>OV702289.1:687479637-697479637 GCA_916181665.1 Avena sativa
AGGGCGTTGTGATGTGATATGGCCATAGTCAAGATAAAGTAGTTTACTTTCTGTTGCTAAGTAGTAGTAATGGTCATGGTTATGGTGGACTGCAACACCGGATATGCCGGAACCACGGTGCCCACGACACCGGAACCCTGGCGCCAGATCCGGAGACGCATGATGGAGATCACAGTGCGAAGGACCATATTGCATCGCCTTTAAATTCAATGTTTATTGTTTGTGCATATTGTTGTGTGCTAGTATTAGATACTCGAAGGTATCCTAATAAGATGATCCCTAAACAAAATACCAACGAAAGTGTTCTCCCTTGGTGTGCACCACCAAGAAAGTTCTCCGTTATGAGGCAGGCCGTGATGATCGGGTGTCAGACATATGTGTGTTCACATATGGTGGGTGTAAGCCATGTTGCACACGAATAGACGTAAGGATGAGTTGGCAAGCCTAGCATGTGTAGGCATGGCCTCGGAACACAGATGGTCGAAAGATCGAGCACGAGTCGCATGAATGATGTCATCACGTTTCGGCATGCACCTTTGCAACTATATCACCAACCGTGATGATCGGAGGCGGTGTGGTGAATGGGGATCGTGTAATCACTAAAACCCTCTTGGGGATAGTTGTTTTAGTGGAGTTCTTGTTTAACTCATATAATTATAAACTTAGTCTAAAATCCTTTTGCAATTGTAAATGTAGAAATGGCTCGTCGTGAAGCTTATTTTGAGGTTGCTAAGTGGGTAGTTGCTGAAAATATTAGACTTGATGGATCCAACTTCCCTAAGTGGCTTGTGCGTCTGAATGATCTCCTTAGTAAGAACAATGTGGTAGATTACATACACCTCACGTTGGATTTGGATGATCCAGATGACTATGAGACCCCACGAGAGTGGGCAGACCACCATTTTCGTCAAGATATGTCCACTTATATTCAAGTGATAATGCGCTACAGGATGGTGAACGAACTACATCCACTCATGGGTGATCTTGACCCATATGCGATGGTGGATCAGATGAGGATAGAGTTTGTAAGCCATGTGCGCGTGTGCAAGCACGAGCTGCTTGGATATGTCCTTGCCATACAGATGGAGGAACACACTTGTATGGAGAGTCACTTGAAGCGCATGCATGATTCACACATGAGGCTCGTTTACTTCATGGACTACTGGATGACCGATTCATTTGTGATAGGCGTATTACTTTCGTCGCTGCCTCCCAGCTACGAAGGACATGTCCAGACTTGCATCATGAGCAGTGATACGGAAAAACTAGATTTCCATGAGTACATATTACGTTTCAAGAACATGAAGGTTGAACCCATTGCTGGAGAGGTCATCGATAACGAAGTTATATATATGATATATAGTTTTATAGATGTTATAATCTTGGAAACACTTGTTGAAGTATTGAAGTGTCTGATTTTAGTAAAGGAGTTTACCAAATAAAACATAAGCATGCAACTATTTGATGTGATCAAAGAATTTCAGCATCAAAGGGTATTGAAGATAAAAGAGAATCTAATTACTACGATTTGATTAATAGTAATGAAATTCGATGTTATAAGATTGGCATAAGGGATTATGAAATGCAATGCATTTTGATACATTGAAGTGCTAAGCATCACAATGTGATATTTGATATCAAGTGGGTGAATAGGTGGAACCAGATAAAGCGTGTTAGTGTTAGTGTAAAGACCATTAGTTAGAATAGCAAACACTCATCAAGAATAAAGTGAACCATCTGAATTCATGAGATCAACACCATATATTGTATGGATTGTCGTGGAAGTTTTGGAGTTATTCAATATCACGAAAACCATAGAGAACAAGTCCTTATAGAGTATTCATTGGGAACTTTGAATATGAAATCCATGACTAGCACCAAAAGATAGGGAAAACTAGTATTGTTGAAAGTTTTGGTGCATTCTCGAGAAAGCATGTGTTATCGACAATGAAGCTAATGGAAGATAGTGAAAGCACAATGAAGGTTCATAACCCTACATCAGAGTGTTGAGAAGCGCAACGGAACGTGTTCTAGAACATGTCTCTTCATAAAGGAAAGGATCAATGATAATGATCATTGTGTATTCCCCTCTAGTGTTTTTGCTAAATAAAGTAGGATTCAAAAAATGTACCCTACATATTGTATGGAGACATTTATGAATCACTTGTCTTGTTATCGGAATATGACATACCTACGAACTACAAAGGAAGTGATGGTAAACTAAACTTACAAGGAATACTAGAAATGGATTTCACTTAATATTAGAAAGTAAAGTGTTACTAAATCTTGTCAATTAAAGGGGTTACTTGATTTTTCCAAAGGACCGCACGGTCATGACAGAAAAGGTGAAATACAAAGCATGATTTGTCATGAATAATGTAATGGACAAATTCAAAAGAATTTGATTCATAAGTGCTAAATTCTAGTGGATTTAATAATACTAAAGTACTAGTATCTCGTAAAAGAAACTATATTTGATAATTGATCAAAGGATTTTGAATTCATTCAAAATATTGAGAAGATATGAAATTTACATAAAATTGGGTGGGAGCTAGAGAGTCTTTCTAAAATAATATGTGAATGACATATTTTGAGTGGGAGCAATATAAGTTTCAGACTCGAATATGTAGGAAACATATTTTGGGTGGGAGCTTAATGTTAATTCTTATGTGTATATGACACATTAAGGATAAAAGCACAATCACTAATAAATAGTGATCTATAAGGGTTAAGAGTTGGAAGAAAGTATGTTACAATATTATGTCGGAATGTATTCCTAAAAGAGATTCTGAAGTAGTTTTGGAATAGGAATTGATTACGGAATGGTCCTTGATCATTATAATTAGGAAAGACATTGAGTATAACATCAATGGTTGAAAGAAATAAAAGGATGATCGTCATCTACTATGTTGGTTCAGAAGTGATTAAGAGTTAACCACTAAACATTGATGAGTTCTTAGAAATCATGATGAGAACTCAACATAATATATGATCCAAGAAGAAACGTTTGGAAGTGATTAAGAGTTAACCACTAAACATTGAGCTAGGCTTGTCTACAATGTGTAATGAGAATTGTAGACATTTTTTCCAGATCCATGAAGGATGACATACCTTAAAGCATAAAGGGTTATGTTATAAGGGCACATGTTAAGCTTAAAAGATTGGAAATTTGTGCATCGATAATACCGTCTAAAGTCAAATAGGAAGCGAGGTGACAAACATCGAAAAATGCACATAGTGCACTAGTGTTTCTATAACTACATTTAAAGTAAAAGTATAAGGATACTATCTAACGTGATGTATAAGTTTGTGGCTGGACAAGTTTTCTTTTCACAGAGAGTGTGTCCTAGGGCACAATTCCCATGAGAAATTTCACATTAGCCGATCTAACTTAACTATTGGCTCATGGAAACCGACTTCACTCTATTGCCATAACTACTATACATACACATATGTTATCATAAGATGATAAAGTATTAATGTCAATTATGGTGACATTAGTAAGTTGCATAGGATATGGGGTTGTAAAGTACAGACCCTACACTCAACCTCTTCCATAAGCAAGCATGATCAGAAGTGCTAGTATTATGGTACCAATGATTAGTAAACAAATGCAGCTAGTTTATTGTACTCTAGTGCAAGTGGGAGACTGTTCGAAATATGCCCTAGAGACAAATAATAATATGGATTATTATCATATTTCATAAAGTTTATGATTAAGTTTTATATCATGCTATAACTGTATTGATAGGAAACATCAATACGTGTGTGATATATAAACAACCAGGAGTTCCCGGTGAATCTCTAGTCACTGGTTCATTGGTTAACAGATGATCAAGGTTTTCTGATCATGTGGCATTTACGCCAGTTGACAACGGAGTCACCTCATTGCGAGAATGAGATGATGAGCTATACCCAATATAAGCATAATGACCTGATCATGTCACAAAGTTCAAGTTATGATGATTAGAATGACCTAGTGTCTTATTTCTTAGGCTGTGAGACCATATCAATCACTGTCACCCGAGAATACTTAGATAGTATAAAACATCACTCGGTTAAACAATGAACATAAAGGTGTGTTCAGGTATTCAGAGGGGAATGTAGAGGAATTATGTGTTAAGAGTAGGTTTTTTCCATCCGCTTGACAAAAAGATACTTGAGGGCCCACTCGGAGAAGTTATATCCAAACAGTTGTGCAGCGTGTGACTAGGTCACAAGCATATTACTTGTCGGAACGAGTTAACTAGCATTTGTCGGTAACAAGATTGAACACAACATGGTGATGTCATTGATCATATCTCAGACAATCCATGTATTGAAGAGACAAAAGGATTATGACACGACATTCATCATTCAAACGACAAAAGATTCATGGAATGCATAGGGGTCATCATGGACATCCAGGTCCTGATGATGATCATTGGTACGAGAGGGTTCTTGACCATGTATAGAGTGTTCCCGAACCGTGGGGTATCATGCTTAAGGGCTTTATGATGCTTGGAGATTGTTTTGGTATTATCGAAATCACCGAAGAATAGAAAGAGAGAAAACCGGAAGGGTTTCAAAAAGTCTAGAGGATGTCCGGAGTAGGGTGGAAGGAGTTCCATATCCACGGGGGTTGAATAATATGTAAGTAAATGTTAAATATTGATTTAATCATTTAGTTATAATTATTTAATAAAAATAAAAGGAATTAAAAGTTCAAATTCACTGTTGGGCCAAAATCCCTAAGGGAAAAAGGCCCATGAGGGAAAGCCCAAAGGGAGGAAGGAGGGGAGGTGGCCGGCTAGGCCAAGGGACCCCACGTGGGGCCCACTTGGGCCCTGGGCGGCGGCGGCCAACCCTCCCTATCTCCCTTGTTTAGTCCCACATGGCTTAGCTAAAGCCCCATGGGGTCCTTTTCCCCATATCAAATAAAGAGAGGTATCTTGAGAAAATAAATACACCAATAATCAATAAAGGTTCCCTCTCTTTTGGGGAGACCTCCAATTGATCTTGTCTATCTCTCTCTCTCCTGTGATCGTGGTCCCAAGTCAGGACTACACGATCAGGAGACTTCTTCACCGTGGAGCGCCATTGGATCCAAAAGGTCTACTTCCGCAACTGCTACTGGATCGGAGGAGCGGGAGTCATCATTAGGCACCAGACGTGTGTAACTCCCTCGAAGGTGCAACACTTGGGGTAATAGGAGTCGTCAGAGCCACATGAGCCATCAGACTTCAACATGACCCCGAGGTCAGCATCAGTATGACTACATCAGCCACGCTCATGAGCATTGACAACGCTTTTTGGTCTTCAAGGGTAAGTTCGCGAAAAGCCCCTCCCGTTACTGCATTACTAATAGATAGGTCCTAGCATTAGGGTTCTCGACGTAGGAATAAATCAGTGTTTTCATGCGGGAAACCCTACAGATATAACTATTGGGTGTTTTTCTATGACATCATTCAACCAATGATATGACCTCATTGTCAATTGGCATAAATGCCCATGATCTCGAAACCCTAGATCATCCTCATGACCAATGAGCTAGTTCGCTAGATGTAACTAGAGACATGGTTTGTTTACATACCACGTCTATTAACGTTTCATATTAACACAGTTATAACACAGTATGAAACATATTATGAACATACAAGAGATATATCAAATAAAACACTTTAATATTAGCCTCTACGGCATATCTCCTTCAGTCTCCCACTTGCACTAGGGTACAAATTAATTTAGTTTACAATACGCAAGAACCTAACACCGATGGCATCCCGGTGTTGCTCATGCTTGGCTTGTAGAAGACCTTTAGTCAAAGGATCTACAACATTCAGATTCATGTGTACTTTGCAAAATCTTGATTTCACCTTCGTCAACGTTTTGTCAGATGACGTGAAAACGTAACTTGATATGTTTGGCTGTGTAATGATTTCTTGGTTCCTTTGCATTTGTAATAGCACCCGTGTTATCACAATAGATCGTCATGGGGTCTTGTGCACTTGGAATAACTCCCAGTTTGATGACGAAATTCCTTAGCCAAACAACTTCATTCGCCGCTTCAGCAGTTGTGATGTACTCTAACTCCATTATAGATTGTGCTACTACTGGTTTCTTCCCGCTCTTTTAGCTTACCGCCCCACCATTCACCAAAAACACATATCCTGTCTAGGACTTATAGAGTCATCAAGATCCATGTGCCAGCTCATATCCACGTAACCAGTTATGCTCATAGCTTCATCACTACCTCCATAGACTAGGAACATATCATTTGTTCTCTTGAGATACTTTAGGATATTTTTCACAGCTATCCAGTGATCCATACCTGTATTACTTTGGTATAGGCTTGCCAAACTAATGGCCAATGCCACATCAGGTCAAGTACTTAGCATTGCATACATGATAGAGCCTATGGCTGAGGCATAGGGGATGTAAGACATCCTATCTCTATCAGCATCCGTTGCTGGACATTGAGTCAAACTCAGTGTGCTACCTTTTGTTACCGACACAAAACACCTTTTGGCATTCTCCATTTTGATCCTCTTCAAAATCTTCTCAAGGTAAGTACTTTGACTTAATGCAATCAGGCGTCTTGATCTATCTCTATAGATCTTGATGCCCAATATGTATGAAGCTTCAGCTAAGTCCTTCATGGAAAACTGACTACTCAGATATGCTTTTACGCTTCCATAAGTTCCACATTATTCCCCATAATTAATATGTCATCCACATATACTACTAGGAAAACCACTGAGCTCCCACTCACTTTCTTGGAAACATAGAACTCTTGCTGATTTGGACAAATCCAAAACTCTTGATCACTTGATCAAAATATTGGTTCCAGCTCTGAGATGCTTGCTTTAGTCCATAAATGGATCGCTGAAGTTTGCATACTTTCCCAGCATCCTTAGGATCAACAAAACCTTCTAGTAGCATCATATACAATTATTCATCAATGTGTCCATTGAGGAATGCGGTTTTGACATCCATCTGCCATATTTCATAATCGAAATGAGTAGCTAGTAGAATCTGGACAAATTTCAGCATCACTATAGGAGAGAAGGTCGCAACATAGTCAACTCCTTGAATTTGTCGAAATCCCTTTGCGACAAGTCAAGCCTTATGGATGGTCACATTACCATCCACATCTATGTTTTCCTTAAAGATCCATTTATTTTCCATACTTGCGGCCTTATGGAAGATCCACCGAGGTCCAAACTTGGTTTTCGTACATGGATCCTATTTCATATTTCATGGCTTCCAGCCATTTCTTGGAATCATCACTTTCCATAGCTTCTTTGTAGTCTGTAGGTTCCTCTTGTTCATTCAAAATGACAGTCATCACAAGACTACTGTACCAATCAGGAGTGGTACGTATTCTTGCATACTTGCGAACTGCAGAAGCTTCTATGTGGTTATTTTGATCATTATCATTTCATTCTTCATCCATGTTGGAGGGCGGTTCCGGGACAGCTTCCGTTGCACTACTCGGTATTTGGAGAGAAGGATAAACAACCTCATCTAGCTCAATCTTCCGTCCACTAACTCCTTTAGCGAGAAACTCTTTCTCAAGAAAGTTGCCATTCTCCGCGACAAACATTTTGCCTTTGGCCTTGTTGTAGATGATATACCCCACGGTTTCCCTTGGGTATCCTATAGAGATACACTTTTCCACCTTGGGTTCGTGTTTGTCGGGCTATAGTTTCTTGACGTAAGCCTCACATCCCCAAACTGTCAGAAATGACAACTTTGGCTTCTTGCCACTCCATATCTCATATGGGGTAGTCTTCACGGATTTGGATGGTGCCCTGTTTAAAATAAAAGCGGTAGTTTCTAGCACATATCCCCAAAATGATACGGAAAAATCAGTCAAAGACATCATGGACCACACACTATCTAATAGAGTACGGTTACGCCATTCCGACACACCATTATGCTGAGATGTCCTGGCTGGCATAAGCTATGATATGATATCACAGTCCTTCAAGTGCATGCCAAACTCATAACTCAAATACTCGCCTCCCCAATTGGAGAAGATGCTTGATTTTGTCGTTAAGTTGATTCTCTACTTCCTTCTGAAATTCCTTGAACTTTTCAAAGGTGTCAGATTTGTGCTTCATTAAGTAGATATATCCATATCTACTCAAATCATCAGTAAAGGTAACAAAATAACGATAAACATTGCACGTTGAGATGCTCATTTGTCCACACACATCTGTATGTATGATTCCTGGTAGGTTCGCAACCCTCTCTACTGTGCCGGTGAAGGGTGTCCTAGTCATCTTGTCCTAGTCAATGATTCCAAGATTCCATCTGAATGGAGCTATCCAATGATTCCAAGATTCCATCAGAATGGAGCTTCTTCATGCACTTTATGCCAATATGACCAAGACGACAATGCCATACATACATGGTATTATCATCATTGTGTTTACAATGCTTAGCATCAATGTTATGGATGTGAGTATTCCTATCAAGATCCAGTAAGAATAAACCATTACACATAGGCGCATGAACATAGAATCATCATTCTTTGAAATAGAACAACCACTTGTTCCGAATTTAAACGAATAATGATCTTGCAACACGCAAGATCCACTCACAATATTCATACTTAATGTGGGTACATAGTATCATTTATTCAAAACCAAAATCAATCCTGACAGCAGACGTAGAGGTAAAGTGCCGACAGCCACCACGTCGACTCTCGAGCCATTGCCGACGCTCATCATCACCTCGTCCTTCCCCAGGCGCCTCTTACTCTGCAGCTCCTGTTGAGAGTTACAAATGTGAGCAATAGAACCGGTATTAAATACCTAGGTGTTACTCCTGGCGTTAGTAAGGAATACATCTATAACATATATATCTAATATTCCTTTGTCTTTGGCGGCTATCTTGCCGGCTCTCTTGTCCTCAAGGACCTTGGTGTAGTTGTGCTTCCAGTGCCCATCCCCTTTGCAGTAGTAGCACATGACACTGGGCTTAGGACCGGGCCTGGCAACCTTATAGGTGTTGGCAACATGCTTGCCATCCTTCTTAGGCTTCTTGCCCTTGACCTTTTTCCTCGACTTCTTAAAGTTGGTGGTCTTATTGACCATCAACACCATGTGCTCCTTCTTGATCTCAACCTCAGCAATTTTTAGTATGGAGAACACTTTAGCAAGAGTCTTAGTCATCCCTTGCATGTTGTAGTTCATCACAAAGATCTTTTAGCTACATACAACAAGTGCAACAACCTATCAATCACGAGCACTTCTAGGATTTTGCAATCCAGGGCATTCCAGCTCTTAACGTAGCCAGACATTTTGACTACGTGATTGCTTATACTGTTGTGCTCTTCCATCTTGGCGAAGAAGAAGAGCTCAGAAGCATCATACCTTTCCGACCGAGCCTGTGGAGCAAAGAAAACTTTGAGATCTTCAATGATCTCGAAAGCATTCATCTTCTCAAAATGCTTTTGAAGTTCCGGCTCCATGGCATAGATCATTCCACTCTGGATGAGGGAGAAATCATCCGCCTTGGACTACGAGACATTCGTTTCATCCTCAGAGGCGGAATCTGCTGGCTTAGTGGGGAGCGTAGCCTTAATTACATAAGTAAACTTGTAGGGGACTAGGAGGATCCTCAAATTTCGGAACCATGCGGTGACGTTGGTTCCATCAGTTTTCAGCTTGTCCTTCTCTAGGAACATGCTAAGGTTGAAGGTGGGTGGGCGAGACATCTACAATGGATTTGCAAAGTATTTATACCATGGTCATAAAGAAAGCAATAATATGTAGAGACGGGCATTCTTTCGCTCAAGCACACTGATACGCTGCAAACGTATCTTTAATTTTTGATGTTCCATGCTTGTTTAGTATCTACTTTGCTTTGCTTTGTCAACACTTTGAGGTATTTTTATATGTTTTCTAGGACTAACCTATTAACAAGATGCCACAATGCCAGTTGCTAGTTTTCTTCTGTTTTTGGTTCCAGAAATGGCAGAAAATCAATATTCCCGGAATTGGATGGGACAAAAGCCAATATGCCTATTTTTCCCGGAGCAACATGGAAACAAGAAGTAGAGACGGAGTAGGGCACCAGGGTTGACACACCATATGGTGGCGCGGGCTAGCCCTGGCCGCACCACCAGGTGGTGTGGGCCCCCTGGCCGGCCACCGACCTTGCCCCTTCACCTATAAGAAGCCTCCGATGCAAAAACCCTAAATCGAACAGCCTCTAGCCACAAAAAGTTCCACAGCACCGCCGCCACCGAAGGGGAGATTCGGGGGACAGAAAGTCTCAGTTCCGGCACCCTGCCTGGACGGGGAAGTGCCCCCGGAGCCATCTCCATCGATCTCCACCGCCATCGCCATCACCGTTGCTGATTCCCATGATGATGAGGGAGTAGTTCTTCCTCAAGGCTAAGGGTTCTACCAGTAGCTATGTGTTCATCTCTCTCTATGAATGATCATATTGTGATCATGAGCTTTGTAATCAAGTAGATCTACCTTCCTACTCAAGTGATTTAATAGATTTCTACTCTCCCCATGTGTGTGAAAGTGACAGCGTGCACACCATGGTGGCACTTAGGCTAGAGATTACAAATACTTGTTATGAGTTATATTTGGAGTTGGATGTCTTTATGAAATTGTGGTATTTGTTGGAACCATCTAGTGCTCAAGGTGACAGTGTGGGGTTATCTAGATGGGAAAGAGAACTTTGAGGTGTGCTGTTATAGCCCTACCATGGATTAGAGTGTCCAACCGGAGAGTAGTTCAGAGTAGTATCATGAAGATAATATATTTATATGAGAGTGTTCACTAGTGAAAGTATGATCCCTAGGCCTTGTTTCTAAGCATTGAAACACTATTTGCTACTAGATCTATTACATGTTTGCTTGCTTCCATCTTTATTTCAGTTTTCCTTTAGTCTCTTCCACACCATCAAGCTATTTTCTAGCACCGTTGTCTTTTATCCATACCACTTGTATTTCACTATCTCTTCGCCGAACTAGTGCACCTATACACCTAACAAGTGTATTGGTTGTGTTGGGGACACAAGAGACTTCTTGAATCTTGATTGCAGGGTTGCTTGAGAGGGATACCTTTGACCACTTCCTCCCTGAGTTCGATAAACCTTGGGTGATCCACTTAAGGGAAACTTGCTGCTGTTCTACAAACCTCTGCACTTGGAGGCCCAACAACTGTCTACAAGAATAGAAGTGCGTAGACATCAAGCTATTTTCTGGTGCCGTTGCCGGGGAGGTAAGGTAAAAGGTACTCACATCCTCCGGTGTGAGTGCTCGAAGTTATTTCCTTTAGATTCTGCAATTTTGTCTTTTCGTTTCTTGTTTTTACTAGTTAGGCTTAATGGAAAACAACAAAAAAATTAGAGACCTTTATAGTATTTATCTTGAGTTAGGACATGAAGTGTTTGAAGAGAAAATTAAAAAACCTATGGAACTTTATTTGCATGCTAATAGCAATGTTATTAGTATGAATTCTTTGAACACCATTATTGCTAATGCCATGGAAAAGTCTAAGCTTGGGGAAGCTAGTTTTTATGAAAATGATCTTTTTAGTCCCCCAAGCATGAAGGAGAAAATTTACTTTGATGATACCATGCCTCCAATATATGATGATTACAATGATGAGTATGATATTTTCAGTCCACCTACTATTGAGGAGGAAATTAATTATGACTACAATATGCCTCCTATATTTGATGATTATGGTGATGAGAATAATAATGATAGCTATTTTGTTGAATTTGCTCCCACTACAATTAATAAGAATGACTATGCTTATGTGGAGAGTAATAATTATTATATGCATGTGGATCATGATAAGAATGTTTTATGTGATAGTTATATTGTTAATTTTATTCTTGATGCTACTGAAAGTTATTATGAGAGAGGGAAACATGGTATTATGCATCTCAATAATATTAAATTTCCCCTCTTTATGTTGAAAGTCTTGAAGTTGCACTTGTTTTGCTTTCCTATGCTTGTTGCTTTGTCCTTTCATGACTTGTTTCTTTACAAGATTCCTATGCATAGGAAGTGGGTTAGACTCAAATGTGTTTTATATTTGCTTCTTGATGCTCTCTTTTACTCTAAATTCATATTTCTTATGTGAGCATCATTCAAACTATCATGCCTAACTTAAAGGTGTCGGGGGGATGATCCCCAAATACCTCAACCGGACAAGAAACTGGGCAGTCGGATCGCGTCCGGCTGACCAGATGCATCCGGACAAGGAAAGTCAGGCCGACTACCGCATGGTAGCCGGATCGGCAAGAAGCAGCCGGCTACGGCGGCATAGCCGGAACCAATCAAGGAGGACAGGACTACGTGCGTATTAGTGCGCGGTACGCCCTGTACGATGACAAGACCGGCAACTACTCGGCCATACCGAAAACTTTGTGGGGATGACGCAGGAACAGTGGCCCGACGCTGACGACAGGATCGCACGGCGTCCACTGTGCCTACGACAACCATACCGCTCATACTCCGATGGGACACACCATACTGGACACTATAGATGACCAGTCGGCTGGGACCCGCCTATGGGGCCTGCCAGTCGGATTGGCCAGTGAGGCCATTGCCTCTCTGCCTATATAAGGAGAGGCAAGGCCTCAGTAGTAAGGGTTGGTCTGAGTGCATTTAAGGCAGTAGCTAGAGAATACAGCTCGAGGAGCACTTGTAGTTCGTATATCCCTCATAGTCTGATCCGGCAGGAGTAAGAGCTTTACCTCATCAGGAGGGCTCCGAACCTGGGTACTTCCTGCGTCTAGCTACGCTTGCTTGTATCCAATCCCACCTGCGTACGCCGTTGATAGCTTCCCTGCTAGTCCCCACACCTCTATCTAACCTCCTTAGGTACTACCGTTCCCAACACAACGACAGTTGGCGCCCACCATGTGGCAGATGGCTTTGACCGGAGTCATGTTCCGCACGGGACCCCGCACTTCAGCCGATGAGCGCGTGGCCTCCGGCCTGGTGCTCACGCTCGGCAAATTCGACTGCGTCATCGACAACGCTTCCTGCTTCGCCGGAACCTCCTTCCCGGTGAATGGCACCATCTTGCTCTTCGGCGACCTCCCCGTCTACGTCGCCGCCATTCCAGAGCGTTTCCCTAGGGAGATCGTCTCTGTCGCGGAGCTACCGCATCCGGGCGGTAGCGCCTCCATCTCTTCCCATGGTGTGGAGGTCATGATGGCCGGCTCCAGCTCTCATCCGTGCCAACCGCGGGAGCGAGGCGGGGATGAGGTTGGAACTTCCACGCCTCCGCAACCTCGGAATCCGGTGGAGGATGCCATCGGTCGGCTCCTGACGCCGGTTAACCTCGGGGATAACCCGGAGGAGGCGGAAGCCAACTTCGCCATGGAGAGACAGATCCTCCTCCAGGAGGCCATGGAGCTGGCGGCAACCCGCAAGCAACTCGAGATCACCCGACGCGAGTACGACCGCGCGCACAGCTTCACTCCGGCTACCGCGGAGCCGAGCCGGCGCGGCCAGGTACGGCGCCAGGGCGGCGAGCTAGGCGGTAGGATGGAAAAGGATGGGGAGCCGGCGCCAGGGCGGGGAGCTAGGCGCCGAACCCAAATTGTCCGGATGCCCGTGACCGCATCGAGCTCCTCGCTCAAGCGCATGTCACGGAGGAAGAAGACTCTATCAGCCCGGTTTGTTTCGGATCCCGCATCCAGAACAAGCCGTTTCCGGACAAGTTCTCCCTGCCCAGGGACACCCCCAAGTACGACAGCAGCATGAAGCCGGAAGATTGGCTAACCGACTATGCTACGGCAGTCGGCATCGCCCACGGAAACAAGCGCACAACCGTGCGCTACGTCCCTCTCATGCTAACCGGGTCGGCAAGGACGTGGCTCAATAGCGTTGCGCCAAACAGCATCAACGCCTGGCCGGACTTTGAGAAGGTGTTCGTCTGCAACTTCAATGGCACGTACAAGCGCCCGGGACACCCACGCGACCTGGCCTTGTGCGTACAGGGTGACCGCGAGACTGACCGCGAATACCTCGCCAAGTGGACGGAGCTGCGCAATACATGCGAGGGCATCCTGGAGAGCCAGGCCATCAGCTTCTTCATCGAGGGTTACCGAGAAGGCACCATGCTTCACCACCGGCTACTGTGTGACGAGCCGAAAACCATGGCGGAGCTCATGACGGTTGCAGACTAGTACGCCCTGACGGATGCCGCCATGAAGAAGCCCCTCCGAGTAAATGCTGATGGGCGTCCGACTCCTACAGAGCCGGCTTGCGACCGTCCGAGCAATCCGGCTAGAGAAGCCGGATCCTCCAGACGCCACGACAACAACAACCGGTTCCATGGGGACCGCCAAACCGGACAACAGAAGCCTCGCTACCACGCGCGGCAGGTCAATGCTGTGGAGGGTCCGTCCGATGCACCGGCTAACGACGCAAGGAGGCAGAAGCCACGGCTCACCTTTGACCAGATGTTTGATGGCCCGTGCAAGTGGCACAGCGGTCCCTTCAAACCCGTTACGCATACCACCCGGAATTGCAGCTGGACCCGCCAGCTAAAAGACCAGGGTAACCAGCCTCGTTTCCCCCAGCCCCCTCCTGGTGGACCACCACCACCGGCTAGGGAGCCGGCAATGATGGTACCGGCGGCAACGACGGCAACAACATGAACGGCTACCCCTAGCCGCACACCGCCTACCACATATTCAAGATAGAGCTGGACGACAAGCACAGCCGCAGGAGACGCTCCAAGGAGGTCAACGCCATCGTCTCTCCAGTCCCCCAGTACCTGAACTGGTCGGAAACCCCCATCACCTGGAGCCGTGCAGACCATCCGGAGCAGCTGCCGACTCCTGGGGGCTACGCCATGGTGCTCGACCCCCTCATTGTCTCCAACGCGCGTACCTGCCGTTTCTCGCGCGTCCTCATTGACGGAGGCAGCATCCTCAACCTCCTCTACCAGTCCTCGCTGGAGAAGCTGGGCATTCACGAATGCGACCTGCGCCTGACTACCACAATGTTCCACGGCGTACTGCTGGGGCCAGCCTGCGCCTCGCTAGGTAAAATCTAGCTGGACGTCATCTTCGGGACCGAGGAGAACTTCCGCCGCGAACCAATCTGGTTCGAGGTGGTAAACTTGAAGAGCTCCTATCATGCTCTCCTTGGGCGCCCCGCCCTCACCAAGTTCATGGCTGTCCCCCACTACGCATACTTGAAGACGAAGATGCTAGGACCCAACAGCGTGATCACCGTCGTTGGCTGCTTCAGGCGGTCGATGGAGTGCGCCTCAGTCGGGTCCAAACTGGCAGAGGCCCTCATCATAGCCGAGGAGAAGTGCGTGATCATGCGCAATGTGGCCATGGC
This sequence comes from Avena sativa, assembly GCA_916181665.1. Lineage (NCBI taxonomy): Eukaryota > Viridiplantae > Streptophyta > Magnoliopsida > Poales > Poaceae > Avena > Avena sativa. The sequence goes on from OV702289.1 coordinate 687,494,969, forward strand.
CAAGCAAGACATACTGGCTAGCAGCAAACCGGCTAGAGAAGGAGCCTTCCAGCCGGCAAAGGAGACGAAGAGGATCCTGCTCGACCCCTCCGACCCGACCAAGTTCGTCAACATCGGTGCCAACTTGGACAACAAATAGCAAGGCACGCTCGTCGACTTCCTCTGTGAGAATCGGGACATCTTTGCATGGTCCCCCAAGGACATGCCGGGTGTGCCGAGGGAGTTTGCCGAGCACTCACTTCATGTGCGGCCGGATGCCAAGCAGGTCAAGCAACCTCTGTGTCGATTCACAAAGGAGAAGAGGAAGATAATCGGTGATGAGATCACCCGGCTCCTTGCAGCCGGGTTCATCATGGAAGTATACAACCCGGATTGGCTGGCAAACCCAGTCCTGGTGCTGAAGAAGAACAAGACATGGCGCATGTGTATCGACTACACCAACCTGAACAAGGCGTGCCCGAAAGACCCCTTTGCATTGCCCCGTATTGACCAAGTCATCGATTCCACGGCCGGCTGTGATTTATTGTCTTTTCTAGTTTGTTATTCCGGTTATAATCAGATCCGGTTAAACCCGGCTGATCAGATTAAGACATCGTTCATCACCCCCTACAGGGCTTTCTGCTACGTAACCATGCCTTTCGGTCTGAAAAATGCAGGCGCTACCTATCAGCGCTGCATGCAGAAGTGCTTGCACTCGCGGATAGGCCGAAATGTACATGCTTACGTGGCCGATGTGGTCATCAAGACCAAGGAGAAGGGCACCCTCCTCAAAGATCTAGGAGAGACATTTGGAAACCTTCGCTAATACCAGATGAAGCTAAACCCGGAGAAGTGCGTCTTCGGAGTGCCATCTGGTCAGCTCCTAGGTTTCCTCGTGTCACAACGAGGCATCGAGGAAACTCCAGAGAAGATCGCGGCCATCGAGAGGATGCAGCCGCCCAGGAGCCTGCTTGGAGTCCAAAAGTTCACCGGATGCCTGGCCTCCTTCAGCCGTTTCGTCAGCCGGCTAGGGGAGAAAGCACTCCCGTTGTACCAGCTGATGAAGAAGACTTTGCAAGCCGACGCCGCATTTCACGACCTCAAGCGCATGCTATCCACAGCGCCGGTTCTAGACACGCCGGCTAGCAAGGAGCCGATGTTGCTCTATATAGCAGCCATCAGCCGGGTCGTCAGCGTCGTCTTGGTGGTGGAGCGCCCCGAGGAAGGCAAGGCTCAGCTGGTTCAGAGGCCCGTCTACTACGTCAGCGAGGTTTTCTCCCTCTCCAAGCAGAACTACCCCCATTACCAGAAGATGTGCTACGGCGTGTACCTGGCATGCAAGAAGCTCAAGCACTACTTCCAGGAGCATCCGATTAAGGTCGTGTGCACCGCACCCCTTTCGGAAATCATCGGCAATAAAGACGCCACCGGCCGAGTCGCTAAGTGGGCCATCGAGCTTGCCGCCTACTCCATCCAGTATGAACCCCGGCTCACGATCAAGTCGCAGGCATTGGCGGACTTCCTCGTCGACTGGGCCGAGACCCAGTATCTCCCACCGGTTTCAGATTCGGACCACTCGAAGATGCACTTCGACGGGTCGAAGATGCTCGGGGGCTTGGGAGCCGGCATTGTGCTCACCTCGCCCAAGGGAGATCGGTTGGAGTACGTACTGCAGATCCACTTCAAGGCCTCCAACAACATAGCCGAATACGAGGCACTGGCACACGGACTCCGGCTAGCCAGGGAAATTGGTGTCAACCGGATCCTTTGCTTCGGCGATTCAGATCTGGTGGTGCAACAAGTATCTGGAGAATGGGACACCAGGGACGCAAACATGGCCCTCTACCGGTTCCATATCCAGAAGCTCAGCGCCTCCTTCGATGGATGCGAATTCCATCACGTCCCCCGTGCCAAGTACGAGGCAGCCGACTCGCTCGCCCGAATCGGATCCACCAGGCAGGCGATCCCACCTGGGGTTTCCTTGGAGCACCTGCGCAAGCCCTCCATCAACCCATCACCCGAGTTAGACTCCATCATATGGGCAGGGAGCACTCCGGCCGACGGGGCAGCAGAAGCAGAGCCGATAGAGCCTCCAAAGAAGAAGGTGCGCGCCAACTCCGGCAAAGCGGTTCCCTCCGGTTCGCAAGACCCCGGTGCTACCGGCTCGTCAAGCGGCTCAGGGGCTGCCGTCCCGAGTACGTCACCCGGATAACCCCCCGACAACCATCAACCGGAGAGCGGGAGCGTCCTTGTCATTCGGGAAGTGCCATCCTGGGCACAGCCCTTCATGAACTACATCGCCAACATGGAACTCCCGGATGACGAGGTGGAAGCTAGGCAAATCCGGCGCCGCGCACACACATACACCATCATCAATGGCGAACTATACAAGCACAGCGTATCCGGCATTTTCCAAAGGTGTGTCGATGTGGACACGGGCTGCCGGCTATTCAAGGACATCCACCAGGGCGAGTGCAGGCACCATGCTTCGTCAAGGGCGATAATCACCAAGGCGTTTCGCCACGGCTTCTATTGTCCCACCGCCCTCGAGGACGCTGAGCAGCTGGTCCGCGCATGCAATGGGTGCTAGCGCTTCGGACAGCTCAGGCACATGCCGACTTTGGTACTCAAGACCATACCGATCACCTGGCCCTTCTCGATATGGTTGGTCCCTTCAAGCGAGCACGCGCGGGCATGACCCATCTGCTGGTGGCGGTGGACAAATTCACGAAGTGGATCGAGGCCAAGCCCATCCGGAAGCTGGACGGGGCGACAGTCGTCACCTTCTTCACCGACATTATCAATCGGTTCGGCTACCCCAACAACATCATCACCGATAATGGCGTGAACTTCGCCAAGGGGGCCTTCGCCCGATTTTGCAGAAACAAGGGCATCCGGCTAGACGTTGCCTCCGTCGCGCACCCGCAGTCCAACGGGGAAGTCGAAAGAGCAAATAGCTTGGTGCTAGCCGGCATCAAGCCACGCCTCATTGAGCCGTTGGAGCGGTCACCCGGATGCTGGATCAAAGAGCTTCCGGCTGTGCTATGGAGCCTCCGCACCACGCCGAATAGATCAACCGGCTACACCCCGTTCTTCCTGGTTTACGCATCGGAAGCCGTCCACTCCGCGGATATGGAGTTCGACTCCCCGGGCAAGCTCCTATACGACGAGAAGGCCAACTAGGAGGCACGGGAGGACGGTGTGGACCTCCTAGAGGAGGCCCACGAGCTGGCCTTGTCCAGGTCGGCCCTGTACCAGCAACAGCTACGCCGCTACCATTCAAGCCGGATCCGCCTAGTCGCATTCCGCGAGGACGACCTGGTTCTCCGGCTAGTGTAAGACATGAAGGGAATGCACAAGCTATCGCCACCTTGGGAGGGCCCCTTCATCATCAGCCGGGCACTGCCCAATGACTCCTACTACCTCATCGACGCGTATCAGTCGCGCAAGAACAAGATGGACAAATCAGACGAGGAGACCGAGCGTCCCTGGAATGCGGCCTTTTTACACCTAGTCGCCAGACAGTGTATGTATCCCGCAAACCCTATGAAAATGAAAATGCGGACCCCTACGAGATGCTCTGGGGCTCCTTGCTAGAAATGTGTTTGTACCTATTTTCTGGTTATGGTTTTCCGGCTCCGGCAACCCCTACCCGGGGGCTTGCCAGCTGGCCTGGCCTGCTAAGTTAACAAACCGGCTGAGTAGTGTGCGATGATGTCAGAGGCCCACTCTTCGTCTCAGCTATAGACCGCAACCCGGCTGTCCAGCTAGCAAGAGCAAAAGCCCGAGGCATCCCACACGAAAGACGGGGAGGAGACGCGACAAATCGGGCATCCTGGCCTTGCAACTAGCTTAAGACCATCCGGTTACTTAGCCGTTAGTACCCTGCGCGATGTACTGTCAGCTCCCTTCGATTCCGGCTGCAGACCGCAACCCGTCTGCCCGGCAAGGACGCATCGAAAACAGCAGAGCACACGGGAAAGCGACCAAGTGTCTAGAAAGGCGCAAGCTAGTTTTCGAAAAAACAAATCCGTTTTCCGGCTACAATTTGGCAGACTAACCTATTAACACGTGAGGATGTATGTGTATGTATATTCTTGTACGACTACCTTGAGTCGGAATTCAGGAAGAAAAGAGAGGAAGATTCGAAGTCCTTGCCTTCATCAAGCACTCCGAATCTCGGGGGCTACACCCACTGGGTGTGCTCGCGCGCCCCTAGTGGAATCTTGTAGTTTTCGACCGGCTAAAGGCGTTTAGCCGGCCGTTCGGAGCCTAGGTGAGGGCAAGGGCAGGAGCAAGAACGGACAGAGAAGATTCGAAGTCCTTGCGTTCATCAAGCGCTCCGAATCTTGGGGGCTACACCCAGTGGGTGCGCTCGCGTGCCTCCACTGGAATGTTAGTTCCCCGGCTGAAGGTGTTCAGCCAGCGGAAGCAGCCGACTATGACGAGTCTAGTCGGATAAAGTTAGAAGATTTGGGGAAAAGAAGGAAGATTCGAAGCACCTAGCTACGCCAGCTACTATGAATCTCGGGGACTACACCTAGTGGGTGCGCTAGCGCGCCCCCATTGGAGGTACAGTTCCCCCGGCTAAAGACGTGTAGCCGGGCGAAGTCAACCCGATAAAGTCAATCGATGAAATGCTAAAACAAAATGCAAAGTACACAAGCTAAAGGGAGGTCAAGCCAGTTCAAAATTAACAAGCAAAGGAAAAAGGAGCCGAAGCTCCCATAAGTTTACTCGGCACCAGAGACAACCGGTATAGACAGACAAGTTTCAAAACAAGATTGAACAAGACAAATACACCCGGCATCCCAGGGCAGCGACTAGACAACAGGACCCTTGCCATGCGGAGCGTCTTGACTAGCGGAAGCTTCAAGCGGAGGAGGAGGCGCGGCGTTTGATCCAGTTCCGGCGCCCGCAGCCGGCTGCGTCGAGGCCTCCACATCCGAAGTACCGACAGACTCTGAGTCGGTGCGCACCTCGTCAGGGTCCATGTAGTTGGCGATCTTGATGGTGGAGCCTCGGAGCTCTGGATGGGCCTAGCGGATGGCGGTATGGTCGGCGTCGGCGTGGAAGCCTCCGTCGATCTTCTCGACATGGGCGTCCTTGTACCAGGAGAGCATGAGAGCCAGAGCCATCTCTACTCCGTCTTGCGCCGCCAAGTCCCGCAGCCGGTCCACTACAGCCGGCACCTCCCCAACCTTCGCAGCCAACTGCACCATTGTCTCTGGAACCGGAGCATCCGGCCACAGGAACGAGAAGATGTCCCGCCCCGCTTGACGAAGCTTGGTAGCTTCCTCGCCAAGAAGGACGACAAGATCCTGGGCCATCGGCTGCGCTCCCGGCCAGTTCTCTTGTAGCCGGTTGTACGCCAGCAGGTCTATGCCAGGATAAAACGCTGTCAAAAAAAGAGAGTCAGATCCGGCTACCGGATCCGGAATGAAAGGGAGACGGAAAAGAGGAACTTACCCTTAGCTGTGTGGCCAACTTGCATCAGCTCCTCCACCAGAGCCTTCTCCTTCGTCGCCAGCCGTTTGATCTCCTTCTCTTGGTCCTTGTTCTGGGCCTCGAGAAGGTTGAAGGCTTCGATCCGGCCGGCGAGCGAGGCGTCGTGCTCCTTGATGGTGGCCTCTAGACCGTCTACCTTTGCGGGCCAATCCTTGTTCCGCAGCCACAGAGTGGAGTTGGACTTGCTCAGCCGGTCGTTCGCTTTCTTCAAGCGGTCGATCTCGCGCTGAGCGCACACGATGATAGCTGCGACAAAACTGGCTATCAGCAAAAAAAGCAAGCTGGATGAAGCAAACTTACTCTGGGAGGTTCCGTTGGCAGCAGCAAGCTTCTGCTCCAAGGACCGATTCCTGCCGGCTGCGGCCTCCAGCAGCCGGATCTCCTTCACCGCCAGTTCGAGGGTGGTGGCCAGGTCCATCAGCGAGGCGGCCGAGGAGTCGTTGTCATCCACGGCGTTGATGGCCAAGGACTCCTTCGCGGCAACCACCGCTGTCCTCCACTCCTCTCCTGGCTCGTCGTCAGAGTTATCAGCACCGACAACCACAAGTTCCTTGCCGGCTGCGGCTCCTCGCGTGCCTGCGGAAGAGCCACCCGGCTGAGAACCCTCGGCTTCCGGCTGGGCCACCACGTCCGACTGAGGACCCTCCGATCTGGCGGAGGCAGCCGGTTTAGCTCGAGGTGGCGGCGGAGGTGGTGCCTCGGAAGGAGGGGCGCTGGCAGACGTGGCGACCCGTTTGGCGCTCGCGCCGGGCTCGTGGCTCCAAAGGAGACCAGCGTGCTAAGAAGAGAGAAGATGAGAAGAAGGAAAGAAAAGCAAATAAGCCAAAGGCACAAAGGGAGGAAAAGAAACAAACAAAAGATGGTGAAAGAAAAAGGAAGAGGGACATACCCCTGCACAACCGGGGGCGGCCCCTTCTTTCGGCCAAGGCGACTCGGCGGAAGGGCGCCGGTCCGGCTCCTCTTGGGAGCCGGATCCTCCGCGGTAGGGCGGCTGGAGCTGGAACGGCTGGAGCCGCTCCCGCCAGCCTCGCCGTCCATCGCAGGGCGCTGCCCCGGATCGGAGGCCGGCGCGGCCTCCTCCTCCTCGTCAACCTCCACGTGGGGGTCAGCGACCGGTTTGTCGTTCTGACTGGGGAAGGCATCACCGTCGAGCACGCGGCTCGGGCAAGTCAGGCGTAAACGCCTCGAGGGGGGCTCACCCTCCTCGCGAAGGATGCAAGGGAAGATCTGCCGAATACAAGAAGTTAGTCGGATAAAGCAAGAAAGAAAGGAAAGAAATACGAAAGAAAGCTCCGGCTAAAAGGACCTACCCGGGGCACGCGGTTGTCCCGGTTGTAGGGCGCCAGGCTGAAGGTCCAGCCCTCTGGCAGCCACTCCTTCGTGATCGTCCACACCCACTCCTTCAGGTTGTGGTAGCGGGGATTGCGGCGCGACAGCCGGGTCGGGTCCAACCAGCCAGAGTAGAAGCACATTTTGTGCGCTCGCTGCTGCAACGACATCATCAGCCGGGACATCCAACTGAGGGTGATGTCCATGACGGTTAGCCGGCAGGTGACGAGGGAGCGCATGCGCTGCAGCATCACGTCCGACTCCGCCTTGTCGCCATAAATCTTTAGCTCCTAGTGCTGCCGGCTGGACTCAACATTCTGGAAGGCAGGAAGGTTGATCCAATCGATGTTGGTGCCGTTCTTGACATAGAAGTACGACAGCTGCCACAGTCGTACCGTGTCATGCAGCCGGAACTTCGGGTAGCCGGTCTGCGCGCGGGAGTAGATGGAGGCGCAGCCGCAGACGACTAGCGGTCCCTTCGTGAACTGCACCTGCGGCCAGACTCGGAAGAGCTGACAGAAGAGCCCGAGATCCGGCTGGATCCCGAGGTAGCTCTCGTAGAACGCCATGAAGTGCGCCAGCATTCCGATTGCATTGGCGCCAAGGTGGTGGAGGCGGAGATCGAAGAAGGCCAATAACGTGAGGAAGAAGGGGTGCACCAGCAACGTGAACCCGTGCGCCAGATGCGAGAGGAAGATGACCCGCTCTCCCTCCGCCGGGTGCGGTGACACCTCTCCCGCCGACGCTAGCCGCACCGCTACTTCCTCCTCCGGCAGAAGGACGCGAGTAGCGCGATACTTCTGGATGTGGTCCTCCGTGACGGAGGAGCCGCACCAGGCTCCACGTTCGGCTGCCATCTCCGGCTGACAAGGAGGCGCGGTGACGGAGGAGTGGCGGTGGCCCGTACCGCCGCCGACGACGAACGAGCGGTGCAGCGGGCTACAACAACAGCAAAGGAAGAGCACAGAGGGCAGGAGCGCGGAAGGAAGAGGGCAACTAGAAGCGGGAGAACGAAGGAAGGGAAGTTCTCCCCCCGCGGCGTCCCTTTAAAGGGCTGGAAGAGCAACCGTCCACGGTGCCACGCGACACTCATCCAGGCAACCCTCCCCCCAACCGCCGCCTAGATCCCGTGTGCCAATGCAGGGTGCGCAGAAGATCCTGGAGCGGGAACTAAAGCGCCGGGCAGCAGTTTCTCAAGGTGACGTGTGACGGGACGTTACGCTGCCCGCCGCAGTGCAATGATGGCGCGTGCGCGCATGGCCGGTGTCAGCACTGACGTCACGGGTAGCGTAACCGCCAGGCGTAGCCGGACACAAATTCAAAACCAAGAGGGAGCGCGCGCACATTTCGCCTAAGGGCGGAATCCACACGTGCTCGGGTGCTAGTGTCGGGGGGATGATCCCCAGATACCCCAACCGGACAAGAAACTGGGCAGTCAGATCGCATCCAGCTAACCAGATGCAGCCGGACAAGGCAAGTCAGGCCGGCTACCGCATGGTAGCTGGATCAGCAAGAAGCAGCCGGCTACGTCGGCGTAGCCGGAACCAATCAAGGAGGACAGGACGACGTGCGTATCAGTGCACGGTACACCCTGTACGATGACAAGACCGGCAACTACTCGGCCATACCGAAGACTTTGCGAGGATGACGCAGGAACAGTGGCCCGACGCTGACGACAGGCTCGCACGGCGTCCACTGTGCCTACGACAGCCATACCGCTCATACTCCGATGGGACACACTGTACCGGACACTGTAGATGACCAGTCGGCTGGGACCCGCCTGTGGGGCCCGCCTGTTGGACTGGCCAGTGAGGCCGTTGCCTCTCTGCCTATATAAGGAGAGGCAAGGCCTCAGTAGTAAGGGTTGGTCTGAGTGCATTTAAGGCAGTAGCTAGAGAATATAGCTCGAGGAGCACTTGTAGTTCGTATATCCCTCATAGTCAGATCCGGCAGGAGTAGGAGCTTTACCTCATCATGAGGGCTCCGAACCTGGGTACTTCCTGCGTCTAGCTATGCTTGCCTGTATCCAATCCCGCCTGCGGACTCCATCGATAGCTTCCCTGCTAGTCCCCACACCTCTATCTAACCTCCTTAGGTACTGCCATTCCCAACACAACGACAAAAGGCGTTAAAGAAAAGTACTTATTGGGAGATAACCCAAAAGTTTTAGTTGAGTCTTGGAAGTTATTACCTCTATAATAACCTCTCCTTATTATTTTTGTGTGGTTTTTGTGCCAAGAGTAACCTCTAATGAGAGAGCAGTAATACTTGGGAAAGTTGCTGTCCCGGAACAGATTTTTGTGCTTCAGCGTAAAGATTCGTGTAAAATCTATGTACGTCTTTTTGAGGCATGAATTTTTGTGCTTCTGCCCCAGATTGTTATGTAACTTTCGTTAGTTCAACACTTTTCTATTTGAGCAACATAAGGTCTTCGAAATAATTGGTTTTTACCTGCTGGTCTATTTTAACAGATTTCTGCCATTATTTGCATTTGCCTCTTTATCTATTTCTTTTTGGGTTCTTTTTAGTAAATTGAGCTTTTTGAGGGAGTTGCTACAGTATCTTGTGTTTTTAATGAAAGTTTTGCTGTTTTAAAACTAAACCCCAAAGGTTTATTATCTTTTGAATGCACTAATGTTGCTAATGAAGATTGTGTGAAGTTTTGTATGAAGGAAATTTTCAGGTGTAGGGAAAGAATGATGTAATGAGATGAAGAATCGACAAAAGCCCAAGCTTGGGGATGCTACCCGTGTCACCTCAAGAAATATCCTAGAAATACAAGCGTCAAAGCTTGGGGATGCCTGATGGACCAAAATATATCGAGCTCATTGGGGAACCCCAAGAGGAAGGTATGGTGAGCACATCAGCAAGTTGTCCCTCAGTTATGAAACCAAGGTTATCAATCCAGTAGGAGCAAGGAAACACCTCCAAGGTTTTGCTAGCTGAACTTTGGCAGGGCGCAATACCGGTGCCAGCAACAACGTGGAAACCTACACAACACAACCACAGAACTCTGCCCCCAACTTACAGTGAGGTTGTCAATCTCACCGGTTTTGCTAAAAACAAGGATTAAACGTATTATGTGGAAGAAAGTAATAGTTTGCAGAAAGTAAACAGAAAGCAGTAAATAGTTGTAGATTGATAGTAAAAGAAAGGATCAGGGTCCATAGTTCACTAGTGGTGGCTCTCCTTAAGATAGATGACATATTGGGTGAACAAATTATAGCGGGGCAATTGACAAACATCGAGAAAGCAATCATGCATATACTACTCATCTTGACTCCTTTGAGACTTGATTGGGCATTACAACATTACACATAGACTGTAATCCAACTACATCTATGACTAATAATCCACCTTCAGGTTATCATCCGAACCCCCTCCAGTATTAAGTTGCAAGCAACATATAATTGCATTACGCATTGTGTGTAAAGTAAACAATACGATTGTTTTATGAACAAAGGATTGTTGTTTTCTCCCTAGTAGCAACATCACATCTAGCACCTTAGAGATTTCTATCACTTCCCCAGATTACTAGAGGCATGAACCCACTATCGAGCATAAATACTAACTCTTGGAGTTGCTAGCATCTACTTGGCCAAGATAGCTACTAACAACGAAAAGCATGCAAGATCACAAATAACAAAGACATGATAGAATCAATAATCAATCTAAAATAGCATCTCAATATCCATCGGATCCTCGCAAACACAACATGTAGGAATTACAAATAGATGATCTTGATCATGAACGGAGCTCACAAGATCTAAATATGATAGCACAAAGGAGGAGAACCAGCCATCTAGCTACTACATGGACCCGTAGTCTAAGGATGAACTACTCACGCATCACACCAGAGGCTTGCATGGTGATGAAGAAGGCCTCCAGAGTGAATTTCCCTCTCCGACAGGGTGCTGGGAAGAGCTTCAGATCCCTCCCGATCTAGAGATGGAGATGATGGCGGCTACAGACTCTTTCGTGGAATTTTGATCGGGTACTTAGGGTTTCTGTATCGGAGGCATCTTATAGGCGAAAGGGGAGGCCGAGGGTGTGCCGGATGCGGCCAAACCACACCCTGGCGTGGGCCAGGTGGTGTGGTGGCCCCCTGGCCCCTCTCCATCTCGTATTCTGGCTCCTTGTGTCCCTCGATGAAAAACCGACTTTGGCTTTTGTCCCGTCCAATTCCGAGAATATTCATTTTCTGACTTTCCTAGAACCAAAAACAACAGAAAATAGGCAACTGGCATTGTGGCTCTTGTTAATAGGTTAGTCCAAGAAAGTGTATAGAAAGTACTCCAAAGTGTGGACAAAACATAAGAAAGTAGATAAAACCAAGCATAAAACATCAAAAATTATGGATACGTTAGCAACGTATCAACATCCCTAAGCTTAACTCCTGCTCGTCCTCGAGTAGGTAAGTTATAAAAAGAAAGAATAATTTTTGAGGTGACATGCACCATCATAAACTTGATAAAAGTATTTGTAACACATTGATAGATGGGATCATAGTACTTCAATGATAACATGAAAGCTAAAGTTCTAACAACAAGACAAAGCAACTAAGTTGCAACATGAAAAGGCACAAACAAAAGATTCATGAATGACAATGCTTTCCAAGATGTTCGTTTGTTTCACATAAATAAAACATAGCATAGTGGTATTCAGCTTGTCCCTCATAGAGTAGCAAACATAAATGCATAGGACACCTTCAAAGTTCATAAGAGCGACTAGATACAAATAGTTTAAAACAAGCAATATCAAAGTTATGCATCAATCAACAAGTCTTGGGACAATGCAAATAGAACTAAGAATGGCCACTATGCTCTCAAAATAGGTGCATAAAGATAGAAGGTGGAGACTCAACATAAAAGTAAAAGAAAGGCCTTCATAAAAGGAAGCAGGGATTCAAGTTTCATAAAGAGCTTCCAAAAATTATGGTACTTATTAGCTTTCAGCTCTCATTGCCCCTATCATAAGCATCTTGAAGTGATTAAGGTTAAAGTGAACAAACTATGGAGTATATGCTTGACGAAGTATAAGTTGGAAATCTCATGTCCCTTGAATACGATGGTCGCTCCTCATGCTACTCAAGTTTAGTTACCGGTAAGTTCTTGTCATAGTAAGTACTTGTGTATCATAGAGAACCGCCAACGGGGTACCCCTTTCCTGATGATACGGAAGAATCCCCATATCGAAATGACAAGGCAAGCAGACAACGAGCATCTCAGCAATCTTCTTATTTACCATGGGAAAATGGTGCTTTTGTTTCTCTCTTCCCTCTTTTCTCATATCTCTTTTTTAATCTTTTTTTCTCAATATCTGACTCTTTTTTTGTAAGAAGAATGCTTCATAGACAGCTCATTATGGTTACGCTGCAGGTTTCCACCATGACAGCATGGATTAGACCAGCGACCTGGGCATTTCTCTAACACACATACATAACTCCATGGACTAACAAGCTCCCCTTTCACTTCACATCGACGACATCCATAGACAAAAGAGCATGATATCAACTAGGTACAAAGTACAAGTGCAATGTTGAAAGCGTTCCCCATGACATCATGGTTCTGCTAATCCCCAACATATAAGTGCAAGCATATACAACATAGACGACACAATGGTTCAAGTTTATTAAGGGCAAGAAAAGTAAAGTGTGCCATCAAGTTCGTGAGAGCTTTAATCACTAGTTTTATCATAACAAGTTTAATTCGGAAGTTAAACAAAAGCATAAATATACTTGAAATAGCATATGCTAATAGGTAGGTATGGTGGACTCTTTGGAATAACTTGGTTTTAGGGGTTGGATGCATGAGTGGAACTCATACTTGGTTATGGAGGCTAGCAAAAGACTGGGAGCCACCAACGAAGAGAGCAATAATGGCCATAATTATGTAGAGCGAAAAAACATCATTAATCAAAGCATAAAGTGATACTACAAGTTGAAAACTAAAGGATCATAAAGGCTTATGGTGACTTGGGATAGTCATAACATGGTGTGAGCATGTGCTAAGTCAACCCAAATAAAGCATCAAATGAGAATACCATAATACTATGCTTTAATATGCTAAAACAATGCATGATTCTTCAAAGGCACATTAAGCAATATCAATTGTTTATAACAAGTCATGATACAGAAAAGAATACTAAGAATAAAGCCAAAACAATATCAAGCATGGCATGACAAAGCACAGGCCAGAGTAAAAAAGAAGCTCTCTTGACCACTTAAGCATGAACTTTCCTACTCTTTTCCAATCCAAACCAAACTATTTGAAAACCAATGTATGAAAGAGGGGGTCCAACCAATTTATTCAGCAAACTAAGAAAACCAAGCAAACGAAAAACCAAAATGAAAACAAAAAATAAGACGCTCCAAGAACAACACAATTGTGTAAGAAACAATAAAAATGAAGTGTTTGGAAGAAACCTGGGATTTTTATTGATGAAGAAGGGGATGCCTTGGGCATCCCCAAGCTTTGATGCTTGTACTTCTTGGATATTTCTTGGGGTGACACACGTGTCATCCCTAGGCTTGAGCTTTAGTCCATCCTTCATCTCATTACTCATTCCTTCCATACACCTGAAATTTTTCCTTCATACAAAACTTCACACAATCTTTATTAGCAACATTAGTGCACTCAAGATAATAAGTCATTAGGTTCAGTTTCAACACCAATAAAACTTCCATCAAAACACAAGGTACTGTAGCACTTCCCTTAAAAAGCTCAATTCCCGAAAAGAACTAAAAAAGGAACCAACAAGAAGCAAATGCAAATAATGGCAGAAATCTGTCAAAACAGACCAGCAGGTAAAGACGAATTTTTTCGAAGACCTTCTATTGCTCAAATAAAAAAGTGTTGAACTAACTAAAGTTAGGTAGCAACCTCGGGCATAATAAATTCACGCCTCAAAACAACGTACAGCGATTTTACACGAATTTTTACGGTGAAGCACAGAAATCTGTTTCGGGACAGGAACTTTCCCAATCATTACTTCTCTCTCATTAGAGGTTACTCTTGGCACAAAAAGCAAATAAAAAGGATAAGGAGCGGTTATTACAGAGGTAATAACTTCCAAGACTCATCTAAAACTTTTGGGTTATCTCTGAATAAGTACTTTTCTTTAAAGCCTTTAAGTTAGGCATGATAGTTTGAGAAGATGCTCAGATAGGAAATATGAATTGAAGTAAAAGAGAGCACCAAGAAGCAAATTCAAAACACATTTAAGTCTAACCCACTTCCTATGCATAGGAATCTTGTATGCAAATAAATTCACAAAGAACAAAGCGACATGCATAGGAAGATAAAACGAGAGTAACTTCAAAACTTTCAGCAAATAGAGAGGTGTTTCAGTGCCATGAAAACTTTTATAACCATATTTTTCTCTCTCATAATAATTTTCAGTAGCCTCATGAATAAACTCAACAATATAACTATCACATAAAGCATGATTTTCATGATCTACAAGCACTAGAGCTTTATTATAAACATTTTCAAAAGAATCCTCAGGAACATAACATTCATCCTCCTTTAGTAAGCATGGGGGACAATCAAATATTGTAAGGGGTAAATAGTTACTCTCATTAGAAGGTAGGAATGGGTAGATCCATTCTTCCTCCTCTTGATCATCATTCTCCTCCTCTTTTTCATCTAATGAGCTTCCAGTTTCAGCAATTTCTTCTTCCATAGGCTCCTGCAAGGCATTAGTCTCTTCCGCTGGTGGAGAGCATCTATTAAGATATTCAAGAATATAGCCATTTTCTTCATTGTAACTATCAAAGAAAAATTGAAGTATATCATAAACCTCATATTTATAAGGTGCATCATCAGTATTTTCAAGCAAATAAGCTAGTTCGAATGCACCCTTCCAAGCAATAAATTCTTCAATTTGTTCCACATCATAAAAGCCATAGTTTCCCTTAACATAAGAAGATATGGTAACATCATCATTATACTCACATTGAAAAGGGAGGTGTTTATACCTCTTATAGCAACAAGATTCATCAAAGCAATGAGTAATATTATAAGTAGAGCACACGTTTCTAGCAATGGTATACAATTTATTAATTTGTTCCCATAAGTGTTTCCCTTTTTGTGACAAGCGGTGTTCCTTATAATAATATTTTTGTTCTTCTATGAACCCCCCTTGCCAATTAGATTCAGTTTCAAAGAAACTAACCATTGATAGAAAGCATGATAAAGCAAGACAATAATGGACCAACAAAAATAACAACTATAGTAGGAACTAATTTTTTGTATTTTGATAAAAAGAACAAGCAAACAAAGCATAAAATAAACTAAGAAAAACAAAAACAACAAAGTAAAGAGATTGGTTATGAGGGGATCCCCTTGTGAAGATGTCCTTGACTCCCTAGCAACGACGCCAGAAAAAGTGCTTGATGGCCCAAAATATATCGAGCTTGTTGGGGAACCCCAAGAGGAAGGTATGATGAGCACATCAACAAGTTTTCCCTCAGTTATGAAACCAAGGTTATCAATCCAGTAGGAGCAAGGAAACACCTCCAAGGTGTTGCTAGCTGAACTTTGGCAGGGCGCACTACCGGTGCCAGTAGCAACGTGGAAACCTGCACAACACAGCCACAGAACTCTGCCCCAACTTACAGTGAGGTTGTCAATCTCACCGGTTTTGCTGAAAACAAAGGATTAAACGTATTATGTGGAAGAAAGTAATAGTTTGCAGAAAGTAAACAGAAAGCAGTAAACAGTTGTACATTGATACTAAAAGAAAGGACCGGGGTCCATAGTTCACTAGTGGTGGCTCTCCTTAAGATATATGACATGTTGGGTGAACAAATTACAGCGGGGCATATACTACCCATCTTGACTCCTTTGAGACTTGATTGGGCATTACAACATTATACATAGACCATAATCCAACTACATCTATGACTAATAATCCACCTTCAGGTTATCATTCGAACCCCCTCTAGTATTAAGTTGCAAGCAACAGATAATTGCATTACGCATTGCGTGTAAAGTAAACAATAGGAATAAACAAAGGATTGTTGTTTTCTCCCTAGTAGCAACATCACATCTAGCACCTTAGAGATTTCTATCACTTCCCCAGATTACTAGAGGCATGAACCCACTATCGAGCATAAATACTAACTCTTGGAGTTGCTAGCATCTACTTGGCCAAGATAGCTACTAACAACGAAAAGCATGCAAGATCACAAATAACAAAGACATGATAGAATCAATAATCAATCTAAAATAGCATCTCAATATCCATCGGATCCTCGCAAACACAACATGTAGGAATTACAAATAGATGATCTTGATCATGAACGGAGCTCACAAGATCTAAATATGATAGCACAAAGGAGGAGAACCAGCCATCTAGCTACTACATGGACCCGTAGTTCAAGGATGAACTAATCACGCATCACACCGGAGGCTTGCATGGTGATAAAGAAGGGCTCCAGGGTGAATTCCCCTCTTCGGCAGGGTGACGGGAAGAGCTTCAGATCCCTCCCGATCTAGGGATGGAGGTGACAACGGCTATAGACTCTTTCATGGAATTTTGATCAGGTACTTAGGGTTTCTGTATCGGAGGCATCTTATAGGCAAAAGGGGAGGCCGAGGGGGTGTCGGAGGCGGCCAGACCACCCCCTGGCATGGGCCAGGCTGGGCCACGCGGCCAGGTGGTGTGGTGCCCCCCTAGCCTCTCTCCGTCTCGTATTCTGGCTCCTTGTGTCCCTCGGTGAAAAACTGACTTTGGCTTTTGTCCTGTCTAATTCCGAGAATATTCAGTTTCTGACTTTCCTAGAACCAAAAACAGCAAAAAACAAGCAGCTGGCACTGTGGCTCTTGTTAATAGGTTAGTCCAAGAAAGTGTATAGAAAGTACTCCAAAGTGTGGACAAAACATAAGAAAGTAGATAAAACCAAGCATGGATCATCAAAAATTATGGATACGTTAGCAACATATCAATGCCCAAGGCATCCCCTTCTTCATCAATAAAAATCTCAGGTTTCTTCCAAACACTTCATTTTTATTGTTTCATGCACAGTTGTGTTGTTATTGGAGCGTCTTCGTTTTTGTTTTTGGTTTTTTGTTTGCTTAGTTTTGTTTGGTTTGCTTAAATAAATTGGTTGGACCCCCTCTTTCATACATTGGTTTTCAAATAGTTTGGTTTGGATTGGAAAAGAGTAGGAAAAGTTCATGCTTAAGTGGTAAAAGGAGCTTGTTTTTGATTGTGACATATGCTTTGTCATGCCATGCTAGGTATTGTTTTGGCTTTATGCTTAGTGATCTTTGCTGTAGCATGACTTGTTATAAACAATTGAGATTGCTTAATGTGCCTTGGAAGAATCATGCGTTGTATTAGCATATTAAAGCATAGTATTGTGGTATTCTCTTTTGATGCTTTATTTGGGTTTACTTGGCGCATGCTCACACCATGTTATGACTATCCAAAGTCACCATAGCCTTTATGATACTTTAGTTTTCGACTTGTAATATCACTTTATGCTTTAATCAATGATGTTTTGTCGCTCTACATGATTATGGCCATTATTGCTCTCTTAGTTGGTCGCTCCCAGTCTTTTGCTAGCCTCCATAACCAAATATGAGTCCCACTCATGCATCCAACTCCATTAAACCAAGTTATTCCAAAGAGTCCACCATACCTACCTATTAGCATTTGCTATTCCAAGTATATTCATGCTTTTATCTACCTTCCGAATTAAACTTGTTATGTGAAAATTAGTGATTAAAGCTCTCATGAACTTGATGGCACACTTTACTTTTCTTGCACTTAATAAACTTGAACCATTGTGTCCCTCTTTGTTGCGTATATGCTTGCGCTTTATAAGTTGAAATTAGCAGAACCATGTATCATGGGGAACGCTTTCAACATTGCACTTGTACATTGTATCCCGTTGATATCATGATTCTTTTGCTTATGGATCCCAGCGATGTGAAATAAAAGTGGAACTTGTAAGATCATGGAGTTTGTATGTGTGTTAGAGAAACGCCTGGGCCGCTAGCCTAAGCCATGCCTAATCATGGTGGAAACTTCCAGCATAACC
Source organism: Avena sativa (assembly GCA_916181665.1). Taxonomy (NCBI): domain Eukaryota; kingdom Viridiplantae; phylum Streptophyta; class Magnoliopsida; order Poales; family Poaceae; genus Avena; species Avena sativa. Next base: position 687,512,835 of record OV702289.1, read on the forward strand.
ATAATGAGCACTCTATGAAGCATCCTCAATAAAAACCTATGCAAATAGCAAATAAAAAGATCGCTGAGATGCTCATTGTCTGCTTGCCTTGTCATTTTGATTATGGGATAGCTCCTATATCATGTGCAAGGGGTACCCCGTTGGCGGTTCTCTATGATACATATGTACTTACAATGACAAGAGCTTACTTGTTACTAAAGTTGAGTAGCATGAGGTCCAGTACTTGTAAGTAAGGGGCATTAGACTTTAGCTTATAAATTTTCAAGCATATCCTCTTAGTTGTGTCACTTTAACCTTAGTCACCTAAAGATGCTTATGATAGGGGCAATGAGAGCTGAAAGCTAACGAGTACCATACTTTCAGCATTTGGAAGCCTTTCAAACTATGCAAAACCTTTTTCATTTCCTTGTTGAGTCATCACCCATTCTATGAGCACTTTCTTGAGATCATAGTTGTCATTCTTAGTGTAATATGCTTGTCTCAAAACTTGATTATTTGTGTTATGACTTTGATGCTTGTATCTTTGATATCTTTACTTCTAGTCTTCGCTTGAACTTTAGAGGTGCCTTGGAATTTATGTTTGCTCTACAATAAAAGGCAAGCGAGATACCACTCTATCATACCTTTTTATGAGCATTGCCATGTTGCTTATGTTTATGCTTCATGCTACTTATTATTTTTGAGTTGGAATCTCTTCATAGCCTGCAATGACTATTAAGTAAACTTAGTTGCACACTCCTTATTATGAATTGCCTACATAGTTGATCACATGCTGAGAATATATACATCATATGAAGCAAATGTGTTCGTGAAAGTTTCTTTATCGCACTCAGTTTTCAACTGAATTGCTTGAGGACAAGCAATAAGCTAAGCTTGGGGGAAGTTGTGAAGGGAATATGCCTGAGAGGCAATAATAAAGTGGTTATTATCTTATTCCATGTTTATGATAAATGTTTATTTTACATGCTAGAATTGTATTGATTCGGAAACATCAACACATGTGTGTTTAATAAACAAAAATGGTTCCTAGTCATGCCTCTGTTATAGACTAGCTTGTTGATTAACAAGATGATCAAGGTTTCCTGATCATGGACATTGGATGTTGTTAATAACAAGGTCACACCATTGGTGGAATGATGTGATGAACATTCATCCGAAGTATAGCATTACGATCAAGTCATTATGTTTATATTGCTATAACATCATACGAAGTAATCTTTATCCTTAGACCATGAGATCATGTTAATTGCTAACACCGGAAGAGTATCTTGATAACATCAAACGTCACACTGTAACAGGGTGACTATAAAGGTGGGTTCAGTGCTATGAAGGTGTTATGTTGAGGCTCATGGATCAAGAGTGGGATTTGTCCATCCCGATGACGGATAGATATACTCTGGGCCCTCTCGGTGATATCACATTGAAATAGCTTGCAAGCAAGTGATGTGATCACTAGAATGTTATATCACGGGAACGAGAAAAGAGTACATGTTGGTAACGAGATAAAACTAGGTATGGAGATACCGATGATCAAATCTCGGACATGTAATATATCGAGGGACAAAGGGATTTAGTTACAAGCGTTAAAGGTTCTCACGATCACAGAAGTCATCGTTGAATGTGTAGGAGTCAGTATGGATCTCCAGGTCCCGCTTCTAATTATTGATCTGAGAGGGGTCTCGATCATGTCTGCATTATTCGCGAACCGTAGGGTGACACAGTTAAGGGATACCGACACCATTTGGAGCAAATATGTTTCAGATAAAGATTTAAGAAAGCGCTGGAATTATTTCAATAGACACCGAAACTGTTTCGGGTGAAAATGTTGAAATTGGTTCTGCATGTAATATTGAAATGTTGCAGGGGGTTTTATGTGAATGTTTGTTAATTAAAGTAATTAACAAAATTCTGAATAAAATTAATAAAAGAGTTTTATTAAATGAGAGAGCATTAAATTTGGAGAAATTTAATGCATTTAAAGTGGAGACTTTAAAAGAGAATGTGAAGGGGCAAATTTATGTGGAGGGAGTTACCACCACATGAATGGAGGAGGTGAAGAGACACCTCCTCCATGCACCGGCCATGAAGGAGGGGCACCCCCCTACTCCTATAAAAGGCCACCCCCTCCTCACTTCTCAAACACACCTCCTTGTGAAGGATCTCTCTCCCCCTCTAGTATTATTCCCCATGGTCTCGGATTAGCGAGATACATGTTCCTAGTGGCTTTATCTGGAAATAAGTTGTTGCTTCCGCTGCTTTGTTGGAGCGAGGGACGGAGGTTGTCCTGGTACCGGACGTGTGGGCGATCACGGATGTACCGCTACTTTGCGGTGCTGGACTTGGTGGTGCTGGAGCTGGATCTGATGGACGTGCTGGAGCCGGACCTGCTGGACTTCATCACGATCTTGAGATTGGCAAGTGTACGACTACATCAACCACGAGTTCCTACTCGTTAACAAAGCTCGTTGTCTACGAGGGTAAGTTCTCGTTGGATGTATGTCCACCCGTTGCTTTGTACCTAGTAGATAGATCTTGGCGTATAGTTCACACCATAGGAAATTTTTTGTTTTCTATGCTGCGAACCCAACAAGTTGATACGACCAAAACGTATCCACTTTCCCGAACACTATTGCTATTGTTTTTCCTCTAAACTTGTGTGCATTGGATGCAACTAACACGGACTGACGCTTTTTTCAGCAGAATTACCTTGGTGTCTATTTTTTGTGCAGAAAATCAACTATCAAGAAAAATCCCGGAAAATATGCCAAAAATCCTATTTCACCAGAAGACTCTCGGAGCCAGAATACGAGACGGAGTGGGGCTGGGGCCTGGCCACACCACATGGCCGCGCGGGCTGGGCCTGGCCGCGCCAGGGGGTGGTCTGGCCGCGCCAGGGGGTGGTCTGGCCGCCCTAGACACCCCCTCGGTCTCCCTCTTGGCCTATAAGTTGCATTCTGACCTAAAAACTCAGGGGGTTCGATGTTTTTCCAAAAAGAGTTCCGCTCTGCCGCCACCACCAGATTCCATGATTCGGAACCAGAAACTCTGTTCTAGCACCCTGCCGGGACGGAGAATTGGAGGAGATCATCGCCATCATCGTCACCATCGCTTCTCCATCGACCATACATATTTCCCCAATCTATGAGTGAGTAATCCCCCGCTGTAGGTTATGGGGATGGTAGGGATTGGATGAGATCGTTCATGTAATGGCATCAGATTGTTAGGGCATGGTGCCTAGTATCTATTATTAGTGCTTTTTGACTTTGTTGCAACTTTTTATGCTTAATGCTTGTCACTAGGGCCCGAGTGCCATGATTTCAGATCTGAACATGTTATTGATTCATTATGATAGTATTGTTTATGGTCTTACCTGCAAGTTGTTTACACACGTTGTTGTCTAGAACCAAAGGCCCCGAAGTGACAGAAATCGGGATAACCAGAGGGAATGGCTTGGATGTGAGAATCACATGTGTCCATGGAGTGTTAATGCTTTGCCAATTCAAAACCATGTTGGATTGCCTGCATCTCTGCAAAACTCTGGTCAGATTGTAGAGACAATTATCAAAAGTTGTTCCACAAATGACAAAATTGTTTGTTAGGACTTCCATAGTCTTCTCAACAAAATCATCAAAAATCTTTAGAACACATTCCTGAAAAGTTGCTGCTGTATTACATAAGCCAAATGGAATTAATCTATAAGCATATGCCCCATAAGGACAAGTAAAAGTTGTTTTCTCTTGATCTTCCGGCTGTATGACAATTTGAGAATATCTAGAATAACCATCAAGAAAACAAAAATAAGAATTATTACTAACTCTTTCTAGAATTTTATCGATGAACGGCATAGGTTTATGATTCTTTTGTGTCTCACGATTTAGTTCCCTAAAATCGATGCACATATAATATCCTACAATTGGTCTCACAGGAACTAGCTCACCTTCCTCATTCATAGCAGCATCAAGACCACCTTGTCTTGGTATGCAATGAGTTGGGCTAACCCACTTACTGTCAGGAATAGGATATATTCTGCCAGCATCAAGTAAATGTATAACTTATTTTCTTACTACCTCCTTCATTTTAGGATTAAGCCTTCTTTGCGTATACTACTAGTTCAGCGTCATCAAACATGGTAGTCTTATGTGTTATGATAGATGAATCTATTCCTTTAATATCACTCAATGTATATCCAAAGGCTTCACGATGCTTAACCAAAACTGAAATGAGTTTATCGTTTCATTTTCTGATAGATTCTTGCTAATAATAATGGGACATTTATTTTCATTATCTAAAAACTCATACCTCATATTATCTTGAAGTTTTTTCAATTCTATTGGTGGAGGTTCTTCATCTCCCGTTCTTACCAATTCTTCATAGTTATGTGGATTTTGTGCTTCCGGAATTGAATCAAGGTAATCATCTATGTCTTCTTTCTTCTCATCATCCGGTGCTTCTTCCCAATTAATCAAGTTCCTTTCTAATTGATCTTGTGGAGTGCTGAAATGAATTGCCGCTAGCTCGGCAATCATCTTTTCTTCCTTAATATCCTCCACTTCATATGGCCTCTTCTTTAGTTTGGTGAAGTGGAATGTCATTTCCTCTTCTCCAAACTTTAGTGAAATGGTTTCCTTTTGATTATCCACTCGAGCTTTGGTGATGGAAATAAAAGGTCTGCCTAAAAGAATAGGGAAGAAAGAATCTTGAGGCATATCAACAATATGAAAATCAAGGGGGTACATGAGTGAGCCAATAAAGATATAGATATTTCTGATTACCCCTTCTAGTTTTATATTGGTTCTATTAGACAAATTAATAATAGTGTCTACCGGTTCAACATCTGGATTATTTAAGTTGTAGCGAAGTTCTTGATAAAGTGATGACGACATAATATTTATGGTGGAAATTGGTTCACAAATTCCATATAAGAAAGTTTCTCCACAATATATATGGTTCATAGGTTTTGAAGTTTCATTGCCTCGAACCTTACCTTGGATAAATTCCAAAGTTTCATGGTCTAACATAACCACTTCATCCTCCACTATTCGTGCCTCCATAAGGTCTTTTATTATAACATTATTTATATTTGTAGCTTCGGAGTTCTTTTCTGGTTTCTTCAGTCTCTTCTTTATTTGTTCTTCCTTTCTTTGTATTTTTTCAAAGATTCCTTGTATAGGTATCGAGGAGAACTCTTCCATTAGTGCTCTTGCATGCTTCTTTTCTTCGAGAGGTTTACGAGATTCCCATTCTATAGGTACCTGCAAATGCCCTGCATAATTCTCAATAATTTTCTTTACTGAGTAAGAATCAATACCGAGGGTTTTAATCATTGTATCTGTCCTATCATCTGCAAGGAAATCATTAATGCAAGCATATTCTGAAAAACTATTTGTAATATTTTCCTTATCTTTCGAATTTTCAGTTGCTTCTTTCATTTTTATTATTAGATTCCAAGCCTCATCATAGGTATAAGATAGAAAACTACCATTTGAAGCAGTGTCTAGATTCGTCCTATTTTCAATATTTAGCCCTCCATAAAATGTATGGGTGATTAACCAATCAGGTAAACGATGATGGGGGAAATTATCTAGGTAACTTTTATACCTTAGATATCCTTCATATAAGCCTTCACTAGGATTATTTTTGAAACTGATAATAATACCTCTCATCCTCTGAGCTTTGCTTTCAGAATAATATTTTGATGGGAACTTAGTGGTCAATTCCTCCCAAGTCCTTGGTGCTTCTGCACAAAAAGATGTGTACTAGTCACAAACATTATTAGAGAGAGTTTGTCTAAACAACTGGATTTTAACCATATCAAAATTACAGTCGTCGAAAAATAAAGGAACTAAGAATATCTTCAAAAAATTGTAAATGTCCATATGGACTTTCTTCATTGGTTCCTGCAAATTTCTCAGAGTGTAACAATTCGAATAATAAAGGATGGATCTCGACTCCATCCGGATTTATGCTTTTGTTGATAGTTATAAAAGTGTCCATAAGCGAACCCATTTTCCTTACTGCCTCAAGCTGGTTTAAATGTTGAGTATTATCCATTGTTGTGGTCCTAGAACTTAAGTAAAAATTAGTACAACGAAAGTAAATAACTAAAAGTAAAGTGACTTATAGCGCTAAGCTCCCCGGCAACGGTGCTAGAAAATAGCTTGATGACTGCAAGTACACAGATCATTTGTAGCTAGTTTCGAAAAGACTAAAATGCTTTTAGCTATAACTAAATGAAGTACTTAAGAAATAACTTTAAGATGCAAGATAAGTAGAGTTGTTTTGGGGTTTTTGGTTGAACAAGGTAATTTAAAGTAAAGCAAAACTTAATGCAAAAAGTAAGAATCGCGTGTGTAATAGAACTTTGGAACTACAATACGGAAAAGGCGTTCTCAGGGAGTAGCGGATACACCACTAGAAATTTAGACTAAGTAATCGAGAGTATTATAACAAATATTATCATAGTGTGTATGCATGTGGGAGGAGCTCCATATATGGACGATTTGCCAGCAACCGCTGCACAATTGTCCTCATAACCACAACAGACAGTAACCGACAACCATTGCTTTACCGCGCTATTAAGGGATTTCTCTCGTGCGGTGGCTGATACATTGCAAATGTATCTATAATTTTTGATGTTCCATGCTTGGTTTTATCTACTTTCTTATGTTTTGTCTACACTTTGGAGTACTTTTCATATGATTTCTTGGACTAACCTATTAACAAGAGCCATAGCGCCAGCTGCCTGTTTTCTACTGTTTTTGGTTCCAGGAAGTCAGAAAATGAATATTCTCGGAATTGGACGGGACAAAAGCCAAAGTTATTATTTTACTGGGGGACACTTGGAGCCAGAATATGAGACGGAGAAGGTCCAGAGGGTGGCCACACCACCTGGTGGTGCGGGCCAGGCCAAGCCACGCCAGGGGGTGGTGTGGGCCCCTCCGGCACCCCCTCGGTCTTCCCTCTCGCCTATATATTCCCTCGAGGCATAAACCCTAAATCGTCAATCAGAAATCCACGAAAAGTTCCGCAGCATCATCGCCACTGAAGGGGAGATTCGGGGGATAGAAAGTCTCTGTTCCGGCACCCTACCGGGACGGGGAAGTGCCCCCGGAGCCATCTCCATCGATCTCCACCACCATCTCCATCACCATTGCTGATTCCCATGATGAGGAGGGAGTAGTTCTTCCTCGAGGCTAAGGGTTCTACCGGTAGCTATGTGTTCATCAATCTCTCTATGCGTGATCATATTGTGATCATGAGCTTGTAATCTATAGATCTACCTTGCTACTCAAGTGCTTTAATAGATCTCTACACTCCCCATGTGTGTGAAGCTGACAGTGTGCACACCATGGTCGCACTTAGGCTAGAGATTACAAATACTTGTTATGAGTTATATTTGGAGTTCGATGTCTTTATGAAATTGTGGTGTTTGTTGGACTGATCTAGTGCTCAAGGTGACAGTGTGGGGTTTTCTAGATGGGAAAGATGAACTTTGAGGTGTGCTGTTATAGCCCTACCATCGATTAGAGTGTCCAATCGGAGAGTAGTTAAGAGTAGTATCATGAAGAGAATATATTTATATGAGAGTGTTCACTAGTGAAAGTATGATCCCTAGGCCTTGTTTCTAAGCATTGATACACCATTTGCAATTAGATTTGTTACATGTTTGCTTGCTTCCTTCTTTATTTCAGATTGCCTTTAGTCTTTTCCCATGTCAACCACATGCCAGCAAGCTATATTCTGGCACCGTTACCACTTATAATTATCTATACCACTTGTATTTCACTATCTCTTCGTCGAACTAGTGAACCTATACACCTGACAAGTGTATTAGGTGTGTTCGGGACACAAGAGACTTCTTGTATCTTGATTGCAGGGTTGCTTGAGAGGGGATACCTTTGACCACTTCCTCCCTGAGTTCGATAAACCTTGGATGATCCACTTAAGGGAAAACTTGCTGCTGTTCTACAAACCTCTGCACTTGGAGGCTCAACAACTGTCTACAAGAATAGAAGTGCGTAGACATCAAACTATTTTCTGGCGCCGTTGTCGGGGAGGTAAGGTAAAAGGTATTCACACCAGAGGATTAAAGAAGAAGAACCTCCAACGGCAAACACCTATTTTCTGGCGCCGTTGCCGGGGAGGTAAGGTAAAAGGTACTCACATCCTCCAGTGTGAGTGCTCGAAGTTATTTCCTTTAGATTCTGCAATTGTCTTTTTGTTTCTTGTTTTCACTAGTTAGGCTTAATGGAAAACAACAAAAAAATTAGAGAGCTTTATAGTATTTATCTTGAGTTAGGACATGAAGTGTTTGAAGAGAAAATTAAAAAACCTATGGAACTTTATTTGCATGCTAATAGCAATGTTGTTAGTATGAATTCTTTGGACACCATTATTGCTAATGCTATGGAAAAGTCTAAGCTTGGGGAAGATAGTTTTTATGAAAATGGTCTTTTTAGTTCCCCAGCTTCGGAAGATAGCTATTCTATTGCTTATGATGATACCAAACCTCCAATATATGATGATTACAATGAAGAATATGATATTTTCAGTCCACTTACTATTGAGGAGAAAACTAATGATTAGAATATGCCTCCTATATTTGATGATTATGGTGATGAGAATAATAATGATAGCTATTTTGTTGAATTTGCTCCCACTATAATTAATAGGAATAACTATGCTTATGTGGAGAGTAATAATGATTATATGCATGTGGCTCATGATAAGAATGTTTTATGTGATAGTTATATTGTTAATTTTATTCATGATGCTACTGAAAGTTATTATGAGAGAGGGAAACATGGTCTTATGTATCTCAACAATATTAAGTTTCCCCTCTTTATGTTGAAAGTCTTGAAGTTGCACTTGTTTTGCTTTACTATGCTTATTGCTTTGTGCTTTCATGACTTGTTTCTTTACAAGATTTCTATGCATAGGAAGTGGGTTAGACTTAAATGTGCTTTGAATTTGCTTCTTGATGCTCTCTTTTACTTCAATTCATATTTCTTAGGTGAGCATCTTCTCAAATTATCATGCCTAACTTAAAGGCGTTAAAGAAAAGTACTTATTGGGAGATAACCCAAACGTTTTAGATGAGTCTTGGAAGTTATTACTTCAGTAATAACCGCTCCTTATCCTTTTTATTTGCTTTTTGTGCCAAGAGTAACCTCTAATGAGAGAGAAGTAATGATTGGGAAAGTTGCTGTCCCGAAACAGATTTCTGTGCTTCATCGTAAAAATTCGTGTAAAATCTCTGTACGTACTTTTGAGGCGTGAATTTTTGTGCTTCTGACCCAGGTTGTTATCTAACTTTCGTTATTTCAACACTTTTTGATTTGAGCAACAGAAGGTCTTCGAAAAAATTCGTCTTTACCTTCTGGTCTGTTTTGACAGATTTCTACCATTATTTGCATTTGCTTCTTGTTGGTTCCTTTTTGAGTTCTTTTGGGGAATTGAGATTTTTGAGGGAAGTGCTACATTAGCTTGTTTTTTAATGGTAGTTTTATTGGTGTTGGAACTGAACCTAAAGACTTATTATCTTGAGTGCACTAATGTTGCTAATAAAGATTGTGTGAAGTTTTGTATGAAGGAAAAATTTCAGGTGTATGGAAGGAATGAGTAATGAGATGAAGAATGGACTAAATCTCAAGCTTGGGGATGCCACGCGTGTCACCCCAAGAAATATCCAAGAAGTACAAGCGTCAAAGCTTGGGGATGCCCAAGGCATCCCCCTCTTCATCAAAAAAAATCCCAGGTTTCTTCCAAACGCTTCATTTTTATTGTTTCATGCACAGTTGTGTTGTTCTTGGAGCGTCTTCTTTTTTGTTTTCATTTTGGTTTTTCGTTTGCTTTGTTTGCTTAGTTGCTGAATAAATTGGTTGGACCCCCTCTTTCATACATTGGCTTTCAAATAGTTTGGTTTGGTTTGGAAAAGAGTAGGAAAGTTTATGCTTAAGTGGTAAAAAGAGCTTGTTTTTGACTGTGGCCTATGCTTTGTCATGCCATGCTTGATGTTTTTTTGGCTTTATTCTTAGCATTCTTTGCTATAGCATGACATGTTATAAACAATTGAGATTGCTTAATGTGCCTTGGATGAATCATGCGTTGTTTTAGCATATTAAAGCATAGTATTGATGTATTCTCCTATGATGCTTTATTTGGGTTGACTTGGCGCATGCTCACACCATGTTATGACTATCCCAAGTCACCATAAGCCTTTATGATCCTTTAGTTTTCAACTTGTAGTATCACTTTATGCTTTAATCAATGATGTTTTGTCGCTCTACATGATTATGGCCATTATTGCTCTCTTAGTTTGTTGCTCCCCATCTTTTGCTAGCCTCCATAACCAAGTATGAGTTCCACTCATGCATCCAACTCCTAAAACCAAGTTATTCCAAAGAGTCCACCATACCTTCCTATTAGCATATGCTATTCCAAGTATATTCATGTTTTTATCTACCTTCCAAATTAAACTTGTTATGAGAAAACTAGTGATTAAAGCTCTCACGAACTTGATGGCACCCTTTACTTTTCTTGCCCTTAATAAACTTGAACCATTGTGTCGTCTATATTGTATATGCTTGCACTTATTTGTTGGGAATTAGCAGAACAATGCTATCATGGGGAACGCTTTCAACATTGCACTTGTACTTTGTACCTAGTTGATATCATGCTCATTTGTATATGGATGTCGTCGGTGTGAAATGAAAGGGGAGCTTGTAAGTCCATGGAGTTATGTATATGTGTTAGAGAAACGCCTGGGCCGCTGGTCTAATCCATGCTGACATGGTGGAAACCTGCAGTGTAACCATAATGAGCTGTCTATGAAGCATTCTTCTTATAAAAAAGAGTCCTATATTGAGAAAAAAGAGAAAGAGAAAAAAAGAGATATCAAAATAGGAAAGAGAGAAAAAAGCACCATATTCCCATGGTAAATAAGAAGATTGCTGAGATGCTCGTTGTCTGCTTGCCTTGTCATTTTGATATGGGGATTCTTCCGTATCATCGGGCAAGGGGTACCCCGTTGGCGGTTCTCTATGATACACATGTACTTACGATGACAAGAACTTACTGGTGACTAAACTTGAGTAGCATGAGGAGCGGCCCTCGTATCCAAGGGACATGATATTTCTAACTTATACTTCGTCAAGCATGTACACCATAGGTTGTTCACTTTAACCTTAATCACTTCAAGATGCTTATGATAGGGGCAATGAGAGCTGAAAGCTATAAGTACCATAATTTTTGGAAGCTCTTTATGAGACTTGAATCCCTACTTCCTTCTATGAAGGCCTTTCTTCCACCATTATATTGAGACTCCACCTTCTACCTTTATGCACCTACTTTGAGAGCATAGTGGCTATTCTTAGTTCTATGTGCATTGTCCCAAGACTAGTTGATTAATGCATACCTTGATATTGCTTGTTTTAAACTATTTGTATCTAGTCACTCTATGAACTTTGAAGGTGTCCTATGCAATTTTATTTGCTACTCTATGAGGGACAGCTGAATACTATTATACTATGTTTTCTTTATGTGAAACAAACAAACGTTATGCAAAGCATTGTTATTCATGAATCTTTTGTTTGTGCCTTTTCATGTTGCAACATAGTTTCTTTGTCTTATTGCTAGAACTTTGTATTTCATGTTATGATTGAAGTACTATGATCCCAGCTTTGAATGTTTTACAAATACTTTGAACAAGTTTATGATGGTGCATGTCACCTCAAAAATTATTCTTTCTTTTTATCACTTACCTACTCGAGGACGAGCAGGAGTTAAGCCTGGAGATGTTGATACATTGCAAATGTATCTAGAATTTTTGATGTTCCATGCTTGGTTTTATCTACTTTCTTATGTTATGTCCACACTTTGGAGTACTTTTCATATGATTTCTTGGACTAACCTATTAACAAGAGCCATAGCGCCAGCTGCCTGTTTTCTGCTGATTTTGGTTCCAGGAAGTCAGAAAATGAATATTCTCGGAATTGGACGGGACAAAAGCCAAATTTATTATTTTACCGGGGGACACATAGAGCCAGAATACAAGATGGAGAAGGGCCAGAGGGTGGCCACACCACTTGGTGGCGTGGGCCAGGCCAGGCCGCGCTAGGGGGTGGTGTGGGCCCCTCCGTTACCTCCTCGATCTCCCCTCTCGCCTATATATTCCTCTCGAGGCATAAACCCTAAATCGTCAATCAGAAATCCACGAAAAGTTCCGCAACACCACCGCCACAGAAGGGGAGATTCGGGGGACAGAAAGTCTCTGTTCCGGCACCCTGCCGGGACAGGGAAGTGCCCCCGGAGCCATCTCCATTGATCTCCACCACCATCTCCATCACCATTGTTGATTCCCATGATGAGGAGGGAGTAGTTCTTCCTCGAGGCTAAGGGTTCTACCGATAGCTATGTGTTCATCTCTCTCTCTGTGCGTGATCATATTGTGATCATGAGCTTGTAATCTATAGATCTACCTTGCTACTCAAGTGCTTTAATAGATCTCTGCTCTCCCCATGTATGTGAATTTGACAGTGTGCACACCATGGTCGCACTTAGGCTAGAGATTACAAATACTTGTTATGAGTTATATTTGGAGTTGGATGTCTTTATGAAATTGTGGTGTTTGTTGGACTCATCTAGTGCTCAAGGTGACAGTGTGGGGTTTTCTAGATGGGAAAGATGGACTTTGAGGTGTGCTATTATAGCCCTACCATCGATTAGAGTGTCCAACCGGACAGTAGTTAAGAGTAGTATCATGAAGAGAATATATTTATATGAGAGTGTTCACTAGTGAAAGTATGATCCCTAGGACTTGTTTCTAAGCATTGATACACCGTTTGCAATTAGATCTGTTACATGTTTGCTTGTTTCCTTCTTTATTTCAGATTGCCTTTAGTCTTTTCCCACGTCAACCACACGCCAGCAAGCTATTTTCTGGCACCTTTACCACTTATAATTATCTATACCACTTGTATTTCACTATCTCTTCGCCGAACTAGTGCACCTATAGACCTGACAAGTGTATTAGGTGTGTTGGGAACACAAGAGATTTCTTGTATCTTGATTGCAGGGTTGCTTGAGAGGGGATACCTTTGACCACTTCCTCCCTGAGTTCGATAAACCTTGGGTGATCCACTTAAGGGAAAACTTATTGTTGTTCTACAAACCTCTGCACTTGGAGGCCCAACAACTGTCTACAAGAATAGAAGTGCGTAGACATTAGTGGCATGTACATGGCTTGATGAGTTCTTCTTGGTTCCCCAAGTTAGTACGTAAAGAATGACAACAACTTTATAGTCATAGTAAGCGCTATCATCCCTCCGTCTACTAACAAGTAATCCCCCCCATCGAGTCCCCAAAAGAGGAAAATATTAAGAAGGTGCACTTCTCCTTAATATCAAGATGAAGACAATTAACACGTACACATAATGATGTATAACATAATAATCTGTATCTCATCTCAGTCATATGCTAGGATTTCTCCATCTCCTCAAGAACTAAAGATCTACCCAGACATGGAGGCAATCAACATCATGGCAATGGTAATGGAAACAATCACAGGTGAATAGTACTTGTATAAATCCACAACGAGTATAGGAATTACAAAAAGATCTAGACAAGATGTAGATGGAATGGATGAGAATGGTGGTGATGCAGCGGTGGTTGATGAAGATCGATGCCTTAGCCTCCCGGATCTGTGCAGGGTGAAGATGGATCCCTGACGGACGAGTTTCCCCTCCAGATGCCTTCCGAATGTGAGTTTTTCGCGATTTCTGGGTGTTCTGTCTGTCGTCTCCTTGAACCAATTGGATGGGGTGAAACTATTTGACGAGGCGGAGGCGGCGCCAACTATACGGCCAGAGCTATACGGGCGGAAGAAATTCTCCCGCCGTATAGTTGCTCGTTACGCTCTCTGCCTCCCTTGTTCACTTATGGTTTTCTTCTGGTATTATTAATATTTCCCAAATAAGCGATTTACGTTGTTTTGACTCCTTTTCTCCATAGTACAACTGCTTCAATAATTGTATCCATTGGATCCATCTTCTGTCCTGATCCTGGTGAAAACAGACATAAAATGTGCACGCAAGCACCGTAAAATATCAAGATTCTACATCTACAATGCAAAATAATAATTTAAAACATGATGCAAATATGTTCTCATCACCCACCATCTCGGTGGAAAAGCAGCATGGCTTCCACGGAGGTCCCGGTTGATGATGATGCACTAAAGATGGCTCGTCACTACCCCATGGATGATATCACGGGTTCAGAATGTGATAGTTGTGAACATATCCGTAAAGGTGGCGGTAGGCTTTGCCTTACCTTCTAGACCTAGACCAACTTACCATTTCTCTCCACTTCCATATGGCTATGCTGTTGTTGGGGTGGATGAAGTTATGAAGGGATTTGAGCACCTAAAGCTTGAATTCCCTGCAGGCGAAGGGGATCGGACTGAACTAGGATAAGCCAGGAAAGGCACCATTCTATGGCGAAAGGACAAAATCGTGCTTCCAAATTTCATGCCAAGGCCACCGACTTCTCCCAGTTGCAATCCAACTCAATTTCCGCCGCCTCAACCGTCTTCACCGTGTCTGCAGACTCTGCCGCGTCAGCAGACTCCGTCGCCTCAGCCGTCTCTAGCGCGTCTGCAATCTCCCCCCACCTCAGCCATCTCTGATGTGTCTGCATACTCCACTGCCTCTACCGAGTCAGCAGACTCTGCCGCCTCAGCCCCGGTTGCAAAAGAGGAAGAGCACCAGCACTCCAATGGCTAGTAGTATAGCATGCACAAGGAATAGTCTCAACATGTAGGAATAAAGCCAAGGAAGAACCTCCCAAGTTAGCTTATGTCAACACCCAGATTTTTTATCCTAGATGCCTATTATGCCATACCTCGCAATCCCAGGATACCATTTTTGCGAGACATAAGAGATTGGATATCATAGTACATCATCCATTACAAACCATAATAAGGTCTTAGAACAAATAAAGGATCTCAGGATCCAGTCTTAGTACAATCAAGTAGCGGAATAAATAGCATAGCGGTGGGGTCCATCTTCACATGCACGTGCAATGCTGATGATGGAAGATAGTCCTAGTTATCATAGCCGTCCTATTGTCCTTCATCTTGGTAGTCTCCTTCATAGTCTGGCCATAGGAATAGCCAGGGACAAAAGCCATGAGTACTCTTTAAGTACTCGCAAACTATCACTAACAAGTAAGGTAGTTCGAGGTAGAGAAGGCTAACTCTAAGTTTATTTGTAAAGTTAAGTTTGAAACCTAAGCTGAGTTCTGAAACAAAGAAAGATAAAAGAAGTTTGAAAACACCTAAGTGGGAACTTAATCATCATAGTCACAACTCTGTTGTGGTCAAGTCATGTCACAATTTATTTCATAAGTTATTTTGAAAACATCTGACAATGGAACAGTATGGCCACTCCAACTGTCCATAACCACGGACACGGCTATTCGAATAGTTTGACACTCTGCAGAGGTGGTACACTTTCACCACAAGATTCGATACATCTGTCAGGGATAACCCTGAATCATCATACTTAGTATGAAGATAATCAAACATAACCTTTCCTTTACACACCCTAGTATAAGCACCTCTCTTATGAGCACGGCCTCCCAACCATGACCATCTGTCATCTTGGGCACTGCATAGGTGGACAACATCGAGAGGTAGCCTCAGCTCAAACCTCTCCTGCGAGGGAACTAATACTAATTGATACGTCAATTTTGCATCACTACTCTACGTCTTAATTCACTATTATTCATTGATATATTTCATATTGAGAGGTGATACTTATGTTATTTCATCTATTTTTGCATGGTTGATGACTTTTGGAGCATGGATCGCTATAGTCAGGATTCTGATGGAAAAGGTGCTGTTTGGAGGCAAAATTCGCGAAGATCAGAAAATCCGGGAAAATATACGGAAAATCCTATTTTTCCAGAAGACTCAGGATGCCAGAAGATGAAGTGGAGGTGGGCCACAGGGGGCGCACACCACCCCATGGCACGGGCAAGCCTAGGTCGCGCCTGGGAGTGGTGTGGTTGCCCTGGCCCACTCCAGCCTCTCCCCTCTGGCGTATATCAACCTCTCGAAACCCTAAGACTCAGGAGCGACCACAGAAAGATTCCGCCGCCTCTGCGGGGCGGAAAACACCGAGAGAGAAAGATCTCTCCGGCAGACAGATTTCTACCGGGGGAATTCCTTCCCAGAGAGGGGAGATCGTCGCCATCAACACCACCATCAAGATGGACTTTATCGGGATCATCATCATCATCACCACCACCATCATCACCATCAGCACCCTCATCACCATCTCCATATTGCTGTAACAATTGCGTTGAATCTTGCATAGTTCATAGGGGAAACTTTCCCGGTGTTGATTACTCTTTGTAGTTGATGCTATTGAGTGAATCGTTGAATTATTGTTTATGTTCAGATTGTTATACATCATTATTCCATCTCTGATCATGATCCATATGATGTCTTGTGAGTAGTTCGTTTTGTTCTTGAGGACATGGGAGAAGTCTTGTTGTTAGTAGTGGAGTTGTGTTGAGAAAGATTCAATAGATTGTTATTTAAGTTGTGGTGTACTTCTTCTAGTGGTGTCATGTGAACGTCGACTACATGACGCTTCACCTATATGGGCCTAGGGGAATGCATTGTGTATTTGGCTACTAATCGTAGGGGTTGCCGGAGTGACAGAAACCTGAACCCCAGTTAGGAAACCATTGCACAAGGGACGTAAGGGTCTTAGAGTTTAAAGCTATGGTTAGGTTTCTAACTTAATTACTTTCTTGTACTTACGGATGTTTGCAAGGGGTATAATCACAAGTGTGTATTAGTCTTGGATGGGGTGGTACATTAGCACAGGTTCACCCACACAACACTTAGCAAGCTAAAGAAGATTAATCAACTATATGAAGCGAAAGCACTTGACAGTCTTCCCATGTGTCCTTGAGAACGTTTGGTCATCTTAAGTAACACAACCGGCTTGTCCTTTGCTACATAAAGGATTGGGCCACTTGCTTCATTTATTCCTACTGTCTTTTGTTTACTCGTACTTTGTTTACTTGCTTTATCGAAAACCCCTAAAAATCCGTTTGCTAAGTATTTGCAGAGAATTCCTGATCCATACCACTAGTCAGCACCTTCTGCTCCTCGTTGGGTTCGACACTCTTACTTATCAAAAATACTGCGATACACCCCCTATACTTGTGGGTCATAACTAATGCATATAAACTTCTAGCTAAGCCTTACACAATTCAGGTATTGTGGTTGTACGGTAAAATTGGAATGGTATCACATTTGAACCCAACCACCAGTTTTGTAAAAGGGCTAAGGCTCATGCCTCAACATTTCATCATCATAAACCATTTGTGTTTCTCAACACATGTCAAACCATCTCAGTAGAATGACTCATCATTCCAAGGTTTTCACAAATCATTTTCACCAAGTATTCCCATCTAAAGTGACTCAAGTTTTGATTTAGCTCTAAACTACTAAGTTAAGAGTGTTCACTAAGTTGGGATGCTAATATCAATCTCATGCCATAGAATGACATCTAAGTATAACTAGATAGGTCAGGTTTTATACTCTTTATGCTACCTTTAAACAAGTAAAGGACTTTAGTAAAGTAAAGAAAGTAAAACTTTGTAAATAAAACTAGGAGTAGCTATAAGTCAACATGGTATAACCAAATCATGCCTAATGCATCTTGCTTAGGTTATCTTGTTTAATTCTAGCTTGCTAACAATAGCTTGCCTTGGTTGGTGCAGTGGTTGAAGTTTTCTTCCCCCTCCTCTTGGTAGAACTCCTCCTCCTCGTAAGCTTGGTCGGTATTATCGTCTATAAATACATACGGAGTACACAATCACCAAACAATACTTAACTAGTCTACTTAGCACACTAAGGCATACATTTTATGATCTATTATCATCACAAGCATCACAAGGTTGAATTAACTAGCCTCATTCTTTTTATTTGAGAAAAGTAATTTCTACTCATTGAAAATAACTAAGATTTAATATTCTCCAATTAAAATATGGGATCATGTGGACACATGTCATCACCACATATTCTAACATATGGGAATGTGATTTAAAGGTTGGATCACATTTTAATAAGTTTAAGTTTAATATTTAATGATTTAAAGTGACTAGAAATGCCTATATAGCATTATTTTGGTACTAGTCCAAAGTCACTGCATGCAAACCTTAATATTATTACATATTCAGATAGGTATGGTTAAATGTGATTTTTGAGAGCTTGAATCAACTCAAAAGATATTATGGTTGATTTTAGAAAAATGTTTGAATCTGCAAAAGCTTATGTCTTGTTATTTTTACTAGGAGAGATCTCTAAATCTAAATGATTTAAATCCAACGGGCTTGGATAGATAATTTCAGTAGCTTTCCAACAAAATTGGAATCACTCAATTTGGTTCAGTAAATCTTCCTGAATTAATTTTTAAACTAAGGGACAGAATTGATTCTAAATCTAAATAGAAAAACCTAATTTGAATCACAGGGCCAGCGCGGGAAAATAAATGGGCCGGCCCAGTGGTGCTCTGCGGCACAGAGGGCTGCTGACAGGGGGGTCCCGCCTGTCAGTGACTCTTTAAACGCGAAGCGGTACGGGACGATCTGGGCGCTACGATTAAAACATAGATCAACGGTCCATAGTCGTCGTCAACAACAGACTCGTCGCCGGCGACACCGAACCCTAAACGGACGGTGAGGGTATACTGGAGACGTACCAGGGCTCCAGCTAGTGCGGTGAGGTGGACGATCAAATTGGACGGTGATGGCGAGCTCAGGCAAAGTCGCGGCAGGGGCTGAGGTGGATGGAATCGATGGCAGCATCTCCTCCTCTGTAGCGGCCTCCTACGATGCAATTTCGGCGAACGGCGGCTCGAGTGGCTCCGGCGAGAGAGGGGAAATGGTTAGTTGAGATAGGGGAGTGTAATGGTGTGAAGAGATGGTGCTGGGGTGGCCTCCTTATATAGGCTCGACGGTGAGACCGAGAAGCATGGGCGCGGCTCGTCGGTGACGGCGAAACAGGGGGGCTACCGGCGAGGCGAGGTAGGTGGACGGTGGGCGGTCTGCTGGCGGTCAGCTACGGTGCAATGGCACGGCTAGGGGCAGTGGCATATGGTGGTCGGGAGCTTCCCGCGCTCTAGGAGATAGAGGCGATGCTCGACGCGGCTCCCGACGACTGTGGGTCACGCGGCGGTGCACGGCTGTGTCTGGCGGGGTGTGGGTGTTGAGGCGGAGCGGCGTGCGTGATTTGGTGTCGAGGTGCGGTCTGCTATGTGCTAGCGGCGATCGTGCTCTGGCGTGCGCTGTGCATGGCGCAGAGAGAAAGGGTGGCGCGGTGCTGAGGTGGTCCAGGGGCTGGGGTTGATTGAGGGGTGGACCGTGGGCGGCGGTAGGATTGGGCGGAGCTAGTGGGCACGCTGGAATGACGCGGCTCGGTCTCTGGCATGCTGCCTGCGTTCGGCCGGCGGTGAACTCATTTGGGCGGCGCTGCACTAGCGCTGCGGGGAAGGGGGTGCTAGTCTGGGCATGGTTAGATGCTAGGGGGACAGGGGAGTGCAGAGAGGGTTTAGAGGGGGACAAGGGCTTAACTAGCAACAGTAATAGTTAGGCCACTTTTTATCTGCCTGCCAGGTGTTCGACACAATGGCCGCATGAAGAAAATATTTGAATTTTTGGGAGATTTTTGGTGGAGTGATTCATCTTATGCTTAAGCTTCTAGGTTTGCTTGGGATTTAAAAATGGAGTTTATTTGAGTGGTTTTTGAATAAGTGTGATCTATACATATGAACTACATTCAATTTTCAAATCTCATTTAAATTTAGTGTTGGAAAGTTTTTGGGATGAAACAAAGTGGGCCTTCGCACATCACTACTTGTACTAGCAAGGAGTGCAAAGAACCACAATTGTTTCTGTTAAGATTTGAGTTCTAGGAATAGCCAAAGTAGGTTATGTGATTAAAATGGCAAAAGTGACCATTTGCTTAATTAATTCTTTTTGATTTATTTTTCTTTGGGATTTGTTTGGGAATGATCTAGATGATGTTTAATTCACCTTAGAATCATTTTACAACCAATGGATCACTCAAACATGGCAATTCAAAACAACTCCTAAATTAAATGCACACACATATGAATGCTTAATCATTTTAAAAGGAAATGTTTTTGTTACCCCAAAATTGGGTAGATTTGATCTTGATTAACTTTGGATTAAATTTTGGGATGTTACAAACCTTCCCCCCTTAAACAAAATCTCGTCCCGAGATTTACGAAAGAAAACTAGGAACTAAAGAGATCTAGGAACTCAGTCCTAATGTAATCTTCTCGCTCCCAAGTGGCTTCCTCTTCGGTATGATTGCTCCATTGGATCTTGAGAAACTTGATACTCCTGGTCCTGGTGGTTCTATAGGCTTCCTCCAAGATACAGATGGACACTTCACGATACGTCAGGTCCTTGTTGATATCAACAGCTCGGTGATCGATATTCTTGAAAACTTCGGTCTTCTCCGGCACTTCTAAGCATTTGTGAAGTAACGAGATAGTGAACAAATTGTGGATGGCAGACATCTCTTCAGGTAGTTCTAGTTGATAAGATACTTCTCCTCAGTGATTCAAAATCTTGAAAGGCCCGATATATCTAGGGGCTAACTTTCCTTTCAGACTATAATGTTGGGTTCCCTTCAATGGTGAAACCTTGAGATATACAAAATCTCCGACATTGAAAGTCAGGTCTCTCCTTCTCTTGTCAGCATAACTCTTCTGTCTGGATTGGCGGGTCTTGAGGTGCTCATGGACCTTGTGAACCTTCTCTTTGGCTTCTCGGAGAATGTCGGGTCCAAGATTCTGACTCTCTCCTACTTGCGACCAATTCAAAGGGGTGCGACACTTTCTTTCGTATAGGAACTCAAATGGTGCCATTTGCAAACTAGCTTGATAACTGTTGTTATACGAGAATTCTGCGAAAGGTAGACAATCTTCCCATTTTGATCCATACTCCAAAACACAAGATCTCAACATATCTTCTCAGATCTGGTTGACTCTTTCAGTCTATCCATCAGTTTGTGGGTGATAAGCGGTGCTGAAGTTCAATTTGGTTCCCAATCCTTCTTGGACTTTATGCTAAAATCTCGAGGTAAATTGGGTTCCTCGATCTGATACTATGGTCTTGGGGATTCCATGCAGACTAACAATTCTGGCAATGTACAACTCCGCTAGCTTCGAACTCTGGTAGGTTGTCTTGACAGGTATAAAGTGAGCTACCTTGGATAGTCTATCAACGATGACCCAGATTGAGTCATTTCCCCTACTAGAAGTATGCAAACTGGTGATAAAGTCCATTCCGACAGAATCCCATTTCCATTCCAGAATCTGCAATGGTTGCAATAGTCCTGCGGGCCTCTAATGTTCTGCTTTGACTCTTTGACAGATGTCACACTTGGCGATGTAGCTTCCGATTTCTCTCTTCATCTTGTGCCACCAAAATTGCTCTTTCAAATCTTGATACATCTTCGTTCCTCCAAGGTGGATAGAATAAAGAGTATCATGAGCTTTCTGCATGATAACTTGCTTCAGCTGCGAATCTGCTGGCACATAGATACGGCCTTTGTACCACAGAACTCCTTCTTCGTCTTCGGTGAATCCAGGTACCTTTCCTATACCAATATGATGTTTGATTCTGTCGATACTTTCATTTCCCTTCTGGGCTTCCTTGATTTGGCTAATCAAAGTGGGTTGAAGTTCAATGCTAGCTAGAAATCCTTTGCTAACAAGCTCAGTTCTAAACTGCTCCAATTCCTCATACAAACTTGGTTGCTTTTCCTTGATCATGGTGTTTAGCCTGCACGGCAATCTGCTAGGAGCATCTGCTACCACATTGGCTTTGCCAGGGTGATAGTGAATGTCAAGGTCATAATCCTTGATTAACTCTATCCATCTCCTTTGCCTCATATTCAGCTCCTTCTGAGTGAAAATATACTTCAAGCTCTTGTGATCTGAGTAAATCTCATAGCGATTTCCCATAAGATAATGATGCCATGTCTTCAATGCCAAAACTACGGCTGCTAATTCAAGATCATGGGTCGGATAGTTCTGCTCATGCTGCTTCAGTTGTCGAGATAGATAAGCAATGACTTTGCCTTCTTGTATCAATACACATCTGAGGCCAATCTTGGATGCATCACAATATACGTCAAACGGCTTCTTGATATTTGGCATGATCAATATTGGGGCTGAAATCAATCTCTTCTTCAGTTCTTGGAAACTGGCTTCACATTTATCGGTCCATTCAAATTTCTTGTCCTTCTTCAACAATTGGGTCATGGGCCTGGCAATACTAGACAATCCTTCTACAAACTTGCGGTAATATCCCGCTAATCCGAGAAATGCACGGACTTGGGTTTGAGTGGTTGGGGCTTCCCATTCTTCGACATCTTTAATTTTGGTGGGATCAACAGAGATTCCTCCGGCAGACACAATATGTCATAGGAATCCTACTTCTTTCAGCCAGAACTCACATTTGCTGAATTTGGCATACAACCGATGCTCTCTAAGGGTTTCAAGGATGATTCTTAGATGTTGCTCATGCTCTTCTTCTAACTTGGAGTAGATAAGGATATCGTTGATAAACACAACGACAAACTTATCCAGGAAATTCATAAAGATCTTATTCATGAGATTCATGAAATAAGCAGGGGCATTGGTTAATCTAAAAGACATAACCATAGACTCGTATAAACCATAGCGAGTAGTAAAGGCGGTCTTCGGAATATCCGTTGCACGAACCTTAAGTTGGTGATAACCAGTCCTAAGATCAATCTTTGAGAATACCTGGGCACCGGTCAACTGATCAAATAGATCTTCTATCTTTGGCAAAGGTTACTTGTTTTTGATGGTGACGTCATTCAGCTTTCTGTAATCGGTGCACAAACGGTTGCCTCCATCTCTCTTGTCGACGAATCACACCGGTGATCTCCATGGTGATGCGCTTGGTTGAATCAAGCCTGTTTCCAACATAGCATCCAGCTGCTTCTTCAGTTCCACTAACTCTGAGGGCTTCATGCTATAGGGTCTCTGGGCTATGGGTCCGGTTCCGGGGATTAGTTCAATAATGAACTCAATATCGCTATCTAGGGGCATACCGGGAAATTCATCTGGGAATACGTCGGGGTATTCACAGACTACTCTGACTTGGTCTATGGTGGGTAGGGCTAGACTCTTATTGCACTTGAATTGATACGGTAAGGTTTCAGATATATGCTCTACTGTTACTCCAGAGCTACTGGTCATGGTGATGGCTTTCTTAGCACAGTCTATCAGTCCTTTATGCTTTGATATCCAATCCATTCCTAGTACTACTTCCAATCCTTTGGTTCGAAGTACTATTAGATTAGCATAAAAATCTTTTCCATGTATTCTGATAGGCACAGCTTTGCAAATTTTTCTAGCTTTTGTAGTTGAACCAGGAATTTGAACTATCATGACATGCTTCAAGTTGGTTGGGTGAATCTTACTAGTGCATGCAAATTCTTCGGTGACAAATGAGTGCGATGCTCCAGAATCAAACAACACTCTTGCTAAAGCTGAGTTGACAGAAAACATACCCAACACTACATTTGGTGCTTCTTGGGCTTCTTCCGCGTTCATGTGGAAGAGACGACCATTGCGGTTGTGAGGGTTCCCTGGGGCAAATCTTCTTCCTGGTTGAACACGACGCTGCTATTGAGCGGGGGCATTCACATTGGCAGTGGAAGCAATCTTGTTGGGGCACTCATTGGAATAGTGACCCTTCACTCCACACTCGAAACAAGTGATCTGAGACTTGTCTTTAGCTGCAACATGCACATCATTGCTTCCAGTTCTGGGTGCAGTGTTGTTGTTGTTGTTGTTGCTCTTGGGAGGTGCACGGTTGAAATTGCTGGTGTTGCCGGTGTTGTTGTTGTTGTTTCCTCCGGACTTCACATTGCCTCCGCTACGATTGGGGTAGCTTGGGCAAGAAATTGGGGGTCGATTGTTTCTTGGTGCATACCCTGCAGACGGGTTGGGACAGTACTTCTGGTGACTGTTGGATCCAGCTTGGTGCATCATACGACGTTTAAGGTTGTCGTTTGCCTGGTTAATCTTCCCTTCCATCTGAATGGCAGAGTCAACTAGCTCTTCGAGATCCTCGAAGCGGATGTTGACGAGGACAGTCTGCATCTCTTCATGCGGTCCGTTCAGGAATCTCTCCTTTTTCTTGGCCTCCATGTTGATCTCATCAGGTGCATACCTGGCAAGTGACAGGGGAATCTGTCATGATACTCCACTGTAGTCATTCTTCCTAGCTTCAGCTCTCTAAATTCATCCCTCATTCTGGTGACTAGGCCCTGCGGCACGTGGGTGCGGCTGAACTTGATTTTGAAGGCTTCCCATGTCATCACTTGACCATGGTTCATCATGCGGATGCTGTTCCACCAGGCTCTTGCATCTCCTGCCAAGTAGTGGGTGGCGAAGAGAACTTTCTCGTTGTCATCAACTCTGGCTACTTCTAAATTGTTCTCCATTGTCTGCAACTAGTCATCATCATCTAGTGGGTTCTCCGAAGTGCTAAAGATTGGGGGATTGGTATTCTGGAAGTTTTTTAGCTTGGATCCTTGATGATCCTGATTTCCATGCGCTTGGTTATTTTGGGCCATCTAGGCGATCTGCTGCAGTGTTGCTAAGTTGGCCTGGCGCTCTGCCCTGCTTGCTTCACGGTCTGCAACCAGCATTTGCATAATCTGCAGCATTGGGTCATGCGATGAGCTGATCCCTCCAGTGTTTCCACGAGTCATCTGAAGATTGACATGGATAAAGGGGTAAGAGGGAAAGTTCTAAGGTTCATGGTTTTGGTTTCAAAGCCAAAACTTTGAGTTTAACTCAGGATTTGTAACTAACTTCTTTTCATTCATTCAAACAAGCACACTATACAAACACACACACCACAATATCAAAGGAAAACATATGGTTTTAAGAACCATTCTGTAAGCTACGATACAATGGGACCGATACATCTCATGCTACGACAGTGCTCTAGTGCATCTACTCATCATCGATGAAGTCGGAGTCATCATCGTCGGTGTAGAAGTCCACGACATCCTCCTCTAGAAAGTCAACATCATTGCTGAGGTAAGAGTCCATATCTCCCTGGATGTCTTCACCTTCCTCTTCTTCTTCCTTTGATGCAAGCTGAGCTTCTTGCTCCTTGATGGTCTTCTCGAGGTCGGCCACCTTCTTGCAAAGACGGTCGATGGTGCGATCCTTCTATTCATGTTGGCGGCGAAGAGACTCATGGTCCTAGACAAGCAGTGAGAAAGTCTGGGCCTTCTGGGCAGCAATGGCAAGGTTGTGGTTGGCGAACTCCCTAGCATTGTCAATTCCTTCTGGTGGTCGTACAGCAGGAAGTCAAGGTTCTCCACTTGATGCTTCAACTCCAGGTGACTTGGCATCTCCATTGGCATTCCCATGAAGACATGCCTTGCATAGTGAACAAAGCGGGTTCCTTGGATTTGGTTGACACTCAAGGCACACAGACGTGCGAGAGCTTCATGCATTGCCCTGGCTAATCCATCTAGCCAGTTGTTCTCTCTTACGGAGAACTGGATTCTCCCGGACGTTGGCGCTTCTATACTTCCTCGAAGATCAGCGGTGACTAGCCATTGTAAATCTCCTCCTGGGGGTACAAGAAGTTGAGCTCCAAGAAACTCCGGATATGGGCGTCCCAAGTACTCCGATAGTGCGTCAAGATCCCTCTTGAAGATCAGCTAGCCTCCGTTGCTCAACTGGTAGAACTTGCTGAACTAAGTCTCCATCTATAAGAAGTAAGGATGAGGAAGTTAGTGAAGTGATCAAGTGTGTCAAATTTTATGTAGTAATGTAAGAATTGGAGGAACATGAATTTTTTTGAGAGAGAATGAATTCCCAAGGGTAAGAGAGGAAATAGTTTTCATAAGTACTCACTTTGGTTTTTGAAACTAAGTTTTTGTTCGGACGTCCATTCTAACTAGGGTCTCCTATGGTCAGGATGGCTCTGATACCAACTTGTCAACACCCGGATTATTTATCCCAGATGTTTGTTATGCCATACCTCGCAATCCCAGGATTACCATTTTTGCGAGACATAACAGATTGGATATCACAGTACACCATCCATTACAAACCGTAATAAGGTCTTACAACAAATAAAGGATCTCAGGCTCTAGTCTTAGTACAATCAAGTAGCGGAATAAATAGCATAGCGGTGGGGTCCATCTTCAGACGCACAGGCAATGCTGACGATGGAAGATAGTCCTAGTTATCATAGCCATCCTGCTGTCCTTCATCTTGGTAGTCTCCTTCATAGTCTGGCCATAGGAATAGCCAGGGACAAAAGCCATGAGTACTCTTTAAGTACTCACAAACTATCACTAACAAGTAAGGTAGTTCGAGGTAGAGAAGGCTAACTCTAAGTTTATTTGTAAAGTTAAGTTTGAAACCTAAGCTGAGTTCTGAAACAAAGAAAGATAAAAGAAGTTTGAAAACACCTAAGTGGGAACTTAATCATCATAGTCACAACTCTGTTGTGGTCAAGTCATGTCACAATTCATTTCATAAGTTATTTTGAAAACATCTGACAACGGAATAGTATGGCCACTCCAAGTGTTCATAACCAAGGACGCGGCTATTCGAATAGTTTGACACTCTGCAGAGGTGGTACACTTTCACCACAAGATTCGATACATCTGTCAGGGATAACCCTGAATCATCATACTTAGTATGCAGATAATCAAACATAACCTTTCCTTTACACACCCTAGTATAAGCACCTCTCCTATGAGCATGGCCTCCCAATCATGACCATCTGTCATCTTGGGCACTGCATAGGTGGACAACATCGAGAGGTAGCCTCAGCTCAAACCTCTCCCGCGAGGGAACTAATACTAATGCATATAAACTTACGGCTAAGCCTTACCCAATTGAGGTATTGTGGTTGTACAGTAAAATTGGAATGGTATCACATCCGAACCCAACCATCAGTTTTGTAAAAGGGCTAAGGCTCATGCCTCAACATTTTCATCATCATAAACCATTTGTGTTTCTCAACACATGTCAAAACATCTCAATATAATGACTCATCATTCCAAGGTTTTCACAAATCATTTTCACCAAGTATTCCCATCTAAAGTGACTCAAGTTTTGATTTAGCTCTAAACTACTAAGTTAAGTGTGTTCACTAAGGTGGGATGCTAATCTCCATCTCATGCCATAGAATGACATATAAGTATAACTAGATAGGTCGAGTTTTATACTCTTTATGCTACCTTCAAACAAGTAAAGGACTTTAGTAAAGTAAAGAAAGTAAAACTTTGTAAATAAAACTGGGAGTAGGTATAATTCAACATGGTATAAGCAAAGCATGCCTAATGCATCTTGCTTAGGTTATCTTGTTTAATTCTAGCTTGCTAACAATAGCTTGCCTTGGTTGGTGTAGTGGTTGAAGTTTTCTTCCTCTTCCTCTTGGTAGAACTCCTCCTCCTCGTAAGCTTGGTCGGTACTATCGTCTATAAATACATACATAGTACACAATCACCAAACAATACTTAACTAGTCTACTTAGCATACTAAGGCACACATTTGATGATCTATTATCATCACAAGTGTAACATCCCAATTTTAGCAACCCTGATTAGTTGTCCAGAATGCAAAAATCAGGGGGAACAGAAACTTTTTCCTGTTCATTGGTGCAGTGTTTGCTTGTTGTATGTTTGTGCTTGTGCATGTGAGTGTATACCATATGATACTCCTTACCTCACCATCAGTTGACAAAAGCTATTTAACAAAACTATCCTCAAAAACCTGAGCCAAGATGCTTACGTGACCAAAACTATTTTAGTAGCTTCTATTGACAAAACTATGGAGAGATATATAACATAACCTCCTTATGTTTTCAAGACAGAACCTTCAACTACTCTTACCTCTAGGATCTCCAAAACCTTTTAGTAAGCTTTTGAATTCTACTCTTGGTAGAGATACCAAGGACTCTCATCCTATTCAAAATCCAACCTCTTCAAAATGCATCGACCTTACCTCAAGCTAGGCTTGATGGTAACCCTAGTAGTAGTTGATTTGTTTGTAAGATGAGTTGTCTTGATCTGCTGTTTGACTTGATTGCTCAGAAGTAGTATGAGCTAATCTAGGAGCTCATCCTCTAGGATCAAGATACTTAAGATCACCAAATCCTAAGAAGGAATACAATCTGGATCTAATCTCTAGCCACCAGGTGATGATCTAAAACCCTTACCCAGATCAATACTGCAGTGATCCATTCTAGAAGCTTCCAAGTCACTGAAGACCAGAATCAAGCAAGGATCCTTCCTACTCAATCTACACTTCAACATAATCCACTTGATGATGCCTTGGTACCTTGAAATCAATCAAAAACATCCTCCCTCTTATTCTAGTCAAAAAACCCTAAATCTGCCAAATTTGGCCGTCTGGAAATCTGTTTCCAAAATCACCTTTTTCAATGCCTCCTTTTCTCAACCCTTGTGCATTTTTGAAAATGCATCTGAACCATCTTGTTAACCATTCTAAGGACTACCAATGCCCACTCTTGCTCTTGGTTAGATCATACTCCAACCTACTTGTTCTTGATGGTTTTGCAGGCAAGAAAATAACTATTCCTACAAATCTAGTCATCATGTCTGCTTTAACAGAAGCTCACCCCATCATCCAACCTTCTATGGTCAAACTCTTTGAATAGTTGTGATCTAATCATATAGCTCTATCAACATCTGCTTCACTTGTTTCAAGAGGATCCTTGTGCTCCTTAAACCCACATGGTTTATAAGGCATCATGACTCCTCTGGTATGGCAGCCTTAATTTCAACAAAGTTTGCCATCACTTCTAGACCACCTCAAAAGTAACCACTCCAAAATCCTTCTACCATGATCATCCATATGACTTGGTCTAACTAATCATCTAACCCTTGCATCAAGGTGAGCTTTAAGCTCCAAGATCTAACAGGGTTTTGGTGGTATAAAATTAACATCTCCCTAGATCCACAACTCCTTGTTTTCCATCTAATTCAAGTTGGAATTCCAATTCCCAAGGTTGCAAATGCTTGCTACACCTTGTCTACTTCATCTACCTTGATCATCAAGATTTCCCAAATATTACCCATAATTCTTATGGCTCCAAACTATTTAATTCCTTTAATAGACAAAATCTCAAAACGCCTTTCCCAATGGAAAGTTTGGTTTTTGTCAAAACACTTCCCCAACTTTTTTCTCATGTGAGTTCCATATATCATACCCTCTCTTCCCATCTCAAAAATAAATATTTTTGAGAATCTTTATTAATTCTTTTTGCCTATTTTCTAAAAAGGCAGAAATGGAATAATAATTGTTTTAAATACTTTTAATCCCCAATAAATCTTGGGAAAACTCCCCTAAGTGTGTATTCACATTTGGGACCCTCTCACACCAAAAACCAACCTTGTCCAATGTAAATGTATCAAATGATCTTCTAAAATCTACTTCTGCCCTTTTTTGAATAAATGGATTTAAGAGGACTAAAACCCCTCATAAAAATCCCAAATAAATCCTAGGAGTGTACCTTGACCATGCCCATCCACCAGTACTATCTCCCCCATCTCTTCCAATGCAAATCTCTGAACTCCTTCACAAGCTCCCTTGTGATCAAAAACTTGCAAAAACAACAGACTTGAGCTAAACCAAGACCAAGCCCTCCCCAAAGCTTGCCAAGCACTCCTCTCCAGCCACCACTACTCCCCTGGTCGTGAGCACTATAGCTCCACACCAGCACTTTCCCATTTTACCCTTGGACTAGTAGAGAGAGAGAGAGAACCACATCTTACAAGATTTGCCACATTTAATGGCCACAGCTACCCTACCCCTCTCTGCCCGACCAAATCCCCCTATTACCACTTCCCACCGTCCTCTAGGCTAATCCTTGGCCAACTCTATCCCTCCCCCATGTCCAAAGTGGGCATACTCACCCTAGATCCCTCCCCCTCGGTATAAAGGCCAGAGGCCACCCCTAGCATGCCCCTGCCCCTCATTTGCTCCCTCTTCCCCTCCACTCACCTCCCCTAGCTCCACACCCCCTCCCCTGCTCTGTGCTGACCAGAAGAAGAAGAAGGAGAAGCTTTGGTCTCCCCCAAAAATCGAGCAAGGCTCCCTCCTCTCAGCTCCTCTCCTCCTGCATGTCACCTTACTGTGACCCTCTACACCTCCTCCATTTAACCGTGGCCTTTTTCTTGCCCAGGACCGTCTCCTTCGTAATCGTCGTTGAGCTCCGACGAGGTAACCCTCGGCCACCGTCGCGCGAGCTATTTCCCGGAGACCACCACCGCCGTGCCGCCCCTTGATCTGCTCACCGTCAAGCACCGCTTCACCTCCGTCGCTCCTTGTCGCCTCCCGAAGCCCCACGGTAAGCCCCCCCGCCGCCCAGCTCCGCCCTAGGGTTCCGGCCGGCGGACCTTCTGTCCTCTAGAGATGATGAGCGCCGGCTGTCGGATCCCCTTAAAACCGATGGCCAGATCTGGTCGTGTAAGATCTCACCATAATATGGTAAAATCCCTGTGATTGCAGTGCTAGTCCCTGGATCGAAAATGCTAGCACCCACCGTTTAAGATGAAGTACACAGAAACAAAGGTCATTATTACATCGCATATCTAGGAATATAATGGTTCTTACAGCTCACTTAGCCCAAGGCTAAGACACTTAAGGTTCACATTACATAGCATAATAATAGAGTCTTTAGTCTTCATGTGCCACAGGCAAGCATGTCGAGTGTAGACCCGCAACCCTACTCATCATTAGAGTATCCTGCAACATAATAAGTTACATCCACAAGGGTCAATACATTTGGAATTGTATTGGCAAGTGATACCATAGATACTTAGTATAATCCGACAACTACATGAATATATGGCTAAGTGGGGTTATGGATGGCTTTGCAAAAATTAGTTTGACTTATAATTTTTGAAGAAGTTTTTCATTCCAGCTATAAGGTACCAATGATAGACATCACTGAACCTCTACCCATGTTCACCCACAAGTTTTAACTTAGAGAAATTTGGATGAGGAGATTATTGAACTACTTCACTGTCTTGAGGCTCAGGAGTTGTCCATAACCGGGGACACGGCTAAGTACTTAGTTTTACCCTCTCGAGAGGTGGTGCACTTTCCCCACAAGACTCGACATGCATCGAGACAAGACTTTTCAGAAGCAATCCCTCAGACCACCACGGACGCGTTCCATCCTATCATATCTACCACCTTCTGTCCGTCTGGCTGAGTTCTTGCAACTTAGTTGGTCAAGGTAGAGCCCATATGCCATGTGGTTGCACTGGAAGCTTCATGACAAGAATGTCTCCAATCTCTTTGTTCCCGGGTGGCCATCCACAAGTGTGATACACCAGCTGACCATAGACATGGCCCCTGAGTAACCACTCAACATAATCCATGCAAGCCCCATTCCACCCAGGTGTTTCATTAATATTAGTTGTTTTCTTAGTTAAACAAAAATGATATCTTTACATACTATCTTATGTTTATAATCTACCCATGAATTCTAATAGCATAGCTAAGCATTCTAGCATACAAAGTCTTTAACTAGGGAATACTACCAAGATATACACTGTAGGGTAGCATAGCATAGTATGGTAACATACGAATAATTCTATCGTGCTAGGATCTACCAAAATAACACTAGTGCAATAGTGAAAAATAATAGGACATGAGATGAAATATCACTTGCCTTGGTAGCTAGGGGAATAGGTACAATCCTCACAGCAACAAACTTCATAGTCCACACAATCTACACAAGATCAATATAACAACAATAATTCAATCAATAAAGCATTACAAAAAACATGAATGCGTGCAACATGCAAAGATATGATCACAACTCCATAATTTACAGAGTCTACAGTACTGAGGATAGAATACCTCATCTAAATGCATAAGAAATACCTAAAAATAATTTATAGAACAATTTTTGTGAGCAAAATACTCCTAAAAAGGTTCTGCCTATAATTCCAAGTTTACAGAGGCAAAAGTGTGAAACAAGGCCTCCATAATAAAGGTCTTATTTTTCTGAATCCATAGACACCAAATTTGTATTTTTCTAATTTGTGGATCAAAAGTTATGGATTTTCTAAGTTTAATACTAAATCTGTCTATTTTCTAATTAAACAGAAATAGTCTGGCGACGTGGCGCTATCCTATTGGCTGGTACCGGTTCGGCCGGATCGACCGCTAGGGGCCGTTAGATCTTAAGTGACTACGGACGGATCTGATTAGCCCGTACCCTTTCGTTTACTGATCTAATCCTAGCCGCAGATACAAGATCTAATGGTCCTTAGCGACTTGGCCGGAGATGGGCGGCGCCGACCAGCTGTGCGCGGCGGCGGAGCGTCGGCCGATGAGGTTCTGGCGATTCTACAAGGGCTGGGAGACCATGGACACGTACCAGAGGTTGAGGAGGTCGTGGCGATCTCGATGGAGGTCACTGCGTGCGGGGAGTGCTCGGGCTTGGCCTGGATCCCTCGCCGGAGTTGCGCAGACGGCGGAGTTCACGGCTCGGTGTTGGAGACGGTGACCTGGGGCTCGAATCAACCATCAAATAGGTCAGCGAGATGCGCAAGTGTCTGCACGACCTAGTAAAGACCAAAAGGGGGCGGCGGGAACCCTACCTTTACCGGAGAAGGTGACTGACGGTGGCGGCAGAGGGAGTTCACCGGAGTTGGACCGTGTCGTTGTCCTGGTGCAAAAGAAAGCATGTTGTTGGGGTTAAAACACGCGCTAGGTCACGGCAAGTATTTTAGAGCAGAGAGGAGGTCACGACGTGGCCAGAGCTCACCGGAATTCTCGCCGGAGTTGCGTCGGACAGTGGCGGTTCGAGCTCGTAATTGGGGAGCCTGGGGGCTCTCCGGGAGAAGTGGCTGAGGGGAAATGATGAGGAGGGAGAGGGGATTTAGTAGGGGTAATCACCGGGGAGAATTACTACGAGAAACGGCCGGAATCGAATCGTTTCGAAACGGCAGAGGAGGTGGGGCGGTTCGTCGCCGGGGGTTGAAGACGACGGGGTGGCGGGGTGACGTGGCGTGGGGTTGGTCTGTCAGCGGGAGGGGGTAGAAACGAGGGGGTGAGAAAAGACAGAGAAGGGGAGAGGGAGTCCGGGTGGGCTGCTGGGCCGGATTGAGCCAAAAGGCCAGAAGCTGTCTGTTGTCCCCTTTTTTTTCTCCCTTAATCTTTTTCTTTTTCTATTTCTGTTTTCTCCACAACTTTGGATTTAAGGATTCAAATTGATTCAAACCAATTTGTAAAAACTCAAATTAGGTTTTTAGGGTATTACAGAACATATTTATCTTCTATTTTAATCCAAAGTAATTACTTGGATTTAATAGGTAATATAGCATTTTCTTTGATTCTATTTTTCAAAATAATTCATATCTTTTTATTCATGGCTCAAAATTGCACCAAATTTTTGGAGGACATTCTAAATGCAATGCAATTACTTGCTATGATGATAAGAGTGCAATGATGATGATTTTAGATGAAATTTTGGGATGTTACACGTCGGTACCCCCCTGGACCGACCTGTGCCACTGACCGCCGGGCCCCGCCTGGCAGTTCAAGCCGCGGGCTCCCGCACGCTGCACCATCCGCCGTGGGCCGAGTCCCCTCCCTGCGGCCCATCTCCCCACCCACATTCATCCCAGTAGCCCCTGTTTTCCCCTTTTATTTTTATTTAAATTTATTTAGATCTGTTCTGATTATAGCTATTCAAATTAAATTGTTTTGAAAATGAAAACTGGGGTATTTCGTCCAGAGAAAAATTTCATCATGTTCCTGGGTGTTTCGTACAACATGCAGAACTGGTCCCTTGCCAAAAATAATTTTTATTATTCCTTGGCAATTAATCCACTAAAGATTGTCCTATGCACTAAATAAATTCCTCAGAGAGTTTGACAGATCCATTTGAAAAGAATCAGAGCTCTGTTGGAAGGTATTTGATATACCTGCCATCTAGCATAGGTCATATGCCAAGGTGAATAGTAGTGTACCCTCAACAAAAATAACAAAAACAACCACTATCTGCACTAAGAAATTTCTCTAGGTCAAACCAAATGAAGTATTGATCTAATTCCAACTCTCATGGATGTGTCTAATCAAAATCTATCAAACCCTGGCAGCTCAGATTTTATTGAGCTCTAGTTGAATTTTAGTGAATTAAACTATTCTGTGTACCCATTTTTCACTAAATAAATCACTCTAGGAGTTTGACAGCTAAAAAAGAGTGAATCCAATTCCTACAGAAAGGTATTCTAATTGCCTACCACATGCCTTTGGAATCAACTCAAGAGCTTCTGTAGAATTAATCTGGTGAAAAAGAGAAAAACCATACAAAACTGCCTTTGATGATTTATTAAGGGCATTTTGGTAATTCTTTTGACAAGATTCCAACTCTCAGCTATTCAGTACATCAAACCCTACAGAATCATCCAAGGAAATAATTTTTGGAGCTCCATAACTTTTTTGGTGATTTATCTCCTAAAACTAGAGTTTATTTCACAAGAAAATTAATAAGAAATTAAAGAAAAGTGATAAAGTAGTGAAACCACTTTTGTTGGTTTCATTTTATCAATACCTATCTGATGGTACCATTTTTATACAATGAGATCATACAAGATATGGTCTTGTTCCAAAATCCATCTCTTAGGTAGTTTCTAGACTATAAATCCTAAGGGATTCTCTTCCACTCTCCAAGACAAGGCCAATCTTATTAATCCAATCTTCCTGAGACCTACTGACTTGTAAACTTGAATTGTTCATTGCTTGATGGATGTATTGATGTTTGTATGCCTTGTTTTGATTGTGGTCTTGCTTGTTTGCATGTATACTCGATGACGACGATAGTTGCGCTTGTATTAACGTTGAGAAGAAGAGATATTATTATTGGTATTATTGGGTATTCTAAGAAGAAGTCCAGAGACATATTGCCATATTGCTTATCATCAGGCAAGCCACCTTCTTGCTCATAAGCCTCGTCCTATTGTTTTACTTATGCATGTTTTACTTACTGTTTTATGAAAAGTGCATTGTTTCACTATATGATGTTGTATATATGGTAGTGGTTTGGCTCCTCCGAACTATTACACCTTTGTACTCCTAAGTACAACCCCCTTGATGGTGTAATCCGCCATACCCCTTTGGAGACCCCGATTTAGCCGAAGCAAAGCTATAGGATGGGAAGACCCCGAAAAAAGTTTTACCAAATGTTTTATGATAAAACCTTGGTGAGGTGGGACCTCCCAAGAGATGTTGAGAAAGAAAAAGGTTTTGTTTTACAAAATGCTAAAGGAAAGCTGCAGGAAAAAGGTTTACAAAAATGCACCCGGTTCTTTGCAGTTTAGCTATAACAACTTAACCCTGTGCAACCACATTACTCTAGAATGGGACAGGGCTGGATTTGATGTTTGTTTACTCTGGTATAAGCTGCCTTGCAACAACTACAGGGGATAAAAATCCCTAGAGGGTGGGCCTTCGCACATAAGGGTCCATGTGAGACATGGACCTGGAGAAGGAACGAAGGGTTTACGGACCTCCACGCGTTACTATGAGCCCCTCACTGAAAGCGCAACACTTGGGAAGAGAAAAATGCGCTCTGATTGGTTCTTGGTACCTGACGTCCTGGTGTTGAGGGGAACAACACTCATAGGGTAGGCACTTATATTGGAGTGGGAATCCGGAGAGTCTTGATCGGTTACTGGACCCACGATCGGTGAAGATCAGGGTAGTGTACCTGGATAGTGTGGGTAAAGTGTACAACCTCTGCAGAGTGTAAATCTATTCGAATAGCCGTGTCCGCGGTTAAGGACGGGTTGGACAAACTTCTGTAGAGCGGTGCTGGTTTTGCTTTCAAAAAGGATTTCAGAAAAGGAATGGCTTTGGAAATGTTTTGACCATGGGATGGTTGTAAAGGAGAAAGGTTTTGACCATGGGATGGTCGGAATGAGGATAAAGGAGATTGGTCATGGGACGACCTGAAGACGGGAACAAATGGGTGACCCAGTCCTAAGGTTTTTCCAAAAAATTTCAAAGCAGTTTCCAAAATGTTTACAAAAGTTTTCAACAAAGATATTTAGATGCTATATCTACAAGAGAAACTATTTGAGAAAAGAACCTCTCCTGAAGCCCTCCTACTACCACAGCCATAATGCATATCCTGTTGTTATTATTGTTATCTTAAGGTGGTTTGCGAGTACATTCAAAGTACTCACTGGCATTGTCCCTGGCTATTAACTTGGTCAGATATCAAGAGGAAGATGATGTTGGCGACTATGCGAGCTAGGACGTTCTCCTAGTCAGTTGCCTGTAGGTGAAGGCATGGATCAGGCTCTACGCTTGATGAAGTTCCGCTGATGATTATTGATGTAGCCATAATGGCACCTATGTAAGTCTTGTAATCGGTATGTTTCGGATGTTGTAATGATACTTGTCGGTTATGTGCCACGACTAACTGATCATGGGATCGTGGTTGTATGCATAACAGGGATTCTCGGAGGATTAATTCGGGGGCCCCACAGACTTGGTATCAGAGCCATCCTGACTGTAGGAGAACCTTAGTTAGCATGGTCGTTAGACAGGAACCTTATTTTGAAAACCCCGGCTTTCGAAAACTAGTTTCCCGATAAGTTTCAAAAAGTTCTACTTCCTCTCTTACTCTAAGTTAATGCTTTCGAAAATGGTTTCCTCTAACTCTCGTCCATACTTCAAACCTACGGATTCTAAATAACTAGGACCTAGAGCCCGGTGAAGACAATGGGAACAAGATGAAGACAAGCAACTACCAGCAAACACAAGGAGACCACAACATCGCTCGACCAGCGGAATCCTCATAACCAGAAGACATCAAGTGTTGCACTATCAAGAAGTGTCCAAGATACGACAAAGGCTTTATTGGCAAGATAGTGGCTCCGACCTGAAGAAAGACGACATCTAGGGTCAATAGTCCTAAGAATAGGATTCCCCTACATCGCGAGTAGTTAACTCCTTGGTCCCTAGCATAGACCATGTTTGCTTGCCTAAGTGCATTCTGTGTTGCTGGATGTGTGTTGTTTGCTGAGGACATTGTGATTCCCTCACCCTGTTCGCCTTGTTTGTATGTTCTAGTTCACTTTGACCACCTTGTTGGGGTATCCCGACGCTACCCCTCGCAACCCCATGGCTGGAAACCTCTCCTCCGCAGGATGGCCACAAATGAAATCTCCGACAACCCCTATCGGCGCCTAGTTCTAATCGTCTGCTCCATGCACTACTTTGAGAATCGTCTAAGGAACCCAAAGCCATACCTGTGTCCCATACTAACTGTATAACTCATGGTTTCCTCTTTCCCAATTATCCAAGACTAATCTATTACCATAGTTTACCTCTGTAGAGGAAGGATTATCACCCCGGTACACCCCAAGTATGACCATGAAGCTCGAAGGCCCAAAGAAAGCCTACAGCCGCTGTAGAGAAGAAGGACATCAAGGTAGTCAATGCCTTGGCAACTGCCCAAATTGTGGAGCCTTCCATCCTCCTGCGATTTGTCCAACATAGCTAGTCACATGTTTCCTCTGTGAAGGCCAAGACCATGTCCCGACCGAGTGCCCCTTATACCTCCTAATTGGCTAGGCCCGTCAACTTCCATGAGTCAATATTGGGAAGACAGCAAAGTCGGAATACTCCAAGAAGGGTACCTGCTACTCATGTGATCAGCCGGGTCATTATAGCCGAGAGCGCCCCCAACGTGGTCTCGACAACACTCCTACAAAGGCACAGGCCAAAATATCCGCTACTCCCTTAAAGTTCCCAAAGCAAGCCCTAGGAGGATCCGAAGTCAAGCAAAGCATATGTTACACCTGCGGAAATCCGGGCCACTTCGCCCGCCACTGTCTAGACAAATACAGGGTGGCGTCGAAACAAGAAGCTCCGGCACCCAAAAATATCAAGAAACCACGAGTCCCTCAAGCCAGAAAAATCAGGAAGCCACTATCCCCAGAACCTCCCCTTCCTCTGCGAAGGCATTTCTTGAGGAGAAACCTCCAACTTCAGAACAGCGACAAGACTCCGGACGTTCCCCTGCAGTAGTTTTCGCACCCGGGAACTCACCTATCTCAACATAGGTAGAGCTATGTATTGCCCCTACACCTGTCTTGTAAAATTCTAAATGCCCCGACCACCTGGTAGCCAAATTTTCTTCTGTAATGTTCAAGTATCCTCGCCGTTGGTCGGCTTAGACATGTTAATCCCTGCGTGAACCCATTTTGATGATATCCGAGTCAGAGCTTCACACCTACGTGTTTTACCCATGGCATTGCATCAGACTCAACCTGGTATGACCTCATCCTATAAGACCGCCTCTCATGCCGTCAACCCCAAACGGCATTCTCCCACCTAACGGACCCTTAGCTAGCCCAGAACTAACTACTAGGGAGCTAGATAAACGCCCCTCCCGCTACGACTACTAATTCAAGAAGGGCATCGACGCCTCCCCCGAAGCTGCTTTTAGAAGGTCGATGGAAGATAATCACCTCCGGACGAAAGGTGCAGCGCCATCTCCCAGCGTCAACAAACGACCCCAATCAAGAAGGTAGTGTCACTCTAAGGGGGAAAGACTGCGTCTTTTCCACCAAATTAGAGTAACCCTTCACTGGAAGCAAATCCAGGAGTATCGATCGTAAGATCTTTAATAGGATGCGCTACGCCCCTAAGGAAGAGCCGTGGACCCTTAGAGAGAGGTACTCCCAGGTGTAGATTCTATCCTCCGACGAGTACCCCGTGAAGTTCAGCATCGAGATAGTCTACCCAGTCTAAGCCTTGAGATATAGAGTCTGGAAGGAAAAGAAGGTCATCCCTCACAAATCAGGACTAGACTTTGCTCAACTCTCCGTGCCCCCCGGAATACTGAAGCTCAAACCTCATCGGCAGAGTAGTCACTTTGAAAGACAGAGTCTGTAAGATAGTCACCGGCAAGACCGAACCCTAAACGGCTGGTGGGGGTCTACTGGGGATGTACCAGGGCTCCATCTAGTAAGGCAAGGTGGGCGATCGAACTAGACGGCAACGGCGAGCTCAGGCGAAGTCGCAGTAGGGGATGAGGTGGACGGAATCGACGGCATCATCTCCTCCTCTGCAGCAGCCTCCTCTGGTGCAATTCCGGCGAATGGCGGCTCGAGCGGCTCCGGGGAGAGAGGGGAAATGGTTAGTGGAGAGAGAGGAGTGGAATGGTGTGAAGAGATGGTGCTGGGGTAGCCTCCTTATATAGGCTCGACAGTGAGACCGAGAGGCATGGGCGCGACTCATCGGTGACGGTGAAATAGGGGGGCTACCGGCGTGGCGAGGTAGGCGGACGGTGGGCGGTCTGCTGGCGGTTAGCTACGGTGCAATGGCGCGGCTAGGGGCGGTGGCATATGGTCGGGAGCTTCCCTCTCTCTGGGAGACAGAGGCGATGCTCGACACGGCTCCCGGCGACTATGGGTCGCGCAGCGGTGCACGGCTATGTCTGGCGGGGTGTGGGTGTCGAGGCAAAGCGGTGTGCGTGATTTGGTGTCAAGGCGCGGTCTACTGCGTGCTGGCGGTGA
The DNA here is from genome assembly GCA_916181665.1 of Avena sativa. Taxonomy (NCBI): domain Eukaryota; kingdom Viridiplantae; phylum Streptophyta; class Magnoliopsida; order Poales; family Poaceae; genus Avena; species Avena sativa. The sequence continues at coordinate 687,552,544 of OV702289.1, forward strand.
TCGCGCTCTGGCATGCGCTGCGCATGGCGCAGAGAGAAAGGGCGGCGCGGTGCTGAGGTGGTCCAGGGGCTAGGGTTGATTGAGGGGTGGACCGTGGGCGGCGGTAGGGTTGGGCGGAGCTAGTGGACACGCTGGAATGGCGCGGCTCGGTCTTTGGCATGCTCCTCGCGTTTGGCCAGCGGTGACCTCATTTGGGCGGCGCTGGTCTGGGCTTGGTTAGATGCTAGGGGGATAGGGGAGTGCAGAGAGGGTTTAGAGGGGGACAAGGGCTTAACTAGCAACAATAATGGTTAGGCCACTTTTTATCTGCCTGCCAGGTGTTCGACACAATGGCCGCATGAAGAAAATATTTGAATTTTTGGGAGATTTTTGGTGGAGTGATTCATCTTATGCTTAAGCATCTAGGTTTGCGTGGGATTTAAAAATGGAGTTCATTTGAGTGGTTTTTGAATAAGTGTGATCTATACATATGAACTACATTCAATTTTCAAATGTCATTTAAATTTAGTGTTTGAAAGTTTTTGGGATGAAACAAAGTGGGCCTTGGCACATCACTACTTGTACTAGCAAAGGGTGCAAAGAACCACAATTGATTCTGTTAAGATTTGAGTTCTAGGAATAGCCAAAGTAGGCTATGTGATTAAAATGGCAAAAGTGACCATTTGCTTAATTAATTCTTTTTGATTTATTTTTCTTTGGGATTTGTTTGGGAATGATCTAGATGATGTTTAATTCACCTTAGAATCATTTTACAACCAATGAATCACTCAAACATGGCAATTCAAAACAACTCCTAAATTAAATGCACACACATATGAATTCTTAATCATTTTAAAAGGAAAAGTTTTTGTTACCCCTAAATTGGTAGATTTGATCTTGATTCACTTTGGATTAAGTTTTGGGATGTTACAGCTTATAACCTAACTGATGAGGAACTTGATTAGGTCATGGCTGAAGATGTCAAATGCTAGCTGATACGTTGCTAACGTATCCATATTTTTTGATGTTCCATGTTTGTTTTATATCTACTTTCTTATGTTTTGTCTACACTTTGGAGTATTTTTATACACTTTCTTGGACTAACCTATTAACAAGATGCCAAAGTGCCAGTTGCCTGTTTTCTACTGTTTTTGGTTCCAGGAAAGTTAGAAAATGAATATTCTCGAAATTGGACAGGACAAAAGACAAAGTCGATACTTTACCGGAACACTCACGGAGCGACAAGACGAGACGCAGAGGGGCCACAAGGCGGCCACACCATGTGGTGGCGCGGGTCCACCCTGGCCGCGCCACCAGGTGGTGTGGGCCCCCTGGCCGCCCACCGACCTTGCCTCTTCGCCTATAAGATGCCTTCCGACGCAAAAACCCTAAGTCGAACAGCCTCCAGCCACGAAAAATTCCACAGCACCGCCGCCACCGAAGGGGAGATTCGGGGGGACAGAAAGTCTCTGTTCCGGCACCCTTCCGGGACTAGAAGTGCCCTCGGAGCCATCTCCATCGATCTCCACCACCATCTCCATCGCCGTGCTGATTCCCATGATGAGGAGGGAGTAGTTCTTCCCTGAGGCTAAGGGTTCTACCGGTAGCTATGTGTTCATCTCTCTCTCTATGAATGATCATATTGTGATCATGAGCTTTGTAATCAAGTAGATCTACCTTGCTACACAAGTGCTTTAATAGATCTCTGCTCTCCCCATGTGTGTGAAAGTGACAGCATGCACACCCATGGTGGCACTTAGGCTAGAGATTACAAATACTTGTTATGAGTTATATTTGGAGTTGGATGTACCTATGAAATTGTGGTGTTTGTTGGAACCATCTAGTGCTCAAGGTGATAGTGTGGGGTTATCTAGATGGGAAAGGCTTACTTTGAGGTGTGCTGTTATAGCCCTACCATGGATTAGAGTGTCTAACCGGAGAGTAGTTCAGAGTAGTATCATGAAGATATGAGAGTGTTCACTAGTGAAAGTAAGATCCATAGGCCTTGTTTCTAAGCATTGAAACACCATTTGCAACTGGATCTGTTACATGTTTGCTTGTTGCCATCTTTAATTCAGTTTGCCTTTAGTCTCTTCCACGCCATCAAGCTATTTTCTAGCACCGTTGTCTTATATCCATACCACTTGTATTTCACTATCTCTTCGCCGAATTAGTGCACCTATACACCTGACAAGTGTATTGGGTGTGTTGGGGACACAAGAGACTTCTTGTATCTTGATTGCAGGGTTGCTTGAGAGGGATACCTTTGACCACTTACTCCCTGAGTTCGATAAACCTTGGGTAATCCACTTAAAGGCAACTTGCTGCTGTTCTACAAACCTCTGCACTTGGAGGCCCAACAACTATCTACAAGAATAGAAGTGCGTAGACATCAAGCTATTTTCTGGCGCCATTGCCAGGGAAGTAAGTAAAAGGTACTCACATCTCAATAATATTAAGTTTCCCCTCTTTATGTTGAAAGTCTTGAAGTTGGATTTGTTCGGCTTTACTATGCTTGTTGCTTTGTGCTTTCATGACTTGTTTCTTTACAATATTACTATGCATAGGAAGTGGGTTATACTTAAATGTGTTTTGAATTTGCTTCTTGATGCTCTCTTTTACTTCAATTCATATTTCCTATGTGAGCATCTTCTCAAACTATCATGCCTAACTTAAATGTGTTAAAGAAAAGTACTTATTGGGAGATAACCCAAAAGTTTTAGATGAGTCTTGGAAGTTATTACCTCTGTCATAACCGCTCCTTATCCTTTTTATTTTGTTTTTGTGCCAAGAGTAACCTCTAATGAGAGAGAAGTAATGCTTGGGAAAGTTGCTCTCCCGAAACAGATTTTTGTGCTTCACCTTAAAAAATTGTGTAAAATCTATGTACGTCGTTTTGAGGCGTGAATTTTTGTGCTTCCGTCCCAGGTTGTTATCTAACTTTCGTTAGTTCAACACTTTTTGGTTCCTGTTTTGACAGATTTCTGCTATTATTTGCATTTGCTTCTTGTTGATTCCTTTTTGAGTTCTTTTTGGGGAATTGAGTTTTTTGAGGGAAGCGCTACAGTAGCTTGTGTTTTCATGGAAGTTTTATTGGTGTTGAAACTGAACCAAAAGACTTATTATCTTGAGTGCACTAATGTTGCTAATAAAGATTGTGTGAAGTTTTGTATGAAGGAAAAAATTTCAGGTGTATGGAAGGAATGATGTAATTAGATGAAGAATGGACTAAAGCTCAAGCTTGGGGATGCCACGCGTGTCACCCCAAGAAATATCCAAGAAGTACAATCGTCAAAGCTTGGGGATGCCCAAGGCATCCCCTTCTTCATCAATAAAAATCCTAGGTTTCTTCCAAACATTTCATTTTTATTGTTTCATGCACAGTTGTGTTGTTCTTGGAGCGTATTTGTTTTTGTTTTTTGTTTTTGCTTTCTTGGTTTTCTTAGTTTGCTTGAATAAATTGGTTGGACCCCCTCTTTTATACATTGGTTTTCAAATAGTTTGGTTTAGATTGGAAAGAGTAGGAAAGTTCATGCTTAAGTGGTAAAAGGAGCTTGTTTTTGACTGTGGCCTATGCTTTGTCATGCCATGCTTGATATTGTTTTGGCTTTATTCTTAGTGATCTTTGTTGTTGCATGACTTGTTATAAACAATTGATATTGCTTAATGTGCCTTTGAAGAATCATGCGCTGTTTTAGCATATTAAAGGACAATATTGTGGTATTCTCCTTTGATGCTTTGTTTGGGTTGACTTGGCACATGCTCACAACCATGTTATGACTATCCCAAGTCACCATAGCCTTCATGATCCTTTAGTTTTCGACTTGTCATATCACTTTATGCTTTAATTAATGATGTTTTGTCACTTTGCATGATTATGGGCATTATTGCTCTCTTAGTTGGTCGCTCCCAGTCTTTCGCTACCCTCCATAACCAAGTATGAGTTCCACTCATGCATCCAACTCCTAAAACCAAGTTATTCCAGAGAGTCCACCATACCTACCTATTAGCATTTGCTATTCCAAGTATATTCATGTTTTTATCTACCTTCCGAATTAAACTTGTTATGAGAGAACTAGTGATTAAAGCTCTCATGAACTTGATGGCACACTTTACTTTTCTTTCCCTTAATAAACTTGAACCATTGTGTCGTCTATGTTGTATATTTTTTGAGATGAAACAGTAGGGAAAGTCCCCACTGCAATTTTTATTATAAAGGTATGAGTATATTACAACGAGAGATTACAGATGAGTCTACTGATCTGAGGAAGATCAGAAAAAGAGAAAAAAAGGTCTACTCTATCTCTGATCTAAGTGTTGGCTCAGCTAGGTTTCAAAATTCTCCTAGTATTTTCTTTTGATTCTGAATTGTACCCATCTCATCTCTTGATAAAAATTGCCTTCCATCTTTCTAATGTAGGTACTTTATCATTAAAAAAATTCTCATTTCTATAGATCCAGATACCCCAGGTAGTCAAGACAATGATTTCCATTGCAAAAGGCAGACGCAGCTTGTTTTTGATGTCTGAAAAAGCCTCCAATCCTGATAAATTTGCTGTTCTGTCTATGCAAATATGATCCCAACAGTTTTTTGCAAATGAGCATTCCCAGAATAAATGGTTAACTGATTCTTCCAAGTGGCAATTGAGAATTGCACAATTGTAGTCAGGCAGAATAAACTGTTTCCTTTTTAGAAGATTTCTTGTATTCAGTCTATCCAGAAGCAAAAGCCAAAAGAAGAATTTGTGTTTATTCTGAGAAGAGGATGTCCAAAGCCAAGAGAAATGAGGTGGTGAAGGGGAATAACCAATCACGGAGGAGTAGGCCTTTTCACTTCATATTTATCTGACCCCCAAATGTAATTCCAATTATCATGGAGATTCTCATGTATGGTTGGAAGGATCTCCTGGCATCTTTCTTCCATGATTAAAAACTCAGAGTAAGCTTGTTGGGAAAGAGGGAGGTGAAAATTATCCTCCAAGAATTCAGCCTGTAAAAATTCCTGTACATGATATTTGAAGACTTTGGATAGGTAAGTAGATGTGGGAATTTATTCATAAAGCACTCATCATGCCAAAGATCAGACCAAAAATAAGCAGTTTTCCCAGATCTCAGATTGCACTTAGCCATGGCCTTAAAATTATCAATTAATTTGATATGAGCTTTCCACCAGAATGATCCTTCCATGCTTCTTCCAGGTAATTTTCCATTCTTATAGTAAGTTTCCCAAATGAGATGTACCCAAGGGATATCATGGTGATTGTAGAATTTGTCCAGGTTTTTAAGAGGAGGGCAGTATTTTGACTGTGAAGATCCAAGAGTCCAAGTCCCCCTTGATTTTTAGGACGGCAAATCTTATCCCAAGACACTAGTGTCTGTCCCTTGGCTTGAACATCTTCAGTCTTTTTTCTCCAATGACAGTGTCTCATATATTTTATGATTTGATCATTGATGATAATTGGCACCTCCAGACAACTCATGAAAAATAGAGGAAGTGAGGATAGTACAGATTTAACCAGTTGCAGTTTTCCTCCATAGTTTAAGAAGTCAGCAATACCACAAAGTCTTCTTTCAACTCTTTGAACAATAGGAAGAAAATGTTCCATGGATGCCTTTAATAAGCTTAGTGGTAATCCAAGATAAGTGAAAGGGAGGCTGCCAGTTTTACAATTGATTGTCTGAGCAAAGTGTATCAACCTATCATTGCATAAATTTATTGGCATCATTCTTGATTTCAAATAGTTGACTTTGAGACCAGTGGACAGTGCAAAAGTTTGTTGAAGAGCTTTTAAGCACAATAATTGAGTAGCATCTGCCTTAAGAACAACCAATGTATCATCAGCATATTGAATCACAGGAAAATCATTGTTAGGAGGTCCACCTATTGGGGGGGTTAGAAGTTGAAGGTGCATGGCTTTATTCAGGACAGATTGAAGAAGGTCTGCAGCAAGAACAAAAAGGAGTGGTGAAAGGGGGTCTCCTTGTCTCACACCTCTCCTATAGTAATTTTTTTCCTGGTACTCCATTTAGGAGAATTTCAGAGGAGCCGGACTCAAAAATCATCTCAATCCATTTGATCCATTTTCTGCCAAATCCTCTAGCCTTGAGGATGTTTATGATGGATGAATGATCAATTGTATCAAAAGCCTTTTCAAAATCTAATTTTAAAATGAGAATTTCCTCCTTTGATTTGTGACATTGGAAGAGATATTCAAAAGCCCAACCAAGATAATCCTGAATAGACCTGTTTTTGAGGAAGCCATATTGATTTTTATGTACCAAATCCAGAATAATAGTTTGAAGTCTGTTTGCAAGGAGTTTGGTAATAACCTTGAACACACAGTTTAATAAGGATATTGGTCTGAAATCAGCAGGGGTAGAAGGGTTTGACTACTTTAGGAATGAGAGTAATGTAGGAGGAGTTGATACTTTCAAGAGAGACCATCTCATTATAGAAATCATGGATGAGCAATTTGATATCATTTCCAATGATTGACCAGCAGCTTTTGATAAATTCATTGTTAAAACCATCAGGTCCAGGAGACTTGTCATTTGGCAAATCATATATTACCTCCTCAACTTCTTTGTCAAGAAAAGGTCCTTCAAGTGAGATCTTCATCTCATCAGTCATACCATTTCCATAGAAATCTTCAAGATTGAAAAGCATCTCAATTTTGATCTTAGTACCCATTCTTGCTTTGAAGTCATTCCATAGAATGTCAGCCTTGTCAGAGTGATTAAAGAATTCTTGTCCACTATCATTCTTAATTATTGAAATATAATTGTGTCTATAGCTGATGGTGGCTTTGGAGTGGATAAACTTTGTGTTTTCATCACCTAATTTCACCCATTTTATTTTTCCTCTTTGTTTCCAATAGGTGTTTTCATTCTGGAGCAGAGAAATTATATGATATTTCAGGAGATCCCTGAGGTGCCATTCATTGATGGTTAAAATTCTAGACTCTTCAAGCAAATCCAGGAGGTCAATTGTGTCATTAACCTTCTTTATTTGGTCTTTTAAACATGGTAATTTCTTGGCCCAAATCTTGATACCTCTCCTCACATTTTTCAATTTGGCACAAACCCCTTTTACCAAGTTATGGTGATCCACTGGTATATTCCAGGCATTTTGCACAATCTGCTTAAAATCAGAATGTTGTAGCCAGTAATTTTCAAATCTAAAAACTTGTACTTTGGGAATGTTTGTTCCAATTTAAATGACACAAGGAATGTGATCTGGAGTAGGCTTGGGAAGGGGGGTAACAAAAGTATATGGGTATTTGAGGGTCCAGGAACTAGATGTAAAAAACCAGTCCAGCCTTTCTAGAAGGGGGTCTTTCTGCATGTTGCTCCAAGTACATTTCCTTCCTTTCAGAGGTAACTCAATAAGCCCTAGGTTGCTGATAGCCTCATTAAAAAGCATAGTATCATTAACATCACCTCCACATTTATTTCGCTAGTAAGTCTTCTGATAAGATTAAAATCTCCTAAGACAAGCCAGTCCATATTATCATGCATCATGATGTTGGAAAACGAATCCAAAAAATCCTGTTTTCTATCAGCTTGACATGGACCATAGATGTTTGTAAGTGTCCAGGAGTCATTAGAAAGCAAGGAGGAGAAGGTGACAGAAGTGGAAAATTCATTTTGGAATGCTCTGGTTCCATTAAACAAAGAACTGTTCCAGATGATGATAATCCCTCCAGAAGCACCAATTGAAGGGAGAAAGTCAAAGCTGTCAAACTTACTTGGACAAAATCTCTTTAAGTAATTCATGTCAAATTTTTCTCTCTTAGTTTCATGGAGACAAATGATGTCACATTCAGATTCAATGATTTTGCTTTTTAAAGCCAACCATTTCTTCTCAGAGTTAATGCCTCTGAGATTCCAGTTCAATATGTTCCATTTTCTGTTGTTATTTATTGATAACCAGGGGGTATAACATTGGGGTGACACAAGATATGTAGTCACACAAACAGACTTAAACTTATCACAAGGTATTGAAGTCATAGTCATACATAGAAGCATAATGATTCTAAGAAGCTCATAACATAATCCAACAGCAATTGGTCCAGACACAAAATGACAATATTTTTTAGACATTAAAATATCTATTTAGGAGCTTTCTTCTTAGACTGCTATCCACAGGATTCAGCAGCTCCACCTTTCTTCTTGCCAGACAAGTTTGTGTCAGTACCATTCTTATTTGGCCCAGGCTTTCCAGGTGGCTTGATGGTCAGATCATTGATCCTGCTCTTCTTGAGCAGCCTTTTCTCAAGCTCACCCTCCTTAACCTTACAAAAAGAATCAGCAAGGTTTTAACAACTTTATTGCTGAGACAAGGTGGAGCAGCATTGCAAGAGAGACAATTTATATCAGAGCAATTCACATGCCTTTTAAATCTCCCATTAAGCTCCACAATTCTGGGACTCCTTCTCACCTCAGTGTCCACCATTGGTTCTTTTCCCCTTCTTTTTTGATGGAGCATTGGGCACCATCAGGTTTGATGGAGAATCATTCAGGCAGTGAGGAGGCATCTGTCCAACACATTCAGCAGGGATAATGAAAGTAAAGGTATTTTCTTCAGCAATTGGCTCCTTTATAATATCCCAAAGAGGATAAGTAAGAAAGTGCTTTGCCCAACTGAATTTTTTAGGAGTGAGGAGCATGAAGGTTATAAAGTTAAACCAACTTACAGGAATATCACATTGTAGTCTATTTTTGCCAGGTGAAGAATTGTTGATGTGAGGAGCAAAGAATCTTTCCTAGAGTTCTAGTCCTTGCTTGGAGAAGGTCTGTTTAGCAGCCATCACATCAGAGGTATTGACAAAAGGAGTGAAAGCCATCCCCACTTGCAAATGAGCCTCATTGGGAGAGAGAAGGTTAGTGTCTTCAATCATCCAATCATCCTGCAGATTCCCCTCATTAGAATGCTGGCCCTCCACCTCATCACCCTGGTAATTCTAGAGGATGTTGAGCAGTCCATCACCCATACCAACATCCTGGGTAACTTCAACAGTCTGCTGCTCCACCTCAATATCATCATCCCCATGAACAGAAGCATTGTCATTGTCAAAGGAAATATTGACACCAGGAATGGAACCAATAACAACACTGTCAGCCTCCTAAGGTGGAAAATCCAAGTTATCAATAGGCATGTCCACTCCCTCTGCAAAAATTGTCCCTTAAACAGGTGCATTACATTGCCCCAACCAGCATTATTCTGTTGAGGAGCAGGATCAACCCACTGGTCCCATCCACCAATGTCACCTTCAGGCTGTGGAGGAGGTGGTGGGGGAGGAGGACCAAAAATAGGTCCCAATACTGGTAGAGGATGAGGGTCAGCATCATCATAAGGTAGTGGGTCCTCATCAGGTGGGCCCCCACCCAGAAGGTTGTTGTTTAAAAGATCCACAGAGAAAGTCCATGATTCAGTTTCCACAAGGTCCCCAATGGTGAATCTAACACTTTTAGGCACATCCAATAGGTCATTGACTCTGAGCTTAGCAATGATTTTGCCTTTGTGCTCAGGGTCTCTTTCCCAAAGCAACACCTTTCTAATATCAGAAGATACAGCATTTAGATCATCAGTATGCCAATGATCAAGAGGAGGTCCCAGAAGCATGACCCAGCATTCATTGTTAAACTGAGTTCTACGCCAGTTAATTCCTTCATTGTGCCTAGCAAACGATATTGCAACATCTTGGAAAGGGATTGGTCCAGCAGTGATTAAACGGTCACAGTCGCTGACATTGTTAAATTGAACATATGCAGAGCCAAAAGGACAGTCTTGGATATCACGGAAATCCACATGAGCCTCATTGAAAAAGAAATCTTGCAACACATCTCTGATATTTTTGAAAGGAACTGGACCAGGGGGAGGGGATGAATGTTTGCCATAGCATACTGTTCATGAGCCCGTGGACAACGAGGAACCACCACCCTCTTGACACGATTCCTGCCATCCACCTACAAAATCTCAAAGCCATGGGGTAGGAAAGGCTACGGGTCCAGCGGAATGTTCGCCATTGTGGCAACGGTTGTCACCGGCGACGAGCGGAGCAGGGTAGTTGGGGTTTCTGTAGGCGTGTGAGTTGAGGAGGCAAGGGGTTCGGGATTTTTCTTTTTTGGGCAAGGGCAAAGTCTTTTATACAATCAAACATCCTGGTCTGCAAAACTTGCAGCAAGACATGGGCCCTGAACCAATTAAGGTAGGATTTGTCGGGCCAAGGACGTGAAGGGAAAGTTGGGAATTTCAAATAAGGCAAAAGACCAGGTAGATTAAATGAGGACGATTTGTTGTCTGCAGGAGATTTCGCATCCTCAATAACTCTCCCATTAACCACAATTTCCACAAATGACGTGCCAGGTTTATTTTTGTTAATATCACCCATGATTTGACCGTTATTGCATGGGGCCTTTGACGAGGAATTCGGTGAACCGATACGGTCAAACACCGAAGAATTATTTTTCTTTTTGTACGAAAAAAAAATCCAGTCCTTGTCCAATTCTTTGTAATATTCTTTCTTCTCAAATCTCGAAGGATTTTGACTTGAAATTTTGAAGCTAGGCCACCAAAACAAGCTTGAAGAGCAATGCCAATAGTATGAATATCAATTTTAAAGTTGGCTCGACCAAAAGATCCAACCAGAAAAAAGGCCTTCTTTGGAAACCCCCTAAGAAATTGATGTGGTGACCAAATTTTTTGAAGATATTCATCACAAAAAATTTCCCTTTAGAGAAATCCAATGAAGTGCACTTGTTGATCCTGTCCGATGAAACTTGAACCTTGTCGGAATTAAGGTCCTCAAAGATTTGAGCACCCACAACAACTTTTTTGACCACAGGATCTAAAGTCACTCCCGAGAAGATCTTCTCATTTTGAAGAAGGAACCTAGCATCAATCACCACCTTATCTTGATTAAGCAACACAATCCGCTTCGCAAATGAAGAAGGACAAAAAATCCAGGGACATTGTCCTAATCATCAGAAGGCAAGGAAGAACACGTAATGTGCCACATAAATTTCAAATCTTCAGCCTTGTCAACCTCAGTAGAAGAATTCCCAAGAAATCCAGAAGAGGAGGTCGAGAGATCATTGATCCTAGCAAGATGAGCGGGGAACCTCATCACTGATACAATCGAGAGCACCTCCCCATTTTCCAAGCATTTACCCTCTAGAGGAAAACCATTGGCATTGAGAATGACCAGCCAGCGTTTAGCCGAGAGAATTAGAGATCCAACAAGGAACATACCATCGGTGGAACTTCCTGAGTAGGTGATCTTCCAATCACCACCAGAAGAATCTAGGACAGAGGAACCCATGATATGGTGTGCGACGGCGCCGGATTGACACCGGCGAGAGCCGGTGGATGGGGCCTCAGAGAGATATGCCTCGGAAATCGTGCGGTTCCTTCGACTCTATGTTGTATATGCTTGCACTTATATGTTGGGGATTAGCAGAACCATGCTGTCATGGGGAACACTTTCAACATTGCACTTGTACTTTGTACCTAGTTGATATCATGCTCTTTTGTCTATGGATGTCGTCGGTGTAAAATGAAAGGGGATCTTGTAAGTCCATGGAGTTATGTATGTGTGTTAGAGAAACGCCTGGGCCGCCGGTCTAATCCATGCTGTCATGGTGGAAACCTGCAGCGTAACCATAATGAGCTGTCTATGAAGCATTCTTCTTATAAAAAAAAGTCAGATATTGAGAAAAAAGAGAAAAAAGAGAAAAAAAAGAGATATGAGAAAAGAGGAAAGAGAGAAAAAAGCACCATTTCCCATGGTAAATAAGAAGATTGCCGATATGCTCGTTGTCTATTTGCCTTGTTATTTTGATATGGGGATTCTTCCGTATCATCGGGCAAGGGGTACCCCGTTGGCGGTTCTCTACGATACACATGTACTTACTATGACAAGAACTTACCGGTAACTAAACTTGAGTAGCATGAGGAGCGACCCTCGTATTCAAGGGACATGAGATTTCCAACTTATACTTTGTTAAGCATATACTCTATAGTTTGTTCACATTAACCTTAATCACTTCAAGATGCTTATGATAGGGGCAATGAGAGCTGAAAGCTAATAAGTACCATAATTTTTGGAAGCTCTTTATGAAACTTGAATCCCTGCTTCCTTCTATGAAGGCCTTTCTTCCACTTCTATATTGAGTCCCCACCTTCTATCTTTATGCACCTATTATGAGAGCATAGTGGTGATGGCTCTGTGTATGGCGCCCAGGAAAGTGCTGGTGCGGTGTTGATGTAGAGCTCGTTGGGAACCCCAAGAGGAAGGTATGATGAGCACAGCAGCAAGTTTCCCTCAGTATGAAACCAAGGTTTAATCGAACCAGTAGGAGCAAGGAAAAACCCCAAAGGTGTTGCTAGCTGAGCCTTGGCAGGGCGCACTACCGGTGCTAGTAGCAACGTGGAGACCTGCACAACACAACCAAAGAACTTTGTCCCCAATTTGCGATGAGGTTGTCAATCTCACCGTGTTTTGCGGAAAACAAAGGCTTAAACGTATCGAATGGAAAGAAGTAAAAGTTTGTAGAAAGTAAACACAAAGCAGAAACAGTTTATAGATTGTATGTAAAAGACAAGGACCGGGATCCATAGTTCACTAGAGGTGGCTCTCCTTAAGATAGATAACATGCTGGGTGAACAAATTACAGCGGGGCAATTGATAAACACCGAGAAAGCAATACATGCATATACTAATCATCTTGACTCCTTTGAGACTTGATTGGGCATTACAACATAATACATAGACCGTCATCCAACTGCATCTATGACTAATAATCCACCTTCAGGTTATCATCCGAACCCCCTCCAGTATTAAGTTTCAAGCAACAGATTATTGGTTTACGAACTGTGTGTAAATTAAACAATATAATTTTTCTATGAACAAAGGATTGTTGTTTTCTCCCTAGTAGCAACAGCACATCTAGTACCTTAGAGATTTCTGTCACTTCCCCAGATTACCAGAGGCATGAACCCACTATCGAGCATAAATACTAACTATTGGAGTTGCTAGCATCTACTTGGCCAAGATAAGTACTAACAACGGAAAGCATGCAAGATCACAAATAACAAAGACATGATAGAATCAATAATCAATCTGAAATAGCATTTCAATATCCATCGGATACCCGCAAACACAACAGGTATGAGTTACAAATAGATGATCTTGATCATGAATGGAGCTCACAAGATCTAGACATGAAAGCACAAAGGAGGAGAACCAGCCATCGAGCTACTACATGGACCCGTAGTCCAAAGATGAACTACTCACGCATCACACCGGAGGCTTGCATGGTGATGAAGAAAGCCTCCAGGTGAATTCCCCTCTCCGGCAGGGTGCTGGGAAGAGCTTCATGTCCCTCCCGATCTAGGGATGGAGATGACGGCGGTTACAGACTCTTTTGTGGATTTTTGATTGGGTCCTTAGGGTTTTCGCCCCGAGGGCAATATATAGGAGGAAGGAGAGGCCGAGGGGTTGCCGGGAGCGGCCACACCACCCCCTGGCGCGGGCCAGGCCTAGCCGCGTGGCCAGGTGGTGTGGTGGCTCCCTGGCCCTTCTCTGTCTCGTATTCTGGCACTTGATCCCTTCCGAAAAAATAGGCACTTTGGCTTTTGTCCCGTCCAATTCCAAGAATATTCATTTTCTGACTTTCCTGGAACCAAAAACAGTAGAAAACAGGCAGCTGGCACTATGGCTCTTGTTAATAGGTTAGTCCAAGAAATCATATGAAAAGTACTCCAAAGTTGGAACAAAACACAAGAAAGTGGATAAAACCAAGCATGGAACATCAAAAATTATAGATACATTTGCAACGTATCAAGTGGCCATTCTTAGTTCTATGTGCATTGTCACGAGACTTGTTGATTGATGCATAACTTTGATATTGCTTGTTCTTAAACTATTTGTATCTAGTCACTCTTATGAACTTGGAAGGTGTCCTATGCATCTATGTTTGCTACTCTATGAGGGACAAGTTGAATGCTACTATGCTATGTTTTCTTTATGTGAAACAAACAAACGTCTTACAAAGCATTGTTATTCATGAATCTTTTGTTTGTTCCTTTTCATGTTATAACATAGTTACTATGTCTTATTGTTAGAAATTTATCTTTCATGCTATGTTGAAGTACTATGATCCTAGCTATCAATGTTTTACAAATACTTTGGTCAAGTCTATGATGGTGCATGTCACCTCAAAAATTATTCTTTCTTTTTATCACTTACCTACTCGAGGACGAGAAGAAATTAAACTTGGGGATGTTGATATGTTGCTAACGTATCCATAAGTTTTGATGTCCATGCTTGTTTTATATCTACTTTCTTCTGTTTTGTCTACACTTTGGAGTATTTTTATACACTTTCTTAGACTAACCTATTAATAAGATGCCACAATGCCAATTGCTTGTTTTCTACTGTTTTTGGTTCCAGGAAAGTCAGAAAATGAATATTCTCGGAATTGGACCGGACAAAAGCCAAAGTCGATATTTTACCGGAAGACTCATGAAGCCAGAAGACGAGACGGAGAGGGGCCACAAGGCGGCCACACCATGTGGTGGCACGGGTCCACCCTGGCCGCGCCACCAGGTGGTGTGGGCCCCCTAGCCGCCCACCGACCTTGCCTCTTTGCCTATAAGATGCCTCCTGATGCAAAAACCCTAAGTCGAACAGCCTCTAGCCACGAAAGGTTCCGCAGCGCCGCCACCACCGAAGGGGAGATTCGGGGGACAGAAAGTCTCTATTCCGGCAGCCTGTCAGGACAGGAAGTGCCCCCAGAGCCATCTCCATCGATCTCCACCACCATCTCCATCGCCGTGTTGATTACCATGATGAGTAGGGAGTAGTTCTCCCTCGAGGCTAAGGGTTCTACCAGTAGCTATGTGTTCATCTCTCTCTCTATGCATGATCATATTGTGATCATGAGCTTTGTAATCAAGTAGATCTACCTTGCTACTCAAGTGCTTTAATAGATCTCTGCTCTCCCCATGTGTGTGAAAGTGACATCGTGCACACCATGGTGGCACTTAGGATAGAGATTACAAATACTTGTTATCAGTTATATTTGGAGTTGGATGTGTCTATGAAATTGTGGTTTTTGTTGGAACCATCTAGTGCTCAAGGTGACAGTGTGGAGTTATCTAGATGGGAAAGGCTTACTTTGAGGTGTGCTATTATAGCCCTACCATGGATTAGAGTGTCCAACCGGAGAGTAGTTCAGAGTAGTATCGTGAAGATAATATATTTATATGAGAGTGTTCACTAGTGAAAGTAAGATCCCTAGGCCTTGTTTCTAAGCATTGAAACACCGTTTGCAACTAGATCTGTTACATGTTTGCTTGTTGCCATCTTTATTTCAGTTTGCCTTTAGTCTCTCCCACGCCATCAAGCTATTTTCTAGCACTATTGTCTTATATCCATACCACTTGTATTTCACTATCTCTTCGCAAAACTAGTGCACCTATACACCTGACAAGTGTATTGGGTGTTTTGGGGACACAACAGACTTCTTGTATATTGATTATAGAGCTGCTTGAGAGGGATACCTTTGACTACTTCCTCCCTGAGTTCGATAAACCTTGAGTAATATGAAGGAGTTATGCCCTAGAGGCAAATAATAAAGTGTATTATTTGATATACCTCATGTATGTTCATAATACATTTCATACTGTGCTATAACTGTGTTAATATGAAACGTTAATACACGTGTGGTATGTAAACAAACCGTGTCTCTAGTTACCTCTAGTGAACTAGTTCATTGGTCATGAGGATGGTCTATGCTTCAAGACCATGGGCATTTATGCCAACTGACAATGAGGTCATGTTATTAGTTAAATAACATGATAGACAAACATCCGACCGTTATATCGTAATGAGATCTAGTTACAAATTTCACCATTGATGATAAAACACAGAGAACCTCGCAACCTGATCCTTTGACTGTGAGGTAATGCAAATCACCATTCTGGAAGAAGCTTAGATGGTTATCAAGAATCATCTCGTAGCAGGGTGATCAAAAAGGTGCCACTCAGGTTTTCCGAAGGAATGCGTAGAGGAGTACATATCAAGACCAGGATTTGTCTAGTCCATGTAACGGACAGATACATGTGGCCATCTCGGTGACATTGCATTAATGAAGCTTGCAAGCATGTGACTAGGTCACAGAATGCAATGACATGATAACGAGTAAAACAAGTTCATCGGTAACGAGATCGAACTAAGGTATACAGATACCGAAGATCAAGTCTCGGATGAATTAGGTATCGTATGACAAAGGGAATGGGGAACGAATATCTCACGGTTCGAGCGATTGTATTCGTGAAACGCACGGGGGTCACATGGCCATCCAGGTCCCTCTGTTGATCATTGATATGAGAATGGTCTCTATCATGTCCGGAGTGTTTCCGATCCGAAGGATGTCACGCTTAAGGGTGGGGACGCTTAGGGTAGATGAGGTATCGTATGAGAAATAGAGAGAGAGAAACCATTTCGGTAACATCCGATGGAGATCGGAAGGGGTCCAGAAGATGTTCCGGAGTGAAGGAATAATATAATATGTGTATTTTAATGTTAATTGGAGAACTAATATTAAATATATATTTTATTTTATTTTAAAAGGCACTATATTGCTAATGGGCCTCACCCGAGGGGAGGCCCAAGTGGGGAAGGCACCTAAGGGGTGGGGGCCACCCGGCCTAGGGCTAACGGGCCACCCGAGTGGGGCCCACCTAGGGCCGGCGGCTGCCCCAAGGTGGCCGGCGGGTGTGGGCATTAGTCCCACACTGCCTGGCCCCTGGGTGGTGCGCCCCCCCCTCCTACTATATATAGGGGTCCCCGTTCCCCTTGGAACACACCTATTCCTCTCATTCTCTCTCTCTTGTACTGAGGACTTTCCCGTAATATTGGGGAGGACCCCGTGGTTGAGTTCTCCACCTTCACACTACCGTTGTGTGATTGGCGATCCGGCATCTACTTCTTCCGCTGCTCGACTGGATTAGAGCCCGGTTGATGTCCACTACACCGGACATGTGACGAACTTCGGAGGCACCACCCTTGGGGTGCTGCTCGTCTTCATCAATATAGGCCTTCCTGCGTAAGGCGTGCCTCTCTCTGCAAAGGTATGAATACTGTATTCCTTCTCCGTTACTTATGTCTACATAGTATAGATCCTGGTATTAGTGTTCGAGTAGATAGAAATTTTTTGTTTTCTGCTACGGAACCCTTCAGTGGTATCAGAGCGGGTCTATGGGTAGACATGTCGTACGGACAGAACACATAGAAATATGTGGGCATTGATACTCTAGTTACTACCCTCTTTAGTATTATTGTTCATATCGCGGCACTGTTTGATGAAGCGGCCCCCAACCAACCTCACATGGTGATTCACGAGACTGGTCCACAAATGAAAGTGGCTTAGGGGGGTGTCTGTCTCTCTGTAGTTGTTGATATGGCACTAACGCTAGAGGGCCCTGAAAAGGGAAGAAGAACGGCAATCATTGAATCGATGTTGTGGCTCGACGTTCGTAGGTGGGAAAGGGTTCTATTGCGAAAGCTCTAAAGCCGCGTAAAACATGCAATAGTTAATATAGAAGCGTCTATCTTCGTTATTGCATAGGGGCAAGTATTGTAACATGGCATTGACAAGTTTATGAAACTCTCATTAAAGTTGTTGATGATGATCACGAAGCTATAACCATGTCATAACACTTCACTTTAGAAGTATCACTTATTGTGCTAGTATACTTACTAGACGGTAGCATAATAAGATAATCCCTCATAGTATTCCAGTTATCGTATTCCCCTTGTGTGTGCACCACCAAGAAAGTTCTTCGGTATGAGGCGATCCAGGGTGACAGGCCTGGGTGTCAGACATATCTATGTTCACATAAAATCGGTGTAAGCCATGTTGCACTGCAAATACACACGAGTTAGGACTGGCGAGCCTAGCACGCTAGAGAAGCGTGGCCTCAGGATACAAGAGACCAAAAGGTCGAGCATGAATCACATAGTTGATGTGATCGACATTAGGGAATGTCCACCTTTGATACTGCACTGATGGCCGTGACAATCGGGGCAGGTGCAGAGGATAGGGATCATGTGATCACTAAACGAGTAGAGGGGTGCTCGTTTAAGTGGGAGTTCTTTTAGTTAAAACTCGAACTCATTATTATGAACATAGTCTAAATACTTTGCAAATTCCTTTGTAGATGTCTCGCCCACCCACCTTCAACCTTAGCACTTTCCTCGAGAAGAACAAGCTGAAAACTGATGGAACCAACTTCACCACATGGTTCCGAAATCTTAGGATCCTCCTAGTCCCCTACAAGTTGACTTATGTCATCGAGGCTGAGCTTCCAGCTAAGCCTGCAGATTCCGCCTCTGAGGACGAAAAGAATGTTTGGCAGTCCAAGGCGGATGATTTCTCCCTCATCCAGAGTGGAATGCTCTATGCCATGGAGCCGGAACTTCAAAAGCGTTTTGAGAAGATGAACGCTTTTACGATCATTGAAGATCTCAAGGCTGTCTTTGCTCCACAGGCTCGTGCAGAGAGGTATGATGCTTCCGATCTCTTCTTCTCTGCTAAAATGGAAGAGCACAGCAGTATTAGTGAGCACGTGGTCAAAATGTCTGGCTACGTTAAACGCTTAAATGCCCTGGATTGCAAGATCCCGGAGGAACTCGCTATAGATACGGTGCTGCATTCGCTGCCCCCTAGATACAAGGGTTTTGTGATGAACTACAACATGCAAGGAATGACTAAGACCCTTGCTGAGGTGTTCGCCATGCTCAAAACTGCTGAGGTTGAAATCAAGAAGGAACACACGATGTTGATGGTCAACAAGACCACCAACTATAAGAAACCGGGGCAAAAGGGAAAAGGCAAGAGCAATAAGCCTAAGAGGGATGGCAAGTTTGTTGCCACCACCTCAAAGGCTGCCAAGCCTGGCCCCAAGCCCGACACTTCGTGCTTCTACTGCAAAGTGGATGGGCACTGGAAACGCAACTTCCCCAAATACCTTGAAGACAAGCGAGCTGGCAAGATAGCCATTCTGGATAAAGGTATATATGATTTACATGTTATTTATGTATTCCTTACAAGCGCCAGGGGTAACACCTGGGTATTTGATACCGGATCTGTTGCTCACATTTGTAACTCTCAGCAGGATCTGCAGAGTAGGAGGCGCCTGAGGAAGGACGAGGTGACGATGCGCGTCGGCAATGGCTCGAAGGTCGAAGTGATGGCCGTCGGCACCCTACGTCTGCGTCTACCATCAGGATTATTGTTGATTTTGAATAAATGCTATTATGTACCCGCACTGAGTATGAATATTGTGAGTGGGTCTTGCTTATTGCAAGACCATTATTCGTTTAAATCAGGAACAAATGGTTGTTCAGTTTATATGAATGATGTTTTCTATGTTCATGCACCTCTACGTGATGGTTTATTCTTACTTGATCTTGATTGTGATACACACATCCATAGTGTTGATGCTAAACATTGTAAACACAGTGACAATAATTCTATGTACATATGGCATTGCCGTCTTGGTCATATTGGCATAAAGCGCATGAAGAAGCTTCATTCAGAAGGGCTTCTTGGATCATTGGACTTTGAATCCCTTGATACATGTGAGCCATGTCACATGGGCAAAATGACCAGGACACCATTCTCCGGTATAATGGAGAGAGCCGTAGACCTTCTTGGGATCATACATACGGATGTATGTGGACCAATGAGTGTCTCAACCCGCAATGGTTATCGTTACTTTGTTACCTTTACTGATGACTTGAGCAGATATGGATATATCTACTTGATGAAGCACAAATCTGAAACCTTTGAAAAGTTCAAGGAATTTTAGAAAGAGGTAGAGAATCAACTTAACAAGAAAATCAAGCACCTTCGATCGGATCAAGGAGGCGAGTATTTGAGTTATGAGTTTAACATGCACTTAAAGGACTGTGGGATTGTACCATAGCTTACACCAGCCGGAACACCACAATGTAATGGTGTGTCGGAACATCTTAACCGAACCCTATTGGATAGCGTACGGTCCATGATGTCTTTAACTGATTTGTTTGTGTCTTTTTGGGGATACGCGTTGGAAACCGCCGCTTTTATTTTAAACAAAGCACCGTCCAAATCCGTGGAGACGACCCCATATGAGATGTGGCATGGCAAGAAGCCATTATTGTCATTTCTGAAAGTTTGGGGTTGTGAGGCTTATGTTAAGAAACTGCAGCCTGACAAACTCGAACCTAAATCGAAAAAATGTATCTTTGTAGGATACCCAAGGGAAACCATTGGGTATACTTTCTACAACCAAGCCGAAGGCAAAACGTTTGTCGCTAAAAATGGCACCTTTCTTGAAAAGGAGTTTCTTGCAAAGGGAGTAAGTGGAAGGAAAATAGAGTTAGATGAAATTGTTGACCCTTCTCTCCGTATTCCGAGTAGCACAGCGGAAACTGTTCCAAAACCGCTCTCCAACATGGAGGAAGAGTCCATTGATGCTGATCAAAACAATGACGTCGAGACTCCTGAGGTTCGCAGGTCTACAAGGGTTCGTGCCACTCCAGATTGGTACAGTAGCCTTGTAATGTCTGTCATATTAGATGATCAGGATGAACCAGCAAACTACAAAGAAGCAATGGGTAGTGCTGACTCCGAGAAATGGCTAGAAGCCATGAAATCCGAAATAGGATCCATGTATGAAAACCAAGTTTGGACCTTGGTGGATCTTCCAGAAGGTCGCAAGGTCATGGAAAATAAATGGATATTTAAGAAGAAGACAGATGCGAATGGTAATGTAACTGTTCGAAAAGCTCGACTTGTCGCAAAGGGTTTTTGACAAATCCAAGGAGTTGACTATGATGAGACTTATTCTCCCGTAGTAATGCTTAAGACTGTCAGGATTTTAATAGCAATTGCTGCACATTTCGACTATGAAATTTGGCAGATGGATGTCAAAACCGCATTCCTCAATGGTCATATTGATGAAGAGTTGTATATGATGCAACCGGAAGGTTTTGTTGATCCTAAGGATGCAGGAAAGGTGTGCAAGCTCCAACGGTCCATTTATGGGTTGAAGCAAGCATCTCGGAGCTGGAACCAACATTTTGTTCAAGTGATCAAAAGTTTTGGATTTATCCAGAACCAACAAGAGTTCTGTGTTTACAAGAAAGCGAGTGGGAGCTCGGTAGTTTTCTTAGTAGTATATGTGGAAGACATATTACTCATGGGAAATGATGTGGATCTTATGAATAGCGTGAAAGCGTATTTGAGCAACCAATTTTCCATGAAGGATCTAGGTGAAGCTGCATACATATTAGGAATCAAGATCTATAGAGATAGATCAAGGCACCTAATAGCATTAAGTCAGAGTACTTACATACATAAGGTTTTGAAGAGATTCAAAATGGAAAACACCAAGAGGGGTTTTACTCCTATGATGAAGAATTGCATCTTGAGTGTGACTCAATGTCCTTTAACGGACAATGATAGAGAGAAGATGTCTGACGTCCCTTATGCTTCTGCAATAGGATCTATCATGTATGCAATGCTTAGTACCCGACCTGATGTGGCATTGGCTCTTAGTTTGACGAGCCGATATCAGAGTAATCCAGGACCGGATCACTGGACAGCTGTGAAAAATATCCTAAAGTATCTGAGAAGAACAAGGGATATGTTCCTAATCTATGGAGGAAATGATGAAGCTCTAAATGTAACAGGTTACATACATGCAAGCTGGAATTCAGATCATGATGACTCTAAGTCTCAAACAGGATTTGTTTTCTTGGTGAATGGTGGGGCCGTAAGCTGCAAAAGCAAGAAGCAGTCGGTGGTGGCACAATCTTCAATGGAGTCTGAATACATTGCTGCAGCAAATGAAGCTGTTTGGCTAAGGAATTTCGTCATCGAACTAGGAGTTTTTCCCAATGCACAAGACCCCGTGACAATCTATTGTGATAACACGAGAGCTATTGCAAATGCAAGGGAACCAAGAACTCATTCCACAGCCAAACACATCAAGCTTAGATTTCACGTCATCCGACAGATTGTTGAAGAAGGTGAAGTCAAGATTTGCAAAGTAGATACGGAACTGAATGTAGCAGATCCTTTGACTAAAGCTCTCCAACATGACAAGCACGCACAACACCGAGATTCCATTGGTATTAGGTTCCTGCCTATTGTAAACTAGTTTTGTATATACTCTAGTGCAAGTGGGAGATTGAAGGAGTTATGCCCTAGAGGCAAATAATAGTGTATTATTTGATATACCTCTTGTATGTTCATAATACGTTTCATACTGTGCTATAACTGTGTTAATACGAAACGTTAATACACGTGTGGTATGTAAACAAACCGTGTCTCTAGTTACCTCTAGTGAACTAGTTCATTGGTCATGAGGATGGTCTATGTTTCAAGACCATGGGCATTTATGCCAACTGACAATGAGGTCATGTTATTAGTTAAATAACATGATAGACAAACATCCGACCGTTATATCGTAATGAGATCTAGTTACAAAGTTCACCATTGATGATAAAACATAGAGAACCTCGCAACCTGATCCTTTGACTATGAGGTAATGCAAATCACCATTCTAGAAGAAGCTTAGATGGTTATCAAGAATCATCTCGTAACAGGGTGATCAAAAAGGTGCCACTCAGGTTTTCCGAAGGAATGCGTAGAGGAGTACATATCAAGACCAGGATTTGTCTAGTCCATGTAACGGACAGATACATGTGGCCATCTCGGTGACATTGCATTAATGAAGCTTGCAAGCATGTGACTAGGTCACAGAATGCAATGACATGATAACGAGTAAAACAAGTTCATCGGTAACGAGATCGAACTAAGGTATACAGATACCGAAGATCAAGTCTTAGATGAATTAGGTATCATATGACAAAGGGAATGGGGAACGACTATCTCACGGTTCGAGCAATTGTATTCGTGAAACGCACGGGGGTCACATGGCCATCCAGGTCCCTCTGTTGATCATTGATATGAGAATGTTCTCTATCATGTCTGGAGTGTTTCCGAACCGAAGGATGTCATGCTTAAGGGTGGGGACGCTTAGGGTATATGAGGTATCGTATAAGAAATAGAGAGAGAGAAACCGGAATAGTTTCGGTAATATCCGATGGAGATCAGAAGGGGTCCGAAAGATGTTCCAGAGTGAAGGAATAATATAATATGTGTATTTGAATGTTAATTGGAGAATTAATATTAAATATATATTTTATTTTATTTTAAAAGGCACTATATTGCTAATGGGCCTCACCCGAGGGGAGGCCCATGTGGGCAAGGCGCCTAAGGGGTGGGGGCCAGCCGGCCTACGGCTAATGGGCCACCCGAGTGGGGCCCACCTAGGGCCGGCGGCTGCCCCAAGGTGGCCGGCGGGTGTGGGCATTAGTCCCACACCGCCTGGCCCCTAGGTGGTGTGCCCCCCTCCTACTATATATAGGGGTCCCCCTTCCCCTTGGAACACACCTATTCCTCTCATTCTCTCTCTCTTCTACTGAGGACTTTCCCGTAATATTGGGGAGGACCTCGTGGTTGAGTCCTCCACCTTCACACTATCGTCATGTGATCGGCGATCCGGCATCTACTTCTTCTGCTGCTCGGCTGGATCGGATCCCGGTTGACGTCCACTACACCGGACGTGTGACGAACTTCGGAGGCACCACACTTGGGGTGCTGCTCGTCTTCATCAATATACCTTTCTCTGCAAAGGTATGAATACTGTATTCCTTCTCCATTACTTATGTCTACATAGTATAGATCCTGGTATTATTGTTCGAGTAGATAGAAATTTTCTGCTACGGAACCCTTCATAATCCACTTAACGGAAACTTGCTGCTGTTCTACAAACCTCTGCACTTGGAGGCCCAAAAACTGTCTACAAGAATAGAAGTGCGTAGACATCACCATCTGGCACCGAAACAGCCCCCACCAAAGCAGTACATAGCACCAAAAATGGTGCAACACTTTGTGTACCTGCTTGAGCGACCAAGGCCATACGATCTGGTACCAGACTATGACCGCTCAATTATCAAGTCACATAAGAAGAATGTGGAGCGGTCGATAAGTACTAGTAGACGCGGGAAAACAATTTCCCAGCTCAGAGAACAGAAAAACCAATTGAGCCCCCGCTGAAAGTGTTTTCCGATCTAGATCCGGAGGTTCCACGACTAGTCGCACAAATAGCTAGAGATCTTGGTATGACTGTTGGTCAATACTTAGGCACGGAAGCCGCACCCATGGCTGAAGTATCCTACAAATACGAGTACGGGAAACCTCTCATCGGACCTAAGGAGGCCCCGCTTCTACAAACACAAATGCGAAAATTGCAAGAGTGGTATATGAGAGCCTCAGAGGAAGGCACGGTCATGCTCATACTAGGAGTTAGAGAGGAGCATTACTTCCGTGGAAATGACGAGACACACGTTGACTTCACGGAATTATTTCAGTTGTTCAATCAAGACGCCCTCGACAAATCTCTCACTAGTTGATATTGTCTGTAAGTGATTTATTTCTATAATTAAGTCTCTAGCTCAGCTCGTTCATTGCATGTATAATTATCCTCACTATATTCTTTTGTACGATATTATGTAGAATGAAGATTCTCGAATGCAAAAGAGGAAGAATCTATGACCTTGGGTTCATTGATCCAAATAACATTCATGAATATACGATAAAGAAGAACGCGAATGAAATAGAGAATTACTTGCTAAGGTTTCTAATGAAACAACAAAGCAAAACAGAAATATTATTTCCTTGCAACTTCGAGTGAGTGTTATTGTCTTGTACACATTCAATTTCGTTTACTCGATGTTAAGTGTAACTGATGAGTTATGCGTGCGCATGTTCCACTTCATTCTGCTAGTCATTCAACTTGACAAAGGAACAGTACTAGTCATTGACTCGAAACGTTAAAACCCTGAGATATGGGCAGACCTGATTGAAATGCTCCAGAGGTAACTTCAATCATTATCGCACTATATCGGCATCTTTCGTTCATTTCCTGATATCAAGTAATTAATAAATCCTTTAGTCATTTCTTTGCCGGGCAGGGTTTGGACATGGTTCACCAAGGCTGTTAGGGGTGAATGGAAAGAGGAGCTTACATCTCAACAAATCAAAGTAAGTTGTACTATAGCTAGGTACGTGCATCTCTTTGATTCTTGGTTAGCATGCTTGATTATTTTTTTGATTGAACTCTATTCTCGTGAAGTGTTTGAGGCGGGAAGCCGGGAATAATTTATGTGGATACTACGTTTTCGAGTACAATCGCCAGATGACCTGTGAGCTTGTGTAGCACTCCGGGAAAAACCACTACTAGAAAATCGCTTGTGTTTTTGTTTTGTGCATCATCATGACAGCATGCTCATGCCATCATGCCACCTTGCATGGTTCAAATATTAGTTGCATTGTCGTTTGAACTATGTTGCCTTTGTATCTTATATTGTTGATTGTCATATCACCATATGTGTTCTGTTTCCTCCTATCTCCATCCCTCTATTTTGGTTTCTACAAAGGGGCCCCTTCTTGTTTAATGGGAGGTGCCACTATTTTCAAATACAAATGCTTTGGATTAATCCCATCTCTATTTTGTTTGCCTATATTTCTTTATTCTTGTACCATGCTCAAATTGGTACGTGGGCATATCCTTTCTATTCTTCTACTTCCTCGTGTCTTCATTTAAGTACTAAAAATCCTTTGTTTATATTCCCTAGAGAAGATTCAAAAGAATTCAAAAGCTTTGAAAAGGATTTTAAAAGAAAAGGATAAAGAAAGGAGAAAGGTTTATAGCAAATAAAAAATATACCACAGCACAATAGTCTTCCTGGCCCAACACTATCTCCCTGTTTATCTTCGTTCTGAAGAAGAGAGGAAGCCAAGCACGAGCTTGGCATGCTCCAGTATGAACCTTCCTCCCCCACATGTTTCCCCTTCCACATATCCCCTTTCTTCTCCTACATCTGGATCAGATCGATACCCCATGAAACCCTAGCTACTCCCTCTGCATCCCCTTCTCCTTCCATTGTTTCTCCAAACCATTGAACCACAAACGACCACACCGTCTGAAGGTCACCACCAAGCCAACGCTACGAGCGTGTCAGATATGAGATGAACACTATAATGGAGCTGCCACATCATCCTCTTCCTCCTTGCTGAAGAATCAAAGATGGAGTCGCCCGAATTTGCACTCCAACGTCTAGTTCTTCCATGGCGTCGTCGATCCTCGCCACAGAAATTCACCGCCTCCTCGTTGTCACCGTCCACACCAACCACACCATCGGGTAGAGGGTGAGCTTACCTTCCTATCCCCCCTCTTTTTCATCTTGTCCGTGCCCGGCCTTTTCCTATTTTGGAAATGGGTGCTTTATTATTATGCATAATGTTTACATCTGGCCTCTGCATAGCTAGGATGCACATAGCCGATCAACCACAGACAAAGTGACCAAAACAAAAGTACCAGCATTACAAGAATGGTAAAAAATATGAAGATACGCTTCGAGCTATGGAAAATCTATCCGTAGATCACGCTGCCATCCATGTCGGGAGAAAATATCCCTCATCGTGTCCTCCAATCGCGCACACCCCTCCACAAACAAGTCGCGAAACTCCATACGTTGGAGAGTAGTCCATGATCGTAGGATAGCCGTGACTCGATAGATCACCTTAAGAGAAGAATACACAATGTTATTAAAAATCTTGTCATTTCTACATAGCCAAAGCAACCAAATAATGGCAAGCACTCCCACCCTAAATAAAGTCCCATATTTATCATGTATCCATTGCAACCAATTACCAAATACATTAGTAACTGAGCATGGAGGAGATAAACCAGAGGCTACATGGATGATTGACCATATAGTACGAGCAAACTTACACTGGAAGAATAAATGCCAGATTGTCTCATTATGGTGACAAAAAACGCATTGTGTAGTTCCATGCCAATTCCTCTTAACAAGATTATCCTTTGTAAGAATGACCCCTTTACGAAGATACCAAGAGAAAATCTTTCTTTTAAGGGGTATTTTCATTTTCCAAATATTAGAATTATCAACCACTGGAATATCAGGTTGGATCAGTGCTCTATATAATGAGTCAATAGAAAATTTACTACTCTCTAGTAGTTTCCATTTGAACTCATCCATCCCCTCTGACAGTTGTATCATGGATAATCGTAATAGAAGATTGTTCCACGATGCGAGTCTAGGACCTATGAGACTTCGTCTGAAAGACACATTAGGAGGATCAGATCCCAATACTGTGGAGAGGGTATCTTCTTTGTGCCTAACAATCAAATATAGAGCTGCATATTGTTCGCGAAGAGAAGTTTGGCCAAGCCATTTATCTTCCTAGAACCTAACCTGTGATCCATCCTTAATATTCAAAACACCAAAACAGAAGAAATGTTTTTTGGACGCCATTAGTCCAGCCCAAAAGTGTGTATCACCGGGTTTCCAAACCACTTGAGACACAACTTTGGAACCAACATATTTCCTCCATAGAATGGTTTGCCAGACACCATCTTCTGATAGTAGTTTGAAAAGCCATTTACCAAGAAGAGCAGTGTTTTTGACTTGCAAATCATGTATGCCCAGTCCATCGTATTCTTTTGGTCGGAAAACCACATTCCATTTGGCCAATCGGTATTTCTTTTTTTAACTATCCCCTTGCCAAAAGAATCTTGATCAGAAATAATCCACTTTCTTCAAGACACCTTTCGGCAGTTGGAAAAACGAGATCATATACAGTACCATGTTGGTGAGTACTGAATTTATGAGAACAAGTCTTACACCAAGGGATGGCAATTTACCTTTCCAACTATTAAGACGATTTTGGAGTCTTTCCTCAATGATTTTCCATTCAGCAGTCATGAGGCGCTGATAGTGGATCGATATTCCTAAATAGTTGATTGGAAATTGCCCCTGAGTACAGCCACAAAGTTCAGCATATACGTGGGCCTCGTTTTGAGCCTCGCCAAAAAATACAAATCAATTTTATGGAAGTTAATTTTCAATCCAGAGAGTTGCTCAAATACTGATAATATTAATTTCAGATTCTTAGCTTTCTCCAAGTCGTGTTCCATAAATAAGATTGTATCATCGGTGTATTGAAGAATGGATAGACCATCATCAACCAGATGAGGAACCAATCCTTCAATTTGGCCATTAGCCTTAGCTCTCTCGATAAGGATAGCCAACATATCAGCCACTATGTTAAATAGTATGGGCGATAATGGATCCCCTTGTCTTAGACCTTGTTTGGTCTGGAAGTATTTGCCAGTGTCATCATTGACATTGATGGCAACACTACCACCAGCCACAAAAGACCGTACGAGAGCACACAACTCCTCAGAAAAACCTTTCATACGAAGTGTTTCCTGAAGGAAAGACCAATTAACTTTGTCATAAGCCTTCTCAAAGTCAATTTATAACAATACACCATTCAATTTCTTTGAGTGTAGTTCATGAATTGTTTCATGCAAGATTACTACACCATCTAGGATATTTCTTCCTTGCATGAAAGCAGTTCGAGATGGGCTTACAACAAGATCAACAACCGAATTTAGTCTAATCGTAGCAACTTTTGTGAAAATTTTAAAACTAACATTAAGAAGGCAGATTAGACGATATTGTTGTATTTGTTCTGCGTTATTAACCTTAGGAAGTAAAATTATGTTGCCAAAATTGAGTCTAAAAAGGTCTAACTGCCCGGCATGCAAGAACTCAAACAATTGCATCAGGTCCCCTTTGATAACTTCCCATAACTTTTGGTAAAATTCTGCTGGAAAGCCACAGGCCCTTGTGCCTTGTTATGTTCAACCTGAAAAACGGCTTTCTTAACCTCATCCTCCGTATATGGAGCAGTTAGAAAGTCATTTTCTTGAACAGAAACTTGCAGAATATCCGTAGTTTGTGACTCATCCAACGAGAAGGAATTTTCTGGCCGTGCCCCAAACAAAGATTTATAATAACTAGTAATATACGATTTTAGTTTCTCCTGCCCCTCAATCATACCTTCATCCTGTATTAGAGAGTGAATAAGTTCCTTCTTATGCTTGCCATTAGCCACAACATGGAAGTATCTTGTGTTCGCATCTCCTTCCAGAATGAATTTTGCTCTAGAGCGTTGATACCATTTGAGTTCCTCCTCGCAGAGTAATCTGGCAATTTCTGCATTTGATTGGTTTTTAAGTTCAATCTCTTGTGCAGATAAAAGCATGACTTCTGCAGAAGCCTCTAAATCGTTGATAATAGATGAAAGGCACATTATCTATTTTTTAAGGATTCCAGCAGTTATGTCTGGCCCAACCACGAAGGAATTTGCGTAAGGCACACATTTTGTTGTTCCATCGCTATATAGGCGTTTGACCACTAACAGATTTCTCCCAAATAGCCTTCACCAGGTCATGGAAACCATCACGTTCCATCCATCCAAGTTCAAATATGAAACTATGTTTGGATTTTCGTGGTGGTGTTCCAACAGACAATAAGCGCAAGTTCTAGGCCTTTTCCTTGTCGCTGATCTCCCCTGTGTGTCGTGATGGATGCCATGTGCGCAAGTTCTAGGCCAAGTGTTGTTGCTGCTGCTTGACCTCCCGCTTGGGCAAGAGCACGCCCAGCAGCATCGATGATGCCCAGGTCACTATAGCCCATGATGCGGCCTCTCCCTGCTCTTTTGGGCACCATCCTAGATGAGATGTCGCTGTCTGTTCATGTGTTGCACTAGTTCATCAGGTAAACACTGCAAAAACTGATGTATCTGCTTCATTTTTCACTGATCTTCCAATTTGTTCATCAACAGACATCTAGCTTAGTGGATCCGCCCTTGAACCTCCACCTTTTGGTCCTGAGCCTATCGTATGTTCTTCAGCCCATGGAATAGCAGCAGAGGCTCCAGATCATGTTCAATTAGAGACAATTTCATTCATATCGACAACAGGCAGCTAGCCCAGTTGCTAGTCCTTCACGAATCTAACCTTGAGGTCTAGAATTCAATCCCCGCTTCGACCTTTAAACTCCATCTTTTTGCTGTCTTAAATCTCTGTAATCTTCTAGATTATAGTTCAGTCATGCGTCTTGCTCCTTGGACTCAAACTGAAGTTCAAACCATTGGTTATAGACATGTTACTACACTCATTAGATCTAGAGATCAATCTCAACACCCTGCAATTTTTCCTCTAGTTTCTTTTTGCAAATATTGTCTAATTCATATATTTTGATCTACAATGGCTATTGAAATAAGTTATATATGAAATTATTTCAGAAAAATGCATAGAACATTAATATGCCATTCTCGCTCATGTTTGCATCATGCATCTTATAATCCTATGGCAGTTTGCATTATCACCTACTAATAAATAACAAATGAAATATGTGGGTTATATTATAAATGCTAACCCTATTCTATTTAAATTTGAGTAGCCCATATATATACTATGCTTGCCATGCTAATCACCGTTAATTTGATTGGTTAGAAAAATAACTTGAACCATACCTTAATTGTCGGGAATCCGGTTCCTCTTAATATTGTCTAGTTACATCACACCTTTGCCATGCCATGCATCATATCATGAACATGCCAGATCTTTTGCTATAGTATTAAATAGTCCATTCGGTGTTTCTTCTAGTGCTTTTATTCTTCACGGATTAGGCTGTTGAGTTGATGTGAGCTTCACCCTGTTCTTCGGATGTACCTTCGGCAATGTTCCCCCAGGCGAGCATTCTCCCCCTTTCTACCTATTTTGCATTTATAGTCTTTACTTCCTCCTATTGATCTATTGCTATCTGTGTCATGATGCTTTAGTTTTGCATACTATTTATATCCCTTGCTGCCTCTATATTGCCTTGGACACATCTTATTGCCTGTTGTTTGGCAGACAGTTAGCCTTGCGAATTGTAGTTGCTTGCTCAGGTTTTGGTTCGAGTCATCGAGTTCCACCGTTGTTCGCGGTTGGCAGATGCTTAATGGTGGATATGATCATGGTTTTAATTACAACTTGTTTATTAAATGCTGGAAGTGTATATAATTAATGAAGAGGCACCAGTGGGTAATAGTTGAGATTTCGTTATTAATCACCCACTTGTGTTCACCTAGGACCCGAGTTCTTGACACCTATTCTGAGACAGAGCGGGCTAACCACATGTG
Source organism: Avena sativa (assembly GCA_916181665.1). Taxonomy (NCBI): domain Eukaryota; kingdom Viridiplantae; phylum Streptophyta; class Magnoliopsida; order Poales; family Poaceae; genus Avena; species Avena sativa. The sequence continues at coordinate 687,583,714 of OV702289.1, forward strand.
GGGGTGTCTAGGTGCCCCTCTCGGCTTATTACTTGATTTCAAAGTATTGTACTAGGGCCACAAAACTAGTTTGGGCTTTATACATTACCTACTGTACATATGCCATATATTCCATGTCTATTACCTGTTGCTCGATGAGAGTTTACTACTATTGCGTAGGATTGCGGTAATCTATCACGGGAATATATTTTCTATGGCCTCTGCTCGCGTGAGAAGTGCACGTAACCTCAAGGTCCGTACGAGGAGGATTAGCTATACCTCGTCGGGTAGCTCTTTCGGGTGGCCCCCAAGTACTTGCTTTGGGTCTAGGAAAGCGTCGTGTCTAAAGCCCCGCCGACATACCAATGGAAGTATGTTAATTGATTTGGAAAAAGGGGTGGAAGTACGTGTGGGAACTTTGGTGCAACCCTGTAGGGTTAAATCTTTTTGAAAAGCCGTCCGTAGTTATGGATGACTTGGAGCATAGTTTCTCGATCATAGACAACTATAACTAAAGTTTACTGCTATCATTTGACTTGTATCTGATATGACTAGTAAGTTGGATAGCCACCATGAAAAGAAAGAATAAAACTGCCAACCGTGTGACTTTCCCCGGCATGACTTCCTCGTTTGGTCTCGAGGGGGAAATACCAGGATGGGTATGATTGGCGTTAGTATCAGGTTGGTTTCGAATAGGTATTTCTTATCCCTGTCTGATAGACGACAGTTGTATCGAGTCTCTATAGGTTGTTTAGTGCATGCTTTGCTGCCACTTCAATCCACCATACCTTTGTAGGCGAGAGCCACCCAATTCTAGACTCGACGTGTACTGGCCTCAGTACTGACCGCTCTCTTTCTACTTTGCCCTTTGTTGGCACCCCTTTTGTTTTAGCAGGTTTAAGATCGATGTCGTTAGCAGTGTTACCCTTCCGGCTTGGCCTAGGCAGGGTTATGGACGCCATTGGTTATTCTTCAGAGCTCTTAGCCTCATTTGCATCTTATCCGTACTCGGATGTTGTATCATTTTCAAGGTAATTTGGATCTTTGTATTGTATATCTGTATTATTGACCCACCGAGTCGTTGTTGTATATATATGTTCTATGGGTTCCATCGTGGACTATTATGTAATGATATTACTTCGTTTTACACCCGCACGCAAGTGCCTGGTGGGCATCTTTGAATCGTTTCTATGCGGGTTTGGCAGGAATCGCTAAAACTTGCATAGGGCCGATTCGAGGGTGTTACAAAGTGGTATTAGAGCTCAGCAGTTGCGATACCCCACTGGTCCAGCCTTTAGGATAACCTAGCTAACATCCAATGAAGAGTGTCAAAACTATTTTGAAAAAAATCGGTTGGAAAGATGTAATTAGGTTTGCTTTTACTCCTTACCTCTATGTTATTCTCCTCTTACCTTGCGTGTTTTGAATCTTCTCTCTTACCTTCTTCTCCATTCCAGGAATTCTCATAGTTCGGTTTCCATTGTACCTTCAGGGTTTCTCTCCCTTCCTCTTGTAACGGTGTTCTGCATCTGGTCGTCACGCTATCTGATGAAACTTTCATTTGTTGTACCTTTCAGTGGACCAAAAATTTACTAAAAGTTTTCTTTGTATCTTTCGGTGCTTTCCGACACGACGATATCTTCTACGTCATATCCGATGAAGAGCCTGCATCACTCCCTTGTTTTCTGAATGCTGTTTGTCAAGATCTTCATTATAAATCCCGAGAGTTGGTTGCATGATTCATCTGTTCATGTATAGAGTAATGCTTTGAGTGCGGGATGGAGTCGTGACCGTACCACTACTCTTATCATTCATTTTTGTATATTGAATTGGTGGATCTGCAATTTACTCCTTCCACTGAAGTTAGAGGTGGCTTTACCTTTTGATACCACTACCTTCGTCTTTGTTTCTCCAGAGTGTTTTCTCGACAAACGTGAGCAACAACCTCTTGTTGGTGGTGTCGTTGTTTTCAACCTAGAGCAAGAGTCTTTGTTAGTGGCATCGCTAGTATCTACACGTAGCGAGAAGATTCAGGTCGTCGGCCTTCTTCCCCATACCATGAGGCGGATCTTGAGGGCGAGATCCATTGTTAGTGGTGTCTAATTGTAGCACCCCGGGTAAAATCACTACTAGAAAATCGCTTGTGTTTTTGTTTTGTGCATCATCATGACTGCATTCTCATATCATCATGCCACCTTGCATGGTTCAAATATTAGTTGCATTGTTGTTTGAATTGCGTTGCATTTGCATCTTGTTCATCTGTATCTTATATTGTTGATTGTCATATCACCATATGTGTTCTGTTTCCTCCTATCTCTATCCCTCTATTTTGGTTTCTACAAAGGGGCCCCTTCTTGTTTAATGGGAGGTGCCACTATTTTCAAATACAAATGTTTTGGATTAATCCCATCTCTACTTTGTTTGTCTATATTTCTTTATTCTTGTACCATGCCCAAATTGGTATGTGGCATATCCTTTCTATTCTTATAGTTCCTCGTGTCTTCATTTAATTACTAAAAATCCTTTGTTTAAATTCCCTAGAAAAGATTCAAAAGAATTCAAAAGCTTTGAAAAGGATTTTACAAGAAAAGGATAAATAAAGGAGAAAGGTTTATAGCAAATAAAAATATATCGCAGCCTAATAGTCTTCCTGGCCCAACACCATCTCCCTGTTTATCTTCATTCTGAAGAAGAGAGGAAGCCAAGCACGAGCTTGGCTTGCTCATGTCCGAACCTTCCTCCCCCACATGTTTCCCCTTCAACATATCCCTTTTCTTATCCTACATCTGGATCAGACCAATACCCCATGCAACCCTAGCTACTCCCTCTATATCCCCTTCTCCTTCCCGTGTTTCTCCAAACCACTGAACCACAAACGACCACACCGTCTGAAGGTCGCCACCAAGCCAACGCTACGAGCACGCTAGAGATGAGCTAAACACCAGAATGGAGCCACCACATCATCCTCTTCCTCCTCACTGAAGAATCAAAGATGGAGTCGCCTGAATTTCCACTCCAACGTCTAGTTCTTCCATGGCATCGTCCATCCTCGCTATAGAAATTCACTGCCTCTGCGTTGTCACCATCCATGCCAACCACACCATCGGGTAGAGGGTGAGCTTACCTTCCTATCCCCCCTCTTTTTCATCTTGTCTGTGCTCGGCCTTTTCCTTGTCGCTGATCTCCCGTGTGTGCTGTGACGGATGCCATGAGCGCAAGTTCTCGGCCAAGTGCTGCTGGTGCTGCTTGACCTCCCTCTTGGGCAAGAGCACGCCCAGTAGCCACGATGATGCCCAAGTCGCTATAGCCCATGACGCGACCTCTCCCTGCTCTTTTGGGCGCCGTCCTAGATGAGATGTCGCTCCCTGTTCATGTGGTTCAGCAGTTCATCAGGTAAACACTTCAAAAACTGATGTATCTGCTTCATGTTTCGTCGATCTTCCAATTTGTTCATCAACAGGCATCTAGCTTAGTTGTTCCGCCCTTGAACCTCCACCTTTGTGTCCTAGGCTCTGATACGTCCAGAACGTATCTACTTTCCCGAACACTTTTGCTATTGTTTCTCCTCTAAACTTGTGTGATTTGGATGCAACTAACATGGACTGACATTGTTTTCAGCAGAATTGCCCTGGTGTCTACTTTTTGTGCAGAAAATCAACTATCAGGAAAAATCCCGGAAAATATGCCAAAAATCCTATTTCACCAGAAGACTCCCGGAGCCAGAATACGAGACGGAGGGGGGCTGGGCCCAGGCCACACCACCTGGCCGCGCAAGCTAGCCCAGGCCGCGCTAGGGGGTGGTCTAGCTGCCCTAGACACCCCCTCAGTCTCCTCTTCGCCTATAAGAAGCCTTTTGACCTAAAAACTCTGGGGGTTTCGACGTTTTTCCAGAAGGAGTTCCGCTCCGCCGCCACCACCAAATTCCACGAAACAGCACCAGAAACTCCATTCTGGCACCCCGCCGGGACGGGGAATTGGAGGAGATCATCGCCATCATCATCACCATCGCTTCTCCATCGACCATCAATGTTTCCCCCATCTATGAGTGAGTAATCCCCCGTTGTAGGCTATGGGGATGGTAGGGATTGGATGAGATCGTTCATGTAATGATATCATATTGTTAGGGCATGGTGCCTAGTATCTTTTATTAGTGCTTTATGACTTTGTTGCGACTTGTTATGCTTAATGCTTATCACTAGGGCCCGAGTGCCATGATTTCAGATCTGAACATGTTATTGATTCATTATGATAGTATTGTTTATGGTCTTACCGACAAGTTGTATACACACGTTGTTGTCCGGAACCAATGGCCCCGAAGTGACAGAAATTGGGATAACCGATGGGAATGGCTTTGATGCGAGGATCACATGTGTTCACGGAGTGTTGATGCTTTGCTCCGGTGCTCTATTAAAAGGAGCACCTTAATTGCCAGTAGTTCCCTAGAGGCCCCGCTACAAATAGGCTGGCAGGACAAAAGATGTTGTGCAAGTTCTCATTGCGAGCACGTATGACTATATATGGAACACATGCCTAGGATTATCTAGTAATTGGATGCTTTATCTTATTTATCTGCAATTTCCCTATGTTCTGATTGCTATGTGAATTGTCTTGTCCATGCAATGCCCGTCCATCCATCCGTATGCCTACCGCACTCGAATCCCACTGTTTGCTGCTATTGTTACTACTGTCTTTGCTTTACTGCTGCTGCTACTTTGCTATTCCTACTACAAAACTGTTGCTACTGATAAACTGCTATGAGCAAGATTGTTTCCAGGTGCAGCTGAATTGACAACTCAGTTGTTAAGGCTTATAAATATTCTTTGGCTCCCCATGTGTCGAATCAATAAATTGGGTTTCACTTCCCTCGAAAATACTGCGATACATCCCCTATACTTGTGGGTCATCAAGACTATTTTCTGGCGCCATTGCCGGGGAGCATAGCTTTATTTATCAAGTTCACTTGGATTATCTATTGTTCACTGTTATCCATCCATCATGGGTAAGTCTCGTGATGGCAAGGTTCCTATTTTACCATCCACTACAAGAAGAGGTACGGTTCTGAACACCTCTGTTGCTCTTGATTCACCATCTGTTATGAGTAAGCTCGTTACACCACCACATACACATGCTACACACACTGCTACTACTGCTGAATCTGAAACTTTTGATACTTATGATGCTGCTTCTACTGTGCTTGATAAGAGTGGTTCATTAGGTCCTTTCCTAGATGCTATGATTGCTAGAACTATAGCTGGAACTACTGAAACTCCTAATGAAGACACTACTACACCTGTTAGTTCACCTGAGTCTAGTGAAATTTATGATATTTAAGATGGTTATATTGAGATGACCAATGAATTTATTAAAGAATGTAAAAATACCCATGATAGGAGCGCTGCTAAGAGTCTCCTTGAGAGGCGTACTATTAGACCCAAATTGTCTCCTATTGCCAAGTTTGCTGCTTCCCCCATAAACATTAAAGATAAGGATTATGATTTCTCTCTTCATCTATCCTACATAGCTATTGTTGAGAAAGAACCTTTTTGTGGGACTAAGAATGAAAGTGCAGTAGCACATATGACTGAGCTTTCTACCATGAGTGGCTTGTTTTCTAATGATATTAAGATGCGCACCTACTTTGTTGCTAAGATTTTCCCTTTTCATTGAAAGGAGAAGCTAAAATTTGGTTTAGTAATTTACCTCCTAGATCTATTGATAGCCCTGATTGCTTATTAGTACTTTCCTGCAAAAATATTTTCCTCCAAGTGCTAGACATGCTATTTTGTAGGAACTTTTTGATTTTAAATAGGGATAAAAAGAGATATTGCCTGAATCATGGGCAAGGTTTTGTGCTTTGATTCATGCACAGGTTAGAAGTCCATTACCAAAGAATGAGCTTCTTGATATATTTTATAATGGACTAGCTGAAGAATCTAGGACATACCTAGATAGTTGTGCTGATTGTGTTTTCAGGAATAGGACTCCCAAGGAAGCTGAGGAATTAATGGCTAAAATAAGCAAGAACTATGAAGATTGGACTCCTCCTGAACTAGCTATACCTGAAGTAATCATACCTGAACCAACTATTCCAGCGCCTATACCATTATCTAAGAATAGGAGATTTATTTAATTAAATGATGAAGTGATGAAGGAAGCTAAGAAATGTCTTAAGGAGAAGAGAATTAAAGCTGCAGACGTCAGGAATTTACCTCCTATAGAAGAATTGTGTAAGCCAATTCCCCACTCATCCACTATTGAGGTACACTCTCTCCAACACTTTGATGAAGGTGATATCCCTTACTCTAAACCTCCAGATCAATGCTTAAAAGAATTCGATATCTTTATTGTTAAGCAGGATAATTTTAATAAAAGGCTGCAAAATCATCTAATGGAAAACACTAGAGCTATTGTTGACTTGAAAGATATTGTGGAAAGAACCTCTAATGATGTTAAAATGATTGTTAAACACTTTCAAATGGTTCAAACTCAAATAGATCAACTCATTAAAGTGCAAAAAGACTTGCTAGTTAATGCTACTAAAGAAAAACATGCTTATGAAATTAGAACTAGAAGTGGTGCTGCTACCCAGGATCCTCTATATCCTGAGGGGTGATGACCCACAAGTATAGGGTTGTATTGCAGTATTTTCGAGGGAAGTGAAACCCAATTTATTGATTCGATACAAGGGGAGCCAAAGAATATTTATAAGACTTAACAACTGAGTTGTCAATTCAGCTGCACCTGGAAACAATCTTGCTCACAACAGTTTATCAGTAGCAACAGTTTTGTAGTAGGAATAGCAAAGTAGCAACAGTAGTAAAATAAAGATAGTAGTACCAATAGCAGTAAAGAGTGGGATTCGAGTGCGGTAGGCATAGGGATGGATGGACGGGCGTTGCATGGACAAGACAATTCACATAGCAATCAAAACATAGGGCAATTGCAGATAAATAAGATAAAGCATCCAAGTACTAGATAATCCTAGGCATGTGTCCCATATATAGTCATACGTGCTCGCAATGAGAACTTGCACAACATCTTTTGTCCTGCCATCCCGTTTGCAGCGGGGCCTTAAGGGAACTACTGGCAATTAAGGTGCTCCTTTTAATAGAGCACCGGAGCAAAGGATTAACACTCCGTGAACACATGTGATCCTCACATCAAAGCCATTCCCTCTGGTTATCCCGATTTCTGTCACTTCGGGGCCATTGGTTCCGGACAACAACGTGTGTATACAACTTGCAGATAAGACCATAAACAATACTATTATAATGAATCAATAACATGTTCAGATCTGAAATCATGGCACTCGGGCCCTAGTGACAAGCATTAAGCATAACAAGTCGCAACAAAGTCATAAAGCACTAATAAAAGATACTAGGCACCATGCCCTAACAATCTGATGTCATTACATGAACAATCTCATCCAATCCCTACCATCCCCATAGCCTACAGCGGGGGATTTCTCACTCATAGATGGGGGAAACATGGATGGTCGATGGAGAAGCGATGGTGATGATGATGGCGATGATCTCCTCCAATTTCCCGTCCCGACAGGGTGCCAGAACGGAGTTTCTGGTACTGTTTCGTGGAATCTGGTGGTGGCAGCGGAGCGGAACTCCTTCTGAAAAATGTCGAACCCCTCGAAGTTTTTAGGTCAGAAGGCTCCTTATAGGCGAAGAGGGAGACCGAGGGGGTGCCTGGGGGGCCCACACCACCCCCTGGTGCGGCCTGGCCTGGCCTGCGCCACCAGGTGGTGTGGCCACCCCTGGCTCTTCTCCGTCTCGTATTCTAGCTCCTGGAGGCTTGGGGTGAAATAGGATTTTTGGCATATTTTCCGGGATTTTTCCTGATAGTTGATTTTCTGCACAAAAAGTAGACACCAAGGCAATTCTGCTGAAAACAGCGTCAGTCCGCATTAGTTGCATCCAAATCACACAAGTTTAGAGGAGAAACAATAGCAAAAGTGTTCGGGAAAGTAGATACGTTTTGGACGTATCAACTCCCCCAAGCTTAGCTTATTGCTTGTCCTCAAGCAATTCAATTGAAAACTGAGTGCGATAAAAGAACTTTCACAAACACATTTGCTTCATATGATGTAAATATTCTCAGCAATGTGATCACTACTTAGACAGTTCATAATAAAGAGTATGCAACTAAGTTTACTTAATAGGCATTGCAAGCTATGAAGAGATTCCAACTCAAAAATAATAAGTTGCATGAAGCATAAACATAAGCAACATTACAATGATCATAAAAAGGTACGATAGAGTGGTATCTCGCTTGCCTTTGATTATGAATGTCAAGGCACCTCTGAAGTTCAAGTGATGACTAGAAGTAAAGATATCAAAGATACAAGCATCAAAGTCATAACACAAATAATCAAGTAATGGGACAAGCCCAAAGAATGACAACTATGCTCTCAATAAGGTGCTCAGAGAATGTATGGAGACTCAACATGAAAAGGTTTTAAATAATTTGAAAGGCTTCCAAATGCTGAAAGTATGGTACTCATTAGCTTTGAGCTCTCATTGCCCCTATCATAAGCATCTTTAAATGGTTAAGGTTAAAGTGACACAACTAAGAGGATATGCTTGACAAGTTATAAATCGAAGTCTCATGCCCCTTACTTACGAAGACCGATCCTCATGCTACTCAACTTCAGTCACAAGTAAGCTCTTGTCATTGTAAGTATATACGTATCATAGAGAACCGCCAACGGGGTACCCCTTGCACATGACACGGGAGCTGTCCCATAATCAAAATAACAAGGCAAGCAGACAATGAGCATCTCGGCGATCTTTTTATTTACTATGTGCATAGATTTTTATTGAGGATGCTTCATAGAATGCTCATTATGGTTATGTTGCAAGTTTCCACCATGATTAGGCATGGCTTAGGCTAGCGGCCCAGGCGTTTCTCTAACATACATACAAACTCCATGATCTTACAAGTTCTACTTTTATTTCACACCGCCGGGATCCATAAGCAAAAGAACATGATATCCACTAGGTGCAAAGTACAAATGAAGTGTTGAAAGCGGTCCCCATGATACATGGTTCTACTAACTTCAACTCATAAAGCGCAAGCATATACGCAACAAAGAAGGACGCAATGGTTCAGGTTTATTAAGTGCAAGAAAATAAAGTGTGCCATCAAGTTCGTGAGAGCTTTACTAACTAACTTTCCCATAACAAGCAAACATTTTATTCGGAAGAAAACAAGGCATATTGAATATGCACGGAAGTAGCAAATCATGCTAATAGGTAGGTATGGTGGACACTTTGGCAATATTTGGTTTAAGGGAGTTGGAAACATGAGTAAAACACTCAGTGGAAGTGAAGGCTAGCAATAGTGAGGGAGCGACCAACGAGAGAGCAATAGCTGTCATAATCATACTTGCAAGAAAACAGGACTAATCATGGCATGAAAGTGATTCAAGATCCTCAAGGCAAAATAATTCATCAAGGCTTAACTGATTATTACAGTCATGTGCATGCGCGAGCATGTGCCAAGTCAATTCAAATAAAACATTCAGAGGAGGATACCACGGTGTCACACCAAGTTATGAATAGAATAATGCAAGCAAACATTCATAAGACATGCTACAAACTATTAGCGAGCTGGAGCTAATCATAAGAAAGCAAGAACTACTAAGCATCCAAAGATAACATACACTCTACATGAACGGACTAAGCATGCCCATAGTGATGAGTATATGTACAAAAATGAAAACAAATAGAGTTTGTTACTAGCCTCTTACCACGCCTCAAGTTGTCATTAATCCTCATTATTGCTCTTCACTTGTGTGGCTTGAATAATAATATGAAACCAATATCCACTGAGGACTGCTGAACCCTGTAGCAAACTCACAAAAACCAAAGAAGAACGACAAATATTTTTGTTGTTTTTGATTTTTAAAACAAGAACCAAAGAGGAAAAACAAGCAAAGCAAAATCTTTTTGGGTTTTTCAAATAGTTCAAACAAAGCAAAAATGGAAAAACAAACCAAGGCAAAAAGAAGAAGCAAACCAAAGAGAAACAACAGAAATATTTTTGGTCTTTTTGTGTTTTAGAAAGGAAAAGCAAAGAAGAACAAAAACTAAAAAGAGAACGAAAACATGAATATACAAAGTACCAATGCAACATGATATGGAGATGAGTGCAGTGTCGGCGTACCTCCCCCCAAGCTTAGGCTTTTGGCCTAAGTGGGCATCAATCCCAAGCTGGCCAGGATGAAGTGTCACCCTGGTACGACGAAGAGGTCCCCTCGTCCTGGTGCGAGCTCGAGTACGTCCCTCCGTAATGCGCAGAGTAATCATAGGAGGGCACATCCTCCTGGTGCTGCTCGTGGAAACCCAGCAAGCAAAACTGCTCATCCACCTCCTCCTTGGAGCGCGACTACGGTCTCCTGTGAACACTAAACAAAGAAGGCTGTGGCAAAAGGATCTCCCTTTCATCCTCGTCAGTGAAAAGCATCCTATATACTAGACTGTCCAAATCAGAAGTAGAAGTGACAAAGTGATGAGTTTTCATAGCAACAAGGTTAAGCCTCTGTGGTGCCAGCATAGCATCATTGGGATCCACTAAAAGACCTAATGCATTGACTATACGCGAGGCAATGATGCCCCCATAGATAGGCCCCCTAGCAGCTAGGCGGTGAGCAATAAGCGAGCCAAGATTGTACTGAGTATCATTGTTAAGCGCAGCAGCAAGTAATGCTAAATGATAGTTGGAGATATTACTTGTGTTCTCCCTACCCAGTACACTAGTAGCAAGATAATATGCAAAGTATCTAAGAGCAGGGAGTTGGATATTTCTTATCTTTCCGCGTTGCGCCACGCGGTCATCATCATTGGTCACCCCTCGGTAAAGCTCCAACAAATCAGCGGGTCACCCTTGAATTTTCTTCACGGTCCTTGTCATGCATATAGCTACAATACTGCAAAATCTCTCCAAAGGCATGGTGAAGGGCAGATTATAGATTTTAAAAGAGACAGTCGACTGATAGGATGTGTTAGTAAACGTGAAGCTCTCAACAAAAGTTTTGGTGAGCATAGCGTATTGCGCACTCTCATCTTGCATATATGAGGTCAAATCAACCCTCTCAATCAGTAGCAAGAAATCATCAAGAATACCTGCAGCTTGTAAGAAAGTAAAACAAGGAAAATAGGATGGATGAGCATCCCCATCATCCCTTTCACTACCAATACGAGTTGCAATGAGATCTTCGTTGTATGATGTCCTAGCCTAAGAGGCTGATCTTGAGGGCCTCGACCTCCTAGGTGCATCACTCTCAAATATCTCTCCAAAAGTATGGTTGTTCATGCTTGGTATTCTGAAATTTAAACACCTATTAAACAAGTGATTGCAAAGTAAATATAATGAAGGATTCTACTCAAAGGGACTTGCAAGAGGCCTAAACATGCATCAAAACTATATCTCTAAGCATCAAACAAGCTTACAAGCTCTCATAACCAGTCACCTACAGCAGCAAAAAACTCAAGATATAATCCACTAAACACAAATCTACTTGGACAAGGGGAGGAGTCACATACCAGGGAAAAAATGCTCCAAGTTTCAGCAAGAAAGATGGTCTGAGCAAGGAGATCGAAAAAATCGAGAGCAAGCATAGAAAGAATGCGATTTTGAGCAATGAACTGGAGCTTACTCGGGAGAGAGAAGAAAGTGGTAGGTGAGAGAGTTAGTGGGGGGCCAGGGATGGCCCACACCAGGGCATGGCGCCACCCAGGGCTAGCCGCGCCACCATGCGGTGTGCCTGCCTGGTGGGCCCCCCTGGTACCTCCCAGGTACTCCTCTGCCCCTTTTTTCACGTAAAAATTTAATATGAATTTTCTGGAATTTTTCAAGACACTTTATTTTTAGGAATTTTTAGGCATAGAAGAATGATTTTCTGACAGACAGATTTTTTTTGGAAACATGATGCAAGGACAAAACAAAGCTAGAACTACAAAGTTCTAATACACTCTAATATGCAAGCAACTAACAACAAAAAGAGAACTAAACGAATACAAAAACTAAAATGCATAGGATAGAAGTAAATGAAGATAATCATAGTGAAAACATTGTTTTGTTCAATGAAATCCTTTTGTTAACAAGGTTGATCAGGTCTTGCTACCAAAACAATTCCATATGAGACAAAACTTTGTATTCCACTAATGATTATGTTACCTCAACCTTGATAGCAATGGTCCCAATCATAATAGTTTCAAATTTTTCTCTTGGTATGGGACAATATATTTCTCCAACTTGAATGCCCTCAACATGTTCAATTGAATTAAAACCATAAGTTCTTTCAACCTTCTTGGGGAAATAGATAGTATGTTCCTTGCCATTAACATTGAAGGTCACCTTTCCTTGATTACAATTGATAACAGCTCCTGCAGTATTAAGAAAAGGTCTCCCAAGAATAATAGACATATTATCATCTTCACGCATTTCAAGCACAACAAAGTCAGTTAATATCAAGCAATTATGAGCCACTTGAATAGGTACATCCTCACATATACCCACAAGAATAGTGGTGGATTTATCAGCCATTTGCAAAGATATATCAGTTGGTATTAATTTTTCTAGTTGAAGCCCCTTATAGAGAGAGAAAGGCATAACACTAACTCTAGCTCCCAAATCACAAAAACCAGTTCTAACATAACTGTTCTTAATAGAGCAAGGGATAGTTGGAATCCCTGAGTCTCCAAGTTTCTTAGGAACCTTACCATTGAAATAATAATTAGCAAGCAAAGTAGAAATTTCTTCATTAGGGATCTTCCTTTTATTCGAGACAATATCCTTCATATACTTTGAGTAAGGAGGCAATTTAATAGCATCAGTCAAAGGAATTTGTAAGAATAAAGGTTTCATCCACTCACAAAACTTATTATAGTGTTCATCTTCCTTTGCCTTGTGTTTCTTATTAGGGAAAGGCATAGGTTTTTGGACCCAAGGTTCTCTTTCACTACCATGTTTCTTAGCAATAAAATCTTCTTTGGTGTATTTAGTATTCTTAGTGTGGTTTTCAGGTTCTTCTTCAACTTTTTCTTCATTAGGAACTTCATTTTCTTCATTACCACTTTCAGTTTCAGCATCAGAGATAGATATACTATTAGGATCTATAGCAGGTTTAGAGGGTTCTACAATAGTTTTATGCTTCTTTTTCCTTTTCTTACGAGTAGAACCACTATTAACAGCTTGTTGAGAATCCTGCTCAATTCTTTTGGGATGCCCCTCAGGATATAGAGGATCCTAGGTAGAAGCTCCACTTCTAGTTCTAATTTCATAAGCATGTTTTTCTTTAACAGCATTAACTAGCAAGTCATTTTGTACTTTAACGAGTTGATCTATTTGAGTTTGAACCATTTGAAAGTGTTTAACAATCATTTTAATATCATTAGAGGTTCTTTCCACAATATCTTTCAACTCAACAATAGCTCTAGTGTTTTCCATTAGATGATTTTGCACCCTTTTATTAAAGTTATCTTGCTTAACAATAAAGATATCGAATTCTTCTAAGCATTGATCAGGAGGTTTAGAGTAAGGGATATCACCTTCATCAAAGTGTTGGAGAGAGTGTACCTCAATACTAGATGAGTAGGGAATAGGCTTACATAATTCTTCTATAGGAGGTAAATTCTTGACATCTGCAGCTTTAATTCCCTTCTCTTTAAGACATTTCTTAGCTTTCTTCATCACTTCATCATTTAATTCAATAACTCCCCTCTTCTTTGATGTTGGAATAGGTGATACGTCCATTTTGCATCACTATTCTATGTCTTAATTCACTATTATTCATTGATATATTTCATATTGAGAGGTGATACTTATGTTATTTCATCTATTTTTGCATGGTTGATGACTTTTGGAGCATGGACCGCTGCAGTCAGGATTCTGATGGAAAATGTGCTGTTTGGAGGCAAAATTTGCGAAGATCAGAAAATCCGGGAAAATATACGGAAAATCCTATTTTTCTAGAAGACTAAGGATGCCAAAAGATGGAGTGGAGATGGGCCACAGGGGGCCCACACCACCCCATGGCGCGGGAAGGCCTAGGCCACGCCAGGAGGTGGTGTGGCCACCCTGGCCCACTCCAGCCTCTCCCCTCAGGCCTATATCATCTCCCGAAACCCTAAGACTCGGGGAGCAACCACAGAAAGATTCCGCCGCCTCTGCGGGGCGGAAAACACCGAGAGAGAAAGATCTCTCCGGCAGACAGATTTCTGCCTGGGGAATTCCTTCCCGGAGAGGGGAGCTCATCACCATCAACACCACCATCAAGATGGACTTCATCGGGATCATCATCATCACCATCAACACCCTCATCACCATCTCCATATTGCTGTAACAATTGCGTTGAATCTTGCATTAGTTCATAGGGGAAACTTTCCCGGTGTTGATTACTCCTTGTAGTTGATGCTATTGAGTGAACCATTGAATTATTGTTGATGTTCAGATTGTTATACATCATTATTCCATCTCTGATCATGATCCATATGATGTCTTGTGAGTAGTTCGTTTTGTTCTTGAGGACATGGGAGAAGTCATGTTGTTAGTAGTGGAGTTGTGTTGAGAAAGATTCAATAGATTGTTATTTAAGTTGTGGTGTACTTCTTCTAGTGATGTCATGTGAACATCGATTACATGACACTTCACCTATATGGGCCTAGGGGAATGCATTGTGTATTTGGCTACTAATCGTAGGGGTTGCCGGAGTGACAGAAACCTGAACCCCCGTTAGGAAACCATTGCACAAGGGACGTAAGGGTCTTAGAGTTTAAAGCTGTGGCTAGGTTTCTACCTTAATTACTTTCTTGTACTTACGGATGTTTGCAAGGGTATAATCACAAGTATGTATTAGTCTTGGATGGGGCGGTACATTAGCACAGGTTCACCCACACAACACTTAGCAAGCTAGAGAAGATTAATCAACTATATGAAGCAAAAGCACTTGACAGTCTTCCCATGTGTCCTCGAGAACGTTTGGTCATATTAAGTAATACAACCGGCTTGTTCTTTGCTGCATAAAGGATTGGGCCACTTGCTGCATTTATTCCTACTGCCTTTTATTTACTCGTACTTTGTTTACTTGCTTTATCGAAAACCCCTAAAAATTCGTTTGCTAAGTATTTGCAGAGAATTCCTGATCCATACCACTAGCCAACACCTTCTGCTCCTTGTTGGGTTCGACACTCTTACTTATTGAAAATACTGCGATACACCTCCTATACTTGTGGTCATCAAGACTATTTTCTAGCGCCGTTGCCGGGGAGTGAAGCGATATTGGAGAGTGGAACTGGTAAAGGAAACTTCTACTTTGAGTATTGTTTACTACTGTTAGTTGCTTTATTTTAGTTATGGATAATTCACTGAGTTTCTTATTTGGTAATGCTACTACCACTGCTAAGGTAGTAGATAAGCCACCACCTGTTGAGAATGATGTTTTCAAAATACCTACAAGAATTATTGATCATGTTATGGATAACTACTATGTTGGGGATGGAACTGTCCATCCCGGTGATCATTTACTCTTTATACACGAATTATGCGGGTTGTTCAAGTGTGCATGTATTACTACAAATCAATTTAAGAAGAAGTTATTCTCATTATCACTAAAAGGAAGAGCTGAGGACTGGTATAAGCTGATGAAGAATGGTCAAGCTCTGGAATAGGAGGAAATAGTGCCTCTCTTTTATTCAAAGTTTTATCCTCCTAGTGAGATTCATAAAGATCGGAATCAAATATACAATTTTTGGCCTCTTGATGAAGAGAGTATAGCTCAATCTTGGGGGAGATTGAAGTTACTAATGCTCAAATGTCCCATTCATGAGCTACCCAACAATATTATTATCAATAACTTTTATGCAAGGCTCCCTCTACATGATAAAGATTTATTGGATGCTTCTTGTGCTGGATCATTCACTTGCATGGAAGAAGAAGCTAAATGGGATCTTCTGGACCGTATTCAAGACAATGTTGAAGCTTGGGAGAATGACAAAGGTAGAAAGTCAGGTATAAATTATGATTATGAATGCATTGAATCTTTTATGGGAACTGATGACTTTCAAAATATTAAAAATGCTTATGGTCTAGACTCTCAAGCTATTGCTTCTTATTTTAAGGCTTTTGCTTCCTATATTGAAGTGCCTAAAAAGAAGTGGAATAAGTATCATGAACCTTATAGAGATGTTGCTAAGAGTGTTCCTGCAAGAAATACTGAAGTTTATACTGCTAATCATGTTTTACCTAAACCTTATATTGAGAAAATGCCTTTTCCAGTTAAGGTAAAGGAACATTCTATGATAGCTAGTATGGTTAATGAAAGTATGAGTAAAGCTATTTAACCTGATAAACAAATGGTTGATGAACCTATAATAGCAAGTGTGAAAGACTTTGTCACTAAATATGAAAAAGAGGGACAACCTATCCTTTGTAAGGATACCTCTAATATTGTTTCACATAGTAGTGTTATGAGAGCTAGTATTCCTGTGTTTTCTGTTAGAATAAGTGATCATTGTTATGAAGGTCCTTGTGATAGTTATATTGTTAAGTTTATGCATGATATTGAAAGCTACTATGAAAGAGGGAAAAGTTTTCTTATGCATCTCAATAATATCAAGTTTCCTTGCTTTATGCTGAAAGTTTTTATGTTGCACTTCTTTTGCCTTCTTATGGAAGTTGCCTTTGGTTTCAACAACTTGTTTGTTTACAAAATTCCCTTGCATAGGAAGTGGGTTAGACTTAAATGTACATGTGTTTTTGCTTCTTAATGCTCTCTTTCACTTCAATTCATATCCCTATGAGAGCTTCTTCAAAATTATCATGCCCATCTTAAAGGCTATAAAGAAAGAGCTTTATGGGAGACAATCCAATTTGTTTTTGCTTTCAGTTTGTTTTTGTTTCTTTGATTCTTGGAAGTTATTACTTCGGTAATAACCGCTCCTTATCCATTTTGTTTGGTTTTTGTGTCATGATCAACCTCTAATGAGAGAGAAGTAATATTTGGGGAAATTGCTGTCCCAAAACATATTTTTTGTGCTTCACCGTACAAATTCATGAGAGATCTCTGTATGTCGGATTGAGCTGTAGTTTTTTGTGCTTCTGCCCCAGGTTGTTATTTAACTTTCGTTAGTTTTGCACTTTTTGATTTTAGCAACAGAAGATTTTCGAAAAAAATGATCTTTACCTGCTGGTCTGTTTTGACAGATTTAGCCACTCTTGCATTTGCTTCTTTATTCGATCTCCTTTTTGAATTCTTTTTGGGTTTCAGAAGGAGTTACTTTAGTAGCTTTTGTTTTGATGGTTTTCAGTTGAATTTGTACTCAAAAGGTTTTATCACTTCATATATACTAATGTTGCTAATGAGAACTGTGGAGTTTTGTGTGAAAGAAATTTCCAGGAAGTGGAGATAATGGTGTAATAAGGAAGAGAAGGGTTTTATGACTCAAGTAGTAAGTGTATGAAGATGAAGATATCAATGATACTCAAGAGATGACTCCGGAAGAATCTACGAGATACCAAATTCAGAGACCTGCAGAGTCTGTTTTCAAATAGGTAACAGTTCTGGTAAGAAAAGTTCCGCGAAAATAGAATCCAACTATATTTTTGAAGTTTTCAGTCAATAAGGAAAGTTACGAAGCAAAAAAGGGACGGAAACGGAGCCAGGGTGGCCCACACCACCCCATGGCGCGGGCCCGCCCCTAGCCACGCCACCAGGTGGTGAGGCCACCCAGGACTCCGCCTCCGATTCGTTTTCTCCCAGTACCTTCCTTTTGATACGAAACTTCGTAATATATAACCCCCCGATCTTTCGAGGTTCGTATATCGTGTTTTCATTGTGTTTTTGTTTCGATCTGTTTCTGCCAGGACATACTCTTTGAAGGCTTAGAAGCACAATGGTGTCTGCCAAGGATAAAGGGAAGGAGCCCATGGAGGAAGACCTCCAAGACCCCGGGAAGGAGAAGGAGATCAAGAGTGAAAGTGAAGAGGAGCAAGGCCTACATCCGCACACCGACACTACCATTGCAAGCATTGGAGTGGTGGCAAACCCTGCCAGACTATGTCAACTGGGGGGAAAGCTCCTCATCACAGTTTGGCTCCACGGTCACTTCCTCCACGCACCAATAATCCTTTCCATACCCTTATCCATGAGCATCAATACCAGAATATGCCCAAGGAGAAATTACCCTCCAATTGGGATTTGCCTCGTTCTAGCCATGCAGGAAAAGAAGACTTGAAGGAGGAAGAGTGGGGAAAGAATAGCAAGAGCTATAATTCTCAACCCGGCATGATCATGAGCCGCATTGAGCAAAGGTCACAGCTTATTCGTACTCTCACTTTCGAGATTGAGGACTTGGGGAAACTGATCAGAGAGCTCATCGAGAGGATACCACCACCACCTAAGGAGTAATTCGTCATCAGGTTTGGCATCCCTTTGGTTTGTTCCAAGCTTGGGGGAGTGCCGCGGTATCATATCACTATCTTCTATCTTTTTACCTTTTTAGTAGAGTCATATCATGAATAGAGGAGTTATTATGTAGTACGGTTTGCATTATGGAAGTGTCCACTCTCTCGTTAGATATGTATCCCTTGGTGTGAGTTGCCGTTATGGAATATTAATGAGAAGTTCTATCATTCACTCTTTTGCATAGCTTATATTAGTTTTCAATTCGTGGTTATATGATTGATCTTGTTGTTAGTATTGGTATCACTTTGGGATCATTGAGTTAATTTAGTTGGTTTTGGCAAACCTGGCTCGATTAGTAGCAACACTATTTTTGAGAGTTGAATGAAAAAGATAGAAGTATTCTAAAGAAAAATAATTTCAACGTCTTTCTTTCTTGATTTGCTCATAAGTCTAGTATTCTCTAGTTAAGATCTTTTGTGCTTCCAAGGAAGATTGCATGTTTGTCTTTATCACTTGTATGTTTGTTTGTTTACTTCAACTCTTGTACTTGCTACCCAGCCTTGCTAGCCAAAAACATGTACTGAGAGGGTACTCTTCTCGTGCATCCACCTCCTTTAAACCAAAACCTTTGCCATTTGTGTCCACCATACCTACCTATTAGCATTATTGCTATTCCAAGTAAATTATTGTTTTATCTACCTCCCAAATTAAACTTGTTATGTGAAAATTAGTGATTAAAGCTCTCACGAACTTGATGACACACTTTACTTTCTTGCATTTAATAAACTTGAACCATTGTGCTCACCTATGTTGCGTATATGCTTGCACTTTGTAAGTTGTGAATTAGCAGAACCATGCTGTCATGGGGAACGCTTTCAACATTGCACTGGTACTTTGTACCAAGTTGATATCATGTTATTTTGTATATGGATGTCGTCGGTGTGAAATGAAAGGGGAGCTTGTAAGTCCATGGAGTTATGCATATGTGTTAGAGAAACGCCTACGCCACTGGTCTAATCCATGCTGACATGGTGGAAACCTGCAGTGTAACCATAACAAGTATCTATGAAGCATTCTTCTTATAAAAAAAGAGATAGAGATTGAGAAAAAGAGAAAAGAAAAAAAAGAGGTTATGAAAAGAGGAAAGAGAGAAAAAAGCACCATATTCCCATGGTAAATAAGAAGATTGCTGAGATTCTTGTTGTCTGCTTGCCTTGTCATTTTGATATGGGGATTCTTCCGTATCATCAGGCAAGGGGTACCCTGTTGGCGGTTCTCTATGATGCACATATGCTTACGATGACAAGAACTTACCGGTGACTAAACTTGAGTAGCATGAGGAGCGGCCCTCGTATTCAAGGGACATGAGATTCTCAACTTACAACTTGTCAATGCATATCCTCATTTTTTATCACTTTAACCTTAATCACTTCAAGATGCCTATGATAGGGGAAATGAGAGCTGAAAGGTAGTAAGTATCATAATTTTTGGGAGCTATTTATGAGACTTGCAATCCCTTCTTCCCTCTTTGAAGGGCCTTTCTTTCACTTTGTAGTTGAGTTAGTAAACCTACTCACTTCTATCTCAGCAAGTATCTTGAGTTGTTGTGTTTCACTCATTCATCTGTTGATTTATTCAATCATGTTTCTTATGTTCCTTGTTTTGCACATTGCTCTTATCCTGATGTTTACTACTTTGAAAGCTATCATTGAAAACCCAGATATTTGTGAACTCCAGCAAATTATCAACTATTCTTCGACCAAGAGCTAAGTTTGCCATTACCAATTATGATTCACTTTATGTATCTTTATTGTGTTTCCTTTACTTATTAGAAGTTGAGTTATATAATAGTGAGTTGTCTTCTATTATGATCTATGTATTTGATGAATGTGATGCTTCTTGTCTGTATTATTTTATCGACTCTTCACTCCATAAATCTGAGGCCATGTTTATTGAGCTCAGTTTCGCTTGGGGACAAGCGAGGTCTAAGCTTGGGGGGACTTGATACGTCCATTTTGCATCACTATTCTATGTCTTAATTCACTATTATTCATTGATATATTTCATATTGAGAGGTGATACTTATGTTATTTCATCTATTTTTGCATGGTTGATGAGTTTTGGAGCATGGACCGCTGCAGTCAGGATTCTGATGGAAAATGTGTTGTTTGGAGGCAAAATTCGCGAAGATCAGAAAATCCGAGAAAATATACGGAAAATCCTATTTTTCCAGAAGACTAAGGATGCCAGAAGATGGAGTGGAGATGGGCCACATGGGGCCCACACCACCCCATGGCGCGGGAAGGCCTAGGCCACGCCAGGAGGTGGTGTGGCCACCCTGGCCCACTCCAGCCTCTCCCCTCAGGCCTATATCAACCTCCCGAAACCCTAAGACTCGGGGAGCAACCACAGAAAGATTCCGCCGCCTCTGCGGGGCGGAAAACACCGAGAGAGAAAGATCTCTCCGGCAGACAGATTTTTGCCTGGGGAATTCCTTCCCGGAGAGGGGAGCTCATCACCATCAACACCACCATCAAGATGGACTTCATCGGGATCATCATCATCACCATCAACACCCTCATCACCATCTCCATATTGCTGTAACAATTGCGTTGAATCTTGCATTAGTTCATAGGGGAAACTTTCCCGGTGTTGATTACTCCTTGTAGTTGATGCTATTGAGTGAACCATTGAATTATTGTTGATGTTCAGATTGTTATACATCATTATTCCATCTCTGATCATGATCCATATGATGTCTTGTGAGTAGTTTGTTTTGTTCTTGAGGACATGGGAGAAGTCATGTTGTTAGTAGTGGAGTTGTGTTGAGAAAGATTCAATAGATTGTTATTTAAGTTGTGGTGTACTTCTTCTAGTGATGTCATGTGAACATCGACTACATGACACTTCACCTATATGGGCCCAGGGGAATGCATTGTGTATTTGGCTACTAATCGTAGGGGTTGCCGGAGTGACAGAAACCTGAACCCCCGTTAGGAAACCATTGCACAAGGGACGTAAGGGTCTTAGAGTTTAAAGTTGTGGTTAGGTTTCTACCTTAATTACTTTCTTGTACTTACGGATGTTTGCAAGGGGTATAATCACAAGTATGTATTAGCCTTGGATGGGGCGGTACATTAGCACAGGTTCACCCACACAACACTTAGCAAGCTAGAGAAGATTAATCAACAATATGAAGCGAAAGCACTTGACAGTCTTCCCATGTGTCCTCGAGAACGTTTGGTCATCTTAAGTAATACAACCGGCTTGTCCTTTGCTGCATAAAGGATTGGGCCACTTGCTGCATTTATTCCTACTGCCTTTTATTTACTCGTACTTTGTTTACTTGCTTTATCGAAAACCCCTAAAAATCCGTTTGCTAAGTATTTCCAGAGAATTCCTGATCCATACCACTAGCCAGCACCTTCTGCTCCTCGTTGGGTTCGACACTCTTACTTATCGAAAATACTACGATACACCCCCTATACTTGTGGGTCATAATAGGCACCGGAATGATGGTTCAGGTACAATTACTTCAGGTATAGCTTGTTTAGGAGGAGTCCAATCTTCATAGTTCTTACTTATTTTAGCCATTAATTCCTCAGCTTCCTTAGGAGTCCTATTCCTGAAAACACAATCAGCGCAACTATCTAGGTATGTCCTAGATTCCTCATTTAGTCCATTATAAAATATATCAAGAAGCTCATTCTTAGGTAATGGACTTCCAGCTTGTGCATGAATCAAAGCACAAAACCTTGCCCAAGATTCAGGCAATACCACTTTTTCTCCCTGTTTAAAATCAAAAAGTTCCTACAAAATAGCATGTCTAGCACTAGGAGGAAAATATTTCTGCAGGAAAGTACTAATCAAACACTCAGGGCTATCAATAGATCCAGGAGGTAAATTACTAAACCAAGTTTTAGCTTCTCCTTTTAGTGAAAAGGGGAAAATCTTAGCAACAAAGTAAGTATGCATCTTAATATCATTAGAAAACAAGCCACTCATGGTAGAAAGTTCATTCATATGTGCTACCGCACTTTCATTCTTAGTCCCACAAAAAGGTTCTTTCTCAACAATAGCTATGTAAGATAGATCAAGAGAGAAATCATAATCTTCATCTATAATGTTTATGGGAGAAGCAGCAAACTTAGCAATAGGAGACAATTTGGGTCTAATAGTACGCCTCTCAAGGAGACTCTTAGCAGCGCTCCTATCATGGATGTTCTTACATTCTTTAATAAATTCATAGGTCATCTCAACATAACCATCTTCAATATCATAACTTTCACTAGACTCAGGTGAACTAACAGGTGTGGTAGTGTCTTCATTAGGAGTTTCGATATTTCCAGCTATAGTTCTAGCAATCGTAGCATCTAGGAAAGGACCTAATGAACCACTCTTATCAAGCACAGTAGAAGCATCATAATAAGCATCAGAAGTTTCAGATTCAGTAGTAGTAGCAATGTGTGTAGCATGTGTATGTGGTGGTGTAACAAGCTTACTTATAATAGATGGTGAATCAAGAGCAGTAGAGGTGTTCAGAACCATACCTCTTCTTGTAGTGGATGGTAAAATAGGAACCTTGCCATCACGAGACTTACCCATGATGGATGGATAGCAGCAAACAATAGAGAATCCAAAAAAAAATTCCATACAACACCCATCACATAGGGGTCGGGTTCCACTATCAACCGATAACGGAACAAACATCACACACCAATATCCACGACCTCAGGTTCACGCTCCTGGGAGCTAAATTCTGTGCAACCAAACCAGAGATGTTTTTCTACGACTAGGTACCCAAAAAGAAAAAGAAGACAGAGAGAGAGAGAGACGCAAGATCACCGCCACAGATGAGGCTAGTGTTTTTAGGCTATCCCAACTAAGCACCACGGACACTAGGGCCAAAGCAAAGGCAAACATATGCCAAAAGAGAACTCCAAGCTGATACCACAAGCGTTCTTCTGTAAATGGTAATTGACTCCCCCTTTTTGCTCAATCTTCTTCCTGTTCGTCAGCTGGCGACCTGGGGCGTTTGCAACTCGCTGATGGCAGCCCCAGTAGAGGCACCCTCGCTCTATCCATGTCTTCAGCGTCACCCAACGCATTTCTCTGCAAAATCTCACCTCCTTCCCATAGCATCTCCCCTTCCCCAGCATCATGAAGACCTGCCCAATGTTTCAAGAAGACACAAGCATACATCACTACATCCATAGGGGACTTGATTAGTTTGTGTTCAAAACAAGCTCTGTTTCTAAGCTTCCATATAGCCCAGCAGATAGCAGCAATAGTTGTTATCTGAATATTACGACTCACAGCCAAAAACCTGACTATCCACCGAAAATATTGAGAAAAGGATCCAAGTCTGGTATCAGCACCCACAGATTTTGCTACCACACTCCAAACATATTTGGCCACAGGACAGGAGAAGAAAATATGCCCTGTAGATTCCTCCTAGTCACAAAAATTGCATATTGTGTCACCCTCCCACTTCCTTTTTTTCATATTATCTTTGGAAGGAATTGCATTATGCCAGATAAGCCACAGCCAAATTTTAATCTTTAGAGGAATTTTTGCCTTCCACAGGTGTTTAAAGCTCCTGTCCACACCACCCTTTGCCAGATGATTATACATCGATTTAACAGTAAACATCCCTAACTTTGTCCACAACCATCTTGGTTTATCATCATCACCCGTCAGCGAAAAGCCAATTAACAACCCCTGCATACTGCTGTACTGCACCTGCCTATCCCTGTCCAACCATCTCCTAAAAGAACAGTGCCAGTTTCTTCCAGCCATCTCAGCAACAGTCACACTTTGCTGCCTACATATCTCAAACAACTCAGGAAATTTCTTTTTCAGAGGTATATCCAGGCACCATGCGTCCCCCCACAAATCTGTTCGCACCCCATTCCCCACCACCATTCTCCTCCCAGACATGTAAATTTCTTTGAATTTCAACAGATCAGCCCAGCAAGCAGAGTCCCTTTGTTTATGCTTGATGGAAAAGATTCCTCCATTGCCAAGGTATTTCTTCCTCACAAACATTTGCCATGGACCATGTTCAAATTCTAGCCTCCACCACCACTTGCACAACAGACTGATATTAAAAATTCTAATGTTCTTTATCCCCAGGCCCCCTTTTTTCTTAGGCCTGCACACATATTTCCACTTAACAAGCTGGTATTTCTTTTTTCCTGCTTTACCATACCAGAAGAAAGATCTGGTATGATTTTCCACTTCCTCCACATTTGTCTTGTGCAAAAGGATCATAGACATAGGGTACACAGCCACACTGGAAATGCGAGAGGTAATTTTGATATATCTACCACCCACAAAGAGTGCACCTCCCATCCATCCATCTTTTTACCTAGTTTCTCTCCTATGAATCTCATATCAGATACAGAGCATTTTCTACTACCCACAGGAAGACCCAGATATTTGATAGGCCATTCTCCTGTCTGACAGTTAAACAAGGTAGCATACATCTCCTGCTTTGTATCATCTTCCAGGACCATCATCAACTCACTTTTCTCAAAATTGATCTTGAGCCCAGACATTGCTTCAAACAGGTATAACAAAAGTTTCAAATTCCTGGCACCCTCCACATCATCTTTAATGAATAAAATGGTATCATCAGCATACTGCAGAATGGCTATACCCTTTACAAATAGATTATCAGCAAGCCCAGTGAACAAATCTCCTGCCTGTGCATTCAGTACCATCTTGGCCAGACAATCCCCTGCCATATTAAACAGGAAAGGAGAAAAAGGATCACCCTGTCTCACACCTTTATGGCTCCCAAAATAAGGTCCAACTTCACCATTGATTTTCACACTAAGAGTCCCTTGAGTAACAACACTTTTCAACCAAATCAGTCAATCATCATCAAAACCTTTCTTCTTACAACAATGAAACAAGAAGTCCCAGTTAACTTTGTCATATGCTTTTTCAAAGTCCAACTTCAGAACCACCCCTTGTTGCTTCTGAAATGTAGCCTCTTTCAAAATTTCATGTAGCAGGGTGACCCCATCAGCTATATATCTTCCTTTAATGAAAGCTGTCTGACAAGTTTCAATCAGTTTCTGCATCACAGGTTCAACTCTAACTGTCAAAGCCTTTGTAATTTTTTTGAAGATAACCTGTAGCAAACAAATAGGTCTGAACTTCTGTATAATGTCAGTCTCCTCACTCTTAGGCAGCAAAGTGATGATCCCATAATTGATTTTTGCCAGATCAATTTTGTGAGAGTGAAAATCATCAAAAACCTCCATAATGTCCTGTTTGATGATTTGCCAACAGAATTGATAGAATTCTACAGGAAAACCATCAGGACCAGCAGCTTTATTTTTTTTCATCTGTTCAATTACATCTTTATCTCCTCCTCTGAGAAAGGTCTCCCCATATTCTCTCTATCTGCTTCATTAAGCTTTTCCTTAGCAGTCCAGTTGTTGTCTGCCAGCCTAATAGCAAAACCATCAGTAGGGCCAAACAACTTCTTATAATAATCAGTGGCATGTTTCAAGAGATCATAGATCCCCTGAATCTGCCTTTCCCCATCCTGCATAGAAAAGATCATTTTTTTCTCCTGACTCCATTTGTCACTCTATGAAAATATTCAGTATTACTATCCCCCTTCAGGAGCTAGTTATCTTTTGATCTCTATTGCCAATACTGCTCTTCCTTCTCATATACTTCTAAAAGTTCCTTCTGAATTTGGGCTTTTCTTATTTGTTGCTCTTTATTAAGTACAATGAGCTCCTCAATCTCTTCTAACTCCTTCAGCTCTTCATCCAGCTATTTCCTATGTTTTTTCTCCTAACCTCTGATATGCACACCCCACCCTTTCAAATCATTTCTGACATTCTTCAGTTTTTTCTGCAGTCTATCCAAACTATTTTTACTTCTGACAGGTTTACTCCACACCTTTTTCACCCTATCCATAAACTCAGCATTTCCCAACCAACTTTTCTATCTAGAAGCAAAGGACTATGGTCAGATATCTCTCTAGACAACTTATGAACTGTTGACAAAGGAAACATGCTTTCCCATTTTTGACAAACAAGAGTCCTATCCAGCTTTTCCAAAGTAGGGACAACATGATTGTTAGTCCAGGTGAATTGTCCACCTGACATCGTCAGTTCCCTCATCCATAGGTATTTATTATAGAATTGAACATGTGACTCCATGTACTTAGGACATGGACCTTATTTTTATCAGAGATAAATCTCATGATGTTAAAATCCCCTCCAACTAGCAAAGGAATACTCTGATCCCTGCAAATATCAGCCAATTCAATCAAAAATTCCTCCTTATGTTCATTTTGTGCAGCCCCATACACCACCACCAAGTGCCAATAAGTCTGCTTAACCAGGTCATATACTTTCAACTTAACATGGAACTTCCCCACTGAAGAATCACACTTGTCAAACCTGGAGGAATGTAGGCCCCCCAGGATACCACCAGATTTCCCAACAGAAGGTAGCGAACTCCAAGAATATTGATTCATAGGATCAATTTTCCTAAAAAATCCATCAGAATAATCTTTCTTCATTGTCTCCTGTAAACCAACATAATCCAGCCGTTCCCTCTGCATCAAATTGTTCAGATAGGAACTCATACCCTTCTTACCCACACCCCTGCCATTTATAATGGCACCTATCATGATACCTTTTTTCTCTCCCTTGTTCCAGTTACAACACCACTCATAGGGTGATAGTTGTTAACCTTCAACACAGCTACCTTTAACTTACCTTGCCCAATCTTCAAATTTCCCCCTGACTTTCTCTTATTCTTATTCTTCCTAGAAATCACAGGAGTAAATTCAACATCCTATTCCTCACCATCTCTCCACTCAAGATATTCTACTTGTCCCATCTGACCAGCAACCTCATCACCCTCCCCTTTTTCCTTATCAGCTAGCTTATGTCTAGCTATCTCTAAGTCTTTAAGAGAATTAATAAACTCAAAACTCAGAGAAGAATGTTCAACCCCCATTTCTAAAGCTCTACCAATATTATCTTCATCATCCAACACAGCAAAGGAATTAAAAAAGGACAAGTTAGTACCTGACAGATCTATCTGTGAAGCCCGAGCCATGGATCTTTCATTCATATTCAAATCCCCCCCTGAGTAGCCAGCCTTTCACTCCTTTTTACCAAAGGAACCTCCAGATTTGTTTCAAATTTTTCACCACCCTTCCCCTAAGACTCCTGCTGAGAACTCTGACTTTCCTGAGTCAAGCTTTCAGGTTGTGAAGCCCAAACCTGTACCTCCACCTGCTCTTGCACCTGCTCCACACCTACCCCAACATTCAGTGCCTAAATAGTAGGTGGATTATTCTCCACATCAGCACCACTTTCAGCAGAAGAAGTATCATGCTCATCAGATCCATCTCCACTGCTATCATCACCTTCCTCAGCACCCCCTGTTCCTCCTCAATTTGTTCCAACAGATGGCCATACATTTTCTTGTGCTCATAATACTTATCACTACTCTTATTTTGTAGCAGATCCTGCACAAAATCCTAAAAAGACTGACCTCCACCAGTAGGATCATCAGGGTTAACCACTGCCCCTATTTCCTGAGGAGCCAAAGCCTAAGAAACTTCCAGGTGCACTTCCCCCATTTCCTGGTCCTGAACTGGTTCAATCACAGCTCTCTGTCGCATGTTGCTACCAGCACCCCCCTCCACCCGTTGATTCTGACTACCAACATTTGTCCCACTATTATCACTAATCACAATACCCCTTGCAGGATTTCCACTTGGACAAACTTGAGCCACCCTAGCACCAAAAGACATGTTCCCTGTATCTGTGGACTCCCTATCCTCTTCCCTAGGACCCTTACCTTTCTCCCAATCAGCACATTGTGGAAGGTCCCTGTTGGTCTGACTCCCCTCACTAGATGCACCAGTTGCAACAGCATTTGCCCCCATACTAGATTCAACCCTATCAACTCTAGTCACTGTGAGCACAGGTCTGCTACTTTCCTTAGGAGCATTAACAGCAGGTTGAGCATCTTCCCCACCTACATTAACAGAAATAGGCATAGCTGGCACTTCTCTAGGAGCAAAAATCTCCCTGGTGTATTTAAATTCATACAAACCACCTTTCATCTCCCCTCTTCTTGTATTAGGTACCAAGGTGACATCTAGACATGCAACTTTAACCCTAACATATGCCAGATTCCTGAGACTGTTTCTGTCCATTCCCAAGGGTTTACCTATTAAAGAAGCAACATAGAAAACAGTTGATCTCTCCCTGTATTTCATAGGGACACCCACTATTCTGAACCAGGCTTCCTCCATCCACTCCAAAGGGTCCAGGTCACCAGTCCATTTTGACAACTCAATCACAGCATCAGGGATTGTTTTCATAAACACCTTTCCAAAATGGAAATCATCAATGGATTTCGCTGAGGGAAATCTCATCAAAAATTCCACATCATTAATTGGCCTTGCAGTAAACCTCCAGCCAGAGCCAACTGAGTCTGCCCAAGCCTGAAATTCCTTCTCCAGGTCTCTCCCAGTAACATCCCCTCTGACAACAGTGATATGAGCCAAGTTCAAATTATCTAGAGACTGGATGGATGATTCAGTTACTGCAATTGAATAAAACCCCTGATCAAAGTCAGTACTCCCAAAAAAATAAAGGCACATACTCCCATGGCTTTCTCTCTTGATAGACCAAAATGTTGTGATTTTTCCCATAGTTTTCACATTCCTGCACTTCCACATTATCTGTGTTCGTCAGTGGGAAATTGCTGACCTCAACTACCCTCTGTTGATTCGTAGGCACAGCAACAACCGGCACAGGTACAGAGGACCCCACCAGTGTTGTGGCCACAGCCTTAGATTGACCAACCAGAGGTAGAGCAGCAGAGAAATTGGCAGTAACAGATGGTGCGCTCACCGGAATCGAGCTAGGAATACTGACAGAGGGATTAGCACGAACAGGGGGAATTACCTCCGGTGCAGCAGATCTACTGACAGTGACAAACGCCGGTGCAGGATTTCTGATTACAGGTGGTTGCTCAACAGTTCTCGCAAACACTAGAGCATCACGATGAGATGAGATGTCTGTAGTATTACCTGTTCTCCCCCTGAATGACGAATCTGATGCCGTGGAATGAGAATCTCTATGCATCTCTGGCCGATGACTCCATCTGCTCTGGTTTCTGGCCTATTCATCCTCCCTACGGCGAGCCTCCACCAGAGCCCTCTCCCTTGCCAGATCCTCACGCCATTGAGCCTCAGCCCTCGCAACCCTAACGTCTTCATCACGGCGCCGATTCTCCGCTCTTGCCTCATCTTCCGCCTGCCTCCTTTCATCTTCTAGGTGGTCCTCCTCCCACCGGCGTTCTTCTTCCCTGCACCTCTCCTGTTCACGGATCCACCCTCCATCACGGCGACGAGCATCTGGAAGACGCCTATCCCCTAACTGACGACCTACATCATCGTCAAATCTCGATCTATTCGCATAGGGAACAGGTCGATTTTGACGATGCAAAGGAGATCTTCTCGAGCCCTGGTAACGGCGGTCCATCATCGGCGGCGGATCTACCACAACCTACGCAAACGACCTATTATCTCCAGATATGGTGGCTCTCCACGCAGTAGGGTTTGCGGGTTGGGGGATCGTGGGAGACGACGAAGGCGGCGACTGAATAAACACCACTCTACCCACTCCCTCCAACCTAGGGTTGATAGAGATCCCAATAGAGAATCCAAGTGAACTTGATAAATAAAGCTATGCTCCCTGGCAGCGGCGCCTAAAAATAGTCTGGATGACCCACAAGTATAGGGGGTGTATCGCAGTATTTTCGAGGGAAGTGAAACCCAAATTATTGATTCGACACAAGGGGAGCCAAAGAATATTTATAAGCCTTAACAACTGAGTTGTCAATTCAGCTGCACCTAGAAACAATCTTGCTCATAGCAGTTTATCAGTAGCAACAGTTTTGTAGTAGGAATAGCAAAGTAGCAACAATAGTAAAATAAAGACAATAGTAACAATAGCAGTAAACAGTGGGATTCGAGTGCGGTAGGCATAGGGATGGATGGATGGGCGTTGCATGGACAAGACAATTCACATAGCAATCAGAACATAGGGCAATTGCAGATAAATAAGATAAAGCATCCAAGTACTAGATAATCCTAGGCATGTGTCCCATATATAGTCATACGTGCCCGCAATGAGAACTTGCACAACATCTTTTGTCCTGCCAGCCCGTTTGCAGCGGGGCCTCAAGGGAACTACTGACAATTAAGGTGCTCCTTTTAATAGAGCACCGGAGCAAAGCATTAACACTCCATGCACACATGTGATCCTCACATCAAAGCCATTCCCTCCGGTTATCCCGATTTCTGTCACTTCGGGGCCATTGGTTCCAGACAACAATGTATGTATACAACTTGCAGATAAGACCATAAACAATACTATCATAATGAATCAATAACATGTTCATATCTGAAATCATGGCACTCGGGCCCTAGTGACAAGCATTAAGCAGAACAAGTCGCAACAAAGTCATAAAGCACTAATAAAAGATACTAGGCACCATGCCCTAACAATATGATGTCATTACATGAACGATCTCATCCAATCCCTACCATCCCCATAGCCTACAGCGAGGGATTACTCACTCATAGATGGGGGAAACATGGATGGTCGATGGAGAAGCGATGGTGATGATGATGGCGATGATCTCCTCCAATTCCCCATCCCGGCAGGGTGCCAGAACGGAGTTTCTGGTGCTGTTTCATGGAATCTGGTGGTGGTGGCGGAGCGGAACTCCTTCTGGAAAAACGTCGAACCCCCCGAAGTTTTTAGGTTAGAAGGCTCCTTATAGGCGAAGAGGGAGACAGAGGGGGTGCCTGGGGGCCCACACCACCCCTTGGCGCGGCCTGGCCTGGCCCGCGCCACCAGGTGGTGGGGCCACCCCCTGGCTCTTCTCCGTCTCGTATTCTGGCTCCTGGAGGCTTCGGGTGAAATAGGATTTTTGGCATATTTTCCAGGATTTTTCCTGATAGTTGATTTTCTGCACAAAAAGTAGACACCAAAGCAATTCTGCTGAAAACAGCGTTAGTCCGCATTAGTTGCATCCAAATCACACAAGTTTAGAGGAGAAACAATAGCAAAAGTGTTCGGGAAAGTAGATATGTTTTGTACATATCAAGGGGCATCCCAAAAGAATTGAGCAGGATTCCCAACAAGCTAAAAATAGTGGCTCTACTCGTAAGAAAAGGAAAAAGAAACATAAAACTGTTGTAGAACCCTCTGAACCTGCTATAGATCCTAATAGTATATCTGTCTCTAATGCTGAAACTGAAAGTGGTAATGAAGAAAATGAAGTTCCTAATGAAGAAAAAGTTGAAGAAGAACCTGAAAAGCACACTAAGAATACTAAATACACTAAAGAAGATTTTGTTGCTAAGAAACATGATAGTGAAAGAGAGCCTTGGGTCCAAAAACCTATGCATTTCCCTGATAAGAAACACAAGTCAAAGGAAGATGAACACTATAATAAGTTTTGTGAGTGGATGAAACCTTTATTCTTGCAAATTCCTTTGACTAATGCTATTAAATTGCCTCCTTACTCAAAGTATATGAAGGATATTGTCTCGAATAAAATCAAGATCCCTAATGAAGAAATTTCTACTTCTCATGTTGTCTTAGTGATTACACGAACCAAATCCACTACACCAAGTCCGATCTTCACGAGAGAAGATGTAGTTTCATCGGCGAACAATCTTCATGTTCATCATATCATTTATATGACTCATGCTCTACCTTTTGGTATTCCGTGTTCCGAGACCATGTCTGTACATGCTAGGCTCGTCAAGATTAACCTTAGTTTCCGCATGTGCAAATCTGGCTTGCACCTATTGTATGCACACGTAGAATCTATCACATCCGATCATCACGAGATGCTTCGAAAACGACGAGTCTTAGCAACGGTGCCAACTAAGGATGAACACTTTATTACTTGATATTTAGTGAGAGGGATCATCTTATAATGCTACCATCGCGATCTAAGCAATACAAGATGCATAAAGGACTAACATCACAGGCAACTCATAATTAGTGTGATATGATATGGCCCTTTCTTCTTATGCCTTTGATCTCCATCTCCAAAGCACGAACATGATCTCCATCATCACCATCATTGCGTCAAGGTCATGTGGTGCCGCTTCATGGTTGTCCATCATCACTAGCAACTATTACAACTACTTGGAATAAAGCTATTACAAGATGAATAGACACGCAGGTCTTAACAGAATTAAAGACAACCATTAGGCTCCTTCCGGTTGACATATTACAACAAGGATCATTGCATACATCAAATATAATCACAATCACATGATGGCCACATCACATCACAAAACCCCTGCAAAACCAAGTTAGACGCCTCTAATTTTGTTTGCATGTTTTACGTGGTTTGGGGCTTTCGAATAAGAACGGATCTTTCCTACGAAACTGAAACCACAACGTTGATACAAGTGCTATCAAGTGCAAAGTGTAAATTGGATCTATACTATGTTGGGAGAGACAGACACCCGCAAAGCCACTTGTGCAAAGCAAGTTACACGTCAAGCGTGGAGCAAGTCTCATGTGCGATGACATGTAAGGTTAGCCCGAGCCGCTTCATCCCACCATACCCCAAGATGCAAAGTACACAAAGCAAAAGACGGCACGAGCACCAACACCCACAAAACCATTGTGTTCTACTCGTGCAATAGATCTACGCATAGACGTGGCTCTGATACCACTGATGGGTTCGTAGCATGGAAAACAAAAAAATTCTACCGCAAGAACGAACAAAACCCAGATCTAATCTAGATAAAATCCAAGATCGAATCTATTAGACATGTGTAGCGAGATAGATCTGTACTAACCCTTGTAGATCCGAAAGCCTTGTGCGAGATCGGATCTCGTGGTTGATGTAGACGATCACTTGCCGATCTCAAGATCGAGTAGACGATCCTTCCGACGCCGCGTTCTGGCAGCGCTTCCGCAGTCGGTCACACGTGCGGAGTCGATGCACACCTTCCTCTCCCTGTTCTAGCGAGCAGCGGAGGTAGTAGATCTCTCCACGGAATCCCAACAGCACGACGGCATGGTGGTGGTGGTGGAGTAGAGAATTCTGCAGGGCTTCGCCTAAGCTTGAGAAGAGTGAAGGAGGAGAGAGGCGGCTAGGGAAAGAGTGTAGGGGCAAGGGGTAGTGGCGCCTCCACCCCTCTATATATAGAGGGAGGGGTGCGACCTAGGGTTCCCACCCCTAGGCCCACCTCCTAGGGCCAGCGCACAAGGGAGAGGGGGGAGGGAGTTTCCTTCCCCCCAAGTCTTCCCCTTTCCTTTCTTGGTTTTCAAGTAAAGTCCACGAAACCTTCTGGAACTTTCTGGAACATTTCAAAACCTTCTAGAATCCCCATAAAAACACTCTGGAACATTTCCGAACCTAGAAAATGATCTCCATTATATGAATCTTATTCTCCGAACAATTTCGGATCTCCTCGTGATGTTCCAGATCCAATCCGAGACTCCGAACAATATTCGGTCTCCAACGCACATTCCATATCTACCTAAACAGCATCGAACCTTAAGTGTGTCACCCTACGGTTCGTGAATATGCAGACATGATGGAGACACCTCTCCGATCAATAACCATCAGCGGGATCTGGAGATCCATAACGGCTCCCACATACTCAACGATGGCTTCGTGATCGATAGAACCATTAACATACGAAACCAATTCCCTTTGTCACGCGATATTCTACTTATCTAAGGTTTGATCGTCGGTATCTCCATACCTAGTTCTACCTCGTTACTGATAAGTACTCTTTACTCGTTCCATGTTATGTCATCCCTTGTGACCTAGCCACATGCTTGCAAGCTAACTAGGTGACATTCCACCGAGAGGGCCTAGAGCATATCTATCCGTCATATGGATGGACAAATCCCAATCTTGGTCCATGCGCTTCAACACATACTTTCAGAATACCCAATGACACCTTTATAACCACCCAGTTACGAAGCGGTGTTTGATGTCATCAAAGCACCCATCCGGTGATGGTGATTAACATAACCTCATGGTCGAAGGATTAGGTTACTATGCATTTGAAAGCTTGTAGCAATATGAACTAAATGACTTGATCTTATGCTACACTTACTATGGGTGCATGTCCATCACATCATTCTCCTAATGATATAACCTTGTTATCAATGACATCCAATGTCCATGATCAGGAAACCATGATCATCTATTAATCAACAAGCTAGTTCAACAAGAGGCTTACTAGGGACTCTTTTACGTTTACAAAACACACATGTATTAGTGTTTCCTTATAATACAATTATAGCATGGGATGTAAACATTCATCATAAACACAACGATATAATAATAACCACTTTTATTATTGCCTCTTGGGCATATCTCCAACAGGTATCTCGCTGGTCAAAAGGTGACCACTATACACAGAGCGTGAGCGAAGCGGATAGAGGCCAGGACCACCAAGGCATGGCCGGCAAAGGTGACGATGCCTGTGTCGGATGACGCGGGCGCCGCAGAGGCTCACGTAGCCTCTGCAGGGATGACGTTGGGCAAAAGTGACCCGCTCGGCTTACTATTTTGGGAAGAGGCATATTCCCTGGAATATGCCTCCACGTATGCCCTAATTGGAGACCTAGCCACCCCTATATAAGGAGGGCTAGGGCATATGTAGAAGGGGTTGGTCTTTGACTAGTAGATCTCTAGTTGGTTGAGTTCTACTAGTATGTTCCTGAGGGCTAGCTAGTGGTGAGAGTAAGAGAGTTCCTTCTTCCTCCTCTCCCCAATACAGCTCAAGGAGCACTTGTAAACCTTGGAAGTGAATCAAATACAAACATCTGTGTGTGGAATCACCACACTATCCATCCCTGGATTCCTCTAGTGCATCTTGTCCCCACCTTTAGCCTATCAATGGCATCTGCCGTGACACCACCATGATAGTTGGCGCCCACCGTGGGGCTAGCGGCGCTAGCAGGAGTGAAGATCTGGACGGGAAACCCCATCGGCACCGGCGAACGCATCGTCTCCGGGCTTGTTCAGTGCTTTGGAGCGCTGGACTTTGTCAGCGACAACGCTGGCTACTTCGGCAAGCGACCTCTCCCGCGCAACGGCCTCTTCGTCAAGATCGGCACGCACAAGATCTACGTCGCTGTCGATGTGTCGTGCGTTCACCCGCAGCACGTCGTCGAGGGAGACGAGCCACCCCTTAGCATGGTTCACGGGGCGCGTACCACTCGCTCCCTTGATCGCGCCGAGGTGATGATGACAGCGCCTGGCGCTGGCGCGAGCAAGGATCCGGCACCAGATCCGGAGGTAACGCCCAAGGCACCGAGGAAAAGTAGAGGTCCTCCACTAGAGAGGCCTGAGAATGTGCTGCAGCATGCGATAGATAGCTTAGAAAGCCCCATAGCACCTGCAGTAGATCCGGTTCAGGCACAGGCCGAGTTAGAGGAAACTAGGCAGAAAATACTAGAGGGTGCGAAAAAGATAGCCGCGGCTCAGCAGTCATTGAACATGACACTGCGTGAGTACGCAAGAGCGAATAAGGTAGATGCTGTAACAGTAAAGGGGAAAAACCTCATCAGTGAAATGAACAAAGAGGGTGATACTAGAGTTGAGGAGTCAGAGAACTTTATGTCCGCGGGGCTGCCAAGTACAGTACCCCGGCAAAGAACCTTAGAGCAGCGGATGCAGCTGCATCCGAGTTAGAGGGTTTGACGGGTGAAGCCTGGCAAAGACAGCAGGAAAGAGTCAATGAGCTAGTTCGGATCGTGAACAGACAAAATGAAGAGTTGCTCAGGGCAAACCCGGCAAGGGATGGGGCATCCAAAGTTGTTCATTCAGCTGTAGGTAACCCGGAGAAATCAGCTGGAGCAGCATCATCCCCTCACGGAGACCCAAGAAGAGAGGAGGTGGTAACCTTGGCGAGGAGAAACAAACAGATAGTCCCATATGACCCAGCAAGGGTAGGGAAAGGAAAAGCAGTGCAGGCAAATAATGATCAACGAAGTGTCAGCCGAGGTGAAGCTGGCCGAGGTAACCGCGACCAAGGCAATGCCGGTCAAGGAAATGCTGTAAACGGCAATGCCGGACAGTGCAACTCGGCGGGAGCAGGGAAACCGTAGCAGCGGAATATACCATGGCAAGAGCAAAGTGCTGGCCGAGGTATGCAACAGAGAGGCGCCCCACGAGAGCAAGACAGATATAATGATGGTGATTCGGAAATGGTGAATGCAGGATATCCAAGGCTGGAATATCATGTGATAGGGTCAAGATTGGGAAGCAGGGACTTGATGCCTGATGATGCTAGGTTTAAGTTGGATTGTCTTTATAGGTCGGAGCAAATTGAGTGTCAAGGTCCTCCGGGTCCGGCGTGTTTTGGGCCCCGGATCATGAAGGAGCCTCCGGTACCAAACTTTCAGTTACCCAGAGGTACGAAAACATATGACGGTAGCACAAAGCCGGAGGATCGGTTGATCAACTATGCTACGGCGGTGAAAATTGCTACATGCAACTTGAGATGGGCTGTGAGATACGTACCTCAAATGCTGGAGGGGCCAGCAAGGGTATGGCTAAACAATTTGCCACCCGGAAGTATCAACTGTTGGATTGATTTTGAGGAAATGTTTGTAAGCAACTTCTCGAGCACGTATCAGAGGCCGAATAGGCCACAGACCCTAGCAATGTGCAAACAGCGACCAAATGAGACGGACCGGGAGTTCTTAACACGGTGGTGCACAGTGCGAAACTCGTGTGAGGGGGTGATCGAGTTATAGGCAATAGTTTGGTTTGCACAAGGGTGTAGATATGCGAGCATGTTGTGGCAAAGGCTACAAAGGGATATGCCAACTACACTGATAGACACAATCCGGATTGCTGATTCATATGCATTGGGTGATCCGACTCAACCTAGGCTTGTGTCAAACGAGTCAAATGAGGAGTACTACCAGAGAGATGGAGCCGGATCATCCCGGCGAAATAATTATCGGGGTAAGATAAGAGATGATAGACCGGATTACAGATATAGTTCGCAACAAGTTGCTGCTATGAATCAGGATCAACCCGGAGCAGGGAGTAATCAGCGTCAGAAAACTGGAGGGCAACAATGGACCCCAAGAAATGATGGCAAGAAAACTTTGACGCCAGAGCAGAAGAAACAGTGGCAAGAAAAGAAGGACCGTCCGAGGTATACCTATGAGGCAATGCTGGATCAACCGTGTAAATTTCACACGCCAAATCCGAATAACCCGGCAGGTCACATGACTCGGCAATGTGAGTGGATGAGGAAGATAGAACAAAGTGGTTCGGGGAATGCTCAGGCACCTCGGAATGATCAACCTCGGCAGGAGTTACCCCGGAAGCAATTGCTCTCTGGAGCGAACACGCAACAGTTAATGTTGCCACCCCCTCCGCCGAGGTATGAAAACCATGAGAGAAGAGATGCAGTGCATCAGGTAGAAAATCAGCATCAGCCAGATCAGAGGTATCCCGGAAATGAGGGGAGAAATGAATACAGAGAGCATCACCAGAGTTACTGTGTGTTTACTAGAGAGGAAACAGATAGAAAGAGTTTGCAGCGCCGACATATGGACGTGAATGCGGTAATGCCCGCAGTAACAAGGTATATGCCTTGGTCGGATCAGGAAATCACCTGGAGTATCAAGGATCACCCCAAGCTTATGCCTAGCCCCGGTTCGTATGCATTAGTGATGGACCCAACATTCATCGGGCCAAATATCAATGTGAGATTTTCTAAGGTGCTGATAGACAATGGCGGCAACATCAATATCATGTATGTGGATACAATGCGCAAGTTGGGTATCTCGGAGAACATGCTCCAGGCTACCAGAACAACGTTTCATGGTATTGTGCCAGGCATATCCTGTGAGCCCATTGGCAAAGTCCGAGTCGATGTGTTATTCGGCACGCGAGATAACTGCCGAACTGAGAACTTGGAGTTTGAGGTTGTGAATTTAGAAAGTGTGTATCACACGTTACTTGGCAGGCCAGCACTGAACAAGTTCATGGCAAGTTGTCACATCAGTTACTTGAAGATGAAGTTGCCCGGGCCAAATGGAGTAATTACCATAGCTGGAGATTTCCGATGTTCCATTGGGTGTACATCGGCCGGGTATAACCTAGCCGAGTCACTTGTGATTGCGCAAGAGAAAAGAAAGATACAGGAAGTGGCGGCACTGGCTCAGTCCACGCAGCAGTATATGCTGATGCTGAGTAACCTGCATGAAAGTGTCTCGTTTCAAGCAACGAAGGATATGAAGAAAGTGCCTGTTGATGATCTGTTCCCAGAGCGCACCGTAACAATTGGTGCTAGGTTAAATAACAAATAGGAAAGCGAGCTCGTCAACTTCCTCCATGAGAATCGGGATATTTTTGCTTGGTCCACATAGGACTTATAAGGTGTTCCGAGGGAGTTGGCCGAGCACTCTTTGAATGTGAGACCCGGAGCAAGGCCGGTGAAGCAACCTCTCCGCCGCTTCGCTGAAGATAGGAGAAAAGTAATTAGGGATGAGATAGCTCGGCTCCTTGTAGCCGGGTTTATCATGGAAGTGCTTTACCCGGATTGGCTATCTAATCCGGTGCTTATGGAAAAGAAGAAAGATGATCCGAATGTAGCAGTGGTTTGGCGTATGTGCATCGATTACACGAACCTGAATAAGGCGTGCCCAAAATATCCATTCCCACTGCCAAGGATAGATCAGGTCATAGATTAAATTGCTGGCTGTGAACTGTTGTCATTCATAGATGCATATTCTGGTTTCCACCAGATACCCCTGAATCCGAATGATCAAATAAAGACTGCATTTATCACCCCGTATGGGGCTTATTGCTATCGCAACATGCCTTTTGGTTTACGTAATCCAGGGGCAACGTACCAAAGATGTATGCAAAAATGTTTGCATGATCAAATTGGTGGAAATGTGCAAGTATATGTGGATGATGTGGTTATAAAGACCAAGGAAAGAAAAACGCTCCTTGATGATATCAGGCAAACGTTCGCGAACCTGAGACGATTCCGGATGAATCTTAACCCGGAAAAATGTACCTTCGGTGTCCCGGCTGGAAAATTACTCGGATTTCTTGTATCCGGCCGAGGTATCAAAGTTAACCCAACTAAAATCCGAGGCATAGAGTGAATGGAGTTGCCGAAGTGTCTTAATGATGTCCAGAAGTTC
Source organism: Avena sativa (assembly GCA_916181665.1). Taxonomy (NCBI): domain Eukaryota; kingdom Viridiplantae; phylum Streptophyta; class Magnoliopsida; order Poales; family Poaceae; genus Avena; species Avena sativa. The sequence continues at coordinate 687,623,356 of OV702289.1, forward strand.
ACTGGTTGCCTGGCATCTTTAAGTCGGTTTGTATGTCGAATGGGAGAAAAGGCATTGCCTCTCTATCAACTAATGAAAAAAGCGGATAAGTTCATATGGACGCCGCAGGCCAACGAAGCCTTTATCCAATTAAAGAAAATGTTAGCCACTGCACTAGTGTTAGCCTCTCCACTATCAAAAGAGCCAATGTTGCTCTATATAGCCGCAACCAACCGAGTTGTGAGTGCAGTGGTAGTGGTAGAGCGCGAAGAAGAAGGTAAGTCGGTGCAGAGGCCAGTCTATTACCTGAGCGAGGTGTTATCCGCGTCAAAACAAAACTATCCTCACTATCAGAAAATGGCATATGGTGTATACATGTCAGCAAAGAAGCTAAAGCACTACTTTGAAGAACACCCCATCAAAGTGATATGTGAAGCCCCCATATCTGAGATAATGAGTAACAAGGATGCAAGCGGCCGAATCGCAAAATGGGCAATTGAGCTAGCCCCTTATGCTCCACAATACGACATGAGAGATGCGATCAAGTCTCAGGCTGTGGCTGACTTTTTCGTAGATTGGGCCGAGATGCAATACGAACCATCGTTACCAGATCCAAACTACTGGAGAATGCACTTTGACGGATAAAAGACGAAAACCGGGTTAGTCGCCGGAGTGGTACTTACCTCGCCAAAGAAAGACCAGCTGAAGTATGTGCTGCAAATCCATTTCACCGCGTCAAACAATGTCGCTGAATATGAAGCACTTGTGCGTGGGCTCAAAGTGGCAAAAGAAATTGGAATACGTCGGATCCAATGCTTTGGCGACTCGGATTTGGTAGTTCAGCAAGTCTCGGGGCAGTGGGACGCTCTTGATCCAAACATGGCATTGTACAGATTCCATGTGCAAAAGATATCTGGGTACTTTGAGGGATGCAAGTTTCACCATGTACCCCAGCTAGAAAACAAGGCTACCGATGTATTGTCGAAGCTCGGATCAACCCGACAAGAAATTCCACCGGGTGTAGCACTGGAGCACCTCAGAAAACCATCTATCAGGCCGTCCCCAGAAACCGACTCAATCTATATCCCGGCAGATCTGGAGTCTGGAGCTGTACCCATGGACATTGACGTGGGAAGTGGTTCAGGAAACCCGGGGACTGCGCAGCATGATCCGGCCGAGGTTATGCCGGTGGAGAAAATGGAAGTAGATGGGGAGTTGTTTTCAGTGCGAGCTATAGCAGCTTGGGCGCTGCCCATATTTCAACTCCTGAAGGATGGAACTTTGCCCAGTGAAGAGATGCTTTCCAGGCAAACTCAGAGGCGCACAAAGGTGTACACAATCATCAACGCCGAACTACACAAGAGAAGTGTCACTAATGTCCTCTAGCGATGTGTTGACTCGAAAGAAGGGCTGGATATCCTCCGGGATATACATCAAGTGGAATGTGGGCATCATGCCTCATCCAGAGCGTTGGTGGAAAAAGCTTTCCGGCATGGATTCTACTGGCCAAGTGCCTTAGAACAAGCAGAAGATTTGGTGAGAAAATGCAATGGTTGTTAGAGGTATGCAACCACGACACATATGCCAATGTCGGAGCTCAAGACCATACCAATAACCTGGCCATTTGCCGTATGGTGTTTGGATATGGTTGGCCCGTTCAAACCAGCAAGGGAAAATATGACCCATATCTTGGTTATGGTGGACAAGTTTACAAAGTGGATTGAAGTGAAGCCAATAAGAAAATGTGATGGAGCTACGGCGTAACATTCCTCAAAGATATCATCTTGAGATACGGCTATCCTCACATTATCATAACAGATAATGGCACAAATTTTGCTGAAGGAGCATTTGCATGATTCTGCCGAGATAAAAAGATCCGGCTGGACGTTGCCTCGGTAGCCCACCCCGCATCGAACGGACAAGTGGAAAGATCCAACAGATTAGTATTATCCGGGATAAAACCTCGGCTCATTGAGCTGCTGCAAAGATCAGCGGGGTGCTGGATAGAAGAACTACCAGCGGTACTGTGGAGTTTAAGAACAACTCCGAATCGATCAATAGGCTATACGCCATTCTTTCTAGTATATGGGGCAGAAGCTGTATTACCAGCCGACATAGAGCATGATTCGCCCAGAGTCACCCAATACACAGAAGCCGAAGTGTGAGAAGCCCGGCAAAATGATGTTGATTTGCTGGAAGAAGCGAGAGAATTGGCATTGTCCAGATCCGCCATATATCAGCAAAATCTCCGACGCTATCATATCCGGAAAGTTAACCCTTGAGTCTTTCGGAAAGGTGATCTGGTGCTCCGGTTGGTACAACGTACTGCTGTCATGCATAAGCTATCCCCCCCATGGGAGGGGCCATTCGTTGTGACCAAAGCATTGCACAATGACTCGTATTATCTCATCGATGCAAAACCACAGGAGAAGAACAAGGCGGACAGGTCCAGCGAGGGATCTAAGCGTCCGTGGAATGTAGCTCTACTTCGACCATTCTAGACTTAGCAAAGAAGTGTGTGTATCCGAGTCTCTCATATGTCAGTATGTATGCCGACAATAAGCTTATCAATGAAATCTTGGCACCTCGAGTAGTAACTCGAGGACTGCCTTAATGGTATTCATTGTTTCCTGTATTCGTTATTTATTTTTATGTCGGCTGGCGTAAGTTGCTTCTAACTAAGCCGGATTAGTAGTGTGTGAGCACCAAAAACTCAACTCTTCGATTTGTTGCTGTCTAACAAGATTTGGCTTCATGGCAAGCAAGAGAACAAGTTTGGAATTGCGTAGCACACCAAAAATGACTAAGGAAAAGAACTTAATCGAGCCGACATTTGTTATTTCGACTAACTTTATGTTTACCATGTTTTTATTATGCTGAATTATTTTGAGCTAATCCTAAAGTTTCCAAGTATTGTTAAATCAATTTTTGAAACTCGGACTCGTAAGTCATAAAACTGAACCAAGGTAGACATGAGCCGAGCCAAGAAATTGGAGGAACAAGAAAATGAAACTCGGGGACTACGCCCAAGTTAATCCGGCACAAACAACTTAGTAGCAAAATATAACTAGTGTGCTTAATACATTTGCACCCGACATACCGGGGGTCTGATAAACTGCAAAGTGTTTCTAATCAAGGAGCAGCAGGAGGAGGTAACTCAGCGCCAGCAGGTGTAGCTCCGTCCTCGGCTTCAGCTTCGTCTTCATCCTCTTCGACATCCGAGGCTCCGTCCTCTTCTTCCTCACCCGAACCATCTTCGACATATTCGTCGTCGACAGCACCAAGGAAACTTGGTCCCTCATTCCATTGATGGATGGGGGCATATTGAATGAGGCTATGGGCGCAAGCCTTGCGCCGAGCAATCCAATCTGGGTCAGTGGACTACCTTGATCCAGTGCGCATGCGCTCGAGAAGCTTCAGGTTTATCTTTTCATACCATGTGAGCACATAGTGGAGGACGATTTCAGCTCTGGCGCGTCCAGTGGATTCCCTCCAAAGATCGAGTTGGGTCTCGCACTCCATTAGCTTGGCAATAAGAGCAGTAGCCCCCTCCAGAGTATCTTCTTCAGGCCAAAAGGCATTGACGATCCGGATTGCTACATCCAAGATATCCTTGCCATAGTTCTTCACGATCTCGACTCGGGAGGACAAGCTGACTATCAAATCCTCCAGATCAAGAGGAATGGTGCCAGGACCAGATGGAGTACCTCTCTGCTGGCTGAACTTGGTAACGACATTGGATGCAATGACATCGCCCTCCGGAAATTTGTCTGAAAAATGAGACAAGTGAATTAAGTAAAGGAAGTAGACCCGGAAAGATCAATGTCGGTTGAAGTAAAAGAACTTACGAGAAATATGGCTGTGGATCCGGGTCAGCTCCTTGGTGTAGTTGTCGCGCCTCTCCCGGAGTTGCACAAGTTCGGCATTTGCCGACTCAAGCTTAGTGTCGGCCTCTTTCAGCAGTTCTTGGTCCTTGGCAATTTGGAGGTTCAGACACTCTTGCTCTTCGGAGAAATCTTGGCCAGCTTTATCCATCTCAGATTTGCGGAGCGCCTTGAGTTTCTTCATCTCTGCCTTAAGCTTGGCAATTTCTTCATCCTTGGTCCGGAGGAGGGCAAGCTCATCATCCTTCTTCTTGAGTTCGGCCTGGTGCTGCCCTGCTTGTTCGAGAAAATGCAGCATCATATTAGGCACGGGCACACTTCTTCAACAGATGCTGAAATAGTTTGTTGACCCGGCAAAGCCGAGGTATGAATATTTGCCGAGCCAAGAAGAAAAGAAGGTAGGGCGCAAAGGGAGATTAAGCAAAATGACTTACCCTTTATCTGATCCAAATTTTTTCTCATAATGATGTTCTCAGCCTCCACTCCGGCTGCACAATCTGAATATCAGATTAGTTCGGCGGAAAAATACGAAGAGAAATGGGAAAAATGCTAAGGAGAAAACTTACCCCTTTTCTCGTATTCAGCAAGAAGTGTAGTATGTTTCGCACGCAGCATCTTGTGAGTATCCAAGAGATGCTGAAACTCAGCGCTCCGGCGATTGGTGGTCACCTGAAAAGAGTACAAAAGGATAGCTTAGTCATGTGCATATTCGAAGTGTACAAGATTTGGGCCAAGCGGAACTTAACCCGGCTCTAGGTGTGTGCATATTCGAAGTGTACAAGATCCGGGCCAAGCAGAACTTAACCCAGCTCTAGGTGTGTGCATATTCGAAGTGTACAAGATCCGGGCCAAGCGGAACTTAACCCGGCTCTAGGTGTGTGCATATTCGAAGTGTACAAGATTCGGGCCAAGGGGAACTTAACCCGGCTCTAGGTGTGTGCATATTCGAAGTGTACAAGATCCGGGCCAAGCGGAACTTAACCCGGCTCTAGGTGTGTGCATATTCGAAGTGTACAAAATCCGGGCCAAGGGGAACTTAACCCGGCTCTAGGTGTGTGCATATTCGAAGTGTACAAGATCTGGGCCAAGCGGAACTTAACCCGGCTCTAGATGTGTGCATATTCGAAGTCACTAAGGAGCTACGCTAGTTCTCTAAGGAGCATCCGGCCGAGTAACAAGTTACTCCCCCGGAGGCTTGGGGACTAATGGTTATATCACTAATATCTAGTACATGTTAAGGAAATGGCGAAGTAGCGTACCTCCATCATCCAACCCGCAAGGTTGATTGCCTTGGCAGCAGTGTTCATCTGTGCAGCAAACTCGGCAGGCCCAAATTTCTCCGGGAGATCGTCATTATGGATGAACTCTGCCTTGTTCCAGTTGTTAACAAACTCGATCAAGGTCAGAGGATAGCATTCTCCGCTAACCATATGGGGCATGACCAAACCCTTAGCATGGGCTTCCCTCCTTTCAACCTGGGCAACAGCGGGGCTCGTGTGCAAAACGAGTTGCGCATCAGCTGACCCGGCAGAGGTGTTCTTCATCGGTGGGGTCTTCTTCGAAAGCATGGACGCAAGTGTGCACTGTCTAGCCTCGATAGACGCTGCCCTGACAGTGTTAGGAGCCTTTTTGCCCTTGGGCTGCTGCTGAGAGGTTGAAGTTGCTGCGACGAATTTGCCCTTGGGAGCTGCCTTAGTGCTAGCCTTGGTGCTGCTGGTGCCTTCTCGTCGAGTCTTGGAAGACTCGGACGAGGTGGAAGGACTTGGTGCTATTGCTGATGCTTGTGATGCTACTGTTGGTGCTGGCACTGATGCTGCTGCTGATTTTTGTCTTGGCGGAGGTTGCCCTCCTCTAGACAAGGTGGGCTAGAACCCAGAGCAGCTGCTGAACCCTCCTGAATGGGGCTCAGCGGGCGAGAATCATCGCCATGAGGGGGAGAAGGGCTATGTCGGAGTGGCAAGGCGATGCCAGATCTGCTCTGAGGAACCTCCACCGCGGCCCTGCCGAATCAAATGTTGAGTGATAAGAAACTATAACAAAGGAAGAACAAATGAATAGCAAATCACGAAGCAAAAAATTGGATAAGGAAGAAATGACTTACTCATCAGAGGTCAAAGGCTCCTTGGGCTTGCGAGCTCTCCGGGTTATCGCCTTAGTCGTAGGCTTGGCCGCAGCTTTGTCTCTTCGCTGGTTTGGAAGGTTCGGAAGAAGAAGCAGATGCAGCTCCCCTTTTCTTTGGCGCGACCGAGACAGGCTCGCCCGTAGCGAGGGGAGGATCTTCATGGATCTGCCCATCGGGGTTAGGTGATGCCGGAAAGGCGTAAGAAAGGGGGACAACATCAAATGCTTCCATCGCCTCAATGTCAGAATCATCTTCATCCTCAGGCCAATCTCTAATGGAAGAGAGTTTACCGGTATGTCGCTTGGTCGCATCGGGGAACGGAAGGAACATCTCCTGATCCGGCTCCTCCTCGTCCGGGACATCTCGATCCGGCGCCCACTTGAGAGAAGGCTCGGTGCCATCCTCAAGAGTTTGCTGAAGAAACATCTAAGAGAGAAAATGCGAAGGGATTAAACATACAATAAATTCCGACATAAGACTTAATTCAGAAAAAGATTGGAGCACGAGATTTACCGCAGGAGGAGGCCTATCTCGGCAGAAGTGCTCGATCCCCCACTCCCAATCAGCGCTGAACTTTTTGTTGGTGGTGAAGAGGGCCCTGACCTGGTAGAAAATCTCAGTGTTGCTCAACTCGAATGAGGAGGTCCGGTTGGGGTCAAGGCGCCAGCTCATGTGGCAGAGCTTGTTTGTGTGTTTCTGGAGAGGGGAGATCTGGTTACGGACGAATGTGATCATTGCGTCCTTGTTGCACAGTCCCGGATCCTTTAGCTCCTGGAACCTTTTATTGACTTGGTTCGCCAGGACGGTGAGCTTCTTGGGGATCTGGTCCCAGAGATCCGGATTAGGAGGACCCGGAACGTAGGGGCGCAGCCGGATCAGATCTTCAGTTGTGCCATTTCTGACATAAAAGAAGGTTCGGGCCCAGCCCTTGCAAGAGTCAAGCCCCGTGACTCGGGGAAAGACGGATTGTTTCCGAGGAGAGATGGAACCAGCGCCGAATTGCGTGAGTTGCTTGTCCTCCGGGTCAAGCTCTCTATTCGGAATCACGTTCCGGCGTATACCAAAGAACCGGATCCATAGCTCCTTAGTGGGCCATAATCCAGCGCAGCCCTCTATGGTGGAAGCAAAAGCAGAGAGGGAGGTGATGGCATTTGCCGGAAGGTGATGCGGCCGAAGCTCGTAGATATTGAGCCAGTCATGGAAAAAGTCGCTGACGGGGAGCCCAAACCCACGCTGGAAGTGGGAGAGAAACACCACAAACTCACCTGGGTTAGGTGAGGGAGCAAGTTCCTCGGCGGTGAGACGAGCCACCACACCCTCCGGGATGCGATGCGTGCGATACAACCAGTCCAGGTCGTCCTGGCATACCCAGGACCCAGCCCAGGTGCCATGCTCGGTGTTCTCTGCGTCGTCCTCCATCTCCTGCTCCGTGACGGTGAGTTCCTCTGTCATCTCTAAGACGCTGTCCTCACTGGCCCTATCGGCGGTGGGGGCAGTGGCCTGGACTGATGCGGACCCATGGCGGTGGAGATGCGCGGGAGTGGCGGCGATGCTAGTGCGGCAAGGCACGGTGCAGCGGCGGCGCAACTAAGAGGGTCCGCGGCAGCAACGCTGGCACTGGGAAGAAGAACAAGAGGCAAAGGGGCGCGAGAATGGGGAAAAGTCCCAAGGGGCACGCCCCTCCCCTATTTAACCACGCCCAGGAGGGGTAGTGGGATAATGTTGTGCGGAAGAGCCACACGGTGTGGCCGTGTATAATACGGATCAACCAATCAAAAACGAGCCAAAGAAAGGGCCACAAGGCGCAGGAGATCCCACGACGCGACATGGTGACACAGTTAACGAAGCGACAGACACGATGTGACATGTGCAACAGTAACACCTGACATTAACTGCGGCAGTAACTGGCGCAGACCCTTAAAATGAGGCAAAATAATGATTACCCTCCACGTAGGACGTGGGGAAGCATACGAGAGAAGGAAGAGTAACCCGGATAACTATGGGATGACCCAGCTGTAACTTGGAAAAGATAGTCAATGAAATCCGGGATATGATGTAACTTGGAAAAGGGAGCAAAAGGCTCGGTGAAATTGAACCTGCTGTGGCCTTAGCGGCTAAGCCAGCTAAGACCGCACCAGCTTCGGGGACTAATGTTGGGGGGATACCCCCGGGTAGGGTCATGCCGGGGTATAATGGCCGAGTTAGCCGAGGTACGGCAAGGTCAAAGCGAATGCTGGCCGAGTCACCTCAAGGCAGGCCGAATCACGGAGTAACCCGGACCTGAGGATGTCCGCCTAACTGAGTCCCGGCCGACTCCTGTCGTATGCCATTAGGATTTATGTAACTTGTATGCAGGTATCGGTGTGGCCGGATCAACTAGGCACGATCCGGGTTATATCAAGCTTGCAAGAGAAGGAAGATATCTCGCTGGTCAAAAGGTGACCACTGTACGCAGAGCGTGAGCAAAGTGGACAGAGGCCAGGACCACCAAGGCATGGCCGACAAAGGTGACGATGCCTATGTCGGATGACGCGGGCGCCGCAGAGGCTCACGTAGCCTCTGCAGGGATGACGCTGGGCAAAAGTGACCCGGTCGGCTTACTATTTTGGGAAGAGGCATATTCCCTGGAATATGCCTCCACATATGCCCTAATTGGAGGCCTAGCCACCCCTATATAAGGAGGGCTAGGGCATCTGTAGAAGGGGTTGGTCTTTGACTAGTAGATCTCTAGTTGGTTGAGTTCTACTACTATGTTCCTGAGGGCTAGCTAGTGGTGAGAGTAAGAGAGTTCCTTCTTCCTCCTCTCCGCAATACAGCTCAAGGAGCACTTGTAAACCTTGGAAGTGAATCAAATACAAACATCTGTGTGTGGAATCACCACACTATCCCTCCCTGGATTCCTCTAGTGCATCTTGTCCCCACCTTTAGCCTATCCATGGCATCTGCCGTGACACCACCACAACAATATGTGTTAGAGAAATGCCTGGGCCGCTAGCCTAATCCATGCCATCATGGTGGAAACCTGCAGCGTAACCATAATGAGCTCTCTATGAAGCATTCTTCTTATAAAAAGAGTTAGATATTGAGAAAAAAGAGAAAAAGAAAAAAATATGACAAAATAGGAAAAAGAGAAAAAAGCACCATATTCCCATGGTAAATAAGAAGATTGCTGAGATGCTCGTTGTCTGCTTGCCTTGTCATTTTGATATGGGGATTCTTCCGTATCATCGGGCAAGGGGTACCCCATTGGCGGTTCTCTATGATACACATGTACTTACGATGACAAGAACTTACCGGTGACTAAACTTGAGTAGCATGAGGAGCGACCCTCGTATTCAAGGGACATGAGATTTCCAACTTATACTTCGTCAAGCATATGCACCATAGTTTGTTCACTTTAACCTTAATCACTTCAAGATTCTTATGATAGGGGCAATGAGAGCTGAAAGCTATTAAGTACCATAATTTTTGGAAGCCCTTTATGAAACTTGAATCCCTACTTCCTTCTATGAAGGCCTTTCTTTTACCTTTTTGTTGAGTCTCCACCTTCTACCTTTATGCACCTACTTTGAGAGCATAGTGGACATTCTTAGTTCTATGTGCATTGTCCCAAGACTTGTTGATTGATGCATATCTTTGATATTGCTTGTTCTAAACTATTTGTATCTAGTCACTCTTATGAACTTTGAAGGTGTCCTATGCATTTATGTTTGCTACTCTATGAGGGACAAGCTGAATGCCACTATGCTATGTTTTTTTTATGTGAAACAAACAAACGTCTTGCAAAGCACTATTATTCATTAATCTTTTGTTTGTGCCTTTTCATGTTGCAACATAGTTTCTTTGTCTTATTGCTAGAACTTTGTCTTTCATGTTATGGTTGAAGTACTATGATCCCAGCTTTGAATGTTTTACAAATACTTTGATCAAGTTTATGATGGTGCATGTCACCTCAAAAATTATTCTTTCTTTTTATCACTTACCTACTCGAGGACGAGCAGGAGTTAAGCTTGGGGATGTTGATACGTTGCAAACGTATCTATAATTTTTGATGTTTCATGCTTGGTTTTTATCTTCTTTCTTATGTTTTGTCCACACTTTGGAGTACTTTTATGCATTTTTTGGAACTAACCTATTAACAAGATGCCACAGTGCTAGTTGCCCATTTTCTGCTGTTTTTGGTTCCAGGAAAGTCAGAAAATCAATATTCTCGGAATTAGACCGGACAAAAGCCAAAGTTGATATTTTACCGGAAGACTCACAGAGCCAGAAGACGGGACAGAGAGGGGCCACAGGGTGGCCACACCATATGGTGGCGCGGGCTATCTCTGGCCGTGCCACCAGGTGGTGTGGGCCCCCTGGCCGCCCACCGACCATGCCTCTTCGCCTATAAGATGCCTCCTGATGCAAAAACCCTAAGTCATCAAGCCTCCATCCACGAAAAGTTCTGCAGCACCGCCGCCACCAATAGGGAGATTCGGGGGACAGAAAGTCTCTGTTCCGGCACCCTTCCGGGATGGGGAAGTGCCCCTAGAGCCATCTCCACCAATCTCCACCACCATCTCCATCACCGTTGCTGATTCCCATGATGAGGAGGGAGTAGTTCTTCCTCGAGGATAAGGGTTCTATCGGTAGGTATGTGTTTATCTCTCTCTATGCATGATCATATTGTGATCATGAGCTTGTAATCTATAGATCTACTTTGCTACCCAAGTGCTTTATTAGATCTCTGCTCTCCCCATGTGTGTGAAGTTGATAGTGTGCACACCATGGTGGCACTTAGGCTAGAGATTACAAATACTTGTTATGAGTTATATTTGGAGTTGGATGTCTTTATGAAATTGTGGTGTTTGTTGGAACCATCTAGTGCTCAAGGTGACAGTGTGGGGTTATCTAGATGCGGAAAGAAAACTTTGAGGAGTGGTGCTATAACCCTACCATGGATTAGAGTGTCCAACCGGAGAGTAGTTCGGAGTAGTATCATAAAGAGAAGATATTTATATGAGAGTGTTAACTAGTGAAAGTATGATCCCTAGGCCTTGTTTCTAAGCATTCATACACCGTTTGCAATTAGATCTGTTTCATGTTTGCTTGCTTCCATCTTTATTTCAGTTTGCCTTTAGTCTTTTCCCACGTCAACCACATGCTAGCAAGCTATTTTCTGGCACCGTTACCACTTATAATTATCCATACCACTTGTATTTCACTATCTCTTCACCGAACTAGTGCACCTATACACCTGACAAGTGTATTGGGTGTGTTGGGGACACAAGAGACTTCTTGTATCTTGATTGCAGGGTTGCTTGAGAGGGGATTCCTTTGACCACTTCCTCCCTGAGTTCGATAAACCTTGGGCAATCCACTTAAGGGAAAACTTGCTGTTGTTCTACAAACCTCTGCACTTGGAGGCCCAACAACTATCTACAAGAATAGAAGTGCGTAGACATCATTGCAGCATAGAAAACAATTTTTTTCTATGATATGAATAGCTAAGCACCAAGATCTATCTACCCAGATACAATCAACGGGTGGATATACATCCATAGATATCTTACCCTTGAAGATCGAAAATCTTTGTTAATGAAATCTGATTTTGTGGATGATGTAGTCGTTCACTTACCGATCTCAACATCTTGCTGAAGTCCAGCACCACAAAGCAATAGTGCATCCATGATTGCACACACATATGGTACCCCAGCAACCTCTAATTCCTTGATCCACCAAAGCAGCAGAAGCAACAAATCCTTCCAGAGAAATCCACTGTGAACATGTACTTCGCTAATCCGAAGCCATGGGGAATATTCTAGAGGGGGAGAGAGATCCTTTACGAGGAGGTGTGTAGTGAGAGGAGGAGAGGCATTTTATAGGGGGAGGGAAAAGCCCCACATATGGCCGGCGGCCAAGGTGGTGGGCCTGTTCGTCTGCGGTACCAAAGTTCGCAGGCCAGCGCATGGCGGTACCTAAGTTGCCTGAAATTACCACGTTTCGAAAATTTGGGCCGCCAACTACTGAGAGGGGCCATTTCGAGGCAAACTCATCTCACCCCTGCCAAATTCAAACATTCTGTTAAACCGCCCCGTGAAGTAGACGGTCGGGACCCACATGTCGGTCATCTGTCCGTGACGCGGGCGCCAACGCGGCAACCTCTTAGGCAAATCGAGTAGCTAAGTGGATCGGATGCGTTGACCAATTTCACAAATCCATTCCCAGCTTTCCCCTAGCACTGGCAGCGTCGGAATCCACCCTCCAGGCAGGACGATCCCTTCGGACATTTGACTTCTGGCGCCAAGTTGCTGCGGCCAGTTGCTATGCCTAGTGCTGATCCCGAGCTCCAATGGCGCATGCCATAGCCGCCATTGCGAGACTCTAGCCCGCCTCCACCACCGACGAGCCGAGCAGCTCGGAGGATGGCAGATCCTACTATCAAGAAAGAAGAAGTTTTGTCTACAAGCGGGTGAGCTACCCTTCTCTTTGTTATTCGCACTAATTACAACTGCTAGCTGGCTACTGAACCTCAAATTGTTTGTTAGCCCAACACTGACAAACATATTTTGTCCACGGTTTTCTATCAAGTGGGATCTACGCAGACCCCCCTTACCTGGTTACGGTAGTCCTCTACAGGTACGACTCTAAGGGCAAGAGGTATGGACACCATTGTTTCACGATGGAAGAAGCGCCTGCGCAGATCTACACTATATCTGGTACGGTTGCTGCTCTGCATAATCATGATGAATTATGGCCGAAGCAGACTACAAAGTTCAGCTTCATGGATGAACGTGGCATCATGGTTCCAATAACGTGTAACAATTAGCTAATTGGGTTGATGAAAAGGTATGCTTCGGCTGCCATGTTTGAGCTGAAATGTGATGTACTGGATGTGGAAGCTGCTGCAACTAGGAGTCGCCCTTCTATTCTTGGACAGGGTGGTTGCTCGAACCCAATTAGCTCCTGGTAAGCAAAGGTCTCTTGGGGTTTGCATGTTTGTGCTGAATTGTAATTTTTGTTTTATTTACTCTGTAGATATTGGGCAGTTATGCAATAGTCTTGTTTCTTTGACAGGAAGCGCCGCAAGGTTAGAAACATGACTGCTGGATCAGTCATTTTGTTGCCCGAAGAAATTAAAAACGAGTGGAAAGATGATGCTAGACACGATTCTGGTGCCCATTGTCCCGACGATGCAGAGTACATGAAGCTAAGAAAATTGGCACAGAGGAAGAGGAAGAAGCCAGGAAATTAAGAAGCCAATGGATGTGAAGGCTTGGCACCCAGGCTGCGGAAGAAGGCTGTTGGCAATGAAGATGCATAGTAATGTGTTGAACTTGAACCTATATATGTAATTCTGTTAAATTCTGATCCCTCTGTGTGTGGCATGTTGCTGGGAGAAACAATCTACCCACGTTCTCTGAGTAAAATGTACCGCGACTTAGGGTTTGGAAACGCCTAAGTCAGTAGTTGAATCCGAAATTGTGATTGTGCCACTGCTATCTGAAAACAAGGATCCACCGGTTCCACGATTGATGAGGGGCAGGACGTCTCCAAATACGACGGAATGTAAGTGGCACAGAAATAAATTATTTAAGTTGCCACACTCCACGAAGCAACAACTTATTTTAGATGCTGCACAACGATGTGGCAACATAAACAGCGATGTTCTCACCGATAATGCCTAGATGAGGTACCACTTTCTGGCATAATCTTGAGCCCGTCTATCTCACCGCCTCTCTGCCTGCATCCCCTACATCTGGCGAAGCTCCCGGATCTCCAGTAACCGGGTGTACGTGCTTCCACTTTATAAATTGTGGTTGTGCCATTTGCATGCGGCCAAATCCACGTAGATTACGTTTAAACAAACCACCAATGTCATAATACACTAGTAGAAAAGGGGTCTTTGGTCCACGGTCACGTTCCCAATCCGGGACAGAGATCTAAATCGAGGCAGAAATTGATCTAAATCACAAATTCTTCCACAAATTAATCGAGACAGAGATCTAAATCGAGGCATTTCATTAATTCAACCACAAATTCTTCTAAACAAAGGTGCGATTTCACATCCTACATTAATTCAACCACTAGTCAACAATTTCACTTCCGCTGCCGCTGTCCTCCGAGCCGCCGACTTCCTCGTCGTCGTCGGACGGAACCTCCACGATTTTTGCATTGTTCGTGAGACGGAGCACCTCTTCATGACGAGTGGCAGCGAGCGGCGGCGATGACGGTGAACTTGGTCCGTCTAGGGACGGACCAGAACCTCTCCTGCCCTTCTCGGTTGCGGAGATCCTGGTGCACCACGTGCTGGTAAATGATGCGGTTTCCAATCTTGGCCTTCCGCTACTTGAACAGCGCCGACCAGTACGGGCTGGCTGCCGCGTAGCGGGGCAGCGCCCTCTTCCACACGGGCATCTGGCGGCGGCGCGCCGTGATTTTGCTCTCCATCACGGCTCCGTCGGGGACGAGGAGCGGAGCCACGGGCGGCGCGAGGATGTCGAAGTGCGCGAACATCACTGCCTCGTAGAAGTTCAGCGAGGGAATCTCCATGGTGACACGGTGGAGATTGGAGAGGGAGCGAGGGGGTGGACGACGAAGCGATGACATGGTGGAGATTGGAGAGGGCGAGGGGATGGGCGACGAAGCGACGTGTTGGGGCGCCTCCTATTTGTACACGAGGACGACGAAGCGACGGGCGGAATATCCAAGGGGCATTTTTTTAAAAGGAAGTAATGTAGGGTTAAGACAGATTAACGGGCGACCAATTTTTTTACTCCCAGGACTCCGGGGCCAATAGTTCGGACCGCTAGGTCAACAAGTACAACTATTACAACTTAAAAAAAAGGCACGGAGCTTAAGCTAAATAGAACTAGTTATCACACATCTCCTTGATCTTCCTAATCTTAGCCCGATGCGCATCTTCCTGCGAGAGCAAGGATCGAATCGTCTGCTCCTTCCTTTTAGCATCTTCCTTGCACAGCTTCAATTGTTTCTCTGCATCTTTCCTCATGCACTTGTCAATACTCGTAGTTGTGAACTGCTGGACTTTGGCCTGGTGAAGATCCTTCCTTGCTTGAGTCATTTCTTGCTCTGCTTTAGCCTTTAGGGCCAACGCCGCATCCCTCTCCTTCTCAACTTTTCTAACCTTGTCTTCCACCCAATTAAGATCTCACTTATGCTTGGTCGTGTCAACTGGTTCCCATAGCTTCATCTCAACACTGTCAAGAAGTGAGCTGAATGCGGATTCTTTCAACTCAACAGTCATTTCCCATAGTTTGTCCAGCGTTTTCTGCATTGATTTGGGCCACTCTGGATCTACCCATTTGACAACACCGCAACTTCCGCCTCGCATCATTGCATGATGTCCTTGACACCATAGAAACCTCCTGCCTGTGTTTCGTCCTTCGAACGCTACAAATTTAGCGGGCACATATCCATGTTTACATAGCAGAGGACTGTCTTCATCCGCTAAACCGTGATAGTCAGCGTCATACATCGTCTGGTTGGCCTAACACATCATACGCGCATGAGTAAACAGAGTAGATCTAGCTCAAAAAATAGATAACTTTCCACGGATGATAGAGATAGAGATGAGACGACTCACATCGAAATCACCGTCCCTGTCGTCACGACGCGTTTCCTCACCGTCTCCCCTTGAACCCATGGCGAGAGGGGAGGGGGTGGCTGCCAGAGAGGGGATTGGGATGGAGGCGCCGTCGGCTTGCGGCTACGGCAGGATGGGACTGAAGTGGGGAAAGTGGCTTCGAGGGGAAGGAAGAGAAGTACGGGGAGGAAGAGAACTAATGGGGACGTGACACTGGGATATGGCCCACTCAACTCGTGAGTCGTGACACTCACAACAGGGGAGCCCCGGTGTTGCCAGTTTGTCCAGATCAAGCGTGGCCAATCATGCTGCAGAACAGACTACTCGCCGATCGATCTCACGATAACCATCCCAATCATCCAAGTGCCCCGATCGAACGGTATGTAACAATCTTCAAGCAGAACAACTGTGTTAGGGCGTGCCTTCTAGAAGACTCGGTCTAACGCTAAGGTTAGGGCTCTCCTAAGGTTAATTAAGATCCATATGTGGTTTATGAAAAGAACATGCATCCAATGACACTGGTGGATCCATATATGGTTTGTGAGAAGAAGACACATGCAATGACACTGGTGGATCCATGTGTGGTTTATGAGAGGAACACACATGCAATGACACTGGGTGTGGTTCATGATATGGTTTGTGAGAAGAACACACATGTAATGACTCTAGCTGTGGTTCATGAGAAGAACACACATGCAATGACTCTAACTATGGTTCATGAAAATATCAGACACGCGATGACACCGGTGGATCCATGTGTGGTCTATGAGACGAACACACATCCAATGACACCGGTGGATCCTTACGTGGTCTGTGAGAAGAACACACATGCAATGATACTAGTGGATCCATATGTGGTTTGTGAGAAGGACACATATGCAATGACATTAGTGGATCCATCTGTGGTTCATGGGAAGGAAACACATGCAATGACGCTGGTGGATCCATGTGTGGTCTGTGGGAAGAACACACATGCAATGACACTGGTGATATGTGGATTGTGAAAAGAACAGACATGCAATGACTCTAACTGTGGTTCATGAAAAGAGCAGACATGTAATGTCACTGGTGGATCCATGTGTAGTTAATGAGAATAACACACATGCAATGACACTGGGTGTGGTTCATGATATGGTTTTTAGAAGAACACACATGCAATGACTCTAGATGTGGTTCATGAGAATAACACACATGCAATGACTCTAACTATAGTTCATGAAAACAACAGACATGCGATGACACCGGTGGATCCATGTGTGGTCTATTAGAGGAACAGACATGCAATGCCTCTAACTGTGGTTCATGAAAAGAGCAGACATGCAATGATACTGGTGGATCCATGTGTGGTTAATGAGAATAACACACATGCAATGACACTGGGTGTGGTTCATGATATGGTTTGTGAGAAGAACACACATGCAATGACTCTAGCTGTGGTTCATCAGGAGAACACACATGCAATGACTTTAACTATGGTTCATGAAAAGAGCAGACATGCGATGACACTGGTGGATCCATGTGTGCTTCATGGGAGGAACACACATCCGATGACACTGGTGGATCCATGTGTGGTTCATGGGAAGAACACACATGCAATGACACTGGTGATATGTGGTTTGTGAAAGGAACAGACATGCAATGACTTTAACTGTGGTTCATGAAAAGAGCAGACATGCAATGACACTGGTGGATCCATGTGTGGTCTATGAGAAGAACAGACATGCAATGACTCTAGCTGTGGTTCATGAGAATAACACACATGCAATGACTCTAACTGTGGTTCATGAAAAGACCAGACACGCGATGACACCGGTGGATCCATGTGTGGTCTATGAGACGAACACACATCCAATGACACCGGTGGATCCTTACGTGGTCTGTGAGAAGAACACACATGCAATGATACTACTGGATCCATATGTGGTTTGTGAGAAGGACACATATGCAATGACATTAGTGGATCCATCTGTGGTTCATGGGAAGGAAACACATGCAATGACACTAGTGGATCCATGTGTGGTCTGTGGGAAGAACACACATGCAATGACACTGGTGATATGTGGTTTGTGAAAAGAACAGACATGCAATGACTCTAACTGTGGTTCATGAAAAGAGCAGACATGTAATGTCACTGGTGGATCCATGTGTAGTTAATGAGAATAACACACATGCAATGACACTGGGTGTGGTTCATGATATGGTTTTGAGAAGAACACACATGCAATGACTCTAGATGTGGTTCATGAGAATAACACACATGCAATGACTCTAACTGTGGTTCATGAAAACAACAGACATGCGATGACACCGATGGATCCATGTGTGGTCTATTAGAGGAACAGACATGCAATGCCTCTAGCTGTGGTTCATGAAAAGAGCAGACATGCAATGATACTGGTGGATCCATGTGTGGTTAATGAGAATAACACACATACAATGACACTGGGTGTGGTTCATGATATGGTTTGTGAGAAGAACACACATGCAATGACTCTAGCTGTGGTTCATGAGGAGAACACACATGCAATGACTCTAACTATGTTTCATGAAAAGAGCAGACATGCGATGACACTGGTGGATCCATGTGTGCTTCATGGGAGGAACACACATGCGATGACACTGGTGGATCCATGTGTGGTTCATCGGAAGAACACACATGAAATGACATTGGTGGATCCATGTGTGGTCTGTGAGAAGAACACACATGCAATGACACTGGTGACATGTGGTTTGTGAAAGGAACAGACATGCAATGACTTTAACTATGGTTCATGAAAAGAGCAGACATGCAATGACACTAGTGGATCCATGTGTGGTCTATGAGAGGAACAGACATGCAATGACTCTAGTTGTGGTTCATGAGAATAACACACATGCAATGACTCTAATTGTGGTTCATGAAAAGAACAGACATGCGATGACACCGGTGGATCCATGTGTGGTCTATGAGAGGAACAGACATGCAATGACTCTAACTGTGGTTCATGAAAAGAGCATACATGCAATGACACTGGTGGATCCATGTGTGGTTAATGAGAATAACACACATGCAATGACACAGGGTGTGGTTCATGATATGGTTTGTGAGAAGAACACACATGCAATGACTCTAGCTATGGTTCATGAGAAGAACACACATCCAATGACTCTAACTATGGTTCATGAAAAGAACAAACATGCAATGACACCGGTGGATCCATGTGTGGTCTATGAGAGGAACAGACATGCAACGACTCTAACCGTGGTTCATGAAAAGAGCAGACATGCTATGACACTGGTGGATCCATGTGTGGTTAATGAGAATAACACACATGCAGTGACACTAGGTGTGGTTCATGATATGGTTTATGAGAAGAACACACATGCAATGACTCTAGCCATGGTTCATGAGAAAAACACACATGCAATGACTCTAACTATGGTTCATGAAAAGAGCACACAAGCGATGACACCGGTGGATCCATTTGGGGTTCAGGGGAAGAACACACATGCAATGACACTGGTGGATCCATGTGTGGTCTTTGAGAAGAACACACATGCAATGACACTGGTGATATGTGGTTTGTGAGAGGAACAAACATGCAATGACTCTAACTGTGGTTCATGAAAAGAGCAGACATGCAATGACACCGGTGGATCCATGTGTGGTTAATGAGAATAACACACATGCAATGACACTGGGTGTGGTTCATGATATGGTTTGTCAGCAGAACACACATGCAATGACTCTAGCTATGGTTCATGAGAATAACACACATGCAATGACTCTAACTGTGGTTCATGAAAAGAACAGACATGCGATGACACCGGTGGATCCATGTGTGGTCTATGAGAAGAACAGACATGCAATGACTCTAACTGTGGTTCATGAAAAGAGCATACATCAAATGACACAGGTGGATCCATGTATGGTTAATGAGAATGACACGCATGCAATGACACTGGGTGTGGTTCATGATATGGTTTGTGAGAAGAACACACATGCAATGACTCTAGCTATCGTTCATGAGGAGAACACACATGCAATGACTCTAACTGTGGTTCATGAAAAGAGCAGGCATGCGATGACACTGATGGATCCATGTGTGGTTCATGGGAGGAACAAACATGCAATGACACTGGTGGATCCATGTGTGGTTCATGGGAAGAACACACATGCAATGACACTGGTGGATCCATGTGTGGTCTGTGAGAAGAACACACATGCAATGACTCTAACTGTGGTTCATGAAAAGAACAGACATGCGATGACACCGGTGGAGCCATGTGTGTTCTATGAGAGGAACACACATGCAATGACTCTAACTGTGGTTCATGAAAAGAGTAGACATGCAATGACACTGCTGGATCCATGTGTGGTAACGACAATAACACACATGCAATGACACTGGGTGTGGTTCATGATATGGTTTGTGACAAAAACACACATGCAATGACTCTAGCTGTGGTTCATGAGAAGAACACACATCCAATGACCGTAACTGTGGTTCATGAAAAGAACAAACATGCGATGACACCGGTGGATCCATGTGTGTTCTATGAGAGGAACAAACATGCAATGACTCTAACTGTAGTTCATGAAAAGAGCAGACATGCTATGACAGTGGTGGATCCATGTGTGGTTAATGAGAATAACACACATGCAATGACACTGGGTGTGGTTCATGATATGGTTTGTGAGAAGAACACACATGCAATGACTCTAGCCGTGGTTCATGAGACGAACATACATGCAATGAATCTAACTCTGGTTCATGAAAAGAACACACAAGCGATGACACCGGTGGATCCATCTGTGGTTTGTGAGAAGGACACACATGCAGTGACGCTGGTGGATCCATGTGTGGTTCATGGGAAGAACACACATGCAATGACACTGGTGGATCCATGTGTGGTTTTTGAGAAGAACACACATGCAATGACACTGGTAATATGTGGTTCGTGAGAGGAACAGACATGCAATGACTCTAAATGTGGTTCATGAAAAGAGCAGACATGCAATGACACCGATGGATCCATGTGTGGTTAATGAGAATAACACACATGCAATGACACTGGGTGTGGTTCATGATATGGTTTGTGAGAAGAACACGCATGCAATGACTCTAGCTGTGGTTCATGAGAAGAACACACATGCAATGGCTCTAACTGTGGTTCATGAAAAGAACAGACATGCGATGAGACCGGTGGATCCATGTGTGGTCTATTAGAGGAACAGACATGCAATGCCTCTAACTGTGGTTCATGAAAAGAGCAGACATGCAATGAAGCTGGTGGATCCATGTGTGGTTAATGAGAATAACACACATGCAATGACACTGGGTGTGGTTCAAGATATGGTTTGTGAGAAGAACACACATGCAATGACACTAGCTGTGGTTCATGAGAAGAACACACATGCAATGACTCTAACTATGGTTCATGAAAAGAGGAGACATGCGATGACACTGGTGGATCCATGTGTGCTTCATGGGAGGAAAACACATGCGATGACACTGGTGGATCCATGTGTGGTTCATGGGAAGAACACACATGCAATGACACTGGTGGATCCATGTGTGGTCTGTGAGAAAAACACACATGCAATGACACTGGTAATATGTGGTTTGTGAAACGAACAGACATGCAATGACTCTAACTGTGGTTCATGAAAAGAGCAGACATGCAATGACACTGGTGGATCCATGTGTGGTCTATGAGAGGAACAGACATGAAATGACTCTAGCTGTGGTTCATGAGAATAACACACATGCAATGACTCTAACTGTGGTTCATGAAAAGAACAGACATGCGATGACACCGGTGGATCCATGTGTGGTCTATGAGAGGAACAGACATGCAATGACTCTAACTGTGGTTCAAGAAAAGAGCAGACATGCAATGACACTGCTGGATCCATTTGTGGTTAATGTGAATAACACACATGCAATGACACTAGGTGTGGTTCATGATATGGTTTGTGAGAAGAACACACATGCAATGACTCTAGCTGTGGTTCATGATAAGAACACACATCCAATGACTCTAACTATGGTTCATGAAAAGAACAAACATGCGATGACACCAGTGGATCCATGTGTGGTCTATGAAAGGAACAGACATGCAACAACTCTAACCATGGTTAGTGAAAAGAGCAGACATGCTATGACACTAGTGGATCCATGTGTGGTTAATGAGAATAACACACATGCAATGACACTAGGTGTGGTTCATGATATGGTTTATGAGAAGAACACACATGCAATGACACTGGTGGATCCATGTGTGGTCTTTGAGAAGAACACACATGCAATGACACTGGTGATATGTGATTCGTGAGAGGAACAGACATGCAATGACTCCAAATGTGGTTCATGAAAAGAGCATACATGCAGTGACACCGATGGATCCATGGGTAGTTAATGAGAATAACACACATGCAATGACACTGGGTGTGGTTCATGATATGGTTTGTGAGAAGAACACACATGCAATGACTTTAGCTGTGCTTCATGAGAAGAACACACATGCAATGGCTCTAACTGTGGTTCATGAAAAGAACAGACATGCGATGAGACCGGTGGAACCATGTGTGGTCTATTAGAGGAACAGACATGCAATGCCTCTAACTGTGGTTCATGAAAAGAGCAGACATGCAATGACACTGGTGGATCCATGTGTGGTTAATGAGAATAACACACATGCAATGACACTGGGTGTGGTTCATGATATGGTTTGTGAGAAGAACACACATGCAATGAAACTAGCTATGGTTCATGAGAAGAACACACATGCAATGACTCTAACCATTGTTCATGAAAAGAGCAGACATGCGATGACACTGGTGGATCCATGTGTGCTTCTTGGGAGGAACACACATGCGATGACACTGGTGGATCCATGTGTGGTTCATGGGAAGAACACACATGCAATGACACTGGTGGATCCATGTGTGGTCTCTGAGAAGAACACACATGCAATGACACTGGTAATATGTGGTTTGTGAAAGGAACAGACATGCAATGACTCTAACTTTGGTTCATGAAAAGAGCAGACATGCAATGACACTGGTGGATCCATGTGTGGTCTATGAGAGGAACAGACATGCAATGACTCTAGCTGTCGTTCATGAGAATAACACACATGCAATGACTCTAACTGTGGTTCATGAAAAGAACAGACATGCGATGACACCGGTGGATCCATGTGTGCTCTATGAGAGGAACATACATGCAATGACTCTAACTGTGGTTCATGAAAAGAGCAGACATGCAATGACACTGGTGGATCCATGTGTGGTTAATGAGAATAACACACATGCAATGACACTGGGTGTGGTTCATGATATGGTTTGTGAGAAGAACACACATGCAATGACTCTAGCTGTGGTTCATGAGAAGAACACATCCAATGACTCTAACTATGGTTCATGAAAAGAACAAACATGCGATGACACCGGTGGATCCATGTGTGGTCTATGAGAGGAACAGACATGCAACGACTCTAACCGTGGTTCATGAAAAGAGCAGACATGCTATGACCCTGGTGGATCCATGTGTGGTTAATGAGAATAACACACATGCAATGACACTAGGTGTGGTTCATGATATGGTTTATGAGAAGAACACACATGCAATGACACTGGTGGATCCATGTGTGGTCTTTGAGAAGAACACACATGCAATGACACTGGTGATATGTGATTCGTGAGAGGAACAGACATGCAATGACTCTAAATGTGGTTCATGAAAAGAGCATACATGCAGTGACACCGATTGTTCCATGGGTAGTTAATGAGAATAACACACATGCAATGACACTGGGTGTGGTTCATGATATGGTTTGTGAGAAGAACACACATACAATGACTTTAGCTGTGCTTCATGAGAAGAACACACATGCAATGGCTCTAACTATGGTTCATGAAAAGAACAGACATGCGATGAGACCGGTGGAACCATGTGTGGTCAATTAGAGGAACAGACATGCAATGCCTCTAACTGTGGTTCATGAAAAAAGCAGACATGCAATGACACTGGTGGATCCATGTGTGGTTAATGAGAATAACACACATGCAATGACACTGGGTGTGGTTCATTATATGGTTTGTGAGAAGAACACACATGCAATGAAACTAGTTGTGGTTCATGAGAAGAACACACATGCAATGACTCTAACCATTGTTCATGAAAAGAGCAGACATGCGATGACACTGGTGGATCCGTGTGTGCTTCATGGGAGGAACACACATGCGATGACACTGGTGGATCCATGTGTGGTTCATGGGAAGAACACACATGCAATGACACTGGTGGATCCATGTGTGGTCTCTGAGAAGAACACACATGCAATGACACTGGTAATATGTGGTTTGTGAAAGGAACAGACATGCAATGGCTCTAACTTTGGTTCATGAAAAGAGCAGACATGCAATGACACTGGTGGATCCATGTGTGGTCTATGAGAGGAACAGACATGCAATGACTCTAGCTGTCGTTCATGAGAATAACACACATGCAATGACTCTAACTGTGGTTCATGAAAAGAACAGACATGCGATGACACCGGTGGATCCATGTGTGGTCTATGAGAGGAACATACATGCAATGACTTTAACTGTGGTTCATGAAAAGAGCAGACATGCAATGACACTGGTGGATCCATGTGTGGTTAATGAGAATAACACACATGCAATGACACTGGGTGTGGTTCATGATATGGTTTGTGAGAAGAACACACATGCAATGACTCTAGCTGTGGTTCATGAGAAGAACACATCCAATGACTCTAACTATGGTTCATGAAAAGAACAAACATGCGATGACACCGGTGGATCCATGTGTGGTCTATGAGAGTAACAGACATGCAACGACTCTAACCGTGGTTCATGAAAAGAGCAGACATGCTATGACACTGGTGGATCCATGTGTGGTTAATGAGAATAACACACATGCAATGACACTAGGTGTGGTTCATGATATGGTTTATGAGAAGAACACACATGCAATGACTCTAGCTGTGGTTCATGAGAAGAACACACATGCAATGACTCTAACTATGGATCATGAAAAGAGCACACAAGCGATGACACCGGTGGATCCATGTGTGGTTTGTGAGAAGGACACACATGCAATGACAGTGGTGGATCCATTTGTGGTTCATGGGAAGAACACACATGCAATGACACTGGTGGATCCATGTGTGGTCTTTGAGAAGAACACACATGCAATGACACTGGTGATATGTGGTTCGTGAGAGGAACAGACATGCAATGACTCTAAATGTGGTTCATGAAAAGAGCAGACATGCAATGACACCGATGGATCCATGTGTGGTTAATGAGAATAACACACATGCAATGACACTGGGTGTGGTTCATGATATGGTTTGTGAGAAGAACACGCATGCAATGACTCTAGCTGTGGTTCATGAGAAGCACACACATGCAATGGCTCTAACTGTGGTTCATGAAAAGAACAGACAGGCGATGAGACCGGTGGATCCATGTGTGGTCTATTAGAGGAACAGACATGCAATGCCTCTAACTGTGGTTCATGAAAAGAGCAGACATGCAATGACACTGGTGGATCCATGTGTGGTTAATGAGAATAACACACATGCAATGACACTGGGTGTGGTTCATGATATGGTTTGTGAGAAGAACACACATGCAATGACACTAGCTGTGGTTCATGAGAAGAACACACATGCAATGACTCTAACTATGGTTCATGAAAAGAGGAGACATGCGATGACACTGGTGGATCCATGTGTGCTTCATGGGAGGAACACACATGCGATGACACTGGTGGATCCATGTGTGGTTCATGGGAAGAACACACATGCAATGACACTGGTGGATCCATGTGTGGTCTGTGAGAAGAACACACATGCAATGACACTGGTAATATGTGGTTTGTGAAACGAACAGACATGCAATGACTCTAACTGTGGTTCATGAAAAGAGCAGACATGCAATGACACTGGTGGATCCATGTGTGGTCTATGAGAGGAACAGACATGCAATGACTCTAGCTGTGGTTCATGAGAATAACACACATGCAATGACTCTAACTGTGGTTCATGAAAAGAACAGACATGCGATGCCACCGGTGGATCCATGTGTGGTCTATGAGAGGAACAGACATGCAATGACTCTAACTGTGGTTCATGAAAAGAGCAGACATGCAATGACACTGCTGGATCCATGTGTGGTTAATGTGAATAACACACATGCAATGACACTAGGTGTGGTTCATGATATGGTTTGTGAGAAGAACACACATGCAATGACTCTAGCTGTGGTTCATGATAAGAACACACATCCAATGACTCTAACTATGGTTCATGAAAAGAACAAACATGCGATGACACCAGTGGATCCATGTGTGGTCTATGAGAGGAACAGACATGCAACGACTCTAACCGTGGTTCATGAAAAGAGCAGACATGCTATGACACTGGTGGATCCATGTGTGGTTAATGAGAATAACACACATGCAATGACACTAGGTGTGGTTCATGATATGGTTTATGAGAAGAACACACAAGCAATGACTCTAGCTGTGGTTCATGAGAAGAACACACATGCAATGACTCTAACTATGGTTCATGAAAAGAGCACACAAGCGATGACACCGGTGGATCCATGTGTGGTTTGTGAGAAGGACACACATGCAATGACACTGGTGGATCCATTTGTGGTTCATGGGAAGAACACACATGCAATGACACTGGTGGATCCATGTGCGGTCTTTGAGAAGAACACACATGCAATGACACTAGTGATATGTGGTTTGTGAGAGGAACAGACATGCAATGACTCTAACTTTGGTTCATGAAAAGAGCATACATGCAATGACACCGATGGATCCATGTGTGGTTAATGAGAATAACACACATGCAATGACACTGGGTGTGGTTCATGATATGGTTTGTGAGAAGAACACACATGCAATGACTTTAGCTGTGCTTCATGAGAAGAACACACATGCAATGGCTCTAACTGTGGTTCTTGAAAAGAACAGACATGTGATGAGACCGGTGGATCCATGTGTGGTCTATTAGAGGAACAGACATGCAATGCCTCTAACTGTGGTTCATGAAAAGAGCAGACATGCAATGACACTGGTGGATCCATGTGTGGTTAATGAGAATAACACACGTGCAATGAAACTGGGTGTGGTTCATGATATGGTTTGTGAGAAGAACACGCATGCAATGACTCTAGCTGTGGTTCATGAGAAGCACACACATGCAATGGCTCTAACTGTGGTTCATGAAAAGAACAGACATGCGATGAGACCAGTGGATCCATGTGTGGTCTATTAGAGGAACAGACATGCAATGCCTCTAACTGTGGTTCATGAAAAGAGCAGACATGCAATGACACTGGTGGATCCATGTGTGGTTAATGAGAATAACACACATGCAATGACACTGGGTGTGGTTCATGATATGGTTTGTGAGAAGAACACACATGCAATGACACTAGCTGTGGTTCATGAGAAGAACACACATGCAATGACTCTAACTATGGTTCATGAAAAGAGGAGACATGCAATGACACTGGTGGATCCATGTGTGCTTCATGGGAGGAACACACATGCGATGACACTGGTGGATCCATTAGTGGTTCATGGGAAGAACACACATGCAATGACACCGGTGGATCCATGTGTGGTCTGTGAGAAGAACACACATGCAATGACACTGGTAATATGTGGTTTGTGAAACAAACAGACATGCAATGACTCTAACTGTGGTTCATGAAAAGAGCAGACATGCAATGACACTGGTGGATCCATGTGTGGTCTATGAGAGGAACAGACATGCAATGACTCTAGCTGTGGTTCATGAGAATAACACACATGCAATGACTCTAACTGTGGTTTATGAAAAGAACAGACATGCGATGCCACCGGTGGATCCATGTGTGGTCTATGAGAGAACAAACATGCAATGACTCTAACTGTGGTTCATGAAAAGAGCAGACATGCAATGACACTGCTGGATCCATGTGTGGTTAATGTGAATAACACACATGCAATGACACTAGGTGTGGTTCTTGATATGGTTTGTGAGAAGAACACACATGCAATGACTCTAGCTGTGGTTCATGATAAGAACACACATCCAATGACTCTAACTATGGTTCATGAAAAGAACAAACATGCGATGACACCAGTGGATCCATGTGTGGTCTATGAGAGGAACAGACATGCAACGACTCTAACCGTGGTTCATGAAAAGAGCAGACATGCTATGACACTGGTGGATCCATGTGTGGTTAATGAGAATAACACACATGCAATGACACTAGGTGTGGTTCATGATATGGTTTATGATAAGAACACACATGCAATGACTCTAGCTGTGGTTCATGAGAAGAACACACATGCAATGACTCTAACTATGGTTCATGAAAAGAGCACACAAGATATGACACCGGTGGATCCATGTGTGGTTTGTGAGAAGGACACACATGCAATGACACTGGTGGATCCATTTGTGGTTCATGGGAAGAACACACATGCAATGACAATGGTGGATCCATGTGCGGTCTTTGAGAAGAACACACATGCAATGACACTGGTGATATGTGGTTTGTGAGAGGAACAGACATGCAATGACTCTAACTTTGGTTCATGAAAAGAGCATACATGCAATCACACCGATGGATCCATGTGTGGTTAATGAGAATAACACACATGCAATGACACTGGGTGTGGTTCATGATATGGTTTGTGAGAAGAACACACATGCAATGACTTTAGCTGTGCTTCATGAGAAGAACACACATGCAATGGCTCTAACTGTGGTTCTTGAAAAGAACAGACATGTGATGAGACCGGTGGATCCATGTGTGGTCTATTAGAGGAACAGACATGCAATGCCTCTAACTGTGGTTCATGAAAAGAGCAGACATGCAATGACACTGGTGGATCCATGTGTGGTTAATGAGAATAACACACATGCAATGACACTGGGCGTGGTTCATGATATGGTTTGTGAGAAGAACACGCATGCAATGACTCTAGCTGTGGTTCATGAGAAGCACACACATGCAATGGCTCTAACTATGGTTCATGAAAAGAACAGACATGCGATGAGACCGGTGGATCCATGTGTGGTCTATTAGAGGAACAGACATGCAATGCCTCTAACTGTGGTTCATGAAAAGAGCAAACATGCAATGACACTGGTGGATCCATGTGTGGTTAATGAGAATAACACACATACAATGACACTGGGTGTGGTTCATGATATGGTTTGTGAGAAGAACACACATGCAATGACTCTAGCTGTGGTTCATGAGGAGAACACACATGCAATGACTCTAACTATGGTTCATGAAAAGAGCAGACATGCGATGACACTGGTGGATCCATGTGTGCTTCATGGGAGGAACACACATGCGATGACACTGGTGGATCCATGTGTGGTTCATCGGAAGAACACACATGAAATGACATTGGTGGATCCATGTGTGGTCTGTGAGAAGAACACACATGCAATGACACTGGTGACATGTGGTTTGTGAAAGGAACAGACATGCAATGACTTTAACTATGGTTCATGAAAAGAGCAGACATGCAATGACACTGGTGGATCCATGTGTGGTCTATGAGAGGAACAGACATGCAATGACTCTAGTTGTGGTTCATGAGAATAACACACATGCAATGACTCTAATTGTGGTTCATGAAAAGAACAGACATGCGATGACACCGGTGGATCCATGTGTGGTCTATGAGAGGAACAGACATGCAATGACTCTAACTGTGGTTCATGAAAAGAGCATACATGCAATGACACTGGTGGATCCATGTGTGGTTAATAAGAATAACACACATGCAATGACACAGGGTGTGGTTCATGATATGGTTTGTGAGAAGAACACACATGCAATGACTCTAGCTATGGTTCATGAGAAGAACACACATCCAATGACTCTAACTATGGTTCATGAAAAGAACAAACATGCAATGACACCGGTGGATCCATGTGTGGTCTATGAGAGGAACAGACATGCAACGACTCTAACCGTGGTTCATGAAAAGAGCAGACATGCTATGACACTGGTGGATCCATGTGTGGTTAATGAGAATAACACACATGCAGTGACACTAGGTGTGGTTCATGATATGGTTTATGAGAAGAACACACATGCAATGACTCTAGCCATGGTTCATGAGAAAAACACACATGCAATGACTCTAACTATGGTTCATGAAAAGAGCACACAAGCGATGACACCGGTGGATCCATTTGGGTTCAGGGGAAGAACACACATGCAATGACACTGGTGGATCCATGTGTGGCCTTTGAGAAGAACACACATGCAATGACACTGGTGATATGTGGTTTGTGAGAGGAACAAACATGCAATGACTCTAACTGTGGTTCATGAAAAGAGCAGACATGCAATGACACCGGTGGATCCATGTGTGGTTAATGAGAATAACACACATGCAATGACACTGGGTGTGGTTCATGATATGGTTTGTCAGCAGAACACACATGCAATGACTCTAGCTATGGTTCATGAGAATAAGACACATGCAATGACTCTAACTGTGGTTCATGAAAAGAACAGACATGCGATGACACCGGTGGATCCATGTGTGGTCTATGAGAAGAACAGACATGCAATGACTCTAACTGTGGTTCATGAAAAGAGCATACATCAAATGACACAGGTGGATCCATGTATGGTTAATGAGAATGACACGCATGCAATGACACTGGGTGTGGTTCATGATATGGTTTGTGAGAAGAACACACATGCAATGACTCTAGCTATCGTTCATGAGGAGAACACACATGCAATGACTCTAACTGTGGTTCATGAAAAGAGCAGGCATGCGATGACACTGATGGATCCATGTGTGGTTCATGGGAGGAACAAACATGCAATGACACTGGTGGATCCATGTGTGGTTCATGGGAAGAACACACATGCAATGACACTGGTGGATCCATGTGTGGTCTGTGAGAAGAACACACATGCAATGACTCTAACTGTGGTTCATGAAAAGAACAGACATGCGATGACACCGGTGGAGCCATGTGTGTTCTATGAGAGGAACACACATGCAATGACTCTAACTGTGGTTCATGAAAAGAGTAGACATGCAATGACCCTGCTGGATCCATGTGTGGTAACGACAATAACACACATGCAATGACACTGGGTGTGGTTCATGATATGGTTTGTGACAAAAACACACATGCAATGACACTGGGTGTGGTTCATGAGAAGAACACACATCCAGTGACCGTAACTGTGGTTCATGAAAAGAACAAACATGCGATGACACCGGTGGATCCATGTGTGTTCTATGAGAGGAACAAACATGCAATGACTCTAACTGTAGTTCATGAAAAGAGCAGACATGCTATGACAGTGGTGGATCCATGTGTGGTTAATGAGAATAACACACATGCAATGACACTGGGTGTGGTTCATGATATGGTTTGTGAGAAGAACACACATGCAATGACTCTAGCCGTGGTTCATGAGACGAACATACATGCAATGAATCTAACTCTGGTTCATGAAAAGAACACACAAGCGATGACACCGGTGGATCCATCTGTGGTTTTTGAGAAGGACACACATGCAGTGACGCTGGTGGATCCATGTGTGGTTCATGGGAAGAACACACATGCAATGACACTGGTGGATCCATGTGTGGTTTTTGAGAAGAACACACATACAATGACACTGGTAATATGTGGTTCGTGAGAGGAACAGACATGCAATGACTCTAAATGTGGTTCATGAAAAGAGCAGACATGCAATGACACCGATGGATCCATGTGTGGTTAATGAGAATAACACACATGCAATGACACTGGGTGTGGTTCATGATATGGTTGTGAGAAGAACACGCATGCAATGACTCTAGCTGTGGTTCATGAGAAGAACACACATGCAATGGCTCTAACTGTGGTTCATGAAAAGAACAGACATGCGATGAGACCGGTGGATCCATGTGTGGTCTATTAGAGGAACAGACATGCAATGCCTCTAACTGTGGTTCATGAAAAGAGCAGACATGCAATGAAGCTGGTGGATCCATGTGTGGTTAATGAGAATAACACACATGCAATGGCACTGGGTGTGGTTCAAGATATGGTTTGTGAGAAGAACACACATGCAATGACACTAGCTGTGGTTCATGAGAAGAACACACATGCAATGACTCTAACTATGGTTCATGAAAAGAGGAGACATGCGATGACACTGGGTGGATCCATGTGTGCTTCATGGGAGGAAAACACATGCGATGACACTGGTGGATCCATGTGTGGTTCATGGGAAGAACACACATGCAATGACACTGGTGGATCCATGTGTGGTCTGTGAAAAGAACACACATGCAATGACACTGGTAATATGTGGTTTGTGAAACGAACAGACATGCAATGACTCTAACTGTGGTTCATGAAAAGAGCAGACATGCAATGACACTGGTGGATCCATGTGTGGTCTATGAGAGGAACCGACATGAAATGACTCTAGCTGTGGTTCATGAGAATAACACACATGCAATGACTCTAACTGTGGTTCATGAAAAGAACAGACATGCGATGACACCGGTGGATCCATGTGTGGTCTATGAGAGGAACAGACATGCAATGACTCTAACTGTGGTTCAAGAAAAGAGCAGACATGCAATGACACTGCTGGATCCATTTGTGGTTAATGTGAATAACACACATGCAATGACACTAGGTGTGGTTCATGATATGGTTTGTGAGAAGAACACACATGCAATGACTCTAGCTGTGGTTCATGATAAGAACACACATCCAATGACTCTAACTATGGTTCATGAAAAGAACAAACATGCGATGACACCAGTGGATCCATGTGTGGTCTATGAAAGGAACAGACATGCAACAACTCTAACCATGGTTAGTGAAAAGAGCAGACATGCTATGACACTAGTGGATCCATGTGTGGTTAATGAGAATAACACACATGCAATGACACTAGGTGTGGTTCATGATATGGTTTATGAGAAGAACACACATGCAATGACACTGGTGGATCCATGTGTGGTCTTTGAGAAGAACACACATGCAATGACACTGGTGATATGTGATTCGTGAGAGGAACAGACATGCAATGACTCCAAATGTGGTTCATGAAAAGAGCATACATGCAGTGACACCGATGGATCCATGGGTAGTTAATGAGAATAACACACATGCAATGACACTGGGTGTGGTTCATGATATGGTTTGTGAGAAGAACACACATGCAATGACTTTAGCTGTGCTTCATGAGAAGAACACACATGCAATGGCTCTAACTGTGGTTCATGAAAAGAACAGACATGCGATGAGACCGGTGGAAC
This sequence comes from Avena sativa, assembly GCA_916181665.1. Taxonomy (NCBI): domain Eukaryota; kingdom Viridiplantae; phylum Streptophyta; class Magnoliopsida; order Poales; family Poaceae; genus Avena; species Avena sativa. The sequence continues at coordinate 687,656,281 of OV702289.1, forward strand.
CATGTGTGGTCTATTAGAGGAACAGACATGCAATGCCTCTAACAGTGGTTCATGAAAAGAGCAGACATGCAATGACACTGGTGGATCCATGTGTGGTTAATGAGAATAACACACATGCAATGACACTGGGTGTGGTTCATGATATGGTTTGTGAGAAGAACACACATGCAATGAAACTAGCTGTGGTTCATGAGAAGAACACACATGCAATGACTCTAACCATTGTTCATGAAAAGAGCAGACATGCGATGACACTGGTGGATCCATGTGTGCTTCTTGGGAGGAACACACATGCGATGACACTGGTGGATCCATGTGTGGTTCATGGGAAGAACACACATGCAATGACACTGGTGGATCCATGTGTGGTCTCTGATAAGAACACACATGCAATGACACTGGTAATATGTGGTTTGTGAAAGGAACAGACATGCAATGACTCTAACTTTGGTTCATGAAAAGAGCAGACATGCAATGACACTGGTGGATCAATGTGTGGTCTATGAGAGGAACAGACATGCAATGACTCTAGCTGTCGTTCATGAGAATAACACACATGCAATGACTCTAACTGTGGTTCATGAAAAGAACAGACATGCGATGACACCGGTGGATCCATGTGTGCTCTATGAGAGGAACATACATGCAATGACTCTAACTGTGGTTCATGAAAAGAGCAGACATGCAATGACACTGGTGGATCCATGTGTGGTTAATGAGAATAACACACATGCAATGACACTAGGTGTGGTTCATGATATGGTTTGTGAGAAGAACACACATGCAATGACTCTAGCTGTGGTTCATGAGAAGAACACATCCAATGACTCTAACTATGGTTCATGAAAAGAACAAACATGCGATGACACCGGTGGATCCATGTGTGGTCTATGAGAGGAACAGACATGCAACGACTCTAACCGTGGTTCATGAAAAGAGCAGACATGCTATGACCCTGGTGGATCCATGTGTGGTTAATGAGAATAACACACATGCAATGACACTAGGTGTGGTTCATGATATGGTTTATGAGAAGAACACACATGCAATGACACTGGTGGATCCATGTGTGGTCTTTGAGAAGAACACACATGCAATGACACTGGTGATATGTGATTCGTGAGAGGAATATACATGCAATGACTCTAAATGTGGTTCATGAAAAGAGCATACATGCAGTGACACCGATGGATCCATGGGTAGTTAATGAGAATAACACACATGCAATGACACTGGGTGTGGTTCATGATATGGTTTGTGAGAAGAACACACATGCAATGACTTTAGCTGTGCTTCATGAGAAGAACACACATGCAATGGCTCTAACTGTGGTTCATGAAAAGAACAGACATGCGACGAGACCGGTGGAACCATGTGTGGTCAATTAGAGGAACAGACATGCAATGCCTCTAACTGTGGTTCATGAAAAAAGCAGACATGCAATGACACTGGTGGATCCATGTGTGGTTAATGAGAATAACACACATGCAATGACACTGGGTGTGGTTCATGATATGGTTTGTGAGAAGAACACACATGCAATGAAACTAGCTGTGGTTCATGAGAAGAACACACATGCAATGACTCTAACCATTGTTCATGAAAAGAGCAGACATGCGATGACACTGGTGGATCCGTGTGTGCTTCATGGGAGGAACACACATGCGATGACACTGGTGGATCCATGTGTGGTTCATGGGAAGAACACACATGCAATGACACTGGTGGATCCATGTGTGGTCTCTGAGAAGAACACACATGCAATGACACTGGTAATATGTGGTTTGTGAAAGGAACAGACATGCAATGACTCTAACTTTGGTTCATGAAAAGAGCAGACATGCAATGACACTGGTGGATCCATGTGTGGTCTATGAGAGGAACAGACATGCAATGACTCTAGCTGTCGTTCATGAGAATAACACACATGAAATGACTCTAACTGTGGTTCATGAAAAGAACAGACATGCGATGACACCGGTGGATCCATGTGTGGTCTATGAGAGGAACATACATGCAATGACTTTAACTGTGGTTCATGAAAAGAGCAGACATGCAATGACACTGGTGGATCCATGTGTGGTTAATGAGAATAACACACATGCAATGACACTGGGTGTGGTTCATGATATGGTTTGTGAGAAGAACACACATGCAATGACTCTAGCTGTGGTTCATGAGAAGAACACATCCAATGACTCTAACTATGGTTCATGAAAAGAACAAACATGCGATGACACCGGTGGATCCATGTGTGGTCTATGAGAGGAACAGACATGCAACGACTCTAACCGTGGTTCATGAAAAGAGCAGACATGCTATGACACTGGTGGATCCATGTGTGTTTAATGAGAATAACACACATGCAATGACACTAGGTGTGGTTCATGATATGGTTTATGAGAAGAACACACATGCAATGACTCTAGCTGTGGTTCATGAGAAGAACACACATGCAATGACTCTAACTATGGATCATGAAAAGAGCACACAAGCGATGACACCGGTGGATCCATGTGTGGTTTGTGAGAAGGACACACATGCAATGACAGTGGTGGATCCATTTGTGGTTCATGGGAAGAACACACATGCAATGACACTGGTGGATCCATGTGTGGTCTTTGAGAAGAACACACATGCAATGACACTGGTGATATCTGGTTCGTGAGAGGAACAGACATGCAATGACTCTAAATGTGGTTCATGAAAAGAGCAGACATGCAATGACACCGATGGATCCATGTGTGGTTAATGAGAATAACACACATGCAATGACACTGGGTGTGGTTCATGATATGGTTTGTGAGAAGAACACGCATGCAATGACTCTAGCTGTGGTTCATGAGAAGCACACACATGCAATGGCTCTAACTGTGGTTCATGAAAAGAACAGACATGCGATGAGACCGGTGGATCCATGTGTGGTCTATTAGAGGAACAGACATGCAATGCCTCTAACTGTGGTTCATGAAAAGAGCAGACATGCAATGACACTGGTGGATCCATGTGTGGTTAATGAGAATAACACACATGCAATGACACTGGGTGTGGTTCATGATATGGTTTGTGAGAAGAACACACATGCAATGACACTAGCTGTGGTTCATGAGAAGAACACACATGCAATGACTCTAACTATGGTTCATGAAAAGAGGAGACATGCGATGACACTGGTGGATCCATGTGTGCTTCATGGGAGGAACACACATGCGATGACACTGGTGGATCCATGTGTGGTTCATGGGAAGAACACACATGCAATGACACTGGTGGATCCATGTGTGGTCTGTGAGAAGAACACACATGCAATGACACTGGTAATATGTGGTTTGTGAAACGAACAGACATGCAATGACTCTAACTGTGGTTCATGAAAAGAGCAGACATGCAATGACACTGGTGGATCCATGTTTGGTCTATGAGAGGAACAGACATGCAATGACTCTAGCTGTGGTTCATGAGAATAACACACATGCAATGACTCTAACTGTGGTTCATGAAAAGAACAGACATGCGATGCCACCGGTGGATCCATGTGTGGTCTATGAGAGGAACAGACATGCAATGACTCTAACTGTGGTTCATGAAAAGAGCAGACATGCAATGACACTGCTGGATCCATGTGTGGTTAATGTGAATAACACACATGCAATGACACTAGGTGTGGTTCATGATATGGTTTGTGAGAAGAACACACATGCAATGACTCTAGCTGTGGTTCATGATAAGAACACACATCCAATGACTCTAACTATGGTTCATGAAAAGAACAAACATGCGATGACACCAGTGGATCCATGTGTGGTCTATGAGAGGAACAGAGATGCAACGACTCTAACCGTGGTTCATGAAAAGAGCAGACATGCTATGACACTGGTGGATCCATGTGTGGTTAATGAGAATAACACACATGCAATGACACTAGGTGTGGTTCATGATATGGTTTATGAGAAGAACACACAAGCAATGACTCTAGCTGTGGTTCATGAGAAGAACACACATGCAATGACTCTAACTATGGTTCATGAAAAGAGCACACAAGCGATGACACCGGTGGATCCATGTGTGGTTTGTGAGAAGGACACACATGCAATGACACTGGTGGATCCATTTGTGGTTCATGGGAAGAACACACATGCAATGACACTGGTGGATCCATGTGCGGTCTTTGAGAAGAACACACATGCAATGACACTAGTGATATGTGGTTTGTGAGAGGAACAGACATGCAATGACTCTAACTTTGGTTCATGAAAAGAGCATACATGCAATGACACCGATGGATCCATGTGTGGTTAATGAGAATAACACACATGCAATGACACTGGGTGTGGTTCATGATATGGTTTGTGAGAAGAACACACATGCAATGACTTTAGTTGTGCTTCATGAGAAGAACACACATGCAATGGCTCTAACTGTGGTTCTTGAAAAGAACACACATGTGATGAGACCGGTGGATCCATGTGTGGTCTATTAGAGGAACAGACATGCAATGCCTCTAACTGTGGTTCATGAAAAGAGCAGACATGCAATGACACTGGTGGATCCATGTGTGGTTAATGAGAATAACACACGTGCAATGAAACTGGGTGTGGTTCATGATATGGTTTGTGAGAAGAACACGCATGCAATGACTCTAGCTGTGGTTCATGAGAAGCACACACATGCAATGGCTCTAACTGTGGTTCATGAAAAGAACAGACATGCGATGAGACCAGTGGATCCATGTGTGGTCTATTAGAGGAACAGACATGCAATGCCTCTAACTGTGGTTCATGAAAAGAGCAGACATGCAATGACACTGGTGGATCCATGTGTGGTTAATGAGAATAACACACATGCAATGACACTGGGTGTGGTTCATGATATGGTTTGTGAGAAGAACACACATGCAATGACACTAGCTGTGGTTCATGAGAAGAACACACATGCAATGACTCTAACTATGGTTCATGAAAAGAGGAGACATGCAATGACACTGGTGGATCCATGTGTGCTTCATGGGAGGAACACACATGCGATGACACTGGTGGATCCATTAGTGGTTCATGGGAAGAACACACATGCAATGACACTGGTGGATCCATGTGTGGTCTGTGAGAAGAACACACATGCAATGACACTGGTAATATGTGGTTTGTGAAACAAACAGACATGCAATGACTCTAACTGTGGTTCATGAAAAGAGCAGACATGCAATGACACTGGTGGATCCATGTGTGGTCTATGAGAGGAACAGACATGCAATGACTCTAGCTGTGGTTCATGAGAATAACACACATGCAATGACTCTAACTGTGGTTTATGAAAAGAACAGACATGCGATGCCACCAGTGGATCCATGTGTGGTCTATGAGAGGAACAAACATGCAATGACTCTAACTGTGGTTCATGAAAAGAGCAGACATGCAATGACACTGCTGGATCCATGTGTGGTTAATGTGAATAACACACATGCAATGACACTAGGTGTGGTTCTTGATATGGTTTGTGAGAAGAACACACATGCAATGACTCTAGCTGTGGTTCATGATAAGAACACACATCCAATGACTCTAACTATGGTTCATGAAAAGAACAAACATGCGATGACACCAGTGGATCCATGTGTGGTCTATGAGAGGAACAGACATGCAACGACTCTAACCGTGGTTCATGAAAAGAGCAGACATGCTATGACACTGGTGGATCCATGTGTGGTTAATGAGAATAACACACATGCAATGACACGAGGTGTGGTTCATGATATGGTTTATGAGAAGAACACACATGCAATGACTCTAGCTGTGGTTCATGAGAAGAACACACATGCAATGACTCTAACTATGGTTCATGAAAAGAGCACACAAGATATGACACCAGTGGATCCATGTGTGGTTTGTGAGAAGGACACACATGCAATGACACTGGTGGATCCATTTGTGGTTCATGGGAAGAACACACATGCAATGACAATGGTGGATCCATGTGCGGTCTTTGAGAAGAACACACATGCAATGACACTGGTGATATGTGGTTTGTGAGAGGAACAGACATGCAATGACTCTAACTTTGGTTCATGAAAAGAGCATACATGCAATGACACCGATGGATCCATGTGTGGTTAATGAGAATAACACACATGCAATGACACTGGGTGTGGTTCATGATATGGTTTGTGAGAAGAACACACATGCAATGACTTTAGCTGTGCTTCATGAGAAGAACACACATGCAATGGCTCTAACTGTGGTTCTTGAAAAGAACAGACATGTGATGAGACCGGTGGATCCATGTGTGGTCTATTAGAGGAACAGACATGCAATGCCTCTAACTGTGGTTCATGAAAAGAGCAGACATGCAATGACACTGGTGGATCCATGTGTGGTTAATGAGAATAACACACATGCAATGACACTGGGCGTGGTTCATGATATGGTTTGTGAGAAGAACACGCATGCAATGACTCTAGCTGTGGTTCATGAGAAGCACACACATGCAATGGCTCTAACTATGGTTCATGAAAAGAACAGACATGCGATGAGACCGGTGGATCCATGTGTGGTCTATTAGAGGAACAGACATGCAATGCCTCTAACTGTGGTTCATGAAAAGAGCAAACATGCAATGACACTGGTGGATCCATGTGTGGTTAATGAGAATAACACACATGCAATGACACTGGGTGTGGTTCATGATATGGTTTGTGAGAAGAACACACATGCAATGACACTAGCTGTGGTTCATGAGAAGAACACACATGCAATGACTCTAACTATGGTTCATGAAAAGAGGAGATATGCGATGACACTAGTGGATCCATGTGTGCTTCATGGGAGGAACACACATGCGATGACACTGGTGGATCCATGTGTGGTTCATGGGAAGAACACACATGCAATGACACTGGTGGATCCATGTGTGGTCTGTGAGAAGAACACACATGCAATGACACTGGTAATATGTGGTTTGTGAAACGAACAGACATGCAATGACTCTAACTGTGGTTCATGAAAAGAGCAGACATGCAATGACACTGGTGGATCCATGTGTGGTCTATGAGAGGAACAGACATGCAATGACTCTAGCTGTGGTTCATGAGAATAACACACATGCAATGACTCTAACTGTGGTTCATGAAAAGAACAGACATGCGATGCCACCGGTGGATCCATGTGTGGTCTATGAGAGGAACAGACATGCAATGACTCTAACTGTGGTTCATGAAAAGAGCAGACATGCAATGACACTGCTGGATCCATGTGTGGGTAATGTGAATAACACACATGCAATGACACTAGGTGTGGTTCATGATATGGTTTGTGAGAAGAACACACATGCAATGACTATAGCTGTGGTTCATGATAAGAACACACATCCAATGACTCTAACTATGGTTCATGAAAAGAACAAACATGCGATGACACCAGTGGATCCATGTGTGGTCTATGAGAGGAACATACATGCAACGACTCTAACCGTGGTTCATGAAAAGAGCAGACATGCAATGACACTGGTGGATCCATGTGTGGTTAATGAGAATAACACACATGCAATGACACTAGGTGTGGTTCATGATATGGTTTATGAGAAGAACACACATGCAATGACTCTAGCTGTGGTTCATGAGAAGAACACACATGCAATGACTCTAACTATGGTTCATGAAAAGAGCACACAAGCGATGACACCGGTGGATCCATGTGTGGTTTGTGAGAAAGACACACATGCAATGACACTGGTGGATTCATTTGTGGTTCATGGGAAGAACACACATGCAATGACACTGGTGGATCCATGTGCGGTCTTTGAGAAGAACACACATGCAATGACACTGGTGATATGTGGTTTATGAGAGGAACAGACATGCAGTGACTCTAACTGTGGTTCATGAAAAGATCAAACATGCAATGACACCGGTGGATCCATGTGTGGTTAATGAGAATAACACACATGCAATGACACTGGGTGTGGTTCATGATATGGTTTGTGAGCAGAACACACATGCAATGACTCTAGCTATGGTTCATGAGAATACCACACATGCAATGACTCTAACTATGGTTCATGAAAAGAACAGACATGCGATGACACCGGTGGATCCATGTATGGTCTATGAGAGGAACAGACATGCAATGACTCTAACTGTGGTTCATGAAAAGAGCAGGCATGCGATGACACTGATGGATCCATGTGTGGTTCATGGGAGGAACACAGATGCAATGACACTGGTGGATCCATGTGTGGTTCATGGGAAGAACACGCATGCAATGACACTGGTGGATCCATGTGTGGTCTGTGAGAAGAACACACATGCAATGACACTGGTGATATGTGGTTTGAGAAAGGAACAGACATGCAATGACTCTAACTATGGTTCATGAAAAGAGCAGACATGCAATGACACTGGTGGATCCATGTGTGGTCTATGAGAGGAACATACATGTAATGACTCTAGGTGTGGTTCATGAGAATAACACACATGCAATGACTCTAACTGTGGTTCATGAAAAGAACACACATGCGATGACACCGGTGGATCCATGTGTGGTCTATGAGAGGAACTGACATGCAATGACTCTAACCATAGTTCATGAAAAGAGCAGACATGCTCTGACACTGGTGGATCCATGTGTGGTTAATGAGAATAACACACATGTAATGACACTGGGTGTGGTTCATGATATGGTTTGTGAGAAGAACACACATGCAATGACTTTAGCTGTGCTTCATGAGAAGAACACACATGCAATGGCTCTAACTGTGTATTCTTGAAAAGAACAGACATGTGATGAGACCGGTGGATCCATGTGTGGTCTATTAGAGGAACAGACATGCAATGCCTCTAACTGTGGTTCATGAAAAGAGCAGACATGCAATGACACTGGTGGATCCATGTGTGGTTAATGAGAATAACACACATGCAATGACACTGGGTGTGGTTCATGATATGGTTTGTGAGGAGAACACGCATGCAATGACTCTAGCTGTGGTTCATGAGAAGCACACACATGCAATGGCTCTAACTGTGGTTCATGAAAAGAACAGACATGCGATGAGACCGGTGGATCCATGTGTGGTCTATTAGAGGAACAAACATGCAATGCCTCTAACTGTGGTTCATGAAAAGAGCAGACATGCAATGACACTGGTGGATCCATGTGTGGTTAATGAGAATAACACACATGCAATGACACTGGGTGTGGTTCATGATATGGTTTGTGAGAAGAACACACATGCAATGACACTAGCTGTGGTTCATGAGAAGAACACACATGCAATGACTCTAACTATGGTTCATGAAAAGAGGAGACATGCGATGACACTGGTGGATCCATGTGTGCTTCATGGGAGGAACACACATGCGATGACACTGGTGGATCCATGTGTGGTTCATGGGAAGAACACACATGCAATGACACTGGTGGATCCATGTGTGGTCTATGAGAAGAACACACATGCAATGACACTGGTAATATGTGGTTTGTGAAACAAACAGACATGCAATGACTCTAACTGTGGTTCATGAAAAGAGCAGACATGCAATGACACTGGTGGATCCATGTGTGGTCTATGAGAGGAACAGACATGCAATGACTCTAGCTGTGGTTCATGAGAATAACACACATGCAATGACTCTAACTGTGGTTCATGAAAAGAACAGACATGCGATGCCACCGGTGGATCCATGTGTGGTCTATGAGAGGAACAAACATGCAATGACTCTAACTGTGGTTCATGAAAAGAGCAGACATGCAATGACACTGCTGGATCCATGTGTGGTTAATGTGAATAACACACATGCAACGACACTAGGTGTGGTTCATGATATGGTTTGTGAGAAGAACACACATGCAATGACTCTAGCTGTGGTTCATGATAAGAACACACATCCAATGACTCTAACTATGGTTCATGAAAAGAACAAACATGCGATGACACCAGTGGATCCATGTGTGGTCTATGAGAGGAACAGACATGCAACGACTCTAACCGTGGTTCATGAAAAGATCAGACATGCTATGACAATGGTGGATCCATGTGTGGTTAATGAGAATAACACACATGCAATGACACTAGGTGTGGTTCATGATATGGTTTATGAGAAGAACACACATGCAATGACTCTAGCTATGGTTCATGAGAAGAACACACATGCAATGACTCTAACTATGGTTCATGAAAAGAGCACACAAGCGATGACACCGGTGGATCCATGTGTGGTTTGTGAGAAGGACACACATGCAATGACACTGGTGGATCCATTTGTGGTTCATGGGAAGAACACACATGCAATGACACTGTTGGATCCATGTTCGGTCTTTGAGAAGAACACACATGCAATGACACTGGTGATATGTGGTTTGTGAGAGGAACAGACATGCAATGACTCTAACTTTGGTTCATGAAAAGAGCATACATGCAATGACACCGATGGATCCATGTGTGGTTAATGAGAATAACACACATGCAATGACACTGGGTGTGGTTCATGATATGGTTTGTGAGAAGAACACACATGCAATGACTTTAGCTGTGCTTCATGAGAAGAACACACATGCAATGGCTCTAACTGTGGTTCTTGAAAAGAACAGACATGTGATGAGACCGGTGGATCCATGTGTGGTCTATTAGAGGAACATACATGCAATGCCTCTAACTGTGGTTCATGAAAAGAGCAGACATGCAATGACACTGGTGGATCCATGTGTGGTTAATGAGAATAACACACATGCAATGACACTGGGTGTGGTTCATGATATGGTTTGTGAGAAGAACACGCATGCAATGACTCTAGCTGTGGTTCATGAGAAGCACACACATGCAATGGCTCTAACTGTGGTTCATGACAAGAACAGACATGCGATGAGACCGGTGGATCCATGTGTGGTCTATTAGAGGAACAGACATGCAATGCCTCTAACTGTGGTTCATGAAAAGAGCAGACATGCAATGACACTGGTGGATCCATGTGTGGTTAATGAGAATAACACATATGCAATGCCACTGGGTGTGGTTCATGATATGGTTTGTGAGAAGAACACACATGCAATGACACTAGCTGTGGTTCATGAGAAGAACACACATGCAATGACTCTAACTATGGTTCATGAAAAGAGGAGACATGCGATGACACTGGTGGATCCATGTGTGCTTCATGGGAGGAACACACATGCAATGACACTGGTGGATCCATGTGTGGTTCATGGGAAGAACACACATGCAATGACACTGGTGGATCCATGTGTGGTCTGTGAGAAGAACACACATGAAATGACACTGGTAATATGTGGTTTGTGAAACGAACAGACATGCAATGACTCTAACTGTGGTTCATGAAAAGAGCAGACATGCAATGACACTGGTGGATCCATGTGTGGTCTATGAGAGGAACAGACATGCAATGACTCTAGCTGTGGTTCATGAGAATAACACACATGCAATGACTCTAACTGTGGTTCATGAAAAGAAGAGACTTGCGATGCCACCAGTGGATCCATGTGGTGGTCTATGAGAGGAACAGACATGCAATGACTCTAACTGTGGTTCATGAAAAGAGCAGACATGCAATGACACTGCTGGATCCATGTGTGGTTAATGTGAATAACACACATGCAATGACACTAGGTGTGGTTCATGATATGGTTTGTCAGAAGAACACACATGCAATGACTCTAGCTGTGGTTCATGATAAGAACACACATCCAATGACTCTAACTATGGTTCATGAAAAGAACAAACATGCGATGACACCAGTGGATCCATGTGTGGTCTATGAGAGGAACAGACATGCAACGACTCTAACCGTGGTTCATGAAAAGAGCAGACATGCTATGACACTGGTGGATCCATGTGTGGTTAATGAGAATAACACACATGCAATGACACTAGGTGTGGTTCATGATATGGTTTATGAGAAGAACACACATGCAATGACTGTAGCTGTGGTTCATGAGAAGAACACACATGCAATGACTCTAACTATGGTTCATGAAATGAGCACACAAGCGATGACACCGGTGGATCCATGTGTGGTTTGTGAGAAGGACACACATGCAATCACACTGGTGGATCCATTTGTGGTTCATGGGAAGAACACACATGCAATGACACTGGTGGATCCATGTGCGGTCTTTGGGAAGAACATACATGCAATGACACTGGTGATATGTGGTTTGTGAGAGGAACAGACATGCAATTACTCTAACTTTGGTTCGTGAAAAGAGCATACATGCAATGACACCGATGGATCCATGTGTGGTTAATGAGAATAACACACATGCAATGACACTGGGTGTGGTTCATGATATGGTTTGTGAGAAGAACACACATGCAATGACTTTAGCTGTGCTTCATGAGAAGAACACACATGCAATGGCTCTAACTGTGGTTCTTGAAAAGAACAGACATGTGATGAGACCGGTGGATCCATGTGTGGTCTATTAGAGGAACAGACATGCAATGCCTCTAACTGTGGTTCATGAAAAGAGCAGACATGCAATGACACTGGTGGATCCATGTGTGGTTAATGAGAATAACACACATGCAATGACACTGGGTGTGGTTCATGATATGGTTTGTGAGAAGAACACACATGCAATGACACTAGCTATGGTTCGTGAGAAGAACACACATGCAATGACTCTAACCATTGTTCATGAAAAGAGCAGACATGCGATGACACTGGTGGATCCATGTGTGCTTCATGGGAGGAACACACATGCGATGACACTGGTGGATCCATGTGTGGTTCATGGGAAGAACACACATGCAATGACACTGGTGGATCCATGTGTGGTGAACACACATGCAATGACACTGGTAATATGTGGTTTGGGAAAGGAACAGACATGCAATGACTCTAACTTTGGTTCATGAAAAGAGCAGACATGCAATGACACTGGTGGATCCATGTGTGGTCTATGAGAGGAACAGACATGCAATGACTCTAGCTGTGGTTCATGAGAATAACACACATGCAATGACTCTAACTGTGGTTCATGAAAAGAACAGACATGCGATGACACCGGTGGATCCATGTGTGGTCTATGAGAGGAACATACATGCAATGACTCTAACTGTGGTTCATGAAAAGAGCAGACATGCAATGACACTGGTGGATCCATGTGTGGTTAATGAGAATAACACACATGCAATGACACTAGGTGTGGTTCATGATATGGTTTGTGAGAAGAACACACATGCAATGACCCTAGCTGTTGTTCATGAGAAGAACACACATCCAATGACTCTAACTATGGTTCATGCAAAGAACAAACATGCGATGACACCGATGGATCCATGTGTGGTCTGTGAGAGGAACAGATATGCAGCGACTCTAACCGTGGTTCATGAAAAGAGCAGACATGCTATGACACTGGTGGATCCATGTGTGGTTAATGAGAATAACACACATGCAATGACACTAGGTGTGGTTCATGATATGGTTTGTGAGAAGAACACATATGCAATGACACTAGCTGTGGTTCATGAGAAGAACACACATGCAATGACTCTAACTATGGTTCATGAAAAGAGGAGACATGCGATGACACTGGTGGATCCAGGTGTGCTTCATGGGAGGAACACACATGCGATGACACTGGTGGATCCATGTGTGGTTCATGGGAAGAACACACATGCAATGACACTGGTGGATCCATGTGTGGTCTGTGAGAAGAACACACATGCAATGACACTGGTAATATGTGGTTTGTGAAACGAACAGACATGCAATGACTCTAACTATGGTTCATGAAAAGAGCAGACATGCAATGACACTGGTGGATCCATGTGTGGTCTATGAGAGGAACAGACATGCAATGACTAGCTGTGGTTCATGAGAATAACACACATGCAATGACTCTAACTGTGGTTCATGAAAAGAACAGACATGCGATGACACCGGTGGATCCATGTGTGGTCTATGAGAGGAACAGACATGCAATGACTCTAACTGTGGTTCATGAAAAGAGCAGACATGCAATGACACTGCTGGATCCATGTGTGGTTAATGTGAATAACACACATGCAATGACACTAGGTGTGGTTCATGATATGGTTTGTGAGAAGAACACACATGCAATGACTCTAGCTGTGGTTCATGATAAGAACACACATCCAATGACTCTAACTATGGTTCATGAAAAGAACAAACATGCGATGACACCAGTGGATCCATGTGTGGTCTATGAGAGGAACATACATGCAACGACTCTAACCGTGGTTCATGAAAAGAGCAGACATGCAATGACACTGGTGGATCAATGTGTGGTTAATGAGAATAACACACATGCAATGACACTAGGTGTGGTTCATGATATGGTTTATGAGAAGAACACACATGCAATGACTCTAGCTGTGGTTCATGAGAAGAACACACATGCAATGACTCTAACTATGGTTCATGAAAAGAGCACACAAGCGATGACACCGGTGGATCCATGTGTGGTTTGTGAGAAGGACACACATGCAATGACACTGGTGGATCCATTTGTGGTTCATGCGAAGAACACACATGCAATGACACTGGTGGATCCATGTGCGGTCTTTGAGAAGAACACACATGTAATGACACTGGTGATATGTGGTTTGTGAGAGGAACAGACATGCAATGACTCTAACTGTGGTTCATAAAAAGAGCAAACATGCAATGACACCGGTGGATCCATGTGTGGTTAATGAGAATAACACACATGCAATGACACTGGGTGTGGTTCATGATATGGTTTGTGAGCAGAACACACATGCAATGACTCTAGCTATGGTTCATGAGAATACCACACATGCAATGACTCTAACTATGGTTCATGAAAAGAACAGACATGCGATGACACCGGTGGATCCATGTATGGTCTATGAGAGGAACAGACATGCAATGACTCTAACTGTGGTTCATGAAAAGAGCATACATGCAATGACACTAGTGGATCCTTGTATGGTTAATGAGAATAACACACATGCAATGACACTGGGTGTGGTTCATGATATGATTTGCGAGAAGAACACACATGCAATGACTCTAGCTATGGTTCATGAGGAGAACACACATGCAATGACTCTAACTGTGGTTCGTGAAAAGAGCAGGCATGTGATGACACTAATGGATCCATGTGTGGTTCATGGGAGGAACACACATGCAATGACACTGGTGGATCCATGTGTGGTTCATGGGAAGAACACACATACAATGACACTGGTGGATCCATGTGTGGTCTATGAGAAGAACACACATGCAATGACACTGGTGATATGTGGTTTGTGAAAGGAACAGACATGCAATGACTCTAACTATGGTTCATGAAAAGAGCAGACATGCAATGACACTGGTGGATCCATGTGTGGTCTATGAGAGGAACAGACATGTAATGACTCTAGGTGTGGTTCATGAGAATAACACACATGCAATGACTCTAACTGTGGTTCATGAAAAGAACACACATGCGATGACACCGGTGGATCCATGTGTGGTCTATGAGAGGAACAGACATGCAATGACTCTAACCATAGTTCATGAAAAGAGCAGACATGCTATGACACTGGTGGATCCATATGTGGTTAATGAGAATAACACACATGTAATGACACTGGGTATGGTTCATGATATGTTTTGTGAGAAGAACACACATGCAATGACTCTAGCTGTGGTTCATGAGACGAACACACATGCAATGACTCTAACTCTGGTTCATGAAAAGAACACACAAGCAATGACACTGGTGGATCCATGTGTGGTTTGTGAGAAGGACACACATGCAATGACACTGGTGGATCCATGTGTGGTTCATGGGAAGAACACACATGCAATGACGCTGGTGGATCCATGTGTGGTCTTTGAGAATAACACACATGCAATGACACTAGTGATATGTGGTTCGTGAGAGGAACAGACATGCAATGACTCTAAATGTGGTTCATGAAAAGAGGAGACATTCAATGACACCGATGGATCCATGTGTGGTTAATGAGAATAACACACATGCAATGACACTGGGTGTGGTTCATGATATGGTTTGTGAGAAGAACACACATGCAATGACTCTAGCTGTGCTTCATGAGAAGAACACACATGCAATGGCTCTAACTATGGTTCATGAAAAGAACAGACATGCGATGACACCGGTGGATCCATGTATGGTCTATGAGAGGAACAGACATGCAATGACTCTAACTGTGGTTCATGAAAAGAGCATACATGCAATGACACTGGTGGATCCATGTATGGTTAATGAGAATAACACGCATGCAATGACACTGGGTGTGGTTCATGATATGGTTTGTGAGAAGAACACACATGCAATGACTCTAGCTATGGTTCATGAGGAGAACACACATGCAATGACTCTAACTATGGTTCATGAAAAGAGCAGGCATGCGATGACACTGATGGATCCATGTGTGGTTCATGGGAGGAACACACATGCAATGACACTGGTGGATCCATGTGTGGTTCATGGGAAGAACACACATGCAATGACACTGGTGGATCCATGTGTGGTCTGTGAGAAGAACACACATGCAATGACATTGGTGATATGTGGTTTGTGAAACGAACAGACATGCAATGACTCTAACTATGGTTCATGAAAAGAGCAGACATGCAATGACACTGGTGGATCCATGTTTGGTCTATGAGAGGAACAGACATGCAATGACTCTAGGTGTGGTTCATGAGAATAACACACATGCAATGACTCTAACTGTGGTTCATGAAAAGAACAGACATGCGATGACACCGGTGGATCCATGTGTGGTCTATGAGAGGAACAGACATGCAATGACTCTAACCGTAGTTCATGAAAAGAGCAGACATGCTATGACACTGGTGGATCCATGTGTGGTTAATGAGAATAACACACATGCAATGACACTGGGTGTGGTTCATGATATGGTTTGTGAGAAGAACACACATGCAATGACTCTAGCTGTGGTTCATGAGACGAACACACATGCAATGACTCTAACTCTGGTTCATGAAAAGAACACACAAGCGATGACACCGGTGGATCCATGTGTGGTTTGTGAGAAGGACACACAAGCAATGACACTGGTGGATCCATGTGTGGTTCATGGGAAGAACACACATGCAATGACACTTGTGGATCCATGTGTGGTCTTTGAGAAGAGCACACATGCAATGACACTGGTGATATGTGATTCGTGAGAGGAACAGACATGCAATGACTCTAAATGTGGTTCATGAAAAGGGCATACATGAATGACACCGATGGATCCATGTGTGGTTAATGAGAATAACAAACATGCAATGACACGGGGTGTGGTTCATGATATGGTTTGTGAGAAGAACACACATGCAATGACTTTAGCTGTGCTTCATGAGAAGAACACACATGCAATGGCTCTAATTGTGGTTCTTGAAAAGAACAGACATGTGATGAGACCGGTGGATCCATGTGTGGTCTATTAGAGGAACAGACATGCAATGCCTCTAACTGTGGTTCATGAAAAGAGCAGACATGCAATGACACTGGTGGATCCATGTGTGGTTAATGAGAATAACACACATGCAATGACACTGGGTGTGGTTCATGATATGGTTTGTGAGAAGAACACACATGCAATGACACTAGCTGTGGTTCATGAGAAGAACACACATGCAATGACTCTAACTATGGTTCATGAAAAGAGGAGACATGCGATGACACTGGTGGATCCATGTGTGCTTCATGGGAGGAACACACATGCGATGACACTGGTGGATCCATGTGTGGTTCATGGGAAGAACACACATGCAATGACACTGGTGGATCCATGTGTGGTCTGTGAGAAGAACACACATGCAATGACACTGGTAATATGTGGTTTGTGAAAGGAACAGACATGCAATGACTCTAACTTTGGTTCATGAAAAGAGCAGACATGCAATGACACTGGTGGATCCATGTTTGGTCTATGAGAGGAACAGACATGCAATGACTCTAGGTGTGGTTCATGAGAATAACACACATGCAATAACTCTAACTATGGTTCATGAAAAGAACAGACATGCGATGACACCAGTGGATCCATGTGTGG
This sequence comes from Avena sativa, assembly GCA_916181665.1. Classification (NCBI taxonomy): domain Eukaryota; kingdom Viridiplantae; phylum Streptophyta; class Magnoliopsida; order Poales; family Poaceae; genus Avena; species Avena sativa. Next base: position 687,674,299 of record OV702289.1, read on the forward strand.
TCTATGAGAGGAACAGACATGCAATGACTCTAACCATAGTTCATGAAAAGAGCAGACATGCTATGACACTGGTGGATCCATGTGTGGTTAATGAGAATAACACACATGTAATGACACTGGGTGTGGTTCATGATATGTTTTGTGAGAAGAACACACATGCAATGACTCTAGCTGTGGTTCATGAAAAGAACACACAAGCAATGACACTGGTGGATCCATGTGTGGTTTGTGAGAAGGACACACATGCAATGACACTGGTGGATCCATGTGTGGTTCATGGGAAGAACACACATGCAATGACACTGGTGGATCCATGTGTGGTCTTTGAGAAGAACACACATGCAATGACACTAGTGATATGTGGTTCGTGAGAGGAACAGACATGCAATGACTCTAAATGTGGTTCATGAAAAGAGCAGACATGCAATGACACCGATGGATCCATGTGTGGTTAATGAGAATAACACACATGCAATGACACTGGGTGTGGTTCATGATATGGTTTGTGAGAAGAACACACATGCAATGACTCTAGCTGTGCTTCATGAGAAGAACACACATGCAATGGCTCTAACTATGGTTCATGAAAAGAACAGACATGCGATGACACCGGTGGATCCATGTATGGTCTATGAGAGGAACAGACATGCAATGACTCTAACTGTGGTTCATGAAAAGAGCATACATGCAATGACACTGGTGGATCCATGTATGGTTAATGAGAATAACACGCATGCAATGACACTGGGTGTGGTTCATGATATGGTTTGTGAGAAGAACACACATGCAATGACTCTAGCTATGGTTCATGAGGAGAACACACATGCAATGACTCTAACTTTGTTTCATGAAAAGAGCAGGCATGCGATGACACTGATGGATCCATGTGTGGTTCATGGGAGGAACACACATGCAATGACACTGGTGGATCCATGTGTGGTTCATGGGAAGAACACACATGCAATGACACTGGTGGATCCATGTGTGGTCTGTGAGAAGAACACACATGCAATGACACTGGTGATATGTGGTTTGTGAAACGAACAGACATGCAATGACTCTAACTATGGTTCATGAAAAGAGCAGACATGCAATGACACTGGTGGATCCATGTTTGGTCTATGAGAGGAACAGACATGCAATGACTCTAGGTGTGGTTCATGAGAATAACACACATGCAATGACTCTAACTGTGGTTCATGAAAAGAACAGACATGCGATGACACCGGTGGATCCATGTGTGGTCTATGAGAGGAACAGACATGCAATGACTCTAACTGTAGTTCATGAAAAGAGCAGACATGCTATGACACTGGTGGATCCATGTGTGGTTAATGAGAATAACACACATGCAATGACACTGGGTGTGGTTCATGATATGGTTTGTGAGAAGAACACACATGCAATGACTCTAGCTGTGGTTCATGAGACGAACACACATGCAATGACTCTAACTCTGGTTCATGAAAAGAACACACAAGCGATGACACCGGTGGATCCATGTGTGGTTTGTGAGAAGGACACACAAGCAATGACACTCGTGGATCCATGTGTGGTTCATGGGAAGAACACACATGCAATGACACTGGTGGATCCATGTGTGGTCTTTGAGAAGAACACACATGCAATGACACTGGTGATATGTGATTCGTGAGAGGAACAGACATGCAATGACTCTAAATGTAGTTCATGAAAAGAGCATACATGCAATGACACCGATGGATCCATGTGTGGTTAATGAGAATAACAAACATGCAATGACACGGGGTGTGGTTCATGATATGGTTTGTGCGAAGAACACACATGCAATGACTTTAGCTATGCTTCATGAGAAGAACACACATGCAATGGCTCTAACTGTGGTTCTTGAAAAGAACAGACATGTGATGAGACCGGTGGATCCATGTGTGGTCTATTAGAGGAACAGACATGCAATGCCTCTAACTGTGGTTCATAAAAAGAGCAGACATGCAATGACACTGGTGGATCCATGTGTGGTTAATGAGAATAACACACATGCAATGACACTGGGTGTGGTTCATGATATGGTTTGTGATAAGAACACACATGCAATGACACTAGCTGTGGTTCATGAGAAGAACACACATGCAATGACTCTAACCATTGTTCATGAAAAGAGCAGACATGCGATGACACTGGTGGATCCATGTGTGCTTCATGGGAGGAACACACATGCGATGACACTGGTGGATCCATGTGTGGTTCATGGGAAGAACACACATGCAATGACACTGGTGGATCCATGTGTGGTCTGTGAGAAGAACACACATGCAATGACACTGGTAATATGTGGTTTGTGAAAGGAACAGACATGCAATGACTCTAACTTTGGTTCATGAAAAGAGCAGACATGCAATGACACTGGTGGATCCATGTTTGATCTATGAGAGGAACAGACATGCAATGACTCTAGGTGTGGTTCATGAGAATAACACACATGCAATGACTCTAACAGTGGTTCATGAAAAGAACAGACATGCGATGACACCGGTGGATCCATGTGTGGTCTATGAGAGGAACAGACATGCAATGACTCTATCCGTAGTTCATGAAAAGAGCAGACATGCTATGACACTGGTGGATCCATGTGTGGTTAATGAGAATAACACACATGCAATGACACTGGGTGTGGTTCATGATATGGTTTGTGAGAAGAACACACATGCAATGACTCTAGCTGTGGTTCATGAGACGAACACACATGCAATGACTCTAACTCTGGTTCATGAAAAGAACACACAAGCGATGACACCGGTGGATCCATGTGTGGTTTGTGAGAAGGACACATAAGCAATGACACTGGTGGATCCATGTGTGGTTCATGGGAAGAACACACATGCAATGACACTGGTGGATCCATGTGTGGTCTTTGAGAAGAACACACATGCAATGACACTGGTGATATGTGATTCGTGAGAGGAACAGACATGCAATGACTCTAAATGTGGTTCATGAAAAGAGCATACATGCAGTGACACCGATGGATCCATGTGTGTTTAATGAGAATAACACACATGCAATGACACTGGGTGTGTTTCATGATATGGTTTGTGACAAGAACACACATGCAATGACTTTAGTTGTGCTTCATGAGAAGAACACACATGCAATGGCTCTAACTGTGGTTCATGAAAGAACAGACATGCGATGAGTCCGGTGGATCCATGTGTGGTCTATTAGAGGAACAGACATGCAATGCCTCTAACTGTGGTTCATGGAAAGAGCAGACATGCAATGACACTGGTGGATCCATGTGTGGTTAATGAGAATAACACACATGCAATGACAGTGGGTGTGGTTCATGATATGGTTTGTGAGAAGAACACACATGCAATGACACTAGCTGTGGTTCATGAGAAGACCACACGTGCAATGACTCTAACCATTGTTCATGAAAAGAGCAGACATGCGATGACACGGTGGATCCATGTGTGCTTCATGGGAGGAACACACATGCGATGACACAGGTGGATCCATGTGTGGTTCATGGGAAGAACACACATGCAATGACACTGGTGGATCCATGTGTGGTCTGTGAGAAGAACACACATGCAATGACACTGGTAATATGTGGTTTGTGAAAGGAACAGACATGCAATGACTCTAACTTTGGTTCATGAAAAGAGCAGACATGCAATGACACTGGTGGATCCATGTGTGGTCTATGAGAGGAACCGACATGCAATGACTCTAACTGTGGTTCATGAAAAGAGCAGACATGCAATGACACTGGTGGATCCATGTGTGGTTAATGATAATAACACACATGCAATGACACTGGGTGTGGTTCATGATATGGTTTGTGAGAAGAACACACATGCAATGACTCTAGCTGTGGTTCATGAGAAGAACACACATCCAATGACTCTAACTATGGTTCATGAAAAGAACAAAACATGCGATGACACCGGTGGATCCATGTGTGGTCTATGAGAGGAACAGACATGCAACGACTCTAACCGTGGTTCATGAAAAGAGCAGACATGCTATGACACTGGTGGATCCATGTGTGGTTAATGAGAATAACACACATACAATGACACTAGGTGTGGTTCATTATATGGTTTATGAGAAGAACACACATGCAATGACTCTAGTTGTGGTTCATGAGAAGAACACACATGCAATGATTCTAACTATGGTTCATGAAAAGAGCACACAAGTGATGACACCGGTGGATCCATGTGTGGTTTGTGAGAAGGACACACATGCAATGACACTGGTGGATCCATTTCTGGTTCATGGGAAGAACACACATGCAATGACACTGGTGGATCCATGTGTGGTCTTTGATAAGAACACACATGCAATGACACTGGTGATATGTGGTTTTAGAGAGGAACAGACATGCAATGACTCTAACTATGGTTCATGAAAAGAGCAGACATGCAATGACACCGGTGGATCCATGTGTGGTTAATGAGAATAACACACATGCAATGACTCTGGGTGTGGTTCATGATATGGTCTGTGAGAAGAACACACATGCAATGACTCTAGCTATGGTTCATGAGAAGAACACACATGCAATGACTCTAACTGTGGTTCATGAAAAGAGCAGACATGCGATGACACTGGTGGATCCATGTGTGCTTCATGGGAGGAACACACATGCGATGACACTGGTGGATCCATGTGTGGTTCATGGGAAGAACACACATGCAATGACACTGGTGGATCCATGTGTGGTCTCTGAGAAGAACACACATGCAATGACACTGGTAATATGTGGTTTGTGAAAGGAACAGACATGCAATGACTCTAACTTTGGTTCATGAAAAGAGCAGACATGCAATGACACTGGTGGATCCATGTGTGGTCTATGAGAGGAACAGACATGCAATGACTCTAGCTGTGGTTCATGAGAATAACACACATGCAATGACTCTAACTGTGGTTCATGAAAAGAACAGACATGCGATGACACCGGTGGATCCATGTATGGTCTATGAGAGGAACAGACATGCAATGACTCTAACTGTGGTTCATGAAAAGAGCAGACATGCAATGACACTGGTGGATCCATGTGTGGTTAATGATAATAACACACATGCAATGACACTGGGTGTGGTTCATGATATGGTTTGTGAGAAGAACACACATGCAATGACTCTAGCTGTGGTTCATGAGAAGAACACACATCCAATGACTCTAACTATGGTTCATGAAAAGAACAAAACATGCGATGACACCGGTGGATCCATGTGTGGTCTATGAGAGGAACAGACATGCAACGACTCTAACCGTGGTTCATGAAAAGAGCAGACATGCTATGACACTGGTGGATCCATGTGTGGTTAATGAGAATAACACACATGCAATGACACTAGGTGTGGTTCATGATATGGTTTATGAGAAGAACACACATGCAATGACTCTAGCTGTGGTTCATGAGAAGAACACACATGCAATGACTCTAACTATGGTTCATGAAAAGAGCACACAAGCAATGACACCGGTGGATCCATGTGTGGTTTGTGAGAAGGACACACATGCAATGACACTGGTGGATCCATTTGTGGTTCATGGGAAGAACACACATGCAATGACACTGGTGGATCCATGTGTGGTCTTTGAGAAGAACACACATGCAATGACACTGGTGATATGTGGTTTTAGAGAGGAACAGACATGCAATGACTCTAACTATGGTTCATGAAAAGAGCAGACATGCAATGACACCGGTGGATCCATGTGTGGTTAATGAGAATAACACACATGCAATGACACTGGTGGATCCATGTGTGGTCTGTGAGAAGAACACACATGCAATGACTCTAGCTATGGTTCATGAGAATAACACACATGCAATGACTCTAACTGTGGTTCATGAAAAGAACAGACATGCGATGACACCGGTGGATCCATGTGTGGTCTATGAGAAGAACAGACATGCAATGACTCTAAATGTGGTTCATGAAAAGAGCATAGATGCAATGACACTGGTGGATCCATGTATGGTTAATGAGAATAACACGCATGCAATGACACTGGGTGTGGTTCATGATATGGTTTGTGAGAAGAACACACATGCAATGACTCTAGCTATGGTTCATGAGGAGAACACACATGCAATGACTCTAGCTATGGTTCATGGGAAGAACACACATGCAATGACACTGGTGGATCCATGTGTGGTCTGTGAGAAGAACACACATGCAATGACACTAGTGATATGTGGTTTGTGAAAGGAACAGACATGCAATGACTCTAACTATGGTTCATGAAAAGAGCAGACATGCAATGACACTGGTGGATCCATGTGTGGTCTATGAGAGTAACAGACATGCAATGACTCTAGGTGTGGTTCATGAGAATAACACACATGCAATGACTCTAACCGTGGTTCATGAAAAGAACAGACATGCGATGACACCGGTGGATCCAGTTGTGGTCTATGAGAGGAACACACAAGCAATGACTCTATCTGTGGTTCATGAAAAGAGTAGACATGCAATGACACTGCTGGATCCATGTGTGGTTAATGAGAATAACACACATGCAATGACACTGGGTGTGGTTCATGATATGGTTTGTGAGAAAAACAGACATGCAATGACTTTAGCTGTGGTTCATGAGAAGAACACACATCCAATGACCTTAACTGTGGTTCATGAAAAGAACAAACATGCGAAGACACCGATGGATCCATGTGTGTTCTATGAGAGGAACAGACATGCAATGACTCTAACCGTAGTTCATGAAAAGAGCAGACATGCTATGACACTGGTGGATCCATGTGTGGTTAATGAGAATAACACACATGCAATGACACTGGGTGTGGTTCATGATATGGTTTGTGAGAAGAACACACATGCAATGACTCTAGCTGTGGTTCATGAGACGAACACACATGCAATGACTCTAACTCTGGTTCATGAAAAGAACACACAAGCGATGACACCGGTGGATCCATGTGTGGTTTGTGAGAAGGACACACATGCAATGACACTGGTGGATCCATGTGTGGTTCATGGGAAGAACACACATGCAATGACACTGGTGGATCCATGTGTGGTCTTTGAGAAGAACACACATGCAATGACACTGGTGATATGTGGTTTGTGAGAGGAACATACATGCAATGACTCTAAATGTGGTTCATGAAAAGAGCAGACAGGCAATGACACCGGTGGATCCATGTGTGGTTAATGAGAATAACACACATGCAATGACACTGGGTGTGGTTCATGATATGGTTTGTGATAAGAACACACATGCAATGACTCTTGCTGTGGTTCATGAGAATAACGCACATGCAATGACTCTAACTGTGGTTCATGAAAAGAACAGACAGGCGATGACACCGGTGGATCCATGTGTGGTCTATGAGAGGAACAAACATGCAATTACTCTAACCGTGGTTCATGAAAAGAGCAGACATGCAATGACACTGGTGGATCCATGTGTGGTTAATGAGAATAACACACATGTAATGACACTGGGTGTGGTTCTTGATATGGTTTGTGAGAAGAACACACATGCAATCACTCTAGCTATGGTTCATGAGAAGAACACACATGCAATGACTCTAACTGTGGTTCATGAAAATAGCAGGCATGCGATGACACTGTGGATCCATGTGTGGTTCATGGGAGGAGCACACATGCAATGACACTGGTGGATCTATGTGTGGTTCATGGGATGAACACACATCCAATGACACTGGTGGATCCATGTGTGGTCTATGAGAAGAACACACATGCAATGACACTGGTGATATGTGGTTTGTGAAAGGAACAGACATGCAATGACTCTAACTGTGGTTCATGAAAAGAGCAGACATGCAATGATACTGGTGGATCCATGTGCTGTTAATGAGGATAACACACATGCAATGACACTGGGTATGGTTCATGATATGGTTTTTGAGAAGAACACACATGCAATCACTCTAGCTGTGGTTCATGAGAAGAACACACATCCAATGACTCTAACTGTGGTTCATGAAAAGAACAAACATGCGATGACACCGGTGGATCCATGTGTGGTCTATGAGAGGAACAGACATGTAATGACTCTAACTATGGTTCATGAAAAGAGCAGACATGCAATGATACTGGTGGATCCATGTGTGGTTAATGAGACTAACACACATGCAATGACACTGGGTGTGGTTCATGATATGGTTTGTGAGAAGAGACCACATGCAATCACTCTCTCTGTGGTTCATGAGAAGACGACACATCCAATGACTCTAACTGTGGTTCATGAAAAGAACAAACATGCGATGACACCGGTGGATCCATGTGTGTTCTATGAGAGGAACACATGCAATGACTCTAACCGTAGTTCATGAAAAGAGCAGACATGCTATGACACTGGTGGATCCATGTGTGGTTAATGAGAATAACACACATGCAATGACACTGGGTGTGGTTCATGATATGGTTTGTGAGAAGAACACACATGCAATGACTCTAGCTGTGGTTCATGAGATGAACACACATGCAATGACTCTAACTCTGGTTCGTGAAAAGAGCAGACATGCGATGACACTGGTGGATCCATGTGTGCTTCATGCGAGGAACACACATGCAATGACACTGGTGGATCGATGTGTGGTTCATGGGAAGAACACACATGCAATGACACTGCTGGATCCATGTGTGGTCTATGAGAAGAACACACATGCAATGACACTGGTGATATGTGGTTTGTGAAAGGAACAGACATGCAATGACTCTAGCTGTGGTTCATGAAAAGAGTAGACATGCAATGACACCGGTGGATCCATGTGTGGTTAATGAGAAGAACACACATGCAATGACACTGGGTGTCGTTCATGATATGGTTTGTGAGAAGAACACACATGCATTGACTCTAGCTGTGGTTCATGAGAATAACGCACATGCAATGACTCTAACTGTGGTTCATGAAAAGAACAGACATGCGATGACACCGGTGGATCCATGTGTGGTCTATGAGAAGAACAGACATGCAATGACTCTAACTGTGGTTCATGAAAAGAGCATACATGCAATGACACTGGTGGATCCATGTATGGTTAATGAGAATAACACGCATGCAATGACACTGGGTGTGGTTCATGATAATATTGTGAGAAGAACACACATGCAATGACTCTAGCTATGGTTCATGAGGAGAACACACATGCAATGACTCTAACTGTGGTTCATGAAAAGAGCAGGCATGCGATTACACCGGTGGATCCACGTGTGGTCTATGAGAGGAACAAACATGCAATGACTCTAACTGTGGTTCATGAAAAGAGCAGACATGCAATGACACTGGTGGATCCATGTGTGGTTAATGAGAATAACACACATGCAATGACACTGGGTGTGGTTCATGATATGGTTTGTGAGAAGAACACACATGCAATGACTCTAGCTATGGTTCATGAGGAGAACACACATGCAATGACTCTAACTGTGGTTCATGAAAAGAGCAGGCATGCGATGACACTGATGGATCCATGTGTGGCTCATGGGAGGAACACACATGCAATGACACTGGTGGATCCATGTGTGGTTCATGGGAAGAACACACATGCAATGACACTGGTGGATCCATGTGTGGTCTGTGAGAAGAACACACATGCAATGACACTGGTGATATGTGGTTTGTGAAAGGAACAGACATGCAATGACTCTAACTATGGTTCATGAAAAGAGCAGACATGCAATGATACTGGTGGATCCATGTGTGGTTCATGGGAAGAACACACATGCAATGACACTGGTGGATCCATGTGTGCTCTTTGAGAAGAACACACATGCAATGACACTGGTGATATGTGGTTTGTGAGAGGAACAGAAATGCAATGACTCTAAATGTGGTTCATGAAAAGAGCAGACATGCAATGACACCGGTGGATCCATGTGTGGTTAATGAGAATAACACACATGCAATGACACTGGGTGTGGTTCACGATATGGTTTGTGATAAGAACACACATGCAATGACTCTTGCTGTGGTTCATGAGAATAACGCACATGCAATGACTCTAACTGTGGTTCATGAAAAGAACAGACATGCGATGACACCGGTGGATCCACGTGTGGTCTATGAGAGGAACAAAAATGCAATGACTCTAACTGTGGTTCATGAAAAGAGCAGACATGCAATGACACTGGTGGATCCATGTGTGGTTAATGAGAATAACACACATGCAATGACACTGGGTGTGGTTCATGATATGGTTTGTGAGAAGAACACACATGCAATGACTCTAGCTATGGTTCATTAGGAGAACACACATGCAATGACTCTAACTGTGGTTCATGAAAAGAGCAGGCATGCGATGACACTGATGGATCCATGTGTGGTTCATGGGAGGAACACACATGCAATGACACTGGTGGATCCATGTGTGGTTCATGGGAAGAACACACATGCAATGACACTGGTGGATCCATGTGTGGTCTGTGAGAAGAACACACATGCAATGACACTGGTGATATGTGGTTTGTGAAAGGAACAGACATGCAATGACTCTAACTATGGTTCATGAAAAGAGCAGACATGCAAGGACACTGGTGGAGCCATGTGTGGTCTATGAGAGGAACAGACATGCAATGACTCTAGGTGTGGTTCATGAGAATAACACACATGCAATGACTCTAACTGTGGTTCATGAAAAGAACATATATGCAATGACACCGGTGGATCCATGTGTGGTCTATGAGAGGAACACACATGTAATGACTCTAACTGTGGTTCATGAAAAGAGTAGACATGCAATGACACTGCTGGATCCATGTGTGGTTAATGAGAAAAACACACATGCAATGACACTGGGTGTGGTTCATGATATGGTTTGTGAGAAAAACACACATGCAATGACTCTAGCTGTGGTTCATGAGAAGAACACACATCCAATGACTCTAACTGTGGTTCATCAAAAGAACAAACATGCGATGACACCGGTGGATCCATGTGTGTTCTATGAGAGGAACAGACATGCAATGACTCTAACCGTAGTTCATGAAAAGAGCTGACATGCTATGACACTGGTGGATCCATGTGTGGTTAATGAGAATAACACACATGCAATGACACTAGGTGTGGTTCATGATATGGTTTGTGAGAAGAACACACATGCAATGACTCTAGCTGTGGTTCATGAGACGAACACACATGCAATGACTCTAACTCTAGTTCATGAAAAGAACACACAAGCGATGACACCGGTGGATCCATGTGTGGTTTGTGAGAAGGACACACATGCAATGACACTGGTGGATCCATGTGTGGTTCATGGGAAGAACACACATGCAATGACACTGGTGGATCCATGTGTGCTCTTTGAGAAGAACACACATGCAATGACACTGGTGATATGTGGTTTGTGAGAGGAACAGAAATGCAATGACTCTAAATGTGGTTCATGAAAAGAGCAGACATGCAATGACACCGGTGGATCCATGTGTGGTTAATGAGAATAACACACATGCAATGACACTGGGTGTGGTTCATGATATGGTTTGTGATAAGAACACACATGCAATGACTCTTGCTGTGGTTCATGAGAATAACGCACATGCAATGACTCTAACTGTGGTTCATGAAAAGAACAGACATGCGATGACACCGGTGGATCCACGTGTGGTCTATGAGAGGAACAAAAATGCAATGACTCTAACTGTGGTTCATGAAAAGAGCAGACATGCAATGACACTGGTGGATCCATGTGTGGTTAATGAGAATAACACACATGCAATGACACTGGGTGTGGTTCATGATATGGTTTGTGAGAAGAACACACATGCAATGACTCTAGCTATGGTTCATTAGGAGAACACACATGCAATGACTCTAACTGTGGTTCATGAAAAGAGCAGGCATGCGATGACACTGATGGATCCATGTGTGGTTCATGGGAGGAACACACATGCAATGAAACTGGTGGATCCATGTGTGGTTCATGGGAAGAACACACATGCAATGACACTGGTGGATCCATGTGTGGTCTGTGAGAAGAACACACATGCAATGACACTGGTGATATGTGGTTTGTGAAAGGAACAGACATGCAATGACTCTAACTATGGTTCATGAAAAGAGCAGACATGCAAGGACACTGGTGGAGCCATGTGTGGTCTATGAGAGGAACAGACATGCAATGACTCTAGGTGTGGTTCATGAGAATAACACACATGCAATGACTCTAACTGTGGTTCATGAAAAGAACATACATGCAATGACACCGGTGGATCCATGTGTGGTCTATGAGAGGAACACACATGTAATGACTCTAACTGTGGTTCATGAAAAGAGTAGACATGCAATGACACTGCTGGATCCATGTGTGGTTAATGAGAATAACACACATGCAATGACACTGGGTGTGGTTCATGATATGGTTTGTGAGAAAAACACACATGCAATGACTCTAGCTGTGGTTCATGAGAAGAACACACATCCAATGACTCTAACTGTGGTTCATGAAAAGAACAAACATGCGATGACACCGGTGGATCCATGTGTGTTCTATGAGAGGAACATACATGCAATGACTCTAACCGTAGTTCATGAAAAGAGCTGACATGCTATGACACTGGTGGATCCATGTGTGGTTAATGAGAATAACACACATGCAATGACACTAGGTGTGGTTCATGATATGGTTTGTGAGAAGAACACACATGCAATGACTCTAGCTGTGGTTCATGAGACGAACACACATGCAATGACTCTAACTCTAGTTCATGAAAAGAACACACAAGCGATGACACCGGTGGATCCATGTGTGGTTTGTGAGAAGGACACACATGCAATGACACTGGTGGATCCATGTGTGGTTCATGGGAAGAACACACATGCAATGACACTGGTGGATCCATGTGTGCTCTTTGAGAAGAACACACATGCAATGACACTGGTGATATGTGGTTTGTGAGAGGAACAGAAATGCAATGACTCTAAATGTGGTTCATGAAAAGAGCAGACATGCAATGACACCGGTGGATCCATGTGTGGTTAATGAGAATAACACACATGCAATGACACTGGGTGTGGTTCATGATATGGTTTGTGATAAGAACACACATGCAATGACTCTTGCTGTGGTTCATGAGAATAACGCACATGCAATGACTCTAACTGTGGTTCATGAAAAGAACAGACATGCGATGACACCGGTGGATCCACGTGTGGTCTATGAGAGGAACAAACATGCAATGACTCTAACTGTGGTTCATGAAAAGAGCAGACATGCAATGACACTGGTGGATCCATGTGTGGTTAATGAGAATAACACACATGCAATGACACTGGGTGTGGTTCATGATATGGTTTGTGAGAAGAACACACATGCAATGACTCTAGCTATGGTTCATGAGAAGAACACACATGCAATGACTCTAACTGTGGTTCATGAAAATAGCAGGCATGCGATGACACTGTGGATCCATGTGTGGTTCATGGGAGGAGCACACATGCAATGACACTGGTGGATCTATGTGTGGTTCATGGGATGAACACACATCCAATGACACTGGTGGATCCATGTGTGGTCTATGAGAAGAACACACATGCAATGACACTGGTGATATGTGGTTTGTGAAAGGAACAGACATGCAATGACTCAAACTGTGGTTCATGAAAAGAGCAGACATGCAATGATACTGGTGGATCCATGTGCTGTTAATGAGGATAACACACATGCAATGACACTGGGTGTGGTTCATGATATGGTTTTTGAGAAGAACACACATGCAATCACTCTAGCTGTGGTTCATGAGAAGAACACACATCCAATGACTCTAACTGTGGTTCATGAAAAGAACAAACATGCGATGACACCGGTGGATCCATGTGTGGTCTATGAGAGGAACAGACATGTAATGACTCTAACTATGGTTCATGAAAAGAGCAGACATGCAATGATACTGGTGGATCCATGTGTGGTTAATGAGACTAACACACATGCAATGACACTGGGTGTGGTTCATGATATGGTTTGTGAGAAGATACCACATGCAATCACTCTCTCTGTGGTTCATGAGAAGACGACACATCCAATGACTCCAACTGTGGTTCATGAAAAGAACAAACATGCGATGACACCGGTGGATCCATGTGTGTTCTATGAGAGGAACACATGCAATGACTCTAACCGTAGTTCATGAAAAGAGCAGACATGCTATGACACTGGTGGATCCATGTGTGGTTAATGAGAATAACACACATGCAATGACACTGGGTGTGGTTCATGATATGGTTTGTGAGAAGAACACACATGCAATGACTCTAGCTGTGGTTCATGAGACGAACACACATGCAATGACTCTAACTCTGGTTCGTGAAAAGAGCAGACATGCGATGACACTGGTGGATCCATGTGTGCTTCTTGCGAGGAACACACATGCAATGACACTGGTGGATCGATGTGTGGTTCATGGGAAGAACACACATGCAATGACACTGCTGGATCCATGTGTGGTCTGTGAGAAGAACACACATGCAATGACACTGGTGATATGTGGTTTGTGAAAGGAACAGACATGCAATGACTCTAGCTGTGGTTCATGAAAAGAGTAGACATGCAATGACACCGGTGGATCCATGTGTGGTTAATAAGAAGAACACACATGCAATGACACTGGGTGTCGTTCATGATATGGTTTGTGAGAAGAACACACATGCATTGACTCTAGCTGTGGTTCATGAGAATAACGCACATGCAATGACTCTAACTGTGGTTCATGAAAAGAACAGACATGCGATGACACCGGTGGATCCATGTGTGGTCTATGAGAAGAACAGACATGCAATGACTCTAACTGTGGTTCATGAAAAGAGCATACATGCAATGACACTGGTGGATCCATGTATGGTTAATGAGAATAACACGCATGCAATGACACTGGGGGTGGTTCATGATAATATTGTGAGAAGAACACACATGCAATGACTCTAGCTATGGTTCATGAGGAGAACACACATGCAATGACTCTAACTGTGGTTCATGAAAAGAGCAGGCATGCGATTACACCGGTGGATCCACGTGTGGTCTATGAGAGGAACAAACATGCAATGACTCTAACTGTGGTTCATGAAAAGAGCAGACATGCAATGACACTGGTGGATCCATGTGTGGTTAATGAGAATAACACACATGCAATGACACTGGGTGTGGTTCATGATATGGTTTGTGAGAAGAACACACATGCAATGACTCTAGCTATGGTTCATGAGGAGAACACACATGCAATGACTCTAACTGTGGTTCATGAAAAGAGCAGGCATGCGATGACACTGATGGATCCATGTGTGGCTCATGGGAGGAACACACATGCAATGACACTGGTGGATCCATGTGTGGTTCATGGGAAGAACACACATGCAATGACACTGGTGGATCCATGTGTGGTCTGTGAGAAGAACACACATGCAATGACACTGGTGATATGTGGTTTGTGAAAGGAACAGACATGCAATGACTCTAACTATGGTTCATGAAAAGAGCAGACATGCAATGATACTGGTGGATCCATGTGTGGTTCATGGGAAGAACACACATGCAATGACACTGGTGGATCCATGTGTGCTCTTTGAGAAGAACACACATGCAATGACACTGGTGATATGTGGTTTGTGAGAGGAACAGAAATGCAATGACTCTAAATGTGGTTCATGAAAAGAGCAGACATGCAATGACACCGGTGGATCCATGTGTGGTTAATGAGAATAACACACATCCAATGACACTGGGTTTGGTTCACGATATGGTTTGTGATAGGAACACACATGCAATGACTCTTGCTGTGGTTCATGAGAATAACGCACATGCAATGACTCTAACTGTGGTTCATGAAAAGAACAGACATGCGATGACACCGATGGATCCACGTGTGGTCTATGAGAGGAACAAACATGCAATGACTCTAACTGTGGTTCATGAAAAGAGCAGACATGCAATGACACTGGTGGATCCATGTGTGGTTAATGAGAATAACACACATGCAATGACACTGGGTGTGGTTCATGATATGGTTTGTGAGAAGAACACACATGCAATGACTCTAGCTATGGTTCATTAGGAGAACACACATGCAATGACCCTAACTGTGGTTCATGAAAAGAGCAGGCATGCGATGACACTGATGGATCCATGTGTGGTTCATGGGAGGAACACACATGCAATGACACTGGTGGATCCATGTGTGGTTCATGGGAAGAACACACATGCAATGACACTGGTGGATCCATGTGTGGTCTGTGAGAAGAACACACATGCAATGACACTGGTGATATGTGGTTTGTGAAAGGAACAGACATGCAATGACTCTAACTCTGGTTCATGAAAAGAGCAGACATGCAAGGACACTGGTGGATCCATGTGTGGTCTATGAGAGGAACAGACATGCAATGACTCTAGGTGTGGTTCATGAGAATAACACACATGCAATGACTCTAACTGTGGTTCATGAAAAGAACATACATGCAATGACACTGGTGGATCCATGTGTGGTCTATGAGAGGAACACACATGTAATGACTCTAACTGTGGTTCATGAAAAGAGTAGACATGCAATGACACTGCTGGATCCATGTGTGGTTAATGAGAATAACACACATGCAATGACACTGGGTGTGGTTCATGATATGGTTTGTGAGAAAAACACACATGCAATGACTCTAGCTGTGGTTCATGAGAAGAACACACATCCAATGACTCTAACTGTGGTTCATGAAAAGAACAAACATGCGATGACACCGGTGGATCCATGTGTGTTCTATGAGAGGAACAGACGTGCAATGACTCTAACCGTAGTTCATGAAAAGAGCTGACATGCTATGACACTGGTGGATCCATGTGTGGTTAATGAGAATAACACACATGCAATGACACTGGGTGTGGTTCATGATATGGTTTGTGAGAAGAACACACATGCAATGACTCTAGCTGTGGTTCATGAGACGAACACACATGCAATGACTCTAACTCTAGTTCATGAAAAGAACACACAAGCGATGACACCGGTGGATCCATGTGTGGTTTGTGAGAAGGACACACATGCAATGACACTGGTGGATCCATGTGTGGTTCATGGGAAGAACACACATGCAATGACACTGGTGGATCCATGTGTGCTCTTTGAGAAGAACACACATGCAATGACACTGGTGATATGTGGTTTGTGAGAGGAACAGAAATGCAATGACTCTAAATGTGGTTCATGAAAAGAGCAGACATGCAATGACACCGGTGGATCCATGTGTGGTTAATGAGAATAACACACATGCAATGACACTGGGTGTGGTTCATGATATGGTTTGTGATAAGAACACACATGCAATGACTCTTGCTGTGGTTCATGAGAATAACGCACATGCAATGACTCTAACTGTGGTTCATGAAAAGAACAGACATGCGATGACACCGGTGGATCCACGTGTGGTCTATGAGAGGAACAAACATGCAATGACTCTAACTGTGGTTCATGAAAAGAGCAGACATGCAATGACACTGGTGGATCCATGTGTGGTTAATGAGAATAACACACATGCAATGACACTGGGTGTGGTTCATGATATGGTTTGTGAGAAGAACACACATGCAATGACTCTAGCTATGGTTCATGAGAAGAACACACATGCAATGACTCTAACTGTGGTTCATGAAAATAGCAGGCATGCGATGACACTGTGGATCCATGTGTGGTTCATGGGAGGAGCACACATGCAATGACACTGGTGGATCTATGTGTGGTTCATGGGAAGAACGCACATCCAATGACACTGGTGGATCCATGTGTGGTCTGTGAGAAGAACACACATGCAATGACACTGGTGATATGTGGTTTGTGAAAGGAACAGACATGCAATGACTCAAACTGTGGTTCATGAAAAGAGCAGACATGCAATGATACTGGTGGATCCATGTGTGGTTAATGAGGATAACACACATGCAATGACACTGGGTGTGGTTCATGATATGGTTTTTGAGAAGAACACACATGCAATCACTCTAGCTGTGGTTCATGAGAAGAACACACATCCAATGACTCTAACTGTGGTTCATGAAAAGAACAGACATGCGATGACACCGGTGGATCCATGTGTGGTCTATGAGAGGAACATACATGTAATGACTCTAACTGTGGTTCATGAAAAGAGCAGACATGCAATGATACTGGTGGATCCATGTTTGGTTAATGAGACTAACACACATGCAATGACACTGGGTGTGGTTCATGATATGGTTTGTGAGAAGAACACACATGCAATCACTCTCGCTGTGGTTCATGAGAAGAACACATATGCAATGACTCTAACTGTGGTTCAAGAAAAGAGCAGACATGCGATGACACTGGTGGATCCATGTGTGCTTCATGGGAGGAACACACATGCAATGACACTAGTGGATCGATGTGTGGTTCATGGGAAGAACACACATGCAATGGCACTGCTAGATCCATGTGTGGTCCGTGAGAAGAACACACATGCAATGTCACTGGTGATATGTGATTTGTGAAAGGAACATACATGCAATGACTCTAACTGTGGTTCATGAAAAGAGCAGACATGCAATGACACCGGTGGATCCATGTCTGGTTAATGAGAAGAACACACATGCAATGACACTGGTGGATCCATGTGTGGTCTGTGAGAAGAACACACATGCAATGACACTGGTGATATGTGCTTTGTGAAAGGAACAGACATGCAATGACTCCAACTGTGGTTCATGAAAAGAGCAGACATGCAATGACACTGGTGGATCCATGTGTGGTTAATGAGAATAACACACATGCAATGACACTGGGTGTGGTTCATGATATGGTTTGTGAGAAGAACACACATGTAATGACTCTAGCTGTGGTTCATGAGAAGAACACACATGCAATGTCTCTAATTATGGTTCATGAAATAACACACAAGCGATGACACCGGTGGATCCATGTGTGGTTTGTGAGAAGGACACACATGCAATGACACTGGTGGATCCATGTGTGGTCTGTGAGAAGAACACACATGCAATACCACTGGTGATATGTTGTTTGTGAAAGGAACACACATGCAATGACTCTAACTGTGGTTCATGAAAAGAGCAGACATGCAATGACACCGGTGGATCCGTGTGTGGTTAATGAGAAGAACACACATGCAATGACACTGGGTGTGGTTCATGATATGGTTTGTGAGAAGAACACACATGTAATGACTCTAGCTGTGGTTCATGAGAAGAACACACATGCAATGTCTCTAACTATGGTTCATGAAAAGAACACACAAGCGATGACACCGGTGGATCCATGTGTGGTCTGTGAGAAGAACACACATGCAATACCACTGGTGATATGTTGTTTGTGAACGGAATAGACATGCAATGACTCTAACTGTGGTTCATGAAAAGAGCAGACATGCAATGACACCGGTGGATCCGTGTGTGGTTAATGAGAAGAACACACATGCAATGACACTGGGTGTGGTTCATGATATGGTTTGTCAGAAGAACACACATGCAATGACTCTAGCTGTGGTTCATAAGAAGAACACACATGCAATGAGTCTAACTATGGTTCATGAAAAGAACAGACATGCGATGACACCGGTGGTCCATGTGTGGTCTATCAGAGGTACAAACATGCAATGACTCTAACTGTGGTTCATGAAAAGAGTAGACATGCAATGACACTGGTGGATACATGTGTGGTTAATGAGAATAACACACATGCAATGACACTGGGTGTGGTTCATGATATCGTTTGTGAGAAGAACACAAATGCAATGACTCTAGCTGTGGTTCATGAGAAATACACACATGCAATGACTCTAAGTGTGGTTCGTGAAAAGAACACACAAGCGATGACACCGGTGGATCCATGTGTGGTTTGTGAGAAGGACACACATGCAATGACACTGGTGGATCCATGTGTGGTCTGTGAGAAGAACACACATGCAATGACACTGGTGATATGTGGTTTGTGAAAGGAACAGACATGCAATGACTCTAACTGTGGTTCATGAAAAGAGCAGACATGCAATGACACCGGTGGATCCATGTGTGGTTATGAGAAGAACACACATGCAATGACACTGGATGTCGTTCATGATATGGTTTGTGAGAAGAACACACATGCAATGACTCTAGCTGTGGTTCATAAGAAGAACACACATGCAATGACTCTAACTGTGGTTCATGAAAAGAACAGACATGCGATGACACCGGTGGATCCATGTGTGGTCTATGAGAGGAACAGACATGCAATGACTCTAACTGTGGTTCATGAAAAGAGCAGACATGCAATGACACTGGTGGATCCATGTGTGGTTAATGAGACTAACACACATGCAATGACACTGGGTGTGGTTCATGATATGGTTTGTGAGAAGAACACACATGCAATGACTCTAGCTATGGTTCATTAGGAGAACACACATGCAATGACCCTAACTGTGGTTCATGAAAAGAGCAGGCATGCGATGACACTGATGGATCCATGTGTGGTTCATGGGAGGAACACACATGCAATGAAACTGGTGGATCCATGTGTGGTTCATGGGAAGAACACACATGCAATGACACTGGTGGATCCATGTGTGGTCTGTGAGAAGAACACACATGCAATGACACTGGTGATATGTGGTTTGTGAAAGGAACAGACATGCAATGACTCTAACTATGGTTCATGAAAAGAGCAGACATGCAAGGACACTGGTGGATCCATGTGTGGTTAATGAGAATAACACACATGCAATGACACTGGGTGTGGTTCATGATATGGTTTGTGAGAAGAACACACATGCAATGACTCTAGCTATGGTTCATTAGGAGAACACACATGCAATGACCCTAACTGTGGTTCATGAAAAGAGCAGGCATGCGATGACACTGATGGATCCATGTGTGGTTCATGGGAGGAACACACATGCAATGACACTGGTGGATCCATGTGTGGTTCATGGGAAGAACACACATGCAATGACACTGGTGGATCCATGTGTGGTCTGTGAGAAGAACACACATGCAATGACACTGGTGATATGTGGTTTGTGAAAGGAACAGACATGCAATGACTCTAACTCTGGTTCATGAAAAGAGCAGACATGCAAGGACACTGGTGGATCCATGTGTGGTCTATGAGAGGAACAGACATGCAATGACTCTAGGTGTGGTTCATGAGAATAACACACATGCAATGACTCTAACTGTGGTTCATGAAAAGAACATACATGCAATGACACCGGTGGATCCATGTGTGGTCTATGAGAGGAACACACATGTAATGACTCTAACTGTGGTTCATGAAAAGAGTAGACATGCAATGACACTGCTGGATCCATGTGTGGTTAATGAGAATAACACACATGCAATGACACTGGGTGTGGTTCATGATATGGTTTGTGAGAAAAACACACATGCAATGACTCTAGCTGTGGTTCATGAGAAGAACACACATCCAATGACTCTAACTGTGGTTCATGAAAAGAACAAACATGCGATGACACCGGTGGATCCATGTGTGTTCTATGAGAGGAACAGACATGCAATGACTCTAACCGTAGTTCATGAAAAGAGCTGACATGCTATGACACTGGTGGATCCATGTGTGGTTAATGAGAATAACACACATGCAATGACACTGGGTGTGGTTCATGATATGGTTTGTGAGAAGAACACACATGCAATGACTCTAGCTGTGGTTCATGAGACGAACACACATGCAATGACTCTAACTCTAGTTCATGAAAAGAACACACAAGCGATGACACCGGTGGATCCATGTGTGGTTTGTGAGAAGGACACACATGCAATGACACTGGTGGATCCATGTGTGGTTCATGGGAAGAACACACATGCAATGACACTGGTGGATCCATGTGTGCTCTTTGAGAAGAACACACATGCAATGACACTGGTGATATGTGGTTTGTGAGAGGAACAGAAATGCAATGACTCTAAATGTGGTTCATGAAAAGAGCAGACATGCAATGACACCGGTGGATCCATGTGTGGTTAATGAGAATAACACACATGCAATGACACTGGGTGTGGTTCATGATATGGTTTGTGATAAGAACACACATGCAATGACTCTTGCTGTGGTTCATGAGAATAACGCACATGCAATGACTCTAACTGTGGTTCATGAAAAGAACAGACATGCGATGACACCGGTGGATCCACGTGTGGTCTATGAGAGGAACAAACATGCAATGACTCTAACTGTGGTTCATGAAAAGAGCAGACATGCAATGACACTGGTGGATCCATGTGTGGTTAATGAGAATAACACACATGCAATGACACTGGGTGTGGTTCATGATATGGTTTGTGAGAAGAACACACATGCAATGACTCTAGCTATGGTTCATGAGAAGAACACACATGCAATGACTCTAACTGTGGTTCATGAAAATAGCAGGCATGCGATGACACTGTGGATCCATGTGTGGTTCATGGGAGGAGCACACATGCAATGACACTGGTGGATCTATGTGTGGTTCATGGGAAGAACGCACATCCAATGACACTGGTGGATCCATGTGTGGTCTGTGAGAAGAACACACATGCAATGACACTGGTGATATGTGGTTTGTGAAAGGAACAGACATGCAATGACTCAAACTGTGGTTCATGAAAAGAGCAGACATGCAATGATACTGGTGGATCCATGTGTGGTTAATGAGGATAACACACATGCAATGACACTGGGTGTGGTTCATGATATGGTTTTTGAGAAGAACACACATGCAATCACTCTAGCTGTGGTTCATGAGAAGAACACACATCCAATGACTCTAACTGTGGTTCATGAAAAGAACAGACATGCGATGACACCGGTGGATCCATGTGTGGTCTATGAGAGGAACATACATGTAATGACTCTAACTGTGGTTCATGAAAAGAGCAGACATGCAATGATACTGGTGGATCCATGTTTGGTTAATGAGACTAACACACATGCAATGACACTGGGTGTGGTTCATGATATGGTTTGTGAGAAGAACACACATGCAATCACTCTCGCTGTGGTTCATGAGAAGAACACATATGCAATGACTCTAACTGTGGTTCAAGAAAAGAGCAGACATGCGATGACACTGGTGGATCCATGTGTGCTTCATGGGAGGAACACACATGCAATGACACTAGTGGATCGATGTGTGGTTCATGGGAAGAACACACATGCAATGGCACTGCTAGATCCATGTGTGGTCCGTGAGAAGAACACACATGCAATGTCACTGGTGATATGTGATTTGTGAAAGGAACATACATGCAATGACTCTAACTGTGGTTCATGAAAAGAGCAGACATGCAATGACACCGGTGGATCCATGTCTGGTTAATGAGAAGAACACACATGCAATGACACTGGTGGATCCATGTGTGGTTTGTGAGAAGAACACACATGCAATGACACCGGTGATATGTGCTTTGTGAAAGGAACAGACATGCAATGACTCCAACTGTGGTTCATGAAAAGAGCAGACATGCAATGACACTGGTGGATCCATGTGTGGTTAATGAGAATAACACACATGCAATGACACTGGGTGTGGTTCATGATATGGTTTGTGAGAAGAACACACATGTAATGACTCTAGCTGTGGTTCATGAGAAGAACACAGATGCAATGTCTCTAATTATGGTTCATGAAATAACACACAAGCGATGACACCGGTGGATCCATGTGTGGTTTGTGAGAAGGACACACATGCAATGACACTGGTGGATCCATGTGTGGTCTGTGAGAAGAACACACATGCAATACCACTGGTGATATGTTGTTTGTGAAAGGAACACACATGCAATGACTCTAACTGTGGTTCATGAAAAGAGCAGACATGCAATGACACCGGTGGATCCGTGTGTGGTTAATGAGAAGAACACACATGCAATGACACTGGGTGTGGTTCATGATATGGTTTGTGAGAAGAACACACATGTAATGACTCTAGCTGTGGTTCATGAGAAGAACACACATGCAATGTCTCTAACTATGGTTCATGAAAAGAACACACAAGCGATGACACCGGTGGATCCATGTGTGGTCTGTGAGAAGAACACACATGCAATACCACTGGTGATATGTTGTTTGTGAAAGGAATAGACATGCAATGACTCTAACTGTGGTTCATGAAAACAGCAGACATGCAATGACACCGGTGGATCCGTGTGTGGTTAATGAGAAGAACACACATGCAATGACACTGGGTGTGGTTCATGATATGGTTTGTCAGAAGAACACACATGCAATGACTCTAGCTGTGGTTCATAAGAAGAAAACACATGCAATGAGTCTAACTGTGGTTCATGAAAAGAACAGACATGCGATGACACCGGTGGATCCATGTGTGGTCTATCAGAGGTACAAACATGCAATGACTCTAACTGTGGTTCATAAAAAGAGTAGACATGCAATGACACTGGTGGATACATGTGTGGTTAATGAGAATAACACACATGCAATGACACTGGGTGTGGTTCATGATATCGTTTGTGAGAAGAACACAAATGCAATGACTCTAGCTGTGGTTCATGAGAAATACACACATGCAATGACTCTAAGTGTGGTTCGTGAAAAGAACACACAAGCGATGACACCAGTGGATCCATGTGTGGTTTGTGAGAAGGACACACATGCAATGACACTGGTGGATCCATGTGTGGTCTGTGAGAAGAACACACATGCAATGACACTTGTGATATGTGGTTTGTGAAAGGAACAGACATGCAATGACTCTAACTGTGGTTCATGAAAAGAGCAGACATGCAATGACACCGGTGGATCCATGTGTGGTTATGAGAAGAACACACATGCAATGACACTGGATGTCGTTCATGATATGGTTTGTGAGAAGAACACACATGCAATGACTCTAGCTGTGGTTCATAAGAAGAACACACATGCAATGACTCTAACTGTGGTTCAGGAAAAGAACAGACATGCGATGACACCGGTGGATCCATGTGTGGTCTATGAGAGGAACAGACATGCAATGACTCTAACTGTGGTTCATGAAAAGAGCAGACATGCAATGACACTGGTGGATCCATGTGTGGTTAATGAGACTAACACACATGCAATGACACTGGGTGTGGTTCATGATATGGTTTGTGAGAAGAACACACATGCAATGACTCTAGCTGTGGTTCATGAGAAGAACACAAATGCAATGACTCTAACTGTGGTTCATGAAAAGAGCAGACATGCGATGACACTGGTGGATCCATGTGTGATTCATGCGAGGAACACACATGCAATGACACTGGTGGATCGATTTGTGGTTCATGGGAAGAACACACATGCAATGACACTGCTGGATCCATGTGTGGTCTGTGAGAAGAACACATATGCAATGACACTGGTGATATGTGGTTTGTGAAAGGAACAGACATGCAATGACTCTAACTGTGGTTCGTGAAAAGAGCAGACATGCAATGACACCGGTGGATCCATGTGTGGTTAATGAGAAGAACACACATGCAATGACATTGTGTGTCGTTCATGATATGGTTTGTGAGAAGAACACACATGCAATGACTCTAGCTGTGGTTCATAAGAAAAACACACATGCAATGACTCTAACTGTGGTTCATGAAAAGAACAGACATGCGATGACACCGGTGGATCCATGTGTGGTCTATGAGAGGAACAGACATGCAATGACTCTATCTGTGGTTCATGAAAAGAGCAGACATGCAATGACACTGGTGGATCCATGTGTGGTTAATGAGACTAACACACATGCAATGACACTGGGTGTGGTTCATGATATGGTTTGTGAGAAGAACACACATGCAATGACTCTAGCTGTGGTTCATGAGAAGAACACACATGCAATGACTCTAACTGTGGTTCATGAAAAGAGCAGACATGCGATGACACTGGTGGATCCATGTGTGCTTCATGGGAGGAACACACATGCAATGACACTGGTGGATCGATGTGTGGCTCATGGGAAGAACACACATGCAATGACACTGCTGGATCCATGTGTGGTCTGTGAGAAGAACACACATGCAATGACACTGGTGATATGTGGTTTGTGAATGGAACAGACATGCAATGACTCTAACTGTGGTTCATGAAAAGAGCAGACATGCAATGACACTGGTGGATCCATGTGTGGTTAATGAGAATAACACACATGCAATGACACTGGGTGTGGTTCATGATATGGTTTGTGAGAAGAACACACATGTAATAACTCTAGCTGTGGTTCATGAGAAGAACACACATGCAATGTCTCTAACTATGGTTCATGAAAAGAACACACAAGCGTTGACACCGGTGGATCCATGTGTGGTTTGTGAGAAGGACACACATGCAATGACACTGGTGGATCCATGTGTGGTCTGTGAGAAGAACACACATGCAATACCACTGGTGATATGTTGTTTCTGAAAGGAACATACATGCAATGACTCTAACTGTGGTTCATGAAAAGAGCAGACAGGCAATGACTCTAACTCTGGTTCGTGAAAAGAGCAGACATGCGATGACACTGGTGGATCCATGTGTGCTTCATGCGAGGAACACACATGCAATGACACTGGTGGATCGATGTGTGGTTCACGGGAAGAACACACATGCAATGACACTGCTGGATCCATGTGTGGTCTGTGAGAAGAACACACATGCAATGACACTGGTGATATTGTGTTTGTGAAAGGAACAGACATGCAATGACTCTAGCTGTGGTTCATGAAAAGAGTAGACATGCAATGACACCGGTGGATCCATGTGTGGTTAATGAGAAGAACACACATGCAATGACACTGGGTGTCGTTCATGATATGGTTTGTGAGAAGAACACACATGCATTGACTCTAGCTGTGGTTCATGAGAATAACGCACATGCAATGACTCTAACTGTGGTTCATGAAAAGAACAGACATGCAATGACACCGGTGGATCCATGTGTGGTCTATGAGAAGAACAGACATGCAATGACTCTAACTGTGGTTCATGAAAAGAGCATACATGCAATGACACTGGTGGATCCATGTATGGTTAATGAGAATAACACGCATGCAATGACACTGGGTGTGGTTCATGATAATATTGTGAGAAGAACACACATGCAATGACTCTAGCTATGGTTCATGAGGAGAACACACATGCAATGACTCTAACTGTGGTTCATGAAAAGAGCAGGCATGCGATTACACCGGTGGATCCACGTGTGGTCTATGAGAGGAACAAACATGCAATGACTCTAACTGTGGTTCATGAAAAGAGCAGACATGCAATGACACTGGTGGATCCATGTGTGGTTAATGAGAATAACACACATGCAATGACACTGGGTGTGGTTCATGATATGGTTTGCGAGAAGAACACACATGCAATGACTCTAGCTATGGTTCATGAGGAGAACACACATGCAATGACTCTAACTGTGGTTCATGAAAAGAGCAGGCATGCGATGACACTGATGGATCCATGTGTGGCTCATGGGAGGAACACACATGCAATGACACTGGTGGATCCATGTGTGGTTCATGGGAAGAACACACATGCAATGACACTGGTGGATCCATGTGTGGTCTGTGAGAAGAACACACATGCAATGACACTGGTGATATGTGGTTTGTGAAAGGAACAGACATGCAATGACTCTAACTATGGTTCATGAAAAGAGCAGACATGCAATGATACTGGTGGATCCATGTGTGGTTCATGGGAAGAACACACATGCAATGACACTGGTGGATCCATGTGTGCTCTTTGAGAAGAACACACATGCAATGACACTGGTGATATGTGGTTTGTGAGAGGAACAGAAATGCAATGACTCTAAATGTGGTTCATGAAAAGAGCAGACATGCAATGACACCGGTGGATCCATGTGTGGTTAATGAGAATAACACACATGCAATGACACTGGGTGTGGTTCACGATATGGTTTGTGATAAGAACACACATGCAATGACTCTTGCTGTGGTTCATGAGAATAACGCACATGCAATGACTCTAACTGTGGTTCATGAAAAGAACAGACATGCGATGACACCGGTGGATCCACGTGTGGTCTATGAGAGGAACAAACATGCAATGACTCTAACTGTGGTTCATGAAAAGAGCAGACATGCAATCACACTGGTGGATCCATGTGTGGTTAATGAGAATAACACACATGCAATGACACTGGGTGTGGTTCATGATATGGTTTGTGAGAAGAACACACATGCAATGACTCTAGCTATGGTTCATTAGGAGAACACACATGCAATGACTCTAACTGTGGTTCATGAAAAGAGCAGGCATGCGATGACACTGATGGATCCATGTGTGGTTCATGGGAGGAACACACATGCAATGACACTGGTGGATCCATGTGTGGTTCATGGGAAGAACACACATGCAATGACACTGGTGGATCCATGTGTGGTCTGTGAGAAGAACACACATGCAATGACACTGGTGATATGTGGTTTGTGAAAGGAACAGACATGCAATGACTCTAACCGTGGTTCATGAAAAGAGCAGACATGCAATGACACTGGTGGATCCATGTGTGGTTAATGAGAATAACACACATAGAATGACACTAGGTGTGGTTCATGATATGGTTTGTGAGAAGAACAAACATGCAATGACTCTAGTTGTGGTTCATGAGAAGAACACACATCCAATGACTCTAACTGTGGTTCATGAAAAGAACAAAGATGCGCTGACACCGGTGGATCCATGTGTGGTCTATGAGAGGAACAGACATGCAATGATTCTAACTGTGGTTCATGAAAAGAGCAGACAGGCTATGACACTGGTGGATCCATGTGTGGTTAATGAGAATAACACACATGCAATGACACTGGGTGTTGTTCATGATATGGTTTGTGAGAAGAACACACATGCAATGACTCTAGTTGTGGTTCATGAGAAGAACACACATGCAATGACTCTAACTGTGGTTCATGAAAAGAACACACAAGCGATGACACCGGTGGATCCACGTGTGGTTTGTGAGAAGGACACACATGCAATGACACTGGTGGATCCGTGTGTGGTTCATGGGAAGAACATACATGCAATGACAGTGGTGGATCCATGTGTGGTATTTGAGAAGAACACACATGCAATGACACTAGTGATATGTGGTTTGTGAGAGGAAGAAACATGCAACGAATCTATTTGTGGTTCATGAAAAGAGCAGACATGCAATGACACCGGTGGATACATGTGTGGTTAATGAGAAGAACACACATGCAATGACACTGGGTGTGGTTCATGATATGGTTTGTGAGAAGAACACACATGCAATGACTCTAGTTGTGGTTCATGAGAATAACACACATGCAACGACTCTAACTATGGTACATGAAAAGAACAGACATGCGATGACACCGGTGGATCCATGTGTGGTCTATGAGAGGAACAGACATGCAATGACTCTAACTGTGGTTCATGAAAAGAGCAGACACGCAATGACACTGGTGGATCCATGTATGGTTAATGAGAATAACACACATGCAATGACACTGGGTTCGGTTCATGATATGGTTTGTGAGAAGAACACACATGCAATGACTCTAGTTGTGGTTCATGAGAAGAACACACATCCAATGACTCTAACTGTGGTCCATGAAAAGAACAAAGATGCGATGACACCGGTGGATCCATGTGTGGTCTATGAGAGGAACAGACATGCAATGATTCTAACTGTGGTTCATGAAAAGAGCAGACAGGCTATGACACTGGTGGATCCATGAGTGGTTAATGAGAATAACACACATGCAATGACACTGGGTGTTGTTCATGATATGGTTTGTGAGAAGAACACACATGCAATGAATCTAGTTGTGGTTCATGAGAAGAACACACATGCAATGACTCTAACTGTGGTTCATGAAAAGAACACACAAGCGATGACACCGGTGGATCCACGTGTGGTTTGTGAGAAGGACACACATGCAATGACACTGGTGGATCCGTGTGTGGTTCATGGGAAGAACATACATGCAATGACAGTGGTGGATCCATGTGTGGTATTTGAGAAGAAGACACATGCAATGACACTAGTGATATGTGGTTTGTGAGAGGAAGAAACATGCAACGAATCTAACTGTGGTTCATGAAAAGAGCAGACATGCAATGACACCGGTGGATCCATGTGTGGTTAATGAGAAGAACACACATGCAATGACACTGGGTGTGGTTCATGATATGGTTTGTGAGAAGAACACACATGCAATGACTCTAGTTGTGGTTCATGAGAATAACACACATGCAACGACTCTAACTATGGTACATGAAAAGAACAGACATGCGATGACACCGGTGGATCCATGTGTGGTCTATGAGAGGAACAGACATGCAATGACTCTAACTGTGGTTCATGAAAAGAGCAGACACGCAATGACACTAGTGGATCCATGTATGGTTAATGAGAATAACACACATGCAATGACACTGGGTTCGGTTCATGATATGGTCTGTGAGAAGAACACACATGCAATGACTCTAGCTGTGGTTCATAAGAAGAAAACACATGCAATGACTCTAACTGTGGTTCATGAAAAGAACAGACATGCGATGACACCGGTGGATCCATGTGTGGTTTCTGAGAAGGACACACATGCAATGACACTGGTGGATCCATGTGTGGTTCATGGGAAGAACACACATGCAATGACACTAGTGGATCCATGTGTGGTCTGTGAGAAGAACACACATGCAATGACACTGGTGATATGTGGTTTGTGAAAGGAACAGACATGCAATGACTCAAACGATGGTTCATGAAAAGAGCAGACATGCAATGACACTGGTGGATCCATGTGTGGTGAATGAGAATAACCCACATGCAATGACACTGGGTGTGGTTCATGATATGGTTTGTGAGAAGAACACACATGCAATGACTCTAGCTGTGGTTCATGAGAAGAACACACATCCAATGACTCTAACTGTGGTTCATGAAAAGAACAGACATGCGATGACACCGGTGGATCCACGTGTGGTCTATGAGAGGAACAAACATGCAATGACTCTAACTGTGGTTCATGAAAAGAGCAGACATGCAATGACACTGGTGGATCCATGTGTGGTTAATGAGAATAACACACATGCAATGACACTGGGTGTGGTTCATGATATGGTTTGTGAGAAGAACACACATGCAATGACTCTAGCTATGGTTCATTAGGAGAACACACATGCAATGACTCTAACTGTGGTTCATGAAAAGAGCAGGCATGCGATGACACTGATGGATCCATGTGTGGTTCATGGGAGGAACACACATGCAATGACACTGGTGGATCCATGTGTGGTTCATGGGAAGAACACACATGCAATGACACTGGTGGATCCATGTGTGGTCTGTGAGAAGAACACACATGCAATGACACTGGTGATATGTGGTTTGTGAAAGGAACAGACATGCAATGACTCTAACCGTGGTTCATGAAAAGAGCAGACATGCAATGACACTGGTGGATCCATGTGTGGTTAATGAGAATAACACACATAGAATGACACTAGGTGTGGTTCATGATATGGTTTGTGAGAAGAACAAACATGCAATGACTCTAGTTGTGGTTCATGAGAAGAACACACATCCAATGACTCTAACTGTGGTTCATGAAAAGAACAAAGATGCGCTGACACCGGTGGATCCATGTGTGGTCTATGAGAGGAACAGACATGCAATGATTCTAACTGTGGTTCATGAAAAGAGCAGACAGGCTATGACACTGGTGGATCCATGTGTGGTTAATGAGAATAACACACATGCAATGACACTGGGTGTTGTTCATGATATGGTTTGTGAGAAGAACACACATGCAATGACTCTAGTTGTGGTTCATGAGAAGAACACGCATGCAATGACTCTAACTGTGGTTCATGAAAAGAACACACAAGCAATGACACCGGTGGATCCACGTGTGGTTTGTGAGAAGGACACACATGCAATGACACTGGTGGATCCGTGTGTGGTTCATGGGAAGAACATACATGCAATGACAGTGGTGGATCCATGTGTGGTATTTGAGAAGAACACACATGCAATGACACTAGTGATATGTGGTTTGTGAGAGGAAGAAACATGCAACGAATCTATTTGTGGTTCATGAAAAGAGCAGACATGCAATGACACCGGTGGATACATGTGTGGTTAATGAGAAGAACACACATGCAATGACACTGGGTGTGGTTCATGATATGGTTTGTGAGAAGAACACACATGCAATGACTCTAGTTGTGGTTCATGAGAATAACACACATGCAACGACTCTAACTATGGTACATGAAAAGAACAGACATGCGATGACACCGGTGGATCCATGTGTGGTCTATGAGAGGAACAGACATGCAATGACTCTAACTGTGGTTCATGAAAAGAGCAGACACGCAATGACACTGGTGGATCCATGTATGGTTAATGAGAATAACACACATGCAATGACACTGGGTTCGGTTCATGATATGGTTTGTGAGAAGAACACACATGCAATGACTCTAGTTGTGGTTCATGAGAAGAACACACATCCAATGACTCTAACTGTGGTCCATGAAAAGAACAAAGATGCGATGACACCGGTGGATCCATGTGTGGTCTATGAGAGGAACAGACATGCAATGATTCTAACTGTGGTTCATGAAAAGAGCAGACAGGCTATGACACTGGTGGATCCATGAGTGGTTAATGAGAATAACACACATGCAATGACACTGGGTGTTGTTCATGATATGGTTTGTGAGAAGAACACACATGCAATGAATCTAGTTGTGGTTCATGAGAAGAACACACATGCAATGACTCTAACTGTGGTTCATGAAAAGAACACACAAGCGATGACACCGGTGGATCCACGTGTGGTTTGTGAGAAGGACACACATGCAATGACACTGGTGGATCCGTGTGTGGTTCATGGGAAGAACATACATGCAATGACAGTGGTGGATCCATGTGTGGTATTTGAGAAGAAGACACATGCAATGACACTAGTGATATGTGGTTTGTGAGAGGAAGAAACATGCAACGAATCTAACTGTGGTTCATGAAAAGAGCAGACATGCAATGACACCGGTGGATCCATGTGTGGTTAATGAGAAGAACACACATGCAATGACACTGGGTGTGGTTCATGATATGGTTTGTGAGAAGAACACACATGCAATGACTCTAGTTGTGGTTCATGAGAATAACACACATGCAACGACTCTAACTATGGTACATGAAAAGAACAGACATGCGATGACACCGGTGGATCCATGTGTGGTCTATGAGAGGAACAGACATGCAATGACTCTAACTGTGGTTCATGAAAAGAGCAGACACGCAATGACACTAGTGGATCCATGTATGGTTAATGAGAATAACACACATGCAATGACACTGGGTTCGGTTCATGATATGGTCTGTGAGAAGAACACACATGCAATGACTCTAGCTGTGGTTCATAAGAAGAAAACACATGCAATGACTCTAACTGTGGTTCATGAAAAGAACAGACATGCGATGACACCGGTGGATCCATGTGTGGTTTCTGAGAAGGACACACATGCAATGACACTGGTGGATCCATGTGTGGTTCATGGGAAGAACACACATGAAATGACACTAGTGGATCCATGTGTGGTCTGTGAGAAGAACACACATGCAATGACACTGGTGATATGTGGTTTGTGAAAGGAACAGACATGCAATGACTCAAACGATGGTTCATGAAAAGAGCAGACATGCAATGACACTGGTGGATCCATGTGTGGTGAATGAGAATAACCCACATGCAATGACACTGGGTGTGGTTCATGATATGGTTTGTGAGAAGAACACACATGCAATGACTCTAGCTGTGGTTCATGAGAAGAACACACATCCAATGACTCTAACTATGGTTCATGAAAAGAACAGACATGCGATGACACCGGTGGATCCATGTGTGGTCTATGAGAGGAACATACATGCAATGACTCTAACTGTGGTTCCTAAAAAGAGCAGACATGCAATGACACTGGTGGATCCATGTGTGGTTAATGAGAATAACACACATGCAATGACACTGGGTGTGGTTCATGATATGGTTTGTGAGAAGAACACAAATGCAATGACTCTAGCTGTGGTTCATGAGAAGAACACACATGCAATGACTCTAACTATGGTTCATGAAAAGAACACACAAGCGATGACACCGATGGATCCATGTGTGGTTTGTGAGAAGGACACACATGCAATGACACTGGTGGATCCATGTGTGGTTCATGGGAAGAACACACATGCAATGACACTGGTGGATCCATGTGTGGTCGGTGAGAAGAACACACATGCAATGACACTGGTGATATGTGGTTTGTGAGAGGAACATTCATGTGTTGGAGATATGCCCAAGTGGAAATAATAAAAGTGGTTAGTATTATATCTTTGTGTTTATGATGAATGTTTACATCCCATGCTATAATTGTATTATAAGGAAACACTGATACATGTGTGTTTTGTAAACATAAAAGAGTCCCTAGTAAGCCTCTTGTGGAACTAGCTTGTTGATTAAATGATGATCATGGTTTCCTGATCATGGACATTGGATGTCATTAATAACAAGGTTATATCATTAGGAGAATGATGTGATGGACACACAACCATAGTAAGCGTAGCATAAGATCAAGTCATTAATTTCGTATTGCTGTAAGCTTTCAAATGCATAGTAACCTAATCCTTCGACCATGAGGTTATGTTAATCACCATCACCGGATGAGTACTTTGATGACATCAAACACTGCTTCGTAACTGGGTGGTTATAAAGGTGTCATTGGGTATTCTGAAAGTATGTGTTGAAGCGCATGGACCAAGATTGGGATTTGTCCATCCATATGACGGATAGATATGCTCTAGGCCCTCTCGGTGGAATGTCATCTAGTTAGCTTGCAAGCATGTGACTAGGTCACAAGGGATGACATAACATGGAAGGAGTAAAGAGTACTTATCAGTAACGAGGTAGAACTAGGTATAGAGATACCGACGATCAAACCTCGGATAAGTAGAATATCGCGTGACAAAGGGAATTGGTTTCGTATGTTAATGGTTCTATCGATCACGAAGTCATCGTTGAGTATGTGGGAGCCGTTATGGATCTCCAGATCCCGCTGATGGTTATTGATCGGAGAGGTGTCTTCATCATGTCTGCATATTCATGAATCGTAGGGTGACACACTTAAGGTTCGAAGTTGTTTTAAGTAGATATGGAATATGCGTTGGAGACCAAATGTTGTTCGGAGTCTCGGATTGAATCCGGGACATCACGAGGAGATCCGGAATTATCCAGAGAATAAGATTCATATATTGGGGATCATTTTCTAAGTTAGGAAATGTTCCGGAGTGTTTCTATGTAGATTCTAGAAGGTTTCGGAATGTTCTGGAAGGTCCTAGAAGATTTCTTGGAGTTTGCTTGAAAACCAAGAAAGGGTCAAGGAAACCTTGTGGGGCAAGACGCGGATTCGTGGGGGAGGAGGACCCCTCCCCCCCTTCCCAACCCGCCGACCAAGGAGGGAGGGGAGTCCTACTAGGAATCCCCCTCCCATGGCGCCTCCCTTCTTGAAATAGAGGGGAGGGGGCGCCACCCCCTACACCTCTCCCATAACAAGTCCTAGCCGCCGCCTCTCTCCTCATCCTTTGCTCTGCTCCGGCTTAGGCGAAGCCCTGCAGAATTCTCTCCTCCAACACCACCACCACACCGTCGTGCTGCTGGGATTCCGTGGAGAAGATCTACTACCTCCGCTGCTTGCTGGAACAGGGAGAGGAAGGTCTGCTTCGACTCCGCACGTGTGACCGACTGCGGAAGCGCTGCCGGAACATGGCGCCGGAAGGATCGTCCACACGATCTTGAGATTGGCAACTGATCGACTACATCAACCCCGAGATCTAATCTCGTAAAGCTTTCGGTTCTACAAGGGTTAGTACAGATCTATCTCGTTGCACATGTCTAATAGATTAGATCTTGGCTTTTATCTAGATTAGATCTGGGTTTTGTTCGTTCTTGCGGTAGAAATTTTTTGTTTTCCATGCTACGAACCCATCAACATGCAATGACTCTAACTATGGTTCATGAACAGAGCAGACATGCAATGACACCGGTGGATCCATGTGTGGTTAATGAGAATAACACACATGCAATGACACTGGGTGTGGATTATCATATGGTTTGTGAGAAGAACACACATGCAATGACTCTAGCTATGGTTCATGAGAAGAACACACATGCAATGACTCTAACTGCGGTTCATGAAAAGAACAGACATGCGATGACACCGGTGGATCCATGTGTGGTCTATGAGAGGAACAAACATGCAATGACTCTAACTGTGGTTCATGAAAAGAGCAGACATGCAATGACACTGGTGGATCCATGTGTGGTTAATGAGAATAACACACATGCCATGACACTGGGTGTGGTTTATGATATGGTTTGTGAGAAGAACACACATGAAATGACTCTAGCTGTGGTTCATGAGAAGAACACACATGCAATGACTCTAACTGTGGTTCATGAAAAGAACACACAAGCGATAACACTGGTGGATCCATGTGTGGTTTGTGAGAAGGACACACATGCAATGACACTGGTGGATCCATGTGTGGTCTGTGAGAAGAACACACATGGAATGACACTGGTGATATGTGGTTTGTGAAAGGAACAGACATGCAATGACTCTAACTGTGGTTCATGAAAAGAGCAGACATGCAATGACACCGGTGGATCCATGTGTGGTTAATGAGAAGAACACACATGCAATGACACTGGGTGTGGTTCTTGATATGGTTTGTGAGAAGAACACACATTAAATGACTCTAGCTGTGGTTCATAAGAAGAACACACATGCAATAACTCTAACTGTCGTTCATGAAAAGAAGAGACATGCGATGACACCGGTGGATCCATGTGTGGTCTATGAGAGGAATAGACATGCAATGACTTTAACTGTGGTTCATGAAAAGAGCAGACATGCAATGACACTGGTGGACCCATGTGTGGTTAATGAGAATAACACACATGCAATGACACTGGGTGTGTTTCATGATATGGTTGTGAGAAGAACACACATGCAATGACTCTAGTTGTGGTTCATGAGAAGAACACACATGCAATGACTCTAACTGTGGTTCATGAAAAGAACACACTTGCGATGACACCAGTGGATCCATGTGTGGTTTGTGAGAAGGACACACATGCAATGACACTGGTGGATCCATGTGTGGTCTATGAGAAGAACACACATGCAATGACAGTGGTGATATGTGGTTTGTGAAAGGAACAGACATGCAATGACTCTAACTGTGGTTCATGAAAAGAGCAGACATGCAATGACACCGGTGGATCCATGTGTGGTTAATGAGAAGAACACACATGCAATGACACTGGGTGTGGTTCATGATATGGTTTGTGAGAAGAACACACATTAAATGACTCTAGCTGTGGTTCATAAGAAGAACACACATGCAATGACTCTAACTGTGGTTCATGAAAAGAACAGACATGCGATGACACCGGTGGATCCATGTGTGGTCTATGAGAGGAACAGACATGCAATGACTCAAACTATGGTTCATGAAAAGAGAAGACATGCAATGACACTGGTGGATCCATGTGTGGTTAATGAGAATAACACACATGCAATGACACTAGGTGTGGTTCATGATATGGTTTGTGAGAAGAACACACATGCAATGACTCTAGCTGTGGTTCATGAGAAGAACACACATGCAATGACTCTAACTGTGGTTCAGGAAAAGAACACACATGCGATGACACCGGTGGATCCATGTGTGGTTTGTGAGAAGGACACCCATGCAATGACACTGGTGGATCCATGTGTGGTTCATGGGAAGAACACACATGCAATGACACTGGTGGATCCATGTGTGGTTTGTGACAAGATCACACATGCAATGACACTGGTGATACGTGGTTTGTGGAAGGAACAGACATGCAATGACTCTATCTGTGGTTCATGAAAAGAGCAGAAATGCAATGACACCGGTGGATCCATGTGTGGTTAATGAGAAGAACACACATGCAATGACACTGGGTGTGGTTCATGATATGTTTTGTGAGAAGAACACACATGCAATGACTCTAGTTGTGGTTCATGAGAAGAACACACATCCAATGACTCTAACTGTTGTTCATGAAAAGAACAGACATGCGATGACACCGGTGGATCCATGTGTGGTCTATGAGAGGAACAGACATGCAAAGACTCTAACTGTGGTTCATGAAAAGAGCAGACATGCTATGACACTGGTGGATCCATGTGTGGTTAATGAGAATAACACACATGCAATGACACTGGGTGTGGTTCATTATATGGTTTATGAGAAGAACACACATGCAATAACTCTAGCTGTGGTTCATGAGAAGAACACACATGCAATGACTCTAACAGTGGTTCATGAAAAGAACACACAAGCGATGACACCGGTGGATCCATGTGTGGTTTGTGAGAAGGACACACATGCAATGACACTGGTGGATCCATGTGTGGTTCATGGGAAGAACACACATGCAATGACACTGGTGGATCCATGTGTGGTATTTGAGCAGAACACACATGCAATGACACTGGTGATATGTGGTTTGTGAGAGGAACAAACATGCAATGACTCTAACTGTGGTTCATGAAAAGAGCAAACATGCAATGACACCGGTGGATCCATGTGTGGTTAATGAGAATAACACACATGCAATGACACTGGGTGTGGTTCATGATATGGTTTGTGAGAAGAACACACATGCAATGACTCTAGTTGTGGTTCATGAGAATAACACACATGCAACGACTCTAACTGTGGTTCATGAAAAGAAGAGACATGCGATGACACCGGCGGATCCATGTGTGGTCTATGAGAGGAACAGACATGCAATGACTCTAACTGTGGTTCATGAAAAGAGCAGACATGCAATGACACTGGTGGATCCATGTATGGTTAATGAGAATAACACACATGCAATGACACTGGGTGTGGTTCATGATATGGTTTGTGAGAAGAACACACATGCAATGACTCTAGCTATGGTTCATGAGAAGAACACACATGCAATGACTCTAACTGTGGTTCAGGAAAAGAGTAGGCATGCGATGACACTGGTGGATCCATGTGTGGTTCATGGGAGGAACACACATGCAATGACACTGGTGGATCCATGTGTGGTTCATGGGAAGAACACACATGCAATGACACTGGTGGATCCATGTGTGGTCTATGAGAAGAACACACATGCAATGCCACTGGTGATATTGTCGTTGTATTGGGAACGACAGTACCTCAGGAGGTTAGATAGAGGTGTGGGGACTAGCAGGGAAGCTATCGACGGCGTCCGCAGGCGGGATTGGATACAAGCAAGCGTAGCGGGACGCAAGAAGTACCCAGGTTCGGGGCCCTCGTGGTGAGGTAAAACCCCTACTCCTGCCTGATCTGACTATGTGGAATATACGAGCTACAAGTGCTCCTCGAGCTGTATTATCTAGCTACTACCTTAAATGCCCTGAGACCAACCCTTTCTACTGAGGCCCTGCCTCTCCTTATATAGGAAGAGAGGCAAGGGTCTCACTGGCCAGTCCGACTGGCGGGCCCCACAGGCGGGTCCCAGCCGACTAGTCATCTACAGTACCCGGTATGGTATGTCACATCGGTGTATGAGCGGTATGGCTGTCGTAGACACAGTGGACGCCGTGCAAGCCTGTCGTCAGCACAGGCCACTGTTCCCGCGTCAGCCACGCAAAGTCTTCGGTATGGGTGGGTGGTTGCCCGTCTCATCATCGTACAGGACGTACCATGCACTGATACGCTCGTCGTCCTGTCCCTCTGATTGGATCCAGCTACGTCGCCGTATCCGGCTGCCTCTTCGTGGTCCGGCTACTGGGTGGTAGCCGGTCCATCCTACCCTGTCCGGCTGCATCTGGTCAGCCGGAAGAGATCCGACTGTCCTGTTTCTTATTTGGTTTGGGTACCCGGGGATCATCCCCCTGACACTAGCCCCCGAGCGCGTGTGGATTACGCCCTCGGGCGGAATGTGCGCGCGCTCCCTCTTGCTTTTCGAATTTTGATCCGGCTGAGCCTGGCGGTTGCGCTACCCGTGACGTCAGTGTTGACACCGGCCACGCGCGCACGCGCCATCATTGCTCTGCGGCGGGCAGCGTAACGTCCCGTCGCACGTCGCCTCGGGGAACTGCTGTCCGGCGCTTCGGTTCTCGCTCCAGGATCTTCTGCGCATCCCGTCCCGGCACACGGGATCTAGGCGGCGGTTGGGATGTGGATTGCCCGGATGCACGCCACGTGGCCCTGCCGATGGTTGCCCTTCCGGTCCTTTAAAGGGATGTCGCGGGGCGGCAGTTCTTTTCCTCCGCTCTCCCGCTGCAATCTTCCTCTCCCTCGCGTGCTCTTGCTCCTGCGCTCTTGCCTTCTGCGTCGCCCGCTTGCCGTCGTCGACGCTATGGGCCACCGTCACTCCTCTGTTGCCGCTCCTCTCCCTCAGCCGAAAATGGCCGCTGACCGTGGAGCCTGGTGCGGCTCCTCAGTCACCGAGGACCAGATTGCGAAGTATCGCGCGACCCGCGTCCTCCCGCCGGCGGAGGAGGTGGCGGTGCGGTTGGCCCCGGTGGGGGAAGTGTCGCCGCATCCGGAAGAGGGGGAGCGTGTCATCTTCCTCTCGCACCTGGCGCGCGGGTTTGCGCTGCCGCTGCACCCCTTTTTTCTGACGTTTCTGGCCTTCTTCGACCTCCGCCTCCACCACCTCGGTGCCAACGCCATCAGAACGCTGGCGCACTTCATGGCGTTCTGCGAGAGTTACCTCGGGATCCAGCCAGATCTCGGGCTCTTCTGCCAGCTCTTCCGAGTTCGGCCGCAGGTGTAATACACGAAGGGCCCGCTAGTCGTCTGTGGCGGCGCCTCCATATACTCCCGCACCCAATCCGAAATTCTTGCTCCAGGACACGGTACGGATGTGGCAGCAGTCGTACTTTTATGTCAAGAACGTCACCAACGTCGACCGGATAAACCTGCCGGCCTTCCAAGACGTCGAGTCTAGCCGGCAGCACTGGGACCTGAAGATCTATGGCGACAAGGAGGAGACGGATGCGATGCTGGCACGCATGTGCTCCCTTGTCACCTGCCATTTATCCGGTCGGGACATCACTCTTAGCTGGATGTCCCGGCTGATGATGCCGCTGCAGCAGCGGGCGCACAAGATGTGCTTCTACTCCGGCCGGCTGGACCCAAACCGGCTGTCGCGCCGCAATCCCCACTACCACAACTTGAAGAAGTGGTTGTGGACGATCAGCAAGGAGCGGCTGCCGGAGAACTAGAAGTTCGGCCTGGAGCCCTACAACCGGGAGAACCGCACGCCCCGGGTAAGTTCTCGTAGCCGGAAATTTTGCTTATTCTCCCTGTGTTATCTTCTTGTTCTGTCTGGTTGACCTCTTGCGTTCGTCAGATGTTCGCCTGCATCCTTCGCGAGGAGGGCGAGGCTCCCCTCAAGGTATTCACGCCGAACTTGCCCGAGCCGCGTGCTCGGCGATCCGGTGAGGAATCGGATGGGGATGGCGACGCCTTCCCCAGCCGGAACGACGAGCCGGCCGCCGACCCGCACGCGGAGGTGCTCGAGGAGGAGGAGGCCGGGCCGATCGCGGAGCCAGTGACACGCTCTGTGGCGGACGGCGAAGCGGGTGGGAGCGGCTCCAGCCGTTCCGGCTCCCGCCGGCCTGCGGCGGAGGAGCCGGACCGGTGCCCTGCCGCCAAGCCGTCTTGGCCGGAAGAAAGGGCCGCCTCCGGTCGTGCCGGGGTACGTTTTTCTCCCCTATCCCTCGGTGGTTTCTGCCCGTTTACCTTCTTTCTTGCTTTTCTGACTTCAGCTTGTTTTGCTCTTGCCTTTTCCTCTTTCCCTTTAGCGTGCTGGTTTCCTTCGGCGCCGCGAGCCCGGGTGGATGCCAGCCGGGTCGCCGTCTCGCGCCCCGACTGATCCAACCAGCGCCTCCCCTTCCTCTGAGGCACATCCTCCCTCTCCTCCTCAAGCTGAACCGGCTGCCCCCTCCCGGCCGGAGGGTCCCCAGCCGGAAGCGGATCACTCCCAGCTAGAGGGTTCCTCCGCGGGCGCGCGGGGGGCTGCTGGCAAGGAGCTCGTCATTGTTGGCAACGACAACTCCGACGAGGAGCTCGGGGAGGAGTGGCGGCCAGTGGTGCTCGTGGCGAAGGAGTCCTTGGCTGTCAACGCCGTGGACGACGATGCCTCCTCCGCTGCTTCGCTGTCGGATCTTGCTGCCACGCTCGAGCTGGCGGTGAAGGAGATCCGACTGCTTGAGGCCACAGCCGGTGGGAACCAGACCCTGGAGCAGAAGCTTGCTGCTGCCAACGGGACCTCCTAGAGTAAGTTCGCTTTATCCGTCTGGCTCTCTCTCTTCCTTTTTTTGTAATAGTTGGCTTCGTTGCAGCTGTCCTCGTGTGCGCCCAGCGTGAGATCGATCGCTTGAAGAAAGCGAACGACCGGCTGAGCAGGTCCAACTCCACACTGCG
Source organism: Avena sativa (assembly GCA_916181665.1). Classification (NCBI taxonomy): domain Eukaryota; kingdom Viridiplantae; phylum Streptophyta; class Magnoliopsida; order Poales; family Poaceae; genus Avena; species Avena sativa. Next base: position 687,716,761 of record OV702289.1, read on the forward strand.
CTTGCAGAACAAGGACTAGAACGCGCGAGTAGACGGCTTGGAGGCCACCGTCAAGGAGCACGACGCCTCGCTCGCTAGCCGGGCCGAAGCCTTCTCCCTTCTCGAGGCCCAGAACAAGGACCAAGAGAAAGAGATAAAACGGCTAGCGGTCAAGGAGAAAGCGCTGGTGGAGGAGCTGATGCAAGTCGGCCATACTGCCAAAGGTGAGATCTTTCTTCCGTCTTCTTTTCTTTCCGGATCCGGTAGCCGGATTTGACTCCTCTTTTCTGACAGCCTTTTACCCCGGCATAGACCTGCTGGCCTACAACCGACTGCAGGAGAACTGGCCGGGAGCGCAGCCGACGGCTCAGGAGCTCGTCGTCCTTCTTGGCGAGGAGGCTGCGAAGCTCCGTCAGGCGGCACGGGACGTCTTCTCCTTCATGTGGCCGGAGGCTCCGGTCCTAGAGACGATGGCACAGCTGGCGGCGAAGGTGGGGGAGGTACCGACTACGGTGGACTGGCTACGGGATCTGGCGGCGCGGGGTGGAGCGGAGATGGCCCTAGCGCTGATGCTTTCTTGGTATAAGGATGATCGCGTCGAGAAGATCGACGGGGGCTTCCGTGCCGGAGCTGATCTTGTCGCCATCCGCCAAGCCCATCTGGAGCTTCGCGGGTCCGCCATCAAGATCGCCGACTACGTGGATCCGAACGAGGTGCTCAACGACTCGGAGTCCCCCGACACTCCGGATGTGGAGTCCCCGGTGCCGTCGCCTGCCAGCACCGGAGCCAGAACAAGCACTGTGGCTCCACCCCGCCCCCAGCTTCTGCCGGCCAAGAACCCACCCCACGGTAAAGGTCCTGCCGTTTAGCTGCTACCACGGGATGCCGGGTGTATTTGTCTTGTCTTAGATTATCGTGAAACTTGTATGTCTGTACCGACTATCTTTGATGCCGGGTAACACTTGGGAGCTTCGTCTCCCTTTTGCTTGTTAATATTGAATTCTTGAGTCTTCCTTAACTTGTGTCTTGAATTTTCTTTTGATATCTTCGCCCGACTAACCTAGTCCGGCTACACACTTTTAGCCGGACGAACCACACCTCCAGTGGGGGAGCGCCAGCGCACCCACTGGGTGTAGCCCCCGAGATTCGGAGTAGCTGGCGTAGCCAGGTGCTTCGAATCTTCCTTGTTCTTCCTCACTCTTCTAACTTTACCCGACTGGCCTCGTCCCAGTCGGCTGCTCTCGTCGGCTGGACGCCTTCAGCCGGGGGAACTAACATTCTAGTGGGGGCACGCGAGCGCACCCACTGGGTGTAGCCCCCGATATTCGGAGTAGTTGGCGTAGCTAGGTGCTGCGAATCTTTCTTGTCTTTTCTTGCTCCCGCCCTTGCCCTCACCTGGGCTCCGAACGGCCGGCTAAACTCCCTTAGTTGGTCAGGAACTACAAGATTCCACTGGGGGCGTGCGAGCGCACCCAGTGGGTGTAGCCCCCGAGATTCGGCGAGCTTGATGAAGGCAAGGGCTTCGAATCTTCTTTCCTTCTCTTGAATTCCGACTCAGAGTAGTCGGACAAGAACGCACATATGCATACACATACATCTTCACAGGTTAATAGGTTAGTCTGTCAAATCATAGCCGGAAAACGGCTTCTTTTTTCAAAAACTGGCTTGCTCCTTTCTAGACACTTAGTCGCCTTCTCGTGTGTTCTGCTGTTTTCGTTGCGTCCTTGCCGGGCAGCCGGATTGCGGTCTACAGCCGGAATCAAAGGGAGCTGACAGTACATTACGCACAGTACTAGCGGCTTAGCAGCTGGATTGGTTTGAGCTAGTTGCGGGGCTGGGACGCCCGATCTGTCACGCCTCCTCCCTGTTTTTCGTGTGGGTTGCCTCGGGCTTTTGCTCTTGCTAGCCGGACAGCCGGGTTGCGGTCTGTAGCTGAGACAAAGAGTGGGCCTCTGACATCATCGCACACTATTCAGCCGGTTTGTTGGCTTAACAGGCTGGGCCAGCCGGCGATCCCCCGTTTAGGGGTTGCGGGAGCCGGAAAATTTGAATCGGAGAACAGGTACGCACACATTTCTAGAAGGATCCCTCGAGATTCCTATGGGAGTCCGCATTTTAATTCATGAGGTTTTCGGGATACATACACTGTCTGGCGACTAGGTGTAAAACGGGTGCAGCAGGGCCGCGTTCCAAGGACGTTCGGTCTCCTCGTCTGATTTGTCCATCTTGTTCTTGCGCGGCTGCTGTGTGTCGATGAGGTAGTAGGAGTCGTTGGGCAGCGCTCGGCTGATGATGAAGGGGCCCTCCTAGGGTGGTGATAGCTTGTGCATGCCCTTCGTATCTTGCACCAGCCGGAGAACCAGGTCACCCTCGCGGAATGCGACTGGGCGAATCCGGCTGGAATGGTAGCGGCGTAGTCGCTGCTGGTACAGGGCAGATCTGGACAGGGCCAGCTCGCGGGCCTCCTCCAGGAGATCCAGCCCATCCTCCTGCGCCTCCTTGTTGGCCTGCTCGTCGTAGAGGAGCTTGCGGGGGGAGTCGAATTCGATGTCGGCGGAGAGGACGGCTTCCAATCCGTAGACCAGGAAGAATGGCGTGTAGCCGGTCGACCTATTCGGTGTGGTGCGGAGGCTCCACAGCACTGCCGGAAGTTCTTCGATCCAGCATCCGGGTGACCGCTCCAACAGCTCGATGAGACGTGGTTTGATGCTGGCTAGCACCAAGCCGTTTGCTATTTCGACTTGCCCGTTGGACTAGGGATGTGCAACGGAGGCGAGGTCTAGCCGGATGCCCTTGTTGCTACAGAACCGGGCGAAGGCCCCCTTGGCGAAGTTCGTGCCGTTGTCGGTGATGATGCTATTGGGGTAGCCGAAGCGGTTGATGATGTCGGTGAAGAAGGTAACAACCGTCGCCCCATCCAGCTTTCGGATAGGCTTGGCCTCGATCCACTTTGTGAACTTGTCCACCGCTACCAGCAGGTGGGTCATTCCCGCGCGAGCTCGCTTGAAGGGCCCGACCATGTCGAGGCCCCAAACCGCGAAGGGCCAGGTGATCGGTATGGTCTTGAGCACCGAGGTTGGCATGTGCCTGAGCTGCCCGAAGCGTTGGCACCCATTGCACGCGCGGACCAGCTGCTCGGCATCCTCGAGGGCGGTGGGCCAATAGAAGCCATGGCGAAACGCCTTGGCGACTATCGCCCTTGACGAAGCGTGGGGCCCACACTCGCCCTGGTGGATGTCCTTGAGTAGCCGGTAGCCTGTGTCTACATCGACACATCTTTGGAAGATACCGGATACACTGCGCTTATATAGCTCGCCGTTTATGATGGTGTATGTGTGCGGGCGGCGTCGGATTTGTCTGGCCTCCACCTCATCGTCCGGGAGTTTGCTGTTGGCGATGTAGTTCATGAAGGGTTGTGCCCAGGATGGCACTTCCCGGATGACGAGGACGCTCCTGTCCTCCGGCTGACGGGTGTCGGTGGGCCGTCCGGGTGGGATATCCGGGACGGCAGCCCCCGAGCCACTGGGCGAGTTGGCAGCCCTCGGGTCCTGCGAGCCGGAGGGCACCGCCTGGCCAGAGTTGGCACGAGTTTTCTTCTTTGGCGGTTCTGCCAGCTCCGCTTCCGCTACCCCGGCCGCCGGAACGCTTCCCGCCCAGACGATGGAATCTGATTCCGGCGATGGGTTGATGGATGGCTTGCGCAGGTGCTCCAGGGAGACCCCTGGTGGGATGACCTGCCTGGTGGACCCTATCTTGGAGAGCGCGTCGTCTGCCTCGTTGTTGGTGTGGGGGACGTGATGAAATTCACACCCATCAAAGGAGGAGCTGAGCTTCTGGATGTGGAACCGGTAGAGGGCCATGTTGGCGCCTCTGGCGTCCCATTCCCCGGATACCTATTGCACCACCAAGTCCGATCGCCGAAACATAGGATCCGGTTGACACCGATCTCCTTGGCCAGCCGGAGCCCGTGCGCCAGTGCCTCGTATTCGGCTACGTTGTTGGAGGCCTTGAAGTGGATCTGCAATACGTACTCCAGCTGGTCTCCCTTGGGCGAGGTGAGCACGATGCCGGCTCCCAAGCCCCCGAGCATCTTCGACCCGTCGAAGTGCATCCGGCAGTGGTCTGGATCCGGCACCGGTGGGAGATACTGGGTCTCGGCCCAGTCGACGAGGAAGTCCGCCAACGCCTGTGACTTGATCGTGAGCCGGGGCTCGTACTAGATGGAGTAGGCGGCGAGCTCGATGGCCCATTTGGCGACTCGGCCGGTGGCGTCCTTGTTGCGGATGATTTCTGAAAGGGGTGCAGTGCACACGACCTTGATCGGATGCTCCTAGAAGTAGTGCTTGAGCTTCTTGCATGCCAGGTACACGCCGTAGCACATCTTTTGGTAGTGGGGGTAGTTCTGCTTGGAGAGGGAGAGAACCTCGCTGAGGTAGTAGACGGGTCTCTAAACCGGCTGAGCCTTGCCTTCCTCGGGGCGCTCCATCACCAGGACGACACTGAAGACCCGGCTGGTGGCTGCTATATAGAGCAACATCGGCTCCTTGCTAGCCGGCGTGGCTAGAACCGACGCTGTGGACAACATGCGCTTGAGGTCGTGAAACACGGTGTCGGCTTGCGAAGTCCAGGAGAACTTGTCCGTCTTTTTCATCAGCTGGTACAACGAAAGTGCCTTCTCCCCCAGCCGGCTAACGAAACGACTGAGGGAAGCCAGGCATCCGGTGAACTTCTGGACTCCAAGCAGGTTCTTGGGCGGTTGCATCCTCTCGATGGCCGCGATCTTCTCCGGATTTGCCTCGATGCCTCGTTGAGATATGAGGAAACCGAGTAGCTGGCCGGATGGTACTCCAAAGACGCACTTTTCTAGGTTCAGCTTCATCTAGTACTGGTGGAGGTTGCCGAATGTCTCTCTTAGATCTTCGAGGAGGGTGCGCTTCTCCTTGGTTTTGATGACTACGTCATCAACGTAAGCATGCATGTTTCGGCCTATCTGCGAGTGCAAACATTTCTACATGCATCGCTGATAGGTGGCGCCTGCGTTCTTTAGGCCGAAAGGCATGGTTACATAGCAGAAAGCCCTGTAGGGGGTGATAAATGATGTCTTAATCTGATCAGCCGGGTTTAGCCGGATCTGATTGTACCCGGAATAACAATCTAGAAAAGACAACAAATCACAGCCGGCCGTGGAATCGATGACTTGATCGATACGGGGCAAGGCGAAGGGGTCTTTCGGGCACGCCTTGTTCAGGCTGGTGTAGTCGATACACATGCGCCAGGTCTTGCTCTTCTTCAACACCAAGACTGGGTTCGCCAGCCAGTCCGGGTGGTATACTTCCATGATGAACCCGGCTGCGAGGAGCCGGGTGATCTCGTCACCGATTATCTTTCTCTTCTCTTGTGCGAACCGGCGCAGAGGTTGCTTGACCAGCTTGGCATCCGGACGCACATGAAGTGAGTGCTCGGCGAACTCCCTCGGCACACCCGGCATGTCTTTGGGAGACCATGCGAAGATGTCTCGATTCTCACGGAGGAAGTCGATGAGCGCGCCTTCCTATTTGCTGTCTAAGCTGGCACCAATGGTGACGAACTTAGTCGGGTCGGAGGGGTCGAGCAGGATCCTCTTCGTTTCCTTTGCCGGTTGGAAGGCTCCTTCTCCAGCCGGTTTGCTGCTAGCCGGGATGTCCTACTGGGACATGGCCACCTTGCGCATGATCGCGCGCTTTTCTTCGGCTATGATGAGGGCCTCTGCTAGTTTGGAACCGGCTGAGGCGCACTCCATCGATCGCCTAAAGCAGCCGGCGACGATGATCACGCCGTGGGGTCCTGGCATCTTCGTCTTGAGGTATGCATAGTGGGGGATGGCCATGAACTTGGCGAGGGCGGGGCGCCCGAGGAGAGCATGGTAGGAGCTCGTCAAATTTACCACCTCAAACCAGATTGGTTCGCGGCGGAAGTTCTCCTCGGTCCCGAAGATGACGTCCAGCTGGATTTTTCCTAGCAGAGCGCAGGCTGGCCCCAGCAGTACGCCGTGGAACGTCGTGGTAGTTGGGCGCAGATCGCTTTCGCGAATGCCCAGCTTCTCCAGCAAGGACTGGTAGAGGAGGTTGAGGCTACTGCCTCCGTTGATGAGGACGCGCGAGAATCGGCAGGTGCGCGCGTTGGAGACGATGAGGGGGTCGAGTACCATGGCGTAGCCCCCGGGAGTCGGCAGATGCTCAGGCTGATCTGCCCGGCTCCAGGTGATGGGGGTTTCCGACCAGTTCAAGTACTGGGGGACCGGAGAGACGATGGCGTTGACCTCCTTGCAGCGTTGCTGGTGGCTATGCTTGTCGTCATGCTCCGTCTCGAAGATGTGGTAAGCGGCGTGCGGCTGGGGGTAGCCGTTGTTGTTGTTGCCGCCATTGCTGCCGTTACCATCATTACCGACTCCCCTAGCCGGTGGTGGGGGTCCACCCGGTGGGGGAGGCGGGAGAGGAGGCTGGTTGCCCTAGTCCTTTAGCTGGCGAGTCCAGCTGCAGTTCCGGGTGGTGTGCGTAGCCGGTTTGAAGGGACCACTATGCCACTTGCACGGGCCATCAATCATCTAGTCGAAGGTGAGTCAGGGCTTCTGCCTTCTTGTGTCGTTAGCCGGTGCGTCGGGCGCACCCTCTACAGCATTGACCTGCCGCGCATGGTAGCGAGGCTTCTGTTGCCTATCCTGGCGGTCCCCGTGGAATCGGTTGTCGTTGTCGTGGCGTCTGGAGGATCCGGCTTCACCAGCCGGATTGCTCGGACGGTCGCGAGCCGGCTCCGTGGGAGTCGGACGGCCTTCCGCGTTTACTCGGAGGGGCTTCTTCATGGCGGCATCCGCCATGGCATACTGGTCCGCAACCGTCATGATCTCCGCCATGGTCTTCGGCTCGTCACACAGTAGCCGGTGGTGAAGCATGGTGCCCTCTCGGCATCCTTCGATGAAGAAACCGATGGCTTGGCTCTCCAGGATGCCCTCGCAAGTGTTGCGGAGCTCCGTCCACTTGGCGAGGTACTCGCGGTCGCCCTGGACACACAAGGCCAGGTCGCGTGGGCGTCCTGGGCGCTTGTACGTGCCGTTGAAGTTGCGGACGAACACCTTCTCGAAATCAGGCCAGGCGTTGATGCTGTTGGGCACGAGGCTATTGAGCCAGGTCCTTGCCGACCCGGTTAGCATGAGAGGGACGTAGCGCACGGCTGTGCGCTTATTCCCGTGGGAGATGCCGACTGCCGTGGCGTAGTCGGTCAGCCAGTCTTCCGGCTTCATGCTGCTGTCGTACTTGGGGGTGTCCCTGGGCAGGGAGAACTTATCCGGAAACGGCTCGTTCTAGATGCAGGGTCCGAAACAAACCGGTCCGATAGAATCTTCCTCCTCCGTGATGCGCGCTTGAGCGAGCAGCTCGATGCGGTCGCGGGCATTCGGACAATCCGGGTTGGGTGCGCCCACCCGGCCCGAGAGGCGGGAACCGGCTGGTCTGGGTGCTCCAGCTGGTGGTGGGGGAGGTGGCGGGTTGCTGTTCACCATCTGCTCCTGGCGTGGCTGGCCCCGGTTGCCGGAGCCACGACGTCTGCTGCGGGCCCTAGGCGGCTACGGGGAGGACACCTGCTGGGTGTCGCGCGGTGCGACCCTGCTGTTGGCGGGTAGCCTGCTTCCTCTGGAGTAGCTAAGGTCCTCCTGCGTCTGCCGGTTGGCGCCGGCCTGCTCGTCCGCGACGCGGAGGAGCTCCTGGACGCGAGCGTGCTGGCGGGTTCGCTCCTCGCCCTCCAGGCTAGGTAGTTCTTCTGATGCGGCTCGCGCCGCGCAGAGGTTCTTGATGGGTGTGCTGTAGGTGGGCCGTGTGGGGGCAGGAGCGGGATCCGGTTCTCCGTCCTTCTCCATCCTGCCGCCTAGCTCACCGCCCCGACGTCGTACCTGGCCGTGCCGGCTCGGCTCCACGGTAGCCGGAGTGAGGCCGTGCGCGCGGTCATACTCGCGCCTAGCGATCTCCAGCTGCTTGCGGGCTACGGCCAGTTCCATAGCCTCCTGAGGAGGATCTGTCTTTCCATGGTGAAGTTGGCCTCTGCCTCCTCCGGATTGTCCCCGAGGTTAACCGGCGTCAGGAGCCGATCAATGGCATCCTCGACCGGGTTCCGAGGCTGCGGGGGAGCGGAAGTTCCGACCTCGTCCACGCCTCGCTCCCGCGGCTGGCGGGGCTGCGAGCTAGATCCGGCCATCATGACCTCCATGCCGCGAGGTGCGGCGGAGGCGCTGCCGCCTGAGCATGGCGACCCCGCGACAGAGACGATTTCCCTAGGGAAACGCTTCGGGACGGTGGAGATGTAGATAGGGAGGTCGCCGAATAGTAGAATGGTGCCGTTCGCTGGGAAGGAAGTTCCGGCGAAGCAGGAGGTGTTGTCGATGACGTAGTCAAACTTGCCGAGCATGAGCACCAGGCCAGAGGCCACGCGCTCACAGGCTGAAGTGCGGGGTCTCGTGCGGAACGTGACTCCGGTCGAAGCCATTGCCCCACGGTGGGCGCCAACTGTCGTTGTATTGGGAACGGCAGTACCTAAGGAGGTTAGATAGAGGTGTGGGTACTAGCAGGGAAGCTATCGACGACGTCCGCAGGCGGGATTGGATACAAGCGAGCGTAGCGGGATGCAAGAAGTACCCAGGTTCAGGGCCCTCGTGGTGAGGTAAAGCCCCTACTCCTGCCTGATCTGACTATGTGGAATATACGAGCTACAAGTGCTCCTCAAGTTGTATTCTCTAGCTACTGCCTTAAATGCCCTGAGACCAACCCTTTCTACTGAGGCCCTGCCTCTCCTTATATAGGAAGAGAGGCAAGGGTCTCACTGGCCAGTCCGACTGGCGGGCCCCACAGGCGGGTCCCAGCCGACTAGTCATCTACAGTACCCGGTATGGTATGTCACATCGGTGTATGAGCGGTATGGCTGTCGTAGGCACAGTGAACGCCGTGCGAGCCTGTCATCAGCACAGGCCACTGTTCCTGCCTCAGCCACGCAAAGTCTTCGGTATGGGTGGGTGGTTGCCCGTCTCGTCATCGTACAGGACGTACCGTGCACTGATACGCACGTCGTCCTGTCTCTCTGATTGGCTCCGGCTACGTCGCCGTATCCGGCTGCCTCTTCGTGGTCCAGCCACTAGGTGGTAGCCGGTCCATCCTACCCTGTCCGGCTGCATCTGGTCAGCCGGAAGAGATCTGACTGTCCTGTTTCTTATTCGGGTGGGGTACCCGTGGATCATCCCCCTGACAGATATGTGGTTTGTGAAAGGAACAGACATGCAATGACTCAAACTGTGGTTCATGAAAAGAGCAGACATGCAATAACACTGGTGGATCCATGTGTGGTGAATGAGAATAACACACATGCAATGACACTGGGTGTGGTTCATGATATGGTTTGTGAGAAGAACACACATGCAATGACTCTAGCTGTGGTTCATGAGAAGAACACACATCCAATGACTCTAACTATCGTTCATGAAAAGAACAGACATGCGATGACACCGGTGGATCCATGTTTGGTCTATGAGAGGAACAAACATGCAATGACTCTAACGGTGGTTCATAAAAAGAGCAGACATGCAATGACACTGGTGGATCCATGTGTGGTTAATGAGAATAACACACATGCAATGACACTGGGTGTGGTTCATGATATGGTTTGTGAGAAGAACACAAATGCAATGACTCTAGCTGTGGTTCATGAGAAGAACACACATGCAATGACTCTAACTGTGGTTCATGAAAAGAACACACAAGCGATGACACCGATGGATCCATGTGTGGTTTGTGAGAAGGACACACATGCAATGACATAGGTGGATCCATGTGTGGTCGGTGAGAAGAACACACATGCAATGACACTTGTGATATGTGGTTTGTGAGAGGAACAGACATGCAATGACTCTAACTATGGTTCATGAAAAGAGCAGACATGCGATGACACCGGTGGATCCATGTGTGGTTAATGAGAATAACACACATGCAATGACACTGGGTGTCGATTATGATATGGTTTGTGAGAAGAACACACATGCAATGACTCTAGTTGTGGTTCATGAGAAGAACACACATGCAATGACTCTAACTGTGGTTCATGAAAAGAGCATACATGCGATGACACCGGTGGATCCATGTGTGCTTCATGGGAGGAACACACATGCAATGACTCTAACTGTGGTTCATGAAAAGAACAGACATGCGATGACACCGGTGGATCCATGTGTGGTCTATGAGAGGAACATACATGCAATGACTCTAACTGTGGTTCATGAAAAGAGGAGACATGGAATGACACTGGTGGATCCATGTGTGGTTAATGATAATAACACACATGCAATGACACTTGGTGTGGTTCATGATATGGTTTGTGAGAAGAACACACATGCAATGACTCTAGCTGTTGTTCATGAGAAGAACACACATGCAATGACTCTAACTGTGGTTCATGAAAAGAACACACAAGCGATGACACCGGTGGATCCATGTGTGGTTTGTGAGTAGGACACACATGCAATGACACTGGTGGATCCATGTGTGGTCTGTGAGAAGAACACACATGCAATGACACTGGTGATATGTGGTTTGTGAAAGGAACAGACATGCAATCACTCTAACTGTGGTTCATGAAAAGAGCAGACATGCAATGACACCGGTGGATCCATGTGTGGTTAATGAGAATAACACACATGCAATGACACTAGGTGTGGTTCATGATATGGTTTGTGAGAAGACAGACATGCAATAACTCTAGCTGTGGTTCATGAGAAGAACACACATGCAACGACTCTAACTGTGGTTCATGAAAAGAGCAGACATGCAATGACACTAGTGGATCCATGTGTGGTTAATGAGAATAACACACATGTAGTGACACTGGGTGTGGTTCATGATATGGTTTGTGAGAAGAACACACATGCAATGACTCTAGCTGTGGTTCATGAGAAGAACACACATGCAATGACTATAACTGTGGTTCATGAAAAGAGCAGACATGCGATGACACTGGTGGATCCATGTGTGGTTCATGGCAGGAATACAAATTCAATGACACTGGTGGATCCATGTGTGGTTCATGGGAAGAACACACATGCAATGACACTAGTGGATACATGTGTGGTCTGTGAGAAGAACACACATGCAATGACACTGGTGGTATGTGGTTTGTGAAAGGAACAGACATGCAATGACTCTAACTGTGGTTCATGTAAAGAGCAGACATGCAATGACACTGGTGGATCCATGTGTGGTTAATGAGAAGAACACACATGCAATGACACTGGGCGTGGTTCATGATATAGTTTGTCAGAAGAACACACATGCAATGACTCTAGTTGTGGTTCATGAGAAGAACACACCTGCAATGACTCTAGCTGTGGTTCATGAGAAGAACACACATGCAATGACTCTAGCTGTGGTTCATGAGAAGAACACACATGCAATGACTCTAGCTGTGGTTCATGAGAAGAACACACATGCAATGACTCTAACTGTGGTTCATGAAAATAACAGACATGCGATGACACTAGTGGATCCATGTGTGGTCTATGAGAGGAATAGACATGCAATGACTCTAATTATGGTTCATGAAAAGAGTAGACATGCAATGACACTAGTGGATCCATGTGTGGTTAATGAGAATAACACACATGCAATGACACTGGGTGTGGTTCATGATATGGTTTGTGAGAAGACACACATGCAATTACTCTAGCTGTGGTTCATGAGAAGAACACACATGCAATGACTCTAACTGTGGTTCATGAAAAGAGCAGACATGCAATGACACTGGTGGATCCATGTGTGGTTAATGAGAATAACACACATTCAGTGACACTGGGTGTGGTTCATGATATGGTTTGTGAGAAGAACACAAATGCAATGACTCTAGCTGTGGTTCATGAGAAGAACACACATGCAATGACTCTAACTGTGGTTCATGAAAAGAACACACAAGCGATGACACCGATGGATCCATGTGTGGTTTGTGAGAAGGACACACATGCAATGACATAGGTGGATCCATGTGTGGTCGGTGAGAAGAACACACATGCAATGACACTGGTGATATGTGGTTTGTGAGAGGAACAGACATGCAATGACTCTAACTGTGGTTCATGAAAAGAGCAGACATGCAATGACACCGGTGGATCCATGTGTGGTTAATGAGAATAACACACATGCAATGACACTGGGTGTGGATTATGATATGGTTTGTGAGAAGAACACACATGCAATGACTCTAGCTGTGGTTCATGAGAAGAACACACATGCAATGACTCTAACTGTGGTACATGAAAAGAACAGACATCCGATGACACCGGTGGATCCATGTGTGGTCTATGAGAGGAACAGACATGCAATGACTCTAACTGTGGTTCATGAAAAGAGGAGACATGCAATGACACTGGTGGATCCATGTGTGGTTAATTATAATAACACACATGCAATGACACTTGGTGTGGTTCATGATATGGTTTGTGAGAAGAACACACATGCAATGACTCTAGCTGTTGTTCATGAGAAGAACACACATGCAATGACTCTAACTGTGGTTCATGAAAAGAACACACAAGCGATGACACCGGTGGATCCATGTGTGGTTTGTGAGAAGGACACACATGCAATGACACTGGTGGATCGATGTGTGGTCTGTGAGAAGAACACACATGCAATGACACTGGTGATATGTGGTTTTTGAAAGGAACAGACATGCAATCACTCTAACTGTGGTTCATGAAAAGAGCAGACATGCAATGACACTGTTGGATCCATGTGTGGTTAATGAGAATAACACACATGCAATGACACTAGGTGTGGTTCATGATATGGTTTGTGAGAAGACACACATGCAATAACTCTAGCTGTGGTTCATGAGAAGAACACACATGCAACGACTCTAACTGTGGTTCATGAAAAGAGCAGACATGCAATGACACTAGTGGATCCATGTGTGGTTAATGAGAATAACACACATGTAGTGACACTGGGTGTGGTTCATGATATGGTTTGTGAGAAGAACACACATGCAATGACTCTAGCTGTGGTTCATGAGAAGAACACACATGGAATGACTATAACTGTGGTTCATGAAAAGAGCAGACATGCGATGACACTGGTGGATCCATGTGTGGTTCATGGTAGGAATACAAATTCAATGACACTGGTGGATCCATGTGTGGTTCATGAGAAGAACACACATGCAATGACACTAGTGGATACATGTGTGGTCTGTGAGAAGAACACACATGCAATGACACTGGTGGTATGTGGTTTGTGAAAGGAACAAACATGCAATGACTCTAACTGTGGTTCATGAAAAGAGCAGACATGCAATGATACTGGTGGATCCATGTGTGGTTAATGAGAAGAACACACATGCAATGACACTGGGCGTGGTTCATGCTATGGTTTGTCAGAAGAACACACATGCAATGACTCTAGTTGTGGTTCATGAGAAGAACACACCTGCAATGACTCTAGCTGTGGTTCATGAGAAGAACACACATGCAATGACTCTAGCTGTGGTTCATGAGAAGAACACGCATGCAATGACTCTAGCTGTGGTTCATGAGAAGAACACACATGCAATGACTCTAACTGTGGTTCATGAAAATAACAGACATGCGATGACACTAGTGGATCCATGTGTGGTCTATGAGAGGAACAGACATGCAATGACTCTAATTATGGTTCATGAAAAGCGTAGACATGCAATGACACTATTAATGAGAATAACACACATGCAATGACACTGGGTGTGGTTCATGATATGGTTTGTGAGAAGACACACATGCAATTACTCTAGCTGTGGTTCATGAGAAGAACACACATGCAATGACTCTAACTGTGGTTCATGAAAAGAGCAGACATGTAATGACACTGGTGGATGCATGTGTGGTTAATGAGAATAACACACATTCAGTGACACTGGGTGTGGTTCATGATATGGTTTGTGAGAAGAACACAAATGCAATGACTCTAGCTGTGGTTCATGAGAAGAACACACATGCAATGACTCTAACTATTGTTCATGAAAAGAGCAGACATGCGATGACACTGGTGGATCCATGTGTGGTTCATGGCAGGAATACAAATTCAATGACACTGGTGGATCCATGTGTGGTTCATGGGAAGAACACACATGCAATGACACTAGTGAATCCATGTGTGGTTAATGAGAATAACACACATGCAATGACACTGGGTGTGGTTCCTGATATTGTTTGTGAGAAGAACACACATGCAATGACTCTAGCTATGGTTCATGAGAAGAACACACATCCAATGACTCTAACTGTGGTTCATGAAAAGAACAAACATGCGATGACAGCGGTGGATCCATGTGTGGTCTATGAGAGGAACATACATGCAAGAACTCTAACTGTGGTTCTTGAAAAGAGCAGTTATGCTATGACACTGGTGGATCCATGTGTGGTTAATGAGAATAATACACATGCAATGTCACTGGGTGTGGTTCATGATATGGTTTGTGAGAAGAACATACATGCAATGACTCTAGCTGTGGTTCATGAGAAGAACACACATGCAATGAATCTAACTGTGGTTCATGAAAAGAACAGAAATGCGATGACACGGTGGATCCATGTGTGGTTTGTGAGAAGGACACACATGCAACGACACTGGTGGATACATATGTGGTTCATGGGAAGAACTCACATGCAATGACACTGGTGGATCCATGTGTGGTCTGTGAGAAGAACACACATGCAATGACACTGGTGTTATGTGGTTTGTGAAAGGAACAGACATGCAATGACTCTAACTGTGGTTCATGAAAAGAGCAGACATGCAATGACACTGGTGGATCCATGTGTGGTTAATGAGAAGAACACACATGCAATGACACTGGGCGTGGTTCATGATATGGTTTGTCAGAAGAACACACCTGCAATGACTCTAGCTGTGGTTCATGAGAAGAACACACATGCAATGACTCTAGCTGTGGTTCATGAGAAGAACACACATGCAATGACTCTAGCTGTGGTTCATGAGAAGAACACACATGCAATGACTCTAACTGTGGTTCATGAAAAGAGCAGACATGCGATGACACTGGTGGATCGATGTGTGGTGAATGAGAATAACACACATGCAATGACACTGGGTGTGGTTCATGATATGGTTTGTGAGAAGAACACACATGCAATGACTCTAGCTGTGGTTCATGAGAAGAACACACATCCAATGACTCTAACTATCGTTCATGAAAAGAACAGACATGCGATGACACCGGTGGATCCATGTCTGGTCTATGAGAGGAACAAACATGCAATGACTCTAACGGTGGTTCATAAAAAGAGCAGACATGCAATGACACTGGTGGATCCATGTGTGGTTAATGAGAATAACACACATGCAATGACACTGGGTGTGGTTCATGATATGGTTTGTGAGAAGAACACAAATGCAATGACTCTAGCTGTGGTTCATGAGAAGAACACACATGCCATGACTCTAACTGTGGTTCATGAAAAGAACACACAAGAGATGACACCGATGGATCCATGTGTGGTTTGTGAGAAGGACACACATGCAATGACATAGGTGGATCCATGTGTGGTCGGTGAGAAGAACACACATGCAATGACACTTGTGATATGTGGTTTGTGAGAGGAACAGACATGCAATGACTCTAACTATGGTTCATGAAAAGAGCAGACATGCGATGACACCGGTGGATCCATGTGTGGTTAATGAGAATAACACACATGCAATGACACTGGGTGTCGATTATGATATGGTTTGTGAGAAGAACACACATGCAATGACTCTAGTTGTGGTTCATGAGAAGAACACACATGCAATGACTCTAACTGTGGTTCATGAAAAGAGCATACATGCGATGACACCGGTGGATCCATGTGTGCTTCATGGGAGGAACACACATGCAATGACTCTAACTGTGGTTCATGAAAAGAACAGACATGCGATGACACCGGTGGATCCATGTGTGGTATATGAGAGGAACATACATGCAATGACTCTAACTGTGGTTCATGAAAAGAGGAGACATGGAATGACACTGGTGGATCCATGTGTGGTTAATGATAATAACACACATGCAATGACACTTGGTGTGGTTCATGATATGGTTTGTGAGAAGAACACACATGCAATGACTCTAGCTGTTGTTCATGAGAAGAACACACATGCAATGACTCTAACTGTGGTTCATGAAAAGAACACACAAGCGATGACACCGGTGGATCCATGTGTGGTTTGTGAGTAGGACACACATGCAATGACACTGGTGGATCCATGTGTGGTCTGTGAGAAGAACACACATGCAATGACACTGGTGATATGTGGTTTGTGAAAGGAACAGACATGCAATCACTCTAACTGTGGTTCATGAAAAGAGCAGACATGCAATGACACCGGTGGATCCATGTGTGGTTAATGAGAATAACACACATGCAATGACACTAGGTGTGGTTCATGATATGGTTTGTGAGAAGACAGACATGCAATAACTCTAGCTGTGGTTCATGAGAAGAACACACATGCAACGACTCTAACTGTGGTTCATGAAAAGAGCAGACATGCAATGACACTAGTGGATCCATGTGTGGTTAATGAGAATAACACACATGTAGTGACACTGGGTGTGGTTCATGATATGGTTTGTGAGAAGAACACACATGCAATGACTCTAGCTGTGGTTCATGAGAAGAACACACATGCAATGACTATAACTGTGGTTCATGAAAAGAGCAGACATGCGATGACACTGGTGGATCCATGTGTGGTTCATGGCAGGAATACAAATTCAATGACACTGGTGGATCCATGTGTGGTTCATGGGAAGAACACACATGCAATGACACTAGTGGATACATGTCTGGTCTGTGAGAAGATACCACATGCAATGACACTGGTGGTATGTGGTTTGTGAAAGGAACAGACATGCAATGACTCTAACTGTGGTTCATGAAAAGAGCAGACATGCAATGACACTGGTGGATCCATGTGTGGTTAATGAGAAGAACACACATGCAATGACACTGGGCGTGGTTCATGATATGGTTTGTCAGAAGAACACACATGCAATGACTCTAGTTGTGGTTCATGAGAAGAACACACCTGCAATGACTCTAGCTGTGGTTCATGAGAAGAACACACATGCAATGACTCTAGCTGTGGTTCATGAGAAGAACACACATGCAATGACTCTAGCTGTGGTTCATGAGAAGAACACACAAGCAATGACTCTAACTGTGGTTCATGAAAATAACAGACATGCGATGACACTAGTGGATCCATGTGTGGTCTATGAGAGGAATAGACATGCAATGACTCTAATTATGGTTCATGAAAAGAGTAGACATGCAATGACACTAGTGGATCCATGTGTGGTTAATGAGAATAACACACATGCAATGACACTGGGTGTGGTTCATGATATGGTTTGTGAGAAGACACACATGCAATTACTCTAGCTGTGGTTCATGAGAAGAACACACATGCAATGACTCTAACTGTGGTTCATGAAAAGAGCAGACATGCAATGACACTGGTGGATCCATGTGTGGTTAATGAGAATAACACACATTCAGTGACACTGGGTGTGGTTCATGATATGGTTTGTGAGAAGAACACAAATGCAATGACTCTAGCTGTGGTTCATGAGAAGAACACACATGCAATGACTCTAACTGTGGTTCATGAAAAGAACACACAAGCGATGACACCGATGGATCCATGTGTGGTTTGTGAGAAGGACACACATGCAATGACATAGGTGGATCCATGTGTGGTCGGTGAGAAGAACACACATGCAATGACACTGGTGATATGTGGTTTGTGAGAGGAACAGACATGCAATGACTCTAACTGTGGTTCATGAAAAGAGCAGACATGCAATGACACCGGTGGATCCATGTGTGGTTAATGAGAATAACACACATGCAATGACACTGGGTGTGGATTATGATATGGTTTGTGAGAAGAACACACATGCAATGACTCTAGCTGTGGTTCATGAGAAGAACACACATGCAATGACTCTAACTGTGGTACATGAAAAGAACAGACATCCGATGACACCGGTGGATCCATGTGTGGTCTATGAGAGGAACAGACATGCAATGACTCTAACTGTGGTTCATGAAAAGAGGAGACATGCAATGACACTGGTGGATCCATGTGTGGTTAATTATAATAACACACATGCAATGACACTTGGTGTGGTTCATGATATGGTTTGTGAGAAGAACACACATGCAATGACTCTAGCTGTTGTTCATGAGAAGAACACACATGCAATGACTCTAACTGTGGTTCATGAAAAGAACACACAAGCGATGACGCCGGTGGATCCATGTGTGGTTTGTGAGAAGGACACACATGCAATGACACTGGTGGATCGATGTGTGGTCTGTGAGAAGAACACACATGCAATGACACTGGTGATATGTGGTTTGTGAAAGGAACAGACATGCAATCACTCTAACTGTGGTTCATGAAAAGAGCAGACATGCAATGACACCGGTGGATCCATGTGTGGTTAATGAGAATAACACACATGCAATGACACTAGGTGTGGTTCATGATATGGTTTGTGAGAAGACACACATGCAATAACTCTAGCTGTGGTTCATGAGAAGAACACACATGCAACGACTCTAACTGTGGTTCATGAAAAGAGCAGACATGCAAGGACACTAGTGGATCCATGTGTGGTTAATGAGAATAACACACATGTAGTGACACTGGGTGTGGTTCATGATATGGTTTGTGAGAAGAACACACATGCAATGACTCTAGCTGTGGTTCATGAGAAGAACACACATGGAATGACTATAACTGTGGTTCATGAAAAGAGCAGACATGCGATGACACTGGTGGATCCATGTGTGGTTCATGGTAGGAATACAAATTCAATGACACTGGTGGATCCATGTGTGGTTCATGAGAAGAACACACATGCAATGACACTAGTGGATACATGTGTGGTCTGTGAGAAGAACACACATGCAATGACACTGGTGGTATGTGGTTTGTGAAAGGAACAGACATGCAATGACTCTAACTGTGGTTCATGAAAAGAGCAGACATGCAATGACACTGGTGGATCCATGTGTGGTTAATGAGAAGAACACACATGCAATGACACTGGGCGTGGTTCATGCTATGGTTTGTCAGAAGAACACACATGCAATGACTCTAGTTGTGGTTCATGAGAAGAACACACCTGCAATGACTCTAGCTGTGGTTCATGAGAAGAACACACATGCAATGACTCTAGCTGTGGTTCATGAGAAGAACACGCATGCAATGACTCTAGCTATGGTTCATGAGAAGAACACACATGCAATGACTCTAACTGTGGTTCATGAAAATAACAAACATGCGATGACACTAGTGGATCCATGTGTGGTCTATGAGAGGAACAGACATGCAATGACTCTTATTATGGTTCATGAAAAGAGTAGACATGCAATGACACTATTAATGAGAATAACACACATGCAATGACACTGGATGTGGTTCATGATATGGTTTGTGAGAAGACACACATGCAATTACTCTAGCTGTGGTTCATGAGAAGAACACACATGCAATGACTCTAACTGTGGTTCATGAAAAGAGCAGACATGCAATGACACTGGTGGATGCATGTGTGGTTAATGAGAATAACACACATTCAGTGACACTGGGTGTGGTTCATGATATGGTTTGTGAGAAGAACACACATGCAATGACTCTAGCTATGGTTCATGAGAAGAACACACATCCAATGAATCTAACTGTGGTTCATGAAAAGAACAAACATGCGATGACAGCGGTGGATCCATGTGTGGTCTATGAGAGGAACATACATGCAAGAACTCTAACTGTGGTTCTTGAAAAGAGCAGTTATGCTATGACACTGGTGGATCCATGTGTGGTTAATGAGAATAATACACATGCAATGTCACTGGGTGTGGTTCATGATATGGTTTGTGAGAAGAACATACATGCAATGACTCTAGCTGTGGTTCATGAGAAGAACACACATGCAATGAATCTAACTGTGGTTCATGAAAAGAACAGAAATGCGATGACACGGTGGATCCATGTGTGGTTTGTGAGAAGGACACACATGCAACGACACTGGTGGATACATATGTGGTTCATGGGAAGAACTCACATGCAATGACACTGGTGGATCCATGTGTGGTCTGTGAGAAGAACACACATGCAATGACACTGGTGTTATGTGGTTTGTGAAAGGAACAGACATGCAATGACTCTAACTGTGGTTCATGAAAAGAGCAGACATGCAATGACACTGGTGGATCCATGTGTGGTTAATGAGAAGAACACACATGCAATGACACTGGGCGTGGTTCATGATATGGTTTGTCAGAAGAACACACCTGCAATGACTCTAGCTGTGGTTCATGAGAAGAACACACATGCAATGACTCTAGCTGTGGTTCATGAGAAGAACACACATGCAATGACTCTAGCTGTGGTTCATGAGAAGAACACACATGCAATGACTCTAACTGTGGTTCATGAAAAGAGCAGACATGCGATGACACTGGTGGATCCATGTGTGGTTCATGGCAGGAATACAAATTCAATGACACTGGTCGATCCATGTGTGGTTCATGGGAAGAACACACATGCAATGACACTGGTGGATCCTCGTGTGGTCTGTGAGAAGAACACACATGCAATGACACTGGTGATATGTGGTTTGTGAAAGGAACAGACGTGCAATGATTCTAACTATGGTTCATGAAAAGAGCAGACATGCAATGACACTGGTGGATCCATGTGTGGTTAATGAGAATAACACACATGCAATGACACTGGGTGTGGTTCATGATATGGTTTGTGAGAAGAACACACATGCAATGACTCTAGCTGTGGTTCATGAGAAGAACACACATCCAATAACTCTAAGTGTGGTTCATGAAAAGAACAGACATGCGATGACACCGGTGGATCCATGTGTGGTCTATGGGAGGAACAGACATGCAATGACTCTAACTATGGTTCATGAAAAGAGTACACATGCGATGACATCGGTGGATCCATGTGTGGTTTGTGAGAAGGACACACATGCAATGACACTGGTGGATCCATATGTGGTTCATGGGAAGAACACACATGCAATTACACTGGTGGATCCATGTGTGGTCTGTGAGAAGAACACGCATGCAATGACATTGGTGATATGTGGTTTGTGAAAGGAACAGACATATAATGACTCTAACTGTGGTTCATGAAAAAAGCAGACATGCAATGACACTGGTGGATCCATGTGTGGTTAATGAGAAGAACACACATGCAATGACACTGGGTGTGGTTCATAATATGGTTTGTGAGAAGAACACACATGCAATGACTCTAGCTGTGGTTCATGAGAAGAACACACATGAAATGACCCTAACTGTGGTTCATGAAAAAAACAGACATTCGATGACACCGGTGGATCCATGTGTGGTCTATGAGAGGAACAGACATGCAGTGACTCTAACTGTGGTTCATGAAAAGAGCAGACATGCAATGACACTGGTGGATCCATGTGTGGTTAATGAGAATAACACACATGCAATGACACTGGGTGTGGTTCATGATATGGTTTGTGAGAAGAACACACATGCAATGACTCTAGCTGTGGTTCATGAGAAGAACACTCATGCAATGACTCTAACTGTGGTTCATGAAAATAACACACCTGCGATGACACCGGTGGATCCATGTGTGGTTTGTGAGAAGGACACACATGCAATGACACTGGTGGATCCATATGTGGTTCATGGGAAGAACACACATGCATTGACACTGGTGGATCCATGTGTGGTCTGTGAGAAGAACACACATGCAATGACACTGGTGATATGTGGTTTGTGAGAGGAGCAGACATGCAATGACTCTAACCGTAGTTCATGAAAAGAGCAGACATGCAATGACACCGGTGGATCCATGTGTGGTTAATGAGAAGAACACACATGCAATGACACTGGGTGTAGTTCATGATATGGTTTGTGAGAAGAACACATATGCAATGACTCTAACCGTGGTTCATGAGAAGAACAGATATGCGATGACACCGGTGGATCCATGTGTGGTCTATGAGAGGAACAGACATGCAATGACTGTAACTGTGGTTCATGAAAAGAGCAGGCATGCAAAGACACTGGTGGATCCATGTGAGGTTAATGAGAATAACACACAAGCAATAACACTGGGTGTGGTTCATGATATGGTTTGTGAGAAGAACACACATGCAATGACTCTAGCTGTGGTTCATGAGAAGAACACACATGCAATGACTCTAACTGTGGTTCATGAAAAGAGCAGACATGCGATGACACTGGTGGATCCATGTTTGGTTCATGGGAGGAACACACATGCAATGACACTGGTGGATCCATGTGTGGTTCATGGGAAGAACACACATGCAATGACACTGGTGGATCCATGTGTGGTCTGTGACAAGAACACACATGCAATGACACTGGTGATATGTGGTTTGTGAAAGGAACAGACATGCAATGACTCTAACTGTGGTTCATGAAAAGAGCAGACATGCAATTACACTGGTGGATCCATGTGTGGTTAATGAGAATAACACACATGCACTGGCACTGGGTGTGGTTCATGATATGGTTTGTGAGAAGAACCCACATGCAATGACTCTAGCTATGGTTCATGAGAAGAACACACATGCAATGACTCTAACCGTGGTTCATGAAAAGAACAGACATGCGATGACACCGGTGGATCCATGTGTGGTCTATGAGAGGAACAGACATGCAATGACTCTAACTATGGTTCATGAAAAGAGCAGACATGCAATGACATTGGTTGATCCATGTGTGGTCTGTGAGAAGAACACACATGCAATGACACTGGTGATATGTGGTTTGTGAAAGGAACAGACATGCAATGACTCTAACTGTGGTTCATGAAAAGAGCAGACATGCAATGACACCGGTGGATCCATGTGTGGTTAATGAGAAGAACACACATGCAATGACACTGGGTGTGGTTCATGATATGGTTTGTTAGAAGAACACACATGCAATGACTCTAGCTATGGTTAATGTGAAGAACACACATCAATGACTCTAACTGTGGTTCATGAAAAGAACACACATGCGATGACACCGGTGGATCCATATGTGGTTTGTGAGAAGTAACAGACATGCAATGACACTGGTGGATCCATATGTGGTTCATGGGAAGAACACACATGCAATGACACTAGTGGATCCATGTGTGGTCTGTGAGAAGAACACACATGCAATGACACTGGTGATATGTGGTTTGTGAAAGGACAGACATGCAATGACTCTAACTGTGGTTCATGAAAAGAGCAGACGTCCAATGACACCGGTGGATCCATGTGTGGGTAATGAGAAGAACACACATGCAATGACACTAGGTGTGGTTCATGATCTGGTTTGTGAGAAGAACACACATGCAATGACCCTAACTATGGTTCATGAAAAGAACAGACATGCGATGACACTGGTGGATCCATGTGTGGTCTATGAGAGGAACTGACATGCAATGACTCTAACTGTAGTTCATGAAAAGAGCAGGCATGCAATGACACTAGCGGATCCATGTGTGGTTAATGAGAAGAACACACATGCAATGACACTGGGTGTGGTTCATGATATGGTTTGTGAGAAGAACACACATGCAATGACGCTAGCTATGGTTCATGAGAAGAACACACATGCAATGACTCTAAGTGTGGTTCATAAAAAGAGAAGACATGCGATGACATCGGTGGATCCATGTGTGGTTTGTGAGAAGGACACACATGCAATGACACTGGTGGATCCATATCTGGTTCATGGGAAGAACACACATGCAATGACACCGGTGGATCCATATGTGGTTCATGGGAAGAACACACGTGCAATGACACTGGTGGATCCATGTGTGGTCTGTGAGAAGAACACACATGCAATGACTCTAACTGTGGTTCATGAAAAGAGCAGACATGCAATGACATCGGTGGATCCATGTGTGGTTTGTGAGAAGCACACACATGCAATGACACTGGAGGATCCATATGTGGTTCATGGGAAGAACACACATGCAATGACACTGGTGGATCCATGTGTGGTCTATGAGAAGAACACACATGCAATGACACTGGTGATATGTGGTTTGAGAGAGGAACAGACATGCAATGACTCTATCTGTGGTTCATGAAAAGAGCAGACATGCAATGACACCGGTGGATCCATGTGTGGTTAATGATAAGAACACACATGCAATGACACTAGTGGATCCATGTGTGGTTAATGAGAAGAACACACATGCAATGACACTGAGTGTGGTTCATGATATGGTTTGTGAGAAGAACACACATGCAATGACTGTAGCTATGGTTCATGAGAAGAACACACATGCAATGACTCTAACTGTGGTTCATGAAAAGAACAGACATGTGATGACACCGGTGGATCCATGTGTGGTCTATGAGAGGAAAAGGCATGCAATGACTCTAACTGTGGTTCATGAAAAGAGCAGACATGCAATGACACTGGTGGATCCATGTGTGGTTAATGAGAATAACACACATGCAATGAAACTGGGTGTGGTTCATGATATGGTTTGTGAGAAGAACACACATGCAATGACTCTAGCTATGGTTCATGAGAAGAACACACATGCAATGACTCTAACTGTGGTTCATGAAAAGAACACACATGCGATGACACCGGTGGATCCATGTGTGGTTTGTGAGAAGGACACACATGCAATGACACTAGTGGATCCATATGTGGTTCATGGGAAGAACACACATGCAATGACACTGGTGGATCCATGTGTAGTCTGTGACAAGAACACACATGCAAGGACACTGGTGATATGTGGTTTGTGAGAGGAACAGACATGCAATGACTCTAACTGTGGTTCATGAAAAGAGCAGACATGTAGTGACACCGGTGGATCCATGTGTGGTTAATGATAATAACACACATGCAATGACACTGGGTATGGTTCATGATATGGTTTGTGAGAAGAACAGAAATGCAATGACTCTAGCTGTGTTTGATGGGGATATGCCAAAGGGGGTATGCTCAGCAGAACGTTCCGGTTGGGCCAAAGGGCCTGCGAGTGCGTCTGAAGGACAGTGACTGGAGCATGAAGAAAGGAGAGGCCTAGCGACTGGTGACTGGAAGCCCAGAAGTGCAGCAGAAGCCTAGTAGAGTTAGGTCAAAGGTCTCCAGATCCTTATCCTGTTCGGAGGCAGCTTGTAAACCCTAGCGAGGTGCTTCATATATAAACCTCCCTAGGGTATCTTAGAGATTTACGTTCCATCATACACCCCCTCAAGCGACTCGCTGCCTAGCCGCCGAGCTCGCCACCCTTGTAACTCGCTCTCTCATAATCTAATCTAGCAGGAGTAGGTCTTTACACTCCAGGGGGCCGAACCTGGGTAAACCCATGTGCATCCGCCCCCATCTCGCACCGCAGATGGCCGCCAACTCTTCCTCATGAAACACTCAATCGCCGCCTATGGTGGCGACTGCCGTGGCCATTTCCATGACAGTGGCGCCCACCATGGGGCATAGCAGGACTGCCTGAGTTCTGCGGCGAGACCCTATTCGCCGATCCAGCGGCCACTCGCCACAGGCCGCATGATCGCCATCGGCGGGATCTTGGAGATCCTGCCCAGCAGCTACATCCCGGCGTCGCGCCCGGTCTCGCACGCCGCAGTGATGCCGATCGGCTCCATCAAACTCTTTGTCGGCTTCACCGGCGTCGTCGATCCAGTCGCGACGATGACCGTCGGCGGGTCGCCTCCACACCGTGATCTGCTCTCAGAGGAGCAGGTCCGCTCCATCAGGGACCTCGTCACCGAGTACGACTCAGCCGCTAGCGATGCGGCCGAGACTAACACCGCCACCAACGACGATGCCCTGAACGACGACGCCGATTCCGTGACCCCTGCATCGGCCAACGGATCCATCACCGCCGCGTCACGGGAGGACTCCATCACGCGAGTCTCCAACCCCGAGGATTTCGAGGATCCCTCTATCCTGGGATTCTTCGACTCCGACTCTGGCTCGGAATCCCCCGAGGATTTTCGCGCCAGATCCAATCACTTAAACGCGATTTACATGGCGGGTAGCACAGCCGCCCCGCCAGATCCGTTCTCCACGCCGATCCCACCGACCGCGACGGCCATGAAGGTGGAACAGGCCCGCCTGCGGCTCCAGGAGGCGCAACGCAACGAACTCACCGAGCGCGAGAAATATCGCCTCGAACGAGAGACGGCAAAGGAGCTGTCACTCTATCACCAACGCCGCATCAGGACCCGCCTGAACCCTGATGTTCAGGGACGCGTCCTGAATTTCAATGACGAGGGCGACCCCACACGCGCCGTCGAGCGCGAACACGGCGAGAACGCGCCGCCAAGAGGAGGCAACCCCGCGAGACCACCACCCGGGGCACCGGCAACTGGGGCCCCGCCACCACCCATGGGCCGTGCGCCCCCACCAGACCAACCTCGGATCATCATCTCACCTCAAGCCCGAGACGCCAACAGGTTACCACTATACTCCACCCTGATGGACAATGTCGTCGTGGCCGACGCCGTGATCGCGCACCTTGATGTCCAAGGCGACGACATGCTACAGATCCAGTACGCCAAGGCACTACTCGTCAGGGTCGTCGAGCAACAGGCCGCGGGAGTCGACCCGTGGGGGCGGATGTATTCCCGCTCATCAGCAAGCAGGGCGGCATCCAGCGGCTACCCCATCGTGGCTAACGCAATAGTTTGCCCACCACCCCAACCCCTGGCGAACCAACCACGGGCCGCCAACCCCGCATTGTCGACCAACGAGCCGCGACCTTCGAACAACACCGTCGCTGCAAACGGGCAACCCCTCAACGCCCTAACGCACATCATCAACAATCAGGTGTGGCAGTCGCGCCAGCCCTACGACCTGCGACACACCCTCGCCAACCGCGGCGACCTGGAGCCAAGAGGCTCGCTCAGCCGAGTCGGGCCACAATGCTTTGGACCCATGATCCGTGGGGAAAAATACCCCGCCAACTTCAAGGCCCCCAAGGAGATCGAGAAGTACGACCCCGCCATTTGGCTGGACACATCTCATGGCAATGGGGATCGCAGGCCACACCGACCTGCTGGCCGCTCGCTACCTCCCACTGATGATGGAGGGTGCGACCCGGCAATGGATCAACACGCTACCCGCCGACAGCATCGATTCCTGGGAAGAAATGCGGGACGCCTTCGTCAGGCACTTCGAGGGCTCCGACACCCGCGACACCACCATCGAGGACCTGGAGCGGTGCATCCAGGGGCAACGCGAGTCGACCCGCCGGTGGATCCAAAGGAGGCAAGAACTGTGGATAAACGCCT
Source organism: Avena sativa (assembly GCA_916181665.1). Taxonomy (NCBI): domain Eukaryota; kingdom Viridiplantae; phylum Streptophyta; class Magnoliopsida; order Poales; family Poaceae; genus Avena; species Avena sativa. Next base: position 687,744,136 of record OV702289.1, read on the forward strand.
CCAGCATCCACCCAGACACGGCGATACATTGCTTCAAGAACGCGTGTCGGTATGAACCTCTGGTCACCAAGATCAAGAGGGTCTACCGGATGCTTGATAACATCCCCGACCTCCTCGAGATCGCCAAGCGCTACGCGAAGGAGGACCCCAACCAAGACTCCGACGACGAGTTGACAGGAAGACGGCGCACTAGCATCCATGACAGTGGGCGCCTACGCGACATGCGCTACAGCAACACTCACATCACCGGCAAGCGCCGGACCGATGGGCGAGTCGACTTTGTCGCCAATGCCGGCTACGGCCAACGCGACTCCAAGAACTACCGCCGCGATGGAGGAAACTACCGCGACAGCGGGAACTACCGCGCCAACAACACGACGAGGCCGAAATTCGACCCAGCCGCCCTGCTCAATCAGCCCTGCATCTACCACAGCAGGGAGGGAAAACCCGCCACCCACACCACCGCCGACTGCAACTCTCTCAAAGAGATCGAGAAGGCAAGACGCGCGAGGGAGGATCCCAACAATAACCAACTGCGGGACAACGGGAATGGCGGCGGCTTCACAACCGCCGTCGGGTCGCTACATACCTTCACTGGGCTCGACACCAAGCGTGAGAAGAAGGTACTCACCCGCACGGTCGCCGTCAATGCGGTGACGCAAGTCGACATCCCCCGCTTCCTAAACTGGTCCGAGCAGAGCATCACTTGGATTCGCCAGGACCACGCGCCAAGAATCGAATATCCAGGGCGAGTCGCCCTGGTGGTCAGGCCAAAGGTGTCCGACTACTGGCTGCCCAAGACGTTGATGGACGGTGGGAGCTCCATCAACATCCTGTACCTCAACACCTTCAAAAGGCTCCAGCTCCTAGAAGCAGCCATCGAGCCAACACTGACGACCTTCCACGGCATCGTCCCCGGTCGGAAGGCGTACCCGATCGAAAAGGTGACGCTGCCAGTCACCTTCGGCACCCCGGCAAACTACCGCACGGAGAGAATCGTCTTCGAGCTGGTGAACTTCCGTAGCCCCTACCACTACGTCCTGGGCCGCCAGGCATTTGCAAAATTCATGGCGACCCCACACTACACCTACAACATGATGAAGCTCCCCGGGTCGAGCGGCATCATCACCGTCCACGGCGACCCCGATATGGCTGTGGAATGCGAAGAAAAAGGCGCTGAGCTCACCGACACCGTCATCGCCGCGGAGACTGACCACATGGAGGAGCTCGCGAAATACACGGGCAACATCAACAAGGATGATCCCACCATCCTAAAGAAAGCAATCGTTGTGAACTCCATGTTCGAGGCGACCACGCACACCCGCACCGTCGAGCTCGTCCCAAGCGACTCCAGCCAGACAGTCACCATCGGGGCGCACATGAGCCCCGCATAAGAAAGCGTGCTCAATGAGTTCCTCCATGAGAACCGCGACATCTTTGCATGGAAGCCATCTGACATGCCAGGGGTCCCGAGGGAACTTGCTGAGCACAAACTTAATGCAGACCCCAAAGTGCGACCAGTGAAGCAGTCGCTACGGCCCTTCAATGAAGAGCGCCGTCGAGCAATCGCCGAGGAAGTCTAGCGCCTGCTAGCCGCAGGCTTCATCCGGCCAATCAAGTACTCCAAGTGGCTGGCAAACCCAGTCCTGGTTCTCAAAAAGAACAACACCTGAAGAATGTGTATCGACTACACCAATCTCAACAGCGCCTGCCCGAAGGAGGAGTTCGTCCTACCGCGCATCGATTAGATCATCGACTCGACCGCGAGATCGGAGTCGCTATGTTTTCTCGATGCCTACTCTAGTTACAACCAGATCAAGATGGCGGTCGAAGACGAGGAGAAGACGGCGTTCATCACGCCATTCGACGCATTCTGCTACACGGCCATGACGTTTGGCCTCAAGAACGCAGGAGCCACATACTAGAGGTGCATGCAGGAGTGTCTAGCGAGCCAAATTGGCCGCAACATCCATGTCTACATCGACGACGTGGTGGTAAAATCCACCCGCCAGGACGATCTGCTCGCCGACCTAGCAGAAACCTTTGCAAATCTGCGGAGGTACAACATCAAGCTGAACCCCTGAAAATGCACCTTCGGCGTACCCACCGGACAACTTCTGGGGTACGTAGTCTCCAAGCGAGGCATTGAGGCCAACCCCACCAAGATCGACACCATCACGCGACTCGGGAAACCCGAGTGCCTGCGCGACGTCCAAAAGTTGGCAGGGCGAGTCGCGGCTCTCAGTCGCTTCATCCCCCGACTAGGCGAGAAGGCAATGCCCCTATACCGCCTGATGCGCAAGAACCCAACGTTCCAATGGGACACAGAGGCCGAAAACGCATTGAAAGCACTCAAAGAAGTGCTACTCGCGGCACCACTACTCGTCGCGCCACTCGACCAAGAGCCAATGCTCGTCTACGTCGCGGCCTCCAATCGGGTCGTCAGCGCCGTGATGGTCGTCGAACGACCGTAAGAGGGCAAGGAGCACCCCATATAGCGCCCAGTATACTACATCAGTGAAGTCTTAACAGACTCACGACAGCGCTACCCGTAATACCAAAAACTGGTGTACGCTGTATTCCAAGCACAGCGACGACTCCCGCACTACTTCCAGGAGCACCCAATCATGGTGGTATCCTTCACACCCCTGCAAGACATCATACGCAATCGTGATGCGACTGGGCGAGTCGCCAAGTGGGCCGTCGAGATCGGCGTCCACAACATCAAGTACGATCCCTGAAAAGCGATCAAGTCGCAAGCCCTGGCTGATTTCCTCGCCGACTAGGAAGAAGCACAGCAGCCAGAGAAGCTCCCATACCTCCACTACTGGTCGCTCCACTTCGATGGCTCTAAGAACGCCGACGGCGCGGGGGCTAGGGTCATACTGACCTCCCCCAAAGGAGACAAGCTCCGCTACGTGCTCCACCTCAACTTCAAACCCTGCACCAATAACATGGCGGAATATGAGGCCCTCCTCCACGGCATGAGAGCCGCCAAGGAGATGAATATCAATCACCTACGATGCTACGGCGACTCCGACCTAGTCGCCGGCCAAGTGGCCGGGACATGCGACGCTGTTTCCCCTACAATGATAGCGTACCGCCAAGCCGTCGACCAACTGGGAGGACACTTCGACAGCTATTCCGTCAAATGGATCGACAGGCGCAAAAACAAGGAGGCAGACGCCCTTTCCCGCATCGGATTGGCTCGACAGGCGCCACTAGTAGGCGTCTTACTTGACATCATCCACAAACCCTCCGCTAGCCGACCGAAGGAGATCGACGTCGGGATCCCACTACAACCAGAACCGGCCTTAGTCGCCATGGTTGTGGAACCTAGCGACTGGACAGCGCCATACATCGCCTTCCTAGAACACAAACTCCTACCGATCAACGAGACAGAGGCGCGAATGATCGTGCGCTGTTGCAAATCCTTCGTCATCATCAACGGCCAGCTCCACAAGCGTAGCGTGACCGGCGTGTTCCAGCGCTGCGTACAGCCAGAAGAAGGCCGTAAGATCCTCCAAGACATTCACGCCGGCGACTGTGGCCATCACGCCGGCGCCAAGTCGCTAGTCGCCATGGCCATGCGGCACGGTTTCTACTGGCTCACCGCACACGCTGATGCCACCGGCATCGTCCAAAGATGCGTCGGATGCCAGAAGTACGCCAACCAGACGCACGTTCCTGGTTTGGCACTCAAGACAATCCCCATCACGTGGCCATTCGCCGTATGGGGCATGGACATGGTCGGCCCGTTCAAGAAGGCCCCATCTAGCTTCACTCACCTCCTGGTCGTAGTCGACAAGTTCACCAAATGGGTGGAGGCCAAGCCGATCAAGAAGTGCAACGGCAAGACGGCTACCAAGTTCCTCCGCGAACTCATCTACCGGTACGGCTACCCACACAGCAACATCACGGACAACGGCACCAACTTCGCCAAGGAGGCCATGGCGGAATTCTGTGGGGAGCACGGCATATGACTCGACCTCGCATCAGTCGCTCACCTGGAGTCAAATGGCCAAGCAGAGCGCGCCAACCAGAGCGTCCTCCATGGTCTCAAGCCGCGACTGCAGGTGGCCCTCGAGCGCACCCTAGGATGTTGGGTCAACGAGCTCCCTTCTGTTATATGGGGGATCCGCACCTCCGTCAACCGATCAACCGGGTTCACACCCTTCTTCATGGTGTATGGCACCGAGGCCGTAATGCCAACAGACCTGGAGCATGACTCCCCTCGAGTCGCCAACTACGTCGAGGCGGCCAACGAGACCGCCCGCCAAGACAGCGTCGATCAACTTGACGAAGCACGCGACCTGGCTCGCTCCCGCACCGCCATATACCAGCAAGGACTTTGCTGTTATCACAGCCATCGAGTGCGAACTCGCACCTTCCAGGAAGGCGAGCTGGTCCTACGATTGGCCCAGGATAAGAAGGGCATGCACAACGACGCCTACTACCTCATCGACATACGGGAGGGGCCGTTCGCCATAGGCCGAGTCCTTGGCAATGATGCCTACTACCTCATCGACATACGGGGTGATGGCCAGTTGGAGGTCGGGAGGCCATGGAATGTAAACCTCCTCAGAAAGTTCTACACTTAGAACCACACAATGTACTCTGTTGAATATATAAATGAAACTAATTCGGATCGCGCAAATTGTGCCCACTCGCCATATTCTTGTGCCACTCGCACTCGTACATGCAAGCAATACGCCACTCACGGAAGTCAACCTCTGGTCGAGCGACCAGCACGGCAAAGTAGTGCGGCACAAGGGCACCAGAAGTGTTCGGGCCTTGTGTCGTCCACGAAAAACGCCAACCCGGAGCCGCCATTGGAGTCGCCTAGCCCGACTGGTCCACCGGGCCAAGACATCCGATACACGCTTCCCACATCGACCTGTCCCTCCCACCCTCGAGCAAAGCGACTCGAACGGTTAAGTACCACGCACGGGGACTCCGCAAAACGGGAACCCCACGCGGCTCGGGAACACACCTAGTAAGAGAGCTGCCTAGGGCTCGCCAAGCGACTGGCTCTCTGGGCTAGGGGGGAGACGCGTTACAAACAACGCATTCACAACCTACAACAGGATCACGACCAATACGGCCGAGCACAATGCTCGGGGACTCGCTCATAAGCGAACCCTACCCGCGCTCGGGGACTCACCGCTCAGGAGACGCGAGGGATAAAAACAAACGCATAAACAAATCAAACACATAGAAATACACAATCGAGTTATACCCCATTAAAGGGAGGACGTGCTTGGGGACTCGCTCAAATTGTTGAACAAAATATTTCCTTAATCATAACACGAGTCGACCAAGTCCCCGCGACATGAATTACGAAAACATTATACAATGTTCGCCACTTGGCATCTATTACAACCATTACATTTGTTTACTCCACAGGCCCTGATGAAGAAGAAGCGCCACCACCCTTGACGCGCACAAAGGGCTGTCACGGGTTCGCCGGGTACGTGGTCAGCGACTTAGCCAACAACGACCGGAAGGGCTGCTCCGACTTCATGTCGCGGTGCTCCGGCTTGAGGTCGCCAGGTGCCAACACCGTCTCCTGGTACGGCAGAAGATCCCCCATCGCCAAGACACGATCGGAATAAGGAGTGGCCTTTGCAGTCAGCTTCAGCACCTCCGACATCTCCACCGTGCCGGTTGCCGAAGGATGGCCACTCGTGACGTCGTCCAGATCGAAGTCGTCCGGGAAATGCGCGAGACACAAGCTCAATGCTGTGGCGGCCCCGCGTCTGAACGCGGAGCGCGTCATCCACTCCACAACCGCGGGCACCTCATCCAGATGGCGCCACACCTCCGTGAGCCTCCCAGGGATGACTTCGGTGGGAGACATGCCCTAAAGAGCCGCCTGGACACACAACGCTGAGTCCGTGGCTACATTCACCACGGCAGTCACGCACTGCGAGGCGGTATAAGTCTGCACCACCGGGTCGCTTTGGCCTACCACAGCTGGAAAGTTAGATGTCAGTGAAACAATGAAACCCCCAAAGTGGAGACCCGACAAAAGGATAAGGCAAATGATAGAAACTCACCAAGAAGCTTGCGGTAATTCTCCTTGACGTGCTTCTCCAAAGCGGCCTGCTCGTTATGCAGCCCCACGATGATGGAGTCTGTGGCCTTGTGTTCCTCTTCAGCGGCAGCGACGGCAGCCTTCGCCCGCTCCTCCGAAGAAATTGAAGCCGCCTTAGCATCTTCCAACTCCTTGACTAGGGAGGCCACTCGCCCATTCGCCGCATCTAGTTCGGCGAGTGGGACATACCCCTCACGGGCCTTGGAGACCTCAGCCGGGAAACCATCTGCAAGAGGAGATGTCAGAGTATTGCACAAAACCAGCTCATAACAAGGACAGAAGAACAACGCCAAACACTCACCGATCCTCTCCTGAAGCTGCTGGTTCACCTCTTGCGCCTCGCGCAAGTCACGCTCCAGGCGCTCTCGCGTAGCCTGCCGATCAGTCGACTCCCGCTGTAACCCCTGAAAAACAAAGAGCCTAGCTAGGCATAGGGAGAGAAAGAAAAACCAGTTCCCAGCCGCTGAAATTCAGCGACTAGGAACTCGGGGACTGGAGAAGGAAGAAAAAGAAAAACCAGTTCCCAGCCGCTGAAATTCAGCGACTAGGAACTCGGGGACTAGAGAAGGAAGAAAAAGAAAAAACAGTTCCCAGCCACTGAAATTCAGCGACTAGGAACTCGAGGACTAGAGAAGGAAGAAAAACAAAAAAGAATTCCCAGCCGCTAAAATTCAGTGACTAGGAATTCGCGGACTGGACATACCTGAATAGCGGCGCCGAGCATCTTGTGAAGTTCAGCAGCGTCAGTCGACGGGACTGTGAAGGAGGTGTGCCCGCGGCGGGCCCCAATCTCCATGTCCACGATTTCCGGGAACTGCGGAGACTGCGCATCCGCAAGGCCTGGGAACCCCCTCGCCATAAAGTGAGGGAATGTCGTCGACGCCCTGGCAGGGGCGCTGGCCACCGGGACCGGCACCTCCGGCACGAACGCAGCTGGTGATGGCTCTGATCGCGTCGCCGCCCCCTCTTCGACAAGCGGCGGAGCAGCTGGCTCCGCGGCGCTTCCCCTGGTCGCGGCGTCGTCAGCGCCCCCTTCTGCTTCTTCGCGACTTCAGCAGACGCGACATCCTCAGAGGCCTTCCTCTTCTTGGGCAGACCACTCTCTCCCGCGCCAGTGGCCGGTGGAATCTTGGCAACCAAAGGGAGACCAATCTTCTTAGCCCCAGACCTGCACGAGCCTTTCCAATCAGCACAACCACGACACGAAAGAAGCAAAGAAAATTGGGACAAGGAAGCACAACTTACTTGGCGACTCGAAGAACACGAAGCCCGGTGCTGATATGGGCAGCTTGTCCAACTCGGGACCCATCTTGCGGCTGAGGCCCCGCTCAAAGACATCCGAAGCCCACGAAACCGAGGGCTTCCTTGACAACGAAGCCGCAGTTGCCGGGATCTCCGTCTCCAACGCCGCTGCCTTCAACGGCTGTGGTGACTTGGGCGGTGCCGCTTCGGTCGCTTCTTGGCTTGGGATCCCCGAGGACGACGGCGCAATCGTCGCCAGAGGCACTTCCGCCACCGCCTCCGTGTCTTCGCCCTCCAACCCCTTCGTTGGGATTGCGGCCCTTAGGGCCTTGTGCGAGACTTCGGGAGATCCTTCATTGTCGGAGTCGTCGTCCGACCCGAACACCACTGACGACCTAACCGGTGATGTAGGCCTTTTTGCTGGCAACTTGGGCCGACGTGGGGGCTTCAAAGGCGTAGCGGTGCACCGGGACGTCTGCTCCTGGGCGATCTCGTCGCCTTCTTCGAACTCGTCTAGGCTGCGGCTCGCTTCGACCACTCGCTGTTTCTGCATTCGGGTCTTGCAGGCCACAGGCGCTGGGGGAGGGACCTCTTCTTCTTCCCCGTCGCTATCAGAAGGATCCCCCTCGGAATCTTCCTCCAGTTCTTAGGGAACTTCTTCCTCAAGCGGAGGGAGCCAACCCTCCAATACCTAAAAAAGCTGAGAACCACTGCGAGTCAAAACACGCCAAGCGATAAGACTGAAATTGAGATACGGGTGAAGCGATTGGAAAGGAAACTTACTGTGGGGGCTTCGTTCTTCACGGGAGTATACGGGGCGACCCCGACCGCCGTGCCCGTGAACTCCGCGTCGGTGATCTTCTTCAGGGCGGCCTTGTAATCTTTGGCCTCCCACGACTCCTTGCTGGTTCGAGATGGATCATGCTTCCTGCCGTACTCGTACATCCAGTGTGGACGAGCCGCCAGCGGGACCAGGCGCCGCCCGAGCCAGCAATTGTAGAGGTTGATCGGAATCAACCCCTGGTCCTTCAACTTCTGGATCTGATCCATCATTTCCGCGACGGCCATCCGCTGATCTTCAGGGAGCTTCTTTGGTGCCAGTCAGCAGGGCTCGCTCCTCTCCGCGACGAATTTAGGAAGGGAGACCTCGCCAGAGCGAGTACCCTCCTTGACGTAGAACCAACTTTTCTTCCATTCGCTAGCGGCCTTCTTCGGCAGGAGGAGCTTGACGAAGTTGGCCTTTGGCTTCAACTGGAAGGTGACCCCGCCTGCGGCCAGCATCAAGCCGCTGGACGCCTCGCGCCCGATGCAGCCGTGGAAGAGCTCCAGCCACAGCGGGAAATATGGCCTGCAGCCGAGGTAACACTCGTAGAAGGCGACGAAGATCGCCAGCTGCTCGATGCTGTGTGGACCAAGATCTGAGGGCTTGATCGCGTAGTACGCGCAGAAGCGGCGGAAGAAGAGCGATGTAGGGAACCCTAAGCCCCTCTCGAGGTGGCTGGTGAAGCAGATGAACTCGCCGGGTCGTGGTTTCGGCTCGGTCTCGGAGGAGGGGGGAACCCGCCAATTCCCCTTGTGGAGCACCCCGGCGTCCTCAAAGGACTTCAGCTGGGCCGTGGTGCACTTGGATTTCCCCCATGAGCCATTGGGAGGCGCCATCGAGTGAGAAGTGGAATCGCGTGACGCGGGGAGAGCAAGTCGGGAGAAAGGAGAAAGGAAGAGCAAACGAGGAAGGATGAAGAATGCGAAGCAGGATCACGAAGCTGATCCATCACTCCCCTTATATGGGAAACGTCACCCGCCAAAATTGGGATGGCCATTACCCACGGTAATTGCGCCGTAGTTACCGTTGGAAATTCCAACGGATAGTTTGTCTAAAGTTGATGATCCAACTCCTGTGGTCTAATCGCCACCCGCCAGTCTCTCTTCTCGACGAAATGATGACTCGGCAGTAATGACGTTCGTTGAAGTGACGAATGGGGCTATGGAGAAATTCTCCTCGGTTTTTAATAAAGTCCGTCGCCGACTCGACTGGACGCCCAAATTGGGCTCGCCTACTTCGAGCACCAAAAGGATGCCCGCACCTACGTCAACGACGGCCTCGGGGACTACTGATGGGGATATGCCAAAGGGGGTATGCTCAGCAGAACGTTCCGGTTGGGCCAAAGGGCCTACAGGTGCGTCTGAAGGACAGCGACTGGAGCATGAAGAAAGGAGAGGCCCAGCGACTAGAAGCCCAGAAGTGCAGCAGAAGCCCATTCGAGTTAGGTTAAAGGTCTTTGGATCCTTATCCTGTTCGGAGGCAGCTTGTAAACCCTAGCGATGTGCTTCATATATAAACCTCCCTACGGTATCTTAGAGATTTACGTTCCATCATACACCCCCTCAAGCGACTCGCTGCCTAGCCGCCGAGCTCGCCACCCTTGTAACTCGCTCTCTAATAATCTAATCTAGCAGGAGTAGGTCTTTACCCTTCGGGGGCCGAACCTGGGTAAACCCATGTGCATCCGCCCCCATCTCGCACCGCAGATGGCCGCCAACTCTTCCTCACGAAACACTCAATCTCCGCCTATGGCGGCGACTACCATGGCCATTTCCACGACAGTGGTTCATGAGAAGAACACACATGCAATGACTCTAACTGTGGTTCATGAACAGAACAGACATGCGATGACACCGCTGGATCCATGTGTGGTTTATGAGAGGAACAAACATGCAATGACTCTAACTATGGTTCATGAAAAGAGCAGACATGCAATGACACTAGTGGATCCATGTGTGGTTAATGAGAATAACACACATGCAATGACACTGGGTGTGGTTCATGATATGCTTTGTGAGAAGAACGCACATGCAATGACTCTAGCTGTGGTTCATGAGAAGAACACACATGCAATGACTCTAACTGTGGTTCATGAAAAGAACAGACATGCGATGACACTGGTGGATCCATGTGTGGTTCAGGGAGGAACACACATGCAATGATACTGGTGGATCCATGTGTGGTTCATGGGAAGAACACACATGCAATGACACTGGTGGATCCATGTGTGGTCTGTGAGAAGAACACACATGCAATGACACTGGTGATATGTGGTTTGTGAAAGGAATAGACATGCAATAACTCTAATTGTGGTTCATGAAAAGAGCAGACATGCAATGCCACTGGTGGATCCATGTGTGGTTAATGAGAATAACACACATGCAATGACATTGGGTGCGGTTCATGATATGGTTTGTGAGAAGAACACACATGCAATGACTCTAGCCGTGGTTCATGAGAAGAACACACATGCAATGACTCTAACTGTGGTTCATGAAAAGAACAGACATGCGATGACTCCGGTGGAGCCATGTGTGGTCTATGAGAGGAACATACATGCAATGACTCTAACTGTGGTTCATGAAAAGAGCAAACATGCAATGATACTGGTGGATCCATGTGTGGTTAATGAGAAGAACACACATGTAATGACACTGGGTGTGGTTCTTGATATGGTTTGTGAGAAGAACACACATGCAATGACTCTAGCTGTGGTTCATGAGAAGAACACACATGCAATGACACTGGTGGATCCATGTGTGGTCTATGAGAAGAACACACATGCAATGACACTAGTGATATGTGGTTCATGGGAAGAACACACATGCAATGACACTGGTGGATCCATATGTGGTCTTTGGGAAGAGCACACATGCAATGACACTGGTGATATGTGCTTTGTGAAAGGAACAGACATGCAATGACTCTAACTCTACTTCATTAAAAGAGCAGATATGCAATGACACTAGTCGATCCATGTGTGGTTAATGAGAAGAACACACATGCAATGACACCGGGTGTGGTTCATGATATGGTTTGTGAGAAGAACACACATGCAATGACTCTAGCTGTGGTTCATGGGAAGAACCCACATGGAATGACTCTAACTATGGTTCATGACAAGAACATACATGCGATGATACCGGTGGATGCATGTGTGGTCTATGAGAGGAAGACACGTGCAATGACACCGGTGGATCCATGTGTGGTCTGTGGGAAGAACACACATGCAATGACACGGGTGGATCCATATGTGGTCTGTGAAAAGGACACACATGCAATGACACTGCTGGATCCATATGTGGTTCATGGGAAGAACACACATGCAATGACACTGGTGGATCCATGTGTGGTTAATGAGAAGAACACACATGCAATGACACTGGGTGTGGGTCCATGTGGTTTATGAGAAGAACACACATCCAATGAACTCTAGTGGATCTATCTTGGCATAATTTGATGTATGCCATGATGTATTTCATTGTACAAAACACTCACTTTCCATTTTTATACTACTTAGTTTTGCCCTTGGTTTTATGTGGTACTACTCAGTTTTGCCCCCTCTCTCTATCTTTTGTAGAAGCACAAACTTGTGCTCACCCTGTCTGCTACTCCCTGATTGGTTGTCACAGTTGTCACGCGGATCGTGCGCACCAACCGTTGATTCTGTGCGATCCAACGATGATCGTTGCACACGTCGTGCCCTTCACAGTACAGCGTGAGACAGCACGGACGTCTCCCTCAGCGAGACTTCTACAAGAAGGAACACGATGCCGTCCATGGAAAAAGTCGTCGAGCGGTCATGTCATGTTTAATCAAGTCTGAAAAGTCTACTACTTCTACTACTACGCCACAACGCATGCGTCATCGAGTGCACGGTCGTCGATGGACAGCTGAAATTTATTGCCACTTGATTTTAATAAGACATATCCCATTTTTTCGTAGCGGCTCTCAATCGCCAATTTTAGGGCCATGTCAAACTTCGTACATAGAAATTGTGTATGCGCCCTTTACATGCGGCTCAATACAGAACTGCCATGCATGGCCCGGGAAAAAAACGTGACGTACCGTGCGAGTGTCGCGGTGCACGGTGCAGTAGACTACGCGGCGCGTTGCACGGTGGTGCAACGAAACGTGCCTTGCTTCCATCCACCTTAACTATAGAGCCCCTCTCCGCAAGCGCTCTCTCCACACACCCACACCCACTCCCACTCTCGCTCACTATCCCCATGCAACCCTCTCCACTGTCCCACCAGCATACGCAAACTCCCGAGAATACCCCGTCCGCGCCGGTGATGGCTGAGGAGGATAAGGTGGCCATCGTCGCCTCCGTGGCTGCCGGTGAGGAGGCCCCTATCTCCTCGTCGGTCCCTTTCGACACGTTGAAAGCAGCCGCCGTCCCTGTCCAGGCCCCAGTCAAGGCATCGATGGCAGCCGCCGTTCCCGTCCAGGCCCCCGTCCCCGCTACCGACGGAGCCGCCGAAGAGGAGCCCCCCGCTAGCGAGGAGGCCCCCGCCAGTCACAAGCAGATCAAGCACTTCTTGGGCACCTACGATCTAGATAAGTACATCTCCTTAATGAAGCATGCAGAGGCCGCGGGCTCCGACATCAACAAAGGCGGTGAGCACGAGACCGTGAAAATCAACGCCTACATCGCTGAACACCGGGCTCTCGGTGTTCACCTGCAAAACCTCTAGCGGTTGGCCATCAAAGAGGGTCGCATTCCTCCAATCAGGCCCAAGCCCCCCGGGATCAAGGGACTGGGCATCAAGAAGTGGTGGAGGCGCCGGAGGGAGGGGGAGGCGCTGGCGAATGAACGGATCAGATGTCTCCCTGAATGTACCTGCTGCAGCGGCTACTGCTGCTGCTAAGCAGCTTCTTTTGATTTTCTATATTTTGCTTGCATCCTATTTCTGGCTGAATGCATCGAACTTCGTTAAGCAACCTACTTTCTATCGCTATATCCTATTTAGCTACGCACAGCTATATCCACATTTTTTTTTGTTTTGTGAATGAATGTATTCTGCCTGGTGTGATTTGCTGCTCTTGATTTGCTACCTGATCGGAGGCAAAAAGAGGTCCAAAAGGGAACGAATTATCAAAGAGAGAATCTTCTGTAGATTTGCTACCAATTTGGGCAAAATGAAACATATCTGTTTAGCGAGAGAGGAAAAGGGTACTCTTTCAAATTGCCAGTTAACGAGCTACCATCTTGACGAGGCACCATCTTGACGTCTCCCTCTACAAGAAGGAACAGGATGCCGTCCATGGAAAAAGTCGCCGAGCGGTCATCTCACGTTTAATCAAGTCTAAAAAGCCTACTACTGCTACTACTACACCAAAACACATGCGTCATCGAGTGCACGGTTGTCGATGGACAGCTGCAATTTATTGCCACTTGATTTTAATAAGACACATCCCATTTTTAACGCAGCGGCTCTCAATCTCACTTCCAACTGGGGCCCACCGTAAGAAGCTTGCACGCGCTAGCCAGAGGCCGAACAGCTGAGCTCGACGAGACCTAATAACGTCTCAAGCTTCATCGAGTCACTCGCAGCCATCAACACATCCCTTTACCCGATCTATCACAACCCCACAAATCTCGCCGTACAGCCACCTACCTTCCCCTCTACATTTCCACTTTTAACTATCGCCAATTTTAGGGCCGTGTCAAACTTCGTACATAGAAATTGTGTGTGCACCCTTTTCATGCGGCTCAATACAGAACTGCCATGCATGGCCTGGGAAAAAAACGTGACGTACCGTGCGTGTGTCGCGGTGCACGGTGCAGTAGACTGCACGGCGCGTTGCACGGTGGTGCAACGAAACGTCCCTTGCTTCCATCCACCTTAACTATAGAGCCCCTCTCCGCACACCCACCCTCACTCTTGCTCACTGTCCTCACGCAACCATCTCCACTGTCCCACTAGCACCGGCAAACTCCCGAGAATACCCTGTCCACGTCGGTGATGGCCGAGGAGGGTAAGGTGGCCATCGTCGCCTCTGTGGCCGCTGGCGAGGAGGCCCCTGTCTCCTCGCCGGTCCCCATCGACGCGTTGAAAGCAGCCGACGTCCCTGTCCAGGCCCCAGTCGAGGCATCGATGGCAGCCGTCGTTCCGGTCCAGGCCCCCATCCCCGCTAATGACGGAGCCGCCGAAGAGGAGCCCCCCGCCAGTGAGGAGCCCCCCGTCAGTCACAAGAAGATCAAGCACTTCTTGGGCACCTACGATCCAGATAAGTACATCGCTCTGCTGAACCCCTACGACATAGGCATCGACGACCCATGGTCGGAGGTAACTAGGGTTTGCTCCCCTTCCCTGGTTCTTCTACCGTTCCCATTGTTGGATGCTATATCTTGGTATATTAGGATTCACTAGTTTGCATTTTGATTGCTCGATCTTCTTACATCATTTACTCCCCCATTTTCCTTTTATTCCAATAGGTTTCCGGCAGCGACGTCTGCAGTGATGATGAGTCCATTCACACCAAGGCTCGTCAGGTGCTGAGGAGGCTGCGGGCCGGCCAGTACAACGCCTTCCTCAGGCGTGGCGACTACATCTGCCCCTTCCGCAGGGGGATCACCTACTGCTTGACGAGTCATGCCGGTGGCACCGACTTGAACACCTTACTGAAGCATGCAGAGGCCGCGGGCTCCGGCATCCACAAAGGCGGCAAGCGCGAGACCGTGAACATCAATGCCTACATCACTGAATACCGGGCTCTCTGCATTCACCTCCGAAACCTCTAGCAGGTGGCCATCAAAGAGGGTCGCATGCCTCCAATTAGGCCCAAGGCCCCCAAGAGCAAGCGATTGGGCAGCAAGAAGTGGAGGAAGCGCCAGAGGGAGGAGGCGGTGGCGCGGGCACTTGCAGGATGTGCCTGCAGCTGCGGCGGCTGCTGCTACTAAGCAGCTTCTTTCTAGCTATATCCTATTGATGGCTCTGTGTATGGCGCTAGAAAAGTGCTGGTGCAGTGTTGATGTAGAGCTCGTTGGGAACCCCAAGAGGAAGGTATGATGAGCACAACAACAAGTTTCCCTCAGATATGAAACCAAGGTTTAATCGAACTAGTAGGAGCAAGGAAACACCCCAAAGGTTTTGCTAGCTGAGCCTTGGCAGGGCGCACTACCGGTGCTAGTAGCAACGTGGAGACCTGCACAACACAACCACAGAACTTTGTCCCCAACTTGTGATGAGGTTGTCAATCTCACCGTGTTTTGCTGAAAACAAAGGATTAAACGTATCAAACGGAAAGAAGTAAAAGTTTGCAGAAAGTAAACACAAAACAGTAAACAGTTTATAGATTGTATGTAAAGACAAGGACCGAGATCCATAGTTCACTAGAGGTGGCTCTCCTTAGATAGATAACTTGCTGGGTGAACAAATTACAGCGGGGCAATTGACAAACATCGAGAAAGCAATACATACATATAATAATCATCTTGACTCCTTTGGAACTTGATTGGGCATTACAACATTATACATAGACCGCCATCCAACTACATCTATGACTAATAATCCACCTTCAGGTTATCATCCGAACCCCCTCCAGTATTAAGTTGCAAGCAACAGATTATTGCTTTACGAACTACGTGCAAAGAAAACAATACGATTGTTCTATGAACAAAGGATTGTTGTTTTCTCCCTAGTAGCAACAACACATCTAGTACCTTAGAGATTTCTGTCACTTCCCCAGATTACCAGAGGCATGAACCCACTATCGAGCATAAATACTAAGTCTTGGAATTGCTAGCATCTACTTGGCCAAGATAGCTACTAACAACGGAAAGCATGCAAGATCACAAATAACAAAGACATGATAGAATCAATAATCAATCTGAAATAGCATCTCAATATCCAAAGGATCCCCGCAAGCACAACATGCAGAATTACAAATAGATGATCTTGATCATGAACGGAGCTCACAAGATCTAAACATGAAAGCACAAAGGAGGAGAACCAGCCATCTAGCTACTACATGGATCCGTAGTCCAAGGATGAACTACTCACGCATCACACCGAAGGCTTGCATGGTGATGAAGAAGGCCTCCAGGGTGAATTCCCCTCTCCGGCAGGGTGCCGGGAAGAGCTTCAGATCCCTCCCGATCTAGGGATGGAGATGACGGCGGCTACAGACTCTTTCGTGGATTTTTGATCAGGCACTTAGGGTTTTCGTCCCGAGGGAAATATATAGGCGGAAGGGGAGGCCGAGGGGGTGCCAGGGGCCACCACACCACCCCTTGGCACGGGCCAAGCCTGGCTGCATGGCCAGGTGGTGTGGCCGGCCTCTGGCCCCTCTCCGTCTCGTATTCTGGCATCTGATGACTTCCAAAAAAATAGGCACTTTGGCTTTTATCCCGTCCAATTCCGAGAATATTCATTTTCTGACTTTCCTGGAACCAAACACAGCAGAAAACAGGCAGCTGGCACTATGGCTCTTGTTAATAGGTCAGTCCAAGAAATCATATGAAAAGTACTCCAAAGTGTGGACAAAACACAAGAAAGTGGATAAAACCAAGCATGGAACATCAAAAATTATAGATACATTTGCAATGTATCAACATCCCCAAGCTTAACTCCTGCTCGTCCTCGAGTAGGTAAGTGATAAAAAGAAAGAATAATTTTTGAGGTGACATGCACCATCAAAGACTTGATCAAAGTATTTGTAAAACATTCAAAGCTGGGATCATAGTACTTCAATCATAACATGAAAGACAAAGTTCTAGCAATAAGACAAAAAAACTATGATGCAACATGAATATGCACAAACAAAAGATTCATGAATAACAATGCTTTTCAAGACGTTTGTTTGTTTCACATAAAGAAAACATAGCATAATAGTATTCAGCTTGTCCCTCGTAGAGTAGCAAACATAAATGCATAGGACACCTTCAAAGTTCATAAGAGTAACTAGATACAAAAGTTTAAAAAAAGCAATATCAAGTTATGCATCAATAAACTAGTCTTGGGACAATGCACATAGAACTAAGAATGGCCACTATGCTCTCAAAGTAAGTGCATAAAGATAGAAGGTGGAGACTCAATATAATGGTGGAAGAAAGGCCTTCATAGAAGGAAGCAGGGATTCAAGTCTCATAAAGAGCTTCCAAAAATTATGGTACTTATAGCTTTCAGCTCTCATTGCCCCTATCATAAGCATCTTGAAGTGATTAAGGTTAAAGTGAACAAACTATGGTGTACATGCTTGACGAAGTATAAGTTATAAATCTCATGTCCCTTTTATACGAGGGCCGCTCCTCATGCTACTCAATTTTAGTCACCGGTAATTTCTTGTCATCGTAAGTACATGTGTATCATAGAGAACCGCCAATAGGGTACCCCTTGCCCGATGATACGGAAGAATCCCTATAGCAAAATGACAAGGCAAGCAGACAACAAGCATCTCAACAATCTTCTTATTTACCATGGGAATAAGGTGCTTTTTTTCTCTCTTTCCTCTTTTCATAATATCTCTTTTTTTCTTTTTTCTCAATAGGACTCTTTTTTATAAGAAGAATGCTTCATAGACAGCTCATTATTGTTACCCTGCAGGTTTCCACCATGTCAGCATGGATTAGACCAGCGGCCTAGGCGTTTCTCTAACACATATACATAACTCCATGGACTTACAAGCTCCCCTTTCATTTCACACCGACGATATCCATATACAAAAGAGCATGATATCAACTAGGTACAAGTACCAAGTGAAATGTTGAAAGCGTTCCCCATGAAAGCATGGTTCTGCTAATCCCCAACAAATAAGTGCAAGCATATACAACATAGACGACACAATGGTTCAAGTTTATTAAGGGCAAGAAAAGTAAAGTGTGCCATCAAGTTCGTGAGAGCTTTAATCACTAGTTTTCTCATAACAAGTTTCATTTGGAAGGTCAACAAAAGCATGAATATACTTGGAATAGCATAAGCTAGTAGGTAGATATGGTGGACTATTTGGAATAACTTGGTTTAAGGAGTTGGATGCATGAGTGGAACTCATACTTGGTTGTGGAGGCTAGCAAAAGACTGGGAGCGACAAACTAAGAGAGCAATAATGGCCATAATCATGCAGAGCGACAAAACATCATTGATCAAAGCATAAAGTGATACTACAAGTTGAAAACTAAAGGATCATAAAGGCTATGGTGACTTTGGATAGTCATAACATGATGTGAGCATGCGCCAAGTCAACCCAAATAAAGCATCAAAGGAGAATACCACTATACTATGCTTTAATATGCTAAAACAACGCATGATTCATCCAAGGCACATTAAGCAATCTCAATTGTTTATAACAAGTCATGCTACAGCAAAGAATACTAAGCATAAAGCCAAAACAATATCAAGCATGGCATGACAAAGCATAGGCCACAGTCAAAAACGAGCTCTTTTTACCACATAAGCATGAACTTTCCTGCTTTTTTTTTCCAAACCAAACCAAACTATTTGCAAACCAATGTATGAAAGAGGGGGTCCAACCAATTTGTTCAGAAAACTAAGAAAACCAAGAAAACGAAGAACCAAAACGAAAATGAAAAAGAAGATGCTCCAAGAACAACACAACTGTGCATGAAACAATAAAAATGAAGCGTTTGGAAGAAACCTGAGATTTTTATTGATGAAGAAGGGGATGCCTTGGGCATCCCCAAGCTTTGATGCTTGTACTTTTTGGATAGTTCTTGGGGTGACACGCGTGGCATCCCCAAGCTTGAGCTTTAGTCCATCCTTCATCTCATTACTCATTCCTTCCATACACCTGAAAATTTTCCTTCATACAAAACTTCACACAATCTTTATTAGCAACATTAGTGCACTCAAGATAAATGAGTCTTAAGGTTCAGTTCTAAAACCAAATAAACTTCCATTAGAACACTAGCTACTGTAGAACTTCCCTCAAAAAGCTCAATTCCCCAAAAGAACTCAAAAAGGAACCAACAAGAAGCAAATATAGAAAATGGCAGAAATCTGTCAAAACAGACCAGTAGGTAAAGACAAATTTTTTCAAAGACTTTATGTTGCTCAAATGAAAAAGTGTTGAACTAACGAAAGTTAGATAACAACCTGGGGCAGAAGCAAAAAAATTCACGCCTCAAAAATACGTTCAGAGATTTTACATGAATTTTTACGGTGAAGCACAGAAATCTGTTTCGGGACAGCAACTTTCCCAATCATTACTTCTCTCTCATTAGAGGTTACTCTTGGCACAAAAAGCAAACAAAAAGGATAAGGAGTGGTTATTACTGAAGTAATAACTTCCAAGACTCATCTAAAACTTTTAGGTTATATCCCAATAAGTACTTTTCTTTAACGCCTTTAAGTTAGGCATAAGAAGCAAGAAAGAATCAAGTGTTCTCAAATGAAGAAGCATTAAGATAAATACCAGAAATATTTTCAACAAGGCAAGGTATATTATCCAAATAAGTTCTAGAGTATCCTCTATCAATGCTCTTAGGTTCACTATTCTCATCAAAAGGGTTTACAGGAACAATCCAATCAAGATTCTTTTCTATGGCATCATGTATTGCTACTAGTTTAAAGGGTATTGGTATCTTAGGTTCCTCCCCATTAGGTTCGGTTTTGTTCATCTTTTCTCGTGTACCAACAACATCTACACATGAGCCTAGCATATTGAAACGTTCAAAGACTTTCCTAGCTTCCTTGGCAACATCATAGAACTCCTTAAACAAAGTTTCTAGAATAAAATCCCTCTTTTCAGGGTCTTCAATTTCTTTAAGCTTAAGAAACATTACTTGCATTAAGGGGTTGAGGTTAACAAACCTAGCTTCTAACATATGAACTAATGAAGCTGCAGCAATCTCATAGTTTGGAGCAAGTTCTGCAAGGGATCTATCTTCAGTATCTTCATGCTTACTAACATGGTTAAAGAATTCTTCAATATTATCTTTCCCAATTATAGAACCACTACCAATCGAAAGGTCTTTCAGGGTGAATTTAGGGATCAACATGGTGAGCTAAGGAAGAGGTGACAACTAAAGGAGACTTAATTTTTTTGTGTTTTTGAATAAGAAAGTAAACTAGTAAAACTAATTCTTTTTGTGTTTTTGATAAAGAAACAAGCAAACAAAGCAAAAAGAAACTAAGCAAAACAAAAATAACAAAGTAAAGAGATTGGTTATGAGGGACTCCCCTTGTGAAGATGTCCTTGACTCCCTGGCAACGGCGCCAGAAAAATGTTTGATGGCGTGTAGTTGACGTGGGAGCTTCTTTTTCTTCGTTCCCCGGCAACGGCGCCAACAAAAATGCTTGATGGTTCTGTGTATGGCGCCAGAAAAGTGTTGGTGCGGTGTTGATGTAGAGCTTGTTGGGAACCCCAAGAGGAAGGTATGATGAGCACAGCAGCAAGTTTCCCTCAGTTATGAAACCAAG
Organism: Avena sativa; assembly: GCA_916181665.1. Classification (NCBI taxonomy): domain Eukaryota; kingdom Viridiplantae; phylum Streptophyta; class Magnoliopsida; order Poales; family Poaceae; genus Avena; species Avena sativa. Next base: position 687,764,681 of record OV702289.1, read on the forward strand.
GTTTAATCGAACCAGTAGGAGACAGGAAACACCCCAAAGGTGTTGCTAGCTGAGCCTTGGCAGGGCGCACTACCGGTGCTAGTAGCAACGTGGAGACCTGCACAACACAACCACAGAACTTTGTCCCCAACTTGCGATGAGGTTGTCAATCTCACCGTGTTTTGCTGAAAACAAAGGATTAAACGTATCGAATGGAAAGAAGTAAAAGTTTGCAGAAAGTAAACACAAAACAGTAAAGAGTTTATAGATTGTATGTAAAGACAAGGACCGGGATCCACAGTTCACTAGAGGTGGCTCTCCTTAGATAGATAACATGCTGGGTGAACAAATTACAGCGGGGCAATTGACAAACATCGAGAAAGCAATACATGCATATACTAATCATCTTGACTCCTTTGAGACTTGATTGGGCATTACAACATTATACATAGATAGCCATCCAACTACATCTATGACTAATAATCCACCTTCAAATTATCATCTGACCCCCTCCAGTATTAAGTTGCAAGCAACAGATTATTGCTTTATGAACTGCGTGTAAAGTAAACAATACGATTGTTCTATGAACAAAGGATTGTTGCTTTCTCCCTAGTAGCAACAACACATCTAGTACCTTAGAGATTTCTGTCACTTCCCCAGATTACCAGAGGCATGAACCCACTATCGAGCATAAATACTAACTCTTGGAGTTGCTAGTATCTACTTGGCCAAGATAGCTACTAACAACGGAAAGCATGCAAGATCACAAATAACAAAGACATGATAGAATCAATAATCAATCTGAAATAGCATCTTAATATCCATCGGATCCCCGCAAACACAACATGCAGAATTACAAATAGATGATCTTGATCATGAACGGTGCTCACAAGATGTAAACATGAAAGCACAAAGAAGGAGAACCAGCCATCTAGCTACTACATGGATCCGTAGTCTAAGGATGAACTACTCACGTATCACACCGGAGGCTTGCATGGTGATGAAGAAGGCCTCCAGGGTGAATTTCCCTCTCCGGCAGGGTGCCGGGAAGAGCTTCAAATCCCTCCCGGTCTAGGGATGGAGATGACGGCGGCTACAGACTCTTTCGTGGATTTTTGATCGGGCACTTAGGGTTTTTGTCCCGAGGGCAATATATAGGTGGAAGGGGAGGCCGAGGGGGTGCCAGGGGCCACCACACCACCCCCTGGCGCGGGCCAAGCCTGGCTGCATGGCCAGGTGGTGTGGCCGGCCTCTAGCCCCTCTCCGTCTCGTATTCTGGCATCTGATGACTTCCGGAAAAATAGGCACTTTGGCTTTTGTCCCGTCCAATTCCGAGAATATTCATTTTCTGACTTTCCTGGAACCAAAAACAGCAGAAAACAGGCAGCTGGCACTATGGCTCTTGTTAATAGGTTAGTCCAAGAAATCATATGAAAAGTACTCCAAAGTGTGGACAAAACACAAGAAAGTGGATAAAACCAAGCATGTAACATCAAAAATTATAGATACATTTGCAATGTATCACCTATTTCGGGCTGAATGCATCGAACCTCGTTACTTTCTATCACTATATCCTATTTAGCTACGCACAGCTATATCTACATTTGTTTTGTTTTCTGAATGAATGTATTCTGCCTGGTGTGATTTGCTGCTCTAGATTTGCTACCTGATCGGAGGCAAAAAGAGGTCCAAAAGGGAACGAAATATCGAAGTGAGAATCTTCTCTAGATTTTCTTCCAATTTGGGAAAAATGAAACATATCCGTTAAACGAGAGAGGAAAAGGGCACTCTTTCAAACTACCAGTTAACAAGCTACCATCATGACAAGCTACAAGACACATACATAAACATAACACAACGAGGGTTAAATTTATTTTACTAGTATCACTTGAGGCGCTAGACATCTTGGCAAGCTAACTGAGTTCCACAAAACAGAAATATAACACTGACAAGTAAAATTTAATTCACTCCTCATCAGACCACTTGAGGCGCTTGCCATCGCTCCTAGGCGACAAACTGCGACCATTCCAGGTACTCCACAGCTAACGAACTGCTTTGACCCACCTGGCATCTGACTTGGCTTCCCCATCTTCGGCATCCTGCAGCACAATTAGCGGTGCATCATAGGCCTGATTGTTGCCGCTAGAAGATGCTGCCTCTCTGTTTGCCGCTTCAGCTGCAGCCTCTCTGTCAGTTACTTCTTCAGCTGCAAGCTCTCTTTCAGCTGCTTCTGCAGCCTCTCTGTCGGCTGCTTCAGATGCAGCCAATTTCTTTGCATATGCAGCTTCAAACTCAGCTATTCTACATTTTCTACAAAGGGATCTCCTAAGCTCGTCTTTCCTCTTGCAAATAGGGCAAAACACGAGGTAACGTAGAAAAAATGGATCTTCTTGTACAGCTGGTAGGTCACGTAAGCATCTATGGCTGCATACTTCAGGTTTATATCAGACAACGGCCACTCGTCCCAAAAATCGTGCCTATCTGTAGGGAAATCTTCCTTTATTTTGTCGTACGGCTCATCGAGGATTCTAGTTGCGAGTGATGCCATTCCATCCTTCCTGGAGCCTCCTAGGATCTTGACAAGACTCTGAATATTGATCTAGTTGTGCGCAGGAATTATAATTTCCTCTTGATAAAATTTCGAAAAATCAGTTGTTTTATCGATAGTGCAGAAAACAATTCCCTTTTCTACAAGGAACTGGCGCAGCGCCGGACATTTCATGTCAGTCCTGAAAGTGTGTAGTTTGTCATCACCAAAATTTGTAACTACAAATATTTTGTCAATGCAAGATCATCATCTCAATATAATTTTGAAAAGTTTAGTAAATGCAAGATCAAGACTCTCAACATTGTATTGTCATAATTTATTCGATTTTGCTATTTCTCAGTCGACTGAACGAGTTGCACATTTCTTTTAACTACGGTTGCACTTTTCTTAGGTGATTGAGACTAAAGAAAATCTCAGTCGATTGAGACATAGGCAAACCCTAATTTATTTGGTCCTAAATAAAATCCAGTAGTTGCAAGATGAGCAAGTGGATAAAGAACAAGAGGAGAAAACCCTAAAAGTGGTTAGCTATAGAGAGCAGATCTACAAACCGGGAGAGGTGGTAGACGAGGATGTGTTTCCGCATGGCCAGTTGAACGACGACGACTTCACTCCCTTCAAATGGGTTCTCCAGGGTGTACTCGAGGTCCAATCCCACAAACTTGTCCTCGTCTATCCCAAGCCAACCCTCGTACATCCTCAGGACACGCACCACTGTCTCCTCCTCGTTGGTGTAGACAACGTCTATCTTCTTATTGTCATGGGTAGTGAAGCTTGTCTCTAGAGTGCGTAGATCTTCCATGGCGGCAAGGAGAAGACGGGAAGAAGATAGATGACAGGAAGAAGAAGAGTAGTTTCTGCGATGCAGGGGAACGGTGGAACCGTCAATGCGCTTTTAAGGTAGTGGTTAATGATTGTGACGAAATTCCAAGGAGATACGCATGGCGGTGGCCATTCCAGCTTCTGAGTAAACAAAAAATAATTATAACGCTGATACATGTGCCCTGTTTTGTCACGTCAATACACTGGATAGGGGGTGTTGTCCTATCCACTGTGCCAACGCTGGAAGCCGACATGACAGCCACCCCGCCTAAGCGACGCGAGCGACATAACGGTTAGAACTGACAGGAGGGCCAACTTGACGGCCGTTAGCCTGATTTTTTGTATTGAAATATAAAGTTGAATTCGTGCCGAAAAAGACCCTCTGAGTATTTGGCACACCAACTGTAGTCATCCGGCTGATTTCAGGGAACTTGGGTACCGCGTTGCCTGTACACCCCAACTTTCGGGCCACAAAATGATATTCTCCGAGGTGGTGCCCCCATGTAACATCCCAGCATTAGAGCTTAGAAGCTTAGGTGTGTGCATTGCATTCATGCATAGAAAATCTGAATATTTTTCGTGCTTTTGATTAAAAACTTCTCAAAGTGGTTGGATCTTCTCTTAACTTGATGGAATTTAAGTAGATCATCAAGTTGAGTGTGATAAGTTTAAAATATGACCTTTGTTAAAACCTTATTTTGGGTAAACATAATTTGATCTATGGGTAGATCAAATGTAATAAGGCCAAACCTATAACACATTCTTTATTAAGGAATATCAGATATTTTAGAGATCATGCCATGGTACTCATTATAACAACTCTTGAATACCAAATCAAGTATATAACCAAGTAAAAAAACTCAATTACTAAACTTTGATATACTTGCTTACCATAGTTATCTATACCATAAGCATTATGGTAGTTCCTAAACACTAACTCCTTATCTCAAATAGAGTAGAAAGGAAGACAAGCCAAAAAACCATTCATCACATATGCTTATCACCACATGAATGGATGACATTCCTATTGAACCATGTTCTAGAGCATGTGGCCATCAATGTTGGGTGATCAATCTTTGGATTAGCAATTGTTGACCTTTAGCCCTTGACCTATTATATAGACCTTCCAAAGTCTTGAAGTTAATTAATAAGAAGAAACCATTCCTGAGTTAACTAGAAGAAGTATCTAAACCTAAGAGTTAAGCTAGTAATTAAGAAGTTATAAGAAAGCTAGTAGTTAACAAGTTATAAGAAAGCTAGTAATGATAGAGTTTCAAAGAATCATCTTGTTAAGCCAAGTAGATACAACCATTGAGTAAGCTTCATTAACAAGATAAACCCGATGAAGAGACTACGTGTAGTACAAGCCTACTACTTAATTGAGGATAGATCTTGACTAGACAATTAGAAGTCTACGCTTAGAGAACTTAATGGATAGTCGTCATTCTCAATTCACTTGAGGATAATTGACTAAGTGTTTAAGAGTTGATATTGGTATATTCAGCTATGCTAAACCTTAGTTAGTTAAGTCACCTAGCTTGATCAAGAGAAGTCAAGCTAGTGTATGATGAAGTAGGAAACATGAGTTACATGGAGTAGTGGGAGACATGGTAATTTAACTAAGTTAAGACAAGCACAATGTTGTAATATGGGGAGTAGTACCATACCTCTTCTTGAGGATTGATATCACTTGTTACATAGTGAGGATTGTAATCTTATAAGCCTTGGAAGTAGATGCAAGAATATGTGAGGACCGGAATTTAACCTCCAGACCTCCCTGTTCATTTCTTCAATCCCAAGATCAAGTTGACGACACAGTGAAATGAATACCATTGCATAATGTTCAAAAACTAATTATTACAAATTTTGAATAGAAATAGCCACATAGTATATTGCCTTGTGACATTTATTACAACCAGAAACACAGCGGAAATAAAATGCGTAGTGACTCCATCTCAGACACAAACAGTCGATGTAATCCACGAGACCTCACTCCTCAGCATCATCATAGTAGTCGTAGTACTCCCCTTCATAGTATTCTGAATTTCAACAAAAGTATTACCATGAGTACATAAAGTACTCAACATACCCCTTATGCAAAACCTGATATAGCTACATGTGGCTTTATGTGGAGGCTGTAGGGTTCTTTTGCATAAAAGCTAATTTTATTTGCAATTAATAGTAGTTTTGAAAAAATAGGTTTAGATGAAAGCATGTTTTATCATCAATGTGGTATTTCTCATCATTGTGGTTGTCCTTGACAACTCACCCATATCATCAGATTCTAAGAGAAGGATAGAGGCAAAGAGGAAAGTAGCAAGACAGGTTCACGTATGTCAAGAAGGGTTCATGTGTCATCCATGACCATGGACACGGATATTCGAATAGTTTTAAACTCTGCAGAGGTTGTACACTTTTTCCACACGACACAACCCCGTCCTATTGCCCACCAGTGGCCGCTGGTTTAGTACACACCACTTGGTGTACCGGCAGATCAGGATCGTGACAAGATCTTTTAGCTAAATCCCCCAAAGATGTGACGAGCCTATCGGGTCTGGCGCACGGAACTAAGAGTATGTCCCCAAACCGGTCCCCCCATCTATGCCGAAGGCTCCCCGCTAGGCAAGACACCTCATCAGCGGTATAGCGACATCGACACCTAAGGCTGACTAACCTACTTAACTAAGTTAGTGCCCATTATAGCATGTGATTGTACGGTGGTCACAATCTTCAAATTCAAGACTTATTAGGCTCTCATGCGGCACAGACGACGGATTGCTCCCTCCATCTAGTGAAGGGAAGCCAATCCCTCCTTCCTTTGATGCAGCTGCCGCTCGCGCTAGTGTTTAGACGGTAAGTTTCATCCAGAGTAGAATATAGTAGAAGATGGCAACAACAGCTAGCTCAGCGAGCTCAACAAGTTTCAAAACTGTGTATCTGACCCGTGGGTCATTCAATTCCTCCGAAGAGGGAAGATACAGGATCCTAAATATTATTTAGCATGGCTAAGCAATTCTACTCTACAAGACTAATATATAATCTCTACTCAGGATAGTGTATGGCGACAGGTGTATCAAGGTATGTGTGTAATCAAAATAGTAGTATATTTGTAAAACAATAAATAACATGCACTTGTAAAACATGGGATGATAGTTATGAAAGGGGCATGCTTTCGTTGTTGTTGTACTGCTCTTCTTCGTAGTCTTGATTTTGCTCGAACTCGTCAGCCTCTACTCGTAATAACGATAAATAACACATAAATACCAACTTTAAATAACCACAAATAAGATCCAAATAAAGAGAATCAAATAGGCTGACAAAGTTCGGACGGTTCGATATAGGGGTCGGTCTAGCGTTCTCGACTAATAATAATCTATTAGGAAAATAATATATACATAATATGGGGTGACATGGTTTTTAGTATACGATGCACTGAAATAAAAACAAACTATATGCGAGATGGGCATATAATTAACCATACATGAAATAACCAAGGCATGCAGAAAGCTACGGTATCCTACACATGTCAGAAATTAAAATGAACACACTACACATACACATGCATTAGTAGTACAAAGAAGCTAAACTAAGATTAGACTATCTGTACATGCAATACTAAAGAACATGGTCTACATGATCTACAGACGGTAACCTAAATTGCAAAATAATGTTAACAGTAGCATGGCATTATTGCGAAACTAACTGGGTTATGCTAACTGAAGAACTAGATGATTCCCCGCGCGTTGCGGCGGAAATTAGTAGCAAACAATTTTGCTATACCAAATATTGAAACATATGGGACTTATAACATAAATCAAGTTAAGAGAATTCTCATCATTGTAGATAGCAATGGGTCTATCATTGCTTATTACAACAAAGTATTCATGTGGTTTCAAAATATGATGAACACCATTAAAGATGAGTTTTGAAACTATAGCCGCATATTTTTTAACAGAACTTTTGCATGAACACTTACCAAACAGATCAATTGATAAAGAAACGGTATGCACAGATGCTAAGCCGTCGATTAGTTTCTAGTCACCTTGATTTTGCAATATATCACAATCCCCACTAATCTGCAAAAGGTAAACAACATTGCTACATCATTTTTGGCATCATGATAATTAGTATTGTTGTTCTTGAGAGAATAAGCAGGCGTGGCTTGGTTTCATTAATCTGGAAAATGACTATAAGAAGGCATGCCATTTTGGCAAATCATACGCTGGCATCAATCTAGCAATGAAACGGCAAGGGAAAAAAATTTCCTAATCAAAAATCAAACTTTCCATCTAGCGCTGCTATCCGTGACTGATTGATCATACCACACGTACTCAAAAAAATCAGCAATATATAGTGAGTGATGGATCCAAAAATCATTTAGCACTCCTAGTCCCTTTATCGTGAGCTACCAGCCTGCCACCTCCAGACCCTATATGTGTGGATAAGGGACGGGCGATTGGAGAAAGAGGACCCACCTCCAGGTTGAGAAAATCGCTCCACAACGATCTCCCTAAACCCGTAACCTACATAGGGATGACTTATTTCTTGCTCACTTCTGTAGAATTCTCCCCTCGTCTTCGTCTGAGCAACATAAATAAAATCCTGAAAGCCAACCAAAAGATATAATGACCACACAAATTAGAAGCACCTGTTAACCATTGCAATAGCTACTTAGTATTATCAAAACCAGAAAAGTATTACATAGGGCATGACATGCCAAGTTGTTCCCTGGCCATGCGAAATAGCAGACGATCTGACCAGCAGGACGGACATGCACTCATACAGACTTAAAAGCTGAAGAGCCAGAGGCCATCCACTCACCGATTGAACTGATCGTTGAACCTCCAGAGCCAGAGGCCATGAATCAAAAGTTCAAGCCAATATGAATCAGTTGCAACCTTATTGACATGGGGCGGAATTGTTGGGGAAGATCAGGGGCTTGACCTGCTGAAATGGAGAAGTCGGACCATGGAGGCTGATGGCGGCATCTATAAGGTGCGAATCCAGGGAAGGCTGAGTGAGGATGACGGAGAAGGAACAGGTAGACATGAGGTGCTTACAGTAATAAAGAGTCGACTTGTTGGGTGGTGACTACTCCCTTGCCTCGGCATGGCATTCTTTGACGATTCATTTCTGGGAAGAGATGAAGCGTTCACCCAAGGCTAAAACGGCAGTTTAGTATGGACTCTAAATCAGCAAGTGCGGTAGGCCAGGAGTTAATGAGTGGCATGGTGCCATGTTCGGTAGAACCAAATCTGCAGCGCCTCGATATAAACAAACCACATGTAACGGTAAAAACTTAACCGAACAACATTTTTCTGAGTGGAGAAGACCAACAGCGAGCCAACGAGGTCAGAGGATGTCGCGCGAGGCTTGGGGTAAAAAAGAGGACAACACAGAAGATCAGCAACGTGCTTGCAATAAATAACTGCATGTTGGCTGCTTTATGCTTAATTTATTTTCTTTTTCTTAGGTGGCTGAATTGCTTAGGTGGCAGGCTAGCATTGGTTAGGGATGCTTGATGAGGTGGACACCTTGTATGTCAAGAGAAATATGTTAGTGGGGATGACCTATTTAGTTTATATAGATTACACAATAAATTAGTAACTAGCCTGATAAATAACATGCAGCCAAAATAAAATCCTAGCCTACAAACACGACCAGCAGGTAGCACTAGTGCCAATGATGTATGTATACTGACAAGCTCCAATGATACAATACTGAACTAGCTAATTTACCTAGTAGAAAAGGGTACACGTGATGATATAGCAAGTACGTATAATCAGTCTGCAACAGCTACAACGTAACTCATACGCAACTAGCCGATCGGTTCAAAGAGATGCACAAAATTCAGACTACGCATGTATGAAAACCTAAATAGCTAGCAGCGACACACTAGGCAATTGCAATACACGGACATATGCATGGTGTACGTGATGTACTGAAATCAAAAGCCCTTCAAAATAGATAGATAAACATCGAAAATATCCGCATCTAAATTTGCTGGTGGATTCTTTGAATAACCTAGGACATTTTGTAAGTTGGACTCAGGATCATCAAACGTGTGTAAGCTGGACTAATCTGCCTATGCCAACGAATGGCATTCGGTTCACCGGCACCGTGGTCAACTACAAAACTACAGCCGGAAACCATGTCTCCAAGGTAGATCGTATCTAGACTAACTCGTGTATACAAGGATTTTAGTTGGTTCTCACCGAGTGTGACACGATCGTCCGTGAACTGAGTTGGAACGGTGATGGTCGAGTTCGTCGTCGGTGATCAGCCGCTTGTCCTTCCGGTTCTACGAATCAGCCCTGCTTCGCCACTTGGTCACGTGGCAGCAGCAGCTCCTCCTCCTGCGGCCGGAATCGTCGGGAACACTAGCGGCGTTCGGCGGCAGTCTTGCGGAGCTTCGCATGATTAGATCGGTTTTCGATTTAGGGTTCAAGACGGCGGCTGTGGGATGGAAAAGAAAATCAGAGACGACGACCTGAGACCTTTATATGCGATCGGGAGACGCTGTTTGCGGCTGCGGAAGAATCATTGTCGGAGACGCTGTACATGCCGTACACTGACTCCTGCCGCGCCAGGTCGAGCAGCTACCGGTTCTGCTGGACAGCTAGGCTGGTTGCTGGTTAACTGGGCTGGCTAACTAGTTTGGTTTGGATCGGTAGACACCGAATAGAATTTGAGAAGGAAGGAAAAGGAAAGAAAAACGAGCAACAAGTACTAGTACGCATTGATACACAGGGAATGAGAAAAGGAGCACGACATGCTATGCATGCATGCACATGTGCATGTGCTTGTACGTGTTAGTCCAAATTAAATCCAACGAGTGATATTTGTAAAGAACCAAACAAGAAGTAAATTGGAAAATCAAACTCAAATCCAAATATAAATGTGTGGCGATTGATTGGTGATTCAAATACTAAATTAATTCCAAATAGTTTAGAATTAATTATAAAAACTTCAAATAAATAAATAAAATATTCTTACATTTTATTACACGGCAACATCCTTGGCTTTTACAAAAATTAACCCGTAAAAATCAGGACGTTACAATTCTATCCCCCTTACAAGGAATCTCGACCCCGAGATTCGGCCTAAGAGAAAAGATTTGGGAATTCTTCATGGAGAGCGTCTTCCTGTTCCCATGTTGCTTCCTCCTCACTCTGATTGCTCCACGGAACTTTGCATAACTTGATCACATTTCTTCTAGTTGTGCTTAATTGTTCGTCAAGAATTTTAACCGGGTATTCTTCATAAGTCAGATCATCTTGAACATCTATGGAATCCAAAGAAGTTTTCCGAGCTTCTTCCTCTGGCTTAGCAAAACATTTCTTCAGCTGAGACACATGGAATACATTATGCACCTTGGATAACTTTTCAGGTAAATCCAACTCATATGCAACCTCACCACGACAGGCAGTGATCGTAAATGGTCCAATATATCGGGGTGCCAATTTTCCTTTGAGCCCAAACGGTGCATCCCGAGAAGTGGGGATACTTTCAGATACACATCATCACCCTTCTTAAATGCTAGATCATGACAATGTTTATCGGCGTAGACCTTCTGTCTAGATTGGGCGGCTCGTAGCCTTTCTTGAATCATCCTTACTTGTTTATCTGTCTCCTCCAGGGTATCAAGTCCAAACATCTGGTTCTCTCCCACCTCATGCCAATTGAGAGGAGTGCGGCACTTCCATCCATACAAAAACTCAAATAGGGACATTTGCAAGCTTTCCTAGAAGCTATTGTTATAAGAGAACTCTGCATATGGTAAACTCTTGTCCCAATTGCGCTAACAAGTTAATGCACATGCCCTAAGCATGTCTTCCAAGATCTGGTTCACTCGTTTAGTTTGTCCATCTGTCTGCGGGTGATAAGCGGTGTTGAAATTCAACTGTATACCTAAGACTTCATGTACCTTCTTAAAACCTAGAGGTAAATTGAGTACCTCGATCGGACAATATCTTTTTAGGCACTCCGTGTAAGCAAACAATTCTGGCCATGTATAACTCGGCCAATTTCTCACCCTCATATGTAGTCTTCACTGGAATGAAGTGAGCTGAGTTGGTCAATCGGTCTACGATTACCCAAATAGATTCATATCATGACGATGTCCTAGGAAGTCTTGTAATGAAATCCATCCCGATTTCTTCCCATTTTGATTTAGGAACCTTCAGTGGTTGAACTAATCGTGAAGGCTTTTGATGCTCGGCATTGAATCTTCAACATACGTTACACTGAGGCACATACTCCGCAATCTCCCGCTTCATGCTAGACCACCAGAAACTATCTCAGAGATCATGGTGCATCTTCGTACTTCCCGGGTGTATGGAGTATGCTGATTCGTGTGCCTCCATCATAATCGAATCCTTAAGCTCCTTTTCGTCTGGTACGAACAGATGATTTCAAAACCAAATGTTTCCTTTTTCATCTTCCTTGTATTCAGATGCTTCTCCTATCTTGATCTTCGCTCGAATATCTTCAATTGGCTTGTCATTTTTCTGAGCTTCTCTAAGTAGATCTTCTAGAGTGAACTTGACTTCTAGCACCTCTCCATTCTCAGCGAGGCTCACATTCAGGTTTAACTTTCTGAATTCCTCATGCAACTCTGGTTAAGCTTCCTGGATCGTCAGGTTATTGCAATACACCTTTCTGCTCAATGCATCAGCTACGAAATTGGCTTTACCAGGGTGGTAGTCAACATCAATGTTATAATCCTTGATTAATTCCAGCCATCTCCTCTGCCTCAGGTTCAAATCCTGCTGAGTGGAAATATACTTCAAGCTCTTGTGATCCGTATATATCTCGCAACGATTACCAATAAGGTAATGTCTCCAAATCTTCAGATCATGCACTACAACAGCCAATTCTAAATCATGGGTAGGGTAGTTCACCTCATGCGGGCACAACTATCTCGATGCATAGGCCACCACTTTGCCCCGTTGCATGAGCACACAAACCAAACCTTGTTAGGAAGCATCACAATGAACTTCAAAATCCTTCTAGATATCTGGCAAGATCAGAACTAGAGAAAATGTCAATCTTCTCTTGATTTCTTGGAAACTAGTCTCACAAGCTGGGGTCCATTCAAACTTTTTCTCCTTCTTGATCAATTGTGTCATTGGCCTTGCGATCCTCGAGAAATCCTCTATGAAGCGATGATAGTATCCAGCAAGTTCGAGGAAGCTGTGTATCTCTGACACGTTCTTTGGTTGCTGCCAATTAAGTACCAACTCCAGTTTAGCTGGATCAACTGCTACTTCTTGAACTGGGATGACATGACCAAGAAAGTCCACTTTCTTCAACCAAAACTCACACTTGCTAAACTTGGCATAGAGTTGATGTTCTCTAAGCCTTTCTAGAACTACCAGAAGATGTTTCTCATGTTCTTCATTACGAGAGTAAATCAACACGTCATCAATGAACACCACAACAAACTAATCCAAGCAATCCATGAACACATTGTTCACAAGAATCATGAAGTAAGCTGGTGCATTTGTGAGCCCAAATGACATTACTAGAAACACATACAAACCATACCGAGTAACAAAGGCTATCTTGGGTATGTCTTGTCATCGGATCCTCAACTGATGATATCCTGACATGATGTCTATCTTCGAGAACACTGAAGCTCCTTTCAACTGATCGAATAGATCATCAATCCTTGGCAAAGGGTATTTATTCTTGATGGTTACTTCATTTAGGGCACGGTAATCCACATACATGCGCATGGTACCATATTTATTCTTCACAAAAAACATCGGTGCTCCCAAAGGTAAGGTGCTCGGTCTAACATATCCCTTCTCTAGAAGTTCCTGAATTTTCTTCTTCTTCCGGCTAGCTCATTTGCCGGCATTCTATATGGTCTCTCGGCAATATTGCAGTTCCTGGAGCTAACTCAATAGCAAAACTCTATCTCGCGGTCTAGTGGAAAACCTGATAACTCCTCTAGAAAAACATCTGGGTATTCCTTGACTACTCTAACATCAGACATATCCATCTCCTTCAAACTGTTTAGTATACTATCCACTACAGTTTGGGATGCTAACTTTGGTTTGTAGTACACCATTGTCTCGTCATCACTGGTCAGTGTTACCGCTCTAAGGCCACAATCTAGCATAGCCTTGTGTCTTGTTAACCAGTTCATGCCTAGAATGACATCTAATCCTTTAGAGACTAACACTATGAGGTTTGCTAGAAACTATACTCCTTCGATCGTTATGATCACTTTAGGACACCTTAAACGCGTCCTAAGGATTCCCCCAGGTGATTGTACTGCCATTTCCTGACTCATACCCTCAGTTTTCAAATGATGTTTTTCAACAAATTGCTTGGAAATGAACGAACGGTAAGCTCCAGAATCAAAAAGTACTGAACCATAGCATGAGTTGATTGGGAACATACCAAGAACAACATCTGAGGCTTCATGAGCTTGTTCGGCTGTGACATGATTGGCTTGACCACGCCCTGGCTGTCCTGACGCATGAGCTGCGCCTCCTGGTGTAGGCAGTATGCCTCGTCCACGTCATGTTGCTGGTGTCTTGTCTATAGACCCCAAATTGAACTTCACTGGCGTCGGCACCGTGTTCTTCTTGCTCGGGCATGCATCAACAAAGTTCCCCTCTACACCACAGTTGTAGCATGCCTTCCCAACAGTGTTGGCATGGTTTCCTCTGACTTCAGCTCTCGGAGTATGATATGCATTGTGTGAATAGTAGGGCTTAGGATTTGCTGCTTAGGAGCTGGTGCACAATAACCTGGGTGGTTATTATTCTTTGGGCAAGAGCTCCCTGCCCCATGACCCTGTGGTTCCTTGTGCTTGTGGTGTTCCTCCAGTTCACTCTTGGAGTTCTCTTGCAGAATTTCCGTGTTGACCAAACTCTGGAAGTTGGGGAAATCATGAGACACCAACCTGTCCTTCAGACTTGGGTTCAGTCCCCTCAGAAACATTGCAGTCTTGTCTGCTTCAGTAGGGATATCCCCCTTCCCATAGCGAGATAACTGTGTGAACCTGTCTTAGTGTTCGGAGACTGACATCTTCCCCTAGACTAGAGTTCAAAATTCATCTCTCTTCAGCTTCATGAGACCAGCAGGAATGTGCGTAGTGCGAAATACCTCTGCAAACTCATTCCAGGTGATCCCTTCAGCATTATCATGTGCATCATAATAGTTCTCCCACCAATCCACGACCACACCTTTGAGTTGGTGAGCAGCAAACCTCACACGGTTTTGAGCATTAACATTCACCATATTGAGCTTCCGACGGATGTCCTTCAACCAATCATCAGCCTCAATAGGGTCCGTCGACCCTGCAAAGGTCGGTGGCTTGGTCCTCATGAACTTAGCTAGTTTGTACTATGGCAGTGGCTGGTTTTTGTTTTGATTCTGGTTGATGTTTCGATTCTGATTCTGGTTCGCCAAATTAGCGACCATCTGTTGCAACAGCTGGGTCTACATCAGCATTGAAAGAACATTTCATTATGTCTTGCATTTTTGTGTGTTAGATAATAATACCATGGATTATCTCATGTGTGCTGAGTGATGTAGACAAGTGTTCATGAAAAGTTGGGAAATCTTATTGTTGGGGGCCGGATAATCCACCCCTGTCAAGGGCCGAATAATCCGGCCTAACCCCTTCGACAAAGGTGGAAAACACGTGACTCTTTGTGAGGGGGGAGGATAATCTATCGGATTGTCCGGCTAGGGCCAGAGTGTTTACCTGGGCCGGATAATCCGCCCACCGAGAATTTTTCCAAAGTGGGATAAGGCGTGTCTCTTAGTGAGGGGGCGGATAATCTCTCGGATTGTCCGACCAGGGCCGGAATTTTTGCTCGGGCCAAATACTTCGCCCCCAAAGGGGCCCGGATAATCCGCCCCTAGAGAAGTTTGCTAAGGATGCCACGGTGTGTCTTTCTGTATGGGGGCAGAATTTCCCCCGGAAAATACAAGTTTGGGGCGGAGTTTTACCCCAGCCGGATAATCCAGCCATCACTTGGGCCGGATAATCTGGCCCCTATCTTCACCAACGGCCAAGTTTGGACAGGGGGTATAGAAGCCCCAATCACTCCTCCTGTCAGATCTCTTGATTCATTCGAAAAAGTTCTGGCCTATTGCAAAAGCTCTCATTCAAGGTCTCCCAGTTCAACCACCTGAAGGCTCTGATCTTCGGGGAATCTAAGGAGGATACTTCATTCATCGACATCACGAATCAAGTGCATCACTTCCCCCCATTCATTTGGATATTTCTCGATCTAGTATTACTAGTTAATATCTAGATCTTGTGTTTCGGTTTTGATATTGTTTGTTCTTGTGGCAGCTTGTTGTCATTACGGGAGCCTCCAATTCGGTTGTGGAGTGTGCCCTGCTAGTTGTGTAAAGGCACCACTTCCGCCTCGAAGGGTACCAATAGTGGAAAGGTGGATCATGCCTTTGGTGGCGAGATCCATCGAAGAACAGGGTGAGGCCTATTATGGCGTGGTGGTCTTAGTACTGCCCACCCCTCCAATGCAGATGTACTTCCCTTAACAAGGAAGGAACTGCGTTAAAACAAATCTTGTGTCTCCGCGTGCTTCACTATGGTTTCCTTGCTCCTCACTCTTACTTGCCTTTACTCGCTAGTATTTAGGTTTGCATATAGGGAAATTCTTCGTAGTTGCATATCTAGAGAATTTACCTTTGTGTCAAGCCTAAAATTGAAAAAGCATTAAAATTTGGAGTAGCACCTATTCACCCCCTCTAGTTGCCCATACGATCCATTTCAAATGGTATTAGAGCCTCGGCTCTTTATTCGGGCTTAACGGCCTAAGAGAAGTATGGGTGCTAAGGGAGATGGGAGTGAGGCTGTGGACAAGGTCACAATGGATGACCTCAAGACGTTGGAAACAACCTTGTTGAAATCCTTTGAGGCTAAAATGAAGGAGATGCAGCAAATGATTGCTCGCCTAACTTCATCTATAGCCCCACCTCCATCTACCTCTGAGGCCTCCACTCTGCTATCTAAGGATAAAGCTCATGCTGACTCCAAGGAAGAAGAGGTTGTGGGTGAGAAAAATAATGGCTCCGGCTCCAAGAAGGGGAGTGATAAGCAATGAAGCGGAAGGATTCTACATGTTGGATGGTGAGGACCATGAAGACATGTATAGAAAGCTCAAGAGCATTGCAACAACATTTAGAAAGCATGGTGCCACTCATATTGATGATGCTTGGATCAAAAGGAAATATGTGAGTGCCCTCATGACATTTGAGCCCGTGGACTTGAAGAGTTTGCAAGGTAGACACAACTACCACCAAATGACTTCAAATGAAGTCATGCAAGAAATGCCAGCCATCAAGGTAGTAGCTAAGAACGCCGAAGATGTTCGCTCTCGGGCAATTGGGATGCAAAAAGGCATAAATGTTGCACTAAAGGCCAATGTTGTTAAACAAGATGAGGATGATAGAGGGTTCGATGTTGTCTCCATGAGCTGTCCCGAGGAGGTCAAGCGTGCTCATGGTGAGTACATGGCCTTCTACGCAAGAAACTTTTGGAAGGACCCAGCTAAGGCTAAATCTGAACTTGAGCGCAAGAATGGGTCAAGTGGACGAAAGGAGAATGGCCCAAAATTGAGAACTTTCTACAATTGTGGAGACCGTTTACACTTTGTGGCTGAGTGTCCCTATCAAAGTAGAGAAGACAATGGGGGCAGACTCATCCTCAAAGAAAAGTCTAAGGCACCTCGAAAGAAGCCATTCGTCAAGAAAAATGGTCCTTACAAGAAGCAACCTAAGATTGTCTTGGTGGCACAAAAAGAGTATTCATCCGCACGTGAAGATGAAGAGGATGAACATAGCTCTCGAGAGGTGGCTGCTATAGCCACCACATCTAGCCCCACATGACTCTTCAACTCTCCAAATGAAAACGTCATCAACAACAACATCACTTGCCTTATGGCAAGAGGTTCCGAGGTATCATCTTATATCTCTTCTTTTCCTAAGACTACTATGAATGTTGATATGGATGATCATACAAGTCTTAGAGTAAAGGAAGAAGTTATTGCCTTGGACCATTTTATCACTAACTTGCAAGGTGAGCACAAACTTCATTTTGAGGCTCTCATGAGCCAACTTGCTCACTCTGAAGAGCTCCTCGAAGAAAAGGGCAACATTGAAAGAGAGGATGCCATGGAGATTGTATCCTTGAAGAATGCTCTAGAAGAGGAAGAAGAGACTCGAGTCTCTCTAGAGGAGAGGCTTGAGTCAATTGAGGATTCACACGAAGAGGTTGTAGCCCAGCTCATAAAGGAGCGTGATAATGCTCTTGCCAAGGTAAAGAAACTAAAAAAAGGAGAAGATTGACTTTGGGGCTGCTCATGCTAGATACTCTGAGGAATTAGAGAAACTTGACATTTCCTGCTGATACATTGCAAATGTATCTATAATTTTTGATGTTCCATGCTTGGTTTTATCTAATTTCTTGTGTTTTGTCCACACTTTGGAGTACTTTTCATATGATTTCTTGGACTAACCTATTAACAAGAGCCACAGTGCCAGCTGCCTGTTTTCTCCTGTTTTTGGTTCTAGGAAGTTAGAAAATGAATATTCTCGGAATTCGACAGGACAAAAGCCAAAATACCCGATCACCTGAAGCCAGAATACGAGATGGAGAAGGGTTGGGGCCCGGCCACACCACCTGGCTGCGAGGCCAGGCCTAGCCCGCGCCAGGGGGTGGTTTGGCCGACCCCAGCAACCCCTCGGCCTCTCCTTCTACCTATATATTTCCTCCGATACCAAAACCCTAAGTACCCGATCAAAAATCCACGAAAGAGTCTATAGCCGCCGTCATCTCCATCCCTAGATCGAGAGGGATCTGAAGCTCTTCCCGGCACCCTACCGGAGAGGGGAATTCACCCTGGAGGCCTTCTTCATAATCATTGCATGCCTCCGGTGTGATGCGTGAGTAGTTCATCTCTGGACTACGGGTCCATGTAGTAGCTAGATGGCTGGTTCTCCTCCTTTGTGCTTTCATGTCTAGATCTTGTGAGCTCCGTTCATGATCAAGATCATCTATTTGTAATTCTGCATGTTGTGTTTGCGGGGATCCAATGGATATTGAGATGCTGTTTCAGATTGATTATTGATTCTATCATGTCTTTGTTATTTGTGATCTTGCAGGCTTTCCGTTGTTAGTAGCTATATTGGCCAAGTAGATGCTAGCAACTCCAAGAGTTAGTATTTATGCTCGATAGTGGGTTCATGCCTCTGGTAATCTGGGAAGTGACAGAAATCTCTAAGGTACTAGATGTGTTGTTGATACTAGGGAGAAAACAACAATCCTTTGTTCATAGAACAATCGTATTGTTTACATTATACGCATTTCGTAAAGTAATAATCTGTTGCTTCCAACTTAATACTAGAGGGGGTTCGGATGATAACCTAAAGGTGGATTATTAGTCATAGATGCAGTTGGATGGCGGTCTATGTATAATGTTGTAATGCCCAATCAAGTCTCAAAGGAGTCAAGATGATTAGTATATGCTTGTATGCTTTCTCGATGTTTGTCAATTGCCCCACTATAATTTGTTCATCCAACATGTTATCTATCTTAAGGAGAGCCACCTCTAGTGAACTATGGACCCCGGTCCTTTCTTTTACATATAATCTACAAACTGTTTACTGCTTTGTGTTTACTTTCTGCAAACTATTACTTCCTTCCATTCGATACGTTTAATCCTTTGTTTTCAGAAAAAACGGTGAGATTGACAACCTCATCGCAAGTTGGGGACAGAGTTCTGTGGTTGTGTTGTGTAGGTCTCCACGTTGCTGCTGGCACCGGTAGTGTGCCCTGCCAACGTTCAGCTAGCTTCACCTTTGGGGTGTTTCCTTGCTCCTACTGGATTGATAACCTTAGTTTCGTACTAAGGGAAAACTTGTTGCTGTGCTCATCATACCTTCCTCTTGGGGTTCCCCAACGAGCTCGATATATTTTGGGCCATCAAGCTATTTTCCTGGCCAGAAGGTCATAACCAATCTCTTTACTGGCGCCGTTGCCGGGGAGTCAAGGACAGCTCCACAAGGGGAGTCCCTCATAACCAATCTCTTTACTTTGTTATTTTTGTTTTGCTTAGTTTACTTTTGCTTTGTTTGCTTGTTTCTTTATCAAAAACACACAAAAATTAGTTCTACAAGTTTGCTTTCTTTATTGAAAACACAAAAAAATTAGTTCCTATCTTAAGTTGCCTTTATGTCTAGCCTTGCTCCAATCATTATGTCACCCGAGGAAATGATTTTCACTTTTAAACAAGGAATTGAGGAAAGCTTCAAGGAAGCTTGGTCTAGAATCTCTGATCTACATGAAAAAACTGAGCCTAAAATGACTCAAAGCTTGTTCCTTAGCAGTTTTTACCTTGGAATTGCTCTTTGCTATAGATATGCTTTAGATGCTATTGTGGGAGGAGATTTTCTCCAATGTAATGAGGATGATGCTATTAATGCTATAAAGAAATTGATCCTTACTTACAACTTGCCTAGCAAAACTGATATTTCTTTCGCAAGCATATTTGCTAGATTAAACACTCTTGAGACCCGCACTACTAGCTTAAAAGATTGCTATAATACGCTTAGGGAGCATCATAATTATGTTCCAATAAATTCTGAACCATCAAAGTGGCTCCCCATGGTAAAGATTGATATAAATAATGAAACTTTTCAAGCTCACTGTGATATCATGTCTGAATTTTGTCTTATGCCCAAAGATATTTATGAATCTTTGAATCTTTGGGGGCTTACTGAAGGAGGAAAAGAAATATCTCTTGCTAATAATGCCGCCATATTACCTATTGGGATAGCTGAAGGAGTGTTTACAAAGATCCTTGGGAAAATGATTTCTACTGATTATCTTGTTATTGAATGCGTAGGAAAAGGACAAATTACACTTGGAAGGTCCCTATTAGAACTCCTTGGAGCAATAATAGATGTGGGAAAGGGGACCATGCACCTTTCTTCTCCACCAAACAATCATATTTTCCCCAAGGTTAAGAATAAAAGTAAGAGAGGTAAGGGCAATAAATTTGGTTTTAATGCTTCTTCATTTGAGAACACTTGATTCTTTCTTGCTTCTTATGCCTAACTTAAAGGCGTTAAAGAAAAGTACTTATTGGGAGATAACCCAAAAGTTTTAGATGAGTCTTGGAAGTTATTACTTCAGTAATAACCGATCCTTATCCTTTTTATTTGCTTTTTGTGCCAAGAGTAACCTCTAATGAGAGATAAGTAATGATTGGGAAAGTTGCTGTCCTGAAACAGATTTCTGTGCTTCACCGTAAAAATTCGTGTAAAATCTCTGTGCGTCCTTTTGAGGCGTGATTTTGTGTGCTTCTGCCCCAGGTTTTTATCTAACTTTCGTTAGTTCAACACTTTTTTGATTTGAGCAACAGAAGGTCTTCGAAAAAATTCGTCTTTACCTACTGGTCTATTTTGACAGATTTCTGCCATTTTCTGCGTTTGCTTCTTGTTGTTTCCTTTTTGAGTTCTTTTGGGGAATTGAGCTTTTTGAGGGAAGTGCTTCAGTAGCTAGTGTTCTAATGGAAGTTTTATTGGTGTTCGAACTGAACCTTAAGACCTATTATCTTGAGTGCACTAATGTTGCTAATAAAGATTGTGTGAAGTTTTGTATGAAGGAAAAATTTTAGGTGTATGGAAGGAATGAGTAATGAGATGAAGGATGGACTAAAGCTCAAGCTTGGGGATGCCCCGCGTGTCACCCCAAGAAATATCCAAGAAGTACAAGCGTCAAAGCTTGGGGATGCCCAAGGCATCCCCCTCTTTATCAATAAAAATACCAGGTTTCTTCCAAACGCTTCATTTTCATTATTTCATGCACAGTTGTGTTGTTCTTGGAGCGTCTTCTTTTTTGTTTTCATTTTGGTTTTGGTTTGCTTTGTTTTCTTAGTTTGCTGAATAAATTGGTTGGACCCCCTCTTTCATACATTGGTTTTCAAATAGTTTGGTTTGGTTTGGAAAAGAGTAGGAAAGCTAATGCTTAAGTGGTAAAGAGAGCTTGTTTTTGACTGTGTCCTAAGCTTTGTCATGCCATGCTTGATATTGTTTTGGCTTTATGCTTAGTATTCTTTGCTGTAGCATGACTTGTTATAAACAATTGAGATTTCTTAATGTGCCTTGGATGAATCATGTGTTGTTTTAGCATATTAAAGCATAGTATCGTGGTATTCTCCTTTGATGCTTTATTTGGGTTGACTTGGCGCATGCTCACACCATGTTATGACTATCCCAAGTCACCACAGCCTTGATGATCCATTAGTTTTCAACTTGTAGTATCACTTTATGCTTGGATCAATGATGTTTTGTCGCTCTGCATGATTATGGCCCTTATTGCTCTCTTAGTTTGTCGCTCCCAGTCTTTTGCTAGCCTCCACAACCAAGTATGAGTTCCACTCATGCATCCAACTCCCTAAACCAAGTTATTCCAAAGAGTCCACCATACCTACCTACTAGCTTATGCTATTCCAAGTATATTCATGTTTTTGTTTACCTTCCAAATTAAACTTGTTATGAGAAAACTAGTGATTAAAGCTCTCACGAACTTGATGGCACACTTTACTTTTCTTGCCCTTAATAAACTTGAACCATTATGTCGTCTATGTTGTATATGCTTTGCACTTATTTGTTGGGGATTAGCAGAACCATGATGTCATGGGGAACACTTTCAACATTGCACTGTTATTTTGTACCTAGCTGATATCATGCTCTTTTTTTCTATGGATGTCGTCGGTGTGAAATGAAAGGGGAGCTTGTAAGTCCATGGAGTTATGTATATGTGTTAGAGAAACGCCTGGGCCGCTGGTATAATCCATGCTGACATGGTGGAAACCTACAGCGTAACCATAATGAGCTGTCTATGAAGCATTCTTTTTATAAAAAAAAAGAGTCCTATATTGAGAAAAGGAGAAAAAATGAGATTATGAAAAGAGGAAAGAGAGAAAAAAGCACCATATTTCCATGGTAAATAAGAAGATTGCTGAGATGCTCGTTGTCTGCTTCCCTTGTCATTTTGATATGGGGATTCTTCCGTATCATCGGCAAGGGGTACCCCGTTGGCGGTTCTCTATGATACACATGTACTTATGATGGCAAGAACTTACCGGTGACTAAACTTGAGTAGCATGAGGAGCGGCCCTCGTATTCAAGGGACATGAGATTTCTAACTTATACTTCGTCAAGCATGTACACCATAGTTTGTTCACTTTAACTTTAATCACTTCAAGATGCTTATGATAGGGGCAATGAGAGGTGAAAGCTATAAGTACCATAATTTTTGGAAGCTCTTGATGAAACTTGAATCTCTGCTTCCTTCTATGAAGGCCTTTCTTCCACTTATACATTGAGTGCACCTACTTTGAGAGCATAGTGGCCATTCTTAGTTCTATGTGCATTATCCCAAGACTAGTTGATTGATGCATAACTTGATATTGCTTGTTTTAAACTATTTGTATCTAGTCACTCTTATGAACGTTGAAGGTGTCCTATGCATTTATATTTTCTACTCTATGATTGACAAGCTGAATACTATTATGCTATGTTTTCTTTATGTGAAACAAACAAACGTCTTGCAAAGCATTGTTATTCATGAATCTTTTTTTTGTGCCTTTTCATGTTGCAACATAGTTTCTTTGTCTTATTGCTAGAACTTTGTCTTTCATGTTATGATTGAAGTACTATGATCCCAGCTTTGAATGTTTTACAAATATTTTGATCAAGTTTATGATGGTGCATGTCACCTCAAAAATTATTCTTTCTTTTTATCACTTACCTACTCGAGGACGAGCAGGAGTTAAGCTTGGGGGTGTTGATACATTGCAAATGTATCTATAATTTTTGATGTTCCATGCTTCGTTTTATCTACTTTCTTGTGTTTTTTCCACACTTTGGAGTACTTTTCATATGATTTCTTGGACTAACCTATTAACAAGAGGCACAGTGTCAGCTGCCTGTTTTCTGCTGTTTTTGGTTCTAGGAGGTCAGAAAATGAATATTCTCGGAATTGGACGGGACAAAAGCCAAAGTCACTATTTTACCGGAAGACATCTGAAGCCAGAATACGAGACGGAGAAGGGCTGGGGGCCGGCCACACCACCTGGCCGCGCGGCCAGGCCTGGCCCGCACCAGGGGTGGTCTGACCGAGCCTAGCACCCCCTCGGCCTCTCCTTCCGCCTATATATTGCCTCCAATAACAAAACCCTAAGTACCCGATCAAAAATCCACGAAAGAGTCTGTAGCCGCCGTCATCTCCATCCCTAGATCGGGAGGGATCTGTAGCTCTTCCCGGCACCCTACCGGAGAGGGGAGTTCACCCTGGAGGCCTTCTTCATCATCATTGCAAGCCTTCGGTGTGATGTGTGAGTAGTTCATCTCTGGAATACGGGTCCATGTAGTAGCTAGATGGCTGGTTCTCCTCCTTTGTGCTGTCATGTCTAGATCTTGTGAGCTCCGTTCATGATCAAGATCATCTATTTGTAATTCTGCATGTTGTGTTTGCAGGGATCCGATGGATATTGAGACGCTATTTCAGATTGATTACTGATTCTATCATGTCTTTGTTATTTGTGATCTTGCATTATTTCCGTTGTTAGTAGCTACCTTGGCCAAGTAGATGCTAGCAACTCCAAGAGTTAGTATTTATGCTCGATAGTGGGTTCATGCCTCTGGTAATCTGGGGAAGTGACATAAATCTCTAAGGTACTAGATGTGTTGTTGCTACTAGGGAGAAAACAACAATCCTTTGTTCATAGAACAATCGTATTGTTTACATTACACGCAATTTGTAAAGCAATAATCTGTTGCTTGCAACTTAATACTAGAGGGGGTTCGGATGATAACCTGAAGGTGGATTATTAGTCATAGATGCAGTTGGATGGCGGTCTATGTATAATGTTGTAATGCCCAATAAAGTCTCAAAGGAGTCAAGATGATTAGTATATGCTTGTATGCTTTCTCGATGTTTGTCAATTGCCCCGCTGTAATTTGTTCACCCAACATGTTATCTATCTTAAGGAGAGCCACCTCTAGTGAACTATGGACCCCGGTCCTTTCTTTTACATATAATCTACAAACTGTTTACTGCTTTGTGTTTACTTTCTGCAAACTATTACTTCCTTCCATTCGATACGTTTAATCCTTTGTTTTCAGCAAAACCGATGAGATTGACAACCTCATCGCAAGTTGGGGACAGAGTTCTGTGGTTGTGTTGTGCAGGTCTCCACGTTGCTGCTGGCACCGGTAGTGCACCCTGCCAACATTCAGCTAGCTTCACCTTTGGGGTGTTTCCTTGCTCCTACTAGATTGATAACCTTGGTTTCGTACTGAGGGAAAACTTGCTGTTGTGCTCATCATACCTTCCTCTTGGGGTTCCCCAACAAGCTCAATATATTTTGGGCCATCACCTACAAGGCATTAGAGAGTGGACACTCTACTCTAAATGAGTCTCGTGATCAGTTCCAAACTCAATTGAACAAGTATGATATGCCTAGCACCTCTATTCCATCATATGGACATGAAGATGTCATTGAAGAAATTGCTAGGTTGAAAGAGAAACTTGTCAAGGGATCTCAACCCAAAGGTAAGGAAGTCCTAGATGAGATCCTTAGTAAGTAAAGGGCAAGCAATGGAAATGAGGGACTTGTCTATGTTCCCAAGACAAAGAAGAAGAAGAATAAGAATAAGAAGAAAAGCAAAACTGCTCAAGCAAAGACAAGCACCGCAACTAATGACAAGACTAACTATATTGGTTTTACAGGGGCTAATAATCCTAATTAGGAATTATTTTGTGATTACTGTGGTGATGTATATGCTAGTTATGTTGTTCCATTTGATAGTTACATTTCTTGGTCTATTTGGGTTCCCAAGACCCTTGTTACTAACATGAGAGGACCCATTGAAAAAGGGTACCTAAAACCAAGAAGTAACTTTCTTCCAGGGCTAGGATTCCGGTTGGTCAAAATGGGTGCTCGATAGTGGGTGCACGACTCATATGACCGGAAGCAAGGATATCATCTCAGAGATGCGGCCAAACCATGATCATATAACCGTCTCCTATGGTGATAAGTCAAAATCTGAGGTATTGGGTCTTGGCGAAGTTGTGGTTGCCCATGATATCTCTCTCGTGGACGTCATGCTTGTTGAGACCCTCGGTTACAATTTACTTTCTGTTCATGCCCTTGGTAAGATGGGCTTTACAGTCTTTATTGATGGTGATTTGGTGGTGCTCTTGTGGATTAAGTCTCTAAAGGTCGCTTTCGTTGGATATGTCGAAAATGACCTATATGTGGTGGACTTTTCGGGGAAAACCACTATAGGCCCAATGTGTCTTTTTGGGAAGGCCGACGCGGGATGGCTATGGCATCGCCGTCTAGCTCACGTCAATATGAGAACTTTGCGAAGTCTTCACAAGGGTGGCCACATCCTTGGACTAAAAGAAAATGTTTCCTTTGCCAGAGATCGTGTTTGCAGGGCTTGTGTTGAAGGGAAAATGCATGACTCTCCCCATCGAAGGAAGACAATTATTTCATCAAAGAGGATTTTGGAGCTACTTCACGTGGACCTCTTTGGTCCTCCATCTCATGCAAGTCTGAGTGGGAAGAAATATTGCCTCGTAATTGTCAATAATTATTTAAGATATACATGGGTCTATTTCTTCAAGTTGAAGAGTGAGACTCAACAAACGGTCATCGATTTTGCCAACGAGGTTCAATGTCAACACAATGTCCCTGTATTGGCAATTAGAAGCGATAATAGCTCCGAGTTCAAGAACTACACTCTGAATGAATTCCTAAGTGAAGAGGGGATAAGACACCAATATTCCGCTGTGTACACCCCTCAACAAAATGGTGTAGCCAAGAGGAAGAACTGGACTTTAATGGATATGGCAAGATCTGTTGGCTGAATTCAAGTCAGCATATAATTTCTGGGATGAAGCAATTTCTACCGCATGTCACTCATCCAACCGGCTCTACCTCCGCAAAATCTTGGACAAAACACCCTATGAAATACTTACCGGTAACAAGCCAAACATCTCCTACTTCAGGGTATTTGGTTGTAAGTGTTTATTTCTCATCAAAGGAGTTCGTTTATCTAAATTCGAGTCTAAGGCTTTAGAAGGTATTTTTGTTGGTTATGGTGCAAAATCCCACACTTATAGAGTCTACAATAAGCTCTCCGGAACTATTGTCGAATCTTGTAGTGTGGTGTTCGAGGAAAATGATGGCTCCCATGCGGGGCGAGTTGATGTTTGCGATGCAGATGTTGAAATACCCCAAGATGCCATAAGAAGAATGGGTGTGGGATTTTTCCACCCCATTGAGGAACCCCTTGTGGCGGATCGGGAAGGACAATGCTCTACTCAAGTAGAGACCCCATCGACACAAGCTCAACATGCCCCACTCGCTGGAGAAACCACTACACCATCACCTCCACCTACTGAAGATCATCCATCATCTACTCCAGGAAGCTCCAGGCTGGATTATCCGGTGCACACCGGGTTATCGTGTCAGTCTACCTCGAATGCCAGGACCGAACAGATCGACGAAGATACTGATGCAACTCCCAGGCTAGATTTTCTGGGTGACGCCAGATTATCTGGCCCTTCTCCAACTCGGGCCAGAAGCATCCAAGACAGCCAAGAAGGACCAACTACTCTAAGGCCGGATTATCCGGCCACGCCCTCGGCCGGATTATCCAGCCCTAAAACTGCAAAACTACAGTAGCCTCCTGTTATGGCTTCTGATCAACATCAAGGGCAAGGTTCTTCATCTCCAATTCTCACTGATCACGCTATAGATCAAGTCCAAGCAAGTAGTCCCAACAAAGACTCAAATGATGAAGAATTTCCTCCATGAAACAACAAGTTGATTGAACTTCGCTGCAAAGCTCGTGCAGAAAGGAATCTTGAATTGAGAGGTCACACTCTTGATAAAGTTGTAGGCGATCTCAGACGGAGGGTGTCCACAAGAAGGGAGCTTGCAAGCTTCGGTGAGCATCAAGCTCACATATCCATGGTGGAACCCAAGAAAGTGTTTGAAGCTCTTGAAGATCCGGACTAGGTTGCTGCTATGCATGAAGAGTTAAATAATTTCGAGCCCAACAAGCTCTGGAAAGTAGAGAAGCCCAAGGATTGCCGCAATGTTATCGGCACAAAGTGTATTTTCAAGAATAAGCAAGATGAGAATGGCATTGTTGTAAGGAACAAGGCAAGAATCGTGGCACAAGGCTATTCCCAAGTTGAAGGCAACAACTTTGGCGAGACTTATGCTCTTGTGGCTCGTCTTGAGTCCATCTGTATCCTTCTTGCTGATGTAGCTCATAATAATTTTAAATTATAACAAATGGACGTTAAGAGTGCTTTTCTTAATGGTCCTCTACATGAGTTGGTATATGTAAACAAACCCTCGGGATTTGAGGATCCCAACTTCCCGAACCATGTCTACAATCTCAATAAGGCACTCTATGGCCTTAAACAAGCCCCACGTGCGTGGTATGAGCACCTTAAAGAGCTTTTGCTATATCATGGTTTCGAAGTTGGGCAAATCGATCCCACTATTTATACTAAGAAGGTTAAGTGGGAGCTCTTCGTATGCCAACTATATGTAGACGACATTATCTTTGGTTCTACTAATAAAGCTTTTAATGATGAATTTTCAAAGCTTATGACTGACAGGTTTGAGATGTCTATGATGGGGGAATTACGGTTCTTTCTAGGATTTGAGATCAAACAACTTAGGGAAGGAACCTTCATAAATCAAGCAAAATACATCCAAGACATGCTCAGGAGGTTCAAGATGATGGATCTTAATGGCGTCGCCACACCAATGCAAACTAAATGCCATCTTGAACTTAATCCCCACGGTAAATATGTGGACCAAAAGGTATACCGGTCCATGATCGGCTCTCTCCTTTACCTTTGCGCATCTAGACCCGATATTGTGTTGAGTGTAGGTGTGTGTGCAAGGTATCAAGCACCTCCTAAAGAAAGCCACTTAGCGGCCGTCAAGAGAATCTTCTGATATTTGGTTCATTGCCCAAATTTTGGTTTATGGTATCACAAGGGCTCCAATTTCTCTCTATGTGGTTATACTGATTCAGATTGGGCTGGTGACAAGGATGATAGGAAATCAACTTCTGGAGCTTGTCAATTCTTGGGAAGGTCTTTGGTATGTTGGTCTTCTAAGAAACAAAATTGTATATCTCTCTGCACCGCCGAGGATGAATATGTGGCTGCTGCAAGTGCATGTACTCACTTATTATGGATGAGCCAAACTTTAAAGGAATACCATGTCAATTGTGACAAAGTGCCTCTTTTATGTGATAATGAAATTTCAATCAAAATTGCGTACAATCTAGTGCAGCATACAAGGACAAAGCATATTGAGATTCAGAATCACTTTATTCAGGACCATGTTGCTCGTGGTGATATTGATCTATCTTTTGTGAGCACGAAAAACCAACTTGCTGATATTTACATGAAGCCACTTGATGAAGCAAGATTTTGTTTTTTGAGGAATGAGCTAAATATCGTTGATTCAAGGAGTTTATCTTGATTACCCATGCACACACTCTTATATCTCCTCCTTATTTGGTTTAGGCATGGGCATGGATATAGGGGGAGTGTGATCCTAATTGATTGGGCTAACCCTCCCCCCATAATGCCAAAAGAAAGTAAAATCATTTCTCTTAATATCATTTTGTGATATGTGATCTTATTGATGAGTATTGGTCATGAACCCAAGATATATCTTCGCGGTGTCATACCATGCACTCCAACATGGTGGCCTAAGCCACCGCCCTTTCCGTACGAAGAGTTGGATCTATGTGGATCTTCATGGTTTTTCTTGTTTATCTTGTGTTCTTATGAAAACCACACTCAATTTTATCTTCTATTTGATTTGGTTCTTGCAATCTTGAGTGTGTAGTACCATCTTAGTTTGGTTGTCTAAACCCAAGCCTTTTTCTATCCTCGAGCCATCTTTTCTTGCACACAAGTCTGTTGTTTATCTTGTCGGGTTTTTTGTTTGGTGGTGCACGGGCCTGAATCTGTGTATAACAGAATTTCAGAAATAAGGTCGGATAATCCACCCCTGGCGGCTTCTGTCCTTTAAGGGTTAGGCATCGGGGGGAAGAGCTCAAACATAGTAGTTCTGCTCCCTCGACCTCCTCTCTCTCCCAAGTCGCCGCCAGTCACCCCAACCTTCCCCGGAGCCGTTCCAGCCACCGGATTCTCCGGGCCTCCCCCGGATGTTCTTCCCCACGCATCCGGGTACCTCCTATTGGAAATATGCCCTAGAGACAAATAATAATAAGGATTATTATCATATTTCATAAAGTTTATGATTAAGTTTTATATCATGCTATAACTGTATTGAAAGGAAACGTCAATACACGTGTGATATATAAACAACCAGGGGTTCTCGGTGAAACTCTAGTCACTGGTTCATTGGTCAACAGATGATCAAGGTTTCCTGATCATGTGGCATTTATGCCAGTTGGAAATGGAGTCAACTCATTCTGATAATGAGATGATGAACCAATAGCCAACCTAAACATTGTGACCCAATCATGTCATAAAGTTCAAGTTACGATGATTAGAATGGATCCTCGCAGACTATTCCTTAGACCATGAAGTATCAATCACTGTCTCCCGAGAGTGCTTAGATAGCATCAAGCGTCACTTGGTAACACAATGATTATAAAGGTGTGTTCAGGTACTCGGAGGAACCGTAGATGCAATATATGTCAAGAGCAGGATTTGTCTGTCCGCGTGATCGAAAGATACTCAAGGGCCCACTCGAAGAAGTTATATCCAATAGTTGCGCAGCGTGTGATTTGATCACATGGATATCACTTGTCAGAACGAGTCAAGTAGCATTGTTTGGTAACGAGATTGAACATGACATGGTGATGTCATTGATCAGATCTCGAGCAATGCAAGTAACGAGAGACAAAATGAATAAGACACGACTGTCCCAATTCAAACAACAAAATATCTTCGTGGAATGCACAGGGGTCACAAGGCCATTTAGGTCCCTCTGTCGACCATTGGTCCGGGAGTGTCCCGACCATGTCTGGAGTGTTCCCGAACAGTGGGGTATCACGCTTAAGGGCTTGATGATGCTTAGAGAGTGTTTCCAGGAAAGGGTTTCAGTAAGTCCGGAGGATGTCCAAAGTGGAGATGGAAGGTGTTCCATAACCGCGGAGATTGAATAATATGTGAATGAATGTTAAATATTGATTTAATCATTTATTCATAGTTATTTAATAAAATAGAAATCTATTTAAAAGGTCAAAAGGCTTAATGGGCCAAATCCCGGAGGGGAAAGGGCCCAAGAGGGGGTCGAACCCCTAGGAGGGGCCAAGTGGGTGGCCGGCGGCCCTATTGGGCCAGCCCCCCACGTGGGGCCCATGGGGGGTGGCTAGCGGCGCCTCCCCCACCTCCCCCTCCTTTAGTCCCACCCCGGGATTTTGAGGGAGGTAGTACCCCCCCTTCCCCTATATATAGCGGGGGTATTTGGCCAGATAAATACACACAATAATTCAATAAAGGTTTCCTCACTTTTGGAGAGACCTTAAATTGATATTCTCTCTCTCCCGTGACCGTGGTCCCAAGTTCGGACTGCGTGAACAAGAGACATCTTCACCGTGGAGCGCCGTCGCGCTACGGAATTCGGATCTAGGAGCTCTACTTCCGCAACTGCTGCTGGATCAGGGAAGCGGGAGTCATCATTAGGCACCGAACGTGTGTAACTCCCGTCGAGGTGTCACAGTTGAGGCACTCAAGTCGTTGGATCCACAGGAGCGCAAGGATTTCATCACGACCTTGAGGTCAGCATCGGCTCGTCTACATCAACCACGCTCTCCTGAGCGTTGACAACGCTTTTAGGTCTTCAAGGGTAAGTTCGCGAAAATCCCCTCCCGTTACTATATTACTAATAGATAGGTCCTGGCAACATCAGGGGTTCAGGGTGTAGGGTAAAATTTTATTGTTTTCATAGGCGAACCCCTACAGTGGTATCAGAGCTAGATCTATTCGTAGTAATGCTAGTACGGGTAGAACACACGAGATGTAGCGTGAGGGTGTTGATCTTTTAGTTGTTACCCTCCCACATGTACTTGTGTATACCACAGTAATGCTTGATGAAGCGGCCCCCAACCGACTTTATGCGTTCATTTGCGAGACTGGTCCATGCTTGACATACGGCTTGTACCGTATAAAGTGGCTTTGGGGGGTGTTTGTCTCTCTCGCATTAGTTGGTATGCCATTTGCAACGGAGGGCCCCGAAAGGGGTATAGTATAGACAACTACTTGATCAGCGTTGTGGTGAAAGTCCGTAGGTAAGAACGGTTCTTGTGTGAAAGCCCATTCAGCCACGTAAAACATGCAAAGATAAAGTAGAGGCGTCTAACTTTGTTTTGCAGGGGGAGTTGCTTTGTGATATGGTTGTGGCAAAGGTAAAGTGATTACCTTATGTTACGAAGTAGTAGTAGATAGTCACGGAGGTGACAGACTACCATGCCGGAAAGAAACTGGTACCCTGGTGTCTACGGCACCGGAACCCTGGCACCGGAATCCGGAGACGCCGGATGGAGATCACGACGTGAAGGACCATATCACATCACAATTACATTCAATGTTATTGTTTGTATATCTTATTGTGTGCTAGTATTAGATACTCAACGGTAGCCTAATAAGATGATCCCTGTTAAAAATTACCAATGATTGTGTTCCCCCTTAGTGTGCACCACCAAGAAAGTTCTTCAGTATGTGGCAGGCCGTGATGATCGGGTGTCAGACATATCTACGTTCACATATAGTGGGTGTAAGCCATGTTGCACAGCGAATACACTAAGGTTGAGTTGGCGAGCCTATCATGTAGTAGACATGGCCTCGGAACGCGGATGGTCGAAATATCAAGCACGAGTCGCATGAATGATGTGACCGACGTTTAGCGTCCACCCTAGAACCCACATTGATGGCCGTGATGATCGGGGGAGATGTGGGGAAAAAGGGTCATGTTATCACTAGAACCCTTTAGGGGATAGGTTTTTCTGAGTGGAGTTATAATTAACTCATTTAATTATAAACTTAGTATAAATTCCTTTTGCAATTATAAATGTAGAAAATGGTTCTCCCCGAGATTATCTTCCCTATTGACAATTGGTTAAAAGGAGAAAATCTAAGGTTAGATGGATCCAACTTCTTTGTATGGGTCATGCGCCTTCATGATATCCTTAGCGAGAACAAAGTGGCCGACTACATGATCAGCGAGATGTACTTTGAGCTGCCCTATATTCATGAGACCCAGGAGCAGCGGGATCACCGCTGCTATCGTCGTGTGATGGCCACATTCATATCAGTAACAATGCGCCTCAGGATGGAAGATGGTCTATGGCCGATTGTGGGAAGTCTTAATCCCCGAACGGTTATGGCACATTTGAGATCACATTTCGTGGCACAAGTGCGCATATGGGAGTATGAGCAGATGGGGAATTTCCTCTCCATAAAGATGGCGGAAAACTCCTTGCTGGAAGATCACTTGTTATTCATATATGATGCATACATGAGTATTGCATACTTCCTGGACAACTGGTTCGCAAGCTCTTTTGCAATAGGCGTGTTGCTAGGGTCGCTGCCACCTAGCTACCAAGAACTTGCCAGGATTTACATTATGAGAGGTGACGCGGAAACACAGGATTTCCACGAGTTCATATCACATTTCAGAGATGTGATGGTTGAACCTATTGTCGCTGAGGTCATTGATGACAAAGGTATATATTTGATATACAATTTTATAAATTTTATAATCTTGCAAACACATGTTGAAGTGTTAAGTATATTTGATACTTGTTCTGTTTTGCTGAAAATAGGCCCTTCTGCATGAGAGGTGCTTGCTGGAGAGGAGGTGACGTTGCGTGTTGATGGCGAGCATGATGATGATGGCCAACGACACTCTCCCTCAACATTTATCACTTAGTTTATGTTTTTGGATAGTTATTGTAATCAAAAGATTGTGAACCTCTTTAGTGTGTCTCACACTTTGTGAGACAGTTATTCATATGAGCTTGTAACAAACAGTTGTTCCACTTTTATGAATGATTTATATTTGTGTTCATATCTTGTTCGATTACGTGTGAATTATCCTTGTTTTGAAACTAATTGATAATACATGAACATTTGTAAAATATTGAAATGCCTTGAAATTACCCAACTTAATGATATGTTCATTACTAAATGAAACCATTGTTTAAATTCAAAGTTATATTGATAATATGTGAAAGACACTTGTTTTCTTTTCACATATGAATCATGCCCAAGTTCGGCAAAATAACTTGAACACTGTGTATTACTTGAATACAAAGTATTTGATGAATTGTTAAAAGTAAATACATATTTGATGTATTGTGTTTAAAAAAAATGGTGATTATCATTATATGAATGTTTAAATGTGTAAAGAAGTTTACCAAAGGAAACATGAACATGAAACTATTTGATATGATCAAATTATTTCATCAATAGAGGGTATTAAAGATAAATGAGAATCTAATTACTACGATATGATCAATAGTAATGAAATTCAACTTTATAAGAATGGCATAAAAGAAAATTGTTGAATGCAATGCGTTTGAAATGCAAAACATCACAATATGATATTTGATATCAAAATGGGTGAATAGATGGCACCAAATAAATCGTTGTAGCATAGATGTAGGGACCATTAGTTAGAAACAGTTAGCACTCAATTAGAATATATAGTGAACCATGTGAATTCGTGAAAGCGGCTCCATATCTAGTATGGATCGTCATAGTTTTGGAGTTATTCGATATAACCAAAACAATAGCAAATAAATCCTTGTAGAGTATTCATTGGAAACTTTGAATATGAAATCCATAGCTGAAACCAAAAAGAGAAGAAAAACTAGTATTGCTTGGATTTTGGTGCATTCTCGAGGAAGTTCATATACAGTGATATTTCTCGATTATGAAGCAAATAGAAGATAGTGAAAAACCATGATGAGGATTCAAAACCCTGCATCAGAGTGTTGAGAAGCGCAACGGAAAGCGTTCCTGAACGATTCTCCTCACAAAGGAAAGAATCAATGATAATAATCATTGTGTTTTCCCCACTGGTATTTCACTACATGAAGTAGGATTCAAAATGTAGCCCATATCTTGTATGGAGACATTTGTGAATCATTTGTCATGATTACTGGAATATGACATACCTACGAACTACTAACGAAATAATGGTAAGCTAAAGATATGAGAAATCCCAAAGTAAAATTCACTTGAGATTAGAAAGCAAATCGTTGCTGAATCTTACAAGTAAAGGGGTTACTTGGATTTTCCCAAATGACTACAAAGCCATAATGGAAAAGGGGTGAATGACAAAAGCACGGTTTGTCAAGTGTTGGAAAAATTCATATGAATTTGATTCAAGTGTGCTGAAAGTCTGATGGATTTAAAACTAGTAAAGTACTAGTATCTCATAGTAAATCTCCAAGTTTGATATTTGATCAAAGGATTTTGAAGTCATTCAAAATAGTGAGTGGATATGCAATTTGCATGAAATTGAATGGGATCTATGAATGTCTTCCTAAAACAATATGTGAATGCATATTTTTGAGTGGGAGCAATGTAAGTCTCAAACTCAAATGTGTCAGGAACACATTTTGAGTGGGAGCAATATAAGTCTCAAATTAAAATATGTAGGAACATTGTTTGAGTAAGAGTAGTGACTCATACCCAAACATGTTGGGAACATATTTGAATGGGAGCTTAGAGGAATGATTCTTAAGTGTGTATACGACACATTAAGAGTAAAAGCGCAAGTACCGATAAATAATGATTTATAGGGAGTAGAAGTTGATAATAAGAATATTATGATATTCTGTAGTATTCCTTAAGGGATTCTGAAAAGAGTTTAAGAGTAAAAGTTAATTGAGGAACTGGTCCTTGATAGCTCAAGTTAGGAATAGTATTAAGTTTAACATTAATGGTTAAAAGAAAGAAAAGGATGATCATCATCCACTATGTTGAGACAAAGGTTCTATCTTAGAAAACCATGATGATACCTTAACATAATATATGATCCAATAAGGAACGTTTGAAAAGTGATTAAGTTCAAATCACGGAACGTTGAGCTAAGTTTCTCCGCAGTGTCTAATAGAGAACTATAGACATGTATTTTCAAATCCATGAAGGATGACATATCTTAAAGCATAAAGGGTTATGTTATAAGGGAATATATTGGAAACTCCTGTAATACCAACTAAAGTAAAGTAGGAAGCGAGGTGAACAAAAACATCGAAAGTTGCACAGGGTGCACTCGTGTTTCGATAATTACATTTATAATAATAGATAAGGGTACCATCTATAGTGATGTATAATGTTATGGTGGGGCTAGTTGGCTTTTAATGTAGAATGATGTGTCCCAGGGCACAGTGCCCATGAGAAAGCCCTCGAGGTTGATCTAAAGTCACTATAGGCTCCTGAAATCCGGCCTCGTTCTGCCGCGTTAGTGATGATGCATACACAAAGATGTTATCATGTGATGATAAAGTATTAATGTCAATCAAGGTGACATTAGTAACTTGCAAAGGATTTGGGACTGTAAAGTACAGGCCCAAGACTCAACCTCTTCCATGAGCAAGCAT
This sequence comes from Avena sativa, assembly GCA_916181665.1. NCBI lineage: Eukaryota > Viridiplantae > Streptophyta > Magnoliopsida > Poales > Poaceae > Avena > Avena sativa. The sequence goes on from OV702289.1 coordinate 687,800,730, forward strand.
GTTCAGGGTACCAGGTAATATGGTGCCAATGATTAAGAACAAATGTAGCTAGTTTATTTGTACTCTAGTGCAAGTGGGAGACTGTTGGAAATATGCCCTAGAGACAAATAATAATAAGGATTATTATCATATTTCATAAAGTTCATGATTAAGGTTTATATCATGCTATAACTGTATTGAAAGCAAACGTCAATACACGTGTGATATATAAACAACCAGGGGTTCCCGGTGAAACTCTAGTCATTGGTTCATTGGTCAACAGATGATCAAGGTTTCCTGATCATGTGGCATTTATGCCAATTGGAAATGGAGTAAACTCATTCTAAGAATGAGATGATGAACCAATACCCAACCTAAATATCATGACCTGATCATGTCATGAAGTTCAAGTTACGATGATTAGAATGGATCCTCGTAGACTATTCCTTAGACCGTGAGGCTATATCAATCACCGTCTCCCGAGAGTGCTTAGATAGCATCAAATGTCACTTGGTAACACAATGATTATAAAGGTGTGTTCAGGTACTCAGAGGAACCGTAGAGGAAATATATGTCAAGACCGGGATTTGTCCATCCACGTGACAGAAAGATACTCAAGGATCCACTCGTAGAAGTTATATCCAATAGCTGCACAGCGTGTGATTTGATCACAGGGATATCACTTGTCGGAACGAGTCAAGTAGCATTGTTCGGTAACAAGATTGAACATGACATGGTGATGTTATTAATCATATCTTAGGCAATGCAAGTATCAAGAGACAAAAGGAATACGACACGACTGTCCCGGTTCAAACGACAAAAGATCTTCGTGGAATGCACAGGGGTCACATGGCCATCTAGGTCCCTCTATCGATCATTGGTCTGGGAGTGTCCGACCATGTCTAGAGTGTTCCCAAACCATGGGGTATCACGCTTAAGGGCTTGATGATGCTTAGAGAGTGTCTACAGGATTGATAGAATCATCAAAGAAGAGTAGAGAGAAAACCGGAAGGGTTTCGGTAAGTCTGGAGGATGTCTGGCGTGGAGATGGAAGGTGTTCCATAATCACGGAGATTGAATAATATGTGAATGAATGTTAAATATTTATTTAATCATTTATTCATAATTATTTAATAAAAGAGAAATCAATTTAAAAGGTCAAAAGGCTTAATGGGCCAAATCCCGGAGGGGAAAGGGCCCAAGAGGGGGCCGAACCCCTAGGAGGGGCCAAGTGGGTGGCCGGCGGCCCTATTGGGCCAGCCTCCCACATGGGGCCCATTGGGGGTGGCCAGAGGCGCCTCCCCCACCTCCCCTCCTTTAGTCCCACCCCGGGAATTTGAGGGAGGTAGTACCTCCCCTTCCCCTATATATAGTGGGGGTATTTGGCCAGATAAATACACACAATAATTCAATAAAGGTTTCCTCACTTTTGGGGAGACCTCCAATTGATATTCTCTCTCTCTCTCTCTCTCTCTCTCTCTCTCTCTCTCTCTCTCTCTCTCTCTCTCTCTCTCTCTCTCGCGACCGTGGTCCCAAGTTCGGACTGCGTGAACAAGAGACATCTTCACTGCGGAGCGCCGTCGTGCTGCGGGATTCGCATCCAGGAGCTCTACTTCCGCAACTACTACTAGATTGGGGGAGCGGGAGTCATTGTCAGGCATCGTACGTGTGTAACTCCCCGCGAGGTGTCACACTTGAGGCACTCAAGTCGTTGGAGCCACAGGAGCGCAAGAACTTCATCACGACCTTGAGGTCGGCTTCGGCTCATCTACATCAACCACACTCAACTGAGCATTGACAACGCTTTTCGGTCTTCAAGGGTACTTTCACGAAAATCCCCTCCCGTTATTGTATTACTAATAGATAGGTCCTGGCAACATCAGGGGTTCAAGAGCGTAGGGTAAAATTTTATTGTTTTCATATGCGAACCCCTACACGTCCTCCTCCATGTTCTTCCTTCAATGAGTGAGGGTAACTCCCCCTCTCCCATATTTTGCGTAGATGTGTTACTTGTTGGTGGAACGTGGACTACGAGTCTCCTTGTGGTCCTTGTTTCGCTTAGAAATTGTAGTCTTGCGATTCCTATGCCCGATCTACGTTCTTGCAATCAATCTAGTCCGGTTCTGAAAAATTTCGCCAGGGCCGGATTATCCACCCCTGGCATGGCCAGATTATCCGGCCTGGCAGACTCAACTCTGATTCAGAATTCCTTAGATTTTGCATAATGTCTTTTTGGGTTGTGAATTGTTTGTCTACTATTTCTAATTTCCTCCTGGACTTGTGTGTGTGCTTATCCCCGTACTATCCATCTTGTTCGTTTCACAAGTGGTTTTAGTGCTCCCAAAACCTACAAGCGCCGTCCCCGTGGTATCTACCTTAGGGACGACAGTGAAGGTGGTCTCGTGGACGAGGTTGAATTGAGGAGGAGGAAAAGAGAGGCTGGCCGAATGGCTAAACAAGCAAGGAAAGAAAAGGGAAGAAGGGTTGTGTCCAAAAGAAAGAATAAGGCACCTAAGGTCAATTATAAGGCAATGGATTCCATCACTTACTCTTCGATTCGTCATCGTGATCTGTTTCTGGACACTGAGCGAGATACAGAGCTTGGTGACTCCCGCTTTTGGTGCGCTGACCAAAAGTCCATATATGCGGATGTCTACTCATCTCTAAAGATTCGTCCTATGCGTCCCTTGAATATTGCTGAGGCTATGGAGAAGCCTAAACTTGCTGATGTTATGGTTGTGACTGAGCGGATGGGGCTGTATACTCTTATGTCCCTTCAGTGTTCCTATGACTCCGAGGTGGTGAAGCAATTCTTCTCCACTTTGGTAATTTGTGGCGATGAGAACCGCACCATGAAGTGGATGACTCGTGACACTATGATGCAATCTGATTTTTGGACCTTCGCTTGGGGTGCTTGGCTATCCATTCCTTGATATGGACCATGCTTGTGGCCATCTTATCATCACTCAACTCAAGCCCAACAAAGATGGTGCTCTTTCTCCTTGCACGGCTGACGATGGGATTGTGGGTGCTCTTGCAGGCCTCTCCTCTCTTTATGCTAGTTTGGTTGTTATTTTCTGTGACTCCATCACTCCTAGTGAGGTAAACAATGATAGTATTCGTGGCCACTTGGTTCAGCTGCTTGCTTTTTCCTATGAGGTGGCCTCTAGTGAGGATGAGTCTGTGGACTATAAGCTGGATGTGATGGAATTCATCTATCATGAGTTGACTAATGCCATGTTCAATAGGCTCTCCATTTCATATGCTCTTTATATTATGATCCTCATCAAGTACTTGCTTCCCATTTGAGAATTTCACTATGATGTTGAGCATAAGGTGAAGAAGATCTACAACAAGTCTAGGAAGACCTCTCATCCATCCTCTGCTCCTGGGGGTTTTATGAGGGATGCTCGTGCTAGTGCTCATAGGCCTCCAGTGCCTCCTGTTGCTCGTGAGCTGAAGCAGTTGAATTGGTTTCAGCGGAACATTTTGTGCATGGGGGTGTATACTCACAAGGGACAGTATATAGCGTACAAGCAGCGCCACGAGATGGCCCATATCCAGTAGCTCATTCTCCATCACGTGTCTGGGGGAGTCAGGCGCTTCTCTAGCTCCTACCTCTCCCACTCCATATGCTCAGTGGAACTCTTCTAGACTCACCTATGGGGAGCTTGAGCGCCACATGTTTCCTGCCCTGGCGAGGGAGCCCACTCCACTAGCTGATGAGGAAGGTGAAATGGATCGTATGGGCACCTAGAGGGCGTGAATAGGTGCTACTTCAAATTTTAATGCTTTTTCAATTTTAGGCTTAGCACAAAGGGTAAATTCTCTAGATATACTATTAGGTGGAATTTCCCTATATGCAAACCTATCTACTAGCGAGTAAAGAGCGAGTGGAAGAGGAACGGGTAAACCGTAGTGAAGCACGCAGAGACACAGGATTTGTTTGACCGCAGTTCCTTCCTTGTTAAGGGAAGTATGTCTGTGTTGGAGGGGTGGGCGGTACTAAGACCACCACGCCACAATAGGCCTCACCCTGTTCTCCGATGGATCCCGCCACCAAAGGCCTGATCCACCTTTCCACTATAGGGACCCTTCGAGGCGGGTACCGGTGCCTTTACACAACTAGCGGGGAACAACTCCACAATCAACTTGGAGGCTCCCGTAATGACAACAAGCTGCCACAAGAACAAGCTATAAATAACAAAGAACAAGATCTAGATATTGACAAGAATACTAGATCAGGGATTTCTCCAAATGAATGGAGAGGAGTTGATGCGCTTGATTCGTGATGACGATGACGATTCTCTCCTCCTTCAATTGCCCCAAAGATCGAAGCCTTCGGGTGGTTGAAGTGGGAGATCTAGAATGGGAGCGCTTACACAGTGTCTGAACAATTTCGAATGAATCAAGAGTTCTGAACGTTGGGGAAGAAGGGATATTTATACCCCCTTCCAAAACCAGCCGTTGGAGACTTTGGGGGCAGATTATCCGGCCCAAGTGAGGGCCGGATTATCCGGCCAGGGAAAAACTCTGCCCCAGACTCGGAATATCTGGCAGAAAGTCTGCCCCTCTCTGAGTGTCGGGCAGATCTTGCACTTGATCATCTTCTAGGGGGCGGATTATCCGGTCCCATGTGAAGGCCGGATTATCTGGCCTGGGGAGGAAAAACCGCCCCAGTTCGGATTTTCCGGGAGAAAAACCGACCGCACTCCGAGCGATGTGCCTTGGCATGCTTTGCTCAAATTCTAGGGGCCGGTTTATCCAGACCATGCGATAGCCAGATTATTCGGCCTGGGGAAGAAAAACCGCCCTAGTTCGGATTTTCCGGGCGATAATCTGCCCCCTCTCTAGGTGACGCGCCTTGGTAGCCTATGAACAATGAGGTAGACCAGATTATCCGGCCCTTGGTGGGGCGGATAATCCGGCCCCCCCAAACCTCCTGCACACTTAGCGCACATGAGAAATCTCCATAGTGTTGTTATCTAACACACAAAACACAGGAAAACATGAAATGTTCTTTCAATCTCCCCTTTTTTGGTGTTAGATGACAATACTAGGATTTGTAGGAAAGGATCACAAGACTACCAACAAAAAACATGGAACAGACTCCCCCTCAAAGTGTGCATATTAGAATTTTGCCTTTGAATACAAATGCACACAAATAGGTGAATCTATTCCATAAACATATGAACAACATAATCATACCACCGAGATAGAAGAGAGACATCTTTGAAATAGCCACAATTATCAACGTGATAACCACTATAAGCGCCTTCCTTGATAAAGATTTCCAGCATATTAGGATATGAATAGATGAATCCATAAGCATAATCCATGAGATAAATCCAAACAACCACCATCAAAGAGTCTCAAACAAACCACAAATCACAAATTTAAAGTTCAACGCTAAATGGCATAAGCGAGAAAACGACGAATAGAAAAATGCAAGTGCTTATGCCCGACCCATGCAAATCCTTGAAGACCCTAATAGAACTACTTCTCCCCCTTTGGCATCGAGACACCAAAAAGGAAGAAGAGCGATGCTAGCGCCCCAAGGGATCACTGGTAGTCCTCATCCTCGTCCTCGTCCTCGCCCTCGTCCTCATCTTCAAGCTCCTCGGTGTCATCATCCTCATCATCAGCAGTGGCCGCAGAGGGGAACAAGTGACGCTCCAGCTCTCCCACATCTTCAAAAATACCTTTCTGTTCAGCACGCCAAAATCGAGCATCCCCCGGCTCATCATCACGAGGCAACTCTTCAAACAAATCACGGTGACGGATGGAGGAATAGGTGACTACATCCAAAGCCTTGTAGTTGATCTTGGGCTCCTTGCCCTTCCTTTGGACACCCCCTTTCTAGTCCTCTTTGCTTGTGCAGCCATGCGCTTCTCTTCGTTCTTTCTTCTCCTCAACTCAACCTCGTCCACTAAGTTACCCTGTCCGTTGTCTCGAAAGTATGTACCGCGAGGGCGGCGCCTTTAGGTCTTGGGAACACTGGAACCACCCTCACTCATTGGAGGAAGAACGCGGAGGAGAAGGTACCCGGAGGCGCGGAGAAGAAGATCCGGGAGGCCCGGAAAATCCGGTGGCTGGAGAAGCTCCGGGGAGGGTGGGGGACGGCAGGCGGTGGCTAAGGAGGAGGAGGAGAGGGTTGGGGGATAAGTGTTGCTCGTTATGAGCCCTTCCCCCCGATCCCTGCCCTTTAAGACGAAATCCGCCAGGGCCGGATTATCCAGCCTACACTTGGGCTGGATTATCTGGCCTCAAATCTGAATTTCTGTTGTACACAGATTCAGGCCCACGCGTTCCCAAACAACACCCCCACAAGGTGTACAAGGGACTTGTGTGCAAGAATAGATGGCTTAGGGGTAGGGAAAGGCTTAGGATTAAGAGAGCCAAACTGAGATGGTACTAGACACTCAAAATTGCAAGATCCAAATCAAATAAGAGCCAAAATTGAGTGTGATTCCCATAAGAACATGAGAGAGCAAAAACAACCAAAAAGATCCATAAAAATCCAATTCTCCTCAAGGGAGAGGGCGGTGGCCGAAGCCACCTTGTTGGAGTGTATGGTGTGACACCGCGAAGATATATCTTGGGTTCACGACCAATACTCATCAATAAGCTCACATATCACAAAATGATATTAAGAGAACTGATTTATCTTGCTTTTGGCATTATAGGGGGAGGGTTAGCCCAACGAATTAGGACCACACTCCCCCTATATCCATGCCCACACCTAGACCAAATAGGACTGAGATGTACGAGTGAGTGCATGGGTAATCAAGACAAACTCCTGGAATCAATGATATTTAGCTCATTCCTCAAGTAGCAGAATCTTGCTTCGTCAAGTGGCTTCGTAAAAATATCAGCAAGGTAGTTCTTCGTGCTCACAAAAGATAGATCAATATCGCCTCGAGCAACATGGTCTCGAATAAAATGATTCCGAATCACAATATGCTTTGTCCTTGTGTGTTGTACTAGATTGTACGCAATTTTGATTGCACTTTCATTATCACATAAATGAGGCACTTTGTCACAATTGACACCGTATTCCTTTAAAGTTTGCCTCATCCATAATAACTGAGTGCAAGCACTAGCAGCAGCAATATATTCAGCTTCGGCGGTGGAGAGAGAGATACAATTCTACTTTTTAGATGACCAACACACTAGAGATCTTCCCAAGAATTGACAATCTCCAGAAGTGGATTTCCGATCATCCTTATCACCAGCCCAATCTGAATCAGTATAACCACATAGAGAGAAATTGGAGCCTTTGGGATACCATAGACCAAAGTTAGGGGAATGAACCAAATATCGAAAGATCCTCTTGACCGCCACTAAGTGGCTTTCTTTAGGAGTTGCTTGATACCTTGCACACACCCCCACACTCAACACAATATCGGGTCTAGATGCGCAGAGGTAAAGAATAGAGACGATCATGGACCGGTATACCTTTTGGTCCACATCTTTACCATGTGGGTTAAGTTCAAGATGACATTTTGTTTGCATCGGAGTGGCGACACCATTAAGATCCGTCATCTTGAATCTCTTGAGCATGTATTGGATGTACTTTGCTTGATTGATGAAGGTTCCTTCTCTAAGTTGCTTGATCTCGAATCCAAGAAAGAACCATAATTCCCCCATCATAGACATCTCAAACCTGTTAGTCATAAGATTTGAAAATTCATCATTAAAAGCTTCATTAGTAGAGCCAAAGATGATATCATCTACATATAGTTGGCATACGAAGAGCTCCCCCTTAACCTTCTTAGTAAAAAGAGTGGGATCGATTTACCCAACTTCGAAGCCACGGTCTAGCAAAAGCTCTTTAAGGTGCTCATACCATGCACGTGGGGCTTATTTAAGGCCATAGAGTGCCTTATCGAGTTTGTAGACATGGTTCAGGAAGTTAGGATCCTCAAAGCCCGGGGGTTGCTTTACATATACCAACTCATGTAGAGGACCATTAAGGAAAGCACTCTTGACGTCCATTTGCTGCAATTTAAAATTGTTATGGGCAGCATAAGCAAGAAGGATACGGATGGACTCAAGGCGGGCCACTGGAGCATAGGTCTCTCCGAAGTCAATGCCCTCAACTTGAGAGTAGCCTTGTGCCACAAGTCTTGCCTTGTTCCTCACAACAATGCCATTCTCATCTTGCTTGTTTTTAAATATCCATTTGGTGCCGATAACATAGCGGCAATCTTTGGGTTTCTCCACGAGTTTCTAGACCTTGTTGCGCTTGAAATTATTCAACTCTTCATGCATAGCAACGACCTAGTCCGGATCTTCAAGAGCTTCAAATACCTTCTTGGGTTCCACCATTGAGATGTGAGCTTGATGCTCACCAAAACTGGCCAATTCCCTTCTTGTAGAAACCCTTCGTCGAAGATCACCAACAACCTTGTCGACGGTGTGACCCCTTAACTCAAGGTTCCGATCAGCCCGAGCCTTGCGACGAAGTTCAATAAGTTTGTTGTCTCTTGGTGGAGTAGTTTCATCACTTGAATCTTCATTGGAATCATTTGCTCGACCTTGATTAGAATCTGGGATAACAGTAGTAGGCGGTGATGAAGCGTGCCCTTGAGATTGGTCAGCAGCCGTAATAGGAGACTGCTGAACAATAGGTGAGTCTGGGCCGGATAATCCGGCTGATGGAGAGGCCGGATAATCCGGCCTGGGAGAACTTGTAGCAGCTTCATCAGGCTGCCTGGGACTTGCTTGAACTGGAGAGGGCCGGATAATCCGGGGCCGGCCGGAAAATCCGGCCTAGAGCTTGCATCGATTTCTTCAGCACTAGGAGCAATTTGGTCGTCAGGAGCGGGTTGGCCGGATAATCCGGCGTCCACCAGAAAATCCGTCCTAGAGCTTTCTGGAACATCTTGACCTTCAGCAGTTGATGGAGATGGTGTAGAAGTTTCTCCCGTGGTTGAACATGTTGAGTATGTGTAGATGACGGCTCTACATGAGTAGAGCATTGTCCTTCTCGATTGTGAGATCTAGGCACATGGCTTAATAGGATTGATAGGATACCCATATCAACAAGTTGCAACTTCTTTTCTGGAAGCTCATTCGAAAAGAACACTAAGGTTAAGCGTGCTTGGCCTAGAGCAATTCTAGGATGGGTGACCGACCAGGAAGTGGGTACCGGGTGCATACGAGTGAGGACAAAGTGCGCAGAAAAGACTAGTGTTGGTCTGTGGGGCCAGTCTAGATATCCTATTAAGCTGCCAGGAGTGACACCCCACGGGCCCAGGAGTGGACGGGGTGTTACAAAGTGGTATCAGAGTCGATCCTCGCGGTTAAACGGGTGTGTGCGAGTCAGTGGCGGGACATGTGGAGCATGGCGCATGTGGCCCGGAGTGGACACGGCATGGCACATGTGCCGACACTGGACACACAGACGCGTGCCAAGAGGGAACGTTCCTGGGGTGTGCTTGATCGATGAAGGCATCAATCTTCTAAAGGTTGGTGTATGTGAGATCTAGGCACATGGCTTAATAGGATTGATAGGATATCCATATCAACAAGTTGCAACTTTTTTTCTAGAAGCTCATTCGAAAAGAACTCTAAGGTTAAGCGTGCTTGGCCTAGAGCAATTCTAGGATGGGTGACCTACCGGGAAGTGGGTACCGGGTGCGTACGAGTGAGGACAAAGTGCGCAGAAAAGACTAGTGTTGGTATGTGGGGCCAATCTATATATCCTATTAAGCTGCCAGGAGTGACACCCCCGGGCCCAGGAGTGGATGGGGTGTTACAAAGTTTTCACTGCAGGGGTGCACAAATAGCAACACACACTCGATCAACCTCGGAAAAACCAACTCAAAACCCAACGAGGCATTCACGACAAAGCAATCATAGGATTCATAAAATATTTCAGGGGGCCACCCCACTAAGCTACCCGCAACGAAGTTGGCCGGCTCCGGAACGGACCCAGGGTTTGCGTCAATGGTTGTAAACGACTGGGAACCCGAAAATGTGATTGGGCTTGTCGATACCGCGAAAACACTCCGCATCCAAAACAGTACAAGTGCTCCACGCACAATCTTAAATAAAGCAGTAAATATGGCATAAGTACAGGATAGTAATAAATCCCCAAACTACTTGTGGCCCCAAGAAATAGAAATGAATCAAGTTCTAGCTCAGGGGGGTCCATAAGGCCTCTCGGATGTGGATAGTGCGAATAGTTAAGGAACAGGTATCAAGTACTCGGGGTCCTACGGGACACAAGTGAGTGTGGAAGAACCAAATAACATCTATTGCCCACCGATGCCTATGCATTAGTTATATCTAGCAATTTAATAGTTGTGTTTAAAGTCATGATCATCTCCACCATAAACATCTGCCAGCATTCCAACAACTATGGTACTCGACAACACGAGATCGCACCTGAGAAAGCAACTACGACTCGCAAGGCCAGCTATCTACCAAACAACAGGTATTAGGAGGTGTCCATGGCAATATAGAGGCTGCACGGGATATAACTGGTGCACAGAAAACTAAAGCATCACGACAAGGATAGCAATAGATCAACAGGAGGAAATAAAGTCTATAAATGCAAAATAGGTAGAAAGGGGGAGAGATGCTCACCTGGGAAACACTTCTGAAGGATCATATCCGGAGAACTTGTCGGTACTCGCATCAACTCATCGGCCTAATCCGCGAAGAAGCAAAGCACTAAAAGAAACACCGGATGCAATATTTAATACTACGGCAGAAGATCCATCATGATTATGATATGATGGATGACATGGCAAAAATGCGATGCAACTAGGCAATATTAAGCGGAACCGGGGCCCCGACAATTAATTAATAGGATCGAGTTATTTAGAACCCTCGCAATTTAAATGTTGTCTTAACAAGACAGAACATGGCATCGGTTCACTACACCAATTTAAATTGAGTCCGGAATAAGACAAAGATATCCCGCATATCGACTCCATATTTAATTATGAGATGAATCGGCATAATGCCCCCAAACCACATAATGCGATGCGAATATGAACCATTTAATATGCAACAAGTGATAATGTCATATTATAAAAATAGGGGCTTAGGGTCACACATCTGGGTTCGGAAGATCTTGGGTTCCGGGGGTCCAGGGTTCGGTCTCAAGGTTTAGCGGGATTGGTGAGGAAGGCGATAACACCAGGGTTCGGTCTCGATCTTCGGACTCCAGGGTTCAGGGTCTTCGGATCCAGGAAGGAGGTCCTGCGGTTCCGTGAAGGAGATCTTGTCCGTGAAGGAGGTCTTCTCGTTTGGCCCGTGACGAAGAGCTCGGATCATCGAGTTCGGCGCCGGGGGTTTGTTGAATTCGTGTCGATGATCTTGTCGGTCCCACCTCGACGGACTTGGGTCTTCCCGTGTCGGAGGCCTTGGGTGGCACCATGTTCAACCGTCCAAAACCATCGGAATCGATCCGGTCTTGTCGGCACGGAAGATCTTGTCGGGCCCGCGTTTCGGGTCGGTCTTGGCATCCGGGGTGAAGAACTTGGCGTCATGCGATTCCATGTCGACGTGCTTGTCGTCCTCGATGGAGAACTCGGTGTATCCGTGTCGGCGATCTTGGCATCTGGGAGGGAGAACATGGCGTGCCAAAAGGTCCGGTGTCGTTGAACTTGTCGTCGGCGAAGGAGGATTTGTGTCTGTGGTCTTCTGATACCGCATCACGATCTTCAGGTGTCAAACTTTCTTGGTTGGGCTTGGACTGCATGTTCTCTGGCTCGGGACTTTAGCAGCCCAACAACACTCTCCACAGACAACAACAGGGACACCTAGGCAGGGACCTGCGAGGCTTTGAGGAGCACCAGGTCGTAGTACGGTGCGACGCACGAGCGCGTGAGGGTGTCGAGGAAAAACCACGCGGGGACGGTGTGCGCGTCCCTGGCGGCAGCGGTGGCCTGCAGAACAGGGGCTCGGGGAAGGCGCCAGGGCTCCGGCCGGTGGCGGTGGAGGCGGGGCGCGGCCACAGGCAGAACGGGTCGGGGAGGAGGAAGGCGGCGATCGATGCCGACAGTGGCCGCGGCGGTTGGACCGGCAGAAGGCCACCGCAGGGCGGGCTCGCAGGGCTCGCGAGGACCGACCGGTAGTGGGCTTTGCGGAGGCGAGGACGACGGGGTCGGAGGAAGGAGGCGGCAAGGCGAGGGCGTCGGGGTAGACGGGGGTCGACGCCCAGGCGGTGAGGTCCAATCTGCCGCGGGGAAGACAGGATGGAGGAGGAGATGCGAGAGGCGGTGCATGCACGGCCCAGCGCAAGCTCGGGCTCGAGTAGGGCGGTGACGGAAGAAGGAAAGCAGAGGGCGGGTTTGGCGGCAGGGATCGAGGCGGGGAAGGCGTGGTTGGTGGGGGACGCGAGGCCGCGTGGGGATCGGGGCAGGTGGTGGGTCCAGGGGAGAGGAAGAGGGGGGAGGTGGCGACCAGGTAGAGAGAGGGGGGATGGGGACAGGCGCGTGGGGACGCGGGGCCAGGGGGTGGTGTACCGCGGGGGTCGCGTGGGGGCGTGCGTGAAGGTGGCGTTGGGGTGTGGGCAGGGTGTGGTCTGGTGAGGTGGCGCGACGGGGTTGGTCGGGGTGAGGTGGAGGTGTGCCAGGTGGCGGCGGTGATGGGAAGTGGGCGGGAAAGGAGGTGGGGCTGGGATTTTGGGCAGGTGGGGTGAGAGAGAGAGAGAGGCGGCGGGGAAGGAGGGAGTTGGCTGCTGGGAAGGTTGGGGGTAGGTGGGGTGTAGATTAGGGTTTTGGTTTGATCCTGGGGTTGTAGGTGGCTCGACCGACTGGGCTTTTGGGCCTAGTTGGCTGGGCTGCCTCCCCCAGGTAAAACATTTTATTTAACCATTTTAATTTAAATGACTTTTCTAAATTGTTTTTAGACAAATAAAAGATCCGGAAAAGACCGGAGTTTTGATTTGAAGTAAAGCTGGAGAATATCTAGAAAACAAATATAGGCTTTTAGAAAATAGTTTTAGACAAACCATGCATGATGACATGACGATGCTCAAATGCAATGTGGCATGATGACATGAGCATGCGGTCATGATGATGCAATGCACAAAAACACAGCGATTTTCTAGTAGTGATTTTAGCGGGATGCCACACCGATCCGCCACAAGGGGTTCCTCAATGGGGCGGAAAAATCCCACTCCCATTCTTCTTATGGCATCTTGGGGTATTTCAACATCTGCATCACAAACACCAACTTGCTCCGCACGGGAACCGTCATTTTCCTCGAACACCACACTACAAGATTCTACAACAGTTCTGGAGAGCTTAGTGTAGACTCTATAAGTGTGGGATCCGGCACCATAACCAACAAAAATACCTTCTAGAGCCTTAGATTCAAAGTTAGATAAACGAACTCCCTTGATGAGAAAGAAACACTTACACCCGAATACCCAAAAGTATGAGATGTTTGGCTTGTTACTGGTAAGTATTTCATACGGAGTCCTGTCCAAGATCTTACGGAGGTATAACCGGTTGGATGAATGACAAGCGGTAGAGATTGCTTCATCCCAGAAGTTATATGGAGACTTGAATTCGGCTAGCATTGACCTTGCCATGTCCATTAGAGTCCGATTCTTCCTCTCGGCTACACCATTTTGTTGAGGGGTGCACGCAGCGGAATATTGATGTCTAATCCCCTCTTCACTTAGAAACTCATTTAAGGTGTACTTCTTGAACTCAGAGCCGTTATCACTTCTTATAGCCAGAATAGGGACGTTGTGTTGACGTTGAACCTCGTTGGCGAAGTCGATGACCGTTTGTTGAGATTCACTCTTCAACTTGAAGAAATAAACCCAAGTGTATCTTGAGTAATCATCAACGATCACAAGACAGTACTTCTTCCCACCGAGGCTTGCATGAGATGGAGGTCTGAAGAGGTCCACATGTATGAGCTCTAAGATCCTTTTTGACGATATGATAGTCTTCCTACGATGAAGAGAGTCATGCATTTTCTCTTCAACACAAGCCCTGCAAACACGATCTTTGGCAAAGGAGACATTTTCTTTTAGTCCAAGGATGTGGCCACCCTTGTGGAGACTTTGCAAAGTTCTCATATTGACGTGGGCTAGTCGGTGATGCCATAGCCAACCCACGTTAGCCTTTCCAAAAAGACACATCGGGCCTGTAGTGGTTTTCCCCGAAAAGTCCACCACGTATAGGTCATTTTCGACATATCCCACGAAAGCGACTTTTAGAGACTTGCTCCACAAGAGTACCACCAAATCAGCATCAATATAAACTGCAAAGCCCATCTTACCAAGGGCGCTAACTAAAAGTAAGTTGTACCCGAGGGTCTCAACAAGCATGACGTCCACGAGAGAGATATCGTGAGCCACCACAACTTTGCTGAGACCCAATACCTCAGATTTTGACTTGTCACCATAGGAGACGGTTATATGATCATGATTTGGTCGCATCTCCGTGATGATATTCTTTCTTCCGGTCATCTGACTCGTGCACCCGCTATCGAGTACCCATTTAGACCCACCGAAAGCATAGCCCTGCAAGAAAGTTACTTCTTGGTTTTAGGTACCCATTTTTCAATGGGTCCTCTCATGTTAGTGACAAGGGTCTTGGGAACCCGAATAGACCAAGGAATGTAACAATCATAAGAGCCTACATAACTAGCATAAACATCACCATAATAATCACAATATAATTCAAAGTTAGGATTGTTAGCCCCTGTAAAACCATCATAATTAGACTTGTCATTGGTGATGTTGCTAGTCTTTGATTGAGCAGTCTTCCTCTTCTTCTTCTTCTTCTTCTTCTTGTTTTTCTTGTTATTTGTCTTGGGAATGTAACCAAGACCTTCTTTTCTATTGTTTGTCCTTTGCTTGCTCAGTATCTCATTAAGAACCTCTTTACCTTTGTGTTGAGAACCTCTTGCAAGATCTTCTTTTCCATAAGATGATGTGGAGGTACTTGATACATTGCAAATGTATCTATAATTTTTGATGTTCCATGCTTGGTTTTATCCACTTTCTTGTGTTTTGTCCACACTTTGGAGTACTTTTCATATGATTTCTTGGACTAACCTATTAACAAGAGCCAAAGTGCCAGCTGCCTATTTTCTGCTGTTTTTGGTTCCAGGAAAGTCAAAAAATGAATATTCTCGGAATTGGACGGGACAAAAGCCAAAGTGCCTATTTTTCCGGAAGTCATCAGATGCCAGAATAAGAGACAGAGAGGGGCCAGGGGGCCACCACACCACTTGGTCGCGTGTCCTAGCCTGGCCCGCACCAGGGGGTGGTGTGGCCGCCTCTAGCACCCCATCGGCCTCCCCTTTCGCCAATATATTACCCTCGGGACGAAAACCCTAAGTACCCGATCAAAAATCCATGAAAGAGTCTGTAGCCGCCGTCATCTCCATCCCTAGATCAGGAGGGATCTGAAGCTCTTCCCGGCACCCTGCCAGAGAGGGGACTTCACCCTGGAGGCCTTCTTCGTCACCATGCAAGCCTCCGGTGTGATGCGTGAGTAGTTCATCCTGGGACTACGGATCCATGTAATATCTAGATGGCTGGTTCTCCTCCTTTGTGCTTTCATGTTTAGATCTTGTGAGCTCCGTTCATCATCAAGATCATCTATTTGTAATTCTGCATGTTGTGTTTGCGGGGATCCGATGGATATTGAGATGCTATTTCAGATTGATTATTGATTCTATCATGTCTTTGTTATTTGTGATCTTGCATGCTTTCCGTTGTTTGTAGCTATCTTGGCCAAGTAGATGCTAGCAACTCCAAGAGTTAGTATTTATGCTCGATAGTGGGTTCATGCCTCTGGTAATCTGGGGAAGTGACAGAAATCTCTAAGGTACTAGATGTGCTGTTGCTACTAGGGAGAAAACAACAATCCTTTGTTCATAGAACAATCGTATGTTTACTTTACACGCAATTTGTAAAGCAATAATCTGTTGCTTGCAACTTAATACTGGAGGGGGTTCGGATGATAACCTGAAGGTGGATTATTAGTCATAGATGCAGTTGGATGGCGGTCTATGTATAATGTTGTAATGCCCAATAAAGTTCCAAAGGATTCAAGATGATTAGTATATGCATGTATTGCTTTCTCGATGTTTGTCAATTGCCCCGCTGTAATTTGTTCACCCAGCATGTTATCTATCTAAGGAGAGCCACCTCTAGTGAACTATGGATCCCGGTCCTTTCTTTTACATAGAAGCTATAAACTGTTTACTGCTTTGTGTTTACTTTCTGCAAACTATTACTTCTTTCCATTCGATACGTTTAATCCTTTGTTTTCCGCAAAACACGGTGAGATTGACAACCTCATCGCAAGTTGGGGACAGAGTTCTGTGGTTGTGTTGTGCAGGTTTCCACGTTGCTACTAGCACCGGTAGTGCGCCCTGCCAAGGCTCAGCTAGCAACACATTTGGGGTGTTTCCTTGCTCCTACTGGTTCAATTAAACCTTGGTTTCATACTGAGGGAAACTTGCTGCGGTGCTCATCATACCTTCCTCTTGGGGTTCCCAACAAGCTCTACATCAACATCGCTCGAGCATTTTTCTGGCGCCATACACAGAGCCATCAGTATTTGGCACATCATCCAGCTTCAATTGAGTTTGGAGCTGATCATGAGACTCATTTAGAGTAGAGTGATTACTCTTCAATGCCTTGTGAGCACTTTCAAGTTTATCAAACTTCTCCGAGAGTCTTGCCTGAGCAGCACCAAATTCAATATTTTCTTTCTTTTGTTTCTTTACCTTGGTAAGAGCATTGTCACGTTCTTTGATGAGCTGAGCCACAACTTCTTCATGTGACTCCTCAATGGATTCAAGTCTCTCTTCCAAAGATACTCGAGATTCCTCTTCTTCTTCCAACGCATTCTTCAAAGAAGCTATCTCCAAGGCATCTTCTCTTTCGATTCTGCCCTTTTCTTCAAGAAGATCTTTGGCTTGAGCAAGTTGACTCATGAGAGCATCGAAATGGAGTTTATGCTCACCTTGCAGGTTAGTGAAAAAGTTATCCAAAGCAATAACTTCTTCTTTCATTTTAAGACTATCATGATCATCCATATCCAAAATTATGTTAGTCTTAGGAAATGAAGAGCTAGAACTTGATACCTTGGACCCTCTTGCCATAAGGCAAGTGGCATTGTTGTTGATGACGTTCTCGTTTGGCGAGTCGAAGAGAGATGATGGAGTCGATGTGGTGGCTATAGCAGCCACCTCGCGAGAACTATATTCATCCTCTTCATCTTCACTTGCAGAGGAGTATTCTTCTTGTGCCACAAAGACGACCTTGGGTTGCTTCTTGTAGGGGCCATTCTTTTTAATAAATGGCTTCTTCTTAGGTGCTTTGGATTTTTCTTTAAGAATGAGCATGCCACCATTGTCTTCTCTATTTTGATAAGGACACTCGGCTATAAAGTGCAGCCTATCTCCATAATTGTAGCATGTTCTCAGTTTTGGGCCACTTTCTCTTCTTCCACTTGACCCTTTCTTGCGCTCGAGTTCCGACTTGGCCTTGGCAGTATCCTTCCAAAAGTTCCTTGCATAAAACGCCATGTACTCACCATGAGCACGCTTGACTTCATCGGGGCAGTCCATGGAGGCCCCCTCAAAAGCTCTTTCGTCCTCCTCTTGCTCAATAACATTAGCTTTTAGAGCAACATTTACACCCTTTTGCAATCCAATGGCCCAAGCCCGGGCATCTTCAGCGTTCTTTGCGGCAACTTTGAATGATGTCATTTCTTGCATGACTTCATTGGATGTCATTTGATGGTAGTTGTGTCTACCTTGCAAGCTCTTCAAGTCCGTTGGCTCGAAAGGCATTAAGGCACTCACATATTTTCTTTTTATCCACGCATCATCAATGTGAGTGGCTCCATGCTTTCTAAATGTTGTTGCAATGCCCTTGAGTCTTCTATACATGTATTCATGGTTTTCACCGTCCAACATGTAGAATCCCTTAGCTTCATTCCTAAGGGCATCATACCTATTCCTTCTCATGCTTTCATTCCCAATAAAGAGATCGATGAGGGCATCCCAAGCTTCTTTAGCTATGTTGAGATGTTCAATGTGGGTCATGTCCTTGGGACCCACATCGAGTTGTATCATGTGGAGAGCCATAGCATTCAATTGGTTGTCCACAACTTCTCTTCTTGTCAAATTGGAATGATCTCCAATATGAAGACCCTCTTCAATAATCCTCCAAAGTTCAATTGAGGAGCTGCAAACATGAGACTTCATTAAGAATTGCCATTGATTAAAAGAGGATGCAGTAAGCTTGGGTGGATCACCCCTATTGTTTATATGAGGATGAGGGATAGGTGGATTGAGGGAATATACGTGACGAACCTCACTATATTCCTCCTTACCACTTCCCTTGTTGGAGGTGGAACCATTATGTTTTTCACCTACTACTTCATCATCCTTGGATCCGGTGTTAGCCTTATCCTTGGATGATGGTGTGGCAGCCTCAGAGGAGGATGGAGATGGGGCTATGGATGATGTGAGACGAGCAATCATTTGATTCATCTCCTCCATCTTGGCCTCAAAGGATTTCAACAAGGTTGTTTCCAACGTCTTGAGATCATCCATTGTGACCTTATCCACAGCCTCATCCCCATCTCCCTTGGTACCCATACTTCTCTTAGGCGGTTAAGCCCGAATAAAGAGCCGGGGCTCTGATACCAATTGAAATGGATCATACGGGCACCTAGAGGGGGGGTGAATAGGTGCTACTTCAAATTTTAATGCTTTTTCAATTTTAGGCTTAGCACAAAGGGTAAATTATCTAGATATACTATTAGGTGGAATTTCCCTATATGCAAACCTATCTACTAGCGAGTAAAGAATGAGTGGAAGAGGAACGGGTAAAGCATAGTGAAGCACGCGGAGACACATGATTTGTTTGACCGTAATTCCTTCCTTGTTAAGGGAATTAGGTCTGCGTTGGAGGGGTGGGCGGTACTAAGACCACCACGCCACAATAGGCCTCACCCTGTTCTCCGATGGATCCCGCCACCAAAGGCCTGATCCACCTTTCCACTATAGGGACCCTTTGAGGCGGGTACTGGTGCCTTTACACAACTAGCGGGGCACAACTCCACAATCAACTTGGAGTCTCCCGTAATGACAACAAGCTGCCACAAGAACAAGTTATCAATAACAAAGAACAAGATCTAGATATTGACAAGAATACTAGATCAGGGATTTCTCCAAATGAATGGAGAGGAGTTGATGTGCTTGATTCGTGATGACGATGACGATTCTCTCCTCCTTCAATTCCCCCAAAGATCGAAGCCTTCGGGTGGTTGAAGTGGGAGATCTAGAATGGTAGCGCTTGCACAGTGTCTGAACAATTTCGAATGAATCAAGAGTTCTGAACGTTGGGGAAGGAGGGATATTTATACCCCCTTCCAAAACCAAGCTGTTGGAAACTTTGGGGGCCGGATTATCCGGCCCAAGTGAGGGCCAGATTATCCGGCCTGGGGAAAACTCCGCCCCAGACTCAGAATATCCGGCAGATAGTCCGCCCCCTCTCTGAGTGTTGCGCAGAGCTTGCCCTTGATCATCTTCTAGGGGCAGGATTATCCGGTCCCATGTGAAGGACGGATTATCCGGCCTAGGGAGGAAAAACCGCCCCAGTTCGGATTTTTCAGGAGAAAAACCGACCGGACTCCGAGCGATGCGCCTTGGCATGCTTTTCTCAAATTCTGGGGGCCGGATTATCCGGCCCATGCGATAGCCGGATTATCCGGCCTAGGAAAGAAAACCTGCCCCAGTTCGGATTTTCCGGGCAATAATCTGCCCCTCTCTGGGTGACGCGCCTTGGCAGCCTATGAACAATGAGATAGACCGGATTATCCGTCCCTTGGTGGGGCGGATAATCCGCCCCCCCAAACCTCCTGCACACTTAGCGCACATGAGAAATCTCAACAGTATTGTTATCTAACACACAAAACACAGGAAAACATGAAATGTTCTTTCAGAAGGGGATACAGAGGAGTATGATGATGAGGACTGGGACGAGGAATATGATGAGGACTACGAGTGATTCCTTGGGGCGTTAGCACCGCTCTTCTTGCTTGTTGGCGTTTCGGTGCCAAAGGGGAAGGACTAGTTCTATTAGGTCTTCGTGGATTTGCATGGGTCGGGTGCAAGCATTTGCACTTTATCGTTTCGGTCTTATTCTCGCTTGTGCCCATTTAGCGTTGAACTTTTATTCGTGATTTATTTTGTATGATACTATGTTGTTGTGTGACACAGGATTTGTCCTATGGATTTATCTACCGGTGATTATGGATCCATCTATCTCATTGGTTATTGGTTATCCCTCTCACTGTGGAAGGCCCCAATAATGGTTATCATATTGGCTATACTTGCATTATATTGTGGTCTTCTATCTCACGATAGTATGAGGTTTTGTGCTATCTTTTCATGTGTGTAAAAATTCCTTTCCTATGAAATAGACTTGTACCTACTTGTGTGCATTTGTATTCAAATGCAAAATTTTCAACCATGCACACATTTAGGGTGAGTCTACTTCATGGTTATGTTTATGATAGTAGAGCTATATTGCAAATCCTAGTATTGTCAACTAACACAAAAGGGGGAGATTGAAAGAATATTTCATTATATCTAGGTTTTGCGTGTTAGATAACAATACCATGGATTATCTCATGTGTATTGAGTGTTGTAGACAAGTGTTCATGAAAAGCTGGGAAATCCTGTTATTGGGGGGCTGGACAATCCGCCCCTGTCATCTGGCCTGACCCCTTCGACAAAGGTGGACAATGCGCAACTCTATGTAAGGGGGCGGATAATATCTTGAATTGTTCGGCCAGGGACGGAGTGTTTGCCCGGGCTGAATAATCTGCCCCCGAGAAGTTTTTCAAAGTGGGACAAGTCGCGTCTCTCAGTGAGGGGGGGCAGGTAATCTCTCGGATTGTCTGGCCAGGGTCGAAATTTTTGCCTGGGCCGGATAATCCGCCCCTAAAGGGGGCGGATAATCCACCTCCAGAGAAGTTTGCTAAGGATGCCATGGCGTGTCTGAGGCGGAATTTCCCCCAGAAAATCCGAGTTTGGGGCGGAGTTGTACCCCAGCCGGATAATCCGACCATCACTTGGCCGAATAATCCGACCCCCGTCTTCACCAACGGCCAAGTTTGGACAGGGGGTATAAAAGCCCCAATGACCTCTCCTATCAGATCTCTTGATTCATTCGAAAAAGTTCTGGCCTGTTGCAAAAGCTCTCATTCATGGTCTCCCACTTCAACCACCCGAAGGCTCCGATCTTTGGGCAATCGAAGGAGGAGACTTCATTCATCGACATCACAAATCAAGCACATCACTTCCCCTCCATTCATTTGGAGATTTCTCGATCTAGTATTACTAGTTAATATCTAGATCTTGTGTTTCGGTTTTGATATTGTTTGTTCTTGTGGCAGCTTGTTGTCATTACGGGAGCCTCCAATTCAGTTGTGGAGTGTGCCCTGCTAGTTGTGTAAAGGCATCGGTTTCCGCCTCGAAGGGTACCAATAGTGGAAAGGTGGATCAGTCCTTTGGTGGCGAGATCTATCGGAGAATAGGGTGAGGCCTATTATGGCGTGGTGGTCTTAGTACCGCCCACCCCTCCAACGCAGATGTACTTACCTTAACAAGGAAGGAACTGCGGTAAAACAAATCATATGTCTCCGCGTGCTCCACTATGGTTTCCTCGCTCCTCATTCTTACTTGTCTTTACTCGCTAGTAGTTAGATTTGCATATAGGGAAATTCTTTGTAGTTGCATATCTAGAGAATTTACCTTTGTGTCAAGCTTAAAATTGAAAAAGCATTAAAATTTGGAGTAGCACATATTCACCCCACTATAGGTGCCCATAAGATCCATTTCAGACATCACTTGCACCATGTCAATTGGTGGTGGTGGTAGTGGCGGATGCTGTCCCTCATCCTCAGTGTCCGTATCAGTGTCATGGACTTCACCTTCGGCGAAGTTCTCCTGAAAAGTTGGTCCACAACCGCGTCCCCCGCGACCACGACCCATGTTGGCATTCATCCTGTTGTCGTTCAATTTTAGGATCAGATAAGATAGAATATTGTCTAACCCCAAAAATAAAAGTTTGCAAACACGGCAAGAATACAAATGCAATCCAAAAGAAAAAGCCTCAAATACTCAGACACGATGGACCAAAAAAACTAATTGTAGCTACACCGCATGCATAAGTCATAAACCGGTATAGTCTACCCCTAAGCACACAAATGCAACTATTGAAAATAGCTAATCGAGTCTGCTCGCTTATTAATGTAAAACTAAACAAAGGATGCTCTCATGGTCTCATATAAATTACATACTACTCGTCTAGGCTGCTAAACTCTTTAATCCTACGTGTTGAAAAGATGTCCATCTACGCACATTTGAATAAGACAAGTATGATCAGTATGAAAATTTGTAAAAGCCAAATAAGAGAGACAAGTTACGACAACAAAATATATTTTTATTTTTAACATATAGTTTTGGTATAAAGATACGTATTAGGGCTTTCTATTTCATCAATCCCAAGATCAATTTGACGACACGACAAAATGAATACAATTGTATAATGTTCAAAAAGTAATTATTATAAAGTTTGAATAGTAATAGCCACATAGTATAATGTCTTGTGACATTTATTACAACCAGAAACAAAATGGAAATAAAATGCGCAGTGACTCCATCTCAGCCACAGACAGTCGATATAGTCCACTGATACGTCGTAAACGTATCTATAATTTTTGATGTTCCATGCTTGTTTGATATCTACTTTCTTATGTTTTGTTCACACTTTGAGGTATTTTTATACATTATCTGGAACTAACCTATTAACAAGATGCAACAATGCTAGTTGCCTGTTTTCTGCTGTTTTTTGTTTCAGAAAAGCTAGTAAGGAAATATTCTCGGAATTTGACGGGACAAAAGCCAAAGTCAATATTTTACCAGAAGGAACATAGTCCGGAGGGGAGACGAAGTGGCGCACCAGGGCGGCCACACCTGGTGGTGGCGCGGCTAGGGGCATGCCAGCGGGGGGTGTGGGCCCCCTGGTACTCCACCTACCTTGCCCCTTCGCCTATAAGAGCCTCCCGGGACGAAAACCCTAAGTACCAGATCAGAATTTCACGAAAAGTTCTGCAGCACCGCCGCCATCGAAGAGGAGATTTGAGGGTCAGAAGTCTCTATTTCGGCACCCTGCTGGGACGGGTAAGTGCCCCCGGAGCCATCTCCATCGACTCCACCGCCATCTCCATCGCCGTTGCTGACTCCCATGATAAGGAGGGAGTAGTTCTCTCTCGAGGCTAAGGGCTCTACCGGTAGCTATGTGTTCATCTATCTCTCTATGCGTGATCTTATAAGATCATGAGCTTTGTAATCTATAGATCTATTCTACTATTCAAGTGCTTTAATTAATCTCTGCTTAACCCCACATGTGTGAAGTTGACAGTGTGCACACCGTGTGACACTTTGGTTAAGGTTACAGAAATACTTATCATGAGTATAATTTGAGTTGGATGTCTCTATGAGATTTTGGTATTTGTTGCAACCATCTAGCGCTCAAGGTGATAGTGAGGGGTTATCTAGATGGGGAATGCGAACTTTAAGGTGTGTTGTTATAGACCTACATCGTCCAACCGGAGAGTAGTTCAGGGTAGCATAATGAAGAGAAGATATTTATATGAGACTATCCACTAGTGAAAGTATGATCCCTAGGCTTTGTTTCTAAGCATTGAAACACCATTTACAACCAGTCATGTTACATGTTTGCTTGCTGCCACTCTTATTTCAGATTGCAATTACCACTTATAATCATCCATATTACTTGTATTTCACTATCTATTCGTCAAACTAGTGCACCTATACACCTGACAAGTGTATTGGGTGTGTTGGGGACACAAGAGACTTCTTGTATCTTGATTGCAGGGTTGATTGAGAGGGATACCTTTGACCACTTCCTCCCTGAGTTCGATAAACCTTGGGTGATCCACTTCAGGGAAACTTATTATTGTTCAACAAACCTCTGCACTTGGAGGCCCAACACTCTCTACAAGAATAGAAGCATGCGTAGACATCATCCACGAGACCTCATCCCTCAGCATCATCATAGTAGTCGTAGTCCTCCCCTTCATAGTATTCTGAATTTCAACAAAAGTATTGCCATTAGTACATAAAGTACTCAACATACCCCTTATGCAAAACTTGATATAGCTACATGTGGCTTTATGTGGAGGTTGTAGGGTTCTTTTGCATAAAAGCCAATTTTGTTTGCAATTGATAGTAGTTTTGATAAAAGCAGGTTTAGACGAAAACATGTTTTATCATCAATGTCGTGTTTCTCATCATTGTGGTTGTCCTTGATAACTCACCTATATCATCAGATTCCAAGAGAATGATAGAGGCAAAGAGGGAAGTAGCAAGACAGGTTCTTGTATGTCAAGAAGGATTCATGTGTCGTCTATGACCGTCGACACGACTATTTGAATAGTTTTAAACTTTGCAGAGGTTGTACACTTTTCCCACACGACACAACCTCGTCCTATTGCCCACCAGTGGACGCTGGTTTAGTACACACCATTTGGTGTACCAGCAAATCAGGATCGTGACAAGGACTTTTAGCTAGATTCCCCAAAGATGTGACGAGCCACCGGGTCTGGCACACGGAACTGAGAGTATGTCTCCAAACCGGTCCCCCATCTGTGCCGAAGGCTCCCCCGTCGGCAGACACCTCATCAGCGGTATGGCAACATCGACACCTAAGGCTGACTAACCTACTTAACCAAACCAGTGCCCATTACACCATGTGGTTGTACGGTGGTCACAATCTTCAAATTCAAGACTTATTAGGCCCTCATGCGGAACGGACGACGGATTGCTCCCTCCATCTAGTGAAGGGCAGCCAATCGCTCCTTCCTATGATCCAGCTGTCGCCCACGCCAGTGTTTAGACGGTAAGTTTTATTCAGATTAGAATAAAGTAGAAGTTCGCAACAACAGCTAGCTCAGCGAGCTCAACAAGTTTCAAAAGTGTGTATCTGACTCAAGGGTCATATCCAATTCCCCCGAAGAGGGAAGATCCAAGATCTACTTTACAAGATTAATATATAATCTCTACTCATAGTATATGGCGACAGGTGTATCAAGGTATGTGTGTAACAAAAATAGCAGTATATTTGTAAAACAATAAATAACATGCACTTGTAAAACATGGGATAGTTATGAAAGGAGCATGCCTTCGTCGTTGTTGTACTGCTCTTCTTCGTAGTCTTGATTCTGCTCGAACTCGTCATTACCTACTCGTAATAACGATAAACAATACAGAAATACAAACTTTGAATAACCAAATAAGATCCAAATAAAAAGATCCAAATAGAACGAATCAAATAGGCAGACGGTTCGGTATAGGGGTCGGTCTAGCGTTCACGACTAATAATAATCTATTAGGAAAATAATATATACATAATATGGTCACTATAGGTGACATGGATTGAAGTATATGATGCACTGAAATAAAACAAACTATACGCGAGCTAGGCATATAATTAACCATACATGAAATAACCAAGGAGTGTAGAAAGCTATTGTACCCTATACATGCATGCATGCAGAAATTAAGATGAACACACTACACATACACATGCATTAGTAGTACAAATGAGCTAAACTAAGATTAGACTATCTGTACATGCAATACTAAAGAACATGATCTACATGATCTACAGACGGTAACCTAAATTGCAAAATAATGTTAACAGTAGCATGGCATTATTGCGAAACTAACAGGGTTATACTAACTGAAGAATTACACAATAAATTAGTAACTAGCCTGATAAATAACATGCAGCCAAAATAAAACTCATACTAATCCTAGCCTACAAACACGACCAGCAGGTAGCACTGGTGCCGATAATGTATGTATACTGACAAGCTCCAATGATACAATACTGAACTAGCTAATTTACCTAGTAGAAAAGGGTACACGTGATGATCTAGCAAGTACGTGTAATCAGTATGCAACAGCTACTACGTAACTCATACGCAACTAGCCGATCGGTTCAAAGAGATACACAAAATATAGACTAGGCATACATGAAAACCTAAATAGCTAGCAGCGACACACTAGGCAATTGCAATACACGGACATATGCATGGTGTACGTGGTGTACTGAAATCAAAAGCCCTTCAAAATAGATTGATAAACATCAAAAATATTCGCATCTAAATTCGCTAGTGGATTGTTTGAATAACCTGGGACGTTTTGTAAGTTGGACACAGGATCATCAAACTCGTGTGTAAGTTGGCCTAATCTTCCTTCGGTTCACCGGCATCGCGGTCAACTATAAAAGTACAGCCGGAAACCATGTCTACAAGGTAGATTGCATCTAGACTAACTCGTGTGTACAAGGGTTTTAGCTGGTTCTCACCGAGTGTGACACGGTCGTCCGTGGAGGACGGTGAACTGAGTTGGAACCGACGGACGAGTTCGTCGTCGGTGATCAGCCGCTTGTCCTTCCGGTTCCACGAATCAGCCCTTCTCCGCCTCTTGGTCACGTGGCAGCAGCGGCTCCTCCTCCCGCGGCTGGAATCGTCAGGAACGCGAGCGGCGTTCGGGTGGTGGCCTCATGGAGCTTCGCGAGATTAGATCGGTTTTCGATTTAGGGTTAAGACGGCGGCTGTGGGGTGGAAAAGAAAAGCAGGGGCGATGACCTGTAGCTGCGATAGGGAGGAGCTGTTTGCGGCTGCGGAAGAATCGGTGTCGGAGACGCTGTAAGTGTCGTACACGGACTCCTGCCGCGCCAGGTGGAACAGCTACCGATTCTACTGGGCAGCTAGGCTGGGTGCTGGATAACTGGGCCTTTGGTGGGCTGGCTAACTAATTTGGTTTGGATCTTTAGACAACGAAAAGAATTAGAGAAGGAAGGAAAAAAAACGAGCAACAAGTACTAGTACGCATCGATACACACGGGAATGAGAAAAGGAGCATGACATGCCATGCATGCATGCACGTGCATGTGCTTGTACTTGTTAGTCCAAATTAAATCTAACGAGTGAAATTTGTAAAGAACCAAACAAGAAGTAAATTGGCAAATCGAACTCAAATCCAAATATAAATGTGTGGCGATTGATTGATGATTCAAATGCTAAATTAATTCCAAATAGTTTGAAATTAATTATAGAAACTTCAAATAAATAAATAAAAATATTGTTTCATTTTATTACACGGTAACATCCTTCGCTTAAAAAAAATTAACCCGTAAAAATCAGGATGTTACAGAAAAATATAAAGGAGTTAATGGATGGAGTTAGAAACAACTATATTGATGGATTTATCAAGGGTGGCTAAGAAATGGAGGTTATATATCAAAGGATGAATGGAGATTGAATAGGGAGGTAGTGACATGACCATGTCATCAGATGATGATGGATATGGTGGAGTCAGCACTACTAGGAAACAGCCTATATATAGACAAGATGTTCAGTGGCGCATAGGTCAATCTGTGCGCCACAAGAAGACATCAATGGCGCACTGGAAAGCATGCGCCACAGAAGTTTGGAAGTTCTGTGCCGTATTTTCCAGAGCATGCGCCACAGAAGATTGGTGGGACCCACCGGTGGGGGGATGATCCAAGTTCTGTGGCGCATTCTGTAATATGCGCCACAGAAGACATATTTCCTCATGCGCCACAGAACATGGAGGAGGGCTCCACCACAGAATCTAATTCACCCAAGTTCTGTGGCGCACGTTGACCCACAGAAGTGCACTTCTGTGGCGCATATGTCAACGTGCGCCATAGAACTTGGGGGTGGGCCCCACAGAGGGAATCTTATTCACCCACTTCTGTGGCGCACATGGTAGAAATGCGCCACGGAAGTTTCAGCATCTGTGGCGCATTTCCAACTTATGCGCCACAGATGAGGGCGTCCAGATCCATATGTTAAAAAGGTAACATGAGCTAGCTTTCTTATCTATCTATCCCACCACTACCCATTTCACATCTCTACCTCCTCCCAACTCGTCTTCCTCCTCCCTCACACCCCATCTTGCCCATAGTTTCTCCATTTTCTTATATCTAAACCTACTTTAATCCATAGATTGGTAAGTAGAAGCTTCGCTCCAACTTCTAGATCTAAAAGTTTCTTACTTTTCTCTCTCACATATCTCTATTTGTTTACTAATTTCCTCTCCACCAACTTGCATTGTAGATCTATTTGTCCATACTCTCTCATCACGCGGTCTCGTCTCGCTATTATTGTGTCTACTATAGCTAGGTGAGTACTTGGCCATCATGAACATGTAGGTGAAGCTTGTCGCGCGGGCGGTGTGTGTGTGCGATCCATGGCGAGACGATACTTGTGTGTGGTGCATGAATGTTTGCAATGGGAGGAAGTTTTTTGTTGTTTGCTTGTTGTTGTCGGGCCCGACCGGTGTGGTTGCATCGATGTTTGCCAAAATGTTGATTCATTTCCATTTCGGAAAATTTTTGCACTACCCATATGTCCTAATTTTAGGAAAGGTCATGCCGAATTTTTTCCGGCTAGCATTCATGCATGTGTGTGTTCATATGGTGTGGTTCTCACCTATACTCTCTGTTTTGACCGCTCAGGCAACCATGGTCCTCACGATGAGCGAAGGTCGAATTGCTAGGTACAAGAAAGGCGCGAAGGAGGACATGATTCTGAACAACAAGACCATGATAAGATGTCCATGTCGAACATGCAAACTACAGCGCTGGATCGACCCTGAATCTAGACAATTGGAGGGTCACCTGCTTAGGCGCGGTTTCATGCGCGACCTCAATGAGGCGTCGACAGGACATGGTGGTGGTCATGGAGACGTGGGCGGGCGAGAAGACGAAGAGTCTACCGGGCATGATCATCATGACGAAGGAGATGCCAGCGGGCATGATCATCATGACAAAGGAGATGCCAGCGGGCATGATCAGCATGGAGAAGGAGATGACGACGGGCATGATCATGAAGAAGGAGAAGACGCGAACACACAAACGCTGCTAACTTCGATCTTGTAGGACCCTCATGTTCAAGAACTGCTCCTCAAGGAGACGAGCAACGACAAAGCTGCAGCCAGAGAGAAAGCCAAGCTGGCCCAAATGGAGGTAGACAGGATGACTCCATTGTATCCTGGTGTCGCCCCGAGGATACACGTTTGAGTGTAACGCTCAAGGCTCTAGAGATGAAGGCCGAACACAAATGGACCGATGTGAGCTTCAACGCGAACATGGAATACTGGCACGACCGACTTTCTAAGGGGAACACATTGCCAACAAGTATCGAGGAGGCCAAGAAAATCATGTGCCCTCTCGACCTACCACACATTAAATACCACGCATGCATCAATGATTGCGCACTTTATCGGAACGAGTACCCGGATAGAACCACTTGTCCGGTGTGTGGCCAAGGATGGTACAAGAGAGGGAACAAGAAAGTTCCTCGAAATGTGGTATGGTACTTTCTTATCACCCCTCGTCTGCAGCGATATTTCGTAGATCCTAAGGAAGCAAAGCTCATGCAATGGCACGCGGAAAGAGAGAAACCCGAAGATGATCCAGAGAAGGGCAAGATCCTGACACACCCTTCAGACGCTAGCCAGTGGAACGCATTAGACATCGAGTTCGAAGAGTTCGGGGGCGATGCAAGGAACGTCAGGCTGGGTATGAGCACCGATGGACTCAATCCTTTTGGAAACCAGAGTAGCACACATAGCACCTGGCCCATGTTTGTATGGCCATACAACCTCCCCCCGTGGCTATGCACGAAGCAAAGGTATGTACACATGAGCATTCTTATTCAGGGGCCGAAACAAGCAGGTATCGATATGCATCTGTATCTCGGGCTATTGAGAGAGGAGTTAGCCAGCTTGTGGGAGACGCCGGCCTATACGTGGGACGCCTACACTAAAGAATATTTCCATCTGAGATCCACGTTGCTCACGACCGTGCAGGACTATCCTGGTTACGCATATGTATCGGCCCAGGTGAACCACGGACACAATGCATGCGTCAAGTGCATGGATGGGACACCGCATCTCCAGCTACCAAGGGATCTCGGGTCTTCGAAAACCGTGTTCCAAGGTACTCGAAAGTGGCTCCGCATGGATCACCCGTGGAGAAAACGTGGTGACCTGTTCAATGGTAAGGACAAGCTCGAAAGAGCCCCGCGTCCGAGGAGCGGCGAAGAAATCGAGGAGCTTTTGAATAATTGGGTAGATTGCCCTGCGCCTGGAAAAAAACGACCAAGGACAAAGCCGCTGCTGGGTGTATGGAAAGCAAGGTCTGTTTTCTAGGACCTGCCGTATTGGAAGGTCCTTCACACTCCCCATAGCCTCGATGTAATGCACATCACAAAGAACGTTAGAGGACCTGCTTGGCACTCTAATGAACATGCCGGAGAGGACCAAGGATGGGACGAAAGCAAGAAAGGACCTTAAATTGCTTGGCATAAAGAAAGATCTTCAGTATCATCATCATCGTGAAGGGACTCAAGGTCGCCGCAAAAGAGTTAAGAAGAATGAGGTGGTGCTTCGCGTTGCCTGCTTCACTCTGAGTCTGGAGGAGCTCGAGCAGTTTTTCAGGTGCCTCTTAGGAGTGAAAGTTCCTCACGGTTACTCGGGGAAGATAAGTAGATATCTGGACGTGGCGAAGAAGAGGTTCAGTGGTATGAAGTCTCACGACTGTCACGTGCTGATGACGCAGATACTCCCTATTGTGATCCGTGGGATAATGGACGAGCATGTCCGTGAGACGTTGTTTGGCCTCTGTAACTTTTTCGACGTCATATCTAGGAAGTCGATCAGTGTGAAGCAACTCGACAGGCTACAGGAAGAGATCGTGATGATACTATGCGAGCTTGAGATTTACTTCCCGCCCGCATTCTTCGACATCATGGTGCATCTGCTTGTACATGTCATGGACGACATCATCCAGCTCGGGCCGACATTCCTGCACAACATGATGCCATTTTAAAGGCTAAATGGTGTCATCAAAGGATTCGTTCACAACATGTCTCGTCTAGATGGAAGCATAGCCAAGGGCTTTCTGATCTACGAGTGCATCTCCTTCTGCCAGAATTATCTAACCACCGAGAACGAGGATGTTGGAATACCCACAAAGAAGCACCTCGGCAGGCTCGGTGGATATGGTCACCGCGAGGGCTGCCGCTCACTACATGTCGGCATTGATGGTCGACGCACTGATTTTGAAAGGGCACACCGAGTCGCGCTACAACACATTGAAGTGTTCGGCCCTTGGGTCGAAGAGCACAGAAGCTTAATCGAGCAGGAGTACGTCGACCAGGGCCGGCCGAGGAAGAACGGAGACGTAACCAGAGAGCACAACTCCAGCTTCACGGGTTGGTTCAAGAAAAGGCAACTGGACAATCCCCCACAGACGCCTTCTACGGAAGATCAAAAACTCATATTCTCCTTGTCGCAAGGCCCAGGGCACAACCTAAAGACCTATCAGTCATACGACATAAACGGTTACAGATTCTACACCGAGGAAAAGGACAAGAATAGTGAATATCAAAACTCAGGAGTAACTATGTTATCCTTTGCTAATGACGAGACTACTGTGATGGAAAGATTCTACGGAAGGATCGAGGAGATATGGGAGCTCGACTACTGTGGAGAGATCGTACCGATGTTCCGTGTTAAATGGGCCAAGAACGTGGAAAAAGAAGGCCGCTATTTCACCACAATGGTTATACCAGATGCAAATCAACAAAGAACGCCTCCGCAAAAAATGAGCCTTGGGTACTCACTAGCCAAGATGATCAATGCTTTTTTATTACCGACCCGTCAAAGCCCAATCGTGTTGTAGTTAGGAGGGGCAAGAGGAGCATCTTCGGAATGGAAGGAGCCGCCAACGAGCAAAACTTCGACAAAAACGGCGACCCAAAAATCGAAGAGGAATTTGACAAGTACTTCGACATGCCTACTACTACTAAAGTAAGAAGGAAGACCACACTGCCTACTAAAGGTTGTCCATTCACAAGAAGAAATCTCAAAGTGCACGGGCTAAAGTATTCAACCGCAACGAAAAAGGGCAAGAAGATCGTGAAGAGACACTAGGAATTGTGTGACTTTTTGGTGTATTAATTCGTGTGGGTATTAGTTAGAGACTAAAACATATAATGTGATAATTGTGTGGGTATACAAATTCACATTTGTGTGTGACAAGCAAACACACAAATATATATGTATGAATAAATATGCATATGTGTTCTTACTTTTTTGAATAAATATGCATATATGTATATGTTCTTGCTTTTTTTGAATAAATATGCATACGTGAATAAATATGAATATATGTATATGTTCTTACTTTTTTTGGAATAAATATGCATATGTATGTAATTAAAAACATTTAAAAAAAGAAAAAAATGTGTGAGACAGCCAGGATTCGAACCTGGCTGCCCCAGGTGAGAGCAAGGGAGCAAGACCACTAGGACAAGTATCAGATCTTGTCATACTACGAGACGCCATGGTTTTTACTATGTCAAGAAGTTCTGTGGCGCATTCCTTCAGAATGCTGCATAGATGTTCCAACTTCTGTGGCGCATTCTGTGGGAATGCGCCACAGAACTTTCACACTTAGCCACAGAACGGTTCGGCCTCTCCCCCTAATCCCCCCTTTCTCTCTCTCGATCCACACTTAGTCAATCGATCCGTCGCCTCTATCTGTCGTCGCAACCCTAGCGCCGGAGCCTCCGTGGAGGACAGCCCGTGGAGGAGGAGCCCGTCCGCAGCGCCATCACCACCGCGCCGGAGCCTGTGGAGGAGAGCCGCCCCCCATTGCCAGAGCCCGTGGAGGAGGAGCCTGCCCGTGGAGGAGGAGCCTGTCCGTGGAGAGCCACCTTGTCGTCCGTGGAGACCCAAACCTGGCTTGGTTCGAATCCCTGTGATTACAGTGCTAGTCCCTGGATCGAATAGCTAGCACCCACAGTTTAAGATGTAATATCAAGATACAAAGGTCATATTACATCGCATGATCCAGAATATAAATACTTTATTACAAACTCATAGCCATAGGCTATCTTATTACAAAGCAGCAGAATACAAGTAAAGCATGGAGTCCTTCATCTTCATGTGCCACAGGCAAACATGTTGGGTGTAGACTCATAACCCCTATCATCAATCCTCACTCATCAATAGAATAACCTGCAACATGATAGGTTGCAGCCACAAGGGTCAATACTTTGAATGTATTGGCAAGTGTCACAAGTTGGTGAATATAAGTTGGACTATCACTACATGCATATTTGGCTAAGTAGAACTTAGGCTTATTTGCAGAAAGCAATATGGTTTTATCCTATGTTTGTAAAATACTTTTCATCTTTCAACAACTCTCTGAACTCCTTGGCAAACTCCAAGTGCTTCTAATCTCTTGTTGTCACCATCAAGTTTTACTTTGAGAAATTGGAATGTCGAGATCTTCCATAGCTTCAGGCCTTAGTTGCTCAGAGTTGTCCATAACCGGGGACAC
Organism: Avena sativa; assembly: GCA_916181665.1. Classification (NCBI taxonomy): domain Eukaryota; kingdom Viridiplantae; phylum Streptophyta; class Magnoliopsida; order Poales; family Poaceae; genus Avena; species Avena sativa. Next base: position 687,834,205 of record OV702289.1, read on the forward strand.
GACTAAGTACTTAGAATTTGATCTTCTGCAGAAGTTGTACACTTTACCCACAAGACACAATCTCGTCTTGACGCCACCAGTGGCCGCTGGATTAGTACTCACCAAGATGGAGTACCGGCAGATCGAGAATGTGACAAAGTCTTTCCATAGAAGTCCTCCCAATACATAATGCCAGCACATCTACCAGGCACCAATGCAAGGATAAACCTCCAATGCATAATTCAAGTTAACCTGAAGAGGTACCAATGTATGGGTCTCCCACTATGTAATTGACTAGGCCAGAGCCCATTTGGCATGTGGCTGTACACGAAAGCCACTGTACGAGAAACATGTTCAATCTCTAAGTTCCTAGGTGGTATTCTCCTAGTGCACACACGAAAGAGATAGCCATAGACATGGTTCCCTTCGTTGCCACCTTATTCTCAACTGAGTATCCACATTCCACCCAGGTGATTCATTGAGTACTTGTTTTATTATACAAAACATATATTTTTCCAACACTTCATATAATCACAATATGGTATATTCCACCCTGAATCTATAGCAGGGCTAAGCATCTACAACTACAGTATTTCCACTAAGGAAGATATAAAGGATATCCTAAATAGGACATACCATAGCATAGTATCATAGTAGTCCTATCATACATACTATAAAAATCCACTAAGTGTAATGAAAAAAATAGTAGGACATGGATGATAGTGCCACTTTCCTTAGTAGTTGGTGGTGTTGGTACACTCTTTGCAGTAACACACTTGACAATCCACACAATCTATCAAACAAAACAACCAAGACAAAACATGCAAAAGTCAACACTAATGGCAATACAAAAATCATGCAAAATATGCAAGCATGCAAGATGGCAATTTTTATTGTACAAATTGCTATAACAAGGTTTTGAACAATACTAAGTGTTTTTTGAACATTTTATAATTGCAAGATTACAAATGCAACCATTTGTGCAATTGTAACAATTAGCAATAATTTCTATCATTTGGAAAGGCCAAACTCACTAAATAATTTCCATGCTATTAGGCATAGCCAAGCAAATTTATATTTTTGTCTTACTGGATAGAGGGTTCAATTTTCAATCCATATCAAAAAAGATTCACCCAAAAATAATTTACAAAACAATTTTTATGGGTAAAATACTCTTAAAAAGGTTCTGCCCAAAACTTCTATTTTACAGAAGCTAAAGGGTGAAATAAGGCCTCAGCAGTGAAGCTCTCATTTTTCTGAATCCATAGACACCAAATTTGCATTTTTCTGATTTGGGGATCAAAAGTTATTGAATTTCTAAGTTTAATACAAATTCTGCCTATTTTCTAATTTAAACAGACGCTCAGGCCTACGTGGCGTGTTCTTATTGGCTCATACCGGTTCGGGCGTATCGGCAACGTGGGCTGTTGGATTTTAAGTGGCAACGGGCGATCTGGATTAGCCCGTACCGCTTCGGCTAAGGATCTAATCCTGGCCGCAGACGACGGATCGAACGGTGCTCAGCGCGTCGACCATGGACTAGCGGCGCTGGCGACGGCGCGCGGCGGCGGTGCGTCAGGTGGGTGGCGCTCCGGTGATTCTGGAGGGGCAGGGAGACCGTGGACTATTACCAGCGATCGCCGCGGTCGAGGTGGTCTCGAGGATGGTCGCGGTTGATGAAGGGGCGCTCAGATTCGTCGGGGATTCCTCGCCGGAGTTCTGCCAACGGTGGAGCTTGTGTCTCCGAGACGGTGTCGTCGACCTAGGGCTCGAGCAGACAAGGCAATAGATCAGCGAGGTGTGCTTGGTCGTGTAGAAGTTGGCTGTAACCAAGAGAGGGCGGCGGGAACCTGCGTCTCGCCGGAAATCGCCGGTGAACGGCGACGGCAGAGGGTGATGCCGGTGGTGACCGTGGCGACGACCTAGGCACAGAAAAAGCACGAGAAAGTGTCAGTAGGCGCGCCAGAGCATGGCGAAGCAAACAGGACAGAGAGGAGGACGCGGGGCAGCGGGTTCTCACCGGAATCGTCGCCGGAGCTCGTCGGGGTCTGCGGTGGTCCGAGCAAGATTCCGAGCAGCCTAGTGGCTCTCATGTGGCAGTGTCTAAGGGGAAAACAAAGAGGAGGGGGTGGGGATTAAGAGGCCGTGGTCGGAGTGGAGATTAATTCGCGGAAACTCTCGAATTCGGCCGGACTTGGTAACGGCAGAGGAGGGGGACGGCCCGTTCGTCGTTCGGTTGAAGATGGTGAGGTGGAGGGTGACGTGGAGGTGGGGTCGAGCCGTCAGCGAGGGGGTGTGAGGAGGGGTCGGTGAGAAAGAAAGAGAGGGGGGAAGGGGGAGTGCCGGTTGGGCTGTTGTTGGGCTGGGGGTGTGGGCCGACTGCTGCTGCTGTTTTTTTTTATTCCTTCGATTTTTTTCTTTTTTCTTTTTTTGTTTTCTTAAATAACTTTTGATTTAATGATCCAATTTGAATCAAACAAATTTCTAAAAATTTGTAAAACTCAAATTAGGTTTTTAGGGCATTATAGAACACATTTACTTTCTAACTCAAATTTTTCTAACCAAATTTATTCACTTTGGCTTTAATAGTTAATATTGCCTTTCTTACTTATATTCTCAAAATAATTCATATCTTTTTATCCATGGCTCCAAATTGGATGAAACCAATCTCTATCGTTTTATTATTTTGTCCTTTATCTTTTTAGCCCTCATAGGAGTTCTTTTGTTTAATATAAATATGGAGTATATCCAGAGTATTGCGTTGTTCTTAGGGTTAACCAATAATTAGAGTTTTAGGGTTTGAGATAATTTTCACTTCTCTTAGGTTTTTAGAATGCAACCAAGTCAAGATGCTCATGCATGCTTCATGATTTGGGATTTTTAAACATGCACACCACTTCACAAACAAAAATCATTTTGTTTGGCTTGGGTTTTGGAGGCATTAAATTAAATGTTCCAAAAGTTTTTGTTCCTTCTGAATTTCAAAGAACTTGGTTCTTTATCTTGTTTAAAATTTTCACATTTCAAAATTTGGAAAATTTTGGGATGTGATAGACTACCACCCTTAAAAGGAATCTCGTCCCAAGATTCGAGAAGGCTAGAAAGAATAGGTTGGGTTTTAGGATACTTGGGTGCTACCACCCTTAAAAGGAAACTTTGTTGGGTTGCATTTGATGATTCACTTGGCTAAGGGTCCAATGATTGACATCCAAAGGTTGTTAACATTTCTCCATCTTGAGATTCTTATACCACTGAATTAAGTTAGCTAAAGCTTACCTTCCACACCATCTAGTTCTTCAAGGGTTCCATACATGTTGATGTGGTTCACATGTCCTTTCTGGGTCACATTGGAATTGCTCCCATTAGAGTCTCCAATATTCTTATTATTCTTCTTCTCAGGACAGTTTGCTGCAAAGTGTCCAAGTTGCTTACAATTGTAACACTGCAACTGGCTAATGTCCTTCTTGGGATCATTATGTTGATTTTGACCAAGGTTATCTGCATTGTTAGTACCATTCACATTGTTACTACCACATCCATTGTTGATGTGGTGATTATTGTGATGATGGTGATTATGTCTATTTCCTTCATGATGATGTGATCCAGAATCCCCATCGTCCTTTCTGAATGAAAGTATCTTCTGTGATGATCCTGAGTGACATTTGTCAAAGCTATGCTTCCTCTTCCTGTCCTCAACCTTGTCCTTCTTACTCTCTAAAATTCTAGCTTTTTCACATAGTGATTGATAAGTTGGAACATAAGCAACTGATAATTGCATGGAAAGTTCATCATTCAGTCCATCTAGGAACTTTTCCTTCCTCTTAGCATCAGTATCAGTATCATCTGGAGCATAACGTGATAGATTGTTGAATTCCTCAATATATTCAGCAATGCTACGGTGACGCTGTTTAAGGTTGTGAAACTCCTTCTTCTTCAGACTCATCACGCCTGAAGAGATATGATTAGTGCGAAAGCCATCTTCAAATATTTCCCAAGTCACTTCTTCAATGGGGTGAGTGACTTGAAAGTTGTCCCACCATGTAGCTGTAGGGCCTTCGAGCAAGTGTGCTGCAAATCTCACTTTCTCAGCATCCGAGCATCCAACGGTCACTAGATCCCTGTTTACTGAACGTAACCAGTCATCAGCTACCATTGGATCAGAAGTACCAGAGAACCTTGCAGGTCTCAACCTCAGAAATCTAGTGAGCATATCCAAAGGTTGTGGATTGTTGTTGTTCTGATTCTGATTGTTGATGGTTGCCATGAATTGTGTCATCATCTGCATCAGCTGAGTCTGTGCAGTCATCATCTGTTGCATCTCATTTTCATTGTTGTTGTTGTCTCCATTGTTATCATGGTCGTTGGCGCGTCTTGGAGGCATCTGTTGGTTCAATAGGGATAAGTAATGATAGATAGATAGATAGATAGATAGATAGATAGATAGATAGATAGATAGATAGATAGATAGATAGATAGGTTTAAGGGAGTTCTAACACACTCAACCCAAAACAAACCTGTTCAATCAAACATTCATCAAGCAACCAATCACTTAGCAACTTTTGACTTTAACTCATTATAGAAGAAAACAACAAGTTTTCTTGAAACAAGCAACCTAGTATAGTCATACCACATAGGTCGGCATGATCCATACGCTAACACGATATCGATAACTTAAACATGATAATTGGTAGGCAATCTAATGTCTCATGGGTCGCACTATGATAACATCAGTGGGAGCTCTCTTTCGAGTTGGGCAATCATCGGTGGAGTGTCCTATCTTCCGACAGTGATGGCAAAACACTTTTGTCATATATCGAGTACTTTTTCTTGAAGTGTTGTTGTGGTTTTCTTGAACTTCCTTCTCTGGGCATTCATTGATATTGTGTCCTTCTTTCTTGCATTTGGAGCAGGTGATATGGCTAAGGTTTTCTTCTTTCTTCCCAAGAGCTTGATACATTCCATCCTTGACTTGTTATTTCACTTGTTGCACTATGAAGTCGAGATGGCACTTGGCAGGAATGTGGTTGGTTCCTTCACATAGGTAACAAGTAACTTGAGATGTGGGGCATTCTCCAACTGGATGGTTGTGATCACAAAAGGGACATTGATCTTGATGTTCCTTAGAGGTGTGGCCTACTTCTCCACATATTTTGCAAGCTCAAGGACTTGTCACAACTTGTATCTTGATCTCCTTGTTGGCATGATCCATCCTCAAGGTCCTTGGAGAAAGCAAAGGTTGGTCCTCTACATGTTTGAATGAGAAGAGATTCAGTAAATAATGATCAAGTTATACGAGAAAATCTAATAAGTACAAAAATATAAGTTCATTCCTAACAAGGGGTTTGTCCAATTCCTAGGGTTACGAACCTACAGGCAACACAGTGCTCTGATACCATCTATAAAGACCAAAACCTGGCTTGGTTCGAATCCCTATGATTACAGTGCTAGTCCCTGGATCGAATAGCTAGCACCCATAGTTTAAGATGTAATATCAAGATACAAAGGTCATATTACATCGCATGATCCAGAATATAAATACTTTATTACAAACTCATAGCCATAGGCTATCTTATTACAAAGCAGCAGAATACAAGTAAAGCATGGAGTCCTTCATCTTCATGTGCCACAGGCAAACATGTTGGGTGTAGACTCATAACCCCTATCATCAATCCTCACTCATCAATAGAATAACCTGCAACATGATAGGTTGCAGCCATAAGGGTCAATACTTTGAATGTATTGGCAAGTGTCACAAGTTGGTGAATATAAGTTGGACTATCACTACATGCATATTTGGCTAAGTAGATCTTAGGCTTATTTGAAGAAAGCAATATGGTTTTATCCTATGTTTGTAAAATACTTTTCATCTTTCAACAACTTTCTGAACTCCTTGGCAAACTCCAAGTGCTTCTAATCTCTTGTTGTCACCATCAAGTTTTACTTTGATAAATTGGAATGTCGAGATCTTCCATAGCTTCAGGCCTTAGTTGCTCAGAGTTGTCCATAACCGGGGACACGGCTAAGTACTTAGAATTTGATCTTCTGCAGAAGTTGTACACTTTACCCACAAGACACAATCTCGTCTTGACGCCACCAGTGGCTGCTGGATTAGTACTCACCAAGATGGAGTACCGGCAGATCGAGAATGTGACAAAGTCTTTCCATAGAAGTCCTCCCAATACATAATGCCAGCACATCTACCAGGCACCAATGCAAGGATAAACCTCCAATGCATAATTCAAGTTAACCTGAAGAGGTACCAATGCATGGGTCTCCCACTATGTAATTGACTAGGCCAGCGCCCATTTGGCATGTGGCTGTACACGAAAGCCACTGTACGAGAAACATGTTCAATCTCTAAGTTCCTGGGTGGTATTCTCCTAGTGCACACACGAAAGAGATAGCCATAGACATGGTTCCCTTCGTTGCCACCTTATTCTCAACTGAGTATCCACATTCCACCCAGGTGATTCATTAAGTACTTGTTTTATTATACAAAACATATATTTTTCCAACACTTCATATAATCACAATATGGTATATTCCACCCTGAATCTATAGCAGGGCTAAGCATCTACATCTACAGTATTTCCACTAAGGAAGATGTAAAGGATATCCTAAATAAGACATAGCATAGCATAGTATCATAGTAGTCCTATCACGCATACTATAAAAATCCACTAAGTGTAATGAAAAAAATATTAGGACATGGATGATAGTGCCACTTGCCTTAGTAGTTGGTGGTTTTGGTACACTCTTTGAAGTAACACACTTGACAATCCACACAATCTATCAAACAAAACAAACAAGACAAAATATGCACAAAGTCAACACTAATGGCAATACAAAAATCATGCAAAATATGCAAGCATGCAAGATGGCAACTTTTATTGTACAAATCGCTATAACAAGGTTTTGAACAATACTAAGTGTTTTCTGAACATTTTATAATTGCAAGATTACAAATGCAACCATTTGTGCAATTGTAACAATTAGCAATAATTTCTATCATTTGGAAAGACCAAACTCACTAAATAATCTCCATGCTATTAGGCATAGCCAAGCTTATATTTTTGTCTTACTGGATAGAGGGTTCAATTTGCAATCCATAGCAAAAAGATTCACCCAAAAATAATTTACAAAACAATTTTTATGGGTAAAATACTCCTAAAAAGGTTCTGCCCAAAACTTCTATTTTACAGAAGCTAAAGGGTGAAATAAGGCCTCAGCAGTGAAGCTCTCATTTTTCTGAATCCATAGACACCAAATTTGCATTTTCTGATTTGTGGATCAAAAGTTATTGAATTTCTAAATTTAATACAAATTCTGCCTATTTTCTAATTTAAACAGACGCTCAGGCCTACGTGGCGTGTTCTTATTGGCTCATACCGGTTCGGGCGGATCGGCAACATGGGCCATTGGATTTTAAGTGCCAACGGGCGATCCGGATTAGCCCGTACCGCTTCGGCTAAGGATCTAATCCTGGCCACAGACGACGGATCGGACGGTGCTCAGCGCGTCGACCATGGACTGGCGGCGTTGGCGACAGCGCGTGGCGGCGGTTCATTAGGTGGGTGGCACTCCGGTGATTCTAGAGGGGCAGGGAGACCGTGGACTATTACCAGCGATCGTCGTGGTCGAGGTGGTCTCGGGGATGGTCGCGGTCGATGAAGGGGCGCTCAGATTCGCCGGGGATTCCTCGCCGGAGTTCTGCCGACGGCGGAGCTTGTGTCTCCGAGACGGTGTCGTCGACCTGGGGCTCAAATTAGTTTTTTAGGGCATTATAGAACACATTTACTTTCTAACTCAAATTTTTCTAACCAAATTTATTCACTTTGGCTTTAATAGTTAATATTGCCTTTCTTACTTATATTCTCAAAATAATTCATATCTTTTTATCCATGGCTCCAAATTGGATGAAACCAATCTCTATTGTTTTATTATTTTGTCCTTTATCTTTTTAGCCCTCATAGGGGTTCTTTTGTTTAACATAAATATGGAGTATATGCAGAGTATTGCGTTGTTCTTAGGGTTAACCAATAATTAGAGTTTTAGGGTTTGAGATAATTTTCACTTCTCTTAGGTTTTTAGAATGCAACCAAGTCAAGATGCTCATGCATGCTTCATGATTTGGGATTTTTAAACATGCACACCACTTCACAAACAAAAATCATTTTGTTTGGCTTGGGTTTTGGAGGCATTAAATTAAATGTTCCAAAAGGTTTTGTTCCTTCTGAATTTCAAAGAACTTGGTTCTTTATCTTGTTTAAAATTTTCACATTTCAAAATTTGGAAAATTTTGGGATGTGACAATTACACTATATTGTCACAAGTGAATTATGGGTCTCTTTAGATTCCATTTGGTGGTGATTGGAATTTACTTTTTTTACATGATGGAAATTTGCTATACTGCTATGTGAAACATGGGCTATACTGCTATGTGATTGGAATTTACTTTTTTTACCTTGTGCTATACTGCTATGTGAAACATGGGCTAAGGATTAGTAACCTAAACATGGGCTATGTGATTGGAATTTACTTTTTTTACCTTGTGCTATATCTGTAGCAGAGGGTTCTGATGGCTAAGTATATTAAATCCAGTATCAATGCTCAAGATAAGAATTATGTTGGGTGCTCTCACTTTTGGTCAAGTTTGATGGAAGTGAAGGATGTTTTTATAGCTGTTGTAGAAGGATCATTGGAGATGTAAGAAATACTAGGTTTAGGGAGGATGTGTGGGTGGTCATAGATGAGAATTTGGTTATAGTTGTTTCTGCTTTGCTTACTGCGAGTCTGCTAAGCTGTTTACTATGCAACTATTGGTCATAGATGAGAATTTGAGGCACGGTATTAACCGCCAACCCATCCAAAGATCAGCCATTTCTTAGTAAAAACTCGTTGTTGCTAATTTATGTTTCTGAAAGATTTCTGTCTTCTAGTTCATGACTTATCCCATGTAAATGGCAACCATGTGTATGCCCTGATATAGGTGGTTATATCAGGTTCATAGCTTTGTGTTTTGTTTGAAGTGGTAATTTTCCATTAACATCGAGGGACAGAACCTTCTTAGTAATTGACCTGTATCCGTGTCATCTATTTAATTGACCTGTACCTGGATTTATTAGGATGTTAAACTGTTATGTGCTGTTCGGCAAGTACTACTGTTACACTTCAGCCTAGTACTATAGCAATTACTATACTTCTGTTACACTTCTGCTGTTTAGCAAGTACTTATGTTACACTACTATATCTGTTATATATACATGGGGCTGTGATGTGATGATGGACTAGTATATCTGTTATATATATACTTCATGTGGATGATGGATATGATGGATGCTGGGGTCAATGCATGGGGCTGTCAATATGGGGATGGGGTGTTTTGTCTTGCAGGGATTTCATTTGAGTTACCCATTTCTCCCGAAGTGTCGATTCACTTCCGTTTCGGTTGAGAAATGGGCACTCCTAGGTCAAAAAATTAGCAAAGGTCATGCCGAATTTTTCGGCCGAGATTTGTGCTAACATTTTGCCTCTTTTAAATAGAGTAGTGCAAACATGTCGGGCAACAAGGAGTCTGGCCCTTCTAAGCACATGATCAGCATCGAAGAACAAGCTAGACAGGCCAACCAGTCATTCTGGCAGGGGTCCCAACAAGAGGAGGAGGAGGCGATGAGGATGACACCACCACCGGAGGAGGAGGCGACCGTCGCCAGAGCTGCTGGGGCCAATGAGGGCGGAGATCCTGATTACGAGGGGGACGAAGACGACTACGATGGAACTAGTGAAGGCGGCGGCGAAGAGGATGACACCACCGATGGCGGCACCCGCACCGATGGCGGCGAGAGGACGGATGGCGATAGCGACAACCCAGCCGCTTCTCAGAAGAAGAAGAAGGAACAAAAGGAGCGGAAGGTGCCAGTGCTCACCACCGTGCAGCTTTGGTCGATAACCTCCTTAAGAAGCTTCACAAGCGATATAGATTCCCAGAGAAACCTCGAGAGAAATAAGAACCCGGTGAACAGACTAGCCCTCATGAAGATGAGCAACGCCTTGAGCAGCTGGAAAACCCGGGTGAAGAATAGCATTGACAAAGGTGAAAGCTGGGAGGTTATTAGTAAGAAAAATCTGATGCTCGACGAAGAGGAGTTTAGGATATTCAAGGCGGATATAGCTACCGCTGACTATAAAATGGACTCAATGGGGAAGGAGTATGCGGGAACAGAACATAGGTTACCACCACCTTGGAAGCGGTGGTTACAGGGGGAAACGTGCCATTTGGGACAAGGAGGATGCCGAGCTTGAACGCCTTGGTAAAGACAACCCTTGGCTTAAAATCACGGACTTGCAGCTTAGGCAATTTGTTCGGGCCCGCTACTACCTGGACAAGGAAACAGGGGAGTTCATCACCGATGATCCGGAGATGAAGGAATTCGAGAAGAATCTGGTAAGGAATTTATCGCCAATCTCAAGTCTATTGCGTTCTAATTAAGATAATGAAGCCAAGAATCTAAATGGGTTCACCTTTCCTTGTCTCTACAGGAGGAGGAATTGAACGCTACTGCCATAGAGTCGTCCCAGGATTCGACGGAGCCGTGGCACACGGTTTTCAACAGGGCAACCAATGCTTACAAGAATAGGGACAAGGGGTTGCCGCCGTCCTCAGCTGGCCGTGTGTCTGGCTTCAGTACGAGCATGAAGTTCAAGGAGTTCTACAAAGAGGACGCCAAGAAAAGAAGGGAGAGGAAGAACTAGGATAAAGCCGCTGTTGCAGAGCTGAAGATGAAGGTGCAGACACTGGAGGAGAAGGCGGTGGACCAGAAAACGGTGGAAAAGTTAGTGGAAGAGAAGCTCCGCTCGATGATCCCCCCTCAGTTTTTCGAGGGGCTTACTGCTTGGAATGCGGGAGGTCGACAGGGGCCGATACATCTGCCCAGCTTAAGCGGCAGCAACTCGGGCATCAATGTTACCGTGTCGCCGGACCTGGTGACCCTGCCGGCCGTCAACGTCGGGACGCAGCCCCTCGTTTTGGTCACACCGACGCCCCCTCCCGCCAAATATACCAATAAGGTGCAACCGACGGCGGTGGTGCTTCGTGAGGCACCCGAGCGGGAGATTGCAGATGATGATAGGCCGGCCGCCGGCATCCGCCGTGTCTCTACGTTAGCCGAGATCCACTCCATCACCAAGGTAACTAATTAGTTAGTGCACATCATCTCCTTTATTCCTTTGATGCATGACTGTTGCCATCTCATGACGCCCAACAACATGTTTTTTCCTCAGGACACTTCTTGCGTACTCCTGCTTAGAGATGTCGGCGGTGAGTTGAAGGATGTTGCCAAGGGCACTCTTATACAACCGGCAAGCCGCACGATGCCAAACAATCCAATGGATGATGATGTGATGAGGGTCAGGTTGGCTCGGGTGTTGCCAGGGTACGACGACATGGACCCCCCCTTTCAACCTCAGGGAGCCGACGAACACAAGACCCTTGGGGAATGCTACAACTGGACCTTGACATGGCCGAAGACCCAGATTCGTCTTGCGGGGGGGAGCACCGGCGCCACCTCTCGACCGATCATCGCCTGGCCACCACCTCGGAAGCCAGTAGCCGCCATTGTCGCCACCACCAGCCGTCACCATCAACTCTTGGCAGCGTGTGCACCGCCACATGGCAAATACATTGTGCCGCAACCGCCGTCACCCCCCTACCACCACCACATGATGGCACCCATGAAGATGATGATGAATTGGTCAACGTTGACGACTTCATCAACACCGGCGCTGCCAAAGGATTGTATATGCCTTCTGTGGATGAAGAACCCTTCGCAGCTCGCGACGACCATCAAGCTGATCGGCCCAATACATGCACGCAGCGCCTGGTCTTCCATGGTCTTTCTCAAGAGACGCCTCCGGCCGCCGATCCACCACAAGAGAAATCGGGATTGGTTTTCAGCCCCAACACACTCCGAAAGGCGACTGATGAGCAGATGGCAGTGGCTGGCACTGTTGTGAAGAAGAAGCACTATAGGAAGAGAGGTAATAATAATAATAAGAAGGGTGCGAGCGAGCCTCTTCCGAAGAGGATCCGGGGTCAGGACGTCGTCGTCGTACCATCCACACAATTTGGCTTGCCCCGAGTGCATGTAGCTAGTGATCCGATATTGACTCCGGATATGATCCACATTGCGGTTGGAGCCATGTTAACTTTGCACAAGGGTGTCAAGACACTAGAGGCCCTCCTTCTTAAAGAGGACGATCCTAATTACCCGGTTTTCACGGCCAAGGTACCATTAGACGTGGGATTCGTCGATGAACCCCCCGCGGATATATTCTTCATAGCGTTCGAGGACATATTCAAGCTGTTTCTCACGAAACGGCTGGACTATAACTTGGTCAGCCTATACACGCTCAATCTGGCGCTCACGATCAAGAGAGAAAGTACCCCGGAAATCGCGATAGTGGATCCCTACTACATGCGGGACAACCAGTTGGTCAAAGGATCAGAGACACGGACCAAGGTGACGGCGTACCTTGAGAATTTCATGGTGGACAACAAGAGGAAGGGCAAACTTCTTTTGCCTTTCTTTCCCGAGTAAGTACACACACTCGCTCATCGTCACCGTATCTTATGCATTTCTTATAGATTTCTTTCCTTTGCTCTTTTTCCAACATTCCGTTCCAATTGTGTTGCACAGAGACAAATACTACACACTCATCGTCCTTGCCCCGAGGTATTCACTAGCCACGTATTTCGACTCGGGGAGTTTGACGAAGAAGAAAGACTACACTAGAATAAGGGGTGTTCTCAATGAGGCTCTCGAGGGCTACACCAAGAAGGGATGCACCTTCATAGATAGGGGGCAATGTATCAAGGATGGCAAACACGTGTTCAAGCACGTGCTCGACTTCCCCTGCATCAAGTAGTCGACTGCTGGTGCCAAGGAGGCCTTCTACGTCCTCCATCACCTTAAAGGCTATGTTCGGGATTGCCATAACCTAACGCTGCCATCTAGTCTCCGAGGATGGGCCGAAACTTTGGTGAAAATCGACGATGCTGATCTTAGAGAAGACTTCCATCGCATTCAGATGAAGTTGTTGCAAATCATCATTGAAGATGTCAACACAAGGGGCGGTGCCCTACAACAAGCCAGAGGGTTGAGTAAGAGGGAGATCGAAGAACGCCTCCGTAAGCAGGGTGACACAAGGACGTAGATGACGAAAGAGGGCTATCTACCGTTCCCGAAGCCGTGCCAGAAGAGGAAGTCTTCATCATGATCGATGTGTGCCTCTAGCATGATCCAGTGTGTGTATATTCTTGATGGACGCCTGCTGTATTAGTGTGTGTGTGTCATAAACTTTACTATCTCGTGGTTGAAATGATCATTGTTGTTAGACTTAAACTACCTTGTGGTCGTGCTGTCGTTGAACTTATTGCTTCTATGATGATCTAACTTTTAGGTTTATGGATCCTTTGTTTTATATTCTATGAACATATATATATATATATGGATGTGAACCCTTTATTCATTCTTTTCGTTGTATTTTTACTAATATGCCTTGTCATCTATAGAGATGGCAACGAGGTGGTATGTGGTGTACATGGGTAGGGTTCCAGGAGTCTACGAGGAGTGGGAGGATTGCCACAAACAAGTGAACAAGTTCAGCGGCAACATCTACAAAGGATACGCGACTAGAGAGGAGGCGATAGCCAAGTGGAGGAACCACTTGTGGAAGAAGAACTGGATGAAGATATTGGTCGGGCTAATGCTCTTGCTCACCATTATCACAGTTGTATTCTATTTGATCCTAGTGTAGGCGGCGGTGGCCACTTCATATTTGTAATGTGAGATGATATGAACTTTGTATTCGGCGCTTGTGTAAAAATTTGGCACTTGACACTATATATGTATCTCGATCGGGCTCTAAGTGTTTGTATTATATATATGTCGGTTTTCATGCATCTACTACTTGTGCAATGTATTTTATACTCATCTGGATAAATCCTGTATAAATCCTATATAAATACCTGATTATACACCAGGAAAGTATTTTACTTCGAATACATGTTACACAATCAGTGGCGCATATAATTATATAGTTAGTGGCGTATGGCATATCTGTGGCGCATACACGTAAATGCGCCACAGAAGTTCTTCCTGTGGCGCATATGACGGACTGCGCCACAGAAGTCTGGAACTTTTGTGGCGCATATCCATATGCGCCATAGGAAGTAGTTATCAGTGGCGAGGTAACAGTGGCGACAAACATATGCGCCACAGAAGTCCCCTTTTCATGCGCCACAGATAGGTTGTTTCCTAGTAGTGCAGATGATTAGTTTATTTAGAAAAGTGTGATCTTTGTGAATTTGATGAGAGAAATATACTGAGTATATTTTGGAAAGGAATTCCTTAACTACAGACAAGCTTAGTGAAGCATTGAGGATAGGAACTCTTGATAAACCTTTAACCAAGATTATAGCAAGCCATAACGAGGAGCTGAATGTAAACTATCTATTCTCTAAAGTTCTATAACCCTCTTATATGGCCTTCTATGCAACGCTAGGATCTAAGTGTGTGTTTTGTTTTGGTACTAGGTAGAAAATAAAAAGAGTATGTGTTAGTGGAAACTACAAGTAAACTAGTGCAAGTTAAATTGATCTAATGAAGTGGAGTGATGACAAGTTTTCTTAAGTAGCAAGTTTCTCTAAGGGAGTAAATGTTTAGGCAATTGTCATTTTATTCGTTTGTTTGTTTGTTTATTGCTTCTTCCAGGATGGAGCCTTAATTAGGTGCAGCTAAATAAATGTGCATACGTAACTCTTATGATGGATCCTAAGACAATGTTACTGAGCAAAACATAGGAATTATTACGATATAATTGTCCCACCATAGCTATAAACTCTAGAGTTTCCGATATATGTCTCCCCTAATGTAACTTTATGGATTGGACCATGGTTTGCTGTCCTCCACGGTCCTCCCCACTCCATTACATCACTGTGATCACCTTTACATGCATTACCCAACATATGTGTGCACTCATATATTATACAAGAAGACAATCATAAAAGATAACAACACTGAATGCAATCAACAAACGAACTATTTTACTTTTTCCATAACAATTCACTACTCAAAAAAAGACATGGAGTCACAATAGATCAAGGGAAGATAAAATATTGCTTCACACATCATGTTTGCCAAGAGATTATAGTAGGGGGATAATGCAGAGTTGCTGTAGATGGAGATGGAGACGTGCCTCCCAAAGAAGGAGAGGTGGCGGCCATGGAGCCCGCGGCCAAGGGGGCAGCGTCGCCCGTAGCCCGGAGCGGCGGCAACCCTAGAGGGCGGCGGCTGCACTTGGGGGCATTGGCCCCTTGGCCCTTACTTTTTCTTCGAGATGGTGCAACAATGAATGGGCTTCTACCCCTCCTTGGGGCCTACCAATGAGGGGGAGTTTCGTGGCTATGGGTGGATGCCTCCAAAAATAGGGTTTTCCCTCAATATATACTGGTGGAGGCTTCACCGAGGCCATCGGATCAAAACCCTTGGATCCAAGGGCTCTTGGGAACCTCTAGAACCTTCATGGTGAATCCTAAAAAGGTCCACAAGTCTCAAAATTCATGGTTTGGCCGAATTTATCTCATATGCAAGAGTTTGAGTCAACCACGTCACTAACTTCAGAATCTCGAAACTGCTTCTCTACCCTTCACTAATCGGGGCTTTTCTAGAGCATTCGGACTCTGTTTTGGACAATTTTTGACACTAAATCGTATGGCTGGAAATTACACACAACTTTCATGTTGATCACTTTTTCATTTGGCGTCATCTTCAAGCCTTCTAAGAGATAATTCGAATACATGTTTAGTGTTGCATTGAAGAAAGTCCGTGTTAACCTTATTCTCTTAAACCCTAATAAAAACCTAGTCTCATGGAAACCATCAAGATCACATTAGGAACTAATCTATATATCTCACTCTAAGTTGAGATATCATCTATGATCATAAATTCAGAGGTAAGTCCTTAAAACTTGATCCCTAGCAACATTCATAAATAAACATGAGGGTAATATATCTCTAAAGTTCCAAGTAAGTGTGGTATTTGTAACCCTGCAAATTTTTTACGTGGAATCTAAATCATATGTGTCACATAAATGGTAGTTGCTATTAACCATTATATCCTAAGATTCTATCAAGACACTAGCTACACTTAAGAAGGTACTGAACAACTAGTTAGGAAATGATCCATGTTTATCTTGCAAATAACTAGGATGATTATGAATAACATTTTAGTGGAATTTGAGTTGAAGGAATCACAAAGCTTAAAACCCAAAAAGTGATAAACCACCATAATAGAGGCCTTACCTAAAAAAAATATTATTGCCATCATTGTTTTAATAATCAAATTCTTTAACATTTCCTTTAATTAAAGAGAAGGACACATTCATACTTCAAGTCATTATTTAAATAATAATAAAACACCCTAAAACCCTAAATCCTAATCATAATATTTAAATAAAAGAATCTTTCATATAGATATAAATTTTGTATACACGATCAAGAAATGTAGAGAAAATAGTTATAATTGATCTCCATAATATTCTTCATGACTTCCAAAATTTCTGAATATTTTAAACCTTAAGAAGTTCATATTTAAAAAGGTTTTGTGAAATCAGAATATAGAAACTCGTAAAAGAAAAAGAAAAGAAGAGAGAATAGCCAGCAGTCTCGGCCCACGGCACAGCAAATTATCATGCTAACCGCCGCTCGTGTGCGTGCCCCATGGCCCAGTACCAGCCCGACCCAACTTACCCTTTTGTCCGTTTAATCCCGTCGTCTACCTCGCGCCACTGCCGCTCGCCGGCATCGAGATCCCTACCGTCGTCACCTGGAGGGGATAAGAAGGCCACAACGACGCCCTCACTCATCCTCATTTCCCTCTCTCTCGGGAGCTCTCTCTCGCCCTACACATGAATCCGAAACCCTAGCCCCGTGTCTCTCGCCGGAGCTCGTTGATGCCAACCTCCCAGCGCCTAGACGAGGTGCCTAGGAGAACCTCCTCGTTGCATACGTCGTCCTCATCGAGTCGCGCAAGCCGGGAAGCAACCCAATCGCTGGAATTGAGATCGACTTCACCGCCGGCCGCCGCAGATGCGTCGTCGATTCGTCATCTCTCGACTTCCTCCCGCCTCGTTGACTGTCTCATTGTTTTTCTGGTGAGCCAATGATTCTTCCAATGCCTCCATGACCTCCCTCTCACTCTCTACCACACCCGCGTTGTAGCTCACCGTCCTCCATCGTCGGATGTCATCGACGATGATATTTCGATGACTAGTATGGGGTGGCACGACAACTATTACACTCCCCGTGTTCTGCTCTTTCGATGGACACCAATTGTGCTTACTAACTCGCGCTAGACTTCCACCACCGCTCGCTGTCTGACCCTCACCGACGAGATGACGTCATGCTCATGTCACTCCTGCCCAGTTAGCGAAGTTGGACAAGTCAATGCCTAGGTGGCAACTGACGTGGCTCTGACCCTACTAGTCAGTGACCTAGGTTAGATTGAGTCTTAGTGTAAAAATAATTCTTCTATTTAGATTTATTTTTAGAAAATGAATAAATGTTATAAAATTCATATCTTTTGTTTTATAATTTAGAAAAATATGTATTATATATCAAAATTTTCAAAAAATTTAAATCTACAATTTAAATATATTACCATATATTGTTAAATCATTATTATAATGTTTTACTATTTATGGTTATTTTATAAAGTAATTAAATCTTGTAAAATCAACAACTTATTATTCAAAATTTAGAAAAATAAATATAATATATCAAAATTCTTAGAAAACGAAGATATAAATTATAAACTTTAATCCTACATTTTTATGCCACTTAACTAAATATTTATTATTTATTAAGTCTTTTATAAAGTAATACAACTTATAAAAATCATATCTTATTATTTATAAATCATAAAAAATACTTATAATATACCAAAATTATCACAAAATAATACCTACTTATTAAAAAGTTATATACTAATTTTAAAGAAAATAAAAGCTTAAGGATCTAATAAAACTAATTTATACTTATTTTCTTTATTCAATAATTCATAAAATGCTATATAAAAGTTGCTCATATCTTTGATATTATTCATATAGGCTATAATAATAATTATTATTATTATACCTATATAAAACAAAATATCTCAAAACATTTTAAAACCATTTTCTTAGATCATCATATAAAAAATAAGCGTATATTATTTTCTAAAAGGATTTTCGGAAATATAAAATCCTTAATAATAATATTTTTGACTTAATAAAATCTGTTACCCTTATTTCCCTCACAAGTTTATAAATGGATTGAAAAACCAAAGATCATTCATAAGTAATTTAAGTGATGTTGTTTCCATGTTTATAAATTATAACCACTCATTTGTAAGGAGATAAACAAATCCATTCAATTAAAATCATAAGAAAACACTACTTAACTAAAAGTTTTACCACTCTTAAATTAACCTCTAGGAAGCATTATAAAGTGTATAAACCATAAAATCATCTCATATCAAGAATAGACAAGTCTCAAGTATAAGTAATCCACTTAATTTAATCAAGGCCATGTTTCTTTCATAATAACTTGAGTTAAGAGAAAACCCTAAGAGTGCATATTCATCAAGTTAAATGCTTTTTATTTGTAAAGTATTACTTTTCTTCAAAAGTTATCCTTTTAAAGTAATTACAAATGTACTCTAGTTATATCTTTAAGTCTCTAAGTATTAATAGAAAACCTGTATAGAATAAGCTTCTAACCAATTATCAAAACCTTGGGTGTTATACCAATGTGTGTTACTTTATTGTACCTGCAAGTTGTTCACACACTCTCACAAGCCTTAATAAGAAGCACAAGTGTGAAACCAATCTAAAAGGACAACATATTCTAAAGAAACCATTTCTAGTTCCCAAACCCTAGATCATCAATGCTTATTCCGGGGATTCGAGATTCTCAATTTGCATTACATTACTTATGCATTATCGCATCTTGCTTTTTTAAACATTATACCAGACCAATGATGTTGTTTTTAGATTTTGGATCTTCTATTGTCTTGAAGATCGTCATTGCATAATGTTGTAATCACAAAGGCAAATTCACACTTGCTCATGTCCTTTGGTTATTTTATATAAAGTATTTGCAAATCAAATGTTGTCATCACCTGCATGTCAAAAAGGTCAGAAATCACTATTTTGATATTAATATAAACTATTGTTTAATGATCCAGGGTGATCAATTAATCTATTAAGTCTAGCAATTGGAATACCATTGTTCAGGAATATATCATCTAGGACTTAAACAACCAATGTCACCAGTGATTCTTGCATCGCATAATACGCGTTAACCATGATATTTGGAATGAGACAGAGAAGTCAGCTGGATCTTTTTCCTTTCGCATGGATGATGACCATCTCGTGGCGCTGGTGTACCTTTCGAGGCCCAGCATATGTGTGGGATCCCTTAGTTCCCTGCGATATTAGTATCTAGACTATCTATGAGCGACTGCCGGGAATAGTTAACCCTTTATGGAGCTTGCTAGGGGCACAACCGGCTCATAGAGTCTTCGGGGACCTATCAGAGTTGTAGCTTGCCCGAAAGGGGGCTTAACAGAGATGTGTCTTGCCTAAAGGGTCGCGTCTTCATGCAGGGTCGCGAAGAAGGAAAGTGATTAGCTTGGATCTTAGATTGGGCCCCACACTAAGGAAGTGTGGAAGAGAATGCAACTCAGATGTGCAACAAAGCTAAGGTCTCTTATGGGTAAAGTAACACACCTCTATAGAGTGTATAAAGTCGTGACATGTTACTCCCTGTTCTGGGAAGGATCTACTAACGTGGCAGGAAAGGAACTCCATGAATTCTGGTAAAACTGTGAAGGCTGACGGACATAGCTTGTCAGAATAAAAGCAAACTTTGAAGAAATGTTTACGAAAACCTGCATAGCCTATGAGCTATGGTCTGTGGTTGTAGATAGTGCATCAAACACTCCTTTTTAGTGAACTTGCTGAGTATGCTCGTACTCAACCGTACCTTCTTAACCCTTGCTAGGTTGTAAAGTCGTTGAAGACATCGTCAACACCAATTCATGCTCAAGGAATCATCACCAAAAGCTCAAGTTATTCAATAAAGTCAATGAGTCAACATATTCATCAACTAAAGTGAAGACAACGTTCCTGATTAGATAGGAGTATATTCTATAGTCATAAAACCTACTTATATAGAGCATTGCAATAGTAGCAATTGCAAGCCAGATAGTGTAGATACTAGTCTTATTAATACAATAGTTATGAGTTGTTATTTCTCGTTCTTCTTTGTAAGTAATTACTTTGTTCCCCTTTAACCTAGAGTATTCTTTGGATCTTTTGTAAAGAGTCGAGTTGTAATCTATAGTCATGTCTTGCACCTGCTATGTTTTTGTGGTACCCGTCTGAGGGATGTAACACTAGTGGAATAGTGTTTCATTGGTGTTATATCAACGACTATAGTGTACTATATCATGTAGTGGTATGATGGGTCACTGCACCCCACCTCTCCCTTTATTCATGTGGGTGGAATCTCCACTCACATAAAACCTTCTCCACTAACATCCATTAAATTTCCACCAAATTTAATGTATCTCTCATTTAATAAAACTCTTTTATTTATTTTATTCAGAATGTTGTAAATTACTTTAATTAACAAACATTCACATAAAACCCCTTGCAACATTTTGATATCACACGCAAAACCAGTTTTGACAATTTGACCAAAAACAATTTCGGCGTCCATCGAAATAATTTTAGCACTCTCATTTTCAATCTCTAGCATCATATTTACTCCAAATGGTATCAGTATCATTTAAGTGTGTCACCCTATGGTTCATGAATAATGCAAAAATGATCGAGACCCTTCTCCGATCAATAACCATTAGCGGGACCTCAAGATTCGTACTGACTCCCACATTCAACGATGACTCTAGTGATCGTGTGAACCTTTTAACGTTGTAATTAAATCCCTGTGTCTTGCGATATATTACATGTCCAAGATTCGATCATCGGTATCCCCATACCTAGTTTGATCTCGTTACCGACAAGTACTCTTTTCTCGTTTTAATGATATAATATTCTAGTGATCTCATCACTTGCTTGCAAGCTATGTCAATGTGATATCACTGAGAGGGCCTAGAGTATATCTCTCCATCATCGGGATGTAAAAATCCCACTCTTGATCCATGAGCCTCAACATAACACTTTTAGAGTACCCATACGCACCTTTATAGTCACCCTATTATGGTGTGATGTTTGATGTTATCAAAGTACTCTTCAAGTGTTAGCAATTAACATGATCTCATGGTCTAAGGATTAAAGTTATTTCGCATGATGTTATAGCAATGTAAACATAATGACTTTGATAGTATTACTATACTTCGGATGAATGTTCATCACATCATTCCACCAACGTTGTGACCTTGTTATTAACAACATCCAATATCCATGATCAGGAAACCTTGATCATCTTGTTAATCAACGATCTAGTTTATATGAGAGGCATAACTAGGAACTCTATATATTTGTTTATTAAACACACCTGTATTAACTTTTCCAATTAACACAATTATAACATGCAAAATAAACATTTATCATAAATATGGAATAAGATAATAACCACTTTATTATTGCCTCTCGGGCATATTCCCTTCAGTCTCCCACTTGCACTAGAGTTAATATTCTAGTTTGTAAACTTGCACATTCAACACCTATGGCTTTCTGGTGTTGTATATATGCGTTTTCTAGTGGAAAACATAATCTTCGGATTTGACACTTGCAGGTTTGTGTGTATTTGCATGTCTTTGTGTCTCTATGCATCACTCATTCTCAAATGAGATGGCATTGTATAAATTTAGTCCTTTGGTGATAACTTTAGTTCCTTTGGGTTAAAACATGTTTATATTATTGTTATACAATATATCTTCATAGTACTATCCCATTGTGAACCACACCTAGTTTGATAACAAACTACTTAACACAAATGCCCTCCTTTGTTGCTACTATAGCAGTCATATACGCATCCATTCGTTGTAGTATCTGTCACAATATCTTAACTTTGTAACTCATCCAAATCCATCATAGAACTTTCTTTCCATTACATTGTGCCATCCAAAGTCTAAATTGAGATAAAATTAATTTGTATCTTAGGACAAAACTAGTATCAATGTAACACTTTATAATGAACTATTTGTAACATTTTACAATGAACTATTTGTCACCTCCCAACATATTCTTAGTTCTTACAAAGATCATAAGAATATCCTTACTATCATTCAATGACCATCTTATGAGTCATTCTGGTATATTCTCATAACATTTAGAGCATAGGAAATATCTAGATATGTACATATCGCGGTATACGTACATTATTGATCAAAATATTCATGTGATTTCACTCATCAAGTGTCAAAACACTCAAATCTCGTTTCACTCACCAAGTGTTAATACACTTGAATCTTGATTCAACCTTTTCCATGTGGCAAGGACCTTTCTTTTTGTTTCCATATTAAACTCATTTAATATCTCATCTATGTATATTTGGCACAACCATATTAGCGCCTCAATCTATCCATATAGACACTGATGCCTAATATTCTGGTTTTGCCCATGTCTTTCATCGAAATATAATTTTCATGAAATTCTTGACCTGTGTCAATAAAATATACATCATTTCCAATCAACAACATGACTTATACATAATATATTAGAAATATGTCTCAATGCTCTCACTTAATTTCTTATAAATGCAAGCATCTTCATCGCCTTTGATGAAACCTTTTAATAGTTTCATCACGGTGAAGATTCCAACTTCGCTATGCTTACTTCAACCATTGAAGTTTGCATTCCCTTTTAGCATACTCTGAATTAACAAAATTCTTTGGACCATGTCATGCACACGTCCTAGGTAAACCATTCTATTAGAAGAACTTTGTTCTGTTTATTAAACTACCATATATAAAAATTGACATATGTAGTGGTTGCTACAAGAATCCGTCTAGGAAAAATATTGATACGAAAGATCAAATCTTGTCATAGTCAACTCCTTGAACATTGTCGTAAACTCTTTTCTGACATGTTGAATATTTCATAGATGTGAAACATCCTTGTATATTTTTTTATAAATCCAAATACGACCGATAGGCTTTATGCCTTTCCGAAGAATCTTCCAAGTTCAAAAACTTGATTTCTCATGTATGGAAACTATCACGGATTTTATGACTTATAGTCACTTTATGGAGTCAGGGCCCATCATCGCTTCTTTGCATGCAATCGGTTCATCATTGTCAAATCAATAACGACTTGTTTATCAAATATCACCATTTGATTGTTACCCGATCCACATGGTTCAATAGGAACTCTAACCTCCGAGATTACAAATTTTGTAGTCACGGAAGCCATGAGAATCGTGGCCGCCTTCGAGACACTTTCCGGCACTTTGCTACTTAGCACATGTTGCTTAGATTCATCAATCTAATCAAAGTTCTATCGTCCTACCACTTAACTTTGGCGAAAAATTTCTTCTCAAAAAACTTAACGTTCTAAGCGATGAAATCTTTTGTTTTTGGTGTTATGGAGGAATACCCCAAAATAGCTTTGGGATAACCTACAAATACATGCTTATCTGACTTTCGTTGTAAACATTTTACTTATGCCTAGCATAAAAAATTTAAGAAAAGACAACTTGGGTTTTATCCCAAACCATAACTCATATGGTGTCATTTCAACAGGTCATGATGGCGCTCTTTTTAGTGTAAAAGCGGTAGTCTCTAAAGCTTTAATCCTTAAAACATAATGGTCGTTTTATAAATGACACCTTTGATTTTACCATGTCAAATAAGGTTTGATTTCATCTCTCGGATATTCCATACTCCTATTGTTTAACGGGAAATACAAATCCATGGAACAATTCCTCAAATCTTAGGTGTTTTGATATTGTAACTCAAATATCTCCCTTTATGATCCAATCATAAACTCTTTATTTTCTTGTTACAATAATTTTCCATTTCATCTTGAAATACTTTGAACAATTTTCAAATGTTTCATACTTCTCCCTTATTAAGTAAATATACACATATTGAAAGAACATTTCATGTTTTCCTGTGTTTTGTGTGTTAGATAACAATACTGTGGAGATTTCTCATGTGCTCTAAGTGTGCAGGAGGTTTGGGGGGTCGGATTATCCGCCCCACCAAGGGCCGGATAATCCGACCTACCTCATTGATCAAAGGCTGCCAAGGTGCATCACCCAGAGAGGGGGCGAATTATTGCCCGGAAAATCAAAACTGGGGCGGTTTTTCTTCCCCAGGCCGGATAATCCGACTATCGCATGGGCTGGATAATCCGGCCCCCAGAATTTGAGCAAAGCATGCCAAGGCGCGTCGCTCGGATTCCGGTCGGATTTTCTCCCGGAAAATCCGAACTGGGGTGGTTTTTAATCCCCAGGCCAGATAATCCGGCCTTCACATGGGACCGGATAATCCTGCCCCTAGAAGATGATCAAGGGCAAGCTCTACGCAACACTCAGAGAGGGGGTGGACTATCTGCTGGATATTCTGAGTCTGGGGCGGAGTTTTCCCCAGGCCGGATAATCTGGCCCTCACTTGGGCCGGATAATCCGGCCCCCAAAGTTTCCAACGGCTTGGTTTTGGAAGGGGGTATAAATATCCCTCCTTCCCCAACATTCAGAACTCTTGATTCATTCTAAATTGTTCAGACACTATGCAAGAGCTCCCATTCTACCCACTTCAACCACCCGAAGGCTTCGATCTTTGGGGGAATTGAAGGAGGAGAGAATTTTCATCGTCATCACGAATCAAGCGCATCAACTCCTATCCATTCATTTGAAGAAATCCCTGATCTAGTATTCTTGTCAATATCTAGATCTTGTTCTTTGTTATTGATAACTTGTTCTTGTGGCAGCTTGTTGTCATTACGGGAGCCTCCAAGTTGATTGTGGAGTTGTGCCCCGCTAATTGTGTAAAGGCACCGGTACCTGCCTCGAAGGGTCCCTAAAGTGGAAAGGTGGATCAGGCCTTTGGTGGCGGGATCCATCGGAGAACAGGGTGAGGCCTATTGTGGCGTGGTGGTCTTAGTACCGCCCACCCCTCCAACGCAGACGTACTTCCCTTGACAAGGAAGGAACTGCGGTCAAACAAATCTTGTGTCTCCGCGTGCTTCACTACAGTTTACCCGTTCCTCTTCCACTCGCTCTTTACTCGCTAGTACATGGGTTTGCATATAGGGAAATTCCACCTAATAGTATATCTAGAGAATTTACCCTTTGTGCTAAGCCTAAAATAGAAAAGCATTAAAATTTGAAGTAGCACCTATTCACCCCCCTCTAGGTGCCCATACGATCCATTTCAATTGGTATAAGAGCCCCAGCTCTTTATTCGGGCTTAACCGCCTAAGAGAAGTATGGGTACCAAGGGAGATGGGGATGAGGCTGTGGATAAGGTCACAATGGATGACCTCGAGATGTTGGAAACAACCTTGTTGAAATCCTTTGAGGCCAAGATGGAGGAGATGAATCACATGATTGCTCGTCTCACATCATACATAGCCCCATCACCATCCTCCTCTAAGGCCGCCACACCATCATCCAAGGATAAGGCTAACACCGGATCCAGGGATGATGAAGTGGTAGGTGAAAAACATAATGGTTCCACCTCCAAGAAGGGAAGTGGTAAGGAGGAATATAGTGAGGTTCGTCACGTATATTCCCCCGATCCACCTACCCCTCATCCTCATATAAACAATAGGGGTGATCCACCCAAGCTTACTGCATCCTCTTTTAATCAATGGCAATTCTTAATGAAGTCTCATGTTTGCAGCTCCTCAATTAAACTTTGGAGGATTATTGAAGAGGGTCTTCATATTGGAGATCATTCCAATATGACAAGGAGAGAAGTTGTGGACAGCCAATTGAATGCTACAGCTCTCCACATGATACAACTCGGTGTGGGTCCCAAGGACATGCCCCACATTGAACATCTCAACACAGCTAAAGAAGCTTGGGATGCCCTCACCGATCTCTTTATCAAGAATGAAAGCATGAGAAGGAATAGGTATGATGCCCTTAGTAATGAAGCTAAGGGATTCTACATGTTGGATGGTGAAAACCATGAAGACATGTATAGAAGACTCAAGGGCATTGCAACAACATTTGGAAAGCATGGAGCCACTCACATTGATGATGCGTGGATAAAACGAAAATATGTGAGTGCCTTAATGCCTTTCGAGCCAATGGACTTGAAGAGCTTACAAGGTAGACATAACTACCATCAAATGACATCCAATGAAGTCATGCAAGAAATGGCATCATTTAAAGTTGCTGCAAAGAACGCTGAAGATGCCCGTGCTCGGGCCATTGGAATGCAAAAGGGTGTCAATGTTGCTCAAAAAGCTAATGTTGTTGAGCAAGAGGAGGATGAAAGAGCTTTTGAGGGGGCCTCCATGGACTGCCCCGATGAAGTCAAGTGTGCTCATGGTGAGTACATGCCGTTTTATGCAAGGAACTTTTGGAAGGATCCTTCCAAGGCCAAGTCGGAACTCGAGCGCAAGAATGGGTCAAGTGGAAGAAGAGAAAGTGGCCCAAAACTGAGAACATGCTACAATTGTGGAGATAGGCTGCACTTTGTAGCCGAGTGTCCTTATCAAAATAGAGAAGACAATGGTGGCAGGCTCATTCTTAAAGAAAAATCCAAAGCACCTAAGAAGAAGCCATTTATTAAAAAGAATGGCCCCTACAAGAAGCAATCCAAGATCGTCTTAGTGGCACAAGAAGGATACTCCTCTGCAAGTGAATATGAAGAGGATGAAGATAGTTCTCGCGAGGTGGCTGCTATAGCCACCACATCGACTCCATCATCTCTCTTCGACTCGCCAAACGAGAACGTCATCAACAACAACGCCACTTGCCTTATGGCAAGAGGGTCTGAGGTATCAAGTTCTAGCTCTTCATTTCCTAAGACTAACATAATTTTGGATATGGATGATCATGATAGTCTTAAAATGAAAGAAGAAGTTATTGCTTTGGACAACTTTTTCAGTAACCTGCAAGGTGAGCACAAACTCCATTTTGATGCTCTTATGAGTCAACTTGCTCAAGCCGAAGATCTTCTTGAAGAAAAGGGCAGAATCGAAAGAGAAGATGCCTTGGAGATAGCTTCTTTGAAGAATGCCTTGGAAGAAGAAGAGGAAGCTTGAGTATCTTTGGAAGAGAGACTCGAATCCATTGAGGAGTCACATGAAGAAGTTGTGGCTCAGCTCATCAAAGAACGTGACAATGCTCTTGTCAAGGTAAAGAAACTAAAGAAAGAAAATATTGAATTTAGGGCTGCTCATGCTAGACTCTCAGAGAAGTTTGATAAACTTGAAAGTGCTCACAAGGCATTGAAGAGTGATCACTCTACTCTAAATGATTCTCATGATCAGCTCCAAACTCAATTGAAGTTCTATGATGTGCCAAGTACCTCCACATCATCTTATGGAAAAGAAGATCTTGCAACAGGTTCTCAACACAAAGGTAAAGAGGTTCTTGAGGAGATACTGAGCAAGCAAAGGACAAACAATAGAAAAGAAGGTCTTGATTACATTCCCAAGACAAAGAACAAGAAAAACAAGAAGAAGAAGAAGAAGAAGAAGAAGAAGAGCAAGACTACTCAACCAAAGACTACCAACATCACCAATCACAAGTCTAATTATGATGGTTTTGCAGGGGCTAACAATCCTAACTTTGAATTATCTTGCGATTATTATGGTGATGTTTATGCTAGTTATGTAGGCTCTTATGATTGTTACATTCCTTGGTCTATTTGGGTCCCCAAGACCCTTGTCACTAACATGAGAGGACTGATGACCCACAAGTATAGGGGGTGTATCGCAGTATTTTCGAGGGAAGTGAAACCCAATTTATTGATTCGACACAAGGGGAGGCAAAGAATATTTATAAGCCTTAACAACTGAGTTGTCAATTCAGCTGCACCTGGAAACAATCTTGCTCACAGCAGTTTATTAGTAGCAACAGTTTATAGTAGGAATAGTAAAGTAACAGCAGTAGTAAATCAAAGACAGTAGTAACAAAAGCAGTAACAGTGGGATTCGAGTGCGGTAGGCATAGGGATGGATGGACGGGCGTTTCATGGACAAGCCAATCCACATAGCAATCAGAACATAGGGCAATTGCAGACAAATTAGATAAAGCATCCAAGTACTAGACAATCCTAGGCATGTGTTCCATATATAGTCATACGTGCTCGCAATGAGAACTTGCACAACATGTTTTGTCCTGCCAGCCCGTTTGCAGCGGGGCCTCTAGGGAACTACTGGCATTTAAGGTGCTCCTTTTAATAGAGCACCGAAGCAAAGCATTAACACTCTGTGAACACATGTGATCCTCACATCAAAGCCATTCCCTTCCGGTTATCCCGATTTCTGTCACTTCGGGGCCATAGGTTCCAGAAAACAACGTGTGTATACAACTTGCAGATAAGACCAAAAACAATACTATCATAATGAATCAATAATATGTTCAGATCTGAAATCATGGCACTCGGGCCCTAGTGACAAGCATTAAGCACAACAAGTCGCAACAAAGTCATAAAGCACTAATAAAAGATACTAGGCACCATGCCCTAACAATCTGATGCCATTACATGAACGATCTCATCCAATCCCTACCATCCCCATAGCCTACAATGGGGGATTACTCACTCATAGATGGGGGAAACATGGATGGTCGATGGAGAAGCGATGGTGATGATGATGGCGATGATCTCCTCCAATTCCCCGTCCCGGCAGGGTGCCAGAACAGAGTTTCTAGTGCTGTTTCGTGGAATCTAGTGGTGGCGGCGGAGCGGAACTCCTTCTGGAAAAACGTCAAACCCCCCAGAGTTTTTAGGTCAGAAGGCTTTTTATAGGCGAAGAGGGAGACCGAGGGGGTGTCTGGGGCCACCACACCATGCCCTGGCGCGGCCAGGCCTAGCCCGCGTCTAGGAGGGTGTGGCCAGCCCCTGGCCCTCCTCCGTCTCGTATTCTGGCTCCTGGAGTCTTCTGGAAAAATAGGCACTTTGGCTTTTGTCCCGTCCAATTCCGAGAATATTCATTTTCTGACTTTCCTGGAACCAAAAACAGCAGAAAACAGGCAGCCGGCACTGTGGCTCTTGTTAATAGGTTAGTCCAAGGATTCATAGGAAAAGTACTCCAAAGTGTGGACAAAACACAAGAAAGTGGATAAAACCAAGCATGGAGCATCGAAAATTATAGATACATTTGCAATGTATCAACATCCCCAAGCTTAACTCCTGCTCGTCCTCAAGTAGGTAAGTGATAAAAAGAAAGAATAATTTTTGAGGTGACATGCACCATCATAAAATTGATCAAAGTATTTGTAAAACATTCAAAGCTGGGATCATAGTACTTCAATCATAACATGAAAGACAAAGTTCTAGGAATAAGACAAAGAGACTATGATGCAACAAGAAAAGGCACAAACAAAAGATTCATGAATAACAATGCTTTGCAAGACGTTTGTTTGTTTCACATAAAGAAAACATAGCATAGTGGCATTCAGCTTGTCCCTCATAGAGTAGCAAACATAAATGCATAGGACACCTTCAAAGTTTACAAGAGTGACTAGATACAAATAGTTTAAAACAAGCAATATCAACGTATGCATCAATCAACAAGTCTTGGGACAACGCACATAGAACTAAGAATGGCCACTATGCTCTGAAGAAAGTGCTCATAGAATGTGTGGAGACTCAACAAGGAAATGAACAGGTTTTGAAAAGTTTGAAAGGCTTCCAAATGCTGAAAGTATGGTACTCATTAGCTTTGAGCTCACATTGCCCCTATCATAAGCATCTTTAAATGGTTAAGGTTAAAGTGACACAACTAAGAGGATATGCTTGACAAGTTATAAATCAAAGTCTCATGCCCCTTACTTACGAAGACCGATCCTCATGCTACTCAACTTCAGTCACAAGTAAGCTCTTGTCATTGTAAGTATATACGTATCATAGAGAACTTCTAACGGGGTACCCCTTGCACATGACACAGGAGCTATCCCATAATCAAAATGACAAGGCAAGCAGACAATGAGCATCTCAGCGATCTTTTTATTTACTATGTGCATAGATTTTTATTGAGGATGCTTCATAGAATGCTCATCATGGTTATGCTGCAAGTTTCCACCATGATTGGGCATGGCTTAGGCTAGCGGCCCAGGCGTTTCTCTAACATACATACAAACTCCATGATCTTACAAGTTCCACTTTTATTTCACACCGCCGGGATCCATAAGCAAAAGAACATGATATCAACGAGGTACTAAGTACCAATGAAATGTTGAAAGCGTTCCCCATGAAACAGGGTTCTGCTAACTTCAACTTATAAAGCGCAAGCATATACGCAACAAAGAAGGATGCAATGGTTCAGGTTTATTAAGTGCACGAAAATAAAGTGTGCCATCAAGCTCGTGAGAGCTTTACTAACTAACTTTCTCATAACAAGCAAACATTTTATTCAGAAGAAAACAAGGCATATTGAGTATGCACGGAAGTAGCAAATGATGTTAATAGGTAGGTATGGTGGACACTTTGGCAATATTTGGTTTAAGGGAGTTGGAAACATGAGTAAAACATACTCAGTGTAAGTGAAGGCTAGCAATAGTAAGGGAGCGACAAACGAGAGAGCAGTAATGGCAATAATCATGCAGAGCGACAAAACATCATTGATCAAAGCATAAAATGATACTACAAGTTGAAAACTAAAGGATCATAAAGGCTTATGGTGACTTGGGATAGTCATAACATGGTGTGAACATGTGCCAAGTCAACCCAAATAAAGCATCAAAGGAGAATACCACTATACTATGCTTTAATATGCTAAAACAACGCATGATTCATCCAAGGAACATTAAGAAATCTCAATTGTTTATAACAATTCATGCTACAGCAAAGAATACTAAGCATAAAGCCAAAACAATAACAAGCATGGCATGACAAAGCATAGGCCACAGTCAAAAACAAGATCTCTTTACCACTTAAGCATGAGCTTTCCTACTGTTTTCCAAACCAAACCAAACTATTTGAACACTAATGTATGAAAGCGGAGGTCCAACTAATTTATTCAGCAAACTAAGAAAACTAAAAACGAAAACGGAAACAAAAAAGAAGACGCTCCAAGAACAACACAACTGTGCATGAAACAATAAAAACGAAGTGTTTGGAAGAAACCTGGGATTTTTATTGACGAAGAAGGGGATGCCTTGGGCATCCCCAAGCTTTGACACTTGTACTTCTTGGATATTTCTTGGGGTGACATGCGTGGCATCCCCAATCTTGAGCTTTATTCCATCCTTCATCTCATTACTCATTCCTTCCATACACCTGAAATTTTTCCTTCATACAAAACTTCACACAATCTTTATTAGCAACATTAGTGCACTCAAGATAATAGGTCTTAAGGTTCAGTTCTAACACCAAATAAACTTCCATTAAAACACTATCTACTGTAGCACTTCCCTGAAAAAGCTCAATTCCCCAAAAGAACTCAAAAAGGAACCAACAAGAAGCAAATGCAAAAAATGGCAGAAATTTGTCAAAACAGACCAGCAGGTAAAGACAAAAAATTTCGAAGACCTTCTGTTGCTCAAATCAAGAAGTGTTGAACTAACGAAAGTTAGATAACAACCTGGGGCAGAAGCACAAAAAATTACAGCTCAATCCGACATACAGAGCTTTTTTACGGTGAAGCACAAAAATCTGTTTCGGGACAGCAACTTTCCTAATCATTACTTCTATCTCATTAGAGGTTACTCTTGGCACAAAAAGCAAATAAAAAGGATAAGGAGCAGTTATTACTGAAGTGATAACTTCCAAGACTCATCTAAAACTTTTGGGTTATCTCCCAATAAGTACTTTTCTTTAATGCCTTTAAGTTAGGCATAAGCAAAAACAAAAATGGATAGAATAGAAGTAAGCGGAGATAATCATGGTGAAAAACATTGTTTTGTTCAATGAAATCCTTTTGTTAACAAGGTTGATCAGGTCTTGCTACCAAAACAATTCTATATGAGACAAAACTTTGTATTCCACTAATGATTATGTTACCTCAACCTTGATAGCAATGGTCCCAATCATAATAGTTTCAAATTTTTCTCTTGGTACGGGACAATATATTTCTCCAACTTGAATGCCTTTAACATGTTCAATTGAATTCAAACCATAAGTCCTTTCAATCTTCTTGGGGAAATAGACAGTATGTTCCTTGTCATTAACCTTGAAGGTCACCTTCCCTTGATTACAATACATAACAGCTCCTGCAGTATTTAAGAAAAGGTCTCCCAAGAATAATAGACATATTATCATCTTCAGGCATAATAGTTTGAGAGGATGCTCTCATAAGAAATATGAGTTGAAGTAAGAGAGAGCATCAAGAAGCAAATTCAAAACACATTTAATTCTAACCCACTTCCTATGCATAGGAATCGTGTATGCAAATAAATTTGCAAAGAACAAAGTGACAGGCATAGGAAGATAAAACAAGAGTAACTTCAAAACTTTCAGCACATAGAGAGGTGTTTCAATACCATGAAAACTTCTACCACCATATTTTCCTCTCTCAAAATAATTTTCAGTAGCCTCATGAATAAACTCAACAATATAACTATCACATAAAGCATGCTTTTCATGATCTACAAGCACTAGAGCTTTATCATAAACATCTTCAAAAGAATCCCCAGGAACATAACATTCATCCTTCTTTAGTAAGCATGGAGGACAATCAAATAATGTAAGGGATAAAGAGTTACTATCATTAGAAGGTAGGCATGGGTAGCTAATCCATTCTTCCCCCTTTTGTTCATCACTCTCCTCCTCTTTTTCATCTAATGAGATTTCAGGTTCATCAATTTCTTCTTCCATAGGATCCTGCAAGGCATTAGTCTCTTCCATTTGTGGAGAGCATCTATTAAAATACTCAAGAATAGAGCCATTTTCATCCTTGTAATTATCAAAGCAAAATTTAAGTATACCATAAACCTCATACTTATAAGGTGAATCATCAATATTTTCAAGCAAACTAGCAAGTTCAAAAGCACCCTTCCAAGCAATAAATTCTTCAATTTGTTCCGCATCATAAAAGTCATAAATTCCTTTAGAATAGGAAGATATGGTATCATTATCATTATACTCACATTGAAAAGGGAGGTGTTTATACCTCTTTCTGCAACAAGATTCATCACAGCAATAAGTAACATTATAAGTAGAGCACACATTTCTAGCAATGGTATACAATCTATCAATTTGTTCCCATAAGTGTTTCCCTTTTTGCGACAAGCGGTGTTCCTTATAATAATATTTTTGATCTTCCATGAACCCACCTTGCCAATAAGCTTCAGTTTCAAAGAAACCAACCATTGACAACAAGCATGATAAGGCAAGACAATAATAGACCAACGAAAATAGGGATGGATGGACGGGCGTTGCATGGACAAGCCAATCCACATAGCAATCAGAACATAGGGCAATTGCAGACAAATTAGATAAAGCATCCAAGTACTAGACAATCCTAGGCATGTGTTCCATATATAGTCATACGTGCTCGCAATGAGAACTTGCACAACATGTTTTGTCCTGCCAGCCCGTTTGCAGCGGGGCCTCTAGGGAACTACTGGCAATTAAGGTGATCCTTTTAATAGAGCACCGGAGCAAAGCATTAACACTCCGTGAACACATGTGATCCTCACATCAAAGCCATTCCCTTCCGGTTATCCCAATTTCTATCACTTCGGGGCCATAGGTTCTGGACAACAATGTGTGTATACAACTTGCAGATAAGACCAAAAACAATACTATCATAATGAATCAATAACATGTTCAGATCTAAAATCATGGCACTCGGGCCCTAGTGACAAGCATTAAGCACAACAAGTCGCAACAAAGTCATAAAGCACTAATAAAAGATACTAGGCACCATGCCCTAACAATCTGATGCCATTACATGAACGATCTCATCCAATCCCTACCATCCCCATAGCCTACAGCGAGGGATTACTCACTCATAGATGGGGGAAACATGGATGGTCGATGGAGAAGCGATGGTGATGATGATGGCGATGATCTCCTCCAATTCCCCGTCCCGGCAGGGTGCCAGAACGGAGTTTCTGGTGCTGTTTCGTGGAATCTGGTGGTGGTGGCGGAGCGGAGCTCCTTCTGGAAAAACGTCGAACCGCCCGGAGTTTTTAGGTCAGAAGGCTTCTTATAGGCGAAGAGGGAGACCAAGGGGGTGCCTAGGGCCACCACACCATGCCCTGGCGCAGCCAGGCCTAGCCCGCGCCTGGTGGGGTGTGGCCAGCCCCTGGTCCTCCTCCGTCTCGTATTCTGGCTCCTGGAGTCTTCTGGAAAAATAGGCACTTTGGCTTTTGTCCCGTCCAATTCCGAGAATATTCATTTTCTGACTTTCCTGGAACCAAAAACAGCAGAAAATAGGCAGCTGGCACTGTGGCTCTTGTTAATAGGTTAGTCCAAGAAATCATATGAAAGGTACTCCAAAGTGTGGACAAAACACAAGAAAGTGGATAAAACCAAGCATGGAGCATTAAAAATTATAGATACATTTGCAATGTATCGAGGACCCATTGAAAAATGGGTACCTGAAACCAAGAAGTAACTTTCTTGCAGGGTTATGCTTCCGGTGGGTCTAAATGGGTACTCGATAGGGGGTGCACGAGTCATATGGCCGGAAGCAAGGAGATCATCATGGAGATGCGGCCAAATCATGATCATATAACTGTCTCCTATGGTGACAAGTCAAAATCTGAGGTATTGGGTCTCGGCAAAGTTGTGGTGGCTCACGATATCTCTCTCGTGGACGTCATGCTTGTGGAGACCCTCGGGTACAACTTACTTTCAGTTCACGCCCTTGGTAAGATGGGCTTTGCAGTTTATATTGATGCTGATTTGGTGGAACTCTTGTGGAGCAAGTCTCTAAAAGCCGCGTTCGTGGGATATGTCAAAAATGACCTGTATGTGGTGGACTTTTCGGGGAAAACCACTACAGGCCCGATGTGTCTTTTCGGAAAGGCTGACTTGGGTTGGCTATGGCATCGCCGACTAGCCCATGTCAATATGAGAACTTTGCAAAGTCTCCACAAGGGTGGCCACATCCTTGGACTAAAAGAAAATGTCTCCTTTGCCAAAGATCGTGTTTGCAGGGCTTGTGTTGAAGGGCAAATGCATGACTCTCTTCATCGTAGGAAGACTATTATCTCGTCAAAAAGGATCTTAGAGATCCTACATGTGGACCTATTCGGACCTCCATCTCATGCAAGCCTCGGTGGGAAGAAGTACTATCTTGTGATCGTTGATGATTACTCAAGATACACTTGGGTTTATTTATTCAAGTTGAAGAGTGAAACTCAACAAACGGTCATCGACTTTGCCAACGAGGTTCAACGTCAACACAACGTCCCTATTCTGGCTATAAGAAGTGATAATGGCTCTGAGTCCAAGAACTACACCTTAAATGAGTTTCTAAGTGAAGAGGGGATTAGACATCAATATTCTGCTGCGTACACCCCTCAACAAAATGGTGTAGCCGAGAGGAAGAATTGGACTCTAATGGACATGGCAAGGTCAATGCTAGCCGAATTCAAGTCTCCATATAACTTCTAGGCTGAAGCAATCTCTACCGCTTGTCATTCATCCAACCGGTTATACCTCTGTAAGATCTTGGACAAGACTCCGTATGAAATACTTACCGGTAACAAGCCAAACATCTCATACTTTTGGCTATTCGGGTGTAAGTGTTTCTTTCTCATCAAGGGAGTTCGTTTATCTAAGTTTGAATCTAAGGCTCTAGAAGGTATTTTTGTTGGTTATGGTGCCGAATCCCACACTTATAGAGTCTACAATAAGCTCTCCGGAACTGTTGTAGAATCTTGTAGTGTGGTGTTCGAGGAAAATGACGGTTCCCGTGCGGAGCAAGTTGGTGTTTGTGATGCAGATGTTGAAATACCCCAAGATGCCATAAGAAGAATGGGCGTGGGATTTTTCTGCCCCATTGAGGAACCCCTTGTGGCGGATCAGGAAGGAAAATGCTCTACTCATGTAGAGCCCTCATCTACACATACTCAACATGTTCCAACCATGGGAGCAACTTATACACCATTTCCATCAACTGCTGAAGGTCAAGATGTTCCAGAAATCTCTAGGCCGGATTATCCAGTTGACACCGGATTATCCGGCCACCCCTCTCCTAACGACCAAATTGCTCCTGGTGCTGAAGAAATCACTGCAAGCTCCAGGCCGGATTTTCCGGATGACCCGGGATTATCCGGCCCCTCGCCAGTTCAAGCAAGTCCCGGGCAGCCTGATGAAGCTGCTACAAGTTCTCCCAGGCCGGATTATCCGGCCTCTCCATCGGCCAGATTATCCGACCCTGACTCACCTATTGTTCAGCAGTCTCCTGTTACGGTTGCTAACTCATCTCAAGGGCACGCTTTATCACCGCCTACTACTGTTATCCCAGATTCTAATCAAGGTCAAGCAAATGATTCCAATGAAGATTCAAGTGATGAAACTATTCCACCAAGAGACAACAAGCTTATTGAACTTCGTCGCAAGGCTCGTGCTGATCGGAACCTTGAGTTAAGGGGTCACACCCTCGACAAGGTTGTAGGTGACCTTCGACGAAGGGTTTCTACAAGAAGGGAATTGGCAAGTTTTGGTGAGCATCAAGCTCACATCTCAATGGTGGAACCCAAGAAAGTTTTTGAAGCCCTTGAAGATCCGGACTGGGTTGTTGTTATGCATGAAGAATTGAATAATTTCGAGCGCAACAAGGTCTGGAAACTCATGGAGAAACCCAAAGATTGCCGCAATGTTATCGGCACTAAATGGATATTTAAAAACAAGCAAGATGAGAATGGCATCGTTGTGAGGAACAAGGCGAGACTTGTGGCTTAAGGCTACTCTCAAGTTGAGGGCATTGACTTCGGCGAGACCTATGCTTCAGTGGCTCGACTAGAGTCCATCCGTATCCTTCTTGCTTATGCTGCCCATAACAATTTTAAATTGCAGCAAATGGACGTCAAGAGTGCTTTCCTTAATGGTCCTCTACATGAGTTGGTATATGTAAGGAAACCCCCGGGATTTGAGGATCCTAACTTAACGAACCATGTCTACAAAATCGATAAGGCACTCTATGGCCTTAAACAAGCCCCACGTGCGTGGTATGAGCACCTTAAATAGCTTTTGCTTGACCGTGGCTTCGAAGTTGGGCAAATCAATCCCACTCTTTTTACTAAGAAGGTTAAGGGGGATCTCCTCGGATGCCAACTATATTTAGACAATATCATCTTTGGTTCTACTAATAAAGCTTTTAATGATGAATTTTCAAAGCTTATGACTAACAGGTTTGAGATGTCTATGATGGGGGATTACGGTTCTTTCTTGGATTCGAGATCAAGCAACTTAGAGAAGGAACCTTCATCAATCAAGAAAAGTACATCCAAGACATTCTCAAGAGATTCAAGATGATGGATCTTAATGGTGTCGCCACTCTGATGCAAACAAAATGTCATCTTGAACTTAACCCACATGGTAAAGATGTGGACAAAAAGGTATACCGGTCCATGATCGGCTCTCTTCTTTACCTCTGCGCATCTAGACCCGATATTGTGTTGAGTGTGGGGTGTGTTCAAGGTATCAAGCAGCTCCTAAAGAAAGCCACTCAGTGGCGGTCAAGAGGATCTTTCGATATTTGGTTCATTCCCCTAACTTTGGTCTATGGTATCCCAAGGGCTCCAATTTCTCTCTATGTGGTTATACTGATTCAGATTGGGCTGGTGATAAGGATGGTCGGAAATCCACTTCGGGAGCTTGTCAATTCTTGGGAAGATCTCTAGTGTGTTGGTCATCTAAAAAGAAGAATTATATATCTCTCTCCACCGCCGAAGCTGAATATGTTGCTTCTAGCACTTGCACTCAGTTATTGTGGATGAGGCAAACTTTAAAGGAATACGGTGTCAATTGTGACAAAGTGCCTCTTTTATTTGATAATGAAAGTACAATCAAAATTGCGTACAATCCGGTACATCACACAAGGACAAAGCATATTGAGATTCGGAATCATTTTATTCGAGACCATGTTGCTCGAGGCGATATTGATCTATCTTTTGTGAGCACAAAGAACCAACTTGCTGATATTTTTATGAAACCACTTGATGAAGCAAGATTCTGCTACTTGAGGAATGAACTAAATATCATTGATTCTATGAGTTTGTCTTGATTACCCATGCACTCACTCGTACATCTCACTCTTATTTGGTCTAGGTGTGGGCATGGATATAGGGGGAGTGTGTCCTAATTAATTGGGCTAACCCTCCCCCCATAATGCCAAAATCAAGATAAATCATTTATCTTAATATCATTTTGTGATATGTGAGCTTATTGATGTGTATTGGTCGTGAACCCAAGATATATCTTCGCGGTGTCACATCATACACTCCAACAAGGTGGCTTCGGCCACCGCCCTCTCCCTTGAGGAGAATTGGATTTTTATGGATCTTTTTGGTTGTTTTTGCTCATCTCATGTTCTTATGGGAATCACACTCAATTTTGGCTCTTATTTCATTTGGTTCTTGCAATTTTGAGTGTCTAGTACCATCTCAGTTTGGCTCTCTTAATCCTAAGCCTTTCCATACCCCTAAACCATCTATTCTTGCACACAAGTCCCGTGTACACCTTGTGGGGGTGTAGTTTGGGGACGCGCGGGCCTGAATCTGTGTACAACAGAAATTCAGATTTGAGGCCGGATAATCCGGCCCTGGCGGATTTCGTCTTAAAGGGCAGGGATCGGGGGGAAGGGCTCATAACAAGCAGCACTTCTCCCCCAACCCTCTCCTCCTCATCAGCCGCCGCCTGCCGTCCCCCACCCTCCCTGGAGCCTCTCTGGCCACCGGATTTTGTGGGCCTCCCCGGATCTTCTTCTCCGCGCCTCTGGGTACCTTATCCTTCGCGTTCTTCCTCCAATGAGTGAGGGTAACTCCCTCTCTCCCCATCTTTGGCTAGATGTGTTATTTGTTGGGTGAAACATTGTCTAGAAGGATGTTTTTTTTGCATAGAAATCATAGTCTTGCAGTTTCTAGGCCCGATCTACTTTCTTGCATTCAATCTCGGTGAAGTCGAAATTTCTACCAGGGCCGGATTATCCACCCCTGGCCAGGCCGGATAATCTGGCCTGATAGATTCAACTCTGGATCAGTTTCATCATATTGTGTGTGTTGAGTAGATTTGTCTTATGAACTTTTTGACTACTTTTTCCATGCTCTCTCCTGGACTTGTGTGTATGTTTATCCCCATGTTATCACCCTTGTTCTCCTCATAGGTGGTTCTATTGTTCCCAAGACCTACAAGCACCACCCTCGCGGTAAATACTTTCGGGACAACGGACATGGTAACTTAGTGGACCAGGTTGAGTTGAGGAGAAGAAAGAACGAAGAGAAGCGCATGGCTGAACAAGCAAAGAGGACTAGAAAGGGGGTGTCCAAAAGGAAGGGCAAGGATCCCAAAATCAACTACAAGGCTTTGGATCCAGTCACCTATTCCTCCATCCGTCACCATGATTTGTTTGCAGAGTTGCCTCATGATGATGAGCTGGGGGATGCTCGATTTTGGTGTGCTGAACAGAAAGGTATTTTTGAAGATGTGTATGCCAGGCTGAACATTAGGCCTATGCACCCGCTGGTTCTTGCTGAGACTTTGGAGAAGCCCCGCATTGTGGATGCCATGTATGTGGCTGAGCGGATGGGGCTGCGCCATCTCATGTCTCTCCGGTGCTCGTATGACTCTGAGGTGGTGAAGCAGTTCTTTTCCACTTTGGTTATTTGTGGCGATGAGCATCGCACTATGAAATGGATGACTCATGATAGGCCGATGACTGCTGATTTTCGTGTGTTTGCTGAGGTTCTTGGATACAATTTCCGCAGCAGGGATAGGGCAAGTGGCCACCGTAACATCACTTAGCTGAAGCCCAACAAAGATGCAGCTCTCTCTCCTTGCACTATGGACAAAGGCATTGTGGGCACTCTTGCTGGTCTGGCTCCTATCTATGCTACTTTGGTCGGTCTCTTCCGTGATTCCATCACTCCAAGTGGAGGCAACAATGATAGCATCCGTGGTCACCTTGTTCAGCTCCTTGCTTTCTCTCATGAGGTTGCCTCGTGCGAGGATGAGTCCGTGCAATACAAGCTTGATGTGATGGACTTCATCTACCATGAATTGATTGATGCTATGTTCAACCGGCTGTCCATTCCTTATGCCCCATACATTATGATGCTTATAAGGCACCTGCTTCCTTCTGAAGATTTCAACATTGATGTTGTGCATAAGGCCAAGAAGATCTGCACCAAGGTTCGGAAGACCTCTCACCCCTCTTTTGCTCCTGAGGGTCTCATGAGGGATTCTCACAGGCCTCTAGTGCCTCCCGTTACTCGTGAGATCAAGCAGCTGAACTGGTTCCAGTGGCACATCCTTTGCATGGGCGTGGACACACACAAGGGTCAGTACGAGGCGTACAAGCAGTGCCATGAGTTGGCTCACTCTCAGCAGCTCATCCTTCACCATGTGTCTGGTGCTTCTAGTGACCCCCGGCTCCTACCCCTCCCACACCATATGCTCGGTGGAACTCTTCTTCCGGGCTGAACTA
Source organism: Avena sativa (assembly GCA_916181665.1). NCBI lineage: Eukaryota > Viridiplantae > Streptophyta > Magnoliopsida > Poales > Poaceae > Avena > Avena sativa. The sequence continues at coordinate 687,874,978 of OV702289.1, forward strand.
TGGAGAGCTGGAGCGTCACTTGTTCCCCTCTTTGGCCACTGTTGATGATGAGGATGATGACACCGAGGAGCTTGAAGATGAGGACGAGGATGGGAACGAGGACGAGGATGAGGATGAGGACTATGAGTGATCCCTTGGGGCGCTAGTATCACTCTTCTTCCTTTTTGGCGTCTCGATGCCAAAGAGGGAGAAGTAGTTCTATTAGGGTCTTCGAGGATTTGCATGGGTCAGGCATAAGCACTTGCATTTTTTCCTATTCGTCGTTTTCTCGCTTATGCCCATTTAGCGTTGAACTTTAAATTTGTGATTTGTGGTTTGTTTGAGACTCTATGACGGTGGTTGTCTAGATTATGCTTATGGATTCATCTATTCATGTCCTATTATGCTGGAAATATTTATCAAGGAAGGCGCTTATATTGGTTATCACGTTGTAATTGTGGCTATTTCAACGATGCCTCTCTTCTATCTCGGTGGTATGATTATGTTGTTCATATGTCTATGGAATAGATTCACCTATTTGTGTGCATTTGTATTCAAATGCAAAATTCTAATATGCACACATTGAGGGGGAGTCTCTTCCATGTTTATTGCTGGTAGTCTTGTGATCCTTTCCTGCAAATCCTAGTATTGTCATCTAACACCAGAAACGGGGAGATTGAAAGAACATTTCATGTTTTCCTGTGTTTTGTGTGTTAGATAACAATACTATGGACATTTCTCATGTGCGCTAAGTGTGTAGGAGGTTTGGGGGGCCGGAATATCCGCCCCACCAAGGGCCGGATAATCCGGCCTACCTCATTGATCAAAGGATGCCAAGGTGCGTCACCCAGAGAAGGGGTGAATTATCGCCCAGAAAATCCGAAATGGGGCGGTTTTTCTTCCCCAGGCCGGATAATCCGGCTATCACATGGCTCGGATAATCTAGCCCCCAGAATTTGAGCAAAGCATGACAAGGCGCGTCGCTCGGAGTCCGGTCGGAACTGGGGCGGTTTTTCCTCCCCAGGCCGAATAATCCGGCCCCCAGAAGATGATCAAGGTCAAGCTCTGCGCGACACTCAGAGAGGGGGCGTACTATCTTCCGGATATTCCGAGTCTGGGGTGGAGTTTTCCCCAGGCCAGATAATCCGGCCCTCACTTGGGCCGGATAATCCGGCCCCCAAAGTTTCCAACGGCTTGGTTTTGGAAGGGGGTATAAATATCCCTCCTTCCCCAACGTTCAGAACTCTTGATTCATTTGAAATTGTTCAGACACTGTGCAAGAGCTCCCATTCTAGATCTCCCACTTCAACCACCTGAAGGCTTCGATCTTTGGGGGAATTGAAGGAGGAGAGAATCGTCTTCACGAATCAAGCGCATCAACTCCTATCCATTCATTTGGATAAATCCCTGATCTAGTATTCTTGTCAATATCTAGATCTTGTTCTTTGTTATTGATAACTTGTTCTTGTGGCAGCTTGTTGTCATTACGGGAGCCTCCAAGTTGATTGTGGAGTTGCGCCCTACTAGTTGTGTAAAGGCACCGGTACCCGCCTCGAAGGGTCCCTATAGTGCAAAGGTGGATCAGGCCTTTGGTGGTGGGATCCATCGGAGAACAGGGTGAGGCCTATTGTGGCATGGTGGTCTTAGTACCTCCCACCCCTCCATCACAGACGTACTTCCCTTAACAAGGAAGGAACTGCGGTCAAACAAATCCTGTGTCTCCGCATGCTTCACTACGGTTTACCCGTTCCTCTTCCACTCGCTCTTTACTCGCTAGTAGATAGGTTTGCATATAGGGAAATTCCACCTAAAAGTATATCTAGAGAATTTACCCTTTGTGCTAAGCCTAAAATTGAAAAGGCATTAAAATTTGAAGTAGCGCCTATTCACCCCCCTCTAGGTGCCCATACGATCCATTTCACATATATCCACTCAAATTTCCGGAGAAAGTGTATGAAATTGAAAGATCCATCGCACACGACTACACATAAAGGACAATATACATCAACATGTACAATATCCAATAAGTTAGACATCCGTTCCTCTTTGGCCTATGAACGAAGTTTCAATTATCTCAAGGAAAGTCTCACAAGAGTCAATTGATCAAAGTCAAAGACTCTAAAAATCCATCAACATGGATTTTCTTCATGTTTTCTTTCCAATATAATTTAAACATAGATGTCACTCATAAGTGATCTCTTAATTATTTGTCTTGTGACATTTTAGCATTCGTTTTTATGAATGTGATTTCTCCAACTAGACTTGTAAAAGTTAATCCATCTTTTATGGAATACGATAATTATTTGGACAACCTTTGTTCTCATAATACCCGAACAAAATAACAATTACTAAAAACAAATCTTGAAGGCAAGCTTTGATGTCAACAAAACCACAACAACACTTTATTTTTTCGATGAACATCATCACATATTCTCTTATTAGTTACTTAGGCCATTGGTGTTCATGAATTGTGTTGTTCTGTATAACAGTTCACACCAACAAATTCGGTATCCAATATCCAAAAACCACATTGTTTAACAAGCAAAGAATATATCCATAACATGTATATACCTAAGTTGGACATTTCCAGTCTTTTTCTTTTCTGCCAAATATTTTCTAGATTCTCTTTCAGCATTTCCTTTTCCTTTTAAAAGAATCTATCAATATCAATAGTGGTGCCATACACATGACACATAGTCCAAAGCGTTTATAGTAAAATACTAATATCATTGGACTTGCACTTTGAAGTGGATCATCATAATGAAATGTTTGGCATTCTTTCAAAATATATCCTTTAGTAATCTTTTAGTGTAGTAAACATTTTACCTACATCTTCTATTCATCCTTATCATGACAACTTTCATGATCAAGCTACTATAGCCTATAAGGGAGAATCGCGAGTATAATGTTAGTTCCCGAAACCGTTTTGGGAGATCTAGATGCCTAGCATCTGCAACCTTCGCAAATTCTCATACAATATGAGAATATGTATTTTGCTAAATTATACTCTATCATATTGCAACCAAAACAATGTTTCAGATATCATAATATCTTACACACATGATGGTTTCTGAAATAATCCTTTCAGCTCCTAGATAACCTTGATTCTAAAACATCTTTTGAATATCAAGGATCATGGAGGAAAACATGATACTTTACATAATAACACTGGAATTGTTACTATTGATTTAATACTACTTATTAAACTTAATGCAGTAAATGGAGTTTGCTGAAAGTTTGCAATAGGACTTTTAAACTTTAGATTGACACTCAAAACAATATGATACCAGTTTGTAAAGTAAATATCCAGAATTCTATAGTTCTACTATCTCAATTATAACTAAGCATAAGGTAGTAAATGGATGCCATCACCTACAACAAACTATGCAAATTCACTTTTATTTAGTTTATGATAAATTGAGTTTGAATAATCCAAATTACAAATAAACTCCCACTCAAAAACAACATCCCTCGTGTCTTTTTGGTGATTACATGAACCATATCCACTACACCAAGACTGATCATCACGTGAGTTGGTGTAGCTTCAAAGGCGAGCATCTAGATGATTATCATATCAACCATATGACTCTCATGCTTTAACTTTTGGTTCGTGTTCCGAGGTCATGTATGTACATGCTAGGCTCGCCAAGTAAGAACCATAGTACTCACGTGTATAAACTGTCTTACACCCGTTGTATGTGAACGTATAGTCTATCACACCCGATCATCACGTGGTGTCTCGAAACGATGAACTTTCTTAACGGTGCATACTAAATGAAGAACACATTTTTTTCTTGATATTTAAATGACGGATCATCATATAATGATACTAAGAGCCATACAAGCAAAATAAGATGCACACAAACATCATATGCAAAAAGTGATATAATATAGTTCTTGCACTTGATCACTATCTTGTGCATCATGGTATGATCTTTATCATTCCTAAATGTGTAAGGCCAAGGTCTATGAAACTTACACTTTGGTATGTTATAATTTCCAAGAGTACCAAACCACAAATTATAACATTACTATATCATAACACTTGCCCATCAAAAACAAAACTAGATGCTTCTAATTTATCCTTTGCATGTTTTTACGTGGCTTAGGGATTTCGGAGATATAATTGTTCTTACCTACGAACATAGAACCACAACGATGATAGTCAAATTATTAGCAACCCGTTGTAAATCAGATATTGACTATAGTAGGAGAGACAGACACCCGCAAGCCACTTATGCAAAACTAGTTGCATGTCAAGCGTGGAACATGTCTCATGTGCAAGGAGACGTAAAGTTAGTCCCGACCACTTCATCCCACTATGCCACCAATATCCAAAATACATAAAGGATGTAATCATATGATCATCAGCGCCCACATATTCATATATGTTCTAACCGTGCAAAGCATCTACGCATAGATCAGGCTCTGATACCACTGTTAGGTTCATGATGTCTACACACTTCTATTCTTGTAGACAGTTGTTGGGCCTCCAAGTGCAGAGGTTTGTAGAACAGCAGCAAGTTTCCCTTAAGTGGATTACCCAAGGTTTATCGAACTCAGGGAGGAAGTGGTCAAAGGTATCCCCTCTCAAGCAACCCTGCAATCAAGATACAAGAAGTCTCTTGTGTCCCCAACACACCTAATACACTTGTCAGGTGTATAGGTGCACTAGTTCGGCAAAGAGATAGTGAAATACAAGTGGTATAGATAATTATAAGTGGTAACGGTGCCAGAAAATACTTTGATGGCGTGGAAGAGAACTGAAATAAAGATGGCAGTAAGCAAACATGTAACAGATCTAGTTGCAAATGGTGTTTCAATGCTTAGAAACAAGGCCTAGGGATCATACTTTCACTAGTGAACACTCTCATATAAATATATTATCTTCATGATACTACTCTTAACTATTCTCCGGTTGAACACTCTAATCGATGGTAGGGCTATAACAGCACACCTCAAAGTTCATCTTTCCCATCTAGAAAACCCCACACTGTCACCTTGAGTACTAGACGAGTCCAACAAACACCACAATTTCATAAAGACATTCAACTCCAAATAAAACTCATAACAAGTATTTGTAATCTCCAGACTAAGTGCCACCATGGTGTGCACGCTGTCACTTTCACACACATGGGGAGAGCAGAGATCTATTAAAGCACTTGAGTAGCAAGGTAGATCTATAGATTACAATCTCATGATCTCAATAAGATCATGCATAGACAGAGAGAGAGATGAACACAGAGCTACCGGTAGAACCCGTAGCCTCAAGAGAGAACTACTCCCTCCTCATCATGGGAATCCGCGATGGTGATGGAGATGGCGGTGGAGATCGATGGAGATGGCTCCGAGGGCACTTCCCCGTCCCGGTAGGGTGCCGGAACAGAGACTTTCTGTCCCCCGAATCTCCCCTTCGGTGGCGGCGGCGCAGTGGAACTTTTCGTGGATTTCTGATTGACTCTCTAGGGTTGTTGCATCGGGAAGAATATATAGGCGAAGGGGCAAGGTCGGTGGCCGGCCAGGGCGCCCACACCATGCCCTAGCACGGCCTAGGGTTGCCCGCGCCAAGGGGATGTGGCCACCCTATGGCCCCTCTCCGTCTCCCCTTCTGGCTCCATGAGTCTTCCGGTAAAATAGGAACTTTGGCTTTTGTCCCGTCCAATTCCGAGAATATTCATTTTCTGACTTTCCTGGAACCAAAAACAGCAGAAAACAGGCAACTGGCACTGTGGCTTTTGTTAATAGGTTAGTCCAAGAAATCATATGAAAAGTACTCCAAAGTGTGGACAAAACATAAGAAAGTAGATAAAACCAAGCATGGAACATCAAAAATTATAGATACATTTGCAATGTATCAGTTCGCAGCATAGAAAACAAAAAAATTCTACGATATGAATAACTAAGCACTAAGATCTATCTACATAGATACAATCAATAGGTGGATATACACCCATACAGATCTTACCCTCGAAGACCGAAAAACTTTGTTAACAAAATCTGATTCTATGGATGATGTAGTCGTTCACTTGCTGATCTCAAGATCGTGATGAAGTGTAACATCCCAAAACTTTAATCCAAGGTTATTAAGATCCAAATCATCAAAATTAGGGTTAACAAAACCTTTTTTCAATTGAAATTATCAAAGCATTCATATGTGTGTGCATTTAAAAATAGGAGTTGATTGAATTGCCATGTTTAAGTGATCCATTGCTTGTAAAATGATTCTTAGGTAAAATAAACATCATCTAGATCATCCCCAAAGAAAAACAAATCAAAATGAATAAAAGAAGCAAATGGTCATTTGTGCCATTTTAATCAGCATGCCTACTTTGGCTATTCCTAGAACTCAAAACCTAATAGAAACAAAAGTGGATCTTTGCACCCCTTGCTAGTACACATAATGATGTACCAAGGCCCACTTTGTGATCTGCCGAAAACATTCAAACACTACATTTAAATGGCATGTGAAAGTTGAAACTATTTCATATGGGAAGATCCCACTATTTCAAAAACCACTCAAATGAGCTCAAATTTCAAAACCCAAGCACCCACAGAGTCTCAAGCTTATTCCTAGCACACCCACCAAAAATCTTTTCAAAATTCCAAACTAAATTTCTTGCGGCCATTTTATCAAACACATGGCATGCATGAATTACACCTAATATCTAGTTTACTGTTCTGAACAGGGTTTTGCACCCAATTCTCCTCAAAACACTCCCTCTGTCTCCAAATGATCTAACCATGCCATTATCACCCCCTCCCCTATCCCCTAGTGGCCATGCCATGCCATGCCGAGCATATGCTGGTCGGCCGACCATGCCACCACCGCAGCAGACCACCTCGCCCCCTCTCACCATGTCTAGCAGCTAGCTCACACCTCGCCGCCACTCTCTGTCCCCTCCTCGAGTCAGGCCAGAGCATGGACCACCGCCAAACCGCCGCGCCCAGTGCGACTGCGCCATGCCGAGCACGCGCCAGAGCGCCGCGCCCGACACGCGTGCACAAGCCGCCGCTCGACCGCAGCCTGCGTCCACCGCTTCGCCACGACCCAGGGAGCATGCCGGACATGCCCGTTCGCCGCCCAACGCACCACAGCCACCGCTCGCCGTGTACACCGCCGTCTCTGCCGCTTAGAGCGCCAGCTCCACCCAACCGCATACCACCGCCCCTAGTCCCGCATTGATCACGTAGAGCACCGCCAGGAGACCAGCGACCACCCCTACCTCGAGCCATGCCGCTAGCATGCTGTGCAGCCCTCGCTAGAGCCGCTCGCCCATCCCTCTTAGTCGCGTCATCGTCCTATAAAAAGAGGCCACCCCCAGCCCCATTCGGCACACCACTCACCTCCCCTCACCTCACTGACCGTTCCCCACTTCTCCCCGGAGCAAGTCGAGCAGCCGTTTGCTGAAATTGCACTGGAGAAGGCCGCCTCTGGAGGAGAAGGGCGCCACTGATTGCGACCACACCCGGAGCTGCCTCGACCGTCCCTGAGCTCGCCGTCGTCTACCAGTCCGTTTACCCGCCTCGCCGTCGTTGCTGGAGCCCTGGTACACCCCCTGAGCACCCCCACTGAGCCGCTAGGGTTAGAGTTCGCCGGCGACAGGTCCGTCGTCGACGATGATCCCTAGCCGTTGATCCCCGTTCTAATCTAACGACCCACATCGCCCCGTATCGCTTCGCGCGTTATGAGCCGCTGACCGGTGGACCCCCTGTCAGCTGAGCCCCGTGTCGTGTAGTGTCACTTGGCTAGCCCGTTAGTGTTCCTGTGCAACCCAGTTAGTTTGAATTAGGATTTTTCTATTTTAGTTAAACCTAGTTATGTCCCTTAGTTTAAAATTCAATTCAGAGAGATTTACAAATCCAAATGGAATGATTCCAATTTTGTTGGAAAGCTACTGAAAAGATCTACCAAAGCCCGTTGGATTTAATTCAATTAGAGTTAGAGATCTCTCCTAGTAAAAATAACAAGACAGAAGCATTTGCACCTTGCAACATTTTTATAAAATCAACCATGATAGCTTTTGAGTTGATTACAACTCTCAAAAATCACATTTAACCATACCTATCTAAATATGTAATAATATTAAGGTTTACATGCAGTGACTTTGGACTAGTACCAAAATAATGCTATATAGGCATTTCTAGTCACTTTAAATCATTAAATAATGGACTTAAACCAAAGTAATTATGAACCAACCCTTAAATTACATTCCCACATGTTAAGATATGTGGTGATGACATGTGTCCACATGATCCCACATTTTAAGTGGTGAGTATTAAATCTTAGTTAATTTTCAATGAGTAGAAATTACTTTTCTAAAATAAAAAGGAGGAAACTATTGAATAAAACTTGTGATGCTTGTGATGATACTAGAACATCAAATGTATGCCTTAGAGTGCTAATTAGAATAGTTAAGTATTGTTTGGTGATTGTGTACTCCGTATGTATTTATAGACGATAGTACTGACCAAGCTTACGAGGAGGAGGATTTCTACCAAGAGGAGGAAGACAACTTCAACCACTTCACCAACCAAGGCAAGCTACTATTAGCAAGCTAGGATTAAACTAGAGGGTTTAACAAAGATGCTTTAGGCATGCTTTGGTTAAACTACTTTGACTATTCTTTACCCCAAGTACTAATTTTCAAGCTTTACTTCCTTTAATTTACACAAAGTCCCTTACTTGTTTTGAAGGTAGCATAAAGAGTATAAAACTTGACCTATTTAGATAACTTTAGATGTCATTCTATGGCATGATATTGATCCCATCTTTCCACCTTAGTGAACACTCTTAACTTAGTAATTTAGAGTTAGATAAAAACTTGAGTCACTTTGGATGGGAACACTTGGTGAAAATGAATTATGAAAACCTTGGAATGATGAGTAATTCTATTGAGATGTTTTGACATGTGTTGAGACACACAAATGTTTTATGATGGTGAAAATGTTGAGGCATGAGCCTTAGCCCTTTTATAAAACTGATGGTTGGATTCGGATGCGATACCATTCCAAATTTAACGTACAACCACAATACTTGAATTGGGTAAGGCTTAGCCAGAAATTTATATGCATTAGTATTCGTTCCCTCGCGGGAGAGGTTTGAGCTGAGGCTACCTCTCAATGTTGTCCACCTATGTAGTGCCCAAGATGACAGATGGTCATGGTTGGGAGGCCATGCTCATAGGAGAGGTGCTTATACTAGGGTGTGTAAAGGAAAGGTTATGTTTGATTATCTGCATACTAAGTATGATGATTCAGGGTTATCCCTGACAGATGTATCGAATCTTGTGGTGAAAGTGTACCACCTCTGCAGAGTGTCAAACTATTCGAATAGCCGCGTCCGCGGTTAGGGACAGTTGGAATGGCCATACTGTTTCGTTGTCAGATGTTTTCAAAATAACTTATGAAATGAATGATGAATCTTGACTTGACCACAACAGGGTTGTGTTTATGACACTAGCTTCCCAACTTAAGTGATTCTAGAACTTTATGTTATCTTTCTTTGCTTCTGAACTCAGCTTAGGTTTCAAACTTAACTTTATAGTTAAACTTAGAGTTAGCACTTTACCTTAGAACTATACTACTTGTTAGTGGTAGTTTGCGAGTACTTAAAAAGTACTCATGGCTTTTGTCCCTGGCTATTCTCATGGCCAGACTATGAAGGAGACTACCAAGATGATGGTCAGCAGGACGGCTATGATAACTAGGACTATCTGCCTTCGTCAGCATTTCCTGTGCCCCTGAAGATGGACCCCACCGCTATGCTTATCTTTTTATTCCGCTGCTTGTTGTATTAAGACAGGATCATGAGATCCTTATTTGTGTAAGACCTTATGTATGGTTTGTAATGGATGATGTACTGTGATATCCAATCCGTTATGTCTCGCAAAAATGGTAATCCTGGGATTGCGAGGTATGGCATAACGGGCATCTGGGATTAAAAATCCGGGTGTTGACATGAAGTCTAGCACCGCAACGAAGCAGTGCATCCGTGATTGCACACACATTCGATGCCCCGACAACCTCCTAGTCCTCGCTCAAGAAAAGCAGTGGAAGCAACAAATCCTTCTAGAGAAAGCCATCGGAAACATGTACTTCACTAATCCGAAGCCATGGGAAATATTTTAGAGGGGGAGAGAGATCCTTCACGAGGAGGTGTGTAGTCAGAGAAGGAGGAGGAGGCCTTTTATAGGGGGCAGCCCCTCGCATGTCCAGCGGCCAAGGTGGTGTCCCCACCTCTCCCTTCATTCATGTGGGTGGAACCTCCATTCACATAAAACCTTCTCCACTCACATGCATTATTCTCCCCAAATTTAATATATCTCTCATTTAATAAAACTCTTTTATTTATTTTATTCAGATTTTTTTAATTACTTTAATTAACAAACATTCACATAAAACCCCTTGCATCATTTAGATATCACATGCAAACCCAATTTCAGCGATTTGACCTAAAACAATTTCGGCGTCCATCGAAATAATTCCAGCGCTTTACTTTTCTTTCTTTGGCATCATATTTTATCCAAATGGTGTCGATATCACTTAAGTGTGTCACCCTATGATCCGCGAATAATGCAGACATGATCGAGACCCTTCTCCGATCAGTAATCAGCAGTGGGACCTGAAGATTCGTACTGACTCCAACACATTCAACGATGAGTCTAGTAATCATGTGAACCTTTTAACATTGTAATTAAATCCCTTTGTCTCACAATATATTATATGTCTAAGATTCGATCATCGGTATCCCCATACCTAGTTTGATCTGCTTACCGCAAGTACTCTTTTCATGTTCCCGTGATACAACATTCTAGTATTCTCATCACTTGCTTAGAAGTTATGTCAATATGATATCACCGAGAGGGCCCAGAGTGTATCTCTTCGTTATCAGGATGGAAAATTCCCATTATTGATCCATGAGCCTCAACATTATACTTTTAGAGTACATAAACCCACCATTATAGTCACTCTGTTACAGTGTGACATTTGATGTTATCAAAGTACTCTTCCGATGTTAGCAATTAACATGATCTCATGGTCTAAGGATTAAAGTTACTTCTTATGATGTTATAGAAATGTGAACATAATGACTTTGATCGTATTACTATACTTCAGATGAATGTTCATCATATCATTCTACCAATATTGTGACATCGTTATTAACAACATCCAATGTCCATGATCAGAAAACATGACCATCTTGTTAATTAATGAGCTAGTTTATATGAGAGGCATAACTAGGAATTCTATAATTTGTTTATTAAACACACATATATTAACGTTTCCACTTAACATAATTATAGCATGCAAAATAATCATTTATCATTAATATGGAATAAGATAATAATCACTTTATTATTGCCCCTCGGGCATATTTCCTTCATAGACTTGTACCCATGGTATACATATACCCTGTCCATTTAAACTGACATGTCAAACTTATCTATAGATTCTCAACCTATGCGACCAAGAAGCTTAGGGACAACTATACGATTGCGAATTTTGAACTTTGATACTTTCATGTACTTAAAATTGTGAATAATAACTTGTGTACTATTGGATCTACCCATCGATTATCCATTATGGGTATCCATCGGGTATGGGTATGGTAAAATTTTATAACCATGAGTACATGTATGGGTAAACTTTTATGCTCATTAAGTACACGAGTATAAGTATGGTATTTCTCTACCTTGTACATACCTTGTCCATTGCTACCCTTAGCGGCCGGTCAGGTGAAAATATTACCCAACAGTGTGTGCTGCTACTGTTTCGTGGTTCGTGGAGTGCCCCGGTGTAATTCATATGGTCATACGATAGGGGCGAATGAAGAAACGCATATGAAATCCAAGAGTCGTGAGCAGCTCGAGATCGAATTGTATTTTAGCTTGACTCGAGATCGGCTTGAAAAGAAATAAGCCGAGTATGATTGTCGTACATACCTCGACCGAAAAATAAGCCGGTCTTGAACCAACACAAGATCGTTCGATAGCTCAAAAGGAATTATATATAATTATTATTTTATATATATTATGATAATTTATTACCTTACATGTCGTGTATTGAACTTATTTCTACTGTTGTCGATGAAATTTAATTAAAAAAATCGAAAATTTTAACTTATTCCTTCTATATGTTGTGGATGGGATTTTCCTGGCATCTATATGCAAGAAATATTGAAATCTTTTATCGTTTAGCATAGCTCAAAACTAACTTGAGATCGACTAGGGTTTGTAAAAGTCTAACTCGACGCTTGAATTTAGCGTAAGCTGAGGTTAGCCTAACCCAAATCGCTCGAACTCTGACTCGTTTGGCAGCCCTAATCACGGACCAAACCCACATTTCGGATCACCAACGTCGCGCGGTAGGAGGATCAGTGGCTGCGTCACAGCGAAACACGGAAATGTATGTGGAGAAACCGGGATTCGCATCATTTGACGTGACTGTGAACTGCCTCCTAGTTCTGGCCTGTATAACACGGGTGACGCGTCCGAACGCGGGCGGACGTAACATGGCCGGAAAGAAGAATAAAGAAGACGACGGTGTCTTCCTCCTCCCGGAACACGCGTAGGGAAAACCGTGTTGGAGTTCGCCAGAGTCGCTCAAAAGAACACGTTCGTCCAGCACACGCATACCGGTTTCGAGCAACAGAAATAAACAATCGATCAAACAAGAAGCATTGTAAAGTGCTCACTCATACATGCTCCAGAGTGTCATCCTTAATATACTAGTTTTATTTCGCTCCTCCGAGCGCCGGTCACGCACAGCAACGCGTGCACACAGATGTCTCGAGCAAGTGGGTACAAGCAGCGACGAGCGCGCAAAGGAGCGCGTCATCGATCTTTAGTTAAAGAACCCAACGGCGGTCGGAGCCGGTCTGAACCTACTTCCGTTAGAAGACCAGGAAATTGACTGACGGTCGATTGATTGATTCGGCAGTTCAAACAGAACAGGGCAGTTGTTCTCACTGAACAAGCAGAAAAAAAAAATCACGAATCATTCGGCCTAGTGGAAGGCCAGTCTCGGGCGAGCTGGGAGTTAGGTCAATTTACCTGCATTTGATTTTCCACACGTATGGCGGAATGCATGGACCGATCGAAGATGGGAACATGTCCGTGTGTGCAAAAGACATTATGACCTGACACTGACGGCCCTAACCTAATGCGACGAAGGTTTGTTTAGTCAAGTTAACTTTTGTTTCTTTGTCCTCTCTATATATGGTTCTAGAATATGAGCAGCAGGACTTCGTAGTTCGTAGTCTTCACTTGATACGGGGTCTAGAACGGGGGAAAGTTGGCATGTGGAGATGGACAGGTCGAGAGGATAGGAACATGTGTGTGCGCAAGAGACAGACATTATGTTTTTTTTTGAACTGAAACGGCCCCGAAAGACCCCGAAGCTGCCATTAATCATCTATCGGTGGGTACAATATGCAAACAGGCCCCTTACAAGATGAAAATTGCAGAGAAGGCCTACGAATAAGCAAGGAGGACCCTAAAAAGAAAACTAGGAAAGCAATCAGGTCATTCACTCCCTCCACCGTCGCTGAGCTCTCGCCGCCGGCCATCTTGAACTAGCCGGGGACGAACCACTTGGCCAGAGGAAGACGGTGAAGCCCGGCGCAGAGCTCCCAGTTGGCCTCCATCCTGGAGGTTGGATGTGCGTCGTCGATGCGCGACTTGAGCCCTTCCTAGGCGAAGATGCCAGTGGCAACGGAAGCCACCGCGCTGGTTGAACAGCGAGGTAGCAGAGCAGCTAGGTCAACGGCGCCATCGCGGCTCTCCTTCTCTCCCCCCTCGCCTCCTTGGTCGGCCAGATTGATGAGAAAGCCTCGAAGCCGCGAAGACGCAGCCGCCGGTGCTTATGATGGGCTCCCGAAAGACGAGCCGCAAACAACGCCTCCTGCCTCGATAGGAAGATGCCGCAGTTCATCGCGACCCACTGGAGCAGCACCCATGCGCCAGTGAGGAAGAACCCTGCCCTCCCCTTACCACACTACTACTCCACTCCAGTCTTCCCCTCCCCTCGCCTCCACGACCATCCGAAGAGAGAGACCAGAGAACAAAGCTGCAGAGGAAGGGGAGGAACGACCTAACCTTGGGCTTATTGACGGAGATCCCTGGGGAAGCGCCGCACTTCGGTGCCTCCGACCGCCGGAGACCACCCCCACGACGTCGCCATCTCAGGATGCGCCGGATCTGGCCCACACCGACCGGCGCCCTACTCCATACTACCGGCATCTCGCCGAAAAACCTAAAACTAAACCTACCATCTACTCCGGCACCTCCCCCTCCCCCCCCCCCCCCTGGCCGGCAGAGCCGCCGGAGAGGGGTCGAGATCGGGCCGGTCTCCAGAGGTCGACGACCAGGCAGGGGAAGGGGGAGGAGAGACGGGGTGGGAGAAGAGAGCGTTTTTCTCTACCACAGAGATGAACATTATGAACTGAATACTCACGGAGTACTATTAATGGCCTGACCACGCGTAGTATTAGTGATTTGTCTAATCGAGATTTTGTTTCGTTTGATTTCGTTTCTTTGGGAGAGAGGATTTGGAGCAACGGTGCCCTTTATTTGAAAATTTAAAAATCTGTATTTTTGGTTTCAAAAGATCACAAAAAAAAATTCGGGGATACATGTAGTACATGGTTTGAATACCGATGGGATTTTTGGGTACAAGTTCCTTTTTATTTTGGGCTACAGCAAAAATTCGAATTTCTGACTGTATATAGGAGTGAAAAGGACTTTTTTTTTGTCAGAAATTTGTATTTTTTGTATTTCCCAAAATGCAACCTATTTTTTTGCTGGAATTTCTACTATACCTTTGGAATGTGTATATGTTAGTGCGTATTTTTTCACATTTTTTGAAGTTTTGAAAACGGGTTCTTGAAAAACCGGGCACCATGGTACCCGCGTGCTGCTGCCGATTGCTCTTTCTCTGGTCTCTACTCACGGAGAGTACATGGCTTCCAGAACTTGTAGTCGTTGGCCAGTCCAAACGTTTCCAGATATGCATCACCCGAAGAGTACAGTTTCGGCGGATGCATGCCTGCATGGTACTCCTTCCATTCACAATTATCTTATCTGGGGAGGAGAACGGGCCACTGGCCACCGGCGAGGCGGCGCATGGGGAGAACAGGCCGCTGGCCACCGGCGAGGCGGCGCTCGAGGAGGAGAACAGCCCGCTGATAGCAGTGGCTTCGGAGTCAACCTAGGTGAGCGGCGATGGGGGAGGAAACGGTGTGGAGAGGAAAAGCTCTTTGGACAGGTGGAAAAAACCGTCGTCCGGTTCATTAGTTTTTTATCTACTGTTCAAACATAACTAAGCCGGTGCTCAGCGCACGGGCTTTCGTTCAGACGTAAGCTATAGAGTAATCCTATCTTCAGTCAAGGTCAAGCTTTGTAATTTTGATCATCTATTTAGAAAAATATTAATATCAATATTATAAAATCAATTATATTAGAATTAACATAAACTACATTTTCATATTATATATGTTGAGAATTATGGATGTTGACATTTTTCCGTATATTGTTGGTTAAATTTAGCAAATTTTGACTTTGACTAAACCCAAAATGAGAGGCAATTGTGAAGGAAGGGAGTAGTACTACTCGGTTGTATTTTTTTTTCCAGAAGGAACTAATGCTCCTTATTTCAATGCAAGTGCCATTCTCAACTTGCGCTGGTCAACGGTTTGAAATAAGATGCAAATATTTTATCTCCTATTATAGAGAAACTACAAGACAAAATAGTTGTTTCAGATCCGCTGTGTTAAGTGTGAGGAGACATACCTGTAGCTCCCCCGACCCCGAGTCGCTCCTGCGCGGGGGCGACCGGGGAAACCCTAGCCGCCGCCGGGGGGCCTCCCTCCGCTCGAGCCCCCCCCCCCTCGCCGCCGCTGCCGCAGGCCGTCCACGCGGTGGCGGCGGGTGCCCCGCTGCCAAAAGGTTGCGGGGGGAACTGCCGTGGAGACTGGGAGATCGGCCAGGGCGGCGTCCCCGGGCAGGTGGCGGCTATCCGCTCTGCCGTCGCGGTGGCGCGAGGTGGAGTGGCAGGGACGGAGGAGCTGGTGCGGAGAGACGGGGCGGAGGTGCTGGTGGGTGTGGTGGCTTCGCCCTGGCGGGGGCGCGCCGTGGGGGCCGATCTGGGCCGTCTGGGCCGGGGAGGGCCTCCACTGGGCGTGGCGGCTGGCGGTGGTCGCAGCTGGGGGCTGGCTCCGGCTGGGCTTGGTGATGGTGGTGGCTAGGGTGGCGGTGCTGCTGGACCTTCCGTGGCTCGGTAGCGGCAAGGAGGCGAGGAGGTGGTGCGTCCTGGCTGTGTGGTCGCCGATGGGTCCCCCGTCGGGCGGCAGTGGAGATTTGGTGGTTGCTGCAGTGGCCGCCTCGGATTGAAGGTGGTGGAGATTCCCGGGGAGAAATCCTTGTTCCGACATCGGTCGGAACCGGCGGCGGCGACATCTGCGGGTGCCGTTGACTTTCTTGGAAGCGTCGTTGTGGGCTCCTCCCCTCGTCCGTGGACTTCTGGAGGGAAACCTCGGATCCTCGGGATCGGACGATGAAGGCGCTACACGTCTTTCTCCTCCTTGGGGCATCGTTTTCGGGGTCGGCTGGAGCTTGGAGACTCGTGGATGGCGGCTGGGCCACCGTGTGGGTGCTGAGGCGGCTCCTCATGGGCGCTGATGTGCAGTTTGGCAACGATGATGCGTCGAGCTGAGCTTGGGTCGTGGTTCGGGCTTCGGTAGTCGGTCTTTCCTGCGTGTCCGATGGGTTCTCTGTGCTCGTTGTGTTGCTGTGGAGTCGGAGCTGCGATGGAGCGTGTCCAGGCGGTGACGATGACCGGCGGCCGGTGGTCTTTCTAGAGGGCTCGGTCGGCACAAGCCCAACATATTTCTCTCGGAAGGCTCGACGTCAAAGTCGGAGCTGTCTGCCGTTGGTGTGTGTGGCCGACTGTTGGCATGGGCCGACATGGGTTCAGGCGTCGCTTGATGCGAGGCTTCGTTTGGGTCGTTGAAGGTGAAGTCGAAATCGCTGGCTCGCGGAGGAGTGACAACGATGACACTAGATGGCAACCTCGATGGTGGCCTTTCTTCTTCGTTGTGTGTGTGCTCCATGTGGGTGGTCAGGTCGGCCGATGGTGGTGGTGCCCAATATGATCGTGTTCCATGACGACATTGGCGTATTTGTATCGGTTTTTGGCCGGTTCCCCGTAATGAACTGGTCAATTCTCTCCTACTTTTTTAAATAAAATGAGGCAAATTGCCCGTTTTGCTCAAAAAAAAATACAAGACAAAATACAAACTTTTTCAAAAGCTCCCTTTAAGCTAGTTAGGCAACTGAAACAGAAATAGACAGAGCATTTGTACATCAACTGCGGTAATGCACCCTTTTCTAGGGTAATCCGTGCCAAGCATGAAAACTGCACCAGCATGAACTCTGGATGAGCTAGCACAATTACTTCATGTTTGCAAGTTTTTAGAGCACCCCAGCCAACTCACTCTCCCAAAACTCCATAGTTTTGCAAAACTGAGAATCTCCCATCTCCAACCAACTCCCTGGCTTCTCCCGTCCCATGAGGGTTTGATCATTCTCTCTTTGCTCCATCCTCGGCGAGAACATAGATAACTTCCGGTGACTATTGTTTGGCAAAAGCATAAGAAATCACTCCAGATGTCTCCCAATCCAACTCTCCATAGCTATTATATATGACAAAATAAAATGAAAGAATGGAAAGGTGGACTATGTAGAGTGGAAAATGGAGAGACGTCGGTGCATGAAGAGATACACGGAGGAAATGTTTTTGGACCCTTCATATATACAGTGAGTCTCGGTTGGAGATACTCTTACATACATGTAAGAACTCCAACAAAAATACTAGTATGTTTTTTTTTCGAAATTCCACCGATCTATTGTAATCATCAACAACAGTACAATGTATCCTAAAACAAAGAGATAGAGATAAAGGGTAACTACTAACCATCAATCCTTATCATTACGGATGTGGTTGTACATACATGACATACACGGTGTGGTTCTACTTAACTCGCTAACACTAAAACATAACAAACCCAGGTGTAATCCCTTTGAGGTTGTTGGTAAAACCTTCTACTCCCTCCGTCCAACAAAGGATGTCGTGACCTTTATTTTGCAAAAAGCTCCTCGTATTTCTTCCGACAAAACACGCACTCCTTCCTCTATCGGCGCTGCACTACCTCGCCCTCTCCGCTCTGCCGTCTTCAACCTCCGCTCGCCGGTGCTCGACCTCGACGGCGCTGCTAGCCGGCGCAACCTCTTTGGCCACCATGCCGTAGCCTGCGCCGGTAGCCCCCGCTCCCTTGCTATCCTCAAGCCGTCGCTCGTGCCGCCCGAGGAGCTACAAATCCGTCGTAGGCCACCCAAGGTTCCACCTTGGAGGAGGAAGCTACCACCTTGGCCGCCAACGGAAGTTGTGGATCCTGCTCCTCACCGTCTTCTTGGCCTGGAAGAAATGAAGGGAAGGGGAGGAAGCGGCAGAGACCAGATGATGGCGGCGCCGTTGGAGTTCCTGGAGAAGCAGGGCGCGGCGCGGCTGGAGTTGGCGGAAGCTCTGGAAGAAGCGCTCACCCTCAAGCTCGACTATTTCCTAGCCCTCGCCATCGTCCAGGTCCGATTTGACTCGATCCGCCACTCCCTGCTCCCCCTCCTAGTAGCTAGTGGCCTGTAGCGTCGCTTGATCTGCTTTTTAAAGTTTTTACTTGATCCACCAGATTTTGAGCAGCAGCATAATTATACCTGTGTTGATTTGTTAATTTTGTATGTTCCGACCTGCAATTCGTTGTGCTGATCTGTTAGTGTTAATTCATGCTCTGTTAGTGCTAGTTGCCTGTGAGTACTGAGTACTAGTACTTCCTTACTTCTCTAAAATTGGTTCGATGGTGATTAAGAGAATAAGTAATTTTGTAGGCCAACTCAACCTATGTACACACTAGTTTGTCAATCAGTTCTTTTAGGGAATTTATTGTCATTTTAGTTAGTTCTCTGGGTTTGTGGAGCCAATGAGGTTATTGAGTATGTTGCTTTGGCAGCTTTCTTGGAACTGTTCCAGTTCATGTATGCTCATTTTGTAATGTATGGAGTTATTGTGTTACCTCATCCCTTCTTGCAAATGCTTCGGATTAATGGAGCCTGATAATTTCCTTATGGGGCTTGGTAGGAAAACCAATTAAATTCAGTCTTTTAAAATGAGTCTTTAGGATGACTAGCACTCAAATTCAGTCTTTTAAAATCAGTTAAATGTCTCATCGAATTGGTCATGTTTAAAGTGCAAAGTTCAGAATTGAGAGCACATTGAGAGCAGAGTCTGTTACACACACAAGCACATGGTAAATTGCATATCTATTCTTGATCATATCATATACAAATATACATTATTTGTGCTACACACAAGTACACATTTTCCTCCTTTATCTACCTCACATTTTTGTTCTCAACCTCTCCTTCTATAAGGGCTTTGGCTTGTGCAAGTAGCTCTGCGGTGATAGATATAGAATCTGTTAGCCTGCCTTTTGCTTATTGGCGCTCCTTCTTGTGCAGGGGGTCGTAGCGTATTGCTCCTCCTATACCTCTCATGCTTATATCTCTCCTCTTTCTATAAGTGCTTTTGTTTGTGCTAGTAACTCTGGCAATACTCCAGGAGTAGTAGCAATGGGAAGACAAGCTCCTACTACTGTTGCTGATGTGGAGCATTTTTGTTCTCTACCTCCTTCTTCTATAAGGGCTTTGGCTTGTGCAAGTAGGTCTGCAGTGATAGATATAGCATCCGGTAGCCTGCCTTCTACTTGTTGGCGTTCCTTCTTGTGCGGGGGGTCATAGCGTATTGCTCCTCCTACCTTCATAACCTCAGCCATACAGTACTGCAGTGTCAAGAAGCTTCGAGCCAGCTTGTCGACATCATAGTTATGGTATTCTTCCTCTACGTCCTCTATCAGTTCTTTGATGCTTGCCGGTGCTCTAGTATCAGTGAGTGACTGGAGCGACCTAAAGAAACACAAGTCCAGGACATTCATGTCCGGACTGTTTGGAGGTTGTTGTATCAACTCGATGTCTAGATCTGTCTCGGCTACTACCCGTCGAAAAACCTCATCACCAGGGAGGAGATGAGGTTTTGCGTTGTCTTGTTGTATATAGATTGTTCTTCCTACATCCTCGTCGGGCCACCGTTCTTGGATTGCTGGAATTACTTTCTG
The DNA here is from genome assembly GCA_916181665.1 of Avena sativa. Taxonomy (NCBI): domain Eukaryota; kingdom Viridiplantae; phylum Streptophyta; class Magnoliopsida; order Poales; family Poaceae; genus Avena; species Avena sativa. Next base: position 687,895,175 of record OV702289.1, read on the forward strand.
GCAAAGATACTCCCTCATAACATCACGTGTAACTATCACCGGTTTCAATTCAAGTGTCCCTTTATCTCTGTTTTTACTGTTCTTTTGAGCCGGTGTCTCTTGAACAAAGGCCCAAGTACCAATCTTTCCATCGAATGTGACCTCTCCAACTTCACCATATCTTGGCTTCGCCACAGCTGTCAAGAACATCACCTTCCCAATGTTGTTCTTATTCTGCACAGTGCGGAATGGTCGAGGTTCGTCGGGAAGTAGGTAGTAATTGTTATTTTCCTTTGTCATGTAAAACCATTTTTCATCAATGTGGACAATATTGTCCATTTTCTTGAAGAAAGGATGAGGAGTTGTCAATTGGTCCTCGTCGAGCATCGAGACACAGAACTCCAGTCTTTTGAGCTTGTTTGCTGGCGTAATCGAAGGCTTCAATCGGCTGCTATGGCGTGTTAGGTCTCCCAACTGGAACCTAAGGTGTAAGGTTGAGTGGCTCACACCCAATGATCTTGCTAGACCTCGAATGGTCTTCCTTTGGTTGAGTGGTACTATCGCCACCCTCGGCAGATCCAGATCTTTCTTTTTTCGGCCAACATTGCACTTCTTCTTATTTGAAACATCAACTTCTTCGTTTCGTTCAATCTGTCCCTGGGCTTTGGCCCATATTCTTTCAACAGTTCGGACACTTGTATTCAGCATAAATGCAATTAGCTCCTTGTCCGTTGTTTCTATTCCTCCATCTCTACTCTTAATTACTTCCAACGCAAAATATACACCAAACCTTTGCTCATTTGTCAGTTCCGGTTTTGGATGACCAGCATCTTGAGCATCTTCTTCTTCTTGAGCATCTTCCTCTTCTTGAGCATCTTCTTCTTGAGCATCCAAATCAGGAGAAACATCTTCTTGGGCATCAAAATCTTGAGGGATCTCATTCAAGTCGAGAGCAACAGCTTCTCGAGCAACCAAATCAGGAGCAACAGCTTCTTGGGCATCAAAATCTTGAGTAATCTCATTCAAGTCGAGAGCAACAGCTTCTTGAGCATCGAAATCAGGAGCAACAGCTTCTTGGGCAGCAAAATTTTGAGGAATCTCATTCAAGTCGAGAGCATCTTCTTCTTGAGCATCCAAATAGGGAGCAACAACTTCTTGGGCATCAAAATCTTGAGGAATATTATTCAAGTCGAGATCAACAGCTTCTTGAGCATCCAAATCAGGAGCAATAGCTTCTTGGGAAGCAAAATCAGGAGCAACAGCTTCTAGAGGAATCTTGTAAGTATTATGTAGGACAGTACACATTCCTGTAAAAATAACAAGATTAGGAGCATGACATTATTTGTTTTTTGAACAAGAATACACTAGATGACTCGAGCTAACTTACCATGTACCAAAGGTTCAGAGAAGATGTCTTTTTGACGCATCCTATTATATTTCCACAGACCCAATGTTGTATGGGGTACCATCTTCCTCTTGGAAACCAGCTTACATAATTGTGTTTCATCCTTAATTTGTTTTATCATATAGCTGTGCAAAGAGAAGATTAAATATTATAGACATTATTAATTCGTCCTTGTAGGTCAGGGACAATTGAAACTTACACATTGGAGAGCACTATTTCCTTATCAAGTTTCAGCATTGTCGTGAATGGATGGTAGCTTCTTCTCTGCAACATGAATAATGCTGATATGAATAGGTAGGACAACTTGGTATTTTGTACATCTTACATCTTACATAAACACTTAGTACAGTACATTGGACAGGTCAATATGGAACCATATGGTATTTCTTTAGGTGAGAGGAAGAAAGGGTGCTGTCCCACACCACCATCATCAATAATGCAACTTCTGAACCATCAATATATGCTCATGAATAGCAACAAAGTGGAAGGAGTGAAGGGCAAATGGTAGGCCACACATGCAAGTTTTCTTGTTAACCATTTTACTTTTCCCTATCAGTTTACAATTTTACTTTACCCTGTCAGTTTATAATTTAGAACTGCATATGCAAGCTACTGCTATTTGGTCTGATTGCGATCCTCTTTGTAAAGGTTTACTCCAAAACAAGAGCATACTTCTGAACTTGTACTTGACATGATACAAACTGAATCAGACCTCTTTTTAACAACAATAGAACTTAAATTGGCCCTTACAGTTCTCCTTTCTCACAAGTACACACACAAGTAATAGTGAGATGCATCAAGGACAGAACATGTACTTGTACTTGTATTAAACCAGTAAGGCAGTGAGGATCAAAACTCACTGGAGTATGAATTAGCCATGTACTACCCAAGATTGAAAACTTATAGTGTGTTTCTTTTGATGTAACCAAGATTGAAAACTTATAGTGTGTTTCTTTTGATGTAAGTTAGTTGCCTAGGGAGCTTGTTTTGCTTCAGAATACCACAATGTACTCCCAATATGCATTAGCTTGAGTTACAGCCCGTGTCTGTATATACAAGGATCCAATATGCATTAGCTTTCTAATTTCGTAACTAGCATGATGCCAGCATAACAACAGCTCTTGTCTGTATATACAAGGATAAATAGTTCAGGAGTAGATAAATACTCTGAACTCTAAATTTTAGTAAACAATATCTACTGACAGATTAAGATGTTTTGATTGCATGGACCAATAACTGTAAACATATTTCAGTAAACACTATGTACTAACAGATTTCAGTCAATTTTCTGAAACTCTGAATTTGAGCTCTGTTCTAACTTGTACCTTGTTCTTATTCTTTTTCAGAAACAGCACGGGAGAAGCAGCAGCGAGCTCCACCAGCGGACCACGATGGCGAGGCAAATCAGCAAGTAATCGCGAGGGGAAAAGGCTCCTAGAGGATTAGAATTACACCCTGAAGCTGTTGACTAGCTTGGGGAAGCCTAAGGAGGTGCGACAGAGTCGAATTCGAGTGGGGAAGCAGCGCCTGAAGTGGGAGAAGCAGCAGCGAGCTCCACCAGCGGACCACGACGGCGAGGCAAATCAGCAAGTAATCGCGAGGGGAAAAGGCTCATGTAGGATTAGAATTACACCCTGAAGCTGTTGACTGGCTTGGGGAAGCCCAAGGAGGTGCGACGGAGTCGAATTCGAGTGGGGAAGCAGCGCCTGGAGTGGGAGGAGACGCCTCAGGCTCCAGGGCGTACTAGAATAGGAGGATGGAGGGCGCAGAGTGCCAGGAACCTGGAAGAGGAGGAGGGCGCGGAGGTCCTCGACGACCTTCTTCATCAGGTCCGTCAGTGGCGGAGGGCGGGAAGGACGGCTCTGTGGAGCTCGAGCGCCAGCACGTACTGGAATAGGAGGAAGAAGGGCGCGGAACCTGGAGGAGGAGGACAGAGGACGGAGGACGCGAAGGTCCTGGAGCTCAAGCTCGTCGGGCCCGTCGATGGCGGAGGGCGGGGAGGACGGCTCCGTGGAGATCGAGCGCCAGCAGGTACTGAAATAGGAGGAAGCAGGGAGCGGAAGGCCGGGAACCTGGAGGAGGAGGACGGAGGACGGAGGACGCGAAGGTCCTGGAGCTCGAGCTCGTCGGGGCCGTCGATGGCGGACGTCGGGAGGACGGAGCTGAAGATCGCTGTTTGAATTTCAAAATTTAGTCCTAATTTGAAGCGTTCTGAATGTTTTGAGGACTTTTTTGCAAAAACAAGTTTGAACAGACCCTCCGACATCCTTTGTTGGAAGGAGGGAGTATATAACACGCATTGTATGCCCTGGACCGGGTAAGACACATTTGATACATTTGCACATTTAGAATGGTTGTAAACGGGGGCAAGAGCTAGGATGCCACTTGAATGATGGACCATTGTAGTGTAGGTTTCATCGGAATTCATGTTGCTCTTATGATAAGTTCATGTTAATAAGACGTGGCATCACCAAACAAAAATTACAATTTGAGCGGATGAATTCTTGCATAGTAGTACTAGTTTCTTTTTTTTCGATAAAGAGTACATATTAATATCGTGAAACTAGTTTCTTTTGGAGATCCGTTTTGTACTTCTGTCCCCTGGATTACACTTATGAGACGGTGTTTCTTTTTGCCAATATTATTAGCAATTTATAGAGTGACTGCCCACTTGAAATTAATCACTCCTGAGTGATGTAATTTCAATAGGAAAAATAATCTAGAGTATCCCAGAGGATGCTACAACGCTGAGTATCTACATAGTTTTAAACGAATCGCTTTCATGCAATCCATATCGGAGGAAAAGTATTAGCTATTAGTATTTGCTAGGGTCTGTGGCGGGGATGTTTTGTAGCGCCAGTGCTTTGACCTACTACTAGACGAGTTTCTAGAGAATATCTCACTCGGCTTGAGTCATTCTTGGTGAATATTACTGCAATGAAATTGCAACAGATCGATGGGAGTTCACCACAAGTTACTGCTTACAATTGGCAAGCGTTCATCTCTGAAGAAAAATATGCAATGAACTGGCAATTTTTACAGGTAACTGACTTATTCTAATTCACAGTTCTTCAGGGAGAGCGGCAAGTCACGGAAACTAATTGGACTTTGTCGGAACTCGTATCTGCAATTCAAAGGTGACGACTGCAGTGCTGCAGCTTGCTGAATTATTCAGAGCAAAAGAGTACCCAGGGATGAAAATTTCAAACAAAAGAACTTCTTATGTACTATTGTAGTTCAGTCACGGCTTATCTGAGATCGGAAAGAACTACTCGGCTAGTCCAGATTGTATTGCCCTTTCCAGAGAAAATGTTCCTTCTTTCGATACAAATGTCGTGATCAACTTGCCCCAGTCAATAGTTTGAAGTTAGCTGGTACAAATGAGGGTGTTATTTTTATGCCCTGCTAGAGAACTTGCAAGACAGAAAGATCCAACATGTCACCTCATGTAGTATATGATCCCTTTAAGCGGGACAGCTGAACCGGAATATATAATGCATTTATACTTCAATAGGGATGATACACCAATTTATGTGGTAGTATTCAGTCTGAAACATGAAAGTTGGACCAAAGTGGACAGTGGATGAGCACAACGAGTTTATTTTTGCATGTCTAGAGCACCCGACCCAACTCAATGTTCCCCAACTCTCTATAGTTTGGCAAAATTACTAAATGGCCTTCCCCAACTAGCTCACAGTCTCTCACTCTCTTCTCTTGAGATTGATTTAAAAGAGCTAGAGACTGGTCTCGCTGCTAAGGGAGAAGGAGACCTCTGTCGGAGCAAGCTAAAGAGCCCATTTATGTCCGATTCCAGGTAAAGCACTCGACCAAGCCTATACATCAGGGGTTCTTCTATCGTTCTCTTTTGCTCCATCTCATGCCAACCCGTGTCGAACACCATGTAACTACTACTTCCTCCGTTTCAAAATATAAGATGTTTTAATTTTATGAAGCAAATGCATCTAGACTTTTTTTAGTATATACTCCCTCCGTTTCAAAATATAAGATGTTTTAGATTTGTGAAAGGAATGTACCTAGACACCTTTAGTGTATAGGTTCACTCCAAACATAGATGAATCTACACACTAAAAGGAGTCTAGATACACTCTATTTACAAAGCTAAAACATCTTATATTTCGAAACAGAGGGAGTAGGTTCAATCATGTTTGAAATGAATCTATATACTAAAAAAAGTCGAGATACATTTTCTTCACAAGCCTAAAACATCTTATACTCCCTCCGTCCCAATAAGTGACTTGAGTTTGTCTAGATTCGCATATACCTATATACTAAAACGTGTCTAGATACATCCGAATTTAGACAAACCCACGTCACTTATTTTGGGACGGAGGGAGTATTTTGAAATGGAGAGAGTATTTGGCAACAACACCAAAATCCTTTAGGCCTTGTTTACTTCTCTCGTATTTTTATCCACTAGAGTGTGGGGATATGCGGAGATTTGGTGTTCATCCAATACTCTCCAATCTTCGCGAATACCCTTCCCCGAAAATACTCTACCATATAAGAGAGTTTTCAATCTAGACAAAAATAAGAAGGATTTGCGGGGATATCCTGAGATTATCCCGGCCAAATCCGGAGTAGTAAATGGACTACGGGGATTTTGCGGGAATCGGAACAATCCCCTCCATTTCCTGCAAATACACTAGTGAATACGAGAGAACTAAACAAGGCCTTACATGCGTCTCCCAATCCGACTCCCCATACCTATTATATGGCAAATAAAACCTTATGAAAGAGTGGAACATGGAGAGTCCGGTTAGTGTGTAAACTGTAAAATGATACATGGAGGAAAATTCTGGAGGGACTCTCCATATATATGGAGAGATTGGGTTTGAGATGCTCTTAAATGAGATAAAAAATCCACACTCCGAACAACAAATAGGACTTAAAAGTTAAAGCATGTGCTATACGGTGGGAGCAAGGTTGTTCATTTCTACCCACCCAAGTTAAACCCCTAGGATTGACACAGTATGACATATTTATTTATAGAAGCACAAATTGCAGTGGCATGTAAACAATATTTTTTATAATGTGTCTTTTGTTTAAAATTTTCATCACATCAGGATGATACAAAATATTTCTACCTTATTACAAAGTTAAGCATGTTCAAGAGAGAGGTGATAATACAAAATATTTTCACTTTTGCGAACGGCAAACATAGAAGGGAAAAGATTTTTCAGCTTGAACAGGATGGCAGTATGATCCTTGGTCAAGATAATTTGAAGCACTATATTACAAAATATTATCAAAATTTGTTCGCCCTCCTATCAGAATAATGTTACTCTTGTTGAGGTGGAAAGCCATGATATTCCGCAATTGTCAGCTGTTGAAAATGCGATTTTCACAGCTGCTTTCACGAAGAATGAGATCCGTGATGCTATTATGCAAATGGATAAGAATAAGACACCTAGACAAGATGGGTTCCCAACCGAGTTCTATCAATATTTTGGGACATTATAAAACAAGACTTGATGGACATGTTTATTAGTTTTCATAATGGAGAACTACCATTATTTCATATAAACTATGGGATGATTATATTATTACTAAAGAAATGCAATACAGATCTAGCATTATAGGCTGATTTGTTTGCTTAATGTAAGTTTCAGTTATTTTACAAAGGTTGGGAAAAACCGCATGACCATTATTGCTCACACAATTGTCAAACCCACCCAAACGGTTTTCATGCCTGGCAGACACATCCTTGACGGTGTAGTGATTTTACACGAAACCGTCCATGAACTTTATAGGAAGAAAATGGACGGTGTTCTTTTTAAAATTGATTTTGAGAGGCTTATGACAAAATTAAATTATCTTTTCAACAACAAGTATTGGGAATGAAGGATTTTGATCCTTTATGGCGTGAGTGAATAAAACACTATGTTCAGCAAGATAGTGTGGGGATAAGAGTAAATGATGATATAGGTTATTATTTCTAAACAAAGAATATTGACAAGGAGATCTGTGATCACCACAATGCAGAGGATGGGCGCTAGCGCTTATAAACGCCGAGGCACACACCTAATCTCTGTACTCACGCTGATGCGGCAAAAAAAACCACCAGGGATAACTGCGTCGATAAACTGAATGCATGACACTTTTTTCGCTCGGCACATCGTAATCCGCCGACCTAGTGCTTCCACAGCACCAACCGGGGATATTCCTCTGCTGAATAAATCTGCCGTTAGAATTAATGTCACGATATGGCAAAATATTTCACCGTGCTAGAATACTTTAGGCGGCGAAAAAATATTAATTACGATCAACGATAAACAAATTAGCTCATTAGTACCAACACGTGCTCGTGAGCACTTTGTGTGAGTGTAAGGTGGGCAAGTATTACTTACTTATAACTAACTATTGTATATGTTGATTATTAGATTAATTATAGATGATATAATTGTGGCATATAGCTAGAAGGAGACTTTATTATTAAATTTAACCCTGCAAACATGCGAAAAGATACTATTGCACGCAAGGGCTTTCAGTTTTTAGGATCAAACGCCTCGACTGGGAGGCCGGTTGATCGGGTGAAAATATCACCCAACAATGTGTGTTGTTAGTTGTTACTGTGTCTGTGGTTCGTGGAGCGCCCAGCTGTAACTTGTATTGTCTTGATAGGGCGAACAAAGAAACATACAAACACATATTAGTAGAAAAAGAGCCTTTCGTCCATCTCAGTTTGGACCATTAGTCCCGGTTGTGGTTGGATCCGATACTAATTCTCACATTAGTCCCGGTTTCAACGGAACAATCTTTAGTCCCGGGTCAAACGGGAGCTTTAGTCCCGGTTGGAGACACCAACCAGGACTAAAGGGGTGGCGGCAGGCTGCGGCCGGTGCTGACCCCTTTAGTTCCGGTTCGTATCATCAATCCGGACTAAATGGGTGACCTTTAGTCCCGGTTCGTATTATCAACCTGGACTAAAAAAACGGACAAAACAAATTTCTCAAGTTCTACCGCGGCAGGAGAACGGCTCTCCAACCCCCTCCCCCCGTTGGCAGGAGATCGCCTTTTCTAGTTTCAAAATCATGCTAAAAAATTATAAAAAGTTCCAAAAATAATCCTTCGAACTATAGTTATATTAAGTGATTTAGTTGTTACTAAAATTAACAAACATAAATTTTGACATAATTTGCAAAAAAATATCATGAAAAATTTAAATGGCCATAACTTTTGCCAATGGTGAGGAAATCGGTAATCGTTAACTGCTCGATCGGCTTGGGAGTAGCGACTAATCAGAATTCGGATGATTAACTGATTTAATCGATCGGCTATTAATCGGTACAACTTACATCAATTAGCACCTAAAACCCGTGTATATAAGAAAGAAATAGTATATGGGTCTTTATATGCCCAACCCTACTTATCTAGAGCCCAAACCCCATTAAAACACATATGCTTTCCCTCTGACCTCTGAAGTTGCCCTTCTCCTACCACCTACCCAGGGTACTGGTTAGTGACAGAGGGAATCGAGCTCTTGGAGGCAGGAATCGAGCGGGAGCTTGCAAAACCTACTTCATTGGGGCGGGCTAGCGGTTGAACGGGCGATGCGTTGAAATTTTTGCAAATTTTTGAACCAAGTGTAGTAGTTAATCGGGAATATACATAGTAACCGGTCTATCAGAGCTATTAGTCCGGATAAAGGATTAACACAAAGGATTAGTGGTAATCGACACGGTTAGGTCCCTAGTAGCGATTAATCGGCCTATTAATCGCTGATTCGGACGATTTTTTGAAACGTATAACCTATCAAAACATGCAGAAAAATTCGAAAATAGATATATTTTTTCTAATAAAATGCTAGATTCTTAAAATTCGAAAAGAAAAAAAAGTTATTTGAAAAATTAAAAAAAATTTAGTAATTTTTTTATATCATATTTGAATTTCTCACATTTTTCTGATAATAATGGATATATTATTTGTCAAATTTCGATTTACATATTTGAAGATATTATTTATGTCATATTAAATGAATAAATGACAAAAAATGAATAAAATGTTAATTTAATTAGTTTTTTATTTTTATTGGAATAAAATATTATTATTACTTATTTATTATTATTTACTTAAATAGTTGTTCGTAATTTTAAAAAATAAAGACGGTTGACATATTCATATGAGTTAATAGGATTGATATACTAGTCTTGACAACAAGATATAAGGATCCTTCACGCGAGGTGGGAGTAGTGCTAGGATGAGTGACCGATCGAAAAGTTTGACCATAAGTGTAATTTAACCTAAGATTAAGTATTTTTAGTGTTAAAAATGAGAGATGGAAGAGATTAACGAGTCAGATAATTCAAAAGTTTAAGAAAAAATTGAAAAAAAAACTTCACGCTCGACGCAGCTTCGTGAGGACCTTTAGTTCCGGTTTGTGGCAGAACCGGTTTGCCAACCGGGACTGAGGTCCTTACAAATCGGGACTAAAGGCCCGTTTTCCACTAGTAACATGCGAAATCCAAGACCGAGCAGGTCGAGATCAAATCATATTTGGACTCGACTCGAAAAGAAATAACCCGAGTTCTCGACTGGAAAATTAGGCGATTTTGAACCAATGCTAGATTGTTCGATGAGCCTTGCTTCGGTACCCCCACACGACAAAATTTTCAACCCGATAGCGTGTATCGGGCGGGATCGGGTGAGATCTAGTCGCGTACTGGCCCGTATACAACAATCGCGCATACAGACGGATTGGGGTCAAGTTGTATATTGTTTTGTACAGCTCTGCTGATCGTCCACACAAAATAAAAAGATATTTGCTAATCGTTCGTGTAGCGTATATACTGGTCCACGAAAGCAGCTCGATCGTGTAGATCTTTCCTGGCCGCCATTGCCAGACGCACTCTCGCTCGCCGCCCTCGCACAGTTCCTCCACCCCCCTCGTTGTACATCTACCCGGACACCGTCCCCTCCGGCCCGCGTCGCCCTCCGCCTGCCTGGCTTGGGCCCTATCCATCCTCCAACATCTCTCCATGACCGACGATGCCATCTCTCTTATACGGTGGTCTGCGAGGACGTAGTTCCTTCCATCGCCTCCACCAACGACCGATGGTGGAGTTCGCCGGAAGCTCTCTGGGAGTGGTGGTGGCCGACTGGGAGTTCGCCGGAAGCTCTCCGGGAGCAGTGGTGGACGACTGGGAATTCGCCGGAAGCTCTCTGGGGACGGTGGTGGCCGACTGGAAGTTCGCCTAGGACAAAACCGATGGGGACGCACGGAAATAGGAGTATAGGACATGTATTTTCTTCAATCGACCGATCGGTCTCCACCTTATCCGTTTATGCTTCCGTACGAGTCAACCTGGAGGGAGGGGGTACCGAAGCAATAGTGTTGTTCGATAGCTCAAAAAAAATTATACCTAATAATTATGTTATATATTAAAATGACATATGATATAATTTATTACCTTACACTCACAGGGAAACACGGAAATATATGTGGAGGAACCGGGATCCGCATCATTTGACGTGCCTCTGTGAACTACCTTGTGTTGTCCTGTACAACACGAACGACGCATCGGGTCGATCCTGAACTTCCAAGCCCCGTCTCTCCAGACCAGTACGGCCGCCGCCAGGCCACACTGAGCGGCCTCCACCGCACGTACCCTCGCACTCATACACATCCTCTCCCTCCGTCGCTATTGGAAACGTCGTCGGGCAAAGGCCCTACCGTGCACGGCGGCGGCGGAATTCCCTCTTGCATCTGGGAATCCAAGGCAGTGGCGGCGGCTCAGATGTTGGCTCCCTGGCGGTGGCGATCACGGGCAGCGTTTGCTGGTGATCGTCGGGGGAGCAGGGGAAACGGTGGTGCTTTGATCTAGGACTTTTGGTTCTAGGCGGGTTGCGTCTTTGTCACCCTACTACCTCTTTGTCGACCTCGGTGGCGACTCGCGGAGGTGCTCCAGTGCTGGCACACATCATGAGGAAAATGGCGGCGGCGATCTTGTTCTCCACCTAAGGCGGAGAGCCAGTTTGAGGCTGTTTTGGTGGATCTCGCGATCTGTCATTGAGTCCCAGCTGTGAGTCAGGGACACTTAGTTGCTGGTGAAAACCGACCTGACTTCGGTCTTGGTGGGAGATGGTAGCGTTTCTACACCGTTATTTTGATGAAGGCATCGTCATGCAACTATTTTTGACCCACTCGTGCTGCTCCAGGGAAAACCTTAGGATCTGGCTTCTGGATCGGACGATGGCGGCGCTGCGATGTCGCGTTCTCTTTTGAAAGCATCGTTTCTGGAGCAGTTCTGGATGGCAGAGACTGGAGGTGGAGCGGCTTTGTCTTGCATGGAGCTTCGGCGCCAATATCAAGTCATGCCTGAATGACAGGTGCTACGGTGAGTCATGCCTGATCGGCAGGTGTCTGACAAATCTTCCATAGACTTCAAGCTATGTTGGCTGGTGGTACTTGGCAACACGGTGTTGTGGAGTGCCATGACGTGCTTAGGAGTTAGCGCAGAAGTATAAAGAAAAAATAAAGTTTGTGTATATCGCTTGATGAAGATACGAGCCCGGTCTCCGTTTGGAAAGAAAAAAGATGGCACATAAGAACGCAGCGGACGTAGAATGGCCGGAAAGAAGAATAAAGAAGACGACGATGTCTTCCTCCTTCCCGAACACGCGTCAGGAAAGCAGTGTCGGAGTTCGTTAGAGTCGCTCAAAAGAACACGTCCAGCACACGTACCGACTCCGACCGGCCGGTACCGTGTTCCGTGGTCGAGCAACAGAAATAAACAATCGATCAAAGAACATTGTAAAGTGCTCAATATCATGTTGCAGAGTGCCACCCCGAATATAGTTTTATTTTGTTCCTCCGAGCACCGGTCACACACACAGCAACGTCAACGTGTGCACATATGTCTCGCGCAGACGAACGAGCAAGTGGGTACGCGCGACATCACGCAAAGGAGCGCATCATTTTGGTCTTAGTTAAAGAACCGGGCGCCCGTTCGGTCTGAACCAAGACCAGGAAACTGACTGACGGTCGATTCATTCCGCAGTTCAAACAGAACAGTTGATCTTTTTCAGGGACAACCAGAAAACAAAACATATAATCACGGACTATTCGGCCTAGTGGAAGGCCAGTCTCGGGCGAGCTGGTAGTTAGGTCAATTTACCTACATTTGATTTTCCACACGTATGGCGGAATGGACTGATCGAAGATTGGAACATGTCCGTCTGTGTAAGAGACATTATGTCCTCTATATATGGTTCTAGAATATGAGCAGCAGGAATTCCTAGTCTTCACTTGGTACGGGTCTAGAACGAGGGAACGTTGGCATGTCGAGATGGACAGGTCGAGAGGATGAGAACATGTGTGTGTGCGCAAGAGACATTTTAAAAAAACGAGTACCTGACCCTTGCGGTTTTGTATTTAAGAAGAAGAGTGTGAGGCTGCAAGGAAACACGCAATTAAATTGCTTCAACCAGGTGTCAAATTCGCGCCGGCGGGAGCACCACTGCGCTCCTTGCCACTCGACCTACGGCCCATCCGCAAGAGACATTATGAACTGAATACTCACGGAGTACTAATAATGTCCTCACCACGCGCAACAGTGATTTGTTTAATTGAGTTAACTTCTGTTTCGTTTGATTTTGCAGTTGTCTTGCTGGCCAGTCGAAACATTTGAAGAAATGCCATCGGTCCGAAGAATACAGTTTGCGCGGATGAATGCCTCCATGGCAGTACTACTCGGTTGTATTTTTTCTCCCAAGAAACTAATGCTCCTTATTTACTTGCAAGTGCCATGCTCAACTTTCCCGGGTCAACGGTTTGGAATAAGATGCAAATAGGAACATCTCTAACCCATCCTCTATTTTTTAAGGAGAAAACGGCCGGGGTAATGCTACTCTAAACTTAGCGCCGCGGAATCGATCCCAAAAAACTTTAGAGGAGTAAAATTTTGTTTTTTGCAAATCAAAACTTTTGAACCAATGTATGAATATTACAAACCGAAATAAGTGTAATACATCAAATTATTCATTATTACAAACCCAAATAAATGTAAAAACATCAAATTGTTCAATATTACAAGTCTTTTTCATCCAAAGCCGGCGCCGGATTGCTTATCCGTGTAGGTTGCATGGGGCTTGAAATAATCTCTCATGATCTTGCATGACCCTCTGCTCTCTTGCGATTGATCCATGCATGGCCAAACTGAGATCCCCTCCTTAGCATCCGAAATTTTTCGTTCAAAACCATGATCATTGCCGTTTTCAAATCTTCGTCTTCTTCATCTTCCTCCTCGGACGAAGAATCATCAAAAATCGTCTCTCTCAACCTTTTCATCTACAGCCGAAGGTGCTCTCGTCAAGCTAGTCCGCAAAAGCAAAAAACAAAACCAAAGGTCATATGAGAATTCGTGGCGGCGGTGCAGATCGCGGCCGGGGCAGTTGTGCCGGCCAAAAGGGGGCTCGACGACTGCAGGGGCTAGGCGACTATGGGACATCAATGTCGTGGACGAGAAATGCCCTCCTGGCGGTAGCACGACGACCGAACGGCGATGAACCGATGTCTCCCCCGCTAGGCAAAGTTCGTCGGAATCCGGCCACGGACCTCGGTTCTGGCCACGAACTGGTTGGTCGTGGTCGAGCTACACCACCTCCATCCCCTCCGACAGCTTTTCCCAACCAAAATCGACCTTGCCGTGGCTGGAAATGAGCTTTCTATAGGTTTCGACCGGATGCGGGATCCACCTTGATGCGGCGGCTCTAGGGGCAATTCTGGTGACGGCTAGCACTGGCGATTGGGCCGGATGGAGAGAAATAGGACAGCGATGCTTCGGGCAGTCGATAGAGAGAAAGATGACCACGGCGGCAACGCCGGCGGGAATGGTGTGGCGGGGCGGCGAGGCAGTGGAGGAGAATAAATTTGCAAGTCGAGACCCGCGGCGCATATATTTGCGAGCCGTAGAGGCTGACTCCTAAATTTGTTTCTCCTCTAAAGCAGTTTGGGGTTGGGGTTAGAGTCGGTGCCGGCCATTAGAGGAGAAAATATACTCCTCTAAGCGCCCAAAGGGGATGGTTTAGAGATGCTCTAAGGGTGTTATTTTTATCTCCTATTATAGAGAAACTACAAGAGAAAATATAAACTTTTTCACATGCTCCCTTTAAGCTAGGCAGCTGAAATAGAAATAGACAGAGCATTTATACTTCAATTGCGGTAATGCACCCGTTTCTAGGGTAATCTGTCCAAAACATGAAAGCTGGACCATACTGAACTGTGGATGAGCTAGCACAACTACTTCATGTTTGCAAGTTTTTAGAGCACGACAAATCACTCTCCCAAAACTCCATAATTTTGCAAAATTTAGAATCTCCAACAAACTCCCTGGCTTCTCCGTGTCCTATCAGGGTTCAATCGTTCTCCCTTTGCTCCATCCCCGGCGAGTCCATAGAGAACTTCAGGTGACTATTATTTGGCAAAAGCATAAGAAATCACTTCAGACATCTCCCAATCCAACTCTCCATAGCTATTATATATGATAGAAAATAAAATGAAAGAATGGAAAGGCTACGGTGGATGCCCGATCTCTCCCCTTCTCTTTAACTCTGCGGTGGATGTCCTGGCAGAGATCTTGGACAAAGCCAAGATCACTATCCATATCTCGGGTCTGGTAGGGTATCTAATCCCTAGAGGTGGAATCACCCACCTCCAGTATGTGGATGACACGATGATCATGGGTCAGAGCTTGACATCATTAACCTCAGGTTCCTGCTTCTTTGCTTTGAATCCTTGTCGGGCCTCAAGATCAACTTCTAGAAGAGCGAGGTTATGATCCTGGGCTTCCCCAAGGAAGAGAGACAGAGCATCACAACCGCTTGAACTGCCGGCTGGCGGACTTCCCCATTACCTACTTGGGCATGCCCATGCGTGACTCTTGGGTGCTAATCAGGGATCTTGCTCCCATGGTCGTGAAGGTTCAGACCAAAGCTGAATTGTGGCGTGCGCGGCTCACGTCCAAGGGAAGCAAGACTACCCTGATTAACTCCTGCATGTCCAGCCTCACCATGTATCAGATGGGCCTTTATCTGCTCCCTAAGAGAACCCATGCAGAGTTTGTGAAAGAGTTGTCTAGGTTCTTTTGGGTTGCCAGAGTTGAGCACCAGAAGTATCATATGGTGAAGTGGACGGATATCTGTACCCAAAAATCCTTGGGGGCCTAGGAGTCCTTGACTCTCGCCGCTTCAATGCGGCCTTATTACTGAAGTGGGTCTGGCGGATTCTCCAAGATGATGGAGGCCTTTGGCTCCAACTCATTAAGGCAAAGTACCTTCGGGGCTGCCCCCTGATGGCGTGTGAGCGCCGGGAGGGGTCCCAGTTCTGGAGGGCCATCCAAGACATCAAGAACTTCATCTGCCGGGGATCTCTATTCGTGGTGGGAAATGGCCGGGAAGTCCTGTTTTGGCTTGACCCCTGGTTATAGGGGGTATCCCTCTACCAGGAATTCCCTGCATTGTTTGCCATCTGCGCAGCGCTCACGATGTTGGTCGTCGAGGCAGCCCATGAAGGCCACTGGAACATCCCGTTCCGGAGGTCCTTCAATGATGCTGAGGCGGCTGACTTTCTGAGGCTATGGGGCTTCTTACCCTTGTCCCTCTCAGAGGAAAGTGATAAGGTAACATGGGTCCAATCTCTTTCGGGGGCCTTCTCAGTTAGTTCAGCTTATAGGACCCTCTTCCAGGGCCCAGAGCTACCTTGGACGACGCACCTTTGGAAGTCTCTCCTACCCCTAAGCTTGCGTATCTTCCTGTGGAAGCTACTACAGATCGTCTTCCTTCGGGGGTAGAGGTGTCAAAATGCAATGGTCCCGGCAATGGGCTGTGTCCGTTATGTGGGATGCCGGAGACGTGTACCCACATTATATTCACATGTCCTGCCGCTCAGTTTCTATGAAACTTTATTCGAGAAGTGCTGGGGCCTACTTAGCAGGCTCACGACCTCGGCAAGTTCCTAAAAACAGAGGCAAACTGTACCGATAGAAGGCGCCACCTCTTCTGGTTGGTGTTTGCGACCATTACATGGACATTATAAAATATTCGAAATAAGATGGTGATAGAGCGGATCTTTCCTCGCCGTGCATCTGACTCTGTGTTTTCTTTGCTTGCTTACCCTGTCTAGGCAGCGAAACCGGGAGAGCGTGAACGACATCATGCAGGCTCTCAGGACATCGGCGCAACGCTTCGCGGCACCTGTTAGTGCTTCCACGGCCTCGTAGAGAGAGCGCCCTTCCAGCTCTTCCTTTTCCTTTTTTTCTCTTTTTTGGGCTTGATGTGTTGTGGTCCCAGCGGACTATCTTTTTCTTTTCTTTTGACGCCTGGACGGCGGTGACTTGTTTGTATTTTGGATGATCGTTGCTTTATTTATAAAGCCAGGCATAATGCCTGTATCGAGAAGGATTACGCTTGTGAGATGGTGTTTCTTTTTGCCAATATTATTCGCAATTTATAGAGTGACTGCCCACTTGAAATTAATCGCTCCTGAGTGCTGTAATTTCAATAGAAAAAAATTTTCTAGAGTACACCTTGGAAAGTCGTATTAGTTCCCAGAGGATGCCATACAACGCCCAATGGCAGCTATGCTAATACAATATTTTAAACGAGTCGCTTTCATGCAATCCATATCTGAGGAAAAGTATTAACAGCTATTAGCAGAGCTATTAGTATTTGGTAGGGTCTGTGGCGGGGACGTTTAGTAGCGCCGGTGCTTTGACCTACTACTAGTACGAGTTTCTAGAGTTAGCTCGGTCAGTTTGAGTCATTCTTGGTGAATATTTACTGCAATGAAATTGCAAGTTTGCAACAGATCGATGGGAGTTCACCACAAGTTACTGCTTACAATTGGCAGGCGTTCATCTCTGAAGAAAAATATACAATGAACTGGCAATTTTTACAGGTAACTGACTTATTCTAATTCACAATTTTCAGGGAGAGCGGCGAGTGACGAAAAGAAATTGGACTTTGCAGAACTCGTGTCTGCAATTCAAAGGTGACGGTTGCAGTGCTGCAGCTTGCTGAATTATTCAGAGCAAAAGAGTACCCGGGGATGGAAATTTTCAAACATTATGTACCATTGTAGTTCAGTCACGGCTTATCTGGGATCGTAAAGAACTACTCGGCTAGTCCAGGTCGTATTGCCCTTTCCAGAAGAAAATGTTCCTTCTTTCGATGCAAATGTCATGAGCAACTTGCCCCAGTCAATAGTTTGAAGTTAGATACAAATAAGGGTGTTATTTTTTTGCCCTGGTAGAGAAACTGCAAGACAGAAAGACCCAACATTTCACCTCACGGCGTATATGATCCCTTTGAGCTGGACAGCTGAACCAGAATAGACAATAAATTTATACTTTAATAGGGATGATACACCAATTTATATGGTGGTGGTACTCAGTTTGAAACATGAAAAGTGGACAAAACTGGACGGTGTATATGCACAACGAGTTCATTTTTGCAAGTCTAGCACCCGACCCAACTCAATGTCCCAACTCTATAGTTTGGCAAAATTACTAGATGGCCTTCCCCAACTAACTCACGGTCTCTCACTCTTTTCACTTGAGATTGATTTAAAAGTGGTAGGGACTGGTCTCGCTGCTAAGTGAGAAGGAGACCTCTGTCGGAGCGAGCTAAACAACCCACTTTATATCGTCGATTTCAGGTTAGGCACTCGATTAAGCCTGTACATCCGGGAGTCGCTCCAAACTAAAGACGACTTGCTTTGCTGCATTTCTTGGGTCCACCCTGCTTTCATCATTCTCTTTGGCTCCATCTCATGCCAACCCCAACATCATGTAACTATTATTTGGCAAAAGCAAAAAAGTCCATTATAGATGTCTCCCAGTCCGACTCCCGATACCTATTATATGGCGAATAAAACCTTATGAAAAAAAGTGGAACATGGAGAGTTGGTTGGTGTGTAAATTGTAAAAAGATACATATAGGAAAAATTCTGGAGGGGCTCTCCATATATATAGAGAGCGTGGGTTGGAGATGCTATTAAATGAGGTAAAAACTCCACACTCCGAACAACAAATATGACTTGAAAGTTAAAGCAGGTGCTCTTAGGTGAGAGCAAGGTTGTTCATTTTCACCCACCCAAGTTAAACCCCTAGGATTGACACAGTGTGGCGTATTTATTTATAGAAGCGCAAAGTGCAGTGGCATGTAAGCAATATTTTTTTTATAAAGTGTGATTTGTTTAAACTTGTCGTCACATCAGGCTTGAGGCTGATATGAATATACGAATGCATTAGATTTTATGCTTACGGCCTCTACAAACGAGATGGGACAAAGTTCTACCCTAAAATAATAGAGCCACTAAAGTAGTCAATTTTTTGAAAAATATGTGCATATAGATTGCAACATAATATAGCCTGCCACATAAAATCAATTTAAAACAGAACTCTCAAGTCTCTCCCCCGAGGTTAGTATTCACTATTTGTATATTTAAGCATGTCTATTTGTATATTTATGCACACCTATTTGAGGAACAAGATAGGTGGAAGTAAGGATGAAAGCCGTTAACCTTTAGGGTACCCTATACGCTCTTTAGTACCAAAAATGAACTACATTTTTATAAATCATCACTTTTTGACAAAACTAGTTTATTTGTTGAACTAGACTAAAATAGAGGGTAGCATAAAGGTTCCAAACTGCCATCTCTAGGTGGAAGCTAGTGTTTTTTTGTGAGTAGTAGATTTTCTTTTCAGACCCTTTGGGGCTGTGACAATGTTTGTTGTGGACTTGCATTTGGTTCTCCTTCTATCTATAGAAAAGCATGCATTCCCGCGTGTTCCGGAGAAAACATAGTAAAAACATCTAGCTACAGTATTAAGAAAAGGGAAAATGTCAAATGTTTTATAACACTATCGTGTAGTAGCACGAGATACAGTACTGTTGTAGCTCCTCCATGAAACGCACACAGTCATAATAACTTAATAGGTATATCAAGAAGTAAAATATCCATCCAAAGAGTATATAAAAAAAGATACCAAGACAATGTTCTAATAGAACAATAGAGTGTAGGAGTTTTAATATGTTCCCTAGCTTTCCATCCATGGTGAGAAAACATGCCACCTTTCTCATTCCCTCTAGGTGTACATAAGTTCCCATTACGTGTGTCTACTCCCGAGCCTCCCGCCGTTGCAGCAAACACCACGGGCATGATTGATTGCTTGTTGGGCCTATTTTGGGGCTCCCGGGCGCCTGGCCATGGGGTCATGGCCGGGAAAAACGGCCTATGGGCCACGTTGTGGACTTTTTTGGTTGCCCACAAAACAAAATTTTGCATGAGGCCAGGAACAGGATCCCCGGTGTTCGGTTGGCCGCATTACTACATTCTAGGGAAGACAAAATGCAATTACCTGGTGTTTGGTTGCAACCCAAACTACTGATATGGTAAACTTTTCCATTTAATGGTGAGGTTACCCAACACATAGCACATAACACTCAATACTATTGACGTAATAAGGAGTTCAGATAAAAAATCATCATAAGGAGGTAGTACTAGGCAGTACCAGTCGAACTAACAATCATCCTAATTAGTTATGCACCATGAGCTAACTAAAAAACTACAGCTCGCGATGCATCACAAGTTCATCAGGGGTTAGTATATACCACCTCCCAAAATATTACAATTCTAGCATCAGTTTTTATCAATTCCTAGCTAGTGGAATGGATATTAGAACAACTCCCAAAATATACATGACCTCACTAGATCACGACCACCATCGGACACAGCAGCAAAGCAGTAACACTGATAGTAGTGCTTGTGAAGCTAGGTCCTAATAAGTAAATCCTCCTCTCTACTCATGTCATCCCAGCATAGTTGCTACCATGGGACTTGTTGTCCGCGAGGTAGTTGATAACATGCATCAGTAAGCATGGAGAGAAGATATCCTTATTACTCACATACCTAGGCTTGAATAGTGTGTTCATCTACGTGTAGCTTGGTATGAACTTGTTCAGAAACTCACTGTTCTTTGGGTGATGCTAAGATTCAGAAGACATTGTGTTAGTTCAGCTCACTAAGAAGGGTATGAACAAGTCAAACAATAAAAAAGTGATATGATATCTAAACATGAGGTATGTAATCAACTTGTCCTCGTCCATCATCATGGCCATGCTCTCCTTGCACCATGTCACTCCTTCAACATCCCTAACCTTGCACACCAGTACCCACTTTTTCTCCACTTCCTCATGTGGTTATAAATCTGACTAGGGGTGACTGCGATGCTTGTGAAGTCAAGAACATCATTGCGTAGATTTTGTTGGTGTTGTTCTTTGAAGCCTCAGTAACACTCGATCCCGCTGATCCCGCTGTTGATGATCCCATATATCCTATTCAAGACGAACTCTCACACACATGGTTCCCACATTATTGGAGATTTGGGAAGATACTTAGCTGGATATGAATTGCTTTGTCAGGTAACATCTAGGAAAAATCTGCTTTCACTAAGGGAGCAGACGGATTGGGAGATGGAGAAGGCATGATGACCTATAATAGAGCTAACACCTTAAGCATGGAACTAGTATAATAATCATGAAAATCAGTTGCACATGTCCTAAAATCAATCTCTAGGAAGGAACTACGCACATGCTTGCACATCTAAGCTACAACATCAAGGAGGTTCTTACAGCCAAAGGATTAGGATTCAACATAGAGGTAAGGGAAGAGGGAGACACTGGCAGATTGTCGACTTAACCGTCACCGTGCTCGATAGAGAAGCTGGAAGGACAACAATCGTCGTGCTCGAGGGATATGCTAGAAGAACCACCATGTCATGCTCAAGGGATAAGAAGGCATGATGATCCACAATAGAGCTAACACCATAAGCATGGTAGTGAAGTCCTACATCGACTGTCACGAATCCCAACTATGGTAAGCATGAAAATGGGTTCCATATAACCTAAATCAGTAAATGGTACCAACAAGCACCATCATGTCTGTACAAATCTATGCACATCAAGGACATGCTTACAGGTCTATGCTACCACATGAAGGGTTATAGGTTTCTTACAAAAATCGGAATAGGATTCAATACTACACATCTTGGGAAATATGGTGAAGACACGCCATCGACGACCACCACCAAGCTCTTGGTCTAAGACGGTGAATAAGATCCCACCATCGACATGGATCTCAGAAGGGGAAGAACTCAAATGGGGTAAATGGTGTTAGGAATGATGCCCTCGAGGCTCACATTCCGCCTTGTATTTGTAACCCGAAATCCGGCTTAGAGCTAGTTGTATGTGTCACTTCAGTTGTTGTAGGTGTGGAACCACATACTTGTATCTAGCTCTAGATAGTTTGTCCTTAGTCATTTGAGGTTGGGAGGGAAACCCACTACCGAGACTAATTTTTAAGTTGGAAGATAACAATGTTTCATGTGTCATGAACATGGAGATGCTATCTGCCTTGCATTGGCTAGTCGGAAGAGGTACGATAGCCGGATCGATCCAAAGGTTAATAGGACATGAGAACACAGTCATACGCTCCGACTAACACAATGGAATCCTTAGACCTGAGGGTATCGCATGATCCAAGTTGTGGAAAAGCCGGCTTTGATTCCATCTAACGCTCACCATAATTGGGAGTCATAAGGGTGGTCTTGGGCCAACTTCGAAGCAAGTTGCGTGACATGGATCAGCCAAGACAGAATTTGCCCCTCCATCCCGGAGAGATATTTTCTGGGCCCTCTCGTGTGATATGATTCAGAAGCATGGCCATGCGCTACTCGATAGTGTTGATCGAGGCAGTCTGACTTAGTGAAGCTGGAGGGAATTAGTTATCACTACAACAAGAAGAGAGTAAACTGGTTCTGGGATGACGGAATCTCCACTGCGGGTTATCACCAATATCGCGAGGCAAAGGGACTCAGACAGATCGTCACATTGAGGGCACTTGCGGAAACTGGGAATTGACAAGTCTTGCTAGAGGCCGCTACCGATTATCAGCTCTAGTCGGAAAGTCACTAAGCTACTGCTCTGACTGAATGATTACTGAGTTGTGTCTGGCTTACCGTTAGCCTGCAGGATCACACACTTAAGAGAGTGGGACTAGGCGGATGATGATCCGACTATCACAAGCCGAAAAGTTGGACTTGTTCGGACAGGGACACATGTCAATGGGTTGGACCCACTTTGATTAGGGTTTGGGCTTAGGACTGAGGGACACAAGTGTTGTGTGCCCTCACCTACTCGCCTATATAAAGGAAGGTGGGTGGCAGCGGACAAGACACATTTTTGGATCCAGTGCTGCTTCCTAGGGTTTCGCTAGACTTGGCAATTCCACCTTCCTGTCCTGCGGTGGCAATACTGAGACTAACATCTCTCTTGTTGATGTTACACCTTGTACGTGTGTGTGACAGCAAAGGCACCACACCTGCGGTGCTCGTCGGCGATGTTGGGCAGCCGCAAAGTCGAAGGGTAGGAGGAGCACGGAGCCGGTGACGAGGTGGTCCTTGGATCTATAAGTTCGCTGAAGTCAAACAAGACGAGGGGAACATACGACACCACCGCGACGCTCTTCTTCAACTTCCACACCCGCGCGTAGGGAGTTATAAGCTATTACCTTTAACCTTGGACAGATCTTGGGTGGCTCGCTGTAGACCTTTCTAGAGCAGAAAAGTTTTTGTTTTCGGCCTAGCTCTGTGTGTTGCCCAACAGTGGTATCAGAGCATCAACTCTAGATTTTTGGCCTAGTTCTTGGGCATGAGATGCGCTAGTGCAAAAGAATGGATCTTTTTCGTTGTTTTTGTTTTTCCTTTTTGATCTGTTTTAATCTAGGTCAGTGGCCAGATCTGGTTTGTATTGGCCAAGAAGTTGGTCAAAACTGGTCCAGATCTGAGTGGGAGGTCACGTGGCTGACATCCACGATCAACCACTAAATTTGCTTTTCTTGTTGGACAAGAATAGGATAGTTGTACCCTGTCGAAAGTTACAGCTAAGAGTTAGCTAGTGTAAGTTGGAAAGGTTTCGACTTGCAAGTTTTATTTGTTTCTTTTTCCCTCAAAGAAGCTCTAGTCGGATTACCCCACCATTTGCTACAACACTATAAGTCAGAC
Source organism: Avena sativa (assembly GCA_916181665.1). NCBI lineage: Eukaryota > Viridiplantae > Streptophyta > Magnoliopsida > Poales > Poaceae > Avena > Avena sativa. Next base: position 687,918,638 of record OV702289.1, read on the forward strand.
ATTTTTGGTTAGTGGCTCATATTGTTAGGGCACTGCCAATTCTCTGTGATAAAGTGTGAGAGATTCGGACTCTATCAAGCAGGGCACTTGGTATCTAGACGGAGCTATCACAATAGTTGCGGCCTTTGGGGTAAGGAGGATTGTCGAACAATCCAACAGGAATCAGATAGAGATCTGATTGCCAAGGTGTTGCCTACTCGGAAGGTTCTCTGTTGGAAGGTTCCCTGGCTAGCAGTGACGCAGATGCTCATTAGTCGGCAGTGACGCAAAGGCTCATTAGTCAGATAACTGACCGAGATTCTGAATCACTATCGACTGTCGGAGGGATATCAGTCTCAGTGGGAGTGTTCACGATTAAAGAGTTTAATCCGCCTTCTCCTGTTATAGATACATTGTCTTAAGTGTTTTGCATCTTTTGTTTTTATATGGCACCAACTAGCACCGTTTAGATTTCCAGTTTTGTGTTGCATACGATCCTTGAGAAGGACAAGCTGAATGGAACAAACTTTACCAACTGGTATCATAACATGAGAATAATTCTCAAGCAAGAAAAGAAGGAACATGTCCTGGACAATCTAATTCCAGACGAGCCGGAAAATGATGAGCCTGTGTTGTAGAACCACCTTTCGTCGGGCTCAAGATGAGTCGACGGAAGTTAGTTGCCTCATGCTTGCTCACATGGAGCCAGAACTGCAGCAATAGTTCGAGAATGTTAAGGCATACGATATGATCGTTGCCCTCAAGAGCATGGTTGAGATGCAACCTAGGATGGAGAGGTACAATGTCTACAAAGCCTTGCTTGGGTGCAAGCTGAAATATGGAGATCCACTAGGACCGCACATGATCAAGATGGTCGGATATGTGCAGTCCTTGGACCTTCTAGGTTTTCCCTTGAGTGAAGAGTTTGCTACTGACATTCTCCTGAATTCTCTTCCTAGTGCTTATGGTCCGTTCATTTTGAACTACCATATGCATGGTATGGATAAGAAACTGGCATAACTTCAAGGGATGCTCAAGACAGCAGAGGCCAACATCAAGAGAGGCGGCACCAGTCAAGTGTTGATGGTGCAGAACGCTTCAAAGATCAAGAAGAAATCTTGGTCTAAGAAAGCCAATACAAAGGGAGACGACATGCTGGATCCAAGTCCCAGCGATGGATCAGTGACTGGCAAGCCGGTAAAACCTTCGGGTATAGTATGCTTTTACTGTAAGGTGGAGGGTCACTGGAAAAGGAACTGCGACAAGTACAAGGTGGATAAAGCCATGAGTAGAAGTATGACTTCCGACTCAGGTACACTTGTTGTAAATGTTATAGACATTTATCTTGCCAACACTCCTAGCAGTAACTAGGTATATGATATCAGATCGGTTGTTCATGTGTTCAACTCGATGCAGGGACTGGTAAGGCATAGGAGCATGGCGAGAGGGTAGGTTGACATCAGAGTCGAAAACAAAGCAGGAGTTGTTGCGTTGGCCGTAGGGATGATGCAACTCCAGTTACCTTCAGGAATTGTACTAGAACAAAATAAGTGTTATTATGTTCCTATACTAAGCTGAAACATCGTTTCTGCCTCATGTTTGATGGAGTAGGGTTATGAGTCGAATATTAAGAACAATGGTTGTTCCTTTTATTTGAATAATGTGTTTCATGGCTATGCAGTATCCACCCATCCAAGCCAGACTTTTTGTGCTTGATCTTGAATATAAATCAGTCTATAACTTGAATGCTAAAAGGTTGAAGCCGAATGATTTTAGTTCTACTTATCTATGGCATTTTTACCTTGGTCATATCAACTAGAAACGCATGCGGAAGCTCTATGGTGATGGATTCCTGGATTCGTCTGGCTTGGAACCATTCGAAACATGCAAATTCTGCTTGCTGGGAAAGATGACCAAGACACCTTTCGCAAAGAGTTGCGAGAGGGTGTCCGACTTCGTAGAACTGATACATAGTGATATATGCGGTCCAATGAGCACGACAGCTAGAGGTGGTTATGAGTATTTTGTCACATTCACGGATGATCTCAGTAGATATGGTTATGTCTATCTTATGAAAACCAAGTCAGAGACCTTTGAAAAGTTCAAAGAGTTTCAAAGTGAAGTGCAAAACCAACTCAACAAGAATATTAAGTTTCTGCGATTAGATCATGGAGGCGAGTATATGAGCCATGCATTTTATGATCATCTCAAGAGTTATCGAATAGTTCTATAGCTCACCCCACCGGGAACACCTCAAAGGAATGGTGTGTCGAAAAGACAGAACTGAACCGTGTTAGACATGGTGAGGTCGATGATGAGTAAGACGGATCTACCTTTATCATTTTGGGGTTTTGTCTAGAGATAACAGTGATAACTCTAAACAAAGTACCATCTAAATCAGTAGAAAAGACACCACATGAGATGTGGATGGGCAAGAAGTCGGCCTTGACTTTTCTTATGATTTGGGGATGTGAAGTTTTTTCAAGAGATTACAATCTAACAAGTTAGCCCCATGTCAGATAAGGTAGTTTTTGTAGGCTACCCTAAGGAAACTTTGGGTTACTATTTCTACAACCGAGAAGAGGGCAAAGTGTTTGTCGCTCAAAATAGGGTCTTTTTGGAGAAAGAGTTTCTAAGCCAAAAAGATTGTGGGAATAGGGTGCACCTCGAAGAAATTCGGGATTCACCGACTCAGGACAAGTCGACAACCTTGGAGGTTGAGCCGGACGTTGTGCCTAAGTCGGTAAATTCACTAGTGCCATGAAGATCAGCAAGACTACATGGAGACGTACTTATGCTAGACGACAATGAGCCGACTACCTATAAGGATGCGATGGGAAGTACTGATTACGAGTCATGGCTTGGAGCCATGAGATCCGAGTTAAAGTCCATGGATGACAATCAAGTTTGGAACTTGGTTGATCTACCAGATGGTGCAAGATCCATCGAGAGCAAATGGGTCTTTAAGAGGAAAACTGACCAAGCGGAAATATTTCTATCTATAAAGCACGGCTTGTCATGAAAGGGTTCCGACAAGTTCAAGGAGTTGACAATGATGAGACTTTATCACTAGTAGCAATGCTTAAGTCGTCGAGGATCATGTTAGCACTAGCTGCATATTTCGATTGGGAGATATGGCAGATGGATGTCAAAACGGCTTTCCTTAACAGAAATTTAACCGAGGACCTGTATATGATACAACCCGAGGGTTTTGTTGATCCAGCTAGTACTAACAAAGTTTGAAAGCTTCATAAATCCATCTATGGATTGAAGCAAGCAAGTCGGAGTTGGAACATTCGTTTTGATGAAGTGGTCAAATCGTTTGGCTTCATCAAAAGCAAATAAGATTCTTGTGTATACAGGAAGTTTAGTGAAAGCTTAGTTGTTCTGCTGCTACTGTATGTAGATGACATATTGATAGTCAGAAACAACGTTCCAATGTTGTAAGAAACCAAGGATTCTTTGGAAAGGTGTTTCCAAATGAAGGACTTGGGTAAGGCAGCATTTATACTGGGAAATAAGATCTATAGAGATAGATCCTGGAGACTCATAGGTTTGAGTCAGAGTACATATCTAGATAAGATATCGAAGAATTTCAATATGGATTCGTCTAAGAAGGGGTTCTTACCGAGGGTGCATGGAATCTGACTTAGTAAGACTCAATGATCAGGTCACAAAGTCCATCGATGCAATAATTAGAAGCGTGGTATCCTTCTCCTTAGACCGTGAGATCACATCTAATCACTATCACCCGAGGCTACCTTGACTTCATCAACTGTCACACCGTAATAGGGTAATCATAAAGGTGTCTATCAGGTATTATAGAGGGATATGTTGAGGCGTATGCATCAAGATCGAGATTTGTTCTCATGCGTGATGAGAAGATACACCGGGCCCACTCGGTGAGATTACATCCATAATGTTACGCAACATGTGAATATGTCACAGGGTTGGAATATCATAGGGAACGAGTAAAGCGGCACTTGTTAGTAACAATATTGAACAAGGTATGTGATACTGGTGATCTAAACTCGGACAAGTCAGGTATCGAAGTAACAAAGAGAATTGGACTCAACATTTATGGTTCAAACAACATTGATATCGTGGAATGCACAGGGGTTATTATGGGTATCCCAATCCCGTTGATGGTAATTGATTATAGAAGAGTGTCTCGATCAGGTCTGTGATGTTCCCAAACTATAGGGTAATAAACTTAAGGTTTCTAAGACACTTGGAGATCATTTTTAGAATCACCGTGATCATAGGAAGAAAGAGATGAGAATACCAGAAGTGTTCTGTGAGAGAACCGGAATCATTCAGGAAGTCCGAAGGAGTTCAGAGTAAACCGAAAGGTGTTTCCGGTCAAAGGGAATTTAATATATGTACTTTATATTAATTGTTGGAATTATTATTAAAATATTTAAAATTAAATTTAAAGGCAGCCCACCCTAATGGGCCAATCCCCGGAGGAAAAGGCCCAATAGGGTGAGCCACCCAAAAGGAGGGAAAGGGAGCCTCTGCCATGGGTCTATGGCGTGAGGAGTGGGGGCCACCTCGTCCATCATCCAGGTTTGGCATGGCGCGCGGGTAGGGCCCACCAGGCCACCGACCGCCACTCCTCCTCCTTGCACCTCCTCCTCCTTTTGTTTAGTCCCACCCCAGGACTTGAATAGTTGGGGGTGCCCTCCCTGCCCCTATATAAGGAGGGGCCTATGGGAGGGAATGGACACAGAACTCAATATATTCTCTAAGCTAGTTTCCTTAGGGAATCTCTCTCTTGTTGGATCTTGCACTAGCATAGTTCCAAGAAGAACTACGTGTGTGGGAGACGGCATATCTTTAGCACGCCATCACGTTGTTGGATCCCTGGTTCCAGATGGTCTACTTCCACAATCCCGGCTGGATCAGGGAGTACATGAGTCGTTGTTGAGCACCGGACTTTTGCGAAACCACGGAGGTGCTTCCAATTATGGCACCTGGATTGTCATGAAGAGATTTGCGACCTTTAGGTCCACTATGAGTACGACTACTTCATCGATGTTCCCCACAGAACATTAAACGCTTTTGGTCTATAAGGGTATGCCATCGAAACCTTCTCCATTACATCATTAGTCCTAGATAGATCATGGCTATTGGTGTTGCGCTTGTTAGAAAAATTATTGTTTTCTGCTGCGAACCCCTTAAGTGGTATCAAAGTCGATATGTGCATAGTATTGCTTGTATGGTTAGAACACATGTTGAATGTGGGCATTGATCCTATGGTTGTTAACCTATCACATGCACTTGTTCATATTGTGACATTATTTGATGAAGCGGCGCGGACTAACCTTACGCATAATCTTACATGAGACTGGTTCCATGCTGAACTTATGAGTTGTACCATATAAGTGGCTAGCGGTGTCTATCTATCTTTCAGCAGTTGATATGGCATTTGCAACGGAGGGCCCGGGGAGGGGTTTCATAGATACAACTATTTGATCCATGTTGTGGTTGGAAGTTCGTAGGTAAGAAACAGTTCTATCACGAAAGCCCTAGCAGCCACATAAAACTTGCAAAAGATAAAGTTGAGGCATCTAACTTTATTTTACTAGGGGATGTGATTTGATATGGTCATGGCCGTGGATAAGGTAAGGTAGTTTACTTTTCTGTTACTAAGTTCTATAGTAAAAGTCATCGTATCGATGGACGACCAACTGGTGGTGTCGTGGAATTGGCGCCATACTGATGACAAGATGGAGATCATGCAGAGGTGCTTGATGGAGATTAAGGCACACAAAGAAGGACCATATCATATAACTATAAATTGCATGTGATGTTAATCCTTTTGTGCATCTTATTGTTTGCTTGTATTAGATACTCAACGGTATCATTAAATAAGATGACCCCTCTATTAATACCAATAATGTTCTCCCTAAGCGTGCACCACTAAGAAAGTCCATCGTTATGAAGCACGTCGTGATGATCGTATGTTACACATATCGATGTTTGCATACAATGGGTGTAATCCATGTTGCACAACAAATACACTTAGGCTAAATTTGCAGGCCTAGCATGTATAGACATGGCCTCAGAACATGAGATATCGAAAGATCGAGCATGAGTCACATGAATGATGTCATCGACACTGCATTGTCCACCTTTGCAACTATATCATCGGGGATGGTGTAGTGCATTGGTATCATGTAATCACTAAAACCATCCGAGGGACGATAGTTTTAGTGGAAGTTCAATAAATATTTTGATTATAAATTGAACTCATATTATGAACTTAGTCTAGATGTCTTTGCAAATATCCTTGTAGATCATGGTTTATCCTAGTGAGTAATTTGACCATGGGACTTTTTTGCATGATGTGAAACATAAAGTAGACGGGTCAAACTTCATAGATTGGTACCAACGCTTGAGGGATACCCTCGATATAAATGATCTTCTCTATGTGATGCAAGAACCATTAGGAGATTGTTCCTATGACTCCATGGATGATCAAGAGAATTATGATTATCATTCTCATCATGACATCTCCATTGTCGTCCAATGCGCCATGCTCCATCCAATGGATACTGAGCTACATATGCGTTTCTTCAATATCGACACATACAAGATGGTCGATGAGTTGAAGGTGATCTTCACATCGCAAGTCAGGCTTATGAAGTATGAGCTATTGGATGAGTTTATTTCTTTTTTTGGAGCAACCGGCAAGAGCTCTGCCTTTTCAATTTTGGATGAGTTTATTTCAATCAAGATGGAAGAAAATTCCTACTTGCAGAATCACTTAGTGATCATGCACGAGCTTCATGATGCCTCACATACGATGTGGACTACTTAATGATGAGCAACTTTGTGATAGATGAGGTATTTCACTCGGTACCTCCCATCTACAAAGATGTTGTCAGGGGATATATCATAGGATATGAACCGTTCACCTTTCATGAGTTCGTGGTGGAGTTGATAACTCTCAAAGTAGGATTGATCATAGTGAATGTCATGGATGAAGAAGGTATATACCTGATATACAAGTTATAAATGTTATTCTTGCAAACACTAATTGTAGTTTACAAAGTATTGGATACTTGTTCTGTTTTATGAAAACATGATCGTCTACTTGAGAGTTGCTGGAAGAAATGAGGCAACATGGCATGGTGAAGGAAAGCAAGATAGTTGATGACCGAAATCACTCGTTACCTCAACGTTTATCATTTAGATTAGTGGATTTGAATAAAGTTTGTAATCGTCATAAGTGTGTGAACTTTATTAGCGTGTCTTGCTTTTAGCAAGATGGTTATTCATATAAGTGAGTGACAAGCCAGTTGAACTATTCTTATGAATATTATCTTTTATGTTCACATTATGAGTATGAATGAATTTTTCTTATTTGAATTTCGATGGTAATAGTTTAATAATTTATAAAGTTAGAATGTTGGAAGATATTCAAAGTTTAATAATGATATCATTAATGAATGACGCTATTATTTAAGTCATGTTAGTGTTATGTGCATGTAATAGTTTCACATTGATGAAAAGTGAAGTCTTTAGATACTCGATCTTTTGACACATGCAAAACCATGCCCCGTTGGAAAAATGAATAAAACTCTATATTCTGGTAAAATAGTTATATGCGGAGAAATATCATACATGATGATTTATTGATTTTTCAACAAAATAGTGGATATGTGGATAGATATGGTGTAAAATTATGTCTTATTAGGGTTATCGTTATCGTTTAGAGTTAGAGATCAGATATCAAACACTCATTTTAAAATATAAGGAACATCTAAGATTCGTGGAAACAACACCATAAGAGTTATGGCATGTTCAAGTTTCTAGAGATTTCGATAAATTGAAATAATAATGAATAGATCTTTGTAGTGTATTATTGGGAATCTATGAATACATCTTCCATAATTGGAACCAAAAGGGCAAACCTTTTGTTGCCCAACATATTGTTTTCTCGAGAAGCAGTTTCTTGATGAAAGTGTTGGTGGAAGAAACTAAAAGCACAAACCAAAGGTTTGACCTTACCACCGGAATGTCGATTAGCGCAATAGGATATGCCCCAAGAACTCAACTCTACATGTAGAGGTGAAACTAATGATAATGATCATGACATTTCAGATAATACTTTTACTAAATAGAGTAGGATTCAATAATACATTCTAAAAGTTTGTGGAATTTCATTGTTGATTCACTTGTCAAACAAGGCATACCTATGAACTACAAAGAAGTAATGATGGACCTAAGTACAAGAAATTACTAAGAGTCATGGAATCATATATAAAGTTATATTTAAGATTGCAAAGTAATGTGTTACTTGATCTTACTAAGTAAAGATATTACTTGATTTTTCCCAAGGACTACAAAGTCAAAAGGAACATATGAAACTTTATGAAAAGAAATAAAAGCTCTATTTGTCACAAATGATTTTTTGACAAATTCAATGGTTGACTACAATATGTAGCGATGCTTGAGTATACTGCATTTACACCAACGATTACTCCAATTTTATGATTGGTAGAAGGTTGTCAAAACTGTGTGTTATTCAATGACAAGATTGAAGAAGGGTTATAATTAGTACAACAAGCAGGTTTTGTAAAGTCATATGGATGCTAGTGTCTTGTAGCTAGGAATTCTCATTCTGAAGGAATTTTAGAATTACCAAGATTGTCGAGAAGACCTGCACTTATGTGAAATTGAGTGGGAGATGAATAGCTTTCTTAAATCTTAATATGTAGATGGCATATTTTGAGTGTGAGCTAAGAGAATTTCCTGAATCAAATGTGTGGAGGACATATTTGAGTGGAAGTGTGACAATATTCTTATATATGTACATGACATATAATGAATGATGTAATTGGTATTAATAGCTATTTGAGATAGTAAATATATGATGGATGGAGCTGAACATATATTAAAAATTGAAATCTATCGAGATAGATTAATACATTTAATGAACATTAGAGTCGAAATGCTTCCTAGATTAGATTTTAGAGATGTACAAAATGTCCAAGATGAGATTCTAAAAAAGTTCAGAATAGAACAAGCAAACAAAGAGGTTCTTAGTTGTATATCTAGGTGAATCATTTATTTAATCTCAGTATTACAACAATGGTTAAAAGAAATAAAAGGAGATGATCTTCATCCCCTATGAGTTGGTCATAGGTTCTTTTGTATAACCATATTGTACACTCGACATAATGTGACCCAAGTTTTTTGGTTAGAAGAACAAGTTCTTAGTTGTAAGGACATGTTTTCGAAGTGATTCCTAAGTTAATCACTGAACAAGAGTTAAGTTTATCCTTAAATTGTAAGGATCAAGGTTAGGCATCTATGTTGAAACTAATGCATTGTTGATTAGGATCTACATAGATATAGAAGTATGCGACTACTTCTGAAGTGGCTAGTATAATTGTTATGGCTTAAGAAGTTCAACTTCAACTAAGTGTGTTTCTAGTTTACCTGAGGACAGTGAAAGTCCACTTGACTGAACAACTGTCATGATAAACATAAGGAAACAAAGTCTCACTTTGCAGCCAAATATTTACTTCAAAGAATCTTATGTGATAATAGGATAATGTCAAACAAGGTGACATTAAACGATTTGAACACAAGGATCCGAAAGATACAGATCACTAACAGAACCCTTTTCCATGAGAAAGCATGATCAATAAACTCATATGTGATACTCCCTCTGTTCCTTTCTATAGTGCATGTAGTTTTTTGAGAAAAAATTCAAAATATAAGGTATATTATGTTACACAACTTGTCTACACAAGTTTTTTGGGGATTTTTTTTGCTTCATATCTCATTCAAACTCCTCTATTTTATCACGTCAATTAGCCAAAACTAATTCTGCCCAAAACTTAGACAATATTCCCTCGATATGCGTTTCTTAATTTCGGTGTAGAAACTATAGGCACTATATAATGGAACAGAGGGAGTATGATTTATGATCAGTAACAAATGCATCTAGATTATTTATACTCTAGTGCAAGTGGGAGACTGTTGGTGACGAGGGTTTAACTCGTCAATGCCCATTGTTATGGACTTGGGTTTTGGAGAAGGAGGGAGCGCTGGAGACATCTATCGGCTAGCAAACAAGCACACAGGAGACAAAGGATTTACCCAGGTTCAGGCCTCGTAGAGGTCCCTACTCCTGCTTGTCTGCTCGTGGAATTATCGAGAGAGTCAAAAGTTACAATGGTGCGCAGATGTAATCTGGCGAGGGTTGTGGAAACTAGGGTTGTGTGTGTGCTCCTCGCCGCCCCCTCCTAGCCTTTATATAGATAGGCTAGGTCTCGGGTAGCAGGTCGAGTCGGTTACAAGTTAGGGTTTTCCCCTTCAAACTTTCTATCTTTAGCTTCTTCTTGTCCTTCAAGCAATCGAGAGTCCGCAGGTTACTCGAGTCCTTTCATCTGGGCCTTGGCGACACCGTGGGCCTATTCGTATTTGGACCGTATATACCAAGCTCAAGTTCCTATAGGGTATACCCATGTCAGTAGCCCCCGAGTGTCCAGTGGAATCGCAGATTCGACTGGGGACTTTTTGAAGTCTTCGAGTGCCTGAATGACTACATTTTCGACTGCTTTTATTTGCGTCATAGGGATTGTTGATATATGTGCCTGATATAGCCGAAGTATCGGTATCAGTTAACCACCTTAGGGTGAAACAACGCAATCTACTCGAACTCGAGTCCCCGGACTCGAATCCGGAAAAGTGCTGGCGTAATTCGACTCAGGCCGCGGAGGTCTTACAAGAGTCGAATTCCAGTTATATGGGTGTGAGCACTTGACGCATCCGTCAAGGCATGTTCATCGTGCCTGTAGGTCCGGATACATTTCTGATAGTGCACAGTTAAACGCGTTGCCAGGCCTTATTCAGGTCTTACCTTCACGCCGTAAGCGCGGCATCCGAATTTTATCATCACGGAGACAATTCGGGCATCCCAGGAGACGTAGTCTCTTTGTAGGGAAAATTTGTGAGGCGGTGTCACCAAGGGTTGCGAGTGCGGATGTTATCAACACACAGTTTTTGTGCAAATAATCATAGGGTGCGCGACCAGCGCTCCCTATGGGAGTAGCCCCCGAGTGCCTGGTTGAGTCGAAGACTCAGGCAGGGACTAAAGAACTTTTGTGACTGCTGTCGTCTTTTTGCTTACTTGTTTCAGTCGAAGACTCAGGCAGGGACTAAAAAACTTTCGCGACTGCTATTGTCTTTTTCTTGTTTTTTTTCAGTCGAATTTATTTCCGGCGCTCCCTATGGGAGTAAGCCATGTCCATAGTCGAACTGTGTTTTGAGTGGTTGGGTTTGCTTTGTGATTGTCCATGTTCCTGCAACAAGAAAAGAAAAAGTTGTAGGGTGCGCGGCCAGCGCTCCCAATGGGAGTAGCCCCCGAGTGCTTGGTGGAGTCGAAGACTCCGGCAAGGAGTAAAGTAGTCGAAGTTTTCCCGTGAGCGAGTTTGACGGGACGTGACGAGCGGTGGGTCCCACTTCCTGACTTTGATTTGACTGGTTGTGCGTAATCTTTATTTTAACTGCACCTCCTCGATTTCCACGCGTAATGGGAGAAGTGGGGGGACGGTTCACGCTTCCTCTTCTCCACGTGTCCACCGCGATGCGTGCCACGCGTCCAATAGGTTTTTTGTCAACCGTTGGATTGCATCTCCTAGGGGTTAAGTAGCGACGCTGCGGCGGTAATTTTCCATCTGCGCTCTTTCTTCCTTGCTGCCATCGCCATTGCTGCTGTTCTTCTGCTTTTCCCCGCGCTCATCTCCTCCACAGCTCTGGACCACCTCCTCTCGTTTCCAAGCTACTTTCTGCGCTCTCATCGCTGCCGCGCAATGGGGAAAAAGAAAGGAGGTGCTGCCGCTGATTCGGCGCCCACCGTCGCCGTGACGAAGAAGAAGGGTGGCTTCGCTGCTGCGGGCACCAGCGCCGCCGCCGGCGTGAAGAAGGTCGCGGGCACTCGCGTGACCAATGGTGCATGGCGCCCCTCCATTATCAAGGCGCCGGATCTCCGTCTTCTTCGCCAGGATGGAGTTATCTCTGCGGCAGTCGCCGATGCGCGTGTCCCCGGTGGTGAGACCATTCCTGCTCCTCCCGCTGGCTTTCGAGTGAGGTTTCTCGCATTCGTCATTCGTGGTCTCTCCTTGCCTCTCCACCCCTTTCTTAGGGGTCTTCTTTGCTTCTACGGGCTCCAGCTTCATCAGCTGTCCCCAAATTCGATTCTCCACATCACCTGCTTCATCACCCTTTGCGAGTGCTGGCTCGGAATTGAGCCACACTTTGGTCTTTTCAAGCGCTTGTTTAAATTGAAGCATCAGTCCGCATCTGGCACTTTAGTTTATGACGTAGGTGGTTGTGGGATCCACGTCGACCCATCCGCCACCTACTTCGACATCAAGCTTACCAAGTCCATCCAGGGATGGAGGGACAAATGGTTTTATGTCCGCGATTAGAAGGCCAAAGATGAGCACTTTGGACTCGCGCCCTGCGATCCGGTGACTCCCTGCAAGAAGATGCGTTCTTGGAAGAACGTAGTAATGCCTGGCGAACTCGCAGAGACGGACGTGCTGTATCAACGCGTCTGCGACCTCGAGAGTCGCATAGGCGCAGAAGAGGGAGGCTGCGCCCTTATCAGGACTTGGCTGCACCGTCGCGTCCAGCCTCTCCAAGCCAGAGTCCATCCCATGTTTCAATGGGGTGGCGCTGATGATGCCACTCGTGTGTCTGTCGATGGCATGTCCGGGAGTGAGGTGGATAAGAGGATTCGACTGGTCACGAAGTACACTGTCAAGGATGTGCTTCCAAGTGAACTAGTTGTTCCTCCTTTTGATTCTTCGAATCCTCCTCCTGAGGCATAGTTGTGCTACGCAGTAGCTTATTTTCGCGATTGCTTTTCTGTTTGCTTACTTGTTCTGTTTGCTGATCTTCACTGTCTGTATGCAGGATTGGTCGGTGTCGCCTTGTATGCCTCCTCTCCCTAAGGGGATTATTCCTCGCAAAGCTTTGGAAGAGGACGAGTCTGAGTCGACTGTCCCTTCTGATGTGGAAGAGGAAGCCCCCGAGTCCGAGAGCCCGGATACTCATAAGCGTTCGCGCAGCGAGGATTCCGACGCGTCGACTCCTTCGACTCCAGGAGGCACGGCTGTTGGCGCGGAGTCACCAATTTCTGCCGTTCCTGTGAGGGCTGTGGCACCGTCTTCTCGCAAGAAGATCCGATTGCCCAAGGAGTCTTCGTCGGAGTCGGCGGCGGCCACGTTTGATCTTGACAAGTTTGACTGGTAAGTGTGCTAGGTCATTCATTCTTTTCTGTTTTCTTCTTGTTGACTTTGCCCTGGAGTTTGCCATTTCTCAATGTGGATTTGGTCTTGTAGTCAAGAGGCGTCGTCATCTTCTGGCGACGTCGAGTTTTTGAAAGAATCGGGAGTCACGACCTCAAGGGCCAAGGTAGAGGTCGAGCGCGCTCCTTCCCCTCCGGCAGCGGCCCACTCCGGGCACAATTCTTCGAGCTCTCCTCACGTAGGGGAACATCGAATGGTTACTCGGATGACCATTCAGCAAACTTCTTCGGAGTCGTTGGAGGACCATGTAAGTATATCTTTCCTTCTTTTAGTATGGCAGTCGACGTTCTCTGTTGCCCTCTCTGATTCCTTGTTTGTGCGACAGCTCCTTGTAAAGGCAGCCACGCAAGTGGCGGAGCAGGTGATGGCGATGGGTTGCCAGCATGCAATGCTAGAAACGCGTCACCGCGTGGTCGAAAGTGAGTGTTCTACACTTATTCTTTTTCGTCTCCTCCCCTTTTTTTGGTATGGTCGACTGATAGTCAACTTTTGGTTGCCATGTAGCTGAGCATAACGCTTTACTGCGCAACGTCGCCACCTTGGAAAAGACATTAGTTGCAGCTGTGAAGGGGCGCGACGAGGCAATCGTGGCTCATGATGATGCACAAAAGCGCGAAGAGGATCTGCGTGCTTCCTTTGCGGCTAGGGAAAAGTTGTTCGAAGAGAAACTGTTCTCATTCGCCAAGGCCCTCTCAGGTACCTTTGCTGGTAGATATTTTATTGTTGTCCTTCTCTGCATCTGGAGTTTTGCCGGTGGTGCTAGAGATTTCATCCATGTGTGGGTTTTCTGTGTAGATGTTGGTGATTTGAGCTTTGACCTGCAGGCCCTTTGTCGCGATGACGCTCTGGCGGGCGCGGTGTCTGCAGTCGAGGACCGTAGCGCCACTGTCCAAAATACATTGTCCAAGGCCAAGGTCACCCTTAGTCGCCTCCGGGAGGAGTTGATGCCGAAGGCGGAGCTGGTCGATAATCTGGACGAGCTGGTGGAGTCACTCGCCGGGGGTGTGCCTGCCACCTACAAGAACTCCCTCCGCGCGGCTGGCGCGACCATGTCACTCGCCATGGTGCAAGCCCACGGAGTCGAGATAGATCCCTCTGTGGTGTCGAAGGCGATGCATGTTGGCGCAGACGGTCAGCAGGTAGTCTTCGCTCCTTTCGCGACTGCCTATGCCAAATATGGCCATTCCTTGATAAATACCGTTGCCAAGTATTCGGAGGAGCTCCAACGTGCGAAGAAGGCGGCGAAAGCTTTGGCCTCAGGGGCCAGAGGAAAGTCAGTGGCGTCTGATACTGCCACGGACTTGATGAAGCCGTCGAAGCCGTCGAAGAAGCCGGCTGCTCCGTAGTTAGCTTTTTGTAATAGTTGATGAATTGTACTTTTGGTCTGAGAACATGCCTGCTGGCGAGTGTGTTTGTGAATACTTTATGCTGATCCTGAATGCATCTGTTACTTTTGCCTTTGTGTTAAGTTGGTCGCCTTATTTGCCTCTGTCTTGACTTTGTGGTAGGGTACATCAAGTGGTCCTGTGGGGGGAACCCAGGACTCGCCATATCTTGAGGATACAGTGGCACCACCGCACTCCAGGGTGGAGGAGTTGTCCTTGCTTTCGTGACTTTGTGATCGCGTTAAGCAGCTGGAGCGTGAGTTGCCCGTGATCCGCGGTAGCGCGGACGTGTGGAAGTCAAAGGCTAAAAAAGCTGCCGCCCGCGAGCAGTATCTGCTTAGCAAGGTGACGCAGCTAGGCGACCAGTTTAAGTGTTAGTTTGCTTATTCTCATCTTTTCCTTTGTAGTTACCTGCAACAGTATGTTGTACTCATGCTATTGATGCTGCTTCGTGTAGTTGTTAGCGCACGCCGTCCGCAGGAGGAGAAGGATAGAATTGCCATTCGCCTTCATGACTCACCCAGGAGCAACTTCAGGAGAGCGGATACTTCTGGGTAGATCATGATCGTGCGACTGCATTGGCGACCCTACAGGATCGCGCATCGCGAGTGCTGCTCTCCCTGAAGAAGGCACAGTCGTGCTTGAAGAACATTTATCGGGTAATGTTCCCGCTGGACGACGCTCCGTCAAGCCTGCTAGCTCTCCTTGCCAAGTTTCAAGATATGTTCGTGGTTCGCGAGTGCGTGAGGCAGCAGTTGGTGGCTGGTGCCAAGGCTGCCCTCTCAATTGTGCGATTGCACGTGCATGATGTGGATGTTGCTTCCATTGCTTCTGGACCGCCAGCACCACCGGCAGGATCTGCCTGGAATATGGTGCCGCACTATCAGGCGGTGGACCGTCCAGCAGAGGAGATTGTCGACTTCTTCGAGGAGCAAACCAACGTTCATCTGTTGCAAGAGTAGCCAAAGTTGTATCTTGCACATAAGTGTACTTGTGTTGTAAAGTTCGTACAGATGTTGTAGATAATTTGTTGTCGAAATGTGTATAAGGAGCTTTGTGAGCTCAAGGTGCGTTGCACTTTATGCGAGTCCTTTTCGTTAGCCTGGCCATCTTTTATCTCAGTCCCTTGTCAACCTATCAGGTGCGTTGCAGCTGGGTTGAGTTTGTGTTAAGGGGTTCAATTGATGTGCCAGCTACTCAGGATATCGCGTTTTGGTTCGAAGAACAGATGCAAGTAGGGTGGCGCAGCCCCCGAGTGTAAAATTGACAAATTAAAGGAGAAACACAGAGTTTTGGGGCACTTAGCTTTTATTTATTCGGAGAATAGTGCGAGGTACAATGTGTGGCTGAGTAGCCTTATTTGCGATGTAAAAGTAAAGAAAACGACTAAGGGTAGAAGCGTCGCAGTTGTGCGACGTTCCATGGGTTGGAGTATGCGACTCCTGTCTCTAAATCTTGAAGGCGATAGGCGCCACCTGGGATTACTTCTGTAATCACGTACGATCCTTCCCAGGGGGACTCGAGCTTGAGATGTCCCTGCTGCTTCAGTCGCAGGACCAGCTCACCTTCGACGAAGGATCTGGGGCAAAGCCTTCTACTGTGGTAGTTGCGCAGGTTCTGCTGGTAGATCGTAGATCTTTTTGCGGCGATTTCTCTTGCTTCGTCGAGGAGGTCGACAGAGTCTTCGAGTGCAAGGGATGACTCTTGTTTGCTGTAGGCGACCACGCGTGGTGCCTTATACCGTACCTCCGTGGGTAGTACTGCTTCTACTCCGTGCACCATAAAGAATGGCGTGTAGCCCGTGGCGCTGTTTGGAGTTGTACATAGACTCCAGAGTACGGATTGCAGCTCATCTGGCCAGCAACCCGCCGCTTGTTCGAGTGGTCGCAGGAGTCGCTTCTTGATGCCGCTGCAGACGAGCCCGTTTGCTTTTTCCACCTGACCGTTGGTCTGTGGATGCGCTACTGAGGCGTAGCTGATGTTGATCCCCAGGTTCTCGCAGAATTCTTGGAACTCCTTGGATGTGAAGTTCGTCCCATTGTCGGTAATGATGCTGTGCGGCACGCCGAAGCGGTAGACGATGGACTCGAAGAAATTGACTGCGCTGTGCCTTGATTGGTTGGTCATTGGCATGGCCTCGATCCACTTGGTGAATTTGTCGACTGCAACCAAGAGGTAGACATAGCCTCCGCGCGAGGATCTTGGCAGCTTGCCAACCATATCGAGCCCCCATTGTGCGAAGGGCCATGCCAATGGAATAGGCCGTAGCTCTGCGCCTGGTGCGTGTGGCTTGTCCGCGAATTGCTAGCAAGCATTGCATTTTTGGACTATGTCCTTGGCGTCGCGTATGGCCGTGGGCCAGTAAAATCCAGCTCGTAGAGCTTTGGAGACGAGGGCGCGACTGCCTGCGTGGTTCCCGCAGGTCCCTTCATGGATGTCGAGGAGAATTGCTCTTCCGTCAGCCATGGAGACGCATCGTTGTAGCACTCCTGTGATGCTGTGTTTATACAGTTCGCCGTTCGGAACGGCGAATGCCTTGGAGCGCCCCGCGATGTCCCGTGCATCTATCGGATCGTCCGGTAATCTCTTGCTGAGGAGGTACGTAATGTACGGCTGCGTCCAAGATTGCTCGATCATCATGACGCTCATTGGTCCTTCGAGTCCTGTGTCCAGCTCCAAGTCATCGAGTGCCATTGGCTCATTGGGTGGCATAGCCCCTGAGTCCGTTGCTGCGCTTGTTTTCTTCTCTGCGGCCTTTGGCTTGATGGAGCGTTCGCATATGCGCTCAAGAAATACCCCAGGTGGTATGGGGGCGCAGGTAGAGCCTATGTTGGCGAGTGTGTCCGCCTCCTCGTTGCTTTCACGACCTATGTGTTGCAACTCGCAACCATCAAAGTCTCCTTCGAGTGTATCGTAGAGGTCGCGGTACGCGATCATGTTGTCGTTCAGTGTGTCGCACTCATGCATTGTTTGGTTGACGACCAACTTGGAGTCGCCATATATGATGAGCCTTTTGGCGCCACAGGCTTTCGCCATCCTCATCCCACGCAACAGGGCCTCATATTCAGCCTCGTTGTTTGAGGCTGTGAACTGCATTCGCAGAATATATTTCAGCTTGTCCCCTTGAGGTGATGTCAATATGACACATGCGCCTGCTCCGTCTTTCCGTTTGGACCCATCGAAGTGCATTGTCTAGAGGTAGGACATATCTGGCTTGTCCGGGAGCTGGTTCTCCATCCAGTGCACGAGAAAGTCAGGGAGCACTTGTGACTTGATGGCGTCGCGTTTTTCATATGTGATGTATCGTGGAGACAGCTCTATTCCCCAAAGCGCGACTCGCCCCGTGGCGTCGGGGTTATTGAGGATATGCCCCAACGGGGCGTCGTTGACTACCATGATTGGGTGTTCCTGGAAGTAGTGGCGCAGTCGCCAGGCGGTCATAAAGACGCCGTCTGACAACTTCTGGTAGTGCGGGTACCGCTGTTTTGTTGGCGTGAGGACCTCGTTGAGGTAGTATACCGGGCGTTGTACGCCATGGACTTTGCTTTCCTTGGCTCGTTTGATGACGAGCACTGTAAAGACGTCGTACGCCAGCTTCTGGTAGTGCAGGTACCGCTGTTTTGTTGGCGTGAGGACCTCGCTGAGGTAGTATACCAGGCGTTGTACGCCGTGGACTTTGCTTTCCTTGGCTCGTTCGACGACGAGCACTGTGCTGACCACCTGGTTGCTGGCGGAGATGTAGAGCAACAGTGGTTCCCTTTCTCGTGGAGTCACTAGTACTGGCGAGGTGGATAGTAGGCGCTTGAGATCTTCGAATGCTTCTTGCGCTTCATTGGTCCACTCGAATTTGTCAGCTTTGCGGAGGAGCTGATAGAAGGGCAGTGCCTTTTCACCCATCCGACTGATAAATCGACTGAGTGCCGCGATCCGTCCAGCTAGTTGTTGGACGCCTCTTATGTTCTTTGGCTTCTCCATGGCCAGTATGGCTTTTATCTTTTTCGGGTTTGCCTCGATCCCCCTCGCAGAGATGAGATACCCGAGTAGCTGCCAAGATGGTACGCCGAAGGCGCATTTGTCCGGATTGAGCTTGATCCGGTAACGATCGAGATTGGCGAAGGTTTCTGCAAGTCGTCGATTAGGGAGGCTTCCTCCTTGGTCTTGATTACTATGTCGTCGACATAGACGTGGATATTGCGACCCAGTTGCTCCTTGAGGCAAGCCTGCATGCACCACTGGTAGGTGGCTCTCGCGTTTTTTATTCCGAAGGGCATCGTGTTGTAGGAGAACACACCAAAGGGCGTTGTAAACGCTGTCTTCTCCTGGTCTTCTTCCTTCATTCGAATTTGGTTATAGCCTGAGTAGGCGTCGAGGAAGCATAGGCGCTCACATCCAGCGGTGGAGTCGATGATCTGGTCGATCCGTGGCAGCGGGAAGTGATCTTTTGGGTAGTGCTTGTTTAAAGAAGTGAAGTCCACGCACATCCGTAGGATATCCGTGTCCTTTTTTGGTACCAACACTGTATTGGCGAGCCAAGTGCTTTCTTTGATCTCGCGTATGAACTTGGCCTCAAGGAGTCTGTTGATCTCCATTCCGACTTCCTGCGCTCGTGGCTCAGACAGTCGCCTGATTGTTTGCTTGACTGGCCTTGTGTCGGGGTTGACGTTGAGTGCGTGCTCGGCGAATTCCCTGGGAACTCCTGGCATGTCCGCAGGCACCAGGCAAAAATTTCCCAGTGCTCACGGAGGAATTCGACGAGCGCGAGTTCCTATGCGGGACTCAAGTTGTTGGCGATGAGGGCCGTCTTGGTGGGATCCGATGGATGGACCTGCACCTTCTTTATGTGCACGGATGAGTCGAAGGAGAGATTAGGTGAGCTTGGCCTACTCACGGGAGGTAGACTGTTGTTTGTCGTCTCTTTCAGTCTTGCGAGTTCCTCCTACATGCCGAAGGACTGGGAGATTCTGTTGAATTCCCTGTCGCAAGCGTCAGATCGCTCAAAGTTCCTGTTGATCATTATGACACCGTTGGGACCTGGCATTTTCATCCGCAGGTAGGCGTAGTGGGGTACTGCCATGAACCTGGCGAATGCAATGCGCCCAAGGATGCAATGGTATTGTGAGGGCCAGTCGACGACCTCAAAGTCGATGCGCTCGTGCCGGAAGTTCTTCGGCGTGCCAAAGATGACGTCAAGGTTGAATTTGCCTGGGGGTATACGCCTTTCCCTGGGACGATGCCGTGGAACATTGTGTCCGATGCCTCCAAGCAGGTTAGAGGGATCCTCATTGCTCGCAAGGTACTCACGAATATGAGGTTGATGCTGCTTCCGCCATCCATGAAGACGTGACTCATGTCGAAGCCTCCAATTTGCGCCTCGAGTACGAGGGGGCAATGACCTGGGCGAGGTACTTGAGGCGGGTGGTCGTGTTTGTCGAAGGTAATGCACGACTCGCTGCCACTGAGGTACTCGGTGGTGGATGGTGGCGAGTGCGTGGCCAAGTTGACTTGGCGAGTGATGGCCTTCTGCACCCTGTTGGAGGGGCGCCCTTTTTGGATCATCATGGTACCCATGGCCCGTGGGTACGGTTCGCCTCCGTGGTGCTGGTCCAGTGCAGCTCCGTTCGGGGGTGGCCCAGGTGGTGGTGGTGGTGCGCCATGTGCCACGGCGCCTGGCGCGGCTCCGTAGCCTCTTTCGACTGCGTTGCGGTTCATCCGAACCAATCCCTCGTGTAGCTTGAGGAACTCGCGGAAGTCCTTGAGGAGGTGGCTGGACTTTCTCTTGCCATCATGCTTGTCGATGTAGAAGTGTACCGTGCATGGCCCGGATAGTTTTCCCTCGATCGAGGTCGCGGGTGCCTCATCGCGAGTGCGGTGTTGCCACACTTGCGTGGTTTTCCCGGAGTCATGGTATCCGCTGTTGTGGTATCCGCTATTGCGGTTATCCTCGCGTCTATCGGGGTAGCCGGCTGCGACCATGTTGACGTCATCGCGATCGTCGTAGATGCATATGCGATGCTTGCCCCGGCGGTCGCGTCTGCGTTCGAGTTCTGCCTCCTCGTCGGAGTGAACGCGATTCTTCACCGAATCTTCTCCATCGGCCCACCGATTCGCGATCTCCATCAGGTGGTCGATGGTCTGGGGCTTTGAGCGGCCTAGCTCTTCCCTGAGTTCCATGCGGCGGACACCACCGTTGAATGCATCAATCGCGCGGTCTTCCGAGATGTTCTCCGCGGAGTTCTTGATGATGGACCACCTTTGGATGTAGGAGCGCACCGATTCGCCAGATCTTTGCTGGCAGCATCTCAATTCTTAGATTGAGGTGGGCCATTTGTACGTGCCCTTAAAGTTGCGCACGAAGCTATAGACCAGCTCATCCCAACTGCAAATGGATCCGCGTGGGAGGTTATTGAGCCATGCTCGGGCGGCGCCCTGCAGCTGTAGCTGCAAGCATTTCATGGCAGTACTTCGACTGCCTCCGTGTAGCCTGGCGGAGGAGATGTGGTCCTCCATCCAGATCTTAGGGTCCTATAGACCGTCGAATTTCGGGTTCTCCGATGGAAGTTTAAACCCTTTAGGCATTCGCTTCTGCCTAATGGATCTGCTGAAGCATCTGGCGCCGCAGAGCTCCCCATCTTTCTCTTCCGAGTCAGTCGACCGAGCACGTCGTGCCCTTGACTTGTCGATCTTGCGTTGCGTGAGGTCGTCGCGTGCATCGTAGTCACGGTCATGTCGCCGTGAGCGGCGGCGTCGAGACAGATCGTGACTGTCATCGCTGGGCGAGGGCGAGGAGTAGCGTTTTGCCCTTTTTTGGGTCTGGTACTGGTTCCTTGTCGAGGGCGGCCTCGATTAACCCCAAGCCCGCGATCGTAGATCGGTGCATGGAAGTTCGGGGATCTCCAGCTGGCGGCTGGTTATTGAGGAGGTACATGGTGGTTGCTATCACCGCGGCCTGCAGTGTCCTGGGAACCATGTTGCCTCTTGTGTCGACTGTCATAGAGCCGAAGTCGAGGACTTTCGCGGCCTCTATGCGCTCTTGTTCGGTGAGGTGAGCCATCAGCGACTGCCTCTTCTTGGCGAGGTACTCGTTGCCTCTTGAGGAGGATCCTCCGTAGGAGGAAAGCCCAGCACGACGAAGGCTCGATTCGTCCGCTGCCTTCTTACGCGCCTCAAGTTGGGAGATTGCCTATTTTTGGCGCTTGAATTCTTCTTTTAGAAGCCAATGATAGCCCATCAGCAGTTCCTGTGGGGAGCCAAAGGGTAGAGGTGCACCCCATAGGGCTTCGCGGCAACGATCCCACTCTTGCTTGTTGAGCCTGATCACGACGCGTTCGCCGGTTTGCTCATTGATCATGCTAGGAGGTTCGACTGCTCCTCCGTTGCCAGCGTTACCGTCGTTGCCACCGTTGCCGGCGTTGGGTGGATCGGTGTCGTTGCCGGTGTTACCACCGTTGTCGCGATTGGGTGGATCGGTGCCGTTGCCGGTGTTACCGCCGTTGCCACGATTGACGGAGGTGTCGCCTGCGTTGATGACGGCGCACATGAAGTGATTGGGGAAGCTGTTGCTTCCACAACTTTCAGATCCGGAACCGTAGGTTCCATCTTCAGTGGCCAGATCGCTTAGATCGGAGTCGCGACTGCTGTCGCTGACCGTGTTCTCGACTACCACCGGAGCGTTGAGCTTGCTGAGGGTGCCGATTGATGGAGGGAACCATGATGCCGGGGCAATCGCCGGTGTTGTCGGCTGATCAGGCATGCGAAGCGTGCCCATCTGACCAACTTGGAAGCGGAAGCTCCCAATCGCTAGGCTGATTCTGTCGCCCACGGACTCGAAGGCCGGGCGGGTGGCCGGCGTGTGGACGGTGAAGTCGAAGGCGCCGAAAAGCTGACGAATCTCTGCTGTTGCAGAGTTGTAGATCACAGTTGATGGGGCCGAAAAAGCCGCAACATCAGCACTCCCAATTCCCACAGACGGTGCCAATTGACGAGGGTTTAACTCGCCAATGCCCATTGTTATGGACTTGGGTTTTGGAGAAGGAGGGAGCACTGGAGACATCTATCGGCTAGCAAACAAGCACACAGGGGACAAAGGATTTACCTAGGTTCAGGCCTCGTAGAGGTCCCTACTCCTGCTTGTCTGCTCGTGGAATTATTGAGAGAGTCGAAAGTTACAATGGTGCGCAGATGTAATCTGGCGAGGGTTGTGTGTGTGCTCCTCGCCGCCCCCTCCTAGCCTTTATATAGATAGGCTAGGTCTCGGGTAGCAGGTCGAGTCGATTACAAGTTAGGGTTTTCCCCTTCAAACTTTCTATCTTTAGCTTCTTCTTGTCCTTCAAGCAATCGAGAGTCCGCAGGTTACTCGAGTCCTTTCATCTGGGCCTTGGCGACACCGTGGGCCTGTTCGTATTTGGACCGTATATACCAAGCTCGAGTACCTGTAGGGTATACCCATGTCAGTTGGAAATATGCCCTAGAGGCAAATAATAAAGATGTTAATTATCATATTTCATTAAGTTCATAATAGTTTTATACCATGCTATAACTGTGTGAATCAGAAACATTGATACATGTGTGGTATGTAAACAAACAAAGGTCCCTAGTAGCCTCTAGGCAACTAGTTCATTGGGCAACTGATGATCAAGATTTCCTGGTCATGGAGCATTTATGCCAATTGACAATGAAGTCATATCATTAATGAATGATTTTATGGGCATTACCCAATATAAGTATTGCAACACGATCAAGTCAAAAAGTTCATCGTTGCAATAATTAGAAGTGTAGTATCCTTCTCTTTAGACTGTGAGATAATATCTAATCAGTATCACTCGAGGTTACCTTGACTGCATCAATCGTCACACCGTAGCAGGGTGATCATAAAGGTGTCTATCAGGTATTATAGAGGGATATGTTGAGGCGTATGCATCAAGATCAGGATTTGTTATTCTGCATGATGAGAAGATACACTGGGCCCACTCAGTGAGATTACATCCAAATAGTTGGGCAACATGTGAATAGGTCACAGGGATGGAATATCGCAGGAACGAGTAAATCAGCACTTGTTAGTAACGAGATTGAACAAGGTATGTGATACATGTGATCAGATCTCGGACAATTAAGGTATCTAAGTAACAAAGGGAATTGTACTCAATGTTTAAGGGAATTGATATCATGGAATGCACATGGGTCATTATGGGTATCTGATGACCCACAAGTATAGAGGGTGTATCGCAGTATTTTCTAGGGAAGTGAAACCCAATTTGTTGATTCGACACAAGGGGAGCCAAAGAATATTATAAGTCTTAACAACTGAGTTGTCAATTCAGCTGCACCTCGAAACAATCTTGCTCATAGAAGTTTATCAGTAGCAACAGTTGTGTAGTAGCAATAGCAAAGTAATAGCAGTAGTAAAACTAAAGACAGTAGTAACAATTGCAGTAAACAGTAGGATTAAAGCGCGGTAGGCATAGGGATGGATGGACGGGCGTTGCATGGACAAGACAACTCATATGGAAATCAAGATATAGGGCATTTGCAGATAAATAAGGTGAAGCATCCAAGTACTAAATAATCATAAGCATGTGTTCCATATATAGTCATACGTGCTCACAATGAGAACTTGCACAACATCTTTTGTCCTGCCAGCCTGTTTGCAGCGGGGCCTCGAGGGAACTACTGGCAATTAAGGTGCTCCTTTTAATAGAGCACCAGAGCAAAGCATTAACACTCCAAGAGCACATGTGATCCTCACATCAAAGCTATTCCCTTCGGTTATCCCGATTATTGTCACTTCAGGGCCTTTGGTTCCGGACAACAATATGTGTATACAACTTGCAGGTAAGATCATAAACAATACTATCATCATGAATCAATAACATATTTAGATCTGAAATCATGGCACTTGGGCCCTAGTGACAAGCATTAAGCACAGCAAGTTGCAACAAAGTCAACAAGCACTAATAATAGATACTAGGCACCATGCCCTAGCAATCTGACGCCATTACATGAACGATCTCATCCAATCCATACCATCCCCATAGCCTATAGCGGGGGATTACTCATTCATGGATGGGGGAATCATGGATGGTTGATGGAGAAGTGATGGTGATGATGACGGTGACGATCTCCTCCAATTCCTCGTCCCGGCAGGGTGCCAGAACGGAGTTTCTGGTTCCGATTCGCGGAATCTAGTGGTGGCGGCGTAGCGGAACTCTATCTGGAAAAACGGCGAATCCCCCTTGGGTTTTAGGTCAAGAGGCATCTTATAGGCGAAGAGGAAGGCCAAGGGGGTGACCGAGGCGGCCACACCACCCATAGGCGCGGCCTGGGCTGGACCGCGCGGCCAGGTGGTTTGGGGCCCTCGTGGCCCTCCTCCATCTCGTCTTCTGGCTCCATGAGTCTTCTGGTGAAATAGGATTTTTGGCATATTTTCCGGGATTTTTCCTGATAGTTGGTTTTCTGCACAAAAACTAGACACCACGGTAATTCTGCTGAAAACAGCGTCAGTCCGTGTTATTTGTATCCAAATCACACAAGTTTAGAGGAGAAACAATAGCAAAAGTGTTCCGGAAAGTAGATACGTTTGGGACGTATCAACTCCCCCTAAGCTTAGCTTATTGCTTGTCCTCAAGCAATTCAGTTGAAAACTGAGTGCGCTAAAAGAGCTTTCACGAACACATTTGCTTCATAAGATGTATATATTCTCAGCATATGATCAAATACTTAGTCGATTCATAATAAAGAGTATGCAAATAAGTTTACTTAATAATCATTGCAAGCTATGAAGAGATTCCAAGTCAAAAATAATAAGTAGCATGAAACATAAACATAAGCAACATTGCAATGCTCATAAAAAGGTATGATAGAGTGGTATATCGCTTGCCATTGATTGTAGAGCAAACATAAATGACAAGGCACCTCTAAAGTTCAAGTGAAGACTAGAAGTAAAGATATCAAAGATACAAGCATCAAAGTCATGACACAATTAACCAAGTTTTGAGACAAGCACATTACACTAAGAATGACAACTATGCTCTCAAGAAAGTGCTCATAGAATTAGTGGTGACTCAACAAGGAAGTGAAAAGGTTTTGAAAAGTTTGAAAGGCTTCCAAATGCTGAAAGTATGGTACTCATTAGCTTTGAGCTCTCATTGCCCCTATCATAAGCATCTTTAAATGGTTAAGGTGAAAGTGAGGTCCAATACGAGTTATATGCTTGACAAACCATAAACTGGAAATCTCATGTCCCTTGAGTACGAGGGTCGCTCCTCATGATACTCAACTTTAGTTGTCATTAAGTTCTTGTCATAGTAAATACATGCGTATCATAGAGAACCGCCAACGGGGTACCCCTTGCCCGATGATACAGAAAAATCCCCATATCAAAATGACAAGGCAAGCAGACAATGAGCATCTCAGCAATCTTCTTATTTACCATGGAAAAATGGTGCTTTTTCTCTCTTTCCTCTTTTCTCATCTTTTTTTATTTTTCTCAATCTATATCTCTCTTTTTTTATAAGAAGAATGCTTCATAGATTGCTCATTATGGTTACGCTGCAGGTTTCCACCATGATTAGGCATGGATTAGACCAGCAGCCCAGGAGTTTCTCTAACACACATACATAACTCCATGGACTTACAAGCTCCCCTTTTATTTCTGATCGACGACATCCGTAAACAAAAAAAGCATGATATCAACTGGGTATATATTTATAGGTGTTGAAAGCGTTCCCCGTGACAGCATGGTTCTGCTAATCCCCAGCCTATAATTTGCAAGCATATAACTTTTATGGACAGTCACAATAGTTCAGGTTTATTAAGTGCAAGAAATAAAGTGTGCCATCAAGTTCGTGAGAGCTTTACTAACTAACTTTCTCATAACAAGCAAACATTTTATTCAGAAGAAAACAAGGCATACTGAATATGCACGGAATACCAAATGATGCTAATAGGTAGGTATGGTGGACACTTTCGGCAATATTGGTTTTGGGGAGTTGGAAAACGAGTAGAGCTCATACTCAGTGCAAGTGGAGGCCAGCAATAGAAAGGGAGCGACAAACGAGAGAGCAATAACTGTCATAATCATGCTTGCAACAAAAAAGGACTAATTATGGCATGAAAGTGATTCAAGAACCCCGAGGAAAAATAATTCATCAAGGCTTAACTGATTATTGTTTCAGTCTTATGTATGCGTGAGCATGTGCCAAGTCGATTCAAATGAAACAATCAGAGGAGGATACCACAATGTCATACCAAGTTATGAATATAACAATGCAAGAAAATATTCATATGACAAGCTACAGACCATTAGCAAGTTGGAGCTAATCATAAGAAAGCAAGAACTACTAAGCATCCATAAATAACATACACCTTACATGAACAAACTAAGCATGCCCACAATGATGAGTATATGTACAAAAATGAAAACAAATAGAGTTCATTACCAGCCTCTTACCACACCTCAAGTTGTCATTAATCTTCATTATTGCCCTTCACTTGTGTGGCCTGAATAATAACATGAAACCAAACTCCACTGAGGATTGCTGAAGCCTGCAACGAACTTCACAAAACCAAAGAAGAACAGAAAATATTTTTGGTGTTTTTGATTTTTAAAGGCAAGAATGAAAAGGAAGATCAAGTAAAGCGAAATCTTTTTGGGTTTTTCGAATAATCAAGCCAAAGCTAAAAGAAAAAGGCAAACCAAGGCAAAAAGATAAAGAAGCAAGCAAAGAGAAATAACAAAAATATTTTTGGTCTTTTTGTGTTTTGGAAAGCGTAAATAAAGCAAGAGCGAAGACTAAAAAGAAAACGAAACATGGATATACAACATCGATAGTTGATGTGCTCGTCGTTCGATGTAGAGCTTGTTGGGAACCCCAAGAGGAAGGTGATGAGCACAACAGCAAGTTTTCCCTCGGTTATGAAACCAAGGTTTAATCGAACCAGTAGGAGCAAGGAAACACCCCAAAGGTGTTACTAGCTGAGCTTTGGCAGGGCGCACTACCGGCGCTAGTAGCAACGTGGAGACCTGCACAACACAACCACAGAACTTTGTCCCCAACTTGTGATGAGGTTGTCAATCTCACCGTGTTTTGCGGAAAACAAAGGATTAAACGTATCGAACGGAAAGAAGTAAAAGTTTGCAGAAAGTAAACACAAGGCAGTAAAAGATTGTAGATTGTATGTAAAAGACAAGGACCGGGATCCATAGTTCCCTAGAGGTGGATCTCCTTAAGATAGATAACATGCTGGGTGAATAAATTACAGCGGGGCAATTGACAAACACCGAGAAAGCAATACATGCATATACTAATCATCTTGACTCCTTTGAGACTTGATTGGGCATTACAACATAATACATAGACCGCCATCCAACTGCATCTATGACTAATAATCCACCTTCAGGTTATCATCTGAACCCCCTCCAGTATTAAGTTGCAAGCAACAGATTATTGCTTTACGAACTGCGTGTAAAGTAAACAATATGATTGTTCTATGAACAAAGGATTGTTGTTTTCTCCCTAGTAGCAATAGCACATCTAGTACCTTTGAGATTTATGTCACTTCCCCAGATTACCAGAGGCATGAACCCACTATCGAGCATAAATACTAACTCTTGGAGTTGCTAGCATCTACTTGGCCAAGATAGCTACTAACAACGGAAAGCATGCAAGATCACAAATAACAAAGACATGATAGAATCAATAATCAATCTGAAATAGCATCTCAATATCCATCGGATCCCCACAAACAGAACATGTATGGATTATAAATAGATGATCTTGATCATCAACGGAGCTCACAAGATCTAAACATGAAAGCACAAAGGAGGAGAACTAGCCATCTAGCTACTACATGGATCCGTAGTCCAAGGATGAACTACTCACGCATCACACCGGAGGCTTGCATGGTGATGAAGAAGGCCTCCAGGGTGAATTTCCCTCTCCGGCAGGGTGCCGGGAAGAGCTTCAGATCCCTCCCGATCTAGGGATGGAGATGACAGCGGCTACAGACTCTTTTGTGGATTTTTGATCGGGTACTTAGTGTTTTCGTCCCGAGGGCAATATATAGGCAGAAGGAGAGGCCGCGGGGGTGCCAGGTGCGGCCACACCACCCCCTGCGCGGGTCAGGCCTGGCCGCGCGGCCAGGTGGTGTGGTGACTCCCTAGCCCTTCTCCGTCTCGTATTCTGGCACTTGATCCCTTTTGGAAAAATAGGCACTTTGGCTTTTGTCCCGTCCAATTCCGAGAATATTCATTTTCTGAGTTTCCTGGAACCAAAAACAGTAGAAAACAGGCAGCTGGCACTGTGGCTCTTGTTAATAGGTTAGTCCAAGAAATCATATGAAAAGTACTCCAAAGTTGGAACAAAACACAAGAAAGTGGATAAAACCAAGCATGGAACATCAAAAATTATAGATACATTTGCAATGTATCAACATCCCCAAGCTTAACTCCTGCTCGTCCTCGAGTAGGTAAGTGATAAAAAGAAAGAACAATTTTTGAGGTGACATGCACCATCAAAGACTTGATCAAAGTATTTGCAAAACATTCAAAGCTGGGATCATAGTACTTCAATCATAACATGAAAGACAAAGTTCTAGCAATAATCAAAGAAACTATGATACAACATGAAAAGGCACAAACAAAAGATTCATGAATAACATGCTTTGAAAGACGTTTGTTTGTTTCACATAAAGAAAACATAGCATAATAGTATTCAGCTTGTCCCTCAATAGAGTAGCAAATATAAATGCATAGGACACCTTCAAAGTTCATAAGAGTGACTAGATACAATAGTTTAAAACAAGCAATATCAAGTTATGCATCAATCAACTAGTCTTGGGACAATGCACATAGAACTAGAATGGCCACTATGCTCTCAAAGTAGGTGCATAAAGATAGAAGGTGGAGACTCAATATAATGGTGGAAGAAAGGCCTTTATAAAAGGAAGTAGGGATTCAAGTCTCATAAAGAGCTTCCAAAAATTATGGTACTTATAGCTTTCAGCTCTCATTGCCCCTATCATAAGCATCTTGAAGTGATTAAGGTTAAAGTGAACAAACTATGGTGTACATGCTTAACGAAGTATAAGTTAGGAATGTCATGTCCCTTGTATACGAGGGCCGCTCCTCATGCTACTCAAGTTTAGTCACCGGTAAGTTCTTGTCATTGTAAGTACATGTGTATCATAGAGAACCGCCAACGGGGTACCCCTTACCCGATGATACCGAAGAATCCCCATATCAAAATGACAAGGCAATCAGACAACGAGCATCTCAGCATTCTTCTTATTTACCATGGGAATATGGTGCTTTTTTCTCTCTTTCCTGTTTTCATAATATCTCTTTTTTTTCTTTTTCTCTTTTTCTCAATATAGGACTCTTTTTTTATAGGAAGAATGCTTCATAGATAGCTTATTATGGTTACGCTGCAGGTTTCCACCATGTCAGCATGGATTAGACCAGCGGCCCAGGCATTTCTCTAACACATATACATAACTCCATGGACTTACAAGCTCCCCTTTCATTTCACACCGACGACATCCATAGACAAAAGAGCATGATATCAACTAGGTATAAGTACCAAGTGCAATGTTGAAAGCATTCCCCATGATAGCATGGTTTTGCTAATTCCCAACAAATAAGTGCAAGCATATACAACATAGATGACACAATGGTTCAAGTTTATGAAGGGCAAGAAAAGTAAAGTGTGCCATCAAGTTCGTGAGAGCTTTAATCACTAGTTTTCCCATAACAAGTTTAATTCGGAAGGTAAACAAAAGCATGAATATACTTGGAATAGCATAAGCTAGTAGGTAGGTATGGTGGACTCTTTGGAATAACTTGGTTTAGGGAGTTGGATGCATGAGTGGAACTCATACTTTGTTGTGGAGGCTAGAAAAAGACTGGGAGCGACAAACTAAGAGAGAAATCATGGCCATAATCATGCAGAGCGACAAAACATCATTGATCAAAGCATAAAGTGATACTACAAGTTGAAAACTAAAGGATCATAAAGGCTATGGTGACTTTGGATAGTCATAACATGGTGTGAGCATGTGCCAAGTCAAACCAAATAAAGCATCAAAGGAGAATACCACTATACTATGCTTTAATATGCTAAAACAACGCATGATTCATCCAAGGCACATTAAGAAATCTCAATTGTTTATAACAAGTCATGCTACAGCAAAGAATACTAAGCATAAAGCCAAAACAATATCAAGCATGGCATGACAAAGCATAGCCACAGTCAAGAACGAGCTCTTTTTACCACATAAGCATGAACTTTCCTACTCTTTTCCAAACCAAACCAAACCAAACTATTTGCAAACCAATGTATGAAAGAGAGGGTCCAACCAATTTATTCAGAAAACTAAGCAAACAAAAGCAAATGAAAAACCAAAACGAAAATGAAAAAGAAGACGCTCTAAGAACAACACAACTGTGCATGAAACAATAAAATGAAGCGTTTGGAAGAAACCTGGGATTTTTATTGATGAAGAAGGGGATGCCTTCGGCATCCCCAAGCTTTGACGCTTGTACTTCTTAGATATTTCTTGGGGTGACACGCGTGGCATCCCCAAGCTTGAGCTTTAGTCCATCCTTCATCTCATTACTCATTCCTTCCATACACCTGAAATTTTTCCTTCATACAAAACTTCACACAATCTTTATTAGCAACATTAGTGCACTCAAGATAAATAAGTCTTAAGGTTCAGTTCTAACACCAATAAAACTTCCATTAGAACACTAGCTAATGTAGTGCTTCTCTCAAAAAGTGCAATTTCTCAAAATAACTCAAAAAGGAACCAACAAGAAGCAAATGCAGAAAATGGCAGAAATTTGTCAAAACAGACCAGCAGGTAAAGACGAATTTTTTCGAAGACCTTCTGTTGCTCAAATCGATTAGTGTTGAACTAACGAAAGTTAGATAACAACCTGGGGCATAAGCACAAACATTCACGCCTCAAAAAGACGTTCAAAGATTTTATACGAATTTTTACGATGAAGCACAGAAATCTGTTTCGGGACAGCAACTTTCCCAATCATTACTTCTCTCTCATTAGAGGTTACTCTTGGCACAAAAAGCAAATAAAAAGGATGAGAAGCGGTTATTACTGAAGTAATAACTTCCAAGACTCATCTAAAACTTTTGGGTTATCTACCAATAAGTACTTTTCTTTAATGCCTTTAAGTTAGGCATGATAATTTGAGAAGATGATTCACATAAGAAATATGAATTGAAGTAAAAGAGAGCATAAAGAAGCAAATTCAAAGCACATTTAAGCCTAACCCACTTCCGATGCATAGGAATCTTGTAAAGAAACAAGTCATGAAGGCACAAAGCAACAAGCATAGTAAAGCAAAACAAGTGCAACTTCAAAATTTTCAACATAAAGAGGGGAAACTTAATATTATTGAGATGCATAAAACCATGTTTCCCTCTCTCGTAATAACTTTTAGTAGAAACATGAATAAAATTAAAAATATAACTATCAGATAAAACATTATTATCATGAGCCACATGCATAAAAGAATTAATACTCCCCACGTAAACATAGTCATTCTTGTTAATTGTAGTGGGAGCAAATTCAACAAAATAGCTATCATTATTATTCTCATCACCATAATCATCAAATATAGGAGGCATATTGTAATCATAATTAACTTCCTCCTCAATAGTAGGTGGACTGAAAATATCATACTCATCATTGTAATCATCATATATTGGAGGTATAGTATCATCATAAGCAATAGAATAGTTATCTTCCAAAGTGTGTTCATCATCATTGCAAGGATCATGGATAGCACTAATAGTATAGCAATTATTAATATCATCATTTTCAGAATTGGTACCAAAGAGATTTTCAATATCAAAAGTAGTGTGCTTTTCCCAATCATGATCACTACTATAGGTAACATGCATATGAACATCATCGAGTTCAGACTCATCAAAAACTATAATAGGATCAACATGCTTAGGGGAAAATACCGTTTGCTCTCTCCTTTTACTCCTACTTTTCTTCTTTGTCTTCTTCTCTTTAGGAGGGAGAGGCTTGAAAGGAAGCTTCTCCATATACCCTGGTTCAGTGTTAGAGACAATAGAAGAAACTTTGGAGGATTCCTCCTTTTCATTAATAAGACCAAAACACATATTAGTCATGTCATATTTTGGTAAGATCTCATCTTTTATAATATTTTGTATGTAAGTATTTGTGTGGCAATTATCAACACAATAAAGATGACAACCATGCATGACACTATTCATATCAAAAGCACCCATATCTACCAAAGAGGTTTTTCTTGATAACTCTTCACACCCCAAAAATAATGTAAGTTCATCATGCTGATTAGGAGTGATCATGTCATCACAATACAAACTTGTAGTACTCATTGGATTAGAAGGGATATTATTATGGTTTGAGCATTGAAAATTGAAATGACCCACTTCATAGAAAAGTTCACAAATAAAAGGATAGAGGGCACAAACTTTTTTACCAAGATCATTTAGAGCCCTATACCACGTTCTAGTTTTTTCATTCCTGTGGGTGATACAATATTCTTCTTAAATTTGATTATTCTCACAAGGTCTATGTATTCCACAAAAATTAACATGCTTATAAGAAATAGTACTTTCAGGGGTTTGAGCATGTTTATTGCTACCATCATTTTTCATGCCAGTGTCTTTAAAAGGATCATGATACATGTACCATTTTTCTTCAGGAGCATTAATATGAGAAGCAAAGGATCTAAAACAACCAATAAGAATTTGAGGATCAAGACCATATTTAGCACTAAGCTCTTGAAATTCAATAGTTTCAGCAAAATACTTAATGCAATCATACTCATAGTTTATACCTGGTTCTTTACCTTTGTTGTTATCCCAATCTTCGGTATTGCTTTGAATTGTTTCAAGAAGATCCCACTTAGCTTTGACCTCCTTACTTGTGAAGGATCCCTCTAAACAAGTATCTAGATAGTCCTTGTAATGTCCTGAAAGCCTTGCATAGAAATTGTTAATAACAATATTATTGGGGATCTCATGAATGGGACATTTGAGCATTAGTGACTTCAATCTCCCCCATGCTTGGGCAATACTTTCTCCATCATGTGGATGAAAATTATAATGTAATTCCTATTTTTATGAATTTCACGAGGAGGATAAAATTTAGAGTAAAAGAGAGATTCAAGTTCCTTCCATTCCAAATGATGAGGATCATCTAGTAGCTCATACCACTCCCTTGCTTTGCCCTTAAGTGAAATAGGGAATAGCTTTGTCTTAACTTGGTTCTTTGAAATACCTGCACACTTGAACAACTCGCATAATTCATGTATAAAGAGTAAATGATCACCAGGATGGACAGTTCCATCTCCAAAATAGCAGTTATTCATAACACGTTCAACAATTTTTATAGGTATTTTAAAAGGGATGCTTTCAGTATGTGGATTTAAAATATCACCAGTATCATCAGAATTACCACATATGGGAGATAAAGTATCATCAGAGCAAATTTTCTTCTTTGAAGATGGGGAACTAAAAAGATCATTTTCATAAAAACCAGCTTCCCCAAGTTTAGACGTTTCCATAGCATTAGTAACAAAGGTGTTCAAAAGATTCATACTAATAACATTGCTATTAGCATGCAAAGAAAGTTCCATGGGTTTTTCAATTTTCTTTTCAGATAATTCATGTTCTAAATTAGGAAAAAGACTAAAAAGCTCTCTATTTTTTTTGTTGTTTTCCATTAAGCCTAACTAGTGAAAACAAGAAAAAAAAGATAAAATTGCAGAATCTAAAGGAAATAACTTCGAGCACTCACACCG
The DNA here is from genome assembly GCA_916181665.1 of Avena sativa. NCBI lineage: Eukaryota > Viridiplantae > Streptophyta > Magnoliopsida > Poales > Poaceae > Avena > Avena sativa. Next base: position 687,953,158 of record OV702289.1, read on the forward strand.
GAGGATGTGAGTACCTTTTACCTTACCTCCCCGGCAACGGCGCCAGAAAATAGGCGTTTGCCGTGGGAGGTTCTTCTTCTTTAATCCTCCGGTGTGAATACCTTTTACCTTACCTCCCCGGCAACGACGCCAGAAAATAGCTAGATGTCTACGCACTTCTATTCTTGTAGACAGTTGTTGGGCCTCCAAGTGCAGAGGTTTGTAGAACAGCAGCAAGTTTTCCCTTAAGTGGATCACCCAAGGTTTATCGAACTCAGGGAGGAAGTGGTCAAAGGTATCCCCTCTCAAGCAACCCTACAATCAAGATACAAGAAGTCTCTTGTATCCCCAACACACCCAATACACTTGTCAGGTGTATAGGTGCACTAGTTCGGCGAAGAGATAGTGAAATACAAGTGGTATGGATAATTATAAGTGGTAACGGTGATAGATAATAGCTTGGTGGCGTGGAAAAGACTAAAGTAAAACTGAAATAAAGATGGAAGCAAGCAAACATGTAACAGATCTAATTGCAAATGGTGTATCAATGCTTAGAAACAAGGCCTAGGGATCATACTTTCACTAGTGAACACTCTCATATAAATATATCATCTTCATGATACTACGCTGAACTACTCTCCGGTTGGACACTCTAATCGTTGGTAGGGCTATAACAGCACACCTCAAAGTAAGCCTTTCCCATCTAGAAAACCCCACACTGTCACCTTGAGCACTAGATGGTTCCAACAAACACCACAATTTCATAAAGACATCCAAATCCAGATATAACTCATAACAAGTATTTGTAATCTCTAGCCTAAGTGCCACCATGGTATGCACACTGTCAACTTCACACACATGGGGAGAGCAGAGATCTATTAAAGCACTTGAGCAGCAAGGTAGATCTATAGATTACAAGCTCATGATCTCAATAAGATCATGCATAGAGAGAGAGATGAACACATAGCTACCGGTAGAACCCTTAGCCTCGAGAGAGAACTACTCCCTCCTCATCATGGGAATCAGCAATGGTGATGGAGATCGATGGAGATGGCTATGGGGGTACTTCCTCGTCCCGGCAGGGTGCCAGAATAAAGACTTTCTGTCCCCCGAATCTCCCCTTCGGTGGCGGCGGCGCTGTGGAACTTTTCGTGGATTTCTGATTGACTATTTAGGGTTTTGGTATCGGGAGGCTCTTATAGGCGAAAGAGGCAAGGTCGGTGGCCGGCCAGGGGGCCCACACCATGCCCTGGCGCGGCCTAGGGTTGCCCGCGCCTAGGGGTGGTGTGGCCACCCTGTGGCCCCTCTCCGACTCTCCTTCTGGCTCCGTGAGTCTTCCAGGAAAATAGTAACTTTGGCTTTTGTCCCGTCCAATTCCGAGAATATTCATTTTCTGACTTCCTGGAACCAAAAACAGCAGAAAACAGGCAACTGGCACTGTGACATCTTGTTAATAGGTTAGTCCAAGAAATCATATGAAAAGTACTCCAAAGTTGAAACAAAACACAAGAAAGTAGATAAAACCAAGCATGGAACATCAAAAATTATAGATACATTTGCAATGTATCACTTACTTACGAAGACCGATCCTCATGCTACTCAACTTCAGTCACGAGTAAGCTCTTGTCATTTTAAGTATATGTGTATCATTAAGAACCGCCAACGGGGTACCCCTTGCACATGATATGGGAGCTTTCCCATAATCAAAATGACAAGGCAAGTAGACAATGAGCATCTCAGTGATCTTTTTATTTGCTATTTGCATAGGTTTTTATTGAGGATGCTTCATAGAGTGCTCATTATGGTGATGCTGCAAGTTTCCACCATGATTAGGCATGGCTTAGGCTAGCGGCCCAGGCGTTTCTCTAACACACATACAAACTCCATGATCTTACAAGTTCCACTTTTATTTCACACCGCCGGGATCCGTAAGCAAAAGAACATGATATCAAGGGGTACAAAGTACAAGTGCAATGTTGAAAGCGTTCCCCATGGTACATGGTTCTGCTAATTTCAACTTATAAAGCGCAAGCATATACGCAACAAATAAGGACCCAATGGTTCAAGTTTATTAGAGGCAAAAAAGTAAAGTGTGCCATCATGTTCGTGAGAGCTTTAATCACTAGTTTTCTCATAACAAGTGGAAGGTAAACAAAAGCATGAATATACTTCGAATAGCATAAGCTAGTAGGTAGGTATGGTGGAATCTTTGCAATAACTTGGTTTAGGGAGGTGGATGCATGAGTGGAACTCATACTTTGTTGTGGAGGCTAGCAAAAGACTGGGAGCGGCAAACTAAGAGAGAAATCATGGCCATAATCATGCAGAGCGACAAAACATCATTGATCAAAGCATAAAGTGATACTACAAGTTGAAAACTAAAGGATCATAAAGGCTATGGTGACTTTGGATAGTCATAACATGGTGTGAGCATGTGCCAAGTCAACCCAAATAAAGCATCGAAGGAGAATACCACTATACTATGCTTTAATATGCTAAAACAACGCATGATTCATCCAAGGCACATTAAGCAATCTCAATTGTTTATAACAAGTCATGCTACAGCAAATAATACTAAGCATAAAGCCAAAACAATATCAAGCATGGCATGACAAAGCATAGTCCACAGTCAAAAACAAGCTCTTTTTACCACATAAGTATGAACTTTCCTACTCTTTTCCAAACCAAAGCAAACTATTTGCAAACCAAAGTATGAAAGAGGGGGTCCAACCAATTTACTCAGAAAACTAAGCAAACCAAGCAAACCAGGCAAAGGAAAAACCAAAACGAAAACGAAAAAGAAGACGCTGCAAGAACAACACAACTGTGCATGAAACAATAAAAATGAAGCGTTTGGAAGGAACCTGGAATTTTTATTGATGAAGAAGGGGATGCCTTGGGCATCCCCAAGCTTTGACGCTTGTACTTCTTAGATATTTCTTGGGGTGACACACGTGGCATCCCCAAGCTTGAGCTTTAGTCCATCCTTCATCTCATTACTCATTCCTTCCATACACCTGAAATTTTTCCTTCATACAAAACTTCACACAATCTCATTAGCAACATTAGTGCACTTAAGATAAATAAGTCTTGAGGTTCAGTTCTAACACCAAATAAACTTCCATTAGAACGCTAGATACTGTAGTACTTCCCTCAAAAAGCTCAATTCCCCAAAAGAACTCAAGAAGGAGCCCACAAGAAGCAAATGCAGAAAATGGCAGAAATCTGTCAAAACAGATCAGCAGGTAAAGACGAATTTTTTCGAAGACCTTATGTTGCTCAAATAAAAACGTGTTGAACTAATAAAAGTTAGATAAGAACCTGGGGAAGAATCACAAACAATTACAGCTCAATCCGATATATAGATCTCTCTCACGAATATTTACGGTGAAGCACAAAAATCTGTTTCGGAACAACAACTTTCTCAATCATTACTTCTCTCTCATTAGAGGTTACTCTTGGCACAAAAAGCAAATAAAGACTCATCTAAAACTTTTGGGTTATCTCCCAATAAGTACTATTCTTTAACGCCTTTAAGTTAGGCATAAGAAGCAAACAAAGAAACAAGTGTTCTCAAATGAAGAAGCATTAAGACCAAATTTTGTTTTCATAGGAGAAGCAAAAGAAATATTTTCTCTCTTTTTAAGGAAGTGTTCTAAACCTTTATTGAGTGGGAGTTGATATTTAATGGTGCCTTCTTTCATATCAATGATGGCACCAATAGTTATAAGAAAAGGTCTTCCCAAAGTAATAGGACAAGAAGCATTGTATTCAACATCCAAAACATAAAAATCAACGGGGACATAGGTTTTGTTAACCATAATAAGAACATCATTAAGACTCCCCATGAGTTTCTTTTTAGCATTAGCATCAAGTGGGACATTCAAATAACATTCTTCAAGAGGAGGCAAATCAAGCATATCATAAATCCTTCTAGGCATAATAGAAACACTACTATCAAGATCACACAAAGCTTTTGAATCAAAGTCATTCACTTTCATATTAATGATGGGTTCCCAACCATCCTCTTTATTTATAGGAATAGAAGCTTTATGTTTCATCTTTTCTTCTTTAATCTTTATGAGAGCATCAGTAATGTGTTTTGTAAAAGCCATGTTCATAGCACTAGCATTAGGACTTTTAGCAAGCTTTTGTAGGAACTTAATAACTTCAGAGATATTGCAACCATCAAGATCAAAATCAACTTTATCATCTAGAGTAGTAGAACTATTACTAGCCTCAACACTAGTGGTGGTGATAGTAGAAACACTAATGTTTCTAGCAATTTCATCTTCTCTTTCCCACTTAGCATGTAATTCAGCTAAAAGTCTAACATTTTCATCAATTCTTACTTGTATAGCATTGGTAGCTGCAAAGGGATTGTCATTAGTTTCAGGTTTAGCAGCCATTTTATTCAAAGAAGATTGAGCTTCAGCCAAAGATGCTATATTTCTTTCAGCATTAGATGGTTTTTCCTCAATAGTTTTATTGAAAGCAGTTTGTTTACTAATAAACTCTTTAAGCATAACTTCAAGTTCAGAGGGAGCACTCTTATTATTGTTGTAAGAATTTCCATAAGCATTATCATTGTTGGGAGGATATGGCTTATAATTGTTGTTACCAAAATTGTTCCTATAAGCATTATTACCATAAGCATTATTGCCAAAGTTGTTATTTCTTATGAAGTTCACATCAACTTGCTCTTCTTGAGCAACCAAAGAAGCTAGAGGAACATTATTTGGATCAATATGGGCTTCCCCATTGACAAGCATAGACATAATTATATCAATCTTATCACTCAAGGAGGAGGTTTCCTCCATAGAATTTACCTTCTTACCTTGTGGAGCTCTCTCAGGATGCCATTCAGAATAATTAGCCATCATATTGTCCAAAAGTTTTGTTGCAGCACCCAAAGTGATGGTCATAAAGGTACCTCCAGCAGCAGAATCCAATAGGTTCCTTGAAGAATAGTTCAATCCTGCATAAAAAGTTTGGATGATCATCCAAGCAGTCAGTCCATGAGTGGGACAATTCTTTACCAAAGATTTCATTCTTTCCCAAGCTTGAGCAACATGCTCATTATCAAGTTGTTTAAACTTCATTATTTCACTTCTCATAGACATAATCTTAGCAGGAGGATAGTATTTTCCAATAAAAGAATCTTTGCACTTAGTCCAAGAATCAATACTATTCCTAGTTAAGGAATTCAACCACTCTTTAGCTTTTCCTCTCAAAGAGAAAGGAAACAATTTCAGCTTAATAATATCACCATCTATATCCCTATGCTTTTGCATCTCACAAAGTTCAACAAAGTTATTTAGATGGGAAGCAGCATCTTCATTACCAATACCAGAAAATTGTTCTCTCATAACAAGATTGAGCAAAGCAAGTTTTATCTCAAAGAAAGTATTTTCAGCCACAGGTGGAGCAATAGGTGTGCTCATAAAATTATTGTTGTTGGTGCTAGTAAAGTCACACAACTTAGTCTTTTCAAGGGTAGTCATTTTTTTGGGTTTTCAAATAAGAAAGCAAACTTGTAAAACTAATTTTTTGTGTTTTTGAATAACAAAACAAGCAAACAAAGCAAAAAGAAAACTAAGCAAAACAAAAACAACAAAGTAAAGAGATTGGTTGTGAGGGACTCCCCTTGTGAAGATGTCCTTGACTCCCCGGCAATGGCGCCAGAAAATCTTTGATGGCGTGTAGTTGACGTGGGAGCTTCTTTTTCTTCGTTCCCCGGCAACAGCGCCAGAAAATCTTTGATGTGCTCGTCGTTCGACGTAGAGCTCATTGGAACCCCAAGAGGAAGGTATGATGAGCATAGCAGCAAGTTTTCCCTCGGTTATGAAACTAAGGTTTAATCGAACCAGTAGGAGCAAGGAAACACCCCAAAGGTGTTACTAGCTGAGCTTTGGCAGGGCACACTACCGGTGCTAGTAGCAACGTGGAGACCTGCACAACATAACCACAGAACTTTGTCCCCAACTTGCGATGAGGTTGTCAATCTCACCGTGTTTTGTGGAAAACAAAGGATTAAACGTATCGAACGGAAAGAAGTAAAAGTTTGCAGAAAGTAAACACAAGGCAGTAAAAGATTGTAGATTGTATGTAAAATACAAGGACCGGGATACATAGTTCACTAGAGGTGGCTCTCCTTAAGATAGATAACATGCTGGGTGAACAAATTATAGCGGGGCAATTGACAAACACCGAGAAAGCAATACATGCATATACTAATCATCTTGACTCCTTTGAGACTTGATTGGGCATTACAACATAATACATAGACCGCCATCCAACTTCATCTATGACTAATAATCCACCTTCAGGTTATCATCCGAACCCCCTCCAGTCTTAAGTTGCAAGCAACAGATTATTGCTTTACGAACTATGTGTAAAGTAAATAATACGATTGTTCTATGGACAAAGGATTGTTGTTTTCTCCCTAGTAGCAACAACACATCTAGTACCTTAGATATTTCTGTCACTTCCCTAGATTACCAGAGGCATGAACCCACTATCGAGCATAAATACTAACTCTTGGAGTTGCTAGCATCTACTTGGCCAAGATGGCTACTAACAACGGAAAGCATGCAAGATCACAAATAACAAAGACATGATAGAATCAATAATCAATCTGAAATAGCATCTCAATATCAATTTGATCCCTGCGAACACAACATGTATGAATACAAATAGATGATCTTGATCATGAATGGAGCTCACAAGATCTAAACATGAAAGCACAAAGGAGGAGAACCAGCCATCTAGCTACTACATGGATCCGTAGTCCAAGGATGAACTACTCACGCATCACACCGGAGGCTTGAATGGTGATGAAGAAGGCCTCCAGGGTGAATTCCCCTTTCCGGCATGGTGCCGGGAAGAGCTTCAGATCCCTCCCGATCTAGCGATGGAGATGACGGCGGCTACAGACTCTTTCGTGGATTTTTGATCGGGTACTTACGGTTTTCGTCCCAAGGGCAATATATAGGCGGAAGGAGAGGTCGAGGGGGTGCCCGGAGCGGCCACACCACCCCCTGGCACGGGCCAGGCCTGGCCACGCGGCCAGGTGGTGTGGTGGCTCCCTGGCCCTTCTCTGTCTCGTATTCTGGCACTTGATACCTTCTGGAAAAATAGACACTTTGGCTTTTGTCCCGTCCAATTCCGAGAATATTCATTTTCTGACTTTCCTAGAACCAAAAACAGCAGAAAAACAGGTAGCTGGCACTATGGCTCTTGTTAATAGGTTAGTCCAAGAAATCATATGAAAAGTACTCCAATGTTGGAACAAAAAACAAGAAAGTGGATAAAACCAAGCATGGAACATCAAAAAATATAGATACATTTGCAATGTATCAATAGTGGGTTCATGCCTCTGGTAATCTAGGGAAGTGACAGAAATCTCTAAGGTACTAGATGTGTTGTTCCTACTAGGGATAAAACAACAATCCTTTGTTCATAGAACAATCGTATTGTTTACTTTACACGCACTTCGTAAAGCAATAATCTGTTGCTTGCAACTTAATACTGGAGGGGGTTCGGATGATAACCTAAAGGTGGATTATTAGTCATAGATGCAGTTGGATGGCGGTCTATGTATAATGTTGTAATTCCCAATCAAGTCTCAAAGGAGTCAAGATGATTAGTATATGCATGTAAGTCTTTCTCGATGTTTGTCAATTGTCCCGCTGTAATTTGTTCACCCAGCATGTTATCTATCTTAAGGAGAGCCACCTCTAGTGAACTATGGATCCCAGTCCTTTTCTTTACATACAATCTATAAACTGTTTACTGCTTTGTGTTTACTTTCTGCAAACTATTACTTCCTTCCATTCGATACATTTAATCCTTTGTTTTCAGCAAAACATGGTGAGATTGACAACCTCATCGCAAGTTGGGGACAAAGTTCTGTGGTTGTGTTGTGCAGGTCTCCACGTTGCTACTAGCACCGGTAGTGCGCCCTGCCAAGGCTCAGCTAGCAACACCTTTGGGGTGTTTCCTTGCTCCTACTGGTTCGATTAAACCTTGGTTTCATAACTGAGGGAAACTTGCTGTTGTGCTCATCATACCTTCCTCTTGGTGTTTCCAACGAGCTCTACATCAACACCGCCATCAAGCATTTTTCTGGGCGCCGTGCATTGAGCCATCAAGCATTTTTCTGGCGCTGTTGCCGGGGAGTCAAGGACATCTTCACAAGGGGAGTCCCTCATAACCAATCTTTTTTCTTTGTTGTTTTTGTTTTGCTTAGTTTTCTTTTTTGCTTTGTTTGCTTCTTTTGTTATTCAAAACACACAAAAAAATTAGTTTTACTAGTTTGCTTTCTTATTTGAAAACCCGAAAATATGACTACTCTTGAAAACACTAAGTTGTGTGACTTCACTAGCACCAACAACAATGATTTTATGAGCACACCTATTGCTCCACCTATGGCTGAAAATACTTTCTTTGAGATAAAACCTGCTTTGCTCAATCTTGTTATGAAAGAACAATTTTCTGGTATTGGTAATGAAGATGCTGCTTCCCATCTAAATAACTTTGTTGAACTTTGTGAGATGCAAAAGCATAGGGATATAGATGGTGATATTATTAAGATGAAATTGTTTCCTTTCTCTTTGAGAGGAAAAGCTAAAGAGTGGTTGAATTCCTTAACTAGGAATAGTATTGATTCTTGGTCTAAGTGCAAAGATGCTTTTATTGGAAAATACTATCCTCCTGCTAAGATTATATCTATGAGAAGTGAAATAATGAAGTTTAAACAACTTGATAATGAGCATGTTGCTCAAGCTTGGGAAAGAATGAAATCTTTGGTAAAGAATTGTCCCACTCATGGACTGACTACTTGGATGATCATCCAAACTTTTTATGTAGGATTGAACTATTCTTCAAGGAACCTATTGGATTCTGCTACTGGAGGTACCTTTATGACCATCACTTTGGGTGCTGCAACAAAACTTTTGGACAATATGATGGTTAATTATTCTGAATGGCATACTGAGAGAGATCCACAAGGTAAGAAGGTAAATTATGTTGAGGAAACCTCCTCCTTGAGTGATAAGATTGATATAATTATGTCTATGCTTGTTAATGGGAAAGCCCATATTGATCCAAATAATGTTCCTCTATCTTCTTTGGTTGCTCAAGAAGAGCAAGTTGATGTGAACTTCATAAGAAATAACAACTTTGGCAACAATGCTTATGGTAATAATGCTTATAGGAACAATTTTGGTAACAACAATTATAAGCCATATCCTCCCAACAATGGTAATGCTTATGGAAATTCTTACAATAATAATAAGAGTGCTCCCTCTGAACTTGAAGTTATGCTTAAAGAGTTTATTAGTAAACAAACTGCTTTCAATAAAATTATTGAGGAAAAACTCTCTAATGCTGAAAGAAATATAGCATCTTTGGCTGAAGCTCAATCTTCTTTGAATAAAATGGCTGCTAAACCTGAAACTAATGAAAATCCCTTTGCAGCTACCAATGCTATACAAGTAAAAATTGATGAAAATGTAAGACTATTAGCTGAATTACATGCTAAGTGGGAAAGAGAAGATGAAATTGCTAGAAACATTAGTGTTTCTACTATTACCACCAAAAGTGTTGAGGCTAGCAATAGTTCTACTACTTTAGATGATAAATTTGATTTTGATCTTGATGGTTGCAACATCTCTAAAGTTATTAAGTTCCTACAAAAGCTTGCTAAAAGTCCTAACACTAGTTCTATGAACATGGCCTTTACAAAACACATTACTGATGCTCTAATAAAGATTAAAGAAGAAAAGATAAAACATAAAGCTTCTATTCCTATAAAATAATAAGATGGTTGGGAACCCATCATTAATATGAAAGTGAATGACTTTGATTTCAAAGCTTTATGTGATCTTGATAGTAGTGTTTCTATTATGCCTAGAAGGATTTATGATATGCTTGATTTGCCTCCTCTTGAAGATTGTTATTTGAATGTCCCACTTGATGATAATGCTAAAAAGAAACTCATGGGGAGTCTTAATGATGTTCTTATTATGGTTAACAATTCCTATGTCCCAGTTGATTTCTATGTTTTGGATGTTGAATACAATGCTTCTTGTCCTATTACTTTGGGAAGACCTTTTCTTATAACTGTTGGTGCCATCATTGATATGAAAGAAGGCACCATTAAATATCAACTCCCACTCAAGAAAGGTATAGAACACTTCCCCGAGAAGAGAGAGAAGATTTATTTTGCTTCTCCTATGAAAACAAAATTTGGTCTTAATGCTTCTTCATATGAGAACACTCGATTCTTTTTCTTGCTTCTTTTGCCTAACTTAAAGGCGTTAAAGAAAAGTACTTGTTGGGAGATAACCCAAGAGTTTTAGATGAGTCTTGGTAGTTATTACTTCTGTAATAACCGCTCCTTATCCTTTTTATTTGCTTTTTATGCGAAGAGTAACCTCTAATGAGAGTGAAGTAATGATTGGGAAAGTTGCTGTCCCGAAACAGATTTTTGTGCTTCACCATAAAAATTCGTGAGAGAGCTCTGTATGTCGGATTTAGCTGTAATTTTTTATTATTCTACCCCAGGTTGTTATATAACTTTCGTTAGTTCAGCACTTTTTTATTTGAGCAACAGAAGGTCTTCGAAAAAATTCATCTTTACCTGCTGGTCTGTTTTGACAGATTTCTGCCATTTTCTGCATTTGCTTCTTGTGGGTTCCTTTTTGAGTTCTTTTGGGGAATTGAGATTTTTGAGGGAAGTGATACAGTATCTAGCATTCTAATGGAAGTTTATTTGGTGTTAGAACTTAACCTTAAGACTTATTTATCTTAAGTGCACTAATGTTGCTAATGAGATTGTGTGAAGTTTTGTATGAAGGAAAATTTTCAGGTGTATGGAAGGAATGAGTAATGAGATGAAGGATGGACTAAATCTCAAGCTTGGGGATACCACGCGTGTCACCCCAAGAAATATCCAAGAAGTACAAGCGTCAAAGCTTGGGGATGCCCAAGGCATCGCCTTCTTCATCAATAAAAATTCCAGGTTTCTTCCAAACGCTTCATTTTTATTGTTTCATGCACAGTTGTGTTTTTCTTGGAGCGTCTTCTTTTTCGTTTTCGTTTTGGTTTTTAGTTTGCTTGGTTTGCTTAGTTTTCTGAATAATTTGGTTGGACCCCCTCTTTCATACATTGGTTTGCAAATAGTTTGGTTTGGTTTGGAAAAGAGTAGGAAAGTTCATGCTTATGTGGTAAAAAGAGCTCGTTCTTGACTGTGGCTATGCTTTGTCATGCCATGCTTGATATTGTTTTGGCTTTATGCTTAGTATTATTTGCTGTAGCATGACTTGTTATAAACAATTGAGATTGCTTAATGTGCCTTGGATGAATCATGTGTTGTTTTAGCATATTAAAGCATAGTATAGTGGTATTCTCCTTTGATGCTTTATTTGGGTTGACTTGGCACATGCTCACACCATGTTATGACTGTCACAAGTCACCATAGCCTTTATGATCCTTTAGTTTTCAACTTGTAGTATCACTTTATGCTTTGATCAATGATGTTTTGTCGCTCTGCATGATTATGGCCATTATTGCTCTCTTAGTTTGTCGCTCCCAGTCTTTTGCTAGCCTCCACCACCAAGTATGAGTTCCACTCATGCATCCAACTCCCTAAACCAAGTTATTCCAAAGAGTCCACCATACCTACCTACTATCTTATGCTATTCCAAGTATATTCATGCTTTTGTTTACCTTCCACTTGTTATGAGAAAACTAGTGATTAAAGCTCTCACGAATTTGATGGCACTCTTTACTTTTTGCCTCTACTGAACTTGAACCATTGGGTCCTTCTTTGTTGCGTATATGCTTGTGCTTTATAAGTTGAAATTAGCAGAACCATGTACCATGGGGAACGCTTTCAACATTGCACTTGTACTTTGTACCCCGTTGATATCATGTTCTTTTGCTTACGGATCCCGGCGGTGTGAAATAAAAGTGGAACTTGTAAGATCATGGAGTTTGTATGTGTGTTAGAGAAACTCCTGGGCCGCTAGCCTAAGCCATGCCTAATCATGGTGGAAACTTGCAGCATCACCATAATGAGCACTCTATGAAGCATCCTCAATAAAAACCTATGCAAATAGCAAATAAAAAGATCGAGATGCTCATTGTCTGCTTGCCTTATCATTTTGATTATGGGAAAGCTCCTGTATCATGTGCAAGGGGTACCCTGTTGGCAATTCTTAATGATACACATGTACTTATAATGACAAGAGCTTACTCGTGACTGAAGTTGAGTAGCATGAGGATCGGTCTTCGTAAGTAAGGGGCATGAGATTTCGGTTTATAACTTGTCAAGCATATCCTCTTAGTTGTGTCACTTTAACCTTAATCACCTTCGAGATGCTTATGATAGGGGCAATGAGAGCTGAAAACTACAAGTACCATAATTTTTGGAAGCTCTTTATGAGACTTGAATCCCTACTTACTTTTACAAAAGGCCTTTCTTCCACCTTTATATTTGAGTCTCCACCTTCTATCTTTATGCACCTACTTTGAGAGCATAGTGGCCATTCTTAGTTCTATGTGCATTGTCCCAAGACTAGTTGATTGATGCATAACTTGTTATTGCTTGTTTGAAACTATTGTATCTAGTCACTCTTATGAACTTTGAAGGTGTCCTATGCATTTATATGTGCTACTCTATTGAGGGACAAGCTGAATATTATTATGCTATGTTTTCTTTATGTGAAACAAACAAACGTCTTGCAAAGCATGTTATTCATGAATCTTTTGTTTGTGCCTTTTCATGTTGCATCATAGTTTCTTTGCTTATTGCTAGAACTTTGTCTTTCATGTTATGATTGAAGTACTATGATCCCAGCTTTGAATGTTTTGCAAATACCTTGATCAAGTCTTTGATGGTGCATGTCACCTCAAAAATTCTTTCTTTTTATCACTTACCTACTCGAGGACGAGCAAGAGTTAAGCTTGGGGATGTTGATACATTGCAAATGTATCTATAATTTTTGATGTTACATGCTTGGTTTTATCCACTTTCTTGTGTTTTGTTCCAACTTTGGAGTACTTTTCATATGATTTCTTGGACTAACCTATTAACAAGAGCCACAGTGCTAGCTGCCTGTTTTCTTCTGTTTTTGGTTCCAGGAAAGTCAGAAAATGAATATTCTCAGAATTAGACGGGACAAAAGCCAAAGTGCCTATTTTTCCGGAAGGGATCAAGTGCCAGAATACGAGACGGAGAAGGGCCAGGGAGCCACCACACCACCTGGCCGCGCGGCCAGGCCTGGCCCGCTCCAGGGGGTGGTGTGGCTGCTCCCGGCACCCCCTCGGCCTCTCCTTCCGCCTATATATTACCCTCGGGACAAAAACCCTAAGTACCCGATCAAAAATCCATGAAATAGTCTGTAGCCGCCGTCATCTCCATCCCTAGATCAGGAGGAATCTGAAGCTCTTCCCGGGCACCCTGCCGGAGAGGGGAATTCACCCTGGAGGCCTTCTTCATCACCATGCAAGCCTCCGGTGTGATGCGTGAGTAGTTCATCCTTGGACTACAGATCCATGTAGTAGCTAGATGGCTAGTTCTCCTCCTTTGTGCTTTCATGTCTAGATCTTGTGAGCTCCGTTCATGATCAAGATCATCTATTTGTAATTTTGCATGTTGTGTTTGCGGGGATCCGATGGATATTGAGATGCTATTTCAGATTGATTATTGATTCTATCATGTCTTTGTTATTTGTGATCTTGCATGCTTTCCGTTGTTAGTAGCTATCTTGGCCGAGTAGATGCTAGCAACTCCAAGAGTTAGTATTTATGCCCGATAGTGGGTTCATGCCTCTGTTAATCTGGGGAAGTGACAGAAATCTCTAAGGTACTAGATGTGCTGTTGCTACTAGGGAGAAAACAACAATCCTTTGTTCATAGAACAATCGTATTGTTTACTTTACACGCAGTTTGTAAAGCAATAATCTGTTGCTTGCAACTTAATACTTGAGGGGGTTCGGATGAAAACCTGAAGGTGGATTATTAGTCATAGATGCAGTTGGATGGAGGTCTATGTATAATGTTGTAATACCCAATCAAGTCTCAAAGGAGTCAATATGATTAGTATATGCATGTATTGCTTTCTCGATGTTTGTCAGTTGCCCCGTTGTAATTTGTTCACCCAACATGTTATCTATCTTAAGGAGAGCCACCTCTAGTGAACTATGGATCCTGGTCCTTTTCTTTACATACAATCTATAAACTGTTTACTGCTTTGTGTTTACTTTCTACAAACTATTACTTCCTTCCATTCGATACATTTAATCCTTTGTTTTCAGCAAAACACGTTGAGATTGACAACCTCATCGCAAGTTGGGGACAAAGTTCTGTGGTTGTGTTGTGCAGGTCTCCACGTTGCTACTAGCACCGGTAGTGCGCCCTACCAAGGCTCAGCTAGCAACACCTTTGGGGTGTTTCCTTGCTCCTACTGGTTTGATTAAAACTTGGTTTCATAACTAAGGGAAACTTGCTGTTGTGCTCATCATACCTTCCTCTTGGGGTTCCCAACGAGCTCTACATCAACACCGCACCAGCATCTTTCTGGCGCCGTCAACACTGAGCCATCAATGCAGCAGCAAGAAAGGCTAAATGATAGTTAGAAATATTACTAGTGTTCTCCCTACCAAGAATGCTAGTGGCAACATAATAAGCAAAATATCTAATAGCTGGGAGTTGAATGTTTGTTATCTTCCCACGCTGAGTTGTGCGGTCATCGTCATTTGTCACACTTCGGTAGAGCTCCAGCACATCAGTGGGTCGACCTTGGATCTTCTTCACTGTTCCAGTCATGCCTATGTGTATAATGCTGCAAAATCTTTCCAATGGCATGGTAACAGGCATATTATAAATTTTGAACGAAATAGTTGAACGATAAGGGGTGTTGGTGAAAACGAAACTTTCAACGAAAGTTTTGGTGAGCACGGCATATTGCTCACTCTCATCTTCCATGTAAGTGGTCAGACCAACCCTTTGAACCAGTAGTAAGAAATCATCGAGGATCCCTGTAGCTTGCAAAAAAGTAAAACAAGGGAAGGAAGATGGGTGAGCATCTCCCTCATCTCCTTCATTTCCAAAGCATGGTGCAATAAGATCTTCATTATATGATGGCCTAAATTGAGAAGCTGATCTCGAAGGAATTGCCCTCCTGGGTGTGTCCCTCTCAAATACTTCTCCAAAAGTGTGGTTGTTCATCTCTTCTATTATGAAATTTAAGCATCTATCATACAAGTGATTGCAAAGTGAATATATAATGAAAGGAACTACTTATAGGGACTTGTAAGAGGCCTAAACATGCATCAAAACAATTTCTCTAAGCATTGAACAAGCTTACTAGGTCACATAACCTGTCACCTACAGTAGCAAAATACTCAAGATATAATTCACTAAACAAATCTACTTGGACAAGCAGAGGAGTCACATACCGGAGAACAAATGCTCCAAATTTTAGCAGCAAAGATGGGCTGAGCAAGGAGATCAAAAAATTGCGAGCAAGAACATGAGTTTGAGCAATGAACTGGTGTTTCTTGGGAGAGAGAAAGACGTAGCAGGTGAGAGAGTAAGTGGAGGGCCAGGGTGGCCCACACCATGGCCAAGCGCCCCTAGGGCCACGCCACCAGGTGGTGTGCCTTCCTGGTGGCCCCCCCTAGGTCACTCTAGGTACTTCTCTGCCCCTCTTTTGACGTAAAAATTTAATATGAATTTTCTGGAATTTTTCGAGACACTTTATTTTTTAGCAATTTTCAGGTATTGATGAATAATCTTCTGGCAGAAAGATGTTTTTGGAATGATGCAATAACAAAACTAAACTAAAACTTTAGAAGTTCTAAGACACTCTAATGTGCAAGCAACTAGCAATAGAAAAGTAAACTAAGTGAAAGAAAAAAACTAAAATGGATAAAATAAAAGTAAGCGAAGATAATCATGGTGAAAACATTATTCTGCTCATTAAAATCCCTTTGTTAACAATGTTGATCAGGTCTTGTTACCAAAACCATTTTATATGAAACAAAACTTTGTATTCCACTAAATGATTATGTTACCTCAACTTTGATAACAATAGTCCCAATCATAATAGTCTCATATTTTTCTCGTGGTATGGGACAATATATTTCTCCAACTTGGATGCCCTCAATATTTTCAATTGAATTTAAGACATAATTCCTATCAATCTTCTTGGGGAAATAGACAGTATGATCTTTGTCATTAACATTAAAAGTTACCTTTCCTTGATTGCAATTAATAACAGCTCCTGCAGTATTAAGAAAAGGTCTCCCAAGAATAATAGACATATTGTCATCTTCAGGCATTTCAAGCACAACAAAGTCAGTTAATAGCAAGCAATTATAAGCCACTTGAACAGGAACATCCTCACATATACCAACAGGAATGGTAGTAGATTTATCAACCATTTTCAAAGATATATTAGTTGGTATTAATTTTTCCAATTGAAGTCTCTTATAGAGAGAAAAAGGCATAACACTAACTCCTGCTCCCAAATAACACAAGGCAGTTCTAACATAATTATTTTTAATAGGTCATGGAATAGTTGGAATCCCTGGGTCTCCAAGTTTCTTTGGAACCTTACCATTGAAGGAATAATTAGCAAGCAAAGTGGAAATTTCCTCATTAGGGATCTTCCTTTTATTAGAGACAATCATTCATATACTTTGAATAAGGAGGCAGTTTAATAGCATCAGTTAAAGGAATTTGCAAAAATAAAGGTTTCATCCACTCACAAAACTTATTATAGTGTTCGTCTTCCTTTGACTTGTGTTTCTTATCATGGAAAGGCATAGGTTTTTGGACTCGGGGCTCTCTCTTACTACCATGTTTATTAGCAACAGAATCTTCCTTAGTGTATTTAGTATTCTTAGTGTGTCTTTCAGGTTCTTCTTCAACTTTTTTTTATCAGGAGCATCATTTTCCTCATTACCACTTTCAGTTTCAGCATCAGAGACAGATATACTATTAGGATCTTTAGCAGGTTCAGAAGACTCTATAATAGTTTTATGTTTATTTTTTTCCTTTTCTTAGGAGAAGTACCACTATTTTCAATTTGTTGAGAATCCTGCTTAATTCTTTTAGGATGCCCCTCAAGATATAGAGGATCTTGAGTGGCAGCACCACTTCTAGTTCTAATTTCATAAGCATGTTTTTCTTTAGAAGCATTAACTAGCAAATCTTTTTGTACTTTAATAAGGTGATCAATTTGAGTTTGAACCATTTGGAAATGTTTAACAAGCATTTTAACATCATTAGAGGTTCTTTCCACAATACCCTTCAACTCAATAATATCTCTAGAGTTTTCCATTAAATGATTTTGCACCCTTTTATTAAAATTATCTTGCTTAACAATAAAAACATCAAATTCTTCCAAGCATTGATCAGGAGGTTTAGAATAAGGAATATCACCTTCATCAAAATGTTTGAGAGAGTGTACCTCAATAGTGGATGAGTGGGAGATTGGCTTACATAATTCTTCTATAGGAGGTAAATTCTTCACGTCTTCACCTTTAATACCCTTCTCCTTAAGACATTTCTTAGCTTCCTTCATCACTTCATCATTTAGTTCAATCACTCCTCTCTTCTTTGGTGTTGGTGATGGCTCATGCACAGTTAACTCAGGTGTAGTTGACTCAGGTGTAGTTGGCTCAGGTGAAGTCCAGTCATCATAATTCTTGCTTATTTTAGCCATTAATTCCTCGGCTTCTTTGGGAGTTCTATTCCTAAAAACACAATCAGCACAACTATCCAGGTATGTCCTAGATTCTTTAGTTAGTCCATTATAATATATATCAAGAAGCTCATTCTTAGGTAGTGGACATCCAGCATGTGCATGAATCAAAGCACAAACCCTTGCCCATGATTCAGGCAATATCTCTTTTTCTCCCTGTTTAAAGTCAAAAAGTTCCTGCAAAATGGCATGTCTAGCACTAGGAGGGAAATATTTCTGAAGCAAAGTACTAATCAGGCAATCAGGGCTATCAATAGATCCAGGAGGTAAATTATTAAACCAAGCCTTAGCTTCTCCTTTTAGTGAAAAAGGGAAAATTTTAGCAACAAAGTAGGTGCGCATCTTAATATCATCAGAAAATAGGCCACTCATGGTAGAAAGTTTAGTCATATGTGCTACAACACTTCCATTTTTAGTACCACAAAAAGGTTCTTTCTCAACAATAGGTATGTAAGATAAATCAAGAGAGAAATCATAATCCTTATCTTTAATGTTTATGGGAGATGTAGCAAACTTATCATTAGGAGATAATTTGGGTTTTATAGTACGCCTCTCAAGGAGACTCTTAATAGCACTTACCATGAGTATTTTGACATTCTTTAATAAATTCATCATTCATTTCTATATGTCTGTCTTCAATATCATAGCTCTCTATAGACTCAGGTGAACTGACAGGTGTAGTAGTATCTTCATTAGGAGTTTCAGTATTTCCAGCTATAGATCTAGCAATCGTAGCATCTAGGAAAGGACCTAATGAACCACTCTTATCAAGCACAGTAGAAGCATCATAAGTATCAAAAGTTTCAGATTCAGCAAAAGTAGTAGTATGTGTAGCATGTGTATGTGGTGGTGTAAGGATCTTACTCATCACAGATGGTGAATCAAGAGCAACAGAGGTGTTCAGAACCATACCTCTCCTTGTAGTGGGTGGTAATATAGGAACCTTTCCATCACGAGACTTACCCATGATGAATGGATGGCAGCGAACAATAGTGATTCCAAGTGAACTTGATAAATAGAGTTATGCTCCCCGGCAACGGCGCCAGAAAATAGTCTTGCTTTCCCACAAGTATGGGGGGTGTATCGTAGTATTTTCGAGGGAAGTGAAACCCAATTTATTGATTCGACACAAGGGGAGCCAAAGAATATTTATAAGTCGTAACAACTGAGTTGTCAATTCAGCTGCACCTGGAAAAAATCTTGCTCACATCAGTTTATCAGTAGCAACAGTTGTGTACTAGCAATAGCAAAGTAATAGCAGTAGTAAAAGTAAAGACAGTAGTAACAATTGCAGTAAAGAGTAGGATTAAAGCACGGTAGGCATAGGGATGGATGGATGGGCGTTGCATGGACAAGACAACTCATATGGCAATCAAGATATAGGGCATTTGCAGATAAATAAGGTAAAGCATCCAAGTACTAAATAATCATAGGCATGTGTTCCATATATAGTCATACGTGCTCGCAATGAGAACTTGCACAACATCTTTTGTCCTGCCAGCCCGTTTGTAGCGGGACCTTAAGAGAACTACTGGCAGTTAAGGTGATCCTTTTAATAGAGAACCGGAGCAAAGCATTAACACTCCATGAACACATGTGATCCTCACATCAAAGCCATTTCCACCGGTTATCCCGATTATTGTCACTTCGGGGCCTTTGGTTCCGGACAACAATATGTGTATACAACTTGCAGGTAGGATCATAAACGACACTATCATCATGATCAATAACATGTTCAGATCTGAAATCATGGCACTCGGGCCCTAATGACAAGCATTAAGCATAACAAGTTGCAACAAAGTCAAAAAGCACTAATAATAGATACTAGGCACCATGCCCTAAAAATCTGACGCCATTACATGAATGATCTCATCCAATCCCTACCATCCCCATAGCCTACAACAGGGGATTACTCACTCATGGATGGGGGAATCATGTATGGTTGATGGAGAAGTGTTGGTGATGATGACGGTGATGATCTCCTCCAATTCCCCGTCCTGGCTAGGTGCCAGAACGGAGTTTCTGGTTCCGATTCGTGGAATCTGGTGGTGGCGGCGTAGTGGAACTCTATCTGGAAAAATGTCGAACCCTCCTTGGGTTTTAGGTCAAGAGGCATCTTATATGTGAAGAGGGAGGCCAAGGGGGTGACCGAGGTAGCCACACCACCCACATGCGCGGCCTGGGATGGCCCGCGTGGCCAGGTGGTGTGGGCCCCTCGTGGCCCTCCTCCATCTCGTCTTCTAGCTCCGTGAGTCTTTTGGTGAAATAGGATTTTTGGCATATTTTCCGGGATTTTTCCTGATAGTTGGTTTTCTGCACAAAAACTAGACACCAAGGTAATTCTGTTGAAAATAGCGTCGGTCCATGTTAGTTGTATCCAAATCACACAAGTTTAGAGGAGAAACAATGGCAAAAGTGTTCGAGAAAGTAGATACATTTTGGACGTATCAGTATACTGATCCTGTTGATGATCATTGATTAGAGAAGAGTGTCTCGATCATGTCTGTGATGTTCCCGGACTGTAGGGTAACACACTTAAGGGTTCTAAGACGCTTGGAGATCATTTTTAGAATCATCTGGATCATAGGAAGAAAGAGATGAGAATACTGGAAGTGTTCCGTGAGAGAACCAGAATCATTCCGTGAGGATCTGAAGGAGTTCAGAGTAAACCGAAAGGTGTTTCGGGTCAAAGGGAATTTAATAATATGTACTTTATATTAATGTCTAGAATTAATATTAAAATATTTAAAATTAAAATTTAAGGGCAGCCCAACCTAATGGGTCAATCCCCGAAGGAAAAGTCCCAATAGTGCGAGCCACCCAAAAGGAGGGCAATGGAGCCTCCACCGCCATGGGCCTATGGCGCGCGGGGTGGGGCCCACTCCGGCCGCCGATCAGGTTTGGAGTGGCATGTGTGTAGGGCCCACCAGGCCGCCGGTCGCAGCTCCTCCTCCTTGCGCTTCCTCCTCCTTTTGTTTAGTCCCATCCCAAGACTTGACTAGTTGGGGGTGCCCTACCTTCCCTTATATAAGGAGGGGCCTATGGGAGGGAAATGACACATAACTAAATATATTCTCTAAGCTAGTTTCCTTAGGGAATCTCTCTCTCTCTCGTTGGCTCTTGCGCTAGTGTGGTTCCAAGCATAATTTTATGCGTGGGAGACGGCATATCTTCAGCACACCATCCCCATGTTGGATCCCTGGTTCCAGAAGTTCTACTTACACAATCTCGGCTGGATCAGGGAGTACGGGAGTCGTTGTTGAGCATCGGGTGTGTGCGAAACCATAGAGGTGATGCCGCTTGTGGAACCTGGATTATCATCAAGAGTTTTGCGACCTTGAGGTCGTCTATGAGTAACTTCATCCATGTTCCCCTGCATAATGTTAAACGCTTTCGGTCTACAAGGGTATGTAACCAAAACCTTCACTGTTACAACATTACTCCTAGATAGATCATGACTATTGGTATTGCGCTTGTTAGAAAAATTATTGTTTTCTACTCTGAACCCCTTCAAATTTTACCACCACATTTTTACTGCACCGCAAGATCTCACGCCATCTCCATAGTTTGTAGTGCTCATATGCGATGTTGTACAAAGTGCATGCGTCAAGGGTGGCTCGCTAGGAACAGTTGATTTGGCCATTCCCATGGGGCCTAGCCTAGAGGTTCTTTGAGGATGCACCGACCACAACATGGAAGGCAGGTAGACATCCAATCTGCCGGCCAATTTTGCACCCCCACCCCCGGGAGCCTTATTGTACTCCAAGGGCAACCAATCATGCCCCAAGTGTGGATCAGGTGTGAACATAAAGTCCTATCAAATAAACATCATTTAATGTGTGAATATAATGATAACAAAAACAACCATTTCCCTGACCAAACCCAACTTTTGCCCACACTAAATTGAGGGTTTCAACTATTAACCCACATCTCGTTATCAAGAATAAATTGTTGGTATTAAACCATGTTTGGTGTTGTTATGGATTATTAGTATCATGTTCTCCTTATAGTAAACCTAGAGTGGTATCCAAGTCATGCAAATTATTGTTTATGTCATATCTTGCTGCTCGAGCTGCCATGACATGCTTAATTATAAAATTTGTTACTATGACACCCTTGCCTTGATGTTATTTCCATTAATTCTTCAAATTGTATAAGTCTTGCAAGTACAAAAGTACTCACTAGAATTACAATCCCCAACATGTGTAGGCAAGTTCATCGTTATTTTTTATCATTTGAGCGATGCCTAGTTACTTATTTAACTCGGTTGGATTTACGATCTCGGGTTGTGATTTGTTGAGATCGTAAGGCTGGCATCTTGGTATTCATTTATCATTTTCTCTGTTGTTTTTTGAATACGTCTTTCAAATCTTCTCTTATGGGAACTTTTATTTATGTTATCTTGTACAAGACTTCAAATAGGTATTTGTAATCCTTGTTTAGATTTTTTTGTGATACCCTTTAGTTTAAGAATGCCATACACCATGCACGTTTGATATGAAGTACATCGTATGTGTCTTAGAGTATGGGTTTCACTTACATGTACATGGATGGTCTTTGTAGAATGGGTTGCCCTGACATCTACATATGGACTCACGTTTGGACAAAATATGGTTTCAATTTGGAGTTATTGTGATGCTTTCGTAGTGCCACTTGTGGTAGTTACTTTAAGCATGTCATGCATCGTGCGTGTATGATATAAAGTGCATGGTATGTGTCTTAGTGTACGACCTTCACTTGTATGCAGATGGTTTTTATAGGATGGGTTGCCCTGACATCTACACCTGGACTCACGCTTGGACAAAAGAAGGTTTTAATTTGGAGTAATTGTGACGCTTTGGAGGTTCAACCAGTGGAACTGCCGTGATACATGTGTGGTATTTTAGGTGCATGAGGCACGCATGTGGTTAAACGAATGACATGCAAGCTTTCATTAGGGACATACAAGCGTCATATGTTGAACGGAGCTAACTCAGGCATACACGCTGTTGTGATGCCATACTTGTTTGGCTTGCATGCTGATGAGTCCAAAATTAAATCATTTTGACCTCTTGTTTTTTTGCATAAGTAGAGTAGGATTTTGGTATTTTACTGCGCACACGCGCACTCTTTTCTCTTTGTTTCAATATGATCCTGAATTGCTAAGTCTTATATGAACATATCAATTAGGACTATCATATTATGCAGTAATATGATATTTCTAAGTGATAAATGTCATATTTGATTTATCCTCGCACCTGGGAGAATAGAAAACATGGAGGAAGCCAATAGAGGTCTTAACAACCTACGGTATGGGCGGATCTTGCCCATACCGTCCGTCGTACCATGTGTCAGAGAGTTCGTCTTGTCAAATACTTTCACCTCGCGAAGACGAATCTAAGATCCGACATTCATAGAAACCATCAGCCTCGAAATACCACACCAAAGAGAGATATGGAGGAGGAACTAAGAGAAGGGCAAATCCTTGCTGTTACGTGGATCATTGGAGGACATCACGGCATCCCCTTCATCATCAACTGCCGCATCACCATCACCATCGCCATTCCCCTCTTCCATACTTTAGATCTTGTTGTAATTCTAGATTCAATTATGGTTTGCACTAGATTTATCACTATACTTTTATCCATCCATTTGAATATGATGATGTTGTTGATTGCTTCCATGTGTGAGTAGTTCCCTTTGTTCTTGGGGAGATGGAGAAACCCTAGTATTATTATGAAATGAAATAAAGATGATCTATTACTTTGGTCCATGATCCGTTGATCTATGATATTGTGTTTGATCTCTCTCTCTATATATATGGTATGTGTAGTCAGCCACATCTCATTTGCCTCTGGGACTAAAGAGAGGGTGATACCCTTTGGACGTGTATGGGAGTATGTCCAGTACTAAGAAGTGACACTAAACATTGGCTTATAACCTACACCATCGAAGGGGGAATTAAGAGAGACTCATTAAGCTTATTACAATATCCATGGGAAAACCCTTAATTGTGGTGGTCTATATGAGTGATTTCTCTCAGGCATTATAGTAGTTATTTAGAGATGACCTCATTACCTGACTCAAGAAAGCAACTGCACATGAGTCTTGTAGTGAACATCTTATTATTGAGCTCTCCCCACACACATCATGATGAAAGAAATAGATTATCCTAATTATGATTAATTATCCCATGCTAGTGGTGTATCCTAAATCGGCGAGAATGCTTTCGCCTTATTGAGTTTCAACACCATTTCCAACGCATTTGTTACTTGCTTTATTTACTTTGTTGCACACAAACACAAACTTCCCAAACACCCTTTACTTGAAATCAAAGACAGCTTACAAGTATCCTTTGGTAGATAGTGATGAGGGACATAAAGACCTTAACCAAATAGCTATATGTGGATTCGATACTCTTACTTCAAAACTAGCTACAATTGATTTGTGCACTTGCAGTCATCAAGCTATTTTCTGGCGTTGTTGCCGGGGAGCTAAGCACTTTTGCTCTTTGTTCTTAGTTGCTAATTCTATTAATTGTTTTACTAAGTTGTTTACTAGTTTCAAGTGAGCACCATGATTTCACTCGGGCTGATGAATCATCTTGATGCAACTAAATACCTCGGGAAGTTCAATAGAGGAATTGTTAAGGAATTCCCGAGTGGGAGCGAACCAGAATTCGAGGTTAAACCTCGCTTTATCGCTTTGCTTAAAGAGAAAAAATTGTAGGAGATGATCTAGATGTGGATCCTTACGCTCATTTAATGCATTTTACTGAGTTATGTTGGACGCTCAAATTGTGAGGCTGTTCTGATGATGAACTCAAACTTAAATTGTTTAGCAAATCTCTAACCAACACTCTTTATCTTGGTATAGAATTTGCCTTGCAGAGAAAATTGATACTTGGGAGAAGCTTAAAGGTGAATTTGTATTTCGATTCTTTCCCAAAGTAAAGACTGTTGAAGTAAGAAGGAAATCACAAAATTCAAAAACCGCCTAGGAGAACGATTGGTAAGAGCTTTCAAAAGGTATATATCCATCCTTAATAGATGTCCCCATCATGATTTACCTAAATGGTATGTTTTACATATTTTTATAGGGGACTTAATCAAGAGATTAAACATGAACTTGACACTAATTCCAAAGGTTCTTTTATGGATCTAACCATAACTAAAGTTTGGAAACTTCTTGAACGAATTTGGCGCAGCAAAGAAACTTGGAGATTTGATTTAGGTGGTGAAGGAGGGATAGAAATTGAATATGATTGCCTCAATGCTTATAAGGAATCCGGTAAGGTTAAGCAAACTGCTAATGAACTTCAACTTGATAATGATATTATTCTGCAAAATTTCTCAGCCTTTTATAGAACATATTGAAACTCCCAAGAAAGATTGGCTTCAATACACTCTACCATCTGAGCAAGTTGTAGATGTTGAGATAAAAATTATGGCCACTGTAGAGCCATAAAAAAATAAGCCACTTTTGTTGAACCCCTTCCTTTTCAAAGTACATCAAGAAAACATATGATGGCTCAACAACTCGAAGAACAAAAGGAAGAAGAAAGATTGTTCCTCAAAAAGTTAGAGGAAGAGGCGAAAGTAGAAGAAATCAACCAACTAAGTATTCAAGAGACATGTGAACCAACTAAAAAAGATATATTAACCATGTTTGCACATTGCAATGTGATTGAGCTAGACACTGAAGCTTCAAATTTCTTGAATGTAAGATAAAAGCTAAAGATGTTGGTAAGCCTATTATCCCTTGCACTTTTGGTGGATCTTCTTATTATGGCCTCTGTGATATAGGAACAACTTTTAATGTAATCCCTTATAATTTTTATTTAAAAATCCAAAATGAACTACTTCTAGCCGAGTTGGAAGACACTAATATGGCAGTAATGTTAGTTTATAAAACACTTAGAGTTTCTATGGGAGTGATTAGAGATGTTCCAATTTTTATTGGAACTTACAGTATCCTATTGATTTTGTGCTTGTTGATATGCCTACTGATATTTATTATCCAATTATTTTTGGAAGAAATTTTTTGAACACCGCAGGGGCAAACATTGATTGCGAAAAAGAAACTGTATCCCTCAAGTTCAGCGAGGATAAAATGAATTTCTATTTCTCCAAGTTTGACCATAGACGAACTATTGAAGAATTCAATGAATTTGACTATGGGCAAGAGAAGGAAGGTAATATTGCTAGTATTGCTGCTGTATTCGTTGAAACTCCTGATGACAATTTGACAAGAAGCCTAGTGGATAGTAATAATCTCCCTGAAGATATAGATAAAATTAAAATTGATGATTATCTTGATTCAACCCCTATGGTTGATCCCCAAATGAATCAAATTTATGAGATACCAATAAGCAAAGGGGATGAGGCACCTCCACCTCCTAAACTCAAATTTTTGAGAATTAAAATATAGGTTTCTCGATGAAACTAATAAATATCATGTTATTATAAGCTCTAACCTTGCAGAAAAAGAGGAGGGTAATTTAATGATGGTCATAAGGATGCACCGACAGGCTCTTCGGTATTCGATGGATGACTTGAAAGGGATTAGCCCCTCGATAGCCACCCATAGAATATTTATGGAAGAAGGAGCTCAGCCGGTTGCAGACTTCCAAAGGTGACTTAAACCCCATATGAAGGAGGAGGTAAGGAAAGAGGCAATACGATTATTTGATGCAGGTATAATCTTTCATGTAAAGCAAAGCGAGTGGATAAGTCATGGTCATTGTGTTCCAAAGAAAGGTGGGTTCACTATTGTCCCTAATGACCATAATGAGATGGTCCTAACTCGTACCATCGTTAGTCATAGGACGTGCATTGACTATATAAAACTTAATAAGGAAATTAGAAAGGATCGCTACCCTTTACCATTTATAGATCAAACTCTAGGGAGACTTGCTACGCACTCTCATTTTTTCTATTTAGATGGGTACTCCGTTTTTTCTCAAATAGCTGTCCATCCTGATGATCAACTAAAGACAAATTGCACTTGCCCTTTTGGTTTATATGATTATCTTCGTATGCCTTTTGGCCTTTGCAATGCTCCTACCACCTTCTAAAGGTGTATGACTGTCATATTTTCTAATTATGTTAAAAATATTATGGAAGTATCCATGGACGACTTCTCTGTCTACGGAACTTCATTTAACTATTGTCTTTATAATCTTCATAAAGTTTTGTAGAGATGCGGACACACCAACTTAGTCTTGAATTGGGAGAAGTGCCACTTCATGGTTCAAGAGGGCATAGTTCTGTGTTATAAAATTGCAGGCAAGGGTATAGAAGTTGATAAGGTGAAGATAGAAGCAATAGAAAGGCTTCCCCTCCTCGCGATGTAAAAGGTATAAGGAGTTTCTTAGATCATGCTGGATTTTATAGAAGGTTTATTAAGAACTTCTCTAAAATTGTTAGACCATTAACCAATATTTTACAAAAGGAAGTCGTTTTTAATTTTGATGAAAATTGTCTAGCTGATTTCACCATATTAAAGCAAGCTCTTCTTGATGCTCCTGTAATTAAACCACCCAATTGGAAGAAACCTTTTGACTTATTTTGGGAAGCCAGTCATAAAGCAATGGGAGTTGTTATTTGCCAGCGGAATGGTGATGAACTCAATATTATTCATCATTCTAGTCATACTTTAAATAGTTCCCAAAAGAACTACCCCATGGCAGAAAAGGAACTTTTTGTTGTTGTCTTCTCCTGTGATAAGTTTAGATCTTACATAATTGATTCAAAACTAAGAGTGTATACTGATCGTATTGGGTTAAAAGAAGTCCTTGAAAGAACTGACATTAAGCTTAGAATGGTCCACTGGACTTTGCTTTTGCAAGAATTTAACTTGCAAATCCTACAAAGAAGAGAAGAACAGGTTGACACACTGATGGATATCGAAGAGATCAGAACACCACAGAAGGTTTCATCTATTTGTATACCATCACGGACTACCTATCCCAGAAGAAAATTTAATGTTTCTCTCTGCAATAGTTTTAACAATTTCTTGCGACCAACCTTGTTCAAAGGGAAGAAGAAGAAATCAACCCAAGAGTCTAAGGGAGATAAGGTACCAAGGTAAAATGCATTACCACCAGATGAGTAAGGTAATCAAAACCTTGTTTTTCTGTGTTTTAATTGTCATTTGATATTTTTTGGTCATATTTTTGAACTCTTTGTATTTTTCTGAGTTCACTGCCGGTATCACGAATTCGGTACAGACGGGCGGTATGGCCGCACCTGCCCGTACTAATGGTCGTTAAACCCCCCCCCAATGACTTTTCTATGTTTCATTTGTTTTCCTCGCAGTCGGTACAACTAGGTCGTGCGGGCAACTTCCCCCGTACAGTAGATCGTTAAGAGCACCGTGACCTTTTAGGTTTCGTTTGTTTACAAATAAAAAAAGAATAATAAATATATTTTTTTGCCGACTTTGTAAAATGCGATAACTCCTGGTACGGGTGCATCGTATGGGTGAAGCCCGCCCGTACCAATAGTCGGTAAGTTTCATACCGACTTTGGTCAATGACATCGGTTACAGGCACGCCGTACGGGCGCACCGTACGAGCGTCGTCCGTACCACTGATCGTTATGGACTCCAATTCTTTCTTTTTCTCTTATTTATTTCCTAAATTGTTGAGATTTTTTTCTTCCTCGTCCCTTTTATTTTCAACACGAATTTTTCTCTATTTCTAACCCGTCATAAGCCTTCTCAAAGGTTCTCTTATCTCTTATATCAACAGATCCAATCTTCTTTATGTGCTACCTAGTTCTTGGCAAAGGAAAACCACTTGGCCTCATGGCTCCTTCATGTGACAGCTTCCAGACCTCCTCCATTAAAGCTGATAACCGAGAAACACAAGGTTTGAGCCCGAACAACAAGAGGTATGCCTATGACTCTGACGATGATGATGAGTAGTTCGAGACCTTCATAGAGCAAATAGTGTCAAATAACAATAAAATGATTTTACTTTTTTTGTCCTTTTCTATTTTATATGGAATTCATATCTTTAAATCTGTAAATCAGAATTCAATAAATAATATATCTAAATCATTCAGAAAATGAGAGAAATCCAAATATGACATCCATATCATATTTTCCATCATGCATCATGTCTTTCTAGTGGTTACTGCAAGTTTTTCCAAATAAACCGTGTCAAAATCTTAAAAAAATCGTAAAAAAAAGCTTTCACATTTGCCAATTCTAAAAAAAGGTAAATGGCTAAAAGCCGTTGAATTCAAAATGGAAATTTTTTGTAAATCAGCTTCCATGTGAAAATAAAATTCATCCGAGCAAAACTTATTGCCGTTTTACCAAAACATGACTTTTTTCGCAAAATATGTCAAAATTCATTTTTGCGAATTTTCCCAACTACTAAATCATGTAACATAATTACATCTCAAAATATTTTAAATTTTAAAGTTTTTATTATTTTCTATTATTTTTTCTAAGTGTAAAAAGACGATCGATGGGGTGGGAGAGAGAAAAAATTGGATCGACGGCTTCTATTGTCTTGGGTCGAAGATCAAGCGTTAACTTCTCCCTCATCTAAGGTTGGGTTGTGGATAACAGACTTCGCCTTAGGCTGGATCTTCCCAAGTATAACATGATCCATGAGCGATATCAATTGAGTGACAGTCCTTACTATTGAGTCCTGTACTGGAATCGAATACCGAGTTTGCAGTAAGAGTGTTTCCTTCTGAGTCAGCTAGCAAGCTCCTTTCTAAGCCGACTAGCAAGCCTATAATAAGTATTTTCTTCCGAATCAAACGAATTGCAAGACCTCGGTACGGATGCTTGATACTTTGTCTATGGTGTCCTTGCTCATCTTATCCCTGTCAGTTACTATCGGTAGGAACGAGATACAAAACTGCCACTGATGGGAAAGCGATTCTTACACAAGATACGATGATAGGAAGGGAGTTTGATCAGGAATGGAACCGGAGAATCTAAAATTAGCTCTCGACCCAGGCCTTGCTTTGTTTACTTATCCTATCGTATGGCGTAGGTTGACCCTATCGCTTCGCCGTTACGGCTAGGCCTTCCTGGGCCACGTGTCGCTGCCTACACCGACGACCAGCTTCGTGGGCTGTCCGGCTCGTGACCTACGCCGATGGCTCTGACTTACTGCCGTCGCCGAAGGTATAGACCGTCGGCCCTGTGTTTGTTTCTTGTAGGGAAAGGGTCTCGATCCTACATGATGGTGTCATAATTAAATTTAGATTGGAGCGAATGTTCAAAATCCTAGTATTAAATTGTGGCATAAGAATTCAATCCAAGGTAATACGAGTAACACCATCCAAAGACAATCAGTTGGGAAAAAACTGAGGATTAGAATACTACAAAAGTCTTAGGAAATTCCTATAATCCAAAGAGAGCCTTAGCGAAAAACCGCCTATTGTAGTGTTGTTTTATGAGAACCCATCCTACTTCTGTGATGAGTTCATGTTAATAAGACGTGGGAGTAATGCATTCATTCATTCATTCTACTAAGCTAACTTCAGCACGATCCTTTCATGTCAAAACCAGACATTTTGCCCAAAAAATGCACATTGCCTCATGAAAAGTGTCATGTTTATGTGTGTGAAATGCTGTGAGTGTGTTGTATGCGCCAGCGTGTACTCTTGCAAAACAAAAAGTTACTCCTCTATATGTAAAAGAAAAAGAAAGGCCATGATGTGCTGGCACCTAACAAAAGCACAGCGATTAAGGCATGACCAACCCGACCGTTTCCCCCAACCCCGTGGGTTACGCCCTTTTTTCATTCAAACTTACGTATACGTTCAATTCAACGTCAACCTTCCCGATTCAAAGCCTTTACCCTTCCGTCCCTTCCCTCCCTATTTGAACCCTTCCTCCCCACCACACCGTCCAGTCCTCGATCGTATTCAACTCCCTTGACACCCAGCTCCCACACGCGCCCCACGCACGCGCCTGCTCCATCATCACTCGTCTCCAACAGCATCGATCGAACCACCACCTAGCTCCTACCTATCTCCTACTACTTCCCAGAAGTCTCTCTGATGGCGCTGCTGGCGCGGAGGGCGAGAAGATCGCTAGGGAGGACAATGAAGGCGGCCGTGGCGCCGCCGGTGGCGGTGGAGCTGGCGATCCCGGCGCACTTCCGGTGCCCGATCTCGTTGGACCTGATGCGCGACCCGGTCACGGCGCCCACGGGGATCACCTACGACCGGGAGAGCATCGAGGCGTGGCTGGACACGGGCCGCGCCGCCGTGTGCCCCGTCACCCACGCCCCGCTCCGCCGCGATGACCTCGTCCCCAACCACGCCATCCGCCGCGTCATCCAGGACTGGTGCGTCGCCAACCGGTCCCGGGGCGTCGAGCGCATCCCCACGCCCAAGATCCCCGTCACGCCCGTCCAGGCCTCCGAGCTCCTCTTCGAGGTCGCCGAGTCCGCGCGGGCCGGCGCGGCCTCCCGGTGCGCCGCCGCGGTGGCCAGGGTCAGGGCCCTCGCAAGGGACAGCGAGCGCAACCGGCGCTGCTTCGTGTCCATCGGCACGGGCCGCGTGCTCGCCGCGGCGCTCGAGTCGCTTGCGGCAGCCGGCGGCGAGGAGCATGCGGGAGCCGCTCTCGTCGAGGACGTTCTCGCGGCATTGGTCCGCATGGCGCCGTTGGACGAGGAGGCCGCCAGAATCCTGTCATCGCCGGCCTCTCTGGGTGCGCTGGTCTCCGTGGCCGAGAACGGGAGCTTGGCGGGGAGGCTCAACGCCGTGCTGGCAATCAAGGAGGCCGTGTCCTCGTGCGACGGAACAACGTGCACGGGTTTTACCGGGAAAGAAGACGAGATCGTGGACGCGCTAGTCAAGATCATCAAGGCCCCCATCTGCCCGCAGGCCACCAAGGCCGCAATGGTCGCCACCTACCACCTGGCGCGCTCTGACCAGCACGTCGCGGCGCGCGTGGCGACAGCCGGGCTCGTGCCGTTGCTAGTCGAAGCCCTCGTGGACGCAGACAAGAGCGTGGCCGAGAAGGCGCTGGCGCTGCTCGACGCCGTGCTCGCGTCGGAGGAAGGCCGCGTTAGCGCGCGGGGGCACGCGCTCACTGTGGCGGTGCTCGTCAAGAAGATGTTCCGTGTGTCCGACCTGGCCACCGAGCTCGCTATCTCGGCGATGTGGCGGCTCGGCAAGAGCGCCGGCGGCGACGAGGGCGAGGTGACGAGGTGCCTGGTCGAGGCGCTGCGGGTCGGCGCGTTCCAGAAGCTGCTGCTGCTCTTGCAGGTTGGCTGCAGGGACGCGACCAAGGAGAAAACCACCGAGCTGCTCAGGATGCTCAACAAGCACAAGGGCGCAGGGGAATGCGTCGACGCTATGGACTTCAGAGGGCTCAATAGGCTGTCTTGAATCAGAACTGGTGTAAAGAAACATTGTACTAGGATAGATAGATGTGTAAGCAGATTGGTAGGATAGATGTAAAATCCCTTCCCTTTACTAGGTGTTAGATACAGACACTCTTTTTGTACGCAGCACTTAAACTCCATTTCAGCATCACACAGAGAAACAAGCTTAAGCCTTAGGTTCAGACAGATTGTAGTCGAATGGAAAACCTAAGAAGAAATTACAGTTTTGCCCAATTTAATTTTTCTCACTCGCTTGATAATAATTCTAGAGATCACCGTCGATTCTTGAGGAAGAGGAGGGCCGATGTCATATGGGGGTTGGATCCACATGGAGAGTCGGATGGTGGAAGGCGTGTTGGCGAGATCCACTTGAACACAAACCAAATGATTTGGGAACAAGAGCCGGCGGTGATCATGGCACTTGTTTGCCGGTGACGAACAAGATGCTCAATAATGTGGTAGATGCTTCAATGGCAGAAGCTCATGCATTCAAAGAAGGTCTCATGTTGGCTCAAAACCTTGGATCCAACAAGCTTATTGTTGAAGAGTACCGTGTTCAGGTGTATTTTGTTTTTGCAACATACTTTGCATCCATTTATAAAGATTGTGTTATATGTTGATCCAAATTCTACAAAGTAAAGGCCAACTTCTGACGGAGCGGAGCGAGGCCCGCCGCCGGAGACTTGGACCGATGCAGATAAGTTGCCCCGTTATATATACCTCTCGTAAGCCGCCGTCTAGGATAAGTTGTATCTGTGAAATCTCCGGCGTTGTGAACACTCCCCGTTATAGTGAAGTTTCGTTGGCTGGTATCCGTGATTTTTTTCTCTCTTTGTTGGAGAGGTCTTTTCACGTTAAATTTGTGTCCCCTTGCTATGATTTCGTTTGCGTTCTTCGTTATTTACTTGTCGTAAAGCTAACAAGTGGTATCAGAGCCCCAGGTTCTAATCTAGGGTTTGCGACATGTCGTCATTGAAGTTCGATCTTCCGCAGCTAGACTACACCACAAGATTCTCTTTGTGGCAGGTGAAGATGCGGGCGATTCTCGCCCAAACTTCAGATCTGGATGAAGCGCTGGATGGATTCAATAGAAAGGATGCTAAGGGTTGGTCCGACAAAGAGAAGCGGGAGGACCGTAAGGCTCTGTCTTTGATTCAACTACATCTATCCAATAATGTCTTGCAGGAAGTGTTGGCGGAGAAATCTGTTGCTGCCCTTTGGGCAAAACTAGGATCGTTCTTTATGTCAAAAGATCTAACCAGTAAGATGCATGTGAAGATGAAGTTGTTCTCGCATAGGCTACAAGAAGGTGGATCGGTAATGAGTCACTTATCTGTTTTTAGAAAGATCGTTTCTGACTTGCAATCTATGGAGGTAAAATATGATGAGGAGGATCTAGGTCTCCTACTCTTACGATCGCTGCCTAGTTCTTATCCTCACTTTCGTGATACAATATTGTTGAGCCGTGATACACTAACCCTTGATGAAGTACAAGAGGCCCTCAAACAGAGGAAAAAGATGAAAACTATGGTACAGACAGATGGGGCGTCATCCAAGGCTAAAGCTCTGCGGTTTTATGGCAGGACCAAGCAGAGATTTAACAACTACAGCAACCGAGATAAGAGCAAGGACGGCAGAGGTCATTCGAAGTCCAAGGGAAAGGACAAGTTCTGCAGGTATTGTAAGAAATCTAATCATATTATTGATGATTGTTGGAAGCTGCAGAATAAGGAGAAAAGGAACGGAACTTACCAACCAAGATAAGTTTGAAGGTACTGGTAAGACTGCTATTGTTTCTGGTGATAGTTCTAACGGTGAAGGTTTAGTCGTTTTTGCTGCTTGTGCTTCTCGTGATGATGAATGGATACTTGATACTGCATGTTCGTTTCATATTTGTTGTAATAAAGATTGGTTCAGTTCATATGAGTTTGTGCAGACTAGAGATTTTGTGCGTGTGGGGAATGACAACCCACGCCATATTATTGGCGTTGGGTCTATTAAGATCAGGACACATGATGGCGTGACACGTACGTTGACTGAGGTGAAGCACATACCAAGCATGGCCAGAAATTTGATCTCCTTGAGTACCATGGACATTGATGGATACAAGTACGCCGGTGGGCGTAGATTGTTAAAGGTATCAAAATGTTCTCTTATTCACATGATAGGTGATATGAATTCTGCTAAGTTATATGTTCTTAGAGGTTGCACTTTGCCTGGTATTGATGTTGCTATTACTTCTAATGATTCTGATGATTGTGGTGAAACAAATCTGTGGCATATGCGTCTTGGGCATATGAGTGAACATGGCATGGTAGAGTTGGTAAAGAGAGAGTTGATTGATGGTTGCAACTTGGATAAGTTTCAGTTCTGTGAGCACTGCGTTTTTGGTAAGTATAAAAGAGTTAAAATTCAATGCTTCCGTTTATACCACCAAAGGCGTATCAGATTATGTGCATGCTGATGTATGGGGACCTTCCCGTAAGACTTCTCTTGTTGATGACTACTCAAGAAAAATGTGGCCATATTTTCTGAAACATAAATCTGATGTTTTTGATACTTTTAAGAAGTGGAAAGTTGTGGTTGAAAAGCAAACTAAAAAGAAGGTAAAGATACTACGTACTGACAATGGTATGAAATTTTGTTCTAATGAGTTTGAGGAGTTTTGCAGTAACGATGGTATGATCAGGCACCACACCATCCCTTACACTCCTCGGCAGAATGACGTGGTTGAGCGCATGAACAGAACCATCATCTCGAGGGCTTGCTGTATGTTGTCCAATGCAGGTATGCATAGACGTTTCTGGACTGAAGCAGCCAACATAGCATGCTACCTCATAAACAGGTCACCTTCTATTCCACTTGAGAAGAGAACTCCCATTGAGGTATGGTCAGGTTTGCCTACTGATTATTCACAGTTGAGAGTTTTTCGTTGTACTGCTTATGCTCACATTGATAATGGAAAGTTAGAGCCTAGAGCTGTTAAGTGCATATTCTTGGTTATGGTTCAGGAGTTAAGGCATATAAACTATGAAATCCTGAAACTAAAAAGATTTTGTTGAGTAGAAACGTTATTTTCAATGAATCCGTTATGTATCATGATAGCTTGCCATCAGATCCCTCTCCTGTTGCTATTGGAGAGAAGGGAGTTAGTGTGCAGGTGGAGCCACTATAGAAAACTGTTGATAATAATGTTGTGGTTAATGATACTCATGAGGAAAACATTGATGATCATGTTGTTCAGCACTCACCTACTGTTTTGCAGCAACCACATGAGTCTATTGCTGCTGATAGACCGAGGCGTAACATATTTCCACCTCGTCGTTTAATTGAAGAGTGTAATCTTGCTCATTATGCTTTGAGTTGTGCTAAACAGGTGGAGCATGATACTAAACCTGCTACATACAATGAAGTTGTTGCATCCGTTGACCGCGAGAAGTGGGTTTCTACTATGCAAGAAGAGATGTAGTCGCTTGATAAAAATGGCACATGGGAAGTTGTGCATTTTCCTAAACAAAAGAAGGTCGCCCGTTATAAGTGGATATACAAGAAGAAGGAAGGTTTGTCTCCTAATGAGCCTCCAAGGTTTAAGGCAAGGTTAGTAGCAAAAGGTTTCAGCCAGATTCAAAGTATTGACTATAATTATGTTTTCTCTCCAGTTGTGAAGCATAGTTCCATTCATGCTTTCTTTGGTATTGTTGCTATGCATGATCTTGAGCTTGAGAAGCTAGATGTAAAGACTGCTTTTCTGCATGGTGAACTGGAGGAGGAGATTTACATGGACCAACCTGAAGGGTTCATAGTTCCTGGAAAAGAGGATTTTGTGTGCAAATTGAAGAGATCGCTTTATGGTTTGAAGCAATCTCCAAGACAGTGGTACAAAAGGTTTGATTCATTTATGATCTCACAAGGTTTTAAGAGTTCTCAGTTTGATAGCTGTATTTACATTAAGTTTGTTGATGGATCACCTATATACTTACTGTTATATGTTGATGACATGTTAATTGCTGCCAAGAGCATGAAAGAAATCACTACTTTGAAGGCACACCTAAGTAGTGATTTTGAGATGAAAGATCTTGGTGCTGCTAAGAAAATCCTAGGTATGGAAATTAAACGGGACATAAAAACTAGGTTGCTATTTCTTAGTCAGCAAAGTTACGTTGAGAAAGTTCTTCAACATTTTAATATGCATGATGCCAAGTCTGTTAGTACTCCCGTTGCTCCTCACTTTAAATTGTCAGCATTGCAATGTCCTAATTCTGATGAAGATATTGAGTACATGTCATGAGTTCCTTATTCTAGTGATGTTGGTTCCCTAATGTATGCCATGGTTTGTTCTCGCCCTGATTTATCATATGCTATGAGTTTGGTGAGTTGTTACATGGCTAATATTTTTAAAGAACATTGGAAAGTTGTTTAGTGGATTTTCAGGTACCTCATGGCATATCAAATACTTGCTTGAAGTTTGGCAAGACTGGTGAGGGACTCACAGGCTATGTGGATTTAGATTTTGCGGCTGATTTGGATAAGAGGAGATCCATCATAGGTTATGTATTCACGGTGGGTGGATGTGCTGTGAGTTGGAAGGCAACGCTGCAACACGTTGTTGCTCTATCTACAACCAAAGCAGAATATATGGTTGTTGTTGAAGCTTGCAAAGAGTCTGTTTGGTTGAAAGGTTTGTATGCTGAGCTTTGTCAGGATGATTCTTGCATTAACCTGTTATGTGACAATCAAAGTGTTATTTACCTTACTAAGGATCAAATGTTCCATGAGAGAACAAAGCACATTGATATCAAGTACCATTATGTTAGCGACGTTGTTGCACAAGGTACACTAAAGGTATGCAAGATAAGCGCTCATGATAAACCTGCTGATATGATGACAAAGCATGTTCCTGTTACTAAGTTTGAGCTATGCTCAAGCTTAGTTGGTATAACTGTTTAGCCCAAGTGGTTGTTGGCGCCTGATACGTCGTAAACGTATCTATAATTTTTTATGTTCCATGCTTGTTTTATATCAACTATCTTATGTTTTGTCTACATTTTGAGATACTTTTATGCATTTTTTGGAACTAACCTATTAACAAGATGCCGTAGTGCCAGTTGCCTATTTTCTGCTGTTTTTGGTTTCAGAAAAGCTAGAAAAGACATATTCTCAGAATTGGATGAAACAAAAGCCAAACTCCTATTTTTTTCTGACACGAAGACGGAGTCCAAAGCAGAGACGGAGGAGGGCCAGGGGTTGGCCACACCACCTAGTGGCGCGGGTGATGACCCACAAGTATAGGGGGTGTATCACAGTATTTTCGAGGGAAGTGAAACCCAATTTATTGATTCGACACAAGGGGAGACAAAGAATATTTATAAGCCTTAACAACTGAGTTGTCAATTCAGTTGCACCTGGGAACAATCTTGCTCACAACAGTTTATCAGTAGCAACAGTTTTGTAGTAGGAATAGTAAAGTAACTGTTGGAGATATGCCCAAGAGGCAATAATAAAAGTGGTTATTATTATATCTTTGTGTTTATGATGAATGTTTACATCCCATGCTATAATTGTATTATAAGGAAACACTAATACATGTGTGTTTTGTAAACATAAAAGAGTCCCTAGTAAGCCTCTTGTGGAACTAGCTTGTTGATTAAATGATGATCATGGTTTCCTGATCATGGACATTGGATGTCATTAATAACAAGGTTATATCATTAGGAGAATGATGTGATGGACACACACCCATAGTAAGCGTAGCATAAGATCAAGTCATTAAGTTCATATTGCTGTAAGCTTTCAAATGCATAGTAACCTAATCCTTCGACCATGAGGTTATGTTAATCACCATCACCGGATGGGTACTTTGATGACATCAAACACCGCTTCGTAACTGGGTGGTTATAAAGGTGTCATTGGGTATTCTGAAAGTATGTGTTGAAGCGCATGGACCAAGATTGGGATTTGTCCATCCATATGACGGATAGATATGCTCTGGGCCCTCTCGGTGGAATGTCATCTGGTTAGCTTGCAAGCATGTGACTAGGTCACAAGGGATGACATAACATGGAATGAGTAAAGAGTATTTATCCGTAACAAGGTAGAACTAGGTATGGAGATACCGACGATCAAACCTCGGATAAGTAGAATATCGCGTGACAAAGGGAATTGGTTTCGTATGTTAATGGTTCTATCGATCACGAAGTCATCGTTGAGTATGTGGGAGCCGTTATGGATCTCCAGGTCCCGCTAATGGTTATTGATAGGAGATGTGTCTCCATCATGTCTGCATATTCACGAACCATAGGGTGACACACTTAAGGTTCGAAGTTGTTTTAAGTAGATATGGAATGTGCGTTGGAGACCAAATGTTGTTCGGAGTCTCGGATTGGATCCAGGACATCACGAGGAGATCCGGAATTGTCCGGAGAATAAGATTCATATATTGGGGATCATTTTCTAAGTTAGAAAATGTTCCGGAGTGTTTGTATGGAGATTCTAGAAGGTTTCGGAATGTTCTGGAAGGTTTTAGGAGATTTCTTGGAGTTTGCTTGAAAACCAAGAAAGGATCAAGGAGTCCTTGTGGCGCAAGACAAGGAGTCGTGAGGGAGGAGGACTCCTCCCCCCTCCCAATCCGCCGGCCAAGGAGGGAGCGGAGTCCTACTAGGACTCCCCCTCCCATGGCGCCTCCCTCCTTTAAATAGAGGGGTGGGGGCGCCACCCCCTTGCCCCCTCCACTTCAAGCCCTAGCCGCCGCCTCTCTCCTCCTCCTTCCCTCTGCTCAGGCTTAGGCGAAGCCCTGCAGAATTATCTACTCCACCACCACCACCACACCGTCGTGCTGCTAGGATTCCGTGGAGAAGATCTACTACCTCCGCTGCTCGCTGGAACAGGGAGAGGAAGGTCTGCTTCGACTCCGCACGTGTGACCGACTGCGGAAGCGCTGCCGGAGTGCGGCACCGGAAGGATCGTCCACACGATCTTGAGATCGGCAAGTGATCGACTACATCAACCCCGAGATCTAATCTCGTAACGCTTTCGGATCTACGAGGGTTAGTACAGATCTATCTCGTTGCACATGTCTAATAGATTAGATCTTGGCTTTTATCTAGATTAGATCTGGGTTTTGTTCGTTCTTGAGGTAGAATTTTTTTGTTTTCCATGCTACGAACCCATCAGTGGTATCAGAGCCTTGTCTATGCGTAGATCTATTGCACGAGTAGAACACAATGGTTTTGTGGGCGTTGGTGCTCGTGCCGTCTTTCGCTTTGTGTACTTTGCATCTTGCGGTATGGTGGGATGAAGCGGCTCGGGCTAACCTTACATGTCATCGCACATGAGACTTGCTCCACGCTTGACGTGTAACTTGCTTTGCACAAGTGGCTTTGCAGGTGTCATTCTCTCCCATCATAGTAAAGATCCAATTTACACTTTGCACTTGATAGCACTTGTATCAACGTTGTGGTTCAGTTTCGTAGGTAAGATCCGTTCTTATTCGAAAGCCCCAAACCACGTAAAACATGCAAAGAAAATTAGAGGCATCTAACTTGTTTTTGCAGGGTTTTTGTGATGTGATATGGCCATCATGTGATTGTGATTATATTTGATGTATGCAATGATCCTTGTTGTAATATGGCAACCGGCAGGAGCCTAATGGTTGTATTTAATTCTGTTAAGACCTGCGTGTCTATTCATCTTGTAATAGCTTTATTCCAAGTAGTTGTAATAGTTGCTAGTGATGAAGGACAACCATGAAGCGGCGACACTGACCTTGACGCAATGCTGGTGATGATGGAGATCATGTCCGTGCTTTGGAGATGGAGATCAAAGGCAGAAGAAGAAAGGGCCATATCATATCACACTAATTATGAATTGCCTGTGATGTTAATCCTTTATGCATCTTGTATTGCTTAGATCGCGACGGTAGCATTATAAGATGATCCCTCTCACTAAATATCAAGTAATAAAGTGTTCGTCCTTAGTTGGCACCGTTGCTAAGACTCGTCGTCTCTAAGCATCTCGTGATGATCAGATGTGATAGATTCTACGTGTGCATACAACGGGTGCAAGCCAGATTTGCACATGCGGAAACTAAGGTTAATCTTGACGAGCCAAGCATGTACAGACATGGTATCAGAACACGGAATACCGAAAGGTAGAGCATGAATCATATAAGTGATATGATGAACATGAAGATTGTTCGCCGATGAAACGTCTTCTCTCGTGAAGATCGGACTTGGTGTAGTGGACTTGGTTCGTGTAATCACTAAGACAATGTGAGGGATGTTGTTTTGAGTGGGAGTTCACCTAGTTAATTTAAGAATTAAAATTGAACTCAATTTATCATAAACTTAGTCTAAACTACTTGCAAATTTGTTGTAGATTATGGCGAATCTCTCCATCACTTTCATTGCATTCCTAGAGAAAGAAAAGCTTAAGAACAATGGAAGCAACTTCACGGACTGGCTCCGTGGTCTAAAGATTGTCCTCAGGGCTGGTCAGATGACCTATGTGCTCGAAGCACCGCTAGGTGACCCACCTGCAGATGATGCCACCGATGACGTAAATAATGTTTACGCCACTTAGAAAAATCATTACTCCATAGTTCAGTGTGCCATCCTGTACGGTTTAGAAACGGAGCTCCAGAAGCGTTTTGAGCACCACGACCCGTTCGAGATCATTAAGGAGATCAAGCTCATTTTTGAGACTCACGCGGACGTGGAGAGCTATGAGGCCTCCGAAAAGTTCTTTACCTGCAAGATGGAAGAGGGAAGCTCCGTTAGCGAGCACGTGCTCACCATGTCTGGGCACGCAAACAAGCTCCAAGAGTTGGGGATAATGATTCCTAATGAGTTAGGGATTCACCGTGTCCTCCAATCACTACCACCGAGTTATAAGAACTTTGTGATGAACTACAATATGCACTGCATGAATAAGACGTTACCTAAACTATCGTCCATGCTGAAAACTACTGAAGTGGAGATCAAGAAGGAGCACCAAGTGTTGATGGTCAATAAGACCACCAATTTCAAGAAACAGGGCAAGCCTAAGAAAAAGGGCAACTTCAAGAAGGACGGCAAGAAAGCTACCGCACCTGCTAAGAAGCCCAAGGCTGGTCCTAAGCCTGAAACTGAATGCTTCTATTGCAAGGGTGCTGGTCACTGGAAGCATAACTGCCCCAAGTACCTGGCGGATCTGAAGAACGGCAACATCAAGAAGAAAGGTATATTCGATATACATGTTATTGATGTGTATCTTACTAGTAGTCGTAGTAGTGCCTGGGTATTTGATACTGGTTTGGTTGCTCATATTTGTAACTCAAAACAGGAGCTACGGAATAAACGAAGACTGGCGAGAGACGAGGTGACGATGCGCGTTGGAAATGACTCCAAGGTTGATGTGATCGCCGTCGGCACGCTCCCTCTACATCTACCTTCGGGATTAGTTTTAAATTTGAATAATTGTTATTTGGTGCATGCGTTAAGCATGAACATTATATCTGGATCTTGTTTATTGCGAGACGGTTACTCTTTTAAGTCTGAGAATAAAGGTTGTTCGATTTATATGAGTAATATCTTTTATGGTAATGCACCTGAGATGAATGGTTTATTCTTATTGAATCTCGATAGTAGTGATACACATGTTCACAACATAGATGCTAAACGAATAAAATTGAATGATAATTCTACATACATGTGGCACTGTCGTCTTGGTCACATTGGAGTGAAGCGTATGAAGAAACTCCATTCCGATGGACTTCTTGAATCACTTGATTTTGAATCACTTGAAAGATGCGAAGCATGTCTAATGGGAAAAATGACTAAGACTCCATTCTCTGGGATAATGGAGCGAGCTACAGACTTATTGGAAATAATACATACCGATGTGTGCGGTCCAATGAGTGTAGCATCGCGTGGTGGATATCGTTATGTTCTCACTTTCACGGATGACTTAAGTAGATATGGGTATGTATACTTTATGAAACATAAGTCCGAAACTTTTGAGAAGTTTAAGGAATTTCAAAGTGAAGTGGAAAATCATCGTAACAAGAAGATTAAGTTTCTGCGTTCTGACCGCGGAGGTGAATATCTAAGTTATGAGTTTGGCATGCATTTAAAGAAATGTGGAATACTTTCGCAGTTGACACCGCCGGGAACACCACAGCGTAATGGTGTGTCTGAACGTCGTAATCGAACTCTCTTAGATTTGGTCGGTGTATGATGTCTCTTACAGATTTACCGCTATCGTTTTGGGGCTATGCATTAGAGACAACCGCATTCACTTTAAATAGGGCACCATCTAAATCCGTTGAAACGACACCGTATGAATTGTGGTTTGGTAAGAAACCTAAGTTGTCGTTCCTTAAAGTTTGGGGTTGCGAAGCATATGTAAAGAAGTTACAACCTGATAAGCTTGAACCCAAAGCGGAGAAATGCGTCTTCATAGGATACCCTAAAGAAACAATTGGGTATACCTTTTATCATAGATCTGAAGGCAAAGTTTTTGTTGCCAAGAATGGATCCTTTCTTGAGAAGGAGTTTCTCTCGAAAGAAGTGACTGGAAGGAAAGTAGAACTCGACGAGGTTATTGAACCTTCTCTCAGAGTTGAGAGTAGCGCAGCACCGGAAGATGTTTTTGTGCCGCCTGCACCAATTGGAGAGGAAGCTAATGATGGTGATCATGAAACTTCGAACGAAGTTACTGCTGAACCTCGCAGGTCAACGAGGGTTTGTACCACTCCTGATTGGTATGACTCTGCCTTGAACGTCATGTTGGTGGACAACACTGATGACCCTGCGACGTATGAAGAAGCTATGGTGAGCCCATATTCCGACAAATGGCTAGAAGCCATGAAATCCGAGATGGGATCCATGTACGAAAACCATGTGTGGACTCTGGTGGACTTACCGGATGGCCGTAAGGCTGTCGAGAACAAATGGATTTTCAAAAGAAAAACAGATGCTGATGGTAATGTTACCATCTATAAAGATCGACTTGTCGTGAAAGGGTTCCGAAAAATTCAAGGAGTTGACTATGATGAGACTTTCTCACCAGTAGCGAAGCTAAAGTCTATGAGGATTTTGTTAGCAATTGCTGCATATTTCGATTATGAGATTTGGCAGATGGATGTCAAAACGGCGTTCCTTAATGGTGACATTGAGGAAGAGTTGTATATGGTACAACCCAAGGGTTTTGTCGATCCTAGTGATGCTGACAAGGTATGCAAACTTCAGTGCTCCATTTATGGACTGAAGCAAGCATCCCGGAGTTGGAATCAACGTTTTGATAAAGTAATCAAAAACTTTGGATTTATACAAACTTATGGAGAAGCTTGTATTTACAAGAAAGTGAGTGGGAGCTCTGTAGCATTCCTAGTACTATATGTAGATGACATATTGTTGATCGGGAATGATATCGAACTTCTTAATAGCGTCAAAACCTATTTGAATAATAGTTTTTCAATGAAGGATCTTGGCGAAGCGGCATATATTCTAGGCATCAAGATTTATAGAGATAGATCAAGACGCCTAATAGAGCTTTCACAAAGTACATACTTAGACAAAGTTCTAAAGAAGTTTAGAATGGAAGAGAGCAAGAAGGGGTTCGTGCCCATGTTGTCAGGTAA
The DNA here is from genome assembly GCA_916181665.1 of Avena sativa. NCBI lineage: Eukaryota > Viridiplantae > Streptophyta > Magnoliopsida > Poales > Poaceae > Avena > Avena sativa. The sequence goes on from OV702289.1 coordinate 687,996,880, forward strand.
GACCTTGAGTAAGACTCAAAGTCCGGCTACAGCAGAAGATAGAGAAAAGATGAATAATATTCCCTATGCCTCGGCCATAGGTTCTATCATGTATGCCATGCTGTGTACAAGACCGGATATAGCACATGCTATTAGTTTGACTAGCAGATATCAAAGTGATCCTGGAATGGAGCACTGGACAGCGGTCAAGAATATCCTAAAGTACCTGAATAGGACTAAGGATATGGTTCTTTCTTATGGAGGTGATGAATAGCTTGTTGTAAACAGTTACACTGATGCTAGTTGGAACACCGGTCCAGATGACTCGAAGTCACAGTCTGGATACGCATTTATTTTGAATGGTGCTGCAGTGAGCTGGAGGAGTGCCAAGTAAAGCGTTGTGGCGAAATCTTCAACTGAATCGGAATACATAGCTGCTTCGGAGGCTGCACAAGAAGCCATATGGATGAAGGAGTTCATTACTGAACTTGGCGTGGTTCCCAGTGCGTTGGACCCGATGGCCATCTACTGTGACAACACAGGTGCCATAGCTAATGCACAGGAGCCAAGGTCACATAGCAAGCTGAAGCACATCAAGCTACATTTCCATGCTATTCGCGAGTATGTCCGAGATGGTGACATAAAGATTTGCAAAGTACACACTGATCTGAATGTGGTAGATCCGTTAACTAAACCTCTCCCAAGAGAAAAGCATGACCAACGCCAGAACGCCATGGGTGTTAGATATATTACCATGTAATCTAGATTATTGACTCTAGTGCAAGTGGGAGACTATTGGAGATATGCCCAAGAGGCAATAATAAAAGTGGTTATTATTATATCTTTGTGTTTATGATGAATGTTTACATCCCATGCTATAATTGTATTATAAGGAAACACTAATACATGTGTGTTTTGTAAACATAAAAGAGTCCCTAGTAAGCCTCTTGTGGAACTAGCTTGTTGATTAAATGATGATCATGGTTTCCTGATCATGGACATTGGATGTCATTAATAACAAGGTTATATCATTAGGAGAATGATGTGATGGACACACACCCATAGTAAGTGTAGCATAAGATCAAGTCATTAAGTTCGTATTGCTGTAAGCTTTCAAATGCATAGTAACCTAATCCTTCGACCATGAGGTTATGTTAATCACCATCACCGGATGGGCACTTTGATGACATCAAACACCGCTTCGTAACTGGGTGGTTATAAAGGTGTCATTGGGTATTTTGAAAGTATGTGTTGAAGCGCATGGACCAAGATTGGGATTTGTCCATCCATATGACAGATAGATATGCTCTGGGCCCTCTCGGTGGAATGTCATCTGGTTAGCTTGCAAGCATGTGACTAGGTCACAAGGGATGACATCACATGGAACGAGTAAAGAGTATTTATCAGTAACGAGGTAGAACTAGGTATGGAGATACCGACGATCAAACCTCGGATAAGTAGAATATCGCGTGACAAAGGGAATTGGTTTCGTATGTTAATGGTTCTATCGATCACAAAGTCATCGTTGAGTATGTGGGAGCCGTTATGGATCTCTAGGTCCCGCTGATGGTTATTGATAGGAGATGTGTCTCCATCATGTATGCATATTCACGAACTGTAGGGTGACACACTTAAGGTTCGAAGTTGTTTTAAGTAGATATGGAATGTGCGTTGGAGACTGAATGTTGTTCGGAGTCTCGGATTGGATCCAGGACATCACGAGGAGATCCGGAATTGTCCGGAGAATAAGATTCATATATTGGGGATCATTTTCTAAGTTAGGAAATGTTCCAGAGTGTTTGTATGGAGATTCTAGAAGGTTTTGGAATGTTCTGGAAGGTTCTAGGAAATTTCTTGGAGTTTGCTTGAAAACTAAGAAAGGATCAAGGAGTCCTTGTGGGGCAAGACAAGGAGTCGTGGGGGAGGAGGACTCCTCCCCCCTCCCAATCCGTCGGCCAAGGAGGGAGGGGAGTCCTACTAGGACTCCCCCTCCCATGGCGCCTCCCTCCTTTAAATAGAGGGGTGGGGGCGCCACCCCCTTGCCCCCTCCACTTCAAGCCCTAGCCGCCGCCTCTCTCCTCCTCCTTCCCTCTGCTCAGGCTTAGGCGAAGCCCTGCAGAATTCTCTACTCCACCACCACCACCACACTGTCGTGCTGCTGGGATTCCGTGGAGAAGATCTACTACCTCTGCTGCTCGCTGGAACAGAGAGAGGAAGGTCTGCTTCGACTCCGCACGTGTGACCGACTGCGGAAGCGCTGCCGGTATGCGGGGCTGGAAGGATCGTCCACACGATCTTGAGATCGGCAAGTGATCGACTACATCAACCCCGAGATCTAATCTCGTAACGCTTTCGGATCTACGAGGGTTAGTACAGATCTATCTCGTTGCACATGTCTAATAGATTAGATCTTGGCTTTTATCTAGATTAGATCTGGGTTTTGTTCGCTCTTGAGGTAGAATTTTTTTGTTTTCCATCCTACAAACCCATCAGTAACAGCAGTAGTAAAGCAAAGACAGTAGTAACAAAAGCAGTAAAAAGTGGGATTCGAGTGCGGTAGGCATAGGGATGGATGGACGAGCGTTGCATGGACAAGACAATTCAAATAGCAATCAGAACTAGGGCAATTGAAGATAAATAAGATAAAGCATCCAAGTACTAGACAATCCTAGGCATGTGTTCCGTATATAGTCATACGTGCTCGCAATGAGAACTTGCACAACATCTTTTGTCCTGTCAGCCCGTTTGCAGCGGGGCCTCTAGGGAACTACTGGCAATTAAGGTGCTCCTTTTAATAGAGCACCGGAGCAAAGCATTAACACTCCGTGAACACATGTGATCCTCACATCAAAGCCATTCCCTTCCGGTTATCCCGATTTCTGTCACTTCGGGGCCATAGGTTCCGGACAACAACGTGTGTATACAACTTGTAGATAAGACCAAAAACAATACTATCATAATGAATCAATAACATGTTCAGATATGAAATCATGGCACTCGGGCCCTAGTGACAAGCATTAAGCACAACAAGTCGCAACAAAGTCATAAAGCACTAATAAAATATACTAGGCACCATGCCCTAACAATCTGATGCCATTACATGAACGATCTCATCCAATCCCTACCATCCCCATAGCCTACAGCGGGGGATTACTCACTCATAGATGGGGGAAACATGGATGGTCAATGGAGAAGCGATGGTGATGATGATGGCGATGATCTCCTCCAATTCTCCGTCCTGGCAGGGTGCCAGAACGGAGTTTCTGGTGTTGTTTCGTGGAATCTGGTGGTGGTGGCGGAGCGGAACTCCTTCTGGAAAAACGTCGAACCCCTCGGAGTTTTTAGGTTAGAAGTCTTCTTATAGGTGAAGAGGGAGACGAGGGGGTGCCTGGGGGGCCCACACCATGCCCTGGCACGGCCAGGCCTATCCCGCGTCTGGGGGTGGTGTGGCCAGCCCATGGCCCTCCTCCGTCTCGTATTCTGGCTCCGTGAGTCTTCTAGAAAAATAGGCATTTTGGCTTTTGTCTCGTCCAATTCCGAGAATATTCATTTTCCGACTTTCCTGGAACCAAAAACAGCAGAAAACAGGCAGCTGGCACTGTGGCTCTTGTTAATAGGTTAGTCCAAGAAATCATATGAAAAGTACTCCAAAGTGTGGACAAAACACAAGGAAAGTGGATAAAACCAAGCATGGAACATCAAAAATTATAGATACATTTGCAATGTATCAACATCCCCAAGCTTAACTCCTGCTCGTCCTCGAGTAGGTAAGTGATAAAAAGAAAGAATAATTTTTTAGGTGACATGCACCATCAAAGACTTGATCAAAGTATTTGTAAAACATTCAAAGCTAGGATCATAGTACTTCAATGATAACATGAAAGACAAAGTTCTAGCAATAAGACATAGCAACTATGTTGCAATATGAAAAAGGCACAAACAAAAGATTCATGAATAACAATGCTTTGCAAGACGTTTGTTTGTTTCACATAAAGAAAACATAGCATAGTGGCATTCAACTTGTCCACCATAGAGTAGCAAACATAAATGCATAGGACACCTTAAAAGTTTACAAGAGTGACTAGATACAAATAGTTTAAAACAAGTAATATCAAGGTATGCATCAATCAACAAGTCTTGGGACAATGCACATAGAACTAAGAATGGCCACTATGCTGTCAACAAAGTGCTCATAGAATGTGTGGAGACTCAACAAGGAAATTAACAGGTTTTGAAAAGTTTGAAAGGCTTCCAAATGCTGAAAGTATGGTACTCACTAGCTTTGAGCTCTCATTGCCCGTATCATAAGCATCTTTAAATGGTTAAGGTTAAAGTGACACAACTAAGAGGATATGCTTGACAAGTTATAAATCGAAGTCTCATGCCCCTTACTTACAAATACCGATCCTCATGCTACTCAACTTCAGTCACAATTAAGCTCTTGTCATTGTAAGTATATACGTATCATAGAGAACCGCCAACGGGGTACCCCTTGCACATGACATAGGAGCTATCCCATAATCAAAATAACAAGGCAAGCAAACAATGAGCATCTCAGCGATCTTTTTATTTACTATGTGCATAGATTTTTATTGAGGATGCTTCATAGAATGCTCATTACGGTTATGCTGCAAGTTTCCACCATGATTAGGCATGGCTTAGGCTAGCGGCCCAGGTGTTTCTCTAACATACATACAAACTCCAAGATCTTACAAGTTCCACAACATGATATCAACGAGGTACCAATGCAATGTTGAAAACGTTCCCCATGATACATGGTTCTGCTAACTTCAACTTATAAAGCGCAAGCATATACGCAACAAAGAAGGACGCAATGGTTCAGGTTTATTAAATGCAAGAAAATAGAGTGTTCCATCAAGTTTGTGAGAGCTTTACTAACTAACTTTCTCATAACAAGCAAACATTTTATTCGGAAGAAAACAAGGCATATTGAATATGCACGGAAGTAGCAAATGATGCTAATAGGTAGGTATGGTGGACACTTTGGCAATATTTGGTTTTGGGGAGTTGGAAACATGAGTAAAACATACTCAGTGAAGGTGAAGGCTAGCAATAGTAAGGGAGCGACAAACGAGAGAGCAATAATGGCCATAATCATGCAAAGCGAGAAAACATCATTGATCAAAGCATAAAGTGATACTACAAGTTGAAAACTAAAGGATCATTAAGGCTTATCGTGACTTGGGATAGTCATAACATGGTGTGAGCATGTGCCAAGTCAACCCAAATAAAGCATCAAAGGAGAATACCACTATACTATGCTTTAATATGATAAAACAACGCATGATTCATCCAAGGCACATTAAGCAATCTCAATTGTTTATAACAAGTCATGCTACAGCAAAGAATACTAAGCATAAAGCCAAAACAATATCAAGCATGTCATGACAAAGCATAGGCCACAATCAAAAACAAGCTCTCTTTACCACTTAAGCATGAGCTTTCCTACTCTTTTCCAATCCAAACCAAACTATTTGAAAACCAATGTATGAAAGAGGGGGTCCAACCAATTTATTCAGAAAACTAAGAAAACCAAGAAAACAAAAACCAAAACGAAAAAAAGACGCTCCAAGAGCAACACAACTGTGCATGAAACAATAAAAATGAAGCGTTTGGAAGAAACCTAGGATTTTTATTGATGAAGAAGGGGATGTCTTGGGCATCCCCAAGCTTTGACGCTTGTACTTCTTGGAGATTTCTTGGGGTGACACGCGTGGCATCCCCAAGCTTGAGCTTTAGTCCATCCTTCATCTCATTACTCATTCCTTCCATACACCTGAAATTTTTCCTTCATACAAAACTTCACACAATCTTTATTAGCAACATTAGTGCACTCAAGATAAATAAGTCTTAAGGTTCAGTTCTAACACCAAATAAACTTCCATTAGAACACTAGATACTGTATCACTTCCCTCAAAAAGCTCAATTCCCCAAAAAAACTCAAAAAGGAACCAACAAGAAGCAAATGCAGAAAATGGCAGAAATCTGTCAAAACAGACCAGCAGGTAAAGACGAATTGTTTAGAAGACCTTCTGTTGCTCAAATCAAAAAGTGTTGAACTAACTAAAGTTAGATAACAACCTGGGGCAGAAGCACAAAAATTCATGCCTCAAAAAGACGTTCAGAGATTTTACACGAATTTTTACGGTGAAGCACAGAAATCTGTTTCGGGACAGCAACTTTCCCAATCATTACTTCTCTCTCATTCGAGGTTATTCTTGGCACAAAAAGCAAATAAAAAGGATAAGGAGCAGTTATTACTGAATTCCAAGACTCATATAAAACTTTTGGGTTATCTCCCAATAAGTACTTTTCTTTAACGCCTTTAAGTTAGGCATAAGCAAAAACAAAAATGGATAGAATAGAAGTAAGCGGAGATAATCATGGTGAAAACATTGTTTTGTTCAATGAAATCCTTTTGTTAACAAGGTTGATCAGGTCTTGTTACCAAAACAATTTCATATGAGACAAAACTTTGTATTCCACTAATGATTATGTTACCTCAACCTTGATAGCAATGGTCCCAATCATAATAGTTTCAAATTTTTCTCTTGGTATGGGACAATATATTTCTCCAACTTGAATGCCCTCAACATGTTCAATTGAATTCAAAACCATAAGTCTATCAATATTCTTGGGGAAATAGATAGTATGTTCCTTGTCATTGATATTTAATCTCACCTTCCCTTGATTACAATTAATAACATCTCCTACAGTATTTAAGAAAAGGTCTCCCAAGAATAGTAGACATATTATCATCTTCAGGCATAAAAGTTTGAGAGGATGCTCCCATAAGAAATATGAGTTGAAGTAAAAGAGAGCATCAAGAAGCAAATTCAAAACACATTTAAGTCTAACCCACTTCCTATGCATAGGAATCGTGTATGCAAATAAATTCACAAAGAACAAAATGACAAGCATAGGAAGATAAAACAAGAGTAACTTCAAAACTTTCAGCACATAGAGAGGTGTTTCAATACCATGAAAACTTCTACAACCATATTTTCCTCTCTCATAATAATTTTCAGTAGCCTCATGAATAAACTCAACAATATAACTATCACATAAAGCATGCTTTTCATGATCTACAAGCACTAGAGCTTTATTATAAACATCTTCAAAATAATCCTCAGGAACATAACATTCATCCTTCTTTAGTAAGCATGGGGGACAATCAAATAATGTAAGGGATAAAGAGTTACTCTCATTAGAAGGTAGGCATGGGTAGCTAATCCCTTCTTCCTCCTTTTGTTCATAACTCTCCTCCTCTTTTTCATCTAATGAGATTTCAGGTTCATCAATTTATTCTTCCATAAGATCCTGCAAAGCATTAGTCTCTTCCATTTGTGGAAAGCATCTATTAAAATATTCAAGAATATAGCCATTTTCATCCTTGTAATTATCAAAGCAAAATTTAAGTATACCATAAACCTCATATTTGTAAGGTGAATCATCAATATTTTCAAGAAAACTAGCAAGTTCAAAAGCACCCTTCCAAGCAATAAATTATTCAATTTGTTCCGCATCATAAAAGTCATAAATTCCTTTAGGATAAGAAGATATGGTATCATTATCATTATACTCACATTGAAAAGGGAGGTGTTTATACCTCTTTCTGCAACGAGATTCATCACAACAATAAGTAACATTATAAGTAGAGCACACATTTCTAGCAATGGTATACAATCTATCAATTTGTTCCCATAAGTGTTTCCCTTTTTGTGACAAGCGGTGTTCCTTATAATAATATTTTTGATCTTCCGTGAACCCACCTTGCCAATAAGCTTCGGTTTCAAAGAAACCAACCATTGACAACAAGCATGATAAGGCAAGACAATAACAGACCAACGAAAATAACAACTAGAGTAGGAACTACTTTTTTTTTGTATTTTTGATAAAGAAACAAGCAAACAAGGAGAAAATAAACTTAGCTTGAACAATAGTGAATCCAAGTGGACTTGATAAATAAAGCTATGCTTCCCGGCAACGGCGCCAGAAAATAGTCTTGATGACCCACAAGTATAGGGGGTGTATCGCAGTATTTTCGAGGGAAGTGAAACCCAATTTATTGATTCGACACAAGGGGAGCCAAAGAATATTTATAAGCCTTAACAACTTAGTTGTCAATGCAGCTGCACCTGGAAACAATCTTGCTCACAACAGTTTATCAGTAGCAATAGTTTTGTAGTAGGAATAGTAAAGTAACATCAGTAGTAAAGCAAAGACAATACTAACAAAAGCAGTAAACAGTGGGTTTCGAGTGCGGTAGTCATAGGGATGGATGGACGGGCGTTGCATGGACAAGACAATTCAAATAGCAATCAGAACACAGGACAATTGCAGATAAATAAGATAAAGCATCCAAGTACTATACAATCCTAGGCATGTGTTCCGTATATAGTCATACGTGCTTGCAATGAGAACTTGCACAATATCTTTTGTCCTGCCAGCCCGTTTGTAGCCAGGCCTCTAGGGAACTACTGGCAATTAAGGTGCTCCTTTTAATAGAGCACCGGAGCAAAGCATTAACACTCCGTGAACACATGTGATCCTCACATCAAAGCCATTCCCTTCCGGTTATCCTGATTTCTGTCACTTCGGGGCCATAGGTTCCGGACAACAACGTGTGTATACAACTTGTAGATAAGACCAAAAACAATACTATCATAATGAATCAATAACATGTTCAGATCTGAAATCATGGCACTCGGGCCCTAGCGACAAGCATTAAGCATAACAAGTCGCAACAAAGTCATAAAGCACTAATAAAAGATACTAGGCACCATGCCCTAACAATCTGAGGCCATTACAGAACGATCTCATCCAATCCCTACCATATCCATAGCCTACAGCGGGGGATTACTCACTCATAGATGCGGGAAACATGGATGGTCGATGGAGAAGCGATGGTGATGATGGCGATGGCGATGATCTCGTCCAATTCCCCGTCCCGGCAGGGTGCCAGAACGGAGTTTCTAGTGCTGTTTCGTGGAATCATGTGGTGGCAGCGGAGCGGAACTCCTTCTGGAAAAACGTCAAACCCCCCGGAGTTTTTAGGTCAGAAGGCTTCTTATAGGCGAAGAGGGAGACCGAGGGGGTGCCTGGGGGCCCACACATGCCCTGACATGGCCAGGCCCAGCCCGCGCCTGGGGGTGGTGTGGCCAGCCCATGGCCCTCCTCCGTCTCGTATTCTGACTCCATGAGTCTTCTGGAAAAATAGGCACTTTGGCTTTTGTCCCGTCCAATTCCGAGAATATTCATTTTCTGACTTTCCTGGAACCAAAAATAGCAGAAAATAGGCAGCTGGCACTGTGGCTCTTGTTAATAGGTTAGTCCAAGAAATCATATGAAAAGTACTCCAAAGTGTGGACAAAACACAAGAAAGTGGATAAAACCAAGCATGGAACATCAAAAATTATAGACACATTTGCAATGTATCAGCGGGCCAGGTCAGCCGCGCCAGGGGGTGGTGTGGGCCCCTCAGGCCTCCAACGACTTGCCCCTTCGCCAATATATTCCTCCCGGGACGAAAACCCTAAGAACCAGATCAGAATTCCACGAAAAGTTTCGCAGCGCCGCCACCCCTGAGGAGGAGATTCGGGGGACAGAAGTCTCTGTTCTGGCACCCTTCCGGGACAAGGAAGTGCCCCCAGATCCATCTCCATCGACTCCACCACCATCTCCATCGCCGTTGGTGACTCTCATGATGAGGAGGGAGTAGTTCTCTCTCGAGGCTAAGGGCTCTACAAGTAGCTATGTGTTCATCTCTCTTTAGGCATGATCTTATTGAGATCATGAGCTTTGTAATCTATAGATCTATTCTGCTACTCAAGGGCTTTAATTAATCTCTGCTTATCCCCACGTGTGTGAAGTTCATAGTGTTCACACCGTGTGGCACTTTGGCTAAGGTTACATAAATACTTATCATGAGTATAATTTGAGTTGGATGTCTCTATGAGATTGTGGTGTTTGTTGGAACCATCTAGCGCTCAAGGTGACAGTGAGGGGTTATCTAGATGGGGAATGCGAACTTTAAGGTGTGCTGTTATAGCCCTACATCGTCCAACCGGAGAGTAGTTCAGGGTAGCATCATGAAGAGAAGATATTTATATGAGAGTGTCCACTAGTGAAAGTATGATCCCTAGGCCTTGTTTCTAAGCATTGAAACACAGTTTACAATCAGTTATGTTACATGTTTTCTTGCTACCACTCTTATTTCAGATTGCAATTACCACTTATAATCATCCATATTACTTGTATTTCACTATCTCTTCGCCGAACTAGTGCACCTATACACCTGACAAGTGTATTGGGTGTGTTGGGGACACAAGGGACTTCTTGTATCTTGATTGCGGGGTTGCTTGAGAGGGATACCTTTGACCACTTCCTCCCTGAGTTTGATAAACCTTGGGTGATCCACTTAAGGGAAACTTGCTGCTATTCTACAAACCTCTGCACTTGGAGTCCCAACACTGTCTACAAGAATAGAAGCATGCATAGACATCAAGCTATTTTCTGGCACCGTTGCCGGGGAGGTAAGGTAAAAGGTACTCACATCCTCTAGCTACTAAGCTATCTTCTAGTACTATTGCTGGTGTGTGAGTGCTCGAAGTTATTTCCTTTAGATTCTACAATTATATCTTTTTGTTTCTTATTTTTATTTTCACTAGTTAGGCTTAATGTAAAACAACAACAAAATTAGAGAGCTTTATAGTATTTATCTTGAGTTAGGACATGAAGTGTTTGAAGAGAAAATTTAAAAAACCTATGGAACTTTATTTGCATTCTAATAGCAATGTTATTAGTATGAATTCTTTGAACACCATTATTGCTAATGCTATGGGAAAGTCTAAGCTTGTGGAGGCTGGTTTTGATGAGCATGATATTTTTAGTCCCCCAAGCACGGAGGAGAAAATTTACTTTGATGATACTATACCTCCAATATATGATGATTACAATGATGAATATGATATTTTCAGTCCACCTACTATTGAGGAGGAAATTAATTATGACTACAATATGCCTCCTATATTTGATGATTATGGTGATGAGAATAATAATTATAGCTATTTTGTTGAATTTGCTCCCACTATAATTAATAAGAATGACTATGTTTATGTGGAGAGTAATAATTATTATATGCATGTGAGTCATGATAAGGATGTTTTACGTGATAGTTATATTGGTAATTCTATTCATGATGCTACTGAAAGTTATTATGAGAGAGGGAAACATGGTTTTATGTATCTCAACAATATTAAGTTTCTCCTCTTTATGTTGAAATTTTTGAAGTTGCACTTGTTTTGCTTTCCTATGCTTGTTGCTTTGTGCTTTCATGACTTGTTTCTTTACAAGATTATTTTTCATAGGAAGTGGGTTTGACTTAAATTTGTTCCATATTTGCTTCTTGATGCTCTATTTTACTTCAATTCATATTTATTATGTGAGCATCATCGAAATTATCATGCCTATCTTAATGGCTATAAAGAAAGAGCTTTTGGGAGACAACCCATTATATTTTTACTTTCAGTTTATTTTTGTTTTGTTGATTCTTGGAAGTTATTGTCTCATTAATAACCTCTCATTATCCTTTTTATGTGGTTTTTGTGCCAAGAATAACCTCTAATGAGAGAGAAGTAAGACTTGGGAAAGTTGCTGTCCCGAAACAGATTTTTGTGCTTCACTGTAAAAAATCGTGAAAAATCCATGTACGTAGGATTGAGCTGTAATTTTCTGTGCTTATGACCCAGGTTTTTATCTTACTTTCGTTAGTTTAGCACTTTTCAATTTGAGCAATATAAGGTCTTCGAAAAAATCGATTTTTACCTGCTGGTCTGTTTTGACAGATTTCTGCCATTATTTGCATTTGCTTCTTTATCTCATTCTCTTTGAGTTCTCTTTGATCACTTGAGCTTTTAGAAGGAAATGCTACAGTATCTTGTGTTTTAATGGAAGTTTTACTTGTGTTGAAACTAAACCCAAATACTTATTATCTTGAGTACACTAATGTTGCTAATGAAGATTGTGTGAAGTTTTGTATGAAGGAAATTTTCAAGTGTAGGGAAGAATAATGTGATGAGATGAAGTATGGACAAAATCTCAAGCTTGGAGATGCCACGCGTGTCACCCCAAGGAAATATTCAAGAATTACAAGCGTCAAAGCTTGGGGATGCCCAAGACATCCCCTTCTTCATCAATAATCTCAGGTCTTCTTTCAAGACACTTTATTTTTATTACCTTATGCACTATGTGTTATTCTTGGAGCATCTTTGTTTTTTAGTTTTATTTTATTTGGTTTTCTTAAATAAGTTGGTTGGATCCCAACACACTTCTTTTGGAGAGAGACACACCTCGTTATTCATTTCTTAGAACACTCTAGTTTTCACTCTTATTGTTCTGCGAGTGTTCTCCTTTGATAGCACTGCGTTTAGCTTTAGTTTTCGATTGGTGTTGGAAAAGAGTAGGAAGTTTCATGCTTATAGTGGTACAAAAAGGAGCTTTTTTTTTGATTGTGGCCTAGACTTTATCATGTCATGTTTGATATTGCTTTGACTCTATGCTTAGTGATTATTGTTGTAGCATGACTTGTTACAAACAATTGAGATTACTTAATGTGCCTTAAAAGAATCATGCGTTGTTTTAGCATATAAAAGAATAATATTGTGGTATTCTCCTTTGATGCTTTATTTGGGTTGACTTGGCGCATGCTCACACCATGTTAAGACTATACCAAGTCACCATAGCCTCTATGATCATTTAGTTTTCGAGTTGTAATATCACTTTATTCTTTAATTAATAATGTTTTGTCACTTTGCATGATTATGGCCATTAATGCTCTCTTAGTTGGTCGCTCCCAGTCTTTTGCTAGCCTCCACATGTACCAAGTATGAGTTCCACTCAAGCATCCAACTCTAAATAAAACCAAGTTATTCCAAAGAGTCCACCATACCTACCTATTAGTATTACTTCTATTCCAAGTATATTCATGTTTTTATCTACCTTCCGAATTAAATTTGTTATGTGAAAATTAGTGATTAAAGCTCTCACAAACTTGATGGCACACTTTACTTTCTTGCACTTAATAAACTTGAACCATTGTGCCCATCTATGTTGCGTATAAGCTTGCACTTTGTAAGTTGTGAATTAGCAGAACCATGTTACCATGGGGAACGCTTTCAACATTGCACTTTATTTAGTTGGTATCATGTTCTTTTGCTTATGGATCCTGGCGGTGTGAAATAAAAGGGGAGCTTGTAAGCTCATGGAGTTCGTATATGTGTTAGAGAAATGCCTGGGCGGCTAGCCTAAGCCATGCCTAATCATAATGGAAACTTGCAGCATAACCATAGTGAGCAATCTGTGAAGCATTCTTAATAAAAAAAATAAAAAAACTCTATGAAAATAGGAAATAAAAAGATCACTGAGATGCTCATTGTCTGTTGCCTTGTCATTTTGATATGGGAAAGCTCATGTATCATGGGGAAAGGGGCACCCCGTTGGCGGTTCTCTATGATACGCATGTACTTACAATGACAAGAACTTACTTGTGACTAAAGTTGAGTAGCATAAGGCTCGGTACTCGTAAGCAAGGGCATGATATTTTCAACTTATAACTTATTAGGCCTATCCTCATATTTGTTCACTTTAACCTTAATCACCTAAAGATGCTTATGATAGGGGCAATGAGAGCTGAAAACTAATAAGTACCATAGTTTTTGGAAGCTCTTTATGAAACTTGAATCCCTGCTTCCTTCTATGAAGGGTCTTTCTTTACTTTTATGTTGAGTCTCCATATTCTATCTTTATACACCTATTGAGAGAGCATAGTGGTCATTCTTAGTTTAATGTGCATTGTCCCAAAACTTATTGATTGATTCATCACTTTGATATTGTTTGTTCTTAAATTATTTGTATCTAGTCACTCTTATGAACTTTGAAGGTGTCCTATGCATTTAAGTTTTTCTATACCACGAGGGACAAGCTGAATACCATTCTTATTATGTTTTCTATATGTGAAACAAACAAACGTCTTTCAAAGCATTGTTATTCATGAATCTTTTGTTTGTACCTTTTCATGTTACAACATAGTTGCTATGACTTATTGTTAGAACTATATCTTTCATGTCTATGTTAGAGTACTTTGATCCCGGCCATAAATGATTTACAAATACCTTGATCAAGATTATGATGGTGCATGTCGCCTAAAAAATTATTCTTTTTATCACTTACCTACTCGAGGACGAGCAGGAGTTAAGCTTGGGGATGTTGATACGTCGTAAACGTATCTGTAATTTTTTATGTTACATGCTTGTTTTATATCAACTATCTTATGTTTTTTCTACATTTTGAGATACTTTTATGCATTTTCTGGAACTAACCTATTAACAAGATGCTGCAGTGCCAGTTGCATGTTTTCTGCTATTTTTGGTTTCAGAAAAGCTAGAAAAGACATATTCTCGGAATTGGACGAAACAAAAGCCAAACCTCCTATTTTTTCCGACATCAAGATGGAGTCCAAAGCAGAGACGGAGGAGGGCCAGGGGCTGGCCACACCACCTAGTGGCGCGGGTTAGGCCAGGCCACGCCAGGGGGTGGTGTGGGCCCCTCAAGCCTCCACCGACCTTGCCCCTTCGCCTATATATTCCTCCCGGGACAAAAACCCTAAGAACCAGATCAGAATTCCATGAAAAGTTCCATAGTGCCGCTGCCACCGAGGAGGAGATTCGGGGGACAGAAGTCTCTATTCCGGCACCCTGCCGGGATGGGGAAGTGCCCCTGGATCCATCTCCATCGACTACACGGCCATATCCATCGTCGTTGCTGACTCCCATGATGAGGAGGGAGTAGTTCTCTCTCGAGGCTAACAGCTCTACGAGTAGCTATGTGTTCATCTCTCTATATGAATGATCTTATTGAGATCATGAGCTTTGTAATCTATAGATCTATTCTGCTACTCAAGTGCTTTAATTAATCTGCTTATCCCCACATGTGTGAAGTTGATAGTGTGCATACCGTGTGGCACTTTGGCTAAGGTTACATAAATACTTATCATGAGTATAATTTGAGTTGGATGTTTCTATGAGATTGTGGTGTTTGTTGGAACCATCTAGCGCTCAAGGTGACAGTGAGGGGTTATCTAGATGGGGAATGCGAACTTTAAGGTGTGTTGTTATAGCCCTACACCGTCCAACCGGAGAGTAGTTCATGATAGCATCATGAAGAGAAGATATTTATATGAGAGTGTCCACTAGTGAAAGTATGATCCCTAGGCCTTGTTTCTAAGCATTAAAACACCGTTTACAATCAGTTCTGTTACATGTTTGCTTGCTGCCACTCTTATTTCAGATTGCAATTACCACTTATAAGCATCCATATTACTTATATTTCACTATATCTTCACCGAACTAGTGCACCTATACACCTGACAAGTTCATTGGGTGTGTTGGGGACACAAGAGACTTCTTGTATCTTGATTGAAGGGTTGCTTGAGAGGGATACCTTTGACCACTTCCTCCCTGAGTTCGATAAACCTTGGGTGATCCACTTAAGGGAAACTTGCTGTTGTTCTACAAACCTCTGCACTTGGAGGCCCAACACTGTCTACAAGAATAGAAGTGTGCGTAGACATCAATGCCAAAAGTGTTTTTTTTGTTTGTTCAGGGAGATGATTACTGTTGCTACAAGAAGAAATTTGTCTCAAGGTGGAGTTTGTTATATGTTGATCCAAATTCTACAAAGTAAAGGCCAACTTCTGACGAAGCGGAGCGAGGCCCGTCGCCGGAGGCTGTCGATTATTGAAGACCTAGGTTTCCACCATTATATATACCTCTTGTAAGTCGCCGACTGGGATAAGTTGCATCTGTGAAATCCTCGGCGTTGTGTAAACACTCCCCGTTATAGTGAAGTTTCGCTGGCTGGCGTCCGTGGTTTTTTCCTCTCTTTGTTGGAGAGGTTTTTCCACATTAAATCTGTGTCCCCTTGCTGTGATTTCTTTTTTGTTCTTCGTTATTTACTTGTTGCAAAGCTAATAGATTGTTCTATTTTATGGAGAGGATTTATAGGGTTTCTATTGAGTATTGTAATAGCCTAATAGGAGGTCGATGTGGTAGCACATGAGTTAGCTAGGAATGCTTTCGTGTCACCTTCTTGTTGTATGGGGTCGATGACTCACCCTAGTTTCATTGTTTTTCTCTCTTGTAAACAAAGCAGTATTTAACTTTGTTTTCTAATCAATAAAGCATGCCTTCGATTAAAAAAATGATATGGTGACAAGAGCTGATGGTGCATCTACAGTAGAAACATCCTTTGAGAAATAAGGCTCTATGACTATGAGCATCTCGAGCTGATCTCAGTAACGTCCCCCGATTCAAGAATAACATAGAAAAAACAAAAAAACTCTAGCTGATCCTCAATAGGTATCCCTAGTTCTAGCCTTTTTCTCCCATATAGTAAGGGCCATTTCTCTTCCCCTATATCTATGTCATTTGTATGACACATGGAACCAACAGTTAAAATATATGTTTTTTTAAGTGGGATATAGGAGAGAGAGTTTGAGGGTCGCGTGGAGATGTTAGAATTTTAGGGAATGTATCTTTATAGGAGATCCCTGTTATGGAGATATAGGGGACAAATTTTTGGGGTTCCCTTGAATATGCTCTTTGTCTAGGTTGGTGCTTCCTTAGGTTGGTGTTTCTGCTTATGTAGGCGAAACTGATTGGATTAGGGAGGACGGTAGACCCATGTCTATGGAACCCTAACAAACAGATTGAGGTTGCATGATTTTGGTTGTGCAGTTTAGAGGAAATGATTTAGTGAGGAGTTCAATTTTTCTTTTTCAAAATGGAGGAGATACCCCTGTCCTCTACACTAAAATGATGCACCCGACCTTCTTTATTAAATGAGGAGTGCGGTTAGGGGTGCGAATAATTTTTAAGGAACGCGACTTGCATAGGTACTGGCATTTACATCATAAATACTGCAAACTTCAATGAAAATATTGTTGGAGGACATAGAAACAACAAAGGGTCGTGGCCTCATGAGAAGAACCTATTTTGCTTTCTATCCCGGTTGCGAGTGTCTTCCATTGTTCGGGTTTACGTCCTAGGCGGAAACCCAAACAAACCATGATACAAAGGTGGGATGTACATCGCTTGCTACCGAAGAAATGGGAGGAGGAGAAATGGGTTCCCAATTTTAAATAAAATGGTAAGGAAAAAAGAGTCTCCTAGAAGAAACGAAGAGTAGCGCATGAGGTCATGAATACTCTCAAGGCAATTAAGCCGCACGGCCATCTTCTTTGAAAACTGTTATTTAGTAGTCCATATCGGTGTTACGGGGCACGACTGGCTGGCGGCACGGAGGCGTCGCTGCTGCCTTGCTCATCGACCCTCTGTTGCCTAGTATTTGCTCTCTCGCACTAACCCCCCTCATCTATGTTGTTGACCTGTCATGGTGGTGATTGTCCTTACGCGGGTACGAGATCGTTGAAGCCGGGGCGGCGACATTGTAAGGTGCACCGCGCGGGTGACTCTCCGACAAGCGACGTGGCGGTGGGGATGGTCTCTCTCTTTGGCCGTGTGGACGGCGAGGAGTTAGCAGCAGGGGCTCCTGGTGTTGGCGTTGCTTCAGCAAAGTCAGCAGCTCTCGGATCACATGGTAGAGGCTTGTCTTGGGGACAATGGGCGATCAGAGCTATCGAGTGTGGCGTGAAGGTTTTCCGGACGGAATCTCTATGCTCCGGCACCAACAACGGCGATGCATGTGGGTGTCGCAGCCCTCTTGAGGGCGTCTTTGTGGGTACCTTCTCCGTGATAGAGCTCCGGTTGAAAACCCTTGACTTTGGTCTTGGCAACGGCGGCACGTTGTATCGTTGGCCTCTTAGGGGCTTCGTCGTGGAGTTCCGGTACGTTTTCCAGTGGCAAGTCCGAGTCTTCATGTTTTTTCTTATTTATCTTTGATCTGTTTAGTGTTTTGTAAGTAGATGTTCTCATCACTTTGTATCGATTCGGCTATTTGACTTTATTTAAAAAAATGGGACAATAGGATGTTTGGAGGAATGGATCGTTGTGAGTTCATCGTAGGCGTAATGGTGAATGATCTCATCTCCTCTAATAATAAAAGTTACTGTACCTTAAACTATATAATGGGGTTGCATAACACCGAACTACACATTCCAGTGATTCCAGAGCCGATTTTATAGAACTGCTTTGGACCATGTTCTAGAAGGTATTT
Organism: Avena sativa; assembly: GCA_916181665.1. NCBI lineage: Eukaryota > Viridiplantae > Streptophyta > Magnoliopsida > Poales > Poaceae > Avena > Avena sativa. The sequence goes on from OV702289.1 coordinate 688,015,111, forward strand.
TTGCCTGCCTCTGTGTAGTGATAGATCGCGAGACGATCCTCCACGTCCGGCAGTGCTGATTTTGCCCAATAATCCAGCTCCGCGCGTTGTTTTTCCCCTGTTGAGTGGGTCGATTGTTTGTCCCTGTTGAGTGGGTCGACAGTTGGGACTTGGAATATTCTGCAGCTAGCACGTATGCTGTCGATCGATGCCGGGTCAGCCCAGTCCACGTAGATGCAGACGCAGACGAGGTGTACCGGCCAGTTCTTCGACTTTGAAACGTCGGTTCAAGTCTGCGCCGGAGTTGACCTACCGCCGCGCCACCGAGGCATGCATGCACCGACGTACGTAGCCGGACTCGGACCCATCTCTACGCTCCATTTCGGAGACTTGACTTCTTCCCTAGCTTGCCTGGTCCACCTCGCTCCTACTGGTACACACAACAATCTTCCATCAGTTTTGTCCCAGTCACGATCTGTGCCTCCGCTATGTATCGTTACATCTTTGGTTTCTCGATCTTTATACTCCTACATAGCTTTTTCTTGACGTGTACTCCTACATAGCTGAACGCGCACTGTCGAGTTGATCGTCTGTTACGCTAGAAGTACGCTTATTCTTGGACGGAGAGACTATACATGCGCTGGCGTAACACGAGGACGATATATACCACGGGCGCCGTCCACGCGCCGTTGGTGTGTGTGTGTGTGTGTGGATCTACAGTCTCCCGCCTCGTACCTCCTTCCATTTGTTTGCTGCCTCCGTAGTTGAGTAAGAGATCTACCATCAACTCAAAAAGAAAGGAAGAGATCTGCCGCGGCGGCACGATCGAGCGCGCCAGGGAGCTGCTGGTTCAGATTGCTCTGTAACCATGTCACCACTTGTTCCTACATTTGAGACCGAAAGCCACCGTGTAACCAGCACAGTCAGTCGTCACAATGAACAAAGATGGATGGATAGGGGCTTTGCTACTTAGCGTTCACCCGAACCAGTGTCACTTAATTTCGACCGCGAGACGACGCTCGAAGGCGTCGCCAAGGCAGCGCAACGCATCATATTAGACTATATCCCTTCTTTAAGGGAAGCTTTCATTTCCCGATGCTTCCTATTCTCAACATAGCTCTTGTTCTCTTTCTCTTCTCTCGCATTATTGTACTCGCTAATAAAGAGGCAGGAACACTCTTGAAGCATATAGAGAACACATCGTGTTCATGGTCTATATATTCTTAGCATATCGAGTGTAGAAATTATAACTTTGCACGGAGAGTTGTTGAGTACATTTATCACTGAACAATATCATCATGATGGCACGGCCAGGAGGACTCTGTAAATAATGAGTGTATCCACTAGGACATATAACATGGCTATTTTTTTAAAATAATATATTTTTTAATTATTTCCACGAATAATACGCGAATCAGGGGATTGACAAATATAGCGCGTGTTGGCATTTCAAATACCGAAGTGGCGCGATCGGCTTTTAAAAAGCCGAGCGGGGCTGTTGGAGGATGTCGGTCAGTTGGTCAGCGTTTGAAGAACCGACGAGCCTGGTCTGCATTTGAAGCGCCGATTACCGCAGATTGCCCCGAAGCCTGTATGGATCATGCAGCGCGTTAGCCTAATTCAGTTTTCGATTCCCACAGTTTATCTCCTGCCAGCAGTTTTTGGTTCGCGCAGTTTATCTCCCGCCAGCAGAATCCCGCGAAATATTTCTCCCGTCTTTTTCTCCCGCCACTATTTCGCGCTGTTTATCTCCCACCAGTATTTCTTTCCGCCATTTTCTCCGCCAATTCCTCCCAGTGCCCCTATAAATCCAGGCACCGAGATGTTATCTCTTCACCCAGTTCATCTATTCCTTCTCGTTCTCTCGCATTTCCTTCTCCTCTCCCTTATGAGTGTGACCTGTTCGGACCAAGAGTATAGGTCTAGGAAGATGAAAGATGCTAGGTTATCACAAGGGGTGACACACGAGCGTTGTTGGTGCGGCCATCTCGCCAAGGTGAAGGAGTCGATCGATTTCTCGACCTGCATGGGCATGAAGTTTTTCATGTGTCCCAACTACGACGCAAGCCCGTCCCGGCAAGCAAGTTCGTCGTACGAGAGGCCTCCGGTATGTTCCTAGAGCATGGTGAATATGAACAATTCATGTTATTATGTGTTCTTTTATTCATTCTATTGATTTGCTTGCAGTCTCCTCATCCTCTTTGCAAGTGGTACCATTGGATTGACACGGAGCAGCCAGCTTGGGCCACGAAAGAGTGTCATGATAGGAACCGAGCTGCGTGGGCTGCCTTTCATGCCGAAAGGATGACCGAAGAGGAGAAGGAGGAGCGGGAGAGAGAGCTCAAAAAATAAGAGAGGAGAGAGCTCGGAACCGGGAGATAAACGAGAAGAGGAGGGCGGAAGAGGAAGAGCGCAGGTATGCAGAGGAACAAGTGCGCAAGGAGGCCCGAGATGCGGAAAGGAAGAGATTAAGAGAAAGGACCGCTGAGGCGCAAGCGGCAGAGGAATATGGTGACAAGACCAGGAAGTACCCGCGCTGGACTCAGGGAAGGTAGACGTATGTCTCAGTACTGAAGTATATTCATTTCAGCTGTAGTGTCCCGATGTAGCTTCATTTCAGATGTAGTGTCATGGTGTATCTTTATTTCAGTTGTAGTGGTGTGATGTATCTTAGTTTCAACATATCTTTGTTACTGTCAGTTAATTTCGGAGAAAATGTATTTTAGTCCTTCCCGCCAAAATGATTCCCGTCAAAATGTTTCCCGCCAATGAGTTTCCCTCCAAAATATTTCCCGCCAATGAGTTCCCGCCATTTTTGTTCGTTTACCCTATAAAACCCCTCCTCACGAAGTTGTGTAAGCACAACCTTCACGTTTTTAGCTAGTATGTTTCCGATTTTCTCTACGACCGCAGTTTCGAGACAAACATGTCCATCGACCTTTTTCATTTGGCCAGGAACTTTAGGATAGACAATAATAAAGCCCAATTGGAGCAATTCATTGCTAGTGGTTATCTCCTCACTAAGTTGGGTGAGTGATGTCTACGCACTTCTATTCTTATAGACAGTTGTTGGGCCTCCAAGTGCAGAGGCTTGTAGAACAGCATCAAGTTTCCCTTAAGTGGATTACCCAAGGTTTATCGAACTCAGGGAGAAAATGGTCAAAGGTATCCCTCTCAAGCAACCCTGCAATCAAGATACAAGAAGTCTCTTGTGTCCCCAATACACCCAATACACTTGTCAGGTGTATAGGTGCACTAGTTCAGTGAAGAGATAGTGAAATACAAGTGGTATGGATAATTATAAGTGGTAACGGTGCCAGTAAAGAGCTTGACGGGTAGGAAGAGACTAAAGGCAATCTGAAATAAAGATGGAAGCAAGCAAACATGTAACAGATCTAGTTGCAAACGGTGTTTAAATGCTTAGAAACAAGGCCTAGGGATCATACTTTCGCTAGTGAACACTCTCATATAAATATCTTCTCTTCATGATACTACTCTGAACTACTCTCCGGTTGGACACTCTAATCCATGGTAGGGCTATAACAGCACTCCTCAAAGTTCGCTTTCCCCATCTAGATAACCCCTCACTATCACCTTGAGCGCTAGATGGTTCCAACAGACACCACAATTTCATAGAGACATCCAACTCCAAATATAACTCATAACAAGTATTTATGTAACCTTAGCCAAAGTGCCACACAGTGCACACTGTCAACTTCACACACGTGGGGATAAGCATAGATTCATTAAAGCACTTGAGTAGCAGAATAGATCTACTTGATTACAAAGCTCATGATCACAATATGATCATGCATAGAGAGAGAGATATGAACACATAGCTACCGGTAGAACCCTTAGCCTCGAGGAAGAACTACTCCCTCATCATCATGGGAATCAGCAACGGCGATGGAGATGGTGGTGGAGATTGATGGAGATGGCTCCGGGGGCACTTCCCTGTCCTGGAAGGGTGTCAGAACAGAGACATCCTGTCCCCCGAATCTCCTCTTCGGTGGCGGCGGTGTTGCAGAACTTTTCGTGGCTGGAGGCTGGATTCTTTAGGGTTTTCTCATCGGGAGGCTTCTTATAGGCGAAGGGACGATGTTAGAGGATGGACCAGGGGCCCACACCACCTAGTGGCGTGGCCAGGGGGACCTGCACCACCACATGGTGTGGCCAGCCCCTAGCCCCTCTCCGTCTCGTCTTCTGGCTCCGTGAGTCTTCCGGTAAAATATCGACTTTGGCTTTTGTCCGGTCCAATTCCGAGAATATTCATTTTCTGGCTTTTCTGGAACCAAAAACAGAAGAAAACAGGCAACTGGCACTGTGGCATCTTGTTAATAAGTTAGTTCCATAAAATGTGTAAAAATACTCCAAAGTGTGGACAAAACATAAGAAAGTAGATATAAAACAAGCATGGAACATCAAAAATTATAGATACATTTGCAATGTATCAACATCCCCAAGCTTAACTCATGCTCGTCCTCGAGTAGGTAAGTGATAAAAAAGAATATTTTTTTAGGTGACATGAACCATCATAATCTTGATCAAAGTATTTGTAAAACATTGATAGCTGGGATCATAGTACTTTAACATAGCATGAAAGATATAGTTCTAACAATAAGACATAGCAACTATGTTGTAACATGAAAAGGTACAAACAAAAGATTCATGAATAACAATGCTTTGCAAGACGTTTGTTTGTTTCACATATAGAAAACATAGCATAGTGGTATTCAGCTTGTCCCTCATGGAGTAGGAAAACATAAATGCATATGACACCTTCAAAGTTCATTAGGGTGACTAGATACAAATAGTTTAAGAACAAGCAATATCAAAGTTATGAATCAATCAACAAGTCCTGGGACAATGCACATTAAACTAAGAATGGCCACTATGCTCTCTTAATAGGTGCATAAAGATAGAAGATGGAGACTCAACATAAAAGTAAAAGAAAGGCCTTCATAGAAGGAAGCATGGATTCAAGTCTCATAAAGAGCTTCCAAAAATTATGGTACTTATTAGCTTTCAGCTCTCATTGCCCCTATCATAAGCATCTTGAAGTGATTAAGGTTAAAGTGAACAAAATATGGAGTATATGCTTGACAAAGTATAAGTTGGGAATATGATGCCCCTTGAATACGAGGGCCGCTCCTCATGCTACTCAAGTTTAGTTACCGGTAAATTCTTGTCATAGTAAGTACATGTGTATCATAGAGAACCGCCAACGGGGTACCCCTTGCACATGATACATGAGCTATCCCATAATCAAAATGACAAGGCAAGCAGACAATGAGCATCTCAGCAATCTTCTTATTTACCATGGGAAAATGGTACTTTTTTCTCTCGTTCCTCTTTTCTCATCTTTTTTTCTCAATCTCTATCTCTCTCTTTTTTATAAGAAGAATGCTTCATAGATTTCTCACTATGGTGATTCTGCAAGTTTCCACCATGATTAGGCATGGCTTAGGCTAGCGGCCCAGGCGTTTCTCTAACACACATACATAACTCCATGGACTTACAAGCTCCCCTTTCATTTCACACGGACGACATCCATAAACAAAAGAGCATGATATCAACTGGATACAATGTACAAGTGCAATGTTGAAAGTGTTCCCCATGACAACATGGTTCTGCTAATTCCCAACGTATAAGTGCAAGCATATACAACATAGATGACACAATGGTTCAAGTTTATTAGGGCAAGAAAAGTAAAATGTGCCATCAAGTTTGTGAGAGCTTTAATCACTAATTTTCACATAATAAGTTTAATTCGGAAGGTAGATAAAAACATGAATATACTTGGAATAACAAATGCTAATAGGTAGGTATGGTGGACTCTTTGGAATAACTTGGTTTTATTTGGAGTTGGATGCATGAGTGGAACTCATACTTGGTATGGAGGCTAGCAAAAGACTGGGAGCGACCAACTAGGAGAGCAATAATGTCCATAATCATGCAAAGCGACAAAACATTATTAATTAAAGCATAAAGTGATATTACAAGTCGAAAACTAAATGATCATAGAGGCTATGGTGACTTGGTATAGTTTTAACATGGTGTGAGCATGCGCCAAGTCAACCCAAATAAAGGATCAAAGGAGAATACCACAATATTATGCTTTTATATGCTAAAACAACGCATGATTCTTTCAAGTCACATTAAGCAATCTCAATTGTTTGTAACAAGTTATGCTATAGAAATAATCACTAAGCATAAAGTCAAAGCAACATCTAGCATGGCATGATAAAGTCTAAGTCACAGTCAAAACAAGCTTCCTTTTGTACCACTATAAGCATGAAACTTCCTACTCTTTTCCAACACCAATTGAAAACTAAAACTAAACGCAGTTCTAGCAAAGGAGAACACTTGCAGAACAATAAGAGTGAAAAATAGAGTGTTCTAGGCAATGAATAACGGGGTGTGTCTCTCTTCAAAAGAAGTGTGTTGGGATCCAACCAACTTATTTAAGCAAAAGAAAACTAAAAGCATAAACAAAGACACTCCAAAAACAACACATAGTGCATAAGGTAATAAAAATAAAGTGTCTTGAAAGAAGACCTAAGATTATTGATGAAGAAGGGGATGCCTTGGGGAGGTTTGTAGAACAGCAGCAAGTTTTCCCTTAAGTGGATCACCCAAGGTTTATCGAACTCAGGGAGGAAGTGGTCAAGCGTGTCCCCTCTCAAGCAATCCTGCAATCAAGATACAAGAAGTCTCTTGCGTCCCCAACACACCCAATACACTTGTCAGGTGTATAGGTGCACTAGCTCAGCGAAGAGATAGTGAAATACAAGTGGTATGGATAATTATAAGTGGTAATGGTGATAGAAAATAACTTGATGGCGTGTGGTTGACGTAGGAAAAGACTAAAGACAAACTAAAATAAAGATAGAAGCAAGCAAACATGTAACAGATCTAGTAGCAAACGAAGTTTCAATGCTTAGAAACAAGGCCTAGGGATCATACTTTCACTAGTGAACACTCTCATATAAATATCTTCTCTTTATGATACTACTCTTAACTACTCTCCGGTTGGACACTCTAATCGTTGGTAGGGCTATAACAGCACACCTCAAAGTAAGTCTTTCCCATCTAGAAAACCCCACTGTCAGGGGGATGATCCCCGGCTACCCCATCCGAATAAGAAACAGGACAGTCGGATCGTGTCCGGCTGACCAGATGCAGCCGGACAGGACAGGATGGGCCGGCTATCACCCAGTAGCCGGATCAGCAAGAGACAGCCGGATACGATGACGTAGCCAGACCCAATCAGAGAGACAGGACGATGTGTGTATCAGTGCACGGTACGCCCTGTACGATGACAAGACGGGCAACCACCTGCCCATACCGAAGACTTTGCGTGGGTGACGCTGGAACAGTGGCCTGTGCTGACGACAGGCTCGCACGGCATCCACTGTACCTACGACAGCCATACCGCTCATACACCGAAAAGACAAGCCATGTTGGACACTGTAGATGACTAGTCGGCTGGGACCCGCCTGTGGGGCCCGCCAGTCGGACTAGCCAGCGAGACCTTTGCCTATCTGCCTATATAAGGGGAGGCAGGGCCTCAGTGGAAAGGGTTGGTCTCAGTGCATTTAAGGAAATAGCTAGAGAATACAGCTCGAGGAGCACTTGTAGTCCGTATATTCCACATAGACAGATCAGGCAGGAGTAGGGGCTTTACCTCACCACGAGGGCCCCGAACCTGGGTACTTCTAGCGTCCCGCTACGCTCGCTTGTATCCAATCCTGCCTGCGGACGCCGTCGATAGCTTCCCTGCTAGTCCCCACACCTCTATCTAACCTCCTCAGGTACTGCCGTTCCCAATACAACGATAGTTGGATCCCACTGTGGGGCAAATGGCTTTGACCGGAGTCACGTTCCGCACGGGACCCCGCACTTCAGCCGGTGAGCGCGTGGCCTCCGGCCTGGTGCTCACGCTCGGCAAGTTTGACTGCGTCATCGACAACGCCTCCTGCTTCGCCGGAACTTCCTTCCCAGCGAACGGCACCGTCCTGCTATTCGGCGATCTCCCCATCTACATCACCACTGTCCAGGAGCGTTTCCCTAGGGAAATCGTCTCTGTCGCGGGGCTGCCATGCTCAGACGGCAGCATCTCCGCCGCACCTCGCAGCGTGGAGGTCATGATGGCCGGATCCAGCTCGCATCCCCGCCAGCCGCGGGAGCGAGGCGCGGACGAGGTCGGAACTTCCGCTCCCCCGCAGCATCGGAACCCGGTGGAGGATGCCATTGATTGGCTCCTGACGCCGGTTAACCTCGGGGACAACCAGAGGAAGCGAAGGCCAAATTCACCGTGGAGAGACAGATCCTCCTCCAGGAGGCCATAGAACTGGCAGCAGCCCGCAAGCAACTGGAGATCACTAGGCGTGAGTACGACTACGCGCACGACCTCACTCCGGCTACCGCTGAGCCGAGCTGGCGCGGCCAGGTACGGCGTCGGGGCGGTGAGCTGGGCGGTAGGATGGAGAACGACGGAGAACCGGATCCCGCTCCTGCCCTCACACGGCCCACCTACAACACGCCCATCAAGAACCTGCGCGCGGCGCGAGCCGCAGCAGAAGAACTACCCAGCCTAGAGGGCGAGGAGCAAGCCCGCCAGCATGCTCGCGTCCAGGAGCTCCTCCGCGTCGCGGACAAGCAGGCCGGCGCCAACCGGCAGACGCACGAAGACCTTAGCTACTCCAGAGGAAGCAAGCTACCTGCCAACAGCAGGGGCGCGCCGCGCGACACCCAGCAGGCGTCCTCCCCTCAGCCGCCCAGGGCCCGCAGCAGGAGTCGCAGCTCTGGCAACAGGGGCCAGCCGCGCCAGGAGCAGACGGTGAACAGCAACCCGCCACCTCCCCCTCCGCCAGCCGGAGCGCCCAGACCAGCCGGTTCCCGTCTCTCTTGCCGGGTCGGAGCGCCCAACCCGGATTGTCCGGACGCCCGTGACCGCATCGAGCTCCTCGCTCAAGCGCGCGTCACGGAGGAGGAAGATTCTACCGGTCCGGTTTGTTTCGGGCCCTGCATCCGGAACGAGCCATTTCCGGATAAATTTTCCCTGCCCAGGGACACCCCCAAGTACGACAGCAGCATGAAAACGGAAGACTGGCTGACCGACTATGCTACGGCAGTCGGCATCGCCCACGGGAACAAGCGCACAGCTGTGCGCTACGTCCCTCTCATGCTAACCGGGTCGGCAAGGACGTGGCTCAATAGCCTTGTGCCCAACAGCATCAACGCCTGGCCTGACTTCGAGAAGGTGTTCGTTCGCAACTTCAACGGCACGTACAAACATCCAGGACGCCCGCGTGACCTGGCCTTGTGCGTCCAGGGCGACCGCGAGACCGACCACGAGTACCTCGCCAAGTGGACGGAGCTCCACAACACTTGCGAGAGCATCCTGGAGAGCCGAAAACCATGGCGGAGCTCATGACGGTCGCGGACCAGTACGCCATGGCGGATGCCGCCATGAAGAAGCCCCTCCGAGTAAACGCGGACGGCCGTCCGACTCCCACGGAGCCGGCTCGCGACCGTCCGAGCAATCCGACTGGTGAAGCCGGATCCTCCAGACGCCACGGCAACGACAACCGGCTAACGACGCAAGAAGGTAGAAGCCCCGACTCACCTTCGACCAGATGATTGACGGCCCATGCAAGTGGCATAGTGGTCCCTTCAAACCGGCTACCCACACCACCCGAAACTGCAGCTGGACTCGCCAGCTAAAAGACCAGGGCAACCAGCCTCGTCTCCCGCCTCCCCCACCGGGTGGACCCCCGCCACCGGCTAGGGGAGCCGGTAATGACGGTAACGGTGGCAATGGCGGCAACAACAACAACGGCTACCCCCAGCCGCACGCCGCCTACCACATCTTCGAGACGGAGCAGGACGACAAGCACAGCCACAGGCGACGCTCCAAGGAGGTCAACGCCATCGTTTCTCCGGTCCCCCAGTACCTGAACTGGTCGGAAACCCCCATCACCTGGAGCCGGGAAGATCAGCCTGAGCATCTGCCGACTCCCGGGGGCTACGCCATGGTGCTCGACCCCCTCATCGTCTCCAACGCGTGCACCTGCCGATTCTCGCACGTCCTCATCGATGGAGGCAGCTGCCTCAACCTCCTCTACCAGTCCTCGCTGGAGAAGCTGGGCATTCGCGAAAGCGACCTGCGCCCGACTACCACGACGTTCCACGGTGTACTGTCGGGGCCAGCCTGCGCTCCGCTGGGGAAAATCCAGCTGGACGTCATCTTCGGGACCGAGGAGAACTTCCGCCGCGAACCAATCTGGTTCGAAGTGGTAAATCTGATGAGCTCCTACCATGCTCTCCTCGGACGCCCCACCCTCGCCAAGTTCATGGCCATCCCCCACTACGCGTACCTCAAGACGAAGATGCCGGGACCCCACGACGTGATCACCGTCGCCGGCTGCTTCAGGCGATCGATGGAGTGCGCCTCAGCCGGTTGCAAACTAGCAGAGGCCCTCATCATAGCCGAAGAAAAACGCGCGATCATGCGCAACGTGGCCATGGCCCAGCAGGACATTCCGGCTAGCAGCAAACCGGCTGGAGAAGGAGCTTTCCAGCCGGCAAAGGAGACGAAGAGGATTCTGCTCGACCCCTCCGATCCGACTAAGTTCGTCACCATTGGTGCCTGCTTGGACAGCAAATAGGAAGGCGCGCTCGTCGACTTCCTCCGTGAGAATCGGGACATCTTCGCATGGTCTCCCAAATACATGCCGGGTGTGCCGAGGGAGTTTGCCGAGCACTCACTTCACGTGCGTCCGGATGCCAGGCCGGTCAAGCAACCTCTGCGCCGGTTCGTAGAGGAAAAGAGAAAGATAATTGGTGACGAGATCACCCGGCTCCTTGCAGCCAGGTTCATCAAGTGTACCACCCAGACTGGCTGGCGAACCCAGTCTTGGTGTTGAAGAAGAACAGGACCTGGCGCATGTGTATCGACTACACCAGCCTGAACAAGGCGTGCCCGAAGGACCCCTTCGCCTTGCCCCGTATCGATCAAGTCATCGATTCCACGGCCGGCTGTGATTTGTTGTCTTTTCTAGATTGTTATTCCGGGTACAATCAGATCCGGCTGAACCCGGCTGATTAGATTAAGACATCATTTATCACCCCCTACTGGGCTTTCTGCTATGTAAGCATGCCTTTCGGCCTAAAGAACACAGGCGCCACCTATCAGCGATGTATGTAGAAATGCTTGCACTCGCAGATAGGCTGAAACATGCACGCTTACGTGGATGACGTAGTCATCAAAACCAAGGAAAAGCGCACCCTCCTCGAGGATCTGAGAGAAACATTCGGCAACCTCCGCCAGTACCAGATGAAGCTGAACCCAGAGAAGTGCGTCTTCGAAGTACCATCCGGTCAGCTACTCGGTTTCCTCGTATCTCAACGAGGTATCGAGGCGAATCCGGAGAAGATCGCGGCCATCGAGAGGATGCAGCCGCCCAAGAACCTGCTTGGAGTCTAGAAGTTCACCGGATGCCTGGCTTCCCTCAGTCGTTTTGTCAGCCGGCTGGGGGAGAAGGCACTCCCGTTGTACCAACTGATGAAGAAGACGGACAAGTTCTCCTGGACTTCGCAGGCTGACACCGTGTTTCATGACCTCAAGCGCATGCTATCCACAGCGCCGGTTCTAGCCACGTCGGCTAGCAAGGAGCCGATGTTGCTCTATATAGCAGCCACCAGCCGGGTCGTCAGCGTCGTCCTGGTGGTGGAGCACCCCGAGGAAGGCAAGGCTCAGCCGGTTCAGAGACCCGTCTACTACCTCAGCGAGGTTCTCTCCCTCTCCAAGCAGAACTACCCCCACTACCAAAATATGTGCTACGGTGTGTACCTGGCATGCAAGAAGCTCAAGCACTACTTCCAGGAGCACCCGATCAAGGTCGTGTGCACTGCACCCCTTTCGGAAATCATCAGCAACAAGGACGCCACCGGCCGAGTCGCCAAGTGGGCCATCGAGCTCGCCGCCTACTCCATCCAGTACGAGCCCCGGCTCACGATCAAGTCACAGGCGTTGGCGGACTTCCTCGTCGACTGGGCCGAGACCCAGTATCTCCCACTGGTCCCGGATTCAGACCACTGGCGGATGCACTTCGACGGGTCGAAGATGCTCGGGGGCATGGGAGCCGGCATCGTGCTCACCTCGCCCAAGGGAGACCGGCTGGAGTACGTGCTGCAGATCCACTTCAAGGCCTCCAACAACGTAGCCGAATACGAGGCACTGGCGCACGGGCTCCGGCTGGCCAAGGAGATCGGCGTCAACTGGATCCTGTGCTTCAGTGATTCGGACTTGGTGGTGCAACAGGTGTCCGAGGAATGGGACGCTAGAGATGCAAACATGGCTCTACCAGTTCCACATCCAGAAGCTCAGCGCCTCCTTCGACGGGTGCGAATTTCATCACGTCCCCCACACCAACAACGAGGCAGCCACTGCGCTCTCCAAGATAGGATCCACCAGGCAGGCCATCCCGCCAGGGGTCTCCTTGGACCATCTGCGCAAGCCATCCATCAACCCGTCGCCGGAGTCAGATTCCATCGTCTGGGCGGGAAGCGCTCCGGCGGCCGGAGCAGCGGAAACGGAGCCGGCAGAACCACCAAAGAAGAAAACCCGCACCAACTCTGGCCAGGCAGTGCCCTCCGGCTCGCAAGACCCGAGGGCTGCCGGCTCGCCTAATGGCTCGGGGGCTGCCGTCCCAGATATTCCACCCGGACGACCCCCCGACACCCGTCAGCCGGAGGACAGGAGCGTCCTCGTCATCCAGGAAGTGCCATCCTGGGCACAGCCCTTCATGAACTACATCACGAATGGAGAACTCCCGGACGACGAGGTAGAGGCCAGGCAAATCCGACGCCGCGCGCATACATACACCATCATAAACGGCAAGCTGTACAAGCGCAGTGTATCCGGTATCTTCCAAAGATGTGTCGATGTAGACACAGGCTACCGGCTACTCAAGGACATCCACCAAGGTGAGTGTGGGCACCACGCTTCGTCAAGGGCGATAGTCGCCAAGGCGTTTCGCCATGGTTTCTATTGGCCCACCGCCCTCGAGGATAGCGAGCAGCTGGTCCGTGCGTGCAATGGGTGCTAGCGCTTCGGGCAGCTCAGGCACATGCCAACCTCGGTACTCAAGACCATACCGATCAACTGGCCCTTCGCAGTTTGGGGCCTCGACATAGTCGGGCCCTTCAAGCGAGCCCGCGCGAGAATGACCCACCTGCTGGTAGCGGTGGACAAGTTCACAAAGTGGATCGAGGCCAAGCCTATTCGGAAGCTGGATGGAGCGACGGCTGTTACCTTCTTCACCGACATCATCAACCGCTTCGGCTACCCCAATAGCATCATCACCGACAATGGCACGAACTTCGCCAAGGGGGCCTTCGCCCGATTCTGCAACAACAAGGGCATCCGGCTGGACCTCGCCTCCATTGCACACCCGCAGTCCAATGGGCAAGTCGAACGAGCAAACGGCTTGGTGCTAGCCGGCATCAAACCGCGTCTCATCGAGCCATTGGAGCGGTCACCCGGATGTTGGATCGAAGAACTTCCGGCTGTTCTGTGGAGCCTCCACGCCACACCAAATAGGTCAACCGGCTACACGCCATTCTTCCTGGTCTACGGATCGGAAGCCGTCCTCTCCGCCGACATCGAATTTGACTCCCCTTGGAAGCTCCTCTACGACGAGCAAGCCAACAAGGAGGCGCGGGAGGACGGGGTGGATCTCCTGGAGGAGGCCCGCGAGCTGGCCCTGTCCAGGTCTGCCCTGTACCAGCAGCGACTACGTCGCTACCATTCAAGCCGGATTCGCCCAGTCGCATTCCGCGAGGGCGACCTAGTTCTCCGGCTGGTGCAAGACACGAAGGGCATGCACAAGCTATCACCATCCTGGGAGGGCCCCTTCATCATTAGCCGGGCGCTGCCCAACGACTCCTATTACCTCATCGACGCACAGCAGCCGTGCAAGAACAAGATGGACAAATCGGACGAGGAGACCGAACGTCCTTGGAACGTGGCCCTGCTGCGCCCGTTTTACACCTAGTCGCCAGGCAGTGTATGTATCCCGAAAACCCCATGAATGAAAATGCGGACTCCCACGAGAATCTCGGGGGCTCCTTCTAGAAATGTGTGTGCACCTGTTCTTCGGTTCAAATTTTTTGGCTCCGGCAACCCCTACCCGGGGGCTCGCCGGCTGGCCCGGCCTGTTAAGCCAACAAACCGGCTGAGTAGTGTGCGATGATGTCAGAGGCCCACTCTTCGTCTCAGCTACAGACCGCAACCCGGCTGTCCGGCTAGCAAGAGCAAAAGCCCGAGGCATCCCACACGAAAAACGGGGAAGAGGCGCGGCAGATCGGGCGTCCCGGCCCCGCAACTAGCTCGAACCAATCCAGCTGCTAAGCCGCTAGTACCGTGCGTAATGTACTGTCAGCTCCCTTCGATTCCGGCTGCAGACCGCAACCCGGCTGCCCGGCAAGGACACAGCAAAAACAGCAGAACACACGAGAAGGCGACTAAGTGTCTAGAAAGGAGCAAGCCAGTTTTCGAAAAAACAAGCCGTTTTCCGGCTACGATTTGACAGACTAACCTATTAACCTGTGAAGATGTATGTGTGTGCATATGTGCATTCTTGTCCGACTACTTTGAGTCGGAATTCAGGAGAAGGAAAAAAGATTCGAAGTCCTTGCCTTCATCAAGCGCTCCGAATCTCGGGGGCTACACCCACTGGGTGCGCTCGCGCGCCCCCAGTGGAATCTTGTAGTTCCTGACCGGCTAAGGGCGTTTAGCCGGCCGTTCGGAGCCTAGGTGAGGGCAAGGGCGGGAGCAAGAAATGATAGGAAAGATTCGAAGCACCTGGCTACGCCAGCTACTCCGAATCTCGGGGGCTACACCCAGTGGGTGCGCTCGCGCGCCCCCACTGGAATGTTAGTTCCCCGGCTGAAGGCGTCCAGCCGACAAAAGCGGCCGACTGGGACGAGGCCAGTCGGGTAAAGTTGGAAGACTTGGCAGAAATAAGAAAGATTCGAAGCACCTGGCTACGCCAGCTACTCTGAATCTCGGGGGCTACACCCAGTGGGTGCGCTTGCGCGCCCCCACTGGAGGTGCAGGTCGCCCGGCTAAAGGTGTGTAGCCGGACTAAGTTAGTCGGGCAAAATACGTAAAAGGAAAGCTCAACGCACAAGGAAGATTCAAGAATTTCAACAATAATAAACAAGAAGGAGACGAAGCTCTCATAAGTTACCCGGCATCACAGATAGCCGGTACAAACGAACAAAGTTCACAAACGTATAAGACAAGACAAATACACCCGGCATCCCGGGGCAGCAGCTAAACGGCAGGGCCTTTGCCGTGGGGGAGTTCTTGGCCGGCAGAAGCTGGGGGCAGAGGAGGAGCCGCAGTGCTCAATCCGGCTCCGGCGCTGGCAGGCGACGGCACCGGGGCCTCCACATCGGGAGTACCGATGGACTCCGAGTCGGTGAGCACCTCGTCCGGGTCCACATAGTCGGCGATCTTGATGGCAGACCCATGAAGCTCCGGATGGGCTTGGCAGATGGCGGCAAGATCGGCTCCGGCACGGAAGCCCCCATCGATCTTCTCGACCCGAGCGTCCTTGTACCAGGAGAGCATTAGTGCCAGGGCCATCTCCGCTCCGGCCCGCGCCGCCAGGTCCCGCAGTCGGTCCACCGCAGCCGGTACCTCTCCCACTTTCGCCACCAGCTGCGCCATCGTCTCCGGAACCGGAGCCTCCGGCCACACGAAGGAGAAGACGTCCCGCGCTGCCTGACGAAGCTTCGCAGCTTCCTCGCAAAGAAGGACGACGAGCTCCTGGGCCGTAGGCTGCGCTCCCGGCCAGTTCTCCTGCAGCCGGTTGTAGGCCAGCAGGTCTATGCCGGGGTAAAATGCTGTCAGAAAAGAGGAGTCAGATCGGGCTACCGGATCCAGAAAGAAAGGAAGACGGAACAAAGAACTCACCTTTGGCAGTGTGGCCGACCTACATCAGCTCCTCCACCAGCGCCTTCTCCTTGACCGCTAGCCGTTTTATCTCCTTCTCTTGGTCTTTGTTCTGGGCCTCGAGGAGGGAGAAGGCTTCGACCTGGCTAGCGAGCGAGGCGTCGCGCTCCTTGACGGTGGCCTCCAAGCCGTCTACCCGCGCGTGCCAATCCTTGTTCTGCAGACGCAGAGTGGAGTTGGACCTGCTTAGCCGGTCGTTCGCTTTCTTCAAGCGATCGATCTCGCGCTGAGCGCACACGAGGATAGCTACAACGAAACCGGCTATCAGTAAAAAAAAAGAGAGAGAGCAAGACGAATAAAGCAAACTTACTCTGGGAGGTCCCGTTGGCGGCAGCAAGCTTCTGCTCCAGGGTCCGGTTCCCGTCGGCTGTGGCCTCAAGCAGCCGGATTTCCTTCACCGCCAGCTCGAGCGTGGCGGCAAGATCCGACAGCGAAGCAGCGGAGGAGGCGTTGTCTCCCATGGTGTTAACGGCCAAGGACTCCTTCGCTGCGACCACCACTGTTCGCCACTCCTCCCCGAGCTCCTCCTTGGAGTTGTCGTCACCAACAACGACGAGCTCCTTGCCGGTAGCCCCCCGCGCGCCCGCGGAGGAACCTTCCGGCTGGGAGTGATCCGCTTCCGGCTAGGGACCCTCCGGCTGGGAGGAGGCAGCCGGCTCAGCCTCAGAAGAAGGAGAGGCGCCGGTTGTCTCAGTCGGGGCACGGGGCGGCGACCCGGTTGGCACCCGAGCCGGGCTCGCGGCTCCGAAAGAAACCAACGCGCTAAGAAGAAGGAGGAAAAGGCAAAGGCAAAATAAGCCAAATTCAGAAAAACAAGAAGGAAGACAAATAGACGGAAGGCACCAAAAGATAGGGGGTAGAGGAAAAGCGTACCCCGGCACGACCAGGGGCGGCCCTTTCTTCTGGCCAAGACAGCTCGGCGACATGGTGCTGGACCGGCTCCTCTTGGCAGCCGGCTCCTCCGCCGCAGGCCGGCGGGAGCCGGAGCGGCTGGAGCCGCTCCCACCCGCTTCGCCGTCCATCGCAGAGCGCGTCACCGGATCCGCGGTCAACCCGGCCTCCTCCTCCTCGTGCACCTCCGCGTGCGGGTCGGCGGCCGGCTCGTCGTTCCGGCTGGGGAAGGCGTCGCCGTCCCCATCCGATTCCTCGCCAGAGTGCGCGGCTCGGGCAAGTCTGGCGTGAATACCTCGAGGGGAGCCTCGCCCTCCTCGCGAAGGATGCAGGCGAAGATCTGACGAATGCAAGAAGTCAATCAGACAGAAGAAGGAGATAACATAGAGGGAATAAGCAAAATTTCCGGCTATGAGAACTTACCCGGGGCGCGCGGTTCTCCCGGCTGTAGGGCGCCAGGCTGAACTTCTAGTTCTCCGGCAGCCGCTCCTTGTTGATCGTCCACAACCACTCCTTCAAGTTGTGGTAGCGGGGATCGCGGCGCGACAGCCGGGTCGGGTCCAGCCGGCCCTAGTAGTAGCACATCTTGTGTGCCCGCTGCTGCAGCGGCATCATCAGCCGGGACATCCAGCTAAGAGTGATGTCCCGACTGGTTAGCTGGCAGGTGACAAGGGAGCGCATGTGTGCCAGCATCGCATCCGTCTCCGCCTTGTCGCCGTGGATCTTCAGATCCCAGTTTTGCCGACTGGACTCGACGTCTTGGAAGGCCGGCAGGTTTATCCGGTCGACATTGGTGACGTTCTTGACGTAGAAGTACGACTGCTGCCACAGCAAGAATTTTGGGTAGCCGGATTGGGTGCGGGAGTATATGGAGGCGTCACCGCAGACGACTAGTGGCCCCTTTGTGTACTGCACCTGCGGCCGAACTCGGAAGAGCCGGAAGAAGAGCCCGAGATCCGGCTGGATCCCGAGGTAACTCTTGCAGAACGCCATGAAGTGCGCCAGCGTTTCGATTGTGTTGGTGCCGAGGTGGTGGAGGCGGAGGTCGAAGAAGGCCAAGAACGTGAGAAAGAATGGATGCAGCGGCAGCGCAAACCCGCGCGCCAGGTGCGAAAGGAAGATGACGCGTTCCCCCTCCGCCGGATGCGGCAACACCTCCCCCACCGGTGCCAACCGCACCGCCACCTCCTCCACCGGCGGGAGGACGTAGGTCGCGCGATACTTTGCAATTTGGTCCTCGGTGACGGAGGAGCCGCACCAGGCTCCGCGGTCAGTGGCCATTTCTGGCTGAGGGAGAGGAGCGGCAACGGAAGAGTGACGGTGGCCCATAACATCGACGATGGCGAGCGGGCGGTGCAGAGGGCAAGAGCGCAGGAGCAAGAGCACGCGAGGGAGAAGGAGATTGCAGCGGGGGAGCGAAGGAAAAGAACTGCCTCCCCCACGGCGTCCCTTTAAAGGATCGGAAGGGCAACCGTCGGCAGCGCCACGTGGCGCGCATCCGGGCAACCCACATCCCAACCGCCGCCTAGATCCCGTGTGCCAGGACAGGATGCACAGAAGATCCTGGAGCAAGAACCGAAGCGCCAGACAGCAGTTTCCCGAGGCGACGTGCGACTAGACGTTACGCTGCCCGCCACAGAGCAATGATGGCGCGTGCGCGCGTGGCCGGCGTCAGCACTGACGTCACGAGTAGCGCAACCGCCAGGCTCAGCCGGATGAAAATTCGAACAGCAAGAAGGAGCGCGCGCACATTTCGCCTAAGGGCAGAATCCACATGCGCTCGGGGGCTAGTGTTAGGGGGATGATCCCCGGGTACCCCATCCGAATAAGAAACAGGACATTCGGATCGCGTTCGGCTGACCAGATGCAGCCGGACAGGACAGGATGGGCCGGCTATCACCCAGTAGCCAGATTAGCAAGAGACAGCCGGATACGACGACGTAGCCGGACCCAATCAGAGAGACAGGACGACGTGCGTATCAGTGCACGGTACGCCCTGTACGATGACAAGACGGGAAACCACCTGCCCATACCGAAGACTTTGCGTGGGTGACGCTGGAATAGTGGCCTGTGCTGATGATAGGCTCGCACGGCATCCACTGTACCTACGACAGCCATACCGCTCATACACCGAAAAGACAAGCCATGCTGGACACTGCAGATGACTAGTCGACTGGGACCCGCCTGTGGGGCCTGCCAATCGGACTAGCCAGCGAGACCTTTGCCTCTCTGCCTTTATAAGGGGAGGCAGGGCCTCAGTAGAAAGGGTTGGTCTCAGTGCATTTAAGGAAATAGCTAGAGAATACAGCTCGAGGAGCACTTGTAGTCCGTATATTCCACATAGGCAGATCAAGCAGGAGTAGGGGCTTTACCTCACCACGAGGGCCCCGAACCTGGGTACTTCTAGCGTCCTGCTACGCTCGCTTGTATCCAATCTCGCCTGCGGACGCCGTCGATAGCTTTCCTGCTAGTCCCCACACCTCTATCTAACCTCCTCAGGTACTGCCGTTCCCAATACAACGACACCCACACTGTCACCTTGATCTCAAGATGGTTCCAACAAACACCACAATTTCATAAAGACATCCAACTCCAAATATAACTCATAACAAGTATTTGTAATCTCTAGCCTAAGTGCCACCATGGTGTGCACGCTGTCACTTTCACACACATGGGGAGAGCAGAGATCTATTAAAGCACTTGAGTAGCAAGGTAGATCTACTTGATTACAAAGCTCATGATCACAATATGATCATGCATAGATAGAGAGAGATGAACACATAGCTATCGGTAGAACCCTTAGCCTCGAGAGAGATCTACTCCCTCCTCATCATGGGAATCAGCAATGGTGATGGAGATGGTGGTGGAGATCAATGGAGATGGCTCCGGGGGCACTTCCCCGTCCCGGCAGGGTGCCGGAACAGAGACTTTCTGTCCCCCGAATCTCCCCTTCGGTGGCGGCGGTGCTGTGGAACTTTTCGTGGATTTCTGATTGACCATCTAGGGTTTTGGTATCGGGAGGCTCTTATAGGCGAAAGAGGCAAGGTCGGTGGCCGGCTAGGGGGCCCACACCATGCCCTGGCATGGCCTAGGGCTGCCCGCGCCTGGGGGGTGTGTGGCCAGGACCTGGCCCTCCTCCGTATCGTATTCTGGATCCATGAGTTTTCCGGTAAAATAGGAACTTTGGCTTTTGTCCCGTCCAATTCCGAGAATATTCATTTTCTGACTTTCCTGGGACCAAAAACAGAAGAAAACAGGCAACTGGCACTGTGGCATCTTGTTAATAGGTTAGTCCAAGAAATCATATGAAAAGTACTCCAAAGTGTGGACAAAACATAAGACAGTAGATAAAACCAAGCATGGAACATCAAAAATTATAGATACATTTGCAATGTATCATAGGCCGAAGGAGAGGCCGAGGGGTGCTGGGGTCTGCTAGACCACCCCCTAGCGCGGGTCAGGCCTGGCCGCGCGGCCAGGTGGTGTGGCCGGCCCCCAGCCCTTCTCCGTCTCGTATTCTGGCATCCGATGACTTCCGGAAAAATAGGCACTTTGGCTTTTGTCCCGTCCAATTCCGAGAATATTCATTTTCTGACTTTCCTGGAACCAAAAACAGCAGAAAACAGGCAGCTAGCACTGTGGCTCTTGTTAATAGGTTTTTCTAATAAATCATATGAAAAGCACTCCAAAGTTGGAAAAAACACAAGAAAGTGGATAAAACCAAGCATGGAACATCAAAAATTATAGATACATTTGCAATGTATCAACATCCCCAAGCTTAACTCCTGCTCGTCCTCGAGTAGGTAAGTGATAAAAAGAAAGAATATTTTTTGAGGTGACATGCACCATCATAAACTTGATCAAAGTATTTGTAAAACATTCAAAGCTGGGATCATAGTACTTCAATCATAACATGAAAGACAAAGTTCTAGCAATAAGACAAAGAAACTATGATGCAACACAAAAAGGCACAAACAAAAGATTCATGAATAACAATGCTTTGCAAGACGTTTGTTTCTTTCACATAAAGAAAACATAGCATAATAGTATTGAGCTTGTCCCTCATAGAGTAGCAAATATAAATGCATAGGACACCTTCAAAGTTCATAAGAGTGACTAGATACAAATAGTTTAAAACAAGCAATATCAAGTTATGCATTAATCAACTAGTCTTGGGACAATGCACATAGAACTAAGAATGGCCACTATGCTCTCAAAGTAAGTGCATAAAGATAGAAGGTGGAGACTCAATATAATGGTGGAAGAAAGGCCTTCATAGAAGGAAGCAGGGATTCAAGTCTCATAGAGCTTACAAAAATTATGGTACTTATAGCTTTCAGCTCTCATTGCCCCTATCATAAGCATCTTGAAGTGATTAAGGTTAAAGTGAACAAACTATGGTGTACATGCTTGACGAAGTATAAGTTAGGAATCTCATGTCCCTTGTACACGAGGGTCGCTCCTCATGCTACTCAAGTTTAGTCACCGGTAAGTTCTTGTCATTGTAAGTACATGTGTATCATAGAGAACCGCCAACGGGGTACCCCTTGCCCGATGATATGGAAGAATCCCCATATCAAAATGACAAGGCAAGCAGACAACGTGCATCTCAGCAATCTTCTTATTTACCATGGGAATATGGTGCTTTTTTTCTCTTTCCTCTTTTCATAATCTTTTTTTTTCTTTTTCTCTTTTTTCTCAATATAGGACTCTTTTTTTTATAAGAAGAATGCTTCATAGACAGCTCATTATGTTTACGCTGCAGGTTTCCACCATGTCAGCATGGATTAGACCAGCGGCCCAGACGTTTCTCTAACACATATACATAACTCCATGGACTTACAAGCTCCCCTTTCATTTCACACCGATGACGTCCATATACAAAAGAGCATGATATCAACTAAGTACAAGTACCAAGTGCAATGTTGAAAGCGTTCCCCATGAAAGCATGGTTCTGCTAATCCCCAACAAATAAGTGCAAGCATATACAACATAGACGACACAATGGTTCAAGTTTATTAAGGGCAAGAAAAGTAAAGTGTGCCATCAAGTTCGTGAGAGCTTTAATCACTAGTTTTCTCATAACAAGTTTAATTTGGAAGGTAAACAAAAGCATGAATATACTTGGAATAGCATAAGCTAGTAGGTAGGTATGGTGGACTCTTTGGAATAACTTGGTTTAGGGAGTTGAAAGCATGAGTGGAACTCATACTTGGTTGTGGAGGCTAGCAAAAGACTGGGAGCGACAAACTAAGAGAGCAATAATGGCCATAATCATGCAGAGCGACAAAACATCATTGATCAAAGCATAAAGTGATACTACAAGTTGAAAACTAAAGGATCATAAAGGCTATGGTGACTTTAGATAGTCATAACATGGTGTGAGCATGCGCCAAGCTAACCCAAATAAAGCATCAAAGGAGAATACCTCTATACTATGCTTTAATATGCCAAAACAACGCATGATTCATCCAAGGCACATTAAGCAATCTCAATTGTTTATAACAAGTCATGCTACAGCAAAGAATACAAAGCATAAAGCCAAATCAATATCAAGCATGGCATGACAAAGCATAGGCCACAGTCAAAAATGAGCTCTTTTTACCACATAAGCATGAACTTTCCTACTCTTTTCCAAACCAAACCAAACTCTTTGCAAACCAATGTATGAAAGAGGGTGTCCAACCAATTTATTCATCAAACTAAGAAAACCAAGCAAACGAAAAACCAAAACCAAAACGAAAAAGAAGACGCTCCAAGAACAACACAACTGTGCATGAAACAATAAAAATGAAGCGTTTGGAAGAAACCTGGGATTTTTATTGATGAAGAAGGGGATGTGTGGGGCCCCCGGATTAATCCTCCAACAAGTATCATTACACCATCCGAGAATGTACCGAATTACAAGCCTTACATAAAGGCCATTAAGGCTACATCAATAAACATCAGCGGAGCTTCAACAAGCGTAGAGCCCGAGCCATGCCTTAACCTACAGGCAACTGACTGGGAGAACATCCTAGCTCGCATAGTCGCCATCCCACCTTCTTCTTGGAATCTAACCAAGTTAATAGCTAGGGACAATGCCAGTTGCATAGCTCGCATAGTCGCGTAGGTTTGGTAAATAGCGTTTTGACAGCTGGTGTTGAGGTAAGGAGTATATCATCTAATACACATTCATATGCATAAGCATATCCAAACAACAAGCAACACTTCAGCATTAAGCAAGAAAAAGTTTTTGTTCCTCCTGATTTTTGCATTCTGGTCAACTAATCAGGGTTGCCAAAATTGGGATGTTAGAGATCTTTCCCCCTTAAAATAATCTCGTCCCGAGATTCCGGAGGGTAAGGTTAGGGAATTTTGAGTCAAGTTTAGCGCTACTGTTTTTAGGCGGGCTATCTTACGGACTCCGTCTTTGAAAGTGTCTACTCTGTCGATGAAGCTGCTTCAGTTTTCGGGGATGCACTGCGAGTTGAGCAGAGTCCAGTCTTGATTTTGAGAGATGAACTTCTTTTCCTTCCGGAGCCTATATCATCGAGGGCTTAGACTGGGCAGACTGTGTCGATGCTGAACTTCATGGAGTACTCGTCGGAGGATAGAATTTGTAGCGGGGAGTACCTCTCTCTAAGGATTCATATCCTTTCCTTAGGGTCGTGGCGTATCCTATTTAACGATTTTAAGGTCGGGGCTCTTGAGGTTGCTCCGGGCAGAGGGTTATTTTATTAAGTGGGAAAGACGCAGTCTTTCCCCCTTAGGGTTAAACCAGGGTGGCTCGGAGAGTCGACGTAGTCCTTCCTTCTTGGAGTTGTTGAATGGGGTTTCTGGGGATTGTTGTCCATCTTTCTTCTGGAGTCAAGATATTCAGAGGGCGTCTGTGAAGCTATGTCCTACGGGGCTTATATACTATTATTATTCATATCTAGCCTAGTGGAGTCTTTGGAGTCTCACGTCCTCTAAGCATTAAGGACCTAAGGGTTAGCGTTTCGGCGGTCCTTCGGGTGGGTCTTCAGCTGCAGTAGCGGAGGGACTTCGTAGAATCTTCAGTTAGTTTCTCATCGGATAACTCAGGGGTTGTTGTTTGGCGAGAAGGCGTCAAATCTGGCGGTCTTTCTGGAGTATCCTTGGGTAGATAGTCTTCTGAGGATTGAGCGGAAAGACGCAGTCTTTCCACCTTAGAGCTTTACTAAGGTTCATCAAGAAGGGTGCGGATCTTCTGTCTTGGAGTGCTGACCCGATATTAGCGGAAAGCTGTATCTCCCTTGAAATCTTGAGTTGGGGTCTTTGAGTGACGCCATATTTTATCAACCTTGGCAGGGGTGGTTTCCTAACGGATCTTATAACGGGGTGTTAGCTCAAGGTAAGTTAGCGGTTTACAACTCTTCGAGATAGTCTTCAGTCAAAGTAGAGACATCCAGTTTCGAGGAGACGGTCTTCACGCTTCCGTAATATCTGGCTTCAGCGGTGGTTCTAACCTTCTAGGGAGGAACATCCCGTCGGTTTGGGTAGGGTCAACTAGATTAGTTAGTCTCCTGAGGCGGTCAGAGGCCCTAATATACTGAAGATCAGCATAGTTAGGTCTTCACCCTTTGTCTTGGTTGACTTATCGGGTGGTTTCCTGGGGATATTGAGGATCCTTCGGTGATCGACTTCCAGCTTCAATGGGATTCTGGCTGTAGTAGACTGAGGAACAAAGGAGTATGGTGCCATTGACGATTCTTGCAAGGTGAGTTTGACAAGGTATGCCGTCCTGCTGAGGTGAAATCTTCGAGTTGATTCTGCCTTGACGATGTCGAACTTCTGGTTCTTGCGATGCTTTTCCTCTCATATACTCTCGAGGTTAGTATGGGTATCATTACCCACATCTAACACGGGGGCTTCCTGAGTTACTAGGTGGGTTATCGCTCCTCGAGTCACATTTTTAAAGAGGTCAAAGCAAACCAGAACATACAAACAAGGCGAACAGAGCGAGGGAATCGCAATGTCCTACGGCAAACATCACACATCAAGCAACATAGGAGGCACTTATGCAAGAAAACACGGGTCAACGCTATGGACCAAGGAGTTAACTACTCGCGATTTTGGGGAATCCTATCCTTAGGACTATTGACCCTAGATCTCGTCTTTCTTCAGGTCGGAGTCACTTTCTAGCCGATAAATCCTTCATCGTATCCTAGATGCTTCCTGGTAGTGCAACACCTGAGGTCTTTTGATTATGAGGATTCCGCTGGTAGAGCGATATCGTAGTCTCCTTGTGCTTGCTGGTAGTTTCTTCTCTCCAACTTGTTCTCATTGTCTTTACCGGGTTCTAGATCCTAGTTATTTAAAATCCATAGGTTTGAAGTTTGGACGAGAGATAGAGGAAACCATTTTCAAAAGCATTTACTTAGAGTAAGAGAAGAAGTAGAACTTTTTTGAAACTCATTGGGAAACTAGTTTTCGAAAGCCGGGGTTTTCAAAATAAGGTTCCTGACTAACGACCATGCTAACTAAGGTTCTCCTACAGTCAGGATGGCTCTGATACCAAGTCTGTGGGGGGCCCCGGATTAATCCTCCGAGAATCCCTGATATGCATACAACCACGATCCTATGATCAGTTAGTCATGACACATAACCGACAAGTATCATTACAACATCCGAGAATGTACCGAATTACAAGCCTTACATAAAGGCCATTAACGCTACATCAATAAACATCAGCGGAGCTTCATCAAGCATAGAGCCCGAGCCATGCCTTAACCTACAGGCAACTGACTGGAAGAACGTCCTAGCTCGCATAGTCGCCATCCCACCTTCTTCTTGGAATCTGACCAAGTTAATAGCCAGGGACAATGCCAGTGAGTACTTTGAATGTACTCGCAAACCACCTAAATAAAGTAATAATAACAAGAGGCTATGCAATATGGATGTGGTATTAGGAGGGCTCCAAGAAAGGTTCTTTTCTCAAATAGTTCTCTTGTAGATATAGCACCTACATATCTTTGTTGAAAACTTCTGTAAACATTTTGGAAACCTTTTTGAAAAGTTTTGGAAAACATTAGGACTGGGTCACCCCTTTGCTCCCGTTTTCAGGTCGTCCCACGACCAAACTCCTTCCATACCTTCCTGACCATATGGTCAGAACTGGTATCCTTTCCGACCATCCCATGGTCAAAACATTTCCAAAACCATTTCTTTTCCGAAATCCTTTTTGAAATCAAAACCAGCACCGCTCTACAGAAGTTTGTCCAACCTGTCCTTAACCGTGGACACGGCTATTCGGAATAGATTTACACTCTGCAGAGGTTGTACACTTTACCCACAAGATCCGATACATCTGCCACGAACTGTCGTGGATCGTCATACAGCAGTATGCGGGTTTCGGATAACCGGACAAGACCTTCAGGATAATCCCCTCATAACACCAGCACCTACCCTGTGGGTGTTATTTCCCTCAAAACCAGGACGTCGGGCGAGGACCAACCAGAGCGCTTTTTCCACTCCTTGAGAGTGTGCGCTTTCAATGAGGGGCCCATAGTAACGCGTGGAGGCATGCCGACCCTTCGTTCCTTCTCTAGGTCCCACCTTTATCGGAGAAGGCCCACCCTCCAGGGATCCCCAATCCCCTGTAGTAGTTGCGAGGCACCGGTATCAGAGAGAACCACTTTCGGGTCAAGCCCCTTCCCATATAAGAGTAGTGTGGTTGCACGGGTTTAAGTTGTTATAGCTAGACTGCAAAGAACCAGGTGCGTTTTCGAAAACAGTTTTTCCTCCTTCTTCAACTTTGGTGCCTCCACCAGGGGCATGAATACCAAAGCATTTTGTTTATAAAAAATTCCTCGACAAGTCCCACTTGCCTGGTTTCTGTCAAAAACTTTTTATGAAACCATCCCTGCCTTCGGGTTCCCAACCTAGAGTTTTTGTTAGGCTAAATCAGGGTTTCCAAGGGGTATGGTGTAATACACCATCTATTCCACTATGGGCGATTAGGTATCACCAAGGGGGTTGTACTTAGTAGTACCAAGAGTAATAGTTCAGAGGATCCAAACCACTACCATATATATATCAACATATAGTAAAACAATGCAGTTTTAGTAAACAGTAGATAAAACATGCATAAGTAAAATAGTAGGACAAGGCTTATGAGCAAGAAGGTGGCTTTCCTGAGATCAGCAGTATGGCATAGTTGTCCCTGGACTTCTTCTTAGAATACCCAATAATACCAATAATAATTACTACTTCTCCTGCTCTCCGATTTCATCGCAACTATCATCGTCCATACATCAAATGCAAACAAACAAGGGCACAATCAACACAAGGCATGCAAGCACCAATACAATACAATACAATACAATACAATACAATACAGCAAACAAATGGATAATACCAGATTAAGATTCAGATGGTTTTGAGAGGATGGGAATTAGGAGATTGAGATGACCTTGGAGAAGGGAATGAATACCCCTTAGGATTTATAGTCTATAAACTACCTAAGAGATGGATTTTTGTACAAGACCATATTATGTCTGGTACTATTGTAAAAACATGATACCAACAGATAGGTACTGATAAGATGAAGCCAAAAAAAGTGGTTTCACTATTTTATCACTTACAAAAGATTTATAGTGATTTTTATAGTGAATAAGGCTCTAGTTTTAGGAAATAATTCACCAGAAAGGTTCTGGAGATCCAAAAATTATTTCCTTGGATGGTTAGGTAGGCCTTGATGTACTTGTTCACTGAGATTTGGAATATCTCCAAAATAATTACCAGAAAGCCCTCGGGAAATTCCCAATGGCAGTTTTGTAGACAAATTGTCTTTTTCACCATATTTAATCTACAAAAGCTTTTGAGATGTATCTAAGGAAACATTATAGGTATTTAGAATACCTTTCTGTAGAATTTTGAATCACCCTTTTTGGAGCTCTATAGCTACTGTAGTGAATTTAGAGGTGAATAAACCATGCATAGAACAGTTTAATTCACAGATAAATACCTAAGGCCCAATAAATCATGAGCTCCTGGATTTGGATAGGCCTTAGTGTACCACATCCAGGATAATTGGACTTGGGTAAATTGGACTCATTATTTGGTCTAGGGAATTTTCTAAAGTCGGAACTAGAGGGATCCTGTTATTTTTACCAAGGGCAAGGTATTGTTCACCTTGGCATGAGACCAAGGTCCAGAGATAGGTACATCCAAAAGATACCAGTGGCACTTGATTTCATTCCATTTGGAGATGTGAAGCTAACAGAGGAATTTAATTGGTGGGATAGACACATTTTGGTGGAAATAATGCCCATAAATAATGGAAATTACTTTGGGTAAAATACCAGTTCTGCATGATGTGGAAAACCCTAGGGGACCATGTAAAATTGTCACCTGGACGAGATCATGCAGTTTTGTATTTTATTTGGATTTAAACTTACAGGTGTATTTCAGATCTATAATTCCCAAAGAAAAAGAAAAAGGAAAACGCCACAGCCGGGCCTGGATCTACTTGAAACTGGGC
Source organism: Avena sativa (assembly GCA_916181665.1). Lineage (NCBI taxonomy): Eukaryota > Viridiplantae > Streptophyta > Magnoliopsida > Poales > Poaceae > Avena > Avena sativa. The sequence continues at coordinate 688,043,496 of OV702289.1, forward strand.
CGCACAGTGGAGAATCGGCCCACCCGGGGCGAGCTGAGCACGGGAAGGAGTTTTCAAGCTCGACAGGCGGGACCCAGCGGTCATTCACAAGAGGCGCCGAAGGGGTAAGGAGCACTACCAGCCATTGATCTAAGGACGATGGACGGCAGACTGGGTTCTGCAATCTCTGTCCGGCGCGAGGGAGGGGGAAACCCTAGGTTCCGCCGGCAGGGTTCAGGGAGCTCACCTGAGGGCTCGCCGGTGTCAGGGAGGCGGCAGAGAAGACGTGGTGGACGGCGGCAACTTCAACGGTGGGCGGCAAGGCCGGTTTCCGCGTCGGGGAGGGTTTCACCCAATGGCGCCCGCGGTGGTGCTCTCGGGAGCTCACCGGAGGTGCTGTTCTGAAAGCTCTTGAGCAGAGAGAGGGACATGGTTAGATGCAGGGGAGTCTGGAGGTCCCAAATATGCCACATGCACGGGAAGGGGAGCAGGGAAGAGAGCATGTAGCTCGATCCATGGAGATGACCGAGAGGGGAGGTTCTTCTTCTCCAGCTCCATGCAGGAACAGGGGCTAGGTGGGAAGGAACAGGGGAGCTATATGGAGGTTGTGGAGGGGATCTGAGGCACTAGGGAAGGTCGGGGTCGATCCTGTACTCCACTACTCGAGGGAGACCGAGATGAGAGCTTGCTCGCCTCCACGACGATGGGGAGTAGAGGAGATGGATCTAGAGCTCTCTAGGAGATCAAGGGAGGGTGAGGGGGAGGAATGAGGGAGTAGGAGGGAGTAGGGTGGCCTCTGGCCAATTATATCGAGAGGGAGTAGTCCTTGATGGACTTGGTCCATGGAGCATGTGGGGGAGGGAGGTGAAACCAGGGAAGGTTGTTGTGGGCATGAGAGTGGTATTCTGGTCGAGTGCATAGGAGGGGTGAGGTGAGTTGGCTGCTGCAAGAAGTAAAGAAGAGGCTATGACCAATAGGTGCCTCTCTCCTTCCTCCAAGCACTAAAGGACACGGGGAAGAGGGTTCTACAGTGCCATGCTATAGTGATCACGACCAGAGATGAGTGTTGGGTGTTATGGTGCCTTGTCTTGCAAGAGTGGTGGTGGTTTGATCTTGGTTTAGTTTCTTTCTAGCTAGACTTGCCAAATTGGGGGAATAGATGGTTGTGAAACAAGTTCAGAAACTTGCATTGTCCAAGATGAGGAAATGGTACTAGTAGATGGGTAGAGTTAAAAGTCCTCTCTAGGATTTATTTGGGATTTTTCAGGTGATTAGAAGTCCTCTTAAAATCCTTTATTCAAAAAGTGCAGAAGTAGTTTCTAGAAGATAATTTGATAATTTTACTTTGGACAGATGGATTTTTTGAAGTGAGATGATCGCAAATGTGAATACAGAATTAGGGGAATTTTCCCAAGATTTATTGAAAGATAAAAGTATTTTAAACAATTATTATTCCATTTCAGCCATTTAAGAAAATGGGCAAAAAGAAATAATAAAGATCATCAAAAATAATTATTTTTGAAGAGGGAAGATGGGGTATGATATGTGGGTATTAATTGAGCCAAAAGTTGGGGAAGTGCTTTGGAAAAATCCAGACTTTCCTTTATGGAAGAGGTTTTTAAGAATTTGTCTATTAAAGAATTAAATTGATTTGGAGCCAAAATAATTATGGGTAATATTTGATAAATCTTGGTGAGAAATGTAGATGGTGTATACAAGGTGTTCTAAGCATTTGGAACCTTGGGATTGGATAATTCAAGTGGATTTTGGTGAAAACTAGAGATTTGGGGATCTTGGGTAAGATTGTTTTCATACCACCAAAACCTTGTTGGATCTGGGAGCTTAGATCTCCCCTTGGGGGCATGGGATATATGGATGGATAGATAAAGTGTTGTAGATTGCAATGGTGTAGAGGTTTGAGCTTGATCCTGCTTGATCTCACCAAGGCAGGCTTTCAAACTTTGAATAAAATAAGCCTGCCAAAGCAGATTATCAACTAGCCTTCAAAACCTTGTGGGTGTAAATAGCTCAAGGATCCAATTGGAACAAGTGAAGTAGGTAATGCTAGACCTATATGATTAGAACACAACCATGCTAAGAGTTGGTCCAAAGAAGGTTGTATGGTGGTGTGAGCTTCTACCAAAGTAGGCATGCTGACTAGATTTGCAGGAAACGTTATTATCTTTCCTGCAAAACCATCAAGAACAAGTGGGTTGGATAATGCCCAAACCAAGCGAAAGAGTGGGCCTTGGTAGTACTTAGGATTGTTAACAATATGGTTCAGGTGCATTACCAAAGATGCACAAGGGTTGATAAAGGGAGACATTCAAAAAGGTGATGTTGGAAACATATTTCCAGACTTAGCCAAATTTGGCAGACTTAGGGTATTTGACTAGAATGTGGGGGTGATGATTTTGATGGATTGCAAGGTACGAAATCATCATCAAGTGGATATTATTGAAGAGTAGATTGAGTAGGAAGTTTCCTTGCTTGATATTGGTCTTCATTGACTTGAAAACTTCTAGAATGGATCTCTGCAGAATTGCTCTAGTTAAGGGTTTTAGCTGATCACCTAGTAGCTAGGGATCAGATCCTGCTTTGTATTCTTCCTTAGGTAGTGATGAACTTGGAAACCTCTTGATCCTAGTGATGAGCTCCTAGAGTATCTCATACTATCTCCTAAGTAGACACTTCAATCAGCAAATCAAGGCAACTCATCTTGCAGACAAAACAACTACTACTGGGGTTACCACCAAGCTTAGCTTGAGGTAAGGATGGGTATTTTGAAATAGGTTGGAGTTTGAACAAGGTAAGATCCTTGGTATCTCTACCAAGAGTAGAATTCAAAAGCTTACAAAAAGGTTTTGGAGATCCTAGAGGTAAGAGTAGTTGAAGGTTTTGTCTTGGAAACATAAGGCGATTATATTATATAACTCTCCATAGTTTTGTCAATAGAAGTTACAAAAATAGTTTGGTTACATAAGCATCTGGGCTTAGGTTTTGAAATGCCAGAATATTTGAGAATATGTTAAGTGAGCCAGGGTAGTTTTGTTAAATAGCTTTTTGACAGCTGGTGTTGAGGTAAGGAGTATATCATCTAATACACATTCATATGCATAAGCATATCCAAACAACAAGCAACACTTCAGCATTAAGCAAGAAAAAGTTTTTGTTCCCCCTGATTTTTGCATTCTGGTCAACTAATCAGGGTTGCCGAAATTGGGATGTTACAGATCTTTCCCCCTTAAAAGAATCTCGTCCCGAGATTCCGGAGGGTAAGGTTAGGGGATTTTGAGTCAAGGTTAGCGCTACTGTTTTTAGGCGGGCTATCTTACGGACTCCATCTTTGAAAGTGGCTACTCTATCGATGAAGCTGCTTCAGTTTTCGGGGATGCACTGCGAGTTGAGTAGAGTCCAGTCTTGATTTTGAGAGATGAACTCCTTTTCCTTCCGGAGCCTATATCATCGAGGGCTTAGACTGGGCAGACTGCGTCGATGCTGAACTTCATGGAGTACTCGTCGGAGGATAGAATTTGTAGCGGGGAGTACCTCTCTCTAAGGATTCACAACCTTTCCTTAGGGTTGTGGCGTATCCTATTTAACAATTTTAGGGTCGGGGCTCCTGAGGTTGCTCCGGGCAGAGGGTTATTTTATTAAGTGGGAAAGACGCAGTCTTTCCCCCTTAGGGTTAAACCAGGGTGGCTCGGAGAGTCGACGTAGTCCCTCCTTCTTGGAGTCGTTGAATGGGGGTTTTGGGGATTGTCGTCCATCTTTCTTCTGGAGTCGAGATCTCAGAGGGCGGCTGTGAAGCTATGTCCTACGGGGCTTATATACTATTATTATTCATATCTAGCCAAGTGGATTCATTGGAGTCTCACGTCCTCTAAGCATTAAGGACCTAAGGGTTAGCGTTTCGGCGGTCCTTCGGGTGGGTCTTCAGCTGCAGTAGCGGACGGACTTCATAGAATCTTCAGTTAGTTTCTCATCGGATAACTTAGGGGTTGTTGTTTGGCGAGAAGGCGTCAAATCTGGCGGTCTTTCTGGAGTATCCTCGAGTAGATAGTCTTCTGAGGATTGAGTGGAAAGACGCAGTCTTTCCACCTTAGAGCTTTACTAAGGTTCATCAAGAAGGGTGTGGATCTTCTGTCTTGGAGTGCTGACCCGATATTAGCGGAAAGTTGTATCTCCCTGGAAATCTTGAGGTGGGGTCTTCGAGTGACGCCTTATTTTATCAACCTTGGTGGGGGTGGTTTCCTAACGAAGCTTATAACGGGGTGTTAGCTCAAGGTAAGTTAGCGGTTTACAACTCTTCAAGATAGTCTTCAGTCAAAGTTGAGACATCCAGTTTCGAGGAGACTGTCTTCACGCTTCCTTGATATCTGGCTTTAGCGGTGGTTCTGACCTTCTAGGGAGGAACATCCCGTCAGTTTGGGTAGGGTCGACTAGATTAGTTAGTCTCCTGAGGCGGTCAGAGGCCCTAATATACCGAAGGTCAGCATAGTTAGGTCTTCACCCTTTGTCTTGGTTGACTTATCGGGTGGTTTCCTGGGGATATTGAGGATCCTTCGGTGATCGACTTCCAGCTTCAACGGGTTTCTGGCTGTAGTAGACTGAGGAACAAAGGAGTATGGTGCCATTGACAAGTCTTGCAAGGTGAGTTTGACAAGGTATGCCGTCCTGCTGAGGTGAAATCTTCGAGTTGATTCTGCCTTGACGATGTCGAACTTCTGGTTCTTGCGATGCTTTTCCTCTCATATACTCTCGAGGTTAGTATGGGTCTCATTACCGACATCTAACACAGGGGCTTCCTGAGTTACTAGGTGGGTTATCGCTCCTCGAGTCACATTTTTAAAGAGGTCAAAGCAAACCAGAACATCCAACCAAGGCGAACAGAGCGAGGGAATCGCAATGTCCTATGGCAAACATCACACATCAAGCAACATAGGAGGCACTTAGGCAAGCAAACACGGGTCAATGCTATGGACCAAGGAGTTAACTACTCGCGATGTTGGGGAATCCTATCCTTAGGACTATTGACCCTAGATCTCGTCTTTCTTCAGGTCGGAGTCACTTTCTGGCCGATAAATTCTTCATCGTATCCTAGACGCTTCCTGGTAGTGCAACAGCTGAGGTCTTCTGATTATGAGGATTCCGCTGGTAGAGCGATATCGTAGTCTCCTTGTGCTTGTTGGTAGTTTCTTGTCTCCATCTTGTTCTCATTGTCTTTACCGGGTTCTATATCCTAGTTATTTAAAATCCGTAGGTTTGAAGTTTGGACGAGAGATAGAGGAAACCATTTTCGAAAGCATTTACTTAGAGTAAGAGAAGAAGTAGAACTTTTTGGAAACTCATTGGGAAACTAGTTTTCATAAGCCGGGGTTTTCAAAATAAGGTTCCTGACTAACGACCATGCTAACTAAGGTTCTCCAACAGTCAGGATGGCTCTGATACCAAGTCTGTGGGGCCCCCGGATTATTCCTCCGAGAATCCCTGTTATGCATACAACCACGATCCTATGATCAGTTAGTCATGACACATAACCGACAAGTATGATTACAACATCCGAGAATGTACCGAATTACAAGCCTTACATAAAGGCCATTAAGGCTACATCAATAAACATCAGCGGAGCTTCATAAAGGCAACTGACTGGGAGAACGTCCTAGCTCGCATAGTCGCCATCCCACCTTCTTCTTGGAATCTGACCAAGTTAATAGCCAGGGACAATGCCAGCGAGTACTTTGAATGTACTCACAAACCACCTAAATAAAGTAATAATAACAAGAGGCTATGCAATATGGATGTGGTATTAGGAGGGCTCCAAGAAAGGTTCTTTTCTCAAATAGTTCTCTTGTAGATATAGCACCTACATATCTTTGTTGAAAACTTTTGTAAACATTTTGGAAACCTTTTTGAAAAGTTTTGGAAAACATTAGGACTGGGTCACCCCTTTGCTCCCGTTTTCAGGTCGTCCCACGACCAAACTCCTTCCATACCTTCCTGACCATCCCATGGTTAGAACAGGTATCCTTTCCTACCATCCCATGGTCAAAACATTTCCAAAACCATTTCTTTTCCGAAATCCTTTTTGAAATCAAAACCAGCACCGCTCTACAGAAGTTTGTCCAACCCGTCCTTAATCGCAGACACGGCTATTCGAATAGATTTACACTCTGCAGAGGTTGTACACTTTACCCACAAGATACAGTACATCCGCCATGAACTGTCGTGGATTGTCATACAGTAGCATGCGGGTTTCGGATAACCGGACAAGACCTTCAGGATAATCCCCTCATAACACCAGCACCTACCCTATGGGTGTTATTCCCCTCAAAACCGGGACGCTTTTAAGTTAGGCATAAGAAGCAAGAAAGAATCAAGTGTTCTCAAATGAAGAAGCATTAAGATCAATATCAGAAAATTGTTCTCTCATAACAAGATTGAGCAAAGCAGGTTTTATCTCAAAGAAAGTATCTTTAGGCACAGGTGGAGCAATAGGTGTGCTCATAAAATCATTGTTGTTGGTGCAAGTGAAGTCACACAACTTAGTGTTTTCAAGAGTAGTCATTTTTTTGGGTTTTCAAATAAGAAAGCAAACTAGTAAAACGAATTTTTTGTGTTTTTAATAACAAAACAAGCAAACAAAGCGAAAAGAAACTAAGCAAAACAAAAATAACAAAGTAAAAAGATTGGTTATGAGGGACTCCCCTTGTGAAGATGTCCTTGACTCCCCAGCAACGGCACCAGAAAAATGCTTAATGGCTCGGTGTTGATGTAGAGCTCGTTGGGAACCCCAAGAGGAAGGTATGATGAGCACAGCAGCAAGTTTCCATCAGTTATGAAACCAAGGTTTAATCGAACCACTAGGAGCAAGGAAACACCCCAAAGGTGTTGCTAGCTAAGCCTTGGCAGGGCGCACTACCGGTGCTAGTAGCAACGTGGAGACCTGCACAACACAACCACAGAGCTCTGTCCCCAACTTGCGATGAGGTTGTCAATCTCACCGTGTTTTGCTGAAAACAAAGGATTAAACGTATCGAATGGAAAGAACTAATAGTTTGCAGAAAGTAAACACAAAGCAGTAAACAGTTTATAGATTGTATGTAAAATAAAAGGACCGGGATCCATAGTTCACTAGAGGTGGCTCTCCTTAAGATAGATAACATGCTGGGTGAACAAATTACAGCGGGGCAATTGACAAACATCGAGAAAACATACAAGCATATACTAATCATCTTGACTCCTTTGAGACTTGATTAGGCATTACAACATTATACATAGACCACCATCCAACTTCATCTATGACTAATAATCCACCTTCAGGTTATCATCTGAACCCCCTCCAGTATTAAGTTGCAAGCAACAGATTATTGCTTTATGAATTGCGTGTAATGTAAACAATACGATTGTTCTATGAACAAAGGATTGTTGTTTTCTCCCTAGTAGCAACAGCACATCTAGTACCTTAGAGATTTCTGTCACTTCCCCAGATTACCAGAGGCATGAACCCACTATCGAGCATAAAAACTAACTCTTGGAGTTGCTAGCATCTACTTGGCCAAGATAGCTACTAACAACGGAAAGCATGCAAGATCACAAATAACAAAGACATGATATAATCAATAATCAATCTGAAATAGCATCTCCATATCCATCGGATCCCCGCAAACACAACATGCAGAATTACAAAAAGATGATCTTGATCATGAACAGAGCTCACAAGATCTAAACATGAAAGCACAAAGGAGGAGAACCAGCCATCTAGATACTATATGGATCTGTAGTCCAAGGATGAACTACTCACGCATCACACCGGAGGCTTGCATGATGATGAAGAAGGCCTCCAGGGTGAATTTCCCTCTCCGGCAGGGTGCCGGGAAGAGCTTCAGATCCCTCCTGATCTAGGGATGGAGATGACGGCAGCTATAGACTCTTTCGTGGATTTTTTGATCGAGTACTTAGGGTTTTGGTCCCGAAGGCATCTTATAGGCGGAAGGAGAGGCTGAGCGGGTGCTGGGGTCGGCCAGACCACCCCCTAGCGCGGGCCAGGTGGTGTGGCCGGCCCCCAGCCCTTCTCCGTCTCGTATTCTGGCATCTGATGACTTCCGGAAAAATAGGCACTTTGGCTTTTGTCCCGTCCAATTCCGAGAATATTCATTTTCTGACTTTCCTGGAACCAAAAACAGCAGAAAATAGGCAGCTGGCACTGTGGATCTTGTTAATAGGTTAGTCCGAGAATGGATCTGAAAAGCACTCCAAAGTTGGAACAAAACACAAGAAAGTGGATAAAACCAAGCATGGAACATCAAAAATTATAGATACATATGCAATGTATCACAGATCTAGTTGGAAACAGTGTTTAAATGCTTAGAAACAAGGCCTAGGGATCATACTTTCGCTAGTGAACACTCTCATATAAATATCTTCTCTTCATGATACTACTCTGAACTACTCTCCGGTTGGACACTCTAATCCATGGTAGGGCTATAATAGCACTCCTCAAAGTTCGCTTTCCCCATCTAGATAACCCCTCACTATCACCTTGAGCGCTAGATTGTTCCAACAAACACCACAATTTCATAGAGACATCTAACTCCAAATATAACTCATAACAAGTATTTATGTAACCTTAGCCAAAGTGCCACACGGTGTGCACACTGTCAACTTCACACACGTGGGGATAAGCAAAGATTCATTAAAGCACTTGAGTAGCAGAATAGAACTACTTGATTACAAAGCTCATGATCACAATATGATCATGCATAGAGAGAGAGAGATGAACACATAGCTACAGGTAGAATCCTTAGCCTCGAGGAAGAACTACTCCCTCATCATCATGGGAATCAGCAATGGCGATGGAGATGGTGGTGGAGATTGATGGAGATGGCTCCGGGGGTACTTCCTCGTCTCGGAAGGGTGCCGGAACAGAGACTTTCTGTCCCCAAAATCTCCTCTTCGGTGGCGGCGGCATTGCGGAACTTTTCGTTGCTGGAGGATGGATTCTTTAGGGTTTTCTCATCAGGAGGCTTCTTATAGGCGAAGGGGTGATTCCAGAGGGTGGACTAGGGGCCCACACCACCTGGTGGCGTGGCCAGGGGGACCCGTGCCACCACATGGTGTGGCCAGCCCCTGGCCCCTCTCCGTCTTGTCTTCTGGCTACGTGAGTCTTCTGGTAAAATATCGACTTTGGCTTTTGTCCGGTCCAATTCCGAGAATATTCATTTTCTGGCTTTTTTGGAACCAAAAACAGAAGAAAACAGGCAACTGGCATTGTGGCATCTTGTTAATAAGTTAGTTCTAGAAAATATGTAAAAATACTCCAAAGTGTGGACAAAACATAAGAAAGTAGATATAAAACAAGCATGGAACATAAAAAATTATAGATACGTTTGCAATGTATCAGTGAGGCATTATGTAGAAAAGGGTGGACAAAGAGGGCCCTAGAGGAGATACGGCAAGAGCTTCCTAGGATCAATGCTAGGTGGGGCAAGCAAAGATTCTTCAACGAAGAGGCAAGGCAGAGGGAAGACAAGCACCCTTGGTTGTGGATACAAGAGAGTGAAGATGAAGACGATCTCTTCATGCCACCAGTTGGTGGTACCAGGGATAGAGCAGAGCGTGACAAGGCGTAGGCCATGAAGAGCAATGACAAGCTAGATGAGAGTGAAGATGAAGATGATCTCTTCATGTCGCTGCTAGTTGGTACCAGGGCGAGAGCTGAGTGGGACAAGAGGCAGGCCATGAAGAAGGCGCATGCGAAGAAGAGTAAGGGCGAGCCATCGTTAAAGGGAAAGTGCGAGTCATCGTCGAAGGGCAAGGGTAAGGCATAGTCGTAGGGATAGAGAGCGATCTTATTTATGTACCGCAAGTTATGTTTAACTGTGTTGCAAGTTATGTTGAAGTGTTTGTCGAATAAAAATGTGAAATAATAGAAAGGTGTCTCATACATAGATGATACAAGTCTCATACATAGATAGATATACATATGTCTCATACATAGATAGATATCACTGCCACCAGTCACGCGGTTGCCATGGCACCAACCAACTCCATCCGTACCTTCTAGGTGGCCCCACATTACAGGGAGGTAGAGTTGACCCGTCACCCTGGGTCTGTGTATCCTATGTGGGGAAAGGTGGTGGAGTCTGCTTCTGGTATTGTCCAAACTAGTCAACCTGATACTGCTGAGTTAGCTGATCCTCCTCCTCATTAGTCCCCATGAACCCATTAAGGACATGCTCTGTGGTCATCATTCCATGATACTGGAACAGGTTGGACGATTTCTTCTTGATCAGACTCGGCGGAATCATGAGAGTTATCACTGCCGTCTTCTGAATCTTCGGCTTCCATCTGATCTTGCAACCAACCTTCGTGTATCTCATCTTCATCAGACTCACCATTGAAAACATCTTCTCGTGTCCTATGACTACCTTTAGCTGATTCATAACCACCACCCTTGGTGTGTGCATAACTACTCTGACCAGATTCATAACCACCACCGCCATCTTGGCCTTGACAGCTCTGGCCATGATAGTAGACACCACCACCTTCGTCCTGGGCTTGACTGCTCTGGCCATGATCATAACCACCGCTAGCATGTTGTGTCTGACTACTCTGGCCATGATCATACCTAGGCTCTTTCGCCACAGGAAGCACTAAGACAGTAGGGTTAACTCCCCTTTTCTCACAGGCTTTCATCCATTTGACCCATTTAGTTTGTACTTCTATCGGTCTCAAATAAAAACCAGGTTTAATTCTTGACTTAGTCCATAATACATGCACACCGACAGTATGGGTTGGAGGGAGCCCTAAACGAGTAGATAACTAATCCTTCAACTCAGTAACGGACACTGTTTTAGGACCCTGGAGCACTTCATCAATAAAATTAAACTCGCCCAAATCAACTCCATGCTCATTTGTTCTGACAACATCGTTACCATAGTGGAACCTAAACACTATATTATTTGACATAACTCCCAACCTAAAAAAGACCACAAATTGTCAAATGCCCATACAATGGCACATTATAATCTACAAATGTACATCTAATCATATAGCCGAATAATCTTGCAGCTAACAGATTACATCCAAGGCTACCGATAAACATACACAAATGACTACAGTTAGCAAGAAATTAGGGTTTACCCTTGAAGCGTGTGAAGTCCTGATGTGCAGCAGTATCCACTCACCAAATCGGCACCTCCATCGTGCAGCTGGCTCAAGCTGCAGCCCCAGCCTCCACCATAGCCATTGCTCCCAAAGAACACCACCAAATCCCTCCACAAAAACACCTCAAATCGCTCCACCAGGCAATCACATGAGTAGATCGGGACTCTACAAGCTTTTATTTTGTATCTCGGCAACAAATTTAGGTGGAAATCAGAGCAAAAATAAGCTCAAAGTGGTGCAACTCGCAGAGACAGCAATAACAAGAGAGAGGAAGAATAAGAGCACGCACAGGCGGGGCGGGGATAGCCACGGCGCGAGGATAAGAAGGAGGCCCTCGGCTTTTCAAAAGCCAAGTGCTCATTTCGGCGCTTCAAGTGCCGACGTGCCCCTGTCGGTCGACCACCCGGCAGCGCAGGGCCCGCCGTCAACTATGGTCGGCTTTTTAACCGCCGATAGCCCCGCTCGGCTTTTCAAAAGCCGACCGTGCCACTTCAGTATTTGAAATACCGACGCCGCACTATATTTGATAATCCCCTGATTCGTGTATTATTCGTGGAATTAATTAAAAAACGTATTATTTAAAAAAATATCTATAACATGGCCATGTAATGTTTTCTATGTTATTATGCCTGCTATCAACTTGTCCTGGCCCATTCAAATTTCATGAGTCCAATTCCGTTTTTAGTTAATTAAAATGGGCATTTGCAATGTAAACCATAAAAAACATAATTTCAAAAAAGAAGAGGGTGATGACATCAAAGATCTAGCCACCACTTCAAACTTCTACATTTACTAGTAGATGTTGTCGTCGCGTTATATGTGAGTTATCTTCCAAGGTGAAGATGTCTCGATTTCATTATTCCATAATAAAATTTCTATCTTTGAAACCATTGAAGAGGGCATTGAAGAGTAACCCACATGTATGCATTGGAAGTGACATGAGGCCTCGGAAATGGTTGAAGCAATTGAATAGGAGGATCACTATAACTATTGCCCTTGGTAGATTTTCTAAAGAAGAAAAATGATCTACGGCTTCTCTATGGTCAAAAAAAGAGGATTGTTTCGTTTTGTTATTAGCCTGTGGGTCGTAGATATAATTAGGTAGAATAAAATAAATGAGAAAGTCCTATATTATACCAAACTAATTATGTTAGTCAGAAATAGAAAAAACGCTTTTGACATTCTAAATTGATCTCTTTTTTTATAATATAATAAGTTTTGTCAGGCTCCACTAAGGGAGGGACAAGGACAACGGCAAGAATTTAGCTCGTTTGAGTATTTGTAGTTGTCGCTTGTAATTTTTATTACATGTATTTTTTATACTGCCTTTTATGAGTATAAATAGATCGGTAAACATTTCTCAAAAATAAAACTACATATGAATGGGGATCGACCAAAAGAATGCATTAACTTTGAGCGATGCATTTTATGGAGAGGACCCCATAAAAACTGAAAATTACAACTCGGCCCTTACAAATATGCATCTAGGACCCTAGATCTAGCACAGGAAACGCGATTAGGTCTGGTTGCACTTCCACCACGCCGACGGAGCTCGCCTTGCTCAACCACGATGGCACTGAGGACTAGACCACTTGGCTCACCACAAGCCAAGAAAGACATGGCTAGAAGACCTCCAAAACAGGAGGTTGATTTCGCCCTTGATCTGGACATCAGAAGCCAGCAGACAAGGAGGAAGTGGCCACCCTTCGGCCGGAGAAGTTGATGACATGGTCGCCTAGAGAGCACTCCCAAGGACTGCGCCGCTCCATGGGCACCTGCTGAAAGCTACACAAGAACCCCACATTGAACACATCTTATTAGACTTCATTTCTTTGTGAAGGAAAGCTTTCATTTCTCGATGTATCCTATTCTCAACTTATCTCCCGTTATGTTTCTCTTCTCTCGTGATTATATTCGCTAATAGTTAGTATCGAGAAAGAGAGGCGGTGACACTCTTGAATCATAGAGAGAACACATTGTATTCATGGTCTATATATTCTTTGCATATCGGGTGTAGAAATTAAAACATTGCATGGAGAATTGCTGGGTACATTTATCACTAAACAATATCATCATGATTTCACAGAAGGACTTCATAAGTAATGAGTGTGTCCACTAGGACATATAACATGGGCATGTAATGTTTTCTGTCTTATGTCTGCTATCAACTTGTCGTTGTTTCAAAATTTCATGATTTCAATTCCATTTTTAGTTAATTAAAATGGGTCTTGCCCCTCTCTGGTTCCTCCAGATCCGGGTCGGATGGCCCCTCCCCCTCTTCTCTGATGATGCCCGGTGTTGAGATTGGGTTAGCGACCCTCCTTCGTGTTCAACAGTACTCTAGGTTAGTTAGGTTTCGTGATTGCCCCGGTGGTGACTGGCGCGATGCCGTTGAGGGATTCAACGTTGGAGTCGCCAAGTGATGGCTATGAAAATAGCCATCTTCCTCCGCGTTTAAATCGCATTTTTAATCAAACAAATGGCCAAGAATCTCTCTAACCTTGCTACTAATGACTAATTATTGTAAAGATGTGCAATCCTTTGTTTTAAATTGTGTTGTGTAGGGAATCACACTTTAAAGCGAAATCGGGAGCAATTAATGAAAATTATGAGGTTGCCTACACAACCAAGCAAACCAAGGTCGAAAACCAACCTTCTAGAGGCTTAACAACTATGGTACGGGCAAGGTCCGCCCGTACAGCCCGCCTGTACTAGGTGACGACGGATCCGTCAAGTCAAACCCTATAACTTTCATGAAGGTGCCTATATATTTTGAGGTTCTAGCCACCACGCAGAGGGCCGTCATTCTCAGATTGCATCACGACACCACCGAAGGAGATCCACCACCATAGTTCATCCTCTCGATAGCCATAGCCATCATCTTGTACTTGAGATCTCCTTGTGAATTGACGACCATTGTAAGGATATTTGATTTCAGTCTAACTATTTTGCACAATGTGTTTTATCCTTGATCTTATTGTTATGAGTGAGTCGTCCTCATGGGCTACGCGTTGGGGTGAAACTTCGTAGTGATTATGTGCACCCAATTCATGGGAGTATTGTGTATTGATTGGATAGAGATTTGTATCTTTTTATATTTGTCTCTTATCTCGATCTATGGACTTGTAGGTACCCAAGATCTCATGGATTAATAAAGGCTTGAGGTGAGATGAGTGGTGAACAGCGATCTCGTAGGAAACCCAGTGACAAAAATGGTAGTATAGTCTTCATTTAGGGATCCATCTAGGAGTAACAACAACATCACTTCTTAAGTCATTGATCTATATTTTACTTACTAATTGTTTTATATTCCGGTGCTTCATGGTATAACAGTTGGATCAAAAGGCTATTGCTATACCTGTGGCTCGAAGGGGCTCTAAGTATATTAGGATGTGCTGCTGACAAATTTTATCTTTGTTAAATCATCACACATGAATGTGCGTATTACTATTTTTATCTCATATGATGTGCAGATGTAGGTGAATCTTTAACCCTGGCCTATCTCCCTCCATTGCAACAACCAATGATTAAAAGTAAACTAGAAAGGTCCGGTAAACGTAAGGTAAAACAAAGAAACAAGTCTTGTAGATGTGCCTCATTTTTTTCCGTTTAGCATTGTTTTTGATGGGGATATGCCAAAGGGGGTATGCCCAGCAGGATGTTCTGATTGGGCCGAAGGGCCTGTGAGTGCGCCTGAAGGACGGCGACTGGACTAGGACGGAAGGAGAGGCCTGGCGACTGGCGACTGGAGGCCCAGGAGCGCAACAGAAGCCCAGTCGGATTAGGTCAAAACCTCTGAATCCTTATCTTGTTCGGTTGTAGCTTGTAAACCCTAGCGAGGTGCCTCATATATAAACCTCCCTAGGGTATCCTAGAGACTCACATTCCATCATACACCCCCTCAAGCGACTCGCTGCTTAGACGCCGAGCTCGCCACCCCTGTAACTCGCTCTCCAATAATCGAATCTAGCAGGAGTAGGTCTTTACCCTCCGGGGAGCCGAACCTGGGTAAACCCATGTGCATCCGCCCCCATCTCGCACCGCAGATGGCCGTGAACTCTTCCTCATGTTTCAATCAATCGCTGCCAGTGGCAGCGACTACCGTGGCCATTTCCACGACAGTGACGCCCACCGTGGGGCATAGCGGGACTGGCATGAGTTCTGCGGTGAGACCCTACTCGCCAATCGATCGGCCGCTCGCCACCAATCGCATGATCGCCTTTGGCGGGATCTTATAGATCCTGCCCAGCAGCTACATCCCGGCATCACGCCCGGTCACTCACGGCGCGGTGATGCCGGTCGGCTCCATCAACCTCTTCGTCGGCTTCACCGGCGCGGTCGACCCAGCAGCCACACCGTGATCTGCTCTCGGAGGAGCAGGTCCGCTCTATCAGGAGCCTCATCACCAAGTACGACTCGGCCGTCAGCGACGCGGCCGAGACCAACGCCGCCACCAACGACGAGGCCCTAAACGACGACGCCGACTCCATGACCCCTGCCTCGGTCGATGGATCTATCACCGCTGCATCATGAGAGGACTCCATCACGTGAGTCTCCAACCCGGAGGATTTCAAGGACCCCTCCATCCTCGGGATCTTCGACTCCGACTTCGGCTCGGAATCGCCTAAAGACTTCCGCACCAGATCTAATCGCTTCAACACGATCTACATGGCGGGCAGCACGACTTCCCCTCCAGATCCGTTCGCCACGCCGATCCCGCCGACCGCGACGGCCACACAGGTGGAGGAACCCGCGTGCGGCTCACAGAGGCGCAACGCAACAAACTCGCCGAGCGCGAGAAATATCGCCTCGAGCGGGAAACGGCGCGGGAGCTATCGTTCTACCACCTGCGCCGCATCAGGACCCGCCTGAACTCCAACATCCAGGGCCGCGTCTTGAACTTCAAAGACGAAAGCGACCCCGCACGCGCGGCCGAGCCCGAATACTGCGAGAACACGCCGCCGGGCAGAAGCAATCCCGCGAGACCACCACCTGGCGCACCGGCGACCGGAGCCCCTCCACAACCCATCGGCCGCACGCCCCCGCCAAACCAGCCGCGGATCATCATCTCGCCTCAAGCCCGCGACGCCAACGGGCTACCAATCTACTCCACCCCGATGGACAACGTCGTCGCGGCCGATGCCGCGATCGCCAACCTCGACGTCCAAGGCGACGTCGCGCTATAGATCCAATACGCCAAGGCCCTACTCGTTAGGGCCGTCGAACAACAAGCCGCGGGAGTCGACCCGCGGGGGCGGATGTATTCCCGCTCTTTAGCAAGCAGAGCGGCGTCAAGCGGTCACCCCACCGTCGCCAACGCATTGACTTGCCCTCCACCGCAGCCCTTGGTGAACCAGCCACGGGCCGCAAACCATGCTCTGTCCACCAACGAGCCGCGACCGGCGAATAACACGGTCGCCGCCAACGGGCAGCCCATTGATGCCCGAACGAACATCATCAACAACCAGGCGTGGCGGGCGTGCCAGCCCAACGACTTGTGGCACACCCTCACCAACCGCGGCGACCTGGAACCAAGAGGCTCGCTCAGTCGTGTCGGTCCGCAATGCTTCGGACCCATGATCCACGGGGAAAAATACCCCGCCAACTTTAAGGCTCCCAAGAATATCGAAAAGTACGACCCGACGTACAATACCACTGTCTAGCTGGACACATACCTCATGGCAATGGGAATCGCAGGCCACACCGACCTGCTCGCCGCTTGCTACCTCCCCTGATGATGGAGGGTGCAACTCGGCAATGGATCAACACCCTCCCCGCCGACAACATCGACTCCTGGGAAGAAATGCGGGACGCCTTCATCGGGCACTTCAAGGGCTCCTACACCCGCGCCACCACCATAGAAGACCTGGAGTGATGCATCCAGGGACAACGCGAGTCGACTCGCCGCTGGGTTCAAAGATGTCAAGAACTATGGATCAATGCCTCCGGCATCCACCCAGATATGGTGATACATTGCTTCAAGAACGCGTGCCGGTACGAACCCCTGGTCGCCAAGATCAAGAGGGTCTACCGGACGCTCGACAACATCCCCGACCTCCTCGAGATCGCCAAGCGCTACGCGGAGGAGGACGCCAACCAAGACTCTGACGACGAGTCGGGAGGAAGACAGTGAACCAGCATCCACGATAGCAGGCGCCTACGCGACATGCGCTACAGCAACACCCGCATCACCGGCAAGCGCCGCACGGACGGGCGAGTCGACTTCGTCGCCAACACCGGCTACGGCCAGCGCGACCCCAAGAGCTACCGCCGCGACGGAGGAAATTACCATGACAATGGAAATTACCGCGACAGCGGAAACTACCGCTCCAACAATACAGCGAGGCCGAAATTTGACCCTGCTGCCCTGCTCAACCAGCCCTGCATCTACCATAGTAGGGAGGGAAAACCCGCCACCCACACCACCGCGGATTGCCACTCTCTCAAAGATATTGAGAAGGCAAGGCGAGCAAGGGAGGACCCCAACAACAACCCACCCCGGGACAACGGGAACAGCGGCGGCTGGCACCGCCGTCGGCTCGCTACACACCTTCACCGGACTCGGCACCAAGCGCGAGAGAAAGGTGCTCGCCCGCGCGGTCGCCGTCAATGCGGTGACACAGGTCGACATCCCACGCTTCCTCAACTGGTCCAAGCAGAGTATCACTTGGAGTCGCCAGGACCACGCCCCAGAATCGAGTACCCACGGCGAGTTGCCCTGGTAGTCAGGCCCAAAGTGGCCGATTACTGGCTACCCAAGACATTGATGGACGGCGGGAGCTCCATCAACATCATGTACCTGGACACGTTCAAGAGGCTACAGCTCCCAGAGTCGGCAATCCAGCCGACCCTGACAACCTTCCACGGTATCGTCCCCGGTCGGAAGGCATACCCGATCGGAAAAGTGACGCTGCCCGTCACCTTCGGCACACCGGCGAACTACCGCACCGAGCAAATCGAATTCGAGCTGGTGAACTTCCGCAGGCCCTACCACTGCGTGCTAGGACGCCAGACGTTTGCCAAATTCATGGCGACCCCCCACTACGCGTACAACATGATGAAGCTCCCAGGGCCAAGCGGCATCATCACCGTCCACGGGGACCCCGACATGGCCGTGGAATGCGAGGACAAAGGAGCCGAGCTCGCCGACGCCATCATTGTCGTGGAGACCGACCACGCGGAGGAGCTCGCGAAATACGTAGGCAACATCAACAAGGATGACCCTACTATCCTGAAGAAACCAACCACCACGAACTCCACGTTCGAGGCGACCACGCACACCCGCACCGTCGAGCTCGTCCCAGGCGACTCCAGCTAGACGGTCACCATCGGGGCGCACATGAGCCCCGCATAGGAAAGCACGCTCATCGGGTTCCTCCATGAGAAACGCGACATCTTCGCATGGAAGCCATCTGACATGCCAGGTGTCCCGAGGGAACTCGCTGAGCACAAAATCAACGCCGACCCCAAAGTGCGACCAGTAAAGCAGTCGCTACGGCCCTTCAATGAAGAGCGCCGCCAAGCAATCGCCGAAGAAGTACAGCGCCTGCTAGCCGCAGGCTTCATTCGGCCAATCAAATACTCCAAGTGGCTGGCAAACCCAGTCCTGGTTCTAAAAAAGAACAACACATGGAGAATGTGTATCGACTACACCAACCTCAACAGCGCCTGCCCGAAGGAGGAGTTCGTCCTACCGCGCATCGATTAGATCATCGACTCGACCGCAGGATCGGAGTCGATGTGCTTCCTCGACTCTTACTCTGGTTATAACCAGATCAAGATGGTGGTCGAGGATGAGGAGAAGACGGCGTTCATCATGCCATTCGGCGACTTCTGCTACACGACCATGACGTTCGGCCTCAAGAACGTCGGCGCCACATACCAGAGATGCATGCAGGAGTGCCTAGCGAGCCAAATTGGCCGCAACATCCACGTATACATCGACAACGTGGTGGTAAAATCCACCCGTCAGGACGACCTGCTCGCCGACCTAGCCGAAATCTTCGCAAACCTGCGGAGGTACAACATCAAGCTGAACCCCAGAAAATGCACCTTCGGCGTCCCCACCGGACAGCTCCTTTTTCCACCAAGCAAGGCATCAAAGCCAACCCCACCAAGATCAACACAATCACGTGACGCGGGAAACCCGAGTGCCTGCGCGACGTCCAGAAATTGGCAGGGCGAGTCGCGGCCCTCAGTCGTTTCATCCCTCGACTAGGCGAAAAGGCAATGCCCCTCTACCGCCTGATGCGCAAGAATCCCACGTTCCAATGGGACGCGGAGGCTGATGATGCACTCAAAGCACTCAAAGAAGTGCTACTCGTGGCCCCACTCCTCGCCGCTCCACTTGACAAAGAGCCAATGCTCGTCTACGTCGCGGCCTCCACTCGAGTCGTCAGCGCCGTGATGGTCGTCGAACGACCGGAGGAGGGCAAGGAATGCCTCATACAGCGCCATGTCTACTACATCAGTGAAGTCCTGACAGACTCACGACAGCGCCACCCGCAGTACCAAAAATTGGTGTACGCGGTATTCCGAGCTCAACAGCGACTCACACACTACTTCCAAGAGCACCCGATCACGGTGGTCTCCTCCACACCCCTGCAAGACATAATACGCAATCACGAGGCCACCGGGCGAGTCGCCAAGTGGTCCGTCGAAATTGGCATCCACAACATCAAATACGAGCCCCGCAAAGCGATCAAGTCACAAGCCCTGGCTGATTTCCTCGCAGATTGGGAAGCAGCACAGCAGCCAGAGAAGCTCCCGTACCTCCACTACTGGTCGCTCCATTTTGATGGCTCCAAGGACGCTGACGGTGCAGGGGCTGGGGTCATACTGACCTCTCCCAAAGGAGACAAGCTCCGCTACGTGATCCACCTCAACTTCAAGCCCTGCACCAACAACATGGCAGAATACAAGGCCCTCCTTCACAGCATGAGAGCCGCTAAGGAGATGAACGTCAACCGCTTACGATGCTATGGCGACTCCGATCTAGTCGCCGGCCAAGTCGCCAGGACGTGTGACGCCGTCTCCCCAACAATGATCGTGTACCGCCAAGCGGTAGACCAGATGGGAGGACACTTCGATGGCTATTCCATCAAGTGGATCGACAGACGCAAGAACGAGGAGGCAGATGCCCTCTCCCGCATCAGGTCGGCCTGACAAGCGCCACTAGCAGGTGTCTTCCTCGACATCATCCACAAACCATCGGTCAGCCCACCAAAAGAGATCGATGTCGGGATACCACTGCAACCAGAATCGGCCTTAGTCGCCATGGTTGTGGAGCCTAGCGACTGGACAGCACCATACGTCGCCTTCCTGGAGCACAAAATCCTACCAAGCAACGAGACGGAGGTGTGAATGATCGTGCGCCGCTACAAATCCTTCATCATCATAAACGGCGAGCTCCACAGATGCAGCATGACTGGCGTGTTACAGCGCTGTATACAGCCAGAAGAAGGCCGCAAGATCCTCCAGGACATTCACGCCGGCAACTGCGGCCATCACGCCGGCGCCAAGTCGCTAGTCGCCAAGGCCATGCAGCACGGCTTCTACTGGCTCACCGCGCACGCCGACGCCACCAACATCGTCCAACGATGCGTCTGGTGCCAGAAGTACGCCCACCAGACGCACCTCCCTAGTTCAGCACTCAAGACCATCCCCATCACATGGCCATTCGCCGTATGGGGCATGGACATGGTAGGCCCGTTCAAGAAGGCCCCATCTTGCTTCACCCATCTCCTGGTCGCGGTCGACAAGTTCACAAAATGGGTCGAGGCCAAGCCAATAAAGAAGTGCGACGGCAAGATGGCCACCAAGTTCTTACGCGAGCTCATCTACCGATACGACTACCCGCCCAGCATCATAACAGACAATGGCACCAACTTCACCAAGGGGGCCATGGCGGAATTTTGTGAAGAACATGGCATACGACTCGACCTCGCCTCAGTCGCCCACTCGGAGTTGAATGGCCAAGCAGAACGCGCCAACCAGAGCGTCCTCCACGGGCTCAAGCCGCGACTCTAAGTGCCCCTCGAGCGCACCCCAGGATGCTAGGTCGACGAGCTCCCCTCTGTCATATGGGGGATCCGCACCTCCGTCAATCGCTCCACCGGGTTCACACCCTTCTTCATGGTGTACGGCGTCGAGGCCGT
The DNA here is from genome assembly GCA_916181665.1 of Avena sativa. Lineage (NCBI taxonomy): Eukaryota > Viridiplantae > Streptophyta > Magnoliopsida > Poales > Poaceae > Avena > Avena sativa. The sequence continues at coordinate 688,064,801 of OV702289.1, forward strand.
AATGCCAACCGACCTAGAGCACGATTCACCTCGAGTCGCCAACTACGTCGAAGCGACCAACGAGGTCGCCCGCCAAGACAGCATCGATCAACTCGACGAGGCACGCGACCTAGCTCGCTCTCGCACCACCATATACTAGTAAGGACTCCACCGCTACCACAGCCGCCGAGTACGAACTCGCACCTTCCAGGAAGGCGACCTGGTCCTACGACTGGTCCAAGACAAGAAAGGCATGCACAAACTCTCCCCCCGCCCATGGGAGGGGCCATTCGCCATAGGACGAGTCCTCGGCAATGACGCCTACTACCTCATCGACATAAGGGGTGACGGCCAGCTCGAGGTCGGGAGGCCATGGAATGTAAACCTCCTCAGAAAGTTCTATACTTATAACCTCAAATTGTACTCAGCTGGCATATATAATGAAATTCATTCCGATCGCACAAATTGTGTCTACTCACCATATTCTTGTGCCACTCGCACTCGTACATATTAGCAATAAGCTACCCACGGAAGTCAACCCTGGTCGAGCGACTGGCACGGCTAAGTAGTGCGGCACAAGGGCACCGGAAATACTCGGGCCTTGGGTCGTCCATGAAAATGCCAACCCGGAGCCACCATTGGAGTCGCCTAGCCCGACTGGCCCACCGGGCCAAGACAACCGGTACACGCTTCTCACAGCGACCTGTCCCTCCCATCCTCGTGCAAAGCGACTCGAACGGTTAAGTACCACGCACGGGGACTCCGCACAATGGGAACCCCCACGCGGCTCGGGAACACACCAAGTAAGAGAGCTGCCTTGGACTCGCCAAGCGACTGGCTCTCCGGGCCAGGGGAGGAGACGCGTTACAAACAACGCATTTACAACCTACAACAGGAACACAACCAATATGGTTGAGCACCACGCTCGGGGACTCGCCTACAAATCAATCCTACCCACGCTCGAGGACTCGCCACTCAGAAGACGCGAGAGATAAAACAACGCACAACCAAAAGAAAACACAAAAGTATACAATCGAGTTATACCCCATTAAAGGGCGGACGCGCTTAGGGACTCGCTCAATCAAAAACAAATACACCACACAATCTTGGTCACAATACGAGTCAATTGACTCCCTTTGGCGTACATTACAAAATATATTACAGCAGTCGCCACTTGGCATACATCACAAACTGCCCAACTACATTGTTTATTCTACAGGTCCTGACGAAGAAGCACCGCCACCCCCCTTGACACGAACAAAAGGCTGCCACGGGTTCGTCGGGTACGTCGTCCGCGACTTCAACAACGCCGACCGGAAGGGCTGCTCCGGTTTCATATCACGATGCTCCGGCTCGGGGTCGCCAGACGCCAACACCGTCTCCTGGTATGGCAGCAGATCCCCCATAGCTAGGACCCGATCAGCGTAAGGGGCAGCTTTCGTAGTCAGCTTCAGCACCTCGGACATCTCCACCGTGCCGGTCGCCGATGGGTAGCCACTCGTCACATCATCTAGGTCAAAGTCGTCGGGGAAGTGGGCGAGACCCAAACTCAATGTTGTGGTGGCCCCGCGCCTGAACGCCGAGCGCGCCATCCACTCCACGATGGCAGGCACCTCCTCCAGATAGCGCCACACCTCCGTGAGCCCCCCAGGAATAACCTCGGTGGGGGACATGCCTTGGAGAACCGCCTGGACACATAACGCCGAAGTCGTGGCCACGTTCACCACGGCAATCACGCACTACGAAGCGTTGAAGGTCTGGACCACCAGATCGCTTTGACCTATCACAGCTGCAAATTCAGACATCAGTGAAACTACGGACATCCCCAATCAGGGACTCGCCGAACAAGTCAGGCAAAGACGGAGACTGACCAAGGAGTTTGCGGCAGCTTGATACATTGCAAATGTATCTATAATTTTTGATGTTCCATGCTTGGTTTTATCTACTTTCTTGTGTTTTGTCCACACTTTGGAGTACTTTTCATATGATTTCTTGGACTAAACTATTAACAAGATGCCACAGTGTCAGTTGCCTATTTTCTGCTGTTTTTGGTTCCTGGAAGTCAGTAAATGAATATTCTCGGAAATGGACGGGACAAAAGCCAAAGTTACTATTTTCCCGGAAGACTCACGGAGCCAGAAGGAGAGTCAGAGAGGGGCCACAGGGTGGCCACACCCCCTTGGCATGGGCCAGCCCGGGCCACGCCAGGGCATGGTGTGGGCCCCCTGGCTGGCCACCGACCTTGCCTCCTTCGCCTATAAGAGCCTCCCGATACCAAAACCCTAGATGGTCAATCAGAAATCCATGAAAAGTTCCACTGCGCCGCCGCCACCGAAGGGGAGATTCGGGGAATAGAAAGTCTCTGTTCCGGCACCCTACCGGGACGGGGAAGTGCCCCCGGAGCCATCTCCATCGATCTCCACCGCCATCCCCATCACCATTGTTGATTCCCATGATGAGGAGGGAGTAGTTCTCTCTCAAGGCTAAGGGTTCTACCGGTAGCTATGTGTTCATCTCTCTCTCTATGCATGATCTTATTGAGATCATGAGCTTGTAATCTATAGATCTACCTTGCTACTCAAGTGCTTAATAGATCTCTGCTCTCCCCATGTGTGTGAAAGTGACAGCGTGCACACCATGGTGGCACTTAGGCTAGAGATTACAAATACTTGTTATGAGTTATATTTGGAGTTGGATGTCTTTATGAAATTGTGGTGTTTGTTGGACTCATCTAGTACTCAAGGTGACAGTGTGGGGTTTTCTAGATGGGAAAGGCTTACTTTGAGGTGTGTTGTTATAGCCCTACCAACGATTAGAGTGTCCAACCGGAGAGTAGTTCAGAGTAGTATCATAAAGAGAAGATATTTATATGAGAGTGTTCACTAGCGAAAATATGATCCCTAGGCCTTGTTTCTAAGCACTGATACAACGTTTGCAATTAGATTTGTTACATGTTTGCTTGCTTCCTTCTTTATTTCAGTTTGCCTTTAGTCTTTTCCCACGTCAACCACACACCAACAAGCTATTTTCTATCACCGTTACCACTTATAATTATCCATACCACTTGTATTTCACTATCTCTTCGCGGAACTAGTGCACCTATACACCTGACAAGTGTATTGGGTGTGTTGGGGACACAAGAGACTTCTTGTATCTTGATTGCAGGGTTGCTTGAGAGGGGATACCATTGACCACTTCCTCCCTGAGTTCGATAAACCTTGGGTGATCCACTTAAGGGAAAACTTGCTGTTGTTCTACAAACCTCTGCATTTGGAGGCCCAACAACTGTCTACAAGAATAGAAGTGCGTAGACATCAAGCTATTTTCTGGCGTTGTTGCCGGGGAGGTAAGGTAAAAGGTATTCACACTGGAGGATTAAAGAAGAAGAACCTCCCATGGCAAACGCCTATTTTCTAGCGCTGTTGCCAAGGAGGTAAGGTAAAAGGTACTCACATCCTCCGGTGTGAGTGCTCAAAGTTATTTCCTTTAGATTCTGCAATTTTGTCTTTTTTGTTTCTTGTTTTCACTAGTTAGGCTTAATGTAAAACAACAACAAAATTAGAGAGATTTTTAGTATTTTTCCTAAGTTAGAACTTGAATTGTCTGGGAAGAAAATTAAAAAACCCATGGAACTTTCTTTGCATGCTAATAGCAATGTTATTAGTATGAATCTTTTGAACACCTTTGTTACTAATGCTATGGAAACGTCTAAGCTTGGTGAAGTTGGTTTTTATGAAAATGATCTTTTTAGTTCCCCAGCTTTAAAGAAGAAAAATTGCTCTGATGATACTTTATCTCCCATATGTGGTAATTCTAATGATACTTGTGATATTTTAAATCCACATACTAAAAGCATCCCTTTTAAAATACCTATAAAAATTGTTGAACGTGTTTTGAATAATTGCTATTTTGGAGATGGAACTGTCCATCCTGGTGATCATTTACTCTTTATACATGAATTATGCGAGTTGTTCAAGTGTGCAGGTATTTTAATGAACCAAGTTAAGAGGAAGCTATTCCCTATTTCACTTAAGGGCAAAGCAAGGGAGTGGTATGAGCTACTAGATGATCCTCATCATTTGGAGTGGAAGGAACTTGAATCTCTCTTTTACTCTAAATTTTATCCTCCTCATGAAATTCATAAAGATAGGAATTACATTTATAATTTTCATCCTCATGATGGAGAAAGTATTTCCCAAGCATGGGGGAGATTGAAGTCACTAATGCTCAAATGTCCCATTCATGAGCTCCCCAGTAATATTGTTATTAATAATTTCTATGCAAGGCTTTCAAGACATTACAAGGACTAACTAGATACTTGTTTGGAGGGATCCTTCACAAGTAAGGATGTCAAAGCTAAGTGGGATCTTCTTGCAACAATTCAAAGCAATACCGAAGATTGGGATAACAACAAAGGTAAAGAACCAGGTATAAACTATGAGTATGATTGCATTAAGTCTTTCGCTGAAACTACTGATTTTCAAGAGCTTAGTGCTAAATATGGTCTTGATCCTCAAATTCTTATTGATTGTTTTAGATCCTTTGCTTCTCATATTAATGCTCCTAGAGAAAAATGGTACATGTATCATGAGCCTTTTAAAGACACTTGCATGGAAAAGGAAATTGTTATTAATGATAGCAACAAACATGCTCAAACCTCTGAAAGTACTATTTCTTATAAGCATGTTAATTTTTGTGGAATACATAGACCTTGTGAGAATAATTAAATTGAAGAAGAATATTGTATCACCCACAGGAATGAAAAAACTAGAATGTGGTATAGGGCTTTAAATGGTCTTGGTAAAAAAGGTGTGCCCTCTATCCTTTTATTTGTGAACTTTGCTTTGAAGTCGGTCCTTTCAATTTCAATGCTCAGACCATAATAATAGCCCTTCTAATCCAATGAGTACTACAAGTTTGTATTGTGATAACATGATCACTCCTAATCAGCATGATGAACTTACATTATTTTTGGGGTGTGAAGAGTTATCAAGAAAAACCTCTTTGGTAGATATGGGTGCTTTTGATATGAATAGTGTCCTGCATGGTTGTCATCTTTATTGTGTTGATAATTTTCACACAAATACTTACATACAAAATATTATATAAGATGAGATTTTGCCAAAATATGACAGGACTAATATGTGTTTTGGCCTTATTAATGAAAAGGAGGAATCCTCCAAAGTTTCTTCTATTGTCTCTAACAATGAACCGGGGTATATGGAGAAGCTTCCTTTCAAGCCTCTCCCTCCTAAAGAGAAGAAGAAAAAGAAGAAAAGGAGGAGTAAAAGGAGAGAGGAAATGGTATTTTTCCCTAAGCATGTTGCTCCTATTATAGTTTTTGATGAGTCTGAACTCGATGATGTTCCTATGCTTATTACCTATAGTAGTGACCATGATTGGGAAAAGCACACTACCTTTGATATTGAAAATCTCTTCGGTACCAATTCTGAAAATGATGATATTAATAATTGATATACTATTAGTGCTATCCATGATCCTTCCAATGATGATACAAATGAACACACTTTGGAGGATAACTATTCTATTGCTTATGATGATACTATACCTCCAATATATGATGATTACAATGATGAATATGATATTTTCAGTCCACCTACTATTGAGGAGGAAATTAATTATGGTTACAATATGACTCCTATATTTGATGATTATGGTGATGAAAATAATAATGATAGCTATTTTGTTGAATTTGCTCCCACTACAATCAATAAGAATGACTTTGTTTATGTGGGGAGTATTAATTCTTTTATGCATGTGGCTCATGATAAGAATGTTTCTTGTGATAGTTATATTGTTAATTTTATTCATGATGCTACTGAAAGTTATTATGAGAGAGGAAAACATGGTTTTATGCATCTCATTAATATTAAGTTTCCCCTCTTTATGTTGAAAGTCTTGAAGTTGCACTTGTTTTGCTTTACTATGCTTGTTGATTTGTGCTTTCATGACTTGTTTCTTTACAAGATTCCTATGCATAGGAAGTGGGTTAGACTTAAATGTGCTTTGAATTTGCTTCTTGATGCTCTCTTTCACTTCAATTCATATTTCCTATGTGAACATCTTCTCAAACTATCATGCCTAACTTAAAGGCGTTAAAGAAAAGTACTTGTTAGGAGGTAACCCAAAAGTTTTAGATGAGTCTTGGAAGTTATTACTTCAGTAATAACCGCTCCTTATCCATTTTATTTGCCTTTTGTGCCAAGAGTAACCTCTAATGAGAGAGAAGTAATGATTGGGAAAGTTGCTGTCCCGAAACAGATTTCTGTGCTTCACCGTAAAAATTCGTAAAATCTTTGTATGTCCTTTTGAGGCGTGAATATTTGTGCTTCTGCCCCAGGTTATTATCTAACTTCTGTAGTTCAATACTTTTCGATTTGAGCAACAGAAGGTTTTCGAAAAAAATCGTCCTTACCTGCTGGTCTGTTTTGACAGATTTCTGCCATTATTTGCATTTGCTTCTTGTTGGTTTCTTTTTGAGTTCTTTTGGGGAATTGAGCTTTCTGAGGAAAGTGCTACAGCAGATAGTGTTTTAACGGAAGTTTTATTGGTCTTAGAACTGAACCTAAAGACTTATTATCTTGAGTGCACTAATGTTGCTAATAAAGATTGTGTGAAGTTTTGTATGAAGGAAAAATTTCAGGTGTATGGAAGGAATGAGTAATGAGATGAAGGATGGACTAAAGCTCAAGCTTCGGGATGCCACGCATGTCAAACCAAGAAATATCCAAGAAGTACAAGCGTCAAAGCTTGGAGATGCCCAAGGCATCCCCCTCTTCATCAACAAAAATCTCAGGTTCCTTCCAAACGCTTCATTTTTATTGTTTCATGCACAGTTGTGTTGTCCTTGGAGCGTCTTCTTTTTCATTTTTGTTTTCGTTTTGGTTTTTCATTTGATTTGTTTTCTTAGTTTTCTGAATAAATTGGTTGGACCCCCTCTTTCATACATTGGTTTTCAAATAGTTTGGTTTGGTTTGGAAAAGAGTAGGAAAGTTCATGCTTATGTGGTAAAAAGGGCTCGTTTTTTACTATGGCCTATGCTCTGTCATGCCATGCTTGATATTGTTTTGGCTTTATGCTTAGTATTCTTTGTTGTAGCATGACTTGTTATACACAATTGAGATTGCTTAATGTGCCTTGGATGAATCATGCGTTGTTTTAGCATATTAAAGCATAGTGTAGTGGTATTCTCCTTTGATGCTTTACTTGGGTTGACTTGGCACATGCTCACACCATGTTATGACTATCTCAAGTCACCATAGCCTTTACGATCCTTTAGTTTTTAACTTGTAGTATCAGTTTATGCTTTGATCAATGATGTTTTGTCGCTCTGCATGATTATGGCCATTATTGCTCTCTTAGTTTGTCGCTCCCAGTCTTTTGCTAGCCTCCGCAACCAAGTATGAGTTCCACTCATGCATCCAACTCCCTAAACCAAGTTATTCCAAAGAGTCCACCATACCTACCAACTAGCTTATGCTATTCCAAGTATATTCATGCTTTTGTTTACCTTCCGAATTAAACTTGTTATGAGAAAACTAGTAATTAAAGCTCTCACGAACTTGACGGCACACTTTACTTTTCTTGCCCTTAATAAACTTGAACCATTGGGTCCTTCTTTGTTGTGTATATGCTTGCGCTTTATAAGTTGAAATTAGCAGAACCTTGTTTCATGGGGAACGCTTTCAACATTGCACTTGTACTTTGTACCCCGTTGATATCATGTTCTTTTGCTTACGGATCCCGGCGGTGTGAAATAAAAGTGGAACTTGTAAGATTATGGAGTTTGTATGTGTGTTAGAGAAACACCTGGGCCGCTAGCCTAAGCCATGCCTAATCATGGTGGAAACTTGCAGCATCACCATAATGAGCACTCTATGAAGCATCCTCAATAAAAACCTATGCAAATAGCAAATAAAAAGATCACTGAGATGCTCATTGTCTGCTTGCCTTGTCATTTTGATTATGGGAAAGCTCTAGTATCATGTGCAAGGGGTACCCCGTTGGTGGTTCTTAATGATACACATGTACTTACAATAACAAGAGCTTACTCGTGACTAAAGTTGAGTAGCATGAGGATCGGTCTTCGTAAGTAAGGGGCATGATATTTCGGTTTATAACTTGTCAAGCATATCCTCTTAGTTGTGTCACTTTAACCTTAATCACTTTAAAGATGCTTAAGATAGGGGCAATGAGAGCTGAAAGCTATAAGTACCATAATTTTTGGAAGCTCTTTATGAGACTTGAATCCCTACTTCCTTTTATAAAAAGGCCTTTCTTCCACCATTATATTGAGTCTCCACCTTCTATCTTTATGCACCTACTTTGAGAGCATAGTGGCCATTCTTAGTTCTATGTGCATTGTCCCAAGACTAGTTGATTGATGCATAACTTGATAGTGCTTGTTTTAAACTATTTGTATCTAGTCACTCTTATGAAATTTGAAGGTGTCCTATGCATTTATATTTGCTACTCTATGAGGGACAAGCTGAATACTATTATGCTATGTTTTCTTTATGTGAAACAAACAAACGTCTTGCAAAGCATTGTTATTCATGAATCTTTTGTTTATGCCTTTTCATGTTGCATCATAGTTTCTTTGTCTTATTGCTAGAACTTTGTCTTTCCTGTTATGATTGAAGTACTATGATCCCAGCTTTGAATGTTTTACAAATACTTTGATCAAGTTTATGATGGTGCATGTCAGCTCAAAAATATTCTTTCTTTTTTATCACTTACCTACTCGAGGACGAGCAGGAGTTAAGCTTGGGGATGTTGATACATTGCAAATGTATCTATAATTTTTTATGTTCCATGCTTGGTTTTATCTACTTTCTTGTGTTTTGTCCACACTTTGGAGTACTTTTCATATGATTTCTTGGACTAACCTATTAACAAGATGCCATAGTGCCAATTGCCTATTTTCTGCTGTTTTTGGTTCTAGGAAGTCAGAAAATGAATATTCTCGGAATTGGACGGGACAAAAGCCAAAGTTACTATTTTCCCTGAAGACTCACAGAGCCAGAAGGAGAGTCGAAGAGGGGCCACAGGGTGGCCACACCCCCCCTTGGCACGGGCCAGCCCAGGCCACGCCAGGGCATGGTGTGGGCCCCCTGGCTGGCCATCGACCTTGCCTCCTTCGCTTATAAGAGCCTCCCGATACCAAAACCCTAGATGGTCAATCAGAAATCCACGAAAAGTTCCACTGCGCCGCCGCCACCGAAGGGGAGATTCGGGGGACAGAAAGTCTCTGTTCTGGCACCCTGCCGGGACGGGGAAGTGCCCCTGGAGCCATCTCCATCGATCTCCACCTCCATCTCCATTGCCATTGTTGATTCCCATCATGAGGAGGGAGTAGTTTTTCTCTCAAGGCTAAGGGTTCTACTGGTAGCTATGTGTTCATCTCTCTCTCTATGCATGATCTTATTGAGATCATGAGCTTGTAATCTATAGATCTACCTTGCTACTCAAGTGCTTAATAGATCTACCTTGCTACTCAAGCTTGGAATGCATTGTGTATTTGGCTACTAATCGTAGGGGTTGCCGGAGTGACAGAAACCTGAACCCCCGTTAGGAAACCATTGCACAAGGGACGTAAGGGTCTTAGAGTTTAAAGCTATGGTTAGGTCTCTACCTTAATTACTTTCTTGTACTTACAGATGTTTGCAAGGGGTATAATCACAAGTATGTATTAGTCTTGGATGGGGCGTTACATTAGCACAGGTTCACCCACACAACACTTAGCAAGCTAGAGGAGATTAATCAACTATATGAAGCGAAAGCACTTGACAGTATTCCCATGTGTCCTCGAGAACGTTTGGTCATCTTAAGTAATACAACTGGCTTGTCCTTTGCTGCATAAAGGATTGGGCCACTTGCTGCATTTATTCCTACAGTCTTTTATTTGCTCGTACTTTGTTTACTTTCTTCATCAAAAACCCCTAAAAATCCGTTTGCTAAGTATTTGCAGAGAATTCCTGATCCATACCACTAGCCAACACCATCTCCTCCTCATTGGGTTCGACACTCTTACTTATCGAAAATACTACGATATACCCCCTATACTTGTGGGTCATCACAGCCGAGGTAGCACTCGTAGAAGGCGACAAAGATCGCCAGCTGCTCGATGTTGTGCGGGCCGAGATCCGACGGCTTGATCGCGTAATATGCGCATAAGTGCCAGAAGAAAAGCAAGGTGGGGAACCCCAGACCTCTCTCAAGATGACTGGGGAAGCAGATGAATTCACTGGCTCTCGGCTTCGGCTCGGTCTCGGAGGAGGGGGAGCCCACTAGTTCCCCTTGCGGAGGACTCCGGTGTCCTCGAAGGACTTGAGCTGGGTTGTGGTGCATTTGGATTTTCCCCATGAGCCTTTGGGAGGCGCCATCGGGTAGGACGTGGAATCGCACGGTGCGGAAAGGACTAGTCGGAAGGTTGAAGGCAGGAAGATCGAGGACAGGAAGAATGTGTGTGGGAGAATGAAGAGTGCGGGAAGGATTCGCAGAACTGAATCATCACTCCCCTTATATGGGAACGCCACCCGCCAAAATCAGGATAGCCATTACTCATGGTAATTGCGCTGAAGTTACCGTTGGAAATGCCAACGGATAGTTTGACTAGAATTGATGGTCCAACTCCTCCATTCCACCCGCTACCCGCCAGTCTTTTCTACTCGCCGAAGCAGCGACTTCGCGGCGATAACATTCATTGGGGTGGCGAATGGAAACCTGGGGAAATTCTCCTTGGTTCTGATGGAGTCCATCGCCAACTCGACTGCGCATCCAAATTGGGCTCGCCTACTCCGAACACCAACGGGACACCTGCGCATGCATCAACGATGGCCTCGGGGACTACTGATGGGGATATGCCAAAGGGGGTATGCCTAGAAGGATGTTCCGATTGGGCCGAAGGGCCTGTGAGTGCGCCTGAAGGACAGTGACTGGACTACGACGGAAGGAGAGGCCTGGCGACTGGCGACTAGAGGCCCAGGAGCGCAACAGAAGCCTAGTTGGATTAGGTCAAAACCTCTGAATCCTTATCTTGTTCGGTTGTAGCTTGTAAACCCTAGCGAGGTGCCTCATATATAAACCTCCCTAGGGTATCCTAGAGACTCACGTTCCATCATACACCCCCTCAAGCGACTCGCTGCTTAGACGCCGAGCTCGCCACCCCTGTAACTCGCTCTCCAATAATCTAATCTAGCAGGAGTAGGTCTTTACCCTCCGAGGGGCGAACCTGGGTAAACCCATGTGCATCCGTCCCCATCCCGCATCGTAGATGGCCGCCAACTCTTCCTCACGTTTCAATCAATCGATGCCAGTGGCAGTGACTGCCGTGGCCATTTCCACGATAGTTTTCCAAGGTTCGATTAAACCTAGGTCTACTAGGGAAAAATCTACTATACTGCATCCGTAAATCCAGATCAAAGATACTACCATACTTCCAACGGTAAGTGGTGGTGATGGGGCGACTCGTGGTTCTCTAGTGGAAGGAGACGGAGGCAGCCGGCGGCAGTGCTACTACTTCCCTCCCAATAAAGCTTGGTTTGTTCTTCCCAAGTCGAGGCGATGTTGTTGAGGTTCTTCCTCCATGCCATCATGGTGATGGAGTAGAGGATTTGCTTCGATATGCATGTGCCATTTGCTAATCTCGGGAGAGGCAAGGCCTAGAGACTACGTAAGTCTTTGATACATTGCAAATGTATCTATAATTTTTGATGTTCCATGCTTGGTTTTATCCACTTTCTTGTGTTTTGTTCCAACTTTGGAGTACTTTTCATATGATTTCTTGGACTAACCTATTAACAAGAGCCACAGTGCCAGCTGCCTGTTTTCTGCTGTTTTTGGTTCCAGGAAAGTCAGAAAATGAATATTCTCGGAACTGGACGGGACAAAAGCCAAAGTGCCTATTTTTCCAGAAGGGATCAAGTGCCAGAATACGAGACGGAGAAGGGCCAGGGAGCCACCACACCACCTGGCCGTGCGGCCAGGCCTGGCCCACGCCAGGGGGTGGTGTGGCCGCTCCCGGCACCCCCTCGGCCTCTCCTTCTTCCTATATATTGCCCTCAGGACGAAACCCCTAAGTGCCCGATCAAAAATCCACAAAAGAGTCTGTAGTCACCGTCATATCCATCCCTAGATCGGGAGGGATCTGAAGCTCTTCCCGGCACCCTGCCAGAGAGGGGAATTCACCCTGGAGGCCTTCTTCATCACCATGCAAGCCTCCGATGTGATGCGTGAGTAGTTCATCCTTGGACTACGGATCCATGTAGTAGCTAGATGGCTGGTTCTCCTCCTTTGTGCTTTCATGTTTAGATCTTGTGAGCTCCGTTCATGATCAAGATCATCTATTTGTAATCCATACATGTTGTGTTTGCGGGGATCTAATGGATATTGAGATGCTATTTCAGATTGATTATTGATTCTATCATGTCTTTGTTATTTGTGATCTTGCATGCTTTCCGTTGTTAGTAGCTATCTTGGCCAAGTAGATGCTAGCAACTCCAAGAGTTAGTATTTATGCTCGATAGTGGGTTCATGCCTCTGGTAATCTGGGGAAGTGACAGAAATCTCTAAGGTACTAGATGTGTTGTTGCTACTAGGGAGAAAACAACAATCCTTTGTTCATAGAACAATCGTATTGTTTTATTTACACGCAGTTCGTAAAGCAATAATCTGTTGCTTGCAACTTAATACTGGAGGGGGTTCGGACGATAACCTGAAGGTGGATTATTAGTCATAGATGCAGTTGGATGGCGGTCTATGTATTATGTTGTATTGCCCAATCAAGTCTCAAAGGAGTCAAGATGATTAGTATATGCATGTATTGCTTTCTCGGTGTTTGTCAATTGCCCCACTGTAATTTGTTCACCCAGCATGTTATCTATCTAAGGAGAGCCACCTCTAGTGAACTATGGATCCCGGTCCTTTTTCTTTACATACAATCTACAACTATGTACTTCTTTGTGTTTACTTTCTGCAAACTTTTACTTCTTTCCATTCGATACATTTAATCCTTTGTTTTCCGCAAAACACAGTGAGATTGACAACCTCATCGCAAGTTGGGGACAAAGTTCTGTGGTTGTGTTGTGCGGGTCTCCACGTTGCTACTAGCACCGGTAGTGCGCCCAGCCAAAGCTCAGCTAGTAACACCTTTGGTGTGTTTCCAAAGTCCTACTGGTTCGATTAAACCTTGGTTTCATAACTGAGGGAAAACTTGTTGTTGTGCTCATCATACCTTCCTCTTGGGGTTCCCAACGAGCTCTACATCGAATGACGAGCACATCAAGATCTTTTCTGGCGCTGTTGCCGGGGAGTCAAGGACATCTTCACAAGGGGAGTCCCTCATAACCAATCTCTTTACTTTGTTGTTTTTGTTTTTCTTAGTTTTATTTTTGCTTTGTTTGCTTGTTTTGTTCTTCAAAAAAAACACAAAAAAATAGTTTTACTAGTTTGCTTTCTTATTCGAAAACCCAAAAGAATGACTACTCTTGAAAACACTAAGTTGTGTGACTTCACTAGCACCAACAACAATGATTTTATGAGCACACCTATTGCTCCACCTATGGCTGAAAATACTTTCTTTGAGATAAAACCTGCTTTGCTCAATCTTGTTATGAGAGAACAATTTTCTGGTATTGGTAATGAAGATGCTGCTTCCCATCTAAATAACTTTGTTGAACTTTGTGAAATGCAAAAGCATAGGGATATAGATGGTGATATTATTAAGCTGAAATTGTTTCCTTTCTCTTTGAGAGGAAAAGCTAAAGAGTGGTTGAATTCCTTAACTAGGAATAGTATTGATTCTTGGACTAAGTGCAAAGATGCTTTTATTGGAAAATACTATCCTCCTGCTAAGATTATATCCATGAGAAGTGAAATGATGAAGTTTAAACAACTTGATAATGAGCATGTTGCTCAAGCTTGGGAAAGAATGAAATCTTTGGTAAAGAATTGTCCCACTCATGGAATGACTGCTTGGATGATCATCCAAACTTTTTATGCAGGATCTATTCAAGGAACCTATTGGATTCTGCTGCTGGAGGTACCTTTATGACCATCACTTTGGGTACTGCAACAAAACTTCTGGACAATATGATGGTTAATTATTCTGAATGGCATACTGAGAGAGCTCCACAAGGTAAGAAGGTAAATTCTGTTGAGGAAACTTCCTCCTTGAGTGATAAGATTGATATTATTATGTCTATGCTTGTTAATGGGAAAGCCCATATTGATCCAAAAAATGTTCCTTTAGCCTCTTTGGTTGCTCAAGAAGAGCAAGTTGATGTGAACATCATAAGAAATAACAACTTTGGCAACAATGCTTATGGTAATAATGCTTATAGGAACAATTTTGGTAACAACAATTATAAGCCATATCCTCCCAACAATGGTAACGCTTATGGAAATTCTTACAACAATAATAAGAGTGCTCCCTCTAAACTTGAAGTTATGCTTAAAGAGTTTATTAGTAAACAAACTGCTTTCAATAAAACTATTGAGGAAAAACTCTCTAATGCTGAAAGAAATATAGCATCTTTGGCTGAAGCTTAATCTTATTTGAATAAAATGGCTGCTAAACCTAAAACTAATGATAATCTCTTTGCAGCTACCAATGCTATACAAGTAAGAATTGATGAAAATGTTAGACTATTAGCTGAATTACATGCTAAGTGGGAAAGAGAAGATGAAATTGCTAGAAACATTAGTGTTTCTACTATCACCACCACTAGTGTTGAGGCTAGTAATAGTTCTACTACTTTAGATGATAAAGTTGATTTTGATATTGATGGTTGCAATATCTCTGAAGTTATTAAGTTCCTACAAAAGCTTTCTAAAAGTCCTAATGCTAGTGCTATGAACATGGCCTTTACAAAACACATTACCGATGCTCTCATAAAGATTGAGGAAGAAAAGATGAAACATAAAGCTTCTATTCCTATAAAATAAGAGGATGGTTGGGATCCCATCATTAATATGAAAGTGAATGACTTTGATTTCAAAGCTTTGTGTGATCTTGATAGTAGTGTTTCTATTATGCCTAGAAGGATTTATGATATGCTTGATTTGCCTCCTCTTGAAGATTGCTATTTGAATGTCCCCCTTGATGATAATGTTAAAAATAAACTCATGGGGAGTCTTAATTATGTTCTTATTATGGTTAACGATTCCTATGTCCCAGTTGATTTCTATGTTTTGGATGTTGAATACAATGCTTCTTGTCCTATTACTATGGGAAGACCTTTTCTTAGAACTGTTGGTGCCATCATTGACATGAAAGAAGGCACCATTAAATATAAACTCCCACTCACGAAAGGTATAGAACACTTCCCTAAAAAAGAGAAAAGATTTCTTTTGCTTCTCCTATGAAAACAAAATTTGGTCTTAATGCTTCTTCATTTGAGAACACTTGATTCTTTCTTTGCTTCTTATGCCTAACTTAAAGGCGTTAAAGAAAAGTACTTATTGGGAGATAACCCAAAAGTTTTAGATGAGTCTTGGAAGTTATTACCTCTGTAATAACCTCTCCTTATCCTTTTTATTTGCTTTTTGTGCCAAGAGTAACCTCTAATGAGAGTGAAGTAATGATTGGGAAAGTTGCTGTCCTGAAACAGATTTTTGTGCTTCGCCATAAAAATTCGTGAGAGAGCTCTGTATGTCGGATTGAGCTGTAATGTTTTGTGCTTCTGCCCCAGGTTGTTATATAACTTTCGTTAGTTCAACACTTTTTGATTTGAGCAACAGAAGGTCTTCGAAAAAATTCGTCTTTACCTGCTGGTCTGTTTTGACAAATTTCTGCCATTTTCTGCATTTGCTTCTTGTGGGTTCCTTTTTGAGTTCTTTTGGGGAATTGAGCTTTTTGAGGGAAGTAATACAGTAGCTAGTTTTATAATGGAAGTTTATTTGGTGTTAGAACTGAACCTTAAGACTTATTTATCTTGAGTGCACTAATGTTGCTAATAAAGATTGTGTGAAGTTTTGCATGAAGGAAAATTTTCAGGTGTATGGAAGGAATGAGCAATGAGATGAAGGATGGACTAAAGCTCAAGCTTGGGGATGCCACTCGTGTCACCCCAAGAAATACCCAATAAGTACAAGCGTCAAAGCTTGGGGATGCCCAAGGCATCCCCTTCTTCATCAATAAAAGTCCCAGGTTTCTTCCAAACGCTTCATTTTTATTGTTTCATGCACAGTTGTGTTGTTCTTGGAGCGTCTTTTTTTCGTTTTCGTTTTGGTTTTTAGTTTGATTTGGTTTTCTTAGTTTTCTGAATAAATTGGTTGGACCCCCCTCTTTCATACATTGGTTTGCAAATAGTTTGGTTTGGTTTGGAAAAGAGTAGGAAAGTTCATACTTATGTGGTAAAAAGAGCTTGTTTTGACTGTGGCATGTGCTTTGTCATGCCATGCTTGATATTGTTTTGGCTTTATGCTTAGTACTCTTTGTTGTAGCATGACTTGTTATAAAAAATTGAGATTGCTTAATGTGTGTTGGATGAATCATGCGTTGTTTTAGCATATTAAAGCATAGTATTGTGGTATTCTGCATTGATGCTTTATTTGGGTTGACTTGGCGCATGCTCACACCATGTTATGACTATCTCAAGTCACCATAGCCTTTATGACCCTTTAGTTTTCAACTTGTAGTATCACTTTATGCTTTGATCAATGATGTTTTGTCGCTCTGCATGATCATGGCCATTATTGCTCTCTTAATTTGTCGCTCCCAGTCTTTTGCTAGGCCTCCACAACAAAGTATGAGTTCCACTCATGCATCCAACTCCTTAAACCAAGTTATTCCAAAGATTCCACCATACCTACCTACTATCTTATGCTATTCCAAGTATATTCATGATTTTTTACCTTCCAAATTAAACTTGTTATGAGAAAACTAGTGATTAAAGCTCTCACGAACTTGATGGCACACTTTACTCTTTGCATCTAATAAACTTGAACCATTGGGTCCTTCTTTGTTGCGTATATGCTTGCGCTTTATAAGGGTAAATTAGCAGAACCATGTTTCATGGGGAACGCTTTCAACATTGCACTTGTACTTTGTACCCCGTTGATATCATGTTCTTTTGCTTACGGATCCCGGCGGTGTGAAATAAAAGTGGAACTTGTAAGATCATGGAGTTTGTATGTGTGTTAGAGAAACGCCTGGGCCGCTAGCCTAAGCCATGCCTAATCATGGTGGAAACTTGCAGCATCACCATAATGAGCACTCTATGAAGCATCCTCAATAAAAACCTATGCAAATAGCAAATAAAAAGATTGCTGAGATGCTCATTGTCTGCTTGCCTTGTCATTTTGATTATGGGAAAGCTCCCGTATCATGTGCAAGGGGTAACCCGTTGGCGGTTCTTAATGATACACATGTACTTACAATGATAAGAGCTTACTCGTGACTGAAGTTGAGTAGCATGAGGATCGGTCTTCGTAAGTAAGGGGCATGAGATTTCGGTTTATAACTTGTCAAGCATATCCTCTTAGTTGTGTCACTTTAACCTTAATCACCTTCAAGATGCTTATGATAGGGGCAATGAGAGCTGAAAGCTATAAGTACCATAATTTTTGGAAGCTCTTTATGAGACTTGAATTCCTACTTCCTTTTTACAAAGGCTTTTCTTCCACCATTATATTGAGTCTCCACCTTCTATCGTTATGCACTTACTTTGAGAGCATAGTGGCCATTCTTAGTTCTATGTGCATTGTCCCAAGACTAGTTGATTGATGCATAACTTGATATTGCTTGTTTTAAACTATTGTATCTAGTCACTCTTATGAACTTTCAAGGTGTCCTATGCATTTATATTTGCTACTCTACTAAGGGACAAGCTGAATACTATTATGCTATGTTTTATTTATGTGAAACAAACAAATGTCTTGCAAAGCATTGTTATTCATGAATCTTTTGTTTGTGCCTTTTCATGTTGCATCATAGTTTCTTTGCTTATTGCTAGAACTTTGTCTTTCATGTTATGATTGAAGTACTATGATCCCAGCTTTGAATGTTTTGCAAATACTTTGATCAAGTCTGTGATGGTGCATGTCACCTTAAAAATTATTCTTTCTTTTTATCACTTACCTACTCGAGGACGAGCAGGAGTTAAGCTTGGGGATGTTGATACATTGTAAACGTATCTATAATTTTTGATGTTCCATGCTTGGTTTTATCCACTTTCTTGTGTTTTGTTCCAACTTTGGAGTAATTTTCATATGATTTCTTGGACTAACCTATTAACAAGAGCCACAGTGCCAGCTGCCTGTTTTCTGCTGTTTTTGGTTCCAGGAAAGTCAGAAAATGAATATTCTCGGAATTGGATGGGACAAAAGCCAAAGTGGCTATTTTTCCGGAAGGGATCAAGTGCCAGAATATGAGACGGAGAAGGGCCAGGCCTGGCCCACGCCAAGGGGTGGTGTGGCCGCTCCCGGCACCCCCTCGGCCTCTCCTTCCGCCTATATATTGCCCTCGGGACGAAAACCCTAAGTGCCTGATCAAAAATCCACGAAAGAGTCTGTAGTCGCTGTCATCTCCATCCCTAGATCGAGAGGGATCTGAAGCTCTTCCCGGCACCCTGCCGGAGAGGGGAATTCACCCTGGAGGCCTTCTTCATCACCATGCAAGCCTCCGGTGTGATGCGTGAGTGGTTCATCCTTGGACTACGGATCCATGTAGTAGCTAGATGGCTGGTTCTCCTCCTTTGTGCTTTCATGTTTAGATCTTGTGAGCTCCGTTCATGATCAAGATCATCTATTTGTAATCCATACATGTTGTGTTTGTGGGGATCCGATGGATATTGAGATGCTATTTCAGATTGATTATTGATTCTATCATGTCTTTGTTATTTGTGATCTTGCATGCTTTCCGTTGTTAGTAGCTATCTTGGCCAAGTAGATGCTAGCAACTCCAAGAGTTAGTATTTATGCTCGATAGTGGGTTCATGCCTCTGGTAATCTGGGGAAGTGACAGAAATCTCTAAGGTACTAGATGTGTTGTTGCTACTAGGGAGAAAACAACAATCCTTTGTTCATAGAACAATCGTATTGTTTACTTTACACGCAGTTCGTAAAGCAATAATCTGTTGCTTGCAACTTAATACTGGAGGGGGTTCGGACGATAACCTGAAGGTGGATTATTAGTCATAGATGCAGTTGGATGGCGGTCTATGTATAATGTTGTAATGCCCAATCAAGTCTCAAAGGAGTCAAGATGATTAGTATATGTTGGGTTCGTAGCATGGAAAACAAAAATTTTCTACCGCAAGAACGAACAAAACCCAGATCTAATCTAGATAAAAGCCAAGATCTAATCTACTAGACATGAGCAACGAGATAGATCGGTACTAACCCTCGTAGAACCGAAAGCGTTAATGAGATTAGATCTCGTGGATGATGTAGTCGATCACTTGCCAATCTCAAGATCGTGTGGACGATCCTTCCGGCGCCGCGATCCGGCAGCGCTTCCGCAGACGGTCACACGTGTGGAGTCGAAGCAGACCTTCCTCTCCCTGTTCCAGCGAGCAGCGGAGGTAGTAGATCTTCTCCACGGAATCCCAGCAGCACGACGGCGTGGTGGTGGTGGTGGAGGTGAGAATTCTGCAGGGATTCGCCTATGCCTGTTCAGAAGAAAGGTGGAGGAGAGAGGCGGCAAAGATTGGGAGTTATGAGAGCCAGGGCAAGAGGGGGCGCCCCCTCCCTTCTATTTAAAGGAGGGAGGCGCGCCTGGGGAGGGGGAGTCCTAGTAGGACTCCCCTCCTTGGGCCGGCGGTGGGAAGGGGGGAGGAATCCTCCTCTCCCACGAATCCGTGTCTAGCCCCACTTGGACTCCCTTGATCCTTTCTTGGTTTTCAAGTAAACTCCAAGAAATCCTCTAGAACCTTCTAGAACATTCCGAAACCTTCTAGAATCTCCATACAAACACTCCGAAACATTTCCTAACTTAGAAAATGATTCCCAATATATGAATCTTATTCTCCGGACCACTCCGGATCTCCTCGTGATGTCCCGGATCCATTTCGAGACTCCAAACAACATTCGGTCTCCAACGCAAATTCCATATCTACTTAAAACAACTTCGAACCTTAAGTGTGTCACCCTACGGTTCGTGAATATGCAGACATGATGAAGACACCTCTCCCATCAATAACCATCAGCGGGATCTGGAGATCCATAACGGCTCCCACATACTCAACGATTACTTCGTGATCGATTGAACCAATTAACATACGAAACCAATTCCCTTTGTCTCGCGATATTCTACTTATCCGAGGTTTGATCGTCGGTATATTCATACCTAGTTCTTCCTCGTTACTGATAAGTACTCTTTACTCGTTCCATGTTATGTCATCCCCTGTGACCCAGTCACATGCTTGCAAGCTATCTAGATGACATTCCACCGAGAGGGCCCAGAGTACATCTATCCGTCATATGGATGGACAAATCCCAATCTTGGTCTATGCGCTTCAACACATACTTTCAGAATACCCAATGACACCTTTATAACCGCCCAGTTACGAAGCGGCTTTTGATGTCATCAAAGTACCCATCCGGTGATGGTGATTAACATAACCTCATGGTCGAAGGATTAGGTTACTATGTATTTCAAAGCTTACAGCAATACGAACTTAATGACTTGATCTTATGCTATGCTTACTATGGGTGTGTGTCCATCACATCATTCTCCTAATGATATAACCTTGTTATTAATGACATCCAATGTCCATGATCAGGAAACCATGATCATCTATTAATCAACAAGCTAGTTTAACAAGAGGCTTACTAGGGACTCTTTTATGTTTACAAAACACACAAGTATTAATATTTCCGGTTAATACAATTATAGCATGGGATGTAAACATTTATCATAAACATAAAGATATAATAATAACCACTTTATTATTGCCTCTTGGGCATATCTCCAACAATCTCCCACTTGCACTAGAGTCAATAATCTAGTCAAAAAACTTGTGCATTCAACACCTATGACTTTCTGGTGTTGTATAGACACTATAGCTAGTGGTAAACATAATCTTCGGATCTAACACTTCCAGGTCCGTGTGTATTTGCATGTCCTTGCATATCTACGCATTACTCATTCTCCAATGAGATGGCATTGTATAAATTTGGTCCTTTGGTGAGACCTTTAGTTCCTTGGGATTAAATCATGTTGATACAATTGTCATACAATGTATCTTCATAGTATTATCCTGCTAAGAACCACACCTAGTTTGATAACAAACTACTTGATGCAAATGCCCTCATTTGCTGCTACAATAGCAGTCATATACTTAGCCTTTTGTTGTAGTATCTATCACAATGTTTTAACTTTGGTACTCAACCAAATCTGTTATGGAACTTCCTTTCCATTACATTGTGCCACTCATAGTTTAAATTGAGATAAACTTAATTTGTGACAAAACTAGTATCAATGCAACAAGTTACAATGAACTATTTGTCACCACTATATAAATAATATATTCTTACTTCTTCCAAATATCATAGGAATATCCCTACTATTGTCCAATGATCATCTTATGAGTCATTCTGGTATATGCTCATAACATTTAGAGCATAGGACATATCTGGATGTGTACATCTCAAAGATTGATCAAAATATTCTTGTGATTTCACCAAGTGTCAAAACACTTGAATCTCGTGTCAACACACTGGAATCTTGATTTAGTCCTTTCCATGCGTCAAGAACCTTTCTTGTTGTTTCCATATTGAACTCATTCAACATCTTATCTATGTACATTTGGCAAAACCATATTAGCGCCTCAATCTATCCATATAGACATTGATGCCTAATTCTTGGGTTATGCCTAAGTCTTTCATCGAAATGAAATTCTTAACCTGTGTCAATAAAAGATACATCATTTCTAATCAACAATATGTCTTTCACATAATGTATTAGAAATATGTCTTAGCGCTCCCACTTAATTTCTTGCAAAATGCAAACATCTTCATCGTCTCTGATGAAATTAAACCTTTTAACGGTTTCATTACGGTGAAGATTCCAACTCCGCGATGCTCACTTCAATCATTGAAGTTTTGCATACTCTTTTAGCATCCTTTGAATTAACAAAACCCTTTGGATCGTGTCATGGACACATCCTAGGTAACCATTCTATTAGAAGAACTTGTTTTGTTTGTTCAACTACCATATCCCAAAATATATGTAGTGGTTGCTACATTAATCTGTCCAGACTAAATATCGCTATGAAAAATCAAATCTTATCATAGTCAATTCCTTGAACATTGTCGTAAACTCTTTCCGACATGTCGATTATTTCATAGATGTGAAACATCCATGTCTATTTCTTTATAGATCCATATACGACTGTAAGGTCTTGCACCTTTCCAGAGGGTCTTTCAAATTCAAATCTTGATTTCTCGTGTATGGAATTATCACGGATTTTATGGCTTCAAGCCACTTAACAAAGTCAGGTCCCATCATTGCTTCTTTGCATGTAGTCGGTTCATCATTGTCAAACAACAATGATTTAACTCTCAAATCTTGGCATTTGATTACTTACCCGACCTACTTGGTTCAATAGTAACTTAGATCTCCGTGACCACAACCTTTGAGGCACATGAGCCATGCGCATTGTTGCTGCCTCCGGGACACTTACCGACGCTGCGCAACTCAGCACATATTAGCCAAGGTTCAACAACCTTGTCAAAGTTCTATTGTCCTCCCACTTAACTTTTCACCAAAAATTCCTTCTCAAGAAACTCGACATTCTAAATGACAAACACTTTTTGTTTTTGGTGTTATGGAGGAATACCCAATGGTTATTCGAAATAACCTACAAAGACATGCTCATCCGACTTTGGTTGTAAACATTTTACTTATGCCTAGCATACCAAAAATTTAAGAAAGGACAACCTAGGTTTTATCCCAAACCATGACTTATATGGTGTCATTTCAACGGATCACGATGGAGCTCTTTTCAGTGTAAAAGCGGTAGTCACTAAAGCTTCAACCTTTAAAAATATAATGGCAGTTTTATAAATGACACCTTTGATCTTACCATGTCAAACAAGGTTTCATTACATATCTTGAACACTCCATACTCCTATGGTGTTTTGAGAAATGCAAATCCATTGAACGATTCCTCAAATCTTAGGTGTTTTGCTAAACTTTGTAACTCAAACATCTTTCTTTATGATCCAATCATAAACTTTTTTTATTTTCTTGTTACAATAATTTTCCACTTCATCTTGAAAGTCTTTGAACATTTTTCAAATGTTTCATACTTCTTCCTTATTGAGTAAGTATATACATATACTCACTCAAATCTTCGGAGAAAGCATATGAAGTTGAAATCCGTCGCCCACGACTACACATAATGGACTATATACATCAATATGTACAAATTCCAATCAGTTAGTCGTCCGTTCCTCTTTTGGCCTATGAACGGAGTTTTAATTATCTCCAGGAAAGTATCACAAGCGTAATTTGATCAAAATCAAAGACTCCAAAAATCCATCAACATGGAGTTTCTTCATGTATCCCTTTCAATATAATTTAAACGGCGATGTCACTTCGCAAGTGATCTTTCAATCATTTGTCTTTCGACATTTTAGCATTAGTTTTATGGATGTGATTTCTCCAACGAGATTTGTAAATCATCCATCTATTATGGAATACGGTAATTATTTGAACAACCTTTTGTCGTCATAATACCTGATAAAAATAACAATTATTGAAACAAATCTTGGAGGTAAGCTTTGATGTTAACGAGCAACACAACAACCCTTTGTTTGTTTTCGATGAACATCATCACATATTCTCTTGCTAGTTACTTAGGCCATTGCAGTTCATGAATTGTGTTGTCCTGTATGACACTTCGTACCAACCAATTCGGTATCCAATACCGCAGAACCACATTGTTTAACAACCAAGGAATACAACCATAACATGTATCTTCTATATACCTAAGTTGGATATCTCCAATCTTTTCTTTTCTGCCAAATATTTTGTAGATTCTCTTTCAACAATTCCTTTTCTTTTTAAAAGAATCTATCAACATCAATAGTGGTGTCATTCACATGACACATAGTACAAAGTGTGTATAGTCAAATACTAATACCTTTGGACTTGCACTTTGAAGTGGATCACCTTCATCAAATGTTTGGCATTCTTTCAAAATTCCATTCTTTAGTAATCTTTTAGTGTAGTAAACATTTTACTTACATCTTCTATTCATCCTTATCATGAAAACTTTCATGATCAAGCTGCTATAGCTTATAAAGGTGAATTGCGAGTATAATGTTTCTTTTCCAAAACCTTTTGGAGGATTAGGACCACTAGCGTCTCCAACCTTCACAAATTCTCACCAAATATGAGGACATATACTCTATCATGTTGTAACCAACACATTGTTTTAGATATCGCAATACCTTTCACATATGATGGTTTCTGAAACATTGCTTTCAGCTCTTAGATAAACTTGATATTAAAAAACAATCTTTTGAGTATCAAGAATCATGGAGGCAAACATGATACATTAGATACTAACACTGGAATTGTTACTCTTGATTTAATACTGTTTATTAAACTTCACAGAGTAAACGGAGTTTGCTGAAAGTTTGCAATATGACTTTTAAACTTGAGATTAACACTCAAAACAATACGATACCAGTTCGTAAAGCAAATATCCAGAATTTCTATAGTTCTACTATCTCAACTATAACTAAGCGTAAGGTGGTGAACGGATGCCAATGACTACAACAAACTATGCAAATTCACTTTGATTGTGTTTATGATAAATTGAGTTTGACTAATCCAAATTACAAATAAACTCCCACTCAAAACAACATACCTCGAGTTGTTTTTAGTGATTACATGAACCAAATCCACTACACCAAGTCCGATCATCACGTGAGATGATGTAGTTTCATCGGCGAACAATCTTCATGTTCATCATATCAATCATATGACTCATGCTCTACCTTTCGGTATTCCGTGTTCCAAGACCATGTATGTACATGCTAGGCTCGTCAAGATTAACCTTAGTTTCCGCATGTGCAAATCTGGCTTGCACCCATTGTATGCACACGTAGAGTCTATCACACCCGATCATCACGAGATGCTTCGAAACGACGAGTCTTAGCAATGGTGCCAACTAAGGACGAACACTTTATTACTTGATATTTAGTGAGAGGGATCATCTTATAATGCTACCGTCGCGATCTAAGCAATACAAGATGCATAAAGGATTAACATCACAGGCAATTCATAATTAGTGTGATATGATATGGCTCTTTCTTCTTATGCCTTCAATCTCCATCTCCAAAGAACGGACATGATCTCCATCATCACCAGCATTGCGTCAAGGTCTGTGGCGCCGCTTCATGGTTGTCCATCATCACCAGCAACTATTACAACTACTTGGAATAAAGCTATTACAAGATGAATAGACACGTAGGTCTGAACAGAATTAATGACAACCATTAGGATCCTGTCGGTTGCCATATTATAACAAGGATCATTGCATACATCAAATACAATCACAATCACATGAAGGCCATATCACATCACAAAACCCCTGCAAAAACAAGTTAGGCGCCTCTAATTTTCTTTGCAAGTTTTACGTGGCTTGGGGCTTTCGACTAAGAACGGATCTTACCTACGAAACTAAACCACAATGGTGATACAAGTGCTATCAAGTGCAAAGTGTACATTGGATCTATACTATGATGGGAGAGACAGACACCCGCAAAGCCACTTGTGCAAAGCAAGTTGCACGTCAAGCATGGAGCAAGTCTCATGTGCGATGATATGTAATGTTAGCCCGAGCCGCTTCATCCCACCATACCGCAAGATGCAAAGTACACAAATAGCAAAAGACGGCACGAGCACCAACGTCCACAACATCATTGTGTTCTACTCGTGCAACAGATCTACGCATAAACCTGGCTCTGATACCACTGTTGGGTTCGTAGCATGGAAAACAAAAAAATTCTACCGCAAGAACGAACAAAACCCAGAACTAATCTAGATAAAAGCCAAGATCTAATCTACTAGACATGAGCAACGAGATAGATCGGTACTAACCCTCGTAGAACCAAAAGCGTTAACGAGATTAGATCTCGTGGATTATGTAGTCGATCACTTGCCGATCTCAAGAACGTGTGGACGATCCTTCTGGCGCCGCGATCCGGCAGCGCTTCCGCAGACGGTCACACGTGCGGAGTCGAAGCAGACCTTCCTCTCCCCGTTCCAGCGAGCAGCGGAGGTAGTAGATCTTCTCCACGGAATCCCAGCAGCACGACGGCGTGGTGGTGGTGGTGGTGGAGGTGAGAATTCTGCAGGGCTTCGCCTATGCCTGTGCAGAAGAAAGGTGGAGGAGAGAGGCGGCAGAGATTGGGAGTTATGAGAGCCAGGGCAAGAGGGGGCGCCCCTCCCTTCTATTTAAAGGAGGGAGGCGCGCCTGGGGAGGGGGAGTCCTAGTAGGACTCCCCTCCTTAGGTCGGCGGTGGGAAGGGGGGAGGAATCCTCCTCTCCCACGAATCCGTGTCTAGCCCCACTTGGACTCCCTTGATCCTTTCTTGGTTTTCAAGTAAACTCCAAGAAATCCTCTAGAACCTTCAAGAACATTCCGAAACCTTCTAGAATCTCCATACAAACACTCTGGAACATTTCCTAACTTAGAAAATGATTCCCAATATATGAATATTATTCTCCGGACCACTCCGGATCTCCTCGTGATGTCCCGGATCCATTCCGAGACTCCGAAAAACATTCGGTCTCCAACGCAAATTCCATATCTACTTAAAACAACTTCGAACCTTAAGTGTGTCACCCTACGGTTCGTGAATATGCAGACATGATGAAGACACCTCTCCCATCAATAACCATTAGCGGGATCTGGAGATCCATAACGGCTCCCACATACTCAACGATTACTTCGTGATCGATTGAACCAATTAACATACGAAACCAATTCCCTTTGTCTCGCGATATTCTACTTATCCGAGGTTTGATCGTTGGTATCTTCATACCTAGTTCTTCCTCGTTACTGATAAGTACTCTTTACTCGTTCCATGTTATGTCATCCCTTGTGACCCAGTCACATGCTTGCAAGCTATCTAGATGACATTCCACCGAGAGGGACCAGAGTATATCTATCCGTCATATGGATGGACAAATCCCAATCTTGGTCTATGCGCTTCAACACATACTTTCAGAATACCCAATGACACCTTTATAACCGCCCAGTTACGAAGCGGCGTTTGATGTCATCAAAGTACCCATCCGGTGATGGTGATTAACATAACCTCATGGTCGAAGGATTAGGTTACTATGTATTTCAAAGCTTACAGCAATACGAACTTAATGACTTGATCTTATGCTTACTATGGGTGTGTGTCCATCACATCATTCTCCTAATGATATAACCTTGTTATTAATGACATCCAATGTCCATGATCAGGAAACCATGATCATCTATTAATCAACAAGCTAGTTTAACAAGAGGCTTACTAGGGACTCTTTTATGTTTACAAAACACACAAGTATTAATGTTTCCGGTTAATACAATTATAGCATGGGATGTAAACATTTATCATAAACATAAAGATATAATAATAACCAGTTTATTATTGCCTCTTGGGCATATCTCCAACAGTATATGCATGTATTGCTTTCTCGGTGTTTGTCAATTGCCCTGCTGTAATTTTTTCACCAAGCATGTTATCTATGTAAGGAGAGCCACCTCTAGTGAACTATGGATCCCGGTCCTTTTTCTTTACATACAATCTACAACTGTTTACTTCTTTGTGTTTACTTTCTGCAAACTTTTACTTCTTTCCATTCGATACGTTTAATCATTTGTTTTCCGCAAAACACGGTGAGATTGACAACCTCATCGCAAGTTGGGGACAAAGTTCTGTGGTTGTGTTGTGCAGGTCTCCACGTTGCTACTAGCACCGGTAGTGCCCCTGCCAAAGCTCAGCTAGTAACACCTTTGGGGTGTTTCCTTGCTCCTACTGGTTCGATTAAACCTTGGTTTCATAACTGAGGGAAAACTTGTGGATGTGCTCATCATACCTTCCTCTTGGGGTTCCCAATGAGCTCTACGTCGAACGACGAGCACATCAGTCTTCTAGAGTGCATCCTCGGTGGTCTTCAGCCGGCCAACTGTCGGCCTATCACCGACTTCATGGAAGAATGTCGGCTGATCCGAGCTCTAGCACTCGAGGCTACCCGATACACCATCTCTTCTTCAACCTCCTGGCCGGCGTGCAACATAGGAGGCCCTCTTCCAGCTTCGTCGTGGGAAACTCCGTCAGCATCACCCCAAGTGGCCTAGTCCTCGGCAGTGGCGTCGATGCCCGTGCTCTGAAGCTCATCGTTGTTTTTGGTGGCAAGGGACCTGATAGCTTTTTCCGTTTCTATTGACAGGCCCCGTGCATAAAATTGGACGGTCGTGTTGTTAATTTTGTTTTCTTTGGGATCCTCCATGTAATTTGTAAAGCTACTGCTAAAGGTTAATGCAGTTTCTGGCCCTTCCCCCTGTTCAAAAAGAAGTAAAACATAAAAAACATAATTTTAAAAAAAAAGAAGGTGATGGCATCAAATACCTGGCCAACACCGCTCCAAATTTCTACATTTACTAGCAGATGTTGTCATCGCGTTACACCTGAATTAGCTTCCATGGTGAAGCAGTCCCAATTTCATTACAAGATACATTTTTTATCTTTGAGACCATTGAAAAAAGGCATTGAACAAGAAACAAATCATCCATAGATAAGAAAACTATTATATTCCTCGAAGTGCCATGAGGTGCTCGAAAATGGTTGAAGTAATTGAATAGAGGATCACTATGGCTATTCCCTTGGTAGATTTCCTAAAGAAGAACAATGATCTACTACTTCTCTATGGTCAGAAAAAAGAGAAGATTGTTTTGTTTTGTTTTGTTGTTGGTAAGGATGTCAATGGGGTGGATTTGGTCGGGTGGACCAAAATCAAATCCAAATCCAAATCCAAATCCAAATCCATCAGGCTCATATTGCCCTCCCATGAAGGTAGCCGTGGGCCTGGATATGGACCCAAATCCAAACCTACCGGATATCCATGTGTCCATGGATATCCATGGTGTTAGGAACTTCTATAACAACATTTCGACATAACAACAAAGATAATGCAAAAGCACATCTGAAATTTTTTGATGCGAATCAGAATCTTGTCAATAGCGTCACAACACTACAACCTAAGACACTGTCATAGTTTGGACGTTGTGCCTCCTAGCAGTATGTAGCGTCTTGGCTGGCTTACCAACCCTCTCCATCAGAGTTTCCTCAACATTCATGTGACTCCTCCTATCCTTTCTGAACTCAAACTTGCCACTTGCCATCTTGAATTTGGTTCTCAATTTTACCAAGGCCCTCAAAGATGATATCCTATCACCACTCATTATCAAACCCTGCATTGCAAATGATTTAGAACCTACAATCATATACAATTGGTTCGGTTGACATCTACCCAGAAAAGGCACCAGAGAAACACGATGGGAAGAGCTAACTAGGCTTAGTATAGAGTAAAGTACTTGCACAATACATATTTACTGTGGCAACTAAACATTGTAGTGTTTGGCAATTCACATTGTATATACTCGATAATTTCCAACCATGGTCAAGCGTCACATATATACAAATTCTAATTTGTATCGATAGATGAATGCAATAGCCAAAAGAGATACAATAATATTTCAACCAGAGAGACGACCGAGAAAGAGCAGCACTAAAGGGAGAAGTCTAACATTCTAACATGTGGTCATGATATAACCACACAACTAAAATCGATAACAATGATTTGGTTTGCCTCAATCAAGTAAAAAACAACATGTTTGATATATCATACATTGATCAAATAATACAACGCCTCACATGGTCTACTGAATCCAAATTGTAGCACCCAAATTGTAGAAGTGAGCAGTGATTTTGCCGGCCAAATTATGTAACTCAACAAGGATTTGATAATTGTAGTGAATCAGAGTATATATATTTAAAAAGCCACTGGTCTGGCCCCAAAATCCAATGGCAAACTTGGATGACTTAAGATAACTCAAAATTATTTACCTTATCTTGAGATCCCAACCATGTCAGGTAGTAGTAGAAATGTATTCAGAATGCTTATCGAGAGCTTCTTACCTCCCGTAGGCCACATGAACTACTCGTTGAGGTCATCTACGATGGGAGCAATGGTGCCCCTTTCTTCTCAAATATGTCTATGTAATACGAAATATCTTCTCTAGACAACCATGGAGGGATAGTCATATGGATCAAGCCACTCAAATAAGTTCTTGCCCTTGGTAGAATAATAAGAATCGGCCTGCGCATCCCAAGGATCATCTTAAACTTATTCCTCATGGCGTATAGAAAAAATTTAGATTTAGCAACTCCAAATCCTGCATGCATAATTTCATATTATTATGTGCGACTATTTCTAAAAAAAACTGAAGCAATGATGGTGAATAATAATCTATACCTAAGAATAAATAACCAAACATTAATATATGATTAAAGACAGACGAGAAGTCGTCTTGCTAAGGTCACAAAGAACCAACACACCAGAGCAGCAACCATTACCAATGATGACAACTGTAGATCGAAAGAGACTGACCTGAGAACAAACCAACGAACATGAAAACAAAGAGGACCTTAGCAGATCCACCGGACAAATGACTCCACGTGCCCTCTGTCGGGACTAGATGCACCACCAGAGCGAGTGATGCGTCCATTTTGCATCACTATATTATATCATAAATTACTGTTATTCATTGATATATTTCATATTAAGAGATGATGCTTATGTTATTTCATCTATTTTTGCATGATTGATGATTTTTGGAGGATGAACCATCGGAGTTAGAATTCTGATGGAAAAAAGCACTGTCCAGATGCAAAAATTCGCGAAGATCGGAAAATCCCAGAAAATATATGGAAATTCTTATTTTTCCAGAAGACGAAGGAGGAGTGGAGATGGGCCATAGGGGGCCCACACCCCCTGGTGGTGCGGGTCCTCCTGGTCGTGCCACCAGGTTGTGTGGCCACCCTGGCCCACTTCCAGCATTTCCCTTTGGCATATATAATCCCCTCGAAACCCTAAGACTCGAGGGAGCGACCATAGAAAGATTTTGCCGCCTTTGCGGAGCGGAAAACTGCAAAGAGAGAAAGAGCTCTTCCGCAGGCAGAAACCTGCCAGGGAAATTCCTTCCCGGAGAGGGGAGACCGTCACCATCAACACCACCATCAAGCTAGACTTCATCAGGATCATCATCATCTCCACCAGCACCATCACCATCACTCTGTACCGTTGTAACAATTGGGTTGAATCTTGCATCGTTCTTAGGGGAAACTTTCCCGGTGTTGATTACTTATTGTAGTTGATACTATTGTGTGGAACCATTGAATTATTGTTCATGTTCAGATTGTTACTTATCATTATTTCATCTCTGATCTTGTTCCATATGATGTTTTGTGAGTAGTTCGTTTAGTTCTTGAGGACATGGGAGAAGTGAAGGGAATATGCCCGAGAGGCAATAATAAAGTGGTTATTATCTTATTTCATATTTATGATAAATGTTTATTTTGCATGCTATAATTATATTAATTGGAAACGTTAATACATGTGTGTTTAATAAACAAAATACAAAGTTCCTAGTAATGCCTCTCATATAAACTAGCTCGTTGATTAACAAGATGATCAAGGTTTCCTGATCATGGACATTGGATGTTGTTAATAACGAGGTCACAACATTGGTGGAATGATGTGATGAACATTCATCCGAAGTATAGCATTACGATCAGAGTCATTATGTTTATATTGCTATAACATCATATGAAGTAATCTTAGTCCTTAGACCATGAGATCATGTTAATTGCTAACACCGGAAGAGTATCTTGATAACATCAAACGGCACACCATAACAGGGTGACTATAAAGGTGGGTTCAGTGCTACGAAGGTGTTATGTTGAGGCTCATGGATCAAGAGTGGGATTTGTCCATCCCGATGATGTATAGATATACTCTGGGCCCTCTCGGTGATATCACATTGAAATAGCTTGCAAGCAAGTGATGTAATCACCAGAATGTTATATCATGGGAACAAGAAAAGAGTGCATGTCGGTAACGAGATCAAACTAGGTATTTGGATGCCAATGATCGAATCTTGGACATGTAATATATTGCGAGACAAAGGGATTTAGTTATGACGTTAAAGGTTCACACGATCACAAGAGTCATCGTTGAATATGTGGGAGTCAGTACGGATCTCCGTGTCCTACTGCTGATTATTAATCGGAGAGGGGTCTCGATCATGTCTGCATTATTCATGAACCATAGGGTGACACACTTAAGGGATACCTACACCATTTGGAGCAAATATGTTTCAGATAAAGATTTAAGAAAGCGTTGGAATTATTTCAATAGACACCAAAACTGTTTCGGGTGAAATTGCTGAAATTGGTTCTGCATGTAATATTGAAATTTTGCAGGGGGTTTTATGTGAATGTTTGTTAATTAAAGTAATTAACAAAATTCTGAATAAAATTAATAAAAGAGTTTTATTAAATGAGAGAGCATTAAATTTGGAGAAATTTAATGCATTTAAAGTGGAGACTTTAAAAGAGAATGTGAAGGGGCATTTTAATGTGGAGGGGGTTACCACCACATGAATGGGGGAGGTGAAGGGACACCCTACCCTCCTCCTATAAAAGGCCCCCCTCTCACTCCTTCTTCCACACACCTCCTCGTGAAGGATCTCTCTCCCCCTCTAGTTATTCCCCATGGTCTCGGATTAGCGAGATACATGTTCCCGGTGGCTTTATCTGAAAAGGAGTTGCTACTTCCGCTGCTTTGCTGGAGCGAGGGACGGAGGTTGTCAGGGTACCGGACGTGTGTGCGATCACGGATGCACCGCTGCTTTGTGATGCTGGACTTGCTGGAGCTAGATCTGAAGGACGTGCTGGAGCCGGACCTGCTAGACTTCATCACGATCTTGAGATCGGCAAGTGTACTACTACATCAACCACGAGTTCCTACTCGTTAACAAAACTCGTTGTCTTCGAGGGTAAGTTCTCGATGGATGTATGTCCACCCGTTGCTCTGTATCTAGTAGATAGATCTTGGCGTGTAGTTCTCATCGTAGGATTTTTTTGTTTTCTATGCTGCGAACCCTTTAGTGGTATCAGAGCCTGATCTATGCGTAGGTGCTTTGCACGGGTAGTACAGATATATTTATATGTGGGCGATGATGATCATGTTATTGCATCTTCTATGTATTTTGGATATTGGTGGCATAGTGGGATGAAGCGGCCCGGACCAACCTTACATGTCATCGTACATGAGACCGGTTCCACGACTGACATGCAACTAGTTTTGCATAAGTGGCTGGCGGGTGTCTGTCTCTCCTACTATAGTCAATATCTTATTTATAAGGATTTGCTAATAACTTAGTTATCATCGTTGTGGTTCCATGTTCGTAGGAAAGACCGGTTCTATCTTCGAAAGCCCTAAGCCACGTAAAAATTTGCAATTGATAAATTAGAGGCGTCTAGTTTAGATTGTTGCTGGGCTAGTGTCATGATATGGTAATGTTGTAAGTTGATGTATAGTTGATACTCTTACAACACACCTAACGTGGAAGTTCCATAGACCTTGGCCTTACACACAAAGGAATGATAGAGATCATACCACGATGCATATGATAGAGATCAAATGCATGGACCATATCATCTCACTTTACACATTAGATGTTTGCATCTTATATTGCTAGTTTGGTGTTTTAGTAGCATTATAAGAAGATCCCTCATTTAAATATCAAGATAAAATGTGTTCTTCCTTAAGTATGCACCGTTCTATGGATCGTGTTTCGAGACATCACGTGATGATCGGGTGTACTTGACTCTACGCTTTCATACAATGGGTGTAAGACAATTTTACACACGCGAGTACTAAGGTTCTTACTTGGCGAGCCTAGCATGTACAGACATGGCCCCGGAACATGGACCGAAAGGTTAAGCATGAGTCATATAGTTGATATGATGGCCATATTGATGCTCGCCTTTGAAGCTAAACTGACTCACGTGATGATCGGACTTGGTGTAGTGGATTTGGTTCATGTAATCACCAAAAAGGCACGAGGGATGTCGTTTTTGAGTGGGAGTTCATTTCTAATTTGGATTAGTCGAACTCAATTTATCATAAACTAAATCGAAGTGAATTTGCATAATTTGGTGTAGTCATTGGCGTTTGTTCACTACCTTATGCTTAGTTTTAATTGAGATAATAGAACTATAAAGTTCTGGATATTTACTTTACGAACTGGTATCGTATTGTTTCGAATGTCAATTTAAAGTTTATAAGTCCTATTGCAAACTTTCAGCAAACTCTATTTACTCCATGAAGTTTAATAAATAGTATTAAATCAAGAGTAAGAATTCCAATGTTAGTATCTAAAGTATCATGTTTGCCTCCATGATTATTGATATTCAAAAGTTGTTTTAATATCAAGATTATCTAGGAGCTGAAAATTTGTTTCGGAAACCATCATGTCTAGAAGATATTGTGATATCTAAAACAATTTTTTGGTTGCATTATGATAGAGTATAATTTAGCAAAATATATGTTCTCATATTGTATGAGAATTTGTGAAGGATGGAGATGCTAGGCATCTGGATCTCTCAAAAAGGTTTTGGGAACTAACATTATACTCGTGATTCTTCCTTACAGGCTATAGTAGCTTGATCATGAAAGTTGTCATGATAAGGATGAATAGAAGATGTAAGTAAAATGTTTACTACACTAATAGATTACTAAAGAATGGATTTTTGAAAGAACACCAAACATTTGATGATGGTGATCCACTTCAAAGTGCAAATTCAAAGGCATTAGTATTTGACTAGATACACTTTGTACTATGTGTCATGTGAATGACACCACTATTGATGTTGATAGATTCTTTTAAAAGAAAAAGAATTGTTGAAAGAGAATCTATAAAATATTTGGCAAAAAAGAAAAGGTTGGAGATGTCCAACTTAGGTATATAGAAGATATACATGTTATGGCTGTATTCTTTGCTTGTTAAACAATGTGGTTCTGAGGTATTGGATACCGAATTGGTTGGTATGAAGTGTCATACAGGACAATGCAATTCATGAACTGCAATGGCCTAAGTAACTAGCAAGAGAATAAGTGATGATGATCATCGAAAACAAATAAAGTGTTATTGTGCTTTTCGTTGACGTCAAACCTAGTCTTCAAGATTTGTTTTAATAATTGTTATTTTGTTCCGGTATTACGAGAACAATGGTTGTTCACATAATTACCGTATTCCATAAAGGATGGATGAACTTTTACAAGTCTAGTTGGAGAAATTACATCCATAAACATTATTGCTAAAATTTCGCAAGACAAATGATTGAAAGATCACTTATGAAGTGACATCGCTGTTTAAATTATATTGGAAAGAGAACATGAAGAAACTCCATGTTGATAGAATTTTTAGAGTCTTTGATTTTGATCAATTGACGCTTGTGAAACTTTCCTCGAGATAATTGAAACTCCGTCCATAGGCCAAAGAGGAACGGGTGACTAACTTATTGGATATTATGCATGTTGATGTATATAGTCCATTATATGTAGCCATATGCGATGGATCTTTTTGCTTCATATGCTTTCTCCAGAAATTTAAGTGAATATATCTATATATTTACTTAATAAGGGAGAAGTATGAAACATTTGAAAATTGTTCAAAGACTTTCAAGATGAAGTGAAAAATCATTGTAACAAGAAAATAAAGAGTTTATGATTTGATCATAAAGGAAAATATTTGAGTTACATGTTTGATCCTAAAGATTTGCGGAATTGTTCCATGATTTGTGTTTTCCCGATAATCCATAGGAGTATGGCATATTCGAGAGATGAAATCAAAACCATGTTTGACATGGTAAGATCAAAGGTGGCATTTATAAAACTGCCATTATGTTTTATTGATTGAAGCTTTAGAGACTACCGCTTTTACACTGAAAAGAGCACCATCGTGATCCATTGAAATGACAAATTATGAGTTATGGTTTGGGATATAACCCATACTGTCTTTTCTTAAATTTTGGTATGTTATGCATAAGTAAAATGTTTACAACCAAAGTCGGATAAGCACATCTTTGTAGGTTATCCCAAAGAATTTGTTGGGAATTTCTCCATAACACTGAGGACAAAAGAGTTTGTTACTTGGAACATCAAGTTTCTTGAGAAGGAATTTTTCGCAAAAAGTTAAGTGGGAGGACAATAGAACTTTGATAAGGTTGTTGAACCTTAGCTATATGTGCTAAGTAGCGCAGCGCCAGAAAGTGTCCCGGTGGCGGCCACAATACTCATGGCTCCCGTGATTACAAAGGGTGTGATCTCGGAGATTAGAGTTCCTATTGAACCGTGTGGGTCGGTAAGAATCAAATAGTGTGATTTGATAAGCAAGTCGTTATTGTTTTGACAATGATGAACCGACTACATGCAAAGAAGCGATGATGGGCCCTGACTCCATAAAATGACTAGAAGTCATAGAATCCGTGATAGTATCCATACACGAGAAATCAAGTTTCTGAACTTGGAAGACCCTCCGGAAAGGCGTGAAGCCTATCGGTCGTATTTGGATCTATAAAGAAATAAGACATGGATGTTTAACATCTATGAAATAGTCGACATGTCGAAAAGAAGTTTACGTCAATGTTCAAGGAGTTGACTATGACAAGATTTGATCTTTCATAGCGATATTTAGTTTTGACGGATTAATGTAGCAACCACTACATATAATTTGGTATATGGTAGTTGAATAAACAAAACAAGGTTCTTCTAATAGAATGGTTACCTAGGACGTGTACATGACACGGTCCGAAGGGTTTTGTTAATTCAAAGGATGCTAAAAAGGCATGCAAACTTCAATAGTTGAAGTGAGCATAGCGGAGTTGGAATCTTCACCATGATGAAAAATGTTAAAGGAGTTTAAATCCATCGGAGATGATGAAGATGCTTGCATTTGCAAGAAATTAAGTGGGAGCGCTGAGACATATTTCTAATACATTATGTAGAGGACATATTATTGATTGGAAATGATGTATCTTGTATTGACACAAGTTAAGAATTTCATTAAAATAAGATTTCGATGAAAGACATGGGCAAACCCAGAATATTTAGCATCAATATATATATGGATAGATTAAGGCGCTAATATGGTTGTGCCAGACATACATATATGAGATATTGAAAGGGTTCAATATGGAAACAACACGAAAGGTTCTTGCTGCATGGAAAGGATTGTATCAAGATTCAAGTGTTTCAACACTTGATGAGTAAAATCACATGAAGATTTTGATCGATTATATCGTGATATGTATATATCCAGAATGTCCTATGCTATAAATGTTATGAGCACATACCAGAATGATTCATAAGATGATCATTGGACAATAGTAAAGATATTCTTATGAGCTTTGGAAGAACTAAGAATATATCATGTATAAGTGACAAATAGTTAAAGGTAGTTCATTGTAAAGTGTTACATTGATACTAGTTTTGTCACAAGATACAAAATTAAATTTATCTCAATTTAGACTATGGGTGGCACAATGTAATGGAAAGGATGTTCCATGATGGATTTGGATGAGTTCCAAAGTTGAGACATTGTGACGGATACTACAATGAAAGGCTAAG
This sequence comes from Avena sativa, assembly GCA_916181665.1. Lineage (NCBI taxonomy): Eukaryota > Viridiplantae > Streptophyta > Magnoliopsida > Poales > Poaceae > Avena > Avena sativa. The sequence goes on from OV702289.1 coordinate 688,102,515, forward strand.
TATATGGCTGCTATAGTAGCAGCAAAGGAGGGCATTTGTGTTAAGAAGTTTGTTATCAAACTAGGTGTGGTTCAAAGTGGGCTAATACTATGAAGATATATTGTATGACAATAATATCAACATATTTTAACCCGAACAAACTAAAGGTCTCACCAAAGGACCAAATTTATACAATGCCATCTCATTTGAGAATGAGTGATGCGTAGAGATACAAACACATGCAAATACACACGGACCTGAAACTGTCAGATCCAGAGATTATGTTAACCACTAGCAATAGCGTATATGCAACACCAGAAAGCCATAGGTGTTTAATACGCAAAAATTTTCAAACTAGATTATTGACTCTAGTGCAAGTGGGAGACTGAAGGGAATATGCCCAAGAGGCAATAATAAAGTGGTTATTATCTTATTCCATATTTATGATAAATGTTTATTTTGCATGCTATAATTGTATTAATTGGAAACGTTAATACATGTGTGTTTAATAAACAAAATACAAAGTTCCTAGTAATGCCTCTCATATAAACTAGCTCGTTGATTAACAAGATGATCAAGGTTTCCTGATCATGGACATTGGATGTTGTTAATAACGAGGTCACAACATTGGTGGAATGATGTGATGAACATTCATCCGAAGTATAGAATTACGATCAGAGTCATTATGTTTATATTGCTATAACATCATACGAAGTAATCTTAGTCCTTAGACCATGAGATCATGTTAATTGCTAACACCGGAAGAGTATCTTGATAACATCAAACGTCACACCATAACAGGGTGACTATAAAGGTGGGTTCCGTGCTACGAAGGTGTTATGTTGAGGCTCATGGATCAAGAGTGGGATTTTTCCATCCCGATGACGGATAGATATACTCTGGGCCCTCTCGGTGATATCACATTGAAATAGCTTGCAAGCAAGTGATGTGATCACTAGAATGTTATATCATGGGAACGAGAAAAGAGTGCATGTCAGTAACGAGATCAAACTAGGTATTTGGATGCCAATGATCGAATCTTGGACATGTAATATATCGCGAGACAAAGGGATTTAGTTATGACGTTAAAGGTTCACACGATCACAAGAGTCATTGTTGAATATGTGGGAGTCAGTATGGATCTCCAGGTCCCGCTGCTGATTATTGATCGGAGAGGGGTCTCGATCATGTCTGCATTATTCGCGAACCGTAGGGTGACACACTTAAGGGATACCGACACCATTTGGAGCAAATATGTTTCAGATAAAGAATTAAGAAAGCGTTGGAATTATTTCAATAGACACTAAAACTGTTTCTGGTGAAATTGCTGAAATTGGTTCTGCATGTAATATTGAAATTTTGCAGGGGGTTTTATGTGAATGTTTGTTAATTAAAGTAATTAACAAAATTCTGAATAAAATTAATAAAAGAGTTTTATTAAATGAGAGAGCATTAAATTTGGAGAAATTTAATGCATTTAAAGTGGAGACTTTAAAAGAGAATGTGAAGGGGCATTTTAATGTGGAGGGGGTTACCACCACATGAATGGGGGAGGTGAAGGGACACCCTCCCCTCCTCCTATAAAAGGCCCCCCTCTCACTCCTTCCACACACCTCCTCGTGAAGGATCTCTCTCCCCCTCTACTTATTCCCCATGGTCTCGGATTAGCGAGATACATGTTCCCGGTGGCTTTATCTGAAAAGGAGTTGCTACTTCCGCTGCTTTGCTGGAGCGAAGGACGGAGGTTGTCGGGGTACCAGACGTGTGTGCGATCACGGATGCACCGATGCTTTGTGGTGCTGGACTTGCTGGAGCTGGATCTGAAGGACGTGCTGGAGCCGGACCTGCTGGACTTCATCACGATCTTGAGATCGGCAAGTGTACGACTACATCAACCACGAGTTCCTACTCATTAACAAAACTCGTTGTCTTCGATGGTAAGTTCTCGATGGATGTATGTCCACCCGTTGCTCTGTACCTAGTAGATATATCTTGGCGTGTAGTTCTCATCATAGGAATTTTTTGTTTTCTATGCTGCGAACCCTTCAAGAAGTCATGTTGTTAGTAGTGGAATTGTGTTGAGAAAGATTCAATGGTTTGATATTTAAGTTGTGGTGTTATTCTTCAAGTGGTGTTATGTGAACATCGACTACATGATACTTCACCTTTATGGGCCTATGGGAATCCATTGTGTATTTGGCTACTAATCGTGGGGTTACCGGAACAGAAACCTAAACCCCCATTAGGAAACCTTTGCATAAGGGAGTGTAGGATCTCAAAGTTTAAGGTTGTGGATAGGTTTTTATCTTCATCAAGACTATTTTCTGGCGCCGTTGCCGGGGAGTGAAGCGCTATTGAAGAGTGGAACTGGTAAAAGAAACTTCTACTGTGAGTATTTTTTTATCTATGTTTGTTACTTTATTCTCAATATGGATAATTCACTTAGTTTCTTGTTTCGGAATGCTACTACCACTGCTAAGGTAGTAGATGAACCACCACCTACTAAAATTGATCCTTTTAAAATACCTACAAAAATTGTTGATCGTGTTATGGATAACTACTACTCCCTCCGTCCCAAAATATAAGGCGCCTAAGGATTGATCAAAAGTCAAACCTTACTAACTTTGACCAAATATTTAGAAAAAATATCTACATCCACAATATTGAATGGACATATTAAGAAAATATACTTTATGGTGAATCTATTGATATTAATTTAGTATTATAAATTTTTATATTTTTGTGAATAATCATGGTCAAACTTAAAAAATGTTGACTTTTGACTAATCCTTAGGCGCCTTATATTTTGGGACGGAGGGAGTATTTTGGAGATGGAACTGTCCATCTCGGTGATCATTTGCTTTTTATACATGAATTATGCGGATTGTTCAAGTGTGCAGGTATTACCATAGATCAAGTTAAGAAAAAGTTATTCTCTATATCATTGAAAGGCAGAGCTGAGGAATGGTATAAGCTGCTAAAGAATGGCCAATCTCTTGAATGGGAGGAAATTGTACCTCTCTTTTATTCCAAATTTTATCCTCCTAGTGAGAATTATAAAGATCGGAATCAAATATATAACTTTTGGCCTCATGATGGAGAGAGTACCGCCCAAGCTTGGGGGAGACTAAAGTCACTAATGCTCAAATGTCCTATTCATGAGCTCCCTAATAATACTATTATCAATAACTTTTATGCAAGGCTTTCTCTCTATGATAAGGATCTATTGGATGCTTCTTGTGTTGGATCATTTACACGTATAGAAGAAGAAGGTAAATGGGATCTTCTAGACCGTATTCAAGACAATGCTGAAGCATGGGAGAATGATAAAGGAAGAAAGTCAGGTATAAATTATGATTATGAATGCATTAAATCTTTATGGGAACTGATAACTTTCATAATATTAGTAATGCTTATGGTCTTGATTCTCAAAGTATTGCAAATTGTTTTAAGGCGTTTGCCTCTTATATTGAAATTCCTAAAAAGAAATGGAACAACTATCATGAGCCATACAAAGATATTGTTAATTGTATTCCTGCTAGAAATACTAAAGTTTATACTGTTGATCATATTTTACCTAAACCTTACATCGAGAAAATACCTTTCCCTATTAAGGTAAAGGAGAATTCTATGATAACTAGTATGGTTAACAAAAGTACAAAGAAAGTTGTAGAACCTGATGAACAAATAGATGTTGAACCTGCAGTAGCAATTGAGAAATACTTTGTCTCTAAAAATGTAAAAGATGGGCACATTATCCTTTGTAAGGGTACTTCTAATATTGTTTCACATCCTAGTGGAACTAGGAAAGCTAGTGTCCCTGTGTTTTCTGTCAGAATAAGTGATCATTGTTACAATGGTTCATGTGATAGTTATATCGTTAAATTTATGCATGATACTGAAAGTTATTATGAGAGAGGGAAAAATGTTTCTATGTATCTCAATAATATTAACTTTCCTCGCTTTATGCTGAAAGTCTTTATATTGCACTTGTTTTGCCTTCCTATGCTACTAGCCTATGGTTTCAATAATTTATTTTCTTACAAAATTCCCTTGCATAGGAAGTGGGTTAGACTTAAATATGTGTATATTTGCTTCTTGATGCTCTCTTTTACTTCAATTCATATTCTTATGTGAGCATCATTGAAATTTATCATGCCTATCTTAATGGCTAAAGAAAGAGCTTTTTAGGAGACAACCCAATATATTTTTGCTTTCAGTTTATTTTTATTTATTTGAGTCCTCAAAGTTATTGCGTATGTAATAACCTTTCCTTATCCTTTTTGTTTGGTTTTTGTGTCAAGATTACCCTCTAATGAAAGAGAAGTTAGATTTGGGGAAGTTGCTGTCCTAAAACAGATTTTTGTGCTTCACCGTAAAACACCGTGAAAAATCCTAGAACGTCGTACTAATCTGTAATTTTTTGTGTGTATGCCCCAAGTTATTATTTAACTTTCGTTAGTTTGCACTTCTTGATTTGAGCAACAGAAGATTTTCGAAAAAATTGATCTTTACCTACTGGTCTATTTTGACAGATTTTTGCCATTTTTGCATTTGCCTCTTAAATCGATTTCCTTTTTGTATTCTTTTTGGGTTTTCGAAAGGAGTTGCTTCAGTAGCTTATGTTTCGATGGATTTCAGTTGAAATTGAACCTAAAGGTTTATTATCTTGCATGCACTAATATTGCTAATGAAGATTGTGTGAACTTTTGTATGAAAGAAATTTTCAAGTGGTAGGAGAAAATGATATAATGAGATGAAGAATGGTCAAAAACGCAAGAACTATATTTTTGAAGATTCTTACAATGAAGATATTGATGTTATTCAAGTGTTGACTCTGGAAGAATTTATTAAAGACCAAATTCAGAAACATGTATAGTCTGTTTTCGAATAGGTAACAGTTCTGGTAAGAAAAGGTCCGTGAAAAACTTTTCAATTTATATTTTTGTAGTTTTTATCTAACATGGAAAATAATGAGTCGAAAAAGGGACGGAAACAGAGCCCGGGTGGCTCACACCACCCCGTGGCGCAGGCCCACATGGCTGCACCACCAGGGGGTGTGGCCACCCCGGAGCCCATCTCCGACCCGTTTTCTCCCAGTACCTTCCTTTTGTTGTTAAACTTTGTAATATATAATCCCCCGGGTCCCTCGAGGTTCGTATATCATGTTCTCGTCGTGTTTTCGTTTTGATCTGTTTCTAATAGGTAGATTCTCAGTTTTGGAGGCACAATGTCTTCCTCTGGATCTCCTAAGGAGGATTCCTCCACGGACATCATCAACCCATACATGTATGAGTTGAAGATTCACCCCAAGGAGTTGTTGTTCAAAGATGGGAAGGTACATATAAAATAAGTTCAGGGCCCTAAAGGAGAAGGTAGTTTGGAGGAAAGGATGGAAGCACTGGAGCAAGAAGTATTTAGGTATAAGAAGATGGTAGAACGCGAAGTGGACATCATCCATAAGATAAGTTCAGAACTCATCGCCGAGCACAAGAAGGAGACTGCTGAGCTTAAGGATGAAATTCTCTCACTCCATCTAACAACCAACCAACTACAATCACAACTCTACGACATGCAAAATCAAAACTGTGAGTATGAGGCTAGGTTTAAACACATAAGTTCTACTGCTAGTTTTAGGATATTGGAAACCAAGATGTCCATTGTTGATGGGGAGCCTTTACCTTGGAAGTCGGATGATGATGAGAGAACACCACCACATCCGAAGGACTAATTCATCATCAGTTTTTGGCATCCCCTTGGTTTGTTCCAAGATTGGGGGAGTGCCACGATATCATATCATTATCTTTCATCTTTTTACCTTTTTAGTAGAGTCATATCATGAATAGAGAAGTTATAATATAGGATGGTTTGCATTGTGTAAGTATCTCCCCTATAGTTAGTTATCTATGTATCCCTTGGTGTGAGTTGCTGTTATGGAATATTAATGAGAAGTTATATCATTTACTTTTGCACATCTTATTTTAGTTTGCAATTTCTGTTATATGATTGATCTTATTGTTAGTATTGGTATCACTTTGGGATCATTAAGTAAATTTAATTGGTTTTGGCAAATCTAGCTCTGGTCAGTAGCAACATTATTTGAGGATTGAATGGAAAAGAGAAAAGTACTTTTAGAAATATAATTTCATTATCTTTCTTTCTTGATTGACTCATAAGATTAGTATTCTCTAGTTAAGATCTTTTGTGTTTCCAAGGAAGATTGCATGATTGTTTCTATCACTTGTATGTTTGTTTATTTCCTTCAACTCTTATGCTTGCTACCCAACCTTGCTAGCCAAAACCTGTACTGAGAGGGAATGCTTCTCGTGCATCCAATCCTTGAACCAAAACCTATGTCATTTGTGTCCACCATATCTACCTATTAGCTTTATTGCTATTTCAAGTAAATTCTCGAGTTTTATCTATCTTCCAAATTAAACTTGTTATGTGAAAACTAGTGATTAAAGCTCTCACAAACTTGATGTCACACCTTATTTTTCTTGCACTTAATAAACTAGAACCATTGTGTCCATCTATGTTGCTTATATGCTTGCACTTTATAAGTTGTGAATTAGCATAACCATGTTACCATGGGGAACGCTTTCAACATTGCACTTAATATTAAGTTGATATCACGTTCTTTTGTTTATGGATCCCGGCGGTGTGAAATAAAAGGGGAGCTTGTAAGCTCATGGAGTTTGTATATGTGTTAGAGAAACGCTTGGGCGGCTAGCCTAAGCCATGCCTAATCATGGTGGAAACTTGCAGCATAACCATAGTGAGCATTCTATGAAGCATCCTTGATAAAAACCTATGCAAATAGCAAATAAAAAGATCGCTGAGATGCTCACTGTCTGTTGCCTTGTCATTTTGATATGGGATAGCTCTTGTGTCATCGGGCAAGGGGTACCCCGTTGGCGGTTCTCTATGATACACATACACTTACAATGACAAGAACTTATCGGAAACCAAAGTTGAGTAGCATGAGGTCTGGTACTCATAAGAAAGGGGCATAAGATTTTCAACTTATAACTTGTCAAGCATATCCTCATATTTGTGTCACTTTAACCTTAATCACTTCAAGATGCTTATGATAGGGGCAATGAGAGCTGAAATCTAGTAAGTACCATAATTTTTGGAAGCTCTTTATGAAACTTGAAAATCCCTGCTTCCCTCTGCGAAGGGCCTATCTTTTACTTTTTAGTTGAGTCAGTAAACCTATTCCTTTGTATCTCAAGCAAGCATTTGAGTTGTTGTCATTTAATCATCCATATGATTATTTATTCAATCATGTTTCTTATGTTCCTTGTTTTGCACATTGCTCTTATCCGATTGAATATTACTTTGAAAGCTATCATCAAAAAACCATTATGTTTGACTCCTGCAACTTGGTAACCGTTCTCTGATCAAGAACAAGGTTTGCCATTACCAATTATGATTTACTTTGTGTATCTTTATTGTGTTTCCCTTACTCATTGCAAGTTAAGTTATATAATAGTAAGTTGTTTTCTATTATGATTTGTGTATTGATGAATGTGATGCTTCTTGTCCGTATTCTCTTTATCAACACTTCACTCCATAAACCTATGGTCATGTTTATTGAGCTCAGTTTTCGCTTGGGGACAAGCGAGGTCTAAGCTTGAGGGGAGTTGATACGTCCATTTTTCATCACTATTTTATACCATAATTTACTGTTATTTCATTGATATATTTCATATTAAGAGATGATGCTTATGTTATTTCATCTATTTTTGCATGATTGATGATTTTTAGAGGATGAACCACCAGAGTCAGGATTCTGATGGAAAAAGCACTCTCCAAATGCAAAACTTCAGGAAGATCAGAAAAACCTAGAAAATATATGGAAATTATTATTTTTCCAAAAGATGAAGGAGGCCAGAAGGAGGAGTGGAGATGGGACACAGGGGGCCCACACCCCTGGTGGCGCGGGTCCCCCTGGCCACGCCACCAGGTGGTGTGGCCACTCTGGCCCACTTCCAGCATCGCCCTTTGGCGTATATAATCCCCTCGAAACCCTAAGACTCGGGGGAGCGACCACAGAAAGATTCCGCCACCTCTGTGGGGCGGAAAACTACTGACATGGGTATACCCTACAGGTACTTGAGCTTGGTATATACGGTCTGAATCCAGCAGAGGCCCACGGTGTCACCAAGGCCTAAATGGAGAACTCGGGTAACCTACGGACTCTTGATTGCTTGAAGAACAACAAGAAGCTAAAGGTAGAAAGTTCAAAGGGGAAAACCGTAACCTGTAACCGACTCGACCTGTTACCCGAGACCTAGCCTATCTATCTAAAGGCTAGGACGGGGTGGCGAGGAGGACACACGCAACCCTATTTTCCACAACCCTCGCCAGATTGCATCTGCGCACCATTGTAATCCTCGATTCCTTCAATAATTCCACGAGCAGACAAGCAGGAGTAGGGACCTCTGCGAGGCCTGAACCTGGTAAATCTTCGAGTCCCCTGTGTGCTTGTTTGCTAGCCGATAGATGTCTCCAGCACTCCCTCCTTCTCCAAAACCCAAGTCCATAACAATGGGCATTGATGAGTTAAACCCTCATCAATTGGCGCCGTCTGTGGGAACTGGGAGTGCTGATGTTGCAGCTTCTTCGGCCCCATCAACCGTGATCTACAACTCCGCAACAACGGAGATTTCGCCAACTCTTCGGTGCGTTCGACTTCAGCGTCCACACGCCAGCCACTCGCCCCGCCTTCAAATCCATGGGCGACGGAATTAGCCTGGCGATCGGGAGCTTCCGCTTCCAAGTTGGTTAGATGGGCACGCTTTGCATGCCTGACCAGCCGACGATACCATCGATTGCTCCAGCATCATGGTTCCCTCCGCCGATCGGCACCCTCAGCGAGCTCAATACCTCGACAATAGTTGAGAATACGGTTAGCGACAGCAGTCGTGAATCCGATCTGGTCGATCTGGCAACTGTAGACGGACTCTGAAAGTTGTGGGAGCAGTAGCTTCCCCAACCACTTCATGTGCGCCATCATCAACACGGGCGACTCCTCTGCCAATCGCGACAACACGGGCAATGGTGGCCATGGAGCCGACCCGCCAAACGGCGGCATACCCAATGGCGGACCACCGCCAAACGGCGGCCCCATTAACGACGCCCCCATCAACAACGGAGGGGCAGTCAAATCTCCAACTATGATAAACGAGCAAACTAGCGAACGCGTCGTGATCAATCTCAATGACCTCGAGTGGGCTCGTTGCCGAGAAACCCTACAAGGCCACCCTCTACCCTTCGGCTCCCCACAAGAACTGCGGATGGGTTACCATTGGCTCCTGAAAGAGGAATACAAGCGCCAACTACAAACAATCGCGCAACTCGAGGCGCATAAAAAGGCGGATGACGAATCAAGCCTCCAACAAGCTGGGCTCTCCTCCCACGAAGGATCCTCCTCCAAATGCAACGAGTACATCGCCAACAAGAGACGATCTCGACTCGCCCATCTCACTAAACAAGAACGTGTAGAAGCCGCCAAAGTCCTTGACTTCGGCTCCATGACAGTGGATATGCGCGACAACGTACTCCAAAAAACACCGCAAGCTGCAGTAACGGCGGCCACCATGTACCTCCTCAACAACCAGCCGCCAGCTGGAGACCCTCGAGCTGCCATGCACCGATCTATGATCGCAGGCTTGGGGTTAATCGAGGCCTCCCTCGACAAAGAGCTAGCATCGGAACCGAAGAAAGGCAAGGCTCTGGCAAAATGCTACTCCTCGCCCTCATCTAGTAACACTATTCATGATCTGTCTCGATGTCGCCGCTCCCGGCGACATGACCACGACTACGATGCGCGTGATGACCTCATGCAGCGCAAAATCGACAAATGACGTGCCCGATCGACCGACTTAGAATACGAAGATGTAGAGCTCTGTGGCGCTAGATGCTTCAGCAGGGCCATCAGACAAAAGCGAATGCCCAAGGGATTTAAGCTCCCATCAGAGAACCCAAAGTTCAATGGTCTACAGGACCCGAAAATCTGGTTAGAGGACCATATCTCCTCCGTCAGGCTCCACGGCGGGAGTCGAAGCACGGCCATGCAATGCCTGCAGCTACAGTTGCAGGGTGCCGCCCGAGCATGGCTCAACAACCTCCCACGCGGATCCATTCGCAGTTGGGAAGAGCTGGTCTACAGCTTTGTGTGCAACTTCAAAGGCACCTACAAAAGGCCCGCATCAATCGAAGAGCTGAGATGCTGCCAGCAAAGGTCGGGCGAGTCGCTACGCTCATACATCCAGAGGTGGTCCATCATCAAGAACTCCGCAGAGAATATCTCGGAGGATCGCGCGATTGACACATTCAACGGCGTCGTACGCCACGTAGAGCTCAGGGAGGAGTTGGGCCGCTCGAAGCCCAAAATAATCGACCACCTGATGGAAATCGCGAATCGTTGGGCAGATGGAGAAGATTCAGTAAAAAATCGCGTTCACTCCGACGACGAGGCAGAACTCGAATGCAGACGCGACCTCCGAAGCAAACGCCGCATGCGCATCTACGATGACCGCGACGATGTCAACATGGTCGCAGCCGGCTATGCCAACAGACGCGACGACAACCGCAACAGCGGCTACCGCAGCGATGGATACCGCGACTTCGGGAAAACCACGCAAGTATGGCAGCTCCACAATCGTGATGAGGCACCCGCAACATCCATTGAAGACAAGTTGTCCGGGCCATGCACTGTGCACTTCTACATCGACAGGCACGACGGAAAAAAGAAGTCCAGCCACCTCCTCAAGGACTGCCACGAGTTCCTCAAACTACATGAGGGACTGGCTCGGATGAATCGCAACGCAGTCGAAAGGGGCTACGGAGCCGCCCCAGGCGTCGTGGCACATGGAGCTCCACCACCACCACCTGGACCACCCCCAAATGCAGCTGTGCCGGACCAGCACCACGGAGGCGAACCATACCCACGGGCCATGGGTACCATGATGATCCAAAAGGGACGTGATGGCTCGTGTATTAACAAGCTCGTTGGGGAACCCCAAGAGGAAGGTATGATGAGCACAGCAGCAAGTTTCCCTCAGTTATGAAACCAAGGTTTAACCGAACCAGTAGGAGCAAGGAAACACCCCAAAGGTGTTGCTAGCTGAGCCTTGGCAGGGCGCACTACCGGTGCTAGTAGCAACATGGAGACCTGCACAACACAACCACAGAACTTTGTCCCCAACTTGCGATGAGGTTGTCAATCTCACCGGTTTTGCTGAAAACAAAGGATTAAACGTATCGAATGGAAGGAAGTAATAGTTTTTATAAAGTAAACACAAAGCAGTAAGCAGTTTATAGATTGTATGTAAAGAAAAGGACCAGGATCCATAGTTCACTAGAGGTGGCTCTCCTTAAGATAGATAACATGCTGGGTGAACAAATTACAGCGGGGCAATTGATAAACATCGAGAAAGCAATACATGCATATACTAATCATCTTGACTCCTTTGAGACTTGATTGGGCATTACAACATTATACATAGACCGCCATCCAACTTCATCTATGACTAATAATCCACCTTCAGGTTATCATCCGAACCCCCTCCAGTATTAAGTTGCAAGCAACAGATTATTGCATTACGAATTGCGTGTAAAGTAAACAATACGATTGTTCTATGAACAAAGCATTGTTGTTTTCTCCCTAGTAGCAACAGCACATCTAGTACCTTAGAGATTTCTGTCACTTCCCCAGATTACCAGAGGCATGAACCCACTATTGAGCATAAATACTAACTCTTAGAGTTGCTAGCATTTACTTGGCCAAGATAGCTACTAACAACGGAAAGCATGCAAGATCACAAATAACAAAGACATGATAGAATCAATAATCAATCTTAAATAGCATCTCAATATCCATCAGATCCCCGCAAACACAACATGCATGGATTACAAATAGATGATCTTGATCATGAACGGAGCTCACAAGATCTAGACATGAAAGCACAAAGGAGGAGAACTAGCCATCTAGCTACTACATGATTCCGTAGTCCAGAGATGAACTACACACGCATCACACCGGAGGCTTGCATGATGATGAAGAAGGCCTCCAGGGTGAATTCCCCTCTCCGGCAGGGTGCCGGGAAGAGCTTTAGATCCCTCCCGATCTAGGGATGGAGATGACGGTGGCTACAGACTCTTTCATGGATTTTTGATCGGGTACTTAGGGTTTTCGTCCCGAGGGCATCTTATAGGCGGAAGGAGAGGTCGAGGGGGTGCTGGGGTCGGCCAGACCACCCCCTGGCGCGGGCCAGGCCTGGACACATGGCCAAGTGGTGTGGCCGGACCCCAGCCCTCCTCCATCTCGTATTCTGGCATCTGATGACTCTCGGAAAAATAGGCACTTTGGCTTTTGTCCCGTCCAATGCCGAGAATATTCATTTTCTGACTTTCCTGGAACCAAAAACAGCAGAAAACAGGCAGCTGGCACTGTGGCTCTTGTTAATAGGTTAGTCCAAGAAATCATATGAAAAGTACTCCAAAGTGTGGACAAAACATAAGAAAGTGGATAAAACCAAGCATGGAACATCAAAAATTATAGATACATTTGCAATGTATCAACATCCCCAAGCTTAACTCCTGCTCGTCCTCGAGTAGGTAAGTGAGATAAAGAAAGAATAATTTTTGAGGTGACATGCACCATCAAAGACTTGATCAAAGTATTTGTAAACATTCAAAGCTGGGATCATAGTAAGACAAAGTTCTAGCAATAAGACAAAGAAACTATGATGCAACATGAAAAGGCACAAACAAAAGATTCATGAATAGCAATGCTTTGCAAGACGTTTGTTTGTTTCACATAAAGAAAACATAGCATAATAGTATTCATCTTGTCCCTCATAGAGTAGCAAATATAAATGCATAGGACACCTTCAAAGTTCATAAGAGTGACTAGATACAAATAGTTTAAAACAAGCCATATCAAGATATGCATCAATCAACTAGTCTTGGGACAATGCACATAGAACTAAGAATGGCCACTATGCTCTCAAAGTAGGTGCATAAAGGTAGAAGGTGGAGACTCAATATAAAGGTGGAAGAAAGGCCTTTATAGAAGGAAGCAGGGATTCAAGTCTCATAAAGAGCTTCCAAAAATTATGGTACTTAATAGCTTTCAGCTCTCATTGCCCCTATCATAAGCATCTTGAAGTGATTAAGGTTAAAGTGAACAAACTATGGTGTACATGCTTGACGAAGTATAAGTTATAAATCTCATGTCCCTTGTATACGAGGGCCGCTCCTCATGCTACTCAAGTTGAGTCACCGGTAAGTTCTTGTCATCGTAAGTACATGTGTATCATAGAGAACCGCCAACGGGGTACCCCTTGCCCGATGATACGGAAGAATCCCCATATCAAAATGACAAGGCAAGCAGACAACGAGCATCTCAGCAATCTTCTTATTTACCATGGGAATATGGTGCTTTTTCTCTCTTTCCTCTGGTCATAATCTCTTTTTTTCTCGTTTTCTCTTTTTTCTCAATATAGGACTCTTTTTTTATAAGAAGAAAGCTTCATATACAGCTCATTATGGTTACGCTGCAGGTTTCCACCATGTCAGCATGGATTAGACCAGCGGCCCAGGCGTTTCTCTAACACATATACATAACTCCATGGACTTACAAGCTCCCCTTTCATTTCACACCGACGACATCCATATACAAAAGAGCATGATATCAACTAGGTACAAGTACCAAGTGCAATGTTGAAAGCGTTCCCCATGACAGCATGGTTCTGCTAATTCCCAACAAATAAGTGCAAGCATATACAACATAGACGACACAATGGTTCAAGTTTATTAAGGGCAAGAAAAGTAAAGTGTGCCATCAAGTTCGTGAGAGCTTTAATCACTAGTTTTCTCATAACAAGTTTAATTCGGAAGGTAAACAAAAGCATGAATATACTCGGAATAGCATAAGCTAGTAGGTAGGTATGGTGGACTCTTTGGAATAACTTGGTTTTAGAGAGTTAGATGCATGAGTGGAACTCATACTTGGTTGTCGAGGCTAGCAAAAGACTGGGAGCGACAAACTAAGAGAGCAATAATGGCCATAATCATGCAGAGCGACAAAACATCATTGATCAAAGCATAAAGTGATACTACAAGTTGAAAACTAAAGGATCATAAAGGCAATGGTGACTTGAGATAGTCATAACATGGTGTGAGCATGCGCCAAGTTAACTCAAATAAAGCATCAAAGGAGAATACCACTATACTATGCTTTAATATGCAAAAACAACACATGATTCATCCAAGGCACATTAAGCAATCTCAATTGTTTATAACAATTCATGCTACAGCAAAGAATACTAAGCATAAAGCCAAAACAATATCAAGCATGGCATGATAAAGCATAGGCCACAGTCAAAAACAAGCTATTTTTACCACATAAGCATGAACTTTCCTACTCTTTTCCAATCCAAACCAAACTATTTGAAAACCAATGTATGAAACAGGGTGTCCAACCAATTTATTCAGAAAACTAAGCAAACAAAAGCAAACGAAAAACCAAAACAAAAACGAAAAAGAAGACGCTCCAAGAAAAACACAACTGTGCATGAAACAATAAAAATGAAGCGTTTGGAAGAAACCTGGGATTTTTATTGATGAAGAAGGGGATGCCTTGGGCATCCCCAAGCTTTGACGCTTGTACTTCTTGGATATTTCTTGGGGTGACACGCGTGGCATCCCCAAGCTTGAGCTTTAGTCCATCCTTCATCTCATTACTCATTCCTTCCATACATCTGAAATTTTTCCTTCATACAAAACTTCACATAATCTTTATTAGCAACATTAGTGCACTCAAGATAATAAGTCTTAAGGTTCAGTTCCAACACCAAATAAAATTCCATTAGAACACTAGCTACTGAAGCACTTCCCTAAAAAATCTCAATTCCCCAAAAGAACTCAAAAAGGAACCAACAAGAAGCAAATGCAGAAAATGGCAGAAATCTGTCAAAACAGACCAGCAGGTAAAGACGAATTTTTTCGAAGACCTTTTGTTGCTCAAATCAAAAAGTGCTGAACTAACGAAAGTTAGATAACAACCTGGGGGAGAAGCACAAAAATTCACGCCTCAAAAAGAAGTTCATAGATTTTACACGAATGTTTACGGTGAAGCACAGAAATCTGTTTCGGGACAGCAACTTTCTCAATCATTACTTCTCTCTCATTACAGGTTACTCTTGGCACAAAAAGCAAATAAAAAGGATAAAGAGCGGTTATTACTGAAGTAATAACTTCCAAGACTCATCTAAAACTTTTGGGTTATCTCCTAATAAGTACTTTTCTTTAACGCCTTTAAGTTAGGCATAAGAATTTCGATGATGCTCACATAAGAAATATGAATTGAAGTAAAAGAGAGCATCAAGAAGCAAATTCAAAACACATTTAAGTCTAACCCACTTCCTATGCAAAGGAATCTTATACGCAAATAAACTCACAAAGAACAAAGTGACAGGCGTAGGAAGATAAAACAAAAGTAACTTCAAAACTTTCAGCACATAGAGAGGTGTTTCAGTACCATGAAAACTTCTACAACCATATTTTCCTGTCTCAGACAAACATATGCATGATGATGATGCTCAATGCAATGTGGCATGCTGACATGAGCATGCGGTCATGATGATGCACAAAACAAAAACTCCAAGCGATTTTCTAGTAGTGATTTTACCGGGGTGCTACAATTCGACACCACTAACAAGGGATCTCGCCCTCGAGATCTGCCTCATGGTACTGAAAAGAAGGATGATGGTCGGACTCTTCTCGCTTCGTGTAGATCCGCGTGACACCACTAACAAAGATTCTTTCTCCGTCTTGAATTCGGCGACACCACCAACACGAGGTTGTTGCTCATGTTCATTGAGAGAACACTCCGGAGAAAACAAAGATGAAGGTAGAGGTATCAAAGATAAGGCCACCTTTAACTTCCATGGAAGGAGAGAAAAGGGGCAACCTAATCCACTTCAATATACAAGAGCGAATAGAATGAGTAGTCGGCATGGGGGCCAATCCATCATGCACCAAAACTATTACTCCGCACATGCAGTAGAAAAATCGTGCAACCCATTCTCGGAATTCAGACTGAAGATCTCAACGAGAGAGGTTCGGAAACAAAGGAGTGATGCAGGCTCTTCATCGGATCAGATGTACCTGATGATGTCGAGAAGGGAAACACTGGAAGATACAAAAGAAAGATTTCAGTGGATTTTGATCCACCGAATGGTACAACAGATGAAGGGTTACTCTGATAACACAAAGACTGGATGTGGAACCACCATTGCAAGAGAAAGGAATCGAAACCCTGAAGGTACAACGGAAACCCAACCACGAGAAATCATGGACTCGAAGAGAAGATAAGAGTAGATTCAAAACACACAGAGGTAAGAGGAGAATAGCACAGAGGTAAGGAGTAAAAGCAGACCTAATCAGATATATCCAACCGATTTTTCAAAATAGTTTTGACACTCTACAACATCCGTTAGCTAGGTTATCCTACAGGCTGGACCAGTGGGGTATCACAACTGCTGAGCTCTGATACCACTTTGTAACACCCTCAAATCGACCCTATGCAGATTTTAGCGCTTCCCGTCAAACCCGCATAGAAACGATTCAAGGACGCCCACCGGGCACTTGCGTGCGGGTGGAAAACAAAGTAATACCATTACACAATAGTTCACGATGGAACCCACAGAACAGATATATATACAACACGACTCCATGAGTCAAGAATACAGATATACAATACAAAGATCCAATTCACCTTGAAAACGATACAACATTCGAGTACGGATAAGAAGCAAATTGAGCTAAGAGCCCTAAAGAATAACCAATGGCGTCCATAACCCTGCCCAGGCCAAGCCGGAAGGGTAACCTTGCTAACGATGTCGATCTCAAACCTGCTAAAACAAAAGGGGTGCCAACAAAGGACAAAGGAAAAACAGGAGCGTCAGTACTGAGGCCAGTACACGGCGAGGCTAGAATTCGGCGGCTCTCGCCTACATAGGTATGGTGGGCTGAAGCGGCAGCAAAGCATGCACTACACAACCTATAGAGACCCGATACATCTGCTGGCTATTAGAGAAGGATAAGAAAGACCTATTCAGGACCAACCCGATACTAACACCAATCATACCCATCCTGGTATTCCCCCTCGAGACCAAACGAGGAAGTCAAACCGAGGAACTCACACAGTTGGTAATTATATTCATTACATTATAGTTGAAGCACTTACTAGTCAGATATATATAGCATGAGTAGTCCTAATAGCATAAGTAGTGGGCAGTTTTAGTTAACCATTCAGTTGTAGTTGCAGTACTTACTAGTCAGATACAAGTAGCATGTGACATCCAAACCCAGTAGTTGTTGGCACTTTTATTTCATTCCATTGGAGTTGCGATACTTACTAGGCAGGTATAACATGACACGGTACACCCTAGTTCCACCAGTTGTTGGCACTTTTATTATCCATTCCATTATAGTGAAGCTGATTACTAGTCACATATTAAGTCAAATTTATAGCACTACTTTAGTTATGCTTGTCTATGATCGAGATACTGTGCTCCAAGTCATCCATAACCGCGGACACAACTTTCAGAAAGATTTACCCTGCAGGGGTGCACAAATAGTAACACACACACGATCAATCTCGAAAAAACCAAATCAAAACCCAACGAGGCTTTCACGACAAAGCAATCACATGGTTTGTAAATCATTTCAGGGGGCCACCCTACTAAGCTACCCGCAACGAAGTTGGCCGGCTCCGAGGCGGACCCAGGGTTTGTGTCAATGGCTGTAAATGACTGGGAACCCGAAAGTGTGACTGGGCTTATCGATACCGCGAAAACATTCCACGTTCCAAAACAGTACAGGTGCTCCACGCACAATCGTAAATAAAGCAGTAAAGCATGGCATAAGTACAGGATAGTAATAAAGCCCCAAACTACCGTGTGGCCCCAAGAAATGAGAAATGAATCAAGCTCTGGCTAAGGGGGATCCATAGGGTCTCCCATATGTGGATAGTGCGAATAGTCAAGGAACAGGTATCAAGTACTCGAGGCCTACGGGACACAAGTGGACATGAAAAACCAAATAGCATATATTGCCCATCGGTGCCTCTTTCATTAGTTATCCCAGCAATTTAATATCAAGTTGTAATTAAAGTCATCATCCTCTCCATCGTAAAGCATATGACAACATTCCAACAACTGTGTGGTACTTCACGACACGGGATCGCACCTGAGCAAGCGACTACGACTCGCAAGACCATCTATCTACCAAACAACAGGTAATAGGAGGTGTCCAAGGCAATATAAAGGTTGCACGGAATATATCTGGTATGGAACACTAAAGCATAGCGACACGGATAGTAGTAGATCAACAGAAAGGAAGTAAAGACTATAAATGCAAAATAGGTAGAAAGGGGGAGATTGCTCGCCTGGGAAACACTGCCGAAGATACATTAGCCGAAGAACTTGTTGATACTCGCATCCACTCAATGGCCTAATCCGCGAAGAAGCAAAGCACTAAAAGAAACACCAGGTGTGCTATTTAATACTATGGTAAAAGATCTGGCATGTTTATGATATGATGCATGACATGGCAAAGATGCGGTGCAATTAGTCCATATTAAGCGGAACCGGGGTCCCAACAAATAATTAGAAGGTTCAAGTTATTTGGATACCCCGCAATTTAAATGTTGTATTAACAAGGCAAAACATGGCATCGGTTCTCTACACAAATTTAAATGGAGGCGTTGTAAGACTAGAATAGCCTACATATAGTCTCCATATTTAATTATGAGGTGAATCGACTAAATACCCCCAAACAAATGAATATGTATGTGAGCATGAGCAATTTAATATGCAACAAGATAGATGTCATATATTATAAAATAGGGTCTCAGAAAGGGGATCACATATTGGCGTTTGGCGATCTTGGTTCGATGTGGTTCAGGTTCGGTCTCGCCGGGATCGGTCTTCGGACTCGGGGAACAAGGCTCCGGGATCCGTGAGGAGATCTTGGCGTCCGAGGTCTTGGCGTCTTTGGATACCAGGGTTGGGGTTCGAGGTCTTGGCAATTGGATCCGTGTCGACGGTCTTGGAATGTGGTAAGAAGATCTTGGGATGTGGCATCGGATTGGTCTTGTCGACAAGACGATCTTCTCACCCCCATACTTGGCGTTGGTTTCTTTTCGGAAGATCTTGGCGATGGACTCAGAGCTGCCGTAGTACCAAGGCATGTCCCCCGAGGCAACACCTCCACAGCACAAGCATCCCCAAAACTACAGTGACAATCC
The DNA here is from genome assembly GCA_916181665.1 of Avena sativa. Classification (NCBI taxonomy): domain Eukaryota; kingdom Viridiplantae; phylum Streptophyta; class Magnoliopsida; order Poales; family Poaceae; genus Avena; species Avena sativa. The sequence goes on from OV702289.1 coordinate 688,121,824, forward strand.
TTGTCGCTTCCCTGAAGGAATCCTTCACTACACGCACAAATCTCGTAGGAGACACAGTACCACATACTCAACATCACCACATCTCTGCAGTAGTACATCTTCAGAAGCAGTTCTTCACTTTGGTAAACACCGACAGAATACACCGCACGACGCGCTGGGATCAGAGGACCGCGGGCGGCGTCCATGCGGCCTCTGCGGGGCCGGGTCGGGGCAGACGAGGTGAGGACGGCAAGGGCAACCACGGTGGCAGGGCGGCTCGGCGTCGGCCGTGGAGGTGGCTCTGTGAGAGGGGGTGCACAGAGGCGATCGGGCTTCGAGGCAGAGTGGCCCGGCGAGGTCTTGTAGGCGGCGACGACGGGCTTCAAGGGAGCGTAGAGCAGGGCCATGCGCGGCCGGAGAACAGGGTCGGTGACAAGCTGCCAGAGATGGGGCGACCGGAGAGGGCCACCAGAGGCAGAGCTCGGGGCAGAAGGCGGTTGGCAGCGAAGGGGACTATGGCCTGCTGGAGGGAGGTGCCGAGGCGAGCACGGAGCAGGTCGGTGGCACTAGGGATCACCGGCGGCTGGGGACGAGCTTGGCGGTGCGGCAGGAGGTAGCGACGGCGTTGCTACCCCAAGAAGCAGAGGTGGGAAGCGCACCAGGCAGGGAGGGGCGATGATGATGGCGGGTCGACGACGACCCAGGGCCGCGGGCACGGTGCAGAGGACTGCCGGGGCCGGCGCGTGTCGTCGGATTGATGACAAGTACGCCATGAGGGAGTCCTCGAGGCGTGCGAAAGAGAGGGGTGTGAGACGTACGGTATTCCGGGATGGTGAGCCCACAAGTTTACCCAGGTTCGAATCCGCCGACTTTGGATGGATCCTACTCCTACTAGCAATCTAGTAATACGGCAGAGCCAGAATATGGGTTACAAGGGTTTCGCTTGTGCGAGTTGAGGGTCTAAAGTATTGAGGTGCCCTAAAGGCTCTCCCTAGGACGGCTTATATAGATATCCGGCCTAAGGTTTACAGGAGAGATCTATCCGGCTACACCTAAGAGTCGGTTACAGAGTACATCTTGAACTATAAGTAACATTATGGGCCTAAGTCGATAAGTCTTCTAGGCCTTCCTGTAGCCGGATTGGACTCTGTCTTTCTCCCTGACTGGGCCACCCATGAAGCAAAGCTCTAACCCGAAGTGGGCCACCCTGGTCAGTGAGGAACTGTGAGGATACTCGGAAAGTATATCCCCAACAGCAGCCCCCGGAGGCCTCCAAGATCCAAAGTCAGATTTATCATCGTCTAGCTTGATCTTCGGCTTGCAGAATCTTGAAGGGTTCCTGAAACTTCACAACAAAAGATACGATCCGGGTCTTAAAAATAAGTCAGACCTATCAGTAGGTTACTCGTATTTTCCAGCTCGATTTTGAACTAAGTCGGAACTTGGTCTCTAACGCCACCTGACACAAGCATGGTCAAGTCACGTCATCTGACAGGCATTCCGTCAGCACAACCGTTGGTCCGCGGAACCGAGGCGCCATTTCAATGCGTGCGTGGAGATCGAGGCGACGCAATCATTGCGCGGGTCCTTCCCAGTTCTTTCCACGACACGTGGCGGTTACACTGTAGCGTTTGCACGAATCTTGGCGCAGGTAGGTGGATATAAGGGGTTCAGATTTCTTCTTCTCCTTTCCACCAGTCCTTTGCCGTTTTCTTCCTTCCCAATTCTCCTGCGTGCACAGAGCCTCCTCGTCCTTCCCCCACAAAAACTCCCAGCACCGCCCCTTTAAGGTCACCTTCTCACCGGAGAAAATGGCTTCATCATCTTCTTCCTCCGGTTTGGCGGCGGCAGCTGCGGCGGCGAAGGCTGAAGCAGCAGCAGAGAAAGAAAGCTACAGGGGAATCTAGATCCCCTGCGCCCTCGACGAAGCAGGCCTCAAGAACGTGGAGAAGGAGGGGCTGCTCGTCGCTGGCGACTGGCGGAGCGGCTCCGGTGAAACCGTCCCCAACCCACACGAGGGCGAGCGAGTCCACTTCGGCACTCATCTAGGCTGAGGTCTGTCTTTTCCTCCCTCGGGGTTCTTCTCCGAGGTGATAGATCACTATGGAGTTCAACTCCACAATCTTCCTCCCAATTCACTTCTAGAAATGAGCGCATATGTTGCGCTTTGCGAGGGCTTTCTCGGCATTAGGCCGAGTTTGCTTCTCTTCCGGTTTTATTTCCATGTCCGGAGGAATTCCATTACTGCCGGTGTTCCTTACATCACCGGCACCATTAGCTTTTCTCTTAGACGAGACCGGGCATATCCCAAAATTTCTGCCAGTGACTCGGTCAAACAATGGCCAGCCACTTTTTTCTACCATAGGGATATTCCGTCTCCCGGCAAAGCTACTGCTTTGCCGGTTTTTGTCGACGGAGCCGCCACGGCCCAGCCTTCCTGGGACGAGGCTGCTCCGGCTCTCACACATGATCTGATCCTTGCTAAGAGGCGGATCGAATATCTGATCAAGCACACTGGTCTGAAGGGATCCGACTTGGTCCAGTGCTGGGTCTCACGCTGGATCTAGCCACTTTAGTACCACGGGGATAGACTGATGCATTCCATCACGTCTTCTCTAACCGACTCCCTCCGCATCAGCCCCAAAGCCTACACCACTCAAGGCTACATAAGCCAAATCAAGTGGCTGATCAAGGAGCGGATTGAAAGGCGGATTTCGGAGGTTTCTCTGGACATGCACACGGCAGAAAACCCCGTGGTGCCGGTAAGCTTTTATCATCACATCTTTTATGTGTTTCTATCTTTGAGTTATATTGCAATACTGATATGTTTCCTTGTTTTCAGCTTGCTGACATCCCCGAGTCGAAACTTGCTCCGCTCGAAGGATATCCTCCGGAGTTTTCTCAGGAGGTAGAGGTAGTTCCACAGCCGGATCTTGCGCTCAAGAAGCGCAAAGCTCAGACGGTAGCGGTTGGCACAAAGGAGGTGCCCGTCGTGAAGAGGTATCTTTTCAGTCACAACTTTTCCGTCTTTGTACTTTACTCAAATTTCTTTCTGAGATGTAACGTTTCCGACTTTGTTACCTTCTCAGAGCAAAATCAATCATCAAGGGCAAGGGGAAAGGGATTTCTTCGAAGCCCTTACACCAGACGAAGCTTACCATTGCTTCCCCTGCCGTGGCTCCTCCGACTCCGGCCCCTCAACCTTCTGCAACTCCGGTTATCTCGTCGGATGCTGCAGAAGATCCGGCTCTTCAAACGGAGCATGTGATCCTTGGGTCGCAAACTGACGTCACCGTGGGTGCGTCAACTCAAGATAAGGGTGAACCCTCTTCGGGTAATGATCCCACGGCTGAAGTCTTCGCCGAAAACCTCCTCAGCAATCCGGGTCTTGCCAAGTTTGGCCTGACCCAGAAATCTACAGAGGATATCCAGCGGCTAGCCAGGCAAGTCCTAGACAAAAGCCATTTATCCCCCGAGGAGGAAGCGCAAGAAGCAGAGGACGTCAAGTTCTCTGACCTTCTCACTCAAGTTTGCCTTCGCGACGAGAGGATTAGGACTGGCGAGCTTCCAACAGCCCCAGTGATCCCTCTTACTCTTGCCGAGAAGGTGGCCGCTGAAGTGAATGCGGGTTTAGACAAACTCACCCGTGAGCAATATGTAAGTCGGAATTCCAACTCTTGTTTTTTCCATTATGTTATATCATATCCTCTAGCCCCCAAGCATGAAGTAGGATATAGAATCCGAGTTTATGCTTCATTAGGATGCCAAAGAACGAACTAGTGTAGCCCCCAAGGCTCGTGCTGATATTTAGCAAAAATATTAGCCCGAGCCTTAAGTAGCTTTCTGACTTTGGGTATTCTGACTTACAGAAAGTATGTTCCTATAACCAGGAATTATTGACCAATGTCTGTGATAAGCAGAGAGAGATCAAAGCTCTTCGGCTTAAAAATGCTGAGCTCAAAGTAGCCAAGGATGAAGCCGAAGGTAAACATTCCGAGATTCAAGCCTTGTCTTTGGGTTTTTCAATGTCGAATTTTTCTGAACTGTTGTTCTTTTTTGACTTACAACGCTGGTGAAACAATCCATCGCTATGATTGAAGAGGCCGAGAACCTCAAGACCCTGGTGGTGGAGAACAAGGGACTTCGCCAAGAACTGGATAAGCTCAAGGCAGATCATGAAAAGAGCATAGCTCAAGTCCTTGAATCCTCCTCCATGGCCACTGATGAGCGTGATCGCAAGATTTCTGCTCAGGATAAAATAATCTCGGACCTCAAGAATGAGATTGGCAGAGAGAAGGACCTATCCTAGGCACTCCGGGCTGAACTCCAAAGTCTCTGGGAGGAGAAGACCAAGATTGACGACGTCATTTTTGGTGCGTTCCACCTCTCTGACTTATCTTTTTTTCGACTTCTATCAATGTCGGTTTTTTCTAAACTTGTTTTGTGTATAGGTCCTCTGAAGTTGACGGACTCTTCCTCGTCCGAGCCCCGCACCCACCGGCTTACCCAAGTCGGTGATCTTCTTCATGACTACCGCCAGTCCCTTGAGGACATTGGCGAGTCTCTCAGGATTCCGGACATGCCAAGCATGTCAGATTTTGAGGTGCGGGACAGGGCCAAGGAGATGCCGCAGCTTGTTCGGGACTAGAACATGTCCTCCGCGCGGACTGCTGCGCAGAACGCTCTCTCCATGGTCATGAGCCACCATGGAAACATGGAGATATGGCAAGTGACTAGAGGGTACTGCAAGGTGGATGAAGACGGCCAGGAGCAAGACCTTCAAGCTATAATGCACTCCTGCGCCGGATACGGGTGCCACGTAGCTGATCTGACCAGCTACGAGATCCCCTTCTTCACCCGCATGGCTACTCCGCCTCCTCCTGCAGAAGAAGCCGAAGAAGTTTCCGACGATGAACGCACCAACTCGGACGCGGACATCTCGGAAAGATATCAAGGCGGAGTGACCAGCGAGCTAGCAAATCCTTCATCTTCTCTTGCATCATAGACCAGAAATTTATGTATTATTCCGGAAAAAACCTGATGCGATTGTAAATATTAAGTACTATTTATCTTTTGCAAGTGCTAAGCTTTTGATCTATTCAGCACTTTTTACTTTTGAAATTTTTGCGTGCCTGAAATGTTTACACAAGCACTTGTATTTTTTTGTCTATACTTATCGTTTATCTGGCTTTCCGCCTCGTCCCTTTCGTGAGCCGGCCAAACCTTCAGCCGGAAACTTTGCCGAGCAACGGAGCTCAATTGCTAAACCAGTTTAAACTTGGAAACAAAGCCGGCTTCTAGTACCAACAATTCACTACTCGGAAAATGCCCGCATCCGGCAATCAGATAAATAACCAAAGTAGAGACTAGAAATTTTTAGAGTTATACCCGAAGGTAGCAGTTTTAGAATCGGAAATCTAGACCAGAACGAACATGAGCATAAAGTACTTTCAAGCATTCTGGGATTTTCGACTATGACATGATCATTCGGAAACAAGATGGTTTAAGAACTTCTCAGAAAAAACTTGAGGCAACCAAAACTTTTATTTCTCACAGAACATGTACATATGTATGATTACAAAGAAGGATAAACTAAGAATAAAAGGGATGTAGCTGATCAATATTCCACGGTCTGTCTAATTCATCCGGATTTGTACTGCCTCCAGCTCTCTTTCTCTTCTTAGTAGCAGGTCTTTCTTTGACTGGCCTCATGTCAGTTAAGTAGTACAATCCATTATGCAATACTCGACTAACTAAAAAGGGACCTTCCCATACTAGGGAAAGTTTGTGCTTTCTTTGTTGCACAAGATGGAGAACCAAATCACCTTTATTGAAAGATCTATTTCGGACTCTCTGGCTATGATACTTGCGTAACTTCTGCTGATAGGCTGTAGATCTCATTTCAGCAACGACGCGAACTTCTTCGACTAAGTCGAGATCATTTTGTCAAGAAATCTCGGAATCCTCTTCGATATATGCGGCCACTCTAGGAGAAGTATGAATTAAATCACTAGGAAGAACTGCTTCTGCGCCATAGACCAAGAAGAAAGGTGTGTATCCTGTTGACCTGTTCGGAGTTGTTCGTAAACTCCAAATTACAGAAGGTAATTCCTCTGCCCAAGCCCCCGCAGCACGTCGTAGTGGTGCTTCGAATCTTGGTTTCAGGCCTTGTAGAATTAAACCATTTGTTCTTTCGACTTGTCTGTTAGCCTGTGGATGTGCGACTGACACAATGTCAAGCCGGATATTTTGCTCATCGCAGAATTCGGCTAGTTCTCCCATAGAAAAGTTACTCCTGTTGTCCGTGATAATGCTATGCGGATAACCATACCGGATTATAACATCCTCGACAAATCTTTTGGCTGTTGCTCCATCACAACTAGTGACAGGTTTAGCCTCGATCCACTTGGTGAATTTATCCACCATCACTAAGAGGTGAGTAAATCCACTTGGACCTCGTTTAAAAGGTCCTACCATATCAAACCCCAAGACCACAAAAGGTCATGTTATAGGTATTGTTCGCAGCTGATCAGCCGGAACATGAGCTTGCTTGGCGTACTTTTGGCAGCTTTTGCATGTCTTGACTAATCGTTCGGCATCTGCCTGAGCTGTAAGCCAGAAAGATCCATGTCGAAAAGCTTTTGCCACTAAAGATTTGGCTGCAGCGTGGTGACCACACTCGCCTTCGTGGATTTCCCTTAAGATTTCCACTCCTTCTTCCGGAGATACACAGCGCTGAAAACCCCCAGAAACACTCTGTTTATGGAGCTCACCCTTAACAATAGTATAGGCTTTTGCTCGTCGGATAATCTGCCGGCTCAGCACCTCGTCTTCGGGTAATTTGCCATCTACCAAATAATCGAGGTAGGGTTGAGTCCAGCTGGGAATTATATCCAAAACTGCTATTAAAGGTGAGTCGGATTTGGTCGGATATTCCTCATCTACTCCCTTTATCGAGGGAACTTTGAGGTGCTCTAAAAATGCGCCATCCGGGACCTCTTTCCGCGCAGAGCCTATTCGAGATAGTGCATCTGCTTCCTCATTTTCTGCTCGAGGGATGTGTTGAACTTAAAACCCTTCGAACGATTTAGATAGATCATCCACGACAGCTTTATATGCTGCCATGTGCTTATTTGCATTACAAATATCCGAGACTTGCTGAGCAACAAGATCTGAATCTCCGTAACACATCAAACATCGGATGCCAATATCCTTGGCAATCCGGATTCCATGCAGTAGTGCTTCATACTCGGCAATATTGTTTGTCGTTGTGAAGTGGATCTGCAACACGTATAATAGTTTATCTCCTTGGGGTGATTTGAGCACCACGCCAGCCCCCGAGCCCCCTCGAGCCTTAGACCCATCGAAAAAGAGGGTCCAGTATTCCGACTCAGGGAGGACCATGTTCTCCTTTGTCTCTGTCCAATCAGCGACAAAGTCAGCAAGGATCTAGGATTTGATTGTTGTCCGAGGTTTATACTCAATATCGAAAGATGAGAGCTCTATTCCCTATTTGGCGACACGTCCTGTGGTGTCGCTGTTGTTGATTATGTCTCTCACGGGAGCTTTTCTCACCACGGTAATTGGATGCTCCTGAAAATAGTGTCATAACTTACGAGATGCTAGAAAAACACCGTAAGCCAACTTTTGATAGTGCGGATATCGTTGTTTTGATTCTGTCAAGACCTCGCTGACAAAGTAAGTCGGACGCTGCACCAAGTGTTCCTGATTTTCCTCTAGTCTCTCCACCACCATGACGATACTAACGACCTTATTTGTCGCAGCAGTATAAAGCAACATCGGTCCCTGAGGTTCCGGCGCTGCGAGGATAGGAGCAGATGAGAGTACTTTCTTCAGGTCTTGCAGTGCAGCTTCAGCTTCGTCAGTCCATACAAAATCTTTGGTCTTCTTCAGGAGTTTGTATAATGGTGCGGCTCTTTCACCAAGACGGCTTACAAATCGACTGATCGCAGCAATGCAACCAGTTAATCTTTGTACGTCCTTCAGGCGAGTTGGCCTGGAAATATTGAGTATAGCCTTGATTTTGTCGCGGTTCACCTCTATGCCTCTTTGAGACACGATGAAACCTAACAATTTTCCGGCTGGTATTCCAAAGAAGCATTTCTTCGGGTTAAGCATGATGTTGTATTTTCATAGATTGGCGAACGTTTCCTCCAAGTCGGAAATGAGTGTTTCCTTCTTTTTGGACATCACCGCGATATCATCCACGTATGCATGTACATTGCGTCTGAGTTGGTCGTGGAGGCAACGCTGCATCGTGCGCTGGTAAATAGCTCCTGCGTTCTTCAGCCCAAAGGGCATCGTAACAAAATAGAAGGTTCCGAAGGGGGTTATGAATGAAGTTTTGACTTTGTCAGATTCCTTCATCCGGATTTGGTGATAACCGGAATATGCGTCGAGAAAATAGAGGAGTTCTGAGCCTGCCGTAGAATCAATAACTTGATCAATTCTAGGCAGAGCGAATGGATCTTTTGGACAAGCCTTGTTCAAGGCAGTATAATCAACACACATCCTTAAATCAGTGGTGTCCTTTTTAGGGACCATTACAGGATTGGCCGACCACTCAGTGTGGATGACCTCTTCTATGAATCCGGCTAACTCGAGCCATGCTAGTTCCTTAGCTATTGCCTTACGCTTTTCATCGCCAAACCATTGTAAGGACTATTTGACGGGTTTAGCGTTCGGGTTTACATTTAGAGAGTGCTCGGCAAGTTCCCTAGGTACTCCGGTCATGTCAGATGGCTGCCATGCGAAGATATCTTGATTTGCTTGGAGGAACTTCACGAGCGCACTTTCCTATGCGCTATCTAGGCCTACGCCTATCTGGGTCACCTTGGAGGGGTCATCATCCTTCAACGACGCTTTCTTCGTCTCTTCTGATGCCTTGAACTCCGGATTTGGCTTGGTAACCTCCTTCTTTGTTGCGGGCATCTCGGACGGATCTATGCTCTTCTTGATCTCCTGGTACTCCTGGGCATGCAGCACGGCTTCAGCAAAGGCGGCATTTCCATCCTCGCACTCTCGCGCTTTCTTTGGGTCTCCCCTGATGGTGATCACGCCGCTGGGACCTGGAATTTTCATCATATTGTAAATGTAACACGGACGAGCCATAAAAGCCCAGTAAGCCGGACGTCCGAATATAGCGTGGTATGCGCTCTTGAACGGGACCACTTCGAAGGAAAGTGCCTCCGTCCGATAATTCTTTGGAGTTCCAAAGGTAACATCCAAAGTGATCTCTCCTAGGGAATTAGCTTGTCTTCCTGGGACAACTCCGTGAAAAATCACAGAGCTATGGTTTAGCTGGGTCTCCGAGATCTTCATCCGGCGTAGCGTTTCGACATAGAGAATATTGATGCTGCTACCACCGTCCATGAGGGTCTTGGAGAAACCATAACTATCAATAAGTGGGTTGACGATTAAGGTGTATTTTCCTCGCCTGTGTAACTTAGGCGGATGATCATCGCGGTCAAACGTGATTGCCACTTCTGACCAGTCCAGATACTGGGGGACAGCCGGAACTGTTGCATTGAGCTCGTGTAGAACTACTTTCTTGACCTTTGCTGGTTGAGATCCGAGGAAGGTGACATAAGTGTCCTTCTTGGTGGGAAAAATCTTCTTCCCTTTCGACTTGGGATTTGAAGCATCAGCTTCCTCCATGTTAGAATCTTCCTTGGTCTCTTTGTCTTTTTCAGGATTTTTCTTTCCCTTCTTCTGCTTAGCTTTGAAGCCCGCGGTGTCATCTCTTTTGATGTCGTCATTGAAACGACATTCAGCGTTGGTGTGGGACGAGCCCCCATTGGCGTCTAGGTGATGCACACATGGGTTATTGGCAATGTCGGCCCAAGAGTAGGTTTTGCCTGGTTGTTGTTCTCCTCTACCTTGAACCCTTGATGTCCCACGGCCATGCCCGCTGCCTCCGCCACGTCCTCCTCGCTCTCCTGACCCGGAAACAGTAGTTACTACCGCCGTTTCCGCGTTGAGTTTTTCTTCCGAGGTATTTTTGCGCTTCTGAGCTTGTTGCTTTGGTTGTTTTGCTGACTGAGGCACAGCTAGGGCATTGAGTAGTCCTTCTGCATCATCGTCAGCATCTGCATACTTGCTCGCTGTTTCTATCATCTCCCCCAAATCAGTAACCTTGTCACACTTCAAGCGATGGCGCAGTAAACCGATAGGGAGACCTGCGATGAAGGTTTCAATCGCAGTTTGATCATTTACTCCTTCGCAGGAGTTCTTGGTGTCGATCCATCGTCTGAGGTAATCCCGGCAAGTTTCTCCGGCTTTCTAGGTGCAACGTTGTAGGTCTCCAACCGTACAGGGCCTCCGATATGTGTCTTCGAAATTCCGAAAGAACGCACTTTGCAAATCATACCAATTATGGATGGTGTTCGCTGGAAGTTCATTGAGCCAGGATCGTGCCGTCTTCTGCAACATAAGTGGGAGATATCAGGTTGCGACCAGGCTGTTTCCGCCTTTGGCAATGGAGCAAGCTTGGAAGAAATCCTGTAACCAGGTGTCTGGCCAAGCAATGTCGTCGTAGGCTTGGATATGTCTTGAGATAGCGAATCCTTCCGGGAATTTTGTAGCTCTGATGCGTGGTCTGAAGCACTTTGGGCCCACGTACACGTCATTGTTTTCATAGCGCCGAGCCTCTATGTAGGAGTTGATCCTGTGCCTTGTGTCGTTCAGGGATAGAGATCGTCCCGAATGCCGGTTGTGGCTGCAGTGCCATGGAGCCGGACTTCGGCTTCTGCCACCACCTCCTCCGCCATGTCGCCCTCCTTGCCCTCCATGGGAGCCGTTGTGATGACTATGTGGTGGAGAGGGTGGAGCAGCTTGACTACGACGAGCCCCCTGCCGGCTTGTACCGGCATGGTTTCCGTTGTTTCTTTGTCCGTCGTTCCCACCATGGTGAAGCTTAGCCGGACAGTTCTCATGTCTAGGAGGTGGCATTCTCTGACAATCCTCCTCCCGACGTTTCTCTTTATCTTCTTCCCTTCGATCCTTAGATTCTAGTCAGGTAGGGTTCGTCGGATTCAGGACAGCGATGGCGTCTTTCTCGGCTGCCGGGGCGACGTTGCTCCAGTTACGTGAAGTTTTGTGATGCTGTCCTGAAGATCCGGTTCTTGAATAGTTGTCTTCCCTGTGTTCGGGGTGATGGTACTGCGCCCGGACGTAATGGGATCTTATGCCAGCCCATGTCGGATCTGTGCGACATTGGTCAGAATCTGAGACCAGTTTCTGACTTCCGGACAGGGCGACCTTTTGCTGCTCCAGTCCCTTGTTGAGTAGCTTGATACCCAAACAGATCTCCTCTGGTCCTGGATTAGCCGGTAGAATTTCTCAGGCTGCCATGGTATTTTGTACTGGTGTTGGGTATACCCAATCTCCGTTGCTATCTTTCCGTGGCTTCCCCATCCCATCTCCAAAAAGGACGGCACGGACACGTGGGAATTGGTTGTCATCTATGTGACGCTTCCGTGTCTTCTGATGTAGACGAGACATGTATTCCTTGTTTCACATGCGTTTCTTCTCCACCTCGATGTTTTTGGCTTCATCGAGGAGTTGTTGACGACGCGCTTCTAGGGCTTGTGCCCTTTCGTCCAGCTCATCCGCGGTAAGTTCTGCAGCTGTAGGGATAGGTGTGGTTAGTGCGGCATCGATGAGTTTACGTGCACCTTCAGTGATCACGTGTCCATCCACCGATGCTTCTTTTTTCAACTCGTCTGGGATAAGTGCTCCATCCGAGTCTTCCTCGTATTCCTCGGTAATCACCTCCTCTGTTAGAGGGTATTTTGCCAGGGTCTTGTTTTTCTTGTTCTTCTTCTTTGCCTTCTTGGCAGCGCCGGTAGCAAAGACGGCTTTGGGTCCGTTTCCCGGAGTTAAGCTCTGATCGGTACTTTCGGACATCTGGACCTCAGGATTATCTCCGACGTCCATGTCATCCTGCGTTTTGGGAGAGTGTCCCCCGGATCCTTCATCCATGGCTTCTCCTTCTTCTGCAGCTTTGGAGTTGTACTCCTCTTCATATTCCGCGGAGAACTTTCAGAAATCTGCTGACGTCATCGACTCATCCGAGGATGCGGGTACGTCGGCGTTTGTTCCAATTGCCTCCAGCACTGAGTCGGTGTTTTCTCTAGCATCGGCAGAGCCGGATCCGGAGCCCACGTATCCGACAAAGTGTGGCGCGTGCCTCCTGAGGTACCTGCGGCTTTCGCGATCAGCCATATCGAAACTTTTGATGGTTTCGAGGATTGCATCTGCGCTTTCGCCTTGCAGTATCATACGTTTTAGTGTGTACCTTAGGAAAGGCCTGTCTGTCCTGGCATCATCAGAGCCGAAATCAGTGTTGTTGATATGCTCCTCCTGGATTTTGACTTCCATGGGTGGGTCGATCTGGGATCTGGCTCCCCTAGGGAGATCCTCTCTAGATTCGACTTGATCCGCTAGGTCTTCCTTAGGTTCGGGTTTATCCACTATCTCCGCAACTGGTGCGGGCTGGGTAGGATTAGGGTTTTCTGAGATCCGGAACTCTGCCGCCTCCGCGGACAAAGGGGACCTAGAAAATTCTTCTGCCTCTATCATCACCGCTGGGGTGGGTTGGGCAGGTTCAGCAAAACCGATGTAAACATCGATCTCGCCAAAAGACATGATTGTGTAGGCAGTCACGGCCTCCCTTGCCGAAATCCAAGTCTCGTCGAGAACGATGAGAGGGACATCGCTGGCATAGAGGATGCGACCGACGGTGATAGTCTCGCCGATTCCGATTCTTGCAGATTCCGCTCGGAACGCAGATCCATAGCTCACTTGCCCCACGGTGGGCGCCAACTGTCGTCGGATTGATGACAAGTACGCCATGAGGGGGTCCTTGAGGCGTGCGGAAGAGAGGGGTGTGAGATGTACGGTATTACGGGACAGTGAGCACAGAAGTTTACCCAGGTTTGAATCCGCCAGCTTTGGACGGATCCTACTCCTGCTAGCAATCCAGTAATACGGCAGAGCCGGAATATGGGTTACAAGGGGTTTGCCTGTGCGAGTTGAGGGTCTAAAGTATTGAGGTGCCCTAAAGGCTCTCCCTAGGGCGGCTTATATAGATATCCGGCCTAGGGTTTACAGGAGAGATCTATCCGGCTACGTCTAAGAGTCGGTTATAGAGTGCATCTTGAACTATAAGTAACATTATGGGCCTAATTCAGTAAGTCTTCTGGGCCTTCCCGTAGCCGGATTAGACTCCGTCTTTCTCCCTGACTGGGCCGCCCGTGAAGCAAAGCTCTAATCCGAAGTGGGCCACCCTGGTCAGTGAGGAACTGTGAGGATACCCGGAAAGTATATCCCCAACAGCACGGGCCAGGGTTGTTGCGGCTGCAAAGAGGAGGCGGGCGGTCGAGGATGGGGCCCAGGGGGAGGGGCGACGCCCGGGTCGAGGACGAGGGGGCACCGAGGCGGTGGTGCCATGGTCGGGCGAGCTCGGACAGCAATGACGGAGGCGCTCGCGGCCGAGGGAGGCGGGTCCAAAGAGGTGGCACGGACGGGGCGGTCGGAGATGCGGCCGAGGCCGACAAGCTGTAGCGGCGGAGCTGGAGGTCCTCTCGGCCGATGAGGGGGCGCGCGGCTGCGGGCTTGGCGCACGGCAGAAGAGGCGAGGAGCGCCCTTGGTGGCGGCAGGGAGAGGCTCTCGCGGGGGTTGGTGGGTGAGACAGAGAGGCGGGTGTAGGGGATCGCGTGCGAGCGACGCGAGGAAGCGAAGAGGTGTGGCCGGTTCACGCGTCGGGCGGAGGATCCGAGGTGGGCACGTCGGGCGGTTCAACACGGGTGCGGGCAGCGGTTGCGCTGGCATGCGTGTGTGGTGGCAGCGAAGGTTTGGTGGGGTCGGGGATGCGTGCGTTGTGCAACAGGTCAGGGGTGCGGCAGCGGTACACGGTAGGCTGGTGGCGCTACGGGTGGGATTAGGCTAGGGTTAAGGTGGACTAGGGTTTGGTCAAGTTTGGTCCGGATAGGGCTAGAGTTTTGTTGGGCCGGGTTGTAGGTGGCCTGGCCTAACGGCTGGGCTACCTCCTCGGTAAAAAATAGTTTTATTTATTTATTTTATTTAAACACTTTTGCACATATTTTCTAGACAAACAAAATATCTGGAAGAGACCGGGGTTTTGATTTGAAATAAAAGAGGGGGATATCTGGAAAACGAAAATAGGCTTTTGCAAAAATAGTCTTAGACAAACATATGCATGATGATGATGCTCAATGCAATGTGGCATGATGACATGAGCATGCGGTCATGATGATGCACAAAACAAAAACTCCAAGCGATTTTCTAGTAGTGATTTTACCGGGGTGCTACACCTTGACTCCCCGGCAACGGCGCCAGAAAAGTGCTTGATGGCTCGTGTATTAACAAGCTCGTTGGGGAACCCCAAGAGGAAGGTATAATGAGCACAACAGCAAGTTTCCCTCAGTTATGAAACTAAGGTTTAATCGAACCAGTAGGAGCAAGGAAACACCCCAAAGGTGTTGCTAGCTGAGCCTTGGCAGGGCGCACTACCGGTGCTAGTAGCAACGTGGAGACCTGCACAACACAACCACAGAACTTTGTCCCCAACTTGCGATGAGGTTGTCAATCTCACCGGTTTTGCTGAAAACAAAGGATTAAACGTATCGAATGGAAGGAAGTAATAGTTTGCAGAAAGTAAACACAAAGAAGTAAACAGTTTATAGATTGTATGTAAAGAAAAGGACCGGGATCCATAGTTCACTAGAGGTGGCTCTCCTTAAGATAGATAACATGCTGGGTGAACAAATTACAGCGGGGCAATTGACAAACATCGAGAAAGCAATACATGCATATACTAGTCATCTTGACTCCTTTGAGACTTGATTGGGCATTACAACATTATACATAGACCGCCATCCAACTTCATCTATGACTAATAATCCACCTTCAGGTTATCATCCGAACCCCCTCCAGTATTAAGTTGCAAGCAACAGATTATTGCATTACAAATTGCGTGTAAAATAAACAATACGATTGTTCTATGAGTAAAGGATTGTTGTTTTCTCCCTAGTAGCAACAGCACATCTATTACCTTAGAGATTTCTGTCACTTCCGAAGATTACCAGAGGCATGAACCCACTATCGAGCATAAATACTAACTCTTGGAGTTGCTAGCATCTACTTGGCCAAGATAGCTACTAACAACGGAAAGCATGCAAGATCACAAATAACAAAGACATGATAGAATCAATAATCAATCTGAAACAACACCGCAAACACAACATGCATGGATTACAATTAGATGATCTTGATCATGAACGGAGCTCACAAGATCTAGACATGAAAGCACAAAGGAGGAGAACCAGCCATCTAGCTACTACATGGATCCGTAATCCAGAGATGAACTACTCACGCATCACACCGGAGGCTTGCATGATGATGAAGAAGGCCTCCAGGGTGAATTCCCCTCTCCGGCAGGGTGCCAGGAAGAGCTTCAGATCCCTCTATATCTAGGGATGGAGATGACGGTGGCTACAGACTCTTTCGTGGATTTTTGATCGGGTACTTAGGGTTTTCGTCCCGAGGGCATCTTATAGGAGGAAGGAGAGGCCGAGGGGATGCTAGGGTCGGCCAGACCACCCCCTGGCGCGGGCCAGGCCTGGCTGCATGGCCAGTTGGTGTGGCCGGCCCCCCAGCCCTTCTCCATCTCGTATTCTGGCATCTGATGACTTCCGGAAAAATAGGCACTTTGGCTTTTGTCCCGTCCAATTCCGAGAATATTCATTTTCTGACTTTCCTAGAACCAAAAACAGGAGAAAACAGGCAGCTGGCACTGTGGCTCTTGTTAATAGGTTAGTCCAAGAAATCATATGAAAAGTACTCCAAAGTATGGACAAAACACAAGAAAGTGGATAAAACCAAGCATGGAACATCAAAAATTATAGATACATTTGCAATGTATCAGGACACCCCTCGAATCGGGTGCAGAAGGCCATCACTCGCCAAGTCAACTTGGCGACAAACTCACCACCATCCACCACTGAGTACCTCAGTGGAAGCGACTCCTGTATTACCTTTGACAAGCACGACCACCCGCGCCATTGTCCCCTCGTCCTCGAGGCACAAATTGGAGGCTTCGACATGAGTCGCGTCTTCATGGACGGCGGAAGCGGCATCAACCTTATGTTTGCGAGTACCTTGCGAGCAATGAGGATCCCTCTGACCTGCCTAGAGGCCCCAGACACAACATTCCACGGCATCGTCCCAGGCAAGGGTGTATATCCCCTTGGTAAAATCAACCTCGGCGTCATCTTCGGCACATCGAAAAAATTTCGGCGCGAGCGCATCGACTTTGAAGTTGTCGACTGGCCCTCACAGTACCACTGCATCCTCGGACATGTCGTGTTCGCTAGGTTCATGGCAGTACTGCACTACGCCTATCTGTAGATGAAAATGCTAGGCCCTAATGGCGTCATCACAATCAACGGGAGCTTCGAGAGGTCCGATAGTTGCGACAGGGAATTCAACAGAATCTCCCAGTCCTTCGGCATGTAGGAGGAACTCGCAAGATTGAAGGAGTCGACAGACAATAGTCTGCCTCCCCTAAGCCGGCCAAGCTCACCTGACTTGTCCTTCGACTCATCAGTGCAGACGAAGAAAGTTCAGGTCCACCCATCAGATCCCGCCAAGACGGCTCTCATCGCCAACAACTTGAGTCCCGCATAGGAACTCGCGCTCGTCGAATTCCTCTGTGAGCACTAGGAAATCTTCGCCTGGTGTCCAGCGGACATGCTAGGAGTTCCCAGGGAATTTGCCGAGCACGCACTCAACGTCAACCTAGACGCAAGGCCAGTCAAGCAAACAATTCGGCGAGTATCTGAACCAAGAGCAAAGGCAGTCGGAATGGATATCAATAGACTCCTCGACACCAAATTCATACGCGAGATCAAGGAAAGCACTTGGCTCGCCAACACAGTGCTAGTACCAAAAAAGGACACGGATATCATACGGATGTGCGTGGACTTCACCTCTTTGAATAAGCATTGCCCGAAGGACCACTTCCCGCTACCGCGAATCGACTAGATCATCGACTCCACCGCGAGATGCGAGCGCCTCTCCTTCCTCAACGCCTACTCAGGCTATAACCAGATTTGAATGAAGGAGGAAGATCAAGAAAAAACAGCATTTACAACGCCTTTTGGTGTGTTCTGCTACAACACAATGCCCTTCGGGCTAAAGAATGCAGGAGCTACCTACCAGCATGTAGGCTTGCCTCAAGAACCAACTTGGTCGTAACATTCAAGTATATGTCGATGACATAGTAATCAAGAACAAAGAGGGAGCCTCACAAATCGACGATTTGCGTGAAACCTTCGCCAACCTCGACCGCTACCGGAGCAAGCTCAATCCGGACAAATGCGCCTTCGGCGTACCATCTGGGCAACTACTCGGGTATCTTATCTCCGCGAGAGGGATCGAAGCGAACCCGAAGAAAATAAAAGCCATACTGGCCATGGAGAAGCCAAAAAACATAAGAGGCGTCCAGCAGCTGGCTGGGCGAATCACGGCGCTCAGTCGATTCATCAGTCGAATGGGCGAGAAGGCACTACCTTTCTACCAACTCCTCCGCAAAGCCGACAAATTCGAGTGGACCAACGAGGCACGGGAAGCATTCGAAGATCTCAAGCGCCTACTATCCACCTCGCCAGTACTGGTGACCCCACGCGAAAGGGAACCACTGTTGCTATACATCTCTGTCACCAACCAGGTGGTCAACACGGTGCTCGTGGTAGAACGAGCCGAGGAAAACAAGGTCCATGGAGTACAACGCCCAGTCTACTACCTCAGCGAGGTACTTACGCCAACAAAACAGCGGTACCCGCACTACTAGAAACTGGCATACGGCATCTTTATGACGGCCCGACGACTGCGCCACTACTTCCAGGAACACCCAATCGTGGTAGTCAACGACGCCCCACTTGGGCACATCCTCAACAATCCCGACGCCACCGGACGAGTCGCACTTTGGGGAATTGAACTGTCTCCACGAGACATTACATATGAAAAACGCGATGCAATCAAGTCGCAAGTTCTCCCTGACTTCCTTGTGCACTGGATGAAGAACCAGCTCTCCGGCAGGCAAAAATCTGCCGGGGAAATTCCTTCCCGGAGAGGGGAGATCATCGCCATCAACACCATCATCAAGCTAGACTTCATCGGGATCATCATCATCATCTCCACCAGCACCATCACCATCACTCTGTACCACTGTAACAATCGGGTTGAATCTTGCATAGTTCGTAGGGGAAACTTTCTCGGTATTGATTACTTGTTATAGTTGATGCTATTGTGTGGAACCACTGAATTATTGTTCATGTTCAAATTGTTACTTATCATTATTTCATCTCTGATCTTGATCCATATGATGTCTCATGAATAGTTCGTTTAGTTCTTAAGGACATAGGAGAAGTCATATTATTAGTAGTGGAATTGTGTTAAGAAAGCTTCAATGGTTTGATATTTAAGTTGTGGTGTTATTTTTCTAGTGGTGTCATGTGAACGTCGACTACATGACACTTCACCTTTATGGGCCTAGGGGAATGCATTGTGCATTTGGCTACTAATCGTGGGGTTGCCGGAGTGACAGAAACCTGAACCCCCATTAGGAAACCTTTGCATAAGGGAGTGTATGATCTCAAAGTTTAAGGCTGTGGTTAGGTTTTTATCTTAATTATTTTCTTGTAGTTGCGGATGCTTGCAAGGGGTATAATCACAAGTATGTATTACTCCTAGGAAGGTCAGTATATTAGCACAGGTTCACCCACATAACACTTATCTAACCAAAGAAGATTAATCAACTATATAAAGCGAAAGCACTTGACAATATTCCCATGTGTCCTCGAGAACGTTTGGTCATCTTAAGTAATACAACCGGCTTTGTTCTTTGCTAAAGTAAGGATTAGGCCGCTTGCTGCAATTATTATTATTGTCTTTTATTTACTTGTACTTTATTTATCCGCATTATCAAAAAATCATAAAAATTCGTTTGCTAAGTATTTACAGATAATTCCTAATCCAAGCTACTCGTCAACACCTTCTGCTTCTTATTGGGTTCGACACTCTTACTTATCGAAAATACTGCGATACACACCCTATACTTGTGGGTCATCAGCGAGCATAGAGCAGGGAGGACCTTATTCTGATTTCGAGACGTAGTCGTTGCCTCAACACCCCAAAGAAGACACTAAAAAGCCAGATATTCACTTCGGCTCCCAGGTGCAAATGCACTCATTAGGAGAAAAATATATTTCAAAATGTAAAAAAATTTAAAAACAAATTCTACATATACATTCGGACATTTTATGTTGGTTCATAAGTTTTCGGGAGGAAAAAATATTTTATGTGTCATGTATAAAAAATAAAGAATGTCACGTGAAAACGACTATTCACGTGATATGTTTTGTCTTTTTTATACATGATACATAAAATGTTCTTTTATTCTGAAAACTTGTGAACCAGCATAAAATGTTTAGATGTATATGTACAGTTTGTTTTTTGATTTTTTTTATATTTTGAAATATGTTTTCTCATACTGGATGTATTTGCACTGAATTGCTGCCTTCCTAAAAAGCATGCTAAACAAAGAACAAAAACCTCTCGCCGTCGAGAGGCCATGATCTGCCACACCTCTATGGTCCTAAGGCCATCGGAGGCGGAGCGGACCGGCGATGTCACCGACGAGGGGGATGAAAGCCTATATGTGTTTTAGCTAGCTCTCCAGTCACCTCTCCTGGCGGCTACTCCATACGTATCATCTGTCTTCTACAACAAGCTCTACTACGACAAGCTTTGTCTAGCTCTGGTGATGGAGGGGCGAGGACGGCGGCACGCCTTTGACTCGTACTAGTGTTTGTAGTCGTCGCTAGGTGGTCTAATTACTTATTTGTAATTTTTATTAATTTTGGGTATTTTTGTACTGCTTTTGATGATTATTAATAGATCGGTGGATTTTCGCAAAAAAACAGTAATATCTGATTACGCGCTAGGAGATGCTTATTAACCTAAATCTGCAGATACGAACTGTCCCAGTTTAAAGAATCAGAAAAAGGAAAGGATCTCAGCTCAGATATATCCGAGGAAGATTAGGCAAGGAAATGGAGAAAAATATTGGTGTAACCTATGATGAGGAGGATTGTGAGAGATGGATACCTTCGACATGCCACACTTTAGTTGAAAGGAACTTGTATTCGACTCCGCCCTCAACCATAGGATTAGTCATATATAGTCGCACACCACCCTCATCTGAAGGGAGAGGAGTGGGCAAGACATGAATCCAACGACGCTCTCAGGCGACTTCCTCTTTTGCAGACTGAGAGTGGCATGGCAGGGGATACAACGTCACCATGGAGGGAGAGGGGATCAGAGAAGAAAGCAGGCCCAAAGGCACCCGCCATGACCTAGGGTTCAAAGGGGGCGACAGGTTACGAGTGAAGGGGTGGAGGCGAAGGTACAACAACCAAAAGCATGATGGCAAGCGGTGCCATATTTTCCACAAAATCAATCAAAGTAGGATGATACTATGGTATGGGACCAGCAACAGGCCAAAGCTAGTTTACAACAACCATAGAAAGGAAGCCATAGTAAAAATAAAAGAAAAATGTCAAACCGATGGCAAGAGACTGCCGCAACCGCTTATACTCAAGATCCTATGGTCACAAACTCTGCGCATGGAACTATGTTGAAGAGCTGGGTCATTCTCCTGGATTACGGGTAAGAAGAATTAGCACCTAACAATACTCATATAACAATCAAGGCAATATAAAGTATGAGAACGTAGAAACAGATGAATGGGAATAAAACCATGTACTGTGCATATGCCATAGAAAAAATAACTATTTGTTCTCTCTTAAAATGGTGCTTCGTCTATTTTTATGGAATGCCAATAAAGTAGAAGGCAATTTGGGCTGGTCTAAACCACAAAAACTTCTTTAAAGTAGTAGAGTAGTTCCTGTTATGGCAAAATACTGCAGAATGGAAAATTTCAATCAAATATTTCAAAAAAATATGATTTATTGTTAAACCTACATAGGGAATGTTAAACATAACACTAAAAAAATGCACCTATAAGGTCAAAATTCTAAAAAAATTACACATTACCGGTGAATTAAACATATTAAACGATGGTTAAAGTATGAGGATAAGCATCCTATGAAAAAAGAAATGAGTTGCTATAGTAGATTAGGGCTATGCCATGAAAAGCAGCCCATCTTGTTTTTTTGTATGGGTTGCAAATGCTATCTTCTAGCCAAAATTTATAGGTACAAACTTGACCCCATGTGTACATGTATTTATGTTTTCAAAGATTTTTAGAACTTTTGTGGATTCTTGTGTCATCCAATTTGAGTGCACTACAACTTTAACATCAGATTATATTTTTTCCTCTAACAACAGACTTTCCTTATAGATGATCAATATGAACATACTCACAGTTCAATAAGTTGATAAGTGTTGCAACATGGTAGGCCATCAACCTTGACATGCCATAAAAAATTGTCGTACCAGTTCGGTTCCCCATCGCAACACGTTTTGTTCCACCTCATGAAAAACCCTTTTTAGAAAATTGCAAGTCAACCTTGTTGAAGACAAATTTTGCACCTTGATGAGAAAATAGTGTCCATAATTTTATCAAGATATCACTAGATTATCAATTAATAACTTCTACGAAAACATGGAAGCAAAAGGACCTTTTGAGACCAGAAAGGTAATTTTCTCTATGACCTTTGCCCACGTTTCATCTATGCAATTCTACGATGTAAGAGCTTCAACAGATGGCACAATGCATCAAGTTTATCCATAGCATTTCCATTAGGACCTACTCAGCTAATAGATGTGTTAAGTTGTTTCTGTGAAAAAATGAAACACACATTAATAGAAGAGCTAGCGTCAAGTTCACTGAAATGGCACCGACGTACATGTCTTTCGTGTTCCCCTAAATGGTAAACAGGTACTACTTGAGCCGACCATCTGTACCTGGCAAGGACGGAGAGTTTAGTGAACACTGGAGCGGGCGGAGAGGACATTGATGTGCTAGGCGGCGCGAGCAAGAAGTGTCGCGTTAAGCATATAGCATTTGCCAAGAACAAGCACCCTTTATAGCCCCTTTCTCTCGCATGAATAGAGAGGCACACCTTGCGAGCTCCTTTCTCGAGACCGGGCCCCTCCCATGGGCCATGGTGCCCTTGCCGGAATAGCCGGTGAGTGGTGGCCGGGAGTTGGTGCCGGAGTAGCTCGGGTTGGTAAGTGTAGTTCTGGCCTTCTGCCAGGTTTGGGCGCCATGCCCGTTAGCCGAAGCGAGCTGCGAGATCTGGCCGCCTAGATCTTGCTCCTAGGGTTTCGTCATCGTCGGTTGTCCCTCCTATGGTTGGAGCCGTGCGGGCGGAGGAGGAATGTCGCTTCTCCAAATAAATTAGGGGTGGCTTGCTTCCATCTGTTCTTGGTGTGCCTGGCGCTGCTTGTTCTCCTGGCCGGCCGTGGCGGCGAGGAGGAGAACTATGGCAGCGAGGAGTGCGGTACGACGATGCCTATCCCGGCCGGCCGTGGTGGCGAGGAGGAGGTGGTCTACGATGCGGCGGTCTCTGGTTCGGATTGGAAGCGGTGTATCAGCTATGTGTCTCTTGGTGGGGTCGATCTGGAGTACTCGATGCCGATTCTTGCCGTCTTGGTGGCGGGGAGAAGGGTTGGCGGCGGCGATCCCTTCCTTGATCTGATGTCATCTAGAGCAGGCGGGGATGTTGTTGGGACGACGTTGAGTTGTTCATCGTGGAGCTCTCAAGCAGCGATGGTTGGTTGCATCTGGAGCGACGTGGTCTCTGGGAGTTATCTCTTGGCGGTGATGTCACCGTCGATTTCTTTGGCCGGAGGACGACCACTCCTCCCATTATGTTGGCATCTCAAGGCTGGCTCAAGGGCATTTACAACCTCCTACAACAGAGGCCTCTCTGCTTCGTTTTGCTTGGCTCCCGCTGCGGTGATCCAAGTGGTCATGTCCGCGGCGTCGCCGCGGTTGAGCAAGACGAGCAGCTTCTTGCGCGTGGTGGAAGTGGAGCTGGACCTGATTGTGTTTTTGGTGATAGATCCAGGGTTCTCAGTGCTTATTGTAAGGACCTTACTGTATTTTTTTTTCTTTGGAGTCCTCCTTGTAATTTGTATCACCACGGCTGAAAGTTAATGCAAGTTCTCGTCCTCCGGGACCGATCCCCGTTAAAAAAAAAGAACAAGCACCCTTTTCGGCCGAAGAAAATCAAGCGGCATCAAGCCCAGCCCGTTAGCCCATAGGGAAAGGAAAAAAGGACAAAGAGCGAAAAGAAAAGAGGAACAGAAAGGAAACAAAGAGAGAGAGTCCCCATCTCTCTCCTTATCTCTTCCCGTCTCATAAACCCCCTCCCCGGAGTCCTCTTCCCCGTCTCCGTCCACCTCCGCCGCTTCTAGGGTTTAACCGCCCGCCTCGTCGGCCTCCGTATCTTCCGGTAAGAACCTCCTCCGCCTACCAGCTCAGTACATCCGCGCACTTTCACCGCCGCCGCCCCCGCCGCCACGGTGCGCCTTGGCCGAATTGGGTTAACGTTTCTGATTCGTCTGCGCGCGCCCTTTTGTCAGGGGAAAAGAAGGAGCGGGCGGTGATGGCGGCGCCGATACCCCGCGAGTGGGTTGGGCTGCAGCAGTTTCCGGCGGCCACCCAGACCAGTCTGCATGAGCTCCTCGGCAAGCTCAAGGAGGAGGTATTGCTCGTCTATTCAACCCCCTGTACCCGGACCAGCGAATTAATTGACCAGGACTAGGGTCTGATTCTGTCTGTGTTGTTAGTTTTCACGACAATTGATGGCAATTTTGTGTTTTGCTTATTTTGTCATGTTAAGAATGTGAGCACATTGACGATTCTGGTGATGGGGAAGGGCGGTGTGGGGAAGTCGTCCACTGTCAACTCCATTGTAGGGGAGAGGGTCGCCAACGTCAGCGCCTTCCAGGTTTCACACTTGTTACTGGCCCTGTTTCTGTTTGTGACTCTTTTCTGGGTTACTTATGTTGGAGTGCATCGTTATATGTCGATTCTATGCAGTCCGAGGGTCTGAGGCCAATGATGTGCTCCCGCACCAGGGCAGGATTCACCTTGAACATTATCGACACCCCTGGCCTCATTGAAGGTGGATACATTAATGAGCAGGCTGTTGAGATCATAAAGAGGTATGTACATATTGGCTGGGAACCATGCTTGTTTGCAACTGAGCAATTGATTGTAGATACTGTAGCTTGTAATGTAGGGCTCTGGGTGGTGACAGAGGATTGTCATTTTCAACTTAAATTTTTAGGGATTTAGGTGGTGACTGAGGGCATGTGAGCAATTGATTGTAGATAATGCAATTATGTAACTTAAAAGATTAGGGCTTTGGGTGCCACTCTGGGTGACCATGGGTTGTCATTTTCAACCTAGGGACAATAGTTGGTTATTTCATAGTATCTGGTTTCTCTCATTTTGATGTTATATTTATTTGTCAAACTGGTATGATCGTTTTGTTGCATTTCTCAAACAGTACTCCAATATAAATTACTGCACTGAAGAATTGCTGATCCTTGGATGGTATGTAATAAATTATAAATGACTTTATGAACCTAGATTTGGTTGAAACAGTTTATTGTGCATATAAATCACATTGGTCAGGACTCAGGAGTAGCATATCGTCCTTAATGAATGGTGAATGCTTGGGTTTACATTAACATATCAGCTTTTCCAGTGGTCTACACGTGTAGAGACATAGACTCTAACAACATAAATGATGCTGAATAAAAAAGATAAGACATTTGTATTCCTGTTCAGATTGAAACCTTCTGTTCGTGAACATACCTGGTTTTGTCCTCTGTTCCTTCGATCATTATTGGTCTACTTATGTGCTAATGCTGTCTCTGTTGTAGCATGCAGGAAACATAATTTATAGCTTAAACTCATTAACTTGCTGGCAAAGTGTTTAACCTCCTATAGTCTAAGCAGATATATTAATGCCACTCTGTGATTGAATTTCATATTTATTCTAAATAGTTGTATGGTTGTCAGCTGGTGGACACGCCAACTTAAGTGCATCATGTGATACATTCATTTGTGTGCTACCTGGACGATGCAGTGGGTGCATCTGTACCATGTCTTGTCAATTTGGATATCATATTTGAGGGTTCCCTTCATACTTTAATTTCCCAAATACTGACCTGGTTAAACTGGCAATACATGTTTGCTTGTTTATACTCTTCATTTTCCTAAAGCAGAAAATACTTAATGTACCTTGGGTTGATTTTCCCTTTCTCTATAACTATTTCGCTACTACCTCTGTTCACTTTTATAAGACGTTTTGGCAAGCTAGTACTAAAAATTGCAATCATAGCAATGGTTGTTGAGAACGCAGTTCATTTCATTGCATCTGTAGAAAAGTTCATGGTTCTCAGGTTAATGTTCACTAGTGTTGTTATACAATCCGAATATCATAATATTTATTCCTCTGCTTGCATCTTACATGTTATCAATGGTTGCAGGTTTCTTCTGGAGAAGACCATTGATGTCCTCCTGTACGTGGATCGCTTGGACACATACAGAATGGATACATTGGATGAACAAGTTATAAGAGCCATCACTACTTCATTTGGAAAGGCCATTTGGCGAAGAACATTGGTTGTACTGACCCATGCCCAACTCTCTCCACCTGATGGACTTGACTATAATGATTTCCTTACAAGAAGATCAGAGTCGCTGTTGCGGTACATCCGTTCTGGTGCAGGAATTGGTAAACGGGAATCTGCGGTAATGTACATATTCACTTGCTATACAATAATTTCCATCATACTTGTCCAATACCTGGACACCATCGATTATTTGCAATTTGTGTGGAGCTTCCTCTGCCTGAACTACATGCTTTCTAGAAATAGTTCCAATTTTTTCTTTCACTTTTGTTGATATTATTCGGTACTCTGCCTAGTCTAGAATTGCTTCAGGGTTTAAGACTGTTAGCTTGGCCATCCTTGCATGCCATGATTCTCAACTCTCAGTTTGCAAAATACAATCCATGTTTTCAACACTTCAGTTTGCAAAATGTGATACATTATTTGCATTTTGCAGTTGTGCTATCATTCACATTCTGGTAATGTATTTTATCAGCTGTATGTTTCTGGGAGCTTTCATTAACTCTTTCAGTTATGTTTGGTTCCCGTGTGCTTCAGTGTTTTACATATTTTCCAGATTCTGTACACATAGTCATGTTGTGGAATATCTAGATTCTCTGTTTTACTTCATGGCATACATTCTAATAGCAAACTGTTTCACAACCCCTCAATTGAATTTGTTAGTATATGGATACACTGTACACAAATAGTCATCTTATGGAATCTTTGTTCTCTGTATGAAGTATGAGTTTTGATTCTTAATGGAAGCACATTGTTGTGATTTTTAGGATTATCCCTTGCCATTAGCTTTGGTAGAGAACAGTGGAAGGTGCAAGACCAACGAGAATGGGGCGAAGGTTTGTTTCATGCTGTATTTGACTTGCATTTGGTTGCACCTAGTTTCTTGATTTATAATTGAGGATGCCATACAACTGTGTCCAGATTCTTCCTGACGGAACTCCATGGATTCCGAACTTGATGAAAGAAATTACTATTGTCGTCTCAAATGGGAGCAAGCCCATCCATGTTGATCAGAAGTTAATTGATGGTCCAAACCCCAACAATCGCTGGAAGAAGTACATACCTCTCATCCTGGCGGTGCAGGTGAGCTCTTCACATGATAATAATTGTAAAATCCAAGCATAAAATTGTCATATAATTCGTACAAACAGAACCCTTCACTGATACCCTTCATGTTCTTCTCCAGTACTTTTTCGTGGTAAAAGGAATTCGAAGGGCGATTCATTCTGACATTGCAAACGGGAAGCTGGATGACTGGGAGCAGCGTTACAGAGACTTGGTTGGAAGCTGTAACCCAGTAGACCAGAAAGTTCCATCACCCCGCAATCCCAAGGCCTGAAGCTGGCCAGTGAGAGCAAACGGCAGTCTCTGCATTGTGGCCTGTTCAACTCTCGGCGCTGTTGTTCTTTTCAGACTCCTGATTCCGGTGGTCTATTTTGGGGGCTTTATAGAGTTCTCTGGGACAACTTGAATAAAGTTGCTAGTTTTTTAGTCGCTAAGTGTATGTACCCCATTTCATTATGCTCTCCCAATTTTGCAAATGTTATTGATATAAACTTAGTGATTTAAATTTCTTGTGTGAACTGATGTTCGGTCTTGAGTCTGGTTGACCCCATATGCAATTAGCATAGTCTACTCACGCAGAGAGGTCATGGCCATTGGCATTTTGGCACTGTAGTTTCTGGAAAGCCTATTACTTCACTCGATATTCTGTGTTCCAGTCTAAATTTTTATCTCCAGAGTAGGCGTGTTATTTGCGTCTTTTAGCATTTCTGTCTGGATAGTATCTGTAGGTTGCTGAAGAACTAGTTTATTTCTAGGTGAACTATAAGTTGCATCACAACTTCTACATTATGGAACGAAATCTTTGCTGGATAAATAATCAACGCTCAGATCTGTCATCTCAGAAATAAGGGTAACAAATAAATGCATTTTATAAAAAAAGAGAAGAAACAAACTAGACGTTATCAAGTGAAAGAACAAACTAGCATGACACATGGCGTCGTTACGTCAGTATTCTGCCCTAGCATAGCACTGGCCCTAAACTGTGTTCTGTACACCGACATGGGACGGATATGATGCGCTATCGTCTGGAACATGTGTTCTCAATGCCAAGTATAGCAGAAATACCATTAATCACGAGATACCGTGGCTGGCTCATGCTCAACAAAAAATATGTGCAGCTCAGGGCAAAGAGGTTGGCTATTTGGCTTGTCCAGCGACTGCCTGGTCTTCTTGCAGCTAATAGCAAACTAAGATTTCCAGGCAAAAAACTTGGTTGAAACAGACGGTTTTGCCCAACGGTTCCTGAAGGACTCAACTGAAGTGAACAAAACATTTGCTATGTGGCAGACGATAATTCTAATCGGGTTAGAATAGAACTGTCTTCATCGAATAAGTTAAAAAAAGAACACCATTGGGTTCCCCATTCCCCGTAATAAAAAACACAAAACATATTGTATGATAAAAAATACTAGATAATTGATACATATATGTAGGTATTAAAATAAATAAATAATAAAATAGTGAAAGAGGGCCATACAGATGCAATAATAATAAACGAGAGTGCATACACAAATATAACAAGCTCACAAATAGGTTCACCAAATATTATCGAGATGATAAATAGTTTGAACATAACCTCAAAGAGAGTATCACAAATTTAGTGAAGCAAAGGTACAAACACCAATGATCCGCATGACCACATTCGACAGCTAGAGAAAGTTTGCTGACTCGCTCGCATAAGTGATAAAGAAAAACAAGACCTTATACGAAAGTATTGCAGAGACAACAAACTAACAGCAAGATGCTTGGTGAAGCTTGGCATTATTCTTCATTGAAGTTGGCTTGACATGTAGTGGACGTAGACGGAACCCCTCTACAGTGTGATGCGCTGCAGTAAATGACAATAAGATGAGGATTTACAGAATAAAAGGAACACTTCAATTAGACAACTGTTGTCAGGTAGAATAACTCACCTCTAAACCTTACTTGTATGTCGTCAAGGCAACTCCAGAAACTAGCAGCTTCAGCCTTTTCATCGTCTACATGTCAAAAAAAAAAAAAAACTGAAATAAGCTTCTTGCGATCACAAAATTATAATGGTTAAAGAATTACATAACATAGAAATGTATAAACCTTTACCTTTGTTTCGCTGCCAGTTCTGTGAACACATTAAGGCCTCCAACAATTCAGGGGTGAGACGGCTGCGATGCTCACTAAGGACCCTTCCACTTGTACTGAAAGCAGATTCAGAAGCAACAAATATATCACGTGCAATAGCTCTCAGAGTAGGATAGCGTGACCCAGCAACATTCCACCATCCTAAGACATCAAAGTTCTCTTGATTAGCTGGAACGTACTCATCATCCAAGTAACGATCCAACTCAGCTCTGGACAGACTTGCTGCTGCCTTCTTTCTAGCTACACGTGCAGCGAAAATGGACATCACCTCCTTAGCTTCCATTGAAGAGATGGAGGAGACCGGCTGCACTTCTGTATTCTCTTGCCCATTCTCTATTTGATACTCAAGCATCAGATTAGAGAGCAAATCACGGATCTCATCAACTTTACTCTCACAATCAGTACTAGAGTCATCACCAAGGAGCATCTCAAAGCACACATGCAGCATATCAATCTTAAACCTTGGATCCAGGAGTGTAGCAATACCCATGAGACCTTGCATATCAGACCAGTACTTGTTAAATTTCCGACTCATAGCATCCGACATAGCCTCTATAATTTCATTCCCACAGCTGGACCACTTCTTCATATTCATTTTAATCTCACATATCTTAGGGAAGTAAACATTAGCAGTTACATACTGAGTGCCACAAAATATTTCAGTAATTTCAGCAAACAACTTTAGCCTATCACAGACCTCTTCACAAAATTTCCAATCGTCATCAGTAGGAGCACAGGTGAATCTCTTCTCACGTTGCTTCAATCTATTAAATACACTCTTGTAGCGTAAACAAATACTAAGCATAAAGTAAGTAGAGTTCCAACGTGTTTTCACATCAAGAGATATCTGGTCTACTTTCAGCATCTTTGCAACTTCCTGAAAAATCTCTATCCTCTTAAGTGTGGCAGTCCAAAAGGCAATACTATCACGAACCTTTTCAGTTGATTCAGCCGTCACTTCCAGGCCACCCTTAACAATCAGATTAAGAATATGCGCACAACAACACATATGCATAAGCTTGCCACCTAACATAAGCTTACTTGGACCTATCAAATTCTCTAATATGGGAATGCAAGCATCATTTGTTGTAGCATTATCAACAGTCAACGTGGAAACCTTATCCTCTAGATACCATTCAACTAGAGCATCATGAAGTATATCTGCAATTACTTGAGCAGTATGTGGAGCTAGCACACAAACAAATCTGCAAATTGAAAAGCAAGAGCTTGAAGTTAAGAGACTATTTTATACAACAGTAATGCAGTTTTATGACCAGATAATTAATGCAAAAATATGAGCAAGTACCTCATAATATTGCTCTGAAGCTTCCATGACTCGTCAATGAAATGCCCTGTGATAGCCATATAGCCCCTCTTTTGATTATCAGACGTCCACATATCTGTAGTGATAGCCACCCTTCCATGATTCTTCTGCATGTAGTTGATGGCCCTCTTCTTTTCAACTCCATAGTTATCTATAACGTCCATCCTAATAGACTTCTGGTCACCATCTTAAAAAAATGTTGACCCCCGGGGAATGATCCCTCGCGAGCTGTACGTTGTTAGGTAGATGAGACCTCTCCAACAGCGAATTAAACACACTCGGATAACACCCCATTTAATTCGGTCCCCTGGGGACTCGAACCCGGGTGGGCTGGCTGCGCACTCGCTAGCCTCGCCACCAAGCCAGCGCTAATGGCTGAAGTGCAGAAACAAATTTTCTGAAGATCAACAATTGACAAGGAATACTCATGCATACTAATCATGGAAGCAAGAGCCTTCCTAGCCTCAGTTTGAACTAAACCTCAGTGAGGTTTGCTTCTTGGTCACCTCAGGCCTCTGGCGATATGGGCATACCTTCAAATGGTCAAGGAGATGCTTTGTCCCATTTCTTGGTTCTTCTCCTCCAAGCTTTTTCGAGCACCAGTTACACCTTGCCTTCATTTTATTCATGACCTTCACTCTCTTAAACTCCTTCCAAACAGGAGATGTTAACTTCCTCTTGGGCCGAACCACAACCTGCTCATCATCATCATCTTCTTCCGAGTCATCTTCTTTGCCATCATCCTCGATGACAATTGTATCTGTGTTCATGGGCTCCGGCTATGCCTCTGCTACAGACTCACGAGCCTCGTGCTGTGAGGCTGGCTGTGTAGGACCTATGGCCAGAGTACCGCTTGCAGGGGTGGATGAAATATCGAATGGATCAAGGACCTACAAGATGAAATAAGAATGTTCAAATTTCATCAATTAGTGTCACCAACCCACGATAATAATTATTATCTATGTCACTAAGTGGACATGAATAAATGCATGTAAATTGATGCATACATAATGAGCGATTGCATCACATTAGCTGCAAGATCAAATCTGGTTTTATTTGTTAGTAGTTACTCATTACATGTAGATCATGTAAAACAAAAAATTATACACCATTTATCATCAACGTGCATATAAATCAAGCCATCAGGACATGTACATAACAAGGTAAAATTATTTACTAGTGTCAGATACTGGTGTGCTTCAAAGCTCTATGATGATTTCCATAGCATCTATGCATTCCAAGAGCTCCTTTTCTTTCCAAACCCTTTTCTAAATTATATTGATATGCGATCAGAAAGAAATCTGTATAAACTAAAGCAGATCCTAATAAATTAACTAGGCATGCATAGAACTGTAGTGTCGTGTGATCATAAAGGAACATGAATATACTACTCCCTCCGTCTAGAAATAAGTGACCCGAATTTGTCATTAGATACATGCGAATCTAGACAAATTCAAGCCACTTATTACTGGACGGAGGGAGTAGAACAAATCATAATCAATTAACAAGAATTGCACAGATCTGTATTGTCCTGTGATGATAGAGAAACATGGATATACTAGAACAAATCCTAATCAATTAACTAAGCACACACAGATCTGTATCTGTAGTGTCCTGTGAGCATATAGAGACATGGATATGCTAGAATAAATCCTAATCAATCAGCTAGGCAGGCGCATATCTGCTAGTGTCCCGTGGTCAACCGATCAAACAGAAAAATGATATATTAGAATAAATCCTAATGAATAACGTAGGCAGGCGCAGATCTGCATAGTTCGTGGCAAGTATGCATGCAAGCTCATAAAAAATTAGTGAATGACTAACTACAAGATTTCAATCTAGAGGACACTAAGGTGTTAGAGAGAGAGAGAGAGAGATTGAAATGAATCTGAGAGATTGAAACCAATCCAAGATTAAAACCAACCTGGAAGATTCCAATGCCCAACAAAAAAGCAGGAGAAGGCACTCAATTGGGGATTTTCACAGGAGAGGTGAGAGAGGGAGATATCAGCAGACACGGGTGAGATTCATACCTTGGAAATGGAGGGTTGCACGAGACGAGGCTGGGGCAGTTCGGCGGATACATTGGTCGAGCTTGAGGAAGGAACCAGGCCAGGGGGAGACGATTTGTGACGAGGCTGTCCTCGTCTAGCCACCGCCGATGCAGAACGTCCAGATGGCTTCGTCATGGTGGCGGCCCAGGTGGACGCGTAGGATTTTTGGGGGCTTTGGTGATTTTTGTGGAATATTTTGTGAATTGTTTAGGGTTTTTGGAGGTGTATATATAGACATATTGCTGACCCTACATGTCATATGTGAAAAGCGGGGTCCCCGTAGGGTATCGGGTATGTGGTATAGGGTACCATCCCCATCCCCTTGATACCCTATGGGGAATGAATTAGTTCAACAAGTATCCCCATGGGGGAGTTTTCCACTCATCCCCAACCCCTAATGGATGAAATCACCATGGGGTTGGCAGGTATGGGGCTCCATTGCCGTTGCTATTGTTGCCTCTCTAATGCAGCAATATGGTCTTCGACTCTTGGTTCGAACCATCGGAGCTTGGCTTTCGCTTCAGTAGTTTCTCATTCCGCGTTTTAGCATCCCAAGGTAAGGATCTGGAGCAGCATAGACATATACGTGCAAAATTAGTACTCCCTCCATCCACAAATAAGTATACTTTTAGCTTTTGGCGAAGTCAAACTTTATTAAATTTGACCAACCTTATAGATAAATATAGCAACATATATTACATGAAATTGTCATATTATGAAACTAGATTTGAAAACAGATCTAGTGGTATCAATTTAGTGTTATAAATATTGCTACGTTTCCCTATAAAGTTAGTCAAACTTTACTAAGTTTGACTTAAGACAAGGCTAAAAGTACACTTATTTGCGGACGGAGGGAATACTTAGCTCAGATTTGAGATGCATGCTTAAGAAACTTTTAGAGTTAAGCACTCGGATATTCTCCCTAATTATCTTTCTTGTTATTTCACTATCCAAAAGTGTAAACAAAATAAAAATTAAAAGTAAATGAACCCCAGAAATCTAAAATTTTCATAAGCTTGTAGATTGTCTAGCCATTAGTTAGCTGAAGAGAATATAAATCACTTCTGAATGGTACATGGTTTGAATTTAAATAAACCAAAATATCCTTCAGCATGATACTACTATTTCCTTCTATTTTAATTACCATGTGGGGCAGCATTACTGAAAAGGGTAAATAATGAATATTGCACATCCAAAAAACTTAGAACGTGATACAAAAGGTAGCTAATTACCAAAAAAGGAATCTGACCTTAGAACACCGTCTATAAAGGTGTACCAACGCTTCTGAACAGATATTCAGACCGAGTGAAATTTCTACTGAACACGCGTGAAGGTGACAAATCTTGGGGATATAACAGACCCGTAAAAGACAAAAGAGAAGGTTGAGTGCTGAAAATAAAGTACAGTATGTTAACTCCAACCTTGGTTAATGCTAAACTGCATATCAATATAAGCATATCTTCGAAGAAGCACAATGATTGCCATAAATTTTGTTACCGTCATATGTAGTGTTAACAATGAAACTGAAGGTTGATTCTGAAAATAAATGAGTTCTATTACTATCAGTGATAAAATTGTATCTCAACATAAGATTGTAAAAATGTAACATGATAGAAAGTTCAACAGTATTTTAAGCCAGGTATGTCAAATCCTACCACTTACTTGCTTTTCTGTGCTGTCCACATCTCGCTCCCGATATTGCAGCATTGTGACCTTAGTAAGGAATATGTATACAACACATCTCAAATGCAAACAACACCATATGTCTATCAGGCCAAGTGCCTGAGAGTTTCATTAGTCTGTCTTTTACTCAATAAACACGATACAATTACATGAAAATATACAATAGCTGTTAGAACTTAATGGAGCATGGCAGGCCATTATGACGGCTTTTGTATTCCATGTGAGCTACAAAAATCTTGGTATGGCTTGAATTTATTTTGCCAGGTTAAAAATTGTTTCTTCAAGCATTTGTACATTTTTCCTTCAGCAGGCTGAATGTTTAGGTCTGTGGAATCAAAATCCATCCTCACTGGGCTGAAATCAAACAA
Source organism: Avena sativa (assembly GCA_916181665.1). Lineage (NCBI taxonomy): Eukaryota > Viridiplantae > Streptophyta > Magnoliopsida > Poales > Poaceae > Avena > Avena sativa. The sequence goes on from OV702289.1 coordinate 688,156,141, forward strand.
ATTAGATGTGGCTTGTTCAGGCCCAGAATCAGGAATCCCAGATTTTCCACAAACAAATTCCATGAAGTTCTCATCCTTGTATGGTGCTGCAGATGTTTGTAAACAGGCACGATCACCAACATTTGTGTCTTCTGTTTCCTTCTTTACAGCAGTTTCATCAAGAGTACACCTATTCTCAATCCGAGGCTTGTAAACAAAATATGGCTTCTTTTCATTCAACTTTTCTGAGGAGAACCAGTCTGCCTCAGGTATGGATAGTTCAGGAACAAAGGCTTCGAGAACTTCACTACATCGATCGCGTACAAAGTCGGTTTCTGCAGTTTCGCTGTCGTAAGGGCTGTCTATGCCCATGATCCTCTCTTCCATTGCAAGTAGAACAGGTACAGGAAGCACTGGTCCGACAATAGCATTTTGAGATATCACTTTGCTAGTCAACTTCTCACCTGTGCTTGATGGTTTTGCTAACAGGAAAGGCCGAAGTTCATTATGCGGCAAACATCTAGGAACTTCTAAATATTCTAATAAGCCTTCTTTTGTACCGGACTTTAGCATGTCCTTGTATTTAGAAAAGGAGATATGAAGAATATCTGAAGATAGACCGCTCAATATGCTCTGACATGCGATTTCAAAAGCATTCATGGGGACACTAGCATTACAAAGAAAATCTGAAACTGATAACGAACTGGACCTAGAGTTCTCCTCCGCAAATGCTGAAACATCTTCACTAATAGTAATTTGCTCCCTGTCTTCAGTAACACTAGTTTCATGCTTCGCCAATGCACTGCATAGATTGCCTTTCAGATACTCAGATAGGAAATGCAACTTCAAGAATCGATATTTGGTAGAGACATTTTCTTCCTCAGTGTCGACAAAAATGGGTGAATTAATATCCATGGATGCATGTTCTGATTCATCACATGGGGTGTCAATGGTATCATGCAAATCTCTTGTTGCACGATATTGTTGCATTTCTAACTTCCCCGATGCTGTCAGCCGGATCAAAGCAAAGCTGGAAACTGTTGGCTCCGATATTGAGAGATCATCTGGAAGCACATAGTAGCCAACAATGGAGTTCACACCGTGTTGGGAAGCATACTTGCCATGTCCTGAAACAGGCATCGAGAATATCTCTTTCATGATTCCATTGCTGCAGCCACAATGCTGACCTGTCAGAGAAAGCCGTGAAGGAATATCCCATGCATATAAATGAGAGTTGTCTGGACATCCTTGCCCCTTAGGCCCGTAGCAGAACAGGCTGAAATCTCCGTTCCAAAATGAACCGACCAAAATGGCAAAACCTGAATTTGAAGCCCACTCATACTCCTTGGAAGGTCTCAATTCAGATAGGCGAAACATAGCAACATGATTCGGGCTGTCAAGCCCATGCTGCCAAGACAATACAGGTGTTAACGGCTGTCTCGTGTCAAGGAGAATCAAGTGACGCTCTGTCACTGCTGACATGTGGAAATCATCAAACCCAGCCTTGCAGAATGCAAGATAATGCTCAGTCATCTCAAAAGGCTCAGTTTCAAACAGCCCTGGCACCCCAACTTTTGCTATAACCTTGTATTCGCCACGATCCGCAAATCTCAAATCAACCACAAGGACGGCTTTTGTGCTTGCGACGATCACCATCCACGGTTGCGCTCCATACACACAGCTGAGCCAGTCCCCCAAGTCCTCACCATTGCTGCTGCCAAAACCAACCCTCGTCTTGCCTCCAAGCCGTGTCTCCAGATCAAACCAGCACAATTCGCCGGTCTCTAGTAGCACCGCGCATTGCGACGGAAAATGCTTGCTCCAGCTCGCGTGCACGACAGCAGCATCAAACCCCTGCTTGGCCACCGGCACGAGGGCCGGGGAACCCGAATTCCCCGGCTCGACTCTGAACCAGTTCACTGAGTACAGCGTCGCAGCAAGAAGGAAGCCTTCGACATGGCTGTCCTCCGGCCCCGACGACCAGGACGGCTGGGCAGGGGCGGCTGCGAGCTGCAGTATGCGGTGCCCAGGGTGCTTGAGCCCACCGCTCTGAACGAACGGCTCGGAGCTCGCAAGGGACGAGTCCAGAGTAGCGAAGGCGATCTTGTCCGCGTTCTCTCCGTACGGGAAGAATAGGACGAGGGAACTCGAGGAGCGGGAGCGGAGGACGGCGAGCAGATTGGAAGGCGGCGGGAACGGTGGGGAGGGCGCGGCGAGGAGGGGCCGCGAGAGGGATCGGAGGTCGGAGTAGGGGAGGAAGGAGGTGGAAGCTACGAAGTAGCGGAGGGCGTGGAAGAGGTCGCCGGTGGTGGAGGCGTGCAGGGCAGGCGGGAAGGGGAAGGGGAAGGGGAGGGATAGGAGCGGGGCGGGCGGCGGGAGAGGGGAGAAGAGGAGGGGCCCGCGGGAGGCCTCCGGCGGGGCGAGGGAGGGCGGGTTGAAGATGGAGGAGACGGGGAAGAGGAAACGCCAGTCGTCGGAGAGGTCCATGGAGGCTAGGTTACGCGGCGGCGCGGGGCGGGGGCCGGACCAGCGGCCCGGAGGAGGGTTTGGGAGGGGGCTTTGGTCGGTGTTTCGGTCGAGCGAACAACTGTCGTTCGCACTAGGCGTGCCGGTCGCGCCACAGGCGTAACGAGCGAACGGCCTTTCCCTCCTCCCGTTCTTTCTTTCTCTCTTCCATTGCGCCTCGTCGCCAACTCCCTTTGTTTTCCCTAAAAAACTCCCTTTGTTTTGCTGTCTATCTTCATGCTCAATCTTCATGAAGACAATCGTCTTAACATTATCTACTTCCTCCGTCCTAAGGCTTAAGGCGTATAATTATTTTAAAAAGTCAAGCTACGCAAACTTTGATCAAACATTTTGTAAAAACTATCAAGAACTATGATATTATATAGATATCAAATGAAAATATATTTCATGATGTATCTGAGAATATATATTTCATATTGTAAATATTAATATTTTTTTCTAAAAACTTGGTCAAACTTTACGTTGTTTGACTTTTTTTAAAAATTATATGCCTTAAGCCTTGGGACGGAGGCAGTATTAGTCAGTGTTTACCAACCGGTACATACGGAGGCGTCCAGGGAGAGGCGACCAGCCTAAAAAACACATCTAGGGTTTCCGCACCCCTTGCCGACGATATCGCCAGTCTGCTCCGCCTCCGGTGGCCTCAGGGCCTTGGAGGTGTGGCGGACCACGGCCTCTCGCCGGCGGGAGGTTTTTTCGTCATCTGTTTAGCCTATTTTTTAGTGTCTTTTTCGGGACGTTGATGCGACGGCTAGGTCTTAAAGTCAGAATAATGTCCTCCCCGCTCTGTCCTCGCTCCGGTGGTGCATCTAGCACCCATGGAGAGCGCGTGGAGTCGTGTGTCCGGCGGATCTCCCGAAATTCTATCTGTTTTCGTTTTCGTTCATTTGTTTTCAGGTCAGTCTCTTCCGATCTACGATTGTCATCATTGTCGATGGTTGCTTGCGTTGGTCCTTTGTGGCCTTAGCACGACGACTTCCCATCTGTCTACTATAATAAGCTCTACTACGACAAGCTTTGCCTGGCTCCGGTGATGGAGAGGCGAGGACGACGGGGCGTCTTCGTCTCACGCTAGTGTTTGTAGTCGTCGCTAGGTGGTCCAATGACCTATTTATAATTTTTACTATCTTTGGGTCTCTTTGTACTGTTGTTGGTGATGATTATTAATAGATCGGTGGAATTTTGCAAAAAAAAAACATTATCAATTAGTCATTCCATCTCTCTTGTTCCTCCTTCCCTTCCACCCACCATTCCTTCTCTCATGCTACCTCTGTCGCTAATCTTTATGAGTTCGTGATGCTTTCTTTCTCTCTTATGCTCATTCTCTCCGTCACTTGTGTTGCTGTTACCATTCTGTTCTCTCTAATAATACATGTTTCGGCCACTCTCACTCCACCATCATGCACCCCATCAAATTTGTCTGGTAGTCACCTTGTTGGTGTCAATCAGCCACTGCGTCTTTATTGTTCCTCATTCATCTTCTTCTTAATTTTCTCCTCGTCTGCTCGTACTCTCGTCGTTCATCTTCCTAGACATACAATGCGTGAAGTGTCGTTGGAAGATTATTGCGCAATTTGACATCAAGACTTTCAAATCATTAATGAACTTTTACATTGCACATGATAGTTATTACCGCTAATTTCTATGGTAATTTTATTACTACATCTTTACAAATAAAATGCAACCTGTTTTGTTGTCACGCTATGCATAAGAAGTAAACGAAACTGAATCAGCATGCCTATTTTAGGTTTGAGGAGACCGTACACATACATGTCCACATGGTGATGTCTCTTTAACTTATTACCGACAAATATTAGGGATAAGTATGCAAACATGACTAAATCTGTAGTCAGTGCACCGGTGTGCTAAAAAGCGCTTTTCATTATTTGAAAACAGTAGATAGAGTTGTCTTTAGGACTCCAGCCCCCTAGTGGTCCTCACATGATATACTACACGTTTTGTGCCTTTAAACATTTATAGTTCGAGTTTTCAGAACCTGTCTGTCTACCTATAGGCTCACTTTTAAACACTCAGTGAATATGTATTTCTATGTACTGTATTAAAAAAACATGTATGTAGATACAAGTATGCGCCTTCAAATTGATTATGGCCATATGTGATGTAAAGAAAGATTACTAAACTTATCGGTTGCATACTACATTTTAAAATTCAGAACTGGGATACGTCCAACCGTGATCTTTATGATTTTTGCGCAATTTGCAAATGGTCATAACTTAATATGCAAGTTTACAAGGTAAATTTTCATATCATACCTATGTGTTTGATTTACATTCTGTTGATGTTTTTACATTTTTTTATACACTTTCATGTACAAACAATATGTTACCCTGTGATGAGTAGATCTCCACACATGAGTGAATTCACGCTTTAATGTTTAGACATTTCATATCTTGATAGAGCTACATCTGCATTGTCATGATGACTATATCACAATCATTGTATAGCATCTAGGGAGTTGACTAGTATACACCATATATGAATAAATTCTTGGTGAAGAACATTGAGGGTTCATGCTGTAAGTGCGCAAAGTATGTGAACTTTTTTTTTAAAGCACAACCTGCTCTAGATCTAGTTGAAGAAGGTAGGGGCGAGCCCCAGCGGACCCAGATAAAGAAGATGAGCTTACAACATGAACAATAAAAAGAATTGCAAAGAAGCAAGAGCAGAGACATGCGCAAGAAATAAAGAGACATATCGCACGGTCGCCTGCTAAGCCACAAATTTCACGCTATGGTGGCGTCTATATACTCCATCTGATCTATATAAGTGTCACTGATTAGTATAAAGTTCACGATAATTATTATGTACAAGAGGGAGTAATTATGTACTCCCTCCGTTCACAATTACCCCGCGTTCTGGATTTAGTCAAAGTCAAAATTTGCAAAGTTTGACCAACAATTTAAGAAAAAATATTAACATCCATAATTCTCAATGCATATAATATGAAAATATAGTTTATGACAATTCTAATACAATAGTTTTTACATTGTAAATATTGTATTTTTTTCCTAAATCTATGGTCAAAGATTTGAAAGTTTGACTTTCACTAAATCTAGGATGCGATGTAATTGGAGGGAGTACAGGGATACTCAAATCTACAAGTTGACCGCTCATTTACCTTTTCAAAAATGAAAAAGATAAGGGTAAACGCATAGTACTACTAGTTTTTTTGCTTGCTGCCCCAGGATAAGGAAAAAAGAAAGAAATCGGGCATATATACACGTCAACAAAAAAAAAAACAGCACGCTTCGCCACTCAATTCCTCTTTTTTATGTGCGCCCTCCTCTTTGCCTTGTCTGCCCTGACGTTGCGATTGGGGAGTGCGCTCGGACCATTTTCTCTCCCGTCCTCCATACACGCGCCACGCCTCCGCCCCAAATTCCCAATTCCACGGCCTCTTCCCACCGGAGCAAGCTCGTCGCCTCCACGGACTCTTCTCCCGTCCCCTCTTCCGCCGGACTGGCGCGGACTGGAGATCCGTCCGTGCTGATTCCTTCTGCTGGTAAGCCCTAGCTTTGGTCGGATTTGTTCTCTAGTCTTCTCGCCGGTGGGCAATTGAACCCGAATCCGCCCCTGAACTCGGAGCCAGCTAGGGCGCCACTTAGATCTGCGTGGTGTCCTGGAGTAATTTCGTGGGTTGTCGTGTGGAATTGCTGCCGAGGAGGATCCGTGGATTTGCCACGGTACTCCGTCGACTTGTTTTTTTTATCTGTTGTCCCGTAGGCTATATTTTTGTTCTGATGCGTGTTGCTTAGTGTTGTCTAGCGGTATCACTTCGACACGACGCTGCCATTATACAGTACCTAATTGTGTATACCATGTGTGAATATCCTGACAGTTTTAAGTGCGTAGTCTTAGTCAAAACGAAGTCATGCCTTTATTTCTACCAGTTAGTTTGCTTGAGAAGTCAAGATAGCTACGTTGCCTGAGGATCTTCATAAACTTAGTACTCACCCTGTCCGAACTGTCATCCGATGCAACTTAAAAAAAAATCTGACCAGCTATGTGCTAAGGGTTTTAGGTTGAAGAATTCACTCTGCTGAGCTGGAACATTACCACTTAGAAAAAATGCCCCCAAATTGTTATGGTAATAGGACCCAAATTTCCCCCAGTTCAGCAGCCTCAACCCTTGCTGGAGGCATCCAGAAAAGAGCAAGATTGATCCCTCTTGCTCTGCTACGTGTCACCATGATGCCGTCGAGGGCCCACTTGCTGTTGACTATTGTGGCTGCTCTAGTCAGCCCTTCATGCAGGCCGTGCAATTTTTCTGTTTGTGTGCTATTTTGACATTTCATCTCCACCTGATTTACACAAAAATATGAGAGGCAAACAGAAAATTTAAAACCAACGTATTGGCACATAAAGGAACGTAGGTTTTAAAATGAGCTCAAACGATTCAGCAGTATTTTACCAAAGGTCGTGATATTTCTATGCTACGGAACCAGGTTTCTCGTAGCACTAATTATCTAGATCACTCAATTATGCTTACTAACATATTAGTATTGACATTAATAGTCAAGTGTGTACATCGGAAGCCATCTTGATATGTGAACTTACATTTATTTGCAAGTTAGGTGTTGCACCTTTGAAGTAGACAAATCCCTCCTGCCAGGAATTTAACCCAGGTTATGATCTTCACGCTCCTGTGTTCTTGCTGCTAAGAAACCCAATCCAGTTGGCCTACCATCAAATTCATGTGATAAGCAAGTAAACGACTGAAAGCTTTATACTCTTAACATCGCGTGAATTCCTTAGCTAGATACCATGGCGACAGATGCATCCCTCATCTAAGTTTGTGCGGTCATAGCTAAATAAATCTTGTGTTTGTTATAAATATGGCTACAAATTCTGTGTTTGTTATAGCTATGGCAACAAATCTGTAGTATTTCAGGGTATTGTCCCACCGCAGCGTGAAGTGTTACATAGGTATGCAAGTGCTCTAGGCTCCTCTTTTCTAGTTAGGTCTATTTGTTTGCAGCGGCACATTTGTTGCTATAGGAGTTAAGTCAGTGGCGAAAGCGTCACTGCAATCTTTGAGTTGACAGCTATGGCTAATGAATAGAGTAATGATATCTGATGAATGATGATAGACCCCATAATGCTAAATGCAGCTGGCTGGCTGTGCTGGATGATGATGGCACCATAAGTTGTTACCTTAAATAACTAGTATCTGCACCTACCAATTATACCTGTATTTCATTGCCATGAGTGTACAACTTAAGAGTAAGCTGGAGTCCAATTAAGCCAAGTACTGAAATGCCTAATGATTTTTGGTATCAAACTTCACCATCATGATGGTCCTAATACAATCTTGTAGCCCATGTATATAATTTTAGAAGTCAAACTACATCAAGCGTGGACTCTGGCGATGAACTCTGTGAAAACTAGTCCGTGGTGACCCCTAATGGTAGTATGGGCATTATGCTGCTGCTATCTGAATGATTACTATTGGTATACATTTAATCATGGATAAATATGTTTCAAGTGCATTGCTAGTGTGTAACATTATAGTTACTGTTTATTCTTAGCGAGGTATATTTGTTGTTTCTTTTCCTTTGTTTTTAGCAAAACTTATTAATAAATTCTATGCTATTCTTTGTAATTTTATTCCACGGTGCTAATAAAGAAGAATTTTCTCTCTGGTGTTCAGGGCTGGTCAGAGACTCCGCTGCTCCATTTATGAAGGACATATAAAAGAACAAAGGTGCCGGTGGGTAGGAAGCTACTACCTTTTCTTTATATGTTCGTCGTTTTACTTACGGATTTATTTGATGTATGTCTGATTTGGTTGGTTGGTGAATCAATGTTGTCTTTCAGTTCTACTGTTGTTTGTGTTGATTTGTCGAGTTTAATATTTTGAAACAAGAAATAACATTTTTTGGTCTTCCAAATCTCACAAGCTGAAAATGTGGTGATGAATTAATACTATATTCTAATGTTAAGCCATATTGGAGATAATCGAATGACTTTTTAATTGTAAACACGTAATGCCATATATTGTTCATTTCTTTATTATAGCCTCCTCTTAAAATTTTAGTTTTTCGTAGTTGATTGAAAAGCTATTGTAGCACCTATCTTCTGAAGCTAACCTGGTATTTCACATGTTTTCTTGTAAAGTTATACAGTTCCATGCTACACCACCACTATCCAGATGTGAGCTTGGTTGGTATGTAGGGTGTAGGACTTTCCACTTGACGGTGCTTCTACTTTTTGTAGGTCAGACCTAGATATTTCCAATGTACTTCTTATCTGGGAGATGATGTTAATGCTTGATGTTGGTAATTGTTGATTTCTCATGGTCTTTATTCTGTGTTGCTTATAGCCACATCAACCCAGGTCGTTTTCTCATGCTTTAAGGTGAAAATCCTTCCTTACCTTTTGTAACTTAGGAGGTGAAAGGAAAAGAGGACTAGAGGAGAGGCTGTCGTAATGGGAAAGGGAGATGTGGCCACTAGGGCCAAATCTCAGAAATCTTCGGCAACACAGGTCTGTATGAACAATCTGAAACTGCGAGAATAATTATGGTCCCACTTACCTTATTTCACTTGTTTCAGAATGAACAGAGTACACCTACTAATCCTCCTACAGCATATCCGGACTGGTCTCAGTTTCAGGTTCATAAAATGAGACTATCCTGCATTCCTTTCTAATTGATCTATATCTTTATTATTGTAACACATAGTATACATCTTTAGGCATACTATAATGTCCCTGGTACGGCACCAATGACCCCACCAGCTTTTTTTCACTCAACTGTGCCTCCAAATCATCAGGGGCATCCGTATATGTGGGGTCCACAGGTACATTCTCCAGAGTTGTAGTGTTCAATTACTGTTGTTTTGACAGAATGTGATAATCGGTGGCTCTCTGGCTAGTGGCTATGATCACTTCGTCTGTTCTGCAAGAATTATATCGATTGACTAGTGTAAGCAGTAGTATGCGTGTTGCTGAGTATAAAGTAGCATTAACTTTTCTATGAATGCGCGAGCTATTCAGATCCTTTAACCTTTGGTCAAGGGTTTGCTAGTGTTTTTTCATATGAAGGACCTTTATAGCTGGTATGGCCTCTGAAAGTCTGGGGAAATCAGTGTTTTAACATGTGATTTGAATTCATCTGTTGGCAGATGATGCCTCCTTATGGGACACCACCATACGCAGCGATGTATGCCCAAGGCACACCATATCAGCAGGCACCTATGCCACCGGTAGTCCACTCTCTTACGTTTTACTTGCCAGTATAATTTTATCATGCTTCTGTATAGTTCTAACTGTTTTCATGTCAGGGTTCACACCCATATAGCCCATATCCTGCTCAAGCACCAAATGGAACAGTTCAAACTCCTGTAAGTGATTGATATCTTTTAGCTGCTCTATTTGTTGGTACTTTTCAATAGTTTATTCTTTTGAGTCCTGTTGTGTGCTTATATTCCGATTCTGGTGACATCGCTGTTAAACTTGTTAACTATTACTATTATTTAATTATCATACTACATATGAATTCACTTGTTCAATTTTCACTTCTGTTTCATCATTATTAGACACCTGGTGCTGTCGGGTCAGAGACAGATAAGTCAAACAAAAATAAGCGGAAGACTCCGCTGAAGAGATCCAAAGGAAGCGTAGGTAGTCTGGATATAGTTGCAGTGAAAAGTAAAACGCCACCTGTAAAACCTTTAGTTTCATCCTCCAATGAAGGTTCTTCACAAAGGTAATTCATTTTATTCCTTTCATGTGTTGCTGATGGATCAGAATGAATCCTCAACAATCTGATTTGCAGTGAGAGTGGAAGCGGAAGCTATTCTGAAGGAAGCAGTACAAATTCTAAAAGTGTATGTCAGTTATCATGTTCACCTTTTATGTTTATCTCCATTAAGCTCGTTGGTAGTCTGATACAGATTCCAAAAATGTCTGCTTTTGTTTCACCATTCTTCCCGTTATAGGATGTCTTGTGTGAAATGAGTAACCACCGAACTTTCCGCTTTCGACTATTGCCTGGACTGCGCTGATCCAGTACTTAGAGGTGCTATTTGGTAGGATTGCAGACCAATTCTTTATAGCCAAGTTGGAAACCAACTGAGTCAGTCAGATCTTTCTTCCTGCCAGTGTCCAGATCTTCTGCAAATCAAGAAATGTGAATTCTGGTTAAGAGGATACCTATAACTGATTATCCAGCTCCATTTTTTGTGACAACACTGAAAAATCGGATGGTAGCCCTTCTGTTTATTCTTGATTATTTACCCATGCATAGCACCTCTTAACAGCTGTGCTGATTATTAATACTCCGTCCGTTCCAAAATACTGAACTAAAACCACGTCAAATATTTTTTAACGGAAGGAGTAGTTTCTTACATCACCTACTATATTTGACGCTGTTAATATCAACTGTTGGTCATTCTCCTTTTTTCCTCAGTAACTTAATTTCCTGCGTAAGATGCCTCATAATTTTTGAATCTAGGTTTATGCTGAATGCAGCCTTGGTAGCTGTGTCTTATTTGCAAGATTTATCATTCTCAATGTTCTTCATGCCGTTTAAACGTATGATTATCCTGCTAGCTGGTGGACAAACTAGTAGGATGCATGCCACCCTCTACTTGCATGTATGCCGGTTATGGAAGTCGTCATGCTAACCTAATCCTACATAAACAATTGATTTTCATGCAGGGTTCACGGACAAAGGATGGTTCTGAGCATGGCCAGGCTAATGGTAGGAACTAAAACCCCCTCTAGCGTAATACTAAAAAATTGGTAATCGGTGCCCAATGGGAACAAAAGAATTGAAGTACAATGTTTTTATTCTAAAGAGTACATACATTAGTTGACAATTTTTTCTCATGTGTTAGGAAACAACTATGATCTGATTGCTTCTTTTGGCCAGATGCTAGCAGTAAAGGAGTCACTGCTCCGGGCGCTGCAGTTGAGCCCACACAAGCGCCCTCTGGGCCAGTTGTGGTTAACCCTATGATGCCATATTGGCCTGTCCCTCCTCCCATGGCTGGCCCAGCAACTGGCGTAAACATGGGAATGGATTACTGGGGTGCTCCTACTTCTGTAGCCGTGCATGGTAAAGCTGTTGCTGCTCCAACATCAGCTCCTTCGTCAAATTCACGTGAAATCGTTCTCAGTGATCCAGCCATACAGGTTTGTTACTATTCAGACTTTGGTTCTCCTAGTTATTTTATTCCAGGACCTTGCCTTCTACTTTTTTCTTAGGCTTGTTTTTTGTTAATGTAGGATGAGCGAGAAGTGAAAAGACAAAAACGGAAGCAATCAAACAGGGAATCAGCTCGCCGCTCAAGATTGCGCAAGCAGGTCTTAATGTTTGCATGATTTCACATGAACCGTTCTATGTTATTTGTTAGCATGTGCACCTTCTGGGAATCTTATCTAAAAGAGACCACGTTTGTTGGAGAAAAGGACCCATTGGTGATGGTTCTCTAATTGAAATCTGCAGTAAGATAGGAGGATGGGGAGGATAACTCAGGATTGACTTCAGATAAAACTGATTAAGCCAATTATCCATTATAAAGACATAACCCCTTATCATATCTGGTGTCCAATTGCTCTACCATACCTGGCCACTATGAAGTTCTCAACTGGGGGCTACACCTAAATCTACCCTAAACAACAGTGAGTTGAGATATTGTTGAACCTATTTGGATGGACTGCATGGGATTGATTCTTAATTAGGTATATGGCCAGAGGGTTAGTGATTAGCAGCATGAGTTTGCTCGCTAGCCCGGAAGCCCGGGTTTTTGAGTCTCGTCCTGGCCGTTTCCCGCTCCGCAGCTCCCTTTCTTCTATAAGAATATGCCCTGGGTTCTAGTGCCCATGGGTCTCTTTTTTGAGCCTAGGATGGTACTGGTATTTTCTGTACCATAGAGTTAACTTTTATGGATGCCATAACCAATTTTTTTGCAGAAGAAAGATCTGTGCAAATATTTGCTGACATAAAAGAGAACATGAGAGAGTATACATGACTACCTTTGAATAGCATAGGAAAACTTCAACCAGTTCATAAACTGATAACATAGGATTCATATAGGAATCCAAAACACAGGAAACTTCAAAAATGTCGCTTGGATGTCACAGGTAATCGTAGAACTGTTGACACTAGAGAAGAAAACATTAGGTGAGACCTCATGTTTGTTTTCCCCCAAAATCTCTATGGAATAGGCCAAATCCCGATGGACTATTTTTTTGTTCCAAATGGCACCAGAGGAATTTTTCTATAGGAAGTCAATCCTAAAAAAATCCTATATTTTTTGCCTTTGACAATGTTAATCTTAGCATAGCTCTTGGTCTTTTTTCTTCGAGACTTTTTTCTTCTCTCCCATTCTATCCCCTATCCTGTAAATATGTTTCAGTTCCACTAACATTTTACTGTTGGGGCCTTCCCTACCTTCCCATTTAAAAATATTTGTTGCCTAATAACTGGTTACACTACAGGCTGAGTGGGAGGAAGTAGCCAATCGGGCTGATTTGCTAAAGCAGGAGAACATTGCACTTAAAGAGGAACTGAAACAACTTCAGGGAAAGTGTGATAGCTTGACCTCAGAAAATACAAGTTTACATGTAAGCTCTACCTTTTGTTTTTACCCCGTAGTTTATCAAGGTTGTTCATTGTGACGTGCACATTGATAACACAGGGCCTGCTATTGAATGACCCAAGCCTCACACACTTGTGCTCCCAGCACATTATCTCATCGTTCTAGAACTTTGGAGTTAATGTTGCACCCTTGTATATCTGAGATGTTGTTAATGATTGCAGGAAAAGCTTAAAGAGCTTGACGGTGAGAAATCAAATGGAAACTTATAAAACCGTGAAGACCATGGCTTCACTTTCTGACTGCTGATGTAAGGCATAATTACTTACTTGGCAGATGCCACTACCGTTGCAGAAAAATATGGAACATATATTCTGTCTTAATTTTCTTGCATTTTTTCCAGATATATTGGAGGCGACATGATAGGTCCGATAATTAGGAGATTCTCATGTATGCTATTAGATTTTTGGCTGAGATGGTAGGATTGTATCATAGGATTCAACATGATGGCCACAGATTCTTCTTCCAGTTGCCGCAGCTGCTGTTTTTTTTCTTTGTGTAAGATGCTACTTTAGCATGTAAAGATCCCCAGGTGATGTTGAAACTTTGGGGGATTAGCTTATAAGATGCTTGTGGTAGAGCTGCTCGTTGAGCTGAACAGATGCGTGTTATAGTTATAATTTATGATCTGTCCATTCAGAGTCAGAGGTACTAATCTGTATTGTGTGCTTATTAGTAGTGTTAACATGGTGCATTATTCCATTGTGAATGCTGGCTAAAAATTCCAAAATTTGTTATAGTAGTGTTCTCACCTGGAATATCATGCTCAGTTATCCTTACGTTCTTGCGCAAGTGTTGGTAGTTTCAGATACAAAAACCTCCACCATAGTGAAGTACAGTAGCACCTTTGGGAATAAAAGTGAGAATTTGGCTCATTTTTTTGGGTACCATCCGTAGCCCTAGTCCAATCACTTTATCTTATCCTTTTTTTGCGTTCTCTTTTTGGTCTCCAAGCTCTCAGCTATTCTCTTTTTGCCCATTCAGAGTCTAGAAACAAAAGGCCATCCATCCATCCTCCTGTCGTGCTCATGTTCAAACTTGATTGAAAAGGTGCAGTTGCCTTTTGATCTCTTTCGTCACCAATCTGGTACTTTTGTCAATCACGTGGAATGTGGCCTCCCTTTTCTCTTTTCGTCCTGCTGCTGTGTGTGAGCTGGTAGAGCATTTCGATGTCGCGCGTGTGTCATGACCAAACAGAATGAATGATCGTGGCAAACACCAAACTATGGGGCACAGTTTATTTAGCAGCCGGGCTAGATGGAACAGGTGGTCATGACCAAACGGAATGAATGACCGTGGTTGGCAAACACCAAAACATGGAGCAAGCCGTTTATCTAGGAGCTGGTGGGCTAGCTCAAAAGAAACACAGGTGGTCCTGTTTTTTTGTTCAACTCATTACTTGTGTGGCCAGCATATGCTTGTCGTTAATCACAAGAATTTTTCCAGAAAGAAGAGATAAAGTAGGTGCACAGTTTATGCAGTTGACTTCATGATCTTATAACGGACAGGGAAAAAGTTCAGATCTCACATTGTAGTTGCAGACATGTGCTAGATACACTGACAGTCCTAATAGTTGTTCGTTAAGTGCATTTTAGTCCCAATAGTTGCAAATTAGGGTGGAGTAGTCCTAATACTTGCCCATGGGATTCTTTTAGGTCCCAAGCTCTAAGAGCTCTACATGTGACGAAACATGGTAATTTTGCTTATAACCCCCTAGCTTTTCTAGAATCCGCCTTTTGAACCCTTCTTGGACAGAAAGAAAGAAACATGTTGCTATGTTCCTTTGTTCTCCAAATCCCTAATCCTATTTCTCCTGGCAGCGACCAAGTAGGAGTGGTGTGGTCGTAGCGAGCGGCAGTGCGGTGAGAGCCAGCGGTGGCACAGTCAGAGCGGGAGGGGGTGAGAGGGAGGGCATGCGGCGAGGCTGACAATGTCTAGAGTAAGGACGATGGAGACATCTAGGCAAAGGTTACCGACACTCGTAGGAAAGTGCTTGCATGTGACACTACATCAGTAGCGAGCCACTGTTGTGTCACGCCACTTTTAATACCCGTGGAGTGACGAGGATGCCTACACCAGCGATAAGACACAACAAGTGGCGTGTCTAGAAATGGTACATGCCGCTATTAAGTGAGACCCACCTGCCAACATGCGCATACATGTTAGTGGCGTGTCTATTTACAAGGCACACCACTACTTGTGTTGCACCGGTGGCATGTTCTTGTACACGCCACTAGGCCATTTTGTGACACGCTTATTTATTTTATGTGAGTCAAAATAGTCACTAAAAATAACGGTAAAAAACCTAATTAACCCACCCGGCATGTTGTCCCACCCCTCCCACCACTCTCTCCCCCACCCCACCTCGCTCATATGTGTTGCCACCGCCCACCCCAATCATCGCCTCCTATCCGCCCACTGTGCCCCCAACCCTTCTCCATCTTCTCTCTGCCGTCGTACCCCAACCCCGTTGATGAAGGATAGTTTTCATGATCCCATGACAATCTCACTTATGAAGATCGGAAGAGATTTTATTTGTTCGGCGAGGCCTCAAGTCAATAGATTTGGATTGAAGATGATAGCGATGAAGTTCCCTCGGACTTCATTCATGGTATTATCGTAGGATCATACAAGATTACAAGATGGATCTTGTCGGGTTTATAGATGCACATGGCGAGAGTATATGAAGCTAGGGTTTTAGACTAGGGCCCCCTTCTTTTCAGCTTCTTGGGTAGCTTCTCCTAGAAGCTACCCTCGACCAGCTTCTCCCAGAATCTCATCTGCCAAAATCGTTTATACTTTGAAGTTGATGTTGAAACTACTAGTTAAGAAGTTTGAACGAATTTTGAAGATGAGCTTCTGAGAGAAGCTAGTGGAGGATAGCTTCTGGGAGAAGCTGCCCAAGAAGCTGAAAAGAAGGGGGCCTAGGAAGACTGGGGCTTCGATGTCGATGAGAATAGTGTGTCTGCCTTAGGTGAATGCTCTTTGGTATATATATGCCTCGATGGTAGGAGTCTCTATAGGTCACGTCATGTATTCATCTTATCTTCCATGTTAAGTTGATTGAACTATCTTCCTTCATGTTTATCTAGTCTTGGGATCCTTCATTTTGTCTTCTTGTAGCATGACACATCAGGTCAGTTGGGAGCTTCTAGATACAAGCCTTCGGATCACGGACATCGATGTCGTTGTGGGATGGAAGTGGTGCTAAGGTCATATTATGTGGGATTTTGATACATTCCGTGTCCCCTATCTCCGACAAGCCCCCGGTTAGTACCTTTAATGAGGTCTCCATCCTTGTTGGTGAAGTTGCCTTGGTCTTTGATGGATCTTTGACTGGTGGGCTCGATGACTTTGACGACATGGATGATAGGTCTGTTGGGCGCCATAGACTTGGATGATAGTCTTCTGGTATGCGCTTAATCTAGATGGCGGACTTCCTGATGTCCTCGACCTAATAGAGCAGGTTTGGTGATTTCTCTATCTCAGATGTCCCGAGATGATGGGCTCACAACGAGTTCCTAAAATAGTTAGTAATTTGGGAGAACATTCCCAAGTACAGATTTTACCTTGGTGACCTTGATATGTCTAGTGGAGAACAATCTCTTAGATGATGAGGCTTTAACCTGGAAGTTTGTTAGGCATGCTGATGACACTAGCTGTGTGTTTTCCAACTTGTTGGGACTCCAAGTGTAGAGTGATCTAGCAAGTGTGTTTTTCCCACAAGAGTGACTTAAGGGTTTATATCGAACTGGCAGGGATCTGAGCATCATCCTTTTTCCAGCCTCTTATATCAACCTACAAAAACAAAGTTTTTGTCTTGTGCCCCAAACTCCACAGTGTGGTTGTCAAACACCAGGCTTCGTATTAGAATTGTAAATTAAATAAAATGAAAATAAAGTAAACTAGAATAGTAAAGTAAACTAACTAAAATAGGAAAGTAAAACTAGTAAAGTAAAATTCTTTTTGGGTTTTTGTTTATGCTTACAGAAAGTAAAAGTGTTTCTATATTTTCAACAGTTGCAGAAAATGTAAAGAACAATAATTGCAAGTAAAAGGTGTTTCTTATAATTCAAAGTGGACCAGGTTTCATGGGATTACTTGTTTACTCTCTCATAAAGTGTGGTGGACATAAAATAGATAGATGACATAATATTGTTGAAACCTCGTAATGTGTTTGATTAGAATTAATATGGGCATCATGTACTATCATAAAGATGATGCAATACATCTTACTTACACTCCTCTAGAAAGGGAAAACTCCATGCAATCTAGATTTAACATAAAAACAGAGTATAGCCTTATGAACTTTGATATTATGTTTGAATGAAAAATATGCTACCTTGAACAAACAAGATCATCCTGGCTATCACTATGTATTTATAATGTTTGCATTCACTTAATCTCTAGTGAGGTAACAAAGGAAAAGTAAAAATCATAGTAGATCTCGAACTTGCTGTCATAATCCAATTACTACTACCTATTACTCCATATAATACACACGTCCCCCCACACATGCTCTTGCATACAAGTTTGATCAGAACAAGTAATTAAGAACATGGTAGTAATATGCATCTACCAATACATCATACACATGATAAACATTGCAATATCATATATCATATCATAA
This sequence comes from Avena sativa, assembly GCA_916181665.1. Lineage (NCBI taxonomy): Eukaryota > Viridiplantae > Streptophyta > Magnoliopsida > Poales > Poaceae > Avena > Avena sativa. The sequence continues at coordinate 688,173,901 of OV702289.1, forward strand.
AACAAAGATCCACCACATAGGTATTACATATATGGCCATAATCATGTAAGGCAACTCATATGGTTCTAAACAATCATAGTACAAGAGAGAGATCAAGCTATTGCCACAAACCCATAGTCTAGAGGTGGACTACTCCCTATTCATCATGGAAACGGTGATGATGATGTTGGAGAGGGTGGATATCCAACCGGGGATGGCTCCAACAGTGGCCCCCCCTCCAATCTTCGCTAGTTCTGGCTCTATTTTGGTGTTACTATGTTTTCACTCCTCCTCCTTTGAGATCATGGTCGGGGCTTTATTTATAGAATTTTTTAGGTCAAGACTCGGAGTTGGAGATCAAGATGGATGGTTGTGGACGCTCGAGGGTGAAATAAGCATGGGTGGCACGACCAAGGGCCTCAGCCATGCCACATGGGCTCTTTTGGGCCTCCTACCTCCCCTCTAGTGATCCAAGTGATCCATTTTCTTATCTTCACAAAAATGATCCATAAAAAATCCCAGGTCCTTTTGACTTTGTTAATATCCCTGAAAGTTAAAAAATACACAAAACAAGGTTTTCCTATTCTACAAAGTTATAACCCAAATAAAGGGGATCATTGGTAAATCCCCAAAATCAATTTAAAACATGGATATAACATTATATAGCATGCAGATATATTGGAATATGTGAAAATAAACTACAAAGTTCATGTATGCATTTTATATCCATCACCTGCATGCGGGACTGGTGGTTTGAATGAGGCGCTACCTGTGGACCCAACACGAAGTGAATAGATCGTACCAGGGTTGAGGTTTTGCTTGTAATGATGCAAGTGATGATGTTAGTATGTATTTATTTCTCTGCAACATGGGTAGTTTACTGCGAGACGTGAGTGAAAGAGCATGTATGCCCCATGCGTTGCTTTGGCAATTAATGATAATCTCTATTGACTAATGGTTGCATTGAGTTACACTTGTTGGAATTATCCATTTGCATTACTTGAACCATAGATTGGCTTCAAGATTGAAAGAAGAAGAAGAATAAGTAATGACCAAGGAGTTATTCAAGGTGTGATCCGAAGAATGGTCATAGGGAAGAAGATACAAGGTTGATCATAGAGAGTGGATTCGAGTGGATCATCTCCAAGAAGATATGAAGTCCAAGTGCAAGATGAGTGATGGCTCCAAAAATAGCCATCTTCCATCGTGTTTAATCATTGTTTTTAGTCAAGAAATTGACAAGAAACTCTCAATCCTTGCTACTAATGACTATAATTGCAAAGATATGCAAAATCTTGCTTTGAATTGTGTTGTGCCGGAAATCATGTTTTTTAATGCGAAATCAGGAGTCATAATGAAGGTTTTTCAGGAAGTCCACACGACCAAGTAATTGTGGAGTCAATTCCAGGCATCAGAAGCCATAACGACCACTAGTATGGGCAGGGCCTACCCGTACCGTCCGCCCGTACCATATGGTGGCGGCTCCGTATCGTCAAACCCTACAACTTTCGTGAAGACGCATATATATTTTGAGGTCTCAGTCACCGCGCAGAAGGCCGCCATTCTCATATTGCATCACAACAACACCAAAGGAGATCCACGCCATTGTTCATCCATCCATCATCCATCCCCTCCATTAGCCATAGACATTGCTTTGTACTTTAGATCTCCTTGTGAATCGATGACCATTGTAAGAATATTTGATTTCAATCTAAGTATTTTGCACAATGTTTTCTATCCTTGATCTTCTTGTTATGAGTGAGTAGTCCTCATGGGCTGCGGGTTATGGAGAAACCTCACAACAATTATGTGCATCTAATTCATGGGAGCATTGTGTATTGTTTGAAACAGCGATTTGTTCTTTTGTTTTCTTTATCTCTTATCTCGATCTGTGGACTTGTAGGTACCCAAGATCCCATAGATTGATAAAGGCTTGAGGTGAGATACTTGGCTAGCGGCTATCTCATAGGAACGCTAGTGGAAGAAAGGGTAGTACGTTCTTCACTTAGCACCCCATTCGGGATCACAACAACATCACCACTTAATGCTTTGATCTGTGTTTTACACTTAATAATTGTTTGTATCCTGTTGCTTCGTGGTGCACTCGGTTGAATTTTTGCTATGCCCGCTGCATCACGAGGGCTCTAGTATATTAGGGTGTGTTGCCCATAAAAGATTATCCCTATTAAAACTTTACACATGACTGTGCTTATTATTATCTTTTATCCCATATGATGTGCAACTGCAGGTGCATCTTCAACCCTGGCCTATCTCCATCCATTGATTCAACCCACTATAAAAGTAAACTAGATTGGTCCAGTAAACAAAGGTAAAACAAAGAAACAAAGTCTTGTAGATGTGTCTTTTTTTATTTCCTTTTAGCATTGCTTTCCAAGGTTCGATTAAACCTAGGTATTCTAGGGAAAAAGCTATTATACTACATTCGTGAATCCGGATCGAAGGTATCAACCTTTTTCTGGCGCCATTGCTAGGGAAGCAATTTCGCTATCCTGGTGAGGTCACTAGAGACCTTGTTTTTAGTTTTATTATTGTTTGTAGTTTTATTCTTGTTATTAGTTTACTTTCTAGTTATCTATTTGAAAACCCAAAAAATAGTTACTTGTTATTTATTTTCTTTACTTAAAAAAATACCAAAATATAAAGAGTCATGGCTCAAAAGAGATTTGGGGAGTATGCTACTCCCACTGATGATTTTATTCATGGACCTATCACTCAGCCCGTTGTTAATGTGGAAGCATATGAAATTAAGCCCGACCTTTTAAGTTTGGTTTAGCAAAACCAATTTGGAGGCTCATCTTCTGAGGATTCAGGTTTGCACTTAAATACTTTTACTAAAATTTGCGACATGATGCGTATTAAGGATGTAGATCCAAATGCTATTAAATTAAGGTTGTTTCCTTTCTCTATTAGAGGAAAGGCTAAGGACTGGTTGCTAGCTCTACCTAAGGGCACTATTGAATCTTGGGAGGAATGCACTAATATATTATAACTAAATCCCCCCATCTAAAACTATGCAACAAATATCCAACATTACAAGCTTTAGACAAGAAGATAGCGAGCCACTAGCGCTTGCATGGGAAAGGATGAAAGAATCCGTAATGAACTATCCTAGTCATGGGATGGAAGAATGGCTTATATTACATTTATTTTATAATAGCCTTAACCCTATGTCTAAGTCTATGATAGATACTACAGCAGGAGGAACAATCATGGGAAAGCAAGTGAGTGTTGCAAAGAAATTACTTGATGATATGCAAGACAACCATGGCCAATGGCATGTGGAGAGAACCTCAAAAAGAGTGAGTTCAATCACCGAGGTAAACAATGAAGACCTTACATCTAAGGTAGATGAGTTACTCAACATAGTAAAGGATAAGGAAGATACCCAAGTTAATGCTATCGCTGCCGATGTTAATGATATTAATTTTATAGCTCACACTCCTTATAATCCTGCATGGAAAAACCAAAATTATGCTTCTAATGTTCAAAAACATTATTCTAATCCTGAAGGAGCTCCTTACAATAATAATGATAGTCATAATGGAGCAAATCATGGCAATCTCTTGTTTGAGCAAACTGTTAGAACTTTTATGCAAGCTCAAACCAAGCAAAATAATATGCTCATTAAAATCACAGAGAACCATGAGAGTAGTATAGAAAAATTATCTAACCAAGCCGTTGCAATTAGAAACGATGTGCAGGCTCTACAAGAAAGGACAAAGACCGTGGAGGCTCAATTGGGCAAGGTAGCGGAGAGCCAAGCTCTCATATTAGCAAAGTTTGCTGGGAAGCCTGAGCCAAATCCGCTAGAAGCCCTCAAGATGATGAGGGTGGCAACAAATGAAGAAAAACCTCTTTGCTAGGAAGCCTAAGCCAAATCTGCTAGAAGCCCTCAAGATGATGAGGGTGGTAACAAATGAAGAAAAACCCAAAGAGCTAGATTATAGCAACACACCAACATCAGAATATACCGTGAAAGATCTACTAAATATGATCACCATAAAGAATCCTGGTATAGAACAAGGTAATGATGCTATGTACCAAAAATTTATTCAACAAGTAGCATCTAAAGTTCGTGATATAGAGTTGGAGTATAAGAGAGTAGCTGATAAGCTTCCTACTAAGCTAGATGATATATTTGAGCCTACTATTAAAATTAAGGTTGGGGTCAATGAGATATCCACACTTTGTGATCTTGGTGCAAGTGTCTCAATGATTTCCAAAAGCCTATTTGACAAGTTAAACTTGGGGCCATTTGCAACTACTAAATTAAGACTCCATCTAGCAGATTCAACTTATAAACAGCTATTGGGATAAAGGAAAATATAGTTGTTAAAATTAAAGGTAGTCCCGCGCTTATTGATCTTGTTATTGTGGACATGCCTGAAGATCCCATAGCACCTATAATCCTAGGTAGGCCCTTCCTAAGAACTATTAAAGCACTAATCAATTTACATGAAGGGAATGTGGGAATATGACTACCATCTAGAGATCCTTTTATAGTCCACTTCCCTAGGAAGAAGAAGGCCAAGCCTAATGATGATGATGGTATAATTACTTTGAAAGCTAATTACTTTGGAGTGGGTGTTCCACTCATTAAACCTAAATGATCACCATCTGGGTCAAGCTAATTAACCTTAACTAGAAGCGCTTCATGGGACACAACCCATGTGAAATGAAGTTTTTACTCTTGTGTTAGTTTTGTTTGTTTGTTTTTGTTTCGTTTTTTATTTTAATAAAGAGTGTTCAAGAAGACCTTTGGAGAGAGGAGAAGAAATAAGGTAATCCTCGATCTTTTTTACTAACACATGGCCTAAGAAGTATTGCTGATTTTTATGAAGCCTATTTGCAGTTATTTTGTCCTTTGATAAGATGTGTAAAGACATACGAAGCTACTAATCAAATTATTTGAGTTTTTCAGCTCACTGGCCACATAACGACCAGTGGTATGGCCCTAAGGGATGATGTCTACGCACTTCTATTCTTGTAGACAGTTGTTGGGCCTCCAAGTGTAGAGATTTGTAGAACAGCAACAAGTTTCCCTTAAGTGGATCACCCAAGGTTTATCGAACTCAGGGAGGAAGTGGTCAAAGGTATCCCTCTCAAGCAACCCTGCAATCAAGATACAAGAAGTCTCTTGTGTCCCCAACACACCCAATACACTTGTCAGGTGTATAGGTGCACTAGTTCAGTGAAGAGATAGTGAAATACAAGTGGTATGGATATAAGACAACAGTGCCAGAAAAGAGCTTGACGGGAGGAAAAGACTAAAGGAAAAAATATGGAAGCAAGAAAACATGTAACAGATCTAGTTGCAAACAGTGTTTCAATGCTTAGAAACAAGGCCTAGGGATCATACTTTCGCTAGTGAACACTCTCATATAAATATCTTCTCTTTATGATACTACTCTGAATTACTCTCCGGTTGGACACTCTAATCCATGGTAGGGCTATAACAGCACTCCTCAAAGTTTGCTTTCCCCATCTAGATAACCCCTTACTATCACCTTTAGCGCTAGATGGTTCCAACAAACACCACAATTTCGTAGAGACATCCAACTCCAAATATAACTCATAACAAGTATTTGTATTCTCTAGCCTAATTGCCACCACGATGTGCACACTGTCAACTTCATACATGTGGGGAGAGCAGAGATCTATTGAAGCACTTGAGTAGCAAGGTAGATCTACTTGATTACAAAGCTCATGACCAAAATATGATCATGCATAGAGAGATAAATGAACACATAGCTACCGGTAGAGCCCTTAGCCTCGAGAGAGATCTACTCCCTCCTCATCATGGGAGTCAGCAACGATGATGGAGATGGCGATGGAGTCGATGGAGATGGCTCCGGGGGCACTTCCCCATCCCGACAGGGTGCCGGAACAGAGACTTCTGTCCCCTGAATCTCCTCTTCGGTGGCGGCGGCACTACGGAACTTTTCGTGGCTTTCTGATCTTGTACTTAGGGTTTTCGTCCTAGGGGGCTTTTATAGGCGATAGGGCGATGTCAGAGGATGGACCAGGGGCCCACACCACCTGGTGGCGCGGCCAGGGGGACCCGCGCCACCCTATGGTGTGGCCAGCCCCTGGCCCTCCTCCGGCTCTACTTTGGGCTCCGTGAGTCTTCCGGTAAAATATTGACTTTGGCTTTTGTCTGGTCCAATTCTGAGAATATTTCTTTTCCAGCTTTTCTGAAAACAAAAACAGCAGAAAATAGGCAACTGGCACTGTGGCATCTTGTTAATAGGTTAGTTCTAGAAAATGTGTAAAAATACTCCAAAGTGTGGACAAAACATAAGAAAGTAGATATAAAACAAGCATGGAACATCAAAAATTATAGATACGTTTGCAACATATCAACATCCCCAAGCTTAACTCCTGGTCGTCCTCAAGTAGGTAAGTGATAAAAAAGAATAATTTTTGAGGTGACATGCACCATCACAATCTTGATCAAAGTATTTTTGTATAACATTGATAGTGGGATCATAGTACTTTAACATAGCATGAAAGATATAGTTCTAACAATAAGTCATAGCAACTATGTTGTAACATGAAAAGGCACAGACAAAAGATTCATGAATAGCAATGCTTTGCAAGACGTTTGTTTGTTTCACATATAGAAAACATAATGAGAATGGCATTCAGCTTGTCCCTCATAGTGTAGCAAAACATAAATGCATAGGACACCTTCAAAGTTCATAAGGGTGACTAGATACAAATAGTTTAGGAACAAGCAATATCAAAGTTATGCATCAATCAACAAGTCTTGGGACAATTCACATTAAACTAAGAATGGCTACTATGCTCTCTCAATAGGTACATAAAGATAGAAGATGGAGAATCAACATAAAAGTAAAAGAAAGGCCTTCATAGAAGGAAGCAGGGATTCAAGCATAAAGAGCTTCCAAAAATTATGGTACTTATTAGCTTTCAGCTCTCATTGCCCCTATCATAAGCATCTTGAAGTGATTAAGGTTAAAGTGAACAAACTATGGAGTATATGCTTGACAAAGTATAAGTTGGCAATCTCACATCCCTTGAATACGAGGGTCACTCCTCATGCTACTCAAGTTTAGTTACCGGTAAGTTCTTGTCATAGTAAGTACATGTGTATCATAGAGAACCGTCAACGGGGTACCCCTTGCATATGATACAGGAGCTATCCCATAATCAAAATGACAAGGCAAGCAGACAATGGGCATCTCAGCAATCTTCTTATTTACCATGGGAAAATGGTGATTTTTTCTCTCTTTCCTATTTTCTCATCTTTTTCTTTTCTTTTTATCAATCTCTATCTCATTTTTATAAGAAGAATGCTTCATAGATTGCTCACTATGGTGATGCTGCAAGTTTCCACCATGATTAGGCATGGCTTAGGCTAGCGACCCAGGCGTTTCTCTAACACACATACATAACTCCATGGACTTACAAGCTCCCCTTTCATTTCACACCGACGACATCCATAAACAAAAGAGCATGATATTAACTGGGTACAATGTACAAGTGCAATGTTGAAAGCGTTCCCCATGACAGCATGGTTCTGCTAAATCCCAACGTATAAGTGCAAGCATATACAACATAGATGACACAATGGTTCAAGTTTATTAGGGGCAAGAAAAGTAAAGTGTGTCATCAAGTTCGTGAGAGCTTTAATCACTAATTTTCACATAACAAGTTTAATTCGGAAGGTAGATAAAAACATGAATATACTTGGAATAGTAAATGCTAATATGTAGGTATGGTGGACTCTTTTGAATAACTTGGTTTTATTTGGAGTTGGATGCATGAGTGGAACTCATACTTGGTATGGAGGCCAGCAAAAGACTGGGAGCGACCAACTAAGAGAGCAATAATGGCCATAATCATGCAAAGCGACAAAACATTATTAATTAAAGAATAAAGTGATATTACAAGACGAAAACTAAATGATCATAGAGGCTATGGTGACTTGGTGTAGTCTTAACATGGTGTGAGCATGCGCCAAGTCAACCCAAATAAAGCATTAAAGGAGAATACCACAATATTATGTTTTTATATGCTAAAACAACGCATGATTCTTTCAAGGCACATTAAGCAATCTCAATTGTTTATAAAAATTCATGCTACAACAATAATCACCAAGCATAAAGCCAAAACAATATCAAGCATGACATGATAAAGTCTAAGTCACAGTCAAGAACAAGCTCCTTTTTATCACTTAAGCATGAACTTTCCTACTCTCTTCCAACACCAATCGACTTATTTGAAACAACTCACAAAAATAATAATAAATAAATATCAGTAAGATTGTCTCACAAATCCACAAAGAAGAACTAAAAAGTTCTAAGCTGAAAGCACAAGAAAACTAAGGCTAAACACAGTGCTAGCAAAAGAGAACACTCACAAAACAATAAGAATGAAAACTAGAGTGTTCCAGGCAATGAAAATGGAGTGTGTCTCTCTCCAAAAGAAGTGTGTTGGGATACAACCAACTTATTTATGCAAATCAAACAAAAGAAAACTAAAAACAAAAACAAATACGCTCCAAGAACAACACAATAATGCATGAAACAATAAAAACGAAGTGTCTAGAAAGACCTGAGATTTTTATTGATGAAGAAGGGGATGCCTTGGGCATCCCCAAGCTTTGACGCTTGTACCTCTTGAATATTTCTTGGGGTGACACGGGGTAGCATCCCCAAGCTTGAGCTTTTGTCCATTCTTCATCTCATTACATCATTCTTTCCCTACACCTGAAAATTTCCTTCATACAAAACTTCGCACAATCTTCATTAGCAACATTAGTGCATTCAAAAGATAATAAACCTTTGGGGTTTAGTTTTAAAACAGCAAAACTTTCATTAAAAACACAAGCTACTGTAGCAATTCCCTCAAAAATCTCAATTTACCAAAAAGAACCCAAAAAGAAATCGATAAAGAGGCAGATGCAAATAATGGCAGAAATCTATCAAAACAGACCAACAGGTGAAAACCGATTTTTTCGAAGACCTTCTATGGCTCAAATAGAAATGTGTTGAACTAACGAAAGTTAGGTAACAACCTGGGGGATTTATTCAGAAAATTACAGCTCAATGCGACATACAGAGATTTTTCACGAATGTTTACAGTGAAGCACAAAAATCTGTTTCGGGACAGCACTTCCCCAAATCTTACTTCCCTCTCATTAGAGGTTATTCTTGGCCCAAAAATCAAATAAAAAAAAGGATAAAGAGAGGTTATTACAGAAGTAATAACTTCCAAGACTCAACAAAACTATTGGGTTTTCTCCCAAAAAGTACTTTTCTTTAACGCCTTTAAGTTAGGCACGATAGTTTGAGAAGATGCTCACATAAGAAATATAAATTGAAGTAAAAGAGAGCATCAAGAAGCAAATTCAAAGCACATTTAAGTCTAACCCAATTCCTATGCATAGGAATCTTGTAAAGAAACAAGTTATGAAAGCACAAAGCAACAAGCATAGTAAAGCAAAACAAGTGCAACTTCAAGACTTTCAACATAAAGAGGGGAAACGTAATATTGTTGAGATACATAAAAACATGTTTCCCTCTCTCATAATAACTTTCAGTAGAATCATGAATAAAATTAACAATATAACTATCACATTAAACATTCTTATCATGAGCCACATGCATAAACGAATTAATACTCCCCACATAAGCACAGTCATTCTTATTAATTGTAGTGGGAGCAAATTCAACAAAATAGCTATCATTATTATTCTTATCACCATAATCATCAAATATAGGAGGCATATTGTAGTAATAATTAATTTCCTCCTCAATAGTAGGTGGACTGAAAATATCATATTCATCATTGTAATCATCATATATTGGAGGTATAGTATCATCAAAGTAAATTTTCTCCTCTAAAGATGGGGGACTAAAAAGATCATTTTCATAAAAACTAGTTTCCCCAAGCTTAGACTTTTCCATAGCATTAGCAATAATGGTGTCCAAAGAATTCATACTAACAACATTGCTATTAGCATGCAAATAAAGTTGCATAGGTTTTTTAATTTTCTCATCAAACACTTCATGTCCTAACTCAAGATAAATACTATAAAGCTCTCTAATTTTGTTGTTGTTTTCCATTAAGCCTAACTAGTGAAAACAAGAAACAAAAAGACAAAATTGCAGAATCTAAAGGAAATAACTTCGAGCACTCACACTGGAGGATGTGAGTACATTTTACTTTACCTCCCCGGCAACGACGACAGAAAATAGCTTGTTGTCTACGCACTTCTATTCTTGTAGACAGTTGTTGGGCCTGCAAGTACAGAGGTTTGTAGAACAGCAACAAGTTTCCCTTAAGTGGATTACCCAAGGTTTATCAAACTCAGGGAGGAAGTGGTCAAACGTATCCCTCTCAAGCAACCCTGCAATCAAGATACAAGAAGTCTCTTGTGTCCCCAACACACCCAATACACTTGTCAGGTGTATATGTGCACTAGTTCAGCGAAGAGATAGTGAAATACAAGTGGTATGGATATAATACAATGGCACCACAAAAGAGCTTGACGAGAGGAAAAGACTAAAGGCAAAAAGATGGAAGCAAGCAAACATGTAACATATCTAGTTGCAAACGGTGTTTCAATGCTTAGAAACAAGGCCTAGGGATCATACTTTCGCTAGTGAACACTCTCATATAAATATATTCTCTTTATGATACTACTCTGAACTACTCTCCGGTTGGACACTCTAATCCATGGTAGGGCTATAACAACACTCCTCAAAGTTTGCTTCCCATCTAGATAACCCCTTACTATCACCTTGAGTGCTAGATGGTTCCAACAAACACCACAATTTCATAGAGACATCCAACTACAAATATAACTCATAACAAGTATTTGTAATCTCTAGCCTAAGTGCCACCATGGTGTGCACACTGTCAACTTCACACACGTGGGGAGAGCAAAGATCTATTGAAGCACTTGAGTAGCAAGGTAGATCTACTTGATTACAAAGCTCATGATCAAAATATGATCATGGATAGAGAGAGAAATAAACACATAGTTACCGGTAGAGGCCTTAGCCTCGAGAGAGATCTACTCCCTCCTCATCATGGGAGTCAGCAATGGCGATGGAGATGGCGATGGAGTCGATGGAGATGGCTCCGGGGGCACTTCCCCGTCCCGACAGGGTGTCGGAACAGAGACTTCTGTCCCCTAAATCTCCTCTTCAGTGGCGGCAGCACTGCAGAAATTTTCGTGGCTTTCTGATCTTGTACTTAGGGTTTTCGTCCCAGAGGGCTTTTATAGGCGAAAGGGCGATGTCAGAGGATGGACCAGGGGCCCACACCACCTGGTGGCGTGGCCAGGGGGACCCGCGCCACCCTATGGTGTGGCCAGCCCCTGGCCCTCCTCCGGCTCTACTTTGGGCTACGTGAGTCTTCCGGTAAAATATTGACTTTGGCTTTTGCCTAGTCCAATTCCGAGAATATTTCTTTTCTAGCTTTTCTGAAACCAAAAACAGCAGAAAACAGGCAACTGGCACTGTGGCATCTTGTTAATAGGTTAGTTCTAAAAAATGTGTAAAAATACTCCAAAGTGTGGACAAAACATAAGAAAATAGATATAAAACAAGCATGGAACATCAAAAATTATAGATACGTTTGCAACGTATCAAGGGACCATACCGTGAACTCGTACCACCTCAAGGCATTGGAAAATAGAAACTTTGATTTTTGCCGCAGGACACAAGGGTCGTAACGACCACTAGTACGGGCGGACACGCCCGTACGGCACGCCCGTACTATATCCTCGAGCAAAACATCAGATTTCAGGCAAAGGAACTGAACACATAACGACCAGTAGTATGGGCGTGCGCGACCATACCGAGTGCACCGCCGGAATGGATTCGTCACCCCCAAGGTATGTCACCCGGTACGGGCGGGCTCCGACTGTACTGAAAGCCCGTATCACGTACGCGACCGCCATAACACCACGAGGAGGTAACCTAAAAATCCCCAAAACACAAATTTTCTCTTTCTTGTTCCTCCAAACTCCAAACCACCTCAGTTGGATCTTCAAATTTACTCAATCTTTCTTTGTTTCCTCAGACCAAATCGATCTAAGGTATGATTATCCTTCGATCCCCAACTTATTTCAAACCTTCACTCAATCTTTCATCATTATCAATCTAGACTTAGGTCTTGTTCTTGATCTAATCTTGATATTGAGCATGCTTAGTATTATTTTAGAGGAGTTTATTTTATAACTAGTATAGAGGATCACATATGCTATGTTTCTATTGGACTAAAATTTTAATTAGCAATCTTTATTTATTTTGTTTTAGATGAATACGAGGAACTGTACATGTGTGATGACTGCGGAACCTTTCGCACCACCCGTTGATACGTTGACCCCCGAGTCACTTGGTATCGAGTTCACCAAGGAGTTTTAGCTGAACCATTTCGATCGTCTCAAGCTCCAAGAAATCAAGTCCACCAAGTGGGAATGTCCCTATATCCTGAACCCACTTGGCATTCGTGCTGATTTTGATTTACTTTGCAACAATGTTGGTTTGTATGACTTTGTCTTCTAGGATGTCGCCACGTATTGCTGCTTGTTACTTGAGTTCCTAAGCACTTTGACGCATATGGTGTGCTCTCACTATTGTTCCGAGGAGAAAATGCCTAGAGTTGATCGCATCAACTTCCATCTTATAAACTGTGAGTACTCCTTGAAACTCGACCAATGGGCTCAATGTTTTGGGTTTGCCAACACCACCACCTACATACGCTCCAACACCTTTTTTTAAATCCTGCAACTTGACAGTATTTTAATTTAATGATAATTCGTGGAAACACACCCTTGGGGAACGAAATTGATCATCCTGCTATTCTCTATTTGTTTTATGTTATTGCTAACACCTTACAGGCACGTGGTGAGTTTACTAGAGTTAATGATGAGGACATGATGATCCTCGTAAAAGCTGCTATTATTAATTGTAACTTAACGCCAAATTTGGGTGCCCTTCTTGTGTTTTACTTTAAGCATCAAGCTCTGCAATCACGAGGACCCATATGCGGAGGAGGAGTTGTGACCATTCTTGCACGCGCGCTTCACATCAACCTAGGTTAACATCCAACCGTTGACAGGAAGTAACCATCTCGGGTTTTCTACTATAAGAGCATGTGGTATGATTTCTTGAACTAATGGTAGATACTTCCTTGATATACCTGGAGCGGATCACTTGATCCCAGCTCCTTTGCCTAATGGTATATTCTCTATCGAGGATGGATGTTTGCGTTTTGATGCGTAGGCACTACAAGAAAAGTTTCCTTCCGCAACGACTTGGCCCGACGGTCGTCGTAGAAGGCGCGTCTTCCGTGACGAAATTCTCGGCTCGGCCGTGGCCGATGGAAAACTTTTTTTTCTGGTTTCGCGGCCCTCTACTATGATGGATCCGCTAAAAACATGGAGGAAGCTCGACGAACATGTGGCAGAAGCAAGATTTTTGTTTCCTCGTGCGATGTTGACTCGCCGAAGTCTTTTGAGGCGTGTGGGTCCCGGATGTCAGTGTCTCTAGCGGACCATACTTTTCGGTCGCGCTCCCTGATTTGAACTCGATAATGTTGCTCGAGGCATCTGCCGTATAGTCAAGCTACTAGGTCCCGCATGTCAGCCTCTCATTAAAAGAATCGTGTGTATGATGGAATTTTTTTCCTTCGCTTGCGTTATCCTTTTCCGAAGTTGATAGCATTAATCGATGCATCTACCATTTAATCAGGCTGTTGGGACCCACATGTCATCCTCTCATTAGAATAAATGTGTGTATGATGAAATTTTTTCCTTCGCTCGCCCTACGTACCCTGTTTCGAAGTTGATAGCACTGCTCGATGCATCTACCGTTTAATCAACCTTCTGGGCCTCACATGTCATCCACTCATTAGAATAAACGTGTGTATGATGGATTTTTTTGCTCTCGGTCGCGCCTTCGTGTTCCGAACTTGATAGCGTTGCTCGCTGCTTCAGCCGTTTATACAGGCTGGTGGGCCCGATATGTTAGCCTCCTCTGTGCAGGAAACATGTGTATGCTAGACTTTTTTTCTTCTCTCGTGCCTCCCTGTTTGAAACTTGGAAACGTTGCTCGATACAACACCTGTATAATGTCTCTTTGCTGAGTCCACATGCCAGCCGCCTATGTAGAGGAAACATGTGTATCTTGGACTTTTTTTGGCCGCGTTCGCCGGTTTAACCTTGCTAATGTTGTTCAATACGGCAGGCGTATATGGTCTTGTTGCTGGGGCCCACATGTCAGTCTCTCTGGACAAGAAATGTGTCGATCTTGGTCTTCTTTTTTCCGATCGTGACTGTTGTATAAGTACTTTTTAAATGCGCTCGTTAAACTTGATCTCTTGTATGGTAAGGTTGATAGGCGCTAGCTGTAGACAGGTGGGTCGGTCATGTTAGACTCCCAGTATAAAAATATTGCTACAGATAAACTGCATGCCTTACCACTACACAAGAAAGTTGTTATGCTTTTATAAAACGTAAAAAAATGTATACTAACATCGTATATAACTTATTTATTTTTCTTCTTAAAAAATTGCTTGTCCATCTACTACGTGTGATCTCTAGCAGCTCAACTAAAAAATGTTAAGTATAAATAATGTAGTAGGTAGTACTTAAAAAACATGGATATGCAGAGTTTTTTAGGGGTGGGTGGACAGTTCCTAAAAAAGACCGAATTGAAGAAAAATGGTCCAAGCAAGGATTGATGGGCTATTTTTCATGGGCTCTCGCCCATTTTGACTGGGCTATTTGCGCGGCCGAATGACCCAAAACATGACCGAGTTAGAAGGTCTTGGGATATAATGAGGCTATATGGGCTAATTTTTTGGACTCGATAGTTAAAATCCCAAGGTACGTGCTGGGGCTCGGCCGGATTCGAAATAAAGACGTCAACAAGGGAAAAAGATATAAAATATGAGTGCCTAGATCCCAGGCCCCTGAGAAGTTGTTATGTTAAGACACTGCCGTCACCCTACTAATTGTGCAAATTATCAGTTGTAACATAGTAGTTGCAACTCATTAAATTCCCAGTTCCAAGCTAGTTGCAACAAATGTGTAACCCTCACGTTGCATGAATCGCGAGGTAAATCCAATAGCGAGAGAGGTGACTCTTGAGAACTGACAAATCTGATAAAATATTCATAGATATTTCTGTGAAAATTATGGACAAACACCCCGCGCCCGCCAAAACTTTCCGTCGAGACCCCAAACTTTCCTAAGCCCACCCTCAATCAAGCGACCAGCCCCTGTCTCTTCAAAGTTTGCGCCGTTCTTATGGGAGATGCACCGGATTAGAACCAGGGCGCAAACTTCTCCACGCCTTAAAAAAGCTTCTCAACGCCTTTCTATCAATAGTACCGGCCTACCACCATTGGCCGCACCGTTCTTCACGAGACGCATCGGCCGACGGTCAGCTGGGCGATCCCCACGCTTCGCCTTCTAGATTTAGGCACTAGACATTATTCTTGGCTTTGATTTGTTCTCCACCTCTCCTAGAAATAGTTAAAGCTTGTGATCATCTAGATTTACAAGGTGCTTGTAGATTTGGGTAGATATGTTGTTTAGGTAAATCTATAGTAAAGCTCTAGACAGAATAGTTCGAAAACATCTTAAAAAGGACTTGGCAGAGATCCTGTGCAAGCTTTTGACCTGATATATCCCCCATCCTTCTTTGATACGATGGATCATTTGGTTGTTGATGTACCTGACGAGGAAGTACTTAGAGGTACAATACAACATAGATGGATGTACCCTATAGAACATCAACTCCGCATTTCCAAGGAGCGGGAAGATATCCATAGACAATTTGATAAGTGAGTGTTATGCAAAGATATCTTCGCATATAAGACTATAGAAAAGTTAGATATATTCAGATATCTGACTTGGCTATGTTTTGTAGGTTCTTCGTAGAAATAAAAGTACCAGCAAATTTCGTTCCACCAATAAAAAGACCGGATGGACTAAGATCTAAGGATCATGTAAGACGCTCAAATTGCACTGTAAATTGTCTATGAATTGTCCAGATGGGGTGACCTCTTGTCTATTTTGTAACGCTAGATTTTGGAACTAGAATTTCTGGCCCTTATCTGTGGTCCTGATATGAGTATAACAACAGCTTCAGCTTGCATTGCCAACGGTGTCTGCCATAGCGCTGATGTACGTTCTGTGGAGACTGATGCGGCTAGAGGTTGTCCTGATGAACTTGCACTGGATTGCGTTTAGATTCGAAATCCTGCACTTGACATTGTCGTCCCAAGGAAAAGAAGGTTATGGATATGGTAATAATGCCTTCTATAGAACAAGATGCTGGAGTGTTGGGTCCGTAGCATAGAAAACAAAAATTTTCCTACGGTGTGAACTACACGCCAAGATCTATCTACTAGGTATAAAGCAACGGGTGGAAACGAGAACTTACCCTCGTAGACAACGAGCTTTGTTAACGAGTAGGAACTCGTGGTTGATGTAGTCGTACACTTGCCGATCTCAAGATCGTGATGAAGTCCAGCAGGTCCGGCTCCACCACGTCCATCAGATCCAGCTCCAGCACCACCAAGTCCAGCACCGCAAAGCAGCGTTGCATCCGTGATCGCACACACGTCCGGTACCCCGACAACCTCCATCCCTCGCTCCAGCAAAGCAGCGGAAGCAGCAACTCCTTTCCAGATAAAGCCACCGGAAACATGTATCTTGCTAATCCGAGACCATGGGGGAATAATACTAGAGGGGGAGAGAGATCCTTCACAAGGAGGTGTGTGTGAGAAGTGAGGAGAGGGGGGCCTTTTATAGGAGGAGGGGAGGGTACCCCTCCCATGGCCGGCGCCCCATGGAGGTGACCCTTCACCTCCCCCATTCATGTGGTGGTAACCCCCTCCACATAAATTTGCCTCTTCACATTCTCTTTTAAAGTCTCCACTTTAAATGCATTAAATTTCTCCAAATTTAATGCTCTCTCATTTAATAAAACTCTTTTATTATTTTTATTCAGAATTTTGTTAATTACTTTAATTAACAAACATTCACATAAAACCCCCTGCAACATTTCAATATTACATGTAGAACCAATTTTAGCAATTTCACCCGAAACAGTTTCGGTGTTTATTGAAATAATTCCAGCGCTTTCTTAAATCTTTATCTGAAACATATTTGCTCCAAATGGTGCCGGTATCCCTTAAGTGTGTCACCCTACAGTTCGCGAATAATGTAGACATGATCGAGACCCCTCTCAGATCAATAATCAGAAGCGGGACCTGGAGATCCATACTGACTCCTACACATTCAACGATGACTTCTGTGATCGTGAGAACCTTTAACGCTAGTAACTAAATCCCTTTGTCTCGCGATATATTACATGTCCGAGATTCGATCATCGGTATCTCCATACCTAGTTTGATCTCGTTACCGACATGCACTCTTTTCTCGTTCCCGTGATATAACATTCTAGTGATCACATCACTTGCTTGCAAGCTATTTCAATGTGATATCACCGAGAGGGCCCAGAGTATATCTATCCGTCACCGGGATGGACAAATCCCACTCTTGATCCATGAGCCTCAACATAACACCTTCGTAGCACTGAACCCACCTTTATAGTCACCCTGTTACGGTGTGACGTTTGATGTTATCAAGATACTCTTCCGGTGTTAGCAATTAACATGATCTCATGGTCTAAGGATAAAATTACTTCGTATGCTATTATAGCAATATAAACATAATGAATTTGATCGTAATGCTATACTTCGGATGAAATGTTCATCACATCATTCCACCAATGGTGTGACCTTGTTATTAACAACATCCAATGTCCATGGTCAGGAAACCTTGATCATCTTGTTAATCAACAAGCTAGTCTACAAGAGAGGCATAACTAGGAACCCTTTTTGTTTATTAAACACACATGTATTGATGTTTCCGATCAATACAATTCTAGCATGTAAAATAAACATTTATCATAAACATGGAATAAGATAATAACCACTTTATTATTGCCTCTCGGGCATATTCCCTTCATGGAGGTGATGATTTCCTATGGCAATCCCTACCATTGTATGACTTGTATGAGTATTTATCGTAATATAATTGAATTGCATGCCCCTCTCTATCAATGAAAATGGCATATCTTTTGCCTTGTTTCAAAAATAAATAAATATTTGCATGTCTCCTTGTGTTACTCGATGCAAAGAAGATATTGTTTTCTGTTCAAGTCATGTGAACAAATATGTTTATATGTAGAGACATAAATGCGGATTGGGTGACAAAATCAACATAAAATTGCCAAATCAATAACAAAAGCATAATGGTATTACAAGAAAAGGAACAGAACCATCTTTTCACCGTGCTTGTGAAAAGGAGATGAGCCAGGAACCACGCCTGCAAGTGGTAGAGGCCAATTCTCATGCAACTCAGCTAGCATTGGTTTATCATCGATAATACTTAAGCATCCGAATATTATGATTACATACTAGGAGTAGTTCCAGTTCCACACTACATTTCAACATGCAAAAGTGTAAGAAATGCGTAAGGTAGCTCCATAATACAGGTTCCAGAGAAAAGCATATAAATCATAAGAAAGAAATCTCTGCATCACAGTTCACCACCTTCAGGTGGAACAGTCTCTACAGATTGTAAACCCAAATCACCACCTCCTTCAGGTGGCACGATAATTTTGGGAGCAGGATCAACAGCACCAACAGTAGTGCTAGCACCGGTAGCATGAGTCTCCATAATAGGTGAACTATCGAGCACCACAATGTCCTCTGAAGGATCTTCACTGCCATCTCTAGTCGCACAAGTCTCTGCGGATGGTAAAACCAATCCACCACCTCCATCATTTGGCATGACGATGGCAGGTTCAGGCTCATCAGTACCAGCTGCAGCTGCAACTGCATCAGTCTCCAGAGAAGGTAAACAAGGTGGCGTCTTAGGTGTAGCAATCTGACATCCATTTTCTACCCCATCATCAGGAAACTAAGAGTCTTCAACTTTGTGCTTCTACGATTACAAGATAAACAGAGATTACAGCAAAAGCATCTGCGTGGGATGACAAGAACATACGTCATTCTATTGGTTTACCTTGTCATCTAGGATAGCAGAAGTCACAAGATTGGAACCTATTTCATCGAGAATCCTCTTTTTTGCTCCTTCCCCTATCTCCTTCTGCAGCAAGTTATAATATTGATTACATGATGTTGATTGTCAAATATATGCAAATGTTCAAAAGTTTGCGCTATCGAACTACCAACTTCAAACGGATCCCCACTATTCTTAGTTATGGGATCTAGCCTAGAAAACAAGCTTCTATGCAATCCTAGTCTACAAAAAAAGGATGCATACACGAGATAAGAACTACTCTACACATGACAATGTTGTGCAATCGGCAATAAAATTTAACCGCATCATCAACTCTATCATGTAAGTTCGGAGTGAATCTAGATACACTCGTTTCACATAGGCTAAAACATCTTATATTATGAAATAGAGGGAATAGGTACGAGTGTTCTAGTATTTCACAAACCGCCATTGCTGCCGCGGGACAGAGATGACGGATGCTCCACTGCCCTACAGAAGGTTGTTGCGTCGATCTCATCGCCACCTGTAGAGGACGGAGTCGAGGAGCTGGTCGGCAACAATATGGAGAGAGAGGGTAGGGGGCGGTAGTGGATGGGAAGAAGGGACTGAGTAAAAGAGGATGTGTGTGTGTCGGGGGAGGCCGGTGAGGGAGTTAAATCCAGCTTGTCTCAGAAGGAACACGCTGCCACGTGCACCAGCGTGTGCAAAATTCCCTCCCTCTCTCTTCTGCGGTAGCTACTGACAGTAGCACTCCAGCCAGGTTCATCGACTTCTCTGGTACTCCTACTAATATACCTTTATTACTACTACTAGGTAGACAAGCAGTACTTGTTCAGAAGAAGAAAAAATTAGACTAGCACACCGTCGTACAATATTTCCTTGTCAAATCACTGGCGATGCCGTGATGAGCGACATGTTTTTACTGGTAAACCTATAAACATTGTATTCCTTCCACTGCATGCAGTTTCTGAGCGAAGTACTTACCAACATGTCCAACTTAGGCTTAGAGGACCCAAACTACAGTGAAAAAAGAAACAAAACTATGGACCTACAAGGAGTAATACTAACATTACTCCTATTATACAACATTCTGGAAGAATATGTACGGAATAGTAGTAGTAGAGTACAATTTTACTCCTAATAAGGTTCTTTTATAAGCTTGGTGAAATATGCATACTAGAGAAACTACCAAGTGTACAAAAGGGGTTTGGTCATATGGAGTATTTTACAAGACGGACCGGGTGTGAAACTAAATGCTGAGTACTCGTACATCAGCTAAAAACCAGCCAAAAGAAAGAGTTCAACAGAAGGCCGAGACCAAATGAGCTATCCTTGAACGAACTTGTTCCACTCCAAGGCGTTTGAGAAGCTTGGGATGAACCAAAATGGAGTCTCCGACCATATCTAGCGAGTGTTTGTGTGGAAACCAACAGCTGCAACACCATTCAGATTGAAGCGGCAAATTTTAGGATGCGGCTGATGTCTACGCACTTCTATTCTTGTAGACAATTGTTGGGCCTCCAAGTGCAGAGGTTTGTAGAACAACAACAAGTTTTCCCTTAAGTGGATCAACCAAGGTTTATCGAACTCAGGGAGGAAGTGCTCAAAGGTATCCCCTCTCAAGCAACCCTGCAATCAAGATACAAGAAGTCTCTTGTGTCCCCAACACACCCAATACACTTGTCAGGTGTATAGGTGCACTAGTTCGGCGAAGAGATAGTAAAATACAAGTGGTATAGATAATTATAAGTGGTAACGGTGCCAGAAAATAGCTTGATGGCATGTGGTTGATGTGGGAAAAGACTAAAGGAAAACTGAAATAAAGATGGAAGCAAGCAAACATGTAACAGATCTAATTGCAAACTGTGTTTCAATGCTTAGAAACAAGGCCTAGGGATCATACTTTCACTAGTGAACACTCTCATATAAATATATTCTCTTTATGATACTACTCTGAACTACTCTCCGGTTGGACACTCTAATCATTGGTAGGGCTATAACAGCACACCTTAAAGTTCATCTTTCCCATCTAGATAGCCCCACACTATCACCTTGAGTACTAGATGGGTCCAACAAACACCAAAATTTCATAAAGACATCCAACTCCAAATATAACTCATAATAAGTATTTGTAATCTCTAGCCTAAGTGCCACCATGGTGTGCACACTATCAACTTCACACACATGGGGAGAGCAGAGATCTATTAAAGCACTTGAGTTGCAAGGTAGATCTATAGAGTACAAGCTCATGATCACAATATGATCATGCATAGAGAGAGATGAACACATAGCTACCGATAGAACCCTTAGCCTCGAGGAAGAACTACTCCCTCATCATCATGGGAATCAGCAATGGTGATGGAGATGGTGGTGGAGATCGATGGAGATGGCTTCGGGGGCACTTCCCCATCCCGGCAGGGTGCCAGAACAGAGACTTTCTGTCCCCCGAATCTCCCCTTCGGTGGCGGTGGCGCTGTGGAACTTTTCGTGGATTTGTGATTGACGATTTAGGGTTTTTGTATCGGGAGGAATATATAGGCGAAGGGGCAAGGTCGGTGGCTAGCCAGGGGGCCCACACCATGCCCTGGCACGGCCAGGGGAACCCGCGCCTAGGGGTGGTTTGGCCACCTTGTGGCCCCTCTCCATCTCGTCTTCTGGCTCCGTGAGTCTTCCGGTAAAATATCGACTTTGGCTTTTGTCCGGTCCAATTTCGAGAATATTGATTTTCTGACTTTTTGGAACCAAAAACAGCAGAAAACAGGCAACTGGCACTGTGGCATCTTGTTAATAGGTTAGTCCAAGAAAGTTTATGAAAAGTACTCAAATGTTGGAACAAAACATAAGAAAGTAGATAAAACCAAGCATGGAACATCAAAAATTATAGATACGTTTGCAACGTATCAACATCCCCAAGCTTAACTCCTGCTCGTCCTCGAGTAGGTAAGTGATAAAAAAGAAAGAATAGTTTTTGAGGTGACATGCACCATCATAAACTTGATCAAAGTATTTGTAAAACATTCAAAGCTAGGATCATAGTACTTCAATCATAACATGAAAGACAAAGTTCTAGCAATAAGACAAAGAAACTATGTTGCAACATGAAAAGGCACAAACAAAAGATTCATGAATAACAATGCTTTGCAAGACGTTTGTTTGTTTCACATAATGAAAACATAGCATAGTGGCATTCAGCTTGTCCCTCATAGAGTAGCAAACATAAATACATAGGACACCTTCAAAGTTCATAAGAGTGACTAGATACAAATAGTTTAAAACAAGCAATATCAAAGCTATGCATCAATCAACAAGTCTTGGGACAATGCACATAGAACTAAGAATGGCCACTATGCTCTCAAAGTAGGTGCATAAAGATAGAAGGTGGAGACTCAACATAAAAGTAAAAGAAAGGCCTTCATAGAAGGAAGCAGAGATTCAAGTTTCATAAAGAGATTCCAAAAATTATGGTACTTATTAGATTTCAGATCTCATTGCCCCTATCATAAGCATCTTGAAGTGATTAAGGTTAAAGTGAACAAACTATGGTGTATATGATTGACAAAGTATAAGTTAGAAATCTCATGTCCCTTGAATACGAGGGCCGCTCCTCATGCTACTCAAGTTTAGTCACCGGTAAGTTCTTGTCATCATAAGTACATGTGTATCATAGAGAACCGCCAATGGGGTACCCCTTGCCCAATGATATGTAAGAATCCCCATAGCAAAATGACAAGTCAAGCAGACAATGAGCATCTCAGCAATCTTCTTATTTTACCATGGGAATATGGTGGTTTTTTCTCTCTTTCCTCTTTTCATAATCTCTTTTTTTCTCTCTTTTTTTCTCAACATATAACTCTTTTTTTATAAGAAGAATGCTTCATAGACAGCTCATTATGGTTACGCTGCAGGTTCCCACCATGTCAGCATGGATTAGACCAGCGGCCCAGGCGTTTCTCTAACACATATACATAACTCCATGGACTTACAAGCTCCCCTTTCATTTCACACCGACGACATCTATAGACAAAAGAGCATGATATCAACTAGGTATAAAGTACAAGCGCAATGTTAAAAGCGTTCCCCATGACAGCATGGTTCTGCTAATCCCCAACAAATAAGTGCAAGCATATACAACATAGACGACACAATGGTTCAAGTTTATTAAGGGCAAGAAAAGTAAAGTGTGCCATCAAGTTCGTGAGAGCTTTAATCACTAGTTTTCTCATAACAAGTTTAATTCGGAAGGTAGATAAAAACATGAATATACTTGGAATAGCATATGCTAATAGGTAGGTATGGTGGATTCTTTGGAATAACTTGGTTTTAGGAGTTGGATGCATGAGTGGAACTCATACTTGGTTGTGCAGGCTAGCAAAAGACTGGGAGCGACAAACTAAGAGAGCAATAATGGCCATAATCATGCAGAGCGACAAAACATCATTGATCAAAGCATAAAGTGATACTACAAGTTGAAAACTAAAGGATCATAAAGGCTATGGTGACTTAGGATAGTCATAACATGGTATGAGCATGTGCCAAGTCAACCCAAATAAAGCATCAAAGGAGAATACCATAATACTATGCTTTAATATGCTAAAACAACACATGATCCTTCCAAGGCACATTAAGCAATATCAATTGTTTATAACAAGTCATGCTACAACAAATAATACTAAGAATAAAGCCAAAACAATATCAAACATGGCATGACAAAGCATAGGCCACAGTCAAAAACAAGCTCCTTTTACCACTTAAACATGAACTTTCCCTACTCTTTTCTAATCCAAACCAAACTATTTGAAAACCAATGCATCAAAGAGGGGGTCCAACTGATTTATTCAGCAAACTAAGAAAAACCACAAACAAAAAACCAAAACGAAAACGAAAAAGAAGACGCTCCAAGAACAACACAACTGTGCATGAAACAATAAAAATGAAGCGTTTGGAAGAAACCTGGGATTTTTATTGATGAAGAAGGGGATGCCTTGGGCATCCCCAAGCTTTGACACTTGTACTTCTTGGATATTTCTTGGGTGACACGCGTGGCATCCCCAAGCTTGAGCTTTAGTCCATTCTTCATCTCATTACTCATTCCTTCCATACACCTGAAAATTTTCCTTCATACAAAACTCCACACAATCTTTATTAGCAACATTAGTGCACTCAAGATAATAGGTATTTTAGGTTCAGTTACAACACCAATAAAACTTCCATTAAAACACAAGCTACTGTAGCACTTCCCTCAAAAAGCTCAATTCCCCAAAAGAACTCAAAAAGGAACCAACAAGAAGCAAATGCAAATAATGGCAGAAATCTGTCAAAACAGACCAGCAGGTAAAGACAAAAAATTTCAAAGACCTTCTGTTGCTCAAATCAAAAAGTGTTGAACTAATGAAAGTTAGATAACAACCTGGGGCAGAAGCACAACAATTCACGCCTCAAAAGGACGTACAGAGATTTTACACAAATTTTTACGGTGAAGCACAGAGATCTGTTTCGGGACAGCAACTTTCCCAATCATTACTTCTCTCTCATTAGAGGTTACTCTTGGCACAAAAAGCAAATAAAAAGGATAAGGAGAGGTTATTACTGAAGCAATAACTTCCAAGAATCATCTAAAACTTTTGGGTTATCTCCCAATAAGTACTTTTCTTTAACGCCTTTAAGTTAGGCATGATAGTTTGAGAAGATGCTCACATAAGAAATATGAATTGAGAGTAGAAGAGAGCATCAAGAAGAAAATATAAAACACATTTAAGTCTAACCCACTTCCTATGCATAGGAATCTTGTAAAGAAACGAGTCATGAAAGCACAAAGCAACATGCATAGGAAAGCAAAACAAGTGCAACTTCAAAATTTTCAACATAAAGAGGGGAAACTTAATATTATTGAGATGCATAAAACCATGTTTCCCTCTCTCATAATAACTTTAGGTAGCATCAAGAATAAAATTAACAATATAATTATCACATAAAACATTCTTATCATGAGCCACATGCATATACTAATTATTACTCTCCACATAAGCATAGTCATTCTTATTAATTATAGTGGGAGCAAATTCAACAAAATAGCTATCATTATTATTCTCATCACCATAATCATCAAATATAGGAGGCATATTGTAATCATAATTAATTTTCTCCTCAATAGTAGGTGTAATGAAAATATCATATTCATCATTGTAATCATCATATATTGGAGGTTTTGTATCATCATAAGCAATAGAATAGCTATCTTCCAAAGCTGGGGAACTAAAAAGATCATTTTCATAAAAACTAGCTTCCCCAAGCTTAGAATTTTCCATAGCATTAGCAATAATGGTGTCCAAAGAATTCATACTAACAACATTGTTATTAGCATGCAAATAAAGTTCCATAGGTTTTTTAATTTTCTCTTCAAACACTTCATGTCCTAACTCAAGATAAATACTATAAAGCTCTCTAATTTTGTTGTTGTTTTCCATTAAGCCTAACTAGTGAAAACAAGAAACAAAAAGAAAAAATTGCAGAATCTAAAGGAAATAACTTCGAGCACTCACACCGGAGGATGTGAGTACCTTTTACCTTACCTCCCCGGCAACGGCGCCAGAAAATAGCTTGATGTCTACGCACTTCTATTCTTGTAGACAGTTGTTGGGCCTCCAAGTGTAGAGGTTTGTAGAACAGCAGCAAGTTTTCCCTTAAGTGGATCACCCAAGGTTTATCGAACTCAGGGAGGAAGTGGTTAAAGGTATCCCCTCTCAAGCAACCCTGCAATCAGGATAGAAGAAGTCTCTTGTGTCCCCAACACACCCAATACACTTGTCAGGTGTATAGGTGCACTAGTTCGGCAAAGAGATAGTGAAATACAAGTGGTATAGATAATTATAAGTGGTAACGGTGCCAGAAAATAGCTTGATGGCATGTGGTTGATGTGGGAAAAGACTAAAGGAAAACTGAAATAAAGATGGAAGCAAGCAAACATGTAACAGATCTAATTGCAAACGGTGTTTCAATGCTTAGAAACAAGGCCTAGGGATCATACTTTCACTAGTGAACACTCTCATATAAATATATTCTCTTTATGATACTACTCTGAACTACTCTCCGGTTGGACACTCTAATCGTTGGTAGGGCTATAACAACACACCTTAAAGTTCATCTTTCCCATCTAGATAGCCCCACACTATCACCTTGAGTACTAGATGGGTCCAACAAACACCACAATTTCATAAAGACATCCAACTCCAAATATAACTCATAACAAGTATTTGTAATCTCTAGCCTAAGTGCCACCATGGTGTGCACACTATCAACTTCACACACATGGGGAGAGCAGAGATCTATTAAAGCACTTAAGTCGCAAGGTAGATCTATAGATTACAAGCTCATGATCACAATATGATCATGCATAGAGAGAGAGATGAACACATAGCTACCGGTAGAACCCTTAGCCTCGAGGAAGAACTACTCCCTCATCATCATGGGAATCAGCAATGGTGATGGAGATGGTGCTGGAGATCGATGGAGATGGCTCTGGGGGCACTTCCCCGTCCCGGTAGGGTGTCGGAACAGAGACTTTCTGTCCCCCGAATCTTCCCTTCGGTGGCGGTGGTGCTACGGAACTTTTCGTGGATTTCTGATTGATGATTTAGGGTTTCTGTATCGGGAGGAATATATAGGCGAAGGGGCAAGGTCGGTGGCCAGCCAGGGGGCCCACACCATGCCCTGGCGCGGCCAGGGGGACCTGCGCCTAGGGGTGGTTTGGCCACCCCGTGGCCCCTCTCTGTCTCGTCTTCTGGCTCCGTGAGTCTTTCGGTAAAATATCGACTTTGGCTTTTGTCCGGTCCAATTTCGAGAATTTTGATTTTCTGACTTTCTAGAACCAAAAACTGCAGAAAACAGGCAACTGGCACTATGGCATCTTGTTAATAGGTTAGTCTAAGAAAGTATATGAAAAGTACTCCAAAGTTGGAATAAAACATAAGAAAGTAGATAAAACCAAGCATGGAACATCAAAAATTATAGATACGTTTGCAACGTATCAGCGGCCTATACTCGTAGCTAATTTCTTGGTGTGATGTGTAAACACGGTTACTTCTCATTAGATGTCCTGGCGGATCATTTGCATCACCTACTACAATGTTAATCGGATAGTTCACGCCAAGGAAAAGAGAATATGATCCAAGGTCAGTAACCCTTTTCCATTGGTTAGCTGTAGTTAACTGGCTTGTGTCCATCAAGAACACCATGCACTCAAACCCAGAAGGATAGGTGCGAACGGTGTGACCATAGTGAACAACACTAGTATCATTAGCAATTGCATTGCCTAAGACACCATATGTATAGACCAAAAGAAGTCTTGAACCACTGACAGATCTTGCTAACCACCACCTACCAGGATCATTCTCCTCAGGAAACCCATGTGTCAGGTAAAGCACATCGTTGCAACAGGATAAGGATAGGACCTTCAAAGGGAAAGGAAATGTAACATGGAAATAATACTGATATTGATCTGACATTTCAGAAGTTGATATACAATACTATTTTCAAAAATCTTGATTATACTTAAGATGTTTGATTGTGTCAAAAAATGCCAACCAAGGGAGATGCTATGGAAACTCTAATTCTTTTCGAAATGGGGATATGCTATGGAAATTCTCCTAGAGACACGGTTTGATTCATAGGATCAAATGAAATAGGAAATAATCCTATAGTATCTCGAATGTAAAGTTCATAGGGTCAAGGTTGGATCCTATAAGATTTTGGTGTCTTATATACCAAAGGAAAACTAACAAGGATTATTTCTAGGAGGTTTAATATCTTATCTTATCTTATCTTATCTTATCTTATCTTATCTTATCTTATCTTATCTTATCTTATCTTATCTTATCTTATCTTATCTTATCTTATCTTATCTTATCTTACCACTATATAGTGTATGAATAACTTTGAATATTGACTGTTGGATCAGGACTTGCGAATCCCAACATTGCCAATAGTTGGATCTTATTTTCCATTCTAGCATCTACTTGAAGATTCTATTGATAGTCTTTAGCACAATGAAGTAATTTTCCAGGGATGTACTAGTACTAGGAGACAAGGCAATACTATCAGCAAAACTCAATCCTACGAATCAAATTACTTATATGTAAGAAAACTTAGTAAGGATTGCATTCCTCTGAAATTCCTAGGGAATTTGTACGAATCAAAGATGCTAAAATTCCTATGAAATTCCTACTAACCAACGAAACTTCAGAAAAAATAGCTTACATCGATTCAAAAATAATATCTGAGTCTCACATAAGTACTTAGTACTAGTATATACCATATTTTCCATGGGATGTACTAGGAGACGAAGAAATACTATCAATAGAACTCGTTCACACAAACTAACCATCCATGACTATCATTCCTGTTAATGACAACAATCTTGAATTTGAAAATGGTGACAAGAGAGAAATCTTTGTATCCCCCAGCAGCTGTCAGAACTTGGCAAATGACTATCTTCGGTGGTTTAGTACGTCGACCTTCATCAGCATCATCCTGAAATGTAAGTGCAGAACCTTCGGTCGGTTGAAACCCCGACACTTATGGAATAACAATCTTGCAATGAGTGTACACGTTGACAAGGTCCCACGTGAAATCGGGCCCAACTATGATGATCCAATCTCCATTGCCGCCTACTCGCTGCTCATCAAAACCATTTGGCATCACAACATCAGAGGAGAACCTGTCCAGCAGCGTCAGCTTGCACGGGCTGCCCGCCACTTTGGAGCAGTCTTTGGATTCCCACAGTCTCACCATCGGGTGAGAATGAAGAACACATGGGAGGCCAAACAGATGAGAAGAAGGCGTAATTCTGCTATCTTTTGCTGATTGAAGAATATGTTTGAACGAACAAACGAGGATCGCGACGGTGGTGGTGTCGCAATGGTTGATGAGTACTTGAAGAGGGCCTTCGGTGAACACCTTCTAAAACTGATAAGGATCTTTACAGACCTTGCTCGATCTCACCATGGAAGGAGGCTGCAGTGGTGTTTTGGGGGCATTCTTTGGGGTGGGGTGGGGTGGGGAGGGAGGGAAGATTGGTGGGGTGGGGGAGGGAGGGAAGATCGTTGGCGGGAGCTGGCGGTCGGGGTGAGATGGAGAAGACAAAGGTTGATGGTGCATAGTAATACTACTAGTAGTACTACAGAAGGTGGGCGAGTGGGGGGGCGGGGTGGGGCTCCAATTGAGTCTAGTTGCACAAACCTCCAACAATTAGAGCCGTAGTTGCAAAGAGCTCCAACTATTGAGCCCCGGGTATGTAATAAATAATGTTAAAAGGGTTAATCAAATATTTTGTGCTACGTGCAACATTTGTACCCAAAATTAATTTTAGTAGTTTCTTCCAACTATATTATCCTGATTATCTGGAGTTCCCTGCAATTTTGAATCCAATTATTGGAGGTTTGTGCAATTTCACCCTACTCGTGTTTCGAGGAAGCTCTGTGACCCTATGTTCAAACAAAAAAAATGATCAAAGACAAAAAAAAGGAAGACCATCTCTCAGGGCTCGTTTGATTTGCAGGATTCTCAAAACATAGAAAGAGGAAAGTACAAGAATTTGGATCAAGTATGTGTTTGAATCACAGGGAAAGCAAAGCAATTATACCATGAGGTTGGAGTGGATGGAAATTTTCCTTAAAGATAGAGGGCAAATGAATACTTTGAAGGAATCTCAATTCCCGTGTTTTTCCTATTCCTATATTCTTCCTATCTTGCATTCCAAACGGGACATAATTCCTATATATTGAAATCCTATGAATCAAAAAAACAGTGTAGGATTATTTTATAAGGGACAAAATCCTTCACAAAACCTTTGAATTTTCTTTGAATCAAAGAAGGAATAAAAAAGGTTTCCTCTCTCAGAAAAAAAGGAACTCCACCTCTTTGACAAAAAAAAGGAACTCCACCTCTTCGAGAAAAAAAGGAACTCCGCCTTTTGGAGAAAAAAGGAACTCCACCTCTTAGACAATTCAGTGTGACGAGAGTAGCTACTAGAGTCCATGTCTAGTACTAGCTATATGGCCTAATCATAGCACGTTATTACTAGTACTAGTACGTATCAGTCTTTGCAGGTGCCTCGAAGGAAAAATAAAGCTCTGCAGGTAATAAATGGCTATGACAATTTCCAAGATACACAATCTTTTGCTTATTCATTTTGATTTGGGCGACAGCCGGAGGATAGAGGAGTACTAGCTGCTTCGTGTCTTGAGCCATCGAGCTGGAGTAGAAATTTGGATATCTAAAAACCTAAATTGTCCGCTCAAACCAATGCTCGTTGCATGCAGCTTGACCAAATAGACTTACTGCACTACTTTACTGCGCGCCAAAAAACTACGGAGTACAAGAAGTACTAGTACAGTAATGTTACCTAGAGAGTTCCACATTCATCTTGTAGCGCTAAAAGTAGAAGTTGTGCTAATATAATACTGTAGTAGTCACGTCCAGGTTGCCTTACAGGAAAAAAAGTACTATGAGCAACAAGATCTATCTATTTTTATACTCCTATTTGCGTATACTAGTAGTACTACGTACTCAGAAACGGCACGAGCACCTCCGCACGTAGGGTAATTCAGTACGTAGTAGATCGTCACCGCATGGTCGCGTGATTATTATGCATTGGTCCATGCTCTAGTCGTGGGCACGTGCTATAGCAGTAAATGTTTTGTGAAAAATAGATTACTCATAAATAATTACTCCCTCCATCCTAAAATAGTAGTTATTGACTTGGCTTTATCTAGATACGCATGTATTTCGACATATTTAGTACTTATATGATCCCCCATTTTCATATTATAAAGCATACTAGGTTTTGTCAAAGTCAATTTTTATAAAGTTTGACCAAATATATGTACAAACATACTAACTTATATAAAGTCAACCGCATATAATATGAAAACATGGTTCATGATGATTCTTATAACATTGAGTTGATGTCGTAGATGTCCATATTATTTTCTAGATATTTAGGAAAAATTCCAGGGCAGTCTATCCTGCACGCTGGACCCACGTCGATGCATCATCCACACAAGCGCAATATCGACGACAATCCTGATTCAAGACTTAAATCAAGTCGAATTGATAAGTTTGGACACAAAATTCCATAATCACTGACTTAGATGACTAAAATCGGATCACCATAAGAACGGTTAGTGTGTTTATCTCTGGTCTATGTCGTAGAAGTGAACAATTACATAAAAGTCATAATAAACCCCTAAATACTCCATAATAACATTAGCAGCAAGTTTAGTTTAGATCCAAAATGCATTCTTCCTAGTACCAAAAGAGAACCTACATGCGACTACTACTAGTAAATTGGAGTAGTAATATAGTACTACTAGTACTACTACTAATACACCATTACAGTCTTGATCATCAGCCATAGTTTAAGATTATTTTTTCCCGTCGATGCAAATCTAAAAAGATAGATTGTCCAAACTTCATCAGGAACCACGACGACACCCTGATGTACGTCCTGAGCTTTTCAGACGGGAAGTTGGCCGGCGACGAGCTGCTCGTCAGCTCGATTACCGCATTAAGGCTCTCGACCATCGAGAAGTCCGCCAACCCTAGCGGGCCAGGCGCACACCGTTTCACTGTGTACTGCAGCCACAAGCACCTGTCCCGCTTGAGGCACACCAAGGACACGACGGCAGCCGGGCCGAGCGTGCTGATGGTCATGCTGAACATGGCACCATCATCCCCGCAGAGGAAGCGCGTGAATCCCCTCGTGCTTGTTGGTGGCAGAGTCGGGATGAGGCAAAAAAGACGCTGCCGTAGATGGACCTAGTTACTATGACCCCGTGGGCCTCCTTCATGTGGGGAAGGATCCCTACCGACGAGGCAATGAAATCACATGCGGAATTCATATAGGAGCACGGGCCATGCGAGCACGCGATCTTGTGCTCGTCGAGCTTGTCGAAGGCGACCAAGCTAAAGCAACTGTCGTAGGGGCACTCAATCATCACCTCAGACTGGACGACGTCCATAGCAGCCAGCTCACGGTCGAATCCACCGACGCAGTACACGAACTTGTGGGAGTGGTTATAGAGTGAAGATCAGCTTGTCGACATAGTGCCCGCCGGCCAAAAACCCGGGTTGGGTGGTGTGACACCCCCGGGGTTAGGGCTAGACAAATCCGAGACCTCTGTCTAATATAAGCCTAACCTAAATCTCGGAAGCATACAGTGAAATAATCGGTAACATTACAGTGACCCTACGACACAAAAGTTATTACAACAAGCTAATAACTGAGCGAAGAACCAAATTATTACAAGCAGAGGTCACTGACCACAAACATCAAACAACAAAGGCAAATTATGCTATTAAGTATAGCAAACTTAACAAATGGCCTAAGAGGCCTGAAGCATAACGATGACGTCCCAATCCATAGATTCCAAACTGCCGACCGGGAACCCCAAACTACTCGTCAATGTCAATGCCATATCGAACTCATCTTCTGTGGTAACACTTACCTGCTGCAAAAGTATCAACAAAGCAAGGCTAAGTACAGGGTGTACTCCGCAAGACTTATGGCTGATGGAGTTATTTTGCATAAAGCTGTCTTTGTTCGTAAAACTAGAGGGAGGAAAATAAGCTCGACTAAATAGATCATTTTAAAAGGGGATAAGAAAGCGATATCTCTAACTTCATCATCTCTTGATATCCACCAAATCATCATCAACTGAACATATCATCTAGGATCACCCCTCAATCCCTGAGGAAGCATCCTTAAGCACACTTTACTTACTTGCCAAGTTTTACGGTTAGGTTATTCTTCTATATGATCCCACGTCCATTCCCAAGTCGTCCATAACCGTGGACACGACTTTTCGAAAAGATTTAACCCTACAGGGGTGTACAACTTTACCCACACGCGCCGACCGACCCTTAATGCCACTTGACACACTTCCTTGGTGTGCTAACAGAGGGTGGTCGACCAAAACCTTTCCCTTGCTTTTTCCTAATCCATGAGTCACCTAGAAGGTCTCCCGACTGCGGTAGTTGGCCATACTCCCAGGCGGTCCACGACTCTGTGTACCGAGATCCAGTTTCAGTGACGTGCACCCTTCACCCGGCCACGTCCTATATGCTTGCACTATTTTACAAAACCTTTTTCCATGCGGGTGCCAAATAAAATCTCAAACTACGAACGCATGGATCAGACTAGGCAAGTTGGGGTCAAGGGATTTCCTAGGCCCCATGTGGTTGTACGCTCGTATTGGTTGAAGAGGCAAGAACCTCGGGTCCTAAGGGTGGCAAGTATGGAACTGCAAAAACCATAACCCTCGTGGCCTCCCATACAAGCCTTAGCATGTTTAGCATTCATCTCTGATCATACCATGTTCTCATGTTCAACTAGGTTCATTCGTAGCTCTGATTCATCTACCGATTGACCAGCGGTAACAACTAAGCTTGGCTATGCATAACAGATATAGCAGCTCTAGCGAAGCTCATAAGCCAAACCCTAGTTAAGCTAGGAGCAGTGGATCAGGGAATATAGGCTACAAAGGGAATGTGCATCAGATAGGATTACTGTATCTATCGATAAAAGACTTTGGAATCGTATGCACATGGCAGGAATGAAATACTTTGAAATCGTAGGATTATATCATGTGTGGGGTTTTGCTTGCGTTTGCATGTTGATACCCAAAGTAGAACTTCAGGTTCATCTGCTTGACATTGTTCATCGTTGATCAAGTACTTCTCTTCGATGGTGTTAATCTCGATCTTCAATCTTGGACTCGCTATTGTTGCTCACAACAACTCCGAGATCTACCAAGAAGAAGCAGAAACACCGGAAAGGAAAGGAACAATCAATACATGGCATTGATGCAATGCTCAAGCAAGTATGATGATATGACAAGTTAAAGTGTTTTATAATGAACCCTAGAGCATGCTTGCTCATTTTAAATAGGGTCCGAGGGGTACAAACCCTAGAACAGGGAGAACCTCGGAGTCACCTACATGGTTCAATTGATTCTTCTAATTAAACTTGCAATTGAAGTTGTTAAACAATGCTTGATTATGAGTTTATTGTGTAGATCACATTTTTCTAAACATTTTGATATATTGTACATATTTTTCTGATTTAAAATGAATTAGATATGAATTTTAAAGTGTTTATTCAATTTCTAAAATTATTTAAACCATTTATGAAAATATTAAACAACCTAGAAACTTTTTACACCAGGGCAACCCTAGCCACTTCAGCTGATTGAGGGGCCTCGGGGCACCTCAACTGCCATGTGGATAGGTGGGACCCAGTCGTGTTTGATCGGGGCTGACCCGCACACAGCTGACGCACGGGTGATGTTAGCATGACGTCACGCCAGCGGGAGCTCTCAGATCGGCGACGAGGCAGCTCTAGGGGACTCGTGGGACGGTGTGGAGGGGCGTGTTAGACGCAACTCGACATGGGCGACCTAACTACATCACTACCTAAAGGTCTACGGAGCCTGGCCGGCGACGAGGCCAAGCAGCGACACTTGCGGCGCTGCGTCGAGCGGTGGATACGGTGAGCAAGCGAGCAAGCGGAGGGTGCCTGGAGCACCATAAGCTCACCTCGAAGGGGTTGATGGCGACGAAGAGGCGAGGCGATGACCGGAGCAATGGCGATGGTGGCGGTGGAGATCATCGCGGTTGGGGGAGACAACCTCGATTCAGACGATTGGGAGCGCACCAGCTTGCGAAGCTTGGCGTGGAAGAATAAGAAGACCACGATGGTCCTCGCTGTGGCCTTAGTAGGGCCTGGGGTGGCTGGAGATGGCGGGGATGCGGTGGTCGGAGAGCTAGGGTTTTGGCTAGGAAGAGGAAAGAGAGAGGGAGGTCGCTAGGGAGCGCGGGAGTGGATGAGGATGACAGGGGCGTCGACGCGTGTCTTATCCTCTCCAGGAGCTCGACGGACAGCGGAGAGGAGGCGGCGATGATCGACGGCGAGGCCAGCGACAGGCAGCTACTTGCCAGTGATGGAGAAGACGACAAACTGAACATCGAAACGGTATGTGGGCCTAGGCCTGGGTGGGCTGCTGTTGGGCCACGGGAGCTGCGCGCGGGTAGCAGAAAGGGGAGAAGAGGAAGCTGGGCCAGCCTACTGCGGCTCTGCTACTGTTTTATTTGCAAAACACTTTTTCCTTTTTAGTTTCTGTTTTCTATTTTGTAATTAAAATTCAAATCTATTTTGAGATATTTCGAAATACTAGAAGGTTTTTAAAAGTATAGAAATAACCATGAGCCCTTGTATTCAATTTGGGATCCATTTGTTTTGGTAATTTTCAAAATTCAAAACCTTTTTGAATACATTTCAAATAGATAGGGGGAGATTAGGGTTTAGGGTTTTGTCCATTTGTTGCATGCATTTTAATACGATGCTCATGCTATGCTCAAACAAACCTTAATTACAAATTAATAAAACTAGGGGTGTTACAGCTCTATCCCCCTTAACTGAATCTCGTCCCGAGATTCCTAGGTAAGAAGATAGAAAGAACAGGGTTACACTAGACTTCAACGATCTTCTCGAAGAGGTTGATCCATGCCACCATTATTGAATGAATGAAGCGCTTCATTCATTCAATAATGGTGGCATCGATCAACCTCTTCGAGAAGATCGTTGAAGTCTAGTGTAACCTCGTCGAGGTAGCTGCATATACTAAGTGAAGGGTTCCGCAGCAGAAAACAAAAAATTTCCTACGTGGGAACCTCCTAACGCCCAAGATCTATCTATGTAGTAATGTAGTAACGGCCGGAGCATATAGAATACATACCCTTGTAGACAGTACGCGTTTAACGTTCCGAGGGGAACGTGGTTGAAGTAGTCGAAGCCGTAGCCGACCTCAAGGTCGCGATGCTCCTCGTAGGTCACCCCTTGCTCCTTCTTCATCGTGTAGCAGCTCCAGCTCACGACATCCAAGGTGCCTCAAGTGAGGACCCTCGTGGTTTCGTACACATACGGTGTATGATGACGACCTCCGACTCCTTGATCCCTACCGGGAGTGTGGAAGTAGATCTCCGGCTTGGAATCCCTGCAGCGCAACGGCGTGCTGCAGGTGCGGTGTCTCATGCTCAGACAGTCCTTACTTGGGACCGTACCAACACATGGAGACGAGAGAGAGAGAGGGAAGGAGAAAGTCAACCAAAGGACTTCTCCAAATATTGGTGTGTTTATTCCCACCCATGGGCACCCCTTTATATAGGGGGAGGGGGTGTGCCCTCCCCGTTGGGTTTCCCATGTGGGACTAAACAAGGGAGAGAGGGAGAGGCGCATGGGCCTTCATGGGCCAGCCGGCCTGGGGTGGGCCCCACCCGCGCACAGCCCTAGGCTGGCCGGGTGGGCCCCCTTGAGGCGCCTGGGCCTTGGGTCTTTTGGCCCTTGGCCCTTCCCTCCTTCGGTTTTCCCTAATGGGCCCTTTTTCCCTAGGAAGTTTGGCCCATTAATGGAATACCCCTTCAAATTAGATTTTAATATTATATTTAATATTAACTACATTAATTAATATGTACATACATATTACAAAATCCGATTTAACCCGAAACACCTTTCGGTTCCCTTTTGATTTCCTCCGAATGACTTCGGATCTTTCCTAGGACGATTCCGGTTTTCTCACGGAACTTTTCCGGTTTCCTTTTTCTCTTTCATATGGTGATTCCAACTTATAGAGGATCTCTAGCTCATCGTACCCTTAAGTGTATTTCCCCATGGCTCGGGAATGACACAGACATGATCTCTATCAATGATCAATAGCGGGACCGGGATGCCCATATTGACCCCTGTGCATTCCACGATGACAATGTCGTTTGAACCGTAAATAGTCATTTCCCATTCCCTTTGCCACTCAATACCTAGTTCACCCGAGAATCTACGGTATCTCTATACCTTCGTTTGATCTCGTTACCGATGAACTTGTTTTCTTGTTTCCGTGTCGTTGCATTCTATGACCCAGTCACACGCTTGCAAGCTTCGTTAATGCAACGTCACCGAGATGGCCACATATGTATCTATCCCTTACATGGATTGGAAAATCCTAGTCTTGATATGTACTCCTCTACGCTCTCCTTTGGGAAACCTGAGTATCACATTTTCGATCACCCAGTCATGGAGTGATACTTGATAACCATCTAAGCTCCCTCCAGAACGGTGATTTGCATTATCTCATAGTCTAAGGACAGGTCGCGAGGTTTCCTTAGTTTTATCATTAATGGTGAACTTTGTAACTAGATCTCATTAAGATACAACTGGTTGGGTTGTTTGTCTATCACATCATTCAACTAATGACGTGACCTCATTGTCAATTGGCATAAATGCCCATGATCTCGAAACCCTAGATCATCCTCATGACCAATGAACTAGTTTGCTAGAGGTAACTAGAGACACGGTTTGTTTACATACTACAAGTGTATTAACATTTTGTATTAATACAGTTATAGCACAGTATGAAACTATTATGAACTAATTGAAATATGACAATAAAAACCTATTTATTATTTGCCTCTAGGGCATATCTCCTTAAGTCTCCCACTTGCACTAGAGTACAAATAATCTAGCTTGCATTTTACTCATCATAAACCATATCACATATGCGTTTATTGATCATGCATGCTTATGGAAAACGTCCTATCCATGTTCTGTTTTACCAGATCATTATGTCTTTGCAAATCGTTAATGTCTTCCTAACTTTGACATTCACACCATTATCTCATAAGGGGTCGAAGTATTCATTTGGCAACAAAGTGAGACTTTGTTTCTACTGTTTATAATGACAGTCGTTTTCACTGTTTTCATCTAAACTTCGAAACACACTTTGCAATCCTTTGTGTATATATGGCAGTTATGGCAGCAGAACGAGGCTGATTTCCAGGAGCCTAAAGTGACTTTAGATCAACCTTGAGGGATTTCTCATGGGCACTGTGCCCTAGGACACATCATTATACGTTAAAAGCGAACTAGCCCCGCCATAACAATATACATCACATCAGATGGAGCCTTTATACTTCTATATCTATGTAGATCATAGTGCATGAAATGCAACTATGCCACTTACTTTGCTTCTTGCCATTTAAGTACAAACTTAATTCTGGTTCAGTGATTAACCCAAGAATCACTTCAAGACATGTTCTTATAGTTAAGAGCTTGTCCTTCCAACCAGAACTTCGGGTCACATTATGTCGAGTATACAATATGGTTGTATGGAAGGACCTATGACTGAGGCATAGGATATGCAACACATCTCTTTCTTCATTTTAACCATTGTTGCAATACTGAGACTAACTCAATGCTTCATACAAGTATGAACCTCTTTCTTTTCCTTGTTCCATTCTGAACTACTTTAGAATCTCATCTAGGATATTCTGAACATCTTCGGAATCAAGTCTAGGAAGCATTCAACTGTGATGTTTATTAAACTTACCAATCTATCTTGATAGATCTTATTGTTTAATAACTTGTTCAACTTCATCCATATTTACTAACTTAAATGTTATCAATACCAATCACATCATTCACATATGTCGTCCACATATCCTAGAATGATCTCACGCCCCCACTCAAATATGGCATCCATATTTGAGATCCAGGGATTTCACTTAGCTCCCACTCAAAATATGTCTCTTACATATTAAGACTTGGCCAAGCTAATTAGCTCCCACTCAAATTTAGGTCCTCTCTATAATCTTGGGCATTCCAAAATTCTTTGATCATCATCAAATTGAGAATTCCAGCTACGAGAGTCCAATATCCATATATTGTTGGTGTAAATCCAATAGACTCAAGCATCGCTACATTGTAGTCAACTCCTTGAATTTTTCCATACTTTGAGACAAATCGGGCTTTTATGTCTTCATTAAGTTTCATTTCCATCTTATGACTTTGAAGTCATTCAGAAATATCAAGTAAACTTCTTTACTTAATAAGATCAAGTAACATATTACTTTGTAATATTAAATGTAACTTAATGTAGGATTTTATGACTCCTAGTCATTTCTCGCACTTAGGTTCATCACGCTTCTTTGTAATTCGTAGGTATGTCATGTTCATAAACATGACAAGTGATTCAATAACATATTTCCACGAACTTGCAGAGTATATATTGTTGAATCCTACTTTCTTTAGTAAAAGTATTCGCTGAAACTTTTATGATCATTATCATTAGTTTCTCCTCTATTTGTAGAGTTCGGTTTCACGAAACAAATTCCGCTGTGCCACTCAAGAATTCGGAGACAAGGCCAAATACCTTGTTTTGATCTTTTACTTTCTTCCACCTGTATCTTCATCAAGACACGTCAACTTTGGACAACAGCAGGTTTGTCCTATGTGGAAGATGCATGCATAGCTTCCTAAGAATGCTCTACAAAGACTTGTTTATTCGCCACGATTTCAACTTATCGAAATCTCCAGAAACTCGAACATGCCATAACACTTATGGTGTTGTTTCCATGAATCTTTAGATGTTCCTTTGTATTTCAACATAGGGTTCGCTCATTTCGATCTCTAACTCTAAAGATAACTATAACCCCGATAAGAGATAATATTATAACATATGTATCTAATACATAATGATTATGATATTTAGACATTTCAATACACTTTGAAATTTCCCCTATTATCATAATTTGTGAAACCTCTTTCACATGTCCTTTTATGCTAAAATTAACTTAAATACTTTAGTCATGTTGATCAAATCAAAGAGACTTTTGAATTCTTGTTAATTCAATATCCTCCTTCACTTTGAAACCTTTGAACAATTCAAAACAGTTTCAGACTTATGTTTCATTAAGTAAATATTCATAGTCACTTAAATCCACAATGAAGTGTGAAATAATGATTTCCACTATTTGTTGAAAATACGATACATCACTATGTATAAGATTCAACATTAAGCATGAATAATGATTTCCACTATCTTGTTGAAAATACGATACATCACTATGTATAAGATTCAACATTAAGCATGAATAATGATTTCCACTATCTTGTTGAAAATATGATACATCGTTATGTAAAAAGTTCAACATTTCTTCGCATATCACTGTTTTACCAGAATGCGGAGTTTTAGTCATTCGGCCCAACAAGGCATGGTTTTGCAAAGTCTCTAGATAAAGCATCTAGGACCCCGATCTTCATTTAGAATGAAGAACATGCAATAACCAAAATGACTAAAACAATAGTGTCATATCATAATCAAACTTTGGATATCTTTTAGCATTTTAATCCTTTTATAAATGTTTTAAACTATTATCATTAACATAGTGTTGAGAATAACTCATTTATAATCGTAATGTGACCATAACGGTATTGTTCATAAGAATAGTACAACTGTCTTATAACTCGTTCATATGAACAATCATCTCGCCAAAAGCAAGACACACAAACAAGGATTACAAATTATATTCAAGTCCACTAATCCAAATGATAATCTTTGAGGAAAGGGGTGATGTCAGCCATAATTTTTTTTGCTTATCGTCATCATGCCACATTGCCTCAATTCTAGCAATTCTCAAGCAGATCATCCTGTTTCCACAAAACGAGACAAGTATCCAATACTTATATAAACTGCAATGAGTTTTGCAAGAATTACATTTATAACTTTGTATATCTAACATATACCCTTTTTCGTTCATGACCTCCATTGCAATCAAGCCCTTCTCAGAGTTCATAACTCTAACACAAGATTGCTAAGTGTTTCTCCAAATATTCTATTTTTCATCCATCATGGAAGAAAAATCATCCAACGGCTCATACTTTATGTGCCTGATCTTGCAGAATACAAGATTATAATCCAACTCTCCATCGAATGGAGAATGGATTGTTGGATGATTACGGAGAACAAACAAACATTGCGGAGTCATTGTATTATCTCCTAATGGTTATTGTATCAAGAAGAGAAGATCACCTTTTATGAGGATATCCCTCAGGCGTGGGTATTAATCTATGAAATTGGACCCTTTTGCTAAGTTCCACATCAAGAAGTATATTCCCATGGTCACAAAGGACCTTAATGGGATAGGCAATGATCTACTAAGATATTTGCAAATAGACATCTAGACTAAGTTCATAATATGAGTTCAATCCTAATTGAGCTCCCACTAAAATTGTCATCCCCTGGACGATTTTAGTGATCACATGATCCCAATCCTCTGCACCTCCCCCGATCGTCACGGCCATCAGTGCAGCATCAAAGGTAGACATTCCCCAATGTCAATCACATCATTCATGTGACTCATGCTCGATCTTTTGGTATCTTGTGTTCCGAGGCCATGTCTACACATGCTAGGCTCGCCAAATCTAACTTGTGTGTATTTGCTGTGCAACATGGCTTACACCCACTGTATGCAAATGTAGATATGTCTAGCCCCCGATCGTCATGGCCGGCTTCATAACGGCAAACTTTCTTGGTGGTGCACAGACAAGGGGAACACTATCATTGGAATTAAATAGGGATTATCTTATTTGCTACTGTTGAGTATCTAATACTAGCATATAATAAGATATAAAGCAGGTATCAACATCACATGTAAATTTGTGATATGATATGGTCCTTCTTCTTGCGCCTTGATCTCCATCGAGCGCTCCGGCATGATCTCTATCTTGCCCCTGATTTGACGCCAAGTCCATGACGCCACCACCCGGTCGTCCATCGGAACGATGGCTATTACTAC
Source organism: Avena sativa (assembly GCA_916181665.1). Lineage (NCBI taxonomy): Eukaryota > Viridiplantae > Streptophyta > Magnoliopsida > Poales > Poaceae > Avena > Avena sativa. The sequence goes on from OV702289.1 coordinate 688,215,662, forward strand.
TTAACTTAGTAACATAAAAGTAAACAACTTTACCTTTGTAACAACCAGTGCCATATCATAACACAAGCCCTCCCGCAAAATAAAGTTAGACGCCTCTACTTTATCTTTTGCAAGTTTTACGTGGTTGTTAGGGCTTTCGCTATAGAATCGTTTCTAATCTACGAACTTTCCAACCACAACATGGATTCAACAGTTGTCTCTACTACACCCCTTTCGGGGCCCTCCGTTGTAAATGCTATATCAATTATTGAATGAGAAACAGACACCCGCTAGCCACTTATACGGAACAAGCCGTATGTCGAGCGTGGAACCAGTCTCGCGTATGAATACGCGTAAGGTTGGTCTGGGCTGCTTCATCAAACAATACCGCGATATAAACAAGTACACGTTAGAAGGTAACAACTAAGGGATCAATGCCCGCACAATACATGTGTGTACTGGCCGTATAGCACTCCTACGCATAGATCGGCTATGATACCACTGAAGGGTTCCGCAGCAGAAAACAAAAAATTTCCTACGTTGGAACCTCCTAACGCCCAAGATCTATCTATGTAGTAATGCAGTAACGGCCAGAGCATATAGAATACATACCCTTGTAGACCGTACGCGATTAACGTTCCGAGGGGAACGTGGTTGAACTAATCGAAGCCGTAGCCGACCTCAAGGTCGTGATGCTCCTCGCAGGTCACCCCTTGCTCCTTCTTCATCGTGTAGCAGCTCCAGCTCACGACATCCAAGGTGCCTCAAGTGAGGCCCTGATACATTGCAAATGTATCTATAATTTTTGATATTCCATGCTTGGTTTTATCTACTTACTTATGTTTTGTCCACACTTTGGAGTACTTTTCATATGATTTCTTGGACTAACCTATTAACAAGAGCCACAGTGCCAGCTACCTGTTTTCTGCTGTTTTTGGTTCCAGGAAAGTCAGAAAATGAATATTCTCGGAATTGGACGGGACAAAAGCCAAAAATCCTATTTCACCAGAAGACTCCCGGAGCCAAAATATGAGATGGAGTGGGGCTGGGGCCCAGCCACACCACCTGGCCGCGCGGGCTGGGCCTGGCCACGCCAGGGGGTGGTCTGGCCGCCCTAGACTCCCCCTCGGTCTCCCTCTTCGCCTATAAGTTGCCTTCTGACCTAAAAACTCAGGGGGGGTCGACGTTTTTCTAGAAGGAGTTCCGCTCTGCCGCCACCACGAGATTCCACCAAACAGCACCAGAAACTTCGTTCTGGCACCCTGCCGGGACGGGGAATTGGAGGAGATCATCGCCATCATCATCACCATCGCTTCTCCATCGACCATCCATGTTTCCCCCATCTATGAGTGAGTAATCCCCCGGTGTAGGCTATGGGGATGGTAGGGATTGGATGAGATCGTTCATGTAATGGCATCAGATTGTTAGGGCATGGTGCCTAGTATCTTATATTAGCGCTTTATGACTTTGTTGCGACTTGTTGTGCTTAATGCTTGTCACTAGGGCCCGAGTGCCATGATTTCAGATCTGAACATGTTATTGATTCATTATGATAGTATTGTTTTTGGTCTTATCTACAAGTTGTATACACACGTTGTTGTCCGGAACCAATGGCCCCAAAGTGACATAAATTGGGATAACCGGAGGGAATGGCTTTGATGTGAGGATCAGATGTGTTCATGGAGTGTTAATGCTTTGCTCCGGTGCTCTATTAAAAGGAGCACCTTAATTGCCAGTAGTTCCCTTGAGGCCCCGCTGCAAACGGGCTGGCAGGACAAAAGATGTTGTGCAAGTTCTCATTACGAGCACGTATGACTATATATGGAACACATGCCTAGGATTATCGAGTACTTGGATGCTTTATCTTATTTATCTGCAATTGCCCTATGTTCTAATTGCTATGTGAATTGTCTTGTCCATGCAACGCCCGTCCATCCATCCCTATGCCTACCACACTCGAATCCCACTATTTACTGCTATTGTTACTGCTGTCTTTACATTACTACTGCTGTTACTTTGCTATTCCTACTACAAAACTGTTGCTACTAATAAACTGGTGTGAGCAAGATTGTTTCTAGGTGCAGCTGAATTGACAACTCAGTTGTTAAGGCTTATAAATATTTTTTGGCTCCCCTTGTGTCGAATCAATAAATTGGGTTTCACTTCTCTCGAAAATACTGCGATACACCCCCTATACTTGTGGGTCATCAAGACTATTTTCTGGCGCCATTGCCGGGGAGCATAGCTTTATTTATCAAGTTCCCTTGGACAGTTCGCTGCTATCCATCCATCATGGGTAAGTCTTGTGATGGCAAGTTTCCTATTTTACCATCCACTACAAGAAGATGTACGGTTCTGAACACCTCTATTGCTCTTGATTCACCATCTGTTATGAGTAAGCTCGTTACACCACCACATACACATGCTACACACACTGCTACTACTGCTGAATCTGAAACTTCTGATGCTTATGATGCTGCTTCTACTGTGCTTGATAAGAGTGGTTCATTAGGTCCTTTCCTAGATGCTACGATTGCTAGAACTATAGCTGGAAATACTGGAACTCCTAATGAAGACACTACCACACCTGTTAGTTCACTTGAGTCTAATGAGAGTTATGATATTGAAGATGGTTATGTTCAGATGACCGATGAATTTATTAAAGAATGTAAAAACACCCACGATAGGAGCGCTGCTAAGAGTCTCCTTGAGAGGCGTACTATTAGACCCAAATTATCTCCTATTGCTAAGTTTGCTGCTTCTCCCATAAACATTATAGATAAAGATTATGATTTCTCTCTCGATCTATCTTACATAGTTATTGTTGAGAAAGAACCTTTTTGTGGGACTAAGAATGAAAGTGCGGTAGCACATATGAATGAACTTTCTACCATGAGTGGCTTGTTTTCTGATGATATTAAGATGCGTACTTACTTTGTTGCTAAGATTTTCCCCTTTTCACTGAAAGAAGAAGCTAAAACTTGGTTTAGTAATTTACCTCCTGGATCTATTGATAGCCTTGATTGCTTGATTAGTACTTTCCTGCAGAAATATTTTCCTCCTAGTGCTAGACATGCTATTTTGCAGGAACTTTTTGATTTTAAACAGGGAGAAAAAGAGGTATTGCTCGAATCTTGGGCATGGTTTTGTGCTTTGATTCATGCACAAGCTAGAAGTCCATTACCTAAGAATGAGCTTCTTGATATATTTTATAATGGACTAACTAAAGAATCAAGGACATACCTAGATAGTTGTGCTGATTGTGTTTTCAAGAATAGGACTCCTAAGGAAGCTGAGGAATTAATGGCTAAAATAAGTAAGAACTATGAAGATTGGACTCCTCCTAAACAAGCTATACCTGAAGTAATTGTACCTGAACCTACTATTCCGGTGCCTATTCCAACATCAAAGAAGAGGGGAGTTATTGAATTAAATGATGAAGTGATGAAGGAAGCTAAGAAATGGCTTAAGGAGAAGGGAATTAAAGCTGCAGATGTCAATAATTTACCTCCTATAGAAGAATTATGTAAGCCTATTCCCTACTCACCCACTATTGAGGTACACTCTCTCCAACACTTTGATGAAGGTGATATCCCTTACTCTAAACCTCCTGATCAATGCTTAGAAGAATTTGATATCTTTATTGTTAAGCAAGATAATTTTAATAAAACGGTGCAAAATCATCTAATGGAAAACACTAGAGCTATTGTTGAGTTGAAAGATATTATGGAAAGAACCTTGATGACCCAGAAGTATAGGGGGTGTATCGCAGTATTTTCGATAAGTAAGAGTGTCTAACCCAACAAGGAGCAGAAGGTGCTGGCTAGTGGTATGGATCAAGAATTCTCTGCAAATACTTAGCAAGCAGATTTTTAGGGGTTTCTGATAAAGCAAGTAAACAAAGTACGAGTAAATAAAAGATAGTAGGAATAAATGCAGCAAGTGGCCCAATCCTTTATGCATCAAAGGACAAGCTGGTTGTATTACTTAAGATGACCAAACGTTCTCGAGGACACATGGGAAGACTGTCAAGTGCTTTCGCTTCATGTAGTTGATTAATCTTCTCTAGCTTGCTAAGTGTTGTGTGGGTGAACCTGTGCTAATGTACCGCCCTATCCAAGACTAATACATACTTGTGATTATACCCCTTGCAAACATCCGTAAGTACAAGAAAGTAATTAAGGTAGAAACCTAAACATAGCTTTAAAATCTAAGACCTTACGTCCCTTGTGCAATGGTTTCCTAACGGGGGTTCAGGTTTCTGTCACTCCGACAACCCCTACGATTAGTAGCCAAATACACAATGCATTCCCCTAGGCCCATATAGGTGAAGTGTCATGTAGTCAACGTTCACATGACACCACTAGAAGAAGTACACCACAACTTAAATATCAAACTATTGAATCTTTCTCAACACAACTCCACTACTAACAACATGACTTCTCCCATGTCCTCAAGAACAAAACAAACTACTCACAAGACATCATATGGATCATGATCAGAGATGGAATAATGATGTATAACAATCTGAACATAAACAATAATTCAATGGTTCACTCAATATCATCAACTACAAAGAGTAATCAACACCGGGAAAGTTTCCCCTATGAACTAATGCAAGATTCAACTCAATTGTTACAGCAATATGGAGATGGTGATGAGGGTGCTGATGGTGATGATGGTGGTGATGATGATGATCCCGATGAAGTCTAGCTTGATGGTGGTGTTGATGGCGATGATCTCCCCTCTCCAGGAAGGAATTCCCCTGGCAGAAATCTGTCTGCTGGAGAGATCTTTCTCTCTCGGTGTTTTCCGCCCCGCAGAGGCGGAGGAATCTTTCTGTGGTAGCTCCCCGAGTCTTAGGGTTTCGGGAGGATTATATACGCCAGAGGGGAGAGGCTGGAGTGGGCCAGGGTGGCCACACCACCTCTTGGCGCGGCCTAGGGCTGCCCGCGCCAGGGGGTGGTGTGGGCCCCCTGTGGCCCATCTCCACTCCGTCTTCTGGCATCCTTAGTCTTCTGGAAAATAGGATTTTCCGTATATTTTCCTGGATTTTCTGATCTTCGCGAATTTTGCCTCCAAACAACACCTTTTCCATCAGAATCCTGACTGTAGCGGTCCATGCTCCGAAAGTCATCAACCATGCAAAAACAGATGAAATAACATAAGTATCACCTCTCAATACGAAATATATCAATGAATAATAGTGAATTAAGACATAGGATAGTGATGCAAAATGGACGTATCAACTCCCCCCAAGCTTAGACTTTGCTTATCCCCAAGCGAAACTGAGCTCAATAAACATGGCCTCAGGTTTATGGAGTGAAGAGTCGATAAAAGAATACGGAAGCATCACATTCATCAAATACATAGATCATAATAGAAGACAACTCACTATTATATAACTCAACTTGCAATGAGTAAACGAAACACAATAAAGATACATAAAGTGAACCATAATTGGTAATAGCAAACTTAGCTCTTGGTCGAAGAATAGTTCATGATTTTCCTGAGTTTACAAATAACTGGTTTTCAAAGATAGCTTTGAAAGTAGTAAACATCAAGATAAGAGCAATGTGCAAAACAAGGAACATAAGAAACATGATTGAATAAATCATCATATGAATGAATGAAACACAACAACTCAAAATACTTGCTGAGATAGAAGGGAGTAGGTTTACTGACTCAACTACAAAGTAAAAGAAAGGCCCTTCACAGAGGGAAGCAGGGATTGCAAGTCTCATAAAGAGCTCCCAAAAATTATGATACTTACTAGCTTTCAGCTCTCATTGCCCCTATCATAGGCATCTTTAGGTGATTAAGGTTAAAGTGATCAAATATGAGGATATGCATTGACAAGTTGTAAGTTGAGAATCTCATGTCCCTTGAATACGAGGGCCGCTCCTCATGCTACTCAAGTTTAGTCACCAGTAAGTTCTTGTCATCGTAAGCATATGTGTATCATTGAGAACCGCCAATGGGGTACCCCTTGCCTGATGATACGGAAGAATCCCCATATCAAAATGACAAGGCAAGCAGACAACAAGTATCTCAACAATCTTCTTATTTACCATGGGAATATGGTGCTTTTTTCTCTCTTTCCTCTTTTCATAATATCTTTTTTTTCTTTTCTCTTTTTCTCAATCACTATCTTTTTTTATAAGAAGAATGCTTCATAGATACTCGTTATGGTTACACTGCAGGTTTCCACCATGTCAGCATGGATTAGACCAGCGGCCCAGGCGTTTCTCTAACACACATGCATAACTCCATGGACTTACAGGCTCCCCTTTCATTTCACACCGACGACATCCATAGACAAAAGAACATGATATCAACTAGGTACAAAGTACCAGTGCAATGTTGAAAGCGTTCCCCATGACAGCATGGCTGCTAATCCACAACTTACAAAGCGCAATCATATACGCAACATAGGTGAGCACAATGGTTCAAGTTTATTAAATGCAAGAAAGTAAAGTCTGCCATCAAGTTCATGAGAGCTTTAATCACTAATTTTCACATAACAAGTTTAATTTGGCAGGTAGATAAAACAAGAATTTACTTGGAATACCAATAATGCTACTAGGTAGGTATGGTGGACACAAATGGCAAAGGTTTTGGTTTAAAGGAGGTGGATGCACGAGAAGAATTCCCTCTCAGTACAGGTTTTTGGCTAGCAAGGCTGGGTAGCAAGTATAAGAGTTGAAGGAAACAATCAAACATACAAATGATAAAGACAAACATGCAATCTTCCTTGGAAGCACAAAAGATCTTAACTAGAGAATACTAATCTTATGAGCAAATCAAGAAAGAAAGATGATGAAATTATTTTTCTCTAGAGTACTTCTATCTTTTTCATTCAACTCTCAAAAATAGTGTTGCTACTGACCGAGCCAGGTTTGCCAAAACCAACTAAATTAACTCAATGATCCCAAAGTGATACCAATACTAACAACAAGATCAATCATATAAACACGAATTGAAAACTAATGTAAGCTATGCAAAAGAGTGAATGATAGAACTTCTCATTATATTTCATAACGGCAACTCACACCAAGGGATACATATCTAACGAGAGAGGGGACACTTCCATAATGCAAACCATCCTACATAATAACTCCTCTATTCATGATATGACTCTACTAATAAGGTAAAAAAAATAGAAGATAGTGATGTGATACCGCGGCACTCCCCCAAGCTTGGAACAAACCAAGGGGATGCCAAACCTGATGACGAATTACTCCTTTGGTGGTGGTGATATCCTCTCGATGAGCTTCTTGACCAATTTCCCCAAGTCCTCAATCTCGAAAGTGAGATTACGAATCAGCTGTGAGTTGTGCTCAATGCGACTCATGATCATGTTGTGTTGAGAATTCCAGCTCTTGCTATTCTTTCCCTACTCTTCCTCCTTGAAGTCTTCTTTTCCTGCATGGCTAGAACAAGGAAAATCCCAATTGGAGGGTAATTTCCCCTTGGACATATTCTGGTATTGATGCTCATGGATAAGGGTATGGAAAGGATTCTTGGTGTGTGGAGGAAGTGATCGTGGAGCCAAAATGTGATGAGGAGCTTTTCCCCCAGTTTGCATCCGTGCAGTCCTTCTAACCCTGGCAGGTTCCATCACCACTCCAATGCTTGCAATGGTAGTGTCGGTGTGCGTTGCCTCCTCTTCACCTTCACTCTTGATCTCCTTCTCCTTCCCGGGGTCTTGGAGGTCTTCCTCCATAGGCTCCTTCCCTTTATCCTTGGTGGACACCATGGTGCTTCTAGACTTTCAAAGAGTATGTCCTGGCAGAAACAGATCGAAACAAAAACACGACGCAAACACGATATACAAGCCTCGAGGGATCCGGGGGGTTATATATTACGAAGTTTCATATCAAAAGGAAGGTACTGGGAGAAAACGAGTCAGAGGCGGAGTCCAGGGTGGACTCACCACCTGGTGGCGCGGCTAGGGGTGGGCCCATGCCACAGGGTGGTGTGAGCCACCCTAGCTCTGTTTTCGTCCTTTTTTCGCTTCGTAGCTTTCCTTATTGACTGAAAACTGCAAAAATATAGTTGGATAGTGTTTTCACGGAACTTTTCTTACGAGAACTGTTACCTATTTGAAAACAGACTCTGCAGGTCTCTGAATTTGGTATCTAGTATATTCTTCCGGAGTCATCACTTGAATAACATCAATATCTTCATCTTCATACACTTATTACTTGAGTCATAAAACCCTTCTCTTCCTTATTACCCCATTATCTCCACTACCTGGAAATTTCTTTCACACAAAACTTCACACAGTTCTCATTAGCAACATTAGTATAAGTGAAGTGATAAAACCGTTTGAGTCCAACTTCAACTTAAAACCACCAAAACATAAGCTACTATAGCAACTCCTTCCAAAACCCCAAAAAGAATTCAAAAAGGAAATCGAATAAAGAAGGAAATGCAAGAGTGGCAAAATCTGTCAAAACAGACCAGCAGGTAAAGATCAATTTTTTCGAAAATTTTCTGTTGCTCAAATCAAAAAGTGCAAAACTAACGAAAGTTAAATAACAACCTGGGGTAGAAGCACAAAAAGTACAACTCAATCCGACATACAGAGATCTCTCACGAATTTATACGGTGGGGCACAAAAATCTGTTTCAGGACAGCAACTTCCCCAAATCTTACTTCTCTCTGATTAGAGGTTGATCTTGACACAAAAACCAAAAAAAAGATAAGGAGTGGTTATTACTGAAGTAATAACTTCCAAGACTCAAAGAAACAAAAACAAACTGAAAACAAAAACAAATTGGGTTGTCTCCCATAAAGCTCTTTCTTTATAGCCATTAAGATGGGCATGATAATTTTGATGATGCTCACATAGGAATATGAATTGAAGTGAAAGAGAGCATTAAGAAGCAAAAACACACACACACATTTAAGTCTAACCCACTTCGTATGCAAGGGGATTTTGTAAACAAACAAGTTGTTGAAACCAGAGGCAACTTGCATAAGAAGGCAAAAGAAGTGCATCATAAAAACTTTCAGCATAAAACGAGGAAACTTGATATTATTGAGATGCATAAGAACACTTTCCCTCTCTCATAGTAACTTTCAGTATCATGCATAAACTTAACAATATAGCTATCACAAGGACCATCATAGCAATGATCACTTATTCTAACAGAAAACACAGGATCCTTGCAAAGGATAGTGTGTCCCTCTTTTTCATATTTAGTGACAAAGTCTTTCACACTTGCTATTATAGGTTCATCAACCATTTGTTTATCAGGTTCAATAGCTTTATTTGTACTTTCATCTACCATACTAGCCATCATAGAATGTTCCCTTATCTTAACTGGGAAAGGCATTTTCTCAATGTAAGGTTTAGGTAAAACATGATTAGCAGTATAAACTTCAGTATTTCTTTCAGGAACACTCTTAGCAACATCTTTATAAGGTTCATGATACTTATTCCACTTCTTTTTAGGCACTTCAATGTAGGAAGCAAAAGCCTTAAAATAAGAAGCAATAGCTTGAGAGTCTAGACCATAAGCATTTTTAATATTTTGAAAGTCATCAGTTCCCATAAAAGATTCAATGCATTCATAATCATAATTTATACCTGACTTTCTACCTTTGTCATTCTCCCAAGCTTCAGCATTATCTTGAATACGGTCCAGAAGATCCCATTTAGCATCTTCTTTCATGCGAGTGAATGATCCAGCACAAGAAGCATCCAATAAATCTTTATCATGTAGAGGGAGCCTTGCATAGAAGTTATTGATAATTATATTGTTGGGGAGCTCATGAATGGGACATTTGAGCATAAGTAACTTCAATATCCCCCAAGCTTGAGCTGTACTCTCTCCATCAAGAGGCCAAAAGTTGTATATTTGATTTCGATCTTTATGAATCTCACTAAGAGGATAAAACTTTGAATAAAAGAGAGGTACTATTTCCTCCCATTCCAGAGCTTGACCATTCTTCAGCAGCTCATACCATTCCTCAGCTCTTCCTTTCAGTGATAATGAGAATAACTTCTTCTTAACTTGATCTGTAGTAATACCTGCACACTTGAACAACTCGCATAATTCGTGTATAAAGAGTAAATCATCACCGAGATGGACAGTTCCATCCCCAACATAGTAGTTATCCATAACACGATCAATAATTCTTGTAGGTATTTTGAAAACATCATTCTCAGCAGGTGGTGGCTTATCTACTACCTTAGCAGTGGTAGTAGCATTATCAAATAAGGAACTCAGCGAATTATCCATAACAAAAATAAAGCAACTAACAGAAGTAAACAATACTCACAGTAGAAGTTTCCTTTACTAGTTCCACTCTCCAATAGCGCTTCACTCCCTGACAACGGCGCCAGAAAATAGTCTTGATGCCCCACAAGTATAGGGGGTGTATCGCAGTATTTTTGATAAGTAAGAGTGTCGAACCCAACGAGGAGCAGAAGGTGCTGGCTAGTGGTATGGATCAGGAATTCTCTGCAAATACCTAGCAAACAGATTTTTAGGGTTTTTTGATAAAGCAAGTAAACAAAGTACGAGTAAATAAAAGACAGTAGGAATAAATGCAGCAAGTGGCCCAATCCTTTATGCAGCAAAGGACAAGCCGGTTGTATTACTTAAGATGACCAAACGTTCTCGAGGACACATGGGAAGACTGTCAAGTGCTTTCGCTTCATGTAGTTGATTAATCTTCTCTAGCTTGCTAAGTGTTGTGTGGGTGAACCTGTGCTAATGTACCGCCCCATCCAAGACTAATACATACTTGTGATTATACCCCTTGCAAACATCCATAAGTACAAGAAAGTAATTAAGGTAGAAACCTAACCACAACTTTAAACTCTAAGACCCTTACGTCCCTTGTGCAATGGTTTCCTAATGGGAGTTCAGGTTTCTGTCACTCTGGCAACCCCTACGATTAGTAGCCAAATACACAATGCATTCCCCTAGGCCCATATAGGTGAAGTGTCATGTAGTCGACGTTCACATGACACCACTAGAAGAAGTACACCACAACTTAAATATCAAACTATTAAATCTTTCTCAACACAACTCCACTACTAACAACATGACTTCTCCCATGTCCTCAAGAACAAAACGAACTACTCACAAGACATCATATGGATCATGATCAGAGATGGAATAATGATGTATAACAATCTGAACATAAACAATAATTCAATGGTTCACTCAATAGCATCAACTACAAAGAGTAATCAAAACCGGGAAAGTTTCCCCTATGAACTAATGTAAGATTCAACTCAATTGTTACAGCAATATGGAGATGGTGATGAGGGTGCTGATGGTGATGATGGTGGTGATGATGATGATGATCCCGATGAAGTCTAGCTTGATGGTGGTGTTGATGGCGACGATCTCCCCTCTCCGGCAAGGAATTCCCTCGGCAGAAATCTGTCTACCGGAGAGATCTTTCTCTCTCGGTGTTTTCCGCCCCGCAGAGGCAGCAGAATCTTTCTGTGGTTGCTCCCTGAGTCTTAGGGTTTCGGGAGGATGATATATGCCAGAGGGGAGAGGCTGGAGTGGGCCAGGATGGCCACACCACCTCCTGGCGTGGCCTAGGGCTGCCCGCCCCAGGGTGTGGTGTGGCCCCCTGTGGCCCATCTCCACTCCGTCTTCTAGCATCCTTAGTCTTCTGGAAAAATAGAATTTTTCGTATATTTTCCCGGATTTTCTGATCTTCCCGAATTTTGCCTCCAAACAGCCCCAGGGTGTGGTGTGGCCTCCGAATTTTCTGATCTTCCCGGATTTTTCGTATCAATGAATAATAGTGAATTAAGACATAGAATAGTTGTGCTTGAAATGCCTGAAGATGAAAATATGTCTATTATTGTTGGGAGACCTTTTCTTTATACTGCAGGAGCTGTTATTAATTGTAATTAAGGAAAGGTGACTTTCAGTGTTAATGACAAGGAACATACTATCTATTTCCCCAAGAAGATTGAAAGGACTTATGGTTTGAATTCAATTGAACATGTTGAGGGCATTCAAGTTGGAGAAATATATTGTCCCATACCAAGAGAAAAATTTGAAACTATTATGATTGGGACCATTGCTATCAAGGTTGAGGTAACATAATCATTAGTGGAATACAAAGTTTTGCTTCATATGGAATTGTTTTGGTAACAAGACCTGATCAACCTTGTTAACAAAAGGATTTCAATGAACAAAACAATGTTTTCACCATGATTATCTTTGTTTACTTTTATTTTTATGCCTAACTTAAAGAGGTTAAAGAAAAGTACTTATTGGGAGATAACCCAAAAGTTTTAGATGAGTCTTGGAAGTTATTACTTCAGTAATAACCGCTCCTTATCCTTTTTATTGCTTTTTGTGCCAAGAGTGACCTCTAATGAGAGAAAAGTAATGATTGAGAAAGTTGCTGTCGCGAAACAGATTTCTGTGTTTCACCGTAAAAATTCGTGTAAAATCTCTGAACATCCTTTTGAGGCGTGAATTTTTGTGCTTCTTCCCCAGGTTGTTATCTAACTTACGTTATTTCAACACTTTTTGATTTGAGCAACAGAAGGTCTTTGAAAAAATTCATATTTACCTGCTGGTCTGTTTTGACAGATTTCTGCCATTTTCTGCATTTGCTTCTTGTTGGTTCCTTTTTGAGTTCTTTTGGGGAATTGAGCTTTTTGAGGGAAGTGTTAAAGTAGCTAGTGTTTTAATGGAAGTTTTATTGGTGTTATAACTGAACCTTAAAGACCTATTATCTTGAGTGCACTAATGTTGCTAATAAAGATTGTGTGAAGTTTTGTATGAAGGAAAAATTTCAGGTGTATGGAAGAAATGAGTAATGAGATGAAGGATGGACTAAAGCTCAAGCTTGGGGATGCCACACGTGTCACCGCAATAAACATCCAAGAAGTACAAGCATCAAAGCTTGGGGATGCCCAAGGCATCCCCTTCTTCATCAATAAAAATCCCAGGTTTCTTCCAAACGCTTCATTTTTATTGTTTCATGCACAGTTGTGTTGTTCTTGGAGCGTCTTCTTTTTCGTTTTAGTTTTGGTTTTTCGTTTGCTTTTGTTTGCTTAGTTTTCTGAATAAATTGGTTGGACCCCTCTTTGATACATTGGTTTTCAAATAGTTTTGTTTGGTTTGGAAAAGAGTAGGAAAGTTCATGCTTAAGTGGTAAAAAGAGCTCGTTTTTGACTGTGGCCTATGCTTTTCATGCCATGATTGACATTGTTTTGGCTTTATGCTTAGTATTCTTTGCTGTAGCATGACTTGTTATAAACAATTGAGATTGCTTAACGTGCCTTGGATGAATCATGCGTTGTTTTAGCTTATTAAAGCATAGTATAGTGGTATTCTCCTTTGATGCTTTATTTGGGTTGACTTGGCGCATGTTTACACCATGTTATGACTATCTTAAGTCACCATAGCCTTTATGATCCTTTAGTTTTCAACTTGTAGTATCACTTTATGCTTTGATCAATGATGTTTTGTCCCTCTGCATGATTATGGCCATTATTGCTCTCTTAGTTTGTCACTCCCAGTCTTTTGCTAGCCTCCACAACCAAGTATGAGTTCCACTCATTCATCCAACTCCCTAAACCAAGTTATTCCAAAGATTCCACCATACCTACTTACTAGCATATGCTATTCCAAGTATATTCATGCTTTTGTTTACCTTCCAAATTAAACTTGTTATGAGAAAACTAGTGATTAAAGCTCTCACAAACTTGATGGCACACTTTACTTTTCTTGCCCTTAATAAACTTGAACCATTGTGTCGTCTATGTTGTATATGCTTGCACTTATTTGTTGGGAATTAGCAGAACCAAGCTGTCATGGGGAACGCTTTCAACATTGCACTGGTACTTTATACCTAGTTGATATCATGCTCTTTTGTCTATAGATGTCGTCGGTGTGAAATGAAAGGGGAGCTTGTAAGTCCATGGAGTTATGTATATGTGTTAGAGAAACGCCTGGGCCGCTGGTCTAATCCATGCTGACCATAATGAGCGTAACCTGTAGCGTAACCATAATGAGCTGTCTATGAAGCATTCTTCTTATAAAAAAGAGTCCTATATTGAGAAAAAAGAGAAAAAAGAAAAAAAGAGATTATGAAAAGAGGAAAGAGAGAAAAAAGCACCATATTCCCATGGTAAATAAGAAGATTGCTGAGATGCTCGTTGTCTGCTTGCCTTGTCATTTTGATATGGGGATTCTTCCGTATCATCGGGCAAGGGGTACCTTATTGGCGGTTCTCTATGATACACATGTACTTACGATGACAAGAACTTACCGGTGACTAAACTTGAGTAGCATGAGGAGCAGCCCTCGTATTCAAGGGACATGAGATTTCTAACTTATACTTCGTCAAGCATGTACACCATAGTTTGTTCACTTTAACCTTAATCACTTCAAGATGCTTAGGATAGGGGCAATGAGAGCTGAAAGCTATTAAGTACCATAATTTTTGTAAGCTCTTTATGAAACTTGAATCTCTGCTTGCTTCTATGAAGGCCTTTCTTCCACTTATATATTGAGTCTCCACCTTCTACCTTTATGCACTTACTTTGAGAGCATAGTGGCCATTCTTAGTTCTATGTGCATTGTCCCAAGACTTATTGATTGATGCATACCTTGATATTGCTTGCTTTAAACTATTTGTATCTAGTCACTCTTATAAACTTTGAAGGTGTCCTATGCATTTATGTTTGCTACTCTATGAGGGACAAGCTGAGTGCCACTATGCTATGTTTTCTTTATGTGAAACAAACAAACGTCTTGCAAAGCATTGTTATTCATGGATCTTTTGTTTATGCCTTTTCATGTTGCAACATAGTTTCTTTGTCTTATTGCTAGAACTTTGTCTTTCATGTTATGATTGAAGTACTATGATCCCAACTTTGAATGTTTTACAAATACTTTGATCTAGTTTATGATGGTGCATGTCACCTCAAAAATTATTCTTTCTTTTTATCACTTACCTACTCGATGACGAGCAGGAGTTAAGCTTGGGGATGTTGATACATTGCAAATGTATCTATAATTTTAGATGTTCCATGCTTGGTTTTATCTACTTTCTTATGTTTTGTCCACACTTTGGAGTACTTTCCATATGATTTCTTGGACTAACCTATTAACAATAGCCATAGTGCCAGCTGCCTATTTTCTGCTGTTTTTGGTTCCAGGAAAGTCAGAAAATGAATATTCTTGGAATTGGACGAGACAAAAGCCAAAAATCCTATTTCACCAGAAGACTCCCGGAGCCAGAATATGAGACGGAGTGGGGCTGGGGCCTAGCCACACCACCTGGCCGCGCGGGCTGGGCCTGGCCGCGCCAGGGGGTGGTCTGGCCAAACCAGAGTCCCCCTCGATCTCCCTCTTCGCCTATAAGTTGCCTTCTGACCTAAAAACTCAAGGGGGTTTGACGTTTTTCCAGAAGGAGTTCCGCTCCGCCGCCACCACGAGATTCCACGAAACAGCACCAGAAACTCTGTTCTGGCACCCTGCTGGGACGGGGAATTGGAGGAGATCATCGCCATCATCATCACCATTGCTTCTCCATCGACCATCCATGTTTCCCCCATCTATGAGTGAGTAATCCCCCGCTGTAGGCTATGGGGATGGTAGGGATTGGATGAGATCGTTCATGTAATGGCATCAGATTGTTAGGGCATGGTGCCTACTATCTTCTATTAGCGCTTTATGACTTTGTTGCGACTTGTTGTGCTTAATGCTTGTCACTAGGGCCCGAGTGCCATGATTTCAGATCTGAACATGTTATTGATTCATTATGATAGTATTGTTTTTGGTCTTATCTACAAGTTGTATACACACGTTGTTGTCCGGAACCAATGGCCCCGAAGTGACAGAAATCGGGATAACCGGAGGGAATGGCTTTGATGTGAGGATCACATGCATTCACGGAGTGTTAATGCTTTGCTCTGGTGCTCTATTAAAAGGAGCACCTTAATTTCCAGTAGTTCCCTTGAGGCCCCGCTGCAAACGGGCTGGCAGGACAAAAGATGTTGTGCAAGTTCTCATTGCGAGCACGCATGACTATATATGGAACACATGCCTAGGATTATCGAGTACTTGGATGCTTTATCTTATTTATCTGCAATTGCCCTATGTTCTGATTGCTATGTGAATTGTCTTGTCCATGCAACGCTCGTCCATCCATCCCTATGCCTACCGCACTCGAATCCCACTGTTTACTGCTATTGTTACTACTATCTTTACTTTACTACTGCTGTTACTTTGCTATTCCGACTACAAAACTGTTGCTACTGATAAACTGCTGTGAGCAAGATTGTTTCTAGGTGCAGCTGAATTGACAACTCAGTTGTTAAGGCTTATAAATATTCTTGGGCTCCCCTTGTGTCGAGTCAATAAATTGGGTTTCACTTCCCTCAAAAATACTGTGATACACACCCTATACTTGTGGGTCATCAGGCCCCTCGTGGTTTTGTACACATACGGTGTATGATGACGACCTCCGACTCCTTGATCCCTGCCGGGAGTGCGGAAGTAGATCTCCGGCTTGGAATCCCTGCAGTGCAACACCGTGCTGCAGGTGCGGTGTCTCATGCTCGGACAGTCCTTACTTGAGACCGTACCAACGCATGGAGACAAGAGAGAGAGAGAGGGAAGGAGAAAGTCAACCAAAGGACTTCTCCAAATATTGGTGTGTTTATTCCCACACATGGTCACCCCTTTATATAGGGGGAGGGGGTGTGCCCTCCCCTTTGGGTTTCCCATGTGGGACTAAACAAGGGAGAGAGGGGGAGGCGCATGGGCCTTCATGGGCCAGCCGGCCTGGGGTGGGCCCCACCCCACGCACAGCCCTAGGCTGGCCAGGTGGGCCCCCTTGAGGCGCCTGGGCCTTGGGTCTTTTGGCCCTTGACCCTTCCCTCCTTCGGTTTTCCCTAATGGGCCCTTTTTCCCTAGGAAGTTTGGACCATTAGCGAAATACCCCTTAAAATTAGATTTTAATATTATATTTAATATTCGTTACATTAATTAATATGTAAATACATATTACAAAATCCGATTTGACCCGAAACACCTTTCAGTTCCCTTTTGATTTCCTCCGAACGACTTCAGATCTTTCCCGGAACGATTCTGGTTCTCTCACGGAACTTTTCCGGTTTCCTTTTTCTCTTTCATATGGTGATTCCAACTTACAGAGGATCTCTAGCTCATCATACCCTTAAGTGTATTTCCCCACGGCTCGGGAATGGCACAAACATGATCTCTATCAATGATCAATAGCGGGATCGGGATGCCCATATTGACCCCTGTGCATTCCACGATGACAATGTCGTTTGAACCGTAAACAGTCGTTTCCCATTCCCTTTGCCACTCGATACCTAGTTCACCCGAGATTTGATCTACGGTATCTCTATACCTTTGTTCGATCTTGTTACCGATGAACTTGTTTTCTCATTTCCGTGTCGTTGCATTCTGTGACCCAGTCACACGCTTGCAAGCTTTGTTAATGCAACATCACCAAGATGGGCACATATGTATCTATCCGTTACATGGATTGGAAAATCCTAGTCTTGATATGTACTCCTCTACGCGCTCCTTTGGGAAACCTGAGTTGCACCTTTTTGATCACCCAGTCACGGAGTGATACTTGATAACCATCTAAGCTCCTTCCAGAACAGTGATTTTCATTATCTCATAGTCTAAGGATAGGTCGCGAGGTTTCCTTAATTTTATCATTAATGGTGAACTTTGTAACTAGATCTCATTAAGATACAACTGGTTGGGTTGTTTGTCTATCACATCATTCAACTAATGACGTGACCTCATGGTCAACTGGCATAAATGCCCATGATCTCGAAACCCTAGATCATCCTCATGACCAATGAACTAGTTCGCTAGAGGTAACTAGAGACACGGTTTGTTTACATACCACATGTGTATTAACGTTTCGTATTAATATAGTTATAGCACAATACGAAACTATTATGAACTAATTGAAATATGACAATAAAAACCTATTTATTATTTGCCTCTAGGGCATATCTCCTTCACTAAGGATGAGAGGGAATGACACAGAACCACAAACATAGTATCTCATGGTTAACTCATGGATAGATGTTTCAAAACATCTCTAGAGCCAACGAGCATGAAACACGTCAAGGTAAGGGAGGAAACAAAAGGAGATGGTTTTCAAGGTGGTAGATAGCTGGTCTTCATAAGGATTGAGACCATTGAGCTTCAGAAGATTTTAAGCTTCTGAAAAGAAGAGCATACAACAGGAAGAATACGACAACATACTTCGAGAGACGAACCTCTACTATGCGACCTAAGAGATTTCACAGGTACAGAGATACGGAGAACCAAGCTATTGAACTACTTTTGATACAGAAGGATCACTCTTCATTCAACAGAAGGTCAAGACAGAAAGGATGCGTTAGTGGAGAGGACTCGTAAGAGTCACAAGGAACATGTAACAAGAGAAACTTCTGATTATCAAAAGCATAGTCACTCTTCGAACATGTTAGAGGAACCGAAGGAAACTATTTATTCATCCAGGTCTATCAAAATCTTTGCCAGCAATCATGATATCACTTTACACCACTAAGATGAATATATAAGAAGATTCTTGATGACACAAGGAAAAATAAACTTCATTACTAGACTTTAGTTACTTGGCACAACAAAATGCTTGCCAACATAAAAGGGTCTAGAAGATCGACCGAGAGACATTTAGAAACACTACTTTAAATGTTCGCCTTGATGTTCGAGAAGGTAGACATCAAGTAAAAGGTCAGACTTCGGATACAAAGGAAACCATAAGCACAACTTCTACAACAAGTCGTAGAAGATGCCTCATGAAGAGTGGCTGTTATTGCTGATTCAAGAGTGTATGACAATAGGATTTCCGATTGATTTTCTCAACTACTACATCAATATTTGCCGGATTTTCAAAGAGACCTACGTCAAAAAGCTTGAATATCATTAACCATCATTGCTGCTTGAGATTCATCTTTGGTTAAGTTAAGAGATACTTTAGACTCAGCATGTCTGAATATAAAGGTTGCAACATTTACCATAGACGTGAAGTTACTAGATTCTCAAGACATGGACTACATTGTCAAGCTCCAAAATAATGAGCTAGGTTGCAAAACCCATGTATTAACAAGTTATCAAAAGATAATTGCCCCTACATGAATTGATTGCAACAAAACACAAATGCATCCTTATTGTTGGGAGACATTTAGGAGGATACTAAAGTTTGTAGAACTTCTTCTCTTCCATGACAAATCAGTCAGTGGCTTAGCATGCTTAGAGGATTTTCTCGAGATGTGAAGGTATCAACCTACCATATCAAGAGTACTTCACACTTGCTTGACTGACATGAAATGATTCCCGAGGAAACAAAGATAACTCTTCTAAAATCCGCGGTGATAACTTTCGACAATTTGCATGTGAATCGGAGAAGGTCACTCCCAACATCCAGAACACATGCTTCGAGATAACACGAAGATGGTTCTCAAAAGTGTCCAACACTAATGCCATATGTTCCATATGAGGTTAATCTACTACAGAGGATATAAGGATGTCATCGATGGTCTCAATAACAAACTTATCAAGATACTTCAAGAAGATAAACTCATATGTTGTATGAACAAGGCATGAATATTGGTCAGACCGAAGAACATGAAGATGTACCTAGGTGAAACATCATGAATAGATAGACCATCAGGATAGTCCTTGGAACTAAGATTGATTGATGATAGCCCGAATCAAACCAAAGGTGGGGACAATAACATTTCCACGAAGGAAACACTATCCGTCTTTAGCACGAATAAAACTAGACATCCCATTAGCAAGAACTGAGTCAGGTAAAACTTTTGTCTTACAACTCTCCAAGTTGTTGTTTAAGCTCAACCAACTAGTTCAGGGTATCCAATATGGATCCTTGGAGAAGGGAGCAGTTTAGAGAACCTGCTTGCTCAAGAACTTGACAACACGGTCACGTGGCAACATGGCAATACTTCTAGTAGACATCAAGAATATCACGAACCACCGATATATCATTTAGTTCGAGAGGAAACTTGCTTTACAAGCAAGAAGACATAGTCTCAGAGCTTCGGCACAAGCCTAACTCTTTGATCGAAGAGAGTGCACCAGATTAATGGACTTGTCAGTGTAATCATCCATTTGCTTTGTGATAGAGTTAACCAATCACGCTAAGAATGACACAAATGTCCTTGGAGGTCATAGCAATAATGACTGCTAAGAATCTCAGGTGGCCACATTATTACGCACATACATCATTCACGAGCACAAAAGCTCGGAGAAAGGGTGGGTAAATATGTGTAAGAGCATCACTTTATTAAGGGAGTCATGAAACTCAGCACGACCTCTTAGTATAAAGGAGTGTGATCTCTTGAGGTGGAAGAAATTAGAAGCTAATCAATGCTTATTGATCTGCAGATTACAACACTTTGTCCTGGTCCTAGAAATGACGAGGTCTGGAGTTTGTTTATCCTAGACATCCGGAAATGGTTTGTCTTGACGGACCACAAGAGTATCTTGCATCGGAAGACACCAATGCGCATTACTACTTGGCTACCAACTGGTATACAAAGGTCGGAAAACAACAAGGGTAAACAAGAACATGCTCAGGATAGAATCCCGAGATGTGGATGTATAAGTCAACAATCTTCTGAGGACCGATGCATAGAAAGGAGGTGTGGTAGAGTCACGAGTGTAGATACGAGACTCACGAGGAGTACTCTTGTCATGATCTATTTGGTTCGTTTAAAGAATATCTGCCATTACATGTGGTAGGGGAAGTCCTTAATTGTCCCAATGCAATCATGACATATACCACAAGCATGAAGGCTATACTAGAAGTTAGCCATCCCGAGGTAATGTGTAGTCATTAACAACAAGGATCAATGAAATGGATCTTGGGTTAAAGGTCAGCTTCATGAACAAGATTCTCAACACCAGAATCTTGCACAATCAGGGATCTTCGGTTTAAGTCCAAGGGTTAAAACCCAAGAAAGGAGTAACTACTATCTCGGTAGCACAGAGGGTACTACAAGCTAGTAACCATGAGGTAGATTCCAGAAGAAGACACAACTTCTGAAGTACCCAAACGAATGAAAAGGAGGCACACGAGGCGAAAGGAAACCTTGATGCCTAGAACAGATCACTGTGGAACCATCAACACAATGTTGTGGGCCCATAAGATAGAGAGATCATGATGGAAAGGAATCTCACAACTGAAACAGAGCAAAGGGACACAAGGAACACACACACAACTGACTTTGGAGAACTCAACACTAGGTCAGCTGGTCAAGAACCGACATGCCTAAAAGGCACCTAAGCTTTGAAATAAGAGACGGGATAGCAAAACTTTCCAAAGTCAACACAAGGTAAGATGACCCAGAGTTAGAGAGAAACTAGATAAGGAGACTTATGACTCCTGGACTCTTACAAATATCTATGGACCATCTCAAGCAGATAGGAAAATTGACTTTTTGGACTGGTTTTCCAACATCTCTATGCCTGATAATGTAGATTGGCTTGTCTTAGGGGATTTTAATCTTATCAGAAGACTTACTGATAGAAATAAAAGTGGGGGGGATGTTAATGAAACTATGCTTTTTAATGATGCTATCAGCAACCTGGGACTTATTGAACTACCACTGAAAGGAAGGAAATTCACTTGGAGTAACATGCAGAAAGACCTACTGCTGGAAAGACTTGATTGGTTCTTTACTTCTAGCTCATGGACAACCAAATATCCATATACATTGGTTACCCCATTATCCAAGCCTACTTCTGATCATCTACCTTGTGTCATCTCTATTGGAACTAACATTCCCAAGACACAAATTTTTAGATTTGATAATCACTGGCTTCATCATTCTGATTTTAAACAGATTGTGCAAAATTCCTGGAATATACCAGTGAATCATCAGGACTTGGCAAAAAGGATATGTGCCAAATTGAAAAATGTGAGGAGAGGCATCAAGATATGGGCCAAACAGTTACCATGCTTAAGGGACCAAATTGCTAAGGTGAATGACACAATTGACCTTCTGGATCTACTTGAAGAATCTAGAACCTTAACCATCAATGAATGGCACCTCAGAGATATTCTGAAATCCCATATTATCTCACTACTCCAGAATCAAAACACCTATTGGAAACAAAGAGGGAAAATTAAATGGGTAAAACTGGGGGATGAGAACACAAAGTTTTTTCACTCCAAAGCTACCATCAGTTATAGGCACAATTATATTTCAATGATCAAGAATAAAAGTGGCCATGAATTTTTCAATCACTATGACAAGGCTGATATTCTATGGAATGACTTCAGAGCAAGAATGGGTACATCAAACAAAACTGAGATGCATTTCAACCTGGCAGATTTCTATGGAAATGGAATGACTGATGAGATGAAGAATTCACTTGAAAAACCTTTTCCCGACAAAGAAATTGAGGAGGTTATTTCTGATTTGCCAAATGACAAGTCACCTGGGCCGGATGGTTTTAACAATGAATTTATCAAAAGCTGCTGGTCAATCACTGGAAATGATATCAAAATGCTGATCCATGACTTCTTCAATGAGAAAGTCTCTCTTGAGAGCATCAACTCATCCTACATTTCTCTCATTCCTAAAATTACATGCCCTTCTACCTCTGCTGATTTCAGGCCAATTTCCTTATTGAACCGTGTGTTCAAAATCATTACCAAACTTCTTGCAAACAGACTGCAATCTGTTATTCTGGAATGGGTGCATAAAAATCAATATGGTTTTCTCAATAATAGATCTATTCAGGATTGCCTTGGATGGGCTTTTGAATACCTATTCCAATGCCACAAATCAAAGTAGGAAATCCTAATTCTAAAACTTGATTTTGAGAAAGCATTTGATACTATTGATCACTCTGCCATCATAAATATCCTCAAAGCTAGAGGATTTGGCAGGAAATGGATCAAATGGATAGAAATGATCTTTGAATCTGGATCCTTTGAAATCCTACTAAATGGAGTGCCTGGGAAAAAATTCTATTGCAGGAGAGGTGTGAGACAAGGTGACCCACTTTCACCACTACTATTTGTTCTTGCTGCTGACCTTCTACAATCTGTCTTGAATAAGGCCATGCATATGAACCTTCTACCCCCCTATAGATGGACCCCCCAACAGTGATTTCCCTGTTATTCAATATGCTGATGATACATTGGTGGTACTTAAGGCAGATGCTACTCAATTATTCTGCTTGAAAGCATTTCTTCAAACATTTGCAGATTCCACTGGGCTCAAAGTCAACTACTTGAAATCTAGCATGATGCCAATAAACTTATGTAAGGATAGGTTAATGCATTTTGCTCTGACAATCAATTGTCAAACTGGTAGCCTCCCTTTGACCTACCTTGGATTGCCACTAAGCATTTCAAAACCATCTATGGAACACTTTTTGCCCATTATTCAAAGAGTTGAAAGAAGATTATGTGGTATAGCTGATTTCTTGAACTATGGAGGAAAATTGCAACTGGTAAAATCTGTTCTGTGCTCACTCCCTCTGTTTTTCATGAGCTGTTTGGAGGTACCAATTGCCATCAAGGATCAAATTATAAAATACATGAGACATTGTCTGTGGAGAAAAAAGACTGAAGATGTTCAGGCAAAAGGACAAGCTCTGGTGTCTTGGGACAAAATCTGCCGTCCTAAAAATCAGGGGGGTCTAGGGGTACTAAACTTACAGATTCAAAATACTGCCCTCCTTCTAAAAAATCTGGACAAATTCTACAATCACCATGACATCCCTTGGGTTCATCTCATATGGGAAACTTGCTACAAAAATGGAAAATTACCAGGAAGAAGCATGGAAGGATCATTCTGGTGGAAATCTCATATCAAGTTAATTGATAATTTTAAAGGCATGGCTAAGTGCAATCTGAACTCAGGAAAGTCTGCATATTTTTGGTCTGACCTTTGGCAAGATGAGTGCCTGATGAATAAATTCCCTCACCTTCTGTCCTATGCTAAGTCTTCAAATATCAGTGTACATGATTTCTTACATGCTGATTTCTTGGAGGATAATTTTCACCTACCACTTTCTCAACAAGCATACTCTGAGTTTGTAATCATGGAAGAAAGATGCCAGGAAATCATGCATACCACTCATGGGGATACCCATGATAGTTGGAGCTATATTTGGGGGTCAGATAAATATGAAGTAAAAAAGGCCTACTCAGCCATGATTGGATACTCCCCATCACCACCACACTTCTCTTGGGTATGGACATCCTCTTGCCAAAATAAACATAAGTTCTTCTTCTGGCTTTTGCTTCTGGACAGATTGAATACAAGGAATCTTCTGAAAAGAAAGCAGTTCATCCTGCCTGACTACAACTGTGTAACATCCAACTGTTACTTGGAAGAGTCAGTAAACCACCTAGTCTAGGAATGTCCATTTGCAAACAAATGTTGGGACCATATTTACAGAAACAGAACTGCAAACCTATCAGGATTGGAATCTATTTCAGACATCAAAGAAAAGTTACACCTGCCATTTGCAATGGAAATCATTATCATGACTACCTAGGGTATTTGGATATGCAGAAATGAGAAGATTTTTAATGACAAAAGACCCACACTTGAAAGATGGAAAGCAATCTTCTATCAAGAGATGAGATGGTTACAATTCAGAATAAAAAAATACGAGGAGAAATTCAAAGCCTGGCTGAACCAACAATTAGATTAGGGATAGGATAGACTTTACCCACTT
The DNA here is from genome assembly GCA_916181665.1 of Avena sativa. NCBI lineage: Eukaryota > Viridiplantae > Streptophyta > Magnoliopsida > Poales > Poaceae > Avena > Avena sativa. The sequence goes on from OV702289.1 coordinate 688,240,393, forward strand.
TTGAATGGCTTTATATTCCTGTTTTGATCTACCTTAGATCAATAGACTATTTGTATTTATCTTTGTAACATACTCATACCTTATAATAAAAAAACCGCAGTGGGGATTCTCCCTACTGTTTCACCTCAAAAAAAAGAAAAAGAAGCATACCGGAGTTTTCCACAAATACTTTTCAACTTTAAAATAGTTTTCACAAGCACTAGACTCAACATTTACAAGTAGAAAGGTTTTCCTACGGAGAGTACTGCTCTGATACCAAAACCTATGACACCCCCGGGGTTAGGGCTAGATAAATCCCAGACCTCTGTCTGATATAAGCCTAACCTAAATCTCGGAATCATACAGAGAAATAATTAGTAACATTAATATGACCCTACGACATAAAAGTTATTACAGCAAGCTCATAACTGAGCGAAGAACCAAATTATTACAAGCAGAGGTCACTAACCACAAACATCAAACAACGGAAGGCAAATTATGCTATTAAGTATAGCAAACTTAACAAATGGACTAAGAGCCTGAAGCATAACGATGACGTCCCAATCCATAGATTCCAAGCTGCCGACCGGGAACCCCAAACTACTCGTCAATGTTGATGCTGTATCGAACTCATTTTCTATGGTAACACTTACCTGCTGCAAAATTATCAACAAAGCACGGCTGAGTACAGGGTATACTCCACAAGACTTATGGATGGTGGAGTTATTTTGCATAAAGCTATCTTTGTTCGTAAAACCAGAGGGAGGAGAAGAAGCTTGACTAAATATATCATTTTAAAAGGGGATAAGAAAGCGATATATCTAACTTGATCATCTCTTGATATCCACCAAATCATCATCAGCTAAACCTATCATCTAGGATCACCCCTCGATCCTTGAGGAAGCATCCTTAAGCACACTTTACTTACTTGCCAAGTTTTACGATTAGGTTATTCTTCTCTATGATCCCACGTCCATTCCCAAGTCATCCATAACCGTGGACACAGCTTTTCAAAAAGATTTAACCCTGTAGGGGTGTACAACTTTACCCACACGCGCCGACCGACCCTTAATGCCACTTGACACACTTCCTTGGTGTGCTAACAGAGGGTGGTCGACCAAAACCTTTCCCTTGATTTTGCCTAATCCATGAGTCACCCAGAAGGGTTCCCGACTGCGGTAGTTGGCCATACTCCCAGGCGGTCCTCGACCCTGTGTACCGGGATCCAGTTTCAGTGTCGTGCACCCTTCACCCGACCATGTCCTATATGCTTGCACCATTTTACAAAACCTTTTTCCATGCGGGTGCCGAATGAAATCTCAAACTACGGATTCATGGATCAGACTAGGCAAGTCGGGTTCAAGGGATTTCCTAGGCCCCGTGTGGCTGTACGCTCGTCTTGGTTCAAGAGGCAAGAACCTCGGGTCCTAAGGGTGGCAAGTATGGAACTGCAAAAACCACAACCCTCATGGCCTCCCATACAAGCCTTAGCATGTTTAGCATTCATCTCTGATCATACCATGTTCTCCTATTCAACTAGGTTCATTCATAGCTCTGATTCATCTTCCGGATTGACCAGCGGTAACAACTAAGTTTGGCTATGCACAACAGATATAGCAGCTCTAGTGAAGCTCATAAGCCAAACCCTAGTTAAGCTAGGAGTAGTAGATCAGGGAATATAGGCTACAAAGGGAACATGCATCAGATAGGATTACTGTATCTATCGATAAAAGACTTTGGAATCGTATGCACATGGCAGGAATGAAATACTTTGAAATCGTAGGATTCTATCACGTGTGGGGTTTTGCTTGCCTTTGCCTGTTGATACCCAGAGAAGAACTTCAGGTACATCTACTTGACATTGTTCACCGTTGATCAAGTACTTCTCTTCGATGGTGTTAATCTCGATCTTCAATCTTTGACTCACTATCGTTGCTCACATCAACTCCGAGATCTACCGAGAAGAATCAGAAACACCGGAAAGGAAAGGAACAATCAATACATGGCATCGATGCAATGATCAAGCAAGGATGATGATATGACAAGTTAAAGTGTATTGAAACGAACCCTAGAGCATGCTTGGTCATTTTAAAGAGGCTCCGAGGGGTACAAACCCTAGAACAGGGGGAACCTCGGAGTCACCTGCGGGGTTCAATTGATTCTTCTAATTAAACTTGCAATTTAAGTTGCTAAAGAATGCATGATTATGAGTATATTGTATAGATCTCATTTCTCTGAACATTTTGATATATTATACATATTTTTCTGATTTAAAATGAATTAGATATGAATTTTCTAGTGTTTATTCAATTTCTGGAATTATTTAAACCATTTCTAAAAATATTAAACAACCTAGAAACTTTTTACACCGGGGCAAACCTAGCCACTGCAGCTGACAGAGGGGCCCCGGGCCACCTCAGCTACCACGCGGACAGGTGGGACCCAGTCGTGTTTGACCGGGTCTGACCCGCGCACTGCTGACGCACGAGTGACATCAGGATGACGTCACGCCAGCGGGAGCAGGCGGCAGAAAGGGGAGAAGAGGAAGCTGGGCAGGCCTACTACGGCTCTGCTGCTGTTTTATTTGCAAAACACTTTTTCCTTTTTAGTTTATGTTTTCTATTTTGTAATTCAAATTCAAATCTATTTTGAGATATTTTGAAATACTAGAAGGTTTGTAAAAGTATATAAATAACCATGAGCCCTTGTATTCAATTTGGGATCCATTTGTTTTGGTAATTTTCAAAATTCAAAACCTTTTTAAATACATTTCAAATAGAGAGGGGGAGATTAGTGTTTAGGGTTTTTTCGTTTCTTGCATGCATTTTAATATGATGCTCATGCTATGCTCAAACAAACATTAATTACTATTTAATAAAACTAGGGGTGTTATAGCTCTATCCTCCTTAACAAAATCTCGTCCCGAGATTCCTAGGTAGGAAGATAGAAAGAACAGGGTTACACTAGACTTCAACGATCTTCTCGAAGCGGTTGATCCATGCCACCATTATTGAATGAATGAAGCGCTTCATTTCTTCGAGGTAGCCACATACACTAAGGATGAGAGGGAATGCCACAGAACCACAAACAGAGTATCTCATGGTTAAGTCATGGATAGATGTTTCAAAACATCTCTGGATCCAACGATTGTGAAACACGTCAAGGTAAGGGAGGAAACAAAAGGAGATATTTTTCAAGGTGGTAGATAGTTGGTCTTCATAAGGATTGAGACCATTGAGCTTCAGAATAATTTAAGCTTCTGAAAAGGAGAGCATACAACAGGAAGAACACGACCACATACATCGAGAGACGAACCTCTTCTATGCGACTTAAGAGATTTCACAGGTACAAAGATACAGAGAACCAACTATTGAACTACTTTTGATATAGAAGGATCACTCTTCATTCAACAAAAGGTCAAGATAGAAAGGTTTCTTTAGTGGAGAGGACTCGTAAGAGCCACAAGGAACAAGTAACAAGAGAAACTTCTGATTATCAAAACCATAGTCGCTCTTTGAACATGTTAGAGGAAACGAAGGAAACTCTTTATTCATCCAGGTCTATCAAAATATTTGCCAGCAATCATGATATCACTTTACACCACTAAGATGAATATATAAGAAGATTCCTGATGACACGAGGAAAAAGAAACTTCATTACCAGACTTTAGTTACTTGGCACAACAAAATGCTTGCCAACATAAAAGGGTTTGGAAGATCGATCGAGAGACATTTAGCAACACTACTTTAAATGTTCTCCTTGATGTTCGAGCAGGCGAACATCAAGTAAAAGGTTAGACTTCATATACAAAGGAAACCATAAGCACAACTTCTACAACAAGTCATAGAAGATGCCTCATGAAGAGTGGTTGTTCTTGCTGATTCAAGAGTGTATGACAATAGGCTTTCCGACTGATTTTGTCAACTACTACATCAATCTTTGCCAGATTTTCAAAGAGACCTATGTCAAAAACCTTGAAGAACCCTAACCATCATTATTGCTTGAGATTCAGCTTTGGTTAAGTTAAGAGATACTTTAGACTCAGCATGTCTGAATAGAAAGGTTGCAACATTTACCATAGAGGTGAAGTTACTAGATTCTCAAGACATGGACTACATTGTCAAGCTCCAAAATAATGAGCTAGGTTGCAAAACCCATGTATTAACAAGTTATCAAAAGATAATTGCCCCTACATGAATTGATTGCAACAAAACACAAATGCATCCATATTGTTGGGAGACATTTAGGAGGATACTGAAGTTTGTAGAACTTCTTCTCTTCCATGACAAATCAGTCAGTGGCTTAGCATGCTTAGAGGATGTTCTCGATATGTGAAGGTATCAACCTACCATATCAAGACTACTTCACACTTGCTTGACTAACATGAAATGATTCCCGAGGAAACAATAACTCTTCTCAAATACACGACGACAACTTTCAACAATTTGCACGTGTACTGGAGAAGGTCACTCCCAACATCCAGAACACATGCTTTGAGATAACACGAAGACGATTCTGAAAATTGTCCAACACTAGTGCCATCTGTTCCATATGAGGTTAATCTACTACGGAGGATATAAGGATGTCATCGATGGGCTCAATATTAAACTTATCAAGATACTTCAAGAAGATAGACTCATATGTTGTATAAACAAGGCATGAATATTGGTCAGACCGAAGAACATGAAGATGTACCTAGGTGAAACATCAAAAATAGATACACCATCAGGATAGTCCTTGGAATTAAGATTGATTGACGATAGCCAGAATCAAACCAAAGGTGGGGACGATAACATTTCCATGGAGGAAACACTATCCTTCTTCAGCACGAGCCAAACTAGACATCCCATTAGAAGGAACTGAGTCAGGTAAAACTTTTGTCTTACAACTCTCCAAGTTGTTGTTTAAGCTCAAGCAACTAGTTTAGGGTATCCAATACGGATCCTTGGAGAAGGGAGCAATTCAGAGAAATTGCTTGCTCAAGAACTTGACAACACGGTCACGTGGCAACATGGCAATACTTCTAGTAGACATCTAGAATATCATCAACCATCGATATATCATTTAGTTCGAGAGTAAACTTGCTTTACAAGAAAGAAGATATGGTCTTAGAGCTTCGGCACAAGCCTAACTCTTTGACCAAAGAGAGTGCACCAGATTAATGGACTTGTCAGTGTAATCAACCATTTTCTTTGTGATAGAGTTCACCAATCATGCTAAGAATGACACAAATGTCCTTGGAGGTCATATCAATAATGACTGCTAAGAATCTTAGATGGCCACATTATTACGCACACACATTATTCACGAGCACAAAAGCTCGGAGGAAGGGTGGGTAAATATGTGTAAGAGCATCACTTTATTATGGGAGTCATGAAACTCAGCATGACCTCTTAGTATAAAGGAGTGTGATATCTTGAGGTGGAACAAATTAGAAGCTAATCAATGCTTATCGATCTGCAGATTACAACACTTTGTCCTGGTCCTAGAAATGACGAGGTCTGGAGTTTGTTTCTCCTAGACACCCCGAAATGGTTTATCTTGACGGACCACAAGAGTATCTTGCATTGAAAGACACCAATGCGCATTACTACTTGGCTACCAACTGGTAGACAAAGGTCAGAAAACAACAAGGTAAAACAAGAACATGCTCAGGATAGAATCCCGAGATGTGGATGTATAAGTCAACAATCTTCCGAGGACCGATGCATAGAAAGGAGGTGTGGTAGAGTCACGAGTGTAGATACGAGACTCACGAGGAGTACTCATGTCATGATCTATTTGGTTCCTTTAAAGAACATTTGCCATTACATGTGGTAGGGGAAGTCCTTAATTGTCCCAATGCAATCATGACATATACCACAAGCATGAAGGCTATACTAGAAGTTAGCCATCCCGAGGTAATGTGTAGTCATTAACAACAAGGATCAACGAAATGGATCTTGGGTTAAAGGTCAGCTTCATGAACAAGATTCTCAACACCAGAATCTAGCACAATTAGGGATCTTCGATTTAAGTCCAAGGGTTAAAACCCGAGAAAGGAGTAACTACTATCTCGGTAGCACAGAGGGTACTACAAGCTAGTAACCATGAGGTAGATTCCAGAAGAAGACACAACTTCTGAAGTACCCAAACGAACAAAAAGGAGGCACATGAGGCGAAAGGAAACCTTGATGCCTAGAACAGATCACGGTGGAACCATCAACACAATGTTGTGGGCCCATAAGATAGAGAGATCATGATGGAAAGGAATCTCACAACTGAAACGGAGCAAAGGGAAACAAGGAACACACACAACTGACTCTGGAGAACTCAACACTAGGTTAGTTGGTCAAGAACCGACATGCCTAAAAGGCACCTAAGCTTTGAAATAAGAGACGAGATAGCAAAACTTTCCAAAGTCAACACAAGATAAGATGACCCAGAGTTAGAGCGAAACTAGATAAGGAGAAAAAGAAGCATACCGGAGTTTTCCACAAATACTTTTCAACTTTAAAATAGTTTTCACAAGCACTAGACTCAACATCGACTAGTAGAAAGGTTTTCCTACGGACAGTACTGCTCTGATACCAAAACCTATGACACCCCCAGGGTTAGGGCTAGACAAATCCTAGACCTCTGTCTGATATAAGCCTAACCTAAATCTCGGAATCATACAGAGAAATAATCAGTAACATTACAGTGACCCTATGACACAAAAGTTATTACAGCATGCTCATAACTAAGCGAAGAACCAAATTATTACAAGCAGAGGTCACCGACCACAAACATCAAACAACGGAAGGCAAATTATACTATTAAGTATAGCAAACTTAACAAATGGACTAAGACGCCTGAAGCATAACGATGACGTCCCAATCCATAGATTCCAAGCTGCCGACTGGGAACCCCAAACTACTCGTCGATGTAGATGCCATATCGAACTCATCTTTTGTGGTAACACTTACCTGCTGCAAAAGTATCAACAAAGCAAGGTTGAGTACAGGGTGTACTCCGCTATACTTATGGCTGGTGGAGTTATTTCTAGTGTTTATTCAATTTCTGGAATTATTTAAACCATTTCTGAAAATATTAAACAACCTAGAAACTTTTACACCGGGGTAACCCTAGCCACTGTAGCTGATAGAGGGGCTCCGGGCCACCTCAGCAGACACACAGACAGGTGGGACCCAGCCGTGTTTGACCGGGACTGACCCGCGCACTACTGACGCATCGGTGATGTCAGCATGACGTCACGCCGACGACAGCTCTTAGATCGGTGACGGGGCGGTGCTAGGGGACTCGCGGGATGGCGCGGAGTGGCTAGTTAGACGCAGCTCGACATGGGCGACCTAACTACAGTGGCACCGCTACCTAAAGGTCAACGGAGCCTGGCCGGCGATGAGGCCAAGCGGCAGCACTTGCGGTGCTATGGCGAGCGGCAGATACGGTGAGCAAGCGAGCAAGCGGAGGGTGCCTGGAGCACCAAAAGCTCACCCCAAAGTGGTTGATGGTGAGGACGAGGCGAGGCGATGACCGGAGAAATGACGATGGTGACGGTGGAGCTCGTCGGGGTTGGGGAAGACGGACTCGATTCGGACGATTGGGAGCGCACCGGCTTGTGAACCTTGGCGGGGAAGAATGAGAAGACAACGGCGGTCCTTGCTGTGGCCTTAGCAGGGCCTGGGGTGGCCGGAGATGGCGGGGATGCGGCGGCCAGAGAGCTAGGGCTTCGGCTAGGAAGAGGAAAGAGAGAGGGAGGTCACTAGGGAGCGCGGGAGTGGATGAGGACGGCAGGGGCGTCGACGCATGTCTTATCCTCTCCAGGATCTCGACGGACAGCAGAGAGGAGGCGGCAGGGATCGACAGTGAGGCCGACGACAGGCAGCTGCTTGCCAGCATCAGAGAAGACAACGAATAGAACGTCGAAAGGGTTGTTGGGTCCGCAGCATAGAAAACAAAAAATTTCCTACGATGAGAACTACACGCCAAGATCTATCTACTAAATACAGAGCAACGGGTGGACATACATCCATGGAGAACTTACCATCGAAGACAACGAGCTTTGTTAACGAGTAGGAACTCGTGGTTGATGTAGTCGTACACTTGCCGATCTCAAGATCGTGAGGAAGTCCGAGCGCCGCAACTCAGCAGCGCATCCGCACTCGCACACACGTTCAAGCCACCGGACAACCTCCACCTCCTCGCTCCAGCGATCCAGCGGAAGCAGCAACTCCTTCCAGACGAAATGCCACCGGGAACATGTATCTCGCTAATCCGAGACCATGGGGGAATAATTCTAGAGGGGGAGAGAGATCCTTCACAAGGATGTGTGAGGATGAAGAAGGGAATGGGTGGCCTTTTATAGGAGGAGGGGGGTGCCCCCTCTCTCCATGGCCGGCGCATGGGGGGGTGACCCCTCACCTCCCCCATTCATGTGGTGGTAACTCCTCCACATTAAAATGCCTCTTCACATTCCCTTTTAAAGTCTCCACTTTAAATGCATTAAGTTTCTCCAAATTTAATGCTCTCTCATTTAATAAAACTCTTTTATTAAATTTATTCAGAATTTTGTTAATTACTTTAATTAACAAACATTCACATATAGCCCCTTGCAATATTTCAATATCACATGCAGAACCACCTTCTGCAATTTCACCCGAAACAATTTCCGGTTTCTATTGAAACAATTCCTGCGCTTTGCAATTCTTTCGTCTGAAACATATGTGCTCCAAAATGGTGTCCGGTAACTCTTAAGTGTGCCACCCTATGGTTCACGAATAATGCAGACATGATCGAGACCCTTCTCCGATCAATAATCAACAGCGGGACCTGGAGATCCGTACTGACTCCTACACATTCAGCAATGACTCCTGTGATCGTGAGAACCTTTAACGCTTGTAACTAAATCCCTCTGTCTCTCGATATATTACATGTCTGAGATTCGATCATCGGTATCTCCATACCTAGTTTGATCTCGTTACCGACATGCACTCTTTTCTCGTTCCCGCGATATAACATTATAGTGATCACATCACTTGCTTGCAAGCTATCCTAATGTGATATCACCGAGAGGGCCCAGAGTATATCTATTCGTCATCTGGATTGACAAATTCCACTCTTGATCCATGAGCCTCAACATAACACCTTCGTAGCACTGAACCCATCTTTATAGTCACCCTGTTACGATGTGATGTTTGATGTTATCAAGATACTCTTCCGGTGTTAGCAATTAACATGATCTCATGGTCTAAGGATAAAGATTACTTCGTATGATGTTATAGCAATATAAACATAATGACTTGATCGTAATGCTATACTTCGGATGAATGTTCATCACATCATTTCACAAATGCTGTGACCTTGTTATTAACAACATCCAATGTCCATGATCAGGAAACCTTGATCATCTTGTTAATCAACAAGCTAGTCTATAAGAGAGGCATGACTGGGAACCCTTTTTGTTTATTAAACACACATGTATTGATGTTTCCTATCAATACAATTATAGCATGCAAAATAAACATCTATCATATACAAGGAATACATAATAACAACTTTATTATTGCCTCTCAGGGCATATTTCCTTCAGTCTCCCACTTGCACTAGAGACAATAATCTAGTTTATATAGTGATAAATCTAACACCCATGGAGTTCTGGTGTTGATCATGTTTTGCCCTAAGGAGTACTTTAGTCAACGGATTTGCTACATTCAGGTCCGTGTGTACTTTACAAATCTTTATATCTCCATCCTTGACATGCTCGCGGATGGAGTGAAACCGGCGCTTAATATGCTTGGAATTCTTGTGAGACCTTGGTTCCTTGGCGTTGGCTATGGCTCCATTGTTGTCACAATAGATCACCATTGGGTCCAACACACTAGGAACCACACCTAGTTCCGTTATGAACTCCTTCATCCAAACCGCTTCCTGCGCTGCTTCTGAAGCAGCAACATATTCCGCCTCCGTCGTTGATCCAGCCACCATAGGTTGTTTGGAGCTCCTCCAACTAACTACTGCTCCGTTCAAGAGAAATACGTATCCGGATTGAGACTTAGAGTCATCCGGATCAGTGTCAAAGCTTGCATCAACATAACACTTAGCGACTAGCTCTTCTTCACCTCCGTATATAAGAAACATATTCTAGACTGCTATCCAGTGTTTCGAACCTGGATCAGATTGGTACCTACTAGTCAAACTAATAGCATGTGCCACATCCGGTCTTGTACGTAGCATGGCATACATTATAGAGCCTATGGCTGAGGCATAGGGGATCTTATCCATTATCTCTCTTTCTTCCGCCGTAGCCGGACTTTGAGTCTTACTTAATGTCTTGCCTTGCAACATAGGTAAGTACCTCTTCTTACTTCCGTCCATATTAAACTTCTTTAATATCTTATCAAGTATGTACTCTGCGATAACCCAATTAGGCGTCTTGATCTATCTCTATAGATTTTAATGCCTAATATATATGAAGCTTCACCAAGGTCCTTCATCGAAAATTTGTTGTTTAGATAACTTTTAACACTATTTAAAAGATCTAAATCATTTCCAATCAATAATATGTCATCCACATATAATATCGGAAATGCCACATTGCTCCCACTCACTTTCTTGTAAATACAAGCCTCTCCATAAGTTTGGACAAATCCAAACTCTTTGATCACCTCATCAAAGCGGAGATTCCAACTCCGGGATGTTTGCTTCAGTCCATAGATGGATCGCTGAAGTTTGCACACCTTATCAGCATCCTTAGGATCGACAAAACCCTTAGGTTGTATCATATACAACTCTTCTTCAATATTACCATTGAGGAACGCAGTTTTGACATCCATCTGCCATATTCCATAATCGAAATATGCAGCAATTGCTAACATAATCCTAACCGACTTAAGCATCGCTATGGGAGAGAATGTCTCATCGTAGTCAACTCCTTGAATTTGTCGAAACCCCTTTGCGACAAGTCGAGCCTTATAGATGGTTACTTTACCATCAGCATCCGTTTTTCTTTTGAAAATCCATTTATTCTCAACGGCCTTTTGATCGTGAGGTAAGTCCACCAAGGTCCAAACCTGGTTTTCGTACATGGATTCCACCTCAGATTTCATGGCTTCTATCCATTTGTTGGAATCAGGCTCATCATCGCTTCTTCATGCGTCGCAGGGTCATCTATTTCATCAATCATGAATTCATAACAGGATTGCCGTACAGTTTAGGAGCTGCACGTGTCCTGCTTGACCTGCGAGGTTCGGTAGTGTCCTCTTTCGGAGTTTCATGATCAATATCATTAGGTCTCTCTTCATTAGGTGAAGTCAACTCCGAAACAACTTCTGGAGCTGCGCTACTCGCCATTTCATGAAGAGAAGGTTCAATAACCTCTTCGAGTTCTACCTTCCGACCACTCACACCTTTCGCGAGAAACTCCTTCTCAAGAAAGGATCCATTCTTAGCAACAAAGACCTTGCCCTCGGATCTATGATAGAAAGTATACCCAATTGTTTCCTTAGGGTATCCTATGAAGACGCATTTTTCCGCTTTGGGTTCGAGTTTATCCAGTTGAAGTTTCTTCACATAAACATCGCATCCCCAAACTTTAAGAAATGACAGCTTAGGTTTGTTTCAATTCATACGGTGTCTTTTCAACTGATTTAGATGGTGCCCTATTTAAAGTGAATGCAGCGGTTTTCAGTGCGTAACCCCAAAATGACAGTGGCAAGTCAGTCAGAGACATCATAGATCGAACCATATCCAATAAAGTACGATTACGACGTTCTGACACACCATTACATTGTGGTGTTCCGGCAGGCGTGAGTTGTGAAACTATTCCACAGTCTTTCATATATGTGCTAAACTCGTAACTAAGATACTCTCCTCCACGGTCGGACCGCAGAAATTTGATCTTTCTGTTATGATGATTTTCCACTTCATTCTGAAATTCTTTGAACTTTTCAAAAGTTTCAGACTTGTGTTTCATCAAATAGATATACCCATATCTACTCAAATCATCTGTGAAAGTAACAAAATAACGATATCCACCTCGCGTCGACACACTCATTGGTCCACATACATCAGTATGTATGATTTCCAATAGATCTGTCGCCCGTTCCATTGAACCGGAAAACGGTGTTCCAGTCATCTTGCCCATAAGGCATGGCTCACATGTATCAAATGATTCAAAATCAAGTGATTCCAAAAGTCCATCAGAATGGAGTTTCTTCATGCGTTTATCGCCAATATGACCTAGACGGCAGTGCCACATATATGTAGATATATCATTATCAAGTTTAATCCTTTTAGCATCAACATTATGAATATGCGTAATACTACTATCGAGATCCAATAGAAATAAACCATTCAACACAGGTGCATGACCATAAAAGATATTATTCATATAAATCGAACAACCATTGTTTTCAGATTTAAATGAATAACCACTTTGCATCAAACACGATCCGGATACAATGTTCATGCTCAGTGCAGGCACCAAATAACAATTATTCAGGTTTATAACTAATCCCGATGGCATATGGAGAGGCAGCGTTCCGACGACGATCACATCAACTCTTGATCCATTGCCGACCCGCATCGTGACCTCATCCCTTGCTAGTTGTCGCTTGTTCCATAGCCCCTGAACCGAGTTACATATATTAGCAACCGATCTCGTATCAAATACCCAGGTGCTACTGTGAGTACTAGTCAAGTACACATCAATAACATGTATATCACATATACCTTTGTTTGCCTTGCCGGACTTCTTGTCCGCCAAATACTTGGGGCAGTTGCGCTTCCAATGGCCAGTCCCCTTGCAATAGTAGCACTCGGTGTCAGACTTAGGGCCAGCTCGGGGTTTCTTTTCAGGCGTGGCAACAGACTTGCCACCCTTCTTTCCCTTGTGCTTGCCTTTCTTGTCCTTCTTGAAACCGGTGGTCCTATTGATCATCAACACTTGATGTTCTTTCCTAATCTCCACTTCTGCAGTCTTAAGCATTGACAGAAGCTCGAGAAGAGACTTCTTCATGCCCTGCATATTATAGTTCATCATGAAGCTCTTGTAGCTAGGTGACAGAGATTGGAGAACACGATGTATTCCTAAGTCAATGGGAATCGTTATTCCCAAGGACACAAGCTTATCGGCGTACCCAGACATTTTGAGTACGTGCTCACTAACGGAGCTGTTTTCCTCCATCATGCAGCTAAAGAACTTTTCTGTAGCATTATAACTCTCTACGGCAGCATGGGTATCGAAAATCAATTTCAATTCTCCCATGGTATCAAAGGCATTGCCATTTTCGAAACGTTTTTGAAGTTCTAGCTCTAGCCCATACAGTATGCCACAATGAACTAAGTTGTGGTCCTCCTGACGAGTTATATAGACGTTCTTTTCCTCGTCAGGGGCATCAGGAGCTGGTGGGGGGGCCTAGAGGCGCATCTAGCACATATTTCTTTTGTGGAGCAGTGAGGAGAATCCTCAAATTCATAGCCCAGTTGGTGAAGTTGCTACCATTCGCAGCAAGTTTCTCTTTCTCCATGAACACATTGAAATTAAAAGCAGGTGGTGCCATCTACAACAGAATTTGTAAAGTATATTTAGACTAAGTTTATGATATATTGAGTTCAACTAATCCAAATTACTAATGAACTCGCACTCAAAAACGACATCCCTCGTGTCCTTTTGGTGATTACATGAACCAAATCCACTACACCAAGTCTGATCATCACGTGAGTCGGTGTAGCTTCAAAGGCGAGCATCTATATGGGCATCATATCAACTATATGACTCATGCTTAACCTTTTAGTCCGTGTTCCGAGGCCATGTCTGTACATGCTAGGCTCGCCAAGTAAGAACCTTAGTATTTGCGTGTGTAAAACTGTCTTACACCCGTTGTATGAAAGCGTAGAGTCGAGAACACCCGATCATCACGTGATGCCTCAAAACACGATCCATAAAACAGTGCATACTTAAGGAAGAACACATTTTATCTTGATATCTAAATGAGGGATCATCTTATAATGCTACCAAAAGCGCCAAACTAGCAATATAAGATGCTAACATCTAATGTGTGAAGTGAGGTGATATGGTCCATGCATTTGATCTCTATCATTTGCATCGTGGTATGATCTCTATCATTCCTTTGTGTGTAAGGCCAAGGTCTATGGAACTTACACGTTAAGTGAGTTGTAAGAGTATCTATTATACATCTACTTACAACAATACCATATCAAAACACTAGCCCAACAATGATCTAAACTAGACGCCTCTAATTTATCAATTCCAAGTTTTACGTGGATTAGGGCTTTCGGAGATAGAACCTGTCTAACCTACGAACATGAACCACAACAAGGATAACTAAGTTATTAGCAACTCGTTGTAAATCAGATATTGACTATAGTAGGAGAGACAGACACCCGCCAGCCACTTATGCAAAACAAGTTGCATGTCAGTTGTGGAACCGGTCTCATGTACGATGACATGTAAGGTTGGTCCGGGCCGCTTAATCCCACTATGCCACCAATATCCAAAGTACATAGAAGATGCAATAACATGATCATCATCACCCACATATTAACATATGTGTACTACCCGTGCAAAGCACCTACGCATAGATCAGGCTCTGATACCACTGTTGGGTCCGCAGCATAGAAAACAAAAAATTTCCTACGATGAGAACTACACGCCAAGATCTATCTACTAGATACAGAGCAACGGGTGGACATACATCCATGGATAACTTACCCTCGAAGACAACGAGCTTTGTTAACGAGTAGGAACTCATGGTTGATGTAGTTGTACACTTGCCGATCTCAAGATCGTGAGGAAGTCCGAGCGCCGCAACTCAGCAGCGCATCCCCACTCGCACACACGTTCAAGCCACCGGACAACCTCCACCTCCTCGCTCCATCAATCCAGCGGAAGCAGCAACTCCTTCCAGACGAAATGCCACCGGGAACATGTATCTCGCTAATCCGAGACCATGGGGGAATAATTCTAGAGGGGGAGAGAGATCCTTCACAAGGAGGTGTGAGGATGAAGGAGGGAATGGGTGGCCTTTTATAGGAGGAGGGGGGGTGCCCCCTCTCTCCATGGCTGGCGCATGGGGGGGTGACCCCTCACCTCCCCCATTCATGTGGTGGTAACTCCTCCACATTAAAATGCCTCTTCACATTCCCTTTTAAAGTCTCCACTTTAAATGCATTAAGTTTCTCCAAATTTAATGCTCTCTCATTTAATAAAACTCTTTTATTAAATTTATTCAGAATTTTGTTAATTACTTTAATTAACAAACATTCACATATAGCCCCTTGCAATATTTCAATATCACATGCAGAACCACCTTCTGCAATTTCACCCGAAACAATTTCCGGTTTCTATTGAAACAATTCCTGCGCTTTGCAATTCTTTTGTCTGAAACATATGTGCTCCAAAATGGTGTCCGGTAACTCTTAAGTGTGCCACCCTATGGTTCGTGAATAATGCAGACATGATCGAGACCCTTCTCCGATCAATAATCAGCAGCGGGACCTGGAGATCCGTACTGACTCCTACACATTCAACGATGACTCCTGTGATCGTGAGAACCTTTAACGCTTGTAACTAAATCCCTCTGTCTCTCGATATATTACATGTCCGAGATTCGATCATTGGTATCTCCATACCTAGTTTGATCTCGTTACCGACATGCACTCTTTTCTCGTTCCCGTGATATAACATTCTAGTGATCACATCACTTGCTTGAAAGCTATCCTAATGTGATATCACCGAGAGGGCCCAGAGTATATCTATCCGTCATCTGGATTGACAAATTCCACTCTTGATCCATGAGCCTCAACATAACACCTTCGTAGCACTGAACCCATCTTTATAGTCACCCTGTTACGGTGTGACTTTTGATGTTATCAAGATACTCTTCCGGTGTTAGCAATTAACATGATCCCATGGTCTAAGGATAAAGATTACTTCGTATGATGTTATAGCAATATAAACACAATGACTTGATCGTAATGCTATACTTCGTATGAATGTTCATCACATCATTTCACAAATGCTGTGACCTTGTTATTAACAACATCCAATGTCCATGATCAGGAAACCTTGATCATCTTGTTATTCAACAAGCTAGTCTATAAGAGAGGCATGACTAGGAACCCTTTTTGTTTATTAAACACACATGTATTGATGTTTCCTATCAATACAATTATAGCATGCAAAATAAACATCTATCATATACAAGGAATACATAATAACAACTTTATTATTGCCTCTCAGGGCATATTTCCTTCAAGGGTATGTGGGCCTGGGCCTAGGTGGGTTGCTGTTGGGCTGCGGGAGCTGCTAGCGGGCGGCAGAAAGGGGAGAAGAGGAAGCTAGGCCAGCCTACTGCGGCTCTGCTGCTGTTTTATTTGCAAAACACTTTTTCCTTTTTAGTTTCTGTTTTCTGTTTTGTAATTCAAATTCAAATCTATTTTCAGATATTTCGAAATACTAGAAGGTTTATAAAAGTATAGAAATAACCATGAGCCCTTGTATTCTATTTGGGATCCATTTATTTTGGTAATTTTCAAAATTCAAAACCTTTTGGAATACATTTCAAATAGAGAGGAGATTAGGGTTTAGGGTTTTGTCCATTTCTTGCATGCATTTTAATATGAGGCTCGTGCTATGCTCAAACAAACTTTAATTACTATTTAATAAAACTAGGGGTGTTATAGGTGGGTATACTTAAGATATATTGACTGAGTTTCGTACTGTACTGGTACGATTGTACAGGAATACGCTAGGCATCAGAGCACCGGCGGCGGCTGCACTTGGCCACTTTTTTCTTAGACAGTGTCCACACGCTGTACATGCTTCGTCAAAACAAAAAGGCTATAAAAAGTTGACATGTGAGTAAAGCAGGTGTCACGCTGTACTGTACCAGACAGTACAGTACAGACAGAGGGAGAGACCGAGGCGAGAAGATCCAGGTGAGTGAGAGGGAAGAAGATCTACTCCTGGAGAGAGACAAAAAGCCTATGGCCTGGTGCACGGTGTACAGTGCCAAAGGGGAGAGACCGAGGACTTCATGCATGTCTTCGACACCAACCTATAATTAACTTTTTTGGTCTTATCAAATTTAAATAGCCTTAATAATCTCAGACAGAGATAGTACTAGTACTAGTTGTAGTACATCTTAGAACAAATCAGATAAACTAGTACTGCATTTATTAGTGGTACTTTTTTTGAGAAATTATAGTTAGTAGTAGTACTTAGATATGTGAACAACCAATCCAAGTTACTGCTCCAATGGAGAGTACGATCACTCTGTTTTATGAAATCTTGTTTACTATACGTACTAGTAGTAAAAGCTAGAATGTAGATTATTTCAGAACAAATTTTGGCTTTTCAAATATCTAGAATACGTGCAAACCTCAAAAGACACTTCATTGCTTAGCTTCAGGGATCTTGTGTTAAATGCATGAACTTGGATGTAATTTTCATTTTTATGAGGTCCTTGATGTAACTTGTACTTCCACCGACCGCGTGTTAACTAAAGCACCTCGATCCTACGGGACCTACCATAATTCAAAAATAATTACACTGCCCCGATTATCAGACAAAGTGGAACATGGTTTCTTATAATTCCAAAGTTTTTAGAAATAGCATGTTTCAAGCTTCCCAGCTAACTTCGCACACTTTAGTAATTTTTTGCCGATTTAATGAAATTAGGTCAAACATTTGCAACACAAGTAAGGGTAATTGATTGCTATTGAATTAAATGTACTTTCAGAGGTACATGGGTGCATCTTCATGTAGTAAACAATGTCGTCGGTGTTAGTTTCCAACTATCATGAAAGAACATTTAATTCTTAATTTTTCGAGTGATGACAAGATTGTTCTTTTACGTAAAGAAACTCCGAAGAATATGGATCTGAATACCAAAAGACAAGTTTTCAGACATAAATAGTGGACCAACATGTTGTACTAATGATACTCATGTTTTATGAGCTTTCAAACTTCCAAGCTAACTCCGCCAACTTGAATGACTTTATGCCAATTATTTATTGAATTTAGGTCAATTTTGAACTGCAATTAAGTTGTAGGATGCTTTGAAAATTTTATGAAAAATCTTCTGGAGGTACCTATTCAGGGGTCAATTAATATATCATAAACCACCGAGAGTTTTGACGATGCATTCAACTTCTTGCTAAGATTTTGCATCTTGATATTTTAAAAAAATTAGGTCAAACTTGAGCTACAAGTAAGCGCGAAAGATTGCTCTTGAATTAAATGTCTGTCGATATTTGAATGACTTCCTAGCTAACTCTTCCCATTTGAATGACTTTATGTCGATTTATCGAAATTAGGTCAAATTTGAAACTACAAGTAAATTGTAGGTTGCTTTGAAAGTTCTATGAAAAAGCTTTTGGGGGTACCCATCAAGGGGTCACAATCAATATGTCAGAAACCACCGAGACTTTTGACGATAGTTTCAACTTCTTGCTAAGATTTTGCATCCTGACAATTTAACGAAATTAGGTCAAAGTTGAGCTACAAGCAAGTAAGCGCGAAAGATTTCTCTTGAATTAAATGTATTTCCAAGGGTAAATGGGTGCATCTTCTTATAGTAAACAATGTTATCAGTGTGAGTTTCCAACTATCGGGAAAGAACATTCTCAACTTTTCAAGTGATGTCGAGATTATTCTCTCCTATAAAGGAAGTCTGAAGAATATGGATCTGAATGCCACAAGCCAAGTTTTCACACATATATAGTGGACCAACATATTGTACTTACGATTTCCCATGTTTTATGAGTTCTCAAACTTATGTTGATTAATCAAAATTAGGTCAAATTTGAACTATATACTACAAGTAAATTGTATGTTTCTCTGAAAGTTTTATGAAAAAGCTTTTGGAGGTACCCATCGGGGGGTCACAATCAATATATGAGAAACAACCAAGAGTTTTGACAATAGGTTTGACTTTATGCTAAGATTTTTCATCATGACACTATTTAACGAAATTGGGTCAAACTTGAGCTACAAAGTAAGCGCGATAGATTGCTCTTGAAATATATGACTTTTTAGAGGTAGATGGGTGCATTTTTTGTAGTAAATAGTGTCATCGGTGTGATTTTCCAACTATCAGGAAAGAACATTCAATTCTCAATTTTCCGAGTGATGACGAGCGAGGTTGTTCTTTTTCGTAAAGAAATGTCCGAAGAATATTGGCTCTGAATGCCAGAAGCCAAGTTTATCGACATATATAGTGGACCAACATATTGTACCAATGATTCCCATGTTTTATGAGTTTTCAAACTTCCTAGCTAACTCTGCCCATTTGACCGAATGACTTTATGTCGATTTATCAAAATTAGATCAAATTAGAAACTACAAGTACATTGTAGGTTGCTCTTTGAAAGTTTTACAAACAATCCTCTGGAGGTACCCATCGATGGGTCACAATTAATATATCATAAAACACCGAGAGTTTTGATGATAGGTTCAACTTCTTGCTAAGATTTTGCATCTTGACAATTTGATGAAATTAGGTCAAACTTGAGCTACAAGTAATTAAGCGCGATAGATTGCTCTTGAATTAAATTTATTTTTGGAGGTGGATTGGTGCATCTTGTTATAGTAAACAATGCCGTCAGTGTGAGTTTCCAACTATCGGGAAAGAACATTCAATTCTACATTTTTCGAGTGATGATGAGCGAGGTTTTCTTTTCCGTAAAGAAATATCCGAAGAATATTGGATCTGAATGCTAGAAGCCAAGTTTACCGACATATATAGTGGAGTAACATGTTGTGCCAACGATTCACATGTTTTAGTTATGAGTTTTCAAACTTCCTAGCTAACTCTTCCCATTTGACCGAATGACTTTATGTCGATTTATCGAAATTAGGTCAAATTTGAAACTATAAGTAAATTGTAGGTTGCTTTGATAGTTTTATGAAAAATCTTTTGCAGGTACCCATCAAGGAGTCACAATTAATATATCGGAAAACAACGAGAGTTTTGACGATAGGTTCAACTTCTTGCTAAGATTTTGCATCTTGACAATTTAACGAAATTAGGTCAAACTTGAGCTACAAGTAAGTGCCATAGATAACTATTGAATTAAATGTCATTTCAGAGGTAGATGGGTGCATTATCTGGTAGTAAGCAGTGCCGTGGGTGTGAGTGTCCAACTACCAGGAAAGAACATTCAATTCTATATTTTTTGAGTGAAGACGAGCAAGGTTAGTTGTTCTTTTCCGTAAAGAGAAGTCCAAAGTATATTGGATGTGGATGCCAAAAACAAGTTGACAAACATATATAGTGGATCGACAACATGTTGTACTTGCGATTCCCATGTTATATGGGTTTTCAAGCTTCCTAGCTAACCCCGCACATTTGAATGACTTTATGTCGATATCTCGGAATTAGGTCAAATTTGAAACTAAAAGTAAATTGTAGGTTTTGCTTTGATAGTTTTACGAAAAAGTTTTTGGAGGTACCCATCGAGGGGTCAAAACTAATATATCAGAAACCAGCGAGGGTTTCGATGATAGGTTCAACTTCTTGCTAAGACTTTGTATCTTGACAATTTAACGAAAGTAGGTCAAACTTGAGATAGCTACAAGTAAATGCCATAGATTTGTCTTGAATTAAATGTCTTTTCACAGGTAGATCATCGGTGCATCTTCTTGTAGTAAACAGTGTCGTTGGTGTGAGTTACAAAGAAAGTACATTCAATTCTACATTTTTCGAGTGAAGACAAGCGAGGTTGTTTTTTTTCCTAAAGAAAAGTCCGAATAATATTGGATCTGAATGCCACAAGCCAAGTTTACATACATATATATTGGACCAACGATTCCCATGTTTTATGAGTTTTCAAACTTCCTAGCTAACTCTATCCATTAGAATGACTTTATGTCGATTTATCGAAATAAGGTCAAATTTGATTCTACAAGTACTAATAAATTGCACGTTCCCTGCACGTGAGACTCAGATAATAAACATCTGGCATATCATCACTATATAAAATTATAATAGGTAAAGCATAAAAATATAATAGGTAAAATTTGAACTACTACAAGTAAACTATATAGGTTGCTTTGAAAGTTTTACGAACAAGCTCTTAGAGGTACCTGATACATCCATTTTGCATCACTATTCTATGTCTTAATTCACTTTATTCATTGATATATTTCGTATTCAGAGGTGATACTTATGTTATTTCATCTGTTTTTGCATGGTTGATGACTTTTGGAGCATGGACCGTTGCAGTCATGATTCTGATGGAAAAGGTGCTGTTTGGAGGCAAAATTCGTGAAGATCAGAAAATCTGGGAAAATATATGGAAAATCCTATTTTTCCAGAATACTAAGGATGCCAGAAGATGGAGTGGAGATGGGCCATAGGGGGCCCACACCACCCCATGGCACGGGCAGGCCTAGGCTGCACCAGGAGGTGGTGTGGCCACCCTGGCCCACTCCAGCCTCTCTCCTCTGGCGTATATCATCCTCCCAAAACCCTAAGACTCAGGGAGAGACCACGGAAAGATTCCGCCGCCTCTGCGGGGCGGAAAACACCGAGAGAGAAAGGATCTCTCCGGCAGACAGATTTCTGCCGGGGGAATTCCTTCCCGGAGAGGGGAGATCATCGCCATCAACACCACCATCAAGCTGGACTTCATCGGGATCATCATCATCATCACCACCACCATCATCACCATCAGCACCCTCATCACCATCTCCATAT
This sequence comes from Avena sativa, assembly GCA_916181665.1. Lineage (NCBI taxonomy): Eukaryota > Viridiplantae > Streptophyta > Magnoliopsida > Poales > Poaceae > Avena > Avena sativa. Next base: position 688,262,076 of record OV702289.1, read on the forward strand.
TGCTATAACAATTGGGTTGAACCTTGCATAGTTCATAGGGGAAACTTTCCTGGTGTTGATTACTCTTTGTAGTTGATGCTATTGAGTGAACCATTGAATTATTGTTTATGTTCAGATTGTTATACATCATTATTCCATCTCTGATCATGATCCATATGATGTCTTGTGAGTAGTTCGTTTTGTTCTTGAGGACATGGGAGAAGTCATGTTGTTAGTAGTGGAGTTGTGTTGAGAAAGATTCAATGGTTTGATATTTAACTTGTGGTGTACTTCTTCTAGTGGTGTCATGTGAACGTCGACTACATGACACTTCACCTATATGGGCCTACGGGAATGCATTGTGTATTTGGCTACTAATTGTAGGGGTTGCCGGAGTGACAGAAACCTGAACACCCGTTAGGAAACCATTGCATAAGGGACGTAAGGGTCTTAGAGTTTAAAGCTGTGGTTAGGTTTCTACCTTAATTACTTTCTTGTACTTACGGATGTTTGCAAGGGGTATAATCACAAGTCTATATTAGTCCTAGGAAGGTCGGTACATTAACACAGGTTCACCCACACAACACCTAGCAAGCTAAAGAAGATTAATCAACTATATGAAGCGAAAGCACTTGACAGTCTTCCCATGTGTCCTCGAGAATGTTTGGTCATCTTAAGTAATACAACCGGCTTGTCCTTTGCTACATAAAGGATTGGGCCACTTGCTACATTTATTCTTATTGTCTTTTGTTTACTCGTACTTTTTTTACTTTCTCTATTAAAAACCCCTAAAAATCCGTTTGCTAAGTATTTGCAGAGAATTCCTGATCCATACCACTAGCCAGCACCCTCTGCTCCTCGTTGGGTTCGACACTCTTACTTATCAAAAATACTGCGATACACCCCCTATACTTGTGGGTCATCAAGACTATTTTCTGGCGCCGTTGCCGGGGAGTGAAGCGCTATTGGAGAGTGGAACTAGTAAAGGAAACTTCTACTGTGAGTATTGTTTACTTCTCTTAGTTGCTTTATTCTCGTTATGGATAATTCGCTGAGTTTCTTATTTGGTAATGCTACTACCACTGCTAAGGTAGTACATAAGCCACCACCTGCCGAGAATGATGTTTTCAAAATACCTACAAGAATTATTGATCGTGTTATGGATAACTACTATGTTGGGGATGGAACTGTCCATCCCGGTGATCATTTACTCTTTATACACGAATTATGCGGGTTGTTCAAGTGTGCAGGTATTACTACAGATCAAGTTAAGAAGAAGTTATTCTCATTATCACTGAAAAGAAGAGCTTAGGAATGGTATAAGCTGTTGAAGAATGGTCAAGATCTGGAATGGGAGGAAATAGTGCCTCTCTTTTATTCAAAGTTTTATCCTCCTAGTGAGATTCATAAAGATCAGAATCTAATATACAACTTTTGGCCTCTTGATGGAGAGAGTACAACCCAAGATTGGGGGAGATTGAAGTTATTAATGCTCAAATGTCCCATTCATGAGCTCCCCAACAATATTATTATCAATAACTTTTATGCAAGGCTCCCTCTACATGACAAGGATTTATTGGATGCTTCTTGTGCTGGATCATTCACTCGTATGGAAGAAGAAGCTAAATGGGATCTTCTGGACCATATTCAAGACAATGCTGAAGCTTGGGAGAATGACAAAGGTAGAAAGTTGATACATTGCAAATGTATCTATAATTTTTGATGTTCCATGCTTGGTTTTATCCACTTTCTTGTGTTTTGTTCCAACTTTGGAGTACTTTTCATATGATTTCTTGGACTAACCTATTAACAAGAGCCACAGTGCCAGGTGCCTGTTTTCTGCTGTTTTTGGTTCCAGGAAAGTCAGAAAATGAATATTCTCGGAATTGGACGGGACAAAAGCCAAAGTGCCTATTTTTCCGGAAGGGATCAAGTGCCAGAATACAAGACGGAGAGGGACCAGGGGCCACCACACCACCTGGCTGCGTGGCCCAGCCTGGCCCGCGCCAGGGGGTTGTGAGGCCAGCCCAGGCACCCTCCTAGGCCTCTCCTTCTGCCTATATATTGCCCTCGGGACGAAAACCCTAAGTACCCGATCAAAAATTCACGAAAGAGTCTGTATCCACCGTCATCTCCATCCCTAGATCAGGAGGGATCTGAAGCTCTTCCCGGCACCCTGTTGGAGAGGGGAATTCACCCTGGAGGCCTTCTTCATCACCATGCAAGACTCCGGTGTGATGCCTGAGTACTTCATCCTTGGACTACAGATCCATGTAGTAGCTAGATGGCTGGTTCTCCTCCTTTGTGCTTTCATGTTTAGATCTCGTGAGCTCCGTTCATGATAAAGATCATCTATTTGTATTCATACATGTTGTGTTTGCGGGGATCCGATGGATATTGAGATGCTATTTCAGATTGATTATTGATTATATCATGTCTTTGTTATTTGAGATCTTGCATGCTTTCCGTTGTTAGTAGCTATCTTGGCCAAGTAGATGCTAGCAACTCCAAGAGTTAGTATTTATGCTCGATAGTGGGTTCATGCCTCTGGTAATCTGGGGAAGTGACAGAAATCTCTAAGGTACTAGATGTGCTGTTGCTACTAGGGAGAAAACAACAATCCTTTGTTCATAGAACAATCATATTGTTTACTTTACACGCAGTTCGTAAAGAAATAATCTGTTGCTTGCAACTTAATACTGGAGGTGGTTCGGAGGATAACCTGAAGGTGGATTATTAGTCATAGATGCAGTTGGATGGCGGTCTATGTATTATGTTGTAATGCCCAATCAAGTCTCAAAGGAGTCAAGATGATTAGTATATGCATGTATTGCTTTCTCGGTGTTTTTCAATTGCCCCACTGTAATTTGTTCACCCAGCATGTTATCTATCTAAGGAGAGCCACCTCTAGTGAACTATTGATCCCGGTCCTTTTTCTTTACATACAATCTACAATCTTTTACTGCTTTGTGTTTACTTTCTGCAAACTTTTACTTCTTTCCATTCGATATGTTTAATCCTTTGTTTTCCGCAAAACACGGTGAGATTGACAACCTCATCGCAAGTTGGGGACAAAGTTTTGTGGTTGTGTTGTGCAGGTCTCCACGTTGCTACTAGCACCGGTAGTGCGCCCTGCCAAAGCTCAGCTAGTAACACCTTTGAGGTGTTTCCTTGCTCCTACTGGTTTGATTAAACCTTTGTTTCATAACTGAGGGAAACTTGAAGCTGTGCTCATCATACCTTCCTCTTGGGGTTCCCAACGAGCTCTACATCAACCACGAGCCATCAACACTTTTGGGGGCACCGTGCATTGAGCCATCAAGCGATTTTCTAGCGCCGTTGCCGGGGAGTCAAGGACATCTTCACAAGGGGAGTCCCTCATAACCAATCTCTTTACTTTGTTGTTTTTGTTTTGCTTAGTTTCTTTTTGCTTTGCTTGCTTGTTTTGTTCTTGAAAAAACACAAAAAAATTACTTTTACTAGTTTGCTTTCTTTATCAAAAACACAAAAAAACTAAGTCTCCTTTAGTTGTCACCTCTTCCTTAGCTCACCATGTTGATCCCTAATTTCACCTTGAAATACCTTTCAATTGGTAGTGGTTCTATAATTGGGAAGATAATATTGAAGAATTCTTTAATCATGTTAGCAAACATGAAGATACTGAGGATAGATCCCTTGTAGAACTTGCTCCAAATTATGAGATTGCTGCAGCTTCTTTAATTCACATGTTAGAAGCTAGGTTTGTTAACCTCAACCCCTTAATGCAAGTAATGTTTCTTAAGCTTAAAGAAATTGAGGATCCTGAAAAGAGGGATTTTATTCTAGAAACTTTGTTTATGGAGTTCTATGATGTTGCCAAGGAAGCTAGAATTTTTTTTGAATGTTTCAATATGCTATGCTCATGTGTAGATGTTGTTGGTACACGAGAAAAGATGAACAAAACCGAATCTAATGGGGAGGAAGCTAAGATACCAATACCCTTTAAACTAGTAGCAATACATGATGCCATAGAAAAGAATCTTGATTGGATTGTTCCTGCAATCCCTTTTGATGAGAATAGTGAACCCAAGAGCATTGAGAGAGGATCCTATAGAACTTATTTGGATGATATACCTTGCCTTCTTGAAAATATTTCTGGTATTGATCTTAATGCTTCTTCATTTGAGAACACTTGATTCTTTCTTTGCTTCTTATGCCTAACTTAAAGGCGTTAAAGAAAAGTACTTATTGGGAGATAACCCAAAAGTTTTAGATGAGTCTTGGAAGTTATTACTTCAGTAATAACCTCTTCTTATCCTTTTTATTTGCTTTTTGTGCCAAGAGTAACCTCTAATGAGAGTGAAGTAATGATTGGGAAAGTTGTTGTCCCGAAACAGATTCTTATGCTTCACCATAAAAATTTGTGAGAGAGCTCTGTATGTCGGATTGAGTTGTAATTGTTTGTGATTATGCCCCAGGTTGTTATCTAACTTTCACTAGTTCAACACTTTTTTATTTGAGAAACAGCAGGTCTTCTAAAAAATTTGTCTTTACCTTCTGGTCTGTTTTGACAGATTTCTGCCATTTTCTGCATTTGCTTCTTGTGGTTTCCTTTTTGAGTTCTTTTGGGGAATTGAGATTTTTTAGGGCAGTGCTACAGTAGCTAGTGTTCTAATGGAAGTTTATTTGGTGTTAGAACTGAACCTTGAGACTTATTTATCTTAAGTGCACTAATGTTGCTAATAAAGATTGTGTGAAGTTTTGTATGAAGGAAAAATTTCAGGTGTATGGAAGGAATGAGTAATGAGATGAAGGATGGACTAAAGCTCAATATTGGGGATGCCATGCGTGTCACCCCAAGAAATATCTAAGAAGTACAAGCATCAAAGCTTGGGGATGCCCAAGGCATCCCCTTCTTCATCAATAAAAATCCCAGGTTTCTTCCAAACGCTTCATTTTTATTGTTTCATGCACAGTTGTGTTTTTCTTGGAGCATCTTCTTTCTCGTTTTCGTTTTGGTTTTTCGTTTGCTTAGTTTTCTAAATAAATTGGTTGGACCCCCTCTTTCATACATTGGTTTGCAAATAGTTTGGTTTGGTTTGGAAAAGAGTAGGAAAGTTCTTACTTTTGTGGTAAAAAGAGCTCGTTTTTGACTGTGGCCTATGCTTTGTCATGCCATGCTTGATATTGTTTTGGCTTTATGCTTAGTATTCTTTGTTGTAGCATGACTTGTTATAAACAATTGAGATTGCTTAATGTGCCTTGGATGAATCATGCGTTGTTTTAGCATATTAAAGCATAGTATAGTGGTATTCTCCTTTGATGCTTTATTTGGGTTGACTTGGCACATGCTCACACCATGTTACGACTATCCAAAGTCACCATAGCCTTTATGATCCTTTAGTTTTCAACTTGTAGTATCACTTTATGCTTTTATCAATGATGTTTTGTCGCTCTGCATGATTATGGCCATTATTGCTCTCTTAGTTTGTCGCTCCCAGTCTTTTGCTAGCCTCCACAAGAAAGTATGTGTTCCACTCATGCATCCAACTCCCTAAACCAAGTTATTCCAAAGAGTCCACCATACCTACCTACTAGCTTATGTTATTCCAAGTATATTCATGCTTTTGTTTACCTTCCACTTGTTATGAGAAACTAGTGATTAAAGCTCTCACGAACTTGATGGCACACTTTACTTTTTGCCTCTAATAAACTTGAACCATTGTGTCGTCTATGTTGTATATGCTTACACTTATTTGTTGGGAATTAGCAGAACCATGCTTTCATGGGGAACGCTTTCAACATTGCACTTGGTACTTGTACCTAGTTGATATCATGCTCTTTTGTATATGGATGTCGTCAGTGTGAAATGAAAGGGGAGCTTGTAAGTCCATGGAGTTATGTATATGTGTTAGAGAAACGCCTGGGTCGCTGGTCTAATCCATGCTGACATGGTGGAAACCTGCAGCGTAACCATAATGAGCTGTCTATCAAGCATTCTTCTTATAAAAAAAAGAGTCCTATATTGAGAAAAAAGAGAAAAAAAAAGAGATTATGAAAAGAGGAAAGAGAGAAAAAAAGCACCATATTCCCATGGTAAATAAGAAGAATGCTGAGATGCTCGTTGTCTGCTTGCCTTATCATTTTGATATGGGGATTCTTCTGTATCATCGGGCAAGGGGTACCCCGTTGGCGGTTCTCTATGATACACATGTACTTACGATGACAAGAACTTACCGGTGACTAAACTTGAGTAGCATGAGGAGCGGCCCTCGTATACAAGGGACATGAGATTTCTGACTTATACTTCATCAAGCATGTACACCATAGTTTGTTCACTTTAACCTTAATCACTTCAAGATGCTTATGATAGGGACAATGAGAGCTAAAAGCTATAAGTACCATACTTTTTGGAAGCTCTTTGTGAGACTTGAATCCCTACTTCCTTTTACAAAAGGCCTTTCTTCCACCATTATATTGGGTCTCCATCTTCTAACTTTATGCACCTTCTTTGAGAGCATAGTGGCCATTCTTAGTTCTATGTGCATTGTCCCAAGACTAGTTGATTGATGCATACTTTGATATTGCTTGTTTGAAACTATTGTATCTAGTCACTCTTATGAACTTTGAAGGTGTCCTATGCATTTATATTTGCTACTCTATTGAGGGACAAGCTGAATACTATTATGCTATGTTTTCTTTATGTGAAACAAACAAACGTCTTGCAAAGCATTGTTATTCATGATTCTTTTGTTTGTGCCTTTTCATGTTGCATCATAGTTTCTTTGCTTATTGCTAGAACTTTGTCTTTCATGTTATGATTGAAGTACTATGATCCTAGCTTTGAATGTTTTACAAATACTTTGATCAAGTCTTTGATGGTGCATGTCACCTCAAAAATTATTCTTTCTTTTTATCACTTACCTACTCGAGGACGAGCAGGAGTTAAGCTTGGGGATGTTGATACATTGCAAATGTATCTCTAATTTTTGTTGTTCCATGCTTGGTTTTATCCACTTTCTTGTGTTTTGTTCCAACTTTGGAGTACTTTTCATATGATTTCTTGGACTAACTTATTAACAAGAGCCACAGTGCTAGCTGCCTGTTTTTTGCTGGTTTTGGTTCTAGGAAAGTCAGAAAATGAATATTCTTGGAATTGGACGGGACAAAAGCCAAAGTGCCTATTTTTCCGGAAGGGATCAAGTGCCAGAATACGAGACGGAGAGGGACCAGGGGGCACCACACCACCTGGCCGCGCGGCCCAGCCTGGCCCGCGCCAGGGGGTGGTGAGGCCAGCCCAGGCACCCCCTCGGCCTCTCCTTCCGCCTATATATTGCCCTCGGGACGAAAACCCTAAGTACCCGATCAAAAATCCACGAAAGAGTCTGTAGCCGTCATCATCTCCATCCCTAGATCGGGAGGGATCTGAAGCTCTTCCCGGCACCCTGCCGGAGAGGGGAATTCACCCTGGAGGCCTTCTTCATCACCATGCAAGCCTCCAGTGTGATGCGTGAGTAGTTCATCCTTGGACTACGGATCCATGTAGTAGCTAGATGGCTGGTTCTCCTCCTTTGTGCTTTCATGTTTAGATCTTGTGAGCTCCATTCATGATCAAGATCATCTATTTGTATTCATATATGTTGTGTTTGCGAGGATCCGATGGATATTGAGATGCTATTTCAGATTGATTATTGATTCTATCATGTCTTTGTTATTTGAGATCTTGCATGTTTTCTGTTGTTAGTAGCTATCTTGGCCAAGTAGATGCTAGCAACTCCAAGAGTTAGTATTTATGCTCGATAGTGGGTTCATGCCTCTGGTAATCTGGGGAAGTGACAGAAATCTCTAAGGTACTAGATGTGTTGTTGCTACTAGGGAGCAAACAACAATCCTTTGTTCATAGAACAATCGTATTGTTTACTTTATACGTAGTTCGTAAAGCAATAATCTGTTGCTTGCAACTTAATACTGGAGGGGGTTTGAATGATAACCTGAAGGTGGATTATTAGTCATAGATGCAGTTGGATGGCGGTCTATGTATTATGTTGCAATGCCCAATCAAGTCTCAAAGGAGTCAAGATGATTAGTATATGCATGTATTGCTTTCTCGGTGTTTGTCAATTGCCCCACTGTAATTTGTTCACCCAGCATGTTATCTATCTAAGGAGAGCCACCTCTAGTGAACTATGGATCCCGGTCCTTTTTCTTTACATACAATCTACAATCTTTTACCGCTTTGTGTTTACTTTCTGCAAACTTTTACTTCTTTCCATTCGATACGTTTAATCCTTTGTTTTCCGCAAAACACGGTGAGATTGACAACCTCATCGCAAGTTGGGGACAAAGTTCTGTGGTTGTGTTGTGCAGGTCTCCACGTTGCTACTAGCACCGGTAGTGCGCCCTGCCAAAGCTCAGCTAGTAACACCTTTGAGGTGTTTCCTTGCTCCTACTGGTTCGATTAAACCTTGGTTTCATAACTGAGGGAAACTTGTTGTTGTGCTCATCATACCTTCCTCTTGGGGTTCCCAACGAGCTCTACATCAACCACGAGCCATCAACACTTTTCTGGGCGCCATGCATTGAGCCATCAAAAGTCAGGTATAAATTATGATTATGAATGCATTGAATCTTTTATGGGAACTGATGACTTTAAAAATATTAAAAACGCTTATGGTCTAGACTCTCAAGCTATTGCTTATTATTTTAAGGCTTTTGCTTCCTATATTGAAGTGCCTAAAAAGAAGTGGAATAAGTATCATGAGCCTTATAAAGATGTTTCTAAGAGTGTTCCTGCAATAAATACTGAAGTTTATACTGCTAATCATGTTTTACCTAAACCTTACATTGAGAAAATGCCTTTCCCAATCAAGGTAAAGGAACATTCTATGATAGCTAGTATGGTTAATGAAAGTACAAGTAAAGCTGTTGAACCTGATAAACAAATGGTTGGTGAACCTATAATAGCAAATGTGAAAGACTTTGTCACTAAATATGAAAAAGAGGGACGCACTATCCTTTGTAAGGATACCTCTAATATTGTTTCACAAAGTAGTGTTATGAGAGCTAATATTCCTATGTTTTCTGTTAGGATAAGTGATCATTGCTATGATGGCCCTTGTGATAGCTATATTGTTAAGTTTATGCATGATACCGGAAGTTACTATGAGAGAGGGAAAAGTGTTCTTATGCATCTCAATAATATCAAGTTTCCTCGTTTTATGCTGAAAGTTTTTATGTTGCACTTGTTTTGCCTTTTTATACAAGTAGCCTCTGGTTTCAACAACTTGTTTGTTTACAAAATTCCCTTGCATAGGAAGTGGGTTATACTTAAACGTGTGTGTTTTTGCTTCTTAATGCTCTCTTTCACCTCAATTCATATTCCTGAGTGAGCATCTTCACAATCATCATGCCCATCTTAATGGCTATAAAGAAAGAGCTTTTTGGGAGACAACCCAATTTGTTTTTGCTTTAAGTTTGTTTTTGTTTCCTTGAGTCTTGGAAGTTATTACTTCGGTAATAACCGCTCCTTATCTGTTTTGTTTGGGTTTTGTGTCAAGATCAACCTCTAATGAGAGAGAAGTAAGATTTGGGGAAGTTGCTATCCCGAAACAGATTTTTGTGTTTCACCGTAAAAATTCGTGAGAGATCTCTGTATGTCGGATTGAGTTGTAATTTTTTGTGCTTATGCCCCAGGTTGTTATTTAACTTTCATTAGTTTTTCACTTTTTGATTTTAGCAACAGAAGATTTTAGAAAAAATTGATCTTTACCTGCTGGTCTGTTTTGACAGATTTAGCCAATCTTGCATTTGCTTCTTTATTCGATTTCCTTTTTGAATTCTTTTTGGGTTTTCGGAAGGATTTGCTACAGTAGATTATGTTTTGTTGGTTTTCGGTTGAAATTGAGCTCAAAAGGTTTTATCACTTCTAATGTTGCTAATGAGAACTGTGGGAAGTTTTGTGTGAAAGAAATTTCCAGGAAGTGGAGATATTGGTGTAATAAGGAAGATAAGGGTTTTATGACTCAAGTAATAAGTGTACGAGGAAGATATTGATGTTATTCAAGTGGTGACTCCGGAAGAATCCACTAGATACCAAATTCAGAGACCTGCAGAGTCTGTTTTCAAATAGGTAACCGTTCTGGTAAGAAAAGTTCCGTGAAAATGCAATCCAACTATATTTTTGCAGTTTTTAGTCAATAAGGAAAGTTACGAAGAGAAAAAGGGATGGAAGCGGAGCCAGGGTGGCCCACACCACCCTGTGGCGCGGGCCCACCCCTGGCCATGCCACCAGGTGGTGACGCCACCCCAGACTCCGCCTCCGACCCGTTTTCACCCAGTACCTTCCTCTTGTTATGAAACTTCGTAATATATAACCCCCCGGATCTTTCGAGCTTCGTATATCGTGTTTTCATCGTGTTTTTGTTTCGATCTATTTTTGCCAGGTAGAATCCCAGATTTGTAGCCACGATGCCTTCCACTGGATCAGCCGAGGGAGATTCCTTAGAAGATATCATCAACCCATACATGAGAGAGTTGAAGATTCATCCCAAGGAGTTGTTGCTCGAAGGTGGGGAGGTCCGGATTAAAGAGGTTCAAGGCCCTAAAGGTGAAGGAAGTCTGGGGGACAGGATGGAAGCACTGGAGCAAGAAGTCTTTAGGTACAAGAAGATGGCGGAGCACGAAGTGGATATCATCCATAAGATTTGTTCCGAACTCATCACCGAGCACCAAAAGGAGACTGCTGAACTCAAAGACGAAGTCCTTTCACTCCGCCAAACAACCAACGAACTGCAAGCACAGTTCTATGACGTTCAAAATTAAAACTATGAGTATGAGGCTAGATTTAAACGCATAAGTGCTGCTGCAAGTTTCAGGATGTTGGAAACCACGATGTCCTTTGTTGATGGGAAGCCCTTACCCTGGAAGACGGACGAAGATGAGAGGATACCACCACCACCAAAGGAGTAATTCGTCATCAGGTTTGCCATCCCCTTGGTTTGTTCCAAGCTTGGGGGAGTGCCGCGGTATCATATCACTATCTTCTATCTTTTTACCTTATTAGTAGAGTCGTATCATGAATAGAGGAGTTATCATGTAGGATGGTTTGCATTATGGAAGTGTCCCCTCTCTCGTTAGATATTTATCCCTTGGTGTGAGTTTCCGTTATGGAATATTAATGAGAAGTTCTATCATTCACCCTTTTGCATAGCTTATATTAGTTTTCAATTCGTGGTTATATGATTGATCTTGTTGTTAGTATTGGTATCACTTTGGGATCATTGAGTTAATTTAGTTGGTTTTGGCAAACCTGGCTCGGTCAGTAGCAACACTATTCTTGAGAATTGAAAGAAAAGATAAAAGTACCTTTAAAGAAAAATAATTTCATCATCTTTCTTTCTTGATTTGCTCATAAGTTTAGTATTCTCTAGTTAAGATCTTTTGTGCTTCCAAGGAAGATTGCATGTTTGTCTTTATCACTTGTATGTTTGTTTGTTTCCTTCAACTATTATACTTGCTACCCAGCCTTGCTAGCCAAAAACCTATACTAAGAGGGAATTCTTCTCGTGCATCCACCTCCTTTAAACCAAAACCTTTGCCATTTGTGTCCACCATACCTACCTAGTAGCACTATTGCTATTCCAAGTAAATTCTTGTTTTATCTATCTCCCAAATTAAACTTGTTATGTGAAAATTAGTGATTAAAGCTCTCACGAACTTGATGGCACACCTTACTTTCTTGCATTTAATAAACTTGAACCATTGGGTCCTTCTTTGTTGCGTATATGCTTGCGCTTTATGAGTTGAAGTTAGCAGAACCATGTATCATGGGGAACGCTTTCAACACTGTCATGGTACTTTGTACCTAATTGATATCATGTTCTTTTGCTTATGGATCCTGGCGGTGTGAAATAAAAGTGGAACTTGTAAGATCATGGAGTTTATATGTGTGTTAGAGAAATGCCTAGGCCACTAGCCTAAGCCATGCCTAATCATGATGGAAACTTGCAGCATAACTGTAGTGAGCATTCTATGAAGCATCCTCAATAAAAACCTATGCAAATAGCAAATAAAAAGATCGCTGAGATGCTCATTGTCTGCTTGCCTTGTCATTTTGAGTATGGGATAGCTCCTGTGTCATGTGCAAGGGGTACCCCGTTGGCAGTTCTTAATGATACGCATGTATTTACAATGACAAGAGCTTGCTCGTGACTGAAGTTGAGTAGCATGAGGTTCGATACTCATAAGTAAGGGGCATGGGACTTCAATTTATAACTTGTCAAGCATATCCTCTTAGTTGTGTCACTTTAACCTTAATCACCAAAAGATGCCTATGATAGGGGCAATGAGAGCTGAAAGCTAGTAAGTATCATAATTTTTGGGAGCTCTTTATGAGACTTGCAATCCCTGCTTCCCTCTGCGAAGGGCCCTTTCTTTTACTTTGTAGTTGAGTTAGTAAACCTACTTCCTCTCTATCTCAGCAAGTATTTTGAGTTGTTGTGTTTCATCCATTCATATGATGATTTATTCAATCATGTTTCTTATGTTCCTTGTTTGCACATTGCTCTTATCTTGATGTTTACTACTTTGAAAGCTATCATTGAAAACCAGTTATTTGTGAACTCCAGCAAATTATCAACTATTCTTCGACCAAGAGCTAATTTGCCATTACCAATTATGATTCACTTTATGTATCTTTATTGTGTTTCCTTTACTTATTACAAGTTGAGTTATATAATAGTGAGTTGTCTTCTATTATGATCTATGTATTGATGAATGTGATGCTTCTTGTCCGTATTCTTTTATCGACTCTTCACTCCATAAACCTGAGGCCATGTTTATTGAGCTCAGTTTTGCTTGGGGACAAGCAAAGTCTAAGCTTGGGGGGAGTTGATACGTCCATTTTGCATCACTATTCTATGTCTTAATTCACTATTATTCATTGATATATTTCGTATCGAGAGGTGATACTTATGTTATTTCATCTATTTTTGCATGGTTGATGACTTTTGGAGCATGGACCGCTGCAATCAGGATTCTGATGGAAAAGGTGCTGTTTGGAGGCAAAATTCGCGAAGATCAGAAAATCCGGGAAAATATACGGAAAATCCTATTTTTCTAGAAGACTAAGGATGCCAGAAGACGGAGTGGAGATGGGCCACAGGGGGTCCACACCACCCCCTGGCGTGGGCAGCCCTAGGCCGCGCCAGCCGGTGGTGTGCCCACCCTGGCCCACTCCAGCCTCTCCCCTCTGGCGTATATCATCCTCCCGAAACCCTAAGACTCAGGGAGCGACCACAGAAAGATTCCGCCGCCTCTGCGGGGCGGAAAACACCGAGAGAGAAAGATCTCTCCGACAGACAGATTTCTGCAGGGGAATTCCTTCCCGGAGAGGGGAGATCATCGCCATCAACACCACCATCAAGCTGGACTTCATCGGGATCATCATCATCATCACCACCATCATCACCATCAGCACCCTCATCACCATCTCCATATTGTTGTAACAATTGGGTTGAATCTTGTATAGTTCATAGGGGAAACTTTCCTGGTGTTGATTACTCTTTGTAGTTGATGCTATTGAGTGAACCATTGCATTATTGTTTATGTTCAGATTGTTATACATCATTATTCCATCTCTGATCATGATCCATATGATGTCTTGTGAGTAGTTCGTTTTGTTCTTGAGGACATGGGAGAAGTCATGTTGTTAGTAGTAGAGTTGTGTTGAGAAAGATTCAATGGTTTGATATTTAACTTGTGGTGTACTTCTTCTAGTGGTGTCATGTGAACATCGACTACATGACACTTCACCTATATGGGCCTAGGGGAATTCATTGTGTATTTGGCTACTAATCGTAGGGGTTGCCGGAGTGACAGAAACCTAAACCCCCGTTAGGAAACCATTGCACAAGGGACGTAAGGGTCTTAGAGTTTAAAGTTGTGGTTAGGTTTCTACCTTAATTACTTTCTTGTACTTACGGATGTTTGCAAGGGGTATAATCACAAGTATGTATTAGTCCTAGGAAGGTCGATACATTAGCACAGGTTCACCCACACAACACTTAGCAAGCTAAAGAAGATTAATCAACTATATGAAGCGAAAGCACTTGACAGTATTCCCATGTGTCCTCGAGAATGTTTGGTCATCTTAAGTAATATAATCGGCTTGTCCTTTGCTGCATAAAGGATTGGGCCACTTGCTACATTTATTCTTATTGTCTTTTGTTTACTCGTACTTTGTTTACTTGCTCTATCAAAAAACCCAAAAATCCGTTTGCTAAGTATTTGCAGAGAATTCTTGATCCATACCACTAGCCAGCACCTTCTGCTCCTCGTTGGGTTCGACACTCTTACTTATCGAAAATACTACGATACACCCCCTATACTTATGGGTCATCAGTACCCATCAGAGGTGGCAGGGGGGTCAATTAATATATCAGAAACAACAGAGAGTTCTAACAACATGTTCATCTTCTTGCTAAGATTTTGCATCTTGACAGCTTAATGAAATTAGGTCAAACTTGAGCTACAAGTAAGTGCGATAGATTTCTCTTGAATTTAAGGAAATTAGGTCAAACTTGAACTACAAGTAATAAATTGTAGGCTTATTTGAAAGTTTTATGAAAAAATCTTCTGGAGGTACCCATCGAGCGGTTAATTAATATATCAGAAACCATAGTGAGTTTTGACGAGCGGTTCGACTTCTAGCTAAGATTTTGCATCATGAAAATTTTGAACACCTTTCGAAAATGATCACACGAAATAGGGAGAGAGGGGAAATGATTTTTCTATTCTCTATGGGCAAACCACAAGCTTGAGGTGCACCTTAGGCTTAAAGATACCAACTTTATTTTCTCCACAATGTATATGGTGAACCTTAGCGGATGCCACATACTAGGCCTTAAGGTGTGCTTTTGTACACATTGCTGATGCCCATATTAGGGAAAAAACAAATAGTATATGAGTAGTACACCAGTAGTAGTACTCATTTCTTTGCTTAGACATATGGTCACCTATATCCACACGCTGTACATGCTGAGAGAATAAAATGTAGGCAGGGCAGTAGCAAAGGGGAGTTGAAGGCGGTTCGATGTTAGAGGAAAGTTATGATGGGTTCCTAACATGAGGTACTCCTGTGGCCACTCTACTAGTAGTAAATTTCAGGACCTATGCATGCAAAAAAAATTGTGTGTTTTCTCTCTCCTTCGCTGCCTCTCACCATCCATCCTCCCTCTCTCCTCCCCTTTCCCCTTGCGCACCGGCCCAACTGATCTCTCCCCCGTCCACAACATGGTGCTGTGCATGTGTGCCTTGGTATGGCGGCTCTGTGTCTCTAGCGTGTTCGGCAGCCGTGTTGGTGTGGAGTAGGGACTAGGAGTACATAGGAAGGAAACCACTTTGGTCCTTGGCGGCAAAAAATTCAAACTTTTCCAGTTTTCAAAATTTTCAATTGCTTCCCAAACATTGGGAAGGAAGGTTACTCGAAAGATCGGCCATTCGTAGTACTTCTTATCTTATCTTTAACTTGTATTACCTCTTACAATACCATACCATACCATACCACTGTATAGTGTACGGATAACTTTGAACATTGACTGTTGGATCAAGACCGGCAAATCCAAACATTGCTAAACGTTGGATCTTCCTTTCCATTCTTAGCATCTACAAAGATTCTACTAATAGTCTTTAGCATGATGAACGCTAGTATGTGCAAACCTCAAAACACACACTTCATTGCTCAGTTTCAGGGTCCTTGTGCTAAATGCATGGACTTGGGTGCAATTTTCATTTTTATGAGGTCCTTGATGTAACTTGTACGTCCATCGACCGTGTTAACTCTCAAGCACCTCGCTCCTACGAGACCTACCACAGTTAAAAGAAAATGCAACCGCCCCAATTATCACACAAGCTAGACCACCGTTTTTTATACGTAATACCCAAGTTTTTAGTACTAGGATTTTTCAAGCTTCCTAGCTAACTTCGCACACTTCAGTGACTTCTTGTCGATTAACGAAATTAGGTCAAAATTGAGCTACAAGTAAGGGCGATAGATTGCTCTTGAATTAAATGTATTTTTCTAGGTAGATGGGTGCATCTTCTTGTAGTAAACAATGTCGTCAGTGTGAGTTTCCAAGTATCAAGAAACAAATACTCAGTTTTCCGAGTGATGACGAGATGGTTCTTTTCCATAAAGAAAGCTCGAAGAATATGGATCTCAATGCCATAAGCCAAGCTTCTAGACATATTAAGTGGACCAACGTGTTTTACTTACGATTCCCATATGTTTTTTGAGTTTTCAAACTCCCTAGCTAATTAACTCTACCCACTTGAATGACTACATGCCGATTTATCGAAATTAGGTCAAACTGGAACCATAACTAAATTGTAGGTTGC
The DNA here is from genome assembly GCA_916181665.1 of Avena sativa. Classification (NCBI taxonomy): domain Eukaryota; kingdom Viridiplantae; phylum Streptophyta; class Magnoliopsida; order Poales; family Poaceae; genus Avena; species Avena sativa. Next base: position 688,278,429 of record OV702289.1, read on the forward strand.
TCTAAAAGTTTTACGAAAAAGCTTTTGGAGGTACCGTACCGATCGGGGGGTCACCATATATATATGAGAAACAACCGAGAGTTTTGACAACAGGTTTGACTTCTTGCTAAGACTTTGCATCACATGACACTATTTAATGAAATTGGGTCAAACTTGAGCTACAAGTAAGCGCGATAGATTGCTGTTGAAATATATAACTTTTCAGAGAGGTAGATGGGTGCATTTTCTTGTAGTAAACAGTGTCGTCGGTGTGATTTTCCAACTATATCAGGAAAGAACATTCAATTATTCTCAATTTTCCATGCGATGACGAGCAAGGTTGTTCTTTTCTGTAAAGAAATGTCTGAAGAATATTGGATCTGAATGCCACAAGCCAAGTTTACCGACATATATAGTGGACCAACATGTTGTACCAATGATTCCCATGTTTTATATATGAGTTTTCGAACTTCCTAGCTAACTCTGCCCATTTGACCGAATGACTTTATGTCAATTTATCGAAATTAGGTCAAATTTGAAATTACAAGTAAATTTTAGGTCGCTTTGAAAGTTTTACGAAAAATCTTTTGGAGGTACCCATCGAGGGGTCACAATTTATATATCATAAAACACCAAGAGTTTTGACGATAGGTTCAACTTCTTACTAATATTTTACATCTTGACAATTTAATGAAATTAGGTCAAACTTGACCTACAAGTAAGCGCGATAGATTTCTCTTGAATTAAATGTATTTTCAGAGGTAGATCGGTGCATCTTGTTGTAGTAAACAATGTCGTCAGTGGGAGTTTCCAACTATCAGGAAAGAACATTCAATTCTACATTTTCCGAGTGAAGATGAGCGAGGTTGTTCTTTTTCATAAGAAGTCCGAAGAATATTGGATGTGAATGCCACGCCAAGTTTACAGACATATATAGTGTACCAACATGTTGTACCAACGATTCCCATGTTTTATGAGCTTTCAAACTTCCTAGCTGACTCTGCCCATTTTAATGACTTTAAGTCAATTTATCGAAATTATGTCAAATTGGAAACTACAAGTAAATTGTAGGTTTTGCTTTGAAAGGTTTACGAAAAAGCTTTTGATTCGGAGGTACCCATCGAGGGGTCACAATTAATATATCAGGAAACAACGAGAGTTTTGACGATAGGTTCAACTTCTTGCTAAGATTTTGTATATTGACAATTTAACGAAATTATGTCAAACTTGAGCTACAAGTAAGCGCGATAGATAACTCTTGAATTAAATGTCATTTCAAAGGTAGACGGGGGCATTTTCTATTAGTAAGTAGTGCCATGGGTGTGAGTGTCCAACTACTAGGAAAGACCATTCAATTCTACATTTTCCAAGTGAAGAAGAGCGAGGTTAGTTGTTCTTTTCTGTAAAGAGAAGTCCAAAGAATATTGGATGTGGATGCCACAAGCCAGATTGATAGACATAGATAGTGGATCGACAACATGTTGTACTTTCGATTCCCATGTTTTATAGGTTTTCAAGCTTCCTAGCTAACCCCGCACATTTGAATGACTTTATGTCGATATCTCGGAATTAGGTCAAATTTGAAACTACAAGTAAATTGTAGGTTTTGGAGGTACCAGAAACCAGCGAGAGTTTCGATGATAGGTTCAACTTCTTGCTACGATTTAGAATCTTGAAAATTTTGAACCCCTTTTGAAAATGATCACATGAGAGATAAGGAGAGAGGGGAAATGATTTTTCTATTTTCTATGGGCAACCCATAAGCTTTTGAGGTGCACCTTAGGCTCAAAGATAACTTTATTTTCTCCATACTGTATAAGGTGAACCTTAATTAGAGGATGCCACATAGACCTTAAGGTGTGCCTTTTTACACATTGTGGATGACCTTAGGGCATCACCTATGTATGTAAAAAAACTTGTTGATAAGATGGTTCCTAACATGACCATGAAATTAATATGAGTTGGAACATGCAAATTTGCATGATTGTATAACATCATCCTCCCAACATGATGTAATTTATCTAATAATTTTTTGAAATTCCTAAGTATGATATCCATTCTTCTTCGAGATCCTGAGCATTGGGAGTACGGCCATGGATGGTCAGTTGAGGTGTTGGATTGAGGGAGTATAGCCTTGGATTCCTGAACATAGAGGGGGTACGGCCTACCAAATTTCTACTATTACATGGACCATGACCAAATTCAAAACCAAAATAAAGCGGTAAAATATCCCGCGTATCCGGACATAGTTCGTGCCCCGAAATTTCAAATACTTTGAAATTCCCATTAGACCCCTATTAAATTAAGTGGGTAGGGGGCTTCACTCATAATTTTCACAGTATAGTGCTAGCAGTACCTAAACCCTACCCCCCTCTCTCCTCTAGGAATATGTCACCGGTCGGAACAACCCCGCTGCACTTTAGTCGGCGTACCCGCCACACCTGATCTACTCAATGAACCCTCTTGTCCGGCATGCTGAGCACATCATCGACCGCCTAGGATCTACTCCACGGACGTTGTGGTCCAGCGTTCTGCTCGTATCTTGCTTCCCTGTCGTCGACACCCACTACGACCGTAGCACCTTTGGCAACCTTGACGTGACCCGTGAGGATGCGAAGGAGGCCTAGACGCTGCCCCCGACCGAGGTAAAACCAGATCTCCCTGCGTGATTTGTTTGTTGGAAATGTACTGTATTCATGCTAAATTTCCTAACTAACAGGTTCTTTACTTGATATACACCTGTTATGTACTAAATTAACCCGTTGTGGTTACGCTTAAACTCCACGCATTGAACCGGTTTTATGTACTGTACTTTTTTTTTGTGAATTATTAGTCACTTAATATATTTTTTTACAATCTCTGCTATACCTATCCACATGAGATATGATTATATAATATCTCTCTCATTCGCCGATTTGTGAACTATAGTATTTCCATCGTGCTATTGTCCTGCTATCCTATACTACAAGTTTACACACGTCATACTATTTGACCATTATGTACTGTCGATTTGATCCCTCTTAACATGTGGCTCAAACTGTTTGCTGTTATTATGCAAGGAGTAGCCTCAGTTTGCACACAATTTCATAGAGTGAATGGCTCCTATAATCTCGTAAGACCCCATCACTTTTGTTTCACTTCATGCCAACATATATCATGTTGGAACATGTTTGTATTTACAGTTGGCCTTACCTTTATGCAGAGGAGCAACAATGGAGTACATACTCCGCCAGTCCACATGAGCCGTCGTAGATCTCGTGTAACACCGGCCGTAAGGCCCCCCACCTGAAGTTTGGTCCTTGCCACATTTTTTGTTTACTTAAATTTACCATTTGTCTTTCTTGTCTTCATATTTTTTGCCAAAACTTAGCGTCAAACATTTTAGCCCCACTATGGTCTGCTTTTGTTCCATGTGCTTAGTTCAATTTCCTAGATGTGGAGAGGCCCGGTGTATTGCATCTGAGTTGTCTAATAATAAGAACAAGGCTACACTAGTGATAATATCCACACATGTATCATAAGGAACTATGTGCACTTCATCTCACTCTTGTATCTACTATGTATCATAGTTACAGGAACTGGCTATTTTAATACGAGGCACTTGATGGTTCAGTTTGTTGTTCTCAGGCTGCCGAACCGTTAAAATTATCAGGCTATTCATGAATAATTCAATGTATGATTGCTTGATTCACTGTTTGTCTGAAATTATCTGGCTAGCATATTCAAGGCTCACAATTGATGTGTTTTGTTGGCTGAGTTACTCTTTTTTTGTCTATGATTAAATCCGTGGCAGATTTCGTTGTGTAGTGCTTGGCTAGTTTATATATGAGAAACATAATGGCTTAGTTTTCATATTCGTTTTATTCATGTTCTGCACATTCTAATTTGAGCAGTCTGCACTAGGTACTTTGGTTGATTGCTCGCATTGTTATTCGAAATGAACTTGTAGTTTGTTTCCCAAGTCTATTGTTTAAGTAACTTGTTTTGTCTTGGTCTCAGCCATCTTCATGTAGAGCAGTCATTTCACAGAGCAGCACATGCTCGCATCGCTCCATGGCACGCAGCTGGTCCACTTATTCTAGAAGAAATAGATGTATAAGCCACCACTGTTAATTGCTTCCTTCCTTATATATTACCACACTGACACATTTAAAATTCATGGTGGTGTGATTGCATGGTAATGCTGTCATAACTTGTTTTGTGTTTGTTTTAGGCTGCAAATGACCCTATGAATGCCGAACAAAGACCCGCTTCTCCAAGTTTAGATTTTGTTTCACACAACAGTAGTGATAATACCTATTGCTCATGGCGCACCGCTTCGACTGATCCTCCTTTTCCAGCCGAAATATTATTTGAGGATGCCCTCCAAGATGCCCGTGATATTGTTGAGTATGAAGCCAACAAAACAGATTCAGTAATCACCATAGCACGCAAAGACTTATATGAATTGAAAAACATGCAAGCTTTGATGCAGAACATACTTAATAATCTCATATGCAGCTCTCATGGGAAGCCAGTTGTTACATGTCTCGTGATGCAAGCTCCATAGATACCTTTTCTGTAACACCAGTTATGGTGTTTTTTAGTTGTCTGGACTCTGATGCAACTTTTATGCTTCATTTTATTAACTTTTCTGTAACACCTTTTTTGTAACACTAGTACAACGAAGAGAGCACGACTTCTGATGCCTCTAACTGGCTAAAGGACATAGTTCTAGGTATCAACCCGGTAAACAACCGGCTTGTCGCCGTAGACCGGTCCACTCACAATGAACAACAACTCCCCGTTGGACTCGACGAGGTAAAAACGATTCTCTGGGAACTGGCAGCCCAGAACAAGGCCTGCAATAGTGGGATGCATCTCCAGGGTTCGTGCGGAGCACTGTAGCTGGACATCTCCATGAGCAGCATCACACATAGTCGAGAGGACAAACCCGTATCTGCCTGCGACAAGAACATCACCAGCGTAAGAAGTCATGCTCCGGAGTTCCGTGAAGTCATACAACGAGTACCACCCTTCACCAAAGATCGAGCGACTCCCTTCCTCCGTGCTCTCATCCGCCCACCGAATGCTGGTGTTATGATGGTTTGATAGAAACACCATCAACGATGGGAACATCGTCATAGTGATAGAAGCCACCTGCTCGGTCGGTATCTCCACCCTCAGGCACTTGATAGCGCCCGAGAAGGGGTTGTACAACCGGGTCTTATACGGCTGCACCCTCTGTCCAAGCACAAGGAGGCCACCGGTTGTGCTACCGACATAAAAGTACCTTCCAGAGAGAGAGAAGAAACAGAGATTCAATCAAGGTAAACATACTGAAATTCAATCAAGGTAAACCATGGTGCAAAACCCTGGGCAACAAGTGGACGAAGAAACAGAACTTGAAAAACAGATAGTATAGGATGTGAATGCAAAAAAGGATCGCATATATACAGATGAACATAAAGAAACCACCTGTGAATAACCCGGCTAATCTTCTTCTCAAGGTGGCAGCTAGTTCTCACGTTCAGTAACATGATGGCAGCGTCATCTACCCGATACTCCTCCGACAACTGGTGCTCTAGAACAATCCAATTGGCTGGCATAAAGTGCTCCTCCGTAAAGACACGCTAGACGCTGTAGACTGCTCGAAAGGCGGCGTAGTAGTCAAAGTCGTCCGTTAAAAGGAAGATGTGACCTATCTTCTGGATGAGTCCCTCAGGGAGACCAGCCCATGGCGAGTCCTCCTGTTTCTTGTCGGTCATGGATGATGGCGTTCATGTGGTCTCGGCCCCGTCGACTGGCACAGGAAGCGGTTCCAGAGACACACATTTAAACAAAAGCCTAGGAAAGCAAGCGAATCGTGTGAAAACAAGACGAGACATGCACACAGCAACTGCAAGCGTGTTTCATCAAACTAGCACGGGCACGCGTATGCGCACGCGCACTAATTACGGTACAACGGTCGTGCACACCAGCGTACGACTCCTGGGAGCATGCGAATGTGTAGGTGTAGAATGATACTAGTAGTAGTAGTATCATAACCTCACTGTATTTAATTACCCCAAAATCTAAGGAGAAAACGTGTGCTCCCTGGTCCCTCAAGGCACACGCAAACGCAGGGTATTTTCCATTTTTTGCATGGCATTTTCTGTTTTTCAATTTCACTTTTTGGCTGTGCCCTTGGATGCTCACCGTGTGGCCGAATGGGGTGTATGCTCCGTGGAGCTAAAAACCTCATGTTTTCTCAATAGCACGCTCATTATTTATTGAGGTATATACGTTTTTAGTCCCACAACTTGCACCACGAGAGCGTTTTAGTCCCACAACTTGTAACCGGGAACATTTTAGTCTAATTCAATCGAATTTCTGTAATTTTGTACAAATTCGTCGTAATTAATTCTGGAAGTGACATGTGGCATCATAATTTTTGCAAAATGACTCCTATGTATTTTCTCCTTGCCAGTTGTGAACTTGGTACGACCTGAAACTAGGATCTGAATAAGAAAACAAATAAGAAAAATTACCAATGCATTGTAGGGTATCGAACTGATTACCTGCGCTACTGAAGAAATCAACCTTGCCACTACAACATGCACACAAAAAGATTAACTGAAGAGCGCTCCGGCTGATGTGTTCTTTATTTTGGATATTCAAAAATATGTGTTCTGAAGATATGAAAAAATCTAAAAAAAAATATGCAAATTCTCAATTAAAAATAATTTGTGTTCTGGGCTACAATTACAACTCAAGTTTATTCCTTTTCATTTTTGCGAATAAGAAAAAACTCAAGTTTATTCTAGACACTTCAGCTAGCTACTAGGTTAACGACTAAGCTATACAATTGATATTATGGACCATGCCAACATAGACGTGTGTTCATATGTGCTTTTCTATTGTATAAATAATTACGTCCTCCCAAGTACTCCTCGTTTAGCATACTTATGTTCTCTCAAGTACTCCTCGTCTCACAGGAGTAACAACTAGCATCTACCGGCATAGTGGCTTGTGGGTGTGTACGTGTCGTTGTACAAAAGTGTTAAGTTAGAATCCATTCTCCTCTTAGAGATTTAACTATTTTAGTTGTACGCCTACTAACAGGTGGCCCACTTATCAGTCCGCATAGGCACACAAATGACATAGAAAAATATAGAGGGGTCATTTAAAAAAATCAACGTCATTTGTGGACAAATTAAGTCAAATTCACTGAAATTCAATTAAATTGGACTAAAATGCTCTCGATATATAAGTTGTGGGACTAGTATTGCTCATTTTTCAATATATGGGACTAAAACGCTCTCACGGTGCAAGATGTGGGACTAAACGTGTATATACCTCTTAATTATTTTACAGCCTCAATTGCTAGGCTAGAGGATCAACTAATACTCCTAGTTTTGCTCAATTACTCCTCTAGCTGACCGAAAAATATGAACCACCACATCATTTAATGCTTTTGGTCGATCATGTTGTTAAAACGGGAGTGCATCCATTGGCTTGTATGTTTTCAATTAGATGCGGTGGCCACGTGCATTGGCTGTATTTTAGGATTACTACTGCATATAATAACTAGTTATAAAGTGAACAGGTGAAGTTAATTCTCCGAACTAGTATTACTCTGGCGTAGTAATACCAAACACAGGGAGTACCTCAAGTGTGCTTATATGGATGATCAGTTGATGTGACTCTCGGCCATGAATTCCTGACCATATAGCCATATGTTCTACCACATTTTTTACTACTACTAGTAGTAGTACATGGACGCTAGCAAAATTCAAAATCTCAATCAAACGGCAAAATCACACACACCAACTTCGAAGCATTTCCCACCTAACCATTTCAAAAACTTTGAGCCAAAATTTCCCACTGAGGGAGTACCCTTTTATATTATTATTATTATTATTAGATGGACGCTAGCCAAATTCAAAATCTCAATCAAGTGGCAAAACCACACGCCCATTTTGAAGCATTTCCTGCCCCCGGTTTCAAAAACTTTGAGGCAAAATCTCCCACCGGGGGAGTACCATTTTTGTATTATTATCAGAAGATGGGCGCTAGTCAAATTCAAAATCTCAATTGAGCGGCAAAATCGCACACCGACTTTGAAGCATTTCCCGCCCATCCGTTTCAAAAACTTTCAGGCAAAATCTCCCACCAGGGGAGTACCATTTTTGTATTATTATTAGATGGGCACTTGTCAAATTTAAAATCTCAATCGAGTGGCTAAACCATACACTGACTTTTAAGCATTTCCTACCCCTCACTTTCAAAAACTTTGAGGCAAAATATCCCACCGGGGCAGTACCATATTTATATTATTATTAGATGGACGGTCTCCAAATTCAAAATCTCAATCAAGCGGAAAAATCACACACCGGTCTTGAAGCATTTCCCGCCCTTCAGTTTCAAAAACTTTTGACTTCAAAATTCCCATTCTACCCATTGTTCTTACGCCCTATGGCAAGCTAAAGTCGGTAGCTTGGGGGCACGATCATAATTTATGTTTCTGTTCACCTCCTTAGTCCCAATTCGCCTAGATTTTCCTGTTGGTCCTTCCAAAAATCCCAACCCCCTCTCTCCCACGCCCTCACCTCCACAACCACCACACGCACCGGCCGGCGGCAATTCTACATCGGTCGGAGCCGCTTGAGCTGCGGTCTCATGCACCACCACGGAGCCGCTTCACCGATGCTCACCCACCGGATCTGGTTCACCGGGTCTCTCTGCCACTTCAGAGCTGTGGTGTCATTCACCACACCGATGGCGTCATCGACCCCCCAAGCTCTGCTTCGCGGTTGCCGAAAGCTACCCAACCATACCGGATCCGCTTCACCAGTGTACACGGACGTGATCTAGTTCAAGGTGTTCCATGTCCACCGCTCTAGACCAGCTGCTCGACCGTCGTTGTTCATTGCACTAGATTTGCCTCAGCGATGCTCTCGTCCACCGCGCTCAAGCCGACATCGACCGCCCAAGATCTGCTTCCCCGACGCCAACAGCCACCACAACCGCAGCACCATCGGTGACCTGGATGTCACTCGCACGGTACTAACGATGCTTAGACGCCTCTCCGACCAAGGTTAACCAAATCTACAACCTGTTTTTGTTTTGTCAGCAGTATAGCAGGTTCTACCCTGTCGCAGTGAACTGCACTTTTCTAATCATGCTCGTACATACAAGTCAGTGGGCATGCATGTTCTTCATGCTAGTACATACAAGGTCATTAAGCATGTTGGTTTGCATTCGTTGCTCTACAAATTTCAAGTCATGGACATGTCTGTTATTTTGTCATGCACATGTTCTTAGCTACTCCATACAATAGTAATTGCCTGCTACCGTGTAATTCTTGCAAAATCTAAAGTCAGCGGAAAATATTAGTGTGGATTCCCTGCTCTACAGTTCCTGAATCTATCTGGTTCATCCTGAGATCAGTTCCTGCTATTATTTCCTCCTTGGCATCGTTCTGCTATCCTGTAGTAGCCGTTTAAACTCTTCGTACTAATTTGATTATAATTTTGTTGTTGTCATCTTTCTTTAAAAGCTGCATCACTAACTATTTCCTTTTTCTTGCATATAGCTCAACATGGAACAATGAACATGTTGGTTTGCATAGCCTATTCTACATGTTCACAAGGGATGCCATTACTTCCTTATCTGGTGCTGGTTTGTCCTGAGCAATGGCATAACTGTCCTCTACTATGTAGTTCACTCATGGTTTGCATTCCTGCTCTAGAAGTTCTCTTATGATGCCATTATAAGTTCTATCTGGTTGATTCTTATCTATGAGAGTAACTACATGCCATTGTGTAGATCACCACAAATTCTGAGTCACCCAACGACTCTATGCTTTCCAGGAGATGCCACTGCTTCCATATATATTTGGTGAAATGACCTCGCTTGTTTATATTTGCTGAAATTCTAAGAAACACTTTGTTTGATTGCTCATTTCATTCTAGGAACACTTGTCTAATGCTTGTTTGTCCTGTTCTATAGGTTCACGAGCGACGCCATTATATCTCGCATCTGGTTCTGGGTCTAGTTCGTCCTAAGACATGACATAACTATCCTCTACAATATATAGTCCATTCGTGGTTTGCATTCCTGCTCTACAAGTTCTTGTATGATGCGGTTATAATTTCTATCTGGTTCATTCTTCGCTATGACAGTAACTGGATGCCATTTTGTGGCTCAGCGCAAATTCCGAGTCACCCAAAGTTTGTTGCATTTTAGGGTATAAAACTGCTTCCATATATATTTGTTGAAATGACCTGGCTAGTTTATTTTTGTTGAAATTCTAAGCCACACACACACACACACATTTTTTGATTGCTCGTTTCACGGTAGGCACACTCGTTTAATGAGTGCTTGCTTGTCCTGTTTGTTTGACATATTGGTCAATAATTGAACCATTGACCAGTTGTAAATTCCGGATCATAGCTCCTGTCATATCAGACAAATGAGTAGTTTGTCTTATTTGATATATTAACTTGTTATTACTTAGTTTCAGACTGCAATTATTGCTATCGCAACCAAAGAGGGGGCTGCAAGATCATGTCTCCTCCAATGTAGCTGTCACACTCAAAGGAAGATGCAGGTGAACGGTTGAGAAAGCAAATTGAGGACTCTACTATCAACTTGATTGTCAACTGAAATACCGATTTTTCTTTCCCTTGAGTTTATAATATGTAATAATTTTAAGAAGTTTGCAGCTGATGTAATATATAGATAACTCGCATAGGCCATGTAGGCATTTAGTTGATGCCGTCCACACATGGCGGTAGTCGTTACGGTAACTACGCCAGGCAGGTCGATTAGGGAACACTACCGTGCTTTGTTATTGGCCCGTTGTGTATTCGGCCAATGATGAACAGTAAATCATACTGGATTATTATACACGTTTTATGATATTGGCATGGGGTTCAGAAAGGCCAAAACTGTAAAAGGCTATAAACATAACAGGCTGACCCGCATGTGGTAATAGGCCGTAACAGTAATAGGCCATAATAGTAGCAGGCCAGAGCAGTAGCAGGCTAGAACAGAAACAACCCATCATGGTAATAGGCAAGAAATGGTAAAATCACAGAACAGTAATAGGGCAAAATAGTAGCGGGCCTCAACAGTAAAAGGCCGGAATAGTGACGAGCCTAAATAGTAACGGCCCGAGAAATTTCCAGGCGAGGGCAGTAACAGGCCGACACATTTACCAGGCTAGAACAATAAAGGGTTGCTTGTGGGTCTAAACAGCTAAAGGACAGAACAGTAAAATGCCAGAACGGTAACATGCCGAAACAGTAATGGACCATCTCAGAGAAGGGTCATTAGTAGGCGGCCCACGATGGGCTGCGATAACAGTGATGGGCTGACCGCAGGCCTTAAGTGTACAGGAGCGACTTGGCGTAGACTGCTAATGGGCTTCACAGTGTTGGACCAACATGGGCATTTTGTAGGCCGAAACAGAATTGGGCCTGAAAGTTAGCGGGTCGCTGCTGGCTGCAATTTTGGGCCCATTTCAAAAAGTGCAGTACAAAACAGTAACAGGCCATCTTCTTATTGGGCTCTCCTAATGGGCCTTAGTATTTAGCAGGCCTTGGCTGGGCCTGGCTTCTGCCATGGTTTCTATGACCCTTAATGGCGGTAACAAGCCGCTAATAGTGGCAGCCACGTGCCAGTTTGTATGACGTTAGCAGTCAACGCGGCTGGCGAACAGATCTATGACGAAACAAGTTTTCGTGGCTGAAGGGTGCGATCCGCCACGATCAGAAAAAAACCGGGGTAGATTCTTTTGTGATGGGGCTTTTACCATGAAGGGCATCCGTTGTAGAAGACTTTTTAGCCACGAAAAACGGGCCTTCAACCACGAAAATCGTCCGTTGTAAAAGCCAACTTTTCTTGTAGTGAGGTTGAGTAGGTCTACCCCATCGATAAATACCCGTGGGAGGAGCAGCCAATGGAACACGGGAGATTATCCACCGCCACCACAATGAGTAACAAAAGGGCTTGCAAAAGCCTGAGCTTGGGGATGTGTTCCCCCAGAAATTTTATTTGTGTAATAACAAGGTTGTACTCCAGCTCCTTAGGAGCTTTGAAACACTCGTGTTGGCTTATTTTAACACTTTGCTTTCGTTTGCTTTTGTTTTTCATTTGTTTTTCTTTTCTTAGTTCCTTGCTTAGTCGCAAGTTCTTTTCTATTCTTTAATCTCTATCCTCAAAAATATAAAAAGGTTTTTTCGTTTTTCCGTTTTTCATAAATGTGGATTCACACTTTGCCTCTTTGCTTTATTATTATTATGGAAGTAATCGTGCTTGAGTTTTGGAGGAACACATCCCTATAAGGGAGAGGATTATGAAGTCACTTATGAGAGGTATGTCCTATGTCCCCCACTTTTGAAGTTTGAGTTGTTTATCTTAGTTGGTTGATTTGCTAAGATGCCATGCTAGTGGGAGTGATTTAATATAGATAGAGTAAAGCTTTTTATTGGTATGATGATTAGTTGTGGAAGCTTTTGTTCTAGTTCTTTTAGCTAACCAAGTCTTTCCTTGGAAATAATATTGCCAAACAAATACAATAAGAAAAAGTCTGAAATTTATGACTTGTTTGATGAATGATTGTCTTGAGAGTATACCCTTGAAGATACTTAACCCCATAGATGTTTTAATAGTCTTGACGACACTCTTGAAAAGAGTTGTTTTATTGAAATGAAGTCTAGTGGTAATTGTGATGCATGCCAAAGCTAACCTTGTGGATCAAACCATGTTACTAGCATAAAACAAAGAGAAGAGAAAAGAGAAAAAGATCTATGTTTCTCATGCACACCTTTGGGATGCCAACAACTCCGCTAGCTTTTGAACGATATATGGTATAACCCCGGATTTCAGCTATGAGTTGATGACATGAGTGTCATATGTGTCAATATATGGGCAAAAGTATTGTTACTCTCAAAGGTTGTGCAAGCAGTTGTAAAAGAAACAGCCAATGATCCTTGAAAGAGGAAGGGAAAAAAGAGAAGAAAGAAAAAATGTATGAAGATCCACATAACAAGTCCTTGTCATGGTCTCATTACTACTTTATGTATTTTCTTGAAAGACAATGATTGGATTAGAAGTGTTTTTGATAGACTTGATTTATTGATGTGGGCGTAAATAAGACACTTCATTGTTATGCTACTTAGGACATGAACTCTCTCACTCAATTATGCTATTAAACATCCTCGTGATCCTTGGCAAGATGAGAGTTAACTAGAACAATTGGATTGATTGTTACACTTCTAGTTATTTATACTTTGATTGTCTTGACTTACCAAAGCATATATAGTATTGTTGTCATCTCTCTAACTTTGATAAGCCTTTCAAATGGATGAAGTGCTAAACACATAATACTACTAACCGTAAGTGAATTCTTATTCTTGTTGTTTCAAGTTTAAATGCTCAATTCCTTATAGTTCTTTTGTTTCTTCTTTCTCGAGGGCGATCAAGGTTTGAGCTTTGGGGAGGTTGATGGCTCAAAAAATAGCCATCTTCCACTGCGTTTAAACATTGTTTTTAGTTAAGCAATTGATAAGAAACTCTCAATCCTTACCACTAATGACTAATAATTGCAAAGATATGCAAAACCTTGCATTGAATTGTGTTGTGCAGGAAATCACGCTTTTTAACGCAAAATCAGGAGTCATAATGAAGGTTTTTGAGGAAGTCCACACCACCAAGTAATTGTGGAGTCAATTCTAGGCGTCAGAAGCCGTAATGAACGCTGTTACAGGCAGGGCCTGCCCCTACCATCCGCCCGTACCATGTGGCGGCAGCTCCGTCTCGTCAAACCCTACAACTTTTGTGAAGACGCCTATATATTTTCATGTCTCAACCGACACGCAGAAGGTCGCCATTCCCAGATTGCATCACAACACCACCAAAGGAGATCCACACCATTGTTCATCCATCCCCTCCATTAGCCATAGCCTTTGCTTTGTACTTTAGATCTCCTTGTGATTCAGCGACCATTGTAAGAATATTGATTTCAATCTAAGTATTTTGCACAATATTTTCTATCCTTGATCTTATTGTTATGAGTGAGTAGTCCTCACGGGCTGCGGGTTGGGGACAAACCTCATGGCGATTATGTGCATCTAATTCATGGGAGCATTGTGTATTGTTTGAGATAGTGATTTGTATCTTTTGTTTCTTTGTCTCTTGTCTCGATATGTGGACTTGTAGGTACCCAAGATCCCATAGATTGCTAAAGGCTTGAGGTGAGATACTTGGCTAGCAGCAATCTCATAGGAACCTCAGTGACAGAAAGGGTAGTATGGTCTTCGCTTAGCGCCCCATTCGGGATCACAACATCACCACTTAATGCTTTGATCTGTGTTTTACACTTAATAATCGTTTGTAGCATGTTGCTTCGTGGTGCACTTTGTTGGATTAAAAGACTTTTACTATGCCCGTTGCATCACGAGGGCTCTAGTATATTAGGATGTGTTGACCACAAGAGATTATCCCTATTAAAACTTTACACATGATTGTGCTTATTATTATCTTTTATCCCATATGATGTGTAGCTGCAGGTGGATCTTCAACCCTGTCCTATCTCCATCCATTGATTCAACCCACTATAAAAGTAAACTAGATTGGTCCGGTAAACAAAGGTAAAATGAAGAAACAAAGTCTTGTAGATGTGTCCTTTTTATTTCCTTTTAGAATTGCTTTCCAAGGTTCGATTAAACCTAGGTCTTCTAGGGAAAAAGCTATTATACTACATCCATGAATCCGGATTGAAGGTATCAATGAGCAATCTCGAGAAAATATTATGCTTGATGCTTTCCTCTCTTACGATGATCATGGATATGTGAAAACATGCCCAAATAAGAATCTCTCCCATATGATTATGGGGAACAATTTGCAAGTCCTTGTGAAGCAAGGGCGAGCAAGCTCAATCAATTAAGGTGTTACATCTCGAGGAGGACAATATCGTCATCATCTATCTCAAGTAAATTATCAAGGCAAATGTATGATCTTGATAGGCTTTCTCTTTTGTCGGTCCCATGTTGTTAGTGGGTAGACCGGGTTATAGAATAGATAGTCATACAATTAAGAGGGGCTCTCTAGTGAGTAACTTGATCGTACCGATTGGAGAGAGCTCAAACCTTTACATACTTGGCATTGTATTTCCATGATGTTATTTGGATCTTATCCATGTGAGGTTCTAGAGCTTGTGGTTATCTTCATAGGAACCCCTACTTCATCAATAATGGATTTTGGATGAATATCTTATTGCATTTTTTATATTGGAGGTTTTAGCGTCTCTTCACCTTGAGAGGTTCTCATCTCTTCCAACTTTCTATATTTTCCCTTAGTGGTATATAATATTTCCAATAAAATTGGTTTCATTCCATTTGGATTCTGCTTGCAATATTTATAACTGATTTGGTTTTACCAGTTTTCTAGAAAAAGTAAGGTCGGGGTGGTCCGGGGTGGGCTGTCCTAAGCCTGGTCTAACCGTCAGCCTGCGCTCCTAGTAACTCACCTGGCCTACAACCTAGAGTGGTCTGGGGTGGGCTGTCCTGCCAACCACTCGCGTGGCCCGTGCTATCTCCCACCCGGACAACCAGCCCAGACTGGTCTTGGGCTAGGCTGACGCCTCATCTGGGCCTCTGCCTGCCTCCCGACCTTTTGGGTTAGATAGGGGTCTAGGCTGGCTACTCCTACCAGTGTGCACGACTAGCCCAACCGCTGATCCGGACTCGTCTGACCCATGGTATGGCTAGTCGGAGTGGTCCGGCCTAGGTCGGCCAGTCCGCTCACCTAGCTCGCTCCCAAAGACTCTTTTTGGCCCAACTCAAACCTTCATATAAAAGGCCCTTTCTCCTTCCTTGGGTGTTGTTTCCCGCATTCTCTATTTCCTCCATTGTTTTTCTCTTCAAGGGCTAGCCTGCAATTCCTCTCAATCCCTCCCATACTTCTTGAATAT
Source organism: Avena sativa (assembly GCA_916181665.1). Lineage (NCBI taxonomy): Eukaryota > Viridiplantae > Streptophyta > Magnoliopsida > Poales > Poaceae > Avena > Avena sativa. Next base: position 688,294,348 of record OV702289.1, read on the forward strand.
TTTTGAGGGATTTGAAACTCCACCAATTCATCTCTCCACTAAGTGAGGGAAACATCTTGGGATCTTCATCTTGGGGATGTTTGTGGTTTCCCTCTTATGTTTTCCTCTCTTATTCACCCACTAGCTTTCCTAGCTTTGATGGAATTTGGGAGAGAAGGATTTGAGCACTTGTGTTCTTGACACTAAATTATGGTCTGAGTTCTCTATAGATAATAGATTGGTGAAATGAAAATAAGCTTGTTACTCTTGGGTTCTTGGAACCCAATAAGGTGTAGTTTCCTTGGTGGTGATTCATTGGGGCCTCCAATTAAGTCGTGGAGCTTCCTGAAGCTAGAGGCCTTGGTGGTGATCTCTTGGGAGCCTACAATTAAGTTGTGAAGATTTCCCCAAGCTTGTATGGGTTTGGTGACCACCCTCAAGTGTCCCATAGTGGATTGGTGCTTGCCGTTCGGCGGGTGCTCGGGAGAATAGGGTGAGGCCTCTCATGGCATTGGTGGTCTTAGTACCATTGAAAGGGCTTTTCCCTACTATGTGTTTTGGTGTTTGTTGACAACATAAGTAAGTTTTAATCATGTGTTAAGCGTTCCAGGTTATTAATTGTTTTAGCACAAGTTTATGTTTTCTCCCTCAAAAGTGAAAAGAGAATCAAGTGCAAAAGTATCCTAGGACTCCAGTGTGAGTTTTAGTGTTCAAATCTATCAAGAGGGAGTATCAATGGAAGGTTGTAGGGTTGGACCCTATGCAGTGACTCAGCATACCACTACATGTTGTAGTACGCAAGTCATTGACATAATACTTTCAGAAGCCCTATTCCACAAATATTACATCCCTCAGAGTAGTACAATAGAAACATCGCTGGTCCACATAGCATACAAGATTATTATTACAAACCAAAAGAAGTGTTCACAACAAGATCCTCCTCACACGAGGATACCTGAGCAACTAGACTTAGTGATGTTACAACTTAAAAATGATAAGAAGCAAACTAATTTACAATTTGGGAGCTCAATAACTTATTTAATTAAGGTTTTATTCTGCTCGACTTGACCGAGATACTACTATACTATCGATGACCACTCTGATTCTTCCTCTCCAACTTTGTAGCGGATAATATAGTTTATGCCCTCCACTCCTCCAGAGAGATCTGGATACACGTAGAACATATCATCTTGACCGTCCATAACATTTAGTGTAGCCTCCTTCTGGTCTTCAGAGTCTAAGAAGGGGATCAAAGTAAATGGTGAGTAACAGCATTACCTAGCAAGCTCATTTTGTGCAAGGTGACAAGTTTGATGCACTAACTATTGAAGGAGATATGCCCTAGAGGCAAAAAAAATAAAGGGTTTTTTATTATCATATCTCATTAGTTCATAATAGTTTTATATCATGCTATAACTATATCAAGCGGAAACATTGATACAAGTGTGGTATATAAACAAACCTAGGTCCCTAGTAGCCTCTATTCAACTAGTTCATTGGGCAGCTGCTGATCAAGGTTTCCTGATCATGGTGTTGTTGAAGCCAACTAACAATGAAGTCATATCATTTGGAATGATGTGATGGACATTTCCCACCAATGATTGTTGCAACACAATCATGTCACTTAGTTCACATTGCAATTGTCAGAAATGGAGTATCCTAATCCTTAGACTGTGAGATCATATTAATCAGTGTTACCGGAGGATTGCTTTGACTGCACCAACCGTCATTTCCGTGACTGGGTGACCATAAAGGTGCATGTTGGGTAGTCCAAAAGGGTAGGTTGAGGCCTATGCATCAAGATTAGGATTTGTTCTCCTGTGTGACGGGAAGATACACTGGGCCCACATGGTGAATTACATCCATAAGCTGCACAGTGTATGACTAGGTGATGGGGATGGAATGTCACGTGAACGAGTAGAACAGTACTTATTGGAAACGAGATTTAACAAGGTATCATGATGCTGATGATCAGATCTCAGACAAGTCTTGTATCACGTAACAAAGGGAAATGGACATATTGTTTAAGGTTCGACACGATGGTGATTCGTAGAGTGCATAGGGGTCAATATGGGCATCCCAATCCTGCTATTGATCATTGATCGAGATCATGTCTATGACATTACTAAACCGTAGGGAAACATGCTTAAGGGCACTATGACGCTTGGAAATCTTCATGTAAGATGGAGTCACAGACGAGAGAGAAATCGGAATTGTTCTAGGAGAGATCCGAAGTTGTTCGGAGAAAGAAAGAAGGAAAGAGACCAAAAAGGAGTTTCGGATAAATGGAAATTTAAAATATGCATTTATTATATGTTAATTGTGAATTAACTTATAATAAATAAATATTAAAGTTAAAATTTGTAGTGTAACTTCCTCATTAGGCCAAAACCCGGAGGGAATTGACCTAAGAGGAACCCACAGGGAAAAAGGACAAAAAAAATCATGTTGGGCTGAACATTCCACGAAGGCGGGCGGCAGATACTGTGCACCACGCGCGCACAGCAAACGCTTCAGGCCGCCCTGGCCACTGCCCTGCCTAACGGGATGCGCAGGAGGTGAGCTGGCCCACCTAACCAGAGCTCCCTCCACCCCGGACACCTTGCCAGGCCACCGCTGCTTGCGGGCCACGAGCTGGTGCCGGTCCACCCGAGCCAGGCCGCCTCTGCTACCGAATGCCACGTAAGCGCGTGATGGGCCTTGGGCGTGAGGCCGACCCACTAGGCTGGCCACCACCGCTGGCCACTTCTATTACTGTAGCGTTGGGCCGAGGTTGGGGTGTCCTACCTGGCTGCCCTAATGGCCCAGCCGGCTGCATCCCTCTTTTCCCCCTTTTTTATATGTTTAGTCCCACATGGCTCACCCGAAGGGGAGGGTACACCTCCCTCCGCCTATATAAAGGGGTGCCCATGGGAGGGATTAAAACACACCAACAAATATTATCTAAGGCATTTTTCCTTAGAGAACTATCCTCGTCTATCTCAGTTGCCTTTGCGGTGGCACGGTCCCGGAGAAGAATTGTACACGCAAAGTCAGCACCGATGCGGCACGCCGTTGTGCTGCAGGGATTCTAGACAGGAGTTCTACTTCCGCAATGTAGCACCCCGGGTAAAACCACTACCAGAAAATCGCTGTGTTTGTGTTTTGTGCATCATAATGACCGCATGCTCATGTCATCATGCCACAGTGCATTTGAGCATCGTCATATCATCATGCATCTTTTTGCCAAAAACTATTTTCTAAAAGCCCGCCTTTGTTTTCTAAACACCCCTTCTTTATTTCAAACTATAAACCCCGGTATCTTCCAGATCTTTTATTTGTCTAAAAACTATTTATAAAAGTGTTTTTAAATTAAAACAAATAAAACTATTTTTGTGGGGGAGGCAGTCCAATCGGCCAGGCCCAAAAGACCAACCGACTAAACCACCTACCACCCCACCTGATTCCTAACCCTAACCTAATCCATCCCTGCAGCCACCACCACCCCGCACGGCAGCACGCGTCGCACCCGAACCACCCCGGTACACCGACACGTTCCTATAAACCGTCCCACACCTGCCGCCACTCACCCTGGTGTGCACGCAAGCGAGCGTCCCGTCCTACTCCCTTACACCGCCACCCCAGTGCAACCCGCGTCCCTCGCAGCCCCACCATGAGATCGGCCCCACCATCATCTCTCTCTCCCCCGACGAATCCCCAATCCCTGCTTGCCCCACCCTGTTCGGCCCCGCAATCCCCACCTACCCCGTCATAGCCCACCTCACCTACCGCGTGATGTCGCGCCGCCGGTGCCACCCTACAGCCCGGCCTGGACCCGAGCACCTCTGCACTGCCACCAGCGGCACCATTCGCTGCTCTCGGTTTGCGCGGCCCTGCCACCTCTGTTCACCACGCTCGCCCCTCTCCTGCTACAAGCCAGTGTTGTGAAGTCCCTCCTCCCTGCTATGCGCCGCCCTGTCCCCATGGCACCCGGCCGTAGGAACTCTGGCACCCCTTCTCTCCAGCACGCATGCGAGGTGCTACCGGCTACTCCGCTCGCCTCTCCAGTTCTCGGTCACTGGACGCAGATGCCCGAGCCGAGCTGCTCTCCGCTGACCCATTCTCCCTCCCCTGGTGCTCCTCCCCGTGTGGCGCCCACCGGCCCGCCCCTGCATCATGGCCAAGCTCTGCCTTGGCCTCGTCGCTCCCCGCCTCCACCTCCTGCGAACCACCATAGCACGCCTCCTTGCCGGCATCGTGCGTCACCACCGCACCTACAGCTCCGCCGCCAAGCTCGCCCCGGCGGCACCCCGAGCTCCCCTTGCCAAGCTCTCCGGCTGTGGCGTCGACCGCGTCGTCTTCGAGCCCTGTCGCGGCCGCGGGATCCCCATCGGTGTCAAGCCCATCTCCAACCTCTGCTCCACAAGTTGGTCGTGCGTGTAATATAATCTCTGGTACTACTCGTTGTGTCCAGTGGAGTATGGATATGAGGATGTAGAGCTTGCTCGTCTCGTTGTCAAGTTCTCCGTTGCGTTGTATCCGCAAAATGTCCTGCTTGTGCATCCGAAGTGTTCCGTTTTACCAAGATCTTCTCGTCGACCTGACCGTGATATCTCGAAGGCATGCCAATGTGGAAAGTCTGGGAGCTTGAAGAATATCGACACCGAACAAGTCCATCACCGACCACCGATGCTAAATTCTGAGAATTCCATCATGGAACATCAAGGTTGTCTTCCTGGACCCGATGGCCGAGATCCTAAACCCGGAGATCTTCTTTATGGCATGACAAGTTCTCCTTCCTAGACCCAAGACCGATCCCGGATCCAAAGACCAAACCCGAACCCCGTCAAACCCTTGGATCCCAAGATCGCCGATACCCTATGTGTGACCCTTTCCTAGACCCTTATTTTTATAATATGACATTATCACTTGTTGCATATTAAATTATTAATGCTCGCATACATATTTATTTGTTTGGGGGTATTTTATTGACTCACCTAATAATTAAATATGGAGACCATATGCGAGCAAATCTAGCCTTATATTGCCTCCATTTAAATTTGTGTAGCGAACCGATGCCATATTTTGCCTTGTTAAGATAACATTTAAATTAGGCGTGGCGCGCCTAGCGTGAGCAGTCCAAGCGATTACTGAACCGGTACCGAGAAGCTCCCTCAGGAGGCGGCGGCAAAAACCCATCTAGGGTTCCTTTCCTCCGCCGGTGACACCACCGGTCTGTCCCGTCTCCGGTGGCCTTAGGGTGTCGGAGGTGTGGTGGACCATGACCTCTCACCGGCGGGAGGTCTCAGTGTTTTGTTTAGACTATTTTCAGTCTCTTTTTTCGGATGTTGAGGCGGCAGATACGTCCTGGAGTCAGAATAAGGTCCTCCCTGCCCTATCCTTGCTCTGGTGGTATGTCTAGCATCCACGGAGGGCGTGTGGAGTCATGTGTCCGACAGATCCCTTGGGATCTGGTTGTTTTTGGTATTCGTTGGCGTGTTTTGAGGCCAGTCTCTTCCAATCTATGTTGGTCATCTTCAGCGACGGTTGCTTCTCTGGTGCGCTGGTCCTTTGGGGCCTTAGTACGACGACTCCCCGTCCGTCTACTACAACGACCTCTACTAAGACAAGCTTTTCCCAGCTATGATGATGGAGGGGCGAGGATGGCGACGTGCCTTCGGCTCGTGCCAGTGTTTGTAGTCGTCGCTAGGTGGTCCATTGACCTATTTATAATTTTTATTACTTCTAGGAATCTTTGTACTACTATTGATGATTATTAATAGATTGGTGGAATTTCACAAAAAAAGATAACATTTAAATTGCGGGGTAACTAAAAAACATGAACCTTATAATTAATGCCGGGATCCCGATTCCGCTAAATATTGATAAGATAGATCGTATATTGTCTTGTCATGCATCATATCATAAACATGCTGGATCTTTTGCCGTAGTATTAAATAGTGCATCGGTTGTTCTTTCTAGTGTTTTGCTTCTTCACAGGATAGGATGATGAGTGGATGCGAGTTGCGACAAGCCTTTCGTCACCGACCTTGTCTCTCAGGCAATCATTCTCCCCCTTTCTACCTATTTTCTGTTTATAGTCTTTACTTCCTCCTGATGATCTATTGCTATCCGTGTTGTGATGCTTTAGTTTCCGTGCACCATTTATATCCCTTGCGGCCTCCATATTGCCTTGGGCACATCCTATTGCCTGTCGTTTGATAGACAATCAGCCTTGCGAGTCATAGTTGCTTGCTCAGGTGTTGCTTCGTGTCGTTGTCGTTCCATCGTTGTTGGAAGGTTGGCACATACTTGATGATGGAGATGATCATGACTTTAATCACAACTTGTTAACTAAAATTCTAGGAATAGATATAACTAATGCAAAGGCACCGGTGGGCAATAGCTAATATTTGGTTTTTAACCGCTCACTTGTGTCCCATAGGCTCCGAGTACTTGATACCTGTTCCTTGACTATCGCACTATCCGCATGTGGGACCATGAATCCCCTTAGCCAGAGCTTGATTCATTTCTTATTTCTTGGGGCCACAAACTAGTTTGGGGCTTTATTACCAGCCTGTACTTATGTCATGCTTTACTGCTTTATTTATGATTGCGCGTGGAGCGCTTGTACTGTTTAGGAATGCGGAATGTTTTTGCGGTAACGATAAGCCCAGTCACACTTTTGGGTTCCCATTCGTTTACAACCATTGTCACAAACCCTAGGCCCGTCTCAGAGCCGGCCAACTTCGTTGTGGGTAGCTTATTGGGGTGGCCCCCTGAAATATTTTATGAATCTTGTGATTGCTTTGTCGTGATGCCTCGTTGGGTTTTATTTGGTTTTTCCGAGGTTGATCGTGCGTGTGTTGCTATTTGTGCACCCCTGCAGGGTAAATCTTTATGAAAGCCGTGTCCGCGGTTATGGACGACTTGGAGGACAGTATCTCGATCATAGACAACTATAATTAAAGTAGTGCTATAAATTTGACTTTGATATGTCTAGTAATCAGATTCACTATAACGGAATGAGTAAATAAAAGTGGCAACAACTGCTGGATTTGGGAGGTATCATGTTATTTCTATCTAACTAGTAAGTATTGCAACTACAACAGAACGGATAACTAAAACTGCCCACTGCTTATGATATGAAGATGACTTATGCTATCTATATCTGACTATTAAGTGCTACAACTATAATGGAATTAATAAAACTGCCAACTGTGTGAGTTCCTCGGGTGACTTCCTCATTTGGTCTCGAGGGGGAAATACCAGGATGGGTATGTTTTGGTGTTACTTTCAGCTTGGTTCCGAATAGGTCTTTCTTATCCCTCTCTAATAGCCGACAGTTGTATCGAGTCTCTATAGCTTGTGTAGTGCATGCTTTGCTGCCGCTTCAGTCCACCATACTTATGTAGGCGAGAGCCACCGAATTCTAGACTCGCCGTGTACTGGCCTTAGTACTGACCGCTCACTTTTTCCTTTGCCCTTTATCAGCTCCCCTTTTTGTTTAACCGGTATAAGTTTGACGTCATTAGCAGGGTTACCCTTGCGGCTTGGCCTGGGCAGGGTTATGGACGCCATTGGTTATTCTTTAGGGCTCTTAGCTCAATTTGCATCTTATCCGTACTCGGATGTTGTACCGATTTCAAGGTGATTTGGATCTTTGTACTGTATATCTGTATTCTTGACTCATGGAGTCGTTGTTGTATATATATGTTTTGTGGGTTCCATCGTGAACTATTGTGTAATGGTATTACTTTGTTTTCCACCCGCACGCAAGTGCCTGGTGGGCATTCTTGAATTGTTTCTATGCGGGTTTGGCGGAAAGCGCTAAAATCTGCATAGGGCTTATTTGAGGGTGTTACATGCAACCTCGGTAGGGATCAGAGCTCGGAATTTGTTGTATTGGATCGTATGTGTGTGATAACTCAGGGGAGCTACCAATAGTAGCGACCTGATTGTCATGTAAGGACCTGGACAAGGGGTGATGTGCGAGGAGCTTCAGGACCTTGAGGTCGGACGGGTACGACTACATCATCCATGCTCCTACGTGAGCATAAGACTTTCTCGGTCTTCAAGGATATGTTACCATTGTCTTCCTCCATTATTGCATTACTTACTAGATAGATCCTGGGTGTTAGGGTGTTCCAACGTAGGAATTTGTTTGTTGTCTGCTGCAAAAACCCTTCAACTACAGCTGCAGACCATAGGTCACAAGCTTGATGCCGTTTTCGTAAACATTTCTTCAAAAGGTTTATTTTATTAATAAAACTATGCACGTCAGCCTTCACATGTTTACTAGAACTTCATGGTGCTCATATCCTACCGCGTCCGTAGATCCTTCCAAGAACAGGGAGTAACATGTCGCACTTTTATACACTCTATAGAGGTGCGTTGCTTTACCATAAGAGATCTAAAGATTTTTTTCACAAAAGGGCATACCTTCCCGTCCACACTCCCTCTGGTGTAGGGCCTAGTCGATGATCCAAGCCATTGACTGACCTTCTCTGTGACCCCGCATACCCACCTTTTTCTATAAGCAAAACCTGCCCTTGGTAGCTCCCATCAAAATGGTAGAACCTACCTTTGACAACCCCTTACAAACCATCATAGACACCAATACTGTGGAACATTATAAGGTCCCACCCATGTGCATGTTGTCCTATGGACATACAACTTACGATATAGTCTTGTGTCAGCATGTGAAAGGAACAAGATCCAGATGACTTTCCTATCCCATTCCATATCTTATGGTTAACGCGTAATATATGACGCTTGAATCACTAGCGATATTGGTTGTTAATCCTATATGATACATTCCCGTGAAAATGGAATGAAAGGGCATGTATGCCCCCATGTGTGGTTTTGGTAATTAATGAAAATCTCTATGGACGAATGTGTGAATTGAGTTTCACTTGTAGTTTTTGTCCATTGGCATTGCTTGGGCCATGCGTTGGTTTCAAGGTTGAAAAATGAAAAAGAAATGTCCAAAGGCTTTGTGCCTATTGGAATCATGTAGAAGAAGAAGATCTAGAGTGTCTAGAAGAAGAAGATGGAGCTCCTCATGGCTATGTTCAAGACATCATCAAGAAAGGAAGTGCAAGATCAAGATGTGCCATCTCTAGAAGATCTCATGCTTGAAGCTTGCCATTCTCGGTGATCATGGTATGGTGAAGACAAGTTCAAAGAAGATGTTTCCCCAAGGAGTATGGGGGATAAAGTTGCAAGTCTTCATTAAGAGAGCGCTAGCAAATGCAATGAAGAAGGCTGTTCCATATTGAAGAAGACAAGATCGTGTACATCAAGCCCAAGTGGAATGCTCAAGGAAAAGGTATGATCTTGATAGGTTTTCTATTTTACCGGTCTCTTGTAGTTATTGGGAGACCGGGTTTAGGATAGATAGTTGTACTATCAAGAGGGGCTCTCGAGTGGGTAGCTCGACCGTATCTTTCGGAGAGAGCTCAAAAACTCACATACATAGCATCATGTTTCTTGGTTGTTGTTTGGATCTTATCCACATGAGGTTCTAGAGCTTGTGGTTATCAACATAACAAGCTCTAGTTCATCAAAAATAGTTTTCCCTTGAATATCTTATTTTGTTTTTGATCTTGCGGGTTTTTCCGGCTCCACACCTTGGGAGATGTATCATATATATACATTTTGTTAGTTTCTACACATTATTATCTTTCCAAACAATATTGGTTTCATCTCTTTTGGAGTTCAGATGCAGAAGTTATGTTTTTTTTTGGTTCTAGAGTTCTCCCTGACTGTTACTACCGCTGATTCACCGAAAGTACCACTAGGCCACTTTTGGCGTTGGTAGTACCGGTGGAAGTACCGGTCTAGTTCCGATGAGCATGAAAACGCCCCCAGCACCCGTTCTGTTTTTGGCGCGTATTTGCCGGTACTTGGGCCGGTAGTTGACCAGAAGTACCGCTCGGGCACATTTTGGCACCGGTAATACCAGTGGAACTTCTAGCTCACTTCCGCTCAGCCTTGTGCACCCTGCAGTAAGCTTTATGTTTGGTCGCTTCTACTTGTCGGTACTTGGCCGGTAGTGGACCGGTAGTACCGGGCGGAAGTTCCAACCCGAGTCGGGTGGAACTTCCAGCCTGTATAACCAGGTCTTTTCAACAGTTTTCGAGCCGTTGGAACCGGGCTGGCTGGACCTTCTGGTGGCTCACCGGTACTACCGGACAGGCACAATTTGACCTGATCGGTCAGATCTGGGAGCCCTTTAAAAGGGGCTTCTCTTCCCCTTCGTGGGAACCAACTCTTTTCTTGGTTCTTTGTTTTCTCTCTCTCTGCCATTGTTGACCTTGAAGAGCTTGTCCTCTCCCTTCCCCCTCATATGGTTCTTGAATATTTTTGAGGGATTTGAGATAGGAGATCTACAACCCCACCAAACCATATCCCTTCTTTGTGAAGGAATCCTTGGGATCTAGATCTTGGAGAGTTTTATGTTCTTCTCTTGTGTTCTTCCTCTCTTATTCCCACAATAGATTTGGTAGCTTTGGTGGAATTTGAGAGTGAAGTACTTTCCCTTTCATTCGGTGCATAGGTTTGAGTTCTCCTCGGAGATTCGGCGAGTTTAAGCTCTTGGGCTTGTTTTCTTGGGTTCTTGGAACCCTAGATGGTTGTGTGGAGAAGTAGTGAGTTGTTAGGGCCTCCAATTAAGTTGTGGAGATTCCTCAAGCTTGTGGACTTTTCTGGCATTGTTCTTGGAGCCTCCAAGTGAGTTGTGTGGATTGCCCAAGCTTGACTCCTGTTGTGGAATTATTCTTGGGACCTCCAATTAAGTTGTGGAGATTTCCCCAAGCCTTGTATGGGTTCGGTGACCGCCCTCAAGTGTCCCATAGTGGATCGTGAGTAGGCTTTTGTGGCAAGCTCACGGGATAATAGGGTGAGCCTATTGTGGCATCAGTGAGTTGCATGCCTTCGCATCTTGAGGTGAGTCCTTGTGTGGCGTTAGGTGAGCATCGAGCCACCACACCTCAAGGTGAGCCATTTGTGGCATTCGGAGAGTATTGCGCCATCGCATCTTTCCAACAGATACGTAGCTTCTTTGGAAGTGAACTTCGTGATAAAAATCATCGTCTCCGCGTCCATCGGTTATCTCTTAACCAAGCCCTTTACTTATACAATTTACATTATGATAGTCATCGTGCTTGAAGTATTCCATCTTGCTATCACCTTGTTGCTTGTATTTCTTAGCATATGTTGTTGGTGCACTTAGTTGAACCTAGTGGATATAGGTTTTCGCTTGATAAATTAAAAGATAGTTTTATTCTACATTTATTAGAGTCTAAACCATAATAATTTTAAAACGCCTATTCATCTCCTCTAGGCGACATCCAATTCCATTTCATGGAACCTCCACCAATCCACATACTATACCATGGTTCCGTTGCCAGCCATAATAGATTATCACCACTCAGGCCGATAATTAATAAGTCATATTATTATGAAAATAGTATTTCTTCCATCCTTTTCAAAATATATGTGATACTAATAATAAATTGCATATACTTGATAAAACATCATCAAAGGACATGAGCAAGTAATGAACTTGCCTTGAGACTAAGAGGTAATGAAGTCGAATACTTTGACTTGCAACGGTCAAAAAAGCAATGTACTAGTTGGTAGTGAGGAGATATCTAGTGATGTGTATGATTTGTGTGCTACTAGGACCATCCATTCATATTCAAGGGACAAGCTTTGAGCACAACTCTAAGACTTTTCAACACATAAGCAAATAAGACCCTTATTTGTATTGTTTCCCATGATCCTCTCTCTCCTTGCTTGTTCTCCCTAATCACTTGTAAGTGTCTTTCAAGAACCTTTGTAGTCCCATGTCTACACGCTCGATTCGTGGCCTGCGTGTGACGTGAGATGGAGGTGACAATAGCTGGCAGTGAGCCAAACATCGGTTCCTCCAACTCCATGCTTGCGGCTATGTGTTGAGTTCCTCCAAGCAAGCTTTTATTTGGGAGCAGACTGAATCTACGTCTTGCCCTGCTCCACAATCCCAAATTTCGATTTTGGGGTGAACTTAAGGCTGCGTGTTGAGCTGCCCGTACTACCTAGTAGCTTTGATTTGGAGGGTGGTCTCAATCTCATGAGGGAGAGGGATTAGAAATGACAGATTTTTGTCACAATTGAAAAAATATCGAAGGTATAGATTTGCATATTTTCCATGGTGAGTGACTGAACTCAGGTTTGATCCTGCCCTTTGACTAAGATTGGACAGTGTGGATTGACATGGAAACTAGTAGCACACAAAGATCTCGTAGCACTAGATATTGTCTCCTATTTGATAGTTGAGATCGGGAGAGATGATGCTGGCAATTGAAATATTATTATTTTATTTGCTAGAGAGTTTGGGCATCAAAGCAAGGTTGTGCTCCAGTTCCATGACACTTTATTAAGACACCAGAAAGTGGATTTGGCAACGATGGATGCATACGATGTGGAAGGTCTAATAGACAAATATTAGGACTACATGGGTATTTAGCTCTTGCAAATAGAAATAACTCTGACAACTTTGTTTTGTCTTTATTCGCGATGCCATCACATGAGGAGGAGCTTTCCCAAGCGAGGTAGTATTTTTTGACAAATTTTCCCTATTTGTGAAACTAATTCCGGGTCTGACCGCTCCTAGAAAATAATTCGGAATCTTACCCCTAGGGTTGGCGCCATACCAAATGGAACCGAACTTGTTCATCTCGGCTCCAGGATCGAATGGCAATGAAGAGTTCAACCATGGGACCTAGAAATCCGACGTGGCAGCTGGTTTGGTAGCGAACAATATAGCACCGACCTATGGAAATTCTCAATACAGATACTCTAAAAGACACATTTTTTGATATGGCACCGACGCGTAGATAAAACCCTAATTGTTTCCTTCCCTGTCCTAGCACTTCTATTCCCCCTCGGTCGTCATTTGCTCTCTCTCCATCTATCTTTCTGTTTTTGTTTCTCTCTCTCCTTTTTTGCGCTAGGCTTCAATTCAACTGGAGACCCTTCAATTTCTTGAGTTTGGACCATGGGAAGTCTTCTAAGAGGTAATATCTCTCAAATACCCTTTGGTTCCACCTATTTGAATGCCTAATTTCTTATTTATTCTTCTCAATTTTGTTGAACCTTAGAATATTCTGTGCATTTCCTTGTAAGTAATGTTTATTTTGGAAAATATGTACTACATGTATGTATGCATTGAGTGTGTGCTTGTCATAGGGTTAGTTCACCTTTTTATGGTAAAAATAGCAAACACAAAAAATTGCACTATGTGTGCATGTTATTTTTAGGGATTCATCTCAATATAGATTGGTTCAAGTATTACATTCATTACATGTGTTTGTGAAGCTCATTTATCATGCTATCATGTTGTTTGGGGCACATAAATGGAATGCACGATTAGGGTGTTGTATAATACTAGTACTTTGGAATTGTTGGTGATAGTATGCCTTCTTATGTTAATTAAATTATGTTTCCTAGACTTTCCAGGCACGTGGAAGGATATTGCACATCAGATGAAGTTCTCAAAAACATACAGAGGCAAGTATCCTGATGTATCATGCAAAGATGCTCCGGTGCTACCAATATACCAGGTACCAAATTGTTGTTGTGGGAAGCCTTGTCAAATCATGTAATCTAGTCGCATCGCTACAGTTAGCCATGCATATTACTGTTGCAGCGATTCCCGCGTGAGTTCCGTTTTCTTATCGCATGGTTTCTTTTTTACTTTGTGCATCATTGATTGCTTCTTGGTAAAGTTTATTTGACAGGAATATTGTAGCTGCTACTTCTTTCAATGGATCAATGGCCCTAAGTATTATGGTGACTATCTTGATTCTGAATATGTGGGTATTCTTTTGAGGCTAAAACCAATGGAGAAGCGGAAACGCATTATGCGTCCTCATCCTTCTCCACCTAAGGTTTGGAGATTATACAAAACCAAACCCAAGGATCATCCACTTGTTTAGTGCGAGCAATGTCAAGATTTGATATGGTGGTGTCCCCTTTACAGGCTCGACACTTTGGATGGGTCTTGGAAAGGTTTTTGATGAAGAATTAAAGCAAGAAAGTTTAAGAAGGTATGAGGATCTCAAGAAGATGGACGATGAATAAAAGTCTAGAAGACAAGAGATTAAAAAATGATGAAGGATACCCAAAATAAAAATGAGATAGAAGCTAAAAGGAAGAAAGAAGAAGAAGAAGAAGAAGAAGAAGAAGAAGAAAGGGAAAGGGAAGAGAAGATGAGGAAAGAGTTTGATGATAGCAAGGTGTGGTTGAATAAGAAAACACCAAGTGGAAGTTGTGGAAATTATGAACACATGAGTTGAATCTCCATGGCATATTTTGATATAATGTAGCGAGCTTGTTTGTAATGAGAACATGCATGTTGTACCATGATGATCTATTTTGGCACCATTTTTAGTATGTTTGTAATGAGTACTTGAGATGATGTAGTGATTGAAACATTTGCAGTTGATATTGTTTGCTACTTAGTAGTACACCGCATGCCATGAAATGGTGAAAAATTGATATACAATTACACTTTATTTGTTGCGAGTGCTCGTGCTCGGGCAATGGAAACCATTGACCACTCTAAATCGAATATACAAGAGCACCTTTTTAAATGGAAACAAGATTAGGAGGAAATAAAAGTGTCTAGAAATTTTCCTACCAATCCTAATGGTCTCTTTTGTTGGCCATATTTTTAGCACACCATGACTCGTACTACTTCTGGTTGTTCTCTCTGTGCTCTCTCTTTATTTTCTCCTCTAGCTTCTTGGCCTCTTTTTTCTACACATATGCTTCCCCATACTAGTAAATTTCATATTGTCTTTGGGATTCAAACCAAAATTCCTTCTCGCACCGGACCCGCATATTGAAGAAGAGGAAACTTAGCCTAAAAATAGTGTTTAACATAAAGTGAAGTTAGGAGAGAGGAGAGAGCACTTACAAAATAGGGCACATGATGCGTGTGTGGCCGCAGATAAATCCCCATTTTCTACCTTTTGATCTTGTCTTCATCGGTTGTGTAGCATCATCCCACACAACAATCACACTGGATGATCCACAGAGCATGACCATCTAGATCTTCCATCAGTGGCATGTTTGGTGGAAACAATGACCAACTATGAGGACCTACGAGTTGAATTGCTTTTTTGTTTCCCTTTCCTTGAATAGGATCATGCACCGACCATGAGTGGTTTGTTAATGTGTGTGTGAGAGAGATATAGGTTGGAGTGAAGACACACATCCACTCTGATGCTACTTATGGAGGAATTCCGGACACAACATGGGGACTGAAGTAAAAAAATAATAGCAGACTGTATAGACAAGGATGAACCCATCAATTTATTATAGGTAGGAATAATATATAACTTACAAGGGTGTCAAAGAACATAATATGAATACATAATGGCATAGAACATAAGTAAATTTAATACTCATGCTAAATTACAACAATACTATGGCTCGAGGGCACAACACTCCCACGGTGATGCACATGAAGAGCTTTTGAGTAAGCCATCTATTTTCTTAAGCAAAAGATAATCAGATTTATCCATTATCAAATGCATTATAACATAGCAATATCACTAGCCACACAATTTAACATAGGCAAGCTAATCTAATTAGCAAACTACATACTCAATAGAGGCCTAAAATAAATACACTATAGGCATTCATATGCAAACAATCACATTAAATACAAACTCAAGTGTACCCTTCATAACCTAAAATACATGCTAACAGTTGGACTTGAACATATGAACTTGACATGTGTATAATTGGATGGTACAAGATAAAATCAAGCATTTTCTAGATCTTGATTGCAGCGATTAACTGGAATTACTACAATACTTGCAATACTAAATGGCGCAAAATTAAAGTTTAATTAGCCAGGCTCTAGGTCGGAGAAAAGAAGAAGAAGGTTGTTCACCAGTCTGTCTCTCAACCTCTTTAAAGAAGCTACCTACCATGATTTGGTCTTGAAACAATATTGGCACCCCCGTTTGATGGATCTTCTAGGCACTCTATGTTGGGAATCGGTGCGGAAAACAAAAAATTTCCTATGATGTAACCCCAGAACTGCCTAGGATCTATATATGTAGTAATGCGGTAACGGCCGGAGCGTATAGAATACATACCCTTGTAGACCATACGCGGTTAACGTTTCGCGTGGAACGTGGTTGATGTAGTCGTACTCGAAGCCCACCTCAAGGTCGCGAAGCTCCTCGCAGGTCACCCCTTGCTCCTTCGTCATCTTCATCGTGCAACAGCTCCGGCTCACGACATTTAAGCGTCCCAAGTGTTGCGCCTCGTGTCTTCATACACATCCGGTGCACGATGAGACCTCCGGCTCTCCGATCCCGCTGGGAGTGCGAAAGTTGATATCCGGCTAGGAATCCCTGCAGTGCAAAGGCATACTGTAGGTGTGCCTTGATCGCACAGCCCAGACTTGGGGCCATGATCACAAGGTATAGAGAGAGGGAGGGAGAAAGTCAACCAAAGGACTTCTCAAATTGTTGGTGTTTTAGTCCTCCCATGGGCACCTCCTTATATAGGCTAAGGGAGGTGTACCCTCCCTCTTAGGTGCCCCATGTGGGACTAAATAGATAAAGAAAAGAGGAAAAAGGGGCACTCCAGCCGGCTGGGCCACAGGGGGCCAGCACAGCAGCCCACAGCGGCCAACAGAACCAGCAGTAGCACAGCCCGGCGAGTGGGCCGGCGAGCCCACCATGCGACCTGCCAGCGGCTGCCAACTGAGCAGCCCGGGTGGGCCTTTCGCCCCCGGCGGCCCAAGGTGGAAAGAGGCGGCAGGGGGGAGCAGCCGGGTGGGCCGGCAGTGGCCGTGGCCTGCCTGGCGGCCTGGCTCCCCTGCGCGCCCGAGTGGGCCGGGGTCGAGCCGGCCGGCCCGGCGGCCGTCTGGCTGCTGTCCGCCCCAGCGCGGTGCCCTTTATCCGCCGCCCGCCCACGAACGTGGCCCAGCTCCGTACCGCCCCGTGCGGTGGCTATTATCTGCCGCCCACATGGGCATGTGCTGTTTTTCCTTTTCTATTTTTCTGTAGCTCTTCTTTTAGGCTAATTCCCTCCGGGGATTTGGCCTAATATAAAAGTTGCTTTTATAAATCTTAATATAAATATTATTTAGAATATATTAATTCACAATTAACATATAATAAATATATTATGCCAGGGATATCCATGTGACCCCTATGCATTCCTGATGACAATGTCGTTTGAACCATCTAAATGTAGCATTCTCTTCCTTTTGTTTCTCGATACAACTTGTCTGAGATCCGACCATTGGTATCCCATACCTTGTTCAATCTCGTTCACAACAAGTTATTTTTTCTCACCATGACCATTGATATTACATCCCCGTGACCTAGTCACATGTTGCAACATTTATAGATGTAATCTCACCAAGCCGGCCGTATGTATCTTTACCCGTCATGTGGGTGAACAAATCCCGGTCTTGCAGTCACATATCATCTACTGTTCCTTCGGAATACCCAACGTACACCTTTATGGCCACCGTATTACCAGATGATGGTTGATGCAGTCTAAGCAGCCTAGGGAAACAGTGAGTAATATGAGCTCACGGTCTAAGGAGAAGGAGTCTATGTATAGCTGTTGCAACAATGAACTATATGACTTGATTGTGTTGCAATCCTTCGAGGAATGTCCAATTACATCATTCTCTAATGATATGATCTTGTTGTCAGTCGGCATAAATGCCCATGATCTTGAAACCCAGATCATATCCATGACCAACGAACTAGTATAAATAGAGGCTACTAGGGACTTGGTTGTTTCATACCACACCTATACCAATCTTTCTAATTGGCACAGTTATAGAACAATATAAAACTATTATAAACTAATTGAGATATGACAATAAAAACCTATTTATTATTTGCCTCTAGGGCATATCTCCTTCACTCTAAAGCACTTGTTTTTGTTTTTGTCATGGTGATCGCCTAGATTGCCTGGATGCCCCAAAACATTAGGAGCAAAAAAATCCAAATGGAAAAAAGATAGCAGAAGCTACCCAACCTACAAGATCTTTTACATAAAAATAAGGGTAAGAAGTAATTTTAGCCATCTCAGAATGCACCAATGGATTATTTGATCCATATTGATGCAATGTGGCCAAATGAAGAAGACTGGTGCCTACTAAAATAAGGCTATCTAATTTTTTGAAAAGGATTAGTTGAAATCCCCTAATAGTTTTTGCAAAACCAACATACTTTCCTGGAGAACCAGTAAAAACTTCTACCACAAAGAACGGTTGTGATAACACTACTAGAAAAAAGGTCACATGTGGCACACCCATTTTTTTACCCATGGCGCACTACCGGTGCGCCACTAAAAAGTGACATGCATAGTAAAAGTTAGCTGTGACACACCACCTAGTGCGCCACGAGTAGGGGTTTATGGTGCAGCACTGGTACAAATTTCAAAAAAAGGGATCTGGATCACATTCCCAGCGTCGTTGCCTCGTTGGAGCCTTCATCGCCGTTGTGGCCATATCTTACCACCACAAGGAGATACGGGAGGCCTTGGCCGTGGCCGGAGGTGGGAGGAGGAGGTCGCGACCTGAGATGGGTGGAGGAGGGTGTGGTCGGAGGAGGGCGTGATCGGAGGTGGGCACAGCCGGAGAGAGTAGAAGGAGAAGGGAGGAGAAGGAGAGGAGAAGGAGAAGAGAGAAGAAGGAGAGAAGGAGAGGATAAGGAGAAGAGAGGAGAAGGAGAAGAGGAGGAGGAGAGGAGAAGGAAAGAGGAGAAGTGGAGAAGTAGAGGAGAGGAGAAGTGGGGGAGAGGAGAAGGAGAAGGGGGTGGGGAGTTCAGATTTGAATCCCGCCGTACCTTACCCGTGGTGCACCAACTCACTTTTTTCTAGGAAAAAATCTTATTTTGTCCGTAACTCTTTTCCTTTTCGAGTTTTAAGATTCTAAAAATCGCTAAACAATCTAAGATTATTGCCATCGGATCTAGAATTTCATGTAGATGAATTTTCATAAAAAACTTTTTAATCCAATGTCGTATGCAAAATTTATGGATGTCTACCATGTCATAACCTTTTTTTGGCAAAAAAAATGTTGAAATTCATGTTTGTTAATTTTCGGAGAAACTAGACCATATTACCTACATACATGTTAAAGGATTTTAAAATTTGAAGTGTTTTTTATTTTATTTTATTTTATTGCAAAATTAAAAAGGTGATAGGGGGTTGTGGACTTGAAATTCTGCAGCTCACTTACCCGTGGCGCATGCCACAGTGCTGCGTTACCCTTGGCGCACCACCCCTGCCAGCCAAGGCAAAACTTACTCGTGGCGCATCACATTTCACGGTGTGCCACGACTAAGTTGCTACCGGTGGCACACCTACATGTGGTGCGCCACCAGTATATTCCCGTGGGGCACCTCTCTTTTTCGGTGCCCCACGGGTATGTGATCTAGCTAAGTGTAAGAAACACTCAATTTTTCATACTAATGAAATTTCTATTTGCACAGGATCTAGGCTTAATTCCCAACCCATTCCTGAGGTCGGACTCGAAGGAAAATAGATTGGTTCACCTGTTTTCTCGCATAGATGTGAAAAATGCTTTTTTGAGGGGAGTTCAGCAGGAAGGGAGCAAGCTACATGTTGACGACGACCAAAAAGAGCCCGACTATGGCCGAGAGGCCTAGTCCACGCGGCGGCACCATGGGAAGCCTGCGGGGAGGGTAGTCCCGAGCAATGGTGGCGAGGCTCCCTTTTTAACCGTAGGGATATGGCGGTTGGCGGTGGCGGGTGGGTCGACAGGGTGGAGGGGATGGAGGACTCAGGCAGCAGCTTTGGCCGCATCGGTGGCGTGGGGAGGCGACTGAGGACTCGAGCGGCGTGGGGCGGCGAAGGGGTAAGAAAGGTGTGGAGTGAATCTGGATCGAATTGGGTAAGAAGTTTATTAAACCTAGACGTTTGGCGTCGTTTCACCTGGCGCCGACATGCGATCTGGATTCAGTTCTACACTTACGTCGGCGCCATATCATCCGGCGCCGAACGAGCTGCCATGTCAAAATTCCGGGTCCCGCGGTCGAGCACTTCGGCGCCATTCAGTCCTGTTGCCGAGATGCACAGGTTCAACTCCCTTTGCTATGGCGCCGACCCTAGGGATAGAATACAAATTAGTCTTTGATAGAGATCAGACCCAGAATTAGCTTCATAAATAAGGCAGATTTGTCAAAGAAAAAGAAAACGCCGAAGTATGTCTCTCGGTTCCAACCAACCAACCATCCAAAGAGAAAACGCGGAGCTTCAGTCCGGCGTGCCCGGGCAACTGCCCGGGCTCTCTCTAAAATCTTTTGCTAAAGTGGTAGCTGCTAATGAAGGATTAATCAGCTTTTTCTTGGGCAAAATGCCCGTTGGCCAGGAGCCTTTGTACTTTGCCCAGGCTAGGTCTCTCAGCTGGCTCCGCCACTGGGAATGGCAGTGGCAGGCACACACGCAGAGAGGCAGAGAGGCATTGCATGGGATCCATCAGAGAAAGGACAGGGGCAGTGGAGTTAACTTGCAGGCAGGCATGTTGTGCAGGACGCAGACGCACGCAGAGGAAACGCAAAAGCCACACTCAAACTGCTTTTCCGTCTGACAAGAAAAATAACTCACGCGCTGGTCATGAGTCATGACCATGCCATCTACCACAACCCATTGGGCAGTGCGAAATAAATAAGAACTCAGACCCAAGTACACAAGGCGAGCAAAGGACGGGGCATAGGCACGTTATCTTACGCAACTAGAGCTGCTTCACCGCAATGCCCAAAAGGGCACAATCCTGACTCACCCCTGACTAAAGTATCATGCCACCCCTGCTATGCTATGGTCCCCTACAGAACCCTCTCTCCACACAACACACGCATCCTTTTCACATCTCTCTCTCTCTCTCTTTTATTTTGGTTCTGTTTTGTTTGTACAATATATTAAAAAATACTCCTATAGCACTAATTATTATAGAGTAATTATGTACTGGATGGGCAGATGGAACACACTTAATCCTAGGAATAAACAACCTCACTAGCTAGACCAGGCTCAATTGTCTACTAATGGTGGTGGTGGCACTTTTGTGGGATGGTGGTGGTGGTGCTGGTGATGGTCATGGTACAGATAGAGAGAGAGAGGAGAAAAGAAGAAGAAAGGCAAGTCGGAGGTGTACGCCAGTGAGATATCTCTGACTTGCGCTGCTGTATCTTTAGTGCAGATGCATCCTTTTCCAGTACCACTTCTGCGAGCGCTGTCTGTCTCATCCCAGCCCAGTCCCCTCACCTCTCTACCAGGAATTTACCAAACCTCTGCATTCCATAATTAAACGCCCGCACTGCAGTGGGGATGCCACCACTTTAACTGAAACACACCACCTCGCACCACTGCACCCCCCTCCCTCCTCATTCTCTCCTCCCCATCCCGTCCCCTCCTTCGGCGAGCGCAACGGACGATCTTGCCTTGCCAGGAGGAGCCATGGCCCTGCTGACCCTGCTGCTGCTTTCTTGAGATCTTCTTCAGGTTTCCGGGCTGGTTTGGTGAGCGAGGAGGCGCGGTGCAGGGTTCTGCTTCCTGGGTTGGGTGTCCGAGGTAATTCTCCGGCCGCTGCTTTCCTTGCAAGAACCCAGTGGTTCTCCTGCATCTTGGTCCGTTTTCTTCATCTTCAACAATTCTGGCGTTCTTTGGTTCAGTGTTGTTGTGTTCTTGGTACTACGAGTAATTCTCTGTGCATGATCTGTCCGGCGGCTAAAGGAAGGATTTGCGTTCATGTATGGCGATTGATTCCTTGTGGACTACTAGTAGTTGAGATCTTCCAAGTAATTTGCTCTGATGATCCGTTCAGGCATGGCCCTTTTTTTCCAAGTGATAAGATGGAATATTGCGGTAGAAATTAATCCTCTTGTGTACTATCTAGTACTTCGTGCGTACTCCAGTCCATGCTCGCTCATGTTTGGCCGGTTGGTACCACGTCGCTCTACCAGGTTTTTGTTCCTTATAACACCAGATGCAGATGATTGGGTCTCGCCATCTCGTCTCTAGATTATCATGTTTTCCTGCTTCCTATGTTTTGCCAAAATTGTCGAATCTCCTGGTCCAAGTACTCGCATAAGTTATGTGTACCTACTCCTAAGTAAGGTGGTATACTAACAAGTACTTTTTTCATAAATTAATCTCTTGCATTAACTGCCATCTAGTAGGACCATGCATAATTCGACCACAAGTCAAATCTAGTGATGTGATGACTTGTAGCACATGAAAAACAACACAGCGATCTTGTTTGGTGGGCTTCTGAAAAAAAATGTCTTCTTTGTTGTTGAATTTTCAGTCATAGTTATCTAGAATCTACGTTTGTGTTCTCGTCTAGCGGTTTAAATCTCTCCAGAATACCATGATTTAAACTTAGCGGGGCTTAGTTGTGTAGACGGGAGCACCAAAGCTAACATCTTTTCATGACAACAACTGAATGTGCTATTCTTGGACTCTCTTTTCCTATCAGATAAGGTTCCGTTTTAGAGATTCCCAGACCAGAAAAGAAGCCATGCTTTTCATCTGTTTGTGCTCTCATCTGGCATCAACCATACCATATACTGTATCTATCAAGGCTTAGCAATGAATCAGATACTACTACTTCTCTTTGGGCCACTTTTCCTATTTCTGCACTCCACATTCAGTAGTTATTATTCAGCAGAACATGAAATGTGTTTTGTTTATTAGCTTGAGAAGAAATTCTGTTGTGCTTCTCTAGTCACCTGGATAAATCTGAATTATTTGCCTAGGTTTTCTGTATTGAAAGCGTAATCGACTGTCGTCTTCGGAATCACGTAAACCCGAAGCAACTAGTATTTCAGACAAGAATGTGTCAATTCAGACATCATGGTGCGTGCTTATCCACGAGGCTAAGCATGACCATCTATAGACATTCAGTTTGTCATCATCACCACAACTGACAAGAACAACACATGCTATTTTATCCTTGTATACACTCATGGCTTATCTGCACTTTGCTGAGTCGGTCAATGAGTGCAGCTGAGACTAGAAACACAGAGATCCTTCCTTCTCAGGAAGTGTATGCATCAAATCATCTCACCAAGTACACACACGCTTGCACTTTGCTTACATGAGTTTGTTTGTTCTGTAACTGCAGGTGAGAGAGAAGGAGACAGAGTGACACTCCAGGGGGTAGAAGTTTCAGAGAGAGGTTTTTCAGTTCAGACTCAGAGATGAAGAGCAACAGCGTCCAAGAAGCGTGTGAGGATCAGCTGTCCGACATCAGCAGCCAGGCGGCGTCCAACTCCTCCTCCTGCCCGCCGGCCACCCTCGACCTGTCGCTCACCGTCTCCGCCGCCGCCACCACCACCGCGTCCAGCACCACCGACAGCAACGGCGGAGGCGGCAGAGGCACGCAGCCCGCGGCGGCGGCGGCCGCGCGGGAGCCGGCGCGCGTGTTCACGTGCAACTACTGCCAGCGGAAGTTCTTCAGCTCGCAGGCGCTGGGCGGGCACCAGAACGCGCACCGGCGGGAGCGCACGCTGGCCCGGCGCGCCGTGCACCGGCTCGACGCCTACCCCTACGGCTACGCCGACGTGGCCTCCCTCCCGCTCTACGGCGGCTCCCACGGCATGTACCCCATCGGCATCCAGGCGCACGCATCGGCGCACCGCCCGGGCGTGGCCGTGCCGGCGCCGGCGGAGCGGCAGCAGCAGCAGCAGCAGCAAGACCAGGCGCGGGCGAGGGCGCTGCTGGGCCCGATGCCGTTCCTCGTGGGCGCCGACGAGGAGGCCAGCTTCGGGTGGCCGGGCAGCTTCAGGCCACCACCACCGGCTGGCGACGTGGCCCTCCACCACCCGAGCTCCTACTTCGTCAGCAGCAGCGGCAGCGTGGTGGTGCAAGCCGACGAGGAGCCCGACCTCACGCTTAGACTCTAGCCAGTCCGCACGACGTCGATCGGTCGATCGCCTATAGGTTGGTGTAACTCCGTCAGGTTCTTGAGAATTTGCTAGCCTTGCTCCCGCTTCATATCGATCAGATTATTCATCAGATCATAATGGTGGTAGACGATTCGGATTGTTTCCTGCACGCGTACTACGTCGGTACGTGCAAGTATTTTTTTGTACAGTTTTGGTGCCCTTCTGTGGTATTGGTAGTAGTAACGTGTACCCTATAACTTGTTCCTGGCTTCGGTATCAAAAATTCATGTAATCAACCGATCATGTTACTATGCCCAGCGCGTTCCAGATTGTTTTTCCTAGGCTCTGTGAAAATTCCTAAGCCAGTGTGGCATCGACACGCCTCCCCCGCCGTCGCTCTCGGCGGCGGCGCCGGAGTACAATGGTGAGCGAGAGGTCCAGACCATCGCTGCTGTTCCCAGACCATGATGTCCTAACAGGAGTTGAAACTTGCGACAGTTCAGTGGATCGAGACGACCTGAGAACAACCAAGCAGGCAAATCTACGCGGGATCCCAACGCACACACCAACAGTGTGTGCCACCCAGAAAAATATATCATTGAAAAGGAGAGGAGAGAATGACAGACACAGACGTTGAAATATTCTCATGACGATGCCAATTATAGCATGGGGCGAAATGCACAGGTCATGACCCAACAACTGCACTCTGCACCATCAGAAGTATTTCCAATGACAGGGCACACTTTTTTTGCAAGCAATTAACTGAAATGTTGGTGTCAACTTGTATCTGGCAGCGAGAGGTTAGGCCTCCTCCACTTATATAGCAGTTAACTGGTAGTAAAAGAAACAAATTACAACAGCTCAGAAACCATTCTAATGGAGAACAACGCATTTTTCAGACATTCAGAAGCAGCGGATGGTATAGTATATATTTTTACCGGGGTCTGTCTATACCCACATCTTCTTTGTGGCTTCCATCCGCTCGAGCAGGCCCTGGATCTCGGTCTGCATCCGCAACTTCATCTTGTGGTAGTCGTAGTGCGAGTTCTCGAGCGTCTTCAGCTCCTCCATCTTCTTCCTCCGCTTCTCCTCCGTCTCCTGGAAGCACAGCTTCGC
Source organism: Avena sativa (assembly GCA_916181665.1). Classification (NCBI taxonomy): domain Eukaryota; kingdom Viridiplantae; phylum Streptophyta; class Magnoliopsida; order Poales; family Poaceae; genus Avena; species Avena sativa. Next base: position 688,319,367 of record OV702289.1, read on the forward strand.
CAGCTTTGCGGCGTACTCCTCCTCCAGCTTCTGAGTCCTGGAGCGGACGATCTGGCGGTAGTTATCGACTTCCTTCCGGGCCTCGTCAGCCAGCTTCTGGAACAGCTTTGCTTCGGCTTCCTTGCACTTCACGATGGTCTCGAGGGTCGAGGCGTCGTCGTCCTTTGAGGTGCTGCTGAAATGGGGTTCCATGGAGAGTGGCTTTGGGCTGGCAGCGAAATGGGTCTCAACAGAGAGCGGCTTTGGGCTGGCGCCGTAGTGGGGTTCAATAGAGAGCGGCTTTGAGCTGGCGCTGTAATGGGGTTCAATAGAGAGTGGCTTTGAGCTGGTGCCGTAATGGGGTTCGATGGAGAGCGGCTTTGAGCTGGCGCCGTAGCGGGGTTCGATAGAGAGTGGCTTTGGGCTGGACTTGAGTGCATCAATCTGCGAGTCGAGAATGGAAGTGCCGGCATTGAAATTGAACGATTTTGCTGAACTCATGGTTGGACTCAGAAGGGGAATTGTAGATTGGCTCGCCTGAGCTGCCGCCAATATTCCTTTGGACTTGCTGCCAGTAACAGAGCAGTCTGTAACACCATCTGTGAAACAAAAAAAGCTGATTAGAGCTTTGTGCCTGGTAAGTTCTATATAACTCTGTGGAACATATTTTCTCTTGCAACATATATAATGGCATCTCCGTTTCCCTATTGCTCTAAAAGAGCATATCACAGTTTTGATATATCTGTACAGTGTATGAGTACTATTATAGATTTAGTCTCCACATTTTGCTTCTTTAGATCATGCCTAACCTCATTCTTGTAATTCAATACCTGATGAAACAGTTACCACGAATATAAGTAGATTCAAGGACCCAAGCCCCTTCACATTTCATGGTTCAGTAGGAGCAATATGTTTTGTACAGAATTCCACAAAGATACTGTTGGAGTGCTGGCCAAAAAAATTAAGGTTAATTTGTTCATTTAGAGATATTGGCTTAATCTATAAACATTACGTATCTCAAAATAAATTCCGTCCACTCGAGAAAAACTCTGTCCAGCTTTATAAGTGCTAAATGACGGGAGTTCATTGTGCATGTCAAATAAAATGCGTCCTTATTGCAATGCCGTCAGCGGATCTCCTAAATACCAATTGCAAATTCAAAAATGACTCAGCAATGCCATGAGTTCTAGTGCCAAACAGACCGATTTCCCAAATATTATGGGACAAATAGAAGAAACTGTGAGTACCTAAACATGACTGACAAAGATCGTATGTAGCACAAAATATACACGATGATAATATTTATAAGCAGTTTAAAGTGTCGAAAATGCATGCAGCTGCTATATGATGATTCTTATATGAAAGTAATAAAGCAAGTAACAGTTCATTTAGAGAACCACAAGTTTGAAACATGGTATTTTAGAATGTAAGGCAAAGCGATCTTACATTTGAAGAACTGTAGCATGATGTTTGTTGCATCCACAAGGGAAATAACTTTCTTTGCGAGCATGCTGAGGACCTCTTCAGACTTGGCATGCAGCCCCTTCCCCTCAAAATCATCACTAGTAGCAAAGATCTTCCTAACAAAATCAAGCTCTTTCATGAGCATCTCAGCATTCCAGTTCTCTGCGCAGCTATTGAACACCTCCTTAACGAATCCAAACATCTCAGAAGCATGGCTGCAACCAAGGCACTGGAACTGCATCTCAGTCGTCCCCATGGGCCCTTTCAGTGTCGGGCCTGGTCTGATCAAGTTCCTCTCGAGCCCGCACGCAGCATGGCACCAGTGGCCGCAAACATCGCAACCAACCCAGCTACATGTATTCGCGGCGCAGTCGAACTTGTGGCACACGGGGCACATACACGAGCTGCAGAAGCCTTTCTTGGCGGAGCAAATCTTACAGTCGCAGTCGTCCACGGGCAGCAAGCTCTTGCAGTTGAGGTTGCGGCAGCGCGTCATGAGGAACATCTCCACGAGCTCGCTGCTCGGTACCCGGCCCTTGCCGGTGACAAACGCGGAGGTACCGGTCTTGATGGCCACCAGGATCTCCAGCTGAGTCCGGTTCGCCTGGGCCAGCGCCTCGGCGGTGAGGTCAGACCGGCGCTCCAGCCTCCGCTGCAGGCTGGCCAGCTCGTCCCTCTTCTCCGGAGCATCGAGCATGGTCCGCACGGCTTCCCGCAGCACCTCCAGCGACTCGCTGGGGAAATCCTGCAGCACATGCGCCATGGTGGACACGGAGTCCGACACGATCTCCCGCAGGATCCTATCAGGCCGCGAGGACTGCCTACCGTCGAAGCTGCCACCCGCGCTGGATGCTGCTGCGGCCGCAGCGGCAGCCATCTTGGCGGGGAGCTCGGTGGGGAAGAAGGAGGAGGTGCCCTCCTTCATGGGCGGCGTTGCGAAGGCGACGCTGCCGTCCCCCATGGGGCGGAAATTGAAGCGGCTGTGGACGGAGCCGTTGGTGCCCTCCCCGGCCGCGTAGATGTCGGTGGAGTTGTGCGTGAGGGAGCAGCTGGGGTTGTGCGAGAACATGGAGTAGGAGTAGGACATGTCGTCGGAGTTGATGCTGCGGGTGCGCCCCGTGGTGGCGCTGTAGGTCCGCCTCGGGGGCGGCGCGCCGGCCGACGCGGCGCGGAGATCTCCATCGGCCGCGGGCGCCGACGGGAGCAGGGACGGGAGCTGCTGGGAGGACGGCTGCTGCCCCGGCCCGTCGGAGGCGAGGGAGAGCGAGAGCTGGAGGGAGTCGAGGCGTGGCTTCTTCCCGCCGACCACGGAGGAGTCGTCGCCGGGACCGGGAGGATCCCCCCCGCGCTTGGGCGCGGAGAGGTGGAGGAAGTCGCGCTCGACGCAGAGCTTGGCGGCGTCCGCGGCAGCGGCAGAGTCGGCGGCAGGTTTGGGAGGGGATGAAGGGCCGGCTGCTGATGCCGCTGCGTCGGCTGCGGCTGCGGAGGCGAGGGTGGGCTTGTCGCAGAGGTAGCTGCTGAGGGTGAGCTCGCGGTTGGGGAAGGGCTGCTGGTCGGCGGGCGGCGGCGCGGCGCCGGGGTCCTTGGATCCGTCGGAGTCGCCGTACATGGCCGGCGGATTCGGGGGCGGATTCGCGGCGATTTCGGTGGGCGGGCGGGCGGGCGCTGTGGGGTGGGTTGGGGTTGACTTCCGCACGCCGAGACGCGGAAATGGGGCGGGCGGCGGAGGTTGGGAGGAAACTGGGCGCAACTCTTTTTTTTAACTTCCTTTTGGTTTTTTCTCTCGAGGGATTTTTTAATTTTTTGTTTCTGGCGAGGCTGCGGGAATGTCTCGGCGGCGATGCAGAGTTTACTTGTTTTCCCTCTCCGCTGGCTGGCGCTGGCGCCCGTGACGTTCAAAGCGGCGGGCGCTCCCTTCCGTTGCCGCCTCGACAAGTCCACTGCGCAGCCGCAGCGCGGCTGCATGCGCTTGCGTAAGTTTTCTGGCCGTTTTTCCCATACAGAAACGGACGGTAGTGCGAGAACGAGTCGTTTCTCTACGTAGGGGGAGCGGGCACAAATGGAGCGTGTAGAAGCAGCCGACTCGTGAACCGTGACAGCGAACGAAGCACGAGCTCGCTTGGTACGCGGGACGAGGAAAAGGTCAAACCGCATGTGATTATCGACGGCGACGACGAGCGATCTCGTGGGTTTCTTCAAAAAGACGAGGAACGACGATCTACCCTCCCGTGCAGTGCAGTGCGGCCAGAGCAAGATCGGCTGGGTGCGAGCAGGCAGAAAGAGAGAGCAGAGCGGGCAGCAATCAATTTGGTCTTCGATCGGTGGACTGCCGACGCGGCAGCAACAAGCACTAGTATGTGGGAATTTCTTAGCTTATCTCGTGCCAGTGCGACAGACAGCCGAGCTGATTTTCCATTGCTAGTTAAGTGCGGCAGCGACGCAATGCCGGTGACTTGATCCGAAAACCATTGCAGTTGCCGCGATATCGACATGTGCCATCAACCCAACATCAATGGCAAACATGCAAACACAGGGATCAGCATCCCCGGTTCATTGATAGCATCAACGATACCCTAAAGGACAGAGTCTAATTTATTTTTTGGGTCCGACCAGCGTGTATGAGAAGTTCCTAGAATATAGCCTTTACGGTTCCATGCAGAATTTAAAACAAAACCATTTGACTAAAGTAATTACATGGCCAAAGTTACATTCACCCGGCATTTTTACCCCATAGACACGCGGAGTCATACTGAAGAGAAGAACGCAGGCACCGGAGTAGATGTTGCCGTAGACCATGTGCCTTGTATTGCTAGCTTCTTGGCACCAGGGGAGGTGCCATGGTATTCCTTCGTAGTTTTCTGGGCAAGCTGATAGTCCTTCCATCCAGAAACAAGTGACTTGGATCTATAAGTGTGAATAGATACATCCGAATCAGAAATCCAAGTTACTTATTTTCGGATGGAGGGAGTATATTATATTCCCTATCCTCATTTGCTTCCCTAGCTTATCTCCAGTTGTAGCAAGTTCTTGATTAGCTGCGTCTGATGGACGGTTCAACATCATTTTTTAGGGCATCTTCACCGGGCCGATCCAAACAGACGACCCAAAACGTCTGTTTTAGTCCAGATAGGTCGGGTCGCGGTCCGGCCTGTCCGAGAGACCCGCACAGCGGCCCGGCGCATCTTGTCTATCTCCCCCGTTGTCACCGCTTCTCGCCCTTGGGGATGAGATCTTAGTGGCGACGCGGCGTCGGCTTCCCGCGCGGCCGGTGTTTCCCGCTATCATTGCGTTCCGTTTCTCACATGCGCCCCTCCGCAGCCAGAAAACTTCCCGCGCCTAGCTGGCCGTTTCCCGCCTTCCGACGCCGACGTGGCAGAGACAACGAGTTCAAGCAAGAGAATACACCGCCAAAAAAAGCGCCAGCCACCACCAGCGATGCCTCGCCACAAGATCGCCAACTTGACCAAGATTAGGGAGATGTGCTGCAACCGCTTCCCGTGGTGCTCTAATGACGGTATCGAGCTTCGGGCCACATTGATGGTGAAAGGATAGAGATGTCACCTAGAGGGGGTAAATAGGCAATTTCAAAACTATTACGGTTTTGGCTTGATAGAATTCAGAATTAAACTAACATTTATTTTACAAGCACAAAACCTAAATACACTAAGCTTAACTATGTGCACCACCAACAAGTTAAGCTAAGCAAGATAACACAAGATAAATATACCACAAGTGAGAAGCAAGATATAAGTACTTCAAACTCGATGGCTCAAGGAAAGTAAGCTCGGGTATAGAGATAACCGAGGCACGCGGAGACGAAGATGTATTATCGTGTTCCCTTACAAGTAAGGTATGTGGACCCCCGGATTAATCCTCTAAGAATCTCTATTATGCATATCACCATGACCCCATGATCAGTCTGCCATGGCATATAACCGACAAGTATCAAAGTAAACATCCATCACTTAAGGATTCATGTCATACATTAGTTGCTATTATGGCTACTTCAATCAACATCAGCAGAACTTCATCAAGCGTAGAGACTGAGCCATGTCTTAACCTACCGGCAGCTGACTGGGAATGTCCTAGCTCGCATAGTCATCAACATCACCTTTTTCTCGATATCTGACCAAGTTAATAGCCAGGAACAATGTCGGTGCGTACTTTGAATGTACTCGCAGGCCACCTTATGAGAGTAATAATAACAAGAGGATATGCAATATAATTGTGGTAGTAGGAAGGCTCCATGAGAGGTTCTTTCCTAAAATAGTTTCTCTTGTAGATATAGCATCTATATATCTTTGTTGAAAACTTTTGTAAAACATTTTGCAAACTTTTTTGAATTTTTTGGAAAACATTAGGACTGGGTCACCCATTTCTCATCTCACGGTCGACATCGACCGGACCTTCCATCTTCTGTGATCCTTCAAGATCACCTTACCTTCCCTGGTGTCTTTCAGACCACCAGTTTTCGAAAAATCTTTCTTTTCCGAAATCATTTTTGAAATCAAAACCAGCACCGCTCTACAACAACATTTCCAACCATCCATAACCGCAGACATGGCTATTTGGATAGATTTACACTCTATAGAGGTTGTACACTTTACCCACACATCCGGATACCCTTCCCTGATCCCGCACGAATCGTGGGTCGAGTAACCGATCAAGACTCTCTAGATGCCCACTCTAGGATAGGCCCTACCCTATGAATTGTTCCCCTCAATACCGAGACGTCAGGATCCACGGGCCAACCAGAGCGCCCCACTCAAACTTGGAGTGTGCACTTTCAATGAGTGGCTCATAGTATCGCCCGGCTGCTCACATGGGCGGTCCTACTTCCCTAGGCAGCTTCAGTTGGTTTTGATGGATTGAGTTCATGGCACTAGGAATTTACTTGCTTTGCCTTGGTATAATTTCTTTATGAGTTAAAAGTCAAAAACCAATTAATAAAGGGGTTTTGAACTAAGCCTCGGGTATGTATGATATCAATGTACCAAGACGATACCAACATATAGGTATTGAAATAACAAGGCCAACAAAAGCGGTTTCATGATTTTATCACTTTTCTTTAATTAGATATGTGTTTTATAATGGAAATATCCCTAGTTTAGGTGAATAATTCACTTGGAATAGCATAAGCTAACAGGTAGGTATGGTGGACTCTTTGGAATAACTTGGTTTAGGGAGTTCGATGCATGAGTGGAACTCATACTTTGTTGTGGAGGCTAGCAAAAGACTGGGAGCGACAAACTAAGAGAGCAATAATGGCCATAATCATGCAGAGCGACAAAACATCATTGATCAAAGCATAATGTGATACTTCAAGTTGAAAACTAAAGGATCATAAAGGCTATGGTGACTTTGGATAGTCATAACATGGTGTGAGCATGCGCCAAGTCAACCCAAATAAAGTATCAAAGGAGAATACCACTATACTATGCTTTAATATGCTAAAACAACGCATGATTCTTCCAAGGCACATTAAGCAATCTCAATTGTTTATGACAAGTCATGCTACAGCAAATAATACTAAGCATAAAGCCAAAACAATATCAAGCATGGCATGACAAAGCATAGGCCACAGTCAAAGACAAGCTCTTTTTACCACATAAGCATGAACTTTCCAACTCTTTTCCAAACCAAACCAAACTATTTGCAAACCAATGTATGAAAGAGGGGGTACAACCAACTTATTCAGAAAACTAAGAAAACCAAGCAAACGAAAAACCAAAATGAAAACAAAAAATAAGATGCTGCAAGAAAAACACAACTGTGCATGAAACAATAAAAATAAAGCGTTTGGAAGAAACCTGGAATTTTTATTGATGAAGAAGGGGATGCCTTGGGCATCCCCAAGCTTTGACGCTTGTACTTCTTGGATATTTCTTGGGGTGACACGCGTGGCATCCCCAAGCTTGAGCTTTAGTCCATCCTTCATCTCATTACTCATTCCTTCCATACACCTGAAATTTTTCCTTCATACAAAACTTCACACAATCTCATTTAGCAACATTAGTAAACTTAAGATAAATAAGTCTTAAGGTTCAGTTCTAACACCAAATAAACTTCCATTAGAACACTAGCTACTGTAGCACTTCCCTCAAAAAGCTCAATTCCCCAAAAGAACTCAAAAAGGAACCCACAAGAAGCAAATGCAGAAAATGGCAGAAATCTGTCAAAATAGACCAGCAGGTAAAGACGAATTTTTTCGAAGACCTTCTGTTACTCAAATCAAAAAGTGTTGAACTAACGAAAGTTAGATAAAAACCTGGGGCAGAATCACAAACAATTACAGATCAATCCGACATACAGAGCTCTCTCACGAATTTTTACGGTGAAGCACAAGAATCTGTTTCGGGACAGCAACTTTCCCAATCATTACTTCACTCTCATTAGAGGTTACTCTTGGCACAAAAAGCAAATAAAAAGGATAAGGAGAGGTTATTACTGAAGTAATAACTTCCAAGACTCATCTAAAACTCTTGGTTTATCTCCGAACAAGTACTTTTCTTTAACACCTTTAAGTTAGGCATAAGAACCAAAGAAAGAATCAAGTGTTCTCAAATGAAGAAGCATTAAGACCAAATTTTGTTTTCATAGGAGAAGCAAAAGAAATCTTTTCTCTCTTGTTAGGTAAGTGTTCTATACCTTTCTTGAGTGGGAGTTGATATTTAATGGTGCCTTCTTTCATATCAATGATGGCACCAACAGTTCTAAGAAAAGGTCTTCCCAAAGTAATAGGACAAGAAGCATTGTATTCAACATCCAAAATATAGAAATCAACGGGGACATAGGAATTGTTAACCATAATAAGAACATCATTAAGACTCCCCATGAGTTTCTTTTTAGCATTAGCATCAAGTGGGACATTCAAATAACAATCTTCAAGAGGAGGCAAATCAAGCATATCATAAATCCTTCTAGGCATAATAGAAACACTACTATCAAGATCACATAAATCTTTGAAATCAAAGTCATTCACTTTCATATTAATGATGGGTTCCTAACCATCTTCTTGTTTTATAGGAATAAAAGCTTTATGTTTCATCTTTTCTTCTTTAATCTTTATGAGAGCATTTGTAATGTGTTTTGTAAAAGCCATGTTCATAGCACTAGCATTAGGACTTTTAGCAAGCTTTTGTAGGAACTTAATAACTTCAGAGATGTTGCAACCATCAAGATCAAAATCAAACTTATCATCTAAAGTAGTAGAACTATTACTAGCCTCAACACTAGTGGTGGTAATAGTAGAAACACTAATGTTGCTAGCAATTTCATCTTCTCTTTCCCACTTAGCATGTAATTCAGCTAATAGTCTAACATTTTCATCAATTCTTACTTGTATGGCATTAGTAGCTGCAAAGGGATTCTCATTAGTTTTAGGTTTAGCAGCCATTTTATTCAAAGAAGATTGAACTTCAGCCAAAGATGCTATATTTCTTTCAGCATTAGAGAGTTTTTCCTCAATAGTTTTATTGAAAGCAGTTTGTTTACTAATAAACTCTTTAAGCATAACTGCAAGTTCAAAGGGAGCACTCTTATTATTGTTGTAAGAATTTCCATAAGCATTACCATTGTTGGGAAGATATGGCTTATAATTGTTGTTACCAAAATTGTTCCTATAAGCATTATTACCATAAGCATTGTTGCCAAAATTGTTGTTTCTTATGAAGTTCACATCAACTTGCTCTTCTTGAGCAACCAAAGAAGCTAGAGGAACATTATTTGGATCAATATGGGCTTTCCCATTAACAAGCATAGATATAATAATATCAATCTTATCACTCAAGGAGGAGGTTTCTTCAACATAATTTACCTTCTTACCTTGTGGAGTTCTCTTAGTATGCCATTCAGAATAATTAACCATCATATTGTCCAAAAGTTTTGTTGCAGCACCCAAAGTGATGGTCATAAAGGTACCTCCAGCAGCTGAATCCAATAGGTTCCTTGAAGAATAGTTCAATCCTGCATAAAAAGTTTGGATGATCATCCAAGCAGTCAGTCCATGAATGGGACAATTCTTTACCAAAGATTTCATTCTTTCCCAAGCTTGAGCAACATGCTCACTATCAAGTTGTTTAAATTTCATTATTTCACTTCTCATGGATATAATCTTAGCAGGAGGATAGTACTTTCCAATAAAAGCATCTTTGCACTTAGTCCAAGAATCAATACTATTCCTAGTTAAGGAATTCAACCATTCTTTAGCTTTTCCTCTCAAAGAGAAAGGAAACAATTTCAGTTTAATAATATCACCATCTATATCCCTATGCTTTTGCATCTCACAAAGTTCAACAAAGTTATTTAGATGGGAAGTAGCATCTTCATTACCAATACCAGAAAATTGCTCTCTCATAACAAGATTGAGTAAAGCAGGTTTTATCTCAAAGAAAGTATTTTCAGCCACATGAGGAGCAATAGGTGTGCTCATAAAATCATTGTTGTTGGTGCTAGTGAAGTCACACAACTTAGTGTTCTCAAGAGTAGTCGTTTTTTTGGGTTTTCAAATAAGAAAGCAAACTAGCAAAACTAATTTTTTTGTGTTTTTTGAAGAACAAAACAAGCAAACAAAGCAAAAAGAAACTAAGCAAAACAAAAACAAGAAAGTAAAGAGATTGGTTATGAGCGACTCCCCTTGTGAAGATGTCCTTGACTCCCCAGCAACGGCGCCAGAAAATCGCATGATGGCTCAATGCACGGCGCCCAGAAAAGTGCTTGGTGCGTGGTTGATGTAGAGCTCGTTGGCAACCCCAAGAGGAAGGTATGATGAGCACAGCAGCAAGTTTGCCTCAGTTATGAAACCAAGGTTTAATCGAACCAGTAGGAGCAAGGAAACACCTCAAAGGTGATACTAGCTGAGCTTTGGCAGGGCGCACTACCGGTGCTAGTAGCAACGTGGAGACCTGCACAACACAACCACAAAACTTTGTCCCAACTTGCGATGAGGTTGTCAATCTCACCGTGTTTTGCAGAAAACAAAGGATTAAACGTATCGAATGGAAAGAAGTAAAAGTTTGCATAAAGTAAACACAAAGCAGTAAACATATTGTAGATTGTATGTAAAAGACAAGGACCTGGATCCATAGTTCACTAGAGGTGGCTCTCCTTAGATAGATAACATGCTGGGTGAACAAATTACAGCGGGGCAATTGACAAACACCGAAAAAGCAATACATGCATATACTAATCATCTTGACTCCTTTGAGACTTGATTGGGCATTACAACATAATACATAGACCGCCATCCAACTGCATCTATGACTAATAATCCACCTTCAGGTTATCATCCGAACCCCCTCCAATATTAAGTTGCAAGCAATAGATTATTGCTTTACGAACTGCGTGTAAAGTAAACAATACAATTGTTCTATGAACAAAGGAATGTTGTTTTCTCCCTAGTAGCAACAGCACATCTAGTACCTTAGAGATTTCTGTCACTTCCCTAGATTACCAGAGGCATGGACCCAAATACTAACTCTTGGAGTTGCTAGCATCTACTTGGCTAAGATAACTACTAACAATGGAAAGCATGCAAGATCACAAATAACAAAGACATGATAGAATCAATAATCAATCTGAAATAGCATCTCAATATCCATCGGATCCCCGCAAACACAACATGTATGAATACAAATAGATGATCTTGATCATGAACGGAGATCACAAGATCTAAACATGAAAGCACAAAGGAGGAGAACCAGCCATCTAGCTACTACATGGATCCGTAGTACAAGGATGAACTACTCACGCATCACACCGGAGGCTTGCATGGTGATGAAGAAGTCCTCCAGGGTGAATTCCCCTCTCCGGCAGGGTGCCGAGAAGATCTTCAGATCCCTCCCGATCTAGGGATGGAGATGACGGCGGCTACAGACTCTTCCGTGGATTTTTGATCGGGCACTTAGGGTTTTAGTCCCGAGGGCAATATATAGGCGGAAGGAGAGGCCGAGGGGGTGCCGGGAGCGGCCACACCACCCCCTGGCGCAGGCCAGGCCTGGCCGCGCGGCCAGGTGGTGTGGTGGCTCCCTGACCCTTCTCTGTCTCGTATTATGGCACTTGATCCCTTCCGAAAAAATATGCACTTTGGTTTTTGTCCCATCCAATTCCGAGAATATTCATTTTCTGACTTTCCTAGAACCAAAAACAGCAGAAAATAGGCAACTGGCACTGTGGCTCTTGTTAATAGGTTAGTCCAAGAAATCATATGAAAAGTACTCCAAAGTTGGAACAAAACACAAGAAAGTGGATAAAACCAAGCATGGAACATCAAAAATTATAGATACATTTGCAATGTATCAGTGCGCCACTGATAAATTTTTCAAAATTCAAAAAAAATGGGATCTAGATCTTGTCGTTGTTGCCTCACTGCGGCCACACCTACCACCGCATGGAGGTGCGGTAGGCCGTGGCCGTGGCCGCGCTCGGGAAGGAGCTCGAGGAGGGAGCCATCAGCGGTCGGGTCGGGAAGGAGCTCGAGGAGGGCATCATCGAGGGTTGGGTCGAGGTGGAGCTCTAGGAGGGCGTAAACTAGGAGAAGTTTAGGTGAAGAAGGAGAAGTAGAGGTGAAGGAGAGGAGAGGAGAAGAAGGAGAAGGATAGAAGAATGAGAGGATATGAGGAGAAGAGAAGTAGAAGGTGAAGAAGAGGAGAAGGAGAAGGGAGGAGGAGGAGAGAAGGAGAAGGGAAGGTGACATGGGTATACCTTACATGTACTTGAGATTAGCCTATACGGTCCAGCCCAAGAAGGAGTCCGCTGCGGTGACCCAGCATACCACTACATGATGTAGTACACTATAGTCGTTGACATAACACCAATTAAACACCATTCACTAGTATTACATCCCTCAGAGTGGTACAATAGAAACACAGCAGGTCCAAGACATGACTATAGATTACAACTCGACTCTTTACAAAAGATCCAGAGAACACTCTAGGTTAAAGAGAGAGAAAGAACTTCTTACAAACAAGAACCAGAAATAACAACTCAGAACTATCTAGTAACTAAGACTAGTAGCTAAACTATTTGACTTGCAATTGCTACTAATGCAGTGCTCTACAGAAGTAGGTTTTATGGCTAGAGTATCTACTCCTCTCTAATCAGGAACTTTGTCTTCACTTCAGTTGATGTATATGTTGACTTCATTGACTTTATTTAAGAACTTGAGCTATCGATGATGGTTTCCTGAGCAGAAATTGATGTTGACGCCATCTTCAACGGCTTAGAACCTAGCAAGGGTTAAGAAGGTACGGTTGAGTACGAGCGTACTCAGCAAGTTCACTAAAAAGGAGTGTATGATGCACTATCTCTATAGCCATGGACCATAGGTCGTAGGCAATGCAGGTTTTCGTAAACATTTCTTCAAAGGTTGCTTTTATTCTGAAAACTATGTCTGACAGCCTTCACAGGTTGACCAGAACCTTCATGGGGTTCCTTTCCTGCCGCGTTCGTAGCTCCTTCCCGGAACAGGGAGTAACATGTCATAGTTCTTACACTCTACAGAGGTGCGTTACTTTACCCATGAGAGACCAACTCCTTGTTGCACAACCGGGCAGCTTATTCCTGTCCATAATTCCTAGATGTGGGGCCTAGTAGATGATCCAAGCCAATCGCTGCCCTTCTCCGCGCGCGACTCCGCATGAAGACACGATCCCCCAAGACGGACTACCACGATTACTATTTGGGTAGCCTCTCGAAGACTCTGTAAGCAGCTATGTCTGGTGGTCACCATCAGCTATGGTAAACTCTGACCAAGACAGCTATGCACAGATAATCTAGACACCTAGCTCGCGGGGAACTAAGGGGTCCCACCCATGTGTTGGATTCTCCACAAGAAATCAACTGCCTCACGATAAGGTCATCCGTCCATGCGAAAGGAAGAAGATCCAGCTGACTTCTCCGTCCCATTCCAGATCTCATGGTTAACGCGTAATATATGGCGCTAGAATCACTGGCGACATTGGTTGTTAAGTCCTAGATATTATGTTCCTTTACCAGTGGAACTGTATCAGTAGATTATTACCATTTGGTAGATAATCCATAATCAAATTATTATGAAAATAGTGTTTTCTGGCCTTTTTGAAATGCAGGTGATGACAACATTTGAGTTACAAACATTTGATAGAAAATAACCAAAGGACATGAGCAAGTTGAGAACTTGCCTTTTGTGATTGCAAGATTATGCACTCACGGTCTTCAAGACAATAGAAGATCCAAAATTTGGAAATAGCATCATTGGTCTGGTAAGGAGTAATGTTTAAAGAAGCAAGATGCAATTATGCATAAGTAATATAATGCAGTTTGATAAATGCGAATCCCCGGACTAATCGTATCTAATCTAGGGTTTGGAGTTTGTGATGATATCTTTAGAATGTGTTCCACTTTTATACCAGTTTCACACGTGTGCTTCTTATTAAGGCTTGTGAGTGTGTGAAATGATATGTAAATACAACAAGTAGTATACAATAGTAAATTACTCAAATGGGGCATGGTATCTAAAAGTTTTTTTGAGCAAGATTACTAATCAATTAGAGCCTTTTAAAGAAGTGCTTAAGGATTACTTTTAATGTTTCTTAAAAGAATAAATTTTTAGGAAAAGATTTCTTTGTTAAAGTTTAAACAATTTGTGTGGTTAATTGAATGTGATCGATATCGTTTGCGCTTATCTGATAAGCGTGGGTTTGAGATGCCTTATGATTTAATTTGGAACACACAAAAGTTAACTATAAAAACATAAATATTCTTTAGGCATTATGCATGACTTGGTGTACCAAAGTTAACTTTAAAACATAAGTAGATTTAGGTGTGATGTGTTTAAAAGTATTAATAAGTTTTAAACCCTTCAATAAGCATGTTTAAAGGTATGAGATCATTCACTTTCAGCTTAAGTGAATGATGAGCTTACATGTGATTTGTTATTATAAATATAATTTATCTTATTAAAGAAAGTAGATTTAGATGATTTTAATAATCTATTAAAGTTTGAAATCATGTTTAAGACTAGTTAAGTGATAAATAACATTCACTTTTGTTATAAGTGAATAATGATTAAAATTTATTCAAATTGTTGGTTTATCTTGAAGTTATGGTTTTAAAGAGCTTTCTAAAAGTTAATAATTTACTTTTAAGTATTATTATAGACTCAAGTTATGGTTTTGGGAAGTAGTATTTAATTGTAAAAGATTTAAGGTTTTATGGAAAATTGTGATTATTTCTTATTTAAGAAATGTTTTTAAAGAATTTACCAAATAGATAATAAATAAGGATTTATTTCTTAAGAACCTTAAAATGTGTTAGAATGATATAATTAGTATTTTTTTTAGTAAAACATACTTACTTAAGATCTTAAAAGTGAATTTTATTTAATTTTAGGTGTTATCCTTATTTTTATAAAATTCCACAAAGGATTATATATCTTTAAACATTTGCTTCAAGTTTTATTTGCAAACAAATTAAGTTAGTATTTTTATATAATAGTAAATTTATTTTCATATGCAAAAATGATTTTATTCATTTTTAGGACCTTTCCTTAATTTATGAAATATCACTTAGACTTTAGTGATGTTAATATTTATTTGTATTTTATTTAAATTAAATAAGTAAAGTTATATTTTTCTTGGGTAGATATTATTTTTGTGATCATTTCAATATGTTATAAGAATTTTTAGGATTCTTCTATATTTTTCTAGGGCTAAAATAAGTTTAAGGGTATTTTGGTAATTTCCATACTTTTATTTTCTTTTGTTAATTTAGTCTTGGGTCAGTCCAACTCGGGCCATCTAGCGCACCTGACCCAATTGGCTTGGTTCAACCCTGACCCTTATGGTCAGGCCAGCCCATCTGGCCCCTCTCTCTCCCGAGCACCCCTCTCCTCTTATACTTGACGTTTCCCTGGCGATGCCATGGCGATGTTGCCGTCGCCCGGCCAATTCCAACCGCATGGCTCGTTGTGGTCGCCACTACTGGTCACAGCCGCTCTGCCACTCCTCGCTGCTTCTTCCTATCCAGCTTGATTCGATTAATATGTCCTTAAGCTCATGACCTCGACCCCCAAACCCTAGTTTCCCCTTCTGCTTAAACGCTGGCAGGATGGCGGTGCTCGACCGTAACCCCAGTGACTCCCACGGTGGTGTGGGCGTTCGGTGCTGGCGGTGTGGTCTAATGGTGTGGCTTCGTGCAGGTTGCAGCACCACCGGCGCTCCCTGTGCCACCATGCCACCGAGCCCTTTATTCTCCATCGCTGGTCTGCTTCCTCTACTCACGCTTGCGCGGGGACTCCAGGTACGTTATTATATCTCCTCTATCTTATTCTTTGTACCTTCTATCTACTATGCCCTTGGCTGAGGTTGTGAACCCTATCTAGGTTTGCTCTCATTTTAGAATTCCCCCTTACTTGTTACTGTCAGAGAAGGTAGAGGTGGATCTGAGTGTGATACTATTGTGAGTACAAAGTGAAGATCATGTTTTCATGCTTGATTTAGAACTACTGACAGTGTCTTCTATCAACAGGTTACTACCTGAACCTATGCTTGTTGTTATCTGAATAAGTTGACACGTATTCTGAGGATGTTGTATGAATTTGTGACTAGGTTTTACTCAATAATACATGGTTCTGGGTGATGTGTTGATATCTTGATGTTGGATTATCATGACTTGATATTGCTTTGATGTTGGACTATGAAATTGCTTGCAGATATTCCCTTGATCTGTAAAACTTTGATGTTGGCTATGCCTAGTTGTATAGCAGGTTTTGCTATTGTTTAGTTACTATACTCTAGATATTTTATTGTGACTTCATGAATAGCTGCAATGATTCCTAGAAGTGTTTTTTAGGAAGTTGATTTGTTTTTCTGTCAACTTCTGACAGTGTAACAATGTATAATTCTAATTCCTAGAGTTACTACTAGGAAAATGATGAAAATGGTTTGTATACCATTTGTAAGCAGAGATGGTGGCTGTTATGATTATTCTACCAATATGACAACAATAGTTGATATGATTCTCAACCAGAGGGTAAGGATAACACCTAGTATCTGAAGGGGATCCGCAGCAGAAAACAACAATAGTTGAGATGGAACCCCAAAAACTGCCTAGGATCTATCTATGTAGTAATGCAGTAACGGCCAATGTGTATAGAATACATACCCTTGTAGACCGTACGTGGTTAACGTTTCTACGGGAACATGGTTGATGTAGTCGTACTCGTAGCCGATCTCAAGGTCGCGAAGCTCCTCGCAGGTCACCCCTTGCTCCTTCTTCATTGTGCAGCAACTCCGGCTCACGACATTCAAGCGCCCCAAGTGTCGCGCCTCGTGTCTTCGTACACATCTGGTGCACCATGAGACCTCCAGCTCCCCGATCCTGTCGGGAGTGCGGAGTTGATATCCGGCTAGGAATCCCTGCAGTGCAACGGCGTACTGCAGGTGTGCCTTGTTCGCACAGCCCAAACTTGGGGCCATGGTCACAAGGGCTAGAGAGACAGGGAAGGAGGAAGTCAACCAAATGACTTCTCCAATTATTGGTGTGTATTGGTGTGTCTCATCCCACCCATGGGCACCCCTTTTTATAGGCTAAGGGGGTGTGCCTTTCTCAAAGGCTAAGCCATGTGGGACTAAACAAGGGGAAGAGATGAGAGGGAGGCGCATGGGCCCTTAGGGCTTCATGGGCCAGCCGGCCATGGGTGGGCCCCACCCCGCGCACAACCCTAGGCTGGCCGGGTGGCCCCCTTGTGGCGGCTGGGCCTTGGCCGTCTTGGCCCTTGGCCCTTCCTTCTTTTGGTTTTCCCTCATGGGCCTTCATTCACTAGGAAGTTTGGCCCATTAGTAGAATAACCCTTCAAATTAGATTTTAATATTATATTTAATATTAATTACACTAATTAATATGACCTGATTCAACCCGAAACACCTTTCAGTTCCCCTTTTCTATATCCTCCGAACTACTTCGGAATTCCCGGAATGATTCTGGTCCTTTATTCTTTCTCCGAACAGCTTCAGATTTCTCCACGGAACAATTCCGACTTTCTCTTTCTCTACTGTGATTCCGTCTTACGAATGATTTCTCTCATCGTACCCTTAAGTGTATCCTCTCACGGCCCGGGAATGCTCTAAACATGATCTAAATCAATGATCAACATAGGGACCAGGGATATCCATGTGACCCCTATGCATTCCTGATGACAATGTCGTTTGAACCGGTAAATGTAGCATCCAATTCCTTTTGTTTCTTGATATGACTTGTCCGAGATCCGATCATTGGTATCATGTACCTTGTTCAATCTCGTTAACCACAAGTTCTGTTTTCTTGTTACCGTGATATTACATCCCCGTGACCGAGTCACATGTTGCAACATTTATGGATGTAATCTCACCAAGTCGGCCGTATGTATCTTAACCCGTCATGTGGGTGAACAAATCCCGGTCTTGCAGTCACATGTCATCTACTGTTCCTTTGGAATACCCAACGTACACCTTTATGGCCACCGTATTACCAGATGACGGTTGATGTAGTCTAAGCAGCCTCGGGAAATAGTGAGTAATATGAGCTCATGGTCTAAGGAAAAGGAGTCTAGGCATAGTTGTTGCAACAATGAACTATATGACTTGATCGTGTTGCAATCCTTCGAGGAATGTCTATCACATCATTCTCCAATGATATGACCCTGTTGTCAATTGGCATAAATGCCCATGATCTTGAAACCCAGATCATCCTCATGACCAACGAACTAGTATGAATAGAGGCTACTAGGGACTTGGTTGTTTCATACCACACCTGTACCAGTGTTTCTACTTGGCACAGTTATAGCACAATATGAAACTATTATAAACTAATTGAGATATGACAATAAAAACCTATTTATTATTTGCCTCTAGGGCATATCTCCTTCAGTCTCCCACTTGCACTAGAGTACAAATAATCTAGCTCGCATTTTACTCATATAAACCATATAACATATGCGTTTATAGATCATGCATGCTCATGGTAAACGTCATGTCCATGTTCTATTTTACCAGATCATTATGTCTTTTGCAAATCGTTAATCTCTTCCTAATTTTGACATTCACACCATTATCGTACAATGGGTCGAAGCATTTGTTTGGCAACAAAGTGAGACTTTGGTTCTAGTGTTTATAATGACGGTTGTTTTCACTGTTGTCATCTAAACTTCGAAACACACTTTGCTATCCTTTGTGTATATACTGTAGTCATGGCAGCAGAACAAGGCCGGATTCCAGGAGCTTATAGTGACTTTAGATCAACCCCGAGGGCTTTCTCATGGGCACTGGGCCCTGGGACACATCATTCTACGTTAAAAGTGAACTAGCCTCGCCATAACATTATACATCACATCAGATGGAGCCTTTATACTTCTGTATCTATGTAGATCCTAGTGCATGAAATGCAACTATGCCACTTACTTTGCTTCTTGACATTTAAGTACAAACTTAATTCTGGTTTAGTGATCAACTCAGGAATCACTTAAAAGACACGTTCTTACAGTTAAGACTTTGTCCTACCAACCAGAACTTCGGGTCACTTTATGTCAAGTATACAACATGGTTATATGGAAGAACTTATGACTGAGGCATAGGAGATGCATCACATCTCTTTCTTTCAACCATAGTTGCAATACAAACTCAATGCTTCATACAACAAGAACTTCTTTCTTACCTTGTTCCATTCTGAGCTTCTTCGTAATCTTGTCTTAGGACATTCTGAACATCTTTTAGAATCAAGTCAAGGAAGCATTCGACATTTAGTGTTTTTTAAACTCACCAATCTATCTCGATAGATATTATTGTTTAATAACTTCAACTTCATCCTTATTTATCTAACTTAAATATTATTAACACCAATAACATCATTCACATATGTCGTCCACATATCCTAGAATGATTTCACGCTCCCACTCAAATATTACATTCATATTTGAGATCCAGGGATTTCACTTAGCTCCTACTCAAAATATGTCAGCTACATATTATGAATTAGCCAAGCTGATTTTCTCCCACTAAAATCTAGGTCCTCTAGATCATCTTGGACATTCCAAAATTCTTTGATCATCATCAAATCGAGAATTACGATTCTGAGACTTCAATATCCATATATTTCTAGTGTAAATCCAAAAGACTTAAGCATCACTACTGTTGTAGTCAACTCCTTGAATTTTTCCAAACTTGTGACAAATCGAGCTTTTGTCATTCATTAGGTTTCATTTCCTTCTTATGACTTTGAAGTCATTCAGAAATATCAAGTAAACTTCTTTACTTTAATAAGATCAAGTAACATGTTACTTTGCAATCTTAAATGTAACTTAATATAGGATTTTATGACTCCTAGTCATTTCTTGCACTCAGGTCCATCATGCTTCTTTGTAATTTGTAGGTATGTCTTGTTCAAAACATGACAAGTGAATCAATAATATAATTCCACAAACTTGTAGAATATATAATTGAATCCTAATTTTTTAGTAAAAGTATTTATTTGAAACTTTATGATCATTATCATTGGTTTCTCCTCTATTTGTAGAGTTTGGATTCACGAAACAAATTCCACTGCGCCACTCAACAATCCGGAGGTAAGGTCAAATACCTTGTTTTGATCTTTTACTTTCTTCCACCCATATCTTCATCAAGACACGTCAACTTTGGACGACAACAGGTTTTCCCATTGTGGATGATGCATTCATAGCTTCCTAAGAATGCTCTACAAAGACTTGTTTATTTGCCACGATTTCGACTTGTCGAAATCTCTAGAAACTCGAACTTGCCATAACACTTATGGTGTTGTTTCCATGAATCTTTTAGATGTTCCTTTGTATTTCAAATGAGTGTTTGCTTATCTTTGATCTTTAACTCTAAACGACAACTATAACCCCTATAAGAGATGATATTATACCATATGTATCTAATACATAATGATTATGATGTTTAGACATTTCAATACTGTTTGAATTCATCCAATTATCATAATTTGTGAAACATCTTTCACAAGTTCCTTTTGTGCTAAACTTAACTTGAATACTTTAGTCATGTCGATCAAATCAAAGATACTTCGTATTCTTGTTAATTTCAATATCCTACTTTTGTTGTGAACTCATTTGAACAATTCAAATCATTTCAAACTTCATGTTTCATTAAGTAAATATGATTATTCACTTAAGTCCACAATTAACTAATGATTTCCACTATTTGTGTAAAATATGATACATCACTATGTATAAAGTTCAACATTTCTTCGCATATCACCGTTTTACCAGAATGCGGAGTTTTAGTCATTCTGCCCAAGAGGCATGGTTTTGCAAAGTCTCTAGATTAAGTATCTAGGACCCCGATCTTTACTAAGAACATGCAATAACAAAAATGACTCAAGCTATAGTGTCATTTATTAAACTTTGGATATCTTTTAGCATTCTAATCCTCTTATAAATGTTTAAACTATTATCATTAACATAGTGATGAGAATAACTTGTTTATAATCGTAATGTGACCATAACGATATTGTTCATAAGAATAGTACAAACTGGCTTGTAACTTGTTCATATGAATAATCGTCTCGCCATAAGCAAGACACACAAACAAGGATTACAAAATTATATTCAAGTCCACTAATCCAAATGATAAACTTTAAGGAAAGAGGTGATGTCGGCCATCAATTGTTTTGCTTGCCATCATCAAGCCACATTGCCTCAAATCCAGCAATTCTCAAGCAGATCATCCTGTTTTCACAAAGCAGGACAAGTATCAAATACTTTGCAAATTGCAACGAGTTTTGCAAGAACCACATTTATAATTTGTATATCTTACATATACCTTTTCATCCATGACCGCCATTTGCAATCAATCCCTTCTAAGAGTTCTCAAACTCTAATGCAAGATCACCAAGTGATTTTTCCAAACATTCTCTTTTCATCCACGATGGAGGAAAACCCATCCAACAGCTCATACTCTATGTGCCTTATTCTATAGAATACAAAATGTAGCCCAACTCTCAATCGAATGGAGAATGGCTTATTGGATGATTATGGAGAAAACACAAACATTCTGGAGTCATCGAATTATCTCCTAATGGTTATTGTATCAAGAAGAGAAGGTCACCTTTTACGAGGATATCCCTCAGGCGTGGGTATTAATCTATGAACTTGGACCCTTTTGCTAAGTTCCAAATTAAGCAATATATTCCCATGGTCGCAAAGGACCTCAATAGGATAGGCCATGATCTAATAAGATATTTGCAAACAGACATCTAGACTAAGTTTATAATAAGAGATCAATTTATAATTGGTCTCCACTAAAATTTTCAACCCCTGGATGATTTTAGTGATCACATGATCCCTATCCTCTACACCTCCCCCGATCATCACGGCCATCAGTGCAGCCTCAAAGGTAGACATTCAATAATGCCAATCACATCATCCATGTGACTCATGCTCAATCTTTCGATCTCTTGTGTTCTGAGGCCACGTCTCTATAACATGCTAGGCTTGCCAAATCTAACTTGTGTGTATTCACTGTACAACATGGCTTACACCCATTGTATGCGAACATAGATATGTCTGACCCCCGATCATCATGGCCGGCCTCATAACGAAGAACTTTCTTGGTGGTGCACACACAAGGGGAACACAGAACATTGGAATTAAATAGGGATTATATTATTTGCTACCGTTGAGTATCTAAATACTAGCACACAATAAGATGTAAAACAGGTATCAACATCATATGTATAATGTGATATGATATGGTGCTTCTTGTGCCTTGATCTCTATCGAGCGCTCCGGCATGATCTCCATCTTGCCCTTGGTTTGACGCCAAGTCCACGACGCCTCCACCAGGTCGTCCATCGGAACGATGACTATTACTATACTACTTAGTAACAGAAAAGTAAACTATTTTACCTTCGCAATGACCAATGCCATATCATAATCACATGCCCTCCTCCAAAATAAAGTTAGATGCCTCTACTTTATCTATTGCAAGTTTTACGTGGTTGTTAGGGATTTTGTAATAGAACCGTTTCTAAACTACGAACTTTCCAACCACAACATGGATCTGACAGTTGTCTCTATTACACCCCTTTTGAGGCCCTCCGTTGTAAATGCTATATCAACTATCGAATGAGAGACAGACACCCACTAGCCACTTATACAGTACAAGCCGTATGTTGAGCGTGGAACCAGTCTCGCGTATGAATACGCGTAAGGTCGGTCTGGGCCACTTCATCAAACAATACCACGATATAAACAAGTACACGTTAGAGGGTAACAACTAAGGGATCAATGCCCGCACAAAACTTGTGCGTACTAGCCGTACAACACTCCTACGCATAGATCGTCTCTGATACCAGTGAAGGGGATCCGCAGTAGAAAACAAAAAAATTCCTACATTGGAACCCCAAAAACTTCCTAGGATCTATCTATGTAGTAACCGGTAACATCCAATGCGTATAGAATACATACCCTTGTAGATCGTACTGATGGGTTCGTAGCATGGAAAACAAAAAATTTCTACCGCAAGAACGAACAAAAACCCAGATCTAATCTAGATAAAAGCCAAGATCTAATCTATTAGACATGTGCAACAAGATAGATCTATACTAACCCTCATAGATCCGAAAGCGTTACAAGATTGGATCTCGTGGTTGATGTAGTCGATCACTTGCCGATCTCAAGATCGTGTGGACGATCCTTCCAGCGCCGCGTTCCGGCAGCGCTTCCGCAGTCGGTCACACGTGCGGAGTCGAAGCAGACCTTCCTCTCCCTGTTCCAGCAAGCAGCAGAGGTAGTAGATCTTCTCCACGGAATCCCAGCAGCACGACGGTGTGGTGGTGGTGGAGTAGAGAATTCTGCAGGGCTTCGCCTAAGCCTGAGCAGAGGGAAGGAGGAGGAGAGAGGCGGCGGCCAGGGTTTGGAGTGGAGGGGGCAAGGGGGTGACGCCCCCATCCCTCTATTTAAAGGAGGGAGGCGCCATGGGAGGGGGAGTCCTAGTAGGACTCCCCTCCCTTCCTTGGCCGGCAGATTGGGAGGGGGGAGGAGTCCTCCTCCCCCACGACTCCTTGTCTTGCCCCACAAGGACTCCTTGATCCTTTCTTGGTTTTCAAGCAAACTCCAAGAAATCTCCTAGAACCTTCCGGAACATTCCAAAACCTTCTAGAATCTCCATACAAACACTCCGGAACATTTCCTAACTTAGAAAATGATCCCCAATATATGAATCTTATTCTCCGGACAATTCCGGATCTCCTCGTGATGTCCCGGATCCAATCCGAGACTCCGAACAACATTCGGTCTCCAACGCATATTCCATATCTACTTAAAACAACTTCGAACCTTAAGTGTGTCACCCTACGGTTCGTGAATATGCAGACATGATGAAGACACCTCTCCAATCAATAACGATCAGCGGGATCTGGAGATCCATAATGGCTCCCACATACTCAACGATGACTTCGTGATCGATAGAACCATTAACATACGAAACCAATTCCCTTTGTCACGCGATATTCTACTTATCCGAGGTTTGATCGTCAGTATCTCCATACCTAGTTCTACCTCGTTACTGATAAATACTCTTTACTCGTTCCTTGTTATGTCATCCCTTGTGACCCAGTAACATGCTTGCAAGCTAACTAGATGACATTCCACCGAGAGGGCCCAGAGCATATCTATCAGTCATATGGATGGACAAATCCCAATCTTGGTCCATGCGCTTCAACACATACTTTCAGAATACCCAATGACACCTTTATAACCACCCAGTTACGAAGTGGTGTTTGATGTCATCAAAGTACCCATCCGGTGATGGTGATTAACATAACCTCATGGTCGAAGGATTGGGTTACTATGCATTTGAAAGCTTATAGCAATACGAAGTTAATGACTTGATCTTATGCTACGCTTACTATGGGTGTGTGTCCATCACATCATTCTCCTAATGATATAACCTTGTTATTAATGACATCCAATGTCCATGATCAGGAAACCATGATCATCATTTAATCAACAAGCTAGTTCCACAAGAGGCTTACTAGGGACTCTTTTATGTTTACAAAACACACATGTATCAGTGTTTCCTTATAATACAATTATAGCATGGGATGTAAACATTCATCATAAACACAAAGATATAATAATAACCACTTTTATTATTGCCTCTTGGGCATATCTCCAACAGTCTCCCACTTGCACTAGAGTCAATAATCTAGATTACATGGTAATATACCTAACACCCATGGCGTTCTGGTGTTGGTCATGCTTTGCTCTAGGGAGAGGTTTAGTGAACGGATCTGCCACATTCAGATCAGTGTGTACTTTGCAAATCTTTATGTCACCATCTCGTACATACTCACGAATAGCATGGAAACGTAGCTTGATGTGCTTCAGCTTGCTATGTGACCTTGGCTCCTGTGCATTAGCTATGGCACCTGTGTTGTCATAGTAGATGGCCATCGGGTCCAACGCACTGGGCACCACGCCAAGTTCAGCAATGAACTCCTTCATCCATATGGCTTCTTGTGCAGCCTCCGAAGCAGCTATGTATTCTGATTTAGTTGAAGATTTCGCCACAATGCTTTGCTTGGCACTCCTCCAGCTCACTGCAGCACCGTTCAAAATAAATACGTATCCAGACTGTGACTTCGAGTCATCTGGATCGGTGTTCCAACTAGCATCAGTGTAACCGTTTACAACAAGTTGTTCATCACCTCCATAAGAAAGAACCATATCCTTAGTCCTATTCAGGTACTTTAGGATATTCTTGACCGCTGTCCAGTGTTCCATTCCAGGATCACTTTGATATCTGCTAGTCAAACTAACAGCATGTGCTATATCCGGTCTTGTACACAACATGGCATACATGATAGAACCTATGGCCGAGGCATAGGGAATATTATTCATCTTTTCTCTATCTTCTGCCATAGCCGGACTTTGAGTCTTACTCAAGATCTTACCTGACAACATGGGCACGAACCCTTTTTTGCTCTCTTCCATTCTAAACTTATTTAGAACTTTGTCTAAGTATGTACTTTGTGAAAGTGCTATTAGGCGTCTTGATCTATCTCTATAAATCTTGATGCCTAGAATATATGCCGCTTCGCCAAGATCCTTCATTGAAAAACTATTATTCAAATAGGTTTTGACGCTATTAAGAAGTTCTATATCATTCCCAATCAACAATATGTCATCTACATATAGTACTAGGAATGCTACAGAGCTCCCACTCACTTTCTTGTAAATACAAGCTTCTCCATAAGTTTGTATAAATCCAAAGTTTTTGATTACTTTATCAAAACGTTGATTCCAACTCCGGGATGCTTGCTTCAGTCCATAAATGGAGCGCTGAAGTTTGCATACCTTGTCAGCATCACTAGGATCGATAAAACCCTTGGGTTGTACCATATACAACTCTTCCTCAATGTCACCATTAAGGAACGCCGTTTTGACATCCATCTGCCAAATCTCATAATCGAAATATGCAGCAATTGCTAACAAAATCCTCACAGACTTTAGCTTCGCTACTGGTGAGAAAGTCTCATCGTAGTCAACTGCTTGAATTTGTCGGAACCCTTTCGCGACAAGTCGAGCCTTATAGACGGTAACATTACCATCATCATCTGTTTTTCTTTTGAAAATCCATTTGTTCTCGACAGCCTTACGGCCATCCGGTAAGTCCACCAAAGTCCATACTTGGTTTTTGTACATGGATCCCATTTCGGATTTCATGGCTTCTAGCCATTTGTCGGAATCTGGGCTCACCATAGCGTCTTCATACGTCGCAGGTTCATTAGTGTTGTCCACCAACATGACGTTCAAGGCAGAGTCATACCAATCAGGAGTGGTACGAACTCTCGTTGACCTGCGAGGTTCAGCAGTAACTTCGTTCGAAGTTTCATGATCACCATCATGAGCTTCCTCTCCAATTGGTGCAGGCGGCACAAAAACATCTTCCGGTGCTGCGCTACTCTCAACTCCGAGAGAAGGTTCAATAACCTCGTCAAGTTCTACTTTCCTTCCAGTCACTTCTTTCGAGAGAAACTCCTTCTCAAGAAAGGATCCATTCTTGGCAACAAAAACTTTGCCTTCGGATCTATGATAGAAGGTATATACCCAATTGTTTCTTTAGGGTATCCTATGAAGACGCATTTCTCCGCTTTGGGTTCAAGCTTATCAGGCTGTAACTTCTTTACATATGCTTTGTAACCCCAAACTTTAAGGAACGACAACTTAGGTTTCTTACCAAACCACAATTCGTACGGTGTCGTTTCAATGGATTTAGATGGTGCCCTATTTAAAGTGAATGCGGCTGTCTCTAATGCATAGCCCCAAAACGATAGTGGTAAATCTGTAAGAGACATCATAGACCGAACCATATCTAAGAGAGTTCGATTACGACGTTCGGACACACCATTACGCTGTGGTGTTCCCGGCGGTGTCAACTGCGAAAGTATTCCACATTTCTTTAAGTGCATGCCAAACTCATAACTCAGATATTCACCTCCACGGTCAGAACGCAGAAACTTAATCTTCTTGTTACGATGATTTTCCACTTCACTTTGAAATTCCTTAAACTTCTCGAAAGTTTCGGACTTATGTTTCATAAAGTAGACATACCCATATCTACTTAAGTCATCCGTGAAAGTGAGAACATAACGATATCCACCACGCGATGCTACACTCATTGGACCGCACACATTGGTATGTATTATTTCCAATAAGTCTGTAGCTCGCTCCATTATCCCAGAGAATGGAGTCTTAGTCATTTTTCGCATTAGACATGCTTCGCATCTTTCAAGTGATTCAAAATCAAGTGATTCAAGAAGTCCATCAGAATGGAGTTTCTTCATACGCTTCACTCCAATGTGACCAAGACGACAGTGCCACATGTATGTAGAATTATCATTCAATTTTATTTGTTTAGCATCTATGTTGTGAACATGTGTATCACTACTATCGAGATTCAATAAGAATAAACCATTCATCTCAGGTGCATTACCATAAAAGATATTACTCATATAAATCGAACAACCTTTATTCTCAGACTTAAAAGAGTAACCGTCTCGCAATAAACAAGATCCAGATATAATGTTCATGCTTAACGCAGGCACCAAATAACAATTATTTAAATTTAAAACTAATCCCGAAGGTAGATGTAGAGGGGGCGTGCCGACGGCGATCACATCAACCTTGGAGCCATTTCCAACGTGCATCGTCACCTCGTATTTCGCCAGTCTTCGTTTATTTCGTAGCTCCTGTTTCGAGTTACAAATATGAGCAACCGAACCAGTATCAAATACCTAGGCACTACTACGACTACTAGTAAGATACACATCAATAACATGTATATCGAATATACCTTTCTTCTTGATGTTGCCGTTCTTCAGATCTACCAGGTACTTGGGGCAGTTACGCTTCCAGTGACCAGCACCCTTGCAGTAGAAGCATTCAGTTTCAGGCTTAGGACCAGCCTTGGGCTTCTTAGCAGGTGCGGCAGCTTTCTTGCCGTCCTTCTTGAAGTTGCCCTTTTTCTTAGGCTTGCCCTGTTTCTTGAAATTGGTGGTCTTATTGACCATCAACACTTGGTGCTCCTTCTTGATCTCCACTTCAGCAGTTTTCAGCATGGACGATAGTTCAGGCAACGTCTTGTTCATGTAGTGCATATTGTAGTTCATCACAAAGTTCTTATAACTCGGTGGCAGTGATTGGAGGACACAGTGAATCCCTAACTCATTAGGAATCGTTATCCCCAACTCTTGGAGCTTGTTTGCGTGCCCAGACATGGTGAGCACGTGCTCGCTAACGGAGCTTCCCTCTTCCATCTTGCAGGTAAAGAACTTTTCGGAGGCCTCATAGCTCTCCACAGCCGCGTGAGTCTCAAAAATGAGCTTGAGCTCCTTAATGATCTCGAACGGGTCGTGGTGCTCAAAACTCTTATGGAGCTCCGTTTCTAAACCGTATAGGATGGCACACTAAACTGTGGAGTAATGATTTTTCCGAGTGGCGTAAACATTCTTTACGTCATCGGTGGCATCATCTGCAGGTGGGTCACCTAGCGGTGCTTCGAGCACCATAGGTCATCTGACCAGCCCTGAGGACAATCTTCAGACCACAGAGCCAGTCCGTGAAGTTGCTTCCATTGTTCTTAAGCTTTTCTTTCTCTAGTAACGCATTGAAATTGATGGAGAGATTCGCCATAATCTACAACAAATTTTCAAGTAGTTTAGACTAAGTTTATGATAAATTGAGTTCAATTTTAATTCTTAAATTAACTAGGTGAACTCCCACTCAAAACAACATCCCTCACATTGTCTTAGTGATTACACGAACCAAGTCCACTACACCAAGTCCGATCTTCACGAGAGAAGATGTAGTTTCATCGGCGAACAATCTTCATGTTCATCATATCACTTATATGATTCATGCTCTACCTTTCGGTATTCCATGTTCCGAGACCATGTCTGTACATGCTAGGCTCGTCAAGATTAACCTTAGTTTCCGCATGTGCAAATCTGGCTTGCACCCGTTGTATGCACACGTAGAATCTATCGCATCCGATCATCACGAGATGCTTCGAGACGACGAGTCTTAGCAACGGTGCCAACTAAGGACGAACAATTTATTACTTGAAATTTAGTGAGAGGGATCATCTTATAATGCTACCGTCGCGATCTAAGCAATACAAGATGCATAAAGGATTAACATCACAGGCAATTCATAATTAGTGTGATATGATATGGCCCTTTCTTCTTATGCCTTTGATCTCCATCTCCAAAGCACGGACATGATCTCCATCATCACCAGCATTGCGTCAAGGTCAGTGGCGCCGCTTCATGGTTGTCCATCATCACCAGCAACTATTACAACTACTTGGAATAAATCTATTACAAGATGAATAGACACGCAGGTCTTAACAGAATTAAAGACAACCATTAGGCTCCTGCCGGTTGCCATATTACAATAAGGATCATTGCATACATCAAATATAATCACAATCACATGATGGCCATATCACATCACAAAACCCCTGCAAAAACAAGTTAGACGCCTCTAATTTTCTTTGCATGTTTTACGTGGTTTGGGGCTTTCGAATAAGAACGGATCTTACCTACGAAACTGGACCACAACGTTGATACAAGTGCTATCAAGTGCAAAGTGTAGATTGGATCTATACTATGATGGGAGAGACAGACACCCGCAAAGCCACTTGTGCAAAGCAAGTTACACGTCAAGCGTGGAGCAAGTCTCATGTGTGATGACATGTAAGGTTAGCCCGAGCTGCTTCATCCCACCATACCGCAAGATGCAAAGTACACAAAGCAAAAGATGGCACGAGCACCAATGCCCACAAAACCATTGTGTTCTACTCGTGCAACAGATCTACGCATAGACAAGGCTCTGATACCACTGATGGGTTCGTAGCATGGAAAACAAAAAATTTCTACCGCAAGAACGAACAAAAACCCAGATCTAATCTAGATAAAAGCCAAGATCTAATCTATTAGACATGTGCAACGAGATAGATCTGTACTAACCCTCGTAGATCCGAAAGCGTTACGAGATTGGATCTCGTGGTTGATGTAGTCGATCACTTGCCGATCTCAAGATCGTGTGGACGATCCTTCCGGCGCCGCGTTCCGGCAGCGCTTCCGCAGTCGGTCACACGTGCGGAGTCGAAGCAGACCTTCCTCTCCCTGTTCCAGCGAGCAGCGAAGGTAGTAGATCTTCTCCACGGAATCCCAGCAGCACGACGGTGTGCTGGTGGTGGTGGAGTAGAGAATTCTGCAGGGCTTCGCCTAAGCCTGAGCAGAGGGAAGGAGGAGGAGAGAGGCGGCGGCCAGGGTTTGGAGTGGAGGGGGCAAGGGGGTGGCGCCTCACCCCTGTATTTAAAGGAGGGAGGCGCCATGGGAGGGGGAGTCCTAGTAGGACTCCCCTCCCTTCCTTGGCCGGCGGTGGGAGGGGGGGAGGAGTCCTCCTCCCCCACGACTCCTTGTCTTGCCCCACAAGGACTCCTTGATCCTTTCTTGGTTTTCAAGCAAACTCCAAGAAATCTCCTAGAACCTTCCGGAACATTCCGAAACCTTCTAGAATCTCCATACAAACACTCCGGAACATTTCCTAACTTAGAAAATGATCCCCAATATATGAATCTTATTCTCCGGACAATTCCGGATCTCCTCGTGATGTCCCGGATCCAATCCGAGACTCCGAACAACATTCGGTCTCCAACGCATATTCCATATCTACTTAAAACAACTTCGAACCTTAAGTGTGTCACCCTACGGTTCGTGAATATGCAGACATGATG
Source organism: Avena sativa (assembly GCA_916181665.1). Taxonomy (NCBI): domain Eukaryota; kingdom Viridiplantae; phylum Streptophyta; class Magnoliopsida; order Poales; family Poaceae; genus Avena; species Avena sativa. The sequence goes on from OV702289.1 coordinate 688,350,104, forward strand.
AAGACACCTCTCCAATCAATAACCATCAGAGGGATCTGGAGATCCATAATGGCTCCCACATACTCAACGATGACTTCGTGATCGATAGAACCATTAACATACGAAACCAATTCCCTTTGTCACGCGATATTCTACTTATCCGAGGTTTGATCGTCGGTATCTCCATACCTAGTTCTACCTCGTTACTGATAAATACTCTTTACTCGTTCCTTGTTATGTCATCCCTTGTGACCCAGTCACATGCTTGCAAGCTAACTAGATGACATTCCACCGAGAGGGCCCAGAGCATATCTATCAGTCATATGGATGGACAAATCCCAATCTATCAGTCATATGGATGGACAGCCCGGACCCACAACCACTCTCCCTCTTTCGCTGACAGGTAGACCCCACCACCACTGTTCTTCTTCCACACCCGCAGCGACCAGTTCTTCTCCCCCGTTCTGCCGTTGATTTCTCTGGCTTAATTCGTCATAATGCCGAGCCTTTACCTCGCCTTGATCACGCAGACTTAAACGCCTCCCTCTCCTCTATAATTCCCCTCTGACACCCCGCGCTGGCACGCCTTAGACCGCCCCTAATTTCTCCCCCGAGCTCCTCTGTCTCCGGCGAGCTCCGCGAGCGATTTCGGCACCGTCCAACCACCTCTTGCCTCCCCAAGCACGCTAGCAGCTTCCCCACTCTCAGGCGGAACTGCCAGTACATCAAACTCACCCGCGGGCGCCCCTGAGCATCGGCAACGACGACACCGAGCATGCGCCGCCGTCTGCCTCGTCTCCGTCAAGTTTCTCCGGTAAGACCAGACCACCTCGCACCTCCTAGATCACGCACACAGCATCGCCTTGCTCTTGCCCATTTGAACTTGCTCCTGTCTTGCCTTAGGGCGATCTGCAGCAACGACTCCGACCATCGCCATCGTCTGCCTCCGCTCCGACGAGCCCCACCGATGAGACCAGACTTCCCCTTCACCTCCCTGTGAATGCACACGACTTCGCCTTGACCCTGTGAATCTAACCGCGTCATCATTTTGTCTCGAGGTGATCCACAGCACCGTCCCCAGCCGCAACCAGAGCACGCCGTCGCCAGAACGAACTCCGGCGAGCGATTACTCCTACGACCGTGTGCTCCTTGCCTCGTCGACCACACGACGAGCTTCCCCAACCTCTTGCGATTCTGGTGAGCATCTCCTTCCTCTCCCTCGCTACCTGCATCGCCGGCAACGTCGTCGACCGACCGCTCCGCCGCCGCTAGCCACCGTCAGCGCCGCCAGTTCCTGGCAAGCGTCTGGTAGCCGTAGGATCTTAATCGCGTGGCCACGATAGATTGACTGAGCGAAGGGGTACGCGTTGATCTGAGCCGCACCTGCCCCTTTTAATCCAGTGGTCTGTGTCACTCGATCCAGACGAACCGGTATGGACCAATAGGAACACGACGCGTGGCACTAGATCTGTTTAAAAGAGATTTGAAAACAGATTTATTTGCCATTTTCAAACCCTTGTATCTTTTGATCCACACGTCCAAAAATTACAAATTTTATGTCGTTGGAATCAGGAGAGCAAGACCTAACCAACCCTACCCTTAGTTTAGCAAATAGTATCTGTTAGCTTGTTTGATTTTGCAGATTCTTTTGTGTGCCTGCTAACATTAGAAAAAATGTTTAAAAATGTTTTTAAGGTTAAAACCTTTGCAAATTGGTTTGTTGTGACCTTACTGACCCTAGGAACCAACCTTTGTCTTGGAAAATGATTTTTGTAAAGGTTTAGAATGGATTAATTAGTTTAGTCCATTTCTAGCCAAACAAAACTATTGTTTTGTTTATGAAAATGTTTTTGGAAAGAAAAACTTTGAGAAAATGGTTTAGACCAAACCTACTGACCCAGACACCAAGTTTTGCAATAGCAACTCATTTGGTGAAACAAAATAATGATTCTTTGATTTAAAACCATTTCTAGTCAAATAGAAATGTGGTTTTTATTAAAAAAATGGTTTTGGAGGAAAACCTTTGGAAAATGTTTTGTTTTAAACTCACTAACCCCAAACCCCAAGTTTTGTGATAGAAAACATACTTGGTGAACCCTATAGGTTAATGCCCTAGTGAAACCTTTTGCAAATGACTTTACCATTTTGGTAAATGACCAATTTGGAACTTACAAAGTTTAGAAGCCTAGTAGAGACCATCCTTACAATAGAACCAACCTTTGCATGCTTATGCATGACTTAGATCCCATTGTCTTGTGTGTGTGATTTTGTTTGAGAGATTATTGGTTTGGAGTGTTAGTTGATTTTGTGTTTTGCTTGATTGGTAGATTGAGTTTGTGCCTTGCTTGATTGAATTGTAGTGACTTGAAGAGTGTGGTTGTTGCAAGGACAAGAAGTGAACTTATACCCTCTACCAAAAAGGCAATGATGCTTCATATCTTATGTCCCATTATTTTCACTATGCATTAGTGTTTTTGCTAAGTAAAACTTGCATGGTTTTTATTTTTCTAAGTATAGACCTTTCTATAGGAAAACCTAGTAGATGAATCCTTAGTAGGATCTTCCTAAGTTAAGATTCCTATTACTATCAAGCTTAGCCTAGCTAATAGAAAACTTGGGTGGTATATATATTCACACTATGGAAAAATCTCTAAGTCTGAGGACTTATGTTTTTGTTTAATAAAACAACTAAGTTAATGAATCTCCTGGGTGGATTGGGACTTGCATGGTGGTTTTTGGTTGAGTGGTTCACAAGGCCCATGTTTATGGTTTACCTTAGTGTATCTCACTTGTGGATGGCCACCCAGGAAACAAAGAGATTTGAGATGTCAAATGTTGAGAAGCTTCAAGTGCAACCACATGGCAATATGGGCTCTGCCATGATCATATAGGTTGCAAGAACTTAGCCATATGGACAGTTGGTGGTAGTGTTTAATAGGTTGGAACACGTCCATGATGGTCTAAGGGAATGCTTCTGAAAGATTTTGTCTTGGGAAACCAAGTCTTGTGGGTAAAGTGCACCACCTCTGCAGAGTGTAAAATCTAAGTACTTAGCCATGTCCCTGGTAAAGGACAATTTGAGCATCAAGACATGGAAGCAATCAAGAATCTCATCATTCAAATTTCTAAATTAAAACTTGTGGGTGAACAAGGGTTGTGTGAATTCCTCAATCTTTGATGGAGAGATGGCTTGGTACAAGGATCTTGAAATCTTAGATTGGGAAAAATGATTTTGCCAAGCACTTCAGTCATTGATTGGTAGATGCCTCGAGAAGGATCTTCAGTCTTTGATTGGTAGATGCCTTGGGAAAGTTTTTGCCAAACAAAAACTTAGTGTTTTCAAAATGTTAGGGAAAAATCTATTTTGAGCAATGCAAGCCTCAACTCCACTTAGCCAAATGCATATAGATGTTAGACTCCACTATACTACCAAAGTATCACTTGCCAATACAATTCAAATGTATTGACCTTTGTGGCTGTAACTTGTAATGTTGCAGGTTTGATTGATTTTAGTGAAGATTGATTGATTAGGATTACAAAGTCTACAACCAACATCTGCCTGTGGCACTTTGAAGATGAAGGACCCCATGCTTATAGTTATTCCGCTGCAATGTAATGTAAATAGCCAATGAGCTATGTTTGATGTAATAAAATTATTTTATTCCTGGTTATAAAGTTGTATTATGACCTTTGTTTCTTGATATTACATCTAAACTGTGGATGCTAGCTATTGATCCAGGGACTAGCATTGTAAACATAGGGGGCTCAATCTTATTAAAGGTTGGGGACCTTACAGATGGTATCAGAGCATTGTGTTGCCTGTAGGATTTGTAACCCTAGGATTGGACAAAAACCCTTAGAAAAATAGGAATTGTCTTATTCCAAAAACTTATTTACAAAAAACAATCTTGTAAACTCTTTCCTCAATCATTTTGGTTTCAACTCTACTTATCTTCTACTTCAAACTTAATGGAAAAACCTACCCTTTGACCAAAGACTTCACCATGTGCAAAGGACATCTTCAACTTCATCAACTCCAATGACTTCAACTTCTTCAACTCCAATGACTTCAACATCTTCAGCATATTCACCAAGGACTTCCAACTTGGATATCACTAAAGACTACAAGTCAGCCAAGAAATCTTACTCAAGACTTGAAGACTAAGGAAAAACAACTTAGAAGAAGCCATCATCACCTTTGAAGTTTTTGTGACCAAGACACAAGAATTCTCCAAGGATACAAAGATCTCATTCAAAAAGAATCAAGAAGGGTGGAAAGATTCCAAGTGAACCATATAGTTGGACCACCATATTTAGTTTAAGTCAAAACCCACCAACTTATGTGGTGTAACAAAAATTATTTTTGGTTGCCTACAAATGTGCTTGAAACTTGATGTTTGAGTGGAGTGTTTGTTTGTGATTGCTTGCACATTGCTTGTGTGAATTGTGATGTGTGTGGTTAGAATTATTTCCTTAGAGAATCTCTTGCCTATTCTAATCCCCTTCAACCCAAACAGATGACTTCCCCAAGAAACTCCAACATCAAGGATGGTGACAACAACAACAATCAAGAGGACAACATGAGAGAACTCATAGCAACCCAAAACCAGTTGAACCAACTAACAGCTCAGTTCATAGCCAACAATAGTGATAAAGACCCTACCTTGCAAAAGTTTTTGGAAGAACAATCCCAACTGATGCTTAAGGTGACTAATCAAATGATCAGCATGGAAGAAAACTATCCCAAAAGTGTGTATGACAACAAGGATGACAAGAATGTTATTCTAGATGGAGACCCAGCTTGCATTATTTGTGGAGACAAGGACCATACTTCCAAGGGGCATGAAGATCAATGCCCCAACTGTGAAGAGAAACATCCTATTGGACAATGTCCTACCTCTCAAGCTACTTGTTACTTTTGTGAAGGAAACGACCATGTCCCTACCCAATGCCCCATCTATGCCATTGTTGAACAAAGGAAACAAGAAGGATCCAAGTATGCCAAAAATGTTGATGGCAAAGGAAAAGGACCACTCATACCTCCAAACAAGACAACCCAATTCAAAGGATCAAAGAAACCCAAGAAACCAAGACAGGACATGAGCCTTGTGCAATGTCGTAAATGTAAGGAAATGGGACACTACCCCAGTGGATGCCCAGAGAACCCGAAGAATAAAGAGATCGGCCAAGTAGTGTGCAACAACTGCAAAGATCTAGGCCACTATGTAGCAACTTGTCCACAAGAGCTATGCAAGGAACTTGAAGATATCCACTGTTTCAATTGCAAGAACCCAGGGCACTATGCAAGCAACTGTCCAGAAAAGATGAAGAACAAGTTGAACAAGCCTATGGAGAAACTCAACCTTGGCCCATGAGTCAAGAATGGAAATAAAGGTCACTATGCAGAAGTTTTCCAAGATCCAAGCAAGCCAAGATGTAGTCTAGTTGGAATTTTTTTTAAGGGTGGTAGTACCCTAGTTGTTTTGAACCTGCTTGTAACCCTAACCTTCCCAAATCTCGGGGACGAGATTTATTTTAAGGGTGGTAGCCTGTCACATCCCAAGATTTTCCAAATCTTGTAATGTGAAAAATAAATAAACAAAATAAATTTTGTTGAAAATCAGGGTGAAAAGAAACTTTTGTTTCTAAAAGGAAACTTAAAATCCCATCTTGAACAAACTTTGATTAAAGTTTGAATTCAACAAAAATCCAAATCAAGGGAAATGCATTCCTTAATGAATGTATCTGGAAATTTGAACACTTGGAAAATAAATCCAAATCCCTAAACCCTAATGGAAGGAAATCATTTTCCAAAGTATCTCCAAATCCATGGATTTGATCCATACCAAAATTGATCAACAAATATTCGCAAAGGATCAAGAAAGACCCTATAAGTTGGTTTCACTCAAATTGGAACCATAAATAAAATCTTATGAATATAATAAGATAAAGAAATTGAATTTCCAAAGCTAATAAAGCCCTCATCTAAAACCCATACCAATTGGTGAGCATTTAATCCTAAGGGGATTAAAAAGATAAACATTTAATAAAGCCAAATTAATTTTGGCCAAGCTTTTATAATAAAATATTTTGTTTTGTTAAAATGAGTAAAGGTTTATTTAAATAAAATAATAAGGATTTAAATATCCAATTTTATTTAAGTAAAGGCTTTTCCCATTTTAAATAAACACTAAAACTTATTTTAAATAAGTTTTCCAAGTATTTTGATTTCTCAAAATAAAACCTACTAAACTGTTTTGGTTTTATTTTGGATTTCAAAATAAAGTTTTTAAGAAAACAAATCCTATTTGGATTTAATAACTAAGGTCCATTATATTTAATTGTTAATGGAACCTAAAATAAAAGGTTATTTTGATAATACAAGATTTCCAAATATCCTTATTTTCAAATAAAACCTACTGGTTTGGTTTTGAAATTATTTGGATTTCAAATGGAAATTTTGTTAATTAAATCAAACCCTATTTTATTAAATAACTAAAGATCCATTTTACTTAATTACTAAATGGATCCTAAAATTAAATAAAAAAATATTATTTTATTTTGAGATTTGGATTATGTTAATAAACAGAACCAAATTCAAATGAAAAGTTGTTGATTGTTTGAATTGATTTGAGTGTGGTTTGATTGCTTGAATAATTGATTGAAATTCAAAACAGAAAAATAGATTTAGAAAAAGAAAAATGGATCAGGCAGAAAAAAAAATAGTGCAAAGGAGCAGCCCACCATTTGGCCCAACAGCAGCCCAATCCAGTCCAGTACTCCCTCCCCGAAGGAAAACAATTCGAACCAAATAACGAACCCACACAGTCGATGATAGCCCGGACCCACAACCACTCTCCCTCTTTCGCTGACAGGTAGACCCCACCACCACTGTTCTTCTTCCACACCCGCAGCGACCAGTTCTTCTCCCCCGTTCTGCCGTTGATTTCTCCGGCTTAATTCGTCATAATGCCGAGCCTTTACCTCGCCTTGATCATGCAGACTTAAACGCCTCCCTCTCCTCTATAATTCCCCTCTGACACCCCGCGCTGGCACGCCTTAGACCGCCCCTAATTTCTCCCCCGAGCTCCTCTGTCTCCGGCGAGCTCCGCGAGCGATTCCGGCACCGTCCAACCACCTCTTGCCTCCCCAAGCACGCTAGAAGCTTCCCCACTCTCAGGCGCAACTGCCAGTACATCAAACTCACCCGCGGGCGCCCCTGAGCATTGGCAACGACGACACCGAGCGTGCGCCGCCGTCTGCCTCGTCTCCGTCAAGTTTCTCCGGTAAGACCAGACCGCCTCGCGCCTCCTAGATCACGCACACAGCATCGCCTTGCTCTTGCACATCTGAACTTGCTCCTGTCTTGCCTTAGGGCGATCTGCAGCAACGACTCCGACCGTCGCCACCGTCTGCCTCCGCTCCGACGAGCCCCACCGGTGAGACCAGACTTCCCCTTCACCTCCCTGTGAATGCACACGACTTCGCCTTGACCCTGTGAATCTAACCGCGTCATCATTTTGTCTCGAGGTGATCCACAACACCGTCCCCAGCCGCAACCAGAGCACGCCGTCGCCAGAACGAACTCCGGCGAGCGATTACTCCTACGACCGTGCGCCCCTTGCCCCGTCGACCACACGACGAGCTTCCCCAACCTCTTGCGATTCTGGTGAGCATCTCCTTCCTCTCCCTCGCTACCTGCATCGCCGGCAACGTCGTCGACCGACCGCTCCGCCGCCGCTAGCCATCGTCAGCGCCGCCAGTTCCTGGCAAGCGTCTGGTAGCCGTAGGATCTTAATCGCGTGGCCACGATAGATTGACTGAGCGAAGGGGTACGCGTTGATCTAAGCCGCACCTGCCCCTTTTAATCCAGTGGTCTGTGTCACTTGATCCAGACGAACCGGTATGGACCAATAGGAACACGACGCGTGGCACTAGATCTGTTTAAAAGAGATTTGAAAACAGATTTATTTGCCATTTTCAAACCCTTGTATCTTTTGATCCACACGTCCAAAAATTACAAATTTTATGTCGTTGGAATCAGGAGAGCAAGACCTAACCAACCCTACCCTTAGTTTAGAAAATAGTATCTGTTAGCTTGTTTGATTTTGCAGATTCTTTTGTGTGCCTGCTAACATTAGAAAAAATGTTTAAAAATGTTTTTAAGGTTAAAACCTTTGCAAATTGGTTTGTTGTGACCTTACTGACCCTAGGAACCAACCTTTGTCTTGGAAAATGATTTTTGTAAAGGTTTAGAATGGATTAATTAGTTTAGTCCATTTCTAGCCAAACAAAACTATTGTTTTGTTTATGAAAATGTTTTTGGAAAGAAAAACTTTGAGAAAATGGTTTAGACCAAACCTACTGACCCAGACACCAAGTTTTGCAATAGCAACTCATTTGATGAAACAAAATAATGATTCTTTGATTTAAAACCATTTCTAGTCAAATAGAAATGTGGTTTTTATTAAAAAAATGGTTTTGGAGGAAAACCTTTGGAAAATGTTTTGTTTTAAACTCACTAACCCCAAACCCCAAGTTTTGTGATAGAAAACATACTTGGTGAACCCTATAGGTTAATGCCCTAGTGAAACCTTTTGCAAATGACTTTACCATTTTGGTAAATGACCAATTTGGAACTTACAAAGTTTAGAAGCCTAGTAGAGACCATCCTTACAATAGAACCAACATTTGCATGATTATGCATGACTTATATCCCATTGTCTTGTGTGTGTGATTTTGTTTGAGAGATTATTGGTTTGGAGTGTTAGTTGATTTTGTGTTTTGCTTGATTGGTAGATTGAGTTTGTGACTTGCTTGATTGAATTGTAGTGACTTGAAGAGTGTGGTTGTTGCAAGGACAAGAAGTGAACTTATACCCTCTACCAAAAAGGCAAGTGATGCTTCATATCTTCTGTCCCATTATTTTCACTATGCATTAGTGTTTTTGCTAAGTAAAACTTGCATGGTTTTTATTTTTCTAAGTATAGACCTTGCTATAGGAAAACCTAGTAGATGAATCCTTAGTAGGATCTTCCTAAGTTAAGATTCCTATTACTATCATGCTTAGCCTAGCTAATAGAAAACTTGGGTGGTATATATATTCACACTATGGAAAAATCTCTAAGTCTGAGGACTTATGTTTTTGTTTAATAAAACAACTAAGTTAATGAATCTCCTGGGTGGATTGGGACTTGCATGGTGGTTTTTGGTTGAGTGGTTCACAAGGCCCATGTTTATGGTTTACCTTAGTGTATCTCACTTGTGGATGGCCACCCAGGAAACAAAGAGATTTGAGATGTCAAATGTTGAGAAGCTTCAAGTGCAACCACATGGCAATATGGGATCTGCCATGATCATATAGGTTGCAAGAACTTAGCCATATGGACAGTTGGTGGTAGTGTTTAATAGGTTGGAACGCGTCCATGATGGTCTAAGGGAATGCTTCTGAAAGATTTTGTCTTGGGAAACCAAGTCTTGTGGGTAAAGTGCACCACCTCTGCAGAGTGTAAAATCTAAGTACTTAGCCATGTCCCTGGTAAAGGACAATTTGAGCATCAAGACATGGAAGCAATCAAGAATCTCATCATTCAAATTTCTAAATTAAAACTTGTGGGTGAACAAGGGTTGTGTGAATTCCTCAATCTTTGATGGAGAGATGGCTTGGTACAAGGATCTTGAAATCTTAGATTGGGAAAAATGATTTTGCCAAGCACTTCAGTCATTGATTGGTAGATGCCTCGAGAAGGATCTTCAGTCTTTGATTGGTAGATGCCTTGGGAAAGTTTTTGCCAAACAAAAACTTAGTGTTTTCAAAATGTTAGGGAAAAATCTATTTTGAGCAATGCAAGCCTCAACTCCACTTAGCCAAATGCATATAGATGTTAGACTCCACTATACTACCAAAGTATCACTTGCCAATACAATTCAAATGTATTGACCTTTGTGGCTGTAACTTGTAATGTTGCAGGTTTGATTGATTTTAGTGAAGATTGATTGATTAGGATTACAAAGTCTACAACCAACATCTGCCTGTGGCACTTTGAAGATGAAGGACCCCATGCTTATAGTTATTCCGCTGCAATGTAATGTAAATAGCCAATGAGCTATGTTTGATGTAATAAAATTATTTTATTCCTGGTTATAAAGTTGTATTATGACCTTTGTTTCTTGATATTACATCTAAACTGTGGATGCTAGCTATTGATCCAGGGACTAGCATTGTAAACATAGGGGGCTCAATCTTATTAAAGGTTGGGGATCTTACATGACTTGATCTTATGCTACGCTTACTATGGGTGTGTGTCCATCACATCATTCTCCTAATGATATAACCTTGTTATTAATGACATCCAATGTCCATGATCAGGAAACCATGATCATCATTTAATCAACAAGCTAGTTCCACAAGAGGCTTACTAGGGACTCTTTTATGTTTACAAAACACACATGTATCAGTGTTTCCTTATAATACAATTATAGCATGGGATGTAAACATTCATCATAAACACAAAGATATAATAACAACCACTTTTATTATTGCCTCTGGGGTATATCTCCAACAGTCTCCCACTTGCACTAGAGTCAATAATCTAGATTACATGGTAATATACCTAACACCCATGGCGTTCTGGTGTTGGTCATGCTTTGCTCTAGGGAGAGGTTTAGTGAATGGATCTGCCACATTCAGATCAGTGTGTACTTTGCAAATCTTTATGTCACCATCTCGGACATACTCACGAATAGCATGGAAACGTAGCTTGATGTGCTTCAGCTTGCTATGTGACCTTGGCTCCTGTGCATTAGCTATGGCACCTGTGTTGTCACAGTAGATGGCCATCGGGTCCAACGCACTGGGAACCACGCCAAGTTTAGCAATGAACTCTTTCATCCATATGGCTTCTTGTGCAGCCTCCGAAGCAGCTATGTATTCCGATTCAGTTGAATATTTCGCCACAACGCTTTGCTTGGCACTCCTCCAGCTCACTGCAACACCATTCAAAATAAATACGTATCCAGACTGTGACTTCGAGTCATCTGGATCGGTGTTCCAACTAGCATCAGTGTAACCGTTTACAACAAGCTGTTCATCACCTCAATAAGAAAGAACCATATCCTTAGTCCTATTCAGGTACTTTAGGATATTCTTGACCGTTGTCTAGTGTTCCATTCCAGGATCACTTTGATATCTGCTAGTCAAACTAACAACATGTGCTATATCCGGTCATGTACGCAACATGGCATACCTGATAGAACCTATGGCCGAGGCATAGGGAATATTATTCATCTTTTCTCTATCTTCTGCCATAGCCGGACTTTGAGTCTTACTCAAGATCTTACCTGACAACATGGGCACGAACCCTTTCTTGCTCTCTTCCATTCTAAACTTCTTTAGAACTTTGTCTAAGTATGTACTTTGTGAAAGCGCTATTAGGCGTCTTGATCTATCTCTATAAATCTTGATGCCTAGAATATATGCCGCTTCGCCAAGATCCTTCATTGAAAAACTATTATTCAATTAGGTTTTGACGCTATTAAGAAGTTCTATATCATTCCCAATCAACAATATGTCATCTACATATAGTACTAGGAATGCTACAGAGCTCCCACTCACTTTCTTGTAAATACAAGCTTCTCCATAAGTTTGTATAAATCCAAAGTTTTTGATTACTTTATCAAAACGTTGATTCCAACTCCGGGATGCTTGCTTCAGTCCATAAATGGAGCGCTGAAGTTTGCATACCTTGTCAGCATCACTAGGATCGACAAAACCCTTGGGTTGTACCATATAGAACTCTTCCTCAATGTCACCATTAAGGAACGCCGTTTTGACATCCATCTGCCAAATCTCATAATCGAAATATGTAGCAATTGCTAACAAAATCCTCATAGACTTTAGCTTCGCTACTGGTGAGAAAGTCTCATCGTAGTCAACTCCTTCAATTTGTCGGAACCCTTTCACGACAAGTCGAGCCTTATAGACGGTAACATTACCATCAACATCTATTTTTCTTTTGAAAATCCATTTGTTCTCGACAGCCTTATGGCCATCCGGTAAGTCCACCAAAGTCCATACTTGGTTTTTGTACATGGATCCCATGTCGGATTTCATGGCTTCTAGCCATTTGTCAGAATCTGGGCTCACCATAGCTTCTTCATACGTCGCAGGGTCATCAGTGTTGTCCACCAACATGACGTTCAAGGCAGAGTCATACCAATCAGGAGTGGTACGAACTCTCGTTGACCTGCGAGGTTCAGCAGTAACTTCGTTCGAAGTTTCATGATCACCATCATGAGCTTCCTCTCCAATTGGTGCAGGCGGCACAAAAACATCTTCCAATTGGTGCAGGAGGTTCAAAGGCTAAGCCATGTGGGACTAAACAAGGGGAAGAGAGGAGGGGGGCGCATGGGCCCTTAGGGCTTCATGGGCCAGCCGTCCAGGGGTGGGCCCTACCCCGTGCACAGCCCTAGGCTGGCCGTGTGGGCCCCCTTGTGGCGGCTGGGCCTTGGCCCTCTTAGCCCTTCCCTCTTTTGGTTTTCCCACATGGGCCTTTATTCACTAGGAACTTTGGCCCATTAGTATAATAACCCTTCAAATTAGATTTTAATATAATATTTAATATTAATTACACTAATTAATATGTAAATACATATTACAAAACCTGATTCAACCCGAAACACCTTTCGGTTCCCCTTTTCTATATCCTCCGAACTACTTCGGAATTCCCGGAATGATTTCGGTCCTTTATTCTTTCTCTGAACAGCTTCGAATTTCTCCGCGGAACAATTCCGACTTTCTCTTTCTCTACTGTGATTCCGTCTTATGAATGATCGCTCTCATCATACCCTTAAGTGTATCCTCTCACGGCTCGGGAATGCTCTAGACATGATCTAAATCAATGGTCAACAGAGGGACCAGGGATATCCATGTGACCCCTATGTATTCTTGATAACAATGTCATTTGAACCTGTAAATGTAGCATCCAATTCCTTTTGTTTCTTGATACGACTTGTCCGAGATCCGATCATTGGTATCACATACCTTGTTCAATCTCGTTAACAACAAGTTCTCTTTTCTTGTTACCGTGACATTACATCCTCGTGACCGAGTCACATGTTGCAACATTTATGGATGTAATCTCACCAAGCCGGCCATATGTATCTTTACTCATCACGTGGGTGAAGAAATCCTGGTCTTACAGTCACATGTCATCTACTGTTCCTTCGGAATACCCAACGTACACCTTTATGGCCACCGTATTACCAGATGACGGTTTATGCAGTCTAAGTAGCCTCAGGAAACAATGAGTAATATGAGCTCACGGTGTAAGGAAAAGGTGTCTAGGTATAGCTATTGGAACAATGAACTATATGACTTGATCATGTTACAATCCTTCGAGGAATGTCCATCACATCATTCTCCAATGATATGACCCTGTTGTCAATTGGCATAAATTCCCATGATCTTGAAACCCAGATCATCCTCATGACCAGCGAACTAGTATGAATAGAGGCTACTAGGGACTTGGTTGTTTCATACCACACCTGTACCAATGTTTCTACTTGGCATAGTTATAGCACAATATGAAACTATTATAAACTAATTGAGATATGACAATAAAAACCTATTTATTATTTTCCTCTAGGGCATATCTCCTTCAGTATCAACAGAACATGATTGTTTTAACTTGTTTGTCTTAAAAGTTGGTCTTGGTTTGGAGGATGCCACTATGAAACCTCCTGCTGGATGGTACACAGTGGTAACCTCCATATACTGGAATTAAAAGATGTTCTACTTCATGTGTAGATGATGTGAAAGCATATCTTGTTTGTGTTTGTGAGGTTCTACTAGAACAACAATTTTTTTCTGAAGTTTACAGATGCTTTTATCAAAGGAATATGCTAAAGATTTATCCTTTAAGTGCTTGCCATGATTCCTGGCTAGACTAGCTAGGAAAATGATAAGAAACTTCTTTACTTTTATTAGCACATGATCCCAATTGGTTTCTTTGGTGATCTAACTGGAGCTACCATGTTTGCCACTGTTGTGCCTCTCCTAAGAGAGTGCACAGTGGTAAACTTCTCAAAGATGAGCTACAACACCCCTTGGCTTGGCCTATGATGCAAAGGTTGAGGCCCATAATTGAAATAAGAGCAGATTTGGTACTGGTTTTGTGTTTAACCAACTTGGTGGCATTTGCTGCTACAAGATCTGCTGTTGTGGTGCCTCCCATGTGGAGTGTGCACAATAGTAGGTCTAAGCAGCATGATATGCTACTTTCTTTCCCTAAATACTCAAAGATGAGTCTTCCATACCACTTGTATGCAAGACTGAGAGTAACTTGTCTACCCACCCAAACTATTCTTTGATCGGGTCTTATAGAAACAATGATTATAATTTGAGGTGGTGATTAACCTGAGGCTTGACCTTTTATGATGTATACTTCTAGATCTTGATCCACTTCTTTTCTTCTAAGTGGAGATGATAGCGGTGTTGATGTCCCTTGAGTTCATTGGTTCAGCTGCAACTTGTCCTTCTGATCGTTTACTCCTCCCCCTAGATGAATCTGCTACTGGTATTACTAAATATTGGTGTTGCTGTCCTGCTCCACCTGGTGCTGATATGTTTCCTAACTCCCCTAAGTGAGCATATGAATTGTGGCTGGGTCTGATTTCTGTGAACGAGTTGGTGATTTGTTGTTCTAGTGAAGAACAATGATGTGAGTGGATGAAGCTCATGTGAGCAGAAATGGTGGTGTCTGTGCGTGCTGCCTCAAAGGTAGTTATTTGTCTCCTTTTTCTCACTCTCCCCTGTGTTGACAACTCACTAAGTGCATGTATGAGTAAGGTGATTATGAGCTTGCTTCATCGATGGACTTGTTCCTATCCAGATTGTGCATTAGCAATCTTAGCTATGTGCACCCAGTGCTTGTCACTGGCCCTTTCCCTTCTCTATGTAATTCAATTTTAGATCCATTGCTAGTGAAGTTAATCCGAGGCTGATATGCTAATAAGAACATATTCTACTTAGGCCCCCTAATTACTGCTTTATGATGAACATAAACAGTGCACCTCACTGTTAACCTTTGAGAGCACAAACCCACTAACTCTCTCTTTGCTTTTCACTTGTTTTCTTTTGTTTTGTCTTTGCAGGGATCAATAATGAAGAATGAAGATATATAAGATGAAGAAATAGCATATCTTTTAGTTTAGACTTCTCTATTTTCTTATTGTTGTAATTTGGACAACTGTATATGACTTTGTAATATCATATTTAATTAATAAAGTTAAATGTTCTTTCTTATGAAATTTGTTACTTGTAGTTTTCTTGAATTCATATTTAGGTAATAATTATTATTGTAATAAAATTAACATTTCTTTCACTTATTGTAAGAAAATTGTATTATTTGTATTAATATAATAAGGTATTCCTTTATTCTTACCTTTATTTATTCTAATTTCTTTATTATTAATTATCTATTGTCATATCATATTACTTTATTCAAGAATTTACATCCCATTTTCCCTAAGTATTTAAATATTCCCTAATTCAATTTGAGAAGTTTCTAACTTCATTTGAATTCAAATTTAAAATTCAAATACATGTTTGAATAACTCTCCCTTCAAAATACAAAGAGTCAATAGAGGTCATGTCGAAATCTATCGCACTTGCCCCAATGTTTCCATCAGAGCAAGAGAGATCTCTATCGCTCTGTAACCTTTTAGTTTTGTGCGAAAATTCCCCGGATTTTCTTATGCATGAATGCAATGCACACACCTCATCTCAGCTTATTTCTAAGCTCTAATGCTGGGATGTTACAGACTCTCCCCCTTAAAATAAACTTTGTCCCCGAAGTTTGTACTCTCTTTCGTTTTGAAATGTATTGACTTGTGTTGATCACGCCATTTCTCAAATTCCATTGTGATCACAATTGGGGATAATTGTGGTATCCCGTATCCACATCTTTTTCCTTGAATTCTCTTCATACTTGACAATATCCGCTATCAGTTCTAATCTATCCTATGGTTTCTTTTACTATAATCTCTTGAATTATGACCTTACACTCCTACTTAGAATTGGTTGTGGACACATTTCGACCATTCCAATCTAGTTTTCCTACTACACTACACCGGTCTATTTTGGAATACTCTCTTTACTCTAATGGACAACTTAGAAGCTGTTTCTTTAAGAACTAGTCCACTAGGTTTAGTTTGTTATATCTCCTTCGATCTTTCATCTATAAATACTCTTGAGAGTACTCTTATAAGATGACTTCTTATAACCATATGAGAAAAAGGCTTACTCTCACCATAGTCTAGTAAATCTTCTTCAACCTTTAGTTGGAAAGTTAGACAACAACAATTCAGTGTTTATTGTTTACTCTCCCCCTTGGGGTTTCCTAATGGTCTTTAACCTTCATGCATAATATCCATTAACTCAATAATAAGGATATTGGTCTCCTTCTAGCTTATACCTTACCTATATAAGGTCACACAAAAGATTCTGCGGTACACCCACACAATTGTGGATCTGCGAAATGAATCTTCCGACATTACTTGTCTTACTATTAACCTTTTTGGGCATTGTTTCTCACTGATTACCCCGATTTCATGAAACGACTCGAAAGCCGTTCACTTAAATTTTATACTTCTGTATGTCTCTCTTAACTTAGGCCAAGTTTTATACTTTTTAAATTATACAAAGATGACCTAATTAGCTAAACCGCTAGGATACCAACTACGGATACGAGCTGCGGATCCTCCTAGGTGTATGAATTACCCTACGGTTTTTTGTTTTACCACTGGCATTCTCCCTCAGTTGTTAGAGTGTGAATACCAGTTTTCTTACAAGACTTCTCCTTTGCACCATTTTCAAGTTATATCCATGAACTTGGTACAACTAGTTTATTAGCTTTTGAGCAATATCACCTACTTTAAGTGAACTCAAGTTCATTCCTTCATGTTGCTCCACACCTTTTCTGCACTAATAATCCTTCTTATTGCCAGCTCATAATGAGTTGGAATTGATCCATTCTTCAAAATAGTGTTGATACACCTTATATTTAGCTCCCTTCTTCGTCCAAGTCTTCATCTTGATCTTCGGAACTTGTCACTCCCTTACACGAATTCCCTTTTCTATCTAGGTCTATAACATCAAGTAATAACTTGATGATGCAACATGCATTTGCACATCAAATCAAACTTCATGCATAGATCTAGTCAATCAAGAAGATCCAAGAAAAACCAAGAGATCCAGATGTGGTACATATAACACACATCATTCTAAGCCCGGAATATAGTGGTTGAGTATAATACCTCTAGAATTCAGGCTTAGCTGTGTAGTATATGACACCTCCTAGTATAGGTTTACATTATGATACTTAACACTTAAGGGTTTAACTACTCTTTGTCTCAATATTTACCCAAATTGCTCAATTGCAATTGGGTAATTTTGAGTAAAGTGGTCTCACTTTGGTTCTGAGTAATCTCCTACCTTTATTTTGGGACTACTGAAGACTACCAATCTATCATTCTATCATAAACTATCCTCACATGATCTCTTAAAACTACTAACAAATGTGTAGTTACTACCTTACATCCAAAAATTATCGTAATATTATAATACCTATGACTTCTATCATAGACCTACATTGTTCTTTACTTACTATTATTACAAGATTTGTTACTAAGTACTTGTCCTAATTACAGACTTATCATGGTCTTGGAGCTATTCTCACCATGAACTTGTCAAGATTTACCTAGTCATCATGATTAAAGAGCTAATCTCACCATGACGACTCTTCTTCTTAGGTCTGATAGTTGGTTCTAAACCAAATCGTACTTCATCACGTAGAATTCTCAAGTGAATCCATATGATTTACTTCCAATTGTATCTATACATACTCTGATTGTCTACCCTATATGGTATAGTGGTATCAACTAGTGATAAGGTTCTTCGAATTTACAGGAATTCTAAATATAGACTCCATCACTAATACTACTCCACATGATATCCTAATCCTGGTCGTAATCTTCTTTGATATTTTAACTTACTTAAGATATCTTAGTGGTGTTATACCTATTTAGAGCTACTCTAAAATGACAATTATCTAGAGAAGACATATAACTAATCCTTAAGAAAAATGACAAAAACATCCAACTTAAGTGTGACAAGACTATCCTCAAGTGGATACCATCACAAGTCTTGGTTTGGATAAGATGGATCCTATAGTCACTATCCAACCTATAGATCTCCTAAAAGGGTTTTAATCCTAAGGTCAAAACATATGCTCTGATACCAGCTGTGGTGACCCAGCATACCACTACATGATGTAGTACACTATAGTCGTTGACATAACACCAATGAAACACCGTTCACTAGTATTACATCCCTCAGAGTGGTACAACAGAAACACATCAGGTCCAAGACATGACTATAGATTACAACTCGACTCTTTACAAAAGATCTAGAGAACACTCTAGGTTAAAGAGAGAGAAAGAACTTCTTACAAACAAGAACCAGAAATAACAACTTAGAACTATCTAGTAACTAAGATTAGTAGCTAAACTATTTGGCTTGCAATTGCTACTAATGCAATGCTCTACAAAAGTAGGTTTTATGGCTAGAGTAGCTACTCCTATCTAATCAGGAACTTCGTCTTCACTTCAGTTGATGTATATGTTGACTTCATTGACTTTATTTAAGAACTTGAGCTATCGATGATGGTTTAAGCAGAAATTGATGTTGACGTCGTCTTCAATGGCTTAGAACCTAGCAAGGGTTAAGAAGGTATGGTTGAGTACGAGCATACTCAGCAAGTTCACTAAAAAGGAGTGTATGATGCACTATCTCTACAACCATAGACCATAGGTCGTAGGCAATGCATGTTTTCATGAACATTTCTTCAAAGGTTGCTTTTATTCTGAAAACTATGTCCAACAGCCTTCACAGGTTGACCAGAACCTTCATGGGTTTCCTTTCCTGCCGATTTCGTAGCTCCTTCCCGGAATAGGGAGTAACATGTCACAGTTCTTACACTCTGCAGAGGTGCGTTACTTTACCCATGAGAGACCAACTCCTTGCTGCACAACTGGGCAACTTATTCCCGTCCACAATTCCTTGATGTGGGGCCTAGTAGATGATCCAAGCCAATCGCTGCCCTTCTCCGCGACCTGCATGAAGACATGATCCCCCAAGACGGACTACCACAGTTACTCTTTGGGTAGCCTCTCGAAGACTCTTTAAGCAGCTCTGTCTGGCGGTCACCATTAGCTATGGTGAACTCTGACCAAGAAAATTGTCATCGGATTGATGACAAGTATGCCATGAGGGGGTCCTCGAGGCGTGCGGAAGAGAGGGGTGTGAGATGTACGTTTTTCCGGGATGGTGAGCACACAAGTTTACCCAGGTTTGAATCGGCCGGCTTTGGACGGATCCTACTCCTGCTAGCAATCCAGTAATATGGCAGAGCCGGAATATGGGTTACAAGGGTTCGCCTGTGCGAGTTGAGATTGTAGACTATTGAGGGTGCCCTAAATGCTCCCCCTAGGACGGCTTATATAGATATCCGGCCAAGGGTTTACAGGAGAGATCAGTCCGGCTACGACTAAGAGTTGGTTACAGAGTACATCTTGAACTACAAGTAACATCATGGGCCTAAGTCGATAAGTCTTCTGGGCCTTCCCGTAGCCGGATTGGACTCCGCTTTTCTCCCTGACTGGGCCGCCCATGAAGCAAAGCTCTAACCCGAAGTAGGCCACCCTGGTTAGTGAGGAACTATGAGGATACCCGGAAAATATATCCCCAACAGCAGCCCCCAGAAGTCTCCAAGATCCAAAGTCGGATTCATCATCGTCTAGCTTGATCTTCGGCTTGCAGAATCTTGAAGGGTTCCTGAAACTTCACAACAAAAAATACGATCCGGGTCTTAAAATAAGTCGGACCTATCAACATGTTACTCAGATTTTCCAGCTTGATTTCAAACTAAGATGGAACTTGGTCTTCAACATCATCTGACACTCGTCATGGTCAAGTCACGTCATATGATAAACATCCTGTCAGCACGACCGTTGGTGGGTCCGCCGTTCGTGGAACCGAGGCGCCGTTTAAATGCGTATACAGAGATCGAGGCGACGTAATCATTGTGTGGGTCCTTCCCAGTTCTCTCCATGACGCGTGGCGGTTATTCAGTACCATTTGCACGAATCTTGGTGCGGTTAGGTGGATATAAGGGGTGAGGATTCTCCTTCTCCTTTCTTCACCTGTTACCTTTGCCGTTTCTTCTCCTACAAATCTCCCCCGTGCACAGAGCTCCCCTACTTCTCAAACTCCCAGCACCGCCCATCTAAGGTCACCGGCGCACCGGAAGAATGGCTTCGTCTTCATCCTCTGGCCTGGCAGTGGCAGCGGCGACGGCGGCGGCGGCAGAGAAGGAAAGCAACCGTGGGGTTTGGATCCCCTGCTTGCTGGACAACGAGAAGCTCCGGCGTGGAGACTGGAGGGCTCCTCCGCACTGACGACTGGTGGAGCGGCTCCGACGAGACCATCCCCAACCCGTGCACCGACGAGTGGGTACACTTCGGCACCCACCTCGACAGAGGTCTATCTTTCCCTCCCTCGGATTTCTTTTCCGAGGTGATAGATCATTATAATGTCCAGCTTCACCATCTTCCCCCAACTCCATTTTAGAGATGAGCGCCTATGCGGCCTTGTGCGAGGGATATATCAGCATTAGGCCAAGTCTTACTCTATTTCGGTATTATTTTCATGACCGGAGAAACTCTATCACAGCCGGTAATCCTTATATTACCGGTACAATTAGTTTTTTAGTTAGGCGTGATCGCGCCTATCCTAATATTCTAGCCAGTGACTCGGTCAAGCAATGGCCAGCCACTTTCTTTTACCACAAGGATGTCCCTGCTCCCGGCAAAGCCACTGCTTTGCCGGCTTTCATCGATGGAGCTGCCACGCCTCAAGCATCTTGGGACGAGGCCGCTCCGGCTCTCAGTGACGATCTGCTTCTTGCCAAGAGGCAGATTGAATACCTGATAAAACACAAAGGACTAAAGGGATCCGACTTGGTCCAATGTTGGGTATCACGCCGGATCCAACCCCTCCAGCACCACGGAGACCGACTGATGCACTCCATCACGTCGTCCAAAAAGGATTCCCTCCGCATCAGCCCTAGAGCCTATACCTCGCAAGGTTATATTAGCCAGGTTAACTGGTTGATAAGGGAACGGATCGAGAGGAAGGTCCCGGAGATTTCTCTAGACATGCACACAGCGGAAGACCTTGTCGTGCCGGTAAGCCTTTAACTAAAAACTTTTTTATGTGTTTCATCCTTTAAGTTATCTCGCAATACTAATATGTTTTCTTCTTTTTAGCTTGCCGACCTCCCCGAGTCGGAACTTGCTCCACTCGAGGGATATCCTCCAGAGTTTTCTTAGGAGGCAGAATTGGTCCCATTGCCGAACATTGTGCCTAGGAAGCACAAGGCTCCGACAGTGGCTGTTGGCACAAAGGAGGTGCCAGTCATGAAGAGGTAACTTTCAACACAACTTTTTGCCTTTGTACCTTACTCGAATTTTCTTCCGAGATGTAACATTTTTAGTTCTATTACATTCTCAGAGCTAAGCAGCTCATCAAGGGCAAGGGGAAGGGAACTTCTTCGAAGCCCCTGTGACAGATGAAGCTGACCATAGCTTCTCCTGCCGTGGCTCCTCCGACTCCTGCCCCCCAATCCTGTGCAATGCCAGTGATTACTCCTTCGCCGCAGAAGATCCGGTTCCTTCAATGGAGCCAGCGATTCTTGAATCGCAAACTGACGTCACCATGAGTGAGTCAGGTTTAGATAAGGGTGAACCCTCTTCGGGTAATGATCCCTCGGCAGAGACCTTTGCCGAAAATCTTCTCAGCAATCCGGGGCTTGCCAAGTTTGGCTTGTCCCGGAAATCTGCGGAAGAGATCCAGCGGCTAGCCAGGCAATTCCTGGAGAAAAGAAATATTTCTGTCGAAGAAGAAGCGCAAGAGGCAAAGGACATCAAGTACTCTGACCTTCTTGAACAAGTGCGTCTTCGCGACGAGAGGATAAGGACCGGTGAGCTTCCAACTGCACCAATGGTTCCTCTAACTCTCGCTGAGAAGGTTGCTATTGAAGTGAATGCGAGTTTGGATAAACTTACTCGCGAACAATATGTAAGTCGGAATTCTAACTCCTGTTTTTCCTTTATTTCATATCATATCCTCTAGCCCCCAAGCATGAAGTAGGATATATAATCCGGGTTTATGCTTCCTTAGGATGTCAAAGAATGAACTAGTGTAGCCCCCAAGGCTCGTGCTGATATTAGTAAAAATATTAGCCTGAGACTTTAGTAGAATTCTAACTTTGGGTATTTTGACTTACAGAAAGTATATTCCTATAACCAGGATTTGTTGAAAAATGTCTGCAACAAGCGGAGAGAGATCAGAGCTCTCCGACTTAAAAATGCTGAGCTTAAGGTCTCCAAGGATGAGGTCGAAGGTAAACTTTCTGAGACTCAAACCTTGTCTTTCATGTTTTCATAGTCGATTTTTTTATTGAACCGTTGTTCTTTTTGACTTACAACACTGGTAAAACAGTCTTGCGCTATGATTGAAGAGGCCGAGAACCTCAAAACCTTGGTGGTGGAGAACAAAGAACTTCACCAAGAGCTAGATAAGCTCAAGGCGGATCATGAGAAGAGCATCGCTTAAGTTCTCGAATCCTCCTCCATGGCTACTGACGAGCGTGATAGTAAGATTGCTGCTCAAGATTAGAGAATTTAGGATCTCAACAACGAGCTTTGTAGAGAGAAGGACCTTTCCGAGGCGCTCCGGGCTGAACTCCGGAGTCTTCGAGAAGAGAAGACCAAAGTTGACGACGTCATCTTCGGTATGTTTCCATCTTTCTGACTTATGTTTCTGCTTCAACTCTTTCAATGTCGGATTTTTCTTAACTGTTTTGCGTTATATGTATAGGTCCTCTAAACTTGACGGACTCCATCTGTGCCGAGCCTCGCACCCACCGGCTTACCAAAGTCGGTGATCTGCTTCATGACTTCCGCCAATCCCTTGAGGATATCGGCAAAGCTCTCAAGATTCCGGATATGCATAGCATGCCAGATTTTCAGGTGCGGGACAGAGCGAAAGATATGCCGCAACTCGTTCAGGACTGGAACATGTCCTACGCGTGATCTGCTGCGCAGAATGCTCTCACCATGGTCATGAGCCACCATGGAAACATGGAGATATGGCAAGTGACCAGAGGGTACTGCAAGGTGGATGAAGATGGCCAAGAGCAAGATATGAAGGCCATCATGGACTCCTGCGCCGGATATGGGTGTCACGTGGCTGATTTGACCAGCTACGAAACTCCTTTCTTCACCCGTGTGGACACTCCGTCTCCGCCTCCCGAAGAAGTAGCCGAAGTTTCCGACGATGACAATACCATTTCGGATGTGGACATCTCGGAACGATATCAAGGCGATGTATCCAGCGAGCCGGCAGCTCCTACCTCTTCTCCTGCACCATAGTTGACCAGAAACAATTGTATTATTTCGAGAAACATTATGGGTCTGTAAAATATGCAGTACTATAATTTTGCTAGTGCTAAGTTTTTGATCTATTCAGCACTTTTGGCTTTAAACTTTTGGTGTGCCTGAAATGTTTACATAAGCACTTATACTTTTTTCGTCTATACTTATCGTTTATCTGGCTTTCCGCCTCATCCCTTTCGTGAGCCGTCTAAACCTTCTGCACGGAAACTTCATCGAGCAACGGAGCTCAATTGCTAAACCAGTTTAAACTTGGAAACAAAGCTGGCTTCCAGTACCAACAATTCACTACTCGGAAAATACCCGCATCCAGCAATCAGACAAATAACCAAAGTATAGACTAGAAACTTTAGAGTTATACCCAAAGGTAGCATTTTTAGAATCGGAAATCTAAACCAGAACAAACATGAGCATAAGGTACTTCCAAGTATTCTGGGATTTTCGACTATGACATGATCATTTGGAAATAAGATGGTAAAAAAGCTTCTCAGAAAAAACTTGAGGCAACCAAGACTTTTATTTCTCACAGAGCATGTACATATGTATGGTTACAAAGAAGGATAAACTAAGAATAAAAGGGACGTAGCTGAGCAATATTCCACGGTCTGTCTAACTCATCCGGATTTGTACTGCCTCTAGCTCTCTTTCTCTTCTTAGTAGCAGGTCTTTCTTTGACTGGCCTCATGTCAGTTAAGTAGTACGAACCATTGTTAAATACTCGACTAACTAAAAAGGGCCCTTCCCATAGTGGGGAAAGTTTGTGCTTTCTTTGTTGCACAAGCCAGAGAACCAAATCGCCTTTATTGAAAGATCTGTTTCAGACTCTCTGGCTATGATACTTGCGTAACTTCTGCTGATAGGCTATTGATCTCATTTTAGCAACGAGGCGAACTTCTTCGACTAAGTCGAGATCATTTTGTCGAGAAACCTCGGTATCTTCTTCGATATACGCAGCCACTCTAGGAGAAGTGTGAATCAAATCACTAGGAAGAACTGCTTTTGCGCCATAGACCAAGAAGAAAGGTGTGTATCCGGTTGACCTGTTCGGAGTTGTTCGTAAACTCCATATTATAGAGGGTAATTCCTCTGCCCAAGTCCCCGCAGCACATCGTAGTGGTGCTTCGAGTCTCGGTTTTAGGCCTTGTAGGATTAAACCATTTGCTCTTTCGACTTGTCCGTTAGCCTGTGGATGTGCGACTGACGCAATATCAAGCCGGACATTTATTTCGTTGCAGAATTCAGCCAATTCTCCCATAGAGAAATTACTCCTGTTGTCCGTGATAATGCTATGTGGATAACCATACCGGATTATAACATCCTCGACAAATATTTTGGCTGTTGCTCCATCACAACTAGTGACAGGTTTAGCCTCAGTCCATTTGGTGAATTTATCCACCATCACTAAGAGGTGAGTAAATCCACTTGGAGCACGTCTAAATGGTCCTACCATATCAAGCCCCCAAACCGCAAAAGGCCATGTTATAGGTATTGTTCGCAGCTGGTCAGCCGGAACATGAGCTTGTTTGGCGTACTTTTGGCAGCCCTTGCACGTCTTGACTAATCGTTCGGCATCTGCCTGAGCTGTAAGCCAGAAAAATCCGTGTCTAAAAGCTTTTGCCACTAAAGATTTGGCTGCAGCATGCTGACCACACTCACCTTCGTGGATTTCTCTTAAGATCTCCACTCCTTCTTCCGGAGATACGCAGCGCTGAAAAACCCCAGAAACACTCTGCTTATAAAGCTCACCTTTAACTATAGTATAGGCTTTCGCTCGTCGGGTAATCTTCCGGCTCAGAACCTCGTCTTTGGGTAATTTGCCATCTACCAGATAATCAAGGTAGGGTTGAGTCCAGCTGGGAATTACAGCCAGAACTGCTATTAGAGGTGAGTCGGATTTGGTCAGATATTCCTCATCCACTCCCTTTATTGAGGGAACTTTGAGGTGATCTAAAAAAGCGCCATCCGGGACCTCTTTCCGTGCAGAGCCTATCCGAGATAATGCATCTGCTTCCTTGTTTTCCGCTCGAGGGATGTGTTGAACCTCAAACCCTTCAAACAATTTAGATAAATCATCCACGACAGCTTTATACACTGCCATGTGCTTATTTGCATTACAAATATCCGAAACTTGCTAAGCAACAAGATCCGAATCTCCATAACACATCAAACGTCGGATGCCGATAAACTTAGGAACCCGGATTCCGTGTAGCAATGCTTCATACTCGGCAATATTGTTTGTCGCTGTGAAGTGGATTTGCAACACGTATAGAAGTTTATCTCCTTGGGGTGATTTGAGCACCATGCCAGCCCCCGAGCCCCCTCGAGCCTTAGACCCATCAAAGTAGAGGGTCCAATACCCCGACTCAGGGAGGGTCATATTCTCCTTTGTCTCTATCCAATCAGCAACAAAGTCAGAAGGATTTGGGATTTGATTGTTGTCCGGGGTTTATACTCAATATCAAAAGCTGAAAGCTCTATGCCCCATTTGGCGACGTGTCCTGTGGCATCACTGTTGTTGATTATATCTCTCATGGGAGTTGTACTCACCATGGTAATTGGATGCTCCTAAAAATAGTGTCGTAGCTTACGAGATGCTAGAAAAACACCGTAAGCCAGCTTTTGATAATGCGGATACCGCTATTTTGACTCTGTTAGGACCTCACTGACAAAGTACGTCGGACGCTGCACCTGGTGCTCCTGATTTTCCTCTGGTCTCTCCACCACCATGACGATACTGACGACTTTGTTTGTCGCAGCAAGGTAAAGCAACATCGGTTCCTGTGGTTCCGGCGCAGCAAGTATAGGAGCGGATGAGAGTAGTTTCTTCAGGTCTTGTAGTGCAGCTTCAGCTTCGTCGGTCCACACAAAATCCTTGGTATTTTTCAGGAGTTTGTATAATGGTGCGGCTCTTTCACCAAGCTGGCTTACAAATTGATTGATTGCAGCAATGCAACCAGTTAGTCTTTGAACGTCCTTCAGGCGAGTTGGCCTGGAAATATTGACTATAGCCTTGATTTTTCCCGGTTCATCTCTATGCCTCTCTAAGACACGATGAAACCTAACAATTTTCCGGCTGGTATTCCAAAGAAGCATTTCTTCGGATTTAGCATGATGTTGTATTTTCTTAGATTGGCGAACATTTCCTCCAAGTCGGAAATCAGCGTTTCCTTCTTTTTGGACATCACCGCAATATCATCCACGTATGCATTTACATTGCGTCCGAGTTGGTCATGGAGACAACGCTGCATCGTGCGCTGGTAGGTAGCTCCTGCGTTCTTTAGCCCAAAAGGCATCGTAACAAAACAGAAGGTTACGAAGGGGGTTATGAATGAAGTTTTGACTTTGTCAGATTCCTTCATCCGGATTTGGTGATAACCGGAATATGCGTCGAGAAAACAGAGGAGTTCCGAGCCTGCCGTAGAATCGATAACCTGATCAATCCTAGGCAGAGCGAACGGATCTTTTGGACAAGCCTTGTTCAAGGCAGTATAATCAACACACATCCTTAAATCAGTGGCTATTGGCTTACGCTTTTCATCGTCGAAACGTCATAAGGACTGTTTGACGAGTTTAGCATTCGGGTTTACATTTAAAGAGTGCTCGGAAAGTTTCCTAGGTACTCCGGTCATGTCAGATGGCTGCCATGCAGAGATATCTTGATTTGCTTTGAGGAACTTGACGAACGCGCTTTCCTATGCGCTATATAGGCCTACGCCTATCTGGGTCACCTTGGAGGGGTCATCATCCTTCAACGGCATCTTCTTCGTCTCTTCTGATGCCTTGAACTCCGGATTTGGCTTTGTCACCTCCTTCTTCGTTGCGGGCATCTCGGACGGATCTATGCTCTTCTTGGTCTCCTGGTACTCCTAGGCGTGCAACACGGCTTCAGCAAAGGCGGCATTTCCATCCTCGCACTCTCGTGCTTTCTTCGGGTCTCCCCTGATGGTGATTACGCCGTTGGGACCTGGAATTTTCATCATATTGTAAATGTAACACGGACGAGCCATAAAAGCCCAGTAAGCCGGACGTCCAAATATAGCGTGGTATGCTCTCTTGAACGGGACCACTTCGAAGGAAAGTGCCTCCGTCTGATAATTCTTTGGAGTTCCAAAGGTAACATCCAAAGTGATTTCTCCTAGTGAATTAGATTATCTTCCTGGGACAACTCCGTGAAAGATCACAGAGCTATGGTTCAGCTGGGTCTCCGAGATCTTCATCCGGCGTAGCGTTTTGACATAGAGAATATTGATACTACTGCCACCGTCCATGAGGGTCTTGGAGAAACCATAACCGTCAATAAGTGGATTGACGATTAAGGCGTATTTTCCTCGCCTATGTAGCTTAGGTGGATGATCAGCGTGGTCAAATGTGATTGCCACTTCCGACCAGTCTAGGTATTGGGGGACAGTCAGAACTATTGCGTTGAGCTCATGTAGAACTGCTTTCTTGACTTTTGCTGGTTGAGATCCGAGGAAGGTGACATAAGTGTCTTTTTTGGTCGGAAATTTTTTCTTCCCTTCCGGCTTGGGATTTGAAGCATCTGCTTCCTCCATGTCGGAATCTTCCGTGGTCTCTTTATCCTTTTCGGGATTCTTCTTTCCCTTTTTCCGCTTAGCTCTATAGCCAGCGGTATCATCTCTTTTGATGTCGTCATTGAAACGACACTCTGCGTTGGTGTGGGACGAGCCCCCATTGGCATCTAAGTGGTGTATGCATGGGTTATTGGCAATGTCGGCCCAAGTGTAGGTTTTTCCTGGTTGCTGGTCTCCTCTACCTTGAACTCTCGAAGTCCCACGACCACGCCCACGGCCTCCGCCGCGTCCTCCTCGTCCTCCAGACCCGAAAGTAGCAGTAACCACTGCCATTTCCGTGTTGGGTTTTTCTTCCGAGGTGTTCTTGCATTTCTGAGCTTGTTGCTTTGGTTGTTTTGCCGACTGTGGTACAACTAGGGTGTTGAGTAATCCCTCAGCATCGTCGTCAGCATCTACATTTTCTCGCTATTTCTATCATCTCTCCCAAATCAGTGACCTTGTCGCACTTCAAGCGATGACACAGTAGACCAATTGGGGGACCTGCAATGAAAGCTTCAATCGTAGTTTGATCATTTACTCCTTCACAGGAGTTCTTGGTGTCGATCCATTGTCCGAGGTAATCCTGGCAAGTTTCTCCGACCTTCTGGGTGCAACGCTGTAGGTCACCGACCGTACAGGGCCTCCGGTATGTGCCTTCGAAATTCCAAAAGAACGCACTTTGCATGTCATACCAGTTGTGGATGGTGTTCTCCATAAGTTCATTAAGCCATGATCGTGCCGTCTTTCGCAACATGAGTAGGAGATATCGGGTTGCGACCAGGCTGTTTCCGCCTTTGGCGATGCAGCAAGCTTGGAAGAAATCCTGTAGCCAGGTATCTAGCCGAGCAATGCTATCGTAGGCTTGGATATGTCTTGAGATAGCAAATCCTTCCGGGAATCTTGTAGCTCTGATGCGTGGTCCGAAGCACTTTGGGCCCACGTAGATATCATCATTTTTGTAGCACCGCGCCTCTATGTTGGAGTTGATCCTGTGCCTTGCGTCATTCGGGGATAGAGATCATCCCGAGTGTCGGCTGTGGCTGCGGTGCCTTGGAGCCAGACTTCGGCTTCTGCCACCACCACGACGCCCTCCATTGCCTCCCTAGGGGCCGTTGTGATGGCTACTTAGCGGAGAGGGTGGAGCAGCTGGGTTTTTTCCGGCTGATCACCGGCCCCCGTCCGGAGCATCATTATTCCAGTTCCGGGGAGGGTCTTCATCGTGACGAGCCCCCTGCCGGCTTGTCCCAGCATGGTGTCCGTTGTTCCTTCCTCCGTCATCCGGACGACTTTCATGTCTAGGAGGTGGCATTCTTTGTCGGTCCTCCTCCCGACGTTTCTCCTATCATCATCCCTGCGGTCTTTCGACTCTCGCCGGAGCGGGTTCCTTGGATTCAGTGCAGCAATTGCCTCTTGCTCCGCAACTGGGTTAACGTTACGCCAGCCACGGGCAGCTTTGTGGTGCTGTCCCGAAGATCCGGTTCTCGAGTAATTATCTTCCTTGCGATTGGGGCGGTGGTGCTGCTCCGGAATGCGTTGGGGTCTTACGTCAGCCCATGCCGGATCTGTGCGACATTGGTCGGAATCAGAGACCAATTTTTGACTTCCGGACATGGCGACCTTTTGCTGCTCCAGTCCCTTGTTGAGTAGTTTGATTCCCAACCGGATCTCCTCCGGGCCTGGATTAGCCGATAGAATTTCTCGGGCCGCCACGGTATTCTGTACTGGGGTTGGATATACCCAATGCCCTTTGCTATCTTTCCGAGGCTTCCCCATCTCTTCTCCGAAAAGGACAGCGTGGATCTGCGGGAATTGGTTGTCATTAGTATGACGCTTCCTGGTCTTCTGGTATTGCCTGGAGTTGTACTTATCCACAGATGTTATGCGTTTCTTTTCCTCCTCGATGTTTTTGGCTTCATCGAGGAGTACTTGACAACACGCTTCTAGGGCCTGTGCCCTCTCGTCCAGTTCTTCAGCAGTAAGTTCTACAGCTGCAGGAATAGGTGTGGTTAATGCAGCATCGATGAGTTTACGCGCACCTTCAGTGATCACGTGTCCATCCACCGACTCTTCTTTTTTGGGCTCTTCTGGGATGAGTGCTCCATCCGAGTCTTCCTCATATTCCTCGGAAATCACCTCCTCTGCCAGAGGGTCTTTTGTTGGGGTCTTGTTCTTCTTGTTCTTCTTCTTTGCCTTCTTGGCAGCGCCAGTAACAAAGACGGCTTTGGGTCCGTTTCCCGGAGTCAAGCTCTGATCGGTACTTTCGGACATCTGGACTTCGGGATTATCTCCGACTTCCATGTCATCCTGCGCTTTGGGAGAGTGTTCCCCGGATCCTTCATCCATGGCTTCTCCTTCCTCTACAGCTTTGGAGTTATACTCCTCTTCATATTCCGCGGAGAACTTTCAGAAATCTGCTGACATCATCGATTCATCCAAGGATGCGGGTACGTCGGCGTTTGTTCCAATTGCCTCCAGCACAGAGTCGGTGTTGTCTCCAGCATCGGCAGAGCCGGATCCGGATCCCACATATCCGACGAAGTGTGACACGTGCTTCCTGAGGTACCTGCGGCTCTTGCGATCGGCTTCATCGAAACTTTTGATGGTTTCGAGAATTGCATCTACGCTTGAGTTTTGCATTATCATACGTCGCAGCGTGTACCTTAGGAAAGGCATGTCTGTCCCGGCGTCATCAGAGCCGGAATCAGTGTCGTTGCTATGCTCCTCCTAGATTCGACCTCAGCGGGTGGGTCGATCTGGGATTCGGCCTCTCCAAGGAGATCCACTCCAGATTCGACTTGGGCCGCTAGGTCTTCTTCAGGCTCGGATTTCTCCACTATCTCCGCAACTGGTGCGGGCTGGGTGGGATTAGGTTTTTCTGAGATCCGGAACTCTGCCGCCTCCGTGGACAAAGGGGACCCAGAAGATTCTTCTGCCTCTATCATCACCGCTGGGGTGGGTGGGACAGGTTCAGCAAAACCGATGTAAACATGGATCTCGCCAAAAGACATGATGGTGTAGGTAGTCACAGCCTCCCTAGCCGAAATCCAGGTCTTGTCGAGAATGATGAGAGGGATGTCGCTGGCATAGTGGATGCGACCGACGGTGATAGTCTCGCCGATTCCGATTCTTGCAGATTCCACTCGGAATGCAGATCCGAAGCTCACTTGCCCCACGGTGGGCGCCAATTATCGTCGGATTGATGACAAGTACACCATGAGGGGGTCCTCGAGGCATGCGGAAGAGAGGGGTGTGAGACGTACGGTGTTCCGGGACGGTGAGCACACAAGTTTACCCAGGTTTGAATCCGCCGGCTTTGGATGGATCCTACTCCTGCTAGCAAACTAGTAATACGACAGAGCCGGAATATGGGTTACAAGGGTTCGCTTGTGCGAGTTGATATTGTAGAATATTGAGGGTGCCCTAAAGGCTCCCCCTAGGACGACTTATATAGATATTTGGCCTAGGGTTTACAGGAGAGATCAGTCCGGCTACGACTAAGAGTTGGTTACAGAGTACATCTTGAACTACAAGTAACATCATGGGCCTAAGTCGGTAAGCTTTCTGGGCCTTCCCGTAGCCGGATTGGACTCCGTCTTTTCTCCCTGACTGGGCCGCCCGTGAAGCAAAGCTCTAACCCAAAGTGGGCCACCCTAGTCAGTGAGGAACTGTGAGAATACCCGGAAAGTATATCCCCAACAACAGCTATGCATAGATAATCTAGACACCTAGCTCGCGGGGAACTAAGGGGTCCTACCCCTGTGCTGGTTTCTCCATGAGAAATCAACAGCCTCACGATAAGGTCATCCGTCCATGCGTAAGGAAGAAGATCCAGCTGACTTCTCTGTCCCATTCTAGATCTCATGGTTAACACGTAATATATGGCTCTAGAATCACTGGTGACATTGGTTGTTAAGTCCTAGATATTATGCTCCTTTACCACTGGAACTGTATCAGTAGATTATTAACATTTGGTAGATAATCCATAATCAAATTATTATGAAAATAGTGTTTTCTGACCTTTTTGAATGCAGGTGATGACAACATTTGAGTTACAAGCATTTGATAGAAAATAACCAAAGGACATGAGCAAGTTGTGAACTTGCCTTTTGTGATTACAAGATTATGCACTCACGGTCTTCAAGACAATAGAAGATCCAAAATCTGGAAATAGCATCATTGGTCTGGTAAGGACTAATGTTTAAAGAAGCAAGATGCAATTATGCATAAGTAATGTAATGAAGTTTGATAAATGTGAATCCCTGGACTAATCATATCTAATCTAGGGTTTGGAGTTTGTGATGATATCTTTAGAATGTGTTCCACTTTTATACCAGTTTCACACTTGTGCTTCTTATTAAGGCTTGTGAGTGTGTGAAATGATATGTAAAAACAACAAGCAGTATACAATAATAAATTACTCAAATGGGGCATGGTATCTAAAATATTTCTTGATCAAGATTACTAATCAATTAGAGCCTTTTAAAGAAGTGCTTAAGGATTACTTTTAATGTTTCTTAAAAGAATAATTTTTTAGGAAAATATTTCTTTGTTAAAGTTTAAACAATTGTTGTGGTTAATTGAATGTGATCGATATCGTTTGCGCTTATCCGATAAGCATGGGTTTGAGATGTCTTATGATTTAATTTGGAACACACAAAAGTTAACTATAAAAACATAAATATTCTTTAGGCATTATGCATGACTTGGTGTACCAAAGTTAACTTTAAAACATAAGTAGATCTAGGTGTGATGTGTTTAAAAGTATTAATAAGTTGTAAACCCTTCAATAAGCATGTTTAAAGGTATGAGATCATTCACTTTCAGCTTAAGTGAATGATGAGCTTACATGTGATTTGTTATTATAAATATAATTTATCTTATTAAAGAAAGTTGATTTAATAATCTATTAAAGTTTGAAATCATGTTTAAGACTAGTTAAGAGATAAATAACATTCACTTTTGTTATAAGTGAATAATGATTAAAATTTATTCAAATTGTTGGTCTATCTTGAAGTTATGGTTTTAAAGAGTTTTCTAAAAGTTAATAATTTACTTTTAAGTATTATTATAGACTCAAGTTATGGTTTTGGGAAGTAGTATTTAATTGTAAAAGATTTAAGGTTTTATGGAAAATTGTGATGATTTCTTATTTAAGAAATGTTTTTAAAGAATTTACCAAATAGATAATAAATAAGGATTTATTTCTTAAGAACCTTAAAATGTGTTAGAATGATATAATTAGTATTTGTTTAGTAAAACATACTTACTTAAGATCTTAAAAGTGAATTTTATTTAATTTTAGGTGTTATCCTTATTTTTATAAAATTCCACAAAGGATTATATATCTTTAAACATTTGCTTCAAGTTTTATTTGCAAACAAATTAAGTTAGTATTTTTATATAATAGTAGATTTATTTTCATACGCAAAAATGATTTTTATTCATTTTTAGGACCTTACCTTAATTTATGAAATATCACTTAGACTTTAGTGATGTTAATATTTATTTGTATTTTATTTAAATTAAATAAGTAAAGTTATATTTTTCTAGGGTAGATATTATTTTTGTGATCATTTCAATATGTTATAAGAATATTTAGGATTCTTCTATATTTTTCTAGGGCTAAAATAAGTTCAAGGGTATTTTGGTAATTTCTATAGTTTTATTTTCCATTGTTAATTTAGTCTTGGGTCAGTCCAACTCGGCCCATCTAGCCCACCTGACCCAATTGGCTTGGTTCAACCCTGAACCTTATGGTTAGGCCAGCCCATCCGACCCCTCTCTCTCCCGAGCACCCCTCTCCTCTTATACTTGACGCCTCCCTGGCGATGCCATGGCGATGTTGCCATTGCCCGGCCAATTCCAACCGCTCGGCTTGTTGCGGTCGCCACTACTAGTCGCAGCCGCTCCGCCACTCCTTGTTGCTTCTTCCTATCTAGCTTGGTTCGATTAATATGTCCTTAAGCTCACGACCTCGACCCCCAAACCCTAGTTTCCCCTTCTGCTTAAACACTGGCAGGATGGTGGTGCTCGACCGCAACCCCGGTGACTCCCATGGTGGTGTGGGCGTTCGGTGCTGGCGGTGTGGTCCGATGGTGTGGCTTGGTGCAAATTGCAGCACCACCGACGCTCCCTGTGCCACCATGCCACCGAGCCCTTTATTCTCCATCGCCCGCCTGCTTCATGTACTCATGCTTACGTGAGGACTCCAGGTATTTCTTCTTTCTCCTCTATCTTATTCTCTGTCCCTTCTATCTGCTATGCCCTTAGCTGAGGTTGTGAACCCTATCTAGGTTTGCTCTCATTTTAGAATTCCCCCTTGTTACTGTCAGAGAAGGTAGAGGTGGATCTGAGTGTGATACTATTGTGAGTACAAAGTGAAGATCCTATTTTCATGCTTGATTTAGAACTACTGACAGTATCTTCTGTTAACAGGTTACTACCTGAACCTATGCTTGTTGCTATCTAAATAAGTTGACACATATTCTGAGGATGTTGTATGAATTTTTGACTAGGTTTTACTCAATAAGACATGGTTCTGGGTGATGTGTTGATATCTTGATGTTGGATTATCATGACTTGATATTGCTTTGATGTTGGACTGTGGAATTGCATGCAGATATTCCCTTGATCTGTAAAACTTTGATGTTGGCTATGCCTAGTTGTATAGCAGCTTTTGGTATTGTTTAGTTACTATACTCTAGATATTTTCTTATGACTTCATGAATAGCTGCAATGATTCCTAGAAGTGTTTTTTTAGGAAGTTGATTTGTTTTTCTGTCAACTTCTGACAATGTAACAATGTATAATTCTGATTCCTAGAGTTACTACTAGGAAAATGATGAAAATAGTTTGTATACCATTTGTAAGCAGAGATGGTGGTTGTTATGATTATTCTGACAATATGACAACAATAGTTGAGATGATTCTCAACCAGAGGGCTAAGGATAACCCCTAGTATCAAGAGAAGATGATTGTTTTAACTTGTTTGTCTTAAAAGTTGGTCTTGGTTTGGAGGGATGCCACTGTGAAACCTCCTGCTGGATGGTACATAGTGGTAACCTCCATATACTGGAATTAAAAGATGTTCTACTTCATGTGTAGATGATGTGCAAGCATATCTTGTCTGTGCTTGTGAGGTGCTACTGGAACAACAATTTTTTCTGAAGTTTACAGATGCTTTTATCAAAGGAATATGCTAAAGATTTATCCTTTAAGTGCTTGCCATGATTCCTGGCTAGACTAGCTAGGAAATTGATAAGAAACTTCTTTACTTTTATTAGCACATGATCCCAATTGGTTTCTTTGGTGGTCTGACTAGAGCTACCATGTTTGCCACTGTTGTGCCTCTCCTGAGAGAGTGCACAGTGGTAAACTTCTCAAAGATGAGCTACATCACCCCTTGGCTTGGCATGTGATGCAAAGGCTGAGGCCCATAATTTAAGTAAGAGCAGATTTGGTACTGGTTTTGTGTTTATCCAACTTGGTGGCTTCTGCTGCTACAAGATCTACTGTTGTGGTGCCTCCCATGTGGAGTGTGCACAACAGTAGGTCTAAGCAGCATGATCTGCTACTTT
The DNA here is from genome assembly GCA_916181665.1 of Avena sativa. Lineage (NCBI taxonomy): Eukaryota > Viridiplantae > Streptophyta > Magnoliopsida > Poales > Poaceae > Avena > Avena sativa. Next base: position 688,385,805 of record OV702289.1, read on the forward strand.
CTTTCCCTAAATACTCAATGATGAGTCTTGCACACCACTTGTATGCAAGACTAAGAGCAACTCTTTTACCCACCCAAACTATTCTTTGACCGGGTCTTATAGAAACAATGATTATAATTTGAGGTGGTGATTAACCTGAGACTTGAACTTTTATGATATATACTTCTAGATCTTGATCCACTTCTTTTCTTCTAAGTGGATATGATAGTGGTGTTGATGTCCCTTGAGTTCACTGGTTCAGCTGCAACTTGTCCTTCTGATCTTTTACTCCCCCTAGATGAATCTGCTACTGGTATTACTAAATATTGATGTTGTTGTCCTACTCTACCTGGTGCTTATCTATTTGCTAACTCCTCTAAGTGAGCATATGAACTATGGCTAGGTCTGATTTCTGTGAACGAGTTGGTGATTTTCTGTTCTAGTGAAGAACAGTGATGTGAGTGGATGAAGCTCATGTGAGCAGAAATGGTGGTGTCTATGCGTGCTGCCTCAGAGGTAGTTATTTCTCTCCTTTTGCTCACTTTCACCTGTGTTGACAACTCACTGAGTGCATGTCTGAGTAAGGTGCTTGTGAGCTTGCTTCATCGATGGACTTGTTCCTATCCAGATTGTGCATTAGCAATCTTTGCTATGTGCACCCAGTGCTTGTCACTGGCCCTTTCCCTTTGCTCTGTAATTCAATTTTAGATCCATTGCTAGTGAAGTTAATGTGAGGCTGATATGCTAATAAGAAAAAATTCTACTTAGGCCCCCTAATTACTGCTCTGTGATGAACATAAACAGTGCACCTCACTATTAACCTTTGAGAGCACAAACCCACTAACTCTCTCTTTGCTTTTCACTTGTTTTCTTTTCTTTTGTCTTTGCAGGTGATGACCCACAAGTATAGGGGGTGTATCGCAGTATTTTCGAGGGAAGTGAAACCCAATTTATTGATTCGACACAAGGGGAGCCAAAGAATATTTATAAGCCTTAACAACTGAGTTGTCAATTCAGCTGCACCTGGAAACAATCTTGCTCACAGCAGTTTATCAGTAGCAGCCATTTTGTAGTAAGAATAGTGAATTAACAACGGTAGTAAAGTAAAGACAGTAATAACGATAGCAGTAAACAGTAGGATTCGAGTGTGATAGGCATAGGGATGGATGAACGGGTGTTGCATGGACAAGACAATTCACATAGCAATCAGAACATAGGGTAATTGCAGATAAATAAGATAAAGCATCCAAGTACTAGATAATCCTAGGCATGTGTTCCATATATAGTCATTTGTGCACACAATGAGAACTTGCACAACATCTTTTGTCCTGCCAGTCCGTTTGCAGCGGGGCCTCAAGGGAACTACTGGCAATTAAGGTGCTCCTTTTAATAGAGCACCGGAGCAAAGCATTAACACTCCGTGAACACATGTGATCCTCACATCAAAGCCATTCCCTCCGGTTATCCCGATTTTTGTCACTTCGGGGCCATTGGTTCTAGACAACAACGTGTGTATACAACTTGTAGATAAGACCATAAACAATACTATCATAATGAATCAATAACATGTTCAGCTCTGAAATCATGTGCACTCGGGCCCTAGTGACAAGCATTAAGCATAACAAGTTGCAACAAAGTCATAAATCACTAATAAAAGATACTAGGCACCATGCCCTAACAATCTGATGTCATTACATGAACAATCTCAAATAATCCCTACCATCCCCATAGCCTACATCGAGGGATTACTCACTCATAGATGGGGGAAACATGGATGGTCGATGGAGAAGCGATGGTGATGATGATGGCGACGATCTCCTCCAATTCCCTGTCCCGGCAGGGTGCCAGAACGGAGTTTCTGGTGCTGAATCGTGGAATCTGGTGGTGGTGGCGAAGCGGAACTCCTTTTGGAAAAACATCGAACCCTCCCCTGAGTTTTTAGGTCAGAAGGCAACTTATAGGAAAATAGGGAGACCGAGGGGGTGTCTGGGGCGGCCAGACCACCCCCTGGCGCGGCCAGGCCCAGCCCGCGCGGCCAGGTGGTGTGGCTGGACCCCAGCCCCACTCTGTCTCATATTCTGGCTCCGGGAATCTTCTGGTGAAATAGGATTTTTGGCTTTTGTCCATCCAATTCCGAGAATGTTCATTTTTTGACTTTCCTGGAACCAAAAACAGCAGAAAATAGGCAGCTGGCACTGTGGATCTTGTTAATAGGTTAGTCCAAGAAATCATATGAAAAGTACTCCAAAGTGTGGACAAAACACAAGAAAGTAGATAAAACCAAGCATGGAACATCAAAAATTATAGATACATTTGCAATGTATCAACATCCCCAAGCTTAACTCCTGCTCGTCCTCGAGTAGGTAAGTGATAAAAAGAAAGAATAATTTTTGAGGTGACATGCACCATCATAAACTTGATCAAAGTATTTGTAAAACATTGATAGCTAGGATCATAGTACTTCAATCATAAAATGAAAGATAAATTTCTAGCAACAAGACAAAGAAACTATGTTGCAACATGAAAAGGCACAAACAAAAGATTCATGAATAACAATGCTTTGCAAGACGTTTGTTTGTTTCACATAAAGAAAACATAGCATAGTGGTATCCAGCTTGTCCCTCATAGAGTAGCAAACATAAATGCATAGGACACCTTCAAAGTTTATAAGGGTGGCTAGATACAAATAGTTTAAAACAAGCAATATCAAGTTATGCATCAATCAACTAGTCTTGGGACAATGCACATAGAACTAAGAATGGCCACTATGCTCTCAAAGTAGGTGCATAAAGATAGAAGGTGGAGACTCAATATAATGGTGGAAGAAAGGCCTTCATAGAAGGAAGCAGAGATTCAAGTTTCATAAAGAGCTTCCAAAAATTATGGTACTTAATATCTTTCAGCTCTCATTGCCCCTATCATAAGCATCTTGAAATGATTAAGGTTAAAGTGAACAAACTATGGTGTATATGCTTGACGAAGTATAAGTTAGAAATCTCATGTCCCTTGAATACGAGGGCCGCTCCTCATGCTACTCAAGTTTAGTCACCGGTAAGTTCTTGTCATCGTAAGTACATGTGTATCATAGAGAACCGCCAACGGGGTACCCCTTGCCCGATGATACGGAAGAATCCCCATATCAAAATGACAAGGCAAGCAGACAACAAGCATCTCAGCAATCTTCTTATTTACCATGGGAACATGGTGCTTTTTTCTCTCTTTCCTCTTTTCTCATATTTTTTCTTTTTCTCTTTTTTCTCAATATAGGACTGTTTTTCTATAAGAAGAATGCTTCATAGATAGCTCATTATGGTTACACTGTAGGTTTCCACCATGACAGCATGGATTAGACCAACGGCCCAGACGTTTCTCTAACACATATACATAACTCCATGGACTTACAAGCTCCCCTTTCAGTTCACACCAACGACATCCATAGACAAAAGAGCATGATATCAACTAGGTACAAGTACCCGTGCAATGTTGAAAGCGTTCCCCATGACAGCATGGTTTTGCTAATTCCCAACAAATAAGTGCAAGCATATACAACATAGACGACACAATGGTTCAAGTTTATTAAGGGCAAGAAAAGTAAAGTGTGCCATCAAGTTCGTGAGAGCTTTAATCACTAGTTTTCTCATAACAAGTTTAATTCAGAAGGTAAACAAAAGCATGAATATACTTGGAATAGCATAAGCTAGTAGGTAGGTATGGTGGACCCTTTGGAATAACTTGGTTTAGGGAGTTGGATGCATGAGTGGAACTCATACTTGGTTGCGGAGGCTAGCAAAAGACTGGGAGCGACAAACTAAGAGAGCAATAATGGCCATAATCATGCAGAGCGACAAAAAATCATTGATCAATGCATAAAGTGATACTACAAGTTGAAAACTAAAGGATCATAAAGGCTATGGTGACTTGAGATAGTCATAACATGGTGTGAGCATGCGCCAAGTCAACCCAAATAAAGCATCAAAGGAGAATACCATTATACTATGCTTTAATATGCTAAAACAATGCATGATTCATCCAAGGCACATTAAGCAATCTCAATTGTTTATAACAAGTCATGCTACAGCAAATAATACTAAGCATAAAGCCAAAACAATATCAAGCATAGCATGACAAAGCATAGGTCACAGTCAAAAACAAACTCTCTTTAACACTTAAGCATGAACTTTCCTACTCTTTTCCAATCCAAACCAAACTATTTGAAAACCAATGTATGAAAGAGGGGGTCCAACCAATTTATTCAGCAAACTAAGAAAACAAAGCAAATGAAAAACCAAAACAAAAACAAAAAAGAAGACGCTCCAAGAACAACACAACTGTGCATGAAACAATAAAAATGAAGTGTTTGGAAGAAACCTGGAATTTTTTATTGATGAAGAAGGGGATGCCTTGTGCATCCCCAAGCTTTGACGCTTGTACTTCTTGGATGTTTCTTGGTGTGACACACGTGGCATCCCCAAGCTTGAGCTTTAGTCCGTCCTTCATCTCATTACTCATTTCTTCCATACACCTAAAATTTTTCCTTCATACAAAACTTCACACAATCTTTATTAGCAACATTAGTGCACTCAAGATAATAGGTCTTTAGGTTCAGTTCTAACACCAATAAAACTTCCATTAAAACACAAGCTACTGTAGCACTTCCCTCAAAAAGCTCAATTCCCCAAAAGAACTAAAAAAGGAACCAACAAGAAGCAAATGCAGAAAATGGCAGAAATCTATCAAAACAGACCAGCAGGTAAAGATGAATTTTTTCGAAGACCTTCTGTTCTCAAATCAAAAAGTGTTGAACTAACAAAAGTTAGATAACAACCTGGGGCAGAAGCACAAAAATTCACGCCTCAAAAGGACGTACAGTTATTTTACACGAATTTTTACGGTGAAGCATAGAAATCTGTTTCGGGACAAGAACTTTCCCTATCATTACTTCTCTCTCATTAGAGGTTACTCTTGGCACAAAAATCAAATAAAAAGGATAAGGAGCGGTTATTACTGAAGTAATAACTTCCAAGACTCATCTAAAACTTTTTGGTTATCTCCCAATAAGTACTTTTCTTTAACGCCTTTAAGTTAGGCATAAAAAATAAAAGTAAACAAAGATAATCATGGTGAAAACATTGTTTTATTCATTGAAATCCTTTTGTTAACAAGGTTGATCAGGTCTTGTTACCAAAACAATTTTATATGAAACAAAACTTTGTGTTCCACTAATTATTATGTTACCTCAACCTTGATAACAATGGTCCCAATCATAATAGTTTCATATTTTTCTCTTGGTATGGGACAATATATTTCTCCAACTTAAATGCCCTCAACATGTTCAATTGAATTCAAACCATAAGTCCTATCAATATTCTTGGGGAAATAGATAGTATGTTCCTTGTCATTAACATTGAAGGTCACCTTTCCTTGATTACAATTAATAACAGCTCCTGCAGTATTAACAAAAGGTCTCCCAAGAATAATAGACATATTATCATCTTCAGGCATTTCAAGCACAACAAAATCAGTTAATATCAAGCAATTATGAGCCACTTGAGCAGGTACATCTTCACATATACCAATAGGAATAGTGGTAGATTTATCAGCCATTTGCAAAGATATATCAGTTGGTGTCAGTTTTTCAAGTTGAAGCCTCTTATAGAGAGAGAAAGGCATAACACTAAATCCAGCTCCCAAATCACACAAAGCAGTTCTAACATAACTGTTCTTAATAGAGCAAGGGATAGTTGGAATCCCTGGGTCTCCAAGTTTCTTTGGAACCTTACCATTAAAGGAATAATTAGCAAGCAAAGTAGAGATTTCTTCATTAGGGATCTTCCTTTTATTCGAGACAATATCCTTCATATACTCTGAGTAAGGAGGCAATTTAATAGCATCAGTCAAAGGAATTTGCAGGAATAAAGGTTTCATCCACTCACAAAACTTATTATAGTGTTCATCTTCCTTTGACTTGTGTTTCTTATCAGGGAAAGGCATTGGTTTTTGGACCCAAGGTTCTCTTTCACTACCATGTTTCTTAGCAATAAAATCTTCTTTAGTGTATTTAGAATTCTTAGTGTGCTTTTCAGGTTTTTCTTCAACTTTTTCTTCATTAGGAACTTCATTTTCTTCATTGCCACTTTCAGTTTCAGCATCAGAAATAGATATACTATTAGGATCTATAGCAGGTTCAAAGGGTTCTATAATAGTTTTATGTTTCCTTTTCCTTTTCTTATGAGTAGAACCACTATTTTTAGCTTGTTGAGAATCCTCCTCAATTCTTTTGGGATGCCCCTCAGGATATAGAGGATCCTGGGTAGCAGCACCACTTCTAGTTCTAATTTCATGAGCATGTTTTTCTTTAGCAACATTAACTAGCAAGTCTTTTTGCACTTTAACGAGTTGATCTATTTGAGTTTGAACCATTTTAAAGTGTTTAACAATCATTTTTAACATCATTAGAGGTTCTTTCCACAATATCTTTCAACTCAATAATAGCTCTAGTGTTTGCCATTAGATGATTTTGCACCCTTTTATTAAAATTATCTTGCTTAACAATAAAGATATCGAATTCTTCTAAGCATTGATCAGGAGGTTTAGAGTAAGGGATATCACCTTCATCAAAGTGTTGGAGAGAGTGTACCTCAATAGTGGATGAGTAGGGAATAGGCTTACATAATTCTTCTATAGGAGGTAAATTCTTTACATCTGCAGCTTTAATTCCCTTCTCCTTAAGACATTTCTTAGCTTCCTTCATCATTTAATTCAATAACTCCCCTCTTCTTTGATGTTGGAATAGGCACTAGTATAGTAGGTTCAAGTACAATTACTTCAGGTATAGCTTATTTAGGAGGAGTCCAATCTTCATAGTTCTTGCTTATTTTAGCCATTAATTCCTCAGCTTCCTTAGGAGTCCTATTCCTGAAAACACAATTGGCACAACTACCTAGGTATGTCCTAGATTCTTCAGTTAGTCCATTATAAAATATATCAAGAAGCTCATTCTTAGGTAATGGACTTCCAGCCTGTGCATGAATCAAAGCACAAAACCTTGCCTAAGATTCGGGAAATACCTCTTTTTCTCCCTGTTTAAAATCAAAAAGTTCCTGCAAAATAGCATGTCTAGCACTAGGAGGAAAATATTTCTGCAGGAAAGTACTAATCAAGAAATCAGGGCTATCAATAGATCCAGGAGGTAAATTACTAAACCAAGTTTTAGCTTCTCCTTTCAGTGAGAAAGGGAAAATCTTAGCAACAAAGTAAGTACGCATCTTAATATCATCAGAAAACAAGCCACTCATGCTAGAAAGTTCATTTGTATGTGCTACCGCACTTTCATTCTTAGTCCCACAAAAAGGTTCTTTCTCAACAATAGCTATGTAAGATAGATCGAGAGAGAAATCATAATCTTCATCTATAATGTTTATGGGAGAAGTAGCAAACTTAGCAATAGGATACAATTTGGGTCTAATAGTACGCCTCTCAAGGAGACTCTTAGCAACGCTCTTATCATGGGTGTTTTTACATTCCTTAATAAATTCATCGGTCATCTCAACATAACCATCTTCAATATCATAACTTTCACTAGACTCAGGTGAACTAACAGGTGTAGTAGTGTCTTCATTAGGAGTTTCAGTATTTCTATCTATAGTTCTAGCAATCGTAGCATCTAGGAAAGGACCTAATGAACCACTCTTATCAAGCACAGTAGAAGCAGCATCATAAGTATCAGAAGTTTTAGATTCACCAGTATTAGTTGTGTGTGTAGCATGTGTATGTGGTGGTGTAACGAGCTTACTCATAACAGATGGTGAATCAAGAGCAATAGAGGTGTTCAGAACGTACCTCTTCTTGTAGTGGATGGTAAAATAGGAACCTTGCCATCACGAGACTTACCTATGATGGATGGATAACAGCGAACAATAGAGAATCCAAGTGAACTTAATAAATAAAGCTATGCTCCCCGGCAAAGGCGCCAGAAAATAGTCTTGATGACCCACAAGTATAGGGGGTGTATCGCAGTATTTTCGAGGGAAGTGAAACCCAATTTATTGATTCGACACAAGGGGAGCCAAAGAATATTTATAAGCCTTAACAACTGAGTTGTCAATTCAGCTGCACCTGGAAACAATCTTGCTCACAGCAGTTTATTAGTAGCAACAGTTTTGTAGTAAGAATAGTGAAGTAACAGCGGTAGTAAAGTAAAGACAGTAGAACGATAGCAGTAAACAGTAGGATTCGAGTGCGGTAGGCATAGGGAGGATGAACGGGCGTTGCATGGACAAGACAATTCACATAGCAATCAGAACATAGGGCAATTGCAGATAAATAAGATAAATCATCCAAGTACTAGATAATCCTAGGCATGTGTTCCATATATAGTCATACGTGCATGCAATGAGAACTTGCACAACATCTTTTGTCCTGCCAGTCCGTTTGCAGTGGGGCCTCAAGGGAACTACTAGCAATTAAGGTGCTCCTTTTAATAGAGCACCGGAGCAAAGCATTAACACTCCGTGAACACATGTGATCCTCACATCAAAGCTATTCCCTCTGGTTATCTCGATTTCTGTCACTTCAGGGCCATTGGTTCCGGACAACAACGTGTGTATACAACTTGTAGATAGGACCATAAACAATACTATCATAATGAATAAATAACATGTTCAGATCTGAAATCATGGCACTCGGGCCCTAGTGATAAGCATTAAGCATAACAAGTTGCAACAAAGTCATAAAGCACTAATAAAAGATACTAGGCACCATGCCCTAACAATCTGATGCCATTACATGAACGATCTCATCCAATCCCTACCATCCCCATAGCGTACAACGGGGGATTACTCACTCATAGATGGGGGAAACATGGATGGTAGATGGAGAAGCGATGGTGATGATGATAGCGATGATCTTCTCCAATTCCCCGTTCCGGCAGGGTGCCAGAACGGAGTTTTTGGTGCTGAATCATGGAATCTGGTGGTGGCGGCGGAGCGGAAGTCCTTCTGGAAAAACTTCGAACCCCCCTGAGTTTTTAGGTCAAAGGCAACTTATAGGCGAAGAGGGAGACCGAGGGGGTGTCTGGGGTGGCCAGACCACCCACTGGCGCAGCCAGGCCCAGCCCGCGCGGCCAGGTGGTGTGGCTGGGCCCTAGCCCCACTCCGTCTCATATTCTGGCTCCGGGAGTCTTCTGGTGAAATAGGATTTTTGGCTTTTGTCCCGTCCAATTCCGAGAATATTCATTTTCTGACTTTCCTGGAACCAAAAACAGCAGAAAACAGGCAGCTGACACTATGGCTCTTGTTAATAGGTTAGTCTAAGAAATCATATGAAAAGTACTCCAAAGTGTGGACGAAATACAAGAAAGTAGATAAAACCAAGCATGCAACATCAAAAATTATAGATACATTTGCAATGTATCAGCAGGGATCAACAATGAAGAATGAAGATATATAAGATGAAGAAATCGCATAGCTTTTAGTTTAGACTTTTCTGTTTCCTTATTGTTGTAATTTGGACATCTGTATATGACTTTGTAATATTGTATTTAATTAATAAAGTTAAATGTTCTTTCTTGTGAAATTTGTTACTTGTAGTTTTCTTGAATTCATATTTAGGTAATAATTATTATTGTAATAAAAGTAACCTTTCTTTCACTTATTGTAAGAACATTGTATTATTTGTATTAATATAATAAGGTTTATTCTTACCTTTATTTATTCCAATTTCTTTATTATTAATTATCTGTTGTCATATCATATTACTTTATTTAACAATTTACATCCCATTTTCCCTAAGTATTTAAATATTCCCTAATTCAATTTGAGAAGTTTCTAACTTCATTTGAATTCAAAATACAAAGATTCAATAGAGGTCATGTCGAAATCTATCACACTTGCCCTAATGTTTCCATCAGAGGAGGAGAGATCTCGATCACTTTGTAACCTTATAGTTTTGTGCGAGAATTCTCCGGATGTTCTTATGCATTAATGCAATGCACACGCCTCATCTCAACTTATTTCTAAGCTCTAATGCTGGGATGTTACATCCTCGGAGGATTTGGTTGGTGAAATCAAGAAGCTTTTTACTCTTAGGTTCTTGGAATCCTAGACGATGTAGTGGCTTTTGTAGTGAGTTCTTGGGGCCTCCAATTAAGTTGTGTATCTCTCGCCAAGTTAGTGGCTTTGGTGGTGATTATTGAGATCCTCCAGTTAAGTTGTAGAGATTGCCTCAATATTGTACGATTTGTTGACCACCATCAACTGTCCCATAGTGGATCAGGTGCTTGCCGTACGGCGGGTGCTCGGGAGAATAGGGTAAGGTCTCTTGTGACGTTGGTGATCTTAGTACCTCCCACCCCTCCAACAGAAACGTACTTCCTTTTGAAAGGAAGGAACTTTAGGATACATCCTCGTCTCCGCATGCGTCGGTTATCTCTATACTCGAACATTTACTTATGCACTTTACATTGTAGCTATCGTGCTTGAAGTTATCTATCTTGCTATCATATTTTTGCTTGTCTTGCTTAGCATAAGTTACTGGTGCACATAGGTGAACCATAGTTTATATAGGTATTGTACTTGACAAAGTAAACACTAGTTTTATTCTGCATTTGTTAAGCCTATCTCAGAAAAAAAATTAAACCTCCTATTCACCCCCCTCTAGGCGGCATCTGTGTCCGTTCACCTGCTATGGCTGCCAAGTCGCCTCGGCCTCGCTGGCACTTATGTACATAAATGTTTCACTTTAATTCCCATTTGTACATTAGCTTATGTACATAAACACAACATTCCCCATAGCTTTTATTACAGGTGAGTATTATCTCACTTATTTGGCTGAAAATCTCAATCATTACAATACACATTACATTAACCTATTTAATTCTATTTGGAAGATTTTATTCGTATACTTTATAGCATCCTCCGGTCATCCATTCTCTACCGTGTTTGATTTGGTTTATGTATTCTGGAAGGTCATCGGTTATTTTTGGTTCCTTTCCTAATTCAGGACTATATTCTTGAGTCAAGTCCATCATGATAAAATAGCCACCTAAATACATGAGTGCATCTATGGCTCCTATAAATTCATCACTAGTTTTGGGGTTATTCAAGTCTTCGAAAGCTTGTGCTCCACATTGACATGATTCAATAATTCTCTTCTCCCAAGGATTTACATGACTACTGTTTTACGCGAGAAAATAATTTAAAAAATTAGCGCTGGTAATATGAAATGCGGGCATGCCAGTATACGATTGTATACAAATTAAATAAACACAAAGATCATGCATGAGAAACTTGTAGTCTTAATTGATATTCTTAAAAGCATACAAGTCTCATTATACATCTTTCTTGTGTGACATATGACAAACAAAAGAAGTGATTGTGTAGTTCTTGACTCCTAGAGCCTCGAGAGCACTTCTAGTTAATTACATCCATAGGTTTATGGCTATAAAAGACCCCCGATTATGCTGCATCATACAGTCATCATCATCATCAACTCATAGCTCATATTCTCCAAGGCGCATATCTGCAAATATTGATTAATGTAGTTGCAGCCACATCAACAAAGTACGGATGTCCTATTTAATCAGACATTAAATTCAGACAGTCTCAGAATAGGTGTTCGGCCTCGTCGGTCACGGACGGTGTGTATCCTGCCTCGTCAGTCAGAACATATATGTAGATTCTGGCATCGTTGGTCGCGGATAAGGGTAAGCTGGCATGAACTCGCTGAAGTGAATTGTGAATCCATAAATTGCTAAGGATGATGTGGCCTTGCTTATTCCAACATAGAGGCCATGCTTTTATTTGAATGTTACGCATTGATGTTGTGGCACGAAAAAGAAAACTATATAGACCTTTTCCATGCATGTACGTGTGAGCCTGATGAGTAGACGATGGCACACTTATATTTTGAAGATTGTCACACTACCAAACATTACCAAACATGTTGCTTTAGGAATGCCTCAGCGGTGATCTAAATCATGTAGAGCTGGGATACTAATTATTTTTGTAGACCAAGTCATGAACATAATCGACGATGAGATAAATCGCGTGGAGCCGAGATAGCAGTTTCTACGGATCGGACATGAACATAATCGGCGGCAAGATAAATCGCGTGGAGCCAAGACACCCCTAATTTTGCTAATTGCACCATGAACCTCCTCGTCAGCGATATAAATCGTGTAAAGCCAAGACAATACAATTTTATAGATCGGGCCACATACATCATTGGCGGCGATATAAATCGCGTAGCATCGAGAGAAGACTCTTTACATCAAGAGCCACATCGACAACGAATAAATTGCGTAGAGCCGATAGAAGACTTTTTAGATCAAGAGCCATATCGGCGACGGATAAATCGCGTAGAGCCAAGAGAAGACTTTTTAGATCAAAAGTCACATCGGCGGCGAATAAATCGTGTAGAGCCGAGAGAAGACTTTTTAGATCAAGAGACACATCGGCAGCGAATAAATCGCGTAGAGCAGACTTTTTAGATCAAGAGCCACATCGGCGGCGAATAAATCGCGTAGAGCCGAGAGAAGACCTTTTAGATCAAGAGCCACATCGACGGCGAATAAATCGTCTAGAGCCAAGAGAAGACTTTTTAGATCAAGAGACACATCGGCGGCGAATAAATCGCGTAGAGGAGAGAGAAGACTTTTTAGATCAAGATACACATCGGCGGCGAATAAATCGCGTAGAGCCAAGAGAAGACTTTTTAGATCAAGATACACATCGGCGGCGAATAAATCGCGTAGAGCTGATAGAATACTTTTTAGATCAAGAGACACATCGGCGACGAATAAATCACGTAGAGTCGAGAAAGCACAAACATGCAACAAGAAATGCAGAAAAAAACAAGAAACAAAATATACGCATGCTACCTTTATGCGATTTACTCACCGTGTGATGCCATCGATCTGCAACGTGAAGAAGGCACCCAGTGAAGATTGAAAGAGACAACGGCAAACTGTGGCGTGTGTGGTATATGAGATGAACTAGTGTAAAGAAGAATGAATCTCTGTGTGTGGCGGCGACGAAATAGACAGATGAGTGTGTGTGTGTGGCGGGTACTAACCTCCTTCTAGTGATCACACGGGGTGGTCTTTATATTAGCATCTCACCACGAGCCATGCATATAGATAAAGAGATAAGTACATCAGCGTCACCGTAGCTTTCGTTAACAGTATTGATGATCTTATTCCGAGCTAGCTGCTTCGCTAGGTGAGGTACTTGGCCGTTTCCACCGACTTGAGCGTCTTGACCGCGCACGTCTCCACACAATTCATGCACGTATGCACAAAGATCAAGTGTGTGCATGTTCCAAGCTAGCTAGCTGATATGAGTACTTCTATCTAATTTCCTTGTCGCCTCATAGATAAATAAAATACCAACGAGTCCATGTGTATACAAAATCATTCTGCCAAAACACATGTCACAGTGATTTTCTTTTTGCTGCTTTTGATCAATAAATAATTATTTATAATACTCAAGAGAATTCTTATCACCGCAATTTCTGTCAGTATCCGCTGACATCATATCATATAGTGCTATGTGACAAAAATATTGTCGAACAACTATTTTCTCCATCATAATAATACATTTTCGGATAGTAATCCTCTTTTATGTCAATCATAACTTCTTTAAGGTTTTGGTGCTGGTCTATAGCTTCTTGGCAAGCTGCATATAACTCAGCTGATACCTCTGGTTCATGAAAGTTACTAATGTCTATTTCACCACCCATTACTGTGTCAGGCTCGTCATCAGTTCTCCAACCAGTTGGTTCTATGGTGATGTTAATACTAGGGCCATTCCAATTGATTGCATAAGAGTGATCCTTTGGAAGATAGGTATTATATTGTTTAGGGTTAGGTTCTAAAGTTCCGGTTTCTGAGGAATCCTCGTCTTTGTCCGTGTCCATGTATATGTCATACCGAGCTCTATCTCAGGGTAAAACTTCATCTTTGAATTTCTTCCTTCTAATCATTACTCCCATGTGATCGGTTAGGTAGTACATGGCTTCTCCTAAGGCTTCCTAATAGTCTCGTGGGTACTAAAGAACGCTTGTATAAGAGTGGCATTAATATCTAGGTATGCCACCAACTCTTTGGTGGTAGAGTTTTGGACAAGGTCCCAATTCTCATGGGTTGTATCCATAGGTTTGTCTTCATACGGTATCGCGCGAAATGTGGTTAATCTTAGTTCATAATCCTTAGCTTCATGAATTGTTGTGATAGTCTTTATGAGAGCAATCTCAAAAGATGTCTAGTCTTCGTTGTCTTCTTCCGTATATAGGTTATTTCTAAATCCTAAGTTAGATGGAGTAATTATGGCAACTTGGTACTTTATCAACTTTCCTCCATCACGATTATTCTATGACTCTTACTATAGTATTCTAATGGATATTCATACATCCCAACAGTCCTATATATACTTGCATCCAAGGACTTTCAAAGTTTTCTAGTGGTATTTCCATTACTTTCACAGTTCGATAAGGATACCTCTCTGCCATTGGTTTCGCCATTCTTAACTTTTTATGAATATATAAGTGATTAGATCTTATTCTCTTCGAAAACAATTATCGCACCAATTTTATGACATTTAGCCATATTACTGGAGAACTCCTTACTACTTCTAGGTTTGTACCTATAGGTTTCGTCCACTTACTAGGTTTCCAACATAAGGTCAAAGAAATTGCTCTGATACCAGCTGCGGTGACCTAGCACTCCTATGCTTGTTGTAGAGCGCGAGTCATTAGCATAACACTTATGAAAGTCCACTTCTATAAATATTACACCCCTTAGAGTGGTACAACAGAACCGTTGTGGGTCCAACTAATTCTTTATTCCTTATCGATAACACAAGAGCAATACAAGTTTCGAGATCCTCCTCGGTCTAGTGAGGATTCACTCCTACTAAGAAATTTAAAAGCACTAGCTTTAGGAACAATGGTACTTCTAAGTTAAGTAACATCGAGTTTTGCAACTTTATTAGGTTTGGTCTAGGTTGCTTTGCCCGACTATCCTATGCATGCAAAACTATTCCTTTGGTTCTATATTTTCATCTTCTGTTCCAAATTATATTCCATAGTCAATGCCTTCAATTCCTCCTGAGAAGTCGGGTTCATCGTAATAAACCTCTTCCTCGGTGGTCTCTTCTGTAGCAGGTGTATCTGCGGTCTTTGTGGAACCTAAGCAAGGATTTAAAGAAGTATAGATTGATTACAAGCATACTCAACAAGTTCTATAATGGTTGTCTGATGCTCTATCTAAAGCCGTGGATAAGAATCCTGGGCATGTGCTTAGTTTTCAAAATCAGGTATTTAGAAAGGTAAGTTTTAGTCTTCAAAAAAACTATGTCCATCCGCCTTCACAGGTTGTACGGGATTTAACAAAATCACTTTTCTGTTGCGTGCATAATCCTTTTCCAGAATAGGGAGTAACATGTCATGGTTTATACACTCTCGAGAGGGGCACTATTTTTCCCACAAATGATCTTAAGCCTGAGTGCATAATAGGTTATTGCGTCCCGTTCAAATTTCCTTGGTCTGAGGCCAGTTAACATTCAAGCTAATCATTGTCCTTAGCCATGACCCCGCAGTCTACCCATTGTAACGAGTTTTGGTTAAGAGACCTACGCTCAACTACCCTCCCTTCAAATATGCTAAATCGTTACCCTCGAACATAGGATAGGGATGTCATGGGCTCCCACCCACTGATTTCCTCTGTGTATCTCAACTCGACTTAGGATACGAGGACATACCAAAGGAAAAAAAATACAACTGACTTCTCTATCCCATTTTAGAACTTGTGGTCACCGTGTTTTTATACGTCACAAGAATCGCTGACTACATTAATTGTTAATCCTAAGTGAATACCCGTCACAATGGAATATCCACCATATGGCTTTCCAACCATATATATTGACCATGATTCCACTCCCCACCATTTTCATATTATCCGACTACCTTGAGCTGGCAATCCATATTTCATATTCATTATGAAAATAATACTTTGCTTTTAAATGTAGGTGATAAGGTTTTGAAAACACTTCCTCAAATATGTCAAAGGAGATGTAAGAACTCTCTTGCAATGATATATTGCAAGTTTGGTCTCATAAGGTAATGCAAGAGTGAACTTGCATGTGGTTTTTGAATTAAGTCAATTCAAGGGTTCTATTTTACTCTGGACCTCTATTTCTGAAAAGAAGCATCATTTTCTGGTAAGGACAATGTATAAAATCCAAATGGATGCTTAAGGGTCCAAGATAATTATTTTATTTTGGTTGGTTGTTCCCATTCCCCTGATTTAGGTGTAATAAGTTTTATTGAAGTATTTTCTAGTCGTGACTTTTATTTCACTTTAGAATTTTCATATATGTTTCAAGGTTTTCCTTTATTTATGAGGAATTTGGATATTACCATTATTTGGAATTTCATTCAACACTTAATAAATAGGAATATTCATGGTTTCATATTAATAATAGATTTTCCCATTATTCTAGGAGCATTAATATACTTTTTGAATAATTAATATTTGTTATTAAGCTCTTATAAAGTCTTTTCAATTATAGTATTTTTACAATTCCAGAAAAATAGGAATCTTCATTCCAAAAAAAATCCCTATTTGGAACTATTTTGTTTATTTCAAATATGTCTTTTCTTTTAGGGTTTTAGTCCTTTATTAATTGGTTTGAATTTTTAATCACTTTATAACTATTTTTAAAAATCTTGTTTTTTTTGGATTCTACTCATTTTTATCTTTTTGAGGTATTTTTATTTTATTTTCTAAAATTCCTAGGGAAGTTTTTGGTTAAATGTGCATTATTAAAATTGTGAAAATACCAAAATTCCCTTGGCCCCACCAGTTACCCAGTAACTTAAGTGATTAGACCTACTAGGTCCACTAGCATGGACCACTCCGCTCACTCTCTCTCTTACGCGCTCTCTTTCTCTCAAGGCGATGGTGATGGAGACTAGAGCCATCGCCGCTCTGTCCTGCTGCCCAAGCCTCTCTAATCGCCGCGCTGCTTCCTAAACTACTGCCCCGCTCCCGCTCTACCATCCTACCAGAGCTCTCTCAGGAATGTTTACGGTGAAGCACAGAAATCTGTTTCGGGACAGTAACTTTCCCAATCATTACTTCACTCTCATTAGAGGTTACTCTTGGCACAAAAAGCAAATAAAAAGGATAAGGAGAGGTTATTACAGAGGTAATAACTTCCAAGACTCAACTAAAACTCTTGGGTTATCTCCCAACAAGTACTTTTCTTTAACGCCTTTAAGTTAGGCATAAGAACCAAAGAAAGAATCAAGTGTTCTCAAATGAAGAAACATTAAGACCAACTTTCTTACCCTTACCTCTCTTATTTTTATTCTTAACCTTGGGGAAAATATGATTGTTTGGTGGAGAATAAAGGTGCATGGTCCCCTTTCCCACATCTATTATTGCTCCAAGGAGTTCTAATAGGGACCTTCCAAGTGTAATTTTTCCTTTTCCTGCACATTCAATAACAAGATAATCAATAGAAATCATTTTCCCATGGATCTTTGTAAACACTCCTTCAGCAATTCCAAGAGGTAATATGGTAGTATTATTAGTAAGAGATATTTCTTTTCCTCCTTCAATGAGCCCCCAAGTATTCAGAGATTTATAAATATCTTTGGGCATAAGGCAAAATTCAGACATGATGTCACAGCGGGCTTGAAAAGTTTCATTGTTCATCTCAATCTTTATCGTAGGGAACCACTTTGATGGTTCAGAGTTTTTTGGAACATAAACAAGATGCTCCCTAAGCGTATTATAGCATCCTTCTAATCTAGTAGTGCCAGCCTCAAGAGTGTCCAACCTAGCAAATATTTTTGTGAAAGAAGTATCAGTTTGGCTAGGCAAGTTGTAAGTGAGGATCAATTTCTTTATAGCATTAATGGCATCATCCTCATTACTTTGGAGGAAATCTCCTCCCGCAATAGCATCTAAAGCATATCTATAGCAAAGAGCAATCCCAAGGTTAAAACTGCCAAAGAACAAGCCTTGAATCATTTTAGGCTCAGTCTTTTCATGTAGATCAGAGATTCTAGACCAAGCCTCCTTAAAACTTTCCTCAATTCCTTGTTTAAAAGTGAGAATCATTTCCTCGGGTGACATAGTGATTGGAGCAAGGCTAGACATAAAGAGATAGGGACTAATTTTTTTGTGTTTTTGAAATAAGAAAGCAAACAAGTAAAACTAATTTTTTTTGGATTTTTTAAGAACAAAATAAGCAAACAAAGAAAAAAGAAACTAAGCAAAACAAAAACAACAAAGTAAAGAGATTGGTCATGAGGGACTCCCCTTGTGAAGATGTCCTTGACTCCCCGGCAACGGTGCCAGAAAATCGCTTGATGGCTCAATACACGGCACCCAGAAAAGTGCTTGGTGCGTGGTGTTGATGTAGAGCTCGTTGGGAACCCCAAGATGAAGGTATGATGAGAACAGCAGCAAGTTTCCCTCAGTTATGAAACCAAGGTTTAATCGAACCAGTAGGAGCAAGGAAACACCTCAAAGGTGTTACTAGCTAAGCTTTGGCAGGGCGCACTACCGGTGCTAGTAGCAACATGGAGACCTGCACAACACAAGCACAGAACTTTGTCCCCAACTTGCGATGAGGTTGTCAATCTCACCGTGTTTTGCAGAAAACAAAGGATTAAACGTATCGAATGGAAAGAAGTAAAAGTTTGCAGAAAGTAAACACAAAGCAGTTAAAGATTGTAGATTGTATATAAAAGACAAGGACCGGGATCCATAGTTCACTAGAGGTGGCTCTCCTCAGATAGATAACATGCTAGGTGAACAAATTACAACGGGGCAATTGACAAACACCGAGAAAGCAATACATGCATATACTAATCATCTTGACTCCTTTGAGACTTGATTGGGCATTACAACATAATACATAGATCGCCATCCAACTGCATCTATGACTAATAATCCACCTTCAGGTTATCATCTGAACCCCCTCCAGTATTAAGTTGCAAGCAACAGATTATTGCTTTACGAACTGCGTGTAAAGTAAACAATACGATTGTTCTATGAACAAAGGATTGTTGTTTTCTCCCTAGTAGCAACAGCACATCTAGTACCTTAGAGATTTCTGTCACTTCCCCAGATTACCAGAGGCATGAACCCACTATCGAGCATAAATACTAACTCTTGGAGTTGCTAGCATCTACTTGGCCAAGATAGCTACTAACAACGGAAAGCATGCAAGATCACAAATAACAAAGACATGATAGAATCAATAATCAATCTGAAATAGCATCTCAATATCCATCGGATCCCCGCAAACACAACATGCAGAATTACAAATAGATGATCTTGATCATGAACAGAGCTCACAAGATCTAAACATGAAAGCACAAAGGAGGAGAACCAGCCATCTAGCTACTACATGGATCCGTAGTCCAAGGATGAACTACTCACCCATCACACCGGAGGCTTGCATGGTGATGAAGAAGGCCTCCAGGGTCAATTCCCCTCTCTGGCAGGGTGCCGGGAAGAGCTTCAGATCCCTCCCGATCTAGGGATGGAGATGACGGCGGCTACAGACTCTTTCATGGATTTTTGATCGGGTCCTTAGGGTTTTCGTCCCGAGGGCATCTTATAGGCGGAAGGAGAGGCCGAGGGGGTGCTGGGGTCGGCCAGACCACCCCCTGGCGCGGGCCAAGCCTGGCCGCGCGGCCAGGTGGTGTGGTTGGCCCTTGGCCCCTCTCCGTCTCGTATTTTGGCACTTGATCCCTTCCGGAAAAATAGGCACTTGGGCTTTTGTCCTGTCCAATTTCGAGAATATTCATTTTCTGACTTTTCTAGAACCAAAAACAACAGAAAACAAGCAGCTGGCACTGTGGCTCTTGTTAATAGGTTAGTCCATGAAATCATAATAAAAGTACTCCAAAGTTGGAACAAAATACAAGAAAGTGGATAAAACTAAGCATGGAACATCAAAAATTATAGATACATTTGCAATGTATCACCGACCAAGTCTACGAGGAGGAGGAGTTCTACCCCGAAGAAGACGAAGAAAACTTCAATCACTGCACCAATCAAGGCAAGATAGAATTATATAAGTTACCCATGCAAGATAACCTAAGCAAGATGCATTAGGCATGCTTGGTTATACATTTTGATTTATGCCCATCCCAAGTTTTACTTGCAAGCTTTACTTTTTGCTCTACCAAATTTTCTTTACTTTTAGTTAATGCTTTGTGAGTTTTGGAAAGTAGTATAGATAGCATAAAGAGTCTAAAACTAGGCCTATACTAGATGTCATTCTATGGCATGAGATTGATATTAGCATCCCTCCTTAGTGAACACTCTTAACCTTAGTGGCTAGTGCTAAACATAAAACTTGATCACTTTAGATGGGAATACTTGGTGAAAATGATTATGAAAACCTTGGAATGATGCTTCATTCTATTGAGATGTTTTGACATGTGTTGAGAAAAACAAATGGTTTATGATGATGAAAATGTTGAGGCATGAGCCTTAGCCCTTTATAAAAACTGATGGTTGGGTTCGGATGCGATACCATTCCAATTTTACCGTACAACCACAATACCTGAATTGGGTAAGGCTTAGCCGGAAGTTTATATGCATTATTATGGGTTCCCTTGTGGAAGAGGTTTGAGCTGAGGCTACCTCTTGATGATGTCCACCTATGCAGTGCCCAGGATGGCAGATGGCCATGTCTGGGAGGCCAAGCTCATAGGAGAGGTGCTTATACTAGAGTGTGTAAAGGAAATGTTATGATTGATTATCCGCATACTAAGTATGATGGTTTAGGGTTATCCTTGACGGATGTATAGAATTTTGTGGTGAAAGTGTACCACCTCTGCAGAGTGTCAAACTATTCGAATAGCCGCGTCCGCGGTCATGGACAGTTGGAGTGGCCATACTGTTCCATCATCAGATGTTTTCAAAATGACTTATGAAATGAATTGTGACTTGACTTGACCACAACAGGGTTGTGACTATGAAAACTAAGTTCCCACTTAGGTGATTTGGAACATTATTTTAAGTTTCTTTGTTTCTGAACTCAGCTTAGGTTAAAATTTAGCTTTTGCAAATAAACTTAGAGCTTAGCATTCCTACTATAACTACCTTACTTGTTAGTGATAGTTTGCGAGTACTTAAAGAGTACTCATGGCTTTGTCCCTGGCTATTCTCGTGGCCAGACTATGAGGAGGACTATCAGCAAGATGGACAGCAGGATGGCTACGACAACTAGGATCATGTCCTATCGTCAGCATTACCTGTGACACTGAAGATGGAGCCCACCGCTACGCTTATTATTCTACTGTTTGTTTGTATTAAGACTGGATCATGAGATCCTTTATTTGTGTGAGACCTTATTATGGTTTGTAGGATGATGTACTATGATATCCAATCTGTTATGTCTCGCAAAAATGGTAATCCTGGGATTGTGATGTATGGCATAACAGGCATCTGGGATTAAAAATCCGGGTGTTGACAAGTTGGTATCAGAGGCATCCTGACCATAGGAGACCCTAGTTAGAATGGACGTCCGAACAAAAACTTAGTTTCAAATCAAAAGAAGTGAGTATTTATGAAAACCTATTTCCCCTCTTATCCTTGATATTCTTTCAAAAAAAATCATGTTCCTCAAAAAAAATCTTACTTTCCTACATAAAATTTGACACACTTGATCATCACTAACTTACTCATCCTAAATTCTTATAGATGGAAGTTCAGTATTGCAAGTTCTACTAATTGGGCAACGGAGGCCAACTGATCTTCGAGAGGGATCTTGATGCACTGTCTGAGTACCTTGAGTGCCCGCATTCAGAATTCTTCGGAGCTCAACTCAAGGATTTCCCAGGAGATCTACAATGGCTGATAGTTGCAAATCTTTGAGGCAAGATGGAAGCACCCCTTTCTGAGAAGATTCAATTCACCGTGAGAGAGAAAAACTAGCTAGATAGATTAGCCAGGGCTATGCATGAAGCTCTTGCCCGTCTATGTGGGCAAAACATCAACTTGATCCAGGGAACTTGCTTTGCTCACTATGCAAGGCGTGATTCTATGGGAATGCCATTGGAGATGCCAAGTTACCCGGAGATGAAGCGCCAAGTGGAGAATCTTGACTTCCTGCTGTACGATAGACAGAAGGAATTGGACAATGCTCGAGCCTACGCCAACCACAACCTTGCCATTGCCACCAAGAAGGAACAGACTTTCGCCCTGCTTGTCAAGGATAACCAATCACTTCGCCGACAATGCGAGAAGAAGGATCGCACCATCGCTCGTCTTCGCAAGAAGGTGGCCGACCTCGAGAATACCATCCATGAACAAGAAGCTCAGCTTGCAACAAAAGAATAAGAGGAAGAAGGTGAAGACATCCAGGGAGATATTCACTCATACCTCAGTGAGGATAATGACTACCTGGAGGATGATGCCATGGATTTCTACACCGATGATGATGACTCCGACTTCATTGATGATGAGTAGATGAACTTGATCACTACCATAGGAATGAGTTGTATTGGTCCCACTGTATCTTAGCTCACGGAATGGTTCTTAAAACCATCTGTTTTCCTTTTATGTGGTGTGTGTGTGTTTGTATCATGTGCTTTGATTGAATGAATGAATGAGAAGGAGTTAGTTTGCAAAACCTGAGTTCAAACTCAAAGTTTTAGCTTTGAAAACAAAACCATGAACCTTAGAACTTTTCCTCTTACCACATTATCTATCTCAATCTTCAGATGACTCGTGGAAACCAAGGAGGAAGCAGCTCATCGTAGGACCCGATGCTGCAGATTCTGCATATGCTAGTTTCCGACAGTGAAGCTAGTAGAGCAGAGTGCCAAGCCAACCTAGCCACCCTGCAATAGATGGCTCAGATGGCCCACAATAATCAAGGCCATGGAAATCATGATCATCATGGATCCAAGCTTAAGAACTTTCAGAATACCAATCCCCCTATCTTTAACAAGTCTGAAGACCCGTTGGATGCGGATGATTGGTTGCAAACCATGGAGAATAACCTGGAAGTCACAGGAGTGGACGCCAACGATAAGGTACTATTTGCCACCTACTATCTGGCAGGAGATGCAAGCGCCTGGTGGAATAGCACCCGTACTATGAACCACGGTCAAGTGATGACGTGGGAAGCTTTCAAGATCAAGTTCAGCCGCACCCATGTGCCGCAAGGTTTGGTCACCAGAATGAGAGATGAGTTCAGAGAAATGAAGCAAGGAAGGATGACGGTAGTTGAGTACCGTGACAAATTTTTGTCCCTCACTAGATATGCCCCTGATGAGATCAACACTGAAGCCAAGAAGAAGGAAAGATTCCTAAACGGATTGCGTGATGAGATGCAGACTGTGTTAGTCAACAACTGTTTTGAAGATCTCGAAGAATTAGTCCAATCTGCCATCTAGGTGGAAGGGAAGATCAACCAAGCCAATGACAACCACAAGCGCCGAATGATGCACCATACTGGGTCCCACAATACCCGGAAGTATCGCCCTAACCCATCTGCAGGATATGCGCCAAGAAACAAGTTGTTGGGCCTCCAAGTGGAGAGGTTTGTAGAACAGCAGCAAGTTTTCCCTTAAGTGGATCACCCAAGGTTTATCGAACTCAGGGAGGAAGTGGTCAAAGGTATCCCCTCTCAAGCAACGCTGCAATCAAGATACAAGAAGTCGCTTGTGTCCCCAACACACCCAATACACTTGTCAGGTGTATAGGTGCACTAGTTCGGCGAAGAGATAGTAAAATACAAGTGGTATGGATATAAGACAACGGTGCCAGAAAATAGCTTGATGGCGTGGAAGAGACTAAAGGCAAACTGAAATAAAGATGGAAGCAAGCAAACATATAATAGATCTAATAGCAAATGGTGTTTCAATGTTTAGAAACAAGGCCTAGGGATCATACTTTCACTAGTGAACACTCTCATATAAATATATTATCTTCATGATACTACTCTCCGGTTGAACACTCTAATCCATGGTAGGGCTATAACATCACACCTCAAAGTAAGCCTTTCCCATCTAGATAACCCCACACTATCACCTTGAGCTCTAGATGGTTCCAACAAACACCACAATTTCATAGAAACATCCAACTCCAAATATAACTCATAACAAGTATTTGTAATCTCTAGCCTAAGTGCCACCATGGTGTGCACGCTGTCACTTTCACACACATGGGGAGAGCAGAGATCTATTAAAGCACTTGAGTAGCAAGGTAGATCTATAGATTACAAGCTCATGATCTCAATAAGATCATGCATAGAGAGAGATGAACACATAGCTACCGGTAGAACCCTTAGCCTCGAGAGAGAACTACTCCCTCCTCATCATGGTAATCAGCAATGGTGATGGAGATGGTGGTGGAGATCGATGGAGATGGCTCCGGGGGCACTTCCCCGTCCCGGCAGGGTGCCGGAACAGAGACTTTCTGTCCCCCGAATCTCCCCTTCGGTGGCGGTGGCGCTGCGGAACTTTTCGTGGCTGGAGGCTTGATGGTCTAGGGTTTTTGCCTCGGGGGAGATATATAGGTGAAAGAGGCAAGGTCGGTGGCCGGCCAGGGGGCCCACGCCATGCCCTGGCGCGGCCAAGGGGGACCCGCGCCTAGGGGTGGTGTGGCCACCCTGTGGCCCCTCTCCGACTCTCCTTCTAGCTCCGTGAGTCTTCCGGGAAAATAATAACTTTGGATTTTGTCCCGTCCAATTTCGAGAATATTTATTTTCTGACTTCTTGAAACCAAAAACAGTAGAAAACAGGCAGCTGGCATTGTGGCTCTTGTTAATAGGTTAGTCCAAGAAATCATATGAAAAGTACTCCAAAGTGTGGACAAAACACAAGAAAGTAGATAAAACCAAGCATGGAACATCAAAAATTATAGATACATTTGCAATGTATCAACATCCCCAAGCTTAACTCCTGCTCGTCCTCGAGTAGGTAAGTGATAAAAAGAAAGAATAATTTTTGAGGTGACATGCACCATCATAAACTTGATCAAAGTATTTGTAAAACATTGATAGCTAGGATCATAGTACTTCAATCATAAAATGAAAGATAAAGTTCTAACAATAAGACAAAGCAACTATGTTGCAACATGAAAAGGCACAAACAAAAGATTCATGAATAACAATGCTTTGCAAGATGTTTGTTTGTTTCACATAAAGAAAACATAGCATAGTAGCATTCAGCTTGTCCCTCATAGAGTAGCAAATATAAATGCATAGGACACCTTCAAATTTCATAAGAGTGACTAGATACAAATAGTTTAAAACAAGCAATATCAAGGTATGCATCAATCAACAAGTCTTGGGACAATGCACATAAAACTAAGAATGGCCACTATGCTCTCAAAGTAGGTGCATAAAGATAGAAGGTGGAGACTTAATATAATGGTGGAAGAAATGCCTTCATAGAAGGAAGTAGGGATTCAAGTCTCATAAAGAGCTTCCAAAAATTATGGTACTTAATAGCTTTCAGCTCTCATTTCCCCTATCATAAGCATCTTGAAGTGATTAAGGTTAAAGTGAACAAACTATGGAGTATATGATTGACAAAGTATAAGTTGGAAATCTCATGTCCCTTGAATACGAGGGCCGCTCCTCATGCTACTCAAGTTTAGTCACCGGTAAGTTCTTGTCATCGTAAGTACATGTGTATCATAGATAACCTCCAACGGGGTACTCCTTGTCCGATGATATGGAAGAATCCCCATATCAAAATGACAAGGCAAGCAGACAACGAGCATCTCAGCAATCTTCTTATTTACCTTGGGAATATGGTGCTTTTTTCTCTCTTTCCTCTTTTCATATATCTCTTTTTTTTCTTTTCATTTTCTCTTTTTTCTCAATATCTGACTCTTTTTTTATAAGAAGAATGCTTCATAGACAGCTCATTATGGTTACGCTGCAGGTTTCCACCATGACAGCATGGATTAGACCAGCGGCCCAGGCATTTCTCTAACACATATACATAACTACATGGACTTACAAGCTCCCCTTTCATTTCACACCGACGACATCCATAGACAAAAGAGCATGATATCAACTAGGTACAAATTACAAGTGCAATGTTGAAAGCGTTCCCCATGACAACATGGTTCTGCTAATCCCCAACATATAAGTGCAAGCATATACAACATAGACGACACAATGGTTCAAGTTTATTAAGGGCAAGAAAAGTAAAGTGTGCCATCAAGTTCGTCAGAGCTTTAATCACTAGTTTTCTCATAACAAGTTTAATTCGGAAGATAGATAAAAACATGAATATACTTGGAATAGCATATGCTAATAGGTAGGTATGGTGGACTCTTTGGAATAACTTGGTTTTAGGAGTTGGATGCATGAGTGGAACTCATACTTGGTTATGGAGGCTAGCAAAAGACTGGGAGCGACCAACTAAGAGAGCAATAATGGCCATAATCATGCAGAGCGACAAAACATCATTGATCAAAGCATAAAGTGATACTACAAGTTGAAAACTAAAGGATCATAAATGCTATGGTGATTTGGGATAGTCATAACATGGTGTGAGCATGTGCCAAGTCAACCCAAATAAAGCATCAAAGGAGAATACCACAATACTATGCTTTAATATGCTAAAACAACGCATGATTCTTCCAAGGCACATTAAGCAATCTCAATTGTTTATAACAAGTCATGATACAGCAAAGAATACTAAGCATAAAGCCAAAACAATATCAAGCATGGCATGACAAAGCATAGGCCACGGTAAAAAACAAGCTCTCTTTACCACTTAAGTATGGACTTTCCTACTCTTTTCCAACCCAAACCAAACTATTTGAAAACCAATGCATGAAAGAGGGGGTCCAACCAATTTATTCAGCAAACTAAGAAAACAAAGCAAATGAAAACCAAAACAAAAATGAAAAAGAAGATGCTCCAAGAACAACACAACTATGCATGAAACAATAAAAATGAAGTGTTTGGAAGAAACCTGGAATTTTTATTGATGGAGAAGGGGATGCCTTGGGCATCCCCAAGCTTTGACGCTTGTACTTCTTGGATATTTTTTGGGGTGACACGCGTGGCATACCCAAGCTTGAGCTTTAGTCCATCTTTCATCTCATTACTGGGGTGGCGAGCTGTGATTGGTGGGTAGGTTAGAACTAGGTAGTTTTAGGAATTCGGGTGGGCTGGTTTAGGTGGACCGTTTTTATTCCGGGGGTGGTCGACTGGGTCGGGTCGGCCTGTTCGACTTCCCCAACAAAAATATTTACATATTTTATTTATTTCAAACAGGGCTTTTGCAAACCGATAGCAGACAAAACAAAATAATCCGGAGACCGGGTTTTGGGTTTTGAATTAAAAACAGGGCATTTAGAAAACAAAACCAGGCTTTTCAAAAATAGTTTTATGCGAATAGATGCAAGATGATGACGATGCTCAAATGCAATGTGGCATGATGACATGAGCATGCGGTCATGACGATGCAATGCACAAAAACAACGCGATTTTCTAGTAGTGGTTTTGCGGGATGCCACAATTCGACACCACTAACAATGGATCTCGCCCTCGAGATCCGCCTCATGGTACCGGAAAGAAGGGCGGCGATCTGAATCTTCTCGCGTCGTGTAGATCCTCGCGACACCACTAACAAGAGGTCGTTGTCCGTGCGTCGTGAGAACACTCCGGAAACAAAGGACAAAGGCAGAGGTATCAACAAATAAAGCCACCCCTAACTTCCGTGGACGGAGTGAAATTGCTGGATCCACTGATTCGATGTACAAGAGCGAATGATAAGAGTAGTCGGATGGTGATCAGTCCATCGCGCACCCAAACCATTACTCTGCACACGAATAGGCGGATTATGCAACCAACTCTCGGAATCAGACTGAAGATCTTGACAAGCGAGGTTCGGAAACAAAGGAGTGATGCAGACTCTGCATCGGATCTGGCGTAGATGATGTCGTCGCGTCAGAAAACACCGTTACCAAAAGAGGAAGCGAAACCCTAAAGGTACGACGGAACCCAACCACGAGAAATCCTGGACTCGAAGAGAGAGAAGAGAGCGGATCCAAAACACGCAGAGGTGAGAGGAGAGCAGCAGAGGGATAAGGAGTAAAATTAGACCTAATCAGAACTATTCAACCGATTTTGCAAAAATAGTTTTGACACTCTACTTCGGCCGTTAGCTAGGTTATCCTACAGGCTGGACTTGTGGGGTATCGCAACTGCTGAGCTCTGATACCACTCTGTAACACCCTCGAATCGACCCTATGCAAGTTTTAGCCTTTTCCGCCAAACCCGCATAGAAACGATTCAAGGACGCCCACCAGGCACTTTCGTGCGGGTGGAAAACGAAGTAATAACATTACACAACAGTCCTCGATGGGACCCACAAAACAGATATATATACAACAGCGACTCAATGAGTCAAGAATACAGATATAATATACAAAGATCCAAATCACCTTGAAAACGATTAAGCGTCCGACTACGGACAAGATGCAAATGGGGCTAAGAGCCCTGAAGAATAACCAATGGCGTCCATAACCCTGCCCAGGCCAAGCCGGAAGGGTAACCCTGCTAACGACGTCGATCTCAAAACCTGCTTAAACAAAAGGGGTGCCGACAAAGGGAAAAGGAAAAGAGAGAGCGGTCAGTACTGAGGCCAGTACACGGCGAGGCTAGAATTCGGCGGTCCTCGCCTACATAGGTATGGTGGACTGAAGCGGCAGCGCAGCAAGCACTAAACAACCTATAGAGACTCGATACAACTGGCGGCTATCAGAGAGGGGCAAGAAGGACCTATCCGGACCCAACCTGATACTACCACCGAACAAACCCATCCCGGTATTTCCCCCTCGAGACCAATCGAGGAAGTCGGACCAAGGAACTCACATAGTTGGCAATTTTATTTATTCAGTTTATGTTGCAGCAATTACTAGACAGGTGTAGATGATCGTCCTGATAAAATAAGCAGTGGGCCGTTTTAATTATCCATTCCGTTGAGGTTGTAATACTTACTAGTCAGATACATATAGCATGAGATATCCCAAAACCCAGCAGTTGTTGGTACTTTTATTTAGCCATTCCGTTGTAGTTGAGCTGATTACTAGTCACATCGGATACAGGTCAAATTATAACAGTAAACTTTAGTTATAGTTGTCTATGATCGAGAACTGTGCTCCAAGTCGTCCATAACCGCGGACACGGCTTTTCGAAAAGATTTAACCCTGCAGGGGTGCACCAAAGTATCCACACGCGATTAGCATGAGATATCCACACGCACTTCGACCCTTTTTGCCAGATCAATTAACATACACCCATCGGTATGTCGGCGGGGCCTAAGTCATGACGTTTCCCAGACCCAAAGCAAGCACGGGGGGGCCACCCCACTAAGTACACCCGCAACAAAGTCGGCCGGGCTCCGAGACGGACTCAGGGTTTGTGGAGCCGGCTGTAAACGACTGGGAACCCGAAACTCTCGGGCTTGTCGATACAGCGAAAACGGGTCACGATCCTAAACAGTACAGTGTGCTATCCATCGCACAATTTAAATAAAGCAGTAAAACATGGCATAAGTACAGAATAGTAATAAAACCTCAAACTAGTTGTGGCCCCCAGTACAATACTTGGAATCAGGTACTAAATCGATGGGGTGCCCACACATCCCACATGTGGTTAGCGCGCTCGATCTCGGAACAGGTGTCAAGAACTCGGGGTCCTACGGGACACCAGTGAGCGGTCGGAAACCAAATATTGTCTATCACCCACCGGTGCCTCTGCATTACCTACTTCCATTTTAGTTATTAAACAATAATTAAAGTCTTGATCTACTCCAACATTAAACACACGGCAATACTCCAACAACTGTGGTACTTGACGACACGCAATAGCACTTGAGCAAGCGACTACGACACGCAAGTCCAGCTATCTACCAAACAACAGGTAATAGGATGTGTCCAAGGCAATATAAGTCTGCAAGGGATATCACGGGCACGAAACTAGAGCATCGCGACACAGATAGCAATAGATCAACAGGAGGGAATAAATACTATAAAAGTAAGATAGGTAGAAAGGGGGAGATGCTCGCCTGAAAAACAGGGTCGAAGGTTCATCCGAAGATCGGGGCGAAGCTCACATCAACTCATCGGCCTTATCCGCGAAGAAGCAAAACACTAGAATAAACACCGGATGCAATATTTAAGATTACGGCAGAAGATCGGGCATGATGCATGTATGATGCATGGCATGGTAAATATGCGGGGCAATTAGGTCATGTTAAGCGGAACCGGGGTCCCGACATTTAATTAAATGGTTCAAGTTGTGTATCTACCCCGCAATTTAAATGTTGTATAACAAGGCGGAAACATGGCATCGGTTCTCTACACAAATTTAAATGAGGCCAGTATAAGACTGGATTTGCCCGCATATGGGCCCCATATTTAATTATATGGTGAAACGGCATAAGGCCCCCAAACCACACAATATGCATGCGAGTATGACAATTTAATATGCGACAAGTTGTATTATATTATAAAATAGGGTTCCGGGAAGGGGTTCACACTTTAGAGTTCGACGATCTTGGGGTTCCGGGGTTCGGGGTTGGTCTCAGGGTTCAGATCTGGGGTTCGGCCTCGGCGGGTTTGTTCTCTGATAACGGAGGTAGATCTTGGCGCATCCGGGTAGCAGGACTTGGTTGGCGTCGGGGCGCATCGGACTCGCCCTGGTCGGTGTCGATCTTGTCGTCGATGGCAAACTCGAGTGGATCGGGTACCGGGGTCTTTGGATCCGTGAAGTAGATCTTGTCGCACGGTGTCCGGTAAGAAGTACTTGTCGCACGGTGTCCGGGAAGAAGTACTTGTCGCGTCTGTTTCCTTCGGGTCGAAGAACTTGGCACGCTAGGGTTCGGCCTTCGGGGTTCGGTCATCTGATCCATGACGGAGCACTTGGTGGTCTTCGGGTCCGGGAGCGGTTCTCGGCGAACTGGTCGGTTCCATGTCGGCGTACTTGGCGTTGCGTGACGAGGATCTCCGAGTTCAGGGTCTCGGCCACCGGATCCGTGATCGGTCTTCAGAGTCTCCACCATCGAATCCTTGAAGGAGGTCATGGCGTTCCCGGAAGGCGATCTTGGCGTGGTTCCTGGGGTTTGTTCGGGTGGATGTCGATCTTGTCGGAGGTTCTTCGAGTGTCTCCATCCCGATATGGTCTCGGGCTTCGGATCCGAGAAGGAGAACTTGGCGTGGCGCCAGGTTCGGATCGGGACCCTCAGGTCCGGGTTCGGCCTTGACTGGTTCGGTCTTCGGGTTCCGCGGGTTTTCGGGGATCGGTCTTCGGAAGATCTCGCCGTGGGGACAGTTCTCGACGAGGTCATCCGGGTGGCATCAAGCGATCTCACACGAACATGAACAAAACATACGGGGGCCGGGAGATTGCAGCACGCGGGGTGGGGGGGTCGCCGGAGAAGGTGCTCGCGAGGAGGTTGAGCATGGGGAGGCCCCGCGTGGCGCCGGCGGTCGAACGGTGGTGGCTGCGCTGGCTGCTGCTGCCGGGGAGGCAGACGATGGCGAGGTGCCGCGCGCCGGCGGCGAGGGCGGCTCCGGCGGACGAGCTGCTGCGGGGCGGAGCCGAGGGGGTTGAGGAGGGCGGTCGGAGGAGCTCCTGCGGTGAGGGCAGCCGGCGGCGGGACACGCGGTGAGGGGGCGACGCGGCCGGTGGCGGCGGGAGAGGAGGCCGCGGGCGGCGGGGGTGGCGAGCTAGAGGAGGGGGAGAGGGAGGCGCGGAGGAGGAAGGGCCGGCGGGGAGGCTCGGGAGGGGGCCGGCGGGTCCGGTCGGGAGCGGCGGGGAGCTCGGTCGGAGCGCGCGGGGGCCGGCGAGGTGCGTCGTGGACGGGGGGGAGAGAGAGGAGGGAGGAGAGCGAGGTCTGGGGAGAGAGGAGGAGAGGTGGTGGGGCCGGTGGGGCCAGGGGTGGGGGCTGTGTGCGTGGTGTGTGAGGGAGCTGTGTGTGGGGGGGAGTGGGTGGGTCCGGCCGGTCAGGGAGAGTGGTTGGGTGGGTTGCTGCGGGTGGGGCCAGGGGGACCGGTGGCGTGGGGCCAGGGTGTCGGTGAGGGAGAGAGAGAGGGGGTAGGTGGGACTGGGGTGAGAGAAAGAGAGAAAAGGGGTGGTGGATTGGTGAGGTGGCAGGGTGGGTAGGGAATTAGGTCCAGGGGTGAGGTGGCGAGCTGTGATTGGTGGGTAGGTTAGAACTAGGTAGTTTTAGGAATTCGGGTGGGCTGGTTTAGGTGGACCGTTTTTATTCCGGGGTGGTCGACTGGGTCGGGTCGGCCCGTTCGACTGCCCCAACAAAAATATTTACATATTTTATTTATTTCAAACAGGGCTTTTGCAAACCGATAGCAGACAAAACAAAATAATCCGGAGACCGGGTTTTGGGTTTTGAATTAAAAACAGGGCGTTTAGAAAACAAAACCAGGCTTTTCAAAAATAGTTTTATGCGAATAGATGCAAGATGATGACGATGCTCAAATGCAATGTGGCATGATGACATGAGCATGCGGTCATGACGATGCAATGCACAAAAACAACGCGATTTTCTAGTAGTGGTTTTGCGGGATGCCACAATTCGACACCACTAACAATGGATCTCGCCCTCGAGATCCGCCTCATGGTACCGGAAAGAAGGGCGGCGATCTGAATCTTCTCGCGTCGTGTAGATCCTCGCGACACCACTAACAAGAGGTCGTTGTCCGTGATCGTCGTGAGAACACTCCGGAAACAAAGGACAAAGGCAGATGTATCAACAAATAAAGCCACCCCTAACTTCCGTGGACGGAGTGAAATTGCTGGATCCACTGATTCGATGTACAAGAGCGAATGATAAGAGTAGTCGGATGGTGATCAGTCCATTGCGCACCCAAACCATTACTCTGCACACGAATAGGCGGATTATGCAACCAACTCTCGGAATCAGACTGAAGATCTTGACAAGCGAGGTTCGGAAACAAAGGAGTGATGCAGACTCTGCATCGGATCTGGCGTAGATGATGTCGTCGCGTCGGAAAACACTGTTACCAAAAGAGGAAGCGAAACCCTAAAGGTACGACGGAACCCAACCACGAGAAATCCTGGACTCGAAGAGAGAGAAGAGAGCGGATCCAAAACACGCAGAGGTGAGAGGAGAGCAGCAGAGGGATAAGGAGTAAAATTAGACCTAATCAGAACTATTCAACCGATTTTGCAAAAATAGTTTTGACACTCTACTTCGGCCGTTAGCTAGGTTATCCTACAGGCTGGACTTGTGGGGTATCGCAACTGCTGAGCTCTGATACCACTCTGTAACACCCTCGAATCGACCCTATGCAAGTTTTAGCCTTTTCCGCCAAACCCGCATAGAAACGATTCAAGGACGCCCACCAGGCACTTTCGTGCGGGTGGAAAACGAAGTAATAACATTACACAACAGTCCTCGATGGGACCCACAAAACAGATATATATACAACAGCGACTCAATGAGTCAAGAATACAGATATAATATACAAAGATCCAAATCACCTTGAAAACGATTAAGCGTCCGACTACGGACAAGATGCAAATGGGGCTAAGAGCCCTGAAGAATAACCAATGGCGTCCATAACCCTGCCCAGGCCAAGCCGGAAGGGTAACCCTGCTAACGACGTCGATCTCAAAACCTGCTTAAACAAAAGGGGTGCCGACAAAGGGCAAAGGAAAAGAGAGAGCGGTCAGTACTGAGGCCAGTACACGGCGAGGCTAGAATTCGGCGGTCCTCGCCTACATAGGTATGGTGGACTGAAGCGGCAGCGCAGCAAGCACTAAACAACCTATAGAGACTCGATACAACTGGCGGCTATCAGAGAGGGGCAAGAAGGACCTATCCGGACCCAACCTGATACTACCACCGAACAAACCCATCCCGGTATTTCCCCCTCGAGACCAATCGAGGAAGTCGGACCAAGGAACTCACACAGTTGGCAATTTTATTTATTCAGTTATTGTTGCAGCAATTACTAGACAGGTGTAGATGATCGTCCTGATAAAATAAGCAGTGGGCCGTTTTAATTATCCATTCCGTTGAGGTTGTAATACTTACTAGTCAGATACATATAGCATGAGATATCCCAAAACCCAGCAGTTGTTGGTACTTTTATTTAGCCATTCCGTTGTAGTTGAGCTGATTACTAGTCACATCGGATACAGGTCAAATTATAACAGTAAACTTTAGTTATAGTTGTCTATGATCGAGAACTGTGCTCCAAGTCGTCCATAACCGCGGACACGGCTTTTCGAAAAGATTTAACCCTGCAGGGGTGCACCAAAGTATCCACACGCGATTAGCATGAGATATCCACACGCACTTCGACCCTTTTTGCCAGATCAATTAACATACACCCATCGGTATGTCGGCGGGGCCTAAGTCATGACGTTTCCCAGACCCAAAGCAAGCACGGGGGGGCCACCCCACTAAGTACACCCGCAACAAAGTCGGCCGGGCTCCAAGACGGACTCAGGGTTTGTGGAGCCGGCTGTAAACGACTGGGAACCCGAAACTCTCGGGCTTGTCGATACAGCGAAAACGGGTCACGATCCTAAACAGTACAGTGTGCTATCCATCGCACAATTTAAATAAAGCAGTAAAACATGGCATAAGTACAGAATAGTAATAAAACCTCAAACTAGTTGTGGCCCCCAGTACAATACTTGGAATCAGGTACTAAATCGATGGGGTGCCCACACATCCCACATGTGGTTAGCGCGCTCGATCTCGGAACAGGTGTCAAGAACTCGGGGTCCTACGGGACACCAGTGAGCGGTCGGAAACCAAATATTGTCTATCACCCACCGGTGCCTCTGCATTACCTACTTCCATTTTAGTTATTAAACAATAATTAAAGTCTTGATCTACTCCAACATTAAACACACGGCAATACTCCAACAACTGTGGTACTTGACGACATGCAACAACACTTGAGCAAGCGACTACGACACGCAAGTCCAGCTATCTACCAAACAACAGGTAATAGGATGTGTCCAAGGCAATATAAGTCTGCAAGGGATATCACGGGCACGAAACTAGAGCATCGCGACACAGATAGCAATAGATCAACAGGAGGGAATAAATACTATAAAAGTAAGATAGGTAGAAAGGGGGAGATGCTCGCCTGAAAAACAGGGTCGAAGGTTCATCCGAAGATCAGGGCGAAGCTCACATCAACTCAGCGGCCTTATCCGCGAAGAAGCAAAACACTAGAATAAACACCGGATGCAATATTTAAGATTACGGCAGAAGATCGGGCATGATGCATGTATGATGCATGGCATGGTAAATATGCGGTGCAATTAGGTCATGTTAAGCGGAACCAGGGTCCCGACATTTAATTAAATGGTTCAAGTTGTGTATCTACCCCGCAATTTAAATGTTGTATAACAAGGCGGAAACATGGCATCGGTTCTCTACAAAAATTTAAATGAGGCCAGTATAAGACTGGATTTGCCCGCATATGGGCCCCATATTTAATTATATGGTGAAACGGCATAAGGCCCCCAAACCACACAATATGCATGCGAGTATGACAATTTAATATGCGACAAGTTGTACTATATTATAAAATAGGGTTCTGGGAAGGGGTTCACACTTTAGAGTTCGACGATCTTGGGGTTCCGGGGTTCGGGGTTGGTCTCAGGGTTCAGATCTGGGGTTCGGCCTCGGCGGGTTTGTTCTCTGATAACGGAGGTAGATCTTGGCGCATCCGGGTAGCAGGACTTGGTTGGCGTCGGGGCGCATCGGACTCGCCCTGGTCGGTGTCGATCTTGTCGTCGATGGCGAACTCGAGTGGATCGGGTACCGGGGTCTTCAGATCCGTGAAGTAGATCTTGTCGCACGGTGTCCGGGAAGAAGTACTTGTCGCGTCTGTTTCCTTCGGGTCGAAGAACTTGGCACGCTAGGGTTCGGCCTTCGGGGTTCGGTCATCTGATCCATGACGGAGCACTTGGTGGTCTTCGGGTCCGGGAGCGGTTCTCGGCGAACTGGTCGGTTCCATGTCGGCGTACTTGGTGTTGCGTGACGAGGATCTCCGAGTTCAGGGTCTCGGCCACCGGATCCGTGATCGGTCTTCAGAGTCTCCACCATCGAATCCTTGAAGGAGGTCATGGCGTTCCCGGAAGGCGATCTTGGCGTGGTTCCTGGGGTTTGTTCGGGTGGATGTCGATCTTGTCGGAGGTTCTTCGAGTGTCTCCATCCCGATATGGTCTCAGGCTTCGGATCCGAGAAGGAGAACTTGGCGTGGCGCCAGGTTCGGATCGGGACCCTCAGGTCCGGGTTCGGCCTTGACTGGTTCGGTCTTCGGGTTCCGCGGGTTTTCGGGGATCGGTCTTCGGAAGATCTCGGCGTGGGGACAGTTCTCGACGAGGTCATCCGGGTGGCATCAAGCGATCTCACACGGACATGAACAAAACATACGGGGGCCGGGAGATTGCAGCACGCGGGGTGGGGGGGTCGCCGGAGAAGGTGCTCGCGAGGAGGTTGAGCATGGGGAGGCCCCGCGTGGCGCCGGCGGTCGAACGGTGGTGGCTGCGCTGGCTGCTGCTGCCGGGGAGGCAGACGATGGCGAGGTGCCGCGCGCCGGCGGCGAGGGCGGCTCCGGCGGACGAGCTGCTGCGGGGCGGAGCCGAGGGGGTTGAGGAGGGCGGTCGGAGGAGCTCCTGCGGTGAGGGCCGCCGGCGGCGGGACACGCGGTGAGGGGGCGACGCGGCCGGTGGCGGCGGGAGAGGAGGCCGCAGGCGGCGGGGGCGGCGAGCTAGAGGAGGGGAGAGGGAGGCGCGGAGGAGGAAGGGCCGGCGGGGAGGCTCGGGAGGGGGCCGGCGGGTCCGGTCGGGAGCGGCGGGGAGCTCGGCCGGAGCGCGCGGGGGCCGGCGAGGTGCGTCGTGGACGGGGGGGAGAGAGGAGGGAGGAGAGCGGGGTCTGGGGAGAGAGGAGGAGAGGTGGTGGGGCCGGTGGGGCCAGGGGTGGGGGCTGTGTGCGTGGTGTGTGAGGGAGCTGTGTGTGTGGGGGAGTGGGTGGGTCCGGCCGGTCAGGGAGAGTGGTTGGGTGGGTTGCTGCGGGTGGGGCCAGGGGGACCGGTGGCGTGGGTCCAGGGTGTCGGTGAGGGAGAGAGAGAGGGGGTAGGTGGGACTGGGGTGAGAGAAAGAGAGAAAAGGGGTGGTGGATTGGTGAGGTGGCAGGGTGGGTAGGGAATTAGGTCCAGGGGTGAGGTGGCGAGCTGTGATTGGTGGGTAAGTTAGAACTAGGTAGTTTTAGGAATTCGGGTGGGCTGGTTTAGGTGGACCGTTTTTATTCCGGGGGTAGTCGACTGGGTCGGGTCGGCCCGTTCGACTGCCCCAACAAAAATATTTACATATTTTATTTATTTCAAACAGGGCTTTTGCAAACCGATAGCAGACAAAACAAAATAATCCGGAGACCGGGTTTTGGGTTTTGAATTAAAAATAGGGCGTTTAGAAAACAAAACCAGGCTTTTCAAAAATAGTTTTATGCGAATAGATGCAAGATGATGACGATGCTCAAATGCAATGTGGCATGATGACATGAGCATGCGGTCATGACGATGCAATGCACAAAAACAACGCGATTTTCTAGTAGTGGTTTTGCGGGATGCCACATGCACTCAAGATAATAGGTCTTTAAGGTTCAGTTATAACACCAAGAAAAACTTCCATGAAAACACTAGCTACTGTAGCACTTCCCTCAAAAAGCTCAATTCCCCAAAAGAACTCAAAAGGGAACCAACCAGAAGCAAATGCAGAAAATGGCAGAAATCTGTCAAAACAGACTAGCAGGTAAAGACGAATTTTTTCGAAGACCTTCTGTTGCTCAAATCAAAAAATATTTAACTAACAAAAGTTAGATAACAACCTGGGGAAGAAGCACCAAAATTCACGCCTCAAAAGGACGTACAGATATTTTACAAGAATTTTTACAGTGAAGCACAGAAATCTGTTTCGGGACAGCAACTTTCCCAAGTATTACTTCTCTCTTATTAGAGGTTACTCTTGGCACAAAAAGCAAATAAAAAGGATAAGGAGCGGTTATTACAGAGGTGATAACTTCCAAGACTCATCTAAAACTTTTGGGTTATCTCCCAATAAGTACTTTTCTTTAACGCCTTTAAGTTAGGCATGATAGTTTGAGAAGATGCTCACATAAGAAATATGAAATGAAGTAAAAGAAAGCATCAAGAAGCAAATTCAAAACACATTTAAGTCTAACCCACTTCCTATGCAAAATAATCTTGTAAAGAAACAAGTCATGAAAGCACAAAGCAACAAGTATAGGAAAGCAAAACAAGTGCAACTTCAAAATTTTCAACATAAAGAGGGGAAATTTAATAATGTTGAGATACATAAAACCATGTTTCCCTCTCTCATAATAACTTTCAGTAGCATCATGAATAAAATTAACAATATAACTATAACATAAAACATTATTATCATGAGCCACATGCATAAAAGAATTAATACTCTCCACATAAACATAGTCATTCTTATTAATTGTAGTGGGAGCAAATTCAACAAAATAGCTATCATTATTATTCTCATCACCATAATCATCAAATATAGGAGGCGTATTGTAATCATAATTAATTTTCGCCTCAATAGTATGTGGACTGAAAATATCATACTGATCATTGTAATCATCATATATTGGAGGTTTGGTATCATCATAAGCAATAGAATAGCAATCTTCCAAAGCTAGGGAACTAAAAAGATCACTTTCATAAAAACTAGCTTCCCCAAGCTTAGACTTTTCCATAGCATTAGCAATAATGGTGTCCAAAGAATTCATACTAACAACATTGCTATTAGCATGCAAATAAAGTTCCATAGGTTTTTTAATTTTCTCTTCAAACACT
The DNA here is from genome assembly GCA_916181665.1 of Avena sativa. Lineage (NCBI taxonomy): Eukaryota > Viridiplantae > Streptophyta > Magnoliopsida > Poales > Poaceae > Avena > Avena sativa. Next base: position 688,424,689 of record OV702289.1, read on the forward strand.
TCATGTCCTAACTCAAGATAAATACTATAAAGCTCTCTAATTTTGTTGTTGTTTTCCATTAAGCCTAACTAGTCAAAACAAGAAACAAAAAGACAAAATTGCAGAATCTAAAGGAAATAACTTCGAGCACTCACACCGAAGGATGTGAGTACCTTTTACCTTACCTCCCCGACAACAGCGCCAGAAAATAGGCGTTTGCCGTGGGAGGTTCTTCTTTTTTAATCCTTCGGTGTGAATACCTTTTACCTTACCTCCCCGGCCATGGCGCCAGAAAATAGCTTGATGTCTACGCACTTCTATTCTTGTAGACAGTTGTTGGGCCTCCAAGTGCAGAGGTTTGTAGAACAGCAGCAAGTTTTCCCTTAAGTGGATCACCCAAGGTTTATCGAACTCAGGGAGGAAGTGGTCAAAGGTATCCCCTCTCAAGCAACCCTGCAATTAAGATACAAGAAGTCTCTTGTGTCCCCGACACACCCAATACACTTGTCAGGTGTATAGGTGCACTAGTTCGGTGAAGAGATAGTAAAATACAAGTGGTATGGATATAAGACAACGGTGCCAGAAAATAGCTTGATGGTGTGGAAGAGACTAAAGGCAAACTGAAATAAAGATGGAAGCAAGCAAACATGTAATAGATCTAATAGCAAACAGTGTTTCAATGTTTAGAAACAAGGCCTAGGGATCATACTTTCACTAGTGAACACTCTCATATAAATATATTATCTTCATGATACTACTCTTAACTACTCTACGGTTGAACACTCTAATCCATGGTAGGGCTATAACATCACACCTCAAAGTAAGCCTTTCCCATCTAGATAACCCCACACTGTCACCTTGAGCTCTAGATGGTTCCAACAAACACCACAATTTCATAGAAACATCCAACTCCAAATATAACTCATAACAAGTATTTGTAATCTCTAGCCTAAGTGCCACCATGGTGTGCATGCTGTCACTTTCACACACATGGGGAGAGCAGGGATCTATTAAAGCACGTGAGTAGCAAGGTAGATCTATAGATTACAAGCTCATGATCTCAATAAGATCATGCATAGAGAGAGAGATGAACACATAGCTACCGGTAGAACCCTTAGCCTCGAGAGAGAAGTGCTCCCTCCTCATCATGGGAATCAGCAATGGTGATGGAGATGGTGGTGGAGATCGATGGAGATGGCTCCGGGGGCACTTCCACGCCCCGGTAGGGTGCCAGAACAGAGACTTTCTGTCCCCCGAATCTCCCCTTCGGTGGCGGCGGCGCTGCAGAACTTTTCATGGCCGGAGGCTTGATGATCTAGGGTTTTTGCCTCGGGGGAGATATATAGGCGAAAGAGGCAAGGTCAGTGGCCGGCCAGGGGGCCCACACCATGCCCTGGCACAGCCAAGGGGGACCCATGCCTAGGGGTGGTGTGGCCACCTTATGGCCCCTCTCCGACTCTCCTTCTGGCTCTATGAGTCTTCCGGGAAAATAAAAACTTTGGCTTTTGTCCCGTCCAATTCCGAGAATATTCATTTTCTGACTTCCTGAAACCAAAAATAGTAGAAAACAGGCAGTTGGCACTGTGGCTCTTGTTAATAGGTTAGTCCAAGAAATCATATGAAAAGTACTCCAAAGTGTGGACAAAACACAAGAAAGTAGATAAAACCAAGCATGGAACATCAAAAATTATAGATATATTTGCAATGTATCACCCCCGATGTCTCGTCCAAGCTACCCCAATCGTAGCGGAGGAAACATGAAGTCCAGAGGAAACTACAACAACCCCAGCAACTCCAACAATTTCAACCGTGCACCACCCAAGTCCAACAACAACAACAACAATACTGCCCCAAGGACTGGGAGCAATGTCGTGCCAGTTGCAGCCAAAGACAAGTCCCGGATTACTTGCTTTGAATGTGGAGTCAAGGGTCACTACTCCAACGAGTGTCCCAAGAAGCTTGTAGCCACCACCAATATGAATGCCCCGGCTCAGTAGCAGCACCGTGTTCAGCTTGGAAGAAGATTTGCCCCAGGTAATTCGCTCAACCGCAACGGTCGTCTGTTCCACATGAATGCAGAAGAAGCCCAGGAAGCGCTAGATGTCATGTTGGGTATGTTTTCTATTAACTCAATACTAGCAAGAGTGTTGTTTGATTCTGGAGCATCGCACTCGTTCGTTACAAAAGAATTTGCATGCACTAGTAAGATTCAACCAACAAAATTGAAGCATGTTATGATAGTTCAAATACCTGGTTCAGCCACCAAAGCTAGAAAATTTTGCAAGGTTGTACCTATCAGAATTCATGGGATAGATTTTTATGCCAATCTAATAGTACTTGGAACCAAAGGTTTGGAAGTAGTTCTAGGAATGGATTGGATGTCAAAACATAAAGGATTGATCGACTGTGCCAAGAAAGCCATAACCATGACCAGTAGCTCTGGAGTATCAAGAGAGCATGTATCTGAAACCTTGCCCCGTCAGTTCAAATGCAACAAGAGTCTAGCCCAACCAACCGTTGACCAAGTCAGAGTAGTCTGTGAATACCCCGACGTATTCCTAGATGAATTGCCTGGTATGCCCCTAGATTGGGATATCGAGTTCATTATTGAACTAATTCCTGCAACTGGACCCATAGCTCAGAGACCCTATAGTATGAACCCATCAGAATTAGTGGAGCTGAAGAAGCAACTTGATGCTATGCTGGAGAAAGGGTTGATTCAACCAAGTGCATCGCCATGGAGATTGCCTGTTTTGTTTGTCGACAAGAAAGATGGAGGTAACTGTTTGTGCACGGATCACCGGAAGCTGAATGATGTCACCATCAAGAACAAGTACCCACTTCCCAAGATAGAAGATATGTTTGATCAGTTGACTGGTGCCAGTGTGTTCTCTAAGATTGATCTTAGAACTGGTTATCATCAACTCAAGATTCGTGCAACGGATATTCCAAAGACCGCCTTTACCACCAGATATGGATTGTATGAGTATACGGTCATGTCTTTTGGATTAACCAATGCCCCCGCTTATTTCATGAATCACATGAATAAGATTTTTATGAACTTTTAGGATAAGTTTGTTGTTGCGTTTATCGATGATATTCTAATGTATTCCAAGTCAGAAGAAGACCATGAGCTACATCTGATAACCATCCTTGAAACCCTTAGAGAGCATCAATTGTATGCCAAGTTCAGCAAATGTGAGTTCTGGCTGAAAGAAGTAGGATTCCTCGGACATATTGTGTCTATAGAAGGAGTCACTGTTGGTCCCGCCAAGATCAAAGATGCTGAAGAATGGGAAGCTCCAACCACTCAAACCCAAGTCCGTGCATTTCTCGGATTAGCGAGGTATTACCGCAAGTTTGTAGAAGGATTTTCGAGCATCGCAAGACAGATGACCCAATTGTTGAAGAAAGATAAGAAGTTTGAATGGACCGACAAATGTGAAGCAAGTTTTCAAGAGATCAAGAAGAGATTGATTTCAGCCCCAATATTGATTATGCCAGATATCAAGAAGCCTTTTGATGTGTATTGTGATGCATCAAAGATTGGTCTCGGATGTGTGTTAAGGCAAGAAGGCAAATCCATAGCATATCTGTCCCGACAACTGAAGCAGCATGAGCAAAACTACCCCACCCATGATCTTGAATTAGCAGCTGTAGTTTTAGCTCGAAAGACATGGCGTCATTACCTTATGGGTAATCGCTGTTAGATTTATTCGGATCACAAGAGTTTGAAGTATATCTTCACACAAAAGGAGTTGAATATGAGGCAAAGGAGATGGGTAGAGTTAATCAAGGATTATGACCTTGACATTCACTATCACTCTGGCAAAGCCAATGTGGTAGCGGATGCTCTTAGCAGATTGCCATGTAGGTTAAACACCATGATCAAAGAGAACCAGCCAAGTTTGCATGAAGAGTTGGAACAGTTTAGAACAAAGCTAGTTAGCAAAGGATTTTTAGCTAGCACTGAACTTCAACCCACTTTGATTAGCTAGATCAAGGAAGCCTAGAAGGGAAATGCAAGTATTGACGGAATCAAACGTCGTATTAGTACAGGGAAGGTACCTGGATTTACCAAAGATGAAGAAGGAGTTTTGTGGTACAAAGGATGTATCTGTCTGCCCGCAGATTTGGAGCTGAAGCAAGTTATCATGCAAGAAGCTCATGATACTCTTTATTCTATCCACCCCGGAGGAACGAAGATGTATCAAGATTTGACGCAGCAATTTTGGTGGCACAAGATGAAGGGAGAAATCGGAAGCTACATCGCCAAGTGTGATATCTGTCAAAGAGTGCGGAACATTAGAGACCCGCAGGACTGTTGCAACCATTGCAGATTCCAGAATGGAAATGGGATTCTGTCGGAATGGACTTTATCACCGTTTTGCCTACTTCTAGTAGGGGAAATGACTCAATCTGGGTCATAGTTGATAGACTGTCCAAGGTAACTCATTTTATACCTGTCAAGACAACCTACTAGAGTTCGAAGCTAGCAGAGTTATACATTGCTAGAATTGTTAGTTTGCATGGAACCCCCAAGACCATAGCATCGGATTGAGGAACCCAATTTACCTTGAGATTTTGGCAGAAAGTCCAAGAAGGATTAGGGACCAAGTTGAATTTCAGCACAGCTTATCATCCGCAAACCGATGGACAGACTGAAAGAGTCAACCAAATCTTAGAAGATATGTTGAGAGCTTGTGTGCTAGAGTATGGATCATAATGGGAAGATTATCTGCCTTTCATAGAATTCTCATACAACAACAATTATCAAGCCAGTTTGCAAATGACCCCCTTTGAATTTCTATATGGAAGAAAGTGTCGTACCCCTTTGAATTTGTCGCAAGTAGGAGAGAGTCAGATTTTCGGACCCGACATCCTACGAGAAGCCAAAGAGAAGGTTCACAAAGTCCGTGAGCACCTCAAGACTGCCCAATCCAGACAGAAGAGTTATGCTGACAAGCGACGTCGAGACCTGACTTTTAACATTGGAGATTTTGTGTATCTCAAAGTTTCACCGCTGAAAGAAATGCAGCGTTTTTAGCTGAAAGGAAAGTTAACCCCCAGATATATCAGACCCTTCAAGATTCTGAATCACAGGGTAGAAGTATCGTACCAACTAGAACTGCCAGAGGAGATGTCAGTCATCCATAATGTGTTCCATATCTTGTTACTTTGCAAATGCCTAGAAGTTCCGGAGAAGACCAAAGTTTTCAAGAACATTGATGGCTCTGTGTATGGCGCCCAGAAAAATGCTGGAGCGGTGTTGATGTAGAGCTCGTTGGGAACCTCAATAGGAAGATATGATGAGCACAGCAGCAAGTTTCCCTCAGTATGAAACCAAGGTTTAATCGAACCAGTAGGAGCAAGGAAACACCCCAAAGGTTTGCTAGCTGAGCCTTGGCAGGGCGCACTACCGGTTCTAGTAGCAACATGGATACCTGCACAACACAACCACAGAACTTTGTCCCCAACTTGCGATGGGGTTGTCAATCTCACCGTGTTTTGTGGAAAACAAAGGATTAAACGTATCGAATGGAAAGAAGTAATAGTTTGTAGAAAGTAAACACAAAGAAGTAAACAGTTTGTAGATTGAATGTAAAAGACAAGGACCGGGATCCATAGTTCACCAGAGGTGGCTCTTCTTAAGATAGATAACATGCTGGGTGAACAAATTATAGCGGGGCAACTGACAAACATCGAGAAAGCAATACATGCATCTACTAATCATCTTGACTCCTTTGAGACTTGATTGGGCATTACAACATTATACATAGACCGCCATCCAACTGCATCTATGACTAATAATCCACCTTCAGGTTATCATCCGAACCCTCTCTAGTATTAAGTTGCAAGCAACAAATTATTGCTTTACGAACTGCGTGTAAAGTAAACAATACGATTGTTCTATGAACAAAGGATTGTTGTTTTCTCCCTAGTAGCAACAGCACATCTACTACCTTAGAGATTTCTGTCACTTCCCCAGATTACCAGAGGCATGAACCCACTATCGAGCATAAATACTAACTCTTGGAGTTGCTAGCATCTACTTGGCCAAGATAGCTACTAATGAACCCACTATCGAGCATAAATACTAACTCTTGGAGTTGCTAGCATCTACTTGGCCAAGATAGCTACTAACAACGGAAAGCATGCAAGATCTCAAATAACAAAGACATGATAGAATCAATAATCAATCTGAAATAGCATCTCAATATCCATCAGATCCCCGCAAACACAACATGTATGAATTACAAATAGATGATCTTGATCATGAACGGAGCTCACAAGATCTAAACATGAAAGCACAAAGGAGGAGAAACCAGCCATCTAGCTACTACATGGATCCGTAGTCCAAGGATGAACTACTCACGCATCACACCGGAGGCTTGCATGGTGATGAAGAAGGCCTCCAGGGTGAATTCCCCTCTCCGGCAGGGTGCCGGGAAGAGCTCCAGATCCCTCCCGGTCTAGGGATGGAGATGACGGCGGCTATAGACTCTTTCATGGATTTTTGATTGGGTACTTAGGGTTTTTGTCCCAAGGGCAATATATAGGCGGAAGGAGAGGCCGAGGGGGTGCCTGGGCTGGCCACACCATCCCCTGGCGCGGGCCAGGCCTGGCCGCACAGCCAGGTGGTGTGGCCGCCCTCTGGCCCTTCTCCGTCTCGTATTCTGGCACTTGATCCCTTCTGGAAAAATAGGCACTTTGGCTTTTGTCCCGTCCAATTCCGAGAATATTCATTTTCTGACTTTCCTGGAACCAAAAACAGCAGAAAACAGGCAGCTGGCACTGTGGCTCTTCTTAATAGGTTAGTCCAAGAAATCATATGAAAAGTACTCCAAAGTTGGAACAAAACACAAGAAAGTGGATAAAACCAAGCATGGAACATCAAAAATTATAGATACATTTGCAATGTATCACGCGCCTCGACCTCACCCCACGCGCACTGCTCCTGCCATGACCCTAGCAGCCGCCCAGACATCCCCGTTCGCCGTCGCTTGACCCATAGCCACCGTGCGCCGCATCGAACACCGCCTCTGCCGTGCAGAGCACCGCCCGCTCCCGACCAAATGAGACCGCCCCATGCCTTGCCTTTAAGGCAGAGAGGACCGCCAGGAGACCACGCACTGTCCCCTACCTCCAGCCGCGCTGCTAGCTGCCTGTAGCGTCGCCACTGACGAGCCGTGCCCATGCCGCTCAGTCCCTTCTTCGAGCTATAAAAGGAGGCCCTCTCCGCCTCTAATACTCACACCATTCCACTCCCCTCTCACCACTGATCCTCCCACACTCTCCTCGGAGCAAGGCGAGCCTCAGTCCGCCGGAATTTCACCGGAGTTTGCCGCTGTAGAAGAGAAGAGGCGTTGTCGATTGGAGCTGCCCCAGGAGCCACCGCGACCACGCCTCGAACCACCGTTGTCTACCAGCTCGAACGCCCCCATCACCAACCGTAGCTGGAGCCCAGGTGAGCCCCCGTAGACCCCCACCGTGCCGCTAGGGTTCGTCCTCGCCGGAGACCTGTTCACCGGGGACGACGAACCACAGCCGTTCGATCATAGTCTAATCGCACGGCTGAGTTTGAAACATACCGCTTCGTGTAGTAACAGCCGCTGACGCCTGGACCCCCTGTCAGCAGCCCGATGCGCCCGTGCAGTGCAGCTAGGCTGGCCCATTTCCTTTCCCGCGCTAGCCCACCGATTCAAATTAGTATTTTTCCAATTTAGTTGAAACTAGATTCTATTCACTTATTCAAAAATCAATTCAGAAAGTTTCACTTAACCAAATGGCAGGATTCAAATTTTGTTAGAAAGATAATTAAAATATATATCCAAGCCAGTTGGATTTAAATCAATTGGAGTTAGAGATCACATATAGAAAAAATAACAAGACAGATACTTTTCTACATTTAAACATTTTTCAAAAATCAACCATAATAGGTTTTGAGTTGATTCCAACTCTCAAAGATCACATTTGACAATACCTATCTGAATATGTAAAAATATTTAGGTTTGCATGCAGTGACTTTGGACTAGTACCAAAATAGTGCTATATAGGCATTTCTAGTCACTTTAAATCATTTAAATGATAATCTTAAACTTATTGAAATATGATCAAACCTTTAAATCACATTCCCATGTATTAGAATAGGTGGTGATGACATGTGTCCACATGATCCCATGTTTTAATTGGAGAATATTAAATCTTAATTAATTTCAATGAGTAGAAATTACTTTTCTCAAATAAACTAAATCAAACTAGTTCTTTAAATCTTATGATGATTGTGATGATACTAGATCATCAAGTGTGTGCCTTAGTGTGCTAAATAGACTAGTTAAGTATTGTTTGGTGATTGTGTATCCCATATTCATTTATAGATGTTTGGTGATTTGGCTATAGTGTTTCTACTTGTTCTAGTGTTTATCTAGTTGGCTTACTTATTCTAGTTGGATTCCTAATTACTACTAGCTGATTGCTTCAGGTTCTTGGCTAGTACTCTACTGTTGGTTAACTGCTTTCTACCGGGAACTATTTATCACATAAGATTGGTTTTGGTTCCTGGTGTTCACTACTATTCATTTTGGCTATCATTTCTGGGGGGTTTATTTGCTCAACTCAACTCATTGGGATTCAGGACTTGTTCCTTGATCTTGATTTTGGATTCAACATTAATTTGGTGCCTTAGGGCAAAACCTACATTGTAATCTTAACAAATGGTTTTATTTTTGTGGTTTGTGTTTTGCAGGTTGAAAGTACTTAAGTGCCAGCAAGGATGAGAACTTTAGATAGTGTAGTGTAGGTTCAACAAGATCAAGATGTGATAAAGGTAAGAAGATATATAGGTTTAGTTCTTAGGGTTTTCTTCTTACTTTGTATTTTTCTTCTTCCTTTTGTATCAAACTTTGAAATATCAAACTTATACTCAATTTAATTATGAATAAAATTCAGATTACTTGAGTTTGATGTGGTTACACTTGTGATGATTTTATCTTATTTGTTGTATTTATTATCTTGTGAATTCAAGTTTTAATAATTCAAATCTCGGTTTTGAATTCCAAGTATATATGTGTGTTATGTCATTTTATTTCTTGATTATATGTGTATGTGGTTTCATGGTTAAGTTTGATTGAACTATTCACTCAAATGACTCTCAAACAATTCATATTTGAATTTAAATTTAAATCCTAGGGTTGACTTGAGTCAAACTCAACTCTACTTCAAATTCTCAGGTGTTAGTATATATAAACACAAAAGGTTCAAATTCCCCATCAATTTCATGTCCTAACATGAAATATAGAATTTCAATATCAGCCCTTAGCCATTTCCTATTACTTTGGGTCATTACTCTAAAACACATAATTTAAGTCTCTAAACAATTCATTAATTCTGGAACTTTTCCGGTATCTCTCAAGAACAATTCCAAAGTTCTCTCTCATTTATCCAATGGTCCCGAATCAATCCCTAAGCATCCTATACCCTTAAGTATGCCATCCTATGGTCTGGGAATGCGCATACATGATCGAGACACCTCTCTGATTAATGACCAACAGTGGGATCTAGAAACCCATGATGGTCCCTACGTGTATCACAAATTAACTCTATCGCTTGAACCTTAAACGTTGAGTCTCGTCTGCTCTACTACACGATACTTAGTTTGTCCAAGATCAAATATTCGGTATCTTCATACCTAGTTTGATCTTGCTACCGACAAACACGTTTGCTCGTTCCATGATATTATATTCCTGTGACCTAGTCACATGCTTGCAAGCTTCGTAGATGTAATGTCACCGAGTGGGCCTAGAGTATCTATATGTCATGAAGATGGAAAAATCTCGATATTGATGCACAAGCATCAACCTATTCCTTCGGGATATCTGAGAGATACCCTTTATGATCACCTTGTTACGGTGTGATGGTTGATGCAGTCAAAGCTCCCTCTGGTGATAGTGATTAGATATGATCTCACTATCAAAGGATTGGGTTACTATGTTTTCCTAGTTATCGCAATGTTGAACTTTTTGACTAGATCTTATTGCAATACTTAAGTTGGGTGTGTCCATCACATTATTCATCTAATGACATGACCCTATTGTAAATTGACATAAATGTCGATCAGGAAACCTTGATCATCAGTTGACCAATGGGCTAGTTGAATAGAGGCTACTAGGGACTTGGTTTGTTTACATATCACACGTGTACTAATGTTTTTGCTTAATACAGTTATAGCATGGCATAAAACTTATTATGAACATTTGAGATATGACAATAAAAACATCTTTATTATTTGACTCTCGGACATATCTCCAACAACATTTTCTCATATAGTGAGAAAATTCTCATAAAAAACCATAATTTAGAACCGCCCTTAAATGAGGAACAAGTAAAGAAGGCCATCTTTGAATCTTATACCGATGGAGTCCCTGGCCTAGATGGCTTCACTTCGTCTTCTACCAACAGTTTTGGGATACAGTTAAAAATGACAACATGAACATGTTTGTAGATTTTCATCATGGGAAGTTAGATTTGCATATACTGAACTTTGAAATTCTTACTATGATCCCAAATGAACCTATGCTACTAATATATAAAATCTAGGCCTATTAGCTTGTTGAATTGTTCTTTCAAAATATTCACTAAGGTTTTAACTAACAGTTTTGTCTTATCATGGGTGTGATCATTGCAGTTAACCAATTCTCCTTTATTAAAGGAGGGTTCGTTTTACAAAGTTTGGTTACTACTCATGACATCCTACACTCAGGTGTCCATGAAAAATATCAAGGGCTAGTCTTGAAATTAGATTATGAAAAAGCCTTTGATAAAATAAGCTTAGACTTTCTCCTAGATCTCCTACAAAAAAGGGGATTTGGGCCCACTATCATTAGTTAGGTTAAAACAACCATTTGTGGAGGCTATGTGGGAGTCAAAATCAATTACATTATTGTCCACTTCTTTGTTATTGACAAAGGCTTAAGACAAGGTGATCTCATGTATCATCTACTTTCTAAATTAGTCATGGATACCCTTACTAGGATGTTGATCAAAGAAGCTGACTAATTAAAGTCTAATTAGAGGTTTGTGTTCTAGTATGTGTGCAGGAGGTATCATCTACATGCAATATGCAGATGACACCATTCTTTTCTCTGAAAAATATCCTGAGATGGACACCAATAGCAAGTGGATCCTTACATGCTTTGAATATGTTTCTAGCATGAGAATTAATTACTTCAAAATTGAATTGATTCATTTTGGTTTAGAGGAAGAATAAATTCCCATCTTTGCCTCCATTCTGTGATGTGATGTTGGCAGATTTCCCATAAAAAATAGGAATCCCTTTACATTATGAGAAATTGAGGAGGGGAGATATGCAACCTCTAATGTATAAAATCCTCAAGAGTATTGTAGGGAGTAGAGGGAAAATTTTATCTTATGAAGCCAAAACTTCTTTATTTAAAGCATGCCTAGCCAGTATCCTTGTCTACCTTCTTTCCTTTTTTAAATTCCCTAAATGGGCTTTGGACCTAATCAACACACAAATGGCGAACTGTCTATGGAATGATGTTTAAGTTCAAAGGAAGTTCCATTTGACAAATTGGAAGTTAGTTTGTAAGAAAAACGAATTTGGAGGCCTTAGTATTCCTGACCTAGCAAACATAAATTTTTTCCTGCTTAGTTCTTGGATCAAAAGATACACACAATATGAGGGAAAACTTAGGAAAACCTTAGTTGATACCAAATATGACACACTCAAACCAACCATGTTCTGTAGTAAAACAACTAGCACTTCCAAATTTTGGAAGGGTGACATGTGGGCTGTTGAAAAGGACACAGATGCCACCGAAGGGGGGGTGAATAGGCGGTTTAAAACTTTTAAGGGATATGCTTAACAGATGCAGAATAAAACTAGCGTTTACTTTGTCAAGCACAAAACCTATATATACTATGGTTCACCTATGTGCACAAACAACTTATACTAAGCAAGAAAAGCAACAAGGCGATAACAACTTCAAGCACGAAGGCTATCATAATTTAAAGATCATAAGTAAAGAGCTTGGGTATAGAGATAACCAAGGCACACAGAGGCGACGATGTTCTTGAGTTCCTCCCTCCAAGGTAGTACGTCTCATTCGAGGGGTGGGTGGTACTAAGACCACCAGCATCACAAGAGATCTCACCCTATTCTCCCAAGCACCTGTCGCACGACAGGCACCTGATCCACTACACTTGAGGGCGGTCACCAAACCCGTACAAGCTTGAGGCAACCTCCACAACTTAATTGGAGACTCCCAGGAATCACCACCAAGGACACTAGCTCGAGGAGGGCTCCACAACTTAATTGGAGGCCCTAAGAGCTCTCCACAAAAGGCCACTTAACCATCTAGGGTTCCAAGAACCCAAGAGTAACAAGCTTCTTGATTTCACCAACCAAATCCTCTGAGAAGAACTCAAACCAATGCACCTAATGCAATGGCAAGTCTTTCACTCCCAAATTCCACCAAAGCTATAAAAGATATTGGGGAATAAGAGAGGATGAAGACAATAGGAAAACCACAAAAGTATCCAAGATCTAGATCCCAAGATGTTCCCCTTAGAGGAGAGATTGATTGATAGAGTTTTAGATCTAGATCTCCTCTCTCTTTTCACTTAAATAGATGCAAGAATCATTGAAGTGATCGAGAGATAGCAAGCTCCAAAAGATCAAAAATGGTGGGGAAAACTTGCATAAGGGTTGGGGAACCATTAGGGAAAAGGACCCTTAAATAGGGCCCCCAAAATCCAACCGTTGCAAGAAAAAAACACGATTCTCGCTACTGCACTTTTCCCTGTACTACCAGAGTCCCTGGGGTTCCCAGGTCACCCAAACGCACTTGTTGTAGGTAATCCCGGTACTACCGAACTTGTTCCCGGTAATACTAGAATCCCTTGGGTTCCGGGGTCGCCCAACGCATTTCTTGGAGGTATCCGAGTACTACCAGACTTTTTCCTGGTACTACCGGAGTCCCTGGGGTTCCCGGTCACCCAAACGCACTCTTGCAGGCAATCACGATACCAAAGTTTGGTACTACCGGACACTCAGTACAAAAACGACAATAACTTTTGCATCCAGATTCCGATTTTGATGATCTTGGGCTCGTTTTGAAGAGGGAAATAATCTCTACAAGATCATGCAGACAATATCATTGTACAACCACGGAGATAAAACCACAATATGAAAGGTTGGACTTATCTAAAAGTAGGAATCGATAAAACCTCCAAAATGCAAAACACAATAACTTGAGATTGGAAACTCCGATCATGATGAAACCAATTTTGTTGAAAATATAGATACAAGTAGAATCTAACGGAAAAAAATATGTGTGGAACCTACCTCATAGAAGAACCAGTAAATACTTCAACATAAAAAACGCAACAACATTTTCATATGAAATCCGTTTTTGATGAAATAGAGCTTGCCATGAGAATATACACAAGATCTAAAAATTCACATGGGTAAGATACAAATAATAACCAATAAGGATGATAAGTATGCAATGGTTTGAGCTCTTCCCGAAATATATGATCAAGTTACTCAGTCGAGAGCCCCTCTTGATAGTACGGCTATCTATTCTAAGCCCAGTATTCCAACTAACAACATTAGAACGGTAAAAGGAAAACATATCAAGATCATACCTTTGCCTTGAGCATTCCACTTGATCTTGATGTAGACGATCTTGTCCTCCTTAAGATGGAACACCTTTCTTCATTGCTCTTGCTTGATGAAGACTTGCGAATTGCTCCGACAAACACCATGTGGAAACCTCTTCTTAGAACATGTCTTCATCGATCCATGAACACAGAGGATGGCAAGCTTTAAGCACCAGATCTTATAAAGATGGCGCATCTTGAACTCACACAACATCATTTCCTTTTGAGTGTTGATCCATTCTTCGTCTTGATCAACCTTAAATCATCTTCTTTCTTCAATATGATTCAAAACCCTTGGACATTGCTTATTGTTCTTATTTTCTCCATCTTTCAACCTTGAAACTAACACATGGTCCAAGCGATGACAATGGACAGCTCTTACAAGTGCAACTCAATGCAAACATTAGTCCATAAATATTGTCATGAATTATCAAAACCACACATGGGGAACACATGCTCTTTCAGATGTTAGAAGCATTAAGGATATAGATGAAAAATACAGAATGGTGCAATCGTTAGATTATGGGAAGATACCTGGTGTGGCACCTCTCTCTCAGTTCTCTGAACTTTATTTTCTCTGTAATGAATAAGGAAAAACTATTCAAAACTTTGGGATGGGGTGAATTTGAAATTGACATTTAGGAGAAACTTCTCGTCCCCTCATGCAACAATGGTATGAGTTAGAAGTCATTGCATTTATTATTTCTCTATCTAGTGACATCGATTCTCTAATATGGAAATATGTGAGCAAAGTAAAATACTTCATCTCTTTATGCCATTATCAACCTGGGGAGGGGAGGGGAGGTGTAGTGCCTATTTTTATTCCTGCTGCCTCGCAACTGCATATCCCACCAAGAGTTAATGTTTTCTTATAATTTTTTTCTCAAAATAAGTTGATGACTAGAGATAACATAAAGAAAAGTGAGCTTAAAAATCTGAGGATTGTACCATTGGTATACATGATGAGTCTATTCATCATCTCTTTTTTGACTGCATAGTTGCTAAACAAATCTAGCAAGTGATATCAAGTTAATTTAACACTAGTGTTGGTGCCAACTATGTTTCCATTACCAAGTTTTAGGTAGCAAACAATAAACATGTCATCTTAAACTCAGTTTGTGTCTTTGCTTTATGGAGCTTGTGGAAAACCAGAAGTGATATTATTTTTAACGGTAGTCGATGGCTGAATATTAATCAAGTATGGCGCCTAGTTCTGAACTTTGTAAAAATATGTATGCTGATCTTTAAGGGAATCTCCACGGACTCGATCCAACCGGTCCAGATGCGTTCGGACTCGCGCAACGTGCGTGGGTCTCCAGCAGTATGACCCATTTAGACCGATGTGTCCGGCCCGATCCATCGTCGTACCAAATTTGGGCAATGTTTTCGCCGGTCCGGATAGCGCACGGACAATGTGGCTGTCCACCAATCGGCCGCTCGGGCCCATATGTAAGTGAAATATTAGTACTAAAATTTGTTTTCCATTTGATTTGGCCCTCGTCATTACAAAAAGGCAATTTTGAACAAAAAAAAGACTACTACTGCTGCTGGAGGAGGCCGTCCCTACGGCTACTCATCGCCGCTGCCGCGGCCGCTGGCTCCGTCAATCGCCGACTCGCCGCCTAGATGGTGTGCACCTGGAGGCGTTCGAGTTGACATCCACCGTGATCTATCGCCTTGCTCGCCGCCTTCTGGCGGTCCGCCTCCCGGTTGGCAGCGCCCTCTCCAGCTCGGCCGCCTAGTGGTCCCTCGCCTCCTAGTCGGCCCGGGCCGCCTCTGTCGCCGTCCTTGATGCCGCCTCCACCAGCCGATCATCGGCGGCACAGTGTACCTACTCCCTGCACTGCGAGCTCTCGGTTGGGGTCGCCTCACCGGAGACCTGTTGGGGCCGAGGCCCATCGCCTACGCGATCTGCAAGGGGACAGTGATTGCCTCCTCCTCCGTCGCTTCCTCCTCGTCATCCTTGTCCACCTCATTCTCATCCCCTTCAACAAGAGCCCACGCGGCTGCCGCCTCGGCGGCATTGGCCACATGCTCCTCCTCTGTCACCGCGTCGACGACGTGCTCGGCCGTTTCCACCGCCCTATGCAAGGCGGCGACATGGTGAAGCTCGCGCACGGCGACATTGGTGGCCTCCCTATCCACCTCCTCCAGTGTGGTCATGGCCGCCTCATGGCGGATCTCGCGGAGGGCCGCTAATGCGGCCTCCCATGAAACCGCCTCCTTGGCGGCGACGTGGTGAATCTCGTACACCGCCCATCGGTCGGCCTCCTTTGAAGCTGTCTCCACCACCTGCTCTAGTGCCTCCTCATCCATATGGCCTTCTTTTTCGAAGGCGTCCACCTCCTCCTCGGCCATGTGCTAGGCCATCTGAAAGGGTAATTGCCCCTATGTGTGATTTTGGTGATTAGTAACAATCCCTATGGACTAATGTTTTCATTAAGTTTATATGAAGGAATATCACAAATATAGATTTGTTTATCCATGGATTGGTACCCAGTGGAGCATGGAAAGGGTGATGCACCATAGGTAAATAACATGTGGCGAACATCTAAAAGATGCGCCACAGATAACAAAAATAGCCGTGTGCATGGGCTCTAGGTGCACCGCAGATAAGTCTGGCATCTAGATCTACCACTTATGGATGGTCCCTAACATATCCATGGCGCATGTGGTGGCCGTGCGCCACGGATATTTCTCTTACCAGTGGTGCACCGCAAACACATGCGCCACAGATAAGTCAGACACCATCTAAATTCTGCTCCCCACCACCCCGTGGATCGCCTTTTCCGTCTTGCAAAAAATAAAAGGAAATGAGATAAACACTTCGAAAAATAAAATCCTTTCATATATAGGTAGGTTATGTGATTTAGTTTTTAGGAAAATTAAAATTTCAACCTTTTTGCAAAAAAAGGTCATGGCACGGTAAAACAGCCATAACTTTTGCATACGACATCGGAAAAAAATCTATAATATACCAAAACGATGAGCACGGAATTTTGTATCCGCTCGCAATCATTAGAGACCGTTTATTGATTTTTTAGATTCTCAAAATTCAAAAAGGAAAATGGAAAAAGAAGATTTTTCCTGCAGGAAACAAAAATTGTGCACACTTATCGGTGGCGCATCCTATTGTGGTGCGCCACGGATAAGTGTGGATGGACTTCAAATCCGAGCCTCCCCTCCCCTTCTCCTTATTCTCCTCCTCGGATTCCCTTCTCCTCCTTCTCCTCTTCTCCTCCCATCCCCTTCTCCTTCTCCTTATCTCCTTCTCCTCCTATCCTTCCCTTCTCCTTCTCCTTCTCCTCTTCTCATTCCCTTCTCCTTATCCTCCTATCCTTCTGACGAGGCAATGCTTGTCGAGACAGGTGAAGTACAAGCACATCCGTAGGATATCCGTGTCCTTTTTAGGAACAAGCACGGGATTTTCCACCCAAGAGCTATCCTTTATTTCTCGTATAAAGTTGGCATTGAGGAGTCTGTTGACTTCCATACCGACCGCCTTTGCCCTTGGTTTTGACAGCCGACGTATTGACTGCTTGACTGGTCTAGCGTCAGGATTCACGTTGAGTGAGTGCTCGGCGAATTCCCTGGGAACTCCTGGCATGTCCACTGGACACCAAGCGAAGATCTCCCAGCACTCACGAAGGAATTCGATGAGCGTGAGTTCCTATGCGGAACTCAAGTTGTTGGCGATGAGGGTCGTCTTGGTCGGATCCGTCGAGTGGACCTGGACCGCCTTGGTATGCACCGACGAGTCGAAGGATTGGTCGGGTACGTTTGGCTTACTTGGAGGAGGAAGGTTGTTGTTTGTCGACTCCTTCAGTGTCACCAGTTTTTCTTGCGTGCCGAAAGATTGGAAGATTCTGTTGAATTCTCTGTCTTAACTATGTGACTTGGCGAAGCTTCCGCTGACGGTAATAATACTGTTGGGTCCTGACATCTTCATCTGCAGGTAGGCATAGTGCGGGACCGCCATGAACCTCGCGAATGTGACATGTCTAAGGATTGTGTGATATTGTGAGGGCCAGTCGACCACTTCAAACTCGAGGTGCTCTCGCTGGAAGTTTGTTGGCGTGCCGAAGATGACGTCCAGGTTGATTTTTCCTAGGGGTATACGCCTTTCCCTGGGACAATGCCGTGGAACATTGTGTCAGAGGCCTCTAGGCAAGAGAGGGGGATCCGCATGGCGCACAGGGTACTGGCGAACATGAGATTGATGCCGTTGTCGCCGTCCATGAAGACGCGACTCATCTTCGTAGCCACCTATTTGTGCCTCGAGCACCAGGGGACGGTGGCCCGGGCGAGGTACTTGGCGCGGGTGATCACGCTTGTCGAAGGTGATGCAGGACTCGCATCCGTTGAGGTACTCAGTGGTTGAGGGTGGAGAGTTGACTGCCAAATTAACTTGGCGAGTAGTTGACTTTTGCACCCTATTGGAGGGGCGCCCTTTTTGGATCATGCCCATATTCCGCAGTGGTCGTGGGTACTGCTCACCTCCATTGTTCTAGGCTGGTGCAGCCGCAGGTGGTGGTGGTGCTCCATGAGCTATGGCACCCGGGGCAGCTCCGTAACCCTGATTTATTGCGTCGCAATGTATCTGGGCGAGGCCTTCGTGGAGCTTGAGGAACTTGTGATAGTCCTTTAGAAGGTGACTGGAGTTCTTCTTGCCATCATGTTTGTCGATGTAGAAGTGGATGTTGCAAGGTCTAGATAGTTTATCCTAGATCGACATTCTAGGGGCTTTGTCACGGGTACGGTGTTGCCATACCTACGTGGTTTTCCCGCTGTCACGGTAGCCATCGCTGCAATACCAGCTGCTGCGGTTGTCGTCGTCGCTTTTGTCAGCGTAGCCAACCGCGACCATGTTGACTTTTTCACGGTCTTCATAGCCGTGCATCCGACGCTTTCCTTGACGGTCATGTTTGTGGCCGAGGTCTTCCTCGTCGTCTAAGTGGACATGGTTATTTTTCACCGAGTCCTCTCCATCTACCCACCTCTTTATGATTTCCATCAGGTGGTCGATTGTTTTGGGCTTCATGCGACCCAGCTCCTCCCTGAGCTCTCTATGGCGTACGCCGTCGTTGAACGCGTCGATTGCACGGTCCTCGAAGATATCCTCTGTGGAGTTTTTAGTGATGGACCACCTCTGGATGTAGGAGCGCAGTGATTCACCGGGCTTCTGATAGCAGGCCTTTAGCTCTTAGATTGATGCGGGCCTTTTGTAAGTGCCCTTGAAGTTTTGCACGAAGCTATAGACCAGCTCTTCCCAGCTACAGATCGTTTCACGGGGGAGGTTGTTGAGCCACGCGCGGGCAGCGCCCTGCAGCTGCAGCTGGAGGCACTACATGACTATACTCTTGTTTCCGCCGTGCAACCTGACGGAGGAAATGTGGTCCTACAGCCAGATCTTTGGGTCTTGGAGACCGTCAAACTTTGGGTTCTTCGTGAAGGGTTCCGTAGCAGAAAACAAAAAAAAATTATCTACTCGAACACTAATACCAGGATCTCTACTGTATAGACATAAGTAACGGAGGAGAGAAGCGTCATTCATACCTTTGAAGACCAAGGCACGCATTACGCAGGAAGGCGTATATTGATGAAGACGAGCAGCAGCCCAAGTGTGGTGCCTCCGAATTTCGTCACACGTCCGGTATAGGAGACATCAACCAGACTCCAATCCAGCCGAGCAGCAGAAGAAGCAGATGTCAGATCGCTGATCACACAACGGTGGTGTGAAGGTGGAGAACACACCCACGAGGTCCTCTCCGATATTACAGAGAAGTCCTGAGTGGATGAGAGAGAGAGAGAATGAGAGGGAATGGGATGATTCCAAAGGGGGAGGGGGCGCACCACCCAAGGGCCAGGAGGTGTGGGACTAATTCCCACACCCGTCAGCCACCTAGGGGCAGCCGCCGGCCCTAGGTGGGCCCCACTGGGGCGGCCCACCAAGCCCAGGCCGTCTGGCCCCCTCTCCCTAGGCGACATGCCGTATTGGGTCTCCCTTCGGGTGAGGCCCATTAGCATTAGGAAGCCTTTATTAATATATATTTAATATTAATTCTCTAATTAACATTCAAATACATATATTATCATATTCCTTTTCTCTGGAACACCTTTTGGACCCCTTCCGATCTCTATCGGATGTTATCCGAAACTATTCCGATTTGTCTTTCTCTATTTCTCCTACGATACCTCATCTACCCTAAGCGTCCCTACCCTTAAGCGTTATATCCTTCGATTCGGAAACACTCCAGACATGATCGAGACTACTCTCACATCAATGATCAATAGAGGGACCTAGATGGCGATGTGACTCCCGTGTGTTTCACGAATACAATCGCTCGAACCGTGAGATAGTCGTTTCCCGTTCCCTTTGTCATATGATACCTAATTAATTCGAGACTTGATCTTCGGTATCCCCATACCTTAGTTCGGTCTCGTTACCAATGAACTTATTTACTCATTCTCATGTCGTTGCATTCTGTGACCAAGTCACATGCTTGAAATCTTCATTAATGCAACGTCACTGAGATGGCCACATGTATCTATCCGTTACATGGATTAGACAAATCCTGGTCTTGATATGTACTCCTCTACGCATCCCTTTCGAAAACCTGAGTGGCACCTTTTTGATCACCCTGTTACAAGATGATTCTTGATAACCATCTAAGCTTCCTTCGGAATGGTGATTTGCATTACCTCGCAGTCGAAGGATCAGGTTGCGAGGTTCTCTGTGCTTTATCATCAAATGGTGAACTTTGTGACTAGATCTCATTCAAGATATAACGGTTGGATGTTTGTCTATCATGTTATTCAACTAATAACATGACCCCATTGTCAATTGGCATAAATGCCCATGATCTTGAAACCCAAACCATCCTCATGACCAATGAACTAGTTCGCTAGAGGTAACTAGAGACACGGTTTGTTTACATACCACACGTGTATTCACGTTTCATAATAACACAGTTATAGCATAGTATGAAACGTATTACAAACATATAGGAGATATATCAAATCATACACTTTATTATTTGCCTCTAGGGCATAACTCCTTCAGTCTCCCACTTGCACTAGAGTACAAATAAAACTAGTTCACAATAGGCAGGAACCTAACACTAATGGAATCTCGGTGTTGTTCGCGCTTTTCCTGATGGAGAGCTTTTGTCAAAGGATCTGCCATATTCAGCTCCATATCTACTTTGCAAATCTTGACTTCACCTTCATCAACATTCTGTCGGATGACTTGAAATCTAAGCTTGATATGTTTGGTTGCGGAATGAGTCCTTGGTTCCTTTGCATTTGCAATAGCTCCCATGTTATCACAATAGATTGTCATGGGGTCTTGCGCATTTGGAAAAACTCCTAGTTCAATGACGAAATTCCTTAGCCAAACAGTTTCATTCGCTGCATCAGCCGTAGCAATGTATTCAGACTCCATTGAAGACTGTGCCACCACCGGCTGCTTCTTACTCTTCTAGGTTACCGCCCCACCATTCACTAGGAACACAAATCCTGTTTGAGACTTCGAGTCATCATGATCTGAGTTCCAGCTTGCATCCACGTAACCCATTACGTTTAGAGCTTCATCACTTCCTCCATAGATTAGGAACATATCTTTTGTTCTTTTTAGATACTTTAGGATATTATTCACAGCTGTCCAGTGATCCAGTCCTGGATTACTTTGGTATCGGCTCGTCAAACTAAGATCCAATGCCACATCAGGTCACATACTTAACATTGCATACATGATAGATCCTATGGCTGAGGCATAGGCGATGTAAAACATCTTTTTCTCTATCATCATCTGTTATCGGACATTGAGTCATACTCATTTTGCAATTCTTCATCATTGGTACAAAGCCCCTTTTGGTATTGTCCATTTTGAACCTCTTCAAAATCTTTTCGATGTAAGTACTCTGACTTAATGCAATTAGGCGCCCTGATCTATCTCTATAGATCTTGATTCCTAATATGTATGCAGCTTCACCTAGATCCTTCATGGAAAATTGACTACTCAAATATGCTTTCACGCTTCTCATAAGATCCACAACGTTTCCCGAGAGTAATATGTCATCCACATATACTACTAAGAAAACAACTGATCTCCCACTCGCTTTCTTGTAAACACAGAACTCTTGTTGATTTTGGACAAATCCAAAACTCTTGATCACTTGATCAAAACGTTGGTTCTAGCTCCGAGATGCCCGCTTCAATCCATAAATGGACCGCTGAAGCTTGCATACCTTTCCAGCATCCTTAGGATAACAAAACCTTCCGGTTGCATCATATACAACTCTTCATCAATGTGACCATTGAGGAATGCGGTCTTGACATCCATCTGCCAAATTTCATAGTCGGAATGTGTAGTAATTGCTATTAAAATCCGGACACCCTTAAGCATCACTACGGGAGAACAAGTCTCGTCGTAATCAACTCCTTAAATTTGTCGAAACCCCTTTGCGACAAGTAGAGCTTTGTGAATGGTCACATTACCATTCACATCTATCTTTTTCTTTAAAATCCATTTATTTTCCACAGCCTTGCGGCCTACTGGAAGATCTACCAAGGTCCAAACTTGGTTCTCATACATGGATCCTATTTCGGATTTCATAGCTTCTAGCCATTTCTCAGAGTTAGCACTATCCATAGCTTCTTTGTAGTTTGCAGGGTCTTCCTGTTCATCTAGGATGACAGACATCACAAGGCTACTATACCAATCAGGAGTGGCACGAACTCTTGTAGACCTATGAACCTCAGGAGTCTCGATGTTGTTGTTTTGATCATCATCATTGGGCTCTTCCTCCATGTTGGGGAGTGGTTTTGGAACAACTTCTGTTGTGCTACTCGGAATTTGGAGAGAAGGGTCAACAACTTCATCTAACTCAATTTTCCTTCCACTAACTCCTTTAGCAAGAAACTCTTTCTCGAGAAAGGTGCCAGTTTTTGCGACAAATGTTTTGCCTTCGGCCTGGTTGTAGAAAGTATACCCAACGGTTTCCCTTGGATATCCCACAAAGATACATTTTTCCGATTTGGGTTCGAGTTTGTCAGGCTGCAGTTTCTTGACGTAAGCCTCACAACCCCAAACTTTTAGAAACAACAACTTTGGCTTCTGTCCATACCATATCTCATATGGGGTTGTCTCCATGGATTTGGATGGTGCTCGGTTTAAAATAAAAGTAGCGGTTTCCAATTCGTATCCCCAAAAAGACACAAATCAGTTAAAGACATCATGGACCGCACACTATCTAATAGGGTTCGGTTATGTCATTCCGACACACCATTATGTTGTGGTGTTCCAGCTGGCGTAAGCTGTGGGATAATCCCACAGTCCTTCAAATGCATGTTAAACTCATAACTCAAATATTCGCCTCCCCGATCCGATCGAATATGCTTGATTCTCTTGTTAAGTTGATTCTCTACTTGTTTCTGAAATTCATTGAACTTTTCAAAGGTTTCATACTTGTGCTTCATTAAGTAGATATATCCATATCTGCTTAAGTCGTCAGTAAAGGTAACAAAGTAACGATAACCACTGCGTGTTGAGACGCTCATTGGTCCACATACATCTGTATGTATGATTCCTAGTAGGTCTACATCTCTCTCCATTGTCTCGGAGAATGGTGTCCTAGTCATCTTGCCCATGAGGCATGGCTCACATGTATCAAGGGATTCGAAATCCAATGATCCAAGAAGCCCTTCTGAATGAAGCTTCTTCATGCGTTTTATGCCAATGTGACCAAGACGGCAATGCCACATAAACATGGAATTATCATCATTATGCTTACAACGTTTAGCATCAACACTATGGATGTGTGTATCACAATCAAGATCAAGTAAGAATAAACCATCACACACAGGGGCATGAACATAGAAAATATCATTCATATAAATTGAACAACCATTTGTTCCTGATTTAAACGAATAACGATCTTGCAACAAGCAAGACCCACTCACAATATTCATACTCAATGCGGGTACATAGTAGCATTCTAAACCAAAAATAATCCTGATGGTAGACGGAGATGCAGGGTGCCGACGGCCATCACTTGGACTCTTGAACCATTGCCGACGCGCATCGTCACCTCGTCCTTCCTCAGGCGCCTCCTACTCTGCAGATCCTGTTGAGAGTTACAAATGTGAGCAACATAACCGGTATCAAATACCCAGGTGTTACTCCTAGCGCTTGTAAGGAACACATCAATAACATGTATATCACATATACCTTTGTCCTTGGCGGCTATCTTGTCGGCTCGCTTGTCTTCAAGGTACTTGGGGCAGTTGCATTTCTAGTGCCCATCCCCTTTGCAGTAGTAGCATGTAGTGCCGAGCTTAGGGCCAGGCTTGGCAGTCTTTGAGGTACTGGCAACAAACTAGCCATCCTTCTTGGACTTCTTGCCCTTGCCTTTTCCCTTTTGCCCCGGCTTCTTAAAATTGGTGGTCTTATTAACCATCAACATTGTGTGCTCCTTCTTGATTTCAACCTCAGCAGTTTTGAGCATGGCGAACACCTTAGCAAGGGTCTTAGTCATCCCTTGCATGTTGTAGTTCATCACAAAGCTCTTATAGCTAGGGCAGCGAGTGCAACACTCTATCAATCGCGAGCTCCTTCAGGATTTTGCATCCAGGGTGTTCAAATGCTTAACATAGTGATGACCCACAAGTATAGGGGGTGTATCGCAGTATTTTCGATAAGTAAGAGTGTCGAACCCAATGAGGAGCAGAAGGTGCTGGCTAGTGGTATGGATCAGGAATTCTCTACAAATACTTAGCAAACGGATTTTTAGGGGTTTTTGATAAAGCAAGTAAACAAAGTACGAGTAAATAAAAGACAGTAGAAATAAATGCAGCAAGTGGCCCAATCCTTTATGCAGCAAAGGACAAGCCGGTTGTATTACTTAAGATGACCAAACGTTCTCGAGGACACATGGGAAGACTGTCAAGTGCTTTCGCTTCGTATAGTTGATAAATCTTCTTTAGCTTGCTAAGTGTTGTGTGGGTGAACCTGTGCTAATGTACCGACCTTCCTAGGACTAATACATACTTGTGATTATACCCCTTGCAAACATCCGTAAGTACAAGAAAGTAATTAAGGTAGAAACCTAACCACGGCTTTAAACTCTAAGACCCTTACGTCCCTTGTGCAATGGTTTCCTAACGGGGGTTTAGGTTTCTGTCACTCCGGCAACCCCTACGATTAGTAGCCATATACACAATGCATTCCCCTAGGCCCATATAGGTGAAGTGTCATGTAGTCGATGTTCACATGACACCACTAGAAGAAGTACACCACAACTTAAATAACAAACTATTGAATCTTTCTCAACACAACTCCACTACTAACAACATGACTTTTCCCTTGTCCTCAAGAACAAAACGAACTACTCACAAGACATCATATGGATCATGATCAGAGATGGAATAATGATGTATAACAATCTAAGCATAAATAATAATTCAATGGTTCACTCAATAGCATCAACTATAAAGAGTAATGAACACCGGGAAAGTTTCCCCTAGGAACTAATGCAAGATTCAATGCAATTGTTACAGCAATATGGAGATGGTGATGAGGGTGCTGATGGTGATGATGGTGGTGATGATGATGATGATGATCCCGATGAAGTCCAGTTTGATAATGGTGTTGATGGCGATGATGGCTCTGTGTATGGCGCCCAGAAAAGTGCTAGTGCATGGTTGATGTAGAGCTTGTTGGGAACCCCAAGAGGAAGGTATGATGAGCACAGCAGCAAGTTTCCCTCAGTTATGAAACCAAGGTTTAATCGAACCAGTAGGAGCAAGGAAACACCCCAAAGGTGTTACTAGCTGAGCTTTGGCAGGGCGCACTACCAGTGCTAGTAGCAACGTGGAGACCTGCACAACATAACCACATAACTTTGTCCCCAACTTGCGATGAGGTTGTCAATCTCATCGTGTTTTGTGGAAAACAAAGGATTAAACGTATCGAATGGAAAGAAGTAATAGTTTGCGGAAACTAAACACAAAGAAGTAAACAGTTTGTAGATTGTATGTAAAGAAAAGGACCGGGATCCATAGTTCACTAGAGGTGGCTCTCCTTAAGATAGATAACATGTTGGGTGAACAAATTACAGCGGGGCAATTGACAAACACCGAGAAAGCAATACATGCATATACTAATCATCTTGACTCCTTTGAGATTCGATTGGGCATTACAACATAATACATAGACCGCCATCCAACTGCATCTATGACTAATAATCCACCTTCAGGTTATCATCCGAACCCCCTCCAGTATTAAGTTGCAACAACAGATTATTGCTTTACGAACTGCGTGTAAAGTAAACAATACGATTGTTCTATGAACAAAGGATTGTTATTTTCTCCCTAGTAGCAACAGCACATCTAGTACCTTAGAGATTTCTGTCACTTCCCCAGATTACCAGAGGCATGAACCCACTATCGAGCATAAATACTAACTCTTGGAGTTGCTAGCATCTACTTGGCCAAGATAGCTACTAACAACGGAAAGCATGCAAGATCACAAATAACAAAGACATGATAGAATCACTAATCAATCTAAAATAGCATCTCAATATCCATCAGATCCCCGCAAACACAACATGCAGAATTACAAATAGATGATCTTGATCATGAATGGAGCTCATAAGATCTAGATATGAAAGCACAAAGGAGGAGAACCAGCCATCTAGCTACTACATGGATCCGTAGTCCAAGGATGAACTACTCACGCATCACACCGGAGGCTTGCATGGTGATGAAGAAGGCCTCCAGGGTGAATTCCCCTCTCTGGCAAGGTGCTGGGAAGAGCTTCAGATCCCTCTCGATCTAGGGATGGAGATGACGGCGGCTACATACTCTTTCATGGATTTTTGATCGGGCACTTGGGTGCTAGGGGCCACCACACCACCCCCTGGCGCGGGCCTGGCCTGGCCGCGCGTCCAGGTGGTGTGGCCGGCCTATGCCCTTCTCCGTCTCGTATTCTGGCACTTGATGACTTCTGGAAAAATAGGCACTTTGGCTTTTGTCCCGTCCAATTCCGAGAATATTCATTTTCTAACTTTCCTGGAACCAAAAACAGCAGAAAACAGGCAGCTGGCACTGTGGCTCTTGTTAATAGGTTAGTCCAAGAAATCATATGAAAAGTACTCCAAAGTGTGGACAAAACATAAGAAAGTGGATAAAACCAAGCATGGAACATCAAAAATTATTGATACATTTGCAATGTATCAACATCCCCAAGCTTAACTCCTGCTCGTCCTCGAGTAGGTAAGTGATAAAAAGAAAGAATAATTTTTGAGGTGACATGCACCATCAAAGACTTGATCAAAGTATTTGTAAAACATTCAAAGCTGGGATCATAGTACTTCAATCATAGCATGAAAGACAAAGTTCTAGCAATAAGCAAAGAAACTATGATGCAACATGAAAAGGCATAAACAAAAGATTCATGAATAACAATGCTTTGCAAGACGTTTGTTTGTTTCACATAAAGAAAACATAGCATAATTGTATTCAGCCTGTCCCTCATAGAGTAGCAAATATAAATGCATAGGACACCTTCAAAGTTCATAAGAGTGACTAGATACAATAGTTTAAAACAAGCAAGATCAAAGTATGCATCAATCAACTAGTCTTGGGACAATGCACATAGAACTAAGAATGGCCACTATGCTCTCAAAGTAGGTGCATAAAGATAGAAGGTGGAGACTCATTATAATGGTGGAAGAAAGGCCTTTGTAAAAGGAAGTAGGGATTCAAGTCTCATAAAGAGCTTCCAAAAATTATGGTACTTATAGCTTTCAGCTCTCATTGCCCCAATCATAAGCATCTTTAAGGTGATTAAGGTTAAAGTGACATAACTAAGAGGATATGCTTGACAAGTTATAAACCGAAATCTCATGCCCCTTACTTACGAAGACCGGTCCTCATGCTAATCAACTTCAGTCACGAGTAAGCTCTTGTCATTGTAAGTACATGTGTATCATTAAGAACCGCCAATGGGGTACCCCTTACACATGATACGGGAGCTTTCCCATAATCAAAATGACAAGGCAGGCAGACAATGAGCATCTCAGCGATCTTTTTATTTGCTATTTGCATAGGTTTTTATTGAGGATGCTTCATAGAGTGCTCATTATGGTGATGCTGCAAGTTTCCACCACGATTAAGCATGGCTTAGGCTAGCGGCCCAGGCGTTTCTCTAACACACATACAAACTCCATGATCTTACAAGTTCCACTTTTATTTCACACCGCCGGGATCCGTAAGCAAAAGAACATGATATCAACGGGGTACAAAGTACAAGTGCAATGTTAAAAGCGTTCCCCATGAAACATGGTTCTTATAATTTCAACTTATAAAGCGCAAGCATATACGCAACAAAGAAGGACCCAATGGTTCAAGTTTATTACAGGCAAGAAAGTAAAGTGTGCCATCAAGTTCGTGAGAGCTTTAATCACTAGTTTTCTCATAACAAGTTTAATTTGGAAGGTAAACAAAAGCATGAATATACTTGAAATAGCATAAGCTAGTAGGTAGGTATGGTGGACTCTTTGGAATAACTTGGTTTAGGGAGTTGGATGCATGAGTGGAACTCATACTTTGGTGTGGAGGCTAGCAAAAGACTGGGAGCGACAAACTAAGAGAGCAATAATGTCCATAATCATGCAGAGCGACAAAACATCATTGATCAAAGCATAAAGTGATACTACAGTTGAAAACTAAAGGATCATAAAGGCTATGGTGACTTGAGATAGTCATAACATGGTGTGAGCATGCGCCAAGTCAACCCAAATAAAGCATCAAAGGAGAATACCACTATACTATGCTTTAATATGCTAAAACAACGCATGATTCATCCAAGGCACATTAAGAAATCTCACTTGTTTATAACAATTCATGCTATAGCAAAGAATACTAAGCATAAAGCCAGAACAATATCAAGCATGGCATGACAAAGCATAGGCACAGTCAAAAACAAGCTCTTTTTACCACATAAGCATGAACTTTCCTACTCTTTTCCAAACCAAACCAAACTATTTGCAAACCAATGTATGAAAGAGGGGGTCCAACCAATTTATTCATAAAACTAAGCAAACCAAGCAAACTAAAAACCAACACGAAAATGAAAAAGAAGACGCTCCAAGAATGACACAACTGTGCATGAAACAATAAAAATGAAGCGTTTGGAAGAAACCTGGGATTTTTATTGATGAAGAAGGGGGTGCCTTGGGCATCCCCAAGATTTGACGCTTGTACTTCTTGGATATTTCTTGGGGTGACACGCATGGCATCCCCAAGCTTGAGCTTTAGTCCATCCTTCATCTCATTACTCATTCCTTCCATACACCTGAAATTTTTCCTTCATACAAAACTTCACACAATCTTTATTAGCAACATTAGTGCACTCAAGATAAATAAGTCTTAAGGTTCAGTTCTAACACCAAATAAACTTCCATTAGAACACTAGCTACTGTAGAACTTCCCTCAAAAAGCTCAATTCCCCAAAAGAACTCAAAAAGGAACCAACAAGAAGCAAATACAGAAAATGGCAGAAATCTGTCAAAACAAACCAGCAGGTAAAGACGAATTGTTTCGAAGACCTTATGTTGCTAAAATCAAAACGTGTTGAACTGACGAAAGTTAGATAACAACCTGGGGCAGAAGCACAAAAATTCACGCCTCAAAAGGACTTTCAGAGATTTTACACGAATTTTTACGGTGAAGCACATAAATCTGTTTCGGGACAGCAACTTTCCCAATCATTACTTCTCTCTCATTAGAGGTTACTCTTGGCACAAAAAACAAATAAAAAGGATAAGGAGCGGTTATTACTGAAGTAATAACTTTCAAGACTCATCTAAAACTTTTGTGTTATCTCCCAATAAGTACTTTTCTTTAACGCCTTTAAGTTAGGCATAAGAAGCAAGAAAAAGAATCAAGTGTTCTCAAATGAAGAAGCATTAAGACCAAATTTCTTGCCCTTACCTCTCTTACTTTTATTCTTAACCTTGGGGAAAATATGATTGTTTGGTGGAGAAGGAAGGTGCATGGTCCCCTTTCCCACATCTATTATTGCTCCAAGGAGTTCTAATAGGGACCTTCCAAGTGTAATTTGTCCTTTTCCTGCACATTCAATAACAAGATAATCAGTAGAAATCATTTTCCCAAGGATCTTTGTAAACACTCCTTCGGCTATTCCAAGAGGTAATATGGTAGTATTATTAGCAAGAGATACTTCTTTTCCTCCTTCAGTAAGGCCCCAAGTATTCAAAGATTTATAAATATCTTTGGGCATAAGACAAAATTCAGACATGATATCACAGAGAGCTTGAAAAGTTTCAGTGTTTATCTCAATCTACTGTAGGGAGCCACTTTGATGGTTCAGATTTTATTGGAACATAATTGTGATGTTCCCTAAGCGTATTATAGCAATCTTTTAAGCTAGTAGTGCTAGTCTCAAGAGTGTTCAATCTAGCAAATATTCTTGAGAAAGAAATATCAGTTTGGCTAGGCAAGTTGTAATTAAGGATCAATTTCTTTATAGCATTAATAGCACCATCCTCATTACATTAGAGGAAATCTCCTCCCACAACAGCATCTAAAGCATATCTATAGCAAAGAGCAATCCCAAGGTAAAAACTGCTAAGGAACAAGCTTTGAGTCATTTTAGGCTCAGTTTTTTCATGTAGATCAGAGATTCTAGACCAAGCTTCCTTAAAACTTTCCTCAATTCCTTGTTTAAAAGTGAAAATCATTTCCTCGGGTGACATAGTGATTGGAGAAAGGCTAGACATAGTGGCAACTTAAGATAGGAACTAATTTTTTTTGTGTTTTCAAATAAGAAAGCAAACTAGTAAAACTAATTTTTTTGTGTT
The DNA here is from genome assembly GCA_916181665.1 of Avena sativa. Taxonomy (NCBI): domain Eukaryota; kingdom Viridiplantae; phylum Streptophyta; class Magnoliopsida; order Poales; family Poaceae; genus Avena; species Avena sativa. The sequence goes on from OV702289.1 coordinate 688,455,237, forward strand.
TTTGAATAACAAAACAAGCAAACTAAGCAAAAAGAAAACTAAGCAAAACAAAAACAACAAAGTAAAGAGATTGGTTATGAGGGACTCCCCTTGTGAAGATGTCCTTGACTCCCCGACAACAGCGCCAGAAAAATGCTTGATGGCTCTGTGTATGGCGCCTAGAAAAGTGCTGGTGCGTGGTTGATGTAGAGCTCGCTGGGAACCCCAAGAGGAAGGTATGATGAGCACAGCAGAAAGTTTCCCTCAGTTATGAAACCAAGGTTTAATCGAACCAGTAGGAGCAAGGAAACACCCCAAAGGTGTTACTAGCTGAGCTTTGGCAGGGCGCACTACCGGTGCTAGTAGCAACGTGGAGACATGCACAACACAACCACAGAACTTTGTCCCCAACTTGCGATGAGGTTATCAATCTCAACGTGTTTTGCGGAAAACAAAGGATTAAACGTAACGAATGGAAGGAAGTAATAGTTTGTAGAAAGTAAACACAAAGAAGTAAACAGTTTGTAGATTGTATGTAAAGAAAAGGACCGGGATCCATAGTTCACTAGAGGTGGCTCTCCTTAAGATAGATAACATGCTAGGTGAACAAATTACAGCGGGGAAATTGACAAACATCGAGAAAGCAATACATGCATATACTAATCATCTTGAATCCTTTGAGATTCGATTGGGCATTACAACATAATACATAGACCACCATCCAACTGCATCTATGACTAATAATCCACCTTCAGGTTATCATCCGAACCCCCTCCAGTATTAAGTTGCAAGCAACAGATTATTGCTTTATGAACTGCATGTAAAGTAAACAATATGATTGTTCTATGAACAAAGGGTTGCTGTTTTCTCCCTAGTAGCAACAGCACATCTAGTACCTTAGAGATTTCTGTCACTTCTCCAGATTACCAGAGGCATGAACCCACTATCGAGCATAAATACTAACTCTTGGAGTTGCTAGCATCTACTTGGCCAAGATAGCTACTAACAACGGAAAGCATGCAAGATCACAAATAACCAAGACATGATAGAATCAATAATCAATCTGAAATAGCATCTCAATATCCATCGGATCCCCGCAAACACAACATGCAGAATTACAAATAGATGATCTTGATCATGAGCGGAGCTCACATGATCTAGACATGAAAGCACAAAGGAGGAGAACCAGCCATCTAGCTACTACATGGATCCGTAGTCCAAGGATGAACTACTCACACATCACACCGGAGGCTTGCATGGTGATGAAGAAGGCCTCCAGGGTGAATTCCCCTCTCCAGCAGGGTGCCGGGAAGAGCTTCAGATCCCTCCCGATCTAGGGATGGAGATGACGGTGGCTATAGACTCTTTCGTGGATTTTTGATCAGGCACTTAGGGTTTACGTCTCGAGGGCATCTTATAGTCGGAAGGGGAGTCCGAGGGGGTGCCAGGGGCCACCACACCAGCCCCTGGCGCGGGCCCAGCCTGGCCGCGCAGCCAGGTGGTGTGGCCGGCCTCTGGCCCTTCTCCGTCTTGTATTCTGGCACTTGATGACTTCCGAAAAAATAGGCACTTTGGCTTTTGTCCCGTCCAATTCCGAGAATATTGATTTTCTGACTTTCCTAGAACCAAAAACAGCAGAAAACAGGCAGCTGGCACTATGGCTCTTGTTAATAGGTTAGTCTAAGAAATCATATGAAAAGTACTCCAAAGTATGGACAAAACACTATAAAGTGGATAAAACCAAGCATGGAACATCAAAAAATTATAGATACATTTGCAATGTATCAGGCGACGATCTCCCCTCTCCGGGAAGGAATTCCCCCGACAGAAATCTGTGTGCCGGAGAGATCTTTCTCTCTCGGTGTTTTCCGCCCCGCAGAGGCGGTGGAATCTTTTTGTGGTCGCCCCCTGAGTCTTAGGGTTTCGGGAGGATGATATACGCCAGAGGGGAGAGCCAGAGGTGGGCCAGGGCGGCCACACCACCTGCTGGCGCGGCCTAGGGATACCTGCGCCAGGGGGTGGTGTGGGCCCCCTGTGGCCCATCTCCACTCCGTCTTCTGGCATCCTTAGTCTTCTGAAAAAATAGGATTTTCCGTATATTTTCCCAGATTTTCTGATCTTCGCGAATTTTACCTCCAAACAACACCTTTTCCATCAGAATCCTGACTGCAGTGGTCCATGCTCCAAAAGTCATCAACCATGCAAAAACAGATGAAATAACATAAGTATCACCTCTCAATACGAAATATATCAATGAATAATAGTGAATTAAGACATAGAATAGTGATGCAAAATGGACGTATCACGTAGCCAGATAGTTTGACTACGTGCTCACTGATACTTCTATGCTCTTCCATTTTAACAAAGAAGAAGAGCTCGGAAGCATCATACCTCTCTGCTCGAGCATATGGAGCAAAGACAACCTTGAGATCCTCAATGATCTCAAAGGCATTCATCTTCTCAAAACACCTTTGAAGCTCCAGCTCCATGGCATAGAGCATTCCACTCTAGTTGAGGGAGAAATCGTCCGCCTTGGACTGCCAGATATTCTTTTCGTCCTGGGGGGCGGAATCTGTTGGGTCCGTAGCATAGAAAACAAAAAATTTCCTACGATGAGAACTACATGCCAAGCTCTATCTACTAGGTACAAAGCAACGGGTGGACATACATCCAACGAGAACTTACCCTTGAAGACAACGATTTTTGTTAACGAGTAGGAACTCGTGGTTGATGTAGTCGTACACTTGCCGATCTCAAGATCGAGTGGAAGTTCGAGCGCCGCAACTCAGCAGCGCATCCGCACTCGCACACACGTTCAAGCCACCGGACAACCTCCACCTCCTCACTCCAGCGATCCAGCGGAAGCAGCAACTCCTTCCAGACGAAATGCCACCGGGAACATGTATCTCGCTAATCCGAGACCATAGGGGAATAATTCTAGAGGGGGAGAGACATCCTTCACAAGGAGGTGTGAGGATGAAGGAGGGAATGTGTGGCCTTTTATAGGAGGAGGGGGTGCCCCCTCTCTCCATGGTCAGCGCATGGGGGGTGACCCCTCACCTCCCCCATTCATGTGGTGGTAACCCCTCCACATTAAAATGCCTCTTCACATTCCCTTTTAAAGTCTCCACTTTAAATGCATTGAATTTCTCCAAATTTAATGCTCTCTAATTTAATAAAACTCTTTTTATTAAATTTATTCAGAATTTTGACAAACATTCACATATAGCCCCTTGCAATATTTCAATATCACATGCAGAACCACCTTCTGCAATTTCACCCGAAACAATTTCCGGTTTCTATTGAAACAATTCCTGCGCTTTGCAATTCTTTCGTCTGAAACATATGTGCTCCAAAATGGTGTCCGGTAACTCTTAAGTGTGCCACCCTACAGTTCGCGAATAATGCAGACATGATCGAGACCCTTCTCCGATCAATAATCAGCAGCGGGACCTGGAGATCTGTATTGACTCCTACACATTCAATGATGACTCCTGTGATCATGAGAACCTTTAACGCTTGTAACTAAATCCCTTTTCTCTCGGTATATTACATGTCCGAGATTCGATCATCGGTATCTCCATACCTAGTTTGATCTCATTACCGACATGCACTCTTTTCTTGTTCCCGTGATATAACATTCTAGTGATCACATCACTTGCTTGCAAGCTATCTTAATGTGATATCACCGAGAGGGCCCAAAGTATATCTATCTGTCATCGGGATTGACAAATTCTACTCTTGATCCATGAGCCTCAACATAACACCTTCGTAGTACGGAACCCATCTTTATAGTCACCCTGTTACAGTGTGACGTTTGATGTTATCAAGATACTCTTCAGGTGTTAGCAATTAACATGATCTCATGGTCTAAGGATAAAGATTACTTCTTATGATGTTATAGCAATATAAACATAATGACTTGATCGTAATGCTATACTTCGGATGAATGTTCATCACATCATTCCACCAATGATGTTTCCGATCAATACAATTCTAGCATGCAAAATAAACATCTATCATATATAAGGAATACATAATAACAACTTTATTATTGCCTCTCAGGGCATATTTCCTTCAGTCTCCCACTTGCACTAGAGACAATAATCTAGTTCACATAGTGATAAATCTAACACCCATGGAGTTCTGGTGTTGATCATGTTTTTCCCTAGGGAGAGCTTTAGTCAACGGATCTACTACATTTAGGTATGTGTGTACTTTACAAATCTTTATATCTCCATCCTTGACATGCTCACGGATGGAGTGAAACCGGCGCTTAATATGCTTGGAATTCTTGTGAGACCTTGGTTCCTTTGCGTTGGCTATGGCTCCATTGTTGTCACAATAGATCACCATCGGGTCCAACGCACTAGGAACCACACCTAGTTCCATAATGAACTCTTTCATCGAAACCGCTTCCTGCGCCACTTCTGAAGTAGCAACATATTCCGCCTCCGTCGTTGATCCAGCCACCACAGGTTGTTTGGAACTCCTCCAACTAACTGCTGCTCCGTTCAAGAGAAATACGTATCCGGATAGAGACTTAGAGTCATCCGGATCGGTGTCAAAACTAGCATCAACATAACACTTAGTGACTAGCTCTTATTCACCTCCGTATATAAGAAACATATCCCTAGTTCTTCTCAAGTACTTGAGGATGTTCTTGACCGCTATCCAGTGTTCCGAACCTGGATCAGATTGGTACCTACTAGTCAAACTAATAGCATGTGCCACATCCGGTCTTGTACATCGCATGGCATACATTATAGAGCCTATGGCCGAGGCATAGGGGATCTTATCCATCATCTCTCTTTCTTCCGCCGTAGCCGGACTTTGAGTCTTACTCAATATCTTGCCTTGCAACATAGGTAAGAACCCCTTCTTACTTTCGTCCATATTAAACTTCTTTAATATCTTATCAAGGTATGTACTCCATGATAGCCCAATTAGGCGCCTTGATCTATCTCTATAGATTTTAATGCCAAATATATATGACGCTTCACCAAGGTCTTTCATCGAAAATTTGTTGTTTAGATAACTTTTAGCACTGTTTAAAAGATCTATATCATTTCCAATCAATAATATGTCATCCACATATAATATCAGAAATGCCACATTGCTCCCACTCACTTTCTTGTAAATACAAGCCTCTCCATCAGTTTGGACAAATCCAAACTCTTTGATCACCTCATCAAAGCGGAGATTCCAACTTCGTGATGCTTGCTTCAGTCCATAGATGGATCGCTGAAGTTTGCATACCTTATTAGCATCCTTAGGATCGATAAAACCCTTAGGTTGTATCATATACAACTCTTCTTCAATATTACCATTGAGGAACGCAGTTTTGACATCCATCTGCCATATTTCATAATCGAAATATGCAGCAATTGCTAACATAATCCTAACCGACTTAAGCATCGCTACGGGAGAGAATGTCTCATCGTAGTCAACTCCTTGAATTTGTCGAAACCCCTTTGCGACAAGTCGAGCCTTATAGATGGTCACATTACCATCAGCATCAGTTTTTCTTTTGAAAATCAATTTATTCTCAATGGCCTTTCGATCGTGAGGTAAGTCCACCAATGTCCAAACTTGGTTCTCGTACATGGATTCCATCTCGGATTTCATGGCTTCTAGCCATTTGTTGGAATCCGGGCTCATCATCGCTTCTTCATACGTCGTAGGGTCATCCATTTCATCAACCATGAAATTCACAACAGGATTGCCGTACAGTTCAGGAGTTGCACGTGTCCTGCTTGACCTGCGAGGTTCGGTAGTGTCCTCTTTCGGAGTTTCATGATCATTATCATTAGCTCTCTCTTCATCAGGTGAAGTCAACTCCGAAACAACTTCCGGTGCTGCGCCACTCGCCATTCCATGAAGAGAAGGTTCAATAACCTCTTCGAGTTCTACCTTCCGACTACTCACACCTTTCGCGAGAAACTCCTTCTCAAGAAAGGATCCTTTCTTGGCAACAAAAACCTTGCCCTCGGATCTGTGATAGAAGGTATACCCAATTGTTTCCTTAGGGTATCCTATGAAGACGCATTTTTCCGCTTTGGGTTCGAGTTTATCCGGTTGAAGTTTCTTCACATAAACATCGCATCCCCAAACCTTAAGAAATGACAGCTTAGGTTTGTTTCCAAACCATAATTCATACGGTGTCGTTTCAACGGATTTAGATGGTGCCCGATTTAAAGTGAATGCAGCTGTTTCCAGTGCATAACCCCAAAATGACAGAGGTAAGTTAGTCAGAGACATCATAGATCGAACCATATCCAATAAGGTACGATTACAATATTCTGACACACCATTACGTTGTGGTGTTCCGGCAGGCGTGAGTTGTGAAACTATTCCACACTCTTCCATGTGTGTGCTAAACTCGTAACTTAGATACTCTCCTCCACGGTCAGACCGTAGAAACTTGATCTTTTTATTATGATGATATTCCACTTCATTCTGAAATTCCTTGAACTTTTCAAAAGTTTCAGACTTGTGTTTCATCAAATAGATATACCCATATCTACTCAAATCATCCGTGAAAGTAACAAAATAACGATATCCACCTCGCGCCGACACACTCATTGGTCCACACACATCAGTATGTATGATTTCCAATAGATCTGTCGCCCATTCCATTGAACCGAAAAACGGCGTTCTAGTCATCTTGCCCATAAGGCATGGCTCACATGTATCAAATGATTCAAAATCAAGTGATTCCAAAAGTCCATCAGAATGGAGTTTCTTCATGCGTTTAACGCCAATATGACATAGACGGCAGTGCCACATATATGTAGACATATCATCATCAAGTTTAATCTTTTTAGCATTAACATTATGAATGTGCGTAATATTACTATCGAGATCCAATAGAAATAAACCATTCAACATAGGTGCATGACCATAAAAGATATCATTCTTATAAATCGAACAAACATTGTTCTCAGATTTAAAGGAATGACCACTTTGCATCAAACACGATCCGGATACAATGTTCATGCTCAGTGCAGGCACCAAATAACAATTATTTAGGTTTATAACTAATCCGATGGAAAATGGAGAGGTAGCGTCCCGACGGCGATCACATCAACTCTTGATCCATTGCCGACCCACATCCTGACCTCATCCCTTGCTAGCTGTCGCTTGTTCCGTAGCCCCTGAACCGAGTTACATATATTAGCAACTGATCCGGTATCAAATACCCAGGTGCTACTGCGAGTACTAGTCAAGTACACATCAATAACATGTATATCACATATACCTTTGTTTGCCTTGCTGGACTTCTTGTCCGCCAAATACTTGGGGCAGTTGCGCTTCCAGTGGCTAGTCCCCTAGCAATAGTAGCACTCGGTGTCAGACTTAGGGCCAGCCCAGGGTTTCTTTTCAGGCGTGGCAACAGACTTGCCACCCTTCTTTCCCTTGTGCTTGCCTTTCTTGTCCTTCTTGAAACTGGTGGTCCTATTGATCATCAACACTTGATGTTCTTTCCTAATCTCCACTTCTGCAGTCTTAAGCATGGACAGAAGCTCGGGAAGAGACTTCTTCATGCCCTACATATTATAGTTCATCACGAAGCTCTTGTAGCTAGGTGGCAGAGATTGGAGAACACGATGTATGCCTAAGTCAATGGGAATCGTTATTCCCAAGGACACAAGCTTATCGGCGTACCCAGACATTTTGAGTACGTGCTCACTAACGGATCCGTTTTCCTCCATCATGCAGCTAAAGAATTTTTCTGTAGCATTATAACTCTCTACGGCAGCATGGGTATCGAAAATCATTTTCAATTCTCCCATGGTATCAAAGGCATTGCCATTTTCGAAACGCTTTCGAAGTTCTAGCTCTAGCCCACACAGTATGCCGCAATGAACTAAGCTGTGGTCCTCCTAACGAGTCACATAGACATTCTTTTCCTCGTCAGGGGCATCAGGAGCTGGTGGGGGGGCCTAGCGGCGCATCTAGCACATATTGCTTTTTTGCAGCTGTGAGGAGAATCCTCAAATTCATAGCCCAGTTGGTGAAGTTGCTACCATTCACAGCAAGTTTCTCTTTCTCCATGAACACATTAAAATTAAAAGCAGGTGGTGCCATCTACAACAGGATTTGTAAAGTTTATTTAGACTAAGTTTATGATAGATTGAGTTCAACTAATCCAAATTACTAATGAACTCCCACTCAAAAACGACATCCCTCGTGTCCTTTTCGTGATTACATGAACCAAATCCACTATACCAAGGCTGATCATCACGTGAGTTGATATAGCTTCAAAGGTGAGCATCTATATGGGCATCATATCAACCATATGACTCATGCTTAACCTTTCGGTCCGTGTTCCGAGGCCATGTCTATACATGCTAGGCTCGCAAGTAAGAACCTTAGTATTCGCGTGTGTAAAACTGTCTTACACCCATTCCTATGAAAGCGTAGATTCGAGTACACCCGATCATCACGTGATGTCTCGAAACACGATCCATAGAACGGTGCATACTCAAGGAAGAACACATTTTTATCTTGATATCTAAATGAGGGATCATCTTATAATGCTATCAAACGCGCCAAACTAGCAGTATAAGATGTTAACATCTAATGTGTAAAGTGAGATGATATGGTCCATGCATTTGATCTCTATCACTTGCATCGTGGTATGATCTCTATCATTCCTTTGTGTGTAAGGCCAAGGTCTATGGAACTTACATGTTGAGTGTGTTGTAAGAGTATCCACCATACATCTACTTACAACAATACCATATCAACACACTAGCCCAACAACGATCTAAACTAGACGCCTCTAATTTATCAATTGCAAGTTTTACGTGGCTTAGGGCTTTCAGAGATAGAACCGTTCTTACCTATGAACATGAACCACAACGAGGATAACTAAGTTATTAGCAACTCGTTGTAAATCAGATATTGACTATAGTAGGAGAGACAGACACCCGCCAGCCACTTATGCAAAACAAGTTGCATGTCAGTCGTGGAATTGGTCTCATGTACGATGACATGTAAGGTTGGTCCAGGCCGCTTCATCCCACTATGCCACCAATATCCAAAATACATAGAAGATGCAATAACATGATCATCATCGCCCACATATCAACCATATGTGTACTACCCGTGCTAAGCACCTACGCATAGATCAGGCTCTGATACCACTGTTGGGTCCGCAGCATAGAACCAAAAAATTTCCTACGGTGTGAACTACACGCCAAGATCTATCTACTAGGTACAAAGCAACAGGTGGACATACATCCAATGAGAACTTACCCTCGTAGACAACGAGCTTTGTTAACGAGTAGGAACTCGTGGTTGATGTAGTCGTACACTTGCCGATCTCAAGATCGTGAGGAAGTCCAAGCGCCGCAACTCAGCAGCGCATCCGCACTCGCACACACGTTCAAGCCACCGGACAACGTCCACCTCCTCGCTCCAGCAATCCAGCGGAAGCAGCAACTCCTTCCAGACGAAATGCCACCGGGAACATGTATCTCGCTAATCCGAGACCATGGGGGAATAATTCTAGAGGGGGAGAGACATCCTTCATAAGGAGGTGTGAGGATGAAGGAGGGAATGGGTGGCCTTTTATAGGAGGAGAGGGGTTCCCCCTCTCTCCATGGTCGGCGCATGGGGGGTGACCCCTCACCTCCCCCATTCATGTGGTGGTAACCCCTCCACATTAAAATGCCTCTTCACATTCCCTTTTAAAGTCTCCACTTTAAATGCATTGAATATCTCCAAATTTAATGCTCTCTCATTTAATAAAACTCTTTTTATTAAATTTATTCAGAATTTTGTTAATTACTTTAATTAACAAACATTCACATATAGCCCCTTGCAATATTTCAATATCACATGCAGAACCACCTTCTGCAATTTCACCCGAAACAATTTCCGGTTTCTATTGAAACAATTCCCACGCTTTGCAATTCTTTTGTCTGAAACATATGTGCTCCAAAATGGTGTCCGATAACTCTTAAGTGTGCCACCCTACGGTTCGCGAATAATGCAGACATGATCGAGACCCTTCTCCGATCAATAATCAGCAGCGGGACCTGGAGATCTGTACTGACTCCTACACATTCAACGATGACTCCTGTGATCGTGAGAACCTTTAACGCTTGTAACTAAATCCCTTCGTCTCTCGATATATTACATGTCCGAGATTCGATCATCGGTATCTCCATACCTAGTTTGATCTCGTTACCGACATGCACTCTTTTCTCGTTCCCGTGATATAACATTCTAGTGATCACATCACTTGCTTGCAAGCTATCCTAATGTGATATCACCGAGAGGGCCCAGAGTATATCTATCCGTCATCTGGATTGACAAATTCCACTCTTGATCCATGAGCCTCAACATAACTCCTTCGTAGTACTGAACCCATCTTTATAGTCACCCTGTTACGGTGTGACGTTTGATGTTATCAAGATACTCTTCCGGTGTTAGCAATTAACATGATCTCATGGTCTAAGGATAAAGATTACTTCGTATGATGTTATAGCAATTTAAACATAATGACTTGATCGTAATGCTATACTTCGGATGAATGTTCATCACATCATTCCACCAATGGTGTGACCTTGTTATTAACAACATCCAATGTCCATGATCAGGAAACATTGGTCATCCTGTTAATCAACAAGCTAGTCTATAAGAGAGGCATGACTAGGAACCCTTTTTGTTTATTAAACACACATGTATTGATGTTTCCAAATCAATACATTTCTAGCATGTAAAATAAACATCTATCATGTATAAGGAATATATAATAACAACTTTATTATTGCCTCTCAGGGCATATTTCCTTCAATACCTAGTTTGATCTCGTTACCGACATGCACTCTTTTCTCGTTCCCGTGATATAACATTCTAGTGATCACATCACTTGCTTGCAAGCTATCTTAATCTGATATCACCGAGAGGGCCCAGAGTATATCTATCCGTCATCGGGATTGACAAATTCCACTCTTGATCCATGAGCCTACATAACACCTTCGTAGTACTGAACCCATCTTTATAGTCACCCTGTTACGATGTGACGTTTGATGTTATCAAGATACTCTTCAGGTGTTAGCAATTAACATGATCTCATGGTCTAAGGATAAAGATTACTTCGTATGATGTTATAGCAATATAAACATAATGACTTGATCGTAATGCTATACTTCGGATGAATGTTCATCACATCATTCCACCAATGGTGTGACCTTGTTATTAACATCCAATGTCCATGATCAGGAAACCTTGATCATCTTGTTAATCAACAAGCTAGTCTATAAGAGAGGCATAACTAGGAACCCTTTTTGTTTATTAAATACACATGTATTGATGTTTCCGATCAATACAATTCTAGCATGCAAAATAAACATCTATCATATATAAGGAATACATAATAACAACTTTATTATTGCCTCTCAGGGCATATTTCCTTCAGAATCTACAGGCTTAGCTGGAAGCTCAGCCTCGATGACATAAGTCAACTTGTAGGGGACTATGAGGATCCTAAGATTGCAGAACCATGCGGTGAAGTTGGTTCCATCAGTTTTCAGCTTGTCCTTCTCGAGGAAAGTGCTAAGGTTGAAGGTTTGTGGGCGAGACATCTACAATGGATTTGCAAAGTGTTTAGACCATGTTCATAATAATGAGTTCAAGTTTTAATTATGTTAACGAACATCCCTCCACTCGTTTAGTGATCACATGATCCCAATCCCCCGCACCTCCCCCGATCATCATGGCCATCGGTGCAGTATCAAAGGTGGACATTCCCTAATGTCGATCACATGAACTATGTGATTCATGCTCAACCTTTCAGTATCTTGTATTCCGAGGCCATGTCTCTGTAACATGCTAGGCTCGCCAATTCTAACTTGTGTGTATTCATAGTGCAACATGGCTTACACCACTGTATGTGAACGTAGATATGTCTGACCCCCGATCACCATGGTTGGCCTCATAACGAAGAACTTTATTGGTGGTGCACACACAAGGGGAATATGATAACTGGAATACTGTGAGGGATTATCTTATTATGCTACCGTCGAATATATGATTATACCAGCACAATAAGTAATACTTCAAAAAGTAAAGTGTTGTGACATGGTTATAGCATTTTGATCATCATCAATAGCTTCAATGAAAGTTTTATAAACTTGCCATTGCCATGTCATAATACATGCCCCTATGCAATAATAAAAATAGACGTTTCTATATTATCTATTGCAAGTTTTACGCGGCTTTAGGGCTTTCACAGTAGAAACCCTTCCCACCTACGAACGTGGAGCCACAACATGGATTCAATGAGTGAAGTTCTTCTTACCTTTTCAGGGCCCTCCAATGTCGATGCCATATCAACTGTTGTAGAGAGACAGACACCCCCTAAGCCACTTTGATTCATGGACCAGTCTCGTGAATCACCACGTGAGGTTGGTTGGGGGCCGCTTCATTAAACAGTGCCACAATATGAACAAGAACATTAAAAGAGGGTAGCAACTAGAGAATCAATGCCCACATATTGCTATGTGTTCTATCCGTACGACATGTCTACCCATAGACCCGCTCTGATACCACTGAAGGGTTCCATAGCAGAAAACAAAAAAAATCTCTCTACTCGAACACTAATAGCAGAATCTATACTATGTAGACATAAGTAACGGAGGAGAGCAGCGGCATTCATACCTTTGAATACCGAGGCACGCCTTACATAGGAAGGCGTATATTGATGAAGACAAGCAGCACCCCAAGTGTGGTGCCTCCGAAGTTTGTCACACGTCCGGTGTAGGAGACGTCAACCAGAATCCGATCCAGCCGAGCAGCAGAAGAAGTAGATGTCGGATCGTTCATCACACGACGGTGGTGTGAAGGTGGAGAACTCACCCACGAGGTCCTCTCCAATATTACAGAGAAGTCCTCAGTGCATGAGAGAGAGAATGAGAGGGAATGGGATGATTCCAAAGGGGGGGTGACCCCTATATATAGTGTGGGGGGTGCACCACCCAAGGGCCAGGTGGTGTGGGACTAATTCCCACACCTGTCGGCCACCTAGGAGCAGCCGCCGGCCCTAGGTGGGCCCCACTGGGGTGGCCCACCAAGCCCAGGCCGGCTGGCCCCCTCTCCCTAGGCGCCATGCCCTATTGGGCCTCCCTTCGGGTGAGGCCCATTAGCATTAGGAAGCCTTTATTAATATATATTTAATATTAATTCTCTAATTAACATTCAAATACATATATTATCATATTCCTTTTCTCGAGAACACCTTACGGACCCCTTCCGATCTCCATCGGATGTTATCCGGAACTATTCCAGTTTCTTTTTCTCTATTTCTCCTATGATACCTCATCTACCCTAAGCGTCCCTACCCTTAAGCATGACATCCTTCGGTTCGGAAACACTCCGGATATGATCGAGACTACTCTCACACCAATGATCAACAGAGGGACCTAGATGGCCATGTGACCCTCGTGCGTTTCACGAATATAATCGCTTGAACCGTGAGATAGTCGTTTCTTGTTCCCTTTGTCATATGATACCTAATTCATTCGAGACTTGATCTTCGGTATCCCCATACCTTAGTTTGGTCTCATTACCAATGAACTTGTTTACTCGTTCTCATGTCGTTGCATTCTGTGACCAAATCACATGCTTGTAAGCTTCATTAATGCAATGTCACCGAGATGGCCACATGTATCTATCCGTTACATGGATTAGACAAATCCTGGTCTTGATATGTACTCCTCTACGCATTCCTTTGGAAAACCTGAGTGGCACCTTTTTGATCACCCTGTTACAAGATGATTCTTGATAACCATCTAAGCTTCCTCCGGAATGGTGATTGCATTACCTCACAGTCAAAGGATCAGGTTGTGAGGTTCTCTGTGTTTTATCATCAAATGGTGAACTTTGTAACTAGATCTCATTCAAGATATAATGGTTGGATGTTTGTCTATCATGTTATTCAACTAATAACATGATCCCATTGTCAATTGGCATAAATTCCCATGATCTTGAAACCCAGACCATCCTCATGACCAATGAACTAGTTCGCTAGAGGTAACTAGAGACACGGTTTGTTTACATACCACACGTGTATTAACGTTTCGTGTTAACACAGTTATAGCACAGTATGAAACGTATTATGAACATATAGGATATATATCTAATACACTTTATTATTTGCCTCTAGGGCATAACTCCTTCACTTCGATGGGAGTTTGAACCCTTTCAGCATTAGAGTTTGCCGTATAGCCATGCTGAAGCAGCTATCGCTGCAGAGCTCCACTCCTTCGTCTTCTGACTCCATTGAGCAGGCACGCTTGGCATGCATCTTGTCGACTTTGCGCTACGTGATGTCGCCACGTGTGTCGTAGTCGCAATCATGTTGATGTGAGCGGCGTCGGCACGGCAGGTCATGCTCATCATCGCTAAAGGAGAGAGAGTAGTACCTGGCTGGAGCCTTGCTTTTCTTCGGCTCCAGGGTTGGATCTTTGGTGAGCGCAGCTTCGACCAGTCCAATGCCAGCAATCGTAGATTGGTGCATGGCAGATCATGGATCCCTAGCTGGCAGTTGATTGTTTAGTAGGTACATGGTGGCTGCTGTCACCGCTGCTTGTGGTGTTTTCGGGAGCACGTTGCCCCTTGAGTCCACTGTCATGAACAAGAAGTCGAGGGCTCGAGTGGCCTCTTCTTGCTCTTTGTCGGCGAGTTGGGCCTGTCGGGAGCGCCTTTTGGCGGCTGCATGGTCATTACCCTTGGAGGAGGATCCTCCGATGGAAGAGAGCGCCACTCCCAGAGGCTTGACTCGTCCGCAGCCCTCCTGTGCTCGTCGAGTCGAGCTCTCACCACATGTTGGCACTTGTACTCCTGGATGAGTAGCCAATGATAACCCATCAACATCTGTTGTGATGAGTTTGGTGGCAAGGGTTTGCCCTATAGGGCCTCCCTGCATCGCGCCTACTCGGCGTTGTTGAGTTGGATCTCTTGCCGCCTCGTTTATCCATTGATGTGTTTGCCCTCAGGGTTGGGCGGCTGCTAATCGTCCTCAACGGGGCCGATGGTAGGGGTTAATCGGCCCGTTGTTGGTGGGTCCGCTGTTGCCGTTGTCCCTTTAAGTGCCTCCATTGCCGGTGTTGATGACAGCGTACATGTAGTGGCTGGGGAAGCTGTTTCTCCCACAGCTCTTAGATCCGGAACCGTAGGCTCCATCCTCTTATGCCAGATCGCCCAGATCGGTCTCAGAACTAATGTTGTCATTCATGCTCTCGCCTGATGCTGAGGCATTGAGTTTGCTCAGGGTACCGATCGGTGGTGGGAACCATGACGTAGGAGCAATCGAGGGAGCCTGCGGCTGATCAGGGAAGTGAAGCGTGCCGATCTGGCCGACCTGGAAGCGTAGGCTTCCGATCGCTAGGCCGATCCCGTCGCCCACGCACTCGAAATCCGGGCGAGTCGCTAGTGCGTGGATGGTGAAGTCAAAGGCACTGAAGAGGAGGCAAGTCTTTGCTACAGCAGAGTCATAGATCGCAGTCGATGGGGCGGAGGAAGCCGCAACATCAGTACTCCCGATTACCACAGATGACGCCAATTGACGAGGGGTTAACTCATCAATGCCCATCATTGATGGACTTAGGTTCGAGGAAGTAGGGAGCGCTGGAGGCATCGATTGGCTACCAAACAAGCACACAAGTGACACGAGGTTTTACCCAGGTTTAGGCCTCGAGGAGGACCCTACTCCTGCTTGTCTGCTCTTGATTATGAGGAAGTCGAAAGTTACAAGGGCGCACAGATGTAATCTGGCGAGGTGTGTGCGGGGGTTGTGGATTGTCCTCCTTGCTGCCCCTCCTAGCCTTCATATAGGGAGGCTAGGTCTCGAGATAGCAGATCGAGTCAGTTATAGATTAGGGTTTTCCCTTTAATTTTATATTTATACTTTGTCGTTTCCTTTAAGAAGTCGAACTTCTGTGGGCCACATGAATCCTTGATGTGCTACATTTGCACCGTGGATGTAACATCCCAGCATTAGAGCTTAGAAATAAGCTGAGATGAGGTGTGTGCATTGCATTCATGCATAAGAAAATCCGGGGAATTTTTGCACAAAACTAAAAGGTTACAGAGTGATCGAGATCTCTCTTGCTCTGATGGAAACGTTGGGGCAAGTGCGATAGATTTCGACATGACCTCTATTGAATCTTTGTATTTTGAAGGGAGAGTTATTCAAACATGTATTTGAATTTCAAATTTGAATTCAAATGAAGCTAGAAACTTCTCAAATTGAATTAGGGAATATTTAAATACTTAGGGAAAATGGGATGTAAATTCTTGAATAAAGTAATATGATATGACAACAGATAATTAATAATAAAGAAATTGGAATAAATAAAGGTAAGAATAAAGGAATGCCTTATTATATTAATACAAATAATACAATGTTCTTACAATAAGTGAAAGAAAGGTTACTTTTATTACAATAATAATTATTACCTAAATATGAATTCAAGAAAACTACAAGTAACAAATTTCACAAGAAAGAAAATTTTACTTTATTAATTAAATACAATATTACAAAGTCATATACAGTTGTCCAAATTACAACAATAAGAAAACAGAAAAGTCTAAACTAAAAGCTATGCTATGTCTTCATCTTATATATCTTCATTCTTCATTGGATCCCTGCAAATACAAAACAAAAGAAAACAAGTGAAAAGCAAAGAGAGAGTTAGTGGGTTTGTGCTCTCAAAGGTTAACAGTGAGGTGCACTATTTATGTTTATCACACAGCAATAATTAGGGGGCCTAAGTAGAATCTGTTCTTATTAGCATATCAGCCTAAGATTAACTTCACTGGCAATGGATCTAAAATTGAATTAGAGAGAGAAGGGAAAGGGCCAGTGACAAGCACTGGGTGCACATAGCAAAGATTGCTAATGCACAATCTAGATAGGAAGTTGTAGCTCATCACAAGCCAAGCCAAGGGGTGTTGTAGCTCATCTTTGAGAAGTTTACCACTGTGCACTCTCTCAGGAGAGGCACAACAGTGGCAAACATGGTAGCTCTAGTCAGACCACCAAAGAAACCAATTGGGATCATGTGCTAATAAAAGTAAAGAACTTTCTTGTCATTTTCCTAGCTAGTCTAGCCAGGACTCATGGCAGCACTTAAAGGATAAATCTTTAGCATATCCCTTTGATAAAAGCATCTATAAACTTCATAATTTTTTTTGTTCCAGTAGCACCTCACAAGCATAGACAAGATTTGCTTGCACATCATCTACACATGAAGTAGAACATCTTTTAATTCTAGTATATGTAGGTTACCACTGTGTACCATCCAGCAGGAGGTTTCACAGTGGCATCCCTCCAAACCAAAACCAACTTTTAAGACAAACAAGTTAGAACAATCATCTTCTCTTCATACTAGGGGTTATCCTTAGCCCTCTGGTTGAGAATCATCTCAACTATTCGTGTCATATTAGCAGAATAATCATAACAACCACCATCTCTGCTTACAAATGGTATACAAACCATTTTCATTATTTTCCTAGTAGCAACTCTCGGAAACATAATTATACATTGTTACACTGTCAGAAGTTGATAGAAAAACAAATCAACTTCCTTAAAAAACACTTCTAGGAATCATTGCAGCTATTCATGAAGTCACAAGAAAATATCTAGAGTATAGTAACTAAACAATAGCAAAAGCTGCTATACAACTAGGCATAGCCAACATCAAAGTTTTATAGATCAAGGGAATATCTGCAAGCAATTTCACAGTCCAACATCAAAGCAATATCAAGTCATGATAATCCAACATCAAGATATCAACACATCACCCAGAACCATGTCTTATTGAGTAAAACCTAGTCACAAATTCATACAACATCCTCAGAATACGTATCAACTTATTCAGATAACAACAAGCATAGGTTCAGGTAGTAACCTGTTGACAGAAGATACTGTTAGTAGTTCTAAATCAAGCATGAAAACAGGATCTTCACTTTGTACTCACAATAGTATCACACTCAGATCCACCTCTACCTTCTCTAACAGTAACAAGTTAGGGGGAATTCTAAAATGAGAGCAAACCTAGATAGGGTTCACAACCTCAACCAAGGGCATAGCAGATAGAAGGGACAGAGAATAAGATAGAGGAGAAAGAAGAATGTACCTAGAGTCCTCGCGTAAGCGTGAGTAGAGGAAGAAGACCAGCGATGGAGAATAAAGGGCTCGGTGGCATGATGGCACAGGGAGCGTCGGTGGCGCTGCAACCTGCACCAAGCCACACCATCAGACCACACCGCCAGCACCGAATGCCCACATCACCGTGGGAGTCACCGGGGTTGCGTTCGAGCACCGCCATCCCGCTAGTGTTTAAGCAGAAGGGGAAACTAGGGTTTGGGGGTCGAGGTCATGAGCTTAAGGACATATTAATCGAATCAAGCTGGATAGGAAGAAGCAGCGAGGAGTGGTGGAGTGGTTGCGACCAGTAGTGGCAACCGCAACGAGCTGTGCGGTTGGAATTGGCCTGGCGACGGCAACATCGCCATGGCATCGCCAGGGAGGCGTCAAGGATAAGAGGAGAGGGGTGCTCAGGAGAGAAAGGGGCCGGATGGGCTGGCCTGACCATAAGGGTCAGGGTTGAACCAAGCCAATTGGGCCAGGTGGGCTAGATGGGCCGAGTTGGACTGACCCAAGACTAAATTAACAAAGGAAAATAAAAGTATGGAAATTACCAAAATACCCTTGAACTTATTTTAGCCCTAGAAAATATAGAAGAATCCTAAAAATTCTTATAACATATTGAAATGATCGCAAAAAATAATATCTACCCAAGAAAAATATAACTTTACTTATTTAAGTTAAATAAAATACAAATAAATATTAACATCACTAAAGTCTAAGTGATATTTCATAAATTAAGGAAAGGTCCTAAAAATGAATAAAAATCATTTTTGCATATGAAAATAAATCTACTATTATATAAAAATACTAACTTAATTTGTTTGCAAATAAAACTTGAAGCAATCCTAAAAAGTTTAACAAAGAAATCTTTTCCTAAAAAGTTATTCTTTTAAGAAACATTAAAAGTAATCCTTAAGCACTTCTTTAAAAGGCTCTAATTGATTAGTAATCTTGCTCAAGAAATCTTTTAGATACCATGCGCCATTTGAGTAATTTACTATTGTATACTACTTGTTGTATTTACATATCATTTCACACACTCACAGGCCTTAATAAGAAGCACAAGTGTGAAACTGGTATAAAAGTGGAACACATTCTAAAGATATCATAACAAACTCCAAACCCTAGATTAGATACGATTAGTCCAAGGATTCGCATTTATCAAACTACATTACATTATGCATAATTGCATCTTGCTTCTTTAAACATTAGTCCTTACCAGACCAATGATGCTATTTCTAGATTTTGGATCTTCTATTGTCTTGAAGACCGTGAGTGCATAATCTTGTAATCACAAAAGGAAAGTTCACAACTTGCTCATGTCCTTTGGTTATTTTCTATCAAATGCTTGTAACTCAAATGTTGTCATCACCTACATTTCAAAAAGGTCAGAAAACACTATTTTCATAATAATTTGATTATGGATTATCTACCAAATGGTAATAATCTACTGATACAGTTCTAGTGGTAAAGGAACATAATATCTAGGACTTAACAACCCATGTCGCCAGTGATTCTAGCACCGTATATTACACGTTAACCATGAGATCTGGAATGGGACAGAGAAGTCAGCTGGATCTTCTTCCTTTCACATGGACGGATGACCTTATCGTGAGGTTGTTGATTTCTCGTGGAGAATCCAGCACATGGGTGAGACCCCTTAGTTCCTTGCGAGCTAGGTGTCTAGATTATCTGTGCATAGTTGTCTTGGTCAGAGTTCACCATAGCTGATGGTGACCGCCAGATAGAGCTGCTTACAGAATCTTCGAGAGGCTACCCAAAGAGTAACCGTGTAGTCCGTCTTGGGGGATCGTGTCTTCATGCGGGGTCGCAAAGAAGGGCAGTGATTGGCTTGGATCATCTACTAGGCCCCACATCAAGGAATTCTGGATGGGAATAAGCTGCCCGGTTGTGCAACAAGGAGTTGGTCTCTCATGGGTAAAGCAACGCACCTCTGCAGAGTGTAATAACTATGACATGTTACTCCCTGTTCCGGGAAGGAGCTACGAACGCGGTAGGAAAGGAACCCCACGAAGGTTCTAGTCAACCTGTGAAGGCTGTCAGACTTAGTTTTCAGAATAAAAGCAACCTTTGGAGAAATGTTTATGAAAACCTGCATTGCCTACGACCTATGGTCTGTGGTTGTAGAGATAGTGCATCATACACTCCTTTTTAGTGAACTTGTTGAGTACGCTCGTACTCATCAATCGTACCTTCTTAACCCTTGCTAGGTTCTAAGCCATTAAAGACGATGTCAACATCAATTTCTGCTTAGGAAACCATCATCAATAGCTCAAGTTCTTAAATAAAGTCAATGAAGTCAGCATATACATCAACTGAAGTGAAGACGAAGTTCCTGATTAGATAGGAGTAGATACTCTAGCCATAAAACCTACTTCTGTAGAGAAATTGCATTAGTAGCAATTGCAAGCCAAATAATTTCACCCAAAGACTCTAGGAGCCAGAATACGAGACGGAGAAGAGCCCTAGGGTGGCCACACCACCTGCTGGCGCGGGTTAGGCCAGGCCACGCCAGGGGGTGGTATGGGCCCCCCAGGCACCCCCTCGACCTCTCTCTTCGCCTATAAGGAGCCTTCTAACCTAAAAACTTCAGGGGGTTCGACGTTTTTCTAGAAGGAGTTCCGCTCCGCCGCCACCACCAGATTCCATGAAACAGCACCAGAAACTCCGTTCTGGCACCCTGCCGGGGCGGGGAATTGGAGGAGATCATCGCCATCATCATGACCATCGCTTCTCCATCGACCATCCATGTTTCCCCCATCTATGAGTGAGTAATCCCCCGCTGTAGGCTATGGGGATGGTAGGGATTGGATGAGATCGTTCATGTAATGGCATCAGATTGTTAGGGCATGGTGCCTAGTATCTTTTATTAGTGCTTTATGACTTTGTTGCGACTTGTTGTGCTTAATGCTTGTCACTAGGGCCCGAGTGCCATGATTTCAGATCTAAACTTATTATTGATTCATTATGGTAGTATTGTTTTTGGTCTTATCTACAAGTTGTATACACACGTCGTTGTCCGGAACCTATGGCCCCGAAGTGACAGAAATCGGGATAACCGGAAGGGAAAGGCTTTGATGTGAGGATCACATGTGTTCATGGAGTGTTAATGCTTTGCTCTGGTGCTCTATTAAAAGGAGCACCTTAATTGCCAGTAGTTCCCTAGAGGCCCCGCTGCAAACAGGCTAGCAGGACAAAAGATGTTGTGCAAGTTCTCATTGCGAGCACGTATGACTATATATGGAACACATGCCTAGGATTATCTAGTACTTGGATGCTTTATCTTATTTATCTGCAATTGCCCTATGTTCTGATTGCTATGTGGATTGTCTTGTCCATGCAACGCCCGTCCATCCATCCCTATGCCTACCGCACTCGAATCCCATTGTTTACTGCTTTTGTTACTACTGTCTTTACTTTACTACTGCTGCTGCTTTACTATTCCTACTACAAAACTATTGCTACTGATAAACTGTTGTGAGCAAGATTGTTTCCAGGTGCAGCTGAATTGGCAACTCAGTTGTTAAGGCTGATAAATATTCTTTGGCTCCCCTTGCGTCGAATCAATAAATTGGGTTTCACTTCCCTCAAAAATACTGCGATAGACCCCCTATACTTGTGGGTCATCAAGACTATTTTCTGGCGTCGTTGCCCGGGAACATAGCTTTATTTATCAAGTTCACTTGGATTCTCTATTGTTCGCTGATATTCATCCATCATGGGTAAGTCTCGTGATGGAAAGGTTCCTATTTTACCATCCACTACAAGAAGAGGTACGGTTCTGAACACCTCTGCTGCTCTTGATTCACTATCTGTTATAAGTAAGCTCGTTACACCACCACATACACATGCTACACACACTTCTACTACTGCTGAATCTAAAACTTCTGATGCTTATGATGCTGCTTCTAATGTGCTTGATAAGAGTGGTTCATTAGGTCCTTTCCTAGATGCTACGATTGCTAGAACTATAGCTGGAAATACCGAAACTCCTAATGAAGGAACTACCACACCTGTTAGCTCACCTGAGGCTAGTGAGAGTTATGATATTGAAGAAGATTATGTTGAGATGACCGATGAGTTTATTAAAGAATGTAAGAACACCCATGATAGGAGCGCTGCTAAGAGTCTCCTTGAGAGACGTACTATTAGACCCAAATTATCTCCAGTTGCTAAGTTTGCTGCTTCCCCCATAAACATTATAGATGAAGATTATGATTTCTCTCTCGATCTATCTTACATAGCTATTGTCGAGAAAGAACCTTTTGGTGGGACTAAGAATGAAAGTGTGGTAGCACATATGAATGAACTTTCTACCATGAGTGGCTTGTTTTCTGATGATATTAAGATGCGTACTTACTTTGTTGCTAAGATTTTTCCTTTTTCACTGAAAGGAAAAGCTAAAACTTGGTTTAGTAATTTACCTCCTGGATCTATTGATAGCCCTGAGTGCTTGATTAGTACTTTCCTGTAGAAATATTTTCCTCCCAGTGCTAGACATGCTATTTTGCAAGAACCTTTTGATTTTAAACAGGGAGAAAAAGAGGTATTGCCCGAGTCTTGGGCAAGGTTTTGTGCTTTGATTCATGCACAGGCTGGAAGTCCATTACCTAAGAATGAGCTTCTTGATATATTTTATAATGGACTAACTGAAGAATCTAGGACATACCTGGATAGTTGTGCTGATTGTGTTTTCAGGAATAGGACTCCCAAGGAAGCTGAGGAATTAATGGCTAAAATAAGCAAGAATTATGAAGATTGGACTCCTCCTAAACAAGTTACACCTGAAGTAATTGTATCTGAACCATCTATTCCTGTGCATATTCCAACATCAAAGAAGAGGGGAGTTATTGAATTAAATGATGAAGTGATGAAGGAAGCTAAGAAATGTCTTAAAGAGAAGGGAATTAAAGCTGTAGATGTCAAGAATTTACCTCCTATAGAAGAATTATGTAAGCCTATTCCCTACTCACCCACTATTGAGGTACACTCTCTCCAACACTTTGATGAAGGTGATATCCCTTACTTGAAACCTCCTGATCAATGCTTAGAAGAATTTGATATCTTTATTGTTAAGCAAGATAACTTTAATAAAAGGGTGCAAAATCATCTAATAGAAAACACCAGAGCTATTGTTGAGTTGAAAGATATTGTGGAAAGAACCTCTAATGATGTTAAAATGATTGTTAAATACTTTCAAATGGTTCAAACTCAAATAGATCAACTCGTTAAAGTGCAAAATGACTTGCTAGTCAATGCCGCTAAAGAAAAACATGCTTATGAAATCAGAACTAGAAGCGGTGCTGCTACCCAGGATCCTCTATATCCTGAGGGGCATCCCAAAAGAATTGAGCAAGATTCTCAACAACCTGAAAATAGTGGTTCTACTCGTAAGAAAACGAAAAAGAAACATAAAACTGTTGTAGAACCCTCTAAACCTGCTATAGATCCTAATAGTATATCTATCTCTGATGATGAAACTGAAAGTGGTAATGAAGAAAATGAAGTGCCTAATGAAGAAAAAGTTGAAGAAGAACCTGAAAATCACACTAAGAATACTAAATACACGAAAGAAGATTTTATTGCTAAGAAACATGGTAGTGAAAGAGAACCTTGGGTCCAAAAACCTATGCCTTTCCCTGATAAGAAACACAAGTCAAAGGAAGATGAACACTATAATAAGTTTTGTGAGTGGATGAAGCCTTTATTTTTGCAAATTCCTTTGACTGATGCTATTAAGTTGCCTCCTTACTCAAAGTATATGAAGGACATTGTCTCGAATAAAAGGAAGATCCCTAATGAAGAAATCTCTACTTTGCTTGCTAATTATTCTTTCAATGGTAAGGTTCCTAAGAAACTTGGAGACCCAGGGATTCCAACTATCCCTTGCTCTATTAAGAACAGTTATGTTAGAACTGCTTTGTGTGATTTGGGAGCTGGAGTTAGTGTTATGCCTTTCTCTCTCTACAAGAGGCTTCAGCTTGAAAAATTGATACCAACTGATATATCTTTGCAAATGGTTGATAAATCTACCACTATTCCTGTGGGTATATGTGAGGATGTACCTGTTCAGGTGGCTCACAATTGCTTGATATTAACTGATTTTGTTGTGCTTGAAATGCCTGAAGATGATAATATGTCTATTATTCTTGGGAGACCCTTTCTTAATACTGCATGAGCTGTTATTAATTGTAATCAAGGAAAGGTGACCTTCAATGTTAATGACAAGGAACATACTATCTATTTCCCCAAGAAGATTGAAAGGACTTATGGTTTAAATTCAATTGAACATGTTGAAGGCATTCAAGTTGGAGAAATATATTGTCCCATACCAAAAGAAAAATTTGAAACTATTATGATTGGGACCATTGCTATCAAGGTTGAGGTAACATAATCATTAGTGGAGTACAAAGTTTTGTCTCATATGCAATTGTTTTGGTAGCAAGACTTGATCAACCTTGCTAACAAAAGGATTCCATTGAACAAAACAATGTTTTCATTATGATTATCTCTGTTTATTTCTATCCTTTGCATTTTAGTTTTTGTTTTCGTTTAGTTTTCTTTGTGTTGTTAGTTGCTTGCATGTTAGAACTTCTGTAGTTCTAGCCTTGTTTTGTCCTTGCATCATGTTTCCAAAAGAAAAGAAAAATCTGTCTGTCAGAAAAATCATTCTTCTATTTCTGAAAAATTCCCAAAAATAAAGTGTCTCGAAAAATTCCAAAAAATTCATATTGAATTTTTACGTGAAAAAGGGGGCAGAGGAGTACCTGGTAGGTACCAGGGGGCCCACCAGGCAGGCACACCATGTGGTGGCGCGGCCAGCCCTGGGTGGCGCCATGCCCTGGTGTGGGCCCCCCCTGGCCCCCCACTACCTCTCTCTCCTGCCACTTTCTTCTCTCTCCCGAGTAAGCTCCAGTTCATAGCTCAAAATCGCGTTCTCTCTGTGCTTGCTCTCGATTTCTTCGATCTCCTTGCTCAGCCCATCTTTCTTGCTGAAATTTGGAGCAATTGTTCCTTGGTATGTGACTCCTCCCCTTATCCAAGTAGATTTGTGTTTAGTGGATTATTTGTTGAGTATTTTGCTGCTGTAGATGACTGGTTATGAGAGCTTGTAAGCTTGTTTGATGCTTAGAGATATAGTTTTGATGCATGTTT
Source organism: Avena sativa (assembly GCA_916181665.1). Classification (NCBI taxonomy): domain Eukaryota; kingdom Viridiplantae; phylum Streptophyta; class Magnoliopsida; order Poales; family Poaceae; genus Avena; species Avena sativa. Next base: position 688,480,561 of record OV702289.1, read on the forward strand.
AGGCCTCTTGCAAGTCCCTATGAGTATAATCCTTCATTATATTTACTTTGCAATCACTTGTTTAATAGGTGTTTAAATTTCAGAATAAAAGATGAGTGAGCACCACATAAACCAACATGAGCTTTGGGTGCCTGAGGTCATGAAGGTCCACAGGGAGGAGGAAGTTTTTCCCTCCATCTATCCATGCCCTGAGTTCATGAGAGCTGCAGGAATTCTACAAGATTTCCACACTTTGGTTTCTAATGCAGGGTTAGAGCGTTTCTTGGAAGATGAACCTTGTCAATTTGTGAAGCTAACCATGTCTGTGGTGCAGGATTTCCAATTTAGTCACTCTTTGCCTAACCCCATGGTCCATTACAAAATTTACAATATTGTTGTCAATCTTTCTCTTAACGATTTTTGTGCAGCCATTAAGGTACCTCAATGGGGATCATGTAAGAAGATTAAAGAGAGACCGGAACCACTCATGGATTTATACGCAGAAATTTGTCAAGGGAGTAGCTTCTCAAAGGAGAATGGAAAAATCTGTAACATTCATCTTCCCTCCATTCGCTACTTTGCCTACTTTATTGCCAAGTGTGTTCTTGCTAGGAAAACTGCCAATAAGTTATCTTCGTTTGATCTAGCATTTATCTCTGCTGCTCTTAGACGAGATAGGTCTTACAACATGGGTGCTTTGATAGCTTTCCGTCTTGCTGCTAACTGTGAGAAAGGTGGAATTTGTGGAGGCCTCGTTGCTTCTGGTTTACTAGCATTGCATGGTTTAGTGCCTCATCATCTTGACCTACAGTTTCCCATAGAGAGGCTTGATTTCAATTCCATGGTACCGCATAAATTTGTTTCCTCGTGGGCTAGTATGAGTGAGTTATCTTATGAAATAACCTTTCTCAAAGCTGGTTGGAGAAAGAGCAAGTCTGAGCGTGTTGTTCTTTTGCCTGCACCTGTTTTGTTTAACCTTGATAATAGGGAAGGATGGTCCCTCACTGAGGAGGAGCTTGACACATACTTGGGAGAGCTCTCCCAACAGGAGCAGGACACTAGAAGGAAGGTCACGGATGATTCGGTCCAGCCTTCGAATGAGGGAGAGTCTTCATATCAGCAGCCCACTTATGATTGGGGAGCTTCCTCTTCTTCTCATGGGCCCAGCTACGACCATTCTTACCAAGATCCGCCCGCTTGGAACCCTTATTCATACATGGATTGATACCCACTTAGGCCAAAAGCCTAAGCTTGGGGGAGGTACGCCGACACCGCACTCATCTCCATATCATGTTGCGTCGGTACTTTGTATATTCATGTTTTCGTTCTCTTTTTAGTTTTCGTTCTTCTTTGCTTTTGCTTTCTAAAAACACAAAAAGACCAAAAATATTTTTGTTGTTTCTCTTTGGTTTGCTTCTCCTTTTTGCCTTGGTTTGTTTTTTCCTTTTTTCTTTGTTTGAACTATTCGAAAAACCCAAAAAGATTTTGCTTTGCTTGTTTTTATCTTTTGGTTCTTATTTAAAAATTGAAAACACCAAAAATATTTGTCGTTCTTCTTTGGTTTTTGCGAGTTTGCTACAGGGGTCGGCAGTTCTCAGTGGATTATTGGTTTCATATTATTATTCAAGCCACACAAGTGAAGAGCAATAATGAGGATCAATCACAACTTGAGGCATGGTAAGAGGCTGGTAATGAACTCTATTTGTTTTCATTTTTGTACATATACTCATCACAGTGGGCGTGCTTAGACTGTTCATGTAGAGCGTATATTTTCTTTGGATGCTTAGTAGTTCTTACTTTCTTATGATTAGCTCCAGCTCGCTAATAGTTTGTAGCATGTCTCATTAATGTTTGCTTGCATTACTCTATTCATAAATTGGTATGACACCGTGGTATCCTCCTCTGAATGGTTCATTTGATTGACTTGGCACATGCTCATGCATGCACATGACTGTAATAATCAGTTAAGCCTCGATGAATTATTTTGCCTTGAGGATCTTGAATCACTTTCATTCCATGATTAGTCCTGTTTTGTTGCAAGCATGATAATGACAGCTATTGCTCTCTCGTTTGTCGCTCCCTTACTATTGCTAGCCTTCATTTCCATTGAGTGTTTTACTCATGTTTCCAACTCCCTAAACCAAATATTTCCAAAGTGTCCACCATATCTACCCATTAGCATCATTTGCTACTTCCGTGCATATTCAATATGCCTTGTTTTCTTCCGAATAAAATGTTTGCTTGTTATGAGAAAGTTAGTTAGTAAAGCTCTCACGAACTTGATGGCACACTTTATTTTCTTGCACTTAATAAACCTGAACCATTGCGTCCTTCTTTGTTGTGCATATGCTTGCGCTTTATGAGTTGGAGTTAGCAGAACCATGTATCATGGGGACCGCTTTCAACACTTCATAGGTACTTTGTACCTAGTTGATATCATGTTCTTTTGCTTATGGATCCCGGCGGTGTGAAATAAGAGTGGAACTTGTAAGATCATGGAGTTTGTATGTATGTTAGAGAAACGCCTGGCCGCTAGCCTAAGCCATGCCTAATCATGGTGGAAACTTGCAGCATAACCATAATGAGCATTCTATGAAGCATCCTCAATAAAAATCTATGCACATAGTAAATAAAAAGATCGTTGAGATGCTCATTGTCTGCTTGCCTTGTCGTTTTGATCATGGGATAGCTCCCGTGTCATGCGCAAGGGGTACCCCGTTGGCGGTTCTCTATGATACGTATATACTTACAATGACAAGAGCTTATTTGTGACTGAAGTTGAGTAGCATGAGGATCGGTCTTCGTAAGTAAGGGGCATGAGACTTCAATTTATAACTTGTCAAGCATATCCTCTTAGTTGTGTCACTTTCACCTTAACCACATTAAAGATGCTTATGATAGGGGCAATGAGAGCTCAAAGCTAACGAGTACCATACTTTCAGCATTTGGAAGCCTTTCAAAATTATTCAAAACCTTTTTATTCCACTTATTGAGTCTCCACATATTCTTTGAGCACTTTCTTGAGAGCATAGTTGTCATTCTTTGTGTTTGTTCCAATACTTTACTATTTGTGTTATGACTTTGATGCTTGTATCTTTGATATCTTTACTTCTAGTCATCACTTGAACTTCATAGGTGCCTTGACATTCATAATCAAAGGCAAGCGACATACCACTCTATCATACCTTTCTATGAGCATTTTAATGTTGCTTATGTTTGTGCTTCATGCTACTTATTATTCTTGAGTTGGAATCTCTTCATAGCTTGCAATGACTATTAAGTAGACTTAGTTGCATACTCTTTATTATGAATTGTCTAGGTAGTTGATCACATTGCTGAGAATATTTACATCATATGAAGCAAATGTGTTCGTGAAAGTTCTTTTATCGCACTCAGTTTTCAACTGAATTGCTTGAGGACAAGCAATAAGCTAAGCTTGGGGGGAGTTGATACGTCCAAAACGTATCTACATTCCTGAACACTTTTGTTATTGTTTCTCCTCTATACTTGTGTGATTTGGATGCAACTAATGCAAACTGACGCTGTTTTCAGCAGAATTGCCTTGGTGTCTATTTTTTGTGCAGAAAATCAACTATCAGGAAAAATCTCGGAAAATATGCCAAAAATCCTATTTCACCCAAAGACTCCAGGAGCCAGAATACGAGACGGAGAAGAGCCCTGGGGTGGCCACACCACCTGCTGGCGCGGGCCAGGCCAGGCTGCGCCAAGGGGTGGTGTGGGGCCCCCAGGCACCCCCTCGACCTCTCTCTTCGCCTATAAGGAGCCTTCTGACCTAAAAACTTCAGGGGGTTCGACGTTTTTCTAGAAGGAGTTCCGCTCCGCCGCCACCACTAGATTCCACGAAACAGCACCAGAAACTCCATTCTAGCACCCTGGCGGGACGGGGAATTGGAGGAGATCATCGCCATCATCATCACCATCGCTTCTCCATCGACCATCCATGTTTCCCCCATCTATGAGTGAGTAATCCCCCATTGTAGGCTATGGGGATGGTAGGGATTGGATGAGATCGTTCATGTAATGCCATCAGATTGTTAGGGCATGGTGCCTAGTATCTTCTATTAGTGCTTTATGACTTTGTTGCGACTTGTTGTGCTTAATGCTTGTCACTAGGGCCCGAGTGCCATGATTTTAGATCTGAACTTATTATTGATTCATTATGGTAGTATTGTTTTTGGTCTTATCTACAAGTTGTATACACACGTCGTTGTCCAGAACCTATGGCCCCGAAGTGACAGAAATCGGGATAACCGGAAGGGAAAGGCTTTGATGTGAGGATCACATGTGTTCATGGAGTGTTAATGCTTTGCTCTGGTGCTCTATTAAAAGGAGCACCTTAATTGCCAGTAGTTCCCTAGAGGCCCCGCTGCAAACGGGCTAGCAGGACAAAAGATGTTGTGCAAGTTCTCATTGCAAGCACGTATGACTATATATGGAACACATGCCTAGGATTGTCTAGTACTTGGATCCTTTATCTTATTTATCTGCAATTGCCCTATGTTCTGATTGCTATGTGGATTGTCTTGTCCATGCAACGCCCGTCCATACATCCCTATGCCTACCGCACTCGAATCCCACTGTTTACTGCTTTTGTTACTACTATATTTGCTTTACTACTACTGCTGCTTTACTATTCCTACTGCAAAACTGTTGCTACTGATAAACTGCTGTGAGTAAGATTGTTTCCAGGTGCAGCTGAATTGACAACTCAGTTGTTAAGGCTGATAAATATTCTTTGGCTCCCCTTGTGTCGAATCAATAAATTGGGTTTCACTTCCCTCGAAAATACTGCGATACACCCCCTATACTTGTGGGTCATCACAAGCTAAGAAAATGAAAGGGACGAACCATATCAGTGTCCATCGGAAGTGTCGGGTCCAAGGGCGGTACTACCGCTTACCGGTAGTTCCGGGCCATGGAGTGGTACTACCGCTGACCTCTGGTAGCACTGGGTGGCGGTACCGGGCGCTCTAGAGGAGGATTTCCAGCTTGCGGATAGGCTCAAATGTGATCGGTACTACTGGATGGTACTACTGCTACTGAGCGGTACTACCAGACACAAGAGTCTGGTACTACCAGTCACGGCAGACAGTTCTTGCAGCAGCAGCAAACACAATAACTTGAGCATCCGAACTCCAAACGGGATGAAACCAATTTTGCTGAAAAGATAATGATGTGTAAAATCCAACAAAAAGAAATGATAAACCTCCCAAGGTGAGGAGCCAGAAAACCTTCAAGATTAAAAACGCAATTAGATATACAAGGTAAATCCGTTTATGATGAACTAGAGCTTATTACGAAGATTAAACCACACATGGATAAGATCCAAATAACAACCAAGAAAGATGATGCTAAGTATGAAAGGTTTGGTCTCTCTTCGAAAGATACAATCGAGTTAATCACTCGAGAGCCCCTCTTGATGGTACGGTTATCTATCCTAAACCCGGTCTCCCAACTACCAACAAGAGACCGACAAAATGGAAAACCTATCAAGATCATACCTTTGCCTTGAGCATTCCACTTGAGGTTGATGTAGACAATCTTTTCCTCCTCAAGATGGAACACCTTTCTTGATTTCTCTTGCCATGCTTTCTAGATGAAGACTTGCAAATTGCTCCCTCATACACCAATGGGAAACCTCTGCTTGGAGCTTGTCTTCATCGATCTATGAAACTTAGGATGGAAAGCTTCAAGCACGAGATCTTCTAAAAAGACGCATCTTGAACTTGCACATAATTTTTCTACCTCCATTAGGATGATGCCTTGAATATATACATGAGGAACTCCATCTTCTTATTCAAGACACACTCGATCTTATTTTCTTTATTCTTCTTCTTATTCAACATGATTCCAATAGTCCCAAAGCCCTTGGACATTCCTTATTGTTCTTCATCTTTCAACCTTGAAGCCAACACATGGTTCAAGCGATGCCAATGGACAATTCCTACAAGCATAACTCAATGCAAACATTAGTCCATAGAGATTGTCATTAATTACCAAAACCACACATGGGGGCACATATGCCCTTTCAGCAGGGAATTGGACTCCAACAGGCTCGTCTGGCTCAATTTTAGTACTAGGAGGACAATTAGGTAGCTTCATTTGTCCAATTTTAGTTTAGTTTCGGCTTTGAATTCAATTTGGGGCCATCTAACCATGAATACACAATTTAGTCGAATTGCATTTGTTCATGACTTCCTATTTCCTAAATAATTGGAATGACATGGTTTGAACCTTTGATCTATTGTTTAATTATTAAAATTCCCATTTTAGGTGTTGGGAGGTTTTTTGGTTGATTCAAGAAACTTACCACAACCACCGGAACCTAATGTGGCAAATAGGGAGGAAGAGGAGCATGAGGGGATGAGGTGTTTAATCCTGATGAAATTGTGTGTGGTCCCGCTTTTAGAAAACAAATAAGTGGATATCATCCTAGTGAGCAATACAGAGTGAAAATAACATATCTATTGAAGGGTCCAACCCAACCAATTGTGAACTTTCCTAAAAATATGGGATCTAGGAGTTTCTCAAAATCACGGTATGCTAAGTATGATCGGTAGAATATAGTGAGTCTCATGATAAGGCATATTGTTTATATTGCTTTCATTTTTAAGCCACTTGGAAGTACAAACCATTTTGGTAATGAAGTTTTCACCAAAACTGGGTTTAGTGATTAGAAGCATGGTTACAAATCTTTGGTCGACCATATTGGTGGTGGTGGTGTAAATAGTAACCACAATAAGGCAATGTTGCATCGTGATGATTTTTGCAATAAAAGATAAAGTGTGTCTAGTAACCTTGCTCGTGCATCCAAGGAATCCGAAAAACTATATAAAATCCATTTGACTTCTTCCTTGCATTGTGCAAGATTTCTCATTAGTCAAGGCTTGGCATTCTATTAGTTCATTTAATAAGGGCGACTTTCATGAGATGTTAGATTGGATTAAAGAAAATGATGAAAAAGTGAAGAATGATTATGAGCAATGGGGAAAATTCCAAAATGATCTCTCACAAAATCAAAAAGGATCTTTCCAAGTGTTGTGCACAAGAAGTCACCAAGGTGGTTATGGGAGAAATTAGTGATAATAGCTTCTCCGTTCTTATTGATGAATCACATGATATATCCATGAAAGATCAAATGGCAGTAATGTTAAGGTTCGTCATGTTGTCTTGTAAATACCTATTGTTCCATGATTTTATTTAACCTTCTAGTAATTGTTTTGCTGTAGGTATGTGAATAATGAAGGCAAGGTTATGGACCGATTTCTTTCTCTATATCATGTTCATGAGACTACATTGGAGGCACTAAAGGAGGATCTTCTTTGCATTATAGATCGTTGCAAGATATCTATGCATAGGATACGATGGCAAGGATATGATGGGGCTTCCAATATGAGAGGTGAATGCAATGGCTTGCAAAAAAATCTTGCATGAAAACCCTTATGCCTTCTATGTTCATTGATTTGCCCATCGTTTGCAATTGATAGTTGTCTCCATTGCTAGTTCTTGTTCATCCATCCACACTTTATTTGAGAGCATCACCTTGATTGTGAACACTAGGCCCATGGATACTAGATGGGGTTCACACTATAAGACTTCGCTTCGTGTGCATCAAATGTGGTTGGAAACATTACACATTCTCTGTGAGGTTAATGTTGACAACCGTGGATTAACCCAAGTGGCGGGTTGGATAGAAAAATGGAGGACTACAAATCTGTTTTCATTTTAAATCTAATGATAAAGTTGCTTGCTATCATATATGAACTTTCACATGTTTTGTATACCAAAGACCTAACTATTTTACATGCAATTGAATTAATTAGTGATGTGAAAGATTGATTGGCCTCTATGAGAGAAAATGGTTAGGAAGGCTTGTTTCATGAGGTCCAACAATTTTGCATGGAGAAGGCTATTCCGGTTCGGGATATGGATGAAAAAATACCGGTTCAGAGTCATTCAAGGCTTGATGGGATGACTACACTAACCTTCATTTTTACAATGTTGAGCTTCTATGTTGTCGTTGATAAGATATGTGTTGAGATGGATCATCACTTTTGTGAAGCTTCAGTGGAGTTATTAGAGAGCTTCTCATGCCTTAGTTCGAAGAATTATTTCTCATAGTTTGATATGGACAAGCTTGCTCGCTTATCTTCAATTTATTATGTGGATTTCTCTAATGATGACCATGCAACTATACGAGGCTGATACGTCCATTTTGCATCACTATTCTATATCATAATTTACTGTTATTCATTGATATATTTCATATTAAGAGATGATACTTATGTTATTTCATATGTTTTTGCATGGTTGATGACTTTTGGAGGATGGACCGCTGAAGTCATGATTTTGATGGAAAAGGCACTATTTGGAGGCGAAATTCACGAAGATCGGAAAATCCCGGAAAATATATGGAAAATCCTATTTTTCCAGAAGACGAAGGATGCCAGAAGGGGGAGCGGAGATGGGCCACAGGGGGCCCACACCACCCCCTGGCGCGGGCCACCCTTGGTCGCGCCACCAGGTGGTGTGGCCACCCTGGCCCACCTCTGGCTCTGCTTTTTGGCGTATATAATCCTCCTGAAACCCTAAGACCCGGGGAGGGACTACAGAAAGACTTTGCCACCTCTGCGGGGCAGGAAACTGCAGAGAGAGAAAGAGCTCTCCGGCAGGCAGAAATCTGTTGGGGAAATTCCTTCCCGGAGAGGGGAGATCGTTGCCATAAACACCACCATCAAGCTGGACTTCATCGGGATCATCATCATCATCATCTCCACCAACACCATCATCACCACTCCATACCGCTGTAACAATTGGGTTCAATCTTGCATAGTTCTTAGGGGGAACTTTCCCGGTGTTGATTACGTGTTGTAGTTGATGCTATTGAGTGGAACCATTGAATTATCGTTCATGTTCAGATTGTTACTTATCATTATTTCATCTTTGATCTTGATCCATATGATGTCTTGTGAGTAGTTCATTTAGTTCTTGAGGACGTGGGAGAAGTCATGTTGTTAGTAGTGGAATTGTGTTGAGAAAGATTCAATAGTTTGTTATTTAAGTTGTGGTGTTATTCTTCTAGTGGTGTCATGTGAACGTCGACTACATGATACTTCACCTTTATGGGCCTAGGGGAATGCATAGTGTATTTGGCTACTAATCGTAGGGGCTGCCGAAGTGACAGAAACCTGAACCCCTGTTAGAAAACCTTTGCACAAGGGAGTGTAGGATCTTAGAGTTTAAGGCTGTGGTTAGGTTTTTATCTTAATTACTTTCTTGTAGTTGCGGATGCTTGCAAGGGGTATAATCACAATTATGTATTAGTCCTAGGAAGATCAGTACATTAGCACAGGTTCACCCACACAACACCTATCAAACTAAAGAAGATTAATCAACTATATGAAGCGAAAGCACTTGACAGTATTCCCATGTGTCCTCCAGAACGTTTGGTCATCTTAAGTAATACAACCGGTTTGTCCTTTGCTAAAGAAAGGATTGGGCCACTTGCTGCATCTATTATTATTGTCTTTTATTTACTCGTACTTTATCTATCTGCATTATAAAAAAACCCTAAAAAATTGTTTACCTTGGGCCTTTATGTTCATAACGACATGCTTGCTTTTGGTACTCCAGAAAAGCAAATCTTGATCGAACCTATATTCGCCCAATGGATACAATCTGCTCATGGCAAGACGACGTATGGGTTCGATATACTCTTATCTTCAACGAATGGCCCCGCTTTCAATGCAGGTCGAAGCCTATGGTTGCCGGGGTGGTTGAATGTTGTTAATGAGAATAGTAATTCGCTTTTCTTAACAATAGGACCTGGGGATTTCTTGGTTCATCATGCTATTGCTCTAAGTATTTACAGAGAATTCCTGCTCCAAGCCACTCGTCAACACCTTCTGCTTATCGTTGGGTTCGACACTCTTACTTATCAAAAATACTGCGATACACCCCTTATACTTGTGGGTCATCAGAGGCCAACTTGAGAATTATATTCACCGTGTAAGAATCCATGCCCCCTTTTCTACTTGCACAAATCTTGAAAGGTTGGCAATAAAGATGGTTGAAACGGGAAACATCTGATCTTCCCATTGGTCTACAAGCTTATTGAGTTGGCCTTACTATAACCGGTGTCAACCGCATCGGTTGAGAGGGCTTTTTGGGCAATGAAGACCATCAAGTCCAAATTGTGTAACAAACTCAAGAATGAATGGTTTAACGACTTGATGGTATATTACATCGAGCGAGAGATATTTAGACAACTTGATAATGGTATTGTTGCTAAACGGTTTCAAGCCATGAAAAGAGAAGGAAATATTTACCTCGTAGGCCTAGGGATAATTAGCACCGCATTGGTAATATCTTGTGAACATTGGAGTGTTTTATGAACGTATTCGTGTTTCCGCACTACAAATATTGTGAAAACTATATTTGCTCTATATGATATTTATATTGGTCCTGAAATCTTTTAGTTGCCTTGTGGCTAGTCCAGGCTTCCAAAAATTCCTAGCTCTGACACTGGCTTTCAGTGTCTAACTTATCATAAACCTGCAACTATGTGCTTACTCTTAATGAAAATGGTAGTACGTATAAAGCTTGCACGATGAGAAACGAGACAGGTTGTTTTCTGCAAGGTGGACATGCAGCGATGGTGCGCACCGGCTGCTTGTGGTCAGACAAACTCCAAACGGCATTCAGTCGACAATTGTGCAGCAGCGTCTGTTGCACATCTCTTGCTTTCAATGTTAACCTCCACGGCCGAGCCTCTCGTAATACTAGTACTAGTCCAGTACTCTCTCGGAATTACAAGGCCAGAGAGCATTTTAAGATACTGCTAGATACATCTAAATCTAGACAAACTTGAGTCAACTAATTTGGATCGAAGGAGTATTTCAAAAATATTAGCCAGGGTCTTAACTTTCCTAATTTCTAGCGCCTAAATTAATACAGCCCCTAATTTCTAGCGCCCGCGTCTTCTTCTCTTTCTAGCGCTGCAAATTAGGAGTTGATTGGTCACCCTTTCTTTTAACCGGGTGAGTAAAGAAACAAAAAAATGAGAGGGAATTATGGAAGAGTTAATAGAGCAGTTGAAATAACACTGAGAATTTTCTTGTTCCATGCAAAACGGCCCTCCGGCGTTGTAATCCCGTGCAGAGGGAGCACATCACAGAGAGGTTGTCAATAAATTTCCGAGATAAAAGGAAATTGCTAAGGCTTTGTTCGGTTCATCCACTTTCCTAGTGGATTGGGATGGTTTGGAAGGGGATTAAGGGGGATTTTGACTTAGATAGGATTTGGTCCCCCTCAATCCCTGCCAATCCCGTTTTATTTCAGTGAAACCGAATAAGGCCTAAGGCTAGTCATAATGGAAGTAACTTAAACGTTACTAACATACACGCCAACAAAGACTAATCATATTATGTTACCGTAACATCACACTTACGATCACACTTACAATGAAAGATGAGTATATAAAACAATAAATAGGGGTTTTATATGATTTATGTTAGTAGGCACTATAAAAATAGTACTCTCCACTATGACTAGCCTAATCAAGTCTAAAGTCTTGCCAGCTGCGATCCGTTGACCGGCCTGACGTCAATCTGGTATCGCGTCTGAAGCGGTACCTGGTCGTATTCCCCAAGCACCATTTCGTGCTGATCCTACAGCGTGTTCAAATCAACATGGGCCGCATCTCCTATGCCGCGACAGTCGGTATTTTGTCGTCTAAGCCTTTTAACACGCTTGTCGTCTAAGCTTTGAACCCGAGATTGCGTGATGCTATCAGTATACAGCAGCATCCCACGGCGTGAGCAACGGTCGGTTTCTGTCTCTGTTCACCATAAGCGAACTTTGCTTGCTCGCTCTGTTTTCTTTTGTTTACTCGGTTTGATTGGCAGAATGCAATGCATGGTACACGTGCACCAGAAGGCATGGAACCCTCAACATTCTTCCGAAAGAAACGGTATCCCAAATCCGCGCTTTCTGCGGCACTACGTGGATGTCTCTCTCGACTCGGCAATTTGGTTCTCCGCACTTTACTCCACTGCTTTTTTCTGTAAAGCTCTTGATAGCGCAGTCCACCCGACAAGGAGGAGTAACGCGGCACTGAGTTCAGAAAAGAAGAAGAAGAACAAAGCGAGCAATGGCAGAATTGCTGCGCTGGAAGCCCGAGAGTACCATTCCTCGATGGATGGCCGCAGGCTCCACTGGTTTTGTAATTTGAAAATATGGGCTGGCTAAGATGGGCTATGTTGGGCCGGTCTGCCTTGGGATAAAGCCTGTTATGTAGCAGGTCAGCCGGCCCGAGCCGTTCGAGTTGGGCTAAACTTAAAAAGTCAGCTATGACGGCCCCAGATAAAAGTAGCGGACCAGGCCATTATCTGGGAGTACGTCTCTCGCTTTCTCCCCGAGGCAGATTTGAAGTTTTGAACATGCTCGTGCTCTCACGTATGGAGATTGGAGAAGGCGAGAAAAAGAGAAAGGGAGACAGTGATAGAACAGCGGTAGTAATCGCCATTGCTGGAGTGGACGGATAACGGCCAGCAGCTAGGGAACAAAACCTCCGCCGGGAAAAGATACGCTCCGGGCCAAAGCTCCAACTCATCGTCGCCCACGCAAAGGCACTCATCGTGATTAATGCAGGGGAAAAGAAGCGGGCGGGAGTGGATTGCGGGCGCGCGCCTCCGCGAGAAAGCGACCGAGGAGACTGATCGATCGGCGTCGGAGGCCAACGCTGCCCATCCATGATCCATCGCTCGAGTCGACAGCGTGCCTGGCTGCCCCGGGATCGGTGGTCCAAAAGGGGAGGAGAGGGCAAGGATTGCCCGCTAACTATGCCAGGTCCCGCTGTATTACCCTTTTTTTTTCCATCCCAGTCCCACGGACCGTTTCCAGCCCACAATGCGGCACAGGCAGGCAGGCGGACACCGCATTCACTCGCTCTACGTACAGTAAGTACTACTGTCAGGTTCCAGATTCACAATCAAGTCGCGATTAATCACTTCGCACGGCTGAATGTATTCTACATACTGTACTAGTACGTTTTCTATAGTTTCACCGTGCAACAGTATCTCGACTACTACGCCAGTAGTAGAGTAGAGTGGTACTGCAACTTCCATCTCTCGCGTGCAAAACACCGTGTGATGTAGTACCACCGACGTGTGCGTTTACTACTGTGCACGGTGAAAGCGATCCGAGACGTACGCAGGCGACGTGAGCCAAGCTAGCAAATGTGGTTCTCGTCCTCCGCTTCGTTTCCGTTTCAGGCAGCTGTATACTCCTTGGCATCAGAGAAAAGCTGCCGGCGCCGGGGCCCCCGTGTCGGCCGTCGCCCCCCAGATTTCCGGCGGCTGTGCGTCGCCCAATTAATTGCGCCACTCCACTCCTGGATCCTGACGAGATCCTGCTGTGTAGTACGACCACTATTCTGGTACGCAGCGGCGCCGCCTACTCCTGGCTCCTCGACATTGCTTTCTAGGATGGCCTTCCCGGGTATGCCTCGTCGGATCCAAATGCGTGCGATCACCTCTCTGGCGCGCACACACGCATCTTGGAGACTTGGACCAGTTACCCTCATGCGACGCCCCACGAATACGATAGTTCCGCCAATGTTATACGCGTCCGGATGTCTGTCGACCAGCCTGTCGCTAGCCCTGCGTCGGGTTTGTACCGTTCTTCGTGGCCCTGGGTACCGACCGAGTTTGTGTGTGTGTGCGTGTGTGTGGACCAAGTCTGACTGCGCGCCAACAAGAAAACGGGAAGCTCGTGCGGGCATTCAGTATACATACACGCACGCTGCTGGGACCAAAATGCTGTGAATACTACGAATTATTACGGTGAACTAACGGCGGGTAAATACAACTTACAAGGGGTGAACGAGTACTGTAGAGTGGGTACAGTATCACGAAGATGTACTACAGGTCTACAGTACTGTCGTACTGCGTATCAATTCAGAATACGCAGCCGTGTACGCGTCCGAAATTAATCTGCCAGCAGGGCACACGCTAATAAAACACACTCGTCGCCGCCTCGCGAGGTGCAACTCCCGATAAAGCCACCACTCGCAGACGGCGTCCCCCGGCCTCGAGTAGTAGAAAGCTAGCTTCCTTTCCAATCCATCGGCCATCGGGGTACCTCACAGTCTATACAGAGAAGAAACAGAGGAGAGGAAGGAACAGAGGGGGAAGCACCGAAGCAGGGGAGCAGCACTACCAATGGCGCGGAGCTTCCTCTCGGTCCTCGTCCTCCTCCTGGCGGCGTCCTCTCGCCTTGTTGCTGCGTCCTCCGCCGCGGACGAGGTCCTGATCCCCCGGCCGGAGACGCGGGCGCCGGCGCTCACCTTCGGGGAAGGGTACACCCAGCTGTTCGGGGACTCCAACCTCAGGCTCCACGGGGACGGGAAGCGAGTTCACATCTCCCTCGACGAGAGGACAGGTACTCCGCACCGCCCGCACCTACATATAGTATAGTAGGAGTACATTAATTGATTCAGTAATTCATCGATTTGCCTCTGTCGCTTTGTTTCAGGCTCCGGGTTCGCGTCGCAGGGCGCCTACCTCCACGGCTTCTTCAGCGCTAGCATCAAGCTGCCCTCCGACTACGCCGCCGGCGTCGTAGTCGCCTTCTATGTAAGCGTTTTCTTCGAACCGAAACGATGCAGTTCTTCACTTAGCATTGCAAATTGTAATGGTACATTCTTGGGTACGTAACGTAGATGTCGAACGGTGACGTGTACGAGAAGACGCACGACGAGCTGGACTTCGAGTTCCTGGGGAACGTCAAGGGCAAGGAGTGGAGGGTGCAGACCAACGTGTACGGCGACGGCAGCACGGCGGTCGGAAGGGAGGAGAGGTACGGCCTCTGGTTCGACCCCACACAGGACTTCCACCGCTACGCCATCCTATGGACCAATCGCACCATCCGGTAAGAAACAACCCCTCCCCCCCCCCCCCCCCCCCCCCCCCTGCTCTGTTCTCCCATTATTTATCGCCCGATTTAATTCACTCGTGATCGACACACATTGCATTCACTGCTTGCAACCTCTGGGCTGTTGCATTCACTGCGAGTCTGAAACTCTGAATACTACGCCAGTTCCGAACTTCACAATTCAGACATGTAAAACCTGAAGCGAGGCTTCCGGCATGTGCAGAACAGCTTTGGTCCAGATAGCTGTAGCTTTTACTTCGACTTGGATTAGCTTTGCTCTAGCGATGAGGCATGATCGTTCTACAGGGTTTTGCATTGCTCTTATGTAGTACATGTCGTTGTCAAAACGAATTGATAGTATTTCCTTTATGTTGAACTCTGTGGGACGGCAGAACCGCACAATTGTTGATATGTGCCTTTTGTACATACATACAGTTTCCAAGTATGCATTGCCATTTTCTATGCTTCTAGTACTAGATCATGGTAAGATCTCTGTGCACACCGATGAAACAGTGTCAGTCCTGGACTGTTCTCTTTCCTGGTAATACTCACGACTTAGCAATGATGCATGTGCGCTAGACCAATGTACTTAATCTTCACTATCATTAGCTTCAGGTACCTCTCCTTTTTGGTTGCTTCTTTCACTTTCCTTTTCCTCCTTTCTTTTTTTTCACTCTCATGAAATGATTGAACGATAGTATTGGCTCTTCTTCTTTACAGCTTATAGATTCCTTATGCCGTTTGTCGCCCCTTTAATAATTTCAAGTACCGAGGGCCCAAAATTGAGTAGATAGGGGTTGCCACAACGGGTATGGGAGTGACAACGCGTTTCTAATATGCTCCAGATTGTTGGCTTCGAAAAAGAAACGTTCCAAGATCGAAATCATGGAGAAACCCTACATCTGGTCTTCTTTCACCTGAATCACTAGCCCTATATCTGTGAACTCATTAGCATTAGCTCGTAAAATCGCGCAACATTTTCTAGTACAGTACTAAGTATTTTGGGATTAATTAGAAGCCTAGAAGGGTCACAGTTCGACACTAAACTGCAAATTACCCACTCACACACTGCATGTCCCTGTGACTGCGTGAGTGAAAAGGTTGGCATGAGAAATGGGTGGATCGCTTTTACAGTTTCCATCCACTACACCTGAGCATTCATCACTCACACCATGTGCATTGGACTCTCACACTCATTCTGCACCTGATCCTTCCACTCCGCCAAGATCCCCGTGCCGCCTTTCCTTGCATAATTGCGTCGCGCACCTGCTTTCTACGCCCACCCTGCTGCAGGAGTTGTGTGATCGCTCGCGAGTCCGCTTTTAATGGAGAGTGGTGGAGGGATGAAAGAAAGTCACTACCACTGCCGCATCCACTTTTCACCATGCGTTTCACATGAGCTAACCCGCTCTGCTGATCAGGCTCGCCGTTCGCGTGCCCAACAAAGCCTGAGGTTTTTACTCCCAATCTGACTGAGCCAAACCCGCTCTGTTTTCACCGTTCACATGCCCAAAGCCTGAACTTGTTCTTGTTTCTCACTGCAAATCTGCTCGCGTGAGTGCTACTACAGACCCCTGAATAAATTTCACTCGTACACTTACCTGCGGTTTGATGCCATGAAATAATGGGTTGTGTTGCGTCGCATTGATCTTTTTCTTTTCTTTGGTGTGTGCAGGTTCTACATCGACGAGACGCCGATCAGGGAGGTGGTCCGGAGCGAGCGGATGGGGTTGCAGTTCCCGTCCAAGCCCATGTCGCTGTACGCCACCATCTGGGACGGCTCCAGCTGGGCCACCTCGGGCGGACGATACAAGGTGGACTACAAGTACGCGCCCTACGTCGCCCAGTTCACCGACCTCCAGCTCCGGCCGTACCCGGACCACCACAGCGCCGGCGAGACGTTGTCGTCGGCGCAGCGGTCGGCGATGGAGCGGGCCCGGGCGAGGCACATGACGTACGGGTACTGCTACGACCGCGCGCGGTACCCGGCGCCGCTGCCGGAGTGCAGGGTGGGCGCGGAGGCGGCGATGTACCTGCCGTCGGGCGAGGCGCGGTCGTGGGACCGGCGCAGGCACGGCAAGCGCCACAGGCGCGCCGGCGGCGCGGACTCCGCACTCTGATGGTGCGATCGCTACTACTGAGTACTGACCGATCGGCGGCGCTAGCTAGCTATTGTCTTCGCGGTGTACCCCTGACGTTTGCGACGTGATTGATGTAGTGTATGTATGATCAGGTTGCCGCGATCCCTCCCTCCGGTGCTCTCTTGATTGTAGCGGTAATTAACTGAGCCAGCAGTTGGTTGATCAGTTCAGCATTGCGCATGGATCCTTCGTGGTGGCGCCGCACCCACGCCGTGGACCAGAATTAGCAGTACAAAGTGGCCGGCGTTCTGTTAGAATATACACAACTAGAGATAGACTAGGACTTTAGAGATCATCTTGTAATCCAAGTCATAGGATTCTTGCCCTCCAAGTTTGTACGTATATATACTCCCCATGAGGGTCAAATCAATACACCGAAATATTAAGGATTCAATATTTTCTACATGGTATCAGAGCGGTTAGCCTCACGGCGCCGATCCTAGGTTCTTCCACCACTTCCGCAACGCGCCGCCCCCGAGGAGATTACTCCTCCTTGGGGGCGCGGCACCCGGTCTCGATCAAAGATCGGATCGATTCTTTAGACTAGATTAGATCCAATTTCAATTCTAGATTAGATCCAATTTCAATTCTAGTTTAGATCCAATTAGCCAAATAAAATCCCTCAATCTTCTACTCTCGTCCGGCGCAAATCAATTGAAGGAATCGATCCAGATCAAGACGAGCGCATGGTTACGAGCGTGGCACCACGCTCTCGCGCCGCGCAATTTTGGCCGATCTCATCAGCTTCAACGCATGCGTATGTGCATGGTCAGATCAGCGCTCCTGTTTTGGGTGCTCCACACGCGGATACGGCCACGCACGGGTGTTACCCTCTCCGTCTAAGGCGAGACTCCACAACCAGGACCAATGATCATGTCCCAAGGCAACTCCATGCAAGGATCACATCAACGCCATGCAGAGACAAACCAGGTTGCAAAATTACATTACGTGTCCTGTGCACTTTCTCTGTTTGTTATATGCAACAGCCAAGTTTCTATTTCGACAACACGATGCCTTGGCTAGCCAAGATCTCCATCGACCTTCCACGTGCCAGCATGACATCTACATTGATATACCAATCTGCGCTACATCAAGCTAGACTACATCGATCCAAACATCTACATCAAGCTGTACGACTACGTCGGGCTATAAGCCAAGATCTTCGTCGAGCACATTCACGGAGAAGCGACATCAATATCATCCACACGCCAGGCCGGTGTGGAACACTACTACACCGACTTCTCCGACATCAAGGCTTCGACATCATCGCCGCCACAAGGGACGCCTTCGAGCGACGATCATCGCCGACATGCCTACTCCATCATCGCCGACACATCATCGTCAAGGTCTACATCTATGTGGTCTTCATCAACATCTTCGTCGACACATCGCCGCGGCCACTATACCCGTCCACACGATGGACATACAACTACGACGCCCTCTAACAGTACAACTGCAAGGCACGACGACGGCATCGCCGCGTCCACGACCCCGACGACTGCAACAACAAACCGGCATCACAATTGTGACGCCCCTACGACCGCGCATATGGTTCTGGCAAAACCTTGTGTGCTTGGTGGGTTCCTCCGGTCCTGGAAAAACCGGTGGTCTCACTTATGACCGCGTCCAAGAGACGCCCCCGACGGTACCTCTACAAGGTGCAAAACGTCCACAACTGCAGCTTCGTCAACAACAACAAAAACCGCGCAATTTTTTGCGCCTCCGGCAATGGCGGCCACACAACTACGACGACTACGACATCGACCACACCTACATCGACCACGGCTACATCACGATCGGCTACCTCGACATCGACATCAAGAACAACGTCTACAACAACTCAAGAACTCCAGTCAACAGCGTCCGCGTCGTCACTTGCGTCTACGCCACTCCCGCTGTGACTGCGGGAGGGAAGAGAGGCACTAGAAGGGGACGCAGTCACCGTCCCTAGGTGCCAGCCATGATTATGTCCATGCAGGTGATGATGACAAGGAGGAGAAGACGACGGAAGCGCAAGACTTCAAATCCAGTCGCAAGCGTCCGCTTCACTCCCGCTCCGACTGAGGGGGGATGTTAGAATACGTGTACGTACACAACTAGAGATAGACTAGGACTTTAGAGATCATCTTGTAATCCAAGTCATAGGATTCTTACCCTCCAAGTTTGTACGTATATATACTCCCCATGAGGGTCAAATCAATACACCGAAATATTAAGGATTCAATATTTTCTACACGTTCAACTACTTGGCTACTGATACAGTAGTTCGTACTCGTATTGGCATGGTATCTAGCTAGAGCAGGACCATATCAACTGCTTTCTGTTTTGTTTTGGTACCTGGTGGACAGGTAGTTGATAGCGTGGCTAGAGGTCTCGAGGGCCAGGGAATGTGTTCTGACTGGGCCAAACTTTCACATCACACCTCGCCACGTGACATGGCTAATTAGAGAAACCCCAAGAGGGCCCCAGACAAGCTAGAGCGACTGAATCAGAACAACACCTCACCTGGAGCATCATAAAACACCACACGGCTTAAACACGCCGGCACAGGGCACACACACACACACACACACACACACGTTGAGTTTCACAATAACTAACCATCAGCAGAGGAACATTTCCAGTTCGACACCATCTTTCGGCTATCTGACTATACAACTCAAGAATGAATATGCAAAAGGACCGTTGTCATGATAAGATATAACATAACAAGCACCCAAAAAATTAAGACGCCGTCAAGACTTTTAGACAACTCGGCGTCGAGGTGCTTGCCAAGAAAGATGAAGTAAATAAATGATGTGAAATCAGATGTCAACAACAGAGACCATGACATGAAACTGGTAATATAGCAGAACTAAAAGTAGATGTCCGGTAACACAAGATGTCTAAAGTAGAAATGACACTCAAAACACAGCATTTTTAGTAATGATGTGGTAATATGAACCATAATAACAGGATAACACACACAAAAGATATCTTTGGTTAGACTTTTCAGCCTATAATTATGATAAGTGACTTGTGCCCCAAAAGATCTCGTTCCCAGAAGAAAGCATGTTAACGCACGAAAACAACACCTAAAAGTCTATCATTCAATACAAGAATCCCATGGCCAGGAACTTCGCATATGCAAAGATACAGGGGGCAGTACGCAGTCTGAAATTAGTACTAGCGTCAATGCAAATGGTACGATAGGAGAATCTAGCTATACTTTACCAACCGAAAGGAGATCGGTGTACCTGCATTGTAAGTAAGAACCAGTGAACCACTACGAAGCTACGCTAAAATCATATTATGTCTAGCTTAACGTGGAACTACTTAGGTTTAGGAAAGAAAAAAAGAAGCACATGGAAATCTGAATCAACATGGGCTCAGCGCTTCCTCTTATGTGTCTGCCACTGTTTCAGGATAAACTGGACGACTTCTCCCAGTGTTGCTTCCCGGTCATCCTTATAGTTCCACAGCACCGGTTCAACATAGCGGCCACTGGGGTTGTACTCCTTGATTTCAAGCAGCGCCATTGTGACTGAGGTGTATATTTCTTCACCGTGCTCTTTTAACTTCCGAAGGTTATCATCATCCTCCGAGAGAATTTCCTACATCAGATATAATGCATGTACTGTCAAATGGGATCAGGGAAATGTTGGCAAGCCTTGAAAAAAGATTTAAATGTTTACACAGCTAGAGGTGCTACAAGAATGCAATCAGAGCTAGAAAATAAGGAATATTACTACATGTCAATTAAGTATAATAAAATTTCCTTTCTAAAAGAGCAATGACATGTCAAGGGAATAGCAGGGAGATTCTTATTACCATCGGTTCACCATCAACCATGACCACCTTAAAAGGGTACCACTTCGGGTTTGTGATTTCGGCTTGCCAACTTGAACAAAGGGACGCAGCAGAAACGTGTGCATCCTCTTGTGATAAATCTTATCTGCAAGTATTTGCAAATACTTTCGGGTCAAGCTCGCCCATCCTTTTGACACCTATATTTGCTCGTCCATTTGTACACTTCTGCAACTGCAAGCCCTGCGAAATATGCAAATGGTCTATCACTACGTAAACTAATGACAATATAGTGAGACATGATGCAGAATTATCACATGAACATGTAGAGATTGCTGGAACAGATCAAACAGAAGGAGAATCAGTGATTATGATGAAATGTGGTGCAAAATAGGAAATGCGGGCCAGCCATTGTAGGAACGGATCGATCACATTGACGTTAACGAGAAAATAAGTTACTAGTTGCTCATTTACATCTATGAGCTTTTTCCGGACGTCTTGCAACGCATTGTTGCTTCTTATTTCCTTGGTTGTCAGAACAGTGTTGAGTAACTCCAGTGTTTCCCAGTTTTCTTTAATGTCTTGCAACTCGTCACTGCTTTTTCTTTCCTTAGCAGCCAGATCCTGATTGAGCGTCTCCATTGCATGCATCTCATCTTGTAACTGTGATAGTTGCTCAGTAAAATCTACCAGCTCTTTCCGAACATGCTGCAACTCATCATGTTTTGCTTCCTTCGAAAGAAGAGCCGTATTGACCGTCTCCATTGCATGCATCTCATCGATAGCCGTGGCCGGTGACGCAAAGGAATGAGTAGGTGTTGTATGATCCTTGATAGCAGTGAGGACATCATGAGCAAACTCAGACATGCAGGTGCCATGCTTATTTGTCAACGTTGTTGTGGTTCCTTCAATTTCTTTAGCCCATAATTGCGTGTGCCTCTCGAAAATGGGGATAAGGAAATCTGGAAAGTCCTGAGTAAAAATAGTACAAAAAAAATGAGATGACGAAGAATTGTGTGCAGTGTACGAAGCATACATAATAAGTAATTTTAGACTGGATGCACAGCAAAAAGAAATTGTAGAACGCCTAGAGATGGGACATGTAAGAGTACATAAGCATATAGTACCGAAGCATTCAAGTAATATTATGAAACAAAAGAAAAGTAGTGACGAAGGTATGAATGACAAACAGAGGAAACAATAACATAGAAGCTCGTTGGCCCACAAGGAGGGCACAGATATGGAAGGAAGATGCTAGCAAGATAAACGAGGAAACAGAAAAGATGTAATGAGAATGCTAATAGAGATTATAAATGAAACAAGGGAAAATACATGTAAAAGAACCTTGGAAGTCTGGTTGGAAGTTGTTGGGTCCTGCCGAGTGATGACCTGTTTAGAAGAATGCAAGGTCAATGTAGGAAACAAAAATGTCAATTAGAAGAAGCTAACATTAAACAGTACTGAGTAATGAGTGAAGAAATCGACGCACATCAGGCACATGTATGTTACTTGGTGGACGAGGCTGTGGTACCAGTGGCGGCTGATCAGGCTGCTTTAGAGGTTCTATGTCATTATTGCCGCTGTTTATCACAGCTGTGTCTTCTTGTGATGATACTGAAATAGTTTTTCTCTGTCTAACCAACAACTCTTCATTACGATGTTGTAGCAATGTCTGTCTTTCTCCCAGCATCACAGGATTTCTTTGTCTTACATTCAAGGTAGATGTACCAACTTCATGTTCTGTTGCGACATATGCCGGGTTTTCCATCGCAATTGGTTCTTTGCATGGTGTACTTCGCTTCAATACCCTGTTAGCCATAATTTGTTCTATTCTAGCTTTCTTTTGTTCTGGCTGCATATTTGCATATCTCTGCCTTTGTTGTGCACATATTTTTGTCCTTTCGTCTGGCTCTATATTTGCCTGTTTCATCGCCTCTTTAATTGTTTTGTATTTCTTATAGGCTTCACGGCGTTGTTTCAGTTTTTCCAGCTTTTCTTCATCGGTCATCCGTGCATACCGCATTCTATCTCTTTTTCTTCTTATTTCCTTGAGATCCATGACTTGAGATTGTGACCCAAATGGATTTGCCTGCATGAGAGTTTGTATACAGTAAGTATCAAATTAACATCAATCACTTTGAGAAATGTCTGAGAAGTCATGAACTAAATATTGATTGCAAATCAATCAATGCTTCTACTACTCTGCTAGTTTTGTTAGTAATCAGTCAGTGGAGACCATCTACTACATTATAATCCATGGATCTTGACCATCAGGAGAATTAGCTAAGTACAGACAGTCCCACAATTTTTGCATTGTATTTGCTCTCCAGATTGGCTGATTAGAACAATTTATCGGATCATGATAAAATTCTCTTGGTGCAGTAAATCTATGCCAGTTGTTATGAGGATCGGACTACTTGAGAGGGCAACCTTTTCAGCTAACCGACTACTAATGCGGCAAGAAAAGCCTAGTAAGTACCCTCCTGCTACAGCCCCCAAAAAAATTCCTCTTGGCATTCTGGAATGCTTGTCGTGCGAAAAGATCTGATTACTAAACAATACAAACTTTCATCTCAGTTTATATTTTACCTAACAAATCCTTATCAATGTCTTCATATATTATACTGTTGATCCGTAGCAACGCACGGGTACTTAAATAAAGTACTCCCTCCGACTCATATTAGTTGACTTGGATTTTTCTAGATTCGGATGTATCTAGTACTAAAACATGTCTAGATACATCCGAATTTAGACAAATTCAAGTCAAGTAATATGGGTCGGAGGGAGTAGATATAGATGTAGGGCAACTATTTTCATCCATAAAAAAATTAGATGTGATGGCAGACGAAATTCACGCACTCCATGTACTACTTGAAATCACCACAGGAAACACTCAACTACTTGCATTGCGCGTCTGAAAAAAAAGTAATGCGGTCTGATTTGATACCTAGGTGAGACGAGAACGAAGTGCCGCCTAGGTGAACTGCTGACCCGCACCTCAGCCGGCTAGTGCGGGGGTCAAGCAATGGCGGCGGATGGGATGATAAAGAGGGCGGAGTGGG
Source organism: Avena sativa (assembly GCA_916181665.1). Taxonomy (NCBI): domain Eukaryota; kingdom Viridiplantae; phylum Streptophyta; class Magnoliopsida; order Poales; family Poaceae; genus Avena; species Avena sativa. The sequence continues at coordinate 688,504,484 of OV702289.1, forward strand.
AGGCGATTGGCAGCAGAGGTTCGGGAGGAGCGGCGGCCGGCGGGATGGTGGTTCCAGGGGAGAGGAGACGAAGCAAGCAGGGGAATGGGAAATGGGGAATGGCTTGGGTTTGGGTAAACTCACATTCCCACGGCAATTCCCATTCACACTGCTGGTCCCCTGCGAGGGAGTGAGTAAAGTTGGGAAGGAGACGAAGCAGGGAGATGGGACCAGTTTTACCCTACTGCAAATTACCCGCTCATCACGTTACTCCCTCTGGTCCGGTTCAGTAGACACGTACGTAGTTTAAAAAAATATTTAATCATTAATTTTAACCAATAAAATATGCAATATATATCTTAAAAAATATATCATTAGAAACTACTTTTAAAGATGAATCCAATGGTGAATTTTTGTGATATATTATATAAAATTTGTTTATTAAAATTAATGATCAAAGTTGTTCTTAAACTATGTGCGTGCCTAATAAACCGGACCGGAGGGAGTATATAGTATTTTTTGACAAATCTGCCCTTACTAAACTAATGCCTCATCTAACCCTGCAAGAAAATATTTCAAAACGTGACCCCTAAGTTCGGCGCCATACTAAACTAATGCCTCATCTAACCCTGCAAGAAAATATTTCAAAACGTGACCCCTAAGTTCGGCGCCAATGAAAATGTTCAGTTTGGCGCCACTTGTTTCCAAAACAGAATGACTTTAGGAAGATCGGAGCCGGAGCAATTGGCGCCGAGCCAGCATGGCACTGTAATGACCCACGAGGGAAGCAAGGGGAGCCGATCACAGAGGATTGGACAAGCTGGTTTTACACGACAGGGAGGGGGTGAGGAGAAGCACAGCAAAGTACACGGGATGAGGTTCAGAGAGTTCAGACTATTTTTCCATACTTCCTGGCACCTGGCCGAATCCTCCCTTTATACAGTAGAGAATACACGCACGGTTCTGTCTACTTCCCAGCTCAGCATCAACATATCATGGACTTGGTCTTGTGAACACTGACGCTGGGCCCAGAGAGCTCGCCAGCTCAGCCTGGCGACTGGCTGTCCACCGTCGAGGACGATGGTGTGACAGTTTCCCCCGCTCGAGCTTGATCTTCCTCCCAGATTGGAGCTTCTGGATAGCGATTCTTCAGGACATAGTAATCCTCCCAGGTGGTGCAATGCTCTGGCATATGCGCCCAATGAACCAATATTTGAGGAGTTGCCGCGTTACCTTTGCGAACGAGACGCCTCTCGACGACCTCGACTGGGGACGGAGCTGAAGTCTGCAAATCTGGAGCCGTTGGCAGCTCCGTGAACACTGGAGTATAATTGGCATGAAACGTCTTCAATTGTGACACATGAAACACAGGGTGTATCTGTGCAGATTGAGGCAGCGCCAGACGATATGCCACTTCACCAATTCTTTCCAGGACATTGTATGGACCAAAGTACTTGTAAGATAGTTTTGGGTAGGGCCTGTTCACCACTGATTGCTGAGCATAGGGTTGTAATTTGAGTAAGACTTGATCACCCACTTGGAATTGGCGTTCCGTTTTGTTACGATCAGCATAATGTTTCTGACGAAGTTGTGCTCGTAACAGCTGTGCCCAAAGTAACTCTGTTTGTGCCTGATAATCAAGAGTAGCTTACTTAGCAACTGAATCATCATCCACTGTCAGTTTAGGCATGCCTCCAAAATTGGGGTCTATTTTGTACAGAGCTTTGAATGGAGAGCACCCCAGTGATGAATGAAAACTAGAGTTGTACCAAAACTCTGCCAGACTGATCCATTTGCGCCATTGTCTTGGATTGTCCTGCACAGCACAACGTAGGTACTGTTCTAAACATTGGTTAACTCTCTCACTTTGACCATCTGTTTGCGGATGATACGCCGTGCTATAGTGCAGTTTAGTACCCAAAGCCTTGAACACATCCCGCCAGAAATGGCTTGTGAACACTTTGTCACGATCAGAAATTATGGTAGCCGGCACACCATGTAACTTGACCACGAAATCGATGAACACCTTTGAAACCGAAGCGGCAGTGAAAGGATGTTTCAAGGGCAAGAAGTGAGCATACTTGGTGAGGCGATCCACTACCACCAAAATAGAATTAGCGCCATCTGATACTGGTAGGCCCTCTATAAAATCCATTGTGACCTCCTGCCAGGGCAGTACAGAAGGAGGTAGGGGTTGCAACAACCCAGCAGGTTTCTGATGGGAATGCTTGGCCATTTGGCACACGACACACCGCCTCACATAATTTTCCACATCCACCTTCAAGCCGGTCCAATAATACAATTGTTTAATGCGCTGATATGAAGCCTGAGCACCAGAGTGGCCCCCAATAGCACTGTCATGTAAGGAAGCCAGCAACTTTGTTTTCAAGGCAGAATTGTCACCAATGAATAACCTGCCTTTATATTTAATCAGGCCATGTTCTAGTGAAAATCCCTTCTCATTCGGGGAATGCACTGCCAGTTCCTGAAGCAAGGTAGTAGCTAGAGCATCGGTAGTATATGAGTTAGTCACTTCCTGTAACCAATCAAGCTGTGGTGAAGACACAATGGCTTGGGTGGCCAACAGATGACCAACTCGGGACAAGAATCAGCTGCACCATTTTCTGCACTCTTTCAATATTTGATTTCAAATTGTAACCCCACAAGCTTTGACATAGCCTTTCTTTTTAATTCAGTTGTCAGCAGCTAATCATTCAAATTATTAAGGCTTTTGTGATCAGTAATTATGACAAAAGGACCTCTCTGAAGATATTGCCGCCACTTGTCCACAGCCATGATAACTGCCAAGAATTCCTTCTCGTAAATAGAAAGTTTCTTGTTCAAGACACCTAGGGCTTTGCTCATGTAAGCAATGGGGTGCCCCTGCTGCATAAGAACGGCACCCACACCAGTGTCACATGCGTCAGTTTCGACAGTGAATGGCAACTGGAAATTGGGCAAGGCCAGCACTGGTGTTGCCAACATGGCTGCCTTGAGTTTCTGAAAAGCTACGGTGGCTTCCTGAGTCCAAGTAAAGCCTTTTTTAGTCAACAACTGTGTCAGTGGTTTGGTGATCAGACCATAATTCTAGACAAACTTTCGGTAATAACCTGTCAGGCCAAGAAAGCCGCGCAGTTTAGTTGCTGTGGTAGGAATTGGCCAATTTTCCATGGCAGCAGTCTTCTCAGGATCAATTGACACACCCTTGTCAGATATGATGTGGCCAAGATACCGAATGTTGTTCTGGCCGAAACTGCATTTGCTCATTTTTGCATAAAGCTGAGTAGCTCTAAGATCTTGTAGCACCAACCGTAGGTGATACAAGTGCTCCAGCCAAGTCTGACTGTACACAAGTATGTCATCCAGGAACACGATCACAAACTTGCGCAAGTAAGGTGCGAAGATAGAGTTCATTACACATTGGAAAGTTGTTGGTGCGTTCGTCAACCCAAATGGCATCACACGGAACTGAAAGTGACCGTGGTGCGTCTTGAAAGCTGTTTTGGGCTCATCTTCTGGGCGCACCCTGATCTGATGGTACCCTGCCCGGAGATCCAGCTTGGAAAAGAACCGTGTCCCAGCCAATTCGTCCAATAGTTCATCGACAATGGGAAGCGGAAACTTATTCTTTATCGTGAGCGAGTTGAGCCGACGATAATCGACACAAAATCGCCACGTACCGTCCTTCTTCTTGACGAGGAGGACAGGCGAAGCGAAAGGACTCATGCTGGTCTGAATGATGCCTGCTTCCAACATCTCCTGAACTTGGCGCTCGATCTCGTCCTTTTGCAGAGGCGAGTATCGGTAAGGGCGAGAATTCATTGGTGCGGCACCCTCTACCAACGTGATGGCATGATCCAGTGCACGTTGAGGTGGGAGCTAATTGCGTTCAATGAACACATCTTCAAACTCTGCCAGAAGCGTCTGCAAATCAGGGGCAAAGCTGTTGAATCGTCAGTAGTATGTGCCTCAAAAGAATCCACCACGGCTATTGCCCAGACCTCGTTGCCGTGCACCCATTTCTGTAACTGTTCAACTGCAATTTCTGACAGTTCAGCTGTAAGACGATTGCGCACTCCTTGCAGTGTAATTTGCTTGCCCAAATATTGGAACGAGATATTCTTATCCACCCAGTCAGTGGTTGTTTTGCCAAACTGTTTCAACCAATTGACACCAAGTATAGCATCGTAGGCACCAATGTCTAGGATTCTCATGTCATTGACAAAAGTGTGCCCCTGAGTCCACCAAGTCAGGCCCTTAACCTGCTCTTGCGAGAGCATGATCTCGCCATTTGCTACTTTCACGGGCATTGTCGGCGCTGGAGAAACAATACAGCCTGCTCGCTCTGCAAAACCTTTTGTGACAAATGTATGTGTGTTGCCTGAATCAATGAGCAACAGCATTACTTGATTGCCAACAAGAGCTCGGAGTCTGATAGTTTCTTCTCCTGCAGTTCCCGCCAAAGCATCCAAAGACAATTGACAACAGGCAACAGGAGCTTCAGTTTCTTCCAACAATTCCAATACCTGTACAACATCGTCAGATAACACTTCTCCAAAATCTCCCACTTCAATCATCAGTAGTTGGCCAGAGCGTTTACATTGATGATCCTTCGAGAACTTGTCCCCACACTTGAAACAAAGGCCGTTGGCACGGCGAAAATCACGCAGTTGACGCTCATGGTTGAAATCGTCGTTGCCTTGTTTTCTCGGCCAATCTGCGCGTGTTGCCGCAGGTGCTGGCAGCTGTTGTACAGTTGGGTGCTTGGTGGGTGCAGGCAGACGTGCACGAGGACGGTGGTGTTCAGTTTCCTCCTCCTGAATCCGAGCCAAGGAAGCCGCCCGAGTAATGCTCGTTGGTCCTTGAAGGCGCACCGCCAGCCGAATATCCTCGCGCAATCCAAAAACAAATTGTGTAACAAACCACCATGGACTGAGGGATCCATCCAGAGAGATCAAGTGGTACATACATTCCTCAAATGCGAGACGATACTCAGAGACAGTGCCTGTTTGTTTTAGTTGTAGCAGACGAGTCATCTGGCCATCAAATTCATCCTGTCCAAATTCCTCAATTACAGCCTGCATGAAATCATTCCAACCAAGCAGTCTGTGCTGCCGCTTATAAGCCTGGAACCAGAGCGCCGCATGACCATCGAGATGCAGTGTTGCTGAACTGACCCAATGGTGCTCTGGCACTCGATACATCTCAAAGTAGGTAGTGCACAAATCCACCCAGAGCAGAGGTTTATCACCTGAAAACCTTGGAAAATCATGTCGGCGCGGTCGCACCATGTAGTCACCGTTGGTGTTGGGGATGTCGGCATCCTTGGGCGACGAGGGAGCCGTGACAAACCCTGTGTTGCCGGGTGTCTTGTCGAGCAGCAGGGGTCCGTTGTTGGTGAGACGAGCCGCCATCGGAGCCTTGTTCGCCTGAGGAATCTCCACCCGCGGCTGCACGGGCACCTTGTCCGGGTCAGCGAGGCGACGCTTGACGCCATCGAGGTCCTCGCCGAAGTCCTCGATCTGCTGACGGAGGCCGCGTATGTCCCCGGTGACCGTCTTCAGGTCGGCGGCCATGGCGCCCACGCTCTGCGCCAAATCCGCCACGGATTTCTGCAGATCCTCCACCTTCATGAGAACGAAAGTGGTCTGAGCCGACGGCTGATTGGATCTAGACGGCGCCGTCGCGACTCTCCTCTGAATCGACCCCAACCCCGATAAGGATTTCGAGTTGCGTCGCCGAGGCAACACTGCACCTTTCTCGGTGGAATTTTACGGGTTCGATCTCGAGATTTCGGAGCGCGAGCGGAGCGAGATCCAGGCTCTGATACCAAATTGTAATGACCCACGAGGGAAGCAAGGAGAGCCGATCATAGAGGATTGGACAAGCTGGTTTTACACGACAGGGAGGGGGTGAGGAGAAGCACAGCAAAGTACACGGGATGAGGTTCAGAGAGTCCAGACTATTTTTCCATACTTCCTGGCACCTGGCCGAATCCTCCCTTTATACAGTAGAGAATACACGCACGGTTCCGTCTACTTCCCAGCTCAGCATCAACGTATCATGGACTTGGTCTTGTGAACACTGACGCTGGCCCAGAGAGCTCGCCAGCTCAGCCTGGCGACTGGCTGTCCACCGTCGAGGACGATGGTGTGACAGGCACAGTCCTGAAAAATAAGTGCTCCGAACAACACAAATTTGGCTTCACTTTTGTTGGCGCAAAACCAACAATCAGATTTTGAAATAGTTTTGCCGTAGGGTGGCATTAGTTTTGCATAGGGTTAGATTTGTCCAAAAATACCACTACATGTCCATGTGACAGAGAGGTAAAGTTGGCATCCGTTTTACTGTTTCCAGCTACAGTACTAAACATTAACCTTACCCGAGCACTCATCATTCCCTGTACGCCACACAATCCGGAACGGCTCCACCTGGGTCACCTCAGGCGGCAGCTACAAGGTGAACTACAAGTATGCCGCCCTATGTCGCCCAGTACAAAGCGACCGGCGTTCACCTACTTGCAGACTTGCAGTGCACACTTTGTTTTTTTATTAGGAGCTTATCAACTGTCTTCTGTTTTGTTTTCGCACCTGACAGATTGAAGAATTGGAAGCGTTTTACGTCCGATTGATAAGGGTCGTCCACTACTACGAAGTTTGTACTAGTTTAGTGTAAAATTATTGTGGCTCAAGGGAGTAGTTTTTTATGAAACACATATATACATATTTTGGTGTGTAGGTCCATCAATTTTGCTCCGAACCTACACGATAACATTTCAAAAAAGAATAAAACAACGGAGGGAGTAGCTGGCAGCGTGGAGAGGGAGACAGGGAATACGACTGGGCCAAAACCCTTCACACCTGAAATGGCTTACTGCTGGACAAACCCAAGGCAACCCGCAGAAAAGAGCAACTTAAATCAGATCAACAGCTGGGAAAATCAAACATCAGACCGCTTAAACAAGACAGCACACGCAGACACCTAGTTCCACAGAATCAGGACCAACAGGACCAAGTGTACAACAAGATCAAAGAGACAGAAACCATGAACTAATAACCATCAGCAGAGTAACATGTTCAGTTAGCCGCTATCTTTTGGCTAACTGACTACAGTATAAATCAAGAAGGAATATGCACCACAGAAATGACCATTACCATGATAAGATCAACAGAACAAGCACCACAGAAATGACCATTCCCATAATCATAGCAGGTGATAAGTTAACGCAGCATTCGATATATCCAGTTTCGCTACACGACAGCTACAAAATTTAAGACGGCGTTCAGTCTTTTAGCCAACTCGGCACCTGAGGTGCTTTGCAATTGGATGAGAGTTGCCGGTGAAGTCCTAGGTTGAGCTCAATTTGCTCCGGCGAATGTCTTTTTCTTTCTTCTTCGAATTCCTGCAATCCGGTCCTGAAAATTGAAGTTTCCTCAGCTCATCTTTCTGTTTCTCTATGTACTATTACCTCCCTTCTACTTGGCAGCACTTGGTTCAGCCTTGCTGTTCCCAGCCTTCTTCATACCACCGTTATGCTTCTCCACGGAGCTGTGGCCACCATTAGAGCTCCCATTGCACTCTGATTTTGCCTCGATTGCATCAGGCCTTTTAGTTGTTGCTGAGCTCCTTGGAGAAGCATTACCATTAGCCATCTCCAGGCCAGCAGCCTTGTTATGCGCATAGGCTAGCATACCTCGTGGGGAGTTAGGTTCCGCATGAGCATGTGAAGCTTGGATCATCTGATGAGGCGGCAACAGTTGGTGACCTGATCCAGGAGGAAGGAAGACCCCTGTGCCTGGAACAGGCAAACGAGGCGGAGCAGGCCTTGGGGCAGCCTCTGGCATCCAAGCTGGCGCTGTATTTGATAATGGAACAGCTGCTGGGAAAGGTATGGCTGCGGCGGCAACAGGAGCAGGTGCTACAAAGAGTGGCTGCATTCTATCAGATGGAGGGATGTGATGAGGAGGTCCAGCCGGTGGTGCTGGAAGTACACTGCTGGTGGGGGCATATCCGAAGTGCTGAGGACTTGGGGAATGTGGCCTCATGCTAGCTGGCCTTGATGGTGGACCCCAGGGCATAGGAGGAGGTGTTAATGGAGGAGTAGATCGTGCAGCACTTTCTGGTGGTATAAGTTTTCTTGGCACAGACTTCCCAAAAGTTAGTAGGATTCGCTGCTTGCGTGTAATAGGAATAGAACGCTTGGCTACATCAGCACTTCTCCCTTGCAACACTACAAGAGACCTGGTATTGAGAGAAAAATGTTTAGGAAGTGCAGGCAACATGGTTTACTCATTAAATTTACTGCATGGCCAATATTACTTGCTGTGAGCAATAAATAGAGCAAGCTATCCCAATGAAACTACAGACACAACTGAAGATAGCAGGTACTAACCCATTAATAATTAATATAATATCATATTATAAAAGATTCTTCTGTTTTGATTTTGATCTATAAATTATGTTTACTGAGAAATTCAAGATGAAGAGATAGTGTATTCACACAGAAATTCAATGCAATCCAACAGTTCAACTCTCTTAGGAGTACCATGAATTTAACAGGAAACTTTACTCGGGAAAGGCTTACCATTAATAACTAATATAATATCATATTACAAAAGATTCTTTTGTTTTGATTTTGATCTATAAATTATGTTTACTGATAAATTCAAGATGAAGAGATAGTGTGTTCACACAGAAATTTAAGGCAATCCAACAGTTAAACTCTCTTAGGAGTACCATGAATTAACAGGAAATTTTACTTGGAAAAGGCTTACCCTGTAGAAAGAGAGAGCTTTAAAGGACCTCTGTTATCACCTCGTTCTCCAAAAATAACTCGGCCAAACACCATATCACACTCTGTCAGGCAGAGAGTACAAAGAGGTCTACCATACCAAGGAGGAGGTTGCTGAGGATGAGAATATTCCCCCTGGAAAAATCATTTGGCCATTATTAGATTGCACTTTCAGCCAAGTGATTATCCCCTGGCTCAAAAAAACTTTCTACATCATAAAAACAATTTACCGCATGGTAGAAGTCGACAACACAATAGTCTGGCATAGCAGGTACAATTCCCTGCTTAAAGAAGCGATCAAACAGGTCATGCAGCAACCCAGGAACAGCCTCCACCTTTGTCTCTGAACTCACATTTAAAAGTAAAGAAATCATCAAAATATGATGAGAATAATAATAACATGAGGTCCTGTGGTTAAACCGTAAAGCATAACATACCTCTTTGATTTTCATCTTCAAGAGGACCTTCAACGATAGGAACCCCCATCTGAATAACTACACTTCCATGACCCCTTAGTGGTCTTTTACCAACAATAACAGTCTGCCCCGCTTCTTGCACCAAGTAAAGAAACAGTGAAGTTCAATATAATACTTAAGTCACAGTATCCCAGGAAATTAGATAAAGACAGACTTGGAGATTATCTGTTTACTCAAATGAAGAACATAAAGGCAAATGGACAACTAACCCTCGTAATGCAACATTCAGGTCAACAGACCCTTACCAGATAAGCAAGAGAGTTTGAACACTTCCATAGGTGCTCAGCTAGGCAATACTAAATGCCTAGCTCTCATTTTAATATAAATTCAAAATTCAACGTGGCAAAAGTGTAGCAGTTACATTGGCACACATAAACAAATAGCTATTAAAGGACACAAAATTACCTTCCAACCCTCCTTGTCCAGAAGAAGCCTTAGTTTCATTAACTAAAGAAACAATTTTGTTTATCTCAGTCGCATTTACCAACCCTTCATAGACCTTGAGGCCTTCAACAGTATTAACCTAAAGAAGCAGAAAGCATATTTCATCATGGCTTGTTTTGTAATAAAATAACAGAGTTTGACTCAACTTTGAGATTGCAATGAATTGCATGGACAAGGAAATTGAAGTGCAGAACGAGAACTTGAAATTCTATATCGCAGGGCTCACATACCGGCTTGCCATCAATGATTTCACTGGTTGTATACTCTAAAGGAGCTGGAACCACTTTGCTGCTTCCTTCGGAAATAGTTCGCGGCCTAGGATTTTTCTCACCTCCTACAAAATTCATAATAGGTTTTGGATCAGACTTCAGTGGGTAATTAGCAATCCTTATTAGAAACATCCAATTGCATCCCAGTGAGTTTGACAAGACAATCATGTTTCAGAAAAAAAAAGTGACACAGTTCACAGCAAATGCACACTGATGTAGCAAGATTTAATAGCACGTTCACTGGTTTGAACAGTCACCTGTTGCTACCTTACTTATGCCAATCAGGAAAGAGAGAAGGGGTCAGATCTGATAGGTCACTAATTTGTCTAGCTCATCCTAAAATTTAATGTAGACATTAGCATACTGTGTGTCGTAAATTAAGATGTCTATCCTGAGGACACTTCGTTAGAAATAAACAAGAACGCAAAGCTCAGGGTTGTCCATAGTTCTAGAAGGAAGTTTGCAGCTTACATAGCAGCACCATAGGCTTTCGGAGACAACGAGAAAAAATGGATATCAATTGACAACTAACCCAAAACTGGAAATGAAGCTCCATGTTGTTAGTAAAACACTAATGCAAGGTTCAGCTTCAACAAAATTCACAAATTAAATTATACAGTGTGCAAAAGCATATCCACCAAATTACTGAAGACATGATGGAACATAGTAGCATTAAAGAAATGCAGATTTGAGTTTGTGTACCATCAGTAACAGGAGAATCTAACTGTAGAAGTTTAGCATCAGCGACGTTCTGCCCTTCCTTAAGTCCACTCCCTTCTTTGTTATGGAGTTCACGTCCTAGAAGCATCAAGAGTAGATGAGAAACTGTTCTCAAACTAATTGCTAATGGATTTTTCATCTTATTCAACATCGTTAGTAATAGAAACGGTAAACTGGAAATGCATTTGAAAAGGAAATTTAAGGGGGGAAATACAGTAAGATAGCTGCAAACTTGAAAATACAGATTCGAGCAATGGAATAATCACAATATAAGTGCAAACTGATTCCATCTACTTTAATAGTTGATCAAGAGTAGATGAGAAACTGTTCTCAAACTAATTGCTAATGGATTTTTCATCTTATTCAACATCGTTAGTAATAGAAAAGGAAAACTGGAAATGCATTGAAAAGGAAATTTAAGGGGGGAATACAGTAAGATAGCTGCAAACTTGAAAATACAGATTCTAATAATGGAATAATCACAATATAAGTGCAAACTGATTCCATCTACTTTAATAGTTGAGTGGAAAACATAGAGAAAACATACTGTTAAACAGAACCAGCCGACCACCGCAAACAATTGCATGGATATATACAGAAAAACATTCGTTATACTTATATTCAAAAGCAGTCAATTCATTATGAAACCCTAGTGCTTGCAACTGAAATTCAGTTTTAGTATATTATATAATTATACAAATATACAATTGTAACAGTTGTAACGTCCGTCTACAAATATAAGATCGTAGACCCAACAAGTAACGTAGAATCTTCCCTTATCTCTTGCTTTATGATGAAAATATAATATAATACTTTTTTTTTTGGAAGAGAACAATGTCAGAAGTTCCATCTCACAGAGCTAATAATAGAATATTGCTGTATTTTTCCTAGCATTGGTAAAACATAGGTTATCTACTTTTATTATACAGCAAAACATCAAAATTTAAAGCCACCATAATAAGTAAATACTAAGGAGTAATATGGATGGACTATGGCGCGACACCCGTAACCCTTTTGACGTCAGCCAGAATCCCATCACGTAGCGGAAACAGGCTGCTGCATGGCACAACTGGACAGTGTGGGCGGCAGGGCGGATGTCACGCAGTAGCTGCACCGAACACCATATCTTTTGTCGCAAGTAATAATCATCTCATTGACTCATTCATCTGCCTGGGACAGTGCACCAAACTCAATCCGCGCCATATATTTTTGCCGTAAGTAATAAACATCTTATTGACTCATTCAGATGACGCTGCAGCGAGCGTTCGCGCCATTTCTTATTGTCGTAAGTGATAACCATCTCATTGACTCGTTCAGCTACTGAACAAACAGAACCGCGGAATGCTCGGAAGGGTAAAAATGTTTCCACATAAAGCTATTCAGAATGGTTGGTTGCACGTGCCTTGTTACACATATATCTTAACACGGGAAAGCTAGTTTTAGATAACTTTATCCAGTACCTTAGGACCTCGGCAGTTAGAAATTTGGATGGTAGAACTACGCAAGAAAACCACAAAAGCCTCATACCCTTTGAAGACATCAATAATAACTGAACAGGAAAAAGAAAAACTAGAAACAGGAGCAATTGCATTTCAGGCACCCAAACGATCAGACTGATACGTACAAGAAATAGCAAGTAGCTTGGCAGGAAGACAGAAAAAAACTAGTGCATATTCATGGCTGTTATACGAGATATGGCAATTCAATTACTATAGTAAGCAATTGTCTCTGCACCAGGAACGCATTTCATGGATCGGGCCATTTTAGGAGCCAAGAGAAGAAGAAAAGGGGCGGAAAAGGCACCGTACTTGCCTTTGTAGACAGCACCGGCAGCTGTACCAAACAGATAAGAGAAAAGAAGAGTGCGCATCTCACCATGTTTATCGGATCCAGTGGCAGCGACGACGTTAACGGCAGGCCTTGGCGGATCGGGGCGATGGTTGGCGCCGTTGCGATGGTTGTGGGAGGGCGCGAAGGCGGCGGGCCGTCGCGGCGGCGGCGGCGGCTGGGTGGGCGGCACGACGGGGGCGTGCTGCAGAGCCGGTGGCCTGCGGCGCCATCCTGCCTGCTGGAGCGCTACGGCGACGTCCGTGACGGGGAAGAACTGCTGCATGTGGATGATGGGCGCCCAGTGGTGGCGTCGCTGCTGCACGGCGGCGAGGACGTGGTCGTACTCGCCTGGGTCGCCGACGGTGCGGAGGTGGAGGATGAGGAGGTCGACGATGGCGTTGGCGGCGGCGAACTCGCCCCTGAGCCAGGAGATGAAGCCGTCGCGCTCGTCCATGAGCCATCCGTGCTGCTGCTGCTGCTGCTGGTCGTGCGCCCCCGCGACCATGGCGGCGGCGGAGGAGGGGATGACGGCGGCGGCGGAGGCCATCGCCATGCTGCCCTCACTGGGGGCCGACGGTCATAAGAGGAAGGAAGGGGGCAATGCGAGCGGGGGTGAGAGATCTAGGGTTTTGCGGTGTTTTTTTGCGCCTGGGCTGGGGCTGGGCTTGGGTGCCGGTATAGCGACGGAGAGGGGAGGGAGGGTAGCGGCGGTAGTGGGCTGTCTGCTAGTGTGGAGGGGCGGGCGGGGAGGAGCGATATGTGAAGAGGAGGCGGATCTGGGGCAGCCGAGATTCCCGAAATGCGAGGCGGAGAGGTGGACGGCTAGCTAGCTACCTGGCTGGGTACACGGGCGGGTGGGGGAAAAAAAACTAGCCGCCGTACGGCGTGGACGGGCCCATGTGTCAGCGTGCACGCCTGGGACGTGGCGGTAGGCGGACGCGAGCGCTCGTGGTTCAAAACGTGAGACGCGAGGCGGAGCTGTCTCGCTGCGGTGTGGGTCCCTGAGCACTTCGTCAGGGTCCACCTGCTGCGGTGCAGAGCGCGTGGGTTTGGTTTGCTACTGTTGGCGAGATCATTCGAAATTGACCGGTAGTAAAAAGCGGAACGGAAACAGGCGTGCGGTTACGGGGGGAGAGACGACCGTTAGCTCGACGTAACGGCGTCTAGTTTTAACCGTGCGCTGCATGTGGGCCACGCAGCGCCATGCCCGGCTCGCTACGGGCATGCGTGGTGAGGGAGACAGAGCGCCTCGAGATACACGTCGCTGGGCAACGGACGGCGCCCCGAGCCCGTAGTGGGTGTCAGTTGGGCAGGCCCACGCTTTAATGCAGGTTGTTGACGGGCGGGGCCGGCCGGCCGGACGCTGCGCCGACGGGATGGGATGGGACGGGACGGGATAGCTCTTCTCTAGGCAGTACTACGCTTTACGCCACCGTTCCATTCCACACATGGCAAGCGAGCGGCCCACCCGTCATCCACGACGCACCGCCTCCAAAAGCTCACACGTAGGGGCCCCGCGTCAGCCACCTTGTTGGTTTCCGTTCTCCAGCACGGCTGGTTCGAACTCGGAAGAATGGTTCGTTTGGGCCGGAAGAAAATCCCGTGTTGACTGGGTTCTCGCTTCGGAGCGTTCGTGCGTACGTTGGGGCCGTGTCCGTGACCGGCACGGCACGGCACGGCGCGCGGAGACCAAATTAGCTGGACGTTAATTGCGCGTCGGGGCATGGGAGCCCTTTGGGTTGGTGAGCGGGTGATCCTAGGCCGGCGGTGTGTAGCACATCGGCGCTCGACGCGGCGCCGTGCGATTTTGGTAAAAAGATGGTTCGATTTTCTCGTCCGGGGAAGGAAAGACGAGTTCTTGGTTTGGCAATTGCCCCCACCGAAACATGTTCGCCACAAGTAGATCGATCATCGATTACGTCGCTATATGGAAAGCGTGAACTTCCTCTAGTACTACTACCTTGTTATAGCCGGGAGAAGATGCGAGGGAGATGGGTTTGATCCAATTCATCAAGTGTGAACTGTGTGACTGCGTGGTGTAAGAAAATGACAAGTCACCGGGTGCAAACAATTGGTCTTTGTTAAAAGGTTCAGAGGTTTTACTGATCCGGTAACAAGGCACTAACGTCACTTGATGGGTCCACTCAACGTTTTTAATACGTGCGGTGTTGAAACGGCGTGTGCTCTTTGCACGCCCGATGGGAACGTTTCCACGTTTCCGAGAACCAACACGTGGTTTCGCCTAATAATCTCCGATCCTCTCAAATACTCTTCTCAAAAGTCTACTTCCTCGGTTTCAAAATATAAGATATTTTAGTTTTGTGAAAAGAGTGTATCTAGATTTTTTTAGTGTGTAGGTTCATCTATGTTTGGAGTGAACCTACACACTAAAATGGGACTAGATACATTCTTTTCACAAAGCTAAAACATCTTATATTTTAAAACGGAGTGAGTACTTTACTAGAGTTTTTAATCTTCACAAAAACAAGAGGAATTGTGGAGATATCCTGGGATTATCCGGACCAAACCCAGGGCCGAGCCAGCACAGTGTCACGACGGCTACAGTGTGACAAGGAGGTGTGGTCCTAGCGTCGGGTGTAGTGGCCCCGTATGTCAGTCATGTATGGGCCTGGGGTCAGTTGTATTCTGTTTGGTCGTAGACTACTTAAGTGTGCGTTGTACTCTAAAAATGTTATGACTGAATTGAGAATTGAAGACTGGATCTATCTTCTCCTGTCCTCTATTTTCTTTCTTCTTTCTCATGACAGCATCCCGTGCCATCTGGCCATCATACCGGGGTCGAACGGCACAATTGTTATCAGATTCATCAGTTCCTGGGGGCGCTCCGCGGGTCGACAGGTTCGGGTGGCCATCGATCGATCGCTCATCCGGTAATTTCTCGTCCCCACGGCGCCGCTGATCTGGCAAATCTCCCAATTCGCCGCGCCCTTGACCATAAAATTCCGAGAAGCGTTTTGCGCGAATCGGTTGGCACCGGTCGGTGAGGAGCAGCCACGCCGCCCTCTAAGTCGTCGCCGCAGACGATGTTGGTACTAGAGGCGATAGGTGAGGCGACAACTACAGCGGCAGCCTCGCTCAACGAGTTCCGTCAAGCGGTCGATCTGCTGCACGACCGCGTCGCGGTGATGGATTCTACGCAGCAAGGCCTAGCTGCTCAGATTGGGCTTATTTCGGAGGCGGTGGCGGAAAGAGCGAAGGCTCAGGCAAATGCAGCAGCGCAACTAGCCGCGCTTCATGCCAAATTCACGGAGACAATGGACCGGTTGGATTAATGTACAACGTGGTCTCTGCCTCAGGAAGAGGAGGATCTAGATCATGAGGATCTGGTGCACGCGGGGCGAAGCATTCTGCAGCCAATCAATGCGACATGGACGAGCGACTCACCAGGTGCGTCCGGTTCCCACCTAGTTCATGGAGGTGACCATCAGGGCGGCGGTGGTATCCTCGGAAGCGTTGGTGGAGGGGGTGGTGGTGGTGCCGGCGGGGATGGGCCTGGTGGCGCTGGAGGCGGTGGTGTGCTTGGTGGCGCTGGCAGCGGTAGAACTGGTGGCGTCGGCGGCGGTAGACAACATATTCCGAGTGACTCTGCGGCAAAACACAATCTCAAAATGTCCTTTCCTAGATTTGATGGTGAGCAGCCATGCATTTGGAAGGATAAATGCCTAGATTATTTTCGGTTGTTCCGTGTTCATCCTTCTCTCTGGTTGGTCTCATCCACATTGCATATGGATGGCAACGCTACCTGTGGCTCAAAACTTACCGTCTGCGGCATGAGATTAGTTCCTGGCCAGCATCGATGATGGCAGTGGAGGGCAAATTTGGAGGTGATGATCATCGGAAATTCATGAAACAGTTTTTGGCGTTGAAACAGCGAGGCACAATCGAGGAATACCAGCTGCTCGAACAGTTATCCTATTAGATATCTATGCAGAACCCACATTATGATGAGCAGCTTTTTGTCTCTCAATTTATCAAGGGACTTAAATCTGAGATTAGAGCAGCAGTGAAAGCTCAAGTTCCTGGTACAGTTGAGCGAGCCATGTTAGTGGCAATTGTGCAGTAGGAGGTCCTATTCAATGCCAAACCTTGGGTTCAGAGGCATGCTTACAACCCTCGGACTGATCCAGCACTTCCCAAAACAGATGGTGCCAAACCTAAAGTGAAATTGGGCAGTGGTGAACTTTGGAAGGACATGCAACTAAGAGACTACAGACGCGCCAACGGTCTCTGTTTTAAATGTGGGGACAAGTTCGATCCCACTCATCAATGTGGGAAGAAAACATCAGCTGAGTTACATCTGGCACAGGTAGAAGAGATATCAGCTGAGGTTTTATCTGATGAAATTATGAACATGATTGAGAAAAATGACCTTGCTCAAGCAAAACGGCTTAGCCTATCCATTCATGCAATGTCAGGCACTGAAGGAGTACAAACAATCAGACTTCGAGCCATGATTGGCAATCAGGTTCTCCTTATTCTGGTGGATTCAGGAAGCAATGACAGCTTCATTAATGCAAATATGGTTGACAAAATCAAATATACAACGCAACAGACTAAGGCTATCCAAGTCAAGATAACAGATGGCAAAATCATGCACTGTGACAAACTAGTGCCAGCCTTATCCTGGTGGTGTCAAGGGCATACTTTCACAATAGACATGAGAGTGTTGGAGCTTGGTGCATATGATGCAATATTGGGCATGGACTGGTTGGAACAACACAGTCCTATGGTTGCTGACTGGAAGAATCACACACTGGCATTTGCTTACAATAATGCTTTCATCAAACTTATAGGAGTGTTGGCACCAGTTACATCAACTATCAGGGAGCTTCCAATTGAGCAATTAGTCAAATGGTATAAAGGGAATGACATGTGGGCCATGGCTTTCATCAAGGAGGCTAAAGACAAGTCTGGAGCTCACATTCCAGCTAGGATACAAGCAGTACTAGATGAGTTTGTGGATGTTTTTTCTATACCAATGCAGTTACCACCGGAAAGAGAATATGATCATCCAATTACTCTGAAGTCTGATTCTGCACCTTTTAAGGCCAGGCCATATCGTTACTCTCCTGCACACAAGGATGAGATTGAGCAACAAGTTAAACAAATGCTTGCTGCAGGGATCATTGTTCCTAGCATGTCTCCCTATGCCTCTCCAGTACTATTGGTACTCCCTCCGGTCCGGTTTATTAAGCGCCGTTAAAAATGCATACAATTCCAAAAATCACCCAGCACTAGGCGCATTAGTATTAAATGTTCGCGATAATCAGGACATAACCCCTCCCCTGCAGAGTAATCCCTTCCGCTGCCTTCCGTTTCCTCTCCCTGCATGTGTGGTGTGAACAGAATTTTGCATGCCACTAAGTGAGAAAACAATTCTGCATGCAGAAGGTTGAGGTGGGAACACAAGTCTGCATGCACGCCGAGGCACCGTCGATGCCGAAGGAGGACGAACAGGCTCGCTGCCAGCAGTGCTGATGACGAAGGAACGCAGCGGAGCGCGTCCGGCAAGTCCTAGGGGAGGCAGGCCTTCGGAAAGTCACGGCGTCTCGCCGGCTCTAGGAAGGAAGGCAGCTCGCGATAGACCACGAAGGCCGAGAGGCGGCGGACGGCGACCTTCGTGACCGGACTAAACGAGCGCCATGAATTCGAGGTGGAGAGTGGAGGAGATGATTGATCTGCTCGCCTACCGGCCCGGTCACCATGCTTATATAGAGGATCTTTCAAATCTGGAAAGAGGACATCGGCGACATAATGCAAGGCGAAAATTTGGGGGTTTAGAAGGAATGATCCGCGGGACAATTTCAGAGCGGAATTTTTGGAAGGCAAGAACCTCGGTGGGGGAGGATTTCGCATGTAAATCTCACGGGAAAATATGGAGGAAGAAGGGTGAGTGAGGCGCGAGCCGGGAGAACTGTTCTCGACCAATGCATGGAGTAAGCGCTGGATTACTTGGCAATTGCTTTAGAAATAAAATCAGAAATTAGGAAAGAAGAAACGGAGGGTGGGCCAAACGTTCGCTCGTTGGACTCCCCTAATTATTCCACCAGAGGAAAAAATAGCGATTGTATCTTCCAATCAGCAACTACCTAGGTCTCAGAGAAATCTCTAGTACGCCTAATAAACTGGACCAGAGGGAGTACAAAAGAAGGATGGTACTTGGCGGTTTTGTGTCGATCACTGATGTTTGAATGAGTTAACTATCAAGAACATGTTTCCTATGCCGGTGATCGATGAGCTTCATGATGAGCTAGTTGGAGCTTCTGTTTTCTCCAAGTTAGATCTATGGGCAGGGTATCATCAAATCCGGATGTTGCCAGATGACGAGCACAAAACTGCATTTAAAACTCAACAAGGACACTATCCATTCAGAGTCATGTTGTTTGGTTTATGCAATGCCTACATTCCAATGTGTCATGAACCAAGTTTTGAGTCCTTGTTTGCGTCGATCCATCTTGGTGTTTATGGATGATATTCTTGTCTACAGTTCATCCATTGACTTGCATGTCCACCATTTGACAGAGGTGCTAGCTTTGCTGAGGAAACATAAGTTATATGTTAAAACCAGTAAGTGTTTGTTCGCTTGCTCCAGTTTAGAGTACTTGGGACATATAATTTCAACAGCAGGAGTAGCCACTGATCCAAAAAAGATAGAGGCCATGCTCAATTGGCCACAACCCATCACTATGATAGAACTGCGAGGTTTTCTAGGGCTGACGGGCTATTATCGGAAATTTGTGAGGAACTATGTTGTCATTGCTCGCCCACTCACTCTCCTTCTCAAGAAAAAGGTATTATGTTAGTCTAATCAAGCAGCAGAAGCTTTCCAGGCCTTGAAAACAGCGATGACATCCACTATGGTACTGCAGTTACCAGATTTTCAAAAGAGGTATGTGGTCGAAACCGATGCTTGCGATTCTGGAATAGGTGCAGTACTGATGCAGGATGATCATCCACTGGCTTTTTTGAGTAAACCTTTGAGTCAGAATCATAGGCAACTTTCCATTTACACTGTCAACTAGAGTCTGGAAATGTATTTGCGCTGCAGTGTCCAAGAAAGCCCTAAGGCATGGAAGAAATGGTTACCTATGGCAGAACTCTGGTACAATTCATCGGTGCATGGTGCTATAGGTATGTCACCATTCAAGCTACAGGTATGTCACCATTAAAGGCTTTGTATGGTCACCAGCCCAATCTACGTGCCATGCCCATAGTATCATCAGACGAACCATCCTCTCTATCAACTATGCTTCCTGACCGGAAGATTCAGTTAGAGCGTTTGAAGGTTCATTTAGCTGTAGCTCAAAATCGCATGAAACTGAAGGCAGACAAACATCGCACTAAAAAAGAATTTTAGGTGGGGGAAAAGGTACTTCTTAAGTTGCAGCCTTACATTCGGCAGTCCGTGGTCAGTCGTCCATATCCCAAGTTGGCATATAAGTAGTTTAGGCCATTTGAAATTCTGAAGCGCATAGGCAAGGTGGCATATAAACTCTTGTTGCCAGCAGAGAGCCACATTCACAATGTACTCTATGTTTCACAGCTCAAAAAACATCGCTCTGACTACACACCAGTCTCTAAGGTATTGTCAGATCTACCCACACTCGAGTTACATGATCCTGCTCCATTGAAAAATCTGACTACACACCAGTCTTTAAGGTACTGTCAGGGCTACCAAAAATCTTTGGTTTCTTATTTACCTCTGAAAAGTTACGGTCATTGGATAATAATAACTTGAAATCTTCTTGCGAGAGTCTTGTGGCCAGATAAAAAAATCTGACATTAATGCTACTGATCTGTATGTTGAACTGAAGTTTCTTTAAGATTTCATTCCAAAGGAAAATATGGGTCCGGTTGAAGTGACTTTTTAAAGAGCCATGATTAGTGTTGGATAGATCGATTATGAGGATATCATTGAAGATTTCATTTCGAAGAACCCTAGAAGAATGATGTTGTTCAAGTAAGCATATTCAACAGGGATTTGACTAGGTATGATTCTTAATATATCCTGCAATGTAAGATATTATGATACAATATATACATTATATTTGTTGAATTAGTTTAAAATTTTTGCTATGATAGGGCCTCATTTTAGAGTTTTGCACAGGGCCCCGGATTTTGCCGGCTCGGCCCTAGCCAAACCAAGCATAGTAAACGGACTGCGGGGATTTTGCGGGATTTAGAATAATCCCCTTCGATACCCGCGAATACACTAGTGAATACTAGACAAGTAAACAAGGCCTCGGTGGGAGCAACGTTCCCGTTAATAGTGAGGCGCCCATGATGACTTCGTCAATCTCAAGACACGTCATCCAGTCTCTCAGACTCAGTCATTCGGAGGTGCTTATAGGGGTAGAGCGTGCGTGTGTGTTCATACGGGTGAGTGTTTATACGCATTCGTGAGCGTGCGTGTTTGTACTAGGTTTCACAAAAAATGATGGGAATGTTTGGGAAGTAAAATATTGCTACCACGGTCACCCAATTACGTCGATTGAGCCCCATATATCCAATGTCATTTCAAATACTTCCTTCGATACATAACATGTGTCACAAACTTTGTACTAAGCTAGTACAAATTTTGTACTCAACGAGCGACACTTACCATGAATTGGAGGGAGTAAAAAAATGATCAGAGTAATTCAAGATACAAGTGTGTTGTTGATGGGGATATACCCCCTCGGTACTCTGGGGCATCCGCACCTCTATCAAAAGATCGACATGGTTCACCCCTTTCTTCATGGTGTATGGTGCCGAGGCGGTCATACCAATCGACCTCAAACACAGCTCGCCACGAGTCGTCAGCTACGCGGAGGAATACAACAAAGTCTCCCATCAAAATAGGATTGACCTATTCAACGAGGCACGAGATCTGGCTCGCTCCCGCATGGCAATTTACCGGCAAGGACTCTGCCGCTACCATAGCCGCCGAGTCCAGACTCAGACCTTCTAGGAAAGCGACCTCGTCCTGCATCTCATCCAGGACAAGAAGGGGATACACAAGCTCTCCCCTCCATGGGAAGGCCCATTCGCAACCGGCTGACTACCGTGCAACAACGCTTACTACCTCATCGACATCCGCGGTGACGGCAAGCTCAACATCAAACGACCATGGAATGTGAACCTACTTGAGTATAGAAATAAAACTTGTAAACCACTATGATTGAATATCAATAAAGATTCGTCTCTCTCCACAACCGTGTCAACTCGCCAAACTCTGTGCTCACACGCACTCGCTCTAATAAGTTGAGCCACTCACTGTCATCAACCATTGGTAGCGCGACTCACACCAGCCAAGTAGTGCGACCCAAGGGCATCGAGGTCACTCGAGCCTTGGGTCATCCATGAAAAATGCCTACCGAGACCAACCATCGAAGTCACCTCGTTCGACTAACTTTACGAGCCAAGATGATCAATCGTTCTTTCAACAACACCCCATCCTCCTCAACCCCGGGCAAGGCGACTCGCACGGCTAAGTACTACATACGAGCACTAGGCAACCGAGCCTTGGCCTATCCAGGAAAACGTCAGATCGAGAGCCATCCCTGGAGTCGCCAAGCGACTGGACCACCGAGCCAAGATGAGCAACTCGTTAAAAGTAAAATAGTTTCACACATCCTCGCAAACCTTGGGCCTACAAGTCGAACGGCTTAGTAACACGCTCGGGGACTCGACCATCAAACCCGCACGCGCCCTGTGAAAATGTCATCTGGGCCACGAGCGTGCCCTGATCTCTCTGCCGCCACCGCCGTAGGGACGCCTCTATCATGGGAAAGCGGCACCTCCATGAACACCGTTGGGTCGTGTGCCTCGTCAGACTCGTGTAGCTCCTCGCCGCTGAACATCGTGAGGCCACGCATCGCCGCCGTAGAAGAGAGCGCCACCGCTACGCGAGGGAGAAGGCCCCGTCGCCTCTCGAGCTTTTCCCGGCAGGACCTCTGGCGGCGACGGAGGGGAGGGGTGTCAACGTAATCTACATATTTTAACTTCACTCCCAAAACGTTCTAGGTCGCCGATGTAGTTTCCCCCGCGTCGCCTAGGTTGGGAGTGATGCGGGGGTCGGAAACCAGACTATTCTAACAAGTTTCATGTACAAACACAATAATCACTTATTCAAAAACCCTTCTATACCGGCAATAGTACATACCGGTAACTCATCCACTGTCCATTATTGCTTAGAGATTGGTGCAACACTCAACTTTTTTTCTGACCAACACATGCGTGACGTCGCGCTGACGTCACCAACTGAAAGCAAACTAAAAATTAACTCAAACATTGAAACAGACGTTTCAAACAAGTTGAACATGTTTCATTTATGTTTCACAAATTTTTCAAAAGTTTGGCCAACACATGGCTGATGTAAGCTTGACGTGGCACTCCGGTACATATCGGCCCTGGTAGAAATGCCGGGTTAAATCGGTCGTTACCATGTTTGGATCATTCATTATGGCACATAAAACTTCTCGAGGAATGCATTCACCCCAGAAAAACAAAGACAAATTAAGACTAGTCACAATGGAAAGTACCATATAGTAGTATCATGTATATGATACTAGTATATGATACCATCTCCACAATGCATAGTATCATGTACTAGTATCATAGTCTTAGTATATTTATTGTTTGTAGAATCTCAATGTAAAATTGTGTACAAGATTCATTTGAGAATAGTTTTTCTAATTCTACGTGCTATGATACCGTATCTACCTATGATACCAACACAACCTCTTTCATCATTAATTAGCATGCGACGTTAGAATTTTGCCAACATAGCATGCATGATACTACCTATGATATCCCCATTGGGGCTAGTCTAACGCCTCGCCTTGGGTTACAAAAGCCACTATGTCTCTTACGAGGCCTCTCGACTTGCCAGTGAAGTACACCACACCGCCACACATTCACCATTGTCCATTGTGATGAACCTGTAGGGGATGATAGTCGATGTCAGCGATCTGGCCGCCCTCTCCACGTGGCTCCTGCTCCACCTCGGCAGCGACAAAGCCAGCCTGGCCCTCTCATCACTATCCTTCCACTCTGTCTTGGCCTGGTACTTCTAGCTGTCGGTGCCACAGAGACACCCTCGACCATATCGTCTCCTTCCTGGGCCCCTCGGCGGCACGGCGCATGCATCCCTTGCCTCCCACGCAGCCTCTGGTATCCTCGCTAGGAAAAGGGTGCGGATCGAACGTCTGGTGCCATAGGCGTTTGGATGGACTCGTCATCCTAGCTTAGACTTGCCTTTGTAGACAAGGTCTACCATTGATTTGAGGAAAAGACGGGCAGCGGCATCAGATACGACCTCATGCTAGAGGGACACCTCAGGAGTGACACTGTCCTTGTCATCGGCATGCGCTCTACCTGAGAGGTTTATGGCTCGACCCATTCGATCCCCAAGACATCGAGGACAGCGACTTCTTTCCTGACGGGATTAGTACTGTGCGCATGTTGTTCATGAAAACAGGCACCTCATCAGCTGCCATCCTGGCTTCAAAGTCCTACAGCTGCCCTACCAGTGAAGTGGCAATCACTAGTTCAGCACATCTACCTCCCCAACGAGCACGACGTCTTATAGGCTCTGGTCCGCGAGCTCAGCTCCGACACGACCAGGTTCCTAGACCGCGACGCCCCCACCGCATGAGCGGTCAAGGTGGGGTACTTTAGGATCCTAATAGAGGCATCGAGCCTTCTGATTTCTAAAGGATTTGGGCTGGAGCATTGCGGTGATCCAGCATACCACTGCATGATGTAGTATATTATAGTCGTTGACATAACACTAATGAAACATTGTTCCACTAGTATTACATCCCTCAAAGTGGTAAAACAGAAACATCGTGGATCCAAGACATGACTATAGATTACAACTCGACTCTTTACAAAAGATCCAGAGAACATTCCAGGTTAAGGGGGAAGAAAGCAAATTCTTACAAAGAATAACCAGCAATAACAACTCGTAACTATCTTACTAATAAGATTGGTATATAAACTATCCAGCTTTTAATTGCTGCTATTGCAATGCTCTACAGAAGTAGGTTCTATGGCTAGAGATTATACTCCTATCTAGTCATGAACCTCATCTTCACTTTTGTTGATGTATATGTTGACTCCATGGACTTCATTGAAGAACTTGAGCTTTCGGTGACGCTTCCCTTGAGCATAAGTTGATGTTGATGTCGTATTCATTGGCTTTAGAATATAGAAAGGATTAAGAAGTGATGGCTATGAAATAACACCTCTTTTAGCCATATAAAATGAGCCATTTATCTCTCATATCATGTCTCTTTCAGCTATAACTATGCCTTATATGCATGACTTTTAGTTCTCATTTACTTTCATATGAGCATTGCACATTTAGTAGTTTAGATAGAATTTTATCACTTTTCCTTGTCTATGACATGTGTGTGGGTGTTGATGATGATTATGGATAAAACAAAGGCAAAAGGAGCAAAGAGAGCATAGTATGGAGGAGCTGCAGGGACCAGACTTAGCCATCTGAGAGGTTGAAAAAGTAAAAAATTCCAACTTCTCAAAATAAATATCCAAGATAATAGGGTTGTAGCCCTCAACGATACAAACTCAACGAGCCCAAGAAGACCCAAAATGGAGTTCGTATGAAGAAATGGCGGCCAAAATACTAAAGGGGACAGGCGTTTTAACGAGCAACTATAAGGCCGGAGCTATTTTTCTGGTTGTATAGCTCCGACCTGATACATTGCAAATGTATCTATAATTTTTGATGTTCCATGCTTGGTTTTATCCACTTTATTGTGTTTTGTCCACACTTTGGAGTACTTTTCATATGATTTCTTGGACTAACCTATTAACAAGAGCCATAGTGCCAGCTGCCTGTTTTCTGCTATTTTTGGTTCCAGGAAAGTCAGAAAATGAATATTCTCGGAATTGGACGAGA
The DNA here is from genome assembly GCA_916181665.1 of Avena sativa. Classification (NCBI taxonomy): domain Eukaryota; kingdom Viridiplantae; phylum Streptophyta; class Magnoliopsida; order Poales; family Poaceae; genus Avena; species Avena sativa. The sequence goes on from OV702289.1 coordinate 688,529,921, forward strand.
CAAAAGCCAAAGTGCCTATTTTTCCGGAAGTCATCAGATGCCAGAATACGAGACGGAGAAGGGCTGGGGGACGGCCACACCACCTGGCCGCGCGGCCAGGCCTGGCCCGCGCCAGGGGGTGGTCTGGCCGACCCCAACACCCCTTCGGCCTCTCCTTCCGCCTATAAGATGCCCTCGGGATGAAAACCCTAAGTACCCAATCAAAAATCCACGAAAGAGTATATAGCCGCCGTCTTCTCCATCCCTAGATCAGGAGGGATCTGAAGCTCTTCTCGGCACCCTGCCGGAGAGGGGAATTCACCCTGGAGGCCTTCTTCATCACCATGCAAGCCTCCGGTGTGATGCGTGAGTAGTTCATCCTTGGACTACGGATCCATGTAGTAGCTAGATGGCTGGTTCTCCTCCTTTGTGCTTTCATGTTTAGATCTTGTGAGCTCCGTTCATGATCAAGATCATCTATTTGTAATTCTGCATCTTGTGTTTGCGAGGATCCGATGGATATTGAGGTGCTATTTCAGATTGATTATTGATTCTATCATGTCTTTGTTGTTTGTGATCTTGCATGCTTTCCGTTGTTAGTAGCTATCTTGGCCAAGTAGATGCTAGCAACTCCAAGAGTTAGTATTTGTAACATCCCAAAAAATTTCTCTGAAAACAATCATCATTGCACTCATATCATCATGGCATGTACTACTTTGCATTTAGTTTGTCCCCCAAAAATTTGGTGAAATTTAGAGGCAATTTGGAGCCCTTTTGCTAAATTCAAAAACCTAGAAAAATAAAATCTAAAAGGAAAAAGAAAAGGAGGGAAAAAATTTAAACAGCAACAGTACTCTAGCCTTTTCGGCCCAACAAGCCCACCCGGTCCACTCTCCCCCTCTCTGTCTTTTCTCATGCCCCCACTGCACACCCCCACCCACTTACCTCCTGGCCCCATGCCCACGTCGACGCCACCTCATCTTCTTCCACACGAATGGGCTACACCTCCTCCCCTCCTCTACCGTTTCCAAAACCCGGCCGAATTCAGGCGTTTCTCGCATTAATCCCCCACGGCGACCACCCCTTCTTAATCCCCTCCCCCTCGTCGTCAGTTTCCCCTCAACCACTTCCCCCGGAGAGCCCCTAGGCTCCCCAATCGCTAGCTCGAACCGTCGCCGTCCAAAGCAACTTCGGCGATGATTCCGGTGAGCTCCGGCCACTATGCGCCCTCCTTTCTGCCCTATTTTCTTTGCCGTGTCCTGGCGCGTCTTTTAACCCCGGTTGCATGCCTTCTCTTGCTCCAGGTTGACGACACGGTCTACTCCGGCGAACTCCTTCTGCCGCCGCTGTTCGTCGAGCTTTCCGGTAAGGTTAGGGTTTCTGCCGCCACTTTTTAGTCTCTGCTAGATCGTGCTGACCTGGGCGCACCCCACTGACCCCTCTCCTTGCTTGTTCGAGCCCCAGATCGTCGTATCCGACGTAGAGCCACGAGCTCCGCCGTCGACGCAACTCTGGCGAGGGATCGAGATCGAGCCAGAGCACCCCCACGCCACTGTGACCTCCATCGAGACCGCCACGACCGCCTCGACCTTTGGTAAGTGTCCACGGACCCCCTGCCCCTGTAGAACCGCCGGAACATCGCTGCCCGACATGCCGCTGCCGTGCACGGTAGGTCAGCGCCGCCCGTTTCCGGCCAGGACCTAAGAGCCGTTAGATCTATCGCTAGCGGCTCAGATTAGACCTCTAATCGAAAGGGTACGGGCTGATCAGATCTGTCCGTTTGTCACTTAAAATCTAACGGTCTGCAGCAGTCGATCCGACCGAACCGGTACGGACCAATAGGGTTTCACCACGTCGCCCAGGCTATCTGTTTAAATAGAAAAATAGACAGATTATGTATTAAACTTAGAAATTCAATAACTTTTGATCCACAATTCAGAAAAATGCAAATTTGGTATCTATGGATTCAGTAAAATAAATTATTATAGAGGCCTTGTTTCACACTTTTGCTTCTGGAAAATTGGAATTATAGGCAGAACCTTTTTAGGAGTATTTTGCTCATAAAAAAGATTCCATAAATTGTTTTTGGGTATTTCTTATGCCTTTAGATAGAGTATTTTAACCTCTGTACTGTAGACTCTATAAGTTTTAGAGTTGTGATCATATCATTGCATTTTGCATGCATTCATATTTTTTTGTAATGTTTTATTGATTGAATTATTGTTGTTGTATTGTTCTTTGTGTAGATTGTGTGGATTGTGAAGTTTGTTGTTGTGAGGATTGTACCTATTCCCCTAGCTACCAAGGCAAGTGATATTTCATCTTATGTCCTATTATTTTCACTATTGCACTAGTGTTTTTTTGGTAGATCTTAGCATGATAGGATTATTTATATGTCACTATACTATGCTATGCTATCCTATAGATTATATCTTGGTAGTATTTTCCTAGTTGAAAGACTTCGTATGCTAGAGTGCTTAGCCATGCTATTAGAATTCGTGGGTGGAAAATACATATCAAGATAGTATGGAAGGATATTATTTTGTTTGACTAAGAAAACAACTAATGTTAATGAAACACCTGGGTGGAATGGGACTTGCTTGGATTATGTTGAGTGGTTACTCAGGGGCCATGTCTATGGTCAGCTGTTGTATCACACTTGTGGACGGCCACCCAGGAACAAAGAGATTGGAGACATTCTTGTCACGAAGCTTCTAGTGCAGCCACATGGCATATGGGCTCTGCCTTGACCAACTAAGTTGCAAGAACTCAGCCAGACGGACAGAAGGTGGTAGTTATGATAGGATGGAACGCGTTCGTGGTGGTCTGAGGGATTGCTTCTGAAAAGTCTCGTCTCGATGCATGTTGAGTCTTGTGGGGAAAGCGCACCACCTCTCGAGAGGGTAAAACTAAGTACTTAGCCGTGTCCCCGATTATGGACAATTTCTGAGCCTCAAGACAGTGAAGCAGTTCAATAATCTCCTCATCCAAATTTCTCTAAGTTAAAACTTGTGGGTGAACAAGGGTAGAGGTTCAGTGATGTCTATCATTGGTACCTTAGTATTTGAAAGAGAATACTTACTCTTCAAAAACTATGAGTTAAAACTTGCTTTTAGCAAAGTCAGCCAAAACCACACTTCGCCATATATTCATGTAGTTGTTGGATTATACTAAGTATCTATGGTATCACTTGCCAATACAATTCCAAATGTATTGACCCTTTGTGGCTGTAACTTATTATGTTGCAGGATACTCCGATGATGAGTAAGGTTGCGGGTCTACACTCGACATGCTTGCCTGTGGCGCATGAAGACAAAGACTCTTTTATTATACTATGTAATGTGAACCTTGATTATCATTAGCCTTGGGCTAAGTGAGTTGTATGAACCATTATACTCCTGGATATGCGATGTAATAATTACCTTTGTTTCTGTGTACTTCATCTTAAACTATGGGTGCTAGCATTTCTATCCAGGGACTAGCATTGCAATCACATGGATCTTACCTTATTATGGTGAGATCTTACAGATGGTATCAGAGCATTGTGTTGCCTATAGGTTCGTGACCCTAGATTGGATTAGACTAAGGAAAACCCTTAGGAAAAATAACTTTATATTCAAACTTTAAACTTGTCTTTCATCTCGTAAAACTTTCCCTAATCATCCTTTCTCATCTATTTTTGTAGATGTCCACCATCAATGAATATGTCAAGAAGGGACCACTGATGACTATGACCCTTGAGTGTGAGACAGAATTTCCCAAGACACTCAAGAACCTCATGATCGGCTTGGGAATGGATGGTGAAGCCGTGTACAAGGGATTTCCTGTGATAGACGAAGGACAAGAGTATTGGTGGGTGCAACTCCATTTGTACAAGAACAAGGAAGATGATCCCAAGAGTATGGGATTCTGCATGTTCACCAACTCTGAAATGCACACGTCATTCTTTGACTCTGCAAGGAATGCTGCGTGGAAAGCCATTGAGGAACTTGGGGAAAGACTCAAGTATATAATGCTCAATACTCAGGAGGATCTCATGGAGGAGAAACGTCTTGTCCAAGACTCAAAGGCCACTGTAAAACGCCTAAGTAAGGATATCATAGGCATGGCTTTGGAGCTATGCGACCAAGACAAGCAGATTGCTGCCAAGGATGCCCAGATTGCTACCTTGGTTAAGAAGGAGTGAGATACTAGTTGGACCACCAACCTTGGCGTTTTATCACGTTAGTATTTTGATCATACCAACCTATGTGGTATGGCAAAAATAAGTTATGTCTGGAACCTTGACTGCTTGAGTTGAATAATGTATTGTTACTTGGTATGAGGAATGTTTTGTTGGTTGATTTTTATTTTATCCTTGCTTATTTTGTGACTTGTCTTTTCTTTCTCTAGACTTGTGTTATTACTAATTTTTTTCATGCTATGCAAAAGATGCCGAATTTTGTCTACAGCACGGCCGAGGATTTCAAGGGAACTCGCTTTGGGACTCGTATGTTGGAGCTCGTCCATGTGCTCGCTCTTCCAATCCCTACCATTCAGGGACTTCAGCTAAGGAAGTTTCAGAGGAAAGACTTATGGGGATTCAGAGTTACCCAGCCAGGACGTGAGACAGAGCCCCAAACTGGGGAGATTGCCTTCAAGATACTCCATGATGACATAGAGAGGGGCCTCGACGTCGCTATGCAGGAGCTGTTGGGATGCCTATGTGGACGTCACTCTTCTGAGATTAGGAGCCACTACTTCCACTTCTTTGGGAGGTGCGACGAGGACAGAGAGCCTATTGTGTTGGACGAGGCCACTAAGGAGTCCATCAAGCCCGTGTGTCACCACCTCCAGGACTTAGAGAGCCTTATCAGACACCTTGATACTGATAGGACTAATGTGATGCTTAGGAACGATGAACTACGAGTCCAACTTAAGGAGAAGGACAAGGCCTTTCGGGAACAGGAGAATCGAATCAAGGAAATGGACAAGAAGTTTGAAGACCAAGAGAGGAAATTCAAGAGCCAAGAGAAGAGGGTTCAGGAGAAGAACAAGAAGATCAGAGACTTGGAGACCGAGTTAGAGCTTGAGGACATTGAGCTAGAAGCAGATCACGAGGTGATAGAGAGGCTACGCACACAGAAGAGAGAATTGCAGGCAAAGATCGATGCTTTGACTACAAGCTTGGAGGAATACAAGGCAGGATTCGCCGTAGCAGGACTTGCACTAGTGGAGGAGGAAGTTGACATGGAGGAGTAGTGATACTATTCCATCTATCTATCGTTTTATTATTATCGAGTTGCATAGATCATACCGACTTGTGGATGACTATGCTAGTATGTTTATTTTCACAAACTCTGTTATTGTCGTGATGTTGAACCTGCATGTGCTTGTTTGTTTGATTGTTGTTACTTTATTGGGTTATCTATCATTACTTACCCTTATTAAACCCACAGATGCCTCCCCGGCGCAACAACGAGGATAACAATGACAATGGCAATGGAATGTAGCAAATGATGGCCGCACAAACACAATTGATGCAAATGATGACTCAATTCATGGCAAACCAGAATCAGAACAACAATAATAACAATAACAACAACCAGAACAATCCACCACCTCTGGATATGCTTACAAGATTTCTAAGGCTGAGACCTCCTAAGTTCTCTGGTACCACTGACCCCATGGAAGCAAATGATTGGCTACGCTCTGTGAATAAGGACCTAGTCACAGTTGGATGCACGGATGCAGAAAAGGTCAGATTCGTAGCACACTTATTAGAAGGTCATGCAGCTACTTGGTGGGACAATTTCCAAGTTACTCACCCTATTGAGGAAGTAACTTGGGCAATATTTGAGGATGGATTCCGTACCACTCACATCTCTTCTGGAATAATGGGGTTGAAGAAAAAGGAGTTTCACAACCTCAAGCAACGCCACCGCAGTATTTCTGAGTATTGTCATGTTATGCACCAGATGATGTTGACACTGACGCGAAGAGAAAGGAGAAGTTCCTTGATGGGTTGAATGATGAAATATCTATGCAACTATATGTTGCTTATGTTCCAACCTATCAATCTTTGTGTGATAAAGCTACCATCCTAGAAAACAAGATGAAGCAAGTGGAGGGTAGAAAGAGAAAGCACCATTTTGATAAGTTTGGATCAGGATCACCTCACAAGCGCTCTCATGGTGAAGGAAGTGGGAGTTCAGGATTCCACAAGAATGGGAATCATAATAACCATCGTAACAATAACCACCACCATGATGGAAACAATCATCGTGGACATAACAAAGGTGGATTCAGGAACAACCACAATGGTCATGGCCATGGAAATCAAAATAGCCAGAATCATCACAATCAGCCAGCAAAGAAAGACATCCGTCAGGTGGAATGTTTCAAGTGCAAGAAGACAGGGCACTATGCTAATGAATGCCCAGAGAAGAAGACTGATGGGGCTAAGCGGAACCCATTTCAAAAAGGTCATGCGAATCACATCAATGTGGAGGAAATTCAAGAAGGATCTGATGCCATGATCAGTAAGTTCAAGATTAACTCCTTTCCTGCACTTATCCTTTTCGATACCGGTGCATCGCATTCATTCATTTCAAGAGCATTTGTAGTCAAAAACAAACTCTCCACTGAAACCATTGGATGTCCCATTAAGGTAAGCTCCCCGGGTGGAGAAATGATAGTAAATTCTAGGTGCCGACAGATAACCCTAGAAATTGGAAAGAACAAGTTTCCAGTTAATTTAATAATCCTAGAGTCCCAAGGATTAGATGTAATATTAGAGATGGACTGGTTGACCCGTTATGAAGGAGTGATTGATTGTGCCAAACGAACTGTTATGCTCACCACCCCAGAAAAGAAAAGGATCAGGTTCAAGTCTAACTTTGAACCCAAGGGGAGCAAGGTTAATTCTCTTAAGGGGTTAGCCTAGACAGTGTGCCAATAGTGAAGGAGTACCCAGATGTGTTCCCTGAAGAATTACCTGGCATGCCACCAGATAGGGATGTGGAGTTTTTGATAGATCTACTACCAGGAACTAGGCCTATAGCAAAGAGACCTTACAAAATGTCGGTGGACAAGTTAAAAGAACTCAAGAAACAGCTGGGAGAACAGTTGAAAAAGGGATTTATCCAACCAAGTTGTTCGTCTTGGGGAGCACCAGTTTTATTTGTTGAGAAGAAGGACCAAAGTCAAAGGCTATGCATAGATTATCGTTCACTTAATGAAGTGACCATAAAGAATAAATATACCCTACCTAGAATAAATGATCTCTTTGATCAGCTAGAGGGAGCATGTGTGTTCTCAAAAATTGATCTACGGTCAGGATATTTCCAACTAAAGATTAGAGAACATGATATACCCAAGACTGCATTTACCACTAGATATGGGTTGTATGAATATACAGTGATGCCGTTTGGATTGACTAATGCACCGGCCTATTTCATGAACATGATGAATAAGGTATTCATGGAATTTCTTGACAAGTTTGTAGTAGTATTCATCGACAACATATTGGTATATTCCAAGAGCAACAAAGAACATGAAGAACACCTACGCCTCATTCTAGAGAAACTCAGGGAACACAAACTATATGCCAAGTTCAGTAAATGTGATTTTTGGCTAAACGAAGTGGGTTTTCTTGGGCACATAGTATCTGGAAGTGGTATGGTTGTTGACCCAGCAAAAGTGGCAGTTGTGACAGAATGGGAACCTCCTAAATCGGTTAAAGAAATCCGTAGTTTCCTAGGCCTAGCGGGATACTATCGAAGGTTCATTGAAAACTTTTCAAAGATAGCAAAGCCTATGACTGATATGCTAAAGAAAGAGAAGAAGTTTAACTGGACAGAAGCATGTGAAACCAGTTTTCAAGAGTTGAAGAAGAGACTAGTGTCAGCACCAGTGTTATGTTTGCCTGATCTTGAGAAAGACTTTCAAGTCTATTGTGATGCATCTCACCAAGGACTAGGAGGTGTACTAATGCAGGAAGGTAAAATTGTAGCTTATGCATCAAGGTAACTCAAAAATCATGAAGTGAACTATCCTACTCATGACCTAGAGTTGGCATCAGTTGTGCATGCCTTAAAAACATGGAGGCATTATCTTATGGGAAAATATTGTGAAATGTTCACCGATCACAAGAGTCTGAAATACATTTTTACACAGAAAGAACTCAACATGAGACAAAGAAGATGGCTAGAACTTATCAAAGATTACGACTTAAGTTTGCAATACCACCCTGGAAAGGCAAATGTCGTAGCCGATGCATTAAGCCGCAAGGTTTATGTAAATGGCCTCAATAAAGGAGAATTGCCGGAGGAGTTATGTGCCCAATTTAGAGAGTTGAGACTAGAGATAGTGCCTGAAGGGTACCTTGCATCCTTGGAAGTGTAACCCACACTGATGAACAGAATTCAAGAAGCTCAAAAGATGGACAAAGAAATAGAAGAAATCAAAAGTAAGATTAGTAAAGGCAAGGCAAAAGGATTTCATGTAGATGAACAAGGAACCTTATGGTACAAAAAACGTATCTGTATTTCGCAGGATCTTGAGCTTAAGAAGTTGATCTTATAAGAAGCACACAACTCACCATATTCAATTCATCCTGGCAACACCAAGATGTATATGGATGTTAAGGAAAGATTTTGGTGGAATAATTTAAAGAAGGATATAGCAGAGCACATTGCCTTGTGCAACGTGTGTAGTCGTGTAAAGGCAGAACATCAGAAACCGGCGGGATTATTACAACCACTGCCAATACCTGATTGGAAATGGGATAAAATCAGTATGGATTTTATCACCGGACTGCCAAGGACTAAATCTGGATACGATTCTATATGGGTCATCGTTGACCGCTTGACAAACGTGGCTCATTTTATACCGGTGAAGACCACTTACACAAGTGCCAAGATAGCCAAGATATACATGAATAGAATTGTATGCTTACATGGGGTGCCTAAGAGTATCGTGTCGGATAGAGGAACTCAATTCACTTCGCACTTTTGGCGACAACTTCACGAGTCATTGGGAACTCGACTAGAATTCAGCACTGCATTTCATCACAGACTGATGGGCAGACAGAAAGGACCAATCAAATATTGGAAGATATGCTAAGAGCTTGTGCGTTGGATTATGGATCTAGTTGGGATGAAAGTCTACCATACACAGAGTTTTCCTACAATAACAGCTATCAATCAAGCATAGAAATGGCTCCGTTTGAATTCCTTTATGGAAGGAAGTGTACTACACCGTTGCTGTGGAATGGAGTAGGAGAAAGAAATTTGTTCGGGCCAGACCTAATCAAGGAGGCTGAATAGAAAGTCAAGATGGTAAGGGATAGGCTAAAGGTAGCCCAATCTCGGCAAAAGAGCTATGCCGATCCAAAACGTAGAGAGGTCACCTATGAGGTTGGTGATAGAACTTATCTCAGAGTATCACCACTTCGTGGTGTGAAGAGATTTGGAATCAAAGGAAAATTAGCGCCACGCTATGTGGGACCCTTCAAGATTTTGAGCCGCAAAGGAGAAGTGGCATATGAGATAGAATTACTAGAATCTCTGTCAGCAGTTCATAATGTATTTCATGTCAGTCAGCTGAAAAAGTGTCACCCAGAAATGGAAGAAACTTCGTTGAAAGACACTATACCATTAGAGGAAGTTCAGCTAGAGAATGATCTAACTTATGAAGAGAAACCTATTAAGATTCTGGAGACAACAGAAAGAATTACCCGTACCAAGACAATCAAATTCTGCAAAGTGCAGTGGAACCATATCACGGAATCAGAAGCAACATGGGAACGAGAGGATGAACTTCAGAGAGATCACCCTCACCTATTTGCTATCCAACCCGAATCTTGAGGGCGAGATTCATCTTAAGGGGGTTAGATTTGTGACATCCCAAAAATTTTCTCTGAAAACAATCATCATTGCACTCATATCATCATGGCATGTACTACTTTGCATTTAGTTTGTCCCCCAAAAATTTGGTGAAATTTAGAGGCAATTTGGAGCCCTTTTGCTAAATTCAAAAACCTAGAAAAAAAATCTAAAAGGAAAAAGAAAAGGAGGGAAAAAAATTTAAACAACAGCAGTACTCTGGCCTTTTCGGCCCAACCAGCCCAACAAGCCCACCCGGGCCACTCTCCCCCTCTCTGTCTTTTCTCACGCCCCCACTGCACACCCCCACCCACTTACCTCCTGGCCCCACGCCCACGTCGACGCCACCTCATCTTCTTCCACGCGAACAGGTTGCACCTCCTCCCCTCCTCTGCCGTTTCCAAAACCCGGCCGAATTCAGGCGTTTCTCGCATTAACCCCCCAAGGCGACCACCCCTTCTTAATCCCCTCCCCCTCCCCGTCAGTTTCCCCTCAGCCACTTCCCCAGAGAGCCCCCAGTCTCCGCAATCGCTAGCTCAAACCGCCGCCGTCTGAAGCAACTCCGGCGACGATTCCGGTGAGCTCCGGCCACTATGCGCCCTCCTCTCTGCCCTATTTTCTGTGCCGTGTCCTGGCGCGTCTTTTAACCCCGGCCGCATGCCTTCTCTTGCTCCAGGTCCATGACACGGTCTACTTCGGCGAACTCCCTCTGTCGCCGCTGTCCGTCGAGCTTTCCGGTAAGGTTAGGGTTTCCGCCGCCCCTTTTCAGTCTCTGCTAGATCATGCTGACCCGGGCGCACCCCACTGACCCCTCTCCTTGCTTGTTTGAGCCCCAGATCGTCGTCTCCGACGCAGAGCCACGAGCTCCGCTGTTGACGCAACTCCGGCGAGGGATCAAGATCGAGCCAGAGCACCCCCCCACGCCACCATGACCTCCATCGAGACCGCCATGACCGCCTCGACCTCTGGTAAGTGTCCATGGACCCCCTGCCCCTGTAGAACCGCCAGAACATTGCCACCCGCCGCGCCGCTGCCGCGCGCGGTAGGTCGGCACCGCCCGTTTCTGGCCAGGCCCTAAGAGCCATTAGATCTATCGCCAGCGGCTCAGATTAGACCTCTAATCGAAAGGGTACAGGCTGATCAGATCCGTCCGTTTGTCACTTAAAATCTAACGGTCTGCAGTAGTCGATCCGACCGAACCAGTACGGACCAATAGGGTTTCGCCACGTCGCCCAGGCTATCTGTTTAAATAGAAAAATAGACAGATTATGTATTAAACTTAGAAATTTAATAACTTTTGATCCACAATTCAGAAAAATACAAATTTGGTGTCTATGGATTCAGTAAAATAAGACCTTTATTATAGAGGCCTTGTTTCACACTTTTGCTTCTGAAAAATTGGAATTGTAGGCAGAACCTTTTTAGGAGTATTTTGCTCATAAAAAATTATTCCATAAATTGTTTTTGGGTATTTCTTATGCCTTTAGATAGAGTATTTAACCTCTGCACTGTAGACTCTGTAAGTTTTAGAGTTTTGATCATATCATTGCATTTTGCATGCATTCATATTTTTTTGTAATGTTTTATTGATTGAATTATTGTTGTTGTATTGTTCTTTGTGTAGATTGTGTGGATTGTGAAGTTTGTTGCTGTGAGGATTATACCTATTCCCCTAGCTACCAAGGCAAGTGATATTTCATCTTATGTCCTATTATTTTCACTATTGCACTAGTGTTTTTTTGGTAGATCTTAGCATGATAGGATTATTTATATGTCACTATACTATGCTATGCTATCCTATAAATTATATCTTGGTAGTATTTCCCTAGTTGAAAGACTTCGTATGCTAGAGTGCTTAGCCATGCTATTAGAATTCGTGGGTGGAAAATACATATCAAGATAGTATGGAAGGATATTATTTTGTTTGACTAAGAAAACAACTAATGTTAATGAAACACTTGGGTGGAACGGGACTTGCTTGGATTATGTTGAGTGGTTACTCAGGGGCCATGTCTATGGTCAGCTGGTGTATCGCACTTGTGGACAACCACCAAGGAACAAAGAGATTGGAGACGTTCTTGTCACGAAGCTTCTAGTGCAGCCACATGGCATATGGGCTCTGCCTTGACCAACTAAGTTGCAAGAACTCAGCCAGACAGACAGAAGGTGGTAGTTATGATAGGATGGAACGCGTTCGTGGTGGTCTGAGGGATTGCTTCTGAAAAGTCTCGTCTCGATGCATGTCGAGTCTTGTGGCGAAAGTGCACCACCTCTCGAGAGGGTAAAACTAAGTACTTAGCCGTGTCCCCGATTATGGACAATTTCTGAGCCTCAAGACAGTGAATCAGTTCAATAATCTCCTCATCCAAATTTCTCTAAGTTAAAACTTGTGGGTGAACAAGGGTAGAGGTTCAGTGATGTCTATCATTGGTACCTTAGTATTTGAAAGAGAATACTTACTCTTCAAAAACTATGAGTTAAAACTTGCTTTTAGCAAAGTCAGCCAAAACCACACTTAGCCATATATTCATGTAGTTGTTGGATTATACTAAGTATCTATGGTATCACTTGCCAATACAATTCCAAATGTATTGACCCTTTGTGGCTGTAACTTATTATGTTGCAGGATACTCTGATGATGAGTAGGGTTGCGGGTCTACACTCGACATGCTTGCCTGTGGCGCATGAAGACAAAGACTCTATTATTATACTATGTAATGTGAACCTTGAGTATCATTAGCCTTGGGCTAAGTGAGTTGTATGGACCATTATACTCCTGGATATGCGATGAAATAATGACCTTTGTTTCTATATACTTCATCTTAAACTGTGGGTGCTAGCATTTCGATCCAGGGACTAGCACTGCAATCACAGGGATCTTACCTTATTATGGTGAGATCTTACATTATTTATGCTCGATAGTGGGTTCATGCCTCTGGTAATTTGGGGAAGTGACAGAAATCTCTAAGGTACTAGATGTGTTGTTGCTACTAGGGAGAAAACAACAATCCTTTGTTCATAGAACAATCGTATTGTTTACTTTACACGCAATTCGTAAAGCAATAATCTGTTGCTTGCAACTTAATACTGGAGGGGGTTCGGATGATAACCTGAAGGTGGATTATTAGTCATAGATGCAGTTGGATGGCGGTCTATGTATAATGTTGTAATGCCTAATCGAATCTCAAAGGAGTCAAGATGATTAGTATATGCATGTATTGCTTTCTCGATGTTTGTCAATTGCCCAGCTGTAATTTGTTCACCCAGCATGTTACCTATCTAAGGAGAGCCACCTCTAGTGAACTATGGATCCCGATCCTTTTATTTTACATACAATCTACAAACTGTTTACTACTTTGTGTTTACTTTCTGCAAACTATTACTTCCTTCCATTCGATACGTTTAATCCTTTGTTTTCAGCAAAACATGGTGAGATTGACAACCTCATCGCAAGTTGGGGACAGAGTTATGTGGTTGTGTTGTGCAGGTCTCCACGTTGCTACTAGCACCGGTAGTGCGCCCTGCCAAGGATCATCTAGCAACACCTTTGGGGTGTTTCCTTGCTCCTACTGGTTTGATTAAACCTTGGTTTCATAACTGAGGGAAACTTGCTGCTGTGCTCATCATACCTTCCTCTTGGGGTTCCCCAATGAGCTTGTTAATACACGAGCCATCAAGCATTTTTCTGGCGCCGTTGCTGGGGAGTCAAGGACATCTTCACAAGGGGAGTCCCTCATAAGGGGAGTCCCTCATAACCAATCTCTTTACTTTGTTATTTTTGTTTTGCTTAGTTTCTTTTTTGCTTTGTTTGCTTGTTTCTTTATCAAAAACACACAAAAATAGTTTATTAGTTTGCTTTCTTATTTGAAAACCCAAAAAAATGACTACTCTTGAAAACACTAAGTTGTGTGACTTCACTAGCACCAACAACAATGATTTTATGAGCACACCTATTGCTCCACCTGTGCCTGAAGATACTTTCTAAGATAAAACCTGCTTTACTCAATCTTGTCATGAGAGAACAATTTTCTGGTATTGGTAATGAAGATGCTGCTGCCCATCTAAATAACTTTGTTGAACTTTGTGAGATGCAAAAGCATAGGGATGTAGATGGTGATATTATTAAGCTGAAATTGTTTCCTTTCTATTTGAGAGGAAAAGCTAAAGAATGGTTGAATTCCTTAACTAGGAATAGTATTGATTCTTGGACTAAGTGCAAAGATGCTTTCATTAGAAAATACTATCCTCCTACTAAGATTATATCTATGAGAAGTGAAATAATGAAGTTTAAACAATCTGATAATGAGCATGTTGCTCAAGCTTGGGAAAGAATGAAATCTTTGGTTAAGAATTGTCCCACTCATGGACTGACTGCTTGGATGATCATCCAAACTTTTTATGCAGGATTGAACTATTCTTCAAGGAATCTATTGGATTCTGCTGCTAGAGGTACCTTTATGACCATCACTTTGGGTGCTGCAACAAAACTTCTGGACAATATGATGGTTAATTATTCTGAATGGCATACTGAGAGAGCTCCACAAGGTAGGAAGGTAAATGCTGTTGAGGAAACCTCCTCCTTGAGTGATAAGATTGATATTATTATGTCTATGCTTGTTAATGGGAAAGCCCATATTGATCCAAATAATGTTTCTTTAGCCTCTTTGGTTGCTCAAGAAGAGCAAGTTGATGTGAACGTCATAAGAAGTAACTATTTTGGCAATAATGCTTATAGGAATAATTTTGGTAACAACAATTATAAGCCATATCCTCCCAACAATTGTAATGCTTACAGAAATTCCTACAACAATAATAGGAGTGCACCCTCTAAACTTGAAGTTATGCTTAAAGACTTTATTAGTAAACAAACTGCTTTCAATAAAACTATTGAGGAAAAACTCTCTAATGCTGAAAGAAATATAGCATCTTTGGCTGAAGCTCAATCTTCTTTGAATAAAATGGCTGCTAAACCTGAAACTAATGATAATCCCTTTGCAGCTACTAATGCCATACAAGTAAGAATTGATGAAAATGTTAGACTATTAGCTGAATTACATGCTAAGTGGGAAAGAGAAGATGAAATTGCTAGAAACATTAGTGTTTCTACTATCACAACCACTAGTGTTGAGGCTAGTAATAGTTCTACTACTTTAGATGATAAGTTTGATTTTGATCTTGATGGTTGCAATATCTCTGAAGTTATTAAGTTCCTACAAAAGCTTGCTAAAAGTCCTAATGCTAGTGCTATGAACATGGCCTTTACAAAACACATTACCGATGCTCTCATAAAGATTAAAGAAGAAAAGATGAAACACAAAGCTTCTATTCCTATAAAACAAGAATATGGTTGGGAATCCATCATTAATATGAAAGTGAATGACTTTGATTTCAAAGCTTTATGTGATCTTGATAGTAGTGTTTCTATTATGCCTAGAAGGATTTATGATATGCTTGATTTGCCTCCACTTGAAGATTGTTATTTGAATGTCCCACTTAATGATAATGCTAAAAAGAAACTCATGGGGAGTCTTAATGATGTTCTTATTATGGTTAACAATGCCTATGTCCCCGTTGATTTGTATGTTTTGGATGTTGAATGCAATGCTTCTTGTCCTATTACTTTGGGAAGACCTTTTCTTAGAACTGTTGGTGCCATTATTGATATGAAAGAAGGCACCATTAAGTATAAACTTCCACTCAAGAAAGGTATAGAACACTTCCCCAAGAAGAGAGAGAAAATTTCTTTTGCTTCTCCTATGAAAACAAAATTTGGTCTTAATGCTTCTTCATTTGAGAACACTTGATTCTTTCTTGCTTCTTATGCCTAACTTAAAGGCGTTAAAGAAAAGTACTTATTGGGAGATAACCCCAAAGTTTTAGATGAGTCTTGGAAGTTATTACTTCAGTAATAACCGCTCATTATCATTTTTATTTGCTTTTTGTGCCAAGAGTAACCTCTAATGAGAGAGAAGTAATGATTGGGAAAGTTGTTGTCCCGAAACAGATTTCTGTGCTTCACCATAAAAATTCGTGTAAAATCTCTGAACGTCTTTTTGAGGCGTGAATTTTTGTGCTTCTGATCCAGGTTGTTATATAACTTTCGTTAGTTCAACATGTTTTGATTTGAGCAACAGGAGGTCTTCGAAAAAATTAGTCTTTACCTGCTGGTCTGTTCTGACAGATTTCTGCCATTTTCTGCATTTGCTTCTTGTTGGTTCATTTTTGAGTTCTTTTGGGGAATTGAGCTTTTTGAGGGAAGTGCTACAGTAGCTAGTGTTCTAATGGAAGTTTATTTGGTGTTAGAACTAAATCTTAAGACTTATTTATCTTTAGTGCACTAATGTTGCTAATAAAGATTGTGTGAAGTTTTGTATGAAGGAAAAATTTCAGGTGTATGGAAGGAATGAGTAATGAGATGAAGGATGGACTAACGCTCAAGCTTGGGGATGCCACGCGTGTCACCCCAAGAAATATCCAAGAAGTACAAGCGTCAAAGCTTGGGGATTCCCAAGGCATTCCCTTCTTCATCAATAAAAATCCCAGGTTTCTTCCAAACGCTTCATTTTTCTTGTTTCATGCACAGTTGTGTTGTTCTTGGAGCGTCTTCTTTTTCGTTTTCATTTTGGTTTTTCGTTTGCTTTTGTTTGCTTAGTTTTCTGAATAAATTGGTTGGACCCCCTCTTTCATACATTGGTTTGCAAATAGTTTGGTTTGGTTTGGAAAAGAGTAGGAAAGTTCATGCTTATGTGGTAAAAAGAGCTCGTTTTTGACTGTGGCTTATGCTCTGTCATGCCATGCTTGATATTGTTTTGGATTTATGCTTAGTATTCTTTGCTGTAGCATGACTTGTTATAAACAATTGAGATTGCTTAATGTGCCTTGGATGAATCATGCGTTGTTTTAGCATATTAAAGCATAGTATAGTGGTATTCTCCTTTGATGCTTTATTTGGGTTGACTTGGCGCATGCTCACACCATGTTATGACTATCTAAAGTCACCATAGCCTTTATGATCCTTTATTTTTCAACTTGTAGTATCACTTTATGCTTTTATCAATGATGTTTTGTCGCTATGCATGATTATGGCCATTATTGCTCTCTTAGTTTGTCGCTCCCAGTCTTTTGCTAGCTTCCACAACCAAGTATGAGTTCCACTCGTGCATCCAACTGCCTAAACCAAGTTATTCCAAAGAGTCCACCATACCTACCTACTAGCTTATGTTATTCCAAGTATATTCATGCTTTTGTTTATCTTCCAAATTAAACTTGTTATGAGAAAACTAGTGATTAAAGCTCTCACGAACTTGATGGCACATTTTACTTTTCTTGCCCTTAATAAACTTAAACCATTGTGTCGTCTATGTTGTATATGCCTGCACTTATTTGTTGGGAATTAGCAGAACCATGCTTTCATGGGGAACGCTTTCAACATTGCACTTGGTACTGGTACCTAGTTGATATCATGCTCTTTTGTATATAGATGTCGTCGGTGTGAAATGAAAGGGGAGCTTGTAAGTCCATGGAGTTATGTATATGTGTTAGAGAAACGCCTGGGCCGCTGGTCTAATCCATGCTGACATGGTGGAAACCTGCAGCGTAACCATAATGAGTTGTCCATGAAGCATTCTTCTTATAAAAAAAGAGTCCTATATTGAGAAAAAAGAGAAAAATAAAAAAAGAGATTATGAAAAGAGGAAAGAGAGAAAAAAGCACCATATTCCCATGGTAAATAAGAAGATTGCTGAGATGCTCGTTGTCTGCTTGCCTTGTCATTTTGATACGGGGATTCTTCCGTATCATCGGGCAAGGGGTACCCCGTTGGCGGTTCTCTATGATACACATGTACTTACGATGACAAGAACTTACCGGTGACTAAACTTGAGTAGCATGAGAAGCGGCCCTCGTGTACAAGGGACATGAGATTTCTAACTTATACTTCATCAAGCATGTATACCATAGTTTGTTCACTTTAACCTTAATCACTTCAAGATGCTTATGAAAGGGGCAATGAGAGCTGAAAGCTATAAGTACCATAATTTTTGAAAGCTCTTTATGAGACTTGAATCCCTACTTCCTTTTATGAAGGCCGTTCTTCCATCATTATATATTGAGTCTCCACCTTCTATCTTTATGCACTTACTTTGAGAGCATAGTGGCCATTCTTAGTTCTATGTGCATTGTCCCAAGACTAATTGATTGATGCATGACTTGATATTGCTTGTTTTAAACTATTTGTATCTAGTCACTCTTATGAACTTTGAAGGTGTCCTATGCATTTATATTTGCTACTCTATGAGGGACAAGCTGAATACTATTATGCTATGTTTTCTTTATGTGAAACAAACAAATGTCTTGCAAAACATTGTTATTCATGAATCTTTTGTTTGTGCCTTTTTATGTTCATCATAGTTTCTTTGTCTTATTGCTAGAACTTTGTCTTTCATGTTATGATTAAAGTACTTTGATCCCAACTTTGAATGTTTTACAAATACTTTGATCAAGTCTTTGATGGTGCATGTCACCTCAAAAATTATTCATTCTTTTTATCACTTACCTACTCGAGGACGAGCAGGAGTTAAGCTTGGGGATGTTGATACATTGCAAATGTATCTAAATTTTTTGATGTTCCATGCTTGGTTTTATCCACTTTCTTGTGTTTTGTCCACACTTTGGAGTACTTTTCATATGATTTCTTAGACTAACCTATTAACAAGAGCCACAGTGCCAGCTGCCTGTTTTCTGCTGTTTTTGGTTCCAGGAAAGTCAGAAAATGAATATTCTCGAAATTGGACGGGACAAAAGCCAAAGTGCCTATTTTTACGGAAGTCATCAGATGCTAGAATACGAGACGGAGAAGGGCCGGGGGCGGCCACACCACCTGGCCACGCGGCTAGGCCTGGCCCGCGCCAGGGGGTGGTCTAGCCTACCCCAGCACCCCCTCGGCCTCTCCTTCCACCTATAAGATGCCCTTGGGAGGAAAACCCTAAGTACCCGATCAAAAAATCCACAAAAGAGTCTGTAGCCGTCGTCATCTCCATCCCTAGATCAGGAGGGATCTGAAGCTCTTCCCGGCACCCTACCGGAGAGGGGAATTCACCCTGGAGGCCTTCTTCATCACCATGCAAGCCTCCGGTGTGATGCGTGAGTAGTTCATCCTTGGACTACAGATCCATGTAGTATCTAGATGGCTGGTTCTCCTCCTTTGTGCTTTCATGTTTAGATCTTGTGAGCTCCGTTCATTATCAAGATCATCTATTTGTAATTCTGCATGTTGTGTTTGTGGGGATCCGATGGATATTAAGATGCTATTTCAGATTGATTATTGATTCTATCATGTCTTTGTTATTTGTGATCTTGCATGCTTTCCGTTGTTAGTAGCTAGCTTGGCCAACTAGATGCTAGTAACTCCAAAAGTTAGTATTTATGCTCGATAGTGAGTTCATGCCTCTGGTAATCTGGGGAAGTGACAGAAATCTCTAAGGTACTAGATGTGCCATTGCTACTAGGGAGAAAACAACAATCCTTTGTTCATAGAACAATCATATTGTTTACTTTACACGCAATTCGTAAAGCAATAATATGTTGCTTGCAACTTAATACTGGAGGGGGTTCGGATGATAACCTGAAGGTGGATTTGAAGTAAATATGCCTTGAGAGGCAACAATAAAGTTGTTATTATATATTCCTTATACATGATAGATGTTTATTTTAATAAACAAAAAGGGTTCCTAGTCATGCCTCTCTTATAGACTAGCTTGTTGATTAACAGGATGATCAAGGTTTCCTGATCATGGACATTGGATGTTGTTAATAACAAGGTCACACCATTGGTGGAATGATGTGATGAACATTCATCCGAAGTATAGCATTACGATCAAGTCATTATGTTTATATTGCTATAACATCATATGAAGTAATCTTTATCCTTAGACCATGAGATCATGTTAATTGCTAACACCGGAAGAGTATCTTGATAACATCAAATGTCACACCGTAACAGGGTGACTATAAAGATGGGTTCAGTACTACGAAGGTGTTATGTTGAGGCTCATGGATCAAGAGTGGAATTTGTCAATCCAGATGATGGATAGATATACTCTGGGCCCTCTCGGTGATATCACATTAGGATAGCTTGCAAGCAAGTGATGTGATCACTAGAAAGTTATATCACGGGAACGAGAAAAGAGTGCATGTAGGTAACGAGATCAAACTAGGTATGGAGATATCGATGATCGAATCTTGGACATGTAATATATCGAGAGACAAAGGGATTTAGTTACAAGCGTTAAAGGTTCTCACGATCACAGGAGTCATCGTTGAATGTGTAGGAGTCAGTACGGATCTTCAGGTCCCGCTGCTGATTATTGATCGGAGAAGGGTCTCGATCATGTCTGCATTATTCGCGAACCGTAGGGTGGCACACTTAAGAGTTACCGGACACCATTTTGGAGCACATATGTTTCAGACGAAAGAATTGCAAAGCGCAGGAATTGTTTCAATAGAAACCGGAAATTGTTTCGGGTGAAATTGCAGAAGGTGGTTCTGCATGTGATATTGAAATATTGCAAGGGGCTATATGTGAATGTTTGTTAATTAAAGTAATTAACAAAATTCTGAATAAATTTAATAAAAAGGGTTTTATTAAACGAGAGAGCATTAAATTTGGAGAAATTTAATGCATTTAAAGTGGAGACTTTAAAAGGGAATGTGAAGAGGCATTTTAATGTGGAGGGGTTACCACCACATGAATGGGGGAGGTGAGGGGTCACCCCCCATGCGCCGGCCATGGAGAGAGGGGGCACCCCCCCTCCTCCTATAAAAGGCCACCCATTCCCTCCTTCATCCTCACACCTCCTTGTGAAGGATCTCTCTCCCCCTCTAGAATTATTCCCCCATGGTCTCGGATTAGCGAGATACATGTTCCCGGTGGCATTTCGTATGGAAGGAGTTGCTGCTTCTGCTGGATCGCTGGAGCGAGGAGGTGGAGGTTGTCCGGTGGCTTGAACGTGTGTGCGAGTGCGGATGCGCTGCTGAGTTGCGGCGTACGGACTTCCTCATGATCTTGAGATCGGCAAGTGTACGACTACATCAACCACGAGTTCCTACTCGTTAACAAAGCTCGTTGTCTACGAGGGTAAGTTCTCGTTGGATGTATGTCCACCCGTTGCTTTGTACCTAGTAGATAGTTCACACCGTAGGAATTTTTTTGTTTTCTATGCTGCGGACCCAACAGGATTATTAGTCATAGATGCAGTTAGATGGCGGTCTATGTATAATGTTGTAATGCCCAATCGAATCTCAAAGGAGTCAAGATGATTAGTATATGCATGTATTGCTTTCTCGATGTTTGTCAATTGCCCCGCTATAATTTGTTCACCCAGCATATTATCTATCTAAGGAGAGCCACCTCTAGTGAACTATGGATCCCGGTCCTTTTCTTTTACATACAATCTACAAACTGTTTACTGCTTTGTGTTAACTTTCTGCAAACTATTACTTCCTTCCATTCGATACATTTAATCCTTTGTTTTTAGCAAAACATGGTGAGATTGACAACCTTATCGCAAGTTGGGGACAGAGTTCTGTGGTTGTGTTGTGCAGGTCTCCACGTTGCTACTAGCACCGGTAGTGCGCCCTGCGAAGGCTCAGCTAGCAACACCTTTGTGGTGTTTCCTTGCTCCTACTGGTTCGATTAAACCTTGGTTTCATAACTGAGGGAAACTTGCTGTTGTGCTCATCATACCTTCCTCTTGGGGCTCCCCAACGAGCTTGTTAATACACGAGCCATCACGCCCGTATAGTTGCCAAAAAGGTCGCAAACAACGGGATTTGACCCCCAAAAAGCTCCAGAACCTTCCCTAAGTCATATGACGGTATTGGGGGAACCCTAGGGCACCCCAAGGCATATATAAAGGAGGGAGGACCCAAGAGAGAGCCACCAATCCATAGCCCTTCAGGGGCGGAGCTCTACCACCACCGCCACCCATCCGATCTTCATTGCAGCGGAGCTTTGCCTCAACCACACCTCTGAGATCTAGATCTCCATCAACACCATCACCATCAAGGCATCCAAGCAAGAAGAAGGGGAGGAGAAGGAAGACATCACCACCACCACGCATCGATCTCCATCTCCATCATCATCTCCATCTCCCTCTCTCTTGTGTTTAGTAATTGTAAGATTGAACACGGTTGTGATATCATTATATATTTATATATGTTTTGTTGTTCATCCATGTGTGAGTGATTGATTCAGTTCTAGGTTGAGGTATGATCTAGTGCGCTAAGTTAGAATTTATTATGATCTAAGATGAGTTTATGTGATCCTTTGGTCCGGAAGTGCCTTTTGCCTTGCGGTGACGTGCGAGAACCATGTATAGTGCACATAGAGTGACAACCCGGTAATCAATTAGGGAACGTTTATTTCTCTGAGTAATCTCTTATAGATCAGACATATATTTGCCCATCTAGTACTAGTGAGACCGAAGCCTAGAAGCCCTCTCTCATTCCATTCAATCCTACAACTACAATCTCTTTAATTTAGTACATATTCCTGTTTACTTTCCGTCTTAGTTTATTTTGTTCTTGTTAAAAGTTCTTTGTTTTAAACCTCTCTCAATTATCGTTGTTCTAGTAACTTATAGAATAGGCTATTTCCAAACCACGGTTTGGGTGCGAAACGCGGCCGCATTGACAACGTGGCTACGGGGTCATGTTGTTTCCGTTCATCGATCTCCCATCAGGACAAACTCTTAAATATTTGCTGCTACAGGTACCACAATAACCCTGTTATTGGTGCAGGAATCCAGTCATCAAATTTGCGCCGTTGCCGGGGAGATAAGCATCCGGTTATTACCTTCCTACTCGCACATAGTTTATTTCTGTTTGTTGCTATTTATTTTACTACTTTTGATTATTTGAAAAGAACAAAAAATTTACTTTACCTTTTGTTAGTAGTCTTGTTATTTATTTTAGTTATAGGAAATTTAGAAACATAGGAACTATGGAAATCTTAAGTATTGCGGAGTATGGTTTCCTGAGTGTTTATCATTTTCACGCTCTTATTGTTCAGCCCGCTATTGATGTGGATGAATATGAGATTAATCCTATGTGGATAAATATGATCATGGAAATAGCTTTTGCAGGAGATCCGGACAATGATCCATATGAGCATATTGACAAATTTACTTCATTGTGTTCTATGGTGAAGGCAAATGGATGGACAAATAATAAGCTAAAGTTATATCTGTTCCGGTTCTTGCTGAAAGGAAAAGCTAAAGATTGGCTAAGACCGCATCCCACATGACACTTCAATTCATGGAAAGGTATCTCCGAAGCTTTTATCGGTAAGTATTTCTCACAAAAGCAAACTTATGAGCGTAGGCTTCATATCTTGAATTTCAAGCAAAGCAACAATGAGGATTTAATACAAGCTTATAGTAGGTTATCGAAATTAATGCATGATTGTCCACATCATAATTTACCTAATTGGTTATTGTTGAATCACTTTTATGGAGGCTTAAATCACTCTTCTAAGGATAAGCTAGATATGATGTGTGATAGTGCATTCCTTGGAAAAACTTTGGAAGAAGGTTGGAAACTGTTAAGAGATATACATAATAATTTTCATCAATGGCAATGTGAAATTGTGCATGAAGAAAAACCTCTCCCTATTGATCTACAGAACTTGGTCAAATGAGTTTCTTAAAGATGAAAATAGAAGAGGAAAAATTCCTTATGATGATACCTTAGTTAGAGATGTTCTTTCTAAAGCAACGCCTTTCATAGCTGATTATTTTAATCATGTTAGAATTGCTGCTACTAACGATGGAGAACAGCCCTCTACTATTACTCCCATATCTTCCACTTGTTGCATCATTGAAGCAGGAAAGAAGGATAAATCCAAGAAGCCTAAAACCAGGAAAAATAAAAATAAGAAGCCTTGTGTTGAATATCCCACACATCTAACACCTGTAGATGAAGTGAAACGGAATTATGAAGAATATTAGGGAAATGAAAGATGCATCAAGGAGAAAGAAGAAAAAGAAATCAAGGAGTGGAATGAATTGAAAGCAGCTCTCAAACCTTATCCCCCACCTATTCCTGATCTCTATTATTCTTCTGACTTTAGTGATGACGAGGACTTAAATTATTCTATAATCCCTGATAATTGCCCTAAAGAGGTTTTTGATGATTCTAGTAGTGTTTGTTTAAGTACTCTTTTCGGGGAAATCAATTATGATGAGCCAAAGACGGAATCCTGTGTGCCTCCCATACATGTTTGCTATGACTTTTGTTTTACTAATGAGGTGCAGGAAATTCCGGTGGCAAAGACCAAGCTACTAGATCCAAAAGAACATTATGAGCTATACCCTCAAAATAGTAATCAAGGTAAAGATTCAAAGTTTGATAATAAATCTTTAACACCCTCTATGCAGGAAGGAAAGAATACATATTTACAGAGCTTGGTGAATCCATCCTCACGCGGCAACGAGAACACTTACAAGATACCGATGCACCGCAAGCGGGTACATCATAGAAGAAAAAAGTATGATATAGATCCTGAAAACACTTGTTGGAGGTAAGAAAATTACTCCTATAACTGCCTCCATTGCTGAATAAATGTGGAGTATAAAAGCCTGGCTACTTGGTTATAAGAAAGCGCTTCCTGGAAGGCAACCCGGAAGTCATTATGTGTCTTTCTTAGTTTTGTGTCTTGAGTCTAGATGCATTCATGTTGCATTGGCATTTTTATTTTTTGGATGAATTGCTATTAGAGTTATCTTGTTGTAGTTTTTAAAAGGTATAATTTATTATTACTATGTGTTTCACAACTCAGTTGTACCTAAATCTCATCCTATACATGTTAATGTTGGTCGAAAATTCAAGTTGTTATTTTACTTTCAAAACAAGGTATATCACTAAGTTAGAGGATAAGAAATAATTTTCGAAGAAACATTTTTTTTGATGCATACAGAGAGTTGAACGACCAACTATACGGCGGGAATAAAAATTCTGGCCATATAGCTCCGGTCGTATAGATATATTTGCCATCGACAATTTTTCTTTCATATGTACTGAGAGTTTAACGACCAACTATACAGCGGGAATAAAAAATACGACCGTATAGCTCCGATCGTATAGATATCGGTGCCTCCGTACAAATTCTTTTCCAATATACTAACAGTTTAACGACCAACTATACGGCAAGAATAATGATCTCGACCATATAGTTCCGATCGTATAGATATCGATGCCTTTGTATATTTTATTTTCCTAGGGACAGACAGTTTGACGACCAACTATACGGTGAGACACTTTTGGTCCAACCGTATAGTTGCGCCCGTATAGTTGAGAAAACCCCTCAAATGCCAACTGGAAGATAACCAATGCTCAAACTTTTATTCTTTCTTCTTCTTTCTTCATCTTTCTTCTTCTAAAAACCTCGAAACACCACCTGGGAGATTCTCCCATGATCTAGAGAAGCCGAGCATATATAAGCAATAAATTTCTACCTCAGAAACCTCCTAGACTATAATTCTCTATAGAATTTCATGTTTTCTTTTTTTACTTTCCTTTTATCGGCGGGTTAAACGAACTATGTTCGTATACCAAACCGATGCATTTTATTTTATGTGTTATTTTCACAGGGACTTGAACCTTGTGTGACGATGTGTACAGTAGTGCCGACCGTGCAAACACTCACATGAGGCACTTGGTTGCTTCAATTCAATGCTTCGACAATCAGTGTCTATTTTTAAGCAGGTCCTCAAGGAAGGCACACCAGGCCATATCAAAAAACATGTTGAAGCAAAGGTTCTTTGTCCATCAAAAGAGAGGTTACTTGTACCTCAACGGTAAAGTGTGTCACCCTTATCTTCAACTAAGCTTGGGGAGGTAACCAGTTATCACACTCTCTTTTGGAAACTGTATTTTCTCTTTTCTTTTGGTGATATACTCAAGTTTGGTCCTTGCAAAGTTCTAAGCTTGGGGAGGTTACTTCTATATGTGTAGAGTCTTGTGCAATGTTCGTATTCGATGAAGGTTTAATGCAATCATGTATCTCGCTGTTTTTGAATGCTTGTTTAAGTGAGTCTAGTTCTATATTCATATGGGGATACACTTGCTCATGATAGGCACCATAGGAGTTGATTTAGAGCTTGTATGGATCTTGCCAAATTGTTTATCAAGCCTGTGACACTATTTGTGATCCTCTAGAAAACATTGCCACAATATCTACACTTGGAAAAGAATGAATACTTTATCAAGATCTTTCGAAATTTGTTGGTTGTCACTAAATACCTTTGTCTTAAATAAATAGGTTATGCTCGACCCCATAATGTCAAAACAATAGACTTGATAGTTTTCTTACAGAAGGAGTTATCAATTGGAAATAATATTTCGAAGTTTTGAGTTCTATGCTAAATAAGATGTTGATTAATTGTCTTAAGAGTTTAGCCTTAAAGATACTCAACACCATAGATGTGATGATCGACTTGAGAGTACTCTTTGAAAGGATTTGTTTGAAGAAACTAATATTTAGCGGTAATTGAGATGCATGCCAAATATTGACCTGTTGATTAAAGTATGATATTGCTTTAAGCGTGTCTGCACCACTGTCGCACAACATGGGGTGCTAACAACTCCGCTGGCCTTTGAACAGTCCAAAAAGAGGAAACTCTTGGAGTTTGGCTATGAGTTGCGCAACATATGTAGCAGAAATGCTATATTTGGGTATGCATTGGTATTCTCATGGGCCTACGTTCAAAGATAAAGAGGGAATACTCCTCTAACTGTTATGAGAAATCATTATACCGAAAAGGGAAACCTTGTTAATGGTCACAAGTATCCATTCGTAGCCTGCATAGTCTGATTAAACACACTAAGTTTTGGCATGATCTCCTAATGAACTGAAGTTTTAGAAAGACAAAGAATAGAAAATGTGTGTTTTATAGCCATGATTCATTGATGTGGATGACCAAATGAGACACTATAATGCTATGCTTCTTTTAACATGTTCTCGCATTTCCTTTTGGCATAAATCTCGATACTAAGAGATAAACTTTCTAAAACTCAATAACTGATGTTTGCACTTGAGATCCTTAACTAGATGACATAATTAGGTAGACTTTATTCCTATTTATGCTTGACATCTATTTGTGACTAAGTTTTGCCTCATAAAAAATAATGATATGAAAAGTTATACAAAAGGTGCAATAAGAGGATCACAAGTTTGTCTGCAAGTAGATTCACTATTGACATGGAGCATATAAGTTTTGATGAATCTTTAGTGGTATTTATAACTGAGCTTGTGTTGCCTTGTATGAATACATGTTTTCTCTCTTCAAGCTTGTAGAAGAAATAAGGATGCAAGGCATTGATTTCCAATGATAAGCTATTTCACAACCATTAATTTATTACCGACCCTTCTTGCTCAAGGACGAGCAAGGTCTAGCTTGGGGAAGTTGATGGCTGTGAAATAACAGCTCTTTTATCCATATAAAATGAACCATTTATCTCTCATATCATGTTTCTTTCAGCTATAACTATGCCTTATATGTATGACTTCTAGTTCTCATTTACTTTCATATGAGCATTGCACATTTAGTAGTTTAGGTAGAATTTTATCACTTTTCCTTGTCTATGACATGTGTGTAGGTGTTGATGATGATTATGGATAAAACAAAGGCAAAAGGAGCAAATAGAGCATAGTATGGAGGAGCTACATGGACCAGACTTAGCCATTTGAGAGGTTGAAAAAGTAAAAATTTCAACTTCTCAAAATAAAGATCCAAGACCACAGGGTTGTATCCCTCGATTATACGAACTCAACGAGCCCAATAACACCCAAAACGGAGTTTGTATAAAGAAATAGCGGCCAAAATACTAAAGGGGACAAACGTTTTAACGAGCAACTATACGGCCGGAGCTATTTTTTTGGTCGTATAGCTCCGCCCGTATAGTTGCCAAAAAGGTCGCAAACGACGGGATTTGACTCCAGAAAAGCTCCATAACCTTCCCTAAGTCATATGACGGTATTGGGGGAACCCTAGGGCACCCCAAGGCATATATAAAGGAGGGAGGACCCAAGAGAGAGCCACCAAGCCATAACCCATCAGGAGCGGAGCTCTACCGCCACCGCCACCCATCCGATCTTCATTGCAGTGGAGCTCTGCCTCAACCACACCTCTGAGATCTAGATCTCCATCAACACCATCACCATCAAGGCATACAAGCAAGAAGAATGGGAGGAGAAGGAAGACATCACCACCACCACGCATCGATCTCCATCTCCATCATCATCTCCATCTCCCTCTCTCTCTTGTGTTTAGTAATTGTAAGATTGAACACGGTTGTGATATCATTATATATTTATATATGCTTTATTGTTCATCCATGTGTGAGTGATTGATTCAATTCTAGGTTGAGGTATGATCTAGTACGCTAAGTTAGAATTTATTATGATCTAAGATGAGTTTATGTGATCCTTTGGTCTGGAAGAGCCTTTTGCCTTGCGGTGACACGCGAGAACCATGTATAGTGCACATAGAGTGACAACCCGGTAATCAATTGGGGAACGTTTATTTCTCTGAGTAATCTCTTATAGATCAGACATATATTTGCCCATCTAGTACTAGTGAGACCGAAGCCTAGAAGCCCTCTCTCATTCCATTCAATCCTACAACTACAATCTCTTTAATTTAGTTCATATTCCTGTTTACTTTCCTTCTTAGTTTATTTTGTTCTTGTTAAATGTTCTTTGTTTTAAACCTCTCTCAATTATCATTGTTCTAGTAATTTATAGAATAGGCTATTTCCAAACCACGGTTTGGGTGCAAAACACAGTCGCATTGACAACGTGGCTGCGGGGTCATGTTGTTTCCGTTCATCGATCTCCCATCAGGGCAAACTCTTAAATATTTGCTGCTACAGGTACTGCAATAACCCTGTTATTGGTGCAGGAATCCAGTCATCAAGAAGGTAAGATTGAGGACAAACGTACTCAGCAAGTTCACTAAAAAGGAGTGTTTGATGCACTATCTACAGCCACAGACCACAGGTCATAGGCTATGCAAGGTTTCATAAACATTTTTTCAAAGGTTACTTTCATTCTAAAAAGCTATGTCTGCCAGTTTTCACAGGTTGATTAGAACTTCATGGAGTTCGTTTCTTGCAGCGTTCGCAGCTCTTTCCCAAAATAGGGAGTAACATGTCATACTTATATACACTCTATAGAGGTGCGTTGCTTTACCCATGAGAGATCCTTATCCTTGTTGCACAACCGGGCGATCTTTGCTGTCCACACTTACTTTGGTTTGGGGCCTAGTATAAGAACCAAGCCGATCACTGCCCTTCTCCACGACCCTTCAAGCTTCCACATCTCTGTTAAGTCCCATTTAAGGAAAGCTACAACTCTGATAGGCCCCTGAAGACTTTGTGAGTTGGCTGCACCCCTGGAAGGTCCCATTTAAAGAATGGCTGACCGTAATTCCGGCAGCCTCACACAGATAATCTAGACACCTAAACCGCAGGGCCTAAGGGTGCACACCCGTGTTGCTAGATCCACACAAAGAATACCAGCGTCGTGTAAAGGTCGTCCGCTGACACACGAAAGGAAGAAGATACATCTGACTTCCCTAGAGCTCATATAGATCTCATGGTTAATGCATAATCTACAGCACAATAATCAATGGTGATATTTGTTGTTAAATCCTAGATGATACATTCCCGAGTAATGGTGCTTCCATTGCTAGTCATAATAGATTAGCTGATCACCATGGATCAGTAACCAATAATTCAAGTTAATTATGAAAATAGTGGTTTTGCCATCCTTTTCGTAATGCAGGTGTCAACACTAACAGTTTACAAATACTTGATAGAAAATAATCAAAGGACATGAGCAAGTGTGAGCTTGCCTTTTGTGATTGCAATATTATGCACTCATGGTATTCGAGACAAAATAAGATTCAACGTCTGAAAACAACATCATTGGTCTGGTAAGGACTAATCTTTAAAGAAGCAAGATGCTATTATGCATAAGTAATGCTATGCAATTTGTAAAATCCCGAAGTAATACCCAATTATTGTGAATAAGTTAAATTTAGGTGATTTCTTTAAGATTTGGTGTATCTTCAAGTTTACTTCACAAGCAAAAGTATCTACATGAAACTTAAGACTACCATACACAATGTAAGAGTAAACATAACAATAACACATGACTAAAGTTAATTTATAGTAACTATTATGAAAGTCCATATTTTAGGTTGTTAAGACTTAAAAGGAATAGTATAGTGTGTTTGTTTGAAGGGGAAAAAATAATAACTTTCTAAGAAAATAGTCATTATACTAAGTTTAATAATTTGTAGTGTTCTTAAAACACATTCGATGGTTATTTGTATTGTTTGAACGATCCTAAGTTGGGTTCCTCACTGGTTGAGTGACATACCAAAGTTAACTATAAAATATAACAAGGATTATGATTTAGTAATTTTATATGATGTTCGAGTTCAAAATTCTTCCATGATATAATCGGTGACAGATTTGTATAGGTATTGAGTATATTTCTACGTATTTAAACTTAACAAGTTGATGATAGGTAAGATATAGAGCTAAATCTAATTATAAGGTATGGTAAAAGAGATGAGATCATTCACTCCCATCATAAGTGAATGATGCATAAGGTTGATTTGCAAGTTATTGGTTATAATTAATTTAAGACTCTAAATGAATGTTAAATAATTAGCAATTTATACTTAGGTTTTATTATAACCCAAATATATGATTTTAGGTTTAGTATTTATACTTCAAGGATTCTTTTTAGAAGTATACTATTTTATCAATTATATGTTTATTCCTACTTAGGAAATAGTTTTGAAGAGTTATCATATGATTAAAACAAGTATTTATTTTGAATAAATTAGATAACTAAGGATTTATTACTTTAAAAATATTAACACCTTTGGAAATAACATGAGTAACATTCTTCTAGTAAAATATACCTTTTCAAGATCTTAAAAGTGATTTTTTATTTATTTTCCAGTCTTATTCTTATTTTATTGTAATTCCATGAAGGAATAAGTGTTTTCAAATACATATCTTAATTTTATCAAATTAAAATACAATCTAGTATTTTTCTTATATAAATTATTTATTTAGGATCTTAAAAATATATTCCTTAAATATTTTCTTTAAGTTTTATTTGTAAAAAAAGTTAGTATTTTTATAAAATAGTGAATTTATTTTTTATATGCAAGAATGCCTTTTATACTTTGTTAGGACTTTTTCTTATTTTATTAAATTTCACTTAGGATTTTAATTGCCTTAATATTTAGTTTTATTTTAGTTATCCCAAAAAGTAAATTTATATTTTTATTTGGTGGAGATTATTTTTGTGATCATTATGACATACTAAATATATTTTTATGATTTTTTTACATTTTTCCTAGGGCTTAAATATTATTGGGGGTATTTTGGTCTTTTGGTATTATATTAAAGATATCTTTTTTATTTCAAACCTAGGCCTGAACTTTTGGGTTGACCCAACCCGACTCGGCCTAATGGGTTTGGGTCAAACCCACCACACGCCTCACTGGACCGGTCCACCGGCCTAGTTACTCTCCCTCTCTCTCGCATGACCCTCTTCTCTCTGGCGATCCCTTGGTGTCACCGTCATCGCCCATTGATTCCGACCGGTTTCGGTCGCTCTGGCCGCCACCACCGTGCTTGCTGACTCAGTCGACGATGTCGCGTCGAATGGTCCTATCTGATTTGCTGCACGAGCTCTCTTTTGGTCGTGTTGTACCCTCTCTGGTGGCTAGGGTTTCGGCCTCCTCTATGGTGTGGTGCTCTGACGACCTCTTGATGATGCCCCGGTGGTCTAGCAGTGAGGTGTACGCCGACACCATTGCCCCCGTGTTGCCACGGTTGTTGGCGTGGCTCAATACGGGTTACAACGCCTCCAGGTGCTCCTCGTGCCGTCCTGCTTTTCCCTCCACCGCCGGTCTGCTTCCTCTTCCCGAGCTTAAGCGAGGACCACGGGTAAGTTCCCCTCTTCAGTCCCCTCTCTATCTTTTTCTCTTTGTTCCTCACTCCTCTCTCTGCTTCAAACCCTAGCTAGGGTTTCCCCCTTCTATTCTAAGAGTAATCCTTAGATGCTTGCTTGATAGTGTTCCTGTGGTACCTACAGTATCATCTCCCCCCTCATTATATCCTGAATTCATTGTTGCTATAAATCAATGTTGGGTTGGTTCCTGTGTTTAATGTTGATCAAATGGTAATGGCTTGATTTGGTATGGTATATGTGCTGTGAAATAGGCTTACATTTAAGATTATTAATCTTCCTGTGAATCTAAGTACAACAATGGTAGATTCTGTCACATTAACCTAAGTTGGTTTAAAAAACAAAACTTGTTAGTAATCTTCGTGTCAGCTTGACATAATCCATTGTGGTGGTTCTAGTGCTAATAGATGTAATGTTGCTCTCTAGGTATATCATACTTGAGTTTTTGTGAATGATTCTTACATATAATATTGAGAGAAATGATTTACTTAGGAAAATGATTTACCTCTTGTAGGTATGCTCTGTAAGCCTGACTTTCTTATATACCTGTTACTATTAATATGTTAGTAAATATCTTAGATGATTCCTAGCCTTTGAAGTTGGGAAAATGATTTTATGGTCAAAAGTTGATTCCTAGAGATAACATCTGGGAACATTATTTAAAGCATGTTGTGATTACTTGTATCTTGGTATAAAAATGTTAATTAACTATTGATGTTGCCAAATCATGATATTGGCTTGCCAGATTTAGGGTTGCTACTGTGGTACCTCCAGTTGGGAGAGTGCACAGTAGTAACCCTAGATAGCATGATCTGCTACTAACCTTGCTGTCAGAGTTTAGATTTGGGGAATAGACAATGATGCAAAATACTGAGACTTTAATTTTGGATAAGATCATATTCTTGTAAGATAAGAACAATTGTTATGGTTGCCTTTAACTAACCCCATGATGAACTTGTATGTACATCTGAGGGTTTTCCCTTTATCCATACACTGTGTGTGGATTGAAAATTGATAAGATGAAGTTAATATGATGGATTTATTATTAACCCGTGAGTAGAGTTTTCTAATGCTGATGATGGTTTGTTCATGTCTGTGTAGTTGATTGATATGTCATAAATGTATCTATAATTTTTGATGCTCCATGTTTGTTTTATATCAACTTTCTTATGTTTTGTTTACACTTTGAGGTATTTTTATACATGTTTTGGAACTAACCTATTAACAAGATGTCATAGTGTCACTCACTATTCAAAAATTCGGCCGATATGCCGATTAATCACCTGATTTATCGCTACTAGGGGTGACCGATATGCCGATTTTCTGATTTTTCGGTCGATTTTCCGATTTATCGCCCGATAAATCGGCCGATACGCTGAAAAATCGCCAAATTTCAGTCGACCGATAAATTACCGATAAGCGATATCCTTAACATACTGCCAGTTGCCTGTTTTCTGATGTTTTTGGTTTCAGAAAAGCTAATAAGAAAATATTCTCGGAATTGGACGGGACAAAAGCCAAAGTCAATATTTTACCTGAAGCAACACAAAGTACGAAGGAGAGACGAAGGGGCGCACCAGGGCGACCACACCTGGTGGCGGCGCGGCACCAGAGGTGTGGGCCCCCTGGTGCTCCATCGACCTTGCCCCTTCGCCTATAAAACCCTCCCGGGAAAAAACCCTAAGAACCGGATCAAAAATCCATGAAAGAGTATGTAGCCACCGCCATCTCCATCTCTAGATCAGGGGGGATCCGAAGCTCTTCCCGGCACCTAGCCGGAGGGGAGAGATCACCCTGGATGCCTTCTTCATCACCATGCAAGCCTCCGGAGTGATGCGTGAGTAGCTCACCCTTGGACTACGGGTCCATATAGTAACTAGATGGTTGGTTCTCCTCCTTTGTGCTATCATGTTTAGATCTTGTGAGCTCCGTTCATGATCAAGATCATCTATTTGTAATCTTACATGTTGTGTTTGCGGGGATCCGATGGATATTGAGATGCTATTTCAGATTGATTATTAATTCTATCAAGTCTATGTTATTTGTGATCTTGCATGCTCTCCGTTGCTAGTAGCTATCTTGGCCAAGTAGATGCTTGTAACTCCAAGAGGGAGTATTTATACTCGATAGTGGGTTCATGCCTCTAGTAATCTGGGGAAGTGACAAAAATCTCTAAGGTTGTAGATGTGCTGTTGCTACTAGGGACAAAACAACAATCATTTGTCCATGGGGCAATTGTATTGTTTAATTTACACACTTTGCTTAATGCAATTATCTATTGCTTGCAACTTAATACTGGAAGGGGTTCAGATGATAACCTGAAGGTGGATTATTAGTCATTGATGCAGTTGGATTATGGTCTATGTATTATGTTGTAATGCCCAATCAAATATCGTAGGAGTCAAGATGTCTAGTATATGCATTGTTATGTTTTCTCAATCTGTCAATTGCCCCACTATAATTTGTTCATCCAACATGTTATTTATCTTAAGGAGAAACACCTCTAGTGAACTGTGGACCCCAATCCATTCCTTTACCATTGATATACCATCTACTGTTTACTTTCTGCAAGCAATTACTATCTTCCACACTATACGTTTAATCCTTTGTTTCCAGCAAAACTAGTGAGATTGACAACCTCACTATAAGTTGGGGCAAAGTTCTATGATTGTGTTGTGCAGGATTCCAAGTTGCTAGCAACACCTTGGAGTTGTTTCCTTACTCCTATTGGTTCGATAACCTTGATTTCATAACTGAGGGAAACTTGCTGTTGTGATCGTCATACCTTCCTCTTGGGGTTCCCAGTGAGCTCTACATATCTTGAGCCATCAAGCACTTTTTGGCGCCGTCGCCGGGGAGTTAAGGATAGCTTCAATCTCTTCCTCCTCGTCAATCACTTTTCAGGGAGAAAGAAGATTATTGCAAGGGGAGTCTCTCACAACCAATCTTTTTACTTTGTTATTCTTTTGCTTAGTTTCTATACTTTATTTTGTTTGCTTATTTTTATAAAAATACAAAAAAATAGTTCCTACTATAGTTGTTATTTTTGTTGATCTGTTATTGTCTTGCTTTATCATGCTTTCTATCAATGGTTGGTTTCTTTGAAACTAGATCTTATTGCCAAGGTGGGTTCACGGAAGAACAAAAATATTATGAGGAACACCGCTTGTCATAAAAAGGGAAACACTTATGGGAACAAATTAATAAATTGTATACCATTGCTAGAAACGTATGCTCTACTTATAATGTTACTTATTGCTTTGATAAATCTTGTTGCTGTAGGAGGTATAAATACCTCCCTTTTCAATGTGAGTATAATGATAATGTTACCATATCTTCTTATGTTAAGGGAAATTATGACTTTTATGATGTGGAACAAATTGAAGAATGTATTGCTTGGAAGGGTGCATTTGAACTTGCTTATTTGCTTGAAAATACTGATGATGCACCTTATAAATATGAGGTTTATGATATACTTAAATTTTGCTTCGATAATTACAAGGAAGAAAATGGCTATAATCTTAAATATCTTAATAGATGCTCTCCACCAACGGAAGAGACTAATGCCTTGCAGGATCCTATGGAAGAAGAAATTGCTGAAACTGGAAGCTCATTGGATGAAAATGAGGAGGAGAGTGATGATCAAGAGGAGGAAGAATGGAGCAGCTACCCATGTCTACCTCCCAATAAGAGTAACTCTTTAACTAATACCTTATTTGATCACCCTCCATGCTTACCAAAGGAGGATGAGTGTGATATTTATATTGTTGAGTTTGTTCATGATGCTACTGAAAATCATTATGAGATAGGAAAATATGGTTGTTGGAATTCTCATGTTACTAAAACACCTCTCTTTATATTGAAAGTTCCAAAGTTGCTCTTGTTTTATCTACCCATTCTTGTTACTATGTGCTTATTTGATTTATTTTCTTACAAGATTCCTATGCATAGGAAGTGGGTTGGACTTAAATGTGTACAATATTTGCTCCTTGATTCTCTCTTTTTCTTCAATTCATATTTCTTATGTGAGCATCTTCTCAAATTATTGAGCCTAGCTCAAAGGCGTTAAAGAAAAGCACTATTGGGAGATAACCCAAATTAATTTTACTTTCAGTAAGTTTTTATTTTGTTGAGTCTTGGAAATTATTTCCTCAGTAATAAACTCTCCTTATCCTTTTTGTGTGGTTTTTGTGCCAAGAATAACCTCTAATGAGAGAGAAGTAAGACTTGGGAAAGTTGCTGTCCCGAAACGGATTTTTGTGCTTCACTATAAAAAATCGCAAAACATCCCTGTACATCGGATTGAGCTGTAATTTTCTGTGCTTATGCCCCAGGTTATTATCTAACTTTCGTTAGTTTAGCACTTTTCGATTTGAGCAACAAAAGGTCTTCGAAAAAATCGGTTTTAACCTGCTAGTCTGTTTTGACAGATTTCTGCCATTATTTGCATTTGCCTCTTAATCTCTCTCTTTTTGAGTTCTCTTTGATCACTTGAGCTTTTAGAAAGAATTTCTACAGTAGCCTGTGTTTAATGGAAGTTTTACTTGTGTTGAAACTAAACACAAAGACTTATTATCTTGAATACACTAATATTGCTAATGAAGATTGTGTAAAGTTTTGTATGAAGGAAATTTTCAAGTGTAGGGAAGAATAATGTGATGAGATGAAGTATGGAAAAAAGCTCAAGCTTGGGGATGCCACCTGTGTCACCCCAAAAAATATTCAATAGGTACAAGCGTCAAAGCTTGGGGATGCCCAAGGCATCCCCTTCTTCATCAATAAAAATCTCAGGTTTTCTTCCAAAACACTTTATTTTTATTGTTTCATGCACGATTGTGTTGTTCTTGGAGCGTCTTTGTTTTTGTTTTTAGTTTTATTTTGTTTGGTTTGCTTAAATAAATTGGTTGGACCCCGCATTCATATGTTGTTTCAAATAAGTTGATTGGTGTTGGAAAAGAGTACGAAGCTTCATGCTTATAAGTGGTACAAAAGGAGCTTGTTTTGACTGTGGCCTAGACTTTATCATGTCATGTTTGATGTTTCTTTGACCTTATGCTTAGTGATTATTGATGTAGCATGACTTGTTCCAAACAATTGAGGTTGCCTAATGTGCCTTGAAAGAATCATGCGTTGTTTTAGCATACAAAAGCATAATATTATGGTATTCTCCTTGGATGCTTTATTTGGGTTGACTTGGCACATGCTTACACCATGTTAAGACTATGAACCAGTCACCTTAGCCTCTATGATTATTTAGTTTTTGACTTTTAATATCACTTTATGCTTTAATTAATAATGTTTTGTCGCTTTGCATGATTATGGCCATTATTGCTCTCTTAGTTGGTCGCTCACAGTCTTTTGCTAGCCTCCACCTGTACCAAGTATGAGTTCTACTCATGCATCCAACCTCCAAGAAAACCAAGTTATTCCAAAGAGTCCACTATAAATTCCTATGCATGGTGTGTTAGACCATTCCAAGTATATTCATGTTTTTATCTACCTTCCAAATTAAACTTGTTATGTGCAAATTAGTGATTAAAGCTCTCACAAACTTGATGGCACACTTTATTTTCTTGCACTTAAAAAACTTGAACCATTGTGTCCATCTATGTTGCTTATATGCTTGCACTTTATAATTTGTAAATTAGCAGAACCATGATACCATGGGGAACGCTTTCAATATTGCACTTATTATTCAGTTGATATCATGTTCTTTTGTTTATGGATCCCAGCGGTGTGAAATAAAAGGGGAGCTTGTAAGCTCATGGAGTTTGTATTTGTGTTAGAGAAAAACCTGGGCGGCCAGCCTAAGCCATGCCTAATCATGGTGGAAACTTGCAGCATAACCATAGTGAGCATTCTGATAAAAACCTATGTAAATAATAAATAAAAAGATCGCTGAGATGCTCATTGTCTGTTGCCTTGTCATTTTGATATGGGAAAGCTCCTGTGTCATGGGGCAAGGGGTACCCCGTTCGCAGTTCTCCATGATACACATGTACTTACAATGACAAGAACTTACTTGTGACTAAAGTTGAGTAGCATGAGGTTCGGTACTCGTAAGAAAGGGGCATGATATTTTCAACTTATAACTTGTCAAGCATATCCTCATATTTGTGTCACTTTAACCTTAATCACCTCAAGATGCTTATGATAGGGGCAATGAGAGCTGAAAGCTAATAAGTACCATAATTTTTGGAAGCTCTTTATGAAACTTGAAATCCCTGCTTCCCCCGATGAAGAGCCTTTCTTTTTACTTTTATGTTGAGAGAGCATAGTGGTCATTCTTAGTTTAATGTGCATTGTCCCCAAACTTGTTGATTGATTCATAACTTTGATATTGCTTGTTCTTAAATTATTTATATCTAGTCACCCTTATGAACTTTGAAGGTGTCCTATGCATTTATGTTTTTCTATACCATGAGGGACAAGCTGAATACCACTCTTATTATGTTTTCTATATGTGAAACAAACAAACGTATTTCAATGCATTGTTATACATGATCTTTTGTTTGTACATTTTCATGTTACAACATAGTTGCTATGTCTTATTGTTAGAACTCTATTTTTCATGCTCATGTTTAGAGTACTTTGATCCCAGCTATCAATGCTTTACAAATACCTTGATCAAGATTGTGATGGTGCATGTCACCTCAAAAATTATTCTTTTTATCACTTACCTACTCGAGGACGAGCAGGAGTTAAGCTTGGGGATGCTTGATACGTCATAAACGTATCTATAATTTTTTATGCTCCATGTTTGTTTTATATCAACTTTCTTATGTTTTGTTTACACTTTGAGGTATTTTTATACATTTTCTAGAACTAACTTATTAACAAGATGCCGTAGTGTCAGTTGCCTGTTTTCTGTTGTTTTTGGTTTTAGAAAAGCTAGTAAAGAAATATTCTCGGAATTGGACGGGACAAAAGCCAAAGTCAATATTTTACCAGAAGGAACACAGAGTCCAAAGGGCAGCCGAAGTGGGGACACGAGGTGGCCACACCTAGGGCTGGCGCGACCACCCTCTTGGGCGCACCGCCCCATGGTGTGGGCCCCTCGGGCGCCCACCGATGTTGCCCCTTTGCCTATAAAAGTACCCCGATGCAGAAACCCTAAGGACCTGATAAAAAATCCACGAAAGAGTCTGAAGCCGCCACCATCTCCATCCCTAGACCGGGGGGTCCGAAGCTCTTCTCGACACCCTGCCGGAGGGGAGAGATCATCCCGGAAGCCTTCTTCATCACCATGCCAGCCTCCGGAGTAATGCGTGCGTAGTTCATCCTTGGACTATGGGTCCATACAATAGCTAGACGGTTGGTTCTCCTCCTTTGTGTTATCATGTTTAGATCTTGTGAGCTCCGTTCATGATCAAGATCATCTATTTGTAATCCTATATGTTGTGTTTGCGGGGATCTGATGGATATTGAGAAACTATGTCAGATTGATTATTTATTCTATCATGTCTATGTTATTTGTGATCTTGCATGCTCTCTCTTGTTAGTAGCTATCTTGGCCAAGTAGATGCTTGTAACTCCAAGTGGGAGTATTTATGCTTGATAGTAGGTTCATGCCTCTAGTAATCTGGGGAAGTGACAGAAATCTCTAAGGTTGTAGATGTGCTGTTGTTACTAGGGAGAAAACAACAATCCTTTGTCCATGGGGCAATTGTATTGTTTACTTTACACACTTTGCTTAATGCAATTATCTATTGCTTGCAACTTAATACTGGAAGGGGTTCAGATGATAACCTGAAGGTGGATTATTAGTCATAGATGCAGTTGGATTACGGTCTATGTATTATGTTGTAATGCCCAATCAAATCTCGTAGGAGTCAAGATGTCTAGTATATGCATTGTTATGTTTTCTCAATCTGTCAATTGCCCCGCTGTAATTTGTTCACCCAACATGCTATTTATCTTAAGGAGAAAAACCTCTAGTGAACTATATACCCCAGTCCATTCCTTTACCATTGATATACCATCTACTATTTACCGTTTACTGTTTACTTTCTACAAGCAATTACTATCTTCCACACTATACGTTTAATCTATTGTTTTCAGCAAAACTAGTGAGATTGACAACCTTACTGTAAGTTGGGGCAAAGTTCTGTGGTTGTGTTGTACAGGATTCCAAGTTGCTAGCAACACCTTGGAGTTGTTTCGTTACTCCTACTGGTTCGATAACCTTGGTTTCATAACTGAGGGAAACTTGCTGTTGTGCTCATCATAACTTCCTCTTGGGGTTCCCAACGAGCTCTACATATCTTGAGCCATCATTGATCTTGCTCACCATCTTGGTCAGATCTTCTCCTTGATATAGTGTTATCTTCTTGGCTTGGCCTTGCTCAACACCAAAAGCACCCCCTCCTCTTGTGACCATGATAGTCTTGGTATCTACTCCTTGTATAGTTCCTAGCTTGACTGTTTACTAGAAGTAAATGGTCATCTTGTGTGATCTAGTGATTTGTTGGTAGATTGGTGGTTGGTGAGCTTTGGATGTGATATGCTAGTGTTCTTGCATTCCTTGTTGCGGTGAAACTTGACCAATAGGGATAAGTTCTCTGCTGCTATGACAATGCTTTTATTCCCTCTCCCCTTGCATCCCTGTGTCGATAGCACAGAGGCATGCAAGTGTGTGTGTGATGCTTCACTATTCTGGATATGCTCAGGTGACTTTCCTGGAATCAAAGATCTTACTTTGCCCTTTTCTATCTCTATGGTGAAACTTGCCCCTCTCAAAGCCTATGATGTTGGTCTAAGGCATTTACTATATAAGAACGGATTATTATTAATGGCCCTCTTTTTATTACTCAATGATGAGTTAAGCAATGCATTACATTGCCTATCTGAGAGTACCACTAATTCAAACTAACCCTTTTTTATGATTCTCTATTCTTTATTTTCTTGTATTGTTTTGCAGGAATTAAGAATAAGAAGAAATGAAGATATGAATATGAAGACATATAGTTAGAAAATAGTTTAGGGTTTTCTATTTTCATTTCTTGTAACTTTTACTTTACTTTGGATAATATAAATAATAGTGTAATATTATTTAATATTAATAAAGTTAAATTTCTTTCTTTTTAACATTTGAATCATGTAAACATTTATATCTTGTTTCTAAATAATAATTTAATTCTTATTTATTATTTTAATTATTTGTCCACTTGTAATTTGACATTATTATTTTAGACTTGGAAATTCTTATTGTCATATTTATGTAATAAATAATTTCTTTATTCTTTTACTTATTTATTTCAATTACTCTATTATCATTATCTATTGTCATATTATATTACTTGATTCAAGAATTTTCATTCCATTTCTCCTAAGTATTTAAATATTCCATAATTTAATTTATGAACTTTATAACTTCATTTGAATTCAAATTTAAAATTCAAATACATGTATGAATAACTTTCCCACTAAAAACAAAGAATTTTAGAAAGGTCACGTCGAAATCCATAGCAGTTGCGCCGATGTTTCCATCAGAACAAGAGATCTCGACACCTCCATAGTTTTGCGCAAAAATCTTCGGATTTTCTTATACATAAATACAATACACAAACATATGTCCTCTCTATTTCTAGGTGTTAATCCTTAGATGTTACAAGCATAGGGCTAGAGTGGCCGTTCTGCTTTTCACATGACTTCGCAAAGATGGTCGACTACGTGGAGAGTCTAGCGGTGGGCTGCTTCACGGGTGCGCTGCTGAGGTCAACGATGATGGAACCATAGCCGCTGCGGCCACTGAAGCTGATGTAATGATGGGCTGCTCCATCGAAGGGGAGGATCCCGAAGCTGTCAACTTCGTGGCAGACCACAGATCACCCATTCCTCTTCCTCGTCATGGAGGACCAAAGTGTGTCAATGACCTGTCTACTAAGCTGACCGGTGGGCCTTCACTTTTGGCCCTAGCCTGCCGTACCAGGAACCACCATAAATACAACGGAGAGGGCTGCAGGAACAACTTAGCTTGGAACGGAACAACTAGACGGCGGCTTCGACCGAGTCCTGGCGCTTGTGTGTGTTGCGTGTGTGCTCGTTTCTTCTTCTTCCTCCTCGGATCCCCATCATCTCCACCCAATTTCCTCTGAGATACTAATATGAACTACTCCTAGATGTTAATTGGTCTGTAGCAAAGTTTTAAATAGCCGGCTATTCCATTTAGCCGCGGCTTTTTTAGAGGCTACGAATAGCGCAACTATAGCGGGCTATTCCGTTTTAGTTTTAAAAATAGAGCAAATTTAGTCAAATCTTTTAAAAAGATTGGAAAAACTATGATTCAAACAAGATTCGAGCTACAAGTCATGCAACTATTTAAAATAAATAAGTATTCAACCAATTAACTCATTGGTTTTATTGAATCAGATTCAACATAAATTCAAAAAAGGAAACAAAAAGGAAAAAA
The DNA here is from genome assembly GCA_916181665.1 of Avena sativa. NCBI lineage: Eukaryota > Viridiplantae > Streptophyta > Magnoliopsida > Poales > Poaceae > Avena > Avena sativa. The sequence continues at coordinate 688,572,234 of OV702289.1, forward strand.
AGAAAAAAATCAAATAGCAAAAATTTAGCGGCTAAATTAAAGGCTAAATCAAGCTATAGCTGGCTATTAGCGGCTATTCTCCGTTTAGCCTACGAAGGACATAACCATAGCGGAAGGCTTCTCAAAAGGCTATAGCTATAGCCAGGCTATAGCCGGCTATTTAAAACTTTGGTCTGTAGTAGTACCAGACTCTTACGGAGTGGGCTTTTTGCAGGGCAGGTCGTGAATCCTCTGGTCTAGTTCTTCTGTCTAGAAAACCGAGTGCTAGAAGCAGCACTGGTCGTGGCTCCTCTGCTCTAGAAATCCATGAATGCTAGTAGAAGCACTGGCAATTTCCTAGTTGTACTGCTCTAGTATCATTTAGATTGTCTACCGCATGTTCTATACCACTTGAACATTGTTTATAGGACGCAACAGCGCTAAAAAAAAGGTTTATATTGTGAAACGGAGGCAGTACTAGATATGACTTGTCAAACCCTTGATTTCAAATCTGCCGAGTTGAACAATACGTTCCTCCTTCCCTGTGTGTACTACCGACTACCAGCAGCAATTCAGTAGGGGGTAACGAACCGAAGTGCGTGGAGCAGAAGTGAGTACTGAACATACTACTACACGTTTTGCCGGCCGATTCCTCTGTCCGCGAACTGAAGCCAGCACCTGAAGTCTGCCCTGCAATTTTGAAACGGCAAACAACTCTACAACATCAACGCTCAGCGCCAATCAAAACGAGGTTATACAGAACGCGCTCGTGTCATCATCCAGAGAATACATGTACTCCCTCCGATCCAAATTAATTGACTTCGGTTTGTCTAGATTCAGATGTATCTAGACATGTTTAATGCTAGATACATCCGAATCTAGATAAATTTGAGCCAATTAATTTGGATCGGAGGAAGTATGACTATTGACTAGAACTAGGAGCTTAGGACAACCAGATCTTAAGAAGAAGGCACAAGAAAAGCGACTTAGTGTTTACATTATCATTAGGGTTTTGATAATTCTCAGTATACCGAGTTTAAGTTTGAGCACAGTTAGGTCCTGGTCCACTGGATTTGCATCGCGTTGTCCTATGAGTTACAAGTGGTGTTGTAAATGGTATTTCAGTTGCAACTCAGATATTTATAGTTGCAAGCAGGTTCACAACTAAAATTGCATGACATCAGCTGACTGAGAATTAGACACACCTTTATTATTATTGTTTCAACATCACATAGATGCTGAGTCTGATTAGGGTCAAACGTGAACCGGTACGTACGGAGCTGCCAGGGAGAGGCAACCAACCTAGAAAACCCATCTAGGGTTTCCGCACCCCTCGCTGGCGATATCGTCGGTCTGCTCCTGGCCTTAGGGCCTTGGAGGCGTGGCGGACCACGGGCTCTCGCCGGCGGGAGGTTTTTCGTCCTTTGTTTAACCTGTTTTTTAGTGTCTTCTTCGGGATATTGAGGCGGTGGCTACGTCTTGAAGTCAGAATAATGTCCTCCCCGCTCTATCCTCGTTCCGGTGATGCATCTAGTGCCGATAGAGAGCGCGTGGAGTCATGTGTCCGGCGGATCTTTCTCCCGGGATTCTGTCTGTTTTTGTCTTGGTTGGTTTGTTTTCAGGCCAGTCTCTTCCGATCTACGATTGTCATTATTGGCGATGGTTGCTACTTTAGTGCGTTGGTCCTTTGTGGCCTTAGCACGACGACTTTCCATTTGTCTACTACAACAAGCTCTACTACGACAAGCTTTGCCTGGCTCCGGTGATGGAGGGGTGAGGACGGCGGCATGCCTTCGGCTCGCGCTAGTGTTTGTAGTCGTCGCTAGGTGGTCCAATGACCTACTTGTAATTTTTATTACTTTTGGGCCTCTTTGTATTGTTGTTGATCATTATTAATAGATCGCTGGAATTCGCAAAAAAAACATCACATAGATGCTGGAGAAGACACATGTTATTGATCGATCACCACAACCAGCACAGACAAAACACAAACACACCAAGGATCAGCAGTCGATAACATGCCCCGATAGCTCGCACTATCGGTGATCCCGCACATCCCTCAGGGTTGTTGGACTCCATGTCTGATGTACATGAAGCCTTAATCTCCCCAAGAGGTTTCGTAAGAGTTCTTCACGATCCAAAAGGGCAACCCCTCGTCGTTTGTGATGTACCCGATGTCGGTAACGACATGCTTGTAGGTGCCATATGGACCCTCAAACATACCTCCATTGTAGGTCTTGTACTTGTCAGCTTGCCTCAAGGAGAGACTAGCCACAACAGGTTGCTGCACCACCACCATCATCAGATCAGCCTCTGTATTGTTGATGGCTATGAACTATGATCATGACAGCATGGATACTCTTCTTTGCTTCATGGCACGTGCCCTGTTGAGCAATGAAAGGGTAGTCCTCATCAGGCCATTCTTCACGGTTAACTGGAAAGCCCTCCGGAAGGGAACATTGGCTGCAACCGTAGTTGGTCTAGTCCTAGTCGACGAGCATTTGCGCGGAAATACGGAGGGACAGTCCAGTCTTAATGCCATATAGGCGCTCGATTGTCGCTGTGGTAGCCAAGGCCTAGCAGCATTCTGCGTGCATGGCCAGTCCACAGATTTTTTGTGTCCCTAGGGCAAGACGACAACAAGGACCCCTTGTTTAAAGTGGAAGAGGTTTTCTAGGATCAAGGGGGCAATGGCCCCCCTACTTTAGAAAGCAACTTAAAAGATATCTTTAATATTGTAGGTGGCTAGAGCTCCGTTAACATAGAAGCATGTTAATGCTGGGTCCATGTAGTTCTCCTTTTTGTTTGCCTTCTGTTATAGTTAAATATGAAAAATTAGATTATATAAAGTATAAAGTTCAAAATTCCACGTAATGACGCATCCATGTGCAATTCCACACATCACTGCTCGGAAAGACGGAGGGATCTTCCAGCCTTAATGCCATACTAGATGACCCGGTGCGCCACTGGCGCCAAGACCGAAAGCAAGACAATGTTTTAGCCATAGATGTAAGCTCTTGTGTCGTCGATTAGAATTCCTTGTTTGGGGAATCGACTGGAGTTCTTTGATTGGAGAATCGATGCTTGGGTTATATTTTATTGTGAGAATAACCTTTTGTATCCAAAGTTGCCTACCTATGTTATACCACCGCCATTTTTAAGACAAACGATGTAAAATTACAAAAAGTTCACACATGGATGAGACATGATTGAAATTAAACATAAGAGTTCATTTTTCAACCCCACATGATTGAAACCTACTGTTACTAAGCCACCCACACCATTTCTTGACATTGGGATTTTGTAATCCAACATGATAGTACTCTTTAGCAAGGCAGAATAGATCACAATAACAACGAGCACCAGGGACCGACAAAACTCAGATTAAGATGTATGGCATGGCAGCACTCGATCGTCTACTTACATTCAATCCATACAACATAATGCTATTAAACTATATATCAGTATATGTAAAAAAAATCAAATCAAGCAAAATTATAATAATGAAAAAGAAATCATTCTGAAAGGCCAAGCATGTAACGTTCTTCCCCATGTATCCCGTGTATAGAAAACGCAAGCAATGACACCATCGCCACGGGCCAAAGCACCATATTTTTCTTAGCTGTCGAATCTCAATGGGGGAGCCTGGACACCAACTGACATAGGTATACCCTATAGGTACTCAAGCTTGGTATATACGGTCCAAATATGTACATGCCCACGGTGTCGCCAAGGCCCAGATGAAAGGACTCGAGTAACCTGTGGACTCTCAATTGCTTGAAGAACAAGAAGAAGCTAAAGATAGAAAGTTTGAAGGGGAAAACCCTAACTTGTAACCGACTCGACCTGCTACCCGAGACCTAGCCTATCTATATAAGGGCTAGGAGGGGGCGACGAGGAACACACACGCAACCCTAGCTTCCACAAACCCTCGCCAGATTGCATCTGCGCACCGTTGTAACTTTCGACTCCCTCAATAATTCCACGAGCAGACAAGCAGGAGTAGGGACCTCTACGAGGCCTGAACCGGGGTAAACCTTTGTCCCTTGTGTGCTTGTTTGCTAGCCGATAGATGTCTCCAGCGCTCCCTCCTTCTCCAAAACCCAAGTCCATAACAATGGGCATTGACGAGTTAAACCCTCGTCAATTGGCGCCGTCTGTGGGAATTGGGAGTGCTGATGTTGCGGCTTCTTCGGCCCCATCAAACGCGATCTACAACTCTGCAACAGCGAAGATTCGCCAGCTTTTCGGCGCCTTCGACTTCACCGTCCACACGCCGGCTACTCGCTCGGCCTTCGAGTCCGTGGGCGACGGAATCAGCCTAGCGATTGGGAGCTTCCGCTTCCAAGTTGGTCAGATGGGCACGCTTCGCATGCCCGATCAGCCGACAACACCGGAGATTGCCCCAGCATCATGGTTCCCTCCATTGATCGGCACCCTTAGTGAGCTCAATGCTCCGGCGGTAGTTGGGAACATGGTCAACGACAGTAGTCGCGACTCCGATCTAAACGATCTGGCCACTGAAGATGGAACCTACGGTTCCGGATCTGAAAGTTGTGGAAGCAACAGCTTCCCAAATCACTTCATGTGCGCCGTCATCAACGCGGGCGACACCTCCACCAACCGTGGTAACGGTGGCAACACCGGCAACGACACCGATCCACCCAATCGTGGCAACGGTGGTAACACCGGCAACGGCACCGACCCGCCCAACGGCGGTAACGGTGGCAACGGAGGAGCAGTCGAACCTCCTAGCATAATCAACAAGCAAACCGGCGAACGCGTCGTGATCAGGCTCAACGAGCAAGAGTGGGAACGCTGTCGCGAAGCCCTACGAGGTGCACCTTTACCCTTCGGGTCCCCGCAGGAGCTACTGATGGGCTACCACTGGCTCCTAAAATAGGAATTCAAGCGCCAAAAACAAGCAATCGCGCAACTTGAGGCACGTAAAAAGGCGGCGGACGAGTCAAGCCTTCGTCGCGATGGGCTCTCCTCCTACGGAGGATCCTCCTCAAGAGGCAACGAGCACCTCTCCAGGAAAAGGCAATCGCGGATGGCTCACGTCACCGAACAAGAACTGAAGGGAATATGCCCGAGAGGCAATAATAAAGTGGTTATTATCTTATTCCATGTTTATGATAAATGTTTATTTTTCATGCTATAATTGTATTGATCGGAAACATCAATACATGTGTGTTTAATAAACAAAAAGGGTTCCCAGTTATGCCTCTCTTATAGACTAGCTTGTTGATTAACAAGATGATCAAGGTTTCCTGATCATGGACATTGGATGTTGTTAATAACAAGGTCACACCATTGATGGAATGATGTGATGAACATTCATCCGAAGTATAGCATTACGATCAAGTCATTATGTTTATATTGCTATAACATCATACGAAGTAATCTTAGTCCTTAGACCATGAGATCATGTTAATTGCTAACACCGGAAGAGTATCTTGATAACATCAAACGTCACACCGTAACAGGGTGACTATAAAGGTGGGTTCAGTGCTACGAAGGTGTTACGTTGAGGCTCATGGATCAAGAGTGGGATTTGTCCATCCTGATGACGGATAGATATACTCTGGGCCCTCTCGGTGATATCACATTAAAATAGCTTGCAAGCAAGTGATGTGATCACTAGAATGTTATATCACGGGAACGAGAAAAGAGTGCATGTCGGTAACGAGATCAAACTGGTATGGAGATACCGATGATCGAATCTCGGACATTTAATATATCGCGAGACAAAGGGATTTAGTTACTAGCGTTAAAGGTTCTCACGATCACAGAAGTCATCGTTGAATGTGTAGGAGTCAGTATGGATCTCCAGGTCCTGCTGCTAATTATTGATCGGAGAGGGGTCTCGATCATGTCTGCATTATTCGCGAACCGTAGGGTGACACACTTAAGGGATACCGACACCATTTGGAGCAAATATGTTTCAGATAAAGATTTAAGAAAGCGCTGGAATTATTTCAATAGACACCAAAACTGTTTCAGGTGAAATTGCTGAAATTGGTTCTGCATGTAATGTTGAAATGTTGCAGGGGGTTTTATGTGAATGTTTGTTAATTAAAGTAATTAACAAAATTCTGAATAAAAATAATAAAAGAGTTTTATTAAATGAGAGAGCATTAAATTTGGATAAATTTAATGCATTTAAAGTGGAGACTTTAAAAGAGAATGTGAAGGGGCAAATTTATGTGGAGGAAGTTACCACCACATGAATGGAGGAGGTGAAGAGACACCTCCTCCATGCGCTGGCCATGAAGGAGGGGCACCCCCCTCCTCCTATAAAAGGCCAACCCCTCCTCACTTCTCACACACACCTCCTCGTGAAGGATCTCTCTCCCCCTCTAGTATTATTTCCCCATGGTCTCGGATTAGCGAGATACATGTTCCTGGTGGCTTTATCTGGAAAGGAGTTGCTGCTTCCGCTGCTTTGCTGCAGCGAGGGACGGAGGTTGTCGGGGTACCGGACGTGTGTGCGATCACGGATGCACCTCTACTTTGCGTTGCTGGTCTTGGTGGTGCTGGAGCTGGATCTGATGGACGTGCTGGAGCCGGACCTGCTGGACTTCATCACGATCTTGAGATCGACAAGTGTACGACTACATCAACCACGAGTTCCTACTCGTTAACAAAGCTCGTTGTCTACAAGGGTAAGTTCTCGTTTCCACCCGTTGTTTTGTACCTAGTAGATAGATCTTGGCGTGTAGTTCACACCGTAGGAATTTTTTTGTTTTCTATGCTGCGGCCCCAACAGTGGTATCAGAGTCTGATCAATGCGTAGGTGCTTTGCACGGGTAGTACACATATGTTTATATGTGGGCGATGATGATCATGTTATTGCATCTTCTATGTATTTTGGATATTGGTGGCATAGTGGAATGAAGCGGCCCGGACCAACCTTACATGTCATCGTACATGAGACCGGTTCCACGACTGACATGCAACTTGTTTTGCATAAGTGGCTGGCGGGTGTCTATCTCTCCTACTATAGTCAATATCTGATTTACAATGAGTTGCTAATAACTTGGTTATCCTCGTTGTGGTTCATGTTCGTAGGTTAGACAGGTTCTATCTCCGAAAGCCCTAAGCCACGTAAAACTTGCAATTGATAAATTAGAGGCGTCTAGTTTAGATCGTTGCTAGGCTAGTGTCTTGATATGGTATTGTTGTAAGTAGATGTATGATAGATACTCTTACAACTCACTTAACGTGTAAGTTCCATAGTCCTTGGCCTTACACACAAAGGAATGATAGAGATCATACCACGATGCAAGTGATAGAGATCAAATGCATGGGCCATATCATCTCACTTTACACATTAGATGTTAGCATCTTATACTGCTAGTTTGGCGTTTTTTGTAGCATTGTAAGATGATCCCTCATTTAGATATCAAGATAAAAATGTGTTCTTCCTTAAGTATGCACCGTTCTATGGATCGTGTTTCGAGACATCACGTGATGATCGGGTGTTCTTAACTCTACGTTTTCATGCAACGGGTGTAAGACAGTTTTACACACGCGAATACTAAGGTTCTTACTTGGCGAGCCTAGCATGTACAGACATGGCCTCGGAACACGGACCGAAAGGTTAAGCATGAGTCATATAGTTGATGTGATGACCATATTGATACTCGCCTTTGAAGCTACACCGACTCACGTGATGATCGGACTTGGTGTAGTGGATTTGGTTCATGTAATCACCAAAAAGGCACGAGGGATGTCGTTTTTGAGTGGGAGTTCATTTCTAATTTGGATTAGTCGAACTCAATTTGTCATAAACTAAATTGAAGTGAATTTGCATAATTTGTTGTAGTCATTGGCATCTGTTCACTACCTTATGCTTAGTTTTAATTGAGATAATAGAACTATAGAATTCTGGATATTTACTTTATGAACTGGTATCGCATTGTTTTGAATGTCAATTTAAAGTTTATAAGTCCTATTGCAAACTTTTAGCAAACTCTATTTACTCCATGAAGTTTAATAAGTAGTATTAAATCAAGAGTAAGAATTCCAATGTTAGTATCTAAAGTATCATGTTTGCCTCCATGATTATTGATATTCAAAAGTTGTTTTAATATCAAGATTATATTGGAGCTGGAAATTGTTTTAGAAACCATCATGTGTGAAAGATATTGTGATATCTGAAACAATGTTTTTGGTTGCATTACGATAGAGTATAATTTAGCAAAATACATGTTCTCATATTGTATGAGAATTTGTGAAGGATGGAGATGCTAGGCATCCGAATCTACCAAAAGAGTTTTGGGAACTGATATTATACTCGCGATTCTTCCTTATAGGCTATAGTAGCTTGATCATGAAAGTTGTCATGATAAGGATGAATAGAAGTTGTAAGTAAAATATTTACTACACTAATAGATTACTAAAGAATGGATTTTTGAAAGAACACCAAACATTTGATGATGGTGATCCACTTCAAAGTGCAAGTCCAAAGGTATTAGTATTTGACTATATACGCTTTGTACCATGTGTCATGTTGATGACACCACTATTGATGTTGATAGATTCTTTTAAAAGAAAAGGAATTGCTAAAAGAGAATCTATAAAATATTTGGCAGAAAATAAAAGGTTGGAGATGTCCAACTTAGGTATATAGAAGATATACATGTTATGGCTATATTCATTGCTTGTTAAACAATGTGGTTCTTAGGTATTGGATACCGGTATTGGATACCGAATTGGTTGGTATGAAGTGTCATACAGGACAATGCAATTCATGAACTACAATGGCCTAAGTAACCAGCAAGAGAATGAATGATGATGTTCATCGAAAATAAATAAAGTGTTATTGTGTTTTTCGTTGTCATCAAACCAAGCCTTCAAGATTTGTTCAAATAATTGTTATTTTGTTCCGGTATCATGAGAACAATGGCTATTCAAATAATTACCGTATTCCATAAAGGATGGATGAACTTTACAAGTCTAGTTGGAGAAATCACATCCATAAACACTATTGCTGAAATGTCGCAAGACAAATGATTGAAAGATCACTTATGAAGTGACATCGCTGTTTAAATTATATTTGAAAGAAAACATGAAGAAACTCCATGTTGATGGATTTTTGGAGTCTTTGATTTTGATCAATTGATGCATGTGAGACTTTCCTCGAGATAATTGAAACTCCGTCCATAGGCCAGAGAGGAACAGATGACTAGCTTATTGGAAATTGTGCATGCTGATGTGCATAGTCCATTATGTGTAGCCATATGCGATGGATCTTTTTGCTCCATATGCTTTCTCCGAAAATTTGAGTGAATATATCTGTATATTTACTTAATAAGGAAGAAGTATGAAACATTTGAAAGTTGTTCAAAGACTTTCAAGATGAAGTGAAAAATCATTGTTACAAGAAAATAAAGAGTTTATGATTCGATCATAAAGGAAGATATTTGAGTTACATGTTTAGCAAAAACACCTAAGACTTGAGGAATTGTTCCATGATTTGTGTTCCCCGATAAACCATAGGAGTATGGCATATTCGAGAGATAAAATCAAACCATGTTTGACATGGTAAGATCAAAGGTGTCATTTATAAAACTGCCATTATGTTTTAAGGATTGAAGCTTTAGAGAGTACCGCTTTTACACTGAAAAGAGCACCATCGTGATCCATTGAAATGACACCATATGAGTTATGGTTTGGGATAAAACCCGAATTGTCTTTTCTTAAATTTTGGTATGCTATGCATAAGTAAAATGTTTACAACCAAAGTCGGATAAGCACGTCTTTGTAGGTTATCCCAAAGAATTTGTTCGGAATTTCTCCATAACACCGAGGACAAAAGAGTTTGTTACTTGGAACGTCAAGTTCCTTGAAGAAGGAATTTTTCGTGAAAAGTTAAGTGGGAGGACAATAGAACTTTGATAAGGTTGTTGAACCTTAGCTATATGTGCTAAGTAGCGCAACACAGGAAAGTGTCCCGGTGGCGGCCACAATGCTCATGGCTCTCGTGATTACAAAAGGTGTGATCTCGGAGATTAGAGTTCCTATAGAACCGTGTGGGTCGGTAAGAATCAAATAGTAAGATTTGATAAACAAGTCGTTATTGTTTTGACAATGATGAACCGACTACATGCAAAGAAGCGATGATGGGCCCTGACTCCATAAAATGACTAGAAGTCATAGAATCCGTGATAGTATCCATACACGAGAAATCAAGTTTCTGAACTTGGAAGACCCTCCGGGAAGGTGTGAAGCCTATCGGTCGTGTTTGGATCTATAAAGAAATAGACATGGATGTTTGACATCTATGAAATAGTCGACATGTCGGAAAGAAGTTTACGGCAATGTTCAAGGAGTTGACTATGACAAGATATGATCTTTCATAGCGATATATAGTCTTGACGGATTAATGTAGCAACCACTACATATAATTTGGTATATGGTAGTTGAATAAACAAAACAAGGTTCTTCTAATAGAACGGTAACCTAGGACATGCACATGACATGGTCCGAAGGGTTTTGTTAATTCAAAGGGTGCTAAAAGGGCATGTAAACTTCAATAGTTGAAGTAAGCATAGCGGAGTTGGAATCTTCACCATGATGAAACTGTTAAAAGAGTTTAAATTCATCGGAGATGATGAAGATGCTTGCATTTGCAAGAAATTAAGTGGGAGCGCTGAGACATATTTCTAATACATTATGTAGAGGACATATTGTTGATTGGAAATGATGTATCTTGTATTGACACAAGTTAAGGATTTCATTAAAATAATATTTCGATGAAAGACTTGGGCAAACCCAGAATATTAGGCATCAATATCTATATGGATAGATTAAGGCGCTAATATGGTTGTGCCAGACATACATATATGAGATATTGAAAGGGTTTAATATGGAAACAACAAAAAAGGTTCTTGCTGCATGGAAAGGATTGTATCAAAATTCAAGTGTTTCAACACTTGGTGAGTGAAATCACATGAAGATTTTGATCGATTATACCATGATATGTATATATCCAGAATGTCCTATGCTCTAAATGTTATGAGCATATACCAGAATGATTCATAAGATGATCATTGGACAATAGTAAAGATATTCTTATGAGCTTTGGAAGAACTAAGAATATATCATGTATAAGTGACAAATAGTTAAAGGTAGTTCATTGTAAAGTGTTACATTGATACTAGTTTTGTCTCAAGATACAAATTAAAATTATCTCAATTTAGACTATGGGTGACACAATATAATGGAAAGGATGTTCCATGATGGATTTGGATGAGTTCCAAAGTTGAGACATTGTGAAGGATACTACAACAAAAGGCTAAGTATATGACTGCTATAGTAGCAGCAAAGGAGGGCATTTGTGTTAAGTAGTTTGTTATCAAACTAGGTGTAGTTCAAAGTGGGCTAATACTATGAAGATATATTGTGTGACAATAATATCAACATATTTTAACCCGAACAAACTAAAGGTCTCACTAGAGGACCAAATTTATACAATGCCATCTCATTTGAGAATGAGTGATGCGTAGAGACGCAGAGACATGCAAATACACACGGACCTGAAACTGTCAGATCCGGAGATTATGTTAACCACTAGCAATTGCGTATATGCAACACCAGAAATCCATTGGTGTTCAATACGCAAAGTTTTTCAAACTAGATTATTGACTCTAGTGTAAGTGGGAGACTGAAGGGAATATTCCCGAGAGGCAATAATAAAGTGGTTATTATCTTATTCCATGTTTATGATAAATGTTTATTTTGCATGCTATAATTGTATTGATCGGAAACATCAATACATGTGTGTTTAATAAACAAAAATGGTTCCTAGTTATGCCTCTCTTATAGACTAGCTTGTTGATTAATAAGATGATCAAGGTTTCCTGATCATGGACATTGGATGTTGTTAATAACAAGGTCACACCATTGGTGGAATGATGTGATGAACATTCATCCGAAGTATAGCATTACGATCAAGTCATTATGTTTATATTGCTATAACATCATACGAAGTAATCTTAGTCCTTAGACCATGAGATCATGTTAATTGCTAACACCGGAAGAGTATCTTGATAACATCAAACGTCACACCGTAACAGGGTGACTATAAAGGTGGGTTCAGTGCTACGAAGGTGTTATGTTGAGGCTCATGGATCAAGAGTGGGATTTGTCCATCCCGATGACGGATAGATATACTCTGGGCCCTCTCGGTGATATCACATTGAAATAGCTTGCAAGCAAGTGATGTGATCACTAGAATGTTATATCACGGGAACGAGAAAAGAGTGCATGTCGGTAACGAGATCAAACTAGGTATGGAGATACCGATGATCGAATCTCGGACATGTAATATATCGCGAGACAAAGGGATTTAGTTACTAGTGTTAAAGGTTCTCACGATCACAGAAGTCATTGTTGAATGTGTAGGAGTCAGTATGGATCTCCAGGTCCCGCTGCTGATTATTGATCGGAGAGGGGTCTCGATCATGTCTGCATTATTCGTGAACCGTAGGGTGACACACTTAAGGGATACCGACACCATTTGGAGCAAATATGTTTCAGATAAAGATTTAAGAAAGCGCTGGAATTATTTCAATAGACACCGAAACTGTTTCGGGTGAAATTGCTAAAATTGGTTCTGCATGTAATATTGAAATGTTGCAGGGGGTTTTATGTGAATGTTTGTTAATTAAAGTAATTAACAAAATTCTGAATAAAAATAATAAAAGAGTTTTATTAAATGAGAGAGCATTAAATTTGGTGAAATTTAATGCATTTAAAGTGGAGACTTTAAAAGAGAATGTGAAGGGGCAAATTTATGTGGAGGGAGTTACCACCACATGAATGGAGGAGGTGAAGAGACACCTCCTCCATGCGCCGGCCATGAAGGAGGGGCACCCCCCTCCTCCTATAAAAGGCCAACCCCTCCTCACTTCTCACACACACCTCCTCATGAAGGATCTCTCTCCCCCTCTAGTATTATTTCCCCATGGTCTTGGATTAGCGAGATACATGTTCCCGGTGGCTTTATCTGGAAAGGAGTTGCTGCTTCCGCTGCTTTGCTGGAGCGAGGGATGGAGGTTGTCAGGGTACCGGACCTGTGTGCGATCACGGATGCACCGCTGCTTTGTGGTGCTGGACTTGGTGGTGCTGGAGCTGGATCTGATGGACGTGCTGGAGCCGGACCTGCTGGACTTCATCAAGATCTTGAGATCGGCAAGTGTACGACTACATCAACCACGAGTTCCTACTCGTTAACAAAGCTCGTTGTCTACGAGGGTAAGTTCTCGTTTCCACCCGTTGCTTTGTACCTAGTAGATAGATCTTGGCGTGTAGTTCACACCGTAGGAAATTTTTTGTTTTCTATGCTGGGACCCAACAAGAACGCATAGACGCCGCGAAAGTCCTCGACTTCGGCTCTATGACAGTCAACACGATAGGCAGCGTGGTTCCCAGGACACCACAGGCCGCGGTGACAGCGGCCACCATGTACCTTCTCAATAACCAGCCACCAGCTGGAGATTCCCGAACGGCCATGCACCGATCTACGATCGCGGGCCTGGGGCTAATCGAGGCCGCCCTCGACAAGGAACCGGTACCAGACCCAAAAAAGGGCAAAGCGTTAGCAAAGCGCTACTCCTCGCCCTCGTCCAGCGATGACAGTCACGACCTGTCTCGGCGCCGCCGCTCACGGCGACACGATCGCGACTACGATGCACGCGATGAACTCACGCAGCGCAAGATCGACAAGTGAAGGGCACGACATGCTCGATCGACTGACTCGGAAGAAGAAGATGGGCAGCTCTGCGGCGCCAGATGCTTCAGCAGATCCATCAGGCAAAAGCGAATGCCTAAAGGGTTCAAACTCCCATCGGAGAACCCGAAATTTGACGGTCTGCAGGACCCCAAGATCTGGCTGGAGGATCACATCTCCTCCGTCAGGCTACATGGAGGGAGTCGAAGTACTACCATGCAATGCTTGCAGCTACAGCTGCAGGGCGCCGCCCGGGCATGGCTCAATAACCTCCCACGCGGATCCATTCGCAGCTGGGATGAGCTGGTCTACAGCTTCGTGTGCAACTTTAAGGGCACGTACAAACGCCTCGCCTCAATTGAAGAACTGAGATGCTGCCAGCAAAGATCTGGCGAATCGCTGCACTCTTACATCCAAAGGTGGTCCGTCATCAAGAACTCCGCGGCGAACATCTCGGAAGACCGCGCGATTGATGCATTCAACGGTGGTGTCCGCCGCATGGAACTCAGGGAGGAGCTAGGCAGCTCAAAGCGCCAGACCATCGACCACCTGATGGAGATCGCGAATCGGTGGGCTGATGGAGAAGATTCGGTGAAGAATCGCGTTCACTCTGACGAAGAGGCAGAACTCAAACGAAGACGCGACCGCCGGAGTAAGCGTCGCATGCACGTCTACGACGATCACGAAGACATCAACATGGTCGCAGTTGGCTACGCTGATAGACGTGACAATAACCGCAACAGCGGATACCGCAGCGGCGGATACCGCGACTCTGGGAAAACCACGCAAGTGTGGCAACGCCGCACTCGCGATGAAGCACCCGCGACCTCCATCGAGGACAAACTGTCCGGGCCATGCACGATACACTTTTACACCGACAAGCATGATGGCAAGAGAAAGTCCAGCTGCCTCCTCAAGGACTGCCGCGATTTCCTCAAGCTACATGAGGGATTGGTTTGGATGAACCGCAGTGCAGTCGAACGAGGCTACGGAGCCGCTCCAGGCGCCATGGCACATGGCGCACCACCACCACCACGTGGGACACCCCCGAACGGAGCTGCACCGGACCAACACCACGGAGGCGAACCGTACCCACGGGCCATGGGTACCATGATGATCCAAAAGGGGCGCCCCTCCAATAGGGTGCAGAAGGCCATCACTCACCAAGTCAACTTGGCCACGCAGTCGCCACCATCCACCACTGAGTACCTCAGTGGCAGTGAGTCGTGCATTACTTTCGACAAACGCGACCACCCGCCTCAAGTACCTCGCCCATGTCATTGCCCCCTCGTACTCGAGGCGCAAATTGGAGGCTTCGACATGAGTCGCGTCTTCATGGATGGCGGAAGCGGTATCAACCTCATATTCGCGAGTACTTTGCGAGCAATGAGGATCCCTCTAACCTGCCTGGAGGCATCGGACACAATGTTCCACGGCATCGTCCCAGGGAAAGGCGTATACCCCCTAGGCAAAATCAACCTCGACATCATATTCGGCACACCAAAGAACTTCCGGCGCGAGCGCATCGACTTTGAAGTTGTCGACTGGCCCTCACAATACCACTGCATCCTTGGACGCGTCGCGTTCGCTAGGTTCGTGGCGGTACCCCACTACGCCTACCTGCAGATGAAGATGCTAGGTCCCAACAGCGTCATCACGATCAATGGGAGCTTCGAGCGATCTGACAGTTGCGACAGGGAATTCAATAGAATCTCCCAGTCCTTCGGCATGCAGGAGGAGCTCACGCAATTGAAGGAAATGACAGACAACAGTCTGCCGCCCCTGAGTAAGCCAAGCTCACCTGACCTCTCCTTCGACTCATCTGTGCACACAAAGAAGGTGCAGGTCCATCCATCAGATCCCGCCAAAACGGCCCTCATCGCCAACAACTTGAGTCCCGCATAGGAACTCGTGCTCGTCGAATTCCTCCGTGAGCACTGGGAAATTTTTACCTGTTGTCCTGCGGACATGCCAGGAGTTCCTAGGGAATTCCTTGAGCACGCACTCAACGTCAACCCCGACGCAAGGCCAGTCAAGCAAACAATCAGGCGATTGTCTGAGCCACGAGCGCAGGCAGTCGGAATGGAGATCAACAGACTCCTCGATGCCAAATTCATATGCGAGATCAAGGAAAGCACTTGGCTCGCCAATACGGTGCTGGTGCCAAAAAAGGACACGGATATCCTACGGATGTGCGTGGACTTCACTTCTTTAAACAAGCACTGACCAAAAGATCACTTCCCGCTACCACGGATCAACCAAATCATCGACTCCACCACTGGATGCGAGCGCCTCTCCTTCCTCGATGCCTACTCAGGCTACAACCAACTTCGAATGAAGGAGAAAGACCAGGAGAAGACCGCGTTTACAACGCCCTTCGGTGTGTTCTGCTACAACACAATGCCCTTCGGGCTAAAAAACGCGGGAGCTACCTACCAACGGTGCATGCAGGCTTGCCTCAAGGAGCAGCTGGGTCGCAACATCCAAGTCTATGTCGACGACATAGTAATCAAAACCAAAAAGGAAGCCTCTCTAATCGATGACTTGCACGAAACATTCGCCAATCTCGACCGTTACTGAATCAAGCTCAATCCGGATAAATGCGCCTTCAACGTACCATCTGGGCAGCTGCTCGGGTATCTCATCTCCGCGAGAGGGATTGAGGCAAACCCGAAAAAGATAAAGGCCATACTAGCCATGGAGAAGCAAAAGAACATAAGAGGCGTCCAGCAACTAGCCGGACGAATAGCGGCCCTCAGTCGATTCATCAATCGAATGGGAGAAAAGGCACTGCCCTTCTATCAACTCCTCCGCAAAGCTGATAAATTCGAGTGGACCAATGAAGCACAAGAAGTATTCGAAGATCTCAAGCGCCTGTTATCCACATCGCCAGTACTGGTGACTCCACGGGAAAGGGAACCACTACTGCTGTACATCTCCGCTACCAACCAAGTGGTTAGTATAGTGCTCGTCATCGAACGGGCAGAGGAAAACAAGGTCCATGGCGTACAACGCCCGGTATACTACCTCAGCGAGGTCCTCACGCCAACAAAACAGCGGTACCCGCACTACCAGAAGCTGGCGTACAGCGTCTTCATGACTGCCCGGCGACTGCGCCATTACTTGCAGGAACACCCATTCGTGGTAGTCAACGACGCCCCATTGGGACATATCCTCAATAACCCCGACGCCACGGGACGAGTTGCGCTTTGGGGAATCGAACTATCTCCACGAGACATCACATACGAAAAGCGCAACGCAATCAAGTCACAAATTCTCCCTGACTTCCTCGTGCATTGGATGGAAAATCAACTCCCAGACAAGCCAGATATGTCCTACCTCTGAACCATGCACTTCGATGGATCCAAGCGGAAAGATGGAGCAGGAGCAGGTGTCATACTGACATCACCTCAAGGAGACAAGCTGAAATACATCATGCGAATGCAGTTCATAGCCTCAAACAACGAAGCTGAATACGAGGCCCTGTTGCACAGGATGAGGATGGCAAAAGCCTGCGGCGCAAAAAGGCTCATCATATACGGCGATTCCAAGCTGGTCGTCAACCAAACAATGCACGACTGCGACGCACTGAACGACAACATGATCGCGTACCGCGACCTCTACGATACACTCAAAGGGGACTTAGATGGTTGCGAGCTGCGACACGTAGGTCGCGAAAGCAACGAGGAGGCGGATGCACTCGCAAACATAGGCTCTACCTGCGCCCCCATACCACCTGGTGTATTTCTCGAGCGCATCTGTGAATGCTCGATCAAGCCAAAGGCCGCAGAGAAGAAAACAAGCGCAGCAATGGACTCGGGGGCTACGCCACCCAATGAGCCAATGGCACTCGACGACTTGGAGCTAGACACAGGACTCGAAGGGCCAATGAGCGTCATGATGATCGAACAATCCTGGACGCAACCGTACATTACGTACCTCCTCAGTAAGCGCCTACCGGATGACCCGACAGACGCACGACACATCGCGCGACGCTCTAAGGCATTCGCCGTTATCAACGACGAACTATACAAACACAGCATCACAGGAGTGCTACAACGATGTGTCTCCATGGCCGATGGAAGAGCAATTCTCCTCGACATCCATGAAGGGACCCGCGGGCACCACGCAGGCAGTCGCGCCCTCATCACCAAAGCTCTACGAGCTGGATTTTACTGGCCCACGGCCATGCGCGATGCCAAGGACATTGTCCAAAAATGCAATGCTTGCCAACGATTCGCGGACAAGCCACACGCACCAGGCGCAGAACTATGGCCTATTCCATTGGCCTGGCCCTTCGCCCAGTGGGGACTCGACATGGTTGGCAAACTTCCAAGGTCCTCGCAAGGAGGCCACGTCTACCTCTTGGTCACAGTCGAAAAATTCACCAAGTGGATTGAGGCCATGCCAGTGACCAAGCAATCAGGGCACATCACAGTCATGTTCTTCGAGTCCATCGTCTACCGCTTCGGCGTGCCGCACAGCATCATCACCGACAACGGAACGAACTTCACATCCAAGGAGTTCCAAGAATTCTGCGAGAACCTGGGGATCAACATCAGCTACGCTTCAGTAGCACACCCACAGACCAACGGTCAGGTGGAAAAGGCAAACGGGCTCGTCCGCAGCGGCATCAAGAAGCGACTCCTCCGACCACTCGAACAAGCCGCGGGCTGCTGGCCAGACGAACTGCAATCCGTTCTCTAGAGCCTGCGTACAACTCCAAACAGCGCCACCGGCTACACGCCATTCTTTATGGTACACGGAGCAGAGGCTGTACTACCCGCCGAGGTACGGTACAAAGCGCCACGCGTAGTCGCCTACAGCGAGCAGGAGTCATCCCTCGCACTCAAAGACTCCGTCGATCTCCTCGACGAGGCAAGAGAAATCTCCGCAACAAGATCCATGATCTACCAGCAGAACCTGCGCAACTATCACAGTAGAAGGCTTCGCCCCAGATCCTTCGTCGAAGGTGACCTGGTCCTGCGACTGAAGCAGCAGGGGCATCTCAAGCTCGAATCCCCCTAGGAAGGACCGTACGTGATTACAGAAGTAATCCTAGGTGGCGCCTATCGCCTTCAAGATTTAGAGACAGGAGTCGCACACTCCAACCCTTGGAACGTCGCACAACTGCGACGCTTCTACCCTTAGTCATTTTTCTTTACTTTTGCATCGCAAATAAGGCTATTCAGCCAAGGCTACTTAGCCGCACATTGTACCTCGTACTATTCTTCGAATAAATAAAAGCTAAGTGCCCCGAAACTCTGTGCCCTCCTTTACTTTGTCAATTTTCATACTCGGGGGCTACGCCACCCTATACACATATGTTCTTCGAACAATAACGCGACATCCTGAGTAGCTGGCACATCAATCGAACCCCTTAACACAAACTCAACCCAGCTGCAACGCACCTAACAGGTTGACAAGGGAACGATACAAAGATGGCCAGGCTAACGAAAAGGACTCGCATAAGTGCAACGCACCCCACGCTTAAAGCTATTTGTACACATTCAACAGTAAATTATCTACAAATATATACGAGCTTTACAACACTAGTACACTTATGTGCAGGATACATATTTGGCTACCCTTGCAACAGAAGAACATTCGTCTGTTCCTCGAATAAGTCGACGACCTCCTCGGCTGGACGGCCCACCGCCTGATAGTGCGGCACCATATTCTAGGAAGATCCTACTGGTGGCACCGGTGGCCTAGAGGCAATGGCGGCGACATCCACGTCAGGCCTGTGCAAACGCACCATGGAAAGGGCAGCCTTGGCACCAGCCACCAACTGCTGCCTCACGCACTCGCGAACCGCGAACATATCTTGAAATTTGGTTAGGAGAGCCAGCAGGCTTGATGGAGTATCATCCAGCGGGAACATCGCCCTATAGATGTTCTTCAAACACGACTGTGACTTCTTCAGAAAGAACAGCACTCGCGCGGCGCAATCCTGTAGGGTCACCAACGCAGTCGCACGATCATGATCTACCCAGAAGTATCCACTCTCCTGAAGTTGCTGCTGGGTGAGATCATGGAGGCGGATGACAATCCTATCCCTCTCCTCCTGCGGATGGCGTGCGCTAACAACTACACGAAGCAGCATCAACAACATGAGTACAATGTACCATTGCGATTAACTACAAAGGAAAAGACGAGGATGAGCGAACTAACACTAAAACTGGTCGCCCAGCTGCGTCACCTCGCCAAGCAGATATGGCTCGCGGGCGGCGGCTTTTTCAGCCTTTGACTTCCACACGTCCGCGCTACCGCGGATCACGGGCAACTCACGCTCCAGTTGCTTAACACGATCATGAAGTCGCGAAAGCAAGGACAGCTCCTCTACCCTGGAGCATGGTGGTGCCATTGTATCCTCAAGAGATGGCGAGTCCGGGGTTCCCCCCACAGGACCACTTGATGTACCCTACCAAAAATCAAGCCAGAGGCAAATAAGGCGACCAACTCAAAAGTCAAAAGTAACAGATGCATTCAGGATCAGCATAAAAGTATCTACAAACACATTCACCAACAGGCATGTTCTCCAATCAAAAGAGCAATTCATCAACTATTACAAGAAACTAACTACGAAGCAGCTGGCTTCTTCGACTTCGATGACCTCGGGGGCTTCATCAAATCCGTGGCAGTATCAGATGCCACTGACTTTCTGCCGGCCCCTGAGGCCGAAGTTTTCGCCGCCTTCTTCGCACGATTGAGCTCCTCCGAATACTTGGCAACAATGTTTATCAAGGAATGGCCATATTTGGCACAGGCAGTCGCAAAGGGAGCGAATACTACCTGCTGACCATCCGCGCCAACAGGCATCGTCTTCGACACCGCAGAAGGATCTACTTCGACTCCGTGGGCTTGCACCATGGCAAGCGACATGGTCGCGCCAACTGCGTGGAGGGAGTTCTTGTACGTGGCAGGCACACCCCCAGCGAGCGACTCCACCAGCTCTTCCACATTGTCGACCAGCTCCGCCTTCGGCATCAACTCCTCCCGGAGGCGACTCAGGGTGGCCTTGGCCTTGGACAACGTATTTTGGACAGCGACGCTACGATCCTCAACCGCAGATACCGCGCCCGCTAGAGCGTCATCGCGACAAAGGGCTTGTGGATTAAAACTCAAGCCGCCAGCATCTACACCAAAATACACACATGGATCAAACTTCTAGTGCCACCGGCACTACAGATGCAGAGAAGAACATCAATAAAATATCTACCAGTAAAGGTACCTGAGAGGGCCTTCACGACTGAGAACAGTTGCTCTTCGAACAACTTCTCCCTGGCCGCAAAGGAGGTGCGCAGATCCTCTTCGCGCTTCTGGGCATCATCACGAGCCGCGATTGCCTCGTCGTGCCCTTCACAGCTACGGCTAGTGTCTTCTCCAACGTGGCGACATCGCGCAGTAAAGCGTTATGCTCGGCTACATGGCAGTCAATAATTGGCTGTCAGTCGATTATACCAAAACAGAGAGAAGACGAAAAGAATAAGTATAGAACACTCACTCTTGAACACGCGGTGGCGCGTCTCCAGCATCGCATGCTGGCGACCCATCGCCATCACCTGCTCCGCCACCTGCGTGGCTTCCTTTACAAGGAGCGGTCGCACCAAACAAGGAGTCAGTAG
The DNA here is from genome assembly GCA_916181665.1 of Avena sativa. NCBI lineage: Eukaryota > Viridiplantae > Streptophyta > Magnoliopsida > Poales > Poaceae > Avena > Avena sativa. The sequence continues at coordinate 688,593,582 of OV702289.1, forward strand.
AGGGCAGCAGAAGGCGTTGACTACCACATTAAAAAAGAAGGAAAGCTATACTTACATGGTCCTCCAACGAATCCGAAGAAGTTTGCTGAACCGTCATCCGAGCAACTACTCGATGCTCCCCTACGTGAGGAGAGCTCGAAGAATTGTGCCTGGAGTGGGCCGCCGCCGGAGAAGGAGTGCGCTCGACCTCTACCTTGGCCCTTGAAGTCGTGACTCCCGATTCCTTCAAAAATTCGACGTTGCCAGAAGATGACGATGCCACTTGACTGCAAGACAAAATCCACATTGAGAAAAGGGCAAACTCCAGGGCAAAAACCAACAAGAAGAAAACAGAAAAGAATGAATAACCCAGCAAACTTACCAGTTAAAGTTGTCAAGATCAAACGTGGCAGCCGTCGATTCTGACGAAGACTCCTTGGGCAATCGCATCTTCTTGCAAGAAGACGGTGCCACATCCCTCACAGGAACAGCTGGAATTGGCGACTCCGTGCCAACAGCCGCGTCTCCTGGAGTTGAAGGAGTCGACGCTTCAGAATCCCCGCTACGCGAACGCTTGCGAGTATCCGAGCTCTCGGACTCAGGGGCTTCCTCTTCCACATCAGAAGGGACAGTCGACTCAGACTCGTCCTCTTCCAAAGCTTCACGAGGAATAATCCCCTCAGGGAGGGGAGGCATACAAGGCGACACCGCCCACTCCTGCATACAAATAGTAAAGATCAGCAAACATAACATGTAAGCAACAGAAAACGCAATTGAGAAAATAAGCTACTACGCAGCACAATTGTACCTCAGGAGGAGGATTCGAAGCATCGAAAGGAGGAACGACTGACTCGTTCGGAAGCACATCCTTGAGGGTGTACTTCGTGACCAGTCGCACCCTCTTATCTACCTCACTCGCGGACATGCCATCAGCAGACACGCGAGTGGCATCATCAGCGCCACCCCATTGAAACATGGGATGGACCCTGGCCTGGAGAGGCTGGACGTGATGACGCAGCCAAGTCCTGACAAGGGCGCAACCTCCCTCTTCTACGCCTACGCGACTCTCGAGGTCGCAGACGCGCTGATATAGCACGTCTGTCTCCGCGAGTTCAAAAGGCATGATCATGTTCTTCCAAGAACGCATCTTCTTGCAGGGAGTCGCGGGATCGAAAGGCGCGAGTCCAAAGTGCTCGTCCTTGGCCTTCTGGTCGCGAACATAGAACCATTTGTCCCTCCATCCCTGGACGGACTTGGTAAGCTTGATGTCGAAGTAGGTGGCGGATGGGTCGACGTGGATTCCGCAACCACCTACGTCATAAACTAAAGAGCCAGATGCGGACTGACGCTTCAATTTAAAGATGCGCTTGAAAAGACCAAAGTGTGGCTCGATTCCGAGCCAGCACTCGAAGAGAGTGATGAAACAAGTGATGTGGAGGAGCGAATTTGTGGACAGCTGATAGAGTTGGAGCCCATAGAAACAAAGAAGACCCCTAAGAAAGGGGTGAAGAGGCAAGGAAAGACCACGGATGATGAATGCAAGAAACATCACTCGAAAACCAGCGGGAGGAGCAGGAATGGTCTCACCGCTGGGGACGCGCGCATCGGCGACTGCCGCAGAGATAACTCCATCTTGGCGAAGAAGACAGAGATCCGACGCCTTGATGATAGAGGGGCGCCATGCACCATTGGTCACGCGGTGCCCGCGACCTTCTTCTTCCCGCCGGTGGCGGTGCTGGTGCCCGCAGCAGTGGAGACACCTTTCTTCTTCACCGCAGCGACGGTGGCCGTGAAATCAGCGGCAGTGCCTCCCTTCTTCCCCATTGCGCGACGGCGATGTGAGCGAAGGAAGTAGCTCGGGAACGAACGGAGCTGGTCCAGCGTCGTGGAGAAGATGGGCGTAGGGGAAAGCAGAAAAGCAGCAGCAATGGCGATGGCATCAAGGAAGAAAGAGCGCAGACGGGAAATTACCGCCGTAGCACCGAGACTTAACCCCTGGAAGATGCAATCCAACGACTGACAAAAACCCTATTGGACGCGTGGCATGCATCGCGTTGGACGCGTGGAGAAGAGGAAGCGCGAACCGTCCCCCCACTTCTACCATTACGCGTGGAAATCAAGGAGGCGCAGTTAAAAATAAGATTACGCACGCCCAATCAAATCAAAGTCAGAAAGTGGGACACACCGCTCGTCACGTCCCATCAAAATCGCTCACGCGGGCAACTAAGGTCATACAAGCGTCAGCACTGACGTCACCAAGGCTACGCAGTGGAAAACTTCAACTATTTTTAGTCCTTGTTGGAGTCTTTGACTCCACCAAGCACTCGGGGGCTACTCCCATAGGGAGCGCTGGCCGCGCACCCTATGACTTTTCTTTTTCTTGTTGCAGGAACATGGACAATCACAAAAGCAAACCCAACCACTCGAAACACAGTTCGATTATGGACATGGGTTACTCCCATAGGGAGCGCCGGAAACAAATTCGACTGAAACAAGCAGGCAAAAGACGACAGCAGTCGCAAAAATGTTTTAGTACCTGCCTGAGTCATCGACTGAAACAAGCAAGCAAAAGACGACAACAGTCGCAAAAGTTCTTTAGTCCCTGCCTGAGTCTTCGACTCAACCAGGCACTCGGGGGGCTACTCCCTTAGGGAGCGCTGGTCGCGACCCTATGATTATTTGTACAAAAAACTGTGTGTTGATAACATCCACACTCGAAACTCATGGCGACACCTCTCATAATTTCCCCCCTACAAAGAGACCGCGTCTCTTGGGTCACCCGAATCGTCTCCGCGATGATAAAATTTGGATGCCGCACCTACGGCGTGAATGTAAGACCTGAATAAGGCCTGACAACGCATTTAACTGCGTACTACCAGAAACATATTCGTGCCTACATGCACGATGAACATGCCTTGACGGACGCGTCAAGTGCTCACACCCATATAACTGGAATTTGACTCCTGTAAGACCTCCGCGGCCCGAGTCGAATTACACCAGCACTTTTCTGGATTCGAGTCCGGAGACTCGAATTTGAGTAGATTACGTTGTTTCACCCTAAGGTGGTTAACTGATACCGATACTTCGGTTATATCAGACACGTATATCAACAATCCCTATGACACGAATAAAAGCAATCAAAATGTACTCATTTAGGCATTCGAAGGCTTCAAAAGTCCCCAGTCGAATCTACGATTTCACTGGACACTCGGGGGCTACTGACATGGCTATACCCTACAGGTACTCAAGCTTGATATATACGGTCGAAATACGTACAGGCCCACGGTGTCACCAAGGCCCAGATGAAAGGACTCGAGTAACCTGTGGACTCTCGATTGCTTGAAGGACAAAAAGAAGCTAAAGATAGAAAGTTTGAAAGGGGAAAACCCTAACTTGTAATCGACTCGACCTGATACCCGAGACCTAGCCTATCTATATAAGGGCTAGGAGGGGGCGGCGAGGAACACACACGCAACCCTAGCTTCCACAAACCCTCGCCAGATTGCATCTGCGCACCGTTGTAACTTTCGACTCCCTCAATAATTCCACGAGCAGACAAGCAGGAGTAGGGACCTCTACGAGGCCTGAACCTGGGTAAATCCTTTGTCTTCTGTGTGCTTGTTTGCTAGCTGATAGATGTCTCCAGCGCTCCCTCCTTCTCCAAAACCCAAGTCCGTAACAATAGGCATTGACGAGTTAAACCCTCATCACCAACTTTCTGCAAGAACTCCAACACATGATTAGAATATATTCTTACGGATCTAGACTATGCAACACATAATTTAGGTCAAACCTCCGCAATGGAGCCACTTAAATCAAGCAGGACTAGATTATCAATGGAACAAATACTAATTTGCAATGAAAGTTAGCAGAACCAGCCACAAAGATATTTAAAGCTGTAGTCTCGCGTAGGTAGAAACATGGTTACATGGATAGCATCAAATACGGAAGAGATAAGAACTACTAACATTCTTTTGTGCCAGAGAGCCATCTAAGGACTGTACTTCTGCACCACAACCAATTGTGGCTGAGAAGAGGGCACCAACTTCATCTCCTGATGAGCTATGTTCACGTTGCGTATCGATGGCAAAGGAAGATTTGGACATCCCAATACACCCAGAACAACTTGGCCCTCATTAAGCAATGCCTCCTCTAGTCCTATTAAGAAACTGAATCAAGTTCATAAAAATAAAAATCTGAATCTGTAAGTGCATTATTAGCACGATAGGCCAAGATCAAGGTTTTGCATTCGATATTATTATTTATTTTCATCAATATCAAGCAATTAAAGTACCATCTAGTTAAGAGAATGGCAAATAGTACTCCCTCCGACCCAAATTACTTGACTTAGATTTGTCTAGATTTGATCATATCTAGACATAATTTAGTATTAGATACATCTGTATCTTAACAAATTTGAGTCAAATAATTTGGGTCAGAAGGAGTACTGTTTATGATCATAGAATGAAAAATTAACTGTATGAAATAGAAAGAAGGTACTCAATGTTGCTAGATAGCTATGAACAGAAACACTTCACGATCACACGCCACACTGAATCATATCACATATGTTGCGCCTAACTACAAACAGTAGTAACTTTCTTTTAGAACACATAAGTACGCTTGGGAAGGGCATTTTAGGGATGTATCGTATGTGATCTTCAACGGATTTCATCAGACACAAGAGAGTTTTGTATCATTCCAGTGATCCAACTTTACATATCTACCACAGTGCGGACAACCTTGAGCTTCTTCGCTTTGGTTGCACATGGAAAACAAACTTTTTATGCGGAAAGGACACGCTGGATATCCTAATAAGATCTGAGAGATTTCGATAAAGAACAGTTCAGGTACTCCCTGTTCATATGCCTTTCTAGTACTCATAGCACCACAAGTCCATAACAAACAACAAAAACAATTTTAGTACATAATAACAAAACATTTTTTTGGGATTTCCTCTAGTCATTAATCACCATGCGGAGTTTATAATCAAGAGATTCAACCTTTTCATTCAGAGTAGTGCAGCAAATCCCTTAATTGGGCTAAAATTTGGAAAAGATACTCTAATTATTAAAATTTGGAAAAGATACTCTAGTCATTAATTGGGCTAAAATTTCATTCAGAATACCGCAGCAAATCCTCTAGTCATTAACACACAACTGTTTCAAAGATTTGGAAAAAAATAGAATGTATCCAACACAACTGAATTCAAGTTGTGAAATATACAAAAATCAACAAAAAACATGAAACATATGGGGTACTAAAATTGGGCTACTACTATGACGGAAAGATGTTTGGATTTTCAATGAACTTTTAGTTGGTTGTTTTGGCGAGCTACCAGTCCAGAACGAAATCCATATGCATGTTCTCAAGCGATGTGTACCAACAAAACAGAGCAGTTCTAAATGCCCTCAATAGATGCTTATTTTGGCAAGCATACTAAAACACGACAAAAAATGACCCTCCCCTATTAGCAAGACCAACAAAGTAACTTATGATCTGCCACTGAAAAACGAGTGCCACCATCAGAAGCCTTATAGACACCTAAGTAAAGTAAGCAGTACTCAATTAAAATTAAATTGCATTTCTACCAACTTTCTCTGTGCTACTTGTCGCTATGATCAATCTATTCGAAATAATATCAAAGTCATATAATTTGTATCAATGGAGAAAGAGGAGCATCTTACATTCTTAGATGACAACTAAGAAAAATACCGATCCAAATAAAAATGGGATTTCTATTTTTGTGCCCTGGTTCGTTAGTTGTACTCAGTTTCCCCAGCCGCTTAGTTTTTCTCACTTTTCCCCTCCCTCCATTTCGAAACCCTCACATGCGCTCGGACGGGGGGATGCCGTCAGGTCAAAGGCTTGACCGTTACATGCTGACAGGTGAGACCACGTTGGGGTGGGTCCTGCGTTGAACGTTACGTTACGTCGCCTCGACCGTTACGTGCTGACGGGTGGGGCCATGTTAGGATGGGTCCTGCATACGTGGTGAAGGGTGGGGCCATTGCTGGGATGGGTCTTGCATACATGGTGAAGGGTGGGGCCGCATGGAGACACGTCTGACCGGCCATTCTCGCTCGGAGCCTAAAACAGCTCCCACACCGCCCCTCTGCTTCCCCGCCGCCGTGCCCTCCTACCTGTGATCCCCTCCTACCTTATATCGTCCTCGGCCCCCGAGCCACGGGGCCCACTCCAGCTCCGCTTCCTCCCCCGCTAGATCTACCCCTTTTGCAGAACAGTATGCGACGTCGGCAAGTGTACCGGTCCTCCCCGTCGAGCGCGGAGAAGAATGAGTGGAATTGGAGGGATCTAACGCATGGATTCCATTTGGGTAAGTATCGTTTCCCTTTGTAGATTGATTATAGGCAGTAATTGAGCGCGAATCGCCGGTGCTCAGCTAACTGCCTTGTTTTTCTAATAGGATTGATTCAGCGCTGGTATTTCGGCTGGCAGTTAAACTGAATACTAGCGTAATTCGTGGTTATGAATGGTATCTCTCTGGATTTTACTTCCCAGTGGTGGTTGCAACTTCCATAACTCTTATGTTGTGTTTGAATGCACCGAATTAGGTCTCCAAATTGGTATTCAAGAATTGAGGACCGAATTCTACCGTTTGGCTGCGTGTCAATTGTAAACCGGAATCGGAAGCCCAATTCCAAGGTGTCCCCCGCGCGCCTGCTTCCAACGCGAGCGAATACGAAGGCCTGACCCTCTGTATCGCTGTGGAATTGACTGGGTCGAGTTACTCTCTCCCGCGATGACTCGGGCGACGGAAGCAGGAGCCCTCTCGCGGCGGCTGCAGGTACCTCCGGGCTCCGGCGAGCCTCTCCACCACCGCCCTCCTCTGCTTAGGCACTCCTGCACTGGCCCCTCTCTCTCGCGCCCCTCTCAACTGCGCCTGCCCTCTCTGGCCCCCTTTCCCCCGCGCCCTAACTCTACTGCCACAGCTGGCAACGATGGTGGTAGGGGAACAACGGCAACGGAGGCTGTGGGAGGGAAACAGTGGCCTCACTCTAGCCCTCCTAGGCCGGCTTCCCCCATGTCCTAATCCTTCCACTAAATTCTGGTTATTATTGCAGATGTACGTATTCTAAAATTTCAGTTGCCTCACATTTGGACCTATTTGATCTGCAGACTCCCTGGATATTTGAGTTTGATTTAGTCCAACTGAAGGTATAGTGTCTACTCTACTTGATGTGTGCCTAATATGACCAACCCCCCCGTCCCGTGCCTACTATCTATGTATAGGAAATCAAAATCCATTGTCACTGTCTCTGTAATTTGCACAGTTGTTAGGAAAGTTCGCTGCACTTTGATTCACATGTGCTTTGGAATGGCTAAATGGTTGTAGTATGTTATTTAATAGGAATAAGCATGATGAATTTCCAGTTACTTTCTCAACATTAGTGCTTTCTTGGTATGTGTGTATGGTGAGCTGATGATGGATATAGTGAAACAGAGGGAGTGGTTGTTCTGTTTTCCGTATTAGCTATCAGAGTTCATGGAGTCGCAACCCACTAATCTGTAATTTATAACTTAGCTTCTGCATATTTGGTGTATATAGAGAGGTATTGCCGACTGATGAATTATGGCTGGTGCAAGGACAGAAGGCTCCGAAACTGTCTCAAGTGAAGGACGCCATGGACGCTGTCCTCTCTTCTCGGCATCAATCCTAGGCCATGTGTTTTTGTTATCGAGTTTTTAATAGATCAATTATCCTTGTTCTGGGAAACTAGAGATTATAGTTCTGATCGCTGCATTTAGCCAAATAAAAGGTAACCTAATAAATGAAAATTACAATGTACACACATATACTTCTATATTCAATGGTTTGTTCATCCAATAGTTACCTGTGAAAAAAATATGAACAAGCTAATATGCACACAACCATTTTCCATACATGTATGCAAATTTATATTGTCTAAACTCAATAAAACATCCAATTCGGCGGCTTATACATCCAAACAGGAATTGGAATTGGACGCCACCATGTGATTCAAACAACTAATGCGTAGTACATCCAAACAAAAGAATTTGAATTGGAACAAATTGGAACCATTTCCTTTCCATCATGGATTTGGAATTCCCAGTAAATTCAATTCCAAGTCCCAATTCAGTGCATCCAAACACAGCGTTAGAGATTTGAAAGATAAAATATATTCTAAATTCCCCCGGAGCAATGACGATTCAGTTGATTTGCAACATTTCAACATTAGCGAGCAAAGGTTGCTCCCACTAACTAGCGAAGCTGATCTGGTAATGATATTCTCTTTGAATGTTGCCGAACGTTTTGGTCGAATTTGTCTCCATATGCAACCTAAAGTTGAACACACGGGAAAGAGGGCTAAAGCATCATCTGGTGGTCAGGCATCATCAGGTGGTCGAGCATCATGTGTCTCTGTTGTCTCTGCTAATAGTGTGCGCCCCCGCGCTCCTTGTAGGTCCACAATAGTACCATCTATTCGCAATGCGAGTGTAAGCCAAATCGCTCGTGTGGCTGATGTGGAGGACGAAGTAGAGCCTACCGAGGGAGCGCCTCCACTAGATGACGAGGATGAGTTGATGTTTCCTGAATTGGTAGATAGATTCAGTAAACAGGCACTAGAGGATCAATACACGGGGGAATTGGCCCATGATGCCAGATTTGATGACACTGATGAAGAAGAGAACAAGGAGAACAATGATAGTCTCGTTTTAGCCAAGTACGATGGTGAGGACTTGCTAGTAATTGAGTGGGACAGGAACGATCCTAAGATTTCAGAAGGCACCATATTTGAAATTATGCAGGACTGTCGTAATGCCCTTACTATATATTGCATCTGCACCAATAATGATTATGTTATTATTAAGAGTGAGCCAGCAAGGTTCACGGTGAAGTGCCCATACAAGAGGTGTAGGTGGAGGATGCATGCATCCACTATGCTCAGGAGCAGTTTGGTTCAGGTATTACAACCAGTTTTGTATTTTAGATCATTGTGTAGAATTTGTTAACTATACCGTGAACATTTTTCATTATGTTTCAGATAAAAGATAACCGGTTCGAACATTTTTGTCCACCTCAAGGGGGATAGCCAAAGGACAAAACAAAACTAGCAAAGATTAGGTAGTTGGCATATGCAATCATGGATTGGATGAGAGTGAACCCATCACTTGGTGCAACAGCGCTCATAAAAAAAGTTTTTGAAAAGTTTAATATTACAGTACCTTACATGAGGATGTTCTATGCAAAGGAAATGGCTCTTGATAGGATCAATGGTCCATGTCATAAAAGTTTTCAGTTACCTTACAGCTTCAAAGCTGAAGTGCAGATGGCTAGTCCAGGTAGTGTTGTACAGATAGACATGCATACAGTTCAGTACAAAAAAAGAGGGAAGACAATGGAGAAGGAGTGCTTTAGAAGGGATTTTGTATGTTTCAAAGCTTGCTCGCAAGGGTTTTTGGATGGTTGCAAGCCTTATTTGGCTGTGGATGCAACAACACTTCATGGCAGATTTAACGACAACTAATAGCTACTACTGCAGTTGATGGCCACAATTGGATGTCCCCTATTGCTTTTGGAGTTTTGGAGATTTAGTCAGAGGAAAGTTGGACTTGGTTTTTGGAGAATTTGCGCGACCTTATAGGTCATCCACCAGGACTTACTATCCACATGGACGCTTGCAAAGGTTTGGAGAAAGTTGTAGAAGCAGTATTCCCCGGAGTGGAGCATACGGAATGTATGCGACACTTAGTGTAGAATTTTACAAAGAAATTCAAGGGTAAAGTTTATACTGACAACCTATGGCCAGCTTCATACACATGCAGTTTGAGGAAGCATCTGTATCATTTGGAAGTGTTGTATAAACAAAAACCTGCGATGAAGGAGTACTTGGATGTACATCATGGAATGCTGTGGTCAAGAAGCCAATTCAATGAAATTTGCAAGGTAGACTATGTGAGAAGTAACCTTGCAGAGAGTTTTAATGCAAAGGTCAAATCATTGAAAGGGCTTATGCTATGGCAAATATTTGATAAGATTAGGCAGATGATCATGATAAAGATCGATTTGCGTCAAAGAATTGCATCAACAGTATATGTTGGCCATCTCATCCTACCATCTTTGATGAAGGCTTTGCATGCTAGGGGAAAACAATTGAAGATGAAATGCATTAGAAGAAGAATGGAGGTTGAGGTAAGGTACACTGATAGTAAAGATAGGCAATGGAGGTATCCAGTGAATTTGGTTTATAGGACATGCCATTGTAGGCAATGGCAGCTCCGTGGGAAACCCTCCATACATGCATTGTTTTTCATGGGTGTTCTAGGAGGTGAAGAGGGTGAAGTTGATCAGTAAGTGTCAGAGTATTTCTCCGTTGCCAAATTTAGGGCAGCATATGCTCAGAATGTTCCAGCCTTGTTGGGAAAAGACCAATGGATGGAAGTGAATCCAGGCTTCAAGCTATACCCTCTAGTTTTTACTAGACCAGCAGGTAGGCCAAGGAAGAATAGGGTGAGAGCTAGTACAGAGGGTGGTGCACCACCTCGACGATGTAAGTGCAAACATTGTGGGATCCTAGAGCACATTGCTAGGCTTTGTAAAAATGCAGTGGACCCAGCTTATGGAATGGATGATCAGGCGGGAGCAACGAATGTAGATGAGAATGAAGTATTTAAACGAGAGGAGAATAAAGCAATGGATACATTGAAGATTGAGCTAACGGATCGAGAGGAAATTGAACCAAATGCAGAGAAGATTGAACCAATGGATCGAGAGGAGATTGAACCAAATGCAGGGGAGATTGAAACAAATGTAGGGGATATTGAACCAATGGATCGAGAGGAGATTGAACCAAATGCAGGGGAGATTGAAACAAATGCAGGGGATATTGAACCAATGGATCGAGAGGAGATTGAACCAAATGAAGGGGAGATTGCACCAAATGCATGGGAGATTGAAGCAATTTATTCATTGGAAGCAGAGTTCAAAAGTAAATGAATTACACAAGAGGATATTGAAGAAATGATGCCAATGCATTTTGAACTGTATGAACCAATGAATCGAAACGTGGTTTAACCAATTATATGACAGACTAAAGCACTTGATTCATTGGATGTAGAGAAAAAGAACAAAAGGAACAAACGGAAGAAGCCGATGGTGGACTCCGAGAATATTCCAGCCAGGATCACCCGGAGCAAGGTGGTGAACTCTGAGAATATTCCATCAAAAAACACTAGGAGCAAAAAATGAATTTGAATTATTAATTTGAATTTGTATGATGAATTTGAACTACTATCAATGTTTGTATTGAATTCGAACTAGTGTGACGCTCCCAAGTTAGTATGTTGGATAACCCCATAATGTATGTGCTATTGCAAGTTTCTATTGTCATCCACCTAGTTGCTTAGCACTGCTCAGTTTTGCCCTCGACATGTGGTCAACACATGGGGTTTAGCTAGTTTATGGCTTAAACCATAGCAAACATTGACCAATTGATCCCAAATTTGGCACACTTGTGTATCCTGGGTTGATTTATCATATGAAATTGGAAATTTTGGATTTACTTGTAATCATCCACATTTTTTTCTAAGTGATTAAATTCAAATAAATGGTTTTAGGGTTAGTTTAATTCAAAAAAGAAGTCAAAATATAGTGCAACCTTCGCATGGAGTCTTGTTATGTTACCTACAACCTAGCATGAATAATAAATGAAAAAGAAAATAAAAAGAAATGGACTTCTCCCCTAAACAACTTCTTAAATCCTTCTTGGAATGAGCTACTAGCTATGAAGATACATGGCTTTCTACTCAATCAACCTTCAAAATAACCCATTCCAAAATATACTTTGTCTAAATGAGGCCAAATTTGGCACACTTGTGTATATTTGAGTTGCAAACAATATAATATTGGCCAAGATGGATTATTTTTTTCAAATAACACAGTTTCTATCTGTTATGCCAAAAGCTTGAATTTCCCTTAGTCATTTTTTAGCTAAGCGCCCTTGTTTTCCTTATCTGTACTTAGTTTTCCCCTCTGGCTAAAATTTTCCTCAGTTTTCCCCTCCCGCTAAAGTTTTCCTCACTTTTCTCATCTCTCATGTCTCAGTTTGGCTGTGCTCTGATTGGTCAAGATATATGTCACATGGATCTTGGCCAACCACCATTGGATACATCATGATCCGACGGGCTAGAGGTCTCTCTCTCTCGGTGGACGCACCGCGCACCTAACCTTGTACGGCGAGGAGAGCCCAACAGGCTGGATGTCTCTGCCTCCCTTTCCTAGACGCACGTATACTAGCCGCATCAACTAGCGCTCAGTTTGGCTGCACTCTAATTGGTCGAGATGTATGTCACACGGATCTTGGCCAACCACCGTTGGATACATTATGATCTGACGGGCTGGAGGTATCTCTCTCCCGTTGGGCTATGGAGAGGAGAGCCCGATGGGCTGGATGTCTCTCCCTTCCTTTCCTTGTCGTATGTATACCAGCTGCATCTTCCTCCCCTCCTATCGATGTACGGCGGCGCGACAGTCCGAACGGTGTGAGGCGGCGCGGATCTAAGCGTGGTGGTCTGAACGGCATGCGGAGGCACGAATCTAAGCATGGTGGTCTGAACGGCATGCAGAGGAGCGGACCTAAGCGTGGCAGTCGGAACGGCTTGCGGTGGCAAGGACCTACGTGTGGGGGTCGAAACGGCTTGCGGCGGCACGGATCTAAGCGCGACTGCTAGAACGGCGTGCGGTGTTGAGGATCTAACCGTCTGAAATTTTTGTCTCTGTCTATCTCACTTTCGTTCACATCCTCAGATCCGCTGCTGATAAAATACACCGATGGAAGCCATCATCCGCAACATCAATGCGACGGCGGTGGTGGCGATAGTGGTCATCGATGCAAAGACGATTGAAGCCATCGACCGCAACATCACTGCGACAGCGCAGATCAAGCCCTCGTGAACCGAAGCTGTGGGAGGTAGGCCGCGGCCGCGGCTAGCTGATGACCCACAAGTATAGGGGGTGTATCGTAGTATTTTCGAGGGAAGTGAAACCCAATTTATTGATTCGACACAAGGGGAGCCAACGAATATTTATAAGCCTTAACAACTGAGTTGTCAATTCAGCTACACCTGGAAACAATCTTGCTCACAACAGTTTATCAGTAGCAACAGTTTTGTAGTAGCAATAGTAAAGTAATAGCAATAGTAAAAGTAAAGACAATTGTAACAATTGCAGTAAATAGTAGGATTAGAGTGCGGTAGGCATAGGGATGGACGGACGTGCGTTGCATGGACAAGACAATTCATATAGCAATCAGAACATAGGACAATTTCATATAAATAAGATAAAGCATCCAAGTACTAGATAATCATAGGCATGTGTTCCATATATAGTCATGCGTGCTCCCAATGAGAACTTGTACAACATCTTTTGTCCTGCCAGCCCGTTTGTAGCGGGGCCTCAAGGGAACTACTGGCAATTAAGGTGATCCTTTTAATAGAGCACCGGAGCAAAGCATTAACACTCCGTGAACACATGTGATCCTCACATCAAAACCATTCCCGCCGGTTATCCCGATTTCTGTCACTTCGGGGCCTTTAGTTCCGGACAACAACGTGTGTATACAACTTGCAGGTAAGACCATAAACAATACTATCATAACGGATCAATAACATGTTTAGATCTAAAATCATGGCACTCGGGCCCTAGTGACAAGCATTAAGCATAACAAGTCGCAACAAAGTCAAAAAGCACTAATAGAAGATCATACGCACCAAGCCCTAACAATCTGATGCCATTACATGAACGATCTCATCCAATACCTACCATCCTCATAGCCTACAGCGGGGGATTACTCACTCATAGATAGGGGAAACATGGATGGTCAATGGAGAAGCGATGGTGATGATGATGGCGATGATCTCCTCCAATTCCCCGTCCCGGCAGGGTGTCAGAACAGAGTTTCTAGTTCTGAATCACGAAATATGATGGTGGCGGCGGAGCGGAACTCTTTCTGGAAAAACATCGACCCCCCCTAGGTTTTTAGATCAGGAGGCAACTTATAGGCGAAGAGAGAGGCCGAGGGGGTGCCTCGGGTGGCCGCACCACCCCTTGGCGCGGCCAGGCCTGGCCCGCGTGGCCAGGTGGTGTGGCCGGGCCCCATCCCCTCTCCATCTCGTATTCTGGCTCCTGATCTCTCTCGGTGAAAAACTAACTTTGACTTTTGTCCCGTCCAATTCGGAGAATATTCATTTTCTGACTTTCCTAGAACCAAAAACAGCAGAAAACAGGCAGCTGGCACTGTGGCTCTTGTTAATAGGTTAGTCCAAGAAATCATATGAAAAGTACTCCAAAGTGTGGACAAAACATAAGAAAGTAGATAAAACCAAGCATGGAACATCAAAAATTATGGATACGTTTGCAATGTATCAACATCCCCAAGCTTAACTCCTGCTCGTCCTCGAATAGGTAAGTGATAAAAAGAAAGAAATAATTTTTGAGGTGACATGCACCATCATAAACTTGATCAAAGTATTTGTAAAACATTCATAGCTTGGATCATAGTACTTCAATCATAACATGAAAGACAAAGTTCTATCAATAAGACAAAGAAACTATGTTGCAACATGAAAAGGCACAAACAAAAGATTCATGAATAATAATGCTTTGCAAGATGTTTGTTTGTTTCACATAAAGAAAACATAGCTTAGTGGCATTCAGCTTGTCCCTCATAGAGTAGCAAACATAAATGCATAGGACACCTTCAAAGTTCATAAGAGTGACTAGATACAAATAGTTTAAAACAAGCAATATCAAAGCTATACATTAATCAACAAGGCTTTGGACAATGCACATAGAACTAAGAATGGCCACTATGCTCTCAAAGTAGGTGCATAAAGGTAGAAGGTGGAGACTCAACAAAAAGGTAAAAGAAAGGCCTTTATAGAAGGAAGTAGGGATTCAAGTCTCATAAAGAGCTTCCAAAAATTATGGCACTTAATAGCTTTCAGCTCTCATTGCCCCTATCATAAGCATCTTGAAGTGATTAAGGTTAAAGTGGACAAACTATGGTGTATATGCTTGACGAAGTATAAGTTGGAAATCTCATGTCCCTTGTATACGAGGGCCGCTCCTCATGCTACTCAAGTTTAGTCACCGGTAAGTTCTTGTCATCGTAAGTACATGTGTAACATAGAGAACCGCCAACGGGATACCCCTTGCTCGATGATACGAAAGAATCCCCATATCAAAATGATAAGGCAAGCAGACAACGAGCATCTCAGCAATCTTCTTATTTACCATGGGAATATGGTGCTTTTTTCTCTCTTTCCTCTTTTCATAATCTCTTTTTTTCTTTTTCTCTTTTTTCTCAATATCTGACTCTTTTTTTATAAGAAGAATGCTTCATAGACAGCTCATTATGGTTACGCTGCAGGTTTCCACCATGACGACATGGATTAGACCAGCGGCCCAGGCGTTTTTCTAACACACATACATAACTCCATGGACTTACACGCTCCCCTTTCATTTCACACTGACGACATCCATATACAAAAGAGCATGATATCAACTAGGTACAAAGTACAAGTGCAATGTTGAAAGCGTTTCCCATGACAGCATGGTTCTGCTAATCACCAACATATAAGTGCAAGCATATATAACATAGACGACAGAATGGTTCAAGTTTATTAAGGGCAAGAAAAATAAAGTGTGCCATCAAGTTAGTGAGAGCTTTAATCACTACTTTTCTGATAACAAGTTTAATTCGGAAGGTAGATAAAAAAACATGAATATACTTGAAATAGCATATGCTAATAGGTAGGTATGGTGGACTCTTCGGAATAACTTGATTTTAGGAGTTGGATGCATGAGTGGAATTCATACTTGGTTATGAAGGCTAGCAAAAGGCTGGAAGCGACCAACTAAGAGAGCAATAATGGCATAATCATGTAGAGCGACAAAATATCATTAATCATAGCATAAAGTGATACTACAAGTTGAAAACTAAAGGATTTGATGACCCACCAGTATAGGGGGTGTATCGCAGTATTTTCGAGGGAAGTGAAACCCAATTTATTGATTCGACACAAGGAGAGTCAAAGAATATTTATAAGCCTTAACAACTGAGTTGCCAATTCAGCTGTACCTGGAAACAATCTTGCTCACAGCAGTTTATCAGTAGCAACAGTTTTGTAGTAGCAATAGTAAAGTAATAGCAGTAGTAAAAGTAAAGACAATAGTAACAATTGCAGTAAACAGTAGGATTAGAGTGCGGTAGGCATAGGAATGGATAGACGGGCGTTGCATGGACAAGAAAATTCATATAGCAATTAGAACATAAGACAATTGCAGATAAATAAGATAAAGCATCCAAATAGTAGATAGTCATAGGCATGTGTTCCATATATAGTCATACGTGCTCGCAATGAGAACTTGCACAACATCTTTTGTCCTGCCAGCCCGTTTGCAGCGGGTCCTCAAGGGAACTACTGGCAATTAAGGTGCTCCTTTTAATAGAGCACTGGAGCAAAGCATTAACACTCCCTGAACACATGTGATCCTCACATCAAAGTCATTCCCGCAGGTTATCCCGATTTCTGTCACTTCGGGGCCTTGGTTCCGGACAACAATGTGTGTATACAACTTGCAGGTAAGACCATAAATAATACTATCATAATGAATCAATAACATGTTCAGATCTGAAATCATGGCACTCGGGTCCTAGTGACAAGCATTAAGCATAGCAAGTCGCAACAAAGTCAAAAAACACTAATAGAAGATACTAGGCACCAAGCCCTAACAATCTGATACCATTATATGAATGATCTCATCCAATCCCCACTATCCTCATAGCCTACAGCGGGGTATTACTCACTCATAGATGGAGGAAACATGGATGGTTGATACATTGCAAATGTATCTATAATTTTTGATGCTCCATGCTTGGTTTTATCTACTTTCTTGTGTTTTGTCCACAGTTTTGAGTACTTTTCACATGATTTCTTGGACTAACCTATTAACAAGAGCCATAGTGCCAGTTGCCTGTTTTCTGCTATTTTTGGTTCCAGAAAGTCAGAAAATAAATATTTTCGGAATTGGAAGGGACAAAAGCCAATATGCCAATTTTCCCGGAGACTCATGGAGCCAGAATATGAGACGGAGAGGAGCCACAGGGTGGCCACACCACCCCTAGGCACGACCCCCCCTTGGCCATGCTAGGGCATGGTGTGGGCCCCCTGGTCGGCCACCGACCTTGCCTCTTTCGCTATATATCTCCCCCGAGGCAAAAACCCTAGATAGTCAATCAGAAATCCATGAAAAGTTCCACAGCGCCGCCACCACCGAAGGGAAGATTCGGGGGACATAAAGTCTCTGTTCCGGCACCCTGCCGGGACAGCGAAGTGCCCCCGGAGCCATCTCCATCGATCTCCACCACCATCTCAATCGACATTGCTGATTCCCATGATGATGAGGGAGTAGTTCTTCCTTGAGGCTAAGGGCTCTACCGGTAGCTATGTGTTCATCTCTCTCTCTATGCGTGATCATATTGTGATCATGAGCTTTGTAATCAAGTAGATCTACTTTGCTACTCAAGTGCTTTAATAGATCTCTGCTCTCCCCATGTGTGTGAAGTTGACAGTGTGCACACCATGATGGCACTTAGGCTAGAGATTTCAAATACTTGTTATGAGTTATATTTGGAGTTGGATGTCTCTATGAAATTGTGGTGTTTGTTGGAACCATATAGTACTCAAGATGACAGTATGGGGTTATCTAGATGGGAAAAGCGAACTTTGAGGAGTGTTGTTATAGCCCTACCATGGATTAGAGTGTCCAACCAGAGAGTAGTATCATAAAGAGAAGATATTTATATGAGAGTGTTCACTAGTGCAAGTATGATCCCTAGGCCTTGTTTCTAAGCACTGAAACACCGTTTACTATTAGATATATTACATGTTTGCTTGCTTCTATCTTTATTTCAGTTTTACTTTAGTCTTTTCCACGCCATCAAGCTATTTTCTATCACCGTTACCACTTATAATTATCTATACCACTTGTATTTTACTATCTCTTCGCCGAACTAGTGCACCTATACACCTGACAAGTGTATTGGGTGTGTTGGGGACACAAGAGACTTCTTATATCTTGATTGTAGGGTTGCTTGAGAGGGGATACCTTTGACCACTTCCTCCCTGAGTTCGATAAACCTTGGGTGATCCACTTAAGGGAAAACTTGCTGCTGTTCTACAAACCTCTATACTTGGAGGCCCAACAACTGTCTACAAGAATAGAAGTGCGTAGACATCAATGGTCGATGGAGAAGCGATGGTGATGATGATGGCGATGATCTCCTCTAATTCCCCGTCCTGGCAGGGTGCCAGAACAGAGTTTCTGGTTCCGAATCACGAAATCTGGTGGTGGCGGCGAAGTGGAACTCTTTCTAGAAAAACGTCGACCCCCCTGGGTTTTTAGGTCAGGAGGCAACTTATAGGCAAAGAGAGAGGCCGAGGGGGTGCCTGAGGCAGCCACACTACCCCCTGGCGCGGCCAGGCCTGGTTCGCGCGGCCAGGTGGTGTGGTCGGGCCCTAGCCCCTCTCCGTCTCGTATTCTGGCTCCTGGTGTCCCTCGGTGAAAAACTAACTTTGGCTTTTGTCCCGTCTAATTCCGGGAATATTCATTTTCTGACTTTCCTGAAACCAAAAACAGCAGAAAACAGGCAGCTGGCACTGTGGCTCTTGTTAATAGGTTCGTCCAAGAAATCATATGAAAAGTACTCTAAAGTGTGGACAAAACATAAGAAAGTAGATAAAACCAAGCATGGAACGTTTGCAACGTATCACTAGCACGTCGAGGTGCACTTCGACGATGAAGGCCGGATGTACCTTGTGGATGGATGGGAGCACTTTAACCGTACTTCTTGGAGTACACATACGGCGGGGAGGGCGGCTAGCTCACCGTCCACTTAAAATTGGGACAAATTTAAGCCCAATTTGAACCAAATTTTCTGACTTAAAATATATGTATGATTTGAATAAATTTGACAAGTATTTGAGCCGTGAGATCGGTGGATATGCTCTAAAGATGATTCATAAGTATTAGTACTTGTTTTAACAATCTCCGGTGGGCTTGTATAAATTTGATCGAATATATATGTTTTGAATCAAAATTGATATGTATTTGAGCAGTGAGGACGATGGATATGCTCTAAAGTTGATTCATAAGTACTACTCCCTCTGGCCCAAATTAGTTGATTTAGATTTGTCTAGATTTGATTGTATCTTGACAAATTTGAGTCAATTAACTTGGATTGACAATCTCAACCACTAATTTGGAACGGGGAATGGATGCTGCCGCCAACGCTGCAACTCTACATGGCAGCCACGATGGCAGCGACAGAACAGTCAAAACTGATAGTCCCCAAATTGACCCTCTAGGCATTTGGCACGCCAACTATGGGCAGCTAGATCAAATGGCAAGTAACTCGGGCCCCGCAATGCATTCTCTCGACAACTTTGGGACTGCTCGATCTAATGGCAAGCAACTCAGCCAACACAATGCATTCTTTCGACCACTTTGGGACCGCTAGATCCAATGGCAAGCAACTCGGGCACCGTAATGCATTCTCTCGACAACTTTGGGACCGTAAAGTGACTAAATTAGCAGGAACTCACAACCATCTATTGAATAACAATTCTACTCTCTAAATTAGCGATCTATTCAACTAATCATTACACGTGCCACCCTTCACCACAACGGCATATTGTAACTGCTAGGACATGGATGACAACTACTAAAACTATCCACATGAATCTACTATTCTCCCCCCTTCATTTGAAGTTCATATTTTAGATTTTCTACCACTTGATCAGATACGACAAGATCAGCCTCAGGTGTCAACTTCTCTTTGCGAATAAGCTCTAAATTCTTTCTCGACAGTGCACTTTAGCTTGAATATCAACAGGTTTTTACGGGCCAATTCATCACCTAACTTGGCAACCATCTCCTCAAAATCCATCCTATGGCTAGACCACGGGGTTGATTCATCTTGCTATGCAATGTACCATGGATCATCGGCCTGCATAGCACACTGTAACAATCCCAAAACAAACCAAATTGGAATCAGTCCAACAGGCCATGTCAGCACTTCAAATTCAACGGTAGTACAAAGAGAAGGAGCTACATGCACTTCCGACATGGTAGGAGAAGGAGAATGTGACCACGACATGATCGATTCCCTATCATCTCCGGTGTACCCGCTATGACTAGACATTGAGGACTAACTTGCACCTATAATATCGAGAAAATTACGAGAACCGAATCGATTAGGGTGGGCGGAGCAGGACCGGAGGTCTTAGCAAGCACTACTAGCAATTGTTGTGGCTGTTCGTCGAGTCATGGCGGCGGAACCAAATCCCGGTCGTCGTGGGCGGCGGACCTGCCTGCGGTCGGTACTGCCTCAACGTACAATGCGTACGGACGAAATAGGTGTTAGAGCCGTGGTTGAGGTGCAGCGCGGCAGTCCGTCCGATACCGCCGTAGGACAGATCCGGCGACACGCCGACGCGCCGACGATGGCTGCTCTGTCCCCCGGTGGGATAGGAGATGCTCGGGTCTGGGGGTCAGGAGCGGATGAGAGAGAGAGCCGACATGTCATACATGACCCACCTGCCAATTTTTGCACATTTGACAATTTTACATATCTGCCAAACTTTTTTTAAAATTTTGCATATTTGCCACATGACCACCACATGTCAGTGACACACAAAATTGAAAATATGCAAGTTGCAACGTGGAAAATATGCAAATCTCCCCTCCAGCCCCACATGACGGTCCCACGGGTCATTGGCTACGATGGCCCCACAGAACGGCTCCACATAGCAGTCCCATCGTTCATTGGCTTCGACGACCCCATAGAATATCCCTATTTGTCATTGATTGTACCGGCCACACAATCAGGAAAAACGGGGCTCACAAGTCAGCGAGAGATGGATGGCTGGTCCGTCGTGTATGCTGGCCTCACCAGTCAACATGTAACGGTCGAGACGACGTAACGTAACGCTTAACGCACGACCCGCCCCAACGCGGTCCCACCGGTCAGCATGTAATGACGACATCCCCCGTCCTAGCGCATGTGAGGGTTTCATAATAGAGGAAGGGGAAAAGTGAGGAAAAACTAATCGGCTGGGAAAAACTGAGTACAACTAACGAACTAGGGATACGAAAATAGAATTCCCAATAAAAATATCAGCGTTTTACTTGCCATCTGAATTCCGTGTGAGATATTGATTACGTGAGTAAACTCTTTTAGTTTCTTATATATGTTTTCAGCAATTTCTTTACCACACGACTTGATTGATTTTTTAACCCTTCTCTAACATCAAACACAACAGATTTTCAAAGCGTAAAGGAGCACACTAAGCACCTAAGAGGTAATCTATGTACCATCATACTACCCACGCGAGTCCAAAGAAGTATTATCACACCAGATAGAGAATCTTTGTAGCAGAGACCATCCACATGGTACTAAATATATTTTTGCTTAGGTGAATATCTGTTCGGTAAACCCTTTTCTAGTATCCAAACTAATAGGATAATCAATTATCTCATACATCTATTAGACAGTGAAAAAACCCGAAAAATACATCGGAGCTCAAGTTTGAATTAACTGCAGGGTTGTAGCACTTCTATTTTGGCAACAACACCCGAAAAGTCAGGGAAGCAGTAGTGGCAGTGTCATGTTCTACTACTGATGCATACATGTCTATATTGACGTTTTAGAGTCAGGAAATCTTTCTCCTTTAGACTGCATGCTGTAACGTTCTTTTATTCATGTCTTAATCTTAAGATCTAGCATCTTGGGAACGTTCTCCCAGGTTGAGCTGGCATGGCGTTATTTATTTTCTGTAAGCTTAATCCTCCTTTTTGGTTGACTGAGTGTTGCTTACAAATGATTAATCTTATCATGTTTACTAACTGAGAATACTCACCGCCTCATCTCCAGTTGTGCATTGTGCTGCCAGTAATTTTGACTATTATCATGTTTCAAATATTGTTTCAACTGCAGACCGAGGAAACTTCATATGACCTGGGATAATCAAAGAGAAGGAAAAACCCACAAATTAACATCTCAAATCGAGATGGATCCATCACGAAATCTAAATTGAAATAGGAGTGATTTCCTACCTTGCGTCGTGGTGCCACCCCACAGTTTTAAGCTGCAGACTCCCAAGCACCGCAGTCACCGCCCATACAGAAGATGGAGACTCCCAAGCACCGCATCATCGCCGTACCCTGAACACGAGCTGCTAAGAGCTCGACCCTGAACACGTCGCTGAGATGTACAGCCTGGAGCGACGACCGACGAGGAGATGCGCGGTGGCTGTCCTTCGACCCCGCAGCCGCTGCAAATGAGCCGGGCAGATATTATACTGAGAATGATAAAAATGCCTATAAATAAGTATATTAACCTACTGCTTGATACGTTGGTAACCCTAATCAAAATTAAATTATTGCTCACAAATGCATACAGAAAGGTTATGTCAATCGGGTATGTCATGCATTTTATTATACTGGAATAGATAAGGGGAAGCATGAGCAAAAGAGGGTGACGGGAACGAGGGGATCTTGCTTACCACCTGGCCCTCTACATGCATTCAGGAAATTCTTTTCTATTGCAATATAATAAATTAAAAGCAACCTTGAATATTGATCCTTAATTTTAGACTAACTAATTTTGTCTCCGAACTACCCTAGAAAAGAGCCACAATTAAGAAAAGATGGTAAATATTGGTGAATATAGAAAGCACGCTTCAAATTCTTCATTGCTGCAAGGAGTTGCTTCAGTATACACTAATACCTGATCTGAAAAGAAGATGTTCCCTATCACCAACCCCTAGTGAGACTCATTGGCTAGTGCGTTCATGTTAACTCTAGGGTAACTAATTATACGAGTATGCTCAAGCATAACTTGTCCCATGTATTTCCCTATATATTCCAAACGACAAAAAGGGGCACCACAATCAATACTTTGTCAAAAGTGCATTCCTATTTAGCCTAACAATGATTCCGTATGCACATGGAACATAACCTGATTGATAACCCGATGGAATAATAGAGGAATTGTACCAGATTAGTAAAGTTGAACCTTCAAATCAAGAATATGGATATCTATATGTTGATTTTGGGGGAATTTTTTTGGGATGGGCTTGGTCCTTTTGGACCTCCACACCCTCTTATATATAGCACAACTTAGTCTTACATCTTCACTCATACACTGGAATGATCTAGACTCTAGTAGGACACTACTACTATACTAACACTTCCTAGAATACTCTAGACTCTACCAGAGTAGTACTACTACACTATCTCAGACTCTAACACTCACCGGAATTTTTCAGACTCTCCTAGGACATCACTTATATGCTAACCCATACTCCAAGACTCCCCCTCAAGATGGACATGGGTCAGTCACCATGACCATTTTGCTACAATTCCATGACACTTACTAGGACCACTACACTTCTAGCTTGCAAGCATACAAAGATACATGAGAGTGTTTTACTCTAGCTCTTGCTCCAGTGGTCGTCAAGCAACCAATCAACTCTGACCATCTAGCTCCGCTCATGGGAGCCATCACCATCACCGTGCGTCTACTCTGCATCAAGCTAGCCTCCTCCAATCCTTCTTGTGTTGATGCACTGTTGCCTCTCCAACCACGCGCCTTCTCATGCCGGCATGTACAACGGCAGCAGCACACGCCTCCCCTCATACGCTTGATCATCGTCATTGTCTCTTCATCAACTACGGTTCCCGCGGAACGACGGATGTCTCACCTCAACAACAGCTCCTACAGAGCCACAGCTGCCTCACCATCAACATCACCATGTACAAACTTTGCATCAAGCTGGCCACCTTCGATCCTTCTCGTGTTGGTCCACCGTTGCCTCTCCAACAATGCGCCTTCTCACATCGGCGCCTACAACGGCGACACCACACGCCTTCCATCATCTGCCTTACCTGAAAAACAGCTCTTACAGAGCCACAACCGCCTCACCTCATCGGTCACTCCTGAGCCAACCACGCTCGCCCAGTGATGCTCCTCTCAGCTATCCAATCTTCTTTCTTCATATAATGTCCACCTCCCCAACACAGTCCCAACCATTACCTCTACCTTCTCTCCACCAAACCCCTAGCCATCTTTGCCTTGGTCACCACAACCTCTACCATTTCTTTCCTCAACCCTCTGAACAACCTCAAAAACACCACCTCTCATATGTCATCATCAAGCTCTTGCTTACCATCTCTATTTCCACACCTCCCGAAAACTCTTTGAACTCAGTGCCACTCGCCTTCTCAGCACCATGGCTTCACCATGACAACATACAACTCCCATTATTCTCTCCCCCTGTCTTAGAACTCACCTTGTCCTCAAACACCATCATTCCCTGCAGAAGCACCCACTTCATTTCTGGTCCAGGCTAGCAACAGTCCTCTTCTCTCTACTCCATTTACACACTAGGACACCATCACGACACACCAATGTCACTAGCTTCCTGGGCAACACCTAGTGCAGAGCAACAACCAAGCATTTCATGATGCACCTTACAACATGAGGTAGCTACTTCCCGCACAGAGCAACTAGGTGCGCCCTCCCGCCACCTAGGTGACTATAATGTGCCCAGTGTTGTTGATGACAAGAGCAGGAGTGGGTGCTGCAATGGTGGGACGGTGGTGGATAGGGTTAAGAGGATCCTAGCTCTGATACCATGTTGGTTTGGGGGGGGGGGGGGGGATTTTGGATGGGCTTGGTCCTTTTGGACCTCCACACCCTCTTATATATAGCACAACTTAGTCTTACACACTGTTCAAAAAATCATCCGAATCAGTGATTAGTAGGCCGATTAATCGCTACTAGGGACCTAACCGTGTCAATTACCACTAATCGGTCATGTTAATCCTTTAGCCCGACTAATAGCTCTGACAGACCAATTATTAGGTATAATTCAGATTAATTACCAAACTTGGTAAAAAAAATTGCAAAATTTTCAACGCATATCGCTCGTCCAGCCGCTAGCTCGCTCCAATAAAGTAGGTTTTGCGAAGCTCCCCCCGATTGCCGCCTCCAAGAGCTCAATTCCCACCATCACCAACCAGTACCCTGGGTAGGTGGTGGGAGAAGAGCAACTTCAGAGGTCAGAGGATGATAAACGGAAGGAGGGAGCACAGTGTCAGCTGGTGGATCCTGACTCACTCATGACCTTAAAGATTAGTTCAAAAAGGAAAAGCATACATGTTTTAATGGGCTTTTTGGCTCAAGAGAAGTAGGGCCGAGCATATAGAGGCTCATATACTATTTCTTTCTTATATAAACGTATTTTAGGTGCTAATTTGCGTAGGTTGCAATGATTAATCATCGACCGATTAAATCAGTTAATCATCCGAATTCCGATTAGTCGCTACTCGCGAGCCGACCGAGCAGTTAACGATTGCCGATTTCCTTACCATTGGTCTTACATCTTCACTCATACACTAGAATGATTTAGACTCTAGTAGGACACTACTACTATACTAACACTCCCTAAAATACTCTCGACTCTACCAGAGTAGTACTATTACACTATCTCAAACTCCAACACTCACCGGAATATTCCAGACTCTTCTAGGACACCACTTATATTCTAACCCAAACTCCAACACTATATTTGAAGGCAAAATAGGTAGATGCCTGTACACATTTTGCAGTAACGAATCAGATCAAACCAGCAGAGTTAGTGAGCGAGATTACCTCCACGGTGATACCGGTGAGCGTGTCAATGGACACCTCATGCTCGACCGAGCAGCAAGACGGTGGCGTTCTCTATGGCAACATCAGCAGTGCGATGGTAGTAGCAGGTTAGGCTTGCGACCAGAAGCAAGAGCTTAGGGAGGCCGGCCTTATCTCCCAGACAAGCGACCCGCCAAGGTCCTTCTCCTTATCTGCAGGTCGACGCCGACAGGGTCAGAGGCCCTCCATCTCCTATGGCGGTGCTGCTCGAGGACCAGGTGTACTCACAGTGTGCTACCACATGTAATTTTCCTAAGTCTCAAAATTCCGCAAAGAAGCTTGAAGCAATTAAGGAAATCTAATTTAATGTAGATCAGGAAAAACTGAACTAATCACAACAGAGTAGTAGAAATATAAGAACTCACTATTGGGGTTGCAATGGACATCATCTTCATATGTTTGATTCGACGGTGTGCTCGAAGGAATTGGTACCAAGTCACTGATTTGTAAACAACCATTTGTCCAAATGCTAGAGGTTACATGTAATTCAAGACACAACACATAAGTACGTACTGCTAGGATTTCCCCTACAGTTTTATGTGAAGAAACTATTTTGGAAAATAGTAGGTTGAAATCAACTGATGTAGAAACAGTTAATTAAGGAATTCTACAAAGGAAAAGAGAGGATGAGCACCTACAGCAGCCATGCAGTCCAGAAACATGAACGGCGGCTTCTCATTGTTAGTACATCTGTTGGACATCAGACCCTAGCTTCAAAATTAAAAAATAAATTGGGGAGAAAAGAATCAAAAGGAGGAGCACCTATGGGGAGGAGAACGGAGAAGGGGGCATTGTGCTAAGGCGGAGGTGACACGTGGGGGTCAGTTGGCGTCATGGGCCAGCGCCTTCTGCTACCTTTTCTCTGTCAGGGGAGTAAACAAGGCGCTGAGGCCAGATTTAGCAAGACGCACCAAAGCAGCATTGGAGAAGGAGATCATGGTGCCGTGCGTGTGGACGGCCGCCTCCTATCCTCCTCCCACATTGCTGCTGTGCCGTTCTCTCATCCTCATAGCCTCCACCCTCCTCCTCCCCCACCTCCTCTCAATGACTTAGAGCCCCGACGCCATGCTGCCTACACCTGCCTCCTCTGCAGCACCTTGTGTGTTGATGGAGAGGGAAAGGAGTTGGCCCATGGAGGGAAAACGAGATGCTGCAGCGGATTAGGGAGGAGAGGAGGAGGAGAGGCGACGGATTGGGGGAGGAGAGGTCGATGGGGTTGGGGATTGGGCAGTTCACCGTACCTGCTCACCCCAAAATCTCCTGGCGAAGTCGACGCGGAGGCCCACACCAGGACGACAACCCTCCATGAGAACGAGAGGGCAAGCTCACGGGCGGCGCTGGGAGAGAGGAGATGAGGCGGAGATTGGGCAGAAGGGGCAGGAGAGGAGGCAACACATGTGGGAGGTGAGAGTTGCGTGGATGGATGATCCGGTCGCTCGTGTTGCTAGGGTTTTCGCTCTCTACAAAATTGATGATGCAAAGTGTGTGGCGCAAACGAGCAGACCCAGTTCTCTCCACCCGCTGGCCCGCATGTATCTGTCCCAGCTGTAAGCGAGCCGCAAATGAACGCTAAGAGTAAGAAAAGAAAAGCCCAAATCCCATGGCCAGAAACGAAATTTGCTGGAGGCACGCACTCTGCGGGGCAGATCGAACGGATCACGT
This sequence comes from Avena sativa, assembly GCA_916181665.1. Classification (NCBI taxonomy): domain Eukaryota; kingdom Viridiplantae; phylum Streptophyta; class Magnoliopsida; order Poales; family Poaceae; genus Avena; species Avena sativa. The sequence continues at coordinate 688,621,025 of OV702289.1, forward strand.
CCGCGCATGACGACCTCCTCAGGAGGCGGCTAGGCTAGCGTCCTTTATAGGAAGGAAGTAATACATGTCCTCGATGGCCACGGTGGTAAATAAATCCTAGCAGCACTCTGCGTATCAAAGCAACGTCGATCAATACCTTGTACACTAGTTAAGCATAAAACCGAGTCTGCTTACCGCAACGCTTTTGGTCGAGCGGAGGATGACACCCCGACTCCTCGGTCCTCCGGTCCACCGAAGTAGGGAGAGATCGTTGATACATATTGTGTCAGGAGTAAAATATATCAGTGATACATTGCAAATGTATCTATAATTTTTGATGTTCCATACTTGGTTTTATCCACTTTCTTGTGTTTTGTTTCAACTTTGGAGTACTTTTCATATGATTTTTTGGACTAACCTATTAACAAGAGACACAGTGTCAGCTGCCTGTTTTCTGCTGTTTTTGGTTTCAGGAAAGTCAGAAAATGAATATTCTCGGAATTGGACGGGACAAAAGCCAAAGTGCCTATTTTTCCGGAAGGGATCAAGTGTCAGAATACGAGACGGAGAGGGGCTAGGGGCCGGTCACACCACCTGGCCGCGCGACCAGGCCTAGCCCGCGCCAGGGGGTGGTGTGATGGCTCCCGGCACCCCCTCGGCCTCTCCTTCCGCCTATAAGTTGCCCTCAGGACGAAAACCCTAAGGACCCGATCAAAAATCCACGAAAGAGTCTGTAGCCGCCGTCATCTCCATCCCTAGATCGGGAGGGATCTGAAGCTCTTCCAGGCACCCTGCCGGAGAGGGAAATTCACCCTAGAGGCCTTCTTCATCACCATGCAAGCCTCCGGTATGATGCGTGAGTAGTTCATCCTTGGACTACGGATCCATGTAGTAGCTAGATAGCTGGTTTCTCCTCCTTTGTGCTTTCATGTTTAGATCTTGTGAGCTCCGTTCATGATCAAGATCATCTATTTGTAATTCATACATGTTGTGTTTGCGGGGATCCGATGGATATTGAGATGCTATTTCAGATTGATTATTGATTCTATCATATCTTTGTTATTTGAGATCTTGCATGCTTTCTGTTGTTAGTAGCTATCTTGGCCAAGTAGATGCTAGCAACTCTAAGAGTTAGTATTTATGCTCGATAGTGGGTTCATGCCTCTGGTAATCTGGGGAAGTGACAGAAATCTCTAAGGTACTAGATGTGTTGTTGCTACTAGGGAGAAAACAACAATCCTTTGTTCATAGAACAATCGTATTGTTTACTTTACACGCAGTTCGGAAAGCAATAATCTGTTGCTTGCAACTTAATACTGGAGGGGGTTCGGATGATAACCTGAAGGTGGATTATTAGTCATAGATGCAGTTGGATGACGGTCTATGTATTATGTTGTAATGCTCAATCAAGTCTCAAAAGAGTCAAGATGATTAGTATATGCATGTATTGCTTTCTCGGTGTTTGTCAATTGCCCCGCTGTAATTTGTTCACCCAGCATGTTATTTATCTAAGGAGAGCCACCTCTAGTGAACTATGGATCCTGGTCCTTTTTCTTTACATCAATCTATAAACTGTTTCTGCTTTGTGTTTACTTTCTGCAAACTATTACTTCTTTCCATTCGATACGTTTAATTCTTTGTTTTCCGCAAAACACGGTGAGATTAACAACCTCATCGCAAGTTGGGGACAAAGTTATGTGGTTATGTTGTGCAGGTCTCCACGTTGCTACTAGCACCGGCAGTGCGCCCTGCCAAAGCTCAGCTAGCAACACCTTTGGGGTCTTTCCTTGCTCCTACTGGTTCGATTAAACCTTGGTTTTATAACTGAGGGAAAACTTACTGCTGTGCTCATCATACCTTCCTCTTGGGGTTCCCAACGAGCTCTACGTTGAAAGTCGAGCGCATCAAGATCTTTTCTGGCGCCATTGCCGGGGAGTCAAGGACATCTTCACAAGGGGAGTCCCTCATAACCAATCTCTTTACTTTGTTGTTTTTGTTTTGCTTAGTTTTCTTTTGCTTTGTTTGCTTGTTTTGTTCTTCAAAAAACACAAAAAAATTAGTTTTACTAGTTTGCTTTCTTATTGGAAAAACACAAAAAAAAATTAGTTCTTTTATTAAGTTGCCTTTATGACTAGCTCTGCTCCAATCACTATTTCATTATGGATAGCTCACTCAGTTTCCTATTTGGGAACAGTATTATGACTGCTAAGGTAATAGATGAATCACCGCCTGCTAGAACCTCCATGGAAGAAGAAATTGCTGAACCTGAAAGCTCATTAGATGAAAAAGAGGAGGAGTGTGATGGACAAAAGGAGGAATAATGGATCTACCCATGTCTACCTTCTAATGAGAGTAACTCTTTATCCCTTACATTATTTGATTGTCCCCCATGCTTCTCAAAGGAGGGTGAATGTTATGTTCCCGAGGATTCTTTTGAAAATGTTTATAATAAAGCTCTAGTGCTTGTAGATCATGAAAAGCATGCCTTATGTGATAGTTATATTGTTGAGTTTATTCATGAGGCTACTAAAAATTATTATGAGAGAGGAAAATATGGTTGTAGAAGTTTTTATGGTAATGAAACACCTCTCTATGTGCTGAAAGTTTTGCAGTTACTTTTGTTTTATCTTCCTATGCCTGTCACTTTGTTCTTTGTGAATTTATTTGCATACAAGATTCCTATGCATAGGAAGTGGGTTAGACTTAAATGTGTTTTGAATTTTCTTCTTGATGCTCTCTTTTACTTCAATTCATATTTGCTATGAGAGCATCTTCTCAAATTTTCATGCCTAACTTAAAGGCGTTAAAGAAAAGTACTTGTTGGGAGATAACCCAAGAGTTTTAGTTGAGTCTTGGAAGTTATTACTTCAGTAATAATCGCTCCTTATCCTTTTTATTTGCTTTTTGTGCCAAGAGTAACCTCTAATGAGAGTGAAGTAATGATTGGGAAAGTTGCTGTCCTGAAACAGATATTTGTGCTTCACCGTAAAAATTTCTGAGAGAGCTCTGTATGTCGGATTGAGCTGTAATGTTTTGTGCTTCTGCCCCAGGTTGTTATCTAACTTTCGTTAGTTCAACACTTTTTGATTTGAGAAACATAAGGTCTTCAAAAAAATTCGTATTTACCTATTGGTCTGTTTTGACATATTTCTGTCATTTTCTGCATTTGCTTCTTGTGGGTTCCTTTTTGAGTTCTTTTGTGAAATTGAGCTTTTTGAGGGAAGTGATACAGTAGTTAGTGTTCTAATGAAAGTTTATTTGGTATTAGAACTGAACCTTGAGACTTATTTATCTTAAGTGCACTAATGTTGCTAATGAGATTGTGTGAAGTTTTGTATGAAGGAAAATTTTCAGGTGTATGGAAGGAATGAGTAATGAGATGAAGGATGGACTAAAGGTCAAGCTTGGGGATGCCACGCGTGTCACCCCAAGAAATATCCCAGAAGTACAAGCGTCAAAGCTTGGGGATTCCCAAGGCATCCCCTTCTCCATCAATAAAAATTCCAGGTTCCTTCCAAACGCTTCATTTTTATTGTTTCATGCACAGTTGTGTTGTTCTTGGAGCGTCTTCTTTTTTGCTTTCGTTTTGGTTTTCGTTTTCTTTGGTTTGCTTAGTTTTCTGAATAAGTTGGTTGGACCCCCTCTTTCATACATTGGTTTGCAATTAGTTTGGTTTGGTTTGGAAAAGAGTAGGAAAGTTCATGCTTATGTGGTAAAAAGAGCTCGTTCTTGACTGTGGCTATGCTTTGTCATGCCATGCTTGATATTGTTTTGGCTTTATGCTTAGTATTCTTTGCTGTAGCATGACTTGTTATAAACAATTGAGATTGCTTAATGTGCCTTGGATGAATCATGCGTTGTTTTAGCATATTAAAGCATAGTATAGTGGTATTCTCCTTTGACGTTTTATTTGGGTTGACTTGGCGCATGCTCACACCATGTTATGACTATCTCAAGTCACCATAGCCTTTATGATCCTTTAGTTTTCAACTTGTAGTATAACTTTATGCTTTGATCAATGATGTTTTGTCGCTCTGCATGATTATGGCTATTATTGCTCTCTTAGTTTGCCGCTCCCAGTCTTTTGCTAGCATCCACAACAAAGTATGAGTTCCACTCATGCATCCAACTCCCTAAACCAAGTTATTCCAAAGAGTCCACCATACCTACCTACTAGCTTATGCTATTCCAAGTATATTCATGCTTTTGTTTACCTTCCACTTATTATGAGAAAACTAGTGATTAAAGCTCTCATGAACTTGATGGCATACTTTACTTTACTTGCCCTTAATAAACTTGAACCATTGTGTCGTCTATGTTGTATATGCTTGCACTTATTTGTTGGGAATTAGCAGAACCATGCTTTCATGGGGAACGCTTTCCACATTGCACTTGGTACTTGTACCTAGTTGATATCATGCTCTTTTGTATATGGATGTCGTCGGTGTGAAATGAAAGGGGAGCTTGTAAGTCCATGGAGTTATGTATATGTGTTAGAGAAACACTTGGGCCGCTGGTCTAATCCATGCTGACATGGTGGAAACCTGTATCGTAACCATAATGAGCTGTCTATGAAGCATTCTTCTTATAAAAAAGAGTTCTATATTGAGAAAAAAGAGAAAATAAAAAAGAGATATTATGAAAAGAGGAAAGAGAGAAAAAACACCATATTCCCATGGTAAATAAGAAGAATGTTGAGATGCTTGTTGTCTGCTTGCCTTGTCATTTTGATATGGGGATTCTTCCGTATCATCGGGCAAGGGGTACCCCGTTGGCGGTTCTCTATGATACACATGTACTTACAATGACAAGAACTTACCGGTGACTAAACTTGAGTAGCATGAGGAGCGGCCCTCGTATACAAGGGACATGAGATTTATGACTTATACTTCGTCAAGCATGTACACCATAGTTTGTTCACTTTAACCTTAATCACTTCAAGATGCTTATGATAGGAGCAATGAGATCTGAAAGCTATAAGTACTAATTTTTGGAAGCTCTTTATGAGACTTGGATCCCTACTTCCTTTTACAAAAGGCCTTTCTTCCACCATTATATTGAGTCTCCACCTTCTATCTTTATGCACCTTCTTTGAGAGCATAGTGGCCATTCTTAGTTCTAGGTGCATTGTCCCAACTAGTTGATTGATGCATAACTTGATATTGCTTGTTTTAAACTATTGTATCTAGTCACTCTTATGAACTTTGAAGGTGTCCTATGCATTTATATTTGCTACTCTATTGAGGGACAAGCTGAATACTATTATGCTATGTTTTTTTGTGTGAAACAAACAAACGTCTTGCAAAGCATTGTTATTCATGATTCTTTTGTTTGTGCCTTTTCATGTTGCATCATATTTTCTTTGCTTATTGCTAGAACTTTGTCTTTCATTGAAGTACTATGATCCCAGCTTTGAGTGTTTTACAAATACTTTGATCAAGTTTATGATGGTGCATGTCACCTCAAAAATTATTTCTTTTTATCACTTACCTACTCGAGGACGAGCAGGAGTTAAGCTTGGGGATGTTGATACATTGCAAATGTATCTATAATTTTTGATGTTCCATGCTTGGTTTTATCCACTTTCTTGTGTTTTGTTCCAACTTTGGAGTACTTTTCATATGATTTCTTGGACTAACCTATTAACAAGAGCCACAATGCCAGCTACCTGTTTTCTGCTGTTTTTGGTTCCAGGAAAGTCAGAAAATGAATATTCTCGGAATTGGACGGGACAAAAGCCAAAGTGCCTATTTTTCCGGAAGGGATCAAGTGCCAGAATACGAGACGGAGAGGGGCCAGGGACCGGCCACACCACCTGGCCGCGCGTCCAGGCCTGGCCCGCGCCAGGGGGTGGTGTGGTGGCTCCCGGCACCCCCTCGGCCTCTCCTTCCGCCTATATATTGCCCTCGGGACGAAAACCCTATGGACCTGATCAAAAATCCACGAAAGAGTCTATAGCCACCGTCATCTCCATCCCTAGATCAGGAGGGATCTGAAGCTCTTCCCGGCACCCTGCTGGAGAGGGGAATTCACCCTGGAGGCCTTCTTCATCACCATGCAAGCCTCCGGTGTTATGCATGAGTAGTTCATCCTTGGACTACTGATCCATGTAGTAACTAGATGGCTGGTTTCTCCTCCTTTGTGCTTTCATGTTTAGATCTTGTGAGCTCCATTCATGATCAAGATCATCTATTTATAATTCATACATGTTGTGTTTGCGGGGATCCGATGGATATTGAGATGCTATTTCAGATTGATTATTGATTCTATCATGTCTTTGTTATTTGAGATCTTGCATGCTTTCCGTTATTAGTAGCTATCTTGGCCAAGTAGATGCTAGCAACTCCAAGAGTTAGTATTTATGCTCGATAGTGGGTTCATGCCTCTGGTAATCTGGGGAAGTGACAGAAATCTCTAAGGTACTAGATGTGTTGTTGCTACTAGGGAGAAAACATCAATCCTTTGTTCATAGAACAATCGTATTGTTTACTTTACACGTAGTTCGTAAAGCAATAATCTGTTGCTTGCAACTTAATACTGGAGGGGGTTCGGATGATAACCTGAAGGTGGATTATTAGTCATAGATGCAGTTGGATGGCGGTCTATGTATTATGTTGTAATGCCTAATCAAGTCTCAAAGGAGTCAAGATGATTAGTATATGCATGTATTGCTTTCTTGGTGTTTGTCAATTGCCCCGTTGTAATTTTTTCACCCAGCATGTTATTTATCTAAGGAGAGCCACCTCTAGTGAACTATGGATCCCGGTCCTTTTTCTTTACATACAATCTATAAACTGTTTCTGCTTTGTGATTACTTTCTGCAAACTATTACTTCTTTCCATTTGATACGTTGAATCCTTTGTTTTCCGCAAAACACGGTGAGATTGACAACCTCATCGCAAGTTGGGGACAAAGTTCTGTAGTTGTGTTGTGCAGGTCTCCACGTTGCTACTAGCACCGGTAGTGCGCCCTGCCAAAGCTCAGCTAGCAACACCTTTGGGGTGTTTCCTTGCTCCTAATGATTCGATTAAACCTTGGTTTCATAACTGAGGGAAAACTTACTGCTGTGCTCATCATACCTTCCTCTTGGGGTTCCCAACGAGCTCTACGTTGAAAGTCGAGCGCATCAATCAGCTGTCACTGAACTTGTCTGTATAATTCACATTCATCCTTATACTTAGGAAAGTGTAATTTACGGTCACTAAAGACGTTGTACTGGGTCACATACGGTCACCACACAAGTAGCAACTACGTATTGGCCTGACGTGGCAAGCGGGCCCCTTCTGTCTGTGAATGTACAGTTCCTACCGCCGCATTTTTACAGAAAAACCATTGAGGCTTGTGTCGCTTGTCGTGGACGGAAGGATCAGTTGAGAGAGAGCAAGATCGCCTGATCCTGAATGCGTGCGCCGCCGTGGACGGGATCCTGGAGGTAGCAGCTCCAGCGCGCCCCAACTCCCGTTCTTCTTCCACACGTCAGGGCGTCCTCCTCCCGCCTTGCATCGATGTCCAGGTCCATTCCTGTTTGCCGCTGCATATGTGCCTCCAGCCCGTCCGTGTACATGCAGACGCGCCGCGCAGCCTCGCTGGCCAGCGATGGAGGCACAAGGCATGGCGTTCCTGTTGTTGCTTTGTCGTGACGCTAGGAGAGGAGGGAAAACACGAGCGGCTATGAAGCGTTCATGTTGCTGCTTTGTTGTGACGCTATGATGCTTGACGCCACAGGGGAAGAACGGCTCTATACAGGCACGGGCGGCGGGAGCATGTAGAGAGTGTGGCATCTGGGCACGTCTCTGGTGGTGCTCGGCAGCGCGAGTGTGGCTAGGGGTAGCCACACGCGAGTAGCAGAGCCAAGTCACGAGCAACATAGCCAAGTGAACACTCACCCTGGTGGTTCTTTCTATGCGATGCAGTAGGTGGTGCACGCATACAAGGATGAGGTGAGCATCAGGGTGAAGAGCCATAGCCTCATGGCTGCGCTGTCCATGCTGAGTGCATCGGTCGTGCACCATGGTGTGTCTGAGTACAACACACACAACCCGTCCATCCTGCTCGAGTCCCAGGCCAGCCACCGCGCACTACTCTGGGACACCGTCTACCGGCTGTTTGTACTCAGCAGGCTAATGTTCATCGGCTCCGGTCGGCTGGTACACCGGGCACTAGACTGGGACAACGCGACAACGTGGGACGACCTCCGGTGCTTCATCAACATCATAAGGTTGAGGCGCATGTGCTGATGACTACAAGTGCACAGATCGTTTGTTGCTAGTTTCAAAATAAAGATATTGATCCCACAGGGAGCAGGAGTCTAAAGTCTAATAACTCTTGAAATAAATATTACAACTTAAATGCTAGATAAAGTTCTAGGTGACAAGATAAAATGCGAGTATTGTGTAAAAAGGTGTTTTGGGGTTTTAGGTATAAGAGCAATAATAAAGTAAAGTAAAACAACTGAGTACAGAAAATAAGTATCGCGTATGTAAGAGAGATTCGAACTGTAGTAGGGGAAAAGCATTCTTAGGGAGTAGTGGACACACCACTAGTATTATAAAGATCTAAGATAAAGATTATCATCATGAACATTCTCAACTATGTATGTGTGTGAGGAACTCCTAATTGGACAAATAGGCAGCAATCACTGCTCACATCATCCTCATAACCACAACAGTCAGCAACCGATATCAATCAAATTACTGCGCTATTAAGGGACGTAACCCCGTAGGACGTATCCCATGGCATGGATAGTGTTTCGTGATTTTTCTCGGTTTCCCAAGTTGATACGTAAGGGGTGCCAACAACTTTATAGTCACTGTAAGTGCTAGCACACCTCCGTCTACCAACTAGTAGTTTCGTCCATCAAGTCCCCATGAGAGACAAATATTGAGAGGTCGACTTCAACATCAAGACGTAGAAAATCTAACACATGGTCACATCGATGAATATCATAATAGACTTTATCTTATTTCAATCTCATACTAGGGTTTCTCCATCTCCCCAAGAACTAATAATCTACTCAGACATGGAGGCAATCAACATCATAGCATTGGTAATGGAAAGAATCATAGATGAATAGTTCTTGTATAAATCCACAACGAGTACGGGAATTACAACAAGATCTAGACAAGATGTATATGGGATGGATGGAGATGGTGGTGATGCAGCGGTGGACGATGAATATCGATGCCTTAGCCTCCTAGATCTGTGCAGGGCGAAGATGGATCCTTGGTGGATGAGTTTCCCCTCCAGATGCCTTCCGGATGTGAGGTTTCTGCGATTTCTGGATGTTCTGTATGTCGTCTCCTCGAACCAATTGCACGGGGTGAAACTATTTGACGAGGAGGAGACGACATTAACTATATGGTCGGAGCTATACGGCTGGAAAAGTTGCTCCGTTCGTATAGTTGGTCATTGAACTCTCTGCCTCCCTTGTTCGCTTCTGGTTTTCTTCTGGTATTTTTAATATTTCTCAAATAAGCGATTTGCGTTGTTTTTTACTCCTTTTCTCCATAGTACAACTTCTCCAAGAATTATATCCATTGGATCCATCACCTGTCCTGATCCTAGTGAAAATAGACATAAAATGGAGCTTGTTTGTTTGCGGCCCGAAAGTTCCTAGGCGAGTGCATCGCGGTACCCAAGTTGTCTGTAATTGCCGCGTTTCGTAAAGTTGGGCTGCCACCTACTGAGAGGGGCCATTTCGAGGTAAAATCATCTCACCCCTACCAAATTCAAAAATTCCGTTAAACTGCCCCATGAAGTAGACGGTCAGGACCCACATGTCAGTCATCTGTCCGTGACGCGAGCGCCAACACGGTAACCTCTTAGGCAAATTGAGGAACTAAGTGGCTTAGATGCATTGACCAATTTCACAAATCCATTCCCTCCTGTCCCCTAGCACCGGCAGCGTCAAAATCTACCCTCCAAGCAGAACGATCCCTTCGGACATTTGACTTCCGGTGCCCAGTTGCTCTGCCCATTCGCTAATCCCGAGCTCCAATGGCGCATGCCGTAGCTGTTTTTGCGAGGCTCTAGCTCTCGCCGCCGATGAGATGAGCAACTCGGAGGATGGCATATCCTACTACCAAGGAAGAAGAAGTTCTGGGCTACATGCTGGTGAGCTACCCTTCTCTTTTCTATTCGCACTAACTATAACTGCTAGCTAGCTACTGAACCTAAAATTGTTTGTTAGCCCAACGCTGACAAACATATTTTGTCCACAGTTTTCTGTCAAGTGGGATCTCCGCGGACCACCCTTACCTGGTTACGGTAGCCCTCTTCAGGTACGACTCTAAATCAGCAAGGGTGAAGGGCAAGTGGTATGGACACCATTGTATCACGATGGAAGAAGCGCCTGTGCAGATCTGCGCTATCCCTGGTATGGTTGCTGCTCTGCGTAATCATGATGAAATATGGCTAAAGCAAACTGCAAAGTTCAGCTTCATGGATGAAGGAGGCATCATGGTTCCTCTAACGTGTGACAGTTAACTAATTGGGTTGATGAAAAGTTATGCTTCAGCTTGCATGTTTGAGCTGAATTTTGATGTACTGGATGTGGAAGCTACTGTATCTGGGAGTCGCTCTTCTATTCTTGGACAGGGTGGTCGCTCGAACCCAATTAGCTCCTGGTAAGCAAAAGTATCTTGGGGTTTGCATGTTTGTGTTGAATTCTAATTTTTGTTTTATTTACTATGTAGATATTAGGCAGTTATGCAACAGTCCTGTTTCTTTGACAGGAAGCGGCGCAAGGTTAGAAACATGATTGCCGGGTCAGTCATTTTGCTGCCGGAAGAAAATAAAAATGAGTGGAAAGATGATGCTGGACACAATTCTAGTGCTGACTGTCCTGACGATGTAGACTACGTGAAGCTAAGAAAATTGGCACCGAGGAAGAGGAAGAAGGAAGGAAATGAAGAAGCTAGTGGATGTGAAGGCTTGGCTCCCAGGCAGGAGAAGAAGGCTGCTGGCAATGAAGATGCATAATCATGTGTAGCAATCGTCATGCAGAACAACTGTGTTAGGGTGTGCCTTCTAGAAGACTCGTTCTAACGGCCTCCACCATTGGGGGCTAAGGTTAGGGCTCTCCTAAGGTTAGGATGCATGTGGTTTATGAAAAGTACACACATTTCAATGACACTGGTGGATCCATGTGGTTTATGAAAATAACACACATGCAAATGACTCTAGTGGATCCATGCATGGTTCGTGAAAAGAACACACATTCACTGACTCTAGTTGTGGTTCATGAAAAGAACACACATAAAATAACACTGGTGGATCCATATGTGGTTTCTGAAAAGAACACACATGCTCATGTGGTTTATGAAAAGAACAAACATCCAATGACTCTAGTTGTGGTTTATTAAAAGAACACACATGCAATGACACTGGTGGATCCATGTGGTTTATGAAAAGAACAGACATGCAATGACTCTGGTGGATCTGTATGTGGTTTATGAAAATAACACATATGCAATGACTCTGGTGGATCCATATGTGGTTTGTGAAAAGAACACACATGCAATGACTCTAGTGGATCCTTATGTGGTTTGTGAAAAGAACAGACATGTAATGACTCTAATGGATCCTTATGTGGTTTGTGAAAAGAACAGACATGAAATGACTCTAGTGGATTCATATGTGGTTTGTGAAAATAATAAACATGCAATGACTCTATATGTGGTTTGTGAAATGAACAGACATGCAATGACTCTAGTGGATCCATATGTGGTTCTTGAAAAGAACACACATGCAATGACTCTAGTGGATCCATATGTGGTTAATGAAAAGAACACACATGCAATGACTCTGGTGGATCCATGTGTGGTTTGTGAAAAGAACAGACATGCTCATGTGGTTTGTGAAAAGAACACACATGCAATGACTCTAGGGGATCCATATGTGGTTTGTGAAAAGAACATACATGCAATGACTCTAGTGGATCCATATGTGGTTTGTGAAGAAAACACATGCAATGACTCTAGCTATGGTTAATGAAAAGAACACGCATGCAATGACTCCGGTGGATCCATGTGCGGTTTGTGAAAATAACACACATTCAATGACACTGGTGGATCCATATGTGGTTTATGAAAAGAACACACATGCAATGACTCTGGTGGATCCATGTGTGGTTCATGAAAACACACACATGCAATGACTCTAGATGTGGTTAATGAAAAGAACACATGAAATGACTCTGGTGGATCCATATGTGGTTTGTGAAAAGAACACACATGTAATGACTCTAGATGTGGTTCATGAAAAGAACACACATGCAATGCCACTGGTGGATCCTTATGTGGTTTGTGAAAAGAAGACACATCCAATGACTCTAGTGGATCCTTATGTGGTTTGTGAAAAGAACAAACATGCAATGACTCTAACTATGGTTTATGAAAAGAACAGGCATGCAATGACTCTGGTGGATCCATGTGTTTTTTTGAAAGAACAGACATTCACTGACTATAGTTGTGGTTCATGTAAAGAACACACATCCAATGACACTGGTGGATCCATATGTGGTTTGTGAAAAGAACACACATCCAATGACTCTAGTTGTGGATCCATATGTGGTCTACAAAAAGAACACACATGCTTATGTGGTTTATGAAAAGAACAATCATTCACTGACTCTAGTTGTGGTTCATGAAAAGAATAGACATTCGCTGACTCTAGCTATGGTTTGTGAAAAGAACAGACATGCAATGACTCTAGCTGTGATCTATGAAAAGAACACACATGCAATGACTCTGGTGGATCCATATGTGGTTCATGAAAAGAACACACATGCAATGACTCTAGTGGATCCATATGTGGTTTGTGAGAAGAACAGACATGCAATGACTCTAGTGGATCCATATGTGGTTTGTGAAAATAACACACATGCAATGACTCTAGTGGGTCCTTATGTGGTTTGTGAAAAGAACAGACATGCAATGACTCTAACTGTGGTTAATGAAAAGAACACACATGCAATGACTCTGGTGGATCCATGTGTGGTTTGTGAAAAGAACACACATTCAATGACACTGGTGGATCCATATGTGGTTCATGAAAAGAACACACATGCAATGACTCTGGTGGATCCATATGTGGTTCATGAAAATAACACACATGGAATGACTCTAGTGGATCCATATGTGGTTTGTGAGAAGAACAGACATGCAATGACTCTGGTGGATCCTTATGTGGTTTGTGAAAAGAACACACATGCAATGACTCTAACTGTGGTTAATGAAAAGAACACACATGCAATGACTCTGGTGGATCCATGTGTGGTTTGTGAAAAGAATACACATGCAATGACTCTAGTGGATCCATATGTGGTCTATGAAAAGAACACACATGCAATGACTCTGGTGGATCCATATGTGGTTTGTGAAAAGAACAGACATGCAATGACTCTAGCTGTGGTTCATGAAAAGAACACACATGTAATGACACTGGTGGATCCATATGTGTTTTAGGAAAAGAACACACATCCAATGACACTTGTGGATCCATTTGTGGTTTGTGAAAAGAACACACATCCAATGACTCTAGCTGTGGTTAATGAAAAGAACACATGAAATGTCTCTGGTGGATCCATATATGGTTTGTGAAAAGAACAGACATGCAATGACTCTAGCTATGGTTCATGAAAAGAACACACATGCAATGACACTGGCGGATCCATATGTGGTTTGTGAAAAGAACACACTGATGGCTCAAAATATATCGAGGTTGTTGGGGAACCCCAAGAGGAAGGTATGATGAGCACAACATCAAGTTTTCCCTCAGTTATGAAAGCAAGGTTATCGAACCAGTAGGAGCAAGGAAACACCTCCTAGGTGTTGTTTCCAACTTGGAATCCCGCACAACACAACCACAAAACTTTGCCCCCAACTTACAGTGAGGTTGTCAATCTCACCGGTTTTGCTGAAAACAAATGATTAAACATATTGTGTGGAAGATAATAATTGCTTGCAGAAAGTAAACAGTAAATAAAAGGTATATTGATGGTAAAAGAATGGACCGGGGTCCATACTTCACTAGAGGTGATTCTCCTTAAGATAGATGACGTGTTGGGTGAACAAATTACAGCGGGGCAATTGATAGACACCGAGAAAGCATACATGCATATACTAATCATCTTGACTCCTACGAGATTTGATTGGGCATTACAACATTATACATAGACCGTAATCCAACTGCATCTATGACTAATAATCCACCTTCAGGTTATCATCCGAACCCCCTCCAGTATTAAGTTGCAAGCAATAGATAATTGCATTAAGAAAAGTGTGTAAAGTAAACAATACGATTGTCCCATGGACAAAGGACTGCTGTTTTCTCCCTAGTAGCAACAACACATCTAGTACCTTAGAGATTTCTATCACTTCCCCAGATTACTAGAGGCATGAACCCACTATCGAGCATAAATACTCCCTATTGGAGTTGCTAGCATCTACTTGGCCAAGATAGCTACTAACAATGGAAAGCATGCAAGATCACAAATAACATAGACATGATAGAATCAATAATCAATCTGAAATAGCATCTCAATATCCATCAGATCCCTGCAAACGCAACATATAGGATTACAAATAGATGATCTTGATCATGAACGGAGCTCACAAGATCTAAACCTAGTAGCACAAAGGAGGAGAACCAACCATCTAGCTACTACATGGACCCGTAGTCTAGGGATGAACTACTCATGCATCACACTGGAGGCAGTCATGGTGATGAAGAAGGCCTCCAGGGTGATATCTCCCCTCTGGCAGGGTGTCAGGAGGAGCTTCAGATCCCTCCTGATCTAGGGATGGAGATGGCGGCTACAGACTCTTTTGTGGAATTTTGATCGGGTACTTAGAGTTTTCGTCCTGGGAGGCTTTTATAGGCGAAGGGGCAAGGTCGGTGGAGCACCAGGGGGTCCACACCCCTGGTGGCGTGCCCCCAGGCTGCCCCGCCACTAGGTGTGGCCGCCCTGGTGCGCCACTTTGTCTCCCCTCCGGACTCTGTGTTGCTTTGGGTAAAATATTGACTTTGGCTTTTGTCCAGTCAAATTCCGAGGATATTTCCTTACTAGCTTTTCTGAAACCAAAAATAGCAGAAAACAGGCAACTAGCACTATGGCATCTTGTTAATAGGTTAGTTCTAGAAAATGTGTAAAAATACTGCAAAGTGTGGACAGAACATAAGAAAGTAGATATAAAACAAGCATGGAACATCAAAAATTATAGATACGTTTACAACATATCAACATCCCCTAGCTTAACTCCTTCTCGTCCTCGAGTAGGTAAGTGATAAAAAAGAATAATTTTTGAGGTGACATGAACCATCATAATACTGATCAAGGTATTTGTAAAACATTGATAGCTGGGATCATAGTACTTTAACATAACATGAAAGATATAGTTCTAACAATAAGACATAACAACTATGTTGTAACATGAAAAGGTACAAACAAAACATTCATGAATAACAATGCTTTAAAAGACGTTTGTTTGTTTCACATATAGAAAACATAATGAGAATGGTATTCAGCTTGTCCCTCATAGTGTAGCAAAAAATAAATGCATAGGACACCTTCAAGGTTTATAAGGGTGACTAGATACAAATAATTTAAGAACTAGCAATATCAAAGTTATGAATCAATCAACAAGTTTTGGTACAATGCACATTAAACTAAGGATGACCACTATACTCTCTCAATAGGTGCATAAAGATAGAAGATGGAGACTCAACATAAAAATAAAAGAAAGGCCCTTCATAGAAGGAAGTAGGGATTCAAGTCTCATAAAGAGCTTCCAAAAATTATGGTACTTATTAGCTTTCAGCTCTCATTGCCCTATCATAAGCATCTTTAGGTGATTAAAGATAAAGTGAACAAATATGAGGATATGCTTGAAAAGTTATAAGTTGAAAATCTCATGCCCCTTGCTTACGAGTACCGAACCTCATGCTACTCAACTTTAGTCACGAGTAAGTTCTTGTCATTGTACGTACATGTGTATCATAGAGAACCGCTAACAAGATACCCCTTGCCCAATGATACGGAAGCATTCCCATATCAAAATGACAAGGCAAGCAGACAATGAGCATCTCAGCGATCTTTTTATTTGCTATTTGCATAGGTTTTATTGAGGATGCTTCATAGATTGCTCACTATGGTTATGCTACAAGTTTCCACCATGATTAGGCATGGCTTAGGCTAGCCGCCCAGGCGTTTCTCTAACACATATACAAACTCCATGAGCTTACAAGCTTCCCTTTTATTTCACACCGTCGAGATCCATAAGCAAAAGAATCATGGTATCAACTAAATAATGTGCAATGTTGAAAGCGGTCCCCATGGTAACATGGTTCTGCTAATTCACAACTTACAAAGCGCAACCATATATGCAACATAGATGGGCACAATGGTTCTAGTTTATTAAGTGCAAGAAAAGTAAAGTGTGCCGTCAAGTTCATGAGAGCTTTAATCACTAATTTTCACATAACAAGTTTAATTCGGAAAGTAGATAAAAACATGAATATACTTGGAATAGAAAATGCTAATAGGTAGGTATGGTGGTCTCTTTGGAATAACTTGGTTTTATTTGGAGTTGGATGCATGAGTGGAACTCATACTTGGTATGGAGGCTAGCAAAAGACTGGGAGCGACCAACTAAGAGAGCAATAATTGCCATAATCATGCAAAGCGACAAAACATTATTAATTAAAGCATAAAGTGATATTACAAGTCGAAAACTAAATAATCATAGAGGCTATGGTGACTTGGTGTAGTCTTAACATGGTGTGAGCATGCACCAAGTCAACCCAAATAAAGCATCAAAGGAGAATACCACAATATTATGCTTTTATATGCTAAAACAACGCATGATTATTTCAAGGCACATTAAGCAATCTCAATTGTTTTAAACAAGTCACGCTACATAAATAATCACTAAGCATAAAGTCAAAACAATATAAAGCATGACATGATAAAGTCTAATTCACAGTCAAAAACAAGCTCCTTTTATACCACTTATAAGCATGAACTTTCCTACTCTTTTCCAATCCAAATCAACCTATTTGAAACTATGTATGAATGCGGGGGTCCAACCAATTTATTAAAGCAAACTAAGCAAACAAAAACTAAAAACAAAAATGAAGACACTCCAAGAACAACACAATTGTGCATGAAACAATAAAAATGAAGCGTTTGGAAGAAACCTGAAATTTTTATTGATAAAGAGGGGATGCCTTGGGCATCCCCGAGCTTTGACGCTTGTACTTATTGAATATTTCTTGGGGTGACACGGGTGGCATCCCCAAGCTTGAGCTTTTGTCCATACTTCATCTTATCACATTGTTCTTCCTTACACTTTAAGATTTCCTTCATACAAAACTTCACACAATCTTCATTAGCAACATTAGTGTATTCAAGATAATAAGTCTTTAGGTTCAGTTTCAACACAACTAAAACTTCCATTAAAACACAAGATACTGTATCACTTCCTTTTAAAAGTTCAAGTGAGCAAAGAGAACTCAAAGAGAAAGAGATTAAGAGGCAAATACAAATAATGGCAGAAATCTATCAAAACAGACCAGCAGGTAAAAACCGATTTTTTCGAAGACCTTCTGTTGCTCAAATCGAAAAATGTTGAACTAACCAAAGTTAGACAACAACCTGGGGCAGAATAAAAAAAATTACAGCTATATCCGACATACAGAGATGTTTCACGAATTTTTACAGCGAAGCACAAAAATCTGTTTCGGGAGAGCAAATTTCCCAAGTCATACTTCTCTCTTATTAGAGGTTACTCTTGGCACAAAAACCACACAAAAATGATAAGGAGAGGTTATGACTGAAGCAATAACTTCCAAGACTCAACAAAAGATTCCTAATTTTTTTTGGGTTATCTCCCAATAAGTGCTTTTCTTTAACGCCTTTGAGCTAGGCATAAGAAGCAAGAATCAAGCATTCTCAAATGAAGAAGCATTAAGAGCAAATTTTTTTTAATAGGAGAGGCAAAAGGAATCTTCTCTCTCTTCTTAGAGAAGTGTCCTATACCTATCTTGAGTTGGAATTGATATTTAATGGTGCCTTCTTTCATATCAATAATGGCACCAACAGTTCTAAGAAAAGGTCTTCCCAAAATAATAGGACAAGAATCATTGCATTCAACATCCAAAACATAGAA
Organism: Avena sativa; assembly: GCA_916181665.1. Lineage (NCBI taxonomy): Eukaryota > Viridiplantae > Streptophyta > Magnoliopsida > Poales > Poaceae > Avena > Avena sativa. Next base: position 688,639,174 of record OV702289.1, read on the forward strand.
GTCAACATGGACATAGACATTGTTAACCATAATAAGAACATCATTAATACTCCCCATGAGTTTCTTTTTAGCATTATCATCAAGTTGGACATTTAATAACAATCTTCCAATGGTGGTAAATCAAGCATTTCCTAAATCCTTCTAGGCATAATAGAAACACAACTATTAAGATCACATAAAGCTTTGAGATCAAAATCATTCACTTTCATATTAAATGATGGGTTCCCAACAATCTTCTAATTTCATAGGGATAGAAGCTTTATGTTTCATCTTTTCTTCTTTAATTTTCATGAGAGCATCAGTAATGTGTTTTGTAAAGGCCATATTCATAGCACTAGTATTAGGACTTTTAGCAAGCTTTTGTAGGAACATAATTACTTCAGAGATATTGCAATAATCAAGATCAAAATCATAATTACCATCCAAGGTAGTAGAGCTATTATTTCCCATATTTCTAAGGATTTTAGCATTTTTATTAGAAAAGGTTCCATTGGTTTTAGGCATTGTTTTAGAAGGAATGGGGACTTCATATGGTTTGCTAGCATCAACATTAGTGGTTGTCGTGGTGGTGTCACGGCAGATGCCATGGATAGGCTAAAGGTGGGGACTAATACACGCTAGGGGAATCCAGGGAGGGATAGTGGAGTGATTCTCCAGACAGAAGATTGTGTTTCTTTCCTTTCAAGATTACAAGTGCTCCTAGAGCTATATTGGCGAGAGGAGGAAGAAGGAGCTCTCTTACTCTCACCCATAGTTCACCCCAAGAACCTTAGCCAAATCGGTATAGAAGAAAACCCAACCCCTTCTACTGAAACCCTAGCCCCCCTTATATAGAGGCGGCCTGGTCTCTGCCTAGGGCATACGTGGAGGCATATTCCTAAGAATATGCCTCCTATCAAAGTGGTAATCCGACCGGGGTGCTTTTCCCCCGCGTCACACATGCTTTAGTTACGTGAGCCTCTGCGGCGCTCGCATCAGCCGACACGGGCGTCGTCACCCTTGTCGGCCATGACCCGGTGGTCCTGCCCTTGCTTGCTTCGCTCATGCAGTGCGTACCGGGCCTTCTTTTTGACCAGAGAGATTCCTTCCTTCTCCCAGAAGCTAAACGGGACCCGGATCATGGTAGATCCGGCTATACCTGTTCCTGCATACAAGTTAGACAAGCACTTTCGACTTACTCCTTAAGTCGGCTGATATAATGTTAGGCGACCCCCTGATCCGGGTTACTCCGTGATCCGGCCTGCCTGGAGGTGACCTGGCCAGCATCCGCTTTGGCCTTGCCGAACCTCGGCTAACTCGGCCTTTATACCCCGGAGTGACCCTACCCGGGGTTATCCCCCCAACATTAGTCCCCGAAGCTGGTGCGGTCTTAGCCTCCTTGGCCGCTAAGGCCACATCAGGTTCATTTATGTTCGAGCCTTGGACGTTATTTCCGATTTAGCTCTTTATCTCAGATTATGTGGATTTACGTTCCCTTCGCACGTTCCAAGTTTTCACTTGTCGGCCAGGTTACCACTTTGACTCGGATCTCATGGATTTACATTCCCTCTGCACATTCTAAGTCTTTACCTGCTGTCTGGGCTACCATGGCTCTATCCGGGCCTTGTTTCCTTCTTTCATACGCCAACCCATGTGGAGGCTAATCATTACGTTGTCTTATTTTCAGGGCCTGCACAGTAACCGCCACATTAATTGTCAGTTATCATTGTGCGAGGGTCACGTCACGCCTGCCTCCTTGTTTACCGCATCAGTGCGTCACGTCATGGGATCGCCTCTGCCCTGTGGCCCTCCGTGTGGCTCCTCACTGATTGGCTGAGGCAGTTGATACACGGCCACACCATGTGGCTCATTTGCAGGGCGTGATCCCACTCACCCTCTTAGGGGGTGGCGACATGGCTACGGCGAGCTAGCGGCATGGCTGGGGATGGCGATCGATGGGCGGTCCCCTGGCGGTGCTCTAGTGCTTCAATGCGGCCGTAGGGGCGGTGGCATGCAGTCGGGGTGAGGTGGCGCTCTGCGCGGCCGAAGCGGCTGTGTCCACGGCAAGCGGTGGCTGTGGGGCTTTGGGCGGCGAACGGGGGTGTCTGGGGTGTTCTCCAGGTCGAGGCGGAGCGGTGGGCGCGGGCTGGTGTCGAGCGGCGGCTGGTGCACGCGGGGACAGTGCGCGCTCTGCGGGCGGCGTCGGCATGGTCGACAGGCTCGGGACGCGGAGGTTCCTGGTCGTTCTGGTCGCTGTCCTTGGGCTGGGATTGGTTGGGCGGTGGAGGTGGACCACTGGCTATCTCCAGGACACGGTGGATGGCGCTGGCGGCGGCTGTGGCTTGCTGTCGCCGGTGGGGTGCCCAAGTGGGGGTTCAGCCTTAATGGCCATGACCATTTGGTCGTGGCACAGTGTGGGGCTGGGCTAGAGAGGGTTATAGGGAGTAGTGGAGAGGTTTTTGGTGGCAGTTTGGGGAACAAGTTTGGCCAGAACACTATTTAAAATAGTGAAATTTGTTTAGTTTGTAAACTGCCTGCCAAGTGTTTGATGAAATGGCCGCAAGAGAAAAAGTTTTGAATTTTGAGTTCAAAATTTTTGGGTGATCTCCACTAGTGCTAGGTAGTCTCTGGTTGCAAGGGTTTTGAAAATGGAGCTCAAATACATGGTTTTTGAAATAGGGGTGATCTATGCATATGCATTAGATTCAATTTTAAACTGTCATTTAAAATAGTTAACATAAGGTTTTTAGTAGATCAAAAGGTGGGCCTTGGTACCTCATTATGTGTACTAGCAAGGGGTGCAAAGATCAAGAATTGTTTTTGTTAAGAATTGAGTACTAGGAATAGCCAAAGTAGGTATGAGAGTTAAATTTGTCCAAATGACCATTCCTTCATTTTAATTCTTTTTGATTTGATTTTCTTTAGGAAAAGTTTGGGAATGATGTAGATGATGTTTAAATCACCTAAGAAACATTTTAGGAGCAAAGGATCACACAATCATGGCAATTCAAAACAACTCCTATTTTAAATGCACACATATATGAATGCTTTCATTTTAAATATGGAAAAGTTTTTGTTAATCCTAATTTTGGATGATTTGATCTTTGATAAACTTGGATTGAAGTTTTGGGATGTTACAGTATGTGGGAGCCGTTATGGATCTCCAGATCCCGCTGATGGTTATTGATCGGAGAGGTGTCTCCATCATGTCTGCATATTCACGAACTGTAGGGTGACACACTTAAGGTTCGAAGTTGTTTTAAGTAGATATGGAATGTGCATTGGAGACTGAATGTTGTTCGGAGTCTTGGATTGGATCCGGGACATCACTAGGAGATCCGGAATTGTCCGGAGAATAAGATTCATATAATGGAGATCATTTTCTAAGTTAGGAAATGTTCCGGAGTATTTATATGGGGATTCTAGAAGGTTTCGGAATGTTCCGGAAGGTTCTAGAAGATTTTTTAGAGTTTACTTGAAAACCAAGAAAGGATAAAGGGAAACTTAAAGGGTAAGTAAGGGAAACTTGGGGGGGGGAAGGAATCTCCCCCAAGCTCCCTTGTGCGCCGGCCCTAGGGGGTGGGCCTAGGGGTGGGAACCCTAGGCCGCACCCCTCCCTATATATATAGAGGGGTGGAGGCGCCACCCCCCTTTGCCCCCTCCCACTCCAAACCCTAGCCGTCTCTCTCCTCCTCCTTCCATCTGCTCTGGCTTAGGCGAAGCCCTGCAGAATTCTCTACTCCACCACCACCACCACGCCGTCGTGCTGCTGGGATTCCGTGGAGAGATCTACTACCTCCGCTGCTCGCTGGAACGGGGAGAGGAAGGTCTGCTTCGACTCCGCACGTGTGACCGACTGCGGAAGCGCTGCCAGAACGCGGCGCCGGAAGGATCGTCTACTCGATCTTGAGATCGGAAAGTGATCGTCTACATCAACCACGAGATCCGATCTCGCACAAGGCTTTCGGATCTACAAGGGTTAGTACAGATCTATCTCGTTGCACATGTCTAATAGATTAGATCTTGGCTTTTATCTAGATTAGATCTAGGTTTTGTTCGTTCTTGCAGTAGAATTTTTTTGTTTTCCATGCTACAAACCCATCAACTCTGGCCGGACCTTCTAACATCTGGGGTACGTATCGTATAGCCCATCTCAAGTTGCCAGTGGCAATTTTCACAGCCGTAGCATAGTTTATCAGCCAATCCTCCGGCTTGGTACTGCCGTCATACGTCTGCGTGCCCCTGGGCAGCTAGAAGTTAGGTACCGGTGGCTCCTTCATGATCCGGGGCCCAAGGCACGCTGGACCCGGTGGACCTTGACATTCGATCTGTTCCGACCTATACAGGCGATCCAGTTTCAATCTGGCATCATCCGGCATCAAATCCCTGCTTCCCAATCTTGACCCTATCACATGATAGTCCGGTCTTGGGTACCCCGCGTTCACCATCTCCGAATCACCGTCGTTGTACCGGTTTTGCTCCTGTGGCGCAACTCTCTGTTGCATACCTCGGCCGGCGCTTTGCTCTTGCCTTGGTATATTCCGCTGCTGCGGTTGTCCTACTCCTGCCGAGTTTCGCTGTCCAGCATTGCCATTGACAACGTTCCCTTGACCGGCATTGCCTTGGTCGTGGTTACTTCGGCCAGCTTCACCTTGGCTCACACTTTGTCGATTGTCATCTTTCCGTGCTTCTTTTGCTTTTCCTGCCCGCGTCGGGTCGTACGGGACGATCTGTTTGTTCCGTCTGGCCGAGGTTACTACCTCTTCTCTCCTTGGACCACCATGAGGAGACGATGCGGCTCCAGCGGATTTCTCCGGGTTACCCATCGTCGAATGGACGATTTTGGAAGCTCCAGCTCTCTCCGGGTTAGCTCTGAGTAGCTCTTCATTCTATCTGTTCGCGATCCGAACTAACTCGTTAACCCTATCTTGTTGTCTTTGACGGACCTCACCCGTCAGACCCTCTAACTCGGATGCAGCCGCATCCGCTGCTCTGAGGTTCTTCGCCGGGGTACTATACTTCGGCAACCCCACGGACAAACAGTTTTCCGATTCCTCGGCTCCATCATCACCTTCTCTGTTCATCTCCCTTATGAGATTTCTCCCTTTTACTTTTACCGTATCAACTTTGTTTGCTTTTGCATACTCACGCAGCGTCATGTTCAATGACTGCTGAGCCGCGGCTATTTTCTTTGCGCCTTCTAGTATTTTTTGCCTAGTTTCCTCTAGCTCGGCCTATGCTTGAGCCGGATCTACCACAGCTGCTACCGGGTATGCTAAGCTATCCATAGCTTCTCTCAGTACATTCTCAGGCCTCTCTAGTGGAGGTCCTCTACCTTTCCTCGGTGCCTTAGGTGTTACCTCTGGGTCCGGTGCTGGATCCTTGCTTGCGCCTGCACCCGGCGCAGTCATCATCACTTCAGCACGGTCCGGGGAGCGAGTGATACGCGCCCTGTGAACCACGCTAAGGGGTGGTTCCCCTGCCTCGACGACGCGCCGCGGATGAACGCATGATACGTCCATAGCAACGTAGACCTTGTGTGCACCCAACTTGATGAAGAGGCCGTTGCGCGGAAGTGGGCGCGTGCCGAAGCAGCCAGCGTTGTCGCTGACGAAGTCCAGCGCTCCAAAGCGCTGAACGAGCCCGGAGACAATGCGTTCGCTGGTGCCGATGAGGTTTCCCGTCCGGATCTTCACCCCTGATAGCGCCGCTAGTCCCACGGTGGGCGCCAACTATCGTGGTGGTGTCATGGCAGATGCCATGGATAGGCTAAAGGTGGGGACTAATACACGCTAGGGGAATCCAGGGAGGGATAGTGGAGTAATTCTGCATACAGAAGATTGTATTGCTTTCCTTTCAAGATTACAAGTGCTCCTAGAGCTGTATTGGCGAGAGGAGGAAGAAGGAGCTCTCTTACTCTCACCCACAGTTCACCCCAAGAACCTTAGCCAAATCGGTATAGAAGAAAAGCCAACCCCTTCTGCTGAAACCCTAGCCCCCCTTATATAGAGGCGGCCTGGTCTCTGCCTAGGGCATACGTGGAGGCATATTCCTAAGAATATGCCTCCTATCAAAGTGGTAATCCGACCGGGGTGCTTTTCCCCCGCGTCACACATGCTTTAGTTACGTGAGCCTCTGCGGCGCTCGCATCAGCCGACACGGGCGTCGTCACCCTTGTCGGCCATGACCCGGTGGTCCTGCCCTTGCTTGCTTCGCTCATGCAGTGCGTACCGGGCCTTCTTTTTGACCAGAGAGATTCCTTCCTTCTACCAGAAGCTAAACAGGACCCGGATCATGGTAGATCCGGCTATACATGTTCCGGCATACAAGTTAGACAAGCACTTCCGACTTACTCCTTAAGTCGGTTGATATAATGTTAGGCGACCCTCCTGGTCCGGGTTACTCCGTGATCCGGCCTGCCTGGAGGTGACCCGGCCAGCATCCGCTTTGGCCTTGCCGAACCTCGGCTAACTCGGCCTTTATACCCCGGAGTGACCCTACCCGGGGTTATTCCCCCAACAGTGGTGGTGATAGTACAAATACTACTATTTCTAGCTATTTCATCTTCTCTTTCCCACTTAGCATGTAATTCAGCTAACAGTTTAACATTTTCATCAACTTGTATGGCATTAGTAGTAGCAAAGGGATTTTCAATGGTTTCAGGTTTAGCAGCCATTTTATTAATCAAAGAGGATTGTGTTCAGAAAAAGATGATATATTTCTTTCAGCATTTGAAAGTTTTTCCTCAATAGTTTCATTGAAAGCAGTTTGTTTACTAATAAAATCTTTAAGCATGCCTTCAAGTTCAGAGGGTGCACTCCTATTGTTGTTGTAGGAATTTCCATAAGCATTACCATTATTGGGAGGATATGGCCTATAATTATTATTACCAAAAATATTCCTGTAGGCATTGTTGCTAAAATTATTATTTCTAATAAAGTTCAACTCAACTTTCTCTTCTTGAGCAACCAAAGAAGCTAAGGGAACATGATTTGGATCAATATGAGCTTTCCCATTAACAAGCATAGACATAATAACATCAATTTTATCACTCAAGGAGGAGGTTTCTTCAACAGAATTTACCTTCTTACCTTGTGGAGCTCTCTCAGTGTGCCATTCAGAATAGTTAACCATCATATTATCAAGAAGCTTTGTTGCAGCACCCAAAGTAATGGTCATAAAGGTACCTCCAGCAGCAGAATCCAGTAGATTTCTTGAAGAATAATTTAGTCCTGCATAAAAGGTTTGGATAATCATCCAAGCAGTCAGTCCATGAGTGGGACAATTCGTTACCAAAGATTTCATTCTTTCCCAAGCTTGAGCAACATGTTCATTATCGGATTGTTTAAATTTCATTATTTCACTTCTAATAGATATAATCTTAGCAGGAGGATAGTATTTTCCAATGAAAGCATCTTTGCATTTAGTCCAAGAATCAATACTATTTCTAGTTAGGGATAACAACCATTCTTTAGATTTTCCTCTCAAAGAGAAAGGAAACAATTTAAGCTTAATAATATCTCCATCTATATCCCTATGTTTTTGCATCTCACAAAGTTAAACAAAGTTATTAAGGTAAGCAGCTGCATCTTTAGTACCAACACTAGAAAATTATTCTTTCATAACAAGATTGAGCAAAGTAGGTTTAATTTCAAAGAACGTAGCTTCAGGAACAGGTGGAGCAATAGGTGTGCACATGAAATCATTATTGTTGGTGGTAGTGAAGTCGCACAACTTAGTGTTTTCAAGAGTAGTCATTTTTTTGTTTTTAATATAAAGAAGCAAACTAGTACAACTATTTTTTTTGTGTTTTTGATAAAAGAAACAAGCAAACAAAGCAGAAATAAACTAAGCAAAAACAAAAAAACAAAGTAAAGAGATTGGTTATGAGGGACTCCCCTTGTGAAGATGTCCCTTACTCCCCGGCAATGGTGCCAGAAAAAAGGCTTGACGGCTCAAAATATATCGAGCTCGTTGGGGAACCCCAAGAGGAAGGTATGATGAGCACAATAGCAAGTTTTCCCTCAGTTTTGAAACCAAGGTTATTGAACCAGTAGGAGCAAGGAAACACCTCCAAGGTGTTGTTTCCAACTTGGAATCCTGCACAACACAACCACAAAACTTTGCCCCCAACTTACAGTGAGGTTGTCAATCTCACTTGTTTTGCTGAAACAAAGGATTAAACGTATTGTGTGGAAGATAGTAATTGCTTGCAGAAAGTAAACAGTAAATAGTAAATAAAAGGTAGATTGATGGTAAAAGAATGGACCGGGGTCCATAGTTCACTAGAGGTGATTCTCCTTAAGATAGATGCCATGTTGGGTGAACAAATTACAGCGGGGCAATTGACAGACACCGAGAAAGCATACATGCATATACTAATCATCTTAACTCTTACGAGATTTGATTGGGCATTACAACATTATACATAGACCGTAATCCAACTGCATCTATGACTAATAATCTACCTTCAGGTTATCATCCGAACCCCCTCCAGTATTAAGTTGCAAGCAATAGATAATTGCATTAAGCAAAGTGTGTAAAGTAAACAATACAATTTCCCCATGGACAAAGGATAGCTGTTTTCTCCCTAGTAGCAACAGCACATCTAGTACCTTAGAGATTTCTGTCACTTCCCCAGATTACTAGAGGCATGAACCCACTATCGAGCATAAATACTCCCTCTTGGAGTTGCTAGCATCTACTTGGCCAAGATAGCTACTAACAACGGAAAGCATGCAAGATCACAAATAACATAGACACGATAGAATCAATAATCAATCTGAAATAGCATCTCAATATCCATCGGATCCCCGCAAATGCAACATGTAGGATTACAAATAGATGATCTTGATCATGAACGGAGCTCACAAGATATGAACCTGGTAGCACAACGGAGGAGAACCAACCATCTAGCTACTACATGGACCCGTAGTCTAGGGATGAACTACTCACGCATCACACTGGAGGCAGTCATGGTGATGAAGAAGGCCTCTAGGGTGATCTCTCCCCTCTGGCAGGGTGCCGGGAGGAGCTTCAGATCCCTCCCGATCTAGGGATGGAGATGGCAGCGGCTACAGACTCTTTCATGGAATTTTGATCGGGTACTTAGGGTTTTCGTCCTAGGAAGCTTTTATAGGTGAAGGGGCAAGGTCGGTGGAGCACCAGGGGCCCACACCCCCTGGTGGCGTGCCCCCAGGCCGCGCCGCCACTAGGTGTGGCCGCCCTAGTGCGCCACTTCGTCTCCCCTCTAGACTCTGTGTTGCTTTGGGTAAAATATTGACTTTGGCTTTTGTCCGATCCAATTCCGAGGATATTTCCTTACTAGCTTTTCTAAAACCAAAAATAGTAGAAAATAGGCAACTAGCACTGTGGCATCTTTTTAATAGGTTAGTTCCAGAAAATGTGTAAAAATACTCCAAAGTGTGGAAAACACATAAGAAAGTAGATATGCAACAAGCATGGAACATCAAAAATTATAGATATGTTTACAACGTATCACACGCATCTAATGATTCTAGTGGATCCTTATGTGGTTTGTGAAAAGAACAGACATGCAATGACTCTAACTGTGGTTTATGAAAAGAACAGGCATGCAATGACTCTGGTGGATCCATTTGTGGTGAAAGAACAGACATTCACTGACTCTAGTTGTGGTTCATGAAAAGAACACACATCCAATGCCACTGGTGGATCCATATGTGGTTTGTGAAAAGAACACATATCGAATGACTCTAGCTGTGGATCCATATCTGGTCTATGAAAAGAACACAAATCCAATGACTCTAGCTATGGTCTATGAAAAGAACACACATTCAATGACTCTGGTGGATCCATATGTGGTTCATGAAAAGAACACACATGCAATGACTCTAGTGGATCCATATGTGGTTTGTGAGAAGAACAGACATGCAATGACTCTGGTGGATCCATATGTGGTTTTTGAAAAGAACACATATGCAATGACTCTAATTATGGTTAATGAAAAGAACACACATGCAATGACTCTGGTGGATCCATGTGTGGTTTGTGAAAAGAACACACATGCACTGACTCTAGTGGATCCGTATGTGGTCTATGAAAATAACATAAATGGAATGACTCTGGTGAATCCATATGTGGTTTGTGAAAATAACACACATGCAATGACTCTAGTGGATCCTTATGTGGTTTGTGAAAAGAATAGACATGAAGTGACTCTAACTATGGTTAATGAAAAGAACACACATGCAATGACTCTGGTGGATCCATGTGTGGTTTGTGAAAATAACACACATTCAATGACACTAGTGGATCCATATGTGGTTTGTGAAAAGAACACACATGCATGACACTGGTGGATCCATATCTGGTCTATGAAAAGAACACACATGCTCATGTGGTTTATGAAAAGAACATACATTCACTAACTCTAGTTGTGGTTCATGAAAATAACACACATCCAATGGAGAATATCATTTTGCAGCCCGAAAGTTGGGGTGGCCAGTCAACGCGGTACCCAAGTTGATTTTTATCACCGCGATTCAAAAAGTTGGGGCGCCAATTGCTGAGAGGGGTCTTTTGAGTGAATGATGGACAAACCCAATATTTTCAAATTGCGCCCGTTAAGTTAGGATATTCCGTTACACTAGTTCATGCTGCGCCCCTCCTTTGCCGATCACTCTTCTTAGCCACCCTGCACGTGTCGTAGGGGCAAATCCATTACTGTACTTTCCTAACTCTCGACACTGAATCTTGCTGCGGTGGCGGCGGCGGTCCCTTTTCTTCCCTTCCCCGACCCAAAATTTGCCGGCGGCGGAGGACCTTTTTTCTCCCTCCCCCGACACTGAATCCGACGGCGGCGGCCCATCATGTCTTGCAAGGCGAAGGTTGTAGCTACGTTGCCGATTGAAAAGAGTCCATCGAGGCCCAAGTCTGGGGCTCAACGCGTAGCAGCAGCGAGGTCTTTAGCCCCGGTTAGCGAGGAGGCCAGCAAGGATTCTACTCCCAAGGTACCTACGAGCAGCGGGTTGAAGAGAAAAGCAAGGCCGGCGGCGGATTGTTCGGCTCTAGTGGGCGGATGCAGCATTCAGATCTGTGCCTTATCTGTGCCTTATCTTGCAAGTAGATTAGTTACAGCATAATAGAATTGAATGAACTGAAATGTCCTCCTTTTTAATCAAATTAGGCACAACTTTGATACAAGGGACCTATATGAGTTCACAGTTCATGTTCGGCAGTACACTGCAAAGCTTGATTTTGGTTGCGAGAGGGTTGTGTTCGGGCAAGATGTGCATCTGCTTGTGAATTGCAAAGAGGTTGTGTCTGTTTCGCAGCTGGTAGATATGCTTGCCGCTAGAATTCCCAGGGGTTTCTAGATAGAGGACAAAATTGGTGTGGCGCAACATGAATGATACTTATCAGCAAATTGAGCACTCCCATGAGCTTCAGATGGTTTGGGAGTGTTGTGCAGCTGATCGTAAGGTGAAAGTGGAAGCGATGATTGATGATATGTATGCAGATGCTGGAGATCTTGCTGCCAGAGCTTCTGCTCCTAGGGAATACAGACCAATAGATGCTGATCTAGATAAGTTTGGTATACGCATAGAGGTGGATTCATACATGGCAAAACTTGATGAGGGAGTTAGTAAGCCAGTTTCGTCATGTACTGTGGAGATCACTGTCGATTCCAAAAACATAACTCTGGATGAAATGAGAGAGATGATCGGTAAGGAAATCGGTATTGGCCCTAAGCAGATGGCAAAAATCCGGTGGTGGCATCATAAGAAGCAGCAATTCATAGATGTTTTGGATATTGAAGATCTTATGCAGATTATGCGGCGAAAGAAGCGAACCAGGAAGGTGTTCTTCCTTGGTACCATTTCTGATGTTGTTGAACAGGTTATAGTGGATGTAGATGCCCCTATAGTGGCGATAAGTCCATTTTGCATCACTATTCTATGTCTTAATTCACCATTATTCAATGATATATTTCTTATTGAGAGGTGATACTTATGTTATTTCATCTATTTTTGTATGGTTGATGACTTTTGGAGCATGGACCGCTGCGGTCTGGATTCTGATGGAAAAGGTGCTGTTTGGAGGCAAAATTCGTGAAGATCAGAAAATCTAGGAAAATATATGGAAAATCCTATTTTTCCAAAAGACTAAGGATGCCAGAAGACGGAGTGGAGGTGGGCCACATGGGGCCCACACCACCCCCTGTCGCGGGCAGCCCTAGGCCGCGCCTGGAGGTGGTGTGGCCACCCTGGCCCACTCCAGCCTCTCTCCTCTGGCGTATATCATCCTCCCGAAACCCTAAGACTTGAGGGGTGACCATAGAAAGATTCCGCTGCCTCTGCGGGGTGGAAAACACCGAGAGAGAAAGATCTCTCCGGCAGACAGATTTCTGCTGGGGGAATTCCTTCCCGGAGAGGGGAGATCGTCGCCATCAACACCACCATCAAGCTGGACTTCATCGGGATCATCATCATCATCATCACCACCATCATCATCCTCAGCACCCTCATCACCATCTCCATATTGCTGTAACAATTGAGTTGAATCTTGCATTAGTTCATAGGGGAAACTTTCCCGGTGTTGATTACTCCTTGTAGTTGATGCTATTGAGTGAACCGTTGAATTATTGTTTATGTTCAGATTGTTATACATCATTATTCCATCTCTGATCATGATCCATATGATGTCTTGTGAGTAGTTCGTTTTGTTCTTGAGGACATGGGAGAAGTCATGTTGTTAGTAGTGGAGTTGTGTTGAGAAAGATTCAATAGATTGTTATGTAAGTTGTGGTGTACCTCTTCTAGTGGTGTCATGTGAACGTCGACTACATGACACTTCACCTATATGGGACTAGGGGAATGCATTGTGTATTTGGCTACTAATTGTAGGGGTTGCCAGAGTGACAAAAACCTGAACCCCCATTAGGAAACCATTGCACAAGGGACGTAAGGGTCTTAGAGTTTAAAGCTGTGGTTAGGTTTCTACCTTAATTACTTTCTTGTACTTACGGACGTTTGCAAGGGGTATAATCACAAGTATGTATTAGTCTTGGATGGGGCGGTACATTAGCACAGGTTCACCCACACAACTCTTAGCAAGCTAAAGAAGATTAATCAACTATATGAAGCGAAAGCACTTGACAGTCTTCCCATGTGTCCTTGAGAATGTTTGGTCATCTTAAGTAATACAACCGGCTTGTCCTTTGCTACATAAAGGATTGGGCCACTTGCTGCATTTATTCCTACTGTCTTTTATTTACTCGTACTTTATTTACTTGCTTTATCGAAAACCCCTAAAAATCCGTTTGCTAAGTATTTGTAGAGAATTCCTAATCCATACCACTAGCCAGCACCTTCTGCTCCTTGTTGGGTTTGACATTCTTACTTATCAAAAATACTGTGATACACCCCCTATAATTGTGGGTCATCAAGACTATTTTCTGGCGCCGTTGCCGGGGAGTGAAGCGCTATTGGAGAGTGGAACTGGTAAAGGAAACTTCTACTGTGAGTATTGTTTACTTCTGTTAGTTGCTTTATTTTTGTTATGGATAATTCGCTGAGTTTCTTGTTTCGTAATGCTACTACCGCTGCTAAGGTAGTAGATGAACCACCACCTGCTGAGAATGATACTTTTAAAATACCCACGAGAATTATTGATCGTGTTATGGATAACTACTATGTTGGGGATGGAACTGTCCATCCCGGTGATCATTTGCTCTTTATACACGAATTATGCGGGTTGTTCAAGTGTGCAGTATTACTACAGATCAAGTGAAGAAGAAGTTATTCTCATTATCACTGAAAGGAAGAGCCGAGGAATGGTATAATCCACTGAAGAATGGTCAAGCTCTGGAATGGGAGAAAATAGTACCTCTCTTTTATTCAAAGTTTTATCCTCCTAGTGAGATTCATAAAGATCAGAATCAAATATACAACTTTTGGCCTCTTGATGGAGAGAGTACATCTCAAGCTTGGGGGAGATTGAAGTTACTAATGCTCAAATGTCCCATTCATGAGCTCCCCAACAATATTATTATCAATAACTTTTATGCAAGGCTCCCTCTACATGATAAAGATTTATTGGATGCTTCTTGTGCTGGATCATTCACTCGCATGGAAGAAGAAGCTAAATGGGATCTTCTGGACTGTATTCAAGATAATGCTGAAGCTTGGGAGAATGACAAAGGTAGAAAGTCAGGTATAATTTATGATTATGAATGCATTGAATCTTTTATGGGAACTGATGACTTTCAAAATATTAAAAATACTTATGGTCTAGACTCTCAAGCTATAGCTTCTTATTTTAAGGCTTTTGCTTCCTATATAGAAGTGCCTAAAAAGAAGTGGAATAAGTATCATGAACCTTATAAAGATGTTGCTAAGAGTGTTCCTGCAAGAAATACTGAAGTTTATACTACTAATCATGTCTTACCTAAACCTTACATTGAGAAAATCCCTTTCCCATGTAAGATAAAGGAACATTCTATGATAGCTAGTATGGTTAATGAAAGTATAAGCAAAGCTGTTGAACCTGATAAACAAATGGTTGATGAACCTATAATAGCAAATGTGAAAGACTTTGTAACTAAATATGAAGAAGAGGGACACACTATCCTTTGTAAGGATACCTCTAATATTGTTTCACATAGTAGTGTTATGAGAGCTAGTATTCCTGTGTTTTCTGTTAGAATAAGTGATCATTGTTACGATGGTCCCTGTGATAGTTATATTGTCAAGTTTATGCACGATACTAAAAGTTACTATGAGAGAGGGAAAATTGTTCGTATGCATCTCAATAATATCAAGTTTCCTCGTTTCATGCTGAAAGTTTTTATGTTGCACTTCTTTTTCCTTCTTATGCAAGTTGCCTCTAGTTTCAACAACTTATTTGTCTGCAAAATTCCCTTGCATAGGAAGTGGGTTAGACTTAAATGTGTGTATTTTTGCTTCTTAATGCTCTCTTTCACTTCAATTCATATTCCTATGTGAGCATCTTCAAAATTATAATGCCCATCTTAATGGCTTTAAAGAAAGAGCTTTTTGGGAGATAACCCAATTTGTTTTTGCTTTCAGTTTGTTTTTTGTTTCTTTGAGTCTTAGAAGTTATTACTCCAGTAATAACCGCTCCTTATCCGTTTTGTTTGGTTTTTGTGTCAAGATCAACCTCTAATGAGAGAGAAGTAATATTTGGGGAAGTTGCTGTCCTGAAACAGATTTTTGTGCTTCACCATAAAAAATCTTGAGAGATCTCTGTATGTCAGATTGAGCTGTAATGTTTTGTGCTTCTGCCCCAGGATGTTATTTAACTTTTGTTAGTTTTGCACTTTTTGATTTGAGCAACATAAGATTTTTGAAAAAATTGATCTTTACCTGCTGGTCTGTTTTGACAGATTTAGCCACTCTTGCATTTGCTTCTTTATTCGATTTCCTTTTTTTGAATTCTTTTTGGGTTTTCGGAAGTAGTTGCTACAGAAGCTTATGTTTTGATGGTTTTTAGTTAAAGTTGAACTCAAAAGGTTTTATCACTTCACTTATACTAATGTTGCTAATGATAACTGTCTGAAGTTTTGTGTGAGAGAAATTTCCAGGAAGTGGAGATAATGGTGTAATAAGGAAGAGAAGGGTTTTATGACTCAAGTAATAAGTGTATGAATATGAAGATATTGATGTTATTTAAGTGGTGACTCCGAAAGAATCTACTAGATACCAAATTCAGAGACTCGCAGAGTCCATTTTCAAATAGGTAACGGTTCTGGTAAGAAAAGTTCCGCAAAAATATTATCCAACTATATTTTTGCAGTTTTCAGTCAATAAGGAAAGTTACGAAGCGAAAAAGGGACGCAACCGTAGCCAGGGTGGCTCACATCACCCTATGGCGCGGGCCCTCCCCTAGCCGCGCCACCAGGTGGTGAGTCCACCCCGGACTCCGCCTCCGACTCGTTTTGTCCCAGTACCTTCCTTTTGATATGAAACTTCGTAATATATAACCCCCTAGATCCCCTGAGGTTCGTATATCGTGTTTTCGTCATGTTTTTGTTTCGATCTGTTTTTGCCAGGACATACTCTTTGAAGGCTTAGAAGCAAAATGGTGTCCGCCAAGGAGAAAGGGAAGGAGCCTATGGAGGAAGACCTCCGAGACCCTAAGCAAGGGCTGGTACCTTCAGTCACTTGCCCTGCATCAATGGAAGCCCTACGAGTCAGTAAAGAATTCTGCGATAAGTACCGAGACTTGAAGAGGAAGGTCGACATGCTTCAATGGGAGAATGATAGGCTTCGTAAGATGCTGGAAGATTTCCTCATGTCAACTAAGAGCATGATACCACCACCACCTAAGGAGTAATTCGTCATCAGGTTTGGCATCCCTTTGGTTTGTTCCAAGCTTGGGGGAGTGCCGCGGTATCACATCACTATCTTCTATCTTTTTACCTTTTTAGTAGAGTCATATCATGAATAGAGGAGTTATTATGTAAGATGGTTTGCATTATGGAAGTGTCCCCTCTCTCGTTAGATATGTATCACTTGGTGTGAGTTGCTGTTATTAAATATTAATGAGAAGTTCTATCATTTACTCTTTTGCATAGCTTATATTAGTTTTCAATTCGTGGTTATATGATTGATCTTGTTGTTAGTATTGGTATCACTTTGGGATCATTGAGTTAATTTAGTTGGTTATGGCAAACCTGGCTCGGTCAGTAGCAACACTATTTTTGAGAGTTGAATGAAAAAGATAAAAGTACTCTAAAGAAAAATTATTTCATCATCTTTCTTTCTTGATTTGCTCATAAGTCTAGTATTCTCTAGTTAAGATCTTTTGTGCTTCCAAGGAAGATTGCATGTTTGTCTTTATCACTTGTATGTTTGTTTGTTTCCTTCAACTCTTATACTTGCTACCTAGCCTTGCTAGCCAAAAACCTGTACTGAGAGGGAATTCTTCTCGTGCATCCACCTCCTTTAAACCAAAACCTTTGCCATTTGTGTCCACCTTACCTACCCATTAGCATTGTTGCTATTCCAAGTAAATTCTTGTTTTATCTACCTCCCAAATTAAACTTGTTATGTGAAAATTAGTGATTAAAGCTCTCACAAACTTGATGGCACACTTTACTTTCTTGCATTTAATAAACTTGAACCATTGGGTCCTTCTTTGTTGCATATATGCTTGTGCTTTATGAGTTGAAGTTAGCCAAACCATGTATCATGGGGACCGCTTTCAACACTTCATTTGGTACTTTGTACCTAGTTGATATCATGTTCTTTTGCTTATGGATCCCGGCGGTGTGAAATAAAAGTGGAACTTGTAAGATCATGGAGTTTATATGTGTGTTAGAGAAACGCCTGGGCCGCTAGCCTAAGCCATGCCTAATCATGGTGGAAACTTGCAGCATAACTATAGTTAGCATTCTATGAAGCATCCTCAATAAAAAGCTATGCAAATAGAAAATAAAGATCGCTGAGATGCTCACTGCCTGCTTGCCTTGTCATTTTGATTATGGGATAGCTCCTGTGTCATGTGCAAGGGGTACCCCATTGGCGGTTCTCAATGATACGCATGTATTTACAATGACAAGAGCTTGCTCGTGACTGGAGTTGAGTAGCATGAGGATCGGTACTCATAAGTAAGAGGCATGAGATTTCAACTTATAACTTGTCAAGCATATCCTCTTAGTTGTGTCACTTTAACGTTAATCACCTAAAGATGCCTATGATATGGGCAATGAGAGCTGAAAGCTAGTAAGTATCATAATTTTTCGGAGCTCTTTATGAGACTTGCAATCTCTGCTTCCCTCTGCGAAGGGCATTTCTTTTACTTTTTAGTTGAGTCAGTAAACCTACCCCCTTCTATCTCAGCAAGTATTTTGAGTTGTTGTGTTTCATTCATTCATATGATGATTTATTCACTCATGTTTCTTATATTCCTTGTCTTTCACATTGCTCTTATCTTGATGTTTACTACTTTGAAAGCTATCATTGAAAATCAACTATTTGTGAACTCCAGCAAATTATCAACTATTCTTCGACCAAGAGCTAAGTTTGCCATTACCAATTATGATTCACTTTATGTATCTTTATTGTGTTTCCTTTACTCATTGCAAGTTGAGTTATATAATAGTGAGTTGTCTTCTATTATGATCTATGTATTTGATGAAAGTGATGCTTCTTGTCCGTATTCTTTTATCGACTCTTCACTCCATAAACCTGAGGCCATGTTTATTGAGCTCAGTTTTGCTTGAGGACAAGCGAAGTCTAAGCTTGGGGGGAGTTGATACGTCCATTTTGCATCAGTATTCTATGTCTTAATTCACCATTATTCATTGATATATTCCTTATTGAGAGGTGGTACTTATGTTATTTCATCTATTTTTGCATGGTTGATGACTTTTGGAGCATGGACCGTTGCAGTCAGGATTCTGATGGAAAAGGTGCTGTTTGGAGGCAAAATTCGCGAAGATCAGAAAATCCGGGAAAATATACGGAAAATCCTATTTTTCCAGAAGACTAAGGATGCCAGAAGACGGAGTGAAGGTGGGCCACAAGGGGCCCACACCACCCCCTAGCGCGGGTAGCCCTTGGCCGCGCCTGGAGGTGGTGTGGCCACCCTGGCCCACTCCATCCTCTCTCCTCTGGCGTATATCATCCTCCCGAAACCCTAAGACTCGGGGGCGACCACAGAAAGATTCTGCCGCCTCTGTAGGGCGGAAAACACCGAGAGAGAAAGATCTCTCAAGTAGACAGATTTCTGTCAGGGGAATTCCTTCCCAGAGAGGGGAGATCGTCGCCATCAACACCACCATCAAGCTGGACTTCATCGGGATCATCATCATCATCATCACCACCATCATCACCCTCAACACCCTCATCACCATCTCCATATTGCTGTAACAATTGAGTTGAATCTTGCATTAGTTCATAGGGGAAACTTTCCCGGTGTTGATTACTCCTTGTAGTTGATGCTATTGAGTGAACCGTTCAATTATTGTTTATGTTCAGATTGTTATACATCATTATTACATTTCTGATCATGATCCATATGATGTCTTGTGAGTAGTTCGTTTTTTTCTTGAGGACATGGGAGAAGTCATGTTGTTAGTAGTGGAGTTGTGTTGAGAAAGATTCAATAGATTGTTATGTAAGTTGTGGTGTACTTCTTCTAGTGGTGTCATGTGAACGTCGACTACATGACACTTCACCTATATGGGCCTAGGGGAATGCATTGTGTATTTGGCTACTAATCGTAGGGGTTGCCGGAGTGACAGAAACCTGAACCCCCGTTAGGAAATCATTGCACGAGGGACGTAAGGGTCTTAGTGTTTAAAGTTGTGGTTAGGTTTCTACCTTAATTACTTTCTTGTACTTACGGATGTTTGCAAGGGGTATAATCACAAGTATGTATTAGTCTTGGATGGGGCGGTACATTAGCACAGGTTCACCCACACAACACTTAGCAAGCTAAAGAAGATTAATCAACTATATGAAGCGAAAGCACTTGACAGTCTTCCCATGTGTCCTCGAGAACGTTTGGTCATCTTAAGTAATACAACTGGCTTGTCCTTTGTTGCATAAAGGATTGGGCCACTTGCTGCATTTATTCCTACTATCTTTTATTTACTCGTACTTTGTTTACTTGCTTTATCGAAAACCCCTGAAAATCCGTTTGCTAAGTATTTGCAGAGAATTCCTGATCCATACCACTAGCCAGCACCTTCTGCTCCTTGTTGGGTTCGACACTCTTACTTATCGAAAATACTACGATACACCCCCTATACTTGTGGGTCATCAAGTGGCTGAACAGAATGAGGTGGTCGATGTTGATGAGATCTGATGAGAGCTACTAACCTGGGCTTGTCATATGGACCGCAGGGTTCCCCTGCCTGTATTTGTAATATTGACTGCTGTTGCATTTAGAGCGTGCTTCTGTGATTATGTTTGTTGCGAGATTACGATATAATGCTGTGCGAGCTGTTGAGTTATTCGGACATGTCACTCACTGAAACCATCGTTGTTGTAATAAGACATAAGTACATTGTAGTTGACATGATTAGGTTTCTTAAGATGACGTACCGTACTTGTTTCTATTATTATGTTTGTTGGGACATTGTAATGTAATGTTTTGTGAAACCATAACTGGACTAGTGATGCATAAATACATTGTAGTTGAGATGATTATGTTTCTTGAGATGATGTACTGTACTTGTTTTTGTTATTTTGTTTGTTGAGAGACTGTAATGTAATGTTTTGCGAAACCATGACATGACAAGTGATGTGTAAGTACCTTGTAGTCAACATGATTTTGTTTCTTGAGTTGATATAATATACTTGTTTCTGTGATTATGTTTATTGAGAGATTGTAATGTGATGTTCTATGAAACCATGTTGTGGTTATGTTTGTTGAGAGATTATAATGTAATGTTTTGTGAAACCATGACTGAAGAAGTGATGCATAAGTACCTTGTAGTTGAAATGATTTTGTTCCTTTGGATGATGTAATATACTGGTATGTTTTCGTTAGGCAATGAAATTGGGATGGAGGGAGTGCAGGTTTAATATTTGAAATGAGAATGTGTGAAGAGAATCCATATCAGGCAGGAGACAGTAATCCAGGGAAAGGGCATGGTATCCATTAAACTATTGTAACATGCCAATTTAGTCATTGTTGCAGCGGTAGAAGGGCTGCTCTCTCTCTCTCTCTCTCTCTCTCTCTCTCTCTCTCTCTCTCTCTCTCTCTCTCTCTCTCTCTCTCTCTCTCTCTCTCTCTCTCTCTCTCTCTCTCTCTCTCTCTCTCTCTCTCTCTCTCTCTCTCTCTCTCTCTCTCTCTCTCTCTCTCTCTCTCTCTCTCTCTCTCTCTCTCTCTCTCTCTCTCTCTCTCTCTCTCTCTCTCCGACGCCGACGCCGTCGCCATCGCCTGTGATGACGCATTCGCCATGCTGTCCTTGAACGGAGAGGACGACCAGTCGAGCAGCGACATCCTTCTCTCCGACATTGAATATTCCTTCCACGATGTGAGTTTCTCTGTTTTCTCGGGCTAGGGTTAGGCAATGGTAAATCTCTCGATCTGAGCTCCATATGTGCATGCAATCATGTTCAATTTTAGCTTTGCGTTTACCTATAGGTACCAAGGACGATCTACGACTCTGAATGGGAGGGCCTAGATCTCGATGGAGAAGTGCCATGTGACCATGGGCTAAAACTGAGGAGATATGTTTCATTCGAAGGTAGTAACACTTGGAGAAGGTTTTTGGGTTGTACAAATCAGGTTTGTTTACATTATGTGCAACTGTGACATGAAGTAAAATGTATCGTGCATGTTCATAATACTATAGTGTGTGTGTTTTTAGGTTGGCCCGGTGTGTAAAGCAGTAGAGTGGGTGGATCTTGAGTGGCCAGATGCACTTAAGAAATGTTTGGCACAGTTATGGGAGATGTATGAGTTGGAAAGGTCAGGGAGATTTACTGATGTAAGTGATGCAGCTGAAAAAATTACAAGTTGTCGGTATGAAATAAGGAGCTGGAACAAGAAATCGAGAATTTGCAGTCAGAGCTAACTGATGGAATCAATGGGAGATTGGTTGTTGGAACTGCAAAGAAGCTTCAGAATAGTCACAGGTTACTGATTCATAATGCAGAAAAGGAGAGGGATCAGCTCAGGGAAGACAAGAAGAATCTAGAGTACTACATTGTGGATCTGTTGAAGGAACTGAAGAAGGCGCGCGAGGGTGAACAAGGACAGGCTATAGAGGATAAAGGAAATTCGAGATGAATAATTTATGTTGTACCAATGCCTAAAACTAGTTAATTGTAAGACTTGCAGTTGCTCTTTCCGAACTAAGACAAACTCAATCCTCGAGAAAACTATTTTCAGACGAACACACATATCATGCATAGATTTAAGTTCACGCTTACAAAATCACCACTACAGAGGATAAACCAGGCAGTTCAGTACTAAATAGACATATGTTGTGTTCAAGCGAGCCTGGCCCGGAGCTGCATGTTTTCCTCCCTAAGATTGGCCAGCTCCTTCAGTACTATGTCGTGCTTCAGCTGTAGGTTCCAGCGCTCCATCACAAATTGGAGAATTTTGTCCGTAGCCATACGATTTTCCTTCAAGATCCCTTTCATGATCTCCGTCTGCTTCCTAGCCGAGGCGCGACCTTCACTATGTAGCTTCTCCCAGTCGGCGTTTAACTCCTTCAGTTTCTGGCAGTTGTCAGAAAGGACCGCGACTTCAGCGCGTAGTTGGTCAAAGGCCAGTTTCTGGGAATTCTGCTTCTCCCTTTGGATTGCTATCTTGTCATTTAGCCAGGTCGCCAGGTCCCGGTCGATCTTTCGCCTCTTTCCCTACAACAAAAATACATAGTATGGTTAGTTCAGTTCACCAGGACAAGCTGGTTAGTTTCCATAATTAACTGAATCGACTAGTGGCACTGTCATAATTTCAAGGAAGAAGCAATCTAGGACTAATCAACATTTTATGAATCGACTAGTGGCACTATCATAATTTCAATTTCGAAGACAAATAAGATTTATCAGCAGTTTAGTGTGCTGTGGGTTTTTCCCAATATCACCAAATAGTAGTGGGAGAGTGGCAAACTCATAATGCAGAAGCCATGTCCAGATACATAATGGAAAGAGAACATGGTGTCCATTCATGAACATGAACACCAACACATGTCTAGATAGATAAGGAGTTGCCCTAGGATTCTTATTGCACCCTATAATGGGAAGCAGACATGGGCATTGCTCCTAGAACCCTAAACATTACAAAAGGAGAGGAGGACGAACTGGTATTCGTGTCCCCGCTAACCGAAATCAGACTTGGGCATTGCTCCGATACGCCTCCAGACATGCCCTTAGCTCCTCATTCTCTTTCTGAACACCCTCGAGTACGGTGATCCCTCTGCTCATGTCCGCCTTCATCTCCTTGACTACATCCAGGCAACGGTTCCTGTCATGGTAGGCTCGGTGGTAGCCTTGGTTTCCTCGACGCGTCCTCTGAGTGCCTCGCTGACTTCGTCCTGCAGGAGAATGCACCTTTCCACGAGATTCTTCTTCTCCTCCGTGAGCTCGTTGATTATCTTGATGGCCTGTTCTTGCCTGTTCAAGTTACGGTCGAGCACTTTCTGCAGCCTAACGATGTCACGTGCAAAATCTAGCGAGATCTCCTTCTGCACAGATAATTGCTTCCGTAAGCTCTCATTAGCTTGGGTGAGGGAGCGTGCAAGCTCATGTTGGTTGGCAATCTTGGAACTGATCGTGACCACCTTGTCACGGTACTCGGCCTCTGATCGCTGTATCATTCATGTTAATTGAAATAGGAATTCTACAATTACACTCCAGGTCCCAGGTGAATACTAATACAGATCAAAAAAAATCCCCGTTGAATCCATTGGCCGCAGTGTTAAAAAATGGACCTAGAGATCTATTGATGACCACGATAAACTAATCCTAATCACAAAAAATCCATAGTGAATCTATGAACAGTGGTATTATGGAAAGACCAAGAGATCCAGTCATATTCATGAAAACTAATACAACTCACAAAAGAAGAAGAAAAACCGATGCGGGGTAGACAACATCTAAGAAATCCACATCATAACTCAGAGAAATAACGTGGAGATTTTCTACCTCGCTGAGACATGGAACGGGGCCGAACGAGTCCTGCAATGCCTCCGTCGTGGTGGATTCGGGCTCCACAGCTGACCTGTAATACGTAGAAGAGGAAGAGCCAGAAGAAGAATAAGAAAAACAAGAAGAAGCTGATTAAGATCATGATGGAGAGGGAGATGGAGAAGAAGTAGAACAAGAAGACCGTACCGGGAGGAGCCCTCGCCTGCTAGAACATTCAGCGCCATTGTCGAGGGAGATTGGGCCTCGATGAGAGGGTGGGCTTGAGCGGCTGGTAGAGCAAGAAGTGCCTCACGGCGATTTCTCTCCCTTTTCTCCGCGAGGATCGTCAACCGGCCTCTCCCCCTCCTCAATGGAGACATGGCTTGCAGGGTGAGTGTGGCAGCGGCAGGAGGAAGAAGATAGTGATTAGTGTGGGAGAAGAGTCAAAGAGTACATGCCGTGGTCTAGTAGTACTAGTACTATTATACAAGACCACCGTGTACGGTCTACCTTCTCAAAGAATCCAGGGAGGCAGGGGTAGGGAATCGATGGGACTTGTCTTTATTGCGATGGACACTTCAATGGTCTTCGGCGCCGCCCAAAATCCAGTATATAATAAGGGGAGTGCGAGCCTGGTGGTCATCACGGGAATCGGCGCGCACACCCCACGTGCGTGCGTCACGTGTTGATGGGGCAATGACGCACGCAACTGCTGCACGATCACGTCGGCACATCGAACTCCGTCGAACTCCATGTGACAGGCACGCACGGGATATTTACGAGTCTAGAATATGTTGTGCCACTTTTGTTGTGATCAAATTATGTTCAGTACACGAGATATTATTTCTTTCTTCTTCTTTTTGATAATCGACAAATGCATGCGTGGACACGACGCACGAAACCGCTGCTCGTCCTTGATCAGATCGGCACCCCACTCTGTGTACCCGCCATTGACCATTCGGAGCAACTACCTCGAGCACGATGCCCCCTCGCCGTGGCAATGGTAGGTCCAAGCCGTCCACTGACCATCCTGCGTCCTCGTCTCTTTGCTACATTGTCCGTGCTCGCGAGTCGCCTGCTGAGGCAGCACGCCGTGTCCGACCGCGCCAGGATCCATCGACATCGGCACTCGAGGACACCGCAACGTCGAAGCTCGTACCGGCCGCGCAGGAGGAGCGTGGGGTACCTGCAGCGTCGGACGAGCGCAAAGCAGCAGCCAGGACGGGGGCGCGTGTTGCACCAACGAGTATAGACAAGAAGAGGAACGGGAAGAAGACCAGGAAGAAGAGAGGAGATAGCTATTTGGACGAGTCCGACTCAGCCAACGAGGAGGCGTTCATCGATCAGTTGGAGGCAGAAGCGGAGGAGAGTGATGTGGACCCGTGGGACTATGAAGAGGAGGGGGAGGAGGACTTCGACAAGGAGATAGCATGCTTATTCGAGGAAGGGGGCGGTGTCGAGTCGTCAGAGGAGGACACCGACGGCGGCGATGGCAGGGACCATGGCGTTGACGAAGACGAGGACGAACCGGAAGACGAAGACGATGGCTTCTTCGAAATATGATCATTTATTTTAGTTAGATAGATGTATTTTCACTTGTTTATGGAGGTAAAGTATCGGTGGCACGGATAGAGAGATGGCACGGATTGACCATGCATAAAAAAAGTGGAGAAGGGAGGGGTTATCCTGCCCGCTGGATCACATGGGGTCAACGGTTGGTGGAGACGATCCGCGTGACATCTGTGTCAGCCAATCAGGGCATAGCACCCAGAGTGAACACATGTTTGGGATCTCCACACGTTTGGGCTTTTGTGAGATTTCTGACTGAGAGAGAGAGAGAGGGAAAATCAAATATGGATCCACTAGTGTCATTGCATGTGTGTTCTTTTCACTAACAACAACCAGAGTCATTGCATGTGTGTTATTTCCACAAACATGTGTGCTCTTCACAAATGGATCCACCAGTGTCATTGAAATGTGTGTTCTCTTCACAATCCACACATGGATCCACCAGTGTCATTGCATGTGTGCTCTTTTTACAAACAACAACTAGATTCATTGTATGTGTGTTCTCTTCAGAGACCACACATGGATCCACCAGTGTCATTGAAATGTGTGTTCTCTTCAGAGACCACACATGGATCCACCAGTGTCATTGTATGTGTGTTCTTTTCACTAACAACAACCAGAGTCATTGCATGTGTGTTCTTTTCACATACCACATATGGATCCACCAGTGTCATTGCATGTGTGCTCTTTTCACAATCCACCTATGGATCCACCAGTGTCATTGCATGTGTGTTCTTTTTATTAACAAGAACTAGAGTCATTTCATGACTGTTCTTCTCACATACCACCTATGGATCCACTAGTGTCATTGAAATGTGTGTTCTCTTCACAATCCATACATGAATCCACCAGTGTCATTGCATGTGTGCTCTTTTTACTAACAACAACCAGAGTCATTGCATGTGTGTTCTCTTTAGAGACCACACATAGATCCACCAGTGTCATTGCACCTGTGTTCTTTTTAGTAACAACAACCAGAGTCATTGCATGTGTGTTCTTTTCACATACCACATATGGATCCACCAGTGTCATAGCATGTGTGCTCTTTTTACTAACAACAACCAGAGTCATTGCATGTGTGTTCTCTTCAGAGACTACACATGGATCCACCAGTGTCATTGCATGTGTGTTCCTTTTAGTAACAACAACCAGAGTCATTGCATGTGTGATCTTTTCACATACCACATATGGATCCACCAGTGTCATTGCATGTGTGCTCTTTTTACTAACAACAACCAGAGTCATTGCATGTGTGTTCTCTTCACACACCACACATGCATCCACTAGTGTGATTGCATGTGTGTTCTTTTTACTAACAACAACCAGAGTCAGTGAAATGTGTGCTCTTTTCACAATCCACCTTTGGATCCACCAGTGTCGTTGCATGTGTGTTCTCTTCAGAGACCACACATGTATCCACAAGTGTCATTGCATGTGTGCTCTTTTCACAATCCACCTATGGATCCACCAGTGTCATTGCATGTGTGTTCTTTTTACTAACAACAACTTGAGTCATTTCATGACTGTTCTTCTCACATACCACATATGGATCCACCAGTGTCACTGAAATGTGTGTTCTCTTCACAATCCATACATGGATCCACCAGTTTCAATGCATATGTGCTCTTTTTACTAACAACAACCAGAGTCATTGCATGTATGTTCTCTTCAGAGACGACACATGGATGCACCAGTGTCATTGCAGATGCGTTCTTTTTAGTAACAACAACCAGAGTCATTGCATGTGTGTTCTTTTCACATACCACATATGGATCCACCAATGCCATTGCATGTGTGCTCTTTTTACTAACAACAACCTGAGCCATTGCATGTGTGTTCTTTTCACATACCACATATGGATCCACCAATGCCATTGCATGTGTGCTCTTTTTACTAACAACAACCTGAGCCATTGCATGTGTGTTCTCTTCAGAGACCACACATGGATCCACCAGAGTCATTGCATGTGTGTTCTTTTTAGTAACAACAACCAGAGTCATTGCATGTGTGCTCTTTTCAGAATACACCTTGGGATCCACCAGTGTCATTGCATGTGTGCTCTTTTTACTAACAACAACCAGAGTCATGGCATGTGTGTTCTCTTCAGAGACCACACATGGATCCACCAGTGTCATTGCATGTGTGTTCTTTTTACTAACAACAACCAGAGTCATTGAAATGTGTTCTCTTTTCACAATCCATCTTCGGATCCACCAATGTAATTGCATGTGTGTTCTTTTAACTAACAACAACCGAGTCATTGAAATGTGTATTCTTTTCACATACCACATATGGATCCACCAGTGTCATTGAAATGTGTGTTCTTTTTAGGGACCACACCTGGATCCACCAGTGTCATTGCATGTGTGTTCTTTTCACTAACATCAACTGGAGTCATTGCATGTGTGTTCTTTTCACATACCACATATGGATCCACCAGTGTCATTGCACGTGTGCTCTTTTCACAATCCACATATGGATCCACCAGTGTCATTGCATGTGTGTTCTTTTTAGTAACGACAACCAGAGTCATTGAAATGTGTGTTCTCTTCAGTGACCACACATGGATCCACCAGTGTCATTGCATGTGTGTTCTTTTCACTAACAACAACTAGAGTCATTGCATGTGTGTTCTTTTCACATACCACATATGGATCCACCAGTGTCATTGCATGTGTGTTCTTTTCACTAACAACAACTAGAGTCATTGTATGTGTGTTATTTCCACAAACCAAATATGGATCCACCAGTGTCATTGCATGTGTGCTCTTTTCACAATCCACCTATGGATCCACCAGTGTCATTGCATGTATGTTCTTTTTAGTAACAACAACCAGTCATTGAAATGTGTGTTCTCTTCAGAGACCACACGTGAATCCACAAGTGTCATTGCATGTGTGTTCTTTTTAGTAACAACAACCAGAGTCATTGCATGTGTTTTCTTTTCACATACCAAATATGGATCCACTAGTGTCATTGAAATGTGTGTTCTATTCAGAGACCACACATGGATCCACCAGTGTCATTGCATGTGTGTCTTTTCACTAACAACAACCAGAGTCACTGCATGTGTGTTATTTCCACAAACCAAATATGGATCCACCAGTGGCATTGCATGTGTGGTCTTTTCACAATCCACCTATGGATCCACCAGTGTCATTGCATGTGTGCTCTTTTTAGTAACAACAACCAGAGTCATTGAAATGTGTGTTCTTTTTACATACCACCTATGGATCAACCAGTGTCATTGCATGTGTGTTCTTTTTAGTAAAAACAACCAGAGTCATTGCATGTGTGTTATTTTCACATACCACATATGGATCCACCAGTGTCATTGAAATGTGGGTTCTCTTCAGAGACCACACATGGATCCACCAGTGTCATTGCATGTGTGTTCTTTTCACTAACAACAAACGGAGTCATTGCATGTGTGTTCTTTTCACATACCACATATGGATCCACCAGTGTCATTGCATGTGTGCTCTTTTCACAATCCACCTATGGATCCACCAGTATCATTGCATGTGTGTTCTTTTTAGTAACAACAACCAGAGTCATTGAAATGTGTGTTCTTCTCACATACCACATATGGATCCACCAGTGTCATTGCATGTGTGTTCTTTTTAGTAACAACAACCAGAGTCATTGCATGTGTGTTCTTTTCACATACCACATATGGATCTACCAGTGTCATTGAAATGTGTGTTCTCTTCAGAGACCACACATGGATCCACCAATGTCATTGCATGTGTGTTCTTTTCACTAACAACAACCAGAGTCATTGCATGTGTTTTTTCCACAAACGAAATATGGATCCACCAGTGGCATTGCATGTGTGCTCTTTTCATAATCCACCTATCGATCCACCAGTGTCATTGCATGTGTGTTCTTTATAGTAACAACAACCAGAGTCATTGAAATGTGTGTTCTTTTCACATACCACCTATGGATCCACCAGTGTCATTGCATGTGTGTTCTTTTTAGTAAAAACAACCAGAGTCATTGCATGTGTGTTCTTTTCACATACCACATATGGATCCACCAGTGTCATTGAAATGTGTGTTCTCTTTAGAGACCACACATGGATCCACTAGAATCATTGCATGTCTGTTTTTTTCAATAACAACAACTAGAGTCATTGCATGTGTGTTCTTTTCACATACCACATATGGATCCACCAGTGTCATTGCATTTGTGCTCTTTTCACAATCCACCTATGGATCCACCAGTGTCATTGCCTGTGTGTTCTTTTTAGTAACAACAACCAGAGTCATTGAAATATGTGTTCTTCTCACATATCACATATGGATCCACCAGTGTCATTGCATGTGTGTTCTTTTTAGTAACAACAACCAGAGTCATTGCATGTGTGTTCTTTTCACATACCACATATGGATCCACCAGTGTTATTGAAATGTGTGTTCTCTTCAGAGACCACACATGGATCCACCAGTGTCATTGCATGTGTGTTCTTTTCACTAACAACAACCAGATTCATTGCATGTGTGTTATTTCCATAAACCAAATATGGATCCACTAGTGGCATTGCATGTGTGCTCTTTTCACAATCCACCTATGGGTCCACATGTGTCATTGCATGTGTGTTATTTTTAGTAACAACAACCAGAATCATTGAAATGTGTGTTCTTTTCACATACCACCTATGGATCCACCAGTGTCATTGCATGTGTGTTCTTTTTAGTAAAAACAACCATAGTCATTGCATGTGTGTTCTTTTCACATACCACATATGGATCCACCAGAGTCATTGCATGTGTGTTCTCTTTAGAGACCACACATGGATCCACCAGTGTGATTGCATGTGTGTTCTTTTTACTAACAACAACCAGAGTCATTGAAATGTGTGCTCTTTTCACAATCCACCTTTGGATCCACCAGTGTCATTGCATGTGTGTTCTTTTTACCAACAACAACTGAGTCATTGAAATGTGTGTTCTTTTCACATACCACCTATGGATCCACCAGTCTCATTGCATGTGTGTTCTTTTTAGTAAAAACAACCAGAGTCATTGCATGTGTGTTCTTTTCACATACCACATATGGATCCACCAGTGTCATTGAAATGTGTGTTCTCTTCAGAGACCACACATGGATCCACCAGTGTCATTGCATGTGTGTTCTTTGCACTAACAACAAACGGAGTCATTGCATGTGTGTTCTTTTCACATACCACATATGGATCCACCAGTGTCATTGAAATGTGTGTTCTCTTTAGAGACCACACATGGATCCACTAGAATCATTGCATGTCTGTTTTTTTCACTAACAACCAGAGTCATTGCATGTGTGTTCTTTTCACATACCACATATGGATCCACCAGTGTCATTGCATTTGTGCTCTTTTCACAATCCACCTATGGATCCACCAGTGTCATTGCGTGTGTGTTCTTTTTAGTAACAACAACCAGAGTCATTGAAATATGTGTTCTTCTCACATACCACATACGGATCCACCAGTGTTATTGCATGTGTGTTCTTTTTAGTAACAACAACCAGAGTCATTGCATGTGTGTTCTTTTCACATACCACATATGGATCTACCAGTGTTATTGAAATGTGTGTTCTCTTCAGAGACCACACATGGATCCACCAGTGTCATTGCATGTGTGTTCTTTTCACTAACAACAACCAGATTCATTGCATGTGTGTTATTTACACAAACCAAATATGGATCCACCAGTGGCATTGCATGTGTGCTCTTTTCACAATCCACCTATGGGTCCACTTGTGTCATTGAATGTGTGTTCTTTTTAGTAACAACAACCAGAATCATTGAAATGTGTGTTCTTTTCACATACCACCTATGGATCCACCAGTGTCATTGCATGTGTGTTCTTTTTAGTAAAAACAACCAGAGTCATTGCATGTGTGTTCTTTTCACATACCACATATGGATCCACCAAAGTCATTGCATGTGTGTTCTCTTTAGAGACCACACATGGATCCACCAGTGTGATTGCATGTGTGTTCTTTTTACTAACAACAACCAGAGTCATTGAAATGTGTGCTCTTTTCACAATCCACCTTTGGATCCAGCAGTGTCATTGCATGTGTGTTCTTTTTACCAACAACAACTGAGTCATTGAAATGTGTGTTGTTTTCACATACCACCTATGGATCCACCAGTGTCATTGCATGTGTGTTCTCTTCACAATCCACACATGGATCCACCAGTGTCATTGCATGTGTGCTCTTTTTACTAACAACAACCAGAGTCATTGCATGTGTGTTCTCTTCAGAGACCACACATGGATCCACCAGTGTCATCGCATGTGTGTTCTTTTTACTAACAACCAGAGTCATTGCATGGGTGCTCTTTTCACAATCCACCTCTGGATCCACCAGTGTCATTGCATGTGTGTTCTTTTTAGTAAGAACAACTAGAGTCATTGAAATGTGTGTTCTTCTCACATAGCACCTATGGATCCACCAGTGTCATTGCATGTATGTTCTTTTTAGTAACAACAACCAGAGTCATTGCATGTGTGTTCTTTTCACATACCACATATGGATCCACTAGTGTCATTGAAACGTGTGATCTCTTTAGAGACCACACATGGATCCACCAGTGTCATTGCATGTGTGCTCTTTTTACTAACAACAACCAGAGTCATTGCATGTGTGTTCTGTTCAGAGACCACACATGGATCCACCAGTGTCATTTCATGTGTGTTCTTTTCACAATCCACCTATGGATCCACCAGTGTCATTGCATGTGTGTTCTTTTTAGTAACAACAACCAGAGTCATTGAAATGTGTGTTCTTTTCACATACCACCTATGAATCCACCGGTGTCATTGCATGTGTGTTCTTTTTACTAACAACAACCAGAGTCATTGCATGTGTGTTCTTTTCACATACCACATATGGATCCACCAGTGTCATTGAAATGTGTGTTCTTTTTAGTAAAAACAACTAGAGTCATTGCATGTGTTTTCTTTTCACATACCACATATGGATCCACCAGTGTCATTGAAATGGGTGTTCTCTTCAGAGACCACACATGGATCCACCAGTGTCAATGCATGTATGTTCTTTTCACTAACAACAACCGGAGTCATTGCATGTGTGTTCTTTTCACATACCACATATGGATCCACTAGGTTCGTTGCATGTGTGCTCTTTTCACATACCACCTATGGATCCACCAGTGTCATTGCATGTGTGTTCTTTTTACTAACAACCAGAGTCATTGCATGTGTGTTCTCTTCAAAGACCACACATGGATCCACCAGTGTCATTGCATGTGTGTTCTTTTTAGTAACAACAACCAGAGTCATTGCATGTGTCTTCTTTTCACATACCACATATGGATCCACCAGTGTCATTGCATGTGTGTTCTTTTTACTAACAACAACTGAGTCATTGAAATGTGTGTTCTTCTCACATACCACCTATGGATCCACCAGTGTCATTGCATGTGTGTTCTTTTTAGTAACAACAACCAGAGTCATTGAAATGTGTGTTCTTTTCACATACCACCTATGGATCCACCAGTGTCATTGCATGTGTGTTCTTTTTAGTAAAAACAACCAGAGTCATTGCATGTGTGTTCTTTTCACATACCACATATGGATCCACCAGTGTCATTGAAATGTGTGTTCTCTTCAGAGACCACACATGGATCCACCAGTGTCATTGCATGTATGTTCTTTTCACTAACAACAACCGGAGTCATTGCATGTGTGTTCTTTTCACATACCACATATGGATCCACCAGTGTCATTGCATGTGTGCTCTTTTCACATACCACCTATGGATCCACCAGTGTCATTGCATGTGTGGTCTTTTTACTAACAACAACTAGAGTCATTGCATGTGTGTTCTCTTCAGAGACCACACATGGATCCACCAGTGTCATTGCATGTGTGTTATTTTTAGTAACAACAACCAGAGTCATTGCATGTGTGTTCTTTTCACATACCACATATGGATCCACCAGTGTCATTGCATGTGTGCTCTTTTTACTAACAACAACCAGAGTCATTGCATGTGTGTTCTCTTCAGAGACCACACATGGATCCACCAGTGTGATTGCATGTGTGTTCTTTTTACTAACAACAACCAGAGTCATTGAAATGTGTGCTCTTTTCACAATCCACCTTTGGATCCACCAGTGTCATTGCACGTGTGTTCTTTTTACTAACAACAACTGAGTCATTGAAATGTGTGTTCTTTTCACATACCACCTATGGATACACCAGTGTCATTGCATGCGTTTTCTCTTTACAATCCACACATGGATCCACCAGTGTCATTGCACGTGTGCTCTTTTTACTAACAACAACCAGAGTCATTGCATGTGTGTTCTGTTCAGAGACCACACATGGATCCACCAGTGTCATTGCGTGTGTGTTCTTTTTACTAACAACAACCAGAGTCATTGAAATGTGTGCTCTTTTCACAATCCACCTTTGGATCCACCAGTGTCATTGCATGTGTGTTCTTTTTACTAACAACAATTGAGTTATTGAAATGTGTGTTCTTTTCACATACCACATGTGGATCCACAAGTGTCATTGAAATGTGTGTTCTTTTTAGAGACCACACATGGATCCACCAGTGTCATTGCATGTGTGTTCTTTTCACTAACAACAACTGGAGTCATTGCATGTGTGTTCTTTTCACATACCACATATGGATCCACCAGTGTCATTGCATGTGTGCTCTTTTTACTAACAACAACCAGAGTCATTGGATGTTTGTTCTCTTTAGAGACCACACATGGATCCACCAGTGTCATTGAAATGTGTATTATTTTCAACTACCGCCGTTAGCCACAAACAATCGGGACGCAGAACTAACCAGCAACCGCTCTGGGCTTCTAGAAGACCCGATCCCCGATTGTTAGGCGTCGTTGGATCGGGCTGCGTGGACGATAGTGATGTACTTCACGAGGGCGATCCGCGAGAAGTCTGTTCTGCGAACTGATTGGCTGTGGCAACTATGCTGGGCCTACATCCTTGCCCTTATCCCCTTAACCTCGAGGCCGAAAATCAGATCGTGTTCCTTCATCGCCATGGAGAGGGAGAGGCCCAAACTCAGCTTGCACGAGGCTCAGATGTTCGCCCACTACGACATACTCGCTCCACCGTTAGCGAGGCTTCAGGACGGCTTCGAGCTCAGCTACGCCGGGGTTCCTGTTGCGCCGCTCTTGCGCGACAATGCGTTGGCGAGACAGATCGAGGAGCGCCGCCGCCAGCTGTCGGAGCGGAAGAGGGCAATGGCGCGGTACTCGCGTACGAGCGCGTACTGGCGAAAGATATTCAAGAAGGAGCGGGCTGCGTTGATTGAGCTGTGCGGAACCCACCGGCGGGAGATGCACTCGGATCTGCATACCCCCGAAGGGAGGTAGCGCTTCTGGGTAGTGCCTGGGCGTACGACCTCCACCGATATCGATGCAGCGCGCCGTGAAGAATCCATGAGTAGGAGGAACGCTGCCGGGAACGTCGACATCGATTCCGACACGGAGGAGGCTGGTGGCGACGTGGACAATGTCGTCAATGATGGAGACTGCGGGATCATCATAGTTGATTAGGGCCACTTAAGCATAAATTAAATCTATGTACGGTATCTTAATCCGCTCTTTGGATCTGGGTCACTTGAGTCATGGTCGATTATCGTCATAATCTATATATGTTGGCCATGTTTTAGTTGTCTTTGTCTTTGAAACTAGTCGATCGAAACTCGTCCGATCCTAAAAATAAAGTTTGCGCGTTCCCTAGCATATCTGATGGGACAATACGCTGACTCTGCTCCCAGTACTTGATGGCACAGCCGTAATTTGGAGTGCGCCAGAGGAGAAGGGATCGAGCGTATTGTAATAGTGTACTACTCCGGTCCAGATATAACCGACTTAGGTTTTTTAGATATTTAATAAATGTGTCTATACCCAAAACATGTCTAGATACATGTTTTAGGTTTCTCTGTCTTTCAAACTAATCAAAAGTCGTCAAATTCTGAACAAACAAAGTCATTGCATTCACACCTGATGGGACAGTACGCTGACTCTGCTACTTGATGGCATAGCCATAATTCTGGAGTGCGCCAGAGGAGATGGGAATGCAAGGGAGATGGGAACTAGTAGCCGCGTCCAAACGCAGGTAAAAAATTAATGTAATAATATTTAAAAAAATGTAATCTGGTCCACATGACCCCATCACAAACACGTTATACGCGCCAAATTTAAATAAGGATGACACGGCTAGTTTAGTTTCAATGATATAATTCAACATACGACGTTATTGTGCCCGCATCTTTCTGCTCCTCTTATTAGTCTGCTAGCCCACGCTGCATTAAGCATCAGTTGATGAGGATAAAAATAATAATAAAAAGGCAAATAAAACAATTTTTAAGCTTACCTTTCATCCGGAGAATCGTACAAAGATGAAATTGGCAGGGATTTATTATTTCTCCTGCAGTTAGCCGAAAGATCCTTAAGAACATCCTCAATCGCCCCTGCAACTTCTTCATATTCTAATACACCTCCATTATTTCCCCTTCCCTCCCCGTTTCGCTTACCCTTTTATTTCTTTTCACACCCTTTTCTCGTCGGCACCTCCACTTCTTCATAAATTGGCTGCTTATGTACGTTTTCCTCTGAGTGCTCATCACCGTCTTCGTGCTGCTCTTCCGCCAGTTCTGGCTGAGAAGCCTCATTTTCTGCCACCGGGGTGTGAACAGGGACAATAGCATGTGTAATTGGGTTTTTGCACAACCTCTTGATATGGCCGAATCCGCCACAACGTCCGCATTTCCTTTTCCTAGCTCCCAGCCTTGGACCTTTATCGGTGGAGGCTTCGAACCTTAGCTTTCTAGGCCTCCCAGGTGGCCTCCTAAGAACTGGTGGTTGAAGTTTGAACCCTGGATCGACAATTTCCCAATCATTTTCATTGGCCATAGGTGGTACGTTTTCTGCATAAGTTGCAGCAAACTTGTCCACGGAGAAATAGTTGTCGACATAGTTCTCTATTTCAGCTCCGTTACCTCTAAGCTTTAAGATGAAGTAAATTGCATGGTGACATGGCAGACCAGTAATCTGCCACTGCCTGCATGAACAAGTCTTGTTTCCAATGTCTACAGTGTACCTCCGTTCACTTCCATGCTTGTATTCTACATAAACCTCAGCCAATGTTCTGGAACTTCTGACCACCCTCATCTTTATCGTTCTCATTGCCCTGGTTCTTGCATTCAGTAACATAACCACCTTTGGAACTATTTTATGGCCTAAAAATTTTCTTGCACAAATTCTTTGCCTTAAATCTATCTTTACCATTATGCATTGTCTTATTGCATCCAACAAAATAATAATTCCAAGTGTCTTCATGCCCGAAATCTTATCATTGAAACTCTCTGCCAAATTATTGCATACAAAATCCACCTTGCTTAACTCACCAAACTTGCTTCTGGCCCATAGCTTGGTGTGATGTTCCTCAAGGTATTTTTTTCACCTTTGGCACTACATACATGTTCTGCAAGTAAGTAGCATGCGTGCTTGGGGTGTATGTGTATGCTGATCGCCACGAGTCCTCTTCAAAGATCTTGCCTTTGAACTTCTTCGTGAAGTTAGTAGCGAGGTGCCGCATGCATTCCCTATGCTCAACCCCAGGAAACATAGCATCGACAGTATTCTCAAGACCCTCGGATGCACCTATGTGTATCACCAAGCCTTCAGGGTGACCAATTACTTCCCATAGTCTCTGCATGAACCATGTCTAGCTTTCATTTGATTCACCCTCAAGAACAACATAAGCTACGGGTAGAAGCCAATTATGCGCGTCCAAAGCACAAGCAGAAGCAACATGTCCCCTGAACTTCCCTGTTAAAGAAGTTGCGCCTATTGCCAAGTATGGCCTGCAGCCGTCTAGGAACCGCTTCTAGCATGCCTTCAGGCAGACAAAACATCTCCTGAAGCCTATCTTATCTGCCTGCTTATACCTGACCCCCCTCGAGACCTTTTCTCTCCCTTTCACAACCTCGTAATCGATGTCAACAACACTACTAGGTGATGTTTTATCTACCTGATCTTTGAAACTATACAACATATGAAAACTGTCATTCCACTTGCCTTGAATGAAGTCTAGATCCATCTCCTTCCCATCAAAGAATCTTTGATAAGGAATAAGAATGTTAAACTTTTTGCTAATCTTGGCTCTGAGTTCAGCAGGTCCAATGTTATGATCCTGCCTCACCCAGTCAAGTATAGTAACAGCAATCCACTTGGTAGTCGCCGGTCTAATTTTACCACTTAAAGAAGTATTAGGGAAGTTGTGTTTCTTCATGTTTAGTTTGATCTGCAATCGATAAGAATCCAAATAATTCAGAGC
The DNA here is from genome assembly GCA_916181665.1 of Avena sativa. Lineage (NCBI taxonomy): Eukaryota > Viridiplantae > Streptophyta > Magnoliopsida > Poales > Poaceae > Avena > Avena sativa. The sequence continues at coordinate 688,676,669 of OV702289.1, forward strand.
TAGTTATCAGCAGAATAAATATGAGAAAGACTGAAACTAAATGTAGCTATTGCAACCTGAAATGGGTGTCCACCCCGCATTGGAGATGCATGTTATCTCCATTTACACACATTACTTTCCCTACAGTGCACCCTAAATCTCTTTTGGTCGCTCTTTTCAATGATAAATTCCAACCCAACTCTGATTGCATTGGTTGTAACTGCATATCTATAGTCCTCCACATTATCAAAGACAGTCCCCTCATCAATTATAGGATTGTCCCTGTCAAATTTTATCACTGGCCTGTCCACGTCTTTGTCGTCGTATCTACATCCCATTTCCACATCTTCACATTCCTCTTCCTCATCAGTCCCATAGTCAGGCTCAAAATTTGAATCAACCAAATATTCCCTACTCTCCATCCTATCAGGGTCAGCAGCCACGTCTGGATATGCTTTCTCATCATCATCCGCACCGCCACACGTTTCAGTGCCTTCATGCTCGATTGACAAAGCATCATGCTCAAGGACAAGCTGTACAGACGTCCTGCGGTTACCAACACATATCCTTGCCATCACCATAGGACTAGAAATGCTAATTGGGCTATGCAGGAAAGGAATCACAATTCTTACCCTTCAATGTGGATGCACGGCACCTTCTCCGGGCTCCATACCTCCAAAGCTCTGCACCCCGCTTCCTCTCCCCCCATTTCGTTGTCCTCTATGCTCTCTAGACTTGAAGGAGATTCCGTGCTGTCTAGCCACGTAGGACCCATATCCGTGCTCTCAAGCCTCCCAGGATCCATCTCCGAGCGCGATCCGGATCACCAGCGTCGTTGGGCCCCTAACCTAATGGCCGACTCTCGGTTTTCGTTTCCAGACACGCCTAGGCGATGGGCGGCGGCAAGGAGACAGGACAGGGAGGGGAGAGGAGGGGACGTGAGGGGATGGCAGGGAGGGGAGGGCGGGAGGACGACGACCCAAGGGGACGACGAGAGCGGTGCACAACTAAGCGGAGTGGCGGCGGCAGGAGTAGAGGAGAGGAGCGGAGCAGAGCTGGTTGCGACAAAGCATGGAAAATTGCACAATAATGTGTTGGTGGGCGGCACCAGCCCTCGAACCTGGGACACGCGCCATCGAAGGTGGAAGGGGCGGGCCCACCAGTCAGAAAACATGCCACTTGTCAGCACACTATGCACGGGGAGCACTTCACGGAATTTTTTAGTAGGTCCCACATGTCAGTCTGTTTGATCAAAACTTGCATGTAGTACATGGCTGGTTCACGCGCTAGTTCCAAAAAAAGCCCGTTGTTCCAAACATGAATTGGCAGTTCTGATTCTTCTCCCCCGTCTCCTCATGTCCTCGCAGTGGCAGTTCCGCTTCGTCTCCTCGCAGTGGCAGTTCCGCTTCGTCTCCCTCGTATGTTATCCTCTTCTTCTTCTCCTCGCAGTGGTAGTTCTTCTTTCTTCCTCGATCAAAACATTCCCGCACGTAAGCCATGGCCAATAGCCGGATGAAGAGGAACTGGTCCGATCTCCCGGCCGACCCACTTCGCAAGATCGCCGACTATTTGCTGGAGAAAGAGGAGTACGTCGACACCTATGTTTCTTGTTGGGAAGTCTGCACCGATTGGCGCCGCACTTTAAAGGTGCCCGGATTCCATCTCAACAACTGGATCATGATAGATCACACACTTCCAGACGTTGGCAACTTCACCTTCCTCAACCTCGCCACTGGTCGTTGCTTCAGAACAAATCTAATGGATGTCCATCGCAGGTTCACATTCACATCCGATATTTATTGGTATTTTCCATTGTAAACATCTTAGTGCTAACTGATGCCCTCTTCTTCCAAAAGATTCTACTTTGTCGATGTTTCTCGTGGCGTAATTGTTCTTGCTCAGAGGATGGAGCCGTACCAGATTAGGCTTCTGAACCCAATCACTCATAAGTCTAACACTGAGTTTCAAGCACACATACCATCTGATCTTCTGCAATCTATCGTCGTGACGAAGTCCCCGACGATGATGTTCGTTTGCACTGATTATCCAGATCATATTGCATGGGCCGATGAGAGCACCCCAACGGGGCAAATCAATGGATCATTTGGAGAAGGATTGTATTCGCCACCTCCTGATACGCTTCTGGTCTGCATGACGGTATTCCGAGGGGAAGTATATGCATGACTTGAGAATGGAGACATCTTGTCGACCAACATCCAGTTAGAGCAGCGCGCGAGCACTGTCACGATGGCCAAAATAATTTCGGCCCCAGTCTTTGAACAGGTACGCGGAACCTACAAATTTTACCTTGTGGAGTCAGATGGTGATCTGCTTCTTGTGTTGAACAGGGATTTCGCCAAAGGGCAACTGGTGTTGTACCGGGTGGACACGGAGAACCGCTCTCTCGAGGCTGTCGGTGACATTGGAAGTCGTGCCCTCTTTGTTGGTTACAATCTGTCTATCTCCATTTACACCAGGTTACACCCCATAGTCAAACCCGGTTGCATATACTACAGGAATTTTATCAGACTGTACGATCATGAGGTTCAAGCCCGGGAAGAGGAACCAACAATGGTAATGTATGGCTTAAGTCTGGAACATACACCGAGGCCTTACCCTCTAGACGAGATACTGGCAGCATACTGCGGACGGAGAGAGTTCTCTGAACATGTGTTGCAGCACGTGTTAGCCGCCGACGATGAAATATATAGGGGAGAATGAATCCTATATTCATCCTAGGTTATTTGCTAGCATTTTCAGGACTATTTTTCGAAGTAGAAATTTGTACTGTATTTATATTATTTTGATGAGCAGTATGCGTATTACCTTTCAGACAAAATTGTAATGTATTTAAATTTAGTACTTTCAGAATTCAAAGTATTTATTTTTAGTAGCTTCTTTCAGAATTCTCTGTGTTCGACATGGGCATCAGCTCATCGCCGGAATTCAGGTTCCACATGGAAAATTGCACAATAATGTGTTGGTGGGCGGCACCACCCCTCAAACCTGGGATGCGCGCGCGTCGAAGGTGGAGGGGGCGGGCCCGCAAATCAGTAAACATGCCACGTCGGCATCCCCTGTTTCGGATGCCCTTTTAAAAAAAGAAAACACGCCACGTCGTTATCCCCTGTTTCTGATGGTGTTGCTACACTCGGCGGTACATGGTGGCATATAAATAATATCGTATAAACATAAGGGCACAGTCGTCAACATTTCTAAAATGAAACCCGGTCCCGTCTCCTACCTATCCTGGTACATTGCCCGATGAGGTGGATAGCCATGACCTATCTTTTTTAATACGTTCGCACTCTTGTGCTGAGAAGGGAAATAAAGATTGAGCTGTTAATGCAACGAGTGTCGAATTATTACCCTCTAACGAAATGGGAAATGGTTATTTTCACGCGTGCCCGTAGTCCAAACCTACTGTCAGTCTTTCACTCCCCTTCTCCGACTAACCACAGTTCACCTTGCGCAGCTCCTCCGCGCCGCACCAACTAGGGTAACATGGCCCCGCCTAAGCAGCCGCCGCCGCCGCGACAGCCGCCGAAAATGGGGTATTTAGCCCCTCTAAGGTAGGCCATGAAGCTCTACTTCAAGGCCGGTCTCCCATTGCCCTGCCAGGCAGATGATTTCCCCGAATGTGCCGAATCGGCCACGGCGGCGACTGCGGCATCGTCGGCGCCAGATTCGGCAAGCAGGGCCAAGAGAGCGATGTGGAGAAATCGCGTGGCGGCATTACGACATGCTCTAGGCAGTGGGAAAAAGGTACATATCAAATCATTCACGAGAGCATGCCGCCACCGACGGTACACACCCTCGAACAGGGCAGCGCCAAGGTTTAGGAACTCTCGCGTCCACGCTTCGGCGCGGACTACCTTACCTCAGTGGGGGAGGCTGCGAGCACGCCGTCTGCGGCAAAGACGCACCATCCTACGCACCGTCGGAGACCGTACCGTGGCGGCGACCAAGCGTCTACACTCAGCATGCTGGATTGTTCGATAGCCGAAGCCGGCGGCGGGCATCAGCTCAGCCCCGGAACAGGTTCGAGTTCACACGGACCTACGACCCCGAGAAGGAGATGCCGAATTTTAGTTTTGAAGAAATCGTTGCGGCGGCGCGGATGGTCCAACTGAACCGGGACTGGTGCATGCAAATCGCTCGTGCATGAACGATGCAGATTTCTTGTAGTTTGGCGGGAAGGCAATAGATCAGTTTGGGTTAAATGATCAAAGAACTTATGTCCTCTCAAGGAAATTGGCCAGCCAACTTTTCTGGTGGAGATCTGTAGTTTCTTCAGTGTAGAATAGTTAAGTTCAGACTGAAGAATGGCTTTTGTAGATGAAATGCTGACGAATTGTTCTACAAACTAGTAGGAAGTTTAGCCCACTTTTGTGTAGGTATAAGACCCTTTTGTATGGAAGTACTACTATTGTAAGCAAATACTATCAAATATCTATTTCCTTCAATTACTAGTCGTGGTTCAATCCAGTTAACTGGCATCTTTTTATCCTAGACTATAGATTTTGCGTCTGCTGTCTGTGCTGTAAACCATTTTTCATCTGTCTTGTGTTTCCTGCAAAATGGTCCTGCAGTTCAACGTGTTACAAATGTAGCTACCTTGTACTTGAAGAGGAGATGGACTACATTTTCCTGGCATCCACAGAATTGACATTGCTCATTGCCAGACCACCCTCTTTTCATGAGGTTGTCCTTGGTTATTCACAGAAATTATAAAGCACGGTGTTCAACTACATCGATTCAAACTATTACACACACACTACATCAAATTCATTACCCACACATACTACATCGATTCAAACTATTACACACACATACTACTTCAAACTATTACACACACGTACTACATCGATTCAAACTATTACACATTTTTAGTCGATGCTAACTTCCTGCTACGCTCTCCATACTACAAATTCATTAGCCACATATACCACGACAATTCACTAGAGCTCTGTCTTCACTCGAGGGAAATCAGAACCACCAGCTCGTCCAAGCCCGGTCCCCCCACCAAAACTGTGTGTGCTATCGCGAAACGGTGGTGGTCCTGTGCCATCGATCCTTCCAGGCCAACACTGCAGGCGACAAGGACGCTTTCTGGCAGCCTCTTCGGGGCCCTGAATGCCATGTACCGATTCTAGAACCTCCTCCAGGTGGATGATGACCGGGTGCTTCCAGCAAAGCTGTCGCCCTGCCATGCTTGGAATCTGCACCTCGTACATCTTAGGAACGGCGTCAGGATCTTTCAGCCACGCCTTTACCTCGATGACCCATCTATCGCTCGGTGGCACGATTTCCACCAGCTCGCCACCAAGGCTACTGACGACCTGCTTGAGGGCCTCCAACTCCCAAGCATCCAATGGGAGGCCGTCAAAGCCGAGTTTGGAGAAGAAACGAAGCTGCCACAAGCGACCGTCCCACACACAGGCGCGATGCCAACATATGAAGCTCATTTTCTCCCCACAGCACTCGAAAGAACGAGAAGAATGCAGAACACGCTCGGTGTCTGAGCTATGCTTGAACTGGATGAAAAAATCGAATGGCGGCGCGCATACCTCAATGTTGACCTCACTTCATCTGATCCCAAAATGAGACCTGAAAGCCGACAGCAACTCTGCCGGCGACACGGGGGGACGGATGCCCAGCACGGTGGCCATGAGAGCATGGTCGTCGAACTGCTGTGCCAGGGCTACCATGCCTAGGGTGCACGTGTTGGAATTATGCCCTAGAGGCAATAATAAAGATGTTATTATTATAATTCTTGTTCATGATAAAGTTTATATTCCATGCTAGAATTGTATTAAGCGGAAACATTAATACTTGTGTGGTTTGTGAACAACACTGTGTCCCTAGTACGCCTCTATGGACTAGCTCATTGATCAATGATGGTTAAGGTTTCCTAACCATAGACATGAGTTGTCAATTGATAATGAGATCATATCATTGGGAGAATGATATGGTGGACAGACCCAAACTAAGCGAAGCAATTAGATCGTGTCATTGTGTTCATCTTTGCGAAGCTTTTCCTATGTCAAATATTGTATTCCTTAGACCATGAGATAATGCAACTCCCTGGTATCGGAAGAAAGCTTTGAGGTCATCAAACGTCATCCTATGAGAGGGTGATCATAAAGGTGTCTCTCAGGTGATCGGAAAGTATCTGTTGGGTTGTATGTATCGAGATGGGATTTGTCCCTCCCAAGTCGGAGAGATATACTTCGGGCCCACTCGGTAATCGATATCAACACCGCTTGCAAGCATGTGGTTAAGGAGTTAATCACAAAGTGATATCGGATTACGGAACGAGTAAAGTACTTGCTGTGAACGAGATTGAACTAGGTATGACGATACCGACGATCGAATCTCGGGCAAGTAAAATATCGCGAGACGAAGGGAATATATATATGGGATTGATTGAATCCTGGCATCGTGGTTCATCCGATATGATCATCGATGAATGTGTGGGAGTCAATATGGGTGCCCAGACCCCGCTGTTGATTATTGATAGAATATCATGTCTGCATATTCTCGAACCCGCAGGGTCACACACTTAACGTGTCTCGACGCTAGGATAGATTGGATACTTGGTTTATGAATTTTTGTTCGGAGTCTCGGATGGGATCCGGGACATCACGAGAGGTTCCGGAGTGGTCCGGAGAATAAGATTCATATAAGGCAGTGCAGTTTTTGGAGTTCGGAATTGTTCCGGATTAATCGGTATTGTACCGGAAGCTTCTAGAACCTTCCGGAAGGGGACCAACGTGGCCCCACCTTCCGGGAGGGGGCATGGGCCTATGAGGGAGTGTCCTGGACGCATTGGGCCAGGGGCACAAGGCCCCATAGGGCCCAGCCGATCCTAGATAAGTTTAAATCGTTTAAACTAGAGATAAGATAGGGTTTCTAGAAGGGAGAGTTTAAATCGTTTAAACTAGAGATAGGCTTGGAGGATGGGCAAGGGCTGGCCGCACCCCCCCTCTATATATAGAGGGCTGGTGCGCCCCCTCCCCCCAACCTACACCTTTCTCCAAACCCTAGTTGCCCTGCTGCCCTCCTCTCTCCCTCCCGACTGTTTGTGGGCGAAGCCCTGCTGCAGAAATTCTCCACCATATACACCACGCCGTCGTGTTGTAGATCCAATCTATCTCTCCACCATACTTGCTGGTCCGAGGAAGGAGGAGACGTCGAGGTGCCGCACGTGTGCATCTCACGGAGGCACCGCCACTTGTGGTGCTAGATCGGATCGGATCGCGAGGAGGAGAAGCGAGTACGACTACATCACCCATGTTCCGACGAACGTTCCGCTGTGCGAATCTTCAAGGGTATGAAGATCTAATCCAATCTCTCTCGTTGTTTGCATCTCCTAGATTAGATCTTGGCTTTCCCTCTGTTCGCTTCCGTAGAAAATTTTGATTTACTATGCTGCGAAACCCTTTAGTGGTATCAGAGCTAGATCTATGCGTAGATGTGTTTCACGAGTAGAACGCAACATGGTTGTTGCGGGCGTTGATGTTTTCTGTTGCAAGCCTCTTGTTTGTGTTCTTCTTATGGCGCGGGATAGTGAGATTGAAGCGGTCCAGGCCAACCTTACGCGACGTCGTTCGCGAGACCGGCTCCGCACTTGACGTGTGGCTTGTTCCACACATGCGGCTGGTGGATGTCAGTTTCTCTCACTATAGTTGTCATGGGATTAACACCAGAGTTTGGCAACCATAATATCACCGTTGTGGATTTCCGTAGGTAAGAATCGTTCTTAGCATCTACTCCCATAAGCCACGTAAAACATGCAACAACAAAGTAGAGGCGTCTAACTTGTTTTTGCAGGGAGTGTTTTCTGTGATATGGTATGGCCCAAGATGTGATGTGTATATTGTATGCGATGATCATGTTTTGTAATGTTTCACGACTTGCATGTCGATGAGTACACAACCGGCAGGAGCCATATGGTTGTCTTTATAATTGTGTATGACCTGCGAGTCAACTTCTTATACGCCATGTAATAGCTTTACTTTATCGCTAAGTAGTTAGCAATAGTTGTAGTTGCTATTCGTGGTGGAGGCAATCATGGTGAAGTGATGGAGATCATGCCGGAACGCACAAGATGGAGATCATTGCGCGAAGATTGGCTATACCATGTCACATAAAGTTATATGCATGTGATGTTTATCCTTTTATGTATCTTATTATGCTTAGATCGCGACGGTAGCATTATAAGATGATTCCTCACTTAAAGATCAAGATAAAAACTGTGTTCTCCCCAAGTATGCACCGTTGCGAAAGTTCGTCGTGTCCAAGCATCACGTGATGATCGGGTGCTATAGACTCTACGCTCACATACAACGGGTGCAAGCCAGTTTTGCACACGCGGAAATACTTGGGTCTAGCTTGACGAGCCTAGCATGTACAGACATGGCCTCGGAACACAAGAACCGAAAGGTTAAGCATGAGTCATATGAATGATATGATCGACACTTCGTTGTCCACCATTGAAACCACATCTCTTCTCTTGAAGATCGGATTAGGTGTGGTGAATTTGGATCATGTTCACTAAACAACTTGAGGGATGTTGAATTTAGTGGGAGTTCATCTAGTAATTTGATTAAAAGTTGAACTAGTTATCATGAACATAGTATAATTTGTACTTGCAAATATTGTAGATCACATGGCTAAGTCCAACTTCAACTTCAACGTTTTTGCTGAGAAAGAAAAGCTTAAGAACAATGGGTCTAACTTCACCAATTGGTTCTGCAATTTGAGAATCATTCTCTCTGGCGGTCAAAAGGACTATGTCCTTGAAAAAGCGTTAGGTGATGCCCCTGCCGCAACTGCGCCGGCTGATGAGAAAGCTGTCTATCAGTCACGCAAAGATGATTATGGTGTGATTAAGAGCACCATGTTGTTTGCTATGGAACCGGAACTTCAAAATCGTTTTGAAAATTATCCCGGGCCCTTTGAGATTCTCGAAGAGTTGAAAACCATGTTTCAGACTCAGGCCCGTTCTGAGAGATATGAGATCTCCGAGAAGTTCTTTAACTGCAAGATGGAGGAAGGGAGTTCCGTTAGTGAGCACGCCATTAAGATGTCGGGCTACACTCAACGCCTTGAGCAACTGGACTGCAAGATTCCAGAGGAGCTCAAGATTGACAGGGTTCTGCAATCACTCCCTCCCAGCTACAAAAGTTTTGTAGTGACTCATAATCAGATTGGTTCCACTGATACGATCACCGAGCTCTTCGCAAAGCTGAAGGCTGCGGAGGTGGACATCAAGAAGGATAATCATGTGTTGATGGTCAACAAGCCCTCCTTTAAGAAAGGTAAAGGTGCAAAGAAGCCCTTCAAGAAGGGCGGCGGCAAGCGCAATGCCCCTGCTGAGAAGAAGCTCAGGTCTGGTCCCAAGCCGGAAACTGAGTGCTTCTATTGCAAGGACAAGGGTCATTGGAAGCGCAAATGTCCAAAGTACTTAGCGGACAAGAAGGCTGGCACCATCAAAGGTATATTTGATATACATGTTATTGATGTTTTTCCTTACTAGCCCTCGTTGTAGTGCCTGGGTATTTGATACTGGTTCAGTTGCTAATATTTGTAACTCGAAACAGGAGCTGCGGAATAGACGGCCGCTTGCGAGGGATGAGGTGACGATGCGCGTTGGCAACGGATCAAGAGTTGATGTGATGGCCGTCGGCACGCTCTCCTTAGTTTTACCTTCGGGATTAGTTTTAAACCTTAATAAATGTTATTATGTGCCTGCGTTGAGCATGAACATTATTTCTGGATCGTGTTTATTGCAAGACGGTTATTCATTTAAATCAGAGAATAATGATTGTTCTATTTATATGAGTAACATCTTTTATGGTCATGCACCTCTTGTGAGTGGTTTATTTCTTCTAAATCTCGAAAGGGATGAAACACACATCCATAACATTGAGGCTAAGAGATGCAAAGTAGATAGTGATAATACTACTTATTTGTGGCACTGTCGTCTAGGTCATATTGGTGTAAAGCGTATGAAGAAACTCCATTCTGATGGACTTTTGGAGTCTCTTGATTTTGAATCATTTGACACATGCGAACCATGCCTCATGGGCAAGATGATCAAAACCCCGTTCTTCGGTATGATGGAGCGAGCAACGGACTTGTTGGAAATCATACATACCGATGTATGCGGACCGATGAGTGTTTCGACGCGCGGTGGATATCGCTATTTTCTCACTTTTACCGATGACTTAAGTAGATATGGGTATATCTATTTAATGAAACATAAATCTGAAACGTTTGAAAAGTTCAAAGAATTTCAGAATGAAGTGGAGAACCATCGTAACAGAAAGATTAAGTTTCTACGATCCGATCGTGGGGGCGAATATTTGAGTTATGATTTTCTCACGCATCTCAAAGCAAGTGGAATCGTTTCACAACTCACGCCACCCGGAACACCACAGCGCAATGGTGTGTCTGAACGCCGGAATCGAACCCTATTAGATATGGTCCGATCGATGATGTCTCTTACTGATTTGCCGTTATCATTTTGGGGTTATGCATTAGAAACCGCTGCATTCACTTTAAATAGGGCTCCATCTAAATCCGTTGAGACGACACCGTATGAACTGTGGTTTGGTGCTAAACCTAAGTTGTCGTTTCTTAAAGTTTGGGGATGCGAAGCTTACGTCAAGAAGTTGATGCCGGACAAGCTCGAACCCAAAGCGGAGAAATGCGTCTTCATAGGATACCCTAAGGAAACTATTGGGTATACCTTCTATCACAGAACCGAAGGCAAAGTGTTTGTCGCAAAGAACGGTTCCTTTCTTGAGAAGGAGTTTCTCTCGAAAGAAGTGAGTGGGAGGAAAGTAGAGCTAGACGAGGTTATTGAACCTTCTCTTGAATTGGAGAGTAGCGCAGCACCTGAAATTGTTCCAGTGCCGCCTGCACCAACAATAGAGGAAGCTAATGACAAGGATCATGAAGCTTTAGACGATGCTGCTACTGAACATCGCAGGTCGACAAGGTCACGTGCCCCTCCTGATTGGTACGGCAACCCTGTCTTGACTGTCTTGTTAGTAGAAGACAGTGAACCTACGAACTATGAGGAAGCGATGATGAACCCAGACTCTGAGAAATGGCTAGAAGCCATGAAATCCGAATCGGGATCCATGAGCGAAAACCAAGTATGGACTTTGGTGGACCCTCCTAGCGACCGAAAGGCCGTTGAGTGCAAATGGATCTTCAAGAAGAAAACGGACGCAGATGGTAATGTTACCGTCTATAAAGCACGGCTTGTTGCGAAAGGTTTTTGACAAGTTCAAGGTGTTGACTACGATGAGACTTTCTCTCCCGTAGCGATGTTTAAGTCCATTCGGATTTTATTATGCTGCGTTTCATGATTATGAAATATGGCAAATGGATGTCAAGACTGCTTTCCTCAATGGCAACATTGATGAAGAGTTGTATATGATGCAACCCGAAGGTTTTGTCGATCCTAAGGATGCTGATAAAGTATGCAAACTTCAGCGTTCCATTTATGGACTGAAGCAAGCATCTCGGAGTTGGAACCTTCGTTTTGATCAAGTGATCAAGAGCTTTGGATTTGTTCCAAATTGCTACGAAGCTTGCATCTACAAGAAAGTGAGTGGGAGCTCGGTGACGTTTCTGGTACTATATGTGGATGACATATTGATTATTGGAAATGACATCAACATGCTTAACGATGTGAAGAGTTATTTGAACAAGTGTTTTTCAATGAAAGACCTAGGTGAAGCTGCTTATATATTGGGCATAAAAATCTATAGAGATAGACAAAGACGCCTGATAGCTTTAAGCCAGAGTACATACCTAGACAAAGTTCTGAAAAGGTTCAGAATGGATAAGGCATTGAAAGGTTCAGTGCCTATGTTGTCAGGTAAGATATTGAGCAAGGCTCAGTGTCTAGCTACGGTAAATGATAGGGAAGCTATGAGCAAAGTGCCTTATGCCTCGGCCATAGGTTCCATCATGTATGCCATGATGTGTACTAGACCGGATGTGTCCAATGCTCTTAGTTTGACGAGCAGATATCAAATTGATCCAGGAGTGGAACACTGGACAGCCGTGAAGAACATCCTAAGGTACCTAAATAGGACTAAAGAAATGTTCTTAGTCTATGGGGGTGATGAACAGCTCGTCGTAAAAGGTTACGTCGATGCTAGTTTCGACACCGACAAGGATGATGCTAAATCTCAGACAGGATACGTGTATATTTTGAATGGAGGAGCTGTGAGCTGGAGAAGCTGCAAGCAAAGCGTGGTCGCGGGATCTACAGTAGAAGCGGAATACATGACTGCTGCAGAAGCGTCAAGTGAAGGAGTTTGGATCAGAAACTTCATCACTGAGCTTGGCGTGGTTCCAAGTGCATTGGACCCACTAGAGATATTGTGTGACAACACTGGCGCCATAGCACTCGCTAAGGAACCAAGATATCATCCAAAGACCAAGCATATCAACCACAAGTTTCATATAATCCGAGATTATATAGCAGATGGAGATCTGAAGATTAGCAAAGTACATACAGATCTAAATATTGCAGATCCATTGACTAAACCTCTTCCACATGTAAAACATGATCAGCACCTCAGTGCCATGGGTGTGAGATTGTTGCCAAATGTAAACTAGATTATTGACTCTAGTGCAAGTGGGAGACTGTTGGAATTATGCCCTAGAGGCAATAATAAATATGTTATTATTATAATTCTTGTTCATGATAAAGTTTATATTCCATGCTAGAATTGTATTAAGCGGAAACATTAATACTTGTGTGGTTTGTGAACAACACTGTGTCCCTAGTACGCCTCTATGGACTAGCTCATTGATCAATGATGGTTAAGGTTTCCTAACCATAGACATGAGTTGTCAATTGATAATGAGATCATATCATTGGGAGAATGATATGGTGGACAGACCCAAACTAAGCGAAGCAATTAGATCGTGTCATTGTGTTCATCTTTGCGAAGCTTTTCCTATGTCAAATATTGTATTCCTTAGACCATGAGATAATGCAACTCCCTGGTATCGGAAGAAAGCTTTGAGGTCATCAAACGTCATCCTATGAGAGGGTGATCATAAAGGTGTCTCTCAGGTGATCGGAAAGTATCTGTTGGGTTGTATGTATCGAGATGGGATTTGTCCCTCCCAAGTCGGAGAGATATACTTCGGGCCCACTCGGTAATCGATATCAACACCGCTTGAAAGCATGTGGTTAAGGAGTTAATCACAAAGTGATATCGGATTACGGAACGAGTAAAGTACTTGCTGTGAACGAGATTGAACTAGGTATGACGATACCGACGATCGAATCTCGGGCAAGTAAAATATCGCGAGACGAAGGGAATATATATATGGGATTGATTGAATCCTGGCATCGTGGTTCATCCGATATGATCATCGATGAATGTGTGGGAGTCAATATGGGTGCCCAGACCCCGCTGTTGATTATTGATAGAAGATCATGTCTGCATATTCTCGAACCCGCAGGGTCACACACTTAACGTGTCTCGACGCTAGGATAGATTGGATACTTGGTTTATGAATTTTTGTTCGGAGTCTCGGATGGGATCCGAGACATCACGAGAGGTTCCGGAGTGGTCCGGAGAATAAGATTCATATAAGGCAGTGCAGTTTTTGGAGTTCGGAATTGTTCCGGATTAATCGGTATTGTACCGGAAGCTTCTAGAACCTTCCGGAAGGGGACCAACGTGGCCCCACCTTCCGGGAGGGGGCATGGGCCTATGAGGGAGTGTCCTGGACGCATTGGGCCAGGGGCACAAGGCCCCATAGGGCCCAGCCGATCCTAGATAAGTTTAAATCGTTTAAACTAGAGATAAGATAGGGTTTCTAGAAGGGAGAGTTTAAATCGTTTAAACTAGAGATAGGCTTGGAGGATGGGCAAGGGCTGGCCGCACCCCCCCTCTATATATAGAGGGCTGGTGCGCCCCCTCCCCCCAACCTACACCTTTCTCCAAACCCTAGTTGCCCTGCTGCCCTCCTCTCTCCCTCCCGACTGTTTGTGGGCGAAGCCCTGCTGCAGAAATTCTCCACCATATACACCACGCCGTCGTGTTGTAGATCCAATCTATCTCTCCACCATACTTGCTGGTCCGAGGAAGGAGGAGACGTCGAGGTGCCGCACGTGTGCATCTCACGGAGGCACCGCCACTTGTGGTGCTAGATCGGATCGGATCGCGAGGAGGAGAAGCGAGTACGACTACATCACCCACATTCCGACGAACGTTCCGCTGTGTGAATCTTCAAGGGTATGAAGATCTAATCCAATCTCTCTCGTTGTTTGCATCTCCTAGATTAGATCTTGGCTTTCCCTCTGTTCGCTTCCGTAGAAAATTTTGATTTACTATGCTGCGAAACCCTTCAGCACGGCAGCAGGCAACTTCCCGAGGCCGGTCGCCGGTCTGGATCGCCCGACGGGACGCGCTCTGCCATGCGAGAAGGACTAGCCAGAGGTGAGATATTAGTTCGGGGACACGAAGCTCCGATACAGCGGACGATGCAACGATGACGGCTGCGAGCTTCAATTAGAGGCGTGGGAGGTTGACCGGACATGGCAGGGACGCAAATTAGAGCAAGTGCGAGCTCCGATCTGAGACAAGCAGCCGGAGCTGAGCAAATGTTATGGGGAGGGGAGCAGGAGAAAAGACCAGAGCAGAGCAAAGAAATAGATCTAGTCCACTTAGGGATCTGGTCCACGTAGGGGTAAGCTAGTCCACGACTGCAAAAGATAACGGGGAATACTGACATGGCGGGCTAAGAAGAGTTGACCTAACGTCGGTATTTGAGTTCAACCGTTTTTCGTCTAGTTCAAACGACCGTTTGGCCGTTAGATTTGTATTCATCCCCATTTGGCCCTTATGGACAATTGGCGAATCTACTATGGCCCCTCCGCGCGATTGATGATAACTCGGGTACCGCAGTGCGCTCACCCACCAAGTTTGGTACCGCAAACGAACATTCCCCATCCAATGACTCTAGCTATGGTTTGTGAAAAGAACACACGTGCAATGACTGTAGCTGTGGTTAATGAAAATAACACACATGCAATGACACTGGTGGATCCATATGTGGTTTGTGAAAATAATAGATGAAATGACTCTAGTGGATCCATATGTGGTTTGTGAAAAGAACAGACATGCAATGGCTCTAGCTATGGTACATGAAAAGAACACACATGCAATGACACTGGTGGATCCATATGTGTTTTAGGAAAAGAACACACATTCAATGACACTTGTGGATCCATACGTGGTTTGTGAAAATAACACACATCCAATGACTTTGGTGGATCCCTATGTGGTTTGTGAAAAGAACATACATTCACTGACTCTAGTTGTGGTTCATGAAAAGAACACACATGCAATGACACTGGTGGATCCACATGTGGTTTGTGAGAAGAACATACATGCAATGACACTGGTGGATCCATATGTGGTTTTTGAAAAGAACACACATGCAGTGACTCTAGTGGATCCTTATGTGGTTTGTGAAAAGAACAAACATGCAATGACTCTAAGTGTTGTTAATGAAAATAACACACATGGAATGACTCTGGTGGATCCATGTGTGGTTTGTGAAAAGAACACACATCCAATGACTCTAGTTGTGGTTAATAAGAGAACACATGAAATGACTCTAGTGGATCCATATCTGGTTTGTGAAAAGAACAGACATGTAATGACTCTAGTTGTGGTTCATGAAAAGAACACACATGCAATGACACTAGTGGATCCTTATGTGTTTTAGGAAAAGAACACACATTCAATGACACTAGTGGATCCATATGTGGTTTGTGAGAAGAACACACATCCAATGACTCTAGTGGATCCTTATGTGGTTTGTGAAAAGAACAGACATGCAATGACTCTAACTGTGGTTTATGAAAAGAACGGACATGCAATCACACTGGTGGATCCATATGTGGTTTGTGAGAAGAACAGACATTCACTAACTCTAGTTGTGGTTCATGAAAAGAACACACATGCAATGACACTGGTGGATCGATATGTGGTCTGTGAAAAGAACACACATCCAATGACTCTAGTTGTGGATCCATATGTGGTCTATGAAAAGAACACACATGCTCATGTGGTTTATGAAAAGAACATACATTCCCTGATTCCAGTTGTGGTTCATGAAAAGAACACACATCCAATGACTCTAGCTATGGTTTGTGAAAAGAACAGACATGCAATGACTCTGGCTGTGGTTAATGAAAAGAACACACATGCCATGACTCTGGTGGATCCATATGTGGTTTGTGAAAATAACACACATTCAATGACACTAATGGATCCATATGTGGTTTGTGAAAAGAACACACATCCAATGACTCTAGTTGTGGTTAATGAAAAGAACACATGAAATGACTCTAGTGGATCCATATGTGGTTTGTGAAAAGAACAGACATGCAATGAATCTAGCTGTGCTTAATGAAAAGAACATACATGCAATGACACTGGTGGATCCATATGTGGTTTGTGAAAAGAACACACATGAAATGACTCTAGTGGATCCATATGTGGTTTGTGAGAAGAATGGACATGCAATGACTCTGGTGGATCCATATGTGGTTTGTGAAAAGAACACACATGCAATGACTCTAGTGGATCCATATGTGGTTTGTGAAAAGAACAGACATGCAATGACTCTGGTGTATCCATATGTGGTTTGTGAAAGAACAGACATTCACTGACTCTAGTTGTGGTTCATGAAAAGAACATAGATGCAATGACACTGGTGGATCCATATGTGGTTTATGAAAAGAACACACATCTAATGAATCTAGCTGTGGATCCATATGTGGTCTATGAAAAGAAAACACATGCTCATGTGGTCTATGAAAAGAAAACACATGCTCATGTGGTTTATGAAAAGAACAGACATTCACTGACTCTAGTTCTGGTTCATGAAAAGAACACACATCCAATGACTCTAACTATGGTTTGTGAAAAGAACAGACATGCAATGACACTAGTGGATCCATATTTGGTTGAAAAGAACACACATGCAATGACACTGGTGCATCCATATGTGGTTTGTGAATAGAACACTCATCTAATGACTCTAGCTATGGATCCATATGTGGTCTATGAAAAGAACAGACATGCAATGACTCTGGTGGATCCATATGTGGTTTGAGAAAAGAACACACATTCAATGACACTGGTGGATCCATATGTGGTTTGTGAAAATAACATACATACAATGACTCTAGCTGTGGTTAATGAAAAGAACACATGAAATAACTCTAGTGGATCCATATGTGGTTTGTGAAAAGAACAGACATTCACTGACTCTAGTTGTGGTTCATGAAAAGAACACACATGTAATGATACTGGTGGATCCATATGTGGTTTGTGAAAAGAACAAGCATGCAATGACTCTAGCTGTGGATCCATATGTGGTTTGTGATAAAAACAGACATGCAATGACTCTGGTGGATCCATATGTGGTTTGTGAAAAGAACACACATTCAATGACATGGGTGGATCCATATGTGGTTTGTGAAAAGAACACACATTCAATGACATTGGGGGATCCATATGTGGTTTGTGAAAAGAACACACATCCAATGACTCTAACCGTGGTTCAATAAAAGAACATGCATGCAATGACACTGGTGGATCCATATGTGGTTTGTGAAAAGAACATACATGCATTGACTCTAGTGGATCCATATGTGGTTTGTGAGAAGTATAGACATGCAATGAATCTGGTGGATCCATATGTGGTTTGTGAGAAGAAAAGACATGCAATGACTCTAGTTGTGGTTAATGAAAAGAGCACACATGCGATGACACTGGTGGATCCGTGTGGTTTATGACAATAACACACATCTAATGAACTCTAGTGGATCCATGTGGTTTATTACAATAACACACATGCAATGACTCTGGTGGATCCATATGTGGTTTGTGAAAAGACCACACATGAAATGACTCTAGTGGATCCATGTGGTTTGTGAAAAGAACAGACATTCAATGAACTCTAGTGGATCCATGTGGTTTATGACAATAACACACATCCAATGAACTCTAGTGGATGCATGTAGTTTATGACAAATAACACATATCCAATGAACTCTAGTGGATCCATGTGGTTTATGAGAATAACACACATGTAATAAACTCTAGTGGATCCATGCGGTTTATGAGAAGAACACACATCCAATGAACTCTAGTGGATCTATCTTGGCATAATTTGATGTATGCCACGATGTATTTCATTGTACAAGACACTCACTTTCCATTTTTATACTACTTAGTTTTGCCCTTGGTTTTTTGATACTACTCAGTTTTGCCTCTCTCTCTCTCTCTCTCTCTCTCTCTCTCTCTCTCTCTCTCTCTCTCTCTCTCTCTCTCTCTCTCTCTCTCTCTCTCTCTCTCTCTCTCTCTCTCTCTCTCTCTCTCTCTCTCTCTCTCTCTCTCTCTCTCTCTCTCTCTCTCTCTCTCTCTCTCTCTCTCTCTCTCGTAGAAGCCCAAACATGTGCTCACTCTGTGTGATATGACCTGATTGGTTGTCACAGTTGTCACATGGATCGTTCGCACCTACCGTTGATCCTGTGTGATCCAACGAGGATCGTTGCACACATCGTGCCCTTCACAGTACAGCGTGAGACAGCACGGACGTCTCAATCAGCGAGACTTCTACAAGAAGGAACACGAAGCCGTCCATGGAAGAAGTCGTTGACTCGTCATGTCATGTTTAATCAAGTCTGAAAAGCCTAGTACTGCTACTACAACACATGCACCGGGCAGCAGGGTCATCGAGTTCATGGTTGTCAACGAGACGCTGCAATTTATTGCCACTTGATTTTAATAAGACATATCCCATTTTTACGCAGCGCTCTCAATCTCACTTCCAACTAGGCCCTACCACAAGTAACTTCCATGAGTCAAGGAGGCCCCTCGAGTAGATCTAACGTTGCTAGAAATTGGTTTCGCGCCACTTGCATGCAGTGGAATCGAGGTCTGCCATGAGCGTGTTTTCAATGTAGTTCTAAAGTGAAGATCATGGTTGTTTCAAAAAAAGGGAACCCAAAAAAAAGTGGAGATCATGGTAGCCCCATCCCCCTCGCCCACCACACGTGTCCACTCAAGGACTACGAACGGTCTAGTGTTTATAAACCCGCTCGGCCTTCTTCTTCCATGAGCTCGTGTCATTTACCCAATTTGTCTAGTCCCAAAACCCCAATCTGCACCTACCGCGCACGCTGAAACTCCTTCGCTTGCACCACCTCCTTCCCTAGGTGCGCCAAAGCGTACGCGTGGAGACGAGCCGGAGGTGAAGCCATTTGAAGGCGCAACAGCAGATGGCTCGGTCATCGCCAAGAAGGCGGAGGCGTCTTCTCTGGGCATGAACGCCACTCGTTGCCACACCGTCGAGGGTTCGAGCTCATCCATCCAGCCAGTAGCCATCGTCGTCGAGCAGCAGGTGGCCGACAATGTCGTGGTGCCAGCGGCAGATCTGGATGGGGGGAAGGCGGCAGGCAGAGGCAATCCGGTGCTCTACATCAACGACCCCATCATCGTCCAAGAAATCCTCGACGCAATCATAGAGAATGACGAGTTCGAGGAGGAGGTCCCTGATGAGGAGTCTGAGGTACTACATTGCTAGCTTCTCTAGTCGCAGCCGCAGATTTCACTGTTCATACATAGGATTTGCTCAATCGTGTATAGATTCTTTTGCTCTTGAAGTAGGGTAGTATATATATGGTTCGAACGGTCGATTGATGCATCTGCCATCTAGTCACAAAACCCCAATCCGTCTAGTCACAAAACCCCAATCTGCTCATCTGCCATCTAGTTGAGTTTGCTAGTTGAGTGTTTATTTCAATACACCACATGCCTATAACATTACATTTCTATTCCTTACTGGGCCCAATGATTCAATTTTGCCTCAAAATAGTGCAAGGGAGACACATCTGATGGTGTCATTTTCTTAGGGATGGTTAGTGAACCCGAGGCAGCAATGTACATAAACAATATAGGTTGTGTTGTTGATATTTTGGTTCTCCAACTCCATCTCTGAAAAAAATAATGAGGCCCTTAATTTATTCTTATATGGAACCTATATATATAATCTTTGTATTGTTTCTGATCTTTGAATGAGTCATATAATGCATATGTATATACCTGAATATTGTTTTGTATGATTACATTTCAATTTCTTATTATGGCCAATGATTCAAATTTTCCCCAAAAGAGAGGCAAACACATTAGTGTCAGATTTTTTTAGGGATGAGTTACCGAAACTAGGGCCATGTACAAGAACAATATAATTTGTGCAATTGTTACTTAGTTCGCTTACGCCATCCCTGAATAAACTTATGAGGCCACAATCTTTATTCTACATTCATAGAACTATGATATTTGAATTATCTATTCCATGCATTCATAGTGTATAAGAAATACATTTCAGTTTGTCACCGAGGCCGATGATTGAAATTTTCCACAAAAGAGTTCAAGGGGAGACACATATGATGGTGTCGTGTTTTAGGGATGGGTTGGTGAACCTGAGGCAACAATGCACACAAACAATATAGGTTGTACTGTTAGTACTTTGGTTCTCCAACTCCATCTCTGAAACAAATTATGAGGCTCTTGATTTATTCTCATATGGAACTACATATATGATCCTTGAATTGTTTCTGATCTTTGAATGATTCGTATGATGCATATGTATATGAATGGTTTTGATCATAAGTATTTTTAACATGTACCTGAAGATTAATTGTTTGGTTTTTATTTATAATTACAATATTTAGGCTTGTTTTTGTACCTAACTATGTATATCCCTGAATATTGTTTTGTACGATTACATTTCAATTTCTTATTGTGGCCAATGATTCAAATTTGCCCCAAAAGAGAGGCAGACACATTGGTGTCATATTTTTTTAGGGATGAGTTTGCGAACCTAGGGCGATGTACAAGAATAATATAGGTTGTGCAATTGTTACTTGGTTCGCTCACTCCATCCCTGAAGAAACTTATGAGGCCCCTAGATTTATTCTACATACATTCTGATCCAATTAATTGTCATTTTGTTTGGATGAAATGATATATGAACTGATCAAACTATTGCTGAGATGCTTTCTCTTTGATATCAACTTAATATTGTCTTACATATATATGTTGTCAATTCTTGAGTTGTAATAAAATTCCATCATATGTATGAGTTCTAAGTTATATTCTTAAAAATCAACAGGAGGATGATGATGACATGGACGATAGCAAGGAATCCAGGGACAACAAGAGCCACTACATGCTGAGGCGGTTACGGTAAGGGCTAATCCGTTTCTACCGTAGGGGGAGACTGTTTTGCCCATTCTGTGGCAGAGCAATCAACATGGATCTTGACAGCATGATCCAACACGCCGTGGATGTTGGCAAGGGCGGAGGCAGAAGGCATAAGCCGATTACCTTGGTGTCAACACCCGGATTTTTAATCCCAGATGCCTGTTATGCCATACCTTGCAATCCCAAGATTACCATTTTTGCGAGACATAACCGATTGGTATCACAGTACATCATCCATTACAAACCATAATAAGGTCTTACAAATAAAGGATGTCATGATCCAGTCTTAATACAAATCAAGCAGCGGAAAAGAAACGTAGTAGGGGCTCCATCTTCAGAGTCACGGGCAATGCTAATGATGGGAGATGATCCTAGTTGTCGTAGACCTCCTGCTGTCCATCATCCTGGTAGTCCTCCTCATAGTCTGGCCACGGGAATAGCCAGGGACAAAGCCATGAGTACTCTTTAAGTAGTCGCAAACTATCACTAACAAGTAAGGTAGTTCTAGTAGGAATCTTAAGCTCTAGGTTTATTTGAAAGAAGCCAGGCTTATCTAAAACTGAGTTTAGAAGTAAAGAAAACTAAGTTAATGTTCTAAATCAGTTAAGTGGGAACCTAGTTTTCATATCCACAACCCTGTTGTGGTCAAGTCAAAGTCATAGTTCAATTCACTAGTCATTTTGAAAACATCTGACGATGGAACAGCATGGCCACTCCAACTGTCCATGACCGCGGACACGGCTATTTGAATAGTTTGACACTCTGCAGAGGTGGTACACTTTCGCCACAAAATTCAATACATCCGTCAGGGATAACCCTGAATCATCATACTTAGTATGCGGATAATCAATCATAACCTTTCAATTACACACTCTAGTATAGGCACCTCCCCTATGAGCTTGGCCTCCCAGCCATGGCCATCTGCCATCCTAGGCACTGCATAGGTGGACATTCACACTCACGAGGTAGCGTCAGCTCAACCTCTTTCCACGAGGGAACCCATACTAAGGCATATAAACTTCCAGTTAAGCCCTACCCAATTCAGGTATTGTGGTTGTACGATAAGCTTGGAATGGTATCGCATCCGAACCCAACCGTCAGTTTTTATAAAGGGCTAAGGATCATGCCTCAACATTTTCATCATCAAATCCTTTTGTGTTTCTCAACACATGTCAAAACATTTCAATAGAATGAATCATCATTCCAAGGTTTTCATAATCATTTTCACCAAGTATTCCCATCTAAAGTGATGAACTATTTTGCTTAGCACTAGCCACTAAAGTTGAGGGTATTCACTAATGAGGGGTGCTAATCAAGTGTAACTATCCAACTCTAATCTCATGCCTTGGAATGACATCTAAGTATAACTAGTTAGGACTAGTTTTATACTCTTTATGGTATCTATACTATTTTTCCAATACTCACAAAGCACTAACTAAAAGTAAAGAACTTTGGTAACAGTAAAAGAATAAAGGTTGCAAGTAAAAATTGGGATTGGTATAATCAAAGTGGTATAACCAAAGCATGCCTAATGCATCTTGCATAGGTTATGAAGGGGGCAAGTGTTAACTTGCATAGTTAACTTGTAGTGCTAGGCTTGCATAGGTATAATACTTGCAAGTGTTAGCTTGCCTTGAGTAGTGCAGTGGTTGAAGTTTTCTTCTTCTTGGTAGTACTCCTCCTCCTCGTATCCTGGGTCGGTAGTATCGT
The DNA here is from genome assembly GCA_916181665.1 of Avena sativa. Lineage (NCBI taxonomy): Eukaryota > Viridiplantae > Streptophyta > Magnoliopsida > Poales > Poaceae > Avena > Avena sativa. Next base: position 688,699,699 of record OV702289.1, read on the forward strand.
GTATAAATGAATACGAGGTACACAATCACCAAACAATACTTAACTACTTCTATTTAGCACACTAAGGCTCACACTTGATTATCTAGCATCATCACAATCATCACATGAAATAAAGACTTAATCTTGTTTGTCTTAATTTAGAAAAGTAATTTCTACTCATTGAAAATACTTAAGATTTCATATTCTCCAATTAAAATATGGGATCATGTTGATACATGTCATCACCACATATTCTAATACATGGGAATGTGATTTAAAGTGGTGGTCATATTTTATAAAGTTTAAGATTATCATTTAATAGAATTAAAGTGACTAGAAATGCCTAATTAACATTCTTTTGGTACTAGTCCAATGTCACTGCATGCAAACCTAAATATTTTTACATATTCAGATAGATCTTGTCAAATGTGATCTTTGAGAGTTGGAATCAACTCAAAAGCATTTATGGTTGATTTTTGAAAAATGTTTGAATGTGGAAAAGTCTCTGTCTTGTTATTTTTACTATAGGTGATCTCTAACTCTAAATGGTTTGAATTCAACGAGCTTGGATAGATAATTTAAATACCTTTCTAACAAAATTGGAATCGTGCAATTTGGTTCAGTGAAACTCTCTGAATTGATTTTTGAATCTACTGACAGAAACTAGTTTTAAGTAAAATGGAAAATAGTTATTTGAATCTACAGGCTTGCGCGGGAAACTAACTGAGCTGGACCAGTCTGCACCGCATTGCGCAGCGGGTTGCTGATAGGGGGTCCCACTAGTCACCGACTCAAACTACCCGAAACAGTATTGTGCAATCTAGGCCCTACGATTAGAACACGATCTAACGGCTGAGGTTCATCGTCGACGACGAACAGCTCCGGCGAGGTCTAAACCCTAACGCGGCGGTGGGGGCGAACGATGTGGTCGACGACGGCGGTTCGAACGGTGGTCGCGGCAGCTCATGGGGCGGCTCCAATCGATGGTGCCCTTCCTTCACTACAGCGGCGGGCTCCGGCTAAATTTCGGCGAAGTGGTGCTCTCCTTGCTCCGAGGAAGGGTGTGGGAGGTGTTGTGAAGAGTGGGGAGTGAGGTGGTGTGGGGAATTGAGGCGGAGAGGGCCTCTATTTATACACCGACGAGGGGATCGAGCAGGATGGGTTGGTTTCTCTGGCGACGATGGTACAACGAGCTAACGGCATGGCTGAGGGTAGGGGGCGACGCGGTGCTCCCTGGCGGTCATCACGGGCGTAATGGCGCGGCATGAGGTGGTCGAGGTTGGTTGGGCGCGTGCGATGCTCTGCGCGGAACCGGCGGTGTTTGAGGAGGCGCACGGGGGCTATGGGTCGAGCGGCGGTGAACGAGGATGTTTGGGAGCTAGTTGGGGTTAAGGCGAGCTGGTCGGCTGTGACGCTTTAGCGCGCTCTCGGCACGGCACAGAGACAATGGGCGTGGCGATGCTGGGGTGGTCTAGGGCCTGGCTGTGGGCAAGGGCTGGACAGGGGGTTGTGGTGGATGGTTGTCGGTCTCCTGCGTGTCATAGGAGAGGGTGGCGTGGTCCATGGCGCTCTGTCCATGGTCGGCCGGCGAGTGTGGCTTCGGGCGCTATGCACTAGCGCAACGGCAAGGGGTTAATGTATCTATAATTTTTGATGTTCCATGCTTGGTTTTATCCACTTTCTTGTGTTTTGTCCACACTTCGGAGTACTTTTCATATGATTTCTTGGACTAACCTATTAACAAGAGCCACAGTGCCAGCTGCCTATTTTCTACTGTTTTTGGTTCCAGGAAAGTCAGAAAATGAATATTCTCGGAATTGGACGGGACAAAAGCCAAAGTGCCTATTTTTTCAGAAGACTGACGGAGCCAGAATACGAGATGGAGGAGGGCCAGGGGCTGGCCACACCCCCCCAGGCGCGGGCTGGGCCTGGCCGCGCCAGGGCATGGTGTGGGCCCCCTAGGCACCCCCTCGGTCTCCCTCTTTGCCTATAAGAAGTCTTCTGACCTAAAAACTCCGAGGGGTTCGACGTCTTTCCAAAAGGAGTAACGCTCCACCGCCACCACCAGATTCCACGAAACAGCACCAGAAACTCCGTTCTGGCACCCTGCCGGGACTGGGAATTGGAGGAGATTATCGCCATCATCATCACCATCGCTTCTCCATCAACAATCCATGTTTCCCCCATATATGAGTGAGTAATCCCCCGATGTAGGCTATGGGGATGGTAGGGATTGGATGAGATTGTTCATGTAATGGCATTAGATTGTTAGGGCGTGGTGCCTAGTATCTTTTATTAGTGCTTTATGACTTTGTTGCGACTTGTTGTGCTTAATGCTTGTCACTAGGGCTCGAGTGCCATGATTTCAGATCTGAACATGTTATTGATTCATTATGATAGCATTGTTTATGGTCTTATCTACAAGTTGTATACACACGTTGTTGTCCGGAACCAATGGCCCCGAAGTGACAGAAATCAGGATAACCGGAGGGAATGCCTTTGATGTGAGGATCACATGTGTTCACGGAGTGTTAATGCTTTGCTCCGATGCTCTATTAAAAGGAGCACCTTAATTGCAGTAGTTCCCTTGAGGCCCCGCTGCAAACGGGCTGGCGGGACAAAAGATGTTGTGCAAGTTCTCATTGCGAGCACATATGACTATATATGGAACACATGCCTAGGATTATCTAGTACTTGGATGCTTTATCTTATTTATCTGCAATTTCCCTATGTTCTGATTGCTATGTGAATTGTCTTGTCCATGCAACGCCCGTCTATCCATCCCTATGCCTACCGCACTCGAATCCCACTGTTTACTGCTATTGTTACTGTTGTCTTTACTTTACTACTGCTGTTACTTTGCTATTCCTACTACAAAACTGTTGCTACTGATAAACTGTTGTGAGCAAGATTGTTTCTAGGTGCAGCTGAATTGACAACTCAGCTGTTAAGGCTTATAAATATTCTTTGGCTCCCGTTGTGTAGAATCAATAAATTGGGTTTCACTTCCCTCGAAAATACTGCGATACACCCCCTATACTTGTGGGTCATCAAGACTATTTTCTGGCGCCGTTGCCGGGGATCATATCTTTATTTATCAAGTCCACTTGGAATCACTATTGTTCAAGCTAAGTTTATATTCGCCTTGTTTGCTTGTGTCTTTATCAAAAATACACAAAAAAGTAGTTCCTACTCTAGTTGTCATTTCCGTTGGTCTGTTATTGTCTTGCCTTATCATTCTTGTTGTCAATGGTTGGTTTCTTTGAAACTGAATCTTATTGGCAAGGTGGGTTCATGGAAGATCAAAAATATTATTATAAGGAACACCGCTTGTCACAAAAAGGGAAACACTTATGGGAACAGATTGATAAATTGTATACCATTGCTAGAAACGTGTGCTCTACTTATAATGTTACGTATTGCTTGGATAAATCTTGTTGCTGTAAGAGGTATAAACACCTCCCTTTTCAATGTTAGTATAATGATAATGTTACCATATCTTCTTATGTTAAGGGAAATTATGACTTTTATGATGTGGAACAAATTGAATAATTTATTACTTGGAAGGGTGCTTTTGAACTTGCTAGTTTGCTTGAAAATATTGATGATTCACCTTACAAATATGAGGTTTATGGTATACTTAAATTTTTCTTTGATAATTACAAGGATGAAAATGGATATATTCTTGAATATATTAATAGATGCTTTCCACAAATGGAAGAGACTAATGCCTTGCAGGATCCTATGGAAGAAGAAATTGATGAACCTGAAATCTCATTAGATGAAAAAGAGAGGAGGAGAGTGATGAACAAAAGGAGGAAGAATGGATTAGCTACCCATGCCTACCTTCTAATGAGAGTAACTCTTTATCCCTTACATTATTTGATTGTCCTCCATGGTTACTAAAGGAGGATGAATATTATGTTCCTGAGGATTGTAGATCATCAAAAGCATGCTTTATGTGATAGTTATATTGTTGAGTTTATTCATGAGGCTACTGGAAATTATTATGAGAGAGGAAAATATGGTTGTAGAAGTTTTCATGGTATTGAAACACCTCTCTATGTGCTGAAAGTTTTGAAGTTACTCTTGTTTTATCTACCTATGCCTGTCACTTTGTTCTTTGTGAATTTATTTGCATACACGATTCCTATGCATAGGAAGTGGGTTAGACTTAAATGTGTTTTTGAATTTGCTTCTTGATGCTATCTTTTACTTCAACTCATATTTCTTATGAGAGCAACCTCTCAAACTATTATGCCTGAATATGATAATATGTCTATTATTCTTGGGAGACCTTTTCTTAAATACTATAGGAGCTGTTATTAATTATAATCAAGGGAAGGTGACCTTCAATGTTAATGACAAGGAACATATTGTCTATTTCCCCAAGAAGATTGAAAGGACTTATGGTTTGAATTCAATTGAACATGTTGAGGGCATTCAAGTTGGAGAAATATATTTTGTCCCATACCAAGAGAAAAAATTGAAACTATTATGATTGGGACCATTGCTATCAAGGTTGAGGTAACATAATCATTAGTGGAATACAAAGTTTTGTATCATATGAAATTGTTTTGGTAACAAGACCTGATCAACCTTGTTAACAAAAGGATTTCATTGAACAAAACGATGTTTTCACCATGATTATCTCCGCTTACTTCTATTTTATCCATTTTAGTTTTTGCTTATGCCTAACTTAAAGGCGTTAAAGAAAAGTACTTATTGAGAGATAACACAAAAGTTTTTGATGAGTCTTGGAAGTTATTACTTCAGTAATAACCGCTCCTTATCCTTCTTATTTGCTTTTTGTGCCAAGAATAACCTCTAATGAGAGAGAAGTAATGATTGGGAAAGTTGCTGTCCCGAAACAGATTTCGGTGCTTCACCGTAAAAATTCGTGTAAAATCTCTGAACGTCTTTTTGAGGCGTGAATTTTTGTGATTATGCCCCAGGTTGTTATCTAACTTTCGTTAGTTCAACACTTTTTGATTTGAGCAACAGAAGGTCTTCGAAAAAATTCGTCTTTACCTGCTTGTCTATTTTGACAGATTTCTGCCATTATTTGCATTTGCTTCTTGTTGGTTCCTTTTTGAGCTCTTTTGGGGAATTGAAATTTTTTAAGGAAGTGCTACAGTAGCTAGTGTTCTAATGGAAGTTTATTTGGTGTTAGAACTGAACCTTAAGACTTATTTATCTTGAGTGCACTAATGTTGCTAATAAAGATTGTGTGAAATTTTGTATTAAGGAAAATTTTCAGGTGTATGGAAGGAATGAGTAATGAGATGAAGGATGAACTAAAGCTCAAGCTTGGGGATTCCACGCGTGACACCCCAACAAATATCCAATAAGTACAAGCGTCAAAGCTTGGAGATGCCCAAGGCATCCCCTTCTTCATCAATAAAAATTCCAGGTTTCTTCCAAACGCTACATTTTTATTGTTTCATGCACACTTGTGTTGTTCTTGGAGCGTATTATTTTTCGTTTTCGTTTTGTTTTTTTGTTTGCTTTGGTTTTCTTAGTTTTATTAATAAATTGGTTGGATCTCCTCTTTCATACATTGGTTTTCAAATAGTTTGGTTTGGTTTAGAAAAGACTAGGAAAGTTCATGCTTATGTGGTAAAAAGAGCTTGTTTTTGACTGTGGCCTATGCTTTGTCATGCCATGCTTGATATTGTTTTGGCTTTATGCTTAGTATTCTTTGCTGTAGCATGACTTGTTATAAACAATTGAGATTGCTTAATGTGCCTTGGATGAATCATGTGTTGTTTTAGCATATTAAAGCGTAGTATAGTGGTATTCTCCTTTGATGCTTTATTTGGGTTGACTTGGCACATGCTCACACCATGATGACTATCTCAAGTCACCATAGCCTTTATGATCCTTTAGTTTTCAACTTGTAGTATCACTTTATGCATTGTTCAATGATGTTTTGTCGCTCTGCATGATTATGGCCATTATTGCTCTCTTAGTTTGTCGATCCCAGTCTTTTGCTAGCCTCCACAACCAAGTATGAGTTCCACTCATGCATATAACTCCCTAAACCAAGTTATTCCAAAGAGTCCACCATACCTACCTACTAGCATATTCTATTCCAAGTATATTCATGTTTTTGTTTACCTTCCAAATTAAACTTGTTATGAGCAAACTAGTGATTAAAGCTCTCACGAACTTGATGGCACACTTTACTTTTCTTGCCCTTAATAAACTTGAACCATTGTGTCGTATATGTTGTATATGCTTGCACTTATTTGTTGGGGATTAGCAGAACCATGCTGTCATGGGGAACGCTTTCAACATTGCACGGGTACTTGTACCTAGTTGATATCATGCTCTTTTGTATATGGATGTCGTCGGTGTGAAATGAAAGGGGAGCTTGTAAGTCCATGGAGTTATGTATATGTGTTAGAGAAACGCATGGGCCGCTGGTCTAATCCATGTTGACATGGTGGAAACTTGCAGCGTAACCATAATGAGCTGTCTATGAAGCATTCTTCTTATAAAAAAGAGTCCTATATTGAGGAAAAAAGAGAAGAATAAAAAAAAGGTTATGAAAAGAGGAAAGAGAGAAAAAGGCACCATATTCCCATGGTAAATAAGAAAATTGCTGAGATGCTCGTTGTCTGCTTGCCTTGTCATTTTGATATGGGGATTCTTCCGTATCATCGGGCAAGGGGTACCCCGTTGGCGGTTCTCTATGATACACATGTACTTACGATGACAAGAACTTACCGGTGACTAAACTTGAGTAGCATGAGGAGCGGCCCTCTTATACAAGGGACATGAGATTTCTAACTTATACTTCGTCAAGCATGTACACCATAGTTTGTTCACTTTAACCTTAATCACTTCAAGATGCTTATGATAGGGGCAATGAGAGCTGAAAGCTATAAGTACTATAATTTTTGGAAGCTCTTTATGAAACTTGAATCTCTGCTTCCTTCTATGAAGGCCTTTCTTCCACCATTATATTGAGTCTCCACCTTCTACCTTTATGCACCTACTTTGAGAGCATAGTGGCCATTCTTAGTTCTATGTGCATTGTCCCAAGACTAGTTGATTGATGTATACCTTGATATTGCTTGTTTTAAACTATTTGTATCTAGTCACTCTTATAAACTTTGAAGGTGTCCTATGCATTTATGATTGCTAGTCTATGAGGGACAAGCTGAATGCCACTATGGTATGTTTTCTTTATGTGAAACAAACAAACATCTTGCAAAGCATTGTTATTCATGAATCTTTTGTTTGTGCCTTTTCATGTTGCATCATAGTTTCTTTGTCTTATTGCTAGAACTTTGTCTTTCATGTTATGATTGAAGTACTATGAATGTTTTACAAATACTTTGATCAAGTTTATGATGGTGCATGTCACCTCAAAAACTATTCTTTCTTTTTTATCACTTACCTACTCGAGGACGAGCAGGAGTTAAGCTTGGGGATGTTGATACATTGCAAATGTATCTATAATTTTTGATGTTCCATGCTTGGTTTTATCCACTTTCTTGTGTTTTGTCCACACTTTGGAGTACTTTTCATATGATTTCTTGGACTAACCTATTAACAAGAGCCACAGTGCTAGCTTCCTGTTTTCTGCTGTTTTTGGTTCCAGGAAAGTCAGAAAATGAATATTCTCGGAATTGGACGGGACAAAAGCCAAAGTGCCTATTTTTCTGGAAGACTCACGGAGCCAGAATACGAGACGGAGGAGGGCCAGGGGCTGGCCACACCACCCCAGGCGCGGGCTAGGCCTGGCTGCGCTAGGGCATGGTGTGGGCCCCCTAGGCACCCCCTCGGTCTCCCTCTTCGCTTATAAGAAGCCTTCTGACCTAAAAACTCCGGGTGGTTCAACGTTTTTCCAGAAGGAGTTCCGCTTCGCCTCCACCACCAGATTCCACGAAATAGCACCAGAAACTCCGTTCTGGCACCCTGCCGGGACTAGGAATTGGAGGAGATCATCACCATCGCTTCTCCATCGACAATCCATGTTTCCCCCATCTATGAGTGAGTAATCCCCCGCTGTAGGCTATGGGGATGGTAGGGATTGGATGATATCGTTCATGTAATGGCATCAGATTGTTAGGGCATGGTGCCTAGTATCTTTTATTAGTGCTTTATGACTTTGTTGCGACTTGTTGTGCTTAATGCTTGTCACTAGGGCCCGAGTGCCATGATTTCAGATCTAAACATTTATTGATTCATTATGATAGTATTGTTTATGGTCTTATCTGCAAGTTGTATACACACGTTGTTGTCCGGAACCAATGGCCCCGAAGTGACAGAAATCGGGATAACCGGAGGGAATGGCTTTGATGTGAGGATCACATGTGTTCACGGAGTGTTAATGCTTTGCTCCGGTGCTCTATTAAAAGGAGCACCTTAATTGCCAGTAGTTCCCTTGAGGCCCCGCTGCAAACAGGCTGGCAGGACAAAAGATGTTGTGCAAGTTCTCATTGCGAGCACGTATGACTATATATGGAACACATGCCTAGGATTATCTAGTACTTGGATGCTTTATCTTATTTATCTGCAATTGCCCTATGTTCTGATTGATATGTGAATTGTCTTGTCCATGCAACGCCCGTCCATCCATCCCTATGCCTACCGCACTCGAATCCCACTATTTACTGCTATTGTTACTGATGTCTTTACTTTACTACTGTTGTTACTTTGCTATTCCTACTACAAAACTGTTGCTACGGATAAACTACTGTGAGCAAGATTGTTTCCAGGTGTAGCTAAATTAACAACTCAGCTATTAAGGGTTATAAATATTCTTTGGCTCCCCTTGTGTCGAATCAATAAATTGGGTTTCACTTCCCTCAAAAATACTGCGATACACTCCCTATACTTGTGGGTCATCATGGCTGTCCATGCATTGCTAGACACTGGGGGAGACATGGGAGTGAAGAGGGGACAATTTGGTTGGGTGATCACTGCTCAAAATAGTGAAGTTAGGCCAGGTTTAAATTGTGTCTGCAAGGTGTTTGATTAAATGGCCGAATGATCTTAAGTTTGAAAATTTTGAATGAAATTTGGTGAGTGATCTTATCTTATGCTTGAGTGTCTATGGTTGCGTGGAAAAGGCAAGGCGAATTGATTTAGTTGGTTTTTGCAAAATGGTGATCTTACCATATGAACTTGATTCAAATTTGAACTGTCCTTTAAATAGATTTGAAAATAGTTTCTGTGAGTTTGTAAAGTGGGCCTTGGTTCACTTTTACTTGGTCTAGCAAGGGGTGAAAAGAAGTGGAACTATTTCTGTTAGAAATTCTTTGCTAGGAACACTCAAAGTGGCCTAGTGGTTAACTTTGGTCAAAATGACCATTAGCTTATTTAATTCATATTTGATTTCTTTTTCTTTTGATTTTGTTTGTAATTGTCCTAGATGATGTAGCATTTATCTATAAACCATTTATCATCATTTGTAGCAATCAAACATGGCAAATGCACTCAATCATACACTAAGGCAAAACACACATGCATTCATATAGATTTTTGGAATAAAAGTTTTTTGTTAACCCTAAATTTGGGTGATTAGAACTTGATAATCTTGATTAATTTTTTTGGGGTGTTACAAACCTTCCCTCCTTAAACAAAATCTCGTCCCGAGATTTAAGAAAAACCAGGAACTAAAGAGATTTGGAAACTCAGTCCTAATATAATCTTCTCGCTCCCAAGTAGCTTCTTCTTCGGTTTGGTTGCTCCACTGGATCTTGAGAAACTTGATACTCCGGGTCCTGGTGGTTCTGAAGGCTTCTTCCAAAATATGAATGGGTACTTCATGATACGTCAAATCCTTGTTGATATCTATGGCTCGGTGATCAATGTTCTTGAATACTTCGGTCTTCTCCGAAACTTCTAGGCATTTGCGAAGTAACAAGATATGGAACACATTATGGATGGCTGACATCTCCTCTGGCAGTTCCAGTTGATATGATACTTCTCCTCGGCGATTCAAAATCTTGAAGGGTCCAATATATCTGGGGGCTAACTTCCCTATCATTTGAAAACGCTGCATTCCCTTCAAGGGTGATACTTTGAGATACACAAAATCTCTGACATTGAAGGTCAGGTCTCGACGTCTCTTGTTCGCATAACTCTTCTGTCTGGATTGGGCGGTCTTGAGGTGTTCACGGACTTTTATGAACCTTCTCTTCGGCTTCTCGTAGCATGTCGGGTCCAAAAATCTGACTCTCTCCTACTTGCGACCAATTCAAGGGGGTACGACACTTTCTTCCATACAGAAATTCAAATGGGGCCATTTGCAAACTGGCTTGATAACTGTTGTTGTATGAGAATTCTGCGAAAGGTAGACAATCTTCCCATTTTTATCCATATTCTAGAACATAAGCTCTTAACATATCTTCTAAGATTTGGTTGACTCTTTCAGTTTGCCCATCGGTCTGCAGGTGATAAGCTATACTAAAGTTTAGCTTGGTTCCTAATCCTTCTTGGACTTTCTGCCAAAATCTTGAGGTAAAATGGGTTCCTCGATCCGATACTATGGTCTTAGGGGTTCCATGCAAACTGATGATTCTAGCAATGTACAACTCTTCTAGCTTCAAACTCTGGTAGGTAGTGTTGAGGTATAAAATGGGATACCTTGGATAGTCTATCAACTATGACCCAAATAGAGTCATTTCCCCTACTAGAAGTAGGCAAACCGGTGATGAAATCCATTCCGACAGAATCCCATTTCCATTCCGGAATCTGCAATGGTTGCAAAAGTCCTGCGGGTCTTTGATGTTCCGCTTTGACTCGCTGACAGATATCACACTTGGCTATGTAGCTTCCGATTTATCTCTTCATCTTGTGCCACCAAAATTGCTCCTTCAAATCCTGATACATCTTTGTTCCTCTAGGGTGGATAGAATAAAGAGTATCATGAGCTTCCTGCATGATAACTTGCTTCAGTTCAGAATCTACTAGCACACAGATATGTCCTTTGTACCACAAAACTGCTTCTTCATCCTCGGTGAATTCGGGTACCTTTCCTGTACCAATACGATGTTTGATTCCATCGATACTTGCATTTCCCTTCTGTGCTTCCTTGATCTGACCAATCAACGTGGGTTTAAGTTCAATGCTAGCTAAAAAATCCTTTGCTAACTAGCTCTGTTCGAAACTGCTCCAACTCTTCATGCAAACTTGGTTGGGCTTCTTTAATCATGGTGTTTAATCTACACGGCAATCTGCTAAGAGCATCCGCTACCACATTGGCTTTGCCGAGGTGATAGTGAATGTCAAGGTCATAATCCTTGATTAACTCTATCCATCTCCTTTGCCTCATATTCAGCTCCTTCTAGGTGAAAATATACTTCAGACTCTTGTGATCCGAATAAATCTCAAAGCGGTTACCCATAAGGTAATGACGCCATGTCTTCAAAGCTAAAACTACTGCTTCTAGCTCAAGGTCATGGGTAGGGTAGTTTTGCTCATGCTGCTTTAGTTGTCGGGACAGATATGCTATGACTTTGCCTTCCTGCATCAACACACATCTGAGACCAATCTTGGATGCATCACAATACACATCAAAGGCTTCTTGATATCCGGCATAATCAGAATTGGGGCTGAAATCAATCTCTTCTTGAGCTCTTGAAAACTTGCTTCACATTTATCCATCCATTCAAACTTCTTATCTTTCTTCAGCAATTGGGTCATTGGTCTTGCGATGCTCGAAAATCCTTCAACGATCTTGCGGTAATATCCCGCTAATCCGAGTAATGCACGGACTGGGTTTGAGTGGTTGGGGCTTTCCAGTCTTCAACATCTTTGATTTTGATGGGATCGATAACGACTCCTCCTGCTGACACGATATGTCCTAGGAATCCTACTTCCTTCAACCAAAACTCACATTTGCTAAACTTATCATACAACTGATGCTCTCTAAGGGTTTCAAGGATGGTTCTTAGGTGTAGCTCATGGTCTTATTCTGACTTGGAATAGATCAGAATATCATTGATAAAAACAATGACAAACTTATCCAGGAAGTTCATAAAATTCTTATTCATGAGATTCATGAAATAAGCGGGGGCATTGGTTAATCCAAAAGACATGACTGTATACTCATACAATCCATATCTGGTGGTAAAGGCGGTCTTTGGAATATCCGTTGCACGAATCTTGAGTTTATGATAACCAGTTTTAAGATCAATCTTAGAAAACACTCTGGCACCGGTCAACTGGTAAAACAGATCCTCTATCTTTGGCAGTGTTGGGAATATGCCCTAGAGGCAATCATGGTTGATGATATTTCCCAAAGTATTCATAAAGTAAAGTTGTCCTTATATGAACATCAGATATATATCACTGAATGCGTGATTCAGTTGTGGAACTATGTATTCATGATTGTTCATATTAGATTCTCCTTTGTCGTTGAAGTTGTGCTAGGCACACAACTTAGACCAATGTGCAAGTCGGCTGATGACACGGTTCCACTTGTCATGGGAATGGGGATGCTATTCCGACTTACACTGATTCGGCTAAAGAGTTTAGCGAGTCGGACTGACCCACAGTTGAGATGCGACGAGCATGTTGTCATTTGCAGTCTCAAGCAATGGAATCCTTCGACCTGAGGTGATTGCATGATGTCAACACCCAGATTTTTAATCCCAGATGCCCGTTATGCCATACCTCGCAATCCCAGGATTACCATTTTTGCGAGACATAACGGATTGGATATCATGGTACATCATCCATTACAAACCATACATAAGGTTTTACACAAATAAGGAACTCATGATCCAGTCTTTAATACAACAAGCAGCGGAAATAAACGATAAGCGTAGCGGTGGGGTCCATCTTCAGGGGGCACAGGCAATGCTGACGAAGGCAGATAGTCCTAGTTATCATAGCCGTCCTGCTGACCATCATCTTGATAAACTCCTTCATAGTCTGGCCATGATAATAGCCAGGGAAAAATGCCATGAGTACTCTTTAAGTACTCGCAAACTACTACTAACAAGGGGTATAATTCTAAGTTAAAGTACTGAATCTAAGTTAACTATCAAGTTAAGTTTGAAACCTAAGCTGAGTTCAGAAGCAAAGAAAGATAAAGTAAAGTTCTAGAATCACTTAAGTTGGGAAGCTATTATCATCAACACAACCCTGTTGTGGTCAAGTCAAAGTTCATCCATTCATTTCAAGTTATTTAGAAAACATATGACAACGAAACAGTATGGCCATTCCAACTGTCCATAACCGCGGACGCGGCTATTCGAATAGTTTGACACTCTGCAGAGGTGGTACACTTTCACCACAAGATTTGATACATCTGTCAGGGATAACCCTGAATCATCATACTTAGTATGCAGATAATCAAACATAACCTTCCCTTTACACACCCTAGTACAAGCACCTCTCCTATGAGTATGGCCTCCCAACCATGACCATCAGTCATCTTGGGCACTGCGTAGGTGGACATCATTGAGATGTAGCCTCAGCTCAAACCTCTCCCGTGAGGGAACTAATACTAATGCATATAAATTTCCAGCTAAGCCTTACCCAATTCAGGTAATGTGGTTGTACGGTAAATTTGGAATGGTATCACATCCGAATCCAACCATCAGTTTTATAAAAGGGTTAAGGCTCATGCCTCATCATTTTCATCATCATAAACCAGTTGTGTTTCTCAACACATGTCAAAACATCTCAACAGAATGACTCATCATTCCCAGGTTTTCACAATTCATTTTCACCAAGTGTTCCCATCTAAAGTGACTCAAGTTTTTGATCTATACTAAGGTACTAAGTTAAGAGTGTTCACTAAGGTGGAAAGATGGGATCAATCTCATGCCATAGAATGACATCTAAAGGTTTCTAAGTAGGTCAAGTTTTATACTCTTTATGCTACCTTTCAGAATTAAGTAAAGAACTTTGTGTAAACTAAGGGAGGTAAAACTTGTCAATAAGACTTGGGGTACTAATAGTCAAAGGGGTGTGATCAAAGCATGCTTAAGGCATATTTGCTAAACCATCTAGTTTTATTCTAGCTTGCTAACAATAGCTTGCTAAAGTATGTTTTGCAAGGGTTAGCTTGCCACTAATAGCTTGCCTTGGTTGGTGCAGTGGTTGAAGTTTTCTTCTTCTTCTTCTTCTTGGTAGAACTCCTCCTCCTCGAAAGCTTGGTCGGTACTAGCGTCTATAAATATATAGGGAGTAGACAATCACCAAACAATACTTAACTAGGCTAAGTAGCATTCTAAAACACACAATTGATGATCTATTATCATCCCAAGCATCACAAGTTTAATTCAATAGTTTCAACCTTTTTATTTTGGAAAAGTAATTTCTACTCATTGAAATATTAACTAAAATTTAACATTAACCACCCAAAATATGGGATCATGTGGACACATGTCCTCATCACATATTCTAACTTGTGGGAATGAGATTTAAAGGTTGGATCAATATTACTTTAGTTTAAGTTTATTATTTAATGATTTAAAGTGACTAGAAATGCCTATATAGCATTATTTTGGTACTAGTCCAAAGTCACTGCATGTAAACCTTAATATTATTACATATTTAGATATATATGATGAAATGTGATTTTTGAGAGTTGGAATCAACTCAAAATCTAACTTGGTTGATTTTATAAAAATGTTGCAAGTTGCAAAAGCTTCTGTCTTCTTATTTTTATTAGGAGAGATATATAACTCTAATTGAATTAAATCCAACGGGCTTGGATAGATCATTTTAGTACCTTTCAGACAAAATTGGTTTCATGCAATTTGGATTTCTAAAACTCTCTGAATTGATTTTCCAACTAGTGGACAGAAACTAGATTCAAACTAAAAGAAAAATCCAGATTTGAATCGATGGGATAGCGCGGGAAAAGGAATGGGCCGGCCCAGTGGTGCTCCACGGCGTGGGGCTCAGCTGACAGGGGGGTCCCGCTTGTCAGCGATACTTAACACGCGAAACGGTACGCGCGCTGTGGGTCGTGCGATTAGAGGCTAGATCTACGGCTGAGGGTCGTCGTCAACGACGAATGGGTCGCCGGCGAGCTCGAACCCTAGCGGCTCGGTGGGGGTCTACTGGGGGCGTACCAGGGCTCCAGCAGGGTCGGCGAGGCGTGGTCGCGGCGGAGCTTGGGGTGGTCGAAATCAACGGCACCCTTCTCCTCTAGAGGTGGCGGCTCTGGCTCCAATTCCGGTGAACTGCCACTCCACTTGCTCCGGCGAGAGGTGGTTGAGGTTCAGAGAGGTGAGGGGAGTGGAATGGTGTGGAGAAGAATGGCTGGGGAGGGCTCCTTTTATAGGCCCGACGGTGAGACCGAGCGGGATGAGTGGTCGACGGTGGCGACATGGCTACGGCGAGCTAGCGGCATGGCTGGGGATGGCAATCGATGGGCGGTCCCCTGGTGGTGCTCTAGAACTTAAATGCGGCCGTAGGGGCGGTGGTATGCGGTCTGGGCAAGGTGGCGCTCTGAGAGGCAGAGGCGGCGGTGTCCACGGCGAGCGGTGGCTGTGGGGCTTTGAGCGGCGAACGGGGGTGTCTGGGGTGTTCTCCAGGTCGAGGCGGAGCGGTGGGCGCGGGCTGCTGCCAAGGGGCGGTCTGTGCGAGCGGGGACAGTGCGCGCTCTGGGGGCGGTGTCGGCATGCTCGACAAGCTCCGGGCGCGGCGGTTCCTGGCCGCTCTGCCCTCTGTCTTTGGCCTGGGGCTGGTTGGGCGGTGGAGGTGGACCACTAGCAATGTACTAGACCTGGCGAGAGGGGCTGGAGAGGGTTGTTGCTGTAAGTGCACGGTCGGCCGGCGAGAGAGGGCTCGGCATGGCAGTGCAGTGCGGCAAGGGGGTAGAGAAGAGGCTAGGGTTGGTCTGGTCTGGCTTGAGGGGGGACAAGAGGATCAAAGCACTACAGAATTGCTAGACAAAATCAGCCCAAAACAGTAATAGTTAGGCCTTAATGATCTTGCTAACAAGGTGTTTGACAAAATGGCCGAAAGAGAAAAAGTTTTGAATTTTGAGTTCACATTTTTGAGTGATCTCCACTAGTGATAGGTAGTCTCTGGTTGCAAGGGTTTTGAAAATGGAGCTCAAAAAGATGGTTTTTGAAATAAGGGTGATCTATGCATATGCATTAGATTCAATTTTAAACTGTCTTTTAAAATAGCTAACAGAATGTTTTTAGCAGATCAAAAGGTGGGCCTTGGTACCTCATTATGTGTACTAGCAAGGGGTATGAAGATCAAGAATTGTTTCTGTTAAGAATTGAGTACTAGGAATAGCCAAAGTAGGCATGAGAGTTAGATTTGTCAAAATGACCATTCCTTCTTTTTAATTCTTTTTGATTTGATTTTCTTTAGGAAAAGTTTGGGAATGATGCAGATGATGTTTAAATCACCTAAGAAACATTTTACAAGCATTGGATCAATCAATCATGGCAATTCAAACAACTCCTATTTTAAATGCACACATATATGAATGCTTTCATTTTAAATTTGGAAAAGTTTTTGTTAACCCCATTTTTGGATGATTTGATCATGATAAGTTTGGATTAAAGTTTTGGGATGTTACACATGATCCGAGTTGTGGATCGCCAACTTAGGTTCTATCAAACATTGTTCTATAAATGGGAAGTTATAAAGGTAGAGTTCGGGTTGGTTGTGAAGCAAGCTGTGTGATGTGGATTGCCAAGATGGGATTTGCCCCTCTGTAATGGAGAGATATTCTCTGAGCCCTCTCGTGTGATATGATTCGGAAGCATGGACATGCGCTACTCAATTAAGTGTTAACTGAGGAGTCGGACTAAGAGTTAGTTCAGTGAATCACATATCATGGTACGAGAAGAGAGTTAAGCTATTTAAGGGATGGCAACTACTCGCCTATAGCTTAACAGATATATCGTGAGGCAAAGAGACTTGGACGAAAGTCACATTGAAGGTTCGTCTTCTGACTTTGCGGCACTTGGGAGTTGGCACGTCTTGCTAGAGGCCGCTACCATCTATCGACTTGAGACCGAGTGTTCATGGGAGTGAGTTGGACTCAAAGCCATGACGGGATACTTGGAGGAGTAGCTCATGTCGTGTCCAAGTATACGTGAACCTACAGGGTCACACACTTAAGGGTAAGGAGCCCATGTGGATTAGATCCATATGGAGATTGGAGTACAGCCTAGATGGGCCTCAAGCGTTGAGCCCAACTAGGAGTGTATATAAGTGGATTGACAAGGGATAGTCCCTGACCTAGCCGTCAGTTTCTCCACTTCCATTTCGGGCTAGACAGGATCTAGCAATCCTCTATCCGTAGCTCCTTCCTGTATGTGTGGATACCGGTAGAGGCGTTGCACGTCCGGCGCTGGAGACGGGGAAGCTTGTGGGGATCTGATGAAGGAGTTCGTGGGATTCGGAGGGCTGTCCGCAGATCGTTTGGCATTGCTTCGACACGCTACATCAACTTCCGCATCTGCACGTCTAGCGGTAATCTCGTGGCCTATAACCTGAGCTAGATCTTGGGTGTACCGTGTTAGGGAAAAAGTTTTGTTTATCTCTGCGTGGCCCAACAGTGGTATCAGAGCAAAAGCTTCTGGTTTTAGGCTCTAGATCTGTGCGTATGTGATATGCACGACGTGGTGGATAGGATCCACTTAAGGTTTTGGTGGTCGATCTATGAGATAGATCGGTTTTGTGCAAGATTGATTGGATCAATCGCACTCGGGGGTGCGTGGAAGATCAGGTGCGGATGATCAATGAGATTGGTCAGATCTGCACAGGGATCAGATTTAGATAAAAGTGTTTTATCCAATGAAGGAATCCATGGTTCGGAATGCAGATTAGATCTACGATTTCGGAAAATTCGCTAGGCGCTGCCCCTTCGATCCCCGCCCGCTATCTGGCTAGCGGGACCGCCGGCTTCGCCCTGTCGTAGCGCATTAGATGTCGTTGCGAGGTTTACCCCACCGGTAGATATCGTATCTATGCATAACTTATTTTTGCAGGAAGTTGTGAATGGTATGGCTTATGTGCATGTGATGTGTGTAATCCATACGTGATCTGTGTATCACGGGTTTGTCAGCCAGCTGGAGCCAACGTGCTGTCACTGTTATTGTATAACGACCTGCGCATCGGCATGAGATGCCATCTTCTTGTATATTTCTTAGTGCTAGTGTAGCATGTTTGGAGGACTTGAAGGACACTGCAGCCAAAGGCATGAAGAACAGGTTCATGGCGATGAAGATCACCATGAAGAGAGCCATACCATTTCACATTATAATTGGATTATTTTGTGTGATTGCTATCTGTCTAGTTTTACCCCTATGAGATAGTGGTTAAACTTTAATCCCTCAAAGAATGTCTAGTCGGTCTCCCCGCCGGTGCTGCACCATCACAAGTCGGACATTCTTGATAGTGGGCTCATAAAATTGAGGTGCTACAAATTCTTTTCGACTAGATGGGTTCGAGTCGGACTCTTACAGCAGAAGCACTTGGTAAGCTAGACGGGTCTATCACAACGGTTGTGGGGCTCGGGGAGAGGGCGGTCGGGAGCCGGGGCATGAGATGCCACCCGACCAACAGGAGTCGCATGAGATGCGATTGGCAAGGAGTTGCCTACCTAGATTACTTGACGGCTAGCGGTGATGCTAAAGCTCACTAGTCGGCTTGCTTATTTAGGGTCCTGAATCACTAAGTAACCATCGGAGGGATATTGGTTCTAGTGGGAGCATAAGTATTAAAATGTTTAATACGCATGCTCTTTTATGAATGCTTGTCTTAAGTGTTTTGCATATTTCTGTTGTAGATAACTAGCACAGTGGTCCTCGCAAATGCGAGGGTGTCATCTTTAGCGATTCAATAGTATTAAGTACTTGTATTTTACTTTCTAGATATGCATGCCTCCTACTTACTTTATAAATTGCAAAATAAGTAATTTTTTTGACATGGATACATTTCTAGAAGTGCTACTTTGCCCATTGCTTTTTATATGATTGTGTCCCTAAGCAAAGAAAAATAATTATTAAACACTTTAATATGTGGGAAATATCTTAATTGTTATTTTTATGATTTGTCCTTTTCTTTCTATTTATATAGACGTGTTATAATACAATTAGGATTTCTTGCTTTGGTGACTACTATTACTATTATTAGCATCATCATCATTTTGTAATAGTGTATGTACCTAAAAACCTAAATAATTCCAATAGAACCAATAATTTTTTAGCATATAGTTTGGTAACAAAATAAAAGAAGTCAATGTCGATTAGCCAAAAAATTAATCATTCTCCAACGTTAACATTGGGTAATAAGAGTTTTCGTTGGATTATGAATGAGTTTCTTGAGATATCGTTGTTGTAAGTCTAGTACCTCTACTGTAAACAACTCCAACGTGATGACGCAAATTCGTTGAACTAATCAGGTCTGGAAACACGCACAAACAATATAGTTCAGGAGATGATTTCCACCGGTTTGCCACATGAGTTCCCTCATATATCATTGGGGTTTGCCTATGTCTCAATCGACTGAGATTTTCTTAAGTCTCAATCACCTAAGAAAAGTGCAACCGTAGTTAAAAGAAATGTGCAACTCATTCCAGTTACACTTTTCTAATAGAAAAGTATAATTGCATTTTTCTGCCAGAAAAGTGCAACTGGGTTTCGGTTGCACTCTTCTTAGGTGACTGAGACTTAAGAAAATCTCAGTCGACTGAGAAATAGCAAAACCGATATCATTGTTATCAGCTCCTACCCTAGCTTCTGCACTAACGAAAGCTTTCAACGTGATATAAAATTGATCAAATATAAGTCAGAGGCTAACAATAGATTTCTAAAAAAACTATAACCATCCAATGGATATGTATACTTTTGAAGATCATTACCTTGCATGTTATATGCAATGAAAGTGACTCCTAGCTGGTCCGGTGAACTTAATTAACAGAATGCTAGTTTTTCACTAAATTCATTTGTGTGCACATAGTTAGAATATATCAGAATTTTCAAACCTTCCCTATCTTATGTTCTACTCTTCTTGAGTTCAACTAAGGCTGACTGGCCAGCCGACGACTAACACCCTTTTCCATAAGTGCAATATCGTCGCTGCACCATGTAAGGACTCTTTCCTTGGCCATGCTCGAATCAATGTTTAGCTAAACTCCACCTTGACCGGACTGAAGTCCTGCACCATCATGGGATCTTTCCTGTCGCTAGGGCATCCAAAATTGGAGCAGTGCATCCACCCATGCATGCATCCGCCTCTTCAAACTTTTGAGACCACTAATTGACCAGGTTCCGTGGGAAATAGAAAACAAAAGTTGTATAGATATTAAAAACTTGAATATCATCTATGTTAGGTCGACCCACATGACCGAACCTTCTCGCCATCATTATCCATTGCTATACATGCCAGACCAAAACTTCAGAATCCTAAGGCACATCCGAGCTCCCAGAGATCATCTGGCAAAAAGGTTGAAATCAGCTTGGTTTTCGTTGATCAGTTTTCCTTCAATTCAATACCTAATTAATACAGTATTTCATTGATTAACAAATCAAATTTCTATATAAAATCATTCAAAGAAAAGTCCAAATAAATGAAATGATGTACTAACTAAACTGAAAAAGACGGGTTTACAGCAGGCACTTTTTTTTACGCATCAGCTTCTGCGGAGCCTCCATGCCGAGAGGAACTTGCGTAATAGAAGAAAACAACAACTGGCTAGGGTTGAACTAACCACCATCATACCTAAACATTAGAAAAAATAATAATAATCACCGAGCATGCATTTGCATGTGATGGTTTTGCGGCTCGTACATTTTTCGTTTTGTCCGGGCCGCATGCTGTAGTCTCGTGCTAGCCAATATCCTCCATTACAGTTTCAAATCTTGGATACATATTGATACAAATAAGTTGATCGACCAATTACCGTACATGCGCACATGTGCTTGCACTGGCTCCGATCGATCATTTGATCATCATGCTGATTCCCCGAGTCTTGAGGCAGTAGTTGGTGTGACTATATATATCCTGCATGTTGGCCTCTCTTCCTCTCGCGTTTTTTTTCCGTTTAGCAGCCAAAGAAGTCAGCGGCGATGGCGGATTGATCTAGACATGGGCAAAGAAAAATGGCTGAGTAGATAAAAAAAGTATTACCTCCGATCCAAATTAGTTGACTTGGATTTGACTAGATTCGAATGTATGTAGCACTAAAACATGTCTAGATACATCTGAATCTAGACAAATCTGAGTAAATTAATTTGGGTCGGAGAGAGTACGTGTTGTTAGAAATAATGGGCTAAATAAATAAGCCCATATAGATTTCAGATTTTTCCTAAATCTCAAAGCCCATGTGTGTGGAAGCCCATGTGTGATTTGGCCCAATTTGGTGGCAGCTCACATATGAGTGGAGTGGGAGCTAAAGTTTAGTCCCACATAGAAAGTTGGAGAAGAGTTACACCACCTTATAAGGTGGAGTGGTTCACCACTTAGTAAAGTGAGCGAGAAGAGGAGAACTACACGCGCTCCTCCTCCGACAACGACGCCGCTCGCACGCACGCACGCTCGTCTCGTCACATCACGTCACGTCACGACGCGCGCCGCGGGTTGCGGGAATCTCGCCGAGCCTTGTTGATGGCAAGTCTTCCCCAACACCTTATGATCCCAGTGTGACATTACGAAAAAACAAGAAAGAGCCGAAAGAACAATTGAGATACTCTCAAATCGTTGAGCAAGTTGAGTAGGTTCATGTCTAACCCGGGTACTGAACATTGGTGTGCATTTGAAAGGGTCATGTGCTATCTATGTGGTACAATGAGTTATGGGATACACTATTCGGGGCATCCAGTGGTGCTCGAAGGATATAGTGATGCGAACTGGATCTCGGATGTAGATGAACTCTACGCCACTAGTGGGTATGTATTTTGCTTTGGAGGTGGCGCGGTATCATGGAGATATTTCATGACTTTGATTGATGATGCGACTAGATACTGCTATGTTTATTTGTTGCGCACAGAAGATGAAGCTTTAGACTACTTTAAAATTTATAAAGCCGAAGTTGAAAATCAACTAGAGAGAAAGATCAAACGTCTTTGGTCGGATCATGGTGGTGAATATTTCCCCAAAATCTTCGATGAATTCAATGAGGAACATGGCATTATTCATGAAAGGACGCCTCCCTACTCGCCTCAATCAAACGGGATTGCCGAGAGGAAAAACCGCACGCTGACTGACTTGGTGAATTCCATGTTAGCCACCGCTGGTTTATCTAAGGCATGGTGGGGGGAGGCCTTGTTGACAGTGTGTCATGTCCTAAATAGAGTTCCTAACAAGAATAAAGATAAAACCCCTTATGAGGAGTGGGCTGGGAGAAAACCATCACTTTCTTACTTGCGCACTTGGGGGTGTTTGGCTAAGGTCAACATACCGATTCCTAAGAAATGCAAACTTAGACCAAAGACAGTGGATTGCATCTTTCTAGGATATGCTCCGCGGAGTGTAGGCTCTGGATTTTTAGTAGTTAAATCTGAGGTTCCTGATATGCATGTTGATACTATAATGGAATCTCGTGATGCAACATTCTTTGAGAATATGTTTCCTATGAAAGACATGCATAGCACTGCTAGAATTTCTTCTGAAATACTTCCTGAAACTAGTGCATCTAGTGAGAATTTTGAGCAACCACGTGAGGAAGAAGTCCTAGAGAAGGATGACAATGAAGCTCCTACACGGAGTAAGAGACAGAGGGTTGCAAAATCCTTTGGAGATGATTTCATTGTGTACCTTGTGGATGATACTCCCACTTCCATTGCAGAGGCATATGCATCTCCTGATGCAGATGATTGGAAAGGAGCTGTTCATAATGAGATGGATTCGATTCTTTCTAATGGAACTTGGGAACTATCAGAACGACCCTATGGATGTAAGCCTGTGGGTTGCAAGTGGGTGTTCAAGAAGAAGCTAAGGCCTGATGGTACTGTTGAAAAGTACAAGGCTCGGCTTGTAGCAAAAGGCTACACCCAGAGAGAAGGTGAAGATTACTTTGACACCTATTCACCTGTTGCTAGACTGACCACCATTCGAGTACTACTATCCCTGGCTGCCTCTTATGGTCTTATCGTTCATCAAATGGACGTTAAGACAGCTTTCCTCGATGGAGAGTTGGAAGAGGAGATCTATATGGATTAGCCTGATGGGTTTGTGGTAAAAGGTGAAGAGAGAAATGTGTGCAAGTTGTTAAAATCTTTATATGGCCTGAAGCAAGCACCTAAGCAATGGCATGAGAAGTTTGACAGAACATTAACTTCTGTTGGCTTTGTCGTTAATGAGGCTGACAAGTGCGTCTACTATCGCCATGGTGGGGGCGAAGGTGTTATATTATGTTTGTACGTGGATGATATCCTTATCTTTGGTACAAACATGAATGTGATAAATGAAGTTAAGTCCTTTCTGTCAAAGAGCTTTGATATGAAAGATCTGGGAGAAGCTGATTCTGAATATCAAGCTGATTAAGCACGAGAGTGGGATTACTTTGACGCAATCACACTATGTTGAGAAGATCTTGAGCCATTTCGGTTTCGTTGATGGCAAATCTTCCCCAACACCTTATGATCCCAGTGTGACATTACGGAAAAACAAGAAAGAGCCGAAAGAACAATTGAGATACTCTCAAATCGTTGGCTCACTCATGTACTTAGCTAGCGCGACAAGACCCGACATCTCTTTTGCTGTGAGCAAGTTGAGTAGGTTCATGTCTAACCCGGGTACTGAACATTGGTGTGCACTTGAAAGGGTCATGCGCTATCTATGTGGTACAATGAGTTATGGGATACACTATTCGGGGCATCCAGTGGTGCTCGAAGGATATAGTGATGCGAACTGGATCTCGGATGTAGATGAACTCTACGCCACTAGTGGGTATGTATTTACCTTTGGAGGTGGCGCGATATCATGGAGATCTTGCAAACAAACCATATTGACAAGGTCGACTATGGAAGCAGAACTTGCTGCTTTAGACACAGCCACTGTAGAGTCAGAATGGTTGCGTGAACTCTTGATGGACTTGCCGGTGGTTGAGAAACCTATACCGGCCATCCTCTTGAATTGTGATAATCAAACTGTTATTGTCAAAGTGAACAATTCTAAGGATAACGCGAAGTCGTCAAGACACGTCAAGAGACGTTTGAAGTCTGTCAGGAAATTGAGAAACTCCGGAGTAATTACTGTTACGTATATTCAAACTGACAAAAACTTGGCAGATCCCTTTACAAAGGGACTATCACGAAACGTGATAGAAAGTGCATCGAGAGAGATGGGTTTGAGACCCATGGATGTTACACAGTAGTGGTAACCCAACCTTTTTGATCGGAGATCCCGTGAATTAGGACCTGGGAAAAACAAGCTAGTGGTGTGACGGAGGAGAATATTAGACAACCCTCTCTATGTGAAGATGTACAACTCTCAAAGCTGTAAGGCAGGTTGGCAACATGCCTTAATGTGTTTATGTTGGCTATGATTAGCAAAGATGCTGTCCTACAGAGCATTCTTGAAAGAACACACCTATACGAGTTCCGATTGTTAAACGTTGCAATCTATGAGATTTGGGTGATCTCTAGTAAACTCATGAAGAGACCAAGTAGTATGACGCATATGCTACACCCGCGGGGTAGGCTACTGGCAGCCAGGTACTAGTTATGACTTTGTGTGAAATCTAAAAGCACCAAACTTGCAATTCAAGGTTCGTCCATTGTTCAAGTTGTTGATAGACGTAGCTCAAGGTTCTAGGCAGAAGTTCAACTTAACAGTCTCTGCTGAAACAGTGGTATATAAACAAGTAGCAAGAATTGACAAATCTTTAAATGGGCATTTGAGATCTGGTGGGGGATTGTTAGAAATAATGGGCTAAATAAATAAGCCCATATAGATTTCAGATTTTTCCTAAATCTCAAAGCCCATGTGTGTGAAAGCCCATCTGTGATTTGGCCCAATTTGGTGGCAGCTCACATATGAGTGGAGTGGGAGCTAAAGTTTAGTCTCACATGGAAAGTTGGAGGAGAGTTACACCACCTTATAAGGTGGAGTGGTTCACCACTTAGTAAAGTGAGTGAGAAGAGGACAACTACACGCGCGCTCCTCCTCCGACGACGCTCGCCCGCCCGCCCCGTCCCGTCTCATCTCGACACGCGCGCCGAGCTTTATTTTTGCTGCTTGGGAAAACTTGTGCTGTTTTGACAGACGTGTCAACAGTTAGCCTATTCGGGTTGCTCAGGGTTTGCCAACCTCTCTGCTTGCGCCGCCACCGTAGTCTACTCCATCCCGCTTGCCGGCGTGCACCGGCGGACGGGAGAGCAGGTCTCCGGAACCACTCGCCTTTGCGATCCTGTACGAGAGAGGGTGAATAAGGTTTTTGGGAAGCGCCCTGCGCGACTGCTCAAGTTCTGCATCACGGCTCGTCTTCCATCCAAGTCGGGCGGTGTTGCCTATCGTCGTCTTCGCCGCCGTCTGCTTCGACCAATCTTCCCCAAGGCTTATGCTGCGATTACTGCAATCGAACGATACGTACGACGTGCTGCTGTCTGATTATTAATCATGTTCTGCGAGTACATGTTTAGCTGCTGCTTGTTTCCGTTCATCTTGTTGTTTAGTACATCTAGTATGTTCGAGTTACATGTGCGAGTAGCTGGTATTATCATGTTTAATATTCTGGAATTAATCATGGAAATTGTGCCTAATTATCCAACAATCCAAAAACCTTATTATAGGCAATTTTCCGAGATAAACATGGGACACTTGGCCGATGCGATGAAGCCGGAAAATTTTACCGGTGTTCACTTTAAGAGGTGGCAGTATAAGACCACTATGTGGCTACAAAATCTGAAAGTATTCGAGGCTAGTGAGGGTTTACCTGAAGGAACTATATCTGAACAAGATCAGAACAAGTTCAAGGAAACCAATCTTGCCTTTGTGGGATGCGTTCTGAGTGTTCTTGACAACAAGATGTTTGATGTGTACATGCACTTCAAAGATGGCAAAGAGCTCTGGGAGGCACTGAACGCTAAGTTCGGTGTAGCAGATGCCGGCAGTGAACTGTACATCATGGAGAACTTTCATGATTACAGGATAGTTAACAATCGTTCTGTAGTCGAACAAGCTCATGAGATACAGTGCTTTGCCAAGGAGCTTGAAATCCTTAAGTGTAACTTACCTGACAAGTTTGTGGTTGGGTGCATCATTGCAAAGTTGCCTTCTTCATGGAGGAATTTCGCCACAACTCTCAAGCATAAGAGACAAGAGATATCGGTTGAAAACCTGATAGCGTCTCTTGATGTTGAGTAGAAGGCTCGGGCTAAGGACACTGCTGAGAAAGGAGGTGAGGGTCAGTCTAGCGCCAACATGGTGCAGAAGAGGACCTTCGGCAAGAACAAAGGGAACTATAAGCCCTCCTTCAACAAGCCTGAAAAGACTACAACCTTTAAGAAGAAGAAGAAGCTGAACAAGGCCGAGCTAGGTTGCTTTATCTGTGGAGAGCTCGGGCACTTCTCCAAGGATTGCCCAGAACGTGCAGATCGTAAAGGGAAAAAGGGGAAGACTGTCAACGTCGTGACTGCTAGCAATGCTGATGGGTATGGTAATCTATTTACTGTTCTTTCAGTTTTTCAATCACCATGTTGGTGGATTGATACGGGTGCTAATATTCATGTGTGTGCTGACATCTCTATGTTCACTTCTTATCAGGTCGCTCGGGATTCATCCGTCCTAATGGAGAATGGGTCATATGCTTCTGTTCATGGTGTTGGCACGGTGGATCTGAAGTTCACTTCGGGAAAGATCGTGCAGCTGAAGAACGTGCAGCATGTCCCTTCCATGAACAAGAATCTCGTTAGCGGCTCTCTTCTATGCAGAGATGGGTTTAAGGTTGTTTTTGAGTCTAATAAAGTCATTGTGTCGAGACATGGACAATTTATTGGTAAAGGATATGAGTGCGGAGGGTTGTTCCGCTTTTCACTTTCAGATTTTTTTGTAATAAGTCCGTAAACCATATTTGTGGCGGTGTTAATGATGATACCAGTGTTTGGCATTCTCGTTTATGTCACATTAATTTTGGTTTGATGTCCAAGTTGTCCAATATGAGTTTAATTCCCAATTTCACTATTGCCAAAGGTTCCAAGTGCCATAGTTGTGTGCAATCAAAGCAACCTCGAAAGCCTCACAAGGCAGCCGAGGAGAGAAACTTGGCACCTCTGGAGCCCATACATTTTGATCTTTGTGAGATGAATGGTGTGTTGACAAAAGGTGAAAAGAGATATTTCATGACTTTGATTGATGATGCGACTAGATACTGCTATGTTTATTTGTTGCGCACAAAAGATGAAGCTTTAGACTACTTTAAAATTTATAAAGCCGAAGTTGAAAATCAACTAGAGAGAAAGATCAAACGTCTTAGGTCGGATCGTGGTGGTGAATATTTCCCCAAAATCTTCGATGAATTCTATGAGGAACATGGCATTATTCATGAAAGGACGCCTTCCTACTCGCCTCAATCAAACGGGGTTGCCGAGAGGAAAAACCGCACGCTGACTGACTTGGTGAATTCCATGTTAGCCACCGCTGGTTTATCTAAGGCATGGTGGGGGGAGGCCTTGTTGACAGTGTGTCATGTCCTAAATAGAGTTCCTAACAAGAATAAAGATAAAACCCCTTATGAGGAGTGGGTTGGGAGAAAACCATCACTTTCTTACTTGCGCACTTGGGGGTGTTTGGCTAAGGTCAACATACCGATTCCTAAGAAACGCAAACTTGGACCAAAGACAGTGGATTGCATCTTTCTAGGATATGCTCCGTGGAGTGTAGGCTATAGATTTTTAGTAGTTAAATCTGAGGTTCCTGATATGCATGTTGATACTATAATGGAATCTCGTGATGCAACATTCTTTGAGAATATGTTTCCTATGAAAGACATGCATAGCACTACTAGAATTTCTTCTGAAATACTTCCTGAAACTAGTGCATCTAGTGAGAATTTTGAGAAACCACGTGAGGAAGAAGTCCTAGAGAAGGATGACAATGAACCTCCTACACGGAGTAAGAGACAGAGGGTTGCAAAATCCTTTGGAGATGATTTCATTGTGTACCTTGTGGATGATACTCCCACTTCCATTGCAGAGGCATATGCATCTCCTGATGCAGATGATTGGAAAGAAGCTATTCATAATGAGATGGACTCGATTCTTTCTAATGGAACTTGGGAACTATCAGAACGACCCCATGGATGTAAGCCTGTGGGTTGCAAGTGGGTGTTCAAGAAGAAGCTAAGGCCTGATGGTACTATTGAAAAGTACAAGGCTCGGCTTGTAGCAAAAGGCTACACCCAGAGAGAAGGTGAAGATTACTTTGACACCTATTCACCTGTTTCTAGACTGACCACCATTCGAGTACTACTATCCCTGGCTGCCTCTTATGGTCTTATCGTTCATCAAATGGACGTTAAGACAGCTTTCCTCGATGGAGAGTTGGAAGAGGAGATCTATATGGATCAGCCTGATGGGTTTGTGGTAAAAGGTGAAGAGAGAAATGTGTGCAAGTTGTTAAAATCTTTATATGGCCGGAAGCAAGCACCTAAGCAATGGCATGAGAAGTTTGACAGAACATTAACTTCTGTTGGCTTTGTCGTTAATGAGGCTGACAAGTGCGTCTACTATCGCCATGGTGGGGGCGAAGGTGTTATATTATGTTTGTACGTGGATGATATCCTTATCTTTGGTACAAACATGAATGTGATAAATGAAGTTAAGTCCTTTCTGTCAAAGAGCTTTGATATGAAAGATCTGGGAGAAGCTGATGTTATTCTGAATATCAAGCTGATTAAGCACGAGAGTGGGATTACTTTGACGCAATCACACTATGTTGAGAAGATCTTGAGCCGTTTCGGTTTCGTTGATGGCAAGTCTTCCCCAACACCTTATGATCCCAGTGTGACATTACGGAAAAACAAGAAAGAGCCGAAAGAACAATTGAGATACTCTCAAATCGTTGGCTCACTCATGTACTTAGCTAGCGCGACAAGACCCGACATCTCTTTTGCTGTGAGCAAGTTGAGTAGGTTCATGTCTAACCCGGGTACTGAACATTGGTGTGCACTTGAAAGGGTCATGCGCTATCTATGTGGTACAATGAGTTATGGGATACACTATTCGGGGCATCCAGCGGTGCTCGAGGATATAGTGATGCGAACTGGATCTCAGATGTAGATGAACTCTACGCCACTAGTGGGTATGTATTTACCTTTGGAGGTGGCGCGATATCATGGAGATCTTGCAAACAAACCATATTGACAAGGTCGACTATGGAAGCAGAACTTGCTGCTTTAGACACAGCCACTGTAGAGTCAGAATGGCTGCGTGAACTCTTGATGGACTTGCCGGTGGTTGAGAAACCTATACCGGCCATCCTCTTGAATTGTGATAATCAAACTGTTATTGTCAAAGTGAACAATTCTAAGGATAACGCGAAGTCGTCAAGACACGTCAAGAGACGTTTGAAGTCTGTCAGGAAATTGAGAAACTCCAGAGTAATTACTGTTACGTATATTCAAACTGACAAAAACTTGGCAGATCCCTTTACAAAGGGACTATCACGAAACGTGATAGAAAGTGCATCGAGAGAGATGGGTTTGAGACCCATGGATGTTACACAGTAGTGGTAACCCAACCTTTTTGATCGGAGATCCCGTGAATTAGGACCTGGGAAAAACAAGCTAGTGGTGTGACGGAGGAGAATATTAGACAACCCTCTCTATGTGAAGATGTACAACTCTCAAAGCTGTAAGGCAGGTTGGCGACATGCCTTAATGTGTTTATGTTGGCTATGATTAGCAAAGATGTTGTCCTACAGAGCATTCTTGAAAGAACACACATATACGAGTTCCGATTGTTAAACGTTGCAATCTATGAGATTTGGGTGATCTCTAGTAAACTCATGAAGAGACCAAGTAGTATGACGCATATGCTACACCCGCGGGGTAGGCTACTGGCAGCCAGGTACTAGTTATGACTTTGTGTGAAATCTAAAAGCACCAAACTTGCAATTCAAGGTTCGTCCATTGTTCAAGTTGCTGATAGACGTAGCTCAAGGTTCTAGGCAGAAGTTCAACTTAACAGTCTCTGCTGAAACACTGGTATATAAACAAGTAGCGAGAATTGGCAAACCTTCAAATGGGCATTTGAGATCTGGTGGTGGATTGTTAGAAATAATGGGCTAAATAAATAAGCCCATATAGATTTCAGATTTTTCCTAAATCTCAAAGCCCATGTGTGTGGAAGCCCATGCGTGATTTGGCCCAATTTGGTGGCAGCTCACATATGAGTGGAGTGGGAGCTAAAGTTTAGTCCCACATAGAAAGTTGGAGGAGAGTTACACCACCTTATAAGGTGGAGTGGTTCACCACTTAGTAAAGTGAGTGAGAAGAGGAGAACTACACGCGTGCTCCTCCTCCTCCGACGCCGCTCGCACGCACGCTCGTCTCGTCTCGACACGCGTGCGCCGCGGGTTGCGGGAATCTCGCCGAGCCGAGCTTTATTTTTGCTGCTTGGGAAAACTTGTGCGGTTTTGACAGACGTGTCAACAGTTAGCCTATTCGGGTGGCTCAGGGTTTGCCAACCTCTCTGCTTGCGCCGCCACCGTTGTCTACTCCATCCCGCTTGCCGGCGTGCACCGGCGGACGGGAGAGCAGGTCTCCGGAACCACTCGCCTTTGCGATCCTGTACGGGAGAGGGCGAATAAGGTTTTTGGGAAGCGCCCTGCGCGACTGCTCAAGTTTTGCATCACGACCCGTCTTCCATCGAAGTCGGGCGGTGTTGTCTATCGTCGTCTTCGCCGCCGTCTGCTTCGACCAATCTTCCCCAAGGCTACTGCTGCGATTACTGGAATCAAACGGTACGTGCGACGTACTGCTGTCTGGTTATTAATCATGTTCTGCGAGTACATGTTTAGCTGCTGCTTGTTTTCGTTCATCTTGTTGTTTAGTACATCTAGTATGTTCGAGTTACATGTGCGAGTAGCTGGTATTATTATGTTTAATATTCTGAAATTAATCACGGAAATTATGCCTAATTATAAGTAGAAATTTGACATGACCACTTGATTACTTGATTAGTTCAGACGTGAGCAAGCAG
The DNA here is from genome assembly GCA_916181665.1 of Avena sativa. NCBI lineage: Eukaryota > Viridiplantae > Streptophyta > Magnoliopsida > Poales > Poaceae > Avena > Avena sativa. The sequence goes on from OV702289.1 coordinate 688,730,775, forward strand.
AGGTGGAGGAGAGCGTTGATTGAGACTAAAGTTGCTGGCACTTGAACGCGAGAAGCGCAGACATGGTACTCAGCGGCTGCCAAATAATCTGTAACCAAACTCATTTGCGAGATCTAAGTTGTATTCTAAAAATAATTAAATAGATTAATGGAGGAAGCTCTTGCGTGTTGCATTACCTGCCTTTGTGCTGTACGCCTGGCGCATAAGGCAAGTCTGATTCCATCAATCGATCGAACCTTGGCTGCATGCTCCATGGTGTTAACATGAGGCGTTGATTCAAACATGACGAAGTTGATCTGCAGGAGGAAAGTTAACCAACTGAGCGGACCTATGCAAATGTGGCGGCAGCGGCAGACCAGCGGCAGCGCACGATTAGGACACATCGGGATCGGAAGACGGCAGCATCGGAATATGTGGACAGCGCTACAGCGGCAGAATCAAATACGGCGGCTGTGGCAGATTGCCTGAAGACGTGCATGGCGGCGGCTACCAAATTGTTTGTTGAAAAGTTAGATTAGGTTTAGGAGGCGATGTATTTTAAGTGAGGGGCACAGGTGGGTAATTATTTCTAGTTTTAGGGGTAAGTTTTTCCTTCTAAAATCTAGTGGTCATAATTATCAAGTTTAGTAGCTCAATGGTCAGATCTTTCTGATTTTTGTGGGATTTTTTAGTCAATTCTCTAATTTCTGGTAGCCCGTTGTACTTTTAATATATAATAGATAGATGACACCTAGTAGCAGTCTCCCTCAGTTATCCAGTTTTGCTTTGAGGACCATCCTAGAGAAAGATAAACTTAATGGGACAAACTTCACTAACTAGTATCGTAATCTGAGAATTGTTCTTAAACAAGAAAAGAGGGACCATGTTCTAGACAACCTGCTTCTAGATGTGATGGATGAGAATGTGAGTGTCGCAGCAACCAATGTCTACCGTAGAACATGTGATGAGTCTACAGAAATTAGATGTCTTATGCTTGCTCACATGGAACCGGACTTGCAGCAGCAGTTTAAGAATGTTGAGGCCTACGATATGATCGAAAGCCTCAAAAGTATGTTCTAGGATCAGGCAAAGACCGAGAGGTATCAAGTCTCTCAAGCTTTGCTGAGTTGTAAGCTTAAGGATGGTGATCCATTGAGTCCGCATGTGATCAAGATGGTTGGTTACGTGCAGTCTCTGGAAAGGCTTGGCTACCCCATTAGCGAAGAGTTCGCTACGGATATAATTCTGAACTCTCTTCCTAGTGTGTATGGTCAGTTCATATCGAACTACCACATGCATGGTATGGATAAGAAGCTCACTGAATTACATGGGATACTTAAGCAGACATAGGTTGATCTCAAGAAAGGTACTAGCCAAGTGTTGGTGGTACAGAATAAGGCTAAGTTTAAGAAGAGTTCTTGAACTAAGAAGAAGAAGGCTAAGTCAGGAGGTAATGCTCAGGATGAGATCCCAAGCATTTCCTCAGGTACTAAGTCATCTCCTTCAGCCGGATCCGCTTGCTTCTATTGCAAGACGGATGGCCACTGGAAGAGGAATTGCAACAAGTATTTGGCGGATAAAGCCAAGAGTGGAGGTGTGACTTGTAACTCAAGTACACTTTTTTGCAATGTTATAGACCTTTATCTTGCTGATGCACCCGGTAGTTCTTGGGTATATGATACCGGATCAGTCATTCATAGCTGCAACTCGTTGTAGGGACTGGTAAGAACTAGGGGTGTAGCAAGAGGCGAGGTTGACATTCGGGTCGGCAACAAAGCAAGAGTTGCTGCGTTGGAAGTCGGCACGATGCAACTTCATTTACCTTCAGGATTCTTAATGGAACTGAATAATTGTTATTATGTTCTAGTGCTAAGTCGAAACATCATATCTGCCTCATGTTTGATGAGACAAGGCTATGAGTCCAATATTAAGAACAATGGTTGTTCTTTATATTTGAATGATATGTTTCACGGCTTTGCACCCGTTCAGAATGGGTTATTTATTTTGAATCTTGATGGTGGGATGGTCTATAACGTAAATATGAAAAGGTTGAAACCAAATGATCTGAATATGACTTACTTTTGGCACTGTCGACTTGGTCATATAAGTTGGAAATGCATGAAGAAGCTCCATGATGATAGACTCCTAACTTCGTTCGACTTGGAGTCGTTCGAGACATGCGAATCTTGCCTTCTAGGCAAGATGACCAAGACACCTTTTGCAAGGAGTTGTGAAAGGGCGTCTAACTTGTTGGGACTAGCACATAGTGATGTATGTGGTCCAATGAGCGTGACAGCCAGGGGTGGTTATGAGTACTTCATTACCTTCACTGATGATTTGAGTATATATGGATATGTCTACTTAATGAAACGTAAGTCGGAAGCCTTTGAAAAGTTCAAAGAATTCCAGAATGAAGTACAGAATCAACTCGGCAAGAAAATAAAGTTTCTTCGGTCGGACCGAGGGGGCAAGTACATGAGCCACGAGTTTGATGACCATCTGAAGAGTTGTGGAATAGTTCCTCAGCTCACTCCGCCGGGTACACCGCAGAGGAACGGTGTGTCGGAACGACGGAATCGGACCTTATTGGACATGGTACGATCAATGATGAGTCGGACAAATCTACCTTTATCATTTTGGGGTTATTTTCTAGAAACGACGACATTCACACTAAACAGAGTACCATCAAAATCGATAGAGAAGACACCACATGAGATGTTGACTGACAAGAAGCCGAGTTTGTCTTTTCTTAAGATTTGGGGTTGTGAAGCATTTGTCAAGCGACTTCAGTCGGACAAGTTTGCAGCCAAGTCGGATAAGTGCATTTTTGTTGGGTATCCAAGGGAAACCTTGGGTTACTACTTCTACAACCGAGAAGAGGGCAAAGTGTTTGTCACTCGGAACGGTGTCTTCCTTGAGAAAGAGTTCCTCAGTCAGGAAGTCAGTGGGAGTACAGTGCGGCTCGAAGAAGTTCGAGAGGAACCGGTCAATAGCGATTTGGCAAAAACCTTGGAGGTTGAGCCAGTCATGGTAGCTGAGCCGGCAGCTGCACCTACACTGCGAAGATCGGCAAGATTGCAAAGTGTTCATGATATATTACTGTTAGACAGTGATGAGCCGGCAACTTATTCGGAAGCGATGGTGGGTTCTGATTCTGAGTCATGGCTTGGAGCCATGAGATCCGAGTTAAAGTCCATGGATGATAATCAAGTTTGGAACTTGGTTGATCTGCCAGACGGTGCAAGACCCGTCGAGTGCAAATGGGTCTTTAAAAGGAAAACTGATATGGATGGAAACGTTTCTATCTATAAAGCACGGCTTGTCGCGAAGGGGTTCCGGCAGGTTCAAGGAGTTGACTACGATGAGACTTTCTCACCCATAGCGATGCTTAAATCAGTTTGGATCATGTTAGCTATAGCAGCCTATTTCGACTATCAAATATGGCAGATGGATGTCAAAACGGCTTTCCTTAATGGAAAATTAACCGAGGACGTGTATATGATACAGCCCGAGGGTTTTGTCGATCTGGCTAATGCTGACAAGGTATGCAAACTTCAGAAATCCATTTATGGATTGAAGCAAGCATCTCGGAGTTGGAACACTCGCTTTGATGAGGTAGTCAAATTGTTTGGCTTCATCAAGAGTGATCATGATTCTTGTTTATACAAGAAGTTTAGTGGGAGCAACGTAAACTTTCTGATCTTATATGTGGATGACATATTATTTATTGGAAATGATGTCCAGATGCTGCAAGAAACCAAGGAGTCATTGGAAAGGAGTTTCTCAATGAAGGACTTGGGTGAGGCAACTTACATACTAGGAATCAGGATCTATAGAGATAGATCTATGCGGCTCATTGGATTTGAGTCAAAGTGCATATTTGGACAAAGTGTTGAAGAAGTTCAACATGGAATTGTCTAAGAAGGGGTTCTTACCGATGTCCCATGGCATGAGACTTAGCAAGACTCAGTGTCCTTCGACGACTGATGAGCGAAGTAGGATGAGTGTGATTCCGTATGCTTCGGCAGTCGGATACATCATGTATGCCATGATTTGTACTAGGCCAGATGTTTCCTATGCTCTAAGTATTGTGAGCAGATACCAGGCTGACCCTAGACAAATCCACTGGGCAGCAGTTAAGAACATTCTTAAGTACTTGAGAAGGACTAAGGATGTGTTCCTAGTTTATGGAGGTGAGGTTGATCTCAGTGTAAGGGGGTTACACGGATGCGAGTTACCTTACTGACTCTGATGATTCTCGTTCGCAATCTGGGTACGTGTTCATTATAAATGGAGGGGCTGTGAGCTGGAAGAGTTCCAAGCAAGAGACTGTGTCTGCATCTATAACAGAAGCTGAGTATATTGCTGCCTCGGAGGCGGCAAAGGAAGCTGTTTGGATCAGGAACTGTGAGCTGGAAGAGTTCCAAGCAAGAGATTGTGTCTGCATCTATAACAGAAGCTGAGTATATTGCTGCCTCGGAGGCGGCAACGGAAGTTGTTTGGATCAGGAACTTCCTGATTGATCTTGGTGTGGTTTAGGGCTCGTCCAATCCGTTAGACGTGTATTGTGACAACAATGGTGCTATTGCACAAGCTAAGGAACCTAGGCAACACCAGAAGAACAAGCATATACTCATGCGATATCACTTGATTCGCCAGTTCGTGGATCATGGTGATATCAAGCTATGCAAGGTACACATGGATGCAAACGTTGCAGATCCGTTAACAAAGCCACATCCATAGCCTAAGCATGAGGCGCACATAAGAGCCATGGGCATTAGATGCCTAGACATATGATGTCAGGATGATTGACTCTAGTGCAAGTGGGAGACGGTTGGGAATATGCCCTAGAGGCAATCATGGTTGATGATATTTCCCAAAGTATTCATAAAGTAAAGTTTTCCTTATATGAACATCAGATATATATCACTGAATGCGTGATTCAGTTGTGGAACTATGTATTCATGATTGTTCATATTAGATTGTCCTTTGTCATTGAAGTTGTGGTGGGCACACAATTTAGACCAATGTGCAAGTCGGCTGATGACACGGTTCCACTTGTCATGGGCATGGGGATGCTATTCTGACTTACACTGATTCAGCTAAAGAGTTTACCGAGTCGGACTGACCCACAGTTGAGATGCAACGAGCATGTTGTCATTTGCAGTCTCAAGCAATGGAATCCTTCGACCTGAGGTGATTGCATGATCCGAGTTGTGGATCGCCAACTTAGGTTCTATCAAACGTTGTTCCGTAAATGGGTAGTTATAAAGGTAGAGTTTGGGTTGGTTGTGAAGCAAGCTGCGTGACGTGGATTACCAAGATGGGATTTGCCCCTCCGTAATGGAGAGATATTCTCGGGGCCCTCTCGTGTGATATGATTCGGAAGCATGGCCATGCGCTACTCAGTTAAGTGTTAACTGAGGAGTCGAACTAAGAGTTAGTCCAGTGAATCACATATCATGGTACGAGAATAGAGTTAAGCTATTTAAGGGATGGCAACTACTCACCTATAGCTTAACAGATATATCATGAGGCAAAGGGACTTGGACGAAAGTCACATTGAAGGTTCATCTTCTGACTTTGCGGCACTTGGGAGTTGGCACGTCTTGCTAGAGGCCGCTACCATCTATCGACTTGAGACCGAGTGTTCATGGGAGTGAGTTGGACTCAAAGCCATGATAGGATACTTGGAGGAGTAGCTCATGTCCTGTCCAGGTGTACGTGAACCTACAGGGTCACACACTTAAGGGTAAGGAGCCCATGTGGATTAGATCCATATGGAGATTGGAGTACAGCCTAGATGGGCCTCAAGCGTTGAGCCCAACTAGGAGTGTATATAAGTGGAGTGACAAGGGATAGTCCCTGACCTAGCCGTCACTTTCTCCACTTCCATTTCGGGCTAGACAGGATCTAGCAATCCTTTGTCTGTAGCTCCTTTCTGTATATCTGTGGATACCGGTAGAGGCGTTGCACGTGCGGCGCTAGAGACGGGGAAGCTCGTGGGGATCTGACGAAGGAGTTCGTGGGATTCGGAGGGCTGTCCGCGAATCGTTCGACACTGCTTTGACGCGCTACATCAACTTCCGCATCTGCGCGTCTAGCGGTAATCTCGTGGCCTTTAACCTGAGCTGAATCTTGGGTGTACCGCGTTAGGGAATTTTTTTTGTTTATCTCTGCATGGCCCAACGGGCAGTGGGTACTTATTCTTGATGGTGACATCATTCAACTTCCGGTAATCCATACATAAACAGTTACCGCCATCTTTCTTATCCACAAATAAAACAGGCGATCTCCATGGCGATGCGCTTGGTTGAATCAGACCTTTCTCCAGCATAGCATCCAGTTGCTTCTTCAGCTCCACTAATTCAGATGGGTTCATAATATAAGGTCTCTGAGCTATGGGTCTAGTTCCAGGAATTAGTTCAATGATGAACTCTATATCCCGATCTGGGGCATACTGGGCAATTCATCTGGGAATACGTCGGGGTATTCACAGACTACTCTGACTTGGTCTAGGGTTGGTTGGGCTAGACTCTTGTTGCATTTGAATTGACGGGGCAAGGTCTCATATACATGCTCTACTGATACTCCAGAGCTACTGGTCATGGTTATGGCTTTCTTGGCACAGTCGATCAATCCTTTATGTTTCGACATCCAATCCATTCCTAGTACTACTTCCAAACCTTTGGTTCCAAGTACTATTAGATTGGCATAAAAATCTATTCCATGGATTCTGATAGGTACAGCCTTGCAAATATTTCTAGCTTTGGTGGTTGAACCAAGTATTTGAACTATCATAACATGCTTCAATTTTGTTGGTTGAATCTCACTAGTGCATGCAAATTCTTCTGTAACAAACGAGTGCGATGCTCCAGAATCAAACAACACTCTTGCAAGTACTGAGTTAACATAAAACATACCTAGCACGACATCGGGCGCTTCCTGAGCTTCTTCAGCATTCATGTGGAACAGACGGTTGTTGCAGTTGAGCGAATTCCCTAGGGAAAATCTCCTTCCAGGATGAACACGGCGTTGCTGCTGAGCGAGTGCATTCACATTGGTGGCTGCTGCAAGCTTCTTGGGGCACTCATTGGAGTAGTGACCCTTGACTCCACATTCAAAGCAAGTAATTTGGGACTTGTCTTTTCCTGCAATAGGCACAGCATTGCTTCTAGTCCTTGGGGCAGTGTTGTTGTTGTTGTTGTTGTGGGACTTGGGCGGTGCATGGTTGAAGTTGTTGGAGTTGCCGGGGTTGTTGTTGTGGTTTCCTCCAGACTTCAAGTTTCCTCTGCTACGATTGGGATAGTTTGGACGGGACATAGGGGGTCTGTTGTTTCTTTGGGCATATCCTGCAGACGGGTAGGGGCGATACTTTTGAGTATGGTGGGATCCAGTCTGGTGCATCATCCTGCGCTTGTGATTGTCATTGGCTTGGTTGATCTCCCCATCCATCTGAATGGCAGAGTCTACTAGCTCTTCTAGGTCTCCAAAACGGATGTTGACTAACACAATCTGCATCTCATCATGCAATCTATTTAGGATCCTTTCCTTCTTCTTGGCTTCAGTGTTAATCTCATCAGGGGCATATCTAGGTAGCGACAGAAATTTGTCATGGTACTCAACTACCGTCATCCTTCCTTGCTTTAGTTCTCTGAACTCATCCCTCATCCCGGTGACCAAACCTTGGGGCACATGGGTCCGATTGAACTTGATCTTGAATGCTTCCCAAGTCATCATTTGACCTTCGTTCATGGTACGGGTGCTATTCCACCTGGCTCTTGCATCTTGTGCCAGATAATGGGTGGCAAACAGTACTTTTTCATTGGCTTCAACTCCTGCGACCTCCAAGTTGTTCTCCATGGTTTGCAGCCAGTCATCAGCATCTAAGGGATCCTCAGACTTATTAAAGATAGGTGGGTTGGTATTCTGAAAGTTCTTGAGCTTGGATCCATGGTGATCCTGGTTTCCGTGACCTTGGTTATTGTGGGCCATCTGAGCTATTTGTTGAAGAGTGGCTAGGTTGGCTTGGCATTCGGATCTACTAGCTTCATGGTCAGAAACTAGCATTTGCAGAATCTGCACCATCGGGTCCTGAGATGAACTGCTTCCTCCGGGGTTTCCACGAGTCATCTGAAGATTGAGATAGATAATGAGATAAGAGGGAAATTTCTAAGGTTCATGGTTTTGTTTCAAAAGCTTAAACTCTGAGTTTGACTCAGGTTTTGCGAACTAACAACTTCCTCTCATTCATTCATTCATTCAAAGCACACCATACAAACACACACCACACACAAATAGAAAATAGATGGTTTTAAGAACAATTCTGTGAAACTATGATATAGTGGGACCGAATACAACTCACTCCTACGGTAGTAATCAAGTGCATCTAATCATCATCAATGAAGTCGGAATCATCATCATCAGTGTGGAACTCCATGGCATCATCTTCCAGGTAGTCGTTGTCATCACTGAGGTAAGAGTAAAGATCTCCCTGGATATCTTCACCTTCCTCCTCCTTCGCTTCAAGTCGGACTTCCTGTTCACGGATGGTCTTCTCGAGAGCGGCCACCTTCTTGTGAAGATGATCAATGGTGCGATCTTTCTTGTCGCGCTGACGACGAAGTGATTGGTGCTCCTTGGCGAGAATGGCGAGGGTCTGGTCCTTCTTGACTGCAATGGCATGGTTGTGGTTGGCGTAGGCATGGGCGTTGTCCAATTCCTTCTGCCTATCATACAACATAAAGTCAAGATTTTCCACCTGGTGCTTTAGCTCCGGGTTTCCTGGCATCTCCAAGGGCATTCCCATAGAATCACACCTTGCGAAGTGAGCAAAGCGAGTTCCCTGGATCAAGTTGATGTTTTGCCCACATAGACGGGAAAGTGCTTCATGCATAGCCCTGGCTAATCCATCTAGCCAGTTGTTCTCACGCAAGGTGAATTGGATCTTCCCCGAAGTGGGTGCTTCCATCTTGCCTCTGAGATCTGCAACTATCAGCCATTGTAGATCTCCTCCTATGTGATCGTTGAGTTGGGCCCCGAAGAATTCCGGGTGCGTGCGCTCAAAATACTCTGACAGTGCATCTAGATCCCTCTCAAAGACCAGTTGGCCTCCGATGCCCAACTGGTAGAACATGCAATACTGGACTTCCATCTATAAGAATTTAGGATGAGTAAGTGAGTGAGGTGATCAAGTGTGTCAATTTTTTATGTAGGAAAGCAAGAATTTTTGAGGAACATGATTTTTTTTGAAAGAATCTCAAGGATAAGAGTGGGAATAGGTTTTTCATAAATACTCCTTCTGTTTTGAAACTAAGTTTTTTGTTTGGACGTCCATTCTAACTAGGGTCTCCTATGGTCAGGATGGCTCTGATACCAACTTATCAACACCCGGATTTTTAATCCCAGATGCCTGTTATGCCATACCTCGCAATCCCAGGATTACCATTTTTGCGAGACATAACCGATTGGTATCACAGTAAATCATCCATTACAAACCATAATAAGGTCTAACAAATAAAGGATCTCAAGATCCAGTCTTAATACAAATCAAGCAGCGGAAAAGAAACATAGTAGGGGCTCCATCTTCAAAGTCACAGGCAATGCTGACAATGGGAGATGATCCTAGTTGTCGTAGACCTCCTCCTATCCATCATCCTAGTAGTCCTCCTCATAGTCTGTCCACGGGAATAGCCAGGGACAAAGCCATGAGTACTGTTTACGTACTCACAAACTATCACTAACAAGTAAGGTAGTTCTAGTAGGAATCTTAAGCTTTAGGTTTATTTGCAAAAGGCCAGATTTATCTAAAACTGAGTTTAGAAGTAAAGAAAACTAAGTTAATGTTCTAAATCACTTAAGTGGGAACCTAGTTTTCATATCCACAACCCTCTTGTGGTCAAGTCAAAGTCATAGTTCAATTCACTAGTCATTTTGAAAACATCTGAAGATGGAACAATATGGCCACTCCAACTGTCCATGACCGCGGACGCGGCTATTCGAATAGTTTGACAATCTGCAGAGGTGGTACACTTTCACCACAAAATTCGATACATCCACAAGGGATAACCTTGAATCATCATACTTAGTATGTGGATAATCAATCATAACCTTTCAATTACACACTCTAGTATAGGCACCTCCCCTATGAGCTTGGCCTCCCAGCCATGGCCATCTTCCATCCTGGGCACTACATATGTGGACATTCACACTCACGAGGTAGCCTCAGCTCAACCTCTTTCTGCGAGGGAACCCATACTAAGGCATATAAACTTCCAGTTAATCCCTACCCAATACAAGTATTGTGGTTGTAGGATAAGATTGGAATGGTATCGCATCCGAACCCAACCATCAGTTTTTATAAAGGGCTAAGGCTCATGCCTCAATATTTTCATCATCAAATCCTTTTGTGTTTCTCAACACATATCAAAACATTTCAATAGAATGAATCATCAATCCAAGGTTTTCATAATCATTTTCACCAAGTATTCCCATCTAAAAGTGATCAACTATTATGCTTAGCACTAGCCACTAAAGTTGAGGGTATTCACTAATGAGGGGTGCTAATCAAGTGTAACTATCCAACTCTAATCTCATGCCTTGGAATGACATCTAAGTATAACTAGTTAGGCCTAGTTTTATACTCTTTATGGTATCTATACTATTTTTCCAATACTCACAAAGCACTAACTAAAAGTAAATAACTTTGGTAACAGTAGAAGAATAAAGGTTGCAAGTAAAACTTGGGATTGGTATAATCAAAGTGGTATAACCAAAGCATGCCTAATGCATCTTGCATAGGTTATGAAGGGGGCAAGTGTTAACTTGCATAGTTAACTTGTAGTGCTAGGCTTGCATAGGTATAATACTTGCAAGTGTTAGCTTGCCTTGAGTAGTGAAGTGGTTGAAGTTTTCTTATTCTTCTTGGTAGTACTCCTCCTCCTCGTATCCCGGGTTGGTAGTATCGTCTATAAATGAATACGAGGTACACAATCACCAAACAATACTTAACTACTTCTATTTAGCACACTAAGGCTCACACTTTATGATCTAGCATCATCACAATCATCACATGAAATAAAGACTTAATCTTGTTTGTCTTAATTTTGAAAAGTAATTTCTACTCATTGAAAATACTTAAGATTTAATATTCTCCAATTAAAATATGGGATCATGTTGACACATGTCATCACCACATATTATAATACATGGGATTGTGATTTAAAGTGGTGGTCATATTTTATAAAGTTTAAGATTATCATTTAATAGAATTAAAGTGACTAGAAATGCCTAATTAGCATTCTTTTGGTACTAGTCCAATGTCACTACATGCAAACCTAAATACTTTTACATATTCAAATAGATCTTGTCAAATGTGATTTTTGAGAGTTGGAATCAACTCAAAAGCATTTATGGTTGGTTTTTGAAAAATGTTTGAATATGGAAAATTCTCTATCTTGTAATTTTTACTATAGGTGATCTCTAACTCCAAAGGGTTTGAATCCAACGGGCTTGGATAGATAATTTAAATACCTTTCTAACAAAATTGGAATCATGTAATTTGGTTCAGTGAAACTCTCTGAATTGATTTTTGAATCTACTGACACAAATTGGTTTTAACTAAAATGGAAAATAGTCATTTGAATATACAGGCCTGCGTGGGAAACTAACTGGGCCGGCCCAATCTGCACAGCGTGGCGCAGCGGGCCACTGACAGGGGGTCCCACTCGTCAACGACTCAAACTAACTGAAACAGTATCGTGCAATCTAGGCCCTACGATTAGAACACGATCTAACGGTTGAGGTTCATCGTCGACGATGAACAACTCTGGCAAGGTCTAAACCCTAATGTGGTGGTGGGGGTCATGTGAGGATCACCAGGGCTCCAGCTAGGGTCGGTGATGGGAGCGAATGACGTGGTCGACAACGGCGGTTGGAACGGTGGTCGCGGTAGCTCCTAGGACGGCTCCAATCGACTACGCCCTTCCTTCACTGCAGCGGCGGGCTCTGGCTAAATTCTAGCGAAGCGGTGCTCGCCTTGCTCCGGGGAAGGTTGTGAAGAGTGGGGAGTGTGGCGGTGTGGAAAATTGAGGCGGAGAGGGCCTCTATTTATACACCAACAAGGGGACCGAGCGGGATGGGCTAGCTTCTCCGGCGACGGCGGTACAACGAGCTAACAACATGGCTGAGGGTAGGGGGCGACACGGTGCTCCCTGGCGGTCATCATGGGCATAATGGCGTGGCACAGGGCGGTCGAGGTTGGTCGGGCACGTGCGATGCTCTGCGCGGAACCGACGGTGTTCGAGACGGTGCACGGGGGCTACGGGTCACGCGGCGGTGAACGAGGATGTCTGGGAGCTAGCTGGGTTAAGGCGAGTCTGTGCACGCGAGCCGAGGGCGAGGCGCGGCGCATGCGAGCTAGTCGGCTGCGGAGCTCTGGCGCGCTCTCGGCACGGCGCAGAGACAGTGGGCGTGGCGATGCTGGGGTGGTCCAGGGCCTGGCTGTGGGCAAGGGCTGGACAGGGGGTGGCAATGGATGGCCGCCTATCTCCTGCGCATCGTAGGAGAGGGTGGCGTGGTCCGTGGCGCTCTGTCCATGGTCGACCGGCGAGTGTGGCTTCGGGTGGCGGTGCACTGGCGCAACGGCAAGGGGGTGGCTATCCATGCATTGCTAGACACTGGGGGAGATAGGGGGTGAAGAGGGGACAATTTGGTTGGGTGATCACTGCTCAAAATAGTGAAGTTAGGCTAGGTTTAAATTGTGTCTGCAAGGTGTTTGATTAAATGGCCGAAAGAACTTATGTTTGAAAATTTTGAATGAAATTTGGTGAGTGATCTTATCTTATGCTTGAGTGCCTATGGTTGCTTGGAAAAGGCGAGGCGAATTGATTTAGTTGGTTTTTGCAAAATGGTGATCTTACCATATGAACTTGATTTAAATGTGAATTGTCCTTTAAATAGATTTGAAAATAGTTTATGTGAGTTTGTAAAGTGGGCCTTGGTTCACTTTTACTTGGTCTAGCAAGGGGTGAAAACAAGTGGAATTGTTTCTGTTAGAAATTCTTTTCTAGGAACACTCAAAGTGGCCTAGTGGTTAACTTTGGTCAAAATGACCATTAGATTATTTAATTCATATTTGATTTCTTTTTCTTTTGATTTTGTTTGTAATTGGCCTAGATGATGTAGCATTCTTCTTTAAACCATTTCTCATCATTTGTAGCAATCAAACATGGCAAATGCACTCAATCATACACTAAGGCAAAACACACGTGCATTCCATATAGATTTTTTGAATAAAAGTTTTTTGTTAACCCTAAATTTGGGTGATTAGAACTTGATAATCTTGATTAATGTTTTGGGGGTGTTACACTTGGCGCGGCACACTGCCTTCGGCAAATTCCTTCGGGAGTATGTCAGGACTGGCCTATATCCCCTCGACTAGGCTGCCCCTGCCCTGCTAGGCGTCTCCGTGTCCCGGCCTCCTGCTGCTGCCCTTGCTTTTATTTTGTTTTAGTTAATTATTACATGTGTGTTGCATGTAGGACAATATATCTGTGGACCGTGGTGTCTCTGGTAAACCTTCTATATATATGTACTAATCTACTCCTTTATATGGAGTGCCTTAAAATTTGTAGTGTTCAATTATATTACTGATCATGCTCATACACACTACCAAATATTTCTAGTATTCGATTATATTATAATTATCAAGGAATGCATCAACAAGTTAAATTGGTCGAAATTTTGTATTGAAGTAACTAAATGATCTCACATTGGTGGTGGACGTTGGCAGAAGCCGAGGCCGAAGGCATCAGCCGAAGACGTTGGCGCGACACGCATCCTTCTGCAAATTCCATACAAGTTCAACAACGGGTTGCCACCGCCTAGCTCCGAATTCGCTTACAGGTTTAACATGGCCGAACTTGAGCTACTGAGGGTACAACTCCCACAGATACCTAGTCACGGGTGGCAGAATTGGCGTGGGTGCGACCACAGCGACGGCGAGCTCGGATTCTAGAGGAGGAAAACATGACCGAGCATGGTCGACGCAGTGACAGATCTCACCGGGAACCAATTCTCGTCCCCGCGCCGTGCCATGGTTGAAGGGAATATGCCCTGAGAGGCAATAATAAAGTTGTTATTATACATGTTCGAAGTATATGATAGATGTTTATTTTACATGCTATAATTGTATTAATTTGGAAACGTTAATATATGTGTGTTTGATAAAAAAAGAAAAGATCCTAGTTATGCCTCTCTTATAAACTAGCTCGTTGATTAACAAGATGATCAAGGTTTCCTGATCATGGACATTGGATGTTGTTAATAACGAGGTCACAACATTAGTGGAATGATGTGATGAACAATCATCTGAAGTATAGCATTATGATCAAAGTCATTGTGTTTATATTGCTATAACATCTAACAAAGTAATCCTAGTCCTTAGACCATGAGATCATGTTAATCACTAATACTGGAAGAGTATCTTGATAACATCAAACGTCACACCATGAAAGGGTGATTATAAAGGTGGGTTCAGTGCTACGAAAGTGTTATGTAGAAGCTCATGGATCAAGAGTGGGATTTTTCCATCCCGATGACGGATAGATATTCTCTAGGCCCTCTCGGTGATATCACATTAGTTATCTTGCAAGAAAGTGATAAGATCACTAGAATGTTATATCACGGGAACAAGAAAAGAATACATGTCGGTAACGAGATCAAACTAGGTATGGAGATACCGATGATCGAATCTCGGACATGTAATATATCACGAGACAAAGGGATTTAGTTACTAATGTTAAAGGTTCTCATGATCATAGAAGTCATCGTAGAATGTGTAGGAGTCGGTATGGATCTCCAGGTCCCGCTTCTAATTATTGATCTGAGAGGGGTCTCGATCATGTCTGCATTATTCACGAATCGTAGGGTGACACACTTAAGGGACACCAACACCATTTGGAGCAAATGTGTTTCAGACGAATGAATTGCAAAGCGCTGGAATTATTCAATAGACACCGAAACTGTTTCGGGTGAAATTGCAGAAATTGGTTCTGCATGTAATATTGAAATGTTGCAGGGGGTTTTATGTGAATGTTTGTTAATTAAAGTAATTAACAAAATTCTGAATAAATTTAATAAAAGAGTTTTATTAAATGAGAGAGCATTAAATTTGGAGAAATTTAATGCATTTAAAGTGGAGACTTTAAAAGAGAATGTGAAGGGGCATTTTAATGTGGAGGGAGTTACCACCACATGAATGGGGAGGTGAGGGGTCACCTCCATGGGGCGCCGACCATGGAAGGGGTACCCCCCTCCTCCTATAAAAGGCCACCCCTCTCACCCTTCTTCCTCACACCTCCTCGTGAAGGATCTCTCTCCCCCTCTAGAATTATTCCCCCATGGTCTCGGATTAGCGAAATACATGTTCCCGGTGGCATTTCGTCTGGAAGGAGTTGCTGCTTCCGCTGCATTGCTGGAGCGAGGACGCAGAGGTTGTTCGGTGGCCTGAACGTGTGTGCGAGTGCAGATGCGCTGCTGGTTTGCGGCGCTAGGACTTCCACACGATCTTGAGATCGGCAAGCGTACGACTACATCATCCACGAGTTCCTACTCATTAACAAAACTTTGTTGTCTTCGAGGGTAAGTTCTCCATGGATGTATATCCACCCGTTGCTTGTATCTAGTAGATAGATCTTGGTGTATAGTTCTCATCATAGGAATTTTTTTGTTTTCTATGTTGCGAACCCTTCAATGGTATTAGAGCCTGATCTATGCGTAGGTGCTTTGCACGGGTAGTACACATATGTTTATATGTGGGCGATGATGATCATGTTATTGCATATTTCATGTACTTTGGATATTGGTGGCATAGTGGGATGAAGCGGCCCAGACCAACCTTACATGTCATCGCACATAAGACCGGTTCCACGACTGACATGCAACTTGTTTTGCATAAGTGGCTGGTGGGTGTCTGTCTCTCCTATCATAGTCAATATCTGATTTACAACAAGTTGCTAATAATTTGGTTATCATCGTTGTGGTTTCATGTTCGTAGGTAAGAACGGTTCTATCTCTGAAAGCCCTAAGCCACGTAAAACATGCAATTGATAAATTAGAGGCATCTAGTTTAGATCGTTGCTGGGCTAGTGTCATGATATGGTAATGTTGTAAGTTGATGTATAGTTGATACTCTTACAACACACTTAACATGTAAGTTCCATAGACCTTGGCCTTACACAAAAAGGAATGATAGAGATCATACGACGATGCATATGATAGTGATCAAATGCAAGAACCATATCATTTCACTTTACACATTTAATGTTCGCATCTTATATTGCTAGTTTGGCGTTTTAGTAGCGTTATAAGATGATCCCTCATTTAAATATCAAGATAAAAATGTGTTCTTCCTTTAGTACACACCGTTTATGTTTTGTCGTTTCAAGACATCACGTGATGATCGGGTGTACTTGAATCCACGATCATATTTCGGGTCTAAGACAATTTTACACACACGAGTACTAAGGTTCTTACTTGGCGAGCCTAGCATGTATAGACATGGCCTCGAAACACAGACCAAAAGGTTAAGCATGAGTCATATGGTTGATATGATGCCCATATAGATGCTCGCCTTTGAAGCTACACCGACTCACGTGATGATCGGACTTGGTGTAGTGGATTTGGTTCATGTAATCACCAAAAATACATGAGGGATGTTGTTTTTGAGTGGCAGTTTAGTTGAACTCAATCTATCATAAACTTAGTCTAAATAAACTTTACAAATTCTGTTGTAGATGGCACCACCTGCTTTTAATTTCAATGTGGTCATGGAGAAAGATAAACTTGTTGTGAATGGTAGCAACTTCACCAACTGGGCTATGAATTTGAGGATTCTCCTCTCTACTGCACAAAAGCAATATGTGCTAGAAGCGCTGCTAGGCCCCCCCAGCTCCTGATGCCCCTAACAAGGAAAAGAATGTCTATGTGACTCGTCAGGAGGACCACAACTTAGTTCATTGCGGCATACTGTATGGGCTAGAGCCAGAACTTCGAAAGCGTTTCGAAAATTGGAATGCCTTTGATACCATGGGTGAATTGAAAATGATTTTCGATACCCATGCTGCCATAGAGAGTTATAATGCTTCAGAAAAGTTCTTTAGCTGCATGATGGAAGAGAACAACTCCGTAAGTGAGCACGTACTCAAAATGTCTGGGTACGCCGATAAGCTTGTGTCCTTGGGAATAACGATTCCCATTGAATTAGGCATACATCATGTTCTCCAATCTCTGCCACCTAGCTACAAGAGCTTCGCGATGAACTATAACATGCAGGGCATGAAGAAGACTCTCCCCGAGCTTCTGTTAATGCTTAAAACTGCAGAAGTGGAGATAAGGAAAGAACATTAAGTGTTGATGGTCAATAGAACCACCAGTTTTAAGAAAGACAAGAAGGGTAAACAGAAGGGAAAGAAGGGCGGAAAATCTGTTGTTGCGCTTGAAAAGAAATCCCGGGCTGGCCCTAAGTCTAATACCGAGTGCTACTATTGTAAGGGGACTAGCCATTGGAAGCACAACTACCCCAAGTTTTTAGCGAACAAGAAGTTTTTGGCGGACAAGAAAGCCGGCAAGGCAAACAAAGGTATATATGATATACATGTTATTGATGTGTACTTGACTAGTACTCGCAGTAGCACCTGGGTATTTGATATCGGATCGGTTGCTAACATATGTAACTCAAATCAGGGGCTGCGGAACAAGCGACCGCTAGCAAGGGATGAGGTCAAGATGTGTGTCAGCAATGGATCAAGAGTTGATGTGATCGCTGTCGGAACGCTACCTCTCCACCTACCATCGGGATTAGTTATAAACCTAAATAATTGTTATTTGGTGCCTGCACTGAGCATGAACATTATATCTGGACCTTGTTTGATGTGATGTGGTTATTCGTTTAAATCCGAAAACAATGGTTGTTAGATTTATATGGATAATATATTTTATGGACATGCACTAGTGATGAATGGTTTATTTCTGTTGAATCTTGATAGTACTCATACGCACATCCATAATGTTGATGCTAAAAGGATTAAACTTAATGATGATATATATGCATATATGTGGCACTGCCTTCTAGGTCATATTGGCGTTAAACGCATGAAGAAACTCCATTCCAATGGACTTTTGGAATCACTTGATTTTGAATCATTTGATACATGTGAGCCATGCCTTATGGGCAAGATGACTAGAACGCCGTTTTCCGGTTCAATGGAACGGCGACAGATTTATTGGAAATCATACATACTGATGTATGCGGTCCAATGAGTGTGTCGGCACGAGGTGGATATCGTTATTTTGTTACTTTCATGGATGATTTGAGTAGATATGGGTATATCTATTTGATGAAATACAAATCTGAAACCTTTGAAAAGTTCAAAGAATTTCAGAATGAAGTGGAAAATCATCGTAATAGAAAGATCAAATTTCTGCGGTCCGACCATGGAGGTGAGTATCTAAGTTACGAGTTTAGCACACACATGAAAAAGTGTGGAATAGTTTCACAACTCACGCCTACTGGAACACCACAACATAATGGTGTGTCGGAACGTTGTAATCGTACTCTATTGGATATGGTTCGATCTATGATGTCTCTGACTGACTTGCCACTATCATTTTGGGGTTATGCACTAGAAACCGCTGCATTCACTTTAAATCGGGCACCGTCTAAATCTGTTGAAACGACACCGTATGAATTATGGTTTGGAAACAAACCTAAGCTGTCATTTCTTAAAGTTTGGGGATGCGATGTTTGTGTGAAGAAACTTTGGCCGGATAAACTCGAACCCAAAGCGGAAAAATGCGTCTTCATAGGATACCCTAAAGAAACAATTGGGTATTCCTTCTATCACAGATCCGAGGGCAAGGTTTTTCGTTGCCAAGAATGGATCCTTTCTAGAGAAAGAGTTTCTCGCGAAAGGTATGAGTAGTCGAAAGGTAGAATTCGAAGAGGTTATTGAACCTTCTCTTCATGAAATGGCGAGTAGCTCAGCACCGAAAGTCGTTCCGGAGTTGACTTCACCAAATGAAGAAGGAACTAATGATAATGATCATGAAACTCCAAAAGAGAACACTACCGAACCTGGCAGGTCTAGTAGGAAACGTGCAGCTCCTGAACTGTACGGCAATCTTATTGTGAATTTCATGGTTGATGAAATGGATGACCCTGCGACGTATGAAGAAGCGATGATGAGCCCGGATTCCAACAAATGGCTAGAAGCCATGAAATCCGATATGGAATCCATGTACGGAAACCAGGTTTGGACCTTGGTGGACTTACCTCATGACCGAAAGGCCGTTGAGAATAAATGGATTTTCAAAATAAAAACCGATGCTGATGGTAATGTAACCGTCTATAAAGCTCGACTTGTTGCAAAAGGGTTTCGACAAATTCAAAGAGTTGACTACGATGAGACATTCTCTCCCGTAGCGATGCTAAAATCAGTTAAGATTGTGTTAGCAATTGATGCATATTTCAATTATGAAATATGGCAGATGGATGTCAAAACTGCGTTCCTCAATGGTAACATTGAAGAAGAGTTGTATATGATACAACCTAAGGGTTTTGTTGATCCAAAGGATGTTAACAAGGTGTGCAAGCTTCAGCGATCCATCTATGGACTAAAGCAAGCATCACGGAGTTGGAATCTCTGCTTTGATGAGGTGATCAAAGAGTTTGGATTTGTCCAAACTTATGGATAAGCTTGTATTTACAAGAAAGTGAGTGGGAGCAATGTGACATTTTTTATATTATATGGGGATGACATATTATTGATTGGAAATGATATAGATCTTTTAAACAGTGTTAAAAGTTATATAAACAACAAATTTTCTATGAAGGACCTAGGTGAAGCGTCATATATATTAGGCATAAAGATATATAGAGATGGATCGAGACGCCTAATAGGGTTATCCCAAAGTACATACCTTGATAAAATTTTAAAGAAGTTTAAAATGGACGAAAGTAAGAAGGGGTTCTTACCTATGTTGCAAGGCAAGACATTGAGTAAGACTCAAAGTCCGGCTACGACGGAAGAAAGAGAGATAATGGATAAGATCCCCTATGCTTCAGCCATAGGCTCTATAATGTACGCCATGCTATGTACAAGACCGGATGTGGCACATGCTATTAGTTTGACTAGTAGGTACCAATCTGATCCAGGTTTGGAACACTGGATAGCGGTCAAGAATATCCTTAAGTACTTGAGAAGAACTAAGGAAATGTTTCTTGTATACGAAGGTGAAGAAGAGCTGGTCGCTAATTGTTATGTCGATGCTAGCTTTGACACTGATCCGGATGACTCTAAGTCTCAATCCGGATATGTATTTCTCATGAACGGAGCAGCAGTTAGTTGGAGGAGCTCCAAACAACCCGTGGTAACAAGGTCAACAACGGAGGCGGAATATATTGCCGCTTCAAAAGTAGCACAAGAAGCAGTTTGGATGAAGGAGTTCATTACCAAACTAGGTGTGGTTCCTAGTGCGTTGGATCCAATGGTGATCTATTGTGACAACAATGGAGCCATAACCAACGTAAAGGAACCAAGGTCTCACAAGAATTCCAAACATATTAAGCGCCGGTTTCACTCCATCCGTGAGCATGTCAAGGATCGAGATATAAAGATTTGTAAAGTACATACGGGTCTCAATGTAGCAGATCAGTTGACTAAAACTCTCCCTAGAGCAAAACATGATCAACACCATAACTCCATGGGTGTTAGATTTATCACCATGTAACTAGATTATTGTCTCTAGTGCAAGTGGGAGACTGAAGGGAATATGCCCTGAGAGGTAATAATAAAGTTGTTATTATACATATTCCAAGTATATGATAGATGTTTATTTTACATGATATAATTGTATTAATTTGGAAACGTTAATACATGTGTGTTTGATAAACAAAAGGAAAGTTCCTAGTTATGCCTCTCTTATAAACTAGCTCATTGATTAACAAGATGATCAAGGTTTCCTGATCATGGACATTGGATGTTGTTAATAGAGAGGTCACAACATTAGTGGAATGATGTGATGAACAATCTTCCGAAGTATAGCATTACGATCAAAGTCATTGTGTTTATATTGCTATAACATATAACAAAGTAATCCTAGTCCTTAGACCATGAGATCATGTTAATCACTAATACTGGAAGAGTATCTTGATAACATCAAACGTCACACCATGAAAGGGTGATTATAAAGGTGGGTTCAGTGCTACGAAAGTGTTATGTAGAAGCTCATGGATCAAGAGTGGGATTTGTCCATCCCTATGACGGATAGATATTCTCTGGGCCCTCTCAGTGATATCACATTGGTTAGCTTGCAAGCAAGTGATAAGATCACTATAATGTTATATCACGGGAACGAGAAAAGAGTACATGTCAGTAACGAGATCAAACTAGGTATGGAGATACCGATGATTGAATCTCGGACATGTAATATATAGCAAGACAAAGGGATTTAGTTACTAATGTTAAAGGTTCTCACGATCACAGAAGTCATTGTAGAATGTGTAGGAGTCAGTATGGATCTCCAGGTCCCGCTTCTGATTATTGATCTGAGAGGGGTCTCGATCTTGTCTGCATTATTCACGAACCATAGGGTGACACACTTAAGGGACACCAACACCATTTGGAGCAAATCTGTTTTAGACGAATGAATTGCAAAGCGCTGGAATTATTTCAATAGACACCGAAACTGTTTCGGGTGAAATTGCAGAAATTGGTTTAGCATGTAATATTGAAATGTTGCAGGGGGTTTTATGTGAATGTTTGTTAATTAAAGTAATTAACAAAATTCTGAATAAATTTAATAAAAGAGTTTTATTAAATGAGAGGGCATTAAATTTGGAGAAATTTAATGCATTTAAAGTGGAGACTTTAAAAGAGAATGTGAAGGGGCATTTTAATGTGGAGGGAGTTACCACCACATGAATGGGGGAGGTGAGGGGTCACCTCCATGGGGCGCCGGCCATGGAAGGGATACCCCCCTCCTCCTATAAAGGGCTACCCCTCTCACCCTTCTTCCTCACACCTCCTCGTGAAGGATCTCTCTCCCCCTCTAGAATTATTCCCCCATGGTCTCGGATTAGCGAGATAAATGTTCCCGGTGGCATTTCGTCTGGAAGGAGTTGCTGCTTCCGCTGCATCGCTGGAGCGAGGACGCGGAGGTTGTTCGGTGGCCTGAACGTGTGTGCGAGTGCGGATGTGCTGCTGGTTTACGGCGCTAGGACTTCCACACGATCTTGAGATCGACAAGCGTACGACTACATCATCCTCGAGTTCCTACTCATTAACAAAACTTTGTTGTCTTCGAGGGTAAGTTCTCCATGGATGTATATCCACCCGTTGTTTGTATCTAGTAGATAGATCTTGGTGTATAGTTCTCATCGTAGGAATTTTTTTGTTTTCTATGCTGCGAACCCTTCAATGGTGAGGGAGAGCTCCGACTCGGGATGGGGATGAGAGCGGGGCCGAGCAGGTTCGTCCACATCCCAGCTTCGTGCCATGGTCGCGACCGTAGATTGGCGCTCCGGGGAAGAAGACGCGTAATGGATGCAGGCGCCAACGCTTCAAGCCTACAGGGAGGAGAGCGAGGCCGAGCAGGTTCGTCCATGTCCTAGCTCCGCGCCATGGCCGTGACACCCCACATATTGCCGCTCTAGGGAAGAAGACAACGCGTAATAGATTCAGACACCAATGTTGCAAGCCTACATGGATGTCGCGACGGGAGCGACATAACGGCGAAATCTGACAGGAGGGCCTGATACGTCCAAAACGTATCTACTTTCCCGAACACTTTTGCTATTATTTCTCCTCTAAACTTGTGTTATTTGGATGCAACTAATACGGACTGACGCCGTTTTCAGCAGAATTACTTTGGTGTCTAGTTTTTGTGCAGGAAATCAACTATCAGGAAAAATCCTGGAAAATATGCCAAAAATCATATTTCACCAGAAGACTCACGGAGCTAGAATACGAGACAGAGTGGGGCTGGGGCCTGGCCACACCACCTGGCCACGCGGGTTGGGCCTGGCCGCGCCAGGGGGTGGTCTGGCCACCCCAGACACCCCCTCGGTCTCCCTCTTTGCCTATAAGTTGCCTTCTGACCTAAAAACTCAGGAGGGTTCGACGTTTTTCTAGAAAGAGTTCCGCTCCGCTGCCACCATCATATTCCACGATTCAAAACCTGAAACTCCGTTCTGGCACCCTGCCATCATCATCACCATCACCATCACCATCGCTTCTCCATCAGCCATCCATGTTTCCCCCATCTATGAGTGAGTAATCCCCCGCTGTAGGCTATGGGGATGGTAGGGATTGGATGAGATCGTTCATGTAATGGCATCAGATTGTTAGGGCATGGTTCCTAGTATCTTCTATTAGTGGTTTTTGACTTTGTTGCGACTTGTTATGCTTAATGCTTGTCACTAGGGCCCGAGTGCCATGATTTCAGATCTGAACTTGTTATTGATTCATTATGATAGTATTGTTTATGGTCTTACCTACAAGTTGTATACACACGTTGTTGTCTGGAACCAATGGCCCCTGATGGGGATATGCCGAAGGGGGTATGCCCAGCAGGACGTTCCGATTGGGTCGAAGGGCCTGTGAGTGGGCCTGAAGGACGGCGACTGGAGTGCGACTGAAGGAAAGGCCTAACGACTGGAGACTGAAGGCCCAGAAGCGTACTTGAAGCCCAGTCGGATTAGGTCAAAAGCCTCCGAGTCCATATCTGGCTCAGTTGTAACTTGTAAACCCTAGCGAGGTGACTCCTATATAAACCTCCCTAGGGTATCCTTAGGACTTACGTTCCATCATACACCCCCTCAAGCGACTCGCTGCTTAGACGCCGAGCTCGCCACCCTTGTAACTCGCTCTCCATTAATCTAATCTAGCAGGAGTAGGTCTTTACCCCCCGGGGGGCCGAACCTGGGTAAACCATGTGCATCCACCCCCCATCTCGCACCGCAGATGGCCGCCAGCTCTTCCTCACGTTACAATCAATCGCTGCCAATAGCAGCTACTGCCGTGGCCATTTCCACGACAGTGGCGCCAACTGTGGGGCATAGCAGGACTGGCCTGAGTTCTGCGGCGAGACCCTATTTGCCGATCGACCGGCCGCTTGCCACTGGCCGCATGATCGCCATCGGTGGGATCTTACAGATCCTGCCCAGCAGCTACATCCCGGCGTCACGCCTGGTCATTCACGGTGCGGTGATGTCGGTCGGCTGCATCAACCTCTTCGTCGGCTTCACCGGCGCGGTCGACCCAGCTGCAACGATGATCATCGGTGGATCGCCGCCGCACCGCGATCTACTCTCAGAGGAGCAGGTCTGCTCCATGAGGAGCCTTGTCACCGAGTACGACTCGGACGCCAACGACACGGCCGAGACCAACACCGCCACCAACAACGAGGCCCTAAACAACGACGCTGACTCCACGACCCCTGCCTCGGTCGACGGATCTATCACCGCTGCATCACGAGAGGACTCCATCACGCGAGTCTCCAACCCGGAGGATTTTGAGGACCCTTCCATCCTCGGAGTCACCTAAAGACTTCCGTGCCAGATCCAATCGCTTTAACGCGATCTACATGGCGGGCAGCACGGCCGCTCCGCCAGATCCGTTCTCCACACCGATCCCGCCGACTGTTATGGCCACAGAGGTGGAGGAATCCCACCTGCGACTCGCGGAGGCACAACGCAACGAACTCGCCGAGCGCGAGAAATACCGCCTCGAGCGGGAAACAGCGCGGCAGCTATCGCTCTATCACCAGCGCCGCATCAGGACCCGCCTGAACTCCAACATCCAGGGCTGCATCCTGAACTTCAACGATGAAAGCGACCCCGCATGCGCGGCCAAGCGCGAATACTGCGAGAACGCGCCGCCAGGCGGCAGCAATCCTGCGAGACCACCACCCGGCGCACCAGCGACCGGAGCCCCTCCACCACCCATTGGCCACGCGCACCCGCCGGACCAACCGCGGATCATCATCTCGCCTCAAGCCTGCGACGCCAACGGACTACCACTCTACTCCACCCCGATGGACAATGTCGTCACGGCCGACACCGCGGTCGCCAACCTGGACGTCCAAGGCGACGGCGCGCTGTAGATCCAGTATGCCAAGGCCCTACTTGCCAGGGCCGTCGAGCAACAAGCTGCGGGAGTCGATCTACGGGGGCGGATGTATTCCCGTTCCTCAGCAAGCAGAGCGGAATCAAGCGGTCACCCCACCATCACCAACGCATTGACCTGCCCTCCACCGCAGCCCCTGGCGAACCAGCCATGGGCCACCAACCCCGCGTTGTCCACCAACAAGCCGTGATCGGCGAATAACACGGTCGCCGCCAACGGGTAGCCCATTGATGCTCGAACGAACATCATCAACAACCAGGCGTGGAAGATGCGCCAGCCCAACGACTTGAGGCACACCCTCACCAACCGCGGTGACCCAGAACCAAGAGGCTCGCTCAGTCGAGTTGGACCGCAATGCTTCGGGCCCATGATCTGTGGTGAAAAATGCGCTGCCAACTTCAAGGCTCCCAAGGAGATCGAAAAGTACGATCCGACATACGATCCCGCTGTCTGGCTGGACACATACCTCATGGCAATGGGAATCGCTGGCCACACCGACCTGCTCGCCGCTCGCTATCTCCCCCTGATGATGGAGGGTGCGACTCGGCAATGGATCAACACCCTCCCCGCCGATAGCATCGATTCCTGGGAAGAAATGCGGGACACCTTCATCAGACACTTCGAGGGCTCCTACACCCGCGCCACCACCATAGAAGACCTGGAGCGATGCATCCAAGGACAACGCGAGTCGACTCGCCGCTGGATTCAAAGATGGCAAGAACTATGGATCAACGCCTCCGGCATCCACCCAGATACAGCGATACATTGCTTCAAGAACGCGTGCCGGTACGAACCCCTGGTCGCTAAGATCAAGAGGGTCTACCGGACGCTCGACAACATACCCGACCTCCTCGAGATCGCCAAGCGCTACGCGGAGGAGGACCCCAACCAACACTCCGACGACGAGTCGGGAGGAAGATGTCGAACCAACATCCACGATAGCGGGCGCCTACGCGACATGCGCTACAGCAACACCCGCATCACCGGCAAGCGCCGCACGGACGGGCGAGTCGACTTCGTCGCCAACGTCGGCTATGGCCAGCGTGATCCCAAGAGCTACCGCCGCGACGGAGGAAATTACCGCGACAACGGAAACTACCGCTCCAACAATATAGCAAGGCCGAAATTCGACCCCGCTGCCCTGCTCAATCAGCCCTGCATCTACCATAGCAGGGAGGGAAAACCCACCACCCACACCACCGTGGATTGCCACTCTCTCAAAGAGATTGAAAAGGCGAGGCGAGCAAGGGAGGACCCCAACGACAACCCACCCTAGGACAACAGGAACGCTGGCGGCTTCGGCAATGCCGTCGGCTCGCTACACACCTTCACCGGACTCGGCACCAAGCGTGAGAGGAAGGTGCTCGCCTGTGCAGTTGCCGTCAATGCGGTGACACAGGTCGACATCCCACGCTTCCTCAACTGGTCCGAGCAGAGCATCACTTGGAGTCGCCAGGACCATGCCCCCAGAATCGAGTACCCAGGGCGAGTCGCCCTGGTAGTCAGGCCCAAAGTGGCCGATTACTGGCTACCCAAGACACTGATGGATGGCGGGATCTCCATCAACATCATGTACCTGGACATGTTCAAGAGGCTACAGCTCCCGGAGTCGACAATCTAGCCGACCCTGACAACCTTCCACGGCATCGTCCCCGGTCAGAAGGCATACCCGATCAGAAAAGTGACGCTACCCGTCACCTTCGGCACAACGGCGAACTACCACACCGAGTGAATCGAGTTCGAGCTGGTGAACTTCCGCAGCCCCTACCACTGCGTGTTGGGATGCCAGACGTTTGCCAAATTCATGGTGACCCCCACTACGTGTACAACATGATGAAGCTCCCAGGGCCAAGCGGCATCATCACCGTCCACGGAGACCCCGACATGGCCGTGGAATGCGAGGATAAAGGAGCCGAGCTTGTCGACGCCGTCATCGCTGCAGAGACCGACCACACGGAGGAGCTCGCGAAATACGCGGGCAACATTAACAAGGATGACCCCACCATCCTGAAGAAACCAACCGCCGTGAACTCCACGTTCAAGGCGACCACGCACACCCGCACCGCCAAGCTCGTCCCAGGCGACTCCAGCCAGACGGTCACCATCGGGGTGCACATGAGCCCTGCATAGGAAAGCGCGCTCATCGGGTTCCTCCGTGAGAACCGAGGCATCTTCGCATGGAAGCCATCTGACATGCCAGGTGTCCCGAGGGAACTCGCTCAGCACAAACCTAACGCCGACCCCAAAGTGCGACCAGTAAAGCAGTCGCTACGGCCCTTCAATGAAGAGCGTCGTCGAGCAATCGCCAAAGAAGTACATCGCCTGCTAGCCACAGGCTTCATTCGGCCAATCAAATACTCCAAGTGGCTGGCAAACCCAGTCCTGGTTCTAAAAAGATCAACACATGGAGAATGTGTATCGACTACCCCAACCTCAACAGCGCCTGCCTGAAGGAGGAGTTCATCCTACCACGCATCGATCAGATCATCGACTCGACCGTAGGATCGGAATTGCTGTGCTTCCTCGATGCTTACTCTGGTTATAACCAGATCAAGATGGCGGTCAAGGATGAGGAGAAGACGGTGTTCATCACGCCATTCGGTGCCTTCTGCTACACGGCCATGACGTTCGGCCTCAAGAACGCCGACACCACATACCAGAGATGCATGCAGGAGTGCCTAGTGAGCCAAATTGGCCGCAACATTCACGTCTACATCAACGATGTTGTGGTAAAATCCACCCGCCAGGACGACCTGCTCGCCGACCTGGCTGAAACCTTCGCAAACCTACGGAGGTACAACATCAAGCTGAACCCCGGAAAATGCACCTTCGGTGTCCCCACCGAACAGCTACTGGGATATGTAGTCTCCAAGTGAGGCATCGACGCCAACCCCACCAAGATCGACACCATCGCGTGACTCGGGAAACCTGAGTGCCTACGCGACGTCCAGATGTTGGCAGGGCGAGTCGCGGCCCTCAGTCGCTTCATCCCCTGACTAGGCGAGAAGGCAATGCCCCTCTACTGCCTGATGTGCAAGAACCCCACGTTCCAATGGAATGCGGAGGCCGACGATGCACTCAAAGCGCTCAAAGAAGTGCTACTCACGGCCCCACTCCTCGCCGCTCCACTCGACAAAGAGCCTGCTCGTCTATGTCGCGGCCTCCACTCGAGTCGTCAGCGCCGTGGTGGTCGTCGAACGACCGGAGGAGGGCAAGGAGCGCCTCACACAGCGCCTTGTCTACTACATCAGCAAAGTACTGACGGATTCACGACAGCGCTACCCACAGTACCAGAAACTAGTGTACGCGGTATTCCGAGCTCAGCGGCGACTCCCGCACTATTTCCAGGAACACCCGATCACGATGCAGGACATAATACGCAATCACGAGGCGACCGGGTGAGTCGCCAAGTGGAACGTCGAAATCAGCGTCCACAACATCAAATACGAGCCCCGCAAAGCGATCAAGTCACAAGCCCTAGCTGACTTCCTCATAGATTGGGAAGAAGCATAGCAGCTGGAGAAGCTCCCGTACCTCCACTACTGGTCGCTCCACTTTGACGGCTCCAAGAACACCGATGGCGCAGGGGCCAGGGTCATACTAACCTCCCCCAAAGGAGACAAGCTCCGCTACGTGCTCCACCTCAACTTCAAGCCCTGCACCAACAACATGGCAGAATATGAGGCCCTCCTTCGTGTCATGAGAGCCGCTAAGGAGATGAAAGTCAACCGCTTACGATGCTATGGCGACTCCGACCTAGTCGCCGGCCAGGTCGCCGGGACATGCGACGCCGTCTCTCCAACAATGATCGTGTACCACCAAGCGGTAGACCAGCTGGGAGGACACTTTGACGGCTATTCCGTCGAGTGGATCGACAGACGCAAGAATGAGGAGGCAGACACCCTTTCCCGCATCGGATCGGCCCGACAAGCACCACCAGCAGGCGTCTTCCTCGACATCATCCACAAACCTTCGGTCAGCCCACCAAAGGAGATCGACATCGGGATATCACTGCAACCAGAGCCGGCCCTAGTCGCCATGGTTGTGGAGCCCAGCGACTAGACAGCACCATACGTCGCCTTCCTGGAGCACAAGATCCTACCAAGGAACAAGACGGAGGCGCGAATGATCGTGCGCCGCTGCAAATGCTTCGTCATCATCAACGGCGAGCTCCACAGACGCAGCGTGACTGGCGTGTTCTAGCGCTGCGTACAACCAGAAGAAGGCCGCAAGATCCTCCAGGACATTCACGCCGGTGACTGCGGCCATCACGCCGCCGCCAAGTCGCTAGTCGCCAAGGCCATGCGGCACGGTTTCTACTGGCTCACCGCACACGCCGACGCCACCAACATCGTCCAGCGATGCGTCGGGTGCCAGAAGTACGCCCACCAGACGCACCTCCCTGGTTCGGCACTCAAGACCATCCCCATCACAAGGCCATTCACCGTATGGGGCATGGACATGGTAGGCCCGTTCAAAAAGGCCCCATATGGCTTCACCCATCTCCTGGTCGCGGTCGACAAGTTCACCAAATGGGTCGAGGCCAAGCCGATCAAAAAGTGCGACGGCAAGACGGCCACCAAGTTCTTACGCGAGCTCATTTATCGATACGGCTACCTGCACAGCATCATAACGGACAACGGCACCAATTTTGCCAAGGGGGTCATGGCAGAATTCTATGAAGGACATGGCATACGACTCGACCTCGCTTCAGTCGCCCACCCGGAGTCGAACGGCCAAGCAGAAAGCGCCAACCAGAGCGTCCTCCATGGGCTCAAGCCGCGACTCTAGGTGCCCCTCGAGCGCACCCCAGGATGCTGGGTCGATGAGCTCCCCTCCATAATATGGGGGATCCGCACATCCGTCAATCACTCCACCGGGTTCACACCTTTCTTCAAGATGTATGGCACCGAGGCCGTAATGCCAACTGACCTGGAACACGATTCACCTCGAGTCTCCAACTACGTCGAGGCGACTAACGAGGTCGCCCGCCAAGACAGCATCGATCAACTCGACGAGGCACGCGACCTGGCTCGCTCCCGCACCGCCATCTACCAGCAAGGACTCCGCCGCTACCACAGCCGCTGAGTTCGGACTCGCACCTTCCAGGAAGGCGACCTGGTCCTACGACTAGCCCAAGACAAGAAAGGCATGCACAAACTCTCCCCCCATGGGAGGGGCCATTCGCCATAGGGCAAGTCCTCGGCAATGACGCCTACTACCTCATCGACATACGGGGTGACGGCCAGCTCGAGGTCGAAAGGCCATGGAATGTAAACCTTCTCAGAAAGTTCTATACATAGAACCCCAAATTGTACTCAGCTGGCATATATAATGAAACTCATTCGGATCACACAAATTGTGTCTACTCGCCATATCCTTGTGCCACTCGGACTCGTACAAATCAGCAATATGCTACTCACTGAAGTCAATCTTTGGTCGAGCGACCGGCACGGCTAAGTAGTGCGGCACAAGGGCACCGAAAATACTCGGGCCTTGGGACGTCCACGAAAACGCCAACTCGGAGCCGCCATTGGAGTCGCCTAGCTCGACTGGCCCACCGGGCCAAGACAACCGGTATACGCTTCTCACAGTGACTTGTCCTTCCCATCCTCGTTGCAAAGCGACTCGAATGGTTAAGTACCACGCATGGGGACTCCGCAAAACGGAAACCCCCACGCGGCTCGGGAACACACCAAGTAAGAGAGTTGCCTTAGACCCGCCCAGCGACTGGCTCTCCGAGCCAGGGGAAGAGACGCGTTACAAACAACGCATTAACAACCTGCAACAGGAACGCGCCCAATACGGTTGAGCACCACGCTCGTGGACTCGCCTACAAAACAATCCCACTTGCGCTCGGGGACTCGCCCCTCAAAAGACGCGAGAGGTAAAACAATGCACAACCAAAATAAAACACATAAGTATACAATCAAGTTATACCCCATTAAAGGGCGGACGCACTCGGGGACTCGCTCAATCAAAAATAAACACACCACACAATCTTGGTTGCAATACGAGTCGATTGACTCCCCTTGGCATATGTTACAAAATGTTGATCATATTACAGCAGTCACCACTTGGCATACATTACAAACTGCCCAACTACATTATCTATTCCACAGGTCCTGACGAAGAAGCACCACCACCCCCCTTGACTCGGACAAAAGGCTGCTACGGGTTCGTCGGGTAGGTCGTCAGCGACTTCGACAACACCGACCGGAAGGGCTGCTCCGACTTCACGTCGCGATGCTCCAGCTCGGGGTCGCTAGGCGCCAACACCGTCTCCTGGTACGGTAGAAGATCCCCCATCGCTAGGACCCGATCGGCAAAAGGGGCAGCCTTCGTAGTCAGCTTCAGTACCTCTGACATCTCCACCATGTCGGTCGCCGATGGGTACCCACTGGTCACGTCGTCAAGGTCGAAGTCATCGGGGAAGTGGGCGAGACCCAGGCTCAACGCCGTGGTGGCCCCGCGCCTGAATGCCGAGCATGCCATCCACTCCACGACGATAGGCGCCTCCTCCAAATAGCACCACACCTTCGTAAGCCCCCTAGGGATAACCTCGGTGGGGGACATGCCTTGAAGAACCGCTTGGACACATAACGCTGAAGCCGTGGCCGTGTTCACCACGGCAGTCACGCACTGTAAAGCATTGAAGGTCTGAACCACTGGGTCGCTTTGGCCTATCACAGCTGCAAAATCAGACGTCAGTGAAACTACGGACTTCCCCAATCGGGGACTCGCCAAACAAGAAAGGCAAAGACGGAGACTCACCAAGGAGTTTGCGGTAGTTCTCCGTGACATGCTTCTCCAAGGTGGCATGATCATTGTGTAGCCCCACGATGATCGAATCCGCGGCCTTGCGTTCCTCCTTAGCCACAGCGACAGCAGCCTTTGCTCGGTCCTCAGAAGAAACTGAGGCCGTTCTCGCCTCCTCCAAGTCTTGGATCAGCAAGGCAATTCGCTCATTCGCCGTGTCCCGTTCGGCGATTGGAACATACCCTTCGCGGGCCTTGGAAATCGCAGCCGGGAGACCATCTGAAAGATAAATCATCAGCGCGTCATACTCCAATAGTTCACACCTGAAAGAAGAAAGGCAGATACTTACCAATGGTTTCCTGAAGTCGCTGGTTCGCGTCCTGCGCCTCGCGCAGATCCCGCTCCAAGCGCTCCCTTGCGGCCTGCCGATCGGTCGATTCCCTTTGCAAACCCTACAAACAAACAACACAATTCAGCATCTTACCAAAATCAACATCTAGTTCCTAGCCGCTGAAATTCAGCGACTACGACCTCGGGGACTGGAGAGTAGAAAGAAGTTCAGTTCCTATCCGCTGAAATTCAGCGACTAAGAACTCGGGGACTGGAGAGTAGAAAGAAGTTCAGTTCCTAGCCGTTGAAATTCAGCGACTACGAACTCGGGGACTGGACATACCTGAATAGCGGCGCCAAGCATCATGTGGAGTTCTCCTCTGCCCGAACCAACACCGCCAGCAGCCTCGCGGTGAGCCTCTCCACCCCCCTGACATGGTCCGCCTCGCTGTACCACCCTAGCCTCGCCGGACCTTTCGTCGAACGGCCTCTGCGCGCCGGTGTGCACTGGCGTCTGCACGCTCTCGCGCCGCGTAGCACCCCACCTAGGCCACGCCTACCTCCCTGACACCAACCCTAGCCCACCGCAGTGGCTACCGCCTCCGCGCGCGCACGCCAGGTCCAGGGATCTATCCCCCGCCCCGCGCCGCGCACCGATCTCTCGCCAGATCGCGGAGAAGAACAACAGTACGGGCCGTGGTCGATTTACATTTAGCCCCTTTTTATTTTTTTCGGCTAAACCCGCGGTCCAGCCAGTCCCACCTGTCAGCCTCTCCGTCTGTTTTACAGATAAGCCCCCCTGTTTCCAGAACCTTAACCCGCGCTCCCGGGCTTCCCCCACGTGGCACGTCCCCGCTGGCGCGCCCGCATGTGGCCCTGAGGCTGCCGTGGCCCCACCCGTCAGTCGTAGTGACTGGGAAGCGACGCGGTGAGAAAAGTAATTCCTGGACGCGTGTGTCCTAGTCAGCCTTGGCCCCACTTGTCTGTGTCTGTGACTAGGTCTAGACTGGGTGACAAAAGAATTTCTGTATTTCTGTTTTAATTCAAACTTTTCCAAATTAATTTAAATTCAAATTTCAAATCTGTTTTCAAATAACTTTTAAAATATAAACCCAAATTAAACATGTAATATATGTTTTGAAATCAGAAAAATGTGAGGAATTCAAATATGCCCTTCAAAATATATTTTGAACACCTTAAATTTCGAGTTGATTAAAATTACATTAAAATGCCCTTTATCTTAATTAATTAATAACTTTTGTTTTATAACTCCAAATTTAACAAATGATATGTCTAAAATGATTAGCTCGACGAGACCTTTCTGTTTATGCATTTCATGTTCTGTTTTGCAGAATGCATCGTATAAATATAAAGTATACAGCAACTTATTTGAGTACAAAATATGAGTAAAACTCCATAAAATGCTTTACTTTTGTATTCCACACCTCACCCATGCCATGCTACTTTATTGCCATGCAAATTGTGCATCATTCATTATGGCATGATTGTTTGCTTGATGCATTTTATTCATATGCTTGTGCACTTTATTTATGTTGGCCCTTGTTCGTTTGGTTCTTCTTCGAATAGACGCTGAGCAGGGGTTTTACCAAGAAAACCAGGAGCACTACCCAGATCCTTCTCTCGCTTCAACTGAGCTGCCAGGCAAGCACTACCACATGCTTGCATACATACAGTACCTATTGCCTCTATCTTATTCTTGCATCATTGAGTCGCGATTGCATTAAACTGAATCCCAAGTATTGCATAGCCTTTACTTTTAAACCCCACCAAAGCTTGTTCCTCCATCCCATGAGCCATTACTACAGGAGTTGTTTGAGCCATGCGAGTCGTAGAACAACATGTGTAGGGTATGTGAGTGTCGGATGGATAACGAGGTACCTAAACAACTTAACCTGAGTAGTAATGGGATAACTAATGAAAGTGGCACCGGTGAGCAATATCTGCTATTTGGTTTTTCATGCTCACTTGTGT
This sequence comes from Avena sativa, assembly GCA_916181665.1. Taxonomy (NCBI): domain Eukaryota; kingdom Viridiplantae; phylum Streptophyta; class Magnoliopsida; order Poales; family Poaceae; genus Avena; species Avena sativa. The sequence goes on from OV702289.1 coordinate 688,765,022, forward strand.
CCCATAGGACCCCGAGTACTTGATTCCTGTTCCTTGAATATTCGCGCTATCCACATCCGGGAGGCTTATGAACCCCCCTGAGCCAGAGCTTGATTCATTCTAATTTCTTGGGGCCACAAAGTAGTTTGGGGCTTTATTACTATTCTGTACTTATGCCATGCTTTACTGTTTTCTTTAAGATTGTGCGAGGATGCACCTGTACTGTTTAGGTAAGCGGAGTGTTTTCGCGGTATCGACAAGCCCAGTCACACTTTCGGGTTCCCAGTCATTTACAGCCATTGACGCAAACCTTGAGTCCGTCTTGGAGCCGGCCAACTTCGTTGCGGGTAGCTTAATGGGGTGGCCCCCTGAAATATTTCTGAATCCTGTGATCGCTTTGTCGTGAATGCCTCGTTGGGTTTTGATTTGGTTTTTCCGAGGTTGATCGAGTGTGTGTTGCTATTTGTGCACCCCTGCAGGGTAAATCTTTCTGAAAGCCGTGTCCGCAGTTATGGACGACTTGGAGCACAGTTTCTCGATCATAGACAAGTATAACTAAAGTACCGCTTTTAATTTGACTTAGTACCTGACTAGTAAATAGTGCAACACTCATGGAATGGATAATAAAACTGCCAACGGATGGGGGGGGGTTGTTCGTCCGCTTCCTCGTTGGTAAGCGAGGAGGAGGATGGATCTGTTAATATTACTGTTATAACTGTTGTTATTAATTCACGGACATCCGTCTATCTTTGGTTAGGCGGATGGTTAGCGAGTATCTCTAGAATTGTTAGGTATTATCTTTTGCTGCAATTGCGTCACCCCAGGTTGTGTCCCCTTTAGAGGCATAAAGACTTGCTGAGTACCCCTAGGGTCTCACACGATAAATTGTTTGATTCAGATGAACAGGTAAACTCGCAAGATGGATACTGGTTGGAGGAGACAGACGATGTGGGCAACGAACATTCGGTGTAGAGATTCCGGGAACGGGGATCCGCGAGATCTGTGGGCGGGATGTGTTTATTTATGGGGCATCTTATGCCGATTTGCTTCTTATCCGTACTCGGATCTTCTTTTCCGATTCCGCCTGATACTCTGATGTTTGATGTATGAGGAGATATCCTAAACTATTATATCTATCTAGGATATTTGGATCTTGCCGTATGTCGTTGCAATATTTCTATTTCTTTTAGATGGAATGGCTCTGAGGACTGTTGTATGGTGGCTTGCATACATACTCATTTGTGTATGTAGTTGATCCCTTCGCCTGCCGATTACGCCGCCCGTTCTTGTCCCGATGATTGGAAATGGTTAGGACGGCCGAGAGGTCTACCTGTGAGTGGCATTTGGGCCCCACCGTACTATTTTAACCATTTCCGCTCATCCAGGCTTGTAACTAGGAGCGTAATTTACCGAGGTAGTTACAAATTGTCTTGTGCATGCAACGCCCGTCCATCCATCCCTATGCCTACCGCACTCTAATCCTACTGTTACTACAATTGTTACTATTGTCTTTACTTTTACTACTTCTATTACTTTACAATTTCTACTACAAAACTGTTGCTACTGATAAACTGATGTGAGCAAGATTGTTTCCAGGTGCAGCTGAATTGACAACTCAGTTGTTAAGGCTTATAAATATTCTTTGGCTCCCCTTGTGTCGAATCAATAAATTGGGTTTCACTTCCCTCGAAAATACTGCGATACACCCCTTATACTTGTGGGTCATCAAGACTATTTTCTGGCGTTGTTGCCGAGGAGCATAGCTTTATTTATCAAGTTCACTTGGATTCTCTATTGTTCCCTGCTATCCATCCATCATGGGTAAGTCTCGTGATGGCAAGGTTCCTATTTTACCATCCACTACAAGAAGAGGTACGGTTCTGAACACCTCTATTGCTCTTGATTCACCATGTGTTATGAGTAAGCTCGTTACACCACCACATACACATGCTACACACACTGCTAGTACTGTTGAATCTGAAACTTCTGATACTTATGATGTTGCTTCTACTGTGCTTGATAAGTGTGGTTCATTAGGTCCTTTCCTAGATACTACGATTGCTAGAACTATAGCTGGAAATACTGAAACTCCTAATGAAGACACTACTACACCTGTTAGTTCACCTGAGTCTAGAGAAAGCTATGATATTGAAGATGGTTATGTTGAGATGACCGATGAATTTATTAAAGAATGTCAAAACACCCATGATAGGAGTGCTGCTAAGAGTCTCCTTGAGAGGCGTACTATTAGACCCAAATTGTCTCCTAATTCTAAGTTTGCTACTTCTCCCATAAACACTAAACATAAAGATTATGATTTCTCTCTTGATCTATCTTATATAGCTATTGTTGAGAAAGAACCTTTTTGTGGGACTAAGAATGAAAGTGTGGTAGCACATATGACTGAGCTTTCTACCATGAGTGGCATGTTTTCTGATGATATTAAGATGCGTACCTACTTTGTTGCTAAGATTTTCCCCTTTTCACTGAAAGGAGAAGCTAAAACCTGGTTTAATAATTTACCTCCTGGATCTATTGATAGCCCTGATTTCTTGATTAGTACTTTCCTGCAGAAATATTTTCCTCCTAGTTCTAGACCTGCTATTTTGCAGGAACTTTTTGATTTTAAACAGGGAGAAAAAGAGATAGTGCCTGAATCATGGGCAAGGTTTTGTGCTTTGATTCATGCACAGGCTGGATGTACATTACCTAAGAATGAGCTTATTGATATATTTTATAATGGACTAACAGAAGAATCTAGGACATACCTGGATAGTTGTGCTGATTGTGTTTTCAGGAATAGGACTCCCAAGGAAGCTGAGAAATTTAATGGCTAAAATAAGCAAGAACTATGAAGATTGGACTCCTCCTGAACCAGCTATACCTTAAACAATTATACTTGAACCAGCTATACTGGCGCATATACCATCATCTAAGAAGAGGGGAGTTATTGCATTGAATGATGAAGGGATGAAGGAAGCTAAGAAATGTCTTAAGGAGAAGGGAATTAAAGCTGCAGATGTCAAAAATTTACCTCCTATAGAAGAATTATGTAAGCCAGTTCCCCATTCATCCACTATTGAGGTACACTCTCTCCAACACTTTGATGAAGGTGATATCCCTTACTCTAAACCTCCTGATAAATACTTAGAAGAATTCGATATTTTTATTGTTAAGCAAGACAATTTTAATAAAAGGGTGCAAAACCATCTAATGGAAAACTCTAGAGCTATTGTTGAGTTGAAGGATATTGTGGAAAGAACCTCTAATGATGTTAAAATGCTTGTTAAACATTTTCAAATGGTTCAAACTCAAATAGATCAACTTATTAAAGTGCAAAAAGACTTGCTAGTTAATGCTGTCAAAGAAAGACATGCTTATGAAATTAGAACTAGAAGTGGTGCTACTACCCAGGATCCTCTATATCCTGAGGGGCATCCCAAAAAAAATTGAGCAGGATTCTCAACAAGCTGAAAATAGTGGTACTACTCATAAGAAAAGAAAGAAGAAACATAAAACTATTGTAGAACCCTCTGAACCTGCTAAAGATCCTAATAGTATATCTATCTCTGATGCTGAAACTGAAAGGGGTAATGAAGAAAATGATGTTCCCGATAAAGAAAAAGTTGAAGAAGAACCTGAAAGGCACACTAAGAATATTAAATACACTAAAGAAGATTTTTTTACTAAGAAACATGGTAGTGAAAGAGAGCCTTGGGTCCAAAAACCTATGCCTTTCCCTGATAAGAAACACAAGTCAAAGGAAGATGAACACTATAATAAGTTTTGTGAGTGGATGAAACCTTTATTCCTGCAAATTCCTTTGACTGGTGCTATTAAATTGCCTCCTTACTCAAAGTATATGAAGGATATTGTCTTGAATAAAAGGAAGATCCCTAATGAAGAAATTTCTACTTTGCTTGCTAATTATTCCTTTAATGGTAAGGTTCCAAAGAAACTTGGAGACCTAGGGATTCCAACTATTCCTTGCTCTATTAAAAATAGTTATGTTAGAACTGCTTTGTGTGATTTGGGAGTAGGAGTTAGTGTCATGCTTTTTCTCTCTACAAGAGACTTCAATTGGAGAAACTAATACCAACTGATATATCTTTGCAAATGGCTGATAAATCTACCACTATTCCTGTTGGTATATGTGAGGATGTACCTGTTCAAGTGGCACATAATAGCTTGATATTAACTGATTTTGTTGTGCTTTAAATGCCTGAAGATGATAATATATCTATTATTCTTGGGAGACCTTTTCTTAATACTGTAGGAGCTGTTATTAATTGTAATCAAGGAAAGGTGACCTTCAATGTTAATGACAAGGAACATACTGTCTATTTCCCCAAGAAGATTGATAGGACTTATGGTTTGAATTCAATTGAACATGTTGAGGGCATTCAAGTTGGGGAAATATATTGTCCCATACCACGAGAAAAATTTGAAACTATTATGATTGGGACCATTGCTATCAAGGTTGAGGTAACTTAATCATTAGTGGAATACAAAGTTTTGTTTCATATAAAATTGTTTTGGTAACAAGACCTAATCAACCTTGTTAACAAAAGGATTTCATTGAACAAAACAATGTTTTCACCATGATTATCTCCGCTTACTTCTATTCTATCTATTTTAGTTTTTTACTTTCATTTAGTTTTCTTTTCTGTTGTTAGTTGCTTGCATGTTAGAGTGTCTTAGACCTTCTGTAGTTCTAGTCTTGTTTTGTCATTGCATCATTCCAAAAAAATCTTTCTGTCAAAAAATCATTCATCTATACCTGAAAATTGCTCAAAAATAAAGTGTCTCGAAAAGTTCCAGAAAATTGATATTAAATTTTTACAAGAAAAAAGGGGCAGAGAAGTGCCTGGAAGGTACCAGGGGGACCCACCAGGCAGGCACACCACCTGGTGGCGCGGCCAGCCCAGGGGCGCGCCTGCCTATGGTGTGGGCCACCGCTGGCCCTCCACTCACTCTCTCACTTGCCACTTTCTTCTCTCTCCCGAGTAAACACAAGTTCATTGCTCGAAATCGCGTTCTTGCTGTGCTTGCCCTTGATTTTTCGATCTCCTTGCTCAGCCCATCTTTGCTACTGAAATTTGGAGCATTTGTTCTCCGGTATGTGACTCCTCCGCTTGTCCAAGTAGATTTGTGTTTAGTGGTTTATATCTTGAGTATTTTGCTACTGTAGGTGACAGGTTATGAGAGCTTGTAAGCTTGTTTGATGCTTAGAGATATAGTTTTGATGCATGTTTAGGCCTCTTACAAGTCTCTATGAGTAGTGCCCTTCATTATATATTCACTTTGCAATCACTTGTTTAATAGATGTTTAAATTTTAGAATATCAAACATGAACAAGCATACCTTTGGAGAAATATTTGAGAGGGATGCACCTAGGAGGTCAAGGCCCTCAAGATCAGCCTCTCAGTTTAGGCCATCATACAACAAAGATCTCATTGCACCTCATATTGGTAATCAAGGAGATGATGGGGATGCTCACCCATCTACTTTTCCTTATTTTACTTTCTTACAAGCTGTAGGGATTCTTGATGATTTCTTGCTACTGATTCAGAGGGTTGGTTTGACCTCATACATGCAAGACGAGAGTGAGCAACCGCTATGCTCACCAAAACTTTTATGGAGAGTTTTGTTTTCACCAACACCCCCTATCAGTCAAATGTCTCTTTAAGAATTTATAATCTGCCCTTTACCATGCCATTGGAGAGATTTTGCAGTAATGTAGGTGTGGGCATGACGGGGACCGTGAAGAAGATTCCAGGGCGACCCGCTGATTTGCTGGAGCTCTATCGAGGGGTGACCAATGACGATGACCGCGTAGCTCTGCGTGGGAAGATAAGAAACATCCAACTCCCTGCTCTTAGATACTTTGCATATTATCTTGCTACTAGCGTTTTGGGTAGGGAGAATACGAGTAATATCCCCAACTATCATTTGGCCCTCCTCGCTCCTGCGCTTAACAATGATAGTCGGTATAACCTTGGCTCTCTTATTGCTCGCCGCCTAGTTGCTAGGGGGCCTATCTATGGGGGCATCATCACTTCACGTATGGTCAATGCATTAGAGCTTTCGGTGGACCCCAATGATACTATATTGGCACCACAAAGGTTTGACCTTGCTGCCATGAAAACACATCACTTCGTCACTGCTGATTCTGATATGGACAGTTTAGTATATAGGATGTTGTTTACTGACGGGGATGAAAGGGAGATTCCTTTGCCACAATCTACTTTGTTTAGTGTTCACAGGAGGCCGTGGTCGCGCTCCAAGGAGGAGGTGGACGAGCAGCTCCGCTTGCTGGGTTTCCACAGGCAGCACCAGGAGGATGTGCCCTCCTTGATACCCACTTAGGCCAAAAGCCTAAGCTTGGGGGGAGGTACACCGACATCACACACATCTCCATATCATGTTCCGTCGGTACTTTGTATATTCATGTTTCGTTCTCTTTTTAGTTTTCGTTCTTTCTTTGCTTTTGCTTTCCAAAACACAAAAAGACCAAAAATATTTCTGTTGTTTCTCTTTGTTTGCTTCTTCTTCTTTTTGCCTTGGTTTGTTTTTCCCTTTTTTCTTTGTTTGAACTTTTCGAAAAACCCAAAAAGATTTTGCTTTGCTTGTTCTTCCTTTTTGGTTCTTGTTTTTAAAAATTGAAAACACCAAAAATATTTGTTGTTCTTCTTTGGTTTTGTGAGTTTTGTTGCAGGGTTCAGCAGTCCTCAGTGGAATTTGGTTTCATATTATTATTCAAGCCACACAAGTGAAGAGCAATAATGAGGATTAATGACAACTTGAGGTGTGGTAAGAGGCTGGTAACGAACTCTATTTGTTTTCATTTTTGTACATATACTCATCATTGTGGGCATGCTTAGACTGTTCGTGTAGGGTGTATGTTATTTATGGATGGGTAGTAATTCTTGCTTTCATCTGATTAGTTCCAGCTTGCTAATAGTTTGTAGCATGTCATATGAATGTTTGCTTGCATTAGTCTATTCATAACTTGGTATGACACTGTGGTATCCTCCTCTGAATGTTTCATTTGAATTGACTTGGCACATGCTCATGCATGCATATGACTGAAATAATCAGTTAAGCCTCGATGAATTATTTTGCCTTGAGGGTCTTGAATCACTTTCATGCCATGACTAGTCCTGTTTTGTTGCAAGCATGATTATGACAGTTATTGCTCTCTCGTTTGTCGCTCCCTTACTATTGCTAGCCTTCACTTACACTTAGTATGTTTTACTCGTGTTTCCAACTCCCTAAAACCAAATATTGCCAAAAGTGTCCACCATACCTACCTATTAGCATCTTTTGCTATTTCTGTGCATATTCAATATGCCTTGTTTTCTTCCGAATAAAATGTTTCCTTGTTATGAGAAAGTTAGTTAGTAAAGCTCTCACGAATTTGATGGCACACTTTATTTCCTGCACTTAATAAACCTAAACCATTGTGACTATCCATGAAAGTTATATGCTTGCAAATTATAGGTTGGGGATTAGCAGAACCGTGCTGTCACGGGGAACGCTTTCAACACCTGCAAATATATACCTAGTTGATATCATGCTCTTTTGTTTGTGGATGTCGTCGGTGTGAAATAAAGGGGGAGCTTGTAAGTCCATGGAGTTATGTATATGTGTTAGAGAAACGCCTGGGTCGCTGGTCTAATCCAAGCTGTCATGGTGGAAACTTGCAGCATAACCATAATGAGTATCTAGGAAGCATTGTTCTTATAAAAAAAGAGAGACAGCTGTTGAGAAAAAAAAGAGATATGAGAAAAGAGGAAAGAGAGAAAAAAGCACCATTTTCCCATGGTAAATAAGAAGATTGCTGAGATACTCATTGTCTTCTTGCCTTGTCATTTTGATATGGGGATTCTTCCGTATCATTGGGCAAGGGGTACCCCATTGGCGGTTCTCTATGATACACATGTATTTACAATGACAAGAACTTACCTATAACTAAAGTTGAGTAGCATGAGGAGCGGCCCTCGTACTCAAGGGACATGAGATTTCTAGTTTATAGTCTGTCAAGCATATAACTCAGATTGGACCTCACTTTCACCTTAACCATATTAAAGATGCTCATGATAGGGGAAATGAGAGCTCAAAGCTAACGAGTACCATACTTTCAGCATTTGGAAGCCTTTCAAACTATTCAAAACAATTTTCATTTCTTTGTTGAGTCTCCACATATTCTATGAGCACCTTCTTGAGAGCATAGTTGTCATTCTTAGTGTAATGTGCTTGTCTCAAAACTTGATTATTTGTGTTATGACTTTGATGCTTGTATCTATGATATCTTTACTTCTAGTCTTCACCTGAACTTCAGAGGTGTCATGGCATTCACAATCAAAGGCAAGCAAGATACCACTCTATCATACCTTTTTATGAGCATTGTAATGCTGCCTATGTTTATGTTTCATGCTACTTATTATTTTTGAGTTGGAATCTCTTCATAGCTTGCAATTCCTATTAAGTAAACTTAGTGCATACTCTTTATTATGAATTGTCTAAGTAGTTGATGACATGCTGAGAAAATTTACATCATATGAAGCAAATGTGTTCGTGAAAGTTTCTTTTATTGCACTCAGTTTTCAACTGAATTGCTTGAGGACAAGCAATAAGATAAGCTTGGGGGAGTTGATACGTCCAAAACGTATCTACTTTCCTGAACACTTTTGCTATTGTTTCTCCTCTAAACTTATGTGATTTGGATGCAACTAACACGGACTGACGCTGTTTTCAACAGAATTACTTTAGTGTCTAGTTTTTGTGCAGAAAATCAAGTATCAGGAAAAATCCCGGAAAATATGCCAAAAATCCTATTTCACCAAAAGACTCACAGAGCCAAAATACGGGACAGAGTGGGGCTGGGGCCTGGCCACACACCTGGCTCGCGGGCTGGGCATGGCCGCGCCAGGGGATGCTCTGGCTGCCCCAGACACCCCCTCGGTCTCCCTCTTCGCCTATAAGTTGCCTTCTGACCTAAAAACTCAGGGGGGGCGACGTTTTTCCAGAAAGAGTTCCACTCCACCGCCACCACCAGATTCCACGATTTAGAACCAGAAACTTTGTTCTGGCACCCTGCCGGGATGGGGAATTGGAGGAGATCATTGCCATCATCATCACCATCGCTTCTCCATCGACCATCCATGTTTCCCCCATCTATGAGTGAGTAATCCCCCGCTATAGGCTATGGGGATGGTAGGGATTGGATGAGATCGTTCATGTAATGACATCAGATTGTTAGGGCATGGTGCCTAGTATCTTCTATTAGTGCTTTTTGACTTTGTTGCGACTTGTTATGCTTAATCCTTGTCACTAGGGCCTGAGTGCCATGATTTCAGATCTGAACTTGTTATTGGTTCATTATGATAGTATTATTTATGATCTTACCTACAAGTTGTATACACACGTTGTTGTCCGGAACCAATGGCCCCGAAGTGACAGAAATCGGGATAACCGGAGTGAATGGCTTTGATGTGAGGATCACATGCGTTCATGGAGTGTTAATGCTTTGCTCGGTGCTCTATTAAAAGGACCACCTTAATTTCCAGTAGTTCCCTTGAGGCCCCGCTGCAAACGGGCTGGCAGGACAAAAGATGTTGTGCAAGTTCTCATTGCAAGCACGTATGACTATATATGGAACACATGCCTAGGATTATCTAGTACTTGGATGCTTTATCTTATTTATCTGCAATTGCCCTATGTTCTGATTGCCATGTGAATTGTCTTCTCCATGCAACGCCCGTCCATCCATCCCTATGCCTACCGCACTCTAATCCTACTGTTACTACAATTGTTACTACTGTCTTTACTTTTACTACTGCTATTACTCTACTATTTCTACTACAAAACTGTTGCTACTGATGAACTGCTGTGAGCAAGATTGTTTCCAAGTGCAGCTGAATTAACAACTCAGTTGTTAAGGCTTATAAATATTCTTTAGCTCCCCTTGTGTCGAATCAATAAATTGGGTTTCACTTCCCTAGAAAATACTGCGATACACCCCCTATACTTGTGGGTCATCAGGGCCCAACTTGACGGGCGTTATCCTGATATTTTGTATTGAAACATAAAGTTGAATTCGTGCCGAAAAATACCCTCTGAGTATTTGGCATGCCAACTGTGGTCATCATGGCTAGGCAACTTGGGTACCGCGTTGCCTGTGCGCCTCAACTTTTGAGCCGCAAAATGATATTCTCCATAAAATGTGCACGCGAGCACCATAAAATACCATGATCCTACATCTACAATGCAAAATAATAATTTAAAACATGATGCAAATATGCACTCATCAACTTCCCCAAGCTTAGACTCTTGCTCGCCCCGAGCAAGTTTTAGCTTAATGGATGTGATCCTCATATTCATGAAGTCGAGTTGATAAAATAAATGAGGCAGTTGCAGCATGTGTTTATCATGTACGATACCTGGGAATAAGTTCATGAATAGTACCATACTCGAACCATCTGAATAGTATTAGCAGGCTTCCACACCTTAGTGATCGATAGTTCATAAAAGATGAATCTCATCATAATGTAAAAGTATCCGGTTCAACCGAATGAGTTAGCGAGGTAGTCCCAAGTGGTTTTAGGATCAACGTATTCACTTGGGATTCAGAATCTCAAAAATGTCTCTTTGTCATACTACAATACAGTGGTATATGCCTAATTGCTCTTTGCACACTCGCCCTTTTTCTTCTTCCTTTTCTTTTCTTTTATATATATGCTCACACTTTTGTTTAAGTGTTGCGCAAAGGAGCTAGCCATACTTTCCACTTCATGTAGGAATTCAAAGTTTAACGATCTCAATTACCAAATTCCAATTGTATATGAAGCATTCTTATGACTTGAAGATTCTACCTCGACTTGTTCTCACTCTATTTTGATAGCATTTTCATTTTCCTTTGTTCAAGGTTTCTTTTTCAACTTAACTGTATAGATTTTTCTTAAATCAAACCGTAGACTTACAACATATTGACCAAATTATCTTTAGGTGTTCCATTAATACCAATGGTGTGGAAGACTCTTATTACTATCATCAAGTGCAAGTAAAATTGTATTCAAGCCATTCATATATCAAGAAAGCAAACACAAACTCAATATTGCTCCATATATAATAATAAACTCGGAATTTCATAAAAGGGATCGACTATTCCTAAAGGGAATTCTAATGATGCAAACTTTATTGTTAGTTTAAACTAATGCAGAGTAATAATAAAAACTTATAGGATAGATTACAAGGTCTTAAAGATCTCCCCAAGCTTGGAATCAAGCCAGACGGGATCAAATAATCCCTTGCGATTATTTGATACCATCATTGTTGTAGATCATTGTGGCGCCATGGCACTCGGTATCTTCTCCTCATGGGCCAGCCTGAGGCGGAGGGATTGATTGACAGCTTCTAATTCTTTAACACACAACTTGTAGAAAAGATTGTTCCTCTCCATCACCTTCACTTGTTCTCTAATGAACTCATTGTTATCCTGAAGTGTTTGTAGCACCTTAAAACTCATAGAAAAACCTGCTTCGGTTGTCTGCTTGATATCTTCATCTAATTTATCAAGATAAAGTCGCAGCAATCGAAGGTGTTTGGGTGTCCCTGGCTTCTCCTTGTCCAACTCTTCAATCTTCAGCTCCAGGTCCTTCAAGTCCCTCTTCCGACACCCATGGTCGGCATCGAGGAACTCTACAGGGATGGTCTTGATCTCCTTGCCTTGCTTGCTATTGCTTCCGATCTCCATAGGAGTTTTTCTTTTTGACTTCTATCCCTTGGTTGAGAGTCCTCACGTGTGAATACGAGGTAGATTGGTTTCTGGAGATTATGATTGGAGAGAGAGACAATTGCAGTATATAAGGGGGGTCAGAGGTCAGTAAAACTCGCGAGAAACACCAAATTTTCGCCCAAGAAAAGAATCTAAATGAAACAGGGAAAGAAATCATGGATTTGGAAGTTTCCTACCGGGTAATGACCAACTATACGGGCGCGGCTCGTATAGCTCCATCCGTATAGTTGGTTCCGGGCATATATTTCCAAATATCTTGAGTCTAGGTCGATTAAATCACGACTCGAAACCGACAATAACATTTTTTTAATGAATAAACGAAAGGGCAAACGAAAAAGTGTCTGGGAGTTTAACAACCAACTATACGGCCGGAATTTTTGCTCCGGTCGTATAGTTGCGACCGTATAGATACAAACACCAAAAATCAAAAGGGTTTGAGAGTTTAACGACCAACTATATAGCCGGAATTTTGGCCCCGGTCATATAGTTGCGACCGTATAGATACAGACACCAAAAGCAAAACTATCTGAGAGTTTAACGACCAATTGTACGGCCGAAATTTTTGGCTCCGGTCGTATAGTTGCGACCATATAGGCTCAGGTAGCAAAAACAATTTCACAAAGATGATACAGAGAGTTTAACGACCAACTATACGGCTGGAGCTTCCTCTCCGGTCGTATCGCTCCACCCGTATAGTTGGTAAAACCCCTCTAAAATTTCAGAAAAACACAAGGAATTCAAAGGAAGAATTTTCAAAAGTAAAAATTGTGAAAAAAATCACTTATTTGGGTAAGAATACTTACCTTAGACTTACCATTGTTTATTCGAGGATGAAAAGTTCCTCCAACAACAAAGACTTCTTCTCTTTTGGAGGAATTGACCTTAATTCATTGAATAATTCTCGTAAACAAAAATCACCAGGATTAAAGTTCCTCTCAATAAGATTGGTGTCTTGTCGGGCAATCATGCACATTGTGTCCAACATCTTTATTTCTTGCCTCTGCATAATCTACAACTCAAATTCTTGAAGTGAAAGAACCCAACGGATCAGTCTTGGCTGATGGTCTTTCCTCTCAAGGAGTTCTTTTAAGCCATCACGATTCGTGTGAACTCTTACCTTTGCATCAACTATATAGGAACAGAATTTATCACAAGAGAAAAATACAGCAAAAAGTTCCTTTTCTTCCTTAGGGTAATTATTTTGAGCACCATTAAGAGTTCTACTAGCATGATGTATAATATTAAATCTACAACCAATATGTTGTCCTAGAGTTACTCCTACAACATCATCACTATCTTCACATATTAAGTCAAAGGTTGTATCCCAGATAGGTGGTTTAATAATAGGAGCACGAGATAAAGCATTTTTGAGTCTATCAAAGGCTTCAAGACACTTATCATCAAAATTAAATCTTATTCCCTTTTTCAGGAGGTTAGTCAAAGGTTCAGATATTCTAGAGAAATTTCTATTGAACCTTCTATAAAAACCTACATGACCAAGGAGACTTCTTATGCCTTTAATATCCCTAGGTTGTGGCATCCTCTCTATTGCCTCAACCTTAGCTCTATCAACTTCAATTCCCTTACCTCATACCTTGTGTCCAAGGAATATACCTTCTTTGACCATAAAATGGCATTTCTCCTAGTTTAGAACAAGATTAGTTTCTTCACAACGCTGCAAAACTCTTTTGAGATTATCCAAGCAACTAGTAAACAAAGTTCCATAGACAGAAAAGTCATCCATAAATACTTCCATTATAAGTTCTATAAAATCTGCAAAAATAGCAGTCATACATCGTTGAAAAGTAGCTGGAGCATTACATAAACCAAAAGGCATATGTTGGTAAGCATGTAAACCATAAGGACTAATCAAAGTTGTTTTAAGTTGGTCATCCGGATGAACATCTATTTGAGAAAAACTAGAGTATTCGTCCAAGTAGCAGAAATGAGTATGGTTTGCTAACCTTTCTAAAGTTTGATCTATGAACGGTAATGGATAGTGATCTTTCCTAGTCTCTTTATTTAATTTTCTGAAGTCTATGCACATCCTATGCCCAACAATAGTTCTAGTAGGTACCAATTCATTATTTTCATTAGGAACAACAGTAAAACCGCCCTTCTTAGGGACACAGTGAACAGGACTTACCCATTCGCTTTCTTTAACATGGTAGATTATACCTGCGTCCAGTAGGCATACAATTTCTTTTCTTACCACTTCTTTCATTTCAGGCTTCAATCTTCTATTAAATTATGCAACTGGTTTAGCACCTTCTTCCATGAATATTCGATGGACGGCTATCATGGGACTAATGCCCTTCAAGTCATCCATTGAGTACCCAAAGGCCTGGCGATTCTCCTTAAGTATCTTCATGAGTTCTTCTTCTTCTCCTGAAATTTTAGCACTAATAATAACAAGAAATTTATTTGTATCATCTAAAAACCTATATTTAAGATTTTATGGTAGAGTCTTCAACTCTGGGGGTGGTAGTTCCTCGTCCCCTCTCTTTTCTGGCTCTTAAAAAGCCTCATCGGTTGGAGGTCCCATTATGGGAAGTGAATCGAATTCATCTTCTAGTTCTTCCAGGGACTTGTCCTCCATAACTATTTCTTCATAATTTGGATCTTCATTTATTTCTTCTTCTTGATTTCTAAAGAAAAGAGCTGCCATTTCCTCAATAGTTCTCTCTTCCTCTTCTTCTCGTATTTGTGGAGGCCTGTCTTTAAATTTGGAAAAATGGAATTTATTTTCCGTTCCCCCAAGCTTAAGAGACATAATCTCCTTCTTGAAATTAACATAGGCACCTATATCACCCAAAAACTTCCTTCCAAATATAATTGGGCAAAGAGTGTCAGCTGGCATATCAACAACTACAAAATCGATAGGAAAGTTTTTGTTGCCAATTGTGACAGTTGCATCTTTAACTACTCCCATTGGAGTTCTAAGGTTTTTATTGGCTAACATAATTGTCATATCAGTATTTTCAATTGTAGCCGATTCTATTTCTTCTTTTATTTCTAAGTAGAAATCATAAGATATAAAATTAACTTCGGTGCCAAGATCACATAAACCGTAATGCGAGGTTTCTTTAAATATGCAGGGAAGAATAGGCTTACCCACATCTTTTACTTTTATTTTACCTTCAACCAATATGGAAGTCTCTTCATCAAGTTCAACTATGTTACAATGTGCATACATAGTCATAATTGCTTCTTTGGTTACCTCTTCATCTTTAGTTTCTTCTAGATGTTCCACGTCTTCTGGCATAGTTTCCTCTTCCTTCTTCTTATGTACTACTTTTACCTGTTCATATTCAAGAATATGATTTTGTGCAGTGTTAGGGAAAGGCATTCCATATATTGGGTCTAGGGAGGCCAGTGTTGCTTTATCTTCTCTTCTCTTTTCAGGTTCGGGTGGTGGATCATACTTGACCGATCCCTCTTTTGGAACTTTGATATGTTCTGTAAAAGCTTTAACAACTTGCAACACACGATCTGAATCCAAATAAAGTTCTTTAGATAATTCTTTAACATGGCCTTTTTTATTATAGTCATGAATACAATCATGCTCTATTTCTATACCCCTTCACTTCCTAAACCAAAATTCCATGAAACTCTATGATCATGAATTCTATTAAGTAAAGCCCAAGCTTTAGGTATGGGAAGATTCATAAAGGCTCCTTCCGCGAAAGAGTCTAGTTCAATTTTATTAGGTTCAATTAGACAGCCATAAAAGATATGTAGTAAATACCATTCAGGCAAATCATGATGAGGACATAGACATAATAAATCTTTAAATCTGATATAAGCTCTTACTAGTCCTTCATTAGAACGATTCTTCCAAGTCACTATAAGCCACCTGATTCCAAAGATTTTGATAACGGATAATATTTTGCTAGAAATTCACAGGCTAGATTATCCCAAGTAGTAGTGGCTTCGGGTGGTAGAGATCTATACCATGAGAGAGATGTACTTGTCAAAGTCTGACTAAAAAGTTTAACCCTTACCTCATCAGCGGTATATCTCGTCAATATAAAAGTGCCACATATATCTTTAAAACATGCAATATGCTCATATGGATCAGGATCTTCTTCATCTCCAGTAAATTGCTTCTTATGTAGAATATTAAGTAGTAGAGGATTTATTTCAAATCCCCTTGTCTTCTCATTGGAGTTGTCCCTTTTATATATATCATAGGGCTTCCCAAAGTGGTTGAGTGGGTTAGCACTAGTCATATGCTCAAACTCCATCATGTTGGTGGAAACCTGTAACTCAGAACAAAATTTAGCAAGACAAAAATAAATAAGCAAAAACTAAAATATCTATAGCTCTTAGATCCCGGGAACGGCGCCAAAAAATAGCATGATGACTGCAAGTGCACAGATCGTTTGTAGCTAGTTTCGAAATAAAGATATCAATCCCAAAGGGAGCGGGAGTCTGAAGTCTAATAACTCTTGAAATAAATATTACAATAGAAATGCTAGATAAAGTTCTAAATGACAAGATAAAATGCGAGTATTGTGTAAAAAGGTCTTTTGGGGTTTTAGGTATAAGAGAAATAATAAAGTAAAGTAAAACAACTGAGTACAGAAAGTAAGTATCGTGTATGTAAGAGAGATTCGAACTGCAGTAGGGGAAAAGCGTTCTCAGGGAGTAGTGGATACACCACTAGTATTATAAAGATCTAAGATAAAGATTATCATCATGAACATTCTCAACTATGTATGTGTGTGAGGAACTCCGTAATTGGACAAATAGGCAGCAACCGCTGCTCACATCATCCTTATAACCACAACAGTCAGCAATCGACATCAACCGAATCACTGCGCTATTAAGGGACGTAATCCTGTAGGACGTATCCCATGGTATGGATAGTGTTTCGTGATTTTCCTCGGTTTCCCAAGTTGATATATAAGGGGTGCCAACAGGTTTATAGTCACTGTAAGTGCTAGCACACCTCCTTCTACCAACAAGTAGTTTCATCCATCAAATCCCCATGAGAGAGAAATATTGAGAGGTTGACTTCTCTCAACATCAAGATGTAGAAAATCTAACACATGGTCACATCGATGAATATCATAATAGACTTTATCTTATTTCAATCTTATACTAGGGTTTCTCCATCTCCCCAAGAACTAATAATCTACTCAGACATGGAGGCAATCAACATCATAGCAATGATAATGGAAACAATCATAGATGAATAGTACTTGTATAAATCCACAACGAGTACGGGAATTACAACAAGATCTAGACAAGATGTAGATGGGATGGATGGAGATGGTGATGATGCAGCGGTGGACAATGAAGATCGATGCCTTAGCCTCCTGGATCTATGCAGAGCGAAGATGGATCCTTGGTGGATGAGTTCCCCCTCCAGATGCCTTCCGGAGGTGAGGTTTCTCTGATTTCTGGATGTTTTGTATGTCGTCTCCTCGAACCAATTGCACGGGGTGAAACTATTTGACGAGGCGTAGGCGGCGCCAACTATACTGCCGAAAATGTTGCTTCGGTCGTATAGTTGGTCATTGAACTCTCCGCCTCCCTTGTTCTTTTGTGGTTTACTTCTGGTATTATTAATATTTCCCAAATAAGCGATTTACGTTGTTTTTGACTCCTTTTCTCCATAGTACAACTGCTCCAAGAATTGTATCCATTGGATCCATCATTTGTCCTGATCCTGGTGAAAACATACATAAAATATGCGCGCGAGCGCCGTAAAATACGAAGATCCTACATCTACAATGCAAAATAATAATGTAAAACATGATGCAAATATGCACTCATCATCCGCAGGCGCACCCGATAGCATCGAGGAGCCAGGGCGGAGGCGCTGGGCAGCGCGAGCGAGCGAGCACCTAGCACAGTGGAGGATAGGAGGAGTGCAGAATTAATCGACATGAGATCCTTATGCTGGTGTTGTCGCGTCCTCCTTCTCCACCTCCGGTTTCCACCGTGGACACATCGATCTCCCCTGGATGTCCCAGCAAGCAGGGTCACCATGGCCAGAAAGGCCCGTGCCTCCACATCTCGCACGCCGGCGAATGGCACCACGGTCGGCAGGGCCCTGTGGCGCGTCTTCGTGCACAAATGCTTGCATCTTGCAGCAATAGCGTAAGGTGGAGCCAACGGGCCAGAGGGTCATCCACAGGAGGTCGTTGAGCAGTGAGCCAGAGTGGCGTTTCTAACATGCATGCTAAATAGCGTGCATGCCCACTCTCTCTTATCTTTACTTTATGTCATACCATGTCATGTTACACTCTCTTACCTTTTATAACCTAGAACTTGTGTAGATTTTGAACCAAAAATTTGTTTTAAAAATCGTTTGTATATTTGCAGAGAGCTTCCAAAAAATACCAACAATGAATATATTTTGACAATATTTAAAAATGAACTTTTAAAACATGATGAAACTTTGAAAAACTTAAAAAAAATGTGATAAGATTTTATTGTGGAAACAATTTGTTTCATGGTGTTTTAAACACTATTTATTTTGTGGTTCACCCTATTTTAAAATTGTGTTCAACGCCATTCAATAAATTTTGGAGATAGTAAACTCTTTTATATTGTTTCATTATGTTTCATTCTAGATCATGATATTTCATTGTGTTTCGAAATTCAAGTTTTAAATTTTGTTAATTTTTTGTCTTGTTTAAAACATTTAAGTAAAATAAATATATGGATTCAAACATATTATTAATTTGATAATTGTTCCAAATTATACATCTCTATTAAATTTAAAATTACAAATAAAATAGATGTGAGAGAGTGTTTTGTGGCTGTGTCATCTATTGTACTAGCTATTGTACCATATGCATGCAAAGATTCTTTATTACCCAAATCACAAAGCAAGATGGCATGGATCGACGTCTCTAATATGCACGGGACCTAGTATGCATGCTAGAGTTGCATTTCTGAGCAGTGAGCGCTGAGTGTCGTTCGTTGGCGCAGGAGGCCACCGACCCACCATGAGCAGCTAGTCTCTGGTCGTCAATGTTATTGGCGTTTTTGCAAAATCACCCCCCATGTTTGTGGTCATCATTTAAGTCATCGGTGTGGCTAGTCCAACCCTGCCATGTCAATATATATCTCTAGCGTCTATGCTGACCATATAGTGTGTTGGAATTTGGTGAGTTTTAGGCTGTTGGCCTATTAGACAAATTCTGAAATTCTCTTTGGTCCATTTGTGTATGGCAGCATATGGCTGTGCTAGTGAGGCCAAAGTTTAGTCTCATATTGCTAGTTGAGTGAGAGTTACACCTCCTTATATACTAGGATGTTCCACCACTCACTAAGGTGTGATAAGAAGAGAAACTCTCGTCCACTCCTCCTCCGACGCCGCCCGTCTCGCCTCGCCACGCCTCGCCACGCCTCTCCTCGTCACGATGCGCGCGCGACGCGGGTTGCGGAAATCTCGCCGAGCCGAGCTTTATTTTTGCTAGTCGGAAAAATTAATCTTGGATTAATTACGAGTCATTAACGGACGCGTTAATTAGTCAGCCGACTCGAACATGGGCTAAGTCCCACGATCTCCCTGACCTGCTCTATATAAGCCTCTGCGCTTACCCTAATCGGCATGACCTACACACGCGTCTCCTTCCAGTCTATTGCGTTGCCGTCTTCATCTTCCCCATCCCGGCTTGCGGCGTGCACCGCAGATCGGGACAGTAGGCCTCCGGAACCCCGCCTTCTTGTGAACCTATACGGGTGAGGGGCGATCAGGTTTTTGAGGAGCGTTTCCACGCGACTACTGACGCCATCACGGACGACTCTTTCCCGGACGAGGACTTTTTCCCAGACATCGGCAGCCTCTATATTGACGACATGGCCGACGACGCTGCTACCACCGCTGCAGCTACTGCTACTGCTACCGCCACGGCTGCTGCTGCCGCTGCTCTACCGTACATAATACTGAACTTCTTATTTTAGATTCTGCTAGAGTTCCTTATTCTAGCGTTCGGTGTAGATGTGATAGGTTTATCTTATTTAGACGTAATCTGTTCATCTACTTTGTTGATCTGCATGATTAGTTTTGGTACTGTCTGTATGATCATGTTTTATCACTTTATTATTCGGATTAAATCATATGGATTATTGCTTATATTTTCAACAATCTAAAAACCTGATTAGAGGCAACTAAATTCCACTGGTGTAGCCGCGGCTACTAGGCCGCCTTCGTTTGATGGTATGCACTATAAGAGATGGCGCGCGAGAGCAATTCTATAGTTTAAAAACCTAAACTGCTATAGCGCCACTCTTGGCAAACCTGAAGGTGATCTTTCTACTGAGCAGGAAGCGGCCTTTAAGAAAGAAGATACCATGTTTATGGCGGCTCTGTTCAGTATTCTTGGGGACAACATTGTTGATCCATATATGTCATTTGATAATAGCAAAGACGTGTGGGATGCGCTTGAGGCCAAGTTTGGGGTCTCGGACGCTGGCACTGAGTTGTATGTCATGGAGAAATTCTATGACTACAAGATGGTTGATGAGCGCTCCGTCATTGAGCAAGCTCATGAGATACAATCACTTGCCAAAGAACTTGAGAAGTTCAAGTGTACCTTATCGGACAAGTTTGTGGTCGGAGGCATTATTGCCAAGCTTCCTCCCATGTGGAGGAACTTTGCTACTTCTCTGAAACATAAGAGACAAGAATTTTCCGTTACGGATCTCATTGGGTCTCTTCATGTAGAAGAGAAGGCGAGAGGAAAGGACACACGTGCTCGAGTACTTGAGGGAGCTTCTAGTGCCAATTTGGTACAGAAGAAAAACTTCTAATCCCACAAGTTCAAGAATAAGAACAAGTCTGATGGCAAAGGGAAGTTTGATGGCAAGAACAAGGCCACTCACTCAACCAACTTCAAGAGGAAAAATGATAAGAATAAAGGCTCTTGCCACGTCTGTGGTGATCCTGATCATTGGGCTCCTAGCTGCCCTAATCGCTTTGACAAGCAGCAACATGGGAACAGCTGCAAGACCGCTAATGTTGTTATTAGCAATACTGAGATGAAGGACGCTGGGTACGGTATTTTACCTACTATCCTTTCAGTATGTCATTCTCCGATTGGTGGATTGACACGGGTGCTAATACACATGTATGTTTTGATATATCCATGTTCTCTTCTTATCAGGTCGCAGGGACTTCCTCCGTGCTGATGGGAAACGGCTCACGTGCTTCTGTTCATGGTGTTGGTACGATAAATCTGAAGTTTACTTCGGGGAAGACCGTACAGCTGAAGAATGTGCAGCATGTTTCCTCCATCAATAAGAATCTCATCAGTGGATCGCTTCTATGTCGAGATGGTTTTAAGTTGGTGTTTGAGTCCAATAAAGTTGTAATTTCTAAGTATGTACAATTTGTTGGAAAGGGTTATGAGTGCGGAGGTCTGTTCTGCTTATCTTTGTTAGACTCATGTACTAAAGTTATTAATCATGTTTGCAATGATAATGAGTCCAATATTTGGCATTCATGACTTTGTCATATTAACTTTGGTTGCATGACGCGGCTATCCAATATGAGTTTAATTCCGAAATTTACCACTGTCAAAGGTTCTAAGTGCCAAGTTTGTGTGCAAGCAAAGCAACCCCGCAAGTCTCATACGGCTGCGGAACCGAGAAAATTAGCACCTCTAGAACTTATACATTCAGATCTTTGTGAGATGAATGGTGTGTTGACACGAGGTGGAAAAGATACTTTATGACGTTAATTGATGACTCCACTAGATACTGCTATGTTTATCTTCTAAAATTTAAGATGAAGTTTTGAGTTACTTCAAAAACTATAAAGCTGAAGCAGAAAACTAACTTGATCTTAAAATCAAGCGGTTAAGGTCGGATCATGGTGGAGAGTATCTTTCAAATGAATTTAATATATTCTGTACGGAACATGGTATTATCCATGAGAGGACGCCTCCCTACTCACCTCAGTCAAATGGGGTGGCCGAAAGAAAGAACCACACTCTAACTGATTTGGTTAACGCCATGCTAGATACATCAGGTCTTTCCAAGGAATGGTGGGGGAGGTGATGACCCACAAGTTGAAGGGTTTCGCAGCATAGTAAATCGAGAGAAACTCCTTCTCAAGAAAGGAACCGTTCTTTGCGACAAACACTTTGCCTTCGGTTCTGTGATAGAAGGTATACCCAATAGTTTCCTTAGGGTATCCTATGAAGACGCATTTCTCCGCTTTGGGTTCGAGCTTGTCCGGCATCAACTTCTTGACGTAAGCTTCGCATCCCCAAACTTTAAGAAACGACAACTTAGGTTTAGCACCAAACCACAGTTCATACGGTGTCATCTCAACGGATTTAGATGGAGCCCTATTTAAAGTGAATGCAGCGGTTTCTAATGCATAACCCCAAAATGATAACGGCAAATCAGTAAGAGACATCATCGATCGGACCATATCTAATAGGGTTCGATTCCGGCGTTCAGACACACCATTGCGCTGTGGTGTTCCGGGTGGCGTGAGTTGTGAAATGATTCCACTTGCTTTGAGATGCGTGAGAAAATCATAACTCAAATATTCGCCCCCACGATCGGATCGTAGAAACTTAATCTTTCTGTTACGATGGTTCTCCACTTCATTCTGAAATTCTTTGAACTTTTCAAACGTTTCAGATTTATGTTTCATTAAATAGATATACCCATATCTACTTAAGTCATCGGTAAAAGTGAGAAAATAGCGATATCCACCGCGCGTCGAAACACTCATCGGTCCGCATACATCGGTATGTATGATTTCCAACAAGTCCGTTGCTCGCTCCATCATACCGGAGAACGGGGTTTTGATCATCTTGCCCATGAGGCATGGTTCGCATGTGTCAAATGATTCAAAATCAAGAGACTCCAAAAGTCCATCAGAATGGAGTTTCTTCATACGCTTTACACCAATATGACCTAGACGACAGTGCCACAAATAAGTAGTATTATCACTATCTACTTTGCATCTCTTAGCCTCAATGTTATGGATGTGTGTTTCATCCCTTTCGAGATTTAGAAGAAATAAACCACTCACAAGAGGTGCATGACCATAAAAGATGTTACTCATATAAATAGAACAACCATTATTCTCTGATTTAAATGAATAACCGTCTTGCAATAAACACGATCCAGAAATAATGTTCATGCTCAACGCAGGCACATAATAACATTTATTAAGGTTTAAAACTAATCCCAAAGGTAAAACTAAGGAGAGCGTGCCGACGGCCATCACATCAACTCTTGATCCGTTGCCAACGCGCATCGTCACCTCATCCCTCGCAAGCCGCCGTCTATTCCGCAGCTCCTGTTTCGAGTTACAAATATTAGCAACTGAACCGGTATCAAATACCCAGGCACTACAACGAGGGCTAGTAAGGAAAACATCAATAACATGTATATCAAATATACCTTTGATGGTGCCAGCCTTCTTGTCCGCTAAGTACTTCGGACAGTTGCGCTTCCAGTGACCCTTGTCCTTGCAATAGAAGCACTCAGTGTCCGGCTTAGGTCCAGACTTGAGCTTCTTCTCAGCAGGGGCAATGCGCTTGCCGCCGCTTTTCTTGAAGGGCTTCTTTGCACCTTTACCTTTCTTAAAGGAGGGCTTGTTGACCATCAACACATGATTATCCTTCTTGATGTCCACCTCCGCAGCCTTCAGCTTTGCGAAGAGCTCGGTGATCGTATCAGTGGAACCAATCTGATTATGAGTCACTACAAAACTTTTGTAGCTGGGAGGGAGTGATTGCAGAACCCTGTCAATCTTGAGCTCCTCTGGAATCTTGCAGTCCAGTTGCTCAAGGCGTTGAGTGTAGCCCGACATCTTAATGGCGTGCTCACTAACGGAACTCCCTTCCTCCATCTTGCAGTTAAAGAACTTCTCGGAGATCTCATATCTCTCAGAACGGGCCTGAGTCTGAAACATGGTTTTCAGCTCCTCGAGAATCTCAAAGGGCCCGGGATAGTTTTCAAAACGATTTTGAAGTTTCGGTTCCATAGCAAACAACATGGTGCTCTTAATCACACCATAATCATCTTTGCGTGACTGATAGACAGCTTTCTCATCAGCCGGCGTAGTTGCAGCAGGGGGGTCACCTAACGCTTTCCCAAGGACATAGTCCTTTTGTCCGCCAGACAGAATGATTCTTAGATTGCGGAACCAGTTGGTGAAGTTAGACCCATTGTTTCTAAGCTTTTCTTTCTCAGCAAAAACGTTGAAGTTGAAGTTGGACTTGGCCATGTTATCTACAGTATTTGCAAGTACAATTTAGACTATGTTCATGATAAATAGTTCAACTTAATCAAATTACTAGATGAACTCCCACTAAATTCAACATCCCTCAAGTTGTTTAGTGAACACGATCCAAATTCACCACACCTAATCCGATCATCACGAGAAGAGATGTGGTTTCAATGGTGGACAACGAAGTGTCGATCATATCATTCATATGACTCATGCTTAACCTTTCGGTTCTTGTGTTCCGAGGCCATGTCTGTACATGCTAGGCTCGTCAAGTTAGACCCAAGTATTTCCGCGTGTGCAAAACTGGCTTGCACCCGTTGTATGTGAGCGTAGAGTCTATAGCACCCGATCATCACGTGATGCTTGGACACGACAAACTTTCGCAACGGTGCATACTTGGGGAGAACACAGTTTTTATCTTGATCTTTAAGTGAGGAATCATCTTATAATGCTACCGTCACGATCTAAGCATAATAAGATACATAAAAGGATAAACATCACATGCATATAACTTTATGTGACATGGTATAGCCAATCTTCGCGCAATGATCTCCATCTTGTGCGTTCCGGCATGATCTCCATCACTCCACCATGATTGCCTCCACCACGAATAGCAACTACAACTATTGCTAACTACTTAGCGATAAAGTAAAGCTATTACATGGCGTATAAGAAGTTGACTCACAGGTCATACACAATTATAAAGACAACCATATGGCTCCTGCCGGTTGTGTACTCATCGACATGCAAGTCGTGAAACATTACAAAACATGATCATCGCATACAATATACACATCACATCTTGGGCCATACCATATCACAGAAAACACTCCCTGCAAAAACAAGTTAGACGCCTCTACTTTGTTGTTGCATGTTTTACGTGGCTTATGGGAGTAGATGCTAAGAACGATTCTTACCTACGGAAAGCCACAACGGTGATATTATGGTTGCCAAACTCCGGTGTTAATCCTATGACAACTATAGTGAGAGAAACTGACATCCACTAGCCGCATGTGTGGTACAAGCCACACGTCAAGTGCGGAGCCGGTCTCGCGAACGACGTCGCGTAAGGTTGGCCTGGACCGCTTCAATCTCACTATCCCGCGCCATAAGAAGAACACAAACAAGAGGCTTGCAACAGAAAACATCAACGCCCGCAACAACCATGTTGCGTTCTACTCGTGAAACACATCTACGCATAGATCTAGCTCTGATACCACTGAAGGGTTTCGCAGCATAGTAAATCAAAATTTTCTACGGAAGCGAACAGAAGGAAAGCCAAGATCTAATCTAGGAGATGCAAACAACGAGAGAGATTGGATTAGATCTTCATACCCTTGAAGATTCGCACAGCAGAACGTTCGTCGGAACGTGGGTGATGTAGTCGTACTCGCTTCTCCTCCTCGCAATCCGATCCGATCTAGCACCACAAGTGGCGGTGCCTCCGTGAGATGCACACGTGCAGCACCTCGACGTCTCCTCCTTCCTCGGACCAGCAAGTATGGTGGAGAGATGGATTGGATCTACAACACGACGGCGCGGTGTATATGGTGGAGAATTTCTGTAGCAGGGCTTCGCCTACAAACAGCCGGAGGGAGAGAGGAAGGCAGCAGGGCTACTAGGGTTTGGAGGAAGGTGTGTGTAGGGGGGAAGGGGGCGCACCAGCCCTCTATATATAGAGGGGGGGTGCGGCCAGCCCTTGCCCATCCTCCAAGCCTATCTCTAGTTTAAACGATTTAAACTCTCCCTTCTAGAAACCCTATCTTATCTCTAGTTTAAACGATTTAAACTTATCTAGGATCGGCTGGGCCCTATGGGGCCTTGTGCCCCTGGCCCAATGCGGCCAGGACACTCCCTCATAGGCCCATGCCCCCTCCCGGAAGGTGGGACCACGTTGGCCCCCTTCCGGAAGGTTCTAGAAGCTTCCGGTACAATACCGATTAATCCGGAACAATTCCGAACTCCAAAAACGGCACTGCCTTATATGAATCTTATTCTCCGGACCACTCCGGAACCTCTCGTGATGTCCCGGATCCCATCCGAGACTCCGAACAAAAATTCATAAACCAATTATCCAATCTATCCTAGCGTCGAGACATGTTAAGTGTGTGACCCTGCGGGTTCGAGAATATGCAGACATGATCTTCTATCAATAATCAACAGAGGGGTCTGGGTACCCATATTGACTCCCACACATTCATCGATGATCATATCGGATGGACCACGATGTCAGGATTCAATCAATCCCATATATATATTCCCTTCGTCTCGCGATATTTTACTTGCCCGAGATTCGATCGTTGGTATCGTCATACCTAGTTCAATCTCGTTCACAGCAAGTACTTTACTCATTCCGTAATCCGATATCACTTTGTGATTAACTCCTTAACCACATGCTTTCAAGCGGTGTTGATATCGATTACCGAGTGGGCCCGAAGCATATCTCTCCGACTTGGGAGGGACAAATCCCATCTCGATACATACAACCCAACAGATACTTTCCGATCACCTGAGAGACACCTTTATGATCACCCTCTCATAGGATGACGTTTGATGACCTCAAAGCTTTCTTCCGATACCAGGGAGTTGTATTATCTCATGGTCTAAGGAATACAATATTTGACATGAGAAAAGCTTCGCAAAGACGAACACGATGAAACGATCTAATAGCTTTGCTTAGTTTGGGTCTGTCCACCATATCATTCTCCCAATGATATGATCTCATTATCAATTGACAACTCATGTCTATGGTTAGGAAACCTTAACCATCATTGATCAATGAGCTAGTCCATAGAGGCGTACTAGGGACACGGTGTTGTTCACAAACCACACAAGTATTAAAGTTTCCGCTTAATACAATTCTAGCATGGAATATAAACTTTATCATGAACAAGAATTATAATAATAACATCTTTATTATTGCCTCTAGGGCATAATTCCAACACAAGTATAGGGGTGTATCACAGTATTTTTGATAAGTAAGAGTGTCGAACCCAACGAGGAGAAGAAGGTGCTGCTAGTGGTATGGATCAGGAATTCTCTGCAAATACTTAGCAAACGGATTTTTAGGGGGTTTTGATAATGCAAGTAAATAAAGTACGAGTAAATAAAAGATAGTAGGAATAAATGCAGCAAGTGGCCCAATCCTTTATGTAGCAAAGGACAAGCCGGTTGTATTACTTAATATGACCAAACATTCTCGAGGACACATGGGAATTATGTCAAGTGCTTTTGCTTCATATAGTTGATTAATCTTCTTTAGCTTGCTAAGTGTTGTGTGGGTGAACCTGTGCTAATGTACCGACCTTCCTAGGACTAATACATACTTGTGATTATACCCCTTGCAAACATCCATAAGTACAAGAAAGTAATTAAGGTAGAAACCTAACCACAGCTTTAAACTCTAAGACCCTTACGTCCCTTGTGCAATGGTTTCCTAACGGGGGTTCAGGTTTCTGTCACTCCGGCAACCCCTACGATTAGTAGCCCAATACACAATGCATTCCCCTAGGCCCATATAGGTGAAGTGTCATGTAGTCGACGTTCACATGACACCACTAGAAGAAGTACACCACAACTTAAATATCAAACTATTGAATCTTTCTTAACAATCCCACTACTAACAACATGACTTCTCCCATGTCCTCAAGAACAAAACGAACTACTCACAAGACATCATATGGATCATGATCAGAGATGGAATAATGATGTATAACAATCTGAACATAAACAATAATTCAACGGTTTACTCAATAGCATCAACTACAAAGAGTAATCAACACCGGGAAAGTTTCCCCTATGAACTATGCAAGATTCAACGCAATTGTTACAGCAATATGGAGATGGTGATGAGGGTGCTGATGGTGATGATGGTGGTGATGATGATGATGATCCCGATGAAGTCTAGCTTGATGGTGGTGTTGATGGCGACGATCTCCCCTCTCCGGGAAGGAATTCCCCGGCAGAAATCTGTCTGCCGCAGAGATCTTTTTCTCTCGGTGTTTTCCGCCCCGTAGAGGCGGCGGAATCTTTCTGTGGTCACTCCCTGAGTCTTAGGGTTTCGGGAGGATAATATACGCAGAGGGGAGTGCCAGGGATGGACCAGGGCAGCCACACAACCTGGTGGCGCGGCCCAAGGTGGCCCGTGCTAGGGGGTGGTGTGGTCCCCCTGTGGCCCATCTCCAGCCCCCCTTCTGGCTTCCTTCGTCTTCTGGAAAAATAGGATTTTCCGTATATTTTCCCGGATTTTCTAATCTTCGTGAATTTTGCCTCCAAACAGCACCTTTTCCATCAGAATCCTGACTGCAGTGGTCCATGCTCCAAAAGTCATCAACCATGCAAAAACAGATGAAATAACATAAGTATCACCTCTTGATACGTTGCAAATGTATCCATAATTTTTGATGTTCCATGCTTGGTCTTATCCACTTTCTTGTGTTTTGTTCCAACTTTGGAGTGCTTTTCATATGATTTCTTGGACTAACCTATTAACAAGAGCCACAGTGTCAGCTGCCTGTTTTCTGCTGTTTTTGGTTCCAAGAAAGTCAGAAAATGAATATTCTCGGAATTGGACGGGACAAAAGCCAAAGTGCCTATTTTTCTGGAAGTCATCAGATGCCAGAATAAGAGACGAAGAGGGGCCAGAGGCCGGCCACACCACCTGGCCACGCGGCCAGGCCTAGCCCGCGCCAAGGGGTGGTGTGGTGGCCCCTGGCACCCCCTCGGCCTCCCCTTCCGCCTATATATTGCCCTCGGGACAAAAACCCAAAGGGCCCGATCAAAAATCCACGAAAGAGTCTGTAGCCACCGTCATCTCCATCCCTAGATCAGGAGGGATATGAAGCTCTTCCCGGCACCCTGCCAGAGAGGGGAATTCACCCTAGAGGCCTTCTTCATCACCATGCAAGCCTCCGGTGTGATGCGTGAGTAGTTCATCCTTGGACTACAGATCCATGTAGTAGCTAGATGGCTGGTTCTCCTCCTTTGTGCTTTCATGTTTAGATCTTGTGAGCTCCGTTCATGATCAATATCATCTATTTGTAATTCTGCATGTTGTGTTTGCGGGGATCCGATGGATATTGAGATGCTATTTCAGATTGATTATTGATTCTATCATGTCTTTGTTATTTGGGATCTTGCATGATTTCCGTTGTTAGTAGCTATCTTGGCCAAGTAGATGCTAGCAACTCCAAGAGTTAGTATTTATGCTCGATAGTGGGTTCATGCCTCTAGTAATCTGGGGAAGTGACAGAAATCTCTAAGGTACTAGATGTGATGTTGATACTAGGGAGAAAACAACAATCCTTTGTTCATAGAACAATCATATTGTTTAGTTTACACGCAGTTCGTAAAGCAATAATCTGTTGCTTGAAACTTAATACTGGAGGGGGTTCGGATGATAACCTGAAGGTGGATTATTAGTCATAGATGCAATTGGATGGTGGTCTATGTATAATTTTGTAATGCCCAATCAAGTCTCAAAGGAGTCAAGATGATTAGTATATGCATGTATTGCTTTCTCGATGTTTGTCAATTGCCCTGCTATAATTTTTACACCCAGCATGTTATCTGTCTTAAGGAGAGCCACCTCTAGTGAACTATGGATCCCGATCCTTTCCTTTACATACAATCTACAAACTGTTTACTGCTTTGTGTTTACTTTCTGCAAACTATTACTTCTTTCCATTCGATACGTTTAATCCTTTGTTTTCAGCAAAACACGGTGAGATTGACAACCTCATCGCAAGTTGGGGACATAGTTCTGTGGTTGTGTTGTGTAGGTCTTCATGTTGCTACTAGCACCGGTAGTGTGCCCTGCCAAGGCTCAGCTAGCAACACCTTTGGGGTGTTTCCTTGCTCCTACTGGTTCGATTAAACCTTGGTTTCATACTGAGGGAAATTTGTTGTTGTGCTCATCATACCTTCCTCTTGGGGTTCCCAACGACATCAACACCGCACCAGCATTTTTCTGGCGCCGACACTGAGCCATCAAGCATTTTTCTGGCGCCGTTGCCAGGGAGTCAAGGACATCTTCACAAGGGGAGTCCCTCATAACCAATCTCTTTACTTTGTTATTTTTGTTTTTCTTAGTTCCTTTTTGCTTTGTTTGCTTGTTTTCTTATCAAAAACACACAAAAAATAGTTTTATAAGTTTGCTTTCTTATTTGAAAACCCAAAAAAATGACTACTCTTGAAAACACTAAGTTGTGTGACTTCGCTAGCACCAACAACAATGATTTTATGAGCACACCTATTACTCCACCTGTGCCTAAAGATACTTTCTTTGAGATAAAACCTGCTTTGCTCAATCTTGTTATGAGAGAACAATTTTCTAGTATTGGTAATGAAGATGTTGCTTCCCATCTAAATAACTTTGTTGAACTTTATGAGATGCAAAAGCATAGGGATGTAGATGGTGATATTATTAAGCTGAAATTGTTTCCTTTCTCTTTGAGAGTAAAAGCTAAAGAATGGTTGAATTCCTTAACTAGGAATTGTATTGATTCTTGGACTAAGTGCAAAGATGCTTTCATTGGAAAATACTATCCTCCTGCTAAGATTATATCTATGAGAAGTGAAATAATGAAGTTTAAACAACTTGATAATGAACATGTTGCTCAAGCTTGGGAAAGAATGAAATCTTTGGTAAAGAATTGTCCCACTCATGGACTGACTGCTTGGATGATCATCCGAACTTTTTATGCAGGATTGAACTATTCTTCAAGGAACCTATTGGACTCTGCTGCTGGAGGTACCTTTATGACCATCACTTTGGGTGCTGCAACAAAGCTTCTAGACAATATGATGGTTAATTATTCTGAATGGCATACTGAGAGAGCTCCACAAGGTAGGAAGGTAAATTCTGTTGAGGAAACTTCCTCCTTGAGTGATAAGATTGATATTATTATGTCTATGCTTGTTAATGGGAAATCCCATATTGATCCAAATAATGTTCCTTTAGCCTCTCTTTGGTTGCTCAAGAAGAGCAAGTTGATGTGAACTTCATAAGAAACAATAGTTTTGGCAATAATGCTTATAGGAGTAATTTTGGTAACAACAATTATAAGCCATATCCTCCCAACAATGGTAATGCTTATGGAAGTTCTTACAACAACAATAGGAGTGCACCCTCTGAACTTGAAGCTATGCTTAAGGACTTTATTAGTAAACAAACTGCTTTCAATAAAACTATTAAGGAAAAACTCTCTAATGCTGAAAGAAATATAGCATCTTTGGTTGAAGCTCAATCTTCTTTGAATAAAATGGCTGCTAAACCTGAAACTAATGATAATCCCTTTGCAACTACTAATGCCATACAAGTAAGAATTGATGAAAATGTTAGACTATTAGCTGAATTACATGCTAAGTGGGAAAGAGAAGATGAAATTGCTAGAAACATTAGTGTTTCTACTATCACCACCACTAGTGTTGAGGCTAGTAATAGTTCTACTACTTTAGATGATAAATTTGATTTTGATCTTGATGGTTGCAACATCTCTGAAGTTATTAAGTTCCTACAAAATCTTGCTAAAAGTCCTAATGCTAGTGCTATGAACATGGCATTTACAAAACACATTACTGATGCTCTCATAAAGATTAAAGAAGAAAAGATGAAACATAAAGCTTCAATTCCTATAAAACAAGAAGATGGTTGGGAACCCATCATTAATATGAAAGTGAAAGACTTTGATTTCAAAGCTTTATGTGATCTTGATAGTAGTGTTTCTATTATGCCTAGAAGGATTTATGATATGCTTGATTTGCCTCCACTTGAAGATGTTATTTGAATGTCCCACTTGATGATAATTCTAAAAATAAACTCATGGGGAGTCTTAATGATGTTCTTATTATGGTTAACAATGCCTATGTCCCTGTTGATTTCTATGTTTTGGATGTTGAATACAATGCTTCTTGTCCTATTACTTTGGGAAGACCTTTTCTTAGAACTGTTGGTGCCATCATTGATATGAAAGAAGGCACCATTAAATATCAACTCCCACTCAAGAAATGTATAGAACACTTCACTAAGAAGAGAGAGAATCTTTCTTTTGTTTCTCCTATGAAAACAAAATTTGGTCTTAATGCTTTTTCATTTGAGAACACTTGATTCTTTCTTGCTTCTTATGCCTAACTTAAAGGCGTTAAAAAAGGTACTTATTGGGAGATAACCCAAAAGTTTTAGATGAGTATTGGAAGTTATTACTTTAGTAATAACCGCTCCTTATCCTTTTTATTTGCTTTTTGTGCCAAGAGTAACCTCTAATGAGAGAGAAGTAATGATTGGGAAAGTTGTTGTCCCGAAACAGATTTGTGTGCTTCACCATAAAAATTCGTGTAAAATCTCTGAACGTCTTTTTGAGGCGTGAATTTTTGTGTTTGTGCCCCAGGTTGTTATATAACTTTCATTAGTTCAACACTTTTTTATTTGAGCAACAGAAGGTCTTCGAAAAAATTCGTCTTTAACTTCTGGTCTGTTTTGACAGATTTCTGCCATTTTCTGCATTTGCTTCTTGTTGGTTCCTTTTTGAGTTATTTTGGGGAATTGAGCTTTTTGAGGGAAGTGCTTCAGTATCTAGAGTTCTAATGGAATTTTATTGGTGTTAGAACTGAACCTTAATACTTATTTATCTTGAGTGCACTAATGTTGCTAATAAAGATTGTGTGAAGTTTTGTATGAAGGAAAAATTTCAGGTGTATGGAAGGAATGAGTAATGAGATGAAGGATGGACTAAAGCTCAAGCTTGGGGATGCCACGCGTGTCACCCCAAGAAATATCCGAGAAGTACAAGCGTCATAGCTTGGGGATGCCCAAGGCATCCTCCTCTTCATCAATAAAAATCCCAGGTTTCTTCCAAACGCTTCATTTTTATTGTTTCATGCACAGTTGTGTTGTTCTTGGAGCGTCTTCTTTTTCGTTTTCGTTTGCTTTTTTTTGCTTAGTTTTCTGAATAAATTGGTTGGACCCCCGCTTTCATACTTTGGTTCGCAAATAGTTTGGTTTGGTTTGGAAAAGAGTAGGAAAGTTCATGCTTATGTGGTAAAAAGAGCTCGTTTTTGACTGTGGCCTATGCTTTGTCATGCCATGCTTGATATTGTTTTGGCTTTATGCTTAGTATTCTTTTCTGTAGCATGCCTTGATATAAACAATTGAGATTGCTTAATGTACCTTGGATGAATCATTCGTTGTTTTAGCATATTAAAGCATAGTATAGTGGTATTCTCCTTTGATGCTTTATTTGGGTTGACTTGGCGTATGCTCACACCATGTTATGACTATGTCAAGTCACCTAAGCCTTTATGATCCTTTAGTTTTCAACTTGTAGTATCACTTTATGCTTTGATCAATGATGTTTTGTCGCTCTGCATGATTATGGCCATTATTGCTCTCTTAGTTTGTCGCTCCTAGTCTTTTGCTAGCCTCCACAACCAAGTATGAGTTCCACTCATGCATCCAACTCCCTAAACCAAGTTATTCCAAAGAGTCCACCATACCTACCTACTAGCTTATGCTATTCCAAGTATATTCATGCTTTTGTTTACCTTCCAAATTAAACTTGTTATGTGAAAACTAGTGATTAAAGCTCTCACGAACTTGATGGCACACTTTACTTTTCTTGCCCTTAATAAACTTGAACCATTGTGTCGTCTATGTTGTATATGCTTGCACTTATTTGTTGGGAATTAGCAGAACCATGCTTTCATGGGGAACGCTTTCAACATTGCACTTGGTACTTGTACCTAGTTGATATCATGCTCTTTTGTATATGGATGTCGTCAGTGTGAAATGAAAGGGGAGCTTGTAAGTCCATGGAGTTATGTATATGTGTTAGAGAAACGCCTGGGCCACTGGTCTAATCCATGCTGACATGGTGGAAACCTGCAGCATAACCATAATGAGCTATCTATGAAGCATTCTTCTTATAAAAAAAGAGTCCTATTGAGAAAAAAGAGAAAAAAGAAAAAAAAACATATTATGAAAAGAGGAAAGAGAGAAAAAAGCACCATATTCCCATGGTAAATAAGAAGATTGATGAGATGCTCGTTGTCTGCTTGCCTTGTCATTTTGATATGGGGATTCTTCCGTATCATCGGGCAAGGGGTACCCTGTTGGCGGTTCTCTATGATACGCATGTGCTTCCGATGACAAGAACTTACCGGTGACTAAACTTGAGTAGCATGAGGAGCGGCCCTCATATACAAGGGACATGAGATTTCTAACTTATACTTCGTCAAGCATGTACACCATAGTTCGTTCACTTTAACCTTAATCACTTCAAGATGTTTATGATAGGGGCAATGAGAGCTGAAAGCTATAAGTACCATAATTTTTGGAAGCTCTTTATGAGACTTGAATCCCTGCTTCCTTTTATAAAGGTCTTTCTTCCACCATTATATTGAGTCTCCACCTTCTACCATTATGCACCTACTTTGAGAGCATAGTGGCCATTCTTAGTTCTATGTGCATTGTCCCAAGACTAGTTGATTAATGCATAACTTGATATTGCTTGTTTTAAACTATTTGTATCTAGTCACTCTTATGAACTTTGAAGGTGTCCTATGCATTTATATTTGCTACTCTATGAGGGACAAGTTGAATGCTATTGTGCTATGTTTTCTTTATGTGAAACAAACAAACGTCTTGCAAAGCATTGTTATTCATGAATCTTTTGTTTGTGCCTTTTCATGTTGCATCATAGTTTCTTTGTCTTATTGCTAGAACCTTGTCTTTCATGTTATGATTGAAGTACTATGATCCCAGCTTTGAATGTTTTACAAATACTTTGATCAAGTTTATGATGGTGCATGTCACCTCAAAAATTATTCTTTCTTTTTATCACTTACCTACTCGAGGATGAGCAGGAGTTAAGCTTGGGGATGTTGATACATTGCAAATGTATCTATAATTTTTGATGTTCCATGCTTGGTTTTATCCACTTTCTTGTGTTTTGTTCCAACTTTTGAGTACTTTTCATATGATTTCTTGGACTAACCTATTAACAAGAGCCACAGTGCTAGCTGCATGTTTTCTGCTTTTTTTTGGTTCCAGGAAAGTCAGAAAATGAATATTCTCGGAATTGGACGGGACAAAAGCCAAAGTGCCTATTTTTCCGGAAGTCATCAGATGCCAGAATACGAGACGGAGAGGGGCCATAGGCCGGCCACACCACCTGGCCGCACGCCCAGGCTTGGCCCGCGCCAGGGGGTGGTGTGGTGGCCCCTGGCACCCCCTCGGCCTCCCCTTCCGCCTATATATTGCCCTCAGGACGAAAACCCAAAGGGCCCGATCAAAAATTCACGAAAGAGTCTGTAGCCGTCGTCATCTCCATCCCTAGATCGAGAGGGATCTGAAGCTCTTCCCGACACCCTGCCGGAGAGGGGAATTCACCCTGGAGGCCTTCTTCATCACCATGCAAGCCTCCGGTGTGATGCGTGAGTAGTTCATCCTTGGACTACGGATCCATGTAGTAGCTAGATGGCTGGTACTCCTCCTTGGTGCTTTCATGTTTAGATCTTGTGAGCTCCGTTCATGATCAAGATCATCTATTTGTAATTCTACATGTTGTGTTTGTGGGGATCCGATGGATATTGAGATGCTATTTCAGATTGATTATTGATTCTATCATGTCTTTGTTATTTGTGATCTTGCATGCTTTCCGTTGTTAGTAGCTATCTTGGACAAGTAGATGCTAGCAACTCCAAGAGTTAGTATTTATGCTCGATAGTGGGTTCATGCCTCTAGTAATCTGGGGAAGTGACAGAAATCTCTAAGGTACTAGATGTGTTGTTGCTACTAGGGACAAAACAACAATCCTTTGTTCATAGAACAATCATATTGTTTACTTTACACGCAGTTCGTAAAGCAATAATCTGTTGCTTGCAACTTAATACTGGAGGGGGTTCGGATGATAACCTGAAGGTGGATTATTAGTCAAAGATGCAGTTGGATGGCGGTCTATGTATAATGTTGTAATGCCCAATCAAGTCTCAAAGGAGTCAAGATGATTAGTATATGCATGTATTGCTTTCTCGACGTTTGTCAATTGCCCCGATGTAATTTGTTCACCCAGCATGTTATCTATCTTAAGGAGAGCCACCTCTAGTGAACTATGGATCCCGGTCCTTTCCTTTACATACAATCTACAAACTATTTACTGCTTTGTGTTTACTTTCTGCAAACTATTACTTCTTTCCATTCGATATGTTTAATTTTTTGTTTTCAGCAAAACACGGTGAGATTGACAACCTCATCACAAGTCGGTGGTTGTGTTGTGCAGGTCTCCACGTTGCTACTAGCACCGGTAGTGCGCCCTACCAAGGCTCAGCTAGCAACACCTTTGGGGTGTTTCCTTGCTCCTACTGGTTCGATTAAACCTTGGTTTCATACTGAGGGAAACTTGCTGCTGTGCTCATCATACCTTCATCTTGGGGTTCCCAACGAGCTCTACATCAACACCGCACCAGCATTTTTCTGGCGCTGACATTGAGCCATCACCTCTCAATATGAAATATATCAATGAATAACAGTGAATTATGACATAGAATAGATCAACTCCCCCCAAGCTTAGACTTTGCTTGTCCCCAAGTGAAACTGATCTCGATAAACATGACCTCAAGTTTATGGAGTGAAGAGTCGATAAAAGAATACGGACAAGAAGTATCACATTCATCAATACATAGATCATAATAGAAGACAACTCACTATTATATAACTCAACTTGCAATAAGTAAAGGAAACACAATAAAGATACATAAAGTAAATCATAATTAGTAATGGCAAACTTAGCTCTTGGTTGAAGAATAGTTGATAATTTGCTGGAGTTCACAAATAAATGATTTTCAATGATAGCTTTCAAAGTAGTAAACATCAAGATAAGAGCAATGTGCAAAACAAGGAACATAAGAAACATGATTGAATAAATCATCATATGAATGAATGAAACACAACAACTCAAAATACTTGCTAAGATAGAAGGGAGTAGGTTTACTGACTCAACTAAAAAGTAAAAGAAAGGCCCTTCGCAGAGGGAAGCAGGGATTGCAAGTCTCATAAAGAGCTCCCAAAAATTATGGTACTTATTAGCTTTCAGCTCTCATTGCCCCTATCATAGGCATCTTTAGGTGATTAAGGTTTAAATGATCAAATATGAGGATATGCATTGACAAGTTGTAAATTGAGAATATCATGTCCCTTGAATACGAGGGCCGCTCCTCATGCTACTCAAGTTTAGTCACCGGTAAGTTCTTGTCATCGTAAGCATATGTGTATCATAAAGAACCACCAACGGGGTACCCCTTGCCCGATGATACAGAAGAATCCCCATATCAAAATGACAAGGCAAGCAGACAACAAGCATCTCAGCAATCTTCTTATTTACCATGGGAATATGGTGCTTTTTTCTCTCTTTCCTCTTTTCATAGTCTCTTTTTTATTTTTCTCTTTTTTCTCAATCTCTATCTCTTTTTTATAAGAAGAATGCTTCATAGATGCTCGTTATGGTTACGTTGCAGGTTTCCACCATGTCAGCATGGATTAGACCAGCGGCCCAGGCGTTTCTCTAACACACATGCATAACTCCATGGACTTACAAGCTCCCCTTTCATTTCACACCGACGACATCCATAGACAAAAGAACATGATATCAACTTGGTACAAAGTACCAGTGTAATGTTGAAAGCGTTCCCCATGACAGCATGGTTCTACTAATTCACAACTTACAAAGCGCAAGCATATACGCAACATAGGTGAGCACAATGGTTCAAGTTTATTAGATGCAAGAAAGTAAAGTGTGCCATCAAGTTCGTGAGATCTTTAATCACTAATTTTCACATAACAAGTTTAATTTGGGAGGTAGATAAAACAAGAATTTACTTGGAATAGCAATAATGCTAATAGGTAGGTATGGTGGACACAAATGGCATGGATTTTGGTTTAAAGAGGTGGATGCACGAGAATAATTCCCTCTCAGTACAGGTTTTTGGCTAGCAAGGTTGGGTAGCAAGTATAAGAGTTGAAGGAAACAAACAAACATACAAGTGATAAAGACAAACATGCAATCTTCCTTGGAAGCACAAAAGATCTTAACTAGAGAATACTAAACTTATGAGCAAATCAAGAAAGAAAGATGATGAAATTATATTTCTTTAGAGTACTTTTATCTTTTCATTCAACTCTCAAAAATAGTGTTGCTACTGACCGAGCCAGGTTTGCCAAAACTAACTAAATTAACTCAATGATCCCAAAGTGATACCAATACTAACAACAAGATCAATCATATAACCACGAATTGAAAACTAAAATAAGCTATGCAAAAGAGTAAATGATAGAACTTCTCATTAATATTCCATAACGGCAACTCACACCAAGGGATACATATCTAACGAGAAAGGGGACACTTCCATAATGCAAACCATCCTACATAATAACTTCTCTATTCATGATATGACTCTACTAAAAAGGTAAAAAGATAGAAGATAGTGATGTGATACCGCGGCACTCCCCCAAGCTTGGAACAAACCAAGGGGATGCCAAACCTGATAACGAATTACTCCTTTGGTGGTGGTGGTATCCTCTCGATGAGCTTCTTGACCAATTTCCCCAAGTCTTCAATCTCGAAGGTGAGGGTATGAATCAGCTCCGAGTTGTGCTCGATGCGGTGCATGATCATGTCAGATTATGGATCCCAGCTCTTGTGATCCTTTTTCCGTTCTTCCCTTTTGGAGTCTTCTTTTCCTGCATGGTTATGGATAAAGGTGTGGAAGGGACTCTTGGTGCTTGGAGAAGGTGTCCTTGGTGCCAAACAGTGACGCAGAGGTTTCCCTCTAGTTGACATCCGTGTAGTCCTTCTGATCCTGGCAGGGTTCGCCACCACTCCAATGCTTGCAATGGTAGTGCCGGTGTGCTTTGCCTCCTCTTCACCTTCACTCTTGATCTCCTTCTCCTGCCCGGGGTCTTGGAGATCCTCCTCCATGGGCTCCTTCCCTTTATCCTTGGCGGACACCATTGTGCTTCGAAGCTTTCAAAGATAGTTCCTGGCAGAAACAGATCGAAACAAAAACATGACGAAAACACGATATACGAACCTCAGGGGGTCCGAGGGATTATATATTACGAAGTTTTATAACAAAAGGAAGGTACTGGGAGAAAACGGGTCGGAGGTGGAGTCCGGGGTGGACTCACCACCTGGTGGCACGGCCAGGGGTGGGCCCGTGCCACAGGGTGGTGTGAGCCACCCTGGCTCCGTTTCCGTCCCTCTTTCTCTTTGTAGCTTTCCTTATTGAATGAAAACTGCAAAAATATAGTTGGATAGTATTTTCGTGGAACTTTTCTTACCAGAACTGTTACCTATTTGAAAATGGGATTTGCAGGTCTCTGAATTTGGTATCTATTAGATTCTTCCGGAGTCACCACTTGAATATCATCGATATCTTCATCTTCATACACTTATTACTTGGCTCATAAAACACTTCTCTTCCTTATTACATCATCATCTCCACTACCTGAAAATTTCTTTCACACAATTCACATTAGCAACATTAGTATAAGTAAGGTGATAAAACCTTTTGAGTCCAAATTCAACTGAAAACCATCAAAACATAAGCTACTGTAGCAACTCCTTCTGAAAACCCAAAAAGAATTCAAAAAGGAAATCGAAT
Source organism: Avena sativa (assembly GCA_916181665.1). Taxonomy (NCBI): domain Eukaryota; kingdom Viridiplantae; phylum Streptophyta; class Magnoliopsida; order Poales; family Poaceae; genus Avena; species Avena sativa. The sequence continues at coordinate 688,804,675 of OV702289.1, forward strand.
AAAGAAGCAAATGCAAGAGTGGCAAAATCTGTCAAAACAGACCAGCAGGTAAAGATCAATTTTTTCGAAAATCTTCTGTTGCTCAAATTAAAAAGTGCAAAACTAACAAAAGTTAAATAACAACCTGGGGCAGAAGCACAAACAATTACAGCTCAATCCGACATACAGAGATCTCTCACGAATTTTTACGGTGAAGCACAAAAAATCTGTTTCGGGACAGCAACTTCCCCAAATCTTACTTCTCTCTCATTAGAGGTTGATCTTGACACAAAAACCAAACAAAACGGATAAGGAGCGGTTATTACCAAATTAATAACTTCCAAGACTCAAAGAAACAAAAACAAACTGAAAGCACAAATAAATTGGGTTGTCTCCCAAAAAGCTCTTTCTTTATAGCCATTAAGATGGGCATGATAATTTTGAAGATGCTCACATAGGAATATGAATTGAGTTGAAAGGGAGCATTAAGAAGCAAAAATACACACATTTAAGTCTAACCCACTTCCTATGCAAGGTAATTTTGTAAACAAACAAGTTGTTGAAACCAGAGGCTACTAGCATAGGAAGGCAAAAGAAGTGCAACATAAAAACTTTCAGCATAAAACGAGGAAACTTGATATTATTGAGATGCATAAGAACACTTTTCCCTCTCTCATAGTAACGTTTAGTATCATGCATAAACTTAACAATATAACTATCACAAGGACCATCATAACAATGATCACTCATTCTAACAAAAAACACAAGAATACTAGCTCTCATAACACTACTTTGTGAAACAATATTAGAGGTATCCTTACAAAGGATAGTGTGCCCCTCTTCTACATATTTAGTAACAAAGTCTTTCACATTTGCTATAATAGGTTCATCAACCTTTTGTTTATCAGGTTCAACAGCTTTACTTGTACTTTCATCAACCATACTAGCTATCATAGAATGTTCCTTTATCTTAACTGGGAAAGGCATTTTCTCAATGTAAGGTTCAGGTAAAACATGATTAGCAGTATAAACTTCAGTATTTCTTGCGGGAACACTCTTAGCAACATCTTTATAAGGTTCGTGATACTTATTCCACTTCTTTTTAGGCACTTCAATATAGGAAGCAAAAGCCTTAAAATAAGAAGCAATAGCTTGAGAGTCTAGACCATAAGCAGTTTTAATATTTTGAAAGTCATCAGTTCCCATAAAAGATTCAATGCATTCATAATCATAATTTATACCTGAATTTCTACCTTTATCATTCTCCCAAGCTTCAGCATTATCTTGAATACGGTCCAGAAGATCCCATTTAGCTTCTTCTTCCATGCGAGTGAATGATCCAGCACAAGAAGCATCCAATAAATCCTTATCATGTAGAGGGAGCCTTGCATAAAATTTATTGATAATAATATTGTTGGGGAGCTCATGAATGGGACATTTGAGCATTAGTAACTTCAATCTCCCCCAATCTTGAGTTGTACTCTCTCCATCAAGAGGCCAAAAGTTGTATATTTGATTCCGATCTTTATGAATCTCACTAGGAGGATAAAACTTTGAATAAAAGAGAGGTATTATTTCCTCCCATTCCAGAGCTTGACCATTCTTCAGCAGCTTATACCATTCCTCAGCTCTTCCTTCTAGTGATAATGAGAATAACTTCTTCTTTACTTGATCTGTAGTAGTACCTGCACACTTGAACAACCCGCATAATTCGTGTATAAAGAGCAAATGATCACCGGGATGGACAGTTCCATCCCCTACATAGTAGTTATCCATAACACGGTCAATAATTCTTGTAGGTATTTTAAAAGTATCATTCTCAGCAGGTGGTGGTTCATCTACTACCTTAGCAGTGGTAGTAGCATTACCAAATAAGAAACTCAGCGAATTATCCATAACGAAAATAAAGCAACTAATAGAAGTAAACAATACTCATAGTAGAAGTTTCCTTTATCAGTTCCACTCTCCAATAGCGCTTCACTCCCCAGCAACGGCGCCATAAAATAGTCTTGATGACCCACAAGTATAGGGGGTGTATCATAGTATTTTTGATAAGTAAGAGTGTCGAACCCAACGAGGAGCAGAAGGTGTTGGCTAGTGGTATGGATCAGGAATTCTCTGCAAATACTTAGCAAATGGATTTTTAGGGTTTTTTGATAATGCAAGTAAATAAAGTACGAGTAAATAAAAGAAAGTAGGAATAAATGCAGCAAGTGGCCTAATCCTTTATGTAGCAAAGGACAAGCCGGTTGTATTACTTAAGATGACCAAACGTTCTCGAGGACACATGGGAATTCTGTCGAGTGCTTTCGCTTCATATAGTTGATTAATCTTCTTTAGCTTGCTAAGTGTTGTGTGGGTGAACCTGTGCTAATGTACCGACCTTCCTAGGACTAATACATACTTGTGATTATACCCCTTGCAAACGTCCGTAAGTACAAGAAAGTAATTAAGGTAGAAACCTAACCACAACTTTAAACTCTAAGACCCTTACGTCCCTTGTGCAATGGTTTCCTAACGGGGGTTCAGGTTTCTGTCACTCCGGCAACCCCTACGATTAGTAGCCAAATACACAATGCATTCCCCTAGGCCCATATAGGTGAAGTGTCATGTAGTCGACGTTCACATGACACCACTAGAAGAAGTACACCACAACTTAAATATCAAACTATTGAATCTTTCTCAACACAATCCCACTACTAACAACATGACTTCTCCCATGTCCTTAAGAACAAAACGAACTACTTACAAGACATCACATGGATCATGATCAGAGATGGAATAATGATGTATAACAATCTGAACATAAACAATAATTCAACGGTTTACTCAATAGCATCAACTACAAAGAGTAATCAACACCGGGAAAGTTTCCCCTATGAACTATGCAAGATTCAACGCAATTGTTACAGCAACATGGAGATGGTGATGAGGGTGCTGATGGTGATGATGGTGGTGGTGATGATGATGATCCCGATGAAGTCCAGCTTGATGGTGGTGTTGATGGCGACGATCTCCCCTCTCCGGGAAGGAATTCCCCCGGCAGAAATCTGTCTGCCGGAGAGATCTTTGTCTCTCGGTGTTTTCCGCCCCGTAGAGGCGGCGGAATCTTTCTGTGGTCGCTCCCCGAGTCTTAGGGTTTCAGGAGGATAACATACGCCAGAGGGGAGTGCCAGGGGTGGACCAGGGCGGCCACACCACCTGGTGGCACGGCCCAGGGTCGCCCGCGCCAGGGGGTGGTGTGGCCCCCCTGTGGCCCATCTCCATCCCCCTTCTAGCTTCCTTCGTCTTCTGTAGAAATAGGATTTTCCGTATATTTTCCCGGATTTTCTGATCTTCGCGAATTTTGCCTCCAAACAGCACCTTTTCCATCAGAATCCTGACTGCAACGGTCCATGCTCCAAAAGTCATCAACCATGCAAAAACAGATGAAATAACATAAGTATCACCTCTCAATATGAAATATATCAATGAATAACAGTGAATTATGACATAGAATAGTGATGCAAAATGGATGTATCAGGAGGTGCTAATGACTGTGTGTCATGTCCTAAACCGTGTTCCCGTAAAGGATAAAACCATGACTCCATTTGAGGAATGGGAGAAGAAAAGGCTTAAACTCTCTTACTTACGAACTTGGGGATGTTTGGCGAAAGTTAAGATTCCAATACCCAAGAAGCGAAAGCTTGGACCAAAAACCATGGATTGTGTTTTTCTGGGATATGCTTTTCATAGCATTGGCTATAGATTTTTGATAGTAAAATCTGAGGTATCCGACATGCATGTTGGTACGATTATGGAGTCGAATGATGCGACTTTCTTTGAGGACATCTTTCCCATGAAAGGTATGTCTAGCTCATCAAATCAGGAGATGACTAGTTCATCTAGTCAGGAATTTATTATAATTCCGGAACCCACTATGCCGATAGAACACTATGATGATCCTGTGGAGGACGACAATGAAGTTCCTAAAAGGAGTAAGAGACAAAGGACTGCAAAGTCATTTGGTGATGATTTCATTGTGTACCTTGTGGATGATACTCCCAATTCTATTTCAGAAGCCTATGCATCTCAAGATGCTGACTACTAGAAAGAAGCTGTCCGTAGTGAGATAGATTCCATCTTAGCTAATGGAACTTGGGAGGTCACTGATCGTCCTTATGGGTGCAAACCTGTAGGATGTAAGTGGGTGTTCAAGAAAAAGCTTAGACCTGATGGTACTATTGAAAAGTACAAGGCACGTCTTGTGGCCAAGGGTTATACCCAGAAAGAAGGTGAAGACTTCTTTGATACATACTCACCTGCAGCCAGATTGACTACTATTCGAGTACTACTATCCTTGGCTGCCTCACGTCGTCTTCTCGTTCATCAAATGGACGTTAAGACAACTTTTCTAAATGGAGAGCTAGATGAGGAAATTTATATGGAGCAGTCTGATGGATTTGTAGTACATGGTCAAGAAGGAAAGGTGTGTATGTTGGGTCCGCAGCATAGAAAACAAAAATTTTCCTACGGTGTGAACTACACGCCAAGATCTATCTACTAGATACAGAGCAACGGGTGGACATACATCCATGGAGAACTTACCCTCGAAGAAAACGAGCTTTGTTAACGAGTAGGAACTCGTGGTTGATGTAGTCGTACACTTGCCGATCTCAAGATCATGATGAAGTCCAGCAGGTCCGGCTCCAGCACGTCCATCAGATCCAGCTCCAGCACCACCAAGTCCAGCACTGCAAAGCAGCGGTGCATCCGTGATCGCACACACGTCCGGTACCCCGACAACCTCCGTCCCTCGCTCTAGCAAAGGCAGCGGAAGCAGCAACTCCTTTCCAGATAAAGCCACCGGGAACATGTATCTCGCTAATCCGAGACCATGGGGGAATAATACTAGAGGGGGAGAGAGATCCTTCACAAGGAGGTGTGTGTGAGAATGAGGAGGGGGTGGCCTTTTATAGGAGGAGGGGGGTACCCCTCCTTCATGGCCGGCGCATGGAGGAGGTGTCTCTTCACCTCCTCCATTCATGTGGTGGTAACTCCCTCCACATAAATTTGCCCCTTCACATTCTCTTTTAAAGTCTCCACTTTAAATGCATTAAATTTCTCCAAATTTAATGCTCTCTCATTTAATAAACTCTTTTATTTTTTTATTCAGAATTTTGTTAATTACTTTAATTAACAAACATTCACATAAAACCCCCTGCAACATTTCAATATTACATGTAGAACCAATTTCAGCAATTTCACCCGAAACAGTTTCGGTGTCTATTGAAATAATTCCAGCGCTTTCTTAAATCTTTATCTGAAACATATTTGCTCCAAATGGTGTCGGTATACCTTAAGTGTGTCACCCTACGGTTCGCGAATAATGCAGACATGATCGAGACCCCTCTCCGATCAATAATCAGTAGCGGGACCTGGAGATCCATACTGACTCCTACACATTCAACGATGACTTCTGTGATCGTGTGAACCTTTAACATCGTAACTAAATCCCTTTGTCCCGCGATATATTACATGTCCGAGATTCGATCATCGGTATCTCCATACCTAGTTTGATCTCGTTACCGACATGCACTCTTTTCTCGTTCCCGTGATATAACATTCTAGTGATCACATCACTTGCTTGCAAGCTATTTCAATGTGATATCACCGAGAGGGCCCAGAGTATATCTATCCGTCATCGGGATGGACAAATCCCACTCTTGATCCATGAGCCTCAACATAACACCTTCGTAGCACTGAACCCACCTTTATAGTCACCCTGTTACGGTGTGACATTTGATGTTATCAAGATACTCTTCCGGTGTTAGCAATTAACATGATCTCATGGTCTAAGGATAAAGATTACTTCGTATGATGTTATAGCAATATAAACATAATGACTTTGATCGTAATTCTATACTTCGGATGAATGTTCATCACATCATTCCACCAATGGTGTGACCTTGTTATTAACAACATCCAATGTCCATGATCAGGAAACCTTGATCATCTTGTTAATCAACAAGCTAGTCTATAAGAGAGGCATGACTAGGAACCCTTTTTGTTTATTAAACACACATGTATTGATGTTTCCGATCAATACAATTCTAGCATGTAAAATAAACAATTATCATAAACATGGAATAAGATAATAACCACTTTATTATTGCCTCTCGGGCATATTCCCTTCAGTCTCCCACTTGCACTAGAGTCAATAATCTAGTTTGAAAAACTTTGCGTATTGAACACCTATGGCTTTCTGGTGTTGCATATACGCTATTGCTAGTGGTTAACATAATCTTCGGATCTGATAGTTTCAGGTCCGTGTGTATTTGCATGTCTTTGCGTCTCTACGCATCACTCATTCTCAAATGAGATGGCATTGTATAAATTTGGTCCTCTGGTGAGACCTTTAGTTCGTTCGGCTCAAAATATGTTGATATTATTGTCACACAATATATCTTCATAGTATTAGCCCACTTTGAACCACACCTAGTTTGATAACAGACTACTTAACACAAATGCCCTCCTTTGCTGCTACTATAGCAGTCATATACTTAGCCTTTTGTTGTAGTATCCGTCACAATATCTCAACTTTGGAACTCATCCAAATCCATCATGGAACATCCTTTCCATTACATTGTGCCACCCATAGTCTAAATTGAGATAAATTTAATTTGTATCTTGTGACAAAACTAGTATCAATGTAACACTTTACAATGAACTACCTTTAACTATTTGTCACTTATACATTATATATTCTTAGTTCTTCCAAAGCTCATAAGAATATATTTACTATTGTCCAATGATCATCTTATGAATCATTCTGGTATATGCTCATAACATTTAGAGCATAGGACATTCTGGATATATACATATCATGGTATAATCGATCAAAATCTTCATGTGATTTTACTCACCAAGTGTTGAAACACTTGAATTTTGATACAATCCTTTCCATGCAGCAAGAACTTTTCTTGTTGTTTCCATATTGAACCCTTTCAATATCTCATATATGTATGTGTGGCACAACCATATTAGCACCTTAATCTATCCATATAGATATTGATGCCTAATATTCCGGGTTTGCCTAAGTCTTTCATCGAAATCTTATTTTAATGAAATTCTTAACTTGTGTCAATACAAGATACATCATTTCCAATCAACAATATGTCCTCTACATAATGTATTAGAAATATGTCTCAGCGCTCCCACTTAATTCCTTGCAAATGCAAGTATCTTCATCATCTCCGATGAATTTAAACTCTTTTAACAGTTTCATCATGGTGAAGATTCCAACTCCGCTATGCTTACTTCAACTATTGAAGTTTACATGCCCTTTTAGCACCCTTTGAATTAACAAAACCCTTCGAACCATGTCATGTACATGTCCTAGGTTACCGTTCTATTAGAAGAACCTTGTTTTCTTTATTCAACTACCATATACCAAATTATATGTAGTGGTTGCTACATTAATCCATCAAGACTATATATCGCTATGAAAGATCAAATCTTGTCATAGTCAACTCCTTGAACATTGTCGTAAACTTATTTCCGACATGTCGACTATTTCATAGATGTTAAACATCCATGTCTTATTTCTTTATAGATCCAAACACGACCGATAGGCTTCACGCCTTTCCTGAGGGTCTTCCAAGTTCAGAAACTTGTTTTCTCGTGTATGGATACTATCACGGATTCTATGACTTCTAGTCATTTTATGGAGTCAGGGCCCATCATCGCTTCTTTGCATGTAGTCGGTTCATCATTGTCAAAACAATAACGACTTGCTTATCAAATCTTACTATTTGATTCTTACCGACCCACACGGTTCTATAGGAACTCTAATCTCCGAGATCACACCTTTTGTAATCACGAGAGCCATGAGCATTGTGGCCGCCACCGGGACACTTTCCGGCGCTGCGCTACTTAGCACATATAACTAAGGTTCAACAACCTTATCAAAGTTCTATTGTCCTCCCACTTAACTTTTCACGAAAAATTCCTTCTCAAGAATCTTGACGTTCCAAGTAACAAACTCTTTTGTCCTCGGTGTTATGGAGAAATTCCCAACAAATTCTTTGGGATAACCTACAAAGACGTGCTTATCCGACTTTGGTTGTAAACATTTTACTTATGCATAGCATACCAAAATTTAAGAAAAGACAATTCGGGTTTTATCCCAAACCATAACTCATATGGTGTCATTTCAATGGATCACGACGGTACTCTTTTCAGTGTAAAAGCGGTAGTCTCTAAAGCTTCAATCCTTAAAACATAATGGCAGTTTTATAAATGACACACTTGATCTTACCATGTCAAACATGGTTTGATTTTATCTCTCGAATATGCCATACTCCTATGGTTTATCGGGAAACATAAATCATGGAACAATTCCTCAAGTCTTAGGTGTTTTTGCTAAACATGTAACTCAAATATCTTCCTTTATGATCGAATCATAAACTCTTTATTTTCTTGTTACAATGATTTTCCACTTCATCTTGAAAGTCTTTGAACAATTTTCAAATGTTTCATACTTCTTCCTTATTAAGTTAATATACAGATATATTCACTCAAATTCTTGAAGAAAGCATATGAAGCAAAAAGATCCATCGCATATGGCTACACATAATGGACTTATGCACATCAGCATGCACAATTTCCAATAAGCTAGTCATCCGTTCCTCTTTGGCCTATGAACGGAGTTTCAATTATCTCGAGGAAAGTATCACATGCGTCAATTGATCAAAATCAAGGACTCCAAAAATCCATCAACATGGAGTTTCTTCATGTTTTCTTTCCAATATAATTTAAATAGCGATGTCACTTCATAAGTGATCTTTCAATCATTTGTCTTGCGACATTTTAGCAATAGTGTTTATGGATGTGATTTCTCCAACTAGACTTGTAAAAGTTCATCCATCCTTTATGGAATACGGTAATTATTTGAACAGCCATTGTTCTCATAATATCGGAACAAAATAACAATTATTTAAACAAATCTTGAAGGCTTGGTTTGATGACAACGAAAAACACAATAACACTTTATTTGTTTTCGATGAACATCATCACTCATTCTCTTGCTGGTTACTTAGGCCATTGTAGTTCATGAATTGTGTTGTCCTGTATGACACTTCATACCAACCAATTCGGTATCCAATAACGGTATCCAATACCTAAGAACCACATTGTTTAACAAGCAAGGAATATAGCCATAACATGTATATCTTCTATATACCTAAGTTGGACATCTCCAACCTTTTATTTTCTGCCAAATATTTTATAGATTCTCTTTCAACAATTCCTTTTCTTTTAAAAGAATCTATCAACATCAATAGTGGTGTCATCAACATGACACATGGTACAAAGCGTATATAGTCAAATACAAATACCTTTGGACTTGCACTTTGAAGTGGATCACCATCATCAAATGTTTGGTGTTCTTTCAAAAATCCATTCTTTAGTAATCTATTAGTGTAGTAAACATTTTACTTACATCTTCTATTCATCCTTATCATGACAACTTTCATGATCAAGCTACTATAGCCTATAAGGAAGAATGACGAGTATAATTTTAGTTCCCAAAACTTTTTGGGAGATTCGGATGCCTAGCATCTCCATCCTTCACAAATTCTCATACAATATGAGAACATGTATTTTGCTAAATTATACTCTATCATAATGCAACCAAAAACATTGTTTCAGATATCACAATATCTTTCACACATGATGGTTTCTAAACAATTTTCAGCTCCAATATAATCTTGATATTAAAACAACTTTTTGAATATCAATAATCATGGAGGCAAACATGATACTTTAGATACTAACATTGGAATTCTTACTCTTGATTTAATACTACTTATTAAACTTCATGGAGTAAATAGAGTTTGTTGAAAGTTTGCAATAGGACTTATAAACTTTAAATTGACATTCAAAACAATACGATACCAGTTCGTAAAGTAAATATCCAGAATTCTATAGTTCTATTATCTCAAATAAAAACTAAGCATAAGGTAGAAAACGAATGCCAATGACTACAACAAACTATGCAAATTCACTTCGATTTAGTTTATGACAAATTGAGTTCGACTAATCCAAATTAGAAATGAACTCCCACTCAAAAACGACACCCCTCGTGTCTTTTTGGTGATTACATGAACCAAATCCACTACACCAAGTCCGACCATCACGTGAGTCGGTGTAGCTTCAAAGGCGAGCATCAATATGGTCATCACATCAACTATGTGACTCATGCTTAACCTTTCGGTCAGTGTTCCGAGGCCATGTCTGTACATGCTAGGCTCGCCAAGTAAGAACCTTAGTATTCGCGTGTGTAAAACTGTCTTACACCCGTTGCATGAAAGCGTAGAGTTGAGAACACCCGATCATCATGTGATGTATCGAAACACGATCCATAGAACGGTGCATACTTAAGGAAGAACACATTTTTATCTTGATATCTAAAAGAGGGATCATCTTACAATGCTACAGAAAGCGCCAAAATAGCAGTATAAGATGCTAACATCTAATGTGTAAAGTGAGGTGATATGGTCCATGCATTTGATCTATATCACTTGCATCGTGGTATGATCTCTATCATTCCTTTGTGTGTAAGGCCAAGGTCTATGGAACTTACACGTTGAGTGTGTTGTAAGAGTATCTATCATACATCTACTTACAACAATACCATATCAAGGCACTAGCCCAGCAACGATCTAAACTAGACGCCTCTAATTTATCAATTGCAAGTTTTACGTGGCTTAGGGCTTTTGGAGATAGAACCGTTCTTACCTATGAACATGAACCACAACAAGGATAACTAAGTTATTAGCAACTCGTTGTAAATCAGATATTGACTATAGTAGGAGAGACAGACACCCGCCAGCCACTTATGCAAAACAAGTTGCATGTCAGTCGTGGAATCGGTCTCATGTACGATGACATGTAAGGTTGGTCCGGGCCGCTTCATCCCACTATGCCACCAATATCCAAAATACATGAAAGAAGCAATAACATGATCATCATCGCCCACATATAAACATATGTGTACTACCCGTGCTAAGCACCTACACATAGATCAGGCTCTGATACCACTGTTGGGTCCGCAGCATAGAAAACAAAAAAATTCCTACGGTGTGAACTACACACCAAGATCTATCTACTAGATACAGAGCAACGGGTGGACATACATCCATGGAGAACTTACCCTCGAAGACAACGAGCTTTGTTAACGAGTAGGAACTCATGGTTGATGTAGTCGTACACTTGCCGATCTCAAGATCGTGATGAAGTCCAGCAGGTCTGGCTCCAGCACGTCCATCAGATCCAGCTCCAGCACCACCAAGTCCAGCACCGCAAAGCAGCGGTGCATCCGTGATCGCACACACGTCCGATACCACGACAACCTCCGTCCCTCGCTCCAGCAAAGGCAGCGGAAGCAGCAACTCCTTTCCAGATAAAGCCACCGGGAACATGTATCTCGCTAATCCGAGACCATGGGGGAATAATACTAGAGGGGGAGAGAGATCCTTCACAAGGAGGTGTGTGTGAGAAGTGAGGAGGGGGTGGCCTTTTATAGGAGGAGGGGGTACCCCTCCTTCATGGCCGGCGCATGGAGGAGGTGTCTCTTCACCTCCTCCATTCATGTGGTGGTAACTCCCTCCACATAAATTTGCCCCTTCACATTCTCTTTTAAAGTCTCCACTTTAAATGCATTAAATTTCTCCAAATTTAATGCTCTCTCATTTAATAAAACTCTTTTATTATTTTTATTCAGAATTTTTTAATTACTTTAATTAACAAACATTCACATAAAACCCCCTGCAACATTTCAATATTACATGCAGAACCAATTTCAGCAATTTCACCCGAAACAGTTTCGGTGTCTATTGAAATAATTCCAGCGCTTTCTTAAATCTTTATCTGAAACATATTTGCTCCAAATGGTGTCGGTATCCCTTAAGTGTGTCACCCTACGGTTCGCGAATAATGCAGACATGATCGAGACCCCTCTCCGATCAATAATCAGCAGCGGGACCTGGAGATCCATACTGACTCCGACACATTCAACGATGACTTCTGTGATCGTGTGAACCTTTAACATCGTAACTAAATCCCTTTGTCCTGCGATATATTACATGTCCGAGATTCGATCATCGGTATCTCCATACCTAGTTTGATCTCGTTACCGACATGCACTCTTTTCTCGTTCCCGTGATATAACATTCTAGTGATCACATCACTTGCTTGCAAGCTATTTCAATGTGATATCACCGAGAGGGCCCAGAGTATATCTATCCGTCATCGGGATGGACAAATCCCACTCTTGATCCATGAGCCTCAACATAACACCTTCGTAGCACTGAACCCACCTTTATAGTCACCCTGTTATGGTGTGACGTTTGATGTTATCAAGATACTCTTCCGGTGTTAGCAATTAACATGATCTCATGGTCTAAGGATAAAGATTACTCCGTATGATGTTATAGCAATATAAACATAATGACTTTGATCGTAATGCTATACTTCGGATGGATGTTCATCACATCATTCCACCAATGGTGTGACCTTGTTATTAACAACATCCAATGTCCATGATCAGGAAACCTTGATCATCTTGTTAATAAACAAGCTAGTCTATAAGAGAGGCATGACTAGGAACCCTTTTTGTTTATTAAACACACATGTATTGATGTTTCCGATCAATACAATTCTAGCATGTAAAATAAACAATTATCATAAACATGGAATAAGATAATAACCACTTTATTATTGCCTCTCGGGCATATTCCCTTCAGTGTAAGTTAGTGAAGTCTTTATATGGTCTTAAGCAAGCTACTAAGTAGTGGCACGAGAAGTTTGAAAGAACTTTAACCGATGAAGGCTTTGTTGTAAACAAAGCTGATAAATGTGTGTACTATCGCCATGGTGGGGGCGAGGGAGTTATTATGTGTCTCTATGTTGATGACATATTGATATTTGGGACCAACCTCGATGTTATTGAGGAGGTCAAAGAGTTCATATCTCGTTGTTTTGAGATGAAGGACTTGTGAGTGGCTGATGTAATCTTAAACATCAAGCTACTAAAGGATGATAATGGTGGGATTACACTGCTTTAGTCCCACTATGTGGAAAAGATATTGAGCCGCTTTGGGTATAGCGACTGCAAGTCTTCTCCAACGCCTTATGATCCGAGTGTACTACTTCGAAAGAATCGAAGGAATGCTAAAGATCAATTGAGATATTCTCAAATTATTGGCTCGCTCATGTATTTAGCCAGCGCTACGAGGCCTGACATCTCCTTTGTTGTAAGCAAACTGAGTCGATTTGTGTCAAATCCTGGAGATGATCATTGGCATGCTCTTGAGAGAGTTTTGCGCTATTTGAAAGGCACTGCGAGTTATGGTATTCACTATACTGGGTATCCTCGAGTACTTGAGGGTTATAGTGATTCAAATTAGATATCTGATGCTGATGAGATTAAGGACACAAGTGGTTATTTGTTTACACTTGGTGGTGGCGCTGTTTCCTAGAAGTCTTGCAAGCAGACCATCTTAACGAGGTCAACTATGGAAGCAGAACTCACAGCCACTGTTGAAGCAGAGTGGCTTCGTGAGCTTTTGATGGACTTACCTGTGGTTGACAAACCTATACCCGCCATCCTGATGAACTGTGATAATCAAACTGTGATCGTCAAAGTAAACAGTTCTAAGGATAATATGAAGTCATCAAGGCATATGAAGAGGAGATTGAAATCTGTCAGGAAACTGAGAAACTCCGGAGTTATTGCATTGGATTATATCCAAACATCTAAGAACTTGGCAGATCCCTTCATAAAGGGTTTATCACGTAATGTGATAGATAATGCATCGAGGGAGATGGGTTTGAGACCCACACAATGAGTTGTTCACAGTGGTAACCCACTTTATGTGATCGGAGATCCCGTGAATTAGAGCTGGGAGACAAGCTGTTGATCAGCTGAGAGGAGAGTATGCCCATATTATATTTACATCTCCATTAAGATGCAATACTCTCTTATTCTGCATGGCAGGTTGATATTTATCTTAATGTGTTTCAATTGGCTTTTCTAAGCAGAGATGTTGGTCTAGATTTTGTGTGAAACTAGTGTACAGAAAACTTGTAGTTCAAGGCATAGTCCACTATTCAAGTTGCTCGCTAGTGTAGCATAAAGTTTAACGTGGAAGTTCAACTTAACAGTCTTCACTACACACCGGTATATAAAACAATATTCTGGAATGGAAATAAGGTGATGTGCCAATGAGACTTTGTGGGGGATTGTTGGAATTTGGTGAGTTTTGGGTTGTTGGCCCATTAGACAAATTCTGAAATTCTCTTTGGCCCATTTGTGCATGGCAGCATATGGCTCTGCTAGTGGTGCCAAAATTTAGTCTCATATTGCTAGTTGAGTGAGAGTTACACCTCATTATATACTAGGCTATTCCACCACTCACTAAGGTGTGAGAAGAAGAGCAGCTCTCGCGCACTCCTCCTCCGATGCCGCCCGCATCGCCTCGTCACGACGCGCGCGTGCGCGCCGCGGGTTGCGGGAATCTCGCCGAGCCGAACTTTATTTTTGCTAGTCAGGAAAATTAATCTTGGATTAATTACGACCTACACACGCGTCTCCTTCCAGTCTATTGCGCCGCCATCCCCATCCCGGCTTGCAGCGTGCACCGCAGATCGGGACAGTAGGCATCCGAAACCCCGCCTTCTTGTGAACCTGTACGGGTGAGGGGCGATCAGGTTTTTGGGGAGCGCTTCCGCGCGACTACTGACGCCATCACGGACGACTCTTTACCGGACGAGGACTTCTTTTCGGACATCGACAGCCTCTACATCGACGACATGGCTGACGACACTGTTACTGCTGCTGTCGCTGCTCTACCGTACGTAATACTGAACTTCTTATTTTAGATTCTGCTAGAGTTCCTTATTCTAGCGTTCGGTGTAGATGTGATAGGTTTATCTTATTTAGATTTAATCTGTTCATCTACTTTGTTGATCTGCATGATTAGTTTTGGTATTGTCTGTATGATCATGTTTTATTACTTTATTATTCGAATTAAATCATATGGATTATTGCTTATATTTTCAACATAGTAACCTAGCAACACGTCTTCCGTGACCGTAAATTGCACTTTTCTAAGTAAAAGGATGAATGTAAATTATACGAACAAGTTCCATAGCTTCCGATGCATTTTACTCTTGTGTCGAGGAAGCAGGTTCAGGTCGCGGCCTTCTGCCCGGGGAATGGTGCGGATGCACAGGACAAGAGAGAACAAGGTTGACAAGCTCCATCGTGCAGTCTTTGAGTACTTAGAGATACTTAGAGAGTGAGCTAGCTAGCTTTGTCACATGATCGAACCGATGGCGCTATTAGGTATAAATAGTCGTGTGAAGGAGCAAGAGCACTAACTCGAGGGGAGAGTTCTATTCCAGCACTTGTAAATTTATAGTTGCACGTCGTCACCTTGGGCCTAAAGTCCACCATGGCCCATCTCACAATCCAGTCCGTGACGGTGCTCATTCTGCCAGGCGATATGGTACGAGGTGCTTGAATTCGATATATGATCTCACATTCGGATGTACAAGATGACTTCGTGGAGTGGTGACCGTAGGCACGTGAGTCTACCCCAAGCTTTACTAAGGAGACGTCCTCCCTCATCATCCTTGCGGCGTGATGGAGCTATAAGCAGTGTAACACGGTTATCTTCGACAATGTGTCACCAAGCATAAGTAGTCTTCTCGTCTCGATTCGATCCAAATCTCGATCTTGAGCTGCTGCTCGTACGATTGGCCTAAGGGCCTTGGTCCCCGCAGATCCATGATCCAGTGGGTTGAGTTGTTTGGGGGTGTTCGCTCTTCTGAGCATGTATATACTTATACAAAACTCACATTTCTATCAATGAATCGAAACACATGGTTTTTGCATTTTCGCGAAAAATGACTAGCTAGGTGGCTAGTCCAAAAGGCGATGCGATTGCGTGTGAAAGCGACAATGTTAAGTTTGTGAGGTCCTCCTGAAAACGTTCGATTCTTTCTCTTGGTGTGCCCTCCTTGAAAGGTTTGTTCCTGTGTGTATGATTCACATTTTGAAAATGTAAAAAAATGTAGTATTATAAAAAATGCATAAAAATCTAAAAATAAAACAAAATAAAAAATCACGTGTACATCTAGATGTTCTATGTTTGCGTATACATTTTTTTGAAGAAAATATATTTTTCTATCATGCGTAAAAAACAAAATATCTCGTAAATAGTCATATTGGAGCAGGGTGGCACTATTTGACACGCAGGGTGTAGAATCACCCCTATCTTTAGAATCATATATTATTTTTACGTCACGTAAATTTTGTCTTATTTCGTAAGTCGAGAAAAACATAAAAAAAATTTAGAAATAACATTTTTTTTTACATTCGTATAAAAATACGACATAAAATACGTATTTTTTGGTGTTTTTACACTATAATGACTCGTAAACTCCATTTTTTGTCATTTTCTTTGTTGTGGTGAATATATAAACATAATCATTCCCAAAATATATTACTTTCTTTTATACAGGCCAAACTATATTATTTTTTTCCAAATTTTGTGTGTGAACATAAAATCTAGATGGACATACGATATATTTTTTTTCATTTTTTACATTTCCTTTTAGACAATGGCACATCTACATTCATGAGCAAGGTCAATTTCCTGGTCGTATGCACCTTTCTCAATCTCTCTCACACAGATGAAATCAACCTAACATGAACCGTAGAATTACGTTGCAAGAACCATTAGAATTTTTGCAAATTCAGCCTAACTTTGTTGAGTTAAATAGAATACTAATGCTCTAGTTCAACCACAGCATACACCTATAGCATCAACAGCCCTCAATTCACAAAAGCCATCGTGTTATGAGCTACTAGCCTAGTGCACAATGATAATAAGTTAGTACTCAACTTCGATAGCATCAGCCAGCACTCAAGTTTAAGCCATAACGTTATGGTCTCCTACTTTTTTTGTTTTTGCGAGTAGTTATGATCTCCTACTTTTTTTGCGGAGAAAAAGGATTTGATTAAATTGCAGGAGGATTACAATCGTTGGCAATGGCTACCGCAACCTCCGGGGGAAATTCCGTAGCCAAACCGCAGTTCTACGATTAACCCTACCAAGCCTTGCCAGATCATGACTGACCGTGTTAACATCATGACTGATCTTAACCATTACACTACCTCTCTCCCGTAGCAATTCACGACAGAGATACTAAAAGCATAAATGGAGTTATTTGGGGTATTTTCCTTGATCAACTCAACAACTTCAGCGCAGTCCGTCTCCACTGTGAATTAGTCGTCCAGTCTGGATAATTGCACCCCTTCTTCACTGGCCATCAGGGCACTGCTGTAGATCACAACAAGCGACAAAAACAACCTCACCGGTGTGATCCCTCAGCACCATCCTTGTTCCCGCCCAACCATTGCTTGAGAAGGCACCATCCACATTTAGCTTTGCCCAACCACGCTCTGGCCGTCCCCAATGCTTCTTCTCTATAGTAGCACAATTTCTCTTCGTGCAGAGACCTTGATCGTGATCAATGACCATCTTCCCTTTCACTATATCTACATGGGGAAACTGTTTTATCAGTGTAAGGGAATTCAGGTAGCTTACCAGGAAACGTCGAGATCCTTCTATAGGTGGGTAGGGCTTCTCATGCGTCAGCTCATTGTGACAGTGCCAATCCTCTAGGGGAGCATCATGGTCTCCTACTTAGTTATTACATGAACCATCACAAATGCTTGAATAGTGATTTCCACTTGCTGAAAAAGTATCCTGCAACTTTGGCCCCAGAAGTGGTGATTTTGTGCAAAAGATCTCGTAAGTGGTACTACTAGTTTCCTGCAGTCAAAATCCCAAAGTGGTAGTTTTGTACGATTTACTTAGGCGTGCTGACAGCGCGAAGTTTGCGTTTTTATAAATTTTTATAACAATTTTATCTGGAAAATTTACATCTTAAACTCGTTCGCCTAGACTTGCAATTCTTTTTAGTCTGCCACTGCGTACACCCTTTGTCCCTGCTCATCTATGCCGCACATTTTTTTGTTTTTGAAATGAACAACCACAAGTCCCGCCACCACACTTTTCAAACGAATGAACTACTGATATTGGCAGATCGCAAGCCGTCTTGTTTGTTTCGTCGCCAAACATAAGATAAATTTGATCAATATGTGGGAGTTTCTTTCGCCCCACAAAAATTATAGGGAAAGAATAAATTCATTGAAAGGTTAGGACCTATAAAAAATACATAAACTTAAAACGCCTAGCAGATATCACCGAAAATGCTATTTAGATGTCCTTAAAAATAGACGACGCACAAATAGATGAAACGCACGAAGCTGTAGTTTGCTTTCCTCCAAAATTCCTATATAATAACTTGTCACATAGAAATCTCAAAGGATTTTAAAGATTTCTATTCTTTTTCCAATCATTACCGTAGAACTTTTCATATTGCAATTATACATTCTTACATGATGTCTTAGTTTATTATTACTCTTTTGCCCAAAATGGCCTTTATTCTTAGAGGAAGCATTTGCAATCAGCTCTAGTAAAATTGTCCACCTCAGCTTTCTGAGATGGTGACAGAGATGTGAAACACGAACCACCTAAGACTAGCCCCAATGGGGTATTATAGGTGGCATGCTTATGTGTCACTGCAATTAATGATAAAAGATATTGTGTTGGTATCATAGGTGAGGGGATCCGCAGCAGAAAACAAAAAAATTCCTACATTGGAACCCCAAAACTGCCTAGGATCTATCTATATAGTAATACGATAACGGCCAATGCGTAGAGAATACATACCCTTGTAGACCGTACGCGGTTAACGTTCTGCGGGGAACATGGTTGAAGTAGTCGTACTCGTAGCCGACCTCAAGGTCGCGAAGCTCCTCGCAGGTCACCCATTGCTCCTTCTTCATCGTGCATCAGCTCCGGCTCATGACATTCAAGCGTCCCAAGTATTGCGCCTCGTGTCTTCGTACACGTTCGGTGCACGATGAGACCTCTGGCTCCCCGATCCCGCCGGGAGTGCGAAAGTTGATATCCGGCCAGGAATCCCTGTAGCGCAACGGCGTGCTGCAGGTGTGCCTCGATCGCACAACCCAGACTTGGGGCCATGGTCACAAGGGCTAGAGAGAGAGGGAAGAAGAAAGTCAACCAAAGGACTTCTCCAAATATTCGTGTATTGTTGTGTGTTTTAGTCTCACCCATAGGTACCTCCTTATATAGGCTAAGGGAGGTGTACCCTCCCCTTTAGGTGGCCCATGTGGGACTAAACAACAAAGGAATAAACAGGAATTCGGGCTAACAGCCGGATGGGCCAGCATCTTAGCCCAATAGTCAAACAGCAGCATTAAGCAGCAGCTAGAAGGCTGCAGCGGCCTGGTGGGCCTTTGGCCGTGGCCCACCTCTCGCCCCATAGCTGCCTGCGGTGGCAGCGACCCGGATGGGCCGGTCTTGCACGTGTTGGCCCATCGGTCCAGCGCCCCAGCTCCCCACCTCGGGTGGGCCTGGTGTCGGCCTGCCCGGGCTGGCTGGCAGTTAGCTGTGGCCCGTGGTGGCCTGGCCTGCCCGCCCCGGGTGGGCCACCTGCCCCTGTGGCCCGGGTGGGCCTCGAGGCCTGGCTCGGCCCGGCCAGCTCGTGTTGGGTTTCGTAGCATGGAAAACAAAAATTTTCTACCGCATACAAACAAACAAGCCAAGATCTATCTACTAGATTGTAGCAACGAGTTGATGGAATAACTCACCCTCGAAGATTCCAAAGTGTTTAACGAGAGCGGATTCTCGTGGGCGATGTAGTCGTACTCTTTCCGATCTCAAGATCGCGTAGACGATCCTTCCGGCGCTGCGTTCCGGCAGCGCTCCCGCAGTCGGTCACACGTTCGGTACTCGACGAAGACCTTCCTCTCCCTTGTTCCAGCAGGCAGCGGAGGTTGTAGCACTCTCCTCGCGATTCCGGCAGCACAACGGCGTGGTACCGGAAGTAGAGGGGAGATCTCGCAGGGCTTCGCCTTAAGCCGGAGCGAGTATGGTGGAGTATGAGAGGGCTCCTCGGCGATCTAGGTTTTAGACACACCAAGGAGGAGGTGCTAGAGCCGGCGGCTAGGGTTTGGGGCACCCCAAGTCGGCGGCTAGGGCAACCCTGGGAGGTGGCGGCAGCAGCAGGAGGTGGTGGCGCCAATCTAGGGTTTTGGAGGAGAGGTACTTGTGTGCTAGGAGGGGCAGCCTTGCCCCTCCCTTTATAGGTGGGAGGCGCGGCCAAGGGGAGGGGAGTCCCTCCCCAACTCGGCTTGGAGGTGGGCCGGCGGTTGGAGGAGGGAATCCCTCCCCAACTCGGTTTCCCACTCCTCCTCCTCTTTCCAAAACTTGTCGTTTGACTTTCAAACTAGCCGTTTGACTTTTCAAATTAGGATTTAAATAAACCCTTTATTTTGGACAGCAAAGACACCTAGTACATGATGCAATCATTCCAACTTACAATGACACATTCATGTACCCTTCCCCTCCCGGAGTGCCGGACATTTCGGAACATTCTAGAACATTCCCGATGAAAACACCGGAACCATTCCCCAACTCCGAAACGGGACTTTCTTTATATGAATCTTATTCTCCGGACCATTCCGGATCTCCTCGTGATATCCCGAATCCCATTCGAGACTCCGAACAACATTCGGACTCTTTCTCATCATTCCATAACTACTCAAACAACGTCGAATCCTTAAGTGTGTCTCCCTACGGTTCGTGAATTATGCAGACATGATCGAGACACTTCTCCGAACAATAACCAATAGAGGAATCTGGAAATTCATATGGCTCCCACATATTTCTACGATTACTTTGCAATCGAATGAACCACTTACATACGATATCAATTTCCCTTTGTCTCACGATAGTTTACTTATCCGAGGTTATGATCGTCGGTATCTCTGCATACCTAGTTCAACCTCGTTACTGATAAGTACTCTTTTCTCGTTCCCGTGATATGTGATCCCTTGTGAGCCAGTCACATGCTTGCAAGCTAATTGGATGACATTTCACCGAGAGGGCCCAGAGTATATCTATCCGTCATATGGATGGACAAATCCCACTCTTGATCCATGTGTTTCAACCAATACTTTCTGAACACTCAATACCACCTTTATAGCCACCCAGTTACGGTGTGGTGTTTGATGTCATCAAAGCATCCATCCGGTAAAGGTGATATGCATGATCTCATGGTCGAAGGAATTAGATAACTATGTATCAGAAAGCATATAGCAATTGAACTATAAAAATGACTTGATCTTTATGCTACGCTTATCTATAGGAGTATGTCCACCATATCATTCTCCTAATGATATGATCTTGTTGTTAATAACATCTCAATGTTCATGATAGGGAAACCACAATCATCTATTAACCAACAAGCTAGTATTATATAGAGGCTTTACTAGGGACTTCAAATTAAGTTTACAAATCACACAAGTATCAATGTTTCCTTGTTAATACTATTATAGCATGAATGTAAACATTTATCATAAACACAAAGATATAATAATAACTACATTTATTATTGCCTCTAGGGCATATCTCCAACAGCTCGCCCGCCTGTGCTCGCCCCTAGTGGGCCGCCTGGCCCACAGTGGCAGTTGTTTCCTTTTTCTTTTTCTGCAGCTTTATTTCTAGACCTTTTCCCTCCGGGATTTGGCCTAATATAAAAGTTGCCTTTATAAATCTCAATTTAAATATTATTTAGAATATATTAATTCATAATTAACATATAATAAATATATATTCAAATTCCCATTTATCCGAAAACACTTTTCCGGGTCTTTTTCTTTATTCTTTCTCCGAACAACTTTGGATCTCTCTGCGGAACGATTCCGGCTTTCTCTCTTTCTCTACTGTGATTCTGTCTTACGAATGATCGCTCTCATCGTACCCTTAAGTGTATCCTCTCACGGCTCGAGAATGCTCTAGACATGATATGTATCAATGATCAACAGAGGGATCAGGGATATCCATGTGACCCCTATGCATTCCTGATGACAATGTCGTTTGAACCGCTAAATGTAGCATCCAATTCCTTTTGTTTCTTGATACGACTTGTCCGAGATCCGATCATTGGTATCACATACCTTGTTCAATCTCGTTCGCAACAAGTTCTGTTTTCTTGTTACCGTGATATTACATCCCCGTGATCGAGTCACATGTTGCAACATTTATGGATGTAATCTCACCAAGCCGGCCGTATGTATCTTTACCCGTCATGTGGGTGAACAAATCCTGGTCTTGCAGTCACATGTCATCTATTGTTCCTTCGGAATACCCAACGTACACCTTTATGGCCACCGTATTACCAGATAACGGTTGATGCAGTCTAAGAAACCTCAGGAAACAGTGAGTAATATGAGCTCACGGTCTAAGGAAAAGGATTCTAGGTATAGTTGTTGCAACAATGAACTATATGACTTGATCGTGTTGCAATCCTTCGAGAAATGTCCATCACATCATTCTCCAATGATATAACCCCATTGTCAATTGGCATAAATGCCCATGATCTTGAAACCCAGATCATCCTCATGACCAACGAACTAGTATGAATAGAGGCTACTAGGAACTTGGTTGTTTCATACCACACTTGTACCAATGTTTCTACTTGATACAGTTATAGCACAATATGAAACTATTATAAACTAATTGAGATATGACAATAAAAGCCTATTTATTATTTACCTCTAGGGCATATCTCCTTCAATAGGTAGATACAATATCATAGAACATGGAATTACAAAACTTAATCCCAAATAAATCTTATACACAATTTTACATTGAGATTATACAAAACAATAAATACACTAAGACTATGATACTACTACATGATACTATGCATTATGGAGATGGTATCATATACTTCCTCCGTCCAGAAATAAGTGACTTGGATTTGTCTAGATTCGAATGTATCTACACATGTTTTAGTATATAGATACATTCAAATTTAAACAAATCCAAGTCAATTATTGAGAAAACCACATGAGCAGTCCTAATTCTTTTCCCGCTTCGTCAGTTTGGTCCTTATTCTTTCAACCAAAACATTGAGGTCCTAAATCTTTGTTATATGTTGCACGTCAGGTCCTAAACAGCTCTGACCTGCGTTGATCGGTGCCATGTCGGCTATGGGGTCCATGCTGCTTAACGGCCGGAGGTGAAAAATTGCAAAGAGCCCCTTGAGGTTTATTTCCATTCCTTTGATGCTCCCGTTCCCCTTCTCTTCTCTCCCGCGATACTAGAGGTGACACTAGGGGTGGAGGTGCTGCTCCGGTGATGACCGGAGGCAATGGACCGGCAACAGCCGCTGCAGGGATGCAGAACATGGGGAATGATCCCGCGAGCAAGGGGCATAAGCTGTGGCTACCTAACGACCCTCCTACACGATATGGTGAGTAACCCTAACCCTAGATCTTCTTGTAGTGATAGCACTGCGATAGCTTTGTAGGTCAAATCGGTGATAGAATTTGACGAATTGCATCATATTTAAGACCACTTGAGGAGGAATTCACAGTAGAAATCAATTATGGTGGCTTTTTTTTGGTTTTGGGCCTTTGAAGAGCTACATCGATGGAAAACAAGCTAGGTTTGATGGTTGTGAAGCAGACACTTGGTCACCTCTATGGCTGATGATGTCTACGCATGCTTATATTCTTGTAGACAGTGTTGGGCCTCCAAGTGCAGAGGTTTGTAGAACAGCAGCAAGTTTCCCTTAAGTGGATCACCCAAGGTTTATCGAACTCAGGGAGGAAGTGGTCAAAGGTATCCCTCTCAAGCAACCCTGCAATCAAGATACAAGAAGTCCCTTGTGTCCCAACACACCCAATACACTTGTTAGGTGTATAGGTGCACTAGTTCGGTGAAGAGATAGTGAAATACAAGTAATATGGATGATTATAAGTGGTAATTGCAATCTGAAATAAGAGTGGCAGCAAGCGAACATGTACTGATTGTAAACGGTGTTTCAATGCTTAGAAACAACGCCTAGGATCATACTTTCACTAGTGGACACTCTCATATAAATATCTTATCTTCATGATGCTACCCTGAACTACTCTCTGGTTGGACGATGTAGGGCTATAACAGCACACCTTAAAGTTCGCATTCCCCATCTAGATAACCCCTCACTATCACCTTGAGCGCTAGATGGTTCCAACAAACACCACAATCTCATAGAGACAACCAACTCAAATTATACTCATGATAAGTATTTATGTAACCTTAGCCAAAGTGCCACACGGTGTGCACACTGTCAACTTCACACGCGTGGGGATAAACAGAGATTAATTAAAGCACTTGAGTAGCAGAATAGATCCTAGATTACAAAGCTCATGATCTCAATAAGATCACGCATAGAGAGAGATATGAACACATAGCTACTTGTAGAGCCCTTAGCCTCGAGAGAGAACTACTCCCTCCTCATCATGGGAGTCAGCAACAACGAGGGAGATGGCGATGGAGTCGATGGAGATGGCTCCGGGGGCACTTCCCCGTCTCGGCAGGGTGCCAGAACAGAGACTTGTGTCCCCCGAATCTCCTCTTCGGTAGCGGCGGTGTTGCGGAACTTTTCGTAGAATTCTGATCTTGTATCTAGGGTTTTCGTCCCGGGAGGATTTTATAGGCGAAGGGGCAAGGTCGGTGGAGGCCCGAGGGGCCCACACCACCTGGTGGCCTGGCTAGGGGGACCTACACCACCCTATGGTGTGGCCAACCCCTAGCCCTCCTCCGTCTCTGTTTTAGACTCCATCTCGTGTCGGAAAAAATAGGAACTTCAGGCTTTGTTTCGTCCAATTCCAAGAATATTTCTTTAGTAGATTTTCTGAAACCAAAAACAGCAGAAAATAGGCAACTGACACTATGGCATCTTGTTAATAGGTTAGTTCCATAAAATGTATAAAAATACCTCAAAGTGTGAAAAAAACATAAGAAAGTTGATATAAAATAAGCATGGAACATCAAAAATTATAGATACATTTATGACATATCAACATCCTAAGCTTAACCCCTGCTCGTCCTCGAGTAGGTAAGTGATAAAAATAATAATTTTTGAGGTGACATGCACCATCACAATCTTGATCAAGGTATTTGACAAGCATTGATAGCTGGGATCAAAGCACTCTAACATAAACATGAAAGATAGAGTTCTAACAATAAGACATAGCAACTATGTTGTAACATGAAAAGGTACACACAAAAGATTCATGAATAACAATGCTTTGAAAGACGTTTGTTTGTTTCACATATAGAAAACATAATGAGAATGGTATTCAGCTTGTCCCTTGATACGTTGCTAACGTATCTATAATTTTTGATGTTCCATGCTTGTTTTATATCTACTTTCTTATGTTTTGTCTATACTTTGGAGTATTTTTATACACTTTCTGGACTAACCTATTAACAAGATTCCACAGTGCCAGTTGCCTGTTTTCTTCTGTTTTTGGTCCAGAAAAGTCAGAAAATGAATATTCTCATAATTGGACGGGACAAAAGCCAAAGTCGATATTTTACCGGAAGACTCACGGAGCCAGAAGACTAGACGGAGAGGAGCCATGGGCTATCCACACCATAGGGTGGTGCGGGTCCCCTTGGCCGCGCCACCAGGTGGTGTGGGCCCCTCAGGCACCCACCGACCTTGCCTCTTCGCCTATAAGAAGCCTCCCGATGCAGAAACCCTAAATAATTCAGCCTCCAGCCATGAAAAGTTCCGCAGCGCCGCCGCCACCACTGATGACCCACAAGTATAGGGGGTGTATCGTAGTATTTTCGAGGGAAGTGAAACCCAATTTATTGATTCGACACAAGGGGAGCCAAAGAATATTTATAAGCCTTAACAACTGAGTTGTCAATTCAGCTGCACCTGGAAACAATCTTGCTCACAGCAGTTTATCAGTAGCAACAGTTTTGTAGTAGGAATAGTAAAGTAGCAGCAGTAGTAAAGCAAAGACAGTAGTAACAAAAGCAGTAAACAGTGGGATTCGAGTGCGGTAGGCATAGGGATGGATGGACGGGCGTTGCATGGACAAGACAATTCAAATAGCAATCAGAACATAGGGCAATTGCAGATAAATAAGATAAAACATCCAAGTACTAGACAATCCTAGGCATGTGTTCCATATATAGTCATGCGTGCTCGCAATGAGAACTTGCACAACATCTTTTGTCCTGCCAGCCTGTTTGCAGCGGGGCCTCTAGGGAACTACTGGCAATTAAGGTGCTCCTTTTAATAGAGCATCGGAGCAAAGCATTAACACTCCATGAACACATGTGATCCTCACATCAAAGCCTTTCCCTTTCGGTTATCCCAATTTCTGTCACTTCAGGGCCATAGGTTCCGGACAACAACGTGTGTATACAACTTGTAGATAAGACCAAAAACAATACTATCATAATGAATCAATAACATGTTCAGATCTGAAATCATGGCACTCGGGCCCTAGTGACAAGCATTAAGCACAACAAGTCGCAACAAAGTCATAAAGCACTAATAAAAGATACTAGGCACCATGCCCTAACAATCTGATGCCATTACATGAACGATCTCATCCAATCCCTACCATCCCCATAGCCTACAACGGGGGATTACTCACTCATAGATGGATAAAACATGGATGGTCGATGGAGATGATGGTGCAGATCGATGGAGATGGCTCCGGGGGCACTTCCCCGTCCCGGCAGGGTGCCGGAACAGAGACTTTCTGTCCCCCGAATCTCCCCTTCGGTGGCGGCGGCGCTGTGGAACTTCTTCTGGAAAAACGTCGAACCCCCCGGAGTTTTTAGGTCAGAAGGCTTCTTATAGGCGAAGAGGGAGACCGAGGGGGTGCCTGGGGCCACCACATCATGCCCTGGCGCGGCCAGGCCCAGCCCGCGCCTAGGGGGTGTGGCCAGCCCCTGGCCCTCCTCCGTCTTGTATTTGGGCTCCTAGAGTCTTTTGGAAAAATAGGCACTTTGGCTTTTGTCCCGTCAAATTCCGAGAATATTCATTTTCTAACTTTCCTGGAACCAAAAACAGCAGAAAACAGACAGCTGGCACTGTGGCTCTTGTTAATAGGTTAGTCCAAGAAATCATATGAAAAGTACTCCAAAGTGTGGATAAAACACAAGAAAGTGGATAAAACCAAGCATGGAGCATCAAAAATTATAGATACATTTGCAATGTATCAACATCCCCAAGCTTAACTCATGCTCGTCCTCGAGTAGGTAAGTTATAAAAAGAAAGAATAATTTTTGAGGTGACATGCACCATCATAAAATTGATCAAAGTATTTTTAAAACATTCAAAGCTGGGATCATAGTACTTCAATCATAACATGAAAGACAAAGTTCTAGCAATAAGACAAAGAGACTATGATGCAACATGAAAAGGCACAAACAAAAGATTCATGAATAACAATGCCTTGCAAGACGTTTGTTTGTTTCACATAAAGAAAACATAGCATAGTGGCATTCAACTTGTCCCTCATAGAGTAGCAAACATAAATGCAAAGGACACCTTCAAAGTTTACAAGAATGACTAGATACAAATAGTTTAAAACAAGCAATATCCAGGTATGCATCAATCAACAAGTCTTGGGACAATGCACATAGAACTAAGAATGGTCACTATGCTCTCAAGAAAGTGCTCATAGAATGTGTGAAGACTCAACAAGGAAATGAACAGGTTTTGAAGAGTTTGAAAGGCTTCCAAATGCTGAAAGTATGGTACTCATTAGCTTTGAGCTCTCATTGCCCCGATCATAAGCATCTTTAAGAGGTCCAATCTGAGTTATATGCTTAACAGACTATAAACTGAAAATCCCAAGTCCCTTGAGTACGAGGGCCGCTCCTCATGCTACTCAACTTTAGTTACCGGTAAGTTCTTGTCATCGTAAGCATGTGCGTATCATAGAGAACCGCCAACGGGGTACCCCTTGCCTGATGATACAGAAGAATCCCCATATCAAAATGACAAGGCAAGCAAACAATGAGTATATCAGCAATCTTCTTATTTACCATGGGAAAATGGTGCTTTTCTCTCTCTTTCCTCTTTTCATATCTCTTTTTTTTTCTTTTTCTCAATAGCTATCTCTCTTTTTTTATAAGAAGAATGCTTTATAGATATCATTATGGTTACGCTGCAGGTTTCCACCATGTCAGCATGGATTAGACCAGCGGCCCAGGCGTTTCTCTAACACACATACATAACTCCATGGACTTACAAGCTCCCCTTTTATTTCACACCGACGACATCCGCAAACAAAAGAGCAAGGTATCAACTGGGTATATATTTACAAGTGTTGAAAGCGTTCCCCGTGACAACACGGTTCTGCTAATCCCCAGCCTATAATTTGCAAGCATATAAATTTCATGGAGAATCACAATGGTTCAGGTTTATTAAGTGCGGGAAATAAAGTGTGCCATCAAGTTCGTGAGAGCTTTACTAACTAACTTTCTCATAACAAGCAAACATTTTATTCGGAAGAAAACAAGGCATATTGAATATGCACGGAGGTAGCAAATGATGCTAATGGGTAGGTATGGTGGACACTTTGGAAATATTTGGTTTAGGGAGTTGGGAACTTAAGTAAAACATACTCAGTGAAAGTGAAGGCTAGCAATAGTAAGGGTGCGACAAACAAGAGAGCAATAATGGCCATAATCATGCAGAGCGACAAAACTTCATTGATCAAAGCATAAAGTGATACTACAAGTTGAAAACTAAAGGATCATCAAGGCTATGGTGACTTGAGATAGTCATAACATGGTGTGAGCATGCGCCAAGTCAACCCAAATAAAGCATCAAAGGAGAATACCACTATACTATGCTTTAATATGCTAAAACAACGCATGATTCATCCAAGGCACATTAAGCAATCTCAATTGTTTATAACAACTCATGCTACAGCAAATAATACTAAGCATAAAGCCAAACAGTATCAAGCATGGCATGACAAAGCATAGGCCACAGTCAAAAACAAGCTCTCTTTACCACTTAAGCATGATCTTTCCTACTCTTTTCCAATCCAAACCAGACTATTTGAACACCAATGTATGAAAGAGGAGGTCCAACCAATTTATTCAGCAAACTAAGAAAACCAAGCAAACTAAAAACCAAAACGAAAACGAAAAAGAAGACGCTCCAAGAACAACACAACTATGCATGAAACAATAAAAATGAAGTGTTTGGAAGAAACCTGAGATTTTTATTGATGAAGAAGGGGATGCTTTGGGCATCCCCAAGCTATGACGCTTGTACTTCTTGGATATTTATTGGGGTGACACACGTGACATCCCCAAGCTTGAGCTTTAGTCCATCCTTCATCTCATTACTCATTCCTTCCATACACGTGAAAATTTTCCTTCATACAAAACTTCACACAATCTTTATTAGCAACATTAGTGCACTCAAGATAAATAAGTCTTAAGGTTAAGTTCTAGAACCAAATAAACTTTCATTAGAACACTAGCTACTGTAGCACTTCCTTCAAAAATCTCAATTCCCCAAAAGAACTCAAAAAGGAACCAACAAGAAGCAAATGCAGAAAATGGCAGAAATCTGTCAAAACAGACCAGCAGGTAAATACGAATTTTTTCAAAGACCTTCTGTTGCTCAAATCAAAAAGTGTTGAAATAACGTAAGTTAGATAACAACCTGGGGAAGAAGCACAAAAATTCGCGCCACAAAAAGACTTTCAGAGATTTTACACGAATTTGTACGGTGAAGCACAGAAATCTGTTTCGGGACAGCAACTTTCCCAACCATTACTTCTCTCTCATTAGAGGTTATTCTTGGCACAAAAAGCAAATAAAAAGGATAAGGAGCGGTTATTACTGAAGTAATAACTTCCAAGACTCATCTAAAACTTTTGGGTTATCTCCCAATAAGTACTTTTCTTTAACGCCTTTAAGTTAGGCATAAGCAAAAACATAAAATGGATAGAATAGAAGTAAGCGGAGATAATCATGGTGAAAACATTGTTTTGTTCAATAAAATCCTTTCGTTAACAAGGTTGATCAGGTCTTGTTACCAAAACAATTTCATATGAGACAAAACTTTGTATTCCACTAATTATTATGTTACCTCAACCTTGATAGAAATGGTCCCAATCATAATAGTTTCAAAATTTTCTCTTGGTATGGGACAATATATTTCTCCAACTTGAATGCCCTCAACATGTTCAATTGAATTCAAACCATAAGTCCTTTCAATATTCTTGGGGAAATAGATAATATGTTCCTTGTCATTGACATTGAAGGTCACCTTCCCTTGATTACAATTAATAATAGCTCCTGTAGTATTTAAGAAAAGGCCTCCCAAGAATAATAGGCATATTATCAACTTCAGGCATAATAGTTTGAGAGGATGCTCTCATAAGAAATAAGAGTTGAAGTAAAAGAGAGCATCAAGAAGCAAATTCAAAACACATTTAAGTCTAACCCACTTCCTATGCATAGGAATCATGTATGCAAATAAATCCGCAAAGAACAAAGTGACAGGCACAGGAAGATAAAACAAGAGTGACTTCAAAACTTTTAGCACATAGAGAGGTGTTTCAATACCAGGAAAACTTCTACCACCATATTTTCCTCTCTCAAAATAATTTTCAGTAGCCTCATGAATAAACTCAACAATATAACTATCACATAAAGCATGCTTTTCATGATCTACAAGCACTAGAGCTTTATCATAAACATCTTCAAAAGAATCCTCAGGAACATAACATTCATCCTCCTTTAGTAAGCATGGGGGACAATCAAATAATGTAAGG
Source organism: Avena sativa (assembly GCA_916181665.1). Lineage (NCBI taxonomy): Eukaryota > Viridiplantae > Streptophyta > Magnoliopsida > Poales > Poaceae > Avena > Avena sativa. The sequence goes on from OV702289.1 coordinate 688,835,471, forward strand.
GATAAAGAGTTACTCTCATTAGAAGGTAGGCATGGGTAGTTAATCCATTCTTCCTACTTTTGTTCATCACTCTCCTCCTCTTTTTCATCTAATGAGATTTCAGGTTCATCAATTTCTTCTTCCATGGGATCCTGCAAGGCATTACTCTCTTCCATTTGTGGAAAGCATCTATTAAAATATTCAAGAATATAGCCATTTTCATCCTTGTAATTATCAAAGCAAAATTTAAGTATACCATACACCTCATATTTGTAAGGTGAATCATCAATATTTTCAAGCAAACTAGCAAGTTCAAAAGCACCCTTCCAAGCAATAAATTCTTCAATTTGTTCCACATCATAAAAGTCATAAATTCCTTTAGCATAGGAAGATATGGTATCATTATCATTATACTCACATTGAAAAGGTAGATGTTTGTACCTCATGCAGCAACAAGATTTATCAAGGCAATAGGTAACATTATAAGTAGAGCACACGTTTCTAGCAATGGTATACAATCTATCAATTTGTCCCCATAAGTGTTTCCCTTTTTGTGACAAGCGGTGTTCCTTATAATAATATTTTTGATCTTTCGTGAACCCACCTTGCCAATAAGCTTCAGTTTCAAAGAAACCAACCATTGACAACAAGCATGATAAGGCAAGACAATAACAGACCAACGAAAATAACAACTAGAGAAGGAACTACTTTTTTTTGTATTTTTGATAAAGAAACAAGCAAACAAGGAGAAAATAAACTTAGCTTGAACAATAGTGAATCCAAGTGAACTTGATAAATAAAGCTATGCTCCCCGGCAACAGCGCTAGAAAATAGTCTTGATGACCCACAAGTATAGGAGGTGTATCGCAGTATTTTCGAGGGAAGTGAAACCCAATTTATTGATTCGACACAAGAGGAGCCAAAGAATATTTATAAGCCTTAACAACTGAGTTATCAGTTCAGCTGCACCTGGAAACAATCTTGCTCACAACAGTTTATCAGTAGCAATAGTTTTGTAGTAGGAATAGTAAAGTAGCAGTAGTAGTAAAGCAAAGACAGTAGTAACAAAAGCAGTAAACAGTGGGATTCGAGTGCGGTAGGCATAGGGATGGATGGACGGGCGTTGCATGGACATGACAATTCAAATAGCAATCAGAACATAGGGCAATTGCAGATAAATAAGATAAAGCATCCAAGTACTAGACAATCCTAGGCATGTGTTCTATATATAGTTATACGTGCTCGCAATGAGAACTTGCACAACATCTTTTGTCCTGCCAGCCCGTTTGCAGCGGGGCCTCTAGGGAACTATTGGCAATTAAGGTTCTCCTTTTAATAGAGCACCGGAGCAAAGCATTAACACTCCGTGAACACATGTGATCCTCACATGAAAGCCTTTCCCTTCCGGTTATCCCGATTTCTATCACTTCGAGGCCATAGGTTCCGGACAACAACGTGTGTATACAACTTGTAGATAAGACCAAAAACAATACTATCATAATGAATCAATAACATGTTCAGATCTGAAATCATGGCACTCGGGCCCTAGTGACAAGCATTAAGCACAACAAGTCGCAACAAAGTCATAAAGCACTAATAAAAGATACTAGGCACCATGCCCTAACAATCTGATGCCATTACATGAACAATCTCATCCAATCCCTACCATCCCCATAGCCTACAGCAGGAGATTACTCACTCATAGATGGGGGAAACATGGATGGTCGATGGAGATGATGGTGGAGATCGATGGAGATGGCTCCAGGGGCACTTCCCCGTCCCGGCAGGGTGCCGGAACAGAGACTTTCTGTCCCCCGAATCTCCCCTTCGGTGGCGGCGGCGTTGTGGAACTTCTTCTGGAAAAACCTCGACCCCCCCGGAGTTTTTAGGTCAGAAGGCTTCTTATAGGCGAAGAGGGAGACCGAGGGGGTGACTGGGGCCACCACACCATGCCCTGGCGCGGCTAGGCCTAGCCCGCTCCTGGGGGGTGTGGCCAGCCCCTGGCCCTCCTCCGTCTCGTATTCTGGCTCCTGGAGTCTTCTGGAAAAATAGGCACTTTGGTTTTTGTCCCGTCCAATTCCGAGAATATTCATTTTCTGACTTTCCTGGAACCAAAAACAGCAGAAAACAGGCAGCTGGCACTGTGGCTCTTGTTAATAGGTTAGTCCAAGAAATCATATGAAAAGTACTCCAAAGTGTGGACAAAACACAAGAAAGTGGATAAAACCAAGCATGGAGCATCAAAAATTATAGATACATTTGCAATGTATCAACCACCGAAGGGGAGATTCGGGGGGCAGAAAGTCTCTGTTCTGGCACCCTGCTGGGACGGGGAAGTGCCCCCGGATCCATCTCCATCGACTCCATCACCATCTCCATCGCCGTTGCTGATTTCCATAATGATGAGGGAGTAGTTCTTCCTCGAGGCTAAGGGCTCTACCGGTAGCTATGTGTTCATCTCTCTCTCTCTATGCGTGATCATATTGTGATCATGAGCTTTGTAATCAAGTAGATCTACCTTGCTACTCAAGTGCTTTAATAGATCTCTGGCTCTCCCCACGTGTGTGTGAAAGTGATAGCGTGCACACCATGGTGGCACTTAGGCTAGAGATTACAAATACTTTTTCTGAGTTATATTTGGAGTTGGATGTCTCTATGAAATTGGGGTGTTTGTTGGAACCATCTAGCGCCTCAAGGTGATAGTGTGGGGTTATCTAGATGGGGAAAAAGGACTTTGAGGTGTGCTGTTATAGCCCTACCATGGATTAGAGTATCCAACCAGAGAGTAGTTCCGAGTAGTATCATGAAGAGAAGATAATTATATGAGAGTGTTCACTAGTGAAAGTATGATCCCTAAGCCTTGTTTCTAAACATTGAAACACCGTTTGCAACTAGATATGTTACATGTTTGGTTGCTTCCATCTTTTTTCCTTTAGTCTTTTCCTCTCGTCAAGCTCTTTTCTGGCACCATTGTCTTATATCCATACCACTTGTATTTCACTATCTCTTCGCCGAACTAGTGCACCTATACACTTGACAAGTGTATTGGGTGTGTTGGGGACACAAGAGACTTCTTGTATCTTGATTGCAGGGTTGCTTGAGAGGGATACTTTTGACCACTTCCTCCCTGAGTTCGATAAACCTTGGGTAATCCACTTAAGGGAAACTTGCTGCTGTTCTACAAACCTCTGCACTTGGAGGCCCAACAACTGTCTACAAGAATAGAAGTGCGTAGACATCATCCCTCATGGTATAGCAAAACATAAATGCATAGGACACCTTCAAAGTTCATAAGGGTGACTAGATACAAATAATTTAAGAACAAGCAATATCAAAGTTATGAATCAATCAACAAGTTTTGGGACAATGCACATTAAACTAAGAATGACCACTATGCTCTCTTAATAGGTGCATAAAGATAGAAGATGGAGACTCAACATAAAAATAAAAGAAAGTCCCTTCATAGAAGGAAGAAGGGATTCAAGTTTCATAAAGAGCTTCCAAAAATTATGGTACTTATTAGCTTTCAGCTCTCATTTCCCCTATCATAAGCATCTTTAGGTGATTAAGGTTAAAGTGAACAAATATGAGGATATGCTTGACAAGTTATAAGTCAAAAATCTCATGCCCCTTGCTTACGAGTACCGAACCTCATGATACTCAACTTTAGTCACGAGTAAATTCTTATCATTGTAAGTACATGTGTATCATAGAGAACCGCCAACGAGGTACCCCTTGCCCCATGATACAGGAGCTATCCCATATCAAAATGACAAGGCAACAGACAATGAGCATCTCAGCGATCTTTTTATTTGCTATTTGCATAGGTTTTTATTGAGGATGCTTCACAGATTGCTCACTATGGTTGTGCTACAAGTTTCCACCATGATTAGGCATGGCTTAGGCTAGCTGCACATGCGTTTCTCTAACGCATATACAAACTCCATGAGCTAACAAGCTCCCCTTTTATTTCACACCGCCGGGATCCATAAGCAAAAGAACATGATATCAACTAAATAATGTGCAATGTTGAAAGCGTTCCCCATGGTAACATGGTTCTACTAATTCACAACTTATAAAGCGTAAGCATATACACAATATAGATGGGCACAATGGTTCAAGTTTATTAAGTGCAAGAAAGTAAAGTGTGCCATCAAGTTTGTGATAGCTTTAATCACTAATTTTCACATAATAAGTTTAATTCAGAAGGTAGATAAAAACATGAATATACTTGGAATAGCAATAATGCTAATAGGTAGGTATGGTGGACTCTTTGGAATAACTTGGTTTTATTTGGAATTGGATGCATGAGTGAAACTCATACTTGGTACATGCGGAGGCTAGCAAAAGACTGGGAGCGACCAACTAAGAGAGCAATAATGGCCATAATCATGCAAAGCGACAAAACATTATTAATTAAAGCATAAAGTGATATTACAAGTCGAAAACTAAATGATCATAGAGGCTATGGCGACTGGTATAGTCTTAACATGGTGTGAGAATGCACCAAGTCAACCCAAATAAGCATCAAAGGAGAATACCACAATATTATGCTTTTGTATGCTAAAACAACACATGATTCTTTCAAGGCACATTAAGAAATCTCAATTGTTTGGAACAAGTCATGCTATAGCAATAATCACTAAGCATAAAGTCAAAGCAATACCAAACATGACATGATAAAGTCTAGGCCACTGTCAAAACAAGACTCCTTTTATACCACTTATAAGCATGAACTTTCCTACTCTTTTCCAATCCAAATCAACGTATTTGAAACTATGTATGAATGCGGGGGTCCAACCAATTTATTTAAGAAAACTAAGCAAAAGAAAACTAAAAAAACGAAGACGCTCCAAGAACAACACAATTGTGCATGAAACAATAAAATTAAGTGTTTGGAAGAAACCTGAGATTTTTATTGATGAAGAAGGGGATGCCTTGGGCATCCCCAAGCTTTGACGCTTGTACTTCTTGAATATTTCTTGGGGTGAAACGGGTGGCATCCCCAAGCTTGAGCTTTTGTCCATACTTCATCTCATCACATTATTCTTCCCTACACTTTAAAATTTCCTTCATACAAAACTTCACACAATCTTCATTAGCAATATTAGTGTACTCAAGATAATAAGTCTTTAGGTTTAGTTTCAACACAAGTAAAACTTCCATTAAAACGAAAGCTACTTTAGCAATTCCTTCTAAAAGCTCAAGTAATCAAAGAGAACTCAAAGAGAAAGAGGTTAAGAGGCGAATGCAAATAATGGCAGAAATCTGTCAAAACAGATCAGCAGGTAAAACCCGATTTTTTCGAAGACATTATGTTGCTCAAATCGAAAAGTGCTGAACTAACAAAAGTTATATAACAACCTGGGGCAGAAGCACAAAAAACTACAGCTCAATCCGATGTACACAGAGTTTTCACGAATTTTTACAGTGAAGCATAAAAATCTGTTTCGGGACAACAACTTTCCCAAGTCTTACTTCTCTCTCATTATAGGTTATTCTTGGCACAAAAACCAAACAAAAAGGATAAGGAGAGGTTATTACAGAGGCAATAACTTCCAAGACTCAATAAAACAAAAATAAACTGAAATTAAAAATATAATGGGTTGTCTCCCAAAAGCTCTTTCTTTATAGCCATTAAGATAGGTATGATAATTTCGATGATGCTCACATAAGAAATATGAATTGAAGTAAAAGAGAGCATCAAGAAGCAAATATGGAACAAATTTAAGTCTAACCCACTTCCTATGAAAAATAATCTTGTAAAGAAACAAGTCATGAAAGCACAAAGCAACAAACATAGGATAGCAAAACAAGTGCAACTTCAAAATTTTCAACATAAATAGGGGAAACTTAATATTGTTGAGATACATAAAACCATGTTTCTCTCTCTCATAATAACTTTCAGTAGCATCATGAATAAAATTAGCAATATAACTATCACATAAAACATTCTTATCATGAGCCACATGCATAAAAGAATTAATACTTCGCACATAAACATAGTCATTCTTATTAATCGTAGTTGGAGCAAATTCAACAAAATAGCTATCATTATTATTCTCATCACCATAATCATCAAATATAGGAGGCATATTGTAATCATAATTAATTTTCTCCTCAAAAGTAGGTGGACTGAAAATATCATATTCATCATTGTAGTCATCATATATTGGAGGTATAGTATCATCATAAGCAATAGAATAGTTATCTTCCAAAGTGTTTTCATTTGTAAACATATCATCATTGGAAGGAACATGGATAGTACTAATAGTACAACAATTATTAACGTCATCATTTTCAGAATTGGTACCGAAGAGATTTTCAATATAAAAAGTAGTGTGCTTTTCCCACTCATGATCACTACTATAGGTAACATGCATAGGAACATCATCGAGTTCAGACTCATCAAAAACTATAATAGGAGCAACATGCTTAGGGGAAAATACTGTTTCCTCCCTCCTTTTATTCCTCCTCTTCTTCTTTTCTTCTTCTCTTTAGGAGGGAGATGCTTGAAAGGAAGCTTCTCCATATACCCTGGTTTATTGTTAGAGACAATAGAAGAAACTTTGGAGGATTCCTCCTTATTAATAAGAACAAAACACATATTAGTCCTGTCATATTTTGGTAAAATATCATCTTTTATAATATTTTGTATGTAAGTATTTGTGTGGCAATTATCAACACAATAAAGATGACAACCATGTAGGACGCTATTCATATCAAAAGCACTCATATCTACCAAAGAAGTTTTTCTTGATAACTCTTCACACCCCAAAAATAATGTAAGTTCATCATGCTGATCAGGAGTGATCATGTTATCACAATACAAACTTACAATACTCATTGGCTTAGAAGGGCTATTATTATGGCCTGAGCATTGAAAATTGAAATGACCCACTTCAAAGCAAAGTTCACAAGTAAAAGGATAAAGGGCACAAACTTTTTTGCCAAGATCATTTAGAGCCCTATACCACGTTCTAGTTTTTTCATTCCTGTGGGTGATACAATATTCTTCTTCAATTTAATTCTTTTCACAAAGTCTATGTACTCCACAAAAATTAACATGCTTATAAGAAATAGTACTTTTAGAGGTTTGAGCATGTTTATTGCTGTCATTAATAACAACTTCATTTTTCATGCAAGTGTCTTTAAAAGGTTCATGATACATGTCCCATTTTTATTTAGGAGCATTAATATGAGAAGCAAAGGCTCTACAACAATTAACAAGAATTTGAGGATCAAGACCATATTTAGCACTAAGCTCCTGAAAATCAGTAGTTTCAGCGAAAGACTTAATGCAATCATACTCATAGTTTATACCTGGTTCTTTACCTTTATCATTATCCCAATCTTCGATATTGCTTTGAATTGTTCCAAGAAGATCCCACTTAGCTTTGACCTCCTTACTTGTGAAGGATCCCTCTAAACAGGTATCTAGATAGTCCTTGTAATGTCCTGAAAGCCTTGCATAAAAATTATTAATAACAATATTACTAGGGAGCTCACGAATGGGACATTTGAGCATTAGTGACTTCAGTCTCCCCATGCTTGGGCAATACTTTCTCCATCATGAGGATGAAAATTATAAATGTAATTCCTATCTTTATGAATTTCATGAGGAGGATAAAATTTAGAGTAAAAGAGAGATTCAAGTTTCTTCCACTCCAAATGATGAGGATCGTCTAGTAGCTCATACCACTCCCTTGCTTTGCCCTTAAGTGATAAAGAGAATAGCTTCCTCTTAACTTGGTTCATTGAAATACCTGCACACTTGAACAACTCGCATAATTCATGTATAAAGAGTAAATGATCACCAGGATGGACAGTTCCATCTCTGAAATAACAGTTATTCATAACACGTTCAACAATTTCCATAGGTATTTTAAAAGGGACGCTTTCAGTATGTGGATTTAAAATATCACAAGTATCATTAGAATTACCACATATAGGAGATAAAGTATCATCAGAGCAAATTTTCTTCTTTAAAGCTGGGGAACTAAAAAGATCATTTTCATAAAAACTAACTTCCCCAAGCTTAGATGTTTCCATAGCATTAGTAACAAAGGTGTTCAAAAAATTCATACCAATAACATTGCTATTAGCATGCAAAGAAAGTTCCATAGGTTTTTTAATTTTCTTTTCAAACCATTTATGTTCTACCTTAGAAAAAATACTAAAAAGGTCTCTATTTTATTGTTTCCCATTAAGCCTAACTAGTGAAAATAAAAACAAGAAACAAAAAGATATAATTGCAGAATCTAAAGGAATTAACTTCGAGCACTCACACACCAGCAATAGTACTAGGAGATAGCTTAGTAGCCAGAGGATGTGAGTACCTTTTACCTTACCTCCCCGGCAACGTCGCCAGAAAATAGCTTGATGTCTATGCACGCTTCTATTCTTGTAGACAATGTTGGGCCTCCAAGTGCAGAGGTTTGTAGAACAGCAGCAAGTTTCCCTTAAGTGGATCACCCAAGGTTTATCGAACTCAGGGAGGAAGTGGTCAAAGGTATCCCTCTCAAGCAACCCTGCAATCAAGATACAAGACGTCTCTTGTGTCCCCAACACACCCAATACACTTGTCAGGTGTATAGGTGCACTAGTTCGGCGAAGAGATAGTGAAATACAAGTAATATGGATGATTATAAGTGGTAATTACAATCTGAAATAAGAGTGGAAGCAAGCAAACATGTAACAAGACTGATTGTAAACGGTGTTTCAATGCTTAGAAACAAAGCCTAGGGATCATACTTTCACTAGTGGACACTCTCATATAAATATCTTCTCTTCATGATGCTACCCTGAACTACTCTCCGGTTGGATGATGTAGGCTATAACAGCACACCTTAAAGTTTGCATTCCCCATCTAGATAACCCCTCACTATCACCTTGATCGCTAGATGGTTCCAACAAACACCACAATCTCATAGAGACATCCAACTCAAATTATACTCATGATAAGTATTCGTGTAACCTTAGCCAAAGTGCCACAGGGTGTGCACACTGTCAACTTCACACATGTGGGGATAAGTAGAGATTAATTGAAGCACTTGAGTAGCAGAATATATCCTAGATTACAAAGCTCATGATCTCAATAAGATCACGCATAGAGAGAGAGAGAGAGATGAACACATAGCTACTTGTAGAGCCCTTAGCCTCGAGAGAGAACTACTCCCTCCTCATCATGGGAGTCAGCAACGGTGGTGGAGATGGCTCCAGGGGAACTTCCCCGTCCCGGCAAGGTGCCGGAACAGAGACTTCTATCACTCGAATCTCCTCTTCGGTGGCGGCGGCGCTGCGAAACTTTTCATAGAATTCTGATCTAGTATCTAGGGTTTTTGTCCCGGGAGGCTTTTATAGGCGAAGGGGCAAGGTCGATGGAGGCTCGAGGGGCCCACACCACCTGGTGGCACGGGCAGGGGGGACCCGCCCCACCCTATGGTGTGGCCAGCCCCTGGCCCTCCCCCGTCTCTGTTTTGGACTCCATCTCGTGTCGGAAAAAATAGGAACTTTAGGCTTTGTTTCGTCCAATTCCGAGAATATTTCTTTAGTAGATTTTCTGAAACCAAAAACAGCAGAAAACAGGAAAATGGCACTATGGCATCTTGTTAATAGGTTAGTTCCATAAAATGTATAAAAATATCACAAAGTGTGAACAAAACATAAGAAAGTTGATATAAAATAAGCATGGAACATCAAAAATTATAGATACCTTTACGACGTATTAGCTGACAGATTTTATGGAGCAGCTAGGTTATACTGAACCAGACAAGTACTCCATCTACTGGCTTCTCCCTGGAAAGGATATGGGATCAGGACTACGCATTGTCGACCGAGATACCGACACATTGCACATGATTTCAGTTGTTCCTAAATTTCAATATTTTGAGATGTATGTGCACCATAAAGACATGAATTTAGGAAGGTGGCACATGGCTCATGAGACGTGGCATAGTTGGCCACTATAGTGTTTGCAATGAACCTGGCCACAACAAAAGGAAGTGCCCAACACTTGGTAGAGCTACAGGACAAGCTCAACCACCTAATGCAACAGCTGCAAGACAGGCAACAGAACATGATGATGAACATGCAATAGTTGCAGGACAGGCAACATCGCATGATGATGAACAAGCAACATCGCATGATGATGAACAAGCAGCTAATGTAGAACAAGCAACTGATACAGCACAAACAATTGATGCACAAGAAGAACCACAACCAATTTATATTGTGCTACCTAAGGATGAACTTGAAGAACATGCACAACCTTCAACTAAAATTCCAACAAAAATGCTAGTGAGAAGAAATATTACTGACAAGGTACATTCCTGTTACAAGATTTTCATTACTTTCATTTGTATTGTCATTACTTTCATTTGTTCTATCTTTACTTGTTCAGAAAAAGAAATTACCACAGATGGCCAGAAGTGCAACAACTAGTATTGTGGATTCTGCAATGAGTTATAGTGTTACATCTTCTAGTGTTATTCAGGTTCTACTAGAACAAGTGAGTCAGCAATGTACATAATCTGATTCATTCATACTACATCACCAGGATCTATTTGAAACTCATGTACACTTGTTTTGTAGGCATTAGCAACTAAGCAATCTCAGACTGCACCACCATGTCCTATACCTGAGAGTCAATTCATAGCAAGCTGTAGAGATGAGCTACCACCCCCAAGATCACCTATGAAGACACTTGGTTTGAAGAAGACAAACAAGAAGAAGCCAGTGCCAAAGAAGGAGAACAAAGTCCCCAATGTTTAGATGATGGAATGGCAATGTGTGCATATTTCAGACATTTGTAGTTCATATTTTGGCTAGGTTTGAAAAAAACCTGATGCTGATATGTATCTCTGGTTTCAATCAAACCGTGTAAGTGCAAACTTTTTTATAGTGCACTTATTAGAGTTGGGTTGTTTCTTTTCGCTGAAACTTATTAGCTTGTAACAATCTTGAGTCGATCTTGAGCTAGTAACTGTTGATGTTTACCATGTGATGATCTCGAATCGATCTGAGCTACTTCCTTTCATCTCACACATCCAACATAGCAGTCATTTCCACTTCATTGGTACTACAACATAGATCTACTTCTAGATTGCTACATACAACATCACAACAATCATACATACAATTGCAGCAAACACATTCTTGCAAATCACTATTAGCTCATCCATCTTCTTCACCACATCAAGCATATTGTTCTGTCCACCATCTAATTTTCCCTCCTCTCTTTCTTCCAAGTTGTACCCATTCCGAACAAGAAAATCAATATAATTGTCTTCTCCATTCTCCTAGTAGTAGTGGTTGAAAGGTTCAGGACCAACCTGTGAAGAAATCAAGAACTAAATGAGACAATGGAATTGAACCGAATATGAAAATCCTGTAAATCGAATCGAAGCTACAACTTACGCGGTGGTTAGGGCATTTGTAGAACATGCGTCCTGGATTGGCGGTCGATTGAGAGACGAGGCAAATGGTCCGACGAAACCGACAACACGGGTATGGCACCAAGGGCAGTGTCCCCATTGGAAGAGGTGACAAGAGAGAAGCTACTGCGCCTGCTTGCCACGAGGATGGAGAAGCTGCCTTCCTCCGCGGTCGATTCCACACAGATGAGCTTGTGGATGTTCTCATGGTGGCGGGTGGCGACTGGAGAAGAAACAGAGCGAGGAAGAACTAATGGCTGGTGGCTGAGAAGCTGACTACTTAGAAGGGTTCATCTGCAAATTTTCTATCAGCCAGGCCGTGGGAAATCTCCCGTCTAACGACCACAACCAACGTGACACCGGTCAACGCAGGTCAGAGCTGTTTAGGACCTGACGCACATAACAAAGATTTAGGACCTCAATGTTCCGTTTTAAAGAATATAAGGACTAAACTGACGGAGCGAAAAAATAATTAAAACCACTCGTGTAATTTTCTCTCGTGTAATTTTCTCTTAATTATTTATAGACAGAGGAGAGTACATGATACTATTATGTGTGATAGTCCTGAGTGTGACTAGTTTCAACCTGTAGCGGCAGTCTGGCAGCGGGTGGCATTCAGCGTAGAGTAGTCAGCATAGTCAAAAGTCAAAGCGAATTGAAAGACCCTCTTCCGCAGGGCCCTCTACACGGCTCAACTCTGAAGTCTCTTTTCCTAACCATGGCCACCACCGCAACTTCGCCGCCGACGACCGCCACCGAGGAACCCGTCCGCCTCCTCATCCCTGGATTCCTCTCCCCAGAGACCTGCAAGGTACATCATACGCTCGCCCTAAATTCTCCCAACCCTCTCAAAACCCTAACTCCAGCTTGGTGCGATCCGAATCGATCGTCTGACACGGTGCCGTGGCCAGGAGCTGGAGTTCGTGCACCGGAGCTGCGGGACGGCGGGGTACCGCCCATCGGTGGTGTCGACGTCACTGCCGCACCTGGCCGCCACGAGCTGTGGCCACCTCCTGCTCCCCTTCGTGCCCATCCGCGAGCGACTCCGCGACGCCGTCGAGTCCTTCTTCTCCTGCCACTTCGAACTCTTCGTCGAGTTCACTGGACTCGTCAGGTGCTGAACAATCGCATCACCTCTTTCTCGCCATTCTGTATCGTTGATCCTAGTAAATTTACATCGGCAATAATTGTTTTCTACTCGGAAATATTGAACTAAAATTCACCCCCCCCCCCCCCCCCCCCCCCCCTGAATTTCAGCAGTTTGCAATTATATTTCCTAATAAGTCAGTATGTGCAAACTTTGAACACGAACAACTTTCTCGCCAGTTGCCACTTAAGATCGCACATTTGCTTATTTACCATGGGTCCTTGATTGGGCAAACAGATGGTTATGAATTGGTAGTACCAATTTAATTTCTGCTCAGTTTCCTAAGCACGAACAAGGCGAAGCTTTCATTGGAATTGATCAAATTTAGGCAGATGCTTAGTGATATGGCTATATTCTCCCTCTTCAAGCACCGGCATATATGTATATGCCCTTACGACTCCAGCAACTGCATATGGATGCACATTATGTTTTCACCTTATTAAAAAATGCTGTCATCTTATAAATAGTACTCCTAAATCTTTCAGGTAATTTTTGTGGGATGCCTGACATAACTTGACACTATAATGCTCTCCTCATTCAAAACCTGTCTATTGGCTTTGCAGTTGGTGCAAGGGTGCTTCCATTGGATGGCACAGTGATGACAATAAACCTTATCTTAGGCAAAGAGCCTTCACGGTGAGGACCATCACGTTATCGGGAATTCAGTCAGTTGGCATGGTTTCTCTTCCCCATTGTATGTCAAGTTTTTTGTTCTCTGAGAACAATGTCACGTAATGCTAGTGCTTAACTGTTTAGCTGTTACTTTGGTTAGATGATTTAGTTCCCGAGTTTGCTTACTTGTTGGGAGTACCATACACAAACACAAGGAACATGTCATCTTGTATGCTGCTTGAAATTAACAGACTGTCGCAAGCTTGCAAATACTTGCATAGCACACATGTGTAAGAAACAACATGCCCTGAAAGTTGGATCTTTGTCTGTATTGCCCTTGTGACTAGAGCCGTTTGTAGTATGGAGAAGTTCTTTTTAATTCTACATGATTCCCACTTGTAAATTTTTGCCTACAGTGATCACTTGCATTTTGACATCTTTTATATGTGATCTTTCTCATTCTGACTTTGTTTCCCTCTTCTATTCAAATATTGCATGAAACGGACCATTACCATCTTTCAATAAGAAGGCTGTGTGCTACTTGAACAGTCATGGAAAGGACTTCAAGGGTGGAATTCTGCAGTTTCAGGACGGCAAACCCTCCTCTGTTGTTCCAGTTGCTGGTGTAAGCCTGCACAGTAATGCATTTATTTACAAGATAATCATGGATGATGTGCATACGATCTTACCAGTTAAAAACGATTGAATAATTTCTTAAATTTATGAGAAATGTTATTGGTTTTCAGGATGTTGTCATCTACACTGCTGATAATCGTAATGTCCATTGCGTTGATGAGGTACTTGTCTGCTTTCGGTGTGAATCAGAATTCTGTCTGTCTTATGTGCATGCATATTCTCCTTTGCTAGTGTTGCTTGCCATATTTTTTTTCCATTACTAGATACAATAAGAATTCTCTATTATTTAATTCTTCCTATTTATGATGTAACATATGTTAATTGTAAGTTGCAATAAGAGGTAACTGTGAACCTGTTGTTTTGTTATAAAAGAAATTATCCTTTTCCCTTGCATGTGCTTTTTGTCAAACTGAATTCATCGACAGCCGTCTCTTCATTTTCTCAAGATATTTTCAGTCTTTTGACACTTCCCACAAGCATTATCCTTTATCAACAAACTATAGCAAGTCCTTTACAGGTAACTGAAGGTGAAAGGCTCACCCTTACTCTTTGGTTCACCAGAGATAGTGCTTATGATGAGGACCCAAAGCTCCTTAATTTTCTCTCCCAGACATCATGGAGCTATGAGCCAGCTGATCAGAACTCTTACATTCCTTTGCCAGCCTCGGATAACATGTACTGGTTTTCATATGAGCAGTCTGGTTTTGACATACGATGTGCTAGAGTTCACATTCTTGGGTTTAGTTTCCGTGCAAGCAGTGATGGAGAGAGTAACAACACATCTGTTGCACCAGCTGAAGACCCCATAGAGTTGCTTGGGAAGCCGCTGCGTCTTGGGAGGGGAGATGATGTCTTTATGAAGATATTTGCCAATAGCTTGCATGCTCTTCAGGTATCCACGTACTTTAATTTTTTAGTGGACTTAACTCTGCAGTCAGATTGACTGCAGCATGATCATATTAGTGAATGCCCAACTGTCACCCCTGAGGTCACATGTAATAAACTTGGTCAAGAATGTTTCACGGTTCATCTAACTGCTTCGAAGGTAAAGAAGTCTATGATAGTAATTTCCAAGAAATATTCTACTTCTAAAAAGTTTCAGGACTAAAGTTGATGCCCTAATATCTTGTTCTAAAGCCAAGTGTAGCCATGTACTCCTATAATAAATGGTTTCCCATCTCATGTATGTAGGAGGCTGACCTGACAGCTTGAAAAGACCCAAATGCTTAAGAACTTATGCTGCCAAAATATGCTTTTGAACTAGTTCCAGTGGGGATGAGCTAGCATAGTATCCATCCGAAAGAAACTTAACGCAAGCGATATCAGAATTACTGAAGAATTTGTGAAGATAGTTTATCAAGCACATTTTATTTTTCCTTTTAAGATTTTTGAATTTTTTTCTGTCTATTCATTTCCTGCAAGTTTAACATGCCATTACTTCAAAGTAATTGTACAACTTGATTTGAAAACATCAGTTATTTATCGGTCCTTGGATTTGTTTGTTTGGCAACCATAGTTGCATGAATATGGTACGAGCCCACGACAACAGTGAGCATTCAACAAGTTTTTGGGAACACAAATTTTACCTACATCTTTCAACTTGGTTACATCATTTGTCCTTTCTTTCAATTGAGTTGCATTCATTACAAGTCTCTTAATTAGGTGGTGCAGTTCTACTACTGGAAAGCACCTGAGCTGGCATCAAGGAGAAAACAGACTACTGTTGGTTCAGAAACAGTCTGTTGTCCTACTATACAAGTACAACAATCAAGTGGAACGGAACTTCCATTGCCGTGCAACCATGGCCTTGCGCAAACCATATTTGGATCATGTAGCAATGCGGAACCGGAGTTTGCTCTTGAATGGGATGATTTTGTGTTAGCAGTTGCTATGTGGGAGAATTATTCAGAAGAATTGAAGAAAGAGTTGTCGACATTTTTGCCATATTGGCTGTCTAGTGAAACCATTTTTGTTGTTGATTCCTCGGAGACCACCCAGATACTAGGTGAAGGGAACTAAACACTGACCTGATGTTATGCAGCATTAGTTCTAGTGAAGCTGCAGAGAGTTTTTGATTTAAATGTAGCTCGTTGGGATAATCTCTCCAAGATGGATTAACTGGTCTTTAAACATTCTAGGGACCACTCCTTGATATTCGTGTTTCCAACAGCTTTCATATGGCTTGATGTTCATCTGTTCTGTTTTATAGTAGCATTCACATTTCTGTTAGTCTGTTGCCTCTCATACTGGTTATCATATTTTACTTTTGTTGAGTTTTGGCCATAATTTTATTCTGTTACTAGTAATTTCCGTACCCCAGGTACCTATTTTTTTATAAGAAAAGAATCATCCTAATGGTGTCATGAAACACTTGGGATAACCATTAAGAACATGGTAAGCCATTGGTTGATTAATTTAAAATACGAGTAGTTTCATTGGCTCTTGAGAATTTGGAATGTCAGATGAATGCCTCCATGCACCCTCTTTCACAGACAGACACAATTGCCCTGTATTTGCGAAAGCTGAAGAAAGTAGTCTTGCACTCTTATTGAGTGCTGATACCAATATGCAAATGTCACTGCTAGTAGAGTTTTTCATTTTTCTCTAAATGGATAGTGCATCGGTAGATCTGTGCGACTGACGTATGCATCAGAAATAGATACGATACAGAACACATCTGCTCCCTTACTATAGAAAATTCACAGCCAGTCTAATATTTCATAAGCAGTGAACCACTCACATTTCCTTTACCAATTACCACAATTGCACATTCAGCTTCTCTTACAAATAGTGCTCGGAAGCTAATTATCCTGGCAGGGTTTGCCTCTCCCTCATTCTTCGGTAACAAAGATGGAGGGCTGGTGGTGGTTTATTTTGTTTGAGGTCCAGGTATACAAGCTGTTCCCATAGACATCATAAAAGATGAAATCAGCTTGGTACTGGTTTAGCTGGAGGGACATGAACCCTTGGCCATCGTAGAAGAACTGGAGCTTATCATCAGTTGGCTGAAAGACTCCTCTCCATGCTTTCGAACCGCCTCCACTAGTGAAGTATTGGAGTGGACTGTAATGACACAAGCGAGTGGATTAAGGTTAGATAACTTCACCGAGTGTCTGCTTTAATTTTTATTCTATAATAAAGAACGACTTGTATCAAGCAATGTTAACCTGTCTCTGCTGCTAATGTGTTCCAGGCAATGGTCGTGCCCATTGATGTAGAAGTCGACGCCGTTGTCCTGGAATGGCATTTACATGTCAGAAAAAGATTCTTTTGGGGAGGAGTTCTTTAACTAGTATTGGGGCCACTTAGGAATAAACCTTGAGGACCGGAAGCAGTAATTGCAGAAGCTCCTTGGTCTCCCCATGGTCACTGACACTCCTCATGGTATGATGCCCAATAGCAATCTTCCACTTGGCAGTTGATTTCTTCATTGCCTCATCCAAATCCTAGGTTGTAGCATTTACAGAAAATTAGAAATCAGTTTCTTTTGCTATGTAAGACATCTTTTTTTTTGTTAAACGTGGATGAAAATTTTTCATTTGAAATGCGCACCTTGAGCAGATTGTCTATGTAATTTCCTCGAGGCGCCACTCCTCTCCAGTCGTAGTGGTCGTCTTTAGGGTGAGTCCAGTACTTCTCTTGAAACGGAGTGGTGTCGATGAAGAAGAACTCGACCATTTCTGAGGAATTCGCGATGGTTAGTAGAGAGTGTCTATAATCTTTGTGTTCCTCACCAGGCTTTTACTTTTCTTTCTGGATGGATGGAACAAACATATCTATTACAAGCTACTAGTCCTGACAAAATTTGATTTTGTACCCGCATCAACGATGAACGATCTCTTGCAAATGAAGCGGTCGTCGATCTTGTTGAGGACTGGGCTGAGCTGTGCTAGCGCATCGCCCCTGTAGTCATGGTTCCCAAGAACTGAAAGAAACAAAAAAACGTCAGTCTCAGTAGTAACAGGCTGGCAAGAGGAGGAAAACATTGAAGAGCTTCCAGTTGAAGAAAAGGAGAGGAGGGTAAACCATTGGCGGAGGCCTACCGAGGTACCACGGCTTGTTGAGGCTCTGGGCGGTGTAGATGTTGGCGAAGGATTCCTCGAACTGCTGGTCGTCGACGCCCGTCAGGCCGTTCTCGTAGAAGTTGTCCCCTGTAGAGACCACGAAGTCGATGTCCAGCTTCTCACCAACCTTTCCCATCTACACGGAGAAGAAAGAAAATCCACCATGGTTCAGCGCCCTGTCTTTCTCGAAGCTGTAGTTCCAAAATCCTCTGATCCATGTGCAGCGCAGGAAGGAGGAGGGCGGAAGAGGTGGGGATCAGGCAGGCAAGAACAAGGACTGCCTTTTTTTTTTCCAGTGGTATGAACAATAACCGAATATGCCAAGTGGCGATGCGGACCAACCGCCAAGCCGTTTCGTTCCCACTCCTTCCGCGTCCAATCAAAATCCTCCCTCCCTCCGTCCATGCACTGTGGTTACGGATCGAGAGGAGCGGGGAGATCATGAGGCGAAGAAGAAGAAGGATCGTACCTGCTCCGCGACCATGGTCTGGTTGTAGGCGCCCTTCCGGCCCCAGTCCCCGACGACGAGCAGGCTGAGCGAGCCGTCGTTCTTGGCCGGGTGCTCCACGCGTTCCAGCTCCGCGGCGGCCACGGCCACGGCCAGGAGCGCGAGCGCCGCGGCCATGGAACCTCGGCTCCTCGTCGCCATGGGTCGATGGCCGGACCAGGACGGGACGGCAGCAGTGGGTTGTGTTAGCAGGAAGGTGTGAAAGTGACGGACCCTACTGCCGCATATATAATGTGGCACGTACGTTTCAAAAGGACACGACTGGGGACAGGTTACTTGGTAACCATTCGTTTTAGTAGACAATACGCCTTGCATTGCAAACCATGATTGATGGATCGGATCGGTAGGAGAGAAGCTCCGGCAAGAAAGAAAAAAGGTGGTGGCCGTGGAGAGGAAAGATATGATGGGCGAATCGCCGAGATGTCATTCTCTGTCTGCCCAATGTGCGCGTGGCGTGGCCAGACCTTTTCTGCTTGGAGGCTTTCTGGTTTTTCTTCTGGGTGGTCTACTTGTATCGCTTCAGACGCCAAACATCATCCTGCTTTTTTTTTTGTTTGAGTGTTTATCTACAGCACGCGATAACACGATCCCTGTCACGGTTCCATCTGATCCATTTGGTGTATGAGCGAGCGCACTATTATTGGAGGGTCCTGGAGTGGTTCGCGCAAGCAACTGGTCTCATGGGTGCTGGTGATCCGTCGATGAGTAGAAGAATACTGTCTGAATTTTTTTCTTCCTTAGTACTACAGTGTATAACACTGTGTGAATATGAATGCAGTATGGTTCAAGTTTGAGAATCACGCATAAACTATGCTACGTACGGGCCAATCGGCTTGGAGAATTTCCGGTTGCAATGTACGTACGCCCTCTTCTGGCCCACCATGCGATTGAGCATTATTGTAGGGCCAAGGACACCACTGCCCATATATCCATGTATTGTAAGAGCACGTACAACGCAAGTGCTTAGCCTGAGTGCTTAAGAAGAAAACCGGGTTTTTTTTTGCCAGGTTGAAATCGTACGGTGCTTAAGGAGGGGGAAGAGTGCCTAGTTTGGCTTCGGTGCCTAGTCGGTGCTAAAGAAAGTAACTGCTCCTTTTTTACATACACGACTGCATAGTGTCTGCCCGGTGCTTGCTTTTTCTTTCTCCGCCGGCTTTGCATCTTGGCAGAGGTGAGCTGACTACGTGGTAGTAAAACGTGAAGGAATCAGAGTTTGTAGAGAGCGGCCCGTGAGGTAGAAAGCGGTCCTAGAGAGTAGAGAGCGGCTTGCTCGCGAGTCTGGGCGCCTGGGCGGCTGACCGCCGTGAGGAACATGAGTTCGACGTTGTTCGAGTGGCGGACGGCTGCGTGCCGGAATGGCCGAGGTACTGAGCAAGCTAAATTGGCTCTAGACGGATTTTTTAATCTTCTGTATTGCTACGGACTGGAACTCAGGGGTGCTTGAGCTAGATGCTAACGAGACATGCTTGTGATCGAAGGACCAAGTAGAGCATCTAGCGTTGGAGTAAAATAAGTTTAGTTAGGTGTTTCGTCACGTGGCGGCACTCTCTCTCTTTAAGCACGGGTACTTAAGCACCTTAGGTTATACATGCTCTAAGCATGTTTGGCGCGTGGCGAGGCTCCATTGCTCGTCGCGGAAGCTCACAGCTTGGACACTGGACAGGTTGGAAGCTCACAGCTCAGACTGGTAAGAACTGGCCAAGGAAGTAGACTCGTGTGCACCCTTCGAAGTGCGAGTATACTCCACAGGAAAGTGTACACGTACGGCAGTAAGAATACCGTGCGTCGGGCTAGCGACAACTTTGCAGTTTGGGACATTTCATGTTTTCAGGTCCTCTTCTGACGATCGTGTTGTGTGCGGAAAAATAATTATAAGCATGTACAATACGCTTCTAATTTGTGCGTGCTGCATGGCGGGTTTTGTGTGCCTACGATGTGTACTCCCTCCGTTTCAAAATATAAGATGTTTTAGCTTTGTAAAAATAGTGTATCTAGATTATTTTTAGTGTCTAAATTTACTTCAAACCTAGATGAACCTAGACACTAAAAGATGTCTAGATACGTTTTATTCATAAGCTAAAATATCTTATATTTTAAAACGGAGGGAGTAGTATGTACTTATATGTGAGATCAATATGCGTGACACGAAGAATAGCCAAATAATACACGCTTGGCGTTGCGTGTAAATACGGTACTCCGAGTTATTCCAGCTGACGTGCTGTTGCTGTTGCCCGGTGCGGCCCGTCCGGGATGTGTGAAGAATATTCGAGGTACGTGTTCCGAGGGGTACATATATGCGCTTGGATATTCTTTTGTACTACACGTGAGAATTGACAAGCTAGCTACTAGTACTAATCAATAGTGATCTTTCTTCGACTTCACAACTACTCCGCTGTCTCGAATGCATGCTGGAGGAAAATATTACGTTCTTCCTGAAACGGAATATGCGGGTGGAACTTGTTTCAGTGACATGTGACGGCGTAACAAACACGTCGAACGTGCTAGGGGTGGGCAAAGATGGGGTTGGCTGAAACACGTGAAACCAAAAGGAAAACAATGTACTCTAGCTAGGGCTAGTTTTTTTTGTCACGTGCAAAGAAGGAAATTAACATTTAGTCAAAGTATTGAGTGGTATATATAAGAGTTAAATACAGCAGTAGTCCATGTACTTATCCGGTTGGCTCGATTTAGTCCTTATACTCGAAATTTTCACAATTTAACATATATACTTGTCAATTAGACTCGATTTAGCACAAAATCATGTTTGCTGTCGAATTTGAGCTGACGCGGACGACACGTGGACGTGGGTCCCACTTGCAGGAGATTAGATGGCCTGGAAACTTGTACCAACCCCCTCCCACATCTTGGATGTACATTTCTGCTCCTAGATATTTGCATGCACCTCCTCACAATCTAATTCATAAGCATGCGACCCACGCCATTACAATGCCCTTTAGTTCCGGACTGTTCTATTCGAGTGGTAGTAAAAAAAGGAGAAAGTCGACGGAGAGGGAGGCGATAGTGGAAGTGATCACTGGACTGGAACATGTAGCGGCTATTCGTGGAGGGAAGACGTCTTCGAGGCGACACCGGTAGTGTGGAAATATATGTTCTAGGAGCGGGAGGGGTTCCTGCAAGTTTCTAAGCTTGCTTCTCTCCTGCAGGTGGGACCCGCATCCACGTGTCATCTGCGTCAGCTCAAATTCGATGGCAAGCAAGCTTTTGGACTAAATCTGGTCTAATTGACAACTATACGGGTTAAATTGTGCACATTACGAGTACCGGGACTAAATTGAGCCACCCGGACAAGTATAGGGACTCCTATTGTATTTAACTCTATATATAATATAGTTGCCAGGTGGCCGAGAGCAATGGAGCGACCTTAGAGTATCTCTAGCCGATCCCTAAGGGCATGTACAATGTTAGAGAAGGCGGGTATTCTCTTAGCTCTTCATGTAATATAGAGAAGGTAATAAAAATAAGTTGTACAATGGATCATCTCTTATAATCATCTCTAAGAATTAATGTGAATTGACTAATTATAGTAAGAAATTGTGTTGATAAGAGAAGACACACGATACAATGGAGAAAAATAGTCTTCTCTTATTTCTAAGGGAAGACAATCTTCTTTTTATTCATTCTCTCTCCTCCAACTAAGCAAAAATCCGACGTGCCAGCTGTAAGGTAAGACTGACGTCATTGTACATGCCCTAAAAAGTGTTAGAGCAATAGAAACGACCGTTTTAGGAGGTTAAACGGTACTTAGCCGGTCCCCTAACCTCTTTGGAGGAGTAAAACTTTTACTTCTCACGACGGCCGACGCTTAAATATACTCGACCGTTCGGTAGTCGAGTAGAATTTTCCCACCCTATGCTCTCCAGTGTTGGCAGCTACTCTCCCCTACGGTGCCCTCCACCGCCACATCAGACCCACTCCGGCATCGTAGATGGCCGGATCCTCCCGCCATGGGTCCCTTCCATCGATTCAGAGCGCAGATCGACGCCGCACACAATTGTCGTGAGGAGGCGGTGCCTCCTGCGGTGGCGGCGGCTTGCCCCCGTCGCCACTGCTGCAAAGAAAGTACCACAACATGCATAAGCGGGCATGGGGGACGTGGGTAGCTGAGAACACCATTGCAAGACACATAAGGAAATATGGATCAGTAACTACCAATCGGCGGCGCAAGCGGCATGGGCCTACGACATCGGGAACGTGCATCTCCATGTGTGCGGCAGGAATGCTGAACTTCCTGCCGGGCACCACCGTGCCAGAGCCAGCCCCCGTCAACTGCCGCTTGGCCTCCACACGAGAGCATCGGGAGGACAGGGAGGTCCACGAGCGCCTGAATGCGGAGCCTTACAATGAGGAATACACATGGAGAGGCTCCACTGTGAGAGTTTGGGAGTCCATTGGGCCCTCGATAACAATGCTTCTCGGTGGGCCAATGCTTCGAGAGTTTGAGAGTCCATTAGGCCCTCGATAACAAGTGTCGATGCAACACAATATTGTCCCCTTCATTGCGATAGATTTGGCACATGCCCCTTTGTTTCAATTTTTGAGAGGCCTCCATCAACGTGGATGTAGTAGGTGGCAAAGGATTCCATCATGGAACTAGTGCCCCTTTGTACCACCTAAATCAGCTTTCTTCTCTTTTATGTTTCAAGTTCCTGGAAGTTTGGGTTAAAAATGATACAGAGTTGTGAAATATCCCGTCACGCGAATTGCCTTCCTCATAGAAGTCGAGATCATCCACACTATGAACAAAATCATGACAAAATTCTCATGCAACATTGTTCCAGTGAGATGAAATAACCATTATATTGTTTTGCTTTACTCCATGTTGTGTGCATTCATGTGCTCAACAAGCTCGTCCTGGAATAAGGACAAACAAAGCTTCACATATTTCATTCCATGAATCCTCCCCTAAGTTGCATATACAACACACATTCACTTTTGACATATTTATGAGCTTCATGTCCTAATCTATTTGGACCATCATCCAGACTTTCTGTTTATCATCAGAACAAACACCTAACCGGTCCAAATCTGGGATTATTTTCAGTAAAAACGTCTCTACCACTATTATCCAATTTATCGATCAAGTCTTCCATGTCTCTAATATTGAAAGCAACTTCACTCACCTCCTCGAAATAGGCTTTCTCCACGCTTTATAAATAAAGCACAATCATCCAAGTCTGATACAAGAACCAAAGGCAAAGACAAAAACGAAAAAAGGTCCGCTGGGGCAGTAGCACAACAATGCCCAAAAAAGGAAAAAGAAAGGATAAGCCGGAAACAAGCACCCAAGGGGAAAGCTCGGTGGGCCAGAGGCAAAGAGAACGATCGTGCCGCTAGAAGGAGGTCTCAAAGAATGTCGTCCGACTGCTCCCTATATCGCTGCCTAGAGAGCGGGCGCCACTGCTGAAGATAAGCAAGAAATTTGAATACTGAGTCAGAAGCACGCCTCGGGAAAACTCTCTCGATAACCATTTTATTACGAATATTCCATAGGATCCAGGTCATCATGGAAAACACCAACCAAAAGAGGCGACACCCCTTCTCAGTCCGGTTTGCCTCAGTCTCTAGGAAGTCCCCTAGCTCTTGAGCCTGCCAAGCAGGCGCAAGGGCTTCGTAGACAAAGCACCATAGAAACTGCGCAGCGGGGAAGGTAAACATAATATGGGTCCCTGTTTCTAGGGCCCACATAGTGGACAGAGGCCATTCCCGGGCCATTGTCTCTCCGTCACCTCCACGCCCGAAGGGAGATGGTCCTGTAGAAGTTGCCAAACAAATATCTTAATGTTTAATGGAATAGGGGCTTTCCACAGGTGCGTCGTCCACCGCAATGAGGGCCCTCAGAAGAGGGCCCTATATGTCAAGTTAACCTAGAAAGTTCCTACCGAGGTCAATCTCTAGGTAACCTTATCAGGTGCATCCAAGAGAGCCGTAGGTAGGGAATCTCTCATGGCTGTAAAGGTCGTGGCTTCAACAACTCCAAAGGTACGGCGGAATGGGATGTTCCAGGTATCCTCGAGGTACGCCTCGACCACAAGAAGAAACGGGTCCTCACAAATAGCAAAAAAGTGAGGGGAATTCTATCCTGAGTGGAGGGGGCGATAACCATGGGTCAAGCAAGAACAAGGTCCCTACTCCATTTCCGATGGAGAAAGAGATCCACCTTCTAATCTCCTGTTTGATATCCTGGATGGCCCTCCAGAACTGAGAACCCTCTAAAAGGATAGAGATGTCGCCTAGAGGGCGGTGAATAGGCAATTTCAAAACTATTACGGTTTTGGCTTGATAGAATGCGGAATTAAACTAACGTTTATTTTACAAGTACAAAACCTAAATACACTAGGCTCAACTAAGTGCACCAACAACAAGTTAAGCTAAGAAAGATAACACAAGATAAATATACCACAAGTGATAAGCAAGATATAAGTACTTCAAGCACGATGGCTATCACAAGGAAAGTAAGCTCGGGTATAGAGATAACCGAGGCACGCGGAGACGAAGATGTATTCCTGTGTTCCCTTACAAGAAGGTACATCATGTTGGAGAGGTGTGGGATTCCACGAAGGATTTCCCAATGCCATGAAGGCTCACCTTCTTCTACGAGTCTATCCCACGAAGGAAAAGGCCCTTTCCTTATGGCTAGCTTTTCCTCCACTCAGGAGATGGCAAGCTCCACAACCACTTCACAAGCTCCACAAAGGAGAAGCCCAGGTCTCTTCACAATCTTCCACAAAGAGGACACCGCGACACCAACTGCCCCGCCAACTAGGAGGTCACCCTCCAAGAGTAACAAGCTCACGGTCTCTCACTCGAACAAATCGTAATGGAGAGCTCAACACTTATGCAAGAATGCAAAGCAAGAACACCAAGGGTGCTCAAATCCTTCACTCTCAAATCACACCAAAGCAACAAGTGCTAGGGAGGGATTAGAGAGGAAGAACAATGGTGGAAGTTAACCAATGACTCCAAGATCTAGATCCAAAGGGTTCCCCTCACTTAGAAGAGGAATTGATTGGTGGAGATTGTAGATCTAGATCTCCTCTTCTAGATCCCTCAAAAAGATGCAAGAATCATAGGAGGGAAGGGAGAGGAAGCAAGCTCAAGAGGGTCAACAATGGAGGTAAATTTCGAGCACAAGAACACACAAAAGCGTTGGGGGTAAGAACCCCCTTTTATAGGGGAAAGCAAATATCTCCATTAGGAGGAAATATGTGAAAACTCGGTTTAAAAGTCGGTTGGACTGGCCCCAGAACTGGGTAACTCGGTCCCTAGGCCAGAGGATCGGCCTACAAACCGGAATGGCTCTGTTTGCCAACTCGGTATAGACTCGGTCGCAAAATCCGGTTTTAGATCCGGTCAAACCGGCGCTGGCACCGGAATGTCCGGTGTGGGAATCGATTGAACCGGATCCACAACCGGGATGAAATATACTTCACAAAAAACGCAATAACTTTTGCATATGGACTCTGATTTCGATGATCTTGGGCTTGTTTTGATGAGGACAACAAGCTCTACAAGATGGTGCATAAAAACATCATAGTATAACAAAGGAGGATAGAACTAAATGAAGAAATGCATGAAGCCTCTCTATAAGAAGAACCGGTAAAACCTTCAAACTCAAAAACGCCATAGAAGATGCGTACGAATTCCATTTTCGATGAACTTGGGCTTGTTGAAGAGCTAGAAACAAGCTCAAGAACCTCAAATGGAGAAACACCAAGAAGCAACAAAATAGGAAGATGCAAAGTATGCAAATGATTGAGCTCCCTATGATGATGTGATCAAGTTACCCAACCGAAAGCCCCTCTTGATAGTGCGGCTATCTATCCTATCACCTGGTCTCCCAACAACCACCTTGAGACCAGTAAAAGGAAAACCTATCAAGGCCATACCTTTGCCTTGTGCATCCCGCTTGATATTGATGACAACGCTTCAAGATCCATCCAAGCCGGAATGCATCACTTGATCATTGTTGCTTCATGAAGACTCATAATTTGCTCCCCCATACACCACTATAGGATAGCTTCATTAAGACACGTCTTCACATGTCTATTATCACCAATATGGATAGCAAGATTCAAGCAAATGATTTTCTCGAGATGCTTATCTTGAACTTGCCCTTCTCAATCTTGATGACGATCACAACTTGATGTCATCCTCTCATGGGCTATATGAGATCTTAACTTTTGAAGCATGCCCATGAAAAGATACCTAACTAATATAGATAACAAAAAGGCACATATATAATGGGTTAGTTCATGAAGCATAATTGACAAGCTTACCATACCACAAGACACGTGGTACACTATTTATGCTTCATGTGTTGACCAAGCTTGAATCTAATCTTCACTCTTTGTATTGGTCAACCAAGTATCTTCTCATGTTCCATCTCAATATCTTGAGGTACATAAAGAACTCTTCATTTGATTACATGCTCTAAATCTTAGTCAACCATAGCTCAACTAATGAGGCTATCATGACACCGACTGTCAACACCCGTATTTTTAATCCCAGATGCCTGTTATGTCATACATCGCAATCCCAGGATTACCATTTTTGTGAGACATAACAGATTGGATATCACAGTACATCATCCATTACAAACCATAATAAGGTCTTACACGAATAAAGGATCTCATGATCCAGTCTTAATACAACAAGCAGCGGAATAAATAATAAGCGTAGCGGTGGGGTCCATCTTCAGTGGCACAGTCAATGCCGATGATGGAAGATAGTCCTAGTTATCATAGCCGTCCTGTGGTCCGTCATCTTGATAGTGTCCTTCATAGTCTGGCCATAGGAATAGCCAGGGACAAAAGCCATGAGTACTCTTTAAGTACTCGCAAACTATCACTAACAAGTAAGGTAGTTCTAGTGGGAAAATGCTAACTCTAGGTTTATTTGTAAAGTTAAGTTTGAAACCTAAGCTGATTTCAAAAACAAAGAAAGATAAAATAAAGTTCTAGAATCACTTAAGTTGGGAAGCTAGTGTCATAGTCACAACCCTGTTGTGGTCAAGTCAAGATTCATCATTCATTTCATAAGTCATTTTGAAAACATCTGACAACGAAACAGTATGGCCACTCCAACTGTCCATAACCGTGGACACGGCTATTCAAATAGTTTGACACTCTGCAGAGGTGGTACACTTTCACCACAAGATTCGATACATCTGTCAGGGATAACCCTGAATCATCATACTTAGTATGCAGATAATCAAACATAACCTTCCCTTTAGACACCCTAGTATAAGCACCTCTCCTATGAGTATGGCCTCCCAACCATGACCATTTGTCATCTTAGGCACTACATAGGTGGACAACATTGAGAGGTAGCCTCAGCTCAAACCTCTCCCGCGAGGGAACTAATACTAATGCATATAAACTTCCGGCTAAGCCTTACCCAATTCAGGTATTGTGGTTGTACGGTAAAATTGGAATGGTATCGCATCCGAATCCAACCATCAGTTTTTGTAAAAGGGCTAAGGCTCAGGCCTCAACATTTTCATCATCATAAACCATTTGTGTTTCGCAACACATGTCAAAACATCTCAATAGAAGGACTCATCATTCCAAGGTTTTCACAATTCATTTTCACCAAGTGTTCCCATCTAAAGTGACTCAAGTTTTGATTTAGCTCTAAGCTACTAAGTTAAGAGTGTTCACTAAGGTGGGATGCTAATCTCAATCTCATGCCATAGAATGACATCTAAGGTTATCTAGGTAGGTCAAGTTTTATACTTTTTATGCTACCTTCAAACAAGTAAGGGACTTTGGTAAAGTAAAGAAAGTAAAAACTTCGAAATGAAACTTGGGGTAGATAATAGTCAAAGTGGTATAACCCAAGCATGCCTAGTGAATCTTGCTTAGGTTATCTAGCTTGCAAGGGTTAGCTTGCATTGTTAATGATGGCTTGCTAGTATAATACTTGCAAGTGTTAGCTTGCTCAGTTTACTTGAAGTGCTAGTCTTGCCTTGTGTAGTGCAGTGGTTGAAGTTTTCTTCCTCCTCCTCTTGGTAGAACTCCTCCTCCTCGAAAGCTTGGTCGGTACTATTGTCTATAAATACATACGGTATACACAATCACCAAACAATACTTAACTAGTCTACTTAGCATTCTAAGGTACACATTTGATGATCTATTATCATCACAAGCATCACAAGGTTTTATTAACTAGCTTCATTCTTTTTATTTGAGAAAAGTAATTTCTACTCATTGAAAATAACTAAGATTTAATATTCTCCACTTAAAATATGGGATCATGTAGACACATGTCATCACCACATATTCTAACATATGGGAATATTATTTAAAGGTTGGATCACATTTTAATAAGTTTAAGTTTAAAAATTAATGATTTAAAATGACTAGAAATGCCTATATAGCATTATTTTGGTACTAGTCCAAAGTCACTGCATGCACACCTTAATATTATTACATATTCAGATAGGTATGGTTAAATGTGATTTTTGAGAGTTGGAATCAACTCAAAAGCTATTATGGTTGATTTTATAAAAATGTTTGAATGTGCAAATGCTTCTGTCTTGTTATTTTTACTAGGAGAGATATCTAACTCTAAATGGATTAAATCCAACGAGCTTGGATAGATCTTTTTAGAGGCTTTCCAAAAAAATTGGAGTCACTCAATTTGGTCTAGTAAATCTTCCTGAATTGATTTTTGAACTAAGGGACAAAATTGGATTTAAACTTAAATAGAAAAACACTTATTTGACTTCGGGGGCTAGCGCGGGAAAGGAAATGGACCGGCCCAGTGGCGCTCAGCAGCGCAGAGGGCGGCTGACAGGTTGGTCCCGCTTGTCAGCGAGACTTAAAACCTAAAACGGTATCTAGTGATCTGGGCCACACAATTATAACGTGGATCAACGACTCACAGTCGTCGTCGACGACGAACTCGTCGCCAGCGAGACCGAACCCTAAACAGCCGGTGGGGGTCTACTGGAGACGTACCAGGGCTCCAGCTAGTGCGGTGAGGCGGGCGATCGAACTGGATGGCGACGGCGGGCTCATGCGAGGTCACGGTAGGGGTTGTGGTGGACAAATCGACGACAGCGTCTCCTCCTCTACAACGGGATCCTCCAGTGCAATTCCGGCGAACTACGGCTCAGGCGAGAGGTAGGGAAGGGTTAGTGGTAAGAGGGGAGTTGAGTGGTGTGAAGAAATGGTGCTGGGGAGGGCTCCTTATATAGGCTCGACGAGGGGATCGAGAGGGTGACGGCGAGCTCGTCGGTGACAACGATATAGGATGCTATCGGCATGGGCGGCATAGGCGGGCGGTGGTTTGACTCCTAGCGGTGCTCTACGGCTTAATGGCGCAGCTAGGGGCGGTGGCATATGGTCGGGAGCGTTGCGTGCTCTGGGAGACAGAGGCGGTGCTCGACGTGGCACACGGCGACTGTGGGTCGTGCGGCGGTGCACGGCCATGTCTGGCAGGGTGCTGGGGTCGAGGCGGAGCGGCGTGCGCAGTCTGCGGTCGAGGCACGGTCTATAGCATGCTGGCGGTGAGGGTGCTCTGGCGTGCTCTGGCAGCGCGCAAAGAGAAAGGGCGGCGAGGCTGGGGAGAGGTCCAGTGGCTAGCAGTGGCTGTGGGGTGGACCGTGGGCGGTGGTAAGGTCACACCGTGCTTCCTGGAGCGGCGGAGAGGGGCTGGTGGTCTGCTGTGGCATTGGCAAGGTTGGCCGACGTGCATGGCGTCGGGGCGGCATGGCACTGGCGCCAGGGGCTAGAGATAGGGTTGGTTTTGGTCTGGTTGGACTTGGGGGAGACAAGGATGATCAATGCAACTCAATTGGCTCGACAAGATTTGATCAAAAACAGTAATAGTTAGGCTAATTTGATTCTGCCCACAAGGTGTTTGACAAAATGGCCGGAAGAAACTTTTGTTTGAATTTTGGGTAGATTTTTGGTGGGGTTGTTGATCACATGCTTAAGTATCTAGGGTTGCTTGGGATTTGAAAATGGAGTTCATTTGAGTGGTTTTTGAATAAGTGTGATCTTGATACACACACTAGATTCAATTTTCAATTGTCAATTAAATTTAGTGTTTGAAAGTTTTTAGTAGAACACAAAGTGGGCCTTGGTACATCACTACTTGTACTATCAAGGGGTGCAAAGAACCACAATTGTTTCTGTTAAGATTTGAGTTCTAGGAATAGCCAAAGTAGGCATGGTGATTAAAATGGCACAAATGACCATTTGCTTATTTGATTTATTTTGATTTGTTTTTCTTTGGGATTTGTTGGGGAATGATCTAGATGATGTTTAGTTCACCTTAGAATCATTTTACAATCAATGGATCACTCAAACATGGCAATTCAAAACAACTCCTAAATTATATGCACACACATATGAATGCTTAATTATTTTTAAATGGAAAAGTTTTTGTTAACTCTAAATTTGATGATTTGGATCTTAATAACCTTGGATTAGAGTTTTGGGATGTTACAAACCTTCCCCCCTTAAATAAAAATCTTGTCCCGAGATTTACGAAAGAAAACTAGGAACTAAAGAGATCTGGGAACTCTGTCCTAATGTAATCTTCTCGCTCCCAAGTGGCTTCTTCTTCGGTATGGTTGCTCCATTGAATCTTGAGAAATTTGATACTTCTAGTCCTGGTGGTTATGTAAGATTCTTCCAAGATATGGATGGACACTTCACGATACGTCAGGTCCTTGTTGATATCAACAGCTCGGTGATCGATGTTCTTGAAAACTTCAGTCTTCTCCGACACTTCTAGGCATTTGCGAAGTAACGAGATATGGAACACATTGTGGATGGCTGACATCTCCTCTGGCAGTTCCAGTTGATACGATACTTGTCCTCGATGATTCAGAATCTTGAATGGTCCAATATATCTGGGGCTAACTTTCCTTTCAGACTAAAGCATTGCATTCCCTTCAATGGAGAAACCTTGAGATATACAAAATCTCCAACATTGAAAGTCAGGTCTCTCCTTCTCTTGTCAGCATAACTCTTCTGTCTGGATTGGGCAGTCTTAAGGTGCGCACAGACTTTGTGAACCTTTTCTTCAGCTTCTCGAAGAATGTCGGGTCCAAATATCTGACTCTCTCATACCTGCGACCAATTCAAAGGGGTGCGGCACTTTCTTCCGTATAGGAACTCAAATGGTGCCATTTGCAAACTAGCTTGATAACTATTGTTATATGAGAATTCTGCGAAAGGCAGGCAGTCTTCCCATTTTGATCCATACTCTAACACACAAGCTCTCAACATATCTTCTAAGATTTGGTTGACTCTCTCAGTCTGTCCATCAGTTTGCGGGTGATAAGCGGTGCTAAAATTCTACTTGGTTCCCTAATCCTTCTTGGACTTTCTGCCAATATCTCGAGGTAAACTAGGTTCCTCGATCTAATAGTATGGTCTTGGGAGTTCCATACAGACTAACAATTCTAGCAATTTCTCTCTTAATCTTGTGCCACCAAAATTGCTCCTTCAAATCTTGATACATCTTCATTCCTCCGGGGTGGATAGAATAAAGAGTATCACGAGCTTCCTGCATGATAACTTGCTTCAGCTCTGAATCTGCTAGCACACAGATACGGCCTTTGTACCACAGAACTCCTTCATCATCTTCGGTGAATCCAGGTACCTTTCCTGTACCAATACGATGTTTGATTCCGTCGATACTTTCATTTCCCTTCTGGGCTTCCTTGATTTGGCAAATCAAAGTGGGTTGAAGTTCAATGCTAGCTAAAAATCCTTTGCTAACTAGCTCAGTTCTGAACTGCTCCAACTCTTCATACAAACTTGGTTGCTTCTCCTTGATCATGGTGTTTAGCCTACACGGCAATCTGCTAAGAGCATCCGCTACCACATTGGCTTTGCCGGGGTGATAGTGGATGTCAAGGTCATAATCCTTGATTAACTCTATCCATCTCCTTTGCCTCATATTCAGCTCCTTCTAAGTGAAAATATACTTCAAGCTCTTGTGATCTGAGTAAATCTCACAACAATTACCCATAAGATAATGACGCCATGTCCTCAATGCCAAAACTACGACTGCTAACTCAAGATAATGGATCAGATAGTTCTACTCATCCTGCTTTAGTTGTTGAGACAGATAAGCGATGACTTTGCCTTCTTGCATCCGTACACATCCGAGACCAATCTTGGATGCATCACAATACACATCAAACGGCTTCTTGATATCTGGCATGATCAATATTGGGGCTGAAATCAATCTCTTCTTCAGCTCTTGGAAACTTGCTTCACATTTGTCAGTCCATTCAAACTTCTTGTCCTTCTTCAACAATTGGGTCATGGGTTTGGCGATGCTCGAGAATCCTTCTACGAACTTGCGGTAGTATCCCGCTAATCCGAGAAATGCACGGACTTGGGTTTGAGTGGTTGGGGCTTCCCATTCTTCGACATCTTTAATTTTGGCGGGATCAACAGAGACTCCTCCGGCAGACACAATATGCCCTAGGAATCCTACTTCTTTCAGCCAAAACTCACATTTGCTGAACTTGGCATATAATCGATGCTCTCTCAAGGTTTCTAGGATGATTCTCAGATGTTTCTCATGCTCTTCTTCTGACTTGGAGTAGATAAGGATATCGTCGATAAACACAACGACAAACTTATCTAGGAAATTCATAAAGATCTTATTCATGAGATTCATGAAATAAGCAGGGGCATTGGTTAATCCAAAAGACATAACCGTATACTCGTATAAACTGTTACGAGTAGTAAAGGCGGTCTTCGGAATATCCATTGCACAAATCTTAAGTTGGTGATAACCAGTCCTAAGATCAATCTTCGAGGGCACCAGTCAACTAATCAAATAGATCCTCTATTTTTGGCAAAGGGTACTTGTTTTTGATGGTGACATCATTCAGCTTTCTGTAATCTGTGCACAAACGCTTGCCTCCATCTTTCTTGTCGACGAATAACACTGGTGATCTCCATGGCGATGCGCTTGGTTGAATCAAGCCTGTTGCTAACATAGCATCCAACTGCTTCTTCAATTCTACTAACTCTGAGGGGTTCATGCTATAGGGTCTCTGGGCTATGGGTCTGGTTCTGGGGATTAGTTCAATAATGAACTCAATATCCCTATCCGGGGGCATACCTGGCAATTCATCTGGGAATACGTCGGGGTATTCACAGACTACTCTGACTTGGTCAATGGTGGGCAGGGATAGACTCTTGTTGCACTTGAATTGACGGGGCAAGGTTTCAGATATATGCTCTACTGTTACTCCAGAGCTACTGGTCATGGTGA
The DNA here is from genome assembly GCA_916181665.1 of Avena sativa. Classification (NCBI taxonomy): domain Eukaryota; kingdom Viridiplantae; phylum Streptophyta; class Magnoliopsida; order Poales; family Poaceae; genus Avena; species Avena sativa. The sequence goes on from OV702289.1 coordinate 688,869,128, forward strand.
TGGCTTTCTTAGCACAGTCTATCAGTCCTTTATGCCTTGACATCCAGTCCATACCTAGTACTACTTCCAATCCTTTGGTTCCGAGTACTATTAGGTTGGCATAAAAATCTATCCCATGTATTCTGATAGGCACAACTTTGCAAATTTTTCTAGCTTTTGTAGTTGAACCGGGGATTTGAACTATCATGACATGCTTCAAGTTGGGTGGGTGGATCTTACTAATGCATGCAAATTCTTCGGTGACAAATGAATGTGATGCTCCCGAATCAAACAACACTCTTGCTAAAACTAAGTTGACAGAAAACATACCCAGCACTACATCTGGCGCTTCTTGGGCTTCTTCGGCGTTCATGTGGAAGAGACGGCCGTTGCGGTTGTGAGAGTTCCCTGGGGAAAATCTCCTCCCTGGTTGGACACGACGTTGCTGTTGAGCTGGGGCATTCACATTGGCAGTGGCGGCAGTCTTCTTGGGACACTCATTGGAATAGTGACCCTTCACTCCACACTCGAAACAAGTTATCTAAGACTTGTCTTTTGCTGCAACAGGCACAGCATGCTTCCATTTCTAGGTGCAGTGTTGTTGTTGTTGCTCTTGGGAGGTGCACGGTTGAAATTGCTGGTGTTGCCGGAGTGATTGTTGTTTCCTCCGGGCTTCACATTTCCCCTGCTACGGTCGGGGTAGCTTGGGCGAGACATTAGGGGTCGGTTGTTCCTTGGTGCATATCCTGGTGAGGGGTTGGGACGGTACTTCTGGTGACTGTTGGATCCAGCTTGGTGCATCATACAACGTTTACAGTTGTCGTTTGCCTGGTTAATCTTCCCTTCCATCTGAATGGCAGAGTCGACTAGCTCTTCGAGATCCTCGAAGCGGATGTTGACAAGGACAGTCTGCATCTCATCATGCAGTCCATTCAAGAATCTCTCCTTCTTCTTGGCCTCCGTGTTGATCTCATCAGGTGCATACCTGGCAAGCGACAGGAATCTGTCACGGTACTCCACCACAGTCATTCTTCCTTGCTTCAACTCTCTGAATTCATCCCTCATTCGGGTGACTAGGCCCTGTGGCACGTGGGTGCGGCTGAACTTGATTTTGAAGGCTTCCCATGTCATCACTTGACCATGGTTCATCAGGCGGATGCTGTTCCACCAGGCTCTTGCATCTCCTGCCAAGTAGTGGGTGGCAAAGAGAACTTTCTCGTTGTCATCAACACTGGCTACTTCCAAATTGTTCTCCATCGTCTGCAACCAGTCATCAGCATCTAATGGGTTCTCTGAAGTACTAAAGATTGGGGGATTGGTATTCTAGAAGTTTTTCAGCTTGGATCCTTGATGATCCTGATTTCCATGCCCTTGGTTGTTTTGGGCCATTTGAGCTATCTGCTGCAGTGTTGCTAAGTTGGCCTGGCGTCCTGCCCTGCTTGCTTCACGGTCTGCAACTAACATCTGCATAATCTGCAGCATTAGGTCTTGCGATGAGCTTCTCCCTCCGGGGTTTCCACGAGTCATCTTAAGATTGAGATAGATAAAGGGGTAAGAGGAAAAGTTCTAAGGTTCATGGTTTTGGTTTCAAAGCTGAAACTTTGAGTTTGACTCAGGTTTTGCAACTAACTCTATTTCATTCATTCAAACAAGCACACGATACAAACACACACACACCACAACAAGGAAAACAGATGGTTTTAAGAACCATTCTGCAAGCTACGATACATTGGGACCGATACATCTCCTGCTACGACAGTGCTCTAGTGCATCTACTCATCATCGATGAAGTCGGAGTCGTCATCGTCGGTGTAGAAGTCCATGGCATCCTCCTCCATAAAGTCATCATCATTGCTGAGGTAAGAATCCATATCTCCCTGGATGTCTTCACCCTCCTCTTCTTCCTCTTTTGCTGCAAGCTGAGCTTCTTGCTCCTTGATGGTCTTCTTGAGGTCGGCCACCTTCTTGCGAAGATGGGCGATGGTGCGATCCATCTTTTCGCGCTGGAGGCGAAGAGACTGATAGTCCTTAACAAGCAGTGAGAAAGTCTGGGCCTTCTGGGCGGCAATGGCACGGCTGTGGTTGGCAAACTCCCTAGCATTGTCCAATTCCTTTTGGTGATCGTACAGTAGGAAGTCAAGGTTCTCCACTTGACGCTTCAACTCCGGGTGACCTGGCATCTCCATTGGCATTCCCATGAAGTCACGCCTTGCATAGTGCGCAAAGCGGGTTCCTTGGATTTGGTTGACACTGAGGGCACATAGACATGCGAGAGCTTCATGCATTACCCTGGCTTATCCATCTAGCCAGTTGTTCTCTCTTACGGAGAACTGGATTCTCCCGGACATTGGTGCTTCTATGCTTCCTCGAAGATCATCGGTGACTAGCCATTGTAAATCTCCTCCTGGGGGTCCAGGAAGTTGATCTCCAAGAAACTCCGGATGTGGGCGTCCCAATAACTCAGACAGTGAATCTAGATCCCTCTCGAAGATCAGTTGGCCTCCGTTGCCCAACAGGTAGAACTTGCTGAACTGAGTCTCCATCTACAAGAATTTAGGATGGGGAAGTGAGTGAAGTGATCAAGTGTGTCAAATTTTATGTCGTAATGTAAGAATTGTAGGAACATGAATTTTTGAGAAAGAATGAATTCCCAAGGGTAAGAGAGGAAATAGTTTATCATAAATACTCACTTTGGTTTTGAAATTAAGCTTTTGTTCGGACGTCCATTCTAAATAGGGTCTCCTATGGTCAGGATGGCTCTGATACCAACTTGTCAACACTCGGATTTTTAATCCCAGATGCCTGTTATGTCATACATCGCAATCCCAGGATTACCATTTTTGCGAGACATAACAAATTAGATATCATAGTACATCATCCATTACAAACCATAATAAGGTCTTACATGAATAAAGTATCTCATGATCCAGTCTTAATACAACAACCAGCGGAATAAATAATAAGCGTAGCGATGGTGTCCATCTTCAGTGGCACAGGCAATGCTGACGATGGAAGATAGTCCTAGTTATCATAGCCGTCCTGCGGTCCGTCATCTTGATAGTCTCCTTCATACTCTGGCCATACGAATAGCCAGGGACAAAAGCCATGAGTACTCTTTAAGTACTCGCAAACTATCACTAACAAGTAAGGTAGTTCTAGTAGGAAAATGCTAACTCTAGGTTTATTTGTAAAGTTAAGTTTGAAACCTAAGCTGAGTTTAGAAACAAAGAAAGATAAAATAAAGTTCTAGAATCACTTAAGTTGGGAAGCTAGTGTCATAGTCACAACCCTATTATGGTCAAGTCAAGATTCATCATTCATTTCATAAGTCATTTTGAAAACATCTGACAACGAAATAGTATGGCCACTCCAACTGTCCATAACCGTGGACGCGGCTATTTGAATAGTTTGACACTCTGTAGAGGTGGTACACTTTCACCACAAGATTCGATACATCTGTCAGGGATAACCCTGAATCATCATCCTTAGTATGCAGATAATCAAACATAACCTTCCCTTTACACACCCTAGTATAAGCACCTCTCCTATGAGTATGGCCTCCCAACCATGACCATCTGTCATCTTGGGCACTACATAGGTGGAAAACATTGAGAGGTAGCCTTAGCTCAAACCTCTCCCATGAGGGAACTAATACTAATGCATATAAACTTCTGGCTAAGCCTTACCCAATTCAGGTATTGTGGTTGTACGGTAAAATTGGAATGGTACCGCATCCGAATCCAACCATCAGTTTTTGTAAAAGGGCAAAGGATCAGGCCTCAACATTTTCATCATCATAAACCATTTGTGTTTCGCAACACATGTCAAAACATCTCAACAGAATGACTCATAATTCCAAGGTTTTCACAATTCATTTTCACCAAGTGTTCCCATCTAAAGTGACTCAAGTTTTGATTTAGCTCTAAGCTACTAAGTTAAGAGTGTTCACTAAGGTGGGATGCTAATCTCAATCTCATCCCATAGAATGACATCTAAGGTTATCTAGGTAGGTCAAGTTTTATACTTTTTATGCTACCTTCAAACAAGTAAGGGACTTTGGTAAAGTAAAGAAAGTAAAAACTTCGAAATGAAACTTGGGGTAGATAATAGTCAAAGTGGTATAACCCAAGCATGCCTAGTGAATCTTGCTTAGGTTATCTAGCTTGCATTGTTAATGATGGCTTGCTAGTATAATACTTGCAAGTGTTAGCTTGCTCAGTTTACTTGAAGTGCTAGGCTTGCCTTGTGTAGTGCAGTGGTTGAAGTTTTCTTCCTCCTCCTCTTGGTAGAACTCCTCCTCGAAAGCTTGGTCGGTACTATCGTCTATAAATACATACGATATACAAAATCACCAAACAATACTTAACTAGTCTACTTAGCATTCTAAGGTACACATTTGATGATCTACTATCATCACAAGCATCACAAGGTTTTATTAACTAGCTTCATTCTTTTTATTTGAGAAAAGTAATTTCTACTCATTGAAAATAACTAAGATTTAATATTCTCCACTTAAAATATGGGATCATGTGGACCCATGTCATCACCACATATTCTAACATATGGGAATGTGATTTAAAGGTTGGATCACATTTTAATAAGTTTAAGTTTAAAAATTAATGATTTAAAGTGACTAGAAATGCCTATATAGCATTATTTTGGTACTAGTCCAAAGTCACTGCATGCAAACCTTAATATTATTACATATTCAGATAGGTATGGTTAAATGTGATTTTTGAGAGTTGGAATCAACTCAAAAGCTATTATGGTTGATTTTATAAAACTGTTTGAATGTGCAAATGCTTCTGTCTTGTTATTTTTACTAGGAGAGATCTCTAACTCTAAATGGATTAAATTCAACGGGCTTGGATAGATCTTTTCAGAGGCTTTCCAACAAAATTGGAATCACTCAATTTGGTTCAGTAAATATTCCTGAATTATTTTTGAACTAAGGGACAGAATTGGATTTAAACTTAAATAGAAAAACACTTATTTGAATTCGGGGGATAGCGCAGGAAAGGAAATGGGTCGGCCCAATGGCGCTCAGCGGCGCAGAGGGCGGCTGACAGGTTGGTACCGCTTGTTAGCGAGACTTAAAACGCGAAACGGTATCTAGCGATCTGGGCCACACGATTATAACGTGGATCAACGACTCACAGTCATCATCGACGACGAAGTCGTTGCCGGCGAGACCGAACCCTAAACGGCCGGTGGGGGTCTACTGGGGACGTACCAGGGCTCTAGCTAGTGCGGCGAGGCGGGCGATCGAACTAGACAGCAACGGTGGGCTCAGGCGAGGACAGTAGGGGCTGCGGTGGGCGGAATCGACAGCAGCGTCTCCTCCTCTGCAGCGGGCTCCTCCGGTGCAATTTCGGTGAACTGCGACTCGAGAGGCTCCGGCGAGAGGTGAGGAAGGGTCAGTGGTGAGAGGGGAGTTGAGTGGTGTGAAGAAATGGTGCTGGGGAGGGCTCCTTATATAGGCTCGATGAGAGGATCGAGAGGGCGACGGCGAGCTCGTCAGTGACGATGATACATGACGCTATCAGCATGGGCGACATAGGCGGACGGTGGCTTGCATCCTGGCGGTGCTCTACGGCTTAATGGCGCAGCTAGGGGCGGTGGCATATGGTCATGAGCGTTGCGCGCTCTAGGAGACAGAGGCGATGCTCGATGCGGCGCACGTCGACTGTGGGTCACGCGGCGGTGCACGGTCATGTCTGGCGGGGTGCTGGGGTCGAGGCGGAGCGGCGTCCGCGATCTGCGGTCGAGGCGCGATCTGTGGCATGCTGGCGGTGAGGGCGCTCTGGCGCGCTCTGGCTGCACGCAGAGAGAAAGGTCGGCGAGGCTAGGGAGTGGTCTAGTGGCTAGCAGTGGCCATGGGGTGGACCGTGGGCGGCGGTGAGGTCACGCCGTGCTTCCTGGAGTTGCAGAGAGGGGCTGGTGGTCTGCTGTGGCGCTGGCAAGGTTGGCCGACGGGCATGGCATCGGGGCGGCATGGCACTGGCGCCAGGGGCTAGAGATAGGGTTGGTTTTGGTCTGGTTGGACTTGGGGGAGACAAGGATGATCAATGCAACTCAAATGGCTCGACAAGATTTGATAAAAAACAGTAATAGTTAGGCTAATTTGATTCTGCCCACAAGGTGTTTGACAAAATGGCCAAAAGAAACTTTTGTTTGAATTTTGGGCTGATTTTTGGTAGGGTTGTTGATCACATGCTTGAGTATGTAGGGTTGCTTGGGATTTGAAAATGGAGTTCATTTGAGTGGTTTTTGAATAAGTGTGATCTTGATACATACACTAGATTCAATTTTGAATTGTCATTTAAATTTAGTGTTTGAAAGTTTTTAGTAGATCACAAAGGGGGCCTTGGTACATCACTACTTGTACTAGCAAGGGCTGCAAAGAACCACAATTGTTTCTGTTAAGATTTGAGTTCTTGGAATAGCCAAAGTAGGCAAGGTGATTAAAATGGCACAAATGACCATTTGCTTATTTGATTTATTTTGATTTGTTTTTCTTTGGGATTTGTTTGGGAATGATCTATATGATGTTTAATTCACCTTAGAATCATTTTACAATCAATGGATCACTCAAACATGGCAATTCAAAACAACTCCTAAATTATATGCACACACATATGAATGCTTAATTATTTTTAAATGGAAAAGTTTTTGTTAACTCTAAATTTTATGATTTGGATCTTAATAACCTTGAATTAGAGTTTTGGGATGTTACACAGACTTAGAGCCATATCTTGAATTCTTCTATTGAGATCACACTCTCAATATGTTGACCATATCATATTCTTCTTCAACTTGATAATCTTGATGCCAATAATTAAGGTATATCTTTATCTTCATGGCATCCATACTTGAATCCAACACATGGACTACAAGCATGACCTATGGAATATTCCTTCATATAAACTCAATGAAAACATTAGTCCATAGGGATTGTCATTAATCACCAAAACCACACATAGGGGTAATCACCCTTTCAATCTCCCCCATTTTGGTATTTGATGACAATCACAACAAGAGGGTTCATGTAATGAATATTATATGCAAGTACGCAACTTATCCGTGAATAAGTTGTATATAAGAGGTTGTATTTTCTATGGTTAAGTAACACAAAGATACTTGCCCATATTAAAACCGATTCTACTCACACAAACTACAACTAATGGAAGATATGTGAGTAGAACCAACATATATAGAACAAACTCCCCCACAATATATGCACGTGTGATGAACTTGAATTTCATTGCATACATTATCAAGCATAACCTTTGGGAGAGTTTCCGCTATATATTCAACCATGCAAAACATAATAAAGATGAAATGCGTGAAAGGAAAACACTTAAGAACAAACCAATCTTTAGTACAAAACTATTTCCCTTAAAACCCTCTAAACTTCTCCCCCATTGATAACAAGTGCCAAAATGGATCACAAGATTAGAAGGACAATACAGTATGAGTTCCTACCCAAGGTGTGCATTACTCGTAATATGAGTGAAAACATATGCACATATCCAATGACGCATACTTGGAGGAAATCAAACTATATTGAGGATCAATGATTGCTAAAAGGATAACAAGGTGAAGGAACTTCAACGGATGAAGCAAGCAATCGAAAAATCCAAATAATCAAATGGAAAAATAGTGATCTAAATGAAATACGGAATCTCCCCATGGTTCGTGCATAAAGTAGTTGTTTCATTTGAATACAATATGTAGAAATGGAATCATCACTCCCTCTATATCATTTAGAACACAACCAAGATACAAGGAGTATAGATATAAATCAATACACTTGTCAAGACAAGTTGAAGTCCAAAAGAAACCAAATATGAGATATGAGTGCGTGAAGATGCAATAAAAGTAAACCGAGCACTCATAAATCAAGACCTTACCAATACCTTTAAAAACAAGAGGATGAGAGAGATGGTTGGCAAAGAGCGAGGATATTAACACTCTTGTGTATATAAGTTTCTGAGTGGACAAGACATGAGAATAATCCACAAAGAAACATCCACACATAAGAGATTAAAAAAATAAGAATACAATATATCCAAGAGGAAGTCATAATATATACCAAAAGGATATTTTGCTTAAGTGCATATATAGCCCATGGCTCTATTTTCTCTTATGGTATATCAATGAACCTCACCAAAGAAAAAAAAACCTCAAAAACATCACAACTAACACTAAGGGAACTAATGCTAGTTGGGATATTTTGAGAAAGGAAACAAGTATCAAAAGGAAGGATTCAATGCAATTTTAACAATATTGCACATGAGGAATTGATATGCAATAAATTGCTAGAACACATATTTGGAATTGGTGAATCATGAAAATGATTTTATATACTCCCCAAAATATGCATTATCTCAAATTACTCAGATAAGCAATAAGGATAGAGAAGTCTTTCAAAGATCCTTGCAAGAACCACAACATTTACAAACAAATAAATTCATGCCAAGATGTAACCTACAAGATATTGTATGGAAGAATAGTATGCATGAATAAGATACTTGTTATCGAGATAGCAATGGTATGATGTAGTAGATAAGAATTTTTCGATCATCCTTGCTTGGATCCAATTATCATGTGGTGACAACACCTTCCTTATAGACGAGACAAGCATCAATTGTATCTCCAATGTACCTAAAACAACATTCAAGTACATCTTGGTCCCCAAACTTATTGGGTCCAAACTGGTTAGACTAACCATAACACATAGGACATACTCCATAAAATATGTGCATATTTAGAGATGACATTTGAATTTCATGCACATCATAGCCGTTTAAAGATTTTATGGAGTATACCCTATATATTGGATCAAAGAAAGCAAAACATGATATAAGATATACATTTAGTAAACATGAATGCACACGACTTTCAAGAACTAACAAAGATATAATTTGGACAAAACACCAAAATATTCAAGAAGGCATACAAGGTGTGAAAAAACACATTTGTTGTCCAAACTATATCAAAGAATCAAATCAACACAAGATTTGTTCAACGAAGTTCAACAAATGAACCAAGCAAAAACTATTGAGCATAAAAGATGAGATAAAAACACAAATGCTCAAAGATTTATCTCATTAAAGCAAATAACATAGAGAAGAAAGAATGAGATAACAAACTCCGAAAATAGCAAGGTTTCAACAAATAAACCCAACCCTTAACACTTTTAACAATGGCACAAGGTTCTGAGAAGAAAAGGTTTGTCTTCCACTAATTGTTTTTTGATAATAATCAAAAACACCATCAAAGAGATGTTCAAAAGCCAAGGAAGACAATGGGAGCCACAACAATTTTTGGAAAGAAAAAAGGCAATAAGAGGTGAAATCCAAGGTGAAGATGATCCACAAATGCTACCACACCCAAGTATATCAATTGTCGAAGACAATGAGTGTATTGGAATTTATTTCCGGTGGTATATTGCATGGATATTAAAGATAAATCTTCACAATAAAAAGAATAGGATAGGAATAAAAAGATTAAGCACTATGCAAAGATAGAGATTCTTGATAGCTTAAACTAGTGACACAATCATGCAAAGCAATGGTTAGAATAACTTGAAGCAAATGGTCTCCCAAATAAGATATAGAGATATGCATTTGAGGAAGGCCACACCAAGAATTTATTACTCAAGCAAAGACCGAGAAGACGAGCAATAAAAGCTTCTAAAAAAATTAGGACCTTGTTTGAGTTAACTTGCCACCTAGATACAAGATAATCAACAATATCAACTCTAAGTGGAACCACCTCATATGTTCACATTTCCTAGTATTGTGATATGCAAAAGGCATATTACTCCCCCATAATGTGGTATTCAATTTTTCTTAATAAGAGGAAAAATAACCTGAACTAGAGATAATTAATGGACATTTAGAATTTGAATTTCTCATGAGTATGACACACCACATAATGATTAGATAAGCTTGCAATATCAATACTAAGTGGTATTACTCATGTGCACACATTTTAAGGTTTGAGAGATGCACGGGGCATATCACTCCCCCAAAATGGGATGTTCCATTAACCACTCAAAAAGAGCCAAATTAGATATCATCAAGATGCATTAGAGGCTTAAAACAAAACACACGAGTAAATGATGTGCCAAACACCTAGACATACTTGAAAGCACAAAATAAGAAAGCATGAGGCATAACAAATACAAACACATACTTGGTACAAAACCAAAACATGTAAAGGGGCAAGTAACTTACAATATAAAAGAGTTGAATTTTAGTTACCGCAAAGAGGTGCATTGGGTATATGGTAGGGAGATGATAATACTTATAACTTGGCTTGATTAAATATAATATATGAAGATCCCTTAATTCTTCATGAGTTAGCCAAGTCTCCAATGCCCTCCAAAAACACCTATTGATCAAGTTTGAGCTTGTTGGTCCCCAACCAAGTTGGGTCCTAAGAGGTTAGTCACAATAGGCTTGGTAACCCAAATGGTTCGTTTCTTGACACCACTTTGAGTTCCAACAAACTTGGCAAACACATTGCCATCCTTATCCTTCCCAAGAGAATAATCATCATCAACAATGATAGGGTTAGATAAGGTACCGTCTGAACATGAAGAGGCAAAGTGCCCCTTCTCACGACATATGTAGCAACAAGTGCTCCCCTTTCTCTTCTTCATTGATTTCTTGTCTTGGTGAGCCTTATCCCGATTCTTCTTAGGAAGTGGCCTAGCTTAAACTTGAGGTTGAGATTGGGCTTGACCTTGAACTTGTGGCTTCTTACCTTGTTGCTTCTCACACAAGTTCTTTTTCTTCAATGGACAAGATCTTACATGATGTCCTTTAACCTTGCACTTGAAGCAAATAATCTTGGCTGAATTCTTGACTTGGTCTTGGCCCTTCTTATTGTTGCTCTTGGACTTGTTCTTGTTATTGGAGTTGAATCCAAGTCCACTTTTATCATTGGGGCATTTTGCACACTCAAAATATTATCGAGTCTGGATTTGCTTTCATGACTCTTTTCCAAGTCTTTCTTCAAAGAAGTGACTTGGGCCTTGAGCTATTTGATTTCCTCTACATGGTTAGTAGAAATAGTGGTACTAGAGTAAGTAGAAGCTTCATTGTTAGAGCAACAAGGCAAAGCAAGTAATCCAACACAACGTTTATCAAATGTATGACAAGAAGGATCACTAGGACTAGCACATGGCAAAATAGCATTTTGAGTAGAAGTTGTGCTAATGTCCAAATGAGGCTCACAAGATGTTACCTTAGTGATACTTGCCTCACGAGCTAACTTTAGCCCATCATAAGAGATTATAAGATCATTATGAGAGCCCGAGAGAATTTCATGACTCTCTTCCAGTTTCCTATACTTGCTAGTTAGCAACTCAAGTTGAGCCCTTAGCTCAACATTATCCTTTAATATAGATGCTTCACAAGAAGTAGAGTTAGTAGCACTAGCATTATTAATAGATTTTTACCTTTTCAAGATCATAAGATTGAATTTTTTGTGTGAGGAGACAATTAGTTTGCTTTTCCTCAGCAAGCTCTTGCTTAAGGAGATTGAATCTCCGACTCCCATCATCAAGTTGGAAATCCAACTCCTCTATGGTTTCTGTTTGTTTAGTTATGGTGTCCATAACGTGTTTGAGACAAGCAACAACCTTATTATTACCATGAAGAGAGGTACACAAAAAAAGTCAACTCAAGCACAAGAGCACTAGTATCCTCATCAAGGTCATCATCACTATCATCATTATCATTGCTATTATCTAGAGAAGATATGTTGGGATCCAAAGTAGGAGATACCTTTGATCCTCTTGCCATAAGGCACATGTGAGCACAGGAGGATGAAGATGATGATATTGTTGAATCTCCATTCATGATTGTGTCTTTCTCCATAGAATGTTTGATTTCCTTTACATTGTTAGATACACAACTAGAGGAAATAGAAGCATTTTGCACATGGGAAAAAGACAAATCAAGCATATCATCTACATTAGTACTCAAATAGCTCCTAGACGATATGCAAGGACTAGCAACACAAGGGGATATAGAACTATTGTTGCAAGAAGTGTTTAAGTCCAAACTCTCTATACCATTATCATTTATAGAACAAGAATCATTGGTGTAAAGAGAAACACTACCATCATCACATATGATTTTTCCACTCTCCATGCCATTATCTTGTGACTTGTCACATGTAAGTGAAGTGGAAAGAATCGAAATCTATTTGCAGCTGGAGGTGGAAGCAACTTGGAGCTCTTCATGATGTGAAGGAGAAGAGAGCTCCTCGGAGAGACCACTGACAATATGAGAAATTGAACCACCAAATATTTCTTTAAGCTTGGTCCACCTCTCATGAGATGACTTGCGCTTTACAATCATCAAGAACAAATTAACTGTGGGACTCAAGGAGAAGATAAGCTTATTAGATACTTGAGCTTCTAGATGTAAATTTTTCTCATCCTCTAGAGATAGATTTTGAGGATCCATCGGAGGGGAAAAGCCTACATCTATAAATCGCTCAATATTTAGACACAAGGTCCAAAGATTACAAAGCAAGAAATTTCTCCATAAAGCATAATTTGTGCCATCAAAGATAATTGTGTCATTGTGCACTATACTACTAGCCGACATCTTGACACTCTAGGCGGTGAAGCCTAAACAAGGAGAGACCTTGCTCTAATACCAATTGAAAGGATAAAGATGTCACCTAGAGGGGGGGGGGGGGTGAATAGGCAATTTCAAAACTATTACGGTTTTGCCTTGATAGAATGCGGAATTAAACTAACGTTTATTTTACAAGCATAAAACCTAAATACACTAGGCTCAACTAAGTGCGCCAACAACAAGTTAAGCTAAGCAAGATAACACAAGATAAATATACCACAAGTGATAAGCAAGATATAAGTACTTCAAGCACGATGGCTATCACAAGGAAAGGAAGCGCGGGTATAGAGATAACCGAGGCACGTGGAGACGAAGATGTATTCCCGTATTCCCTTACAATAAGGTACGTTACGTTGGAGAGGTGTGTGTCAACACCCGGATTTTTAATCCCCCAGGATTACCATTTTTGCGAGACATAACAGAATTGTTACCACAGTACATCATCCATTACAAACCATAATAAAGGTCTTACAAATAAAGAATCTCATTATCCAGTCTTAATACAATCAAAGCAGTGGAAAGTAAACGTAGTAGGGGCTCCATCTTTAGAGTCATAGGCAATGCTAACAATGGGAGATGATCCTAGTTGTCATAGACCTCCTGCTGTCCATCTTCCTGGTAGTCTTCCTCATAGTCTGGCCACGGGAATAGCCAGAGACAAAGCCATGAGTACTCTTTAAGTACTCGCAAACTATCACTAACAAGTAAGGTAGTTCTAGTAGGAATCTTAAGATCTAGGTTTATTTGCGAAAACCTAGGTTTATTTCATAAGGAGTTCAAAAGTAAAGAACCTAATATAATTTTCTACATCACTTAAGTGGGAACCTAGTTTTCATGTCCACAACCCTGTTGTGGTCAAGTCAAGGTCATAGTTCAATCCACAAGTCATTTTGAAAACATCTGACAACGGAACAGTATGGCCACTCCAACTGTCCATGACCATAGACGCGGCTATTCAAATAGTTTGACACTCTGCAGAGGTGGTACACTTTCACCACAAAATCCGACACATCCGTCAGGGATAACCCTAATCATCATACTTAGTATGCAGATAATCAATCATAACCTTTCAATTACACACTCTAGTATAGGCACCTCCCCTATGAGCTTGGCCTCCCAGCCATGGCCATCTGCCATCCTGGGCACTGTATAGGTGGACATTCACATTCACGAGGTAGCCTCAACTCAACCTCTTTCAGCGAGGGAACCCATACTAAGGCATATAAACTTCTAGTTAAGCCCTACCCAATTCAGGTATTGTGGTTGTACGGTAAAATTGGAATGGTATCACATTCGAACCTAACCATCAGTTTTTATCAAAATCTAGGCTCATGCCTCAAGAAGTTTCATCATCAAATCATTTTGTGTTCATAACACATGTCAAAAACATTTCAATAGAATGAACCATCATTCCAAGGTTTTCATAATCATTTTCTCCAAGTATTCCCATCTAAAAGATCAACTTTTATGCTTAGCACTAGCCACTAAAGTTGAGGGTATTCACTAATGAGGGTGCTAATCCAGTGTAACTATTCAAATCTAGTTTTATGCTTTTTAATGGCATCTAAGTATAACTACTTAGTCCTAGTTTTATACTCTTTATGGCATCTATCCTATTTTTCCAATACTCACAAATCACTAACTAAAGGTAAAGAACTTTGGTGAAAGTAAAAGAATAAAGCTTGCAAGTAAAACTAGGGATTGGTATAATCAAGGTTGCATAACCAAAGCATGCCTAATGCATCTTTCATAGGTTATCTTGCATAGGTATGAAGCTTGCAAGTGTTAGCTTGCCTTGAGTAGTGCAGTGGTTAAAGTTCTCTTCTTCTTTTTCATAGTACTCCTCATCCTCGTATACCGAGTAGGTACTAGCATCTATAAATGAATACGAGGTACACAATCACCAAACAATACTTAACTACTTCTATGTAGCACACAAAGGCTCACACTAGATGATCTAACATCATCACAAACATCACATGAAATAAAGACCTAGTCTTATTTTTCTTATTTTAGAATAGTAATTTCTACTCATTGAAAATACTTAAGATTTAATATTCTCCAATTAAAATATGGGATCATGTTGACACATGTCATCACCACATATTCTAATACTTGGGAATGTGATTTAAAGTGGTGGTCATATTTTATAAAGTTTAAAAATTACTTTTTAATACAATTAAAGTGACTAGAAATGCCTATATAGCATTCTTTTGGTACTAGTCCAAGATCACGGCATGTAGGCCTAAATATTTTTACATATTCAGATAGATCTTGTCAAATGTGATTTTTGAGAGTTGGAATCAACTCAAAAGCATTTATAGTTGATTTTTGAAAAATATTTGAAGTTGGAAAAGTCTCTGTCTTGTTATTTTTGGTATAGGTGATCTATAATTTCAAATGGTTTGAATCCAACAAGCTTGGATAGGTATTTTGAGTAGCTTTCTAACAAAATTGGAATCATACAATTTGGTATAGTGAATCTCTTTGAATTGATTTTTGAATCTACTAATAGAATCTAGTTTTAACTAAATTGGAAAAAGTTTATTTGAATCAATGGGCTCTACGCGGGAAACTAATTGGGTCGGCCCAGCTACGCGGCGCGCGCGCAACGGGCTGCTGACAGGCGGGTCGTACTCGTCAGCGACTCAATTAACGCGAAGCGATAAGTTTCAATCCCAACCCTACAATTAGACTAGGATCTAACGGCTATGGTTCGTCGTCTTTGGCGAATAGCTCCGGCGAGACTAAACCCTAATCATGACGGTGGGGGTACGTGGGGGCTCACCTAGGCTCCAACTAAGGTCGGTGATGGGGGCGAATGAGGTTGTCATCGACGTCGAGTCGAATGGTGGTCACGGCGGCTCCTGGGGCGGCTCCTAGCTCCTGTTCCTCTTCTCCTCTACAACGGTGGGCTCCGGTGAAATTCCAGCGATGTGGTGCTCGCCTTACTCCTGGGAGAGGTGTGGGAGGTTTCTGAGAGAGAGGGGAGTGAGATGGTGTCGAGAATTGGGGATGGGGTGGCCTCTATTTATACATGGGCAAGAGGGATAGGGCGGCATGGCTCAGGCTCGTCGGTGACGTTGTTGCAGTGAGCTATCGGCATGGCTGAGGGTAGGGGTTGATGCGGTGCTTCAGGGCGGTCGTCATGCGAGTGATGACGTGGCAAGGGGCGGTCGAGAACGGTCGGGAGCGGTCCGTGCTCTGTGCGGGAACGATGGCGTTCGATATGGCGTACAGTGTCTACGGCCTGTGCAACGGCGAACGGGCGTGTCTGGGGGGTAGTTGGGGTCACGGTGAGTGCGGGCACACGCGGAGAGGGCGAGGCGTGGCGTTTGTGCGTGTGTCTGCTGCGGTGCTCTAGCGCGCTCTTGACATGGCGGACAGAGAAGTGTGCGCGGCAATTACGGCTGGTCCATGGCGTGTCTCCGGTCGAGGGGTGGACAGAGGGCGGTGGAGTGTCGCATGTCTCCTGGACATCGTGGAAGAGGGCGGCGCGGTCTGTAGCGAGCGGTGTTTGGTCGACTGGCACGGCGAGCTCGGGCAGCGCGACACTGGTGCGAACGGCAAAGGGGGAGCGTGTCCACTGCGCTGATGGGCACTAGGGGAGACCAGGGGAGAGAAATGGGGCACAGTGGCGATCGATTACTGCTCAGAATAGTAGAAGTTTGGCAAGGTTTACTGGTGTCTGCCAGGTGCTCGACCAAATGGCCGCATGAATTCAAGATTTGAATTTTTGGATGAATTTTGGTGAGTGTTCTGAGTACTTGCTTGATAGTCTATGGTTGCTTGGGTTTGCCAAGGTGAATTGATTTGAGTGGTTTTTGAAGAGTGATGATCTTAGTACATACACTTGATTCAATTTTGCAATGTCCTTTAAAATGATTTGGAATCTGTGTCTGTTAATTTGTAAAGTGGGCTTGGGTTCACTTTTACTTGGTATAGCAAGGGGTGAAAAGAATTGGGAAAGTTTCTGTTATAAATCTTTTACTAGGAACACTCAAAGTGGTCTAGTGGATAATTTTGGCCAAAATGACCATTTGCTTATATGATTCATATTTGATTTTATTTTCTTTTGATTTTGTTTGTAAATGGCCTAGATGATGTAGTATTCATCTTTAAACCATTACTTATCATTTTTAGCAATCAAACATGGCAATTGCACTCATTCATACACTAATGCAATTCACACATATACTCATATTAAATTTAATAATAAAAGTTTTGCTTAACCCTAAACTTAGGTGATTTGAACTTGATCATCTTGATTAATATTTTTGGGGTGTTACAAACCTTCCCTCCTTAAACAAAATCTCGTCCCGAGATTTAAGAAGAACTAGGAACTAAAGAGATTTGGAAACTCAGTCCTAATGTAATCTTCTCGCTCCCAAGTAGCTTCTTCTTCAGTACGGTTGCTCCACTGGATCTTGAGAAACTTGATACTCTGGGTCTTGGTGGTTCCGAAGGCTTCTTCCAAAATATGAATGGGTACTTCACGATAGGTTAGATCCTTGTTGATATCTATGGCTCGGTGATCGATGTTCTTGAAAACTTCGGTCTTCTCCGGAACTTCTAGGAATTTGCGAAGTAACGAGATATGGAACACATCATGTATGCATGACATCTCCTCTGGAAGTTCCAGTTGATATGATACTTCTCCTCAGCGATTCAAAATCTTGAAGGGTCCAATATATCTGGGTGCTAACTTCCCTTTTAGTTGAAAACATTGCATTCCTTTCAAGGGTGATACTTTGAGATACACAAAATCTCCAACATTGAAGGTCAGGTCTCGACGTCTTTTGTCAGCATAACTCTTCTGTCTGGATTGGGCGGTCTTGAGGTGTTCACGGACTTTGTGAACCTTCTCATCAACTTCTCGTAGAATGTCGGGTCCAAAAATTTGACTCTCTCCTACTTGTGACCAATTCAGGGGGGTACGACACTTCCTTCCATACAGAAATTTAAATGGGGCCATTTGCAAACTGACTTGATAACTATTGTTGTATGATAATTCTGCGAAAGGCATACAATCTTCCCATTTTGATCCATATTCTAGCACACAAGCTCTCAACATATCTTCTAAAATTTGGTTGACTCTTTTAGTTTGTCCATCGGTTTGCGGGTGGTAAGCTGTGCTGAAGTTCAGCTTGGTTCCTAATCCTTCTTGGACTTTCTGCCAAAATCTTGAGGTAAATTGGGTTCCTCGATCCGATACTATGGTCTTAGGGGTTCCATGCAAAATGACTATTCTAGCAATGTATAGCTCTGCTAGCTTCGAACTCTGGTAGGTGGTCTTCACAGGTATAAATGGGCTACCTTATACAGTTGATCCACTATGACCCAAATAGAGTCATTTCCCCTACTAGAGGTAGGCAAACCTGTGATGAAATCCATTCCGACAGAATCCCATTTCTATTCCGGAATCTGCAATGGTTGCAAAAGTCCTGCGGGTCGCTGATGTTCCACTTTGACTCTGTGACAGATATCACACTTGGCTATGTAGCTTCCGATTTCTCTCTTCATCTTGTGCCACCAAAATTTCTCCTTCAAATCCTGATACATCTTCGTTCCTCTGGGATGGATAGAATAAAGAGTATCATGAGCTTCCTGCATGATGACTTGTTTCAACTCGGAATCTGCTGGTACACAGATACGTCCTTTGTACCACAAAACTCCTTCTTCATCTTTGGTGAATCCGGGTACCTTTCCTGTACCGATACGACACTTGATTCTGTCGATACTTGCATTTTCTTTCTACGCCTCCTTGATCTGACTAATCAAAGTGGGTTGAAGTTCTATGCTAGCTAAAAATCCTTTGCTAACTAGCTCCGTTCTAAACTGCTCCAACTCTTCATGCAAACTTGGCTGGGCTTCTTTAATCACGGTGTTTAATCTACACGGCAGTCTACTAAGAGCATCTGCTACCACATTGGCTTTGCCGGGGTGATAATGAATGTCAAGGTCATAATCCTTGATTAACTCTATCCATCTCCTTTGTCTCATGTTCAGCTCCTTCTGGGTGAAGATATACTTCAAACTCTTGTGATCCGAATAAATCTCACAGCGGTTACCCATAAGGTAATGATGCCATGTCTTCAAAGCTAAAACTACGGCTGCCAATTCTAAGTCATGGGTAGGGTAGTTTTGCTCATGTTGCTTTAGTTGTCTAGACAGATATGATATGACTTTGCCTTCTTGCATCAACACACATCCGAGACCAATCTTGGATGCATCACAATACACATCAAAAGGATTCTTGATATCCGGCATAATCAGAATTGGGGCTGAAATTAATATCTTCTTGAGCTTTTGAAAACTTGCTTCACATTTGTCTGTCCATTCAAACTTCTGATCTTTCTTCAATAGCTGGGTCATTGGTCTTGTGATGCTCGAAAATCCTTCTACGAACTTGCGGTAATATCCGACTAATCCAAGAAATGCGTGGACTTGGGTTTGAGTGGTTGGGGTTTTCCATTCTTCAACATCCTTAATCTTGGTGGGATCGACAACAATTCCTACTACCAACACAATATGTCCTAGGAATCCTACTTCCTTTAACCAGAATTCACATTTGCTAAACTTGGCATACAACTGATGTTCTCTAAGGGTTTCAAGGATGGTTCTCAGGTGTAGCTCATGGTCTTCTTCTGACTTGGAATAGATCAGAATATCATCTATAAAAACAGCGACAAACTTATCCAGGAAGTTCATAAAAATCTTATTCATGAGATTCATGAAATAAGCGGGGGCATTGGTTAATCCAAAAGACATGACAGTGTACTCATACAATCCATATCTGGTGGTAAAGGCGGTCTTTGGGATATCAGTTGCACGAACCTTGAGTTGATGATAACCAGTTCTAAGATCAATCTTAGAAAACACTCTAGCACCGGTCAACTGGTCAAACAGATCCTCTATCTTCGGCAGTGGTTACTTGTTCTTGATGGTGACATCATTCAGTTTCCGATAGTCTGTACACAAACGGTTACCTCCATATTTCTTATCCACAAACAAAACAGGCGATCTCCATGGTGATGCACTTGGTTGTATCAAACCTTTCTCCAGCATAGCATCAAGTTGCTTCTTCAGCTCCACTAATTCAGATGGGTTCATACTATAAGGTCTCTGAGCTATGGGTCTAGTTCCAGGAACTAGTTCAATGATGAACTCGATATCCCGATCTAGGGGCATACCGGGCAATTCATTTGGGAACACATCGAGGTATTCACAGACTACTCTGACTTGGTCTACAGTTGGTTGGGCTAGACTCTTGTTGCATTTGAGTTGACGGGGCAGCGTCTCATATACATGCTCTACTTATACTCCAGTGCTACTAGTCATGGTTATGGCTTTCTTAGCACAGTCAATTAATCCTTTATGTTTCGACATCCAATCCATTCCTAGTACTACTTCCAAACCTTTGGTTCCAAGTACTATTAGATTAGCATAAAAATCTATTCCATGGATTCTGATAGGTATAACCTTGCAAATTTTTCTAGCTTTGGTGGTTGAACCAGATATTTGAACTATCATAACATGCTTCAATTTTGTTGGTTGAATCTTACTAGTGCATGCAAATTCTTCTGTAACAAACAAGTGATATGCTCTAGAATCAAACAACACTCTTGCAAGTACTGAGTTAACAGAAAACATACCCAGCACGACATCTGGCGCTTCCTTAGCTTCTTCAGCATTCATGTGGAACAGACAGCCGTTGCGGTTGAGCGAATTCCTTGGGGAAAATCTCCTTCTAGGCTGAACATGGCGTTGTTGCTGAGCGGGTGCATTCACATTGGTGGTTGCTGCAAGCTTCTTGGGGCACTCATTGGATTAGTGACCCTTGACTCTGCATTCAAAGCAAGTAATTAGGGACTTGTCTTTTCCTGCAATAGGCACCGCATTGCTTCCAGTCCTTGGGGCGGTATTGTTGTTGGTGGTGTTGTTGTTCTTGTTGGACTTGGGCGATGCATGGTTGAAGTTATTGGAGTTGTCGGGGTTATTGTGGTGGTTTCCTCCAGACCTCAAGTTTCCTCCGCCATGATTGGGATAGTTTGGACGGGACATAGGGGGTCTGTTGTGTCTCGGGGCATATCCTGCAGACGGGTTGGGCGATACTTCTAGGTATGGTGGGATCTAGGATGGTGCATCATCCTGCGCTTGCGATTGTCATTGGCTTGGTTTATCTTCCCTTCCATCTGAATGAAAAAGTCCACTAAAGCTTCAAGATCATCAAAGGGAATGTTGACTAGCACGGTTTGCATCTCATCATGCAGTCCGTTCAGGAATCTCTCTTTCTTCTTTGCTTCTGTGTCAATCTCGTTAGGGGCATATCTTGCTAAAGATAAGAATTTGTCACGGTATTCCACCATAGTCATCCTTCCTTGTTTCAAATCTCTGAACTCAACTCTCATCCTCTTAATCAGACCCGGGGGCACATGAGTCCGGCTGAACTTGATTTTGAACTCATCCCAGGTCATCATCTGACCTCTGTTCATGGTACGGGTGCTATTCCACCAGGCTCTTGCATCACCTGCCAGATAATGGGTGGCAAACAATACTTTTTAATTAACCTCAAATCCTGTGACCTCTAAGTTTTTCTCCATGGTTTGCAACCAGTCATCAGCATCTAAGGGCTCTTTAGACTTATTAAATATAGGGGGATTGGTGTTTTGAAAGTTCTTGAGCTTGGATCCATGGTTATCCTGGTTTTCGTGACCTTGATTATTGTGGGCCATCTGAGCTATCTGTTGAAGAGTGGCTAAGTTGGCTTGACGTTCGGCTCTACTAGCTTCACGGTCAGGAACTAACATTTGCAGAATCTGCAACATTGGGTGCTGAGATGAACTGCTTCCTCCGGGATTTCGGCGAGTCATCTGAAGATTGAGATAGATAATGAGACAAGGGGGAAATTTCTAGGGTTTATGTTTGTTTTTGAAACTTTAAACTTGAAGTTTGACTCAGGTTTTGCAAACTAACAACTTCCTCTCATTCATTCATTCCAAGCACACAATACAAACACACACCACAACACAAATAGAAAACAGATGGTTTTAAGAACCATTCTATGAAACTACGATACAGTGGGACCGCGTACATCTCACTCCTACGGTAGTGCTCAAGTGCATCTAATCATCATCAATGAAGGCGGCATCATCATCATCAGTGTGGAACTCCATGTCCTTGTCCTCTAGGTAGTCCTCATCATCACTGAGGTAAGAGTAGAGATCTCCACGAATATCTTCACCTTCCTCCTCCTTCGCTTGAAGTTGGATCTCCTGTTCACGGATGGTCTTCTCAAGAGTGGCCACCTTCTTGCGAAGATGATCGATGATGCTAAAATGGATCGAATGGGCACCTAGAGGGGGGTGAATAGGTGCTACTTCAAATTTTAATGCTTTTTCAATTTTAGGCTTGACACAGAAGGTAAATTCTCTAGATAAGTTATTATAAAGAATTTCCATATATGCAAACCTAACTACTAGCGAGTAAAGGCGAGTGAGATAGGGGAATGAGTAAACCGTAGTGAAGCACGCGGAGATGATGGCCAAAAATATATCGAGCTCGTTGGAGAACCCCAAGAGGAAGGTATGATGAGCACAACAACAAGTTTTCCCTCAGTTATGAAACCAAGGTTATCGAACCAGTAGGAGCAAGGAAACGCCTCCAAGGTGTTGTTTCCAACTTGGAATCCTACACAACACAACCACAGAACTTTGCCCCCAACTTATAGTGAGGTTGTCAATCTCACCGATTTTGCTGAAAACAAGGGATTAAACGTATTGTGTGGAAGAAAGTAAAAGCTTGCAGAAAGTAAACAGAAAACAGTAAACAGTTGTAGATTGATGGTAAAGGAAAGGTCCGGGGTCCATAGTTCACTAGTGGTGGTTCTCCTTAATATAGTTGACATGTTGAGTGAACAAATTACAGTGGGGCAATTGACAAACATCGAGAAAGCATACATGCATATACTAATCATCTTGAATCATATGAGATTTGATTGGGCATTACAACATTATACATAGACCGTAATCCAACTACATCTAGGACTAATAATCCACCTTCAGGTTATCAATCCGAACCGCCTCCAGTATTAAGTTGCAAGCAACAGATAATTGCATTAAACATTGCGTGTAAAGTAAACAATACGATTGTTGTATGAACAAAGGATTGCTGTTTTCTCCCTAGTAGCAACAACACATCTAGTACCTTAGAGATTTTTGTCACTTCCCCAGATTACTAGAGGCATGAACCCACTATCGAGCATAAATACTCCCTCTTGGAGTTTCTAGCATCTACTCGGCCAAGATATCTACTAACAACGGAGAGCATGCAAGATCACAAATAACAAAGACATGATAGAATCAATAATCAATCTGAAATAGCATCTCAATATCCATCGGATCCCCGCAAACACAACATGTATGATTACAAATAGATGATCTTGATCATGAACGGAGCTCACAAGATCTAAACATGGTAGCACAAAGGAGAAGAACCAACCATCTAGCTACTACATGGACCCGTAGTCCAAGGATGAACTACTCATGCATCACACCAGAGGCTTGCATGGTGATGAAGAAGGCCTCCAGGGTGAATTCTCCCCTCCGACAGGGTGCCGGGAAGAGCTTCAGATCCCTCCCGATCTAGGGATGGAGATGTTGGTGGCTACATACTCTTTCGTGGAATTTTGATCGGGTCCTTAGGGTTTCTATATCGGGGGCATCTTATAGGAGAAAGGGGAGGCCGAGGGGGTGCCCAAGGCGGCCGCACCACCCCCTGGCGCGGGCCAGGCCTGGCCGCGTGGCCAGGTGGTGTGGGCGGCCCCTGGCCCCTCTCTGTCTCGTGTTTTTGCTCCGTGTCCCCCTCGGTGAAATATTGAATTTGGCTTTTGTCCCGTCCAATTCCGAGAATATTCATTTTCTGACTTTCCTAGAACCAAAAACAACAGAAAACAGGCAGCTGGCACTGTGGCATCTTGTTAATAGGTTAGTCCAAGAAAGTGTATAAAAAGTACTCCAAAGTGTGGACAAAACATAATAAAGTAGATATAAAAAAATCATGGAACATCAAATATTATAGATACGTTTGCAACGTATCAACATCCCCAAGCTTAACTCCTGCTCGTCCTCGAGTAGGTAAGTGATAAAAAGAAAGAATAATTTTTGAGGTGACATGCACCATCATAATCTTGATCAAAGTATTTGTAAAACATTGATAGCTGGGATCATAGTACTTCAACATAGCATGAAAGATAAAGTTCTACCAATAAGACATAGCAACTATGTTGTAACATGAAAAGGCACAAACAAAAGATTCATGAATAACAATGCTTTGCAAGTTGTTTGTTTGTTTCACATAAAGAAAACATAGCATAGTGGCATTCAACTTGTCCCTCATAATGGAGCAAATCATAATTGCATAGGACACCTTCAAAGTTCATAAGGGTGACTAGATACAAATAGTTTAAGAACAAACAATATCAAAGTTATGCATCAATCAACAAGTCTTCGGACAATGCACACTAAACTAAGAATGGCCACTATGCTCTCTCAATAGGTGCATAAAGATAGAAGGTGGAGACTCAATATAAAAGTGGAAGAGAGGCCTTCGTAGAGGGAAGCAGGGATTTCAATTTTCATAAAGAGCTCCCAAAAATTATGGTACTTATTAGCTTTCAGCTCTCATTGCCCCTATCATAAGCATCTTGAAATGATTAAGGTTAAAGTGAACAAACTATGGAGTATATGCTTGACAAAGTATAAGTTGGAAATCTCATGTCCCTTGAATACGAGGGCCGCTCTTCATGCTACTCAAGTTTAGTTACCGGTAAGTTCTTGTCATAGTAAGTACATGTGTTTCATAGAGAACCGCCAACGGGGTACCCCTTGCCCGATGATACAGAAGAATCCCTCTATCAAAATGACAAGGCAAGTAGACAACGAGAATCTTAGTAATCTTCTTATTTACCATGGGAAAATGGTGCTTTTCTCTCTCTTTCCTCTTTTCTCATATCTCTTTTTTTCTTTTTCTCTTTTTATCAATCTCTATCTCTTTTTTATAAGAAGAATGCTTCATAGATTGCTCATTATGGTTACGCTGTAGGTTTCCACCATGATTAGGCATGGATTAGACCGGTGGCCCAGGCGTTTCTCTAACATGCATACGTAACTCCATGGACTTACAAGCTCCCCTTTCATTTCACACCGACGACATCCATAGACAAAAGAGCATGATATCAACTAGGTACAAAGTACAAGTGCAATGCTGAAAGCGTTCCCCATAATACATGGTTCTGCTAACTTCAACTTACAAAGCGATAACATATACGCAACAAAGATGGACACAATGGTTCAAGTTTATTAAGTGCAAGAAAATAAAGTGTGCCATCAAGTTCGTGAGAGCTTTAATCACTAATTTTCACATAACAAGTTTAATTCGGAATGTAGATAAAAGCATGAATATAATTGGAATAGCAAATGCTAATAGGTAGGTATGGTGTACTCTTTGGAATAACTTGGTTTTATTTGGAGTTGGATGCATGAGTGGAACTCATACTTGGTATGGAGGCTAGCAAAAGACTGGGAGCGACCAACTAAGAGAGCAATAATGGCCATAATCATGCAAAGCGACAAAACATCATTAATTAAAACATAAAGTGATATTACAAGTCGAAAACTAAAGTATCATAGAGGCTATGGTGACTTGGGATAGTCATAACATGGTGTAAGCATGCGCCAAGTCAACCCAAATAAAGCATCAAAGGAGAATACCACAATACTATGCTTTAATATGCTAAAACAATGCATGATTCTTTCAAGGCACATTAAGCAATCTCAATTGTTTATAACATGTCATGCTACATAAAAAATCACTAAGCATAAAGCCAAAACAATATCAAGCATGACATGACAAAGCATAGGCCACAGTCAAAAACAAGCTCCTTCTTACCACTTAAACATTAACTTTTCCTACTCTTTTCCAATCCAAACCAACTTATTTGAAAACTAATGTATGAATGGGGGGTCCAACCAATTTATTCAAGCAAACTAAGCAAACGAAGCAAATTAAAACTAAAAACAAAAACGAAGACGCTCCAAGAACAACACAACTGTGCATGAAACAATAAAAACAAAGTGTTTGGAAGAAACCTGAGATTTTTATTGATGGAGAAGGGAATGCCTTGGGCATCCCCAAGCTTTGACGCTTGTATTTCTTGGATATTTCTTGGGGTGACATGGGTGGTGACGAGGGTTTAACTCATCAATGCCCATTGTTATGGACTTGGGTTTTGGAGAAGGAGGGAGCGCTGGAGACATCTATCGGCTAGCAAACAAGCACACAGGGGACTCAAAGATTTACCCAGGTTCAGGCCTCGTTGAGGTCCCTACTCCTGCTTGTCTGCTCATGGAATTATCGAAGGAATCGAAGATTACAATGGTGCGCAGATGCAATCTGGCGAGGGTTGTGGCAACTAGGGTTGCGTGTGTCCTCCTCGCTGCCCCCTCCGAACCTTTATATAGGTAGGTTAGGTCTCGGGTAGCAGGTCGAGTCAGTTACAAGTTAGGGTTTTCCCCTTCAAACTTTCTATCTTTAGCTTCTTCTTGTTCTTCAAGCAATCGAGAGTCCGTAGGTTACTCGAGTCCTTCATTTGGGCCTTGGCGACACCGTGGGCCTTTATGTATTTAGGCCGTATATACCAAGCTCGAGTACCTGTAGGTTATACCCATGTCAGTTGCCCCCGAGTGTCCAGTGGAATTGCAGATTCGACTGGGGACTATTTGAAGTCTTTCGAGTGCATGAATGAGTATATTTCGACTGCTTTGTTTGTGTCATAGGGATTGTTGATGTGCGTGCCTGATTGAACCGAAGTATCGGTATAAGTTAACCACCTTAGGGTGAAACAACGCAATCTACTTGAACTCGAGTCCCCGGATTCGAATCCGGAAAAGTACTGGCGTAATTCGACTCAAGCCGCGGAGGTCTTACAGGAGTCGAATTCCAGTTATATGGGTGTGAGCACTCGACGCGTCCGTCAAGGCATGTTCATCGTACCTGTAGGTACGGATACATTTCTAGTAGTGCGCAGCTAATGCGTTGCCAGGCCTTATTCAGGTCTTACCTTCACACTATAAGCGCGACATCCGGATTTTATCATCGTGGAGACGATTCGGGTGACCCAGGAGACGCAGTCTCTTTGTAGGGAAACATTATGAGGCGGTGTCGCCATGAGTTTCGAGTTTGGATGTTATCAACACACAGTTTTTTGTATAAATAATCATAGGGTGCATGACCAGCGCTCCCTATGGGAGTAGCCCCGAGTGCCTGGTTGAGTCGAAGACTTAGGCAGGGACTGAAGAATCTTTTTGCGACTACTGTTGTCTTTTGTTTGCTTGTTTCAGTCGAATTTGTTTCCGCCGCTCCCTATGGGAGTAACCCATGTCCATAGTCAAGCCATGCTTCGAGT
The DNA here is from genome assembly GCA_916181665.1 of Avena sativa. Taxonomy (NCBI): domain Eukaryota; kingdom Viridiplantae; phylum Streptophyta; class Magnoliopsida; order Poales; family Poaceae; genus Avena; species Avena sativa. Next base: position 688,896,236 of record OV702289.1, read on the forward strand.
GGTTGGGTTTGCTTTGATTATCCATGTTCCTGAAAAAGAAGAAGAAAGAAAAATCATAGGGTGCGCGACCAGCGCTCCCTATGGGAGTAGCCCCCGAGTGCTTGGTGGAGTCGAAGACTCGAGCAAGGACTAAAGTAGTCGAAATCTTCTGCTGCGTAGTTTTGATGACGTCAGTGCTGACGATTTCATGACCTCAGTTGCCCACGTGAGCGAGTTTGATGGGACGTGACGAGCATTGGGTCCCACTTTCTGACTTTGATTTGACTGGGCGTGCGTAATCTTTATGTTAATTGCACCTCCTCGATTTCCGCGAATAATGGGAGCAGTGGAGGGACGGTTCGCGCTTCCACTCCTCCACGTGTCCAGCACGATTTTTGCCACGCGTCCAGTAGGGTTTTTCTGAGCCATTGGATTGCATCTTCCAGGGGTTAAGTAGCGGTGCTATGACGGTAATTTCTCATCTGCTCGCATTCATCCTTTGCTTTCATCGCCATTGCCGCTACTCCTCTGCTTTCTCTGCGCTCATCTCGTCCTTGACGCTGGACCAGCTCCGCTCGTTTCCAATCTACTTCCTTCGGTCGCATCGCCGCCACGCAATGGGGAAGAAGAAGGGAGGTACTGCGGCCGATTCCGTGGCTACCGCTGCTACGGCGAAGAATAAAGGCGGCTCCGCCGCTGTGGGCACCAGCACTGCCGCCGGTAGGAAGAAGAAAGGCACGGGCACCCACATCACGAATGGCGCGTGGCGTCCCTCCATCATCAAGTCAGCAGATCTCCGTCTTCTTCGTCAAGACGGAGTGCTGTCTGACACAGTCGCCGACACGCGCGTCCCCGGTGGTGAGGCAATGCCTTCTCCTCCTGCTGGTTTTCGAGTGATGTTTTTGGCATTCATCATTCGCGGTCTCTCCTTGCCCCTTCACCCCTTTTTAGGGGCCTCCTTTGTTTCTACGGGCTTCAGCTCCATCAGCTGACCCCGAACTCGATCCTCCACATCTCTTGCTTCATTACCCTCTGCGAGTGCTGGCTCGGAATCGAGCCACACTTCGGCCTCTTCAAGCGCCTCTTCAAGTTGAAGCGCCAATCTGCATCTGCCTCTTTAGTCTACGATGTAGGTGGTTGCGGAATTCACGTCGACCCATCTGCCACCTATTTCGACATCAAGCTCATAGCGTCCGTCCAAGGGTGGAGGGACAAGTGGTTCTACATCCCCAAGCTTGAGCTTTAGTCCATTCTTTATCTCATTACATCATTCTTTTCCTACACCTGAAAATTTTCTTCATACAAAACTTCACACAATCTTCATTAGCAATATTAGTGTACTCAAGATAATAAGTCTTTTGGTTCAGTCTCAACACAAGTAAAACTTCAATTAAAACACAATCTACTGTAGCACTTCCTTTAAAAATTTCAAATGATAATAGAGAACTCAAAAAAAAAGGGATTAAGAGGCAAATGCAAATAATGACAGAAATCTGTGAAAACAGACCAGCAGGTAAAAACCAATTTTTTCGAAGACCTTCTGTTGCTCAAATCGAAAAGTGTTGAACTAACGAAAGTTGTATAACAACCTGGGTCATAAGCACAAAAAATTACAGCTCAAACCGATGTACAGAGATTTTTCACGAATTTTTACAGCGAAGCACAAAAATCTGTTTCGGGACAGCAACTTTCCCAAGCATTACTTCTCTCTCATTAGAGCTTACTCTTGGCACAAAAACCACAAAAAGATGATAAGGAGAGGTTATTACTGAAGCAATAACTTCCAAGACTCAACTAAAACTTTTGGGTTATCTCCCAATAAGTACTTTTCTTTAACGCCTTTAAGTTAGGCATGATAGTTTGAGAAGATGCTCACATAAGAAATACGAATTTAAGTAAAATAAAGCATCAAGAAGTAAATTCAAAGCATATTTAAGTCTAACCCACTTCCTATGCATAGGAATATTGTAAATAAACAAGTCATGAAAGCACAAAGCAACAAGCATAGTAAAGCAAAACAAGTGCAACTTCAAGACTTTCAACATAAAGAGGGGAAACTTAATATTATTGAGATGCATAAAACCATGTTTCCCTCTCTCATAATAACTTTCAGTAGAATCATGAATAAAATTAGCAATATAACTATCACATAAAACATTCTTATCATGAGCCACATGCATATAATAATTATTACTCTCCACATAAGCATAGTCATTTTTATTAATCGTAGTGGGAGCAAATTCAATAAAATAGCTATCATTATTATTCTCATCACCATAATTATCAAATATAGGAGGAATATTGTAATCATAATTAATTTTCTCCTCAATAGTAGGTGGACTGAAAATATCATATTCATCATTGTAATCATCATATATTGGAGGTTTGGTATCATCATAAGCAATAGAATAGCTATCTTCCAAAGCTGGGGAACTGAAAAGATCATTTTCATAAAAACTAGCTTCCCCAAGCTTAGACTTTTCCATAGCATTAGCAATAATGGTGTTCAAAGAATTCATACTAATAACATTGCTATTAGCACACAAATAAAGTTCCATAGGTTTTTTAATTTTCTCTTCAAACACTTCATGTCCTAACTCAAGATAAATACTATAAAGCTCTCTAATTTTGTTGTTGTTTTCCATTAAGCCTAACTACTGAAAATAAAAAGAAGAAACAAAAAGATAGAATTACATAATCTAAAGGAAATAACTTCGAGTACTCACACACCAGCAACAATACTAGAAGATATCTTAGTAGCCAGAGGATGTGAGTACCTTTTACCTTACCTCCCCGTCAATGGCGCCAGAAAATAGCTTGATGTCTACATACTTCTATTCTTGTAGACATTTATTGGGCCTCCAACTGTAGAGGTTTTTAGAAATGCGGAAAGTTTTCCCTTAAGTGGATCACCCAAGGTTTATCGAACTCAGGGAGGAAGCGGTCAAAGGTATCCCCTCTCAAGCAACCCTGCAATCAAGATACAAGAAGTCTCTTGTGTCCCCAACACACCCAATACACTTGTCTGGTGTATAGGTGCACTAGTTCGGTGAAGAGATAGTGAAATACAAGTGGTATGGATAATTATAAATGGTAATGGTGCTAGAAAATAGCTTTGATGGTGCGTGGTTGATGGGTAGGAAGAGACTAAAGGCAATCTGAAACAAAGATGGCAGCAAGCAAACATGTAACAGATCTAGTTGCAAACGAAGTTTCAATGCTTAGAAACAAGGCATAGGGATCATACTTTCACTAGTGAACACTCTCATATAAATATCTTCTCTTTATGATACTACTCTGAACTACTCTCCGGTTGGACACTCTAATCCATGGTAGGGCTATAACATCACACCTCAAAGTTCGCTTTCCCCATCTAGATAATCCCACACTGTCACCTTGAGCTCTAGATGTTTCCAACAAACACCACAATTTCATAGAAACATCCAACTCCAAATATAACTCATAACAAGTATTTGTAATATCTAGCCTAAGTGCCACCATGGTGTGCATGTTGTCACTTTCACACACATGGGGAGAGCAGAGATCTTTTAAAGCACTTGAGTAGCAAAGTAGATCTACTTGATTACAAAGCTCATGATCACAATATGATCATGCATAGAGAGAGAGATGGACACATAGCTACCGGTAGAACCCTTAGCCCCAAGAGAGAACTACTCCCTCCTCATCATGGGAATCAGCAACGGTGATGGAGATGGTGGTGGAGATCGATGGAGATGGCTCCGGGGGCACTTACCCATCCCGACACGATGCCGGAACAGAGACTTTCTATCCCCGAATCTCTCCTTCGGTGGCGGCGGTGCTGCAGAACTTTTCGTGGCTATATGATCCAGGATTTAGGGTTTTCTCATCGGAGGCTTCTTATAGGCGAAGGGACAAGGTCGGTGGCCGGCCAGGGGGTCCACACCATGCCCTGGCGCGGCCTAGGGCTACCCGCGCCAAGGGGGTGTGGCTGCGCTGTGCCCCCCTTCGTCTCTCCTTCGGAATCCATGTGTCTTCTGGTAAAATATTGACTTTGGCTTTTGTCCCGTCCAATTCCGAGAATATTGATTTTCTGCCTTTTCTGGAACCAAAAACAGAAGAAAACATGCAACTAGCACTGTGGCATCTTGTTAATAGGTTAGTTCTAGAAAATGTATAAAAATACTCCAAAGTGTGGACAAAACAAAAGAAAGTAGATATAAAACAAGCATGGAACATCAAAAATTATAGATACGTTTGCAACGTATCAGGGGGCCAGATTATCCGGCCCAGGGTGAGGGCCGGATTATCTGGTCAGGGGAAGAAAATCCGCCCCTGTTCGGATTTTCCGGGAGAAAATCCGCCCCCAGTCAGAGCATCGCGCCTTGCCTGCCTTTGATCGTCTTCTGGGGGCCGGATTATCCGGTCAGGGGAAGAAAATCCGCCCCTGTTTGGATTTTCTGGGAGAAAATTCGTCTCCAGACAGAGCGACACGCCATGCCTGCCTTTGCCAAATGAGTTAGGCCGGATTATCCGACCCTTGATGGGGGCAGATAATCCGCCCCCCCAAACATAATATCATTCCCTGCACACTTAGCACACACGATAAAACTCCACGGTATTGTTATCTAACACTCAAAACATAGGGAACCATAAAATGTTCTTTCAGTCTCCCCCTTTTTGGTGTTAGATGACAGTACTAGGATTTGCAAGATAGTTCTCAAGACAACAATATTTAATGAATTAAAAATACTCCCCCTCAATGTGTGCGTACTAAAATTTGCATTTGATTTCAAATACACACAAGAGAGTATAAGTTTATTTCATTGAAACATATGCGAAAAGCTCATACCACCGGTAGGGAGATAGATGCATCCTCAAAACATTATAAGAATATCTAATGATAGCCATAGTGAGCGCCTCCCTCGATATAGATATCCAATATAGCCAGAATGATAGATGACCCCATATGAATAGTCCACAAGATAAATCCAGAGCCACACAAGCATAGTCTCATACGGCACAAAACACACATAAAAGTTCGACGCTAAATGGGCACATGCGAGAAAAAGACCGAAAAACTAAAGTGCAAATACTTGTGCCCGACCCATGCAAATCCTCGGAGACCTAATAGAACTACTTCTGCCCCTTTGGCATCGAGACGCCAAAAATGAAGAAGAGCGATGCTAACGCCCCAAGGGATCACTCGTAGTCCTCATCCTCGTCCTCGTCGCCGTCCTTGTTGGATTAAGAGAACCAAACTGAGATGGTACTACACACAAAATGTTGCAACAATCAAAGCAACCAAAGGCCAATATTAAGTGTGATTCCCATAAGAACATGAGATGAGCAAGAACAACCAAAAAAGATCCACATAAACTCAACCCTTCTCGTGGAAGAGGGCGGTGGCCGAAGCCACCTTGTTGGAGTGTATGGTATGACACCGCGGAGATATATATTGGGTTCATGACCAATACTCATCAATAAGCTCACATATCACAAAATGATATTAAGAGAGATGTGATGACCCACAAGTATAGTGGGTGTATCGCAGTATTTTCGATAAGTAAGAGTGTCGAACCCAACGAGGAGCAGAAGGTGCTGGCTAGTGGTATTGACATGGGTATACCCTGCAGGTACTCGAGCTTGGCATATACGTTCTAAGTACGTACAGGCCCACGGTGTCTCCAAGGCCCAAAATGAAGGACTCGAGTAATCTACGGACTCTCGATTGCTTGAAGAACAAGAAGAAGATAAAGATAGAAAGTTTGAAGGGGAAAACCCTAATTTGTAACCGACTCGACCTGCTACCCGAGACCCAGCCTATCTATATAAAGGCTAGGAGCGGGCAGCGAGGAGGACACACGCAACCCTAGTTTCCACAACCCTCGCCAGATTGCATCTGCGCACCATTGTAATCTTCTATTCTTTTGATAATTCCACGAGCAGACAAGCAGGAGTAGGGACCTCTACGAGGCCTGAACTTGGGTAAATCTTTGTTCCCTGTGTGCTCGTTTGCTAGCTGATAGATGTCTCCAGCGCTCCCTCCTTCTCCAAAACCCAAGTCCATAACAATGGGAATTGATGAGTTAAACCCTCGTCAATTGGCGCCGTCTATGGGAATTGGGAGTGCTGATGTTGCGGCTTCTTCGGCCCCATCAACCGCGATCTACAACTCCGCAACAGTGGAGATCCGCCAGCTCTTCAGCGCGTTCGACTTCACCGTCCACACGCCAGCCACTCGCTCGGCCTTCGAGTCCGTGGGCGATGGAATCAGCCTGGCGATAGGAAGCTTCCGCTTCCAAGTCGGTCAGGTGGGCACGCTTCGTATGCCTAATCAGCCGACGGCACCATCGATTGCCCTTGCATCATGGTTCCCTCCATCGATCGGCACCCTAAGTGAGCCTAACGCCCCGACAACAGTCGAGAACACGGTCAGCGACAGTAGTCGCGACTCCGATCTGAGCGATCTGGCCACTGAAGATGGGACCTATGGTTCCGGATCTGAGAGTTGTGGAAGCAGCAGCTTTCCCAATCACTTCATGTACGCTGTCATCAACGCAGGCGATACCTCTGCCAACCGTGACAACGGTGGCAATCGCGGCAACGGAACCGACCCGCCTAATGGCGGCAACAGCGGCGATCGCACCAACGCCAACAACGGAGAAGCAGTCGAACCTCCAACCATAGTAAACGAGCAAACCGGCGAATGCGTCGTGATCAGGCTCAACGAGCAAGAATGGGCTTGCTGCCACGAGGCCCCATGAGGCACTCCTCTAGCCTTCGGATCTCCGCAAGAACTGCTAATGGGCTACCATTGGCTCCTGAAGGAAGAATTCAAGCGCCAAGTACAAACAATCGCGCAACTCGAGGCGCGCAAAAAGGCGGCGGACGAGTCGAGCCTTCGTCGTGCTGGGCTCTTCTCCTACGGAGGATCCTCCTCAAAGGGCAATGATCAACTCGCCAAGAAGAGGCAATCTCGGATGGCCCACCTCACTGAGCAAGAATGCATAGAGGCTGCAAAGGTTCTTGACTTCGGCTCTATGACAGTCGACACTAGGGGCAACATGGTCCCCAAAACGCCACAGGCTGCTGTGACAGCAGCCACCATGTACCTCCTCAACAACCAACCACTGGCTGGAGATCCCTGATCCGCCATGCACCGATCCACGATAGCGGGCTTAGGATTAATCGAGGATTCCCTCGACAAAGAGACAACACCAGAACCAAAGAAGGGCAAAGCGCTAGCAAAGCGTTACTCCTCGCCCTCATCCAGTGATGACAGTCATGACCTGTCTCGATGTCGCCGCTCATGATGACACGACCGCGACTACGACGCGCGTGATGACATCACGCAATGCAAGATCGACAAGTCAAGGGCATGACGTGCTCGGTCGACTGACTTAGAAGAGGAAGGCGTGGAGCTCTGCGGCGCTAGATGCTTCAGTAGGTCCATCAGGCAGAAACGAATGCCAAAGGGGTTCAAACTCCCGACGGAGAACCCAAAGTTCGATGGTCTACAGGACCCAAAAATTTGGCTAGAGGACCACATCTCCTCCGTCAGGCTCCACGGGGTCAGTCGAAGCACAACCATGCAATGCTTGCAGCTACAGCTGCAGGGCGCCGCCCGAGCATGGCTCAACAACCTCCCACGCGGATCCATTCGCAGTTGGGACGAGCTGGTTTACAGCTTCGTGCGCAATTTCAAGGGCACGTACAAGCGGCCTGCATCAATCGAAGAGCTAAGATGCTGCCAGCAATGACCGGGCGAATCGCTACGCTCCTACATCCAAAGGTGGTCCATCATCAAGAACTCTGCAGAGAACATCTCGGAGGATCGCGCGATTGATGCATTTAACGGGGACATCCGCCGCATAGAGCTCAGGGAGGATCTAGGCCGCTCGAAGCCCAAGACCATCGACCACTTGATGGATATCACGAATCGGTGGGCCGATGGAGAAGATTCGGTGAAGAATTGCGTCCATTCCGACGAAGAGGCGGAACTCGAGCGCAGATGCGACCGCCGAAGCAAACGCCGTATGCACATCTACGATGACCGCGGCGACGTCAACATGGTCGCAGCCGGCTACGCCGACAGACGCGACAACAACCGCAACAGTGGATACCATAATGATGGATATCGCGGCTCCGGGAAGACCACGCAAATGTGGCAATGCCGCGGTCGCGATGAAGCACCCGCAACAACCATTGAAGACAAACTTTCTAGGCCATGCACGGTGCACTTCTACATCGACAAGCATGATGGGAAGAAGAAGTCCAGCCACCTCCTCAAGGACTGCCGCGAGTTCCTCAAACTACACGAGGGATTAGCTCGGATGAACCGCAACGCAGTTGAAAGAGGCTATTGCGCCACCCCAGGCGCCGTGGCACATGGCGCTCCGCCACCACCACCGGGAATACCCCCAAACGCAGCTGCACCGGACCAGTGCCAGGGAGGCGAACCCTACCCAAGGGCCATGGGTACCACGATGATCCAAAAAGGACGCCCCTCCAATCGGGTGCAGAAGGCCATCACTCGCCAAGTCAACTTGGCCACACACTCGCCACCATCTACCACTGAGTACTTCAGTGGAAGCGAGTCATGCATCACCTTCGATAAAAGCGACCACCCGCCTCAAGTACCCCGTCCAGGCCACTGTCCCCTTGTACTCGAGGCGCAAATCAGAGGCTTTGACATGAGCCGCGTCTTCATGGATGGCGGAAGTGGCATCAACCTCATGTCCACCCATCGGATCCCGCCAATACGGCTCCCATCGCCAACAACTTGAGTCCCGCATAGGAACTCGCGCTCGTCGAATTCCTCCGTGAGCACTGGGAAATTTTCGCCTGGTGTCCTGCGGACATGCCAGGAGTTCCCAGGGAGTTCGCCGAGCACGCACTCAATGTCAACCCCGACGCAAGGCCAGTCAAGCAAACAATTCAGTGATTGTCCGAGCCACGAGCGCAGGCAGTCGGCATGGAGATCAACAGACTCCTCGATGCCAAATTCATACGCGAGATCAAGGAAATCACTTGGCTCGCCAACACAGTGCTGGTACCAAAAAAGGACACGGATATCCTGCGGATGTGTGTGGACTTCACCTCTCTGAATAAGCATTGCCCAAAGGATCACTTCCCGTTGCCACGCATCAACCAGATCATCGACTCCACTGCGGGATGCGAGCGCCTCTGCTTCCTCGACGCCTACTCAGGCTATAATCAGATTCAAATGAAGGAGGAAGATCAGGAAAAACAGCGTTTACAACACCCTTTGGTGTGTTCTGCTACAACACAATGCCCTTCGGGCTAAAGAACGCAGGAGCTACCTACCAGCGGTGCATGCAGGCTTGCCTCAAGGAACAACTGGGTCGTAATATCCAAGTCTATGTTGACGACATAGTAATCAAGACCAAGGAGGAAGCCTCGTTAATCGACGATCTGCGCGAAACCTTCGCCAACCTCGACCGCTATCGGATCAAGCTCAATCCGGACAAATGCGCCTTCGGCGTGCCATCTGGGCAATTACTCGGGTACCTCATCTCCGCGAGGGGAATCGAGGCAAACCCGAAGAAAATAAAAGCCATACTGGCCATGGAGAAGCCGAAAAACATACAGGGCATTCAACAACTGGTTGGGTGAATCGCAGCCCTCAGTCGATTCATCAGTAGGATGGGTGAAAAAGCGCTGCAATTTTACCAGCTCCTCCGCAAAGCTGAAAAATTCGAGTGGACCAACGAAGCGCAAGAAGCATTCGAAGATCTCAAGCACCTGCTATCCACCTCGCCAGTACTCGTGACCCCACGGGAAAGAGAACCACTGTTGCTATATATCTCCGCCACCAACCAGGTGGTCAGCACAGTGCTTGTTGTCGAGCGACCAGAAGAAAACAAGGTCCATGGGGTACAACACCCAGTATACTACCTCAGCGAGGTCCTCACACCAACAAAATAGCGGTACCCGCACTGCCAGAAGCTGGCGTACGGTGTCTTCATGACCGCCCGGCGACTACGCCATTACTTCCAGGAACACCCAATCATGGTGGTAAACGACGCCTCGTTGGGGCATATCCTCAATAACCCCGATGCCACGGGACGAGTCGCGCTTTGGGGAATAGAATTGTCTCCACGAGACATCACATACGAAAAGCGCGACGCAATCAAGTCGCAAGTTCTCCCTGATTTCCTGGTGCACTGGATGGAGAACCAGCTCCCGGACAAACCAGATATTTCCTACCTATGGACAATGCACTTCGATGGTCCAAGTGGAAGGACGGAGCAGGCGCAGGTGTCATACTGACATCACCTCAAGGGGACAAGTTGAAGTATATCCTGCGAATGCAGTTCACAGCCTCTAACAATGAGGCTGAATACGAGGCCCTGTTGCACGGGATGAAAATGGCGAAACCCTGCGGCGCCAAGAGGCTCATCATCTACGGCGACTCCAAGCTGGTCGTCAACCAAACAATGCATGAGTGCGACACACTGAACGACAACATGATCGCATACCGCGACCTCTACGACACACTCGAAGGAGACTTCGATGGTTGTGAACTGCGGCACGTAGGTCGCGAAAGCAACGAGGAGGCGGACGCACTTGCCAACATAGGCTCTACCTGCGCCCCCATACCACCTGGGGTATTTCTCGAGCGCATCTGCGAACGCTCCATCAAGCCAAAGGCCGCAGAGAAGAAAACAAGCACAGCAACGGACTCGGGGGCTACGCCGCCCAATGAGCCAATGGCACTCGATGACTTGGAGCTAGACACAGGACTCGAGGGACCAATGAGCATCATGATGATTGAGCAATCCTGGACGCAACCGTACATCACATATCTCCTCAGCAAAAGGTTACCGGACGATCCGACTGATGCACGGCACATTGCGTGGTGATCCAAGGCATTCGCTGTTATCAACGGCGAACTGTATAAACGCATCATCACAGGAGTACTGCAACAATGCGTCTCCACAGCCGACGGAAGAGCTGTTCTACTCGACATCCATGAGAGGACCTGCGGGCACCACGCCGGCAGTCGCGCCCTCGTGGCCAAAGCTCTGCGAGCTGGGTTCTACTGGCCTACGGCCATGCGCGACGCCAAGGACATCGTCCAGAAGTGCAACGCATGCCAACGATTCGCTGACAAGCCGCATGCACCTGGCGCAGAACTCCGGCCAATTCCGTTGGCCTATCCCTTTGCACAATGGGGACTCGACATGGTCGGCAAGCTCCCTAAGTCCTCACGAGGAGGATACGTCTACCTCCTGGTGGCAGTCGATAAATTCACCAAATGGATAGAGGCCATGCCAGTAACCAATCAATCAGGCCACAGCGCAGTCAAGTTCTTCGAGTCCATCGTCTTCCATTTTTGGGTGCCACACAACATCATTACGGACAACGACACGAACTTCACATCCAAGGAGTTCCAAGAATTCTGCGAGAACCTAGGAATCAACATCAGCTACGCCTCGGTAGCGCATCCAAAGACCAACGGTCAGTTGGAAAAAGCAAAAGGGCTCGTCTACGGCGGCATCAAGAAGCGACTCCTCCGGCCACTCGAACAAGCCGCGGGTTGCTGGCCAGACGAACTGCAATCCGTACTCTGGAGCCTACACACAACTCCAAACAGCGCCATGGGCTACACGCCATTCTTTATGGTGCACAGAGTAGAAGCAGTGTTGCCCGCCGAGGTACGATACAAGGCGCCGCGCGTGGTCGCTTACAGCGAACAAGAGTCATCCCTCGCACTCGAAGACTCCGTCGACCTCCTTGACGAGGCACGAGAAATCACCGCGGAAAGATCAACGATCTACCAGCAGAACCTGCGCAACTACCACAGTAGGAGGCTACGCCCCAGATCCTTCGTCGAAGGCGACCTGGTCCTGCGACTGAAACAACAGGGGCATCTCAAGCTCGAGTCCCCCTGGGAAGGACCATACATGATTACAGAAGTAATCCCAGGTGGTGCCTATCGCCTTCAAGACTTAGAGACAGGAGTCGCATACTCCAACCGCTGGAACGTCGCACAGCTGCGACGCTTCTACCCCTAGTCTCTTTTTACTTTTACACTGCAAATAAGGCTACTTATTCAAGGCTACTTAGCCACACATTGTACCTCGCACTATTCTTCAAATAAATAAAGCTAAGTGCCCCAAAACTATGTGTTTTTCTTTACTTTTCCAATTTTATCTACTCGGGGGATGCGCCACCCTATATAAATCTGTTCTACGAACCAAAACGTGATATCCTGAGTAGCTGGCACATCAATCGAAACCCTTGACACAAACATCAACCCAGCTGCAACACACTTGATAGGTTGACAAGGGACTGAGATAAAAGCATGACCAGGCTAACGAAAGGGACTCGCATAGTGCAACACACTTCATGCTAACAAAGCTCTTTATACAATAACTTATACACAACATTTATACGAACTTTACAACACAAGTACACTTATGTGTAGGATACAAAACTAGGCTACTACTACAGCAGGAGAACATCGGTTTGTTCCTCAAAGAAGTCAACGATCTCTTCTGCTGGGCGATCCACCGCCTAGTAGTGCGGCACCATATTCCAGGTAGAACCCGCTGGTGGTGCAGGCGACCCAGATGCAATTGCCGCAACATCTACGTCAGGCCTGTGCAGTCGCACCATTGATAGAGCAGCCTTGGCACCAGCCACCAACTGTTGCCTTACGTACTCGCGAACCGCGGTCAGGTCTTGAAACTTGGCAAGGAGGGCCAGCAGGCTTGATGGAGTATCATCCAGCGGAAACATCGCCTGATAAATGTTCTTCAAGCATGACTGAGACTTCTTTAGAAAGTGTAGCACTCGCGACGCACGATCCTGTAGGGTCGCCAGCACAGTCGCACGATCATGGTCTACCCAGAAGTATCCACTCTCTTGAAGTTGTTCCTGGGTAAGATCATGCATGCGAATGGCAATTCTATCCTTCTCCTCCTGCGGATGACGCGTGCTGACAACTACACGAAGCATCAACAGCAGCATAAGTACAACGTACCATTGCGAGTGGCTACAAGGAAAAGATGAGAGCAAGCAAACTAACACTTGAATTGGTCACCCAGCTGCGTCACCTCGCCAAGCAGATACTGCTCTCGGGTGGCGGCTTTCTCCGCCTTCGACTTCCATACACCCGCGTTACCGCGGAGCACGGGCAACTCACGCTCCAGCTGCTTCACGCGGTCACGCAGTCGCGAAAGCAGCGACAACTCATCTACTCTGGAGCGCGGCGGTACCACGGTATCATTAAGAGTCGGCGAGTCCTGAGTTTCCCTCAAAGGATCACTTGATGTACCCTACCACAAGTCAAGATAGAAGCAAATAAGGCGACCAAATCAACACAAAGACAAAGGATTCAAATACATTCAAGACTAGCAAAAGTATCAGCAGATACACTCGCCAGCAGGCATGTTCTTAAACAAAAGGACATAAACTAATTAACTATTACAAAAGATAACTAAGGAGCAACTGGATTCTTCGACTTCGACGGCTTCGGGGGCTTCATCGAGTCCGTGGCAGTGTCAGATGCCACCGACTTTCCGCCAGCCCCTGATGCCGCCGCTTTCGCCACCTTCTTGGCGCGATGCAGCTCCTCAGAATACTTTGCAACAGTATTTATCAACTGAGGCCCATACTTGCCACAGGCAGTCGCGAAAGGAGCGAAGACTACCTGCTGGCCGTCCGTGCTAACAGGCATCGCCTTCGACACCGCGGCAGGATCAACCTCGACTCCGTGGGCCTGCACCATGGCAAGCAACATGGACGCACCAGCCACGCGGAGTGAGTTCTTGTAGCTGGAAGGCACACCCCCGGCGAGTGACTCCACCAGCTCGCCTATATTCCCGATTAACTCCGCCTTGGGCATCAGCTCCTCGCGGAGGCGACTGAGGGTGCCCTTGGCCTTGGAGAGCGTATCCTGGACGGCGGCGCTACGATCCTCGACTGCCGACAGTGCACCCGCCAGAGCGTCATCGCGATGAAGGGCCTGCGGGTCGAAACTCAAGTCGCCAGCATCTGCACACAACTCCACACATGGACAAAACATCAGTGCCAACAGCAAAAACTCCAGCAGAGAAGGACAACGATACCCAAAGGGAAATACCTGAGAGGGCCTTGGCGATTGAGAAAAGCTGTCCCTCGAACACCTTCTCCCTGGCTGCAAAGGAGGCACGCAGCTCCTCTTCGCGCCTTTGCGCCTCGTCACGCACCGCGATTGCCTCATCGCGACCCTTCATAGCCGCGGCGAGGGTTTTCTCCATGGTGGCAGCATTGCGCAGGAGGGCGTTATGTTTGGCTACAAGCAAAAAGAGATTGACTATCAGTCAACCATATCAAAAGGAGACGAGGAAGAAGAAGTAGAAGTGCAGGACACTCACTTTCAACCACGCGATGACGCGTCTCTAGCATCGCATGCTGGCGGCCCATTGCAAGCACTCGCTCCGCCAAGTGCGCGGCTTCCTTCACAAGGAGCTATCACACAACAAAGAATCAGCAGAGGCAGTAGATAACATCGACTGCAACACTAAAAAGGAGAAAAACTGCACTTACATGGTCCTCCAATGACTCTGAAGATGTCTGCTGTACCGTCATCCGGGCAACCATTCGATGCTCCCCTGCATGAGGAGAACTGGAAGAGTTGTGCCCGGAGTGGGCCGCCAATGGAGGGGAAGGAGAGCGTTTGACCTCTTTCTTGTCCCTTGAGGTCGCGACTCCTGATTCTTTCAAGAATTGAACATCGCCAGAAGATGATGACACCTCTTGGCTGCAAAACAAAATCCACATCAAAAAGGACAAACACAGAGACGAGCCAAACAAGGGCAAATCCAGAGAAGAGTAAAACGAATTAGAAAACTTACCAATCAAATTTGTTAAAGTCAAAAGTGGCCTCCTTCGAATCTGACGAGGACTCCTTGGGCAATCGCATCTTCTTGCGAGAGGAAGGTGCAATGGCGCTCACAAGAATGGCAGGGATCAGCGACTCCACACCTACACCTGCACCTTCCGGAGTCGAAGGAGACGACGCATCGGAATCCTTGCTGCGCGAACGCTTGCGAGTATCCGGACTACCAGACTCGGGGGCTTCCTCCTCCACATCAGAAGAGACGGTCGACTCCGACTCGTCCTCCTCCAAGGCTTCGCGAGGAATAATCCCCTCAGGAAAAGGGGGCATACAAGGCGACACCGCCCAATCCTGCATACAGACAACAAGTTCAGCAAAAAACAAACAAACAGCAGAAAAGCAATCGACAAATTAAGCTACTGCGTAGCACAACTATACCTCGGGAGGAGGGTTAGCAGCATCGAACGGAAGAACAACTGGCTCACTAGGGACGACATCCTTGATGGTGTACTTGGTGACCAGTCAAACCCTCTTGTCCACCTCACTCGCAGACATGCCATCGGCAGACATGCCATCGGCAGACACGCGAGTGGCATCATCAGCACCAGCCCACTGAAACATGGGGTGGACTCTGGCCTGCAGGGGCTGGACGTGACGGCGTAGCCAAGTGCGAATGAGGGAGCAACCTCCCTCCTCTTTGCCGAGGCGATTCTCGAGGTCGCAGGCACGCTCGTACAGCACGTCCGTCTCCGTGGATTCGCCAGGCATAACTACATTTTTCCAGGAGCGCCTCCTATTGCACGGCGTCACGGGATCGAAGGGTGCGAGTCCGAAGTGCTCGTCGCCAACCTTCTCATCACGGATATAGAACCACTTGTCCCTCCACCCTTGGACGGACGCTGTGAGCTTGATGTCGAAATAGGTGGCGGATGGGTCGACGTGAATCCCGCAACCACCTACATCATAAACTAAAGAGCCAGAGGCAAATTGGTGCTTCAATTTGAAGAGGCGCTTGAAGAGGCCGAAGTGCGGCTCGATTCCAAGCCAGCACTCGCAGAGGGTAATGAAGCAAGAGATATGGAGGATCGAGTTCGGGGTCAGCTGATGGAGCTGAAGCCCGTAGAAACAAAGGAGGCCCCTAAAAAAGGGGTGAAGAGGCAAGGAGAGACCACGAATGATGAATGCTAAAAACATCACTCGAAAACTAGCGGGAGCAGAAGGAATTGTCTCACCGCCGGGGACGCGCGCGTCAGCGACTGCGTCGGACAGCACTCCGTCTTGACGAAGAAGACGGAGATCCGACGACTAGATGATGGAGGGGCGCCACGCACCATTTGTGACGCGGGTGCCTGCGTCCTTCTTCTTCCCGCCGGCGGCGGTGCTGGTGCCCACAGCGGCAGAGCCACCTTTCTTCTTCACCGCAGCAGCGGTGGCCGCGGAATCAGCCACAACGCCTCCTTTCTTCTTCCCCATTGCGCGGCGGTGATGCGAGCGAAGGAAGTAGCTCGGAAACGAGCGGAGCTGGTCCAGCGTCACGAAAGAAACGGGCACAAAGCAAAGCAGAGGAGCAGCGGCAATGGCGATGGAAGCGAAGGATGAACGAGAGCAGATGAGAAAATTACCATCACAGCGCCGCTACTTAACCCCTGGAATATGCAATCCCAACGGCTCTGAAAAACCCTACTGGATACGTGGCAAACATTGTGCTCGACACGTGGAGGAGTGGAAGCGCGAACCGTCCCTCCACTACTCCCATTACGCGCGGAAATCGAGGAGGCGCAGTTAAAATAAAGATTACGCACGCCCAGTCAAATCAAAGTCAGAAAGTGGGACCCACTGCTCGTCACGTCCCGTCAAACTCGCTCACGCGGGCAACTGAGGTCATGAAAGTGTCATCACTAACGTCATCAAAGCTATGCAGCGGAGGACTTCGACTACTTTAGTCCTTGCTCGAGTCTTCGACTCCACCAAGCACTCGGGGGCTACTCCCATAGGGAGCGCTGGTCGCGCACCCTACGATTTTTTTCTTTCTTCTTCTTTTTCAGGAACATGGATAATCAAATCAAACCCAACCACTCGCAGCGATGGCTTGACTATGGGCATGGGTTACTCCCATAGGGAGCGCCGGAAACAAATTCGACGGAAACAAGCAAATAAAAGACGGCAGCAGTCGCAAAATGATTCTTCAGTCCCTGCCTGAGTCTTCGACTCAACCAGGCACTCGGGGGCTACTCCCATAGGGAGCGCTGGTCGCGCACCCTATGATTATTTATACAAAAAACTGTGTGTTGATAATATCCACACTCGAAACTCATGGCGTCACCGCCTCATAATTTTTCCCTACAAAGAGAGGTGTCTCCTGGGTCACCCGTATCGTCTCCGTGATGATAAAATTCGGATGCCGCGCTTACAGCGTGAAGGTAAGACCTGAATAAGGCCCGGCAACGCATTAGCTGCGCACTACCAGAAATGTATCCGTACCTACATGTACGATGAACATGCCTTGACGGACGCGTCGAGTGCTCACACCCATATAACTGGAATTCGACTCCTGTAAGACCTCCGCGGCTTGAGTCGAGTTACACCAGCACTATTCCGGATTCGAGTCCGGGGACTCGAGTTCGAGTAGATTGCGTTGTTTCACCCTAAGGTGGTTAACTGATACCGATACTTCGGTTATATCAGGCACGTACATCAACAATCCCTATGACACAAATAAAGCAGTCGAAATATACTCATTCATGCACTCGAAAGACTTCAAAAGTCCCCAGTCGAATCTGCGATTCCACTGGACACTCGGGGGCTACTGACATGGGTATACCCTGCAGGTACTCGAGTTTGGCATATACGGTCTAAGTACATACAGGCCCATGGTGTCGCCAAGGCCCATAATGAAGGACTCAAGTAACCTACGGACTATCGATTGCTTGAAGAACAAGAAGAAGCTAAAGATAGAAAGTTTGAAGGGGAAAACCCTAATTTGTAACCGACTCGACCTGCTACCCGAGACCTAACCTATCTATATAAAGGCTAGGAGGGGGCAGCGAGGAGGACACACGCAACCCTAGTTTCCACAACCCTCGCCAGATTGCATCTACGCACCATTGTAATCTTCGATTCTTTCGATAATTCCACGAGCAGACAAGCAGGAGTAGGGACCTCTACGAGGCTTGAACATGGGTAAATCTTTGTTCCCTGTGTGCTTGTTTGCTAGCCTATATATGTCTCCAGCGCTCCCTCCTTCTCCAAAACCCAAGTCCATAACAATGGGCATTGATGAGTTAAACCCTCGTCGGGTATGGATAAGGAATTCTCTGCAAATACTTAGCAAACAGATATTTAGAGGTTTTTGATAATGCAAGTAAATAAAGTACGAGTAAATAAAAGACAATAAGAATAAATGCAGCAAGTGGCCCAATCCTTTATTCAGCAAAGGACAAGCCGGTTGTATTACTTAAGATGACCAAACATTCTCGAGGACACACGGGAAGACTGTCAAGTGCTTTCGCTTCATATAGTTGATTAATCTTCTTTAGCTTGCTAAGTGTTGTGTGGGTGAACCTATGCTAATGTACCGACCTTCCTAGGACTAATACATACTTGTGATTATACCCCTTGCAAACATCTGTAAGTACAAGAAAGTAATTAAGGTAGAAACCTAACCACAACTTTAAACTCTAAGACCCTGACGTCCCTTGTGCAATGGTTTCCTAACGGGGGTTTAGGTTTCTGTCACTCCGGCAACCCCTACGATTAGTAGCCAAATACACAATGCATTCCCCTAGGCCCATATAGGTGAAGTGTCATGTAGTCTACATTCACATGACACCACTAGAAGAAGTACACCACAACTTAAATATCAAACTATTGAATCTTTCTCAACACAACTCCACTACTAACAACATGACTTCTCCCATGTCCTCAAGAACAAAACGAACTACTCACAAGACATCATATGGATCATGATCAGAGATGGAATAATGATGTATAACAATTTGAACATAAACAATAATTCAATGGTTCCACTCAATAGCATCAACTACAAAGAGTAATCAACACCGGGAAAGTTTCCCCTAAGAACTATGCAAGATTCAACCCGATTGTTACAGCAATATGGAGATGGTGATGATGGTGCTGATGGCGATGATGGTGGTGATGATGATGATGATCCCGATGAAGTCCATCTTGATGGTGGTGTTGATGGCGACGATCTCCCCTCTTCGGGAAGGAATTTCCCCGGTAGAATTCTGTCTACCGGAGAGATCTTTCTCTCTCAGTGTTTTCCACCCCGCAGAGGCGGCGGAATCTTTCTGTGGTCGCTCCCTGAGTATTAGGGTTTCAGGAGGATTATATACGCCAGAGGGGAGAGCTGGAGGTGGGCCAGGGTGGCCACACCACCTGGTGGCGCGGCCCAGGTAGCCTGCGCCAGGGGGTGGTGTGGGCCCCCTGTGGCCCATCTCCACTCCTCCTTCTGGCAGTCTTCGTCTTCTGGAAAAATAGGATTTTCCATATATATTTCCGGATTTTCTGATCTTCGCGAATTTTAACTCCAAACAACACCTTTTCCATCAGAATCCTGACTGCAGCGGTCCATGCTCCAAAAGTCATCAACCATGCAAAATCACATGAAATTACATAAGTATCGCCTCTTAATATGAAATATATCAATGAATAATAGTGAATTATGATATAGAATAGTGATGCAAAATGGACGTATCAACTACCCCCAAGCTTAGACTTCGCTTGTCCCCAAGTGAAACTGAGCTCAATAAACATGGCCTCAGGTTTATGGAGTGAAGAGTCGATAAAAGAATACGGACAAGAAGCATCACATTCATCAGTACATAGATCATAATAGAAGACAACTCACTATTATATAACTTAACTTGCAATAAGTAAAGGAAACACAATAAAGATACATAAAGTGAATCATAATTGGTAATGGCAAACTTAGCTCTTGGTCAAAGAATAGTTGACAATTTGCTGGAGTTCACTAATAACTGATTTTCAATGATAGCTTTCAAAGTAGTAGACACTAAGATAAGAGCAATGTGCAAAACAAGGAACATAAGAAACATGATTGAATAAATCATCATATGAATGAATGAAACACAACAACTCAAAATACTTGCTGAGATAGAAGGGAATAGGTTTACTGACTCAACTAAAAAGTAAAAGAAAGGCCATTCATAGAGGGAAGCAGGGATTTCAATTTTCATAAAGAGCTCCCAAAAATTATGATACTTATTAGCTTTCAGCTCTCATTGCCCCTATCATAGGCATCTTTAGGTGATTAAGATTAAAGTGATCAAATATGAGGATATGCCTGACAAGTTGTAAATTGCAAATCTCATGTCCCTTGAATACGAGGGCCGCTCCTCATACTACTCAAGTTTAGTCACCGGTAAGTTCTTGTCATAGTAAGCACATGTGTATCATGGAGAACCGCCAACGAGGTACCCCTAGCCCAATGATACGGAAGAATCCCCATATCAAAATGACAAGGCAAGCAGACAATAAGCATCTCAGCAATCTTCTTATTTACCATGGGAATATGGTGCTTTTTTCTCTCTTTCCTCTTTTCTCATCATTTTTTTTCTTTTTCTCTTTTTTTCTCAATCTCAAATCTCTTTTTTTATAAGAAGAATTCTTCATAGATTCTCATTATGGTTACGCTGCAGGTTTCCACCATGACAGCATGGATTAGACCAGCGGCCTAGGCGTTTCTCTAATGCACATGCATAACTCCATGGACTTCCAAGCTCCCCTTTCATTTCACACCGAGGACATCCATAGACAAAAGAACATGATATCAACTAGGTACAAAGTACTAGTGCAATGTTGAAAGCGTTCCCCATGACATCATGGTTCTGCTAATTCTCAACTTACAAAGCGCAAGCATATACGCAACATAGATGGGCACAATGGTTCAAGTTTATTAAGTGCAAGAAAGTAAAGTGTGCCATCAAGTTCGTGAGAGCTTTAATCACTAATTTTCACATAACAAGTTTAATTTGGAAGGTAGATAAAAACGAGAATTTACTTGGAATAGCAATAATGCTAATAGGTAGGTATGGTGGACACAAATGGCATAGGTTTTGGTTTAAGGATTGGATGCACGAGAAGAATTCCCTCTCAGTACAGGTTTTTGGCTAGCAAGGCTGGGTAGCAAGTATAAGAGTTGAAGGAAACAAACAAACATACAAGTGATAAAAACAAACATGCAATCTTCCTTGGAAGCACAAAAGATCTTAACAAGAGAATACTAAACTTATGAGCAAATCAAGAAAGAAAGATGATGAAATTATATTTCTTTAGAGTACTTTTATCTTTTCATTCAACTCTCAAAAATAGTGTTGCTACTGACCAAGACAGGTTTGCCAAAACCAACTAAATTAACTCAATGATCCCAAAGTGATACCAATACTAACAACAAGATCAATCATATAACCACGAATTGAAAACTAATAGAAGATATGCAAAAGAGTGAATGATAGAACTTCTCATTAATATTCCATAACGGTAACTCACACCAAGGGATACATATCTAACGAGAGAGGGGACACTTCCATAATGCAAACCATCCTACATGATAACTTCTCTATTCATGATATGACTCTACTAAAAAGGGTAAAAAGGTAGAAGATAGTGATGTGATATCGCGGCACTCCCCAAGCTGGGAACAAACCAAGGTGATGCCAAACCTGATGACGAATTACTCCTTCGGTGGTGGTGGTATCCTCTCGGTGAGCTCTTTGACCAGTTTCCCCAAGTCCTCAATCTCGATGGTGAGATTACGAATGAGCTGCAAGTTTTGCTCAATGCAGCTCATGATCATGTCGGGTTGCGAATTCCAGCTCTTGTGATTCTTTCCCCACTCTTCCTCCTTGAAGTCTTCTTTTCCTGCATGGCATGGATCTGAACAGTGATGGGGAGGCTTACCTCCAATTGGCATAGTCCTGGCAGGGTTTGCCACCACTCCAATGCTTGCAATGGTAGTGCTAGTGTGCTTTGCCTCCTCTTCTCCTTCACTCTTGATCTCCTTCTCCTGCCCGGGGTCTTGGAGATCTTCCTCCATAGGCTCCTTTCCCTTATCCTTGGCAGACACCATTGTGCTTCTAAGCTTTCAAGAATAGTTCCTGGCAGAAATAGATTGAAACAAAAACACGACGAGAACACGATATACAAACCTCGGGGGATCCGGGGGATTATATATTATGAAGTTGCACAACAAAAAGAAGGTACTGGGAGAAAACGGGTCGGAGACGGAGTCCGGAGTGGCCACACCACCTAGTGGCGTGGCCAGGAGCGGGCCCGCGCCATAGGGTGGTGTGAGCCACCCTGGCTCCATTTCCATCCCTCTTTTGCTTCGTAGCTTTCCTTATTGGCTAAAAACTGCAAAAATATAATTGGACAGATCTTTCGCGGAACTTTTCTTACCAGAACTGTTACCTATTCAAAAATGGACTCTGGAGGTCTCTGAATTTGGTCTTTGATAAATTTTTCTGGAGTTATAACTTGAAAAGCATCAACATCTTCATTATAAGAATCCCCAGCAATGTAGTGCTTAAGTCGCTGCCCATTCACCACTTGTGTAGTGTTATCTTTTAAAGAAGAAATCTTTATTGCTCCTGAGCGGTACACTTCTTTAATAATGAAAGGGCCTTCCCATTTTGACAGTAGTTTTCCTGCAAAAAATCTGAGACGAGACCTATACAATAGAACTTTCTCAACAACATGGAATTCTCTCTTAAGTATTCGCTTGTCATGCCATCTTTTAACTTTTTCCTTAAAGAGTCTAGCATTCTCATAAGCTTCACTCCTCCATTCATATAAAGAACTTAAGTCAAATAATCTTTTTTCACCAGTAAGCTTACAATCTCTATTAAGTTCTTTTACTGCCCAATAATCTTTGTGTTCTAATTCTAAAGGTAGGTGACAAGCTTTCCCATAAACCATTTTATAAGGAGACATCCCCATAGGGTTTTTATAGGCAGTCCTATAAGCCCATAAAGCATCATTCAACTTTTTAGCCTAGTTTTTTCTAGATCTATTAACAGTCTTTTGCAAGATGGATTTAATTTCTCTATTTGATAACTCTACTTGCCCACTATTTGGGGGTGATAAGCTGAAGCAATTCTATGATTTACATCATATTTAGCAAGGGTCTTTCTAAAACCACCATGAATGAAATGAGAACCTCCATCAGTCATGAGATACCTAGGCACTCCAAACCTAGGAAAGTTAACATCCTTAAGCATTTTTAGAGAGGTCTCCCCGTCAGCACTCTTCGTAGGTATGGCTTCCACCCACTTAGTAACATAATCAACAGCAACAAGAATATGAGTATAACCTTTTGAGGGAGGAAAAGGACCCATAAAGTCAAATCCCCAACAACCAAAGGGTTCAATAACTAGAGAGTAGTTCATAGGCATTTCATTGCGTCTAAAATATTACCAACATGCTGACACTCATCACAAAATAAAACAAATTTTCTTGCATCTTTAAAAAGGGTAGGCCAGTAGAAACCTGATTGTAGCACCTTTTGCACAGTTCTATCTCCTGCATGATGTCCTCGATAGGCACTACCATGACATTTCCGCAATATCTCCTTTTGTTCATATTCTGGAACACATCTTCGCATAATACCATCCACTCCTTCCTTATATAAATGTGGGTCATCCCAAAAATAATGCCTAAAATCGTAAAAGAACTTCCTTCTTTGCTGAGCTGTGAAAGTTGGAGGCAAATACTTGGAGACAATAAAGTTAGCATAGTCAGCATACCAAGGGCTTCCACGTGAGCTTACCCCTATTCCAGCCAACTGTTCGTTCGGGAAACTATCATTAACAGGCATAGGATCAAAAGAGATATTTTCCAACCGAGATAAATTATCAGCAACAGGATTTTCAGCACCTTTCCTATCTACAATATGTAGATCAAACTCTACATAAGGTACTTAATAGCAGCATGATCAGTATGAATGGTTACTTTTGAGTCTACAATATAAGGTCTAAACTTATCACAAGCAAAAACGACAGCTAGGAATTCTTTTTCAGTAGTAGCATAATTCCTCTGAGTAGCGTCAAGAGTCTTACTAGCATAATGAATAACGTTTAACTTTTTATCTATTCATTGCCCAAGGACAGCACCTACAACAAAATCACTAGCATCACACATTATTTCAAAGGGTAAACTCCAATCAGGTGGTTGAACGATAGGAGCTGTAGTTGAGGCCTTCTTAAGAGTTTAAAAAGCCTCCTTACAATCATCATCAAAAACAAAGGGTACATCTTTTTGGAGAAGATTAGTGAGGGGTTTTGATATCTTAGATAAATCTTTAATAAACCTTCTATAGAAACCAGCATGACCAAGGATACTACGAATACCTTTGATGTCTCTTGAGCAGGGCATTTTCTCAATTGCCTCAACTTTATCTCTATCCACCTCTATGCCTCTTTTGGAAACCTTATGCCCAAGGACAATCCCTTCATTAACCATGAAGTGGCATTTCTCCAAATTAAGAACAAGATTAGTTTCTTCACACCTCTGCAAAACTTTATCAAGGTTGTGCAGACAATTATCAAAAGAAGTTCCATAGACGGAGAAGTCATCCATGAACACTTCCACAATTTCCTCGCAAAAACCATGAAAAATAGCAGACATGCATCTTTGAAACGTAGCAGGAGCATTACATAAACCAAAAGGCATATGTCTATAAGCATAGGTTCCGTAAGGGCATGTAAAAGTAGTTTTTTCTTGATCTTGTTGTTTAACAACAATTTGAGAGAAACCAGAATATCCATCAAGAAAACAAAAATGGGTCTTTTTAGACGACCTTTCTAACATTTGATCAATAAAAGGAAGTGGGTAATGATCTTTCTTAGTAACTTTGTTAACTTTCCTGAAATCAATGCACATTCTTTAGCCTACTACTATTCTTTGGGGAATAAGCTCATCATTGTCATTAGGAACAATGGTAATTCCTCCTTTTTTAGGAACACAATGAACAGGACTAACCCATTCACTATCAGCAATAGGGTAAATAATGCCAGCATCAAGGAGTTTCAATACCTCATTTCTTACCACTTCCTTCATCTTAGGATTTAGACGCCGCTGTTGCTCTACTACTGGCTTTGCATCTGGTTCTATATTGATAGCATGCTGACATATAGTAGGAGAAATCCCTTTTAAATCATCCAGAGTATAGCCCATAGCCCCTCGATGTTTCTTCAAAACCTCCAATAATCGTTCCTCTTCTTATAGCCCATAGCCCCTGAAAGTTTAGAGCTAATAATAACAGGATATATCTTTTTATCATCAATGTAAGCATATTTAAGATCGTCAGGGAGAGGTTTTAGATAGAAGACCAGATCCTTTTTAGGTGGCAATGTGGTACCCAAGTCTTCTACAGGCAAGTTATGCTTAAGCATCTTAGGTTGACGACGGAGGATCTCGTCAATCTCATTCCTTTCTTCCATGAAGATCTCACTTTTGTGGTCTTCTATAAATTGCTGCAAAGCATTGTTAGGAGCAAGAGAAATAGACGCAAGTTGTTCAACTCGAAAATCCTCATTATGGGTTTCATTTTCACAAGGTTCTTTAGTAAATTTCGAAAAATTAAACTCATAAGATTCCCCATCAAACTTAGTCAAGATTTTCTCCCTCTTGCAATCTATAATAGCTCCACAAGTACTCAAGAAAGGACTACAAAAAATGATGGGATAAGTTTTACTAGCAGATGAACCAAGTACTAGAAAATTAGCAGGATATTTAATCTTACCACAAAGAACTTCTACATCCCGCACAATACCAATTAGAGAAATGCTTTCTCTATTAGCAAGGTGAATAACCACATCAATCTCTTCCAACTCGCAAGGACTGATTTCATACATAATTTCTTTATAAAGCTCATAAGGAATAGCACTTGAACTTGCACCAATATCACACAAACCATAGTAGCAATGATCACCAATTATAACATAAAGCACATGGACACTAGCCTTTTTAGTTCTATTGGGATGTGAGACAATATTAGAAGCGTCCTCACAAAAGACTATGTGTCCATCTTCTACACTTTTAGTGAAAATATCTTTAAAAATTGCTACAACAGGTTGAATGTTTATTTGTTCATCAGGTTTTCAGTTCTCTTTTCACTTTTAGTGATTACACTAGTTATCATAGGATGATCCTTTACCTTATCTGGGAAGGGTATCTTCTCAATATAAGGTTCATGTAAGATGTGATCAATAGTGCAATACTCAGTACTCCCAACAGGAACACAGTCAACAATATCTTTATAAGGTGCATGGTACTTGCTCCATCCCTTTTTTGGGATTTCAATATAAGAAGCAAAAGCCTTAAAACAATTTGCAATAACTTGTAAATCAAGACCATAAGCATTACTAATATTTTGAAAGTCATCAGTTCCCATAAAAGATTCAATGCATTCATAATCATAATTTATACCTGACTTTCTACCTTTGTCATTCTCCCAAGCTTCAGCATTGCCTTGAATACGGTCCAGAAGATCCCATTTAGCTTCTTCTTCCATGCGAGCGAATGATCCAGCACAAGAAGCATCCAATAAATCCTTATCATGAAGAGGAAGCCTTGCATAAAAGTTATTGGTAATAATATTGTTGCGGAGCTCATGAATGGGACATTTGAGCATTAATAACTTCAATCTCCCCCAAGCTTGAGCTGTACTCTCTCCATCAAGAGGCCAAAAGTTGTATATTTGATTCCGATCTTTATGAATCTCACTAGGAGGATAAAACTTTGAATAAAAGATAGGTACTATTTTCTCCCATTCCAGAGCTTGACCATTCTTCAGCGGCTTATACCATTCCTCGGCTCTTCCTTTCAGTGATAATGAGAATAACTTCTTCTTCACTTGATCTGTAGTAATACTGCACACTTGAACAACCCGCATAATTCATGTATAAAGAGCAAATGATCATCGGGATGGACAGTTCCATCCCCAACATAGTAGTTATCCATAACACGAGCAATAATTCTCGTAGGTATTTTAAAAGTATCATTCTCAGTAGGTGGTGGTTCATCTACTACCTTAGCAGCGGTAGTAGCATTACGAAACAAGAAACTCAGCGAATTATCCATAACGAAAATAAAGCAACTAACAGAAATAAACAATACTCACAGTAGAAGTTTCCTTTACCAGTTCCACTCTCCAATAGCGCTTGATGTCTACGCACTTCTATTCTTGTAGATAGTTGTTGGGCCTCCAAGTGCAGAGGTTTGTAGAATAGCAGAAAGTTTTCCCTTAAGTGGATCACCCAAGGTTTATCAAACTCAGGGAGGAAGTGACCAATGGTATCCCCTCTCAAGCAACCCTGCAATCAAGATACAAGAAGTCTCTTGTGTCCCCAACACACCCAATACACTTGTCAAGTGTATAGGTGCACTAGTTCGGCGAAGAGATAGTGAAATACAAGTGGTATGGATAATTATAAGTGGTAACGGTGATAGAAAATAGCTTGATGGTGTGCAAAAGACTAAAGGCAAACTGAAATAAAGATGGAAGCAAGCAAACATGTAACAGATCTAATAGCAAACGGTGTTTCAGTGCTTAGAAACAAGGCCTAGGGATCATACTTTCACTAGTGAACACTCTCATATAAATATATTCTTCTTTATGATACTACGCTGAACTACTCTCCGGTTGGACACTCTAATCCATGGTAGGGCTATAACAGCACACCTCAAAGTAAGCCTTTCCCATCTAGAAAACCCCACACTGTCACCTTGAGTACTAGATGAGTCCAACAAACACCACAATTTCATAGAAACATCCAACTCCAAATATAACTCATAACAAGTATTTGTAATCTCTAGCCTAAGTGCCACCATGGTGTGCACACTGTCAACTTCACACACATGGGGAGAGCAGAGATCTATTAAAGCACTTGAGTAGCAAGGTAGATCTATAGATTACAAGCTCATCATCTCAATAAGATCATGCATAGAGAGAGAGATGAACACATAGCTACCGGTAGAACCCTTAGCCTCGAGAGAGAACTACTCCCTCCTCATCATGGGAATCAGCAATGGTGATGGAGATGGCGGTGGAGATCGATGGAGATGGCTCTAGGGGCACTTCCCCGTCCCGGCAGGGTGCCGGAACAGAGACTTTCTGTCCCCCGAATCTCCCCTTCGATGGCGGCGGTGCTGCGGAACTTTTCGTGGCTGGATGATTGACGATTTAGGGTTTATGCATCGGGAGGCATCTTATAGGCGAAGAGGCAAGGTCAGTGGGCGGCCAGGGGGCCCACACCACCTGGTGGCACGGCCAGGGCTAGCCCGCGCCACCACATGGTGTGGCCCCTCTCCGTCTCGTCTTCTGGCTCCGTGAGTCTTCCGGTAAAATATCAACTTTGGCTTTTGTCCGGTCTAATTTCGAGAATATTCATTTTCTGACTTTCTGGAACCAAAAACAGCAGAAAACAGGCAACTAGCACTGTGGCTCTTGTTAATAGGTTAGTCCAAGAAATCATATGAAAAGTACTCCAAAGTGTGGACAAAACATAAGAAAGTAGATAAAACCAAGCATGGAACATCAAAAATTATGGATAAGTTTGCAACGTATCAACATCCCCAAGCTTAACTCCTGCTCGTCCTCGAGTAGGTAAGTGATAAAAAGAAAGAATAATTTTTGATGTGACATGCACCATCATAAACTTGATCAAAGTATTTGTAAAACATTGATAGCTGGGATCATAGTACTTCAACATAGCATGAAAGATAAAGTTCTAACAATAAGACATAGCAACTATGTTGTAACATGAAAAGGCACAAACAAAAGATTCATGAATAACAATGCTTTGCAAGTCGTTTGTTTGTTTCACATAAAGAAAACATAGCATAGTGGCATTCAGCTTGTCCCTCATAGAGTAGCAAACATAAATGCATAGGACACCTTCAAAGTTCATAAGAGTGACTAGATACAAATAGTTTATAACAAGCAATATCAAAGCTATGGATCAATCAACAAGTCTTGGGATAATGCACATAGAACTAAGAATGGCCACTATGCTCTCAAAGTAGGTGCATAAAGGTAGAAGGTGAAGACTCAATATAATAGTGGAAGAAAGGCCTTCATAAAAGGAAGTAGGGATTCAAGTCTCATAAAGAGCTTCCAAAAATTATGGTACTTATAGCTTTCAGCTCTCATTGCCCCTATCATAAGCATCTTGAAGTGATGAAGGTTAAAGTGAACAAACTATGGTGTATATGCTTGACAAAGTATAAGTTAGAAATCTCATGTCCCTTGTATACGAGGGCCGCTCCTCATGCTACTCAAGTTTAGTCACCGGTAAGTTCTTGTCATCGTAAGTACATGTGTATCATAGAGAACCGCCAACGGGGTACCCCTTGCCCGATGATACGGAAGAATCCCATATCAAAATGACAAGGCAAGCAAACAACGAGCATCTCAGCAATCTTCTTATTTACCATGGGAATATGGTGCTTTTTTCTCTCTTTCCTCTTATCATAATCTCTTTTTTCATTTTCTCTTTTTTTCTCAATATAGGACTCTTTTTTTATAAGAAGAATGCTTCATAGATAGCTCATTATGGTTACGCTGCAGGTTTCCACCATGTCAGCATGGATTAGACCAGCGGCCCAGGCATTTCTCTAACACATATACATAACTCCATGGACTTACAAGCTCCCCTTTCATTTCACACCAGCGACATCCATATATAAAAGAGCATGATATCAACTAGGTACAAGCACCAAGTGCAATGTTGAAAGCGTTCCCCATGACAGCATGGTTCTGCTAATTCCCAACAAATAAGTGCAAGCATATACAACATAGACGACACAATGGTTCAAGTTTATTAAGGGCAAGAAAAGTAAAGTGTGCCATCAAGTTCGTGAGAGCTTTAATCACTAGTTTTCTCATAACAAGTTTAATTCGGAAGGTAAACAAAAACATGAATATACTTGGAATAGCATAAGCTAGTAGGTAGGTATGGTGCACTCTTTGGAATAACTTGGTTTAGGGAGTTGGATGCATGAGTAGAACTCATACTTGGTCGCGGAGGCTAGCAAAAGACTGGGAGCGACAAACTAAGAGAGCAATAATGTCCATAATCATGCAGAGCGACAAAACATCATTGATCAAAGCATAAAGTGATACTACAAGTTGAAAACTAAAGGATCATAAAGGCTATGGTGACTTGAGATAGTCATAACATGGTGTGAGCATGTGCCAAGTCAACCCAAATAAAGCATCAAAGGAGAATACCACTATACTATGCTTTAATATGCTAAAACAACGCATGATTCATCCAAGGCACATTAAGCAATATCAATTGTTTATAACAAGTCATGCTACAGCAAACAATACTAAGCATAAAGCCAAAACAATATCAAGCATGGCATGCCAAAGCATAGGCCACAGTCAAAAACAAGCTCTCTTTAACACTTAAGCATGAACTTTCCTACTCTTTTCCAAACCAAACAAAACTATTTGAAAACTAATGCATGAAAGAGGGGGTCCAACCAATTTATTCAGCAAACTAAGAAAACCAAGCAAACAAAAACCAAAAACAAAAACGAAAAAGAAGACGCTCCAAGAACAACACAACTGTGCATGAAACAATAAAAATGAAGTGTTTGGAAGAAACCTGGGATTTTTATTGATGAAGAAGGGGATGCCTTGGTCATCCCCAAGCTTTGACACTTGTACTTCTTGGATATTTCTTGGGGTGACACGCATGGCATCCCCAAGCTTGAGCTTTAGTCCATCCTTCATCTCATTACTCATTCCTTCCATACACCTAAAATTTTTCCTTCATACAAAACTTCACACAATCATTATTTGCAACATTAGTGCACTCAAGATAATAGGTCTTAAGGTTCAGTTCTAACACCAATAAACTTCCATTAAAATACTAGCTACTGTAGCACTTCCCTCAAAAATCTCAATTCCCCAAAAGAACTCAAAAAGGAACCAACAACAAGCAAATGCAGAAAATGGCATAAATCTGTCAAAACAGACCAGTAGGTACAGACGAATTTTTTTGAAGACCTTCTGTTGCTCAAATCAAAAAGTGTTGAACTAACGAAACTTAGATAACAACCTGGGGCAGAATCAAAAAAATTCACGCCTCAAAAGGACATACAAAGATTTTACACGAATTTTTACGGTGAAGCACAAAAATCTGTTTCGGGACAGCAACTTTTCCAATCATTACTTCTCTCTTATTAGAGGTTACTCTTGGCACAAAAAGCAAATAAAAAGGATAAGGAGCGGTTATTACTGAAGTAATAACTTCCAAGACTCATCTAAAACTTTTGGATTATCTCCCAATAAGTACTTTTCTTTAACGCCTTTAAGTTAGGCTTGATAGTTTGAGAAGATGCTCACATAAGAAATATGAATTGAAGTAAAAGAGAGCATCAAGAAGCAAATTCAAAACACATTTAAGTCTAACCCACTTCCTATGCATAGGAATCTTGTAAAGAAACAAGTCATTAAAGCACAGAGCAACAAGCATAGGAAAGCAAAACAAGTGCAACTTCAAGACTTTCAATATAAAGAGGGGAAACTTAATATTGTTGACACACATAAAACCATGTTTCCCTCTCTCATAATAACTTTCAGTAGCATCATGAATAAAAGTAACAATATAACTATCACAAGAAACATTCTTATCATGAGCTACATGCATATAATAATTATTACTCTCCACATAAACATAGTCATTCTTATTAATTGTAGTGGGAGCAAATTCAACAAAATAGCTATCATTATTATTTTCATCACCATAATCATCAAATATAGGAGGCATATTGTAATCATAATTAATTTTCTTCTCAATAGTAGGTGGACTGAAAATATCATATTCATCATTGTAATCATCATATATTGGAGGTTTGGTATCATCATAAGCAATAGAATAGCTATCTTCCAAAGTTGGGAAACTAAAAAGATCATTTTCATAAAAACTAGCTTCCCCAAGCTTACACTTTTCCATAGCATTAGCAATAATGGTGTCCAAAGAATTCATACTAACAACATTGCTATTAGCATTCAAATAAAGTTCCATAGGTTTTTTAATTTTGTTTTCAAACACTTCATGTCCTAACTCAAGATAAATACTATAAAGCTCTCTAATTTTGTTGTTGTTTCCATTAAGCCTAACTAGTGAAAACAAGAAACAAAAAGACAAAATTGCAGAATCTAAAGGAAATAACTTCGAGCACTCACACCGGAGGATGTGAGTACCTTTTACCTTACCTCCCTAGCAACGGCGCCAGAAAATAGGCGTTCGCCGTGGGAGGTTCTTCTTCTTTAATCCTCCGGTGTGAATACCTTTTACCTTACCTCCCCGGCAACGGCGCCAGAAAATAGCTTGATGTCTACGCACTTC
This sequence comes from Avena sativa, assembly GCA_916181665.1. Lineage (NCBI taxonomy): Eukaryota > Viridiplantae > Streptophyta > Magnoliopsida > Poales > Poaceae > Avena > Avena sativa. Next base: position 688,928,453 of record OV702289.1, read on the forward strand.
TATTCTTGTAGATAGTTGTTGGGCCTCCAAGTGCAGAGGTTTGTAGAACAGCAGCAAGTTTTCCCTTAAGTGGATCACCCAAGGTTTATCGAACTCAGGGAGGAAGTGGTCAAAGGTATCCCCTCTCAAGCAACCCTGCAATCAAGATACAAGAAGTCTCTTGTGTCCCCAACGCACCCAATACACTTGTCAGGTGTATAGGTGCACTAGTTCGGCGAAGAGATAGTGAAATACAAGTGGTATGGATAATTATAAGTGGTAACGGTGATAGAAAATAGCTTGATGGCGTGGAAAAGACTAAAGGCAAACTAAAATAAAGATGGAAGCAAGCAAACATGTAACATATCTAATAGAAAACGGCGTTTCAGTGCTTAGAAACAAGGCCTAGGGATCATACTTTCACTAGTGAACACTCTCATATAAATATATTCTTCTTTATGATACTACGCTGAACTACTCTCTGGTTGGACACTCTAATCCATGGTAGGGATATAACAGCACACCTCAAAGTAAGCCTTTCCCATCTAGAAAACCCCCACACTGTCACCTTGAGTACTAGATGAGTCCAACAAACACCACAATTTCATAGAAACATCCAACTCCAAATATAACTCATAACAAGTATTTGTAATCTCTAGCCTAAGTGCCACCATGGTGTGCACATTGTCAACTTCACACACATGGGGAGAGCAGAGATCTATTAAAGCACTTGAGTAGCAAGGTAGATCTATAGATTACAAGCTCATGATTTCAATAAGATCATGCATAGAGAGAGAGATGAACACATAGCTACCGATAGAACCCTTAGCCTCGAGAGAGAACTACTCCCTCCTCATCATGGGAATCAACAATGGTGATGGAGATGGCGGTGGAGATCGATGGAGATGGCTCCGGGGGCACTTCCCCGTCCCGGCAGGGTGCCGAAACAGAGATTTCTGTCCCCCGAATATCTTCTTCGGTGGCGGTGGCGCTTGATATGTCCAAAACATATCTACTTTCCCGAACACTTTTGCTATTGTTTTTCCTCTAAACTTGTGTGATTTGGATACAACTAATGCGAACTGACGCTGTTTTCAGCAGAATTGCCTTGGTGTCTACTTTTTGTGCAGAAAATCAACTATCGGGAAAAATCCCGGAAAATATGCCAAAAATCCTATTTCACCCGAAGACTCCAGGAGCCAGAATACGATACGAAGAAGAGCCAGGGGTGGCCACACCACCTACTGGTGCGGGCCAGGCCAGGCCACGCCAGGGGGTGGTGTGGGACCCCCAGGCACCCCCTCGACCTCTCTCTTCGCCTATAAGGAGCCTTCTTACCTAAAAACTTCAGGGGGTTCAACGTTTTTCTAGAAGGAGTTCCGCTCTGCCGCCACCACCAGATTCCACGAAACAGCACCAGAAACTCCATTCTGGCACCCTCCTAGGACGGGGAATTGGAGGATATCATCGCCATCATCATCACCATCGCTTCTCCATCGACCATCCATGTTTCCCCATCTATGAGTGAGTAATCCCCCGTTGTAGGGTATGGGGATGGTAGGGATTGGATGAGATCGTTCATGTAATGGCATCAGATTGTTAGGGCATGGTGCCTAGTATATTTTATTAGTGCTTTATGACTTTGTTGCGACTTGTTGTGCTTAATGCTTGCCACTAGGGCCCGAGTGCCATGATTTCAGATCTGAACATGTTATTGATTCATTATGATAGTATTGTTTTTGGTATTATCTGCAAGTTGTATACACATGTTGTTGTCCGGAATCTATGGCCCCGAAGTGACAGAAATCGGGATAACCAGAAGGGAATGGCTTTGATGTGAGGATCACATGTGTTCATGGAGTGTTAATGCTTTGCTCCGGTGCTCTATTAAAAGGAGCACCTTAATTGCCAGTAGTTCCCTAGAGGCTCCGCTGCAAACGAGCTGGCAGGACAAAAGATGTTGTGCAAGTTCTCATTGCGAGCACGTATGACTATATATGGAACACATGCCTAGGATTGTCTAGTACTTGGATGCTTTATCTTATTTATCTGCAATTGCCCTATGCTCTGATTTCTATGTGAATTGTCTTGTCCATGCAACGCCCGTCCATCCATCCCTATGCCTACCGCACTCGAATCCCACTGTTTACTGCTTTTGTTACTGATGTCCTTGCTTTACTACTGCTGCTAATTTGCTATTCCTACTACAAAACTGTTGCTACTGATAAACTGCCGTGAGCAAGATTGTTTCCCGGTGCAGCTGAATTGACAACTCATTTGTTAAGGCTTATAAATATTCTTTGGCTCCCCTTGTGTCGAATCAATAAATTGGGTTTCACTTCCCTCGAAAATACTGCGATACACCCCCTATACTTGTGGGTCGTCAAGACTATTTTCTAGCGCCGTTGCCGGGGAGCATAGCTTTATTTATCAAGTCCACTTGGATTATCTATTGCTCGCTGCTATCCATCCATCATGGGTAAGTCTCGTGATGGCAAGGTTCCTATTTTACCATCCACTACAAGAAGAGGTACGGTTCTAAACACCTCTGTTGCTCTTGATTCACCGTCTGTTCTGAGTATGTTCCTTACACCACCACATACACATGCTACACACACTGCTACTACTGTTGAATCTGAAACTTCTAATGCTTATGATGATGCTTCTACTGTTCTTGATAAGAGTGGTTCATTAGGTCCTTTCCTAGATGCTACGATTTCTAGAACTATAGCTGGAAATACCAAAACTCCTAATGAAGACACTACAACACCTGTTAGCTCACCTGAGTGTAGTGAGAGTTATGATATTGAAGAAGGTTATGTTGAGATGACCGATGAGTTTATTAAAGAATGTAAAAACACCCATGATAGGAGCGCTGCTAAGAGTCTCCTTGAGAGGCGTACTATTAGACCCAAATTGTCTCCTGATGCTAAGTTTGTTGCTTCTCCCATAAACATTATAGATGAAGATTATGATTTCTCTCTCGATCTATCTTACATAGCTATTGTCGAGAAAGAACCTTTTTGTGGGACTAAGAATGAAAGTGCGGTAGCACATATGAATGAACTTTCTACCATGAGTGGCTTGTTTTCTGATGATATTAAGATGCGTACTTACTTTGTTGCTAAGATTTTTCCCTTTTCACTGAAAGGAGAAGCTAAAACTTGGTTTTGTAATTTACCTCCTGGATCTATTGATAGCCCTGAGTGCTTGATTAGTACTTTCCTGCAGAAATATTTTCCTCCCAGTGCTAGACATGCTATTTTGCAGGAACTTTTTGATTTTAAACAGGGAGAAAAAGAGGTATTGCCCGAATCTTGGGCAAGGTTTTGTGCTTTGATTCATGCACAGGCTGGAAGTCCATTACCTAAGAATGAGCTTCTTGATATATTTTATAATGGACTAACAGAAGAATCTAGGACATACCTAGATAGTTGTGCTGATTGTGTTTTCAGGAATAGGACTCCTAAGGAAGCTGAGGAATTAATGGCTAAAATAAGAAAGAATTATGAAGATTGGACTCCTCCTAAACAAGCTATACCTGAAGTAATTGTACCTGAACCATCTATTCCTGTGCCTATTCCAACATCAAAGAAGAGGGGAGTTATTGAATTAAATGATGAAGTGATGAAGGAAGCTAAGAAATGTCTTAAGGAGAAGGGAATTAAAGCTGCGGATGTCAAGAATTTACCTCCTATAGAAGAATTATGTAAGCCTATTCTCTACTCATCCACTAGTGAGGTACACTCTCTCCAACACTTTGATGAAGGTGATATCCCTTACTCTAAACCTCCTGATCAATGCTTAGAAGAATTTGATATCATTATTGTTAAGCAAGATAACTTTAATAAAAGGGTGCAAAATCATCTAATGGTAAACACTAGAGCTATTGTTGAGTTGAAAGATATTGTGGAAAGAACCTCTAATGATGTTAAAATGATTGTTAAACACTTTCAAATGGTTCAAACTCAAATAGATCAACTCGTTAAAGTGCAAAACGACTTGCTAGTTAATGTTGCTAAAGAAAAACATGCTTATGAAATTAGAACTAGAAGTGGAGCTGCTACCCAGGATCCTCTATATCCTGAGGGGCATCCCAAAAGAATCGAGCAAGATTCTCAATAAGCTGAAAATAGTGGTTCTACTCGGAAGAAAAGGAAAAAGAAACATAAAACTGTTGTAGAACCCTCTGAACCTGCTATAGATCCTAATAGTATATCTATCTCTAATGCTGAAACTGAAAGTGGTAATGAAGAAAATGTTGTTCCTAATGAAGAAAAAGTTGAAGAAGAACCTGAAAACCACACTAAGAATATTAAATACACCAAAGAAGATTTTATTGCTAAGAAACATGGTAGTGAAAGAGAACCTTGGGTCCAAAAACCTATGCCTTTCCCTGATAAGAAACACAAGTCAAAGGAAGATGAACACTATAATAAGTTTTGTGAGTGGATGAAGCCTTTATTCTTGCAAATTCCTTTGACTGATGCTATTAAATTGCCTCCTTACTCAAAGTATATAAAGGACATTGTCTCGAATAAAAGGAAGATCCCTAATGAAGAAATTTCTACTTTGCTTGCTAATTATTCCTTCAATGGTAAGGTTCCTAAGAAACTTGGAGACCTAGGGATTCCAACTATCCCTTGCTCTATTAAGAACAGTTATGTTAGAACTGCTTTGTGTGATTTGGGAGCTGGAGTTAGTGTTATGCCTTTCTCTCTTTATAAGAGGCTTCAACTTGAAAAATTAATACCAACTGATATATCTTTGCAAATGGATGATAAATCTACCACTATTCCTGTGGGTATATGTGAGGATGTACCTATTCAGGTGGCTCACAATTGCTTGATATTAACTGATTTTGTTGTGCTTGAAATGCCCGAAGATGATAATATGTCTATTATTCTTGGGAGACCTTTTCTTAATACTGTAGGAGCTGTTATTAATTGTAATCAAGGAAAGGTGACCTTCAATGTTAATGACAAGGAACATACTGTCTATTTCCCCAAGAAGATTGAAAGGACTTATGGTTTGAATTCAGTTGAACATGTTGAAGGCATTCAAGTTGGAGAAATATATTGTCCCATACCAAGAGAAAAATTTCAAACTATTATGATTGGGACCATTGCTATCAAGGTTGAGGTAACATAATCATTAGTGGAGTACAAAGGTTTGTCTCATATGCAATTGTTTTGGTAGCAAGACTTGATCAACCTTGTTAACCCAAGGATTCCATTGAACAAAACAATGTTTTCATTATGATTATCTCCGTTTATTTCTATCCTTTGCATTTTAGTTTTTTCTTTCATTTAATTTTCTTCTTGTTGTTAGTTGCTTGCATGTTAGAACTTCTGTAGTTCTAGCCTTGTTTTGTCCTTGCATCATGTTTTCAAAAAAAAAATCTGTCTGTCAGAAAAATCATTCTTCTATTTCTGAAAAATGCCCAAAAATAAAGTGTCTCAAAAAATTCCAGAAAATTCATATTAAATTTTTACATGAAAAAAAGGGCATAGGAGTACCTGGGAGGTACCAGGGGGGCCACCAGGCAGGCACACCACATGGTGGCGTCGCCAGCCTTGGGTGGCTCCATGCCCTGGTGTGGGCCATGTTGGGTCCGCAGCATAGAAAACAAAAAAATTCCTACGGTGTGAACTACACGCCAAGATCTATCTACTAGGTACAAAGCAAACGGGTGGACATACATCCATAGAGAACTTACCCTCGAAGACAACGAGCTTTGTTAACGAGTAGGAACTCGTGGTTGATGTAGTCGTACACTTGCCGATCTCAAGATCGTGAGGAAGTCCGAGCGCCGCAACTCAGCAGCGCATCCGCACTCGCACACACGTTCAAGCCACCGGACAACCTCCACCTCCTCGCTCCAGCGATCCAGCAGAAGCAGCAACTCCTTCCAGACGAAATGCCACCGGGAACATGTATCTCGCTAATCCGAGACCATGGGGGAATAATTCTAGAGGGGGAGAGAGATCCTTCACAAGGAGGTGTGAGGATGAAGGAGGGAATGGGTGGCCTTTTATAGGAGGAGGGGGTGCCCCCTCTCTCCATGGCCGGCGCATGGGGGGGTGACCCCTCACCTCCCCCATTCATGTGGTGGTAACTCCTCCACATTAAAATGCCTCCTCACATTCCCTTTTAAAGTCTCTACTTTAAATGCATTAGGTTTCTCCAAATTTAATGCTCTCTCATTTAATAAAACTCTTTTATTAAATTTATTCAGAATTTTGTTAATTACTTTAATTAACAAACATTCACATATAGCCCCTTGCAATATTTCAATATCACATGCAGAACCACCTTCTGCAATTTCACCCGAAACAATTTCCGGTTTCTATTGAAACAATTCCTGCGCTTTGCAATTCTTTCGTCTGAAACATATGTGCTCCAAAATGGTGTCCGGTAACTCTTAAGTGTGCCACCCTACAGTTCGCGAATAATGCAGACATGATCGAGACCCTTCTCCGATCAATAATCAGCAGCGGGACCTGGAGATCCGTACTGACTCCTACACATTCAACGATGACTCCTGTGATCGTGAGAACCTTTAACGCTTGTAACTAAATCCCTTTGTCTCTCAATATATTACATGTCCGAGATTCGATCATCGGTATCTCCATACCTAGTTTGATCTTGTTACCGACATGCACTCTTTTCTCGTTCCCGTGATACAACATTCTAGTGATCACATCACTTGCTTGCAAGCTATCCTAATGTGATATCACCGAGAGGGCCCAGAGTATATCTATCCGTCATCTGGATTGACAAATTCCACTCTTGATCCATGAGCCTCAACATAACACCTTTGTAGCACTGAACCCATCTTTATAGCCACCCTGTTACAGTGTGACGTTTGATGTTATCAAGATACTCTTCCGGTGTTAGCAATTAACATGATCTCATGGTCTAAGGATAAAGATTACTTCGTATGATGTTATAGCAATATAAACACAATGACTTGATCGTAATGCTATACTTCGGATGAATGTTCATCACATCATTCCACCAATGGTGTGACCTTGTTATTAACAACATCCAATGTCCATGATCAGGAAACCTTGATCATCCTGTTAATCAACAAGCTAGTCTATAAGAGAGGCATGACTAGGAACCCCCTTTTTTTATTAAACACACATGTATTGATGTTTCCTATCAATACAACTATAGCATGCAAAATAAACATCTATCATATACAAGGAATACATAATAACAACTTTATTATTGCCTCTCAGGGCATATTTCCTTCAGTCTCCCACTTGCACTAGAGACAATAATCTAGTTCACATAGTGATAAATCTAACACCCATGGAGTTCTGGCGTTGATCATGTTTTGCCCTAGGGAGTACTTTAGTCAACGGATCTGCTACATTCAGGTTCGTGTGCACTTCACAAATCTTTATATCTCCATCCTTGACATGCTCGCGGATGGAGTGAAACTGGCGCTTAATATGCTTGGAATTCTTGTGAGACCTTGGTTCCTTTGCGTTGGATATGGCTCCATTGTTGTCACAATAGATCACCATCGGGTCCAACGCACTGGGAACCACACCCAGTTCCGTTATGAACTCCTTCATCCAAACCGCTTCCTGCGCTGCTTCTGAAGCAGCAACATATTCCGCCTCCATTGTTGATCTAGCCACCACAGGTTGTTTGGAGCTCCTCCAACTAACTGCTGCTCCGTTCAAGAGAAATACGTATCCGGATTGAGACTTAGAGTCATCCGGATCAGTGTCAAAGCTAGCATCGACATAACACTTAGCGACTAGCTCTTCTTCACCTCCGTATATAAGAAACATATCCTTAGTTCTTCTCAAGTACTTAAGGATATTCTTGACCGCTATCCAGTGTTCCGAACCTGGATCAGATTGGTACCTACTAGTCAAACTAATAGCATGTGCCACATCCGGTCTTGTACATAGCATGGCATACATTATAGAGCCTATGGCTGAGGCATAGGGGATCTTATCCATTATCTCTCTTTCTTCCGCCGTAGCCGGACTTTGAGTCTTACTCAATGTCTTGCCTTGCAACATAGGTAAGAACCCCTTCTTACTTCCGTCCATATTAAACTTCTTTAATATCTTATCAAGGTATGTACTCTACGATAGCCCAATTAGGCGTCTTGATCTATCTCTATAGATTTTAATGCCTAATATATATGAAGCTTCACCAAGGTCCTTCATCAAAAATTTGCTGTTTAGATAACTTTTAACACTATTTAAAAGATCTAAATCATTTCCAATCAATAATATGTCATCCACATATAATATCAGAAATGCCACATTGCTCCCACTCACTTTCTTGTAAATACAAGCCTCTCCATAAGTTTGGACAAATCCAAACTCTTTGATCACCTCATCAAAGCGGAGATTCCAACTTCGTGATGCTTGCTTCAGTCCATAGATGGATCGCTGAAGTTTGCACACCTTATTAGCATCCTTAGGATCGACAAAACCCTTAGGTTGTATCATATACAACTCTTCTTCAATCTTACCATTGAGGAACGCAGTTTTGACATCCATCTGCCATATTTCATAATCGAAATATGCAGCAATTGCTAACATAATCCTAATCGACTTAAGCATCGCTACGGGAGAGAATGTCTCATCGTAGTCAACTCCTTGAATTTGTCGAAACCCCTTTGCGACAAGTCGAGCCTTATAGATGGTCACATTACCATCAGCATCAGTTTTCCTTTTGAAAATCCATTTATTCTCAATGGCCTTTCGGTCGTGAGGTAAGTCCACCAAGGTCCAAACCTGGTTTTCGTACATGGATTCCATCTCGGATTTCATGGCTTCTAGCCATTTGTTGGAATCCGGGCTCATCATCGCTTCTTCATACGTCATAGGGTCATCCATTTCATCAACCATGAAATTCACAACAGGATTGCCGTACAGTTCAGGAGCTGCACGTGTCCTGCTTGACCTGCGAGGTTCGGTAGTGTCCTCTTTCGGAGTTTCATGATCAATATCATTAGCTCTCTCTTCATTAGGTGAAGTCAACTCCGAAACAACTTCTGGAGCTGCGCTACTCGCCATTTCATGAAGAGAAGGTTCAGTAACCTCTTCGAGTTCTACCTTCCGACTATTCACACCTTTGGCGAGAAACTCCTTCTCAAGAAAGGATCCATTCTTGGCAACAAAGACCTTGCCCTCGGATCTGTGATAGAAGGTATACCCAATCGTTTCCTTAGGGTATCCTATGAAGACGCATTTTTCCGCTTTGGGTTCGAGTTTATCCGGTTGAAGTTTCTTCACATAAACATCGCATCCCCAAACCTTAAGAAATGACAGCTTTGGTTTGTTTCCAAACCATAATTCATACGGTGTCGTTTCAACGGATTTAGATGGTGCCCGATTTAAAGTGAATGCAGCTGTTTCCAGTGCATAACCCCAAAATGACAGTGGCAAGTCAGTCAGAGACATCATAGATCGAACCATATCCAATAAAGTACGATTACAACGTTCTGACACACCATTACGTTGTGGTGTTCCGGCTGGCGTGAGTTGTGAAACTATTCCACAGTCTTTCATATGTGTGCTAAACTCATAACTAAGATACTCTCCTCCACGGTCGGACCGCAGAAATTTAATCTTTCTGTTACGATGATTTTCCACTTCATTCTGAAATTCTTTGAACTTTTCAAAAGTTTCAGACTTGTCTTTCATCAAATAGATATACCCGTATCTACTCAAATCATCCGTGAAAGTAACAAAATAACGATATCCACCTCGCGCCGACACACACACATCAGTATGTATGATTTCCAATAGATCTGTCGCCCGTTCCATTGAACCAGAAAACGACGTTCTAGTCATCTTGCCCATAAGGCATGGCTCACATGTATCAAATGATTCAAAATCAAGTGATTCCAAAAGTCCATCAGAATGGAGTTTCTTCATGTGTTTAACGCCAATATGACCTAGACGGCAGTGCCACATATATGTAGATATATCATTATCAAGTTTAATCCTTTTAGCATCAACATTATGAATATGCGTAATACTACTCTCTAGATCCAACAGAAACAAACCATTCAACATAGGTGCATGACCATAAAAGATATTATTCATATAAATCGAACAATTATTGTTTTCAGACTTAAATGAATAACCACTTTGCATCAAACACGATCCGGATACAATGTTCATGCTCAGTGCAGGCACCAAATAACAATTATTTAGGTTTATAACTAATCCCGATGGCATATGGAGAGGCAGCGTTCCAACGGCGATCACATCAACTCTTGATCCATTGCCGACCCGCATCGTGACCTCATCCCTTGCTAGTTGTCGCTTGTTCCGCAGCCCCTGAACCGAGTTACATATATTAGCAACCGATCCCGTATCAAATACCCAGGTGCTACTGCGAGTACTAGTCAAGTACACATCAATAACATGTATATCACATATACCTTTGTTTGCCTTGCCGGACTTCTTGTCCGCCAAATACTTGGGGCAGTTGCGCTTCCAATGGTCAGTCCCCTTGCAATAGTAGCACTCGGTGTCAGACTTAGGGCCAGCTCGGGGTTTCTTTTCAGGCGTGGCAACAGACTTGCCACCCTTCTTTCCCTTGTTCTTGCCTTTCTTATCCTTCTTGAAACCGGTGGTCCTATTGATCATCAACACTTGATGTTCTTTCCTAATCTCCACTTCGGCAGTCTTAAGCATTGACAGAAGCTCGGGAAGAGACTTCTTCATGCCCTGCATATTATAGTTCATCACGAAGCTCTTGTAGCTAGGTGGCAGAGATTGGAGAACATGATGTATGCCTAGGTCAATGGGAATCGTTATTCCCAAGGACACAAGCTTATCGGTGTACCCAGACATTTTGAGTACGTGCTCACTAACGGAGCTGTTTTCCTCCATCATGCAGCTAAAGAACTTTTCTGTAGCATTATAACTCTCTACGGCAGCATGGGTATCGAAAATCATTTTCAATTCTCCCATGGTATCAAAGGCATTACCATTTTCGAAACGCTTTTGAAGTTCTGGCTCTAGCCCATACAGTATGCCGCAATGAACTAAGTTATGGTCCTCCTAACGAGTTATATAGATGTTCTTTTCCTCGTCCGGGGCATCAGGAGCTGGTGGGGGGCCTAGCGGCGCATCTATCACATATTGCTTTTGTGCAGCAGTGAGGAGAATCCTCAAATTCATAGCCCAGTTGGTGAAGTTGCTACCATTCGCAGCAAGTTTCTCTTTCTCCATGAACACATTGAAATTAAAAGAAGGTGGTGCCATCTACAACAGAATTTGTAAAGTATATTTAGACTAATTTTATGATAGATTGAGTTCGACTAATCCAAATTACTAATGAACTCCCACTCAAAAACGCAATCCCTCGTGTCCTTTTGGTGATTACATGAACCAAATCCACTACACCAAGTCTGATCATCACGTGAGTCGGTGTAGCTTCAAAGGCGAGCATCTATATGGGCATCATATCAACTATATGACTCATGCTTAACCTTTCGGTCCGTGTTCCGAGGCCATGTCTGTACATGCTAGGCTCGTCAAGTAAGAACCTTAGTATTTGCGTGTGTAAAACTGTCTTACACCCGTTGTATGAAAGCGTAGAGTTGAGAACACCCGATCATCACGTGATGCCTCAAAACACGATCCACAAAACGGTGCATACTTAAGGAAGAACACATTTTATCTTGATATCTAAATGAGGGATCATCTTATAATGCTACCAAACGCGCCAAACTAGCAGTATAAGATGCTAACATATAATGTGTGAAGTGAGATGATATGGTCCATGCATTTGATCTCTATCATTTGCATCGTGGTATGATCTCTATCATTCCTTTGTGTGTAAGGCCAAGGTCTATGGAACTTACACGTTAAGTGAGTTGTAGGAGTATCTATCATACATCTACTTACAACAATACCATATCAAAACACTAGCCCAGCAACGATCTAAACTAGACGCCTCTAATTTATCAATTGCAAGTTTAACGTGGCTTAGGGCTTTCGGAGATAGAACCTGTCTAACCTACGAACATGAACCACAACGAGGATAACCAAGTTATTAGCAACTCGTTGTAAATCAGATATTGACTATAGTAGGAGAGACAGACACCCGCCATCCACTTATGCAAAACAAGTTGCATGTCAGTCGTGGAACCGGTCTCATGTACGATGACATGTAAGGTTAGTCCTGGCCGCTTCATCCCACTATGCCACCAATATCCAAAGTACATAGAATATGCAATAACATGATCATTATCGCCCACATATAAACATATGTGTACTACCTGTGCAAAGCACCTACGCATAGATCAGGCTTTGATACCACTGTTGGGTCCGCAACATAGAAAACAAAAAATTTCCTATGGTGTGAACTACACGCCAAGATCTATCTACTAGGTACAAAGCAAACGGGTGGACATACATCCATAGAGAACTTACCCTCGAAGACAACAAGCTTTGTTAACGAGTAGGAACTCGTGGTTGATGTAGTCGTACACTTGTCGATCTCAAGATCGTGAGGAAGTCCGAGCGCCGCAACTCAGCAGCGCATCCGCACTCGCACACACGTTCAAGCCACCGGACAACCTCCACCTCCTCGCTCCAGCGATCCAGCAGAAGCAGCAACTCCTTCCAGACGAAATGCCACCGGGAACATGTATCTCGCTAATCTGAGACCATGGGGGAATAATTCTAGAGGGGGAGAGAGATCCTTCACAAGGAGGTGTGAGGATGAAGGAGGGAATGGGTGGCCTTTTATAGGAGGAGGGGGTGCCCCCTCTCTCCATGGCCGGCGCATGGGGGGGTGACCCCTCACCTCCCCCATTCATGTGGTGGTAACTCCTCCACATTAAAATGCCTCTTCACATTCCCTTTTAAAGTCTCCACTTTAAATGCATTAAGTTTCTCCAAATTTAATGCTCTCTCATTTAATAAAACTCTTTTATTAAAGTTATTCAGAATTTTGTTAATTACTTTAATTAACAAACATTCACATATAGCCCCTTGCAATATTTTAATATCACATGCAGAACCACCTTCTGCAATTTCACCCGAAACAATTTCCGGTTTCTATTGAAACAATTCCTGCGCTTTGCAATTCTTTCGTCTGAAACATATGTGCTCCAAAATGGTGTCCGGTAAATCTTAAGTGTGCCACCCTACGGTTAGAGAATAATGCAGACATGATCGAGACCCTTCTCCGATCAATAATCAGCAGCAGGACCTGGAGATCCGTACTGACTCCTACACATTCAACGATGACTCCTGTGATCGTGAGAACCTTTAACGCTTGTAACTAAATACCTTTGTCTCTCGATATATTACATGTCCGAGATTCGATCATCGGTATCGCCATACCTAGTTTGATCTCGTTACCGACATGCACTCTTTTCTCGTTCCCGTGATATAACATTCTAGTGATCACATCACTTGCTTGCAAGCTATCCTAATGTGATATCACCGAGAGGGCCCAGAGTATATCTATCCGTCATCTGGATTGACAAATTCCACTCTTGATCCATGAGCCTCAACATAACACCTTCGTAGCACTGAACCCATCTTTATAGTCACCCTGTTACGGTGTGACGTTTGATGTTATCAAGATACTCTTCCGGTGTTAGCAATTAACATGATCTCATGGTCTAAGGATAAAGATTACTTCGTATGATGTTATAGCAATATAAACACAATGACTTGATCATAATGCTATACTTCGGATGAATGTTCATCACATCATTCCACCAATGGTGTGACCTTGTTATTAACAACATCCAATGTCCATGATCAGGAAACCTTGATCATCCTGTTAATCAACAAGCTAGTCTATAAGAGAGGCATGACTAGGAACCCTTTTTTTTATTAAACACACATGTATTGATGTTTCCTATCAATACAATTATAGCATGCAAAATAAACATCTATCATATACAAGGAATACATAATAACAACTTTATTATTGCCTCTCAGGGCATATTTCCTTCAGGCCACCCCTGGCCCCCCACTACCTCTCTCACCTGTCACTTTTTCTCTCTCTCCCGAGTAAGCTCCAGTTCATAGCTCAAAATCGCGTTCTTGCTGTGCTTGCTCTCGTTTTTTATCTCCTTGCTCAGCCCATCTTTCTTGCTGAAATTTGGAGCATTTGTTCCCAGGTATGTGACTCCTCCCCTTGTCCAAGTAGATTTGTGTTTAGTGGATTATACGTTGAGCATTTTGCTGCTGTAGGTGACTGGTTATGAGGGCTTGTAAGCTTGTTTGATGCTTAGAGATATAGTTTTGATGCATGTTTAGGCCTCTTGCAAGTCCCTATGAGTAGAATCCTTCATTATATTAACTTTGCAATCACTTGTTTAATAGGTGTTTAAATTTCAGAATAGAAGATGAGTGAACACCACCTAAACCAACATGAGCTTTGGGTGCCTGAGGTCATGAAGGTCCACTGGGAGGAGGAAGTTTTTCCCTCCATTTATCCATGCTCCGAGTTCATGAGAGCTGCAGGAATTCTACAAGATTTCCACACTTTGGTTTCTAATGCAGGGTTAGAGCACTTTTTGGAAGATGAACCTTGTCAATTTGTGAAGCTAACCATGTCTGTGGTGCAGGACTTCCAATTTAGTCACTCTTTGCCTAACCCCATGGTCATTATAAAATTTACAATATAGCTGTCGACCTTTCTCTTGATGATTTTTGTGCAGCTATTAAGGTACCTCAATGGGGATCATGTAGAAAGATTAAGGAGAGACCTGAACCACTCATGGACTTATACGCAGAAATTTGCCAAGGGAGTAGCTTCTCAAAGGAGAGTGAAAAAATCCGTAACATTCATCTTCCCTCCATTCGCTATGTTGCCTACTTTATTGCCAAGTGTGTTCTTGCTAGGAAAACTGCTAATAAGTTATCTTCATTTGATCTGGCATTTATCTCTGCTGCTCTTAGACGAGATAGGTCTTACAACTTGGGTGCTTTGATAGCTTTCCGTCTTGCTGCTAACCGTGAGAAAGGTGGAATTTGTGGAGGCCTCATTGCTTCTCGTTTACTAGCATTGCATGGTTTAGTGCCTTATCATCTAGACCTACAGTTTCCCATAGAAAGGCTTGATCTTAATTCCATGATACAGCATAAATTTGTTTCCTCGTGGGCTAGTATGAGTGAGTTATCTTATGAAATAACCTTTCTCAAAGCTGGTTGGAGAAAAAGCAAGTCCGAGCGTGTTGTTCTTTTGCTTGCACCTGTTTTGTTTAACCTTGATAACAGGGAAGGATGGTCCCTCACTGAGGACGAGCTTGACACGTATTTGGGAGAGCTCTCCCAACAGCAGCAGGACACTGGAAGGGAGGTCACGGATGATTCGGTCCAGCCCTCGAATGAGGGAGAATCTTCATATCAGCAGCCCACTTATGATTGGGGAGCTTCTTCTTCTTCTCATGGGCCTAGCTACGACCATTCTTACCAAGATCCTCCCGCTTGGAACCCCTATCCGTACATGGATTGATACCCACTTAGGCCAAAAGCCTAAGCTTGGGGGGAGGTACGCCGACACCGCACTCATCTCCATATCATGTTGCGTCGGTACTTTGTATATTCATGTTCTCGTTCTCTTTTTAGTTTTCGTTCTTCTTTGCTTTTCCTTTCTAAAAACACAAAAAGACCAAAAAAATATTTCTGTTGTTTCTCTTTGGTTTGGTTCTTCTTTTTGCCTTGGTTTGTTTTTCCCTTTTTGCTTTGTTTGAACTATTCGAAAAACCCAAAAAGATTTTTCTTTGCTTGTTTCTCTCTTTTGGTTCTTATTTAAAAATCGAAAACACCAAAAATATTTGTCATTCTTCTTTGGTTTTTGCGAGTTTGTTACAGGGTTCGGCAGTCCTTAGTGGATATTGGTTTCATATTTTTATTCAAGCCACACAAGTGAAGAGCAATAATGAGGATCAATGACAACTTGAGGCGTGTTAAGAGGCTGGTAACGAACTCTATTTGTTTTCATTGTTGTACATATACTCATCATTGTGGGCATGCTTAGTCCGTTCATGTAGAGTGTATGTTTTCTTTAGATGCTTAATAGTTCTTGCTTTCTTATGATTAGCTCCAGCTCACTAATAGTTTGTAGCATGTCTTACGAATGTTTGCTTGCATTGCTCTATTCATAAATTGGTATGACACCATGGTATCCTCCTCTGAATGTTTCATTTGATTGACTTGGCACATGCTCACGCATGAACATGACTGTAATAATCAGTTAAGCCTCGATGAATTATTTTTCCTTAAGGATCTTGAATCACTTTCATGCCATGAGTAGTCCTGTTTTGTTGTAAGCATGATAATGCCAGCTATTGCTCTCTCGTTTGTCGCTCCCTTACTATTGCTAGCCTTCACTTTTTCTGAGTATATTTTACTCAAGTTTCCAACTCCCTAAACCAAATATTTCCAAAGTGTCCACCATACCTACCCATTAGCATCATTTGCTACCTCCGTGCATATTCAATATGCCTTGTTTTCTTCCGAATAAAATGTTTTCTTGTTATGAGAAAGTTAGTTAGTAAAGCTCTCACGAACTTGATGGCACACTTTATTTTCTTGCACTTAATAAACCTGAACCATTGCGTCCTTCTTTGTTGTGCATATGCTTGCGCTTTATGAGTTGAAGTTAGCAGAACCATGTATCATGGGGACTTCTTTCAACACTTCATAGGTACTTTGTACCTAGTTGATATCATGTTCTTTTGCTTATGGATCCCGGCGGTGTGAAATAAAAGTGGAACTTGTAAGATCATGGAGTTTGTATGTATGTTAGAGAAACGCCTGGGCCGCTAGCCTAAGCCATGCCTATTCATGGTGGAAACTTGCAGCATAACCATAATGAGCATTCTATGAAGTATCCTCAATAAAAATCTATGCACATAGTAAATAAAAAGATCGCCGAGATGCTCATTGTCTGCTTGCCTTGTATTTTGATTATGGGATAGCTCACGTGTCATGTGCAAGGGGTACCCCGTTGGTGGTTCTCTATGATACGTATATACTTACAATGACAAGAGCTTACTTGTGAATGAAGTTGAGTAGCATGAGGATCGGTCTTCGTAAGTAAGGGGCATGAGACTTCGATTTATAACTTGTCAAGCATATCCTCTTAGTTGTGTCACTTTCACCTTAACCACATTAAAGATGCTTATGATAGGGGCAATGAGAGCTCAAAGCTAACGAGTACCATACTTTCAGCATTTGGAAGCCTTTCAAATTATTCAAAACCTTTTCTTCTACTTGTTGAGTCTCCACATATTCTTTGAGCACCTTCTTGAGAGCATAGTTGTCATTCTTTATGTTTGTTCCATTACTTGATTATTTGTGTTATGACTATGATGCTTGTATTCTTGATATCTTTACTTCTAGTCACCACTTGAACTTCGGAGGTGCCTTGGCATTCATAATCAAAGGCAAGCGAGATACCACTCTATCATACCTTTTTATGAGCATTGTAATGTTTCTTATGTTCGTGCTTCATGCTACTTATTATTCTTGAGTTGGAATCTCTTCATAGCTTGCAATGACTATTGAGTAGACTCAGTTGCATACTCTTTATTATGAATTTTCTAAGTAGTTGATCACATTGCTGATAATATTTACATCATATGAAGCAAATGTGTTCATGAAAGTTCTTTTATCGCACTCAGTTTTCAACTGAATTGCTTGAGGACAAGCAATAAGCTAAGCTTGGGGGGAGTTGATACGTCCAAAACGTATCTACTTTCCCGAACACTTTTGCTATTGTTTCTCCTCTAAACTTGTGTGATTTGGATACAACTATTGCGGACTGACTCTGTTTTCAGCAGAATTGCCTTGGTGTCTACTTTTTGTGTAGAAAATCAACTATCAGGAAAAATCCCGGAAAATATGCCAAAAATCCTATTTCACCCGAAGACTCCAGGAGCCAGAATACGAGACGGGGAAGAGCCAGGGGGTGGCCACACCACCTGCTAGCGCGGGCCAGGCCAGGCCGCGCCAGGGGGTGGTGTGGGCCCC
The DNA here is from genome assembly GCA_916181665.1 of Avena sativa. NCBI lineage: Eukaryota > Viridiplantae > Streptophyta > Magnoliopsida > Poales > Poaceae > Avena > Avena sativa. Next base: position 688,946,437 of record OV702289.1, read on the forward strand.
CCAGGCACCCCCTCGGCCTCTCTCTTCGCCTATAAGAAGTCTTCTGACCTAAAATATTCAGGGGGTTCGATGTTTTTCCAGAAGGAGTTCCGCTCCGCCGCCACCACCAGATTCCACGAAACAGCACCAGAAACTCTGTTCTGGCACCCTGCCGGGACAGGGAATTGGAGGAGATCATCGCCATCATCATCACCATCGCTTCTCCATCGACCATCCATGTTTCCCCCATCTATGAGTGAGTAATCCCCCGCTGTAGGCTATGGGGATGGTAGGGATTGGATGAGATCATTCATGTAATGGCATCAGATTGTTAGGGCATGTGCCTAGTATCTTTTATTAGTGCTTTATGACTTTTTTGCGACTTGTTGTGCTTAATGCTTGTCACTAGGGCCCGAGTGGCATGATTTCAGATCTGAACATGTTATTGATTCATTATGATAGTATTGTTTTTGGTCTTATCTGCAAGTTGTATACACATATTGTTGTCCGGAACCTATGGCCCCGAAGTGATAGAAATCAGGATAACCGGAAGGGAATGGCTTTGATGTGAGGATCACATGTGTTCATGGAGTGTTAATGCTTTGCTCCGGTGCTCTATTAAAAGGAGCACCTTAATTGCCAGTAGTTCCCTAGAGGCCCCGCTGCAAATGGGCTGGCAGGACAAAAGATGTTGTGCGAGTTCTCATTGCGAGCACGTATGACTATATATGGAACACATGCCTAGGATTGTCTAGTACTTGGATGCTTTATATTATTTATCTGCAATTGCCCTATGCTCTGATTGCTATGTGAATTGTCTTGTCCATGCAATGCCCGTCCATCCATCACTATGCCTACCGCACTCGAATCCCACTGTTTACTGCTTTTGTTACTGCTATCCTTGCTTTACTACTGCTGCTACTTTGCTATTCCTACTACAAAACTGTTGCTAGTGATAAACTATTGTGAGCAAGATTGTTTCCAGGTGCAGCTGAATTGACAACTCAGTTGTTAAGGCCTATAAATATTCTTTGTTCCCCTTGTGTCGAATCAATAAATTGGGTTTCACTTCCCTCGAAAATACTGTGATACACCCCCTATACTTGCGGGTCATCAGCGCTGCGGAACTTTTCGTGGCTGGATAATTGACGATTTAGGGTTTATGCATCGGGAGGCATCTTATAGGCGAAGAGGCAAGGTTGGTGGGCGGCCAGGGGGCCCACACCACCTGGTGGCGCGGCTAGGGCTAGCCCGCGCCACCACATGGTGTGGCCACCCTGTGGCCCCTCTCCGTCTCGTCTTCTCGCTCCGTGAGTCTTCCGGTAAAATATCAACTTTGGCTTTTGTCCGGTCCAATTCCAAGAATATTCATTTTCTGACTTTCTGGAACCAAAAACAGGCAACTGGCACTATGGCTCTTATTAATAGGTTAGTCCAAGAAATCATATGAAAAGTACTCCAAAGTGTGGACAAAACATAAGAAAGTAGATAAAACCAAGCATGGAACATAAAAAATTATGGATACGTTTGCAACGTATCAGCGCTTCACTCCCCGGCAACGGCGCCAAAAAATAGTCTTGATGACCCACAAGTATAGGGGTGTATCGCAGTATTTTCGATAAGTAAGAGTGTCGAACCCAACGAGGAGCAGAAGGTGCTGGCTAGTGGTATGGATCAGCAATTCTCTGCAAATACTTAGCAAACAGATTTTTACAGGTTTTTGATAATGCAAGTAAATAAAGTATGAGTAAATAAAAGACAATAAGAATAAATACAACAAGTGGCCCAATCCTTTATTCAGCAAAGGACAAGCCGGTTGTATTACTTAAGATGACCAAACATTCTCGAGGACACACGGGAAGACTGTCAAGTGCTTTCGCTATATATAGTTGATTAATATTCTTTAGCTTGCTAAGTGTTGTGTGGGTGAACCTATGCTAATGTACCGATCTTCCTAGGACTAATACATACTTGTGATTATACCCCTTGCAAACATTCGTAAGTACAAGAAAGTAATTAAGGTAGAAACCTAACCACAGCATTAAACTCTAAGACCCTGACGTCCCTTGTGCAATGGTTTCCTAACGGGGGTTTAGGTTTCTGTCACTCTGGCAACCCCTACGATTAGTAGCCAAATACACAATGCATTCCCCTAGGCCCATATAGGTGAAGTGTCATGTAGTCGACGTTCACATGACACCACTAGAAGAAGTACACCACAACTTAAATATCAAACTATTGAATCTTTCTCAACACAACTCCACTACTAACAACATGACTTCTCCCATGTCCTCAAGAACAAAACGAACTACTCACAAGACATCATATGGATCATGATTAGAGATGGAATAATGATGTATAAAAATATGAACATAAATAATAATTCAATGGTTCCACTCAATAGCATCAACTACGAAGAGTAATCAACACCGGGAAAGTTTCCCCTAAGAACTATGCAAGATTCAACCTGGTTGTTACAACAATATGGAGATGGTGATGATGGTGTTGATGGTGATGATGGTCGTGATGATGATGATGATGATCCCAATGAAGTCCAGCTTGATGGTGGTGTTGATGGCGACGATCTCCCCTCTCCGGGAAGGAATTTCCCCGGCAGAATTCTGTCTGCCAGAGAGATCTTTCTCTCTCGGTGTTTTCCGCCCCGCAGAGGCGGCGGAATCTTTCTGTGGTCGCTCCCTAAGTATTAGGGTTTCAGGAGGATTATATACTCCAGAGGGGAGAGCTAGAGGTGGGCCAGGGCGGCCAGACCACCTGGTGGCGCGGCCCAGGGTAACCCGCGCCAGGGGGTGGTGTGGCCCCCCTGTGGCCCATCTCCACTCCTCCTTCTGGCAGTCTTCGTCTTCTGGAAAAATAGGATTTTCCATATATTTTCCTAGATTTTCTAATCTTCGCGAATTTTGCCTCCAAACAGCACCTTTTCCATCAGAATCCTGACTACAACGGTCCATGCTCCAAAAGTCATCAACCATGCAAAACCAGATGAAATTACATAAGTATCACCTCTTAATATGAAATATATCAATGAATAACAGTGAATTATGATATAGAATAGTGATGCAAAATGGACGTATCAAGATGATTTGACTTGCTTTCGGTATTATGGGGGGAGGGTTAGCCCAATCAATTAGGACCACACTCCCCCTATATCCATGCCCACACCTAGACCAAATAAGACTGAGATGTAAGAGTGAGTGCATGGGTAATTGAGACAAGCTCCTTGAATCAACGATATTTAGCTCATTCCTCAAGTAACAAAATCTTGCTTCATCAAGTGGCTTCGTGAAAATATTAGCAAGTTGGTTCTTCATGCTCACAAAAGATAGATCAATATCTCCTCGAGCAACATGGTCCCGAATAAAATGATTCCGAATCTCAATGTGCTTCGTCCTTGTGTGTTGTACCGGATTGTACGCAATTTTGATTGCACTTTCATTATCGCATAAAAGAGGCACTTTGTCACAATTGACACCGTATTCTTTTAAAGTTTGCCTCATCCATAATAGCTAAGTGTAGGCACTAGCAGCAGCAACATATTCAGCTTCGGCGGTGGAGAGAGATATACAATTATGCTTTTTAGAAGACCAACAGACTAGAGACCTTCCCAAGAACTGACAAGCTCCAGAAGTTGATTTCCGATCATCCTTATCACTAGCCCAATCTTAATCAGTATAACCACATAGAGATAAATTGGAGCCCTTGGGATACCATAGACCAAAATTAGGGGAATGAACCAAATATCGGAAGATCCTCTTGACCGCCACTAAGTGTCTTTCTTTAGGAGATGCTTGCACACACCCCTACACTCAACACAGTATCGGCTCTAGATGCGCAGAGGTAAAGAAGAGAGCCGATCATGGACCGGTATACCTTTTGGTCCACATCTTTACCGTGGGGATTAAGTTCAAGATGACATTTTGTTTGCATCGAAGTGGCGACGCCATTAAGATCCGTCATCTTGAATCTCTTGAGCATGTCTTGGATGTATTTTGCTTGATTGATGAAGGTTCCTTCTCTAAGTTGCTTGATCTCAAATCCAAGAAAGATCTGTAACTCCCCCATCATAAGGGATGGACTCAAGATAAGCCACAGGAGCATATGTTTCGCCGAAGTCAATGCCCTGAACTTGGGAGTAGCCTTGTGCCACGAGTCTCGCCTTATTCCTCACAACAATGCATCTCATCTTGCATGTTTTTAAATATCCATTTTGTGCCGATAACATTGCGGAAATCCTTGGGCTTCTATACTAATTTCCAAACCTTGTTGCATTCAAAGTTATTCAACTCTTCATGCATAGCAACAACCCAGTCCGGATCTTCTAGCGCTTCAAACAGTTTCTTGGGTTCCACCATAGAGATGTGATCTTGATGCTCACCGAAACTTGCCAACTCCCTTCTTGTGGAAACCATTCGTCGAAGATAACCTACAACTTTATCAAGAGTGTGACCCCTTAACTCCAGGTTCCTATCTGCACGAGCTTTGCAACGAAGTTCAATTAGCTTGTTGTCTCTTGGAGGAAAATTTTCATCATTTGAGTCTTCATGGAAATCATTGGCTTGTCCTTGATCTTCAGCTTGATTAGCAGGAGTAGGAGATGATGAACCTTGCCCTTGAAGTTGATCAACAGCCATAACAGGAGGCTGCTGCTCTTCAGGACTTTCAGGGCCGGATAATCCGGCATAGGGTGAGGCCGAATAATCCGGCCTGGGAGAACCTGAAGCATCTTCGCTAACTTGATTGGATCTTAATTGAATTGGAGAGTGGCCGGATAATCCAGTGTCGATCGGATAATCCGGCCTGGAGCATTCAGGAGCATGTTGGCCTTCAGCATTTGGTGGAGTTGGTGTAGAAGTTTCTCCAATGGTTGGAGTATGTTGAGCTTGTGTCGATGAGGGCTTTACTTGAGTAGAGCATTGTCCTTCCCGATCCGCCACAAGGGGTTCCTCAATGGGGCGGAAAAATCCCACGCCCATTCTTCTTATGGCATCTTGGGGTATTTCAACATCTGCATCACAAACATCAACTTGCCCCGCAAGGGAGCCATCATTTTCCTCGAACACCACACTACAAGATTCTATAACAGTTCTGGAGAGCTTATTGTAGACTCTATAAGTGTGGGATTCGGCACCATAACCAACAAAAATACCTTCTAAAGCCTTAGACTCAAATTTAGATAAATGGACTCCTTTGATGAGAAATAAACACTTACAACCAAATACCTGGAAGTATGAGATGTTTGGCTTGTTACCGGTAAGTATTTCATACAGAGTCTTGTCCAAGATTTTACGGAGGTATAGCCGGTTGGATGAATGGAAAGCGGTAGAGATTGCTTCAGCCTAGAAGTTATATGGAGACTTGAATTCATCTAGCATAGACCTTGCCATATCCATTAGGGTCTGGTTCTTCCTCTCGGCAACACCATTTTGTTGAGGGGTGTACGCAGCGGAATATTGATGTCTTATACCCTCTTCACTTAGGAATTCATTTAAGGTGTAGTTCTTGAACTCAGAGCCATTATCACTTCTTATTGCCAATATAGGGACATTATGTTGACGTTGAACCTCGTTGGCGAAGTCGATGACAGTTTGTTGAGTCTCGCTCTTCAACATGAAGAAATAGACCCATGTGTATCTTGAGTAATCATCAACAATCACGAGGCAGTACTTCTTCCCACCAAGGCTTGCATGTGATGGAGGTCCAAAGAGATCCACATGAAGGAGCTCCAAAATCCTCTTTGACGAAATAACGGTCTTCCTTCGATGAGGAGAGTCATGATGTCGTGGTGGTGTCACGGCAGATGCCATGGATAGGCTAAAGGTGGGGACTAATACACGCTAGGGGAATCCAGGGAGGGATAGTGGAGTGATTCTCCACACAGAAGTTTGTATTGCTATCTCTTCAAGATTACAAGTGCTCCTTGAGCTGTATTGGTGAGAGGAGGAAGAAGGAGCTCTCTTACTCTTGCCTAGATCTACTAGCCCTAAGGAATCTCCAAACCAACTAGTGCTCAACCAACCCCCTCTACCAGAACCCTAGCCCCCCTTATATAGAGGAAGTTCGGTCCTGGCCTAGGGCATACGTGGAGGCATATTCCTAAGAATATGCCCCCTCCCAAAGTGGTAACCCGACCGGGGTGCTTTTCCCCCGCGTCATACATGCTTTAGCGACGTAAGCCTCTGCGGCGACCACGTCAGATAACATGAGCGTCGTCACCCTTGTCGGCCACGATCCGGTGGTCCTGCCCTTGCTTTCTCCGCTCATGCAGTACGTACCGGACCTTCTTTTTGACCAGAGAGATTCCTTCCTTCTCCCAGAAGCTAAGCAAGGACCCAGATCATAGTAGATCCGGCCACACCTGTTCCTGCATATAAGTTAGACAGGCACTTCCGACTTACTCCTTAAGCCAGACGAGACAATGTTAGGCGACCCCCCCCTGGTCCGGGTTACTCCGTGATTCGGACTGCCTTGAGGTGACCCGGTCAGCATCCGCTTTGACCTTGCCGGACCTCGGCTAACTCGGCCGTTATACCCCGGAGTGACCCTACCCGGGGGTATCCCCCCAACATTAGTCCCCGAAGCTGGTGTGGTCTTAGCTGCCGTGGACGCTAAGGCCACATCAGGTTCATTTATGTTCGAGCCTTGGACGTTTAATTCCGAGTTAGCTCCTTATCTCGAACTATATGGATTTATGTTCCCTTTGCACGTTCCAAGTTTTCACTTGACGGCCGGGTCACCACCTTGGCTCGGATCCCATGGTTATCATGGTTTGATCCGGGCCCCGTTTCCTTCTCTCATACGCCAACCCACGTGGAGGCTAATCATTACCTCGTCTTATTTTAAGGGCCTGCACAGTAACCGCCGCAGTAATTGTCAGTAATCACTATGCGTGGGTCACGTCATGCTTGCCTACTCGTTTACCGCAACAGAGCGTCGCGTCATGGGATTGCTTCTACTCTGTGGCCCCCTGTGTGGCTTTTCTCTGATTGGCTGATGCCGGTGATACACGGCCACACCGTGTGGCTCGTCGGCGCAGCGTGATCCCACTCATCGATCTCTGGGGGTGGTTAAATAGGGGAGGGGCGCATCCCTTAGCGTTTTTCCACCTCTGCGCCCCTCTGCTCGTTGCGTTTTCTCCTTCGTCTTCCCTGCGACCACGCCGCCGCCGGTGCTTCTAGCAGCAGCGCCGCCGCCGCACTCTCCCCGTGCTTCTGCTTCGCAGCCACCGTTGCGCAACTGCTTAGCCATGTAGCTGCATGTAAACTTTGAATATGCACACACCTAGAGCTGGGTTAAGTTCCACTTGGCCTGGATCTTGTACACTTCGAATATGCACACACCTAGAGCCGGGTTAAGTTCCACTTGGCCTGGATCCTGTACACTTCGAATATGCACACATCTAGAGCCGGGTTAAGTTCCACTTGGCCCAGATCTTGTACACTTCGAATATGCACACACCTAGAGCCGGGTTAAGTTCCACTTGGCCCGGATCTTGTACACTTCGAATATGCACACACCTAGAGCCGGGTTAAGTTTCGCTTGGCCCGGATCTTGTACACTTCGAATATGCACACACCTAGAGCCGGGTTAAGTTCCACTTGGCCCGGATCCTGTACACTTCGAATATGCACACACCTAGAGCTGAGTTAAGTTCCACTTGGCCCGGATCTTGTACACTTCGAATATGCACACACCTAGAGCCGGGTTAAGTTCCACTTGGCCCGGATCTTGTACACTTCGAATATGCACCAAGCTAATTTTACACTTCTATACTTCTTTCAGGTAACCACCAATCGCCGGAGCGCCGAATTCCAACGCCTGCTTGATACCCACAAGATCCTACGCGCAAAACATGTTGCACTTGGTGCAGAACATGAAAAGAGAGGTAATTTTCTCCCTCGGCACCTCTCCGTTTTTCTTCACTTTCTTCCGTCGAACTAATCTCCTCATTCAGTTTTTGCAGCTGGGGTAGAGGCCGAGAACAAAATTATGCGGAAGAACTTGGAGGAAATCTGGGGTATGTCCTCTTTTGTTCGACCCTGTAGTGTTTTCCATTTCTTCTTCTCTTTGGCTCGGCAAACCTTCACTCCTCGGCTCTGCCGGGTCAACGTACTATTTTAGCATCACTTGAGGATAGTGTGCCCGTGCCTGATATGATGCTGCATTTTCTCGAACAAGCAGGGCAGCATCAAGCTGAACTGAAGAAAAAGAATGATGAACTTGCTCTCCTCCGGACTAAGGATGACGAGATTGCCAAGCTCAAGGCTGAGATGGAGAAGATGAAGGCCCAGCACCGAACCGAGCTCCAAAAGGTTGGCCAGAACTTCACAGAAGAGCGTGAGCGCCTGACTCTCCAGATCTCCAAGGACAAGGACCTACTCAGAGAATCCGACCTCCAGCTTGGGTTGGCGAACGCTGAGCTTGAGCAACTTCGCAAAAGACGCGATGCCTGTGTCAAGGAGTTGACCCGGATCCATAGCCATATTTCTCGTAAGTTCCTTTCCCTTGTCCGACATAACTCTCCGGATTACCTCATATGTCTTTTCTTTACCTTCTTCCTTTGCCTTGTTTCTAGACCACTTTCCAGAGGGTACTGCGATTTCCAGCGCTGCTGTTGCCAAATTTCGCCGAGAGAGGGGTACTCCCATTGCTCTTGATGGTGAGAACATTCCCTTGGACATGGAGGACCTATTGGTTAGCTTGTCCTCTCGTGTGGAGACCATCAAGAATTATGGCAAGGATATCCTCGACGTTGCAGTTTGGATTTTCAATACGTTCTGGCCCGGAGAGAGTAGCCCGGAGACCATTGCGACTCTCGTTGAGAAGTTAATGGAAGTTGAGACCCAGCTTGACCTCTGGAGAGAGTCCGCTGGTCGTGCCGCAGCTGACACCATCCTTCACCATATTCTCACATGGTACGAGAAGATCGACCTCAGCCTCCTTACACGTCGGCGCACCGGATCCTGATGGACCGATGATCCGGAGTGGGTAGCTCGGCGCCAGGCTTGCGCCTACAGCCTCGTCGAATATTCTCCTATTCATGACTGGATTGAAGGATGGAGCTTCCTAGAATCCGCTGGGGACGTGCAGAATGAGAACGTTGAAGATGGGTCGGATGAGGGCGGAGAAGATGATGCTTCAGATATTGAAGACATCGACGACGACGCCGAACTTCCTCCTCCTGTTGCTCCTTAGTTGCAAAAAACTTGAAAATTTATCAGATCCCCGGTATGCCGGGTGCAATTGTATGCTGGATATGTGATATTTTGCTACTACATTTCTATGCCGGATTAACTTGGGCGCAGGCCCCGAGTTTCATTTTCTTGTTCGTCCAATTCTCTGGCTTGGTCCGTGTCTACCTTGATTCGGTTTTACGACTTACGAATCTGAGCTTCAAAAATTATTTTAACAATACTTAGAAACCTTTAGGCTTAGCTCAAAATAATTCAGCATAATAACTTGAAAATAAATACAGGGTTAGTCCAAAAAACAAACGTTAGCTCGAATAAATTCGTTTCCTTAGTCGTTTTTCATGTGCTACGCAATTCCAAACTTGTTCTCTTGCTTGCCATGAAGCCAATTCTTGTTGGACAGCAGCAAGTCGAAGGGTTGGGTTTTTGGTGCTCACACATTACTAATCCGGGTTAAGTAGAACGACTTATTCCAGCTGCCGCATAAGAAATAACAACAAACATTATTAAGGCAGTCCCTGAGTTACTGCTCGAGGCGCTGCTATTCCATTGATCTCATTGCCGACATACATACCGACATATGAGACGACTCGGATACATACACTTCTTAGCTAAGTGTAGAAGGGACGAAGTAGTGCTACATTCCACTGTCGCTTGGATTCCTCTCCGGACCTGTCCGCCTTGTTCTTTTCCTGTGGCTTTGCATCTATGAGATAGTAAGAATCATTGTGCAATGCTTTGCTCACAATGAATGGCCCTTCCCATGGGGGGGATAATTTATGCATGCCGGTAGTACGTTGTACCAACCGGAGCACCAGATCGCCTTCCCGAAAGACTCGGGGGCACACTTTCCGCCTATGATAGAGTCGGATATTTTGCTGATATATGGCGGATTTGGATAGTGCCAGTTCTCTCGCTTCTTCCAGCAGATCAACATCATTTTGCCGGGCTTCTTGCACTTCGGCTTCTGTGTATTGGGTGACCCTAGGCGAATCATGCTCTATGTCGGCTGGTAATACAGCTTCTGCCCCATATACCAGAAAAAATGGCGTATAGCCTGTTGATCGATTTGGAGTTGTTCTTAAGCTCCACAGTATCGCTGGTAGTTCTTCTATCCAGCACCCCGCTGATCTTTGCAGCGGCTCAATGAGCCAGGGTTTTATCCCGGATAATACTAATCCGTTGGATCTTTCCACTTGTCTGTTCGATGCGGGGTGGGCTATCGAGGCGACATCGAGTCGGATCTTCTTATCTCGGCAGAAGCATGCAAATGCTCCTTCCGCAAAATTTGTTCCATTATCGGTTATAATACTGTGTGGATAACCATATCTCAAGATGATGTCTTTGAGAAATGTCACGGCCGTAGCTCCATCACATTTTCTTATAGGTTTCACTTCAATTCATTTTGTAAACTTGTCCACCATGACCAAAATGTGTGTCATGTTTCCTCTCGCTGGTTTGAACGGGCCAACCATATCCAAGCACCATACAGCAAATGGCCACGTAAGTGGTATGGTCTTGAGTTCCGACATAGGCATATGTGTCTTGGTGGTGTACCTCTAACAACCATTGCATTTTCTCACCAGATCTTCTGCTTGTTCCAAGGCACTTGGCCAGTAGAACCCATGCTGGAACGCCTTTGCCACCAAGGCTCGGGATGAGGCATGATGCCCACATTCTCCTTGGTGTATATCTCGGAGGATGTCAAGCCCTTCTTCCGGGTCAACGCATCGTTGGAGGACATTGGTTACACTCCGTTTGTACAACTCGGAATTGATGGTCGTGTATGCTTTTGCTCTCCTCTGAGTTTGCCTGGCTAACACCTCCTCAGCGGGTAACGTTCCGTCTTTCAGGAATTGGAATATAGGCAGTGCCCAAGCTGGTATGGCTCGTGGAGGGAATATCTCCTCATCAATTTCCATCTGATCCACCGGCATAACTTCAGCCAGATCATGCTGAGCAGTCCCCGGGTCTAGCGAGGTAGTCCCCGGGTTTGCCGAGGCAGTCCCCGGGTTTGCTGACGCAGTCCCCGGGTCTCATGTACCACCTCCCATGTCAATGTCCATGGGCTCAACTCCGGATTCCGTATTTTCCGGGACATAGATCGAGTCGGTTCCTGGGGACGGCCTGATAGATGGTTTTCTGAGGTGTTCCAATGCTACACCCGGTGGAATTGCCTGTCTGGTCGATCCGAGCTTTGACAACATGTCGGCAGCCTCGTTTTCCACTCGGGGTACATGGTGAAATTCACACCCCTCGAAGTAACCAGATATCTTCTGCACGTGAAATTTGTATAGTGCCATGTTTGGATCCAGGGTGTCCCATACTCCGGACACCTGCTGCACCACCAGATCCGAGTCGCCAAAGCATATTATCCGACGTATGCCAATCTCCTTTGCCACTTTGAGCCCATGCACAAGAGCCTCATACTCAGCGACATTATTCAATGCTGCGAAATGGATCTGCAATACGTACTTTAGCTGGTCCTTCTTTGGCGAGGTAAGCACAACCCCGGCGCCTAGCCCGGTTTTGGTTTTCGACCCGTCAAAGTGCATCCTCCAGTAATTCGGATCTGGTGGCGGTGGTTTGTATTGTACCTCGGACCAATCCACAAAAAAGTCTGCCACAGCCTGAGACTTTATCGCTTCTCTTCTGTCGTATTGGGGCGCATAAGGGGCTAGCTCAATTGCCCATTTTGCGATCCTGCCACTCGCATCCTTGTTACCCATTATCTCGGATATGGGAGCCTCACATATTACTTTGATGGGGTGCTCCTCAAAGTAATGCTTTAACTTCTTTGCCGCCATATAGACACCGTATGCCACCTTTTCAAAGTGCGGGTAGTTCTGTTTTGAGGCAGACAATACCTCGCTCAGGTAATATACTGGCCTCTGCATCGACTTACCCTCTTCATTCCGCTCCACTACGATTACTGCACTTACAACTCGGTTGGTTGCGGCTATGTAGAGCAACATTGGCTCCTTTGATAGTGGAGAAGCTAACACTGGTGCAGTGGCCAACATCTTTTTTAAGTGGGCAAAGGCTTCATCGGCCTGTGGCGTCCAAACAAATTTATCCGACTTTTTCATGAGTTGGTAGAGAGGCAGTGCCTTTTCTCCCAACCGACATACAAACCGACTCAACGATGCCAGGCATCCAGTGAACTTCTGGACATCATTGAGACACTTCGGCAGCTCCATTCGTTCGATGGCTGGGATCTTAGTTGGATTAACTTCGATACCTCGGCTGGAGACGAGAAATCCGAGTAATTTTCCAGCCAGGACACCGAAGGTACATTTTTCCGGGTTAAGCTTCATTCGGAACCTTCTCAAGTTCGCGAATGTTTGCCTTATGTCGGTAAGGAGCGTTGCGCTTTCCTTGGTCTTGATAACCACATCATCCACGTATACTTGCATGTTTTGACCTATTTGGTCGTGCAAACATTTTTGCATGCATCTTTGGTACGTTGCACCTGCATTAAGTAAACCAAACGGCATAGTGCGATAGCAGTAAGCCCCATACGGGGTAATAAACGTAGTATTTATTTGATCATCCGGGTTCAGAGATATCTGGTGGAAGCCAGAATATGCATCAATGAATGACAACAGTTCGCATCCCGCGGTCGAGTCTATGTCCTGATCTATCCTCGGCAGTGGAAATGGATCTTTTGGACACGCCTTGTTCAGGTTCGTGTAATCGATACACATACGCCAAACCACTACCACGTTCGGATCGTCCTTCTTCTTTTCTACCAGCACTGGATTAGAGAGCCAATCCGGATACAGTACCTCCATGATAAATCCTGCTGCTAGTGACCGATCTATCTCGTCTCCAATGACTTTTCTCCTATCCTCGGCGAAGCGGCGGAGAGGTTGCTTCACCGGCCTTGCTTCGGGTCTTACGTTCAAAGAGTGCTCGGCCAACTCCCTCGGAACACCTTGTAGGTCCTGTGTAGACCAAGCAAAAATATCCCGATTCTCGCGGAGGAAGTTGATGAGCTCGCTTTCCTATTTGTCAGTTAACCCGGCACCAATTGTTACGGTGCGCTCCGGGAACATGTTATCAACTGGAATCTTCTTGGTGTCCTTGGCGGCTTGAAACGAAATGCTGCCATGCGGGTTACTTAACGCCGGCATATATTGCTGCGCGGACTGAGCTAATGCCGCCACCTCTTGGATTTTTCTTTTCTCTCGCGCAATCACGAATGACTCGGCTAGGTTAGATCCGGCTAAAGCACACTCAATGGAACATCGGAAGTCTCCAGCAATGGTAATCACTCCATTTGGCCCGGGCAACTTCATCTTCAGATAACTGATGTGACAGCTTGCCATGAATTTGTTCAATGCTGGTCTTCCGAGTAACGCATGATATGCACTTTCCAAGTTCACCACTTCGAACTCCAGATTTTCAGTTCGGCAGTTGTCCCTTGTGCCGAATAGCACATCGACCCGGACTTTGCCTATGGGCTCACAAGAAATGCCTGGTACAATGTCGTGGAAAGTTGTTCTCGTAGCCTGGAGCATGTTCTCCGAGATGCCCAACTTGCGCATCGTATCGGCATACATGATGTTAATGCTACTGCCATTATCAATCAAAACCTTGGAGAACCTCACATTGATGTTCGGTCCAATGAATGTCAGATCCAGCACTAGCGCATACGAACCTGGGCTCGGCATAAGTTTAGGATGATCTTTGATGTTCCAGGTGATTTCCTGGTCCGACCAAGGCATGTACCTCGTCACCGCTGGCATGACCACATTGACCTCCATATGTCGGTGCTACAAGCTCTTTCTATCTGTTTCCTCAGTCGTGAACACACAATAACTCTGGTGATGTTCCCTGTACTCATTCCTTCCTTCGTTTCCGGGGTACCTCTGATCCGGTTGTTGCTGATTTTCCACCTGATGCACTGCGTCCCTTCTCTCATTGTTGTCATACCTCGGCGGAGGGGGAGGCAACATTAGCTGCTGCGTGTTCGCCCCGGAGAGCAATTGTTGCCGAGGTAAGTCCTGCCGAGGTTGCTCATTTCGGGGTGCTTGAGCATTCCCCGAACCACCTTGCTCTATCTTACGCATCCACTCACATTGCCTCGTCGTGTGACCCGCCGGGCTATTCGGATTTGGCGTGTGAAACTTACATGGCTGGTCCAGCATCGACTCATAGGTATACCTCGGATGGTCCTTCATTTCCTGCCACTGTTTCTTTTGCTCTGGAGTCCATGTCTTCTTGCCATCATTTCTTGGAGTCCATTGCCCTCCAGTTCCCTGGTGTTGGTTGCTCCCTGTTCCGGGTTGATCTTGATTCACAGCTGCAACTTGTTGCAAACCGTAGCGATGGTCCGGTCTGTCATCTCTCCTTTTTCCTCTATAATCGTTCCTCCGGGATGACCCAGCTCCATCTCTCTGATAGTATTCGTCGTTTGACTCATTTGACGCGAGCCTAGGTTGAGTCGGATCGCCCAAAGCATACGAATCGGCAATCCGGATCATCTCTGCCAGCGTAACTGGCATTTTCCTTTGCAACTTCATCCACAGCTCGCTGCCATATCTGCACCCTTACGCAAACCACGCTATGGCCTGTGACTCTATGACACCCTCACACGAGTTCCTCACGGTACACCACCGGGTCAAGGATTCACGATCCATCTCGTTAGGTCTTTGCTTGCACATTGCTAGGGTCTGCGGTCTATTCGGCCTCTGATACGTACTTGAGAAGTTGCTGATAAACATTTCTTCAAAATCTATCCAGCAGTTGATGCTTCCGGGTGGTAAATTGTTTAGCCATACTCTGGCCGGGCCTTCCAACATCTGGGGTACATAACGTACAGCCCATCTCAGGTTGCCAGTTGCAATTTTCACCGCCGTAGCATAGTTTATCAGCCAATCCTCTGGCTTGGTGCTGCCATCATACGTCTTCGTGCCTCTGGGTAACTGGAAGTTTGGTACCGGCGGTTCCTTCATGATCCGGGGTCCAAAGCACGCTGGACCCGGAGGACCTTGGCATTCGATCTGTTCCGACCTATACAGGCGATCCAGTTTTAATCTTGCGTCATCCGGCATCAAATCCCTGCTTCCCAATCTCGACCCTATCACATGATAGTCCGGTCTTGGGTACCCTGTGTTCACCATCTCCGAATCACCGTCGTTGTATCGGTTACGCTCTCGTTGCACACCTTTCTGCTGCATACCTCGGCCGGCGCTTTGCTCTTGCCTCGGTATATTCCGCTGCTGCGGTTGTCCTGCTCTTGTGGAGTTGCGCTGTCTGGCATTGCCGTTGGTAGCGTTCCCTTGACCGGCATTGCCTTGGTCGTGATTACCTCAGCCAGCTTCACCTCGGCTCACACTCTGTCAATCATCATTTTTCTGCATCTCTTTTTCTTTTCCCGCACGCGTCGGGTCGTACGGGACGATCTGTTTGTTCCGTCTGACCGAGGTTACTACCTCTTCTCTCCTTGGACCTCCATGAGGCGATGATGCGGCTCCAGCGGACTTCTCCGGGTTACCCATCACCGAATGTACGATTTTGGAAGCTCCAGCTCTCTCCGGGTTAGCTCTCAGCAGCTCTTCGTTTTGTCTGTTCGCGATCCGAACCAGTTCGTTAACCCTATCTTGCTGTCTTTGATGGGCCTCACCCGTCAGTCCCTCTAACTCGGACGCAACCGCATCTGCTTCTCTGAGGTTCTTCGCTGGGGTGCTATACCTCGGCAACCCCACAGACAGATAGTTTTCCGACCCTTCTGCTCCATCCTCACCTTCTCTGTTCATCTCGCTTATGAGATTTATCCCTTTTACCTTTACTGCATCAACTTTGTTTGCCTTTGCGTATTCACGCAGCGTCATGTTCAGCAACTGCTGAGCCGCGGCTATTTTCTTTGTGCCCTCCAGTATCTTTTGCCGAGTTTCCTCTAGCTCGGCCTGCGCCTGAGCCGGATCTACCACTGCTGCTACCGGGTTAGCCAAGCTATCCATAGCTTCTCTCAGTACATTCTCAGGCCTCTCTAGTGGAGGTCCTCTACCTTTCCTCGGTGCCTTAGGTGTTACCTCCGGGTCTGGTGCTGGGTCCTTGCTTGCTCCTGCACCTGGCGCAGTCATCATCACCTCCGCATGGTCCGGGGAGCGAGCGATACGCGCCCCGCGAGCCACAGTGAGGGGCGGTTCCCCCGCATCAACGACATGACGCGGATGAACGCACGAGACGTCCACAGCAACGTAGACCTTATGCGCGCCGAGCTTGACGAAGAGGCCGTTGCGCGGAAGGGGGCGCGTGCCGAAGCAGCCAGCATTGTCGCTGACGAAATCCAGCGCTCTGAAGCGCTGAACGAGCCCTGAGACGATGCGTTTGCCGGTGCCGATGAGGTTTCCCATCCGGATCTTCATCCCTGCTAGCGCCGCTAGCCCCACGGTGGGCGCCAACTGGCGTGGTGGTGTCACGGCAGATGCCATGGATAGGCTAAAGGTAGGGACTAATACACGCTAGGGGAATCCAGGGAGGGATAGTGGAGTGATTCTCCACACAGAAGTTTGTATTGCTATCTCTTCAAGATTACAAGTGCTCCTTGAGCTGTATTGGCGAGAGGAGGAAGAAGGAGCTCTCTTACTCTTGCCTAGATCTACTAGCCCTAAGGAATCTCCAAACCAACTAGTGCTCAACCAACCCCCTCTACCAGAACCCTAGCCCCCCTTATATAGAGGAAGTT
This sequence comes from Avena sativa, assembly GCA_916181665.1. Classification (NCBI taxonomy): domain Eukaryota; kingdom Viridiplantae; phylum Streptophyta; class Magnoliopsida; order Poales; family Poaceae; genus Avena; species Avena sativa. The sequence goes on from OV702289.1 coordinate 688,963,318, forward strand.
CGGTCCTGGCCTAGGGCATATGTGGAGGCATATTCCTAAGAATATGCCCCCTCCCAAAGTGGTAACCCGACCGGGGTGCTTTTCCCCCGCGTCATACATGCTTTAGCGACGTAAGCCTCTACGGTGCCCACGTCAGATGACATGAGCGTCGTCACCCTTGTCAGCCATGATCCGGTGGTCCTGCCCTTGCTTTCTCCGCTCATGCAGTATGTACCGGACCTTCTTTTTGACCAGAGAGATTCCTTCCTTCTCCCAGAAGCTAAGCGAGGACCCCATTCATAGTAGATCCAGCCACACTTGTTCCTGCATATAAGTTAGACAAGCACTTCCGACTTACTCCTTAAGCCGGACGAGACAATGTTAGGCGACCCCCCCCTGGTCCGGGTTACTCCGTGATTCGAACTGCCTTGAGGTGACCCGGTCAGCATCCGCTTTGACCTTGCCGGACCTCGGCTAACTCGGCCGTTATACCCTGGAGTGACCCTACCCGGGGGTATCCCCCCAACACATGCATTTTCCCTTCAACACAAGCCCTACAAACACGATCTTTGGCAAAGGAAACATTTTCTTTTAGTCCAAGGATGTGTCCACCCTTGTGGAGACTTTGCAAAGTGCTTATATTAATTTGGGCTAGTCGGCGATGCCATAACCAACCCGCATCAGCCTTTCCAAAAAGACACATCGGGCCTGTAGTAGTTTTCCCAGAGAAGTCCACCACGTACAGGTCATTTTTGACATATCCCACGAAAGCGACTTTTAGAGACTTGCTCCACAAGAGTACCACCAAATCAACATCAATAAAAACTGCAAAGCCCATCTTACCAAGGGCGCGAACTAAAAGTAAATTGTAACAGATAAAGCCCAGGAGAAAGAATGTTCATCTCTGATCAATACCTCAGGCAAATCTAGGAAGGTGGCCAAAATTAAAGCTCATCCTCATGAGGTGGTGATCATGGACCAAGATGCTCCACCTCCACCTGTACTCCCTGTTGACACCATCCAGTCTATTGGTATCAACCAATGCCTGATATCTCCTAGTGAGATTTCAGAGGATAAGCTCTTCTCTGAATGTGGCTAATGTCACCTCACCCTTCTGCATGTAATAATGTGTGTCATATATGTTTAATGACACACAGTTTTATGTTTTTGAAACTTCATCTACTTGATACTATCTGGCATGTAATAAGCACTTCTTTATTGCTCATGATGAGCAGAACCATATCCCTATATCTGCTTATGTACCTGGATGTTTATTTATCCCCTATTATGTTATTTACATCATCAACACCTTTGTGGGATTTTCAATCTGGGGCCAAGATGCTTTTTATGCTTTCATCTGTTCTGCCAGCTGTCCCCCAATAAATACCTGATTAACTATGTTGATCAGAACCTGTGGAACCCTCACATGTCCAATTATGAATAGGAACTGGATGATTCTTGACTAGAATGTTAGAGGCATCAACTCTGAGCTGAGACATGATCAACTTAGAGAAAAAATTAATTCTAGCAATTGTGATATTATCTGCCTCCAAGAAACTAAAAGGGAAGATTTTGAACACTCCTGTTTAAGGAAATTCTGTCCCAGGAGATTTTCTCACTTTGCATTTTCTCCTTCACTTGGTAATTCTGGAGGATTAATTACTATCTGGAATGGTAGCCTTTTTTCTGGAGAGCTTCTTAGTCAATCGAAATTCCATCTAACTATGGCTCTTACATGCAAACACTCTGGTATCACCTGGATCTTGACCAATATTTATGGGCCTGCACACAATGAACACAGAGCTGAATTTTTCAATTGGATGCATAATATTGATACCTCCAATTACCCATTCTGGATGCTAGTGGGTGATTTCAACCTCATTAGAAGCCCTGATGATAGAAACAGAGAAGGTGGGGATGCACATAATATGATGCTCTTCAACAATGTCATCCAGTCTCATGACCTTGTGGAAGTACCACTGAAAGGAAAAGCATTCACCTGGAGTAACATGCAAGACCCCCCTATTCTTGAAAAGCTGGATTGGATTTTTACATGTCCTTTATGGACCACAACTTTCCCCAACACTATGGCTCTTCCACTCTCTAGAATTGGCTCTGATCATACTCCCATCAGTATCCAAGTGGGCACTTCTATTCCTAAAGCACAATTATTCAGATTTGAGAACCACTGGCTGGAATATGATGGTTTCTATGATATTGTGAATACCCTCTGGAACTCAGCTCCATATATCAGTGATACTGCACTTGCTATCAACTGCAAATTCAAACATCTCAGAGCTGGACTTAAAAAATGGTGCAAAAAGCATTCAAACCTAAATCAGACTATTGAGAACTGCACATTTATCCTGGCATTACTGGAGGGAATAGAGGATCAGAGACCACTTGCTCTACATGAGAAGAATTTTAAAAAGATTTTGATGGATCATACCAATAAGCTCCTGGAGCCTAAAAGAATATATTGCAAAAAGTAGAGCTAAAATCAGATGGGTCAAATTGGGAGATGAGAACACCAGATTTTTCCATGCTGTGGCTACCCAGAGCTTCAGGAGAAATCTCGTCACCCATATCAAGTCTGAGGACAATTTGATTCTGACTGAGCATGAACTTAAAGCTGCTGCAATCTGGCAATCTTACAAACACAGACTGGGCACAAGTGAAAATATTACTAATGACATCAACCTTGATGACTTGATTTCACCTCATAATCTTCTTCACCTGGATGCTCCATTCACAAATGATGAGATTGATTCTGTGATCAATGATTTTCCTTCTGATAAAGCACCTGGTCCTGATGGATTCAATGGTAAATTCCTTAAGAAATGCTGGCATATTATCAAAGAGGATTTTGTAAAACTGGTACAGGAGTTCTATGATGAATCAGTAAATTTGAGTGCCATCAACACTGCCTTTATTACTCTCATCCCCAAGATAAATGATCCTGAGACCATGAATGACTACAGACCCATTTCTCTGGTTAGTCTTCCACTTAAATTCATCACCAAGATAATGGCTAATAGACTCCAGAAGGTTATCAAACCCATTATACATAACAATCAATATGGCTTTATTAAAGGGGGAAAATATCCATGATTGTTTGGGATGGGCTTTTGAATATCTTCACATCTGCCATGTGTCAAAGAAGCCAATTATTATTCTGAAGATTGATTATGAGAAAGCATTTGACAAGATTGAATATAATGCAATTATTAATATGCTAAATGCCAAAGGTTTTGGCCCCAAATGGATTTCCCTGGTAAGATCTATATTGTACTCTGCCTCCACCTCAGTGTTACTGAATGGTGTCCCAGGGAAAAAAATATGCTGCAAAAGAGGTGTCAGACAAGGAGACCCCCTATCCCCCCTTCTACTTGTCTGCACAGCTGAATTATTACAGGAAATTGTCAATGATGCTTGGCACAGAAATGAAATCAGCTTGCCACTTGATAATGATTATGGGCAAAAATATCCAATTATTCAATATGCTGATGACACCCTGCTGATTATGCCTGCTGATAGTTTACAACTTAATAACCTCAAGAACAGACTCCAACAATTCAGCAATATGAAAGGGCTCAAGGTAAATTATGACAAATCTACTCTGGTACCTATCAATATAACAGTGGAATTTGCATGTCAACTGGCATCTGATTTTGGATGCAAATTGGAGAGTCTACCTTTCACCTACCTGGGTCTCCCTCTTGGTACCACAAGACCATCTATTGATAGCTTGATGCCCATTGTTTCCAAATTTGACAAAAGACTATCTGGACTATCTTCTCTCATGTCATATATAAGAAGACTCACATTACTAAATTCTGTATTGAATTCTATGCCCATCCATGCTATGTGTTCTTTCAAAGTCCCTTTAACAATTTTTACCCATTTTGAAAAGGGTGGCAGATAATTACTCTAGGCAGGAAATGATATCCACAAACATGGCAAATGTCTTGCTAAATAGGATTTGGTATGTAGACCAAAAGAACAAGGAGGTTTAGGTGTCATAAACCTCAGAGTACAAAATCAGGCCCTTTTACTGAAGAATATTCATAAATTTTACAACAGGGCTGATATACCATGGGTTGATCTTATTTGGAAAGCTTACTATCAAGGTGATTCTGCCCCACATTCAATGAATCATATTGGATCATTCTGGTGGAGAGATTGTATGAATTATGTGGATATTTATAGAGATCTGACTCACTGCAAAATTGGCAATGGAAAAACTATGCTACTATGGAAGGATCTATGGAAAGGTGAATGTTTTGAAGATAGATACCCTCACCTACACTCTTTCTGCCACAATGATACTTTGACCATGGCCAAAGCCATCTCTGCAGTTGCTAATGATTTCTATGAACTTTTTCAACTCCCCTTATCCATTATTGCTCATGAGGAATTTACTGATATGTTGGAGAACATCAGAAGCATAAACCACACAGACGACCATGATTCATGGTATTTTTCCTGGGGGAGACTTCCAAAACCAGAAATATCTACAGAGCTCTCATTGGGGCTCACCCAACACCAAAACCCATACTGGATATTTGGAAATCATGTTGTCTACCAAGACACAATTTTTTGCTTGGCTGATACTGAATAAGAGATTAAACACCAAGGATTTAATGACAAGAAAAAACTTCTATGTAGAATTCAATGATTGTGTACTATGTGACACCTGTCCTCAGGAAACCCTGCTGCATCTATTTTTTGAATGCAGCTTCAGCCAAGGGTTCTGGTGGGCCTTGGGACTTGAATGGAACACAGATATGGAGATTCATCAGATGATCAATGATGCTAGAAGTAGATTCAGTCCCAATTTTCTTATGGAAGTTATCATCACTGGATGCTGGAGTATATGGGAGCAAAGAAATGGTTATATTTTTATGGAATCTATATCCCTCCATCACTAGATGTATTTCTTTTTTTAAAGCAACCTTCACCTTGACTATGAATAGAGCTAAACCTAGTCTCAAGGAAGGTATGCAAGAGTGGCTTGACACGCTATGAATGTAACCATCTGTAACATTGATTGAGCCTGGCTCAATCTTTTGTACATTATAAAATTTATAAAATGACACAGTAGGGGTCTTCCCTACTATTTTTGTCAAAAAAAAGTAAATTGTAACCGAGTGTCTCAACAAGCATGACGTCCATGAGAGAGATATCGTGAGCAACCACAACTTTGTCGAGAACCAATACCTCAGATTTTGACTTGTCACCATAGGAGACGGTTATGTGATCATGATTTGGCCGCATCTTCGTGATGATCTCCTTGCTTCCGGTCATGTGACTTGTGCACCCGCTATCGAGTACCCATTTAGACCCACCGGAAGCATAGCCCTGAAAGAAAGTTACTTCTTGGTTTTAGGTACCCATTTTTCAATGGGTCCTCTCATGTTAGTGCCAAGGGTCTTGGGAACCCAAATAGACCAAGGAATGTAACTATCATAAGGACCTACATAACTAGCATAAACATCACCATAATAATCACAATATAACTCATAGTTAGGATTATTAGCCCCGGCAAAACCATCATAGTTAGACTTGTCATTAGTGGTGTTGCTAGTCTTTGGTTGAGCAGTTTTGCTCTTCTTCTTCTTGTTGTTGTTCTTGTTCTTCTTGTTCTTTGTCTTGGGAACATAACCAAGACCCTCTTTTCCATTGTTTGTCCTTTGCTTGCTAAGCACCTCATCTAGAACTTCTTTACCTTTGTGTTGAGATCCCTTTACAAGTTCTTCTTGTCCACAAGATGGAGTAGAGGTGTTGGACATATCACACTTCTCCAATTGAGTTTGGAGCTGGTCACGAGACTCATTTAGAGTAGAATGTTCACTCTCCAATGCCTTGTGAGCAATGTCAAGTTTCTCAAACTTCTCTGAGAGTCTAGCATGAGCAGCCCCAAATTCAATATTTTCCTTCTTTAGTTTCTTTACCTTAGCAAGAGCGTTGTCACGTTCTTTGATGAGCTGAGCAACAAACTCTTCATGGGAATCCTCAATTGACTCGAGTCTCTCTTCCAAGGATACTCGAGCTTCCTCTTCTTCTTCCAAGGTATTCTTCAAGGAGGCTATCTCCAAGGCATCTTCTCTTTCAATTCTGCCCTTTTCTTTGAGGAGATCTTCGGATTGGGCAAGTTGACTCATAAGAGCATCAAAATGAAGTTTGTGCTCACCTTGCAAGTTAGTGAAAAAGTTGTCCAAAGCAAGAACTTCTTCTTTTATCTTAAGACTAGTATGATCATCCATATCCATATTTATGTTAGTCTTAGGAAATGAAGAAATAGAATATGATACCTTAGACCCTCTCGCCATAAGACAGGTGACGTTGTTGTTGATGGCATTTCGTTTGGAGAGTCGAAGAGTGATGATGGAGTAGATGTGGTGACTATAGCAGCCACCTCACGAGTACTATCTTAATCCTCTTCATCTTCACTTGTAGAGGAATATTCTTATTGTGCCACCAAGACAATCTTGGGTTGCTTCTTGTAAGAGCCATTCTTTTTGATAAATGGCTTCTTTCGAGGTGCCTTGGATTTTTCTTTAAGGATGAGCATACCACCATTGTATTCTCTATTTTGATATGGACACTCAGCCATAAAGTGTATCCTATCTCCACAATTGTAGCATGTTCTCAGTTTTGGGCCATTCTCTCTTCTTCCACTTGACCCTTTCTTGCGCTCGAGTTCTGACTTGGCCTTGGCTAGATCCTTCCAAAAGTTCCTTGCATAGAAGGCCATGTACTCACCATGAGCACGCTTGACTTCCTCGGGGCAGCCCATGGAGACACCCTCGAATCCTCTTTCATCCTCATCTTGCTCAACAACATTTGCCTTTAGAGCAACATTGACCCCTTGTTGCATTCCAATGGCTCTGGCACGGGCATCTTCCGCGTTCTTAGCTGCAACCTTGAATGATGCCATTTCTTGGATGACTTCATTGGAAGTCATTTGATGGTAGTTGTGTCTACCTTGCAAGCTCTTCAAGTCCGTTGGCTTAAAAGGCATTAGAACACTCACATATTTCCTTTTTATCCAAGCATCATCAATGTGAGTGGCTCCATGCTTTCTAAATGTTGTTGTAATGCCCTTGAGTCTTCTATACATATCTTCATGGTCTTCACCATCCAACATGTAGAATCCTTTAGCTTCATTGCTAAGGGATTCATACCTATTCCTCCTCATGCTTTCATTTCCAATAAAGAGATCGGTGAGAGAATCCTAAGCTTCTTTAGTGGTGTTGAAATGCTCAATGTGGGGCATGTCCTTGGGACCCACTCCGAGCTGTATCATGTGGAGAGCCGTTGCATTCAATTGACTATCCACAACTTCTCTTCTTGTCAGGTTGGTGTGATCTCCAATATGAAGCCCCTCTTCGATAATCCTCCAAAGTTCAATTGACGAACTGCATACATGAGACTTCATTAAGAATTGGCATTGATTAAATGAAGATGCAGTAAGCTTGGTTGGATCACCTCTATTGTTTATATGAGGATGAGGAATAGGTGGGTCGGGAGAATATAGGTGGAACCACTTCCCTTCTTGGAGGCGGAACCATTATGTTTTTCACCTACCACTTCATCTTCCTTAGATCCGGTGTTAGCCTTATCCTTGGATGAAGGAGTGGTAGCCTCATAGGAGGATGGAGATGGGGCTGCGGATGATGTGAGGCGAGCAATCATTTTTTGCATCTCCTCCATCTTGGTTTCAAAGGATTTCAACAAGGTTGTTTCCAACGTCTTGAGGTCATCCATTGTGACCTTTTCTGCAGCCTCATTCCCATTCTCCTTGGTACCCAGACTTCTCTTAGGCGGTTAAGCCCGAATAAAGAGCCGGGGCTCTAATACAAATTGAAATGGATCGTATGGGCACCTAAAGGGGGGGTTAATAGGTGCTACTTCAAATTTTAATGCTTTTTCAATTTTAGGCTTGAAATAGAAGGTAAATTCTCTAGATAAGCTATTATGAAGAATTTCCCTATATGCAAACCTAACTACTAGCGAGTAAAGGCGAGTGAGATAGAGGAACGAGTAAACCATAGTGAAGCATGTGGAGACACAGGATTTTTTTACCGCAGTTCCTTCCTTGTTAAGGGAAGTACATCTGCGTTGGAGGGGTGGGCGGTACTAAGACCACCACGCCACAATAGGCCTCACCCTGTTCTTCAATGGATCCCGCCACCAAAGGCCTGATCCACCTTTCCACTATAGGAACCCTTCGAGGCGGGAACCGGCGCCTTTACACAACTACCAGGGCACAACTCCACAACCAAATTGGAGGCTCCCATAATGACAACAAGCTGCCACAAGAACAAGTTATCAATAACAAAACACAAGATCTAGATATTAACGAGAATACTAGATCGGGGATTTCTCCAAGTGAATGGAGAGGAGTTGATGCACTTGATTCGTGATGACGATGTAGGTTGTATCCTCCTTCAATTCCCCCAAAGATCGAAGCCTTCGGGTGGTTGAAGTGGGAGATCTAGAGAGAGCACTTACAACAGGTCTGGCCTTTTTCAAATGAATCAAGAGTTCTGAATGGAGGGGATGAAGGGGCTTTTATACCCCCTGCCCCAACTAAGCCGTTGGAGCCTTTGGGGGCCAGATTATCTGGCCCAAGTGAGGGCCGGATTATCCGGCCTAGGGAAAACTCCACCCCATACTCGGATTACCCGACACAAAATCCGCCCCCAGTCAGAGCGATGCGCTGAGCCTGTCCTTGATCGTCTCCTGGGGGCCGGATTATCCGGCCCAAGGTGAGGGCCAGATTATCTAGTCAGGGGAAGAAAATCCGCCCCTGTTCGGATTTTCCGGGAGAAAATCCACCCCCAGTCAGAGCATCACGCCTTGCCTACTTTTGATCATCTTCTGGGGGCCGGATTATCTGGCCCAAGGTGAGGGCCAGATTATCCGGTCAGGGGAAGAAAATTCGCCCTTGTTCAGATTTTCTGGGAGAAAATCCGTCCCCAGACAAAGCGACGTGCCATGCCTGCCTTTGCCAAATGAGTTAGGCTAGATTATCTGGCCCTTGATGGGGGCGGATAATCCGGCCCCCCCAAACACAATATCATTCCCTGCACACTTAGCACACATCAGAAAACTCCACGGTATTCTTATCTAACACTCAAAACACAGGGAACCATGAAATGTTCTTTCAGATGCCATCCTTCTTGTCACGCTGACGACGAAGTGAATGGCGCTCCTTGGTGAGGATAGCGAGGGTCTGGTCCTTCTTGACTGTAATGGCATGGTTGTGGTTTGCGTAGGCACGGGCGTTGTCCAACTCCTGTTGTCTATCATACAACATGAAGTCGAGATTATCCACCTGGTGCTTCAGCTCCGGGTGTCCTGGCATGTGATGACCCACAAGTATAGGGGGTGTATCGCAGTATTTTCGATAAGTAAGAGTGTCGAACCCAACAAGGAGCAGAAGGTGCTGGCTAGTGGTATGGATCAGGAATTCTCTACAAATACTTAGCAAGCGGATTTTTAGGGGTTTTTGATAAAGCAAGTAAACAAAGTGCGAGTAAATAAAAGACAGTAGGAATAAATGCAGCAAGTGGCCCAATCCTTTATGCAGCAAAGGACAAGTCGGTTGTATTTCTTAAGATGACCAAACGTTCTCGAGGACACATGGGAAGACTGTCAAGTGCTTTCGCTTCATATAGTCGATTAATCTTCTCTAGCTTGATAAGTGTTGTGTGGGTGAACCTGTGCTAATGTACCACCCCATCCAAGACTAATACATACTTGTGATTATACCCCTTGCAAACATCCGTAAGTACAAGAAAGTAATTAAGGTAGAAACCTAACCACAACTTTAAACTCTAAGACCCTTACGTCCCTTGTGCAATGGTTTCCTAACGGGGGTTCAGGTTTCTGTCACTCCGGCAACCCCTACGATTAGTACCCAAATACACAATGCATTCCCCTAGGCCCATATAGGTGAAGTGTCATGTAGTCGACGTTCACATGACACCACTAGAAGAAGTACACCACAACTTAAATATCAAACTATTGAATCTTTCTCAACACAATTCCACTACTAACAACATGACTTCTCCCATGTCCTCAAGAACAAAATGAACTACTCACAAGACATCATATGGATCATGATTAGAGATGGAATAATGATGTATAACAATCTGAACATAAACAATAATTCAATGGTTCACTCAATAGCATCAACTACAAAGAGTAATCAACATCGGGAAAGTTTCCCCTATGAACTATGCAAGATTCAACGCAATTGTTACAAAAATATGGAGATGGTGATGAGGGTGTTGGTGGTGATGATGGTGGTGATGATGATGATGATCCCTATGAAGTCCAACTTGATGGTGGTGTTGATGGCGATGATCTCCCCTCTCTGGGAAGGAATTCCCTCGGCAGAAATCTGTCTGCCGGAGAGATCTTTCTCTCTCGGTGTTTTTCGCCCCGCAGAGGTGGTGGAATTTTTCTGTGGTCGCTCCCCGAGTCTTAGGGTTTCGTGGGGATGATATACGCCAGAGGGGAGAGGTTGGAGTGGGCCAGGGTGGCCACACCACCTCCAGGCGCGGCCTAGGCCTGCCCACGCCATGGGGTGGTGTGGGACCCCTATGGCCCACCTCCACTCCATCTTCTGGCATCCTTAGTCTTCTGGAAAAATAGGATTTTCTGTATATTTTCCCGGATTTTCTGATCTTCACGAATTTTGCCTCCAAAAAGCACCTTTTCCATCAGAATCCTGACTGCAGCGGTCCATGCTCCAAAAGTCATCAACCATGCAAAAATAGATGAAATAACATAAGTATCACCTCTCAATACGAAATATATCAATGAATAATAGTGAATTAAGACATAGAATAGTGATGCAAAATGGACGTATCAACTCCCCCCAAGCTTAGACTTCGCTTGTCCCCAAGCGAAACTGAGCTCAATAAACATGGCCTCAAGTTTATGGAGTGAAGAGTCGATAAAAGAATACGGACAAGAAGCATCACATTCATCAAATACATAGATCATAATAGAAGACAACTCATATAACTCAACTTGAAGTGAGTAAAGGAAACACAATAAAGATACATAAAGTGAATCATAATTGGTAATGGCAAACTTAGCTCTTGGTCGAAGAATAGTTGATAATCTGCTGGAGTTCACAAATAACTGGTTTTTCAATGATAGCTTTCAAAGTAGTAAACTTCAAGATAAGAGCAATGTGCAAAACAAGGAACATAAGAAACATGATTGCATAAATCATCATATGCATGAATGAAACACAACAACTCAAAATACTTGCTGAGATAGAAGGGAATAGGTTTACTGACTCAACTACAAAGTGAAAGAAAGGCCCTTCAAAGAGGGAAGCAGGGATTGCAGGTCTCATAAAGTGTCCCAAAAATTATGATACTTACTAGCTTTCAGCTCTCATTGCCCCTATCATAGGCATCTTTAGGTGATTAAGGTTAAAGTGATCAAAAATGAGGATATGCATTGACAAGTTGTAAGTTGAGAATCTCATGTCCCTTGAATACGAGGGCCGCTCCTCATGCTACTCAAGTTTAGTCACCGGTAAGTTCTTGTCATCGTGAGCATATGTGTATCATTGAGAACCACCAACGGGGTACCCCTTGCCCGATGATACAGAAGAATCCCCATATCAAAATGACAAGGCAAGCAGACAACAAGTATCTCAGCAGTCTTCTTATTTACCATGGGAATATGGTGCTTTTTTTCTCTCTTTCCTCTTTTCACAGTATCTTTTTTTTTCTTTTCTCTTTTTTTTCAATCTCTATCTCTTTTTTTATACGAAGAATGCTTCATAGATACTCGTTATGGTTACGCTGCAGGTTTCCACCATGTCAGCATGGATTAGACCAGCGGCCCAGGCGTTTCTCTAACACACATGCATAACTCCATGGACTTACAAGCTCTCCTTTCATTTCACACCGATGACGTCCATAGACAAAAGATCATGATATCAACTTGGTACAAAGTACCAGTGCAATGTTGAAAGTGTTCCCCGTGACAGCATGGTTCTGCTAATTCACAACTTACAAAGTGCAAGCATATACGCAACATAGGTGAGCACAATGGTTCAAGTTTATTAAATGCAAGAAAGTAAAGTGTGCCATCAAGTTCGTGAGAGCTTTAATCACTAATTTTCACATAACAAGTTTAATTTGGGAGGTAGATAAAACAAGAATTTACTTGGAATAGCAATAATGCTACTAGGTAGGTATGGTGGACACAAATGGCAAAGGTTTTGGTTTTAAGGAGGTGGATGCACGAGAAGAATTCCCTCTCAGTACAGGTTTTTGGCTAGCAAGGCTGGGTAGCAAGTACAAGAGTTGAAGGAAACAAACAAACATACAAGTGATAAAGACAAACATGCAATATTCCTTGGAAGCACAAAAGATCCTAACTAGAGAATACTAGACTTATGAGCAAATCAAGAAAGAAAGATGATGAAATTATTTTTTCTTTAGAGTAGTACTATCTTTTTCTTTTCAACTCTCAAAAAGGTGTTGCTACTAACCGAGCCAGGTTTGCCAAAACTAACTAAATTAACTCAATGATCCCAAAGTGATACCAATACTAACAACAAGATCAATCATATAACCACAAATTGAAAACTAACATAAGCTATGCAAAAGAGTGAATGATAGAACTTCTCATTAATATTCCATAACGGAAACTCACACCAAGGGATACATATCTAACGAGAGAGGGGACACTTCCATAATGCAAACCATACTACAAAATAACTCCTCTATTAATGATATGACTCTACTAATAAGGTAAAAAGATAGAAGATAGTGATATGATACTGCGGCACTCCCCCAAGCTTGGAATAAACCAAGGGGATGCCAAACCTGATGACGAATTACTCCTTAGGTGGTGGTGGTATCCTCTCATCTTCGTCCGTCTTCCAAGGTAAAGGCTTCCCATCAACAAAGGACATCATGGTTTCCAACATCCTGAAACTTGCAGCAGCACTTATGCGTTTAAATCTAGCCTCATACTCACAGTTTTGATTTTGAACGTCATAGAACTGTGCTTGTAGTTCGTTGGTTGTTTGGCGGAGTGAGAAGACTTCGTCTTTGAGTTCAGCAGTCTCCTTTTGGTGCTTGGTGATGAGTTCGGAACAAATCTTATGGATGATATCCACTTCGCGCTCCGCCATCTTCCTGTACCTAAAACCTTCTTGATCCAGTGCTTCCATCCTATCCTCTAGACTTCCTTCACCTTTAGGGCCTTGAACCTCTTTAATCCGGACCTCCCCACCTTCGAGCAACAACTCCTTGGGATGAATCTTCAATTCTCTCATGTATGGGTTGATGATATCTTCTAAGGAGTCTGCCTTGGATGATCCAGAGGAAGACATTGTGGCTCCAAATCTGAGATTCTACCTGGCAGAAACAGATCGAAACAAAAGCACGACGAAAACACGATATACGAACCTCGGAAGATCCGGGGGGTTATATATTATGAAGTTTCACATCAAAAGGAAGGTACTGGGAGAAAACGAGTCGGAGGCGGAGTCCTGGGTGGCCTCACCGCCTGGTGGCGCGGCTAGGGGTGGGCCCGCGCCATGGGGTGGTGTGGGCCACCCCGGCTCCGGCTCCGGCTCCGTCCCTTTTTTGCTTCGAAACTTTCCTTATTGACTGAAAACTGCAAAAATATAGTTGGATTGTATTTTCGCGGAACTTTTCTTACTAGAACTGTTACCTAGTTGGAAACAGACTCTGCAGGTCTCTGAATTTGGTCCTCAATGAATTTCTCTAGAGTTATAACTTTAAAGGAATCAACATCTTCATTGTAAGAATCTCCAGCAAAATATAGTGTTTGAGTCGCTATCCATTCACTACTTGTGTAGTATTATCTTTTAGAGAAGAAATTTTTATTGCTCCTGAACGGTATACTTCTTCAATGATGAAAGGTCCTTCCCATTTTGATAGTAGCTTACCTGCAAAAAATCTGAGACGAGACCTATACAATAGAACTTTCTCCCCAACATGAAATTCTCTCTTAAGTATTTGCTTGTCATGCCATCTTTTAACTTTTTCCTTAAAGAGCCTAGCATTCTCATAGGCTTCACTCCTCCATTCATCTAAAGAACTTAAGTCAAATAATCTTTTCTCACTAGCGAGCTTACAATCTCTATTTAGTTCTTTCACTGCCCAGTAAGCTTTGTGTTCTAATTCTAAGGGTAGGTGGCAAGCTTTCCCATAAACCATTTTATAAGGAGACATTCCCATAGGATTTTTGTAAGTAGTTCTATAAGCCCATAAAGCATCATTCAACTTCTTAGCCCAGTTTTTTCTAGACCTATTAACAGTCTTTTGCAAGATAGATTTAATTTCTCTATTTGATAACTCTACTTGCCCGCTAGTTTGGGGGTGATAAGCTGAAGCAATTCTATGATTAACATCATATTTAGCGAGGGTCTTCCTAAAACCGCCATGAATGAAATGAGAACCCCCATCAGTCATGAGATACCTAGGCACTCCAAACCTAGGAAAGATAACATATTTAAGCATTTTTAGAGAGGTTTCCCCATCAGCACTTTTTGTAGGAATGGCTTCTACCCACTTAGTAACATAATCTACGGCAACAAGAATATGAGTGTAGCCTTTCGAAGGAGGGAAAGGACCCATAAAGTCAAATCCCCAACAATCAAAAGGTTCAATAACTAGAGAGTAGCTCATATGCATTTCATTGTGTCTAGAAATATTACCAACACGCTGACATTCATCACAAGATAAAACAAATTTTCTTGCATCTTTAAAAAGGGTAGGCCAATAGAAACCTGATTGTAGTACCTTTTGTGCAGTTCTATCTCCTGCATGATGTCCTCCATAGGCACTACCATGACATTTACGCAATATCTCCTTTTGTTCATATTCTGGAACACATCTTCGCATAATACCATCCACTCCTTCCTTGTATAAGTGGGCCATCCCAAAAATAATGCCTCAAATCATAGAAGAACTTTCTTCTTTGCTGAGCTGTAAAAGTTGGAGGCAAATACTTGGAGACAATAAAGTTAGCATAATCAGCATACCAAGGGCTTCCTCGCGAGCTCACCCCCACAGCAGCTAACTGTTCATTTGGAAAACTATCATTAACAGGCATAGGGTCAAAAGAGATGTTTTCCAAACGAGATAAATTATCAGCTATAGGATTTTCAGCACCCTTTCTATCTACTATATGTAGATCAAACTCTTGTAAAAGAAATACCCATCTAATAAGCCTTGGTTTAGCGTCCTTCTTCGTCATAAGATATTTAATATCAGCATGATCTGTATGAATGGTTACTTTTGAGTCCACAATATAGGGCCTAAACTTATCACAAGCAAAAACAACAGCTAGAAATTCCTTTTTAGTAGTACCATAATTCCTTTGAGCAGCGTCTAGAGTCTTACTAGCATAATGGATAACGTTTAGCTTTTTATCAATATGTTGCCCAAGGACAGCACCTACAGCAAAATCACTAGCATCACACATTATTTCAAAGGGTAAACTCCAATCAGGTGGTTGAACAATAGGGGCTATAGTTAAAGCCTTCTTAAGAGTTTCAAAAGCTTCCTTACAATCATCATCAAAAACAAAGGGTACATCCTTTTTGAAGAAGATTAGTAAGGGGTTTTGATATCCTAGAGAAGTCTTTAATAAACCTTCTATAGAAACCAGCATGACCAAGGATACTACGAATACCTTTGATGTCTCTTGGGCATGGCATCTTCTCAATTGCCTCAACCTTAGCTCTATCAACTTCTATGCCTCTTTCAGAAACTTTATGCCCAAGAACAATCCCTTCATTAACCATGAAGTGGCATTTCTCCCAATTAAGAGCAAGATTAGTTTCTTCACATCTCTGCAAAACTTTATCAAGGTTGTGCAGACAATTATCAAAAGAAGTTCCATAGACAGAAAAGTCATCCATGAACACTTCTACAATTTCCTCACAAAAGCCATGAAAGATAGCAGACATGCACCTTTGGAAAGTAGCAGGAGCATTACATAAACCAAAAGGCATACGTCTATAAGCATAAGTTCCCTAAGGGCAAGTAAAAGTAGTTTTTTCTTGATCTTGTTATTTAACAACAATTTGAGAGAAACCAGAATAACCATCAAAAAACAAAAATGGGTCTTTTTAGACAATCTTTCCAACATTTGATCAATAAAAGGAAGCGGGTAGTGATCTTTCTTAGTAACTTTATTGACTTTCCTAAAATCGATGCACATCCTATAGCCTACCACTATTCTTTGAGGAATAATCTCATCATTATCATTAGGGACAACGGTAATACCTCCCTTTTTAGGAACACAATGAACAGGACTAACCCATTCACTATCAGCAATAGGGTAAATAATACCAGCATCAAGGAGTTTCAATACCTCATTCCTTACCACTTCCTTCATCTTAGGATTTAAACGTCGTTGGTGCTCCACTACTGGCTTCGCATCTGGTTCTATGTTGATAGAATGCTGACATATAGTAGGTGAAATCCCTTTCAAATCATCCAGAGTATAGCCCATAGCTCCTCGGTGTTTCCTCAAAACCTTCAATAATCTTTCTTCTTCCTCCCCTGAAAGTTTAGCGTTAATAATAACAGGATATATCTTTTTATCATCAATAAAAGCATATTTAAGATCATCAGGGAGAGGTTTTAGATCGAAAACCGGATCCTTTTTAGGTGGCATCGTAGTACCCAAGTCTTCCACAAGCAAGTCGTGCTTGAGCATCTTAGGTTGATCACGGAGGATCCTGTCAATCTCATTCCTTTCTTCCATGAAGATTTCACTTTCATGATCTTCCATAAATTGCTGCAAAGCATTGTTAGGAGCAAGAGAAATAGAAGCAAGTTGTTCAACCCTAAAATCCTCATTATGTGTTTCCTCTTCGCAAGGTTCTTTAGTAAATTTCGAAAAATTAAACTCATAAGATTCCCCATCAAACTTAGTCAAGATTTTCTCCCTCTTGCAATCAATAATAGCTCCACAAGTACTCAAGAAAGGTCTACCAAAAATGATAGGGTAGGTTTTACTAGCAGCCGAACCAAGTACTAGAAAATCAGTGGGGTACTTAAGCTTACCACGAAGAACTTCCACGTATCGTACAATACCAATTGGAGAGATGGCCTCTCTATTAGCAAGGTGAATAACCACATCAATCTCTTCCAACTCGCAAGGACTGATCTCATGCATAATTTCTCTGTAAAGCTCATAAGGAATAGCACTAGAACTTGCACCAATATCACATAAACCATAATAGCGATGATCACCAATTCTAACAGAAAGCACAGGAACACTAGCCTTTTTAGTTCTATTGGGATGTGAAACAATATTAGAAGCATCTTCACAAAAGACTATGTGCCCATCTTCTACGCTTTTAGTGACAAGGTCTTTCACAATTGCTACCACAGGTTCAATGTTTATTTGTTCATCAGGTTTTACAGTTCTTTTTTCACTTTTGGTGATTACATTAGTTATCATTGGATGGTCCTTTACCTTTTCAGGGAAGGGAATCTTCTCGATATAAGGTTCAGGTAAGATGGGGTCAATAATGCAATACTCAGCACTTCCAATAGGAGCATAGTCAACTATATCTTTGTAAGGTGCATGGTACTTGTTCCATCCCCTTTTTGGAATTTCGATATAGGAAGGAAAAGCTCTAAAGCAATTCGTAATAACTTGCAAATCAAGACCATAGATGTTACTAATATTTTGAAAGTCATCAGTTCCCATAAAAGATTCAATGCATTCATAATCATAATTTATACCTGACTTTGTACCTTTGTCATTCTCCCAAGCTTCAGCATTGTCTTGAATACGATCTAGAAGATCCCATTTAACTTCTTCTTCCATGCGAGTGAATGATCCAGCACAAGAAGCATCCAATGAATCTTTATCATCTAGAGGGAGCCTTGCATAAAAGTTATTGATAATAATATTGTTGGGGAGCTCATGAATGGGACATTTGAGCATTAGTAACTTCAATCTCCCCCAAGCTTGAGCTGTACTCTCTCCATTAAGAGGCCAAAAGTTGTATATTTGATTCCGATCTTTATGAATCTCACTAGGAGGATAAAACTTTGAATAAAAGAGAGGCACTATTTCCTCCCATTCCAGGGCTTGACCATTCTTCAGCAGCTTATACCATTCCTCAGCTCTTCCTTTCAGCGACAATGAGAATAACTTCTTCTTAACTTGATCTGTAGTAATACCTATACACTTGAACAACCCGCATAATTCGTGTATAAAGAGTAAATGATCACCAGGATGGACAGTTCCATCCCCAACATAGTAGTTATCCATAACACGATCAATAATTCTTGTAGGTATTTTGAAAACATCTTTCTCAGCAGGTGGTGGCTTATCTACTACCTTTGCAGTGGTAGTAGCATTACCAAATAAGAAACTCAGCGAATTATCCATAACGAAAATAAAGCAACTAGCAGAATTAAACAATACTCACAGTAGAAGTTTTCCTTTACCAGTTCCACTCTCCAATAGCGCTTCACTCCCTGGCAACGGCGCCAGAAAATAGTCTTGATGACCCACAAGTATAGGCGGTGTATCACAGTATTTTCGATAAGTAAGAGTGTCGAACCCAACGAGGAGCAGAAGGTGCTGGCTAGTGGTATGGATCAGGAATTCTCTACAAATACTTAGCAAACGGATTTTTAGGGGTTTTTGATAAAGCAAGTAAACAAAGTACGAGTAAATAAAAGACAGTAGGAATAAATGCAGCAAGTGGCCCAATCCTTTATGCAGCAAAGGACAAGCCGGTTGTATTTCTTAAGATGACCAAACATTCTCGAGGA
Organism: Avena sativa; assembly: GCA_916181665.1. Lineage (NCBI taxonomy): Eukaryota > Viridiplantae > Streptophyta > Magnoliopsida > Poales > Poaceae > Avena > Avena sativa. The sequence goes on from OV702289.1 coordinate 688,982,127, forward strand.
CACATGGGAAGACTGTCAAGTGTTTTCGCTTCATATAGTCGATTAATCTTCTCTAGCTTGCTAAGTGTTGTGTGGGTGAACCTGTGCTAATGTACCGCCCCATCCAAGACTAATACATACTTGTGATTATACCCCTTGCAAACATCCGTAAGTACAAGCAGGTAATTAAGGTAGAAACCTAACCACAGCTTTAAACTCTAAGACCCTTACGTCCCTTGTGCAATGGTTTCCTAACAGGGGTTCAGGTTTCTGTCACTCCGGCAACCCCTACGATTAGTAGCCAAATACACAATGCATTCCCCTAGGCCCATATAGGTGAAGTGTCATGTAGTCGACATTCACATGACACCACTAGAAGAAGTACACCACAACTTAAATATCAAACTATTGAATCTTTCTCAACACAATTCCACTACTAACAACATGACTTCTCCCATGTCCTCAAGAAAAAAATGAACTACTCACAAGACACCATATGGATCATGATTAGATATGGAATAATGATGTATAACAATCTAAACATAAACATAATTCAATGGTTCACTCAATAGCATCAACTACAAAGAGTAATCAACACCGGGAAAGTTTCCCCTATGAACTATGCAAGATTCAACGCAATTGTTACAAAAATATGGAGATGGTGATGAGCGTGCTGGTGGTGATGATGGTGGTGATGATGATGATGATGATCCCGATGAAGTCCAGCTTGATGGTGGTGTTGATGGCGACGATCTCCCCTCTCCGGGAAGGAATTCCCCCGGCAGAAATCTGTCTGCCGGAGAGATCTTTCTCTCTCAGTGTTTTCTGCCCCGCAGAGGCGGCGGAATCTTTCTGTGGTTGCTCCCCGAGTCTTAGGGTTTCGTGGGGATGGTATACGCCAGAGGGGAGAGGCTGGAGTGGGCCAAGGCGGCCACACCACCTCCAGGCGCGGCCTAGGCCTGTCCGTGCCATGGGGTGGTGTGGGCCCCCTGTGGCCCACCTCCACTCCATCTTCTGCCATCCTTAGTCTTTTGGAAAAATAGGATTTTCCGTATATTTTCCCGGATTTTCTGATCTTCGCGAATTTTGCCTCCAAACAGCACCTTTTCCATCTGAATCCTGACTGCAGCGGTCCATGCTCCAAAAGTCATCAACCATGCAAAAATAGATGAAATAACATAAGTATCACCTCTCAATACGAAATATACCAATGAATAATAGTGAATTAAGACATAGAATAGTGATGCAAAATGGACGTATCAGCATGTCCAAGGGCATTCCCATAGAATCACGCCTTGTGTAGTGAGAAAAGAGAGTTCCACTGATTTGGTTGATGTTTTGCCCACACAGACAGGCGAGAGCTTCATGCATAGCCCTGGCTAGTCCGTCTAGCTAGTTGTTCTCCCTAAAGCTGAATTGGATCTTCTCCGAGGTGGGTGCTTCCATCTTGCCTCTGAGATCTACAACTATCATCCACTGTAGATCTCCTCCTACATGATCGTTGAGTTATGCCTCGAAGAACTCTGGGTGCGGGCGCTCAAGATACTCTACTAGTGCATCTAGATCCCTCTCAAAGATCAGGTGGCCTCCGTTGCCCAGCTGGTAGAACTTGCTATACTTGACCTCCATCTATAAGAATTTAGGGTGAGCAAGTTAGTGGGGTGATCAAGTGTGTCAAATTTTATGTAGGATTGCAAGAATTTTTTAGGAACATGATTTTTTTTTGAAATAATCTCAAGTATAAGAGCGGGAATAGGTTTTCATAAATACTCACTTCTTTTGTTTTGAAACTAAGTTTTTTGTTCAGACATCCATTCTAACTAGGGTCTCCTATGGCCAGGATGGCTCTGATACCAACTTGTCAACACCCGGATTTTTAATCCCAGGTGCCTGTTATGCCATACATCGTAATCCCAGGATTACCATTTTTGCAAGACATAACAGAATTGGTACCACAGTACATCATCCATTACAAACCATAATAAAGGTCTTACAAATAAAGGATCTCATGATCCAGTCTTAATACAATCAAAGCAGTGGAAAGTAAACGTAGTAGGGGCTCCATCTTTAGAGTCACATGCAATGCTGACGATGGGAGATGATCCTAGTTGTCATAGACCTCTTGATGTCCATCTTCCTGGTAGTCTTCCTCATAGTCTGGTCACGGGAATAGCCAGGGACAAAGCCATGAGTACTCTTTAAGTACTCGCAAACTAGCACTAACAAGTAAGGTAGTTCTAGTAGGAATCTTAAGCTCTAGGTTTATTTGCAAAAACCTAGGTTTATTTCATAAGGAGTTCAAAAGTAAAGAACCTAATATAATTTTCTACATCACTTAAGTGGGAACCTAGTTTTCATATCCACAACCCTGTTGTGGTCAAGTCAAGGTCATAGTTCAATTCACAAGTCATTTTGAAAACATATGACAACGGAATAGTATGGCCACTCCAAATGTCCATGACCGCAGACGTGGCTATTCAAATAGTTTGACACTCTGCAGAGGTGGTACACTTTCACCACAAAATCCGACACATCCGTCAGGGATAACCCTGAATCATCATACTTAGTATGCGGATAATCAATCATAACCTTTCAATTACACACTCTAGTATAGGCACCTCCCCTATGAGCTTGGCCTCCCAGCCATGGCCATCTGCCATCCTGGGCACTGCATAGGTGGACATTCACATTCACGTGGTAGCCTCAGCTCAACCTCTTTCCGCGAGGGAACCCATACTAAGGCATATAAACTTCTAGTTAAGCCCTACCCAATTCATGTATTGTGGTTGTACGATAAAATTGGAATGGTATCACATTTGAACCCAACCATCAGTTTTTATCAAAATCCGGGCTCATGCATCAAGAAGTTTCATCATCAAATCATTTTGTGTTCATAACACATGTCAAAAACATTTCAATAGAATGAACCATCATTCCAAGGTTTTCATAATCATTTTCTCCAAGTATTCCCATCTAAAAGATCAACTTTTATGCTTAGCACCACTAAAGTTAAGGGTATTCACTAATGAGGGTGCTAATCCAGTGTAACTATCCAAATCTAGTTTTATGCTTTTTAATGGCATCTAAGTATAACTACTTAGGCCTATTTTATACTCTTTATGGCATCTATCCTATTTTTCCAATACTCACAAATCACTAACTAAAGGTAAAGAACTTTGGTAAAAGTAAAAGAATAAAGCTTGCAAGTAAAACTGAGGATTGGTATAATCAAGGTTGCATAACCAAAGCATGCCTATTGCATCTTGCATAGGTTATATTGCATAGGTATGAAGCTTGCAAGTATTAGCTTGCCTTGAGTAGTGCAGTGGTTGAAGTTCTCTTCTTCTTCGTAGTACTCCTCCTCCTTGTATCCCAGGTCGGTACTAGCGTTTATAAATGAATACAAGGTACACAATCACCAAACAATACTTAACTACTTCTATGTAGCACATAAAGGCTCACACTAGATGATCTAGCATCATCACACACATCACATAAAATAAAGACCTAGTCTTATTTTTCTTATTTTAGAAAAGTAATATCTACTCATTGAAAATACTTAAGACTTAATATTCTCCAATTAAAATATGGGATCATGTTGACACATGTCATCACCACATATTCTAATACTTGGAAATGTGATTTAAAGTGGTGGTCATATTTTATAAAGTTTAAAAATTACTTTTTAATTAAAGTGACTAGAAATGCCTATATAGCATTCTTTTGGTACTAGTCCAAGATCAATGCATGTAGACCTAAATATTTTTACATATTCAGATAGATCTTGTCAAATGTGATTTTTGAGAGTTGGAATCAACTCAAAAGCATTTATCGTTGATTTTTGAAAAATGTATGAAGTTGGAAAAGTCTCTGTCTTGTTATTTTTGGTATAGGTGATCTATAATTTCAAATGGTTTGAATCCAACGGGCTTGGATAGATATTTTGAATACCTTTCTAACAAAATTGGAATCATGCAATTTGGTTCATTGAATCTCTTTGAATCGATTTTTGAATCTACCGACAGAATCTAGTTTTCACTAAATTGGAAAAAGTTTATTTGAATCAACGGTCTCTGCGCGGGAAACTAATTGGGCCGGCCCAGCTACGTGGCGCACATGCAGCGGGCTGCTGATAGGCGGGTCCTACTCGTCGGCAACTCAATTAACGCGAAGTGGTAAGTTTCAATCTCAGCCCTACGATTAGACTAGGATCTAACGGCTGTGGGTTGTCGTCTCCAGTGAATAGCTCCGGCGAGACTGAACCCAAATCGCGACGGTGGGGGTGCATGGGGGCTCACCAGGGCTCTAGCTAAGGTTAGTGATGGGGCAAATGAGTTTGTCGTTGACGGCGAGTCGAATAGTGGTCACGGCGACTCCTGGGGCAGCTCCTAGCTCTGGTTCCTCTTCTCCTCTACAGCGGCGGGCTCCGGTGAAATTCTGGCGATGTGGTGCTCGCCTTGCTCCGGGGAGTGGTATGGGAGGTTTCTGAGAGAGAGGGGAGTGTGATGGTCTAGAGAATTGGGGCTGGGGTGGCCTCTATTTATACACGTGAGAGGGGGACATGGCGGCATGGCTCGGGCTCATCGGCAACGTCGTTGCAGTGAGCTATCGGCATGGCTGAGGGTAGGGGTCGACACGGTGCTTTAGGATGGTTGTCATGCGAGTGATGGCGCGACAAGGGGCGGTCAAGAACGATTAGGAGCGGTTCGTGCTCTGTGCGGGAATGGCGACGGTCGATACAGCGCACAGTGTCTACGGTTCGTGCGGCGGCGAACGGGCATGTCTAGGGGTAGCTGGGGTCAGGGTGAGTACGGGCACACGCGGAGAGGGCGAGGCGTGGCGTGTGTGCGCATGTCTGCTACGGTGCTCTAGCGCGCTCTCGACATGGCGGACAGAGAAGTGTGCGCAGCGATTACGGCTGGTCCACGGCCTGTCTCCGGTCGAGGAGTGGACAGAGGGTGGCGGTGGAGTGTCGCATGTCTCCTGGACATCGTGGAAGAGGGCGACACGGTCTGTGGCGAGCGGTGTTTGGTCGACCGGCATGGCGAGCTCGGGCGGCACGACACTGGTGCGAACGGCAAAGGGGGAGCGTGTCCACTGCGCTGGTGGGCACTAGGGGAGACTAGGGGAGAGAAATGGGGCACAGTGGCGATCAATTACTACTCAGAACAGTAGAAGTTTGGCAAGGTTTACTGTTGTCTACCAGGTGCTCGACCAAATGGCCGCATGAATTCAAGATTTGAATTTTTGGATGAATTTTGGTGAGTGTTCTGAGTACTTGCTTGATAGTCTATGGTTGCTTGGGTTTGCCAAGGTGAATTTATTTGAGTGGTTTTTTAAAAGTGATGATCTTAGTACATACACTTGATTCAATTTTGCAATGTCCTTTAAAATGATTTGGAATGTGTTTTTGTTAATTTGTGAAGTGGCCTTGGGTTCACTTTTACTTGGTTTAGCAAGGGGTGAAAAGAATTGGGAAATTTTCTGTTATAAATCTTTTACTAGGAACACTCAAAGTGGTCTAGTGGATAATTTTGGCCAAAATGACCATTTGCTTATATGATTCATATTTGATTTTCTTTTCTTTTGATTTTGTTTGTAAATGGCCTAGATGATGTAGTATTCATCTTTAAACCATTCCTTATCATTTGTAGCAATCAAACATGGCAATTGCACTCATTCATACACTAATGTGATTCACACATACACTCATATTAAGTTTAATAATAATAGTTTTGGTTAACCCTAAACTTAGGTGATTTGAACTTGATCATCTTGATTAATATTTTTGGGGTGTTACAGTGTGGGATTCCATGAAGGATTTCCCAATGCCGCGAAGGCTCACCTTCTTCTCCGAGTCTATCCCATGAAGGAATATGCCCTTTCCTTATAGCTAGCTTTTCCTCCACTCGGGAGATGGCAAGCTCCACAACCACTTCACAAGCTCCACAAAGGAGAAGCCCGGATCTCTTCACAATCTTACACAAAGAGAACACTGTGGCACCAACCACCAAGCCAACTAGGAGGTCACCCTCCAAGAGTAACAAGCTCACGGTCTCTCACTCGAACAAATCGTAATGGAGAGCTCAACACTTATGCAAGAATGCAAAGCAAGAACACCAAGGGTGCTCAAAAATCCTTCACTCTCAAATCCCACCAAAGCAACAAGTGCTAGGGAGGAATTAGAGAGGAAGAACAATGGTGGAAGTCAACCGATGACTCCAAGATCTAGATCCAAAGGGTTCCCCTCACTCAGAGGAGGAATTAATTGGTGGGGATTGTAGATCTAGGTCTCCTCTTCCAAAGCCCTCAAAAAGATGCAAGAATCATATGAGGGAAGGGAGAGGAAGCAAGCTCAAGAGGGTCAACAATGGAGGTCAATTTCAAGCTCAAGAACACACAAAAACGTTGGGGGGAAGAACCCCCTTTTACAGGGGAAAGCAAATATGACCGTTGGGAGGAAATCTATGAAAACTCGGTTTAAAAGTCGGTTAGCCCAGCCCCAGAACCGGGAAACTCGGTCCCTAGGCTGGAGGACCGGCCTACAAACCGGAATGGCTCTGTTCGCCAACTCGGAATAGACTCGGTCGCGAAAACCGGAAAATCCGGTTTCAGATCCGGTCTAACCTGCGCTGGCACCGGACCGTTAGGTGTGGGAGTCGGTTGAACCGGATCCACAACCGGAATGAATCAGACTTCACGAAAAACGCAATAATTTTTGCATCCGGACTCCGATTTCGATGATCTTGGGCTTGTTTTGACGAGGAAAACAAGCTCTACAACATGGTGCATAAAAACATCATAGTCCAACAAAGTAGGATAGAACCAAATGAAGAAAGGCATGAAGCCTCTCTATAAGAAGAACCGGTAAAACCTTCAAACTCGAAAACGCCATAGAAGATGCATATGAATTCCTTTTTTCGATGAACTTGGGCTTGTTGAAGAGCTAGCAACAAGATCAAGAACCTCACATGGAGAAACACCAAGAAGCAACAAAATAGGAAGATGCAAAGTATGCAAATGATTGAGCTCCCTACGACGGTGTGATCAAGTTACCCAACCGAAAGCCCCTCTTGATAGTGCGGCTATATATCCTATAACCCGGTCTCCCAACAACCACCTTGAGACCGGTAAGAAGAAAACCTAGCAAGGCCATACCTTTGCCTTGTGCATCCCGCTTGATCTTTATGACAACGCTTCAAGCTCCATCCAAGCCGGAATGCATCACTAGATCATTGTTGCTTCGTGAAGACTCATAATTTGCTCCCTCATACACCACTATGGGATAGCTTCATTAAGACACGTCATCACATGTCTATTATCACCAATATGGACAGCAAGCTTCAAACAAATGATCTTCTCGAGATGCTTATCTTGAACTTGCCCTTCTCAATCTTGATGACGATCACCACTTGATGGCATCCTCTCATGGGCTATATGAGATCTTCACTTTTGAAGCATGCCCATGAAAAGATACCTAACCAATATATATAACAAAAAGGCACATATATAATGGGTTAGTTCATGAAGCATAATTGACAAGCTTACCATACCACAAGACACGTGGTACATTCTTTATGCTTCACGTGTTGACTAAGCTTGAATCTAATCTTCACTCTTTGTATTGGTCAACCAAGTATCTTCTCATGCTCCATCTCAATATCTTGAGGTACATAAAGAACTCTTCATTTGATTACATGCTCTAAATCTTAGTTAACCATAGCTCAACTAATGAGGCTATCATGACACTGACTTAGAGCCATATCTTGAATTCTTCTATTGAGATCACACTCTAAAGATGTTGATCATATCATATTCTTCTTCAGCTCGATGGTCTTGATGCCAATAATCAAGGTATATCTTTATCTTCATGACATCCATACTTGAATCCAACACATGGACTACAAGCATGACGTATGGAATATTCCTTCATATAAAACTCAATGAAAACATTAGTCCATAGGGATTGTCATTAATCACCAAAACCACACACAGGGGCAATTACCCTTTCACCCTCCCTCCTTTCACACGCCAGGAGTGGCCGGCCGCAGAGGTATTTGGGTTTAATAAGATGAACCCAAAGACTTCCATCCTCAGAGAGGATATGCCACACCCATTTCAACATGAGTGCGATGTTGAACCGGCGGGAATCCAAAATGCCTATGCCCAAGGTCCTTAGGGGCACAGATGTCAGTCCATTTTACCATGTGGTATTTTTGGTGCCCGTCCCTTGCCATCCAAAAGAACCGAGACAACTCCTTGGCGAATTTTGCATGGGTTCCTTCAGGTAGCAGCTATAGACCCATAATGTACATGGGTAGGCTGGACAGACATGAATCAGTCAAGATCCTCTTGATCCCCTTAGTCGTGAGACAAGCTCGCCCGGTCCTTTATTAATACACGAGTGTCGCGCACTAGGATCCCCAAGTAAGTGGTGGGGAAGTCCGCAAGACTTCACTTGAAGTTGTCAGTAATCTATTGTCGCTCCTCATCGAAGTATCCCAAAATCATCATCTCACTCTTGTCGAAGTTGATCTTAAGTCCCGTCATGGATTCAAAACATAAGAGCAAGAACTTGAGATTAATGATGTCCAATTCTAAGGCCTAGACCATGATCATGGTATCATCAGCATATTGGAGGTGGGTCACCTCCTCCTAGGATAAGATGTCGTACCACTCCAGAAATGTGGCTGGCGATTTTGGCTCTATCCAAAATCTCCACTAGGGCATCTACCGCGAAGTTGAAAAGCAAGGGAGATATAGGATCTCCCTGTCTCACTCCACAAGTTGGCAAAAAATATGGGCCAACATCCCCATTAATGTTGATGGTAGTGTTCCCGCTCAGGACGAACTGCATGATCCAACAGATCACACGGTCATCAAAGCCCCTCCTCTCTAGCACCTAGCGAAGGAAGGCCCACTCCAAGCGGTCATAGGCCTTATAGAAGTCTAGCTTCACAAACACGCCCTTATGGCGCCGAACTTTCACCTCATGAATGATCTCATGTAGGGCTAGGACTCCAGCATGGATTAGTATCCCTTTCAAGAAGGCAAAATGCAGGGAATGTGTGAGCCGCTCCATAACTAGTGCAAGCCTCGAGGCGCAGACCTTTGCAAAGATCCTCTGGATGACATTTATTACGGTAATTGGTCTGAATTGGCAAATATCCGTGGCCCCTGTGCCTTTGGGGATCAGGGAAATGACTCCAAAGTTCAGACGGGACATTACTAACTGATACATTGCAAATGTATCTATAATTTTTGATGTTCCATGCTTGGTTTTATCTACTTTCTTGTGTTCCATTCCAACTTTGGAGTACTTTTCATATGATTTCTTGGACTAACCTATTAACAAGATGCCACAGTGCCAGTTGCCTGTTTTCTACTGTTTTTGGTCCAGGAAGTCAGAAAATGAATATTCTCAGAATTGGACGGGACAAAAGCCAAAGTTACTATTTTCCCAGAAGACTCACGGAGCCCGAAGGAGAGTGGGAGAGGGCCCATAGGGTGGCCACACCCCCCTTGGCGCGGGCTAGCCCAGGCCGCGCCAGGGCATGGTGTGGGCCTCCTGGCTAGCCACCGACCTTGCCTCTTTCGCCTATAAGAGCCTCCCGATACCAAAACCCTAGATCATCAATCAGAAATCCACGAAAAGTTCCACAGCACCGCCGCCACCGAAGGGGAGATTCAGGGGACAGAAAGTCTTTGTTCCGGCACCCTGCCGGGACGGGGAAGTGCCCCCGGAGCCATATCCATCGATCTCCACCACCATCTCCATCACCATTGATGATTCCCATGATGAGGAGGGAGTAGTTCTTCCTCGAGGCTAAGGGTTCTACTGGTAGCTATGTGTTCATCTCTCTTTCTATGCATGATCATATTGTGATCATAAGCTTTGTAATCAAGTAGATCTACCTTGCTACTCAAGTGCTTTATTAGATCTCTGCTCTCCCCATGTGTGTGAAAGTGACAGCGTGCACACCATGGTGGCACTTAGGCTAGAGATTACAAATACTTGTTATGAGTTATATTTGGAGTTGGATGTCTTTATGAAATTGTGGTGTTTGTTGGAACCATCTAGTACTCAAGGTGATAGTGTGGGGTTTTCTAGATGGGAAAGGCTTACTTTGAGGTGTGCTGTTATAGCCCTACCAACGATTAGAGTGTTCAACCGGAGAGTAGTTAAGAGTAGTATCATGAAGATAATATATTTATATGAGAGTGTTCACTAGTGAAAGTATGATCCCTAGGCCTTGTTTCTAAGCATTGAAACACCGTTTGCTATTAGATCTATTGCATGTTTGCTTGTTTCCATCTTTATTTCAGTTTGCCTTTAGTCTCTTCCACGCCATCAATCTATTTTCTAGCACCGTTGTCTTATATCCATACCACTTGTATTTCACTATATCTTCGCCGAACTAGTGCACCTATACACCTGACAAGTGTACTGGGTGTGTTGGGGACACAAGAGACTTCTTGTATCTTGATTGCAGGGTTGCTTGAGAGGGAATACCTTTAACCACTTCCTCCCTGAGTTCGATAAACCTTGGGTGATCCACTTAAGGGAAAACTTGCTGCTGTTCTACAAACCTCTGCACTTGGAGGCCCAACAACTGTCTACAAGAATAGAAGCGCGTAGACATCACTAACGTCCTAGTGTAAAACTCCTGGAACATAGGCATTATCACCGCCTAAAAGGGATCCCAAAAGGTCTAGAAGAAGGCCACCGGAAGACCATCTGGCCTGCGGGCCGAGTTGGTCTTCATGTCCTTAATCACTTTTAAGACCTCCTCTAGCGAGAACAGGAGGGTGAGCTCCATGTTGTCGGTCGTCACCCTAGCCTGGGTAGGCCAAAGGTCGACAGCCAACGTGATCCCTGAGTGGGGTCTCGCCGAGAACAATTCCTTATAGAAGGAATAAATATGGGTAGAGATATCCTCAGGCTCTTCCAAGAGCTGGGCATCCTCCCAGAGGCAGGGGATCAAGCACTTCCTACGTCGTCCATTGGCGATGGCGTGGAAGTAGGCAACATTGGATTCCCCTTGGAGGATCCAGTTTTGACGACTCCTGTAGCACCCCGATAAAATCACAACTAGAAAATCGCGTGTTGTTTTTATTTTGTGCATCATCATGACCACATGCTCATGTCATCATGCCACATTGCATTTGAGCATCGTCATCATCATACATGGTTTGCCTAAAACTATTTTCTAAAAGCCTAGTTTTGTTTTCTAAATATCCCTATCTTTATTTCAAATCAAAAAAACCTGGCCTCTTCGGATCTTTTATTTATCTAAAAACTATTTGCGAAAGTCTTTTGTATAAAAATAAATAAATAAACAAAATAAAAACTATTTTGTCTGGGGAGGCAGCCCAGCCGTTAGGCCAGGTCACCTACAACCCGGCCCCAACAAAACCCTAACCGGACCAACCATGGCCAAACCCTAGTCCTATCCCTACCTAATCCCACCACACACCACATCCATCCCACTCCCTGCCGCTGCCAACCACCCCACCGACACACACTAGTGCACACTGCGATGGTGAGCCACACTTGTCGCGCTACACGTCAACGCACGCTTCCTCCCGCTCCCACATGCGCACGCTCCCCACCTGGCCCCACAAACCTTCTCGCCTGGCTCCCGTGTGCCGCAAGCCGCCCCAGCCTGCCATCCTCACGTCGCTCCCTTGGTCCCACCCCATCGACCGACACGTTCCTCGCCCCGCACGCTCCTATGGGTCTCTCCTCCCATCCCCATCTTGCACGACCGAGTCCTCCTCGCTCTTGATACCATCGCCGCGATCCCCGTACCCTGCCGCGACCCCGTGTCCTCTCCTCTCCCTGGCGAGGCTTCCGCCACCGAGCCGCTCCGTGCTCGGCCACCCGACGACCTTGTCGGCTCGAACCCGCCGCCGCGCCCCTTCACCTTGTTGGCGGCCGCCTCCTCTCCCGCAAGCTCCTCCACGCCGTCATCGTCGTCCTCCGTCCCGAGCTCGTCGCCTCGTCGACCTGCGTGGCCCTTGTCGTCCCCGAACCAAGCTCTTCCTTGACCTCTGTGTCTGGTCGCCACGCCCTCCCGCGGTTCCTCTCCACCGGCTCTGTCCCTGCGGCCACGCGAAGCTCCTCCAGTCCGGCGCTCGATTCCGCCTCTAGCACCTCGTCTCCTCAAGCCTCCCCGTCCCGCCGTCCTCGTCCCGCAACCCTGCCTCTCCTCGACTAGAGCCAGCCGCGTCCGGTTGCTGCGAGGGCCAGTACTTGTGTTACCGCTCAAGATCTTCCTGCAGACTACCTCGCTGTCTGAATGCATGTATGTCTCTTCTTGCATGTTGTGAGAATCAGATCGATCCACAACAGAGCTCGTACCTGCTTTGGTCCTTGGTCATACTAATAATTTGTGGCAACATTCTCTAGTTCTCCACCATGTACCGGTGTTGATGCTATTCCAAGTTTGTCCACGAGGCTGTACGATACCGAAAATCCGAGCCATCCGAAGACCGTACCGGTTCCAAGTCAAGATCGCCATCATGGAACCTCGAAGACCTCCTTCTAGGCCCCGATCCCGGAGTCCAGAGTCTGAAGACCGGACCCGAACCTCTCAGAACCAAGACCTTCGCTCCCTAATGTGATCCCCTATCCGAGACCCCTATTTTTATAATATCTACATATACTTGTTGCATATATTTGTTCATGTCGCATACATATTGTGCGGTTTGGGGGTATTTTGTCGACTCACCTAATAATTAAATATGGAGACTATATGTGGGCTACTCTAGTCTTATATCTGCTCCATTTAAATTTGTGTAACGAACCGATGCCATGTTATGACTTGTTAATACAACATTTAAATTGCAGGGTATCTAAATAACTTGAACCATTTAACTAGTTGTCGGGACCTCGGTTCCGCTTAATATTGCCTAATTGTATCGCATCTTTGCCATGTCGTGCATCATACATGCATCATGTCTGATCTTCTATCGTAGTATTAAATAGTGCATCCGGTGTTTCTTTTAGTGCTTTGGTTCTTCACGGATTTGGCCGTTGAGTGGATGCGAGTATCGACAAGTTCTCCGGTGTCTCTTCGACAGTGTTTCCCAGGCGAGCATTCTCCCCCTTTCTACCTATTTTGCATTTATAGTCTTTATTTCCTCCTGTTGATCTATTGCTATCCGTGTCACGATGCTTTAGTGTTCCATACCAGATATACTCCGTGCAGCCTTTATATTGCCTTGGACACCTCCTATTACCTGTTGTTTGGTAGATAGATGGTCTTGCGAGTCGTAGTCGCTTGCTCGCGTGCGATCCCGTGTCGTGAAGTACCACACAGTTGTTGGAATGTTGTCATATGATTTACGGTGGAGAGGATCATGACTTTAAATACAACTATTAAATTACTAGGAATAGATATAACTAACGCAGAGGCATCGGTGGGCAATAGATGTTATTTGGTTTTTCCACGCTCACTTGTGTCCCGTAGCACCCCGAGTACTTGATACCTGTTCCTTGACTATCGCACTATCCGCATGTGGGACCATGAATCCCCTTAGCCAGAGCTTGATTCATTTCTTATTTCTTGGGGCCACAAACTAGTTTGGGGCTTTATTACTATCCTGTACTTATGCCATGCTTTACTGCTTTATTTAAGATTGCGCGTGGAGCGCCTGTACTATTTAGGAACCCCGTGCCATGTTTCCGCTGTATCGACAAGCCCATTCGCACTTTCAGGTTCCCAGTCGTTTACAGCCGTCGCCACACACCCTGGGTCCGTCGCGGAGCCGGCCGACTTCGTAACGGGTAGCATATTGGGGGTGGCCCCCCTAAAATATTTTATGAATCCTATGATTGCTTTGTCGTGAAAGCCTCGTTGGGTTTTGATTTGGTTTTTTCAAGGTTGATCGTGCGTGTGTTGCTATTTGTGCACCTCTGCAGGGTAAATCTTTCTGAAAGCCGTGTCCGTGGTTATGGACGACTTGGAGCACAGTATCTCGATTATAGACAAGCATAACTAAAGTAGTGCTATAAATTTGACTTAATATGTGACTAGTAATCAGCTTCACTATAATGGAATGGATAATAAAAGTGTCAACAACTGGTGGAACTGGGGTGTATCGTGTCATGTTATACTTGCCTAGTAAGTATTGCAACTCCAATAGAATGAAATAAAAGTGCCAACAACTGCTGGGTTTGGGATGTCACATGCTAATTGTATCTGACTAGTAAGTACTGCAACTACAACTGAATGGTTAACTAAGACTGTCCACTACTTATGCTATCAGGATGACTCATGCTATCTATATCTGACTAGTAAGTACTGCAACTATAATAGAATGAATAAAACTGCCAACTGTGTGAGTTCCTCGGTTTGACTTCCTCGTTTGGTCTCGAGGGGGAATACCAGGATGGGTATGATTGGTGTTAGTATCAGGTTGGTTCCGAATAGGTATTTCTTATCTCTCTCTAATAGCCGACAGTTTATCGAGTCTCTATAGGTTGTTTAGTGCATGCTTCGCTGCCGCTTCAGTCCACCATACCTATATAGGCGAGAGCCGCCGAATTCTAGCCTCGTCGTGTACTGGCCTCAGTACTGACACTCCTCTTTTTCCTTTGCCCTTTGTCGGCACCCCTTTTGTTTTAGCAGGTTTGAGATCGACGTCGTTAGCAAGGTTACTCTTCCGGCTTGGCATGGGCAGGGTTATTGACGCCATTGGTTATTCTTCAGGGCTCTTAGCCCAATTTGCATCTTGTCCGTACTCGGATGTTGTATCGTTTTCAAGGTGATTTGGATCTTTGCATTGTATATCTGTATTCTTGACTCATGGAGTCGTGTTGTATATATATATATCTGTTCTGTGGGTTTCATCGTAAACTATTGTGTAATGGTATTACTTCGTTTTCCACCCGCACGTAAGTGTCTGGTGGGTGTCCTTGAATCGTTTCTATACGGGTTTGACGGGAAGCGCTAAAACTTGCATAGGACCGATTCGAGGGTGTTACAACTCCTCTATCGCTAAAAGTATTCCTCCCTCTTATAGATCTCCATAAGAGAGGCTTCTAAGGTATATCTATCCGACCACTCGTCAGCCGATAGGCCAACAAGATCTGCCTTGCGATCTAGTGCTTGTATTTCATCGATGAAGGCGCCCTTTTGTATCCTGAGTGTAGTGTGGCCTCTAGATTTGCTCCCCAGTCTCGCATGAATTGGCGGATTAATTTGGCACAGTGATGCCAAACTTCACTCACCTCCACCACCCACTCATCTTGCCAGGAAAAGATATGACGACAACCTACAACTTTGTTCTCGATAAGTTCAGATCCAAACTCAGCGTCTATAAAGCACACAGACTCTCCCATGCTGCAAGACTCGGTCTCATAAAGTCTGTTTTTGCTTATCTCCAATTTACTACTACATGTAAAATATCCAATTCACAAAGAAATTCGTTGCCAACCTAAATGCCGTCGTCCGGAACTTCCGGTGGTCAGGAGTTAGGAAACAAATTCGAAAGCCCTTTGTCTTATAGCTTGGAAGGACATTTGCACGCTGAAATATGAGTGAGGGTTAGCAATTTGTAATATCCAAGCCATGAATCAGGCTCTTATCGTTATAGCAGCTTGGGGAATTGCTGATCAACTGAATGAGCTAATTCACGTGATTCTCAAATCCAAATATTTTCCCGACTCCTCCGTTTGTTTTGCGTCCAAAACCCATCTATACCTATACTTACTTTTTTTTGACAATCAATATCATATATATTTATATCGCCAAATAGTACATGGTAGAGATACACAAGCCGACTTCAGTGTTTACAAAATAAAGTCTAAAAAAAAATAAGTAAATCTTCGAGGTCTTCAAATTCTTCTTCTTTCATGACACGATCTTGTACTTTCCTGAAGGTAGCCGAAGAAACATGAGCAGACTTGTAAATACCAGCGATGGTTCTCCTATAATTTTAATTTGAGCCGCAGTGCCAAGGTTGCGTGCACGCATTCTGGTCCAACTCTTTTTAGATCAATTTACCCTCCCACCAAACCACATTTTTCCCGCAATAATGCCACCTGTAAGTGAAAAACTGGTTTGATATTTTTTTCCATTGTTTTATCCGTTTTCTACCGCTTTCCCGATCGATTCCTAGCGGGCTCGCACGTCATGTGTCCGGCCCAAGAGCCCCCAACTATGTCCTAGACTCCTAGCTGATCTCTAGTAATAGTTTCGATTTACATTCACTTGTACCGTTCGATTGGTTCGAGATGTTCTATGCGGGATGGATCCTTTTCCTGGGCCTAAGCGCAACATCAATCTAAATTAACACCAAAATGGGCGCGAGGACGGCGGCGACAAGCCCGGTCTAGCCAACAAAAATGAGCCGCGAGCTGAGACGGAGTCCACGATCAAGAAAAAAAAGCATCTATCCGACCAACAGGACACGTCATGTACGTATATCCCTCGGAGCAGAGTTCTACCCGAACTAAAACACCTATGGTAGCAAGCCAGGTCTTGGTCCACATCATGTCTATATACGAGATTGGATAGTGGGATGTCTCGGGTCAGCTCATCTCATTACATCGCATCTAGAGGTCAGAGAGACATGGCAGACATAGATATCGCCGGTAGATGGTGACGATGGCTGGCTCCCACCGGCTACGAGCTCACGGGACTGCGCCGTCGTCAATTTCGACCTTGGGGAAATTGGAGGGGCGCCCGTCACTGTGTTGAAGAGGAGGAGCGGCGACGTTGATCTGGGGGAGATTAGAGGGGCGGCCATCGCTGTGTTGAAGAGGAGGAGCGTCATCAGTGTACCGCCGTGACCATCCATGACTACTCCGACTAGAGGAGAGCCACCGCCAAGGGAAACTGGCTGGCACAACACAGCACATGGGTCATGGCCGATCTCGATTTGTTTATAGGGGAGGAGGCTATAACTCGTTCCCGTTCTAGCAGCACCTACAGTTTGAGCTACCGTGATGGGCTGATGGCAATGGTTCGGTGGGTATCGATTGACTGATTGTTGATGTACTGCAACCGCAATGTGCGTCTGTTGGTGTGTGATTTTTATTGATTTCCCTGCATGAGCTCTTGTGCACTTGCTGCACCGGCCTCAACTCCGTCGACAGTGTCGTCGTCCACGACATCCTCTAGATCTCCACCGACTCCGAGCTCGCCCCTGTACTTATCTCCCTGTGTCTCATATGTGCTATAGTTTTCCCCTCCACGCTGTTGCTCGGGCCAAGCTACGGCGGTCCGGATCCCCTGACCCGGTTCTTAATGCTGATGCTCCTCTTGCTGCAGGTGTTAGTGTGCCTCGGTATACTGATTCTCAGGTGTGTCCATGAATACGTAGCAAAGGACGAAATTGCAAAACTTTTCCTTGAGGAGGTGTTGCCCACTCTACTTCTGCGAGAATTTCAGCTGGAGTGGCGAGAGGAGACCTCAAAGGATCAGGTAATAGAGGGTTCCTTAATTTTTTTGTTTGAAAAATATGTAATCGATATAAGAATAGTTACATAAGTTATCCTGAAGATTGTTCGGTACTCCTGGCAATGGAGTAATTAGGTTTACAATTTGATATTATTTGTGGATGTCAACATTAATTCTGCTTGTTATTATCTGAAGTATTTGTATCTCAGTTTTCCATAATGTGTTGTTTTGTAGGCATCCATGCCAAGTTCGAAAATAACAGAAATACATTAGAATTGGAGTACAAATCAAGAGTATTTAATTTGTGGCATCCTTTTGGGATGGAGAGAGTACATAGCACTCGTACACCACAAGTGTTTTGCTTGTTTGCGCACTAAAAGAATTTAGGATAAACACACGTTTTCCTGCACTCCCTCCGTGCGTAGAAAGATATCACAGATTTATCTCGGTTCACATATACCTAAACGTGTTTTAGTGTAGATATACGTGAATATAACTAAACCCGCGACATCTTTTTTGGATGGAGAGAGAAGCATGAACGACGGGAGCTAGGAGCTATGTGCCAGCTCGCTCCCCAGTCGGTCCTGAGCAAGCCCAAAACAAACATGGAACGTATAACAGTTTTTGCTTGACCAGGCACCCATCGTAGAGGAGGTGGACACCATGGTCTGTCCGGTAGCTTCATTTTGCGGGTGTCAATGGACCTCGGTGCTGACTACTAGAGCTTCTACCACCGCAGACTTTCCTTGTTGAGTAACAAAGCAATTTACCAAGAGAATTAATCATAATAAAAGATAGATAAGGCCTCATCAACTGCACGCCCATGCATGCCACGACAAGGGCATTAGCCAACGTTGATCCTTGAGTACAGCTTCTGCTTCGTTTGCTGCGGGAATTAAAGGTCACTACTGCAGGGATGCTAACCAAGCTTTGCATATTCGATCACAACGTCGTTGTGCATTGACAAGCTAGTAGGGTCTCCGCACCGAATAATTTATTTTTTGAAACACAACGTCGTAGGCCGAATGATTGATAAGCTATATACAAAGTCCAGGGTCATTTTGTGAGAGCCGACTCTTGGTGTTTCTGTCCTTTTTTTGTATATAAATGTTGAATGAGTCCTACTGTAGAGGAGGAGTCCCACAATTCAATAGATAAGAAAGTTTATGTTAAACTTGCTGCTTATTCTGCAGTTCGAATGGCCGAAAGACTCTTCACTGGCCTGATCGAAAATCTGCATCATGATCGTTCAAGCAGCAACAGTTTCAGAAACAAATTCAGGAAACCTTTGGACTCGGCTTGAAACACATACAGGTAAGGAGTAGCTATTCATTTCCAGGCACGCAGGTTCAGAAATACAAGGGGCAAGAACAGATATTTGGATCACTAGAAGAAGTTCCACTGGGATTTGAAACACATACTGGTAGCAATTCATGTCCGGCCGAATGACCACACTTCACCTCGCCCAGCCAAACGCCATCAAAGTGACGTACATGTCAGGTGCATTTGATATCGTCCAATTGGATTATACTCCCTCCGTTCTTTAATATAAGGTGTATAGTTTTCTTGCATGAATATTAGCGCATATACTGGAAGGGCAAATTTCGTTGCTTTAGGATGTGAATACCCCAGGTGATTGACATGATATAGAGGGAGTATAAAATCTAGGTATCCTCTCTATCCTGATCGGATTAATTGCCTCCTAAATAAGAGGAACAAAACCCAAAACACTCTATACACCTTATATTATGGATTTTTTTACAGAAAACTATACACCTTATATTAAGGAACGGAGGGGATATTATAAGCTTCCTCCTATCGGTTCAGTTATTATTATTCTTGTCCAGTGACCCTTAAGGAAAGCAAATAGGGAATATGTTATGCAAAATCTTGGAGGAAATGAAGTAGTATATAGGATGAACACTTGCTCTGCATGAAAGGGACCAAGATGACATTCAGTTTGTTCCTCACATACTGGATGGCTGTTGACTTGAAAGCGGTGTATATCGGAGGTCTAGTTTTGCTCCAAAAACTATACCCCCTCCTGTTTGTATTAATAGCTTCAATTTTATCTAGATTCGTATGTATCTAGTTAAATATTTGGACTAGAAGTATTCATATCTAGACAAAGTTGAGACCACTAATATGGACCGGAGGAAGTATGTAAAAGAAACTGGGATACTGTTGCAACTTACATTGCTCTGCACAAAATCAGAACTCTGAACCAAGAAATTAGTCTCGTTGTGTTACCACTGAAAAGAAAACCTCTCACTGGATTACGCAGGCCTAGATTTTTTTTAGCGGATACATAGGCCTAACTGAAGTCCACACGGAACCTGGGCTAATGAAAAATTCAAGCCAAGCAACCAACTGAGTGACCAGCAGTCGACCCTTTTGGTTATGTCCTGTAATTTTATTTCAACTCTGACCGAATCATAGATCAACAAAGAGATCAAAACCAATAAGACACCTTTGATCGAACAATGCAAAGGTAACAATACTGTTCAAGTTTAGCCGAAGACTAGATGGACCCAGCGCGCTCCGCCGCGCTATCCTCTGCTAATTGCGTTTAAATTCTATGGCAGGGATGTTCTCTTTCTTGAGTATATATGGTTTCGTATTCTGTCCGTTGTGGATTGTTTCGGTTCGTATGGCATGGACTTGTTCATTGTACATTGGAGGCTAGCGAGAGCGAATTGCGTCCCACGCACCCCTAAATCCGAAATGACTTGAGAGGTGTAGGATAAGTGGGAGCCTTTACGGGCGCAAGTGAAATACCACTACTTTTAACGTTATTTTACTTATTCTGTGGGTCGGAAGCGGGGCAAGTCCCCTCCTTTTGGCTCCAAGGCCCGGTCTCATCGGATCGATCCGGGCGAAAGACATTGTCAGGTGGGGAATTTGGCTGGGGCGGCACATCTGTTAAAAGATAACGCAGGTGTCCTAAGATAAGCTCAACGAGAACAGAAATCTCGTGAGAACAAAAGGGTAAAAGCAAACCCACCGCACACCCGTGCACCGGTCTTGACCAGCGACCCGTCGTCATAATGATGATCACCATAGATTCACATCACACACACGCCATACAACAATCACACCTCATGACACGTCCAACCGTAACCGACCCCTACAACAACATTGGAAAAAAATGCAGAGCAGGGAGCAGAGAGAACGAACCAAAGAGGAGGCAGCCCCAGAGAACACGCATGGCTGCAGTGGCCGCACCGAAAACCAGCCCACACCGACAAAGTTCAGGAGCCGAAGAAGCAAGAGGTTATAATAGCGCCAAAGGAAACCACCACCACATCAAGAAGATGAGGAGAGAGAATGACCATGCGGTCAAAGCAACAACGAACCGACCCCATGCCCCGCTTGACCCTTCCACGTAGAACACATACGACTACACATGGCCCGCTGCAATATCAAGAACACAAAGACACGTAGGCAGGCCTGCACAAAACGACGACATCCATTTCTCAGCAGTTACTTGCCGACAGCTAGTGCCATTCAAAAGGACATACCGAGACAACCATAGATTCGAAAGCTAATTTCAGATATTTCACGCTTGTAAGTCCAAGCGTGATTAATACTTCTAAATCACCGTTCCCATACTATCATTTTCTCTCCTGTAATTAAACTATCTCGTAATTAAAGCCGTTACATAATAAAAATACACAAGAAAACCATGATTAAAAATTGGAATCGTTTTGCCCACTTAATACGTCATACTATTTTGAACTATTTTTTTTACGAAGTGTAGATCTTGTTTTGGATCAGTTCACCACACCGCAAACTGGAGCCCACCCAAGTACACCTCTCGAGCAACCACAAGAGCTCAATTCTAGGGAGCTTAGTTCTCTTCTAAGATGTCATACAAGCGTTCGGTAATAGGTTGTGTAGCTCTGTATTTTTTCTGAACTTTGGGTTTTTAATTTATTTTCATCTTCACATTGTACTTGTGCATTGGCGGCAAGCTCTGGCGCAGCAAGGATTTTAGCATTTTGCTTCCAGCAGTGGCAGAAAACAATGTGCGCTTTTGGGTTTCACGCTAGCCATGCAGAATTGCAGATGCAGGTGATTTCACCAATATTCTTGTGTTGTTTCCATGACAAGTGCCCGCGACAATTTGGAGCCATAATTGGTAAGAGCAACTCTAGCAAAATCTTTAAAATCCATCTCTATAATTGATTTAGAGGGAAACTATTTTAGATGCTATGGGGTGCTTTCCTAGATCAGATCCTTTGCAGGATTTTAGAGGAAACCATTCGATTTCAGTAGGAACCCGGATGAGAGAGACCCTTAGTAAATAGTAACTGCGTCATCTTGTGCCGTTTGATCTACCGATTGAGCTGACCAAGAACATGTCAGTGACGTTATTTTTTTCCAATTCTTGCAGATCTGAATGGACGATGCGAGAATTACAAGATGGAAAGTGAAGAACAAGGCACCTTTCGGTCTGAAATTGCCGGTCGTTTTCACGGTTTCACACTTGGAGGCCCCTCCACCGCTGGACGGCCTTGCAAGATGATATTAATCCCCTCTTAGCTTGTAGACAAGCATCTGTCCAGCTGATGAACATGAAACGGATGCTTTGGCCTGCATTTTCTTGGAAACCTTGCCTTCTGTATTTAAATCTAAAAGCTGGCGATAGTAAACTATAGTGCTTGTGCTATTGAAGACGGCTTTGTCTTTTGACTGGCTAAGTGTTTGTACTAACTCAACGACAACAATTGCGTTGACCTGGTACTTATTTTCTCAACTAATTAGTTCTCAGTTAGTTGAATTTGTTTTATTTGTCATCATGCACTTTTGCAGGAGTACAATTTGGTTCATTTTTATGCGAAACCAAGGGAATGCTGGATGTATAGTTCGTGCAGTACAAAAATACTATCTATTTTTTGAACCTCGCTTTATTGAAGACACCATTTAATTTGTGATACTCCTAAAATCTATATCTATATTCGTGTGGCTCATTTCCATATGTGCTAAGTTGTTTTAATCTTCGGCAGATTGAAAGCGTGCTACTGTATCCATTGTTCTATAACAATGTTTTTGCTTTTGATAACGAGTACCCCTCCATCCCAAAATAAGTGACTTGTATTTGCTATATTTGGATGTATCTCATACTAAAACATGTCTAAACACATGCAAATCTAGATAAATCTAAATCACTTATTTTGGGATGAAGAGAGTACCTATTTGGTTGCCTTGGTCTCAATAAGTTTATTTATTTCACCTTGACCTTAAAGGGTGAATAAATTTCTTCTCATGATATTTCTCTTTTATTGGCAATTTTCTGCTATTAAGTTGTTGCTGGGTGTGAACACTTACTTGTGTTTATATATTGTGAAAATCACGATTCATGTTCTTACATTTCAAAAATAAAAACAAGTATGCGTACATGCAAGTAGCTTGATGATATTCTTCTTCTTTCTGTTGGATGTTTGAGTAATACAAATTACAATTTTTCTAGAATCATAAAAAACCGATTAATTTTAGACCGTTGCAACGCACGGATATTTTTTCTAGTATCCCTAATTTAGCCTTCTGGACCTCAATTCTCTAAGTACTACCAATTCTCAAAGACCACCCCTTCTAGTACCAAATCACGGTCGGCCATATTTCTATTTGGAGTTCCCCCTTTTGTCAGAATTGGTACACCACGTACGACAACCGCTTTGTTTATCTTGCCCAGGTCAAGGATCTCTGGCTCCTAACCAAAAGGCTTGGAAACAACCAGCTCATTGATACGCCTTTTGAGGTACATATGGCAAATATTATCAAGCAAACATCAATTGTCTTCTCACGGGACAACGGTGTTTTATGCTGGAAACTCGCGCGCCTTCAGGTAAATGTAACATACAAAAATTGTTTATTATGCTGGAAACTCGTCCCTGTTATGGTGTGACGATTAATGTAATCAAATCAACCGTAGGTGATAGTGATTAAACATTATCTCACGGTCAAATGATTGAGTTACTACGCTCTGCTAGATATACAATGTCAAACTTTGAGACTGGATCACATTGCATCGTTTCATCCAATGAAGTGACCTTGTTGTTAGTTGCTGTGGTAAAAAGTGCATGATCGGGAAACCTCGATCACCAGCTGCCAAACAAACAGTCTAGCGGATACTAGGGACGTAATTTCTTTATATACCACACCTGTATTAATGTTTCACTTAATACAATTATATCATGATACAAAACTATTAAGAACATATGAGATATATCAATAAAGATAACTTTATTATTGACCTCTCGGGCATATCTTCTTCACTTACACCAAGCAGGTACTTATAGTGGATTCGATAAACTTAGGGTCTTTCTAGGGAAAAAGAAGCTATTCTATATCAATTATCCGGATCAAATGTATCAATTTTGTATTGTTATATTACTTTTCTTGTTTATTTTTAGTTTTCCAGCTTATACTATATACATTAAATTTTATCGTTCACTTGTATTTTTTAATTCCTTTTTTGGAAATACATTATTTTAGTGTTCTCCATTAGTACATACTGCCTCCGTTCTAAAATGTAAGCCATCTAAGAATAGTAAAAAATCAAGGTTTTCTAAGTTTGACCAAGTTTAT
Organism: Avena sativa; assembly: GCA_916181665.1. Taxonomy (NCBI): domain Eukaryota; kingdom Viridiplantae; phylum Streptophyta; class Magnoliopsida; order Poales; family Poaceae; genus Avena; species Avena sativa. The sequence continues at coordinate 689,006,108 of OV702289.1, forward strand.
ATAAAATATAAACATCTACAATACTAAATCAATATCAATAGATTCACCATAAAGTATATATTTTGAATATGTCGATCCAATATTGTTGACGTAGATATATTTTTCTAAATATTTGGTTAAATTTAGTAGGATTTGAGTTTAACTAATCTTAGATGCCTTACATTTTGGGAGGAGAGAGTAAGGAAAATTATTTACTTGATACTTTTTGATACATGAACATTTGTTTTGAAATACTAGTACTTCCTCCGTTCAGAAATAAGTGACTTGTATTTGTCTAGATTCACATGTATCTATACATGTTTTATTATAAGAGATATGTGAATCTAAATAAACTTAAGTTACTTATTTCTGGACGGAGGGAGTACAATATTTTCAGGCTTCTTAAGAGATTTGTATAGTACTTCCCCGTCTTAAAATAGATGTCGCAGATTTATTAAAATTTTAATAAATCTAGACACTATTTAGTATATAGAGATTTGTCTAAATTTTGATAAACCTGCACAATCTATTTTGGGCCGGACCGCTCCAAATAAAATAACTCTAGGTGCCTATTTTCCGATTATGAGACCCCTGGAGAGTTGTCTCTAGTTGAAAGGCCGGTAGCAACCGCATGTTCCGACGTGCTTATGTGGCCCAACAAGCTGTAGTGACAAGGTTGCATTGTATCGTTCCGTGCTATCTACTTGCTGGGCCAGTTGACGACTGTGCTAGCTTCAAGTACCAGGTAGACTCCGATGGACTGGGCTCGAGGAAATCCGAGTCGATGGCTGGCGCCGCCCTGTCTGTCATCACCCTGCCCTGCATCACGGAGTGCCCTCAAAAAAAAAAAAAGTAGCATGGACAGATCGAGTAATAGGGTCCAGTGATCGGCGCGCACTCACATTACCCATTATACTAGTCAACATGTACATCGGTCACAATCAGACGGACGAAAAGAAAAATGATCAAATAGTACTGTAGCATGAATGCATGATCATATATAAAAACAACGACGCAGAAAGGCTAAATCAACTTCATTGATTACTTGCATGATTAGCCAGGGACCGAACTCAGCTCTGTCCTTCCTAGCTATCACCACCGGCTTAATGATCACGCAAAAGTAGACCCCGCCACATCTAGTTTCGAGTGTATTTTATCTTCTGTCTCTGCCTGCCTCACAATACTTTCTACAGCTTGTCATGCAGCAGTATCTTTACAAACTCTAGGCCCAATAGAAGCAAAGCCATACGGGCCATCCAGCAGCAATAACCCAAGCAACAACAACTAAGAGCAGCCGTTGGTTATAAGAAAGTGCCATGTCATCAGCCTGCTGTATAGTTCACTGGTAGCTATAAAATTCTACTGTTTAATCAATATGTGGCCTATATTTTACTCTCACAACCTAGCAGGAGCACGTGCTAGAGCTGGCTCTTAACTTATAGCCCGCTTACAATCTTTCTCATCTTCTCTCTCCTCCACATCATCAAAACTATAATATTTTATCTCTTATTGCCAGCTGACTATACTCTATTGTACTTGCTCTAATGGATTCATGGTGAGTTCCTCGTGTCCAAAAAATGATAAGGATACAGTCAACCAAGAAATTCTTACCTCCAAGCTCTATTAGGAAGAAGTATACTTCTAAGTTCTATCTCTATTAGGGAGAAGTAGCTAAAAAAGTACAAATAGAAATTATAATGTGAATTGTCCAAAATACATAGAAGTGAATTCCATATCTCGGATTAGATAATGAATCTAACCTAGGAATATATAATACCCTATATACATTTGTTTCTTCTTTTTTGTTTGTGTATTTTCTTTTTTTTTAAATCGGATTCTAAAATCATTGCTTAATGCGGAAAATCGCACAAAAGATGACTCCACTTCACTATACATTAGGGATATATAGTATAGATCCATTCTAACTCCACCCTTCCTCCTTAATGCATCTCTACTTTGATGATTCCATAATATAGTCTATTTTCTCTCCCACAACTCTAGGTTGTATATGCATACACATTTCTAACCATTTTTTTTGCAACCAAGCGGATTATCTAGAACCATGCATGAATCGAGCTAAGCCAAAAAAATACTCTCTCTATCTCAAAATAGATGTCGGTTCTTTAAATTTGGATGTATCTACTAGATACATCCAAATTTAGACACATTTGCGACATCTATTTTGAGATGGAGGGAGTACTGTTTCCAAAACTAGCCAATTCAATGATGGTCCTCCATGGATTCACCTATATAGGCTGCGACTAATGTTGTATAAAAAAAGCTTGAATACCACTTGTAAATTATCCAAGAAACATGACATGTATAGGGACTACTAAGGGGACTAAAGAAACAAGAACAACAACGGCTAATTCATCCGCTAATATATTCTCGAAAAGTCGAAAGCTAAGCGACAATGGTTGTGTCAAATCCTCTAGGATGTTAATTCATAAAAGGATTATGGTTGATTTAATATATTTCTCGAAATAGCTCAATCTTTTTTTTTGCTAATACCCGCTTTGCTTCCTTGTTATAAACGCGACAAGCAAATAACGAAAAATGAAATCACAACATGGAGATTTTAACATGGAAAACCCTCCAACAAATAGTGAAAAAACCACGGACGCCAGTCAGCGAAACTTCACTATAACGAGGAGTGTTTACATAACGTCGGGACTCGCCCCGTCCCCTCCGGCGACGGGTCTCGCTCCGCTCGTCAGAAGTTAGCCTTCTTAATGAATTTGGATCATACTTCAACACTGGAGACGTGAGTAAAGCTAAGGCAACGATAGTATTTATATCATTCATGGTGCTGCTAATTCTCTATGGGGTTACTCTATAATTTTCTAAGATAAAAGAGCACCTGACCAATTCAAAAAAAATTAAAAAAGAACATAGTTCCAATAAAAGGAACCCAGGGACCGGAAAATGGGTTTGGAGGATGGGCTTCATAGAGCCCCTTTTTAGTTTCGTTGAAATCAATATTTTGAAGTTTCAAAAGATTCCAAAACAAATATGTAGATATCGAATAATGACTTACTCTATGGTCTAGCAAAATCTCAGCGCGAAATAGTTTGTATCCCGCCTACACAAAAATGACAAATTCTAACAAATCTGAACTTTTTGAATTTGGCACTGTTCACCGTCCCAGATCTGAACATTAATTTTTTGCACGCAGGTATAAGTAATGATTATGTACATCAAAAAATGTTTTTCAGAATTTTTCAAAACTTCAAAATGTTAAATTTCAGAAGTCCTCTATAAAAGACGGGCTCCATATTGATGTTCTCACGCAGGAACAATATTCTTCTCCAATCTAAGTTTTGCTCAAGTCGACAATAGCGACATGGCCAGACCACGTAAAATCCACACGAATTAACGACGCGTCTGGTGCTCTCTACAGGTCGGCAATGGCCGATCGATTTCCGTTCCTTAACTAACCCTACTTGTCTCTACCACGGGCCCCGTAAAATCCCCGCGAATCAGCGAGCGCCGGCGGCGTGGACTGACCATCAGAGGGGAAAGAAACGGCAACTTCTTTTATGCAGATGTGAGAGAAGTGAATGGGCCTTCACTGTAAAGATGCATCATGCGAAAGCTGGTAAGGATTAAGTTTAGTATTTGTACGCGCTGTGCGTTCTTGCGTCTGATCAACAGGCGCACCTGACGAAACTAGTTGCTCCATAACTATTGCTCGAAAATGGTAATGCCACTCCACGATTGACACTGACCTCCTGAGCAATGGACTATCCCCAGTCTGTCCCACGACCACGAAGAGAGCGTAAGCAACTCTAGAATGTAGATGATCGGTCGGAAGAAACATTCAAAGACACGCAACACGTGAGCTCATGTGAGCCAAAAGCATCTCTAGCAGATCCCAGAAACGGATAATAGCCGTCAGTTTTCAATTCGTGCGACAAAATAGTTCCAAACAGGACCCGGAAAATGGGCTGGCCTAGATAAAATTTTCAGGAGCCCGAGATATTCCGCGTCGTGGCCTCGATATGGCGGGTGGGGGGGAGGTGTTTTTTCCCTGGATACCTGGCACTGTGCTGGCGGGACGGAATATTCAACTTCTCATTTGCCCCCCCCCCCTCTCCCCGGCCTAGATAAAATCTTCGTCTTGCATTCCTAGATGCAAAAACATTGATGATGGAATACATAAAATATCAATCTTGTCTAATAGCTTCTTCTCAATGCATTGCCAAACCATTTAACTCTCTTGGGACATTGAAGATCTCAAATAATTTTTCAACAATTTTAACTTTGAAAAGTTTCTTATTAGGATATAAATGTGCTTCTACTTGAGCTGAAATTATTAGGTCCATTAATCAACAAAATTATAGTAACGCCGAAAGAAACTTTTCAAATTTGTTTATCAAACCCCCTGCCTTTTGTTCTCCTTGAGCGTATGTTGTGTCATGTCTTCTTGTTGCCATGTATTTATGTCCTTGCTTTTGTCCTACCACACGTGCATGATTTATCATCTCTAAGTCAACCGAAACCAGATAAGGAGGCAGCCTCCTTGCCACATCGCCGACCGTGTGGCGCCCTCGCAGGCATCCTGCTTACATGACATCCCGACCTTCCCTATGCATGGGGATATAGGCGATGTAGGTTTGGTGTACTTGGCAAGAATTGGCCCCGAATTGTGAGCTGGCTCACGACCAAAATCTTGAGAATTGTTCTAAGTAGTTCTAAAATTTTGCTATACTCTTCTTTTCCGAAAATAGTTCGCTATACTCAGTGTGTTTTCACATCCTGGCCGGTTTCCAACTAAACTTTATGTCACATGGTTATCGGCGTCTCCTACATTTTTTTTGAAGGGGCCTCGGAACTTTATTAGTAGCTGCAACAGGACACGTGGTGGGTACACATTTCAGAGAAGCCCCCATGCAACACTCGCACTAAGGACCTAAGATTCCAAGATAAGGGCTTCTGATTTACAAAAACCACCCTAGAACCAAAGATAAAAACGCAATCAAGTCTTATGGCGTCACCCCCACTCGCCGGCGACCTCGAGGTGTGAGCTGAAGTCGGGATGAAGGATGCTCGAGCCACCCACAAAGTCGGCGACGAGCTCCTGCAGCCGGACAACTCGCCATCTCCGGGGACGAACCACTTGTCGACGATGAGCTGCTGAGCTCCGGCGCAGGGCTCCCAAGAAGGGCCTCCAGAGGAGGTTGGATCCCAAAGCCGCCATTCGGCCAGAAAAGGCAGTAGCCCGGCGACCTCATCGCCACCATCGGACCACTATGAATCAACACCACACACAGCCACCGGCAATGCCCGCACCAGTCGCCGCCGCGTCACCTCCGCCAAACCGCCACCACCTTGGTGGCTTAGATGAAGCCGAGAAGAAGACGAAGACCAGCACCGCTCCACCAAGCGTTGTCTCGCTCCCAAAGGAGAGAGCCCCAACCACCATGCAGTAGAGATGGAGCACGCCACACCGCTCCTCCCTCCCTCGCCACCAAGGCCGACCAAGGGGGAACGAAAACACCCTCCTGTAGCCCACCGCGAAGCTCCTCCTCGCCACCATGGCCGGCCAGAAGCTTCACCGCGATTGCATCTCCACCACAACAGTGGCCCAAAACGACTTTATTGAAGGAGAAGCCCATCATCTCTACCTCCACTGCATCTGGCTCCAACCACCGGAGCTCCACCACGAAGGATAAGAGGAGCGAGTAGATCGAGATCTTGCTGGCGAGATCTCGACTTATCTCCTCGGCATGTCGCCAAATAGCGGCAAACAACCGCAACCTACCTCTGAAAAGCAAAAGGAACCCTAAAACTACTCCGACGCTGTCCCCCGGCGGCCACTCACCAGCTAATCTGAGGGCACCATGGGAGAGGCCCGGCACGCACGTGAGAGTGCTCATATACTATAGCAAGGAGGGGAGAGCGAGGCGTTTGGTGTTTGACTCGGCTCCTACATTTTGTCTTTGAGGGTTATCGGTGGCTCCTACATGGGTGATGTGAGCCCAGTGTCCTGCATGTTCAACTAAGGGGCTGTTTAGTTTAGGGGGTATCATCCAGGGGATGGGGATATCCACAACCACCTGGTTAGGGATAACCATTTTTCTTGTTTGGTTGAGAGTGAGGGATGAGCCAAATTTTTATTTGGTTGAAATGGTAAAATGTGGTTGGGGATAAGAGGTGTAGAGTGGATATGGTGTAATGGTTACCTCTTTGCTAGTATGGTGAGATTACCAACGACATATACACTATTTTTAAAGAATGGATGATATGTGAGGCTCTAACAATATTTCAAGCACATCAACAGCAATAATTTCGAAATAAGAAATTTCTAGCATTTTTAAAGGCTAATATATCATAATTCGACAATATACATAACATTCTTTACCATAGTTGAAACTATTACATGCCATAGTTGAACAAGTTCATACAACTCTCAATATTTGGCTGTATCAAAAGTCATAAGTGCATACAACCCATAGTCCAATATTTGGTTATCATCAAAAGTGTAAGTAAAATACTAGAAGTAATCAGTCTTCAACTCTCGGATCCTCCATCACTTGAGTCAACACTTGAAACATAATCTGGGAAGTTATTTTTCACATAACCCAAATCATCTTTTGGTCATTCCCCAGCACTTGAGACAAGCAAATATGCCACTGCTGTATGAATCAATATCCTTTTCTTGTTGTCCATCTACAATGAGAAGCACCATGGAAAAGTTCTTGAACAATTTAGCAAAATAGTAGACACATTATACATGTTGGATTACAGCGAGAAGAGAGATTATACCGCTGATTGAATTGACAAAACCCACAACAACTTGTACTTCTGCTCGTTCAACTGCTAGCTGTGCAAATTAGAGAGATCAGTATAAGACAAATAATATACACAGGTGATGTAACATAAAAGTACAGAGGCCAAATCGATCCCCAGTCTCCCAAGTCCATCCCCAGTCTCCCAACATAAATGTAATGCTATCTGTGCTTGTTCACCGTGGACACCAAGGCCCATCCCTAGTCTCCCTACTCGATCCCCAGTCTCCCAAATCGATATCCCCCAGGCGGCCAGCGACAGCCCCCGTCGCCCTCCCTAGCCCTGACCCCGTCGCGCGGCCAGCGATAGCCCCCGTCGCGCCATGTGGCCACCGCGCCCTCCATCCCTCCATGCCCACCGCGCCCTCCATCCCTCCATGCCTACCGCCCATCGAGCCATCCATGGCCGATCTAGGACGCGGCAGCCCGCCTCCGACCAAGAAAAATAGGGGAGGGAGAGCGAGATACCTTCCGCCATCGATTCCCGTGGTCTCCCGGAGTTGCACCTGAGTTGCGGCCGCCGCCGTGTTTCTCTAGGAGAGAGAGGGAAAGTGAGGAGACAGGAAAGGATAGGCTTCTTTTCTTTTCTTTCGTGGGCGGTGAGCGAGCGAAATGGCGCGAAATATAGTTTCCGGGTGATTCCAGCGCGGGAGCCAGAAGTGGCTGAGCATATCCGCCACATTTCGGTGGACGAGGAGAGCCATCGTTTTGAGGGAATACTTGTGAAATCTGGCTATCCTCAACCACCGTCATCCCCTAAACCAAACGACTGGCAACCACTTTTTCGGTGGCTACCTCTAGCCACTGGGGGATATCCCCTTAACCAAACAGCCCCTAACTGTCACTGCTACGTGTTCGGGCGTGCTTGTGCTGGTCATGGGCTCGTGGCCCAATAGGGACGGCCGTGCCACTGGCTCTCCCAAGCGTGAGTTAATAGGACATGGGTGCCCCTATATCGTGCTCGACGCGGGATAGAACATGGCTCCGTCTGCATAAATAGTTTAATAGGACACTCCCCAAATGACTCAGTTTTTTTTGCGAAATTCTACCAATGTATTAATAATCATCAATAGCATTACAAAAATACCAAAAAATAATAATCATCAATATGGCTTTAGTTTTCTTTTCTATTTTTCCTTTTTGTAAGTATTTTCCCTTTTTGAATTAAAAACTGTTTAGATTTTAAAATACTCTGGATTTGAAAAATGTTAATATTTTAAAGGTTCACATTTAGAGAAAGGTTCAAATTTGAGGATCTTGAAATTTTAAAATAAAAAATGTTCAAAATTAAAAGATACTCAGGTTTTTAAAAACCGATAATATAAAATATACATAATTCAGATATTTTCACATTTGCAATTTGTTTAGATTTGAAAAATAGCGAAAAAAAAAGCCATAAAAAACCCGAGAACCCATTCAAAAAACCGAAACAGTAAAGACCATCGCAAAGCCTGAAAAACACAAGGATAACCGCCTTACTTAGCAGCCTAACGGGCCGGCCCAAACCGTGGAACCATTGCGTGCTTACACCATTGCGTCCCGCAACGAGCTAGTTATAGGAATTCAGATAGGACATACCTCGTTCCATGCTTACCGACTACCGGGGAGTCGTGTGAGTATAGAGCTATAGGAACTCCGGACGGCCCTGCCCTCTAGTGCCTTGATGGCTGCTAGGAAACGTGGTCGCGCTACGCTGTACTTAGAGCATCTCCACTCGTTGGTCGTTTTCAGGCCGAAATCCGGACTTAAATAGCGTCGGACGAACGAAAGTTTTGGTCTGAGAATAGTCGATTTTCCACTCGCGTTCTCAGGTCGAGTTCCCAGGTCGGCATATTTTCGCCCAATTTTGGCTCAAATTCGTCCATTTTTGGTATATTTGGGCATAATACGAATACAGAGCAATGTTCGGCATAGTTCTGGACGAAATCAACCACAATTCGGCATAAATTTAAACATAGTTCAGCGAATAATGAAAATACAACATATTTCGGCCTTGTTCGGCCAGATTCATGCTAGGCATCTATGTGTTTCCCCTGCGTATCCATAGGTGCTCAACCAGATCATCCTGCAGCTGTTGATGCACTACCGGGTCTCGAATCTCGTGACGCATGGCGATGAAGGCATCCTAAGTTGGCGGCACCTGGTGATCAGGCTGTGCAAGAGGTCCTTGTCTATAGTATGGCTCGTTCTGCTCGACCAAACTCACTGGGTCCTTCCTCTCATCTCATCCTCAATGATCATGTTGTGCAAGGTCACACGACAGTTCATCACTTTCCACATCTGATCTTTCGACCAGGTCATTGCAGGGAACCGTACAACTGCAAATCTCTGTTGGAGCATACCAAATGCCCGCTCCACGTCCTTCCTGCAAGCTTCTTGTTCCTTGGCATACTGAGCATGCTTGAGAAGTATTGGATTTGAGATATCTTCACAAATGTTGGCCAGCTTGGATAGATGCGATCTGCAAGATAGTATCCCTTGTTGTAGTGGTGCCCATTGATCTCAAAGTCCACGGGGGGGGGGGGGGGGGAGCATGACCCTCAACAAGCTTGGCAAAGACATTTGAGGAGTTGAGAACGTTGATGTCGTTGTTCGATCCTGCCATATGCCAAAAAAGAAGTGCCAGATCCAAAGATCATGTGTAGCAACTGCCTCAAGTATCACAGTGCAACCTCCTTTGTGACTTTTGTACATCCCCTGCCATGCAAATGGACAGTTCTTCTAGTGCCAATGCATACAGTCTATGCTTCCAAGCATCCCAGGGAATCCACTTTTTTCATTGACTGCGAGGATCCGAGCAGTGTCTTCGGCAGTGGGTGTTTTCAAGTACTGTGGCCAAACACTGCAATCACCGCCCTGCAAAACCAGTACAAGCAATCGATGGCGATGGACTCAGCCATGCGAAGATAGTCATCAACACTGTCACCTGGCGCTCTGTATGCAAGCAACCTCATCGCCACGGTGCACTTCTGCAGTGAGGAAAACCCAACCATGCCGGTGCAGTCTTTCTTGCACACGAAATAGGGGTCGAATTCCCGGACGGAGTGCACGATCTCGAGGAAGAGCTTTCGGCTCATCCTGAAACGGCGCAGAAATACGGCCTCTTCGTGGAGTGGCTCATCGGCGTACAACATGCAATAGCCCTCCGCCCGCTCCTTGCTTTGCACTTCCGACGACCCTTCGTCGAGCCTCCACGCTTCAGCGTTGCAGTTTGCATGTACAGCCGTACCAGGGAGGCGAGAATTTGCACGTGCTCTACATCTTCGGCGGCTGCAGCGTTCTCTACCTCTAGCAACACGGCGAACAACTCTTCATCGTCGGAGTCCATGGCCGAACGGGCCAATCGTCGAACACTTGGCGGGCGAGGTGGTGGGAGCTAGAAGCGTGGCCGACCTACGGCGATGGAAGGGCGGCGAAAGTGCCCTAGGTTGCAGGGGGAACTTGCAGCGGTGGCGGCGGACCTATCTACAAGCGCGAGTTCAGCTTGAATCGGCGGAGCTTCGCCGACGCAAGCATGGCGGCGAGGCGGCTGGGGGTGGAATCCTTTGCCACGGGGGAGGCGACTAGTGATGGTAAATGGGATGTCTCGCCGACAGGGCTGGCCCACCCTCGCTTTCTCTCCATCCGGCGTTCTCAGGCCGTTCCCGGCGCCTCGGGTTCGGCCTGGGAACGCCAGACCAATTTTGGGCTAAATTCGGACGAAATCGGCGTCCTAGGAACGCGACTGGACGAATTTTCGCCGTCCGGACGAAAAATAGGCGCTGGGAACGCCTTTCTGAAAACACGAGTGGAGATGCTCTTATGGATGCAGGCGGGACAAGCTGGCAGACAATAAGTAAGAACATAGTGTTAATTTTATAGTAGCTATGATGAGTTAATTATGAACTAGCTGATAAATTTTTGACGCCGCTTGTATCCCTAGCTGTACTCATCACTATATATACAAACATACAATTACACCTCGATCGGTACATTAAACTGGGTTAGGTCAGCCCGTCAGTCTCTTACCTAACATATGAACTGATGAATTATAATGCATCTTGCCTATTGTTAATTTACATACTCCTTTCGTTCAGAAATAACTGACTTAGCTTTGTCTAGATTCGAATTTATATAGACGCATTATATGTTATGCCTATCACAAGTTCACAACCAAGGGAGCGAAATAAAACGATCAGAAGATTTGTGTGTCTGAAGGCGACAACGCCGAGGCTTAATTTACTTGCATGAATAATGACTAGCGAGGGATCGATCGGACCAGCTAATGATCTCCTCCAAAAGTAGCCGTCTCCATATATGTGCAGCTATATATATAACCAAGTGGTTACTCATGATCTAATCTTCCAAACAGCACACACATGGCCTGCCGTCGTAACATTCCAAAGCAAACCACAGATCGACAGCCATTGCTTAGCTTATGCTTCGTTTGGTGCTCTACTATTCAAGTCTGCAATAATTTCTCTTTCTGGCTGTTGTTAGCTAACTAACTAGCTCACCTTTGTCTGTGTTTACTGGCCCTATGAAGGAGTACCGGTGGCGTCGAGTGACCAAAGGGGAAAGAAGCGATCAAGGCAACTTGGCCCATCACCCATAAATTACTCACATCTTTCTACATCATGTGAAAGCTAGCCATGATAAGTTTAAAGCCTCTATATGGTGTGTTGTGCTGTGCTGTCAGCTGTGTTCTTGCGTCTGGGCTGGGAGGGAGGTCACCTGACGAAACACAAGTGGCTCCAAAACTATTGCTGGAAAATGGTAAGCTGCTGCTGATGCAACTCGACGATTGACATTGACCTCCTGAGCAATGGATTATTCCCAATCTGTCCCACGGCACGACTGACTAAACAACTTCAGATGATTGATACGGAAGAAACCTACAAAGATATTATGATGGATACATACATACGACAGAATCGGGCAGAACCAGTAGGTTGGGGCGTGGAAGCTTCCGGAAGCGAAGGCAAGCACAACTTGTGAGCGAAGTAAGACATGGTCCTGAGCGAAGTAAGACATGGTCCTGTCTCTTGCCCTCTAGTAGAATGTAGACCTAGAGTGGCTGCAAAATTTGTGTACTATATATCTTGTTATGCGGAGATGAAACGCGAGCTCTTGGTAGTTGTAGCATCTTAGGTGTCGTCTGGCTCAGTGAAACGGTCTCTTTAATCAAAATTACCCACAGGGCAGCTCCCTTGACAAGTTGGGTGCAGCCTGAGGTGGTTATTTTGGTGCTCGGTTACCTCTTCCACCAATGAATGAATACTGATGGTAAAGCTCCTTCAGGAAGAACAAAATATAGCTGATCTTGCCATGATGCTCAAACATTAGTTACTAGACTGTACCGGCCGGAGTGTGACCAATTCCAGAGATTACAATTGCCGTCCTATCCAAATTCTGATGTGGTAACGAGTAACAAGTTGCTCCGGCGACCGTGATCGAATACTACCTTCTCTTAGCGCCCACCGTTTTGTTGCTGCGTGATTGGAACTTTGGAAGCATGCATAGTGTGACTGTGCGGCAGGCTGACCTATCTCCGCGCAGACTGCTGGTTGGTGTGAAATGAAAACCTAACGTATACTCAACTAATTTGGAGGCTACACGAAATAACAATCGGCGACGAGCTAGGCGACGAATCTGTTAGTTACATTAACCCCTATAGTATATGTATTGGTCGCTAGTATATGTATGTACAGTACTTTGAAGTTGTTGGTAAGTACACAAGCTGTGATAGTTTTCTCTCTACATGAAGATCGAAACGGATACGGTAGGCATCAGCACCGGCAACTTGGCGGCTACTATATTGCCGTTGCGCTGTCCGAATGACTGCTGCTGAAGCACGCAGAGGCGATAGTTTTAGGTAAACAGATGACAATTTTATTTCCAACTTGCACGTTGTTAATCAGATTGTATGAATGTATGGCTCGCACAGCTCCACGGGTCACTCTCACAAATATCTCCACAACTTGTTTTTTCTGACGTGGATGTCGTTGTTGTTCTTCCCGATCCAATCAAATTTTCGAAACCGGTGAGCGAAAACGTAGTCTCTGAAGTGTTTTTTGTTGTGTTTCATTGGATCAGAAGCATTAGCTTTCCAGCGCCTTATGTGCTAATCGTTTTCCTGAAAGGAACATATGTACGTATGTAGCAGCATTTTAGAGTAGGCAATACTATTTCATATGAGATGATTTTCCTGGCTCCGTGAGTTTAGTTACTATCTGTGATGGAAGCAATGTGTATGCAGAATCTTGAGCCGTCCTTAGGTTGTTCTCTGATCAATCTCTTATACAAAGGCTATCTGTTCCTTCACCTGACTTTCATGCCCCATTCATTGGATGCAGCTGGATCATTTTCTGAGTAATCTACCGAAATTCTAAGGTAAGACAATGCTAAGGCATCTTTGAAGGCGTACATGCATGAATGGTTTCTTGCAATGTTTCTATAACTTCTGATGATGTGGCGCCTAGAAGGCTAGAATAATTTAGAACGTGTTTGTCCAAAAACAATCATATCAGAGTCTTCAAGTATTTTGTAAAAAAGATTTTTTTGATAAGGATTTTATAACAAAGATACCTTCATGAGATGAAAATTGTAATTATTAATTTGAAAACTTAAACTTTTGTTAATCTCATCATTGCGTCAAGCTAATACAAGTGCAGAACTGTCCCCCTGGCCAACGATTCCACCGTCCGCTTCGCCTTCGGCGGTCTTAGGGATTTGGAGGTGCGGCGGACCACGACCCCTTGCCAGCAAGAGGGCCCCATTCTTCGTTTACATTTTTTGCCTGTCTTATTCGAAACGCTAAGGCGGCAGAAACATCCTGAAGTCGGAATATGATCGTCCCCACCCAATCCTTACTCCGATGGTGATCTAGAGTCGGCGGAGGGCGCATGAACTTGTGTGTCAGGCGGATTTCCTGGGACCCGGTCGGTTTTTGTGTTTGTTGGTGTGGTTTTAGGCCTAACTCTTCCTATCTACGAGTATCATCTTTGGAGGTGTTTGTTGCTCTGGTGCGCTGGTCCTTTGGGGTTTTAGCACGACGACTTCCCGTTTGTCTACTACAATAAACTTTAGTACAACAAGTTTTGCCAGGATCAGGTGATGGAGGGTTGAGGACGATGGTGCGCCTTCAGCTCATGCTAGTATGTATAGTCATCTCTAGGTGGTCCAAAGACCTAATTATAATTTTTATTACTTTTAGGCCTTTTTGTACTAACATTGATGATTATAAATAGACCGATGGACTTTTCCCCCCCAAAAGTAACACAAATGCAAAAGCGTTTGACCCTGATCATTAGTAGGGAAAACCTTATAGCTGGATTCTTTACCGTCGGCGAAGTGGTCACGGGGTCGCCGGCGTTAAGGCCATCCAGGCCTTCCTCACGTTACTGCCGGCGAAAGGACACTAGCAGCACCGGGGCTAGCCCAATTATAGCCGGCGAACAGGTATGGCACGCGTCGGGGCTGTGGTGGGCCGCATGCCCCTGGATGGGCCGGCCTTTACCACTGGCGAATAAAGCCCTTAGGCGCCAGGGGTATGGTGGGTTGGATGGCCACCCGGGCCGAAAACATCAGTTACCCTCGGCGAATAAAGCCCGCAGGCGCCAGGGGTAAGTGGGACGCGGGTCCACCTGTAACAGCATCTCTCAACTAATCCCCATCGCCCCGACGAAAATGCGATCCCCAAATCTCGCAACCCTAGCCGCGGCCCCTCACTCCACCGTCGTCGTCCCGCGTCCAATCCCCCTCGCCGTCCCGCGTCCACCGAAGGGAAGGAGGAGGAGGCTAGTCACGGGCTCGTCCCGAAGCAGGAGCACCACGCCGCCACCTCGTCGACGACCACCTCCCCATCCGCAGGTACATGTCGCTGAGTGCTTGTTTTTCCCTAGTCTCTGCATCATGTATTTTAGCTGTCCATCTCTGAACCCAACATCTCATCCATTAACAAGAGGTCCAGAGGTAGCATCTGTTTTGTCACTTGCACTTTAGAATATGGAACAACTAGAACAAGTACGGCTGCTATTTTCACTTCTGTCCATTCCAAAGAAAATTCATAGGAACACGTGATAGCAGAAGCAAAAATGATAGTAGTGCAATCAGTGTGGCTCCTCTGTTTTGGTAGCAGAAGCAAAAATTCATAGTAGTGCAATCGTGTGAGGTGTTTGCATGCAGTCTCTGAATATTATCACTTATTACATGACTTTGCTAGTTTCTTTTACATTCATGAGTAGCTGCCTAATTGGGATAAAAATGATGACCATCTAGATACAAAATTCACTTTTTCATTGAACCGAAAAATTCAGTTTTAGAAAGAGAGAGGGAAAAGGAAGAGTAGATAAGTGGGATTTACTTGCTTATTATCAACTTCTCCTTTTGCATGTTTTGCTTATTTAAATTAGCTAGTGGTTTTATTTAAATCTTCGGATCCATCATATGCTTCGCGTACCTAGGTAGCGATGCTCTAGCCATATATGCCCTTTCCACCATTGTAATCTATTTCCTAGGTAGCTTAAACAGTTGATGCACTTGTACTGAATGAAGGTTTTCAGAAAAGGTTGCACTTGTACTTGTACTGAATGAAGAATTACAATGTTGCACTTGTACTTAACCATTAGAACTTCAGAAAAGGTTTTCTCCATGAACTTTTGATGCGCATGGATCCGTAATCTACTTCCTAGCTATGATTCAGTTACTTGTACACTGTTTTTGCTAATATGTTTACTTGTCTGTTTAAGTACTATGGCGCAGTGGCAGCCAAAGTATTGTGGTGTGTATAAGAAGCCGACGAGGATCCCCACTTGGGAGGATAAGATCACCATCGATGGGATTAGGTGCCACCTCGGGACATGGCAGTCCCCCGAGGAGGCGTCACGTGCCTATGACTGCATGGCAGTCCAACATAGAGGGGCTAGGGCGACCCTCAACTTCCCCGAGGATCGATCTAGGGCTATTCAGAATAGGCCCGTGGGTATGAGAGTCGCCACGAGGGTGGAGGAGCAGGAGCACCGACTGGTCGAGAGACAACTTGTTGATCCCTTGGTCCAGGCGCTCCGCGCGGATCCTATGGTGATGGCGCAGCAATACGTGGTCTTGGCGACCACTACGTGCCACCAGCCCATCTAGGAGGCGAGCCCCTCTAGGTCCAACGGCGTGGGTTCCTCCACCGCGCTCCCTTAGGGCCCGTACTATGGGTTCAGCCCTGGCGACTTCACCGTCACACCCACATCGTCTGCTAACCTAGGTTCCTTAGGTTTGTCGTCCAACGACGACGATGCCTGATCTAGCTATACTTTCTCATATATTAATTTAGACTTATCTCGCTAGACTTTGTCATATATATTACTTATCCTGCTAGACATGGATCAGCTACTTGTCATATATATTACTTATCCTGCTACTTAATTACTTTATAACTATGTTTACTATGCATCTTATTTCTAGATAAATATATAGAATGGATCAAGTGTACAACAACTATGCATAACCATTGGGAAGGTGCCTAGACAAGAAGTTCCCCATAGTGCTCCCTGTCGGGTTTGAGGCTAGGACGGTATGTGCTCTGTGAGATACACAATATCATGGATGTCTCTATATATATAATCGAAAATAAACCATGAAATTTATTGTATTGTTATTGTTTTACTCAGTCAACCCCTTGCGCTTGGCAATGGGACTTCACGAACCATTTCCATAGAAACACCATGGACGATGTCGTGTTTGAGGTCACTTTGATGTCAGATGTTGATCTCGACAGGAGTTATGTGGTTACAGTGACCAACATAGCGATCATGACATCTTTCAGTGGACCTGGCTGGATAAACTTATTAAATGATCATGATATGCAATATAGAGACAAGATAAAGATCTTTATCATGCATCAAGCAGACGTAATCTACTACATGTACACGCCCCCTGACGATGATATCCAAATGTAAGCTAGCTATGTAGTTGAGACCATCGTATTATATGTCGTTTACTCTATACATGCATTTTTTGACTTTCTTCTCAATATATGTAGATTGGATTATAGCGAAGAAGTGTGCGGCAATTGTGGTCAAGATAGTTGGCATTGTATAGACAGGAAGATCACCATACCGCTCCCTACGAACTTTGGTGTTATGACGGTATGTTCTCTGAAATTCATGTGGAGAATGTAAATATATATATATATATATATATGTTTAATGAAAATCACGACTAATTGTTCCGTCCTATGATTTTACTCAGTCAATCCCTTGCGGTGCACGACATGGCTTCATGGACCATCTCCATAGAAGCATGGATGAGGTTGCCGTGTTTAGTGTCACTTTGACGTATCATAATCATCCTTATAGGACGTACCAGATTAGGGGGATTGTTTGTTTGTGGTACCAAACTTCCTGGGCGAGTGCATCCCGGTACCTGAGTTAACATCAATCGCGCGGAGGGGCCGTAGTAGAATCGCCAATTGTCCAGAAAGGCCAAATGGGGGTGAATACAAATCTAACAGCCAAACGGTCGTTTGACCCAGACGAAAAACGGTTGAACTCAAATATCGCCGTTAGGTCAACTCTTCTTGGCCCGCCCTGTAAGTATTCCCCATTGTCTTTTGCGGTCGTGGACTAGCTTACCCCTGCATGGACGAGATCCTTAAGTGGACCATATCTATTTCTTTGCTCTGCTCTGGTCTTCTCCCCTCCCCATAATATTTGCTCATCTTCGGCTGCTCTTCTTAGATCAGAGCTCACACTTGCTCTAATTTGCATCCCCTCCATGCCCGGTCAACCTCCCACGCCTCTAATCAAAGCTCGTAGCCGTCGCTGTCGCATCGTCCGCCGTATCGGAGCTTCGCGTCCCCGGACTAATATCTCGCCTCTGGCTAGTCCTTCTCGCACGGCGGAGCGCGTCCCATCGGGCGATCTTGGCCGACGACTGGCCTCGGGCAGTTGCATGCTTCCGCGCACCCCAGGCATGGTAGCCCTGGCACAGCAGTTCGACGACCACACTCTCATGGTCACCGTGATGGGCGTCCGTCCCACCGTGTCGCCGGCAGAGTTGCTGTCGGCTTTCAGGTCTCGCTTTGGGATCAGACGAAATGAGGTCAATATTGAGGTATGCGCGCCGCCATTCAATTTTTTCGCCCGGTTCGAGCACAGCTCAGATACCGAGCGTGTTCTGCATTCTTCCCATTCTTTTGAGTGCTGCGGGGAGAAAATGAGCTTCATGCGTTGGCATCGCGCCTGTGGGTGGGACGATGGCTTGGGGCAGCTTCGTTTCTTCTCCAAACTTGGCTTTGACGGCCTCCCATTGGATGCTTGGGAGCCGGAGGCCCTCAAGCAGGTCGTCAGTAGCCTTGGCGGCGAGCTGGTGGAAATCGTGCCACCGAGCGACAAATGGGTCATCGAGGTAAAGGCGTGGCTAAAATATCCTGACGCCGTTCCTAAGATGTACGCGGTGCAGATTCCAAGTAGGGCAGAGCGACAGCTTTGCTGGAAGCACCCGGTCATCATCCACCTGGAGGAGGTTCTGGAATCGGTACATGGCATTCAGGGCCCCAAAGAGGTTGCCAGAAAGCGTCCTCGTCGCCTGTAGTGTTGTCCTGGAAGGATCCATGGCACATGACCACCACCGTTTCGTGATGGCACACACAGTTTCGGTGGAGGAACTAGGCTTGGACAAGCTGGTGGTTCTGATTTCCCTCAAGTGAAGACAGAGCTCTAGTGAATTGCCGTGGTATGTGTGGCTAATGAATTTGTAGTATGGAGAGCGTAGCAGGAAGTTAGCATCGACTAAAAATGTGTAATAGTTTGAATCGATGTAGTATGTGTGGGTAATGAATTTGAAGTAGTATGTGTGTGTAATAGTTTGAATCGATGTAGTATGTGTGGGTAATGAATTTGATGTAGTTTGTGTGTGTAATAGTTTGAATCGATGTAGTTGAACACCATGCTTTATAATTTCTGTGAATAACCAAGGACAACCTCATGAAAAGAGGGTGGTCTAGCAATGAGCAATGTCAATTCTGTGGATACCAGGAAAATGTAGTCCATCTCCTCTTTAAGTACAAGGTAGCTATATTTTTAACACGTTGAACTGCAGGACCATTTTACAGACAACACAAGACAAAGGAAAAATGGTTTACAGCACAGACAACATACGCAAAATCTGTAGTCTGGGATAAAAAAATGCCAGTTAACTGGATTTAACCACGACTAGTAATTGAAGGAAATAGATACTTGATAATATTTGCTTACAACGGTAGTACTTCCATACAAAAGGGTCTTATACCTACACAAAAGTGGGCTAAACTTCCTAGTTTATATAACAATTCGTCAGCATTTTATCTACAAAAGCCATTCTTTAGTTTGAACTTAACTATTCTACACCGAAGAAACTATAGATCTCCACCAGAAAAGTTAGCTGGCCAATTGCCTTGAGAGGACATAAGTTCTTTGATCATTTAACCCAAACTGATCTATTCCCTTCCCGCCAAACTACAAGAAATCTGTATCGTTCATGCACGACCGATTTGCGTGCGCCAGTCCCGGTTCAGTTGGACCATCTACGCTGCCGTCACGATTTCTTCGAAACTGAAATTCGACATCTTTTTCTTGGGATCGTAGGTTCGTGTGAACTGGAACCTGAATTCCGGCGCTAAGCTAATGCCCGCCGCCCGCTCCAGCTGTCGAACAATCCAGCATGCTGAGTGTAGACGCTTGGTCGCCGCCACGGTACGGCCTCCGATGGTGCGTTGGATGGAGCGTCTTTGCCGTAGACGGCGTGTTCCTAGCCTCCCCAACTGCGGTAAGGTGGCCCGCGCTGAAGCGTGGACGCGAGAGTTCCTAGACCTTGGCGCTGCCCTGTTCGAGGGTGTGTACCCTCGGCGGCATGCTCTCGTGAACGATTTGATACGTACCTTGTTTTCACTGCCTAGATCATGCCGTAATGCCGCCACGCGATTTCTCCATATTGCTCTCTTGGCCCTGCTTACCGCATCTGGTGCCGGTGACACCAGCGCCACCGGCGCGCTCGATTCAGCACATTCGGCGAAATCATCCGCCTGGTAAGGCAATGGGAGATCGGCCTTAAAGTAGAGCTTCATTGCCTGCCTTAGAGGGGCTAAATACCCTAGTTTCGATGGCTGTCGCGGCGGCGGCTACTTAGGTGGGGCCATGTTACCGTAGTGCGGCGCGGAGGAGCTACGCAGGGTGAACTGTGGTTTGTCGGAGAAGGGGAGTGAAAGACTAACAGTAGGTTTGGACTACGGGCACGCGTGAAAATAACCATCTCCCATTTTCTTAGTGGGCAATAATTCAACACTCGTTGCATTAACCGCTCAATCTTTATTTCTCTTCTCAGCATAAGAGTGCGGACGTATTAAAAAGATTGGTCATAGCTATCCACCTCATCGGGCAATGTACCAGGACAGGTAGGAGACCGGGTTTCATTTTACAAATGTTGATGACTGTGCCCTTATGTTTATACGATATTATTTCTATGCCACCATGTACCGTCGATTGTAGCAACACCATCAGAAACAAGGGATGACGACGTGGCGCGTTTTCTTTTTTAAAGAGCATCAAAAACAGGGGATGCCGACGTGGCATGTTTTCTGACTGGCAGGCCCGCCTCCTCCACCTTCGAAGGTGCGCATCCCAGGTTCGAGGGCTGGTTCCACGTACCAACACATTATTGTGTAAGTTTCCATGTGGAACCTGAATTCTGGCGCTGAGCTAATGCCCACCGCTGGCTCCGGCTGTCGAACACAGAGAATTTTGAAAGAAGCTACTAAAAATAAATACTTTGAATTTTGAAAGTACTAAAATTAAATATATTACAATTTTGTCTGAAAGGTAATGCGCATACTGCTGATCGAAATAATATAAATACAGTACAAATTTCTACTTTGAAAAATAGACCTGAAAATGCTAGCAAATAACCTAGGATGAATATAGGATTCATTCTCCCATATATTATTCGTCGTCGTCGGCTCCCGCGTGCTGCAACACATGTTCAGAGAACTCTCTCCGTCTACAATATGCTGCCAGTATCTCGTCCAGAGGGTAAGGCCTCGATGTATGTTTCAGACTTAAGCCATACGTCATTATTGGTTCCTCTTCCCAGGCTTGAACCTCATATCGTACAGTCTGATATAATTACTGTAGTATATGCAACTGGGTTTGACTGTGGGGTGTAACCTGGTGTCAACGGAGATAAACCGATGGTAATCAATGAAGAGGGCACGACTTCCAATGTCACCGACAACCTCGAGAGAGCGGTTCTCCGTGTCCACCCGGTACAACACCGGTTGCCCTTTGGCGAAATCCCCATTCAACACAAGAAGCAGATCACCATATGACTCAACTAGGTAAAATCTATAGCCTCTGCGTACCTGTTCAAAGGCTAGGGCTGAAATTATTTTGGCCATCGTGACAGTGCTCGCGCGCTGCTCTTACTGGATGTTGGTCGACGTGATGTCTCCATTCTCAAGTAATGCATATACTTCCCCTCGGAATGTCGTCATGCAGACCAGAAGCATATGGCGAATACAATCCTTCTCCAAATGATTCATTGATTTGCCCCGTTGGGGTGTTCTCATCGGCCCATGCAATATGATCTGGATAATCAGTGCAAACGAACACCATCATCGGGGACTTCGTCACGACAACAGATTGTAGAAGATCAGATGGTATGTGTGCTTGAAACTCAGTGTTAGACTTATGAGTGATTGGGTTCAGAAGCCAAATCTGGTACGGCTCCACCCTCTGAGCAAGCATGATGACACCACGAGAAACATCGACGAAGTAGAATCTTTTGGAAGAAGAGGTCATCAGTTAGCACTAAGATGTTTACAATGGAAAATACAAATAAATAAATGTTATATATATATCGGATGTGAATATGAACCTGCGATGGACGTCCATTAGATTCGTCCTGAAGGAACGACCAGTGGAGAGGTTGAGGAAGGTGAAGTCGCCAATGTCTGGAAGTGTGTGATCTATCATGATCCAGTTGTTGAGATGGAATTCGGGCACCTTTAAAGTGTGGCGCCAATCGGTGCAGACTTCCTGACAAGCAGCATAGGTGTTGACGTACTCCTCTTTCTCCAGCAAGTAGTCGGCGATCTTGCGAAGTGGGTCGGCCGGGAGATCGGACCAGTTCCTCTTCATCCGGCTACTGTCCATATCTTACGTGCGGGAATGTTTTGATTGAGGAAGAAAGAAGAACTACCACTACGAGGAGAAGAAGAAGAAGAGGAGAACAGACGAGGGAGACGAAGCAGAACTGCCATTACGAGGAGACGAGAGAGAAGAAGCGGAACTGCCACTTCAAGTTTGGATCAACGGGCTTTTTTTCGGAACTAGCACGTGAACTAGCCATGCACTGCATGCAAGTTTTGATCAAACAAACTGACATGTGGGACCGGCTAAAAAATTCCGTGAAGTGCTACCATGCATAGTGCATACTAGATCGGGGATTTCTCCAAGTGAATAGAGATGAGTTGATGCGCTTGATTCATGATGACGATGTAGGTTGTCTCCTCCTTCAGTTCCCCCAAAGATCGAAGCCTTTGTGTGGTTGAAGTGGGAGATCTAGAAAGGGAGCACTTGCAACAGGTATGGCCTTTTTCGAATGAATCAAGAGTTCTGACCGAAGGGGGTGAAGGGGCTTTTATACCCCCTGTCCCAACTGAGCCGTTGAAGCCTTTGGGGGTCGGATTATCTAGCCCAAGAGAGGGCAGGATTATCCGACTCGAGGAAAACTCTGCCCCAGACTCGGATTATCCGGCAAATAATCCGCCCCCACTCAGAGCGACGCGCCGAGCCTGCCCTTGCTTGTCACCTGGGGGCCGGATTATCCGGCCCAAGGTGAGGGCCGGATTATCCCTGGAAGGGAAGAAAGTCCGCCCCTTTTCAGAATTTCTAGGGGAAAATCTGCCCCCAGTCAGAGCGCCGCGCCTTGCCTGTCCTTGATCGTCTCCTGGGGGCCGGATTATCCGGCCCAAGGTGTGGAACGGATTATCCGGTCAGGGGAGAAAAATCCGCCCCTTTTCGGAATTTCCGGGGGAAAATCCTCCCCAAGTCAGAGCGATGCGCCATGCCTGCCTTGGCCAAGTGAGCCAGGCCGGATTATCCGGCCCCTTCAGGGGGCGGATAATCCGCCCCCCAAACACAATAACTTTTCCTGCACACTTAGCACACATGAGAAAACTCCACGGTATTATTATCTAACACGCAAAACACAAGGAACCATGAAATGTTCTTTCAATCTCCCTCTTTTTGGTGTTAGATGACAATACTAGGATTTGCAAGATAGTTCTCAAGACAACAATATTTTAGTGAATGAAAGAGACTCCCCCTAAATGTGTGCATACTAAAATTTGCATTTGATTACAAATGCATACAAGAAGGTACAAGTCTATTTCATTGAAACATACGCGAAAAATTCATACCACCGGAGGGGAGATAGATGCATCCTCAAAATATTATAAGAATATCCAATTATAGCCATAATGAGCGCCTCCCTCGATATAGATATCCAATATAGCCAATATTATATATGACTCCATAAGAATAATCCACAAGATAAATCCAGAGCCACACAATGATAGCCATAATGAGCGCCGCCCTCGATATAGATATCCAATATAGCCAATATGATAGATGACTCCATAAGAATAATCCACAAGATAAATCCAGAGCCACACAAACATAGTCTCATACAACACAAATCACAAATAAAAGTTCAACGCTAAATGGGCACAAGCGAGAAAAAGACCGAAAAGCTAAAGTGCAAATACTTGTGCCCGACTCATGCAAATCCATGAAGACCTAATAGAACTACTTCTCCCCCTTTGGCATCGAAATGCCAAAAAGGAAGAAGAGCGATGCTAGCGCCCCAAGGGATCACTCTTAGTCCTCATCATCGTCCTTGTCCCTGTCTTCGTCCTCATCCTCAAGGTCCTCGGTGTCATCCTCCTCATCGTCAGCAGTGGCCGCAGAAGGAAATAGGTGACGCTCAATCTCACCATAGTTGAGCCAGAAGAAGAGTTCCACCGAGCATATGGGGTGGGAGTAGAAGGAGTAGGGGGATCGCCTGATGCACCAGACACATCGTGGAGGATGAGCTACTGAGTATGAGCCATCTCGTGGCATTGCTTGTATGCCTCATATTGTCCCTTGCAAGTGTCCCCACCCATGCAAAGAATGTTCCGTTGGAACCAATTCAGCTGCTTGATCTCATGAGCAATAGGAGGCACTGGAGGCCTACGAGCACTGGCACGAGCATCCCTCATGAGACCCTCAGGAGCAGACGATGGGTGTGAGGTATTCCTCACCTTGTTGTAGATCTTCTTCGCCTTGTGTTCCACATCGATATTGAACTCTTCAGCGGGAAGCAAGTGCTTGATCAGCATCATGATGTATGGAGCATATGGGATGGATAGCCTATTGAACATGGCATCGACCAACTCATGGTAAATAAAGTCCATCACATCCAGCTTGTACGACATGGACTCATCCTCACAGGACGCCACCTCATGAGAGAAGGCAAGAAGCTGAACCAGGTGACCACGGATACTGTCATTGTTTCCCCCACTTGGGGTGATAGAGTCACGGAAGAGACCCACCAAGCAAGCATATATGGGAGAAAGACCAGCAAGGGTGCCCACAATAACATTGTCAACAGTGCACGGAGAGAGGACTGCATCTTTATTGGGCTTGAGTTGGGTGATGATACGGTGACCACTAGCACGGTCCCTGTTGCGGAAGGAGTAACCAAGAACCTCAGCAAAAACACAGAAATCAGCTTGCATAGGCTTGTCACGAGTCATCCACTTCATGGTGCGGTGCTCATCACCGCAAATAACCAAGGTGGAGAAGAACTGCTTCACAATCTCAGAATCATAGGAGCATTGGAGGGCCATGAGATGGTGCAGCCCCATCCTCTCAGTCACATACATGGCATCAACAAGTTGAGGCTTCTCCATGGCCTCAACAATAATCAAAAGATGCATAGGCCGAATCTTCTGCCGAGCATACACATCTTCATAGATACCCTTTTGTTTAGTACACCAAAAAAAAAGAGTCGCCCAGCTCAGTATCATGCGACAGTTTATCAAATAGATCACGATGACGAATGGAAGAGAAAGTAACATGATCCATCTTCTTATAGTTAATCTTGGGATCTTTGCCCTTCCTCTTGGACACACCCTTCCTATCCCTCATAGCCTGTTCAGCCATGCGTTTTGCCTCGTTCTTCCTTCTCCTCAGCTCAACCTCGTCCACTAATTTACCCGCACCGTCGTCCCGAAAGTATTTAGCACGAGGACAACACTTGTATGTCTTGGGAGCACTGGAACCACCTGTGAAGCGAATAAAACGGATAGCAAGGGGATAAGCACACACACACAAGTCCAAGAGAGAACATAGAAATAGTAGGCAAACAGTTCATAGTCCAATCATACTCATGGCACAAAATCCATACGAAACTGATCCAGTTTTGAATCTGTCAAGCTAGATTATCCGGCCTGGCCAGGGGCGGATAATCTGGCCCTGGCAGAAAATTTCAGAATCGCCTCGATTGAATGCAAAGACGTAGATCGGGCCTAGATACTGCAAGACTACAATTTCTACACGAAGAAATAATCTTCTAGACAATGTTCCACCCAACAAGTAACACATCTAGCAAAGATGGGGAGAGAGGGAGTTATCCTCACTCATTGGAGGAAGAACACGGAGGAGAAGGTACCTGGAGGCGCGGAGAAGAAGATCCGGGGAGGCCCGGAACATCCGGCGGCCGGAGAGGCTCCGAGGAGGGTGGGGGCGGCAGGCGGCGGCTGGGGAGAGGGAGAGGGTTGGGGGAGAAGTGCTGCTTGTTATGAGCCCTTCCCCCGACCCCAGCCCTTAAAGACTACAGCTGCCAGTGCCGGATTACCCGGCCTACACTTGGGCCGGATTTTCTGGCCTAAAATCTGAAATTCTGTTATACACAGATTTAGGCCCGCGCGTCCCCAAACAACACCCCCACAAGGTGTATAAGGGACTTATGTGCAAAAAAGATGGCTTAGGGTAGGGATAGGCTTAGGATTAATAGAACCAAACCGAGATGGTACTACACACTCAAAATTGCAAGAATCAAATCAACCAAAGGGAAAAATTAAGTGTGATTCCCATAAGAACATAAGATGAGCAAGAACAACCAAAAAGATCCAAATAAACCCAACTCTTCTCATGGAAGAGGGCGGTGGCCGAGGCCACCTTGTTGGAGTGCATGGTATGACACCGCGGAGATATATCTTGGGTTCATGACCAATACTCATTAATAATCTCACATATCACAAAATGATATAAAGAGAAATGATTTGACTTGCTTTCGGCATTATTGAGGGAGGGTTAGCCCAATCAATTAGGACCACACTCCCCCTATATCCATGCCCACGCCTAGACCGAATAAGACTGAGATGTAAGAGTGAGTGCATGGGTAATCAAGACAAGCTCCTTGAATCAACAATATTTAGCTCATTCCTTAAGTAGCAAAACCTTGCTTCATCAAGTGGCTTCATGAAAATATCAGCAAGTTGGTTCTTCATGCTCACAAAAGATAGATCAATATCGCCTCTAGCAACATGGTCCCGAATAAAATGATTCCAAATCTCAATGTGCTTCGTCCTTGTGTGCTGTACCCGATTGTATGAAATTTTGATTGCACTTTCATTATCGCATAAAAGAGGCACTTTGTCACAATTGACATCGTATTCCTTTAAAGTTTGCCTCATCCATAATAATTGAGTACATGCACTAGCAGCAGCCACATATTCAGCTTCATCGGTGGAGAGAGATATACAATTCTGCTTTTTAGAAGACCAACATACTAGAGATCTTCCCAAGAATTGACAAGCTCTAGAAGTTGATTTCCGATCATCCTTATCACCAGCCCAATCTGAATCAGTATATCCACATAGAGAGAAATTGGAGACCTTGGGATACCAAAGACCGAAATTAGGGGAATGAACCAAATATCGGAAGATCCTCTTGACCGCCACTAAGTGGATTTCTTGAGGAGCTGCTTGATACCTTGCACACACCCCTACACTCAACACAATATCGAGTCTAGATGCGCGAAGGTAAAGAAGAGAGCCGATCCTGGACCGGTATACTGATATATTGCAAATGTATCTATAATTTTTGATGTTCCATGCTTGGTTTTATCTACTTTCTTGTGTTTTGTCCACACTTTGGAGTACTTTTCATATGATTTCTTGGACTAACCTATTAACAAGAGCCACAGTGCCAGCTACCTGTTTTCTGCTATTTTTGGTTTCAGGAAGTCAGAAAATGAATATTCTCGGAATTGGACGGGACAAAAGCCAAAGTCATTATTTTACCGGGGGACACTTGGAGCCAGAATACGAGACGGAGAAGGGCCAGAGGGCGGCCACACCACCTGGCCCCACGGCCAGGCTTGGCCCACGCCAGGGGGTGATGTGGCCAGCCCAGGCACCCCATCGGCCTCTCCTTCCGCCTATATATTACCTCTGATACGGAAACCCTAAGTACCCGATCAAAAATCCACGAAAGAGTTTGTAGCCGCCGTCATCTCCATCCCTAGATCAGGAGGGATCTGAAGCTCTTCCCGGCACCCTGCCGGAGAGGGGAATTCACCCCGTAGGCCTTCTTCATCATCATGCAAGCCTCCGGTGTGATGCGTGAGTAGTTCATCTCTAGACTACGGGTCCATGTAGTAGCTAGATGGCTAGTTCTCCTCCTTTGTGCTATCATGTTTAGATCTTGTGAGCTCCATTCATGATCAAGATCATCTATTTGTAATTCTGCATGTTGTGTTTGCGGGGATCCGATGGATATTGAGATGCTATTTCAGATTGATTATTAATTCTATCATGTCTTTGTTATTTGTGATCTTGCATGCTTTCCGTTGTTAGTAGCTATCTTGGCCAAGTAGATGCTAGCAACTCCAAGAGTTAGTATTTATGCTCGATAGTGGGTTCATGCCTCTGGTAATCCGGGGAAGTGACAGAAATCTCTAAGGTACTAGATGTGCTGTTGCTACTAGGGAGAAAACAACAATCCTTTGTTCATAGAACAATCGTATTGTTTACTTTACACGCAATTCGTAAAGCAATAATCTGTTGCTTGCAACTTAATACTGGAGGGGGTTCGGATGATAACCTGAAGGTGGATTATTAGTCATAGATGCAGTTGGATGGCGGTCTATGTATAATGTTGTAATGCCCAATCAAGTCTTAGAGGAGTCAAGATGATTAGTATATGCTTGTATGCTTTCTCGATGTTTGTCAATTGCCCTGCTGTAATTTGTTCACCCAGCATGTTATCTATCTTAAGGAGAGCCACCTCTAGTGAACTATGGACCCCGGTCCTTTCTTTTACATTCAATCTATTAAACTGTTTACTGCTTTGTGTTTACTTTCTACAAACTATTACTTCCTCCCATTCAATACGTTTAGTCCTTTGTTTTCAGCAAAACCGGTGAGATTGACAACCTCATCGCAAGTTGGGGACAGAGTTCTGTGGTTGTGTTGGGCATGTCTCCACGTTGCTGCTGGCACCGGTAATGCGCCCTGCCAAGGCTCAGCTAGCAACACCTTTGGGGTGTTTCCTTGCTCCTATTGGATTGATAACCTTTGTTCCATACTAAGGGAAAACTTACTGCTGTGCTCATCATACCTTCCTCTTGGGGTTCCCCAACGAGTTCGATATATTTTGGGCCATCATATACCTTTTGGTCCACATCTTTACCATGGGGATTATGCTCAAGGTGACATTTTTTTCATCGGAGTGGCGACGCCTTTAAGATCCGTCATCTTGAATCTCTTGAGCATGTCTTGGATGTATTTTGCTTGATTGATGAAGGTTCCTTCTCTAAGTTGCTTGATCTCAAATCCAAGAAAGAACTGTAACTCCCCCATCATAGACATCTCAAACCTGTCAGTCATAAGCTTTGAAAATTCATCATTAAAAGCTTTATTAGTAGAGCCAAAGTTAATATCGTCTACATATAGTTGGCATACAAAGAGCTCCCCCTTAACCTTCTTAGTAAAAAGAGTGGGATCTATTTTCCCAACTTCGAAGCCACGGTCTAACAAAAGCTCTTTAAGGTGCTCATACCATGCACGTGGGGCTTGTTTAAGGCCATAGAGTGCCTTATCGAGTTTGTAGACATGGTTCGGGAAGTTAGGATCCTCAAATCCCGGGGGTTGCTTTACATATACCAACTCATGTAGAGGACCATTAAGAAAAGCACTCTTAACATCCATTTGGTGCAATTTAAAATTATTATGAGCAGCATAAGCAAGAAGGATACAGATGGACTCAAGACGAGCCACAAGAGCATAAGTCTCGCCGAAGTCAATGCCCTCAACTTGGGAATAGCCTTGTGCCACGAGTCTTGCCTTGTTCCTCACAACAACACCATTCTCATCTTGCTTGTTTTTAAATATCCATTTTGTGTCGATAACATTGCAGCAATCCTTGGGATTCTCTACTAATTTCTAGACCTTGTTGTGTTCAAAGTTATTCAACTCTTCATGCATAGCAACAACCCAGTCCGGATCCTGAAGAGCTTCAAACACTTTCTTGGGTTCCACCATTGAGATGTGAGCTTGATGCTCACCAAAACTTGCCAACTGCCTTCTTGTGGACACCCTTTGTCAAAGATCACCTACAACTTTGTCAAGGGTGTGACCCCTTAACTCAAGGTTCCTATCTGCACGAGCTTTGCGACGCAGTTCAATTAGCTTGTTGTCTCTTGGAGGAATAACTTCATCATTTGAGTCTTCGTTGGAATCATTGGCTTGGACTTGATCTGTAGCTTGATTAGCAGTAGTAGGAGATGATGAACCTTGCCCTTGAAGTTGATCAACATCCATAACAAGGGTCTGCTGCTCTTCAGGAGTTTCAGGGCCGGATAATCCGGCCGAGGGTGGGGCTGGATAATCCGGCCTAGGAGAACCTGAAGCATCTTCACAAACTTGACTGGATCTTGCTCGAATTGGAGAATGGCCGGGTAATCCGGGGTCAGCCGGAAAATCCGGCCTAGGACTTGCAGCAGATTCTTCGATATGTTGATCATTTTGGCCAGCGATGGAGGGATGGCCGGATAATCCGGTGTTGACCGGATAATCCGTCCTGGAACATTCAGGAGCATGTTGATCTTCAAAATTCTGTGTGGTTGGTGTAGAAGATTCTCCAATGGTTGGAGCATGTTGAGCTTGTGTCGATGAGGGCTCCACTTGAGTAGAGCATTTTCCTTCCCGATTCGCCACAAGGGGTTCCTCAATGAGAATATCATTTTGTGGCCCGAAAGTTGGGGTGGACAGGCAACGGGGTACCCAAGTTGATTTTTATCACCGCGATTTGAAAATTTGGGGCGCCAATTGCTGAGAGGGATCTTTCGAGTGAATGACGGCCAAACCCAATATTTTCAAATCGCGCCCGCAAGTCAGGATATTCCGTTACACTAGTTCCTGCTGTGCCCCTCCTTCGCCGGTTACTCTTCTTAGACACCCTGCACGTGTCGTAGGGGCAAATCCATTACTGTACTTTCCTAACTCTCGACACTGAATCTTGCTACGGCGGCGGCGGTCCATTTTCTTCCCGTCCCCGATCCTAAATCTGCCGACGGTGGAGGACCTTTTTTCTCCCTCCCCCGACACTGAATCCGGCGGCGGCGACCCAGCATGTATTGCAAGGCGAAGGTTGTAGCTACATCGCCGACTGAAAAGGGTCCATCGGGGCCCAAGTCTGGGGCTCAACGCGTAGCAGCGGCGAGGTCTTCAGCCCCGGTTAGCGAGGAGGCCAGCAAGGATTCTGCTCCCAAGGTACCTATGAGCAGCGGGTTGAAGAGAAAAGCAAGGCCGGCGGCGGATTGTTCGGCTCCGGTGGGCGGATGCAGCACTAAGATCTCGAAGAAAAAAACCCGGGAGAAGAGCGAGAGGTGAATTTTTCTTATCTGTGCCTTATCTTGCAAGTAGATTAGTTACGGCATAATAGAATCGAATGAACTGAAATGTTCCCCTTTTTAATCAAATTAGGCACAACTTTGATACAAGGGACCTATATGAGTTCACAGTTCATGTTCGGCAGTACACTGCAAAGCTTGATTTTGGTTGCGAGAGGGTTGTGTTCGAGCAAGATGTGCATCTGCTTGTGAATTGCAAAGAGGTTGTGTCTGTTTCGCAGCTGGTAGATATGCTTGCCGCTAGAATTCCCTGGGGTTCTAGACAGAGGACAGAATTGGTGTGGCACAACATGAATGATACCTATCAGCAAATTGAGCACTCCCATGAGCTTCAGATGGTTTGGGAGTGTTGTGCAGCTGATCGTAAGGTGAAAGTTGAAGCGATGATAGATGATATGTATGTAGATGCTAGAGATCTTGCTGCCAGAGCTTCTGCTCCTAGAGAATACGGACCAATAGATGCTGATCTAGATAAGTTTAGTATACGCATAGAGGTGGATTCATACATGACAAAACTTGATGAGGGAGTTAATAAGCCAGTTTCGTCATGTACTGTGGAGATCACTGTCGATTCCAAAAACATAACTCTTGATGAAATGAGAGAGATGATCGGTAAGGAGATCAGTATTGGCCCTAAGCAGATGGCAAAAATCCGGTGGTGGCATCATAAGAAGCAACAATTCATAGATCTTTTGGATACTGAAGATCTTATGCAGATTATGCGGCGAAAGAAGCAAACCGGGAAGGTGTTCTTCCTTGGTACCATTTCAGATGTTGTTGAACAGGTTATAGTGGATGTAGATGCCCCTGTAGTGGCTGAACAAAATGAGGTGGTCGACGTTGATGAGATCTGATGAGAGCTGCTACCCTGGGCTTGTCATATGGACCACGGGGTTCCCCTGCCTGTATTTGTAATATTGACTGTTGTTGCATTTAGAGCGTGCTTCTGTGATTATGTTTGTTGAGAGATTGTGATATAATGTTGTGCGAGCTGTTGAGATTTTTGGACATGTCACTCACTGAAACCATCGTTGTTGTAATAAGACATAAGTACATTGTAGTTGATATGATTAAATTTCTTAAGATGACGTACCATACTTGTTTCTATTATTATGTTTGTTGGGACATTGTAATGTAATGTTTTGCGAAACCATGACTGCACTAGTGATGCATAAATACATTGTAGTTGATATGATTATGTTTCTTGAGATGATGTATTATACTTGTTTCTGTTATTTTGTTTGTTGAGAGACTGTAATGTAATGTTTTGCAAAACCATGACAGGACAAGTGATGTGTAAGTACCTTGTAGTCGACATGATTTTGTTTCTTGAGTTGATGTAATATACTTGTTTCTGTGATTACGTTTGTTGAGGGATTGTAATGTGATGTTTTGTGAAACCATGTTGTGGTTATGTTTGTTGAGAGATTATAATGTAATGTTTTGTGAAACCATGACTGAAGAAGTGATGCATAAGTACCTTGTAGTTGACATGATTTTGTTTCTTTGGATGATGTAATATACTGGTATGTTTTTGTTAGGCAATGAAATTAGGATGGAGGGAGTGCAGGTTTAATATTTTAAATGAGAATGTGTGAAGAGAATCCATATCAGGCAGGAGACAGTAATCCAGGGAAAGGGCATGGTATCCATTAAACTATTGTAACATGCCAATTTAGTCATCGTTGCAGTGGTAGAAGGGCTGCTCTCTCTCTCACCGACACCGACGCCGTCGCCGTCGCCTGCGACGATGCATTCGCCATGCTATCCTTGAACAGCGAGGACGGCTAGTCGAGCAGTGACAACCTTCTCTCCGACATCGAGTATTCCTTCGATGATGTGAGTTCCTCTGTTTTCTCGGGCTAGGGTTAGACAATGGTAAATCTCTCGATCTGAGCTCCATATGTGCATGCAATTGTGTTCGATTTCAGCTTTGCATTTACCCATAGGTACCAAGGACGATCTACGACTCCAAATGGGAGGGCCTAGATCTCGATGGAGAAGTGCCATGTGACCATGGACTAAAACTGAGGAGATATGTTGCATTCGAAGGCAGTAACACTGGGAGAAGGTTTTTGGGCTATACAAATCAGGTGTGTTTACATTATGTGCAACTGTGACATGAAATAAAATGTATCGTGCATGTTCATAACACTATAGTGTGTGTGTTTTTAGGTTGGCCCGGTGTGTAAAGCAGTAGAGTGGGTGGATCTTGAGTGGCCAGATGCACTTAAGAAATGTTTGGCACAGTTATGGGAGATGTATGCGTTCGAAAGGTCGGGGAGATTTACTAATGTAAGTGATGCAGCTGAAAAAAATTACAAGCTGTCGGTACAAAATAAGGAGCTGGAACAAGAAATCGAGAATTTGCAGTCAGAGCTAACTGACAGAATCGATGGGAGCTTGGTTGTTGGAACTGCAAAGAAGCTTCAGGATAGTCACAGGTTGCTGATTCATAATGCAGAAAAGGAGAGGGATCAGCTCAGGGAAGACAAGAAGAAGCTAGAGTACTGCATTGCGGATCTGTTGAAAGAACTGAAGAAGGCGCGCGAGGGTGAACAAGGACAGACTATAGAGGATAAAGGAAATTCGAGATGAATAATTTATGTTGTACCAATGCCTGAAACTAGTTAATTGTAAGACTTGCAGTTGCGCTTTCCGAACTAAGCCAAACTCAATCCTCGAGCAAACTAATTTCAGACGAACACACATATCGTGCATAGAGTTATGTTCATGCTTACAAAATCACCACTGCAGAGGATAAACCAGGCAGTTCAGTACTAAATAGACATATGTTGTGTTCAAGCGAGCCTGGCCCGGAGCTGCCTGTTTTCCTCCCTAAGATTGGCCAGCTCCTTCAGTACTATGTCGTGCTTCAGCTGTAGGTTCTAGCGCTCCGTCACAGATTGGAGAATTTTGTTCGTAGCCATACGATTTTCCTTCAAGATCCCTTTCATGATCTCCATCTGCTTCCTAGCCGAGGCGCGACCTTCACTGTGTAGGTTCACCCAGTCGGCGTTTAACTCCTTCAGTTTCTGGCACTTGTCAGAAAGGACCGCGACTTCAGCACGCAGTTGGTCAAAGGCCAGTTTCTGGGAATTTTGCTTCTCCCTTTGGATTGCTATCTTGTCATTTAGCCAGGTCGCCAGGTCCCGGTCGATCTTTCGCCTCTTTCCCTGCAACAAAAATACATAGTATGGTTTGTTCAGTTCACCAGGACAAGCTGGTTAGTTTCCATAATTAACTAAATCGACTAGTGGCACTATCATAATTTCAAGGAAGAAGCAATCTAGGACTAATCAACATTTTATGAATCGACTAGTGGCACTGTCATAATTTCAATTTCAAAGACAAATAAGATTTATCAGCAGTTTAGTGTGCTGTGGGTTTTTCCCAATATCATCAAATAGTAGTGGGAGAGTGGCAAACTCATAATGCAGAAACCCATGTCCAGATACATAATGGAAAGAGAACATGGTGTCCATTCATGAACATGAACACCAACACATGTCCAGATAGATAAGGAGTTGCCCTAGGATTCTTATTGCACCCTATAATGGGAAGCAGACATGGGCATTGCTCCCTGAACCCTAAACATTACAAAAGGAGAGGAGGACGAACTGGTATTCGTGTCCCCGCTAACCGGAATTAGACTTGGGCATTGCTCCGATACGCCTCCAGACATGCCCTTAGCTCCTCGTTCTCTTTCCGAACACCCTCGAGTACGGTGATCCCTCTGCTCATGTCTGCCTTCATCTCCTTGACTGCATCTAGGCAACGGTTCCTATCATGGTAGGCTCGGATGGTAGCCTTGGTTTCCTCGACGCGTCCTCTGAGTGCCTCGCTGACTTCGTCCTGTAGGCGAATGCACCTTTCCATGAGATTCTTCTTCTCCTTCGTGATCTCGTTGATTATATTGATGGCCTGTTCTTTCCTGTTCAAGTTACGGCCGAGCACTTTCTGCAGCCTAACGACGTCACATGCAAAATCTAGCGAGATCTCCTTCTACACAGATAATTGCTTGCATAAGCTCTCATTAGCTCGGGTGAGGGAGCGTGCAAGCTCATGTTGGTTGGCAATCTTGGAACTGATCGCGGCCACCTTCTCACGGTACTCGGCCTTCGATCGCTGCATCGTTCATGTTAATTGAAATAGGAATTCTACAATTACACTCCAGGTCCCAGGTGAATACTAATACAGATAAAAAAATCCCTGTTGAATCTATTGGCCGCAGTGTTAAAAAATGGACCTGGAGATCTATTCATGACCACGATAAACTAATCCTAATCACAAAAAATCCATAGTGAATCTATGAACAGCGGTATTAAGGAAAGACCAAGAGATCCAGTCATATTCATGAAAACTAATACAACTCGCAAAAGAAGAAGAAAAACCAATGCGGGGCAGACATCATCTAAGAAATCCACATCATAACTCGGAGAAATAACAGCGTGGAGATTTGCTACCTCATGAGACATGGAACGAGGCCAAACGGGTCCTGCAACGCCTCCGTCGTGGTGGATTCGGGCTCCACGGCCGACCTGTAATACGTAGAAGAGGAAGAGCCAGAAGAAGAAAAACAAGAAGAAGCTGATTAAGATCATGATGGAGAGGGAGATGGAGAAGAAGTAGAATAAGGAGACCGTACCAGGAGGAGCCCTCGCCTGCTAGAACATTCGACGCCATTGTCGGGGGAGATTGGGCCTCGATGAGAGGGTAGGCTTGAGCGGCTGGTAGAGCAAGAAGTGCCTCACGGCGATTTCTCTCCCTTTTCTCTGTGAGGATCGTCGACCGGCCTCTCCCCCTCCTCAGTGGAGCCATGGCTTGCAGGGTAAGTGTGGCGGCGGCAGGAGGAAGGAGATAGTGATTATTAGTGTGGGAGAAGAGTAAAGAGTACAGGCCGTGGTCCAGTAGTACTAGTACTATTATACAAGACCACCGTGTACGGTCTACCTTCTCAAAGAAGCCAGGGAGGCAGGGTAGGGAATCGATGGGACTTGTCTTTATTGCGATGGACACTTCAATGGTCTTCGGCGCCGCCCAAAATCTAGTATATAATAAGGGGAATGCGAGCCGGGTGGTCATCACGGGAATCGGCGCGCACATCCCGCGTGCGTGTGTCACATGTTGATGGGGCAATGACGCACGCAACTGCTGCACGATCATGTCGGCACGTCCAACTTCGTCGAACTCCACGTGACAGGCACGCACGGGATATTTACGAGTCTAGAATACGCTGTGCCACTTTTGTTGTTATCAAATTATGTTCAGTACACGAGATATTACTTTTTTTTGATAATCGACAAATGCATGCATGGACACGACGCACGAAACCGCTGCTCGTCCTTGATCAGATCGGCACCCCACTCTGTGTACCCGCCATCGACCATTCAGAGCAACTACCTCGAGCACGATGCCCCCTCGCCATGGCAATGGCAGGTCCAAGCCGTCCACTGACCGTCATGTGTCCCCGGCTCTTCGCTGCATCATCCGCGCTCGTGAGTCGCCTGCTGAGGCAGCACGTCGTGTCCGACTGCGCCAGGATCCATCGACATTGGCACTCAAGGACACCACGATGTCGAAGCTCGTACCGGCCATGCAGGAGGAGCATGGGGTACCTGCAGCATCGGACGAGCGCAAAGCAGCAGCCAGGACGGGGGCGCGTGTTACACCGTCGAGTACGAACAAGAAGATGAACGAGAAGAAGACCAGGAAGAAGAGAGGAGATAGCTATTTAGACGAGTCTGACTCGACCAACGAGGAGGCGTTCATCGATCAGTTGGAGGCAGAAGCGGAGGAGAGTGACGTGGACCCGTGGTACTACGAAGACGAGGAGGAGGACTCCGACGAGGAGATAGCGCGCTTATTCGAGGACGGGGGCGGTGTCGAGTCGTTAGAGGAGGGCACCGACGGCGGTGATGGCAGGGACCATGGCGTTGACGAAGACGAGGACAAACCGGAAGACAAAGACGATGGCTTCTTGAAATATGATCATTTATTTTATTTATTTTAGTTAGATAGATGGATTTTCACTTGTTTATGGGGGTAAAGTATCGGTCGCACGGATAGAGAGGTGGCACGGATTGACCATGCATAAAAAAAGTGGAGAAGGGAGGGGTTATCCTGCCCGTTGGATCACATGGGATCAATGGTTGGTGGAGATGATCCGCGTGACATCTGTGTCAGCCAATCAGGGCATAGCACCCAGAGTGAGCACATGTTTGGGATCTCCACACGTTTGGGCTTTTGTGAGATTTGTGACCGAGAGAGAGGGAAAATCTCTTTTCACAATCCGCCTATGGATCCACCAGTACCATTCAAATGCCATTGCATGTGTGCTCTTTTCACAATCCACCTATGGATCCACCAGTGTCATTGCAGGTGTGTTCTTTTTACTAACAACAACTAGAGTTATTGAAATATGTGCTCTTTTCACAATCCACCTATGGATCCACCAGTGTCATTGCATGTGTGTTCTTTTTACTAACAACAACCAGAGTCATTGAAATGTGTGTTCTTTTCACATACCACCTATGGATCCACCAGTGTCATTGCATGTGTGTTCTTTTCACTAACAACAACTGGAGTCATTGCATGTGTGTTCTTTTCACATATCCCCCACATATGGATCCACCAGTGTCATTGAAATGT
Organism: Avena sativa; assembly: GCA_916181665.1. Taxonomy (NCBI): domain Eukaryota; kingdom Viridiplantae; phylum Streptophyta; class Magnoliopsida; order Poales; family Poaceae; genus Avena; species Avena sativa. The sequence continues at coordinate 689,043,499 of OV702289.1, forward strand.
GTGTTCTCTACAGAGACCACACATGGATCCACCAGTGTCATTGCATGTATGTTCTTTTCATTAACAACAACTGGAGTCATTACATGTGTGTTCTTTTCACATACCACATATGGATCCACCAGTGTCATTGCATGTGTGCTCTTTTCATAATCCACCTATGGATCCACTAGTGTCATTGCATGTGTGTTCTTTTTACTAACAACAACTGAGTCATTTCATGACTATTCTTTTCAAATACCACATATGGATCCACCAGTATCATTGAAATATGTGTTCTCTTTAGTAACAACAACTGGAGTCATTGCATGTGTGTTCTTTTCACATACCACATATGGATCCACTAGTGTCATTGAAATGTGTGTTCTCTTCAGAGACCACACATGGATCCACCAGTGTCATTGTATGTATGTTCTTTTCATTAACAACAACTGGAGTCATTGCATGTGTGTTCTCTTCACATACCACATATGGATCCACCAGTGTCATTGCATGTGTGCTCTTTACACAATCCACCTATGGATCCACCAGTGACATTGCATGTGTGTTCTTTTTACTAACAACAACCAGAGTCATTTCATGGCTGTTCTTCTAGCATACCACCTCTGGATCCACCAGTGTCATTGCATGTGTGTTCTCTTCAAAATCCACACATGGATCCACCAGTGTCATTGCATGTGTGTTCTTTTTAGTAACAACAACATGTGTGTTCTCTTCAGAGACCACACATGGATCCACCAGTGCCATTGCATGTGTGTTTTTTTACTAACAACAACCAGTCATTGAAATGTGTGCTCTCTTCAGAGACCACACATGGATCCACCAGTGTCATTGCATGTATGTTCTTTTCACTAACAACAACTAGAGTCATTGCATGTGTGTTCTTTTCACATACCACATATGGATCCACCAGTTTCATTGCATGTGTGCTCTTTTCACAATCCACCTATGGATCCACCAGTGTCTTTGCATGTGTGTTCTTTTTACTAACAACAACCAGAGTCATTTCATGACTGTTCTTCTCACATACCACATATGGATCCACCAGTGTCATTGCATGTGTGTTCTCTTCACAATCCACACATGGATCCACTAGTGTCATTGCATGTGTGCTCTTTTTACTAATAACAACCAGAGTCATTGCATGTGTGCTCTTTTCACAATCCACCTATGGATCCACCAGTGTCATTGCATGTGTGTTCTTTTTACTAACAACAACCAGCGTCATTGAAATGTGTGCTCTTTTCACAATCCACCAATGGATCCACCAGTGTCATTGCATGTGTGTTCTTTTTACTAACTACATCCAGTCATTGAAATGTGTGTTCTTTTTACATACCACCTATGGATCCACCAGTGTCATTGAAATGTGTGTTCTCTTCAGAGACCACACATGGATCCACCAGTGTCATTGCATGTATGTTCTTTTCACTAATAACAACTGGAGTCATTGCATGTGTTTCTTTTCACATACCACATATGGATCCACCAGTGTCATTGCATGTGTGCTCTTTTCACAATCCACCTATGGATTCACCAGTGACATTGCATGTGTGTTCTTTTTACTAACAACAACCAGAGTCATTTCATGACTGTTCTTCTCACATACCACCTATGGATCCACCAGTGTCATTGCACGTGTGTTCTCTTCACAATCCACACATGGATCAACCAGTGTCATTGCATGTGTGTTCTTTTTAATAACAACAACCAGAGTCATTGGATGTGTGTTCTCTTCAGAGACCACACATGGATCCACCAGTGTCATTGCATGTGTGTTCTTTTTTACTAACAACAACCAGAGTCATTGAAATGTGTGCTCTCTTCAGAGACCACACATGGATCCACTAGTGTCATTGCATGTATGTTCTTTTCACTAACAACAACTGGAGTAATTGCATGTGTGTTCTTTTCACATACCACATATGGATCCACAAGTGTCATTGCGTGTGTGCTCTTTTCACAATCCACCTATGGATCCACTAGTGTCATTGCATGTGTGTTCTTTTCACTAACAACAACTGGTGTCATTGCTTGTGTGTTCCTTTCACATACCACATATGGATCCACCAGTGTTATTGCATGTGTGCTCTTTTCACAATCCACCTATGGATCCACCAGTGTCATTGCATGTGTGTTCTTTTTACTAATAACAACTAGAGTCATTTCATGACTGTTCTTCTCACATACCACCTATGGATCCACCAGTGTCATTGCATGTGTGTTCTTTTTAGTAACAACAACTGGAGTCATTGCATGTGTGTTCTTTTCACATACCACATATGGATCCACCAGTGTCATTGAAATGTGTGTTCTCTTCAGAGACCACACATGGATCCACCAATGTCATTGCATGTATGTTCTTTTCACTAACAACAACTAGAGTCATTGCATGTGTGTTCTTTTCACATACCACATATGGATCCAACAGTGTCATTGCGTGTGTGCTCTTTTCATAATCCACATATGGATCCACCAGTGTCATTGCATGTGTGTTCTTTTCACTAACAACAACTGGAGTCATTGCATGTGTGTTCTTTTAACATACCACATATGGATCCACTAGTGTCATTGCATGTGTGCTCTTTTCACAATCCACCAATGGATCCACCAGTGTCATTGCATGTGTGTTCTTTTTACTAACAACAACCAGAGTCATTTCATGACTGTTCTTCTCACATACCACCTATGGATCCACCAGTGTCATTGCATGCGTGTTCTTTTTAGTAACAACAACTGGAGTCATTGCATGTGTGTTATTTTCACATACCACATATGGATCCACCAGTGTCATTGAAATGTGTGTTCTCTTCAGAGACCACACATGGATCCACCAGTGTCATTGCATGTATGTTCTTTTCACTAACAACAACTGGAGTCATTGCATGTGTGTTCTTTTCACATACCACATATGGATCCACCAGTGTCATTACATGTGTGCTCTTTTCACAATCCACCTATGGATCCACCAGTGTCATTGCATGTGTGTTCTTTTTACTAACAACAACCATAGTCATTGAAATGTGTGTTCTTTTCACATACCACCTATGGATCCACCGGTGTCATTGCATGTGTGTTCTTTTCACTAACAACCACTAGAGTCATTGCATGTGTGTTCTTTTCACATACCACATATGGATCCACCAGTGTCATTGCATGTGTGCTCTTTTCACAATCCACATATGGATCCACCAGTGTCATTGCATGTGTGTTCTCTTCACAATCCACACAAGGATCCACCAGTGTCATTGCATGTGTGTTCTTTTTAGTAACAACAACCAGTGTCATTGCATGTGTGTTCTCTTTAGAGACCACACATGGATCCACTAGTGTCATTGCATGTGTGTTCTTTTTACTAAAAACAACCAGAGTCATTGAAATGTGTGCTCTCTTTAGAAGCACACATGGATCCACCAGTGTCATTGCATGTATGTTCTTTTCACTAACAACAACTAGAGTCATTGCATGTGTGTTCTTTTCACATACCACATATGGATCCACCAGTGTCATTGCATGTGTGCTCTTTTCACAATCCACCTATGGATCCACCAGTGTCATTGCATGTGTGTTCTTTTTATTAACAACAACTAGAGTCATTTCATGACTGTTCTTCTCGCATATCACATATGGATCCACCAATGTCATTGCATGTGTGTTCTCCTCACAATCCACACATGGATCCACCAGTGTCATTGCATGTGTGCTCTTTTTACTAACAACAACCAGAGTCATTGCATGTGTGTTCTCTTCCGAGACCACACATGGATACACCAGTGTCATTACATGTGTGTTCTTTTTACTAACAACAACCAGAGTCATTGAAATGTGTGTTCTCTTCAGAGACCACACATGGATCCACCGGTGTCATTGCATGTATGTTCTTTTCACTAACAACAACTGGAGTCATTGCATGTGTGTTCTTTTCACATACCACATATGGATCCACCAGTGTCATTGCATGTGTGCTATTTTCACAATCCACCTATGGATCCACCAGTGTCATTGCATGTGTGTTCTTTTTAGTAACAACAACCAGATTAATTGAAATGTGTGTTCTTTTCACATACCACCTATGGATCCACCAGTGTCATTGCATGTGTGTTCTTTTCACTAACAACAACTGGAGTCATTGCATGTGTGTTCTTTTCACATATCCCCCACATATGGATCCACCAGTGTCATTGAAATGTGTGTTCTCTACAGAGACCACACATGGATCCACTAGTGTCATTGCATGTATGTTCTTTTCACTAACAACAACTGGAGTCATTGCATGTGTGTTCTTTTCACATACCACATATGGATCCACCAGTGTCATTGAATGTGTGCTCTTTTCATAATCCACCTATGGATCCACCAGTGTCATTGCATGTGTGTTCTTTTTACTAACAACAACTGAGTCATTTCATGACTGTTCTTTTCACATACCACATATGGATCCACCAGTGTCCTTGAAATGTGTGTTCTTTTTAGAGACAACACATGGATCCACCAGTGTCATTGCATGTGTGTTCTTTTCACTAACAACAACTGGAGTCATTGCATGTGTGTTCTTTTCACATACCACATATGGATCCACCAGTGTCATTGCATGTGTGCTCTTTTTACTAACAACAACCAGAGTCATTGGATGTGTGTTCTCTTTAGAGACCACACATGGATCCACCAGTGTCATTGAAATGTGTATTATTTTCAACTACCGCCATTGGCCACAAACAATCGGGACACAGAACTAACCAGCAACCGCTCTGGGCTTCTAGAAGACCCGATCCCCGATTGTTAGGCGCCGTTGGATCGGGGTGCGTGGACGATAGTGATGTCCTTCGCGAGGGCGATCCGCGAGAAGTCTGTTCTATGAACTGATTGGCCGTGTTAACTACGCTGGGCCTACGTCCTTGCCCTTATCCCCTTAACCTCGGGGCCGAAAATCAGATTGTGTTCCTTCATCGCCATGGAGAGGGAGAGGCCCAAACTCAGCTTGCACGAGGCTCAGATGTTTGCCCACTACGACATACTCGCGCCGCCGTTAGCGAGGCTTCCGGCCGGCTTCGATCTCAGCTACGCCGGGGTTCCTATCGCGCCGCTCTTGCGCGACAACGTGTTGGCGAGGCAGATCGAGGAGCGCTGCCGCCAGCTGTCGGAGCGGAAGAGGGCAATGGCGCGGTACTCGTGTACAAGCGTGTACTGGCGAAAGCTGTTCAAGAAGGAGCAAGCTGCGTTGATTGAGCTGTGTGGAACCCACCGGCGGGAGATCCACCCGGATCTGCGCAACCCCGAAGGGAGGCAGCGCTTCTGGGCAGTGCCTGGGCATACGACCTCCACCGTTATCGATGCAGCCCGCCGTGAAGAATCCATGAGGAGGAGGAACGCTGCCGGGAACGTCGGCATCGATTCCAACACGGAGGAGGCTGGCGTCGACACGGATAACATCGTCAATGATGGAGACTGCGGGAGCATCATAGTCGATTAGGGCCACTTAAGCCTAAATTAAATCTATGTACGGTATCTTAATGCGCTCTTTGGATCTGGGTCACCTGAGTCATGGTCGATTATCGTCATAATCTATATATGTTGGTCATGTTTTAGTTGTATTTGTCTTTGAAACTAGTCGATCAAAACTCGTCCGATCCGGAAAATAAAGTTCGCGCGTTCCCTGGCATATCTGATAGGACAATACGCTGACTCTACTCCCAGCACTTGATGGCACAGCCGTAATTTGGAGTGCGCCTGAGGAGAAGGGATCGAGCGTGTTGTAATAGTGTACTACTCCTATCCAGATATAACTAACTTAGTTTTTTTAGATATTTAATAAACGTGTTTATACCCAAAACATGTCTAGATACATGTTTTAGGTTTCTCTATCTTTCAAACTAATCAAAAGTCGTCAAATTCTGAACAAACAAAGTCATTGCGATCACACCTGATGATACAATACGCTGACTCTGCTACTTGATGGCACAGCCATAATTCTGGAGTGCGCTAGAGGAGATGGGAATGCAAGGGAGATGGGAACTAGTAGCCGCGTCCAAACGCAGGTAAAAAATTAATGTAATAATATTTAAAAAATGTAATCTGGTCCATATGACCCCATCACAGACACGTTGCACGCGCCAGATATAAACAAAGACGGCACGGCTAGTTTAGTTTCAATGATATAATTCAACATACGACGCTACTGTGCCTGCATCTTTCTGCTCCTCTTATTAGTCTGCTAGCCCACGCTGCATTAAGCATCCGTTGATGAGGATAAAAAAATGATAAAATGGCAAATAAAACAATTTTTAAGCTTACCTTTTATCCGGAGAATTGTACAAAGATGAAATTGGCAGGGATTTATTATTTCTCCTGCAGTTAGCCGAAAGATCCTCAAGAACATCCTCAATCACCCCTGCAACTTCTTCATATTCTAATACACCTCCATTATTTGCCCTTTCCTCCCTGTTCCGCTTACCCTTTTGTTTCTTTTCACACCCTTTTCTCGCTGGCACCTCCACTTCTTTATAAATTAGCTGCTTACGTACATTTTCCTCCGAGTGCTCATCACCGTCTTCGCACTGCTCTTCCGCCAGTTCTGGCTGAGAAGCCTCATTTTCTGCCACCAGGGTGTGAACAGGGACAATAGCATGTGTAACTGGGTTTTTGCACAACCTCTTGATATGGCCGAATCCACCACAACATCCGCATTTCCTTTTCCTAGCTCCCAGCCTTGGACCTTTATCGATGGAGGCTTCGATCCCTAGCTTTGTAGGCCTCCTAGGTGGCCTCCTAAGAACTGGTGGTTAAAGTTTGAACCCTGGATCGACAATCTCCCAATCATTTTCATCGGCCATAGGTGGTACATTTTCTGCATAAGTTGCAGCAAACTTGTCCACGGAGAAATAGTTGTCGACATAGTTCTCTATTTCAGCTCCGTTACCTCTAAGCTTTAAGATGAAGTAAATTGCATGGTGACATGGCAGACCAGTAATCTGCCACTGCCTACATGAACAAGTCTTGTTTCCAATGTCTACAGTGTACCTCCGTTCACTTCCACGCTTGTATTCTGCATAAACCTCAGCCAATGTTCTGGAACTTCTGACCACCCTCATCTTTATCGTTCTCATTGCCCTAATTCTTGCATTCAGTAACATAACCACCTTTGGAACTATTTTATGGCCTAAAAATTTTCTTGCACAAATTCTTTGCCTTAAATCTATCTTCACCATTATGCACTGTCTTATTGCATCCAACAAAATAACAATTCCAAGTGTCTTCATGCCCGAAATCTTATCATTGAAACTCTCTGCCAAATTATTGCATACAAAATCCACCTTGCTTAACTCACCAAACTTGCTTCTGGTCCATAGCTTGGTGTGATGTTCCTCAAGGTATTTTTTCACATTTGGCACTACATACATGTTCTGCAAGTAAGTAGCATGCGTGCTTGGGATGTATGTGTATGCTGATCGCCACAAGTCCTCTTCAAAGATCTTTCCTTTGAACTTCTTCGTGAAGTTAGTAGCAAGGTGCCGCATTCATTCCCTATGCTCAACCCCAGGAAACACAACATCAACGACATTCTCAAGACCCTCAGATGCACCTGTGTGTATCACCAAGCCTTCAGGGTGACCAATTACTTCCCGTAGTCTCTGCATGAACCATCTCCATCTTTCATTTGATTCACCCTCAAGAACAACATAAGCTACGGGTAGAAGCCAATTATGCACGTCCAAAGAACAAGCAGAAGCAACATGTCCCCTGAACTTCCCTGTTAAAGAAGTTGCGCCTATTGCCAAGTATGGCCTGCAGCCGTCTAGGAACCCCTTCCAGCATGCCTTCAGGCAGAAAAAACATCTCCTGAAGCATATCTTATCTGCCTGCTTATACCTGACCCCCCTCGAGACCTTTTCTCTCCCTTTCACAACCTCGTAATCGATGTCAACAACACTACCAGATGATGTTTTCTCTACCTGAGCTTTGAAACTATACAACATATGAAAACTATCATTCCACTTGCCTTGAATGAAGTCTAGAGCCATCTCCTTCCCATCAAAGACTCTGTGATAAGGAATCAGAACGTTAAACTTTTTGCTAATCTTTGCTCTAAGTTCAGCAGGTCCAATGTTATGATCCTGCCTCACCCAGTCAAGTACAGTAGCAGCAATCCACTTGGTAGTCGCTGGTCTAATTTTACCACTTAAAGAAGTATTAGGGCAGTTGTGTTTCTTCGTGTTTACTTTGATCTGCATTCGATAAGAATCCAAATAATTCAGAGCTAGTTATAAGCAGAATAAATATGAGAAAGACTGAAACTAAATGTAGCTATTGCAACCGGAAATGGGTGTCCACCCCGCATTGGAGATGCATGTAATCTCCATTTACACACATTACTTTCCCTACAGTGCACCCTAAATCTCTTTTGGTCGCTCTTTTCAATGATAAATTCGAACCCAACTCTGATTGTAAAATAGGTTGCAACTGCATATCTGCAGTCCTCCACATTATCAAAGACAGTCCCCTCATCAATTGTAGGATTGTCCCTGTCAAAATGTATCACTGGCCTGTCCACGTCTTCATCGTCGTATCTACATCCCATTTCCACATCTTCACATTCCTCTTCCTCATCAGTCCCATAGTCAGGCTCAAAGTTCGAATCAACCAAATATTCCCTACTCTCCATCCTATCAGGGTCAGCAGCCACGTCTGGATATGCTTTCTCATCATCATCCGCACCACCACACGTTTCAGTGCCTTCATGCTCGCTTGACAAAGCATCATGCTCAAGGACAAGCTGTACAGACGTCCTGCGGGTACCAACACATATCCTTGCCATCACCACGGGACTAGAAACGCTAATTGGGGTATGCAGATAAGGAATCGCAGTTCTTACCCTTCAATGTGGACGCACAACACCTTCTCCGGGCTCCATACCTCCAAAGCTCTGCACCCCGCTTCCTCTCCCCCCGTTTCGTTGTCCTCTGTGCTCTCCAGACTTGAAGGAGATTTCGTGCTCTCCAGCTGCGAAGGACCCATATTTGTGCTCTCAAGCCTCGCAGGATCCATCTCCGAGCGGGATCTGGATCACCAGCATCGTTGGCCCCCTAACCCAACGGCCGACTCTTGGTTTTCGTTTCCAGACGCGCATGGGCGGTGGGCGGCGGCAAGGAGACAGGAAAGGGAGGGGAGGGGACGTGAGGGGATGGCAGGGAGGACGACGGCCCAAGGGGACGACGAGAGCGGTGCACGACTGAGCGGAGTGGCGGCGGCAGGAGTAGAGGAGAGGAGCGAAGCGGAGCTGGTTGCGACAAAGCATGGAAAATTGCACAATAATGTGTTGGTAGGCGGCACCAGCCCTCGAACCTGGAACGCGCGCCATCGTAGGTGGAGGAGGCGGGCCCGCCTGTCAGAAAACATGCCACCTGTCAGCGCATTATGCACGGGGAGCACTTCATGGAATTTTTTAGCAGGTCCCACATGTTAGTCTGTTTCATCAAAACTTGCATGCAGTGCATGGCTAGTTCACGCGCTAGTTCCGAAAAAAATCCCGTTGATCCAAACTTGAATTGGCAGTCCCGCTTCTTCTCCCCTGTCTCCTCGTCTCCTCGCAGTGGCAGTTCTGCTTCGTCTCCCTCGTCTGTTATCCTCTTCTTCTTCTCCTCGCAGTGGTAGTTCTTCTTTCTTCCTCGATCAAAACATTCCCGCACGTAAGCCATGACCAGTAGCCGGATGAAGAGGAACTGGGCCGATCTCCCGGCCGACCCACTTCGCAAGATCACCGACTATTTGCTGGAGAAAGAGGAGTACGTCGACACCTATGCTGCTTGTCGGGAAGTCTGCACCAATTGGCGCCGCACTTTAAAGGTGCCCGAATTCCATCTCAACAACTGGATCATGATAGATCACACACTTCCAGACGTTGGCGACTTCACCTTCCTCAACCTCGCCACTGGTCGTTGCTTCAGGACAAATCTAATGGGCGTCCATCGAAGGTTCACATTCACATCCGATATTTATTGGTATTTTCCATTGTAAACATCTTTGTGCTAACTGATGCCCTCTTTTTCCAAAATATTCTACTTCGTCGGTGTTTCTCGTGGCGTCATCGTGCTTGCTCAGAGGGTGGAGCCATACCAGATTCGGCTTCTGAACCCAATCACTCATAAGTCTAACACTGAGTTTCAAGCACACATACCATCTGATCCTCTACAATCTGTCGTCATGACGAAGTCCCCAACGATGGTGTTCGTTTGCACCAATTATCCAGATCGTATTGCATGGGCCGATGAGAGCACCCCAACGAGGCAAATCAATGAATCATTTGGAGAAGGATTGTATTCGCCACCTCCTGCTATGCTTCTGGACTGCATGACGACATTCCGAGGGGAAGTATATGCATTACTTGAGAATGGAGACATCTTGTCGACCAATATCAAGTTAGAGCAGTGCGCGAGCACTGTCACGATGGCCAAATTAATTTCGGCCCCAGTCTTTGAACAGGTACGCGGAACTTACAAATTTTACCTTGTGGAGTCAGATGGTGATCTGCTTCTTGTGTTGAACGGGGATTTCACCAAAGGGCAAGCGGTGTTGTACCAGGTGGACACGGAGAACCGCTCTCTCGAGGTCATCGGTGACATTGGAAGTCATGCCCTCTTTGTTGATTACAGTCGGTCTATCTCCATTGACACCAGGTTTCACCCCACAGTCAAACCCGGTTGCATATACTACAGGAATTATATCAGACTGTACAATCATGAGGTTCAAGCCTAGGAAGAGGAACCAACAATGACGTATGGCTTAAGTCTAGAACATACACCGAGGCCTTACCCTCTGGACGAGATACTGGCAGCACATTGCAGACGGAGAGAGTTCTCTGAATGTGTGTTGCAGCACGCGGGAGCCGGCGACGACGAAATATATAGGGGAGAATGAATCCTATATTCATCCTAGGTTATTTGCTAGCATTTTCAGGTCTATTTTTCGAAGTAGAAATTTGTATTGTATTTATATTATTTCGATGAGCAGTATGCGTATTAACTTTTAGACAAAATTGTAATGTATTTAAATTTAGTACTTCTAGAATTTAAAGTATTTATTCTTAGTAACTTCTTTCAGAATTCTTTGTGTTCGACATGGGCATCAGCTCAGCGCCGGAATTCAGGTCCCACATGGAAAATTACACAATAATGTGTTGGTGGGCGGCACCACCCCTCGAACCTGGGATGCGCGCCGTCGAAGGTGGAGGGGGCGGGCCCGCCAGTCAGAAAACATGCCACGCCGGCATCCCCTGTTTCTGATGCCCTTTAAAAAAAACACGCCACGTCGTTATCCCCTATTTCTGATGGTGTTGCTACACTCGACGGTACATGGTGGCATATAAATAATATTGTATAAACATAAGGGCACAGTCGTCAACATTTCTAAAATGAAACCCGGTCCTGTCTCCTACCTGTCCTGGTACATTGCCCGATGAGGTGGATAGCCACGACCGATCTTTTTAATACGTTCGTACTCTTATGCTGAGAAGGGAAATAAAGATTGAGCTGTTAATGCAACGAGTGTCGAATTATTACCCTCTAAGGAAATGGGAAATGGTTATTTTCACGCGTGCCCATAGTCCAAACCTACTGTCAGTCTTTCACTCCCCTTCTCCGACTAACCACAGTTCACCTTGTGCAGCTCCTCCGCGTCGCACCAACTAGGGTAACATGGCCCCGCCTAAGCCGCCGCCGCCACCGCGACAGCCGCCAAAACTGGGGTATTTAGCCCCTCTAAGGCAGGCCATGAAGCTCTACTTCAAGGCCGGTCTCCCATTGCCCTGCTAGGCGGATGATTTCCCCGAATGTGCCAAATCGGTCGTGGCGGCGAATGCGCCGTCGTTGGCGCCAGATGCGGCATGCAGGGCCAAGAGAGCGATGTGGAGAAATCGCGCGGCGACATTACGACATGCTCTAGGCAGTGGGAACAAGATACGTATCAAATAGTTCATGAGAGTATGCCGCCGCCGAGGGTACACACTCTCGAACAGGCAGAGCCAAGGTCTAGGAACTCTCGCGTCCACGCTTCGGCACGGACTACCTTACCTCAGTAGGGTAGGCTAGGAGCACGGCGTCTGCGACAAAGACGCTCCATCCTACGCACCGTTGAAGGCCGTACCGTGGCAGCGACCAAGCGTCTACACTCAGCATGCTGGATTGTTCGATAGCCGGAGCCGATGGCGGGCATCAGCTCAGCCCCGGAATTCAGGTTCGAGTTCACACAGACCTACGATCCCGAGAAGGAGATGTCGAATTTCAGTTTCGAAGAAATCATTGTAGCGGTGCGGATGGTCCAACTGAACCGGGACTGGCGCACGCAAATCGCTCGTGCATGAACGATGCAGATTTCTTGTAGTTTGGCGGGAAGGCAATAGATCAGTTTGGGTTAAATGATCAAAGAACTTATGTCCTCTCAAGGCAATTGGCCAGCCAACTTTTCTGGTGGAGATCTATAGTTTCTTCAGTGTAGAATAGTTAAGTTCAGACTGAAGAATGGCTTTTGTAGATGAAATGCTGACGATTTGTTCTATAAACTAGTAGGAAGTTTAGCCTAGTTTTGTGCAGGTATAAGACCATTTTGTATGGAAGTACTACTGTTGTAAGCAAATACTATCAAGTATCTATTTCCTTCAATTACTAGTCGTGGTTCAATCCAGTTAACTGGCATCTTTTTATCCCAGACTACAGGTTTTGTGTCTGATGTCTGTGCTGTAAACCATTTTTTCCTTTGTCTTGTGTTGCCTCCAAAATGGTCATGCAGTTCAACGTGTTACAAATATAGCTACCTTGTACTTGAAGAGGAGATGGACTATATTTTCCTGGCATCCACAGAATTGACATTGCTCATTGCCAGACCACCTTCTTTTCATGAGTTTGTCCTTGGTTATTCACAGAAATTATAAAGCACGGTGTTCAACTACATCGATTCAAACTATTACACACACACACACTACATCAAATTCATTACCCACACATACTACATCGATTCAAACTATTACACACACATACTACTTCAAACTATTACACACACGTACTACATCGATTCAAACTGTTACACATTTTTAGTCGATGCTAACTTCCTGCTATGCTCTCCATACTACAAATTCATTAGCCACACATACCACGACAATTCACTAGAGCTCTGTCTTCACTCGAGGGAAATCAGAACCACCAGCTCGTCCAAGCCCGGTCCCCCCACCGAAACTGTGTGCGCCGTCGCGAAACGATGGTGGTCCTGTGCCATCGATCCTTCCAGGCCAACACTGCAGGCGACGATGACGCTTTCTAGCAGCCTCTTTGGGGCCCTGAATGCCATGTACCGATTCCAGAACCTCCTCCGGGTGGATGATGACTGGGTGCTTCCAGCAAAGCTGTCGCCCTAGCCTGCTTGGAATTTGCACCTCGTACATCTTAGGAACGGCGTCAGGATCTTTCAGCCACGTCTTTACCTGGATGACCCATCTGTCACTCGGTGGCACGATTTCCACCAGCTCGCCGCCAAGGCTACTGACGACCTGCTTGAGGGCCTCCGGCTCCCAAGCATCCAATGGGAGGCTATCAAAGCCGAGTTTGGAGAAGAAACGAAGCTGCCCCAAGCGATCATCCCACCCACAGGCGCGATGCCAACGCATGAAGCTCATTTTCTCCCCGCAGCACTCGAAAGAACAGGAAGAATGTAGAACACGCTCGGTGTTTGAGCTGTGCTCGAACCGGACGAAAAAATCGACTGGCAGCGCGCATACCTCAATGTTGACCTCATTTCATCTGATCCCAAAACGAGACCTGAAAGCCGACATCAACTTTGCCGGCGACACGGCGGGACGGACACCCAGCACGGTGGCCATGAGAGCGTGGTCGTCGAACTGCTGTGCCAGGGCTACCATGCCTGGGGTGCGCGGAAGCACGCAACTTCCTGAGGCCGGTAGGCGGCCTGGATCGCCCAACGGGACAGACTCCACTGTGCGAGAAGGACTAGCCAGAGGCGAGATATTAGTCCGGGGACGCGAAGCTCCGATACGGCGGACGATGCAACATCGATGGCTGCAAGCTTCGATTAGAGGCGTGGGAGGTTGACCGGACATGGCAGGCACGCAAATTAGAGCAAGTGCGAGCTCCGATCTGAGACGAGCAGCCGGAGCTGAGCAAATGTTATGGGGAGGGGAGCAGGGGAGAAGACCAGAGTAGAGCAAAGAAATAGATTTGGTCCACTCATGGATCTGGTCCACGCAGGGGTAAGCTAGTCCACGACCGCAAAAGATAACAGGGAATACTGACATGGCGGGCCAAGAAGAGTTGACCTAATGGCGGTATTTGAGTTCAACCGTTTTTTGTCTGGTTCAAACGACCGTTTGGCCGTTAGATTTGTATTCACCCCCATTTGGCCCTTCTAGACAATTGGCGAATCTACTATGGCCCCTCCGCGCGATTGATGGCAACTCGGGTACCACGGTGTGCTCACCCACCAAGTTTGGTACCGCAAACGAACATTCCCTTCCTCAATGGGGCGGAAAAATCCCACACCCATTCTTCTTATGGCATCTTGGTGTATTTCAACATCTACATCACAAACATCAACTTGCCCCGCACGGGAGCCATCATTTTCCTCGAACACCACACTACAAGATTCTACAACAGTTCCAGAGAGCTTACTATAGACTCTATAAGTGTGGGATTCAGCACCATAACCAACAAAAATTCCTTCTAAAGCCTTAGACTCAAATTTAGATAACCGAACTCCTTTAATGAGAAAGAAACACTTACAACCAAATACCCGGAAGTAGGAGATGTTTGGCTTGTTACCAGTAAGTATTTCATATGGAGTCTTGTCCAAGATTTTGCGGAGGTAGAGCCGGTTGGATGAATGGCAAGTGGTAGAGATTGCTTCAGCCCAGAAGTTATAAGGAGACTTAAATTCAGCTAGCATAGATCTGGCCATGTCCATTAAGGTATGGTTCTTCCTCTCGGCAACACCATTTTGTTGAGGGGTGTACGTAGTGGAATATTGATGTCTTATCCCCTCTTCACTTAGGAATTCATTTAAGGTGTAGTTCTTGAACTCGGAGCCGCTATCACTTCTTATTGCCAATATAGGGACATTGTGTTGATGTTGAACCTCGTTGGCGAAGTCAATGACCGTTTGTTGAGTCTTGCTCTTCAGATTGAAGAAATAGACCCATGTGTATCTTGAGTAATCATCAACAATCATGAGGCAGTACTTCTTCCCACCGAGGCTTGCATGTGAAGGAGGTCCAAAGAGATCCACATGAAGGAGCTCCAAAATCCTCTTTGACGAAATAATGGTCTTCCTTCGATGAGGAGAGTCATGCATTTTCCCTTCAACACAAGCCCTACAAACACAATCTTTGGCAAAGGAAACATTTTATTTTAGTCCAAGGATGTGGCCACCCTTGTGGAGACTTTGCAAAGTTCTCATATTGACGTGGGCTAGTCGGCAATGCCATAACCAACCCGCATCAGCCTTTCCGAAAAGACACATCAGACCTGTAGTGGTTTTCCCCGAGAAGTCCACCACGTAAAGGTCATTTTCGACATATCCCACGAAAGCGATTTTTAGAGACTTGCTCCACAAGAGTACCACCAAATCAGCATCAATGAAAACTGCAAAGCCCATCTTACCAAGGGCGCGAACTAAAAGTAAATTGTAACCGAGGGTCTCAACAAACATGACGTCCACGAGAGAGATATCATGAGCAACCAAAACTTTGCCGAGACACAATACCTTAGATTTTGACTTGTAACCATAGGAGACGGTTATGTGATCATGATTTGGCCGCATCTCCGTGATGCTCTCCTTGCTTCCGGTCATATGACTTGTGAACCCGCTATCGAGTACCCATTTAGACCCACTGGAAGCATAGCCCTGCAAGAAAGTTACTTCTTGGTTTTAGGTACCCATTTTCCAATGGGTCCTCTCATGTTAGTGACAAGGTTCTTGGGAACCCAAATAGACCAAGGAATGTAACTATCATAAGGACCAACATAACTAGCATAAACATCACCATAATAATCACAATATAACTCATAGTTAGGATTATTAGCCCCTGCAAAACCATCATAGTTAGACTTGTCATTAGAGGTGGTGCTAGTCTTTGGTTGAGTAGTTTTACTCTTCTTGTTCTTCTTATTCTTTGTCTTGGGAACATAACCAAGACCCTCTCTTCCATTGTTTGTCATTTGCTTGCTAAGAACCTCATTTAGAGTTTATTTACCTTTATGTTGAGATCCCTTTACAAGTTCTTCTTGTCCACAAGATGGAGTAGAGGTGTTGTACATATCACACTTCTCCAATTGAGTTTGGAGCTGATCACGAGGCTCATTTAGAGTAGAATGTTCACTCTCCAATGCCTTGTGAGCAATGTCAAGTTTCTCAAACTTGTCCAAGAGTCTAGCATGAGCAGCCCCAAATTCAATCTTTTCCTTCTTTAGTTTCTTTACCTTAGCAAGAGCGTTGTCACGTTCTTTGATGAGCTGAGCAACAACCTCTTCATGGGACTCCTCAATTGACTCGAGTCTCTCTTCCAAGGATACTCGAGCTTCCTCTTCTTCTTCCAAGGCATTCTTCAAGGAGGCTATCTCCAAGGCATCTTCTCTTTCAATTCTGCCCTTTTCTTCGAAGAGATCTTCGGATTGAGCAAGTTGACTCATAAGAGCATCAAAATGAAGTTTGTGCTCATCTTGCAAGTTAGTGAAAAAGTTGTCCAAAGCAACAACTTCTTCTTTTATCTTAAGACTAGTATGATCATCCATATCCATATTTATGTTAGTTTTAGGAAATGAAGAAATAGAAGATGATACCTCGAACCCTCTTGCCATAAGGCAGGTGACGTTGTTGTTGATGATGTTTTCATTTGGAGAGTCGAAGAGTGATGATGGAGTAGATGTGGTGGCTATAGCAGCCACCTCACGAGTACTATCTTCATCCTCTTCATCTTCACTTGTAGAGGAATATTCTTCTTGTGCCACCAACACAATCTTGGGTTGCTTCTTGTACGGGCCATTCTTTTTGATAAATGGCTTCTTTCGAGGTACCTTGGATTTTTCTTTAAGGATGAGCCTGCCACCATTGTCTTCTCTATTTTGATATGGACACTCAGCCACAAAGTGTAGCCTATCTCCACAATTGTAGCATGTTCTCAGTTTTGGGCCATTCTCTCTTCTTCCACTTGACCCATTCTTGCGCTCGAGTTCCGACTTGGCCTTGGCCGGATCCTTCCAAAAGTTCCTTGCATAGAAGGCCATGTACTCACCATGAGCATGCTTGACTTCCTCTTGGTAGCCCATGGAGACACCCTCGACTCCTCTTTCATCCTCATCTTTCTCAACAACATTTGCCTTTAGAGCAACATTGACCCTTTTTTGCATTCCAATGGCTCGGGCGTGGGCATCTTCCGCGTTCTTAGCTACAACCTTGAATGATGCCATTTCTTGCATGACTTCATTGGAAGTCATTTGATGGTAGTTGTGTCTATCTTGCAAGCTCTTCAAGTCCGTTGGCTCAAAAGGCATTAGAGCACTCACATATTTCCTTTTTATCCAAGCATCATCAATGTGAGTGGCTCCATACTTTCTAAATGTTGTTGCAATGCCCTTGAGTCTTCTATACATATCTTCATGGTTTTCACCATCCAACATGTAGAATCCTTCAGCTTCATTACTAAGGGCATCATACCTATTCCTCCTCATGCTTTCATATCCAATAAAGAGGTCGGTGAGAGCATCCCAAGCTTCTTTAGCAGTGTTGAAATGCTTAATGTGGGTCATGTCCTTGGGACCCACTCCGAGTTGTATCATGTGCAGAGTTGTTGCATTCAATTGGCTATCCACAACCTCTCTTCTTGTCAAGTTGGTGTGATCTCCAATATGAAGACCCTCTTCGATAATCCTCCAAAGTTCAATTGACGAACTGCATACATGAGACTTCATTAAGAATTGCCATTGATTAAATGAAGATGCAGTAAGTTTGGGTGGATCACCCCTATTGTTTATATGAGGATGTGGGATAGGTGGGTCAGGAGAATATAGGTGAGGAACCTCACTATAGTCCTCCTTACCACTTCCCTTCTTGGAGGCGGAACCATTATGTTTTTCACCTACCACTTCATCTTCCTTAGATCCAGCGGGAGCCTTATCCTTGGATGAAGGAGTGGTAGCCTCAAAGGAAAATGGAGATGGGGCTGTAGATGATGTGAGGCGAGCAATCATTTGTTGCATCTCCTCCATCTTGGTCTCAAAGGATTTCAACAAGGTTGTTTCCAACGTCTTGAGGTCATCCATTGTAACCTTATCCATAGCCTCATTCCCATTTTCCTTAGTACCCATACTTCTCTTAGGCGATTAAGCCCGAATAAAGAGTCGGGGCTCTGATACCAATTGAAATGGATCGTATGGGCACCTAGAGGAGGGGGTGAATAGGTGCTACTTCAAATTTTAATGCTTTTTCAATTTTAGGCTTGACACGAAAGGTAAATTCTCTAGATATGCTATTATATAGAATTTCCCTATATGCAAACCTAACTACTAGCGAGTAAAGGAGAGTGAGATAGAGGAACGAGTAAACCGTATTGGAGCACGCAGAGACACAGGATTTGTTTTACCGTAGTTCCTTCCTTGTTAAGGGAAGTACATCTGTGTTGGAGGGGTGGGCGGTACTAAGACCACCATGCCACAATAGGCCTCACCCTGTTCTCCGATGGATCCCGCCACCAAAGGCCTGATCCACCTTTCCACTATAGGAACCCTTCATGGCGGGAACCAGCGCCTTTACACAACTAGCAGGGCACAACTCCTCAACCAAATTGGAGGCTCCCGTAATGACAACTCATGTCTACGCACTTCTATTCTTGTAGACAGTTGTTGGGCCTCCAAGTGCAGAGGTTTGTAGAACAACAACAAGTTTTCCCTTAAGTGGATCACCCAACATTTATCGAACTCAGGGAGGAAGTGGTCAAAGGTATCCCCTCTCAAGCAACCCTGCAATCAAGATACAAGAAGTCTCTTGTGTCCCCAACACACTCAATACACTTGTCAGGTGTATAGGTGCACTAGTTCGGCGAAGAGATAGTGAAATACAAGTGGTATAGATAATTATAAGCGGTAACGGTGATAGAAAATAGCTTGATGGCGTGAAAGAGACTAAAGGCAAACTGAAATAAAGAAGGAAGCAAGCAAACATGTAACAAATCTAGTTGCAAACAGTGTTTCAATGCTTAGAAACAAGACCTAGGGATCATACTTTCGCTAGTGAACACTCTCATATAAATATCTTCTCTTTATGATACTACTCTTAACTACTCTCCGGTTGGACACTCTAATCCATGGTAGGGCTATAACAGCACTCCTCAAAGTTCATCTTTCCCATCCAGATAACCCCACACTGTCACCTTGAGTACTAGATGGGTCCAACAAACACCACAATTTCATAAAGACATCCAACTCCAAATATAACTCATAACAAGTAATTGTAATCTGTAGCCTAAGTGCCACCATGGTGTGCACGCTGTCACTTTCACACACATGGGGAGAGCAGAGATCTATTACAGCACTTGAGTAGCAAGGTAGATCTATAGATTACAAGCTCATGATCACAATATGATCATGCATAGAGAGAGATATGAACACATAGCTAGCGGTAGAACCCTTAGCCTCGAGAGAGAACTACTCCCTCCTCATCATGGGAATCAGCAATGGTGATGGAGATGGCTCTAGGGGCACTTCCCCGTCCTGGCAGGGTGCTGAAACAGAGACTTTCTGTCCCCCGAATCTCCCCTTCGGTGGCGGTGGCGCTGCGGAACTTTTCGTGGCTGGAGGCTTGACGATCTAGGGTTTTTGCCTCGGGGGAGATATATAGGAGAAAGAGGCAAGGTCGATGGCCAGCCAGGGGGCCCACACCGTGCCCTGGCGCGGCCAAGGGGGACCCGTGCCTAGGGGTGGTTGATGACCCACAAGTATAGGGGGTGTATCACAATATTTTTGAGGGAAGTGAAACCCAATTTATTGACTCGACACAAGGGGAGCCAAAGAATATTTATAAGCCTTAACAACTGAGTTGTTAATTCAGCTGTACCTGGAAACAATCTTTCTTGCAGTAGTTTAAAAAGTAGCAACAGTTTTGTAGTAGGAATAGCAAAGTAGCAGCAGTAGTAAAGTAAAGACAGTAGTAACAAAAGCAGTAAATAGTGGGATTCGAGTGAGGTAGGCATAGGTATGGATGGACGGGCGTTGCATGGCAAGACAATTCACAAAGCAATCAGAACATAGGGCAATTGCAGATAAATAAGATAAAGCATCCAAGTACTAGACAATCCTAGGCATGTGTTCCATAAATAGTCATACGTGCTCGCAATGAGAACTTGCACAACATCTTTTGTCCTGCCAGCCCGTTTGCAGCGGGGCCTCAAGGGAACTACTGGCAATTAAGGTGCTCCTTTTAATAGAGCACCAGAGCAAAGCATTAACACTCCATGAACACATGTAATCCTCACATCAAAGCCATTCCCTCCGGTTATCCCGATTTCGGTCACTTCGGTGCCATTGGTTCCGGACATCAACGTGTGTATACAACTTATAAATAAGACCATAAACAATACTATCATAATGAATCAATAACATGTTCAGATCTGAAATCATGGCACTCGAGCCCTAGTGACAAGCATTAAGCACAACAAGTCGCAACAAAGTCATAAAGCACTAATAAAAGATACTAGGCACCATGCCCTAACAATCTGATGCCCTTACATGAACGATCTCATCCAATCCCTACCATCCCCATAGCCTACAGCGGGGGATTACTAACTCATAGATGGGGGAAACATGGATGGTCGATGGAGAAGTGATGGTGATGATGATGGCGATGATCTCCTCCAATTCCCCATCCCGACAGGGTGCCAGAACGGAGTTTCTAGTGCTGTTTCATGGAATCTGGTGGTGGCGGCGGAGCGGAACTCCTTCTGGAAAAACGTCGAACCCCCCGAAGTTTTTAGGTCAGAAGGCTCCTTATAGGCGAAGAGAGAGGCCGAGGGGGCGCCTGGGGGGCCCACACCATCCCCTGGCGCGGCCTGGCCTGGCCCGCGCCACCAGGTGGTGTGGCCACCCCTGGCTCTTCTCCGTCTCGTATTCTGGCTCCTGGAGTCTTCGGGTGAAATAGGATTTTTGGCATATTTTCCGGGATTTTTCCTGATAGTTGGTTTTCTGCACAAAAAGTAGACACCAAGGCAATTCCGCTGAAAACAACGTCGGTCCGCATTAGTTGCATCCAAATCACACAAGTTTAGAGGAGAAACAATAGCAAAAGTCTTCGGGAAAGTAGATACGTTTTGGACGTATCAACTCCCCCCAAGCTTAGCTTATTGCTTGTCCTCAAGCAATTCAGTTGAAAACTGAGTGCGATAAAAGAACTTTCACGAACACATTTGCTTCATATGATGTAAATATTATCAGCAATGTGATCAACTACTTAGACAATTCATAATAAAGAGTATGCAACTGAGTCTACTCAATAGTCATTGCAAGCTATGAAGAGATTCCAACTCAAAAATAATAAGTAGCATGCGGCACAAACATAAGCAACATTACAATGCTCATAGAAAGGTATGATAGAGTGGTATCTCGCTTGCCTTTGATTATGAATGTCAAGGCACCTTTGAAGTTCAAGTGATGACTAGAAGTAAAGATATCAAGGATACAAGCATCAAAGTCATAACACAAATAATCAAGTAATGGAACAAACACAAAGAATGACAACTATGCTCTCAAGAAGGGGCTCAAAGAATATGTGGAGACTCAACAAGTAGAAGAAAAGGTTTTGAATAATTTGAAAGGCTTCCAAATGCTGAAAGTATGGTACTCATTAGCTTTGAGCTCTCATTGCCCCTATCATAAGCATCTTTAATGTGGTTAAGGTGAAAGTGAGGTCCAATCTGAGTTATATGCTTGACAAACTATAAACTGGAAATCCCAAGTCCCTTGAGTACGAGGGTCGCTCCTCATGCTACTCAACTTTAGTTACCGGTAAGTTCTTGTCATCGTAAGTATGTGCGTATCATTGAGAACCGCCAACGGGGTACCCCTTGCCCGATGATACGGAAGAATCCCCATATCAAAATGACAAGGCAAGCAGACAATGAGTATCTCAGCAATCTTCTTATTTACCATGGGAAAATGGTGCTTTTTTCTCTCTTTCCTGTTTTCATAAAACTCTTCCTTCTTTTTTTTCTTTTTCTCAATAGCTATCTCTCTCTTTTTTTATAAGAATAATGCTTCATAGATATCATTATGGTTATGCTGCAGGTTTCCACCATGTCAGCATGGATTAGACCAGCGACCCAGGCATTTCTCTAACACACATACATAACTCCATGGACTTACAAGCTCCCCTTTTATTTCACACCGACGACATCCGCAAACAAAAGAGCAAGGTATCAACTGGGTATATATTTACAAGTGTTGAAAGTGTTCCCTGTGACAACACAGTTCTGCTAATCCCCAGCCTATAATTTGCAAGCATATAACTTTTCATGGAGAGTTCACAATGGTTCAGGTTTATTAAGTGCAGGAAATAAAGTGTGCCATCAAGTTCGTGAGAGCTTTACTAACTAATTTTCTCATAACAAGCAAACATTTTATTTGGAAGAAAACAAAGCATATGGAATATGCACGGAAGTAGCTGTTGGGTCCGCAACATAGAAAACAAAAAATTTCCTATGGTGTGAACTACACGCCAAGATCTATCTACTAGGTACAAAGCAAACGGGTGGACATACATCCATAGAGAACTTACCCTCGTAGACAACGAGCTTTGTTAACGAGTAGGAACTCGTGGTTGATGTAGTCGTACACTTGCCGATCTCAAGATCGTGAGGAAGTCCGAGCGCCGCAACTCAGCAGCGCATCCGCACTCGCACACACGTTCAAGCCACCGGACAACCTCCACCTCCTCGCTCCAGCGATCCAGCGGAAGCAGCAACTCCTTCCAGACGAAATGCCACCGGGAACATGTATCTCGCTAATCCGAGACCATGGGGGAATAATTCTAGAGGGGGAGAGAGATCCTTCACAAGGAGGTGTGAGGAAGAAGGAGGGAATGGGTGGCCTTTTATAGGAGGAGGGGGGGGTGCCCCCTCTCTCCATGGCCGGCGCATGGGGGGTGACCCCTCACCTCCCCCATTCATGTGGTGGTAACTCCTCCACATTAAAATGCCTCTTCACATTCCCTTTTAAAGTCTCCACTTTAAATGCATTAAGTTTCTCCAAATTTAATGCTCTCTCATTTAATAAAACCCTTTTATTAAATTTATTCAGAATTTTGTTAATTACTTTAATTAACAAACATTCACATATAGCCCCTTGCAATATTTCAATATCACATGCAGAACCACCTTCTGCAATTTCACCCAAAATAATTTCTGGTTTCTATTGAAACAATTCCTGCGCTTTGCAATTCTTTCGTCTGAAACATATGTGCTCCAAAATGGTGTCCGGTAACTCTTAAGTGTGCCACCCTACGGTTCGCGAATAATGCAGACATGATCGAGACCCTTCTCCGATCAATAATCAGCAGCGGGACCTAGAGATCCGTACTGACTCCTACACATTCAACAATGACTCCTGTGATCGTGAGAACCTTTAACGCTTGTAACTAAATCCCTTTGTTTCTCGATATATTACATGTCCGAGATTCGATCATCGGTATCTCCATACCTAGTTTGATCTTGTTACCGACATGCACTCTTTTCTCGTTCCCGTGATATAACATTCTAGTGATCACATCACTTGCTTGCAAGCTATCCTAATGTGATATCACCGAGAGGGCCCAGAGTATATCTATCCATCATCTGGATTGACAAATTCCACTCTTGATCCATGAGCCTCAACATAACACCTTCGTAGCACTGAACCCATCTTTATAGTCACCCTGTTATGGTGTGACGTTTGATGTTATCAAGATACTCTTCCGGTGTTAGCAATTAACATGATCTCATGGTCTAAGGATAAAGATTACTTCATATGATGTTATAGCAATATAAACACAATGACTTGATCGTAATGCTATACTTCGGATGAATGTTCATCACATCATTCCACCAATGGTGTGACCTTGTTATTAACAACATCCAATGCCCATGATCAGGAAACCTTGATCATCCTATTAATCAACAAGCTAGTCTATAAGAGAGGCATGACTAGGAATCCTTTTTGTTTATTAAACACACATGTATTGATGTTTCCTATAAATACAATTATAGCATGTAAAATAAACATCTATCATATACAAGGAATACATAATAACAACTTTATTATTGCCTCTTAGGGCATATTTCCTTCAGTCTCCCACTTGCACTAGAGACAATAATCTAGTTCACATAGTGATAAATCTAACACCCATGGAGTTCTGGTGTTGATCATGTTTTGCCCTAGGGAGTACTTTAGTCAACGGATCTGCTACATTCAGGTCCGTGTGCACTTTATAAATCTTTATATCTCCATCCTTGACATGCTCGCGGATGGAGTGAAACCGGCGCTTAATATGCTTGGAATTCTTGTGAGACCTTGGTTCCTTTGCGTTGGCTATGGCTCCATTGTTGTCACAATAGATCACCATCGGGTCCAACGCACTGGGAACCACACCCAGTTCCGTTATGAACTCCTTCATCCAAACCGCTTCCTGCGCTGCTTCTGAAGCAGCAACATATTCCGCCTCCGTTGTTGATCTAGCCACTACAGGTTGTTTGGAGCTCCTCCAACTAACTGCTACTCCGTTCAAGAGAAATACGTATCCGGATTGAGACTTAGAGTCATCCGGATCAGTGTCAAAGCTAGCATCGACATAACACTTAGCGACTAGCTCTTCTTCACCTCCGTATATAAGAAACATATCCTTAGTTCTTCTCAAGTACTTAAGGATATTCTTGACCGCTATCCAGTGTTCCGAACATGGATCAGATTGGTACCTACTAGTCAAACTAATAGCATGTGCCACATCCGGTCTTGTACATAGCATGGCATACATTATAGAGCCTATGGCTGAGGCATAGGGGACCTTATCCATTATCTCTCTTTCTTCCGCCGTAGCCGGACTTTGAGTCTTACTCAATGTCTTGCCTTGCAACATAGGTAAGAACCCCTTCTTACTTCCGTCCATATTAAACTTCTTTAATATCTTATCAAGGTATGTACTCTGCGATAGCCCAATTAGGCGTCTTGATCTATCTCTATAGATTTTAATGCCTAATATATATGAAGCTTCACCAAGATCCTTCATTGAAAATTTGCTGTTTAGATAACTTTTAACACTGTTTAAAAGATCTAAATCATTTCCAATCAATAATATGTCATCCACATATAATATCAGAAATGCCACATTTCTCCCACTCACTTTCTTGTAAATACAAGCCTCTCCATAAGTTTGGACAAATCCAAACTCTTTGATCACCTCATCAAAGCGGAGATTCCAACTTCGTGATGCTTGCTTCAGTCCATAGATGGATCGCTGAAGTTTGCACACCTTATTAGCATCCTTAGGATCGACAAAACCCTTAGGTTGTATCATATACAACTCTTCTTCAATCTTACCATTGAGGAACGCAGTTTTGACATCCATCTGCCATATTTCATAATCGAAATATGCAGCAATTGCTAACATAATCCTAACCGACTTAAGCATCGCTACGGGAGAGAATGTCTCATCGTAGTCAACTCCTTGAATTTGTCGAAACCCCTTTGCAACAAGTCGAGCCTTATAGATGGTCACATTACCATCAGCATCAGTTTTCCTTTTGAAAATCCATTTATTCTCAACGGCCTTTCGGTCGTGAGGTAAGTCCACCAAGTTCCAAACTTGGTTCTCGTACATGGATTCCATCTCGGATTTCATGGCTTCTAGCCATTTGTTGGAATCCGGTCTCATCATCGCTTCTTCATACGTCGCAGGGTCATCCATTTCATCAACCATGAAATTCACAACAGGATTGCCGTACAGTTCAGGAGCTGCACGTGTCCTGCTTGACCTGCGAGGTTCGGTAGTGTCCTCTTTCGGAGTTTCATGATCATTATCATTAGCTCTCTCTTCATCAGGTGAAGTCAACTCCGAAACAACTTCCGGTGCTGCTCCACTCGCCATTCCATGAAGAGAAGGTTCAATAACCTCTTCGAGTTCTACCTTCCGACTACTCACACCTTTCGTGAGAAACTCCTTCTCAAGAAAGGATCCATTCTTGGCAACAAAAACCTTGCCCTCGGATCTGTGATAGAAGGTATACCCAATTGTTTCCTTAGTGTATCCTATGAAGACGCATTTTTCTGCTTTGGGTTTGAGTTTATCCGGTTGAAGTTTCTTCACATAAACATCGCATCCCCAAACCTTAAGAAATGACAGCTTAGGTTTGTTTCCAAACCATAATTCATACGGTGTCTTTTCAACGGATTTAGATTGTGCCCGATTTAAAGTTAATGCAGCTGTTTCCAGTGCATAACCCCAAAATGACAGAGGTAAGTCAGTCAGAGACATCATAGATCGAACCATATCCAATAAGGTACGATTACGATGTTCTGACACACCATTACGTTGTGGTGTTCCGGCAGGCTTGAGTTGTGAAACTATTCCACAGTCTTTCATATGTGTGCTAAACTCGTAACTAAGATACTCTCCTCCATGGTTGGACCGCAGAAATTTGATCTTTCTGTTACGATGATTTTCCACTTCATTCTGAAATTCTTTGAACTTTTCAAAAGTTTCAGACTTGTGTTTCATCAAATAGATATACCCATATCTACTCAAATCATCCGTGAAAGTAACAAAATAACGATATCCACTTCGCGCCGACACACTCATTGGTCTACACACATCAGTATGTATGATTTCCAATAGATCTGTCGCCCGTTCCATTGAACCGGAAAACGGTGTTCTAGTCATCTTGCCCATAAGGCATGGCTCACATGTATCAAATGATTCAAAATCATGTGATTCCAAAAGTCCATCAGAATGGAGTTTCTTCATGCGTTTAACGCCAATATGACCTAGACGGCAGTGCCACATATATGTAGATATATCATTATCAACTTTAATCCTTTTAGCATCAACATTATGAATATGCGTAATACTGCTATCGAGATCCAACAGAAATAAACCATTCAACATAGGTGCATGACCATAAAAGATATTATTCATATAAACCGAACAACCATTGTTTTCAGACTTAAATGAATAACCACTTTGCATCAAACACGATCCGGATACAATGTTCATGCTCAGTGCAGGCACCAAATAACAATTATTTAGGTTTATAACTAATCCCGATGGCATATGGAGAGGCAGCGTTCCGACGGAGATCACATCAACTCTTGATCCATTGCCGACCCGCATCGTGACCTCATCCCTTGCTAGTTGTCGCTTGTTCCGTAGCCCCTGAACCGAGTTACATATATTAGCAACTGATCCGGTATCAAATACCCAGGTGCTACTGTGAGTACTAGTCAAGTACACATAAATAACATGTATATCACATATACCTTTGTTTGCCTTGCCGGACTTCTTGTCCACCAAAAACTTGGGGCAGTTGCGCTTCCAATGGCCAGTCCCCTTGCAATAGTAGCACTCGGTGTCAGACTTAGGGCCAGCTCGAGGTTTCTTTTCAGGCGTGGCAACAGACTTGCCACCCTTCTTTCCCTTGTGCTTGCCTTTCTTGTCCTTCTTGAAACCGGTGGTCCTATTGATCATCAACACTTGATGTTCTTTCCTAATCTCCACTTCTGCAGTCTTAAGCATTGGCAGAAGCTCGGGAAGAGACTTCTTCATGCCCTGCATATTATAGTTCATCACGAAGCTCTTGTAGCTAGGTGGCAGAGATTGGAGAACACGATGTATGCCTAAGTCAATGGGAATCGTTATTCCCAAGGACACAAGCTTATCGGCGTACCCAGACATTTTGAGTACGTGCTCACTAACGGAGCTGTTTTCCTCCATCATGCAGCTAAAGAACTTTTCTGTAGCATTATAACTCTCTACGGCGGCATGGGTATCGAAAATAATTTTCAATTCTCCCATGGTATCAAAGGCATTGCCATTTTCGAAACGCTTTTGAAGTTCTGGCTCTAGCCCATACAGTATGCCGCAATGAACTAAGTTGTGGTCCTCCTGACGAGTTATATAGACCATCTTTTCCTCGTCAGGGGCATCAGGAGCTGGTGGGGGGCCTAGCGGCGCATCTAGCACATATTGCTTTTGTGCAGCAGTGAGGAGAATCCTCAAATTCATAGCCCAATTGGTGAAGTTGCTACCATTCGCAGCAATTTTCTCTTTCTCCATGAACACATTGAAATTAAAAGCAGGTGGTGCCATCTACAACAGAATTTGTAAAGTATATTTAGACTAATTTTATGATAGATTGAGTTCAACTAATCCAAATTACTAATGAACTCCCACTCAAAAACGACATCCCTCGTGTCCTTTTGGGTGATTACATGAACCAAATCCACTACACCAAGTCCGATCATCACGTGAGTCGGTGTAGCTTCAAAGGCGAGCATCTATATGGGCATCATATCAACTATATGACTCATGCTTAACCTTTCGGTCCGTGTTCCGAGGCCATGTCTGTACATGCTAGGCTCGTCAAGTAAGAACCTTAGTATTTGCGTGTGTAAAACTGTCTTACACCCGTTGTATGAAAGCGTAGAGTTGAAAACACCCGATCATCACGTGATGCCTCAAAACACGATCCACAAAACGGTGCATACTTAAGGAAGAACACATTTTTATCTTGATATCTAAATGAGGGATCATCTTATAATGCTATCAAACGCGCCAAACTAGCAGTATAAGATGCTAACATCTAATGTGTGAAGTGAGATGATATGGTCCATGCATTTGATCTCTATCATTTGCATCGTGGTATGATCTCTATCATTCCTTTGTGTGTAAGGCCAAGGTCTATGGAACTTACACGTTAAGTGAGTTGTAAGAGTATCTATCATACATCTACTTACAACAATACCATATCAAAACACTAGCCCAGCAATGATCTAAACTAGACGCCTCTAATTTATCAATTGCAAGTTTTACGTGGCTTAGGGCTTTCGGAGATAGAACCTGTCTAACCTACGAACATGAACCACAACGAGGATAACCAAGTTATTAGCAACTCGTTGTAAATCAGATATTGACTATAGTAGGAGAGACAGACACCCGCCAGCCACTTATGCAAAACAAGTTGCATGTCAGTCATGGAACCGGTCTCATGTACGATGACATGTAAGGTTGGTCCGGGCCGCTTCATCCCACTATGCCACCAATATCCAAAGTACATAGAAGATGCAATAACATGATCATCATCGCCCACATATCAACCATATGTGTACTACCCGTGCAAAGCACCTACGCATAGATCAGGCTCTGATACCACTGTTGGGTCCGCAGCATAGACAACAAAAAATTTCCTACGGTGTGAACTACACGCCAAGATCTATCTACTAGGTACAAAGCAAACGGGTGGACTTACATCCATAGAGAACTTACCCTCATAGACAACGAGATTTGTTGACGAGTAGGAACTCATCGTTGATGTAGTCGTACACTTGTTGATCTCAAGATCGTGAGGAAGTCCGAGCGCCGCAACTCAGCAGCGCATCCGCACTCGCACACACGTTCAAGCCACCGGACAACCTCCACCTCCTCGCTCTAGCGATCCAGTGGAAGCAGCAACTCCTTCCAGATGAAATGCCACCGGGAACATGTATCTCGCTAATCCGAGACCATGGGGGAATAATTCTAGAGGGGGAGAGAGATCCTTCACAAGGAGGTGTGAGGAAGAAGGAGGGAATGGGTGGCCTTTTATAGGAGGAGGGGGGTGCCCCCTCTCTCCATGTCCGGTGCATGGGGGGTGACCCCTCACCTCCCCCATTCATGTGGTGGTAACTCCTCCACATTAAAATGCCTCTTCACATTTCCTTTTAAAGTCTCCACTTTAAATGCATTAAGTTTCTCCAAATTTAATGCTCTCTCATTTAATAAAACCCTTTTATTAAATTTATTCATAATTTTGTTAATTACTTTAATTAACAAACATTCACATATAGCCCCTTGCAATATTTCAATAGCACATGCAGAACCACCTTCTGCAATTTCACCCGAAACAATTTCCGGTTTCTATTGAAACAATTCCTGCGCTTTGCAATTCTTTCGTCTGAAACATATGTGCTCCAAAATGGTGTCCGGTAACTCTTAAGTGTGCCACCCTACGGTTCGCGAATAATGCAGACATGATCGAGACCCTTCTCCGATCAATAATCAGCAGCGGGACCTGGAGATCCGTACTGACTCCTACACATTCAATGATGACTCCTGTGATCGTGAGAACCTTTAACACTTGTAACTAAATCCCTTTGTCTCTTGATATATTACATGTCCGAGATTCGATCATCGGTATCTCCATACCTAGTTTGATCTTGTTACCGACATGCACTCTTTTCTCGTTCCCGTGATATAACATTCTAGTGATCACATCACTTGCTTGCAAGCTATCCTAATGTGATATCACCGAGAGGGCCCAGAGTATATCTATCCGTCATCTGGATTGACAAATTCCACTCTTGATCCATGAGCCTCAACATAACACCTTCGTAGCACTGAACCCATCTTTATAGTCACCCTGTTACGGTGTGACGTTTGATGTTATCAAGATACTCTTCCGGTGTTAGCAATTAACATGATCTCATGGTCTAAGGATAAAGATTACTTCGTATGATGTTATAGCAATATAAACACAATGACTTGATCGTAATGCTATACTTCGGATGAATGTTCATCACATCATTCCACCAATGGTGTGACCTTGTTATTAACAACATCCAATGTCCATGATCAGGAAACCTTGATCATCCTGTTAATCAACAAGCTAGTCTATAAGAGAGGCATGACTAGGAATCCTTTTTGTTTATTAAACACACATGTATTGATGTTTCCTATCAATACAATTATAGCATGTAAAATAAACATCTATCATATACAAGGAATACATAATAACAACTTTATTATTGCCTCTAAGGGCATATTTCCTTCAGTAGCAAATGATGCTAATAGGTAGGTATGGTGGACACTTTGGAAATATTTGGTTTAGGGAGTTGGAAACTTGAGTAAAACACTCAGTGGAAGTGAAGGCTAGCAATATTAAGGGAGCAACAAACGAGAGAGCAATAGCTGTCGTTATCATGCTTGCAACAAAATAGGACTACTCATGGCATGAAAGTGATTCAAGATCCTCAAGGAAAAATAATTCATCGAGGCTCAACTGATTATTACAGTCATGTGCATGCGTGAGCATGTGCCAAGTCAATTCAAATGAAGCATTCAGAGGAGGATACCACGGTGTCATACCAATTTATGAATAGAGGAATGCAAGCGAACATTCATAAGACATGCTACAAACAATTAGCAAGCTAGAGCTAATCATAAGAAAGCAAGAACTACTAAGCATCCAAAGACAACATACACCCTATATGAACAGACTAAGCATGCTCACAGTGATGAGTATATGTACAAAAATGAAAACAAATAGAGTTCGTTACCAGCCTCTTACCACGCCTCAAGTTGTCATTAATCCTCATTATTGCTCTTCACTTGTGTGGCTTGAAGGACTGCTGAACCCTGTAGCAAACTCACAAAACCAAAGAAGAACGACAAATATTTTTGGTGTTTTTGATTTTTAAACAAGAAACAAAAGGGAAAAACAAAGCAAAAAGGGAAAACAAACCAATGCAAAAAGAAGAAGCAAACCAAAGAGAAACAACATAAATATTTTTGGTCTTTTTGTGTTTTAGAAAGCAAAAGAAAAACAAAAACAAAAACTAAAAAGAGAACGAAAACATGAATATACAAAGTACCGACGCAACATGATATGGAGATGAGTGTGGTGTCGGTGTACCTCCCCCCCAAGCTTAGGCTTTTGGCCTAAGTGGGTATCAATCCATGTACGAATAGGGGTTCCAAGCGGGCGGATCTTGGTAGGAATGGTCGTAGCTGGGCCCATGAGAAGAAGAAGAAGCTCCCCAATCATAACCGGGCTGCTGATATGAAGATTCTCCCTCATTCGAGGGCTGGACCGAATCATCCGTGACCTCCCTTCTAGTGTCCTGCTCCTGTTGGGAGAGCTCTCCCAAGTATGTGTCAAGCTCCTCCTCAGTGAGGGACCATCCTTCCCTATTATTAAGGTTAAACAAAACAGGTGCAGGCAAAAGAACAACACGCTCGGACTTGCTCTTTGTCCAACCAGCTTTGAGAAAGGTTATTTCATAAGATAACTCACTCATACTAGCCCATGAGGAAACAAATTTATGCTGTATCATGGAATTAAGATCAAGCCTTTCTATAGGAAACTATAGGTCTAGATGATGAGGCACTAAACCATGCATCAAAACTATATCTCTAAGCATCAAACAAGCTTACAAGCTCTCATAACCAGTCACCTACAGCAGCAAAATACTCAATATATAATCCACTAAACACAAATCTACTTGGACAAGGGGAGGAGTCACATACCAGGGAACAAATGCTCCAAATTTCAGCAAGAAAGATGGGCTGAGCAAGGAGATTGAAAAATCGAGAGCAAGCACAGCAAGAACGCGATTTTGAGCAATGAACTGGAGCTTACTCGGGAGAGAGAAGAAAGTGGCAGGTGAGAGAGTTAGTGGGGAGGGCAGGGGTGGCCCACACCAGGGCATGGCGCCACCTAGGCTGGCCACGCCACCATGTGGTGAGCCTGCCTGGTGGGTCCCCTGGTACCTCCCAGGTACTCCTCTGCCCCTTTTTCACGTAAAAATTTAATATGAATTTTCTGGAATTTTTCAACACACTTTATTTTTGGGCATTTTTCAGAAATAGAAGAATGATTTTTCTGACAGACAGATTTTTTTCTTTTGGAAACATGATGCAAGGACAAAACAAGGCTAGAACTACAGAAGTTCTAAGACACTCTAACATGCAAGCAACTAACAACAAAAATGAAACTAAACGAAAGCAAAAACTAAAATGCAAAGGGTAGAAATAAACGGAGGTAATCATAATGAAAACATTGTTTTGTTTAATGAAATCCTTTTGTTAACAAGGTTGATCAAGTCTTGCTACCAAAACAATTGCATATGAGACAAAACTTTGTATTCCACTAATGATTATGTTACCTCAACCTTCATAACAATGGTCCCAATCATAATAGTTTCAAATTTTTCTCTAGGTATGGGACAATATATTTCTCCAACTTGAATGCCTTCAACATGTTCAATTGAATTCAAACCATAAGTCCTTTCAATCTTCTTGGGGAAATAGACAGTATGTTCCTTGTCATTAACATTGAAAGTCACCTTTCCTTGATTACAATTAATAACAGCTCCTATAGTATTAAGAAAAGGTCTCCCAAGAATAATAGACATATTATCATCTTCAGGCATTTCAAGCACAACAAAATCAGTTAATACCAAGCAATTAAGAGTCACTTGAACGGGTACATCCTCACATATACCCACAGGAATAGTGGTAGATTTATCAGCCATTTGCAAAGATATATCAGTTGGTATTAATTTTTCAAGTTGAAGCCTCTTATAGAGAGAGAAAGGCATCACTAACTCCAGCTCCCAAATCACACAAAGTAGTTCTAACATAACTATTCTTAATAGAGCAAGGGATAGTTGGAATCCTTGGGTCTCCAAGTTTCTTAGGAACCTTACCATTGAAAGAATAATTAGCAAGCAAAGTAGAAATTTCTTCATTAGCGATCTTCCTTTTATTCGAGACAATATCCTTCATATACTTTGAGTAAGGAGGCAATTTAATAGTATCAGTCAAAGGAATTTGCAAGAATAAAGGTTCCATCCACTCACAAAACTTATTATAATGTTCATCCTCCTTTGACTTGTGTTTCTTATCATGGAAATGCATAGGTTTTTGGACCCAAGGTTATCTTTCACTACCATGTTTCTTAGCAATAAAATCTTCTTTCGTGTATTTAGTATTCTTAGTGTGGTTTTCAGGTTCTTCTTCAACTTTTTCTTCATTAGGAACTTCATTTTCTTCATTACCTCTTTCAGTTTCAGTATCAGAGATAGATATACTGTTAGGATCTATAGCAGGTTCAGAGGGTTCTACAATAGTTTTATGTTTCTTTTTCCTTTTCTTACGAGTAGAACCACTATTTTCAGCTTGTTGAGAATCCTGCTCAATTCTTTTGGGATGCCCCTCAGGATATAGAGGATCCTGGGTAGCAGCACCACTTCTAGTTCTAATTTCATAAGCATGTTTTTCTTTAGCAGCATTAACTAGCAAGTCGTTTTGCACTTTAACGAGTTGGTCTATTTGAGTTTGAACCATTTGAAAGTGTTTAACAATCATTTTAACATCATTAGAGGTTCTTTCCACAATATCTTTCAACTCAACAATAGCTCTAGTGTTTTCCATTAGATGATTTTGCACCCTTTTATTAAAGTTATCTTGCTTAACAATAAAGATATCGGATTCTTCTAAGCATTGATCAGGAGGTTTAGAGTAAGGGGTATCACCTTCATCAAAGTGTTCAAGAGAGTGTACCTCAATAGTGGATGAGTAGGGAATAGGCTTACATAATTCTTCTATAGGAGGTAAATTCTTGACATCTGCAGCTTTAATTCCCTTCTCCTTAAGACATTTCTTAGCTTCCTTCATCACTTCATCATTTAATTCAATAACTCCCCTCTTCTTTGATGTTGGAATAGGCACCAGAATAGATGGTTCAGGTACAATTACTTCAGGTATAGCTTGTTTAGGAGGAGTCCAATCTTCATAGTTCTTGCTTATTTTAGCCATTAATTCCTTAGCTTCCTTAGGAGTCCTATTCCTGAAAACACAATCAGCACAACTATCTAGGTATGTCCTAGATTCCTCAGTTAGTCCATTATAAAATATATCAAGAAGCTCATTCTTAGGTAATGGACTTCTAGCTTGTGCATGAATCAAAGCACAAAACCTTGCCGAAGATTCGGGCAATAGCTCTTTTTCTCCCTGTTTAAAATCAAAAAGTTCCTGCAAAATAGCATGTCTAGCACTAGGAGGAAAATATTTCTGCAGGAAAGTACTAATCAAGCACTCAGGGCTATCAATAGATCCAGGAGGTAAATTACTAAACCAAGTTTTAGCTTCTCCTTTCAGTAAAAAGGGGGAAATCTTAGCAACAAAGTAAGTACACATCTTAACATCATCAGAAAACAATCCACTCATGGTAGAAAGTTCATTCATATGTGCTACCACACTTTCATTCTTAGTCCCACAAAAAGGTTCTTTCTCGACAATAGCTATGTAAGATAGATCGAGAGAGAAATCATAATCTTCATCTATAATGTTTATGGGAGAAGCAGCAAACTTAGCAACATGAGACAATTTGGGTCTAATAGTACGCCTCTCAAGGAGACTCTTAGCAGCACTCCTATCATGGGTGTTTTTACATTCTTTAATAAATTCATCGGTCATCTCAACATAACCATCTTTAATATCATAACTCTCACTAGACCCAGGTGAGCTAACATGTGTGGTAGTGTCTTCATTAGGAGTTTCGGTATTTCCAGCTATAGTTCTAGCAATCGTAGCATCTAGTAAAGGACCTAATGAACCGCTCTTATCAAGCACAGTAGAAGCAGCATCATAAGCATCAGAAGTTTCAGATTCAGCAGTAGTAGCAGTGTGTGTAGCATGTGTATGTGGTGGTGTAAGGAACTTACTCATAACAGACGGTGAATCAAGAGCAACAGAGGTGTTCAGAACCGTACCTCTTCTTGTAATGGATGGTAAAATAGGAACCTTGCCATCACGAGACTTACCCATGATGGATGGATAGCAGCAAACAATAGAGAATCCAAGTGAACTTGATAAATAAAGCTATGCTCCCCGGCAACGGCGCCAGAAAATAGTCTTGATGACCCACAAGTATAGGGGGTGTATCACAGTATTTTCGAGGGAAGTGAAACCCAATTTATTGATTCGACATAAGGGGAGCCAAAGAATATTTATAAGCCTTAACAACTGATTTGTCAACTCAGCTGCACCTGGAAACAATCTTGCTCACAGCAGTTTATCAGTATCAACAGTTTTGTAGTAGGAATAGCAAAGTAGCAGCAGTAGTAAAGTAAAGACAGCAGTAACAAAAGCAGTAAACAGTGGGATTCAAGTGCGGTAGGCATAGGGATGGATGGACGGGCGTTGCATGCACAAGACAATTCACAAAGCAATCAGAACATAGGGCAATTGCAGATAAATAAGATAGAGCATCCAAGTACTAGACAATCCTAGGCATGTGTTCCATAAATAGTCATACGTGCTCGTAATGAGAACTTGCACAACATCTTTTGTCCTGTCAGCCCATTTGCAGCAGGGCCTCAAGGGAACTACTGGCAATTAAGGTGCTCCTTTTAATAGAGCACCGGAGCAAAGCATTAACACTCCGTGAACACATGTAATCCTCACATCAAAGCCATTCCCTCCGGTTATCCCGATTTCTGTCACTTCGGGGCCATTGGTTCCGGACATCAACGTGTGTATACAACTTGTAGATAAGACCATAAACAATACTATCATAATGAATCAATAACATGTTCAGATCTGAAATCATGGCACTCGGGCCCTAGTGACAAGCATTAAGCACAACAAGTTGCAACAAAGTCATGAAGCACTAATAAAAGATACTAGGCACCATGCCCTAACAATCGGATGCCATTACATGAACGATCTCATCCAATCCCTACCATCCCCATAGCCTACAGCGGGGGATTACTCACTCATAGATGGGGGAAACATGGATGGTCGATAGAGAAGAGATGGTGATGATGATGGCGATGATCTCCTCCAATTCCCCGTCCCGGCAGGGTGCCAGAATGGAGTTTCTGGTGCTGTTTCGTGGGATCTGCTCGTGGCGGCGGAGCGGAACTCCTTCTGGAAAAACGTCGAACCCCCCGAAGTTTTTAGGTCAGAAGGCTCCTTGTAGGCGAAGAGAGAGGCCGAGGGGGTGCCTGGGGGGCCCACACCACCCCCTGGCGTGGCCTGGCCTGGCCCGCGCCACCAGGTGGTGTGGCCACCCCTGGCTCTTATCCGTCTTGTATTCTGGCTCCTGGAGTCTTCAGGTGAAATAGGATTTTTGGCATATTTTCCGGGATTTTTCCTGATAGTTGGTTTTCTGCACAAAAAGTAGACACCAAGGCAATTCTGCTGAAAACAGCGTCAGTCCGCATTAGTTGCATCCAAATCACACAAGTTTAAAGGAGAAATAATAGCAAAAGTGTTCGGGAAAGTAGATACATTTTGGACGTATCAGTGGTGTGGCCATCCCGTGGCCCCTCTCCGAGTCTCCTTCTGGCTCCGTGAGTCTTCCGGGAAAATAACAACTTTGGCTTTTGTCCGGTCCAATTTCGAGAATATTCATTTTTTGACTTTCCTGGAACTAAAAACAGCAGAAAACAGGCAACTGGCACTGTGGCATCTTGTTAATAGGTTAGTCCAAGAAATCATATGAAAAGTACTCCAAAGTTGGAACAAAACACAAGAAAGTAGATAAAACAAAGCATGGAACATCAAAAATTATAGATACATTTGCAATGTATCAACATCCCCAAGCTTAACACCTGCTCGTCCTCAAGTAGGTAAGTGATAAAAAGAAAGAATAATTTTTGAGGTGACATGCACCATCATAAACTTGATCAAAGTATTTGTAAAACATTCAAAGTTGGGATCATAGTACTTCAATCATAACATGAAAGACAAGGTTCTAGCAATAAGGCAAAGAAACTATGTTGCAACATGAAAAGGCACAAACAAAAGGTTCATGAATAACAATGTTTTGCAAGATGTTTGTTTGTTTCACATAAAGAAAACATAGCATAGTGGCATTCAGCTTGTCCCTCATAGAGTAGCAAACATAAATGCATAGGACACCTTCAAAGTTCATAAGAGTGACAAGATACAAATAGTTTAAAACAAGCAATATCAAAGCTATGCATCAATCAACAAGTCTTGGGACAATGCACATAGAACTAAGAATGGCCACTATGCTCTCAAAGTAGGTGCATAAAGATAGAAGGTGGAGACTCAACATAAAAGTAAAAGAAAGGCCTTCATAGAAGGAAGTAGGGATTCAAGTCTCATAAAGAGCTTCCAAAAATTATGGTACTTAATAGCTTTTAGCTCTCATTGCCCCTATCATAAGCATCTTGAAGTGATTAAGGTTAAATTGAACAAACTATGGTGTATATGCTTGACGAAGTATAAGTTGGAAATCTCATGTCCCTTGAATACAAGGGTCGCTCCTCATGCTACTCAAGTTTAGTCACCGGTAAGTTCTTGTCATCGTAAGTACATGTGTATCATAGAGAACCGTCAACGGGTACCCCTTTCTCAATGATACGGAAGAATCCTCATATCAAAATGACAAGGCAAGCAAACAACAAGCATCTCAGCAATCTTCTTATTTACCATGGGAATATGGTGCTTTTTTTCTCTTTTCTTTTTCTCTTTTTTCTCAGTATCTGACTCTTTTTTTATAAGAAGAATGCTTCATAGACAGCTCATTATGGTTATGTTGCAGGTTTCCACCATGTCAGCATGGATTAGACCAGCAGCCTAGGCGTTTCTCTAACACATATACATAACTCCATGGACTTACAAGCTCCCCTTTCATTTCACACCGACGACATCCATAGACAAAAGAGCATGATATCAACTAGGTACAAAGTACAAGTGCAATGTTGAAAGCGTTCCCCATGACAACATGGTTCTGCTAATCCCCAACAAATAAGTGCAAGCATATACAACATAGACGACACAATGGTTCAAGTTTATTAAGGGCAAGAAAAGTAAAGTGTGCCATCAAGTTTTTTGAGAGCTTTAATCACTAGTTTTCTCATAACAAGTTTAATTCGGAAGGTAGATAAAAACATGAATATATTTGGAATAGCATATGCTAGTAGGTAGGTATGGTGGAACCTTTGGAATAACTTGGTTTTATTTGGATTTGGATGCATGAGTGGAACTCATACTTGGTTGTGGAGGCTAGCAAAAGGCTGGGAGCGACCAACTAAGAGAGCAACAATGGCCATAATCATGCAGAGCAACAAAACATCATTAATAAAAGCATAAAGTGATACTACAAGTTGAAAACTAAAGGATCATAAAGGCTATGGTTACTTGGGATAGTCATAACCTGGTGTGAGCATGTGCCAAGTCAACCCAAATAAAGCATCAAAGGAGAATACCACAATACTATGTTTTAATATGCTAAAACAACGCATGATTCTTCCAAGGCACATTAAGCAATCTCAATTGTTTATAACAAGTCATGCGACAGCAAATAATACTAAGCATAAAGCCAAAACAATATCAAGCATGGCATGACAAAGCATAGGCCACAGTCAAAGCTCTCTTTACCACTTAAGCATGAACTTTTCCTACTCTTTTCCAATCCAAACCAAACTATTTGAAAACCAATGCATGAAAGCGGGGGTCCAACCAATTTATTCAGTAAACTAAGAAAACAAAGCAAACAAAAACCAAAAATGAAAACGAAAAAGAAGACGCTCCAAGAACAACACAACTGTGCATGAAACAATAAAAATGAAGTGTTTGGAAGAAACCTGGGATTTTTATTGATGAAGAAGGGGATGCCTTGGGCATACCCAAGCTTTGACACTTGTACTTCTTGGATATTTCTTGGGGTGACACGTGTGTCATCCCCAGTCTTGAGCTTTAGTCCATTCTTCATCTTATTACTCATTCCTTCCATACACCTGAAATTTTTTCCTTCATACAAAACTTTACACAATCTTTATTAGCAACATTAGTGCACTCAAGGTAATAAGTCTTTAGGTTCAGTTACAACACCAATAAAACTTCCATTAAAACACTAGATACTGTAGCAATTCCCTAAAAAAGCTCAATTCCCTAAAAGAACTCAAAAAGGAACCAACAAGAAGCAAATGCAAAAAATGGCAGAAATCTGTCAAAACAGACCGGTAGGTAAAGACGAATTTTTTCGAAGACCTTCTATTAGTCAAATCGAAAAGTGTTGAACTAACGGAAGTTAGATAACAACATGGGGCAGAAGCACAAAATTTTACGTCTCAAAAGGACGTACAGAGATTTTACACGAATATTTATGGTGAAGCACATAAATCTGTTTCGGGACAGCAACTTTCCCAGCATTACTTCTCTCTCATTAGAGGTTACTCTTGGCACAAAAGGCAAATAAAAAGGATAAGGAACGGTTATTACTGAGGTAATAACTTCCAAGACTCATCTAAAACTTTTGGGTTATCTCCCAATAAGTACTTTTCTTTAACGCCTTTAAGTTAGGCATGATAGTTTGAGAAGATGCTCACATAAGAAATATGAATTTAAGTAAAAGAGAGCATCAAGAAGCAAATTCAAAGCACATTTAAGTCTAACCCACTTCCTATGAAAAATAATCTTGTAAAGAAACAAGTCATGAAAGCACAAAGCAACAAGCATACGAAAGCAAAACAAGTGCAACTTCAAAAATTTCAACATAAAGAGGGGAAACTTAATATTGTTGAGATACTTAAAACCATGTTTCGCTCTCTCATAATAACATTCAGTAGCATCATGAATAAAATTAACAATATAACTATCGCATAAAACATTCTTATCATGAGCCACATGCATAAAATGATTATTACTCTCCACATAAGCGTAGTCATTCTTATTAATTATGGTGGGAGCAAATTCAACAAAATAGCTATCATTATTATTCTCATCACCATAATCATCAAATATAGGAGGCATAATGTAATCATTAATTTTCTCCTCAATAGTAGGTGGACTGAAAATATCATATTCATCATTGTAATCATCATATATTGGAGGCATAGTATCATCAAAGTAAATTTTCTCCTCCGTGCTTGGGGGACTAAAAAGATCATTTTCATAAAAACTAGCTTCCCCAAGCTTAGACTTTTCCATAGCATTAGCAATAATGGTGTCCAAAGAATTCATACTAACAACATTGCTATTAGCATGCAAA
Source organism: Avena sativa (assembly GCA_916181665.1). Classification (NCBI taxonomy): domain Eukaryota; kingdom Viridiplantae; phylum Streptophyta; class Magnoliopsida; order Poales; family Poaceae; genus Avena; species Avena sativa. Next base: position 689,084,561 of record OV702289.1, read on the forward strand.
TAAAGTTCCATAGGTTTTTTAATTTTCTCTTCAAACACTTCATGTCCTAACTCAAGATAAATACTATAAAGCTCTCTAATTTTTTGTTGTTTTCCATTAAGCCTAACTAGTGAAAACAAGAAACAAAAAGACAAAATTGCAGAATCTAAAGGAAATAACTTCGAGCACTCACACCGGAGGATGTGAGTACCTTTTACCTTACCTCCCTGGCAACGGCGCCAGAAAATAGCTTGATGTCTATGCACTTCTATTCTTGTAGACAGTTGTTGGGCCTCCAAGTGCAGAGGTTTGAAGAACAACAGAAGTTTTCCCTTAAGTGGATCACCCAAGGTTTATCGAACTCAGGGAGGAAGTGGTCAAAGGTATTCCCTCTCAAGCAACCCTGCAATCAAGATACAAGAAGTTTCTTGTGTCCCCAACACACCCAATACACTTGTCAGGTGTATAGGTGCACTAGTTCAATGAAGAGATAGTGAAATACAAGTGGTATAGATAATTATAAGCGGTAACAGTGATAGAAAATAGCTTGATGGCGTGAAAGAGACTAAAGGAAAACTGAAATAAAGAAGGAAGCAAGCAAACATGTAATAGATCTAGTTGCAAACGCTGTTTCAATGCTTAGAAACAAGTCCTAGGGATCATACTTTCGCTACTGAACACTCTCATATAAATATCTTCTCTTTATGATACTACTCTTAACTACTCTCCGGTTAGACACTCTAATCCATGGTAGGGCTATAACAACACTCCTCAAAGTTCATCTTTCCCATCTATATAACCCGACACTGTCACCTTGAGTACTAGACGGGTCCAACAAACACCACAATTTCATAAAGACATCCAACTCCAAATATAACTCATAACAAGTAATTGTAATCTCTAGCCTAAGTGCCACCATGGTGTGCACGCTGTCACTTTCACACACATGGGGAGAGCAGAGATCTATTAAAGCACTTGAGTAGCAAGGTAGATCTATAGATTACAAGCTCATGATCACAATATGATCATGCATAGAGAGAGATGAACACATAGCTACCGGTAGAACCCTTAGCCTCGAGAGAGAACTACTCCCTCCTCATCATGGGAATCAGCAATGGTGATGGAGATGGTGGTGGAGATCGATGGAGATGGCTCCGGGGGCACTTCCCCGTCCTGGCAGGGTGCCGGAACAGAGACTTTCTGTCCCCTGAATCTCCCCTTCGGTGGCGGCGGCGCTGTGGAACTTTTCGTGGCTGGAGGCTTGACGATCTAGTGTTTTTGCCTCGGGGGATATATATAGGCGAAATACGCAAGGTCGGTGGCCGGCCAGGGGGACCACACCATGCCCTGGCGCGGCCAAGGGGGACCCGTGCCTAGGGGTGGTGTGGCCACCCTGTGGCCCCTCTCCGACTCTCCTTCTGGCTCCATGAGTCTTTCGGGCAAATAACAACTTTCGATTTTGTCCAGTCCAATTCCGAGAATATTCATTTTCTGACTTTCCTGGAACCAAAAACCGCAGAAAACAGGCAACTGGCACTGTGGCATCTTGTTAATAGGTTAGTCCAAGAAATCATATGAAAAGTACTCCAAAGTTGGAACAAAACACAAGAAAGTAGATAAAACCAAGCATGGAACATCAAAAATTATAGATACATTTGCAATGTATCAACAACAAGCTGCCACAAGAACAAGTTATCAATAACAAAACACAAGATCTAGATATTAACGAGAATACTAGATCGGGGATATATCCAAGTGAATGGAGAGGAGTTGATATGCTTGATTCGTGATGACGATTGATACGTTGCTAACGTATCCGTAATTTTTGATGTTATATGCTTGGTTTTGTCCACACTTTGGAGTATTTTTCATATGATTTCTTAGACTAACCTATTAACAAGAGCCACAGTGCCAGCTGCCTGTTTTCTGCTATTTTTGGTTCCAGGAAAGTCAAAAAATGAATATTCTCAGAATTGGACGGGACAAAAGCCAAAGTCAGTTTTTCACCAAGGGACACCCGGAGCCAGAATACGAGACGGAGAGGGGCTAGGGCCCGGCCACACCACCTGGCCGTGCGTCCAGGCTTGGCCCGCGCCATGGGGTGGTCTGGCCGCCCCAGGCACCCCCTCGGCCTCTCCTTCCGCCTATATATCGCCTCCGGTAGAGAAACCCTAAGTACCCGATCAAAATTCCACGAAAGAGTCTGTAGCCGCCGTCATCTCCATCCCTAGATCGAGAGGGATCTGAAGCTCTTCCCGACACCCTGCCGGAGAGGGGAATTCACCCTAGAGGCCTTCTTCATCATCATGCAAGCCTTCGGTGTGATGTGTGAGTAGTTCATCTTTGGACTACGGGTCCATGTAGTAGCTAGATGGCTGGTTCACCTCCTTCGTGCTATCATGTTTAGATCTTGTGAGATCCGTTCATGATCAAGATCATCTATTTGTAATCCTACATGTTGTGTTTGCGGGGATTCGACGGATATTGAGATGCTATTTCAGATTGATTATTGATTCTATCATGTCTTTGTTATTTGTGATCTTGCATGCTTTCCGTTGTTAGTAGCTGTCTTGGCCAAGTAGATGCTAGCAACTCCAAGAGTTAGTATTTATGCTCGATAGTGGGTTCATGCCTCTGGTAATCTGGGGAAGTGACAGAAATCTCTAAGGTACTAGATGTGTTGTTGCTACTAGGGAGAAAACAACAATCCTTTGTTCATAGAACAATCGTATTGTTTACTTTACACGCAATTCGTAATGCAATTATCCGTTGCTTGCAACTTAATACTGGAGGGGGGTCGGATGATAACCTGAAGGTGGATTATTAGTCATAGATGCAGTTGGATGGCAGTCTATGTATAATGTTGTAATGCCCAATCGAATGTCAAAGGAGTCAATATGAGTAGTATATGCTTGTATGCTTTCTCGATGTTTGTCAATTTCCCTGCTGTAATTTGTTCACCCAACATGTCATCTATCTTAAGGAGAGCCACCACTAGTGAACTATGGACCCCGGTCCTTTCTTTTACTATCAATCTACAATCAACTGTTTACTACTTTGTGTTTACTTTCTGCAAACTATTACTTTCTTCCACTCGATATGTTTAATCCTTTGTTTTCAGCAAAACCGGTGAGATTGACAACCTCATCGCAAGTTGGGGGCAGAGTTCTGTGGTTGTGTTGTGCAGGTCTCCACGTTGCTGCTGGCACCGGTAGTGCGCCCTGCCAAAGTTCAGCTAGCAACACCTTTGGGATGTTTCCTTGCTCCTACTGGATTGATAACCTTGGTTTCATAACTGAGGGAAAACTTGCTGTTGTGCTCATCATACCTTCCTCTTAGGGTTCCCCAACGAGCTCGATATATTTTTGGCCATCAATGATGTAGGTTGTCTCCTCCTTCAATTCCCCAAAAGGTCGAAGCCTTCGGGTGGTTGAAGTGGAAGATCTAGAGAGGGAGCACTTGCAACAGGTCTAGCCTTTTTCGAATGAATCAAGAGTTCTGACCGAAGGGGATGAAGGGGATTTTATACCCCCTGTCCCAACTGAGCCGTTGAAGCCTTTGGGGGCCGGATTATCTGGCCTGGGGAAAACTCCACCCCAGAATCGGATTATCCGGGAAATAATCCTCCCCCACTCAGAGCGACACGCCGAGCCTGCCCTTGCTTGTCTTCTGGGGGCCGGATTATCCGGGCGGGGAAGAAAGTCTGCCCCCTTTTCGGAATTTCCGGGGGAAAATCCGCCCCAGTCAGAGTGTCGTGCCTTGCCTGTCCTTGATCGTCTCCTGGGGGCTGGATTATCCGGCCCAAGGCATGGGCCGGATTATCCGGTAAGGGGAGAAAAATCCGCCCCTTTTTGGAATTTCTGGGGGGAAATCCGCCCCCAGTCAGAGCGACGCGCCATGCCTGCCTTTGCCAAGTGAGCCAGGCCGGATAATCCGGCCCCTTCGGGGGGCGGATAATCCGGGCCCCAAACACAATAACTTTTTCTGCACACTTAGCACACATGAGAAAACTCCACGGTATTGTTATCTAACACGCAAAACACAGGGAACCATGAAATGTTCTTTCAGCCTTCACTTCGTGGTTCTTGATCTTGTTGAAGCATTCGCGATGGGCCTCATCCCTGAACCGTATCCCCATGCGTTCTTGAGCGATAGCCCGAGAAGCGCTAGCGGTGGCACGAGCACGAGTTTGGCTCCTTGTGTTCATCCTTTAAAACATTGAAGAAAGAAAAAAATAAAACTTTTTGATCCAACAACAGTAAGTATAATATATTCCTCATTTAAGCACACTAAAGAATCTCCTCAAGATAATAATCTAGGCAAGAAAATCATGGCAATTGGTTCATAGTAGGTCTCACCCTAGATTGGTAATGAAAATAGATCAAAGATAAATTTACAAAAAGTAATTGGAGGATCGGAGGAGAAACATATCATAGATCACTTGTGTGCAAGGAAATCAAACGAAATTAAGTAGAGATGAAGACCCCTTGAGGTTTTGAGAGAGTTTAGAGGTAGAAGAAAGAAAAAGGATTGAAGTTTTGCAGTTGGGAGTACCTTTCCGTGCGATTTTGTGGTCAGACGCAACTATACGGGCGCAACATGTGTTCCGGCCGTATAGTTGGTGTTCTGTCAAAATATTAGGTCTTCCTCCTAGCGGCGCAGCTATATGGACGTAACTATACGGGCGGAATAAAATGTTCCGGCCATATAGTTGGTCGTTAAACTGTCTGTCCCTGCGAAAGAAATTTTGCAAAAGGCATTGATATCTATACGACCGGAACTATACAGCCAGAATTTTTATTCCCGCCATATAGTTAGTCGTTAAACTCCCAATACATATGAAAAAAAATTGTATGGAGGCATTGATATCTATACGACCGGAACTATACGACCAACATTTTTATTCCCGCTGTATAGTTGGTCGTTAAACTGTCTGTACATATGAAAAGAAATTATACGGAGGCATTGATATCTATACGGCTAGAATTTTTATTATCGTCGTATAGTTGGTCGTTAAACTCTCAGTACATATTGCAGAAAAAATTTCGATAGCAAAGATAACTATACGACCGGAAATTTTTATTCCCACTATATAGTTGGTCGTTAAACCGTCTGTGTGCATCAAAAAAAATTTGTTTCTTCGTAAACTATTTATTTTCCTGTAATTTAGTGATATACCTTGTTTTTGACAGAAAATTGATAGTAAATATTGTCGACCAACAATAGCATGAATAATGCAAAATTTCAAGTACTACCGAATTTCTTCTCCTCAAATGGAGTTTTCTAGCACTCTTTATTAAACATGAACTAAAACTAAAACTAAAAACTTAACTCAAACCTTAATTTAACATGGGTTGCCTCCCATGGAGTGCTCTTTTATGATCAATAGCTTGACCTTGATGATACTCACTTGGGCCAGATGAGTGGAACACCCACTCCAAAGTAATTGGCTTTCAAAGTGATGGCCTCCTTCTCATCATGTTTGGCTTTCTTCTTCCTGGGGAAATGAATAACAAAAGGAACCCGTGAAGGTAATTGCAACTTCACGTTCCCTTCAAAAAGGTTAATTAAAGCCTTTATAGTTCTCAAGAAAGGACGGCCTAGTATTATAGGAGCACCGGTGTCTTCAGGCATGTCAACAATAACGAAATCAATGAGAGCAGAACAACCTTTGATGTAAACTAAAGTGTTCTCCTTAATCCCTACAGCTTGTTTGTAGGTAGAATCTGCTAGATGTAATTTAATTTCAGTAATTTCAAAGGAGCCAAGATTTAACTTGTTAGAAAGACTCTTTGGAATTGTTGAGATGCTTGCACCTAGATCACAAAGTGCATCTATCTCATTGGCTCCAATCTTTATCTTAATAGTAGGTTCAAATATGTTATCTAGTTTAACATGTAACTTTTCAGCGATTTTCTTATATTCCTCTTCAAGCTCGCGTACCTTAATTTCTACTTGATCAACAAAGTGTTGATACATGGCTTCATCGTTACCTTCACTTACCGGAATTTTGACGTTGATCCTCTTTACGAGATCTTCGATGGTGTATCTTGGTGAAGGGGCATTACTATAATCAAGTTCTTTAGGCTCCTCCCTTTGGATCCTCATCATTTTGAGTTCTTCCACAGGATTGGGCTTAGCTTTACCTGCAAATTTAGCTAGAATGAGAGTTTGACTCTTGGTTATCTTACCTAGATGTGCCTCGACGATCCTTGTTCTTTCTTGAAGGGCCTGCAAATCATTTCTCAAACTAACAACTTGGTTAGATAATTTACCAAGCATAGCATCATGGTTCTCCGTAATTTTGACTAGAATATTATTTTGTTCATTTTGTGAGTCTATGAAAGACTGAATCATTTCTTGAAGACTACCATTACTAGTTCCCATATTATTATTAGAGTTACTTTGTAGGACTAGCATAATGTTCTGAAAGTTAGGATTGTAACTCTTCTTCCAAGCAGGGTTGTAATCATTATGAGCTACGAAGTCTATTTCTTCTATATTTGTTTCAGGGGTGGCTCTTACCTAAGTTTCCTTACCTTTTACGGCTAGTATGAGCTCATCCAACTTAGTATTGAGGTCTTCGTTCTCTTGTGGTGAGACAGAGTTCACCTTCTTCGTGTTTGATCTTTCCACATGCCATTGGGCATGGTTGTCTTGCATATTGTCTAGCAGCTGCTTTGCTTCGATAATATGTTTACCCATAAATGTTCCTCCAGCTGCAGTATCAAGCATAGACTTAGACACATGATTAAGAGTATTATAAAATAAATGGAGGATTAACCAATTTTCCATCCCATGACTAGGACAGTTTCTTAGGTGTTCTTTCATCCTCTCTCATGCAAGCACTAGTGGCTCATGCTCTTCCTGTCTAAAACCAGTAATATTAGATCGGAGTTGCATAGTCTTTGCAAGTGGAAAAAATTTAGTCATAAATAAAGAACTACATCCCGCCCATGATGTAATAGTATTTTTAGGCAAAGATAGCAACCATTCTTTAGCTCTTCCTCTTAGAGAGAAAGGGAATATACGCAATTTGACCGCATCAGGGTCAACATCTTTTGTACGCATTACATCACATATTTCAATGAAAGTATTTAAGTGCATACCTGCGTCTTCAATAGCTGAGCCTCCAAATTGATTCTGTTGAACCAAACTTAAGTAATGGGACTTAATTTCATAGTCATCAGTAGCGATTGCTGGCTGAGTAATAGGAGTACGCAAATAATCATTATTGGGAGTAGCAAACTCCCCAAGCTTCTTTTCAGCCATACTTCCTATGTTTTAGGGTTTTCTTAGATTAAAAATTATAACAGCAAAAACAAGAATTTAAAGACTAACTAATTTTTTGGTTTATCAATTAAAGACTGAAAGCAAACTAACAAAATTAAAAACAAGAATTAAAACTAGCAAGGTTCCTAATAACCTCATCAGGGTAGCTATTGCTTCCCCGGTAACAACGCCAGAAAAAGGGTTGATACCTTTGATCCGGATTACGGATGTAGTATAGCTTTTTTCCCTAGTAGACCTAGATTATCGAATCCATGGGAAGCGAATGCGTAGTAAAGTTATTTTAACGGACCTTCGGGAGTTTTAGAATTCCTTTTGTGTTTTTACCGGACCAGTAGCTTGCGTCTTTTTGTTGTTGTCGATGATGGAGAGAGAGGGCCTAGGGCGTTCGGTTTCACCTATAGCTGTGCAAAAACATCTGATGGAAATAAAAGATAGAAATAAAGTATACATGTACTTGTTAGAGCAAGATAAATTATATGTGCGTAGTGCATCCATAATTGCTATTGCCTCCACAACCGCTTATAGCAATAACCTACTAGTCTCATCCATACAAGAAAAAGAACTAATGATATGCATAGTGATGTCACCGTTAATCCCAAGCAAGTCCCTCACATACAGCCGTACTACCCCTTCTGTCACTGGTCCCAACCTGCAGATCAGTCATCACTCATACTCCCTATACCTGGCTCAACCCTCGGGGTCTTGGGTACCTGACAAGTCCTTGGATTGAGGCAGGAGATGATACAATAATCATCATGTCATACAAACTAATACACGATCCCATCTATGATAAATCACATGCACAATTGCTACATGGTTAGACCGAAGCCCTTAGCCCAAGTAGAATTACTCACACATAGAGATGAGATCAACAATCACAAACATTGTAATGAAAATCATAAGATTTATAGCAATAGTCTTACAATGTCGCCAATCGGAGTCAAGTGGTGGAGTATGGCTATGGAGATGGAGAAGGGTTTGGAGATCTGGAGGTGGCTTTCTGGCGAGGTATGGCTTCTTCGGGAGTTCTGGTGTCGCCATCGAGATGTTTTCCCGTCGCCTGGGGCTTCTTTATATAGGAGTCGCTTCACGAAAGTTGTTCTGTTTGACCTAACGGTGGAGACACCAACTATACGACCGGAGCTATGTGGTCGGAATTTTTGCTCCGGTCGTATAGTTGGTCGTTATGGCGTCTGCCTCCGTTTTTTGGCTCCTGATTTCTTCTGGTTGTTGAAAATCTCGTACCTTTGACTTTAATATAGTGATTCCCTCCTTTAAATGACATTATCTGCGGAGGAAAAATATAAGAACAAAGGATTACATACCCCTATGAATATTAGCATTAGTGGCAGGGTTTAGGAAGATATTTTATCAAAAATATGATTAATATCTAGTTCAAATGTGGACGTAGATGGCTATATTTTAGAGCCATCGGCACGCGTCTGTGCGTCCAGTGCCGGCACATGTGCCATGTCGTGTCCACTCCGGGCCACACGCGCCATATTCCATATGTCCCGCCACTGACCCACACACACCCTTTAACCACGAGGATCGGCTCTGATACCACTTGTAACACCCCGTCCACTGGGTTTGGGGGTGTCACTCCTGTCAGCTTAATAGGATATCTAGACTAGCCCCATAGACCAACACTAGTCTTTTCTGCGCACTTTGTCCTCACTCGTGCGCACCCGATACCCACTTCCCTGTCGGTCACCCATCATAGAATTGCTCTAGGCCAAGCATGCTTAACCTTAGAGTTCTTTTTGAATGAGCTTTCGAAAAAGAAGTTGCAACTTGTATTCTATCAATCCTATTAAGCCATCTGCCTGGTCTCACACAATGTCCCAGATATATTGAACATTTGGTAGATACTGCTACTGTTTCCTGTGTTAATATGTATTTTGTTGTCATTATTATGTATACGGTGTATTTATGTATTCATGTATTCATCTGTGTATTCTGTCTATTTATTGTTTTTTTGCTCTGATACATATTACTGCCAGCGAACAAATTGTATTACCCTAGCGAAGGGATGTGCGCCAGTGTTAGGGGACAATATCCCCAACGAATGGGGCTACTCGCTGGTGGTATTATCGGTTATCGCCGGTGAATCGTATGGTTCGCCGGCTATAATGCATTACCACCGGCGAGATGGTCACCGGCGAACAGGGACTCGCCTCGGTGGTAGGCCATTTTGGTACGCCGGCGGTGAGCCTTTCCCTACTAGTGGATCTTTCCACTTGAATGTACACACAGCCAAACACAAATATTTTCTTTCCGCAGAGGGAGTTTATTTGCTAACTCAAATTTACATCAAACGGATAGAAACAAAATAGTTTACACCCTACCTATGCATAATTAGGATGGACACAACTATACCAATGAGTACATAATGTAACTTAGCAAGATTAAATTCGAATGAGAAAAGAAGGAAACAACCTAAGGTGATGGAGGACCAATGCGTAGATTGAATAAGATTGTCTTGGCCACACGCTCTACCTGCGTACGTGTCACTATTAAACTTATTTGTGCTCGTGCCGTTGAAGCCTATAGAAAAATTCAAAAGAAAAATCAATGATGGTAGGGTTGAAACAAAAGAGTAAACAAACTAACATCAATCATAAGCCCAAACTGAAACTCATGAATGTTGGGTGAAAAATACACCAGCCACTTCCAATTGTGCAGAGTTGTGGCGACCAACAAAACTCTTGGTCATCCTTCTATTGAAATATATATCAAGCAGTTTCAGGGGCTGAGCCGCATAGTTTGCACGCTGGTCAAGCCTTCCCGAAGACTGCCCCTTCACGAAGGCTGTGTGGAACACAACACAATCATGGGACAACGATGTTATGGGAAGCCAAGGCCAAGCCTTCCCGTCCATTTCCGAATGGTGGGATGACCTGATTGAAGGAAAGACGACTACTGAACAAAATAGGCTCAGCGGACGCTTACTATATGCCACGTGGAATGTTTGGAAAGAACGCAACAGGAGAATATTCACCGATCGTCGCATGACATACGTTGAGGTGGCTTTCAACGCTAGAGACGACATCCTCCAAAGATCGACTGCTTATGCTGCGCACGGGCTGGCTATCCCAGCCGAACCAGATTAAGTTCTCGGGTCTTGTGTGCTTTTATGGTGGTTTTTCTGACATGTTTACACCTACCTCAAACATGCCTGTCTGTATTGTGACCTTTATTTTCCCCTTCTAATAGAAAAGGCAGAGCTCCCGCCGGTTGCTCTAAAAAATATATATATCAAGCAGAAAGCCAATCTGTGCATACATATAATATCTAATGGAGAAAAAACCTTTTATCAAAGACCATACCATTTTTTTATATAGCCTTAAGGGCCAACATAAAAGACGCTACCTCAACCGGGATTCATGAGTTTAATCTAGCATCGAGGCCACACAACAAGGACCATGGATGTTTGACACACCATGAGGCGCGTGTAGATTAGACACAATATGAACTAGACAATGGACCATATAGAACGTGTAAACTAATCAAAGATGAAAGTGTAATAGTCCCATGTTTCCTTGTGATAAAATTTGAAATAATTATATTGGAGTCCCAATTCCTTTTTATCAACTTATTACCCATGGTAGGCATGTACAAGAGAACGATTTCACTTTCAGGCAATTTTGATGTTCTAGAGTTGTCAACTTGTTATGGGCGGGACATCACTATACACAAACGTCTCACAATCTATTTGGTTTTACCAGTATGTCTACAATACCAGATGCATACAGTGAAGCAATATGTTCTATGATGATTCTAATAGTACTGATTTGATGCTTTGGGTGTTGACAGTTTTTACTATATGGTTGATCAAACTTTACAAAGTGTAACTCCGACTGGAGCTAAAATATAGTGTATTTGGAAACGAAGGATCAGCTTTGAACAACGAGGCCTTCCAGGGAGAAAATAAATCTGAAGTTAGGGAATCAGCATCCTTTTATCAGCAACACAAAAAATGTTGAATTAGTCTCTTTCAACACTAAAGATGCCCTGGAAGTTGCTTTCAAATTTTGTTCACTTTTCTTCACCTCTGGCCTCTCTCTCCTTACAAATCAAAGATGCCGTTCTACATGCACATATCTGAAATGGACAGCCTTACCATCCTTTTGTTGTTGTTGAGGAAAGCCTTATCATCCTCTTAATCCTTGAGTTCCTTGACAAATTAAGGTTGCCGGCCTGTTGGTTCATTTATGTGCATCCATTGCATATGCTCAATTGCCTAAACTGCAACATAACTTTTCGCATACCTACAAAATTAATCTCTTTCTCTTTAGAGGTACAATCCTGCACTATATGTTTATGTGACACACTGCTTTATATGTGGTACCTAAAACCATGTAAAATATTTTCTGATAATTGTCTGTTGAAAGTTCCAAAAAGGTATCACAAAAGAAAAAAGGAAAAGTATTTTTGCAGTGCTCGGTGCAATGATAATTCAGAGCCTTGCATAAAATAAAACAGTTCCAGAAAGTGTCAAAGCAACCAGTAATGGGTTGCCGTTCACTTTTGTTTTCTAAGAAATAGTATGTGCTTTCGCCGATATCTAATAGAACGGGAACTAATGAGGAATCGTCCGTACCCATGTGTGGATCATTATATCCACTAATGACTCGGCTTTGTATGCACTAATCAGCAAGGTTGGTTATATACTGTATATGATTCTGCATGATTATTGCATATCTTGTGGCTACACGTCAAGCATACAGCTCCCTTTTCCCACTTTTGCTTGCCCTTTTTCAGATTCCAACAATGGTTTGCTGGCTCAGGGCGTGACTAAAGTTCAAGACCAATTAATGAAATTGAAACTGACGATGAGAACTAAGAAGAGCCAGAGGATAGCAGATAATCAGATGGCATTAGGGAGTACCTAATCTTCCCTAATGCCTTTTCCGTGAAACAAATAAGCAAGGTTCATCTATGAAACAAGTTCCTTCTTAGGGCCAGAGATACTTATAGCAGCTCATTGCTCTCATAGAAGTTTCCCACCTTGCATGTATGATGCAATGTATTACTGTATGTAACTTGCCGCTTAGATGTGCAGTACCTAACTTCTCTCAGAACGTCAAAAGGCCCAGAAATATCAAATATGAGGTTCCGAAGGGCATTCTGATCCAAAGGGAGGTAAGCGTCGTCAGTGTGATCTTCCTTTTGTTGCGAATGTCAGTCTGTTTGTACACCGGAGCCAGCTCTCTGTCCAAATGTAGAAATTAAAGAACCTACAAAGTGTACCAAGGACAAAGAATAATCTGACTTCATCCTGTTAAATATGCCGCAGATTTTCAGCCCTTGTGATCGTCATTTTCTCTGGAGTGCTTTATAGATTCACACAGTCTTCTTTCATTATAAATACGATAGGAATACCATAGTACATAATTGGATTTAAAATGGTACGTGGTTTCGTGCCCACAAAGGAAAAATGATTCATGGTTTTGAATTAAAAAAGCGCGTTCAATATATGGTCAACCGACAGCTCTCCGTACCGTATTTTCATGCTGCAATTTTTATTTTGTTTAGAGAGACTAGCACCCTAAGCTTTGGATCTTAAAAAAAGAAATAGACACACATTTAGAGATCGTGCAAGAGCTAGGAAAGTCAAGGCACAAGCGGCAAACTGGTGATATATTATGATACTGTACTACTTTCTCCTGACCTAGATATACTCTTTTTACAAAGCTAAAACATCTTATATTATGAAACGTAGGGAGTACATTATAGCCTACATGAACCTGGCCAATATTGTAGATTTACCTGGAGAAAAAAAAGACAGGAACCTAAGCAAATTGGATAGACGACAACTGAGAAAGCTTGTTTCTATGTAAAATAAGGCTTTCTTTTTCTCAAGGAGGATTTATGGAGAGAGTGTATATTTTTAAATCGACGTGATGTGATTTACTTAATTATAGCACATACAAGATGTGACACTCGGTACAAGTTGCTCAAGTTGCGCTTGAAAACTCTATAGACCTCAACCCCCCTACCCAAGGCCTATGTGTCCTAGGTTCAATATTTAAACACGTGCTAGAAAATATATTCTTGTGTTTTTATTTGCAATAATACAACTAGTTGCCGTGTACAAACAAAATATATATGCATCTGCAACCGAACACTGATTATTTTATGAACTCCACATTTCGCCATGTTGGGGTTAGTGCATATTCATCTCTTCACATTTCAAATAAATTTTAAAATTATCGCATATGCAAAATTGATATCTGGTCGAACAAATAATGTCAAGAAATGGAATAGCTAAGAGGAAGCACCTTTGGTCTCTTAGGGTGTATTTGATTGTTGGAAGTCTTTTCCTGTTTCCATCCACCATGGTCCAGTTGAGTCTGGGTCGATTGGGCCAAGTCTCTAGCCAACTTGTAAATTCCCGTTTGATTGCCTGTACTGCATTATGCAAGTGTTACTTGAGGCTAAAGACTATGAGAATCCAACTACGCCATATTTGGGTGCTTGTATCCTATGGTTTGGTCACATCTTGTCCGAAGTGGCGATCTTCAACAAACTACACCACCAGACATAGATTTAACATGGTAGCGACGTGCAATGAAATAAAATTACTATGGCGATCGTACCAAATTAACTCATTTCAATCCGACCTACTATACAAATGGATGTTTGTCACGACAGTCCTAGCTACTAAACTCCAATGGATCAAAGGGGGAGGGTCACCAGTGACCTCCTCCTCCTCCTTCTCCTTCTTCTTTTTCTTCTTCTTCTTCTTCTTCTTCTTCTTCTTCTTCTTCAGATCCTTGTAGTATCCATGTCTACCCATATTGCCCTAGTCCATCTTTTTTCTCTTTTAAGCATCATTATCATGTGTGTCGACGCCACACCCTTCCCCAATGTCATCACCCTCCTCCCGCACATGCTCATCACAACCAAACCCTAAGACCCAGTTACAAAGAATGCAACATGCAAGAACAAGCTTAACTTGGGCGGGGAAAGGGTGGAATGACTTATATCAAGGATCTTAAACTTATTTTTCAGTGCTTCAAATGACCTCTCAACCGTAAGTATAAGTCTAGAGTGTTTGGCACTGAATAGTTGTTTTGGGTGTCCTATGATAGTTCCTTGCATTGAACTCATTAAAACTGCACTTGGTTCTCCTAAAGGGTGGAAGAATCCTATGGTGACATGTATATCCAACATCTCCTAGGTAGAACTTACCATCGGGATATACATCCCATCAGGTTAGCCAATGTTCTGAGCAAGAATGCTTACATCATATAATGATCTTTCCCAACCAACTAAGACATATGTGAATTTGAGATTAAAATCAACAACAAAAACAAATACATTTGGCAGGTGTAATTCTTCCACCTCTACCCATGAATGCTAGAGCCTGAGATATCAACACTCTAGCACTCACATGCGTACCATCAATTATGCCAATACAAATCATGTGATGACATAAACAAATAATTATGTTCACACCAATTCAATCTTGTGATGACACAAAGTGTTGGGAATATGCCCTAGAGGCAATCATGTATGATATATTTCCTAATGTATTCATAAGTTAAAGTGTCAATGTATGAACAATTATATGTATCATCGAATATGTGGTTCAATTGTGGAACTATGTATATATTGTTAACACTAAATTGTCCTTAGTTGCAAGGTTATGCTGGACATAACCTAGACTAATATGCAAGTCGGATGATAACTCAGTTCCACTAGTTATGGGCATGGTGATGCTAATCCAACTTACACTGACTTGGCTAAAGTGTTTAGCGAGTCAAACTGATCCACAATTGAGATGCAACGAGCATGTTGTCATTTTTAGTCTCAAGCAATGTAATCATTTGACCTGAGATGATTGTATGACCTGAGTTTTGTCAGACGATGTTCCATAATAGGGCAGTTTTAAAGGCAAAGTTTGGGCTGGCTGTGAAACAAGCTGCATGATGTGGCTAACCAAGATGGGATTTGCCCCTCCGAAATGGATAGTTATTCTCTAGGGCCCCTTGAGTGATATGATTTGGAATCATGCCAATGTGCAACTCGGTCAAGTGTTAACCGAGGAGTTGGACTAAGTGTTAGTCTAGTGAATAGTATATCATAGATCAAGAAGAGATTTAAACTATTAAAGGGTTGACAAATTCTTTCCCATAACTTGACAATGTATATCGTGAGGCAATTGGACTTGGATGTAAGTCACATTGGAAAGGTTTGTCTCATGACTTTGCGACACTTAGGACTTGGCGCGTTCTGCTATGAGCCACTAGTGACTGATTAGACTAGACTTGGACTCCAACTGTGTCTAATTGGTCGCGAACCTACATGGTCACTCACTTAAGGGGAGGATCCCACAAGGACAGGATCCATATAGACATTGGGGTAAGTCCTAGATGGTCCTGAAGCATTGATCCCACCTAGGATTGTATATATGTGGAATAGGAAATAGTTTCCTGGCCTAGCCGTAACTTTCTCCAATTCCAAATTAGGCTAGACCAAATTTAAAATCCTCTGCCTGGTGCTCCTCCCGCATGTGGATACTATTAGAACCATTGCATGTGCGATGATCATGAAGAAGTCCGTGGAGTCGAGGAGATGTTCAAGGGATCAGACTGCACTGCCCGGCATGCTACATCAATTTCCGCATATTCACCTCTAGTGGTAAATACGTGGCCTATCTCCTCAGCTGGGAGCTCCGCATAGATTTTTTTTGTTTATCTCTATGTGACCCAAAATAAAGAGGTGATCACTTTGAAATATGGATACCATTTTGAGTTTGTTTGTATGTTCAGTAGTGATCACTTTGAAATATAAGATGTTTTAGCTTTTGTGAAAAGAATGAATCTAGACATATTTTAGTGTATAAGTTTGTAGCGAACCTACACACTAAAATATGTCTAGATGCACTCTTTTCACAAAAGCTAAAACATCTTATATTTTGAAACAGATGGAGTATTAGCTAGCAAGTTACATGTGGTTAGGAAGCGAACTTGAGTGCAATTGTTCAAATATATGATGCTCGTGTTTAAGGTGGTAGGATTTGTGACGATGGAATATGATACCACCTTGGACTTGTGAGTTTATCCACCTAAGTTTATTTCTCGCTATTAATATTTATAGCTTTGTCACTCGAGGGCAAGTAATAGCTAATTAAGCTTGGGGAGGTTGATAGCTCCAAATTTTGACACTTTTTATCAAGGATTTTTCATTGGTTTTCACTTGGTTTCGTTGATTTTGATCTTTCAACTAACACTAGTATCGCAAGTTAGTGAAATCTTATTATTTTGTGATGACTTTCAAGTACTGGACACTTCTAGAAAGATCTAAGAGAATTTATGGGCTAATCACACTGAAGTGAGCAAATCTCCAATTGAAGACAATTCCATCCGAGGCTTACTAAGGCTTTAACGAACTATAGTATGGCCGGAGGCCGCCCATACTGCACGCCCGTACCACACGCCATCGCCTTTGTTATATCAATAAAAGCATCTTTCGTGAATAAGAGGGTGGCAAAACACGAACGCAGTCGACACACACCATTCCAGAAGAGAGGAGATCGGATCTAAAGAAGGAGAAGAACCTCATCTCATCCTTTGAAGATCTTTAGCCTCTTGATCATGAAATCCACCATAATTCCCCACTTTTACTGAGAGAGAGATTCATACTTATAATATTAGGGTTTTGAACCTCTATGCCTACTTTGGTTAGTATTTGATTTGATCTTTAACTTCATTGTGGTTTGCTGCGGTAAAGTTGAGATGATTTCGGTTTGCAATATGATTATGTCTTTGATCTATTCTCATCTCATGTGTGAGTAAATCTCCATAGGCGTGGGAGATGTATGGAATTGGTGAGATGTGATGTGTCTCTCTTATTTTCATTTATTTGTGATTATTGTCATGAATATTATATTATGAGAATGATTATTGATGCATGTCTAAGGCTTGTTATCCAATTTAAGGGCTTGGGTAACATGATGATCCTGAGATCTAATAGATATGAACTTGTTTACTAGTGAATTGGTGACCCTCGAGTGACACGGCCGATATCAAAGAGGAGCTAGTATAACTCGAGGACAACAAGGAACCATCAAGATTAAAGACTTGTCTAGTTAAAAGACCTTTATTGATGTGCTGACCATGGCTTTGGTAACAGGAAGCAGGATCATTGGAATCAAGAAGAATCTACCAAGAGGACTCTTGATTGGTATATGGGTTGCTTGCCTACTCACATATAAATACAAATTATTATAATCACTTATTCCATTTTATTCCATTTGGCACATTCACTATCATAAGGAACCGTTTCTCTCTATGCCTGACCTTTCATATGCAGGAAACCTCAAGCAAACTATGTACTATTTTACTTTTATGTTATTTACTTTAAGTACCGTTCAATACTTAAAACCACTTCCTTTCACTCATTCATTTACACCTCAACTGTTGCAGTCATTTCACTCAAGATGAGTGACACCTTGAGTGCGACAGAAACACCGTAGATAAACATTTTCCCAAACTCCTTATTGGGATCGATATAAAAGCTGGAACTAATACTTCAACAAAAACATCCTCTGATGAACCTGTGCTCTTGCAAGCCATCACCCCACTGCGTGATCCTCCCCATGTTCTATTGGTTTCCCAGGATCACCCCGAGAAGGGAGTTTGTGTAGATGATGACCTAGTGCGCGTAGAAGTAGTGCTTCATCTTCTGGGTCATCAGTAGGAATACGTAGAAGAGCTTCTGGATCAAGGGGTATATTTCCTTTGGGCCGTATATAATCTCGCTGGCGTAATACACTGGTCGTCGTACTTTTTCCGCCTTCCCTTATTCCGATCTCTCGACAATGAGAGCGGTAGCGACCGTCCTAGGTTCGCATGACACGTAGAGGTATAGGGTTCCCCCATGTTAGGCTATGCTAGGAAGGGTGGTTCAGAGAGGTATGTCTTCAAGGCCTGGAAGCCTAGCTCTGCCTCGTCCGTCCAGTCAAATCCCTCGTGATTCCTGTAGAGCCTGAAGAAGGGTAGTGACTTCTCCCCTAGTTTGGAGACAAACCGGCTGAGGGATACCATGTGTCCTGCCAACTCTGGAATCTGTGACCAGCTCTAGGGTGATTCCATACACTGGATCACACTTATCTTCTTGGGATTGATTTCGATCCTGCGATGTGAGATGATCACCTGAGGATCTTTGCTTCCTCCACCCTAAAAATGCACGTCATCAGGTTTAACATGATCTGGTACCTACGAAGGTCATGGGAGGTCTTCTCTAGGTCTGGTATGAGATCCTCCTTCTCCTTAGATTTTATGATAAGATCGTCGATGTAGACCTCCATGTTTTTTCCGATATAATCCGATAAAGCAGCGTACATGGTGCGCGATATGTGGAACCCACATTATTGAAATCGAAGGGCATCATCTTATAGCAATAAGTTCCATCATGGGTGATGAAGCTCGTGCAAAGGATATCCTCCTTCTGTAGGTGGACCTGGTGGTACCCGGAGTACGCATCCAGGAGACATAGTAGCTTGCTCCCTGCTGTGGAATCGATGATCTGATCTATCCTTGGGAGGGAAAAGGATTCCTGGGGGAAAGCCTTGTTCAGACTGGTGAAGTCCACACACGTCTGCTGTCCTCCTCCCTCCTTCTGAGCTATAATGGGGTTGGCCACCCAAGTTGGGTAGTCAATTTTCTCGATCTGTCCAATGGCAATTAGCTCTTCGACCTTCCCTTTTATGAACTCCCTCTGCTTGGGAGTGAATCTTCTAAGCTTTTTCCACATCAGCCGTGCACGTGGGTCGATGTTCAGACAGTGCTCGGCGAGGTCCCACGATATCCCTTGTACATCGGAGTTATCCCCGACAAAGACGTTAGTGTTCTCGCGAAAGAAAGCGACTAGTGTGGCCGCGATCTCTGGCTCGAGTTTCAATCTGATGAGGACCGTTCTTATCTCATTGTTGGCGTTGAACGGGACTGCTCGTGCTTGATCCACCAGCCGAACCGTTGGCCCGGGTTTTAAGTTATGGTTGGGGTCATGACTTCCTGTGGCTTGGTGGGGTTCATACTCTTTGATCTGATGGGGGCGACTCGGGGCAGGCAGATCGCCTCGTACCTCCTGGTGATGCACGGTTCATTGTGGCAGGCTTCTCTTAGAACGGTGATTACTCCCATTAGTCCTGGGAACTTAAGGACCCGATAAGACTCATGAGGCACGGCGAAAAACTAAGCGATCTACGACTGTCTGAGGACACCATTGTAAGGCATCTCCATGTACATTACCACGAATAGACACATCTCCGTCCGGAAGTTGTTCCTGTTTCTGAATGTCATGGGCAGCGGTATCTGCCCGAGAGGGGTACCCGCGCCTCCTGGTATTATCCGACTATCATTTTCATGATAGGACGAGCCCCCACGAGATCTAGAGTCGATTAAGGGTGCACGCCGTGATGAGGGCACAAGAGCACCCTCCATCTATCAGGACCTGGCCAACCAGGATGTTGGCGATTACCAGTGAAATGAGTAAGGAGGAGTCTCCTATTGTTCCTCCCCACCTCGAGCGATCTGACTTGCTCTGGGAACGTGATCATGGGATCCATTCACATGCTCCATCTATGAGGTAGAGGTCTTGAGGCGAGTACGGCCCGACGCGTGGCCTTCATCTGTGTTCTAGTTTTGGAGAGCTTCTGTTCCCCCTCTATGTGCAAGACCTCCTCGGCATCCTGGCATCAGTCGTTGTGGGGGCGAGGCTTCTTTTCTTGGGTTGGCATCGTGCCGCACCCATCTCCACGGTTGGCGACGAAGGTCCCCCGTCAGGTTGCTACCCTAGGTGGGAGCAGTTAGCGGTGTTAATATTTGTGGAACGATGCTTACCCTTTCAGACCTCGGTTGCGTGTTTATATAGATAGTGAATAGCCACCTATGCGGCATGTACAAGGTTTGTACGTGTACGTGTCAGAGTACTACTCC
Source organism: Avena sativa (assembly GCA_916181665.1). NCBI lineage: Eukaryota > Viridiplantae > Streptophyta > Magnoliopsida > Poales > Poaceae > Avena > Avena sativa. The sequence continues at coordinate 689,104,783 of OV702289.1, forward strand.
GTACACGTATCGTACCTGTTATATATGTTAACATCCTCCCTTAATCTAAACCATAGGAGAGGTTTAGATTACACTTAAACTCATCTAGAGACTTTACAGGAAGGGCTTTAGTAAACCCATCAGCTATTTGGTCCTTGGTGGAGATGAATTTGATATCTAGACTATTGCTTGCAACATGTTCATGAACAAAGTGATAGTCAATCTCAATATGTTTACTGCGGGTGTGAAAAACTAGATTAACAGACAAGAACAATGCACCCAGATTATCACACCATAAACATGGCTTCTCACGGAGCTTCACACCAAGTTCACGAAGAACAGCTGCAACCCATATTAATTCGGTAGTTGCATTGGCTAAGGCTTTGTATTCAGCCTCTGTGTAGAGCGATACACAGTGGCTTGCTTTCTAGCACTCCATGACACCAGATTCGGACCTAGAAAAATAGCAAATCCTCTAGTGGAGCGACGATCCTCAAGACAACCTGTCCAATCTGCATCTAAAAAAGCACTAAGAAGTGTAGAGGAAGATTTTCTGAATGTAATGCCAAGCTGAGATGTATCCTTAACATAGCGGAGAATACATTTAACAACTGTCCAATGAGACGTAGTAGGAGCATGAAGGTATCGACAGACCTTATTCAAAGAAAACAACAGATCTAGACGTGTAAGAGTGAGGTACTAAAGAGCACCAACTATGTTGTGATACTGAGAACTGTCATCTGGACCAAGAGGAGTACCTTCATGCAGGGACAGGGGCTCGGACGAGGACAGCGGAGTAGTAGCAGCTTTGTAATTAAGCATACAAACTCGAGTGAGAATATCATGAGCATATTTTCTTGTGTGAGGAGCAAACCATCTGTTGTTCTTTTGACTTCAATACCAAGAAAGTAATGAAGAGCACCCAAATCTTTGATAGCAAAGTGGGTATTGAGATCTCTGAGGAAAACTAAAATAGCATCACCTGAGGAGCTGGTCATAATAATAGCATCAACATAAATGAGAATGTAGATGGTAATGCTAGACTTGTCATAGAGAAAAAGAGAGGTGTCAGCTTTGGATGGAATAAAACCAAACTCATGCAACTTAGCACTCAACCGAGAGTACCAAGCTCTTGGAGCTTGCTTCAATCCATATAGAGCTTTATCAAGTCTGCAAATGTGACACGGAGCATCAGGATGTTCGAAACCAGGTGGTTGTTTCATATAGAATTACTCTTATAGAACACCATGAAGAAACGCGTTCTTGACATCTAGCTGTCGTAGACTCCAACCATGAGAGACAGAAATAGAAAGAACAATTATGATAGTGGCAATCTTGACAACATGACTAATGGTATCCTCATAATCAATTCCATACCTTTGTTTGAAACCTTTTGCAACTAATCGGGCTTTGTAACGATCAATAGTACCATCAGCACGTCTTTTAATGCGATAAACCCATTTGCAGTCAATAATATTCTTGTTGGTATTGGGAGGAACAAGGGTCCAGGTCTTGTTCATCATCAAGGCATCATACTCATCTTGCATAGCGGAACGCCAATGTGGATGATTGAGTGCAACAGATAAGTTGTGAGGCTCTCCTGTAGAACAAAGCATTGCCCAGTGCACATTACCATCAGTGTAATGTTTGGGGTGACTTATACCTTTTTGTAAATGTATTTGAGGTCCGAGATGGCTGGGCGGTGGTGAAGCAGCAGCATCAGCTACACTGGATGGAGCCGCAGAAGATCCCAAAGAGCCCGCCGGAGATGGCGCAGCATCGGCCACAGGCAACACTAGTGCAGAGGATCCGGGGAAGCCAGAGCTGGCCATGCTGGCTGCAGAGGAGATAGCCGGGGTCTCATCGACGCGTGGCGCAGACGGATTGGAGTAGGGCGTGGCGGGATCCGCGGGTGACGCGGAGGTGCGACGCGGTGTCACGAGGCTCGAGGGCGCACCACAGGGTGGCGACATCGGCGCAGATGGGCACGATGCCCCAGAGGCGGGAGAAACCTCCCTGGGAGGCGCGCTGGCAGGGGAATGTTCCCCAGAATCAACCTCGATTTTAGTGCAGGTTTTGTCACTTTGTGCAGAATTTTCAGTAGATGATTGTGAAGCCGTTGAAGCAGCGTTTTGAACCAAATTTTCACCTGTAACTACGTCATACTGAGGAGCATAATTAGGAGCATCAGAAATAGGCACAATATTAGTCATATGATCATCAGTTGTATGAGAACCCTCAGAAGGAATAGATGATGGTAAAAGAAGAATTTCTTTTTTAAGGAGGGCACTGGCAATAGGATGGAGAGCCTTAAAGGGAAAAACATTCTCATCAAACACAACATCATGAGATATGTAAACACGTCGTATGGAAACATCGAAACACTTGACACCTTTATGGAGAGGACTGTAACCAAGAAACACACATCTTTGAGATTGAAAGGCAAGTTTTCTTGTGTTGTAAGGTCGAAGATTAGGCCAATAAGCACCGCCAAAAGTTCTAAGAGCATCATAATTCGGTGTAATATGAAGGAGATGTTCGGTGGGAGACTCAAGATCAAGTACTTTGTTGGGTAGTAAGTTTATGAGAAATGTGGCAGTAAGGAATGCTTCATCCCAATACTTGAGAGCCATGGAGGCATTAGCAAGCAATGCAAGACCAACTTCAACTATATGGCGGTGTTTGCGTTCGGCTAAACCATTTTGTTGCTGGGCATGGGGACATAATACATGATGTGTAATGCCAACTTTTTGAAAGAAAGAATTCAGTTTCTCATACTCACACCCCCCCCAATCAGTTTGCATAGTAACAATTTTCCTATCAAACTTCCGTTCAACATACTGCTGATAATTAAGAAAATCTTGATAAACATCAGAAGGTTTCTTAAGAAAATAAATCCAAGTGAACTTTCTAAATCATCAATAAATCTTACATAGTATTCATGTTTCCCAATAGAAAGAGGAGCAGGCCCCATACATTAGGAAAAACTTCTTCCAAAGGAACAGTGGATCTACTGGTGGAAATGGGATATGGCAACTGATGGCTCTTGGCCAACTGACAAGAGTCACATATATATGGAGTAATTTCTAGGTGTAAGCTATTTTATTTCTTCTAAGAACTTGTTAAACAATAAACAAAGAGGGATGTCCTAAATGATGATGACATGTAGAGGATGACGGTTTTATTGTGACGAAAGCATGCTTGGAGGAATCGATGGTGAGGGGCAGCAGGGGATAGAGACCTCCATAGCAAGGGTCCTTAAACCAAATGTGTCATGTTGTTTGGTCCTTGATCAAAAAAAAAGGTGAAACTCAATATATACATGTTTGTCAAGAGTAAACCGATGAACTGATAACATACTTTTAGATGCACTAGCACTAGTGGAAAAAAGGGCTTCGGTTTGTCGCTGAACCAGGCATCAATCCAGGTTTGTTACGGGCCGAGACTAGTGCCAGCACTAGTCCTGGTTCGTAACGTGTCCAATGGCTAATAGCGCGGGGAAGCGCTAGTCCCGGGCCGTCCCGGGTCTCTAGTCCCGGTCCGTAACACGGCCCGGGACAAGAGACCTCGAGCCGGGCTGCTGCACTTTACGGGGACAATTAGTCCCGGCCCGTGTCACGGCCCGGGACTAAAAGGTCCCCCTATATAATACAGCTTCGTCCATGCCCTAGCCATGGCCATTTTCCCTCCCAAGAAACCGAGTTCATGCCCTTTTTCTCAAGATTTGTCAAGATTTGGTTGCAACCCCTAAATCCAAGGTTCTAAAAGGTTAGGAACTTCATTGTTTCATCTCTTATTGTTACTTTAGCTCAATGCGGTAGAAGTATAGATGGATTTGCTTGCTCAGAAGTAGTGGATTTTCCATTGTGTAATTTTAGGCAAATTTTGATTAGGCACACAGTTATAGAAAATTGAAATGTGTAATTTTAGAATTTCAGAGCTCAAAATAGAATGAGGATTTCATTGCTCGAATAATAATTAAAAACTCCACATTTTTCATGGTAATTGTTTTCTCCAATTCAAAACTTGGTGCATGTAAATTTTTCAAAATTCAAATTTAATGCTCTAGAAGCTCACATTATAACTTGTATTAAATTGATCATTAATCTCTATTCATGATGTTGTGTAATGGTTTTTGATATACTTTTACAATAATGCAGATGGTCCGGGAATGGATGTACGGTACTAACCGACGCTCTGACGAGTTCATTAATGGCGTGCATGAATTCATCTATATGGCTGATACGAACAAGCGGAATGGTTTTGTATTCTGTCCATGTAGTGGATGTAGGAATCAGAAGGATTACTCTGACTCAAAAACCCTCCACAACCACCTGTTGAAGTCCGGTTTCATGCCCAGTTATAATTGCTGGACCAAGCACGAAGAGAGAGGGGTTATAATGGAAGACAATGAAGAAGAGGAGGATGATGAGAACTATCATGGTTTTCCTGAATACGATGATACTTCCATGGGGAAGCTGAATGGGAGGCTGAAGAAGAGGCACATGATGATGAGCCCACTGATGATCTTGGTCAGACCATTGCCGATGCACGGAGAGACTGTGAAACTAAAAAAGAGAGGGAGAAGTTCAGTCACATGTTAGAGGATCACAAAAGTTGTTGTACCCAAATTGCGAAAATGGTCTGAAAAAGCTGGGTAGCACACTGGAATTGCTGCGATGGAAGGCAGAGTGTGGTATACCTGACTCCTCATTTGAAAAGTTGCTAAAAATGATGAAGAATATGCTTCCAAAGGATAGCGTATTGCCCGCCAGTATGTACAAAGCAAAGGAGGTTGTCTTCCCTCTAGGTTTAGAGGTTCAGAAGATACATGCATGCCCTAATGACTGCATCCTCTACCGCGATGAGGAGTACGAGAATTTGGATGCATGCCCGATATGCACTGCATTGCGGTATAAGATCAGACGAGATGACCCTTGTGATGTTGAGGACGAGCCCCCCCCCCCCCCCCCGGAAGAGGGTTCCTGCCAAGGTGATGTGGTATGCTCCTATAATACCACGGTTGAAACATTTGTTCAGAAACAAAGAGCACGCCAAGTTGTTGCGATGGCACAAAGAGGAACGTAAGTCAGACGGGATGTTGAGACACCCCGATGATGGGTCTCAGTGGAGAAAAATCGATAGAAAGTACCCGGACTTTGCAGATGACGCAAGGAGTTTAAGGTTTGGTCTAAGTACAGATTGCATGAATCCTTTAGAGGAGCAGAGCTGCAGTCACAGCACCTGGCCCGTGACTCTATGTATCTATAACCTTCCTCCTTGGTTGTGCATGAAGCAGAAGTTCATTATAATACCAGTGCCGATCCAAGGCCCGAAGCAACCCGACAATGACATGGATGTGTACCTAAGGCCATTAGTTAAATAACTTTTACAGTTGTGGCACGAACCCGGCATACGTGTGTGGGATGAGCACAAGCAGGAAGAATTTGACCTCCGAGCGTTGAATGGCCTGCTCTTAGTAACCTTTCAAGACAGACAAACAAGGGATATAATGCATGCACGCATTGTTTAGATGAGACCGAAAGTATATATTTACAACATTGTAAGAAGAATGTTTACACGGGGCATCGTCGATTTCTTTTGCCCAATCATCCCTTAAGAAATAGTGGCAAGCATTTCAATGGTCAGGCATGTGACCAGCCGAAGCCTAAGGAACGTATTGGTGCTGATGTATTTGATATGGTCAAGGATTTGGATCAAATAGTAATCTTTGGAAAGGGTCAGGGCGGACAATCTGTTCTGAAGGATGCTGACGGACACACACCCATGTGGAAGAAAAAATCTATATTTTGGGAGCTACCCTATTGGAAATTCCTAGAGATCCGCTCTGCAATCAACGTGATGCATGTGACGAAGAATCTTTGCGTGAACCTACTAGGCTTCTTGGGCATGTATGGGAAGACAAAAGATACACCGGAAGCATGTAAGGACCAGCAACATATGAAAGACCCAAAAGGCCTGCATCCAGAATGGTTTTTAGGTCATGCCATCTACGCTCTTACCAAACAAGAGAAGGAAATCTTTTTTGAATGCCTGAGCAGTATCAAGGTCCCGTCTGGCTTGTCGTCGAATATAAAGGGAATAATAAATATGGCAGAGAAAAAGTTCCAAAACCTAAAGTCTCATGACTGCCACGTGATTATGACACAATTGCTTCCGATTGCATTAAGGGGCTTCTACCAGATTATGTTCGAGTACCCATTGTGAAGCTATGTGCATTTCTCAATGCAATCTCTCAAAAGATAATCAGTCCTAAAGATCTACCACAATTACAAAATGATGTGGTCCAATGTCTTGTCAGTTTCGAGTTGGTGTTCCTACCATCCTTCTTCAATATTATGACGCACCTCCTGGTTCACCTAGTCGAAGAGATTTCCCTTCTTGGTCATGTATTTCTACACAATATGTTCCCCTTTGAGAGGTTCATGGGAGTCTTAAATAAATATGTTCGTAACCGTGCTAGGCTTAAGGAAGCATCTCCAAGGGCTATGGAATAGAGGAGGTCATTGAGTTTTGTGTTGACTTTGTTCCTGACCTTAAGGCGATTGGTATTCCTCAATCGCGGCATGAGGGAAGACTGAGTGGAAAAGGCACTCTAGGAAGGAAATCAATAATATGTAGGGACGGGCATTCTTACACTGAAGCACATTACACAGTTCTACAGAATTCTTTCTTGGCGGCTTCGTATATTGAGGAACACAAGCTAATTTTACGCTACAACAACCCTGGGAAGCATGACGACTGGATTAAAGATGAACACATGAAGACTTTTGGGGGTTGGTTGCAACATCTCATAAAAGATAACACTCTTGGAGATGAGTTGTACTTGTTGTCCAGGTCACCATCTTCGACTGTATCGACTTTCCAAGGGTAGGAGATGAATGGGAATACATTTTACAAGGTCACCCAAGATAAAAAGAGCACCAACCAAAATAGTGGTGTCCGGTTTGATGCAACGAACGCCAATGGGTCCAAGACCACATAGTATGGTTACATAGAGGAGATATGGTAACTTGACTATGGACCTACTTTTAAGGTCCCCTTGTTTCGGTGCAAATGGATAAAGCTGACAGGAGGCGGGGTAAAGGTAGACGAGCAGTACGGAATGACAAAAGTGGATCTCAACAATCTTGCGTACTTAGACGAACCATTCGTCCTGGCCAATGATGTGGCTCAGGTTTTCTATGTGAAGGACATGTCTACCAAACCGAGAAAAAGAATAAATAAGCAACATAATACATCAGACGATGAGCCAAAGCGCTACATAGTTCTTTTAGGGAAAAGAAACATCGTGGGAGTTGAGGACAAGACAGACATGTAAGAAGATTGTGATAAGTTTCATGAAATTCCGCCCTTTGCAGTGAACATTGATCCAACAACCCTGTTAATTACAGAAGATGCTCCATGGTTACGGCGCAATCAGAAATGGGAACACGCGAAGAAATGATGTTTAATATAATGTATTAAACATTTTATGTAACTATGTTCTGAAAACTCAGAAGCACACATTTATGTAATGTATTGTTCCCGAGCATTCTGAATAGTTCCAAGGCAATCTTTTCATCTTTAGTCCCGGTTGGAGACACCAACCGGGATTTAAGAGGTTGCGGAAGGCTGGGGCCAGTGCGAGCATGTTTAGTGTTGGTGGGTGTCTCCAACCGGGAGTAAAGATGAACATGTAGTCCCGGTTGGAGACACCATCCGGGACTAAACGTGAGTGTCGACACTATTTCGTAAGTGGTAGCACTATTCCAGTGAGTGGCAACACTATTTCAGTGCGTGGCAGCACTATGACAGGGGTGAGTGTCGACATTATGTCATGAGTGTCGACACTACGTTGATGCTGATTTATAAATAGGTATCCTCGTGAAGTTATCAACTGCAAACAATATGATGTGCGAGAGCAGAGACAACACTACGACCAACTTGAGGGAGATGCCGCTGGAGCCCATTCCTCCGGCATCTCCAATAAGTTGGCCATAGATGTACTCCCTAATATGTGAAACATGATGGCGTGCGAGAGTAGGGACAACACTACGACCAACTTCAGGGAGATGCCTAAGGATCTGGTCCACAGGCATCTCTCTGAAGCTGGCCATAGAGGCACTCCCTAATATGTGAAATTAGTTAGCTCCCCGGCATATTGATCTAGCTAGAGAAGTTATGAACTACAAGATGGTGTGCGAGAGCAGGGACAACACTACGGCCAGCTTTAGGGAGATGCCGGAGGATCCAGTCCTCAGGCATCTCTCTGAAGCTGGCCATAGAGGCACTCCCTAATATGTGAAATTAGTTAGAATAGAACAGCATCTTCATATATAGTTCGGGAAAGTTGTAGAGATACCAAAACTAGTAGGCAACGATATATTAGTCCTGGTTTCCTAACTAGGACTACGGAATCAGGACTAAAGGCGGCCCCCCTTTAGTCCCGCCGGTCCAGCCACAAACCAGGACTAACACTCAAGACATTTAATATTATTTAAAAACTGGGTCTAAAGGCCCCCTTTAGTCATACCCATATCTAGCCCTATAGTACATAGCTTCAGGGTCGTCTTCTTCTTCGTCATCATCATCATCGTTGTTGCTAGGCGCATGCAGCTGGATCCTAGGCCCAGCCATGGCATATTCCAGGGGTACCTGCCACTCCAGCCTCGGATTCACGACGCGCGAGGGAGGGGGCTCCTGGATTCTAGAGGCGCACAGCGCCTCGGTCCTCGGGCATGGGTAGCTGGAGGCGCACAGCGCCTCGGTCTCTTTGAGTGTGAGAATGGCCCAGTATGTGGTGTCCATTGTTGAGAGAGGAAGGTGTGGATGTGTGGATAGCCATGGCGCAGTTGGACTACATATAGAGGGAAAGGGCGGGAAAACATAGTGGGAAGCGATGGGAAATGGCGGTAAATATCTTTAGTCCCGGTTAGTGGGTCCAACTGGGTCTCCCAGTTAGAGGAAAAGGGCGGAAAAGCATAGCGGAAAGCGGTGGGAAATGGCGGGAAATATCTTTAGTCCCGGTTAGTGGCTCCAACTGGGACTAAAAGGCCCGGTTAGAGGGAAAGGGCGGGAAGCATAAAGGAAAGCGGTGGGAAATAGCAGGAAATATCTTTAGTCCCGGTTAGTGCCTCCAACCGGGACTATCGACAAGAGTGTCGACATTATGTCGTGAGTGTTGACACTATGTTGTGCTGCTTAATCTATAAATAGGCATCCTTGTCAAGCTATAGGGTAGACGATTCGGGGCCCCGGTCTAAGGTTTCGCCGAAGGAAGACCACCGGAGCGTTGGAATCGCATGAAAACTTGCATGCATGTGTCCCTACCATATGTGTGTAAGTGTGGTGCAAGTTTGGTAGGTGGAATATGTAGGTTTGTCAAATTCAAACACTTTTCATGTTGAAAGTTTTGTCAAATTCAAAAATATGAAAAAGAAAATAGTGAATGCATTTTGATGATGCAAACAGATGTATGGATGATATATTCAGATTCCTTATATTTTTCTGATAATAATAGACATATTATTTGTATTGTTTGGATTTATATAATAGGAGATATGAATTTTCCAAATTTTCTAATAGATTTGAATTAAAATAAGAAAATTTACAAAGACCCGGGACTAGAGGGTAGTTCTGCGTGCGAAAACTGAAGCGCCAAAAAAAACCTGTAGTCCCGGGTTGGAGATGCACCCGGGACTAGAGGGGGGTCTTTAGTCCCGGGCCGTTTCACCGCCCGGGACTAGAGGGGGTCTTTAGTCCCGGGCTGTTTCACCGCCCGGGACTAGAGGACCTCTAGTCCCGGGTTGTGGCTTAACCCGGGACTAGAGGGTGGCCTATATAAGCACGTGCCCTCCCCTTCCTTGATTCACCCAACACTTGGTGAATCGAGGAAGACGAAGGCCGAACGACGATGCAGAGAACGGGGAGGTGCTACCCGATTCCCGCGCCGCCGCCCACATCTCCGGCCGCCTCGCCGTGCCCGTGCTCGCCGCCTCGAACCGCCCTGCCTCGCCGTGCCCGTGCTCGCCGTCCTCATCTCCGGCCGCCTCGCCATGCCCATGCTTGTTGCCGTCGCGCGCCAACCTCGCTGGCCTCGTCCTTGCGCCACGTCGCCCCCGACCACGCTACCCCGACCGCACCCAATCGGCCTCCCGATCTTGTTAGTATAAATCTTGTTAGTAGAAATCCTAATAATAGAAATCTTGTTAGTAGAAATCTTATTAGTACATATATTGTTAGTATTAATGTTTAGTAGAAATTTTTGTTATTAATATTAATGTTTGTAGTAATGTTTAGGGTTTAATATTAATATTTAGTATTAATATTTGTTTAGTACTAAAGTTTATTATTAATATTTGTTTAGTATTAATGTTTGTAGTAATGTTTAGGGTTTAATATTAAGGTTTAGTATTATTTGTAGTATTACTAGTATTTGTGCGAGTCTGCACTATTACTAGTATTAGTGTAGTTATATAATTAGTAGTATATAATTAGTTAGTAGTAGTAATATAACTAGTAGTATATTAGCTAGTAGTAGTAATATAATTAGTAGTATATATTACATATAGTAGTATTATTAGGGTGTTTAGTAGTAGGAATTTTGGGGGGTTTAGTAGTAGTAGTAATAGGGAAGTGGAGGTCATCGACAAGGGGGTGGAGAAGGAGCCCCTCTCGAGAATCCAGTCAGCGACCGGCGATGAACCCAGTCTAGTCCTGATGGACAAGGAAGGGAATAAGCTCCCTAAGGAGAAAGGTGAGGCATTTAGTAGTGAATTTGAGGCAACTGTTTTGAAGTGAGATAGGGCGAAAGTTGTCAGGACGATTGGCTCTAGTTTTATTTATGATGAAGGATTTATTTATGGGGCGAAGATCCGCGAGTAAGGAGTGAAAGTCATTAAGAGAGTCCATCAAGTTATTCTTAACAACAACCCAATATATATGTCTATTTTAGGGTGTTTAGTAGTAGTAGTAATATATAGGGTTTAGTAGTAGTAGGAATTATTAGTAGTAGTAGTATTTTTTGGCGTTTAGTAGTATTTTAGGGTTTATTGTAGAAATTTTAGGGTTTTATGGTTTATGTCTATTTTAGGGTTTAGTGTAAATATGTCTATTTTATAAATAAATTTGTGGTAGAGTAATATGTCTATTTTAGGGTAGAGTAATATATTTGGTAGAGTAATATATTAATATGTCTATTTTTTCTAAATTGTTTTACCTTTCTTTCTTGAATAGTTAAGTGATGGATCATCACACCGATGACGAATTTCTTGAGGGCATGATAAGAGGTGAAATTCCTCTTATTACTAGAGGTGAAGATGTTGTAGACGAGGGCATAATAATAGGTGAAGATGTTGTAAACGAGGACGAGTTATCGTCATTTCTAAATCAATCCGGTGATGGACATCAGCTAGAACTGATGGATGAAGGGAAAACAAACCACAATGATGGCCCCTCGACAACAAGCAGCGAGGTACATATATATATTAAGCCTCTTGTGACTAGATGCATTAATTGATCTGGATATATATTAATCACTCTCTCTTCTTTTAGCCCTCCGGATCGACCAAATCGACAGTTAAAACAAAACGAGGCTTGACCAAAAAATTGGATGGTAATCAAAGGTTTACCATTGACGTAATAGATGATACTGGATAACCGATTGATCTAGAAAAGCATGCCAAGATGTTTGTAAATCAACGCGGGGTGATTGTTAGGGACAACCTCCCGATCACCATTCAAAACTAGAATAAGTCAAAGAAAAAAGGTGAAAAATTCACCAGTTATGTCACCGATGATGCCAAAGATGACCTTTGGGAGAAGCTCATAGCACATTTCATGCTACCTCCAGAGTATGAAGAATTCGAGGCAGATGGTACTACCCCAAGGCCGGGTGGGCTTGAAAGAAGAGCGAAAGTCAAAGAGTGGGCTCTATCGAAGATGGGCGAACTGTATCGGAACCACAAGAAAATTTTATACGCGAAGTTTGTCACAAAAAAGAAAACTCCAGACTTCAAAGGAGAATACGATAAGTTGAGAGAACAGTGGCCTAATTTTGTAAAGTACAAGCTATCTTCTGTAGCCCAGGCAAAGTCGGAAAAGAATGCGTTAAATGCTTCCAAAATGAAATACCACCATAAAATGGGGACAGGTGGCTACAAGAGTGTCGTGCCTAAGTGGGAAAATATGGAGGCCGACATGAGGACTAGAGGGATCATTCCCGGGGTATAGATAGATGGCTCGAGAGGTCATAGCACTGGTGGTACGGGCACGGGGGAAAGTTGAACCCAGAAACAGGGGCGATAATTTTTCAAGAAAAAATTCTAACACCCTCCAATGCACTTGTTCAAGCAATGGTCGATGCTCAAGCAGGATTGTTTTGTCCTGACAGAGAGAACGATGAGCTGACACGCGCCCTCGGGAATCCTCGAAAAGGTGGACAAACACGAGGCAAAGGCATCGGTGTTACATGGAAGAAAGGGTTTCTCGAGTACGATGATAGTTACAGAAGTCGTAAGAGAAAGAAGGACCAGGAGACAGACCAGATCGGGAAGATAGAAGAGGACCTAGCTGGGATGAAGAAACTGGTGGAAGCAATTAGCCAAAAGACATCTCAGCCGCATGATGATGGTCCTGCAATGGATCATAGCCAGCAGGGAAGCATTGTGGCTTCCACGGAGGTCCAAGTTGATGATCAAACACTGCTAGATGATGCACCGGTGCCTTGCTACCCCATGGACGATGTCAGAGAGATGACACAATGTGGGCTGCATCAACCAATGAACAACCTATCCTTCAAGGTGGTGATCGACACCGCTTTACCTTGTCTACCTGGAGCACTCCACCATTCACTTCTGATTCCATCTGGCTATGCTCGTGTCTCGGTGGATGACCTAGTGGAGGATTTTGTGGACCTAGAGATTGACATCGCTACACCTGAAGGACTTAGGAAACTGGGAGATGTCAAGCGCCACATCATTCTATGGAAGAAGAAGTACATCAAGTTTCTAGGCTCGGCGCCAAGGCCACCGACTCCAAGGAATCCAAGTCCACCATCCCTCGACAAGAGGGATGTCGATCGTCAACCTTCAAGTCCTCCATCCCTCGATGAGAGGGATGTCGATCGCCGCAGTGCGAGTACATCTCGATCTCCACCTCCGCCTCCGCCTCCGCCCCCGACTAAAAAACGGATGGCGGTCGTCCCTCACCCGTGCCCCACTCAGAAGAAAGGTTGTAGTACATCGAAGATAGTCGACATCCCGCCGGCTCTTCCGAAAATACCTTATGGCATGACTGATGAGGAAAACAACGCGATATCGGCTACCCAAACTCAGGCTTTTTTTGCACCAAAAAAGCCCGAGCCAAAGCCGGTATTTACTGGAAAAAAAGTGGGCTAAGTCCTTTCTTGAGCAACCATCCCAAGTATCGTTGAATCTGAAATCAGACTATGACCGCGAAATTATCAAGCAAGCAAAGCAGAAAAAATAACAAGTGCAAAAAGTGGAAAACAAGTTGCCCAACTCAAACAATAGAAGATTCAGTCGTTCCCCCTGCTCAAAGTGATTTCAGATACCGACAAGGCCTTCAGAGCCAAAATGGATAAGGACATGCAAATAATGGACCCCAGAGCCAGGTCTGCCACTGCACTACTGGGCATCACTGTAGCGACGGCCAAAGAACTTGCTATGGCAGCATGTATGTCTCTTGGTCAATTCTTATACTATGAAGATACGCCAGTGGGTCAGGTAGTACGGCAATATGTTAAAGGGGAACATCTAAACAGTCATGAGGAGCTCACGCGTCTACCAACACATATGCGAAATCTGCATAATTGGTACACTACGCAAATAGAGAAAAGGCACCAGAAAGAATGGTTTTCGGTGACCGTTAGAAAGGAGCATCACTTCAAAGAGTACTCGATACAGGTTCAAATGACCGAACTGTTTCAGTTATACAATCAGCGTGCCCTCGACAAATCTATCCTCGGTTGCTATTGTCTGTAAGTGATTTATTTCTGTAATTAAGTCTTTAGATCAGCTAGTTCATTTCATGTAATATATCATCCTGACTATATATCCTTTTGTATGGTATTATATTCTACAGAATGAAGATGCTTGAATGGAAAAGAGCAAGAGTATATGACGTTAGGTTTATTTACCCATATATCATTAATGAATAAACGTTACACAATCACCCTGATGATGTGGAGGATGACCTGTACACTTTTTTAATCGAGCAAAATTTCGTCAAGCACATACTATTTCGTTACAACTTTAAGTGAGTGTTTCTGTCTTGTAGACATTCTTTTTAAGTGTAATTGATGAGTTATGCATGTATTCTTATGTAAACGTCCGCAGGTTCCACTGGATCTTGCTAAACATTCAAGTTGACAAGTCCCTAGTTGAAGTCTACGACTCATTAAGTTGGGACTAAGATCAGTGGCGCGACATGAAAGCAATGCTCCATAAGTAATTTCAAGCATTATCACATTATATCAGCCTCTTTCGTTTATTTCCTGATATCAAGTAACTAATAACTCCTCTATTCATTTTATTTGCCGAGCAGGTGTTGGACACGGTTCAGACAGAAAATAGATGGTCCATTCAAAGATGAGCTAACTTATAAAATGGTGCAGAGCTCGCAGTAGCCACCGGGGACTCATTTATGTGGATTATACGTCTGCGAGTACATTTGCGAGTTGACCAATGAGCGGAATGTTGGTTCACATTATATTCATGGTTTGCGAGAGAATCTAGAGCCAGAACTACGCGCACGAGCAATTCAAGAGGAACTGGCGGGATTTCTGATGAAGGGGGTCATTGATGTAAATGGAGAACATTATATGGACGACGAGAAACTCTATATGCCTTAGTGATCTCCATGTAGTTGATATGATATATATATCATCAATGACCATGTAATTTCAAACATTTCCTTCCTTTTGATATGATCGAATATTGTATATATGCATGTATGCTCGCAAGAGATTGAATATTACTTATATATGCATCAAGGTGTATTGTGTATGTAGTATGTAGTAGCGTAGAATAAGTGTACAAAACATTTTTGTAATTATAGTGAAACACAAATCGAAAAAAGAACGAAATGGAAAAAACAAAATGAAAACACAGAATCTCTGTCGCGGCAGAGAAACACACGAATCTCTGCCGCGGTAGGAACCAGTATAGTCACGGGTGGTGTTACGACCCGGGACTAGAGGTGTTCCGCCCCTAGCCGCGCGGAAACTGTCACGTGGTGGACTCTAGTCCCGGGCCGTAGCAAACCGGGACTAGAGATAGGGGCTTCTAGTCCTGATCTGGCAGTCCTGGGTCTAAAACCGGGACTAGAGCCAGTTCCGGACCGGGACTAGAAGCCCTTTTTCCACCAGTATAGGAACATGTAATATATCATGAAGATTAAAGGAAGTGTGAGGGGTGCGCAAAACTGAATGACCAACATGAGTAATATGCATACTTGTGCCTTCAGCTGTGCGAACACGATCTTCACCATTGTACTTGTCATGAGTGGAGAGCTTATTCATCTCACTAGTGTCATGGTTGGTGGCGCCAGTATCATAGTACCAATTTGAGTCAACTCCAGTAAAATTTGCTCCTTTGTTGACGTGGTCACCATCATTGCTGTAGTCACTATCCTTGCCACGGTCATCTCCATAACACCACCAGCAATCACGAGCAGGATGCCCATGAATAAAGCATATCTGACATGTAGTATCAACATATTTGGTGGGTTGTCAATCATGATGGCGCCCACCATCATCACGGCGGCGAGAGCATTCATAATCATACCGACGACCTTGGTAACCACCTCCATCATGTCGGCTCCAGTCATCACGGCGGTCACCGTAATCCTGCTGGCGACCGCGGTCATCGCCACGACCATGATCATCATAGCGTGCTCTATCATCATATGGAGGCTGCTGGGGGCACTCAGGGGCGCGCGGTGGGGGAGGATTGCCGCGCCGGGCAATATTGGCCGAGGAGCAAAAGCCGACCTGTCCTCGGTCTTGTGCATGGGATCAAAAGCTTGAACTTGGCTTAGTAAATCAGAAAAAAGTAGTACTAGGATTGGCATTAACAGCAATACGTAAGCTATTATAGTGGCTCCCAATACCACGAAGTACATGCCAGACCAGTTCACCATCGTCAAGAGGCTTGCCCACAACAGCAAGTTCAGAGGCAATAGACTTCATCTTTGCAAAATACTTGTCAGCACAAAGATCGTTCTTACGGGTGTCATTGAGGGCAGATCGTAGCTGTTGAACACGGTTCTCTGACAAGGAGGAGACGTGTTTGTTGATGGTGGTCCAGGCTTCAGCAGATGTCTCGAGACCGACAACATGCACCAGCACATCAAGGGAGAGAGCGTTTAGGATCCATCGAAGCACCTGCTGGTCACAAGAGATCCAAGAGGCGTACTCTGGGTTCTCGATCGTGACCTTTTTCTAGTTAATGTCCTCAGTCTCCAGGAGTTTCTCCGGCGCCTCCTCCGAGCCCTCAACAAGAGCAAGGACACAAGCACCTCGGAGGGTTGGGATGACTAGTGCCTTCCAGATGATCGTGTTGTCCCACGTGAGCAACTGCGATGAAGGAGATCCAAGGGCAGCGGCGAGCATGGTGGTAGACATGGTGGATGCTGAAGTCGACATGGCGATCGTCAGACACGATGGTGGCAAAGATGCGGCTGCGGCGTGGGTTTTGATTCGGCAGCGGCGTTAGGGTGTGGTGGTTGCAAGGTGCGGCGACGACAACACCTGGGCGGTGGCGGAGGATTTTGGATCATGTAGATTGATCGTAGGTTTTTAGATCGGAACGTGCTTGGGCTTGGGTTTTCGGTTGTGGCTTGCGTAGGTTTTTTTTGGCTTGGGACGTGCTTGAGGCGGCGGCGGTGGCAAGGTGCGGTGGCTGCGATATGCAGCGATGGCAGCTCCTACGGTGGCGGCAGTGTGTTTTAGGGTTTTGGGGACGACAGCTAGAGCGGGGAAGAGAACCGCTCTGATACCATGTTAATATTTGTGGAACGATGCTTACCCTTTCGGGCCTCGGTTGCGTGTTTACATAATAGGGAATAGCCCCTATGCGGCATGTACAAGGTTTGTACGTGTATGTGTCGGAGTACTACTCCGTACACGTTCCGTACCTGTTACATATGCTAACAAGCGGGGGGTCTTTTGTAGACCCGATTTGCATGGCGTGGGCTCGTCCTGCCTAGTGCGCCAACTGACAAAGGACAGTTTTCACGATCCCTCCACGGTCTCACTTCTAAGGAATGAAGGAGAGTTTATTTGTTTGACAATCGGCTTGGGTCAGCAGGTTTGTATCTCTCAAAGATAAGGACAAAGGTGCATGGATAATGGGGAGAATTCCCTTAGAGTTTATTCATAAGGTGATCGAGAGATCGTACAATATGTCTACAAGATATCTCGGTGGGTATATAATGACAATCCGCAAGAGATGAATCTAGAACTATGACTAAGTATAATGGTAAATACCCAGGCAATTATGGCGTGTCCTTCTCAGGCGAATGTTCTTCAGCACTTATAGGCTTTGATGGCGGTAGAGTCTTCCTTAGTCACGTTAGGTTTTCATCTTGTCTTGCACTTATTCTTGATCTTCGATCTACCTTGCACGTATTCCTGGTCTTTGGGATCTCTAGGAAGTCGTCGTCTTGTAGCCACATAGGTTAGGTCGGTTGAGGTAAGGTCGGTCGAGAGCTTGTAGATGCAGGTCTTCAGGTCCTTGACCGTAGAGGTAGGTGTGGGCAGGAATCGTGGATTAAGGCCCGTGTAAGGTACATGCCGAAATCCACCCATCACCGACAGAGATTAACACCATGTTATCTTTATTCATATTATATGATCAATCTTATTCATGCAATACCCCGGTATCACCTCATACCTACACTTTTATCCACTAAAAGTTACAAGTTCATTACTTCCGGTGAAAACTAGAAATTTGTTACTAATGTTTATTGTTTTGCTTTACTGTTTGGATTCAACCCCTACAATCACCTCTTGCCTTTTGAGAATATTGATACGCAAGTGTGGTTCATAGTAACGCCTCAATTGTTAAAGTCTTATTGGTGTTCTTGTGCTCCCCTTGTGTCGAACTATAAATTTTTAATACTTTCCATCGAAGATTTCAATGACCTCCTATACTTATGGGCATCACCCGCCTCCCCCCAAGACGTTTTCGGCAGCTAGAGCGCCGCCACCGCAGCAAGAGCCGACAGCATCGGCGACATTGGCCTCCGTGCGGCCTCTGGCGACGGGGTCTAGGGTTAGGCCCGATGCCGCCTAGGGAGCGACACGGGACCTGGGGTTGTTTTTCCTAGGCCTGGATGTCAAGATTTGAGTGTCTAGAGGAGTGGTGGCTGTCTAGGGGCGTGTTTGGTTTTAGCTCAAACTTGCCCATGCCAAATTTTTGGCTAGCCAAAATGTTGGCGAAGGATTTGCTTGCCCATGAGTCTGCCAAAAGTTGGCTACAAAAATAGACTAGAATGGACAAGAAAGCATTGTCTTGCCAAAAAGTTGGCTACCATCCAAACAATCGAAGAGGATGGGCAAGGGCAAGATGATGTAGGGTGATGGTCTGATGGACATATTATTCTTGCGGCGCATATGATGTTTGGGTGATGGCAATATGTTCTTGCGCAACAGACTGGCTTTGGTGTTCACCCGGTCTTTGTGCACCATCGCCGCCTCTTGCACACTTACAACTGTTGCTGAACAGCCCTTTGCCTGGCCTGGTCCCCAGGACAGAAAGCCTACTTAGTCCGCACTGTAATCCCACTCTTTGACCACCTCGATCGAGCTCCAAAAAGGTTTGGCTTTTATTCCCACTGTCACGGCCATATGGTTCCCTTTTCGCACGTCACGGCACCATGCACCGGCAGTACTAGTGCAATGCTACTCCGATCGACATCCTGTCACATCCATCTCTCTAGCTATGCCATGCCGTAGTGGTGTATGGAAATATTATATGCATGTACATGGTCCATGGGCGCTAGCTCTCCATTTGTCTATTGGTTCCTCTTCCTCGTCGCCTAGCGCCTCGCTCGATCGCGGCCTATTTAAGCCAGCTTTCCCTACCCCGTCCAACGTTTCCGGCCCTCGTCTCCCCCACTCCATCCGCTTTACAACCACGAGCTAGCTAAGCTAGCTAGCCAATCTAGTACGGTGGCGGGCGCTCTCACCATGCTGGAGAACCAGAACCAAGCCGAGGTACGGTAGGCGCACGCGTGAATCGTGATAGATCAATTTCCTATCCTAGCCTAGCTATGGCCTTTCTCGATGGGTAGCTCGTGGTGCGTGCGTGTAGCTTAACGTTGTTTAATCTGTGCAGGTTCTTTGGCCGAGGCTGGTGGCCAACAAGCTCTTCAGGAAGCCCTCCGGCAGCCACGCCTTCGTCGCCGACTTCCCGGCAGTCGGCGGCGCCGCGGAGGAGTTCGATGGATGCAGCCCCGACGCCGACGCCAGCCGCGGAATCAAGCGCCCGCGGCCGCAGCAGCGGAACAAGGCGCTCAAGTACAGGTATGTGTGCATGTCTGTCTGCTCGATCGATGAGTGACTACCTACCACCAACCAACCAGCATGCTTAGCCGTGGCGTGGAGTGCATGTCGGATTTTGTTATTGTTAACCTCGCGCCACTGGATGCTCACGGGTTGATCTTGATCGACCAGGCTGTTCGCGAGCACGTGGAACGTCGGCGGCGTGGCGCCACCGGACGACCTCGACCTGTCCGACTGGCTCGACACCAGGAACGCCGCCTACGACATCTATGTCCTCGGGTATGTAATTGACCGACCTCCAGCTGAGCTCGTCTTCTAGTCATTACTCCACATGCTGGTGGTTACTTACAAGCAAATGGATGTCATGCACGCATGGTATGCAGGTTTCAGGAGGTGGTGCCGCTGAGAGCGCGGAACGTGCTGGGCGCGGACAAGAACCGCATCGGCATGCGCTGGAACGAGCTCGTGAGGGCCGCGCTGAACCGGTCGTCGCCGTCGCCCTCGCCGCCTGGCTCCCACGCCACCAGCGGAGGAGGGGAGAAGCAGAAGGTGCATCCCGTGAGGGACGGCCTGGGCGAGCTGCAGTCGCGCGACTTCCGGTGCGTGGTGAGCAAGCAGATGGTGGGCATCCTTCTCACCGTGTGGGTCCGCGGCGACCTCCGCCGCTTCGTGCGGCGCCCCAGCGTCTCCTGCGTCGGCTGCGGGGTCATGGGATGCCTGGGCAACAAGGGCGCCGTGTCCGTCAGGTTCTGGCTCCGGGACACCAGCTTCTGCTTCGTGTGCTGCCACCTGGCGTCCGGCGGCAGGGAGGGCGACGAGGCGCACCGCAACGCCGACGCCACGGAGATCCTCTCGCGGACAAGCTTCCCGCGCCGCCACTCCTCCTCGCCCTCCTCCTCGAGCTCCTCCTCCTCTCTCGCCTCGCCCGAGAAGATCCTAGATCACGAGTAAGTATACATACATCCTGCACACTCATCCACGCACGACCAGACCGAAGCCTCCATTGTTTTTGTGTGCAGCAAGTCAATGAACGAAATGCATCACATGAGTAGTGTACTATAGAATGCATCACGTCGTACTGGCTGTCGCCGTTGACCGACCGAATCATCATACTGTAGTGTAAGAGACGGAAATTAAACATCAACGGCCGTCCTTACAGGTTACAGCCACGAACGAGCTCGCTCACCATCGCGATCATCGTTATCTTTAAATCTTTCTTATCTGGTTGTTGCACCGTCCACGGCACCGGTAATTCAAAAGTAGGTATTGCCGTTCTGCAAGGGAATTACATACTAGTTAGTGGTGATCAACTGTACACACGTATATATTGACTATTGATCATGTCACTGCATATACAAGTAGCATATGTGTATCTGTTTTCTTTTCTATACCGCGCGATCTAGATCGGTGATGTGGTGAAGATCTATGGAATAGTATGGAATTGCGATGGGTAACTGCTGCACCGTGTATATATTCGTTGGTTTCACCGACCGGCCGGCCGGCGCCGCTCCTGACAAAGACAGCTAAAAAATCAAGTGGTGACCGTGCATGCATGTAGAATTGTAGACATGTGGTAGACTTTGACCGCGTTTAGTTTCTAACTGTTTGTACTCTTGCGCAGCCGGGTGATCCTACTTGGGGACCTCAACTACAGGATCTCCCTACCTGAGGCCAAGACGAGGTTACTGGTGGAAAGGCAGGACTGGAAGTCGCTGCTGGAAAACGACCAGGTACGACCTACCCAAACATCATCTAACCTTACACAGTGATCAAGATCAGGAATAACAAAGTAGTAAGATCGAAGTTAACTCTTTTCGGCCCTGGAATCTAAAACCTTAACACGTGCTGGTGATTTTTACAGCTGCGTGGCGAGGTGTTATCCCAAGGTGGAGCGTTCCAGGGGTGGAACGAGGGCGCGATCGCGTTCTCGCCGACGTACAAGTACCACCGGAACTCCGACGCGTACTACGGCTGCGCCCTGCAGGCCGCCGCCAAGAAAGGCGACCAGAAGCTCAAGCGCCGCGCGCCGGCGTGGTGCGACCGCATCCTGTGGCGCGGCGCGGGGCTGAAGCAGACCCGGTACGACAGGTGCGAGTCGCGGCTGTCGGACCACCGCCCCGTGCGGGCCGTCTTCGCCGTCGAGGTGGACGCGCCGTGGAGCCTCAACTCCCTCCGGAGCTTCTTCCTGTCCGAACGGTTCGACAGGGTCAAGAGCTGCCCCGACAATCTTTTCCGCCGGGAGGACGACGACGGCGACAAGCCCGCCAACAGCGCCAGATTCGCCGAGGACATATGAGGGCTACACATGCGTGGCTGCTGCGATCAAGGACAAAGACGATGTCTCCAACTGTACACAAGCAAAGAGACAGTACATATATAGGACTGCTCGATCTCGATCCGTCTGTTCTCCTGAGTTGTTCCTACATGTCTACAGTATAGGCTAGGATACGTACGGATGCAATTTTTCCTCACCCTGTTCCTGACTTTCTGTAAATTATTACAGTATAATTTGCGACCTTTGCTGATCCACTGAGCTTGTCTGGACATAGTACGATCTGTCGCTGTAAAACATAGTACGATTGAGATAGTAGCTAGGAACGAACTCAGTTCAGCTGCTCCAGGAATGGCACCTGCTTTCTACAGTAAGCCTAGGAGTAGGGTACATGGTTTTTCCACGTTTTGGTTCCTGACTTTCTGCAACAAGCTAGATTTGTACTCTTCTTGACCCAGTGATCCGAGCTGTCGCAAACGAGTTGTCGCTGTAACACCGGCGAGGACGGGGTTTGTTCGGCATAAACAACTGCAAACAGGCCATCAACGACTGTACTTTTCTACTGGGGAGTTGATCAAACCCAAAAAGATCACGATATTTTTTCCCCCTGGATTGGATCTTACTGGCATCGTATGTCAACCTCTAAGCAGAAGGATCGCAGGCTTGGATTTATCTTTCTCCGCGTGTGTAAGCACAGTACGTATTTTTCCAATAGAAAAAAGCGATACCGTGGCACTGTCATGGGCCATGGCACTCGGTCACTGCACACTACCGGTGGTCGCATTCCAGCCCCCTAAATTCAAGGGCTGTGTGAAGACCGTTCCCCCTTCCTTCTTCTTGTTCTCTGCTGCTTGTTCCTTCTCCTTGTCAGTACTGCACGGAACGGATGAGATGATACCATGGCAAGGTTGCTGTCGCCAATTTGCCATGCAAGTTGTGATCTTGCGCAGCTGCTAGGCAACAACGGTTCATGATCCTGCATGTACCTGTCATCGGCTCATCGACATATATAAACCCACTTGTGTTTGTTTATTTTCTGTAGTGTGTATGTATGATGTGGGCACTAATGTATTTGTGGTTGTAGTTAAATTTATCGCTCTACCGGGAGTGACAAATGTGACAACCCTGGGTGCCAAGTCCGAGTTCGAAGGTTCGAAATGTGTGAACACTTGACCATCTCGCGTGTACTCCATAAAACTGTTGTCGTGCACTCCTCCAGAAATTTCATCACTGCAAGTCTGATTAATGTAGGATTAGTCCTAAACAAACAAAGGACGTCCCTGAAGATTCTTCCGGGGACCCAAAATAATTAAACCAATCATGGCTTCCTTATCCTTATAGAAAGAGCTAAATTACAATGGAGTTGGACCATGGCTAGGTGGTGTCTCACTTGATAACCACATAAAACCCTTGTCCTTAACGATAACCAATCATCTAATCACCATCAAACACACCTGCTAAACCATATGGGGGCCGGTCCAATTTTATGCGAGGGGAGATCGTGAAATCATTAGCTCCATAACAACAGAGCGCCGCTCATGGTCATATAAGAATCAGCAGCGAGATAATGTTTCCAAGTTACACTAATCATCCGGCTTTCAAGTACATTCAGTCGTATAATTATAGCTTGTTCAGGGAAAGAGCCCATTTGGTGCAGAAACAACTTTTCCCATTGATTAGGATTTGCACCCCTTTCCCTAGCTTGGCTACGAAACATCAACACACATCAGCTGAGAACAACTTGCATTCTTTTATTTTAAGCTATATTTTTTTCAATCATGCTTTAGCCTGTATCGCATGGCAGAGCATGTAGAAGACAAATGCCATCTTTCATCCAATGACACAAGGCAAGGTCAAGATCATTTTTTCTACAGGAAATAACAGTCCTGTCAGGTGATGCAAGCACCTCTGATTTCAGGAATGGCATGTTGGTAGGTCCCCGGTCATGGTGGCTCTTAGGTCAACTGCCTCACAACCAGCTAGCATGATGAGCTAACAAGAAACTGTTTTGGCAAAGATCAGCTAAGTTGTCTAGGGAAATATCTGTTCTTCTTTGCCATTCCTGGAGAGTACCTGCTGCAGGCATACAGCCCCAATATGTGTCAAGCAGAAGGTACACAATTAATTCGAAGCTAACTAGCTAAGTGTGGTATGCTTCTAGATTTTTATCACCATATTTGTGTGGCTAAGTGGCCACTTTCGTGGGCCTTGGCATGACTGGACGATGTGTAAACGAAGGCAAGTGGTATTTACAAGTGGCACTGTGGGCTGTGGGCTGTGGCAGCTTCGAGTTCTTTCGTCAATTCTCAACGATCGGCATGGGTCCTATATATCGTTAATAATGCGCTGCGTGCGTCACAATGACCTCAAGTCCATGCAAAGCTTCTTGATCCTTTACGGCATTTTGCTGGCACAGAAAGTGCACGTTCTGGAAGGGAGTATAGTAGATGGATAAGGCGGGGCCTCGACCAACAATACTTTGCAGAAAGTTGCAGGTGTCATTTTAAGTCAGTACTAGTTAAATGCCCTACGATCATTTTAACTTTTCTTCACGTATGTCTAGAACATAACTATTCATGTCACAGCGTGTCAAGGTAATTAGAATATTTCTACAAGTGGATTAAGGCTTGCTATTTTTAAATTTCTATGCCTTTTCTTTATAACCAAAATTTTTCTAGAGACTTATGTCAAAAAAAAAATTCTAGAGATAATTTTACTGGGGTGGCAGGTTGCTTCCTAGAGAGAAAGACCCAGTTATTCATGGCACACCGAAGTTGAGAAATCCATCTATATTAATCATACTCATTTGCCAAATTTTGTGTTAGTTTTTTTGTGAGTCCGTAGCAACGCACAGACATTTAGCTAGTTGAATGCTCGTACGTTGCTACAGTCATTTAAGTTTCATTCACGCATGTCTAGAACATAATTATTCACGTTATAGAAACAATTATATATTTTAAAAAAATCAAATATGTGGATGATATTTGTTGTTGACTCTCGCAGAAAGACGTGGGTACATCAATTGATAATATGTACAAACTTATTTTAAACTTATTGCAAAAAAATCTTCACAAAAAGAAAATTATACCTAGGGACTAACTTATTTCCTACATGCTATACTATTTTTTTCTATGTTCCTTATGTGTAGAATGTGTTAAATGAAGCTCATGTGCGAGTGTCACTACGGATCGTTGATGACCTAGGTTACCACCGCTATATATACTTTTTGTAAACCGCCGGCTGGGATAAGTTGCATCTGTGAAATCCCCGGCGTTGTGTAAACACTCCCCGTTATAGTGAAGTTTCGCTGGCTGGCGCCCGTGGTTTTTCCCCTCTCTTTGTTGGAGAGGGTTTTCCACGTTAAATCTGTGTCCTTCTTGTTGCGATTTTATTTTCGTTCTTCGTTATTTACTTGTCGCAAAGCTATCAATATTTCAACTTGGGTACCCAAAAGATCGGAGTGGAAATTTTTAAGGTCAGAACATGGAGCGAGTGGCAAAAAACATGTCGTCTCTCGGTTCATCCTTGGTTTGACGTGTCGTAGTTTAGAGTAGATAGCATTGCAACTCTGCTGCTGGCTGCATGGTGCCCGAGTATGTTGTGTTGTGTTGTAGTCGACCCCGGACAGTACCAACTCGATGAAGTCCTCGTGCTGCATTAGAGTGTCGAACCCGTAGGGGCGAAGGATAGCAGCGGCGCTCCCCCGCTTGTCGGGCACGTAGTGGTTGTGGTTTCCATAGTAGGCGGTGAGCCGGTTTCCATGTGCTTGCGGGCCTCCATCATGCAGTCTGAACCTTCGGTACCTTTGTTTTAGTTTGTTTTGGACTGAACTCAGTTGGTTCTTTCCATTTTCTGTCTGCTTCGCTCATTTCATTTTTGATAAGCTGGATGTAATTCTAGATGAAATGAACTGAGTACATGGCAAAAACAATTATATATTTAGCATATCAGTACAATTCACTTACAAACGATCAAATTTTGAAAACATGTAAATATCATTTTCCTTTTTGCAAACTACGTTTATCTGACGGGATCGCCAGCCGTCTCGAGGCAATGGAGGGCCAGGATGGCCTATCAGATATCTTATTTTAGGTTGTGATGGATTAATCAACCTTTTTCTTTTGTCATTCAACATTCTTTTCTTAAGCAGTTATATGGATCAATACTAAATCAGACTATGCCGGTGAACTTTAAGGCCATATTTGATTGCAGACTCACTACCGTCAATAGCCAAATTTAGACAAAATAATTTATATTTTACAAAACGATTTTAAGAAAGTTGTCGGGACAAGGTAATCCAAAGAGTAGCACATGTTTCTTTACTATTTAATTGCTTGAGGATAGGCATTAACTGAAAATTGATGAGCTTCGGGGTCACTGAATTTTGGTCCACGCAGACTCGAAGTTCAGAGAATTGATAGTTACTTCTCCGAACCTCAACATAACAGGTTTTTGCTGGTTTCTTACACATGATTCATTCTTTTCACCACACACAGTTCCCAAAAAACTAGTCATTGTTCGTGCCATTTTACGACTACATATACAGTATTGTGGACAAGTCATCTGACAAGCTGTATAAGAGCTCACTTAAAGGAACAGAGGAGACACCTGACCTGAACTGAGTACATGGCAAAACTTTTTCATATATGTAGCATATCAGTACAATTTGTTACAGTATATATGGATTGTACTAGCCATTTCCATCAGTTCGAACTTTTGGTTGCGTTAACTAGTGCATGAAGCTTGACATGGTATCAGAGCCAAGGTCTCGTGTTCAAGTCCTGGTTTTCACAATTTATCTTAAAATTGTTGTTGCCCCCTCCGGTGTCTACGTATAGGCACGTTATAGGCCTCTTGAGCCTGTGTTTGACTTTGCACGTGTTGACTCGTCGTCTTCCCGTCACATGTGAGAGGGGGTGTTACAGTATAAGTAGATTGTACTAGCCCTTCCATCAGTTTGGACTTTTGGTTGCGTTGGCTAGTGCATGAAGCTTGACACAATTCACTTACAAACGATCAAATTTTGAAAACATGTAAAAATCATTTTCCGTTTTCCAAACACGTTTATCTGACGGGATCGCCAGCCATCCCGAGGCAATGGAGGGCTAGGATGGCCTATTGGATATCTTGTTTTAGGTTGTGATGGACTAATCGACCTTTTTTCTTTTGTCATTCAACATTCTTTTCTTAAGAAGTTCTATGGATCAGTACTAAATCAGACTACGCCGGTGAACTTTAAGGCCATATTTGATTGCAGACTCACTACCGTCATTAGCCAAATTTAGACAAAAGAATTTATATTGTCGGGACAAGGTAATCCAAAATTTGGTAAGAGAAAAGTATGGAGTGACTCATGGTATCTGGAGAGTTAAGCAGAAATAGAATGACTCGGTTTCTTGGAATGGTCTGTTGAAAATTAAGAAAATATACATGAATGGGAGGAAAATGTTGATAGGGATGGTAGGGAAATTAATTTCTCACATGATCCATGGTGTGGGGACATCTCCCTCTGAGAAGTTCCCTCAATTTTTCAATATTTGTCATCTGCAACAGTGTATGGTTACGGAAATCGTTGATCTAAGGTGCAATCCCTCTTTTAGAAGATGGCTTGACCCTTCCTTGCAGGGACAATGGATCTCTTTGAAAAACCATCTGATAACATGTGCTTAATGAGGTTAACTATAAACCCATTTGGAAATCCACCAAATCTAGGAAATTTACTATCAAATCTCTCTACAATAAACTTTCTTCTGTTAGGGTTGATAGATCCTTTAAACAGTTATGGAAAGAAAAAATTGCTCTTAAAAATTAAAGTCAACTTGTGGCTTA
Organism: Avena sativa; assembly: GCA_916181665.1. Lineage (NCBI taxonomy): Eukaryota > Viridiplantae > Streptophyta > Magnoliopsida > Poales > Poaceae > Avena > Avena sativa. Next base: position 689,132,394 of record OV702289.1, read on the forward strand.
TCTGGCATAATGACATTGTCGAGGATAATATGAAAAGGCGCAAGTGGGAGGCTAGTTAAATTTGTCGTTTTTGCCCTACCAATGAATCTACTTGCTATATGTGTATTACGGTTAGCCTAACTCTTGGTGTGATGTAGAGACCCACACGTTTTACTCAATATTTTTGGTGATTGCTAAAGTTTTCCCCTTAGGGACCAATTTTCATATTGTGGGCATCGCTGCTCTATGTTGGGATTTACGAAAAAGTCGCAATAGATCCTGTTTTGAAGGAAAAATGATCTCATGTCTAGTTGAAATGATCTGTCACATGTGTGCTTTTCTTCGCTATTGGGTAGTTCTTTAGAGTGAACATGATACGAGAAACATGGGGGAAGGGGCTGACAAGATCCAGAGGGTAGCAATTCAAGCGCAGGAGATGGCGAGGAGGGTGACTGCTAGGAGGATCGAATCGACTGAAGCAGAGGAAGATGAAGACATAATGATTGACTAATTCACGCCTGATAATATATAGCGAAGAGCAATCTGTTTTTGTGTGTTTGGGTGCTATGTCGTTGTCCATTTCTGACCATGCTCAGCATTTCATTTAAAAAATGCCTGTAATGGTCGTTAGACTTCTGTGACTAGCTGTGGTTGTAGTTCTATAGCTTATCCCTTAGCAGCATGTGTAGTTCTACTAGTTTTGTTGTTTTAGTTTTCTGGTTTCCCTTTTTCTATTTTTGGTAGTTTGTTGAAAAAATTGATTTACGTTTGTTTTTTTTTCTTTTATGAGTAAATTCCGCTTTTTACCCCCTCGTTTCACTTTTTTGACACTAATTATCCTATTTAGCAAATTTTCATCCTAATTATCCCATTTAGCAAAACCTATGTCAAATTTTACCCCTTTTAAAGTTTTATATGCAGTGTGACCTGTGGGTCTGGACCATCAGGTATATGTGGCGACCCACCAACCTCTCGCGGAACATGATATCGATTTGTTCATGCAGAGATCGTTGAAGCGCACCATGAAAACGGAATCGCATCCCAACGTATGATCTTGCTCTATTTTTCCCCGTGGTGGTTGGATTGGTTTAGCTTCATGTCGACAAATACGATCCAACGACCTTGCCTTGGTCGACTTCTAATCTGAAGGAATTGAACTGGATTGAAGTGCACCCAAATGATTCATGAGCTGCTGCAAGGCGCTGATTGTGTGTCCTATTATTTTTTCTCTGTATATCTCACGTTGAATCATGTATACAGATTTTATTACGATTGGCATCAGTTCTATATGATATAGTAAGCTAAATTTACTACGAACGTGGCCACCACATGTACGGTGTACCAATCTGGACCACAGGTCAAATTGCATATAATACTTTAAAAAGGGTAAAAAAAAATGGCACAAATTTTACTAGATAGGGTAATTAAGATGAAAAATTGCTAAATAGGATAATTAATGTCAAAAAACTAAAACTAGGGGGTAAAAGCTGGACTTCACTCTTCTGTTATCCTTCTGGTAATGGAACCCGTCTCCATTCTGGAACCATATGAAAAAAGGAGCGGGTCATCGCGGACTCTACCTCTATTGTAGTTCTGCCATTACACGCATGCATTGCTTCCGAGGTTGGTGCTCCGACGACCAGGTCTTCCTCTGCGTCGCCACATACCATCGGTGAGGGGGTTGCTACACCGACATCACCCCCTCTGATGGTATTGCCAGGGCAGCACCCCACCATATTTGGTGACACCTACCAGACGAAGGTTCATGTCAGGAACCATTCGAACCACTCACAACTTCTTGCATGACAACAGCTAATCAAAGCAGACCCCACCAATGTTGATCGACCGGTGGTTTGGGTCTTGACTTTTAGGATTCGGATTCCTATTGAATTGACTTTGCCTTTGCGGAGGAGCAGAAACCGAGCCCTTTGATTTGATCTAGTGAGTGACGTTACGAGCAAAAGCCTCGACAAGTTGAATCCGGTACCGAAACAAGGATGACATTATTGAACATATTCTTCTCGGTTGCTGAGGATGGTGTAGCTACGACAAATGAAGACTCTATGGCGAAGACGGTGCACCACAAGGCTGTGCGCGACTTCAGCTGCCTAGGTAAGGTATCACCGCCAAAATATTTTCTCACCTTTTTATACTTGGCGTATTGCTTCAAACTTAAATAATGTTGGCGTAAGTTTGGGTAGTAATGAGAAAGAAATAAGGAGAGTTATTTCAAATGTTTCTAGTAAGTCAAATGCTTCATATCTAAATGAGGAGGAGCTGCATGCCACGTATGATGATCAGCTACTCTCTCATTTAGTTGTTGAGGCTTCGGAGGTGGGTTTACATGAGCCCGAGCTTAGTTCTTTGTATGACAAAAAGTACCCAGGCGAAAATTTAAAGCTTTTCTCAGAAAAAAGGGTTAGGAACCTTGTAAGAATGCAAACATGTCTAAATCTCTAATTGTTTCGCAACGAATGGCATATAAAGCTTCTCTCATGAAAATCTAAATCTTTTTTAATGGACCGCATATAGTGTGACCCACTTATGGACAATTTTCGTTTTTTCTGTTCTTTCTTTCTTTCTCTTTGTTTATTTTCTCTGTTTCTATTTCTATTTCTATTTTAATTCTTGTTTTTGTTTTTTGTTACTTTTTGAATATTCATATGAATATTTTTAGAAAAAATAGAAGGTTGAGTAAAATATTTAAAGAGTTCCATAAATGTTCTTGAGATTAAAAAATGTTCGTGTGATTTAAAAAGTGTTTGTATAGTTCAGAAAGATTGTTCGTGAGTTAAAAAATATGCTCATATGAGGGGAAAGTGTTTGCATAGTTCAAAAAATATTTTTGAGTTTGGTAAAATGTTTATATGAGAGAAACCAATGTTTATATAGTTGAAAATAGTTGTTTGTAAGATTTTCTTTAAAATCGTATGGTTCAAATAAGTTGTTCGCGTGATTAAAAAATGTTCATACAAGAGGTAAAATGTTCGCACATTTCAAAATAAATTTTCATGACTATAAAAATACGTCCATACATTTCAAAATAATTGTTCATACTGTCAAAAAAATGTTCATGAAGTGCAAAAAAAAGACAAAAAAGAAAAAAGGAAAGAAGAAAATAAAAACGGAAAAAAGTAAAAGAGAACACGGATAAAACAACGAAATAGGACAAATCCTACCTGGGCCGGCCCACCAGGTCAGCGCTTCAGGAGGCGCTGCGCTAATGCACGGTATAAGCGTCGTATAGGATTTGCCGCTTGCGCTTGACAGTATCTTAGGAGCCCATGTAAGATTCGGCTCGTTGCGAGAACAAACCTCTCGACTCGCCATGTCGTCAACGCTGGCACGCGCACGCAGATCCGTACCTGTGTTTCTTGTCGTTCAACAATCGTACACGTGCACGTTACTTGAGTTTCCAGCGTCAACATCGAGAGGAGAGCACGGGCACCAGCCAGATCCGTCATGTCCGCTCGCGCCGCCCTCATCTCCACGCCCGTCTGCTTCTCTCGTCTTCCCACGCATCTGATTATAAACGAGTGCGCAAGTGTGGTATGTGGAGTATCTCAGTATCTGCAACTGCAGCTCTAATCTGAACCAATCCACTAGTCATCAGTCATCATCGCACAAAGTATGATGGCGACAAGGAGGAGGAGGATGCTCTTCCCGCTGAGGCCACGGCAGCTCTCGCAACGACGGCACCTCCTTGCGGGCCTCACCGCTGCCTTCGCGGTGGCCCTGCTCTTCACCGTCCTCATACTGCTCCCACTTCCTCCCTCCTCGCCACCAACACGCCATGAAATCTACACAACATCCACGGCCTCGCCTAATCCTCCTGCTCACTGCGCCGCGATGAGCGCGAACCTCGGGGAGTTCGGCGACCTGATGCTGTCCATGCTCCCCAGGGACCTCGCCTTCACCGCCTTCGTGCCCTCGCCGGAATCGTTCCGCCGTGTCCTCAAGCTGCGGCCCAACGGCAGCTCGGCCAGCGGTACCTACGCCGTCGTCTCGCGCGTGCTCGGCTTCTCCGCGGTCCCTCGGAAACTGCGTTCTGCGGACGTGCCCCTGCGCGAGCGGGTGCGGCTGCTGGACTCCCTGTCTGGACTGAAGATGTACGCGTGGAGGGACGCGGACGGGGCGCTCATCGTCAACGGCGTGCGGTCCGAGTGCGTCGATGTCGTCAGGGACCAGACCGTGGTCCATGTCATGGCCGGGGTCCTCATGGATGCCGAGTTCCAGCGGTCTTTCCCTCCAGAATTCGACGATTAACTGATCCACTGTCATATTTTTCTGAGAAGTTTTTTTTTTTGAGAAGTTGTTCTTCCGTACTGTATGCCCATAGAAAAAGTTTGCACAATCCATGTCTTCTAAATTCGTATCTGTAGCATTGCTCACACATACAGATAGATTTTACATAAATCTCATACGGACCCCTCGTGGCATAGCATACACTCCCTACTTACGGAAAAGAAAGTCGTCTTTAACACTCCCTGCTCCATTTTTTGCGGTTCTCTCCTCCGTTTTTGTTTTGAGGGATGGTCTCTGCTCCGCTACTGCATATGCAGGGAAATTGTAGTTACGAAACTTTATGCCTGAGGTTAACGATTAGAGCATCTCCACTCATCGGCTGTTTTCAAGCCAAAATCCAGATCTAAATAGCATCAGACGGACAAAGTTTTCGGCCTAGAAATGACCAATTTCCCACTCGCGTTTCCCGGCCGAGTTCACAGTCGAAGCAAAAAACGGTGACATTTTCGAATTTTCTCGTTTCCGCCGTGAAATCTTGGCCATAGGTGTTCGACAGAAGTACGCCCAAAAAAGTTCGGCCATCAAAATTATTATAGAACAAGATAAAATGGGTCGGCGATCAGTCGTCGATGGGGGTGATCTCCTCCGGCGTGTCCGGTGCGTTGGGGATGGGTTCGTCAGCGTTGTGGTCGGCCGACTGATTGGAGGAGGTCGAAGCGGAGCTCGGCGAGGGCACGGCGACGAAGGTGTTCGGCACAGAGCTTGGCTGGATCCACCGTCGAACTCGGGAGAGGAGGAGTACCTCTGCCGTGGGTTCGCCTGGTTCTCCTGGAACATCGTCGGCGAGATCGGCTAGAAGCCGACCGGCGAGTATCCGGCGGGCGAAGCGACGCTTGGCTGGCTCCCCCAAACCCCGCTGTACTGCGCACGCGACGACGCCGATGCCGCTTCCCTCATCGCCCGCGCCTCGGCCGCCGCTCCCTTCATTGCCTGGTCCTTGACGAGCTCCTTCGCCTGCTTGGCCCTTGCCTTCCTGTCCCTACGGCTGTCCGCATCGAACTTTCTCTTCGTGGATAGGGCCAACCAGGCGGGGGCGCTCATTCCTTCAGGTCTCGGCGCAAGCGCTCTCGGCTTCCTTACCTTTTTCTCCTTTGGTTCGTCGGTGGCGGATCGGGGTTTGGCGGAAGCCTTGGGCGGCATGGCGGTCGGGAGCTCGGCGAACTGGCGGGAGATGTGGGGGATTGGAGAGGGAAGGCGGGAGGAGGAAGAGGAAAAGGGCGGGAACTCGGCCTCCACTCACCGACAGGGTTGTCCCACCTTCGACGCCGCGGGATTGGCCTGGGAAGGCCGGACGTATTTTGGGCCAAATCCGGACGAAACCGGCGTCCTGAGAACGCGACTAGGCGAAAAATTGCCGTCCGGACGAAAAATAGGCCCTGAGAACGGCCTCCTGGAAACCCAAGTGGAGATGCTCTTAGGGATCTGAAAAAACACTGCGCGCTCCTGTATCGCCCCCCGCATGGGCGAGCAGGAGCATCCTAGCGCTGTCGCCCCTCCACTACTCTACCCTCCCCCTCAGCCATCATCGGGCATGGCCCTAGCGCTGCCGGAAGCGGCACCCCTTCCTCTCCACTCTCATGCCGAGGCTGTGTGCGGGATAGCGCTCTGGTGGGTGGTGCGACTCAGGCAGCTTGAGCGCAGTTCCGGCCAGGAATTGAAGGTATCACGCGCCAGTGATGACCTACAAGTGCACAGGTTCATCAGAGAATGTTTTTGCGGAAGTATTAATTCCAGTTTTTATATCGATCCTGATAAGGAGCCTAGGTAAGTGTTTTTATGCGGTGTTTCTGTTGCACTCAAGGTGTCACGGGTCTTGAGTGAATTGACTGGAAAAGCTGATAGTGGAAAGTGGTGAGTAAAAGATAGAGGAAACTTGCTTAGGAAATAAGTAAATTGCATAAATTTAAAGATATGAAAGGTATGTAAAGATCCTGCAGATGAGAAGTTATACGCGGAGAGAACAGTTCATGATGATAGTGAAAGTACAAATGGATAAAGTGGAATAAGTGATAGTGATATTTTTATTTATAAGTTAGTAGGTGATACATTGCAAATGTATCTATAATTTTTGATGTTTCATGCTTGGTTTTATCCACTTTTTTGTGTTTTGTTCCAACTTTGGAGTACTTTTCACATGATTTCTTAGACTAACCTATTAACAAGAGCCACAGTACCAGCTGCCTGTTTTCTGCTGTTTTTGGTTCCAGGAAAGTCAGAAAATGAATATTTTCGGAATTGGACGGGACAAAAGCCAAAGTGCCTATTTTTTCGGAAGTCATCAAGTGCCAGAATACGAGACGGAGAGGAGCCAGAGGCCGGCCACACCACCTGGCCGCGCGGCCAGGCTGGGCCCGTGCCAGGGGTGGTGTGGTGTCCCCTGGCACCCCCTCGGTCTCCCCTTCCGCCTATATATTGCCCTCGGGACGAAAACCCTAAGAGTCCGATCAAAAATCTACGAAAGAGTCTGTAGCCGTCGTCATCTCCATCCCTAGATCGGGAGGGATCTGAAGCTCTTCCCGGCACCCTGCCGGAGAGGGGAATTCACCCTAGAGGCCTTCTTCATCACCATGCAAGCCTTCAGTGTGATGCGTGAGTAGTTCATCCTTAGACTACGGATTCATGTAGTAGCTAGATGGCTGGTTCTCCTCCTTTATGCTTTCATGTCTAGATCTTGTGAGCTCCGTTCATGATCAAGATCATCTATTTGTAATTCTGCATGTTGTGTTTGCGGGGATCCGATGGATATTGAGATGCTATTTCAGATTGATTATTGATTCTATCATGTCTTTGTTATTTGTGATCTTGCATGCTTTCCGTTGTTAGTAGCTATCTTGGCCAAGTAGATGCTAGCAACTCCAAGAGTTAGTATTTATGCTCGATAGTGGGTTCATGCCTCTAGTAATCTGGGGAAGTGATAGAAATCTCTAAGGTACTAGATGTGCTGTTGCTACTAGGGAGAAAACAACAATCCTTTGTTCATAGAACAATCGTATTGTTTACTTTACACGCAGTTCGTAAAGCAATAATCTGTTGCTTGCAACTTAATACTGAAGGGGGTTCGGATGATAACCTGAAGGTGGATTATTAGTCATAGATGCAGTTGGATGGCGGTCTATGTATTATGTTGTAATGCCCAATCAAGTCTCAGAGAAGTCAAGATGATTAGTATATGCATGTATTGCTTTCTCGGTGTTCGTCAATTGCCCCGCTGTAATTTTTTCATCCAGCATGTTATATATCTAAGGAGAGCTATCTCTAGTGAACTATGGATCCCGGTCCTTTACTATCTTTTACTGCTTTGTGTTTACTTTCTACAAACTTTTACTTCTTTCTATTCGATACGTTTAATCATTTGTTTTCCACAAAACACGGTGAGATTGACAACCTCATCGCAAGTTTGGGACAAAGTTCTGTGGTTGTGTTGTGCAGGTCTCCACGTTGCTAGTAGCACCGGTAGTGCGCCCAGCCAAGCTCAGCTAGTAACACCTTTGGGGTGTTTCCTTGCTCCTACTGGTTCGATTAAACCTTGGTTTCATACAGAGGGAAACTTGTTGCTGTGCTCATCATATCTTCCTCTTGGGGTTCCCAACGAGCTCTACATCAACACCGCACAAACACTTTCCTGAGCGTCGTGCATTGAGCCATCAGTAGGCAAGCAACCCATATACTGACTAGAAGTCCTCATGGCCAATTATTCCTAGTCCCAATGATCCATTTGCCTGTTACTAAGACAATAGTCAACACATTAATTAAGGTCTTGTGACCGGATCAATGATTTAATCTTGATGGTTCCTTGTTGTCCTCGAGTAGTGCTAGCTCCTCATTGATATCGGCCGTGTCACTCGGGGGTCGTCGAATCGCTAGCATACAAGCTCATACCTATGAGATCTTTAGATAACAAGCATTAGGAAAACATAATCATTCTCACTATTTAATAAACACTACAACAATTACAAATGGATGGATTAAAGGAGGCACAACACATCTCACCAATCCCCTACATCTCCCACGCCCATGGGAATTTACTCAGAGATGAGAGGAAGACAAATCAAAAGCATAATTATATTGCAAATAGGAATCATCTCAAAGTTATTGTAGCAAACCACAATAGCGATCAAAGATCAAATCAAAATACAAACCAAAGGTAGATCAAAGTATCAAACCCTAATCTTACAATTGCCAATCTCTCTCTTTCTCTCTAAGTAATGATGGTAATGATGGTGGAGTGTGTGGTCGAGGAGTTAAAGATCGTCGAGGAAAAATGTGAAGTTCTTCTCCTCTTCCAGATCTGACCTAACCCCCTCTAGATGGTTTGCGGTGGCTGTGTTTTCTTTTCTATCGCCCTTCCTTCATGAAAGTTACTTGTATTGATATAACGAAGCTGTCAGCGTGTAGTATGGGCGGATGGTATGGACGCATCCCGACTGTATCGCTGGTCGTTAAGCATTCTGACTGCCTCCAATGAAAGGGGCTCTAATTGGGGATTTACTTCTTTGGATGCAGTTAGCTCATAAATGCTATTAAATCTTCAATAAATGTTCATTACCTGAAAACCATCACAAGAAACCAAGGATTCGCTAATTGCCACATTAACGTTAGTAGAAAGGGGTAATCTTGAGGGAAATCCGGCAATACACCATAGGAAAATCAATAGTAAAAAGTGATGAAATTTGGAGCTATCAGCCGGCGACCGGCGGGGCAATGCTGGGAGCGGCGGGACTGCGGGGGGATGACTGGGCGATGGCCGTTTGCACCAGGTCTGGGCCCTACAAGGCCCATCTGGGCCGGAGGCGGGCCATCCTACCCGTGACGACACCGTCTCCAGGAGATGGCAATGACGATAGGTTGATGATGGGATGGTGGCGATGGTTGATGGCTTGTTGCATCGTGGCAGCAGGCTTTACGGGCCTGATCTGGGCCCGCTTGGACCTTACTGGGACTAGTGTGCCTCCGCGGAGGCTTTACGAATCCTCTGAACCTGGCCGGACCTAATTGGGACGGGTGTGTCCTGCTGCCTCATCCGCTCGACTACCGCCTTTGACATTGGAGGTTGTTCCCTCCCGCATGGCCGTGGTACTATCGATCCTGATCCAGTCTAACATTCACCTCCGTCATGTTGGCCTCGCGTTGGTAGCTTCGGTGAGACGACGACGGTGGATTCGTGACCGTAGTGGCGCATGCTGTTGGGCGGCTAGTTTGGTGGTTGAGGCTTCGACCTCGCGGAGCTTGTGAGCAACGGATCGTCTAGGGTAATGGATAGGGTTTTTTTGGGAGAAATCCTTGTCGTCTCGTCTGACACCGACGCGCTTCCACCTTCGGGTGGCACCATTACTTCCTAGAGGGCGTCGTGGTTACCTGTTGTCCACTTCCATGTGTGTACGAGGGGTGCGTTGGCCCAGACGGCAGCATTATCCTTTCTTTATTGAAGGTGTTTCCTAGTACTTGATGAGTCGATGATAGGAGCATGGTGGATCATCTTTGGGGGCGTAGCGGTTGCGGGACTCCTTCGTTTAGTTAATCCATCTTTGTCTCCTTTGTTTCTTTTTCTTTTTTTTCTCATCAGTTGGGCTTGTGTTTGTTGTTGCCCCAGCAAGTGTTCGTTTTGGAATTCGTTGTATCATGTGGTTACTATATTGATATAATATGGTGAAATCTTGTTTCGAGGAGTTTAATGATTAGGTTTCACTAGCTGAATGACCATGTGTTGTGACGCATAAAGAAAGAATATGTGAGTACAATAGAGTTAAGCGTTGCTCCCTTCTCCATTCTTTTCCTTATACCAATAGTGTTAAGCTTAATTTTCCTCTCTCTCATAGTTTTACATTTGGCCCTATATTCATAATCCTAAATAAAAACAAATACTAACGTAAATTATCCACCCAGATTTCTTACTTTAGGATTTTTCGTCTAGAAAATATATTAAGCACCCCTCTCGCCAGTCGACACGGCGATGGCCCAAGATACATTAGATGCATGCTAGCCTGGAAGTCGTCTTCCATAGCTTAGAAGGAGTCGGTGGCTAGCTACGGAATTGCAACATTCCGGCAGCACCTCTGACGAGCGCCCTCTAATAAGAATCATGAGGGAGAGATGAATAGATTAACATTAGATGTGATTTTTTTCCATTTGTTCGCACCTAAAATAACACCGCGGAAGTACCGGTTAAAACATAAGAATATTAGAATATGACACTATTTTTCATCAGCGCATCCTTCCTAGTTGTGTGTGTTGTGGCCTTTGGATGGGCGAGCGTTGCTCGGTTGGCGCATATAGTGGTGGATCCAAGGGGAGGCGAGTGGTGGCCATGACCCCTCCATGGTTTGCCCCCCATAACAATATGCAACAGGGACTGCTTTTTTCAAGGAAAACCACACTTCTTTATTCAACTATAATATTATTTGGGATTGATTCATGGTTTTCATGACTTAACGATGCCTCCGCAAACAAGTCTGATGAGGCTTTAATATTCTGGATCACCATACTGTAACTCCCGACAAATGGTCTAGTCATCACGCTCACCACATTTAGATAATTAGTCACCACCGTGATTCTCTGGAGATGCAAATCTTGGGCATGTGCTAACGCCTCTATGTAGGCAAGTGCTGCTAGCACCGATGGGTTTGTCATACCCGGGTAGATCATGCTCCACCAGTGGCAGAGCTTGGGCCAAGTAGTTGAGGGGGAAAATAGGCCAAGGAGACACTTTGGGCCACTGTTTAGGGAGGGGATGGGCTAAATATAGACTATTTTTGGTAAAAAATTGTCAAATATGAAGGGGTATTAGTCAAAAATTCTTGGGCTGGGGGGGGGGGGCTGGGCTGTGCAACTTGGCCACTATGCTCGACACTCCCAAGAAATACCATGTCTCGCATCCTTTTTTTCCACACTTCTGTCTTGGTTGCCTTGGTTCTTGGGCATCCCTTGTAACTCCTGTTGACACCATGATCATGGGCGCAGATCTAGTCATTCAATTGGGAGTTTTGCTCAAGTAGCATTCCATTCACATTGTGAAAAAAGGAGGTTATGGGATGGAAAAAATTCACCTTGGATGTATTTGTTGGAGTAGCATGAATGGGTTATCTTGGCTTAATGGCTGACATGGTGATGACCATATGTTGGTTTGCATCACATCCCCTGGATCACTCTCTTAATTCCCGTTACTTAGATCCTAGTGATCCTCTACTATTGCTTCTAGCTATCCTTTACTAGTTTAGCGATCAACCTTATGTTGAAGAGAAGTTGCTCTTCTAGATGACGAAGAACTTCTCTTGTGGATGATCTTCTCCTCCTTGCCTTCTTCTCCTAGTTTCTTTTCTTGTAGTACCACATATCTCTCTCTCTCTCACTGTCTAAGTGTGTATTTCTATTTTTATGGCTTGGTGAATTGTGATGATCTCCCCGTTTAATGGATCTCTATATATATTGGTTTTTGAGCTTTCTATGCTTCGATGCTTAACACATAAGTGTCTTGCATGTCCTATTGAGTTGCTTGGGTGGGAGTGAAACCTTCTCTATAGTTTGTTCTTTATGATAGATGTAGTGCATTCAATGGTCATTTAAATGCCTCAATGTCAGTTGTGTGTTAGCCTTATTAGGCATGTCAGTTAGGAAACTTCATTCTTGTCGTGATGCTCAATTGGACAATGCCAAGTGGAATTTTGGACTATGCACTTGTCTTTTATTCATGGATAATATCTGGTGACTTATTAAATGATTACTGAGTTGGAGGGAGGTCATCGACAATTCAGATGGGTATCCAATTCAGCGACAATGTTGGCTTAGAGGATATTTTTTGTGATGCTAGATAAGGGTGTCCTGAAAGAAAAAGAACTGCTTGGGATCTGGTTATGACTGCTTCGTTTTGGAGCATATGGCTAGCAATAAACGGGAAGGTTTTTGACAACGTTGAGATTCCAATTTATTTGGTGGCCAGGCAGTGCATGGAAACATGCAAACTTTGGGCGCACATGAAAAATAAATAAGAGAAGCAAGCATTTCATATGTGGGAATCTGAATGGTTGAATTGAATTTCCTTCTTTTGATGTTTTATGCTTTCTTTTCTTTTGTTATTTTCCCCTTTGGTTTCCCTCCTCTATAATATCGTGCATGTAAAAACTTTGAGCTAGCTTACCTCTCCCCACCCCTTTTTGATAAATATATAGATAGGGGTTTGCCCTCTCGAATTTTCCAAAAAAATTGATTGTTAAGTTGATTATTTGTCTTTTTAGCGAGTTTATGCCAACTGAGATTAAGTTACATATTGGGTTACTATCTAAGGATCTAATTGACTTATCCATGTCAATTAAGATCATTTCTGTTGGTTTTACTATAAATCCACTTTAAATTTGAAGGGTAGTTGCCTATGTGTTCTCTTTTACTTAACCTGGATCAATACTTGTGTCGATAATATGCTATATGTTATGCCTTCTGTGACACCTATTGTTGCCTACTTTTACTTTGCTGTTATCCTACGTATTATGTGTTGTTGCTTTTTGCCTTTCTAAGCAAGGATCATACTCGATGGTCCATGTATTGCCGAGATTTGAGTTTAAAAACCCTTAAACTACCTTTTGATTCCAGGAGTTCTTCTTGGAATCATTTCCGTCGGATTCTACATTAAATGAATTCACAAATGGTGGTGCCAACAATCTAACCATAACAAAAAACCTTCTTTTTGATTTTGTTTGTTTTGCAGGACCCAGGAAGATAAGAAGATATGTTTTTTCTTAATAGTTTGTATTAGGATTTATCTTCTTGTAATTTTCTCTTTCAATTCTTCTTGTAAAAATACTACTGTGAATAAGAATTTGATTGCGAGCATTCAAATATTTTCATTGTATTTTTTGAATTTTATTCTATTTATTATGAGTTTGTCCATTCGAATTCAAATTCAAATTTTATAATTCAAATTTCCATTTTGAATTCAAGTGTGTGTGCTCACTCTCTTAGAGCTTTTATTGTGATGTGTAAATGGATAGGAGTCAAAGACCCACTTTATTATTTAACTTTAATATAAATTTCCAAAAAAAAAAGAAAGATTGAATTTAGGCAAAATCTTGTGATGGTCTTGCTCTAATTCATCACTGGATATAAATTCCGTTCACTTTGTCTTCTCAAAATAAAAGTTTGAAATATCCCATTATTTTCACATGCATGCAATGCAAATACTTAATTTCTATTTCCACCCTTGTCGTGTCCTAAATATTCGAGCTGCTACATTTTTTCAATGAGCGGGAGCGGGCACTTAGCTAGTAGTAGTTCTACTGTTAGTTGGGCCGTCCATGGTGTTTTTCTTAGATGTCGTTCATCCTAGTTAGTAATGGGCCACCTGCTTCTGTACCTCGCCGCCGTCGCGACTCGCCCTTCTCCCGCCCGCCACCATGGAAACCGTGGATGAGGGGCACGCGATGGAAGTGGCGGCGGCCACGGCGGCGGAAAGCGCGTGGCCCGGTTCCTCCCGCCGGAGCCACCTCCTCCAGTTCCTCCTCCACGCCTCCAAGGTAAGCATCCACCTCCCCCCGTTCCCGAAACCCCAAACTAACTAAATCTCACCTGCTACCTTCCGCTTGTAGCGGCTCGACCTCCGGCCCATCGTCAAGTACTCCGCACTCGAGTTCTTCGACGCGCGCTTCCTCCCCGGGCTCCCGAGGTGATCTCGGTTGATCTCCGAGACACAATTTCGGTTTTTAGCTGGGCGCCGCTATTTAGTTTTCGACATGCTTGCGGCAGGAAGATGGGGTTCTGCGGCGCACGAAGCGGACGGGCCGTCAGGTCGTGGCTGATCGAGCCCCTCAGGGACAGCAACCTGGAGCTCTTCGCGCTCGTCGCGGTGTGGATCGCCAGCAAGGTGATACTGTGAGCATTTGAGCAAACTCTGTCTGCATTCATGCCATGTGAAGCATAATCACCTTCCTTTTTATGCTATTTTTCTGTTCAGATCCATGAGATGAGACCACTGGCAGTGAAGAGCCTCAAGGCGCTCAGCGATCGCATCATTGCCGACCAGCATTTCACATGCCGTGATTTCGCCGACGCCGTGAGTTCATGGTGCATTGTCTTCTGTTATTTGATTCCTCTTCATGGTGACTAAAAGGTGTTTGTTGTAATGCCACAGGAGCTGGTGTTCATGGAGGTAAAGCTTCAGTGGTATAACTCAAATGTTTTCTTTATGTTTTCGTATTTCTACCGATGCTATATGCTCCACTTGTTTGTCGTGGGATCTTTAGGTGCTGGATTACAACATTGGATGTACGAACATTGCTTTCATATATCTGGAAGAGCTTCTCATTCAGTTCAGGTTCTTCAAGTTACTTAACTCATTGGCTAATTACTGACCGATACTCCAATTTTCAGTACTGTTATTAGGAGCGAATTTTATAACTTGAAAGTGTTAGCCTTTAGACCTTTTATATACTTACCGAATTACTAGTTAGTGATGAACATGACAACCTTTAGAACTTTTATATACTTACCGAATTAATAGTTAGTGGTGAACATTATATGAGAAACATCACAACGGACAGGTGGAGTAATTGGTCACTAGAATTAGAATATGTTGCGTTCAAGTTCTCACTCCCCAATAGCAGTTCTCTTTGCTCTTTGTAAGTGTTTCATTTTTAGTGCACACACACACACACACACTGAATAACACCACCATATGATTTATCAACCCTACAAAGTTGCAGACTGCCAGTGCTTAGTACTATCATCATTCTGCTGATTTGTGAAAGTATTAGAGCATGAATATATGCTGCTCCTGTGGTCTTATTGCTCTGCATTTCTTGGTATATGTGAAACGTAACTATGTAATTTCTTCTACTGGCAGGGAAATATCAAAGCTAGGTGATCTTGTAAATATGGATGTGTGCATGGAAATCTTGGATGTTCTTTATGAGGCTGAAGATACCGCATGGCTTTTTAACTTTGCCTGTCCACTTGCTGCTTCGACTCTCGTATGTCCTCTGAATGCAGCATTTCCATTGACATCAAAGAGATACTAGACAGAGTTGAAAGTTACACCTGACACTGTCTGTCTCTATTCTCTGAAGGTTACTGCGTATGTTATCTCAGTTCCAAAGCAGAAATGGGAGTTTCCGGTCCTTCCTTGGGGTAAGGCATTAGAAGTAGACTTCACTTTATTTATGTGCTGTCCAAAAAATAACTACATTAATAATTGCTCTGGTTATCTCAAGTGGAATGGTCAGCATTGAGTTGTTTCTACTTTCTTCAGTTTACACCTAGTGTTCCCTGAGGTCATCATATACTAATGTATGGAACAGCATGTGTTTATACGGACTAGGCCTACCACCTACACATGTAGTAAGAATGTGACATGTCTAAGAATTCTGGTGCACTGTTTCACTAAACCAATAAGGTTGTTCAGGCAACTCTCCTGTACTTTCTAACGATATCTGCACTTTCCAGTCCAGTTTACCACTTCATATGCTGAAGAAGAGATCCTGAAGATTGTTATGACAATTCTCATGCATGTTATCAAACCGGATGAAATCAAAGAGAAGGACATGAGAGATTTCAGTCTTTGAGGTTTATTGCGCGCTGGTGATGTGTAGAAAACAGGTGGCTGTGTCCAAATTTTTGCCAACGGTAAGTACTGACACGGTGCAACCAAGTACGTACTTCTGTAGAAGATAGTGTAGCTTGTTTGTATCCGACAAAGATAAAGATTTCCAAAACATGTTTCTGAGTGATGCTCGATTGTTAATTCTGTAAAAAGTTGCTCAAGTGTTGTGGCCACATGAGTACATGACAGTTCAGCTTAGATGACTGATGCAGTGATGCTAGATCTCTCCTTGAATTTGCCAATGCAATGGTGTCTTCTCGCTTCCATGTGACACTTGAAATTTTCTTTTCACCTGACTGTTATGACAACAATGAAACCTCGACTTCTGTTTTTTGTTTCCTTTCTGCAATTATAAATTACAAAGTGGAATAGCGGAGTTGCATCATGCGATACTTATGGTATGCTGGAGTAATATACCGGTGGGTTTTATTCAACATATAAAGATAGCCAGGAGTCAGGACCCGTCACCTCACCATGAGATTTGACGGGATATTCTCATATTGAAGATATTCCCTGTTCCATAGTTGATAAGGAAAAACAGTTGCGTCGACAAACAATTGAAGAACGAAAGGCCATATATGGGGTCCCAGGAGTAGGTATTCGGTACGGGTCAGAGTGTTGCTATTTGCGACCTCCTTCGCAACCCATTGAATAAAGGGTCAATATTCTCAAGCTAAAGAGAAAAATAAGGAAGCAGACATGTCCTGGAGTCTATTCATCATCATATCAGCCTTTTTTTCCCTCTCCGTACCGCATCAAAATGGACACTTATTTTTCTGAGCATCGGGTGTGTGGTCAGTGTCCAAGCGTGCAACTTGCTAATACTATCTTAGCTGCAGTTGTTTAATGAATCGGCACCAATCTTTGCAGCATGCTTCCATGCATGGTCATTGATGCATGTATCCAACAACAAAACACAAACCAAGAAAGTTTAAAATGGGGTAAGCACAACATTAGCACATAGCTCTTTTGTTTTTGATAACGAGTCCGTATGTTACATGCCCCTTCTATCAGTCATTGGCTCTGCTTCACAACTATAACACCAACCAAACTGCATTTTGCCGTTTGTGCGCAGGAGCTTTCCTGTGATGGCGCACGCTGGCTGGCCACAACATCCTTAAATTAAACCAGGATGAGATCACCAACCGGCGCACCTCGCCGGAAACTCGATCTCCAACAGAACGGAAAAGGAGCTTCCCGAACGTCCAACAATGGTAAACCGAAAAGCTGCCGGCAGTTCGATGCGATGGGCCACACGTGTGTATGATCCCACGGGTCCCGTGTCGCTCTCTGTTTTTTAATGCTCTTAGACCAACTCTAGCACGTAGGCTAAAAGTTCGGCGACTCTATAGGTTTTTCGTAGTTCCCCAACAGATCCACAGGCCTAGCCGTAAATGCTTTTACACTGATCTGGAAGCATGCTCGTGCGGCCAATATATGTAGCGGTTGGTGCGGCGGCCGCGGGGCAAACTCTTACTTTTCCTCACTTGCGCATCCACTCCTCCGCCGCTCCACCGC
The DNA here is from genome assembly GCA_916181665.1 of Avena sativa. Lineage (NCBI taxonomy): Eukaryota > Viridiplantae > Streptophyta > Magnoliopsida > Poales > Poaceae > Avena > Avena sativa. Next base: position 689,149,777 of record OV702289.1, read on the forward strand.
GCCAATTCCCCACTCTGGCGACAAAATACACAATCAGAGAAGGCAGATTTGACTTCTCCACCTCACGATGTGGCCAAGAATCGGAGTGGGGTCGTCCGTGCGCGCGTTTGCGCCACCGTCGTCCCCGCCCTATGCCCCGTCGTCTCCCGAGCATATCCCCTCCATTCGCCACTATGCCCACGACGCGGAAAGCGGGGTCCTCACGTGGCCGCGCTCCTCCGTCCCCCACCTAGTCCGACGAGGATTAGAGTACGGCGTTGGAGTACTCCCCCCTCCACCGAAGAGTCGAGGGGGGACAAGGTGGTGTTGGGTGACTTCGTCGATAGCGAAGACGTAGAGCATCGTGAAGCTGGAGGTCATCGACCTTGACTGAGCGCCTCGCTGCCGCACCCAGAGACTCCGACGAGGTCACCCGGGCTCGATTTTGCCAATAGGGTTAGCGACAGCGTTGCCCAAATGTAATAGGGTAGTTTAATTTCTATTTTAGGCTTTTGATTTCGTGAAATATGTATAGTTATGCACTCTTGTCGTATGATCAAACACGAGTTCATCTCTAAATTTTACCGCAAGTGCAAATTTTCAAAAAAATACAGTTCCTAACACGTTTCTATTCTATGCGAAGGAACTGCGAACTAAAAAACACAAGTTCAATGCTCTGTATTTGTGTTTTACAGGTTGCCTATTTAGCGTATATGTTAGATTTTCACTTAGAGCAAATCTAACACCTCCCGTAAAAACCATATAATGACCGCTTTTTCTAGCAGATCCTGTAGATTTTGAGAAACCATAAAAAAATATTCAGTGCACCACATATTCGTGTCGCGGAGTAGTACTTTCTCAGTTTTCGCGAACGAACCGAGCAGGGCCTCTTTTCCCCTCGCGAGCCTTGGCGCACTGAAGTTTCAGCTCGCGTGCTCCCCACTTCAGTCGCTACCACCGTCGCTCCCCCCTCCCGCCCACGATTTTTGGCCACCCATTGGTTCCTTTCGCCGCTGGAGGGATGTCCCGCGGCCACCTCCACCGTTCCATGCCATTTCAACCGCACAGCTCACAGGTCCGTGAGTCGGTGGAACAACGCGAGGCCGTGGCCCCCATGGATGTCGCGGGGAGCTTCGATTCCGTAGCGCCGGAGTTGTATGCTCCCGGATTTGGCCACCCCATCCGCCACACCTGCTGCTGCTGTGCGGAGCTTCGATTCGGATGCATCCTGGTGGTCGCCCCATCGGATCCGAAGGTAAAACCCCTTCTATTCGTTCGGATTTGGACGCTCTTCCACGACTCCGGCGATTTGACCTCCAATTTGTCCTATGATTTGCAGAAGGATACTAAGTTGATCTCGGGCGAGCAGTTCATCTTCGAGGAATCGTCGTCCTCGGACGACTCGGACATCGAAGACATGCTCTTTTACAATGACATCGAGCAACTAATTATCATGCACGTCATCCATGAGGAAGATGGTAGGAGGATGAAGAAGCGTTGAGGCTCGACCGTCGGCAACTTGTGCATCCCATGCAACACCTCACTAGGCCATGAGATGCTCATGCGTGATTATTTCGCCGAGGTACCCATATGTCCCAGCCATCTTTTCTGTTGGTGTTATCAAATGCGTCGAGAGCTGTTCGTGAAGATTGTAGAGGCTTGCGAGTCCAATTGTCGTTTCTTTACCCACCACAGAAATGCTACTGGACTAAATGGTTTTAGCGCCTAACAAAAGATCTCTGCATCTATGACAATGATAGCATACGACATTCTGGCGGACTACACCGACGAGTACCTCCGCATTGATGAGGACACAACTCTCGAGTGCGTTCGTATGTTTGCCAAGGTGGTCATCCGTGTGTTCAGTCCGGTCTATCTTCGAGCTCCCAATGAAGAGGAAACGAAGAGATTGATGGCACACAATAAGAAGAGAGGTTGGCCGGGATGCTAGGTAGCATAGTTTGTATGGGAAATGAAAGAATTGCCCCAAAACATAGCATGGTTAGCATACCGGCAAGAGCCGTGATCCAACCATTGTTCTTGATGTTGTGGCATCAGAGAATTTATGGATTTGGCATTACTTTTTTGGTCTCCCGAGCTCTCTCAATGACATCAATGTCTTTTAGAGGTCTCAACTTTTTGCTAGACTAGCGAGTGAAGATGCTCTGACTTGCAACTACACAGTCAAATGGTCATGCCTACATAATGAACTACTATCTTGCCGATAGCATTTACTCTTCTTGGTCTATATTTGTGAAGACCATCTCAAATCCGGCAACAAGGAAGCATGCTGAATTTGCAAAGGCACAAGAGGCATACCGTAAGGACATTGAGAGAGATTTTGGTGTTTTGCAAGTAAAATTTGCTATTGTTCGAGGTCGGCTAATTTTTGGGGCGAGAAAACTCTCAATAGGATCATAAAAGCATGTGTACCTCTGATCATCGAGGATGAGAGAGATTTGAACTTGGAGTTCTTCTATGACAATGCTGGTAGCTGTGTGAAACCAACGAGAAATCCCGGCTGCATCGAAGCCTTTCTTGAGACCTATCGACAGATCGAGGAAAGTGCCACTCATACCCAGCTCCGTGATGATCTCATTAAGCACCATTGACAGTTGAAGTTGAATGGGCAGTAGTTCCCATGTCTTATTCATTCATGTGTGGTTGAACTATTATTTGCATTCCGGATCATTATTTATTTATTTAATTATTTGATTTGAACTATTGTTGTAATGTAATGAAGATTATTATAGTATTGTGTGATGCTTCAAACATTAATAATTTGGATTATATTGTTGTCATATGTGGTATTCGGTACGGGTTGCTAGGGGTCAATATTCTCAAGCTACAGAGAAATAAGGAAGCAGACATGTCCTGGAGTCTATTGATCATCATAACAGGCATCAAGCGACTACAGTCATCTTTTCCCCCCTCTCATGGCGTATCAAAATGAACACATATTTTCTGAACATCTCGTGTGTGGTTGTGTCCAAGCGTGCAACTTGCCTGTATCTTGGCTGCAGTTGTTTAATGAGTCGGTAGCAATCTTTGCAGCATGCTCCATGCATGGTCATGGATGCATGTATCCAAGAACAAAACAGGGAATTTTAAAATTAAGAACAACATTAGTCCATAGGTTTTACATGTCTTTCAAAAAAAGATTCCTCCCAAGCTCCATTCATACTCTATCTGTTTCAAAATATAAGATGTTTTAGCTTTGTAAAATAAATGGTTCTTTTTACAAAGCTAAAACATCACACTAACAGGTGTTTAGATACACTTCTTTTATAGAGCTAAAACATCTTATATTTTGAAACAGAGGAAGTACCTGTATCCCACATGCGTATTTTTTTTGCCAAATCTAACCAAACTGAAGAACTTCAACCAAATCTGACCCCTAAGCAAAACTAATTCGAAATCTGACCCCTAGATCAGCGCCATTTAAAACGGCGCCGAAGTTGTGTTGTTCAACGTCGACATAGAGCAGCTGGGAACCAGGCCAACTAGGGTCGACGCCAAGTGAAATGGCGCCGAACTCACCTCGGCGCCATTTCACTTGGCGCCGACCCCCTTGGCCTGGTTCCCAGCTGCTCTGTGTTGGCGCCGATCTGCAAAACTTTGACGCTATTTTAAATGACGCCGACTCCAGGGATCAGATTCTGAATTAGTTTTGGCCAGGGTCAAATTTGGTTAAAGTTTCGCGAGGAGGTCATATTTGGCAAAAAAAAAATACCCTACATGCTTTGCTTCACAACTATAACATCAACCAAACTGCATTTTGCCGTTTGTGCGCACGAGCTTTCCTGTGATGGCGGCATGGCGCACGCTGGCTGGCCACAACATCCTTAAACTAAACCGGGACGAGATCACCAACCGGCGCACCTCGCCGGAAAACTCAATCTCCAACAGAACGGAAAAGGAGCTTCCGAACCGATGGTTCTCGCCGCTAGACCGCGATGTATCACCCTCGAACAATGGTAACCGGACCGCTGCCGGCAGTTCGGCGGGATGGGCCACACGTGCGTATGTATGATCGTGCGGGTCTCCTGTCGCTCTCTCTCTTTTCTTCTTTGCTTCTTTTAGAGCATCTCTACGGGCTCTAGTGTAGCCCGTTTTTGGCTTTTATAGAGGACCGTCGGCGCGAAATCCGTGTCCTCAAAGTAAACATATATTTTAATAAAATAATATTTAAATAGGAAAAACCTAATTTTATTACATAATAAAAATAGAAAACTAGTCATAATCGTGCCTACCCTTATAATACTCGTCCTCGTGGTCGTCGTAGGAGCCGTCGTCTTCGTCGTCGGTCGACGCGCGCTCCGGCCTCGGTGGCGTTGGCGGCCACGATCGCGCCACATCGAACGATCGCCGAAGAGCGATCGTCGCTTTCGGGACCGGTGCCCGCAATGGCTGTAGCCTTCGTCATCGCCTTCGCCGCGCGCACGATAGGCCTCCTCCTCCTTCCGCCACCAGGTGTCCCCCGGCGGCGTCGGTTCGAGCGACGCGCGAATGGCCGCACGCTGGCCCGGAAATTCTTCCTGGTCGCCGGGACGTCTCTGCTGGCGCGCCGCCACGGTGTATTCCGGAGGGACCACCCACTCCGGCTGAGGCTCCGGCCGAGCCTCCAGCATCCGGTCGAGGCGTAGCATCACGCGCGGGGCAAGTGGATCCCAGAACACCACGCGATCTCCGCCCTTTTTCCGCTGGAAGTGCGGGTACCGGAGGCGGGGATATTCGCCCGCCATTATGTGGTCCATCACGCCGGCAAGAGTCCGGGCACCCCACCACATCCCGCAGCCCTCCTCGTTGTTGTTGATGGGCGGCGGACCGTCCCTATCGTACATGGCGAGCTGCCGATCGCGACGGTTCGCGAAGACGGTGTTCTAGGTGGCGGCGTTGTCGGGGTCCCAGTTGGTGTCCAACCGCTGCTCCGGCGTGAGCTCACCGTAGTAGTGGTTGGTGATGGCCAACCGGCGGGAAGCACCTTGAGGGACGGGCGGGACCGGCATGCCACCAGCGCTCAACCTCCAGCCCGGAGGGCACTCGTACCCCAGCGGGCAGGGGTAGTGGGAGGCGCACAGCGCCTCCGCCTCAGTGTATGTTAGTGTGGGGGAGGTTGGAGGATGCCATTGCGTGTAGATCTGAGCTATGGCAATGGCGGCCATGGCCTATGTAGCCGGAAATGGCGGGAAGTTGAGGCGGGAAGCGGTGGAACTCGCGGGAAGGAACTGGCGGGAACACGGTGGCAGCCACTTCCGGCCGCCGCGTGGCCGCTGAAGGACGCGTGGCTTGACAGGGCAATATTTTATTTCCCTCCGGCGCCCCCGCTTGCATCCCTGTAGATAGGGTTTCGCCGGAGGCCGCCGGGTTAATAATTGGATCGCGCCGGCGGAAATTCTAAAATAAGGGCCACGGCTAGGCGCGTTTTTTAGCGTTGGCAGCCCTCATAGGACTTTGGGGGGCCTTTGAGGACCCCAAGTGGAGATGCTCTTACGCTTCTGCTGCCAAGAACGTGTCTTTGGTAGTTTCATCATCAGACATGTGATTTCCATGCCGAGTTAGACTAGCTACTCCCTCCGTTTAAAAATATAAAATGTTTTAGCTTTGTGAATAAAGTGTATCTACACCATTTTTAGTCTGTAGGTTCATCAATATTTAGAGTGAACCTACACACTAAAATAGTCTAGATACACTCCTTTCACCAAGATAAAACATCTTATATTTTAAAACGGAGAGAGTACAAATCAAATAACCGGATTCGGTTTTGTGTAATGTTTGTCTTATCTGATCCGTTTCATGGACTGCTTTTTTTCTCCGAATTATAGCACGTGCTTTGTGTTTATAGAGGGAATAAACCATTATTCTTTTTTAGGAGAAGATTGTTGGATTCGCAGCATAGAAAACAAAAAAATTCCTACAATGAGAACTATACGCCAAGATCTATCTACTAGATACAGAGCGACGGATGGATATACATCCATAGAGAAGTTACCCTCGAAAACAACAGAGTTTTGTTAACGAGTTGGAACTCGTGGATGATGTAGTCGTACGCTTGCCGATCTCAAGATCGTGTGGAAGTCCTAGCGCCGCAAATCAGCAGCGCATCCGTCCTCGCACACACGTTCAAGCCACCGGACAACCTCCACCTTCTCGCTCTAGCGAATCAGCGGAAGCAACAACTCCTTCCAGACGCAAGGCCACCGGGAACATGTATCTCGCTAATCCGAGACCATGGGGGAATATCTAGAGGGGGAGAGAGATCCTTCACGAGGAGGTGTGCTTTGTGAGGGAGGAGAGGGGGCTTTTTATAGGAGAGGGGGCACCTCCCCTCCCATGGCCGGCGTCCAAGGGGGATGACCCCATCTCTTCCCCATTCATGTGGTGGAAGCTCCACTCACATCAATTCAAGCTTCACCCAAAATTTCACTCACATGCATTAAATTTCCACCAAATTTAATGCAACTCTCAATTAATAAAACTCTTTTATTTATTTTATTCAGAATTTTGTTAATTACTTTAATTAATAAACATTCACATAAAACCCCTTGCAACATTTCAATATCACATGCAGAACCACTTTCTGCAATTTCACCCGAAACAATTCTGGTTTCTATCGAAACAATTCTTGTGCTTTGCAATTCTTTCGTCTGAAACATATGTGCTCTAAAATGGTGTTCGACAACCCTTAAGTGTGTCACCCTACGGTTCGCGTATAATACAGACATGATTGAGACTCCTCTCAGATCAATAATCAGAAGCAGGACCTAGAGATCCATACTAACTCCTGCACATTCAACGATGACTTATGTGATCGTGAGAACCTTTAACACTAGTAATTTAATCCCTTTGTCTCATGATATAATACATGTACGAGATTTGATCATCGGTATCCAAATACCTAGTTTGATCTCGTTACCGACATGCACTCTTTTCTTGTTCCCGTGATATAACATTCTAGTGATCACATCACTTGCTTGCAAGCTATTTTAATATGATATCACCGAGAGGGCCCAGAGTATATCTATCCGTAATCGGGATTGACAAATTCCACCCTTGATCCATGAGCCTCAACATAACACCTTCGTAGCACTGAACCCACCTTTATAGTCACCCTGTTACGGTGTGACGTTTGATGTTATCAAGATACTCTTCCGGTGTTAGCAATTAACATGATCTCATGGTCTAAGGACTAAGATTACTTCGTATGATGTTATAGCAATATAAACATAATGACTTTGATCGTAATGCTATACTTCGTATGAATGTTCATCACATCATTTCACAAATGCTGTGACCTCGTTATTAACAACATCCAATGTCCATGATCAGGAAACTTTGATCATCTTATTAATCAATGAGCTAGTCTATAAGAGAGGCATAACTAGTAACCTTTTTGTTTATTAAACACACATGTATTGACGTTTCCTATCAATACAATTATAGCATGCAAAATAAACATCTATCATATACAAGGAATACATAATAACAACTTTATTATTGCCTCTCAGGACATATTTCCTTTAGAGATAAACCATCGAGCTAGTGGCCTAACACTAGTAGAAAAAGCGCCTTTGGTTTGGGCCATTAGTCCCGGTCGTGGCTGGGGCCGGGACTAATGGTCCGAACCGACGGCCCAAAACCCCCGAAACTATTTGTTCTGGCTCATTAGAGATCATTTGTCCCGGTTTGAGATACAAACCGAGACTAAGAGCATCTCCACTCGTGTTCCCAGGAAGGCGTTTCTAGGGCTTTTTTTGTCCAGATGGCGAATTTTCGCCCTGTCGCGTTCCCAGTCGCCAAGTTTCGTCCGGATTTGGCCCAAAATACGTCTGGCGTTCCCAGGTCGAACCCAGGATGTTGGAAACCGCCTAGAAACAGCGGATGGAGCGAAAACGAGGGTGGGCCAGTCCTGTCGGCGAGACATCCCATTTCCCACCACCAGTCGCCTCTCCCATGGCGAAGGATTCCCCCTAGCTACCTTGTCGCCATGCTTGCGCCGGCGAAGCTCCGCCGGTTCAAGACGAATTCACGCCTGTAGATAGGTCCGCCGCCACCACCGCCACCGCCGCAACTTCCCTATGCAGCCTAGGCCACTTTCGTCACCCCTCCTTCGTCGTAGCTCGGCCATGCTTCGAGCTCCCACCACCTCGCCCGCCAAGTGTTCGATGATTGGCCCGTTCGGCCATGGACTCCTATGATGAAGAGCTGTTCGCCGTGTTGCTGGAGGAAGAGAATGCCGCATACGCCGAAGATGTAGAGCACATGCAAATTCTCGTCAAACTATGTTTAATTTTATGCCGAACTGTGGTTAATTTCCTCTAGAACTATGCCGAACATTGCTCTGTATTCGTATTATGCCGAAATATGCCGAAAACTGGACGAATTTGAGCCAAATTTGGGCAAAACCACGCCGACCTGGGAACGCGAGTGGGAAATCGACCATTCCTAGGCCGAAAACATCCTCCGTCCGGCGCTATTTAGCTCCGGATTTCGGCCTAGGAACGACCAACGAGTGGAGATGCTCTAATGGGTCTGGTGCCTGCTGCGTGCTCCTGGCACACCCATTAGTTCCGGTTTGTAGCTCAAATCGGGATGGTTTGTATCTCAAACTGGGACAAATGGGTTGGCCCTATATATACACAACTCTTCTCGCATTCAGAGAAGGCGTGTGTTCTTTTCGCCTTGTGACCGAGGCGAACAAGCGACGGGATGGTTTTATGTGTTTTCCATGTGTCGAATGTCGGAATGAGCAGGCTCACACTTTCTCAAGCGTCATTCAGAGCCACCTGCTTCGGTCCGGTTTCATGTCCGGCTATAATGTTTGGACCAAGCACGTAGAAAGAGGGGTTATGATGGAAGACAACGATGAAGAAGAGAACGATGATGACAACTACCGATCTATGTTCCCTGAATACGCTCATACCGCAATAGAAGACAATGAAGAAGAAGGAGGTGAAGAACAAGCACCAGATGAGCCTGCTGATGATCTTGGTCGGGTCATTTCTGATGCAAAGCGAGATTGCAACACAGAAAAGGAGAGGTTGCTGTTCGAGCAGATGTTACAGGACCACAACAAATTGTTGTACCCAACTTGTGAAGATGGCCAGAAGAAGCTGGGTAGCACACTGGAATTGCTGAAGTGGAAGGCAGAGACCGGTGTGACTGACTCGGGATTTGGAAAGTTGATGGTACTAATGAAGAAGATGCTTCCAAGAAAGAACGAATCGTCCGCCAGTACGTACGAAGCAAAGAAGCTTGTCTGCCCTCTAGGATTAGGCGTGCAGAAGATACATGCATGCCTTAATAACTGCATCCTCTACCGCGGTGAGAAGTACGGGAATATAGATAAATGCCCGGTATGCACTGTGATGGCTCAGTGTACGGCACCCAAAAAATGCCGGTGCGATGTTGATGTAGAGCTCGTTGGAAACCCCAAGAGGAAGGTATGATGAGCACAGCAGCAAGTTTCCTTCAGTTATGAAACCAAGGTTTAATCGAACCAGTAGGAGCAAGGAAACACCCCAAAGGTGTTGCTAGCTGAGCCTTGGCAGGGCGCACTACCGGTGCTAGTAGCAACGTGGAGACCTGCACAACACAACCACAAAACTTTGTCCCCAACTTGCGATGAGGTTGTCAATCTCACCGTGTTTTGCGGAAAACAAAGGATTACACGTATTGAATGGAAGGAAGTAATAGTTTGCAGAAAGTAAACACAAAGCAGTAAAAGATTGTAGATTGTATGTAAAGAAAAAGGACCGGGATCCATAGTTCACTAGAAGTGGCTCTCCTTAAGATAGATAACATGTTGGGTGAACAAATTACAGCGGGGCAATTGACAAACATCGAGAAAGCAATACATGCATATACTAATCATCTTGACTCCTTTGAGATTCGATTGGGCATTACAACATTATACATAGACCGCCATCCAACTACATCTATGACTAATAATCCACCTTTAGGTTATCATCTGAACCCCCTCCAGTATTAAGTTGCAAGCATCAGATTATTGCTTACGAGTTGCATGTAAAGTAAACAATATGATTGTTCTATGAACAAAGGATTGTTGTTTTCTCCCTAGTAGCAACAGCACATTGTAACTATCTCGGTGAATTACGCTCCTAGTTACAAGCCTGGATGAACGGAAATGGTTAAAATAGTACGGTGGGGCCCAAATGCCACTCACAGGTAGACCTTTCGGCCATCCTAACCATTTCCAAACATCGGGACAAGAACGGGCGGCGTAATCGGCAGGCGAAGGGATCAACTACATACACAAGTGAGTATGTATGCAAGCCACCATACAACAGTCCTCAGAGCCATTCCATCTAAAAGAAATAGAAATATTGCAACGCCATACGGCAAGATCCAAATATCCTAGATAGATATAATAGTTTAGGATATCTCCTCATACATCAAACATCAGAGTATCAAGCGGAAGCGGAAAACAAGATCCGAGTACGGATAAGAAGCAAATCGGCATAAGATGCCCCATAAATAAACACATCCCGCCCACAGATCTCACGGATCCCCATTCCCGGAATCTCTACACCGAATGATCGTTGCCCACATCGTCCGTCTCCTCCACCCAGTATCCTTCTTGCGAGTTTACCTGTTCATCTGAACCAAACAATTTATCGTGTGAGACCCTAGGGGTGCTCAGCAAGTCTTTATGCCTCTAAAGGGGACACAACCTGGGGTGACGCAATTGCAGCAAACGATAAACCCTAACAATGCTATAGATCATCGCTAACCATCCGCCTAACCAGAGATAGACGGATGTCCGTGAATTAATAACAACAGTTAGAACGGTAATATTAACAGATCCATCCTCCTCCTCGCTTACCGACGAGGAAGCGGACGAACAACCCCCCATCCATTGGCAGTTTTATTATCCATTCCACGAGTGTTGCTCTATTTACTAGTCAGGTACTTAGTCAAATTAAAAGCGGTACTTTAGTTATATTTGTCTATGATCGAGAAACTGTGCTCCAAGTCGTCCATAACCGCGGACACGGCTTTCAGAAAGATTTACCCTGCAGGGGTGCACAAATAGCAACACACACTCGATCAACCTCGGATAAACCAAATCAAAACCCAACGAGGCAGTCACGACAAAGCAATTACAGGATTCAGAAATATTTCAGGGGGCCACCCCATTAAGCTACCCGCAACGAAGCTGGCCGGCTCCGAGACGGACTCAAGGTTTGCGTCAATGGCTGTAAACGACTGGGAACCCGAAAATGTGACTGAGCTTGTCGATACCGCGAAAACACTCCGCTTACCTAAACAGTACAGGTGCATTCCTCGCACAATCTTAAATTAAGCAGTAAGCATGGCATAAGTTCAGGATAGTAATAAAGCCCCAAACTACTTTGTGGCCCCAAGAAATAAGAATGAATCAAGCTCTGGCTCAGGGGGGTTCATAAGCCTCCCGGATGTGGATAATCAAGTACTCGGGGTCCTACGGGACACAAGTGAGCAGGAAAAACCAAATAACAGATATTGCCCACCGGTGCCACTTTCATTAGTTATCCCATTACTACTCAGGTTAAGTTGTTTAGGTACCTCGTGATCCATCAGACACTCACATACCCTACACATGCTGTTCTACGACTCGCATGGCTCAAACAACTCCTGTAGTAATGGCTCATGGGATGGAGGAACAAACTTCGGTGGGGATGAAAAGTAAAGGCTATGCAGTACTTGGGATTCAATTTAATGCAATCGCGACTCGATGATGCAAGAATAAGATAGAGGCAATAGGTACTATATGTATGCAATCATGTGGTAGTGCTTGCCTGGCATCTCAGTTGAAGTGAGAGAAGGATCTGGGTAGTGCTCCTGGTTCTCTTGATATATCCCCTGCTCAGCGTCTATTCGAAGAAGAACCAAACAAACAAGGGCCAACATAAATAAGGTGCACAAGCATATGAATTAAATGCGACAAGCAAACAATCATGCCATGATGAATGATGCACAATTTGCATGGCAATAAAGTAGCATGGCATGGGTGAGGTGGAGAATACAAGAAATAAGCATTTTGTTGAGTTTTGATCACATTTTAGCCTCATAAAAGTTGCTGTAAACTTTATATTTATATGATGCATGCTGCAATTCAGAACATGGGATGCATAAACAGAAAGGTCTCGTCGAGCTAATCATTTTAGACATATCATTTGTTAAATTTGGAGTTATAAAACAAAAGTTATTAATTAATTAAGCAAAAGGGCATTTTATTGTAATTTTAATCAACTCGAAATTAAAGTGTCCAAAATATATTTTGAAGGCCATATTTGAATTCCTCATAATTTTCTGATTCAGAAACATATATTATTTGTATTATTTGGAATTATATTTTAAAAGTTATTTGAAAACAGATTTAAATTTGAATTTGAATTAATTTGAGAAAGTTTGAGTTAAAACAGAAGTACAGAAATACTTTTCTCACACACTCAGATCCAGCCACAGTCAGTGACAAGTGGGCCAGGTGTTTTACACCACGGCCTTAACTAGCCACAGGGAAAGACAGGTGGGCTCTGAGGCTCTGCGGACCCACACGCCAGTGGGCGGGTGCGAGGCTGCCACGCGGCGCAGTGGGGGACTGCGGGTAGACGGAACCAAAGGGCAGGGTGCTTTTTGTAAAATGGTAACAGACACTGACTGGCGGGCCTGGGCTGGACCGCGGGTTGAGCAGCAAAAGGCGCAGGGGGGAAGTGCAAAGTAGCCGCCGTTACTGTACTTCTTCTCTGAATCTCTAACGACAAAACGGTGTTCGACAGGCGGGGCTCGATGCAGGGGTCGATCCCGCGACCTCGCGTGCGCGCGCGGCGGCTGTTACCGCTGCGGTGGCCTGGCGTGGTTGCAGGGAAACGGCTGCGCGGCCAGAAAACACTACCGCGTCACGACGGCGAGGACGTGACCGCGAGCGCGCCAGCGCAGAGAGCGCTCGACGAAAAGACTAGCGCGTACAGGGGTGGATCGGCCAGAGGGGTGTGTCTAGGAGGTGGGTTAGCTCACCGTGAGATCAACAGAGAGGTTGGATCGGCTCGGGACACAGCGGATCGACGATGAAGCAGAGGCCGGCGGAGCTAGGGTTTGGCGTCGGTGGCGGCGGTGTTCTTTGGCTCTGGTGCTTCTCCTCCGCGACGACGTGTACAAGGTGATGCAGGGGTGCCGCGTGGTCTTCCTCGACACCCTTAATCGCCACGCCACCGGCTGGTGTGAGTAGGGGAGGTGGAGGCCGACGGTGACCGGCGGTGGGGTAGATGCTGGTAGGGGTAGACGGAGAGGAAGGGGCGGTCTGGGGAGATCTGGGAGAGGTCGAGGAGACGGGAGGTGGTGGTAGATAGCAGAGGGAGAGGGGAGGAGCGTGTGGGCGCGGGGTAGATGGGAAAGGTGGTCTTGGGTGCCATCTTTCCCTCCTCCTCCTCACGTGGTCGGGCAGGCTCGGCCTGGGGGTGGTCCAGGGTAGGGCAGGTGGCCATGAAGAGGAGAGGTAGGTCCGGGGTGGGGCTAGCTGGCAGGTAGAGAAGAGAGAGGGTAGGGAGAGAGGAGGCTCGGGTGTAGCTTGGTTAGGAGCTAGGGTTGGCTAGGGGGAGGCTCGGTTTAGGGCTGGTGCTAGGGTTGGGGTAGATGGGTGTGGGGCCAGGGAGAGGAACCAGGTGGGGCCAGCTAGGTGAGAGACTCGGCATGGGTGAGAGGAGAGGGTGAGGAGGGTGTAACTAGGGTTAGATGAGGGATTAAGCTTAGGGTTAGAGAGAGGGGTGAGGTTTAGGGTAGGGTGATGATGTGCACAAGGTGATGGTTAGAAGAGAGCAAGAGATTAGCTAGAAGAGGCATATGATGGCCAAAAAGAGAGTGAGATAGAGAGGGTTGTGTAAGAGCAAAGGAAGAGAGTTAAAGAGAAAAGGAATACTCCACTTTAAAATCCGAGAAAATAAAACCCAAGGAAAAGAAGATGGTAGAGATCTTGCATGGCCCATGCATGAGTAGTAAATGCCATGTTTATCATTGTGAAAACAATTGTAAATGATCATGGGCATTTATTAACACATGCATTTTCAAACATGGAATTAAGACCAAGCCAAAAGAATGGTGTTGGGGTCCCATGTGGAGTAGATGAAATATGCTCAAATTTGGATATAAATTGGCATACTAGTGTGTATGTCCCACTAGATGCATAAATAGCCTCAATATATTCCCACTTGAGCAAACACTCAAACACATACCATATGGAAGCTTGACAAGGGATTCTACTCACATCTCATGCAAAAGTGACCCTCCACATAACCATATTGTGAAAACAACATGATGCTAATATGAGGGCATGTGGAGATAGAATTGGATCCATTCCAACCCACATGAGCTAGAGGTAAAACCAAATAAGTTGCAATGCTCATATATGGTGGAATGGTGGAATGATGGGGTGATGACAAGAAAGGTGGTGGAGTTAATAAAAGATATGCCCCCAACTCAACTTGGGCATTTAAACAATATATCAAGAGCCAAATACAATATCAAGAGGCAAATACAATTTACAATGCATATGAGAGAAGAACCAACACCAAAGGGTTTTATATGATGCTCAAATGCAAGGTGGCATGATGACATGAGCATGATATAATTATGATGCAACAATTATATATATGAAGTAGCCATTATATTACTAGACCAAGTAGCATTACAATTGTTAGACAATTGGGATGCTACAACTCTCCCCCACTAAACAGGAATCTCGCCCCGAGATTCTAGGAAGAAGAAGACTCAAAGAGGGTAGGATACTTGGCACGGAGCTCATCTTCACGTTCCCAAGTGGCTTCATCAACGGAATGGTGCGACCACTGCACCTTGCAGAACTTGATGGACTTGTTGCGAGTCCTTCTTTTTGCGACTTCAAGGATTTTTGTGGGGTGTTCTTGATAAGACAGGTCTTCCTAGAGATTGATAAGCTCATGGTCCACGGTCCTGCCGGGATCCTTGACGCACTTCTTGAGTTGAGAGATGTGGAAAACATCATGGAACTTGAGTTTTTCCGGGAGCTCAAGAGCATAAGCAACTTCTCCTCTTCTTCCACGAATTTTGAATGGACCGATGTATCTAGGAGCCAGCTTCCTTTGATACCAAAGCGGTGTGTGCCTCTCATGGGAGTGACACGAAGGTAAACGAGATCACCAGGGACATACTCCATGTCCGTGTGCTTTCTGTCATAATTGCTCTTCTGGCGACTTTGAGCAATCTTCAGATTTTCAATAATGATGTGAACTTTCTCCTGCGCTTAAGTTACAATGTCAGGGCCAAACAATATTCTTTCTCCTGCACCCGACCAACCCATCGGAGTTCTGCATTTGCGGCCATAGAGAGCCTCAAATGGTGCCATCCTTAGACTTTTCTGGAAGCTGTTGTTGTAAGAGAATTTAGCATAAGGAAGACATTCTTCCCACTTCATGCCAAAAGAGATGACGCAAGCACGGAGCATATCCTCCAGAATCTGATTGATCCTTTCAACTTGTCCTTGCGACTGAGAGTGGTAAGATGTGCTGAAGTTCAACTTTGTTCCCAAAGCATTTTGGAAACTTTACCAGAACTTGGAAGTGAAGATGCTTCCACGGTCTGAACTGATCTCAAGAGGAACCCCATACAGAGAGACAATTCTGTTGATATAGAGCTCAGCCAACTGAATTGCAGAAATTGTTTCCTTGACGGGAAAGAAGTGGGCCACTTTAGAAAGCCTGTCAATGACAACAAAGATTACATTGTTGCCCTTCTGTGACCTTGGAAAACCAGTGATGAAGTCCATCTTTACTTTCTCCCATTTCCATTCCGGGAGTTTCAATGGCTGTAGAAGACCGGAAGGTTTCTGATGGACAGCTTTCACTCTGCGGCAGACATCACACTCCGAGACATACTTGGCACAATATCGTTTCAAACCCGGCCACCAATATTGTGTTTTCAAGTCCATGTACATCTTTGTGCTGCCAGGGTGGATAGAAAGAACAGAATCATGCGCATCCTTGAGAACTTGCTCTCTCAAACCCGGGTAGTTCGGAACAAACATCCGGTGTTCAAAGAAAAGCGTGCCTTGGTCATCGACGTGGAAGGACTCATACTTCGGAAGCTAAAGTTTGGAGATGATCTTTCTGGTGTACGGATCACCAAGCTGAAAAGAGCGAATCTTTTCTTCCAAGAGAGGGGTTGCCAGAAGGTTCAGAAGATACCCTTGTTCCACAATTTCAAGGTTGAGCTGACGGAATTCCTCGCACAAGAGAGGCTGTTGTTCTTCCATCATGAGGTTGTTGACATAAGCTTTGCGGCTGAGAGCATCGGCCATGACATTAGCTTTGCCCGGAGTGTAGTTGATGGTCAAATCAAAATCATTGATTGCTTCAATCCATCTCCTCTGCCGAAGGTTGAGATCAGGCTGAGTGAAGATATACTTCAAACTCTTGTGATCAGAAAAGATTTCACAACGGTTGCCCAGCAAGTAATGCCTCCATACTTTCAAAGCAAAGACAACTGCTGCGAGCTCGAGGTCATGTGTAGGATAGTTGATCTCATGCGTCTTCAACTGTCGAGAGGCATAAGCAACAACTTGTTTTCTTGCATGAGGACCGCACCCAATCCTTGCAAAGAGGCGTCACAGAATATCTGGAACGGCTTGGATGTATCCGGAGGAACCAAGACTGGTGTGGAAGTGAGCTTCTCTTTGAGTGTCTCAAAGCTTGCTTGATATGCAGGAGTCCAAAGGTATTTCTTGCCTTTCTTGAGGAGATCGGTAAGAGGCTTCGCTATCTTCGAAAAGTTCTGAACGAAGCGACGATAATAACTAGCCAAACCAAGGAAACTCCGCACTTCTTTGACATTTACAGGAGGAAGCCATTCAACAATTGTCTTTACAGTTTCCGGGTTGACTGCAATGCCCTTGGCAGAGATGACGTGACCAAGATAGGTTACTTGAGGCAGCCAAAACTCACACTTGGAGAACTTTGCATACAGGCGGTTCTCACGAAGCTTGTTTAGGACACATCGAAGGTGTTCTTCATGTTCTTCCTTTGACTTAGAATAGACTAGGATGTCATCCAAATAGACCACAACGAACTTATCAAGATACTCCATGAAAACCGAGTTCATAAGCCTCGAGAAGGTGGCAGGTGCGTTGGTGAGACCGAAAGACATGACCGTGTACTCATACAGGCCATAGCGGGTGGTGAAAGCTGTTTTAGGAACATCTTCCTTGCGAATCTTGATTTGGTGATAACCACTTCTCAAATCAAGCTTAGAGAAAACCACAGCTCCAGCTAGCTGATCGAAGAGATCATTAATCCGCGGAAGGGGATATTTATTCTTGATGGTTTTAGCATTGAGAGCCCGATAGTCAACACAAAGTCTATCAGTCTTGTCTTGCTTCTTCACAAAGATTGTAGGGCTACCCCAAGAAGAAGTACTGTGTTGAATGAAGCCCAACTTCTCTTGTTCATCAAGCTGCCGTTTGAGTTCAGCCAACTCAGCAGGACCCATTTTATAAGGCCGCTTGGAGATAGGAGCCGTACCAGGTTCAAGCTCAATTACAAACTCAACCTCACGATCCGGAGGCATACCTGGCAACTCTTCAGGAAAGACATCTGGGAACTCACAGACCACCGGAACACTCTGGATAGCTTCCATAGCATCATCATTTAGAGCCGCCAAAGAGAAAAGCTGGATAGCAGGAGTCTGACTTGGAGAATAGACTATATGGCCTTCAGGAATTTTCAGAGAAACCGAGCGTTCAGCACAATCAATCACAGCTGCATTTGCTGTCAACCAATCCATGCCCAAGATGACATCAATGTCAGAATTGCCCGGAACAATTAAGGACGTCGAGAACGAAGAGCCACCAATCTCAATTTGATTGCCATCGCTGATTTTAGAAGCTGCCATTGTTGCTCCAGGAGAAAGGACCATTAACCGCTTAAGGAGAGGATCCATAGCTAACTCATTCTCATTTGCAAACTTGTGAGAAACAAAAGAATGTGATGCACCAGAATCAAACAAAACTCATGCAGGGACTGAGTTAACGGATAGCATACCCATCACAACTCCAGGTGCATGCTCAGCTTGAGCGGCGTTGACACAGTTGGCACGAGCAACAGTAGACCCGGGCTTGGTGTTGATGTTGAGAGCCCGAGGTGGTGGTGCACGAACCAAAGGAGAGCTTGCCGCAGATCTTGGAGGTGGTGGAGGAAGAGCTTTGTTTTTCATCGGACAGTTCCAGTATTGATGCCAGTGTTTCCACAAGTGTAACAAGCACCAGGTGGACGTGGAGCAACGTAGCCAGGGACTCCGCCAGGCGCTCCAGGGTAGTGGTGGTTGTAGCCCCTGGGAGCAGCAGTGAGAAAGTTTGGTGGTCTTGCCACGTAGCTTGAAGGTCTTGGTGGAGCCGGGAGCGACGGTGGGGTGTTAGGAACCCAGACACGACGCTTAGAAGGAGTTGACATAGCTGAAGAGCTTGCTGCATCACGGTTGTGTTTCTTTGACTCCTTAAACACTTGCCTACTTGCTTCTTCCTGCAGAGCTGTATGCTGGAGTTCCAGAAAAGACGCCAGCCTTGCATGTGTGATTGCATATTTAATCGATGCATTGAGCCCTTGCCGGAACCTCTTTTGCTTCTTCTTGTCATCAGAGATCTCATCGCCACCATAACGAGAAAGGTTCATGAAGTTTCTGATGTAGGTATTGAAATTGTCATTGCCCTGCTTGAGGTTGAGAAACACTTCCTTTATCCTCTCCATGACAATTTCTGACAGATACTGCTCTTTGAAAGCTCTAGTGAACTGTCCCCAAGTAGGCTGAAAACCAGAGTGGTTTGCCTTCAGGTAATTCTCCCACCACAGAGCTGCATCTCCCTTCAGAAGGTGAGTAGCACACTTTACCCATTCTTGCTCAGGAACATCAGCAGTCATCAGTAGCCTTGACATCTCACGCAACCAATCATCAGCATCAAGTGGTTGATCAGAAACATCAAATTGGCATGGGTTGAACTTCAGAAAGCTTTTGATGTCTCCTCGCTTGGGAGGTGGAGGTAGCGGAACAAACTCATTCCTCCTGACACTTTCTTCAAAACGCTGCTGGTTCTGCTGCATTGCTGCCAAGGCATTGGCGATGCTTGACAACGCGGAACCCAGTTCAGGTTGTATGTCCTCTTCAGAACGGCGTGGTGGATAAAACACAAATCAGTACTATGATGGAGAATAATAATAATCCAAAATAGTACCAAGATGGAATTAATCAAGATTAAAGGATACAATTTACTAAGATGATATTAAAATATCAACAAAGTTCAAAGCACCTAGAAGATATTAAGCATATCGCACACGACTGAAAAGGAGTGTGGTACACAGATATATCAAAGAAAATTTTTCCGCAAATTTCGGCATTAGAATACCAATAGATGCGCAAAATCACTTAACGAATCAAGATTAGTGACTCTACCAATTCAATATACAAGAGCGAATGATAAAAGTAGTGGTATGGTCGCGACTCCATCCCGCACTCAAATCATTACTCCGCACATGAATAAGTAAAACACATATCCCAACACCTTCTTCTCACGATGAACCCAAAGATTAGTAACTACGGAAACGAACACCCCAAACAAGATAACGTCGGGTAACAAAGAGTAAGACAGATCGCGGCGGTATTCAACGAATTATATAGATCGCGTCGGTTTGCAAAAGCCTGTCGGTATGGAATGTACCAACAGTTGATAACCAAAGGCAGATTGCGATAACAAGTTGGATGCAACAGATAGACAAGGAATTACACACACACACACAACCTATGGTACTACGGAACCCAGAACACGTGAATCCTAGTTTGAATTTTAAGAAGAGGATTGAAAACGTTACACTTCCTTCCAGAAAAGGGTGGTGGGTGGGTAAGAAGAAAAGTGGAAGCAGTCCTACTCTCGCGTTTTGTTTTTCCCTAGTATACATAGCTACCAAAAATATTTGCTAGACTGACAACGACCATTTGGCTGAGACCCTGAAGGGCGGGATGGCTCTGATACCAATTGTAACTACCTCGGTGAATTACGCTCCTAGTTACAAGCCTGGATGAACGGAAATGGTTAAAATAGTACGGTGGGGCCCAAATGCCACTCACAGGTAGACCTTTCGGCCGTCCTAACCATTTCCAAACATCGGGACAAGAACGGGCGGCGTAATCGGCAGGCGAAGGGATCAACTACATACACAAGTGAGTATGTATGCAAGCCACCATACAACAGTCCTCAGAGCCATTCCATCTAAAAGAAATAGAAATATTGCAACGCCATACGGCAAGATCCAAATATCCTAGATAGATATAATAGTTTAGGATATCTCCTCATACATCAAACATCAGAGTATCAAGCGGAAGCAGAAAACAAGATCCGAGTACGGATAAGAAGCAAATCGGCATAAGATGCCCCATAAATAAACACATCCCGCCCACAGATCTCACGGATCCCCGTTCCCGGAATCTCTACACCGAATGATCGTTGCCCACATCGTCCGTCTCCTCCACCCAGTATCCTTCTTGCGAGTTTACCTGTTCATCTGAACCAAACAATTTATCGTGTGAGACCCTAGGGGTACTCAGCAAGTCTTTATGCCTCTAAAGGGGACACAACCTGGGGTGACGCAATTGCAGCAAAAGATAAACCCTAACAATGCTATAGATCATCGCTAACCATCCGCCTAACCAGAGATAGACGGATGTCCGTGAATTAATAACAACAGTTAGAACGGTAATATTAACAGATCCATCCTCCTCCTCGCTTACCGACGAGGAAGCGGACGAACAACCCCCCATCCGTTGGCAGTTTTATTATCCATTCCATGAGTGTTGCTCTATTTACTAGTCAGGTACTTAGTCAAATTAAAAGCGGTACTTTAGTTATATTTGTCTATGATCGAGAAACTGTGCTCCAAGTCGTCCATAACCGCGGACACGGCTTTCAGAAAGATTTACCCTGCAGGGGTGCACAAATAGCAACACACACTCGATCAACCTCGGAAAAAACCAAATCAAAACCCAACGAGGCAGTCACGACAAAGCAATTACAGGATTCAGAAATATTTCAGGGGGCCACCCCATTAAGCTACCCGCAACGAAGCTGGCTGGCTCCGAGACGGACTCAAGGTTTGCGTCAATGGCTGTAAACGACTGGGAACCCGAAAATGTGACTGGGCTTGTCGATACCGCGAAAACACTCCGCTTACCTAAACAGTACAGGTGCATTCCTCGCACAATCTTAAATTAAGCAGTAAGCATGGCATAAGTTCAGGATAGTAATAAAGCCCCAAACTACTTTGTGGCCCCAAGAAATAAGAATGAATCA
Organism: Avena sativa; assembly: GCA_916181665.1. Lineage (NCBI taxonomy): Eukaryota > Viridiplantae > Streptophyta > Magnoliopsida > Poales > Poaceae > Avena > Avena sativa. The sequence continues at coordinate 689,171,117 of OV702289.1, forward strand.
AGCTCTGGCTCAGGGGGGTTCATAAGCCTCCCGGATGTGGATAGCGCGAATATTCAAGGAACAGGAATCAAGTACTCGGGGTCCTACGGGACACAAGTGAGCAGGAAAAACCAAATAATAGATATTGCCCACCGGTGCCACTTTCATTAGTTATCCCATTACTACTCAGGTTAAGTTGTTTAGGTACCTCGTGATCCATCAGACACTCACATACCCTACACATGCTGTTCTACGACTCGCATGGCTCAAACAACTCCTGTAGTAATGGCTCATGGGATGGAGGAACAAACTTCGGTGGGGTTTAAAAGTAAAGGCTATGCAGTACTTGGGATTCAATTTAATGCAATCGCGACTCGATGATGCAAGAATAAGATAGAGGCAATAGGTACTATATGTATGCAAGCATGTGGTAGTGCTTGCCTGGCAGCTCAGTTGAAGCGAGAGAAGGATCTGGGTAGTGCTCCTGGTTCTCTTGATATATCCCCTGCTCAGCGTCTATTCGAAGAAGAACCAAACAAACAAGGGCCAACATAAATAAGGTGCACAAGCATATGAATTAAATGCGACAAGAAAACAATCATGCCATGATGAATGATGCACAATTTGCATGGCAATAAAGTAGCATGGCATGGGTGAGGTGGAGAATACAAGAAATAAGCATTTTGTTGAGTTTTGATCACATTTTAGCCTCATAAAAGTTGCTGTAAACTTTATATTTATATGATGCATGCTGCAATTCAGAACATGGGATGCATAAACAGAAAGGTCTCGTCGAGCTAATCATTTTAGACATATCATTTGTTAAATTTGGAGTTATAAAACAAAAGTTATTAATTAATTAAGCAAAAGGGCATTTTATTGTAATTTTAATCAACTCGAAATTAAAGTGTCCAAAATATATTTTGAAGGCCATATTTGAATTCCTCATAATTTTATGATTCAGAAACTTATATTATTTGTATTATTTGGAATTATATTTTAAAAGTTATTTGAAAACAGATTTAAATTTGAATTTGAATTAATTTGAGAAAGTTTGAGTTAAAACAGAAGTACAGAAATACTTTTCTCACACACTCAGATCCAGCCACAGTCAGTGACAAGTGGGCCAGGTGCTGACTGGGCGGCACGCGCGCGGAAAAGGTTTTACACCGCGGCCTTAACTAGCCACAGGGAAAGACAGGTGGGCTCCGAGGCTCTGCGGACCCACACGCCAGTGGGCGGGTGCGAGGCTGCCACGCGGCGCAGCGGGGGACTGCGGGTAGACGGAACCAAAGGGCAGGGTGCTTTTTGTAAAACGGTAATAGACACTGACTGGCGGGCCTGGGCTGGACCGCGGGTTGAGCATTAAAAGGCGCACGGGGAAGTGCAAAGTAGCCGCCGTTACTGTACTTATTCTCTGAATCTCTAACGACAAAACGGTGTTCGACAGGCGGGGCTCGATGCAGGGGTCGATCCCGCGACCTCGCGTGCGCGCGCGGAGGCGGTTACCGCTGCGGTGGCCTGGCGTGGTTGCAGGGAAACGGCTGCGCGGCCAGAAAACACTACCGCGTCACGACGGCGAGGACGTGACCACGAGCGCGCCAGCGCAGAGAGAGCTCGACGAAAAGACTAGCGCATACAGGGGTGGATCGGCCAGAGGGGTGTGTCTAGGAGGTGGGTTAGCTCACCGTGAGATCAACGGAGAGGTTGGATCGGCTCGGGACGCAGCGAATCGACGATGAAGCAGAGGCCGGCGGAGCTAGGGTTTGGCGTCGGTGGCGGCGGTGTTCTTTGGCTCTGGTGCTTCTCCTCCGCGACGGCGTGTACAGGGTGATGCAGGGGTGCCGCGTGGTCTTCCTCGACACCCTTAATCGCCACGCCACCGGCTGGTGTGAGTAGGGGAGGTGGAGGCCGACAGTGACCGGCGGTGGGGTAGATGCTGGTAGGGGTAGACGGAGAGGAAGGGGCGGTCTGGGGAGATCTGGGAGAGGTCGAGGAGACGGGAGGTGGTGGTAGATAGCAGAGGGAGAGGGGAGGAGCGTGTGGGCGCGGGGTAGATGGGAAAGGTGGTCTCGGGTGCCATCTTTCCCTCCTCCTCCTCACGTGGTCGGGCAGGCTCGGCCTGGGGGTGGTCCAGGGTAGGGCAGGTGGCCAGGAAGAGGAGAGGTAGGTCCGAGGTGGGGCTAGCTGGCAGGTAGAGAAGAGAGAGGGTAGGGAGAGAGGAGGCTCGGGTGTAGCTCGGTTAGGAGCTAGGATTGGCTAGGGGGAGGCTCGGTTTAGGGCTGGTGCTAGGGTTGGGGTAGATGGGTGTGGGGCCAGGGAGAGGAACCAGGTGGGGCCAGCTAGGTGAGAGACTCGGCATGGGTGAGAGGAGAGGGTGAGGAGGGTGTAACTAGGGTTAGATGAGGGATTAAGCTTAGGGTTAGAGAGAGGGGTGAGGTTTAGGGTAGGGTTATGATGTGCACAAGGTGATGGTTAGAAGAGAGCAAGAGATTAGCTAGAAGAGGCATATGATGGCCAAAAAGAGAGTGAGATAGAGAGGGTTGTGTAAGAGCAAAGGAAGAGAGTTAAAGAGAAAAGGAATACTCCACTTTAAAATCCGAGAAAATAAAACCCAAGGAAAAGAAGATGGTAGAGATCTTGCATGGCCCATGCATGAGTAGTAAATGCCATGTTTATCATTGTGAAAACAATTGTAAATGATCATGGGCATTTATTAACACATGCATTTTCAAACATGGAATTAAGACCAAGCCAAAAGAATGGTGTTGGGGTCCCATGTGGAGTAGATGAAATATGCTCAAATGTGGATATAAATTGGCATACTAGTGTGTATGTCCCACTAGATGCATAAATAGCCTCAATATATTCCCACTTGAGCAAGCACTCAAACACGTACCATATGGAAGCTTGACAAGGGATTCTACTCACATCTCATGCAAAAGTGACCCTCCACATAACCATATTGTGAAAACAACATGATGCTAATATGAGGGCATGTGGAGATAGAATTGGATCCATTCCAACCCACATGAGCTAGAGGTAAAACCAAATAAGTTGCAATGCTCATATATGGTGGAATGGTGGAATGATGGGGTGATGACAAGAAAGGTGGTGGAGTTAATAAAAGATATGCCCCCAACTCAACTTGGGCATTTAAACAATATATCAAGAGCCAAATACAATATCAAGAGGCAAATACAATTTACAATGCATATGAGAGAAGAACCAACACCAAAGGGTTTTATATGATGCTCAAATGCAAGGTGGCATGATGACATGAGCATGATATAATTATGATGCAACAATTATATATATGAAGTAGCCATTATATTACTAGACCAAGTAGCATTACAATTGTTAAACAATTGGGATGCTACACACATCTAGTACCTTAGAGATTTCTGTCACTTCCCCGGATTACCAGAGGCATGAACCCACTATCGAGCATAAATACTAACTCTTGGAGTTGCTAGCATCTACTTGGCCAAGATAGCTACTAACAACGGAAAGCATGCAAGATCACAAATAACAAAGACATGATAGAATCAATAATCAATCTGAAATAGCATCTCAATATCCATCGGATCCCCGCAAACACAACATGCAGAATTACAAATTGATGATCTTGATTATGAACGGAGCTCACAAGATCTAGACATGAAAGCACAAAGGAGGAGAACCAGCCATCTAGCTACTACATGGATCCGTAGTCCAAGGATGAACTACTCACGCATCACACCGGAGGCTTGCATGGTGACGAAGAAGGCCTCCAGGGTGAATTCCCCTCTCCGGCAGGGTGTCGAGAAGAGCTTCAGATCCCTCTCGATCTAGGGATGGAGATGACGGCGGCTACAAACTCTTTCATGGATTTTTGATCGGGTTCTTAGGGTTTTCGTCCCGAGGGCATCTTATAGGTGGAAGGGGAGGCCGAGGGGGTGCCGGAGGCGGCCAGACCACCCCCTGGCGCGGGCCAGGCTGGGCTGCGCGGCCAGGTGGTGTGGTGGCCCCCTGGCCCCTCTCCGTCTCGTACTCTGGCATCTGATGACTTCCGGAAAAATAGGCACTTTGGCTTTTGTCCCGTCCAATTCCGAGAATATTCATTTTCTGACCTTCCTGAAACCAAAAACAGCAGAAAACAGGCAGCTGACACTGTGGCTCTCGTTAATAGGTTAGTCCAAGAAATCATATGAAAAGTACTCCAAAGTGTGGACAAAACACAAGAAAGTGGATAAAACCAAGCATGGAACATCAAAATTATAAATATATTTGCAATGTATCATTGACTTTTGACTAAAGCTTAGGCGCCTTACATTTTGGGATGGAGGGAGTACTTCTTAATCTATAAATAGGCATTCTTGTGAGTGTCGACACTATGACAGGGTGAGTGTCGACACTATGTTGTGCCGCTTAATCTATAAATATGCATCCTTGTGAAGTTATCAACTGCAAATAAGATGGTGTGCGAGAGCAGAGACGACACTACGACCATCTTGAGGGAGATTCCTACGGATCCAGTCCTCAGGCATCTTTCACAAGATGGCCATAGAGGCACTCCCTAATATGTGAAATTAGTTAGTTCCCTAACGTGTTGATCTAGTTAGAGAAGTTATAAACTACAAGATGGTTTGCGAGAGCAGGGACAATACTACGGCCAGCTTGAGGGAGATGTCAGCGGAGCCTAGTCCTCCGGCATCTCCAACAAGCTGACCATAGATGCACTCCCTAATATGTGAAATTATTTAGCTCCCCGGCACAAGAATAGAACAACATCTTCATAGTTCGGAAAAGTTGTAGAGAGACCAACACTAGTAGGAAACGATCCATTAGGCTCGGTTTCCTAACTGGGACTACGGAATTGGGACTAAAGGCCCCCCTTTAGTCCCAGTCCAGCCACAAACCGGGACTAACACTCAAGATATTTATTATTATTTAAAACTGGGACTACGAAATCTGGACTAAAGGCCCCCTTTAGTCATACTCATGTCTAGCACTATAGTACACAACTTCAGGGCCGTCTTCATCTTTGTCATCATCGCCGTCGTCGCTAGGCGTACGCGGCTGGAGCCTCAGCCCAGCCATGGCATATTCCAGGGGCACCGGCCACTCTGGCCTCAGATTCCCGACGCACGGGGGAGGGGGCTCCTGGATGATGATGTCGCTATGCCCGCGACCTTCACCATCGCCACCCTTCTTGTGGCTCTATGGAGGGTCAAAGTGCGGGCACTGCAGGCGAGGATAATCTCCCTCGACGATGTAGCGCATCACACCGATGATAGTCCGATTTGCCCACCACAGCCGATGATAGTCCGATTTGCCCACCACAGGCGGTGACCGGCTTCATTGTGGTTCACCGGGGGCGTACCGTCACGCTCGTACATGGCGATCTCCCTTTCCTGTCGGGTAGCAAAGAAGGAATTCCAGGTGTCGTAGTTGTCGGGATCCCAATGAGGATCTATCCACTGCCCCGGCGTGAGCTCTGTGTAGAAGTGGTTTGTGGTGGCCGTCTGGCGGGCGGAACCTTGAGGCACAAGAGGAACAGGAACCCCTCCAGTGCTCAGCATCTAGTTTGCGGGCAGCTAGTAGCGCAGGGGGCATGGGTAGCTAGAGGCGCATAGTGCCTCGGTTTCCTCGAGAGTCAGAATAGCCTAGTATGCGGTGTCCATTATTGTGAGAGAGGAAGGTGTGGATGTGTGGATAGCCATGGCACGGTCGGCCTAAATATAGAGGGAAAGTGCGGGAAAACATGGCGGGAAGCGGTGGGAAATGACGGGAAATATCTTTATTCCCGGTTAGTGGCTCCAACCGGGACTAAAAGCCCCGGTTAGAGGAAAAGAGCGGAAAAACATGGCGGAAAGTGGTTGGAAATGGCGAGAAATATCTTTAGTCCCGGTTAGTGGCTCCAACCAGGACTAAAAGAACTATGTGGCGCTTTTGCTCATTGTATGATGTATTATTTTTCTTTTTTTGGGTCTAGAGGACATGTTAGAATGGCAAAACAGATAATAGTTTAAAAAGTTAGAATAAATATTTTATAAAACAGAAAATGAATTTGTATTACTTATTCAAATTCAAACACTTTTTATGTTGAACGTTTAGTCGGATTCAAATATAATAGTTAATGCATTTTATAATTGAAAATGGCAAAACGGTTATTAGTTTATCAAGTTAGAATAATTATTTTATAAAACAGACAATGAATTTAGATTACTTATTCAAATTCAAGCACTTTTTATGTTGAAAGTTTTCTCAAATCCATAAGTATGCAAAAAATAATTTATTTAAGTGTTTAAATGTTTTGAAAAACCACCTAGATTTGAAAAAAGGTCACAGACAAAAAAAAACATCCAGCCAGTTTGCACGCGCAAATTTCGGTCCATTAGTCGCGGCCCGTATCACCAGCCAGGACTTATAGCCCATTTGCACGCGGATCTGAAAAGCACCACCCCCCTTTAGTCCTGGTAGGTGGCACCAGTCAGGACCAGAGACCCCCCTTTAGTCCCGGCTAGTTCCACGCACCGCGACTAAAGGGGGTATATAAACGCGGCCACCGCCACGGTCGGTTCCACATACCGAGACATGACACCGGAGGACAAATCTAATAGCCTCGCCGGCCGCCCGCGCGTGCCCTCGTCGCCGCCGTCCAAGGCCACCTCCGGCCACCTATGCTCCGCCCCGCCTCGGTCCGGTTGGTCCACCCCGCCTATGCGTCGCCCCACCTCGGTCCGGTTGGTCCGCCCCGGCAGCCTACGTGTCGGTCGCCTCTGCCCCGCCGCCATCCCCGGCCTCCTCGGTCTGGTCCGGTCCGGTCTGCCCCGCCTACGCGCTCATTCTTTAGGTGTTGTTCAATTCGGAAACACAAACCTCTTACATTTCAGCACGAATAGATTTAAAACATAAAGCAATTTGATTGTACGTCTTAAATTTTGTTGCTACTCGAACTTTGATAGAAGACATGACTACTTGCCTATTTGTGTAAGTTTACATTATGCGCGAGATATTTTTCATAAACATCTGATTTTAGATTAGTAAAAGAATTTACCTACCATGTGTAAATATATTAGCAACAACTATGATGACAATATGATTAGCTAGAGTGTCTAAGTAAAACAACTGTAGCCGTTCTGTCATCGTCGGGCGAGTCCTAGATCATATTCGGTTCGGTTTCCATCTTGGCAGCTAGGCTTGGCTCCGCTTCCGACTCAATCGCCAAAGTAGTACTCCGTACTATAGAAGCGCGCGCGAGACCAAGAGAGACACCGATTTCTCCCCCAGCATGCCGCGCTCCATCGGCGCTGATGATCTGGACCAGGAACAGGCATCCCTTCGTGGAGGCGTTCTTGTCAGTTGTCAGATGGGGCCCACGCGAGGCATCATTAGAATTTGGCTATTGTTTAGTATTGTTGTAGCAAATTAGGTGTAAATATTATTGTTTACTATTATTTTATGTAGCAAATTAGGTGTGTTTTTTCTATGTTGTGTAAATATTATTGTTTAGTATTATTCTAGCAAATTGGGTGTAAATATTATTGTTTAGTATTATTTTATGTAGCAATATTGTATGCAAAAATAATATTGTATGCATTTTGTAGAAATTATGGATCCAATCCAGAGAGACCTAGCACATGAAGAAATACTCGAGGATATGATCCACAACGTCCCCATGTTGATCCACCCGAATCTCCATAGATGTTTCTGAACCCCTCCGGTGAGGGTGAGGAGGTCGACCGAAGTGAGGGAGAAGCCGACGGCACCGATGATGGAGAAGCCAAAAACTCCGATGATGGAGAAGCCGACGGCTCCAGTGGACCCTTAACGAAGTCCGGCGGGGTATATATATGAAGTTCGGTGATCATTAGATGCATTAATTGAGTTGTATATATATATATATCAATTGACGAATGTTTCTTCTCTTAGGCCTCCACATCGAGCAAAAAATCTTCCAAACGAGGCCCGGCCAAAAAGTGGCCGCATCTACACGTTATACAATTACGATGATATCAATACTAGGCGAACCGTTGGAACCCGAAAAGGCTAAAAATATATTTGTACAACAATGCGGAGTTATGGTTTGGGATCGCATCCCGGTCACCGTTCAAGAGTGGCATAAGCCCAAAGGGGCGGAAGAGAGTGAGTATGTCGTCAAAAGGTACAAAGAGGGTCTTTGGAATGACCTCATGGCACATTTCACCCTGTCAGAATATGAGGATGATGCCAATACAACTGCATTGAGGAAGAGAGTCAAGGAGTGGACTCTTAAGAAGATGGTCGAACTATTCCGGAACTGGAAGAAAGCATTATCGCTAAAGTATCAGAAGGACAAGACTGCTCCAAAATTCGAGGCTATGTAGCGGAGCAGCAGCCTTACCGGGATGCATTTGTGAAGTACAAGCAATTAGAACCTGCTAAGAAAAAGTCAAAAAAAAAACAAGAAAAATGCTGCAAAAAAGAAATATCACCATCACCTGGGGCCAGGGGGCTACGCGACTGCCATGCCAAAGTGGGATAAAAAAGAGAAAGAGCTGCTTGCTAAAGGGATCACTCCAGAACTAATCCGCGAAGAATGGGAATTGAGGGCAAGAAATTGGTTCCTTGGGCATGGGAGTGAGTATGACGATAATGCAGGGGACCTTGTTTGCAGTGACGGGATTAAGATACCCAGAGAGACATGGCAGAGAGTGGTGAAAAAAATTAAAGAGGGGAAAACAAAGTTCCGTCCTAATAGAGAGAAATACTTGCTGATGAAGGTCCTCAGGAATGATGAACACAGAGGACGAGTACGAGGCCTTGGCCTTAGTAATACGTGGGAGATAGGGTTTTCCAAAGACAAAGTTACTTATAGAAGCCGAGAGAGAGCAAAGAAGCGACAGGAGGAGGAGGGAGACAGGTTCAACCAGTTAATAGGAAGAATTGAAAAGCAGCAATAACAGATTGACAAACTTAGAGGAGTAGCGCGCCTGCAAGATCCTGCACTCGATATTACCACCGGCCCATCTTAGCGGAGAAGCAGCGTGGCTGAATCGATGGAACCGTCTGACGATGCATGGATGATAGATGGCGGTCCCGACTACCCCGTGGATGTAATCAAGGAGCATATATCTTGTGAGCTCCATCAGAAGGTGAAGAACATATCCGTGAAGGTGGCGGTCGGATGTGCTTTACCTTGTCCACCTGACGCACGCTGGCATGACCGTGAGATCCTAGCTGGCTATGCTAAAGTCAGGGTGGATGAAATCACAGCGGGGTTTGACTCAATGGAGCTTGACATCCCTAGATCTAAAGGTGAGAGGACACTCGAAGAAGTACTGGGTGGTATTATTCTTTGGGACAAGAACAACATCAAGCTTCCAGGATCGGCGCCAAGGCCAACATCGCCTCTGAGTCGTCGCATGTCACCTTCACCTCCATCACCTCCAAGAAGCCCACCCCATGACTATGACCACCACAGCGTGAGTCCATCTCGATCTCCACCGCAGGGTCAGCCGTCTTCGCCGCTCGCTAAGGACAATAAGCGGAAGTGTGCTCCGTCGATGAGTACTAACTGACACAACAGCCCAAAACGACAGATGTTGCTCCTCCCAAGAGTACCTCATAAGAATCATCCCATGAGACCTTACGGTCATAATGATGAGGAAAACGCAGCGATCACAAAGGCCCAATGTGATGCACATTTTCAAAAGAAGAAACCCGAGGCCGCCCCGGTATACACCGAGAAGCAAAAAGCATATACACTTGATTTTCTGAACACAAAATTGCAATATGAGTTGCACCATGAGCCAGATGACTATCTACACACACTTCAGAAGGAAGTGAAGACGAGCAAATCAAGTAGACGTGCAAGCGGGAGCAAATCAAGTAAAAGTGCAAGCGGAAAAAAGAGAAGGGATGTTTCCCAGCTTGGGAAACAGGCCGAACAATCGATCCCACCCCTCAAGGTGTTATCCAAAGACGTTCCCCAGCAGCTGCTGCGGGATATGGAAGAAGCTACGAAGTTGGCGGCCGCTATGGGTGTGAGTGCTGCTGAATTGCAAGGTTCCCAAGATGACAAGTTACCCAAGGTTGATGTAGTCACTAGATATGTCCCAATGATGCCTTTAGTCAGCAAAGAGAAGTTGGAATAACTGCCAACACAAATGCGGAATTTCCGTAAATGGTACTTGAGAGCTGTAAAGGGGAGATAATAATGACTGTGGCGAAACTCCCACATGAGTACTACTTCCGAGCCAAAAAGGTCCATGTTGAGTTTCCAGAACTCTTCCAGTTATACAATTTCGACGCTCTTGACAAATCTCTCATGAGTTGCTATTGTCTGTAAGCGTTAAATTCATTCTCTACATATAAGTTGTTCAGTTTTTCACTTCATTGCATGTAATTATCCTCATTATATCCTTTTGTACTCTATTATTATGCAGAATGAAGATCCAGAAATGTAAAAGAAGGTCACTCTATAGTGTTGGGTTCATTGACCCAGATAAAGTACATATAAAGACGCTAACGGATAAATCCAAGAAGACGCAAGAAAACCTTCTAAGATTTCTAACGGAGCAAAATTTCTATGACTACATACTGTTTCCTTACAATTTCAAGTGAGAGCAAAATTTACCACTGAGCACAAAGATTATAGAGTCGACGTAAGCAATACATTCACATTATTTTATTACCGTCACTTTTTGTTATCATGATTAATATTCATATTGATCTCATTTTCTTATATAGTTCTACAGCATGTGGGATCAGCTCCTATCAGAGCAACGCGTACTAGGAATTGCAGATGAACTGGCGGGATTTTTGTTGAAAAAGATGGTAAACGACGCCGGAGAATTTAGTGTGAATAGGCGCTATTGATAATCCCCGACCGTGTAATCGATAGACAGGCCCTAGTCCCGGTAATTGTGATCTTCATGTAACTATCAAAATTATATATATTTGTATGCTCGATCGTAAGACAAGTTATCTTATATATGCACGAACGTGTACGTGTGGTAGCGTAGAAATATTCAAAAACTATTTTAAAATGAATAAATAAATAAATAGAAGAATACAAAATAAATTCACTGCCGCGATAGAGAAAGTGCCCCAAATACTGTCGCGACAGAGAATCATTCGTCACGGTCCGTAACAGCAACCGGGACTATGGGGGTGCACCACGCGCGCGCCGCGGCGGCCATGTGGAGGACCATTTATCCGTCTGGTAACCGGACCTGGACTAATGCGTGTGACTTTAGTTCCCCTTGTCCAGTCCCGGTTTGCCAACCGCGACAAAAGGCTCTTACGAGCTGGCACTGACCTCTTCTTCACTAGTGTAACCTTAGGACTTTGTACGCCAAATGATAGACACGGCCGGCTCTATATTTTTCGGGGCTCTCGGCGAAGTCGACAAAAGGACCCCAAATGAAAAAATATATAAAACACCTCTTTGTGAATCAATAAGCTAATTCTCTCTCTCTCTTTCTTTTCTTATTTTTCGCAGCACCCGACAATTGCTTTCCCATCATAACACCTATCACATATTAATATGAAGAAATTTACATCAAATTGTAATCTTAAAAATTAGAACCCTAATTGAGAAATTAATTAAAAGAATTAGACGAGGGATTAAGAAGGGATTAAGCCATTAAGCTTAAACTTACAGAGGGTACAGAGGGTAGGGCCGCCGGCCGCAGGGCGTGTCCAAGAGAGGAGCAAGGCCTGGAGCAGCTGACATGGCGACCTCGCGTATCTTGGCGTCTTGCCATCTTGGCGAGCTGGCGAGCCGCGAGCGTCGCAAGTCGCGAGAAAGACGGTCAGGCGAAAGACAAAGAGACGCAGACAGTTCGCGAGACGCCGAGCGGCGAGCGTCCCGAGACCCAGGCCGTGACCTTTCAGTTTCACGATCGATCAAGAATCAGGATCGATCTCCTCGCGACCAAGGCACCAGGCATCCAGACTTTCTTGCCACGATCGATCGGGAATTAGGCTGCCGGCCTGCCGTTTATTCAGTTTAGCGCCAGGACCTCTTTAGCGCATACAAAATATTGGGCCCCTCCCGTCCTGGGTCCTTGGCCATTGCACAACCTTGTCATGGGTTAGAGACGGGCCTGATGATAGACAGAATCAGCTCGTGCTAGCTCGGAAGTTAGCCTACGAATTGACCAGTCTTGTTTTAACTCACTCTATTGGGTCATATTTGCATCATATATAGGCCCAATGATAGACGGAATCAGCTGGCGCAAAAATATTAGTACTCCTATTAAGCCATGACTTCTTATACGGAAGATTTACAGTCTCGTTGTTGACTTGTTTCCCATCGTGGGTTATGCTCATAGCCGTCGCGTCTGTGCAATGTGCTGCCTCATGGCGTGACCAGATAGGAAAAGAAGGGTCCAGAGTGACGTCATAATCAGCCGACTACGGGATTTGCAATAAAAAAAATACGGTGACAATAAAATGTACGGGTTTCGTGGTGTAGTGGTTAGCACGTCAGTTCCACACTCTGTAGATCTCCGGTTCAATTCCGGACGACACAAAAAAAATCTATATATCTTTTCATATATTTGTTTACTGTTTATTTTTTTTGCCAAAAGATTTACTAATAAAATAATTATGGTACCATTTTAAGTAAACAGGTGTCGTGGTGTAGCTGGTTAGCACGTCAGTTTAACACGCTGAAGATCTCCGGTTCGAGTCCGGACGACGCCAATATTTTGTTAGAATTTTTCTTTACTGTTTGTTTTTCCTTTTTTTCTGCCAAACAAAATATAAATAATGAAAACGTGACGGGTCTATTAAAACTAAAACTTTGTCTAGATACAAATGCATCTAGTCTAAATACTTAACTAGATACATACAAATCTAAATAAAGTTGAGAATATTAATATGTTTCGGAGGGACTACGAGGTTTTGGAGGGTCCCGCATCCGACCCGTTCCTGAATTAGTTCGAGAGAGAGCTCTCGTGACCAGGCCGCCCCCGCGCGGGGGACTAGGCCGCACCACCGTCTCCCCGTCCCAGAGCTCCCCCGCTGCAGGGCCCGGCCTTTCCCCCCTCTCTCGAGCCCCGACGCAGGTAGGAGCGTGGCTGAGGGGTGCTCTCAGGCGGCGGCGCTCCGGCGAGGCGGCGCGGCTTCCCGGCGCTGGGCTGGTTGGCAAGTGGGGCGGCGGGCTACTGGTTGGTGGCGCTGGCGGCGGAGCAGCTGACCGGAGTGGCCTGGCTGGCCGGAATCTAGGCCCTTCGGGCCCGATCTGGGGCATGGCAGGCCAGGATGGGCTCGGCCTCGCCGTCTCCGATTGGCTTGACGAAGGGATCGTGACAAGGGTAGCGGTATCGTCATCGCGCCTGCTGCAGTTTTGTGGTGGGATATTCGCGAACCCGTCCAGGTTCGGCCGGGCCTATGGTGCAAATCTTGAGGGAAGCAGCGGTGTGGCTTACATGCAGCAGCATGGCGGCGAGGACTTTACGGGCCCGTCCGGGGCCCGGCTGGGCTTGCGCGGCTTGGTTTGTCCCTGCTGTCGTGTCCGGTCAGCACCCGTCTCTGACGGTGGAGGATGTCCTCCGGGGGCTGCGCTACTACCGCCCTCCGGCTACAGTGGCCTGGTGTGCTCCTTCCGCTGAGTCCGGTCGGCTACCGCCTTAGGCGGTGGAGGCTGTTCCCTCCCGCGAGACAGTGATATTGCCCTTCCTTGTCTACGGTTGTTTCGTTTCGATCCGGTTGGTCTCGCAGTGTTTGCCTTGGTGAGACAGCGATGGAGATTGCAACACCATGGTGGCGCATGTTAGTGGGCGGTAAGTGGTGGACTGCTGTGGATCGGCGAGCGGTGTGGTGTTTTGGGGATCGGGAGAAATCCCTGTTGACTAGCTCGACATCGACGCGGTGACGCCTGTGGGCGCCGCCCTTCCTTCCTGAAGGGCATCGGATGTACCCCTTCCCCACTCCCCTCCGTGTATCGGGAGAAATCCTAGGACCTGTCTGGGTAGCAGCGTCATCGTCGTCGCAGTCCTTCTTGAAGGTGTTGCTTGGTACACGATGATTCCGAGCAAGGGAATTCTCCGAAGGACGCGACGGTTGTGTATCATCATCGCTTTGTTGATCTGGCGCTGTTGGCATTTAGTTCTCTCTATTTCTCATGTTTTCCTTGTTTTCCTTTTGGGCATGCTTGTGCTGTTTGCCCCAGCAATGAACTCGTTGTTGTGCCGTGTGTTTGCTATATTAATATAGCAGGGCAAAAGCCTGATTCAAGGAGGGAGTACAAGGTTTTGAGAATTTACGAAAATAGCGCTGCCTCGGTTAGACCGAAACCGATAGGGACTAAACTTGACACTGATTGTGGACGAGACTCATAAGGACTTGTTGGTTTGAGCGAAATTAGTCCCTACCAGTTTCAGCGAAACCAATTAATCCCTATCGGTTCCTATCGACGATACCGATTGCATCCTGTCGGTTTCGCAACACCGAGGCAATGCTAGTTCTCAAAACCGTGTATTAATTTGCAAATTAACATAGCACGTCTTGTTTTTTCATACTACTAATCAGGGCACGTGTCTTCTTTTTTATGTTGAAGAAGACGGTAGGTTTACCGCAAAGGCGAACATGTAGGCTACGTGATAATGCTGGCACGTACATTGTTGCCAAATGTTTTCTCTTGCTTTTTCATATACCAGTAATCAGGTATGTATCTTTATTTTTATGTTTAAGAAGACAATAGGTTTGCGAAAAGATGAATATGTAGACATGTTGATGATGTTATATTTTTTGAAAAGTCAAACTATGTAAAGTTTGACCAAGTTTATAGAAAAATGTATTAATATTTACGATATGAAATAAATACACTTTTATACATCATAAAATATATATTCACATGATATCTATATAGTTCTTGATAGTTTTTTCTAGAATTTTAGTCAAACTTTTCGTAGTTTGACTTTTTAAAAGAAATAAGCCTTCCTTGGAACGGAGGGAGTACATTGCTATACAACCTCCTAGCATGCGTATGCCAAGGTTCCAGGGGTGGAGGGCCAGGGTCTTTCTAAGGCTGGGAGAAGTGTGTTGGTCAAATCAGTATTGCAAGCGGTGCCTCCGTATACCATGAGTTGCTTTCATTTAAAAAAAAGCTTTGTAAGAAATTGAGCTCAGTTTTGTCACGATGCTGGTGGGGAGCAGTTGATGGAAAATACAAGATTCATTGGATAAGTTGGGAGAAGATGTGCCAGAGGCAAAGATATGGAGGTTTGGACTTCCAAGATTATGAGATTTTCAACCAAGCTTTTTGGCTAAGCAAGGTTGGTCGGATGTTGACAAATCCTGGCTTGCTTTGTGCTTGTGTACTCAAGGTGCGCTACTTCAAGAACTGTGAGTTTATGGAGGCGACCTTTCCAAAACGAGCTTCTTTCACCTGGAGAGTGATTTTGTATGGAAGGGAGCTGCTCAAGGCTGGCGCTATATGGAGGATAGGGGATGGATCTCGAATATCAATGTCGCAGGACAATTGGGACCAGGTCTGGGTCACTTCGTCCACTGGGACGGGATCCAGGCGATGAGCTCAACAAGGTAGCGGAGATGCTCCTGCCGAACAGGGGCGGATGGAAAGTTGAAAGGTTCGAGATCATTTTTTAGAATCTGATGTTTGTGCAAGGCTCATGCAGGTTGGCTGACACTCTCGGATTGTCCTGTTGTAAGCAAGGTCAAAGTTCACACGTGGAGCCTTGTGGAAAATGCGATGGTTGTGGGTTCAGAATTACATTGAAGGAGAATTAAGCATGGTGTGGTGTGCGTTGTATGTGGCAGAGATAAGGACCTCATGTGGTTCTGGACATGTCCGTTTGCTTATGAGTCTTGGCAGGAGCTCCTCTATGACATCCCAATGTTTAGGAACCAACGAATGGTATAAATAGAAATTTATGCATTTGCATGCATTTATCTATAAAATTACGGTAATTTTTTTCCCAAACAAAACCCTGGGGAGATCAGAGTTTCTTTCACTACTTTGAGTTAGGATTTAGCTCTTAGGAGTGTTTGATATAAATTCTGACATGATCCTTAGGAATTATAATGAATTTGGGTGAATAATTTGAATTCATATTTAAAATTTGAAGCATTTAAAAAAGATTTGAAAGTTAGAATTAATTAGTGTTTAATTGTTTTCCAAAAAGAATTAGTTAATATTGTTTGAATATTTAATTGTTATAAAACAATAAAGAGAATTGAAACATTACAAAAAGAATAACTCAAACAATTACTTCTTAATTCTTTCCTTTATTCAATAGCAACAATGTAAATACAAGATTTTTTCAAGTAATAAGAAATTACAACATATGAATAATTGTAATAACAGAAATGAAAGCTTTATTGAATAATATATATATTACATTGTTCTTACAAAAGTAAAAGAAAAGATTTCAAAAGAAAATGAAAGATTACTCCTAAAATAAATCATATTCTAATCTTATTATTCTTCATCACTTGGTCTTGTACCTGCAAACAAAGAAAGAAAATGAAATACACAGAGAAGGCGTTAGTGTTAGTTTTGCTCTCAGTCTTAAACAGTGTAATGCACTGTTTTTCAATACATCATTGAACAAGTTAATTAATAAAAGGGACTAAATTCATCAAGTGTAGAATCTGTTCTTTTCAAAATTTAAAGCCTTGGAACAACATCATAGGCATAAAGGGGCAAGTTTCACCACGACAGAGAATAGTAAACGGAAGGGGTAGTCCACCAAATTCACTTGATCTCATCCACAAGTAAAGCCAACATTGAAGCAGCTCACACACCTAATTATACGCAATGAGGTGTCAACAGCCGAGGAGTGAGGGGCAGTTTAAATCACAGCACCATAGATCAAAGCAAGCTTTGGTATTCAATTCACAAGCTCAACCATAGTCTGTCACCAGCATACACAAGAACATCACTAGTTCTTGCAACCACACCACCAGATCAAACCACTTTTCACCATAGAAACTACAAGAGATCAACAACAAGATGGTTACTTGGAGGAGGAGATAGTTTTGGGTGGATAGCAAGGTCAAGTTGAAGCTTGGAGCCACAAGATCAAGCTAGAACATCAGTTCCAGGAGAAGATCAATCACAGGAACAAGAAGTACAAGCTACCACAGCAAGTCCAAGCATCAGGGTATAACCCAAACTTGTAGATCTAATCATTATCCATTTTACCACATTTGTTCTCATGCAAGTGCATGATAAAGTTGGGCATATTGGACACAACAGATAATAGACAACAAGTATAGAACATATGTTCTTGCACAGAGAGGCCTTAGACCAGCATCATAGACCAAAGAGGATCTAGTCTTAACTAGATCACTATAAGTCACAACTACTAGCATACAAGGCACATCCCCAGAAGAGTAGCACCTCTGTACCAAGAAAATCCATATTTTCTTGAGTACAAGCTCAAGCATATCATATTAAACACACATAATCATCTTCCTAAAAGATTTTAGGAATCATCTATTCACTTTATTCAGAAAGAACAACAAGGGTCCATGATGTCTACGCACTTCTATTCTTGTAGACAGTTGTTGGGCCTCCAAGTGCAGAGGTTTGTAGAACAACAGCAAGTTTCCCTTAAGTGGATCACCCAAGGTTTATCGAACTCAGGGAGGAAGTGGTCAAAGGTATCCCTCTCAAGCAACCCTGCAATCAAGATACAAGAAGTCTCTTGTGTCCCCAACACACCCAATACAATTGGTAGGTGTATAGGTGCACTAGTTCGGCGAAGAGATAGTGAAATACAAGTGGTATGAATATAAGACAACGGTGCCAGAAAATAGCTTGATGGCATGGAAGAGACTAAAGGCAAACTAAAATAAAGATGGCAGCAAGCAAACATGTAACATATCTAGTTGCAAGGGTGTTTCAATGCTTAGAAACAAGGCCTAGGGATCATACTTTCGCTAGTGAAAACTCTCATATAAATATATTTTCTTCATGATACTACTCTCCGGTTGGACACTCTAATCCATGGTAGGGCTATAACATCACTCCTCAAAGTTCACTTTCCCCATCTAGATAACCCCACACTGTCACCTTGATCACTAGATGGTTCCAACAAACACCACAATTTCATAGAGACATCCAACTCCAAATATAACTCATAACAAGTATTTGTAATCTCTAGCCTAAGTGCCACCATGGTGTGCACGGTGTCACTTTCACACACATGGGGAGAGCAGAGATCTATTAAAGCACTTGAGTAGCAAGATAGATCTACTTGATTACAAAGCTCATGATCACAATATGATCATGCATAGAGGGAGAGATGAACACATAGCTACCGGTAGAACCCTTAGCCTCAAGAGAGAACTACTCCCTCCTCATCATGGGAGTCAGCAACGGCGATGGAGATGGCGGTGGAGTCGATGGAGATGGCGGTGAATATGGTGAAGAGGTGGCGGCGGCGGCACGGAAGACTCCTTCCCTGCCACCAGTATCTCAGGGGATCACCACCCCTTAGCTTATTGGGAGCCCTCTCGCATGGAGATGGGATCCATGGGGGAGGCAAAACATGGCTTTCGTAGCTTGACGATTTAGGGTTTTTGCATCGGGAGGCATCTTATAGGCGAAGAGGCAAGATCGGTGGGTGGCCAGGGGGCCCACACCACCTGGTGGCACGGCCAGGGCTAGCCCGCGCCACCACATGGTGTGGCCACCCTGTGGCCCCTCTCCGTCTCGTCTTCTGGCTCCGTGAATCTTCTAGTAAAATATCGACTTTGGCTTTTGTCATGTCCAATTCCGAGAATATTCATTTTTTTGACTTTTTCTAGAACCAAAAACAGCAGAAAACAGGCAACTAGCACTGTGGCTCTTGTTAATAGGTTAGTCCAAGAAATCATATGAAAAGTACTCCAAAGTGTGGACAAAACATAAGAAAGTAGATAAAACCAAGCATGGAACATCAAAAATTATGGATACGTTAGCAACGTATCAACATCCCCAAGCTTAACTCCTGCTCGTCCTCGAGTAGGTAAGTGATAAAAAGAAAGAATAATTTTTGAGGTGACATGCACCATCATAAACTTGATCAAAGTATTTGTAAAACATTGATAGCTGGGATCTAGTACTTCAACATAGCATGAAAGACAAAGTTCTAACAATAAGACATAGCAACTATGCATGCAACATGAAAGGGCACAAACAAAAGATTCATGAATAACAATGCTTTGCAAGACGTTTGTTTGTTTCACATAAAGAAAACATAGCATAGTGGCATTCAGCTTGTCCCTCATAGACTAGCAAACATAAATGCATAGGACACCTTCAAAGTTCATAAGAGTGACTAGATACAAATAGTTTAAAACAAGCAATATCAAAGCTATGCATCAATCAACAATCCTTGGGACAATGCACATAGAACTAAGAATGGCCACTATGCTCTCAAAGTAGGTGCATAAAGATAGAAGGTGGAGACTCAACATAAAAGTAAAAGAAAGGCCTTCATAGAAGGAAGTAGGGATTCAAGTTTCATAAAGAGCTTCCAAAAATTATGGTAATTATTAGCTTTCAGCTTTCATTGCCCCTATCATAAGCATCTTGAAGGTTATTAAGGTTAAAGTGACACAACTAAGAGGATATGCTTGACAAGTTATAAGCCGAAGTCTCATGCCCCTTACTTACGAAGACCGAACCTCATGCTACTCAAATTTAGTCACAAGTAAGCTCTTGTCATTGTAAGTACATATGTATCATAGAGAACCGCCAACGGGGTACCCCTTGCACATGATACAGGAGCTATCCCATAATCAAAATGACAAGGCAAGCAGACAATGAGCATCTCAGCGATCTTTTTATTTGCTATTTGCATAGGTTTTTATTGAGGATGCTTCATAGATTGCTCATTATGGTTATGCTGCAAGTTTCCACCATGATTAGGCATGGCTTAGGCTAGCGGCCCAGACGTTTCTCTAACACAAATACAAACTCCATGATCTTACAAGTTCCCCTTTTATTTCACACCGCCGGGATCCATAAGCAAAAGAACATGATATCAACGGGGTACAAAGTACAAGTGCAATGTTGAAAGCGTTCCCCATGATACATGGTTCTGCTAACTTCAACTTATAAAGCACAAGCATATACGCAACAAAGATGGACGCAATGGTTCAAGTTTATTAAATGCAAGAAAAGTAAAGTGTGCCATCAAGTTTGTGAGAGCTTTAATCACTAGTTTTCTCATAACAAGTTTAATTCGAAAGGTAAAACATGAATATACTTGGAATAGCAAATGCTAATAGGTAGGTATGGTGGCTCTTTGGAATAACTTGGTTTTAGGAGTTGGATGCATGAGTGGAACTCATACTTGGTTATGGAGGCTAGCAAAAGACTGGGAGCGACCGACTAAGAGAGCAATAATGGCCATAATCATGCAGAGCGACAAAACGTCATTAATCAAAGCATAAAGTGATACTACAAGTTGAAAACCAAAGGATCATAAAGGCTTATGGTGACTTGGGGTAGTCATAACATGTTGTGAGCATGCGCCAAGTCAACCCAAATAAAGCATCAAAGGAGAATACCACAATACTATGCTTTAATATGCTAAAACAACGCATGATTCTTCCAAGGCACATTAAGCAATCTCAATTGTTTATAACATGTCATGCTACAGCAAAGAGCACTAAGCATAAAGCCAAAACAATATCAAGCATGACATGATAAAGTCTAAGTCACAGTAAAAAACAAGCTCTTTTTATACCACTTAAGCATGAACTTTCCTACTTTTTTTTCCAATCTAAACCAAACTATTTGAAAACCAATGTATGAAAGAGGGGGTCCAACCAATTTATTCAAGCAAACTAAGAAAACCAAGCAAACGAAAACCCAAAACGAAAACGAAAAAGAAGACGCTCCAAGAACTACACAACTGTGCATGAAACAATAAAAATGAAGTGTTTGGAAGAAACCTGAGATTTTTATTGATGAAGAAGGGGATGCCTTGGGCATACCCAAGCTTTGACGCTTGTACTTCTTGGGTATTTCTTGGGGTGACACGCATGGCATCCCCAAGCTTGAGCTTTAGTCCATTCTTCATCTCATTACTCATTCCTTCCATACACCTGAAATTTTCCTTCATAAAAAACTTCACACAATCTTTATTAGCAACATTAGTGCACTCAAGATAATAAGTCTTTTGGTTCAGCTTCAACACCAATAAAACTTCCATTAAAACACGAACTACTGTAGCACTTCCCACAAAAAGCTCAATTCCCTAAAAGAACTCAAAAAGGAACCAACAAGAAGCCAATGCAAGTAATGGCAGAAATCTGTCAGAACAGACCAGCAGGTAAAAACCAATTTTTTAGAAGACCTGTTGTTGCTCAAATCGAAAAGTGTTGAACTAACGAAAGTTAGATAACAACCTGGGGCAGAAGCACAAAAATTCACGCCTCTAAAGGACTTATAGAGATTTTACACGAATTTTACAGTGAAGCACAGAAATCTGTTTCGGGACAACAACTTTCCCAATCATTACTTCTCTCTCATTAGAGGTTACTCTTGGCACAAAAAGCAAATAAAAAGGACAAGGAGCGGTTATTACTGAAGTAATAACTTCCAAGACTCATATAAAACTTTTGGGTTATCTCCCAATAAGTACTTTTCTTTAACGCCTTTAAGTTAGGCATGATAGTTTGAGAAGATGCTCACATAAGAAATATGAATTGAAGTAAAAGAGAGCATCAAGAAGAAAATTCAAAACACATTTTAGTCTAACCAACTTCCTATGCATAGAAATATTGTAAATAAACAAGTCATGAAAGCACAAAGCAACAAGCATAGGAAAGCAAAACAAGTGCAACTTCAAGACTTTCAACATAAAGGAGGGAAACTTAATATTATTGAGATGCATAAAACCATGTTTCCATCTCTCATAATAACTTTCAGTAGCATCATGAGTAAAATTAACAATATAACTATCACATAAAACATTCTTATCATGATCCACATGCATATAATAATTATTACTCTCCACATAAGCATAGTGATTCTTATTAATTGTAGTGGGAGCAAATTCAAAAAAATAGCTATCATTATTATTCTCATCACCATAACCATCAAATATAGCAGGCATATTGTAGTCACAATTAATTTCCTCCTCAATAGTAGGTGGACTGAAAATATCATATTCATCATTGTAATCATCATATATTGGAGGCATAGTATTATCAAAGTAAATTTTCTCCTCCGTGCTTGGGGGACTAAAAAGATCATTTTCATAAAAACTAGCTTCCCCAAGCTTAGACTTTTCCATAGCATTAGCAATAATGGTTTCCAAAGAATTCATACTAACAACATTGCTATTAGCATGCAAATAAAGTTCCATAGGTTTTTTAATTTTCTCTTCAAACACTGCATGTCCTAACTCAAGATAAATACTATAAAGCTCTCTAAATTTTTTGTTGTTTTCCATTAAGCGTAACTAGTGAAAATAAAAACAAGAAACAAAAAGACAAAATTGCAGAATCTAAAGAAAATAACTTCAAGCACTCACACCGGAGGATGTGAGTACCTTTTACCTTACCTCCCCGGCAACGGTGCCAGAAGATACTTTGCTGGCGCGTGGTTGACATGGGAGCTTCTTCTTCTTCAGTCCCCGGCAACAGCACCAGAAAATAGCTTGATGTCTACACACTTCTATTCTTGTAGACAGTTTTTGGGCCTCCAAGTGCAGAGGTTTGTAGAACAGCAGCAAGTTTCCCTTAAGTGGATCACCGAAGGTTTATCGAACTCAGGGAGGAAGTGGTCAAAGGTATCCCTCTCAAGCAACCCTGCAATCAAGATACAAGAAGTCTCTTGTTTCCCCAACACACCCAATACACTTGTCAGGTGTATAGGTGCACTAGTTCGGCGAAGAGATAGTGAAATACAAGTGGTATGAATATAAGACAACGGTGCCAGAAAATAACTTGATGGCATGGAAGATACTAAAGGCAAACTGAAATAAAGATGGCAGCAAGCAAACATGTAACAGATCTAGTTGCAAATGGTGTTTCAATGCTTAGAAACAAGGCCTAGATACTTTCGCTAGTGAACACTCTCATATAAATATCTTTTCTTCATGATACTACTCTGAACTACTCTCCGGTTGGACACTTTAATCCATGGTAGGGCTATAACAGCACTCCTCAAAGTTCGCTTTCCCCATCTAGATAACCCCACACTATTACCTTGATCACTAGATGGTTCCAAAAAACACCACAATTTCATAGAGACATCCAACTCCAAATATAACTCATAACAAGTATTTGTAATCTCTAGCCTAAGTGCCACCATTGTATGCACGCTGTCACTTTCACACACATGGGGAGAGCAGAGATCTATTAAAGCACTTGAGTATCAAGGTAGATCTACTTGATTACAATGCTCATGATCACAATATGATCATGCATATAGAGAGAGATGAACACATAGCTACCGGTAGAACCCTTAGCCTCAAGAGAGAACTACTCCCTCATCATCATGGGAGTCAGCAACGGCGATGGAGATGGCGGTGAATATGGTGAAGAGGCGGCGGCGGCGGCGCGGAGGACTCCTTCCCCGCCGCCGGTATCACAGGGGAGCACCGCCCCTTAGCTTATTGGGAGCCCTCTCGCATGGAGATGGGATCCATGGGGGAGGCAAAAACGTGGCTTTGGTGGCTTGACGATTTAGGGTTTTTGCATCCGGAGGCATCTTATAGGCGAAGAGGCAAGGTCGGTGGGCGGCCAGGGGGCCCACACCACCTGGTGGCGTGGCCAGGGCTTGCCCGCGCCACCACATGGTGTGGCCACCTTGTGGCCCCTCTCCGTCTCGTCTTCTGGCTCCGTGAATCTTCCGGTAAAATATCGACTTTGGTTTTTGTCTGGTCCAATTCCGAGAATATTCATTTTTTGACTTTTCTGGAACCAAAAACAGCAGAAAACAGGCAACTGGCACTGTGGCTTTTGTTAATAGGTTAGTCCAAGAAATTATATGAAAAGTACTCCAAAGTGTGGACAAAACATAAGAAAGTAGATAAAACCAAGCATGGAACATCAAAAATTATGGATACGTTAGCAACATATCAGTCCACACTGTCTATCACTAGGCCACAATATGCAAAACCTAAGAAATTAAGGAAATTAAATCATCTTCCTACAAGCATATAGTAATTCTTCTTCTATAAGATCAATCCAATAATCATTATAGAGAGTAGAATAAACATTATTCACCATGGTTTTACACAACATCAGGATTGAATCCCGAGACTGATCACAAAGGTGCTTCACAGGCTAGCATCAGTACAGTTAACTAAGCAACATCAGTTCAGCAGTGAAGCATCCCAACTCAAGCCCATAGCAGTGAACCACAACAACAACAACATTGGCATCCACACTAAACTAACCATGCATTTACAGAGTTATTCTCTGAAAATAAAAATAGTACTAGGAGCATGTACAACAGAGTGGTTCTCTCACAGAGAATAGGGTAATAGAACATGATCAACAGAGTTTAACAATACACCATCAGTAGGACATCATCAAGGGTATATCACAGGAAAATCAACCCAAGGAGCTATGCTAAATTACCACTACATGGGATGAACCCTAGAATTTAGGGATGAACCCTTAATAGGGAATTCGTGCACTAATCACATGGCATGGAGCAGGGGAAGAGAGAGCACAGAGAGAGGAGTAGGAGAACTTACTCGAGGACCTCGCGTTTATATCAAAGAGGAAGCAGAGGAGGAGCACGGCGGCGATGTGGAGCATGGCAGCATGGGGAGAACCCATAGAGGGGGTGCTGCAACCCACGCCAGGCCGCAACGGAGGCAACCATGGGAGGAGGTCAACACCGTAGACACCAGAGCATCACCAAGGGGCCACCGGAGCATCGAGGCCATGGCGGAGCCCAAAACCCTAGCCACAGTGTGGGGGCGACACGGCCAGCAGAGGGTGTATGCGTCAAATCGAGTAGGATAGGCAGGCGCAACATCATCGTCTATGTCGGTGAGCACCGTGATGGCGTTCAAGGTGGCCAGGAGCGGCCGGAATCTGGCACGACGATGACGGCAGCGACCGCCTTGGAGGGGAGAGAAAATCGTGAGAGAGAAGAGAGTGGGAGAGACATTGGGTGTACTGGGCCGGGTAAGGCCAGCCTAGTATGACCCAGGGGGTTAACCCAACCCTATTGGGTCGGGTCAGGCCGGGCCAGCCCAGTGGGCCGGGCCCAAGCTTTAGAAAAGACCCAAATAAAAATGTGTAATTACAAATATACGCCTAGAACTAAATGAGCTCTAGAAAAATAAATAAGAATCCTAAAAAATAGAAATAATATATCTATTGAATCACAAAAATATCCTCTACCCAAGAAAAAAATAAGTAGTAATTTTAAGTAATTAAATTAAGATCTATTATTGAATTTGTTTATATTACTTTTAGAATTTTGTAAAAATAAATAAAATACTTAAAATTGAATAAAATTCACTTTTAAGATCCTAAATGGACATACTATTGTAGAAAAATACTAATTTGTATTTTTGGAAAGTAAATCAAGTTTGTTGCAGATAAAACCTTTATTCCTTATTTGAATTTTAAGAAAATATTTGAAAGGGTTAAAAATTAAATAAACCCATTTTTTAAACTCTTAGAATATTACTAGTTATCACAAAATATTAGTTATAAGAATTATATGAATTTAAGTGTCTTTGATTATGACATTCTTTTTTATTACTTAAAAGAAATATAAAACCTGTATAAGGTGGGTAAAACACGCAAAGAAGGAAAATAATAAATCATTGCATGATATTACTATGCATAGCATATTGCTTCTTTAAATATTGTCCTTACCGAGCAATAATGGTGTTTTCTAGAAACAGAAACTCAAGGTCAAGTGGAAGTATCCGAATTCACTACCTTGTAGTCACAAGGCAAGTTCATCACTTGCTCATGTCCTTTGAAGAGTCTTTATGAAAGTATTTGAAAATTGTGAGACATAAAATCATTATTTGTCAAACAAATGAAATGCTATTATCATCCTAAGTGATGATAAATACTATGAATGATAATGGAATCTAGGATTCCAGTTGCCGAACAACTAGGACTTAATAACCCATGACATCAGTGATTCTAGCGTCATATATTAAGCATTAACCATAAGATTTGGAATAGGACGGAGAAGTTAGTTGGATCTTCTTCCTTTCGCATGGACGGATGGACTTATACTGAGGCTGTAGATTTCTCGTGGAGAATCCAGCACAGTTTGGGAACCTATAGTTCCCCGCGCTATTAGGTGTCTAGATTATCCATAAGAGGCTATCGGAGGTATATCTACCACTTTGGTGGGGGTTGCCAGGGACATAACCTGCTCACTAGAGTCTCCGAGGGGTTGCCAGGGTTATATCTACCTATATGGGGATTAATGGAGGTATTCCTACTTAAGGGGTCGTGTCTTCATGCGGGGTCATGGAGAAGGGAAGTGATTGGCTTGGGTCAACTTTTGGGCCCCACATCAAGGAATTGTGGACGGGAGAAAGTACACCCGGTTGTGCAACAAGGATTTGGTCTCTTATGGGTAAAGCAACACACCTCTGCAGAGTGTAAGAATTGTGACATGTTATTCCCTGTTCCGGGAAGGAGCTACGAACGCGGTAGGAAAGGAACTCCATGAATTTCTGGTCAACCTGTGAAGGCTGATGGGCATAGTTTTTGATAATAAAGTCAATCTTTCAAGAAATTTTTACCAAAACTGCATAGTGCCAAAGACTTATAGTCTGAGGTGGTAGTTAGAGCATCAACCTTCCCACCGTGCATATAATGAACTTTTTAGGTAATGCTATTACTCACCCTTTCCTTTGATCCTTTGCTTAGACTCTAGGGAATAGAAGGATAACTAGGTGTATGCTACAGAAGTCCAGAACGGCGTCTACTCCGAAGAGTCGGACCTATCTAGTGGAGTCGAAGGGGTGGACTACAGGATACACTATGGAGCCGAAGACAACGAGTCAGAGTAGTTGTCAGGCCGAAAATTAGTTATCTAGGTTGAGCCGAGCAGCATGAACCATATATAATAAGTTGTATAGCTCATGTCTTACTTTATCGTTGTGTCTTTCATTCTTTCACTGAACTTGTTAAATAAGTTGTATGGTTTGTAAGTTTGAAACTTTCAAAGATCTTGATCTTTTGGTATTATAATAATAATATGTGAATGTTTGTAATTTGGACCCGCAATGTTTCTATTGTACCACTCTGAGGGATGTAATATTTGCGGAATGGTGTTCCATGAGTAGCTGGTATTAGAGCAATTGCTTTGACCTTAGGTTGGAAACCTAGTAAAGGGAATTACCTGTAGGAGTCTAGGAGCAACGATAAAGAGTTCTCTAGATTATTGATATGTCCATTTTGCATCACTATTCTATATCATAATTTACTATTATTCATTGATATATTTCATATTAAGAGATGCTACTTATGTTATTTCATCAATTTTTGCATGGTTGATGACTTTTGGAGGATGGACCACTGAAGTCAGGATTCTAATGGAAAAGGCGTTGTTTGGAGGCAAAATTCACGAAGATCAGAAAATCCCGGAAAATATATGGAAATCCTATTTTTTCAGAAGATGAAGGAAGCCAGAAGGGGAAGTGGAGATGGGCCACAGGGGGCCCACACCACACCCTGGCGTGGGCTAGCCCTGGACGCGCCACCAGGTGGTGTGGCCACCCTGGCCCACCTCTAGCATCGACCTTTGGCGTATATAATCCCCTCGAAACCCTAAGACTCGGGGAGCAACCATAGAAAGATTCCACCACCTCTGTAGGGCGGAGAACTGCAGAGAGAGAAAGAGCTCTCCGGCAGGCAGAAATCTGCTGGGGAAATTCCCTCCCGGAGAGGGGAGATCGTCGCCATCAACACCATCATCAAGCTGGACTTCATTGGGATCATCATCTTCTTCATCATCATCTCCACCAACATCATCATCACCACTCCATACCGCTGTAACAATTGTGTTGAATCTTGCATAGTTCTTAGGGGAAACTTTCCCGATGTTGATTACTTGTTGTAGTTGATGCTATTGAGTGGAACCATTGAATTATTGTTCATGTTCAAATTGTTACTTGTCATTATTTCATCTCTGATCTTGATCCATATGATGTCTTGTGAGTAGTTCGTTTAGTTCTTGAGGACATGGGAGAAGTCATGTTGTTAGTAGTGGAATTGTGTTGAGAAAGATTCAATGGTTTGATAACTAAGTTGTGGTGTTATTCTTCTAGTGGTGTCATGTGACCGTTGACTACATGATACTTCACCTTTATGGCCCCAGGGGAATGCATTGTGTATTTGGCTAATAATCGTAGGGGTTGCCAGAGTGATAGAAACCTAAACCCCCGTTAGGAAACCTTTGCACAAGGGAGTGTAGGATTGATACATTGCAAATGTATCTATAATTTTTTGATGTTCCATGCTTGGTTTTATCTACATTCTTGTGTTTTGTCCACACTTTGGAGTACTTTTCATACTATTTCTTGGACTAACCTATTAACAAGAGCCATAGTGCCAGCTGCCTGTTTTCTGCTATTTTTGGTTCCAGGAAGTCAGGAAATGAATATTCTCGGAATTGGACGGGACAAAAGCCAAAGTTGCTATTTTACCGGAAGACATTTGGAGCCAGAATATGAGACGGAGAAGGGCTGGCGCCCGGCCACACCACCTAGCCGCGCAGCCAGGCCTAGCCCACACCAAGGGGTGGTCTGGCCGACCCCAACACCCCCTCGGCCTCTCCTTCCACCTATATATTTCCTTCGGTACCAAAACCCTAGGTACCCGATCAAAAATTGACGAAAAGAGTCTGTAGCCGCGGTCATCTCCATCCCTAGATCGGGAGGGATCTGAAGCTCTTCCCGCACCCTGTCGGAGAGGGGAATTCACCCTGGAGGCCTTCTTCATCATCATGCAAGCCTCCGGTGTGATGCGTGAGTAGTTCATCTCTAGAATATGGGTCCATGTAGTATCTAGATGGCTGGTTCTCCTCCTTTGTGCTTTCATGTTTAGATTTTGTGAGCTCCGTTCATGATCAAGATCATCTATTTGTAATTCTGCATGTTGTGTTTGAGGGGATCCGATGGATATTGAGATGCTATTTCAGATTGATTATTGATTCTATCATGTCTTTGTTATTTGTGATCTTGCATGCTTTCCGTTGTTAGTAGCTATCTTGGCCAAGTAGATGCTAGCAACTCCAAGAGTTAGTATTTATGCTCGATAGTGGGTTCATGCCTCTAGTAATCTGGGGAAGTGACAGGAATCTCTAAGGTACTAGATGTGCTGTTGCTACTAGGGAGAAAACAACAATCCTTTTTTCATAGAACAATCATATTGTTTACTTTACACGCAATTCGTAAAGCAATAATCTGTTGCTTGCAACTTAATACTGGAGGGGGTTCGGATGATAACCTGAAGGTGGATTATTAGTCATAGATGCAGTTAGATGGCGGTCTACGTATTATGTTGTAATGCCCAATCAAGTCTCAGAGAAGTCAAGATGATTAGTATATGCATGTATTGCTTTCTCGGTGTTCGTCAATTGCCCCGCTGTAATTTTTTCACCCAGCATGTTATATATCTAAGGAGAGCCATCTCTAGTGAACTATGGATCCCGGTCCTTTACTATTATTAGTCATATATGCAGTTGGATGGCAGTGTATGTATAATGTTGTAATGCCCAATCAAGTCTCAAGGGAGACAAGATGATTAGTATATGCTTGTATGCTTTCTCGATGTTTGTCAATTGCCCCACTGTAATTTGTTCACCCAACATGTTATCTATTTTAAGGAGAGCCACCTCTAGTGAACTATGGATCCCGGTCCTTTCTTTTACATACAATCTACAAACTGTTTGCTGCTTTATGTTTACTTTCTGCAAACTATTACTTCCTTCCAGTCGATACGTTTAATCCTTTATTTTTAGCAAAACCGGTGAGATTGACAACCTCATCGCAAGTTGGGGACAAAGTTCTGTGGTTGTGTTGTGCAGGTCTCCACGTTGCTACTAGCACCGGCAGTGCGTCCTGCCAAGGCTCAGCTAGCAACACCTTTGGGGTGTTTCCTTGGTCCTGCTGGTTCAATAACCTTGGTTTCATAACTGAGGGAAACTTACTTTTGTGCTCATCATACCTTCCTCTTGGGGTTCCCCAACGAGCTCATCAATCACGAGCCATCAAAGTATTTTTATGGCGCCATTGCCGGGGAGTCAAGGACATCTTCACAAGGATTGAACTATTCTTCAAGGAACCTATTGGACTCTGCTGCTGGAGGTACCTTTATGACCATTACTTTGGGTGCTGCAATAAAGCTACTAGATAATATGATGGTTAACTATTCTGAATGGCATACTGAAAGAGCTCCACAAGGTAAGAAGGTAAATTCTGTTGAAGAAACCTCCTCCTTGAGTGATAATATTGATATTATTATGTCTATGCTTGTTAATGGGAAAGCCCATATTGATCCAAATAATGTTCCTTTGGCCTCTTTGGTTGCTCAAGAAGAGCAAGTTGATGTGAACTTCATAAGAAATAACAATTTTAGCAACAATGCCTACAAGAATAATTTTGGTAACAACAATTATAAGCCATATCCTCCCAATAATGGTAATGCTTACGGAAATTCCTACAACAATAATAGGAGTGTTCCCTCTGAACTTGAAGTTATGCTTAAAGACTTTATTAGTAAGCAAACTGCTTTCAATAAAACTATTGAGAAAAAACTCTCTAATGCTGAAAGAAATATAGTATCTTTGGCTGAAGCTCAATCTTCTTTGAATAAAATGGCTGCTAAACCTAAAACTAATGATAATCCCTTTGCAGCTACTAATGCTATACAAGTAAGAATTGATGAAAATGTGAGACTATTAGCTGAATTACATGCTAAGTGGGAAAGAGAAGATGAAATTGCTAGAAACATTAGTGTTTCTACTATCACCACCACTAGTGTTGAGGCTAGTAATAGTTCTACTACTTTAGATGATAAATTTGATTTTGATCTTGATGGTGGCAATATCTCTGAAGTTATTAAGTTCCTACAAAAGCTTGCTAAAAGTCCTAATGCTGGTGCTATGAACATGGCCTTTACAAAACACATTACTAATACTCTCATAAAGATTAAAGAAGAAAAGATGAAACATAAAGATTCTATTCCTATAAAACAAGAAGATGGTTGGGAACCCATCATTAATATGAAAGTGAATGACTTTGATTTTAAAGCTTTATGTGATCTTGATAGTAGTGTTTCTATTATGCCTAGACGGATTTATGATATGCTTGATTTGCCTTCACTTCAAGATTGTTATTTGAATGTCCCACTTGATAATAGTGCTAAAAAGAAACTCATGGGGAGTCTTAATGATGTTCTTATTATGGTTAACAATGCCTATGTACCCGTTGATTTCTATGTTTTGGATGTTGAATACAATGCTTCTTGTCCTATTACTTTGGGAAGACCTTTTCTTAGAACTGTTGGTGCCATTATTGATATGAAAGAAGGCACCATTAAATATCAACTCCGACTCAAGAGAGGTATAGAACACTTCCCTAAGAAGATAGAGAAGATTTCTTTTGCCTCTCATATGAAAACAAAATTTTCTCTTAATGCTTCTTCATTTGAGAACACTTGATTCGTTTTCTTGCTTCTTATGCCTAACTTAAAGGCGTTAAAAAAAGTACTTATTGGGAGATAACCCAAAAGTTTTAGATGAGTCTTGGAAGGTATTAATTCAGTAATAACCGCTCCTTATCCTTTTTATTTGCTTTTTGTGCTAAGAGTAACCTCTAATGAGAGAGAAGTAATGATTGGGAAAGTTGTTGTCCCGAAACAGATTTCTGTGGTTCACCGTAAAAATTCGTGTAAAATGTCTGAACATCCTTTTGAGGCGTGAATTTTTGATTCTGCCCCAGGTTGTTATCTAACTTTCGTTAGTTCAACACTTTTTGATTTAAGCAACAGAAGGTCTTCGAAAAAATTCGTCTTTACCTGCTGGTCTGTTTTGACAGATTTTTGCCATTTTCTGCATTTGCTTCTTGTTGGTTCCCTTTTGAGTTCTTTTGGGCAATTGAGCTTTTTGAGGAAAGTGCTACAGTAGCTAGTGTTCTAATGGAAGTTTATTGGTGTTAGAACTAAACCTAAAGACTTATTATCTTGAGTGCACTAATGTTGCTAATAAAGATTGTGTGAAGTTTTGTATGAAGGAAAAATTTCAGGTGTATGGAAGGAATGAGTAATGAGATGAAGGATGGACTAAAGCTCAAGCTTGGGGATGCCACGCGTGTCACCCCAAGAAACATCCAAGAAGTACAAGCGTCAAAGCTTGGGGATGCCCAAGGCATCCCCCTCTTCATCAATAAAAATCCCAGGTTTCTTCCAAACGCTTCATTTTTATTGTTTCATGCACAGTTGTGTTATTCTTGGAGCGTCTTCTTCTTCGTTTTCGTTTTGGTTTTTCGTTTCCTTTGTTTGTTTAGTTTTCTGAATAAATTGGTTGGACCCCCTCTTTCATACATTGGTTTTCAAATAGTTTGGTTTGGTTTGGAAACGAGTAGGAAAGTTCATGCTTAAGTGGTAAAGAGAGCTCGTTTTGGACTGTGGCCTATGCTTTGTCATGCCATGCTTGATATTGTTTTGGCTTTATGCTTAGTATTCTTTGCTTTAGCATGACTTGTTATAAACAATTGAGATTGCTTAATGTGCCTTGGATGAATCATGCGTTGTTTTAGCATATTAAAGCATAGTATAGTGGTATTCTCCATTGATGCTTTATTTGGGTTGACTTGGCGCATGCTCACACCATGTTATGACTATGTCAAGTCACCATAGCCTTTATGATCCTTTAGTTTTCAACTTATAGTATCACTTTATGCTTTGATCAATGATTTTTTTTGCTCTGCATGATTATGACCATTATTGTTCTCTTAGTTTGTCGCTCCCAGTCTTTTGCTAGCCTCCGCAACCAAGTATGAGTTCCATTCATGCATCAAACTCCCTAAACCAAGTTATTCCAAATATTCCACCATACCTACGTACTAGCATATGTTATTCCAAGTATATTCATGTTTTTGTTTACCTTCCAAATTAAACTTGTTACGAGAAAACTAGTGATTAAAGCTCTCACGAACTTGATGGCACACTTTACTTTTCTTGCCCTTAATAAACTTGAACCATTGTGTCGTCTATGTTGTATATGCTTGCACTTATTTGTTGGAGATTAGCAGAACCATGCTGTCATGGGGAACGCTTTCAACATTGCACGGGTACTTTGTACCTAGTTGATATCATGCTCTTTTGTCTATGGATGTCGTCGGTGTGAAATGAAAGGGGAGCTTGTAATTCCATGGAGTTATGTATATGTGTTAGAGAAACGCCTGGGCCGATGGTCTAATCCATGCTAACATGGTGGAAACCTGCAGCGTAACCATAATGAGCTGCCTATGAAGCATTCTTCTTATAAAAAAGGAGTCCTATATTGAGAAAAAAAGAGAAAAAAAAGATACTATGAAATGAGGAAAGAGAGAAAAAAGCACCATATTCCCATGGTAAATAAGAAGATTGCTGAGATGCTCGTTGTCTGCTTGCCTTGTCATTTTTATATGGGGATTCTTCCGTATCATCGGGCAAGGGGTACCCCATTGGCGGTTCTGTATGATACACATGTACTTACGATGACAAGAACTTACCGGTGACTAAACTTGAGTAGCATGAGGAGCGGCCCTCGTATTCAAGGGACATGAGATTTCTAACTTATACTTCGTCAAGCATGTACACCATAGTTTGTTCACTTTAACCTTAATCACTTCAAGATGCTTATGATAGGGGCAATGAAAGCTGAAATCTATAAGTACCATAATTTTTGGAAGCTCTTTATGAGACTTGAATACCTACTTCCTTTTACGAAGGCCTTTCTTCCACCATTATATTGAGTCTCCACCTTCTACCTTTATGCACCTACTTTGAGAGCATAGTGGCCATTCTTAGTTCTATGTGCATTGTCCCAAGACAAGTTGATTGATGCATAACTTGATATTGCTTGTTTTAAACTATTTGTATCTAGTCACTCTTATGAACTTTGAAGGTGTCCTATGCAATTATATTTGCTACTCTATGAGGGACAAGCTGAATGCTACTATGCTATGTTTTCTTTATGTGAAACAAACAAACGTCTTGCAAAGCATTGTTATTCATGAATCTTTTTTTTGTGCCTTTTCATGTTGCATCATAGTTTCTTTGTCTTATTGCTAGAACTTTGTCTTTCATGTTATGATTGAAGTACTATGATCCCAGCTTTGAATGTTTTACAAATACTTTGATCAAGTTTATGATGGTGCATGTCACCTCAAAAATTATTCTTTCTTTTTATCACTTACCTACGCAAGGACGAGCAGGAGTTAAGCTTGGGGATGTTGATACATTGCAAATGTATCTATAATTTTTGATGTTCCATGCTTGGTTTTATCTACTTTCTTGTGTTTTGTCCATACTTTGGAGTACTTTTCATACGATTTCTTGGACTAACCTATTAACAAGAGCCACAGTGCCAGCTGCCTGTTTTCTGTTGTTTTTGGTTCCAGGAAGTCAGAAAATGAATATTCTTGGAATTGGACGGGACAAAAGCCAAAGTTTCTATTTTATTGGAAGACATCTGGAGCCAGAATACGAGATGGAGAAGGGCTGGGGCCCGGCCACACCACCTGGCCATGCAACCAGGCCTGGCCCGCACCAGGGGGTGGTCTGGCCGACCCCAGCCCCCCCTCGGCCTCTCCTTCCGCCTATATATTGCCTTCGGGACCAAAACCCTAGGTACTCGATCAAAAATCCATGAAAGAGTCTGTAGTCGCTGTCATCTCCATCCCTAGATCGGGAGGGATCTGAAGCTCTTCCGAGCACCCTGCCAGAGAGGGGAATTCACCCTGGAGGCCTTCTTCATCATCATGCAAGCCTCCGGTGTGATGCATGAGTAGTTCATCTCTGGACTACGGGTCCATGTAGTAGCTAGATGGCTGGTTCTCCTCCTTTGTGCTTTCATGTTTAGATCTTGTGAGCTTCGTTCATGATCAATATCATCTATTTGTAATTCTGCATGTTGTGTTTGCGGGATCCGATGGATATTGAGATGCTATTTCAAATTGATTATTGATTCTATCATGTCTTTGTTATTTGTGATCTTGCATGCTTTCCGTTGTTAGTAGCTATCTTGGCCAAGTAGATGCTAGCAACTCCAAGAGTTAGTATTTATGCTCGATAGTGGGTTCATGCCTCTGGTAATCTGGGGAAGTGACAGAAATCTCTAAGGTACTAGATGTGCTGTTGATACTAGGGAGAAAACAACAATCCTTTGTTCATAGAACAATCGTATTGTTTACTTTACACGCAATTCGTAAAGCAATAATCTGTTGCTTGCAACTTAATACTGGAGGGGGTTCGAATGATAACCTGAAGGTGGATTATTAGTCACAAATGCAGTTGGATGGCGGTCTATGTATAATGTTGTAATGCCCAATGAAGTCTCAAGGGAGTCAAGATGATTAGTATATGCCTTTATGCTTTCTCGATGTTTGTCAATTGCTCCGCTGTAATTTGTTCACCCAGCATGTTATCTATTTTAAGGAGAGCCACCTCTAGTGAACTATGGATCCCGATCCTTTCTTTTACATACAATCTACAAACTGTTTGCTGCTTTGTGTTTACTTTCTGCAAACTATTACTTCCTTCCATTCGATACGTTTAATCCTTTGTTTTCAGCAAAACCGGTGAGATTGACAACCTCATCGCAAGTTGGGGACAAAGTTCTGTGGTTGTGTTGTGCAGGTCTCCACGTTGCTACTAGCACCGGTAGTGCGCCCTGCCAAGGCTCAGCTAGCAACACCTTTGGGGTGTTTCCTTGCTCCTACTGGTTCGATAACCTTGGTTTCATAACTGAGGGAAACTTACTTCTGTGCTCATCATACCTTCCTCTTGGGGTTCCCCAACAAGCTCATCAATCATGAGCCATCAAGGATCTCAGAGTTTAAGGCTGTGGTTAGATTTTTATCTTAATTACTTTCTTGTAGTTGCGGATACTTGCAAGGGGTATAATCACAAGTATGTATTAGTCCTAGGAAGGTCAGCACATTAGCACAGGTTCACCCACACAACACTTATCCAACTAGAGAAGATTAATCAACTATATGAAGTGAAAGCACTTGACAGTATTCCCATGTGTCCTCAAGAACGTTTGGTTATCTTAAGTAATACAACCGGCTTGTCCTTTGCTAAAGAAAGGATTCAGCCACTTGCTGCAATTATTATCATTGTCTTTTATTCACTCGCACTTTATTTATCTGCATTACCAAAAAACCCTAAAAATTCATTTGCTAAGTATTTACAGGGAATTCCTGATCCAAGCCACTCGTTAACACCTTCTGCTCCTCGTTGGGTTCGACACTCTTACTTATCAAAAATACTGCGATACACCCCCTATACTTGTGGGTCATCAAGACTATTTTCTAGCGCCATTGCCGGGGAGTGAAGCGCTATTTAAGAGTGGAACTGGTAAAGGAAACTTCTACTGTGAGTATTGTTTATTTCTATTAGTTACTTTATTTCAATATGGATAATTCACTTAGATTCTTATTTCATAATGCTACTACCACTTCTAAGGTAGTAAATGAACATCCACCTGCTGAAAATGATACTTTTAAGATACCTACAAGAATTGTTGATCGTGTTATGGATAACTATTATTTTGGAGATGGAACTGTCCATCCCGGTGATCATTTGCTCTTTATATACGAATTATGCGGGTTGTTCAAGTGTGTAGGTATTACAACAGATCAAGTCAAGAAGAAGTTATTATCATTATCACTGAAATGAAGAGCCGAGGAATGGTACAAGCTGCTGAAGAATGGCCAATCTCTTGAATGGGAGGAAGTTGTACCCCTCTTTTATTCAAAATTTTATCCTCCTAGTGAGATTCATAAAGATCGGAATCAAATATACAACTTTTGGCCTCGTGATGGAGAGAGTACAACTCAAGCTTGGGGGAGATTGAAGTTACTAATGCTCAAATGTCCTATTCATGAGCTCCCTAACAATATTATTATCAATAACTTTTATGCAAGGCTTTCTCTTCATGATAAGGATCTATTGGATGCTGATTTCTCTAGATCGTTTACACGTATGGAAGAAGAAGCTAAATGGGATCTTCTAGACCGTATTCAAGACAATGCTAAAGCATGGGAGATAGACAAAGGAAGAAAGTCAGGTATAAATTATGATTATGAATGCATTAAATCTTTTATGGGAACTGATGATTTTCTTAATATTAGTAATGCTTATGGTCCTGATTCTCAAAGTATTGCAAATTATTTTAAGGCTTTTGCTTCTTATATTGAAATTCCTAAAAAGAAATGGAATAAGTATCGCCATATAAAGATATTGTTAATTGTGTTCCTGCAAGAGATACTAAAGTTTATACTTCTAATAATATTTTACCTGAACCTGACATTGAGAAAGTGCCTTTCCCAGTTAAGATAAAGGAATATTCTATGACATCTAGTATGGTTAATGAAAGTACAAAGAAAGCTATAGAATCCAGTGATCAAACAGATGATGAACCTGCAGTAGCAAATATGAAAGACTTTGTCGCTAAAAATGTAGAATATGGGCACATTATCCTTTGTAAGGATACTTCTAAAATTGTTTCACATCCTAATGGAACTAGGAAAGCTAGTGTCCCTGTGTTTTCTGTTAGAATAAGTGATCATTGCTACAATGGTTCATGTGATAGTTATATTGTTAAATTTATGCATGATACTGGGAGTTACTATGAGAGAGGGAAAATTGTTCTTATGCATCTCAATAATATTAAGTTTCCTCGCTTTATGGTGAAAGTCTTTATGTTGCACTTGTTTTGCCTTCCTATGCTAGTAGCCTCCGGTTTCAACAATTTATTTTCTTACAAAATTCCTTTGCATAGGAAGTGGGTTAGACTTAAAAACGTGTATATTTGCTTCTTGATGCTCTCTTTTTACTTCAATCCATATTCTTACAAGTTATTGCTTCTGCAATAACCTCTCCTTATCCTTTTTGTTTGGTTTTTGTGTCAATATCAGCCTCTAATGAGAGAGAAGTAAGATTTGGGGAAGTTGTTGTCCTAAAACAGATTTTTGTGCTTCACTATAAAAAATCGTGAAAAATCTCAGAACCTCGTACTGATCTGTAATTTTTTGTATGCATGCCCCAGGTTATTATTTAACTTTCGTTAGTTTTGCACTTTTTGATTTGAGCAACAGAAGATTTTCTAAAAAATTGATCTTTACCTGCTCGACTGTTTTGACATATTTCTGCCATTTCTACATTTGCCTCTTAAATCGATTTCATTTTTAAATTCCTATTGGGATTTCGAGAGGAGTTGTTTCAGTAGCTTATGTTTTTATGGATTTTAGTTGAAATTGAACTTAAAGGTTTATTATCTTGTATGCACTAATGTTTCTAATGAGAATTGTGTGAAGTTTTGTGTGAAGGAAATGTCCAAGTTGTAGGAGAAAATGATGTAATAAGATGGTGAATTGTCAAAAGACTCAAGCAATATGTTTATGAAGATGAAGATATTGATGTTATTCAAATGGTGACTCCGGAAAAAAATATTATAGACCAAATTCAGAGACCCACAGAGTCCGTTTTCGAATAGGTAACAGTTTTGGTAAGAAAAGGTCCGCGTAAAACCTTCCAAGTTATATTTTTGCAGTTTTTTTTATCTAACATGGGAATTAATGAGTCAAAAGAGGGACGGAAACGGAGCCCGGGTGGCTCACAACACCCCATGGTGCGGGCCCACCTGGCCGTGCCACCAGGGGGTGTGGCCACCCCGGAGCCCGTTTCCGACCCATTTTCTCCCAGTACTTTCCTTTTGTTGTTAAACTTCGTAATATATAATCCCCTGGATCCCCCGAGGTCCGTATATCGTGTTCTCGCCGTGTTTTCGTTTCGATCTATTTTGTTCAGATGTCGTTCTAGGATTCGTTTTTGGAGGACTATGAGCTGCGACGCCGGCGCGAGCTCCATTGCAACCTTGAGTAGAGGACCTTCGTAGGATGGGTGGAAGAAGAAAAGATCACAGCTAGGCACGAAGACATGGATCAGAGCATCGATGAGGAAGTGAAGAGCATGTCAGCAGGCATGAAAGGACAGGGGCTAATACCTCCAGTTCTAAACCTCAGTTCCTGCCCTGCAGTAGTGGAAGCTCTACGAGCCACTAATGAGTATTGCAATAAGTACCAAGTCCTGAGGAGAAAGGTGGATATACTGCAAGAAGAGAATAACAGGCTTTGCAAGATCCTAGAAGATTTTCTCACTCCGATCATGGGCGCAACACCACCACCACTGAAGGAGTAATTCATCATCAGGTTTTGGTATCCCCTTGGTTTGTTCCAAGCTTGGGGGAGTGTCGTGGTATCACATCTTTTATCTTTTATCTTTTTAACTAGAGTCATATCATGAATAGAGAAGTTATCATATAGGTTGGTTTGCATTGTGGAAGTATCTCCCCTCTAGTTAGTTATATATGTATCCCTTGGTGTGAGTTGTCATTATAGAATATTAATGAGAAGTTCTATCATTTACTTTTTGCACATCTTATTTTAGTTTGCAATTTCTATTATATGATTGATCTTATTGTTAGTATTGGTATCACTTTGGGATCATTAAGTAAATTTAGTTGGTTTTGGCAAACCTGGCTCTGGTCAGTAGCAACACTATTTGAGAATTGAAAAAGTACTTTTAAGAAATATAATTTCATCATCTTTCTTTATTGATTGGCTCATAAGCTTAGTATTGTCTAGTTAAGATCCTTTATGCGTCCAAGGAAGAATGCATGTTTGTTTTTATCACTTGTATGTTTATTTCCTCAAATTCTTTTGCTTGCTACCAACCTTGCTAGCCAAAAACCTATACTGAGAGGGAATGCTTCTCGTGCATCCAATCTTGAAACCGAAACCTAT
Source organism: Avena sativa (assembly GCA_916181665.1). Taxonomy (NCBI): domain Eukaryota; kingdom Viridiplantae; phylum Streptophyta; class Magnoliopsida; order Poales; family Poaceae; genus Avena; species Avena sativa. The sequence goes on from OV702289.1 coordinate 689,211,061, forward strand.
GCCATTTGTGTCCACCATACCTACCTATTAGCACTATTGCTATTCCAAGTAAATTCATGTTTTTATCTACCTTCCGAATTAAACTTGTTATGTGAAAACTAGTGATTAAAGCTCTCACGAACTTGATGGCACACTTTATTTTCTTGCACTTAATAAATTTGAACCATTGTACCCATCTATGTTGCGTATATGCTTGCGTTTTGTAAGTTGTGAATTAGCAGAGCCATGTTACCATGGGGAGTGCTTTCAACATTGCAATTTATTTAGTTGATATCATGTTATTTTGCTTATGGATCCCGGCGGTGTGAAATAAAAGGGGAGGTTCTAAGCTCATGGAGTTTGTATATATGTTAGAGAAATGCCTGGGCAGTGATTATTGGCTCAACATGTCGAGCTCGTTGGGGAACCCCAAGAGGAAGGTATGATGAGCACATCAGCAAGTTTTCCCTCAGTTATGAAACCAAGGTTATCGAACCAGTAGGAGCAAGGAAACACCTCCCAGGTGTTGTTGCCAACTCGGAGTCCTGCAAACCACACAACCACACAACTTGGCCCCCAACTTACAGTGAGGTTGTCAATCTCACCGGTTTTGCTAAAAAAAAGGATTAAACGTATTGTGTGGAAGAAAGTAAAAGCTTGCAGAAAGTAAACACGAAACAGTAAACAATTGTAGACTGATGGTAAAAGAAAGGACCGGGGTCCATAGTTCACTAGTGGTGGTTCTCCTTAAGATAAATGACATGTTGGGTGAACAAATTACAGCGGGGCAATTGACAAACATCGAGAAAGCATACATCCATATACTAATCATCTTGACTCCTATGAGATTTGATTGGGCATTACAACATTATACATATACCGTAATCCAACTTAATCTATGACTAATAATCCACCTTCAGGTTATCATCCGAACCCCCTCTAGTATTAAGTTGCAAGCAACAGATAATTGCATTACACATTGCGTGTAAAGTAAACAATATGATTGTTCTATGAACAAAGGATTGCTGTTTTCTCCCTAGTAGCAACATCACATCTAGTACCTTAGAGATTTCTGTCACTTCCCAAGATTACTGATGGCTCAATGCACGGGGCCCAGAAAAATGCTTGATGGCGGTGTTGATGTAGAGCTCGTTGGGAACCCCAAGAGGAAGGTATGATGAGCACAACAACAAGTTTCCCTCAATTATGAAACCAAGGTTTAATCGAACCAGTAGGAGCAAGGAAACACCTCAAAGGTGTTACTAGCTGAGCTTTGGTAGGGCGCACTACCGGTGCTAGTAGCAATGTGGAGACCTGCACAACACAACCACAGAACTTTGTCCCCAACTTGCGATGAGGTTGTCAATCTCACCGTGTTTTGCAGAAAACAAAGGATTAAATGTATCGAATGGAAGGAAGTAAAAGTTTGTAGAAAGTAAACACAAAGCAGTAAAAGATTGTAGATTGTATGTAAAAGACAAGGACCGGGATCCATAGTTCACTAGAGGTGGCTCTCCTTAGATAGATAACATGCTGGGTGATCAAATTACAGCGGGGCAAGTGACAAACACCGAGAAAGCAATACATGCATATACTAATCATCTTGACTCCTTTGAGACTTGATTGGGCAATACAACATAATACATAGACTGCCATCCAACTGCATCTATGACTAATAATCCACCTTCAGGTTATCATCCGAACCCCCTCCAGTATTAAGTTGCAAGCAACAGATTATTGCTTTACGAACTGCGTGTAAGGTAAACAATACGATTGCTCTATGAACAAAGGATTGTTGTTTTCTCCCTAGTAGCAACATCACATCTAGTACCTTAGAGGTTTCTGTCACTTCCCCAGATTACCAGAGGCATGAACCCACTATCGAGCATAAATACTAACTCTTGGAGTTGCTAGCATCTACTTGGCCAAGATAGCTACTAACAATGGAAAGCATGCAAGATCTCAAATAACAAAGACATGATAGAATCAATAATCAATCTGAAATAGCATCTCAATATCCATCGGATCCCCGCAAACTCAACATGTATGAATTACAAATAGATGATCTTGATCATGAACGGAGCTCACAAGATCTAAACATGAAAGCACAAAGGAGGAGAACTAGCCATCTAGATACTACATGGATCCGTAGTCCAAGGATGAACTACTCACGCATCACACCGGAGGCTTGCATGGTGATGAAGAAGGCCTCCAGGGTGAATTCCCCTCTCTGGCAGGGTGCCGGGAAGAGCTTTAGATCCCTCCCGATCTAGGGATGGAGATGACGGCGGCTACAGACTCTTTCGTGGATTTTTGATCGGGTACTTAGGGTTTTCGTCCTCAGGGCAACTTATAGGCGGAAGGAGAGGCCGAGGGGGTGTTGGGGTCGGCCAGACCACCCCCTGGCGTGGGCCAGGCCTGGCCGCGCGGCCAGGTAGTGTGGCCGGCCCCTGGCCCCTCTCCGTCTCGTATTCTGGCACTTGATCCCTTCCGGAAAATAGGCACTTTGGGTTTTGTCCCGTCCAATTCCGAGAATATTCATTTCTGACTTTTCTGGAACCAAAAACAACAGAAAACAGGTAGCTGGCACTGTGGCTCTTGTTAATAGGTTAGTCCAAGAAATCATATGAAAAGTACTCCAAAGTTGGAACAAAACACAAGAAAGTGGATAAAACTAGGCATGGAGGATCAAAAATTATAGATACATTTGCAATGTATCAACATCCCCAAGCTTAACTCCTGCTCGTCCTCGAGTAGGTAAGTGATAAAAAGAAATAATTTTTGAGGTGACATGCACCATCAAAGACTTGATCAAAGTATTTGCAAAAGATTCAAAGCTGGGATCATAGTACTTAAAGCATAACATGAAAGACAAAGTTCTAGCAATAAGCAAAGAAACTATGATGCAACATGAAAAGGCACAAACAAAAGATTCATGAATAACACTGCTTTGCAAGACGTTTGTTTGTTTTACATAAAGAAAACATAACATAATAGTATTCAGCTTGTCCCTCAATAGAGTAGCAAATATAAATGCATAGGACACCTTCAAAGTTCATAAGAGTGACTAGATACAATAGTTTCAAACAAGCAATAACAAGTTATGCATCAATCAACTAGTCTTGGGACAATGCACATAGAACTAAGAATGGCCACTATGCTCTCAAAGTAGGTGCATAAAGTTAGAAGGTGGAGACTCAATATAATGGTGGAAGAAAGGCCTTTTGTAAAAGGGAAGTAGGGATTCAAGTCTCATAAAGAGCTTCCAAAAATTATGATACTTATAGCTTTCAGCTCTCATTGCCCCTATCATAAGCATCTTGAAGTGATTAAGGTTAAAGTGAACAAACTATGGTGTACATGCTTGACAAAGTATAAGTCAGAAATCTCATGTCCCTTGTATACGAGGTCCGCTCCTCATGCTACTCAAGTTTAGTCACCGGTAAGTTCTTGTCATCGTAAGTACATGTGTATCATTGAGAACCGCCAACGAGGTACCCCTTGCCCGATGATACGGAAGAATCCCCGTATCAAAATGACAAGTCAAGCAGACAACGAGCATCTCAGCATTCTTCTTATTTACCATGGGAATATGGTGCTTTTTTTTCTCTCTTTCCTCTTTTCATAGTATCTTTTTTTTTCTTTTCTTGTTTTTCTCAATAGGACTCTTTTTTTATAAGAAGAATGCTTCATAGACAGCTCATTATGGTTACGCTGCAGGTTTCCACCATGTCAGCATGGATTAGACCAGCGGCTCAGGCGTTTCTCTAACACATATACATAACTCCATGGACTTACAAGCTCCCCTTTCATTTCACACCGACGACATCCATATACAAAAGAGCATGATATCAACTAGGTACAAGTACCAAGTGCAATGTTGAAAGCATTTCCCATGAAAGCATGGTTCGGCTAATTCCCAACAAATAAGTGCAAGCATATACAACATAGACGACACAATGGTTCAAGTTTATTAGAGGCAATAAAGTAAAGTGTGCCATTAAGTTTGTGAGAGCTTTAATCACTAGTTTTCTCATAACAAGTGGAAGGTAAACAAAAGCATGAATATACTTGGAATAGCATAGGATAGTAGGTAGGTATGGTGGACTCTTTGGAATAACTTGGTTCAGGGAGTTGGATGCATGAGTGGAACTCATACTTGGTTGTGGAGGCTAGCAAAAGACTGGGAGCGACAAACTAAGAGAGCAATAATGGCCATAATCATGCAGAGCGACAAAACATCATTGATAAAAGCATAAAGTGATGCTACAAGTTGAAAACTAAAGGATCATAAAGGCTATGGTGACTTGAGATAGTCATAACATGGTGTGAGCATGCGCCAAGTCAACCCAAATAAAGCATCAAAGGAGAATACCATTATACTATGCTTTAATATGCTAAAACAACGCATGATTCATCCAAGGCACATTAAGCAATCTCAATTGTTTATAACAAGTCATGATATAGCAAAGAATACTAAGCATAAAGCCAAAACAATATCAAGCATGGCATGACAAAGCATAGGCCACAGTCAAAAACGAGCTCTTTTTACCACAAAAGCATGAACTTTCCTACACTTTTCCAGACCAAAGCAAACTATTTGCAAACCAAAGTGTGAAAGAGGGGGTCCAACCAACTTATTCAAAAAACTAAGCAAACTAAAAACCAAAATGAAAATAAAAAAGGAAGACGCTCCAAGAGAAACACAACTGTGCACGAAACAATAAAAATGAAGCGTTTGGAAGAAACCTGGAATTTTTTTTGATGAAGAAGGGGATGCCTTGGGCATCCCAAAGCTTTGACGCTTGTAATTCTTGGATATTTCTTGGGGTGACACGTGTGGCATACCCAAGCTTGAGCTTTAGTCCATCCTTCATCTCATTGATCATTCCTTCCATACACCTAAAAATTTTCCTTCACACAAAACTTCACACAATCTCATTAGCAACATTAGTGCACTTAAGATAAACAAGTCTCAAGGTTCAGTTCTAACACCAAATAAACTTCCATTAGAACACTAGCTACCGTAGCATTTCCCTCAAAAAGCTCAATTCCCCAACGGAACTCAAGAAGGAACTAACAAAAAACAAATGCAGAAAATGGCAGAAATCTGTCAAAACATACCAGCAGGTAAAGACGAATTTTTTCGAAGACCTTCTGTTGCTCAAATCAAAAAGTGTTGAACTAAAGAAAGTTAGATAACAACCTGGGGCAGAAGAAAAAAAAATTACAGCTCAATCCTACGTACATAACTCTCTTAAGAATTTTTACGGTGAAGCACAGAAATCTGTTTCGGGACAGCAACTTTCCCAATCATTACTTCACTCTCATTAGAGGTTACTCTTGGCACAAAAATCAAATAAAAAGGATAAAGAGAGGTTATTACAGTGGTAATAACTTCCAAGACTCAACTAAAACTCTTGGATTATCTCCCAAAAAGTACTTTTCTTTAACGCCTTCAAGTTAGGCATAAGAAGCAAAGAAAGAATCAAGTGTTCTCAAATGAAGAAGCATTAAGACCAACTTTCTTGCCCTTACCTCTCTTATATTTATTCTTAACCTTTGGGAAAATGTGATTGTTCGGTGGAGAAGAAAGGTGCATGGTCCCCTTTCCCACATCTATTATTGCTCCAAGGAGTTCTAATAGGGACCTTCCAAGTGTAATTTGTCCTTTTCCTGCACATTCAATAACAAGATAATCAATAGAAATCATTTTACCAAGGATCTTTGTAAACACTCCTTCAGCTATTCCAAGAGGTAATATGGTAGTATTATTAGCAAGATATACTTCTTTTCCTCCTTCCATAAGCCCCCAAAGATTCAAAGATTCATAAATATCCTTAGGCATAAGGCAAAATTCAGACATGATATCACAGCGGGCTTGAAAAGTTTTAGTGTTTATCTCAATCTTTATTGTAGGGAGACACTTTGATGGTTCAGAATTTATTGGAACATAATTGTGATGCTCCCTAAGCGTATTATAGCACCCTTCTAATCTAGTAGTGCTAGCCTCAAGAGTGTTCAACCTAGCAAATACTTTTGCGAAATAAGTATCAGTTTGGCTAGGCAAATTGTAAGTGAGGATCAATTTCTTTATAGCATTAATGGCATCATCCTCATTACTTTGGAGGAAATCTCCTCCCGCAATAGCATCTAAAGCATATCTATAGCAAAGAGCAATCCCAAGGAAAAAACTGCTAAGGAACAAGCCTTGAAGCATTTTAGGCTTGGTCTTTTCATGTAGATCAGAGATTCTAGACCAAGCTTCCTTAAAACTTTCCTCAATTCCTTGTTTAAAAGTGAGAATCATTTCCTCGGGTGACATAGTGATTGGAGCAAGGCTAGACATAGTGGCAACTCAAGATAGGAACTAATTTTTTTTTGTGTTTTCAAATAAGAAAGCAAAACAAGTAGAACTAATTTTTTTGTGTTTTTTGAAGAACAAAACAAGCAAACAAAGCAAAAAGAAACTAAGCAAAACAAAAACAACAAAGTAAAGAGATTGTTTATGAGGGACTCCCCTTGTGAAGATGTCCTTGACTCCCCGGCAACGGCGCCAGAAAAATGCTTGATGGCTCAATGCACGGTGCCTAGAAAAATGTTTGATGGCGATGTTGATGTAGATCTTATTGGGAACCCCAAGAGGAAGGTATGATGAGCACAACAGCAAGTTTCCCTCAGTTATGAAACCAAGGTTTAATCGAACCAGTAGGAGTAAGGAAACACCTCAAAGGTGTTCTAGCTGAGCTTTGGCAGGGCGCACTACCGGTGCTAGTAGCAACGTGGAGACCTGCACAACACAACCACAGAACTTTGTCCCCAACTTGCGATGAGGTTGTCAAACTCACCGTGTTTTGCGGAAAACAAAGGATTAAACTTATCGAATGGAAAGAAGTAAAAGTTTGTAGAAAGTAAACACAAAGCAGTAAAAGATTGTAGATTGTATGTAAAAGACAAGGACCAGGATCCATAGTTCACTAGAGGTGGCTCTCCTTAGATAGATAACATGCTGTGTGAACAAATTACAGCGGGGAAATTGACAAACACCGAGAAAGCAATACGAGCATATACTAATCATCTTGACTCCTTTGAGACTTGATTGGGCAATACAACATAATACATAGACCGCCATCCAACTGCATCTATGACTAATAATCCACCTTTAGGTTATCATCCGAACCCCCTCCAGTATTAAGTTGCAAGCAACAGATTATTGCTTTACGAACTGCGTGTAAGGTAAACAATACGATTGCTCTATGAACAAAGGATTGTTGTTTTCTCCATAGTAGCAAAAGCACATCTAGTACCTTAGAGATTTCTGTCACTTCCCCAGATTACCAGAGGCATGAACCCACTATCGAGCATAAATACTAACTCTTGGAGTTGCTAGCATCTACTTGGCCAAGATAGCTACTAACAACGGAAAGCATGCAAGATCTCAAATAACAAAGACATGATAGAATCAATAATCAATCTGAAATAGAATCTCAATATCCATCAGATCCCCGCAAACACAACATGTATGAATTACAAATAGATGATCTTGATCATGAACAGAGCTCAGAAGATCTAAACATGAAAGCACAAAGGAGGAGAAACCAGCCATCTAGCTACTACATGGATTCGTAGTCCAAGAACTACTCACGCATAAAACCGGAGGCTTGCATGGTGATGAAGAAGGCCTCCAGGGTGAATTCCCCTCTCCGGCAGGGTGCCGGGAAGAGCTTCAGATCCCCCCGATCTAGGGATAGAGATGACGACGGCTACAGACTCTTTCGTGGATTTTTGATCGGGTACTAGGGTTTTCGTCCCGAGGGCAACTTATAGGCGGAAGGAGAGGCCGAGGGGGTGCTGGGGGCGGCCAGACCACCCCCTGGCGTCGGCCAGGCCTGGCCGCGCGTCCAGGTGGTTTGGCCGGCCCCCAGCCCTTCTCCGTCTCGTATTCTGGCACTTGATCCCTTCCGGAAAAATAGGCACTTTGGCTTTTGTCCCGTCCTCCGAGAATATTCATTTTCTGACTTTTCTGGAACCAAAAACAACAGAAAACAGGCAGCTGGCACTATGGCTCTTGTTAATAGGTTAGTCCAAGAAATCATAATAAAAGTGCTCCAAAGTTGGAACAAAACACAAGAAAGTGGATAAAACTAAGCATGGAACATCAAAAATTATAGATACATTTGCAATGTATCAATTACTAGAGGCATGAACCCACTATCGAGCATAAATACTCCCTCTTGGAGTTGCTAGCATCTACTCGGCCAAGATATCTACTAACAACGGAGAGCATGCACGATCACAAATAACAAAGACATGATAGAATCAATAATCAATCTGAAATAACATCTCAATATCCATCGGATCCCCACAAACACAACATGTACGATTACAAATAGATGATCTTGATCATGAACGGAGCTCACAAGATCTAATCATGGTAGCACAAAGGAGAAGAACCAACCATCTAGCTACTACACGGACCCGTAGTCCAAGGATGAACTACTCACACATCACACCGGAGGCTTGCATGGTGATGAAGTCCTCCAGGGTGAATTCTGCCCTCCGACAGGGTGCCGGGAAGAGCTTCAGATCCCTCCCGATCTAGGGATGGAGATGACGGCGGCTATAGACTCTTTCATGGAATTTTGATCAGGTACTTAGGGTTTCTATATCGGAGGCATCTTATAGGCGAAATGGGAGGCCGAGGGGGTGCCCTAGGCGGCCACACCACCCCCTGGCGCGGTCCAGGCCTGGTCGCGCGGACAGGTGGTGTGGCGGCCCTATGGCCCCTCTCCGTCTCGTATTCTGGCTCCGTGTCCCCCTCGGTGAAATATTAACTTTGGCTTTTGTCCCGTCCAATTTCGAGAATATTCATTTTTTGACTTTCCTAGAACCAAAAACAACAGAAAACAGGCAGCTGTCACTGTGGCATCTTGTTAATAGGTTCGTCCAAGAAAGTGTATAAAAAGTACTCCAAAGTGTGGACAAAACATATGAAAGTATATAAAAACCAAGCATGGAACATAAAAAATTTTAGATACATTAGCAACGTATCAACATGCCCAAGCTTAACTCCTGCTCGTCCTCGAGTAGGTAAGTGATAAAAAGAAAGAATAATTTTTTAGGTGACATGCATGATGTCTACGCACTTCTATTCTTGTAGACAATTGTTGGGCCTCCAAGTGCAGAGGTTTGTAGAACAGCAGCAAGTTTTCCCTTAAGTGGATCACCCAAGGTTTATCAAACTCAGGGAGGAAGTGGTCAAAGGTATCCCCTCTCAAGCAAACCTGCAATCAAGATATAAGAAGTCTCTTGTGTCCCCAACACACCCAATACACTTGTCAGGTGTATAGGTGCACTAGTTCGGCGAAGAGATAGTGAAATACAGGTGGTATAGATAATTATAAGTGGTAATGGTGATAGAAAATAGCTTGATGGCGTGGAAAAGACTAAAGTAAAACTGAAATAAATATAGAAGCAAGCAAACATGTAACAGATCTAATTGCAAACAGTGTATCAAAGCTTAGAAACAAGGCCTAGGGATCATACTTTCACTAGTGAACACTCTCATATAAATATATTATCTTCATGATACTACTCTTAACTACTCTCCGGTTGAATACTATAATCGATGGTAGGGCTATAACAGCACACCTCAAAGTTCATCTTTCCCATCTAGAAAACCCCACACTGTCACCTTGAGTACTAGATAGGTCCAACAAACACCACAATTTCATAAAGACATTCAACTCCAAATATAACTCATAACAAGTATTTATAATCTCTAGCCTAAGTACCACCATGGTGTGCACACTGTCAACTTCACACACATGGGGAGAGCAGAGATCTATTAAAGCACTTGAGTAGCAAGGTAGATCTATAGATTACAAGCTCATGATCTCATAAGATCATGCATAGAGAGAGAGATGAACACATAGCTACCGGTAGAACCCTTAGCCTCGAGAGAGAACTACTCCCTCCTCATCATGGGAATCAGAAATGGTGATGGAGATGGTGGTGGAGATCGATGGAGATGGCTTCGGGGGCACTTCCCCGTCCCGACAGGGTGCCGGAACAAAGACTTTCTGTCCCCCGAATCTCCCCTTCGGTGGCGGTGGCGCTGCGGAACTTTTCATGGCTGAAGGCTTGACTCCTTAGGGTTTCTGCCTCGGGAGGAATATATAGGCGAAGGAGGCAAGGTCGATGGCCGGCCAGGGAGCCCACACTATGCCCTGGCGCGGCCTGGGCTGGCCCGCGCCAAGGGGGGGGGGTGTGGCCACCCTGTGGCCCCTCTCCGACTCTCCTTCTAGCTCTGTGAGTCTTCCGGGAAAATAGTAACTTTGGCTTTTGTCCCATCCAATTCCGAGAATATTCATTTTCTGACTTCCTGGAACAAAAAACAGCAGAAAACATGCAACTGGCACTATGGCATCTTGTTAATAGTTTAGTCCAAGAAATCATATGAAAAGTACTCCAAAGTTGGAACAAAACACAAGAAAGTAGATAAAACCAAGCATGGAACATCAAAAATTATAGATACATTTGCAATGTATCAACACCCCCAAGCTTAACTCCTGCTCGTCCTCGAGTAGGTAAGTGATAAAAAGAAAAAATAATTTTTGAGGTGACATGCACCATCATAAACTTGATCAACGTATTTGTAAAACATTGATAGCTGGGATCATAGTACTTCAATCATAACATGAAAGACAAGGTTATAACAATAAGGCAAAGCAACTATGTTGCAACATGAAAAGGCACAAACAAAAGATTCATGAATAACAATGCTTTGCGAGACGTTTGTTTGTTTCACATAAAGAAAACATAGCATAATAGTATTCAACTTGTCCCTCATAGAGTAGAAAATATAAATGCATAGGACACCTTCAAAGTTCATAAGAGTGACTAGATACAAATAGTTTAAAACAAGCAATATCAAAGCTATGCATCAATCAACAAGTCTTGGGACAATGCACATAGAACTAAGAATGGCCACTATGCTCTCAAAGTAAGTGCATAAAGATAGAAGGTGGAGACTCAATATATAAGTGGAAGAAAGGCCTTCATAGAAGGAAGCCGAGATTCAAGTTTCATAAAGAGCTTCCAAAAATTATGGTACTTATAGCTTTCAGCTCTCATTGCCCCTATCATAAGCATCTTGAAGTGATTAAGGTTAAAGTGAACAAACTATGGAGTATATGCTTGATGAAGTATAAGTTGGAAATCTCATGTCCCTTGAATACAAGGGCCGCTCCTCATGCTACTCAAGTTTAGTCACCGGTAAGTTCTTGTCATCGTAAGTACATGTGTATCATAGAGAAGCGCCAACGGGGTACCCCTTGCCCGATGATACGGAAGAATCCCCATATCAAAATGACAAGGCAAGCAGACAACAAGCATCTCAGAAATCTTATTATTTACCATGGGAATATGGTGCTTTTTTCTCTTTTTCCTCTTTTCATAATCTTTTTTTTGTTTTCTCTTTTTTCTCAATATAGGACTCTTTATTATAAGAAGAATGCTTCATAGATAGCTCATTATGGTTACGCTTCAGGTTTCCACCATGTCAGCATGGATTAGACCAGCGGCCCAGGCGTTTCTCTAACACATATACATAAATCCATGGAATTACAAGCTCCCCTTTCATTTCACACTGATGACATCCATAGACAAAAGAGCATGATATCAACTAGGTACAAAGTACCCGTGCAATGTTGAAAGCGTTCCCCATGACAGCATGGTTCTGCTAATCCCCAACAAATAAGTGCAAGCATATACAACATAGACGACACAATGGTTCAAGTTTATTAAGGGCAAGAAAAGTAAAGTGTGCCATCAAGTTCGTGAGAGATTTAATCACTAGGTTTTTCATAACAAGTTTAATTCGGAAGGTAGATAAAAACATGAATATACTTGGAATAGCATATGCTAATAGTTAGGTATGGTGGACTCTTTGGAATAACTTGGTTTAGGGAGTTGGATGCATGAGTGGAACTCATACTTGGTTGTGGAGGCTAGCAAAACACTGGGAGCGACAAACTAAGGGAGCAATAATGGCCATAATCATGTAGAGCGACAAAACTTCATTGATCAAAGCATAAAGTGACACTACAAGTTGAAAACTAAAGGATCATAAAGGCTATGGTGACTTGAGATAGTCATAACATGGTGTGAGCATGTGCCAAGTCAACCCAAATAAAGCATCAAAGGAGAATACCACTATACTATGCTTTAATATGCTAAAACAATGCGTGATTCATCCAAGGCACATTAAGCAATCTCAATTGTTTATAACAAGTCATGCTACAGCAAATAATACTAAGCATAAAGCCAAAACAATATCAAGTATGGCATGACAAAGCATAGGCCACAGTCAAAAACGAGCTCTTTTACCACATAAGCATGAACTTTCCTATTCTTTTCCAAACCAAACCAAACTATTTGAAAACCAATGTATGAAAGAGGGGGTCCAACCAATTTATTCAGAAAACTAAGCAAACAAAGCAAATGAAAAACCAAAACGAAAAAGAAGACGCTCCAAGAACAACACAACTGTGCATGAAACAATAAAAATGAAGCGTTTGGAAGAAACCTAGGATTTTTATTGATGAAGTGGGGGATGCCTTGGGAATACCAAAGATTTGATGCTTGTACTTCTTGGATATTTCTTGGGGTGACACGCGTGACATCCCCAAGCTTAAGCTTTAGTCCATCCTTCATCTCATTACTCATTCCTTCCATACACCTGAAAATTTTCCTTCATACAAAACTTCACACAATCTCATTAGCAACATTAGTGCACTTAAGATAAACAAGTCTCAAGGTTCAGTTCTAGCACCAAATAAACTTCCATTAGAACACTAGCTACTGTAGCACTTCCCTCAAAAAGCTCAATTCAAAAGAACTCAAAAAGGAACCAACAAGAAGCAAATGCAGAAATCTGTCAAAACAGACCAGCAGGTAAAGACGAATTTTTTCGAAGACCTTCTGTTGCTCAGATCAAAAAGTGTTGAACTAAAGAAAGTTAGGTAACAACCTAGGGCAGAAGCACAAAAATGCACGCCTCAAAAGGACGTACTGAGATTTTACACGAATTTTTATGGTGAAGCACAGAAATCTGTTTTAGGACAGCAACTTTCCCAATGATTACTTCTCTCTCATTAGAGGTTACTCTTGGCACAAAAAACAAATAAAAAGTGAAGTAATAACTTCTAAGACTTACCTAAAACTTTTGGGTTGTCTTCCAATAAGTACTTTTCTTTAACGCCTTTAAGTTAGGCATGATAGTTTGAGAAGATGCTCACATAAGAAATATGAATTGAAGTAAAAGAGAGCATCAAGAAGAAAATTCAAAGCACATTTAAGTCAAATCCACTTCCTATGCATAGGAATCTTGTAAAGAAACAAGTCATGAAAGCACAAAGCAACAAGCATAGTAAAGCAAAACAAGTGTAACTTCAAGACTTTCAACATAAAGAGGGGAAACTTAATATTATTGAGATGCATAAAACCATGTTTCCCTCTCTCATAATAACTTTCAGTAGCATCATGAATAAAATTAACAATATAACTATCACATAAAACATTCTTATCATGAGCCACATGCATATAAGAATTAATACTCTCCACATAAACATAGTCATTATTATTAATTGTAGTGGGAGCAAATTCAACAAAATAGCTATCATTATTATTCTCATCACCATAATCATCAAATATAGGAGGCATATTGTAATCATAATTAATTTTTTCCTCAATAGTAGGTGGACTGAAGATATCATATTCATCATTGTAATCATCATATATTGGAGGTTTGGTATCATCATAAGGAATAGAATAGCTATCTTCCAAAGCCGGGGAACTAAAAAGTCTAGCTTCCCCAAGCTTAGACTTTTCCATAGCATTAGCAATAATGGTGTTCAAAGAATTTATACTAACAACATTGCTATTAGCATGCAAATAAAGTTTCATAGGTTTTTTAATTTTCTCTTCAAACACTTCATGTCCTAACTCAAGATAAATACTATAAAGCTCTCTAATTTTGTTGTTGTTTTCCATTAAGGCTAACTAGTGAAAACAAGAAACAAAAGGACAAAATTGCAGAATCTAAAGGAAATAACTTCGAGCACTCACACCGGAGGATGTGAGTACCTTTTACCTTACCTCCCCGGCAATGGCGCCAAAAAATAGGCGTTTGCCGTGGGAGGTTCTTCTTCTTTAATCCTCCGGTGTGAATACCTTTTACCTTACCTCCCCGGCAACGGCGCCATAAAATAGGCGTTTGCCGTGGGAGGTTCTTCTTCTTTAATCCTCCGGTGTGATTACCTTTTACCTTACCTCCCCGGAAACGGCGCCAGAAAAATAGCTTGATGTCTACGCACTTCTATTCTTGTAGACAGTTGTTGGTCCTCCAAGTGCAGAGGTTTGTAGAATAGCAGCAAGTTTTCCCTTAAGTGGATCACCCAAGGTTTATCGAACTCAGGGAGGAAGTGGTCAAAGGTATCCCCTCTCAAGCAACCCTGCAATCAAGATACAAGAAGTCTCTTGTGTCCCCAACACACCCAATACACTTGTTAGGTGTATAGGTGCACTAGTTCTGCGAAGAGATAGTGAAATACATGTGGTATATATAATTATAAGTGGTAATGGTGATAGAAAATAGCTTGATGGCGTGGAAAAGACTAAAGTGAAACTGAAATAAAGATAGAAGCAAGCAAACATGTAACAGATCTAATTGCAAACGGTGTATCAAAGCTTAGAAACAAGGCCTAGGGATCATACTTTCACTAGTGAACACTCTCATATAAATATACTATCTTCATGATACTACTCTTAACTACTCTCTGGTTGAACACTCTAATCGATGGTAGGGCTATAACAGCACACCTCAAAGTTCATCTTTCCCATCTAGAAAACCCCACACTATCACCTTGAGTACTAGATAGGTCCAACAAACACCACAATTTCATAAAGACAGTCAACTCCAAATATAACTCATAACAAGTATTTGTAATCTCTAGCCTAAGTACCACCATGGTGTGCACACTGTCAACTTCACACACATGGGGAGAGCAGAGATCTATTAAAGCAGTTGAGTAGCAAGGTAGATCTATAGATTACAAGCTCATGATCTCATAAGATCATGCATAGAGAGAGAGATGAACACATAGCTACCGGTAGAACCCTTAGCCTCGAGAGAAAACTACTCCCTCCTCATCATGGGAATCAGCAATGGTGATGGAGATGGTGGTGGAGATCGATGGAGATGGCTTCGGGGGCACTTCCCCGTCCCGGCAGGGTGCCGGAACAAAGACTTTCTGTCCCCCGAATCTCCCCTTCGGTGGCGGTGGCCCTGCGGAACTTTTCATGGCTGAAGGCTTGACTCCTTAGGGTTTCTGCCTCGGGAGGAATATATAGGCGAAGGAGGCAAGGTCGATGGCCGGCCAGGGGGCCCACACTATGCCATGGCGCGGCCTGGGCTGGCTCGTGCCAAGGGGGGGGGTGTGGCCACACCGTGGCCCCTCTCCGACTCTCCTTCTGGCTCTGTGAGTCTTCCGGGAAAATAGTAACTTTGGCTTTTGTCCCGTCCAATTCCGAGAATATTTATTTTCTGACTTCATGGAACCAAAAACAGCAGAAAACAGGCAACTGGCACTATGGCATCTTGTTAATAGGTTAGTCCAAGAAATCATATGAAAATTACTCCAAAGTTGGAACAAAACACAAGAAAGTAGATAAAACCAAGCATGGAACATCAAAAATTATAGATACATTTGCAATGTATCAATGCACCATCATAAACTTGATCAAAGTATTTGTAAAACATTGATAGCTAGGATCATAGTACTTCAACATAGCATGGAAGATAAAGTTCTAACAATAATACATAGCAACTATGTTGTAACATGAAAAGGCACAAACAAAAGATTCATGAATAACAATGCTTTGCAAGACGTTTGTTTGTTTCACATAAAGAAAACATAGCATAGTAGCATTCAGCTTGTCCCTCATAGAGTAGCAAACATAAATGCATATGACACCTTCAAAGTTTATAAGGGTGACTAGATACAAATAGTTTAAGAACAAGCATGATGACCCACAAGTATAGGGGGTGTATCGCAGTATTTTCGAGGGAAGTGAAACCCAATTTATTGATTCGACACAAGGGGAGCCAAAGAATATTTATAAGCCTTAACAACTGAGTTGTCAATTCAGCTACACCTGGAAACAATCTTGCTCATAGCAGTTTATCAGTAGCAACAGTTTTGTAGTAGGAATAGTAAAGTAACGGCAATAGTAAAGTAAAGACAGTAGTAACAACAGCAGCAAACAGTAGGATTCGAGTGCGGTAGGCATATGGATGGATGGACGGGCGTTGCATGGACAAGACAATTCACATGGCAATCGGAACATAGGGCAATTGCAGATAAATAAGATAAAGCATCCAAGTACTAAATAATCCTAGGCATGTGTTCCATATATAGTCATACGTGCTCACAATGAGAACTTGCACACCATCTTTTGTCCTACCAGCCCATTTGCAGCGGGGCCTTAAGGGAACTACTGGCTATTAAGGTGCTCCTTTTAATAGAGAACCGGAGCAAAGCATTAACACTCCGTGAACACATGTGATCCTTACATCAAAGCCATTCCCTCCGGTTATCCCGATTTCTGTCACTTCGGGGCCATTGGTTCCGGACAACAACGTGTGTTTACAACTTGCAGGTAAGACCATAAACAATACTATCACAATGAATCAATAACATGTTCAGATCTGAAATCATGGCACTCGGTCCCTAGTGACAAGCATTAAGCATAACAAGTCGCAACAAAGTCATAAAGCACTAATAAAAGATACTAGGCACCATGCCCTAACAATCCGATGCCATTACATGAACGATCTCATCCAATCCCTACCATACCCATAGCCTACAGCGGGGGATTACTCACTCATAGATGGGGGAAACATGGATGGTCGATGGAGAAGCGATGGTGATAATGATGGCGTTGATCTCCTCCAATTCCCCGTCCCGGGAGGGTGCCAGAATGGAGTTTCTGGTGCTGTTTCATGGAATCTGGTGGTGGCGGCGGAGCAGAACTCTTTCTGGAAAAACATTGAACCCCCCCAGAGTTTTTAGGTCAGAAGGCTTCTTATAGGCAAAGAGGGAGACCGAGGGGGTGTCTGGGCAGCCAGACCACCCCTTGGTGCGACCTGGGCTAGCCCGCGCGGCCAGGTGGTGTGGCCTGGGCCCAGCCCCCCTCCGTCTCGTATTCTGGCTCCGGGAGTCTTCTGGTAAAATAGGATTTTCGGCATATTTTTCGGGATTTTTCCTGATAGTTGGTTTTCTGCACAAAAAGTAGACGCCAGGGCAATTCTGCTGAAAACATCATCATTCCGCGTTAGTTGCATCCAAATCACACAAGTTTAGAGGAGAATCAATAACAAAAGTGTTCGGGAAAGTAGATACGTTTTGGACGTATCAACTCCCCCAAGCTTAGCTTATTGCTTGTCCTCAAGCAATTCAGTTGAAAACTGAGTGCGATAAAAGAACTTTCACGAACACATTTGCTTCATAAGATGTATATATTCTCAGCATGTGATCAACTACTTAGACAATTCATAATAAAGAGTATGCAACTAAGTTCACTTAGTAGGCAATGCAAGCTATGAAGAGATTCCAACTTAAAAATAATAAGTAGCAAGAAACATAAACATAAACAACATTACAGTGCTCATAACAAGGTATGATAGAGTGGTATCTCGCTTGCCTCTAATTATGAATGCCAAGGCACCTCTGAAGTTCAGGTGAAGACTAGAAGTAAAGATGTTAAAGATACAAGCATCAAAGACATAACACAAATAATCAAGTTTTGAGGCAAGCACATTACACTAAGAATGACAACTATGCTCTCAAGAAGGTGCTCATAGAATATGTGGAGACTCAACAAGGAAAACGAAAAAGGTTTTGAAAAGTTTGAAAGGCTTCCAAATGCTAAAAGTATGGTACTTGTTAGCTTTGAGCTCTCATTTCCCCTATCATAAGCATCTTTAAGTGGTTAAGGTTAAAGTGACACAACTAAGAGGATATGCTTGACAAGTTATAAATTGAAGTCTCATGCCCCTTACTTACGAAGACCGATCCTCATGCTACTCAACTTTAGTCACCAGTAAGCTCTTATCATTGTAAGTATATATGTATCATAGATAACCGCCAACGGGGTACCCCTTGCACATGATACAGGAGCTATCCCATAATCAAAATGACAAGGCGAGCAGACAATGAGCATCTCAGCGATCTTTTTATTTACTATGTGCATATATTTTTATTGAGGATGCTTCATAGAATGCTCACTATGGTTATGATGCAAGTTTCCACCATGATTAGGAATGGCTTAGGCTAGCAGCCCAGGCGTTTCCCTAACACATATACAAACTCCATGATCTTACAAGTTCCACTTTTATTTAACATCGTCGGGATCCGTAAGCAAAAGAATCATGATATCAACGAGGTAATAAGTACCAGTGCAATGTTGAAAGCGTTCCCCATGATACATGGTTCTACTAACTTCAACTTATAAAGCACAAGCATATACGCAACAAAGAAGGATGCAATGGTTCAGGTTTATTAAGTGCAAGAAAATAAAGTGTGCCATCAAGTTCGTGAGAGCTTTACTAACTAACTTTCCCAAAACAAGCAAATATTTTATTCGGAAGAAAACAAGGCATATTGAATATGCACAGAACAACAAATGATGCTAATAGGTAGGTATGGCGGACACTTTGGCAATATTTGGTTTTAGGGAGTTGGAAACATGAGTAAAATACTCAGTGAAAATGAAGGCTAGCAATAGTAAGGGAGCGACAAACAAGATATCAATAGTTGTCATAATCATGCTTGCAACAAAACAGGACTAATCATGGCATGAAAGTGATTCAAGATCCTCAAGGCAAAATAATTCATCGAGGCTTAACTGATTATTTCAGTCATATGCATGTATGAGCACGTGCCAAGTCAATTCAAATGAAACATTCAGAGGAGGATACCACGGTGTCATACCAAGTTATGAATAGAGTAATGCAAGCAGACATTCAAATGACATGCTACAAACTATTAGCAAGCTAGAATTAATCATATGAAAGAAAGAACTACTAAGCATCCATAAATAACATACACCCTATATGAACAGATTAAGCATGCCCACAATGATGAGTATATGTACAAAAGTGAAAACAAGTAGAGTTCGTTACCAGCCTCTTACCACACCTCAAGTTGTCATTAATCCTCATTATTGCCCTTCACTTGTGTGGCTTGAATAATAATATGAAACCAAATCCCACTAAGGACTATTGAACCCTACAACAAACTCACAAAACCAAAGAAGAACAACAAATATTTTTGGTGTTTTCAATTTTTAAAGAAGAACCAAAAAGGAGGAACAAGCAAGGCAAAATCTTTTTGGTTTTTTTTAATAGTTCAAACAAAGCAAAAAGGGAAAAACAAACCAAGGCAAAAAGAAAAAGAAGCAAAGAAAAAACGAAAACTAAAAAGAGAATGAAACATGAATATACAAAGTACCGACACAAAATGATATGGAGATGAGTGTGATGTTGGTGTACCTCCCCCCAAGCTTAGGCTTTTGGCCTAAGTGGGTGTCAATCCCAAGCTGGCCAGGATGAAGTGTCACCGTGGTATGACGAGGAGGTACCCTCATCCTGGTGCGAGCTCGAGTACATCCCTCCATAGTGCACAGAGTAATCGTATGAGGGCACATCCTCCTGGTGCTGCTCGTGGAAACCTAGCAAGTGAAGCTGCTCGTCCACCTCCTCCTTAGAGCGCGACCACAGTCTCCTGTGAACACTAAACAAAGAAGACTGCGGAAAAGGGATCTCCCTCTCATCCCCATCAGTAAACAACATCCTATATACTATACTGTCCAAATCAGAATCAGCAGTGACAAAGTGATGAGTTTTCATAGCAACAAGGTCTAGCATTTGTTGCACTAAAATAGTATCATTGGGGTCCACTGAAAGCCCTAATGCAATGACCATACGTGAGGCAATGATGCCCCCATAGATAGGTCCCCTAGCAGCTAGGCGACGAGCAATAAGCGATCCAAGGTTGTACCGAGTGTCATTGTTAAGCGCAGCAGGAAGGAAGGCTAAATGATAGTTGGAGATATTACTCGTATTCTCCCTACCAAGAATGCTAGTAGCAAGATAATATGCAAAGTATCTAAGAGCAGGGAGTTGGATGTTTCTTATCTTTCCGCGCTGCGCCACGCGGTCATCATCATTGGTCACCCCTCGGTAAAGCTCCAGCAAATCAGCGGGTCGCCCTTGAATTTTATTCACGGTCCCTATCATGCTTACACCTACAACACTGCAAAATCTTTCCAATGACATGGTAAAGGGCAGATTATAAATTTTGAAAGAGACAGTTGACTGATAGGGCGTGTTAGTAAACACAAAGCTCTCAACAAAGGTTTTGGTGAGCATAGCATATTGCTCACTCTCATCTTGCATATATGAGGTCAAACCAACCCTCTGAATCAGTAACAAGAAATCATCAAGAATCCCTACAGCTTGTAAGAAAGTAAAACAAGGAAAAGTAGATGGGTGAGCATCCCCATCATCCCCTTCATTACCAATATGAGTTGCAATGAGATCTTTGTTGTATGATGGCCTAAACTGAGAGGCTGATCTTGAGGGCCTCGACCTCCTAGGTGCATCCCTCTCAAATATCTCTCCAAAGGTATGGTTGTTCATGCTTGGTATTCTGAAATTTAAACACCTATTAAACAAGTGATTACAAAGTGAATATAATGAAGGGTACTACTCATAGGGACTTGTAAGAGGCCTAAACATGCATCAAAACTATATCTCTAAGCATCAAACAAGCTTACAAGCTCTCATAACCTGTCACCTACAACAGCAAAATACTCAAGATATAATCCACTAAACACAAATCTACTTGGACAAGCGGAGGAGTCACATACCGGAGAACAAATGCTCCAAATTTCAGCAACAAAGATGGGCTAAGCAAGGAGATCGAAGAAATCGAGAGCAAGCACAACAAGAACATGATTTTGAGCAATGAACTGAAGCTTACTCGGGAGAGAGAAGAAAGTGGCAGGTGAGAGAGTTAGGGAGTGCCAGGGGTGGCCCACACCATGGCATGGCGCCACCCAGGGCAGGCCGCGCTACCAGGTGGTGTGCCTGCCTGGTGGGTCCCCCTGGTACCTTCCAGGCACTCCTCTGCCCCCTTTTTCACGTAAAAATTTAATATGAATTTTCTGGAATTTTTTGAGACACTTTATTTTTGGGCATTTTTCAGGTATAGATGAATGATTTTCTAGCAGAAAAAGATTTTTTTGGAAATGATGCAATGAAAAAACAAGGCTAGAACTACAGGAGTTCTAAGACACTCTAATATGCGAGCAACTAACAACAAAAAGGAAAACTAAACGAAAACGAAAACTAAAATGGATAGAATAGAAGTAAAGATAATCATAGTGAAAACATTGTTTTGTTCAACGAAATCCTTTTGTTAACAAGGTTGATCAGGTCTTGTTACCAAAAAATTTCGTATGAGACAAAACTTTGTATTCCACTAATGATTATGTTACCTCAACCTTGATAGCAATGGTCCCAATCATAATAGTTTCAAATTTTTCTCTTGGTATGGGACAATATATCTCTCCAACTTGAATGCCCTCAACATGTTCAATTGAATTCAGACCATAAGTCCTTTCAATCTTCTTGGGAAAATAGACAGTATGATCCTTGTCATTAACATTAAAGGTCACCTTTCCTTGGTTACAATTAATAACAGCTCCTGCAGTATTAAGAAAAGGTCTCCCAAGAATAATAGATATATTATCATCTTCAGGCATTTCAAGCACAACAAAATCAGTTAATATCAAGAAATTATGAGCCACTTGAACAGGTACATCCTCACATATACCAACAGGAATAGTGGTAGATTTATCAGCCATTTGCAAAGATATATCAGTTGGTATTAATTTTTCTAGTTGAAGCCTCTTATAGAGAGAGAAAGGCATAACACTAACTCCAGCTCCCAAATCACACAAAGCAGTTCTAACATAACTATTCTTAATAGAGAAAGGGATAGTTGGAATCCCTGGGTCTCCAAGTTTCTTAGGAACCTTACCATTAAAGGAATAATTAGCAAGCAAAGTAGAAATTTCTTCATTAGGGATATTCCTTTTATTCGAGACAATATCCTTCATATACTTTGAGTAAGGAGGCAATTTAATAGCATCCGTCAAAGGAATTTGCAGGAATAAAGGTTTCATCCACTCACAAAACTTATTATAGTGTTCATCTTCCTTTGACTTGTGTTTCTTATCAGGGAAAGGCATAGGTTTTTGGACCCAAGGCTCTCTTTAACTACCATGTTTCTTAGCAATAAAATCTTCTTTAGTGTATTTAGTATTCTTAGTGTGCTTTTCAGGTTCTTCTTCAACTTTTCCTTCATTAGGAACTTCATTTTCTTCATTACCACTTTCAGTTTCAGCATCAGAGACAGATATACTATTAGGATCTATAGCAGGTTCAGAGGGTTCTATAACCGTTTTATGTTTATTTTTCCTTTTCTTACGAGTAGAGCCACTATTTTCAGCTTGTTGAGAGTCCTGCTCAATTCTTTTGGGATGTCCCTCAGGATATAGAGGATCCTGGGTAGCAGCACCACTTCTAGTTCTAATTTCATAAGCATGTTTTTCTTTAGCAGCGTTAATTAGCAAGTCTTTTTGCACTTTAATGAGTTGATCTATTTGAGTTTGAACCATTTGGAAGTGTTTAACAATCATTTTAACATCATTAGATGTTCTTTCCACAATATCTTTCAACTCAACAATAGCTCTAGTGTTTTCCATTAGATGATTTTGCACCCTATTATTAAAATTATCTTGCTTAACAATAAAGATATCGAATTCTTCTAAGCATTGATCAAGAGGTTTAGAGTAAGGGATATCTACTTCATCAAAGTGTTGGAGAGAGTGTACCTCAATAGTGGATGAGTAGGGAATAGGCTTACATAATTCTTCAATAGGAGGTAAAATTATTGACATCTACAGCTTTAATTCCCTTCTCCTTAAGACATTTCTTAGCTTCCTTCATCACTTCATCATTTA
Source organism: Avena sativa (assembly GCA_916181665.1). Taxonomy (NCBI): domain Eukaryota; kingdom Viridiplantae; phylum Streptophyta; class Magnoliopsida; order Poales; family Poaceae; genus Avena; species Avena sativa. The sequence goes on from OV702289.1 coordinate 689,234,194, forward strand.
ATTTAATAACTCCCCTCTTATTTGATGTTGGAATAGGCACCAGAATAGTTGGTCCAGGTATAATTACTTCAGGTATAGCTGGTTCAGGAGGAGTCAATCTTTATAGTTCTTGCTTATTTTAGCCATTAATTCCTCAGCTTCCTTGGGAGTCCTATTCCTGAAAACACAATCAGCACAACTATCTAGGTATGTCCTAGATTCTTCGGTTAGTCCATTATAAAATATATCAAGAAGCTCATTCTTAGGTAATGGACTTCCAGCCTGTGCATGAATCAAAGCACAAAACCTTGCCCATGATTCAGGCAATATCTCTTTTTCTCCCTGTTTAAAATCAAAAAGTTCCTGCAAAATAGCATGTCTAGCTCTTAGAGGAAAATATTTCTGCAGGAAAGACTAATCAAGCAATCAGGGCTATCAATAGATCCAGGAGGTAAATTACTAAACCAAGTTTTAGTTTCTCCTTTCAGTGAAAAGGGGAAAATCTTAGCAACAAAGTAAGTACGCATCTTAATATCATCAGAAAACAGGCCACTCATGGTAGAAAGCTCAGTCATATGTGCTAGCGCACTTTCATTCTTAGTCCCACAAAAAGGCTCTTTCTCAACAATAGCTATGTAAGATAGATCAAGAGATAAATCATAATCTTTATCTTTAATATTTATGGGAGAAGCAGCAAACTTAGCAATAGGAGACAATTTGGGTCTAATAGTACGCCTCTCAAGGAGACTCTTAGCAGCGCTCCTATCATGGGTGTTTTTACATTCTTTAATAAATTCATCGGTCATCTCATCATAACCATCTTCAATATCATAACTCTCACTAAACTCAGGTGAACTAACAGGTGTAGTAGTGTCTTCATTAGGAGTTTCAGTATTTCCAGCTATAGTTCTAGCAATCGTAGCATCTAGGAAAGGACCTAATGAACCACTCTTATCAAGCACAGTAGAAGCAACATCATAAGCATCAGAAGTTTCAGATTCAGCAGTAGTAGCAGTGTGTGTAGCATGTGTATGTGGTGGTGTAACGAGCTTACTCATAACAGATAGTGAATCAAGAGCAACAGAGGTCTTCAGAACCATACCTCTTCTTGTAGTGGATGGTAAAATAGGAACCTTGCCATCACGAGACTTACCCATGATGGATGGATAGCAGCGAACAATAGAGAATCCAAGTGAACTTGATAAATAAAGCCATGCTCCCCGGCAACGGCGCCAGAAAATAGTCTTGATGACCCACAAGTATAGGGGGTGTATCGCAGTATTTTCGAGGGAAGTGAAACCCAATTTATTGATTTGACACAAGGGGAGCCAAAGAATATTTATAAGCCTTAACAACTGAGTTGTCAATTCAGCTACACCTGGAAACAATCTTGCTCATAGCAGTTTATCAGTAGCAACAGTTTTGTAGTAGGAATAGTAAAGTAACGGCAATAGTAAAGTAAAGACAGTAGTAACAACAGCAGCAAACAGTAGGATTCGAGTGCGGTAGGCATAGGGATGGATGGACGGGCGTTGCATGGACAAGACAATTCACATGGCAATCGGAACATAGGGCAATTGCAGATAAATAAGATAAAGCATCCAAGTACTAAATAATCCTAGGCATGTGTTCCATATATAGTCATACGTGCTCGCAATGAGAACTTGCACAACATATTTTGTCCTGCTAGCCCGTTTGCAGCGGGGCCTCAAGGGAACTACTGGCAATTAAGGTGCTCCTTTTAATAGAGCACCGGAGCAAAGCATTAACACTCCGTGAACACATGTGATCCTCACATAAAAGCCATTTCCTGCGGTTATCCCAATTTCTGTCACTTTGGGACCATTCGTTCCGGACAACAACGTGTGTATACAACTTGCAGGTAAGACCATAAACAATGCTATCATAATGAATCAATAACATGTTCAGATCTGAAATCATGGCACTCGGGCCCTAGTGACAAGCATTAAGCATAACAAGTCGCAACAAAGTCATAAAGCACTAATAGAAGATACTAGGCACCATGCCCTAATAATTCGATGCCATTACATGAAAGATCTCATCCAATCCCTACCATCCCCATAGCCTACAGCGGGGGATTACTCACTCATAGATGGGGCAAACATGGATGGTCTATGGAGAAGCGATGGTGATGATGATGGCGTTGATCTCCTCCAATTCCCCGTCCCGGCAGGGTGCCAGAACGGAGTTTCTGGTGCTGTTTCATGGAATCTAGTGGTGGCGGCAGAGCGGAACTCTTTCTAGAAAAACGTCGAACCCCCCAGAGTTTTTAGGTCAGAAGGCTTCTTATAGGCGAAGAGGGAGACCGAGGGGTGTCTGGGGTGGCCAGACCACCCCCCGCACGGCCAGGTGGTGTGGCCTGGGCCTAGCCCCCCTCCGTCTCGTATTCTGGCTCCGGGAGTCTTCTGGTGAAATAGGATTTTCGGCATATTTTCCGGGATTTTTCCTGATAGTTGATTTTCTGCACAAAAAGTAGACGCCAGGGCAATTCTGCTGAAAACAGCATCATTCCACGTTAGTTGCATCCAAATCACACAAGTTTAGAGGAGAAACAATAGCAAAAGTGTTCGGGAAAGTAGATACATTTTGGACGTATCAAAGCAATATCAAAGTTATGCATCAATCAACAAGTCTTGGGACAATGCACATAGAACTAAGAATGGCCACTATGCTCTCTCAATAGGTGCATACAGATAGAAGGTGGAGACTCAACATAAAAATAAAAGAAAGGCCTTCATAGAAGGAAGTAGGGATTCAAGTTTCATAAAGAGCTTCCAAAAATTATGGTACTTATTAGCTTTCAGCTCTGATTGCCCCTATCATAAGCATCTTGAAGTGATTAAGGTTAAAGTGAACAAACTATGGAGTATATGCTTGACAAAGTATAAGTTGGAAATATCATGTCCCTTGAATACGAGGGCCGCTCCTCATGCTACTCAAGTTTAGTTACCGGTAAGTTCTTGTCATAGTAAGTACATGTGTATCATAGAGAACCGCCAACGGGGTACCCCTTGTCCGATGATACAGACGAATCCCCATATCAAAATGACAAGGCAAGCAAACATCGAGCATCTTCTTATTTACCATGGGAAAATGGTGTTTTTTCTTTCTTTCCTCTTTTCTCATATATCTTTTTTTTCTTTTTCTCTTTTTCTCTTTTTCTCAATATCTGACTCTTTTTTTATAAGAAGAATGCTTCATAGACAGCTCATTATGGTTATGCTGCAGGTTTCCACCATGATTAGGCATGGATTAGACCGGCGGCCCAGGGGTTTCTCTAACACACATACATAACTCCATGGACTTACAAGCTCCCCTTTCATTTCACACCGACGACATCCATAGAAAAAAGAGCATGATATCAACTAGGTACAAAGTACAAGTGCAATGTTGAAAGTGTTCCCATGACAACATGGTTCTGCTAATCCCCAACATATAAGTGCAAGCATATACAACATATATGACACAATGGTTCAAGTTTATTAAGGGCAAGAAAAGTAAAGTGAGCCATCAAGTTCGTGAGAGCTTTAATCACTAGATTTCTCATAACAAGTTTATTCGGAAGGTAGATAAAGACATGAATATACTTGGAATAGAAAATGCTAATAGGGAGGTATGGTGGACTCTTTGGGATAACTTGGTTTTAGGAGTTGGATGCATGAGTGGAACTCATACTTGGTTATGGAGGCTAGCAAAAGACTGGGAGCGACCAACTAAGAGAGCAATAATCGCCGTAATCATGCAAAGTGAGAAAACATCATTAATTAAAGCATAAAGTGATATTACAAGTCGAAAACTAAAGGATTATAAAGGCTATGGTGACTTGGTATAGTCTTAACATGGTGTGAGCATGCGCCAAATCAACCCAAATAAAGCATCAAAGGAGAATACCACAATACTATGCTTTAATATGCTAAAACAACGCATGATTCTTCGAAGGCACATTAAGCAATCTCAATTGTTTATAACATGTCATGCTACAACAAAGATCACTAAGCATAAAGCCAAAACAAAATCAAGCATGGCATGACAAAGCATATGCCACAGTCAAAAACAAGCTCTCTTTACCAGTTAAGCATGAACTTTCTTACTCTTTTCCAATCCAAACCAAACTTTTTGAAAAATAATGTATGAAAGAGGGGGTCCAACCAATTTATTCAAGAAAAATAAGAAAACCAAGCAAACTAAAAACCAAAAATGAAAACAAAGACACTCCATGAACAACACAACTGTGCATGAAGCAATAAAAATGAAGTGTTTGGAAGAAACCTGGGATTTTTATTGATGAAAAAGGGGATGCCTTGGGAATCCCCAAGCTTTGACGCTTATACTTCTTGGATATTTCTTGGGGTGACACGTGTGGCATCCCCAATATTGAGATTTAGTCCTTTCTTCATCTCATTACATCATTCTCTTCATACACCTGAAAATTTTCCTTCATAAAAAACTTCACACAATCTTTATTAGCAACATTAGTGCACTCGAGATAATAAGTCTTTGGGTTCAGTTTCAACACCAATAAAACTTCCAATAAAACACAAGCTACTGTAGCACTTCCCTTGAAAAGCTCAATTACCCAAAGAGAACTCAAAAAGGAATCAACAAGAAGCAAATGCAAATAATGACAGAAATCTGTCAAAACAGACCAGCAGGTAAACACCAATTTTTTCGAAGACCTTCTGTTGCTCAAATCGAAAAGTGTTGATCTAACGAAAGTTAAATAACAACCTGGGGCAGAAGCACAAAAATTCATGACTCAAAACTACGTACACAAATTTTACACGAATTTTTACGGTGAAGCACAAAAATCTGTTTCGGGACAGCAACTTTCCCAAGCATTACTTCCCTCTCATTAGAGGTTACTCTTGGCACAAAAAGCAAATAAAAAGGATAAGGAGCAGTTATTACTGAAGTAATAGTAATAACTTCCAAGACTCATATAAAACTTTTGGGTTATCTTCCAATAAGTACTTTTGTTTAACGCCTTTAAGTTAGGCATAAGAAGTAAGAAAAAGAATCAAGTGTTCTCAAATGAAGAAGCATTAAGAGCAAATTTTGTTTTCATAGGAGAGGCAAAAGGAATCTTCTCTCTCTCTTCTTAGGGAAGTGTTCTATACCTTTCTTGAGTGGGAGTTGATATTTAATGGTGCCTTCTTTCATATCAATAATGGTACCAACAGTTCTAAGAAAAGGTCTTCCCAAAGTAATAGGACAAGAAGCATTGCATTCAACATCAAAAACATAGAAATCAACAGGGACATAGGCATTGTTAACCATAATAAGAACATCATTAATCCTCCCCAAGAGTTTCTTTTTAGCATTATCATCAAGTGGGACATTCAAATAACAATATTCCAATGGTGGCAAATCAAGCATAACATAAATCTTTTTAGGCATAATAGAAACACTACTATCAAGATCACATAAAGCCTTAAGATCAAAATCATTCACTTTCATATTAATGATGGGTTCCCAACCATCTTCTAGTTTCATAGGAATAGAAGCTTTATGTTTCATCTTTTCTTCTTTAATTTTTATGAGAGCATCAGTAATGTGTTTTGTAAAGGCCATATTCATAGCACTAGCATTAGGACTTTTAGCAAGCTTTTGTACGAACTTAATTACTTCAGAGATATTGCATCCATCAGGATCAAAATCATAATTATCATCTAAAGTAGTAGAGCTATTACTAGCTTCAACACTAGTGGTAGTGATAGTAGAAACACTAATATTTCTAGCAATTTCATCTTCTCTTTCCCACTTAGCATGCAATTCAGCTAATAGTCTAACATTCTCATCAATTCCAACTTATATGGCATTAGTAGCAGCAAAGGGATTATCATTAATTTCAGGCTTAGCAGCCATTTTATTCAAAGAAGATTGTGCTTCAGCCAATGATGCTATATTTCTTTCAGCATTAGAGAGTTTTTCCTCAATAGTTTTATTGAAAGCAGTTTGTTTACTAATAAAATCTTTAAGCATAACTTCAAGTTCAGAGGGAGCACTCCTATTATTGTTTTAGGAATTTCCATAAGCATTACCATTATTGGGAGGATATGGCCTATAGTTATTATTACCAAAATTATTCCTGTAGGCATTGTTGCTAAAATTATTATTTCTTATAAAGTTCACATCAACTTGCTCTTCTTGAGCAACCAAAGAGGCTAAGGGAACATGATTTGGATCAATATAAGCTTTCCCATTAACAAGCATAGACATAATAACATCAATTTTATCACTCAAGGAAGAGGTCTCTTCAACAGAATTTACCTTCTTACCTTGTGGATCTCTTTCAGTATGCCATTCAGAATAGTTAACCATCATATTATCCAGAAGCTTTGTTGCAGCGCCCAAAGTAATGGTCATAAAGGTACCTCTAGCAGCAGAATCTAGTAGATTTCTTGAAGAATAGTTCAATTCTGCATAAAAGGTTTGGATAATCATCCAAGCAGTCAATCCATGAGTGGGACAATTCTTTACCAAAGATTTCATTCTTTCCCAAGCTTGAGCAACATGTTCATTATCAGATTGTTTAAATTTCATTATTTCACTTCTCATAGATATGATCTTAGCAGGAGGATAGTATTTTCCAATGAAAGCATCTTTGCATTTAGTCCAAGAATCAATACTATTTCTAGTTAGGTATAGCAACCATTCTTTAGCTGTTCCTCTCAAAGAGAAAGGAAACAATTTAAGCTTAATAATATCTCCATCTATATCCCTATGCTTTTGCATCTCACAAAGTTCAACAAAGTTATTTAGATGAGCAACATCATCTTCATTACCAGTACCAGAAAATTGTTCTCTCATAACAAGATTGAGTAAAGCAGGTTTTATTTCAAAGCAAGTAGCTTCAGGAACAGGTGAAGCAATAGGTGTGCACATGAAATCATTGTTGTTGGTGCTAGTAAAGTCAGACAACTTAGTGTTTTCAAGAGTAGTCATTTTTTGTTTTTAATAAAGAAAGCAAACTAGTAAAACTATTTTTTGTGTGTTTTTGATAAAGAAACAAGCAAACAAAGCAAAAATAAACTAAGAAAAACAAAAAAACAAAGTAAAGAGATTGGTTATGAGGGACTCCCCTTATGAAGATGTCCTTGACTCCTTGGCAACGACGCCAGAAAAAGCTTGATTATTGGCTCAACACGTCGAGCTCGTTGGGGAACCCCAAGAGGAAGGTATGATGAGCACATCAACAAGTTTTCCCTCAGTTATGCAACCAAGGTTATCGAACCAGTAGGAGCAAGGAAACACCTCCCAGGTGTTGTTGCCAACTCGGAATCCTACACAACACAACCACAGAACTTTGCCCCCAACTTACAGTGATGTTGTCAATCTCACCGGTTTTGCTGTAAACAAAGGATTAAATGTATTGTGTGGAAGAAAGTAAAATCTTGCAAAAAGTAAACACAAAACAGTAAACAGTTGTAGATTGATGGTAAAAGAAAGGACCGGGGTCCATAGTTCACTAGTGGTGGTTCTCCTTAAGACAGATGACATGTTGGGTGAACAAATTACAACGGGGCAATTGACAAACATCGAGAAAGCATAAATGCATATACTAATCATCTTGACTCCTATGAGATTTGATTGGGCATTACAACATTATACATAGACCATAATCCAACTGCATCTATGACTAATAATACACCTTCAAGTTATCATCCGAACCCCCTCCAGTATTAAGTTGCAAGCAACAGATAATTGCATGACGCATTGCGTGTAAAGTAAACAATACGATTGTTCTATGGACAAAGGATTGCTGTTTTCTCCCTAGTAGCAATAGCACATCTAGTACCTTAGATATTTCTGTCACTTCCCCAGATTACTAGAGGCATGAACCAACTATCGAGCATAAATACTCCCTCTTGGAGTTGCTAGCATCTACTCGGCCAAGATATCTACTAACAACAGAGATCATGCAAGATCACAAATAACAAAGACATGATAGAATCAATAATCAATCTGAAATAGCATCTCAATATCCATCGGATCCCCACAAACACAACATGTAGGATTACAAATAGATGATCTTGATCATGAACGGAGCTCACAAGATCTAAACATGGTAGCACAAAGGAGAAGAACCAACCATCTAGCTACTACATGGACCCATAGTCCAAGGATGAACTACTCACGCATCACACCGGAGGCTTGCATGGTGATGAAGAAGGCCTCCAGGGTGAATTCTCCCCTCCGGCAGGGTGTCGGGAAGAGCTTCAGATCCCTCGCGATCTAGGGATGGAGATGACGGCGGCTACAGACTCTTTCGTGGAATTTTGATCGGGTACTTAGGGTTTCTGTATCGGAGGCATCTTATAGGTGAAAGGGGAGGCCGAGGGGGTTCCCTAGGTAGCCACACCACCCCCTGGCACGGGCCTGGCCTGGCCGCGTGGCCAGGTGGTGTGGCAGCCCTCTGGCCCCTCTCCGTCTCGTATTCTGGCTCCATGTCCCCCTCGGTGAAATACTGACTTTGGCTTTTGTCCCGTCCAATTTCGAGAATATTCATTTTCTGACTTTCCTGGAACCAAAAACAGCAGAAAATAGGCAGCTGGCACTGTGGCATCTTGTTAATAGGTTAATCCAAGAAAGTTTATAAAAAGTACTCCAAAGTGTGGACAAAACATAAGAAAGTAGATAAAAACCAAGCATGGAACATCAAAAATTATAGATACGTTAGCAGCGTATCAGGCAGCTAGCCTAAGCCATGCCTAATCATGGTGGAAACTTGCAGCATAACCATAGTGAGCAATCTGTGAAGCATCCTCAATAAAAAAAGAGAAAGAAAGAAAAAAAGGGAAAGCCTATGCAAATGGCAAATAAAAAGACCGCTGAGATGCTCATTGTCTGTTGCCTTGTCATTTTGATATGGGAAAACTCCTGTATCATCGGGCAAGGGGTACCCCGTTGGCGGTTCTCTATGAGACACATGTACTTACAATGAAAAGAACTAACTCGTGACTAAAGTTGAGTAGCATGAGGTTTGGTACTCGTAAGCAAGGGGCATGAGATTTTCACTTATAACTTGTCAATCATATCCTCATATTTGTTCACTTTAACCTTAATCACCTAAAGATGCTTATGATAGCGGTAATGAGAGCTGAAAGATAATTAGTACCATAATTTTTGGAAGTTCTTTATGAAACTTGAAATCCATGCTTCCCTCTCTGAAGGGACTATCTTTTACTTTCTAGTTGAGTCAGTAAACCTATTCCTTTCTATCTCAAGCAATTATTTGAGTTGTTGTGTTTCAATCATTCATATGATGATTTATTCAATCATGTTTCATATGTTCCTTGTTTTGCACACTGCTCTTATCTTAGTTAGTATTACTTTGAAAGCTATCGCTGAATACCCATTATGTTTGAACTCCTGCAAATTGTTAACTATTCTTTGACCAAGAACAAAGTTTGCCATTACCAATTATGATTTACTTTGTGTATCTTTATTGTGTTTCCTTTACTTATTGCAAGTTAAGTTATATAATAGTGAGTTGTCTTTTATTATGATTTATGTATTGATGAATGTGATGCTTCTTGTCCATATTCTTTTATCGACACTTCACTCCATAAACTTGAGGTCATGTTTATTGAGCTCAGTTTTCACTTGGGGACAAGCAAAGTCTAAGCTTGGGGAGTTGATACGTCCATTTTGCATCACTATTGTATATCATAATTTACTGTTATTCATTGATATATTTCATATAAGAGATGATACTTATGTTATTTCATCTATTTTTGCATGGTTGATGACTTTTGGAGGATGGACCACTGAAGTCAGGATTCTGATGGAAAAGACGCTGTTTGGAGGCAAAATTCTCGAAGATCAGAAAATCCCGGAAAATATATGGAAAATCCTATTTTTCCAGAAGATGAAGGATGCTAGAAGGGGAAGTGGAGATGGGCCACAAGGTGCCCACACCACCCCCTGGCGCGGGCCAGCTCTGGCCACGCCACCAGGTGGTGTGGCCACCCTGGCCCACCTCTGGCATCGCCCTTTGGCGTATATAATCCCCTCGAAACACGAAGACTCAGGGAGCGACCACATAAAGATTCCACCGCCTCTAAGGGGCGGAAAACTTCACACAGAGAAATCTGTCGGGGAAATTCCTTCCCGGAAAGGGGAGATCGTCGCCATCAACACCATCATCAAGTTGGACTTCATCGGGATAATCATCTTCTTCTTCTTCATCATCATCTCCACCAACACCATCATCACCACTCCATACCGCTATAACAATTGGGTTGAATCTTGCATAGTTCTTAGGGGAAACTTTCCCGGTGTTGATTACTTATTGTAGTTGATGCTATTGAGTGGAACCATTGAATTATCGTTCATGTTTAGATTGTTACTTATCATTATTTCATCTATGATCTTGATCCATATGATGTCTCGTGAGTAGTTTGTTTAGTTCTTGAGGACATGTGAGAAGTCATGTTGTTAGTAGTGGAATTGTGTTGAGAAAGATTCAATGGTTTGATAATTAAGTTGTGGTGTTATTCTTCTAGTGGTGTCATGTGAACATCGACTACATGATACTTCACCTTTATGGGCCTAGGGGAATGCATTGTGTATTTGGCTACTAATCGTAGGGGTTGCCGGAGTGACAGAAACCTAAAACCCCGTTAGGAAACCTTTGCACAAGGGAGTGTAGGATCTCAGAGTTTAAGGCTGTGGTTAGATTTTTATCTTAATTACTTTCTTGTAGTTGCGGATGCTTGCAAGGGGTATAATCACAAGTATGTATTAGTCCTAGGAAGGTCAGTACATTAGCATAGGTTCACCCACACAACACTTATCCAACTAGAGAAGATTAATCAACTATATGAAGCGAAAGCACTTGACAATATTCCCATGTGACCTCGAGAACGTTTGGTCATCGTAAGTAATACAACCGGCTTCTACTTTGCTAAAGAAAGGATTGGTCCACTTGCTGCAATTATTATCATTGTCTTTTATTCACTCACACTTTATTTATCTGCATTATCAAAAAACCCTAAAAATCCGTCTGCTAAGTACTTACAGGGAATTCCTGATCCAAGCCACTCGTCAGCACCTTCTGCTCCTCGTTGGGTTCGACACTCTTACTTATTGAAAATACTACGATACACCCCCTATACTTGTGGGTCATCAATTATATGATGAATATTCAATTGGGAATACTTTGTTATATCTTTTAGTGTGATAATTCTTTATTATGATGCACTATTACTAACTATAAATATTTTGTATACAGCTAGAATGGCGCCAAAGTTTCCTAAGCAGACTTGTACTAAGGTGGAGGATAGTCTTGATGGGAGAGTTGATGGATCAGCTTCAAGAACTTCTGGGATCATTTGGATGTGAAGCCAATATTCCAGTGAAGACTTTTGCATACTTTGATGGTCAAATGATTGCAAGGTACCGAGTCAATATTTGTTTACCTGAGAAGCTTAGACCAAGTCTAGCCTTGCCACAGGGTGAAGGTCATAGTCAGTACGTGGCGTATAATATTGGACTAGTGGAAGCACTCACCACTATTCTGGAGCGCAAGGCTGAATTACTTGTAGGGAGCACATACACTATGATTCCTCATGATTCCATGGACTCAGACTCAGTTGTGGATCATCTTCAGGTAGTAAAGGAGCATCCAAGGTTAGCTTCTAAGTGCATGGATCAATATCGGCTGTTAATGGAGTCTTTCTACAATGCTCATCGTCTAATATGGAAGACAATGATAGTATGCTTGAGGATCTTACTAATCCTCAGAAAAGGGATTTTTTGGCAGCTTAGTTGGAGAAAGAAGCAGGAGGCGAGGTTAGTTCAATATCTAAGGATATTCTGATAGATCCCAAGTCATTTACCCCATATCCTTATTCACCTATACCTGAACCCACCAGATATCCAGATGAGGGTACTAGTTATCCAATACCACAGAATTCTAGGGGAACCGAACATTCAGAACTTCCTATTGGAAATTCTGAAGGATGGAGGTATGGATCAACTGACGGATCTACTAGGAATCCTATTCCTATAGAAGATTCTATTAGCGATACCAGGAAAACTAGTCGGATGGGAGTGATGTCTTATTCCGCTGAAGGAAGGGATTTCAACGTGGAGGATGTAGAGTCAGATGAGGAAGATCCCAAGGAAGTAGAGTTTGAATCCTCTGAGTATTCCATGACTCTGGTATATGTTCCTAATTCTGTTCAGAATGGAAAATGGACACAAGAACTTTATGGAAACTCTGATGTGGAACCTGATGTTGAAGATGACTCATATGAGTTGGAAGGAATGGACGCACTTCAGCTGGATGACATGTCGAGTCAGGATACTTCTGATACTGAGTACATTCCATCTAGGCAAGTTGTTCCACAGACTGTGCGTCGGACTTCACGTCAGCATGGTTGGACTCCGGGCATGTACGACGAGCGTCGAGGATTCTGAGGGGGAAGACCACTTGAGGCGGAGTATCATAAGTTTGGTAATGCGTGTTGTAGAGTTTGAGAGCTTGATGTAATTAAATAAGTGAGGTAGCGCTCACAGGGATATGTACCATTTGTATAATATGGGTTGTAATGTAATGTACCACCTATGTTAATGTAATGGATATTATGTGTGTTGCATATTTGGTTCTTATTTGGATCTTGATTTCCATTGTTTGACTAGTTCTGGGCATGAAGTTAGGCTCAGAAAGCATGGCATGATGTAATTATGAGTTTTGCTTGATGTTACATGACTAGGGGGTTATGGAGACAGGTATATAGGATGAGACTGAACAACAGTGCATGGAGCGCGAAGCTAAGGGAAAGGCAGATGAAGACATCAGAATGCAGGCAGATCTACCACCACCAATGAGGCCATTAATTGATGGAGCAGAATTTCATGCAATATGTGAAAATGCTACAAGAATGCCAGAAAAGTTTATGAAGGGGTTAATGGACCGAGTTGGACATCAGAGGGGACCTGAAGGTCGAGGTGTGAGTCTTTCTGATTTCTAGAATGCCAGGCCATTGCCTTTTGCATCAACTCTAGAACCAATGGATGCCGAGGATTGGTGGGATGATACGAAAAGGTAGCTCAAGACTATACGGTGCAATGATGAGCAGAATCTAAGGTTTGCAACATGTCTTTTAACTGGACCTACAACATCTTGGTGGGAGAATCAGCTAGCAATGCAACTCCAAGAAGGGATGTTGAGGGGATACCCCCAGGTAGGGTCACGCCGGGGTATAGAGGCCGAGTTAGCCGAGGTACAGCAAGGTCAAAGCGTATGCTGGCTGAGTCACCTCAAGGCAGGCCGACTTACGGAGTAACCCGGACCAGAGGATGTCCACCTAACTGTGTCCCGGCCGACGTATGTCGTGTGCCGGCAGGCTTTTTGTAACTCGTATGCAACCCACGGGGCCGGATTAGCCAGGCATGATCCGGGTTATATCAGGCTTGCAAGAGAAGGAAGGTATCTCGCTGGTCAAAGGGTGACCTCTGTGCGCAGGAGCATGAGCAAAGCGAACAGAGGGAGGGACCAGCAAGGCGTGGCCGACAAAGGTGACGCATCCTATGTTGGCTAATGCTGGCGCCGCAGAGGATTACGTAGCCTCTGCATGGCTTACGACGGCAAAAGGAGACCCGGCCGTTTTGCTATTTTGGGAGAGGCATATTCCCAGGAATATGCCTCCACGTATGACCTAACGGGAGACCTAGCCTCCCCTTTATAAGGGGCACTAGGGCCTCTGTAGTTGGGGCTGGCGGGCTGGCGGGCGTATGAGTAGTTTGTTCATTGAGAGATAGGTGCTGGTGAGAGTAAGAGAGGTTCTTCTTCCTCCTCTCCCCAATACAACTCAAGGAGCATCTGTAACCTTGTACACTTGGAAAATACAAAGCATCTGTGTGTGGAATCACCACACTATCCCTCCCTGGATTCCTCTAGTGCATATTGGCCCCACCTTTAGCCTATCCATGGCATCTGCCGTGACACCACCACGACAGTTGGCTCCCACCGTGGGGCTAGCGGTGCTAACAGGAGTGAAGATCCGAACGGGAAGCATCATCGGCAACGGCGAGAACATCGTCTCTGGGCTCGTTCAGCGCTTTGGAGCGCTGGACTACGTCAGCAACAATGCTGGTTGCTTCGGCAAGCGGCCTCCACCGTGCAATGGCCTCTTCGTCAAGCTTGGTGCACATAGGATCTACGTCGGCGTCGATGTGTCTTGCGTTCACCCGCGGCACGTCGTCGAGGGAGGCGAGCCACCCCTTAGCGCGGCTCACGGTGCGTGTATCACTCGCTCCCCTGACCGTGCTGAGGTGATGATGACACCACCACGACAGTTGGAGCCCACCACCCGGTAGTATCAACTGCTGGATCGACTTTGAGGAAATGTTCGTCAGTAATTTCTCAAGCACGTATCAGAGGCCGAATAGGCCACAGACCTTAGCAATGTGCAAACAGAGACCAAATGAAATAGACAGGGAGTTCCTAACTCGCTGGTGCAACGTGAGAAACTCATGTGAAGGCGTGATTGAATCTCAGGCCATAGCTTGGTTTGCACAAGGGTGTAGATATGCAAGCATGCTGTGGCAAAGGTTACAAAGGGATATGCCAACTACACTGGCAGAGACAATCCAGATTGCTAATTCGTATGCTTTGGGTGATCCGACTCAACCCCGGCTTGTGTCAAACGAGTCAAATGAGGAGTACTACTAGCGAGATGGAGCCGGATCATCCCGACAAAATCATTACCAGGGTAAGAGAAGAGATGATAGACCGGATTACAGGTACAGTTCGCAACAAGTTGCTGCTGTAAACCAAGATCAACCCGGAGCAGGGAGTAATCAACGTCAGAAAACCGGAGGGCAACTGTGTAACACCCCAAAACTCTAATCCAAGATTATTAAGATCCAAATCATCAAAATTAGGGTTAATAAAAACTTTTCCAATTACAAATATGAAAGCATTCATATGTGTGTGCATTTAAAATAGGAGTTGTTTGAATTGCCATGGCTCTGTGATCCATTGATTGTAAAATGATTCTTAGGTGAAATAAACATCATCTAAATCATTCCCAAACAAATCCCAAAGAAAAACAAATCAAAAAGAATAAAAGAAGTGAATGGTCATTTGTACCATTTTAATCAACATGTCTACTTTGGCTATTCCTAGTACTCAAAACCTAACAGAAACAATTATGGATCTTTGCACCCCTTGCTAGTACACCTAATGAGGTACCAAGGCCCACTTTGTGATCTGCCAAAAACATTCAAACACTATATTTAAATGGCATTGGAAAATTGAATCTATTTCATATGGGAAGATCCCACTATTTCAAAAACCACTCAAACAAGCTCAAATTTCAAAACCCAAGCACCCACAGAGTCTCAAGCTTAGTACTAGCACACCCACCAAAAATCTTTTCAAAATTCAAAAAGAAAATTCATGCGGCCATTTCATCAAACACCTTGTGGACAGATTTCAAACAAAAACCAAATTCACTATTTGAATAGTGTTCTGGCCAAACTTGTCTCCCATTTGACCCCCATTTGCTCCCATTGTCTCCCAATGATCTAACCATGCAATTACACCTCACTCCCCTACACCCTAGTGGCCTTACCATGCCATGCCGAGCACATGCCGCTGGCCAAAACTTGCAACCGCCTCAGCAGACCACCTTCCCCTCTCTCGCCATGTCTAGCAGCTAGCCAGCACCTCACCACCACTCTCTGTCCCCTCCCCGAGCCAGGCCAAGCCGTGGACCACCGAGGAACCACTGCGCCCAGTGGGACTGCGCCATGCCGAGCACACGCCAGAGCGCCGCGTCCGACACGCGTGCACAAGCCGCCGCTCGACCGCAGCCCACGCCCACCGCGTCGCCACGACCCAGGGAGCACGCCAGACACCCCCATTTGCCGTCCAACGCCTCACAACCACTGCTCGCCGTCGAAGCCGCCGTCTCTGCCGCTCAGAGCGCCAGCTCCGCCCGACCGCATACCACCGCCCCTAAGCCCGCATTAAAGCCCTAGAGCACCGCCAGGAGACAACGCGTCGATCACCGCCCGCAGCCATGCCGCTAGCAGCCTGTAGCCATGCCGCCACCGTCGCCTGGCCATGCCGCGCTGTCCCACCGTCGAGCCTATAAAAGGAGGGCACCCCCAGCCATTTGCAGCACACCACTCACCTCCCCTCACCTCACAGACCGTCCCACACCTCTAGCCGGAGCAAGGGGAGCAGAAGTTCACTGGAATTGCACCGGAGCAGGCCGCCTCTAGAGGAGAAGGGCGCCGCTAATTGCGACCACCCCCGGAGCTGCCTTGACCGTCCCTGAGATCGCCGTTGACCACCAGTCCGTTTGCCCGCCTCGCCATCATCGCTGGAGCCCTGGTATGCCCCCTATGCACCCCCACCGAGCCGCTAGGGTTAGAGCTCGTCGGCGACCAGTCCGTCGTCGACGATGATCCCTAGCCGTTAATCCTCGTACTAATCCAACGCCCCAGATCGCCCCGTACCGCTTCGCGCGTTATGAGCCGCCAACCAGTGGACCCCCCTGTCAGTTGAGCCCCGCGCTGCAGAGTGACACTGGGCCGGCGCATTAGCGTTTCCCACGCAACCCAGTTAGTTTGGATTAGGATTTTTCTTTTTAGTTTAAACCCAATTTTGTCCCTTAGTTTAAAATTCAATTCAGAGAGATTTACAAATCCATATGAAGTGATTACAATTTTGTTGGAAAGCTACTGAAAAGATCTACCCAAGCCCGTTGGACTTAATTCAATTAGAGTTATAGAGCTCTCCTAGTAAAAATAACAAAACAGAAGCATTTGCACCTTGCAAAATTTTTATAAAATCAACCGAGTTAGCTTTTGAGATAATTCCAACTCTCAAAAATCAAATTTCACCATATCTATCTGAATATGTAATAATATTAAGGTTTACATGCAGTGACTTTGGACTAGTACCAAAATAATGCTATATAGGCATTTCTTGTCACTTTAAATCATTAAATAATAAACTTAAACCAAAGTAATTATGATCCAACCCTTAAATCACATTCCCACATGTTAGAATATGTGGTGATGACATGTGTCCACATGATCCCATATTTTAGGTGGTGAATATTGAATCTTAGTTGATTTTTTTCAATGAGTAGAAATTACTTTTCTAAAATAAAAGGAATGAAACTATTTAATAAGACTTGTGATGCTTGTAATGAAAATAGATCATCAACTATATGCCTTAGAATGCTAATTAGACTAGTTAAGTATTGTTTGGTGATTGTGTAGTCCGTATGTATTTATAGACGATAGTACCGACCAAGTCTACGAGGAGGAGGAGTTCTACCAAGAAGAAGAAGAAAACTTCAACCACTGCACCAACCAAGGCAAGCTATTGTTAGCAAGCTAGATGACTTGAGAAAAGATGCTTTAGGCATGCTTTAGTTATACCACTTTGACTGATTAGCATGGCTGATGGTCATGGTTGGGAGGCCATGCTCATAGGAGAGGTGCTTATACTAGGGTGTGTAAAGGAAAGGTTATGTTTGATTATCTGCATACTAAGTATGATGATTCAGGGTTATCCCTGACAGATGTATCGAATCTTGTGGTGAAAGTGTACCACCTCCGCAGAGTGTCAAACTATTCGAATAGCCGCGTCCGCGGTTATGGACAGTTGGAATGGCCATACTGTTTCGTTGTCTATTTTCAAACCAACTTATGAAATGAATGATGAATCTTGACTTGACCACAACAGGGTTGTGTTTATGACAATAGCTTCCCAACTTAAGTGATTCAAGAACTTTATTTTATCTTTCTTTGCTTCAGAACTCAGCTTAGGTTTCAAACTTAACTTTATAGTTAAACTTAGATTTAGCACTTTAACTTAGCACTTACTACTTGTTAGTACTTAAAGAGTACTCATGGCTTTTGTCCCTGGCTATTCTCATGGCCAGACTATGAAGGAGATTACCAAGATGATGGCCAGCAGGACGACTATGATAACTAGGACTATCTAGCTTTGTCAGCATTGCCTGTGCCCCTGAAGTTGGACCCCACCGCTACGCTTATCTTTTATTTCCGCTGCTTGTTGTATTAAGACTGGATCATGAGATCCTTATTTGTGTAAGACCTTATGTATGGTTTGTAAAGGATGATGTATTGTGATATCCAATCCGTTATGTATCACAAAAATGGTAATCCTAGGATTGCAAGGTATGGCATAACGGGCATCTGGGATTAAAAATCCGGGTGTTGAAAAATAGTGGACCCCAAGAAATGATGGAAAGAAAACTTGGACGCCCGAGCAAAAGAGACAGTGGCAAGAAAAGAAAGACCGGCCGAGGTATACGTATGAGGCAATGCTGGATCAGCCGTGCAAATTTCACATGCCAAATCCGAGTAACCCGACGGGTCATACAACCCGACAATGTGAGTGGATGAGGAAGATAGAGCAAAATGGCTCGGGGAATGCTCAGGCACCTCGGAACAATCAACCTCGGCAGGAGTTACCTCGTCAGCAGTTGCTCTCCAGAGTAAATACGCAATAGTTAATGTTACCACCACCTCCTCCGAGGTATGAGAATCATGAAAGAAGGGATGCAGTGCATCAGGTGGAAAACCAGCAACAGCCAGATCAAAGGTTTCCCAGCAATGAAGGGAGAAATGAATACAGAGAGCATCAGCAGAGTTACTGTGTGTTTACCATGGAGGAAACAGATAGAAAAATCTTGCAACACCGACATATGGAAGTGAATGCGGTTATGCCGGCAGTGACGAGGTATATGCCTTGGCCGGATCAGGAAATTACCTGGAGTATTAAGGACCATCCCAAGCTTATGCCGAGCCCTGGTTCGTATGCATTAGTGCTAGACCCAACGTTCATCGGGCCAAATATCAATGGGAGGTTCTCTAAGGTGCTGATTGACAATGGCAGCAGCATCAATATTATGTACGTGGACACAATGCGCATGTTGGGTATCTCGGAGAACATGCTCCAAGCCACTAGGACAACTTTCCATGGCATTGTGCCAGGTGTTTCATGTGAACCCATTGGCAAAGTCCAGGTTGATGTGTTATTCGGCACAAGAGATAACTGTCGAACCGAGAATTTGGAGTTTGAGGTTGTGAACTTAGAAAGTGCATATCACGCGTTACTCGGCAGGCTAGCCCTGAACAAATTCATGGCAAGTACTCATATCAGCTACCTGAAGATGAAGTTGCCCGAGCCAAATGGAGTAATTACCATAGTGATGGCTCAATACACGGCGCCCAAAAAGTGCTTGGTGCGTGGTGTTGATGTAGAGCTCGTTGGGAACCCCAAGAGGAAGGTATGATGAGCACAGCAGCAAGTTTCCCTCAGTTATGAAACCAAGGTTTAATCGAACCAGTAGGAGCAAGGAAACACCTCAAAGGTGTTACTAGCTGAGCTTTGGTAGGGCGCACTACCGGTGCTAGTAGCAACGTGGAGACCTGCACAACACAACCACAGAACTTTGTCCCCAACTTGCGATGAGGTTGTCAATCTCACCGTGTTTTGCGGAAAACAAAGGATTAAACACATCAAATGGAAAGGAGTAAAAGTTTGCAGAAAGTAAACACAAAGCAGTAAAAGATTGTAGATTGTATGTAAAAGAAAAGGATCGGGATCCATAGTTCACTAGAGGTGGCTCTCCTTAGATAGATAACATGCTGGGTGAACAAATTATAGCGGGGCAATTGACAAACACCGAGAAAACAATACATGCATATACTAATCATCTTGACTCCTCTCATACTTGATTGGGAATTACAACATAATACATAGACCCCCATCCAACTGCATCTATGACTAATAATTCACCTTCAGGTTATCATCCGAACCCCCTCCAGTATTAAGTTGCAAGCAACAGATTATTGCTTTACGAACTGCGTGTAAGGTAAACAATACAATTGTTCTATGAACAAAGGATTGTTGTTTTCTCCCTAGTAGCAACATCACATCTAGTACCTTAGAGATTTCTGTCACTTACCTAGATTACCAGAGGCATGAACCCACTATCGAGCATAAATACTAACTCTTGGAGTTGCTAGCATCTACTTGGCCAAGATAGCTACTAACAACGGAAAGCATGCAAGATCACAAATAACAAAGACATGATAGAATCAATAATCAATCTGAAATAGCATCTCAATATCCATCGGATCCCCGCAAACACAACATGTAGAATTACAAATAGATGATCTTGATCATGAACGGAGCTCACAAGATCTAAACATGAAAGCACAAAGGAGGAGAACTAGCCATCTAGCTACTACATGGATCCGTAGTCCAAGGATGAACTACTCACGCATCACACCGGAGGCTTGCATGGTGATGGAGAAGGCCTCCAGGGTGAATTCCCCTCTCTGGCAGGGTGCCGGGAAGAGCTTTAGATCCCTCCCGATCTAGGGATGGAGATGACGGCGGCTACAAACTCTTTCGTGGATTTTTGATCGGGTACTTAGGGTTTTCGTCCTGAGGGCAACTTATAGGCGGAAGGAGAGGCCGAGGGGGTGTTGGGGTCGGCCAGACCACCCCCTGGCGCGGGCCAGGCCTGGCCACGCGGCCAGGTGGTGTGGCCGGCCCCTGGCCCCTCTCCGTCTCGTATTCTGGCACTTGATCCCTTCCGGAAAAATAGGCACTTTGGGTTTTGTCCCGTCCAATTCCGAGAATATTCATTTTCTGACTTTTCTGGAACCAAAAACAACAAAAAACAGGTAGCTGGCACTGTGGCTCTTGTTAATAGGTTAGTCCAAGAAATCATATGAAAAGTACTCCAAAGTTGGAACAAAACACAAGAAAGTGGATAAAACTAAGCATGGAGGATCAAAAATTATAGATACATTTGCAATGTATCGACATCCCCAAGCTTAACTCCTGCTCGTCCTCGAGTAGGTAAGTGATAAAAAGAAATAATTTTTGAGGTGACATGCACCATCAAAGACTTGATCAAAGTATTTGCAAAAGATTCAAAGCTGGGATCATAGTACTTAAATCATAACATGAAAGACAAAGTTCTAGCAATAAGCAAAGAAACTATGATGCAACATGAAAAGTCACAAACAAAAGATTCATGAATAACACTGCTTTGCAAGACGTTTGTTTGTTTTACATAAAGAAAACATAGCATAATAGTATTCAGCTTGTCCCTCAATAGAGTAGCAAATATAAATGCATAGGACACCTTCAAAGTTCATAAGAGTGACTAGATACAATAGTTTCAAACAAGCAATAACAAGTTATGCATCAATCAACTAGTCTTGGGACAATGCACATAGAACTAAGAATGGCCACTACGCTCTCAAAGTAGGTGCATAAAGTTAGAAGGTGGAGACTCAATATAATGGTGGAAGAAAGGCCTTTTGTAAAAGGGAAGTAGGGATTCAAGTCTCATAAAGAGCTTCCAAAAATTATGATACTTATAGCTTTCAGCTCTCATTGCCCCTATCATAAGCATCTTGAAGTGATTAAGGTTAAAGTGAACAAACTATGGTGTACATGCTTGACAAAGTATAAGTCAGAAATCTCATGTCCCTTGTATACGAGGTCCGCTCCTCATGCTACTCAAGTTTAGTCACCGGTAAGTTCTTGTCATCGTAAGTACATGTGTATCATTGAGAACCGCCAACGAGGTACCCCTTGCCCGATGATACGGAAGAATCCCCATATCAAAATGACAAGGCAAGCAGACAACGAGCATCTCAGCATTCTTCTTATTTACCATGGGAATATGGTGCTTTTTTCTCTCTTTCCTCTTTTCATAGTATCTTTTTTTTCTTTTCTCGTTTTTCTCAATAGGACTCTTTTTTTATAAGAAGAATGCTTCATAGACAGCTCATTATGGTTACGCTGCAGGTTTCCACCATGTCAGCATGGATTAGACCAGCGGCCCAGGCGTTTCTCTAACACATATACATAACTCCATGGACTTACAAGCTCCCCTTTCATTTCACACCGACGACATCCATATACAAAAGAGCATGATATCAACTAGGTACAAGTACCAAGTGCAATGTTGAAAGCATTTACCATGAAAGCATGGTTCAGCTAATTCCCAACAAATAAGTGCAAGCATATACAACATAGACGACACAATGGTTCAAGTTTATTAGAGGCAATAAAGTAAAGTGTGCCATTAAGTTCGTGAGAGCTTTAATCACTAGTTTTCTCATAACAAGTGGAAGGTAAACAAAAGCATGAATATACTTGGAATAGCATAGGATAGTAGGTAGGTATGGTGGACTCTTTGGAATAACTTGGTTCAGGGAGTTGGATGCATGAGTGGAACTCATACTTGGTTGTGGAGGCTAGCAAAAGACTGGGAGCGACAAACTAAGAGAGCAATAATGGCCATAATCATGCAGAGCGACAAAACATCATTGATCAAAGCATAAAGTGATGCTACAAGTTGAAAACTAAAGGATCATAAAGGCTATGGTGACTTGAGATAGTCATAACATGGTGTGAGCATGCGCCAAGTCAACCCAAATAAAGCATCAAAGGAGAATACCATTATACTATGCTTTAATATGCTAAAACAACGCATGATTCATCCAAGGCACATTAAGCAATATAAATTGTTTATAACAAGTCATGCTACAGCAAAGAATACTAAGCATAAAGCCAAAACAATATCAAGCATGGCATGACAAAGCATAGGCCACAGTCAAAAACGAGCTCTTTTTACCACAAAAGCATGAACTTTCCTACACTTTTCTAGACCAAACCAAACTATTTGCAAACCAAAGTGTGAAAGAGGGGGTCCAACCAACTTATTCAAAAAACTAAGCAAACCAAGCAAACTAAAAACCAAAATGAAAACAAAAAAGGAAGAAGCTCCAAGAGAAACACAACTGTGCACGAAACAATAAAAATGAAGCGTTTGGAAGAAACCTGGAATTTTTATTGATGAAGAAGGGGATGCCTTGGGCATCCCCAAGCTTTGACGCTTGTAATTCATGGATATTTCTTGGGGTGACACGTGTGGCATCCCCAAGCTTGAGCTTTAGTCCATCCTTCATCTCATTGATCATTCCTTCCATACACCTAAAATTTTTCCTTCATACAAAACTTCACACAATCTCATTAGCAACATTAGTGCACTTAAGATAAATAAGTCTTAAGGTTCAGTTATAACACCAAATAAACTTCCATTAGAACACTAGCTACTGTAGCACTTCCCTCAAAAAGCTCAATTACCCAAAGGAACTCAAGAAGGAACTAACAAAAAGCAAATGCAGAAAATGGCAGAAATCTGTCAAAACAGACCAGCAGGTTAAGAAGAATTTTTTCGAAGACCTTATGTTGCTCAAATCAAAAAGTGTTGGACTAACGAAAGTTATATAACAACCTGGGTCAGAAGCACAAAAAATTACAGCTCAATCCGACATACAGAGCTCTCTCAGGAATTTTTACGGCCAAGCACAGAAAACTGTTTTGGGACAGCAACTTTACCAATCATTACTTCACTCTCATTAGAGGTTACTCTTGGCACAAAAAGCAAATAAAAAGGATAAGGAGAGGTTATTACAGAGGTAATAACTTACAATACTCATCTAAAACTCTTTGGTTATCTCCCAACAAGTACTTTTCTTTAACGCCTTTAAGTTAGGCATAAGAAGCAAAGAAAGAATCAAGTGTTCTCAAATGAAGAAGCATTAAAACCAACTTTCTTGCCCTTACCTCTCTTATTTTTATTCTTAACCTTGGGGAAAATGTGATTGTTTGGTGGATAATAAAGGTGCATGGTCCCCTTTCCCACATCTATTATTGCTCCAAGGAGTTCTAATAGGGACCTTCCAAGTGTAATTTGTCCTTTTCCTGCACATTCAATAACAAGATAATCAATAAGAATCGTTTTCCCAAGGATCTTTGTAAACACTCCTTCAGCAATTCCAAGAGGTAATATGGTACTATTATTAGTAAGAGATATTTATTTTCCTCCTTCAATGAGCTCCCAAGTATTCAGAGATTTATAAATATATTTAGGCATAAGGCAAAATTCAGACATGATGTCACAACGGGCTTGAAAAGTGTCATTGTTTATCTCAATCTTTACTATAGGGAACCACTTTGATGGTTCAGAGTTTATTGGAACATAATCGTGATGCTCCCTAAGCATATTATAGCACCCTTCTAATCTAGTAGTGCTAGGCTCAAGAATGTCCAACCTAGCAAATATTTTTGCGAAAGAAGTATCAGTTTGGCTAGGCAAGTTGTAAGTGAGGATCAATTTCTTTATAGCATTAATGACATCATCCTCATTACTTTGGAGGAAATCTCCTCCCACAATAGCATCTAAAGCATATCTATAGCAAAGAGCAATCCCAAGGTAAAAACTGCTAAGGAACAAGCCTTGAATCATTTTAGGCTCGGTCTTTTCATGTAGATCAGAGATTTTAGACCAAGCTTCCTTAAAGCTTTCCTCAATTCCTTGTTTAAAAGTGAGAATCATTTCCTCGGGTGACATAGTGATTGGAGCAAGGCTAGACATAGTGGCAACTCAAGATAGGAACTAATTTTTTTGTGTTTTTCAAATAAGAAAGCAAACAAGTAAAACTAATTTTTTTTTTGGATTTTTGAAGAACAAAACAAGCAAACAAAGCAAAAAGAAAACTAAGCAAAACAAAAACAACAAAGTAAAGAGATTGGTTATGAGGGACTCCACTTGTGAAGATGTCCTTGACTCCCCGGCAATGGCGCCAAAAAATCGCTTGATGGCTCAATACACGGCGCCCAGAAAAGTGCTTGGTGCGTGGTGTTGGTGTAGAGCTCGTTGGGAACCCCAAGAGGAAGGTATGATGAGCACAGCAGAAAGTTTCCCTCAGTTATGAAACCAAGGTTTAATCGAACCAGTAGGAGCAAGGAAACACCTCAAAGGTGTTACTAGCTGAGCTTTGGCAGGGCGCACTACCGGTGCTAGTAGCAACGTGGAGACCTGCACAACACAACCACAGAACTTTGTCCCCAACTTGCGATGAGGTTGTCAATCTCACCGTGTTTTGCGGAAAACAAAGGATTAAACGCATCGAATGGAAAGAAGTAAAAGTTTGTAGAAAGTAAACACAAAGCAGTAAAAGATTGTAGATTGTATGTAAAAGAAAAGGACCAGGATCCATAGTTCACTAGAGGTGGCTCTCCTTAGATAGATAACATGCTGGGTGAACAAATTACAGCAGGGCAATTGACAAACTCCGAGAAAACAATACATACATATACTAATCATCTTGACTCCTCTCATACTTGATTGGGCATTACAACATAATACATAGACCGCCATCCAACTTCATCTATGACTAATAATCCACCTTTAGGTTATCACCCGAACCCCCTCTAGTATTAAGTTGCAAGCAACAGATTATTGCTTTACGAACTGCGTGTAAGGTATACAATTGTTCTATGAACAAAGGATTGTTGTTTTCTCCCTAGTAGCAACATCACATATAGTACCTTAGAGATTTCTGTCACTTTCCTAGATTACCAGAGGCATGAACCCACTATCGAGCATAAATACTAACTCTTGGAGTTGCTAGCATCTATTTGGACAAGATAGCTACTAACAACGGAAAGCATGCAAGATCACAAATAACAAAGACATGATAGACTCAATAATCAATCTGAAATAGCATCTCAATATCCATCGGATCCCCGCAAACACAACATGTAGAATTACAAATAGATGATCTTGATCATGAACGGAGCTCACAAGATCTAAACATGAAAGCACAAAGGAGGAGAACCAGCCATCTAGCTACTACATGGATCCGTAGTCCAAGGATGAACTACTCACGCATCACACCGGAGGCTTGCATGGTGATGAAGAAGGCCTCCAGGGTGAATTCCCCTCTCTGACAGGGTGCCGGGAAGTGCTTTAGATCCCTCCCGATCTAGGGATGGAGATGACGGCGGCTACAGACTCTTTCGTGGATTTTTGATCGGGTACTTAGGGTTTTCGTCCTGAGGGCAACTTATAGGCGGAAGGAGAGGCCGAGGGGGTGCTAGGGTCGGCCAGACCACCCCCTGGCGCAGGCCAGGCTTGGCCGCGTGGCCAGGTGGTGTGGCCGGCCCCTGGCCCCTCTCCGTCTCGTATTCTGGCTATTGATCCCTTCCGGAAAAATAGGCACTTTGGCTTTTGTCTCGTCCAATTCCGAGAATATTCATTTTCTGACTTTTCTGGAACCAAAAACAACAGAAAACAGGCAGCTGGCACTGTGGCTCTTGTTAATAGGTTAGTCCAAGAAATCATAATAAAAGTACTCCAAAGTTGGAACAAAACACAAGAAAGTGGATAAAACTAAGCATGGAACATCAAAAATTATAGATACATTTGCAATGTATCACATAGCTGGGGATTTCCGACGTTCCATTGAGTGTGCGTCGGCCGGGTCTAACCTGGCCGAGTCACTCGTGATTGCACAAGAAAAGAGAAAGATCCAGGAAGTAGCAGCATTGGCTCAGTCCACGCAGCAGTATATGCCGGCGCTGAGCAACCCGCATGGAAGTGTCTCATTTCAAGAAACAAATGATACAAAGAAAGTACCTATTGATGATCTGTTCCCAGAGAGCACTGTAACAATTGGTGCCGGGTTAGCTGACAAATAGGAAAGTGAGCTCGTCAACTTCCTCCGTGAGAATCAGGATATCTTTGCTTGGTCAACACATGACTTGCAAGGTGTTCCGAGGGAGTTGGCCGAGCACTCTTTGAACGTGAGACCCGGAGCAAAGCCGGTGAAGCAACCTCTCCGCCGCTTCACCGAAGACAGGAGAAAAGTCATTGGAGATGAGATAGCTCGGCTCCTCGCAGCCAGGTTCATCATGGAAGTGCTTTATCCGGATTGGTTATCTAATACGGTGCTTGTGGAGAAGAAGAAAGATGATCCGAATGTGGCAGTGGTTTGGCGTATGTGCATCGATTACACGAACCTGAATAAGGCGTGCCCAAAAGATACATTCCCACTGCCAAGGATAGACCAGGTCATAGATTCTACTGCTGGGTGTGAGTTGTTGTCATTCGTGGACGCATATTCTGGTTTCCACTAGATACATCTGAACCCGAACGATCAAATAAAGACTGTGTTTATTACCCCCTACGGGGCTTATTGCTATCGCACCATGCCTTTCGGTTTACGTAATGCAGGGGTAACGTACCAAAGATGTATGCAAAAATGCTTGCACGACCAAATTGGCCGAAATGTGCAACTGTATGTGGATGATGTGGTTATAAAGACCAAGGAAATAAAAACGCTCCTTGATGATATCAGGCAAACATTCTCGAACCTAAGGAGGTTCCAATGAAGCTTAACCCGGAAAAGTGTACTTTCGATGTCCCGGCTGGAAAGTTACTCGGATTCCTTGTCTCCAGCCGAGGTATCCAAGCTAACCCAACTAAAATCCGAGCCATAGAGCAAATGGAATTGCCGAGGTGCCTTAACGATGTCCAGAAGTTCACTGGTTGTCTGGCATCCTTAAGTCGGTTTGTATGTCGGTTGGGAGAAAAGGAATTGCCTCTCTATCAACTAATGAAAAAGTCGGACAAGTTCGTATGGACGCCACAGGCCAATGAAGCCTTCATCCAGTTAAAGAAAATGTTAGCCACTACACCAGTGTTAGCTTCTCCACTATCAAAAGAGCCAATGTTGCTCTATATAGCCGCAACCAACCGGGTTGTAAGCGAAGTGATTGTGGTAGAACGCGACGAGGAGGGTAAGTCAGTGCAAAGGCCAGTCTATTACCTGAGCAAGGTATTATCAACATCAAAGCAGAACTATCCTCACTATCAGAAGATGGCATATGGTGTGTATATGGCAGCTAAGAAGCTAAAACATTATTTTGAAGAGCACCCCATAAAAGTGATATGTGAAGCCCCCATATCTGAAATAATGAGCAACAAGGATGCAAGCGGTCGGATCGCGAAATGGGCAATCGAGCTAACCCCTTACGCTCCACAATATGATAGGATAGATGCGATCAAGTCTCAGGCAGTGGCCGACTTTTTCGTGGATTGGGCCGAGATGCAATATGAGCCACCATTGCCTGATCCAAATTACTGGAGAATGCATTTTGACGGATCAAAGACAAAAACCGGGTTAGGCGTCGGAGGTCTGCTTACCTCTCCTAAGAAAGACCAGCTGAAGTACGTGTTGCAGATCCACTTCACAGCATCAAACAACGTTGCAGAGTATGAAGCACTTGTGCATGGGCTCAAAGTGGCAAAAGAAATTGGAATACGTCGGATCTAGTGCTACGGTGACTCGGAGCTGGTAGTTCAACAAGTTTCAGGGCAATGGGATGCTTTTGATGCAAACATGGCATTGTACAGATTCCATGTGCAGAAGATGTCAGGATACTTTGAGGGATGCGAGTTTCACCATGTACCCTAGCTGGAAAACGAGGCTGCCGACGTACTGTCGAAACTCTGATCAACCCGACAAGCGATTCCACCGGGTGTAGCACTAGAGCACCTCAAAAAGGAGTCTATTAGGCCATCCCCAGAATCTGAGTCAATCTATATCCCAGCAAATCCGGAGTCGGAAGCTGTGCCCATGGACATTGATGTGGGAAGTGGTTCAGGAAACCCGAGGAGTGCTTCGCAGAACCCGGGGACAGTGCAGCTTGACCCGGCAGAGGTTATGTCAATGGATCAAATGGAAATTGACGAGGATGTGTTTCCAGTGCGAGCTATACCAGCTTGGGCACTGCCCATATTCCAGTTCTTGAAGGATGGAACTTTGCTCAATGAAGAGGTGCCTTCGAGGCAAATTCAGAGGAGAGCAAAGGCATACATGATTATCAATGCCGAGCTATACAAGAGGAGTGTCACGAATGTCCTGCAACGGTGCGTTGACCCGGAAGAAGGGCTTGACATCCTCCGAGATATACATCAAGGGGAATGTGGGCATCATGCCTCATCCAGGGCCTTAGTGGCAAAAGCTTTCCAGCATGGATTCTACTGGCCAAGTGCCTTGGAACAAGCAGAAGATCTAGTAAGAAAATGCAATGGTTGTCAGAGGTATGCTACCAAGACACACATGCCAATGTTGGACCTCAAGACCATACCAATTACCTGGCCATTCGCTGTATGGTGTTTGGATATGGTTGGTCCATTTAAGCCGGCGAGAGGAAATATGACCCATATCTTGGTTATGGTTGACAAGTTTACAAAATGGATTGAAGTAAAGCCGATAAAAAAATATGATGGAGCTACAGCCGTGACATTCCTCAAAGATATCATCCTGAGATATGGCTATCCTCACAATATCATAATAGATAACGACACTAATTTTGCTGAAGGAGCATTTGTGTGATTCTGTCGAGATAAGAAGATCCGGCTAGACGTTGCTTTAGTATCCCACCCCGCATCAAACGGACAAGTGGAAAGATCCAACAGATTAGTTTTATCCGGGATAAAACCCCGGCTCATTGAGCCGCTGCAAAGATCAGTGGGGTGCTGGATAGAAGAACTACCAGCGGTACTGTGGAGTTTAAGAACAACTCCGAATCGATCAACGGGCTATACGCCATTTTTTCTGGTATATGGGGCAGAAGCTGTATTACCAGCCGACATAGAGCATGATTCACCTAGGGTCACCCAATACACAGAAGACGAAGTGCAAGAAGCCCGGTAAAATGATGTTGATCTGCTGGAAGAAGCGAGAGAATTGGCATTGTCCAGATCCGCCATATATCAGCAAAATGTCCGACGCTATCATAGCCGGAAAGTAAACCCCCAAGTCTTCCGGGAAGGTGATTTGGTACTTCGGCTGGTACAACATACGGCTGGCATGCATAAGTTATCCCCCCCATGGGAAGGGCCATTCATCGTGAGCAAAGCATTGCCCAATGACTCTTATTATCTCATTGGTGCACAACCACAGGAGAAGAACAAGGCGGACAGGTCCGGCGAGGAATCTAAGCGTCCATGGAATGTAGCTCTACTTCATCCGTTCTACACTTAACAAAGAAGTGTGTGTATCCGAGTCTCTCGTATGTCGGTATGTATGCCGACAATGAGTTTATCAATGAAATCCTGGCACCTCGAGCTGTAACTCGGGGACTGCCTTAGTAAAAATTGTCATTCTATGCGTTAACTATTTTATTTTTTATGTCGGCTGGCTTAAGTTCCTTCAGCCTAAGACGGATTAGTAGTGTGTAAGCATCAGAAACTCAACTCTTCGACTTGCTGTTGTCCAACAAGATTTGGCTTCATGGCAAGCAAGAGAACAAGTTTGGAATTGCGTAGCACACGAAAAACGACTAAGGAAAAGAACGTAATCGAGCCGACATTTGTTATTCGGACTAACCTTATGTTTATCTCATTTTTGCTATGCTGGATTATTTTGAGCTAATCCTCAAGTTTCCAAGTATTGTTAAGTCAAATTTTGAAACTCGGACTCGTAAGTCACAAAACCGAATCATGGTAGACACGAGCCGAGCCATCAAATTGGAGAAACAAGAAAATGAAACTCGGGGACTACGCCCAAGTTAATCCGGCGTGAATAGCTAAGTAGCAAAATATAATCAGTATGAGTGATACATCTGCACCCGGCATTCGGGGATCTGATAAATTTCAAAGTGTTTTTCGTGCTTAAGGAGCAGCAGCAGGAGGAGGTAACTCGGCGCCAGTAGGTGGAACTCCGGCTTCAGTCTCGTCATCATCTTCATTATCTTCGAGATCTGAGGCTTCGTCCTCTTCCTCGTCACCCGAACCATCTTCAACAAATTCATCATCAACGACGCCAAGGAAGCTTGGTGCTCCGTTCCATTGATGGACAAGGGCAAACTGGATTAGGTTGTGGGCACAAGCCTTGCACCGAGCAACCCAATCCGGATCATTTGACCATTTGGACCCGATGCGCAAGCGCTCAAGAATCTTCAGATCTAATTTCTCATACCACGTAAGCACAATGTGGAGGACAGTATCAGCTCCAGCACGAGCGGAGGATTCCCTCCAGAGGTCGAGCTTGGTCTCGCAATCCATCAGCCTATTGATCAAAACAGTAGATTCCTCCGGAACATCTTCATCAGGCCAAAGGGCACGAAAGATCCGGATGGCTGAATAAAGGAGACCCGAGCCATAGTTCTTCACAATTTCAATGCGAGAGGATAGGTTGACCAACAAGTCCTCCATGTCATAGGGAATAGTTTCAGACCTAGGACCAGTTGGGGTACCCCTCTGCTGGGGGAACTTGCCGACGACAGTAGCCGCAATGGCATCGCTCTAGGGGAATTTGCCTGAAAACGAAACAAGTGAAATAAGTCAAAGGGTTTAACCCGGAGAAATACATATCGGCTGAAGGAAAAGAACTTACGGGAGATATGACTATGGATCCGAGTCAGCTTGTTGGTGCAATCAGCACGCCTCTTCCGGAGGTTCTCAAGTTCGACATTAGCCAAGTCAAGCTTGACATCGGCCTCCTTCAGCAAGTCTTGATCCTTTGAAAGTTGAAGGCTAAGACATTCTCGCTCTTTGGTGAAGTCTTGGTCAGCCTTGTCCATCTCAATCTTGTGGAGCTCTTTAAGTTTTTTCATCTCAGCCTTGAGCTTGGAAACTTCATCATCCTTGGCTCGGAGTTTGGCAAGTTCGTCATCCTTCTTCTTGAGCTCGGCCTAATGTTGCCCTGCTTGTTCAAGAAAATGCAGCATCATATCAGGCACGGGCTGTGTTCATTTGTGCGCTGAATTCGGTGGGCCCAAACTTCTTCGAGAGATCGTCGTTTGGATCGACGAACTCCGCTTTGTTCCAATTGTCGACGTATTCAATAAAAGCTGGAGGATAGCTCTCTCCGCTAAGCATGTGAGGCGCCACCAAGCCTTTGGCGTGGGCTTCTCTCCTTGCAACTAGGGCGGCAGCAGGGCTGGTATGCAATGCGAGTTGTTTGCTGCTAGCTGACCCGGAGGAAGCATCTCTCTTCGGCAGCATAGACGCAAGCGTGTGATGTCCAGCCTCGATGGATGTTGCCTTGGTGGCGCCAGAACCTTTCTTAGCCTTGGGCTGCTGCTGGGAGGCTGAGGCTTGAGCTGCAGATTTGGACTTGGGTGCGGCCGTGGTGCTAGCTGGGTTTTCTCGCCGAGTCTTGGAAGATTCGGACGAGGCAGAAGGAGTTGGTGTTGGTACTGGTGCTTGTGTTGCTGTTGGTGCTGCTGATGCTGCTGGTGCTTCTGGTGGTACTGGTGCTGATGCTTGTGCGGGTGCTGGTGCTGTTGTTGCTGCTGGTACCTCGAAGGTGATGGGGTGCGGCTGAGACGATGAAGAGCTGGGGGCATCTGCTACCTCGGCCGTGCCACTTCCCCCTACTCCGAGGTTGCCCCCCTCTGGACAAGGTGGACTAAGGTCCGGTGCAGCCATCGAGCCTTCCTGAATTGGGCTCAGCAGGCTCATGTCATCGTCACGAGGGGGAGATGGGGTACGCCGGAGGGGCGAAGCGATGCTGGAGCCGCTCTGGGGAACCTCCACGGCAACCCTATCAAATTAAATGAAGAATAACACATTATAACAAAAAGAAAGGTATATGGATAGAGGAGCATGAGGCAGAGAATTGGACAAAGAGAAAAGTGACTTACTCGTCAGAAGTCAAAGGCTCCTTGGGCTTCCGAGCTCTCCAAACTATGGCTTTAGTCGGAGGTTTGCTGGCGACCTTGTCAGCGGAGTTCTTCCGCCTTTTGGTTGTCTTGGGAGGCCCGGAAGAAGCAGCGGAAGTGGTAGCCTGTTTCTTCGACACGGCTGGGGCCGGCTCACCCGAAGAGAGAGGGGCATCTTCATGGATCTGCCCAGCCGTGTTAGCTAAAGCCGGAAATGCGGAAATAGGCGCCGGGTTATATTCCTTCAACACCTCAATGTCGGAATCATCTTCATCGTCAGGCCAATTCCTTAAGGAAGAGAAGTTACTAGAGGGTCGCTTTGTTGCGTCCGGGGTAGGCAGGAACATTTCCTGATCCGGTTCCTCCTCGTCTGAGACAAGTCGATCCTTCCCCCATTTGAGGGAAGGCTTGGTGCCATCTTCAAGGGTTTGCTTAAGAAACAACTAAAAGGAAAATGCAAAAGGATCAAATAAATAACATGCTCCGACATAGGATATAACTCGGAAAAGGGGTGGGTAATGAGATTTACCGCAGGAGGAGGCTTGTCCTGGAAGTAATGCTCCAACCCCCACTCCCAATCAGCGGAGAAGTCCTTATCGGTCGTGAACATGGCCTTGATCTGGCGGAAGATCTCAGTGTTGTTCAACTCGAAGGAGGAGGTCCGGTTGGGGTCAAGTCGCCAGCTCATGTGGCAGAGCATGTGTGTGCGCTTCTATAGGGGAAATCCGGCTGCGGACAAATGTGATCATCACGTCCTTGTTGCGCAGCCCCAGATCCTTCAACTTCTGGAACCTCTTATTAACCTGATTCGCCAGGGCAGTGGGTTTCTTGGGAACCTAGTCCCATAGAGCCGGATTAGGAGGACCCATCGCAAAGGGGCGCAGCCGGATCAGATCCTCATCCGAACCATTCCTCACGTAAAAGAAGGTCCAGGCCCAGCCCATCCAGGAATCAAGCCCCGTGACCCGGGGGAAGACAGATTGTTTCCGGGGTGAGATGGAAGCCGCACCACATTGGGTCAGGTGCTTGTCCTCCGGGGCACACTCCTTATCCGGAACCATGTTCCTTCGCAGGCCGAAGAACCGGATCCAGAACTCTTTGGTGGGCCACAGGCCGACGTATCCTTCTACGGCGGAGGCGAAGGAAGAAAGGGATGTAATGGCATTCGCCGGAAGATGGTGAGGTTGGAGTTCGTAGATGTTGATGAAATCATGGAAGAAATCACTCACAGGCAGGCCAAAGCCGCGCTGGAAGTGAGACAGGAAGACGACGAACTCACCCGGATTGGGTGAGGGAGCGAGCTCCTCGGAGGCAAGGCGAGAAATCACGCCCTCCGGGATGCGGCAGGTGCGGTAGAGCCAATCCAGGTCATCTTGGCACACCCAAGAACCGGCCCAGGAACCGCGCTCCATGGTTTCACCCCCTCCTCCATCTCTTCTTCAACGACGGCGAGCTCCTCCTCAATCATCTCCAGGTCGTTGTCCTCGCCGGCCCGTTCAGACGAGGGAGGCAATGGCTTGGATTGGCGCGGACCCGTGACGTTGAAGCAGCACGGGAGAGGTAGCGAGGCTAATGCAAAGAAGCACGGTGCAGCGGCGGCGCGGTAGAGCAGATGCGGCGGCGGCGCTGTCGCAAGGAAGAAGAAGAGGCAGAGAGGCAGAGGGGCGCGAGAAGGGGAAAATAGCCAAGGGGCGCACCCCTCCCCTATTTAACCACGCCCCAGCAGTGGGTAGTGGGATCGTGCTGTGCATCGAGGCCACACGGAGTGGCCATGTATCAGCCGGATCAGCCAATCAGAGGCAAGCCATAGGAAGGGCCACATGAAACACGGGATATCACGATGCGACGTGGTGATGCAGTTAACGAGGAGGCAACTGCGACGCGACGTTTGTTGCAGTAACCTCTGACAATAAGTGCAGTAACTGGCGCATGCCCTTAAAATGAGGCAAGATGATGGATTACACTCCACGTAGGACGTGGGAAAGTGTATGAGAGAAGGAAGGATAACACGGAAAATAGAAGGATGACCTGGCCAACGAGTGATAACTCGGAATGTGCCAAGGGAAAGCTATGCCATGAAATCCGAGCTATGAGGTAACTCGGTAAAGGGAGCAAAAAGCTTGGTAGATTGAACCTGTCGTGGCCTTAGCAGCTGAAGTTGCTAAGACCGCACCAGCTTCGGGGACTAATGTTGGGGGATACCCCCGGGTAGGGTCACGCCGGGGTATAGAGGTCGAGTTAGCCGAGGTACGGCAAGGTCAAAGCATATGCTGGCCGAGTCACCTCAAGGCAGGCCGACTTACGGAGTAACCCAGACTGGAGGATGTCCACCTAACTGTGTCCTGACCGACATATGTCGTGTGCCTGCAGGCTTTTTGTAACTCGTATGCAGGTACCCACGGGGCCGGATTAGCCAGGCATGATCCGGGTTATATCAGGCTTGCAAGAGAAGGAAGGTATCTCGCTGGTCAAAGGGTGACCTCTGTGTGTAGGAGCATGAGCGAAGCGAACAGAGGGAGGGACCAGCGAGGCGTGGACGACAAAGGTGACACACCCTATGTCGGCTGACGCTGGCGCCGCAGAGGATTACGTAGCCTCTGCATGGCTTACGACAGCAAAAGGAGACCCGACCGGTTTGCTATTTTGGGAGAGGCATATTCCCAGGAATATGCCTCCATGTATGCCCTAACTAGAGACCTAGCCTCCCCTTTATAAGGGGCACTAGGGCCTCTGTAGTTGGGGCTGGCAGGCTGGTGGGCGTATGAGTAGTTTGTTCATTGAGAGATAGGTGCTGGTGAGAGTAAGAGAGCTTCTTCTTCCTCCTCTCCCCAATACAGCTGAAGGAGCATCTATAACCTTGTACACTTGGAGAATACAAAGCATCTGTGTGTGGAATCACCACACTATCCCTCCCTGGATTCCTCTAGTGCATATTGGCCCCATCTTTAGCCTATCCATGGCATCTGCCGTGACACCACCACGACAAGGGAGTATACCCAGGAGGAGTTCAAATAAATATTCCGTGAATACCATGTTCCGAAAAGTGTTATTGAACTGAAGCGCAGGGAATTTGAGGAACTGCAGCAAGGTTACTTTAGTGTCATGAAGTACATCCGGGAGTTTAGTGATTTATCTCGTAACACTGCTGACGAGGTAAGCACCAAAGAGAAGAGAAAGAAGCGGTTCATGCGTGGACTGAATCCATTTGTGAAGATGCAGTTGAGGCTTGCCCACAAGTAGACTTTCCAACAGTTGCTAGATGCGGCTATCACTTTTGAGGATGATTACAAGAATGTTTAGGAGGATAGAAGGAAGAGGGCGAAGCAAGAAACTAAAAGAGTTCAATCAAGTAAGCCAAAACCAAACCTGGAATTTAAACCCTGGGTTAGACCCTCCAATAATCCCAATCGTGGGGCATCATCGTCTCGGAGGACCGTCATCTATCACAATTGTGGGTTACCGAGCATTTTAAAAGTGAATGTCAAAAGCCAGTAATCATATGCTATGGTTGTGGTTAGAAGGGGCACATGAAGCCTGATTGTCCCAATAAACCACCAGGTGGTTGGCCTACATCAGGCGGTGGTCAAGCAAATGGCAGAGGCGGACAACCTAATGAAGGGAATATGCCCTAAGAGGTAATAATAAATTTGTTATTATACATATTCCAAGTATATGATAGATATTTATTTTGCATGCTATAATTGTATTAATTTGGAAACGTTAATACATGTGTGTTTAATAAACAAAAAGGAAAGTTCCTAGTTATGCCTCTCTTATAAACTAGCTCGTTGATTAACAATATGATCAAGGTTTCCTGATCCTGGACATTGGATGTTGTTAATAACAAGGTCAGATCATTAGTGGAATGATGTGATGAACATTCATCTGAAGTATAGCATTATGATCAAAGTCATTGTGTTTATATTGCTATAACATCTAACAAAGTAATCCTAGTCCTTAGACCATGAGATCATGTTAATCACTAACACTGGAAGAGTATCTTGATAACATCAAACGTCACACCATGAAAGGGTGATTATAAAGGTGGGTTCAGTGCTACAAAAGTGTTATGTAGAAGCTCATGGATCAAGAGTGGAATTTGTCCATCCTGATGATGGATAGATATTCTCTGGGCCCTCTCGGTGATATCACATTGGTTAGCTTGCAAGCAAGTGATGAGATCACTAGAATGTTATATCACGGGAATGAGAAAAGAGTACATGTCGGTAACGAGATCAAACTAGGTATGGAGATACCAATGATCGAATCTCGGACATGTAATATATCGCGAGACAAAGGGATTTAGTTACTAGTGTTAAAGGTTCACAGAAGTCATCGTAGAATGTGTAGGAGTTAGTATGGATCTCCAGGTCCCGCTTCTGATTATTGATCTGAGAGGGGTCTCGATCAAGTTTGCATATTCACAAACCGTAGGGTGACACACTTAAGGGACACCAACACCATTTGGAGCAAATGTGTTTCAAACGAATGAATTGCAAAGCGCTCGAATTATTTCAATAGATACCGAAATTGTTTCGGGTGAAATTGCGGAAACTGGTTCTGCATGTAATATTGAAATGTTGGAGGGGTTTTATGTGAATTTTGTTAATTAAAGTAATTAACAAAATTCTGAATAAATTTAATAAATGAGAGATCATTAAATTTGAAGAAATTTAATGCATTTAAAGTAAAGACTTTAAAGAGGAATGTTAAGGGACACTTTTATGTGGAGGGGGTTACCACCACATGAATGGGGGTGGTGAGGGGTCACCCCCCATGGGGCTCCGGCCATGGGGAGGGGTACCCCCCTCCTCCTATAAAAGGACACCCCTCTCACCCTTCTTCCCCACACCTCCTCGTGAAGGATCTCTCTCCCCCTCTAGAATTATTCCCCCATGGTCTCGGATTAGCGAGATACATGTTCCCGGTGGCATTTCGTCTGGAAGGAGTTGTTGCTTCCGCTGCATCGCTGGAGCGAGGAGGCGGAGGTTGTTCGGTGGCCTGAACGTGTGTGCGAGTGCGGATGCACTGCTGGTTTGCGGTGCTAGGACTTCCACACGATCTTGAGATCGGCAAGCGTACGACTACATCATCCACGAGTTCCTACTTGTTAATAAAACTTTGTTGTCTTCGAGGGTAA
Organism: Avena sativa; assembly: GCA_916181665.1. Classification (NCBI taxonomy): domain Eukaryota; kingdom Viridiplantae; phylum Streptophyta; class Magnoliopsida; order Poales; family Poaceae; genus Avena; species Avena sativa. Next base: position 689,271,894 of record OV702289.1, read on the forward strand.
GTTCTCCATGGATGTATATCCACCCATTGCTTGTATCAAGTAGATAGATCTTGATGTATAGTTCTCATCGTAGGAATTCTTTTCTATGATGCGAACCCTTTAGTGGTACCAGAGCCTGATCTATGCGTAGGTGGTTTGCACTGGTAGAACACATAAGAGTATGTGGGCGGTGATGATCATGTTATTGCTTCTTATATGTACTTTGGATATTGGTGGCATAGTGGGATGAAGCGGCCCGGACCAACCTTACATCTCATCGCACATGAGACCAGTTCCAGACTGACATGCAACTAGTTTTGCATAAGTGGCTGGCGGGTGTCTGTCTATCCTACTATAGTCAATATCCGATTTACGATGAGTTGCTAATAATTTGGTTATCATCGTTGTGGTTCCATGTTCGTAGGTAAGAGCGGTTCTATCTTTGAAAGCCCCAAGCCACGTAAACTTGCAATTGATAAATTAGAGGCGTCTAGTTTAGATCGTTGTTGGGCTTGTGTCATGATATGGTATTGTTGTGAGTTGATGTATAGTTGATACACTTACAACACACTTAATGTGTAAGTTCCATAGACCTGGGCCTTACACACAAAGGATTGATAGAGATCATACCACGATGCATATGATAGTGATCAAATGCAAGAACCATATCATTTCACTTTACACATATGATGTTCGCATCTTATATTGCTAGTTTGGCGTTTTTAGTAGCGTTATAAGATGATCCCTCATTTAAATATCAACATAAAAATGTGTTCTTCCTTAAGTATGCACCGTTTATGTTTTGCCCCTTCAAGACATCACGTGAGGATCGGGTGTACTTGAATTCATGATCATATTTCGGGTGTAAGACAGTTTTACACATGCGAGTACTAAGGTTCTTACTTGGCGAGCCTAGCATGTACAGACATGGCCTCGGAACACGGACCGAAAGTTTAAGCATGAGTCATATAGTTGATATGATGCCCATATAGATGCTTGACTTTGAAGCTACACCGACTCATGTGATGATCGGACTTGGTGTAGTGGATTTGGTTCATGTAATCACTAAAAAGACACGAGGGATGTTGTTTTTGAGTGGGAGTTTAGTTGAAATCAATCTATCATAAACTTAGTCTAAATAAACTTTACAAATTCTATTGTAGATGGAACCACCTGCTTTTAATTTCAATGTGTTCATGGAGAAAGAGAAACTTGCTGCGAATGGTAGCAACTTCACCAAGTGGGCTATGAATTTGAGGATTCTCCTCTGCTGCACAAAAGCAATATGTGCTAGAAGCGCCACTAGGCCCCCCACCAGCTCCTGATGCCCCTTGATGACCCACAAGTATAGGGGGTGTATCGCAGTATTTTCGAGGAAAGTGAAACCCAATTTATTGATTTGACACAAGGGGAGCCAAAGAATATTTATAAGCCTTAACAACTGAGTTGTCAATTCAGCTGCACCTGGAAACAATCTTGCTCACAGTAGTTTATTAGTAGCAACAGTTTTGTAGTAGCAATAGTAAAGTAATAGCAGTAGTAAAAGTAAAGACAATAGTAACAATTGCAGTAAAAGATAGGATTAAGGCGCGGTAGGCACATGGATGGATGGACGGGCGTTGCATGGACAATACAATTCACATGGCAATTAGAACATAGGGCATTTGCAGATAAATAATATAAAGCATCCAAGTACTAAATAATCATAGGCATGTGTTCCATATATAGTCATACATGCTCGCAATGAGAACTTGCACAACATCTTTTGTCCTGCCAGCCCGTTTGCAGCGGGGCCTCAAGGGAACTACTGGCAATTAAGGTGCTCCTTTTAATAGAGCACCGGAGCAAAGCATTAACACTTCGTGAACACATGTGATCCTCACAACAAAGCCATTCCCTCTGGTTATCCCGATTTCTGTCACTTTGGGGCCTTTGGTTCCGGACAACAACGTGTGTATACAACTTGCAGGTAAGACCATAAACAATACTATCATAATGAATCAATAACATGTTTAGATCTGAAATCATGGCACTCGGGCCCTAGTGACAAGCATTAAGCATAACAAGTTGCAACAAAGTCAAAAAGCACTAATAGTAGATACTAGGCACCAAGCCCTAACAATCCGATGGCATTACATGAACGATCTCATCCAGTTCCTACCATCCTCATAGCCTACAGCGGGGGATTACTCACTCATAGATGGGGAAACATGGATGGTCGATGGAGAAGCGATGGTGATGATGATGGCGATGATCTCCTCCAATTCCCCATCCCGGCAGGGTGCCAGAACGGAGTTTCTGGTTCCGAATCGCGGAATCTAGTGGTGGTGGCATAGTGGAACTCTTTCTGGAAAAACGTCGAACCCCCCTGAGTTTTTAGGTCAAGAGGCAACTTATAGGCGAAGATGGAGACCGAGGGGGTGCCTAGGGCGGCCAGACTACCCCCGGGCATGGCCAGGCCTAGCTCGTGTGGCCAGGTGGTGTGGCCAGGCCCCAGCCCCACTCCCTCTCGTATTCTGGCTCCGTGAATCTTCTGGTGAAATAGGATTTTTGGCATATTTTCCGGGATTTTTCCTGATAGTTGATTTTCTGCACAAAAACTAGACACCAAGGTAATTCTGCTGAAAACAACATCAGTCCGTGTTAGTTGTATCCAAATCACACAAGTTTAGAGGAAAAACAATAGCAAAAGTGTTCGGGAAAGTAGATACGTTTTGGACGTATCAACTCCCCCCAAGCTTAGCTTATTTCTTGTCCTCAAGCAATTCAGTTGAAAACTGAGCACGATAAAAGAAACTTTCACGAACACATTTTCTTCATATGATGTATATATTCTCAGCATATGATCAACTACTCAGGCAATTCATAATAAAGAGTATGCAACTAAGTTTACTTAATAGGCATTGCAAGCTATGAGGAGATTCCAACTCAAAAATAATAAGTAGCATGAAACACAAACATAAGCAACATTGCAATGCTCATAAAAAAGGTATGATAGAGTGGTATCTCACTTGCCTTTGATTGTAGAGCAAACATAAGTGCCAAGGCACCTCTGAAGTTCAAGTGAAGACTAGAAGTAAATATATCAAAGATACAAGCATCAAAGTCATAACACAATTAATTAAGTTTTGAGACAAGCACATTACACTAAGAATGACAACTATGCTCTCAAGAAAGTGCTCATAGAATATGTGGAGACTCAACAAAGAAATGAAAAGGTTTTGAATAGTTTGAAAGGCTTCCAAATGCTGAAAGTATGGTACTCATTAGCTTTGAGCTCTCAATGCCCCTATCATAAGCATCTTTAAATGGTTAAGGTTAAAGTGACACAACTAAGAGAATATGCTTAACAAGTTATAAGCTAAAATCTCATGCCCCGTACTTACGAGTACCGGACCTCATGCTACTCAACTTCAGTCACAAGTAAGCTCTTGTCATTGTAAGTACATATGTATCATAGAGAACCGCCAACAGGGTACCCCTTGCACATGATACAGGAGTTATCCCATAATCAAAATGACAAGGCAAGCAGACAATGAGCATCTCAGCGATCTTTTTATTTGCTATTTGCATAGGTTTTTATTAAGGATGCTCCATAGAATGCTCATTATGGTTATTCTGCAAGTTTCCACCATGATTAGGCATGGTTTAGGCTAGCAGCCCAGGCATTTCTCTAACACACATACAAACTCCATGATCTTACAAGTTCCCCTTTTATTTCACACCGCCGGGATCCATAAGCAAAAGAATCATGATATCAACGAGGTACAAAGTACCAGTGCAATGTTGAAAGTGTTCCCCATGATACATGGTTCTGCTAACTTCAACTTATAAAGCGCAAGCATATACGCAACAAAGATGGACATAATGGTTCAAGATTATTAAGTGCAAGAAGATAAAGTGTGCCATCAAGTTCGTGAGAGCTTTACTAACTAACTTTCTCATAACAAGCAAACATTTTATTCGGAAGAAAACAAGGCATATTGAATATGCACGGAACAACAAATAATGCTAATAGGTAGGTATGGTGGACACTTTTGGCAATATTCGGTTTTAGGGAGTTGGAAACACGAGCAAAGCTCATACTCAGTGCAGGTGAAGGCTAGCAATAGTAAGGGAGCGACAAACGAGAGAGCAATAACTGTCATAATCATGTTTGCAAAAAAACAGGACTAATCATGGCATGAAAGTGATTCAGGACCCCTGAGGCAAAATAATTCATCGAGGCTTAACTGATTATTGTTTCAGTCATAAGCATGTATGAGCATGTGCCAAGTCAATTCAAGTGAAACACTTAGAGGAGGATACCACAGTGTCATACCAAGTTATGAATAGAGCAATGCAAGCAAACATTCATATGACATGCTACGAACTATTAGCGAGCTAGAGCTAATCATCAGAAAGTAAGAACTACTAAGCATCCATAAATAACATACACCCTACATGAACAGACTAAGCATGCCCACAATGATGAGTATATGTATAAAAATGAAAACAAATAGAGTTCGTTACCAGCCTCTTACCACACCTAAGTTGTCATTAATCCTCATTATTTCCCTTCACTTATGTGGCTTGAATAATAACATTAAACCAAATTCCACTGAGGACTGCTGAACCCTGCAATAAACTCACAAAACCAAAGAAGAACAACAAATATTTTTGGTGTTTTCGATTTTTAAAAGCAAGAACCAAAAAGGAAGAACAAGCAAAGCAAAATCTTTTTGGGTTTTTCGGATAGTTCAAACAAAGCAAAAAGGGAAAAGCAAACCAAGGCAAAAATAAGAAGAAGCAAACAAAGAGAAACACCAGCAATATTTTTGGTCTTTTTGTGTTTTAGGAAGCGAGAACAAAGAGAGAACAAAAACTAAAAAGAGAACGAAACAAGAATATACAAAGTACCGACGAAACATGACATGGAGATGAGTGTGATGTCGGTGTACCTCCCCCCAAACTTAGGCTTTTGGCCTAAGTGGGTATCAATCCCAACCTGGACAAGATGGAGCGCCTCCGTAGTACGGTGAGGAGGTACCCTCGTCCTGGTGCGAGCTCGAGTACGCCCCACCGTAGTGCGCAGAGTAATCGTAGGAGGGCACATCGTCCTGGTGCTGCCTGTGGAAACCCAACAAGCGGAGCTGCTCGTCCACCTCCTCCTTGGATCGCGACCATGGTCTCCTGTGAACACTGGACAAAGTAGATTGCGGCAAAGGAATCTCGCTTTCATCCCCGTCAGTAAACAACATCATGTATACTAAATTTTCCATATCAGAGTTAGTAGTGACGAAGTGATGTGTTTTCATAGCAGCAAGGTCAAGCCTTTGTGGTGCCAATATAGTATCATTGGGATCCACCGAAAGCTCTAATGCTCTGACCATACGTGAAGCAATGATGCCCCCATAAATAGGTCCCCTAGCAGCTAGGCGGCGAGCAATAAGAGACCCATGATTGTATCGAGTATCATTGTTAAGCGCAGAAGCGAGGAAGGCTAAATGATAATTGGAGATATTACTCATATTCTCCCTACCAAGAATGCTAGTAGCAAGATAATAGGCAAAGTATCTAAGAGCAGAGAGTTGGATCTTTCTTATCTTCCCGCGCTGAGCTATGCGGTCATCGTCGTTGGTCACACCTCGATAGAGCTCCAGCAAATCAGTGGGTCGCCCTTGAATCTTCTTCATGGTCCCTATCATGCCTACACCTATAATACTGCAAAATCTTTCCAATGGCATGGTAAAGAGAAGATTATAAATTATGAAAGAAACAGTTGACTGATAGGGGGTGTTAGTGAAAACGAAACTCTCAACAAAAGTCTTGGTGAGCATAGCGTATTGCTCACTGATACATTGCAAATGTATCTATAAGTTTTGATGTTCCATGCTTGGTTTTATCCACTTTCTTGTGTTTTTTCCACACTTTGGAGTACTTTTCATATGATTTCTTGGACTAACCTATTAACAAGAGCCACAGTGCCAGCTGCCTGTTTTCTACTGTTTTTGGTTCCAGGAAAGTCAGAAAATGAATATTCTCGGAATTGGACGGGACAAAAGCCAAAGTTCTTATTTTTCCAGAAGTCCTCATATGCCAGAATACGAGACGGAGAAGGGTTGGGGGCCGGCCACACCACCTGGCCGCACGGGCAGGCATGGCCCACGCCAGGGGGTGGTCTGGCCGACCCCAGCACCCCCTCGGCCTCTCCTTCCGCCTATATATTGCCCTAGGGACGGAAACCCTAAGTACCCGATCAAAAACCCACTAAAGAGTCTGTAGCCGCCGTCATCTCCATCCCTAGATCGGGAGGGATCTGAAGCTCTTCACGGCACCCTGCCGGAGAGGGGAATTCACCCTGGAGGCCTTCTTCATCACCATGCAAGCCTCCAGTGTGATGCGTGAGTAGTTCATCTTTGGACTACGAGTCCATGTAGTAGCTAGATGGCTGGTTCTCCTCCTTTGTGCTTTCATGTTTAGACCTTGTGAGCTTCGTTCATGATCAAGATCATCTATTTGTAATTCTGCATGTTGTGTTTGCGGGGATCCGATGGATCTTGAGATGCTATTTCAGATTGATTATTGATTCTATCATGTCTTTGTTATTTGTGATCTTGCATGCTTTCCGTTGTTAGCAGCTATCTTGGCCAAATAGATGCTATCAACTCCAAGAGTTAGTATTTATGCTCGATAGTGGGTTCATGCCTCTGTTAATCTGGGGAAGTGACAAAAATCTCTAAGGTACTAGATGTGTTGTTGCTACTAGGGAGAAAATGTCAACACCCGGATTTTTAATCCCAGATGCCCGTTATGCCATACCTCACAATCCCAGGATTACCATTTTTGCGAGACATAAAGGATTGGATATCACAGTACATCATCCATTACAAACCATACATAAGGTCTTACATAAATAAGGATCTCATGATCCAGTCTTAATACAACAAGCAGCGGAAATAAAATATAAGCGTAGCGGTGGGGTCCATCTTCAGGGGCACAGGCAATGCTGACGAAAGAAGATAGTCCTAGTTATCATAGCCGTCCTGCTGGCCATCATCTTGGTAGTCTCCTTCATAGTCTGGCCATGAGAATAGCCAGGGACAAAAGCCATGAGTACTCTTTAAGTACTCGCAAACTACCACTAACAAGTAATATAATGCTAAGTTAAAGTGCTAAATCTAAGTTTAACTATAAAGTTAAGTTTGAAACCTAAGCTGAGTTCTGAAGCAAGGAAAGATAAAATAAAGTTCTAGAATCACTTAATTTGGGAAGCTATTGTCATGAACACAACCCTGTTGTGGTCAAGTCAAGATTCATCATTCATTTCATAAGTTTTTTTGAAAACATCTGACAACGAAACAGTATGGCCATTCCAACTGTCCATAACCGGGGACGCGGCTATTCGAATAGTTTGACACTCTGCAGAGGTGGTACACTTTCACCACAAGATACGATACATCTGTCAGGGATAGCCTTGAATCATCATACTTAGTACGTAGATAATCAAACATAACCTTCCCTTTACACACCCTAGTATAAGCACCTCTCTTATGAGCATGGCCTCCCGGCCATGACCATAAGTCATCTTGGGCACTACATAGGTGGACAACATTGAGAGGTAGCCTCAGCTCAAACCTCTCCCGCGAGGTAACTAATACTAATGCATATAAATTTCCAGTTAAGCCTTACCCAATTCAGGTAATGTGGTTGTACGATAAATTTGGAATGGTATCGCATCCGAATCCAACCATCAGTTTTATAAAAGGGTTAAGGCTCATGCCTCAACATTTTCATCATCATAAACCATTTGTGTTTCTCAACACATGTCAAAACATCTCAATGGAATGACTCATCATTCCAAGGTTTTCATAATTCATTTTCACCAAGTGTTCCCATCTAAAGTGACTCAAGTTTTTATCTACTCTAAACTACTAAGTTAAGAGTGTTCACTAAGGTGGAAAAGATGGGTTCAATCTCATGCCATAGAATGAAATCTAAAGCTTATCTAAATAGGCCAAGTTTTATACTCTTTATGCTACCTTTAAAACAAGTAAAGAACTTTGGGTAAAGTAAAGGAAGTAAAGCTTGAAAATAATATTTGGGGTAACTAATAGTCAAAGTGGTATAGTCAAAGCATGCCTAAAGCATCTTTGTTAAACCATCTAGTTCAATCCTAGCTTGCTAATAGTAGCTTGCTAAAATAAGTTTTGCAAGGGTTATCTTGCCAATAATAGCTTGCCTTGGTTGGTGCAGTGGTTGAAGTTTTTGTCGTCAGATTGATGACAAGTACGCCATGAGGGGGTCCTCGAGGCGTGCAGAAGAGAGGGGTGTGAGACGTACGGTATTCCGGGACGGTGAGCACACAAGTTTACCCAGGTTCGAATCCGCCGACTTTGGACGGATCCTACTCCTGCTCACAATCCAGTAATACGGCAGAGCCGGAATATGGGTTACAAGGGTATCACATGTGCGAGTCGAGGGTCTAAAGTATTGGGTGCCCTAAAGGCTCTCCCTAGGACGGCTTATATAGATATCCGGCCTAGGGTTTACATGAGAGATCTATCCGGCTATGTCTAAGAGTCGGTTATAGAGTACATCTTGAACTACAAGTAACATTATAGGCCTAAGTTGGCAAGTCTTCTGGGCCTTCCCGTAGCCGGATTGGACTCCGTCTTCTCTCCCTGACTGGGCCGCCCATGAAGCAAAGCTCTAACCTGAAGTGGGCCACCCTGGTCAGTGAGGAACTGTGAGGATACCCGGAAAGTATATCCCCAACAACAACCCCTGGAGGCCTCCAAGATCCAAAGTCGGATTTATCATCGTCTAGCTTGATCTTCGGCTTGCAGAATCTTGAAGGGTTCCTAAAACTTCACAACAAAAAATACGATCCGAGTCTTAAAAGTAAGTCGGACCTTTCAATTGGTTACTTGGATTTTCCAGCTCAATTTTAAACTAAGCCAGAACTTGGTCTCTAACGCCACTTGACACAAGCATGGTCAAGTCATATCATCTGACAGGCGTTCCGTCAGCACGACCGTTTGGTGGGTCCGCGGTTCGCGGAACCGAGGCGCCGTTTCAATGCATGCGTGGAGATCGAGGCGACGCAATCATCGCGTGGGTCCTTCCTAGTTCTTTCCACGACGCGTGGGGGTTACACTATAGCGTTTGCATGAATCTTGGCGCAGGTAGGTGGATATAAGGGGTTCAGATTTCTTCTCCTTTCCACCAGTCCTTTGTCGTTTCCTTCCTTCCGAATCCTCCTGCACGCACAGAGCCTCCTCGTCCTTCCCCCACAGAAACTCCCAGCACCGCCCCTTTTAGGTCATTTTCTCACCGAAGAAATGGCTTCATCATCTTCTTCCTCCGGATTGGCGGCAGCAGCGGCGGCGGCGAAGGCGGAAGCAGCAGTAGAGAAAGAGAGCTACCGGGGAATTTGGATCCCCTGCGCCCTTGACGAGGCAGGCCTCAAGAACGTGGAGAAGGAGGGGCTTCTCGCCGCCGGGGACTGGCGGAGCGGCTGTGGTGAAACCGTCCCCAACCCGCTCGATGGCGAGCGGGTCCACTTCGGCACCCATCTCGACCGAGGTCTGTCTTTTCCTCCCTCGGAGTTCTTCTCCGAGGTGATAGATCATTATGGAGTTCAACTCCACAATCTTCCTCCCAACTCACTTTTAGAAATGAGTGTGTATGCTGCGCTTTGCGAGGGCTTTCTCGGCATTAGGCCGAGTTTGCTTCTCTTCCGGTTTTATTTCCATGTCCGGAGGAATTCCATCACTGCCGGTGTTCCTTATATCACCGGCACTATTAGCTTTTCTCTTAGACGTGACCGGGCATATCCCAAAATTTCTGCCAGTGGCTCGGTCAAACAATGGCCAGCCACTTTTTTCTACCATAGGGATATTCCGGCTCCCGGCAAAGCTACTGCTTTGCTAGCTTTTGTCGACAGAGCTGCCACGGCCCAGCCTTCCTAGGACGAGGCTGCTCTGGCTCTCACTGATGATCTGATCCTCGCTAAGAGGCGGATCGAATATCTGATCAAGCATAGTGGTCTGAAGGGATCCGACTTGGTCTAGTGCTGGGTCTCACATCGGATCCAGCCACTTCAGTACCACGGGGATAGACTGATGCACTCCATCATGTCCTCTCCAACCGACTCCCTCCGCATCAGCTCCAAAGTCTACACCACTCAAGGCTACATAAGCCAAATCAAGTGGCTGATCAAGGAGCGGATCAGGAGGAGGATTCCGGAGGTTTCTCTAGACATGTAGACGGCGGAGAACCCCGTGGTGCCGATAAGCTTCCATCGTCACACCTTTTATGTGCTTCAATCTTCGAGTTATACTACAATACTGATATGTTTTCTTGTTTTTAGCTTGCTGACATCCCCGAGTCGGAACTTGCTCTGCTCGAAGGATGCCCTCCGGAGTTCTCTCAGGAGGTGGAAGTAGTTCCACTACCGGATCTTGCGCTCAAGAAGCGCAAAGCTCCGGCAGTAGCGGTTGGCACAAAGGAAGTGCCTGTCGTGAAGAGGTAACTTTCAGTCACAACTTTTCCACCTTTGTACTTTACTCAAACTTCTTTCCGAGATGTAACGTTTCTGACTTTGTTACCTTCTCAGAGCAAAATCGATCATCAAGGGCAAGGGGAAAGAGATTTCTTCGAAGACCTTGCGTCAGACGAATCTTACCATAGCTTCCCCTGCCACGGCTCCTCCGACTCCGACCCCTCAACCTTCTGCAACTCCGGCGATTACTCCTCCGGTGGTTGCAAAAGATTCGGCTCCTTAAACGGAGTCTGCGATCCTTGGGTCGCAAACTGACGTCATCGTGGGTGCGTCAGCTCAAGATAAGGGTGAACCCTCTTCGGGTAATGATCCCTCGGCTGAAGTCTTCGCCGAAAACCTCCTCAGCAATCCGGGTCTTGCCAGGTTTGGCCTGACCCGGAAATCTGCAGAGGAGATCCAGCGGCTAGCCAAGCAAGTCCTGGGTAAAAGCCATTTATCCCCGAGGACGAAGCGCAAGAAGCAGAGGACGTCAAGTTCTCTGAACTTCTCACTCAAGTCCGCCTTCGCGACAAGAGGATTAGGACTGGCGAGCTTCCAATAGCCCCAGTGATCCCTCTTACTCTTGCCGAGAAGGTGGCCGCTGAAGTGAATGCGGGTTTAGACAAACTCACCCGCGAGCAATATGTAAGTCAGAATTCCAACTCTTGTTTTTTCCATTATGTTATATCATATCCTCTAGCCCCCAAGCATGAAGTAGGATATAGAATCCGAGTTTATGCTTCATTAGGATGCCAAAGAATGAACTAGTGTAGCCCCCAAGGCTCGTGCTGATATTTAGCAAAAATATTAGCCCGAGTCTTAAGTAGCTTTCTGACTTTGGGTATTCTGACTTACAGAAAGTATGTTCCTATAACCAGGAATTACTGACCAATGTCTGTGATAAGCGGAGAGAGATCAAAGCTCCCCGGCTTAAAAATGCTGAGCTCAAAGTAGCCAAGGATGAAGCCGAAGGTAAACATTCCGAGATTCAAACCTTGTCTTTGCTTTTTTCAATGTCAAATTTTTCTGAACTGGTGTTCTTTTTTGACTTATAGCTCTGGTGAAACAATCCATCGCTATGATTGAAGAGGCCGAGAACCTCAAGACCCTGGTGGTGGAGAACAAGAGACTTCGCCAAGAGTCGGATGAGCTCAAGGCAGATCATGAAAAGAGCATAGCTCAAGTCCTTGAATCCTCCTCCATGGCCACTGATGAGCGTGATCGCAAGATCGCTGCTGAGGATAAAATAATCTCGAATCTCAAGAATGAGCTTGGCAGAGAGAAGGACATATCCCAGGCGCTCCGGGCTGAACTTCAGAGTCTCTGGGAAGAGAAGACCAAGATTGACGACATCATTTTTGGTACGTTCCACCTCTCTGACTTATCTTTTTCTTTGACTTCTATCAATGTCGGTTTTTTCTTAACTTTTTTTGTGTATAGGTCCTCTGAAGTTGATAGACTCTTCCTCATCCGAGCCCCGCACTCACCGGCTTACCCAAGTCGGTGATCTTCTTCATGACTACCGCCAGTCCCTTGAGTACATTGGCGAGTCTCTCAGGATTCTGGACATGCCAAGCATGTCGGATTTTGAGGTGCGGGACAGGGCCAAGGAGATGCCGCAGCTTGTTCGGGACTGGAACATGTCCTACGCACGGACTGCTGTGCAGAACGCTCTCACCATGGTCATGAGCCACCATGGAAACATGGAGATATGGCAAGTGACCAGAGGGTACTGCAAGGTAGACGAAGACGGCCAGGAGCAGGACCTTCAAGCCATCATGCACTGCTGCACCAGATACGAGTGCCACGTAGCTGATTTAACCAGGTACGAGATCCCCTTCTTCACCCGCGTGGATACTCCGCCTCCTCCTGCAGAAGAAACCGAAGAAGTTTCCGATGATGAACGCACCAACTCGGATGCGGACATCTCGGAAAGATATCAAGGCGGAGTGACCAGCGAGCCGGCAGATCCTTCATCTCCTCCTGCATCATAGACCAGAATTTTATGTATTATTCCAGAAAAAACATGATGCGTTTGTAAAATATTAAGTACTATTTATCTTGCAAGTGCTAAGCTTTTGATCTATTGAGCACTTTTCGTCTTTGAGATTTTTGCGTGCCTGAAATGTTTACACAAGCACTTGTATTTTTTCATCTCTACTTATCTTTTATTTGGCTTTCCGCCTCGTCCCTTTCGTGAGCCGGCTAAACCTTCCGCCGGAAACTTTGCCGAGCAACGGAGCTCAATTGCTAAACCAGTTTAAACTCGAAAACAAAGCCGACTTCTAGTACCAACAATTCACCACTCGGAAAATGCCTGCATCCAGCAATCAGACAAATAACCAAAGTAAAAGACTAGAAACTTTAGAATTATACCCGAGGGTAGCAGTTTTAGAATCGGAAATTTGAACTAGAACGAACATGAGCATAAAGTACTTTCAAGCATTATGGGATTTTTGACTTAAGACATGATCATTCGGAAATAAGATGGTTTAAGAACTTCTCAAAAAAAACGTGCGGTAACCAAAACTTTTATTTCTCACAGAACATGTACATATGTATGATTACAAAGAAGGATAAACTAAGAATAAAAGGGACGTAGCTGAGCAATATTCCACGGTCTGTCTAACTCATCCGGATTTGTACTACCTCCAGCTCTCTTTCTCTTCTTAGTAGCAGGTCTTTCTTTGACTGGCCTCATGTCAGTTAAGTAGTATGATCCATTCTGCAATACTCGACTAACTAGAAAGGGCCCTTCCCATACTGGGGAAAGTTTGTGCTTTCTTTGTTGCACAAGCCGGAGAACCAAATCACCTTTATTGAAAGATCTATTTCGGACTCTCTGGCTATGATACTTGAGTAACTTCTGCTTATAGGCTGTAGATCTCATTTCAGCAACGACGCGAACTTCTTCGACTAAGTCGAGATCATTTTGTCGAGAAATCTCGGCATCCTCTTCGATATACGCGGCCACTCTAGGAGAAGTATGAATTAAATCACTAGGAAGAACTGCTTCTGTGCCATAGACCAAGAAGAAAGGTGTGTATCCCGTTGACCTGTTCGGAGTTGTTCGTAAACTCCAAATTACAGAGGGTAGTTCCTCTGCCCAAGCCCCCGCAGCATGTCGTAGTGGTGCTTCGAGTCTTGCTTTCAGGCCTTGTAGAATTAAACCATTTGCTCCTTTGACTTGTCCGTTAGCCTGTGGATGTGCGACTGATGCAACGTCAAGCCGGATATTTTTCTCATCGCAGAATTCGGCCAATTCTCCCATAGAAAAGTTACTCGCGTTGTCCGTGATAATGCTATGCGAATAACCATACCGGATTATAACATCCTCGACAAATCTTTTGGTTGTTGCTCCATCACAACTAGTGACAAGTTTAGCCTCGATCCATTTGGTGAATTTATCCACCATCACTAAGAGGTGAGTAAATCCACTTGGAGCTCGTTTAAAAGGTCCTACCATATCAAGCCCCCAGACTGCAAAAGGCCATGTTATAGGTATTGTTCGTAGCTGATCAGCCGGAACATGAGCTTGTTTGGCGTACTTCTGGCAGCCTTTGCATGTCTTGACTAATCGTTTGGCATCTTCCTGAGCTATAAGACAGAAAAATCCATGTCGAAAAGCTTTTGCCACTAAATATTTGGCTACAGCGTGGTGACCACACTCGCCTTCGTGGATTTCCCTTAAGATTTCCACTCCTTCTTCCGGAGGTACACAACGCTGAAAAACCCCAGAAACTCTCTGTTTATGGAGCTCACCCTTAACAATAGTATAGGCTTTTGCTCGTCGGATAATCTGCCGGCTCAGCACCTCGTCTTTGGGTAATTTTCCATCTACCAAATAATCGACGTAGGGTTGATTCCAGCTGGGAATTACAGCCAGAACTGCTATCAAAGGTGAGTCAGATTTGGTCGGATATTCCTCATCTACTCCCTTTATCGAGGGGACTTTGAGGTGCTCTAAAAATGCGCCATCCGGGACCTCTTTCCGCGTAGAGCCTATTCGAGATAGTGCATCTGCTTCCTCATTTTCTGCTCGAGGGATGTGTTGAACTTCAAACATTTCGAACGATTTAGATAGATCATCCATGACAGCTTTATATGCTGCCATGTGCTTATTTGCATTATAAATATCTGAGACTTGCTGAGCAACAAGATCGGAATCTCCGTAACACATCAAACGCCGGATGCCAATATCCTTGGCAATCTGGATTCCATGCAGTAGTGCTTCATACTCGGCAATATTGTTTGTCGTTGTGAAGTGGATCTGCAACACGTATAAAAGTTTATCTCCTTGGGGTGATTTGAGCACCACGCCAGCCCCCGAGCCCCCTCGAGCCTTAGATCCGTCGAAAAAGAGGGTCCAATATTCCGACTCAGGGAGGATCATATTCTCCTTCATCTCTGTCCAATCAGCGACAAAGTCAGCAAGGATCTGGGATTTGATTGCTGTCCGAGGTTTATACTCAATATCGAAAGCTGAGAGCTCTATGCCCCATTTGGCGACGCGTCCTATGGCGTCGCTGTTGTTGATTATATCTCTCATCGGAGCTTTGCTCACCACGGTAATTGGATGCTCCTGAAAATAGTGTCGTAACTTACGAGATGCTAGGAAAACACCGTAAGCCAACTTTTGATAGTGCGGATATCGCTGTTTTGATTCTATCAAGACCTCGCTGACAAAGTAAGTCGGACGCTGCACCAGGTGTTCCTGATTTTTCTCTGGTCTCTGCACCACCATGATGATACTAACGACCTTACTTGTCACAGCAATATAAAGCAACATCGGTTCCTGAGGTTCCGGCGCTTCAACGATAGGAGCAGATGAGAGTACTTTCTTTAGGTCTTGTAATGCAGCTTCAGCTTCGTCAGTCCAGACAAAATCTTTGGTTTTCTTCAGGAGTTTGTATAATGGTGCGGCTCTTTCACCAAGCTGGCTTACAAATCGACTGACCGCAGCAATGCAACCAGTTAATCTTTGTACGTCCTTCAGCCGAGTTGGCCTGGAAATATTGAGTATAGCCTTAATTTTGTCGCGGTTCACCTCTATGCCTCTTTGAGACACGATGAAACCTAACAATTTTCCGACTGGTATTCCAAAGAAGCATTTCTTCGGGTTAAGCATGATGTTGTATTTTCGTAGATTGGCGAACGTCTCCTCCAAGTCGAAATCAATGTTTCCTTCTTTTTGGACATCACCGCAATATCATCCACGTATGCATGCACATTGCGTCCGAGTTGGTCGTGTAGGCAACGCTGCATCGTGCGCTGGTACGTAGCTCTTGCGTTCTTCAGCCCAAAGGGCATTGTAACAAAACAGAAGGTTCCGAAGGGGGTTATGAATGAAGTTTTTACTTTGTAAGATTCTTCATCCGGATTTGGTGATAGCTGGAATATGCGTCGAGAAAACAGAGGAGTTCCGAGCATGCCGTAGAATCGATAACTTGATCAATTCTAGGCAGAGCGAACGGATCTTTTGGACAAGCCTTGTTCAAGGCAGTATAATCAACACACATCTTTAAATCAGTGGTGTCCTTTTTAGGGACCATTACAGGATTGGCCGACCACTCAGTATGGATGACCTCTTCTATGAATCCGGCTAACTCGAGCCGTGCTAATTCTTTAGCTATTGCCTTAAGCTTTTCGTCGCCAAACCATCGTAAGGACTGTTTGACGGGTTTAACGTTCGGGTTTACATTTAGAGAGTGCTCGGCAAGTTCCCTAGGTACTCCGGTCATGTCAGGTGGCTGCCATGCGAAGATATCTTGATTTGCTTGGAGGAACTTGACGAGCGTGATTTCCTATGTGCTATCTAGGCCTACGCCTATCTGGGTCACCTTGGAGGGATCATCATCCTTCAACAGTGCTTTCTTCGTCTCTTCTGATGCCTTGAACTCTAGATTTGGCTTGGTCACCTCCTTCTTCGTTGCGAGCATCTCGGATGGATCTATGCTCTTCTTGATCTCCTGGTACTCCTGGGTTGCAACACGGCTTCAGCAAAGGCAACATTTCCATCCTCGCACTCTCGCGTTCTTCGGGTCTCCCCTGATGGTGATCACGCCGATGGGACCTGGAATTTTCATCATATTGTAAATGTAACACGGACGAGCCATAAAAGCCCAGTAAGCCGGACGCCCGAATATAGCGTGGTATGCGCTCTTGAACAAGACCACTTCGAAGGAAAGTGCCTCCATCTGATAATTCTTTGGAGTTCCAAAGGTAACATCCAAAGTGATCTCTCACAGGGAATTAGCTTGTCTTCCTAGGACAACTCCGTGAAAAATCACAGAGCTATGGTTCAGCTGGGTCTCCGAGATCTTCATCCGGCGTAGCGTTTCGACATAGAGAATATTGATGCTGCTACCACCGTCCATGAGGGTCTTGGAGAAACCATAACCGTCAATAAGTGGGTTGACGATTAAGGCGTATTTTCCTCGCCTATGTAACTTAGGCGGATGATCATCACGGTCAAACTTGATTGCCACTTCCGACCAGTCCAGATAATGGGGGACAGCCGGAACTGTTGCATTGAGCTCGTGTAGAACTTCTTTCTTGACCTTTGCTGGTTGAGATCCGAGGAACGTGACATAAGTGTCCTTCTTGGTGGGAAAAGTCTTCTTCCCTTCCGACTTGGGATTTGAAGCATTAGCTTCCTCCATGTCGGAATCTTCCTTGGTCTCTTTGTCTTTTTCGGGATTTTTCTTTCCCTTCCGCTTAGCTTTGTAGCCCGCAGTGTCATCTCTTTTGATGCCGTCATTGAAACGACATTCAGTGTTAGTGTGGGACGAGCCCCCATTGGTGTCTAGGTGATGCACACATGGGTTATTGGCAATGTCGGCCCAAGAGTAGGTTTTGCCTGGTTGTTGTTCTCCTCTACCTTGGACCCTTGATGTCCCACAGCCACGTTCGCGGCCTCCGCCACGTCCTCCTCGTCCTCCAGACCCGGAAACAGTAGTAACTACCGCTGTTTCCGCGTTGGGTTTTCTTCCGAGGTATTTTTGCACTTCTGAGATTGTTGCTTTGGTTGTTTTGTCGACTGAGGCACAACTAGGGCATTGAGCAGTCCTTCTGCGTCGTCGTTGGCGTCTGCATACTTGCTCGCTATTTCTATCATTTCTCCCAAATCAGTGACCTTGTCACACTTCAAGCGATGGCGCAGTAAACCAATAGGGAGACCTGCAATGAAAGCTTCAATTGTAGTTTGATCATTTACTCCTTCGCAGGAGTTCTTGGTGTCGATCCATCGTCCGTGGTAATCCCGGCAAGTTTCTCCAGCTTTCTGGGTGCAACGCTGTAGGTCTCCAACCATACAGGGCCTCCGATATGTGCCTTCGAAATTCCTAAAGAACGCGCTTTGCAAATCATACCAGTTATGGATGGTGTTCGCCAGAAGTTCATTGAGCCATGATCGTGTCGTCTTCCGCAACATAAGTGGGAGATATCGTGTTGCGACCAGGCTATTTCCGCCTTTGGCGATGCAGCAGGCTTGGAAGAAATCCTGTAACCAGGTGTCTGGCCGAGCAATGCCGTCATAGGCTTGGATATGTCTTGAGATAGCAAATCCTTCCGGGAATTTTGTAGCTCTGATGCGTGGACCGAAGCACTTTGGGCCCACGTACACGTCATCGTTTTCATAGCGCCGAGCCTTTATGTTGGAGTTGATCCAGTGCCTTGCGTCGTTCGGGGATAGAGATCGTCCCGAATGCCGGCTGTGGCTGCAGTGCCATGGAGCCGGACTTCGGCTTCTGCCACCACCTCCTCCGCCATGTCGTCCTCCTTGCCCTCCATGGGAGCCGTTGTGATGTCTGTGTGGTGGAGAGGGTGGAGTAGCTTCACTACGACGAGCCCCCTGCCGGCTTGTACCGGCATTGTTTGTGTCGTTTCTTCATCCGTTGTTCCCACCATGGTGAGGCTCAGCCAGACGGTTTTCATGTCTGGCATTCTCTGACGATCCTCCTCCCGACGTTTCTCTTTATCTTCTCCCCTTCGATCCTTCGATTCTTGTCGGGGAGGGTTCGTCGGATTCAGGGCAGCGATGGCGTCTTTCTCGGTCGCCGGGGCGACGTTGCTCCAGTTACACGAAGTTTTGTGATGCTGTCCTGAAGATCCGGTTCTTGAATAGTTGTCTTCCCAGTGTTCGGGGTGATGATACTGCGCCCGGACGTAATGGGATCTTACGCCAGCCCATGCCGGATCTGTGCGACATTGGTCAGAATTTGAGACCAGTTTTTGACTTCCGGACAGGGCGACCTTTTGCTGCTCTAGTCCCTTGTTGAGTAGCTTGATACCCAAACGGATCTCCTCTGGTCCTGGATTAGCCGATAGAATTTCTCGGGTTTCCACGGTATTTTGTACTGGTGTTGGGTATACCCAATCTCCGTTGCTATCCTTCCGTGGCTTCCCCATCTCATCTCCAAAAAGGACGGCATGGACACGTGGGAATTGGTTGTCATCTATGTGACGCTTCCGTGTCTTCTGATGTAGACGAGACATGTATTCCTTGCTTGACATGCGTTTCTTCTCCACCTCAATGTTTTTGGCTTCATCGAGGAGTTGTTGACGACACGCTTCTAGGGCTTGCGCCCTTTCGTCCAGCTCATCTGCAGTAAGTTCTGCAGCTGTAGGGATAAGTGTGGTTAATGCGGCATCGATGAGTTTACACGCACCTTCAGTGATCACGTGTTCATCCACCGATGCTTCTTTTTTGGCTCGTCTGGGATAAGTGCTCCATCTGAGTCTTCCTCGTATTCCTCGGCAATCACCTCCTCTGTCAGAGGGTCTTTTGCTGGGGTTTTGTTTTTCTTGTTCTTCTTCTTTGCCTTCTTGGCAGCGCCGGTAGCAAAGACGGCTTTGGGTCCGTTTCCCGGAGTCATGCTCTGATCGGTACTTTCGCACATCTAGACCTCGGGATTGTCTCTGACGTCCATGTCATCCTGCGCTTTGGGAGAGTGTTCCCCGGATCCTTCATCCATGGCTTCTCCTTCTTCTGCAGCTTTGGAGTTGTACTCCTCTTCATATTCCACGGAGAACTTTCGGAAATCTGCTGACGTCATTGATTCATCCGAGGATGCGGGTACGTCGGCGTTTGTTCCAATTGCCTCCAGTACCAAGTCGGTGTTTTCTCCAGCACCGCCAGAGCCGGATCCGGATCCCACGTATCCGACGAAGTGCGACGCGTGCTTCTTGAGGTACTTGCGGCTTTCACGATCAGCCATATCGAAACTTTTGATGGTCTCGAGGATTGCATCTGCACTCTCGCCTTGCAGTATCATACGTTTTAGTGCGTACCTTAGGAAAGGCCTGTCTGTCCCGGCATCATCAGAGCTGGAATCAGTGTCGTTGATATGCTCCTCCTGGATTTCGACTTCCGCGGGTCTGGCTCCTCCAGGGAGATCCACTCCAGGGGGATCTGGCTCCTCCAGGGAGATCCACCCCAGATTCGACGTGGACCGCTAGGTCTTCTTCAGGTTCGGGTTTCTCCACTATCTCCGCAACTGGTGCATGCTGGGTGGGATTAGGGTGTTCTGAGATCCGGAACTCTGCCTCCTCCGTGGACAAAGGGGACCCAGAAAATTCTTCTGCCTCTATCATCACCGCTAGGGTGGGTTGGGCAGGTTCAGCGAAACCGATGTAAACATTGATCTCACCAAAAGACATGATTGTGTAGGCAGTCACGGCCTCCTTTGCCGGAATCCAAGTCTCGTCGAGAACGATGAGAGGGACGTCGCTGGCGTAGAGGATGCGATCGATGGCGATAGTCTCGCCGATTCCGATTCTTGCAGATTCCGCTCGGAAAGCAGATCCGAAGCTCACTTGCCCCACGGTGGGCGCCAACTGTCGTCGGATTGATGACAAGTACGCCATGAGTGAGTCCTCGAGGCGTGCGGAAGAGAGGGGTGTGAGACATACGGTATTCCGGGACGGTGAGCACACAAGTTTACCCAGGTTCGAATCCGCAGGCTTTGGACAGATCCTACTCCTGCTCGCAATCCAGTAATACGGCAGAGCCGGAATATGGGTTACAAGGGTATCGCCTATGCGAGTTGAGGGTCTAAAGTATTGGGTGCCCTAAAGGCTCTCCCTAGGACGGCTTATATAGATATCCGGCCTAGGGTTTACAGGAGAGATCTATCCGGCTATGTCTAAGAGTCGGTTACAGAGTACATCTTAAACTACAGGTAACATTATAGGCCTAAGTTGGCAAGTCTTCTGGGCCTTCCCGTATCCGGATTGGACTCCGTCTTCTCTCCCTGATTGGGTCGCCTGTGAAGCAAAGCTCTAACCCGAATTGGGCCACCCTGGTTAGTGAGGAACTGTGAGGATACCCGGAAAGTATATCCCCAACAGTTTTCTTCTTCTTCTTGGTAGAACTCCTCCTCCTCGTAGACTTAGTCGGTACTATTGTCTATAAATACATACGGAGTACACAATCACCAAACAATACTTAACTAGTCCAATTAGCATTCTATGACACACATTTGATGATCTATTATCATCACAAGTTTTATTAACTAGTTTCATTTCTTTTATTTTAGAAAAGTAATTTCTACTCATTGAAAATTTAACTAAGATTTAATATTCACCACTTAAAATATGGGATCATGTGGACACATGTCATCACCACATATTCTAACATGTGGGAATGTAATTTAAGGGTTGGATCATAATTACTTTGGTTTAAGTTCATTATTTAATGATTTAAAGTGACTAGAAATGCCTATATAGCATTATTTTGGTACTAATCCAAAGTTACTGCATGTAAACCTTAATATTATTACATATTCAGATTGGTATGATGAAATGTGATTTTTGAGAGTTGGAATCAACTCAAAATCTATCTTGGTTCATTTATAAAACTGTTGCAAGGTGCAAATGCTTCTGTTTTCTTATTTTTACTAGGAGAGATATATAACTCTAATTGAGTTAAATCCAACGGGCTTGGATAGATAATTTCAATACCTTTCAGGCAAAATTAGTTTCATTCAATTTGGATTTCTCAAACTCCCAGAATTGATTTTTAAACTAGTGGACAGAAACTAGATTAACTCTAAATAGAAAAAACTAAATTTGAAACTTTCACACGCGCGAGAACTAACTGGGCCGGCCCAGCTACGGACAGCGCACGCAGCGGGCTACCAGACAGGCGGGATCCACCGGTCAGCGGCACAACTTAACCGAAACGGTATCTAGCATCCTGAGCCACACGATCTAAAGATGATCCAACAGTGGTGAGTCATCGTCGACGATGGATCACTCCCGCGAGAACGTGACCTAGACGCAGCAGTGGGGGTCGATTGGGGGCATACCAGGGCTCCAGCAAGGTCGGCGAGGCGGGCAAACGGGCTGGTAGACGACAACGAGGCGAGGCGCGGTTGCGGTGGAGCTTGGGGTGCTCTAAATTGCAAACGCCCTTCTCCTCTTGCTGCGGCGGCTTCGGCTTCCATTCCGGCGAGATAGAGCTCGAGCGGCTTCGATGAGAGGTGGGTAAGATTCAGTGAGAGGTGAGGGGTGTGGGAGTGTGGAGAAATGGTGCTGGGGTGGCCGCTTTATATAGGATCAACGAGAGGACAGAAAAGGCGACGGTGAGGTCATCGGTGACGATGCTGCGGGGCTCTCTCGGCATGGGCGAGGGCGGCGTTGGAAGCTCTGTTCCCCGGCGGTCCTCTGAGGCTTAAAGGTGCGGCAAGGCGAAGTTTCTACTGGTCGGGAGCGTGCGATGAACTGCGCGCAGACGGCGGTGTTCGACGCTGTTCCTCCGATCTATTCGTCGCGGGGCGGCGAACAATGATGTCCGGGCGGTTGTTGGGCCTGCTGCGGCTGCTGACACGCAATGCTAGAGCTAGGCGCGGTCTGTGCAGCTCTGGTGGGCGCGGCGCTCCAGGGTGATCGGCATGGGGGACAGCGGCTAGGGTGCGAGCAATTGAGGCTTGTCCTCCGCTCGTTTTTGGTCGGGGGCTGGTCGAGGCGAAGCGGTGTGATGGCGCTTGTCTCCCAGCAAGCTAAGGAGAGCGCGGGACGGGCTGAGGCGAGCGGTCCGTGGTCGACCTGGGCAAAGCATCGGGCGGCGAGTTACTGGAGAAGACAGTAGAGAGGGAGAGAGGGTTAGGGCCGGGGTTCTAGCTGGGGGAACTAGGGGACCAAGTTAGGCCCAAATGGTGACCAAGCTACTGCTCACTATAGTGTTCTAAGATTTGCAAGATTTGTGCCTGCCACCTGTTCGACACAATGGCCGCAAGAAGCAAAAATTTGAATTTTGGGTTCAAAACTTTTGAGTGATCTCCACTAGTACTAGGTAGTCTCTGGTTGTAAGGGTTTTGAAAATGGAGTACATTTGGATGGTTTTTGAAATAGGGGTGATCTAGGCATATGCATTGAATTCAATTTTAAACTGTCATTTAAAATTTGTATTAGAATGTTTTTAGTAGATCACAAAGTGGGCCTTGGTGCCTCATTATGTGTAATAGAAAGGGGTGCTAAGATCCAGAATTATTTCTATTGGGAAATGAGTGCTAGGAACACTCAAAGTAGTGTAGTGGATTAAAATGACCAAAATGACCATTTACTCCTTTTATTCATTTTGAGTTATTTTTCTTTGGGAAAAGTTTGGGAATGATTTAGATGATGTTTATTTCACCTAAGAATCATTTTACAAGTAATGAATCACAGAACCATGGCAATTCAAATCAACTCCTAATTTAAATGCACATACACATGAATGCTTTCATATTTTGAAATGGAAAAGTTTTTGTTAACCCTAATTTTGATGATTTGGATCTTGATAAGCTTGGATTAAATTTTGGAATGTTACAAACCTTCCCCCTTAAACAAAATCTCGTCCCGAGATTTACAAAGAAAACTAGGAACTAAAGAGATCTGGGAACTCTGTCCTAATGTAATCTTAGCGCTCCCAAGTGGTTTCCTCCTCGGTATGGTTGCTCCATTGAATCTTGAGAAACTTGATGCTCCCAGTCCTGGTGGTTCTGTAGGCTTCTTATAAGATACGGATGGGCACTTCCCAATAGGTCAGGTCATTGTTAATCTCTATAGCTCTGTGATCGATGTTCTTGAAAACTCCAGTCTTCTCAGGCACTTCCAAGCATTTGCGAAGTAACAAGATATGGAACACATTGTGGATGGCTGACATCTCTTCAGGTAGTTCCAGTTGATACGATACTTCTCCTCGACGGTTCAGAATCTTGAATGGCCCGATATATCTGGGGGCTAACTATCCTTTTAGACTAAAGCGTTGGGTTCCTTTTAATGGTGAAACCTTGAGATATACAAAATCTCCGACATTGAAAGTCAGGTCTCTCCTTCCCTTGTCAGCGAAACTCTTCTGTCTGGATTGGGAAGTCTTGAGGTGCTCTGGACTTTGTGAACTTTCTCTTCTGCTTCTCGGAGAATGTCGGGTCCAAAGATCTGACTCTCTCCTACTTGCGACCAATTCAAAGGGGTATGACACTTTCTTCTGTATAGGAACTCAAATGGTGCCATCTGCAAACTAGCTTGATAACTATTGTTATATGAGAATTCTGCGAACGATAGGCAATCTTCCCATTTTGATCCGTATTCCAACACACAAGCTCTAAGCATATCCTCTAAGATCTGGTTGACTCTCTCAGTCTGTCCATCAGTTTGCGGGTGATAAGCGGTGCTGAAGTTCAACTTGGTTCCCAATCCTTCCTGAACTTTCTGCCAAAATCTCGAGGTAAACTGGGTTCCTCGGTCTGATACTATGGTCTTGGGGGTTCCATGCAGACTAACAATCCTAGCAATATACAGCTCTGCTAGCTTCGCACTCTCGTAGGTTGTCTTGACTGGTATGAAATGAGCTACCTTGGAAAGTCTATCAACTATGACCCAGATTGAGTCATTTCCCCTACTAGAAGCAGGCAAACCGGTGATAAAGTCCATTCTGACGGAATATCATTTCCATTCCGGAATCTGCAGTGGTTGTAACAGTCCTGCAGGTCTCTGATGCTCTGCTTTCACTCTTTGACAGATGTCACATTTGGCGATGTAGCTTCCGATTTCTCTCTTCATCTTGTGCCACCAGAATTGCTCTTTCAAATCTTGATACATCTTCGTTCCTCCGGGGTGGATAGAATAAATTGTATCATGAGCTTCCTTCATGATAACTTGCTTCAGCTCCGAATCTGCTGGCATGCAGATACGTCCTTTGTACCAAAGTACTCCTTCTTCGTCTTCCGTGAATCCAGGTACCTTTCCTGTACCAATACGATGTTTGATTCCGTCGATACTTTCATTCCCCTTCTAGGCTTCGTTGATTTGGCTAATTAAAGTGGGCTGAAGTTCAATGCTAGCTAAGAATCCTTTGCTAACTAACTCAGTCCTGAACTACTCCAACTCCTCATACAAACTTGGTTGCTTCTCCTTGATCATAGTGTTTAGCCTACAAGGCAATCTGCTAAGAGCATCCGCTACCACATTGGCTTTACCGGGGTGATAGTGAATGTCAAGGTCATAATCCTTGATTAACTCTATCCATATCCTTTGCCTCATATTCAGCTCCTTCTGAGTGAAAATATACTTTAAGCTCTTGTGATCTGAGTAAATCTCACAACGATTACCCATCAGATAATGACGCCATGTCTTCAATGCCAAAACTACGACCGCTAAATCAAGACCATGGGTCAGATACTTCTGCTCATGCTGCTTCAGTTGTCAAGACAGATACACGGTGACTTTGCCTTCTTGCATCAACACACATCTGAGACCAATTTTGGATGCATCACAATACACATCAAACGACTTTTTGATGTCTGGCATGACCAAAATTGGGGCTGATATCAATCTCTTCTTCAGCTCCTGAAAACTAGCTTCACACTTGTCTATCCATTCAAAAAATTTGTCCTTCTTCAGTAATTGGGTCATGGGTCGGGCTATGCTCGAGAATCCTTCTACGAACTTGCGGTAGTATCCCGCTAATCCGAGAAATGCATGGACTTGGGTTTGAGTGGTTGGGGCTTCCCATTCTTCAACATCTTTGATCTTGGCGGGATGAACAAAGACTCCTCCGGCAGACACAATATGTCATAGGAATCCTACTTCTTTCAGCCAAAACTCATAGTTGCTGAACTTGGCATATAACTGATGCTCTCTCAGGGTTTCTAGGATGATTCTCAGATGTTTCTCATTCTCCTCTTCTGACTTGGAGTAGATAAGAATGTCGTCGATAAACACAACTACAAACTTATCTAGGAAATTCATAAAGATCTTATTCATGAGATTCATGAAATAAGCAGGGGCATTGGTTAATCCAAAATACATAACCGTATACTCGTATAAACCATAGCGAGTAGTAAAGGCGGTCTTCGGAATATCCGTTACACGAATCTTAAGTTGGTGATAACCAGTCCTAAGATCAATCTTTGAGAAAACCTGGGCTCTAGTCAAT
Source organism: Avena sativa (assembly GCA_916181665.1). Taxonomy (NCBI): domain Eukaryota; kingdom Viridiplantae; phylum Streptophyta; class Magnoliopsida; order Poales; family Poaceae; genus Avena; species Avena sativa. The sequence continues at coordinate 689,297,819 of OV702289.1, forward strand.
TGATCAAATAGATCCTCTATCTTTGGCAAGGGGTACTTGTTCTTGATGGTGACATCATTCAACTTTCTGTAATCTGTGCACAAACGATTGCCTCCATCTTTCTTGTCGACGAATAACACTGGTGATCTCCATGGCGATGCGCTTGGTTGAATCAACCCTTTTTCTAACATGGCATCCAACTGCTTCTTCAGTTCCACTAACTCTGAGGGGTTCATGCTGTAGGGTCTCTAGGCTATGGGTCCGGTTCCGGGGATTAGTTCGATGATGAACTCAATATCCCTATCCGGGGGTATACCTAGCAATTCATTCTGGAATATGTCGGGGTATTCACAGACTACTCTGACTTGGTCAATTGTGGGTAGGGCTAGACTCTTGTTGCACTTGAATTGACGAGGTAAGGTTTTAGAGATATGTTCTACTATGACTCCAGAACTACTGGTCATGGTGATAGATTTCTTAGCACAGTCTATCAGTCCTTTATGCCTTGACATCCAGTCCATACCTAGTACTACCTCCAATCCTTTGGTTCCAAGTACAATTAGGTTGGCATAAAAATCTATCCCATGTATTCTGATAGGCACAGCTTTGCAAATTTTTCTAGCTTTGGTGGTTGAACCGGGGATTTGAACTATCATGACATGCTTCAGGTTGGTTGGGTGAACCTTACTAGTGCATGCAAATTCTTTGGTGACAAATGAATGTGATGCTCCAGAATCAAACAACACTCTTGTTAAAACTGAGTTGACAGAAAACATACCCATCACTACATCTGGCGCTTCTTGGGCTTCTTCTGCGTTCATGTGGAAGAGACGACCGTTGCGGTTGTGAGGGTTTCCTAGGGAAAATCTTCTTCCTGGTTGAACACGATGTTGCTGTTGAGCTGGGGCATTCACATTGGCATTGGCTGCAGTCTTCTTGGGACACTCATTGGAATAGTGACCCTTTACTCCACACTTGAAACAAGTGATCTGGGACTTGTCCTTGATTGCGACAGGCACAACATTGCTACCAGTTCTGGGTGCAGTGTTGTTGTTGTTGTTCTTGGGAGGTGCACGGTTGAAATTGTTGGCATTGCCGGAGTTGTGATTGTTTCCTCCAGGCTTCACATTGCTTCCGCTACGGTTGGGGTAGCTTGGGCGAGACATTGGGGGTCGATTGTTCCTGGGTGCATATCCTGGTGAGGGGTTGGGACGGTACTTCTGGTGACTACTGGATCATGATTGCTAAATCATACGATGCTTGCGGTTGTCGTTTGCCTGGTTAATCTTCCCTTCCATCTGAATGGCAGAGTCGACTAGCTCTTCAAGATCCTCTAAATGGATGTTGACGAGGACAATCTGCATTTCATCATGCATTCCGTTCAAGAATCTCTCCTTCTTCTTGGCCTCCGTGTTGATCTCATCAGGTGCATATCTGGCAAGCGACAGGAATCTATCACGGTACTCCACCACATTCATTCTTCCTTGCTTCAACTCTCAAAACTCATCCCTCATTCGGGTGACTAGACCCTGCGGCACGTGGGTGCGGCTGAACTTGACTTTGAATGCTTCCCATGTCATAACTTGACCATGGTTCATCAGGCGGATACTGTTCCACCATGCTCTTGCATCTCCCGCCAGATAGTGGGTGGCAAAGAGAACTTTCTCATTTTCATCTACTCCTGCAACTTCTAAGTTGTTTTCAATTGTCTGTAACCATTCATCAGCATCTAATGGGTTTTCAGATTGGTTGAAGATTGGGGGATTGGTGTTCTGAAAGTTTTTGAGTTTGGATCCATGGTGATCCTGATTTCCATGCCCTTGGTTGTTGAGAGCCATCTGGGCGATCTGTTGCAATGTTGCTAAATTGGCTTGGCGCTCTTCCCGGCTTGCTTCACGGTCTACGATGAGATTCTACAAGATCTGCAGCATTGGATCTTGCGGCGAGTTGCTCCCTCCTTGGTTTCCATGAGTCATCGCAAGATTGAGATAGATACAGGGGTAAGAGGGAAAGTTCTAAGGTTCATGGTTTTGGGTTTCAAATCTAAAAATTTGAGTTAGACTCAGGTTTTGCTACTAACTTCATTTCATTCATGTAAACAAGCACACGATACAACACACACCACAACAATCAAATGAAAATAGATGGTTTGAAGAACCATTCTGCAAGCTATGACATAGTGGGACCAATACATCTCATGCTACGATAGTGCTCTAGTGCATCTACTCATCGTCGATGAAGTCGGAGTCCTCATCGTCATTGTAGAAGTCCACGGCGTCCTCCTCCAGAAAGTCATCATCGTTGCTCAGGTAGGAATCCATGTCTCCCTAGATGTCTTCACCCTCCTCTTCTTCCTCCTTTGCGGCAAGCTGAGCATCCTGCTCCTTGACGGTCTTCTCGAGGTCGGCCACCTTCTTGCGAAGACGGGCGATGCTGCGATCCTTCTTTGCACGCTGGCGGCAAAGAGACTAGCGATCCTGGACAAGTAGTGCGAAAGTCTGGGCCTTCTGGTCGGTGATGGCACGATTCTGGTTGGCTAACTCCCTAGCATTGTCCAGTTCCTGCTGTCTATCGTGTAGCAAGAAGTCAAGATTCTCTACTTGACCCCTCAACTCTGGGTGACTTGGCATCTCCATCGGCATTCCCATGAAGTCACGTCTTGCATAGTGGGCAAAACGGGTTCCTTCGATTTTGTTGACGCTGAGGGCACATAGACGTGTGAGAGCTTCATGCATTGCCCTGGCTAATCCATCCAGCCAGTTGTTCTCTCTCACGGAGAACTAAATTCTCCCAGAAGTTGGTGCTTCGATGCTTCCTCGAAGATCCGTGGTGACTAGCCACTGTAGGTCTCCTCCTGGGGGTCCTGGAAGTTGAGCTCCAAGAAACTCCGGATGTGGGCGTCCCAGTAACTCCGATAGAGAATCCAGATCCCTCTCGGAGATCAGCTGACCTCCGTTTACCAACTGGTAAAACTTGCTGAACTGAGTCTCCATCTACAAGAATTGAGGATGAGGAAATTAGTGAAGTGATCAAGTGTGTCAAATTTTAAGTAGTAATGTAAGAATTTTGAGGAACATGAATTTTTGAGAAAGAATGAATTCACAAGGATAAGGGAGGAGATAGTTTTTCGTAAATACTCACTTTGGTTTTGAAACTAAGTTTTTGTTCGGACGTCCATTCTAACTAGGGTCTCCTATGGTCAGGATGGCTCTGATACCAACTTGTCAACACCCGGATTTTTAATCCCAGATGCCCGTTATGCCATACCTCGCAATCCCAGGATTACCATTTTTGCGAGACATAACGGATTGGATATCATAGTACATCATCCATTACAAACCATACATAAGGTCTTACACAAATAAGGATCTCATGATCCAGTCTTAATACAACAAGCAGCGGAAATAAAATATAAGCGTAGCGGTGGGGTCCATCTTCAGGGGCACAGGCAATGCTGACGAAGATAGATAGTCCTAGTTATCATAGTCGTCCTGCCAGCCATCATCTTGGTAGTCTCCTTCATAGTCTTGCCATGAGAATAGCCAGGGAAAAAAGCCATGAGTACTCTTTAAGTTCTCACAAACTACCACTAACAAGTAGTATAGTGCTAAGTTAAAGTGCTAAATCTAAGTTTAACTATAAAGTTAAGTTTGAAACCTAAGCTGAGTTCTGAAGCAAGGAAAGGTAAAATAAAGTTCTAGAATCACTTAAGTTGGGAAGCTATTTTCATAAACATAACCCTGTTGTGGTCAAGTCAAGATTCATCATTCATTTCATTAGTTGTTTTGGAAACATCTGACAACGAAACAGTATGGCCATTCCAACTGTCCATAACCATGGACGCGGCTATTCGAATAGTTTGACACTCTGCAGAGGTGGTACACTTTCACCACAAGATTCGATACATCTGTCAGGGATAGCCCTGAATCATCATACTTAGTATGCAGATAATCAAACATAACCTTCCCTTTACACACCCTAGTATAAGCACCTCTCCTATGAGCATGGCCTCCCGACCATGACCATCAGTCATCTTGGGCACTGCATAGGTGGACAACATTGAGAGGTAGCCTCAGCTCAAACCTCTCCCGCAAGGGAACTAATACTAATGCATATAATTTCCAGCTAAGCCTTACCCAATTCAGGTAATGTAGTTGTACAATAAATTTGGAATGGTATCGCATCCGAATCCAACCATCAGTTTTATAAGGCTCATGCCTCAACATTTTCATCATCATAAACCATTTGTGTTTCTCAACACATGTCAAAACATCTCAATGGAATGACTCATCATTCAAAGGTTTTCATAATTCATTTTCACCAAGTGTTCCCATCTAAAGTGACTCAAGTTTTTATCTACTCTAAACTACTAAGTTAAGAGTGTTCACTAAGGTGGAAAAGATGGGTTCAATCTCATGCCATAGAATGACATCTAAAGCTATCTAAATAGGCCAAGTTTTATACTCTTTATGCTACCTTCAAAACAAGTAAAGAACTTTGGGTAAAGTAAAGGAAGTAAAGCTTGAAAATAATATTTGGGGTAACTAATAGTCAAAGTGGTATAGTCAAAGCATGCCTAAAGCATCTTTGTTAAACCATCTAGTTCAATCCTAGCTTGCTAATAGTAGCTTGCTAAAATAAGTTTTGCAAGGGTTAGCTTGCCAATAATAGCTTGCCTTGGTTGGTTCAGTGGTTGAAGTTTTCTTCTTCTTCTTCTTGGTAGTCTAATTACCAAACAATACTTAACTAGTCTAATTAGCATTCTATGACACACATTTGATGATCTATTATCATCACAAGCATCACAAGTTTTATTAACTAGTTTCATTTCTTTTATTTTAGAAAAGTAATTTCTACTCATTGAAAATTTAACTAAGATTTAATATTCACCACTTAAAATATGGTATCATGTGGACACATGTCATCACCACATATTCTAACATGTGGGAATGTAATTTAACGGTTGGATCATAATTACTTTGGTTTAAGTTCATTATTTAATGATTTAAAGTGACTAGAAATGCCTATATAGCATTATTTTGGTACTAGTCCAAAGCCACTGCATGTAAACCTTAATATTATTACATATTCAGATAGGTATGATGAAATGTGATTTTTGAGAGTTGGAATCAACTCAAAATCTATCTTGGTTGATTTTATAAAAATGTTGCAAGGTGCAAATGCTTCTATTTTGTTATTTTTACTAGGAGAGATCTATAACTCTAATTGATTTAAATCCAACGGGCTTGGATAGATAATTTCAATACCTTTCAGGCAAAATTGGTTTCATGCAATTAGGATTTGTTAAACTCCCAGAATTAATTTTTAATTTAGTGGACAGAAACTAGATTAACTCTAAATAGAAAAAACTAAATTTGAAACTTTCAGACGCGCGGGAACTAACTGGGCCGGCCCAGCTACGCACAGCGCGCGCAGCGGGCTACCTGACAGGCGGGCTCCACCAGGTCAGCGGCACAACTTAACCGAAACGGTATCTAGCATCCTGGGCCACACGATCTAAAGATGATCCAACGGTGGTGAGTCATCGTCGACGACGGATCACTCCGGCGAGAACGTGACCTAGACGCGGCGGTGGGGGTCGATTGGGGGCATACCAGGGCTCCAGCAAGGTCGGCGAGGCGGGCAAATGGACTGGTAGACGACGGCGAGGCGAGGCGCGGTTGCGGCGGAGCTTGGGGTGCTCTAAATCGCAAACGCCCTTCTCCTCCTGCTGCGGCGGCTTCGGCTTCAATTCCGGCGAGACAGAGCTCGAGCGGCTTCAGCGAGGTGGGTAAGATTCAGTGAGAGGTGAGGCGTGTGGGAGTGTGGAGAAATAGTGCTAGGATGGCTGCTTTATATAGGGTCGACGAGGGGACAGAACGGGCACTGGTGAGGTCATCGGTGATGATGCTACGGGGCTCTCTCGGCATGGGCGAGGGCGGTATTGGAAGCTCTGTTCCCCGGCGGTCCTCTAAGGCTTAAAGGCGCGGCAAGGCAAAGTCTCTACTGGTCGGGAGCGTGCGATGAACTGCGCGCAGACGGCGGTGTTCGACATTGTTCCTCCGGTCTGTTGGTCACGAGGCAGCGAACGACGATGTTCGGGGGGTTGTTGGGCCTGCTGCGGCTGCTGACACGCAATGCTAGAGCTAGGCGCGTTCTGTGCGGCTCTAGCGGGCGCGGTGCTCTAGGGTGATCGGCATGGCGGACAGCGGCAAGGGCGCGAGCAATTGAGGCTTGTCCTCCGCTCGTTTTTGGTTGGGGGCTGGTCGAGGCGAAGCGGTGTGATGGCGCTTGTCTCCCAGCAAGCGAAGGAGAGGACGGGACGGGCTGAGGCGAGCGATCCGTGGTCGACTTGGGCAAAGCGTCCGGCGGCGAGTTACTTTTACTGGAGCAGACAGTGGAGAGGGAGAGAGGGTTAGGGCCGGGGTTCTAGCTGGGGGAACCAGGGGACCAAGTTAGGCCCAAATAGTGACCAAGCTACTGCTCACAATAGTGTTCTAAGATTTGCAAGATTTGTGCCTGCCACCTGTTCGACACAATGGCCGCAAGAAGCAAAAACTTGAATTTTGGGTTCAAAACTTTGTGATCTCCACTAGTACTAGGTAGTCTCTGGTTACAAGGGTTTTGAAAATGGAGTTCATTTGGATGGTTTTTGAAATAGGGGTGATCTAGGCATATGCATTGAATTCAATTTCAAACTATCATTTAAAATTTGTATTTGAATGTTTTTAGTAGATCACAAAGTGGGCCTTGGTACCTCATTATGTGTACTAGCAAGGGGTTCAAATATCCAGAATTATTTCTGTTGGGAAATGAGTGCTAGGAACACTCAAAGTAGTGTAGTGGATTAAAATGACCATTTACTCCTTTTGTTCATTTTGAGTTGTTTTTCTTTGGGAAAAGTTTGGGAATGATCTATATGATGTTTATTTCACCTAAGAATCATTTTACAAGCATTGAATCACAGAACCATGGCAATTCAAATCAACTCCTAATTTAAATGCACATACACATGAATGCTTTCATATTTTGAAATGGAAAAGTTTTTGTTAACCCTAATTTTGATGATTTGGATCTTGATAAGCTTGGATTAAAGTTTTGGGATGTTACAGAAAACAACAATCCTTTGTTCATAGAACAATCGTATTGTTTACTTTACACGCAATTTGTAAAGCAATAATCTGTTGCTTGCAACTTAATACTGGACGGGGTTCAGATTATAACCTGAAGGTGGATTATTAGTCATAGATGCAGTTGGATGGCGGTCTATGTATAATGTTGTAATGCCCAATCGAATCTCAAAGGAGTCAAGATGATTAGTATATGCATGTATTGCTTTCTCGATGTTTGTCAATTGCCCCGCTGTAATTTGTTCACCCAGCATGTTATCTATCTTAAGGAGAGCCACCTCTAGTGAACTATGGATCCCGGTCCTTTCTTTTACATACAATCTATAAACTGTTTACTGCTTTGTGTTTACTTTCTGCAAACTATTACTTCCTCCCATTCGATACGTTTAATCCTTTGTTTTCAGCAAAACAGGTGAGATTGACAACCTCATCGCAAGTTGGGGACAGAGTTCTGTGGTTGTGTTGTGCAGGTCTCCACGTTGCTACTAGCACCGGTAGTGCGCCCTGCCAAGGCTCAGCTAGCAACACTTTTGGGGTGTTTCCTTGCTCCTACTAGTTCGATTAAACCTTGGTTTCATAACTGAGGGAAAACTTGCTGCTGTGATCATCATACCTTCCTCTTGGGGTTCCCCAATGAGATTGTTAATACACGAGCCAACAAGCAAAACTTTTCTGGCGTCGTTGCCGGGGAGTCAAGGACATCTTCACAAGGGGAGTCCCTCATAACCAATCTCTTTACTTTGTTATTTTTGTTTTGCTTAGTTTCTTTTTGCTTTGTTTGCTTGTTTCTTTGTCAAAAACAGAAAAAAATATAGTTTTACTAGTTTGCTTTCTTATTTGAAAACACAAAAAAATGACTACTCTTGAAAACACTAAGTTGTGTGATTTCACTAGCACCAACAACAATGATTTTATGAGCACACCTATTGCTCCACTTGTGCCTGAAGATACTTTCTTTGAGATAAAACCCGCTTTACTCAATCTTGTTATGAGAGAACAATTTTTTGGTATTGGTAATGAAGATGCTGCTGCCCATCTAAATAACGTTGTTGAACTTTGTGAGATGCAAAAGCATAGGGATGTAGATGGTGATATTATTAAGCTGAAATTGTTTCCTTTCTCTTTGAGAGGAAAAGCTAAAGAATGGTTGAATTCCTTAACTAGGAATAGTATTGATTCTTGGACTAAGTGTGAAGATGCTTTGATTGGAAAATACTATCCTCCTGCTAAGATTATATCTATGAGAAGTTAAATAATGAAGTTTAAACAATCTGATAATGAACATGTTGCTCAAGCTTGGGAAAGAATGAAATCTTTGGTTAAGAATTGTCCCACTCATGGACTGACTGCTTGGATGATCATCCAAACTTTTTATGCAGGATTGAACTACTCTTCAAGGAACCTATTGGATTCTGCTACTGGAGGTACCTTTATGACCATTACTTTGGGTGCTGCAACAAAACTTCTGGATATTATGATGGTTAACTATTCCGAATGGCATACTAAAAGAGCTCCACAAGGTAAGAAGGTAAATTCTGTTGAGGAAACCTCCTCCTTGAGTGATAAGATTGATATTATTATGTCTATGCTTGTTAATGGGAAAGCCCATATTGATCCAAATAATGTTCCTTTAGCTTCTTTGGTTGCTCAAGAAGAGCAAGTTGATGTGAACTTTATAAGGAATAACAATTTTGGCAATAATGCTTATAGGAATAATTTTGGTAAGAACAATTATAAGCCATATCCTCCCAACAATGGTAATGCTTATGGAAGTTCCTACAACAATAATAGGAGTGCTCCCTCTGAACAATAATAGCAGTAAACAAACTGCTTTCAATAAAACTATTGAGGAAAAATTGTCTAATGCTGAAAGAAATATAGCATCTTTGGCTGAAGCTCAATCTTCTTTGAAAAAATAGCTGCTAAACCTGAAACAAATGATAATCCCTTTGCAGCTACTAATGCCATACAAGTAAGAATTGATGAAAATGTTAGACTATTAGCTGAATTACATGCTAGGTGGGAAAGAGAAGATGAAATTCCTAGAAACATTAGTGTTTCTACTATTACCACCACTAGTGTTGAGGCTAGTAATAGTTCTATTACTCTAGATGATAATTTTGATTTTGATCTTGATGGTTGCAACATCTCTAAAGTTATTAAGTTCCTACAAAAGCTTGCTAAAAGTCCTAATGCTAGTGCTATGAACATGGCCTTTACAAAACACATTACTGATGCTCTCATAAAGATTAAAAAAGAAAAGATGAAACATAAAGCTTCTATTCCTATAAAACAATAAGATGGTTGGGAACCCATCATTAATATGAAAGTGAATGACTTTGATTTTAAAGCTTTATGTGATCTTGATAGTAGTGTTTCTATTATGCCTAGAAGGATTTATGATATGCTTGATTTGCCTCCGCTTGAAGATTGTTATTTGAATGTCCCACTTGATGATAATGCTAAAAAGAAACTCATGGGGAGTCTTAATTATGTTCTTATTTTGGTTAACAATTCCTATGTCCCCGTTAATTTCTATGTTTTGGATGTTGAATGCAATGCTTCTTGTCCTATTACTTTGGGAAGACCTTTTCTTAGAACTGTTGGTGCCATTATTGATATGAAAGAAGGTACCATTAAATATCAACTCCCACTCAAGAAAGGTATAGAACACTTCCCTAAGAAGATATAGATTATTTCTTTTGCCTCTCCTATGAAAACAAAATTTGGTCTTAATGCTTGTTCATTTGAGAACACTTGATTGTTTTTCTTGCTTCTTATGCCTTACTTAAAGGCGTTAAAGAAAAACACTTATTGGTAGATAACCCAAAAGTTTTAGATGAGTCTTGGAAGTTATTACTTCAGTAATAACCACTCCTTATCCTTTTTATTTGCTTTTTGTGCCAAGAGTAACTTCTAATGAGAGAGAAGTAATGATTGGGAAAGTTGCTGTCGCGAAACAGATTTCTGTGCTTCACCGTAAAAATTTGTGTAAAATCTCTGAATTCCTTTTTGAGGCGTGAATTTTTGTGCTTATGCCCCAGGTTGTTATCTAACTTTCGTTACTTCAACACTTTTTGATTTGAGAAACATCAGGTCTTCGAAAAAATTCGTCTTTACCTACTGGTCTGTTTTGACAGATTTCTGCCATTTTCTGCATTTGCTTCTTGTTGGTTCCTTTTTGAGTTCTTTTGGGGAATTGAGCTTTTTGAGGGAAGTGCTTCATTAGATAGTGTTCTAATGGAAGTTTATTGGTGTTGGAATTGAACCTTAAGACTTATTATCTTGAGTGCACTAATGTTGCTAGTAAAGATTGTGTGAAGTTTTGTATGAAGGAAAATTTTGAGGTGTATGGAAGGAATGAGTAATGAGATGAAGTATAGACTAAAGCTAAAGCTTGGGGATGCCACGCTTGTCACCCCAGGAAATATCCAAGAAATACAAGCGTCAAAGCTTGGGGATGCCCAAGGCATCCCCTTCTTCATCAATAAAAATCCCAGGTTTCTTCCAAACGCTTCATTTTTATTGTTTCATGCACAGTTGTGTTGTTCTTGGAGCATCTTCTTTTTCGTTTTCATTTTGGTTTTTAGTTTGCTTAGTTTTTCTTAGTTTGCTGAATAAATTGGTTGGACCCCCTCTTTCATATATTGGTTTTCAAATAGTTTGGTTTGGTTTGGAAAAGAGTAGGAAAGTTCATGCTTATGTGGTAAAAAGAGCTCGTTTTTGACTGTGGCCTATGCTTTGTCATGCCATGCTTGATATTGTTTTGGCTTTATGCTTAGTATTCTTTACTGTACCATGACTTGTTATAAACATTTGAGATTGCTTAATGTGCCTTGGATGAATCATATGTTGTTTTAGCATATTAAAGCATAGTATAGTGGTATTCTCCTTTGATTCTTTATTTGGGTTGACTTGCCGCATGCTCACACCATGTTATGACTATCTCAAGTCACCATAGCCTTTATGATCCTTTAGTTTTCAACTTGTAGTATCACTTTATGCTTTGTTCAATGATGTTTTGTCGCTCTGCATGATTATGGCCATTATTGTTCTCTTAGTTTGTCGCTCCCAGTCTTTTGCTAGACTCCACAACCAAGTATGAGTTCCACTCATGCATCCAACTCCCTAAACCAAGTTATTCCAAAGAGTCCACCATACCTACCTACTAGCTTATGCTATTCCAAGTATATTCATGCTTTTGTTTACCTTCCGAATTAAACTTGTTATGAGAAAACTAGTGATTAAAGCTCTCACGAACTTGATGGCACACTTTACTTTTCTTGCCCTTAATAAACTTGAACCATTGTGTCGTCTATGTTGTATATGCTTGCACTTATTTGTTGGGAATTAGCAGAACCATGCTGTCATGGGGAACACTTTCAACATTGCACTTGGTACTTGTACCTAGTTGATATCATGCTCTTTTATCTATGGATGTCGTCGGTGTGAAATGAAAGGTGAGCTTGTAAGTCCATGGAGTTATGTATATGTGTTAGAGAAACGCCTGGGCCGCTGGTCTAATCCATGCTGACATAGTGGAAACCTGCAGCGTAACCATAATGAGCTGTCTATGAAGCATTCTTCTTATAAAAAAGAGTCCTATATTGCGAAAAAAAGAGAAAAAGAGAAAGAAAAGAGATTATGAAAAGAGGAAAGAGAGAAAAAAGCACCATATTCCCATGGTAAATAAGAAGACTGTTGAGATGCTTGTTGTCTGCTTGCCTTGTCATTTTGATATGGGGAATCTTCCGTATCATCGGGCAATGGGTAACCCGTTGGTGATTCTCTATGATACACATGTACTTACAACGACAAGAACTTACCGGTGACTAAACTTGAGTAGGATGAGGAGCGGCCCTCGTATTCAAGGGACATGAGATTTCTAACTTATACTTCGTCAAGCATGTACACCATAGTTTGTTCATTTTAACCTTAATCATTTCAAGATGCTTATGATAGGGGCAATGAGAGCTGAAAGCTATAAGTACCATAATTTTTGGAAGCTCTTTATGAGACTTGAATACCTACTTCCTTTTATGAAGGCCTTTCTTCCACCATTATATTGAGTCTCCACCTTCTACCTTTATGCACCTACTTTGAGAGCATAGTGGCCATTCTTAGTTCTATGTGCATTGTCCCAAGACTAGTTGATTGATGCATAACTTGATATTGCTTATTTTAAACTATTTGTATCTAGTCACTCTTATGAACTTTGAAGGTGTCCTATGAATTTATATTTGCTACTCTATGAGGGACAAGCTGAATACTATTATGCTATGTTTTCTTTATGTGAAACAAACAAACGTCTTGCAAAGCATTGTTATTCATGAATCTTTTGTTTGCGCCTTTTCATGTTGCATCATAGTTTCTTTGTCTTATTGCTAGAACCTTGTCTTTCATGTTATGATTGAAGTATTATGATCCCAGCTTTGAATGTTTTACAAATACTTTGATCAAGTCTTTGATGGTGCATGTCACCTAAAAAATTATTCTTTCTATTTATCACTTACCTACTCGAGGACGAGCAGGAGTTAAGCTTGGGGATGTTGATACATTGCAAATGTATCTATAATTTTTGGTGTTCCATGCTTGGTTTTATCCACTTTCTTGTGTTTTGTCCACACTTTGGAGTACTTTTCATATGATTTCTTGGACTAACCTATTAACAAGAGCCATAGTGCCAGCTGCCTGTTTTCTGCTGTTTTTGGTTCCAGGAAAGTCAGAAAATGAATATTCTCGGAATTGGACGGGACAAAAGCCAAAGTGCCTATTTTTCCGGAAGGGATCAAGTGCCCGAATACGAGACGGAGAGGGGCCAGGGGCTGGCCACATCACCTGGTCGCGCGGCCAGGCTTGGCCCGTGGCAGGGTGTGGTCTGGCCGACCCCAGCACCCCCCTCGGCCTCTCCTTCCACCTATAAGTTGCCCTCAGGACGAAAACCCTAGGTACCCGATCAAAAATCCACGAAAGAGTCTGTAACCGCCGTCATCTCCATCCCTAGATCGGCAGGGATCTGAAGCTTTTCCCGACACCCTGCCGGAGAGGGGAATTCACCCTGGAGGCCTTCTTCATCACCATGCAAGCCTCTGGTGTGATGCGTGAGTAGTTCATCTTTGGACTATGGGTCCATGTAGTAGCTAGATGGCTGGTTCTCCTCCTATGTGCTTTCATGTTTAGATCTTGTGAGCTCTGTTCATTATCAAGATCATCTATTTGTAATTCTGCATGTTGTGTTTGTGGGAATCCGATGGATATTGAGATGCTATTTCAGATTGATTATTGATTCTATCATGTCTTTGTTATTTGTGATCTTGCATGCTTTCCGTTGTTAGTAGCTATCTTGGCCAAGTAGATGCTAGCAACTCCAAGAGTTAGTATTTATGCTCGATAGTGGGTTCATGCCTCTGGTAATCTGGGGAAGTGACAGAAATCTCTAAGGTACTAGATGTGTTGTTGCTACTAGGGAGAAAACAACAATCCTTTGTTCATAGAACAATTGTATTGTTTACTTTACACGCACTTCGGAAAGCAATAATATGTTGCTTGCAACTTAATACTAGAGGGGGTTCGGATGATAACCTGAAGGTGGATTATTAGTCATAGATGTAGTTGGATGGCGGTCTATGTATAATGTTGTAATGCCCAATCGAATCTCAAAGGAGTCAAGATGATTAGTATATGCATGTATTGCGTTCTCGATGTTTGTCAATTGCCCCGCTGTAATTTGTTCACCCAGCATGTTATCTATCTTAAGGAGAGCCACCTCTAGTGAACTATGGATCCCGATCATTTCTTTTACATACAATCTATAAACTATTTACTGCTTTGTGTTTACTTTCTGCAAACTATTACTTCCTCCCATTCGATACGTTTAATCCTTTGTTTTCAGCAAAACATGTGAGATTGACAACCTCATCGCAAGTTGGGGACAGAGTTCTGTGGTTGTGTTGTGCAGGTCTCCACGTTGCTACTAGCACCGGTAGTGCGCCCTGCCAAGGCTCAGCTAGCAACACCTTCGGGGTGTTTCCTTGCTCCTACTGGTTCGATTAAACCTTGGTTTCATAACTGAGGGAAAACTTGTTGTTGTGCTCATCATACCTTCCTCTTGAGGTTCCCCAACGAGCTTGTTAATACACGAGCCAACAAGCACTCACTCTCATCTTGCATGTATGAGGTCAAACCAACCTCTGAATCAGTAGCAAGAAATCATCAAGAATTCCTGCAGCTTGCAAGAAGGTATAACAAGGAAAAGAAGATGGGTGAGCATCCCCATCATCTCCTTCATTACCAAAGCGAGGTGCAATGAGATCTTCGTTGTATGAAGTTGTAAAATGAGAGGCTGATCTTGAGGGCCTTGACCTCCTAGGTGCATCCCTCTCAAATATTTCTCCAATGGTGTGGTTGTTCATCTTTGGTATTCTGAAATTTAAACATCCATTACACAAGTGATTGCAAAGTAAAAATATAATGAAGGGCACTACTCATAGGGACTCGTAAGAGGCCTAAACATGCATCAAAACAATATCTCTAAGCATTTAACAAGCTTACAAACTCTCATAACCTGTCACCTACAACAGCAAAATACTCAAGATATAAACCACTAAACACAAATCTACTTGGACAAGCAGAGGAGTCACATACCGGAGAACAAATGCTACAAATTTCACCAGCAAAGATGGGCTGAGCAAGGAGATCGAAAAATCGAGGGCAAGAACAGCAAGAACGCGATTTCGAGCAATGAACTGGTATTTTCTCAGGAGAGAGAAGAAAGTGGGAAGTGAGAGAGTGAGTGGAGGGCCAGGGGTGGCCCACACCATGGCCAGGCGCGCCCCTGGGCTGGCCGCGCCACCAGGTGGTGTGCCTGCCTGGTGGGCCCCCCTGGTACCTTCTAGGCACTCCTCTACCCCTTTTTCACATAAAAATTAATACGAATTTTCTGGAATTTTTCGACACACTTTACTTTTGAGCAATTTTCAGGTATAGACGAATGATTTTCTTACAAAAAGATTTTTTTAGAAAGATGCAATGACAAAACAAAGCTAAAACTTTAGAAGTTCTAAGACACTCTAATATGCAAGCAACTAACAATAGAAAAGCAAACTAAACTTAAGCAAAAACTAAAAAATGATAGAATAGAAGTAAGCGGAGATAATCATGCTGAAAACATTGTTTTGTTCAATGAAATCCTTTTGTTAACAAGGTTGATGAGGTCTTGTTACCAAAACAATTTTATATGAAACAAAACTTTGTATTTCACTAATGATTATGTTACCTCAACCTTGATAGCAATGGTCCCAATCATAATAGTTTTAAATTTTTCTCTTGGTATGGGACAATATATTTCTCCAACTTGAATGCCCTCAACATGTTCAATTGAATTTAAACCATGAGTCCTATCAATCTTCTTGCGGAAATCGACAGTATGCTCTTTGTCATTAACATTAAAAGTCACCTTTCCTTGATTACAATAAATAACAGCTCCTGTAGTATTAAGAAAAGGTCTCCCAAGAATAATAGACATATTATCATCTTCAGGCATTTCAAGCACAACAAAATCAGTTAATATCAAGCAATTATGAGCCACTTGAACAGGTACATCCTCACATATACCAACAGGAATAGTGGTAGATTTATCATCCATTTGCAAAGATATATCAGTTGGTATTAGTTTTTCCAGTTGAAGTCTCTTATAGAGAGAAAAAGGCATAACACTAACTCCTGCTCCCAAATCACACAAAGAAGTTCTAACATAACTATTTTTAATAGAGAAAGGAATAGTTGGAATCCCTGGGTCTCCAAGTTTCTTTGGAACCTTACCATTAAAGGAATAATTAGCAAGCAAAGTAGAAATTTCTTCATTAGGGATCTTCCTTTTATTCGAGACAATATCCTTCATATACTTTGAATAAGGAGGCAATTTAATAGCATCAGTCAAAGGAATTTGCAAGAATAAAGGTTTCATCCACTCACAAAACTTATTATAGTGTTCATCTTCCTTTGACTTGTGTTTCTTATCAGGGAAAGGCAGAGGTTTTTGAACCCAAGGCTCTCTTTCACTACCATGTTTCTTAGCAACAAAATCTTATTTAGTGTATTTAGTATTCTTAGTGTGCCTTTCAGGTTCTTCTTCAACTTTTTCTTTCTCAGGAACATCATTTTCTTCATTACCACTTTTAGTTTTAGCATCAGAGACAGATATACTATTAGGATCCTTAGTAGGTTCAGAGGGTTCTACAATAGTTTTATGTTTCTTTTTTCTTTTCTTACGAGTAGTACCACTATTTTCAGCTTGTTGAGAATCCTGCTCGATTCTTTTAGGATGCCCCTCAGGATATAGAGGATCCTGGGTAGCAGCACCACTTCTAGTTCTAATGTCATAAGCATGTTTTTCTTTAGCAGCATTAACTAGCAAGTCGTTTTGCACTTTAATAAGTTGATCTATTTGAGTTTGAACCATTTGAAAATGTTTAACAAGAATTTTAACATCATTAGAGGTTCTTTCCACAATATCCTTCAACTCAACAATAGCTCTAGAGTTTTCCATTAGATGATTTTGCACCCTTTTATTAAAATTATCTTGCTTAACAATAAAAATATCGAATTCTTCTAAGCATTGATCGGGAGGTTTAGAGTAAGGGATGTCACCTTCATCAAAGTGTTGGAGAGAGTGTACCTCAATAGTGGGTGAATGGGGAATTGGCTTACATAATTCTTCTATAGGAGGTAAATTCTTGACATCTGCAGCTTTAATTCCCTTCTCCTTAAGACATTTCTTAGCTTCCTTCATCACTTCATCATTTAGTTCAATAACTCCCCTCTTCTTAGATGTTGGTATAGGCGCAGGAATAGTTGGTTCAGGTATAGCTGGTTCAGGAGGAGTCCAATCTTCATAATTCTTGATTATTTTAGCCATTAATTCCTCAGCTTCCTTGGGAGTCCTATTCCTGAAAACACAATCAGCACAACTATCCAGGTATCTCCTAGATTCTTCAGTTAGTGCATTATAAAATATATCAAGAAGCTCATTCTTAGGTAATGGACATCCAGCCTCTGCATGAATCAAATCACAAAACCTTGCCCATGATTTAGGCAATATCTCTTTTTCTCCCTGTTTAAAATCAAAAAGTTCCTGCAAAATAGCATGTCTAGCACTAGGAGGAAAATATTTTTGCAGGAAGGTACTAATCAAGCAATCAGGGCTATTAATAGATCCAGGAGGTAAATTATTAAACCAAGTTTTTGCTTCTCCTTTCAGTGAAAAGGGGAAAATTTTAGCAACAAAGTAGGTGCGCATCTTAATATCATCAAAAAACAGGCCACTCATGGTAGAAAGCTCAGTCATATGTGCTACCGCACTTTCATTCTTAGTCCCACAAAAAGGTTCTTTCTCAAGAATAGCTATGTAGGATAGATCAAGAGAGAAATCATAATCCTTATCTTTAATGTTTATGGGAGATGCAGCAAACTTAGCATTAGGAGACAATTTGGGTTTAAAAGTACGCCTCTCAAGGAGACTCTTAGCATCACTCCTATCATGGGTGTTTTGACATTCTTTAATAAATTCATCGGTCATCTAAATATAGCCGTCTTCAATATCATAGCTCTCTCTAGACTCAGGTGAACTAACAGGTGTAGTAGTGTCTTCATTAGGAGTTTCAGTATTTCCAGCTATAGGTCTAGCAATCGTTGTATCTAGGAAAGGACCTAATGAACCACTCTTATCAAGCACAGTAGAAGCAGCATCATAAGTATCAGAAGTTTCAGATTCAGCAGTAGTAGCAGTGTGTGTAGCATGTGTATGTGGTGGTGTAAGGAACTTACTCATAACAGACGGTGAATCAAGAGCAACCGAGGTGTTCAGAACCGTACCTCTTCTTGTAGTGGATGGTAAAATAGGAACATTGCCATCACGAGACTTACCCATGATGAATGGATGGCAACGAACAATAATGATTCCAAGTGGACTTGATAAATAAAGCTCTACTCCCCGGCAACGGCGCCAGAAAATAATCTTGATTACCCACAAGTATAGGGGGTGTATCGCAGTATTTTCGAGGGAAGTGAAACCCAATTTATTGATTCGACACAAGGGGAGCCAAAGAATATTTATAAGCCTTAACAACTGAGTTGTCAATTCAGCTGCACCTAGAAACAATCTTGCTCACAACAGTTTATCAGTAGTAACACATTTGTAGTAGCAATAGTAAAGTAATAGCAGTAGTAAAAGTAAAGACAGTGGTAACAATTGCAGTAAACAGTAGGATTAAGGCGCGGTAGGCACAGGGATGGATGGACGGGCGTTGCATGGACAATACAATTCACATGGCAATCAGAACATAGGGCATTTGTAGATAAATAAGATAAAGCATCCAATTACTAAATAATCATAGGCATGTGTTCCATATATAGTCATACATGCTCGCAATGAGAACTTACACAACATCTTTTGTCCTGCCAGCCCGTTTGCAGTGGGGCCTCAAGGGAACTACTGGCAATTAAGGTGATCCTTTTAATAGAGCACCGGAGCAAAGCATTAACACTCCGTGAACACATGTGATCCTCACATCAAAGCCATTCCCTCTGGTTATCCCGATTTCTGTCACTTCGGGGCCTTTGCTTCCGGACAACAACGTGTGTATACAACTTGCAGGTAAGACCATAAACAATACTATCATAATGAATCAATAACATGTTCATATCTGAAATCATGGCACTCGAGCCCTAGTGACAAGCATTAAGCATAACAAGTTGCAACAAAGTCAAAAAGCACTAATAGTAGATACTAGGCACCAAGCCCTAACAATCCGATGCCATTACATGAACGATCTCATCCAATCCCTACCATCCCCATAGCCTACAGCGGGGGATTACTCACTCATAGATGGGGGAAACATGG
Source organism: Avena sativa (assembly GCA_916181665.1). Classification (NCBI taxonomy): domain Eukaryota; kingdom Viridiplantae; phylum Streptophyta; class Magnoliopsida; order Poales; family Poaceae; genus Avena; species Avena sativa. The sequence goes on from OV702289.1 coordinate 689,316,827, forward strand.
ATGGTCGATGGAGAAGTGATGGTGATGATGATGGCGATGATCTCCTCCAATTCCCCGTCCTGGCAGGGTGCCGGAACGGAGTTTCTGGTTCCGAATCGCGGAATCTGGTGGTGGCGGCGCAGCGGAACTCTTTTTGGAAAAACGTCGAACCCCCCTGAGTTTTTAGGTCAGGAGGCAACTTATAGGCGAAGAGGGAGACCGAGGGGGTGCCTGGGGCGGCCAGACCACCCCCTAGCACGGTCAGGACTAGCCCGCGCGGCCAGGTGGTGTGGCCAGGCCCCAGCCCCACTCCGTCTCGTATTCTGGCTCCGTGAATCTTCTGGTGAAATAGGATTTTTGGCATATTTTCTGGGATTTTTCCTGATAGTTGATTTTCTGCACAAAAACTAGACACCAAGGTAACTCTGCTGAAAGCAGCGTCAGTCCGTGTTAGTTGTATCCAAATCACACAAGTTTAGAGGAAAAACAATAGCAAAAGTGTCCGGGAAAGTAGATACGTTTTGGACGAATCACCCTTGACGAGGAAAAGAATGTCTATGTGACTCATCAGGAGGATCACAACTTACTTCATTGCGGCATATTGTATGGGCTAGAGCCAGAACTTCAAAAGTGTTTCGAAAATGGCAATGCCTTTGATACCATGGGTGAATTGAAAATGATTTTCGATACCCATGCTACCGTAGAGAGTTATAATGCTTCAGAAAAGTTCTTCAGCTGCATGATGGAAGAGAACAGCTCCGTAAGTGAGCACATACTTAAAATGTCTGGGTACGCCGATAAGATTCTGTCCTTGGGAATAACGATTCCCATTGATTTAGGCATACATCGTGTTTTCCAATCTCTGCCACCTAGCTACAAGAGCTTCGTGATGAACTATAACATGCAGGGCATGAAGAAGAGTCTCCCCGAGCTTCTGTCAATGCTTAAGACTGTAGAAATGGAGATTAGGAAAGAACATCAAGTGTTGATGGTCAATAGGACAACCGGTTTCAGGAAAGACAAGAAGGGTAAACAGAAGGGAAAGAAGGGCGACAAATTTTTTGCTGCGCCTAAAAAGAAATCCTGGGCTGGCCCTAAGTCTGATACTGAGTGCTACTATTGTAAGGGGACTGGCCATTGGAAGCGCAACTGCCCCAAGTTTTTGGTGGACAAGAAAGTCGGCAAGGCAAACAAAGGTATATATGATATACATGTTATTGATGTGTACTTGACTAGTACTCGCAGTAGCACCTAGGTATTTGATTCCGGATTAGTTGCTAACATATGTAACTCAAATCAGGGGCTGCGGAACAAGCGATCGCTAGCAAGGGGTGATGACCCACAAGTATAGGGGGTGTATCGTAGTATTTTCGATAAGTAAGAGTGTCGAACCCAACGAGGATCAGAAGGTGCTGGCTAGTGGTATGGATCAGGAATTCTCTGCAAATACTTAGCTAACGGATTTTTAGGGGTTTTCGATAAAGCAAGTAAACAAAGTACGAGTAAACAATAGATAGTAAGAATGAATGCAGCAAGTAGCCCAATCCTTTATGCAGCAAAGGACAAGCCGATTGTATTTCTATAGATGACCAAACGTTCTCGAGGACACATGGGAAGACTGTCAAGTGCTTTCTCTTCATATAGTCGATTAATCTTCTTTAGCTTGCTAAGTGTTGTGTGGGTGAACCTGTGCTAATGTACCGTCCTATCCAAGACTTAATACATACTTGTGATTAAACCCCCTTGCAAACATTCGTAAGTACAAGAAAGTAATTAAGGTAAAACCTAACCACAGGTTTAAACTCTAAGACCCTTACGTCACTTGTGCAATGGTATCCTAACGGGGATTCAGGTTTCTATCACTCCGGCAACCCCTACGATTAGTAGCCAAATACACAATGCATTCCCCTAGGCCCTTATAGGTGAAGTGTCATGTAGTCGACGTTCACATGACACCACTAGAAGAAGTACACCACAACTTAAATAACAATCTATTGAATCTTTCTCAACACAACTCCACTACTAACAATAAGAATTCTCCCATGTCCTCAAGAACAAAACGAACTACTCACAAGACATCATATGGATCATGATCAGAGATGGAATCATGATGTATAACAATCTGAACATAAACAATAATTCAATGGTTCATTTAATAGCATCAACTACAAAGAGTAATCAACACCGGGAAAGTTTCCCCTATGAACTATAGCAAGATTCAACCAATTGTTATAGCAATATGGAGATGGAGATGAGGGTGCTTATGGTGATGATGGTGGTGATGATGATCCCGATGAAGTCTAGCTTGATGGTGGTGTTGATGGCGATGATCTCCCCTCTCCGGGAAGGAATTCCCCCGGCAGAAATCTGTCTGTCAGAGAGATCTTTCTCTCTCGGTGTTTTCCGCCCCGCAGAGGCGGCGGAATCTTTCTGTTGTCGCTCCCCGAGTCTTAGGGTTTCGTGGGGATGATATACGCCAGAGGGGAGAGGCTAGAGTGGGCCAGGGTGGACACACCACTCCCTGCCATGGCCTGGGCTTGCCCGCGCCATGGGGTGGTGTGGGCCCCCTGTGGCCCACCTCCACTCCATCTTATGGCATCTTGAGTCTTCTAGAAAAATAGAATTTTCGCATATTTTCCCATATTTTCTGATCTTCGTGAATTTTGCCTCCAAACAGCACCTTTTCCATCGGAATCCTGACTGCAGCGGTCGATGCTCCAAAAGTCATCAACCATGCAAAAACAGATGAAATAACATAAGTATCACCTCTCAATACGAAATATATCAATGAATAATAGTGAATTAAGACATAGAATAGTGATGCAAAATGGACGTATCAACTCCCCCCAACCTTAGACTTCGCTTGTCCCCAAGCGAAACTGAGCTCAATAAACATGACCTCGGGTTTATGGAGTGAAGAGTCGATAAAGGAATACGGACAAGAAGCATCACATTCATCAAATACATAGATTATAATAGAAGACAACTCACTATTATACAACTCAACTTGCAATGATTAAAGGAAACACAATAAAGATACATAGAGTAAATCATCATTGGTAATGGCAAACTTAGCTCTTGGTCGAAGAATAGTTGATAATTTGCTGGAGTTCACAAATAGCTGATTTTTCAATGAAGGCTTTCAAAGTAGTAAACTTCAAGATAAGAGCAATGTGCAAAACAAGGAACATAAGAAACATGATTGAATAAATCATCATATGAATGAATGAAACACATCAACTCAAAATACTTGCTGAGATAGAAGGGAATAGGTTTACTGACTCAACTACAAAGTAAAAGAAAGGACCCTTCAAAGAGGGAAGCAGGGATTGCAAGTCTCATAAAGAGCTCCCAAAAATTATGATACTTACTAGCTTTCAGCTCTCATTGGCCCTATGATAGGCATCTTTAGGTGATTAAGGTGAAAGTGAGGTCCAATCTGAGTTATATGCTTGACAGACTATAAACTAAAAATCCCAAGTCCCTTGAGTACGAGGGCCGCTCCTCATGCTACTCAACTTTAGTTACCGGTAAGTTCTTGTCATCGTAAGTATGTGCGTATCATTGAGAACTGCCAACGGGGTACCCCTTGCCCGATGATACGGAAGAATCCCCATATCAAAATGACAAGGCAAGCAGACAATGAGTATCTCAGCAATCTTCTTATTTACCATGGGAAAATGGTGCTTTTTTCTCTCTTTCCTCTTTTCATAGTATCTCTTTTTTTCTTTTCTTTTTCTCAATAGTTATCTCTCTCTTTTTTTATAAGAAGAATGCTTCATAGATATCATTATGGTTACGCTGCAGGTTTCCACCATGTCAGCATGGATTAGACCAGCGGCCCGGGCGTTTCTCTAACACACATACATAACTCCATGGACTTACAAGCTCCCCTTTTATTTCACACCGACGACATCCGCAAACAAAAGAGCAAGGTATCAACTGGGTATATATTTACAAGTGTTGAAAGCATTCCCCGTGACAGCACGGTTCTGCTAATCCCCAGCCTATAATTTGCAAGCATATAACTTTCATGGAGAGTTCACAATGGTTCAGGTTTATTAAATGCGGAAAATAAAGTGTGCCATCAAGTTCGTGAGAGCTTTAATCACTAACTTTCTCATAACAAGTTTAATTTGGGAGGTAGACAAAATAGGAATTTACTTGGAATAGCAATAATGCTACTAGGTAGGTATGGTGGACACAAATGGCAAAGGTTTTGGTTTAAAGGAGGTGGATGCACGAGAAGAATTCCCTCTCAGTACAGGTTTTTGGCTAGCAAGGCTGGGTAGCAAGTACAAGAGTTGAAGCAAACAAACAAACATACAAGTGATAAAGACAAACATGCAATCTTCCTTGGAAGCACAAACGATCTTAACTAGAGAATACTAAACTTATGAGCAAATCAAGAAAGAAAGATGATGAAATTATTTTTCTTTAGAGTACTTCTATCTTTTTCTTTTCAACTCTCAAAAAGGGTGTTGCTACTGACCGAGCCAGGTTTGCCAAAACCAACTAAATTAACTCAAAGATCCCAAAGTCCTACCAATACTAACAACAAGATCAATCATATAACCATGAATTGAAAACTAATATAAGCTATGCAAAAGAGTGAATGAAAGAACTTCTCATTAATATTCCATAACGGAAACTCACACCAAGGGATACAAATCTAACGAGAGAGGGGACACTTCCATAATGCAAAGCATACTACATAATAACTCCTCTATTCATGATATGACTCTACTAATAAGGTAAAAAGATAGAAGATAGTGATTTGATACCGCGACACTCCCCCAAGCTTGGAACAAACCAAGGGGATGCCAAACCTGATGACAAATTACTCCTTAGGTGGTGGTATCCTCTTGACAAGCTCTTTGATCAGTTTCCCCAAGTCCTCAATCTCGAAGGTGAGATTACGAATCAGCTATGAGTTTTGCTCAATGCGGCTCATGATCATGTCGTGTTGAGAATTCCAGCTCTTGCTATTCTTTCCCCACTCTTCCTCCTTGAATTCTTCTTTTCCTGCATGGCTAGAACGAGGAAAATCCCAATTGGAGGGTAATTTCTCCTTGGGCATATTCTGGTATTGATGCTTATGGATAAGGGTATGGAAAGGATTCTTGGTGCATGGAGGAAGTGAGCAGGGATCTGAACGGTGATGAGGAGGCTTCCCTCCAATGGCTGGATTTTCCACCACTCCAATGCTTGCAATGGTAGTGCCGGTGTGCGGGTGTTGGCCTTGCACCTTCCTGGGGTCTTGGAGGTCTTCCTCCATGGGCTCCTTCCCTTTATCCTTGGCGGACACCATTGTGCTTCTAAGCTCTCAAAGAGTATGTCCTGACAGAAATAGATCGAAACAAAAACACGACGAAAACACGGTATACGAACCTCGAGAGATCCGGGGGTTATATATTATGAAGTTTCATATCAAAAGGAAGGTACTGGGAGAAAACGGGTCGGAGACGAAGTCCTGGGTGGCCTCACCACCTGGTGGCGTGGCCAGGGGTGGACCCGCGCCATGGGGTGGTGTGGGCCCCCTGGCTCCCTTTCCGTCCCTTTTTCTCTTCGTAGCTTTCCTTATTGACTGAAAACTGCAAAAATATAGTTGGATTGTATTTTCGCGGAACGTTTCTTACTAGAACTGTTACCTATTTGAATACGGACTCTGCAGATCTTTGAATTTGGTATCTAGAAGATCCTTTCGGAGTTATCACTTGATATCATCGATATCTTTATCTTCATATACTTATTACTTGAGTCATAAAACCTTTCTCTTTCTTATTACACCATTGTCTCCACTTCCTGGAAATTTCTTCCACACAAAACTTCACACAATTCTTATTAGCAACATTAGTATAAGTGAAGTGATAAAACCTTTTGAGTCCAACTTCAACTAAAAAACCATCAAAACAAAAGCTACTGCAGCAACTCCTTCCGAAAACCCAAAAAGAATTCAAAAAGGAAATCGAATAAAGAAGCAAATGCAAGATTGGCAAAATCAGTCAAAACAGACCAGCAGGTAAAGATCAATTTTTTACAAAATCTTCTGTTGCTCAAATAAAAAAGTGCAAAACTAACGAAAGTTAAATAACAACCTGGGGCAGAAGCACAAAACATTACAGCTCAATCCGACATACAGATATCTCTCACAAATTTTTACGGTGAAGCACAAAAATCTGTTTCGGGACAGCAACTTCCCCAAATCTTACTTCTCTCTCATTAGAGGTTGATCTTGACACAAAAACCAAACAAAACGGATAAGGAGCGGTTATTACCGAAGTAATAACTTCCAAGACTCAAAGAAACAAAAACAAACTGAAAGCATAAACAAATTGGGTTGTCTCCCATAAAGCTCTTTCTTTATAGCCATTAAGATGGGCATGATAATTTTGAAGAAACTCTCATAGGGATATGATTTGAAGTGAAAGAGAGCATGAAGAAGCAAAAACACACACATTTAAGTCTAACCCACTTCCTATGCAAGGGGATTTTGTAAACAAACAAGTTATTGAAACCAAAGGCAACTTGCATAAGAAGGCAAAAGAAGCGCAACATAAAAACTTTCAGCATAAAACGGGGAAACTTGATATTATTGAGATGCATAAGAACACTTTTCCTCTCTCATAATAGCTTTCAGTATCATGCATAAACTTAACAATATAGCTATCACAAGGACCATCATAGCAATGATCACTTATTCTAACAAAAAACACAGGAATACTAGCTCTCATAACACTACTATGTGAAACAATATTAGAGGTATCCTTACAAAGGATAGGGTGTCCCTCTTCCTCATACTTAGCAACAAAGTCTTTCACATTTTCTATTATAGGTTCATCAACCATTTGTTTATCAGGTTCAACATCTTTACTAGTACTTTCATTAACCATACTAGCTATCATAGAATGTTCCTTTACCTTAACTGGAAAAGGCATTTTCTCAATATAAGGTTCAGGTAAAACATGATTAGCAGTATAAACTTCAGTATTTCTTGAAGGAACACTCTTAGCAATATCTTTATAAGTCTCATGATACTTATTCCACTTCTTTTTAGGCACTTCAATATAAGAAGCAAAAGCATAATAGTAATACCTGCACACTTGAACAACCCGCATAATTCGTGTAGAGTAAATGATCATCAGGATGCACAGTTCCATCCCCAACATAGTAGTTATCCATAACACGATCAATAATTCTTGTAGGTATTTTGAAAACATCTTTCTCAGCAGGTGGTGGCTTATCTACTACCTTAGAAGTGGTAGTAGCATTACCAAATAAGAAACTCAGCGAATTATCCATAACGAAAATAAAGCAACTAGCAGAAGTAAACAATACTCACAGTAGAAGTTTCCACTCTCCAATAGCGCTTCACTCCCCGGCAACGGCACCAGAAAATAGTCTTGATGACCCATAAGTATAGGGGGTGTATCGCAGTATTTTCGATAAGTAAGAGTGTCGAACCCAACGAGAAGCAGAAGGTGCTGGCTAGTGGTATGGATCGGGAATTTTCTACAAATACTTAGCAAACGGATTTTTAGGGGTTTTCGATAAAGCAAGTAAACAAAGTACGAGTAAACAAAAGACAGTAAGAATGAATGTAGCAAGTGGCCCAATCCTTTATGCAGCAAAGGGCAAGCCGGTTGTATTTCTATAGATGACCAAACGTTCTCGAGGACACATGGGAAGACTATCAAGTGCTTTCACTTCATATAGTCGATTAATCTTCTTTCGCTTGCTAAGTGTTGTGTAGGTGAACTTGTGCTAATGTACCGTCCCATCCAAGACTTAATACATACTTGTGATTAAACCCCCTTGCAAACATCCGTAACTACAAGAAAGTAATTAAGGTAAAACCTAACCACAGCTTTAAACTCTAAGACCCTTACGTCCCTTGTGCAATGGTTTCCTAACAGGGGTTCAGGTTTTTGTCACTCCGGCAACCCCTACGATTAGTATCCAAATACACAATGCATTCCCCTAGGCCCTTATAGGTGAAGTTTCATGTAGTCGACATTCACATGACACCACTAGAAGAAGTACACCACAACTTAAATAACAATCTATTGAATCTTTCTCAACACAACTCCACTACTAACAACAAGACTTCCCCCATGTCCTCAAGAACAAAACGAACTACTCACAAGACATCATATGAATCATGATCAGAGATGGAATAATGATGTATAACAATCTGAACATAAACGATAATTCAATGGTTCACTCAATAGCATCAACTACAAAGAGTAATCAACACCGGGAAAGTTGCCCCTATGAACTATAGCAAGATTCAACCAATTGTTATAGCAATATGGAGATGGTGATGAGGGTGCTGATGGTGATGATGGTGGTGATGATGATGATGATCCCGATGAAGTCCAGCTTGATGGTGGTGTTGATGGCGACGATCTCCCCTCTCTAGGAAGGAATTCCCCCGGCAGAAATCTGTCTGCCGAAGAGATCTTTCTCTCTCGGTGTTTTCCGCCCCGCAGAGGCGGCGGAATCTTTCTGTGGTTGCTCCCCGAGTCTTAGGGTTTCGTGGGGATGATATACGCTAAATGGGAGAGGCTGGAGTGGGCCAGGGTGGCCACACCACTCCCTGGCGCGGCCTGGGCTTGCCCGTGCCATGGGGTGGTGTGGTTCCCCTGTGGCCCACCTCCACTCCATCTTCTGGCATCTTGAGTCTTCTGGAAAAATAGAATTTTCCGCATATTTTCCCGGATTTTCTGATCTTCGTGAATTTTGCCTCCAAACAACACCTTTTCCATCAGAATCCTGACTGCAGCGGTCCATGCTCCAAAAGTCATCAACCATGCAAAAACAAATGAAATAACATAAGTATCACCTCTCAATACAAAATATATCCATGAATAATAGTGAATTAAGACATAGAATAGTGATGCAAAATGGACGTATCAAGGGGTGAGGTCAAGATGTGTGTCGGAAATGGATCAAGCGTTGATGTGATCGCCGTCGGAATGCTGCCTCTCCACCTACCATCTGGATTAGTTATAAACCTAAATAATTTTTATTTGGTGCCTGCACTGAGCATGAACCTTATATCTGGATCTTGTTTGATGCGATGTGGTTATTCGTTTAAATCTGAAAACAATGGTTGTTCGATTTATATGGATAATATCTTTTATGGTCATGCACCCGTGATGAATGGTTTATTTCTATTGAACCTCGATAATACTCATACGCACATCCATAATGTTGATGCTAAAAGAATTAAACTTAATAATGATATATCTACATATATGTGGCACTACCGTCTAGGTCATATTGGTGTTAAACGCATGAAGAAACTCCATTCTGATGGACTTTTGGAATCATTTGATTTTGAATCATTTGATACATGTGAGACATTCCTTATGGGCAAGATGACTAGAACGTTGTTTTCCAGTTCAATGGAACGGGTGATAGATTTATTGGAAATCATACATACTGATGTATGCGGTCCAATGAGTGGGTTGGCACGAGGTGGATATCGTTATTTTGTTACTTTCACGGATGATTTGAGTAGATACGGGTATATCTATTTGATGAAACATAAGTCTAAAACCTTTGAAAAGTTCAAGGAATTTCAGAATGAAGTGGAAAATCATCGTAATAGAAAGATCAAATGTCTGCGGTTCGACCGTGGAGGTGAGTATCTAAGTTACGAGTTTAGCACACACATGAAAGAGTGTGGAATAGTTTCACAACTCACGCCTGTCGGAACACCACAACGTAATGGTTTATCGGAACATCATAATCATACTCTATTGGATATGGTTCGATCTATGATGTCTATGACTGACTTGCCACTGTCATTTTGGGGTTATGCACTGGAAACCACTGCATTCACTTTAAATCGGGCACCGTCTAAATCCGTTGAAACGACACCGTATTAATTATGGTTTGGAAACAAACCTAAGCTGTCATTTCTTAAATTTTGGGGATGCGATGTTTATGTGAAGAAACTTCAACCGGATAAACACGAACCCAAAGCGGAAAATTCATATTCATAGGATACCCTAAAGAAACAATTGGGTATTCCTTCTATCACAGATCCGAGGGCAAGGTTTTTGTTGCCAAGAATGGATCCTTTCTAGAGAAAGAGTTTCTCGCAAAAGGTGTGAGTAGTCGAAAGGTAGAACTCGAAGAGGTTATTGAACCTTCTCTTCATGAATGGCGAGTGGCACAACACCGGAAGTCGTTCCGGAGTTGACTTCACCAAATGAAGAAGGAGCTAATGATAATGATCATGAAACTCCGAAAGAGGACACTACTGAACCTCGCAGGTCAAGCAGGACACGTGCAACTCCTGAACTATACGGGAATCCTGTTGTAAATTTCTTGGTTGATGAAATAGATGACGCTGCGACGTATGAAGAAGCGATGATGAGCCCAGATTCCAACAAATGGCTAGAAGCCATGAAATCCGAGATGGAATCCATATACGAAAAACAGGTTTGGACCATGGTGGACTTACCTCATGACCGAAAGGTGGTTGAGAATAAATGGATTTTCAAAAGAAAAACTAATCCTGATGGTAATGTAACCGTCTATAAAGCTCGACTTGTCGCAAAAGGGTTTCAAAAAATTCAAGTTGTTGACTACGATGAGACATTCTCTCTCATAGCGATGCTAAAATCAGTTAGGATTATGTTAGCAATTGCTGCATATTTCGATTATGAAATATGGCAGATGGATGTTAAAACTGCGTTCCTCAATGGTAACATTGAAGAAGAGTTGTATATGATACAACCAAAGGGTTTTGTTGATCCTAAGGATGCTAACAAGGTGTGCAAGCTTCAGCGATCCATCTATGGACTGAAGCAAGCATCACGGAGTTGGAATCTCTGCTTTGATGACGTGATCAAAGAGTTTGGATTTGTCCAAACTTATGGAGAGGCTTGTATTTACAAGTAAGTGAGTGGGAGCAATGTGGCATTTCTGATATTATATGTGGATGACATATTATTGATTGGAAATGATAGAGATCTTTTAAACAATGTTAAAAGTTATCTAAACAGCAAATTTTCTATGAAAGACCTTGGTGAAGCGTCATATATATCAGGCATAAAGATCTATAGAGATAGATCAAGACGCCTAATAGGGCTATCGCAAAGTACATACCTTGATAAGATTTAAAAGAAGTTTAAAATGGACGAAAGTAAGAAGGGGTTCTTACCTATGTTGCAAGGCAAGACATTGAGTAAGACTCAAAGTCCGGCTACGGCGGAAGAAAGAGAGATAATGGATAAGATCCCCTATGCTTCAGCCATAGGCTCTATAATGTACGCCATGATATGTAGAAGACCAGATGTGGCACATGCTATTAGTTTGACTAGTAGGTACCAATCTGATCCAGGTTTGGAACACTGGTTAGCGGTCAAGAATATCCTTAAGTACTTGAGAAGAACTAAGTAAATGTTTCTTGTATACGGTGGTGAAGAAGAGCCGATCGCTAATTGATATGTCGATGCTAGCTTTGTGTCACATCCCAAGATTTTCCAAATCTTGTAATGTGAAAAATAAAATAAATAAAATAAATTCTTGTTGAAAATCAGGGTGAAAAGAAACTTTTGTTTCTAAAAGGAGACTTAAAATCCCATCTTGAGCAAACTTTGGTAAAAGTTAGAATTCAACAAAAATCCAAATCAAGGGAAATGCATTCCTCAATGAATGTATCTGGAAATTTGATCCATACCAATGGAAGGAAATCAATTTCCAAAGTATCTCCAAATCCATGGATTTGATCCATACCAAAGTTGATCAACAAATAATCACAAAGGATCAAGAAAGACCATAGAAGTTGGTTTCACTCAATTTGGAACCATAAGCCAAATCTTAGGAGTATAATAAGATAAGGAAATTGAAATTTCCAAAGCCATTAAAGCCCTCATCTAAAATCCATACCAATTGGTGAACAATTATAATCCTAAAGGGATTAAAAAGATAAACATTTATTAAAGGAAAAATAAATTGTTTTGGAAATACTATTTAGATCTTTTAATAAAAGACTTTGTTTTCAAGTGAAAAGGTGAGCCAAATTAATTTTGGCCAAACTTTTGAAATAAAATATTTTGTTTTGATAAAATGAGTAAAGGTTTATTTAAATAAAATAAAGGATTTAAATATCCAATTTTATTTAAGTAAAGGCTTTCCCATTTTAATTAAAACACCAAAACTTATTTATTTATTTAAATAAGTTTCCAAGTATTCTTTTATTTTTTTTTCAAATAAAACCTTCTGGTTTGGTTTTGAAAATAATTGGATTTCAAATGGAAATTTTATTTAAATAAATCAAACACTATTAAAAACTAAAGATCCATTTTATTTAAATTATTAAATGGATCCTAAAATAAATAAAAATAATATTTCATTTTGAGATTTGGATTATGTTTCTAAACAGAACCAAATTCAAATGAAAAGTTGACTGCTTGTTTGAATGTTTGAACCTTGATTGAATTGTTTGATAATTGTTTGAAATTTAAAACAGAAAAGAATTAGAAAAAGAAAAAGAGATTAGACAGAAAAAAAAATAGGAAAACAGACCCAGCCCACTAAGGCCCAAACCAGCCCAGTCTACTCCCTCCCCGAAGGAGAATGTTTTACACCCAGATTCAGACCCACTGAGTCAATGACAACCAGGACCCACCCCCACTCCCTTTTCCTTCACTGCCAAACGGACCCACCTCCTCTTATTCCCCCCCCCCGAGCGAACCGTTTTCTGTACCGCGAAAGAAACCCGCACTGAGGCTGACAAGTGGACCCCCTCCTCTCTCCCTTTCCCACTGACCAGAGGACCCCACCGACAGCTGTTCATCGTCCTCCCCACGACCCCGTCTCCCCCTCACAGCGCTGCCGTTTCTGCCTTGATTTCTCGCGCTTGAATTCGCCTTAACGTCGCGTTAATTCCTCACCGCGTCCACGCTCGTTAAATCACCTCCCTCTCCTCTACATTTCCCCTCAAACCCCACTTCCCCGGAGCCACCAGGCTACCTCCATTTCTCTCTGTACCGCCGCAGCTCCGACCACCGTCTCCGAGCAATTCCGGCAGCCCCTCGCCGCCCCTTGCCTCCTCGACCATGCTCTCATGATCCACACCTCCTGGCGATCATCCCCGTAGCACCAGCTTACCCCCGAGCGACCCAGAGCGTCGACAACCACCTCGACCACCGTCACCACCGTCTGCCTCTTTCTCCGACGAGCCCCACAGGTAGATTCCGGTCACCCCTCTCCTCCTCGAGAACACGATGATGATCTCCAAGCTCATACGAACCTAACCGCACTTTCTGTTTGTCTTAGGGCGCCCCCAATCCTCGCCATCGTCAAGCACAGAGCGCCGCCGTGTCTGCTTCTTCTCCGGCGACGTCTCCCAGGTGAACTAGACCGCCCCGCGCCTTCTCGTTCACGCACACACCTTCGCCGTGTCCTTGTGCTCCTGACTATGTGTTTTGTTTACCTCCTGGTGATCAACAGCGTCGTCCTCGACAGCAACCAGAAACAACCGCCGCCGTTCCCAACTCCGACGAGGAATTACGCCTGACCCCGTGCGCCCCTCGCCCGACCAACACCTCCCCGAGCTTCGACGTGACCCCCTGAGCCCGGTGAGCATGCCCTCTTTCCCTCTCGCTTTCTGCATCGCCGGCACCGTCATCGACCGACCGCTCCGCCGCCGGTAGCCACCGCAGCGCCGCTCGCAAAAGGTCGAGCACGCTAGCACCGTAGGATCTGGATCTGACGGTTACGATAGATCACTTAACCGCGAAGAGGTACGAGTCCTGCGCCGCACAATCTCATTTAGATCCAACGGCTACAGAGCGTGATCCGCAGCGAAGCGGTACCGTCCAATAGAATCCTGCCGCGTGTCCCTATTCTGTTTAAAACAGAAATTGAAAACAGAAACTTTTGCCATTTTCAAACCCTTGTATCTTTGGATCCACACGTCCAAATTTTACAAATTTGATGTTGTTGGAATCAGCAAGACAAGCCCTAACCAACCCTACCCTTAGTTTAGCAAATAGTATCTGTTAGCTTATTTGATTTTGCAGATTCTTTTGTGTGCTTGCTAACATTAGAAAAATCATTTAAAAATTATTTTTAGGTTAAAACCTTTGCCAATTAGTTTGTTGTGACCTTACTGACCCTAGGAACCAACCCATAGTTTGGAAAGTGATTTTGGAAAAGAATAGTATGGATTAATTAGTTTAGTCCATTTCTAGCTAACTAAGACTATTTGTTTTGTTTATGAAAATGCTTTCATAAAGAAAACTTTGGAGAAAATGTTTTGAACCAAACCTACTGACCCAAAACACCAAGTTTTGCAATAGCAACTCATTTGGTGAAACCTATAGGTTAATACCCTAGTAGAAATATTTCTACACCACATACACTTTGTTTTGCAAATGGTTTTATAGTGAAACCCTTTGCAAATGACTTAGCCACTTCACAAAATGACCAATAGGTGTACTCCAAATGTCTATGACCCATTAGGAACCCCTTTTTCAAACAAAACAAGGCTTGGCATGCTTGCATGCATTTCTTTGACTTTGCCATTTTGGTAAATGACCAATTTGGAACTTACAAAGTTTAGAAGCCTAGTGGAGACCACCTTGCAATTAGAACCATCCTTTGCATGCTTGCATGCATTACCTTGACTTTAGGATTTTATGTGTGTTGTTTTGCTTGATTGGTGGATTGAGTTTGTGTTTGCTTGATTGACTTGTAGTGAAGTTAGAGAAGAGTGAGACTAGCAAGATCAAGGAGTGAACCTATACCCTCTACCAAAAGGCAAGTGATACTTCATACTATCTATCCCATTATTTTCAATATGCATTAGTGTTTTTGCTAAGTAAAACTTGCATGGTTTTTATTTTGCTAAGTATAGACCTTGCTATAGGAAAACCTAGTAGATAAATCCTTAGAAGGATTTTCCTTAGTTAAGAATCCTATTACTATCAAGCTTAGCCTAGCTAATAGAAAACTTGGGTGGTATATATTCACTATGGAAAAATCTCTAAGTCTGAGGACTTATGTTTTTGATTAATAAAACAACTAAGTTAATGAATCACCTGGGTGGAAATGGAAGGAATGGTTTATGTTGAGTGGTTCACAAGGCCATGGACTTGGCTTGTGTATCTCACTTGTGGATGGCCACCCAGGAAACAAAGAGATTTGAGATGTCAAATGTTGAGAAGCTTCAAGTGCAACCACTTGGCAATATGGGCTCTGCCATGATCATATAGGTTACAAGAACTTAGCCACATGGACAGTGGGTGGTAGTGTTTGATAGGTTGGAGAGCGTCCATGTTGGTCTAAGGGAAAGCTTCTGAAAGATTTTGTCTTGGGAAACCAAGTCTTGTGGGGAAAGTGCACCACCTCTGCAGAGTGTAAAACCTAAGTACTTAGCCATGTCCCTGGTAAAGGACAATTTGAGCATCAAGACATGGAAGCAATCAAGAATCTCATCACTCCAATTTCTAAATTAAAACTTGTGGGTGAACAAGGGTTGTGTGAAATTCTTCAATCTTTGATGGAGAGATGGCTTGGTACAAGGATCTCAAAATCTTAGATTGGGAAAATTTTGTTTTTGCCAAGCAAATCTTCAGTCTTTGATTGATAGATGCCCTGAGTGGATCTTCAGTCTTTGATTGATAGATGCCTTGGAAAGTTTTTGCCAAACAAAACTTAGTATTTTCAAAATGATAGGAAAAATCTATTTTTGAGCAATGCAAGCCTCAACTCCACTT
The DNA here is from genome assembly GCA_916181665.1 of Avena sativa. Taxonomy (NCBI): domain Eukaryota; kingdom Viridiplantae; phylum Streptophyta; class Magnoliopsida; order Poales; family Poaceae; genus Avena; species Avena sativa. Next base: position 689,332,549 of record OV702289.1, read on the forward strand.
AGCCAAAATGCATATAGATGATAGACTCCACTATACTACCAAAGTATCACTTGCCAATACAATTCAAATGTATTGACCCTTGTGGCTGTAACTTGTAATGTTGCAGGTTTGATTGATTTTAGTGAAGATTGATTGATTAGGATTACAAAGTCTACAACCAACATCTGCTTGTGGCACTTTGAAGATGAAGGACCCATGACTATAGTTATTCCGCTGCAATGTAATGTAAATAGCCAATGAGCTATGTTTGATGTAATAAAATTATGTTACTCCTGGTTATAAAGTTGTATTATGACCTTTGTTTCTTGATATTACATCTGAACTGTGGATGCTAGCTATTGATCCAGGGACTAGCATTGTAAACACAGGGGACTCAATCTTATTTAAGGTTGGGGATGCTACAGAATGGTATCAGAGCATTGTGTTGCCTGTAGGATTTGTAACCCTAGGATTGGACAAAAACCCTTAGAAAAATAGGAGTTGTATTTTGTTCCAAAACTTATTTACAAAAAAAAAACAATCTTGTAAACTCTTTTCTCAACCATTTTGGTTTCCACTCTACTTCTCTTCTATTTCAACTTGATGGAAAAGCCTACCCTATGACCAAAGACTTCACCATGTGCAAAGGACTTCTTCAACTTCATCAACTCTAATGACTTCAACATCTTCAACATGTACACCAAGGACATCAACTTGGATATCACTAAATACTATAAGTCTTGAGTAGCATTTCACTTGAAGACTAAGGAAAAACAACTTAGAAGGAGCCCTCAACATCTTTTGTGACAAAGACACAAGAATTCTCCAAGGATACAAAGATCTCAAGCAAGAAGAATCAATCAAGAAGAATGGAAAGATCACAAGTGAACCATATAGATGGACCACCATATTTTAGTTAAGTCAAACCCACCAACTTATGTGGTGTAACAAAAATATTTTGTTGCCTAAGTATGTGCTTGAAACTGTTGTTTGAGTGGAGTGTTTGTTTGTGATTGCTTGCACATTGCTTGTGTGATTTGTGATGGGTGTGAATAGAATTGATTCCTTAGAAAAATATTTTGCCTATTCTAATCCCCTCCAACCCAAACAGATGACTTCTCCAAGAGACTCCAGCATCAAGGATGATGACATCAACAACAACCAAGAAGTCAACATGAGAGAACTCCTAGCAACCCAACACCAGTTGAACCAACTAACAACTCAGTTCATAGCCAACAATAGTGATAAAGACCCTACCTTGCAAAAGTTTTTGGAAGAACAATCCCAACTGATGCTTAAGGTGACTAATCAAATGATCAGCATGGAAGAAAACTATCCCAAAAGAGTGTATGACAACAAGGATGACAAGAATATTATTCTAGATGGAGCCCCAGCTTGCATTATTTGTGGAGACAAGGATCACACTTCCAAGGAGCATGAAGATCAATGCCCCAATTGTGAAGAGGAACATCCAGTTGGCCAATGCCCCACGTCTCAAGTTACTTGTTACCTTTGTGAAGGAAACGACCATGTACCTATCCAATGCCCCATCTATGCCATTGTTGAACAAAGGAAACAAGAAGGATCCAAGTACGCCAAGAATGTTGATGACAAAGGAAAAGGACCACTCATACCTCCAAACAAGACAACCCAATTCAAAGGATCAAAGAAGCCCAAGAAACCAAAGCAAGACATGAGCCTTGTGCGATGTCGTAAATGTAAGGAAATGGGACACTACCCCAGTGGATGCCCAGAGAACCCGAAGAATAAAGAGATCGGCCAAGTAGTGTGCAACAACTGCAAGGAACCAGGCCACTACGTAGCAACTTGTCCACAAGAGCAACGTAAAGAACTCCAAGATATCCACTGTTTCAATTGCAAAGAACCAGGACACTATGCAAGCAACTGCCCAGAAAAGATGAAGAACAAGATGAACAAGCCAATGGAGAAACCCAACCTTAGCCCATGAGTCAAGTATGGAAATAATGGACACTATGCAGAAGGTTTCCAAGAAGAAGTTTTCCAAGATTCCAAGCAATCCAAGATATAGTATAGTTGGAAAAATTGTTAAGGGTGGTAGTACCCTAGTTGTTTTGAACCTGCTTGTAACCCTAGCCTCCCCAAATCTCGGGACGAGATTTATTTTAAGGGTGGTAGCCTGTCACATCCCAAGATTTTCCAAATCTTGTAATGTGAAAAATAAAATAAATAAAATAAATTCTTGTTGAAAATCAGGGTGAAAAGAAACTTTTGTTTCTAAAAGGAGACTTAAAATCCCATCTTGAGCAAACTTTGGTAAAAGTTAGAATTCAACAAAAATCCAAATCAAGGGAAATGCATTCCTCAATGAATGTATCTGGAAATTTGATCCATACCAATGGAAGGAAATCAATTTCCAAAGTATCTCCAAATCCATGGATTTGATCCATACCAAAGTTGATCAACAAATAATCACAAAGGATCAAGAAAGACCATAGAAGTTGGTTTCACTCAATTTGGAACCATAAGCCAAATCTTAGGAGTATAATAAGATAAGGAAATTGAAATTTCCAAAGCCATTAAAGCCCTCATCTAAAATCCATACCAATTGGTGAACAATTATAATCCTAAAGGGATTAAAAAGATAAACATTTATTAAAGGAAAAATAAATTGTTTTGGAAATACTATTTAGATCTTTTAATAAAAGACTTTGTTTTCAAGTGAAAAGGTGAGCCAAATTAATTTTGGCCAAACTTTTGAAATAAAATATTTTGTTTTGATAAAATGAGTAAAGGTTTATTTAAATAAAATAAAGGATTTAAATATCCAATTTTATTTAAGTAAAGGCTTTCCCATTTTAATTAAAACACCAAAACTTATTTATTTATTTAAATAAGTTTCCAAGTATTCTTTTATTTTTTTTTCAAATAAAACCTTCTGGTTTGGTTTTGAAAATAATTGGATTTCAAATGGAAATTTTATTTAAATAAATCAAACACTATTAAAAACTAAAGATCCATTTTATTTAAATTATTAAATGGATCCTAAAATAAATAAAAATAATATTTCATTTTGAGATTTGGATTATGTTTCTAAACAGAACCAAATTCAAATGAAAAGTTGACTGCTTGTTTGAATGTTTGAACCTTGATTGAATTGTTTGATAATTGTTTGAAATTTAAAACAGAAAAGAATTAGAAAAAGAAAAAGAGATTAGACAGAAAAAAAAATAGGAAAACAGACCCAGCCCACTAAGGCCCAAACCAGCCCAGTCTACTCCCTCCCCGAAGGAGAATGTTTTACACCCAGATTCAGACCCACTGAGTCAATGACAACCAGGACCCACCCCCACTCCCTTTTCCTTCACTGCCAAACGGACCCACCTCCTCTTATTCCCCCCCGAGCGAACCGTTTTCTGTACCGCGAAAGAAACCCGCACTGAGGCTGACAAGTGGACCCCCTCCTCTCTCCCTTTCCCACTGACTAGAGGACCCCACCGACAGCTGTTCATCGTCCTCCCCGCGACCCCGTCTCCCCCTCACAGCGCTGCCGTTTCTGCCTTGATTTCTCGCGCTTGAATTCGCCTTAACGTCGCGTTAATTCCTCACCGCGTCCACGCTCGTTAAATCACCTCCCTCTCCTCTACATTTCCCCTCAAACCCCGCTTCCCCGGAGCCACCAGGCTGCCTCCATTTCTCTCTGTACCGCCGTAGCTCCGACCACCGTCTCCGAGCAATTCCGGCAGCCCCTCGCCGCCCCTTGCCTCCTCGACCATGCTCTCGTGATCCACACCTCCTGGCGATCATCCCCGTAGCACCAGCTTACCCCCGAGCGACCCAGAGCGTCGACAACCACCTCGACCACCGTCTGCCTCTTTCTCCGACGAGCCCCACAGGTAGATTCCGGTCACCCCTCTCCTCCCCGAGAACACGATGATGATCTCCAAGCTCATACGAACCTAACAGCACTTTCCGTTTGTCTTAGGGCGCCCCCAATCCTCGCCATCGTCAAGCACAGAGCGCCGCCGTGTCTGCTTCTTCTCCGGCGACGTCTCCCAGGTGAACTAGACCGCCCCGCGCCTTCTCATTCACGCACACACCTTCGCCGTGTCCTTGTGCTCCTGACTATGTGTTTTGTTTACCTCCTGGTGATCAACAGCGTCGTCCTCGACAGCAACCAGAAACAACCGCCGCCGTTCCCAACTCCGACGAGGAATTACGCCTGACCCCGTGCGCCCCTCGCCCGACCAACACCTCCCCGAGCTTCGACGTGACCCCCTGAGCCCGGTGAGCATGCCCTCTTTCCCTCTCGCTTTCTGCATCGCCGGCACCGTCATCGACCGACCGCTCCGCCGCCGGTAGCCACCGCAGCGCCGCTCGCAAAAGGTCGAGCACGCTAGCACCGTAGGATCTGGATCTGACGGTTACGATAGATCACTTAACCGCGAAGAGGTACGAGTCCTGTGCCGCACGATCTCATTTAGATCCAACGGCTACAGAGCGTGATCCGCAGCGAAGCGGTACCGTCCAATAGAATCCTGCCGCGTGTCCCTATTCTGTTTAAAACAGAAATTGAAAACAGAAACTTTTGCCATTTTCAAACCCTTGTATCTTTGGATCCACACGTCCAAATTTTACAAATTTGATGTCGTTGGAATCAGCAAGACAAGCCCTAACCAACCCTACCCTTAGTTTAGCAAATAGTATCTGTTAGCTTGTTTGATTTTGCAGATTCTTTTGTGTGCATGCTAACATTAGAAAAATCATTTAAAAATTATTTTTAGGTTAAAACCTTTGCCAATTAGTTTGTTGTGACCTTACTGACCCTAGGAACCAACCCATAGTTTGGAAAGTGATTTTGGAAAAGAATAGGATGGATTAATTAGTTTAGTCCATTTCTAGCTAACTAAGACTATTTGTTTTGTTTATGAAAATGCTTTCATAAAGAAAACTTTGGAGAAAATGTTTTGAACCAAACCTACTGACCCAAAACACCAAGTTTTGCAATAGCAACTCATTTGGTGAAACCTATAGGTTAATACCCTAGTAGAAATATTTCTACACCACATACACTTTGTTTTGCAAATGGTTTTATAGTGAAACCCTTTGCAAATGACTTAGCCACTTCACAAAATGACCAATAGGTGTACTCCAAATGTCTATGACCCATTAGGAACCCCTTTTTCAAACAAAACAAGGCTTGGCATGCTTGCATGCATTTCTTTGACTTTGCCATTTTGGTAAATGACCAATTTGGAACTTACAAAGTTTAGAAGCCTAGTGGAGACCACCTTGCAATTAGAACCATCCTTTGCATGCTTGCATGCATTACCTTGACTTTAGGATTTTATGTGTGTTGTTTTGCTTGATTGGTGGATTGAGTTTGTGTTTGCTTGATTGACTTGTAGTGAAGTTAGAGAAGAGTGAGACTAGCAAGATCAAGGAGTGAACCTATACCCTCTACCAAAAGGCAAGTGATACTTCATACTATCTATCCCATTATTTTCAATATGCATTAGTGTTTTTGCTAAGTAAAACTTGCATGGTTTTTATTTTGCTAAGTATAGACCTTGCTATAGGAAAACCTAGTAGATAAATCCTTAGAAGGATTTTCCTTAGTTAAGAATCCTATTACTATCAAGCTTAGCCTAGCTAATAGAAAACTTGGGTGGTATATATTCACTATGGAAAAATCTCTAAGTCTGAGGACTTATGTTTTTGATTAATAAAACAACTAAGTTAATGAATCACCTGGGTGGAAATGGAAGGAATGGTTTATGTTGAGTGGTTCACAAGGCCATGGACTTGGCTTGTGTATCTCACTTGTGGATGGCCACCCAGGAAACAAAGAGATTTGAGATGTCAAATGTTGAGAAGCTTCAAGTGCAACCACTTGGCAATATGGGCTCTGCCATGATCATATAGGTTACAAGAACTTAGCCACATGGACAGTGGGTGGTAGTGTTTGATAGGTTGGAGAGCGTCCATGTTGGTCTAAGGGAAAGCTTCTGAAAGATTTTGTCTTGGGAAACCAAGTCTTGTGGGGAAAGTGCACCACCTCTGCAGAGTGTAAAACCTAAGTACTTAGCCATGTCCCTGGTAAAGGACAATTTGAGCATCAAGACATGGAAGCAATCAAGAATCTCATCACTCCAATTTCTAAATTAAAACTTGTGGGTGAACAAGGGTTGTGTGAAATTCTTCAATCTTTGATGGAGAGATGGCTTGGTACAAGGATCTCAAAATCTTAGATTGGGAAAAATTTGTTTTTGCCAAGCAAATCTTCAGTCTTTGATTGATAGATGCCCTGAGTGGATCTTCAGTCTTTGATTGATAGATGCCTTGGAAAGTTTTTGCCAAACAAAACTTAGTATTTTCAAAATGATAGGAAAAATCTATTTTTGAGCAATGCAAGCCTCAACTCCACTTAGCCAAAATGCATATAGATGATAGACTCCACTATACTACCAAAGTATCACTTGCCAATACAATTCAAATGTATTGACCCTTGTGGCTGTAACTTGTAATGTTGCAGGTTTGATTGATTTTAGTGAAGATTGATTGATTAGGATTACAAAGTCTACAACCAACATCTGCTTGTGGCACTTTGAAGATGAAGGACCCATGACTATAGTTATTCCGCTGCAATGTAATGTAAATAGCCAATGAGCTATGTTTGATGTAATAAAATTATGTTACTCCTGGTTATAAAGTTGTATTATGATCTTTGTTTCTTGATATTACATCTGAACTGTGGATGCTAGCTATTGATCCAGGGACTAGCATTGTAAACACAGGGGACTCAATCTTATTTAAGGTTGGGGACGCTACACTTTGACACTGATCCGGATGACTCTAAGTCTCAATCCGGATACGTATTTCTCATGAACGGAGCAACAGTTAGTTGGAGGAGCTCCAAACAACCCATGGTAACAAGGTCAACAACGGAGGCGGAATATATTGCTGCTTTAGAAGCAGCACAGGAAGCGGTTTGGATGAAGGAGTTCATTACCGAACTGGGTGTGGTTCCTAGTGCATTGGATCCAACGGTGATCTATTGTGACAACAATGGAGACATAGCCAATTCAAAGGAACCAAGATCTCACAAGAATTCCAAACATATTAAGCGCTGGTTTCACTCCATCCGTGAGCATGTCAAGGATGGAGATATAAAGATTTGTAAAGTACATATGGATCTCAATGTAGTAGACCCGTTGACTAAAACTCTCCTTAGAGCAAAACATGATCAACACCGGAATTCCATGGGTGTTATATTTATCACCATGTAACTAGATTATTGTCTCTAGTGCAAGTGAGAGACTGAAGGGAATATGCCCTGAGAGGCAATAATAAAGTTGTTATTATACATATTCCAAGTACATGATAGATGTTTATTTTGCATGCTATAATTGTATTAATTTGGAAACGTTAATACATGTTTGTTTAATAAACAAAAGGAAAGTTCCTAGTTATGCCTCTCTTATAAACTAGCTCGTTGATTAACAAGATGATCAAGGTTTCCTGATCATGGTCATTGGATGTTGTTAATAACGAGGTCACAACATTAGCGGAATGATGTGATGAACATTCATCCGAAGTATAGCATTATGATCAAAGTCATTGTGTTTATATTGCTATAACATCTAATAAAGTAATCCTAGTCCTTAGACCATGAGATCATGTTAATCACTAACACTGGAAGAGTATCTTGATAACATCAAACGTCACACCGTGAAAGGGTGATTATAAAGGTGAGTTCAGTGCTACAAAAGTGTTATGTAGAAGCTCATGGATCAAGAGTGGGATTTGTCCATCCCGATGACGGATAGATATTCTCTGGGCCCTCTCGGTGATATCACATTGGTTATCTTGCAAGCAAGTGATAAGATCACTAGAATGTTATATCACGGGAATGAGAAAAGAGTACATGTCGGTAATGAGATCAAACTAGGTATGGAGATATCGATGATCGAATCTCGGACATGTAATATATCACGAGACAACGGGATTTAGTTACTAATGTTAAAGGTTCTCACGATCAAAGAAGTCATCGTAGAATGTGTAGGAGTCAGTATGGATCTCTAGGTCCCGCTTTTGATTATTGATCTGAGAGGGGTCTCGATCATGTCTGCATTATTCACAAACCGTAGGGTGACAAACTTAAGGGATACCAACACCATTTGGAGCAAATGTGTTTCATACGAATGAATTGCAAAGCGCTGGAATTATTTCAATAGACACCGAAACTGTTTCGGCTGAAATTGCTGAAACTGGTTCTGCATGTAATATTGAAATGTTGTAGGGGGTTTTATGTGAATGTTTATTAATTAAAGTAATTAACAAAATTCTGAATAAATTTAATAAAAGAGTTTTATTAAATGAGAGAGCATTAAATTTGGAGAAATTTAATGCATTTAAAGTAAAGACTTTAAAGAGGAAATTTAAGGGACATTTTTATGTGGAGGGGGTTACGTCACCTCCATGGGGTGCCGGCCATGGGAGGGGGTACCCCCCCCACCTCCTCCTACAAAAGGCCACCCCTCTCACCCTTCTTCCTCACATCTCCTCATGAAGGATCTCTCTCCCCCTCTAGAATTATTCCCCCATGGTCTCGGATTAGCGAGATACATGTTCCCGGTGGCATTTCGTCTGGAAGGAGTTGCTGCCTCCGCTGCATCACTGGAGCAAGGAGGCGGAGGTTGTTCGGTGGCCTGAACGTGTGTGCGACTGCGGATGCGCTGCTGGTTTGTGGCGCTAGGACTTCCACACATCTTGAGATCAACAAGCGTACGACTACATCATCCTCGAGTTCCTACTCGTTAACAAAACTTTGTTGTCTTCGATGGTAAGTTTTCCATGGATGTATATCCACCCGTTGCTTGTATATAGTAGATAGATCTTGGCGTATAGTTCTCATCGTAGGAATTTTTTTGTTTTCTATGTTGCGAACCCTTCATCAACTACCCAACACATGATTGGAATTAGCGGCAGTAGTTTTTGCTTTTAAGAGTTGGAGGCATTTTTTATGGAGCAAGGTGTGAACTATATACCGATCATAAAAGCCTCAAATATTTATTCACTCATAAGGAACTAGACATGAGGCAGAAAATATGGTTGGAGTTGATTAAGGATTATGACCTTACAATTAACTATACTCAAGGAAAGACCAATGTAGTAGCAGATGCTTTAAGCCGGAAGAGCGCATATGTTCAACCAACAAATTGAGAACTACCAAAGGAGTAGCAAATGGATTTGGAAAGGTTAGAAATACAATTTCTAAGAATAGAGGTTCATGTAGGCTTAGCTACCATGAGGGTTATGGTAGAGTGAAGTAGTGATCTTCGTCATGAGATCTATCGACGTCAACTTTATGATTCATTCATTGCTGAAGAAATCAAAAGAATTTCTTAAGGTCAAACATCAGCTTTTCACCTTAGAGATTATCGATATTTATGGTTTCAAAATCTACTTTGTGTAATAGATGTACCAGAGATTAGGGAAATAATACTCTACGAAGCACATGAAACACCGTATTCAATTCATCGAGGAAGCACAAAGATGTACATGGATCTTAAGGAGCTATTTTGGTGGAACAATATGAAAAGAGACATTGCAAAGTATGTGTCGGAGTGTCATACCTACCAGAGAGTGAAGGTAGAACAACAGAGTCCAATAGGACCACTACAACCACTAGAATTTCTAGAATGGAAATTGGTATGGATTTCATTACAGGATTACCGATGACTCCAAAGAGGAAGGATATGATATGGATAATAGTTGATAGACTTACCAAAAGTGCACATTCATTCCACTGAATCAAAAGAATAATGCTGAGAAGCTGGTAGATGTATATGTCAAGGAGATCGTTAGTAAGCAAGGAGTACCCAAAAAGATTGTATCGGATAGAGGGTCTATGTTTACATCAGCATTTTGGAATCAACTACATGAAGCACTCGGGTCAAAACTGGATTTCAGCACGGCTTATCATCCAAAGACTGGAGGTCGGACATAAAGAACTACTCAAATCTTAGAAGATATGCTCAGAGCATGTGCCTTAGATTTTGGAGGTTCGTGGGAAGATCATCTACCTTTGGCAGAATTTTATTACAACAATAGCTATCAGAGTAGTCTGAAGGAAGCACCATATGAGGTACTTTATGGTCGAAAATGTAGATCGCCAATATGTTGGTATGAACCCGGTAGCAACAAAGAATTTGCACCACACTATATCCAGGAAAAGCAAGACGCTATCGATATCATCAAAGATCCACTTAAGATAGCTCAAAGTCATCAAAAGAGTTATGCAGATTAGAGTCGAAGAGCATGTCATCTAGAAGTGGGAGATATGGTATATCTCAAGGTTAGCCCAATGAAAGGAGTTAAAATATTCGGAGAAAAAGGAAATTCAGTCCAAGATATATCGTATGATTCAACATACTGAGCCAGAATATAAATACCACATATGCTTTAGAGTTACCAACAAGGTCGGTACAAGTTCATAATGTTTTCCATGTATCACAACACCGGAAGTGTCTTAAAGTTCCTGATGATGCAATCACACATCAAGAGATTGAATTGCAAGCGGATTTGACTTATGTTGAGAAACCTTGCAAGATTTTGGAAGAGAACTGGAAAAGAGTTAAGAAATAGAGCTATTAAGTACTGCAAACATCCCAGTGTTTAGGAACCAACGAAGGGTAGAAATAGAAATTTGTGCATTTGCATGCATTCATCTGTAAAATTATGGTAAATTTTTTCTTCAAACAAAACCCTGGGGAGATCAGAGTTTCTTTCACTACTTTGAGTTAGGATTTAGATCTTAGGAGTGTTTTCTATAAATTCTGACATGATCCTTAGGAATTATAATGAATTTGGTGAATAATTTGAATTCATATTTAAAATTTGAAGCATTTAAAAAGATTTGAAAGTTAGAATTAATTAGTGTTTAATTGTTTTCCAAAAAGAATTAGTTAATATTGTTTGAATATTTAATTGTTATATAACAATATATAGAATTGAAACATTACAAAAATAATAACTCAAACAGTTACTTCTTAATTCTTTCCTTTATTCAATAGCAACAATATAAATACAAGAATGTTTAAAGTAATAAGAAATTACAACATATGAACAATTGTAAAAAAGAAATGAAAGCTTTATTGAATAATATATTACATTGTTCTTACAAAAGGAAAAGGAAAAGATTACAAAAGAAAATTAAAGACTAGTCCTATACTAAATCCTATTCTAATCTTCTTATTCTTCATCACTTGGTCTTGTACCTGTAAACAAAGACAGAAAATGAAATACACAAAGAAGGGGTTAGTGTTAGTTTTGCTCTTAGTCTTAAACAATGTAATGCACTGTTTTTCAATACATCATTGAGCAAGTTAATTAATGAAGGGACTAAATTCATCAAGTGTAGAATCCGTTCTTTTCAAAATTTAAAGCCTCGGGAAAACATTATAGGCATAAAGGGGCTGGTTTCACTAGGATAGAGAATAGTAAAAGGAAGGAGTAATCCACCAAATTCACTTGATCTCATCCATAGATAAAGCCAATAGTGAAGCAGCTCACACACCTAATTCCATGCAATGAGGTGTCAGTAGCCGAGGAGTGAGGGGCATTTTAAATCACAACACCACAGAGCAAAGCAAGCTTTGCTATTCACTTCACAAGCTCAATCACAGTTTGTCACTAGCATACACAAGAACATCACTAGTTCTTACAACCACACCACCAGATCAAACCACTTTTCATCATAGAAACTCCAAGAGATCAATAACAAGATGGTTACTTGAAGGAGGAGATAGTTTTGGGTGGATAGCAAGGTCAAGATGAAGCTTGGATCCACAAGATCAAGATAGAATAGTAGTTCCAGGATAATATCAATCACAGGAACAAGAAGGACAAGCTATCACAGCAAGTCCAAGCATCAGGGTATATCCCAAACTTGTAGATCTAATCATTATCCATTTTACCACATTTGTTCTCATGCAAGTGCATGATAAAGTTGGGCATATTGGACACAACAGATAAATAGACAACAAGTATAGAACATATGTTCTTGCATAGAGGGGCCTCAGACTAGCATCATAGACCAAAGAGGATCTAGTCTTAACTAGATCACTATAAATCACAGCTGCTAGCATACAAGGCACATCTCCAAAAGGGTAGCACCTCTTTACCTAGAAAATCCATATTTGCTTGAGTACAAGCTCAACCATATCATATTAAACACACATAATCGTCTTCCTAAAAGTTTTTAGGAATCATCTATTCACTTTATTCAGAAAGAACAGCAAGGGTCCACACTATCTATCACTAGGCCACAATATGCAAAACCTCAGAAATCAAGGAAATTAAATCATCTTCCTACAAGCATATAGGAATCATTCTTCTATAAGATCAATCCAATAATCATCACAAAGAGTAGAATAAAAATTATTCACCATGGTTCTACATAGCATCAGGATTGAATCCTGAGACTGATCACAAAGGTGCTTCACATGCTAGCATCAGTACAGTTAACTAAGCAACATCAGTTCAGCAGTGAAGCATCCCAACTCAAGCCCATAGTAGTGAACCACAACAACGACATGGGCATCCACACTAAACTAGCCATGCATTTATAGAGTTATTCTTTGACAATAAAAATAGTACCAGGAGCATGCACAATCGAGTGGTTCTCTGATAGAGAACAGGGTAACAAAACATGATCAATAGAGTTTGACAATACACCATCAGTAGGACATCATCAAGGGTATAACACAGGAAAATCAACCAAAGGAGCTATGCTAAATCACCACTACAGGGGATGAACCCTAGAATTTAGGGATCAACCCTAAATGGGGAATTCATGCAGTAATCACATGTCATGGAGCAGGGGGAAGAGAGAACACACAGAGAGGAGTAGGAGAACTTACTCGAGGTCCTCGCGTTTATATCAAAGAGGAAGCAGAGGAGGAGGTCGGTGGTGAGATGGAGCACAACGACACGGGGAGCACCCCCAGAGGGGGCGCTACAACCCACGCTAGGCCACAACAGAGGCAACCATGGGAGGAGGTCAACGCCATAGAGACCAGAGCATTTCCAGAGGGTGACATGGCCAGCAGAGGGCGTATGCGTCAAATCAAGAAGGACAAGCAGGCACGGCATCGTTGTCTATGTCAGTGAGCACCGTGGCGGCGGTCAAGGTGGCCAGGAGCAGCCGGAATCGAGCGCGACGACGGTGGCGGCAGCGACCGCCTCGGAGGGGAGAGGAAATCACGAGAGAGAAGAGAGTGGGAGAGAGAGTGGGTGTACTGGGCTGGGTAAGGCCAGCCCAGTATGATCTAGGGGGTTAACCAAACCCTATTGGGCCTAGTCGGGCCAGGCCAGCCCAGTGGTTCGGGCCCAAGCTTTAGGAAAGACCCAAATAAAAATGTGTAATTACAAATATACCCCTAGAACTAAATGAGCTCTAGAAAAATTAATAAAAAACCTAAAAATACAAATAATATATCTATGAAATCACAAAAATATCCTCTACCTAATAAAAATAACAAGTACTGATTTTAAGTAATTAAATTAAGATCTATTATTGAAATCGTATATATTCCTTTTAAGATCCTAAATGGATATACTATTGTAGAAAAATACTAATTTGTATTTTTGGAAAGTAAGTCAAGTTTGTTAAAAATAAAACCTTTATTCCTTTTTGGAATTTTAAGAAAATATGTGAAAGGGTTAAGAATTAAATAAATCCATTTTAAAACTCTTAGAATATTACTAGTTATCACAAAAATATTAGTTATAAGAATTATATGAATTTAAGAGTCTTTTATTATGACATTCTTTTTTATTAAATAAAAGAAATAAAAAACCTGTATAAGGTGGGTAAAACACGCAAAGAAGGAAAATAATAAATCATTGCATGACATTACTATGCATAGCATATTGCTTTTTTAAATATTATCCTTACCAGGCAATAATTGTGTTTTGTAGAAACAGAAGCTCAAGGTCAAGTGGAAGCATCCGACTTCACTACCTTGCAGTCACAAGGCAAGTTCGTCACATGCTCATGTCCTTTGAAGGGTCTTTATGAAAGTATTTGAAAATTGTGTGTTATCACCTATATTCTAAAAGAGACAGAAAATTAGTATTTTCCCAAACAAATGAAATGCTACTATCATCCTAAGTGATGATAAATACTATGAATGACAATGGAATCTAGGATTCTAGTTGCCGAACAAGTAAGACTTAATAACCCATGACATCAATGATTCTAGCGCCATATATTACGCGTTAACCATAAGATTTGGAATGGGATGGAGAAGTCAGCTAGATCTTCTTCCTTTCGTATGGACGGATGACCTTATCGTGAGGATGTAGATTTCTCGTAGAGAATCCAACACGGTTTGGGAACCCATAGTTCCCCGTGATATTAGGTTTCTAGATTATCCAGGAGAGGTTGTTGGAGGTATATCTTCCACTTTGGTGGGGGTTGTCAGGGACATAACCTGCTCACTGGAGTCTCTGAGGGGTTGCCAGGGTTATATCTTCCTATATGGGGGTTAACGGAGGTATTCCTGCTTGGGGGTCATGTCTTCATGCGGGGTCACGGATAACGGCAATGATTGGCTTGGATCAACTTCTAGGCCCACGTCAAGGAATTGTGGATGGGAAAGTATGCCCTGGTTGTGCAACAAGGATTTGGTCTCTTATGGGTAAAGCAACGCACCACTGTAGAGTGTAAGAATTGTGACATGTTACTCCCTGTTCCGGGAAGGAGCTACGAACGCGGTAGGAAAGGATCTCCATGAAGTTCTGGTCAACCTGTGAAGGCTGATGGGCATAGTTTTTGATAATAAAATCAATCTTTGAAGAAATGTTTATGAAAACTGCATAGTGCCAAAGACTTATAGTCTGAGGTGGTAGTTAGAGCATCAAACTTCCCACCGTTCTTATAATGAACTTGCTGGGTAACGTTGTTACTCATCCTTTGATACTTTTCTTAGACTCTGAGGAACAGAAGGATAACCAGGTGTATGCTACATAAGTTTAGAAAGACGTCTACTACAAAGAGCCGGACCTGTCCGGTGGAGTCGAAGGGGTGTACTACGGGATACACTATGGAGCTGAAGACAACGAGTTAGAGTAGTTGTCCGGCCGAAACTTAGTTATCAAGGTTGAGCCGAGCAGCATGAACCCTATACAATAAGTTGTAGAGCTCATGTCTTACTTTATCGTTGTGTCTTTCGTTCTTCCACTAAACTTATTAAATAAGTTGTATGGATTGTAAGTTTGAACCTTTCAAAGATCTTGATCTTTTGGTATTGTAATAATAATATGTGAATGTTTGTAATTTGGACCTGCAATGTTTCTGTTGTACCACTCTAAGGGATATAATGTTTGCGGAATGGTGTTCTGTGAGTGTTATGTCAACGACTATAGTATACTACAACATGTAGTGGTATGCTGGGTCACCGCATCCACTGTCTAATTGGATAGCTTGATCGCCCTCCAGAGCAAACATAGTGAGTTACGTTGGTGGCTGCTGGACTGGATGGGAAAAAACAATGGGCAGAATTTGGCTTACCAGATGATGCACCTGTACCAAATATGGTTCAAGAGGAATGACGCACGCGAGGCAACACACATTGAAGATCCGAGAAGTGTTGCAAGGTGAACCATGGTAGCCATGGAAGAATGGAACAATATCCAGAGGCCACCGCAGCCTAGAGCTACTGTCCCAGCTAAGCACTGGCTCGGTCCGGGAGAAGGGTGGTGCAAGGATAATGTTGATGGAGCCTTCCGCTCGCATGAAGGTGAAGGTGGTGCTGGGGTGATAATTGTAGCTTTATTGTGGGAGTTGGCCATTTTTTACCCTAGGCCATTGATACGTCCATTTTGCATCACTATTCTATATAATAATTTACTGTTATTCATTGATATATTTCATATTAAGAGATGATACTAATGTTATTTCATCTACTTTTGCATGGTTGATGACTTTTGGAGGATGGACCACTGAAAGCAGGATTCTGACGGAAAAGGCACTGTTTGGAGGCAAAATTCGTGAAGATCAGAAAATCCCGGAAAATATATGGAAAATCCTATTTTTCCAGAAGATGAAGGAAGCCAGAAGGGGAGCGGAGATGGGCCATAGGGGGCCCACACCACCCACTAGCACGGGCCACCCTAAGTCGTGCCACCAGGTGGTGTGGCCACCCTGGCCCACCTCTGGCTCTGCTCTTTGGCGTATATGAAGGAAATATGCCCTGAGAGGCAATAATAAAGTTGTTATTATATATTCCTTATACATGATAGATGTTTATTTTACATGCTAGAAATGTATTGATTCGGAAACATCAATACATGTGTGTTTAATAAACAAAAAGGGTTCCTAGTCATGCCTCTCTTATAGACTAGCTTGTTGATTAACAGGATGATCAAGGTTTCCTGATCATGGACATTGGATGTTGTTAATAACAAGGTCACACCATTGGTGGAATGATGTGATGAACATTCATCCGAAGTATAGCATTACGATCAAGTCATTATGTTTATATTGCTATAACATCATACGAAGTAATCTTTATCCTTAGACCATGAGGTCATGTTAATTGCTAACACCGGAAGAGTATCTTGATAACATCAAACGTCACACCGTAACAGGGTGATTATAAAGATGGGTTCAGTACTACGAAGGTGTTATGTTGAGGCTCATGGATCAAGAGTGGAATTTGTCAATCCAGATGATGGATAGATATACTCTGGGCCCTCTCAGTGATATCACATTAGGATAGCTTGCAAGCAATGATGTGATCACTAGAATGTTATATCACGGGAACGAGAAAAGAGTGCATGTCGGTAACGAGATCAAACTAGGTATGGAGATACCAATGATCGAATCTAGGACATGTAATATATCGAGAGACAAAGGGATTCAGTTACAAGCGTTAAAGGTTCTCACGATCACAGGAGTCATCGTTGAATGTGTAGGAGTCAGTACGGAGCTCCAGGTCCCGCTGCTGATTATTGATCGGAGAAGGGTCTCGATCATGTCTGCATTATTCGCGAACCGTAGGGTGGCACACTTAAGAGTTACCGGACACCATTTTGGAGCACATATGTTTCAGATGAAAGAATTGCAAAGCGCGGGAATTGTTTCAATAGAAACCGGAAATTGTTTCGGGTAAAATTGCAGAAGGTGGTTCTGCATGTGATATTGAAATATTGCAAGGGGCTATATGTGAATGTTTGTTAATTAAAGTAATTAACAAAATTCTGAATAAATTTAATAAAAATAGTTTTATTAAATGAGAGAGCATTAAATTTGGAGAAATTTAATGCATTTAAAGTGGAGACTTTAAAAGGGAATGTGAAGAGGCATTTTAATGTGGAGGGGTTACCACCACATGAAGGGGGAGGTGAGGGGTCACCCCCCCCATGCGCCGGCCATGGAGACAGGGGGCACCCCCCCTCCTCCTATAAAAGGCCACCCATTCCCTCCTTCATCCTAACACCTCCTTGCGAAGGATCTCTCTCCCCCTCTAGAATTATTCCCCCATGGTCTCGGATTAGCGAGATACATGTTCCCAGTGGCATTTCGTCGCAAAGGAGTTGCTTCTTCCGCTGGATCGTTGGAGCGAGGAGGTGGAGGTTGTCCGGTGGCTTGAACGTGTGTGCGAGTGCGGATGCGCTACTGAGTTGCGGCGCTCGGACTTCCTCACGATCTTGAGATCGGCAAGTGTACGACTACATCAACCACGAGTTCCTACTCGTTAACAAAGCTCGTTGTCTACGAGGGTAAGTTCTCGTTGGATGTATGTCCACCCGTTGCTTTGTACCTCGTAGATAGATCTTGGCGTGTAGTTCACACCATAGGAATTTTTTTGTTTTCTATGCTACGGACCCAACAGTGGTATCAGAGCCTGATCTATGCGTAGGTGCTTAGCACGGTAGTACACATATGGTTGATATGTGGGCGATGATGATCATGTTATTGCATCTTATATGTATTTTGGATATTGGTGGCATAGTGGGATGAAGCGGCCCGGACCAACCTGACGTGTCATCGTACATGAGACCGGTTCCACGACTGACATGCAACTTGTTTTGCATAAGTGGCTGGCGGGTGTCTGTCTCTCCTACTATAGTGAATATCTGATTTACAACGAGTTGCTAATAACTTAGTTATCCTCGTTGTGGTTCATGTTCGTAGGTAAGAACGGTTCTATCTCCGAAAGCCCTAAGCCACGTAAAACTTGCAATTGATAAATTAGAGGCGTCTAGTTTAGATCGTTGCTGGGCTAGTGTATTGATATGGTATTGTTGTAAGTAGATGTATGGTGGATACTCTTACAACACACTCAACGTGTAAGTTCCATAGACCTTGGCCTTACACACAAAGTAATGATAGAGATCATACCACGATGCAAGTGATAGAGATCAAATGCATGGACCATATCATCTCACTTTACACATTAGATGTTAGCATCTTATACTGCTAGTTTGGCGTGTTTAATAGCATTATAAGATGATCCCTCTTTTAGATATCAAGATAAAAATGTGTTCTTCCTTGAGTATGCACTATTCCATGGATCGTGTTTCGAGACATCACGTGATGATCGGGTGTACTCGAATCTACGCTTTCATAGGAACGGGTGTAAGACAGTTTTACACACGCGAATACTAAGGTTCTTACTTGGCGAGCCTAGCATGTACAGACATGGCCTCGGAACACGGACCGAAAGGTTAAGCATGAGTCATATGGTTGATATGATACCCATATAGATGCTTGCCTTTGAAGCTATATCAACTCACGTGATGATCGGACTTGGTATAGTGGATTTGGTTCATGTAATCACTAAAAGGACACGAGGGATGTCGTTTTTGAGTGGGAGTTCATTAGTAATTTGGATTAGTTGAACTCAATCTATCATAAACTTAGTCTAAATAAACTTTACAAATTCTGTTGTAGATGGCACCACCTGCTTTTAATTTCAATGTGTTCATGGAGAAAGAGAAACTTGCTGCGAATGGTAGCAACTTCACCAACTGGGCTATGAATTTGAGGATTCTCCTCACTGCTGCACAAAAGCAATATGTGCTAGATGCGCCGCTAGGCCCCCCACCAACTCCTGATGCCCCTGACGAGGAAAAGAATGTCTATGTGACTCGTCAGGAGGACCACAACTTAGTTCATTGCGGCATACTGCATGGGCTAGAGCCAGAACTTTGAAAGCGTTTCGAAAATGGGAATGCCTTTGATACCATGGGAGAATTGAAAATGATTTTCGATACCCATGCTGCCGTAGAGAGTTATAATGCTACAGAAAAGTTCTTTAGCTGCATGATGGAGGAAAACAGCTCCGTTAGTG
Organism: Avena sativa; assembly: GCA_916181665.1. Taxonomy (NCBI): domain Eukaryota; kingdom Viridiplantae; phylum Streptophyta; class Magnoliopsida; order Poales; family Poaceae; genus Avena; species Avena sativa. The sequence continues at coordinate 689,351,874 of OV702289.1, forward strand.
AGCACGTACTTAAAATGTCTGGGTACGCCGATAAGCTTGTGTCCTTGGGAATAACGATTCCCATTGACTTAGGCATACATCATGTTCTCCAATCTCTGCCACCTAGCTACAAGAGCTTCGTGATGAACAATAATATGCAGGGCATGAAGAAGTCCCTTCCCGAGCTTCTGTCAATGCTTAAGACTGCAGAAGTGGAGATTAGGAAAGAACATCAAGTGTTGATGATCAATAGGACCACCGGTTTCAAGAAGGACAAGAAAGGCAAGCACAAGGGAAATAAGGGTGGCAAGTCTATTGCCACGCCTAAAAAGAAACCCCGGGCTGGCCCTAAGTCTGACACCGAGTGCTACTATTGCAAGAGGACTGGCCATTGGAAGCGCAACTTCCCCAAGTATTTGGCGGACAAGAAGTCCAGCAAGGCAAACAAAGGTATATGTGATATACATGTTATTGATGTGTACTTGACTAGTACTCGCAGTAGCACCTGGGTATTTGATACCGGATCGGTTGCTAATATATGTAACTCGGTTCAGGGGCTACGGAACAAGCGACAACTAGCAAGGGATGAGGTCAGGATGCGGATCGGCAATGGATCAAGAGTTGATGTGATCGCCGTCGGGACGCTACCTCTCCATTTGCCATCGGGATTAGTTATAAACCTCAATAATTGTTATTTGGTGCCTGCACTGAGCATGAACATTGTATCTGGATCGTGTTTGATGCAAAGTGGTCATTCCTTTAAATCTGAGAACAATGGTTGTTCGATTTATAAGAATGATATCTTTTATGGTCATGCACCTATGTTGAATGGTTTATTTCTATTGGATCTCGATAGTAATATTACGCACATTCATAATGTTAATGCTAAAAAGATTAAACTTGATGATGATATGTCTACATATATGTGGCACTGCCGTCTAGGTCATATTGGCGTTAAACGCATGAAGAAACTCCATTCTGATGGACTTTTGGAATCACTTGATTTTGAATCATTTGATACATGTGAGCCATGACTTATGGGCAAGATGACTAGAACGTCGTTTTCCGGTTCAATGGAACGAGCGACAAATCTGTTGGAGATCATACATACTGATGTGTGTGGACCAATGAGTGTGTTGGCGTGAGGTGGATATCGTTATTTTGTTACTTTCACGGATGATTTGAGTAGATACGGATATATCTATTTGATGAAACACAAGTCTGAAACTTTCGAAAAGTTCAAGGAATTTCCGAATGAAGTGGAAAATCATCGTAATAGAAAGATCAAGTTTCTACGGTCTGACCGTGGAGGAGAGTATCTAAGTTACGAGTTTATCACACACATGAAATAGTGTGGAATAGTTTCACAACTCACGCCTGCCGGAACACCACAACGTAATGGTGTGTCGGAACGTTGTACTCATACCTTATTGGATATGGTTCGATCTATGATGTCTCTAACTAACTTACCTCTGTCATTTTGGGGTTATGCACTAGAAACAGCTACATTCACTTTAAATTGGGCACCATCTAAATCCATTGAAACGACACCGTATAAATTATGGTTTGGAAACAAACCTAAGCTGTCATTTCTTAAGGTTTGGGGAAGCGATGTTTATGTGATGAAACTTCAACTGGATAAACTCGAACCCAAAGCGGAAAAATGTGTCTTCATACGATACCCTAAGGAAACAATTGGGTATACCTTCTATCACAGATCCGAGGGCAAGGTTTTTGTTGCTAAGAATGGATCCTTTCTTGAGAAGGAGTTTCTCGCGAAAGGTGTGAGTAGTCAGAAGGTAGAACTCGAAGAGGTTATTGAACCTTCTCTTCATGGAATGGCGAGTGGCGCAGCACCGGAAGTTGTTTCGGAGTTGACTTCACCTGATGAAGAGAGAGCTAATGATAATGATCATGAAACTACGAAAGAGGACACTACCGAACCTCGCAGGTCAAGCAGGACACATGCAGCTCCTGAACTGTACGGCAATCCTATTGTGAATTTCATGGTTGATGAAATGGATGACCCTGCGACGTATGAAGAAGCGATGATGAGCCCGGATTCCAACAAATGGCTAGAAGCCATGAAATCCGAGATGGAATCCATGTACGAGAACCAAGTTTGGAACTTGGTGGACTTACCTCACGACCGAAAGGCCGTGAGAATAAATGGATTTTCAAAAGAAAAACTGATGCTGATGGTAATGTGACCATCTATAAGGCTCGACTTGTCGCAAAGGGGTTTCGACAAATTCAAGGAGTTGACTACGATGAGACATTCTCTCCCGTAGCAATGCTTAAATCAGTTAGGATTATGTTAGCAATTGCTACATATTTCGATTATGAAATATGGCAGATGGATGTCAAAACGGCGTTCCTCAATGGTAAGATTGGAGAAGAGTTGTATATGATACAACCTAAGGGTTTTGTCGATCCTAAGGATGCTAATAAGGTGTGCAAACTTCAGCGATCCATCTATGGACTGAAGCAAGCAACACGAAGTTGGAATCTCCGCTTTGATGAGGTGATCAAAGAGTTTGGATTTGTCCAAACTTATGGAGAGGCTTGTATTTACAAGAAAATGAGTGGGAGCAATGTGGCATTTCTAATATTATATGTGGATGACATATTATTGATTGGAAATGATATAGATATTTTAAACAGTGTTAAAAGTTATCTAAACAACAAATTTTCGATGAAAGACCTTGGTGAAGCTTCATATATATTAGGCATTAAAATCTATAGAGATAGATCAAGACGCCTAACTGGGCTATCACAGAGTACATACCTTGATAAGATATTAAAGAAGTTTAATATGGATGGAAGTAAGAAGGGGTTCTTACCTATGTTGCAAGGCAAGACATTGAGTAAGACTCAAAGTCCGGCTACGGCGGAAGAAAGAGAGATAATGGATAAGATCCCCTATGCCTCAGCCATAGGCTCTATAATGTATGCCATGCTATGTACAAGACCGGATGTGGCACATGCTATTAGTTTGACTAGTAGGTACCAATCTGATCCAGGTTCGGAACACTGGATAGCAGTCAAAAATATCCTTAAGTACTTGAGATGAACTAAGGATATGTTTCTTATATACGGAGGTGAAGAAGAGCTACTAGCTAAGTGTTATGTCAATGCTAGCTTTGACACTGATCTGGATGACTCTAAGTCTCAATCCGGATACGTATTTCTCTTGAATGGAGCAGCAGTTAAGTTGGAGGAGCTCCAAACAACCTATGGTGGCTGGATCAACAACGGAGGCGGAATATGTTGTTGCTTCAGAAGCAGCGCAGAAAGCGGTTTGGATGAAGGAGTTCATAACGGAACTGGGTGTGGTTCCCAGTGCATTTGACCCGATGGTGATCTATTGTGACAACAATGGAGCCATAGCCAACGCAAAGGAACCAAGGTCTCACAAGAATTCCAAGCATATTAAGCACCGGTTTCACTCCATCCGCGAGGATGTCAAGGATAGAGATATAAAGATTTGTAAAGTACACACGGACCTGAATGTAGCAGATCCGTTGACTAAAGTACTCCCTAGGGCAAAACATGATCAACACCAGTGTTGGGTCTGCAGCATAGAAAATAAAAAATTCCTACGGTGTGAACTACACGCCAAGATCTATCTACTAGGTACAAAGCAAACGGGTGGACATACATCCATAGAGAACTTACCCTCGAAGACAACGAGCTTTGTTAACGAGTAGGAACTCGTGGTTGATGTAGTCGTACACTTGCCGATCTCAAGATCGTGAGGAAGTCCGAGCGCCGCAACTCAGCAGCGCATCCGCACTCGCACACACGTTCAAGCCACCGGACAACCTCCACCTCCTCGCTCCAGCGATCCAGCGGAAGCAGCAACTCCTTCCAGACGAAATGCCACCGGGAACATGTATCTCGCTAATCCGAGACCATGGGGGAATAATTCTAGAGGGGGAGAGAGATCCTTCACAAGGAGGTGTGAGGAAGAAGGAGGGAATGGGTGGCCTTTTATAGGAGGAGGGGGTGCCCCCTCTCTCCATGGCCGGCGCATGGGGGGGTGACCCCTCACCTCCCCCATTCATGTGGTGGTAACTCCTCCACATTAAAATGCCTCTTCACATTCCCTTTTAAAGTCTCCACTTTAAATGCATTAAGTTTCTCCAAATTTCAAGCTCTCCGATTTAATAAAACTCTTTTATTAAATTTATTCAGAATTTTGTTAATTACTTTAATTAACAAACATTCACATATAGCCCCTTGCAATATTTCAATATCACATGCAGAACCACTTTCTGCAATTTCACCCGAAACAATTTCCGGTTTCTATTGAAACAATTCCTGCGCTTTGCAATTCTTTCGTCTAAAACATATGTGCTCCAAAATGGTGTCCGGTAACTCTTAAGTGTGCCACCCTACGGTTTGCGAATAATGCAGACATGATCGAGACCCTTCTCCGATCAATAATCAGCAGCGGGACCTGGAGATCCGTACTGACTCCTACACATTCAACGATGACTCCTGTGATCGTGAGAACCTTTAACACTTGTAACTAAATCCCTTTGTCTCCTGATATATTACATGTCCGAGATTTGATCATCGGTATCACTATACCTAGTTTGATCTTGTTACCGACATGCACTCTTTTCTCGTTCCCGTGATATAACATTCTAGTGATCACATCACTTGCTTGCAAGCTATCCTAATGTGATATCACCGAGAGGGCCCAGAGTATATCTATCCGTCATCTGGATTGACAAATTCCACTCTTGATCCATGAGCCTCAACATAACACCTTTGTAGCACTGAACCCATCTTTATAGTCACCCTGTTACGGTGTACGTTTGATGTTATCAAGATACTCTTTCGGTGTTAGCAATTAACATGATCTCATGGTCTAAGGATAAAGATTACTTCGTATGATGTTATAGCAATATAAACACAATGGCTTGATCGTAATGCTACACTTCGGATGAATGTTCATCACATCATTCCACCAATGATGTGACCTTGTTATTAACAACATCCAATATCCATGATCAGGAAACCTTGATCATCTTGTTAATCAACAAGCTAGTCTACAAGAGAGGCATGACTAGGAACCCTTTTTGTTTATTAAACACACATGTATTGATGTTTCCTATTAATACAATTATAGCATGCAAAATAAACATCTATCATATACAAGGAATACATAATAACAACTTTATTATTGCCTCTCAGGGCATATTTCCTTCAGTCTCCCACTTGCACTAGAGACAATAATCTAGTTCACATAGTGATAAATCTAACACCTATGGAGTTCTGGTGTAGATCATGTTTTGCTCTAGGGAGTACTTTAGTCAACGGATCTACTACATTCAGGTCCGTGTGCACTTTACAAATCTTTATATCTCCATCCTTGACATGCTCGCGGATGGAGTGAAACCGGCGCTTAATATGCTTGGAATTCTTGTGAGACCTTGGTTCCTTTGCGTTGGCTATGGCTCCATTGTTGTCACAATAGATCACCATCGGGTCCAATGCACTGGAAACCACACCCAGTTCCGTTATGAACTCCTTCATCCAAACCGCTTTCTACGCTGCTTCTGAAGCAGCAACATATTTGACCTCCGTTGTTGATCCAGCCACCACAGGTTGTTTGGAGCTCCTCCAACTAACTACTGTTCCGTTCAAGAGAAATACGTATCCGGATTGAGACTTAGAGTCATCCGGATCAGTGTCAAAGCTAGCATCGACATAACACTTAGCGACTAGATCTTATTCACCTCCGTATATAAGAAACATATCCTTAGTTCTTCTCAAGTACTTAAGGATATTTTTGACCGCTATCCAGTGTTCCGAACCTGGATCAGATTGGTACCTACTAGTCAAACTAATAGCATGTGCCACATCCGGTCTTGTACATAGCATGGCATACATTATAGAGCCTATGGCTGAGGCATAGGGGATCTTATCCATTATCTCTCTTTCTTCCGCCGTAGCCGGACTTTGAGTCTTACTCAATGTCTTGCCTTGCAACATAGGTAAGAACCCCTTCTTACTTCCGTCCATATTAAACTTCTTTAATATCTTATCAAGGTATGTACTCTGCGATAGCCCAATTAGGCGTCTTGATCTATCTCTATAGATTTTAATGCCTAATATATATGATGCTTCACCAAGGTCCTTCATCGAAAATTTGCTGTTTAGATAACTTTTAACACTGTTTAAAAGATCTAAATCATTTCCAATCAATAATATGTCATCCACATATAATATCAGAAATGCCACATTGCTCCCAATCACTTTCTTGTAAATACAAGCCTCTCCATAAGTTTGGACAAATCCAAACTCTTTGATCACCTCATCAAAGCGGAGATTCCAACTTCGTGATGCTTTCTTCAGTCCATAGATGCATCGCTGAAGTTTCCACACCTTATTAGCATCCTTAGGATCGACAAAACCCTTAGGTTGTATCATATACAACTCTTCTTCAATATTACCATTGAGGAACGCAGTTTTGACATCCATCTGCCATATTTCATAATCGAAATATGCAGCAATTGCTAACATAATCCTAACCGACTTAAGCATCGCTACAGGAGAGAATGTCTCATCGTAGTCAACTCCTTGAATTTTTCGAAACCCCTTTGCGACAAGTCGAGCCTTATAGATGGTCACATTACCATCAGCATTAGTTTTTCTTTTGAAAATCCATTTATTCTCAACGGCCTTTCGGTCGTGAGGTAAGTCCACCAAGGTCCAAACCTGGTTTTCGAACATGGATTCCATCTCGGATTTCATGGCTTCTATCCATTTGTTGGAATCCGGGCTCATCATCGCTTCTTCATACATCGCAAGGTCATCCATTTCATCAACCATGAAATTCACAATAGGATTGCCGTACAGTTCAGGAGCTGCATGTGTCCTGCTTGACCTGCGAGGTTCGGTAGTGTCCTCTTTCGGAGTTTCATGATCAACATCATTAGCTCTCTCTTCATTAGGTGAAGTCAACTCCGAAACAACTTCTGGAGCTGCGCTACTCGCCATTTCATGAAGAGAAGGTTCAATAACCTCTTCGAGTTCTACCTTCCGACTACTCACACCTTTCGTGAGAAACTCCTTCTCAAGAAAGGATCCATTCTTGGCAACAAAGACCTTGCCCTCGGATCTGTGATAGAAGGTATACCCAATCGTTTCCTTAGGGTATCCTATGAAGACGCATTTTTCCGCTTTGGGTTCGAGTTTATCCGGTTGAAGTTTCTTCACATAAACATCGCATCCCCAAACCTTAAGAAATGACAGCTTAGGTTTGTTTCCAAACCATAATTCATACGGTGTCGTTTCAACGGATTTAGATGGTTCCCGATTTAAAGTGAATGCAGCTGTTTCCAGTGCATAACCCCAAAATGACAGTGGCAAGTCAGTCAGAGACATCATATATCGAACCATATCCAATAAAGTACGATTACGACGTTCTGACACACCATTACGTTGTGGTGTTCCGGCAGGCGTGAGTTGTGGAACTATTCCACAGTCTTTCATATGTGTGCTAAACTCGTAACTAAGATACTCTCCTCCATGGTCGGACCGCAGAAATTTGATCTTTCTGTTACGATGATTTTCCACTTCATTCTGAAATTCTTTGAACTTTTCAAAAGTTTTAGACTTGTGTTTCATCAAATAGTTATATCCATATCTACTCAAATCATCCGTGAAAGTAACAAAAATAACGATATCCACCTCGCGCCGACACACTCATTGGTCCACACACATCAGTACGTATGATTTCCAATAGATCTGTCGCCCGTTCCATTGAACCGGAAAACGGCATTCTAGTCATCTTGCCCATAAGGCATGGCTCACATGTATCAAATGATTCAAAATCAAGCGATTCCAAAAGTCCATCGGAATGGAGTTTCTTCATGCGTTTAACGCCAATATGACCTAGACGGCAGTGCCACATATATGTAGATATATCATTATCAAGTTTAATCCTTTTAGCATCAACATTATGAATATGCGTAATACTACTATCGAGATCCAACAGAAACAAACCATTCAACATAGGTGCATGACCATAAAAGATATTATTCATATAAATCGAACATCTATTATTTTCAGACTTAAATGAATAACCACTTTGCATCAAACACGATCCGGATACAATGTTCATGCTCAGTTCAGGCACCAAATAACAATCATTTAGGTTTATAACTAATCCCGATGGCATATGGAGAGGCAGCGTTCTGACGGCGATCACATCAACTCTTGATCCATTGCCGACCCGCATCGTGACCTCATCCCTTGCTAGTTGTCGCTTGTTCCGTAGCCCCTGAACCGAGTTACATATATTAGCAACCGATCCCGTATCAAATACCCAAGTGCTACTGCGAGTACTAGTCAAGTACACATCAATAACATGTATATCACATATACCTTTGTTTGCCTTGCCGGACTTCTTGTCCGCCAAATACTTGGGGCAGTTGTGCTTCCAATGGCCAGTCCCCTTGCAATAGTAGCACTCGGTGCCAGACTTAGGGCCAGCTCGAGGTTTCTTTTCAGGCGTGGCAATAGACTTGCCACCCTTCTTTCCCTTGTGCTTGCCTTTCTTGTCCTTCTTGAAACCGGTGGTCCTATTGATCATCAACACTTGATGTTCTTTCCTAATCTCCACTTCTGCAGTCTTAAGCATTGACAGAAGCTCGGGAAGAGACTTCTTCATGCCCTACATATTATAGTTCATCACGAAGCTCTTGTAGATAGGTGGCAGAGATTGGAGAACACGATGTATGCATAAGTCAATGGGAATCGTTATTCCCAAGGACACAAGCTTATCGGCGTACCCAGACATTTTGAGTATGTGCTCACTAACGGAGTTGTTTTCCTTCGTCATGCAGCTAAAGAACTTTTCTGTAGATTTATAACTCTCTACGGCAGCATGGGTATCGAAAATCATTTTCAATTCTCCCATGGTATCAAAGGCATTGCCATTTTCGAAACGCTTTCGAAGTTCTGGCTCTAGCCCATACAGTATGCCGCAATAAACTAAGTTGTGGTCCTCCTGACGAGTTATATAGACGTTCTTTTCCTCGTCAGGGGCATCAGGAGCTGGTGGGGGGCCTAGCGGCGCATCTAGCACATATTGCTTTTGTGCAGCAGTGAGGAGAATCCTCAAATTCATAGCCCAGTTCGTGAAGTTGCTACCATTCGTAGCAAGTTTCTCTTTCTCCATGAACACATTGAAATTAAAAGCAGGTGGTGCCATCTACAACAGAATTTGTAAAGTATATTTAGACTAAGTTTATGACAGATTGAGTTCAACTAATCCAAATTACTAATGAACTCCCACTCAAAAACGACATCCCTCGTGTCCTTTTGGTAATTACATGAACCAAATCCACTACACCAAGTCCGATCATCACGTGAGTCGGTGTAGCTTCAAAGGCGAGCATCTATATGGGCATCATATCAACTATATGACTCATGCTTAACCTTTCGGTCCATGTTCCGAGGCCATGTCTGTACATGCTAGGCTCGTCAAGTAAGAACCTTAGTATTTGTGTGTGTAAAACTGTCTTACACCCGTTGTATGAAAGCGTAGAGTTGAAAACACCCGATCATCACGTGATGCCTCAAAACACGATCCACAAAACGGTGCATACTTAAGGAAGAACACATTTTATCTTGATATCTAAATGAGGGATCATCTTATAATGCTACCAAACACGCCAAACTAGCAGTATAAGATGCTAACATCTAATGTGTGAAGTGAGGTGATATGGTCCATGCATTTGATCTCTATCATTTGCATCGTGGTATGATCTCTATCATTCCTTTGTGTGTAAGGCCAAGGTCTATGGAACTTACACGTTAAGTGAGTTGTAAGAGTATCTATCATACATCTACTTACAACAATACCATATCAAAACACTAGCCCAGCAACGATCTAAACTAGACACCTCTAATTTATCAATTGCAAGTTTTACGTGGCTTAGGGCTTTCGGAGATAGAACCTGTCTAACCTACGAACATGAACCACAACGAGGATAACCAAGTTATTAGCAACTCGTTGTAAATCAGATATTGACTATAGTAGGAGAGACAGACACCCGCCAGCCACTTATGCAAAACAAGTTGCATGTCAGTTGTGGAACCGGTCTCATGTACGATGACATGTAAGGTTGGTCCGGGCCGCTTCATCCCACTATGCCACCAATATCCAAAGTATATAGAAGATGCAATAACATGATCATCATCGACCATATATAAACATATGTGTACTACCCGTGCAAAGCACCTACGCATAGATCTGGCTCTGATACCATTGTTGGGTCCGCAGCATAGAAAACAAAAAAATTCCTACGGTGTGAACTACATGCCAAGATCTATCTACTAGGTACAAAGCAAACGGGTGGACATACATCCACAGAGAACTTACCCTCAAAGACAACGAGCTTTGTTAACGAGTAGGAACTCGTGGTTGATGTAGTCGTACACTTGCCGATCTCAAGATCATGAGGAAGTCCGAGCGCCGCAACTCAGCAGCGCATCCGCACTCGCACACACGTTCAAGCCACCGGACAACCTCCACCTCCTCGCTCCAGCAATCCAGCGGAAGCAGCAACTCCTTCCAGACGAAATGCCACCGGGAACATGTATCTCGCTAATCCGAGACCATGGGGGAATAATTCTAGAGGGGGAGAGAGATCCTTCACAAGGAGGTGTGAGGAAGAAGGAGGGAATGGGTGGCCTTTTATAGGAGGAGGGGGGTGCCCCCTCTCTCCATGGCCGGCACATGGGGGGTGACCCCTCACCTCCCCCATTCATGTGGTGGTAACTCCTCCACATTAAAATGCCTCTTCACATTCCCTTTTAAAGTCTCCACTTTAAATGCATTAAGTTTCTCCAAATTTAATGCTCTCTCATTTAATAAAACTCTTTTATTAAATTTATTCAGAATTTTGTTAATTACTTTAATTAACAAACATTCACATATATCCCCTTGCAATATTTCAATATCACATGCAGAACCACTTTCTGCAATTTCACCCGAAACAATTCCGGTTTCTATTGAAACAATATCTCAACATAACACCTTCGTAGCACTGAACTCATCTTTATAGTCACCCTGTTACGGTGTGACGTTTGATGTTATCAAGATACTCTTCCGGTGTTAGCAATTAACATGATCTCATGGTCTAAGGATAAAGATTACTTCGTATGATGTTATAGCAATATAAACACAATGACTTGATCGTAATGCTATACTTCGGATGAATGTTCATCACATCATTCCACCAATGGTGTGACCTTGTTATTAACAACATCCAATGTCCATGATCAGGAAACCTTGATCATCTTGTTAATCAACAAGCTAGTCTACAAGAGAGGCATGACTAGGAACCCTTTTTGTTTATTAAACACACATGTATTGATGTTTCCTATCAATACAATTATAGCATGTAAAATAAACATTTATCATATACAAGGAATACATAATAACAACTTTATTATTGCCTCTCAGGGCATATTTCCTTCAGTCTCCCACTTGCACTAGAGACAATAATATAGTCTATATAGTGATAAATCTAACATCCATGGAGTTCTGGTTGAAGAAAATATGCCCTGAGAGGCAATAATAAAGTGGAAATGTTTCAATAGAAACCGGAAATTGTTTCAATAGAAACCGGAAATTGTTTCGGGTGAAATTGCAGAAAGTGGTTCTGCATGTGATATTAAAATATTGCAAGGGGTTATATGTGAATGTTTATTAATTAAAGTAATTAACAAAATTCTGAATAAATTTAATAAAAGAGTTTTATTAAATGAGAGAGCATTAAATTTGGAGAAACTTAATGCATTTAAAGTGGAGACTTTAAAAGGGAATGTGAAGAGGCATTTTAATATGGAGGGGTTACCACCACATGAATGGGGGAGGTGAGGGGTCACCCCCCCCCATGCGCCGGCCATGGAGAGAGGGGGCGCCCCCCTCCTCCTATAAAAGGCCACACATTCCCTCCTTCATCCTTACACCTCCTTGTGAAGGATCTCTCTCCCTCTAGAATTATTCCCTCATGGTCTCGGATTAGCGAGATACATGTTCCCGGTGGCATTTCGTCTGGAAGGAGTTGTTGCTTCCGCTGGATCGCTGGAGCGAGGAGGTGGAGGTTGTCCGGTGGCTTGAACGTGTGTGCGAGTGCGGATGCGCTGCTGAGTTGCGGCGCTCGGACTTCCTCACGATCTTGAGATCGGCAAGTGTACGACTACATCAACCACGAGTTCCTACTCGTTAACAAAGCTCGTTGTCTTCGAGGGTAAGTTCTCCATGGATGTATGCCCACCCATTGCTCTGTATCTAGTAGATAGATCTTGGCGTATAGTTCTCATCGTAGGAAAAATTTTGTTTTCTATGCTACGGACCCAACATACCGACGGCATCCCTCTTTAGCTTGAAGTAGTCATCGAACTCCCTCATCTTCTCGACGATCTTGAGGAAAAGCTTCCTGCTCATCCTGAAACGGCGGCGGAATGTGACATCATCGTGCACTGGATCATCGCGAAGTAGTCTGCATACAACATGCAGTACCCTTCCATCCTCTGCCTCAGCTTGCTCTTGCGGCGTCTAGGCGCCGAGCCGCCGGGGACCGGCTTGTCCTCCTCGATGCTCATGGACATGAGGGCGAGGAGGATAGACAAGTGCTCGTCATCCCCGGCCGCCGTTGCATTGATCGCAGCGACCTCCTCATCCATCAGAGCGGCCATGACCTCCTCGTCATCCGAGTTTATCGTCTTGGCAAATGGTCGAACACCTTGTGTCCGGGGAGGAAGTCGGGTGAGAGCAGAGGTTCGCCGGCCGGCGGTTGGATGCAAGGACGGCGGAGGAAGAGGCGGCGTGGGTTTGGCAGTGGGGAGTGCTACCGGAGGCGGGTTCCCGACGGCGAGGTAGGGGGTGGTCGCGCCGGCCGCCAGGGGGTCAGGGGGTCGAAAGGGTATATGACAGGTTTTCTGGCCGTTTGTCACCGACAAGGCTGGCCCGCAACGTTTTCTCGACGCGCCGGCGCCCCGCTCACTCTCCTGTACATTGGGTTTCGCCGGGGGCGCCGGCTAAACAATTAGGCCGCGCCGGCAGAAATTCTGGAATGAGGGCCGCGGCTGGGCGCGTTTTTAGCGCCGGAGGTCCTCATAGGCTTTGGGGGGGCTTTGAGGACCCCGAGTGGAGATGATGTTAGCACGTCAGTTTCACTCTCTGAAGATCTCCGGTTCAAATCCAGACGACGCCAAACTTTTTTACTCTGTCTTTTCATATGTTTGTTATTTCTTTTGCCAGGCTGAAAGTTTTACGAATAAAACAATTATTGTACTAGTTTAAACAAACGGGTGTCGTGGCTGGTTAGCACGTCAGTTTAACAGGCTGAAGATCTCCGGTTCGAGTCCGCACGATGCCAGTATATTTTTTTTCCAAATTTTCTTTACTTTCATTTTTCCTTTTTTTCTTTCTACCAAACAAAAAAAATTAATAATGAAAATGTGACTAAAACCTTTTCTAGATACGAATGCATATAGTAAATAAAGTTGAGAACTTTAATATGGACCGGCAGGAGTACAAGGATTTGAGAATTTACGAAAATTGCGCTGCTTCGGTTAGGCTGAAACCGGTAGAGATTAAACTGACACCGATTGTGGACGAGACTCATAAGAACTTGTCGGTTTCAGTGAAATTAGTTCCTATCGGTTTCGGCGAAACCAATTAATCCCTACCGGTTTTAGCGGTACCGATTGCATCCAATCGGTTTCGGCGATACCGTGACAATGCTATTTTCATGAATTCTCAAAACCGTATATTATTTTGTAAATTGATAAAAAAATTATTATTTTAAAATAGCTATTTTTCTACTATCACTGTTTGTTTTGTTTTCTATCTGTTTTGCCAAACTAAAGCTTTACGAAGAAAGTTGTTATGGAACCATTATAAGAAATCAGGTGTCGTGGTGTAGATAGTTAGCACACGTCTTGTTTTTTCATACTACTAATTAGACACGTGTCTTCGTTTTTATGTTAAAGAAGACAGTACGTTTACCGCAAAGGCGAACTGTAGGTTACGTGATGATGCTGGCACGTACATTGCTGCCAAATGTTTTCCCTTGCTTTTTCATATATACCAGTAATCAGGCATGTGTCTTTATTTTTATGTTCAAGAAGACAATAGGTTTGCCGGAAAGACGAACATGTAGACATGGTGATGATGATGTACATTACTATGCAACCTCCTAGCATGCGTATAAAGAGAGCTCGGGGCAAAGGGAAACCTGGACAAATCATCGATCTTCTCAGGTGATGGTTGTCTGATGATCAGAAGCTTCACCTAAAAAGCATTATTGGTATCGAGTGTGAGGCTCTTACGGAGAAATACCTGGGACTGCCCACGGTTGTCGGCCGATGAAAAGACGGTGCCTTCAAGCACATAAGAGAGCGCTTGCATGCCAAGGTTCTAGGGATGAAGGCCAGGGTCTTTCTAAGGCTAGGAGGAGTGTGTTGGTCAAATCAGTACTGCAAGCGGTGCCTGCGTATACCATAGGTTGCTTTCATTTTTCAAAAAAGATATGTAAGCAATTGAGCTCAATTTTGTTGGGAGCAGCTGATGGAAAATGCAGGGTTCATTCGATAAATTGGGAGAAGATGTGCCAGAGCCAAAGATATGGAGGTTTGGGCTTCCAAGATTATGAGATTTTCAACCAAGCTCTTTTGGCTAAGCAAGGTTGGCGAATGTTGACAAATCCTGACTCGCTTTGTGCTCATGTACTCAAGGCACGCTACTTCAAGAACTTTGAGTTTATGGAGGCGAGCTGTCCAAAACGAGCTGCTTTCACCTAGAGAGGGATTTTGTATGGAAGGGAACTGTTCAAGGCTGGGCTTATATGGAGGATAGGGGATGGATCTCAAATGTCAGCGTGGCAGGACAATTGGATCCCATGTCTAGGTCACTTTGTCCACTGGGATGGGATCCATGTGATGAGCTCGACAAGGTAGCGGAGCTGCTCCTTCCGAACGAGGGCGGATGGAATGTTGGAAAGGTTCGAGATCATTTTTCAGAATCAGATGTTTGTGACATCCGCCAGATCCATGTTGGGAGGGCTGGGGCAAAGGACTAAGTAGCATGGAACCATACGAAGAACGGAATTTTCTCTGTGAAGTTTGTCTATCATTTTGGCATGCAGCAGAACATGATGCGTGAGGGACAAGCTGAATCTTCATTTTCGTGCAAGACTCATGCAGGCTAGCTGGCACTCTGGGATGCTCGTGTTGTAAGCAAGGTCAAAGTTCACACGTGGAGGCTTGTGGAAAATGGGATGGTTATGGGTTCAGAATTACATCGAAGGATAATTAAGCATGGTTTGACGTGTGTTGCATGTGGCAGAGATGACGACCTCATGCATTGGTTCTGGACATGTCCATTTGCTAATGAGTCTTCGCAGGAGCTCCACTGTCTAACTGGATAGCTTGATCGCCCTCCATAGCAGATTACGAGACATGGTGAGTTACGTTGGTGGCTGCTGGACTGGATGGGAAAAAACAATGGGCATAATTTGGCATACCTGTTGACGCACCTGTACCAAATCTGGTTAGTGAGGAATGACGCACTTGAGGCAACACAAATTTAAGATTCGAGAAGTGTTGCAAGGCGAACCGTGGAAGCCATGGAAGAATGGAATAATATCCAGAGGCCACCACGACCTAGAGCTATTGTGCTAGCTGACACTGGCTCGGTCCAGGAGAAGGGTGGTGCAAGGCTAATGCCGATGGCGCCTTCCGCTCGCATGAAGGTGAAGGTGGTGCTGCGCTGATCATCCGTGATCACGGTAGCTTTATCGCGGGAGTTGGCCATTTTTTTACCCTAGGCCATCGATAGCCGACATGCTGTCCTATTGGCTAAGGAGATGCATGCGGTGGAAACACGTGTGTTGGAGACTTATTGTACGGGTGCATTGTTGAAGCTATTGAGGGAAGATGTGGATCACTCGGTGTAGAGACCTCTCGTGGAAGAGATTCGTGAGGATTTCTCGGTACATACAGTGCGTCGTACGGCAAACTAATCGATTGCGCATTGGTTTTGATGGACTGGGATTTGTCGAACCTAGATTTGATGCTCCAAGCCCTTTCCTCTTCGACATCGGACCACACCCTGTTGCACCTATCTCTTAATGCAGGATTCAGGCTTAAGAGGAGGTATCGTTTTGAGTTTGATTGGATCAAGCTGGGGGGTGAGGAGGTGGTCAAAGAATCTTGGAAGTGTGAGGACACGATAGTGGACCAGTTCAAAAGGTTAGACTCCTTGTTCTGTAATGCAGCTAGGTCGCTGCAAGCCTGAGGGCAGCGTAAGATGAGCAGCCTGAAGATGCAAATTGCCATGGAAAACACGATGATCTTCTGGTTCGATGTGGCTCAGGAGAGGAAGTCCCTCTCTCAGGGAGAGTTGTGACTGTGACGTACTCTGAAGAAAACGGTGCTTGGTCTGGCTTCCCTGGAACGTACAATGGCGAGGCAACTTCTCGGAGGCCTACATGGGAATCTTGGGCTCGATTTGGACAAGGGAGTTTGGGCTAGACCTGGAGGCCTGATATATTGCAAATGTATCTATAATTTTTGATGCTCCATGCTTGATTTTATCTACTTTCTTGTGTTTTGTCCACACTTTGGAGTACTTTTTATATAATTTCTTGGACTAACCTATTAACAAGAGCCACAGTGCCAGCTGCCTATTTTCTGTTGTTTTTGGTTCCAGGAAAGTCAGAAAATGAATATTCTGGAAATTAGACGGGACAAAAGCCAAAGTGCCTATTTTTCCGGAAGACATCTGGAGCCAGAATACGAGACGAAGAATGGCTGGGGGTCCGGCCACACCACCTGGCCGCGTGGCCAGGCCTGGCCCGCGCCAGGGGGTGGTCTGGCCGACCCCAGCACCCCCTCGGCCTCTCCTTCCGCCTATAAGATGTCCTCGGGACGAAAACCCTAAGGGCCCGATCAAAAATCCACGAAAGAGTCTGTAGCCGCCGTCATCTCCATCCCTAGATCGGGAGGGATCTGAAGCTCTTCCCGGCACCCTGCCGGAGAGGGGAATTCACACTGGAGGCCGTCTTCATCATCATGCAAGCCTCCGGTGTGATGCGTGAGTAGTTCATCTCTGGACTACGGCTCCATGTAGTAGCTAGATGGCTGGTTCTCCTCCTTTGTGCTTTCATGTCTAGATCTTGTGTGCTCCGTTCATGATCAAGATCATCTATTTGTAATTCTGCATGGTGTGTTTGCGGGATCCGATGGATATTGAGTTGCTATTCCAGATTGATTATTGATTCTATCATGTCTTCGTTAGTTGTGATCTTGCATGCTTTCCGTTGTTAGTAGCTATCTTGGCCAAGTAGATGCTAGCAACTCCAAGAGTTAGTATTTATGCTCGATAGTGAGTTCATGCCTCTGGTAATCTGGGGAAGTGACAGAAATCTCTAAGGTACTAGATGTGTTATTGCTACTAGGGAGAAAACAACAATCCTTTGTTCATAGAACAATCATATTGTTTACTTTACACGCAATTTGTAAAGCAATAATTTGTTGCTTGCAACTTAATACTGGAGGGGGTTCGGATGATAACCTGAAGGTGGATTATTAGTCATAGATGCAGTTGGATGGCGGTCTATGTATAATGTTGTAATGCCCAATCAAGTTCCAAAGGAGTCAAGATGATTAGTATATGCATGTATTGCTTTCTCGATGTTTGTTAATTGCCCCGTCGTAATTCGTTCACCCAGCATGTTATCTATCTTAAGGAGAGTCATCTCTAGTGAACTATGGACCCCGGTCCTTTCTTTTACATACAATCTACAAATTGTTTACTGTTTTATGTTTACTTTCTGCAAACTATTACTTCCTTCCATTCGATACGTTTAATCCTTTGTTTTCAGCAAAACCGGTAAGATTGACAACCTCATCGCAAGTTGGGGACAGAGTTATGTGGTTGTGTTGTGCAGGTCTCCACGTTGCTATTAGCACAGATAGTGTGGCCTGCCAAGGCTCAGCTAGCAACACCTTTAGGGTGCTTCCTTGCTCCTACTGGTTCGACTAAACCTTGGTTTCGTACTGAGGGAAAACTTACTGATGTGCTCATCATACCTTGCTCTTGGGGTTCCCCAACGAGCTTCACATCAACACCGAGCCATCAAGGCCCTCAACTTACCTGAGCACGATCTGGCCGAGTTGGACGACATATTCATGGAGGAGGATGTGTGGGCCGTGGTGAAGGAGTTGCCGCCGGATCGGGCACCTGGGCCGGATGGCTTTGTCGAGGCCTTTTACCAGAAGGCGTGGCGTGTTATCAAAGGGGACCTCATGGAGGTGTTGCTGAAGCTGACAGTGGGCAGTAGCCATGGATTTGGAAAGCTGAACACAGGTCTGATCACTCTCATTCCGAAAAAATATGATGCGATGGAAGTGGGAGATTACTGCCCTATCAGCTTGATTCATAGTTTGATTGGATAGGATCGAGCTCTGGAGTATACTCAACAAGGGACACGTATGAGCTGCTATGCCAAGGAGGGGAGCGATCTAGCGTGGCTTCGCCAATTTGGAAATCGTATGCTACTCCCAAGTGCAAGATCTTCTACTGGTTGGCCATGAGGTATAGGCTCAGATAGGAGGGAGAGGCATGACCTATAGGAGCACACCTCGCCCTGCTACACGTGCCTGCAAGTGGAGGACACCATGGATCACATTCTAGTCCAATGTGTGTGCGCCAGGATAGTTTGGTGGGATTGCCTACAGAGGGCGGGAGTCGATTGCCGTCAATCGCAGCTGGATGGCACCCTGGAGGACTGGTGGCTGCTGGCCAAAAAGAGAGTGCAGAAGGCTGATAGAAGAACCTTTGATACCCCGGTCATCCTCACGGCTTGGATGTTGTGGAAACAGAGAAACGCGAGGGTTTTGGGTAATGTGAGAGATCAGTGTGAGGCTGATCAACTGGCTTTGGCGCTTAGCTAGGTCTGGGAGAGGAGCTTTAGTCATGTCGCGGGAGTAGGCCCTTGAGAGCAGTGGGGTTTGGGAGGGTGAGCACGAGAGTTTTTTGTGTGCATGAGTTCGGCTCGAGGCATTGGCGTATCCTTGAAAAATAAATTTTGTAAGACTTGGATCGGTGTTCCACCGGTGGTAGTTGTATCCTGCGGGTCTCGTGTGGCTCTCTACTCACTTTTTGTTGCTTCTCCTACGTCGCTGCTGCCGAGAACGTGCCTTAGGTAGTTGCATCAGACAGGTGATTTTCATGCCGGATTAGGCTAGCTACAAGTCAAATATCCGGATTCGGTTTTGTGTAATGTTTGTCTGATGCGCTTCATGGGCTGCATTTTTCTCTCTGAAATATAGCGCGTGCTTTGTGTTTACAGACAGAATAAACCATCATTTTTTTAGGAGGAGATAAACCATCATGATCGAGCTAGTGGCCTAACCTTAGGAGCTGACATGATGTTTTATAGGCCCAAAGACAGAGATAATCAGCTCGTGCACTCGTGTGCTAGCTCGGAAGTTAGCCTACGAATTGACTAACCTTGTTTTAACTCACTCTATTAAGTATAAGTAAACCCGTGGTTGGATGGTTAGGAGGGCAGTGGTACCCCTAGCCCACCAGAATTCAAACCCCAGGTTTAACGCTTTAGTGTCTCATAAAAATGGAATATTCTTTCAGTGGAAGGCGACATTCTCGTCGATAGCGATTTCGTGCATGTGTTCATAGGGGTGAGTGTATGTACGTATTGTGAGCGTCTGTGTTTGTACTGTGTTTTTCAAAAAAAAAAATTTAAGCTATGACCTTTTGCAAGGACGATTTACGGTTTCTTGCTGACTTGTTTCCCATCCTGGGTTATCGTCATCGCCGTCGCATCTGTGCTGCCTCATGACATGACCAGATATAGGAAAGAAACGTCTGGAGTGACGTCATAATCAGCCGACTACAGGATTTTGAATAAATATTACGGTAAAAAAGAAAATATACAGGTGTCGTGGTGTAGTGTTTAGCACGTCAGTTTCACTCTCTGAGGATCTTCGGTTCAAATCCGGACTATGCCAAACTTTTTTACTTCGTCTTTTCATATTTCGTTTTCTGTTTGTTATTTCTTTTGCCAGGCTGTAAGTTTTAAAAATAAATAATTATGATACCAGTATAAATTAACAGGTGTCGTGGTGTAGCTGGTTAGCACGTCAGTTTAACACGCTGAAGATCTCCGGTTCAAGTCCGGACGATGCCAGTATATTTTTTTGTATCTCTTTTCTGTTTGTTTTTTGCATTATAAGAAATCAGGTCTCGAGGTCTCGTGGTGTACATGGTTAGCACATCTTGTCTTTTCATACAAGTAATCAGGCAGCTGTCCTCGTTTTTATGTTCAACGAGACAATAGGTTTGCCGCAAAGGCGAACATATATACATGGTGATGATGCTGACACGTACATTGCTGCCAAATATTTTCTCATTTGTTTTTTCATACTAGTAATCAGGCACGTGTCTTCGTTTTTATGTTCAAGAAGACAATAGGTTTGCCGCAAAGGCAAACATGTATACATGGTGATGATGTTGACATGTACATTGATATACAACCTCCTAGCATGGCAACTAACATCTCAATGTTGAAGAACAAAAAAATAGATCAAGAAAACATTCTGTGGATGTGTTAGAAGTTCATTTCTACATGTTGATAGATTGCTCCTTTTTTAGATCTTCTTAGGTAATTCCATTACGTCAACCTGGAAATAAATGTTACTTCAACTCCTTTTAGAAACCAAGAAATACTTGATGAGGCTTAGTGATGTTGGAAGCACTTGAAAAATCTATTCCAGTAGTAGATTGATTTCACTTAAACTCCTCAAAATTGCAATCCAATATCTCTTGGTTACATCTAAATCACCTTGAAATTAAGTATTAAGTACACTTAGAATAGAAAGTCTCCTATGATAGAACTAGCGATTATACCTCCTACAGAAAATACCATATATATTTACTCGGCATCATCACAAATCATGTTTAGGACAAGACAAAAGAAATTAAATTCAAATATGGTTATGTTGCCAATCCACAAGTGGCCCTTATATGTCTCGCAATGTGCAATAACAATGCAGTAGCAAATAGTAAAAATACATAAAAAATATAAAAAAATTATCTTTCATGAGAAAGGCAACAATTACATGTATCATCTCTATGTTGCACATATTGAGGCACAAGGGCACATGGGTTGTACCTACAGCCACTTAGCAGACATTGCTCATAAATTATAAAGCTCAGGATGCAAATAAAGTAGCACAAAATTTAGGTACCTAACAAATATCAGGCACCAGGTTTGTTTTGTTATAGATTCCCATATGCTATTTTGGTGAATAGTATGAAAAAAATGTCTAAAATTCATTAAATGCTAAAAGTTAAAGTAAAATCATATTATTTTCAATCTACGTCAAGCTTAAATCAGGTTTTGACCAAATTATGTACAACAACAATAGAGATCCACGAAAGAAGGTAAACACAAAAGTTATTCATCTTTAGAAAATGACTCGAAAGGATACTTTCATTGAGAGGAGTATAAAGAGTAGGAATTATTCAATAGTAAACAACCTATCCATCCTTTGGATGCTTTCACCGAGCATTTAACTTGTATAAAGAGAATAAGTGCATGCTTATTTAGAAGTACTGAAAAAGCACCGGATTATTTAGCAGTAGAGAAAGAAGTACATTGTTGAGAAGTTCAGAACACTTGCAACTGGAAATTATTGGAAGGCAAAGTGAGCTCACACTAGACGCAATAAGGACTCCTAGACACTTCTAGCAAATGGTACTCTAAGCTACACGCGGTCCATTTGCTTACATTAACAAATTAATGAAACAAAGAAACATAAGTATTTACATATGAAACATAAGACATTCTAAACTCTATCACACAACACAAACAGTTGCATAATAAGCACAAACAAAATAATAAGTAGTGTTAACATAGTGCACATTTAAATTTTATATAGAATCTTTTTATTTGGATTTCCATGTTGATTTGTAATTGGGCTTTCTAGTTATGCATGAAAAGGCCAAAAAAATAGAGAGGGATTTCCATGTTGATTTGTAATTGGGCTTTCACGTAGATTAATCTAGAATTAAGAAGAATCTTGGTTTGATTGAGCACTAAGCCCTTCCATAGAATAAACCATGATTTAGTAGGGAGAGAGTAAACTATCATGATCGAACAAGTGGCCTCTTTACATGTTTTATAGGCCTAATGAGAGACAAACTCAACTCTTCCTAGGGGGAGTTAGCCTATGAAATGACTAGTCTTGTTTTAACTCCTCAATTAAATAAGGATAGAAAAAAAATATCTTTCATAAGCCATGACTTCTCATCCATAAGTCGACTCTTTTGTATGGAAGTAGTTTTTTTTTTTGAAACAAGGTGTATGGAAGATTTACAGCTTGTTGTTTTCCGTTGTAGGCTATGCTCGTCGGCCGTCGCCGTTGCTTGTGTGCGTGCCTTCATGCCGGATTAGAAAGGAATGTACAGTGTCAGCAAAAAAAAGTCCAAGGTGACATCATAACCAGCCGACTTAAAGACTTTACTCCCTCTATTTTAAAATATAATATATTTTAGTTTTGTTTTTTAAACACGCCTAGGCGTGCCTTAGCTTTATAGAAGGCAGAGCAATATGTAAAAAAAAACTGCAGACTTGCGAACAAGCCTGACAGCAACACCACAATATTTTAGCTTTGTGAAAAGAGTGTATCTAGACCGCTTTTAGTGTGTAGGTTTACTCCAAACTTAAATAAACGTATACACTAAAAGGGGTCTAGATACACTCCTTTCACCAGAAGCAAATCGTTTGAAGTCCACCCCCGACTCCCACCTACCCCTGAGGCGGCGCTGCCGCCCCCGGGGTGCCCCTCCTTGCCCGTTCCAGGCCCTCCCCGCGCCCCCCTCTCCCTGGCGCCGCCGCCGCCGCCATAGGCGTCGCCGGGCAAAGGCCCGCGGGCGCGGCGGCGGCGGTTTCCCTCCGGCCGGCAGCTGGTAGAGGTGGCGACGGCTCCTCCTCCCCATCTCCAACAGCAGTGGTGCGGGTGGCGGTGACTAGGATGTCCACGGTCGGCGGCAGAGCTGGTAGGGGCGGTGAGGATCCAGACCAGATCTGGGTCCGTTGGACCTAGATTGGCCATGGAATCTGCACAGCTGCTATTGCCCGTAAACGATGTGGATGGACTCCCTGGGCTACTTTCGCATGACTGAGGGCGTCCTGGGCAGCAGCTTCGGGCATGGTGGCGGCGATCGTCTTATTCGCCGGAGATGGTCAGACGGTTTGTGGATGGGTGTGGTGCATACCACATCTCAGCCCCGGCAGCGAGTTGGGGCGGCGTGGTTGCCGGTGAAAACCGGGTTGCGACACCGGTCAAGGCGGGCGATGGCGGCGCTCTCGTGTCGTAACCTTGTTGAGGGCATTGTCCTACAATTATCGTCTACCCACTCGTGCCGCTCCGGGGGAAACCCTAAGATCTTCGGATCGGACAATGGCGGCGCTGCGGCGTCGTGATCCCTCTTGGGGGCATTGTTTGTGGAGCGGCGCCGGATGGCAGAGGTGGGAGGTGGAGCGGCTTCATCTTGCACGGAGTCTTCAGCGGATATGTCAAGTCATGCCTAGCCGCCAGGTGCTACGCTATGTCATGCCTGGTTTGGTAGGTGCTACGCACGACGGATCTTCCGGGGGTTTCTAGCTGCGTTGGTTGACGGGACTCGACGGCATGGTGACGAGGGGTCTCAGCGGCGACCGCGTGTGTATCTGATGGACACGTGCAGGGTGGTGGCGTTGTTTCGTGTCTTGGTGGCATTGACGGCAGACCTGATAAGGGAATTATTTTGATCCTTATGAAGATGGGTTGGCGAAAGATGGCGGCAACAGAAGATTGATCGTGTACAATGGTGTGTGTTACGGATCAGCTGGACCGGTTTGTGCTCCTGACCCGCCGTGGGGCGGCTTTGGGACCTACGGTATATTGATGATGTGCGTTGGTGTGCGGTTAGAGACTTAGAGTGTTCTGACATGGTCACCCCCTTCATCAAGTTGGTTTAGAGAGGTGGCTTCAATTGATCTTTGTATTCTCTTTGTAAGGTTTCGTTGAATAATAAATAAAGCTGGTTGTGTGCATCTTTTTGATGCAGAGACCGGAAATAATACCTTCGTTTAGAAGAAAAAAGATACACTCCTCCACAAAGTTAAAACATCTTTTGAAACGGTGGGAGTACTAATCAAAATATGATAGTGCCACTGGAAATAAACGTGTGTCGTGACCTAGTTTGTTAGCATGTCAGTTTCAACACACTGGTCTTCATTTCAATTCTAGACGAGACCAATATTTTTCTCTGCTTCCTCATACTCCCTCTGATCCTGATTAATGTTCTCAGATAGATTTGGATGTATCTATTACTAAAACATGATTAGATACATTCGAATTTAAACAAATCTAAGAACATTAATTCGGATCGGAAGGAGTATTTTGCTTATTGTTTGTTTTTTGTTTCTCTTTGGCAAACTAGAAATTTAGGTAAAAAATAATTATGGCACATTTTAAAATAAACAGGTGTCGTGGTATAGCTGGGTGGTATAGCTGGTTACGACGTCAGGTGACGACGCCAATAGTTTTTTGAATTTTGTTCACCCTTTCTTGCCAAACTAAAAAATGTCAATAAAAACATTACGGTACCGTTGTAAAGTAAACAGGTGTTCTGGTGTAGTTGGTTAGCACGTCAGTTTTTTTTTTTTTGCGGGTAGGTTAGCACGTCAGTTTAACACGCTAAAGATCTCCGGTTAAAGTCCGGACTATGCCATTATATTTTTTGTATATTGACTGTTACGTTTTTCTGTTCTTTCTGTTTTGCCAAACAAACAAAATTAATACTGAAATATTACTGTACCATTAGAAATAAACTGTGCCGTGGTGTAAACTGTTAGGGGAGTGCTACGCGTCTCCGGGGAATCAAAACTTCCGATTCCCCGGGTCCTCCTGCTGACACGTGTCCTCTCTATTTTCCGCTTTTGCTACACTATGTCCCGTTTTTGCTACATGATCCGCTTTTGCTACAATGGAGCAAAAACGGTTCACTCACGAGACAAAATAAAAAAGACAGATCTCGCCGGATACCTCGCCGGAGTTCTGCCGGAGAATATGTAGCATAATATTTGTACTAATGTAGCAAAACTAATTTCATCCGAGACTCACCGGACACTTTCGCCGGAGACCTCGTCGGAAACCACCGTGTAGTAAAAAGTTTGCGCTATTATAGCAAAATCAAAAAACATATGTAGCAAGATAATTATGCTAATGTAGCAAAAGCCGACTTCACCGGAGACATCGTCGGAGCAAAAACTTGTAGCGAAAGATATGCCGTTGTAGCAGCGCCGCTTGCCGCAGGTAGCAACACCAGAAGCCGTATGTAGCAGGTCTGATCGCCGTGTGTAGCAGGGCCGCTCACCACAGGTAGCAACACCACTCACCACGGATAGCAGGTCCGGATGACGTAGGTAGCAACGACTGTCGCCATAGGTAGCAACACCAGAAGCCGTATGTAGCAGGTTTAGTCGCCGTTTGTAGCATCGCCGCCGTCCGCACATAGCAGCCCGACATGCCTCTGTAGCAAAGGCAGCGGTGGGCGGCAGAGCAAAGCAGCGGCACAGAGGTACGAGATGGGAGGAGCAATAGGACGCGTCGTGGTGGTCAATCCCAGGCGGGGCCAGGCCACTCGCCTGCGGGATCCGGCGGCGCTCCGGCAAGAGGAACGGCGAGGATGGGGGAGGCACTGGTAGAAAGAGGGCCTTTGGTCCAGCGTCCAAAATCCATTGGTCCCGGTTCGTTTTCATAATCGGGACCAATGCCAGGCACCGGTCCCGGTTCATGCCGCCTGGGCATTGGTCCCGGTTCATCTCTAAGCATTGGTCCCGGTTCGTGGCACGAACCGGGACCAATGCCCCCGCGACGCACACGTGGCGCTCTGCGGGGCATTGGTCCCGGTTCATGCCACGAACCGGGACCAAAAACCACGCGACGGTCAGCAGTCCAGGACAATTAATATAAATTAATTCGGGGCAGAAATTAATTCGAGGTAAAAATTGAATTGATCAGTATTTTTTAAAAAATCTTTCACAAATTAATCGAGACAAAAATTGAGACATTTTATTATTCGACCACAAATTTTTCGATACAAAGATGCGACTTTACAAATTTTCCTAGTCGACAACACTTCCGCTGCCGCTGTCCTCCGAGCCACTGTCCTCCGAGCCGTCGGCTTCCTCGTCGTCCCGAAATCTCCACGATTTCGGCGTTGTTCGGGAGAAGGAGCTCCTCTGCGCGCCTAGCGGCGTCGATGGCGGTGTAGATGGTCTGTCCAGGGACGGACCAGAACATCTCCCGCCCTTCTTGGTTGCGGCGATCCGGGTGCACCAGGCGCCCGTCCACGATGCGGTTGCCAAGCTTGGCCTTCCGCTCCTTCTTGAACAGCCGGGGCCAGTACTGGCTGGCCGCCGTGTACCGGGGCAACGCCCTCATCCATGCGGGCAGCTGGCGTCGACGCTCCACGATGACGTACTCCATCTCGTATTCGCGGGGGTTGAGGAGCGGAGCCACCGGCACACCCGCCTCGCTGATGCGAAATCCGGCGGGCACGGTTGCGCGCGGCGGCGCGAGGATGCCGTAGTACGCAAACATCGCCGCCTCGTAGTGGTTGAGCGTGGGCACCTCCATGGCGGCGCGGTGGAGATTGGAGAGGAAGGGGAGGCAAGACGACGGCGTGGTGCAGAGGCGATGGCTAAAGGTGTAGGGTGGAGATGGACTGGCCGAGGCGATGGCGAAAGCGAGCGATGTGGCCTCGTATTTATACACGGGGACGACGAAGCGACGGTGGGCATTGGTCCCGGTTATTGCCACGAACCGGGACCAAAGCCCCTCCCGCGCGACACGTGGCGGCCCAGCAGCGCGCCCTCCACCCAGGTCATTGGTCCCGGGTCGTGCCATTAACCGAGACCAATGACCTGGGTGGGGTGCGAGCTGCTGGGCCGCCACGTGTCGCGCCGGGAGGGGCTTTGGTCCCGGTTCGTGGCAATAACCGGGACCAAAAACCGTCCCCTGACTATATATAAGCCCAGCCCTTTGCCCACCAAATTTTGCTGGATTGTGTGTGAGGTGTGGGTGCTAGCTTTTTTTTCTTTGATTGCACACAAGGTGTTCAACGAAATATCCGAGCCACACTTTAGTTCGCACAACACGGTATCCTCGGCTGAGGTTAGCAACCTTATCTTCTTTATCTGTAACTGATACAAAAATATTGCATGTGTCCATGTAGGGTGGTCACTTTACTATTCACGATGTTATTGTAATGGTTAATTATTATGACGCAGATCGATGCACGGATGCGATGGATGTATGGCGATCGGCGCCATTCCGATTTTATTGCAGGCCTGCATAAATTTATCGATTTGGCTAAGGCAAACAAAGTGGATAATTTTATGTCTTGTCCCTGCATCGACTGTCAGAACGTGGCGGAGCACTCTGCCCCAAGAATCCTTCAAAGCCATCTGCTTCGGAGAGGTTTCATGCCCGGATATTATTGTTGGGCCATACACGGAGAAAGAGGGGTTAGGCTGGAAGAAAATGAAGAAGAGAAGGATGATGACAGCTATCCTATGTCCCCTGAAGAATACGGTGATACTGCAATGGAAGACAATAAAGAAGAGGGAGGCGATAATGAAGAAGAACAACAGGCATCGAATGAGCCCGCTGATGGTCTTGGTCGGGTCATTTCTGATGCAAAGCAACAATGTGATACAGAAAGGGAGAAGCTTAAGTTGGAGGCCATGCAAAAGGATTACAAAAAGTTGTTGTACCCAAATTGCGAAGATGGCAGCACAAAGCTCGGTACCACACTTGAACTGCTGAAATGGAAGGCAGAGACTGGCTTATCTGACAAGGGATTTGAGAAGTTACTAAAAATAATGAAGCCGAAGCTTCCAAAGGATAACGAGCTGCCCGAGACAACGTACGAAGCAAAGAAGACTATCTGCCCACTAGGATTAGATGTGGAGAAGATACATGCATGCATTAATGACTGCATCATGTACCGCGGTGAGAAGTACGAGAATATGGATAAATACTCGGTATGCACTGCATGTCGATACAAGATCAGACAAGATGACCCTGGTGATGTTGAGAGCGATGACGAGCCCTCCAAGAAGAGGGTTCCTGCTAAGGTTATGTGGTATGCTCCTATAATACCACGGTTGAAACGTCTGTTCAGAAATAAAGAGCATGCCAGGTTATTGTGATGGCACAAAGAAGAGCGTAAGAAAGACTAGAAACTGAGACACCCCGCCGATGGGTCGCAATGGAGAAACATCGAGAGAAAGTACACGAACTTTGCAGGTGACGCGAGGAACTTATGGTTTGGTCTAAGTACAGACGGCATGAATCCTTTTGGGGAGCAGAGCTGTAGTCACAGCACCTGGCCAGTGACTCTATGTATCTACAACCTTCCTTCTTGGTTGTGTATGAAACGGAAGTTCATTATGATGCCAGTGCTCATCCAAGGACCGAAACAACCCGGCAACGACATTGATGTGTACCTAAGGCCATTAGTCGATGAACTTTTGCAGTTGTGGGAAGAACCAGGTGTAAAGGTGTGGGATGAGAACAAACAGGAGCCATTTGACCTACGAGCGTTGTTGTTCGTAACCATCAATGATTGGCCTGCTCTTAGTAACATTTTAGGATAGTCAAACAAGGGATACAATGCATGCACGCACTGTTTAGATAATACTAAAGGTACATATTTGGATAAATGTAAGAAGGTTGTGTACCTGGGGTGTCGTAAATTTCTTCCGACCAATCATCAAGTAAGAAAGAAAGGCAAGAATTTCAACGGTGAGGCAGATTACCGGAAGAAGCCTAAGCTCCCTAAAGGTGTTGATGTATTTGATATGGTGAAGGACCTAGAAGTAATCTTTGGAAAGGGTCCTGGTGGTCAGTATGTTCCAAAAGACCCCATTACCGGACACACGACCATGTGGAAAAAGAAATCTATAATTTGGGAGCTTGAGTATTGGAAAGACCTAGAGGTCCGTTCTTCAATCGACGTGATACACGTGACAAAGAATCTTTGCGTGAACCTGCTAGGCTTCCTAGGCGTGTATGGGAAGACAAAATATACACCAGAAGCACGGGAGGACCAGCAACATATCAAAGACCCATACAACAAGCATACTGATAAAGGACGTGAATACTTAAGCAGCTACGCTCTTCCAAAGCAGAGAAGGAAATCTTTTTTGAAGTCCTTTACAGTATCAAGGTCCCGGCTGGCTTCTCGTCAAATATAAAGGGAATAATAAATATGGCAGAGAAAAAATTTCAGAACCTGAAGTCTCATGATTGCAACGTGATTATGACACAGTTTCTTCCGGTTGCATTGAGGGGGCTTCTACCGGAAAATGTTCGATTAGCCATTGTGAAGCTATGTGCATTCATCAATGCAATATCTCAGAAGGTAATCGATCGAGAAAGTCTGGAAAGGCTACAGAAGGATGTGGTCCAATTTCTTGTCAGTTTTGAGTTGGTGTTCCCCCTGTCCTTCTTCAATATTATGACGCATCTCTTAGTTCACCTAGTCGAAGAGATTTACATTCTTGGTCCTGTATTTCTGCACAATATGTTCCCCTTCGAGAGGTTCATGGGAGTCTTAAAGAAATTGGTTACCGTTAACCATGCTAGGCCAGAAGGAAGCATCTCCAAGGGCTATGGAACAGAGGAGGTCATTGGGTTCTGTGTAGACTTTCTTCCTGACCTTAAGCCGATTGGTGTTCTGAATCACGGTATGAGGGGAGACTGAGTGGAAAAGGCACACTAGGAAAGAAAGCAATGATATTTAGGGACGGACATTTTTTGAATCAAGCACACTACATAGTTCTCCAAAGTTCTACCTTCGTGGCTCCGTATATCGAGGAACACATGAATGTTGTAGGCTCCAAGTTCCCGGGGTAGGATGACTACTGGATTAAAGAAAATCACATGGAGACTTTCGGCACTTGGTTGCGATTACATCTCATGAATGACACCACTATTGGAGATCATCTCTACTTGTTGGCCGCGACACCATCTGCGACTGTATTGACTTTCCAAGGGTACGAGATAAATGGAAATACATTTTACACGATTGCCCAAGATAAAAAGAGCACCAACCAAAACAGTGGTGTCCGCTTTGATGCAACATGCGAGAATGGGAAAAAGGACACATACTATTGTTACATAGAGGAGATATGGGAACTTGATATGGACCTACTTTTAAGGTCCCTTTGTTTCGGTGCAGTTGGGTCAACATGAATGGAGAAGGGGTAAAGGTAGACCAGCTATACGGAATGACAACAGTGGATCTCAAGAATCTTAGTAACAGAGACGAACCATTCGTCCTAGCCAATGATGTGGCTCAGGTTTTTTATGTGAAGGACATGTCCTCTAGACCGAAAAAAGAAAAAATAAGGAAACGAATACATCAGACGATGAGCCCAGGCATCACATAGTTCTTTCATGGAAAAGAAACATCACGGGAGTCGAGGACAAGACAGACATGTCAGCAGATTATGATAAGTTTGATGAAATTCCGCCCTTCACCGTGAAAACTGACCCAAGCATCCCGTTAAGCAAAGAAGATGCTCCATGGTTACGGCCTAAGAAATGATCATAGGCAAGGGATTGACATATGCGACGAAGGATTCATATCCTAAACCCTATGTAAATCTATGTAATGTATGGACACTTTATGTGATGTATCGAAACTTTATGTAATGGAGTCTTTCACGGGCTTGCAGGGAAATTTTTCCGAGGCGGAGCTTCCGAGAAGCTCCGCCACGGGAGATTTCCCAACCCTTTCCCCAACACTGTTAGAGGAGATGGAGTCTTTCACGGGCTTGCAGGGAAATTTTTCCGAGGCGGAGCTTCTGAAGATGCCGCAGGGCGTGTGCACCAACGACATCTTCGAGAAGCTCCGCCACGGGAGATTTCTCAACCCTTTCCCCAACACTATTAGAAGAGATGGAGTCTTTCATGGGTTTGTAGGGAAATTTTTTCGAGGCGAAGCTTCCGAAGATGCCGTAGGGCGTGTGCACCCACGACATCTTCGAGAAGCTCTGCCACGGGAGATTTCCCAACCCTCATCCATGGGGATGAAACTCTCTCTACCTATGTTGGCTTGTTGAGTTGCTTGCCATGGCGTATCGATGGTCCTTTTATAGGCACGGCGCCGCTTCTACTTTGTCTTGTTCCTCCAACAGGGCGTCGTGCGCTACATGCTTTATCTCATCGAGCAGTGCGTCCACCCACACATCCTTATCCCACCGACAGCTTTAGTCTCGGTTGCACCCACCAGCCGGGACTAAAGGTTACCCACGCGTCCTTATCACACGATAGCTTTAGTCTCGGTTGCACCCACCAGCCGGGACTAAAGGTTACCCATGCGTCCTTATCCCACCGGCAGCTTTAGTCTCGGTTGCACCCACCAGCCGGGACTAAAGGTTACCCACGCGTCCTTATCCCACCGACAGCTTTAGTCTCGGTTGGCTTTTTCGTGCGTCGAAAGGGAAAACTTCCTCCTGCGACATCGCAAGCCATCCCAAGATGCACATGTGTGCACAATATGGGCACATTATCACAAACTATGCCCAGATTCTAGCCATAACATTGATGGTTTGACCTAAATGCTATGAAACCTCGAACATGATAGGTCATTTTGTGAAGGATTTTTTATGATGTTTGTAATTTTTCAAGTTCAATATTTTTCCTTGCAACTGTGACACATAATATGACACCACGCGAAGGTTTCACATTGTTTGGATCATTTTTGAATTTCTTATGCCCGTTCAAACTATATTCAAAACGGCGGGCATGAAGCTTCTTAGCCCGGGGCTGAGCCTCGTTGAACTTGAAGTGGATCTCTGATGAAATAGCATGTTGTGAACCTATAAATGATTTTTTTTAAATCACAAGCATTATATCATGTACTTGTAGTTCAAATCTTGGCAACCTCAACCGATTCGGCATGAATTTGTCTTTTTCATGAGGGATGGACAGAAAGGTTCCAGATACACCGGTTGAGAAATTGTCCATATAAGGTGGTCTAGTATTTTTGAAAAATGGGTTGGTACCAATGCCAAACTTTAATTTGGTGGTTGCTTCACAGAACACCCCGATTTCGGCACCTCAAAAATGGAAATTGGCTTTTTCGTGCGTCGAAAGGGAAAACTTCCTCCTGCAACATCGTAAGCCATCTCAAGATGCACATGTGTGCACAATATGGGCATATTATCACAAACTATGCCCTGATTCTAGCCATGACATTGGTGGTTTGACCTAAATACCATGAAACCTCGAACATGATAGGTCATTTTGTGAAGGATTTTTTATGATGTTTGCAATTTTTCAAGTTCAATATTTTTCCTTGCAACTGTGACACATAATATGACACCACGCGAAGGTTTCACATTGTTTGGATCGTTTTTGAATTTCTTATGCCCGTTTCAAACTATATTCAAAACGGCGGACATGGAGCACTTTTCCTGTTCAAAATTGTATAGTTCAAATAAAAATATTTGAAAACACAAAATGGTTTTTGATTAGTTATTTAAATTTAAGCACTTTTCCTGTTAATTTTTTTTGAAATTCCAAATTATGTAATAAATATTTGTTAATGCAATTTTAATTGAAAATAGTAAAATTGTATAGTTCAAATAAAAATATTTGAAAACAGAAAATGGTTTTTGATTAGTTATTTAAATTGAAGCACTTTTCCTGTTGAAAGTTTTTTCAAAATCCAAATTATGCAATAAATATTTGGTAATGCAATTTTAATTGAAAATAGTAAAATTGTATAGCTCAAATAAAAATATTTGAAAACAGAAAATAATTTTTGATTAGTTATGTAAATTGAAACACTTTTCCTGTTGAAAGTTTTTTGAAATTCCAAATAAATAATCATCTTAAATTGAAACATCTTATTAATTAAAGAAGAAAACAAATTTGAAAATAGCGGGAAGACCAAAAGGTTTGCCAAAATCTGAAAAACGGGTCAATGATCCCGGTTCGTCCCACCAACCGGGACCGATGATCCTGGATACGCGCGCTGCCATTAACATGCCTTTGGTCCCGGTTGGTGGCACAACCATTGGTCCCGGTTCGTCCCACCAGCCGGGACCAAAGGATCAACGGTCCCGGTTATTGGGACGACCCGGGACCGATGGTCTGTACAGTTAACAGCTCCGGCCCTTCCTCCTCCCCAACTCCCCCAATTCAAAAAGCACATCGACGCGCGGCTAAGGAAAATTTGCGGCGGAGCTAAATCACACCAGTAGGCTGTCCAAATCCAGAGCGGCCGCTTCACGTCGTCGATGCCTGTCGTCGAGCGCCACTGTCCGCCGCCGCGAGCAGGCAAGGAAGCTCCACCTCGCTGCAATCGACCCCACCGTCCCCGACCCCGGCCGCCGCGTTCTCCACTAATTTCGGTAGCGCCTGGCCTCCTCCGGCCTCGCCGCACCCTCCATCGGCCTCCTGGTGAGCCACTGGTGCTCCAGCACCACTCCTACGTCTCCCTCCCTCACTGTATCGTCCTCCCCACGAGCACCTGCCGCCGCGGGCCACCGTCAAATAGCTTGCTCCGGCGCACCTCTCGTAGCGGCGCCGCGCATTTTAGGTAGCCCGCATCACGCTGGTTCGAACCGGGACAATGGCGTCACCCCGCGCGCTTCTCTCCGCCGTCTTCCACCTCCGCCTGGCAGTTCGCCGGCGAGCCTACGTGGCGCCACGGTGGCGTCGACGTGGCGTCGGGTGTGCGTGACGTGGGCGCTGACCAAGCCCCTCCAGTGTGGCATCTGAGGTGGCTTGGGCCCCCCGCGTCAGTCTCTGTGGCTAGTTTAGCCGTGGAGAAAAAAAACCACCCCGATCTGACGTCATAATGACGCAGCAAAAGTTTAATAATTGTTTAAATAATTTCATAAAAGAGTTTAATCTTATAAATTCAATAACTAATTATTTCTAAGTTAGAAAAATATGTATAATATATCAAAATGTTTAGAAAAATGAGATCTACACAATAGACTCATAATCATGCATTGTTCAACAACTTTAATTACAAGTTCAATAAGAGAATGAAATCAACCCCTCGTAGGTGATTTCGGGGTCTCTCCTATACTAGGGTTTGGACCCTTCGGATCCCACTTAAATTGCCAAACATGCCTTAGGGTTAAACTTCAACTCTGTTTAACTTGTCATATCATCATCGATGCCATGTGTTGATTGTTGTTTCCCCTATCTTGTCATAAACTTAATATGTAATTCCAGAACATCATCTTTGCAGATACTATGGATCCAACACATCAGGAAAACATCCTTCAAGGAATGATCTGTGAAAATGAAGATATCGATATCGATATCACCAGTGAGTTTCTGAACGATTCCGGCTAGGGAGATGAGTCTCTCAACCGAGGAGACGGCTCTGGTGAGGTAGAAGCCGAAGCCTGGGACATGGAAGAAGCCAATGAGGAAGAAGGCGACGGCTCCGGCGGAAACTTAAATCTCGCAAACACCGGCGAGGTGTATATATGTATTTTTGTAATTAAAATGCTGCTGTCTATATATATACATGCATATATTAACACTCTTTCTTCTTTTAGCCCATCTGGATCGATAACTTCTTCCGTAAGAATGAAACGAGGCCCAACAAAAAAGTTGGATGACACTATGGCGTATAGGATCGAAGTGGTCGGTATAGATGGCGAACTGCAAGCTCCCGTCGATGTCGCAAGAAAATTTGTCAAGCAATGCGGAGTTCTTGCGAGGGACTACATCCCGATCACCGTTCAAGAATGAAATTGGCCAAGCGGCGGTGGAGTCCCGTATGTTGATGACGCCGCCAAAGATAAGCTTTTTGACAAACTCATGACTAATTTCTTCCTGCCGATGCCAGATGTGAATCTAGATGAGGAGGAGAGATCAAGAATGGAGCTTGTGCAAAGAGTCAAGAAGTTTGCTGTCAGCAAGATGGCCGATGCATTCAAGAACTGGAAGAAGAAACTGTACCATACATTTGTCAAGGTAGAGAAGACTCCGGATTTCACTCAAGGCAACTATGCTAAGTTAAGACACCAGTGGGAGGATTTTGTGAAGTACAAGACATCGGAGAAAGCTAAGGAAAGGTCTAGAATAAATACGGAGAACACTGCGAAGAAACTGTACCATCATAACATGGGGCCTGCTGGCTACGCCGGTTGCATGCCTAAGTGGGATGCACTTGAGGTCAATTACATAGCTGCTGGGATCAGACCAGAGCCCGCAACATGGACACCACGGGCGAGAAACTGGTTTTACGGCCATGGGGGCATGTTGGACAAAGAAGGGAGGGCAATATATAATCAGAAACACAAAGATGATCCCCTACTGCCCATCGACGATATTAGAAATGCAGTAGATGATGTTGCAGTGGGACGGTTCGTTCCCGATAGAGAGAACGACGAGGTCACACGCGCCCTTAAAAATCCTGAACACGACGGACGAGCACGAGGCACACCAGGCTCCAAGCCGTGGAAGGTTGCCTTCCCCCCAGAAATGAAGAGATATCCCGATAAAAGCCATCGGAGGAGAAAGGAAAGGGAGGCAGCTGAGAAAGCGGCCGCTGCAGACCGGCTGCGTAATGTAGAAGAAGCATTAAAGCGGCACTAGGATCAACTCGACAGACTTAGCCAGCAAGGTACCAGCGGCCAATCTCAGCGGCACGTGGTAGAAGCTACATTCGAGGGTACCGGCGCCCTATCGAATAAGAAAAGCAGCGTCGCTTCCACACAGCTCCATGATGTTGATGATGATGCTCTGACGACATCTCCTCCTAAACGCTACCCAGTGGATGATATCATGGAGACCACAGCTTGTGAGCTAAAGGTGCAGGTTATGAACTTAAGGGTGATGGCGGCGGTCGGCATGGCGGTACCAATTGCGCCTAACCCAACTTGGCATTGCAGACCGGTTCCAAAAGGGTGCGCTGTCGTCACGGTGGATGAGGTGAAGGAAGATTTTGAGGAGCTGAAGCTAGACCATCCTGCAGGGGAAGATATGGAGCTGACTCAACTAGGAGAAGCCAAAGGGGGGACTATTCTATGGCCAAAAGAGCGCATCATGCTTCCAAATTATGTGCCGCCAAGGCCACCCACTCCTCAGAGCAGCAATCCACCTTCGCCGCCACCTCACCATTCTCCAGCGCAACCGTCGCCTTCACCGCCTCACCATTCAGCGCAACTGTCTCCATCGCCGCCTCAGCCGTCTCCGCCACCGCGTCAGCCGTCTCCGTCCCCTGAGCCTCAGAGACAAAAGCGGAAGTATACTAAGGGGGGCAGCACCACCAGCAGCAGCAAGAGCACGTTCCGATCACCGAATCGTAAGCTATCGCCCCTCCCAAAAGTACCTCATCAGAATATGAAGAAGCTACCTTGCGAGAAGACAGATGAGGAAACTGGTGCGGCCGCAGCTGCCCATTATGAAAAGTGGAAGATTGACATGGCTAACAAGAAAAAGACGATAGAGGCATATTTCCCGGTCACCGCAGAAGATAAAGCCAAAGCATCCGCGCTTAAGATTCAGCTTCACCAACCCATAGCGCTCACATCAGACTATAATCGCTCTATTATCAAGTCGGCTAAGGCAAAAGAGCGGAGAGTCGGGAAAGAAGTTGCCCAGCTCGGACAACAGAAAAATCAATCGATCGAACCGCTCAAAGTGTACGATACCAATGAGTGGAGAGCCCAGGAGCGGCATGATCCGAACATTGATCCGGAGTTTATTCGACTGTACGGAGAAAAGGCCCAATTATATGGACTGTCTATTACTGAGTACATGAGCCATATGCATGAGTTCGAGGGGTACCAAGAAACAGCATACATGTACCAGTACGGGGCTCCTCTCGTCAAACCCGAGTTAGTCAAAGATCTACCAATAAAAATGCGAATATTGCATAACTGGTACATTCAAGCCTGTGCTGATTCCAAAAAATGGATCTATGCTGCATATAAACACCACCATTACGGTCATGGAGATGGCTTCCTACTGATCGAATTTCCCGAATTATTTCAGAATTGTTTGTAAGTATTATTAATTTCTGTAATTAAGTCTTTCTAGCTCAGCTCATTCGTTGCTTGTATAATCTTAGTAATCACTATACTAATTATATATGCAGAATGAAGATTCAAGAATGCAACAAAGGATAAATCTATGACCTTGGGTTTGTTGACTGTAATTTCGTTCATGAAGTTACTCTAAAAACAAAACCCAAAGAGACAGAGGATAACTTGTTCCAAGCGTTGAAGCATTTCAGCAACAGAAGGGAAATATTATTTCCTTACAACGCTGGGTGAGTGTTACTGTCTTGTACGCATTCTATTTTCGTTTACTCGATGTTAAGCGTATAATTGACTCGTGTTATATTTTATTAGTGTGTCCAGCTTCCACTGTATTCTGTTAATCATTGCTGTTGATACCGGAGTAGTAAAAGTCCTGGACTCGAAACGCACACCATTAGAAAAGTGGGCAGACATACAGGAATGCCTCCAGAAGGCTTGGAAACGGTTCACCGCCAAAACTAGGGGTGTTTGAAAGCCAGAGCTTACATTTCAACTATTGACTGTAAGTACTACTTGCTAGATCCACGCATCTCTTTGATTCTAGTTTTAATACCACCATTATCATGCTTGATTATTATTTTGATTGAACTCTGTTCTCGTAAAGTGCTTGAGGCAGGAAGCCGGGAATAACTTATGTGGATACTATGTCTGCGAGTTCATTCGCTAGACGACCAAAGAGAAGGGCGCAGGCCGGAGCATCAAAAAAATTGAAGTACGATAAACAATAATCACAACTTTATTTTATTATCATCAATTGTGTTTAGTTTTATTCATATATATTGATCCCCTTCTTTATATTAGATCGAGCGGATGCGGGACGGTCTTCTATCACAAGAACGCGTGCAAGCAATTCAAGAGAAAATTGCCGGATTCTTGTTAGAACAAGTCATAAATCCGAAAGGAGAATACTATTACACGCTTCATTTGGAATGGTGAAATGTAAAAAAGAAGATATAAATTAGATCAAATTCGTGTGAGAGTATCGTTTGTAATTATAATATGTTTCGACCAAGAAGACGGATGAGACGGTGTACATATTTGTGATCATGCATGATGTGTAATATATATATCGTGGTTTCATTATTTTTGTATATATGTAGTACTACTAAATTGATAAAAAAAATCCTGCCGCGGCACAAAACCCTGTCGTGGCAGAAAAATAGCCCGAAAATCCTGCCGCGGCACAGAGACCAACGATCCCGGTTCGTGCCAAGAACCGGGACCAATGATCCACCCCCGCTTGTCTCTGGCGCTGCCACGTGGAGACCCATTGGTCCCGGTTCGTGTGCGAGCCGGGACCAGCATTAGTCCCGAGTGATTGGTCCCGGTTCGGGAACCGGGACTAGAGGCCATTTTTCCACCAGTGAGGCGGCGGTGCAGGGAGTCTGCGGCGAGGGTGGGGCGCGTGCTTGGGGCGCGGCGGCGCGGCTGGGCGGCGAGGGCGTGGTGGCGCGCGTGCTTGGAGCGCGGCGGCGCAGGCAGCGCAGCGGTACGGCTGGGCGGCGAGGTCACGA
Organism: Avena sativa; assembly: GCA_916181665.1. Classification (NCBI taxonomy): domain Eukaryota; kingdom Viridiplantae; phylum Streptophyta; class Magnoliopsida; order Poales; family Poaceae; genus Avena; species Avena sativa. The sequence goes on from OV702289.1 coordinate 689,390,572, forward strand.
GGGTGCGGCAGCGCGGCTGGGTGGCACAGTGGCGCGGGCGCAAGGCACGAGGCGCGGCTGTGTGCATGGATGCGAGCGCAGAAGCTGGGGCACGACAGAGGAAGCGACCCGGGGGATCGAGTCGTTCGATCCCCCGGGGTAATAGTATCATTTTCGAAACTGTTAGCATGTCAGTTTAACACGCTGAAGATCTCTAGTTCAATTCTGGACGATGCCAATATATTTTTCGCTGTTTTTTCCTATTTAATTACTTTTGGTTTTCCTTTACTTTTTTGACTGCATCCTTAAAATATCAACCGGAACATGTTATTTGTTTAGATCAATCCAAACATATTATCCTGTCCAACATCTGGTTGTGCATGTGACCTGAAGCTTATTAGTGCATGCATTAGGATGTCTTTGTGGACTGTCTATGTATTTTGTGTGGCTTTTATGCCATGTTAGTATTAGTTACTACAGTACCTAATTTCTGATAAAGAGCTTTTTACGTCATCATTCATGCCTATTTTTTTCTGAGATTTTATATAAGGTTTCCGTACAGCTTATATTTTTCTAATTTTCCAAAAAAATCAATGCACAGCGCTAAAGAATAGCACCAGAACTAATACAAGACTGCAAAACACCCTAAGCTAATATACATTATATTAAGCAAAATCTCTTTACCCAAGTTTTCATTCCAGAGTACTATTACATTTACGCATATCTTTCTTTCCATTATCCTCGAAAATACTCCCTCCACGGTCTTCCGGGTCCTAGAAAACTATCCTTGGAAAATCACTGTGAATTATAAGTTTGAAGAATAGGTTTAGTGTTCCGTGGGGTCTAAGCCTCCACCTCCTCCTCTATTTATATACTTCGACAGGGTACAACACAATTACAATACGTACGGGTATAGGACCTCTACGTGTTCAAGATTGTTTCTAACACACACCCTCAATCTAAATTATTACAAATTAGATTTAGATTGGATTTGAAACGGTCTAACATATGTCAAGAGGCTGGCTTTGTAAACACATCAACCAGCTGATCATTGGAGGAGATAAACCAAACCTCGAGTGCACCTGCAGCAACTCGCTCTCGCGCGAAGTGGAAGTCGATCTCAATGTGCTTAGTACGAGCATGAAAAACAAGATTTTCCGTGAGGTAAGTGGCCCCTAGGTTATCACACCAAAGTATAGGTGTGCATTGTTGGATCACGCCGAGCTCCTTGAGAAGTGAATCCACAGCACCGTTCGCCAGTGCCTTATACTCAGCCTCGGTACTCGATCTCTAGACTGTAGGTTGTTTCTTCGAAATCCAAGAAATCAGGTTCGGTCCAACAAACACGGCAAAGCCACTTGTGGAACGACGATCATCCACACAGCCTGTCCAGTCAGCATCTGTAAATATGCTAATGCCAGTGGAAGGTGACTTGTGAAAACACAAGCCTGTATGCAGCATTCCTTTGACATATCGTAGAATACGCTTAACTGCCTCCCAATGCACATTAGTGGCTGTGAAAGAAACTGACACACCTTGCTCACAGCAAACGAGATATCCGGTCTTATAAGTGTCAAATACTGTAGACCACCCACAACACTGCGGTACCTGAATGAGTCATCGGAGCCAAGCAGTGTACCAGTGCTCCTGGACAAACTCTCGGATGACGGCAATGAAGTGGAAGTAGACTTACAATTCTCCATGTTAAATCTATGAAAAAGATCTAGCGCATACTTCTGCTGAGTAAGAGTCATCCCCCTGAATTGTAGGACGTTTCTAATCTGAGGAAATACTTCAACTTGCCCATGTCCTTGATGGGAAAAGCAACAAGTGACTTGATGAGACGATCAACCGCATCCGCCGTCGAGCCAGCAATGACTATGTCATCCACATAGACCAGCATGTAAATCTGAACACCCTCCCGAGAAAAAATGAATAAGGACGTATCAGCTTTGCAGGCCACAAAACCAAGCTGAAGGAGGAGCTGACTCAGGCGCGCATACCAAGCGCAAGGTGACTGCTTCAGACCGTACAAGGACCGCTGGAGCTTACACGCATGAGAGGGAACCGATCATCCTCGAACCCCGGCGGCTGCTGCATGTAGACATGCTCAGACAAGAAACCATGAAGAAAGGCATTACTGGCGTATATCTGACAAAGATACCATTCCTGAGACACTACCAATGAGAGAACCAGACGCACAGTGATAGGCTTCACCACTGGACTGAACGTGTCTCAGTAATCGATGTCATGTTGCTGGATAAAACCACGAGCAATCAAACACGCCTTGTGCTTATCGATGCTACCATCAGGCCAATGTTTAGTCTTGAAGATCCACTTGCTGCCAATGATGTTCACCCCGGGAGGACGAGGAACAAGAGCCCATGTCTGTGTAGCACGAAGGACAGCGATCTCATCTTCCATGGCCGCACGCCACATAGGCTCGTGAAGGGTGTCACGATGAGACGTCGGGGCAGCAAAGAATGCTCATCGACGAGGATCATAATAGACGATACCGTATGTGTACTCCTTCTCCTTCTGAGTAGCGTCACGGTAACGTGTCACCATCAGGTGACTACCGGATGAGGCGAGGACGTCGAGCAACCCAGCAGGAGGTGCCGCGGTCGGTGAAGACACGGTAGGAAGCGACACGGGCTAGGCCGAAACCGTGAGCGGTGCAGAAGAAGTAAGCACGGGTGGCGATGCGGGCCGGCCCAGCTCGGGCGAGGCCGCAGCAACAGGGGCGCGGGGGCTGGTGACGCAGGAGCCATTGCGTGCCCCAAGGCATGCACGACATGCACGTCGATCAGCCGAGGGCTGGCCGCGCTAGGAACGTCGATCACCTGTACAAGAGGAACTTCACCTACCATAGGGGATCAGTAGATAGGTAAGTCAAGACATAATTTTGCATAGGTACACTCGTAACCGGTTCATTAGAAGGAAACGTTATAGAGTCTACAAGAGTTGACACATCAACTGAGACATCGGGTGTAGCAAAAGCCAACACGAACTCATCGAAAACGACGTCACGTGAGATGTAAATTTTACCCATAGTACAATATAAACACTTGTACCCTTTATGCATGGGGCTATAGCCGAGAAAAACACACATCTTAGGACGAATGTCTAATTTGTGAGAGTTGTATTTGCGGAGACTCGGCCAACACGCGCATCCAAAGATGCGAAGAAACTCATAATTCGGCTGAACACGAAGCAAGCGAGAGATTGGTGTTTCCTTATCAAGAACCGGAGTGGTGATACGTTGCTAATGTATCTATATTTTTTGATGTTCTATGCTTGGTTTATATCTACTTTCTTATGTTTTGTCCACACTTTGGAGTACTTTTATACACTTTCTTGGACTAACCTATTAACAAGATGCCACAGTGCCAACTGCCGGTTTTCTGTTGTTTTTGGTTCCAGAAAAGTCAGAAAATTAATATTCTCGGAATTGGACGGGACAAAATTCAAAGTCAATATTTCACCGAGGGGGACACAGAGCCAGAATACGAGACGGAGAGGGGCCAGGGGCCGGCCACACCACCTGGCCGAGCGTCTAGGCCTGGCCCACGCCAGGAGGTGGTGTGGCCGCCTAGGGCACCCCCTCGGCCTCCCCTTTCGCCTATAAGATGCCTCCGATATAGAAACACTAAGAACCCGATCAAATTTCCACGAAAGAGTCTGTAGCCGCCGTTATCTCCATCCCTTGCTAATGTATCTATAATTTTTGATGTTCTATACTTGGTTTATATCTACTTTCTTATGTTTTGTCCACACTTTGGAGTACTTTTATACACTTTCTTGGACTAACCTATTAACAAGATGCCACAGTGCCAACTGCCGGTTTTCTGTTGTTTTTGGTTCCAGAAAAGTCAGAAAATTAATATTCTCGGAATTGGACGGGACAAAATTCAAAGTCAATATTTCACCGAGGGGGACACAGAGCCAGAATACGAGACGGAGAGGGGCCAGGGGCCGGCCACACCACCTGGCCGAGCGTCTAGGCCTGGCCCACGCCAGGAGGTGGTGTGGCCGCCTAGGGCACCCCCTCGGCCTCCCCTTTCGCCTATAAGATGCCTCCGATATAGAAACACTAAGGACCCGATCAAATTTCCACGAAAGAGTCTGTAGCCGTCGTTATCTCCATCCCTAAATCGGGAGGGATCTGAAGCTCTTCCCGGCACCCTGCCAGAGGGGAGAATTCACCCTGGAGGCCTTCTTCATCACCATGCCTGCCTCCGGTGTGATGTGTGAGTAGTTCATCCCTGGACTACGGGTCCATGTAGTAGCTAGATGGTTGGTTCTTATCCTTTGTGCTACCATGTCTAGATCTTATGAGCTCCGTTCATGATCAAGATCATCTATTTGTAATCATACATGTTGTGTTTGCGGCGATCCGATGGATATTGAGATGCTATTTCAGATTGATTATTGATTCTATCATGTCTTGGTTATTTGTGATCTTGCATACTCTCCGTCGTTAGTAGATATCTTGGCCGAGTAGATGCTAGCAACTCCAAGAGGGAGGATTTATGCTCGATAGTGGGTTCATGCCTCTAGTAATCTGGGGAAGTGACAGAAATCTCTAAGGTACTGAAACATTGTAAATGTATCTATAATTTTTGATGTTCCATGCTTGGTTTTATCTACTTTCTTGTGTTTTGTCCACACTTTGGAGTACTTTTCATATGATTTCTTGGACTAACCTATTAACAAGATGCCACAGTGCCAGTTGCATGTTTTCTGCTATTTTTGGTTCCAGGAAAGTCAGAAAATCAATATTCTCGGAATTGGACGGGACAAAAGCCGAAGTTGATATTTTACCAGAAGATTCAGGGAGCCAGAAGGAGAGACGGAGAGGGGCCACAGGGTGGCCACACCCCCCTTGGCTCGGGCAACCCTAGGCCGCGCCAGGGCATGGTATGGGCCCCCTGGCCACCCACCGACCTTGCCTCTTCGCCTATAAGAAGCCTCCCGATGCATAAACCCTAGATAGTCAACCAGAAATCCACGAAAAGTTCCGCAGCACCGCCGCCACTGAAGGGGAGATTCTGGGGATAGAAAGTCTCTGTTCCGGCACCCTGCCGGGACGGGGAAGTTCCCCCGGAGCCATCTCCATCGATCTCCACCACCATCTCCATCACCATTGCTAATTCCCATGATGAGGAGGGAGTAGTTCCCTCTCGAGGCTAAGGGTTCTACCGGTAGCTATGTGTTCATCTCTCTCTCTCTATGCATGATCTTATTGAGATCATGAGCTTGTAATCTATAGATCTACCTTGCTACTCAAGTGCTTTAATAGATCTCTGCTCTCCCTATGTGACGAGGGTTTAACTCATCAATGCCCATTGTTATGGACTTGGGTTTTGGAGAAGAGAGGAGCGCTGGAGATCTCGGTACGGCTAGCAAACAAGCACACAGGGACGCAAGGTTTACCCAGGTTCAGGCCTCGTAGAGGACCCTACTCCTGCTTGTCTACTCTTGATTGATGATGATCCAAAGGATTACAATGTCGCCGATGGCGGTGTTACGCAGATTGGATCTGGCGTATGAGAGATCATAGATCTATCTATTGGGGGAGTCGCGATGTCTAGATCTATTGTCTATTGTGGGGATCGCGGTTTGTCTAGATCTATTGTGGCGTAGCGTGTTGCGATTGAGAAATTGCCTGTTGGGGGAGAGGATACCTACTCGTTGGACCCTCCTAGCCTTTATATATGGGGAGGCTAGGTCTCAGGTACCAATACGAGTTGGTTTACAAGTTAGAGTTTGTATCTAGTCTAGTCTTGTACTTTCCTTGTCTTGTTATGCCAGGAGTCTGTGTCCTTGTAGGCTTCGTATCAGTCGAACCGTCATAGGCGTCATGTACCTTGGCAATTCATCGAGAGGGCCTTTCGTCGAGCCGCACCAGGTAGGTTGTAGTCGAGTGCCTGTTGGGCAATACCCATGTCAGTAGCCCTGAGTGTCCATGTGAATCGTAGATTCGGATGGAGACTCAGAAGTCTTGAGTCTTGCATTAGGATGTCGGAGTCGACAATTACGTCGAGTGCGAAGCACTTCACCCGGAAGTTCATCGGGTCAGTCGAATTTGTAGTAGTTCATAGGGATGATGGTAAACGTGCCTGGTGCGCTCGATGGATCGATACCAGTTAATTGCTCTAGGGCTAAAACAACGTCACCTACTCAAACTCGAGTCCCCGGACTCGAATTCGGAAATTGCTGGCGTAATTCGACTCATGCCACGAAGGCCTTACAGGAGTCGAATTCCAGTGTATGGGTGTGAGCACTCGACGCGTCCGTCAAGGCATGTTCATCGTACCTGTAGGCACGGATATATCTCTGGTAGTGCGCAGCAGATGCGTTGCCAGGCCTTATTCAGGTCTTATCTTCACGCTGTAAGCGCGACATCCGAATTTTTTGTCATCGCGGAGATGATTCGGGTGGCCCAGGAGACGTAATCTCTTTGTAGGGAAAATATGAGGCGGAGTCGCCATAACATTCGAGTGTGGATGTTATCGACACACAGTACGATGTACAAGGAAAAATAATCATAGGGTGCGCGACCAGCGCTCCCTATGGGAGTAGCCTCCGAGTGCCTATTCGAGTCGTAGACTCAAGTGGGGACTATAAGTATTTTGCGACTGCTGTCGTCTTTTGCTTGTTTCAGTCGAATATGCTTTCAGCGCTCCCTATGGGAGTAACCCGAAGCCCACAATCGAATCATAGATTTGAGTGAAGGGTTTTCATGATGCTTGGATATCTTCACAAATTTCTTCGGGTACACGGCCAGCGCTCCCTATGGGAGTAGCCCCGAGTCCTTAGTCGAATCGTGGATTCGAGTGAGGATTCGGAATGTGCCACTCGAGGATGTCGTATATGCGCGTCCAGCGCTCCAGTTTGGAGTAGCCCCCGAGTGTCTGGCGGAGTCGTAGACTCGGATAGAGACTCGAGTATTGTATCTTGTAGACGTAGTCGCCAATCATGCGAGAAGAAGACGTGGGTGAGTTGATGATGCAGATGGAGTCGATGCAGTCACTTTTGTCGGGTGCATGGCCAACGTCGCATGTGTGTAGTATCAAGCGATGCAACCATCCGAGGAGGGACTCGACTTGGGTCTTGAGTGTATAGCGTAGCTAGTTGTTTTGTCGACTCCAGTTTGAGGACCCGATAGGATAGCTCGACGCAGTCGATGTCCTTGTAAGCTGTAGAAAACATATAGAATTGTGAAGTACTTGCATCTTGTAAAGAATATTTTCATGTTGGATTGTAAAGTAAAATTCTGGTGCCAATCGAGTCGACACTTTTGCACGGTATGCTAGGCCTTTTCGTTAGCCTGATTACCCTTAGTCTCAGTACCTTGCCGAGGCACTCGGAGTTTAAGGATTCGACGGTCAGGCAGAATCAGCTACTCGGGCTATCGCGTATGAGGTGCTCGAGTGCGTGGAGTCGATGGCACATTAGGTTACTCGAAGAGGGCGCAGCCCCCAAGTGTTTCGAGTGTGATTTAAAGTAAGAAAGAAATCAGCTCTAAGTAGAGAGAAACTTAGCTTTATTGATAGTTGCCGTGATGAACGAGTCGCAAGATCCGATGCGATCGGCGGGTCGCGGGCGTCGAAGATTGTAGCGGCTCGTGGTCGCAGGAGTCGAGGGAGCCCCCGAGTCACCCGATATGAATACCGTAGCAGGTCGTTTGAAGCTGAAGACCACGGCACGTCGCCAAAGCGGAGGGAGCCCCCGAGTCGAATATCGTAGCGAATCACTAGAGTCGAAGATTAGAGTTGACGTGGCAGCGAGTCATGCGGCGGACGTAGTCGACACGGCGGATCGGAGTCGCGTGGTGATGACGAATTTCTGTATGAAGACTGTAACGGGCCACAACAGTCGAAGACTGTATCGGGTCACCTCACCCGAAGACCGCAGCTGAAGACCCTAGCGAGTCACGTGATGGAGTCGAAGACTCAGTAGATGGGCGGAGTCGGAGACAGTAGTGAGTCACCGTAGCCGAAGGCGGTAACGGGCCTCACGGCGGAGTCGATGGAGCCCCCGAGTGTAGATTCGATGTGACCGATGTAGTCGAAGCGACATCCGAGAGCCAGTGCGACGGACCAGGGTTGATGCGGCGACAGGCACCAAAACCGATGGCAACGGTTTGCCACAACCGAAGATTATAGCGGGTCGCTGGAGCAACGAGCCCTCGAGTCACCGAAGCAGAAGGCCACAATGGATCGCTGGAGTCGATGCAACCTGCGAGTTGCCAAGCTTGGAGCGATGGTGGGTCACGATCGAGAGTCGTGCGGCGGATATGTAGTTGATATGGAAGTAGGTCAGGCGGCGGACCGGAGTCGCGTGGTGATGAAGAGTTTTTGCATCCGAAGATCTCATCACGTCACAGCAGTTGAAGACCACTGCGGGTCGTGCGGTGAAGTCGGTGGAGCCCCTGTGTGTAGACTCGACGTAACAGGCGAAATTGACGGAGCGGCGGTTCGCCGTCGGACAAGAGTTGACATGGCGAACGGGTAGCCAACCGCGTGTTCGGATGCTCATGTTAGCCGTTCCTTGGATTGTTGATAGCAACCAGACTCCCATCGTACTTGCACATATAAACGATTAATACATGATAAAATATATTAATTAAGATAAGTTAATGAAAAGAATTTGCTTTTTTTAATCCCATGCATGTGTCGCCTCATGGAACCACGTCTTCTTTTGCCTCGAGTCCTGATGAAGGTCGGCCCAGTGGTCTATTTTGGTGGAGCTGTCCGCCGTACACGGCAAGGTCACGTGTAAATTAATTCCTTCTCTTTTAATCTGACTTGGGTTGCAATTTGTTACGAACTGCTCCGACGAAATCGGCCGATAGAACGGGTTGTGCGAGCGTCCAATCTTGCAAGACATGAATCAATCATCCACTCGTTACGTACAACCAATATGTACGTATCCGTCAGATCCAAGTAGAATAATCAACTGCTAAGATAATCAATAAGAGATGGTATTGAAAGCCTCAGCTGCTATGTAGAACATGTCGTGCGCGTTCGGCTGCCCATGATTTTTTCAGAGCGATGTGAATCGAGCTGGGCGAAGATTGGACGGAACCGGCTTCAGACCGCAGGTCGCTGAATAGCAGTTCTTGGATGTCACACGAGTGCGTGAGGTGATCGCTCATGCTGAGCTCCCGAGCGCATGTTTGGTAAAGATGAAGTCGATGGTGATGACGCAGATTTGTTGATGAAGGATCTGAATGCGTCGACGCAGACGAATCGACCGGATGCGATCCGACCGTTGCTGGCTATGAGGGAGCCGAAGTAGATCTTCTCGCCGGAAGCCGATGAATCGTAGATTGCTATTGATGGAGCCGTCGAGACCACAATATCAGCACGTCCAGTTCCCACAGACAGCGCCAATTGACGAGGGTTTAACTCATCAATGCCCATTGTTATGGACTTGGGTTTCTGAGACGAGAGGAGCGCTGGAGATCTCGGTATGGCTAGCAAACAAGCACACAGAGACGCAAGGTTTACCCAGGTTCAGGTCTCGTAGAGGACCCTACTCCTACTTGTCTTCTCTTGATTGATGATGATCCGAAGGATTACAATGTCGCCGATGGCAGTGTTCCGCAGATTGGATCTGGCGTATGAGAGATCGTAGATCTATCTATTGGGGGAGTCACGATGTCTAGATCTATTGTCTATTGTGGGAATCGCGGTTTGTCTAGATCTATTGTGGCGCAGCGTGTTGCGATTGAGAGATTGCTTGTTGGGGGAGAGGATACCTACTCGTTGGACCCTCCTAGCCTTTATATATGGGGAGGCTAGGTCTCAGGTACCAATACAAGTTGGTTTACATGTCAGAGTTCGTATCTAGTCTAGTATTGTACTTTCCTTGTCTTGTTATGCCAGGAGTCTGTGTCCTTGTAGGCTTCGTATCAGTCGAACCGTCATAGGCGTCATGTACCTTGGCAATTCATCGAGTGGGCCTTCTGTCGAGCCGCACCAGGTAGGTTGTAGTCGGGTGCCTGTTGGGCATACCCATGTCACTATGTGTGTGAAAGTGACAGCGTGCACACCATGGTGGCACTTAGGCTATATATTACAAATACTTGTTATGAGTTATATTTGGAGTTGGATGTTTCTATGAAATTGTGGTGTTTGTTGGAACCATCTAGTGTTCAAGGTGACAGTGTGGGGTTTTCTAGATGGGAAAGGCTTACTTTGAGGTGTGATGTTATAGCCCTACCATGGATTAGAGTGTTCATCCAGAGAGTAGTTCGGCGTAGTATCATAAAGACGAATATATTTATATGAGAGTGTTCACTAGTGAAAGTATGATCCCTAGGCCTTGTTTCTAAGCACTGAAACACCGTTTGCTATTAGATCTATTACATGTTTGCTTGCTTCCATCTTTATTTCAGTTTGCCTTTAGTCTCTTTCACGCCATCAAGCTATTTTCTATCACCGTTACCACTTATAATTATCTATACCACTTGTATTTCACTATCTCTTCGCCGAACTAGTGCACCTATACACCTGACAAGTGTATTGGGTGTGTTGGGGACACAAGAGACTTCTTGTATCTTGATTGCAGGGTTGCTTGAGAGGGGATACCTTTGACCACTTCCTCCCTGAGTTCGATAAACCTTGGGTGATCCACTTAAGGGAAAACTTGCTGCTGTTCTACAAACCTCTGCACTTGGAGGCCCAACAACTGTCTACAAGAATAGAAGTGCGTAGACATCAAGCTATTTTCTGGCCCCGTTGCCGGGGAGGTAAGGTAAAAGGTACTCACATCCTCCGGTGTGAGTGCTCGAAGTTATTTCCTTTAGATTCTGCAATTTTGTCTTTTTTTTCTTGTTTTCACTAGTTAGGCTTAATGGAAAACAACAAAAAAATTAGAGAGCTTTATAGTATTTATCTTGAGTTAGGACATGAAGTGTTTGAAGAGAAAATTAAAAAACCTATGGAACTTTATTTGCATGCTAATAGCAATGTTGTTAATATGAATTCTTTGGACACCATTATTGCTAATGCTATGGAAAAGTCTAAGCTTGGAGAAGCTGGTCTTTATGAAAATGATCTTTTTAGTTCCCTAGCTTTGGAAGATAGCTATTCTATTGCTTATCATGATACCAAACCTCCAATATATGATGATTACAATGATGAATATGATATTTTCAGTCCACCTACTATTGAGGAGGAAATTAGTTATGATTTCAATATGCCTCCTATATTTGATGATTATGGTGATGAGAATAATAATGATAGCTTTTTTATTGATTTTGCTCCCACTACAATTAATAAGAATGACTATGCTTACAGGGAGAGTAATAATTATTTTATGCATGTGGCTCATGATAAGAATGTTTCATGTGATAGTTATATTGTTAATTTCATTCATGATGCTACTGAAAGTTATTATGAGAGAGGGAAACATGGTTTTATGTATCTCAACAATATTAAGTTTCCCCTCTTTATGTTGAAAATTTTGAAGTTGCACTTGTTTTGCATTCATATGCTTGCTGCTTTGTGCTTTCATGACTTGTTTCTTTACAAGATTCCTATGCATAGGAAGTGGGTTAGACTTAAATGTGCTTTGAATTTCCTTCTTGATGCTCTCTTTTACTTAAATTCATATTTCTTATGTGAGCATCTTCTCAAACTATCATGCCTAACTTAAAGGCGTTAAAGAAAAGTACTTATTGGGAGATAACCCAAAAGTTTTAGATGAGTCTTGAAAGTTATTACTTTAGTAATAACCACTCCTTATCCTTTTTATTTGCTTTTTGTGCCAAGAGTAACCTCTAATGAGAGAGAAGTAATGATTGGGAAATTTGATGTCCCGAAACAGATTTCTGTGCTTCACCATAAACATTCGTGTAAAATCTCTATGCGTCCTTTTGAGGCAAGATTTTTTGTGCTTCTGCCCTAGGTTGTTATCTAACTTTAGTTAGTTCAACACTTTTTGATTTGAGCAATATAAGGTCTTCAAAAAAATTGGTTTTTACCTGCTGGTCTGTTTTGACAGATTTCTGCCATTATTTGCATTTGCTTCTTGTTGATTCCTTTTTGAGTTCCTTTGGGGAATTGAGCTTTTTGAGGGAAGTGCTACAGTAGCTTGCGTTTTAATGGAAGTTTTATTGGTGTTGGAACTGAACCTAAAGACCTATTATCTTGAGTGCACTAATGTTGCTAATAAAGATTGTGTGAAGTTTTGTATGAAGGACAAATTTCAGGTGTATGGAAGGAATGAGTGATGAGATAAAGAATGGACTAAAGCACAAGCTTGGGGATGCCACGTGTGTCACCCCAAGAAATATCCAAGAAGTACAAGCGTCAAAGCTTGGGGATGCCCAAGGCATCCCCCTCTTCATCAATAAAAATCTCAGGTTTCTTCCAAACGCTTCATTTTTATTGTTTCATGCACAGTTGTGTTGTTCTTGGAGCGTCTTCTTTTTCGTTTTTGTTTTTGTTTTGGTTTTTCGTTTTCTTAGTTTGTTTAGTTTTATTAATAAATTGGTTGGACCCCCTCTTTCATACATTGGTTTTCAAATAGTTTGGTTTGGATTGGAAAAGAGTAGGAAAAGTTCATGCTTAAGTGGTAAAGAGAGCTTGTTTTTGACTGTGACCCATGCTTTGTCATTCCATGCTTGATATTGTTTTGGCTTTATACTTAGTATTCTTTGATGTAGCATGACATGTTATAAACAATTGAGATTGCTTAATGTTCCTTTGAAGAATCCTGCGTTGTTTTAGCATATTAAAGCATAATATTGTGGTATTCTCCTTTGATGCTTTATTTGGGTTGACTTGGCACATGCTCACACCATGTTATGACTATACCAAGTCACCATAGCCTTTATGATCCTTTAGTTTTCAACTTGTAGTATCACTTTATGCTTTGATCAACGATGTTTTGTCGCTCTACATGATTATGGCCATTATTGCTCTCTTAGTTTGTCGCTCCCAGTCTTTTGCTAGCCTCCGCAACCAAGTATGACTTCCACTCATGCATCCAACTCCCTAAACCAAGTTATTCCAAAGAGTCCACCATACCTACCTACTAGCATATGCTATTCCAAGTATATTCATGTTTTTATCTACCTTCCGAATTAAACTTGTTATGAGAAAACTAGTGATTAAAGCTCTCACAAACTTGATGGCACACTTTACTTTTCTTGCCCTTAATAAACTTGAACCATTGTGTCGTCTATGTTGTATATGCTTGCACTTATTTGTTGGGGATTAGTAGAACCATGCTGTCATGGGGAACGCTTTCAACATTGCACTTGTACTTTGTACCTAGTTGATATCATGCTCTTTTGTCTATGGATGTCGTCGGTGTGAAATGAAAGGGGAGCTTGTAAGTCCATGGAGTTATGTATATGTGTTAGAGAAACGCCTGGGCCGCTGGTCTAATCCGTGCTGTCATGGTGGAAACCTGCAGCGTAACCATAATGAGTTGTCTATGAAGCATTCTTCTTATATAAAAAAAGAGTCAGATATTGAGAAAAAAGAGAAAAAAAAATATGAGAAAAGAGGAAAGAGAGAAAAAAGCACCATTTTCCCATGGTAAATAAGAAGATTGCTGAGATGATCGTTGTCTGCTTGCCTTGTCATTTTGATATGGGGATTGTTCTGTATCGTCGGGAAAGGGGTACCCCATTGGCGGTTCTCTATGATACACATGTATTTACGATGACAAGAACTTACCGGTGACTAAATTTGAGTAGCATGAGAAGCGGCCCTCTTATTCAAGGGACATGAGATCTCCAACTTATACTTTGTCAAGCATATACTCCATAGTTTGTTCACTTTAACCTTAATCACCTTCAAGATGCTTATGATAGGGGCAATGAGAGCTGAAAGCTAAAAAGTACCATAATTTTTGGAAGCTCTTTATGAGACTTGAATCCCTACTTCCTTCTATGAAGGCCTTTTTTTTACTTTTATGTTGAGTCTCCACCTTCTATCTTTATGCACCTACTTTGAGAGCATAGTGGCCATTCTTAGTTCTATGTACATTGTCCCAAGACTTGTTGATTGATGCATAGCTTTGATATTGCTTGTTTTAAACTATTTGTATCTAGTCACTCTTATAAACTTTGAAGGTGTCCTATGCATTTATGTTTGCTACTCTATGAAGGACAAGCTGAATGCCATTATGCTATGTTTTCTTTATGTGAAACAAACAAACGTCTTTCAAAGCATTGTTATTCATGAATCTTTTGTTTATGCCTTTTTATGTTGCAACATAGTTTCTTTGTCTTATTGCTAGAACTTTGTCTTTCATGTTATGATTGAAGTACTATGATCCCAGCTTTGAATGTTTTACAAATACTTTGATCAAGTTTATGATGGTGCATGTCACCTCAAAAATTATTCTTTCTTTTTATCACTTACCTACTCAAGGACGAGCAGGAGTTAAGCTTGGGGATGTTGATACATTGCAAATGTATCTATAATTTTTGATGTTCCATGCTTGGTTTTATCTACTTTCTTGTGTTTTGTCCACACTTTGGAGTACTTTTCATATGATTTCTTGGACTAACCTATTAACAAGATGCCACAATGCCAGTTGCCTATTTTCTGCTGTTTTTGGTTCCAAGAAAGTTAGAAAATCAATATTCTTGGAATTGGACGGGACAAAAGCCGAAGTTGATATTTTACCGGAAGATTCACGGAGCCAGAAGGAGAGCCGGAGAGGGGCCACAGGGTGGCCACACCCCACCTTGGCGCGGGCAACCCTAGGCCGCGCCAGGGCATGGTGTGGGCCTCCTGGTCGCCCACCGACCTTGCCTCTTCGCCTATAAGAAGCCTCCCGATGCATAAACCCTAGATAGTCAATCAGAAATCCACGAAAAGTTCCACAGCGCTGCCGCCACCGAAGGGGAGATTCGGGGGATAGAAAGTCTCTGTTCTGGCACCCTGCCGGGATGGGGAAGTGCCCCCAGAGCCATCTCCATCGATCTCCACCGCCATCTCCATCACCATTGCTGATTCCCATGATAAGGAGGGAGTAGTTCTCTCTCGAGGCTAAGGGTTCTACCGGTAGCTATGTGTTCATTTCTCTCTCTATGCATGATCTTATTGAGATCATGAGCTTGTAATCTATAGATCTACCTTGCTACTCAAGTGCTTTAATAGATCTCTGCTCTCCCCATGTGTGTGAAAGTGACAGCGTGCACACCAAGGGGGCACTTAGGCTAGAGATTACAAATACTTGTTATGAGTTATATTTGGAGTTGGATGTTTCTATGAAATTGTGGTGTTTGTTGGAACCATCTAGTGCTCAAGGTGACAGTGTGGGATTTTCTAGATGGGAAAGGCTTACTTTGAGGTGTGCTGTTATAGCCCTACCATGGATTAGAGTGTTCAACCAGAGAGTAGTTCAGTGTAGTATCATAAAGACGAATATATTTATATGAGAGTGTTCACTAGTGAAAGTTTGATCCCTAGGCCTTGTTTCTAAGCACTGAAACACCGTTTGCTATTAGATCTATTACATGTTTGCTTGCTTCCATCTTTATTTCAGTTTGCCTTTAGTATCTTTCACGCCATCAAGCTATTTTCTATCACCATTACCACTTATAATTATCAATACCACTTGTATTTCACCATCTCTTCGCCGAACTAGTGCACCTATACACCTGACAAGTGTATTGGGTGTGTTGGGGACACAAGAGACTTCTTGTATCTTGATTGCAGGGTTGCTTGAGAGGGGATACCTTTGACCACTTCCTTCCTGAGTTCGATAAACCTTGGGTGATCCACTTAAGGGAAAATTTGCTGCTGTTCTACAAACCTCTGCACTTGGAGGCCCAACAACTGTCTACAAGAATAGAAGTGCGTAGACATCAGGTACTAGATGTGTTGTTGCTACTAGGGAGAAAACAGCAATCCTTTGTTCATAGAACAATCGTATTGTTTACTTTACACGCAATGTGCAATGCAATTATCTATTGCTTGCAACTTAATACTGGAGGGGTTTGGATTGATAACCTGAAGGTGCATTATTAGTCATAGATGCAATTGGATTATGGTCTATGTATAATGTTGTAATACCCAATCAAATCTCATAGGAGTCAAGATGATTAGTATATGCATGTATGCTTTCTCGATGTTTGTCAATTGCCCCGATGTAATTTGTTCATCCAACATGTCATCTATCTTAAGGAGAATCACCACTAGTGAACTATGGACCCCGGTCCTTTCTTTTACCATCAATCTACAATTGTTTACTGTTTTCTATTTACTTTCTGCAAGCTTTTACTTTCTTCCACACAATACGTTTAATCTTTTGTTTTCAGCAAAACTGGTGAGATTGACAACCTCACTATAAGTTGGGGGCAAAGTTCTGTGTTGCGTTGTGGAGGATTCCAAGTTGGAAACAACACCTTGGAGGTGTTTCCTTGCTCCTACTGGTTCGATAACCTTGGTTTAATAATTGAGGGAAAACTTGCTGCTGTGCTCATCATACCTTCCTCTTCAGGTTTCCCAACGAGCTCGACGTGTTGAGACAACAATCAAGGTTTTTCTGGCGCCGTTGCCGGGGAGTCAAGGACATCTTCACAAGGGGAGTCCCTCATAACTGATATGTCCATTTTGCATCACTATTCTATATCATAATTCACTGTTATTCATTAATATATTTCATATGAAGAGATGATACTCATGTTATTTCATCTGTTTTTGCATGGTTGATGACTTTTGGAGCATGGACCGCTGCAGTCAGGATTCTGATGGAAAAGGTGCTGTTTGGAGGGAAAATTCGCGAAGATCAGAAAATCCGGGAAAATATACGGAAAATCCAATTTTTCAGAAGATGAAGGAAGCCAGAAGAGGGAGTGGAGATGGGCCACAGGGGGCCCACACCACCCCCTGGCGCGGGCCACCCTAGGTCGCGCCACCAGGTGGTGTGGCCGCCCTGGCCCGCCTCTGTCTCTCCCCTCTGGCGTATATATTCCTCCTGAAACCCTAAGACTCGGGGAGCAACCACAGAAAGATTCCGCCGCCTCTGCGGGACGAAAAACACCGAGAGAGAAAGATCTCTCCGGCAGACAGATTTCTGCCGAGGGAATTCCTTCCCGGAGAGGGGAGATCGTCGCCATCAACACCGCCATCAAGCTGGACTTCATCGGGATCATCATCATCATCACCACCATCATCACCATCAGCACCCTCATCAGCATCTCCATATTGCTGTAACTATTGGGTTGAATCTTGCATAGTTCTTAGGGGAAACTTTCCCGGTGTTGATTACTCTTTGTAGTTGATGCTATTGAGTGAACCATTGAATTATCATTTATGTTCAGATTGTTATACATCATTATTCCATCTCTGATCATGATCCATATGATGTCTTGTGAGTAGTTCATTTTGTTCTTGAGGACATGGGAGAAGTCATGTTGTTAGTAGTGGACTTGTGTTGAGAAAGATTCAATAGTTTGATATTTGAGTTGTGGTGTACTTCTTCTAGTGGCGTCTGATGGCTCGGTGTTGATGTGGAGCTCGTTGGGGAACCCTAAGAGGAAGGTATGATGAGCACAGCAGTAAGTTTTCCCTCAGTACGAAACCAAGGTTTAATCGAACCAGTAGGAGCAAGGAAACACCCACAAGGTATTGCTAGCTGCACCTTGGCAGGGCGCACTACCGGTGCTAGTAGCAACATGGAGACCTACACAACACAACCACATAACTTTGCCCCCAACTTGCGATGAGGTTGTCAATCTCACCGGTTTTTCTGAAACAAAAGATTAAACGTATTGAATGGAAGGAAGTAATAGTTTGGAGAAAGTAAACACAAAATAGTAAACAGTTTGTAGATTGTATGTAAAATAAAGGACCAGGGTCCATAGTTCACTAGAGGTGGCTCTCCTTAAGATAGATAACATGTTGGGTGAACGAATTATAGCGGGGCAATTGACAAACATCAAGAAATCAATACATGCATATACTAATCATCTTGACTCCTTTGGAACTTGATTGGGCATGACAACATTATACATAGACCGCCATCCAACTGCATCTATGACTAATAATCCACCTTTAGGTTATCATCCGAACCCCGTCCAGTATTAAGTTGCAAGCAACAGATTATTGCTTTACGAATTGCGTGTAAAGTAAACAATACGATTGTTCTATGAACAAAGGATTGTTGTTTTCTCCCTAGTAGCAACAGCACATCTAGTACCTTAGAGATTTCTGTCACTTCCCCAGATTACTAGAGGCATGAACCCACTATCGAGCATAAATACTAACTCTTGGAGTTGCTAGCATCTACTTGGCCAAGATAGCTACTAACAACGGAAAGCATGCAAAATCACAAATAAAAAATACATGTAGAATCAATAATCAATCTGAAATAGCATCTCAATATCCATCGGATCCCTGCAAACACAACATGCAGAATTACAAATAGATGATCTTGATCATGAACGGAGCTCACAAGATCTAGACATGAAAGCACAAAGGAGGAGAACCAGCCATCTAGCTACTACATGGACCCGTAGTCCAGAGATGAACTACTCACGCATCACACCGGAGGCTTGCATGATGATGAAGAAGTCCTCCAGGGTGCATTCCCCTCTCCGGCAGGGTGCCGGGAAGAGCTTCAGATCCCTCCCAATCTAGGGATGGAGATGATGGCGGCTACAGACTCTTTCGTGGAATTTTTGATCGGGTACTTAGGGTTTTGGTCCCGAGGGCAATATATAGGCAGAAGGAGAGGCCGAGGGGATGTTGGGGTCGGCCAGACCACTCCCTGGCGCAGGCCAGGCCTGGCCGCGCGGCCAGGTGGTGTGGCCGGCCCCCAGCCCTTCTCCGTCTCGTATTCTGGCTTCAGATGTCTTCCGTAAAATAGGCACTTTGGCTTTTGTCCCGTCCAATTCCCAGAATATTTATTTTCTGACTTTCCAGGAACCAAAAACAGCAGAAAACAGGCAGCGAGCACAGTGGCTCTTATTAATAGGTTAGTCCAAGAAATCATATGAAAAGTACTCCAAAGTGTGGACAAAACACAAGAAAGTCGATAAAACCAAGCATGGAACATCAAAAATTATAGATACATTTGCAATGTATCAACATCCCCAAGCTTAACTCCTGCTCGTCCTCGAGTAGGTAAGTGATAAAAAGAAAGAATAATTTTTGAGGTGACATGCACCATCATAAACTTGATCAAAGTACCTATAAAACATTCAAAACTGGGATCATAGTACTTCAATCATAACATGAAAGACAAGGTTCTAGCAATAAGACAAAGAAACTATGATGCAACATGAAAAGGCACAAACAAAAGATTCATGAATAACAATGCTTTGCAAGACGTTTGTTTGTTTCACATAAAGAAAACATAGCATAATAGTATTCAGCTTGTCCCTCATAGAGTAGCAAATATAAATGCATAGGACACCTTCAAAGTTCATAAGAGTGACTAGATACAATAGTTTCAAACAAGAAATAACAAGTTATGCATCAATCAACTAGTCTTGGGACAATGCACATAGAACTAAGAATGGCCACTATGCTCTCAAAGTAGGTGCATAATGGTAGAAGGTGGAGACTCAATATAATGGTGGAAGAAAGGCCTTTTGTAAAAGGAAGTAGGGATTCAAGTCTCATAAAGAGCTTCCAAAAATTATGGTACTTATAGCTTTCAGCTCTCATTGCCCCTATCATAAGCATCTTTAAGTGATTAAGGCTAAAGTGACACAACTAAGAGGATATGCTTGACAAGTTATAAACCGAAATCTCATGCCCCTTACTTACGAAGACCGATCCTCATGCTACTCAACTTCAGTCACGAGTAAGCTCTTGTCATTGTAAGTATATGTGTATCATTAAGAACCGCCAACGGGGTACCCTTGCACATGATACGGGAGCTTTCCCATAATCAAAATGACAAGGCAAGCAGACAATGAGCATCTCAGCGATCTTTTTATTTGCTATTTGCATAGGTTTTTATTGAGGATGCTTCATAGAGTGCTCATTATGGTGATGCTGCAAGTTTCCACCATGATTAGGCATGGCTTAGGCTAGCAGCCCAGGCGTTTATCTAACACACAAACAAACTCCATGATCTTACAAGTTCCACTTTTATTTCACACCGCTGGGATCCATAAGCAAAAGAACATGATATCAACATGGTACAAAGTACAAGTGAACTGTTGAAAGCGTTCCCCATGATACATGGTTCTGATAACTTCAACTTATAAAGTGCAAGCATATACGCAACAAAGAAGGACCCAATGGTTCAAGTGTATTAGATGCAAAAAAAGTAAAGTGTGCCATCAAGTTCGTGAGAGCTTTAATCACTAGTTTTCTCATAACAAGTTTAATTTGGAAGATAAACAAAAGCATGAATATACTTGGAATAGCATATGCTAATAGGTAGGTATGGTGGACTCTTTGGAATAACTTGGTTTAGGGAGTTGGATGCATGAGTGGAACTCATACTTGGTTGTGGAGGCTAGCAAAAGACTGGGAGCAACAAACTAAGAGAGCAATAATGGCCATAATCATGCAGAGCGACAAAACATCATTGATCAAAGCATAAAGTGATACTACAAGTTGAAAACTAAAAGATCATAAAGGCTATGGTGACTTGAGATAGTCATAATATGCTGTGAGCATATGCCAAGTCAACCCAAATAAAGCATCAAAGGAGAATACCACTATACTATGTTTTAATATGCTAAAACAACGCATGATTCATCCAAGGCACATTAAGTAATCTCAATTGTTTATAACAAGTCATGCTACAGAAAATAATACTAAGCATAAAGCCAAAACAATATCAAGCATGGCATGACAAAGCATATGCCACAGTCAAAAACAAGTTCTGTTTACCACTTAAGCATGAACTTTCCTACTCTTTTCCAAACCAAACCAAACTATTTGAAAACCAATGTATGAAAGAGGGGGTCCAACCAATTTATTCAGCAAACTAAGCAAACCAAGCAAACGAAAAACCAAAACGAAAACGAAAAAGAAGAAGTTCCAAGAACAACACAATTGTGCATGAAACAATAAAAATGAAGCGTTTGGAAGAAACCTGGGATTTTTATTGATGAAAAGGGGGATGCCTTGGGAATCCCCAAGCTTTGACGCTTGTACTTATTGGATATTTCTTGGGGTGACACGCGTGGCATCCCCAAGCTTGAGCTTTAGTCCATCCTTCATCTCATTACTCATTCCTTCCATACACCTGAAATTGTTCCTTCCTACAAAACTTCACACAATCTTTATTAGCAACATTAGTGCACTCAAGATAATAGGTCTTAAGGTTAAGTTCTAACACCAATAAACTTCCATTAGAACACTAGCTACTTAAGCACTTCCCTCAAAAATCTCAATTCCCCAAAAGAACTCAAAAAGGAACCAACAAGAAGCAAATGCAGAAAATGGCAGAAATCTGTCAAAATAGACCAGCAGGTAAAGACGAATATTTTCGAAGACCTTCTGTTGCTCAAATCAAAAAGTGTTGATCTAACGAAAGTTAGATAACAACATGGGGCAGAAGCACAAAAATTCACGCCTCAAAAAGACGTTCAGAGATTTTACACGGATTTTTACGGTGAAGCACAGAAATCTGTTTCGGGACAGCAACTTTCCCAATCATTACTTCTCTCTCATTAGAGGTTACTCTTGGCACAAAAGGCAAATAAAAAGGATAAGGAGCGGTTATTACTGAAGTAGTAACTTCCAAGACTCATCTAAAACTTTTGGGTTATCTCCCTATAAGTACTTTTCTTTAACGCCTTTAAGTTAGGCATAAGAAGCAAGAAAAAGAATCAAGTGTTCTCAACTGAAGAAGCATTAAGATTAATACCAGAAATATATTCAACAAGGTAAGGTATATCATCCAAATAAGTTCTAGAGGATCCTCTCTTGCTCTTAGGTTCACTATTTTCATCAAAAGGGTTTTCAGGAACAATCCAATCAAGATTCTTTTCTATGGCTTCATGTATTGCTACTAGTTTAAAGGGTATTGGTATCTTAGTTTCTTCCCCATTAGGTTTAGTTGTGTTCATCTTTTCTCGAGTACCAACAACATCTACACATGCGCCTAGCATATTGAAATGTTCAAAGACTTTTCTAGCTTCTTTGGCAACATCATAGAATTCCTTAAACAAAGTTTCTAGAATAAAATCCCTCTTTTCAGGGTCATCAATTTCTTTAAGCTTAAGAAACATTACTTGCATTAAGGGCTTGAGGTTCACAAACCTAGCTTCTAACATGTGAATTAAAGAAGCTACAGCAATCTCATAGTTTGGAGCAAGTTCTGCAAGGGATCTATCCTCAGTATCTTCATGCTTACTAACATGATTAAAGAATTCTTTAATATTATCTTTCCCAATTATAGAACCACTACCAATTGAAAGATCTTTCAGGGTGAATTTAGGGATCAACATGGTGAGCTAAGGAAGAGGCAACAACTAAAGGAGACTTAATTTTTTTGTGTTTTTAATAAAGAAAGCAAACTTGTAAAACTAATTTTTTGTGTGTTTTTGATAAAGAAGCAAGCAAACAAAGCAAAAAGAAACTAAGCAAAACAAAAATAACAAAGTAAAGAGATTGGTTATGAGGGACTCCCCTTGTGAAGATGTCCTTGACTCCCCGGCAACAGCGCCAGAAAAAATACTTGATGGCTCGGTGTTGATGTGGAGCTCGTTGGGGAACACCAAGAGGAAGGTATGATGACCACAGCAGTAAGTTTTCCCTCAGTACGAAACCAAGGTTTAGTCGAACCAGTAGGAGCAAGGAAACACCCCAAAGGTGTTGCTAGCTAAGCCTTGGCAGGGCGCACTACTGGTGCTAGTTGCAACATGGAGACCTGCACAACACAACCACAGAACTTTGCCCCCATCTTGCGATGAGGTTGTCAATCTCACCGGTTTTGCTGAAAACAAAGGATTAAACATATCGAATGGAAGGAAATAATAGTTTGCAGAAAGTAAACACAAAACAGTAAACAATTTGTAGATTGTATGTAAAAGAAAGGACCGGGGTCCATAGTCCACTAGAGGTGGCTCTCCTTAAGATAGATAACATGTTGGGTGAACGAATTACAGCAGGGCAATTGACAAACATCGAGAAAGCAATACATGCATATACTAATCATCTTGACTCCTTTGGAACTTGATTGGGCATTACAACATTATACATAGACCACCATCCAACTGCATCTATGACTAATAATAAACCTTCAGGTTATCATCCGAACCCCCTCCAGTATTAAGTTGCAAGCAATAGATTATTGCTTTACGAATTGCGTGTAAAGTAAAAAATACGATTGTTCTATGAACAAAGGATTGTTGTTTTCTCCCTAGTAGCAACAACACATCTAGTACCTTAGAGATTTTTGTCACTTCCCCAGATTACCAGAGGCATGAACCCACTATCGAGCATAAATACTAACTCTTGAAGTTGCTAGCATCTACTTGGCCAAGATAGCTACTAACAAGGGAAAGCATGCAAGATCACAAATAACAAAGACATGATAGAATCAATAATCAATCTGAAATATCATCTCAATATCCATCGGATCCCCGCAAACACAACATGCAGAATTACAAATAGATGATCTTGATCTTGAACGGAGCTCACAAGATCTAGACATGAAAGCACAAAGGAGGAGAACCAGCCATCTAGCTACTACATGGACCCATAGTCCATATATGAACTACTCACGCATCACACCGGAGGCTTGCATGATGATGAAGAAGGCCTCCAGGGTGAATTCCCCTCTCCGGCAGGGTGCCGGGAAGAGCTTCAGATCCCTCCCGATCTAGGAATGGAGATGACGGCGGCTACAGACTCTTTCGTGGATTTTTTGATCGGGTACTTAGGGTTTTGGTCCCGAGGACAATATATAGGCAGAAGGAGAGACCGAGGGGGTGCTGGGGTCGGCCAGACCACCCCCTGGCACGGGCCAGGCCTGGCCGTGCGGCCAGGTGGTGTGGCCGGCCCCTAGCCCTTCTCCGTCTCGTATTCTGGCTTCAGATGTCTTTCGGAAAAATAGGCACTTTGGCTTTTGTCCCATCCAATTCCGAGAATATTCATTTTCTGACTTTCCTTGAACCAAAAACAGCAGAAAACAGGCAGCTGGCACTGTGGCTCTTGTTAATAGGTTAGTCCATGAAATCATATGAAAAGTACTCCAAAGTGTGGACAAAACACAAGAAAGTAGATAACACCAAGCATGGAACATCAAAAATTATAGATACATTTGCAATGTATCAGTGTCATGTGAACGTCGACTACATGACACTTCACCTATATGGGCCTAGGGGAATGCATTGTGTATTTGGCTACTAATCGTAGGGGTTGCCGGAGTGACAGAAACATGAACCCCCGTTAGGAAACCATTGCACAAGGGACATAAGGGTCTTAGAGTTTAAAGTTGTGGTTAGGTTTCTACCTTAATTACTTTCTTGTACTTACGGATGTTTGCAAGGGGTTTAATCACAAGTATGTATTAGTCCTAGGAAGGTTGGTACATTAGTACAGGTTCACCCACACAACACTTAGCAAGCTAAAGAAGATTAATCAACTATATGAAGCAAAAGCACTTGACAGTCTTCCCATGTGTCCTCGAGAATGTTTGGTCATCTTAAGTAATACAACCGGCGTGTCCTTTGCTGCATAAAGGATTGGGCCACTTGCTACATCTATTCTTATTTTCTTTTATTTACTCGTACTTTATTTACTTGCTTTATCAAAAAACCCTAAAAATCCGTTTGCTAAGTATTTGTAGAGAATTCCTGATCCATACCACTAGCCAGCACCTTCTGCTCCTCGTTGGGTTCGACACTCTTACTTATCGAAAATACTGCGATACACCCCCTATACTTGTGGGTCATCAAGACTATTTTCTGGCGCCGTTGCCGGGGAGTGATGCGCTATTGGAGAGTGGAACTGGTAAAGGAAACTTCTACTGTAGGTATTGTTTACTTCTATTAGTTGCTTTATTTTTGTTATGGATAATTCGCTGAGTTTCTTATTTGGTAATGCTACTACCACTTCTAAGGTAGTAGACGAACCACCACCTGCTGAGAATGATGCTTTTAAAATACCTACAAGAATTATTGATCGTGTTATGTATAACTACTATGTTGGGGATGGAACTGTCCATCCCGGTGATCATTTACTCTTTATACACGAATTATGCGGGTTGTTCAAGTGTGCACGTATTACTACATATCAAGTTAAGAAGAAGTTATTCTCATTATCACTAAAAGGAAGAGCTGAGGAATGGTATAAGCTACTGAAGAATGGTCAAGCTCTGGAATGGGAGGAAATAGTGCCTCTCTTTTATTCAAAGTTTTATCCTCCTAGTGAGATTCATAAAGATCAGAATCAAATATACAACTTTTGGCCTCTTGATGGAGAGAGTACAGCTAATCTTAGGGGAGATTGAAGTTACTAATGCTCAAATGTCCCATTCATGAGCTCCCCAACAATATTATTATCAATAACTTTTATGCAAGGCTTTCTCTTCATGATAAGGATTTATTGGATGCTTCTTGTGCTGGATCATTCACTCGCATGGGAGAAGAAGCTAAATGGGATCTTCTGGACCGTATTCAAGATAATGCTGAAGCTTGGGAGAATGACAAAGGTAGAAAGTCAGGTATGAATTATGATTATGAATGCATTGAATCTTTTATGGGAACTGATGACTTTCAAAATATTAAAAATGCTTATGGTCTAGACTCTCAAGCTATTGCTTCTTATTTTAAGGCTTTTGCTTCCTATATTAAAGTGCCTAAAAAGAAGTGGAATAAGTATCATGAACCTTATAAAGATGTTTCTAAGAGTGTTCCTGCAAGAAATACTAAAGTTTATACTGCTAATCATGCGTTACCCGAACCTTACATTGAGAAAATGCCTTTCCCAGTTAAGATAAAGGAACATTCTATGATAGCTTGTTGGGGGGATACCCCCGGGTAGGGTCATGTCGGGGTATAAAGGCCGAGTTAGCCAAGGTACGGCAAGGTCAAAGCGAATGTTGGCCGAGTCACCTCAAGGCAGGCCGAATCACGAAGTAACCCGGACCAGGGGATGTCCACCTAACTGGGTCTCAGCCGACTTATATCGTAAGTTGGTGAGATGAATCTAACTTGTATGCAGGAACAGGTATAGCCGGATCAACTATGTACGATCTGGGTTATATCAAGCTTGTAGGAGAAGGAAGGTATCTCGCTGGTCAAAGGTGACCACTGTACGCAGAGCATGAGCGGACCGGACAGAGGCAGGACCACCGAGGCGTGGCCGACAAAGGTGACAATGCCTATGTCGGATGAAGCAGGCGCCGCAGAGGCTCACGTAGCCTCTGCATGGATGACGCGGGGGAAAAGTGACCCGGACGGCTTACTATTTTGGGAAGACGCATATTCCCTGGAATATGCCTCCACGTATGCCCTAATTGGAGACCTAGCCACCCCTATATAAGGAGGGCTAGGGACTCTGTAGAAGGGGTTGGTCTTTAGAGGTTATGTTCTTCTAGCAAGTTACTGAGGGCTAGCGAGTGGTGAGAGTAAGAGAGTTCCTTCTTCCTCCTCTCTCCAATACAGCTCAAGGAGCACTTGTAATCTGTGAAAGTGAAACAAATACAAAGCTACTATATGTGGAATCACCACACTATCCCTCCTTGATTCCCCTAGTGAATTTAGTCCCCACCTTTAGCCTATCCATGGCATCTGCCGTGCCACCACCACGACAGTTGGCGCCCACCGTGGGGCTAGCGGCGCCAGCAGGGGTGAAGATCCGGACGGGAAACCTCATCGGCACCAGCGAACGCATCGTCTCCGGGCTCGTTCAGCACTTTGGAGCGCTGGACTTTATCAGCGACAACGCTGGCTGCTTCGGCAAGCGTCCTCTTCCGTGCAACGGCCTTTTCGTCAAGCTCGGGCGCACAAGGTCTAGGTTGCTGTCGATGTGTCATGCGTTCACCCACGGCACGTCGTCGAAGGAGGCGAGCCACCCCTT
The DNA here is from genome assembly GCA_916181665.1 of Avena sativa. Taxonomy (NCBI): domain Eukaryota; kingdom Viridiplantae; phylum Streptophyta; class Magnoliopsida; order Poales; family Poaceae; genus Avena; species Avena sativa. The sequence goes on from OV702289.1 coordinate 689,417,532, forward strand.
AGCGTGGTTCACGGGGCGCGTATCACTCGCTCCCCGGACCGTGCCGAGGTGATGATGACTACGCCAGGTGCAGGCGCAAGCAAGGATCCGGCACCAGATTCGGAGGTAACGCCTAAGGCACCAAGGAAAAGTAGAGGTCCTCCACTAGAGAGGCTGGAGAATGTGTTGCAGCAAGCGATGGAAAGCTTGGCAAACCCGGTAGCAGCAGTGGTAGATCCGGCTTAGGCACAGGCCAAGCTAGAGGAAACTAGGCAAAAAATTCTAGAGGGTGCAAAAAAGATAGCCGCGGCTCAGCAGTCGTTGAACATGACACTGCGTGAGTATGCAAAGGCAAATAAAGTTGATGTTGTAAAAGTGAAGGGGAGAAATCTCATGAGTGAAATGAACAAAGAGGGCAATACTAAGATTGAGGAGTCAGAGAACTGTTTATCCGTGGGGCTGCCAAAGTATAGTACCCCGGCGAAAAACCTCAGAGCAGTAGATGCAGCTGCGTCTGAGTTAGAGGGGCTAACGGGTGAAGCCCATCAGAGACAGCAAGATAGGGTCAATGAGTTGGTTCGGATCGCGAACAGGAAAAATGAGGAATTGCTCAGGGCTAACCCGGAGAGAGCTGGGGCCTCCAAGATCGTTCATTCGGCGGTGGGTAACCCGGAGAAATCCGCTGGAGCTACATCATCTCCTCATGGTGGTCCTAGGAGAGAAGAGGTAGTAACCTCGGCCAGGAGGAACAAACAGATAGTCCCGTATGACCCGGCAAGGGCAGGGAAAGGAAAAGAAGTACAGAGAAATGACGATCGACGAAGTGTGAGCCGAGGTGACGCTGGCCGAGATAACCGCGACCAAGGCAATGCCGATCAAGGAAATGCTGTAAATGGCAATGCTGTACAGCGTAACTCGGCAGGAGCAGGACAACCCCAGCAGCGGAATATACCAAGGCAAGAGCAAAGTGCCGGCCGAGGTATGCAATAGAGAGGTGCTCCGCGAGAGCAAGACCGATATAATGATGGTGATTCGGAAATGGTGAACGCAGGATACCCAAGGCCGGACTATCATGAGATAGGGTCAAGATTGGGAAGCAGGGATTTGATGCCTGACGATGCCAGACTAAAACTGGATCGGCTGTATAGGTCGGAGAAAATTGAATGTCAAGGTCCCTCGGGTCCTGCGTGTTTTGGGCCTCGGATCATGAAGGAACCTCCGGTACCTAACTTCCAGCTACCTAGAGGCACTAAGACATACGATGGCAGCACGAAGCCGGAGGATTGGTTGATTAACTATGCCACAGCTGTGAAGATTGCTACAGGCAACTTGAGATGGGCTGTGAGATACGTACCCCAGATGTTGGAGGGGGCAGCAAGGGTATGGCTAAACAACTTGCCGCCCGGAAGTATTAATTGTTGGATCGATTTTGAGGAAATGTTTATCAGCAATTTCTCAAGTACGTATCAGAGGCCGAATCGGCCATAGACCCTAGCAATGTGTAAGCAGAGACCAAATGAAACGGACCGGGAGTTCTTAACCCGGTGGTGTACCGTGCGAAACTCATGTGAGGGGGTGATCGAGTCACAGGCCATAGCATGGTTTGCACAAGGATGCAGATATGCAAGCATGTTGTGGCAAAGATTGCAAAGGGATATGCCAACTACGTTGGCAGAGACAATCCGGATTGCTGATTCGTATGCTTTGGGTGATCCGACTCAACCCAGGCTCATGTCAAATGAGGAGTGCTACCAGAGAGATGGAGCTGGGTCATCCTGGAGGAATGACTACCGGGGTAAAAGAAGAGATGACAGACCGGATTACCGGTATAGCTCGCAACAAGTTGCTGCTGTAAATCAAGATCAACCCGGAGCAGGGGGCAATCAACATCAGAAAACTGGAGGGCAACAATGGACACCAAGAAATGATGGCAAGAAAACTTGGACGCCAGAGCAGAAGAAACAGTGGCAAGAAAAGAAGGACCGTCCGAGGTATACTTACGAGTCAATGCTAGATCAGCCGTGTAAATTTCACACGCCAAATCCAAGTAACCCAGCGGGTCATACAACAAGGCAGTGTGAGTGGATGCGTAAGATAGAACAAGGTGGTTCGGGGAATGCTCAGGCACCTCGGAATGATCAACCTCGGCAGGAGTTACCCCGGCAGCAGTTGCTCTCCGGAGCGAACACGCAACAGCTAATGTTGCCTCCCCCTTCGCCGAGGTATGACAACCATGAGAGAAGGGATGCAGTGCATCAAGTGGAAGACCAGCATCAACCGGATCAGAGGTACCCCGGAAACGAGGGGAGGAATGAGTAGAGAGAGAGCATCATCAGAGTTACTGTGTGTTTACCACTAAGAAAACAGATAGAAAGAGCTTGCAGCGCCGACACATGGAGATGAATGCGGTAATGCCAGCAGTGACGAGGTATATGCCTTGGTCGGACCAGGAAATTACCTGGAGCATCAAAGATCATCCCAAGCTTATGCCAAGTCCTGGTTCGTATGCGCTAGTGCTGGATCCGACATTCATTGGGCCTAACATCAATGTGAGATTCTCCAAGGTGCTGATAGATAATGGCAGTAGAATTAACATCATGTACGCGGATACGATGTGCAAGTTGGGTATCTCGGAGAACATGCTCCAAGCTACAAGGACAACTTTCCATGGCATTGTGCCAGGCATTTCTTGTGAGCCCATAGGCAAGGTCCGAGTTGACGTATTGTTCGGCACAAGAGATAATTGCCGAACTGAGAATTTGGAGTTTGAGGTGGTGAACTTAGAAAGTGCGTATCACGCGTTACTCGGAAGACCAGCACTGAACAAGTTCATGGCAAGCTGCCACATCAGTTATCTAAAGATGAAGTTGCCCGGGCCAAATGGAGTGATTACCATTGATGGAGATTTCCGACGTTCCATTGAGTGTGCGTCAGCCAGGTCTAACCTAGCCGAGTCACTCGTGATTGCGCAAGAAAAAAGGAAGATACAGGAGGTGGCGGTGTTGGCTCAGTCCACGCAGCAATATATGCCGGCGTTGAGTATACCAAGAAAGTGCCTGTTGATGACATGTTCCCAGAGTGCACCGTAACAATTGGTGCCGGGTTAAATGATAAATAGGAAACCGAGCTCGTCAACTTCCTCCGTGAGAATCAGGATATTTTTGCCTGGTCCACACAGGACTTGCAAGGTGTTCCGAGGGAGTTGGCTGAGCACTCTTTGAATGTGAGACCCAGAGCAAAGCCGGTGAAGCAACCTCTCCGTCGCTTCGTTGAGGATAGGAGAAAAGTCATTGGAGATGAGATAGCTCGGTTACTAGTAGCAGGATTTAACATGGAAGTCCTTTACCCGGATTGGCTATCTAATCCGGTGCTGGTGGAGAAGAAGAAGGATGATCCGAATGTGGCAGTAGTTTGCCGTATGTGTATCGATTACACGAACCTAAATAAGGCGTGTCCAAAAGATCCATTTCCACTGCCAAGGATAGATCAGGTCATAGATTCAACTGCTGGGTGTGAACTGTTGTCATTCATAGATGCGTACTCTGGTTTCCACCAGATACCCCTGAATCTGGATGATCAAATAAAGACCGCATTTATCACCCCGTATGGGGCTTATTACTATCGCACCATGCCATTTGGTTTACGTAATGCAGGGGCAACGTACCAAAGATGTATGCAGAAATGTTTGCACGACCAAATTGGTCAAAATGTGCAGGTGTATGTGGATGATGTTGTCATCAAGACCAAGGAAAGCAAAACGCTCCTTGACGATATCAGGCAGACGTTCACGAACCTAAGGAGGTTCCGGAGGAAGCTTAACCCGGAAAAATGTACCTTCGGTGTCTCGGCTGGAAAATTACTCGGATTTCTTGTCTCCAGTCGAGGTATCAAAGTCAATCCAACCAAAATCTGAGCCATAGAGCGAATGGAACCGCCGAAGTGTCTTAACGATGTCCAGAAGTTCACTGGTTGCCTGGCATCGTTAAGTCGGTTTGTATGTCAGTTGGGAGAAAAGGCATTGCCTCTCTATCAACTCATGAAAAAGTCAGACAAGTTCATTTGGACGCCGCAGGCCAATGAAGCCTTTATCCAATTAAAGAAAATGTTAGCCACTGCACCAGTGTTAGCCTCTCCACTATAAAAGGAGCCAATGTTTCTCTATATAGCCGCAACCAACCAAGTTGTAAGTGCAGTAATTGTGGTAGAGTGCGACGAAGAGGGTAAGTCAGTCCAAAGGCCAGTGTATTATCTGAGCGAGGTATTATCAGCCTCAAAGCAAAATTATCCGCACTATCAGAAAGTGGCGTATGGTGTGTACATGTCGGCAAAGAAGCTAAAGCATTATTTTGAGGAGCACCCTATCAAAGTAATATGTGAAGCTCCCATATCCGAGATAGTGAGTAACAAGGATGCAAGTGGCAAAATTGCAAAATGGGCAATTGAACTAGCTCCCTATGCGCCACAATATGACAGAAGAGAAGCAATCAAGTCTCAGGTTGTGGCCGACTTTTTTGTGGACTGGGCCGAGGTGCAATATGAACCGCCGCTACCAGATCCGAACTACTGGCGAATTCACTTTGATGGTTCAAAAATAAAAACCGGGTTAGGCGCCGGAGTTGTGCTTACCTCGCCAAAGAATGACCAGTTGAAGTATGTGCTGCAGATCCATTTCGCAGCATCAAACAATGTCGCCGAATATGAGGCACTTGTGCATGGGCTCAAAGTGGCAAAAGAAATTGGGATACGTTGGATCCAATGCTTTGGCGACTCGGATTTGGTAGTTCAGCAAGTGTCGGGGCTGTGGGACGCTCTTGGTCCAAACATGGCATTATACAGATTCCATGTGCAGAAGATATCTGGTTATTTTGAGGGATGCAAATTTCGCCATGTGCCCCGCGTGGAAAATGAGGTTGCCGACGTATTTTCGAAGCTCGGATCAACCCGACAAGCTATTCCACCGGGTGTAGCATTAGAACAACTCAGAAAACCATCTATCAGACCATCCCTAGAAACCGACTCAATCACCCAGAAGACCCGGAGTCCGGAGCTGTACCCATGGACATTAACATGGGAGGTGGTACGCGAAACCCGGGGACTACCTCGGCAAACCCGAGGACTGCTTCGGTGAACCCGGGAACTGCTTCGCAAGACCTGGGGACTGCTCAGCGTGATCCAGTTGAAGTTATGCCGGTGGATCAGATGGAAATTGATGAGGATGTGTTCCCTGTATGAGCAATACCAGCTTGGGCATTACCTATATTTCAATTCCTAAAAGATGGAACCTTACCCGCTGAGGAGGTGTTGTCCAGGAAAACACAGAGGAGAGAAAAGGCATACACGATCATCAATTCCGAGCTATACAAAAGGAGTGTGACTAATGTCCTCTAGCGATGTGTTGACCTGGAAGAAGGGCTTGACATACTCCGAGATATACATCAAGGGGAATGTGGGCATCATGCCTCGTCCAGAGCCTTGGTAGCAAAAGCTTTCCAGCATGGATTCTACTGGCCAAGTGCCTTAGAACAAGCAGATGACTTGGTAAGAAAATGCAATGGTTGTCAGAGGTATGCTACCAAGACACATATGCCAATGTCGGAGCTCAAGACCATTCCAATCACCTGGCCATTTGCCGTATGGTGTTTGGACATGGTTGGCCCGTTCAAACCAGCGAGGGGAAATATGACTCACATTTTGGTCATGGTTGATAAATTTACAAAGTGGATTGAAGTAAAGCCAATAAGAAAATGTGATGGAGCTATGGGCGTGACATTTCTCAAAGACATAATCTTGAGATACGGTTATCCTCACAGTATCATAACAGATAATGGCACAAATTTTGCTGAAGGAGCATTTGCGCGATTCTGCCGAGATAAGAAGATCCGGCTGGACGTTACCTCGGTAGCCCATCCTGCATCGAACGGACAAGTGGAAAGATCCAACGGATTAGTATTATCCGGGATAAAGCCACGGCTCATTGAGCCGCTGCAAAGATCAACGGGGTGCTGGATAGAAGAACTACCAGCGGTATTGTGGAGTTTAAGAACAACTCTGAATCGATCAACAGGCTATACGCCATTCTTTCTGGTATATGGGGAAGAAGCTGTATTACCAGCCGACATAGAGCATGACTCGCCTAGGGTTACCCAATACACAGAAGCCGAAGTGCAAGAAGCCCGGCAAAATGATGTGGATCTGCTAGAAGAAGCGAGAGAATTGGCATTGTCCAGATCCGCCATATATCAGCAAAATCTTCGACGCTATCATAGCCGGAAAGTAAACCCCCGAGTCTTTCGGGAAGGTGATCTGGTACTCCGGTTGGTACAATGTACTGCTGGCATGCATAAGTTATCCCCCCATGGGAAGGGCCATTCATTGTGAGCAAAGCACTGCACAATGACTCTTATTATCTTATCGATGCAAAACCACAGGAAAAGAACAAGGCGGACAGGTCCGGCGAGGAATCTAAGCGTCCATGGAATGTAGCTCTACTTCGTCCTTTCTACACTTAGCAGAGAAGTGTATGTATCCGAGTCTCTCATATGTCGGTGTGTATGCCGGCAATGAGCTTATCAATGAAATGCTGGCACCTCGAGTAGTAACTCGGGGACTGCCTTAATAATATTTGTTGTCTTCTGTATTTCTCATTTATATGTCGGCTGGCGTAAGTTTTTCTACTTAATCCGGATTAGTAGTGTGTGAGCACCAAGAACCCAACTCTTCGACTTGCTGCTATCCAACAAGAATTGGCTTCATGGAAAGCAAGAGAACAAGTTTGGAATTGCGTAGCGCGTGAAAAACGACTAAGGAAAGGAACTTAATCGAGCCGACGTTTGTTTTCCGAACTAACTTTATGTTTACTTTCGATTTACTATGCTGAATTATTTTGAGCTAAGCCTAAAGTTTCCAAGTATTGTTAAGACAATTTTTGAAGCTCGGACTTGTAAGTCATAAAACCGAATCAAGGTAGACACGATCCGAGCCAAAAGATTGGATGAACAAGAAAATGAAACTCGGGGACTACGCCCAAGTTAATCCGGCATAAAAACTTAGTAGCAAAATATCATTTGTGTGCTTGGTACAATTCCACCCGGCATACCAGGGATCTGATGAAATTTAAAGTGTTTATCAAGGAGCAGCAGGAGGAGGTAATTCAGCGCCAGCAGGGGCAGCCTCGGCTTCAGCTTCAGACTCATCTGCGTCTTCCTCGACGTCTGAGGCTTCGTCCTCTTCATCCTCATCCGACTCATCTTCAACATTCTCAACACTTTCATCATCGGAAGCATCTAGGAAGCTCGGTCCCTCGTTCCATTGATGAATGGGGGCGTATTGGATGAAGTTGTGAGCACAAGCCTTGCGCCGAGCTACCCAATCCGGGTCAGTAGACCACTTTGATCTAGTGCGCATGCGCGCAAGGAGATTGAGGTCAATCTTCTCATACCACGTAAGCACGTAGTGGAGAACAATCTCAGCTCCGGCGCGCCCAGCAGATTCTCTCCAGAGATCGAGCTGAGTCTCGCACTCCATAAGCCTGGCAAAAAGAACAGACATATTCTGTGGAGTATCTTCTTTAGGCCAAAAGGCATTGAAGATCCGGATTACTACGTCCAAGACGTCCTTGCCATAGTTCTTCACAAGTTCGACACGAGAGGACAAGCTGACCAGCAAGTCCTCCATGTCATATGGAATTTCTCCAGCGCCAGGGACAATTGGGGTACCCCTCTTCTGGCGGAACTTGGCAACAGCTTTGGATGCAACGACATCGCTCTCTGGGAATTTGCCTGAAAAAATAAGACAGGTGGAGTAAGTAAAGGAAGCAAACCCGGAAAGGTCAGTGTGTGTTGAAGGAAAAGAACTTACCAGCAATATGGCTGTGGATCCGGGTTAGCTCCTTGGTGCACTTGTCACGCCTCTCCCGGAGTTGAACAAGCTCAGCGTTCGCTGACTCAAGTTTAGAGTCGGCCTCCTTAAGCAATTCTTGGTCCTTGGCAATCTAGAGGTTGAGGCGCTCGTGCTCTTCAGTGAAGTCTTGGCCAGATTTTTGAAGTTCGGTTTGATGCTGTGCTTTTAGCTTCTTCATCTCTGCCTTGAGCTTGGCAATCTCATCATCTTTGGCTTGGAGGAGGGCAAGCTCATCATCTTTCTTTTTGAGCTCGGCCTGATGTTGCCTTGCTTGTTTGAGAAAATGCAGTATCATATCAGGCACGGGCACACTATCTTCAAGACATGCTGAAATAGTTTGTTGACCCAGCAAAGCTGAGGTATGAATGTTTGCCGAGCCACGGAGAAAAGGAGATAGAGAGCATAGCAAAGTTGAGCCAAAACGACTTACCCTTGATCTGGTCCAGGTTTTTCCTCATGATGGTGTTCTCAGCTTCCACCTCAGCTACAAAATCCGAATGATGGATTAGTTCGGCGGAAAAGGATGAAGAAAAACGGAAACATGCCAAGGGAAAAAACTTACCCCTTTTCTCGTATTCAGCGAGAAGTGTATTATGTTTTGCACGCAGCATCTTGTGAGTGTCCAGGAGACGCTGAAATTCAGCGCTCCGGTGGTTGGTGGTCACCTGGAAAGAATACAAAAAGGTAGCTCAGTCTTGTGCATATTTGAAGTGTACAAAATCCGGGCCAAGGGGAACTTAACCCGGCTCTAGGTGTGTGCATGTTCGAAGTGTACAAAATCCGGGCCAAGTGGAACTTAACTCGGCTCTAGGTGTGTGCATATTCGAAGTGTACAAAATTCGGGCCAAGTGGAACTTAACCCGGCTCTAGGTGTGTGCATGTTCGAAGTGTACAAAATCCGGGCCAAGTGAAACTTAACCCGGCTCTAGGTGTGTGCATATTCGAAGTGTACAAAATCCGGGCCAAGTGGAACTTAATCCGGCTCTAGGTGTGTGCATATTCGAAGTGTACAAAATCCGGGCCAAGCGGAACTTAACCCGGCTCTAGGTGTGTGCATATTCGAAGTGTACAAAATCCGGGCCAAGTGGAACTTAACCCGTCTCTAGGTGTGTGCATGTTCGAAGTATCAAGGAGCTACGTTAGTTTTCTAAGGAGCATCCGGCCGAGTAACAAGTTACTCCCCCGGAGGCTCGGGGACTAATGGTTATATCACTAATATCTACAACATGTTAAGGAAAAGACGAAGAAACATACCTCCATCATCCGACCCGCAAGGTTAATGGCCTTGGCAGCAGTATTCATCTGCGATGCAAATTCGGCGGGACCGAACTTCTTCGGGAGATCGTCATTGTGGACGAACTCTGCCTTGTTCTAGTTGTTCACAAACTCGATCAAGGTCGGAGGGTATCGTTCGCCGCTGAGCATGTGGGGCGCCACTAAACCCTTGGCATGCGCTTCCCTCCTCTCAACCTGGGCAAGGGCAGGGCTGGTGTGCAAAACAAGTTGCGCATTAGCTGGCTCGACAGGGGCGTCCTTCGGTGGTGGAGTTTTCTTCGAAAGCATGGACGCGAGTGTGCACTGTCTAGCCTCGATGGACGTTGCCCTGGTGGCATCAGGAGCCTTCTTGCCCTTGGGCTACTGCTGAGAAGTTGAGGTGGCTGCAGCGGATTTGCCCTTGGGAGCTGCTTTGGTGCTAGCCTTGGCGCTGCTAGTGTCTTCTCGCTGAGTCTTGGAAGACTCGGACGGGGCGGAAGGGCTTGATGCTACTGCTGTTGCTTTTGCTGTTGCTGCTGAGGCTGGAGTTGGTGCTGGTGCTGGTGCTGTTTTCTGCTTAGGCGGGGGCGCTGAGGGAACCTTGGTGGTAGTTGGTTGCGGCAGAGCCGAAGTGGTGGTTGCTGCTGCCTCGGCAGAGCCAGTCTCCCCCGCTCCGAGGTTGCCCTCCTCTTGACGAGGTGGGCTAGAACCCGGAGCAGCCGCTGAACCCTCCGGAATGGGGCTCAACGGGCGTGAATCGTCGCCACGAGGGGGAGAAGGGTTGTGTCGGAGCGGCGAGGAAATGCCGGATCCACTCTCTGGGACCTCCACCGCGGCCCTGCCGAATCAAATAATGTATGATGAGAAACTATAAAGGAAGGGCAAGTAAATAGAAAAGGGTGAAACAACTTACTCATCCGAAGTCAGGGGCTCCTTCGGCTTGCGAGCTCTCCGGGCCACAGCCTTAGTCCGCGGACTTCTTTCGCCTCTTGGCTGGCTGAGAAGGTCCGGAGGACGAAGAAGATGCGGCTCCCCTTTTCTTCTTCGGCGTGACCGGGACAGGCTCACCCACGGCAAGGGGAGGATCTTCATGGATCTGCCCACCGGGGTTAGCTGATGCCGGAAAAGCATAAGAAAGGGGGATAGCGTCAAATGCCTCCATCACCTCAACATCCGAGTCATCTTCATCGTCGGGCCAATCTCTAATGGAAGAGAGTTTACCGATGGGTCGCTTGGTCGCGTCGGCCATCGGCAGGAACATCTCCTGATTCGGTTCTTCCTCGTTCGAGGTATCTGGGTCAGCCGCCCATTTGAGAGAAGGCTCGGTGCCATCCTCAATAGTTTGCTGAAGGAATTGCTAAGGGAAAGAAAAGACAACAGGGTTAAACATACAACAAAGACTGGCATATGATTTATTTCGGAGAGAGTTTGCGGCATGAAACTTATCGCGGGGGGAAGCCTATCTCGGCAATAGTGTTCAATTCCCCATGTCCACTCAGAAGAAAAGTCCTTCTTAGTGGTGAAGAGGGACTTGACCCGGCGAAAGATCTCGATGTTTCTCAACTCAAAAGAGGAGGTCTTGTTGGGGTCACGGCCCCAGCTCATATGACAGACTTTGTGCGTGCGTTTCTGGAGGGGGAGATCCGGTTGCGAACAAACGTAATCATGGCATCCTCATTGCGCAACCCAAGATCCTTCAACTCCTGGAACCTCTTGTTGACCTGGTTCGCCAGGACGGTGGGTTTCTTGGGGACCTTGTCCCACATATCCGGGTTAGGGGGACCCGGAGCGTAAGGGCGCAGCTGGATCAGATCCTCAGTCATGTTGTTCCGAACATAGAAGAAAGTCCGGGCCCATCCCTTGCAGGAGTCAAGCCTCGTGACTCGGGGGAAGATGGACTGCTTCCGGGGAGAGATTGATGCAACGCCGAACTGCGTAAGCTGCTTGTCCTCCGGGTCAAGCTGAATGTTCGAAATCACGTTTCGGCGGAGGCCAAAGAACCGGATCCAGAGCTCCTTCGTGGGCCATAGTCCGGCGTAACCTTCGATGGTGGAGGCAAAGGCGGAGAGAGACGTGATGGCATTCGCCGAAAGGTGGTGCGGCTGGAGCTCATACGTATTAAGCCAGTCATGGAAAAAATCACTAACTGGCATACCAAACCCCCGCTGGAAGTGGGATAGAAACACCACATACTCACCCGGATTGGGTGAGGGGGCAAGCTCGAAGGCAGTGAGGTGTGCGGTGACTCCCTCCGGGATACGCCTGGTGCGATCAAGCCAATCCAGGTCATCCTGGCAAACCCAGGAGCCTGCCCACACGCCGCGGTCGGCGTTCGTCGTATCTTCCTCTATCTCTTGTTCTGCGACGGCGAGCTCCTCCTCAGTCATCTCGAGATCGCTATCCCACTGGCGCTAGCGGCGGCGGGGGGCACTGGCTTGGACTGGCAGTGACCCGTGGCGGAGAAGATGCGTAGAGGTGGCGGCGGTGCTGGTGCGCGTGGAAGCAGTGCAACGGCGGCGCAACTGCTCAGGCGCGGTGGTGGCGGCGCTGTCGCGGGAGAAGATGAGGAAGAAGCAGAGGCAGAGGGGCGCGGAAGTGGGGAAAGACCCCAGGGGGCACGCCCCTCCCCTATTTAACCACTCCCTTAAGGGGGTAGTGGGATCGCGTTTTGCGGGCGGGCCACACCGTGTGGCCGTGTATGATCCGGATTGACCAATCAGCGGTGAGCCACACGAAGGGCCACAGGGCGCAGCGGATCCCATGACGTGACGTTATGGTGCAGTTAACGTGGAGGCAGGTGCGACGCGACGTGGGCAACAGTAACTTCTGACAATAACTGCGGTGGTTACTATTGCTGGCCCATAAAATGAGGCAAACGTGATGATTAACCTCCACGTGGGGAAGCGTACAGGAGAAGGAAGGGTGACCCGGATGTGCATGAGGTAACCCAGCCAGCAAGTAAAAACTTGGAATGTGCCAAGGGAAAATAAACCCATGAAATCCGAGATAGGAGGTAACTCGGAAAAGGAACACAAAGCTCAGTGAAATTGAACCTGCTGTGGCCTTAGCGGCTAAGGCTGCTAAGACCGCACCAGCTTCGGGGACTAATGTTGGGGGGATACCCCCGGGTAGGGTCACGCCAGGGTATAAAGGCCGAGTTAGACGAGGTACGGCAATGTCAAAGCGAATGTTGGCCGAGTCACCTCAAGGCAGGACGAATCACGGAGTAACCTGGACCAGGGGATGTCCACCTAACTGGGTCTCAGCCGACTTATATCGTAAGTCAGTGAGATGAATCTAACTTGTATGCAGGAACATGTATAGCCGGATCAACTATGTACGATCTGGGTTATATCAAGCTTGTAGGAGAAGGAAGGTATCTCGTTGGTCAAAGGTGACCACTGTACACAGAGCATGAGCGGAGCGGACAGAGGAAGGACCACCGAGGCGTGGCCGACAAAGGTGACGATGCCTATGTCAGATGGCGCAGGCACCGCAGAGGCTCACGTAGCCTCTGCATGGATGACGCGGGGAAAAGTGACCCGGTCGGCTTACTATTTTGGGAAGAGGCATACTCCCTGGAATATGCCTCCACGTATGCCCTAATTGGAGACCTAGCCACCCCTATATAAGGAGGGCTAGGGACTCTGTAGAAGGGGTTGGTCTTTAGAGGTTATGTTCTTCTAGCAAGTTACTGAGGGCTAGCGAGTGGTGAGAGTAAGAGAGTTCCTTCTTCCTCCTCTCTCCAATAAAGCTCAAGGAGCACTTGTAATCTGTGAAAGTGAAACAAATACAAAGCTACTATGTGTGGAATCACCACACTATCCCTCCCTAGATTCCCCTAGTGCATTTAGTCCCCACCTTTAGCCTATCCATGGCATCTGTCGTGCCACCACCACGACATAGCTAGTATGGTTAATGAAAGTATAATCAAAGCTGTTGAACCTAATAAACAAATGGATTATGAACCTATAATAGCAAATGTGAAAGACTTTGTTACTAAATATGAAGAAGAGGGACACACTATCCTTTGTAAGGATACCTCTAATATTGTTTCACATAGTAGTGTTATGAGAGCTAGTATTCCTGCGTTTTCTGTTAGAATAAGTGATCATTGCTATGATGGTTCTTGTGATAGTTATATTGTTAAGTTTATGCATGATACTGAAAGTTATTATGAGAGAGGGAGAAGTGTTCTTATGTATCTCAATAATATCAAGTTTCCTCGTTTTATGCTGAAAGTTTTTATGTTGCACTTGTTTTGCCTTCTTATGCAAGTAGCCTCTGGTTTCAACAACTTGTTTGTTTACAAAATTCCCTTGCATAGAAAGTGGGTTAGACTTAAACGTGTGTATTTTGCTTCTTAATGCTCTCTTTCACTTCAATTCATATTCCTATGTGAGCATCATCAAAATTATCATGCCCATCTTAATGGCTATAAAGAAAGAGCTTTTTGGGAGACAACCCAGTTTATTTTTGCTTTCAGTTTGTTTTTGTTTCTTTGAGTCTTGGAAGTTTTTACTTCGGTAATAACCTCTCCTTCTCCCTTTTTGTTTGGTTTTTGTGTCAAGATTAACCTCTAATGAGAGAGAAGTAAGATTTGGGGAAGTTGCTGTCCCGAAACAGATTTTTGTGCTTCACCATAAAAATTCGTGAGAGATCTCTATATGTAGGATTAACCTGTAATAATTTGTGCTTCTGCCCCAGGTTGTTATTTAACTTTATTTAGTTTTGCACTTTTTGATTTGAGCAACACAGGATTTTAGAAAAAATTGATCTTTACCTGCTAGTCTGTTTTGACAGATTTTGCCACTCTTGCATTTGCTTCTTTAATCGATTTCCTTTTTGAATTCTTTTTGGATTTTCGGAAGGAGTGGCTACAGTAGCTTATGTTTTGATGGTTTTCAGCTGAAGTTGAATTCAAAAGGTTTTATCACTTCACTTATACTAATGTTGCTAATGAGAACTGTGTGAAGTTTTGTGTGAAAGAAATTTCCAGGTAGTGGAGGTAATGGTGTAATAAGGAAGAGGAAGGTTTCATGACTCAAGTAATAAGTATATGAATATGAAGATATTGATGTTATTCAAGTGGTGACTCCGGAAGAATCTACTAGATACCAAATTCAGAGACCTGCAGAGTCCATTTTCAAATAGGTAACCGTTTTGGTAAGAAAAGTTCCGCGAAAATACTATCCAACTATATTTTTGCAGTTTTTAGACAATAAGGAAAGCTACGAAGCTAAAGAGGGAAGGAAATGGATCCAGGGTGGCTCACACCACCCTATGGTGCGGGCCCACCCCTGGCCGCGCCACCAGGTGGTGTGGCCACCCCGGACTCCGTCTCTGACCCGTTTTCTCCCAGTACCTTCCTTTTGTTGTGAAACTTCGTAATATATAACCCCCCGGATCCTCCGAGGTTCGTATATCATGTTCTTGTTGTGTTTTTGTTTCGGTCTGTTTTCTGCCAGGAACTATCTTTCAAAGCTTAGGAACACAATGGTGTCTACCAAGGACAAGGGAAAGGAGCCTATGGAGGAGGATCTCCAAGACCCTAGGAAGGAGAAGGAGATCAAGAGTGAAGATGAAGAGGAGGCAAAGCACACCAAAACTACCATTGCAAGCATTGGAGTGGTGGCAAACCCTACCAGGACTATGTCAATTGGAGGGAAGCCTCCTCATCACCATTCAGATCCCTAGTCACTTCCCCCACGCGCCAAGAATCCTTTCCATACCCTTATCCATGAGTATCAATACCAGAATATGCCCAAGGAGAAATTACCCTCCAATTGGGATTTGCCTCGTTCTAGCCATGCAGGAAAAGAAGACTTCAAGGAGGAAGAGTGGGGAAAGAATCACAAGAGCTGGAATTCGCAACCCGACATGATCATGAGCCGCATTGAGTAAAACTCGCAGCTTATTCGCAATCTCACCTTTGAGATCGAGGACTTGGGGAAACTGATCAAAGTGCTCATCGATAAGATACCACCACCACCGAAGGAGTAATTCGTCATCAGGTTTGGCATCCACTTAGTTTGTTCCAAGCTTGGGGGAGTGTCGCGGTATCACATCACTATCTTCTATCTTTTTACCTTTTTAGTAGAGTCGTATCATGAATAGAGAAGTTATCATGTAGGATGGTTTGCATTATGGAAGTGTCCCCTCCCTCATTAGATATGTATCCCTTGGTGTGAGTTGTCATTATGGAATATTAATGAGAAGTTCTATCATTTACTCTTTTGCATAGCTTATATTAGTTTTCAATTCATGGTTATATGATTGATCTTGTTGTTAGTATTGGTATCACTTTGGGATCATTAAGTTAATTTAGTTGGTTTAGGCAAACCTGTCTCGGTCAGTAGAAACACTATTTTTGAGAGTTGAATAAAAAGATAAAGTACTCTAAAGAAAAATAATTTCATCATCTTTCTTTCTTGATTTGCTCATAAGTTTAGTATTCTCTAGTTAAGATCTTTTGTGCTTCCAAGGAAGATTGCATGTTTGTCTTTATCACTTGTATGTTTGTTTGTTTCCTTCAACTCTTATGCTTGCTACCCAGCCTTGCTAGCCAAAAACCTGTACTGAGAGGAATTATTCTCGTGCATCCACTTCCTTTCAACCAAACCCATGCCATTTGTGTCCACCATACCTACCTATTAGCATTATTGCTATTCCAAGTAAATTCATGTTTTTATCTACCTTCCAAATTAAACTTGTTATGTGAAAATTAGTGATTAAAGCTCTCACGAACTTGATGGCACACTTTACTTTCTTGCACTTAATAAACTTGAACCACTGTGTCCATCTATGTTGCGTATATGCTTCACTTTGTAAGTTGTGAATTAGCAGAACCATGATATCATGGGGAACGCTTTCAACATTGCACTGGTACGTTGTACCTAGTTGATATCATGTTCTTTTGTCTACGGATGTCGTCGGTGTGAAATGAAAGGGGAGCTTGTAAGTCCATGGAGTTATGCATGTGTGTTAGAGAAACGCCTGGGCCGTTGGTCTAATCCATGCTGACATGGTGGAAACCTACAGCGTAACCATAACGAGTATCTATGAAGCATTCTTCTTATAAAAAAGAGTCCGATATTGAGAAAAAGCGAAAAAGAAAAAAAGAGATATTATGAAAAGAGGAAAGAGAGAAAAAAAAGCACCATATTCCCATGGTAAATAAGAAGATTGCTGAGATACTTGTTGTCTGCTTGCCTTGTCATTTTGATATGGGGATTCTTCCGTATCATCGGGCAAGGGGTACCCCATTGGCGGTTCTCTATGATACACATGTGCTTACGATGACAAGAACTTATCGGTGACTAAACTTGAGTAGCATGAGGAGCAGCCCTCGTATTCAAGGGACATGAGATTCTCAATTTACAACTTGTCAAGCATATCCTCATATTTGATCACTTTAACCTTAATCACCTAAAGATGCCTATGATAGGGGAAATGAGAGCTGAAAGCTAATAAGTATCATAATTTTTGGGAGCTCTTTATGAAACTTGCAATCCCTGCTTCCCTATGCGAAGGGTCTTTCTTTTACTTTTTAGTTGAGCCAGTAAACCTATTCCTTTCTATCTCAGCAAGTATTTTGAGTTGTTGTGTTTCATTCATTCATATGATGATTTATTCAATCATGTTTCTTATGTTCCTTGTTTTGCACATTGCTCTTATCTTGGTGATTACTACTTTGAAAGCTATCATTGAAAACCAGTTATTTGTGAACTCCAGCCAATTATCAACTATTCTTCGACCAAGAGCTAAGTTTGCCATTACCAATTACGATTTACTTCATGTATCTTTATTGTGTTTCCTTTGCTTATTGCAAGTTGAGTTATATAATAGTGATTTGTCTTCTATTATGATCTATGTATTGATGAATGTGATGCTTCTTGTCCGTATTCTTTTTATCGACTCTTCACTCCATAAACCAGAGGTCATGTTTATTGAGCTCAGTTTCGCTTGGGGACAAGCGAAGTCTAAGCTTGAGGGGAGTTGATACGTCCATTTTGCATCACTATTCCATATCATAATTCACTATTATTCATTGATATATTTCATATTAAGAGATGATACTTATGTTATTTCATCTGTTTTTGCATGGTTGATGACTTTTGGAGCATGGACCGCTGTAGTCAGGATTCTGATGGAAAAGGTGCTGTTTGGAGGCAAAATTCGCGAAGATCAGAAAATCCGTGAAAATATACAGAAAATCCTATTTTTCCAGAAGACGAAGGAAGCCAGAAGAGGGAGTGGAGATGGGCCACAGGGGGCCCACACCACCCCTGGCGCGGGCCACCCTAGGTCGTGCCACCAGGTGGTGTGGCCGCCCTGGCCCACCTCTGGCTCTCCCCTCTGGCGTATATATTCCTCCCGAAACCCTCAGACTCGAGGAGCTACCACAGAAAGATTCCGCCGCCTATGCGGGGCGGAAAACACCGAGAGAGAAAGATCTCTCCGGCAGACAGATTTCTGCCAGGGGAATTCCTTCCTGGAGAGGGGAGATCGTTGCCATCAACACCACCATCAAGCTGGACTTCATCGGGATCATCATCATCATCATCACCACCATCATCACCATTATCACCCTCATCACCATCTCCATATTGCTATAACAATTGGGTTGAATCTTGCATAGTTCTTAGGGGAAACTTTCCAGGTGTTGATTACTCTTTGTAGTTGATGCTATTGAGTGAACCATTGAATTATCGTTTATGTTCTGATTGTTATACATCATTATTCCATCTCTGATCATGATCCATATGATGTCTTGTGAGTAGTTCGTTTTGTTCTTGAGGACATGGGAGAAGTCATGTTGTTAGTAGTGGAGTTGTGTTGAGAAAGATTCAATAGTTTGATATTTAAGTTGTGGTGTACTTCTTCTAGTGGTGTCATGTGAACATCGACTACATGACACTTCACCTATATGGGCCTAGGGGAATGCATTGTGTATTTGGATACTAATCATAGGGGTTGCCGGAGTGATAGAAACCTGAACCCCCGTTAGGAAACCATTGCACAAGGGATGTAAGGGTCTTAGAGTTTAAAGCTATGGTTAGGTTTCTACCTTAATTACTTTCTTATACTTACGGATGTTTGCAAGGGGTTTAATCACAAGTATGTATTAGTCCTAGGAAGGTCGGTACATTAGTACAGGTTCACCCACACAACACTTAGCAAGCTAAAGAAGATTAATCAACTATATGAAGCGAAAGCACTTGACAGTCTTCCCATGTGTCCTCGAGAACGTTTGGTCATCTTAAGTAATACAACCAGCTTATCCTTTGTTGTATAAAGGATTGGGCCACTTGCTGTATCTATTCTTATTGTCTTTTATTTACTTGTACTTTATTTACTTGCTTTATCAAAAACCCCTAAAAATCCGTTTGCTAAGTATTTGCAGAGAATTCCTGATCCATACCACTAGCCAGCACCTTCTGCTCCTCGTTGGGTTCGACACTCTTACTTATCGAAAATACTGCGATACACCCCTATCCTTGTGGGTCATCAATAACCAATATATTTACTTTGTTATTTTTGTTTTCCTTAGTTTATTTTTGCTTTGTTTGCTTGTTTATTTATCAAAAACACACACAAAAATTAGTTTTACTAGTTTGCTTCCTTTATTAAAAACAAAAAAATAACTACTCTTGAAAACACTAAGTTGTGTGACTTCACTAGCACCAACAACAATGATTTCATGTGCACACCTATTGCTCCACCTGTTCCTGAAGCTACTTTCTTTGAAATTAAACCTACTCTACTCAATCTTGTTATGAGAGAACAATTTTCTGGTATTGGTACTGAAGATGCTGCTGCTCATCTAAATAACTTTGTTGAACTTTGTGAAATGCAAAAGCATAGGGATATAGATGGGGATATTATTAAGCTTAAATTGTTTCGTTTCTCTTTGAGAGGAAAAGATAAAGAATGGTTGCAATCCCTAACTAGAAATAGTATTGATTCTTGGACTAGATGCAAAGATGCTTTCATTGGAAAATACTATCCTCCTACTAATATTATATCTATGAGAAGTGAAATAATGAAATTTAAACAACCTGATAATGAACATGTTGCTCAAGCTTGGGAAAGAATGAAATCTTTGGTAAAGAACTGTCCCACTCATGGACTGACTGCTTGGATGATTATCCAAACCTTTTATGCAGGATTGAACTATTCTTCAAGAAATCTACTGGATTCTACTACTGGAGGTACCTTTATATCCATTACTTTGGGTGCTGCAACAAAACTTCTGAATGGCACACTAAGAGAGCTCCACAAGGTAAGAAGGTAAATTCTGTTAAAGAAACATCCTCCTTGAGTGATAAAATTTATGTTATTATGTATATGCTTGTTAATGGGAAAGCTCATATTGATCCAAATCATGTTCCATTAGCCTCTTTGGTTGCTTAAGAAGAGCAAGTTGATGTGAACTTTATAAGAAATAATAATTTTAGCAACAATGCCTACAAGAATAATTTTGGTAATAATAACTATAGGCCATATCGTCCCAATAATGGTAATGCTTATGGAAATTCCTAAAACAATAATAGAAGTGCACCCTCTGAACTTGAAGTTATGCTTAAAGATTTTATTAGTAAACAAACTGCTTTTAATAAAACTATTGAGGAAAAACTCTCTAATGCCGAAAGAAATATAGCATCATTGGCTGAAGCACAATCTTCTTTGAATAAAATGGCTACTAAACCTGAAACTATTGATAATCCCTTTGCTGCTACTAATGCCATACAAGTTAGAATTGATGAAAATGTTAGACTATTAGCTGAATTGCATGCTAAGTGGGAAAGAGAAGATGAAATTGCTAGAAACATTAGTGTTTCTACTATCACTACCACTAATGTTGAAGCTAGTAATAGCTCTACTACTTTAGATGATAATTATGATTTTGATCTTGATGGTTGCAATATTTCTGAAGTAATTAAGTTCCTACAAAAGCTTGCTAAAAGTCCTAATGCTAGTGCTATGAATATGGCATTTACAAAACACATTACTGATGCTCTCATAAAAATTAAAGAAGAAAAGATGAAACATAAAGCTTCTATTCCTATGAAACTAGAAGATGGTTGGGAACCCATCATTAATATGAAAGTGAATGATTTTGATTTCAAAGCTTTATTAAATCTTGATAATAGTGTTTCTATTATGCCTAGAAGGATTTATGATATGCTTGATTTGCCACCATTGGAAGATTGTTATTTGAATGTCCCACTTGATGATAATGCTAAAAATAAACTCATGGGGAGTATTAATGATGTTCTTATTATGGTTAACAATGCCTATGTCCCCGTTGATTTCTATGTTTTGTATGTTGAATACAATGCTTCTTGTCCTATTACTTGGGGAAGACCTTTTCTTAGAACTGTTTGTGCCATTATTGATATGAAAGAAGGCACCATTAAATATCAACTCCCACTCAAGAAAGGTATAGAACACTTTCCTAAGAAGAGAGAGAAGATTCCTTTTGCCTCTCCTATGGAAACAAAATTTGCTCTTAATGCTTCTTCATTTGAGAACACTTGATTTTTTTTTCTTGCTTCTTATGCTTAACTTAAAGGCGTTAAAGAAAAGTACTTATTGGGAGATAACCCAAAAGTTTTATATGAGTCTTGGAAATTATTACTTCAGTAATAACCGCTCCTTATCCTTTTTATTTGCTTTTTGTGCCAAGAGTAACCTCTAATGAGAGAGAAGTAATGCTTGGGAAAGTTGTTGTCCCGAAACAGATTTTTGTGCTTCACTGTAAAAATTCGTGTAAAATCTCTGTACGTTGTTGTGAGGCGTGAATTTTTTTTCTTCTGCCCCAGGTTGTTATCTAACTTTCGTTAGTTCAACACTTTTCGATTTGAGCAACAGAAGGTCTTGGAAAAAATTGATTTTTACCTGCTGGTCTATTTTGATAGAATTCTGCCATTATTTGCATTTGCTTCTTGTTGATTCTTTTTTGAGTTCTGTTTGGGGAATTGATCTTTTTAAGGGAAGTGCTACAGTAGCTTGTGTTTTAATGGAAGTTTTATTGGTGTTGAAACTGAACCCAAAGACTTATTATCTTGAGTGCACTAATGTTGTTAATAAATATTGTGTGAAGTTTTGTATGAAGGAAAAATTTCAGGTGTATGGAGAGAATGATGTAATGAGATGAAGAATGGACTAAAGCTCAAGCTTGGGGATGCCACGTGTGTCACCCCAAGAAATATCCAAGAAGTATAAGCGTCAACTTGGGGATGCCCAAGGCATCCCCTTCTTCATCAATAAAAATACCAGGTTTCTTCTAAACACTTCATTTTTATTGTTTCATACATAGTTGTGTTGTTCTTGGAGCGTCTTTGTTTTTTTTTTGTTTTCGTTTTCTTGGTTTGCTTAGTTTGCTTGAATAAATTGGTTGGACCCCCTCTTTCATACATTAGTTTTCAAATAGTTTGGTTTGGATTGGAAAAGAGTAGGAAAGTTCATGCTTAAGTGGTAAAGAGAGCTTGTTTTTTACTGTGGCCCATGCTTTGTCATGTAATGCTTGATATTGTTTTGGCTTTATGCTTAGTGATCTTGATGTAGCATGACATGTTACAAACAATTGAGATTGCTTAATGTGCCTTGGAAGAATCATGCATTGTTTTAGCATATTAAAGCATAGTATTGTGGTATTCTCCTTTGATGCTTTATTTGGGTTGACTTGGTGCATGTTCACACCATGTTATGACTATCCCAAGTCACCATAGCCTTTATGATCCTTTAGTTTTCGACTTGTAGTATCACTTTATGCTTTAATTAAGGATGTTTTCTCGCTTTGCATGATTATGGCCATTATTGCTCTCTTAGTTAGTCGCTCCCAGTCTTTTGCTAGCCTCCATAACCAAGTATGAGTTCCACTCATGCATCCAACTCCAAATAAAACTAAGTTATTCCAAAGAGTCCACCATACCTACCTATTAGCATTTGCTATTCCAAGTATATTCATGTTTTTATCTACCTTCCGAATTAAACTTGTTATGAGAAAACTAGTGATTAAAGCTCTCACGAACTTGATGGCACACTTTACTTTTCTTGCCCTTAATACACTTGAACCATTGTGTCGTCTATGTTGTATATGCTTGCACTTATATGTTGGGGATTAGCAGAACCATGCTGTCATGGGGAACGCTTTCAACATTGCACTTGTACTTTGTACCGAGTTGATATCATGCTCTTTTGTCTATGGATGTCGTCGGTGTGAAATGAAAGGGGAGCTTGTAAGTCCATGGAGTTATGTATGTGTGTTAGAGAAATGCCTGGGCCGCCGATCTAATCCATGCCTAATCATGGTGGAAACCTGTAGCGTAACCATAATGAGTTGTCTATGAAGAATTCTTCTTATAAAAAAAGAGATAGAGATTGAGAAAAAGAGAAAAGGAAAAAGGAAAAAAAAGAGATATGAGAAAAGAGGAAAGAGAGAAAAAAGCACCATTTTCCCATGGTAAATAAGAAGATTGCTGAGATGCTCGTTGTCTGCTTGCCTTGTCATTTTGATATGGGGATTCTTCCATATCATCAGGCAAGGGGTACCCCGTTGGCGGTTCTCTATGATACACATGTACTTACTATGACAAGAACTTACTAGTAACTAAACTTGAGTAGCATGAGGAGCGGCCCTCGTATTCAAGGGACATGAGATTTCCAACTTATACTTTGTCAAGCATATACTCCATAGTTTGTTCACTTTAACCTTAATCACTTCAAGATTCTTATGATAGGGGCAATGTGAGCTGAAAGCTAATAAGTACCATAATTTTTGGAAGCTCTTTATGAAAATTGAATCCCTGCTTCCTTCTATGAAGGCCTTTCTTTTACTTTTATGTTGAGTCTCCACCTTCTATCTTTATGCACCTATTGAGAGAGCATAGTGGCCATTCTTAGTTCTATGTGCATTGTCCCAAGACTTGTTGATTGATGCATCACTTTGATATTGCTTGTTCTTAAACTATTTGTATCTAGTCACCCTTATGAACTTTGAAGGTGTCCTATGCATTTATGTTTGCTACTCTATGAGGGACAAGTTGAATGCCATTATGCTATGTTTTCTTTATGTGAAACAAACAAAAGTCTTGCAAAGCATTGTTATTCATTAATCTTTTGTTTGTGCCTTTTCATGTTACAACATAGTTGCTATGTCTTATTATTAGAACTTTATCTTTCATGCTATGTTGAAGTACTATGATCCCAACTATCAATGTTTTACAAATACTTTCATCAAGTTTATGATGGTGCATGTCACCTCAAAAATTATTCTTTCTTTTTATCACTTACCTACTCGAGGACGAGCAGGAGTTAAGCTTAGGGATGTTGATACGTTGCTAACGTATCTATAATTTTTGATGTTCCATGCGTGGTTTATATCTACTTTCTTATGTTTTGTCCATACTTTGGAGTACTTTTTATACACTTTCTTGGACTAACCTATTAACAAGATGCCACAGTGCCAGCTGCCTGTTTTCTGCTATTTTTGGTTCCAGGAAAGTCAG
Organism: Avena sativa; assembly: GCA_916181665.1. Classification (NCBI taxonomy): domain Eukaryota; kingdom Viridiplantae; phylum Streptophyta; class Magnoliopsida; order Poales; family Poaceae; genus Avena; species Avena sativa. The sequence continues at coordinate 689,441,180 of OV702289.1, forward strand.
AAAATGAATATTCTCAGAATTGGACGGGACAAAAGCCAAAGTCATTATTTCACCGAGGGGGACACGGAGCCAGAATACGAGACGGAGAGGGGCCAGGGGCCGACCACACCACCTGGCCACGCGGCCAGGCCTGGCCTGTGTCAGGGGTGGTGCGGCCGCCTAGGGAACCCCCTCGGCCTCCCCTTTCGCCTATAAGATGCCTCCGATACAGAAACCCTAAGGACCCAATCAAATTTCCACGAAAGAGTATGTAGTCGTCGTCATCTCCATCCCTAGATCGGGAGGGATCTGAAGCTCTTCCCGGCACCCTGCCGGAGGGGAGAATTCACCCTGGAGGCCTTCTTCATCACCATGCCTGCCTCCGATGTGATGCGTGAGTAGTTCATCCCTGGACTATGGGTCCATGTAGTAGCTAGATGGTTGGTTCTTCTCCTTTGTGCTACCATGTCTAGATCTTGTGAGCTCCATTCATGATCAAGATCATCTATTTGTAATCATACATGTTGTGTTTGCGGGGATCCGTTGGATATTGAGATGCTATTTCAGATTTATTATTGATTCTATCATGTCTTTGTTATTTGTGATCTTGCATGCTCTCTGTCGTTAGTAGATATCTTGGCCGAGTAGATGCTAGCAACTCCAAGAGGGAGTATTTATGCTCGATAGTGGGTTCATGCCTCTAGTAATCTGGGGAAGTGACAGAAATCTCTAAGGTACTAGATGTGCTGTTGCTACTAGGGAGAAAACACTAATCCTTTGTTCATAGAACAATCATATTGTTTACTTTACACGCAATGCGTAATGCAATTATCTGTTCCTTGCAACTTAATACTGGAGGGGGTTCGGATTGATAACCTGAAGGTGGATTATTAGTCATAGATGTAGTTGGATTACGGTCTATGTATAATGTTGTAATGCCCAATCAAATCTCATAGGAGTCAAGATGATTAGTATATGCATGTATGCTTTCTCGATGTTTGTCAATTGCCCCGCTGTAATTTGTTCACCCAACATGTCATCTATCTTAAGGAGAATCACCACTAGTGAACTATGGACCCCGGTCCTTTCTTTTACCATCAATCTACAACTGTTTACTGTTTTCTGTTTACTTTCTGGAAGCTTTTACTTTCTTCCACACAATACGTTTAATCCTTTGTTTTCAGAAAAACCGGTGAGATTGACAACCTCACTGTAAGTTGGGGGCAAAGTTCTGTGGTTGCGTTGTGGAGGATTCCAAGTTGGAAACAACACCTTGGAGGTGTTTCCTTGCTCCTACTGGTTCGATAACCTTGGTTTCATAACTGAGGGAAAACTTGCTGATGTGCTCATCATACCTTCCTCTTGGGGTTTCCCAACGAGCTCGACGTGTTGAGCCAATAATCAAGTGGGCATGCGATTTATCAAATAGCAAGCCGTCAAGAACGCTTCGTCCCAATAGTGAAGGGAAGTGACGAGTGAGCAAGCAGGGGAAGCCCTGTCTCAACCAAATGACAATGTTTACGCTCAGCGATCCCATTCTGTTGAGACGTATGTGGACATGAAACATGGTGAACAACACCCATGCGCTAGAAATAGCTATTGAGACGATGGTACTCACCCCCCAATCGGACTGAACAACCTTGATTTTAGTGTCAAGAAGGCGTTCAACATAAGCCTTAGAAAGCATAAAATACTTGTTCAACATCAGACTTGTTCTTAAGAAGATAAATCCAAGTGAAACGAGAATAATCATCTATGAAACTAACATAGTATTGGTACCCCCGGAGGATGTACGTGCTTTACCCCAAACATCAGAATGAACAAGTTCAAGAGGGGCAGTAGAAACAAGAGAAGCCGCACTATAAGATAGCTGGCGGCTCTTGGCACGCTGACAGGCATCACACACCAAGGACGAATTATCTGAAGTACATGAAATCTCATGCGTTTTAACTATAGACTGAACTACATTATTTGTAGGATGACCAATACGCTGATGCCACTAAGATGACGTGACATCACTAGCGGAGGCATGAGGCGATAACGACAATGCGCGAGCAAAAGGGATAGAGTAGAGACCTCCCCGACTTCTACCGGCCAACAGGATTCTCCCTGTTACCTTGTCCTTAACAAGGAAAAAGCGACGGTGAAACTCAACAAACACGTCATTATCCCAGACAAGACGATAAACGGAGAGGAGATCTTTACTTAGATTAGGAACATGAAGAATATTGTTCAATTTGAGAGAAGAACCGGCTAAAGTCGAATGACCAATATGTGAAATAGACAAACCTGCACCATTGGCCACCTGGATCTGATCTTTTCCTCCATAATGCTCGTGGACGTGGAGGTGCTCGAGATTGTTCGTCAGATGATCCATAGCCCCGGAGTCCAGGATCTAGGGAGGGATCGAGTTGGAGGTCATGGTGGCGGCGTTTCCCGCGCATGAGTTATCTGCGCGGTAGTCCTAGTCGAAGCGGCTATACCACTCGTACGCTTCGTGACACCATTAGCCACATATCTGGCAGCGCGGCCTCCACTTCCTGCCGTTACCACCATCGTTATTGCGACCGTTGCCACCTTTGTGTCCATTGCCGCCATTGCGGCCATCTTGGCAGCCTCCTCCACCGTCGTTGCATCCATAGTTGCCGCCGTTGTGGCGGCCTTGTCCTTGCTGGACACCATTGCCAGGAGGACGATTGCCCCCCTTAATACGAAGGAGGATACTCTGGCGCACGCTGGCAGCCAGGGTTGTCGTATGGGGTGCCGTAAGGGGAACCGTAGCCATGATACGCCGTGTTGGCCGAAGAGGACCACCTGCCCTCGGCCTGAGTCTGGAGGGACTTGTACGAGAGGATGGCGGAGTAGAACTCGTCGTACGGAATCGATTTGTTGCCGAAGGTGAACGTGGCAGCGATGGAGTTGTACGCAGACCCGATCCCGATGACGATGTAATCGACGAGCTCGTCCTTGTTGACGGGGGACCCGGCGGCGGGCATGGCATCGGCAAAAGACTTCATCTTGTGCATGTACACGGCATCGGAGAGATCCTCCTTACGAGTGGAGGACAGTTGACGGTGGATGTGGCGCACATTAGCGCGACTCTAGGCACCGTTCATGGTGTGGATGCCGTTCCACACCGCAGCAATGGTCTTGCAACCGAGGAGCTAGTTGGCGATGTCAGGCTCCATGGAGCCGAGGAGATAGCCCATGACCTTCTGAACGGCAGACCACCAGCGCGCGTACTCCAGGTTCACGATGGTGATGGCCTTGTCCCCCTCTCCCTGGGTGACGATCTTCTTGGGTGCCGCGACGTTCTCGTCGAGATGATGGTGAAGGCCAGTGTCGGCGAGGTTGGGGAGGATAAGGCCCTTCCATAGGGCAAAGTTGCCTGCCTCCAGGCGGACGGAGACCGCCGGGAACACCACCTATGACCCGACGAATGCGGTTGACGATGAGGCGATCGCCCCGATGGACTCCGAGAGGGAGAGAGCGGAAGTCGTCATCGCGGTGGCGGCGGACGGATCTCGCTGCGGCGGCGGTATTGGCTCTGATACCAAGTTTAAAGAATAGGTTTAGGGTTTCGTGGGATCTAAGCCTCCACCTCTTCTCTATTTATATACTTCGACGGGGTACAATACAATTAAAATACGTATGGGTATATGACCTCGCAGACTGTTTCTAACATTATATTCGGTGGCATAGTTCGGTTATGTGTAGATAAGGGAGGAACCAAACAGGTGCCATGAAAAGGTAGAGTATTACAGTTTTCGAAGGAAAGGAAACTTTAATTGTTTTAAGCAAAGCGTCAGAGGATCATGTACCCTTGTGGAGACAAAGGTATATATCGAGATGCTCCCGGTCTCTTACATGTATTGAAATGCAAGCAACTTATCTGACATGTCTAGCCTGTAACCAGCTACCCATTCCCCTGCTTCTGTATAGGAAAAGGCAGTACTGATTAAACTGAACTGCTTCTGCATGTGTTAAGTTCTAGCTACCTGCAGGTTCATCATACTTAAAAGCTCCTGGAAAAAATGTCAATCTTCTATCCAGTGACAAATGATTGTATAATGATTGACTATTTCAGTAGACATATATGAGCTGCGCTATACTAGAGAATAGTAGTATTTATCTGAACTGTCTAGATTATGTACTAATCATTGCACACAGTCAAGCAGGCAGGCAGGCAGGCAGATATATACCACACATCGAGTATCACTTAGCTGGACACCTGCTTTTGCCGAGTGCTTTGCCATTGGCGTGAGGATAATTCCGTGAACCGACTACAGCTGGCGAGGCGAGGTGTTTATCTGAAAATTTTGGGGAGCAGGTGAGGCGTCACACTTGCATCCTTTTCTAGTTTGACCTGTATTTCTCCACCGAGTGTAAATTGCATCGGAGATACAAAGCATATGGAGACTACGCAACTAACCGATGTGTAGCATTGTAGCAAAGTAGCAGCAGAGAGTGACACGAGATCTACCGAAGAAGGAGGGTCTACCGAAGAGATGCCACCTACAGTCCAGAGATAAATGTATTCCAATTGCATTTTTCCAAACGAGATACTCTACTTTCTTTAAAAATATGCTTCATGTCACAGGGATGGGAAAACTTTTCGAGCTAATTAGGTTTGAATTATGAGCATGGCAGGGCCCAGAAGGAGGTACGGGTACTAGTGATATGTCTAAGCAGAGGAACCAAATCAAATCATTGTACAATCTGGAGAGGTACTATGATTGGTAGCTAGGGCCCGGGTCCAATTACGCGAGTAATGATAGCCTACCCTGAACTTAAGATGGTTGGGAATTGGAACCCTGGGCTGGGGCAGGGCAGAGTTGTGATCGACAGATTTTCTGGCCAACCTCCCAATGATGTGGAATCCATTGGAGCTCGACCTTTCTTTGCCTTCCTCTACACTCCATGTACTGGTATACGTGCCATTTGCCCGCACCACCAACCGGCTGAGATGACGGCGATCTTGCTCCAACACGCACCAAAGAGTGTACGCATACGGTGACCGCAATTTCATGCAGAAATTTGTACTCCTAGTACTATGGTTTTTTTGTCGGAAGAACCTGTGTCGTAGGTACAGGGCCATGTTTGACACTGTAGTGCAGTAGTGCCAGATAAATTACCAGGGACGTGTTTTTTTTTTAACGGTGAAAGGGTTTAGAAGACCCCGGAAGCTGCACATAGAAACATGTGGCAGGTATAAGATATCAGGAGGCCTTTTACATCGAGCAACCTAGCCAGGCTAGACAAAACAGAAAAAGGCCTCCAATTTGCAGAAAGCACCCTAGGACTAAAAAATAAAAAGCAATCGAGTCCCTGGGCGCCTCCACCAACAAACTCCGGCGGCCTCCAACCGACGGCGAGGTCAGGGAACTCTTGCTCGTGACGTTCACTAGCCGGAGAAGAAGCGAAGCCACTGGCCATCTTGCAATCAACGGGGACGCACCACTTGCTGATGACAAGATGTCGAGCTCCAGCGCTGCGCTTCGAAGAAGGGCCTCTGATGGAGGTTGTTGATCCCCAGGCCGCCATTCGACCAGAAAAGGCAGCGGCCCAGCGGCGTCTCGCCGCTATCGGACCGCTGCGAATCAACACCAACTGCAGCAGCCTACACCAACCACCAACGCCTTCAATCTTTAGTTCGTTACCGCCAGCCGATTCACACCAGCTATTTACACCACCCCTCCTCCGTCTCCAAAATCACGCCACCATTTTCCTCAATTTAGAGCTCTCCCTCCAAATCCTCTTCCTCACCGACGACCAGGTAAGCGGCGCGTCCTACTCCGGTGGGTGTAGCTCATCTCCGGCAAGCCTTCGTCCTCGGCTATCTGACATGTCGTCCTCATCGGTTGAGATTTAGATCGTGATCATAGACACCTAACCCTAGCTCTCGCAGCTTAGATCTGTTACCATGTTCTAGCTCACAGTTCATATGTTCGCCTGTGCTCGCTTATAGTAGATCTTGACCTTTCGTGGTGCATTTTGGCAATCAGTATTCATGTTGTACTATGAGGATTGCCATTTGTTATAGGTAGGATTAGTGTTACAAGCATATCTCCCCCTAGAACTGAACGCACTGCGTATCTCTAGTGCCATGGAAGAAGGTTGTGTCTCTTGATCTGTCTGCAATCTCTGTGCGGCCTCTATGTTATGTGCCGATGGCTGATGCGGTGTGCAAGAAGAAGTTGGCTATGTCATAGCAAGCATCTATGTCCATCTTCGTCCTGAATCGGGTCTACCAGTTCATCTAGAAAGGGGATTCAGTTGTTCAGGGATTCAGAGAAGCAGACATGCAGTAGATTGCAGACTATGTCTTGAATTTCTGTGGTCAGACAGTCACTTCGAACCACGTGTAAAACCACACGAGGCATTGGTGAGTTAGGTGGATTCAGGTGCTGAGGATCAAGAGGCTTGAGAACGCTAGGTTGAAGAGACCTCTGCTATCATCATGGACGATGATGATTACTATGTGCACATCAAGTTCGATATATTTGTAGTTGCATCAGTAGTTGTAAAGCTCACATATGAACTACATGTCTTGAACTAACTGTGGTTCTCATGTAGGCTCAGTCGAAGGACACCGAGTTGATCAACAAGCCCATTGAGAACTATGCTCAGATGAAGATGATCTATGGTCCTCGCATTCCCATTGCGCCCGTCTCTCTGGCCACGATACACTGTGCTCTTAGCCACCTGATGGAGTACGGTGGACAGGCAACCAGGTATCTTGCCATGACGCCTGAGCGCAGGATGAGCTGGTTCACGGTCTTCCTGAACAAACACTAGCTCTGGGCAGCGAACTAAGCTGTCCAATGAGGTGCTGGTAGCGGTGTTGATGATGATGACTGTGATATGTATTTTGGAGTAGCTAGGCTGATGAACTTTGGTTGCGGTGATCCATGAAATTTGGTTTGTATATTTTGAGAGGTGGTATTCAGTTATAACCCCTCCGTGTATGATGAACTTGTGTTGCATCACGGGCAATTGTCCGTGAACTTGTGCTACAACACACACGCCATGACTGATTATGTCTATTAAATTTTAATATAAGCTAGTAGTTATTTGAATTGCAATTGACTAAACTTTGTTTTCTGCCTTACTGATGTTGGATAAGCTCACCAGACCAGCCAGGAGATAAGGCTTTTTTTTGGAAAAGAGTATATATTAATATCACAGGGATACCAATTACACTCGGCCTCTGCAACAACGCATGCCCTAGCGGCCCTACGGATCCACACAGCCCAGAAAAAAGAAAAAAAAATTACAAAAAAGAAAAGTCCCGCTTGATGCGTTGCAAACGTATCCATAATTTTTGATGTTCCATGCTTGGTTTTATCTACTTTCTTGTGTTTTGTCCACACTTTGGAGTACTTTCTATACACTTTCTTGGACTAACCTATTAACAAGAGCCACAGTGCCAGCTGCCTGTTGATACATTGCAAATGTACCTATAATTTTTGATGTTCCATGCTTGGTTTTATCCACTTTCTTGTGTTTTGTTCCAACTTTGGAGTATTTTTCATATGATTTCTTGGACTAACCTATTAACAAGAGCCACAGTGCCAGCTGCCTGTTTTCTGTTATTTTTGGTTCCAGGAAAGTCAGAAAATGAATATTCGCGGCCAGGCCTGGCCCGCGCCAGGGGGTGTGGCCGCTCCCGGCACCCCCTCGGCCTCTCCTTCCACCTATATATTGCCCTCGGGACGAAAACCCTAAGTACCCGATCAAAAATCCACGAAAGAGTCTGTAGCCGCCGTCATCTCCATCCCTAGATCGGGAGGGATCTGAACCTCTTCCCGGCACCCTGCCGGAGAGGGGAATTCACCCTGGAGGCCTTCTTCATCACCATGCAAGCTTCCGGTGTGATGCGTGAGTAGTTCATCCTTGGATTACGGATCCATGTAGTAGCTAGATGGTTGGTTCTCCTCCTTTGTGCTTTCATGTTTAGATCTTGTGAGCTCCGTTCATGATCAAGATCATCTATTTGTAATCCATACATGTTGTGTTTGCGGGGATCCGATGGATATTGAGATGCTATTTCAGATTGATTATTGATTCTATCATGTCTTTTTTATTTGTGATCTTGCATGCTTTCCATTGTTAGTAGCTATCTTGGCCAAGTAGATGCTAGCAACTTCAAGAGTTAGTATTTATGCTCGATAGTGGGTTCATGCCTCTGGTAATATGGGGAAGTGACAGAAATCTCTAAGGTACTAGATGTGTTGTTGCTACTAGGGAGAAAACAACAATCCTTTGTTCATAGAACAATCGTATTGTTTACTTTACACGCAGTTCGTAAAGCAATAATCTGTTGCTTGCAACTTAATACTGGAAGGGGTTCGGATGATAACCTGAAGGTGGATTATTAGTCATAGATGCAGTTGGATGGCGGTCTATGTATTATGTTGTATTGCCCAATCAAGTCTCAAAGGAGTCAAGATGATTAGTATATGCATGTATTGCTTTCTCGGTGTTTGTCAATTACCCCGCTGTAATTTGTTCACCCAGCATGTTATCTATCTAAGGAGAGCCACCTCTAGTGAACTATGGATCCCGGTCCTTTTTCTTTACATACAATCTACAACTGTTTACTTCTTTGTGTTTACTTTCTGCAAACTTTTACTTCTTTCCATTCGATACGTTTAATCCTTTGTTTTCCACAAAACATGGTGAGATTGACAACCTCATCGCAAGTTGGGGACAAAGTTTTGTGGTTGTGTTGTGCAGGTCTCCACGTTGCTACTAGCACCGGTAGTGCGCCCTGCCAAAGCCCAGCTAGTAACACCTTTGGGGTGTTTCCTTGCTCCTACTGGTTCGATTAAACCTTGGTTTCATAACTGAGGGAAAACTTGTTGCTGTGCTCATCGTACCTTCCTCTTGGGGTTCCCAACGAGCTCTACGTCGAACGACGAGCACATCAAGATCTTTTCTGGCGCCGTTGCCAGGGAGTCAAGGACAACTTCACAAGGGGAGTCCCTCATAACCAATCTCTTTACTTTGTTGTTTTTGTTTTGCTTAGTTTATTTTTGCTTACTTTGCTTGTTTTGTTATCAAAAACACACAAAAAATTAGTTTTACTAGTTTGCTTTCATATTTGAAAAACACAAAAAAAATAGTTCCTATCTTAAGTTGCCTTCATGTCTAGCCTTGCTCCAATCACTATGTCACCCGAGGAAATGATTTTCACTTTTAAACAAGAAATTGAGGAAAGTTTTAAGGAAGCTTGGTCTAGAATCTTTGATCTACATGAAAAAACTGAGCCTAAAATGACTCAAAGCTTGTTTCTTAGCAGTTTTTACCTTGGGATTGCTCTTTGCTATAGATATGCTTTAGATGCTATTGTGGGAGGAATTTTCCTCCAATATAATGATGATGATGCTACTAATTCTATAAAGAAATTGATCCTCACTTACAACATGCCTAGCCAAACTGATATTTCTTTCGCAAATTTTTTTGCTAGGTTGAACACTCTTGAGACTGGCACTGCTAGCTTAAAAGATTGCTATAATACGCTTAGGGAGCATCACAATTATGTTCCAATAAATTCTGAACCATCAAAGTGGCTCCCTACAGTAAAGATTGAGATAAACACTAAAACTTTTCAAGCTCGCTGCGATATCATGTCTGAATTTTGTCTTATGCCCAAAGATATTTATGAATCTTTAAATCTTTGGGGGCTTACTGAAGGAGGAAAAGAAATATCTCTTGCTAATAATGCTACCATATTACCTATTGAAATAGCCGAAGGAGTGTTTACAAAGATCCTTGGGAAAATGATTTCTACTGATTATCTTGTTGTTGAATGTGCAGGAAAAGGACAAATTACACTTGGAAGGTCCCTATTAGAACTCCTTGGAGCAATAATAGATGTGGGAAGGGGGACTATGCACCTTTCTTCTCCACCAAACAATCACATTTTCCCAAAGGTTGAGAATAAAAATAAAAGAGGTAAGGGCAAGAAAGTTGGTCTTAATGCTTCTTCATTTGAGAACACTTGATTCTTTCTTTGCTTCTTATGCCTAACTTAAAGGTGTTAAAGAAAAGTACTTATTGGGAGATAACCCAAAAGTTTTAGATGAGTCTTGGAAATTATTACCTCTGTAATAACCTCTCCTTATCCTTTTTATTTGCTTTTTGTGCCAAGAGTAACCTCTAATGAGACTGAAGTAATGACTGGGAAAGTTGTTGTCCCGAAACAGATTTTTGTGCTTCACTATAAAAATTCGTGAGAGAGCTCTGTATGTCGGATTGAGCTGTAATTTTTTGTGCTTATGACCCAGGTTGTTATCTAACTTTCGTTAGTTCAACACGTTTTTATTTGAGCAACAGAAGGTCTTCGAAAAAATTCGTCTTTACCTGTTGGTCTGTTTTGACAAATTTTTGCCATTTTCTGCATTTGCTTCTTGTGGGTTCCTTTTTGAGTTCTTTTGGGGAATTGAGCTTTTTTTAGGGAATTAATACAGTAGCTAGTGTTCGAATGGAAGTTTATTTGGTATTAGAACTGAACCTTAAGACTTATTTATCTTGAGTGCACTAATGTTGCTAATAAAGATTGTGTGAAGTTTTGTATGAAGGAAAATTTTCACGTGTATGGAAGGAATGAGCAATGAGACGAAGGATGGACTAAAGCTCAAGCTTGGGGATGTCACTCTTGTCACTCCAAGAAATACCCAAGAAGTACAAGCGTCAAAGCTTGGGGATGCCCAAGGCATCCCCTTCTTCATCAATAAAAATCTCAGGTTTCTTCCAAACGCTTCATTTTTATTGTTTCATGCACAGTTGTGTTGTTCTTGGAGCGTCTTCTTTTTCGTTTTTGTTTTGGTTTTTAGTTTGCTTGGTTTGCTTAGTTTTCTGAATAAATTGGTTGGACCCCCTCTTTCATACATTGGTTTGCAAGTAGTTTGGTTTGGTTTGGAAAAGAGTAGCAAAGTTCATACTTATGTGGTAAAAAGAGCTTGTTTTTTACGGTGGCCTATGCTTTGTCATGCCATGCTTGATATTGTTTTGGATTTATGCTTAGTATTCTTTGCTGTAGCATGACTTGTTATAAACAATTGAGATTGCTTAATGTGCCTTGGATGAATCATGCGTTGTTTTAGCATATTATAGCATAGTATAGTGGTATTCTCCTTTGATACTTTATCTGGGTTGACTTGGCGCATGCTCACACCATGTTATGACTATCTCCAGTCACCATAGCCTTTATGATCCTTTAGTTTTCAACTTGTAGTATCACTTTATGCTTTGATCAATGATGTTTTGTCGCTCTGCATGACTATGGCCATTATTGCTCTCTTAGTTTGTCGCCCCCAGTCTTTTGCTAGCCTCCACAACCAAGTATGAGTTCCACTCATGCATCCAACTCCCTAAACCAAGTTATTCCAAAGAGTCCACCATACCTACTGATGCACTCGACTTTCAATGTAGAGCTCGTTAGGAACCCCAAGAGGAAGGTATGATGAGAACAACAGTAAGTTTTCCCTCAGTTATGAAACCAAGGTTTAATCGAACCAGTAGGAGCAAGGAAACACCCCAAAGGTGTTACTATCTGAGCTTTGGCAGGGCGCACTACCGGTGCTAGTAGCAACGTGGAGACCTACACAACACAACCACAGAACTTTGTCCCCAACTTGCGATGAGGTTGTCAATCTCACCGTGTTTTGCGGAAAACAAAGGATTAAACGTATCGAATGGAAGGAAGTAAAAGTTTGCAGAAAGTAAACACAAAGCAGTAAAAGATTGTAGATTGTATATAAAAGACAAGGACCGGGATCCATAGTTCACTACAGGTGGCTCTCCATAAATAGATAACATGTTGGGTGAACAAATTACAGCGGGGCAATTGACAAACACCGAGAAAGCAATACATGCATATACTAATCATCTTGACTCATTTGAGACTTGATTGTGCATTACAAAATAATACATAGACCGCCATCCAACTGCATCTATGACTAATAATCCACCTTCAGGTTATCATCCGAAACCCCTCCAGTATTAAGTTGCAAGGAACAGATTATTGCTTTACGAACTGCGTGTAAAGTAAACAATACAATTGTTCTATGAACAAAGGACCGTTGTTTTCTCCCTAGTAGCAATAGCACATCTAGTACCTTAGAGATTTCTGTCACTTCCCCAGATTACCAGAGGCATGAACCCACTATCGAGCATAAATACTAACTCTTGGAGTTGCTAGCATCTACTTGGCCAAGATAGCTACTAACAACGGAAAGCATGCAAGATCTCAAATAACAAAGACATGATAGAATCAATAATCAATCTGAAATAGCATCTTAATATCCATCGGATCCCCGCAAACACAACATGTATGAATTACAAATAGATGATCTTGATCATGAACGGAGCTCACAAGATTTAAACATGAAAGCACAAAGGAGTAGAAACCAGCCATCTAGCTACTACATGGATCCGTAGTCCAATGATGAACTACTCACGCATCACACCAGAGGCTTGCATGGTGATGAAGAAGGCCTCCAGGGTGAATTCCCCTCTCCGGTAGGGTGCCGGGAAGAGCTTCAGATCCCTGCCGATCTAGGGATGGAGATGACGGCGGCTACAGACTCTTTCGTGGATTTTTGAACGGGTACCTAGGGTTTTCGTCCTGAGGGCAACTTATAGGCGGAAGGAGAGGCCGAGGGGGGTGCTGGGGTCGGCCAGACCACCCCCTGCCACGGGCCAAGCCTGGCCGCGCGGCTAGGTGATGTGGCCGGCCCCTGGCCCCTCTCCGTCTCGTATTCTGGCACTTGATCCCTTCCGGAAAAATAGGCACTTTGGCTTTTGTCCCGTCCAATTCTGAGAATATTCATTTTCTGACTTTCCTGGAACCAAAAACAGCAGAAAACAGGCAGCTGGCACTGTGGCTCTTGTTAATAGGTTAGTCCAAGAAATCATATTAAAAGTACTCCAAAGTTGGAACAAAACACAAGAAAGTGGATAAAACCAAGCATGGAACATCAAAAATTATAGATACATTTGCAATGTATCAACATCCCCAAGCTTAACTCCTGCTCGTCCTCGAGTAGGTAAGTGATAAAAAGAAATAATTTTTGAGGTGACATGCACCATTAAAGACTTGATCAAAGTATTTGCAAAACATTCAAGGTTGGGATCATAGTACTTCAATCATAACATGAAAGACAAAGTTCTAGCAATAAGCAAAGAGACTATGATGCAACATGAAAAGGCACAAACAAGAGATTCATGAATAACATGCTTTGCAAGTCATTTGTTTGTTTCACATAAAGAAAACATAGCATAATAGTATTCAGCTTGTCCCTCAATAGATTAGCAAATATAAATGCATAGGACACCTTCAAAGTTCATAAGAGTGACTAGATACAATAGTTTCAAACAAGAAATAACAAGTTATGCATCAATCAACTAGTCTTGGGACAATGCACATAGAACTAAGAATGGCCACTATGCTCTCAAAGTAGGTGCATAAAGGTAGAAGGTGGAGACTCAATATAATGGTGGAAGAAAGGCCTTTTGTAAAAGGAAGTAGGGATTCAAGTCTCATAAAGAGCTTCCAAAAATTATGGTACTTATAGCTTTCAGCTCGCATTGCCCCTATCATAAGCATCTTTAAGTGATTAAGGTTAAAGTGACACAACTAAGAGGATATGCTTGACAAGTTATACACCGAAATCTCATGCCCCTTACTTACGAAGACCGATCCTCATGCTACTCAACTTCAGTCACGAGTAAGCTCTTGTCATTGTAAGTATATGTGTATCATTAAGAACCACCAACGGGGTACCCCTTGCACATGATACGGGAGCTTTCCCATAAGCAAAATGACAAGGCAAGCAGACAATGAGCATCTCAGCGATCTTTTTATTTGCTATTTGCATAGGTTTTTATTGAGGATGCTTCATAGAGTGCTCATTATGGTGATGCTGCAAGTTTCCACCATGATTAGGCATGGCTTAGGCTAGCGGCCCAGGCGTTTCTCTAACACACATACAAAATCCATGATCTTACAAGTTCCACTTTTATTTCACACCGCCGGGATCCGTAAGCAAAAGAACATGATATCAACGTGGTACAAAGTACAAGTGCAATGCTGAAAGCGTTCCCCATGAAACATGGTTCTGCTAATTTCAACTTATAAAGCGCAAGCATATACGCAACAAAGAAGGACCCGATAGTTCAAGTTTATTAGAGGCAATAAAGTAAAGTGTGTCATCAAGTTCGTGAGTGTATATGCTTGTGCTTTATAAGTTGAAATTAGCAGAACCATGTTTCATGGGGAACGCTTTCAACATTGTACTTGTACTTTGTATCCCGTTGATATCATGTTCTTTTGCTTACGGATCCCGAAGGTGTGAAATAAAAGTGGAACTTGTAAGATCATGGAGTTTGTATGTGTGTTAGATAAACGCCTGGGCCGCTAGCCTAAGCCATGCCTAATCATGGTGGAAACTTGCTGTTGGAGATATGCCCTAGAGGTAATAATAAATGTAGTTATTATTATATATCTTTGTGTTTATGATAAATGTTTACATTCATGCTATAATAGTATTAACAAGGAAACCATTAATACTTGTGTGATTTGTAAACTTAATTTGAAGTCCCTAGTATAGCCTCTATACTTCACTAGCTTGTTGGTTGATTGATGATGTGGTTTCTTTGTCATGAACATTGAGATGTTATCAACAACAAGATCATATCGTTAGGAGAATGATATGGTGGACATACTCCTATAGACAAGCGTAGCATAAAGATCAAGTCATTTCAATAGTTCAATTGCTATATGCTTTCTGATACATAGTAACCTAATTCCTTCGACCATGAGATCATGCATATTGCCTTTACTGGATGGATGCTTTGATGTCATCAAACACCACACCGTAACAGGGTGGCTATAAAAGTGGCATTGGGTGTTCGGAAAGTATTGGTTGAAACACATGGATCAAGAGTGGGATTTGTCCATCCACATGACGGATAGATATTCTCTGGGCCCTCTCGGTGAAATGTCATCCAATTAGCTTGCAAGCATGTGACTTGGTCACAAGGGATCACATATCACGGGAACGAGAAAAGAGTACTTATCAGTAACGAGGTTGAACTAGGTATGCAGAGATACCGATGATCATGACCTCGGATAAGTAACATATCGTGAGACAAAGGGAAATTGGTATCGTATGTAAGTGGTTCATTCGATCGCAAAGTAATCGTAGAAATATGTGGGAGCCATATGAATTTCCAGATTCCTCTATTGGTTATTGTTCGGAGAAGTGTCTCGATCATGTCCGCATAATTCACGAACCGTAGGGAGACACACTTAAGGATTCGACGTTGTTTGAGTAGTTATGGTATTATGAGAAAGAGACCGAATGTTGTTCGGAGTCTCGGATGGGATCCGGGATATCACGAGGTGATCCGGAATGGTCCGGAGAATAAGATTCATATAAGGAAAGTCCCATTTCGGAGTTGGGGAATGGTTCCGGTGTTTTCATCGGGAACATTCTAGAAGGTCCCGGAATGTCCGGCACTCCGGGGGGGAAGGGGTACATGAATGTGTCATTGCAAGTTGGAATGATTGCATCATGTACTAAGTGTTCTCGCTGTCCAAAATAAAGGGTTTATTTAATTCCTAAATTGGAAAAGTCAAACGGCTAGTTTGAAAGTCAAACTGCCAGTTTTGGAAAGTGGGAAGAGGAGGAGAAGAGGAGACCGACTTGGGGAAGGAGTCCCCAAGCCGGCGGCCAGCTCCAAGCCGAGTTGGGGAGGGACTCCCTCCCTCCCCTGGCGCGCCAGCCCTCCCACCTATAAAGGGAGGGGCAGGGCTCCCCTCCCAACACACACAAGTTCCTATCCTCTAAACTAGAAACTAGACCTAGACCCCGGTTTAGAGCTGTTTCGGTTTAGAGCCTTCTAATTGGTTTAGAGCCCTCTAATTGGTGTGTCTAATTACTAGACCACTAATAGCCTCTCTCATAAGCTCCACCATACTCGCACCGGCTTAAGGCGAAGCCCTGCGGGATCTCCCCTCTACCTCCGGTACCACGCCGTTGTGCTGCCGGAATCGCGAGGAGAGTGCTACAACCTCCGCTGCCTGCTGGAACAAGGGAGAGGAAGGTCTTCGTCGAGTACCGAACGTGTGACCGACTGCGGGAGCGCTGCGGGAACGCGGCGCCGGAAGGATCGTCTACGCGATCTTGAGATCGGAAAGAGTACGACTACATCACCCACGAGAATCTGCTCTCGTTAAACACTTTGGAATCTTCGAGGGTGAGTTATTCCATCGACTCGTTGCTACAATCTAGTAGATAGATCTTGGCTTGTTTGTTTGTATGCGATAGAAAATTTTTGTTTTCCATGCTACGAACCCCTACAGTGGTATCAGAGCCGTGTCTATATGTAGATCTGTTGCACGAGTAGAACACAATGGTCATTGTGGGCGTTGATGCTTTTATTGTAGATTGCTTTTTGTGTACTTTGCATCTTGCGGTATGTTGGGATGAAGCGGCCCGGGCTAACCTTACATGACATCGTTCATGAGACTTGCTCCACGCTTGACATGCAACTCGTTTTGCATAAGTGGCTTTGCGGGTGCCTGTTTCTCCTAGCATAGTAAAGATCCAATTTACAACGGGTGATCAACAATGCTAGTATCAATGTTGTGGTTCTTGTTCGTAAGTTAGAACGACACTTATTGAAAGCCCCAAACCACGTAAAATATGCAAAGAAAGTAGAGGCGTCTAACTTTGTTTTGCAGGGGTGTGCAGTGATGTGATATGGCCATGATTGTGATTATATTTGATGTATGCAATGTTCCTTATTGTAAGTTGGCAACCGGCAGGAGCCATATGGTTGTCTTTAATTTCTGTTAAGACCTGCGTGTCTATTCAAAATAGTTGTAATAGTTGAAGCTGGTGGAAGACAACCATGAAGAAGCGTCATTGACCTTGATGCTATGCCGGTGATGATGGAGATCATGTTCGTGCTTGAAGATGGAGATCGGAAGCACAAAGAAGAAAGGCCATATCATATCACATATTATGAATTGCATGTGATGTTAATCCTTTATGCATCTTGTATTGCTTAGTAGACGACGGTAGCATTATAAGATGATCCCTCATGCACATAAATTTCAAGTTCTAAAAGTGTTCACCCTTAGTATGCACCGTTGCCAAAGCTTGCTGCTTCGAAGCACCACGTGATGATCGGGTGTCTTTGATTCCGCGGGTGACTACAACGTAAGCAAGCCAGATTTGCTTATGCGGAAGCTAAGGTTTGATCTTGACGAGCCTAGCATGTACAGACATGGCCTCAGGAACACGGATCGCCGAAAGGCAAAGCATGAATCATATAGTAGATATGATGAACATGATGATTGTTCGCCATTAAAACTATATCAGCTCTCGTGATGATCGGTGTTGATGTAGTGGATTTGGTTCGTGTGATCACTAAAACAATGTGAGGGATGTTGTTTTGAGTGGGAGTTCACCTAGTTTAATTTCATTAATTAATTTGAACTCAATTTGTCATAAACTTAGTCTAAACTATTGCAAATATGTTGTAGATCAATGGCAGCCCCTACCATCAATTTTAATGCGTTCCTAGAGAAAGAAAAGTTGAAAAACAATGGAAGCAACTTCGCAGATTGGTTCCGCAATTTGAGGATTGTCCTCACAGCTGGTAATTTGACCTATGTGCTGGATGCACCGCTAGGTGACCCACCTGCAACTGATGCTACCAATGAAGTAAAGAATGTTTACCTCGCTCGGAAGAATCAGTACTCCATAGTTCAGTGTGCTATCTTGTATGGTTTAGAATCGGAGCTTCAGAAAAGGTTTGAAGAGTCAGATCCATATGATATTGTCGAGGATCTCAAATTAATCTTTGAGACTCATGCGGCAATTGAAAGTTATGAAGCTTCTGAAAAGTTCTTTAACTGCAAGATGGAAGAGGGTAGCTCCGTCAGTGAGCATGTGCTTAAAATGTCTGGGCACGCAAATAAACTTCAAAGTTTGGGTATAGTGATTCCTAATACTTTGGGGGTTTACCGCATCCTCCAATCACTACCACCAAGTTACAAGAACTTTGTGATGAACTACAACATGCAGAACATGAACAAAGAGTTGCCAGAACTATTTGCTATGTTAAAATCTGCAGAAGTGGAGATCAAGAAAGAGCACCAAGTGTTGATGGTCAATAAGACCACCAAATTCAAGAAAGGCAAGTCTAAGCAGAAGGGACACTTCAAGAAGGGTGGTAAGAAAGTTACCACGCCGACGAAGAAGACCAAGGCTGGACCCAAGCCTGATACTGAGTGCTTTTACTGCAAGGGAGAAGGTCACTGGAAGCGGAATTGCCCAAGGTACTTGGCGGATTTGAAGAACGGCAACATCAAGAAGAAAGGTATATCTGATATACATGTTATTGATGTGTATCTCACTAGTACTCGTAGTAGTGCCTGGGTATTTGATACTGGTTCGGTTGCTCATATTTGTAACTCGAAACAGGAGCTACAGAATAAACGGAAGCTAGTGAAGAACGAGGTGACGATGCGCGTAGGAAACGGATCAAAGGTTGATGTGATCGCGGTCGGCACGCTACCTCTTCATCTACCATCGGGATTAGTTTTATACTTAAATAATTGTTATTTGGTGCCTGCATTAAGCATGAACATTATATCAGGATCTTGTTTATTGCGAGACAGTTACTTGTTTAAATCCGAGAATAATGGTTGTTCGATTTATATGAGTAATGTGTTTTATGCACATGCACCTTTGATAGATGGTCTATTCATATTGAATCTCGATAGTGGAAATACACATATTAATAACATTGAGGCTAAACGTTTGAAATCAAGCGATAATTTGACCTATATGTGGCACTGTCGTCTTGGTCACATTGGAGTGAAACGTATGAAGAAACTCCATTCCGATGGACTTCTTGAATCACTTGATTTTGAATCACTTGAAAGATGTGAAGCATGTCTGATGGGTAAAATGACTAAGACTCCATTTTCTGGTATGATGGAGCGAGCTACAGACTTATTGGAAATCATACATACCGATGTGTGTGGTCCAATGAGTGTAGCATCGCGCAGTGGTTATCGTTATGTTCTTACCTTCACGGATGACTTGAGTAGATATGGGTATATCTATTTCATGAAACATAAGTCCGAAACTTTCGAGAAGTTTAAGGAGTTTCAAAGTGAGGTAGAGAATCAACGTAACAAGAAGATTAAATTTCTACGTTCTGATCGTGGAGGTGAATATCTAAGTTACGAGTTTGGCGAGCATTTAAAGAAGTGCGGAATACTTTCACAATTGACACCGCCGGGAACACCACAGCGTAATGGTGTGTCTGAACGTCGTAATCGAACTCTCTTAGATATGGTTCGTTCTATGATGTCACTTACAGATTTGCCACTATCATTTTGGGGTTATGCATTAGAAACAGCCGCATTCACTTTAAATAGGGCACCGTCTAAATCCGTTGAAACGACACCGTATGAATTATGGTTTGGGAAGAAACCTAAATTGTCGTTCCTTAAAGTTTGGGGATGCGAAGCCTATGTAAAGAAGTTACAGCCGGACAAGCTTGAACCCAAAGCGGAAAAATGCGTCTTCATAGGATACCCGAAGGAAACTGTTGGGTATACCTTCTATCATAGATCCAAAGGCAAAATCTTCGTTGCTAAGAATGGATCCTTTCTAGAGAAGGAATTTCTCTCGAAAGAAGTGACTGGAAGGAAAGTAGAACTCGACGAGGTTGTCGAACCTTCTCTCGAAATTGCGAGTAGCGCAGCACCGGAAGAAGTTCCTGTGGTGCCTGCACCAATAAGAGAGGAAGCTAATGATAGTGATCATGAAACTTCGGTTGAAGTTGCTACAGAGCCTCGGAGGTCAACAAGAACTCGTACCACTCCAGATTGGTATGATTCCGTTATGAATGTCATGTTGGTGGACAACACCGATGACCCCGAGACATATGAGGAAGCGATGATGAGCCCAGATTCCAATAAATGGCAAGAAGCCATGAAATCCGAGATTGGATCCATGTACGAAAACCAAGTATGGACTTTGGTGGACTTACCGGATGGCCGGAAGGCTGTCGAGAACAAATGGATTTTCAAGAAGAAAACAGATGCTGATGGTAATGTTACTGTCTATAAAGCTCGACTTGTCGCAAAAGGGTTTCGACAAATTCAAGGAGTTGACTACGATGAGACTTTCTCACCGGTAGCGAAGCTAAAGTCTGTGAGGATTATGTTAGCAATCGCTGCATATTATGATTATGAGATATGGCAGATGGATGTCAAAACAGCATTCCTCAATGGAGACATTGATGAAGAGTTATATATGATACAACCCAAAGGTTTTGTCGATCCTAAAGATGCTAACAAGGTATGCAAGCTTCAACGGTCCATCTATGGATTGAAGCAAGCATCCCGAAGTTGGAATCAACGTTTTGATAAGGTAATCAAAAGTATTGGTTTTATACAAACTTATGGAGAAGCTTGTATTTACAAGAAAGTGAGTGGGAGCTCTGTAGCATTCTTAATACTGTATGTGGATGACATATTGTTGATTGGGAATGATGTAGACCTTCTTAATAGTGTCAAGGAATATTTGAATAATAGTTTTTCAATGAAGGATCTTGGCGAAGCAGCTTACATATTAGGCATAAAGATTTATAGAGATAGATCGAAACGCCAAATATCATTGTCACAAAGTACATATTTGGACAAAGTTCTAAAGAGGTTTGGAATGGAAGATAGCAAGAAAGGGTTCTTGCCCATGTTGCCCAATACGACGTTGAGTAAAACTCAAAGTCCGACATCGGCAGAAGATAGAGAAAGGATGAGTAAGACTCCCTATGCCTCAGCCATAGGATCTCTAATGTATGCCATGCTATGTACTAGACCCGACATCGCATATGCTGTTAGTTTAACTAGCAGATATCAAAGTGATCCAGGAGTGGATCATTGGACAGCGGTCAAAAACATCCTTAAGTACTTGAGAAGAACTAAGGATATGGTTCTTTCTTATGGAGGTGATGAACAGCTCGTTGTTAATGGTTACACCGATGCTAGTTGGAACACCGATCCAGATGATTCTAAATCACAATCTGGATACGTATTTATTTTGAATGGTGCAGCAGTTAGCTGGAGGAGTGCAAAGCAAAGCGTTGTGGCGAGATCTTCAACTGAATCGGAATACATGGCTGCTTCGGAGGCTTCACAAGAAGCAATATGGATGAAAGAGTTCATTACAGAGCTGGGTGTGGTTCCAAGTGCGCTGGACCCAATGTCTATCTACTGTGATAACATGGGCGCCATAGCCAATGCGCAAGAACCAAGGTCACACAAGAAGCTGAAGCATATCAAGCTACGTTTTCACGCTATTCGAGAACATATCCAGGATGGGGATATAAAGATTTGCAAAGTACACACAGATCTGAATGTGGCGGATCCGTTGACTAAACCTCTCCCGAGGGCAAAACATGACCAACACCAAACTGCCATGGGTGTTCGGTATATTACCATGTAATCTAGATTAGATGACTCTAGTGCAAGTGGGAGACTGTTGGAGATATGCCCTAGAGGTAATAATAAATGTAGTTATTATTATATATCTTTGTGTTTATGATAAATGTTTACATTCATGCTATAATAGTATTAACAAGGAAACCATTAATACTTGTGTGATTTGTAAACTTAATTTGAAGTCCCTAGTATAGCCTCTATACTTCACTAGCTTGTTGGTTGATTGATGATGTGGTTTCTTTGTCATGAACATTGAGATGTTATCAACAACAAGATCATATCGTTAGGAGAATGATATGGTGGACATACTCCTATAGACAAGCGTAGCATAAAGATCAAGTCATTTCAATAGTTCAATTGCTATATGCTTTCTGATACATAGTAACCTAATTCCTTCGACCATGAGATCATGCATATTGCCTTTACTGGATGGATGCTTTGATGTCATCAAACACCACACCGTAACAGGGTGGCTATAAAAGTGGCATTGGGTGTTCGGAAAGTATTGGTTGAAACACATGGATCAAGAGTGGGATTTGTCCATCCACATGACGGATAGATATTCTCTGGGCCCTCTCGGTGAAATGTCATCCAATTAGCTTGCAAGCATGTGACTTGGTCACAAGGGATCACATATCACGGGAACGAGAAAAGAGTACTTATCAGTAACGAGGTTGAACTAGGTATGCAGAGATACCGATGATCATGACCTCGGATAAGTAACATATCGTGAGACAAAGGGAAATTGGTATCGTATGTAAGTGGTTCATTCGATCACAAAGTAATCGTAGAAATATGTGGGAGCCATATGAATTTCCAGATTCCTCTATTGGTTATTGTTCGGAGAAGTGTCTCGATCATGTCCGCATAATTCACGAACCGTAGGGAGACACACTTAAGGATTCGACGTTGTTTGAGTAGTTATGGTATTATGAGAAAGAGACCGAATGTTGTTCGGAGTCTCGGATGGGATCCGGGATATCACGAGGTGATCCGGAATGGTCCGGAGAATAAGATTCATATAAGGAAAGTCCCATTTCGGAGTTGGGGAATGGTTCCGGTGTTTTCATCGGGAACATTCTAGAAGGTCCCGGAATGTCCGGCACTCCGGGGGGGAAGGGGTACATGAATGTGTCATTGCAAGTTGGAATGATTGCATCATGTACTAAGTGTTCTCGCTGTCCAAAATAAAGGGTTTATTTAATTCCTAAATTGGAAAAGTCAAACGGCTAGTTTGAAAGTCAAACTGCCAGTTTTGGAAAGTGGGAAGAGGAGGAGAAGAGGAGACCGACTTGGGGAAGGAGTCCCCAAGCCGGCGGCCAGCTCCAAGCCGAGTTGGGGAGGGACTCCCTCCCTCCCCTGGCGCGCCAGCCCTCCCACCTATAAAGGGAGGGGCAGGGCTCCCCTCCCAACACACACAAGTTCCTATCCTCTAAACTAGAAACTAGACCTAGACCCCGGTTTAGAGCTGTTTCGGTTTAGAGCCTTCTAATTGGTTTAGAGCCCTCTAATTGGTGTGTCTAATTACTAGACCACTAATAGCCTCTCTCATAAGCTCCACCATACTCGCACCGGCTTAAGGCGAAGCCCTGCGGGATCTCCCCTCTACCTCCGGTACCACGCCGTTGTGCTGCCGGAATCGCGAGGAGAGTGCTACAACCTCCGCTGCCTGCTGGAACAAGGGAGAGGAAGGTCTTCGTCGAGTACCGAACGTGTGACCGACTGCGGGAGCGCTGCGGGAACGCGGCGCCGGAAGGATCGTCTACGCGATCTTGAGATCGGAAAGAGTACGACTACATCACCCACGAGAATCTGCTCTCGTTAAACACTTTGGAATCTTCGAGGGTGAGTTATTCCATCGACTCGTTGCTACAATCTAGTAGATAGATCTTGGCTTGTTTGTTTGTATGCGATAGAAAATTTTTGTTTTCCATGCTACGAACCCCTACACTTGCAGCATCACCATAATGAGCACTCTATGAAGCATCCTCAATAAAAACCTATGCAAATGGCAAATAAAAAGATCGTTGAGATGCTCATTGTCTGCTTGCCTTGTCATTTTGATTATGGGAAAGCTCCCGTATCATGTGCAAGGGGTACCCCGTTGGCGGTTCTTAATGACATATACTTACAATGACAAGAGCTTACTCGTGACTGAAGTTGAGTAGCATGAGGATCGGTCTTCGTAAGTAAGGGGCATGAGATTTCAGTTTATAACTTGTCAAGCATATCCTCTTAGTTGTGTCACTTTAACCTTAATCACCTTCAAGATGCTTATGATAGGGGCAATGAGAGCTGAAAGCTATAAGTACCATAATTTTTGGAAGCTCTTTATGAGACTTGAATCCCTACTTCCTTTTACAAAGGTTTTTCTTCCACCATTATATTGAGTCTCCACCTTCTATCTTTATGCACTTACTTTGAGAGCATAGTGGCCATTCTTAGTTCTACGTGCATTGTCCCAAGACTAGTTGATTGATGCATAACTTGATATTGCTTGTTTTAAACTATTGTATCTAGTCACTCTTATGAACTTTGAAGGTGTCCTATGCATTTATATTTGCTACTCTATTGAGGGACAAGCTGAATACTATTATGCTATGTTTTCTTTATGTGAAACAAACAAACGTCTTGCAAAGCATTGTTATTCATGAATCTTTTGTTTGTGCCTTTTCATGTTGCATCATAGTTTCTTTGCTTATTGCTAGAACTTTGTCTTTCATGTTATGATTGAAGTACTATGATCCCAGCTTTGAATGTTTTGCAAATACTTTGATCAAGTTTATGATGGTGCATGTCACCTAAAAAATTATTCTTTCTTTTTATCACTTACCTACTCGAGGACGAGCAGGACTTAAGCTTGGGGATGTTGATACATTGCAAATGTATCTATAATTTTTGATGTTCCATGCTTGGTTTTATCCACTTTCTTGTGTTTTGTTCCAACTTTGGAGTACTTTTCATATGATTTCTTGGACTAACCTATTAACAAGAGCCATAGTGCCAGTTGCCTGTTTTCTACTGTTTTTGGTTCCAGGAAAGTCAGAAAATGAATATTCTCGGAATTGGACGGGACAAAAGCCAAAGTGCCTATTTTTCCGGAAGGGATCAAGTGCCAAAATACGAGACGGAGAAGGGCCAGAGAGCCACCACACCACCTGGCCGCGCGGTTAGGCCTAGTCCATGCCAGGGGTGGTGTGGCCGCTCCCGGCACCCCCCTCGGCCTCTCCTTCCGCCTATATATTGCCCTCGTGACGAAAACCAAGTACCCGATCAAAAATCCACGAAAGAGTCTATAGCCACCGTCATCTCCATCCCTAGATCGGGAGGGATCTGAAGCTCTTCCCGGCACCCTGCCGGAGAGGGGAATTCACCCTGGAGGCCTTCTTCATCACCATGCAAGCCTCCAGTGTGATGCGTGAGTAGTTCATCCTTGGACTACGGATCCATGTAGTAGCTAGATGGCTGGTTCTCCTCCTTTGTGCTTTCATGTTTAGATCTTGGGAGCTCCGTTCATGATTAAGATCATCTATTTGTAATCCATACATGTTGTGTTTGCGGGGATCCGATGGATATTGAGATGTTATTTCAGATTGATTATTGATTCTATCATGTCTTTGTTATTTGTGATCTTGCATGCTTTCCGTTGTTTGTAGCTATCTTGGCCAAGTAGATGCTAGCAACTCCAAGAGTTAGTATTTATGCTCGATAGTGGGTTCATGCCTCTGGTAATCTGGGGAAGTGACAGAAATCTCTAAGGTACTAGATGTGCTGTTGCTACTAGGGAGAAAACAACAATCCTTTGTTCATAGAACAATCGTATTGTTTACTTTACACGCAGTTCGTAAAGCAATAATCTGTTGCTTGCAACTTAATACTGGAGGGGGTTCGGATGATAACCTGAAGGTGGATTATTAGTCATAGATGTTGTTGGATGGCGGTCTATGTATTATGTTGTATTGCCCAATCAAGTCTCAAAGGAGTCAAGATGATTAGTATATGCATGTATTGCTTTCTCGGTGTTTGTCAATTGCCCCGCTAATTTGTTCACCCAACATGTTATCTATCTAAGGAGAGCCACCTCTAGTGAACTATGGATCCCGGTCCTTTTTCTTTACATACAATCTACAACTGTTTACTTCTTTGTGTTTACTTTCTGCAAACTTTTACTTCTTTCCATTCGATACGTTTAATCCTTTGTTTTCCGCAAAACACGGTGAGATTGACAACCTCATCGCAAGTTGGGGACAAAGTTCTGTGGTTGTGTTGTGCATGTCTCCACGTTGCTACTAGCACCGGTAGTGCGCCCTGCCAAAGCTCAGCTAGTAACATCTTTGGGGTGTTTCCTTGCTCCTACTGGTTCGATTAAACCTTGGTTTCATAACTGAGGGAAAACTTGCTGTTGTGCTCATCATACCTTCCTCTTGGGGTTCCCAATGAGCTCTACGTCGAACGATGAGCACATCACCTGTTTTCTGCTGTTTTTGGTTCCAGGAAAGTCAGAAAATGAATATTCTCGGAATTGGACGGGATAAAAGACAAAGTCAGTTTTTCACCGAGGGACACCCGGAGCCAGAATACGAGACGGAGAGGGGCCAGGGATCCGCCACACCACCTGGTCGCGTGGCCCAGCCTGGCCCGGGCCAGGGGGTGGTCTGGCCGCCCTAGGCACCCCCTCGGCCTCCCCTTTCGCCTATAAGATGCCTCTGATACAGAAACCCTAAGTACCCGATGAAAAATTCTACGAAAGAGTCTGTAGCCGCTGTCATCTCCATCCCTAGATCGGGAGGGATCTGAAGCTCTTCCCGACACCCTGCCGGAGAGGGGAATTCACCCTGGAGGCCTTCTTCATCACCATGCAAGCCTCCGGTATGATGCGTGAGTAGTTCATATCTAGACTACGGGTCCATGTAGTAGCTAGATGGCTGGTTCTCCTCCTTTGTGCTATCATGTTTAGATCTTGTGAGCTCCGTTCATGATCAAGATCATCTATTTGTAATTCTACATGTTGTGTTTGCGGGGATCCGATGGATATTGAGATGCTATTTCAGATTGATTATTGATTCTATCATATCTTTGTTATTTGTGATCTTGCATGCTTTCCATTGTTAGTAGCTATCTTGGCCAAGTAGATGCTAGCAACTCCAAGAGTTAGTATTTATGCTCGATAGTGGGTTCATGCCTCTAATAATCTGGGGAAGTGACAGAAATCTCTAAGGTACTAGATGTGTTGTTGCTACTAGGGAGAAAACAACAATCCTTTGTTCATAGAACAATCATATTGTTTACTTTACACACAATGCGTAATGCAATTATCCGTTGCTTGCAACTTAATACTGGAGGGGGTTCGGATGATAACCTGAAGGTGGATTTTTAGTCATAGATGTAGTTGGATTACAGTCTATGTATAATGTTGTAATGCCCAATCAAGTCTCAAAGGAGTCAAGATGAGTAGTATATGCTTGTATGCTTTATCGATGTTTGTCAATTGTCCCGCTGTAATTTGTTCACCCAACATGTCATCTATCTTAAGGAGAGCTACTACTAGTGAACTATGGACCCCCGTCCTTTCTTTACTATCAATCTACAATCAACTATTTACTATTTTCTGTTTACTTTTTACAAACTATTACTTTCTTTCACTCGATACGTTTAATCATTTGTTTTCAGCAAAACCGGTGAGATTGACAACCTCATCACAAGTTGGGGGCAAAGTTATGTGGTTGTGTTGTGTCGGTCTCCATGTTGCTGCTGGCACGGTAGTGAGCCCTGCCAAAGTTCAGCTAGCAACACCTTTGAGGTGTTTCCTTGCTCCTACTGGATTGATAATCTTGGTTTCATAACTGAGGTAAAACTTGTTGTTGTGCTCATCATACCTTCCTCTTGGGGTTCCCCAACGGACTCGATATATTTTGGGCTAAGCACTGCTACAGAGAACTAATCCTCAAAGCAATGACACTGACACCATCCGAACAACACCAGTAGTCCTCCACTCCAATAACAACGCCTTCAAGAAGGAAACTGTGCCCAAGTGTCGTCGTTGCCCGATCAAAGATCATAGGTTTTCACCCTGGAGAAAGTCCTCGCTCACAAAACAATGCCTTCAACAAGGTCATTGCCAGGCACAACCAGTTAAGGCCAGACCTTGGATTTTCACCCTGTAAGGTAAGACTGGGAACTCCCCCTGTGTTGACTTCCCGCACCAGCAATCGCTGCAATGAGTCCCAGATCACGCAGCTAGTTCTCCGTCGCCACAAGAACTAAAATCACCATCGCTACCCTCATATTTCCGCTTTTCTGACATTCTCCGCATCTGACTTCACCATGGCTCAAAGAATGGCACTTGGTGGGAACAAACAACAGAGCTTCGCAACGCTCCCGCTGAAACCAAACGGCCAGAAAAACAAGGTGCGCACGACCGAATACCTTCCGATCCAGCAATCTCCAGGCATGATACGCCCATGGGAGTTCGCCGGCGGAGCCTTCCGGAACCCGCCTCTCCAAACCAGATCAACGAGGGCAGACATCAAGCAGATCTTCGTCTTTGTGCGAAAGAAACCAAAGGACCACCTCCTTTATTAGATCCGACGCAGCGATCCCCACACCGCCGGCCGGCTCCCGGAGAATGGATCGAGCAGACAATTAGGGATAGAGAGCCGATCTAGGTCTTCCAAACGGAATCCCATCGCCGTCACCTCCTCCACCAGATCGCCACCCGCTCCACGCCGGTAGAGGCTGCCGCCTCCAGATCCAAGCTCCCACGAAGCCACCGCCGTCCGGAGCCGCGAAGACGTCGATGGCGAGGGGGCCCCGTCCAGCGCCGACGTTCTCCTCCCTACCGCCGTGCTGGGGCCGGGAGGCCAGATCCCCACCGCCCCCATCACCGGCGCCGCGCACTTAGGCCGGCGGCCCTCCGGGGGCGACGAGGAGGGAGAAGGATGGAGGGGGAGGAGGTGGCGGCGAGGTTAGGGTTTTGCCCCCTCGGTCGCCAGGAGGGAACGACACGAGGGGGGCTAGAAGGGATCGCGAGAGGGGTTTGAAGCCAGGAGGTAAGGCTATCATGGACAATGCAACTATCCAAATAAGTACCAATTTGCTGAAAACCAAGAATATGCATGGAAGCAAACAACTAAAACTTGGCTTCTAAACCCTAGGAAATTGAAAATACAAAGAACCGAATGACCCTTGCTGGCCGCAGGTCCAGTAGAACGTACGCGAGGATAGCTCAAAGGACGTACGTGCTGCATTAGTTTTTGAGAGGAGACGAAGAGTACGAACTTGATACAGTAGTACTACTTTGATTAACTGAAGAATGACCAGTGCATTCTGTCCGAGAGAGTACCATATTATAGCGCCTGACCAAAATAGTAGGCAGTACCAGCACTGCGCGCGTCAACCGTCCCTAGTGATGGCTAATGAGTAATATTGACTTCAATTTTGTCCCGTTTTTTTGGACCTGCTTGGTTGCAAGGTCAGAGGAGCACAGAATACCAACAAACAGTACCCCCTAGTCATAAATAAAACAGACAAAAGAGCATGAAAGTTTGCACGAAATAAATATGTGCAAGTGCACTAACACCTCAGTCGAAGTACCACCTCTGTTCGGGATTATAGGTTCTAAGAGCCAAGTTGCTAATTATCAAGACAGTTCATAACTCTTTCTCATTAATCTATGCATGCACTAATAATTTTACATGCATGAGAGAAGCGTGAGGAAAATAAGAATATACATTGGACGAGAAATACTAATAAATAAGATAGCCCTTATAATCTCAAGCAATATAAAAAATCTCTCCGGACCTATAATCCCGAACAGAGACAGTAGTACGTGCTACTTGCACCTGTTCACTCTCCAGAATTCAGAAATACTCCTACACTATACCTTTTCTTCTGACGATTTATTATTGGGGGTTGGTTTTGTTTGACCAAAGGAGGGCAGGCGACGGCGTGTGCACTTGCACCGTAACTGTACTGTCGCGTACATGTCACTGTGACGGGATTAATGGCGATTGGCGAGCTAGCCCAGCCCAAGGGGCCATGTGAAACCGCTGCTTCACACTTGACATCAACTCATGTCTCATGATGGCTAGAGACAGTACAGTCCTCGTGGCAGAGACTCCCAACCTTTCTGCTCCGCCCGTACGAATCCACATGACGATGCGTCTTTCCCGTGAAGAGAACATACATCATCCAAAGAACAAAATTCAGACGTGAGAGTGGAGTAATTGGAACATTGCAGCACCTGGAGTTTGTGAGCGGCTGAGTGCAGTGCGGAAGGTAAACATTGCTGCACCTGGAGTATGTGAGCGTACTTCACTCTCCGTGAGGATGATCGAGCTGCCTCGCCAGTCGCCACCAACAACAAGGTGCACATGCAATGCAAGCCTAGATCTAGCACTACATTGTTTATGCTAGCTTTACCGAATAAAAGAAATCTGAACTCGATGTCTTTTCCTCCTAATCTATCTGGTTGACCTCAGCATCACATGGCATTATTAGCTCGCCAGTCGTCACACCGTACATGTGGAATTTGCAGGCACAGACCCATCTACAGAATTAGTATATACTACTTCAACTGTAAAGATCCATATATCATCTGACGTAGCTAGCTAATACTACATGTTCAGTCAACTCTTCCTGCACACCGCTTAGCGGTCGGCATAAACTGTCAGATCGGCACCGAGATATAGAATCGTAGATTCCTCATCCCATCCCATCCTCCCTTGTCATTTTGTTTTTTGAGATGTCCCTTATCATTAGTTTACGATGATCAATGTGTGTAAAACCCATATCCATCCGTCCGTCCGTTGGATCCAGATCGTGCGCGAGCTGCGGTGCACGTGATCTGGACCACCCGGTTGGCTCCGAGTGTGGCTTACAATCTACGGCGTCAGCGAAAGCGGTCCATAATTTGGTGGTGTTTGGCGTCGTGGCCGGGCGCCTTTTCGGCATTGGATTTGTACCTAGCGCCACGCTCTAGAAACGGTAGAAGACGCCTCAGCTTCATGAATTTGATTACCAATCAGTGATGCGTGTATTTGTCTCACAAATCCGAGGCTGACACATTCATTACTACTACTAGCACACATCACGTTCTAATTGACTTCAGAGCAAGCAGTGTTGTTAGAAGGGCATTTTCCCCATAACTCCACGGAAAACGGCCGGACGGTTCCTTCTCGCGTGTACAACAACACTCGGTTTTGTTACTAGATGATTGTGCTCTACTCCCTCCGTCCGCAAATAAGTGTACATCTAGCTTTTGCCTAAGTCAAATCTAACCAAATTTGACCAACTTTATAGAAAAATATAAAAACATATATTATATCAAATTGACAAATTATGAAACTAGATTTAAAAATAAATCTAATGGTATCAATTTAGTGTCATAAATGTTGATACGTTGTCCTAAAAAGTTAGTCAAACATAGTAAAGTTTGACTTAAGACAAGGCTAGAAGTACACTTATTTGTGGATCGGAGGGAGTATATATGTGGAGTACAATGAAAGGACAAAATATGTGACTTAGCCGTTGAGAGTGCAGCTAGCTAGCTAGCATGTTCCAAGTACTAGTGTGCACTCACCTTGACTTGCATGTGAAAAATCTATACTCAAAAGTCGAAGCAGAGGACTAGATAAAACAGAATTACTACTAGTAGTAATAAAATCCTCAAAATGCATTTGTTACAAGATTTCAGATCTTGTCGCCACATTTCGCTGCCAAAACATGCTTTTGGAAACGAACAGAGAAAAAGGGCAAAAAAAAACCCGTTCTCTTCAGAAAACCCGCATCTTGCGGAAACAGCTGTAGTTCTTTTGTCCGTTACCGCACTTATCAGTTCCCAACTCCTCACTGTCCTCACATGCAATGCAAGAAACACCCTCGCAGTGTCTGCGTTTCACGAGCAACTCCCCCTCCCGCTCCGTCTTCCTTCTCCAACCTCTCGCCTCGCTCTCTTTTCCCTTTTCTTACTACTACTACTACCAACTGCTGCACTGGACTCGAGTCGACTGAGATCCATATATAACCAATCAACCACCACCCTCTTCCTCTCTCTAGGACAGAGGGTCGCCGCGTGCGAGGGGAGAGAGAGAGGAGAAGAAGGGGGAGGGGTTGGGTTGGTGGTTGCGTTGCCAAGAGGCGGCCGGCATTGGAGTTCGGATTCTTGGTTCTTTCATTACGACGGGACCAAGAAAACCAAGGACTGACTACTGAGGGGACAAGAGGACGGGTGGTACAGTTAGAGGGCGCTGCAGCCTTCGCTTCTTTCTCCGTCTCGGGGAGAGAGAGAGAGGAGATGGGCGAGACGACCGTCATGGCCGGGTGCGGGCTGGACAAGGCGGCCAGGTGCAGCGTCAGCTTCGACACGCCGTGCGGCTCGCTGCTGCGCGAGCTCGAGGTGCGTTTCTCTCTGCGACCCCGTCTGGTCTCTGTTCTTGATTTCATTCTTCTTTTTGCAGTAATACTGTGTGGATTTCAGATTTCGGAAGAGAGCCAAAGTCTGGAACATGCCGGTTTCTTTGGCTTACTTGTTCGCTCCATTTTTTTTTTCTTTTTCGAAAAACGCTTGTTCGGTCCAGTTTATTTTGCATTTTTCTGTCAGTAACGATTTTCTCTTGTGAGAATCATCATGTTGATAGTTCCTCAGAGCGGTGCAGATTTTGAGCCGTCTGGATTTGATTTCTTCGAAACTGTCCTGTATTCGTTAGAGATATAATAGGAATATTTTCCTACTAGAATGTTCTGTTCTTTTCTTCAGTTCCAAGCTTCTTGTATTCTCTTCCAGAAGAATAACTCTCTTTTTGTAAGTAGAGCTTTTGATTCACCGTCAAGTTCCTTTCTTGATTCGTATCACTGTATATTTCTTTAAAAAGTCAGAGATCTACTTTTCCCTCTTACTTGAACGGTTGGAGGTGAAAGGGGCTTAAAAGTAGTACTGCTTAAATCCCAATCTGTGTGGCACAGCCTAACGTAGTACGGATTAGTAGCACTAGAGAGCAGAATAATGTTATCCTTGCTCTTTTAATCTACTGTAGTGTTTTTATTATTACTCATCAGTGCTTCCAGCATAACAGCATTAGGTGTGCTTAAATTGGAAACTATAACTGGGACGTTATCGCCTGCTGATTATGATTCAACTCTTTTCTGGATGTATCACCTACTAGATACGTTTGCAAAGAATCAGCAAAATACTTCCTTTTGCAAAAAAATAAAAAAAATAAAGGGTGCTGATTATGCAAACCTCTGATGTCCAAAAACAAATAATTATGGTGTGTTCCCAACTTTTTAGAAATTATGAAGGAATGGAATATGGAACAAATTAATTTTCCACTGTCAATGCCCATTTCGATAGTCATCTAATGAACATTTATGTTTTGTGTGATCTGACTGCCTTGTACTATTTTTTTTATTTGGTGTGATGCGGGCCTGGAGGGTTGGGAGGCAAGCAATCGGCTTGCTTGTTCAACAAAAGTCCTGCCAGATTGCCAGTAGGGTCTTTGTGTTGCTTGTGTGTTCCATTATATGAACTAAGAATTAGGTGCAGCATCACATGAATGAAAGTAGTTTGTTTTGAATTTAAAGGTCCTGAGGTTATTTGATTAACCTAACCTTGTTAGGTACTTGCTGATATTTATGTTCTTGTAACTATTAAGAGCTTTTTTTTTGCATTGTTTCTGTCCCTCTTTTTTGATTATCTGACACATGAAATTTATCTTAGCAAATATGGACAGAGATCGGGGAGCGTGAACAAGATAAGGATCGCATGTTCCAAGAACTGGAAGCGGAGTGTATGCGTGTGTATCGCCGTAAGGTTGACAGTGCCAATGCTGATAGATCCCAGCTCCGCCAGTCATTGATGGCCAAAGAAGCAGAGCTTAAAGTTTTAGTGGCTTCGATAGGTGAAAATACCCCGCAATATAAGGTATATATATTCTGTCATCGTCTCTAATTTCAGCTTTTGTTCAAAGCGTTAAACGTATGGACCTCCTTGCATACGGTTTCACTCACGTTTCATGTTACTCTATGTTTTGATTTGTCTACAAAGATGTAGAAGTTGTTTTCTGCGTACAACAAGTAATAAAATTATTGTTGATGCCATGCAGCCATGCTGCACCTTGTGCAGAATATTACCATATCCTGCGGTTTGGCTGTCTTTTCATTTAGATGATAGGACTTTGACATACACAGCTAAGTCATCCTTTTGATTTGTATTTATGTTGGATGGCGATGGGTATATTAGAAGAAATGAAATGAAGTACAGAAATTGGCTTGAGTGATCCAATATATGACAGCTAGATTATGTGGTTATGTATAATGGTTAACCATCCTTTTGATTGAATATTTATGACATGATGATTTATTATTATTTAAGGCTATCTGGATCGCATCTAGAATTTCCATTTATGCACGAGTTTGATCTCTGTGACGTGTTCGCCTAGTGATAGTACAATGGGCTTTCAAGTGAAATTCCTTCAGGTCATGGTTTATTTTTTCCGAAACAAACTGTGCGGCCTTTTGCCCCACAAGCCACAGCTTCAACATGCATCAGCAAGCACCTACAGAAAGATATTGCTTTTGGGATGTCAAGGATACATTACTGAAGTTACACCAAACAGTGGTGAATTACTAGATACTCTGTTTTGAGAATCATGAAGATTCATGTTAACATTACTAGAGGCGAAACTCTTGCAGCTGACATCCTTGTACAATATAAATAAAGTGGTATATTTCCGTTGTTTAGTAATATGAATGCCCATTTATAGGTGGATGAAAAACATACATCGTTGAAAGAACAGCTTGCTGCAGTGACACCTCTCTTGGAAGATCTTAGGGCCATGAAAGAAGAAAGAATCAAACAATTTTCAAAAGTGCAATCCCATATCGAGAAGATAAATGCACAAATTTCTGATTACAGTTGTCAACAAGATGTTGGTTCGTTCAAGCTTAACAATGATCATGACTTGTCAACCAGAAGGCTTGCTGATCTTCAAACGCAGCTACGCCATTTACAAAAAGAGAAGGTAATAATAACCTTGACATAAATGTTTCTATGCATAGCTCACTTCTATCCAGTCATCAGAATCAGATACATATGAGTTGAGCCATTAAAATCTTCAATTCATATAAAAAATATATTCAGTTGTATCTTATTAAAATGTGACCTAAAACATCTCGCGCAAAAGTATTTTGTAATTATCATAGATTTGTCTACTGCTTTAACCAGAAACACACTTGAAAGGACAACTCATGCTATTTTGGCTAAATCCTTTTCTTGACTATGCCATGTTTGCTACCGACTAGCTATATAATTATACAGTACTATTTTGGCTAAATCCCTTTCTTAACTATGCCATATTAGTAAAATCAAATTTTGTTCCCTTTTTGTTCAGTCTGATCGCCTTCAGAAAGTATATGTATATGTGGATGAAGTGCGATGCCTATGTGCTGTGCTTGGGATGGATTTTGCAAATACGGTAAAAGATGTTCATCCAAGTTTGCATGGAACCAACTCAGAAAATTCAACGAATATCAGTGATAGTACTCTCGAAGGTCTTACTCAGACTATCCTGAGACTCAAAGCGGAAAAAAGGACCAGATTCTCGAAGGTGGATTCCTCTTGGCAAAACTATGGCAGCATTTTTTTCCGTATCCTCTCTAACTACCTGTTAGTTATGTTGATGTATTCAGTTGCAAGAAATTGTGGGAAAACTCCATAAGTTATGGAATCTGATGGAGTCAACGGAACAAGAAAGGAGACACTTCGCCGAAGTAGCTGCTATTCTTGGATCTTCTGAGGAGGAGATCACTTCACCTAGTGTACTCTCATTTGAGACAATTCAGGAGGTTTGGCAACTTTTTATCAAGTTGTTCGCTTTTGTGTAAGCTGTAATTCAAACTTACTAGTATTCTTATTCGCTTCTTTAGACAGAAGAGGAAGTCGAAAGACTAACTAAACAAAAGGCGAGTAGAATGAAGGAGCTTGTTCTGAAGAGAAGGTTAGAACTAGAAAATATCTGTAGAAATGCACATATGGAACCTGATCCAAGCACAGCACCAGAGAAGATCGTCGCTCTAATTGATTCTGGTATTATCCTGTTACTATCTTTCTCTTGCGAATACAATTGTAAAATGCCTCTGCAATATCTTGAGCAATCCAAGAATTTCCCACTTGCAGGTCTAGTGGATCCTTGTGAACTCCTGTCCAGCATCGAAGCACAAATTGCGAAAGCAAATGAAGAATCCCTAACAAGGAAAGATATCATGGAGAGAGTTGACAAATGGCTATCAGCTTGTGATGAAGAGACTTGGCTTGAGGAATATAACCAAGTATGCTTTTATTTATGAAAATATGCTATTGTAGAGTCCTTCAGTTGAATACGATTTCCACATTTTTTCCTCTATTATGGCATGTTAGTGCTGAATATTCAGATATAATTGTCTGACGTCATACAGCACATAACTCTGCTATGATTTGGTTAATGTCATCTTTAATGTTTGCATATGTCCCGGGGCAGGATGATAACAGGTACAGTGCTGGCAGGGGTGCCCATTTGAATCTCAAGCGTGCGGAGAAAGCGAGGGTACTTGTTCAAAAGATTCCAAGTGAGTCTTCGTTTCTGTAGATTTCGCATGACATGGCTATGTTCATTTGGGCACTGTAGTGACTTCCATATAATGTTTTTGATGCAAGCATGCTTCATGATTCATACGCACAATCTTCTACTTCTTTTGGAAAAGATCCACCTTGGGCTACTCCCTCATTTGGTGCTTAATTTGATCAGAAGCTACATCTTTTGTGCAGCTATGATTGACAACTTGATAGACAAGACATTCACCTGGGAGGATGAAAGTAATACACCATTTCTATATGACGGGGTGAGTCACTGAGCTAGCTCACCATAAATTTTCAGAAATCAGGCACACTATCTCTATTCCATAATATCAAAGATATACTGAATTTGCATGTGAAGGTTCGTTTGGTTGCCATTTTGGAAGAGCAAAAGCTTAGAAGGGTACAAAAAGAGGAAGATAAGAGACGATACCGGGTATGAATTCTACGCCATGTACTCCTACTGGCACTGCAATCAAGACAAATGTCATCACCCTTGTTGATCTATTACTACAGGACCAGAAGAAGCTGCAGAATCTGTTGCTTAAAGAGAAGGAGTTGATCTTTGGGTCCAAGCCTTCTCCAAGGAAAGCAAGCAGCTTTAACAGGAGAATGAGTGGCCATCATCCAAATGGAAATGGGTCCGGTTTCATGACGCCGATGCCCCGCAGGGTCTCTGCAGGTGGTGCCACTCCTGAGCTCTTGACACCACGCTCACACTCTGGCCGGTACAACAATTACTTCAAGGAGAACAGGCGGATGACGGTGGCGCCGCTCAATTTCTCGACAGCTTCGAAGGATGATAGCATGTCATCCTTTGCCTCAGTTAGCGGCTCGGAACCTGGTTCTCCATTGGTTTTGCACTGAGTACGATATCTCCCACCGTTTTGTTTTGAGTGATCTCCAGATTTGTAGTAGGAACTTGTGCTGATTTTGATTTCTAAACGCAAACATTTCTGCCAGGTTGGAAGACTTTATTGGGGTGAAGGGTGACGATGAAGGCTATACAGAAGATTGGACCATTGTGAGTTGTTAACAATGCTAATGCATTGTGAGCTGTTGACAATGCTAATGTGTGACGACAGATCGTGACAAGATTTAGATAAGGACTGCTTGTAGTTGTAGATACATGACCTAGCACTTGTGGTGATGTTGTAAATCCAGCTGCGAGTTTGATCAGTGTGGTTAGGAACATGAGCAAGATGTCAATGTATTTGTTTTGTGCTAATTGTTTTTTTTATTATTTGTAGTTGTGTATCATTGTTTTGATGTGAAAGAAGATGGTGATTTTTTTCTTGTATCACAGAAGGGTGTTGTATTGTGCATCAGGCCACCGGTTGTACCTGATGTATTGCCTATGAGAATTGAACATTCAATAAGGCTGGCCCCATGATTTGTTACTTGTTGGGCACTTGTATAATCTCCGAATAGCATTCCTATGTTCCCAGCAGCTGGACATGTTGCTGCAAGTGCCACATGAATTAAGGCCAAACAACTTGGTGATCATCTCATCTGAATCCGCACCCCTGCTGTCCAATTTTACCGGTCTAACAGAACAGGAAAGATGAAGAAAATACATGACAGTGCAAAATGAAGTTCATGTCAAAACGCCGGAAAACCAGTTACCAGAACATTTCTCTGTCCAGGATTTCCAAGGAAATGGCTACCATCAACTTCTGAACAGAATATGGATTCAAGTACTAAGCAGAATTGTACAAAGAATTCTTTTTCTACAGTTTACCAACAAGATATGTCGTTTTGGTGCAGCACACCATCTAATCTATCTGGTCGCTATTGTTGTAGCTTCTCTCACTAGAATTGTCAAACAGAGAAGATGAATTAGCAACCTTGATTCAGTCTTTCTAGTCCCTAGAAGACATGCCAGTTTGTGTACAAATATAGGAGAATTGAGATGGCATAAAAACCCCTCCTATCCATCACATATAACCTGCAAAACAAAGGGACAAATGAAATTACTAAACCCGTATGGTCCAGTATACCAAAATAGAAGACATAGGAGTCGGTGATTATACAAATTAATAAATACAAATGTGCATGTCAAGATGTTGGAAATGCAGCACAAACAAGTTCACAACTCAAGTTAGAATTTTTTTTAGGCATGCTTTGTTCTAATATATGCTGAACCAATACCAACCAATTGAATACGTCAAGCGTGTGTTCTTCGGATGCAACCGGCGTAAGCTTTGTTACTCAGCTTAGGACAAGCTCTTTATTGTTTTTGTTGTGTTTGTGGTGGCTGTCTTCGGACTAGCCGGAGTGGAGGTTGTGCTACACCTGTTGTTCGCAACGAGTGGGAGCGTTCTTGTACTCAAACTTCTGCTTTCTATAAAGATAAGGTACGCCATTGGCGTACTCTCGAAAAAAAAAGAATACATAGCCTCAGGGCAGGCAAAAAAAAATCCATGAAAGGAAAGACAAAGGCATAGGGTGAAGCTTAAAAAATATCCATGAAAGGAGAGAAGAAGGCCTCAGGGCAGACCAATCTACTCTGTTGCATACACAGGAGCAACAAAACTACCTTGCAGTGTCTACCAATCTACTCTGTTGCATACACAGGAGTACCGAAGGACCCTGAAGAATGAGTCTGTGTAGGGACAGACACTCGTAATCCCAAATGTGATGGAGGGGAAATAATGTATCTGAACATTAAATCCCTAGTACATAAACATATATATCTTTGAAATAGCTGAAGAAATCTGCAAACACATGAAAGGCAGCCATAGCTATCACATACATTCCCTATCGTTTCTTACAGCAGCAATAGAAGTTCAATGTAGCCTTGGAAGTAATTAGACAA
Source organism: Avena sativa (assembly GCA_916181665.1). Taxonomy (NCBI): domain Eukaryota; kingdom Viridiplantae; phylum Streptophyta; class Magnoliopsida; order Poales; family Poaceae; genus Avena; species Avena sativa. The sequence goes on from OV702289.1 coordinate 689,480,126, forward strand.
TTAGTCCCACGCAAAATCTCCTACGCACAATATTACACAATCGAGTGATCAGCAAAATGGAAGAGCTATAGGGCAAAAACTTTGTATGTTGGTTGTTCGGCTGGATATGTATTAACTACGAACATGGTTAACCCACACCAACTTGATTGAATTTAGACAGGAGCGCAGATTTGCAGGTTACACCACAACAACAAATGGAAAATAATATCATCTTCTACAAGCTAAATCATGTTGGTTGTTCGGCTGGATATGTATTAACGACGAACATGTTTAATCCACACCAACTTGATTGAATTTAGACAGGAGCGCAGATTTGCAGGTTACACCACAACAACAAATGGAAAATAATATCATCTTCTACAAGCTAAATCTTGCGTGTTGCTACAAATGAAAAAAAAAAACTGTACTAGCAGGTTGAACCACTTTGTAACATCATGTTGGTACAGAGGCCAGACGAGAAAAACACATTGCCTTAACTTTTTTCACATAGCTTTGTGTCGCAGAATTGAATTTTCGAGTTTGGAGTCTCCACATAGGGATATAGGATTATGCCAAAATTTTGACATTTTTTCGATAAATGGCGCTTTAGCCAAAATTTGGCATGGTACCATATGTAAGGCGGAAGAGAAGACAAACACACCACCGCCATGAATTGAATATATATATGAGTAGAGAGGTGCAATCACGAAACTAATGAGTTCCTCAACCATACACTTCATACTGACAATCAATTCATATTTTAGGATCATTTCTGACAGTAAATCAAGATTTTAAGCAAATGGGAGCACAAAATTGTTTACACTGCGCCAGAAACTTCAGTACACACAGGTTTTGATCTCTCTCCTGACAGGATGCGCTTTTAATCTCAGCAAGATATATTCACATTATGCTCAAAACAACTTCACAAACACATATAAACCATTTGCATACGAAACTTGCAAATGGAAAAAATTTATATTGCACCAGATCGCAGATACTGACAAGCTAAGAGATGCAAGAAATGAAGTCCAAAAACCTTGTTGGGCCAATTCTAGGTAGCAGGTACATTATACAGTCTACTAGTAGACATTGTGTAAGAAATCTTCCCCTCTCGTGGATCACGATCTGAAACTACTACAGGAAAATCCTGCTAACTCCTACTACAATGAAACTAACCATTCGCATAGCACAATGGAGCACCACGGTTTTTCTCCCAAAATCAAATCACCCCCATTGGAACCTAATTTAGAACAGAGAGAACCAATAGACTGAGAGAAGGAAATACCTAAAGCAAGCTTTGGTCTCAGAAGTCAAAGCTCTTTAGATAGGAGGGATCTTTCTTGGCCCTCTCCTGGAACTTGCGGAACCAGCGATCCATAATATCCGTGGGCACAATCAGCTTGCCGCCGTCGGCGGCGCAGAACGACTGCATGAAATTGAAGAGGTTCTCCCCGACGCGGAGCGCGACTCGCTCGGCGCGCTGCTCCTCGGGGGGCGGGGGCAGCGCGGCGGCGTCCTCCACGGCGACGCCGAGCTTCGCGGGCCCGGCCGGGGGCTCCGGCTCGTCCCCGGCCTCCGGGAGCCGGAAGGTGGCGGACGGGCGCGTGGGGCCCAGCGCGCCGAGGAAGGCGAAGGGGCGGTTGGCGGCCGCCTGGTAGTAGACGGCGACGGCCTTGCCCGGCGGCAGCGCGGCCGCGGCGGGCGGAAGCAGGAACACGACGGCCGAACGGGGCGTGGAGGGGATGGAGAGCGTGGCGAAGTCGAGCAGCCAGGAGGTGGGCGCGACCTGCGCGAAGGCGGTGGCGTCGAGGGGAAAGGTGTGATCCGGGAAGACGACGCCGAACATGGCGGCGGGTGGGCGGGCCGCAGCTTGTGAGATGCCGCTAAGCTTGTGGCAACGGTCGATCGGGGTATAGATCGGAGGGAGGTGGAGGCGTCAATTCAGTTTTTCCTTTTGAGATCACCTTCGATTCACTAATGGAAGGAAAAGGAGGGTTCTAGAAGCCTGTCGAGCATGCTCGTTACTTTACTCACTTCGTCAGCTCGTGGCAGCTAAAACTTTTTTTTTCCAGGAAGTCGTGGGACCTAGATGTAGCATGATGGGACAGTAAACTACCATTTCAGAAGGCAACTCATAACCTGAAATAAATCATCTCCATCTCCAAATCCCCTTACTACTCTCGCAAAAAAAAAGTTCCAGCATCTTTAGCAGATAAAGTATCTCGCGGTAGCGCAGAACACGAATACGGTGTACCACGAACTTTTTTTTTGCCGAAAAATAGGTCAAAAATAGCGGCGTGGATATCGCAAAACAGAATACACACTGTTTTGCGGTACGCATACGCGTTATTTGTTCCGCGACACCGTTTTTCGGCCAAAAAACAGAACCATTTATTCACCTCACAAATATATTTGCATATCAAATTAAGCAATGCATGCAGATTTAAATCATTAAATTGATTAATGTTATAGAATTATAAATCAACAATATTCCATAGTTTACAACAACATTTTAAAAATAAAGAATTCAAGAGCACAAATGAATGAGAGTTCTGTATAAAATACAAATGGATACAAAGAAAACTCAGTGGAAACTCCTCCCAAGCAAGGACTAGCGATGTGCAATAAGATCTTGACGAAGATTGGAATTTTGAGTTCTGTTTTCAATCTGCCGGTAGGTTTCAAGAAATGCTTCTATCTTGGCAGGGATTCTTCTAGGCTGACACGGCAACCAACATTGTCATACTCCAAGGGCAACTTCTTGTCCCTCTCATCCTCAATAATCATGTTGTGAAGAATGACACATGCTGTCATGATATTATTTAGGTGTTTCTTTTGCCAGTAACGAGCAGGCCCTCAAACAATTGCAAACCTAGCTTGGAGCACACCAAAAGCTCTTTCATTGTCTTTGCGGGCTGCTTCTTGCCAAGTGGCAAAAATGAGCTTTCTGGGGGTTTTGGGGTTTACTTATTGTTTTCACAAATGTTGCCCATTGTGGATAAATGCCATCTGTGAGATAATACCCCATGGTGTACTCACGACCATTGATCTTGGAGTTGTAGGCTGGCTGTTCTCCATTTGCTAGCTTCGAAAATAGATGAGATCTCTACAAAACGTTGATGTCATTCAGAGAACTCGTTAGACCAAAGAAGCAATGTCATATTTGTTGGAAATATGCCCTAGAGACAAATAGTAATAAGGATTATTATCATATTTCATAAAGTTTATGATTAAGTTTTATATCATGCTATAACTATATTGAAAGAAAACATCAATACACATGTGATATATAAACAACCACGGGTTTCCGGTAAAACTGTAGTCACTGGTTCATTGGTCAACAGATGATCAAGGTTTCCTAATCATGTGGCATTTATGCCAGTTGGAAATGGAGTCATCTTATTCTGAGAATGAGATGATGAACTAATACCCAACCTAAACATCGTGACCCATCATGTCACGAAGTTCAAGTTACGATGATTAGAATAGACCTAGTAGACTATTCCTTAGACCGTGAGGCTATATCAATCACTGTCTCCCGAGAGTACTTTGATAAGATCAAAGGTCACTTGGTTAAATAGTGATCATAAAGGTGTGTTTAGGTATTTAGAGGAATAGTAGAGACATTATACGTCAAGAGCGGGATTTTTCCATCCGCGTGACGGAAAGATACTTGAGGGCCCACTCGAAGAAGTTATATCCAATAGCTACACAACGTGTGATTTGATCACAGGGATATCACTTGTCAGAATGAGTCAAGTAGCATTTGTCGGTAACAATATTGAACCCGACATGGTGATTTCATTGATCAGATCTCGGGCAATGCAAGTATCGAGAGACAAAAGGAATAAGACATGACAATCACGGTTCAAACGACGAAAGATTTCGTGGAATGCATAGGGGTCACATGGCCATCCAGGTCCCTCTGTTGATCATTGGTCCGAGAGAGTGCCGACCATGTCTGGAGTGTTCTCCAACCGTGGGGTATCATGCTTAAGGGCTTGATGATACTTAGAGAGTGTTTATAGGATTGGTAGAATCACCAAAGAAAGAGAAGAGAGAAAATCGGAAGGGTTTCGGTAAGTCCGGAGGATGCCCGGACTGGAGGTGGAAGGTGTTCCATAGCCGTGGAGATTGAATAATATGTGAATGAATGTTAAACATTGATTTAATCATTTATTCATAATTATTTAGTAAAGAGAAAATCAATTAAAAGGTCAAAAGCCTTGATGGGCCAAATTTCGGAGGGAGAAGGGCCCATGAGGGAAAGGCAAAGGGAGGAAGGAGGGAGGAGATGGCCGGCTGGGCCTAGCCCCCCCCCCCCCGTGTGGGGCCCACTAGGTCCCCTTGGGGCCGACGACCACCCCCTCTCCCCCTCTCCCTTGTTTAGTCCCACCCTGGGACTTTGAGGGAGGGAGTACCTCCCCTTCCCCTATATATAGTGGGGTATTTTGACCAAATAATACACACAATATTCAATAAAGTTTTCCTCACTTTTGGGGGGACCTCCAATTTATCTCTCTCTCGTGACCGTGGTCCCAAGTCCGGACTGTGCGAACGAGAGACATCTTCATCTCGGAGCACCGTCGTGTTGCGGGATTCGGATCCAGGAGCTCTACTTTCGCAACTGCTGCTGGATCGGGGAAGCGGTAGTCATCGCCAAGCACTGGATGCATGTAACTCCCTACGAGGTGTCACACTTGAGGCACTACAAGTCATTGGAGCCAAAGGAGCGCAAGGACTTCATCACGACCTTGAGATTGGCTTCGGCTCGTCTACATCAACCACGCTCTCCCGAGCGTTGACAATGCTTTTCGGTCTCCAAGGGTAAGTTCACGAAAAGCCCCTCATGTTACTGCATTACTAATAGATAGGTCCTGGCAACAAAGGGGTTCAGGGGCGTAGGGTAAAAATTTACTGTAGACGCGAACCCCTATAGTGGTATCAGAGCTAGATCTATGTGTAGTATTGCTAGTATGAGTAGAACACACGAGATGTAGCGTGTGGGTGTTGATCTTTTAGTTGTTACCCTCCCACGTGTACTTGTGTATACCGCATCAATGTTTGATGAAGCGGCCCCCAACCAACTTTACGCGTTCATTCATGAGACTGGTCCACGCTTGACATACGACTTGTACCGTATAAAGTGGCTTTGGGTGGGTGTCTGTCTCTCTCGCATTAGTTGGTATGCCATTTGCAACGGAGGGCCCCGAAAGGGGTGTAGTATAGACAACTACTTGATCAAGCGTTGTGGTGAAAGTTCGTAGGTAAGAAAGGTTCTTATGCAAAAGCCCATTCAGCCACGTAAAACATGCAAAGATAAAGTAGAGGTGTCTAACTTTGTTTTGCAGGGGGCGTTATGATGTGATATGGTTGTGGCAAAGGTAATGTAATTACCTTATGTTGCTAAGTAGTATTAGACGGTCACGGAGATGACGAACTACCACGCTGGAAGGCCCCGATACCCTGGTGCCTACGGTGCCAGAACCCTGGCACCGGAATCCGGAGGCGCGAGATGGAGATCACATCGAGAAGGACCATATTGCATCACTCTTACATTCAATGTTTATTGTTTGTATATCATATTGTGTGCTAGTATTAGATACTCGACGATAGCCTAATAAGATGATCCCTAATAAAATACCAATGAACGTGTTCTCCCTTAGTGTGCACCACCAAGAAAGTTCTTCGATATGAGGAAGCGCCATGATGATCGGGTGTCAGACATATCTATGTTTGCATACAGTGGGTGTAAGCCATGTTGCACAATGAATACACTAAGGTTGAGTTAGCGAGCCTAGCATGTGTTGACATGGCCTCGGAACACAGATGGTCAAAAGATCGAGCACTGGTCGCATGAATGATGTGATCGACGTTTAGGCGTCCACCCTAGCACCCACATTGATGGCCGTGATGATCGGGGGAGATGTGGGGAAAAGGGATCGTGTAATCACTAGAACCCTTCAGGGGATAGATGTTTTTAGTGGAGTTATTATTTTACTCATTTAATTATAAACTTAGTCTAAATTCTTTTTTGCAATTATAAATGTAGAGATGGCTCACCGTGAAGCTTACTATGACGTTGATGAGTGGGTAGTTGGTGAGAAACTTATACTTGATGGATCCAACTTCCCTGGTTGGCTTGTGCGCCTGAATGATCTCCTTACTAGGAATCATGTGGTAGATTACGTATGCCGCACGATGGAATTGTCCGAGCCTAACGGCTATGAGACCCCACAAGAGCGGGCAAACCGCTACTACCACCAAGAAATGTCAACCTTTATTCAGATAATAATGCGTTACGGAATGGTCAATGAACTACATCCACTCATGTGTGATCTTGATCCATATTCGATGGTGGATCAACTGAGAGCAGAGTTCATAAGCCATGTGTGCATGTGGAAGCACAAGCTGCTTGGAGAGTTCCTTTCCATAAAGATGGAGGAACACACTTGTCTAAAGAGTCACATGGAGCGCGTGCTTGATGCAAACATGAGACTGGTTTACTTTGTGGACCACTGGATGACTGAGTTGTTTGCGATAGGTGTGCTGCTTCGATCGCTACCTCCCAGCTACGAAGGACATGTCCGGAGTAGCATCATGAGTGGTGATACGGAAACGATGGATTTCCAGGATTTCATATTATGTTTCAGAAATGTAAAGGTTGAACCAATCACCGAAGAGGTCTTCGATGACGAAGGTATATATTTGATACACTGTTTTATAAATATTATAATCTTGCAAACACATATTGCAGTGTTAAGTATATTTGATACTTGTTCTATTTTGCTAAAAACATGTCCTTCTGCACGAGAGTTGCTTGCTGGAGAGGAGGTGACATTGCGTGTTGATGGTGAGCATGATGATGATGGCCAACGACACTCTCCCTTGACATTTTATCATTTAGTTTATGGATTTTGGATGATTATTGTAATCAAAAGATTATGAACTTCTTTAGTGTGTCTCACACTTCATGAGACGATTATTCATATAAGTTTGTAACAAACAGTTGTTATACTTTTATGAATGATTTCTATTCGTGTTCATATCTTGTTCGATTATGTGTGAATTATCCTTGTTATGAAACTAATTAATAATACATGAACATTTGTAAAATATTAAAATGCCTTGAAAATACCCAACTTAATGATATATTCATTTGGAATGAAACCATTGTTTAAATTCATAGTTATGTTGATAATATGTGAAAGTCATTTGATTACTTGTCACATATGAATCATGCCCAAGTTCGGCAAAATAACTTAAACACCATGTATTGCATGAATACAAAGTGTTTGATGAATTGTTGAAAGTGAATACATATTCGATGTATTGTATTTCAACAAAATGGTAATTATCATTATATGATTGTTTAAAAAATGTAAAGAGGTTTACCAAAGGAAACATGAGTATGAAACTATTTGATATGATCAAAGTATTTCATCATCCAAGGGTATTAAAGATAAAAGAGAATCTAATTACTATGATTTGATCAATAGTAATGAAATTTGACTTTATAAGATTGGCATAAGGAACTATGGAATGCAATGTGTTTAAAATGTGGAAAATGCAAAGCATCACAATATGATATTAGATATCAAGTGGGTAAATAGATGGCGCCAAATAAATCATTGCAGTATAAGTGTAGAGACAATTAGTTAGAAATAGTTAGCACTCAATTGGAATATATAGTGAAACATCTGAATTCATGAGATCGACGCCATATATTGTATGGATCATCCTGAAAGTTTTGGTGTTGTTCGATATAAACAAAACAATAGTGAATAAGTTCTTATAGAGTATTCATTGGAAAATATTAATATGATAGCCATAGCTAGAACCAAAATAAAGGAAAAATTAGTATTGCTTGACGTTTTGGAGCTTTTTCGAGAAAGTTTGTGTTCTCGAATAAGGATCTTATGGAAGATAGTGAAAACATGATGAGGATTCAAAACCCTGCATCAGAGTGTTAAGAAGCGCAACGGAAAGCATTCTTGATCGATTCTCTTCACAAAGGAAATAATCAATGATAATGATCTTTGTGTTTTCCCCACTAGTGTTTTCACTACATAAAGTAGGATTCAAAATGTACTCTGCATCTTGTATGTAGACATTTGTGAATCATTTGTCATGATTACCGAAATATGACATACCTACAAACTACTAAGGAAATAATGGTAAACTAAGACTATGCGAAATCCTAGAGGTAAAATTCACTTAAGATTAGAAAGCAATTTATTGTTGAATCTTAACAAGTAAAGGGGTTACTTGAATTTTCCAAATGACTACAAAGTCATGAAGGAAAAGGTAAATGACAAAGTCACAATTTGTCATGAATAATGTATTGGACAAATTCAAATGAATTTGATTCAAGTGTGCTGAAAGTCTAGTGGATTTATTACTAGTAAAGTACTAGTATCTCATAGTAAATCTCCCAGTTTGATAAATGATCAAAGGATTTTGAAGTCGTTTAAAATAGTGAGAGGATATGAAATTTGCATGAAATTGAGTGGGAGCTATGAAAGTCTTCCTAAAACAATATGTGAATGACATATTTTTGAGTGGGAGCAATACAAGTCTCAAATTCAAATATGAAGGAACATATTTGAGTGGGAGCTTAAGGAGTGATTCTTAAGTTTATGTACGACACATTAAGAATAAAAGCACAAGTACCGATAAATAATGATTTATAGGGATTTGAAGTTGATAGTAAATGTATTACGATATTATGTAGTATTCCTAAAGGGATTTTGAAAAGAGTTTCAGAATAGAAAATGATTAAGGACTGGTCCTTGGTCAACTCAAATTAGGATTAGCATTAAGTTAAACATCGATGGTTGAAAGAAAGAAAAGGATGATCATCATTCACTATGTTGAGACATAGGTTCTATATTAGAAAACCATGATGATAACATAACATAATATATGATCCAACAAGGAACGTTTGAAAAGTGATTAAGCATGAATCACGAAACATTGAGATAAGTTTGTCCATAGTGTCTAATAGAGAACTGTAGACATGTTTCCAAATCCATAAAGGATGACATATCTTAAAGCATAAAGGGTTATGTTGTAAGGGAATATGTTGGAAACTCCTATCGATAATACCGACTAAAGTCAAGAAGGAAGTGAGGTGAACAAAACATCGAAAGTTGCACAGGGTGCACTAGTGTTTTGATAAATACATTTATAATAAAAGCTAAGGGTACCATCTAAAGTAATGTATACTGTTATGGCGGGACTAGTTCGTCTTTAACATAGAATGATGTGTCGCAGGGCATAGTGCCCATGAGAAAGCCCATGAGGTTGATCTAAAGTCACTGTAGGCTCCTGGAAACCGGCCTCGTTCTGCTGCCATAACGACAATGCATACACAAAGATGTTATCATGTGATAATAAAGTATTAATGTCAATCAAGGTGACATTAGTAAGCTGCATAGGATTTGGGTCTGTAAAGTACATGCCCAAGTCTCAACCTCTTCCATGAGCAAGCATGTTGAAGGTACCGGAATACATGGTGCCAATGATTAAGAACAAATGCACCTAGTTTATTTGTAATCTAGTGCAAGTGGGAGACTGTTGGAAATATGCCCTCGAGACAAATAGTAATAAGGATTACTATCATATTTCATAAAGTTTATGATTAAGTTTTATATCATGATATAACTGTATTGAAAGGAAACATCAATACACGTGTGATAATATAAACAACCAAGGTTTCCCGGTGAAACTCTAGTCACTGGTTCATTGGTCAACGGATGATCAAGGTTTCCTGATCATGTGGCATTTATGCCAGTTGGAAATGGAGTCATCTCATTCTGAGAATGAGATGATTAACTAATACCCAACCTAAACATCATGACCCATCATGTCACGAAGTTCAAGTTATGATTATTAGAATAGACCTAGTAGATTATTCCTTAGACCGTGAGGCTAAATCAACCACTGTCTTCTAGGGGTACTTTGATAGCATCAAACGTCACTTCGTTAAACAGTGATCATAAAGGTGTATTCAGGTATTCGAAGGAACAATAGAGGCATTATACATCAAGAGCGGGATTTGTCCATCCGCGTGATGGAAAGATACACGAGGGCCCATGATGGCCCAAATTATATCGAACTTGTTGGGGAACCCCAAGAGGAAGGTATGATGAGCACAGCAACAAGTTTTCCCTCAGTACGAAACCAAGGTTATCAATCCAGTAGGAGCAAGGAAACACCCCAAAGGTGTAGCTAGCTGAATGTTGGCAGGGCGCACTACCGGTACCAGCAGCAATGTGGAGACCTGCACAACACAACCATAGAACTCTGTCCCCAACTTGCGATAAGGTTGTCAATCTCACCGGTTTTGCTGAAAACAAAGGATTAAACGTATCGAGTGAAAGGAAGTAATAGTTTGCAGAAAGTAAACACAAAGCAGTAAACAGTTTGTAGATTGTATGTAAAAGAAAAGGACTGGGGTCCATAATTCACTAGAGGTGGCTCTCCTTAAGATAGATAACATGTTGGGTGAACAAATTGCAGCAGGGCAATTGACAAACATCGAGAAAGCAATACATGCATATACTAATCATCTTGACTACTTTGGAACTTGATTGGGCATTACAACATTATACATAGACCGCCATCCAACTGCATCTATGACTAATAATCCACCTTCAGGTTATCATCCGAACCCCCTCCAGTATTAAGTTGCAAGCAACAGATTATTGCTTTATGAATTGTGTGTAAAGTAAACAATACGATTGTTCTATGAACAAAGGATTGTTGTTTTCTCCCTAGTAGCAACAACACATCTAGTACCTTAGAGATTTCTGTCACTTCCCCAGATTACCAGAGGCATGAACCCACTATCGAGCATAAATACTAACTCTTGGAGTTGCTAGCATCTACTTGGCCAAGATAGCTACTAACAACGGAAAGCATGCAAGATCACAAATAACAAAGACATGATAGAATCAATAATCAATCTGAAATAACATCTCAATATCCATCGGATACCCGCAAACACAACATGCAGAATTACAAATAGATGATCTTGATCATGAACGGAGCTCACAAGATCTAGACATGAAAGCACAAAGGAGGAGAACCAGCCATCTAGCTACTACATGGACCCATAGTCCAGAGATGAACTACTCACGCATCACACCGGAGGCTTGCATGATGATGAAGAAGGCCTCCAGGGTGAATTCCCCTCGCCGGCAGGGTGCCAAGAAGAGCTTCAGATCCCTCCCGATCTAGGGATGGAGATGACAGCGGCTACAAACTCTTTCGTGGATTTTTGATCGGGTACTTAGGGTTTTCGTCCCGAGGGCAATATATAGGCGGAAGGAGAGGCCGAGGGGGTGCTGGGGTCGGCCAGACCACCCCCTGGCACGGGCCAGGCCTGGCCGCACGGCCAGGTGGTGTGGCCGGCCCCCGGCTCTTCTCCGTCTCGCATTTTGTCATCTGATGACTTCCGGAAAAATAGGCACTTTGGCTTTTGTCCCGTCCAATTCCGAGAATATTCATTTTCTGCCTTTCCTGGAACCAAAAACAGCAGAAAACAGGCAGCTGGCACTGTGGCTCTTGATAATAGGTTAGTCCAAGAAATCATATGAAAAGTACTCCAAAGTGTGGACAAAACACAAGAAAGTGGATAAAACCAAGCATGGAACATCAAAAATTATAGATATATTTGCAATGTATCAACATCCCCAAGCTTAACTCCTGCTCGTCCTCGAGTAGGTAAGTGATAAAAAGAAAGAATAATTTTTGAGGTGACATGCACCATCAAAGACTTGATCAAAGTATTTGTAAAACATTCAAAGCTGGGATCATAGTACTTCAATCATAACATGAAAGACAAGGGTCTAGCAATAAGACAAAGAAACTATGATGCAACATGAAAAAGCACAAACAAAAGATTCATTAACAATGCTTTGCAAGACGTTTGTTTGTTTCACATAAAGAAAACATAGCATAATAATATTCAGCTTGTCCCTCATAGAGTAGCAAATATAAATGCATAGGACACGTTCAAAGTTCATAAGAGTGACTAGATACAAATAGTTTAAAACAAGCAATATCAAGTTATGCATCAATCAACTAGTCTTGGGATAATGCACATAGAACTAAGAATGGCCACTATGCTCTCAAAGTAGGTGCATAAAGGTAGAAGGTGGAGACTCAATATAATGGTGGAAGAAAGGCCTTCATAGAAGGAAGTAGGGATTCAAGTCTCATAAAGAGCTTCCAAAAATTATGGTACTTATAGCTTTCAGCTCTCATTGCCCCTATCATAAGCATCTTGAAGTGATTAAGGTTAAAGTGAACAAACTATGGTGTACATGCTTGACGAAGTATAAGTTAGAAATCTCATGTCCCTTGGCTACGAGGGCCGCTCCTCATGCTACTCAAGTTTAATCACCGGTAAGTTCTTGTCATCGTAAGTACATGTATATCATAGAGAACCGCCAACGAGGTACCCCTTGCCTGATGATACGAAAGAATCCCCATATCAAAATGACAAGGCAAGTAGACAACGAGCATCTCAGCAATCTTCTTATTTACCATGGGAATATGGTGCTTTTTTCTCTCTTTCCTCTTTTCATAATCTCTTTTTTTTCTTTTCTCCTTTTTTCTCAATATAGGGCTCTTTTTTTATAAGAAGAATGCTTCATAGACAACTCATTATGGTTACGCTGCAGGTTTCCACCATTTCAGCATGGATTAGACCAGCGGCCCAGGCGTTTCTCTAACACATATACATAACTCCATGGACTTACAAGCTCCCCTTTCATTTCACACCGACGACATCCATATACAAAAGAGCATGATATCAACTAGGTACAAGTACCATGTGCAATGTTGAAAGCGTTCCCCATGACAACATGGTTCTGCTAATTCCCAACAAATAAGTGCAAGCATATACAACATAGACGACACAATGGTTCAAGTTTATTAATGGCAAGAAAAGTAAAGTGTGACATCAAGTTCGTGAGAGCTTTAATCACTAACTTTCTCATAACAAGTTTAATTTGGAAGGTAAACAAAAACATGAATATACTTGGAATAGCATAAGCTAGTAGGTAGGTATGGTGGAATCTTTGGAATAACTTGGCTTAGGGAGTTGGATGCATGAGTGGAACTCATACTTGGTTGTGGAGGCTAGCAAAAGACTGGGAGCGACAAACTAAGAGAGCAATAATGGCCATAATCATGCAGAGCGACAAAACATCATTGATCAAAGCATAAAGTGATACTACAAGTTGAAAAATAAAGGATCATAAAGGCTGACTTTAGATAGTCATAACATGGTGTGAGCATGTGCCAAGTCAACCCAAATAAAGCATCAAAGGAGAATACCACTATACTATGCTTTAATATGCTAAAACAACGCATGATTCATCCAAGACACATTAAGCAATCTCAATTGTTTATAACAAGTCATGCTACAGCAAAGAATACTAAGCATAAAGCCAAAACAATATCAAGCATGGCATGAAAAAGTATAGGCCACAGTCAAAAACAAACTCTTTTTACCACATAAGTATGAACTTTTCTACTCTTTTCCAAACCAAACCAAACTATTTCAAACCAATGTATAAAAGAGGGGGTCCAAACAATTTATTCAGCAAACTAATAAAACCAAAGAAAACGAAAAACAAAAACAAAAACGAAAAAGAAGACGCTCCAAGAACAACACAACTGTGCATGAAACAATAAAAATGAAGCGTTTGGAAGAAACCTGGGATTTTTATTGATGAAGAGGGGGATGCCTTGGGCATCCCCAAGCTTTGACACTTGTACTTCTTGGATATTTATTGGGGTGACACGCGTGGCATCCCCAAGCTTGAGCTTTAGTCCATCCTTCATCTCATTACTCATTCCTTCCATACACCTGAAATTTTTTCCTTCATACAAAACTTCACACAATCTTTATTAGCAACATTAGTGCACTCAAGATAAATAAGTCTTAAGGTTCAGTTATAACACCAAATAAACTTCCATTAGAACACTAGCTACTGAAGCACTTCCCTAAAAAAGCTCAATTCCCCAAAAGAACTCAAAAAGGAACCAACAAGAAGCAAATGCAGAAAATGGCAGAAATCTGTCAAAACAGACCAGCAGGTAAAGACGAATTTTTTCGAAGACCTTTTGTTGCTCAAATCAAAAAGTGTTGAACTAACCAAAGTTATATAACAACATGGGGAAGAAGCACAAACATTTACGCCTCGAAAAGACATTCAGAGATTTTACACGAATTTTTACGGTGAAGCACAAAAATTTGTTTCGGGACAACAACTTTCCCAATCATTACTTCTCTCTCATTAGAGGTTACTCTTGGTACGAAAAGCAAATAAAAAGGATAAGGAGAGGTTACTACTGAAGTAATAACTTCCAAGACTCATCTAAAACTTTTGGGTTATCTCCCAATAAGTACTTTTCTTTAACGCCTTTAAGTTAGGCATAAGAAGCAAGAAAAAGAATCAAGTGTTCTCAAATGAAGAAGCATTAAGACCAAATTTTGTTTTCATAGGAGAGGCAAAATAAATCTTCTCTCTCTTCTTAGGGAAGTGTTCTATACCTTTCTTGAGTGGGAGTTGATATTTAATGGTGCCTTCTTTCATATCAATAATGGCACCAACAGTTCTAAGAAAAGGTCTTTCCAAAGTAATAGGACAAGAAGCATTGCATTCAACATCCAAAACGTAGAAACCAACGGGGACATAGGCATTGTTGACCATAATAAGAACATAATTAATACTCCCCATGAGTTTCTTTTTAGCATTATCATCAAGTGGGACATTCAAATAACAATCTTCAAGTGGAGGCAAATCAAGCATATCATAAATCCTTCTAGGCATAATAGAAACACTACTATTAAGATCACATAAAGCGTTGAAATCAAAATCATTCAATTTCATATTAATGATGGGTTCCCAACCATCTTCTTGTTTTATAGGAATAGAAGCTTTATGTTTCATCTTTTCTTCTTTAATCTTTATGAGAGCATTAGGAATGTGTTTTGTAAAGGCCATGTTCATAGCACTAGCATTAGGACTTTTAGCAAGCTTTTGTAGGAACTTAATAACTTCAGAGATATTGCAACCATCAATATCAAAATCAAATTTATCATATAAAGTAGTAGAACTATTACTAGCCTTAACACTAGTGGTGGTGACAGTAGAAACACTAATGTTTCTAGCAATTTCATCTTCTCTTTCCCACTTAGCATGTAATTCAGCTAATAGTCTAACATTTTCATCAATTCTTACTTGTATAGCATTAGTAGCTGCAAAGGGATTATCATTAGTTTCAGGTTTAGCAGCTATTTTATTCAAAGAAGATTGAGCTTCAGCCAAAGATGCTATATTTCTTTCAGCATTAGAGAGTTTTTCCTCAATAGTTTTATTGAAAGCAGTTTGTTTACTAATAAAGTCCTTAAGCATAACTTCAAGTTTATAGGGAGCACTCCTATTATTGTTGTAGGAACTTCCATAAGCATTACCATTGTTGGGAGGATATGGCTTATAATTGTTGTTACCAAAATTACTCCTATACGCATTATTGCCAAAATTGTTATTTCTTATGAAGTTCACATCAACTTGCTCTTCTTGAGCAACATGTTCATTATCAGATTGTTTAAACTTCATTATTTCACTTCTCATAGATATAATCTTAGCAGGAGGATAATATTTTACAATGAAAGCATCTTTGCATTTAGTCCAAGAATCAATACTATTCCTAGTTAAGGAATTCAACCATTCTTTAGCTTTTCCTCTCAAAGAGAAAGGAAACAGTTTTAGCTTAATAATATCACCATCTACATCCCTATGCTTTTGCATCTCACAAAGTTCAACAAAGTTATTTAGATGGGAAGCAGCATCTTCATTACTAATACCAGAAAATTGTTCTCTCATAACAAGATTGAGTAAAGCAGGTTTTATCTCAAAGAAAGTAGCTTCAGGAACCGGGGGAGCAATAGGTGTGCTCATAAAATCATTGTTGTTGGTGCTAGTGAAGTCACACAACTTAGTGTTTTCAAGAGTAGTCATTTTTTTGTGTTTTTGATAAAGAAATCAAACTTATCAAACTAATTTTTGTGTGTTTTTGATAACAAAACAAAAAGAAACTAAGCAAAACAAAAATAACAAAGTAAAGAGATTGGTTATGAGGGACTCCCCTTATGAAGATGTCCTTGACTCCCCAGCAACGGCGCCAGAAAATATGCTTGATGGCCCAAATTATATCGAGCTCGTTGGGGAACCCCAAGAGGAAGGTATGATGAGCACAGCAACAAGTTTTCCCTCAGTACGAAACCAAGGTTATCAATCCAGTAGGAGCAAGGAAACACCCCAAAGGTGTAGCTAGCTGAACGTTGGCAGAGCGTACTACCGGTGCCAGCAGCAACGTGAAGACCTGCACAACACAACCACATAACTATGTCCCCAACTTGCGATGAGGTTGTCAATCTCACCGGTTTTGATAAAAACAAAGGATTAAACGTATCGAATGGAAAGAAGTAATAGTTTGCAGAAAGTAAACACAAAGCAGTAAATAGTTTGTAGATTGTATGTAAAAGAAAAGGACCGGGGTCCATAGTTCACTAGAGGTGGCTCTCCTTAAGATAGATAACATGCTGGGTGAACAAATTGCAGTGGGGCAATTGACAAACATCGAGAAAGCAATACATGCATATACTAATCATCTTGACTCCTTTGGAACTTGATTGGGAATTACAACATTATAATAGACCGCCATCCAACTGCATCTATGACTAATAATCCACCTTCAGGTTATCATCCAAACCCCCTCCAGTATTAAGTTGCAAGCAACAGATTATTGCTTTACGAATTGCGTGTAAAGTAAACAATACGATTGTTATATGAACAAAGGATTGTTGTTTTCTCCCTAGTAGCAACAGCACATCTAGTACCTTAGAGATTTCTGTCACTTCCCCAGATTACTAGAGGCATGAACCCACTATCGAGCATAAATACTAACTCTTGGAGTTGCTAGCATCTACTTGTCCAAGATAGCTACTAACAACGGAAAGCATGCAAGATCACAAATAACAAAGACATGATAGAATCAATAATCAATCTGAAATAGCATCTCAATATCCATCGGATCCCCGTAAACACAACATGCATAATTACAAATAGATGATATTGATCATGAATGGAGCTCACAAGATCTAGACACGAAAGCACAAAGGAGGAGAACCAACCATCTAGCTACTACATGGACCCATAGTCCAGAGATGAACTACTCACGCATCACACCGGAGGCTTGCATGATGATGAAGAAGGCCTCCAGGGTGAATTCCCCTCTCCGGCAGGGTGCCGGGAAGATCTTCAGATCCCTCCGGATATAGGGATGGAGATGAAGGCGGCTATAGACTCTTTCGTAGATTTTTGATCGGGTACTCAGGGTTTTCGTCCCGAGGGCAATATATAGGCGGAAGGAGAGGCCGAGGGGGTGCTAGGGTCGACCAGACCACCCCCTGGCGCGGGCCAGGCCTGGCCGCGCAGCCAGGTGGTGTGGCCGGCCCCCAGCTCTTCTCCGTCTCGTATTCTGGAATCTGATGACTTCTGAAAAAATAGATACTTTGGCTTTTGTCCCGTCCAATTCCGAGAATATTCATTTTCTGACTTTCCTGGAACCAAAAACAGCAGAAAATATGCAGCTGGCACTGTGGCTCTTCTTAATAGGTTAGTCCAAGAGATCATATGAAAAGTACTCCAAAGTGTGGACAAAACACAAGAAAGTGGATAAAACCAAGCATGGAACATCAAAAATTATAGATACATTTGCAATGTATCAGCCCACTCAGAGAAGTTATATCCAATACTTGTGCAACATGTGATTAGATCACAGGGATATCACTTGTCGGAACGAGTCGAGTAGCATTTGTAGGTAACAAGATTGAACCCGACATGGTGATTTCATTGATCAGATCTCACGCAATGCAAGGATCGAGATACAAAAGGAATAAGACACGATAGTCACGGTTCAATCGACAAAAGATTTCGTGGAATGCACAGGGGTCACATGGCCATCCAGGTCCCTCTGTTGATCATTGGCCCGGGAGAGTCCCGACCATGTCTGGAGTGTTCCCCAACCGTGGGGTATTGATGGCCCAAAATATATCGAGCTCGTTGGGGAACCCCAAGAGGAAGGTATAATGAGCACAACAGCAAGTTTTCCCTCAGTTATGAAACCAAGGTTATTAATCTAGTAGGAGCAAGGAAACACCCCGAAGGTGTAGCTGACTGAACTTTGGTAGGGCGCACTACCGGTGCCAGCAGCAACATGGAGACCTGCACAACACATCCATAGAACTCTGCCCCCAACTTGCGATTAGGTTGTCAATCTCACCGGACAAATGACCCAATCTATCTATGGCAACCACCCCTACTTTTAGTAGATGGAGAAAACAAAGGATTAAACGTATCGTGTGAAAGAAAGTAATAGTTTGCAGAAAGTAAACACAAAGCAGTAAACAATTGATTGTAGATTGATGGTAAAAGAAAGGATCGGGGTCCATAGATCACTAGTGGTGGATCTCCTTAAGATATATGACATGTTGGGTGAACAAATTACAGCGGGGCAATTGACAAACATCAAGAAAGCATACAAGAATATACTACTCATCTTGACTCCTTGGAGATTCGATTGGGTATTACAACATTATACATAGACCGCCATCCAACTGCATCTATGACTAATAATCCACCTTCAGGTTATCATCCGAACCCCCTCCAGTATTAAGTTGCAAGCAACGGATAATTGCATTACGAATTGCGTGTAAAGTAAACAATACGATTGTTCTATGAACAAAGGATTGTTGTTTTCTCCCTAGTAGCAACATCACATCTAGTACATTAGAGATTTCTGTCACTTCCCCAGATTACTAGAGGCATGAACCCACTATCGAGCATAAATACTAACTCTTGGAGTTGCTAGCATCCACTTGGCCAAGATAGCTACTAACAATGGAAAGCATGCAATATCACAAATAACAAAGACATGATAGAATCAATAATCAATCTGAAATAGCATCTCAATATCCATCGGATCCCCGCAAACACAACATGTATGAATTACAAATAGATGATCTTGATCATGAACAGACCTCACAAGATCTAGACATGGTAGCACAAAGGAGAAGAACCATCCATCTAGCTACTACATGGACTCATAGTCTAGAGATGAACTACTCATGCATCACACCGGAGGCTTGCATGATGATGAAGATGGCCTCCAGGGTGAATTCCCTCTCCGGCAGGGTGCCGGAAGAGATTTAGATCCCTCTCGATCTAGGGATGGAGATGACGGCGGCTACAGACTCTTTCGTGGAATTTTGATCGGGTACTTAGGGTTTCTGTATTGGAGGCAATATATAGGCGAAAGGAGAGGCCGAGGGGGTGCCTTGGGCGGCTAGACCACCCCCTGGCACGGGCCAAGCCTGGCAGTGCGGCCAGGTGGTGTGGCCGGGCTCCAGCCCCTCCCCGTCTCGTATTCTGGCTCCTGATGTCCCTCGGTGAACTACTGACTTTGGCTTTTGTCCCGTCCAATTCCGAGAATATTCATTTTCTAACTTTCCTGGAACTAAAAACAACAGAAAACAGGCAGCTGGCACTGTGGCTCTTGTTAATAGGTTAGTCCAAGAAATCATATGAAAAGTACTCCAAAGTGTGGACAAAACATAAGAAAGTAGATAAAACCAAGCATAGAACATCAAAAATTATGGATACGTTAGCAACGTATCAACATCCCCAAGCTTAACTCCTGCTCGTCCTCGAGTAGGTAAGTGATAAAAAGAAAGAATAATATTTGAGGTGACATGCACCATCATAAACTTGATCAAAGTATTTGTAAATCATTGATAGCTGGGATCATAGTACTTCAATCATAACATGAAAGACAAAGTTCTAACAATAAGGCAAAGTAACTATGTTGCAACATGAAAAAGGCACAAACAAAAGGTTCATGAATAACAATGCTTTGCAAGACGTTTGTTTGTTTCACATAAAGAAAACATAGCATAGTGGTATTCAGCTTGTCCCTCATAGAGTAGCAAACATAAATGCATAGGACACCTTCAAAGTTCATAAGAGTGACTAGATATAAATAGTTTAAAACAAGCAATATCAAAGCTATGCATCAATCAACAAGTCTTGGGACAATGCACATAGAACTAAGAATGGCCACTATGCTCTCAAAGTAGGTGCATAAAGATAGAAGGTGGAGACTCAACATAAAAGTAAAAGAAAGGCCTTCATAGAAGCAAGTAGGGATTCAAGTCTCATAAAGAGCTTCCAAAAATTATGGTACTTATTAGCTTTCATCTCTCATTGCCCCTATCATAAGCATCTTGAAGGTGATTAAGGTTAAAGTGACACAACTAAGAGGATATGCTTAACAAGTTATAAGCCGAAATCTCATGCCCCTTACTTACGAAGACCGAACCTCATGCTACTCAACTTTATTCACAAGTAAGCTCTTGGCATTGTAAGTACATATGTATCATAGAGAACCGCCAACGGGGTACCCCTTGCATATGATACAGGAACTATCCCATAATCAAAATGACAAGGCAAACAGACAATGAGCATCTCAATGATCTTTTTATTTGCTATTTGCATAGGTTTTTATTGAGGATGCTTCATAGAGTGCTCATTATGGTGATGCTGCAAGTTTCCACCATGATTAGGCATGGCTTAGGCTAGCGGCCCAAGCGTTTCTCTAACACAAATACAAACTCCATGATCTTACAAGTTCCCCTTTTATTTCACACCACCGGGATCCATAAGCAAAAGAACATGATATCAACGGGGTACAAAGTACAAGTTCAATGTTGAAAGCGTTCCCCATGATACATGGTTCTGCTAAATTCAACTTATAAAGCGCAAGCATATACAAAACAAAGATGGACTCAATGGTTCAATTTTATTAAATGCAAGAAAGTAAAGTGTGCCATCAAGTTCGTGAGAGCTTTAATCACTAGTTTTCTCATAACAAGTTTAATTCGGAAGGTAGACAAAAATATGAATATACTTGGAATAGCATATGCTAATAGGTAGGTATGGTGGACTCTTTGGAACAACTTGGTTTTAGGAGTTGGA
This sequence comes from Avena sativa, assembly GCA_916181665.1. Taxonomy (NCBI): domain Eukaryota; kingdom Viridiplantae; phylum Streptophyta; class Magnoliopsida; order Poales; family Poaceae; genus Avena; species Avena sativa. The sequence goes on from OV702289.1 coordinate 689,501,224, forward strand.
TGCATGAGTGGAACTCATACTTGGTTACGGAGGCTAGCAAAAGACTGGGAGCGACCAACTAAGAGAGCAATAATAGCCATAATCATGCAGAGCGACAAAACATCATTGATCAAAACATAAAGTAATACTACAAGTTGAAAACTAAAGGATCATCAAGGCTATGGTGACTTGGGATAGTCATAACATGGTGTGAGCATGTGCCAAGTCAACCCAAATAAAGCGTCAAAGGAGAATACTACAATACTATGCTTTAATATGCTAAAACAACGCATGATTCTTTCAAGGCACATTAAGCAATATCAATTGTTTATAACAAGTCATGCTACAGCAAAGAATACTAAGCCTCAATATCAAGCATGGCATGACAAAGCATATGCCACAGTAAAAAACAAGCTCTCTTTACCACTTAAGCATGAACTTTTCCTACTCTTTTCCAATCCAAACCAAATTATTTGAAAACCAATGTATGAAATAGGGGGTCCAACCAATTTATTCAGAAAACTAAGCAAACAAAAGCAAACGAAAAACCAAAACGAAAATGAAAAAAAAGACGCTCCAAGAACAACACAACTGTGCATGAAACAATAAAAATGAAGTGTTTGGAAGAAACCTGGGATTTTTATTGATGAAGAAGGGGATGCATTGGGCATCCCCAAGCTTTGACGCTTGTACTTCTTGGATATTTCTTGGGGTGACACACGTGTCATCCCCAAGCTTGAGCTTTAGTCCATCCTTCATCTCATTACTCATCCTTCCATACACCTGAAAATTTTCCTTTATACAAAACTTCACACAATCTTTATTAGCAACATTAGTGTACTCAAGATAATAGGTCTTTCGGTTCAGTTCCAACACTAATAAAACTTCCATTAAAACACTAGCTACTGTAGCAATTCCCTCAAAAATCTCAATTCCCCAAAAGAACTCAAAAAGGAACCAACAAGAAGCAAATGCAGAAAATGGCAGAAATCTGTCAAAACAGACCAGCAGGTAAAGACGAATTTTTAGAAGACCTTCTGTTGCTCAAATCGAAAAGTGTTCAACTAACGAAAGTTAGATAATAACCTGGGGCAGAAGCACAAAAATTCACGGCTCAAAAGGACGTACGGATATTTTACACGAATTTTTATGGTGAAGCACATAAATCTGTTTCGGGACAGCAACTTTTCCAATCATTACTTCTCTCTCATTAGAGGTTAATCTTGGCACAAAAAGCAAATAAAAAGGATAAGGAGCGGTTATTACAAAAGTAATAACTTCCAAGACTCATCTAAAACTTTTGGGTTATCTCCCAATAAGTACTTTTCGTTAACGCCTTTAAGTTAGGCATGATAGTTTAAGAAGATGCTCACATAAGAAATATGAATTGAAGTAAAAGAGAGAAGAAGCAAATAAAAACACATTTAAGTCTAACCCACTTCCTATGCATAGGAATCTTATATGCAAATAAACTCACAAAGAACAAAGTGACATGCATAGGAAGATAAAACGAGAGTAACTTCAAAACTTTCAACAAATAGAGAGGTATTTCAGGACCATGAAAACTTCTACAACCATATTTTCCTCTCTCATAATAATTTTTAGTAGCCTCATGAATAAACTCAACAATATAACTATCACATAAAGTATGCTTTTCATGATCTACAAACACATAATTTTTATCAAGCTCAAAAATAGTGGGATTAAAACCTTCAAACCCACTTTTAACAATTCTATAACAAGATGACTGATCATTCAATATAGGACCATCATCTAGAGCTTTATCATAAACATTTTCTAAGCAAAACTCTTTAGTACCATGCATTTCAAAGTTAGGCACAAATAAAGGATTATCACAGATAACATGAGCATAACATTCATCCTCCTTTGGTAAGCATGGGGGACAATCAAATAATGTAAGGGATAAAGAGTTACTCTCATTAGAAGGTGGGAATAGGTAGATCCATTCTTCCTCCTCTTGATCATCACTCTCCTCCTCTTTTTCATCCAATGAGCTTATAGTTTCAGCAATTTCTTCTTCCATAGGCTCCTGCAAGGCATTAGTCTCTTCCGCTGGTGGAGAGCATCTATTAAGATATTCAATAATATAGCCATTTTCTTCCTTGTAATTATCAAAGCAAAATTTAAGTATATCATAAACCTCATATTTATAAGGTGCATCATTAGTATTTTCAAGCAAACTAGCAAGTTTAAATGCACCCTTCCAAGCAATAAATTCCTCAATTTGTTCCACATCATAAAAGTCATAATTTCCTTTAACATAAGAAGATATGGTAACATTATCATTATACTCACATTGAAAAGGGAGGTGTTTATACCTCCTACAACAACAAGATTTATCAATGCAATAAGTAACATTATAAGTAGAGCACACGTTTCTAGCAATGGTATTCAATTTATCAATTTGTTCCCATAAGAGTTTCCCTTTTTGTGACAAGCGGTGTTCCTTATAATAATATTTTTGTTCTTCCGTGAACCCACCTTGCCAATTAGATTCAGTTTCAAAGAAACCAACCATTGATAGTAAGCATGATAAAACAAGACAATAACAGACCAACAAAAATACCAACTAGAGCTTGATGGCCCAAAATATATCGAGCTTGTTGGGGAACCCTAAGAGGAAGGTATGATGAGAACAGCAACAAGTTTTCCCTTAGTTATGAAACCAAGGTTATCAATCCAGTAAGAGCAAGGAAACACCCCAAAGGTGTAGCGAACTGAACTTTGGCAGGGCGCACTACCGGTGCCAGCAGCAACATGGAGACCTTCACAACACAGCCATAGAACTCTGCCCCAACTTGCGATGAGGTTGTCAATCTCACCGGTTTTGCTAAAAACAAAGGATTAAACGTATCGAGTGGAAGAAAGTACTAGTTTGCAGAAAGTAAACATAAAGCAGTAAACAGTTGATTGTAGATTGATGGTAAAAGAAAGGATCGGGGTCCATAGTTCACTAGTGGTGGCTCTTCTTAAGATAGATGACATGTTGGGTGAACAAATTACAGCGGGGCAATTGACAAACATCCAGAAAGCATACAGGCATATACTACTCATCTTGACCCCTTTGAGATTCGATTGGGCATTACAACATTATACATAGACCGCCATCCAACTGCATCTATGACTAATAATCCACCTTCAAGTTATCATCCGAACCCCCTCAAGTATTAAGTTGCAAGCAACGGATAATTGCATTACAAATTGTGTGTAAAGTAAACAATATGATTGTTCTATGAACAAAGGATTGTTGTTTTCTCCCTAGTAGCAACAACACATCTAGTACCTTAGAGATTTCTATCACTTCCCCAGATTACTAGAGGCACGAACCCACTATCGAGCATAAATACTAACTCTTGGAGTTGCTAGCATCTACTTGGCCAAGAGATCTACTAACAACGGAAAGGATGCAAGATCACAAATAACAACGACATGATAGAATCAATAATCAATCTGAAATAGCATCTCAATATCGATCGGATCCCCGCAAACACAACATGTATGAATTACAAATAGATGATCTTGATCATGAACGGAGCTCCCAATATCTAGACATGGTAGCACAAAGGAGAAGAACCGGCCATCTAGCTACTACATGGACCCGTAGTCCAGAGATGAACTACTCACGCATCACACCGGAGGCTTGCATGATGATGAAGAAGGCCTCCAGGGTGAATTCCCCTCTCCAGCAGGGTGCCGGGAAGAGCTTCAGATCCCTCTCGATCTAGGGATGGATATGACGATGGCTATAGACTCTTTCGTGGAATCTTGATTGGGTACTTAGGGTTTCTATATCGGAGGCAATATATAGGCGAAAGGAGAGGCCGAGGGGGTGCCTGGGGTGGCTAGACCACCCCTGGAGTGGGCCAAGCCTGGCCGCGTGGCCAGGTGGTGTGGCCGGGCCCCAGCCCCTCTTTGTCTCGTATTCTGGCTCCTGGTGTCCCTCGGTGAAAAACTGACTTTGGCTTTTGTCCCGTCCAATTCCGAAAATATTCATTTTCTTACTTTCCTAGAACCAAAAACAGCAGAAAACGGACAACTGGCACTATGGCTCTTGTTAATAGGTAGTCCAAGAAATCATATGAAAAGTACTCCAAAGTGTGGACAAAACATAAGAAAGCAGATAAAACCAAGAATGGAACATCGCAACGTATCAGGTATCATGCTTAAGGGCTTGATGATACTTAGAGAGTGTTTATCGGATCGGTAGAATCGCCGAATAAAGAGAAGAGACAAAACCGGAAGGGTTTCGATAAGTCCGAAGGATGTCCGGACTAGAGGTGGAAAGTGTTCCATAGCCACGGAGATTGAATAATATGTGAATGAATGTTAAATATTGATTTAATCATTTATTCATAATTATTTAATAAAGAGAAAATCAATTAAAAGGTCAAAAGCCTTAATGGGCCAAATTCCGGAGGGAGAAGGGCCCATGAGGGAAAGGCAAAGGGAGGAAGGAGGGAGGACATGGCCAGCTGGGCCTAGACCCCCATCGCGTGGGGCCCACTAGGGCCCCTTGGGGACGGCGGACACCCCCTCTCCCTTGTTTAGTCCCACCCCGGGACTTTGAGGGAGGGAGTACCTCCCCTTCCCCCTATATATAGCAGGGTATTTTGACCAAATAATACACACAATATTCAATAAAGGTTTCCTCACTTTCGGGGAGACCTCCAATTGATATTTCTCTCTCTCTCTCTCTCTCTCTCTCTCTCTCTCTCTCTCTCTCTCTCTCTCTCTCTCTCTCTCTCTCTCTCTCTCTCTCTCTCTCTCTCTCTCTCTCTCTCTCTCTCTCTCTCTCTCTCTCTCTCTCTCTCTCTCTCTCTCTCTCTCTCTCTCTCTCTCTCTCTCTCTCTCTCTCTCTCTCTCTCTCTCTCTCTCTCTCTCTCTCTCTCCCGTGACTGTGGTCCCAAGTCCGGACTGCCGCGAACGGGAGACATCTTCACCGCGGAGCACCGTCACGCTGCGGGATTCGGATCTAGAAGCTCTACTTCCGCAACTGCTGCTGGATCGGGGAAGCGGGAGTCATCGCCAAGCACCAGATGCATGTAACTCCCTGCAAGGTGTCACATTTAAGGCACTACAAGTCGCTAGATCCAAAGGAGCGCAAGGACTTCATCACGACCTTGAGGTCGGCTTCGGCTCGTCTACATTAACCACGCTCTCCCGAGCATTGACAATGCTTTTCGGTATTCAAGGGTAAGTTCTCAAAAAGCCCCTCTTGTTACTACATTACTAATAGATAGGTCCTGGCAACAAAGGGGTTCAGGAGCGCAGGGTAAAAATTTATTGTTTTCATACGCGAACCCCTACAATATCCACAAGTCTTGCGAGGCCACTGCTTCGAGCATGATTGTTGCATCTCGGTGATGGCCAATGTACTGCCTGTGCCATGCTTTGGGGCAGTTCTTCCGCCTCCAATGCATGCAATTGAGGCTTCCGAGCATCCTAGCCAACCTCTTTTCTCATTCTCTGTCATCGGCCTCTTCGTGTCCTCCTTGTTTGGTGCTCGCAGGTACGTTGTGTTGGAGATATGCCCAAGAGGCAATAATAAAGTGGTTATTATCATATCTTCACACTTATGATAAATGTTTACATACCATGCTATAATTGTATTAATCGGAAACATTAATACTTGTGTGATTTGTAAACTAAAATAAGAGTCCCTAGTATAGCCTCTTGTTAAACTAGCTTGTTGGTTAATATATGATCATGGTTTCCTGATCATGAACATAGAGATGTTATTAACAACAGGATCATATCATTAGGAGAATGATATGGTGGACATACTCCTATAGATAAGCGTAGCATAAAGATCAAGTCATTTCAATAGTTCAAATTGCTATATGCTTTCTGATACATAGTAACCTAATTCCTTCGACCATGAGATCATGCATATCACCTTTACCGGATGGATGCTTTGATGACATCAAACACCACACCGTAACAGGGTGGCTATAAAAGTGGCATTGAGTGTTCGGAAAGTATTGGTTGAAACACATGGATCAAGAGTGGGATTTGTCCATCCATATGACGGATAGATATACTCTGGGCCCTCTCGGTGAAATGTCATCCAATTAGCTTGCAAGCATGTGACTGGGTCACAAGGGATCACATATCACGGGAACGAGAAAAGAGTACTTATCAGTAACGAGGTTGAACTAGGTATGCAGAGATACCGACGATCATAACCTCGGATAAGTAAACTATCGTGAGACAAAGGGAAATTGGTATCGTATGTAAGTGGTTCATTCGATCGCAAAGTAATCGTAGAAATATGTGGGAGCCATATGAATTTCCAGATTCCTCTATTGGTTATTGTTCGGAGAAGTGTCTCGATCATGTCCGCATAATTCACGAGCCGTAGGGAGACACACTTAAGGATTCGACGTTGTTTGAGTAGTTATGGTATTATGAGAAAGAGACCGAATGTTGTTCGGAGTCTCGGATGGGATCCGGGATATCACGAGGTGATCCGGAATGGTCCGGAGAATAAGATTCATATAAGGAAAGTCCCGTTTCGGAGTTCGGGAATGATTCCGGTGTTTTCATCGGGAATGTTCTAGAAGGTTCCGGATTGTCCGGCACTCCGGGGGGGGGGGGGGGAGGGGTACATGAATGTGTCATTACATTTTGGAATGATTGCATCATGTACTAAGTGTTCTTGCTGTCCCAAATAAAGGATTAAATTGAATCCTAAAACAGAAAAGTCAAATGTCCAGTTTGAAAGTCAAACGGCTAAAACAAGAAACTGTGGGAAACAAGCAAGAGGAGTTGGAATCGACTTGGAGGAGGAGTTTCTCTCCTCCAAGCCGGCGGCCAGCCCTAGGCCGAGTTGGGGAGGGACTCCCTCCCTCCCCTGGCACGCCAAGACCCTCCCATCTATATAAGGAGGGGCAGGGCTCCCCTCCTAGGACACACAAGTTCCTATCTTCTACCTCCGGTTTAGAGCCGTTTTGGTTTAGAGCTTCTAATTGCTTTAGCCAGCGGTTTAGAGCCTTCTAATTGGTTTAGAGCCTTCTAATTGGTGTGTCTAATTACTAGACCACTAATAGCCTCTCTCATAAGCTCCACCATACTCGCACCGGCTTAAGGCGAAGCCCTGCGGGATTTCCCCTCTACTTCCGGTACCACGCCGTTGTGCTGCCGGAATCACGAGGAGAGTGCTACAACCTCCGCTGCCTGCTGGAACAAGGGAGAGGAAGGTCTTCGTCGAGTACCGAACGTGTGACCGACTGCGGGAGCGCTGCCGGAACGTGGTGCCGGAAGGATCGTCTACGCGATCTTGAGATCGGAAAGAGTACGACTACATCACCCACGAGAATCTGCTCTCGTTAACCGCTTTGGAATCTTCGAGGGTAAGTTATTCCATCGACTCGTTGCTACAATCTAGTAGATAGATCTTGGCTTGTTTGTTTGTATGCGATAGAAAATTTTTGTTTTCCATGCTACGAACCCCAACAGTGGTATCAGAGCCGTGTCTATATGTAGATCTGTTGCACGAGTAGAACACAATGGTCATTATGGGCGTTGATGCTTTTATTGTCGATTTCTTCTTGTGTACTTTGCATCTTGCGGTATGTTGGGATGAAGCGGCCCGGGCTAACCTTACATGACATCGTTCATGAGACTTGCTCCACGCTTGACATGCAACTTGTATTGCATAAGTGGCTTTGCGGGTGCCTGTTTCTCCTAGCATAGTTAAGATCCAATTTACAACGGGTGATTAACAATACTAGTATCAATGTTGTGGTTCTTGTTCGTAAGTTAGAACGACACTTATTAAAAGCCCCAAACCACGTAAAACATGCAAAGAAAGTAGAGGCATCTAACTTTGTTTTGCAGGGGTGTGCAGTGATGTGATATGGCCATGATTGTGATTATATATGATGTATGCAATGTTCCTTATTGTAAGTCAGCAACCGGCAGGAGCCATATGGTTGTCTTTAAATTCTGTTAAGACCCGCATGTCTATTCAAAGTAGTTGTAATAGTTGAAGCCGGTGGACGACAACCATGGACAAGCATTATTGACCTTGATGCAATGTCGGTGATGATGGAGATCATGTTCGTGCTAGAAGATGCAGATCGGAAGCACAAAGAAGAAAGGCCATATCATATCACATATTATGAATTGCATGTGATGTTAATCCTTTATGCATCTTGTATTGCTTAGTAGACGACGGTAGCATTATAAGATGATCCCTCATGCACATAAATTTCAAGTTCTAAAGTGTTCACCCTTAGTATGCACCGTTGCCAAAGCTTGCTGCTTCGAAGCACCACGTGATGATCGGGTGTCTTTGATTCCGCGGGTGAATACAACATAAGCAAGCCAGATTTGCTTATGCGGTAGCTAAGGTTTGATCTTGACGAGCCTAGCATGTACAGACATGGTCTCAGGAACACGAATCACCGAAAGGTAGAGCATGAGTCATATAGTAGATATGATGAACATGTTGATTGTTCGCCATTGAAGCTATATCAACTCTCGTGATGATCGGTTTTGATGTGGTGGATTTGGTTCGTGTGATCACTAAAACAATGTGAGGGATATTGTTTTGAGTGGGAGTTCACCTAGATTAATTTAATTATTAATTAGAACTCAATTTATCATAAACTAAATCAAAGTGAATTTGCATAGTTGTTGTAGTCATTGGCATCCGTTTACCACCTTGCGCTTAGTTATAATTGAGATAATAGAACTATAGAATTCTGGTTAGTTACTTTACGAACTGGTATCGTATTGTTTTTAAGTGTTAATCTAAAGTTTAAAAGTCCTATTGCAAACTTTCAGTAAGTTCCGGTTACTCCATGAAGTTTAATAATTAGTATTAAATCAAGAGTAACAATTCCAAGTGTTAGTATATAAGTATCATGTTTGTCTCCATGATTCTTGATATTCAAAGGATTCTCCTAATATCAAGGTTATCTAAGGATCTGAAAGAGTTGTTTCAGAAACCATATTTGTGGAAGATATTGTGATATCTGAAACGAAGTATTGGTTACAACATGATAGAGTATAATATGGCAAAAGTCATGTTCTCATATTTGATGAGAATTTGCAAAAGGTTGGAGACACTAGTTGTCCTAATCGTCCAAAAAGATTTGGAGAGCAACATTATACTCATGATTCACCGTTATAAGATAAAAGTAGCTTGATCATGGATAAATCCATGATGAGGGTGAATATTTGATGTAGGTAAAATGTTTACTACACCAAGAGATTACTAATGAAAGGAATTTGAAAGAACACCAAACATTTGATGATGGTGATCTACTTCAAAGTGCAAGTCCAAAGACATTGGTATTTAACTATACACGCTTTGGACTATATGTCATATGTATGACTCCACTATTGATGTTGATAGATTCTTTCAAACTGAAAAGGAAATACTGAAAGAGAATCTCATAAATATATGGCAGAAAAGAAAAGACTAGAATCGTTCAGTTTAAGTATATAGATGATATACATGTTATGGCTATATTCTTTGCTTGTTAAACAATGTGGTTCTTAAGTATTTGATACTGAATTTGTTGGTGTGAATCGTCATACGAAACAACATAATTCATGAACTACAATGGCCTAAGTAACTAGCAAAAGAATATGTGATGATGTTCATCGAGAACAAAATAAAGGGTTATTGTGTTGCTTGTTAAACATCAAAGCTTGCCTTCAAAGATTTGTTTTATCAGGTATTATGAGAACAAAAGGATTGTTCAAATAATTGCCGTAATCCATAAAAGATGGATGATTCGCAAATCTCGTTGGAGACATCACATCCATAAAACTAGTGCTAAAAATTTCGAAAGACAAATTGATTGAAAGATCACTTAGGAAGTGACATCGCCGTTTAAATTATATTTGAAAGAAAACATGAAGAAACTCCATGTTGATGGAATTTTGGAGTCTTCTGATTTTTGATCAAATGACGCTTGTGAAACTTTCCTAGAGATAATTAAAACTTCGTTCATAGGCCAAAAGGGAATGAATGACTAGCTTATTGGAACTTGTACATATTGTTGTATGAAATCCATTATGTGTAGTCAAGAGCGATGGATTTCAACTTCATATTCTTTCTCCGAAAAATTTGAGTGAATATATAAATATTTACTTAATAAGGATGAAGTATGAAACATTTGAAAAGTTCAAAGACTTTCAAGATGAAGTGCAAAATCATTGTAACAAGAATATAAACAGTTTATGATAAAGATCATAAAGGAAGATATTTGAGTTACAAGTTTAGCATAATACCTAAGATTTAAGGAATCGTTCCGTGGATTTGCATTTCCCGAAACACCATAAGAGTATGGAGCGTTCGAGATATGTAATTAAACCTTGTTTGACATGGTAAGATCAAAGGTATAATTCATAAAACTGCCATTGTATTTTAAAGATTAAAAGCTTTAGAGATTACCGTTTTTCCACTGAAAAGAGCTTCATCATAATCCGTTGAAATGACACCATATAAAGTTATGGTTTGGGATAAAACCCAAGTTGTCCTTTCTTAAACATTGGTATGCTATGCATAAGAAAGATGTGTGCAACCAAAGTCGGATGAACCTGTCTTTGTATAAACTGTTCCTCCATAAAACACCGGAGACAAAAGTGTTTGTTGCTTAGAACGTCAAGTTTCTTTGAGAAGAAATTTTTCGTGAAAAGTTAAGTGGGAGGACATTAGAACTTTGATAAGGTTAAAAGAACCTTAGCTGTATGTGCAGAGTTGCGCAGCGCCGAAAAGTGTTCCGGAGGCGGCAACAATGCTCATGGCTCACGTGCCTCAAAGGTTGTGGTCACGGAGATCTAAGTTCCTATTGAAACAAGTAGATCGGGTAAACAATCAAATACCAAGATTTGAGGGTTGAATCATTATTTGAGAATAATGAACCGACTACATGCAAAGAAGCGATGATGGGCCCTGACTCCGTCAAATGGCTTGAAGCCATAAAATCCGTGATAGTTCCATACACGAGAAATCAAGTTTTGAACTTGAAGGACCCTCGAGAAAGGTGTAAGACCTTACAGTTGTGTCTGGATCTATAAAGAAATAGACATGGATGTTTTACATCTATGAAATAGTCGACATGTTGAGAAAGAGTTCACAACAATGTTCAAAGGTTGACTATGACAAGATTTGATCTGTCATAGTGATATTTAGTCTAGATGGATTAATGTAGCAACCACTACATATAATTTGTTATATGGTAGTTGAATAAACAAAACAAATTCTTCTAATAGAATCGTTACCTAGGACATGTGCATAACACGGTCCATAGGGTTTTGTTAATTCAAAAGGATGCTAAAAGTATATGCAAACTTCAATGGTTAAAGTGAGCATCGCGGAGTTGGAATCTTCACTGTGATGAAGCTGTTAAAGGAGTTTAAAAGTTCATCAGAGACGATGGAGATGCTTGCATTTGCAAGAAATTAAGTGGGAGCACTAAGACATGTTTCTAATATGTTATGTGGAAGACATATTGTTGATTGGAAATAATGTATCTTTTATTAACACATATTAAGAATTTCATCCCGATGAAAGACTTGGGCAAAACCCAAATATTTGGCATCAATAGACGCTAATATGGTTGTGCCAGAAGTACATTGACAAGATATTGAATGAGTTCAATATAGAAACTACAAGAGAGGTTCTTGTCGCACAGAAAGGATTGAATGAGTTCAATGTTGATGATATATTCAAGTGTATTGACATTTGGTAAAGTGAAACAAATAATCAAGTATAGATTGATACTTGATGTATGAAATCACAAAGAGTATTTATATCAATCATACTGTGATATGTACAAATCCAGATATGTCCTATGCTCTAAAAGTTGTGAGCGTATACCAGAATGATTCGTAAGATGATCATTGGACAATAGTAAGGATATTCTTATGATCTTTTGGAAGAACTAAGAGTATATTATTTGTAGAAGTGACAAATAGATGGTTAGTTCATTGTAAAAGTACTACATTGATACTAGCTTTGTCACAAAGTACAAATTAAGTTTATCTCAATCTAAACTAAGGGTGGCACAATATAATGGAAAGTAAGTTCCATAATGGATTTGGATGAGTTCCAAAGTTAAGACATTGTGACAGATACTACAACAAAAGGCTAAGTATATGACTGCTGTTTTAGCAGCAAAAGAGGGCATTTGTGTCAAGTAGTTTGTTATCAAACTAGGTGTAGTTCACAGTGGGATAATACTATGAAGATATATTGTGCGACAATATTATCAACATGTTTTAACCCCAAAGAGCTAAAGGTCACACCAAAAGACCAAATTTATACAAAGCCATCTCATTAGAGAATGAGTGATGCGTAGAGACGCAAAAACATGCAATCACACACGGACCTGGAAGTGTCAGATCCGGAGATCAGTTGACCACTAGCAATCATGTACATACAACACCGGAAAGCCATAGGTGTTGAATACACAAAGATTTGAAACTAGATTATTGACTCTAGTGCAAGTGGGAGACTGTTGGAGATATGCCCAAGAGGCAATAATAAAGTGGTTATTATCATATCTTCACACTTATGATAAATGTTTACATACCATGCTATAATTGTATTAATCGGAAACATTAATACTTGTGTGATTTGTAAACTAAAATAAGAGTCCCTAGTATAGCCTCTTGTTAAACTAGCTTGTTGGTTAATATATGATCATGGTTTCCTGATCATGAACATAGAGATGTTATTAACAACAGGATCATATCATTAGGAGAATGATATGGTGGACATACTCCTATAGATAAGCGTAGCATAAAGATCAAGTCATTTCAATAGTTCAAATTGCTATATGCTTTCTGATACATAGTAACCTAATTCCTTCGACCATGAGATCATGCATATCACCTTTACCGGATGGATGCTTTGATGACATCAAACACCACACCGTAACAGGGTGGCTATAAAAGTGGCATTGAGTGTTCGGAAAGTATTGGTTGAAACACATGGATCAAGAGTGGGATTTGTCCATCCATATGACGGATAGATATACTCTGGGCCCTCTCGGTGAAATGTCATCCAATTAGCTTGCAAGCATGTGACTGGGTCACAAGGGATCACATATCACGGGAACGAGAAAAGAGTACTTATCAGTAACGAGGTTGAACTAGGTATGCAGAGATACCGACGATCATAACCTCGGATAAGTAAACTATCGTGAGACAAAGGGAAATTGGTATCGTATGTAAGTGGTTCATTCGATCGCAAAGTAATCATAGAAATATGTGGGAGCCATATGAATTTCCAGATTCCTCTATTGGTTATTGTTCGGAGAAGTGTCTCGATCATGTCCGCATAATTCACGAGCCGTAGGGAGACACACTTAAGGATTCGACGTTGTTTGAGTAGTTATGGTATTATGAGAAAGAGACCGAATGTTGTTCGGAGTCTCGGATGGGATCCGGGATATCACGAGGTGATCCGGAATGGTCCGGAGAATAAGATTCATATAAGGAAAGTCCCGTTTCGGAGTTCGGGAATGATTCCGGTGTTTTCATCGGGAATGTTCTAGAAGGTTCCGGATTGTCCGGCACTCCGGGGGGGGGGGGGGGGGGGAGGGGTACATGAATGTGTCATTACATTTTGGAATGATTGCATCATGTACTAAGTGTTCTTGCTGTCCCAAATAAAGGATTAAATTGAATCCTAAAACAGAAAAGTCAAATGTCCAGTTTGAAAGTCAAACGGCTAAAACAAGAAACTGTGGGAAACAAGCAAGAGGAGTTGGAATCGACTTGGAGGAGGAGTTTCTCTCCTCCAAGCCGGCGGCCAGCCCTAGGCCGAGTTGGGGAGGGACTCCCTCCCTCCCCTGGCGCGCCAAGACCCTCCCATCTATATAAGGAGGGGCAGGGCTCCCCTCCTAGGACACACAAGTTCCTATCTTCTACCTCCGGTTTAGAGCCGTTTTGGTTTAGAGCTTCTAATTGCTTTACCAGCGGTTTAGAGCCTTCTAATTGGTTTAGAGCCTTCTAATTGGTGTGTCTAATTACTAGACCACTAATAGCCTCTCTCATAAGCTCCACCATACTCGCACCGGCTTAAGGCGAAGCCCTGCGGGATTTCCCCTCTACTTCCGGTACCACGCCGTTGTGCTGCCGGAATCACGAGGAGAGTGCTACAACCTCCGCTGCCTGCTGGAACAAGGGAGAGGAAGGTCTTTGTCGAGTACCGAACGTGTGACCGACTGCGGGAGCGCTGCCGGAACGTGGCGCCGGAAGGATCGTCTACGCGATCTTGAGATCGGAAAGAGTACGACTACATCACCCACGAGAATCTGCTCTCGTTAACCGCTTTGGAATCTTCGAGGGTAAGTTATTCCATCGACTCGTTGCTACAATCTAGTAGATAGATCTTGGCTTGTTTGTTTGTATGCGATAGAAATTTTTTGTTTTCCATGCTACGAACCCCAACACGTTGGACCAAAGACCTTGATCAATGTCTTTGTGAACTTACGCATGCATGCCATGGTGATACGTCCATTTTGCATCACTATTCTATGTCTTAATTCATTATTATTCGTTGATATATTTCGTATTGAGAGGTGATACTTATGTCATTTCATCTATTTTTGCATGGTTGATGACTTTTGGAGCATGGATCGCTGCAGTCAGGATTCTGATGGAAAAGGTGTTGTTTGGAGGCAAAATTCGCGAAGACCAGAAAATCCGGGAAAATATACGGAAAATCCTATTTTTCCAGAAGACTCAGGATGCCAGAAGATGGAGTGGAGGTGGGCCACAGGGGGCCCACACCACCCCATGGCGCGGGCAGGCCTAGGCCGCGCCTGGGAGTGGTGTGGCCACCCTGGCCCACTCCAGCCTCTCCCCTCTGGCGTATATCATCCCCACGAAACCCTAAGACTCAGAGGCGACCACAGAAAGATTCCGCCGCCTCTGCGGGGCGGAAAACACCAAGAGAGAAAGATCTATTCGGTAGACAGATTTCTGTCGGGGGAATTCCTTCCCAGAGAGGGGAGATCGTCGCCATCAACACCACCATCAAGCTGGACTTCATCGGGATCATCATCATCATCATCATCATCATCACCACCATCATCACCATCAGCACCCTCATCACCATCTCCATATTGCTATAACAATTGCGTTGAATCTTGCATTAGTTCATAGGGGAAACTTTCTCGGTGTTGATTACTCTTTGTAGTTGATGCTATTGAGTGAACCGTTGAATTATTGTTTAAGTTCAGATTGTTATACATCATTATTCCATCTCTGATCATGATCCATATGATGTCTTGTGAGTAGTTCGTTTTGTTCTTGAGGACATGGGAGAAGTCATGTTCTTAGTAGTGGAGTTGTGTTGAGAAAGATTCAATAGTTTGATATTTAAGTTGTGGTGTACTTCTTCTAGTGGTGTCATGTGAACGTCGACTACATGACACTTCACCTATATGGGCCTAGGGGAATGCATTGTGTATTTGGCTACTAATTGTAGGGGTTGCCGGAGTGACAGAAACCTGAACCCCCGTTAGGAAACCATTGCACAAGAGACGTAAGGGTCTTAGAGTTTAAAGCTGTGGTTCGGTTTCTACCTTAATTACTTTCTTGTACTTACGGATGCTTGCAAGGGGTATAATCACAAGTATGTATTAGTCTTGGATGGGGCGGTACATTAGCACAGGTTCACCCACACAACACTTAGAAAGCTAGAGAAGATTAATCAGCTATATGAAGCGAAAGCACTTGAATGCGTTCCCATGTGTCCTCGAGAATGTTTGGTCATCTATAGAAATACGACCGGCTTGTCCTTTGCTACATAAAGGATTGGGACACTTGCTGCATTTATTCCTACTGTCTTTTATTTACTCGTACTTTGTTTACTTGCTTTATCGAAAACCCCTAAAAATCCGTTTGCTAAGTATTTGCAGAGAATTCCTGATCCATACCACTAGCCAGCACCTTCTGCTCCTCGTTGGGTTCGACACTCTTACTTATCAAAAATACTGCGATACACCCCCTATACTTGTGGGTCATCAAGACTATTTTCTGGCGCCGTTGCCGGGGAGTGAAGCGCTATTGGAGAGTGGAGCTAGTAAAGGAAACTTCTACTGTGAGTATTGTTTACTTCTGCTAGTTGCTTTATTTTCGTTATGGATAATTCGCTGAGTTTCTTATTTGGTAATGCTACTACCACTGCTAAGGTAGTAGATAAGACACCACCTGCTGAGAAAGATGTTTTCAAAATACCTACAAGAATTATTGATCGTGTTATGGATAACTACTATGTTGGGGATGGAACTATCCATCCCGGTGATCATTTACTCTTTATACACGAATTATGCGGGTTGTTCAAGTGTGCAGGTATTACTATAGATCATGTTAAGAAAAAGTTATTCTTATTATCACTAAAAGGAAGAGCTGAGGAATGGTATAAGCTGCTAAAGAATGGTCAAGCTCTGGAATGGGAGGAAATAGTGCCTCTCTGTTATTCAAAGTTTTATCCTCCTAGTGAGATTCATAAAGATCGGAATCGAATATACAACTTTTGGCCTCTTGATGGAGAGAGTACAGCTCAAGCTTGGGGGAGATTGAAGTTAACTCAAATGTCCCATTCATGAGCTCCCCAACAATATTATTATCAATAACTTTTATGCAAGGCTCCCTCTACATGACAAAGATTTATTGGATGCTTCTTGTGCTGGATCATTCACTCGTATGGAAGAAGAAGCTAAATGGGACCTTCTAGATCGTATTCAAGACAATACTGAAGCTTGCGAGAATGACAAAGGTAGAAAGTCAGGTATAAATTATGATTATGAATGCATTGAATCTTTTATGGGAACTGATGACTTTTAAAATATTAAAAATGCTTATGGTCTAGACTCTCAAGCTATTGCTTCTTATTTAAGGCTTTTGCTTCCTATATTGAAGTGCCTAAAAAGAAGTGGGATAAGTATCATGAACCTTATAAAGATATTGCTAAGAGTGTTCCTTCAAGAAATACTGAAGTTTATACTGCTAATCATGTTTTACCTGAACCTTATATTGAGAAAATGCCTTTCCTAGTTAGGATGAAGGAACATTCTATGATAGCTAGTATGGTTAATGAAAGTACAAATAAAGCTGTTGAACCTGATAAACAAATGGTTGATGAACCTATAATAGCAAATGTGAAAGACTTTGTCACTAAGTATGAGGAAGAGGGACACACTATCCTTTGTAAGGATACCTCTAATATTGTTTCACATAGTAGTGTTATGAGAGCTAGTATTCCCGTGTTTTTCTGTTAGAATAAGTGATCATTGCTATGATAGTCCTTGTGATAGATATATTGTTAAGTTTATGCATGATACTGAAAGTTACTATGAGAGAGGGAAAAGTGTTCTTATGTATCTCAATAATATCAAGTTTCCTCGTTTTATGCTGAAAGTTTTTATATTGCGCTTCTTTTGCCTTCTTATGCAAGTTGCCTTTGGTTTCAATAACTTTTTTGTTTACAAAATCCCCTTGCATAGGAAGTGGGTTAGACTTAAATGTGTGTGTTTTTGCTTCTTAATGCTCTCTTTCACTTCAATTCATATCCCTATGAGAGCTTCTTCAAAATTATCATGCCCATCTTAATGGCTATAAAGAAAGAGCTTTATGGGAGACAACCCAATTTGTTTTTTCTTTTAGTTTTTTTTCTTTGAGTCTTGGAAGTTATTACTTCGGTAATAACCGCTCCTTATCCTTTTTGTTTGGTTTTTGTGTCAAGATCAACCTCTAATGAGAGAGAAGTAAGATTTGGGGAAGTTGTTGTCCCGAAACAGATTTTTGTGCTTCACGATAAAAATTCGTGAGAGATCTCTGTATGTCGGATTGAGCTGTAATTTTTTTGTGCTTCTGCCCCAGGTTGTTATTTAACTTTCGTTAGTTTTGCACTTTTTGATTTGAGCAATAGAATATTTTCGAAAAAAATGATCTTTACCTGCTGGTCTGTTTTGACAGATTTTGCCACTCTTGCATCTGCTTCTTTATTCGGTTTCCTTTTTGAATTCTTTTTGGGTTTTCGGAAGGAGTTGCTACAGTATCTTATGTTTTGATGGTTTTCAGTTGAAGTTGGACTCAAAAGGTTTTATCACTTCACTTATACTAATGTTGCTAATGAGAACGGTGTGAAGTTTTGTGTGAAAGAAATTTCCAGGAAGTGGAGATAATGGTGTAATAAGGAAGAAAAGGGTTTTATGACTCAAGTAATAAATGTATGAAGATGAAGATATTGATGTTATTCATGTGGTGACTCCAGAAGGATCCACTAAATACCAAATTCAGAGACCTGCAGAGTCTGTTTTCAAATAGGTAACAGTTCTGGTAAGAAAAGTTCCGCGAAAATACAATCCAACTATATTTTTGCAGTTTTCAGTCAATAAGGAAAGCTACGAAGCGAAAAAGGGACGAAAACGGAGCCAGGGTGGCCCACACCACCCCATGGCGCGGGCCCACCCCTGGCCGCGCCACCAGGTGGTGAGGCCACCAGGACTCCGCCTCCGACTCGTTTTCTCCTAGTACCTTCCTTTTGACATGAAACTTCGTAATATATAACCCTCTGGATCCCTCGAGGTCCGTATATCGTGTTTTGTCATGTTTTTTGTTTCGATCTATTTCTGCCAGGACATACTCTTTGAAGGTTTAGAAGCACAATGGTGTCTGCCAAGGATAAAGGGAAGGAGCCTATGGAGGAAGACCTCCAAGACCCCGGGAAGGAGAAGGAGATCAAGAGTGAAGGTGAAGAGGAGCAAGGCCAACGTCCGCACACTGGCACCACCATTGCAAGCATTGGAGTGGTGAAACCTACCAAGATCAGAAGGACTGCACGGATGCAGACTAGGGGGAAAGTTCCTCGTCACAGTTTGGCTCCACGGTCACTTCCTTCACGCACCAGGAATCCTTTCCATACCCTTATCCATGAGCATCAATACCAGAATATGCCCAAGGATAAATTACCCTCCAATTGGGATTTGCCTCGTTCTAGCTATGCAGGAAAAGAAGACTTCAAGGAGGAAGAGTGGGGAAAGAATAGCAAGAGCTGGAATTCTCAACCCGACATGATCATGAGTCCCATTGAGCAAAACTCGCAGCTTATTCGTAATCTCACCTTTGAGATTGAGGATTTGGGGAAACTTATCAGAGAGCTCTTCGAGAGGATACCACCACCACCTAAGGAGTAATTCGTCATCAGGTTTGGCATCCCCCTGGTTTGTTCCAAGCTTGGGGGAGTGCCGCGGTATCACATCACTATCTTCTATCTTTTTACCTTATTAGTAGTCATATCATGAATATAGGAGTTATTTTGTAGTATGGTTTGCATTATGGAAGTGTCCCCTCTCTCGATAGATATGTATCCCTTGGTGTGAGTTTCCGTTATGGAATATTAATGAGAAGTTCTGTCATCCACTCTTTTGCATAGCTTATATTAGTTTTCAATTCGTGGTTATATGATTGATCTTGTTGTTAGTATTGGTATCACTTTGGGATCATTGAGTTAATTTAGTTGGTTTTGGCAAACCTGGCTCGGTCAGTAGCAACATCTTTTTGAGAGTTGAAAGAAAAAGATAGAAGTACTCTAAAGAAAAATAATTTCATCATCTTTCTTTCTTGATTTGCTCATAAGTTTAGTATTCTCTAGTTAAGATCTTTTGTTCTTCCAAGGAAGATTGCATGTTTGTCTTTATCATTTGTATGTTTGGTTGTTTCCTTCAACTCTTGTACTTGCTACCTAGCCTTGCTAGCCAAAAACCTGTACTGAGAGGGTATTCTTCTCATGCATCCACCTCCTTTAAACCAAAACCTTTGCCATTTGTGTCCACCATACCTACTTATCAGCATTATTGCTATTCCAAGTAAATTCTTCTTTTATCTACCTCCCAAATTAAAACTTGTTATGTGAAAATTAGTGATTAAAGCTCTCACGAACTTGATGGCACACTTTACTTTCTTGCATTTAATAAACTTGAACCATTGGGTCCTTCTTTGTTGCGTATATGCTTGCGCTTTATGAGTTGAAGTTAGCTGAACCATGTATCATGGGGACCGCTTTCAACACTTCATTTGGTACCTTGTACCTAGTTGATATCATGTTCTTTTGCTTATGGATCCCGGCGGTGTGAAATAAAAGTGGAACTTGTAAGATCATGGAGTTTATATGTGTGTCAGAGAAACGCCTGGGCAGCTAGCCTAAGCCATGCCTAATCATGGTGGAAACTTGTAGCATAACTATAGTGAGCATTCTATGAAGCATCATCAATAAAAACCTATGTAAATAGCAAATAAAAAGATCGCTGAGATGCTCACTGTCTGCTTGCCTTGTCATTTTGATTATGGGATAGCTCCTGTGTCATGTGCAAGGGGTACCCCGTTGGCGGTTCTCAATGATACGCATGTATTTACAATGACAAGAGCTTACTCGTGACTGAAGTTGAGTAGCATGAGGATCGGTACTCATAAGTAAGGGGCATGAGATTTCAACTTATAACTTGTCAAGCATATCCTCTTAGTTGTGTCACTTTAACCTTAATTACCTAAAGATGCCTATGATAGGGGCAATGAGAGCTGAAAGCTAGTAAGTATCATAATTTTTGGGAGCTCTTTATGAAACTTGCAATCCCTGCTTCCCTTTGTGAAGGGCCTTTCTTTTACTTTGTAGTTGAGTCAGTAAACCTACTCCCTTCTATCTCAGCAAGTATTTTGAGTTGTTGTGTTTCATTCATTCATATGATGATTTATTCAATCATGTCTTATGTTCCTTGTTTTGCACATTGCTCTTATCTTGATGTTTACTACTTTGAAAGCTATCATTGAAAAACCGGCTATTTGTGAACTCCAGCAAATTATCAACTATTCTTCGACCAAGAGCTAAGTTTGCCATTATCAATTATGATTCACTCTATGTATCTTTATTGTGTTTCCTTTACTTGTTACAAGTTGAGTTATATAATAGTGAGTTGTCTTCTATTATGATCTATGTATTTGATGAATGTGATGCTTCTTGTCCGTATTCTTTTATCGACTCTTCACTCCATAAACCTGAGGCCATGTTTATTGAGCTTAGTTTTGCTTGGGGACAAGTGAAGTCTAAGCTTGGGGGGAGTTGATACGTCCATTTTGCATCACTATTCTATGTCTTAATTCACTATTATTCATTGATATATTTCACATTGAGAGGTGATACTTATGTCATTTCATCTATTTTTGCATGGTTGATGACTTTTGGAGCATGGACCGCTGCAGTCAGGATTCTGATGGAAAAGGTGCTGTTTGGAGGCAAAATTCGCGAAGACTAGAAAATCCGGAAAAATATACGGAAAATCCTATTTTTCTAGAAGACTCGGGATGCCAGAAGATGGAGTGGAGGTGGGCCACAGGGGGCCCACACCACCCCATGGCGCGGGCAGGCCTAGGCTGCGCCTAGGAGTGGTGTGGCCACCCTGGCCCACTCCAGCCTCTCCCCTCTGGCGTATATCATCCCCACAAAACCCTAAGACTCGGAGAGTGACCACAGAAAGATTTCACCGCCTCTGCGGGGCGGAAAACACCGAGAGAAAAAGATCTCTCCGGCAGACAGATTTCTGCCGGGGGAATTCCTTCCTGGAGAGGGGAGATCGTCGCCATCAACACCACCATCAAGCTGGACTTCATCGAGATCATCATCATCATCATCACCACCATCATCACCATCAGCGCCCTCATCACCATCTCCATATTGCTGTAAGAATTGCGTTGAATCTTGCATTAGTTCATAGGGGAAACTTTCCCGGTGTTGATTACTCTTTGTAGTTGATGCTATTGAGTGAACCGTTGAATTATTGTTTATGTTCATATTGTTATACATCATTATTCCATCTCTGATCATGATCCATATGATGTCTTGTGAGTAGTTTGTTTTGTTCTTGAGGACACGAGAGAAGTCTTGTTGTTATTAATGGAGTTGTGCTGAGAAAGATTCAATAGATTGTTATTTAAGTTGTGGTGTACTTCTTCTAGTGGTGTCATGTGAACATCGACTACATGACACTTCACCTATATGGGCCTAGGGGAATGCATTGTGTATTTGGCTACTAATCGTAGGGGTTGCCGGAGTGACAGAAACCTGGACCCCCGTTAGGAAACCATTGCACAAGGGACGTAAGGGTCTTAGAGTTTAAAGCTGTGGTTAGGTTTCTACCTTAATTACTTTCTTGTACTTACGGATGTTTGCAAGGGGTATAATCACAAGTATGTAGTAGTCTTGGATGGGGCGGTACATTAGCACAGGTTCACCCACACAACACTTAGCAAGCTAGAGAAGATTAATCAGCTATATAAAGCGAAAGCACTTGACAGTCTTCCCATGTGTCCTCGAGAACGTTTGGTCATCTATAGAAATACAACCGGCTTGTCCTTTGCTGCATAAAGGATTGGGCCACTTGCTGCATTTATTCCTACTGTCTTTTATTTACTCGAACTTTGTTTACTTGCTTTATCGAAAACCCCTAAAAATCCGTTTGCTAAGTATTTGCAGAGAATTCCTGATCCATACCACTAGCCAGCACCTTCTGCTCCTCGTTGGGTTCGACACTCTTACTTATCGGAAATACTGCGATACACCCCCTATACTTGTGGGTCATCACATGGTCGTATCCTCACAAATATGAAGATATTCATCAGTGTAGTCAGCTGACACTCCATAGGCGATCACCCTCGTGGCGTAGAGATCTTCTGGTACGTACTGAAACCAAGCAACCAAGCACAATTCTTATGTTGCCTAAAGTACCAGTAGTTGGCCTCGCAAGCTTTCACAATCTTCTAGAATAGGGGTTGTATCATCCGGTACCGGTGGCGAAATAGACGAGAAGGGTAGATGGGTACCTCGGCAAAATAATCCCGCATGAGCATCTCGTGCCCTAGAACGCGGTTGCGTGGGATGCACAATCGGCCGAAAGTTGATCCCCTCCTCCTGTTTCGGCTATTCTCCTCCGCCTCTAGATCGTTGATGGCAGCCAGTAGGAGGAGGTCGTCCACGTCGTCCTCGTCGAGGACATTGTCTTCCCAATCGGACTCGTCGGATGACGAGTCCTCCATCAAAAACTGAATGGAAGAACTCGTCGTATAACACTAGGACCCACTCCATGACGAACTCATCTACAAAATCGCCGCCGCACAAATCCTAAATGTAAGAAATTTCAAATTTCAGCCAAAACGATATAGGAGAAAGAGGGTTTACCGGCTCAGATGGCGGCAGCGGACGGGGGCGTAGCAGATCTAGTGCACGGGCGGTAGATTGACAGGGGAGACAGAGGCTACGCACCAATTCCGCCGTAGATCAAGCGGCGATGGTGTCTGCGGTGGCATCATGGTGCAGTAGCGCGGAGATGGTGGCGAGCACTCCAAAGCGATGGTGGAGCGCAGCGGGGGGCAGCGCAGGGCGGCGCCGCCACACACTTGCCAGGAACCAGGGGATTCATACGGGCGGGTGGCGGTGGGGAAAGCGGCGGATGAAGATCCCCAGACGGGAGTCGTGAATCTTCAGTGCGCCTCCACTCACAAGCGTTTGCAGGTAGCGGCAAAAGTGCTAGGCGAAACCGAAAATATGCGGGATGCGGAGATCGATATGCGGGGAGCCGTAAAAAAATCGGATGCGGTACGATATGCAACATCTAGAAAAGCCACTTTTTCCACCTCGTACCGCAAACAGGCAGTTCTCTTCTGGTTCAGAGCAGGATGCGCTATCTGCGAGAGATGCTCTTACTACTACTTCCAGTTTACACATCATGTGACATTATTATTTCCTTCATTTGACATAATATTAGATATAAACTTTAAAAACCTTTGACAAACCATATTTATAAGTTTACTAAAAGACCTTTAACACCTGGGTGCGGTGTTAAATGAGTAAGGGATGGTTTGTCACTCCCTTAGTGGCGCGCTAGATCTTCGTCCGAGTGTAGTGATAAGTGAGCAAGGATCTTCGCATTTCACTCGACAGATGCAAAGAACAAGGAGGCTAGTCAGGAAAACCAAGTTTTGGGTGGGTAGTTGGAACATAGGTTCCTACAGTGATTAGGAGGCATGTAAATGTCCTTTGTGTCCAAGTGACTAAATGGGCGGGTCAAAAGGTCAAAGAGGTAGAGAACACCGATTTCAATCTTTGATATTCTAGTTCAGTTAGTAGCAGGAATGTCATTGGCATATTGTTAGATAAGAGCCTCACAGATGGAGTGGTGGACGTTAGGAGAAAGGGGGATAGGTTTATCCTAGTCAAGTTAGTCGTAGGGGATCTTGTCTTGAATGCCATCAGTGCTTATGCCCCACAAGTTGGGCTCGGCACATGCACTAAGAAGAAATTTTGGGAGTGCGTAGAGAGCTTGGTTAGTAGAGTACCCACAAATGAGAAGCTCTTCATATGAGGAGATCTGTGTGGCCATGTAGGCATAACTCAGGGTTTGAGGGGGTGCATGGGGCTGTGGGTTGGGCGAAAGAAATCAGGAAGGCAAGGAAATTCTAGATTTTGCAGTAGCCTACAACCTGTTGGTTGCTAACACCCTCTCTAGGAAGAGGCTATCTCATCTAGTAACATTTAGTAGCGCCAAACACACTAGTCAGATTGACTTTGTCCTTACTAGGAAGGATGGATGGGTGAGATTGTTTGGACCGCAAGGTGATACCTGGAGAGTGTGTTGTGGCGCAACATAACCTTGTGGTGCCAATTTTAGGTTTCACACTCGTGTTCTGTAGAACAAATGTGTCCAAATCACAAGTACAAAATGGTGGAAGCTTAAAGGGCAAGCCTAGCAGACCTTCAAGGAGAGGATGCTTGCGGAAGGGCCATGGAACGAAGAAGGAGATGCAGAGATCATGTGGCTAAAGATGGCAATGCACATTCAGAAGGTAGCTAGGGAGGTTCTTAGGGTGGCGAAAGGTAAGAAAAAGGATCCTAAGGACAAGTGGTGGTGGAATGAGGATGCCCAAAAGGCTATCAAGGAGAAGAAGGAGTGTTATAGGATTTGGTATTAAGTTAGAAGAACAAGCAACATGGAAACGTACAAAGAAGCCAAAAAGAATGCAAAGCAAGCGGTGAGCATAGCTAGAGGGAAGGCCTATGGTGAGCTATATGAGAAACTAGTCACAAAGGAAGGAGAAATGGGCATCTACAATATGACAAAATTTTCAGGCGAGGGATACATACCAAAATTTACCATTTTGTAATGTTCAATAAAATAAACATTTTATTAAATGAGTTGTTTGATTGTGTGAAATTTCTGAAGACTAGACCTTGAGACTGTTTCGACGGGGCTTGAGCTTGGCGAAGTCACCATAGGCACCTCGTTATATATCGACGAGAATGTCACATCTCAATACCCTCATAACCATCCTTCAAAGCCGAGTGTTGAGGCTTTGTGGAGAAAGAAGAGCTAGGGGTTGGATCTCACATTCGCTGGCTGCTATGGGATATAACTGAACCACTGATAATGGGCCCCACGGTAGTGAGCCCATAGACCTTAGACGCCAGTGACCATTACAACTAATTTTGGAAAACCGAGAAAAACTTAATATAAGCAGAAGGCCCATCTCTTTTTTGTGTGAAACCCCACTACAAAATGCACACGCTCACAAGTTCATACACACACCCCTATGAACGCATGAACACACACCCTACCCTATGAGCACCTCCGAAAGATTGTGTCTTCAGACTGGTCCGGTGGGGCTTGAGATTGACGAAGTCACCATAGGCACCTCGCTATCGTCAGGAACGTCGCCTCCTACTACCCTCATAACCATCCTTCAAATCCAAGCGTTGAGGCTTCATCGAGAAGGAAGAGCTAGAGGAGTTAGAGATCACAATCATTGGCTGCTATAGGATATAACTGGACCACTAATAACAATGGGGCCCCACGGTAGTGAGCCCATAGGCCCTAGACATCAGAGCAAGCACGATGTCAAGTCTTAAACATAGACCTAAACGATGGAGTGGGTGGTGCTAAGAAAACTATTCTTCAAGGTGAGTCGAGTGCTAGACTTATGTCTAAGAGAATCAATTGTCATGAGGGCCCACTAGTCAGTGGATAACAGTCTATTTTTATTTTTTATTTTTAGCATGGTTATATGGACCCATTTCAGTTCTAAACGCTGGAGAAAAAGTAGTTTTATTAGCTACTTCTATACACTGCACTCGCCCTTACTAGACGTAGCTAAGAAATTTACTAACCTCATGTCTAAGAAAATAAAATCTGCTCCACCATTTAGACCAGATAGGGGACCCATTCATCCGAGTAGAAAGAAACAATAAAGAAAATCTTCCAGACACTAACAAGTGGGTCCGACTACCATTTGATTCCCTTAGACATGTGTCTTGTATAGACCTAGGGTCCAAAAACTTAGCTAGATTCACCCTCTCCATTGTTTAGACCTAGTTCTAGTAAGAAAAAGATTCTCTTAGAGTACACGACAAAATTCCAATGTTGCACATGCTCTCAGTGTCCTAGTTTGACTTACATCATAGGTACTTTTGGATAACCGAGCAAAACTCAATACAAACCAAAGGCCCCTGACACATTTTTTGCGAAAACCCAATACAAAACATAGACACTCACAAATGCATACACACACTCACCCCTATGAAAGCACGCACACCCTACCTCTATATTACCACCTACGAAAGACTATGTCTTGACACTAATCCGTGGGGCTTGAGCTTGATGAAGTCACCATACACACCTCGCTATAGAAGGGGATATCGCTTCCCACTTAAGAATAATATTCCACCTTTTATGAGACACTAAATTGCCAAACCTGATGGGGTTTGAACTCTGGTGGGCAAGGGGTACCACTTCCCTCAGAACCATCCAACCACGGGTTAGCTCTCTCCTCTCTCTCTCTCTTGTATAGTACATGGTACACAATTAAATAACTAACATACAAGAAATTAGGTGAACGCACTTTCTAAGCTCTTTATTGTGACCGAGCTCTTAACAAGTAAGTCAGAAAACTATCTAACTATATTGTTTAGTATGTTAACATCAACGGGCAAAAAATGTTGCTCACATAAGTTCGTTAAGAAAATAAACCAAGCTCAAACAAGTCGACTAGACAAGCTAGGGCTCATTAAACTTGCCACACAAGAGCTTGTCACCCCTCATTTTTAGACAAATGAGTAGACATGTGTTTAGGGTTTTAGGGTTTTAAGGTTTAGGGTCCTTGTGTTAAATGCATGGACTTGGATGCAATTTTCATTTATTATGAGGTCCTTTATGTAACTTGTACTTCCACCGACCGTGTTAACTCAAGCACCTCGCTCCTATGGGACCAACCATAGTTAAAAGAAAATGTAACCGCCCCAATTATATATCACACAAAGTGGACCATGGTTTCTTATACATAATACCCAAGTTTTTAGTACTAGGAATTTTCATTCTTCCTAGCTAATTTCGCACACTTCAGAGACTTCTTGCTGATTTAACGAACTTAGGACAAACCTGAGCTACAAGTAAGAACGATAGATTTCTCTTGAATTTAAAAAAACGGAGGTATATGGGTGCATATAATTGTAGTAAACAATACCGTCAGTCTGAGTTTCCAACTATCAGGAAAGAACATTCTCAATTTCTCGAGTGACATCACGAGCCAAAATTTTAACAAAATTAAATGTCTTTTCAAAATTATATTAGGTCGAATTTGAACTACAAGTAAATTGTAGGTTGCTTTGAAAGTTTTATGAAAAAGGTTTTGGAGGTACCCATTGAGGGCTCAATTAATATATCATAAGCCACTGAGAGTTTTGACGACAACTTGAACATCTTTCTAAGATTTTGCATCTTGACAGTTTAACATAATTAAGTCAAACTTGAGCTACAAGTAAGCGTGATAGATTACTCTTGACGAACTAAATGTAATTTCAGGGTAGATGGGTGCATCTTCTCTTGTAGTAAACAATATCGTCGGTGTGAGTTTCCAACTATTAGGAATGGACATTCACAATTTTCCGGATGATGACGAGATCGTTCTTTTCCGTAAAGAAAAGTCTAAATAATATTGGATATGAATGCCACAAGCCAAATTTATAGACATATATAGTGGACCAACATGTTGTAGCAACGATTCCCATGTTTTATGAGTTTTCAAACTTCCTAGCTAACTCCACCTACTTGAATGAATTTATGTCGATTTATCGAAATTAGGTCAAATTTGAAACTACAAGCAAAATTGTAGGTTTTGCTCTGAAAGTTTTACGAAAAAGCTTTTGGAGGTACCCATCGGGGGTCCAATTAATATATGATAAACAAGCCAGAGTTTTGATGACAGGTTCAACTTCTTGCTAAGATTTTGCATCTCGATAGTTTAACGAAATTAGGTCAAATTTGATCTACAAGTAAGTGCGATAGATTGCTCTTGAAAAAATGTCTTTTTAGAGGTAGATGGGTGCATTTTCTTGTCGTAAACAGTGTCATCCGTGTGAGTTTACAACTATCAGGAAATAAAATTCTCAGTTTTCTGAGTGATAACGAGCAAGGTTGTTCTTTTCTGTAAAGAAAAGTCCAAAGAATATTGGATCTGAATGCCACAAGCCAAATTTACAGACATTTATAGTGGACCAACATGTTGTAGCAACGATTCCCATGTTTTATGAGTTTTCAAACTTACTAGCTAACTCTACCCACTTGAATGACTTTATGTCGATTTATCGATATTAGGTCAAATTTGAACTACTACAAGTAAATTGTAGGCTGCTCTGAAAGTTTTACAAAAAATATTTTGGAGGTACCCATCGGGGGTTCACAATTAATATATCAAAAACCACCGAGATTTTTGACGATAGGTTCAACTTCTTGCCAGATTTTGCATCTTGACAATTTAACAAAATTAGGTCAAACTTGAGCTACAAGTAAGCGTGATAGATTGCTCTTGAATTAAAGGTATTTTTGGAGGTAGATGGGTGCATCTTCTTGTAGTAAACAATGTTGTCGGTGTGAGTTTCCAACTATCAGGAAAGAACATTCTCAATTTTCTAAGTCATGACGAGATTATTCTCTCTCATAAGAAAGTATGAAGAATATGGATCTGAATGCCACAAGCCAAGTTTTCACACATATATAGTGGACCAACATGTTGTACTTATGATTTCCCATGTTTTATGAGTTCTCAAACTTCCTAGCTAACTTTGTCCAATTGAATGACTTTATGTCGATTTATGAAAATTAGGTCAAATTTGAACTACTACAAGTAAATTGTAGGTTGCTCTAGAAGTTTTACGAAAAAGCTTTTGGAGGTACCCACGTGGGTTCACAATTAATATATCAGAAACCACCAAAACTTTTGACGATAGGTTCCAATTTTTGCTAAGATTTTGCATCTTAACAATTTAACAAAATTAGATCAAACTTTAGATACAAATAAGCATGATAGATTGCTCTTGAATTAAATGTATTTTCGGAGGTAGATAGGTGCATCTTGTTCTAGTAAACAATGCCATCAGTATGTGTTTCCAACTATCTCAGGAAAGAACATTCTCAATTTTTTGAGCGATGACAAGATTGTTCTTTTCCGTAAAGCAAGTCCGAAGAATATGGATCTGAATGACACAAGAGCCAAAATTTCAAACATATATAGTGGACCAACATGTTGTACTTATGATTTACCATGTTTTATGAGTTCTCAAACTTCCTAGCTAACTTTGCCCACTTGAATTACTTTATGCAGATCTATCGAAATTATTAGGTAAAATTTGAACTACCACAAGTAAACTATAGGTTGCTTTGAAAGTTTGACGAAAGATCTCTTGGAGGTACCAATCGGGGGAGGGGCAATTAATATATCAGAAACCACTGAGAGTTTTGACTATAGGTTCAACTTATTGCTAAGATTTTGCATCTTGACAATTTAATGAAATTAAGTCAGACTTGAGCTACAAGTAAGCGTGATAGATTGCTTTTGAATTAAATGTCTATTCGGAGGTAGATGGGTGCATATTCTTGTAGTAAACAACGCCATCAGTGTGAGTTTCCAAATATCGGGAAAGAACATTCTCAATTTTCCGAGTGATGACGAGATTATTCTCTCCCGTAAAGGAAGTCCAAAGAATATTGATCTGAATGCCACAAGACAAGTTTTCACACACATACATATAGTGGACCAACATATTGTACTTATGATTTCCGGTGTTTTATGAGTTCTCAAGCTCCCTAGCTAACTCCACCCACTTGAATGACTTTATGTCGATTTATCGAAATTAGGTCATATTTGAACTAAATTGTAGGTTGCTCTGAAAGTTAAATTAAAAAGATTTTGGAGGTACCCATTGGGGGGCACAATTAATATATGAGAAACCATCCAATGAGAGTTTTGACGACTAGTCAACTTCTTGCTAAGATTTGCATCTTGTCAGTTTAACAAAATTAGGCCAAACTTTAGCTACAAGTAAGCACGGTAGATTGCTCTTGAATTAATGTCTTTTTGGAGGTAGATATAGGTGCATCTTCTTGTAGTAAACAATGCTGTCAGTGTGAGTTTCCAACTATCTCAGGAAAGAACATTCTCAACTTTCCAAGTGATGACGAGATTGTTGTTTCCCGTAAAGAAAGTCCGAACAATATGGATCTGAATGCCATAAGCCAAGTTTTTAGACATATATAGTGGACCAACGTGCTACACTTACGATCTCCCATGGTTTATGAGTTCTCAAATTTCCTAGCTAACTTCACCCACTTGAATGACTTTATGCCGATTTATTGAAATTAGGTAAAGTTTGAACTACTACAAGTAAACTATATAGGTTGCTTTGAAAGTTTTACAAAAAATCCCTTGGAGGTACCCATCGAGGGGTCAATTAATATATATTAGAAACCACTGAGAGTTTTGATGATAGATTCATCTTCTTGCTAAGATTTTGCAACCTGACAGTTTAATGAAATTAGGTCAAACTTGAGCTACAAGTAAGCGCGGTAGATTGCTCTTGAATTAAATGTCATTTCAGAGGTAGATGTGTGCATCTTCTTGTAGTAAGCAGTGACATCGGTGTGACTATTCAACTACCAGGAAATAACATTCTCAAATTTCCGAGTGATGACGAGATCGTTCTTTTCCATAAATAAAGTGCAAAGAATATTGGATCTGAATGCCATAAGCCAAGTTTTTAGACATACATAGTGGATCAGTAGCAAGTTTTACTTGGGATTTCCATGTTTTATGAGTTTTCAAGCTTCCTAGCTAACCCCTCCCACTTGAATGACTTTATGTCGATGTATCGAAATAAGGTCAAATTTGAACTACAAGTAATAAACTGTAGGTTGCTTTGAAAGTTTTATGAAAAAAGATTTTGGAGGTACCCATCGAGCGGTCAATTAATATATCAGAAACCAAAGAGAGTTTTGACGACTGGTTCAACTTCTAGCTAAGATTTTGCATCTTTAAAATTTTGAACCCTTTTTTAAAACGATCACATGAAATAAGGAGAGAGGGGAAATGATTTTTATATTCTCTTTGGGCAACCCACAAGCTTGAGGTGCACCTTAGGCCTAAAGATAACTTTATTTTCTCCACAATGTATAAGGTGAACCTTACCAGATGCCACATACTAGGCCTTATTAAGGTGTGCTTTTTTACACATTGCGGGAGAAGTATATTTCTTTGCTTAGACATATCCTCACCTCTGTCCATGCATTGTACATGCTGAGAGAATAAAAAGTTGGGAGGGGAAGAGGGCAACAACGAAGAGAAGTCGAAGGCGGTTCAATGTCAGAGCAAAGTTATGATGGGTTCCTGACACGAGGTACTCCCGCGGCCTTACAGTGTAAACTCTACTAGTAGTAAATTTCAGGACCTATGCATGCAAAACAAATTGTGTGTTTTCTCTCTCCTTTGCTATCCTCCATCTCTCCTCCCCTTTCCCCTCGTGCACCGGCCCGACTGATCTCTCCCCCGTCCATAGCATGGCGCTGCACACGTGTGCCTCGGTACGACGGATTTCTGTTTCTCTAGCATGTTCGACAGCCGCGTTGGTGTGGAGTAGGGACGAGGATTACATAGGAGGGAAACAACTTTGGTCCTTGTCGGCCAAAAAATTCAAACTTTTCCGATTTTTGAAATTTTCACTTGCTTCCCAAACATCGGGAGGGAAGGTTATTCAAAAGATCGGCCATTTGCAGTACTTTTTATCTTATATTTATCTTCTCTTATCTCTTACAAACCATACCACTATATAGTGTATGGAACATTGACCGTTTGATTAAGACTGGCAAATCCAAACATTGCTGACCATTGGATCTTCTTTTCCATTCTTAGCATCTAGAAAGATTCTACTAATAGTCTTTAGCACGATGAATGCTAGTATGCGCAAACCTCAAAACACACACTTCATTTCTCAGTTTCAGGGTCCTTGTGCTAAATGCATGGACTTGGATGCCATTTTCATTTTTTATGAGGTCCTTGATGTAAGTTGTACTTCCACCGACCGTGTTAACTCTCAAGCACCTCATTCCTATGGGACCTACCATTAGACCGGCCGTTTGCAGTACTTCGTATCTTATCTTTATCTTGTCTTATCTCTTACAATACCGTACGACTCTATAGTGTATGGATAACTTTGAACATTTACCATTGGATCATGACTGGCAAATCCAAACATTGCTAACCGTTGAATCTTCTTTTCCATTCTTAGCATGTAGAAAGAATTTATTGATAGTCTTTAGCATGATGAACGCTAGTATGCGCAAAGCTCAAAACACACACTTCATTACTCAGTTTTAGGATCCTTGTGCTAAATGCATGGACTTGGATGCAATTTTCATTTTTTATGAGGTCCTTGATGTAACTTGTACTTGAACCGACCGTGTTAACACAAGCACATCGCTCCCACAAGACCTACCATAGTTAAAAGAAAATTCAACCGCTCCAATTATCACACAAACTATACCATAGTTTCTTATACGTAATACCCAAGTTTTTAGTACTAGGATTTTTCAAGCTTCCTAGCTAACTTCGCACACTTCAGTGACTTCTTGTCGATTTAACGAAATTAGGTCAATCTTGAGCTACATGCGTAAGCGCGATAGATTGCTCTTGAATTAAATGTATTTTCGGAGGTAGATGGGTGCATCTTCTTGTAGTAAACAATGTCATCGGTACGAGTTTCTGACTATCAGGATAGAAAATTCTCAGTTTTCTGAGTGATGACAAGATGGTTCTTTTCCATAAAGAAAGTCTGAAGGATATGGATCTCAATGCCATAAGCCAAGCTTCTAGACATATTAAGTGGACCAACGTGTTTTACTTGCGAATCCCATGTTTTATGACTTCTGAAACTACCTAGCTAATTAACTCTGCCCCACTTGAATGACTTCATGCCGATTTATTGAAATTAGGTCAAAATTTAACTACAACTAAATTTTAGGTTGCTTCTAAAGATTTACGAAAAAACTTTTGGAGGTACCCATCACGGGTCATTTAGTATATCATAAACCACCGAGAGTTTTGTCAACAGGTTTAACTTCTTGCTAAGATTTTGCATCATGACTATTTAACGAAATTAGGTCAAACTTGAGCTACAAGTAAGCGCGATAGATTGCTCTTGAAATAAATGTATTTTCAGAGGTAGATGGGTGCATTTTCTTGTATTAAACATTGTCATCGGTGTGAGTTTCCAACTATCAGGAAAGGACATTCTCGATTTTCCGAGTGATGGTAAGATTATTCTCTCCCGTAAAGAAAGTCCGAAGAATATGGATCTGAATGCCACAAGCAAAGTTTTCACACGTATATAATGGACCAACATATTGTACTTATGATTTCCCGTGTTTTATGAGTTCTCATACTTCCTAGCTAATAACTCCACCAACTTGAATGACTTTATGTCGATTAATCGAAATTATGTCAAATTTGAACTACTAACAAGTAAATTGTAGGTTGCTCTGAAAGTTTTGCGAAAAGGATTTTGGAGGTACCCATCATGGGGTCACAATTAATATATGATAAACAAAAGAGAGTTTTCACGACAAGTTAAACTTCCTGCTAAGATTTTGCATCTTGACAGTTTAACAAAATTAGGTCAAACTTGAGCTACAAGTAAGCATGGTAGATTGCTCTTGAATTAAATGTCTTTTTGGAGGTAGATAGGTGCATCTTCTTGTAGTAAAGAATGTCGTCGGTGTGAGTTTCCAACTATCTCAAGAAAGAACATTCTCAATTTTCCTAGTGATGATGAGATTGTTCTTTCACCTAAAGAAAGTCCGAATAATATGGATCTGAATGCCACAAGCCAAGTTTTCAAACATATATAGTGGACCAACATGTTGTACTTGAGATTTCCCATGTTTTATGAGTTCTCAAATTTCCTAGCTAACTTCACCCACTTGAATGACTTTATGCAGATTTATCAAAATTAGGTAAAATTTGGACAATTACAAGTAAACTATGTAGGTTGCTTTGAAAGTTTGACGAAAAATCTCTAGGAGGTACCCATCGGGGGGTCAATTAATATATATCAGAAACGACCGAGAGTTTTGACGACATGTTCATCTTCTTGCTAAGATTTTGCATCCTGACAGTTTAATGAAATTAGGTCAAACTTGAGCTACAAGTAAGCGCAATAGATTGCTCTTGAATTAAATGTCATTTCAGAGGTAGATGGGTGCATCTTCTTGTAGTAAGCGTAGCCATCGGTGTGAGTGTCCAACTACCAAGAAAGAACATTCTCAATTTTCCGAGTGATGACAGGCGAGGTTGTTCTTTTTCGTAAGGAAAATTCCAAAGAATAATGGATTTGAATGCCACAAGCCAAGTTTACAGACATATATAGTGGACCAACAAGTTGTACCAACGACTCCCATGTTTTATGAGTTTTCAAGCTCCCTAGCCAACTCCACCCACTTGAATGACTTCATGCCGATTTATCGAAATTAGGTCAAATTTGAAATTACAAGTAAATTGTAAGTTGCTTTGAAAGTTTTACAAAAAAGCTTTTGGAGCTACCCATCCAGGGGTCACGATTAATATATCAGAAACATATCGAGAGTTTTGACAACAGGTTTTTAACTTCTTTCTAATTAAGATTTTGCATCTTGACAATTTGAATGAAAAATTAGGTCAAACTTGAGCTACAAGTGTGATGAATCTTCTTGTAGTAATCCGTCTCGTCTGTGTGAGTTTCCAACTATCAGGAAAGAACATTCTCAGTTTTCCGAGTGATGATGAGATTTTTCCTTTCCATAAAGAAAGTCCAAAGGATATGGATATGAATGCCACAAGCCAAGCTTTTAGACATATATAGTGGACCATCATGTTGTACTTATGATTCCCATGTTTTATGAGTTTTCAAACTTCTTCCTATAGCTAACTCTGCCCACTTGAAAGTGACTTTATATCGATTTATCGAAATTAGGTCAAGTTTGAACTACAAGTAAATTGTAGGTTGCATTGAACGTTTTACGAAAAGATTTTGGAGGTACCCATCGGGGTTCAATTAATATATTAGAAATGACTGAGATTTTTGACAACAGGTTAATTTTCTTTCTAAGATTTTGCGTCTTGACAATTTAACGAAATTAGGTCAAACTTGAGCTATAAGTAAGCGTGATAGATTCATATTGAAATAATTGTATTTTTAGAGGTAGATGGGTGCGTCTTATTGTAGTAAACAATGTTGTCGTCGTGAGTTTCCAACTATCAGGGAAGAATATACTCAATTTTCCGAGTGATGACGAGTTCTTTCATGTAAAGAAAGTCCGAAAAATATGGATCTAAATGCTACAAGCCAAGTTTCCAGACATATATAATGGACCAACATGTCGTACTCACGATTTCCCATGTTTTATGAGTTCTCATATTTTGTATCTAACTTTTCCCACTTGAATGACTTTATGCCGATTTATCGAAATTAGGTAAAATTTGAACTACTACAAGTAAACTATAGGTTGCTTTGAAAGTTTTATGAAAAAGCTTTTGGAGGTACCCATCGGGGGTCAATTAATATATCAGAAACCACCAAGATTTTTGATAACAGGTTCAAATTTTTGCTAAGATTTTGCATCTTGGCAATTTTGAACCCATTTTGAAAATGGTCACATGAAATAAAGGAAAAACAAAAAAAAGATTTAGGCATGATGTCCTATCATGTCATGTGCACCACGTGCCATGAAAATGGTAACCATGAGATTAGACAAGTTTTGGAAAAAACGTGTAACATCCCAAAACTTCAATCCAAGCTTAACAAAGATCAAATCATCCAAATTTAGGATTAACAAAAACTTTTCCATATTTAAAATGAAGGCATTCATATATGTGTGCATTTAAAATAGGAGTTGTTTTGAATTGCCATGATTATGTGATCCTTGGCTTCTAAAATGTTTCTTAGGGGATTTAAACATCATCTACATCATTCCCAAACTTTTCCTAAAAGAAATCATATAAAAAAGAATTAAAATAAAGGAATGGTCATTTTGACAAAATTAACTCTCATGCCTACTTTGGCTATTCCTAGTACTCAATTCTTAACAGAAACAATTCTTGATCTTTGCACCCCTTTCTAGTACACATAATGAGGTACCAAGGCCAACCTTTTGATCTTCTAAAAACATTCTGGAAACTATTTTAAATGGCAGTTCAAAATGGAATCTAATGCATATGCATAGATCACCCCTATTTCAAAAACCATGTATTTGAGCTCCATTTTCAAAACCCTTGCAACCAGAGCCTACCTAGCACTAGTGGAGATCACTCAAAAATTTTGAACTCAAAATTCAAAACTTTTTCTCTTGCGGCCATTTTATCAAACACTTGGCAGGCAGAATCCTAACTCTAATCCTAGCTCACTGTTTTGAATAGGGTTTTGCCCCCATTTGATCTCCATTTAATCCCTCTGTCCCCCTTTGATCAAACCATGCCAATTGCAACCCATCCCCTATGCCCTAGTGGCCATGCCAAGCCATGCCGAGCACCACCCTGGCCGGCCAACCTTGCAACCGTCGCAGCAGACCACTCCCCCTTCCCTCGCCATGTCTAGGAGGTAGCCAACGCTGCACCGCCCCTCTCTGTCCCTTTCCCGAGCCAAGAGCAGCCGTGGACCACCGAGGAGAAGCCGAACCCAGTTCCACCAGACCATGCCGACGCTGCCCGCAGAGCGCGCCCTGTCCCCGCGTGCACAAGCCACCACTCGACACCAGCCCGCGCCCACCGCTCCGCCTCGACCTGGAGAACACCCCAGACACCCCCGTTCACCGCCCAAAGCCCCATAGCCACCACTCGCCGTGGACACCGCCGCCTCTACCTCTCAGAGCGCCACCTCACCCCGACCGCATACCACCGCCCCTAAGGCCGCATTGAAGCGCTAGAGCACCGCTAGGGGACCGCCCATCGATCGCCATCCCCAGCCATGCCGCTAGCTCGCCGTAGCCATGTCGCCACCGTCGACCGCCCATCCCGCTCGGTCTCACCGTCGAGCCTATAAAAGGAGCCCTCCCCAGCACCAAAGACTCACACCATTCCACTCCCCTCACCTCTCTGAACCTCACCCACCTCTCGCCGGAGCAAGTGGAGTAGCAGCTCACCGGAATTGGAGCCGGAGCCGCCGCCTCTGGAGAAGAAGGGTGTCGTTGATTCCGGCCACCCCAAGCTCCGCCGCGACCATGCCTTGCCTCGCCGTCGTCTTCCACTTCGTTCGCCCGCATCGCCGACCCCGCTGGAGCCCTGGTACGCCCCCAGTAGACCCCCACCGAGTCGCTAGGGTTCGACCTCGCCGGCGACCCGTCCGTCGTTGACGACGACCCTCAGCCGTAGATCTAGCCTCTAATCGCACGGCCCGCAGCGCGCGTACCGCTTCGCGTTTTAAGTGTCGCTGACCAGTGGGACCCCCCTGTCAGCTGAGCCCTGTGCCGCGTAGCGCCACTGGGCCGGCCCATTTCCTTTCCCGCGCAAGCCCGTAGATTCAAATTAGGATTTTTCCTTTTAGCTAGAATATAGTTTCTGTCTAGTGTTTCAAAATTCAATTTTGTGAGTTTGACAAATCCAAATTGCATGAAACTAATTTTTTTTGGAAGGTATTGAAATGCTCTATCCAAGCCTATTGGATTTAATTCATTTAGAGTTATAGATTTCTCCTAATAAAAATAAGAAGACAGAAGCTTTTGCAACTTGAAACATTTTTATAAAATCAACCAAGTTAGATTTTGAGTTGATTCCAACTCTCAAAAATCACATTTCATCATATCTATCCAAATATGTAATAATATTAAGGTTTACAGGCAGTGACTTTGGACTAGTACCAAAATAATGCTATATAGGCATTTCTAGTCACTTTAAATCATTAAATAATAAACTTAAACCAAAGTAATAGTAATACAACCTTTAAATCTCATTCCCACATGTTTGAATATGTGGTGAGGACATGTGTCCACATGATCCCATATTTTGGTGGTGAATATTAAATTGTAGTTAATTTTTCAATGAGTAGAAATTACTTTTCCAAAATAAAAAGGTGGAAACTATTGAATTAAAATTGTGATGTTTTGGATGATAATAGATCATCAATTGTGTGGTTTAGAATACTACTTAGCCTAAGTTAAGTATTGTTTGGTGATTGTGCCCTCCCTATGTATTTCTAGACGATAGTACCGACCAAGCCTTCGAGGAGGAGGAGTTCTACCAGGAAGAAGAAAACTTCAACCACTGCACCAACCAAGGCAAGCTATTAGTGGCAAGATAACCCTTGCAAACATGCTTTAGTAAGCTAGTGTAGCAAGCTAGAATAAAACTAGATAGTTTAGTAAAGATGCCTTAAGCATACTTTGATCACACCCCCTTAGTTTACACAAAGTTCT
Organism: Avena sativa; assembly: GCA_916181665.1. Taxonomy (NCBI): domain Eukaryota; kingdom Viridiplantae; phylum Streptophyta; class Magnoliopsida; order Poales; family Poaceae; genus Avena; species Avena sativa. The sequence goes on from OV702289.1 coordinate 689,540,004, forward strand.
TTAATTAATTTTGAAGGTAGCATAAAGAGTATAAAACTTGACCTAATCATAAACCCTTAGATGTCATGCTATGACATGAGATTGATCCCACCTTTCCACCTTAGTGAACACTCTTAACCTAGTGTTTTAGACTAGATCAAACTTGAGTCATTTTAGATGGGAACACTTGGTGAAAATGAGTTATGAAAACCTTGGAATGATGAGTCATTCTATTGAGATGTTTTGACATGTGTTGAGAAACACAATTGGTTTATGATGATGAAAATGATGAGGCATGAGCCTTAACCCTTGTTATAAAACTGATGGTTGGATTCGGATTACCATTCCAAATTTACCGTACAACCACATTACCTGAATTGGGTAAGGCTTAGCTGGAAATTTATATGCATTAGTATTAGTTCCCTCACGGGAGAGGTTTGATCTGAGGCTACCTCTCAATGTTGTCCACCTATGCAGTGCCCAAGATGACTGATGGTCATGGTTGGGAGGCCATTCTCATAGGAGAGGTTCTTGTACTAGGGTGTGTAAAGGGAAGATTATGTTTGATTATCTGCATGCTAAGTATGATGATTCAGGGTTATCCCTGACAGATGTATCGAATCTTGTGGTGAAAGTGTACCACCTCTGCAGAGTGTCAAACTATTCGAATAGCCGCGTCCGTGGTTATGGACAATTGGAATGGCCATACTGTTTTGTTGTCAGCTGTTTTCTAAATAACTTGAAATGAATGATGAACCCTGACTTGACCACAACAGGGTTGTGTAGATGAAATTAGCTTCCCAACTTAAGTGATTCTAGACTTTTATTTTATCTTTTCTTGTTTCAGAACTCAGCTTAGGTTTCAAACTTAACTTGATAGTTATTCTTTCAATTCAGTACTTTAACTTGGAATCATAACCCTTGCTAGTAGTAGTTTGCGAGTACTTAAAGAGTACTCATGGCTTTTGTCCCTGGCTATTATCATGGCCAGACTATGAAGGAGATTATCAAGATGATGGTCAGCAGGACGGCTATGATAACTAGGACTATCTGCCTTCGTCAGCATTGCCTGTGCCCCTGAAGATGGACCCCACCACTACGCTATCGTTTATTTCCGCTGCTTGTTGTATTAAAGACTGGATCATGAGATCCTTATTTGTGTAAAACCTTATGTATGGTTTGTAATGGATGATGTACTATGATATCCAATCCGTTATGTCTCGCAAAAATGGTAATCCTGGGATTGCGAGGTATGGCATAACGGGCATCTGGGATTAAAAATCCGGGTGTTGACAAGTTGGTATCAGAGCCATCCTGACCATAGGAGACCCTAGTTAGAATGGACGTCCAAACCAAAAACTTAGCTTCAAAACCAAAGTGAGTATTTATAAAAAACTATTTCCCCTCTTACCCTTGTGAACTCATTCTTTCTCAAAAATACATGTTCCTCAAAATTCTTACATTACTACTTAAAATTTGACACACTTGATCACTTCACTAATTTCCTCATCCTGAATTCTTGTAGATGGAGACTCAGTTCAGCAAGTTTTACCAGTTGGGAAACGGAGGTCAGCTGATCTTCGAGAGGGATTTGGATTCACTGTCAGAATTTCTGGGATGCCCACATCCGGAGTTTCTTGGAGCTCAACTTCCAGGACCCCCAGGAGGAGACCTACAATGGCTAGTCACCGTAGATCTTTGAGGGAGCATTGAAGCACCAACTTCCGGGAGAATTCAGTTCTCTGTGAGAGAGAACAACTGGCTAGATGGATTAGCCAGGGCAATGCATGAAGCTCTCGCACGTCTATGTGCCCTCAGCGTCAACAAGATTCAAGGAACCCGTTTTGCCCACTATGCAAGACGTGACTTCATGGGAATGCCAATGGAGATGCCAAGTCACCCAGAGTTGAAGCATCAAGTGGAGAACCTTGACTTCTTGCTTCATGACCGACAACAGGAGCTGGACAATGCCAGAGAGTTAGCCAATCAGAACCGTGCAATTGTCGACCAGAAGGCCCAGACTTTCACACTACTCGTCCAAGATCGCCAGTCTCTTCGTCGCCAGCGTGCAAAGAAGGATCGCCTCATCGCCCATCTTCGCAAGAAGGTGGCCGACCTCAAGAAGACCGTCAAGGAGAAGGAAGCTCAGCTTACCGCCAAAGAAGAAGATGATGAGGGTGAAGACATCCAGGGAGATATGGACTCTTACCTCAGCAACGATGATGATTTTCTGGCAGAGGATGCTGTGGACTTCTACACTGATGATGAAGACTCCGACTTCATCGACGGTGAGTAGATGCACTAGAGCACTGTCGTAGCCTGAGATGTATCATCTCATTGTATCGTAGTTTGTAGAATGGTTGTTCAAACCATCTGTTTTCCCCTTTGATTGTTGTGGTGTGTGTTGTATCGTGTGCTTGCTTGCATGAATGAGAATGAAGTTAGTTGAAAAACCTGAGTCTAACTCAAAGTTGTAGCTTTGAAAACCCAAAACCATGAACCTTAGAATTTCCCTCTTACCCCTATATCTATCTCAATCTTCAGATGACTCGTGGAAACCAAGGAGGGAGCAGCTCATCGCAGGACCCAATGCTGCAGATCTTGCAGAATCTCATCGCGGACCGTGAAGCAAGCAGGGCCGAGCGTCAAGCCAACTTAGCGACATTGCAGCAGATCGCCCAAATGGCTCTCAACAACCAAGGACATGGAAATCAGGATCACCATGGATCTAAACTCAAAAACTTTCAGAACACCAATCCCCCAATCTTCAACCAATCGGAAAACCCATTAGATGTTGATGACTGGTTACAGACCATGGAAAACAACCTCGAAGTTGTAGGAGTTGAGGAGAATGAGAAGGTTCTCTTCGCCACTCACTATCTAGCGGGAGATGCAAGAGCTTGGTGGAATAGCGTCCGCAACATGAACCATGGCCAGGTGATGACCTGGGAAGCATTCAAGGTCAAGTTCAGTCGCACCCACGTGCCGCAAGGTCTTGTCAACAGGATGAGAGATGAATTCCGTGAACTGAAGCAAGGAAGATTGACTATAGTAGAGTACCGTGACAAATTCTTGTCCCTTGCCAGATATGCACCGGATGAAATCAACACGGAGGCCAAGAAGAAAGAGAGATTCTTAAACGGACTACATGATGAGATGCAGACTGTCCTCGTCAACATCCGTTTCCAGGATCTTGAAGAGCTAGTCGACTCTGCCATTCAGATGGAAGGGAAGATTAACCAGGCAAACGACAACCGCAAGCGTCGTATGATGTAGTAGTCTAGATCCAGTAGTCACCAGAAGTATCGTCCCAACCCCTCACCAGGATATGCACCAAGGAACAACCGACCCCCACCTTCTCGCCCAAGTTACCCCAACCGTAGCGAAGGAAATGTGAAGCCCGGAGGAAACAATCACAACTTCGGCAACACCAACAACTTCAACCGCGCCCCTCCCAAGAGCAACAACAACAACACTGCCCCCAGAACTGGCAGCAATGATGTACCTGTTGCAGTCAAGGACAAGTCCCAGATCACTTGTTTCGAGTGTGGAGTGAAGGGTCACTACTCCAATGAGTGTCCCAAGAAGACTGCCGCCAATGCCCCTGTGAATGCCCCAGCTTAGCAGCAGCGTCATGTTCAACCAGGCAGGAGATTTTCCCCAGGGAACCCGCACAACCACAACGGTCGTCTCTTCCACATGAACGCAGAAGAAGCCCAGGAAGCACCAGATGTCATGCTGGGTATGTTTTCTGTCAACTCAGTTTTAGCAAGAGTATTGTTTGATTCTGGAGCATCGCATTCATTTGTCACCGAAGAATTTTTATGCACTAGTAAGATTCGCCCAACCAACCTGAAGCATGTCATGATAGTTCAAATCCCCGGTTCAACAACAAAAGCTAGAAAAATTTGCAAAGCTGTACCTATCAGAATTCATGGGATAGATTTTTATGCCAACCTAATTGTACTTGGAACCAAAGGTTTGGAAGTAGTACTAGGTATGGACTGGATGTCAAGGCATAAAGGACTGATAGACTGTGCTAAGAAAGCCATTACCATGACCAGTAGTTCTGGAGTAACCATAGAACATATCTCTGAAACCTTACCCCGTCAATTCAAATGCAACAAAAGTGTAGCCCTGCCTACCATTGACCAAGTCAGAGTAGTCTGTGAATACCCCGACGTATTCCCAGATGAATTACCTGGTATGCCCCCGGATAGGGATATAGAGTTCATTATCGAACTAATCCCCGGAACCGGACCTATAGCCCAGAGACCCTATACCATGAACCCCTCAGAGTTAGTAGAACTGAAGAAGCAGTTGGATGCCATGTTAGCAACCGGCTTGATTCAGCCAAGTGCATCGCCATGGAGATCACCAGTGTTATTCGACGACAAGAAGGATGGAGGCAACCGTCTGTGTACCGACTACAGAAAGTTGAATGATGTCACCATCAAGAACAAGCACCCCTTGCCAAAAATAGAGGATCTATTTGATCAGTTGACTGGAGCCCAGGTATTCTCAAAGATTGATCTTAGGACTGGTTATCACCAACTTAAGATTCGTGCAACGGATATTCTGAAGACCGCCTTTACTACTCGCTATGGTTTATACGAGTATACGGTTATGTCTTTTGGATTAACCAATGCCCCTGCTTATTTCATGAATCTCATGAATAAGATCTTTATGAATTTCCTAGATAAGTTTGTAGTTGTGTTTATCGACGACATCCTTATCTACTCCAAGTCAGAAGAAGAGCATGAGCAACATCTGAGAATCATCCTAGAAACCCTGAGAGAGCATCAGTTATATGCCAAGTTCAGCAAGTGTGAGTTTTGGCTGAAAGAAGTAGGATTCCTAGGACATATTGTGTCTGCCGGAGGAGTCTCTGTTGATCCCAGCAAGATCAAAGATGTCGAAGAATGAGAAGCCCCAACCAATCAAACCCAAGTTCGTTCATTTATCGGATTAGCGGGATATTACCGCAAATTCGTAGAAGGATTCTCGAGCATAGCCCGACCAATGACCCAATTATTGAAGAAGGACAAGAAGTTTGAATGGACAGACAAATGTGAAGCCAGTTTCCAGGAGCTAAAGAAGAGATTAATATCAGCCCCAATTTTGATCATGCCAGACATCAAGAAGCCATTTGATGTATATTGTGATGCATCCAAGATTGGTCTAGGATGTGTATTGATGCAAGAAGGCAAAGTCATCGCGTATCTGTCTCGACAACTGAAGCAGCATGAGCAGAACTATCCGACCCATGATCTTGAGCTAGCAGCGGTGGTTCTAGCGTTGAAGACATGGCGTCATTATTTGATGGGTAATCACTGTGAGATTTACTCAGATCATAAGAGCTTGAAGTATATCTTCACCCAGAAGGAGCTGAATATGAGGCAAAGAAGATGGATAGAGTTAATCAAGGATTATGACCTTGACATTCACTATCACCCCGGCAAAGCCAATGTGGTAGCGGATGCTCTTAGCAGATTGCCGTGTAGGCTTAACACCATGATCAAAGAGAAGTAACCAAGTTTGTATGAGGAGTTGGAGCAGTTCAGGACTGAGTTAGTTAGCAAAGGATTCCTCGCTAGCATTGAACTTCAACCCACTTTGATTAGCCAAATCAAGGAAGCCCAGAAGGGGAATGAAAGTATCGACGGAATCAAACGTCGTATTGGTACAGGGAAAGTACCTAGATTCACCGAAGATGAAGAAGGTGTGCTGTGGTACAAGGGACTTATCTGTGTACCAGCAGATTTGGAGCTGAAGGAAATTATCATTAAGGAAGCTCATGATACTCTTTATTCTATCCACCCCGGAGGAACAAAGATGTATCAGGATTTGAAAGAGCAATTTTGGTGGCACAAGATGAAGAGAGAGATCGGAAGCTACATCGCCAAATGTGACATTTGTCAAAGAGTCAAAGCAGAGCATCAGAGACCTGCAGGATTGTTGCAACCATTGCAAATTCCGGAATGGAAATGGGATTCCGTCGTAATGGATTTTATCACCGATTTACCTACTTCTAGTAGGGGAAATGACTCAATCTGGGTCATAGTTGATAGACTATCCAAGGTAGCCCACTTCATACCAGTCAAGACAACCTACCAGAGTGCAAAACTAGCAGAGCTGTACATTGCTAGAATTGTTAGTCTGCATGGAACCCCCAAGACCATCGTATCAGATCGAGGAACCCAGTTTACTTCAAGATTTTGGCAAAAAGTTTAGGAAGGTTTAGGAACCAAGTTAAATTTCAGTACCGCTTATCACCCGCAAACAGATGGACAGGCTGAGAGAGTCAACCAGATCTTGGAGGATATGCTTAGAGCTTGTGTGTTGGAATACGGATCAAAATGGGAAGACTGCCTGCCTTTCGCAGAATTCTCATATAACAACAGTTATCAAGCTAGTTTGCAGATGGCACCCTTTGAATTCCTATACGGAAGAAAGTGTCGTACCCCTTTGAATTGGTCGCAAGTAGGAGAGAGTCAGATCTTTGGACCCGACATTCTCCGAGAAGCAGAAGAGAAAGTTCACAAAGTTCGTGAGCACCTCAAGACCGCCCAATCCAGACAGAAAAGCTATGCTGACAAGAGAAGGAGAGACCTGACTTTCAATGTCAGAGATTTCGTATATCTCAAGGTTTCACCATTGAAGGGAACTCAACGCTTTAGTCTGAAGGGAAAGTTAGCTCCCAGATATATTGGACCTTTCAAGATTCTGAACCGCCGAGGAGAAGTATCGTATCAACTGGAACTGCCTGAAGAGATGTCAACCATCCACAACATGTTCCATATCTCGTTACTTCGCAAATGCTTGGAAGTGCCTGAGAAGACTGAAGTTTTCAAGAATATCGATCACAGAGCAGTGGAAATCAACAATGACCTGACCTATCGGGAAGTACCCATCCGTATCTTAGAAGAAGCCTACAGAACCACCAGGACCAGGAGTATCAAGTTTCTCTAGATTCAGTGGAGCAACCATACCGAGGAGGAAGCCACTTGGGAGCGCGAGGATTACATTAGGGCAGAGTTCCCAGATCTCTTTAGTTCCTAGTTTTCTTGTAAATCTCGGGACGAGATTTTATTTAAGGGGGGAAGGTTTGTAACATCCCAAAACTTCAATCCAAGCTTATCAAATATCAAATCATCCAAATTTAGGATTACCAAAAACTTTTCCATATTTAAAATGAAGGCATTCATATATGTGTGCATTTAAAATAGGAGTTGTTTTGAATTGCCATGATTATGTGATCCTTGGATTATAAAATGTTTCTTAGGGGATTTAAACATCATCTACATCATTCCCAAACTTTTCCTAAAAGAAATCATATCAAAAAGAATTAAAATAAAGGAATGGTCATTTTGACAAAATTAACTCTCATGCCTACTTTGGCTATTCCTAGTACTCAATTCTTAACAGAAACAATTCTTGATCTTTGCACCCCTTGCTAGTACACATAATGAGGTACCAAGGCCCACCTTTTGATCTTCTAAAAACATTCTAGAAACTATTTGAAATGGCAGTTCAAAATGGAATCTAATGCATATGCATAGATCACCCCTATTTCAAAAACCATGTATTTGAGCTCCATTTTCAAAACCCTTGCAACCAGAGCCTACCTAGCACTAGTGGAGATCACTCAAAAATTTTGAACTCAAAATTCAAAACTTTTTCTCTTGCGGCCATTTTATCAAACACTTGGCAGGAAGAATCCTAACTCTAATCCTAGCTCACTGTTTTGAACAGGGTTTTGCCCCCATTTGATCTCCATTTAATCCCTCTGTCCCCCTTTGATCAAACCATGCCAATTGCAGCCCATCCCCTATGCCCTAGTGGCCATGCCAAGCCATGCCGAGCACCACCCTGGCCGGCCAACCTTGCAACCGTCGCAGCAGACCACTCCCCCTTCCCTCGCCATGTCTAGGAGGTAGCCAACGCCGCACCGCCCCTCTTTGTCCCTTACCCAAGCCAAGAGCAGTCGTGGACCACCGAGGAGAAGCCGCGCCCAGTGCCACCAGACCATGTCGACGCCGCCCGCAGAGCGTGCCCTGTCCCCGCGTGCACAAGCCACCACTCGACACCAGCCCGCGCCCACCGCTTCGCCTCGACCTGGAGAACACCCCAGACACCCCCGTTCACCGCCCAAAGCCCCATAGCCACCGCTCGTCGTGGACACCGCCGCCTCTGCCTCTCAGAGCGCCACCTCACCCCGACCGCATACCACCGCCCCTAAGGCCGCATTGAAGCGCTAGAGCACTGCCAGGGGACCGCCCATCGATCGCCATCCCCAGCCATGCCGCTAGCTCGCCGTAGCCATGTCGCCACCGTCGACCGCCCATCCCGCTCGGTCTCACCGTCGAGCCTATAAAAGGAGCCCTTCCCAGCACCAAAGACTCACACCATTCCACTCCCCTCACCTCTCTGAACCTCACCCACCTCTCGCCGAAGCAAGTGGAGCAGCAGCTCGCCGGAATTGGAGCCGGAGCCGCCGCCTCTGGAGAAGAAGGGTGCCGTTGATTCCGGCCACCCCAAGCTCCACCGCGACCACGCCTCGCCTCGCTGTCGTCTTCCACTTTATTCGTCCGCATCGCCGACCCCGTTGGAGCCCTGGTATGCCTCCAGTAGACCCCCACCGAGCCGCTAGGGTTCGACCTCGCCGGCGACCCGTCTGTCGTCGACGACGACCCTCAGCCGTAGATCTAGCCTCTAATCGCACGGCCCGCAGCGCGCGTACCGCTTCGCGTTTTAAGTGCCGCTGACCAGCGGGACCCCCCTGTCAGCTGAGCCCTGTGCCGCGCAGCGCCACTGGGCCGTCCCATTTCCTTTCCCGCGCAAGCCCGTAGATTCAAATTAGGATTTTTCCTTTTAGCTAGAATATAGTTTCTGTCCAGTGTTTCAAAATTCAATTCTGTGAGTTTGACAAATCCAAATTGCATGAAACTAATTTTGTCTAGAAGGTATTGAAATGCTCTATCCAAGCCTGTTGGATTTAATTCATTTAGAGTTATAGATTTCTCCTAATAAAAACAAGAAGACTGAAGCTTTTGCAACTTGAAACATTTTTATAAAATCAACTAAGTTAGCTTTTGAGTTGATTCCAACTCTCAAAAATCACATTTCATCATATCTATCCAAATATGTAATAATATTAAGGTTTACAGGCAGTGACTTTGGACTAGTACCAAAATAATGCTATATAGGCATTTCTAGTCACTTTAAATCATTAAATAATAAACTTAAACCAAAGTAATAGTAATCCAACCTTTAAATCTCATTCCCACATGTTAGAATATGTGGTGAGGACATGTGTCCACATGATCCCATATTTTGTTGGTGAATATTAAATTGTATTAATTTTTCAATGAGTAGAAATTACTTTTCCAAAATAAAAAGGTGGAAACTATTGAATTAAACTTGTGATGTTTTGGATGATAATAGATCATCAATTGTGTGGTTTAGAATACTACTTAGCCTAAGTTAAGTATTGTTTGGTGATTGTGCCCTCCCTATGTATTTCTAGACGATAGTACCGACCAAGCCTTCGAGGAGGAGTTCTACCAGGAAGAAGAAGAAGAAAACTTCAACCACTGCACCAACCAAGGCAAGCTATTAGTGGCAAGCTAACCCTTGCAAACATGATTTAGTAAGCTAGTGTAGCAAGCTAGAATAAAACTAGATAGTTTAGTAAAGATGCCTTAAGCATACTTTGATCACACCCCCTTAGTTTACACAAAGTTCTTTAATTAATTTTGAAGGTAGCATAAAGAGTATAAAACTTGACCTAATCATAAACCCTTAGATGTCATGCTATGACATGAGATTGATCCCACCTTTCCACCTTAGTGAACACTCTTAACCTAGTGTTTTAGACTAGATCAAACTTGAGTCATTTTAGATCAAACTTGGTGGAAATGAGTTATGAAAACCTTGGAATGATGAGTCATTCTATTGAGATGTTTTGACATGTGTTGAGAAACACAATTGGTTTATGATGATGAAAATGATGAGGCATGAGCCTTAACCCTTGTTATAAAACTGATGGTTGGATTCGGATGCGATACCATTCCAAATTTACCGTACAACCACATTACCTAAATTGGGTAAGGCTTAGCTGGAAATTTATATGCATTAGTATTAGTTCCCTCACGGGAGAGGTTTGAGCTGAGGCTACCTATCAATGTTGTCCACCTATGCAGTGCCCAAGATGACTGATGGTCATGGTTGGGAGGCCATGCTCATAGGAGAGGTGCTTGTACTAGGGTGTGTAAAGGGAAGGTTATGTTTGATTATCTGCATGCTAAGTATGATGATTCAGGGTTATCCCTGACAGATGTATCGAATCTTGTGGTGAAAGTGTACCACCTCTGTAGAGTGTCAAACTATTCGAATAGCCGCGTCCGCGGTTATGGACAATTGGAATGGCCATACTGTTTCGTTGTCAGCTGTTTTCTAAATAACTTGAAATGAATGATGAACCCTGACTTGACCACAACAGGGTTATGTAGATGAAATTAGCTTCCCAACTTAAGTGATTCTAGACTTTTATTTTATCTTTTCTTGTTTCAGAACTCAGCTTAGGTTTCAAACTTAACTTGATAGTTATTCTTTCAATTCAGTACTTTAACTTGGAATCATAACCCTTGCTAGTAGTAGTTTGCGAGTACGTAAAGAGTACTCATGGCTTTTGTCCCTGGCTATTATCATGGCCAGACTATGAAGGAGATTATCAAGATGATGGTCAGCACGACGGCTATGATAACTAGGACTATCTGCCTTCGTCAGCATTGCCTGTGCCCCTGAAGATGGACCCCACCGCTACGCTATCGTTTATTTCCGCTGTTTGTTGTATTAAAGACTGGATCATGAGATCCTTATTTGTGTAAAACCTTATGTATGGTTTGTAATGGATGATGTACTATGATATCCAATCCGTTATGTCTCGCAAAAATGCTAATCCTGGGATTGCGAGGTATGGCATAACAGGCATCTGGGATTAAAAATCCGGGTGTTGACAAAACGGCTTCACAATATTGTCCTACCATGTGTATGGACATTATTGGGTTTATTTCAACCCGAATGACCAAGGTCATCAAGGCCATATCGACATCATAGGTTACAATTTAATAGAGTTACCACAATAGTTTGGTAGATGGGTGCATCTTGGCGTTGTAAGCATTGTTGCATGTGGGAGTTTCCAACAATTAGGAAAAAATATATCAATTTTCGCTAGTGACGACTGTGATGTTTTTCTGTGAAGAAAGTCCAAATAATATTGTTTAGAATGTCATAAGCCAATGGTTTTACACATAGTTGATCATGGTTCCTATCTAACTTTGGCACTTAAATGGCTTTATGCCTATTTATCGAAACTAGGTCAAATTAATTTGAAGTACAAGTAAGTGGTAGATTGCTCATATGATTTTACACAGGGCCTTTGAAGGTATTATACCCACCAGACAATGAATATACGAGAAGGACAAAGAGTTTTGAAAGATTCAACTTCTTGCTAATAATTTGTGTGTCGACAATGTTGACCCTATTTTGAAATCAATAGAAGAAACTAAAGAAAAATCATAAAAACAAAGACTTACCCATGGCATCCTTTTGCGTGTATTACCTGCCATGAAAAATTATAAACATGAGTTTTGACAACTTTGGAAAAACCCGCTTCACAAAATTGGCCTAGCATGTATGTGAACATATTTCAAGCCGAAAGACCAAGGTCATGGCCATATCCTACATCATGTTTATGATAACTTTCCATATTAAGTAGATTGGTGCATCTTGGCATGGCAAACAATGTTGCCAAAGGGAGTTTCCAACAAGTATTAGGAAAAGTGACAATCTCAATTTTCCAAGTGAGAGGAATGTTTTTTCTGTAAACCAAGTACAGTAGTACTAGCCCCCCCTCCTAAAAAGTACAGTAGTGCTAGTACTACTAAGAATATGGTTCTAAATGGAGGGGGAAATCGAAGAGCGAGAAGAGACTATGAGAATAACGTAGGAAACACGAGAGGAGTTGAAGGCGGTGCGATGTTAGAAGAAAAGTTATATATTACTATGCGTTCCTTACATGCGGTACTAGTACACGTACTAGTAGATTTTCTCTCTCCTTCACCCCCTCTCACCATCCATCCACCATCCTCCATTTCTCCTTCCTTCCCATGTAAGCTTTCACGCAATGATTATACTTCCAGTCTGAGATGCAGCGGTGCAGAAAAAGATGAGGCCCACACCATATCACCATCAATCAAGTTCCGTAATGCAACTTTGTGAAGAGTATATAGTATTGTAGATAAGGATGTAGAGACACTTAATTTTTAATAAAGGAAGTAAGAGACACCGAGTAATTCAGCAGGATCTGCATGATTCTCTTCATTTTTGGATAAAGTGGGCGCCTCCTGAATTCTCTGGGCCGAGAAAAATCAAGAACCGACGAGTCTAGTATAACCTTTTTTTTGTTGATGGGACGAGTCTGGTACAATCTATTTATGATATTTTGGGATACTTTTCAGAGTATTAATACAAGCACGACTGTGAATTGACATTATAAATTGCAATAGTATGCACCCCTCCTTTTACCCAAAACACCTAACCTGTTGTTGCTTAGAACTTGATCTCTCTCTATTTCCTTCCAAAATATCGTATGACAACTCTCTCTAGAACATGTCGATCGACCTGACAAACGGAAAAGGCCCTAAAACTCTGCCTAGAAGCCCAGGCTCAGTCGACGGGTCATGGCTACTGCCGTTGTCTGACTCCTCTGATGAAGAAGATGACTGGTAGTGCTTTTTCAAAGGGATGCCACCACCAACACCGAGTGACTCCGATAAGATGGATGATGATACTGAGGAAGAGGAGTCTGAGGTTGATGTTGAGGAGGAGGCCGAAGATAATGACAGGTAGGAGGCCGAGGACGACGAGGAGGAGGTCTCTTCCCCCTGAAGAAGTGTGCCTGGGTGCAAAATTAAATGGCATCTAGAGAAGAGGCGGGCAGTGTACTGTATCTCGTTCTAGGAATCATCTTGGCTTTGGTAAATAATGTTGTTAATGAGAGTTTCAAACTTTTAGGAAAATGTTTTTCAATTTCCATGTGATAGGATTTTTTTTCAGTAATTAAGTACATCCGGATAATTTGGCTTAGAGTGCACTCACTGTATTCTAGCAAAATATAAATAATTTCCACCGCACATTCGTACTATATGAAAATACTTATTTCAGTGTGTGTAATGATACATAGTTTTGGGGGTGTAATGATACATAGTTGAAACTTAAATGGTAATACTTTTTCTGTAGTATTAGTCAAACTTGATACTAACTGGCTTTATAGAAAATTAATACTATACACCTTACTTTGCAGAACGAAGGTAGTATATTGTAAGCACCAAGAGTTTTGAAATGTTCAAATTCTTGCTATAAAGTTGTGTGCCAACAATTTTAAACCTATTTTGTAAAATATCAAAGAAATTAAATGGAAATGAAAAAAATAAAAATCTTCGCATAGTGTCCTCTTATATCTGTGCTTGTTTGGACGAAAACTACAAACATGGATTTGGACCAGTAAAAACTTGCTACACAATATGGTCACAACCATGTATGAACATTGTTCACACTTTAAGCCAAGTTACCAATGTTAAGGTCATATCTGCATCACTCGTCCCGTTTATTTGGGATAAATGAAAGAAAAGTAAAGAAAACAATAAAAAAAAGTTAAACTCTTATGTATGATATCTTCTTCCATAAATGATAAACATGACTTTTGACAAGGTTTAAAAACAATCCCTTCATAATATGACCAACGATGTGTTAACATACTTGGTTTTCAAGTTAAATAATGACAAAGGTCATGGCCATTATCTACATAGTTTATAATAACGTGTCCATTTCTAGTAGACGGGTGCATCTTGGCATGGCATACTAATGTTGTTAATGGGACTTTTCAAATTTTATGTATAAATTTTTTTTAAATAATTTTATAAGCGCCACATATAATTATTTTTTAAAGAAAGTGCAAAGAGTATGGTTCTGAATGCCACAACACACTAAAAATAGAGTATGTTTTATGGTTAATAAGTTTCATGAATTTTCAAGCCTTCTAGCTAATTTCACACACTCAAATAACTTTTTTGTCAATAAAACTAAAGTAGGTAAAATTTGAACTACAAGTGCGTGATAGATTGCTTGTAAATTTGTCCAAAATTCATATATAATTATTATACCCACGCAGTCATACTGAAAACTAACGATTGTTTTGAAAGATACAACTTTTTTGTATGAATTTTTATGCTGACACATCTGACCATGTTTCAAAAAATCAAAGAAAATAAGGAAACATGGAAAGAATAACCAAGTTCATGGCCATATTATACAACAATACTCCAAGAAGCAATGGTTCACATCTAAGGGGCGGAGGCGTAGAGCTGGCTCTAGAATAGATTGGACATCATCATAACTCAAAACAATTTTGGTATTTTTTTTAAAAGGGGAGTAGAACCCCGGCCTATGCATTGGTTGATGCACACAACCTTTTAGTATTAAAAATTCATACTTGTAAAACAGTAAAAAATGATGTTGTTAAAGTTTCAATATAAGGCACTGATACGTCATAAGCATATCTATAATTTTTGATGCTCCATGCTTATTTTGTATCAACTTTCTTATGTTTTGTTTACACTTTGAGGTATTCTTATACATTTTTTGGAACTAACCTATTGACAAGATGCTGCAGTGCCAGTTGCCTGTTTCTGCTATTTTTGGTTTCAGAAAATCTAGTAAAGAAATATTCTCGGAATTGGACGAAACAAAAGCCAAAGTTCCTATTTTACCAGAAGACCCACGGAGCCAGAAGATGAGATGGAGAGGGGCCACGAGGGGCCCACACCACCTAGTGGCGCAGGCCAGGCCAGGCCGCGCCAGGGGGTGGTGTGGCCGCCTCGGTATCCGCCTCGGCCTCTCCTTTCGCCTATATAACCCCCCCTCAAGACGAAAACCCTAGGTACAAGATCATAATTCCACGAAAAGTTCCGCAGCACCGCCGCCACCGAAGAGGAGATTCGGGGGACAGAAGTCTTTGTTCTGGCACCCTGCCAGGACGGGGAAGTGCCCCCGAGGCCATCTCTATCAACTCCATCGCCTTTGCTGACTCCCATGATGAGGAGGGAGTAGTTCTCTTTCGAGGCTAAGGGCTCTAACGGTAGTTATGTGTTCATATCTCTCTCTATGCGTGATCTTGTTGAGATCATGAGCTTTGTAATCTATAGATCTATTCTGCTACTCAAGTGCTTTAATTAATCTCTGCTTATCCCCACATGTGTGAAGTTGATAGTGTACACACCGTGTGGCACTTAGGCTAAGGTTACAGAAATACTTATCATGAGTATAATTTGAGTTGGATGTCTCTATGAGATTGAGGTGTTTGTTGGAACCAGCTAGCGCTCAAGGTGATAGTGAGGGGTTATCTAGATGGGGAATGCGAACTTTAAGGTGTGTTGTTATAGCCTTACATCATCCAACCGGAGAGTAGTTCAGGGTAGCATAATGAAGAGAAGATATTTATATGAGAGTGTCCACTAGTGAAAGTCTGATCCCTAGGCCTTGTTTTCTAAGCATTGAAACACCATTTACAATCAGTCGTGTTACATGTTTGCTTGCTGTCACTCTTATTTCAGATTGCAATTACCACTTATAATCATCCATATTACTTGTATTTCACTATCTCTTCACCGAACTAGTGCACCTATACACCTGACAAGTGTATTGGGTGTGTTGGGGACACAAGAGACTTCTTGTATCTTGATTGCAGGGTTGCTTGAGAGGGATACCTTTGACCACTTACTCCCTGAGTTCGATAAACCTTAGTTGATCCACTTAAGGGAAACTTGCTGTTGTTCTACAAACCTCTCCACTTGGAGGCCCAACACTGTCTACAAGAATAGAAGCGTGCGTAGACATCAAGCTATTTTCTGGCGCCGTTGCCGGGGAGGTAAGGTAAAAGGTACTCACATCCTCTGGCTACTAAGCTATCTTCTAGTACTGATGCTGGTGTGTGAGTGCTCGAAGTTATTTCCTTTAGATTCTGCAATTATATCTTTTTGTTTCTTGTTTTTATTTTCACTAGTTAGGCTTAATGGAAAACAACAACAAAATTTGAGAGCTTTATAGTATTTATCTTGAGTTAGGACATGAAGTGTTTGAAGAGAAAATTAAAAAACCTAGGGAACTTTATTTGCATGCTAATAGCAATGTTATTAGTATGAATTCTTTGAATACCATTATTGCTAATGCTATGGAAAATTCTAAGCTTGGGGAAGCTGGTTTTGATGAGTATGATATTTTTAGTCCCCCAAGCACGGAGGAGAAAATTTACTTTGATGATACTATACCTCCAATATATGATGATTACAATGATGAGTATGATATTTTCAGTCTACCTACTATTGAGGAGAAAATTGATCATGATTACAATATGCCTCCTATATTTGATGATTATGGTGATGAGAATAATAAAGATAGCTATTTTGTTGAATTTGCTCCCATTATGATTAATAAGAATGATTATGCTTATAGGGAGAGTAATAATTATTTTATGCATGTGGATCATGATAAGAATATTTTATGTGATATTTATAGTGTTAATTTTATTCATGATGCTACTGAAAGTTATTATGAGAGAGGGAAACATGGTTTTATGTATCTCAGCAATATTAAGTTTCCCCTCTTTATGTTGAAAATTTTGAAGTTGCACTTGTTTTGCTTTCCTATGCTTGTTGCTTGGTGCTTTCATGACTTGTTTCTTTACAAGATTATTTTTCATAAGAAGTGGGTTAGACTTCAATTTGTTACATATTTGTTCTTGATGCTCTCTTTTACTTCAATTCATATTTCTTATGTGAGCATCATCGAAATTATCATGCCTATCTTAATGGCTATAAAGAAAGAGCTTTTTGGGAGACAACCCATTATATTTTTTACTTTCAGTTTGTTTTTGTTTTGTTGAGTCTTGAAAGTTATTGCCTCTGTAATAATCTCTCCTTATCCTTTTTGTTTGGTTTTTGTGCCAAGAATAACCTCTAATGAGAGGGAAGTAAGATATGGAGAAGTTGCTGTCACGAAACAGATTTTTGTGCGTCACTGTAAAAAATCGTGAAAAATCTCAGTACGTCGGATTGAGCTGCAAGTTTTTGTTCTTATGCCCCAGGTTATTACCCAACTTCCCTTAGTTTTGCACTTTTCGATTTGAGAAAGAGAAGATCTTATAAAAAAATTGGTCTTTACCTGCTGGCCTGTTTTGACAGATTTCTGCCATTATTTGCATTTGCCTCTTAATCGGTTTCTTTTTGAGTTCTTGATGGCACAAAATATATCGAGCTCGTTGGGTAACCCCAAGAGGAAGGAATGATGAGCACAACAACAAGTTTTCCCTCAGTTATGAAACCAAGGTTATCAATCCAGTAGGAGCAAGGAAACACCCCAAAGGTGTTGCTAGCTGAACTTTGGCAGGGCGCACTACCGGTGCCAGCAACAACATGGAGACCTGCACAACACAACCACAGAACTCTGCCCCTAACTTGCGATGAGGTTGTCAATCTCACCGGTTTTGCTGAAAACAAAGGATTAAACGTATGGAGTGGAAGAAACTAATAGTTTGCAGAAAGTAAACACAAAGCAGTAAACAGTTGATTGTAGATTGATGGTAAAAGAAAGGACCGGGTTCATAGTTCACTAGTGGTGGCTCTCCTTAAGATAGATGACATGTTGGGTGAACAAATTATAGCGGGGCAATTGACAAACATCGAGAAAGCATACAAGCATATACTACTCATTTTGACTCCTTTGAGATTCGATTGGGCATTACAACATTATACATAGACCACCATCCAACTACATCTATGACTAATAATCCACCTTCAGGTTATCATCCAAACCCCCTCTAGTATTAAGTTGCAAGCAACGGATAATTGCATTACGCATTGCGTGTAAAGTAAACAATATGATTGTTCTGTGAACAAAGGATTGTTGTTTTCTCCCTGGTAGCAACAACACATCTAGTACCTTAGAGATTTCTGTCACTTCCCCAGATTACTAGAGGCATGAACCCACTATCAAGCATAAATACTAACTCTTGGAGTTGCTAGCATCTACTTGGCCAAGATAGCTACTAACAACGGAAAACATGCAAGATCACAAATAACAAAGACATGATAGAATCAATAATCAATCTGAAATAGCATCTCAATATCCATCGGATCCCCGCAAACACAACATGTATGAATTACAAATAGATGATCTTGATCATGAACGGAGCTCACAAGATCTAAACATGATAGCACAAAGGAGGAGAACCAGCCATCTAGGTACTACATGGACCCGTAGTCCAGAGATGAACTACTCACGCATCACACCGGAGGCTTGCATGGTAATGAAGAAGGCCTCCATGGTGAATTCCCCTCTCTGGCAGGGTGCCAGGAAGAGCTTCAGATCCCTCCCGATCTAGGCATGGAGATGATGGCGGCTATAGACTCTTTCGTGGAATTTTGATCGGGTACTTAGGGTTTCTGTATCGGAGGCAATATATAGGCGAAAGGAGAGGCCGAGGGGGTGCCTGGGGCGGCCAGACCACCCCCTGGCGCAGGCCAAGCCTAGCCGCGTGGCCAGGTGGTGTGGCCAGGCCCCATCCCCTCTCCGTCTCGTATTCTGGCTCCTGGTGTCCCTCGGTGAAAAACTGACTTTGGCTTTTGTCCCGTCCAATTCCGAAAATATTCATTTTCTAACTTTCCTGGAACCAAAAACAGCAGAAAACAGGCAGCTGGCACGGTGGCTCTTGTTAATAGGTTAGTCCAAGAAATCATATGAAAAGTACTGCAAAGTGTGGACAAAACACAAGAAAGTAGATAAAACCAAGCATGGAACATCAAACATTATCAGTTCTCTTTAATCACTCGAGCTTTTATAAGGAATTGGTACAGTAGCTTGTGTTTTAATGGAAGTTTTACTTGTGTTTAAACTAAACCCAAAGACTTATTATCTTGAATACACTAATGTTGCTAATGAAGATTGTGTGAAGTTTTGTATGAAAGAAATTTTCAAGTGGAGGGAAGAATAATGTGATAAGATGAAGTATGGAAAAAGCTCAAGCTTGGGGATGCCACCCGTGTCACCCCAAGAAATATTCAAGAGGTACAAGCGTCAAAGCTTGGGGATGCCCAAGGCATCCCCTTCTTCATCAATAATCTCAGGTCTTCTTTCAAGACACTTTATTTTTATTACCTTATGCACTATGTGTTGTTCTTGGAGTGTCTTTGTTGTTAGTTTTCTTTTGCTTTCTTTGCCACAATAAGTTGGTTGGATCCCAACACACTTCTTTTGGAGAGAGACACACCCTGTTATTCATTGCCTAGAACACTCTAGTTTTCACTTTTATTGTTCTGTGAGTGTTCTCCTTTTCTAGCACTACGTTTAGCTTTAGTTTTCTTATTCTTTGGGCTTAGAACTTTTTAGTTCTTCTTTGTAGATGGGTGAGACATGCTCTATGGTCTTTATTGATTATTATCTTTGAGAGTTGTTTCAAATAAGTCGATTGGTGTTGGAAAAGAGTAGGAAGTTTCATGCTTATAGTGGTACAAAAGGAAGCTTGTTTTGACTATGACTTAGATTTTATCAAGTCATGCTAGATGTTGCTTTGACTATATGCTTAGTGATTATTGTTGTAGCATGACTTGTTTCAAACAATTGAGATTGCTTAATGTGCCTTGAAAGAATCATGCGTTGTTTTAGCATACAAAAGCATAATATTGTGGTATTCTCCTTTGATGCTTTATTTGGGTTGACTTGGCACATTCTTGCACCATGTTAAGACTATGAGCCAGTCACCATATCCTCTATGATCATCTAGTTTTTGACTTGCAATATCACTTTATGCTTTAATTAATAATGTTTTGTCGCTTTGCATGATTATGGCCATTATTGCTCTCTTAGTTGGTCGCTCCCAGTCTTTTGCTAGCCTCCACCTGTACCAAGTGTGAGTTCCACTCATGCATCCAACCTCCAAGAAAACCAAGTTATTCCAAAGAGTCCACTATAAATTTCTATGCATGGTATGTTACACCATTCCAAGTATATTCATGTTTTTATATACCTTCCAAATTAAACTTTTGTTATGTGAAATAAAAGGGGAGCTTGTAAGCTCATGGAGTTTGTATGTGTGTTAGAGAAACGCCTGGGCGGCTAGCCTAAGCCATGCCTAATCATGGTGGAAACTTGCTGCATAACCATAGTGAGCATTCTGTGAAGCATCCTCAATAAAAACCTATGCAAATAGCAAATAAAAAGATCGCTAAGATTCTCATTGTCCGTTGCCTTGTCATTTTGATATGGGAAAGCTCATGTGTCATGGGTCAAGGGGTACCCCGTTGGCGGTTCTCCATGATACACATGTACTTACAATGACAAGAACTTACTTGTGACTAAAGTTGAGTAACACGAGGTTCGATACTCGTAAGCAAGGGGCATGAGATTTCCAACTTATAACTTGTCAAGCATATCCTCATATTTGTGTCACTTTAACCTTAATCACCTCAAGATGCTTATCATAGGGGCAATGAGAGCTGAAAGCTAATAAGTACCATAATTTTTGGAAGCTCTTTATGAAACTTGAAATCCCTGCTTTCCTCTATGAAGGGCCTTTCTTTTTTACTTTTATGTTGAGTCTCCAGCTTCTATCTTTATGCACCAATTGAGAGAGCATAGTGGTCATTTTTTTAGTTTAATGTGCATTGTCCCAAAACTTGTTGATTGATTCATAACTCTGATATTGTTTGTTCTTAAATTATTTGTATCTAGTCACCCTTATGAACTTTGAAGGTGTCCTATGCATTTATGTTTTGCTATATCATGAGGGACAAGTTGAATATCACTCTTATTATGTTTTCTATATGTGAAACAAACAAACGTCTTTCAATGCATTGTTATTCATGATCTTTTGTTTGTACCTTTTCATGTTAGTTGATCTATCTTATTGTTAGAACTATATCTTTCATGTTTATGTTAGAGTACTATGATCCCAGTTATCAACGTTTTACAATACCTTGATCAAGATTGTGATGGTGCATGTCACCTCAAAAATTATTCTTTTTATCACTTACCTACTCGAGGACAAGCATGAGTTAAGCTTGGGGATGCTTGATGCGTCATAAACGTATCTATAATTTTTGATGCTCCATGCTTGTTTTGTATCAACTTTCTTATGTTTTGTTTACACTTTGAGGTATTTTTATACATTTTCTGGGACTAACCTATTGACAAGATGTCGCAATGCCAGTTGCCTGTTTTCTGCTGTTTTTGGTTTCAGAAAAGCTAGTAAAGAAATATTCTCGGAATTGGACGAAACAAAATCCGAAGTTCCTATTTTACCAGAAGACTCATGGATCCAGAAGACTAGACAGAGAGGGGCCACGAGGGGCCCACAACACCTGGTGGCACGGGCCAGGCCATGCCGCGCCAGGGGGTGGTGTGGCCGCCTCGGTCTCCGCCTCGACCTCTCCTTTCGCCTATATAAACCCCCCGAGACGAAAACCCTAAAAACGAGATCGGAATTTCACGAAAAGTTCCACAGCACCGCTGCCACCGAAGAGGAGATTCGAGGGACATAAGTCTCTATTCCAGCACCCTGCTAGGACGGGGAAGTGCCCCCGCAGCCATCTCCATTGACTCCACCGCCATATCCATCTCCGTTGCTGACTCCCATGATTAGGAGGGAGTAGTTCTCTCTCGAGGCTAAGGGTTCTACTGGTAGCTATGTGTTCATCTCTCTCTATGCGAGATCTTATGAGATCATGAGCTTTGTAATCTATAGATCTATTCTGCTACTCAAATGCTTTAATTAATCTCTGCTTATCCCCACGTGTGTGAAGTTGACAGTGTGCACACCGTGTGGCACTTTGGCTAAGGTTACATAAATACTTATCATGAGTATAATTTGAGTTGGATGTCTCTATGAGATTGTGGTGTTTGTTGGAACCATCTAGCGCTCAAGGTGACAGTGAGGGGTTATCTAGATGGGGAATGCGAACTTTAAGGTGTGTTGTTATAGCCCTACATCGTCCAACCGGAGAGTAGTTCAGGGTAGCATAATGAACAGAAGATATTTATACGAGAGTGTCCACTAGTGAAAGTATGATCCCTAGGCCTTGTTTCTAAGCATTGAAACACCATTTACAATCATTCTTGTTACATGTTTGTTTGTTGTCACTCTTATTTCAGATTGCAATTACCACTTATAATCATCCACATTACTTGTATTTCACTATCTCTTCGCCGAACTATTGCACCTATACACCTGACAAGTGTATTGGGTGTGTTGGGGACACAAGAGACTTCTTGTATCTTGATTGTAGGGTTGCTTGAGAGGGATACCTTTGACCACTTCGTCCCTGAGTTCCATAAACCTTGGGTGATCCACTTAAGGGAAACTTGTTGATGTTCTACAAACCTCTACACTTGGAGGCCCAACACTATCTACAAGAATAGAAGCGTGCGTAGACATCAGGGACCCGGGAACCTTCATCGACCCTCCAGAACTAACATTTTTTCCTCTTCTTCCCCTTGCTCCTTTATGACTTTGCAGCTATGGCTCCGAAGACCGAAGCTCCCCGTGGGAAGAATAAGAATATCTAGGTGGTGGTGACAAAGGTCATGTATAAAAAGAAGACATGTCGCCGGCTTCCGAATCCTGCTCTAGCCACTCCAGGTCGCACTCTCACACCAGGTAGCCACAGGAAGAAGCAGGTGTCGAGGTCCGTCAAGGCTAGGCTACATTTCCCCGTCAGCCGGATCGGGCGCTACCTCAAGGAGGGTCGATACTCCTGGTGCATATGCTTTGGGGCTCTCGTCTACCTCGTGGCCGTTCTCGAGTACCTCACCGTTGGAGCTTGCCGGGCAAGCCGCGAAGGATAGAAAGAAGATCCACATCATCCCGAGGCACGTGATGCTCGGCATCATGCTCGGCGAGGATCTCAACAAGCTGCTGGCCGACGTTACTATCACGCACGGCGGCATCCTACCCAACATCCACGAGTCCCTGCTTGGCAATGGTACCATGGAGGACACAGCTAAGTTGCCCGCGGAGGATGCTGTGAAGTCGCCTGAGAAGACCACAGAGTCCCCCTAGAAATTATTAAGTTGTACTACTCCGTGTGAGGTTGGGTTTGCTCTGGTTGCAGCTTGGTTAATCATCAGTGTCAATGTAATGTACGGATCTGTGATGCTAAGAAAAATCTTGTGAGAGTTCTCAAAAAAATGTTATTTTCCTAATCCTATCATATACTCCCTTTGTTTAATATTACTCCGCATATTAGGTTTAGTCAAATTCAAACATTACAAAGTTTGACCAACTATATAAAGTATTAAAAAGTATACTCATTAAAAAATACTGTTGAAACACAATGAAACATACTTTAATATATCATATAGTATATGTCTGATATTGTAGATATTAATATTTTGTATATTATGCTTGCTTAAACATTACAAAAATTGACTTTGACTTGGTCAAACGTGCGAGTAATATGAAACAGAGAGATTATCACTATATAGTGTATGAATAACTTTGAATATTGACCATTGGATCAAGATTAGCAAATCCCAACATTCCCAACCGTTGGATCTTCTTTTCCATTGTAGCATCTAGAAGATTCTATTGATAGTCTTTACTCTTTAGCACAATGAACGCTGGTATGCGCAAACCTCAAAATACACTCCATTGCTTAATTTCAGGGTATTTGTGCTAAATGCATGCACTTGGATGTAATTTTCATTTTTATGAGGTCCTTGATGTATGTTGTACTTCCACTGACCGTGTTAACTAAAGCACCTCACTCCTACGGGGCCTACCATAGTTAGAAAAAAGTGTCACCGCCCCAATTATTAGACAAAGTGGACCATAGTTTCTTATAGTTCGAAGTTTTTAGTACTAGGATTTTTAAAACTTCCTTGCTAACTTCGCACACTTAAGTTACTTTTTGCTCATTCAACGAAATTAGGTTAAACTTGAGCTACAAGTAAGCGCGATAGATTGCTCTTGAATTAAATGTATCTTCGGAGTTAGATGGGTGCATGTACTTGTAGTAAACAATGCCATTGTTGTGAGTTTCTAACTATGAGGAAAGAACATTCCCAATTTTCCTAGTGATTATGAGATTTATCTTTTCCGTAAAGAAAGTCCAAAGAATATGGATATGAATGCGACAAGCCAAGCTTTCAGACATATATAGTGGACCAACATGTTGTACATACTTACGATTCCCATGTTTTATGAGTTTTCAAACGTCCTAGCTTACCCTACCCACTTGAATGACTTTATGTCAATTCATTGCAATTATGTCAAATTTGAACTATAAGTAAAATGTATGTTTTTTGAAATTTTTATGAAAAAGTTTTTTGAGGTACCCATCGGGCGGACAATTAATATATCATAAACCAACGTAAGTTTTGACGAGAGGTTCAATTTCTTGCTAAGATTTTCCATCTTGACAATTTAACGAAATTAGGTCAAACTTGAGCTACAAATAAACGTGATATATTGCTCTTGAATTAAATGTTATTTCAGAGGTAGATGAGTACATCTTCTTGTAGTAAATAATATTGTGGTGTGAGTATCCAACTATCAAGAAAAAACATTCTCAATTTTCTGAATGATGATGAGATTGTTCCTTTCCACAAAGAAAGCCCGAAGAATATTGTATCTGAATGCCACAAGCCAAGTTTTCAGACATATATAGTGGTTTAGAATGTTTTACTTACGATTCCCATGTTTTATGAGCTTTTGATCTTCCTAGCTAACTCCGTCAACTTGAATGACTTTATGCTGATGTATAAAAATTAGGTCAAATCTGACCTACATGTAAATTGTAGGTTGCTTTGAAAGTTTTATGAAAAAGCTTTTGGAGGTACCCATCGGGCGGTCAAATAATATATCATAAACCACCATAAGTTTTGATGACAGGTTCAGCTTCTTACTAAGTTTTTACATCTTGACAATTTAACAAAATTAGGTCAAAGTTGAGCTACAAGTAAGCATGATAGATTGCTCTTGAATTAAATGTCATTTCAGAGGTAGATAAGTGCATCTTCTTGTAGTAAAGAATATTGTCGGTGTGAGTGTCCAACTATCATGAAATAACATTCTCAATTTTCTGAGTGATGACAAGATTGTTCTTTTCCATAAACAAAGTCCGAAGAATATTGGATCTGAATGCCACAATACAAGTTTTCATACCTATAGAGTGGATCAACATGTTGTACTTATGATTCCCATGTTTTATGAGTTTTCAAACTTCCTAGCTAACTTTGCCCACTTGAATGACTTTATGTCGATTTATCGAAATTAGTTCAAATTTGAACTACATTAAGTAAATTGTAAGTGGTGTTGAAAGTTTTACAAAAAATCTTTTGGAGGTACCCATCGGGGGGTTAATTAATATATATCAGAAACCATCGAGAGTTTTGACGATAGGTTCAACTTTTTGCTAAGGTTTTGCATCTTGACAATTTAACGAAATTAGGTCAAACTTGATATACAATTAAGCACGGTTGATTGCTCTTAAATTAAATATCTTTTCTGAGGTAGATGGGTGCATCTTCTTGAAGTAAACAATGCCCTTAGTGTGAGTTTCCAACTATCAGGAAAGAACATTCTCAACTTTCCAAGTGATGATGAGATTGTTCTTTTCCGTAAAGAAAGACCGAAAAATATGGATCTCAATGCCACAAGCCAAGCTTCCAGACATATTAAGTGGACCAACATGTTTTACTTATGATTCCCATGTCTTATGAGTTTTCAAGCTCCCTAGCTAAATCCATACACTTGAATGATTTCATGTCGATTTATCAAAATTAGGTCAAATTTGAACTACAAATAAATTGTAGGTTGCTTATAAAGATTTACAAAAAAACTTTTGGAGGTGCCCAACGGGGGTCAATTAATATATCAGAAACCAACGAGAGTTTTGACAACATGTTTAACTTCTTGCTAAGATTTTGCATCTTGACAATTTAACGAAATTAGGTCAACTTGAGCTACAAGTAAGCGCGATAGATTGCTCTTGAGTTAAATGTCTCTTTGGAGGTATATAGATGCATCTTCTTGTAGTAATCAGTTCCGTATGTGTGAGTTTCCAACTATCAGGAAAGAACATTCTCAATTTTCCGAGTGATAATGAGATTGTTCCTTTCCGTAAAGAAAGTCTGAAGGACATGGATCTGAATGCCACAGGTCAAGCTTTCATATGTATATAGCAGACTGTCATGTTGTACTTATGATTCCCATATTTTATGAGTTTTCAAACATCTTCCTATAGCTAACTCTGCCCACTTGAAAGTGACTTTATGTCGATTTATCGAAATTAGGTCAAATTTGATCTACAAGTAAATTGTAGGTTGCATTGAAAGTTTTATGAATTTTTTTGGAGGTAACTATTGGGGGTGATTTAATATATCACAAACCACCACCAATAGTTTTGACAACGGGTTCAACTTCTTGCTAAGATTCTGCATCTTGCCGATTTAATGAAATTAGGTCAAACTTGAGCTACAAGTAAGCACGATATATTGCTCTTGAATTAAATGTATTTTTGGACATAGATGGGTGAGTCTTATTATAGTAAACAATGTCGTCGATGTGAATTTCCAACTATCATGAAAGAAAATTCTCAGTTTTCTTAGTGATGACGAGATTGTTCTTTTCGGTAACAAAAAGTCCGAAGAATATGGATCTCAATGCCACAAGCCAAGCTTCCAAACATATTAAGTGTACCAACGTATTTTACTTATGATTCCCATGTTTTATGTGTTTTCAAACTCCCTAGCTAATTCCTCCCATTTGAATGACTTTATGTCGATTTATCGAAATTAGGTCAAATTTGAACTACAACTAGATTGTAGATTGCTTTGGAGTTTTACGAAAAAACTTTTGGAGGTACCTATCGATGGGTCAACTAATATATCAGAAACCACTAAGAGTTTTTATAACACATTTAACTTCTTGATAAGATTTTGAATCTTGACAATTTAATGAAATTAGGTTAAACTTGAACTACAAGTAAGCATCACGATAGATTGATCTTGAATTAATTTTCTTTTCACAGGTTGATGTGGGTGCATCTTCTTGTTATAAACAATGTTGTCGGCGTGAGTTTCCAACTATCAGGAAAGAACATTCTTAATTTTTCGAGTGATGATGAGATTGTTCCAATCCGTAAAGAAAGTACGAAGGATATAGATCTGAATGCCACAAGCCAAGCTTTCAGACATATATAGTGGACCGACATGTTGTACTTATGATTTCCATGTTTATGAGTTTTCAAACTTCTTCCTAGCTAACTTTGCCCACTTGAATGTGACTTTATATCGATTTATCGAAATTAGGTCAAATTTGAACTACAAGTAAATTTTAGATCGCGTTAAAAGTTTTTGATTTTTTTGGAGGTAACCATTGGGGGTTCATTTAATATATCCAAACCACCATTGAGAGTTTTCACAACAGGTTCAGCTTCTTGCTAAGATTCTGCAAGTGAGCATTGAGATGGGTGAAACTTGAGCTACAAGTGAGCACGATATATTGCTCTTGAATTAAATGTCTTTTTGAACATAGATGAGCGAATAATCTTATTGTAGTAAACAATTCCATCGATGTGAGTTTCCAACTATCATGAAGGAAAATTCTCAGTTTTCCGAGTAATGACGAAATTGTTCTTTTCCATAAAGAAAAGTCCGAAGAATATGGATTTGAATGCCACACGCCAAGATTTCAGACATATATAGTGGATCAACGTGTTGTACTTACGATTTCCATGTTTTAATTATGAATTTTCATACTTCCTATCTAACTCTACCCACTTGAATAACTTTATGTCATTTATTGAAACTAGGTTAAACTTGAACTACAAGTATATAAATCATAGGCTGTTGCTCTAAGAGTTTTACAAAAAGGCTTTCGGAGGTACCCATCAGGGGTCAATTAATATATCAAAAACCATCAGGAGTTTTGACAGCAGGTTCAACTTCTTGCTAAGATTTTGCAGCTTGACAATCTAACGAAATTAGGTAAAACTTGAGCTACAAGTAAGCACGATAGATTGTTCTTGAATTAAATGTCTTTTCGGAGATACATGGGTGCATCCTATTGTAGTAAATAATAACGTCGGTGTGAGTTCCAACTATCAGGAAAGAACATTCTCAATTTTACCGAGTGATGACGAGATAGTTCCTTTCCATAAAGAAAGTACGAAGAATATGTATCTAAATGCAACAAGCCAAGGTTTTAGACATATATTGTGGACCAACATGTTGTACTTATGATTTCCATATTTCATGAGTTTTCAAACTTCGTCCTAGTTAACTCTACCCACTTGAACGACTTTATATCGATTTATCGAAGTTCGGTCAAATTTGAACTATACGTAAATTGTAGGTTGCATTAAAAGTTTTACGATTCTTTTGGAGGTAACTATCAGGGGTCATTTAATATATCACAAACCATCACTGAGAGTTTTGACAACAGTTTCAAGTTCTTGCTAAGATTTTGCATCTTGACAATTTAACGAAATTAGGTCAAACTTGAGCTACAAGTAAGCGCGATAGATTGCTCTTGAATTAATTGTCTTTTCGGAGGTAGACGGGTGCATCTTTTTGTAGTAAACAATGCCGTCAATGTGAGTTTTCAACTATCAGAAAAGATCATTCTCAATTTTCTGAGTGATAACGAGATTGTTTCTTTCCGTAAAGACAGTCCGAAGAATATAGATCTGAATGCCACAAGCCAAGTTTTTAGACATATATATATATAATGGACCAACATGTTGTCCTAACAATTTCTATGTTTTACGAGTTTACAAACTTTCGAGCTAATTCTGCCCATTTATATGACTTTTGAAGGAAATATGCCCTAAGAGGCAATAATAAAGTTGTTATTATGTATTCCTTGTATATGATAGATGTTTATTTTGCATGCTATAATTGTATTGATAGGAAACGTCAATACATGTGTGTTTAATAAACAAAAAAAGGGTTCCTAGTTATGCCTCTCTTATAGACTAGCTTGTTGATTAACAAGATGATCAAGGTTTCCTAATCATGGACATTGGATGTTGTTAATAACAAGGTCACAACATTTGTGAAATGATGTGATGAACATTCATCCGAAGTATAGCATTACAATCAAGTCATTATGTTTATATTGCTATAACATCATACTAAGTAGTCTTAGTCCTTAGACCATGAGATCATGTTAATTGCTGACACCAGAAAAGTATCTTGATAACATCAAACGTCACACCGTAACAGGGTGACTATAAAGGTGGGTTCAGTGCTATGAAGGTGTTATGTTGAGGCTCATGGATCAAGAGTAGAATTTGTCAATCCCGATACGGATAGATATACTCTGGGCCCTCTCGGTGATATCACATTAAGATAGCTTGCAAGCAAGTGATGTGATCACTAGAATGTTATATCACGGGAACGAGAAAAGAGTGCATGTCGGTAACGAGATCAAACTAGGTATTTGGATACCGATGATCGAATCTCGGACATGTATTATATCATAAGACAAAGGGATTAAATTACTAGCGTTAAAGGTTCTCACGATCACAGAAGTCATCGTTGAATGTGCAGGAGTCAGTATGGATCTCCAGGTCCCGCTTCTGATTATTGATCTGAGAGGAGTATCAATCATGTCTGCATTATTCGCGAACCATAGGGTGACACACTTAAGGGTTGCCGGACACCATTTAGGAGCACATATGTTTCAGACAAAAGGTTTGCAAAGCGCAGGAAATGTTTCGATAGAAACAGGAATTGTTTTAGGTGAAATTGCAGAAAGTGGTTCTGCATGTGATATTGAAATGTTGCAAGGGGTTTTATGTGAATGTTTGTTAATTAAAGTAATTAACAAAATTCTGAATAAAATAAATAAAAGAGTTTTATTAAATTGAGAGTTGCATTTAATTTGGTGGAAATTAAATACATGTGAGTGGGATTTTGGGTGGAGGCCATGTTTATGTGAGTGGAGGTTCACCACATGAATGAAGGAGGGGAGGAGTCCCCCCCCTCATGCGCCGGCTATGGGAGGGGAGGGGTCTCCCTCCCTCCTATATAAAGCCCCCCTCTCCCTTCTCACAAACCACACCTCCTCGTGAAGGATCTCTCTCCCCTCTAGATATTCCCCCATGGTCTCGGATTAGCGAGATACATGTTCCCGGTGGCCTTGCGTCTGGAAGGAGTTGCTGCTTCTGCTGATTCGCTGGAGCGAGGAGGTGGAGGTTGTCCGGTGGCTTGGACGTGTGTGCGAGGACGGATGCGCTGCTGATTTGTAGCGCTCGAACTTCCGCACGATCTTGAGATCGGCAAGCGTACGACTACATCAACCACGAGTTCCTACTCGTTAACAAAACTCATTGTCTTTGAGGATAAGTTCTCCATGGATGTATGTCCACCTGTTGCTCTGTATCTAGTAGATAGATCTTGGCGTATAGTTCTCATCGTAGGAATTTTTTTTGTTTTTTATGTTGCGGACCCAATAGTGGTATCAGGGCCTGATCTATGTGTAGGTGCTTTGCACGGGTAGTACACATATGTTTATATGTGGCGATGATGATCATGTTATTGCATCCTCTATGTATTTTGGATATTGGTGGCATAGTGGGATGAGCGGCCCGGATCAACCTTACATGTCATCGTACATGAGACCGGTTCCACGACTGACATGCAACTAGTTTTGCATAAGTGGCTAGCGGGTGTCTGTCTCTCCTACTATAGTCAATATCTGATTTACAACAAGTTTCTAAACTTGGTTATCCTCGTTGTGGTTCATGTTCGTAGGTAAGACTGGTTCTTTCTCCGAAAGCCCTAAGCCACGTAAAACTTGCAATTGATAAATTAGAGGCGTCTAGTTTAGATCGTTGCTGGGCTTGTGTCTTGATATGGTATTGTTGTAAGTAGATGTATGATAGATACTCTTACAACTCACTTAACGTGTAAGTTCCATAGACCTTGGCCTTACACACAAAGGAATGATAGATATCATACCACGATGCAAATGATAGAGATCAAATGCATGGACCGTATCATCTCACTTCACACATTAGATGTTAGCATCTTATATTGCTAGTTTGGCGTTTTTGTTAGCATTATAAGATGATCCCTCATTCAGATATCAAGATAAAATGTGTTCTTCCTTAAGTATGCACTATTTTGTGGATCGTGTTTTGAGGCATCACGTGATGATCGGGTGTTTTCGAGTCTACGCTTTCATACAACGGGTGTAAGACAGTTTTACACACACGAATACTAAGGTTCTTACTTGGCGAGCCTAGCATGTACAGACATGGCCTCGAAACACAGACCGAAAGGTTAAGCATGAGTCATATAGTTGATATGATGCCCATATAGATGCTCGCCTTTGAAGCTACACCGACTCACATGATGATCAGACTTGGTGTAGTGGATTTGGTTCATGTAATCACCCAAAAGGACACGGGGGATGTCGTTTTTGAGTGGGAGTTCATTAGTAATTTGGATTAGTTGAACTCAATCTATCATAAACTTAGTCTAAATATACTTTAAAAATTCTGTTGTAGATGGCACCACCTGCTTTTAATTTCAATGTGTTCATGGAAAAAGATAAGCTTGCTACGAATGGTAGCAACTTCACCAACTGGGCTATGAATTTGAGGATTCTCCTCACTGCTGCACAAAAGAAATATGTGCTAGAGGCGCCGCTAGGCCCCCCACCAGCTCTTGATGCCCCTGATGAGGAAAATAATGTCTATATAACTCGTCAGGAGGACCACAACTTAGTTCATTGCGGCATACTATATGGGCTAGAGCTAGAACTTCGAAAACGTTTCGAAAATGGCAATGCCTTTGATACCATGGGAGAATTGAAAATAATTTTCGATACCCATGCTGCCGTAGAGAGTTATAATGCTTCTAAAAAGTTCTTTAGCTGCATGATGAAGGAGAACAACTCCGTTAGTGAGCACGTACTCAAAATGTCTGGGTACGCCGATAAGCTTGTGTCCTTGGGAATAACGATTCCCATTGACTTAGGCATACATCGTGTTCTCTAATCTCTGCCACCTAGCTACAAGAGCTTCGTGATGAACTATAATATGCAGGGCATGAAGAAGTCTCTTCCCGAGCTTCTATCAATGCTTAAGACTACAGAAGTGGAGATTAGGAAAGAACATCAAGTGTTGATGATCAATAAGACCACTGGTTTCAAGAAGGACAAGAAAGGCAAGCAGAAGGGAAAGAAGGGCGGCAACTCTGTTGCCGCGCCTAAAAAGAAACCCCGAGCTGGCCCTAAGTCTGATAGCGAGTGCTACTATTGCAAGGGGACTGACCATTGGAAGCGCAACTGCCCCAAGTATTTGGCGGACAAGAAGGCCGGCAAGGCAAACAAAGGTATATGTGATATACATGTTATTGATGTGTACTTGACTAGTACTCATAGTAGCACCTGGGTATTTGATACGGGATCGATTGCTAATATATGTAACTCGGTTCAGGGGCTGCGGAACAAGTGACAACTAGCAAGGGATGAGGTCACGATGCAGGTCGGCAATGGATCAAGAGTTGATGTGATCGCCGTCGGAACGCTGCCTCTCCATATGCCGTCGGGATTAGTTATAAACCTAAATAATTGTTATTTGGTGCCTGCACTAAGCATGAACATTGTATCCGGATCATGCTTGATGCAAAGTGGTTATTCGTTTAAGTCTGAAAACAATGGTTGTTCGATTTATATGAATAATATCTTTTATGGTCATGTACCTATGTTGAATGGTTTATTTCGGTTGGATCTCGATAGTAGTATTACGCATATTCATAATGTTGATGCTAATAGGATTAAACTTGATAATGATATATCTGCATATATGTGGCACTACCGTAGGTCATATTGGCGTTAAACGCATGAAGAAACTCCATTCTGATGGACTTTTGGAATCACTTGATTTTGAATCATTTGATACATGTGAGCCATGCCTTATGGGCAAGATGACTAGAACGCATTTTCCGGTTCAATGGAACGGGCGACAGATTTATTAGAAATCATACATACTGATGTGTGTAGACCAATGAGTGTGTCGACGCGAGGTGGATATCGTTATTTTGTTACTTTTACAGATGATTTGAGTAGATACGGGTATATCTATTTGATGAAACATAAGTCTGAAACCTTTGAAAAGTTCAAAGAATTTCAGAATGAAGTGGAAAATCATCGTAACAGAAAGATCAAATTTCTGTGGTCCGACCATGGAGGTGAGTATCTTAGTTACGAGTTTAGCACACATATGAAAGACTGTGGAATAGTTTCACAACTTACGCCTGCCGGAACACCACAACGTAATGGTGTGTCAGAAAGTCGTAATCATACTTTGTTGGATATGGTTCGATCTATGATGTCTCTGACTAACTTGCCACTGTCATTTTGGGGTTATGCACTGGAAACCGCTGCATTCACTTTAAATAGGGCACCAACTAAAACCGTTGAAAAGACACCGTATGAATTATGGTTTGTAAACAAACCTAAGCTGTCATTTCTTAAAGTTTGGGGATGCAATGTTTATGTGAAGAAACTTCAACCGGATAAACTCGAACCCAAAGCAGAAAAATGCGTCTTCATAGGATACCCTAAGGAAACAATTGGGTATACCTTCTATCACAGATCCAAGGGCAAGGTTTTTGTTGCCAAGAATGGATCCTTTCTTGAGAAGGAGTTTCTCGCGAAAGGTGTGGGTAGTCGAAAGGTAGAACTCGAAGAGGTTATTGAACCTTCTCTTCATGAAATGGCGAGTAGTGCAGCACCGGAAGTTGTTTCAGAGTTGACTTCACCTAATGAGGAGAGAGCTAATGATATTGATCATGAAACTCCGAAAGAGGACACTACCGAACCTCGCAGGTCAAGCAGGACACGTGCAACTCCTAAACTGTACGACAATCCTGTTATGCATTTCATGATTGATGAAATAGATGACCCTGCGACGTATGAAGAAGCGATGATGAGCCCTGATTCCAACAAATGGCTAGAAGCCATGAAATCCGAGATGGAATCCATGTACGAAAACCAGGTTTGGACCTTGGTAGACTTACCTCACGATCGAAAGGCCGTTGAGAATAAATGGATTTTCAAAAGAAAAACTGATGCTGATGGTAATGTGACCATCTATAAGGCTCGACTTGTCACAAAGGGGTTTCGACAAATTCAAGGAGTTGACTACGATGAGACATTCTCTCCCGTAGCGATGCTAAAGTCGGTTAGGATTATGTTAGCAATTGCTGCATATTTCGATTATGAAATATGGCAGATGGATGTCAAAACTGCATTCCTCAATGGTAATATTGAAAAAGAGTTGTATATGATACAACCTAAGGGTTTTGTCGATCCTAAGGATGCTGATAAGGTATGCAAGCTTCAGCGATCTATCTATGGACTGAAGCAAGCATCCCGGAGTTGGAATCTCCACTTTGATGAGGTGATCAAAGAGTTTGGATTTGTCCAAGCTTATGGAGAGGCTTGTATTTATAAGAAAGTGAGTGGGAGCAATGTGGCATTTCTAATATTATATGTGGATTATATATTACTGATTGGAAATGATGTAGATCTTTTAAACAATGTTAAAAGTTATCTAAACAACAATTTTTCGATGAAAGACCTTGGTGAAGCTTCATATATATTAGGCATTAAAATCTATAGAGATAGATCAAGACGCCTAATTGGGCTATCGC
Organism: Avena sativa; assembly: GCA_916181665.1. Taxonomy (NCBI): domain Eukaryota; kingdom Viridiplantae; phylum Streptophyta; class Magnoliopsida; order Poales; family Poaceae; genus Avena; species Avena sativa. The sequence continues at coordinate 689,574,771 of OV702289.1, forward strand.
AGAGTACATACCTTGATAAGATATTAAAGAAGTTTAATATGGACGAAAGTAAGAACGGGTTCTTACCTATGTTGCAAGGCAAGACATTGAGTAAGACTCAAAGTCCGGCTACGGCGGAAGAAAGAGAGATAATGGATAAGATCCCCTATGCCTCGGCCATAGGCTCTATTATGTATGCCATGCTATGTACAAGACCTGATGTGGCACATGCTATTAGTTTGACTAGTAGGTACCAATCTGATCCAGGTTCGAAACACTGGATAACGGTCAAGAATATCCTTAAGTACTTGAGAAGAACTAAGGATATGTTTCTCTTGAACGGAGCAACAGTTAGTTGGAGGAGCTCCAAACAACCTGTGGTGGCTGGATCAACGACGGAGGCGGAATATGTTGTTGCTTCAGAAGCGGCGCAGGAAGCAGTTTGGATGAAGGAGTTTATAACGGAACTAGGTGTGGTTCCTAGTGCGTTGGACCCAATGGTGATCTATTGTGACAACAATGGAGCCATAGCCAACGCCAAGGAACCAAGGTCTCACAAGAATTCCAAGCATATTAAGCGCCGGTTTCACTCCATCCGCGAGCATGTCAAGGATGGATATATAAAGATTTGTAAAGTGCACACGGACCTGAATGTAGCAGATCCGTTGACTAAAGTACTCCCTAGGGAAAATCATGATCAACACCAGAACTCCATGGGTGTTAGATTTATCACTATGTAAACTAGATTATTTTCTCTAGTGCAAGTGGGAGACTGAAGGAAATATGCCCTGAGAGGCAATAATAAAGTTATTATTATGTATTCCTTGTATATGATAGATGTTTATTTTGCATGCTATAATTGTATTGATAGGAAACGTCAATACATGTGTGTTTAATAAACAAAAAAAATGGTTCCTAGTTATGCCTCTCTTATAGACTAGCTTGTTGATTAACAAGATGATCAAGGTTTCCTGATCATGGACATTGGATGTTGTTAATAACAAGGTCACAACATTTGTGAAATGATGTGATGAACATTCATCCGAAGTATAGCATTACGATCAAGTCATTATGTTTATATTGCTATAACATCATACGAAGTAGTCTTAGTCCTTAGACCATGAGATCATGTTAATTGCTGACACCAGAAAAGTATCTTGATAACATCAAACGTCACACCGTAACAGGGTGACTATAAAGGTGGGTTCAGTGCTATGAAAGTGTTATGTTGCGGCTCATGGATCAAGAGTGGAATTTGTCAATCCTGATGACGGATAGATATACTCTAGGCCCTCTCGGTGATATCACATTAAGATAGCTTGCAAGCAAGTGATGTGATCACTAGAATGTTATATCACGGGAACGAGAAAAGAGTGCATGTCGGTAACGAGATCAAACTAGGTATTTGGATACCGATGATCGAATCTTGGACATGTATTATATCATGAGACAAAGGGATTAAATTACTAGCGTTAAAGGTTCTCACGATCACAGAAGTCATCGTTGAATGTGCAGGAGTCAGTATGGATCTCCAGGTCCTGCTTCTGATTATTGATCTGAGAGGAGTCTCAATCATGTCTGCATTATTTGCAAACCATAGGGTGACACACTTAAGGGTTGCCGGACACCATTTAGGAGCACATATGTTTCAGACAAAAGGTTTGCAAAGCGCAGGAAATGTTTCGATAGAAACATGAATTGTTTCGATAGAAACTGGAATTGTTTCGGGTGAAATTGCAGAAAGTGGTTCTACATGTGATATTGAAATGTTGCAAGGGGTTTTATGTGAATGTTTGTTAATTAAAGTAATTAACAAAATTCTGAATAAAATAAATAAAAGAGTTTTATTAAATTGAGAGTTGCATTTAATTTGGTGAAATTTGAATACATGTGAGTGGGATTTTGGGTGGAGGCCATGTTTATGTGAGTGGAGGTTCACCACATTAATGAAGGAGGGAAGCTCCCCTCATGCGCCGGCTAAGGGGAGGGGTCTCCCTCCCTCCTATATAAAGCCCCCCTCTCCCCTCTCACAAACCACACCTCCTCGTGAAGGATCTCTCCCTCTCTAGATATTCCCCCATGGTCTCGGATTAGCAAGATACATGTTCCCGGTGTCCTTGCGTCTGGAAGGAGTTTCTGCTTCCGCTGATTCGCTGGAGCGAGGAGGTGGAGGTTGTCCGGTGGCTTGGACGTGTGTGTGAGGACGGATGCGCTGCTGATTTGCGACGCTCGGACTTCCACACGATCTTGAGATCGGCAAGCGTACGACTACATTAACCACGAGTTCCTACTCGTTAACAAAACTCGTTGTCTTCGAGGGTAAGTTCTCCATGGATGTATGTCCACTCGTTGCTCTGTATCTAGTAGATAGATCTTGGCGTATAGTTTTCATCGTAGGAAATTTTTTGTTTTCTATACTGCGGACCCAACAAATTTATGTCGATTTATTGAAATTAAGTCAAATTTGAACTACAAGTATGCTTGACAACCACATAGTGGAGTTGAGGGCAAAATAATAAAACTTTGTTTTGCAGGTTACTGGAAGAGGTTAGAAGAATGTTGTAGCCAGATTCTCGAGGATTCGATATACGAGTTACCTTATGGGGAAAATACGCTTTCTACACCACTCTGTATTTGGAGTCCCAATGAGTTGGCACACACAGAGCTGGTGTCATCAGTAGTCTAGGGATATTTTGTTCATTTCCAAAATATAGAACAACCAAAATAATTATATCTCTCACGTAATCCATTAGAAAACTAAAATAGAAATACTTCCAAGTAGGAAATTAATTGTAGAGTGTAAAAATTATTTTTGTTCAATTTTTAAAAATACTCTTGTCTCGATGAAAATTTGAGGTATTTAGATCATCAAAAAGAAATAGAAGCAATTCTAAAGTGAATTTTTAAATAATAAAAAATCATAAATAAACCCAAAAGAATATTCTTGATTAATGAAAATTCTAAAGTGAAATTCAACTAAATCTAAAATATAATATTAATAAATAATAAGATATTACAAAAAACTCTAAAAGGGGCAAATTGGTAATTTAACCTAAATTAAGAAGAAGTCCACAATAAAGGAGGGATAACAACACACCTTAATAATGCATCTCACATTACAGAAATGCACATTTGATCCCATGTGCATATGCTCCCTTTATTGGAAACACATATTTCAAAATGTTAAAATAATTTCGAAAAATTATATTCGTGTGTATCTGCACATTCTATGAGCATACCACGGTTTCACGAAAACCCGATATGTTTTTTGGATTGTGTAAAAATGACAAAAACATGTCTCGTGGAGAGCTTTAGCACCTAAATTTGTCTTTTTACATAAGACGCACAAAATGTCTATTTTTGTGAAACATCCTCATGAGCACCTAAAATGTCGAGATGTACATGCATGTATTTTTTCAATTTTTTCTTCAAAATTATTAAAAATTAAACTCAAATAAGGGGAGGATATACACCCCAGAGCAAAATAGCCGCGTCACTCACATTATGCATATTAGCATCCATTTGCTTTTTAAAACATTGTTCTTACTGGACAATGATGCTATTTCAGAACCCAAATTCCAAGATCAAATCTTTGAACTGCATTATCTTGAAGTTAACAGGCAAATTCAAACTTGCATGTTCTCTTGATTACTTACCAAAACTACTTTTTAAAAGTATTACATTATCACTTGCATTACAAGAAAAATACTATTTATGAATGAAATAAAATGGTGGGCAATGAAATCATGGTTAGAATACGGGTTAGAAAAACCTATGATGGAGATTCTATTATGCCGGAAAAGTTAGGACTTAACAATAACTGTAGTTGACATTCAGAGCACTGTAATTGACATTCAGAGCGCTTTATAGACGACACTGACCACATATCTCGTTATGGGGCAGGCGAGTAGAAGTATCTTCTTCCTTTCATATGTTTGTGGATGCTAGATCGGGTTGTAATTCAGGGAGGAGAGCAACAAATGGAAACACGTGACGTCCCCATCCTTTATAGAGAGATGACGACTTAAATGTCTTTGAAGGGATAGTGATGTAAGGTAGGGATTCAGACCGAAACTAATTACAAAGGGTGGAATGCGGGATCGTGGGGAACTCAGCACGACTCGAACATACTTGGTCCAGGCCTCATACCTATGGAAGTGTGAATAAGAGCAATAAGGCCAAGAACATTTGTGGGAGAATGTAATAAATATGTCTTGTCACTCCCTGTTCGGAGAACTGAACTACAATCATAGCGGTAGAGGAACTCCATGAAATTCTAACAACCCACAAAGATAGACTTACATAGAATTTTTTAAATCTAAAGCTTACCTTTTTAAGAAACCGTTTTCGAAAATTGCACACCTAGAATATTTATATCCACGACTGTAGCTAGTGCATCAAACACCCAAATAGCTAGAACTTTCTGAGTACGCTCGTACTCAGTTGTACCTTCTCACCTTTGCTTAGATTATGAAAAGACTGAAGACAATACTAGTGAAGACCACAAAGAGGGGGATATCTACTACGAGGAGTCAGATCTTTCTAGAGGCATTGAATGTATAGATTATGGAATAGAAGATGATACTGAAACTAAAGACTTAGAGGCGGAGCCTTAGATATGAAAAAATAGAATAAGTTAGACGGGCTGAGCAGCATAAAATTTTACTAAATAAGTTGTTGAGCTCCGATGATACTAAACATAGTGATGCCATTGATTCTAAAGCTAGTTAGTTTGAATTTGAATTTAAATATGAATCCTCGCTGAATCAAGAAGGATCTCGAAGCTTTTGTATTTTTACGTGAATATGAATAAAGAAGAAAATTATAGTGCAATGTTTTAGTTGTACCATTCCGAGCGATGTAATATTTACGAAACAATATTTCGTAAGTGTTATATTCATGACTAACGCACTACAACGTACAAAGGTGTACTAGGCCACCTCATACGTGCTCATGTCCTAAGTGTATCTATAAATTTTCCTTGAAAAAGAGATGAGTTTGATGGAACGTATGCAAAAACAAATTCGATGCTTCCAAGAATTGCATTCTCAGAGCACGCGGTCTTGTTTCTGTTCACTGAGGGTGCATCATATACATTTTCTTCATATAATTTTGCACATAAATGAAATACATTATCGTGTAGGAGTATGCTACTCCGTATAAATAATTCTGAATTTTTATTTTTTAGAATATTTTTAACAATTTTAGGTGAGAGCATATGCTCCGGGAGCCAAAACTCAAACACTCTTCGCCTCGTACAAGTGCACCAGCCGCTTGTAGTTCCGCAATATTTACCGGATCGTAAATTTCGACCTTATATGAATTTCTCTCCACCGTCTCGTACCTTTCTTTCGTCTTCCTCAATCCTCACCTGAGCCTCCTGACCTAACCAACCCGACCCAAGGCGGCTCCATCTCCCCTAGAGTGTACCACCGCGCCCTTGCCCGTAGCCCAGCGTCACCGCCGACGCCTCAATTTGCCCCCGCCCCCTTCAAGCCCTTCGCCTCTCACGCGCGTCTCCGCCATCGCCGCAACCGTTCTTCCGCATCGAGACATCGCGTCCCTGCTGTCTCCACCCCGGCCGCAATCGTTGGCCATTGGATTTTGAGGTATGAGGTTGTTTCATCCAACGATTTGTTAAATCCTTCTGACCATTCACAATTTCTGGGCTTGCCGGTGCGCGACCGGCGGGCACGCCATCTAGATCCGCCCCTGCTTACGGATCCTTGATATTTTTACTTGTTTTGCCGAAATAGGTTTCAGGGATTGGCATTTGGAAGGGAATGGTAGGGGGAATAGGCTGACCAAAATCCGAAAGAAGAGCACGTTTCTCATTCCAATCTCGGCAATTGGATTTTGATTCGTTTGTTTGACCAGCCGAGATGGACGACGACGGAAGCTTAGGCATTCGGAATTGGGGCTTCTATGAGACCATGAAAGGCAACCTCGGCCTGCAGCTGATGTCATCTGTGACCGGCGACCACCGGGACACAAAGCCACTGCTTCCGAATGGTACCTTCTTGCAGCACCATGGACACCACAACGCCCAGCACCACCCACAACATTCACATCATCCCCGTGGTTATGGTGGTTGCGAACCCTCTGGTGTCGTGCCGACCGAGCAGCCGGCTATTCACATGGACTTTGTTCGCAATGAGGCCTGGGTGCACCCCTTGCAGCATCAACATCAGCATCAGCATCAACATCAGCATCCCCGCGAACAGAAGGTCCTTCATTCTGTCCCTGTTGGGCCTGCTGGTCATAATGGACATCCTGGGCATGCTGTGCATCACCATCCTGCCAGTTTCGGGATGATGCAAGACGCTCGTGGGATGCCAGATGCGCGTGGTGCTCACACTCTCCAGATGATGCAGCCACAAGAGCCTCCTCCTGAGGAGCACACAGCCCCACCGTTGATTGAAGAGCACTCTGTGGACGGAAATAAGCCGCTAGTAAAGAAGAGGCAGCAAGGTCGTCAGCCCAAGTCACCTAAACCAAAGAAGCCTAGGAAGGTTGCTACTCCACGAGAAGATGGGGCACCCAAGAACCGTACACCGCGAAGTAGGGGTCCTATTAAGCCTTTGGGAATGGTGATTAATGGTATTGATTTTGACATTTCAAGGATTGCAACACCTGTGTGCTCATGCACTGGAGCTCCCCAGCAGTGCTACCGTTGGGGTGCAGGTGGCTGGCAGTCCGCATGCTGCACAACTTCTATTTCGACGTACCCACTGCCAATGAACACAAAGCGCAGGGGCGCACGCATTGCTGGAAGGAAGATGAGCCAAGGTGCATTCAAAAAAGTTCTTGAGAAGCTTGCTGGTGAAGGCTACAACCTTAGCAACCCAATTGATCTGAAAACCTTCTGGGCCAAGCATGGGACAAACAAGTTTGTAACGATCAGGTAAAGGGCATAGCGTGTTCATCGCCTTGTAGGGTCCAAAGCTGCAGTTTGGTCTGGGTTATTGTCTGTATCTGCTCTTGCTATTCTGCAGAAGTTTTTAGAAGTAGCTTGTAGCCAATGTTCAGTTTCTCGGATTTAATTTACTTGCCTACCTGGAGCTTCAGCTGTGGAGTGTAGTAGGAGGTCTGTCTGTATCTGTCAATTTAGAAGTTGTAGTGTAACGGCAACAGTGTTTCTAATTAGATGGCATTTAATGCTTCAAATGTCTGTTATGGTCTGGAAGTTCTTGCCTTCAATTAAGAGATTTTCTCCTGTGGAAGTTTAAATATAACCGCTTCTTCTCTAGTTTAATTTGGTATTTGCCATATCTGTCTAGTCTATGCGTTAAATACTCAATGACTAGTGTTTATGTTTGACCTCGTATTAACCTTCTTCTCCCCTAGGATTTATAAACAAATAAAACTCTTTCTCTTCATTATGTTCTTGTGTTATAATGTGTGCATAAGCAAGTCTTTTTATTCTGCGCCTTACCTCAATTCCTTGAACATATTATAGCCTATAACATAATACTCCCTCCGTCCAGAAATAACTGACTTGGGTTTGTTTAGATTCAAATGTATCTATATACTAAGTGTCTAGATACATTTGAATCTAGACAAACTCAGTTATTTCTGAATGGAGGGAGTATGTTTTTAGCAAATTCTTATACTTATGCAAGGAACAAGATTCAAATAGTCAATATCCGAGTACTAAACTTTTGTGAATATTTTACTAGCTTACCAGGTTTCTTTAAGTATGCTAATAAGTCTTCTGTGAGGTGCAATATTTGAAAACTAAAGTTTCTTCACAATACTTGCAAATTGCACTAGTTCCATTGCGATGAGAAAATGCAGGTGTTTGCCTACTATGTTGGTCTGTTTGGCGATTTTCTTTCGCTAACTGAGATGTTAACTGCTGGTGGCAACCATTTCTGATTATGTTGGCCTCACTTTATGAAAGCACTTCTCCCCTCTATTTTTGGGTCTATCAGTTATCTTTAGATCGTACGGTGCAGGCACACTTTTTTAGTTCTAATTTTGGGTTGTTTCAGCATCGTAAGATCTTACGGTGCAGGAAGCACTTTCGTAGTTCTATTTTTGGATGTTTCAGTTATCATACGATCCTACAGTGCAGAAAGCACATCCTCACTTCTATTTCTTATGTACCACTATAGCAGTATCTTTTTTACACTATCAGTTTGATGGAAAGTATCCCTCTTCGAGTTTCAACATCAAAATCATGCGAAAGTCAGCATCAAAATCCTGCGAGATTCAATTTGATTGGCCATAGGTCTATTTGAAGAAGCTGCTCTATAGGATGTGTCTATTCGAAGAAGCTGGTCTAGGCGAGGTGTCTTTTCCATGTAGCTGGTCCCCAACGAAACTTAGTAAATTCAGTGACGGATCACCTGTACTACATCGGTAGAGAATGGCACCATTCCGATAGAGATGAGCCTAGTGCTCCAATCCGCTCTGTCCATTGGTTCTGTTACTCATCTGTGGCTGAAAACTTGCATTTGCGGAGATATCTTTGACTTGAAGCTGGCTTGCAGCTTGCTCGTGCTGGTCTGCGTGGGCAGTATGCTGCTCTCAGATGTTTGGCATTCATAAAAGTTTATCCGTAGTTCCATGCTTGCAATAGACACAGCGACGGTATTGACGCTTGCTAAAACCATCTTTTTTTAAGGGAATACTGGCGGCTTTTATCATTTGATAAAAGAGTTACATCATTCGTTACATAGGGCAAAACGAAGCGCGGAGGATCACCATCCCATACCCAGGAATCTTTAGAAGTATAAGCAATTCGTGCGCCACCTGATTAGCCTCCCTCGACAGAACGTGAATGAAATTTCAGTCATTGTACTTGCTTTCAGAAAACACTCCTCACCATCCCACACCCGGGAATCTTTAGAAATATAAGCAAACTTTGCTAATTCGTGTGCCACCTGATTAGCCTCCCTCGGACAGAGCTTGAATGAAATTGTGCCATCGTATTTGCTTTCAGAAAACACTCCGCTAGAATAGCTGAAGAAGAGTTCCATACCTCAATTGTACCACTGTAACATTTAACATTGGATCAGGTCGAGACAGTCCGATTCAGTTATCACATTTGAGCATCCACAAGAAACTCCAAACCTTTTAGTAGACCCTTTTGCAGTCGATAGAAGATTGTACAGGGGACAATACATCCCTCCTACCTGTGATCGTGCAATACCGCCCTAGCTGCGTCGGAGCCATCCATATGATAAGAGGCATCGATATTCAGCTTAATCCAGGACTGAATAACCTATTTAGCATATGTTTTTGTAGCACTATAGTTTGACGTCAACGAGTTAATGGCAAACACTGAACTCTTAGGTGTCGTGACCCCTTGCACATGTAAAAAGCAAATGTTTAGTATTCCCTGGTCCTTGTTCACAAACTGGACACCGAGGAGTAACATGTATATGTCTATCTGCAAAAATTTCTTTCCCTGGAAAGACATCACGAAGGGCTTGCCAAAGAAATATTTTTACCTTGCTTGGAATTGACAACTTCCATATGAGATCCCACACGAGGTTCTCTCTCGCTGAACCTGTCCGTCACCTCTTCTAACACGTGCACAAATTGGTGTTCCCATTCCAAGTAATAGGTCGATCTTACCGAAATGTGTATCTTCTTGTATGCTGCCAAGCAATGAAGTCTTCAGCTAAGTACTCACTTAATGGAATTTTCACAATATGCTCAACATCAATCTGCAACAAGTTTTCTCTTAAAATATTCTCGTCCCATGTACCAGGTCTGTAGCAAACATTGTCATCGTCTAGATATAACCCTTCTTGTTGAGCCTGTTGGGATCCAGTGATCTTTACATATGTTCACATTTGTCCCATCACCAATTCTCTAAATATGGCCAATCTTAAAGTTATACAGACCAACAACTGTACTTTGCCACATAAAGGATGAGCCACTCTTCGGCCCTGCTTTTGATTTCCAGTTGGGTAATATTTTGCTCGCAACACACGAGCAACAAGAGATTCAAGATTCTTTTTATCAATCTCCAACTTTGCTTTGCAAGCATTGCCAGGTTGGAAGAAGGAAGATCACGAAATCTCATACCTCCCGATTCCTTTGGTATACACATTGTCCACCACACAAACCAATGCATTTCCTTTTGTTCATCCGTATCTCCTCACCAAAATTCAGCCATAGCATCATTTAGCTATTTACGTAGATTCTTTGGGATCTTTCAAACAACCATAGCATATTCATGAATGGATTGAATTATTGTTTTTAACAATACCTCCTTCCCTCCCAAGGATAGAAGCTTCTCCTTCCACAGTTCCACCCCTTGAGACGCTCAATGACCCTCTCTAACAAGTACATAGAACTTTCAGAGCGATCAAAACCCACCATGGTAGCAAAACCCAAATATTTATCTGATTTGCTTCTATCATAATATTTAATTCTACATAGATCCGAGCCTTGAAATCAACATCTACTTCCGGACTAAAGAGAATGTTGCACTTTGATTCACTCACCGCTTATCCTGAAGTTGGACAGTATTGCTCTAGAACTTGTGTCAATGGGGTTGCATTAATCAAATATGTCTTCATAAGTATTCGTGAACCATCAGTAAAAAGTAATTAAGATACCGATGACGCATTTCTGCACACCCGTAACACCTTTAATGCTATGAACCTCCTCTTTATGAGCCAGAGTATTAGATAAACCCTCTACACAATTCAAGAATGAATACAATGACAGAGGATCTCCTTGAGAAGGCCCTTGGATGGAATAAGGTCATTTATTTCTTGGTCATTATATCGTATGTTGTATTTCACGAAAGGTACACACGCCATTAGAAGGTGAACAAAATCACCGTCTAAGCCTAGATGTGAGAGCATATGTTCCAGAAAAATCCATTTTACTCAGTCATAAGCTTTGTGCATATCCAATTTAACTGCACAATAACCTTTTTCCCTCTTGTTATTCTCTACGATATACAACTTTTACAAGCCAAAAGAATATTATCTATAATTAATCTACCAGATACAAAAACACTTTAAAACCGTGAAATTACCTTGTCAAGAACACCTTTCAACCGAGCAACAATCATCTTCAATATTACTTTACCAACACGGATTAGCTACACATGGGTATAGCTACGCATATGCAGCTGACCGTTGGATATAGAGATCAAATACATCCCCACATGCGATGACAGTATTTCGAACGTGATGGTAGGCTAACGATAGTTACATCGCCCACATGCCGTTTGAAAGCCTACATGCATGTGAGATACTCCGTTGCGTCTTTTTACATGTTAATGTGAATGGCTACACTTTTTGCATGCTAATGTGGATGGCTACTTTTTTGCATGCAAAACTTACTACCATTGGATATAAGCTTTAATTTGTTTGCATGAAAACAAGGAATCAATCAAATGTTGATTGGGCTGGGTGGTGCCACGCCCACATAGAAGATGCTAGGATAGGTGTAGTTTCTTGCTAGCTGGTGCCACAGCCTCAAGATGCAAACCAATCAACCCTTGTTTCGGGCAAGCTAGTCCAACAGCCCAGGAGGTGAAACAAATCAACTGTTGTTTGGCGAGGTAGTGCCACATGCGGATGAAGAACATAGCAGCTATTGTTTTGCCCAACATAGTGCCACCGTCAATTCTTGTTTCGCACAAGGTCGTGCAACATCCTACCAGGTGAACCCAATCAATTGTTATTTGGGAAGGTGGCACAAGCCGTAGATGAAAACAGAACAACTATTGTTTTGCCCCCACATAGTGCCACAGTCACGTAAGTGAAACACAACAACTACGTAGCCAAATAGTATGCAATAGGACTTTCACCCTAAGGAAGAAAAATTCAGCCTCTGAAACCTGATTCCATGGAGTTTTGCATATAAACTAGGGGTGGGTGGCCTTTTGGTTGGCAGAACATGCTCCCGGTATAACGTCATTAGTTTTTGCATGTGCCTACCTTTCCATCTCTGTGCTATCTATATCGCTTTATGTGTTATTCAATGGGTGGATGTGTACGCGCAGCTATACCCGTGAGTAGCTGGCTATTTTGCATTACTTTATACAGAACGTTACATAGACTATTTTGGATACTCGCAAATAAAATGCTACGCAGTTTTTTAGCATTCATCCCCACTTAATGAATCAATAATCCGATAGCTTACACACACATCAATTGGTGGAAACTGAAACCATACATGTCGACCCACAAATAAATAGATTGAGGTTCTCGCCGGTGTAAGCGCGTCCATGTTCGCCGATCCTCCCTCGTGGGCGATGTCGACAGGTTGGAACATCTCTCGCCTTGCCTTGATCTCCTGGACAATGTGCCCATATGTGCCTTCGCCAACCTCGGTTATACCCCGAACAATATTGGAGCAGTCACTAGCCAACTTGATTCACTGTAAATCAGCAGCCACCGCCAACCCTTCCCTGCAAGCCACCGCCTCAAGCGCTTTCAGGTATGTAATTCCATCCATGACCACCGAGGATGCTCCTAAGAACATTCCGTCATCATCTTAGACTATTGCTACCACCTCCCCAATGGCTGAGTTCGTTGACATTGCGGCATCAACATTTATCTTTGTCATTCCCGCTGGTGGAGGGATCTGCTTCGGCCCCTGTGCAGGTTTTGGCCGCACCGCACCTAGCGGGGGGTGATGACCTGCAGGTCTACCAAGAACCTCTCCACGAAGCTATGTGTTGACAAGGGGCTTTGTCAGATCCCTTAGTGGACAGCTTTCCGCCTAGCATGCCACAATGCGCAGAAGGTGAGCGCTACCCTAATGAGCTCTGCATGAGGCAAAGCCTCGGCCACTGCTGCTAACCATGCATGTGCATGCGGCTCCTGTATGTGGAAAATAGGTAAACTATCTCCTTTGGGGCTAACACCCAAATGCTCCATTCCATGTTCCACTCCAATAGAGAGTGCACCCATGAGTCTATCTCCCCACAAATCACACAAGAGTTCTGATTTTCCATGTTCCTGTGATTGAGTATGTCTGCTGTCGGGAGGGACTGTCTTGCCAGGCACCAAAGAAACACTCGAACTTTTGATTGTACATGTACCTTCCAAGTTGAGCACCATTATTTTTCCCTCCTCATTCTAGAATTCCTAGCCAATTCATCCAGCCACGATGTTCTTCTCTCTCGTGTCTCAACAAGTATGCGATATGTCGATCGCATGGAGAACACCCCTGTTTGTCATAGTGCCAAGCCTAAAAACCGTCATGCTGCCATGTACTTAGTGGAATGTTCCTTATCATCTCCCTATCCATCGACAAGAAGAAATTCTAAACCTTGTTCTCATCCCACGACATGGTGTATGCATTGATAAGCTCGCTCACCAAATGAGGTGCGTCAACGTCATTAGTACATGCCACAGGTCGGAGTAAACCATCCCTAGGGTTCCAATTAGAGTTACAAATATATGTTCCTTCCCTAGTCCTGATCCATCTGATCAGGCCTTGCTTTAGAACCTCCTTTCCATCACATATTTATTGCCAAATCCTAGATGGAGACGTGCTAAGATCCGCACCCAGAAACTCTCCACGAGGGAAATAGACCGCCTTGAGGATCCTGGTACTCAAGGAACTAGGCTCCTGAAGGATTCTACATGCCTCACGAGTAAGGAGGGCAAGATTGAAGAGCTTGATGTCTCAAAAACCCACCCCCATGTACTCCAGCTTCGTCATATCTTCCCGTGATACGCAACACATTTTCTTTTGCCATCCTTGATTCCCCACCAAAAGTTTCACAACAAACTATTTATATGGTACCATAATCCCATTGGTAGCCTAAAGAAAGATATAGAATATGTTAGCACTGCTTGAGCCACGACTTTAATGAGAACATTTTTCCTTGCAACGACAACAACAATTCTAGCCACCCTTGGAACCTCTTCCAAACTCGACCCCTTAGGTACTTGAAAGCACCATTGACCGAGTTGACCACATCATTTGCCATGCGCAAGTATTTCTCACTCAAGGATACATTATGCACATCAAGAATATACATTGTCTCCCCTTGATCGGATTCTGGGAGCCTTTAGAAAAATGGATTAAGGACTTCTCCATATTCATCTGTTGTCCAGATGCACTACAGTAAACTTGTAGACCATTCCTCACCTCCTGAGAACTCTCTCCAATAGATCTAAAAACAATGAGTTGTCATTTGCAAAGAGTAAGTGACTAACCATGGTGCCACTTTAATGCTACTTAAGTTTGATGATTGATTCCTTGACTTTAACATACACAAAAGGCCCTCTGCTCCAACAAAAATTCATAAGGAGAAATAGGACCACCCTAGCGGATGTCCCGAAGGGAGTAAAACTTCGATGTGGTCACCATTAAACAAAATTGAGAATGATATGGTTGTTACCAAACACATCACCATCTCTACCCAACGGCGGTGTAAGCCTAGACGCATCATGATTGGACGAAGATAATCCCACTCCACCCGGTCATAGGGCTTCCACATATCTATCTTCAAAGCACAACAACTCAAATCACATGTCCTCTCGCGCTTCATAGAATGAAAAGGCATGATAATATTATCTATGATCAGCCTCCCTTGAACAAAAGTCGATTTCTCCTCTCAAATGACCTTTGGAAGAATCACCTTAAGCCTATTTTCCATTAATTTGGATGTTATCTTGTAAATGACATTGCAAATACTTATCGGTTAAAACGGCCCCAACTCTTTTGGGCTTGCCACCTTAGGGATGAGAACAATAAAAGTGTTGTTAATTAGAGTTGGATCATCCTTCCCACGCAACACCCTCAACACAACTGAGGTCACCTCTTTCCCACATAAATCCCAATGCAGCTGAAAGAAATGAACAGGAAACCCATCCGGCCTCGACGCTTTTGTGGGAAACATTTGAAAGAGAGATTCCCTTACCTCCCTTTCCTGAAAAAGTTTTAGTGAACCTTCATTAATCCTGAGAGTAACCTTAGTTGGAACTGTACCAAGTACAACCTCCATATTGTTAGTTCCATCTAATATGTACAGATTCTTGAAAAACTTCATAGTGATCCTTCCCATCTCGGTTATATCCTACATGACCGATCCATCAACCTTCTTTAATTTGGTGATTTTATTCTTCTTCTTCCTTTGACTAGCACGGAGATGAAAGAACCATGTATTCTTATCGCTCATTGTCAACCACTATACCTTTGACCTCTGTTGCCACATGACCTCCTCCCCATAGTTGAGTTCAACAATTATATTAGACACTTTAATTTCCACATGAGATGGTCCCAATCTCAAGGGGTCAGCCTATAAGCGACCAAGCTAAACTTTCAAATTACTCAACTCTAGTCTCACTTGACCAAAAGTATTCTTTTCCCGACCTCTAAGTTGTCCAGATAAACTCTTCAGTTTATCTCAAAGATCGGAGAGGGTTTTAGGGTCACCCTTGCTACACAAGGATTTCTCAACCATAGGGGCAAACTCTGCATGTGATTCCCACATCATTTCGTACTTGAAACTCGATCTCCTTCCATGTTGCCCCTGACGTCCCGCCAACATCAACAAGATAGGACCATGGTTCGAAGTGGCCATTAACATATTATGTACCGTGGCTAAAGAGAAACTAGCACACCAGTCTCCTGTAGCAAGAGACCTATCCAACCTGATGCAGCAGTAGGAACCACCTGCTACTCTCTTCTTGTACGTCCAACTGTGGCTTGTGTACCCTAGGTTACATAGCCCGTAGACATCGACCATCTCTCGGAACCCAGCGATTCCAGCATGACTCTGCTCCTGCACCCCCACGTGACCCGGTCGATGTAAAACTTCATTAAAGTCAGTCATTTAGACCAAGGGAGAGATGAAGATGACTTTATTTTTTTAGCAGTGTCTACGCTTCCCCCTAAACACAAGTTAGCCTCCATGGCTAACATCCATTCTCGGTGACAATAATATAGATGTGATATTGTGAATACGGTAAAATCTCTATATTTGTTTCATTATTCTAGTATATTCCGAGACCTCCACTCCATCATGAATCGCTTACAACAAAAGCACTATCATACCCTAGCATAGTGCTAAGTCCTTCCACCTTCGACTTGTGTACTTGAGTCTTTAGCACACAAAGAATGGTGGAGGCAACACGATGTGCATAGTCACAGACATCTTTCACTATCGCAGTGTTGTCCAATCCAACAGTTGAAGGCAACACAACTCAGTTGCTTGATACGTTGCAAACGTATCTATAATTTTTGATGTTTCATGCTTGTTTTATATCTACTTTCTTATGTTTTGTCCACACTTTGGAGTATTTTTACACATTTTCTAGAACTAACCTATTAACAAGATGTCGCAGTGCCAGTTGCCTGTTTTCTGCTGTTTTTGGTTCCAGAAAAGCTAGAAAATAAATATTTTCGGAATTGGACGGGACAAAAGCCAAAGTCAATATTTCACCGAGGGGAACACAGAGCTAGAAGACGAGACGGAGAGGGGCCAGAGGTCGGCCACACCACCTGGCCGCGCGGCCAGGCCTAAACCGCGCTAGGGGTGGTGTGGCCGCTTAGGGAACCCCCTCGGCCTCCCCTTTCGCCTATAAGAAGCCTCCGATACAGAAACCCTAAATAATCCAGCCTCCAGCTACGAAAAGTTCCGCAGCACCGTCGTCACCAAAGGGGAGATTCGGGGGGATAGAAAGTCTCTGTTCCGGCACCCTGTCGGGACGGGGAAGTGCCCTCGGAGCCATCTCCATCGACTCCACCACCATCTCCATCGCCGTTGCTGATTCCCATGATGATGAGGGAGTAGTTCTTCCTCGAGGCTAAGGGTTCTACCGGTAGCTATGTGTTCATGTAACATCCCAAAACTTTAATCCAAGTTATCAAGATCCAAATCACCCAATTTAGGGTTAACAAAAACTTTTTCTCATTTAAATAATTAAGCATGCATATGTGTGTTGCATTAATATGGAATTGTTTTGAATTGCCATGATTGTTTGTTCTAATGGTTGTAAAATGATTCTAGGATGAATGCCACATCATCTAGATCATTCCCAAGCAAAATCCAAAGAAAAAGAAATCAAATAAAATTAATAAATGGAAATGGTCAATTTTGCCATTTTAATCAACTACGCCACTTTGGGTGTTCCTAGAACTCAATTCTTAACAGAAACAATTCTAACTCTTTGCACCCCTTGTTAGTACAAGTAAAGATGTACCGAGGCCCACTTTGTGATCTTACAAAAATATTTAAACCCTAATTTAAAATGGCAATTGAAAATGGAATCAAGTGTATGTACCTAGATCCCACTTTTTCAAAAACCATTCCAATGAGTTCAACTTGACAAATCACAGCAACCAAAGATGCTCAAGCATAAGACCAACAACTCCACCAAAAATCATTTCAAAATTCAAATCTTTGTTTCATGCGGCCATTGTGTCGAACAGGTGGCATGCACAAAAATTCTGCCTAACTAACACTATTTGTTGATCAATGCATTGTCGAGTATTTGGGCTCAATCTGGTCCCCTTGTCTCCCCTAGCTCTAACCAGCCCCTAACTAAGCTACTAACTGGCCTAGAGCAGCAGTGTCGCGCCACCCCGACACGATGATCGCCGGCCGACCATGCCCACGTCACAGGAGCATGCCCCGCCCTCTTCCGCCACACCAGGGAGGTAGGCGTGGTAGCACCGCCGCCCATGGTCCCTTTCCCAAGTGCAGCCAACCCCTGGACCACCATAGATCACCCCCGCACTGAGCCTTGATGGCTCTGTGTATGGCGCCCAGAAAAGTGCTGGTGCGGTGTTGATGTAGAGCTCGTTGGGAACCCCAAGAGGAAGGTATGATGAGCACAGCAGCAAATTTCCCTCAGTTATGAAACCAAGGTTTAATCGAACCAGTAGGAGCAAGGAAACACCCCAAAGGTGTTACTAGCTGAGCTTTGGCAGCGCGCACTACCGGTGCTAGTAGCAACGTGGAGACCTGCACAACACAACCACAAAACTTTGTCCCCATCTTGCGATGAGGTTGTCAATCTCACCGTGTTTTGCAGAAAACAAAGGATTAAACGTATCAAATGGAAAGAAGTAAAAGTTTGCAGAAAGTAAACACAAAGCAGTAAACAGTTTATAGATTGAATATAAAAGACAAGGACCAGGATCCATAGTTCACTAGAGGTGGCTCTCCTTAGATAGATAACATGCTGGGTGAACAAATTACAGCGGGGCAATTAACAAACACCGAGAAAGCAATACATGCATATACTAATCATCTTGACTCCTTTGAGATTCGATTGGGCATTACAACATTATACATAGACCGCCATCCAACTGCATCTATGACTAATAATCCACCTTCAGGTTATCATCCGAACCCCCTCCAGTATTAAGTTGCAAGCAACAGATAATTGCATTACAAATTGTGTGTAAAGTAAACAATACGATTGTTCTATGAACTAAGGATTGTTGTTTTCTCCCTAGTAGCAACAACACATCTAGTACCTTAGAGATTTCTATCACTTCCCTAGATTACTAGAGGCACGAACCCACTATCGAGCATAAATACTAACTCTTGGAGTTGCTAGCATCTACTTGGCCAAGATAGCTACTAACAACGGAAAGCATGCAAGATCACAAATAACAAAGACATGATAGGATCAATAATCAATCTGAAATAGCATCTCAATATCCATCGGATCCCCGCAAACATAACATGCAGAATTACAAATAGATGATCTTGATCATGAACGGAGCTCACAAGATCTAAACATGAAAGCACAAAGGAGGACAACCAGCCATCTTGCTACTACATGGATCCGTAGTCCAAGGATGAACTACTCACGCATCACACCGGAGGCTTGCATGGTGACGAAGAAGGCCTCCAGGGTGAATTCCCCTCTCCGGCAGGGTGCCGGGAAGAGCTTCAGATCCCTCCCGATCTAGGGATGGAGATGGCAGCGGCTACAGACTCTTTCGTGGATTTTTGATCGGGTACTTAGGGTTTATGTCCCGAGGGCATCTTATAATCGGAAGGGGAGACCGAGGGGGTGCCAGGGCTGGCCTCACCACCCCCAGGCGCGGGCCAGGCTGGCCGTGCGGCCAGGTGGTGTGGTGGCCCCCTGGCCCCTCTCCGTCTCGTACTCTGGCATCTGATGACTTCCGGAAAAATAGGCACTTTGGCTTTTGTCCCGTCCAATTCTGAGAATATTCATTTTCTGACTTTCCTAGAACCAAAAACAGTAGAAAACAGGCAGCTGGCACTGTGGCTCTTGTTAATAGGTTAGTCCAAGAAATCATATGAAAAGTA
Source organism: Avena sativa (assembly GCA_916181665.1). Classification (NCBI taxonomy): domain Eukaryota; kingdom Viridiplantae; phylum Streptophyta; class Magnoliopsida; order Poales; family Poaceae; genus Avena; species Avena sativa. The sequence goes on from OV702289.1 coordinate 689,593,978, forward strand.
CTCCAAAGTTGGAACAAAACACAAGAAAGTGGATAAAAACAAGCATGGAACATCAAAAATTATAGATACATTTGCAATGTATCAACATCCCCAAGCTTAACTCCTGCTAGTCCTCGAGTAGGTAAGTGATAAAAAGAAAGAATAATTTTTGAGCTGACATGCACCATCAAAAACTTGATCGAAGTATTTGTAAAACATTCAAAGCTGGGATCATAGTACTTCAATCATAACGTGAAAGACAAAGTTCTAGCAATAAGCAAAGAAACTATGACGCAACATGAAAAGGCACAAACAAAAGATTCATGAATAACAATGCTTTGCAAGATGTTTGTTTGTTTCACATAAAGAAAACATAGCATACTAGTATTCAGCGTGTCCCTCATAGAGTAGCAAATATACATTCATAAGACACCTTCAAAGTTCATAAGAGTGACTAGATACAAAAGTTTAAAACAAGCAATAACAAGTTATGCATCAATCAACTAGTCTTGGGACAATGCACATAGAACTAAGAATGGCCACTATGCTCTCAAAGTAGGTGCATAAAGGTAGAAGGTGGAGACTCAATATAATGGTGTAAGAAAGGCCTTTTTATAAAAGGAAGTAGGGATTCAAGTCTCACAAAGAGCTTCTAAAAATTATGGTACTTATAGCTTTCAGCTCTCATTGCCCTATCATAAGCATCTTGAAGTGATTAAGGTTAAAGTGAACAAACTGTGGTATACATGCTTGACGAAGTATAAGTTAGAAATCTCATGTCCCTTGTATACGAGGGCCGCTCCTCATGCTACTCAAGTTTAGTCACCGGTAAGTTCTTGTCATTGTAAGTATATGTGTATCATAGAGAACCGCCAACGGGGTACCCATTGCCCGATGATATGGAAGAATCCCCATATCAAAATGACAAGGCAAGCAGACAACGAGCATCTCAGCATTCTTCTTATTTACCATGGGAATATGGTGCTTTTTTCTCTCTTTCCTCTTTTCATAGTATCTTTTTTTTCTCTTTTCTCTTTTTTCTCAAAATAGGACTCTTTTTTTATAAGAAGAATGCTTCATATACAGCTCATTATGGTTACGCTGCAGGTTTCCTCCATGTCAGCATGGATTAGACCAGCGTCCCAGGCGTTTCTCTAACACATATACATAACTCCATGGACTTACAAGCTCCCCTTTCATTTCACACCGACGACATCCATATACAAAAGAGCATGATATCAACTAGGTACAAGTACTAAGTGCAATGTTGAAAGCGTTCCCCATAAAAGCATGGTTCTGCTAATTCCCAACAAATAAGTGCAAGCATATACAACATAGAAGACACAATGGTTCAAGTTTATTAAGGGCAAGTAAAGTAAAGTAAAGTGTGCCATCAAGTTCGTGAGAGCTTTAATCACTAGTTTTCTCATAACAAGTTTAATTTGGAAGGTAAACAAAAGCATGAATATACTTGGAATAGCATAAGATAGTAGGTAGATATGGTGGACTCTTTGGAATAACTTGGTTTAAGGAGTTGGATGCATGAGTGGAACTCATACTTGGTTGTGGAGGCTAGCAAAAGACTGGGAGTGACAAACTAAGAGAGCAATAATGGCCATAATCATGCAGAGCGACAAAACATCATTGATCAAAGCATAAAGTGATACTACAAGTTGAAAACTAAAGGATCATAAAGGCTATGGTGACTTGAGATAGTCATAACATGGTGTGAGCATGTGCCAAGTCAACCCAAATAATGCATCAAAGGAGAATACCACTATACTATGCTTTAATATGCTAAAACAACACATGATTCATCCAAGGCACATTAAGCAATCTCAATTGTTTATAACAAGTCATGCTACAACAAAGAATACTAAGCATAAAGCCAAAACAATATCAAGCATGGCATGACAAAGCATAGGCCACAGTCAAAAACGAGCTCTTTTTACCATATAAGCATGAACTTTCCTACCCTTTTCCAAACCAAACCAAACTATTTGCAAACCAATGTATGAAAGAGGGGTCCAACCAATTTATTCAGAAAACTAAGCAAACCAAAGCAAATGAAAAACCAAAATGAAAACGAAAAATAAGACGCTCCAAGAAAAACACAACTGTGCATGAAACAATAAAAATGAAGCGTTTGGAAGAAACCTATGATTTTTATTGATAAAGAACGGGATGCCTTGGGCATCCCCAAGCTTTGATGCTTGTATTTCTTGGAGATTTCTTGGGGTGACACACGTGGCATCCCCAAGTTTGAGCTTTAGTCCATCCTTCATCTCATTACTCATTCCTTCCATACACCTGAAATTTTTCCTTCATACAAAACTTCACACAATCTTTATTAGCAACATTAGTGCACTCAAGATAAATAAGTCTTAAGGTTCAGTTCTAACACCAAATAAACTTCCATTAGAACACTAGCTACTATGGCACTTCCCTCAAAAAGCTCAATTCCCCAAAAGAACTCAAGAAGGAACCAACAAGAAGCAAATGCAGAAAATGGCAGAAATCTGCCAAAACAGACCAGCAGGTAAAGACGAATTTTTTGAAGACCTTCTGTTGATCAAATCAAAAAGTGTTGAACTAATGAAAGTTAGATAACAACCTGGTCAGAAGCACAAAAATTCACGCCTTAAAAAGACGTTCAGAGATTTTACACGAATGTTTACGGTGAAGCACAGAAATCTGTTTCGGGACAGCAACTTTCCCAATCATTACTTCTCTCTCATTAGAGGTTACTCTGTTGGAGATATGCCCTAGAGGTAATAATAAATGTAGTTATTATTATATATCTTTGTGTTTATGATAAATGTTTACATTCATGCTATAATAGTATTAACAAGGAAACCATTAATACTTGTGTGATTTGTAAACTTAATTTGAAGTCCCTAGTATAGCCTCTATACTTCACTAGCTTGTTGGTTGATTGATGATGTGGTTTCTTTGTCATGAACATTGAGATGTTATCAACAACAAGATCATATCGTTAGGAGAATGATATGGTGGACATACTCCTATAGACAAGCGTAGCATAAAGATCAAGTCATTTCAATAGTTCAATTGCTATATGCTTTCTGATACATAGTAACCTAATTCCTTCGACCATGAGATCATGCATATTGCCTTTACTGGATGGATGCTTTGATGTCATCAAACACCACACCGTAACAGGGTGGCTATAAAAGTGGCATTGGGTGTTCGGAAAGTATTGGTTGAAACACATGGATCAAGAGTGGGATTTGTCCATCCACATGACGGATAGATATTCTCTGGGCCCTCTCGGTGAAATGTCATCCAATTAGCTTGCAAGCATGTGACTTGGTCACAAGGGATCACATATCACGGGAACGAGAAAAGAGTACTTATCAGTAACGAGGTTGAACTAGGTATGCAGAGATACCGACGATCATGACCTCGGATAAGTAACATATCGTGAGACAAAGGGAAATTGGTATCGTATGTAAGTGGTTCATTCGATCGCAAAGTAATCGTAGAAATATGTGGGAGCCATATGAATTTCCAGATTCCTCTATTGGTTATTGTTCGGAGAAGTGTCTCGATCATGTCCGCATAATTCACGAACCGTAGGGAGACACACTTAAGGATTCGACGTTGTTTGAGTAGTTATGGTATTATGAGAAAGAGACCGAATGTTGTTCGGAGTCTCGGATGGGATCCGGGATATCACGAGGTGATCCGGAATGGTCCGGAGAATAAGATTCATATAAGGAAAGTCCCATTTCGGAGTTGGGGAATGGTTCCGGTGTTTTCATCGGGAACATTCTAGAAGGTCCCGGAATGTCCGGCACTCCGGGGGGGAAGGGGTACATGAATGTGTCATTGCAAGATGGAATGATTGCATCATGTACTAAGTGTTCTCGCTGTCCAAAATAAAGGGTTTATTTAATTCCTAAATTGGAAAAGTCAAACGACTAGTTTGAAAGTCAAACTGCCAATTTTGGAAAGTGGGAAAAGAGGAGACCGACTTGGGGAAGGAGTCCCCAAGCCGGCGGCCAGCCCTAGGCCGAGTTGGGGAGGGACTCCCTCCCTCCCCTAGCGCGCCAGCCCTCCCACCTATAAAGGGAGGGGCAGGGCTCCCCTCCCAACACACACAAGTTCCTATCCTCTAAACTAGAAACTAGACCTAGACCCCGGTTTAGAGCTGTTTCGGTTTAGAGCCTTCTAATTGGTTTAGAGCCCTCTAATTGGTGTGTCTAATTACTAGACCACTAATAGCCTCTCTCATAAGCTCCACCATACTCGCACCGGCTTAAGGCGAAGCCCTGCGGGATCTCCCCTCTACCTCCGGTACCACGCCGTTGTGCTGCCGGAATCGCGAGGAGAGTGCTACAACCTCCGCTGCCTGCTGGAACAAGGGAGAGGAAGGTCTTCGTCGAGTACCGAACGTGTGACCGACTACGGGAGCGCTGCGGGAACGCGGTGCCGGAAGGATCGTCTACGCGATCTTGAGATCGGAAAGAGTACGACTACATCACCCACGAGAATCTGCTCTCGTTAAACACTTTGGAATCTTCGAGGGTGAGTTATTCCATCGACTCGTTGCTACAATCTAGTAGATAGATCTTGGCTTGTTTGTTTGTATGCGATAGAAAATTTTTGTTTTCCATGCTACGAACCCCTACAGTGGTATCAGAGCCGTGTCTATATGTAGATCTGTTGCACGAGTAGAACACAATGGTCATTGTGGGCGTTGATGCTTTTATTGTAGATTGCTTTTTGTGTACTTTGCATCTTGCGGTATGTTGGGATGAAGCGGCCCGGGCTAACCTTACATGACATCGTTCATGAGACTTGCTCCACGCTTGACATGCAACTCGTTTTGCATAAGTGGCTTTGCGGGTGCCTGTTTCTCCTAGCATAGTAAAGATCCAATTTACAACGGGTGATCAACAATGCTAGTATCAATGTTGTGGTTCTTGTTCGTAAGTTAGAACGACACTTATTGAAAGCCCCAAACCACGTAAAATATGCAAAGAAAGTAGAGGCGTCTAACTTTGTTTTGCAGGGGTGTGCAGTGATGTGATATGGCCATGATTGTGATTATATTTGATGTATGCAATGTTCCTTATTGTAAGTTGGCAACCGGCAGGAGCCATATGGTTGTTTTTAATTTCTGTTAAGACCTGCGTGTCTATTCAAAATAGTTGTAATAGTTGAAGCTGGTGGAAGACAACCATGAAGAAGCGTCATTGACCTTGATGCTATGCCGGTGATGATGGAGATCATGTTCGTGCTTGAAGATGGAGATCGGAAGCACAAAGAAGAAAGGCCATATCATATCACATATTATGAATTGCATGTGATGTTAATCCTTTATGCATCTTGTATTGCTTAGTAGACGACGGTAGCATTATAAGATGATCCCTCATGCACATAAATTTCAAGTTCTAAAAGTGTTCACCCTTAGTATGCACCGTTGCCAAAGCTTGCTGCTTCGAAGCACCACGTGATGATCGGGTGTCTTTGATTCCGCGGGTGACTACAACGTAAGCAAGCCAGATTTGCTTATGCGGAAGCTAAGGTTTGATCTTGACGAGCCTAGCATGTACAGACATGGCCTCAGGAACACGGATCGCCGAAAGGTAAAGCATGAATCATATAGTAGATATGATGAACATGATGATTGTTCGCCAATGAAACTATATCAACTCTCGTGATGATCGGTGTTGATGTAGTGGATTTGGTTCGTGTGATCACTAAAACAATGTGAGGGATGTTGTTTTGAGTGGGAGTTCACCTAGTTTAATTTCATTAATTAATTTGAACTCAATTTGTCATAAACTTAGTCTAAACTATTGCAAATATGTTGTAGATCAATGGCAGCCCCTACCATCAATTTTAATGCGTTCCTAGAGAAAGAAAAGTTGAAAAACAATGGAAGCAACTTCGCGGATTGGTTCCGCAATTTGAGGATTGTCCTCACAGCTGGTAATTTGACCTATGTGCTGGATGCACCGCTAGGTGACCCACCTGCAACTGATGCTACCGATGAAGTAAAGAATGTTTACCTCGCTCGGAAGAATCAGTACTCCATAGTTCAGTGTGCTATCTTGTATGGTTTAGAATCGGAGCTTCAGAAAAGGTTTGAAGAGTCAGATCCATATGATATTGTCGAGGATCTCAAATTAATCTTTGAGACTCATGCGGCAATTGAAAGTTATGAAGCTTCTGAAAAGTTCTTTAACTGCAAGATGGAAGAGGGTAGCTCCGTCAGTGAGCATGTGCTTAAAATGTCTGGGCACGCAAATAAACTTCAAAGTTTGGGTATAGTGATTCCTAATACTTTGGGAGTTTACCGCATCCTCCAATCACTACCACCAAGTTACAAGAACTTTGTGATGAACTACAACATGCAGAACATGAACAAAGAGTTGCCAGAACTATTTGCTATGTTAAAATCTGCAGAAGTGGAGATCAAGAAAGAGCACCAAGTGTTGATGGTCAATAAGACCACCAAATTCAAGAAAGGCAAGTCTAAGCAGAAGGGACACTTCAAGAAGGGTGGTAAGAAAGTTACCACGCCGACGAAGAGGACCAAGGCTGGACCCAAGCCTGATACTGAGTGCTTTTACTGCAAGGGAGAAGGTCACTGGAAGCGGAATTGCCCAAGGTACTTGGCGGATTTGAAGAACGGCAACATCAAGAAGAAAGGTATATCTGATATACATGTTATTGATGTGTATCTCACTAGTACTCGTAGTAGTGCCTGGGTATTTGATACTGGTTCGGTTGCTCATATTTGTAACTCGAAACAGGAGCTGCAGAATAAACGGAAGCTAGTGAAGAACGAGGTGACGATGCGCGTAGGAAACGGATCAAAGGTTGATGTGATCGCGGTCGGCACGCTACCTCTTCATCTACCATCGGGATTAGTTTTATACTTAAATAATTGTTATTTGGTGCCTGCATTAAGCATGAACATTATATCAGGATCTTGTTTATTGCGAGACAGTTACTTGTTTAAATCCGAGAATAATGGTTGTTCGATTTATATGAGTAATGTGTTTTATGCACATGCACCTTTGATAGATGGTCTATTCATATTGAATCTCGATAGTAGAAATACACATATTAATAACATTGAGGCTAAACGTTTGAAATCAAGCGATAATTTGACCTATATGTGGCACTGTCGTCTTGGTCACATTGGAGTGAAACGTATGAAGAAACTCCATTCCGATGGACTTCTTGAATCACTTGATTTTGAATCACTTGAAAGATGCGAAGCATGTCTGATGGGTAAAATGACTAAGACTCCATTTTCTGGTATGATGGAGCGAGCTACAGACTTATTGGAAATCATACATACCGATGTGTGTGGTCCAATGAGTGTAGCATCGCGCAGTGGTTATCGTTATGTTCTTACCTTCACGGATGACTTGAGTAGATATGGGTATATCTATTTCATGAAACATAAGTCCGAAACTTTCGAGAAGTTTAAGGAGTTTCAAAGTGAGGTAGAGAATCAACGTAACAAGAAGATTAAATTTCTACGATCTGATCGTGGAGGTGAATATCTAAGTTACGAGTTTGGCGAGCATTTGAAGAAATGTGGAATACTTTCGCAGTTGACACCGCCGGGAACACCACAGCGTAATGGTGTGTCTGAACGTCGTAATCGAACTCTCTTAGATATGGTTCGTTCTATGATGTCACTTACAGATTTACCGCTAACATTTTGGGGTTATGCATTAGAAACAGCCGCATTCACTTTAAATAGGGCACCGTCTAAATCCGTTGAAACGACACCGTATGAATTATGGTTTGGGAAGAAACCTAAATTGTCGTTCCTTAAAGTTTGGGGATGCGAAGCCTATGTAAAGAAGTTACAGCCGGACAAGCTTGAACCCAAAGCGGAAAAATGCGTCTTCATAGGATACCCGAAGGAAACTGTTGGGTATACCTTCTATCATAGATCCGAAGGCAAAATCTTCGTTGCTAAGAATGGATCCTTTCTAGAGAAGGAATTTCTCTCGAAAGAAGTGACTGGAAGGAAAGTAGAACTCGACGAGGTTGTCGAACCTTCTCTCGAAATTGCGAGTAGCGCAGCACCGGAAGAAGTTCCTGTGGTGCCTGCACCAATAAGAGAGGAAGCTAATGATGGTGATCATGAAACTTCGGTTGAAGTTACTACAGAGCCTCGGAGGTCAACGAGAACTCGTACCACTCCAGATTGGTATGATTCCGTTATGAATGTCATGTTGGTGGACAACACCGATGACCCCGAGACATATGAGGAAGCGATGATGAGCCCAGATTCCAATAAATGGCAAGAAGCCATGAAATCCGAGATTGGATCCATGTACGAAAACCAAGTATGGACTTTGGTGGACTTACCGGATGGCCGGAAGGCTGTCGAGAACAAATGGATATTCAAGAAGAAAACAGATGCTGATGGTAATATTACTGTCTATAAAGCTCGACTTGTCGCAAAAGGGTTTCGACAAATTCAAGGAGTTGACTACGATGAGACTTTCTCACCGGTAGCGAAGCTAAAGTCTGTGAGGATTATGTTAGCAATCGCTGCATATTATGATTATGAGATATGGCAGATGGATGTCAAAACAGCATTCCTCAATGGAGACATTGATGAAGAGTTGTATATGATACAACCCAAAGGTTTTGTCGATCCTAAAGATGCTAACAAGGTATGCAAGCTTCAACGGTCCATCTATGGATTGAAGCAAGCATCCCGAAGTTGGAATCAACGTTTTGATAAGGTAATCAAAAGTTTTGGTTTTATACAAACTTATGGAGAAGCTTGTATTTACAAGAAAGTGAGTGGGAGCTCTGTAGCATTCTTAATACTGTATGTGGATGACATATTGTTGATTGGGAATGATGTAGACCTTCTTAATAGTGTCAAAGAGTATTTGAATAATAGTTTTTCAATGAAGGATCTTGGCGAAGCAGCTTACATATTAGGCATAAAGATTTATAGAGATAGATCGAAACGCCAAATATCATTGTCACAAAGTACATATTTGGACAAAGTTCTAAAGAGGTTTGGAATGGAAGATAGCAAGAAAGGGTTCTTGCCCATGTTGCCCAATACGACCTTGAGTAAAACTCAAAGTCCGACATCGGCAGAAGATAGAGAAAAGATGAGTAAGACTCCCTATGCCTCAGCCATAGGATCTCTAATGTATGCCATGCTATGTACTAGACCCGACATCGCATATGCTGTTAGTCTAACTAGCAGATATCAAAGTGATCCAGGAGTGGATCATTGGACAGCGGTCAAAAACATCCTTAAGTACTTGAGAAGAACTAAGGATATGGTTCTTTCTTATGGAGGTGATGAACAGCTCGTTGTTAATGGTTACACCGATGCTAGTTGGAACACCGATCCGGATGATTCTAAATCACAATCTGGATACGTATTTATTTTGAATGGTGCAGCAGTTAGCTGGAGGAGTGCAAAGCAAAGCGTTGTGGCGAGATCTTCAACTGAATCGGAATACATGGCTGCTTCGGAGGCTTCACAAGAAGCGATATGGATGAAAGAGTTCATTACAGAGCTGGGTGTGGTTCCTAGTGCGCTGGACCCAATGTCTATCTACTGTGATAACATGGGCGCCATAGCCAATGCGCAAGAACCAAGGTCACACAAGAAGCTGAAGCATATCAAGCTACGTTTCCACGTTATTCGAGAACATATCCAGGATGGGGATATAAAGATTTGCAAAGTACACACAGATCTGAATGTGGCGGATCCGTTGACTAAACCTCTCCCGAGGGCAAAACATGACCAACACCAAACTGCCATGGGTGTTCGGTATATTACCATGTAATCTAGATTAGATGACTCTAGTGCAAGTGGGAGACTGTTGGAGATATGCCCTAGAGGTAATAATAAATGCAGTTATTATTATATATCTTTGTGTTTATGATAAATGTTTACATTCATGCTATAATAGTATTAACAAGGAAACCATTAATACTTGTGTGATTTGTAAACTTAATTTGAAGTCCCTAGTATAGCCTCTATACTTCACTAGCTTGTTGGTTGATTGATGATGTGGTTTCTTTGTCATGAACATTGAGATGTTATCAACAACAAGATCATATCGTTAGGAGAATGATATGGTGGACATACTCCTATAGACAAGCGTAGCATAAAGATCAAGTCATTTCAATAGTTCAATTGCTATATGCTTTCTGATACATAGTAACCTAATTCCTTCGACCATGAGATCATGCATATTGCCTTTACTGGATGGATGCTTTGATGTCATCAAACACCACACCGTAACAGGGTGGCTATAAAAGTGGCATTGGGTGTTCGGAAAGTATTGGTTGAAACACATGGATCAAGAGTGGGATTTGTCCATCCACATGACGGATAGATATTCTCTGGGCCCTCTCGGTGAAATGTCATCCAATTAGCTTGCAAGCATGTGACTTGGTCACAAGGGATCACATATCACGGGAACGAGAAAAGAGTACTTATCAGTAACGAGGTTGAACTAGGTATGCAGAGATACCGACGATCATGACCTCGGATAAGTAACATATCGTGAGACAAAGGGAAATTGGTATCGTATGTAAGTGGTTCATTCGATCGCAAAGTAATCGTAGAAATATGTGGGAGCCATATGAATTTCCAGATTCCTCTATTGGTTATTGTTCGGAGAAGTGTCTCGATCATGTCCGCATAATTCACGAACCGTAGGGAGACACACTTAAGGATTCGACGTTGTTTGAGTAGTTATGGTATTATGAGAAAGAGACCGAATGTTGTTCGGAGTCTCGGATGGGATCCGGGATATCACGAGGTGATCCGGAATGGTCCGGAGAATAAGATTCATATAAGGAAAGTCCCATTTCGGAGTTGGGGAATGGTTCCGGTGTTTTCATCGGGAACATTCTAGAAGGTCCCGGAATGTCCGGCACTCCGGGGGGGAAGGGGTACATGAATGTGTCATTGCAAGATGGAATGATTGCATCATGTACTAAGTGTTCTCGCTGTCCAAAATAAAGGGTTTATTTAATTCCTAAATTGGAAAAGTCAAACGACTAGTTTGAAAGTCAAACTGCCAATTTTGGAAAGTGGGAAAAGAGGAGACCGACTTGGGGAAGGAGTCCCCAAGCCGGCGGCCAGCCCTAGGCCGAGTTGGGGAGGGACTCCCTCCCTCCCCTAGCGCGCCAGCCCTCCCACCTATAAAGGGAGGGGCAGGGCTCCCCTCCCAACACACACAAGTTCCTATCCTCTAAACTAGAAACTAGACCTAGACCCCGGTTTAGAGCTGTTTCGGTTTAGAGCCTTCTAATTGGTTTAGAGCCCTCTAATTGGTGTGTCTAATTACTAGACCACTAATAGCCTCTCTCATAAGCTCCACCATACTCGCACCGGCTTAAGGCGAAGCCCTGCGGGATCTCCCCTCTACCTCCGGTACCACGCCGTTGTGCTGCCGGAATCGCGAGGAGAGTGCTACAACCTCCGCTGCCTGCTGGAACAAGGGAGAGGAAGGTCTTCGTCGAGTACCGAATGTGTGACCGACTACGGGAGCGCTGCGGGAACGCGGTGCCGGAAGGATCGTCTACGCGATCTTGAGATCGGAAAGAGTACGACTACATCACCCACGAGAATCTGCTCTCGTTAAACACTTTGGAATCTTCGAGGGTGAGTTATTCCATCGACTCGTTGCTACAATCTAGTAGATAGATCTTGGCTTGTTTGTTTGTATGCGATAGAAAATTTTTGTTTTCCATGCTACGAACCCCTACATACTCTTGGCAGAAAAAGCAAATAAAAAGGATAAAGAGAGGTTATTACTGAGGTAATAACTTCCAAGACTCATCTAAAACTTTTGGGTTATCTCCCAATAAGTACTTTTCTTTAACGCCTTTAAGTTAGTCATAAGAAGCAAAGAAAGAATCAAGTGTTCTCAAATGAAGAAGCATTAAAACCAAATTTTGTTTTCATAGGAGAAGCAAAAGAAATCTTTTCTCTCTTTTTAGGGAAGTGTTCTATACCTTTCTTGAGTGGGAGTTGGTATATAATGGTGCCTTCTTTCATATCAATGATGGCACCAACATTTATAAGAAAAGGTCTTCCCAAAGTAATAGGACAAGAAGCATTGTATTCAACATCCAAATCATAGAAATCAACGGGGACATAGGCATTGTTAACCATAATAAGAACATCATTAAGACTCCCCATGAGTTTCTTTTTAGCATTATCATCAATTGGGACATTCAAATAACAATCTTCAAGAGGAGGCAAATCAAGCATATCATAAATCCTTCTAGGCATAATAGAAACACTACTATCAAGATCACATAAAGCTTTGAAATCAAAGTCATTCACTTTCATATTAATGATGGGTTCCCAACCATCTTCTTGTTTAATAGGAATAGAAGCTTTATGTTTCATCTTTTCTTCTCTAATCTTTATGAGAGCATCAGTAATGTGTTTTGTAAAATCCATGTTCATAGCACTAGCATTAGGACTTTTAGCAAGCTTTTGTAGGAACTTAATAACTTCAGAGATATTACAACCATCAAGATCAAAATCAAATTTATCATCTAAAGTAGTAGAACTATTACTAGCCTTAACACTAGTGGTGGTGATAGTAGAAACACTTATGTTTCTAGAAATTTCATCTTCTCTTTCCCACTTAGCATGTACTTTAGCTAATAGTCTAACATTTTCATCAATTCTTACTTGTATAGCATTAGTAGCTGCAAAGGGATTATCATTAGTTTCAGGTTTAGCAGCTATTTTATTCAAAGAAGATTGAGCTTCAGCCAAAGATGCTATATTTCTTTCAGCATTAGAGAGTTTTTCCTCAATAGTTTTATTAAAAGTAGTTTGTTTACTAATAAACTCTTTAAGCATAACTTCAAGTTCAGAGGGTGCACTCCTATTATTGTTGTAAGAATTTCCATAAGCATTACCATTGTTGGGAGGATATGGCTTATAATTGTTGTTACCAAAATTACTCCTATAAGCATTATTGCCAAAGTTGTTATTTCTTATGAAGTTCACATCAACTTGCTCTTCTTGAGCAACCAAAGAAGCCAAAGGAACATTATTTGGATCAATATGGGCTTTCCCATTAATAAGCATAGACATAATAATATCAATTTTATCACTCAAGGAGGAGGTTTCCTCAATAGAATTTACCTTCCTACCTTGTGGAGCTCTCTCAGTATGCCATTCAGAATAATTAACCATCATATTGTCCAGAAGTTTTGTTGCAGCACCCAAAGTGATGGTCATAAAGGTACCTCCAGCAGCAGAATCCAATAGGTTCCTTGAAGAATAGTTCAATCCTGCATAAAAAGTTTGGATGATCATCCAAGCAGTCAGTCCATGAGTGGGACAATTCTTTACCAAAGATTTCATTCTTTCCCAAGCTTGAGCAACATGCTCATTATCAAGTTGCTTAAACTTCATTATTTCACTTCTCATGGATATAATCTTAGCAGGAGGATAGTACTTTCCAATAAAAGCATCTTTGCATTTAGTCCAAGAATCAATACTATTCCTAGTTAAGGAATTCAACCATTCTTTAGCTTTTCCTCTCAAAGAGAAAGGAAACAATTTCAGCTTAATAATATCACCATCTACATCCCTATGCTTTTGCATCTCACAAAGTTCAACAAAGTTATTTAGATGGGAAGCAGCATCTTCATTACCAATACCAGAAAATTGTTCTCTCATAACAAGATTGAGCAAAGCAGGTTTTATCTCAAAGAAAGTATCTTTAGGCACAGGTGGAGCAATAGGTGTGCTCATAAAATCATTGTTGTTGGTGTTAGTGAAGTCACACAACTTAGTGTTTTCAAGAGTAGTCATTTTTTTTGGGTTTTCAAATAAAAAAGCAAACTTGTAAAACTATTTTTTTGTGTTTTTGAATAACAAAACATGCAAACAAAGCAAAAAGAAACTAAGCAAAACAAAAATAACAAAGTAAAGAGATTGGTTATGAGGGACTCCCCTTGCGAAGATGTCCTTGACTCCCCGCAACGGCGCCAGAAAAATGCTTGATGGCTCTGTGTATGGCGCCCAGAAAAGTGCTGGTGCAGTGTTGATGTAGAGCTCATTGGGAACCCCAAGAGGAAGGTATGATGAGCACAGCAGCAAGTTTCCCTCAGTTATGAAACCAAGGTTTAATCGAACTAGTAGGAGCAAGGAAACACCCCAAAGGTGTTACTAGCTGAGCTTTGGCAGGGCGCACTACTGGTGCTAGTAGCAACGTGGAGACCTACACAACACAACCACAGAACTTTGTCCCCAACTTGCGATGAGGTTGTCAATCTCACCGTGTTTTGCGGAAAACAAAGGATTAAACGTATCGAATGGAAAGAAGTAAAAGTTTGCAGAAAGTAAACACAAAGCAATAAACAGTTTATAGATTGAATATAAAAGACAAGGACCAGGATCCATAGTTCACTAGAGGTGGCTCTCCTTAGATGGATAACATGCTGGGTGAACAAATTACAGCGAGGCAATTGACAAACACTGAGAAAGCAATACATGCATATACTAATCATCTTGACTCCTTTGAGATTCGATTGGGCATTACAACATTATACATAGACCGCCATCCAACTGCATCTATGACTAATAATCCACCTTCAGGTTATCATCCGAACCCCCTCCAGTATTAAGTTGCAAGCAACAGATTATTGCTTTACGAACTGCGTGTAAAGTAAACAATACAATTGTTCTATGAACTAAGGATTGTTGTTTTCTCCCTAGTAGCAACAACACATCTAGTACCTTAGAGATTTCTGTCACTTCCCCAGATTACCAGAGGCATGAACCCACTATCGAGCATAAATACTAACTCTTGGAGTTGCTAGCATCTACTTGGCCAAGATAGCTACTAACAACGGAAAGCATGCAAGATCAAAAATAACAAAGACATGATAGAATCAATAATCAATCTGAAATAGCATCTCAATATCCATTGGATCCCCGCAAACACAACATGCAGAATTACAAATAGATGATCTTGATCATGAACGAAGCTCACAAGATCTAAACGTGAAAGCACAAAGGAGGAGAACCAACCATCTAACTACTACATGGATCCGTAGTCCAAGGATGAACTACTCACGCATCACACCAGAGGCTTGCATGGTGACGAAGAAGGCCTCTAGGGTGAATTCCCCTCTTCGGCAGGGTGCCGGGAAGAGCTTTAGATTCCTCCCGATCTAGGGATGGAGATGACGGCGGCTACAGACTCTTTCGTGGATTTTTGATCGGGTACTTAGGGTTTACGTCCCGAGGGCATGTTATAG
Organism: Avena sativa; assembly: GCA_916181665.1. Lineage (NCBI taxonomy): Eukaryota > Viridiplantae > Streptophyta > Magnoliopsida > Poales > Poaceae > Avena > Avena sativa. Next base: position 689,609,245 of record OV702289.1, read on the forward strand.
TCGGAAGGGGAGACCGAGGGGGTGCCAGGGCTAGCCTCACCACCCCCTGGCGCAGGCCAGGCTGGGCTGCACGGCCAGGTGGTGTGGTGGCCCCCTGGCCTCTCTCCGTCTCATACTTTGGCATCTGATGACTTCCAGAAAAGTAGGCACTTTGGCTTTTGTCCCGTCCAATTCCGAGAATATTCATTTTCTGACTTTCCTGGAACCAAAAACAGCAGAAAACAGGCAGCTGACACTGTGGCTCTTGTTAATAGGTTAGTCCAAGAAATCATATGAAAAGTACTCCAAAGTTGGAACAAAACACAAGAAAGTGGATAAAACCAAGCATGGAACATAAAAAATTATAGATACATTTGCAATGTATCAAGCCTCTGCGCCATGCCAGCTCACGCCAGAGCGCCATCCCCAGTGATGACCCACAAGTATAGGGGGTGTATCGCAGTATTTTTGATAAGTAAGAGTGTCGAACCCAACGAGGAGCAGAAGGTGCTGGCTAGTGGTATGGATCAGGAATTCTCTGCAAATACTTAGCAAACGGATTTTTAGGGGTTTTTGATAAAGCAAGTAAACAAAGTACGAGCAAATAAAAGACAGTAGGAATAAATGCAGCAAGTGGCCCAATCCTTTATGCAGTAAAGGACAAGCCGGTTGTATTACTTAAGATGACCAAACATTCTCGAGGACACATGGGAAGACTGTCAAGTGCTTTCGCTTCATATAGTTGATTAATCTTCTCTAGCTTGCTAAGTGTTGTGTGGGTGAACCTGTGCTAATGTACCGCCCCATCCAAGACTAATACATACTTGTGGTTATACCCCTTGCAAACATCCGTAAGTACAAGAAAGTAATTAAGGTAGAAACCTAACCACAGCTTTAAACTCTAAGACCCTTACGTCCCTTGTGCAATGGTTTCCTAACGGGGGTTCAGGTTTCTGTCACTCCGGCAACCCCTACGATTAGTAGCCAAATACACAATGCATTCCCCTAGGCCCATATAGGTGAAGTGTCATGTAGTCGACGTTCACATGACACCACTAGAAGAAGTACACCACAACTTAAATATCAAACTATTGAATCTTTCTCAACACAACTCCACTACTAACAACATGACTTCTCCCATGTCCTCAAGAACAAAACAAACTACTCACAAGACATCATATGGATCATGATCAGAGATGGAATAATGATGTATAAAAATCTGAACATAAACAATAATTCAATGATTCACTCAATAGCATCAACTACAAAGAGTAATCAACACCGGGGAAGTTTCCCCTATGAACTAATGCAAGATTCAACGCAATTGTTACAGCAATATGGAGATGGTGATGAGGGTGCTGATGGTGATGATGGTGGTGGTGGTGATGATGATGATCCCGATGAAGTCCAGCTTGATGGTGGTGTTGATGGCGACGATCTCCCCTCTCCGGGAAGGAATTCCCCCGGCAGAAATCTGTCTGCCGGAGAGATCTTTCTCTCTCGGTGTTTTCTGCCCCACAGAGGCGGCGAAATCTTTCTATGGTCGCTCCCCCAGTCTTAGGGTTTCGGGAGGATGATATACGCCAGAGGGGAGAGCCAGAGGTGGGCCAGGGCGGCCACACCACCTGCTAGCGTGGCCTAGGGCTACCCGCGCCAGGGGGTGGTGTGGGCCCCCTATGGCCCATCTCCACTTCGTCTTCTGGCATCCTTAGTATTCTGGAAAAATAGGATTTTCCGTATATTTTTCCCGGATTTTCTGATCTTTGCGAATTTTGCCTCCAAACAGCACCTTTTCCATCAGAATCCTGACTGCAGCGGTCCATGCTCCAAAAGTCATCAACCGTGCAAAAACAAATGAAATAACATAAGTATCACCTCTCAATATGAAATATATCAATGAATAATAGTGAATTAAGACATAGAATAGTGATGCAAAATGGACGTATCAACTCCCCCAAGCTTAGACTTCGCTTGTCCCCAAGCGAAACTAAGCTCAGTAAACATGGCCTCAAGTTTATTGAGTGAAGAGTCGATAAAAGAATACAGACAAGAAGCATCACATCCATCAAGTGCATAGATCATAATAGAAGACAACTCACTATTATATAACTCAACTTGCAATAAGTAAAGGAAACACAATAAAGATACATAAAGTGAATCATAATTTGTAATGGCAAACTTAGCTCTTGGTCGAAGAATAGTTGATAATTTGCTGGAGTTCACAAATAACTGGTTTTCAATGATAGCTTTCAAAGTAATAAACATCAAGATAAGAGCAATGTGCTAAACAAGGAACATAAGAAACATGATTGAATAAATCATCATATGAATGAATGAAACACAACAACTCAAAATACTTGCTGGGATAGAAGGGAATAGGTTTACTGACTCAACTACAAAGTAAAAGAAAGGCCCTTCAAAGAGGGAAGCAGGGATTGCAAGTCTCATAAAGAGCTCCCAAAAATTATGATACTTACTAGCTTTCAGCTCTCATTGCCCTATCGTAGGCATCTTTAGGTGATTAAGGTTAAAGTGATCAAATATGAGGATATGCATTGACAAGTTGTAAATTGAGAATCTCATGTCCCTTGAATACGAGAGCCGCTCCTCATGATACTCAAGTTTAGTCACCGGTAAGTTCTTGTCATCGTAAGCATATGTGTATCATAGAGAACCGCCAACGGGGTACCCCTTTCCCGATGATACGGAAGAATCCCCATATCAAAATGACAAGGCAGGCAGGCAACAAGCATCTCAGCAATCTTCTTATTTACCATGGGAATATGGTGCTTTTTTCTCTCTTTCCTCTTTTCATAATATCTTTTTTTTCTTTTCTCTTTTTATCAATCTCTATCTCTTTTTTTATAAGAAGAATGCTTCATAGATACTCATTATGGTTACGCCGCAGGTTTCCACCATGTCAGCATGGATTAGACCAATGGCCTAGGCGTTTCTCTAACACACATGCATAACTCCATGGACTTACAAGCTCCCCTTTCATTTCACACCGACAACATCCATAGACAAAAGAACATGATATCAACTTGGTACAAAGTACTAGTGCAATGTTGAAAGCGTTCCCTATGACAGCATGGTTTTGCTAATTCACAACTTACAAAGCGCAAGCATATACGCAACATAGGTGAGCACAATGGTTCAAGTTTATTAAATGCAAGAAAGTAAGGTGTGCCATCAAGTTCGTGAGAGCTTTAATCACTAATTTTCACATAACAAGTTTAATTTGTGAGGTAAATAAAACAAGAATTTACTTGGAATAGAAATAGTGCTAATAGGTAGGTATGGTGGACACAAATGGCAAAGGTTTTGGTTTTAAGGAGGTGGATGCACGAGAAGAATTCCCTCTCAGTACAGGTTTTTAGCTAGCAAGGTTGGGTAGCAAGTACAAGAGTTGAAGGAAACAAACAAACATACAAGTGATAAAAACAAACATGCAATCTTCCTTGGAAGCACAAAAGATCTTAACTAGAGAATACTAGACTTATGAGCAAATCAAGAAAGAAGGATGATGAAATTATTTTTCTTTAGAGTACTTTTTATCTTTTTCATTCAACTCTCAAAAATAGTGTTGCTACAGACCGAGCCAGGTTTGCCAAAACCAACTAAATTAACTCAATGATCCCAAAGTGATACCAATACTAACAACAAGATCAATCATATAACCACGAATTGAAAACTAATATAAGCTAAGCAAAAGAGTGAATGATAGAACTTCTCATTAATATTCAATAACAGCAACTCACACCAAGGGATACATATCTAACGAGAGAGGGGACACTTCCATAATGCAAACCATACTACATAATAACTCCTCTATTCATGATATGACTCTACTAAAAAGGTAAAAAGATAGAAGATAGTGATGTGATACCGCGGCACTCCCCCAAGCTTGGAACAAACCAAGGGGATGCCAAACCTGATGATGAATTACTCCTTTGGTGGTGGTGGTATCCTCTCGATGAGCTCTTTGATCAATTTCCCCAAGTTCTCAATCTCGAAGGTGAGATTACGAATAAGCTACGAGTTTTGCTCAATGCGGCTCATGATCATGTCGGGTTGAGAATCCCAGCTCTTGCGATTCTTTCCCCACTCTACCTCCTTGAAGTCTTCTTTTCCTGCATGGCTAGAATGAGGCAAATCCCAATTGGAGGGTAATTTCCCCTTGGGCATATTCTGGTATTGATGCTCATGCATAAGAGTATGGAAAGGATTCTTGGTGCATGGAGGAAGTGACCAGAGATCTGAATGGTGATGAGGAGGCTTCCCTCCAATTGACATAGTCCTGATAGAGTTTGCCACCACTCCAATGCTTGCAATGGTAGTGCCGGTGTGCTTTGCCTCCTCTTCTCCTTCACTCTTGATCTCCTTCTCCTTCCCGGAGTCTTGGAGATCCTCCTCTATAGGCTCCTTCCCTTTATCCTTGGCGGACACCATTGTGATTCTAAGCTTTCAAAGAGTATGTCCTGGCAGATACAGATCAAAACAAAAACATGACGAAAACACGATATACGAACCTCGGAAGATCCAGGGGGTTATATATTACGAAGTTTCATAACAAGAGGAAGGTACTGGGTGAAAACGAGTCGGAGGCGGAGTCCGGGGTGGACTCACCACCTGGTGGCGCGGCCAGGGGTGGGCCCGCGCCACAGGGTGGTGTGAGCCACCCTGGCTCCGTTTCCGTCCCTTTTTTGCTTCGTAGCTTTCCTTATCGACTGAAAACTGCAAAAATATAGTTGGATTGTATTTTCGTGGAACTTTTCTTACCAGAACTGTTACCTATTTGAAAACGGACTCTACAGGTCTCTGAATTTGGTATCTAGTAGATTCTTTCAGAGTCACCACTTGAATAACATCAATATCTTCATCTTCATACACTTATTACTTGAGTCATAAAACCCTTCTCTTCCTTATTACACCATTGTCTCCACTTCCTGGAAATTTCTTTCACACAAAACTTCACACAATTCTCATTAGCAACATTAGTATATATGAAGTGATAAAACCTTTTGAGTTCAACTTCAACTGAAAGCCATCAAAACAAAATCTACTGTAGCAACTCCTTCCGAAACCCAAAAAGAATTCAAAAAGGAAATCGAATAAAGAAGCAAATGCAAGAGTGGCAAAATCTGTCAAAACAGACCAGCAGGTAAAGATCAATTTTTTAGAAAATCTTCTGTTGCTCAAATCAAAAAGTGCAAAACTAACGAAAGTTAAATAACAACCTGGGGCAGAAGCACAAAAAATGACAGCTCAATCCGACACACAGAGATCTCTCACGAATTTTTATGGTGAAGCACAAAAATCTGTTTCGGGACAGCAACTTCCCTAAATATTACTTCTCTCTCATTAGAGGTTGATCTTGACACAAAAACCAAACAAAACGGATAAGGAGCGGTTATTACCGAAGTAATAACTTCCAAGACTCAAAAAAACTGAAAGCAAAAACAAATTGGGTTGTCTCCCAAAAAGCTCTTTCTTTAAAGCCATTAAGATGGGCATGATAATTTTGAAGATGCTCACATAGGAATATGAATTGAAGTGAAAGAGAGCATTAAGAAGCAAGAATACACACATTTAAGTCTAAACCACTTCCTATGCAAGGGAATTTTGTAAACAAACAAGTTATTGAAACCAGAGGCTTCTTATATAATAAGGCAAAAGAAGTGCAACATAAAAACTTTCAGCATAAAACGGGAAAACTTGATATTATTGAGATGCATAAGAACACTTTTCCCTCTCTCATAGTAACTTTTAGTATCATGCATAAACTTGACAATATAACTATCACAAGTACCATCGTAACAACGATCACTTATTCTAACAGAAAACACAGGAATACTAGCTCTCATAACACTACTATGTGAAACAATATTAGAGGTATCCTTACAAAGGATAGTGTGTCCCTCTTCTTCATATTTAGTAACAAAGTCTTTCACATTTGCTATTATAGGTTCATCAACCATTTGTTTATCAGGTTCAACAACTTTGCTTATACTTTCATTAACCATACTAGCTATCATAGAATGTTCCTTTATCTTACATGGGAAAGGGATTTTCTCAATGTAAGGTTTAGGTAAGACATGATTAGTAGTATAAACTTCAGTATTTCTTGCAGGAACACTCTTAGCAACATCTTTATAAGGTTCATGATACTTATTCCACTTCTTTTTAGGCACTTCAATATAGGAAGAAAAAGCCTTAAAATAAGAAGCGATAGCTTGAGAGTCTAGACCATAAGCATTTTTAATATTTTGAAAGTCATCAGTTCCCATAAAAGATTCAATGCATTCATAATCATATTTTATACCTGACTTTCTACCTTTGTCATTCTCCCAAGATTCAACATTGTCTTGAATACGGTCTAGAAGATTCCATTTAGCTACTTCTTCCATGCGAGTGAATGATCCAGCACAAGAAGCACCCAATAAATCCTTGTCATGTAGAGGGAGCCTTGCATAAAAGTTATTGGTAATAATATTGTTGGGGAGCTCATGAATGGGACATTTGAGCATTAGTAACTTCAATCTCCCCTAAGATTAGTTGTACTCTCTCCATCAAGAGGCCAAAAGTTGTATATTTGATTCCGATCTTTATGAATCTCACTAGGAGGATAAAACTTTGAATAAAAGAGAGGCACTATTTCCTCCCATTCCAGAGCTTGACCATTCTTCAGCAGCTTATACCATTCCTCAGCTCTTCCTTTTAGTGATAATGAGAATAACTTCTTCTTAACTTGATATGTAGTAATACCTGCACACTTGAACAACCCGCATAATTCGTGTATAAAGAGTAAATGATCACCGGGATGGACAGTTCCATCCCCAACATAGTAGTTATACATAACACGATCAATAATTCTTGTAGGTATTTTAAAAGCATCATTCTCAGCAGGTGGTGGTTCGTCTACTACCTTAGAAGTGGTAGTAGCATTACCAAATAAGAAACTCAGCGAATTATCCATAACGAAAATAAAGCAACTAACAGAAGTAAACAATACTCACAGTAGAAGTTTCCTTTACCAGTTCCACTCTCCAATAGCGCATCACTCCCCGGCAACGGCGCCAGAAAATAGTCTTGATGACCCACAAGTATAGGGGGTGTATCGCAGTATTTTCGATAAGTAAGAGTGTCGAACCCAACGAGGAGCAGAAGGTGCTGGCTAGTGGTATGGATCAGGAATTCTCTGCAAATACTTAGCAAACGGATTTTTAGGGTTTTTTGATAAAGCAAGTAAATAAAGTACGAGTAAATAAAAGAAAATAAGAATAGATGCAGCAAGTGGCCCAATCCTTTATACAGCAAAGGACACGCCGGTTGTATTACTTAAGATGACCAAACATTCCCGAGGACACATGGGAAGACTGTCAAGTGTTTTCACTTCATATAGTTGATTAATCTTCTTTAGCTTGCTAAGTGTTGTGTGGGTGAACCTGTACTAATGTACCGACCTTCCTAGGACTAATACATACTTGTGATTAAACCCCTTGTAAACATCCGTAAGTATAAGAAAGTAATTAAGGTAGAAACCTAACCACAGCTTTAAACTCTAAGACCCTTACGTCCCTTGTGCAATGGATTCCTAACGGGGGTTCATGTTTCTGTCACTCCGGCAACCCCTACGATTAGTAGCCAAATACACAATGCATTCCCCTAGGCCCATATAGGTGAAGTGTCATGTAGTCGACGTTCACATGACACCACTAGAAGAAGTACACCACAACTTAAATATCAAACTATTGAATCTTTCTCAACACAGCTCCACTACTAAGAACATGACTTCTCCCATGTCCTCAAGATCAAAACGAACTACTCACAAGACATCATATGGATCATGATCAGAGATGGAATAATGATGTATAACAATCTGAAAATAAACAATAATGCAATGGTTCACTCAATAACATCAACTACAAAGAGTAATCAACACCGGGAAAGTTTCCCCTATGAACTAATGCAAGATTCAACGCAATTGTTACAGCAATATGGAGATGGCGATGAGGGTGCTGATGGTGATGATAGTGGTGATAATGATGATGATCCCGATGAAGTCCAGCTTGATGGTGGTGTTGATGGCGACGATCTCCCCTCTCCGGGAAGGAATTCCCCGGCAGAAATCTATCTGCTGGAGAGATCTTTCTCTCTCGGTGTTTTCTGCCCCACAGAGGCGGCGGAATCTTTCTGTGGTTGCTCCCCCAGTATTAGGGTTTCGGGAGGATGATATACGCCAGAGGGGAGAGCCAGAGGTGGGCCAGGGTGGCCACACCACCTGTTGGCGCGGCCTAGGGCTGCCCGCACCAGGGGGTGGTGTGGCCCCCCTGTGGCCCATCTCCACTCCGTCTTTTGGCATCCTTATTCTTCTAGAAAATAGGATTTTCCGTATATTTTCCCGGATTTTCTAATCTTTGCGAATTTTGCCTCCAAACAGCACCTTTTCCATCAGAATCCTGACTGCAGCGGTCCATGCTCCAAAAGTCATCAACCATGCAAAAACAGATGAAATAACATAAGTATCACCTCTCAATATGAAATATATCAATGAATAATAGTGAATTAAGACATAGAATAGTGATGCAAAATGGACGTATCATCCAGCAGGCCCGCACAAGCCGCCCCTAGACCATATCCCGCGCGTGCCGCTCCGCCTTGACCCCAGCACACCGCCAGACAAGCCCTTCTCCCGCCGCCCGACCAGTAGCCACCGCTCGCCGCGTCGAGCACCGCCTCTGCCGCGCAGACCGCTAGCCTTTCCCGACTGTTTGCCACCGCCCCTAGCATCGCCTTTGAGCCATAGCTGACCGCCAGGCAACCGCCCACCATCCGCCTTCCCAGCCCATGCCTATAGTGCTCTGTATCATCGTCACCGACGAGCTCGCCGTCGCCCTCTCGGTTCCCTCGTCAAGCCTATATAAGGAGGCCACCCCCAGCCTCATTTACCACACTCCAACACTCCCCTCTCACTACTGATCCTTTCCCACCTATCGCCAGAGCCGCTCGAGCAGCCAGTCGCCGAAATTGTGCCGGAGTTAGCCGAAGCAGAGGAGGAGAAGCCCCCGCCGATTTCGTCCACCCCAGGAGCTGCCATGACCTCGCCTGAGTCCACCGTCGTCGCCTCCTTCGATCGCCCCCATCGCCGCACTCATTGGAGCCTTGGTATGCCCCCACTGCACCCCCACCGAGCTGCTAGGGTTCCACCTCGCCGGCGACCTGTCCGTCGTCGATGACGAGCCCCAGTCATAGATCCTAGTTCTAATCATGCGGTCCATGTTGCCCCGTACCGCTTCGCGTTATAATAGCCACTCACAAGCGGGACCCCCTGTCAGCTGTCCTCTGTGCCCTGGAGCGAAACTGGGCCGGCCCATTAGTGTTCCCGCGCTAGCCCTGTAATTCAAATTTAGGTTTTCTATTTAAACTAAATCTAGATTTTGTCCACTAGTTTGAAAATCAATTCAGAAAGATCTACTGAACCAAATTGAGTGATTCCAATTTTGTTGGAAAGATAATTTAAATATCTATCCAAGCCAGCTGGATTTAAATCAATTAGAGTTAGAGATATCTCCTAGAAAAAATAACAAGACAGAGGCTTTTTCACATTCAAACATTTTTCTAAAATCAACCATAATAGATTTTGAGTTGATTCCAACTCTCAAAAATTACATTTGACCATACCTATCTAAATATGTAATAATATTAAGGTTTGCATGCAGTGACTTTGGACTAGTACTAAAATAATGCTATATATGCATTTCTAGTCACTTTAAATCATTAAATATTGAACTTAAATTTATTAAAATGTGATCCAACATTTAAATCACATTCCCATGTATTAGAATATGTGGTGATGACATGTGTCCATATGATCCCATATTTTAATTGGAGAATATTAAATCTTAGTTAAATTCAATGAGTAGAAATAACTTTTCTTAAATAAAATAAAGGAAACTAGTTCTTTAAATCTTGTGATGAAAGTGATGATACTAGATCATAAAATGTGTGCCTTAGTGTACTAAATAGACTACTTAAGTATTGTTTGGTGATTGTGTATTCCGTATGTATTTCTAGACGATAGTGCCGACCAAGTCTACGAGGAGGAGGAGTTCTACCCCGCAGAAGAAGAGGAGAATTTCAACCACTGCACCATCAATGCAAGCTATTATTGGAAAGCTATTGTTAGCAAGCTAGAATTAAGCAAGATAACCTAAGAAAGATGCATTAGGCATGCTTTGGTTATACCTTTTGACTTATACCTACTCCAAGTTTTATTTACAAGCTTTTCTTTCTTTTACTTCACCAAAGTCCTTTACTTTGTTTATAGATAGCATAAAGAGTATAAAACTTGGCCTATCTAGTTAGACTTAGATGTCATTCTATGGCATGAGATTGAGATTAGCATCCCACATTAGTGAACACTCTTAACTTAGTGATTAGAGCTAAACCAAAAACTTGATCACTTTAGATGGGAATACTTGGTGAAAATGACTTGTGAAAACCTTGGAATGATGAGTCATTCTATTGAGATGTTTTGACATGTGTTGAGAAACACAAATGGTTTATGATGATGAAAATGCTGAGGCATGAGCCTTAGCCCTTTTATAAAAACTGATGGTTGGGTTCGGATGCGATACCATTCCTATTTTACCATACAACCACAATACCTGAATTGGGTAAGGCTTAGCCGGAAGTTTATATGCATTAGTATTAGTTCCCTCGCGGGAGAGGTCTGAGATGTGGTTACCTTTCAATGTTGTCCACCTATGCAGTGCCCAGGATGGCAGATGGCCATGGCTGGGAGGCCAAGCTCATAAGAGAGGTGCTTACACTACTAGGAAACAACTCTTCTGTGGCGCATGAAAATACATCTTCTGTGGCACATATCCTAGTCGCCACTGTTATCTCGCCATTGATATCTTCTTCCTGTGGTGCATATGGATATGCGCCACAGAAGTTCCAGACTTCTGTGGCGCATTTCTTCATATGCGCCATAGGAAGAACTTCTGTGGCGCATTTACGTGTATGCACTACAGAAATGCCATGCGCCACTGACTATATAATTATATGCGCCACTGATTGCGTAACACATATTCAAAGTAAAATACTTTCCTAGTGTATAATCAGGTATTTATACAGTATTTATCCAGATGAGTATAAAATACATTGCACAAGTAGTAGATGCATGAAAACCGACATATATATATAATACAAACACTTAGAGCCCGATCGAGATACATATATAGTGTCAAGTGCCAAATTTTTACACAAGCGCCGAATACAAAGTTCATATCATCTCACATTACAAATATGAAGTGGCCAACGCCGCCTACACTAGGATCAAATAGAATACAACTGTGATAATGGTGAGCAAGAGCATTAGCCCGACCAATATCTTCATCTGGTTCTTCTTCCACAAGTGGTTCCTCCACTTGGCTATTGCCTCCTCTCTAGTCGCGTATCCTTTGTAGATGTTGCCGCTGAACTTGTTCACTTGTTTGTGGCAATCCTCCCACTCCTCGTAGACTCCTGGAACCATACCCATGTACACCACATACCACCTCGTCGCCATCTCTATAGACGACAAGGCATATTAGTAAAAATACAACGAAAAGAATGAATAAAGGGTTCACATCCATATATATATATGTTCATAGAATATAAAACAAAGGATCCATAAACCTAAAAGTTAGATCATCATAGAAGCAATAAGTTCAACGACAAAATGACCACAAGGTAGTTTAAGTCTAACAACAATGACCATTTCAACCACGAGATAGTAAAGTTTATGACACACACACACTAATACAGCAGGTGTCCATCAAGAATATACACACACTGGATCATGCTAGAGGCACACATCGATCATGATGAAGACTTCCTCTTCTCGCTCGGCTTCGAGAATGGTAGATAGCCCTCTTTCGTCATCCACATCCTTGTGTCACCCTGCTTACGGAGGCGTTCTTCGATCTCCCTCTTACTCAACCCTCTGGCTTGTTGTAGGGCACCACCCCTTGTGTTGACATCTTCAATGATGATTTGCGACAACTTCATCTGAATGCGATGGAAGTCTTCTCTAAGATCAACATCGTCGATTTTCGCCAAAGTTTCGGCCCATCCTCGAAGACTAGATGGCAGCGTTAGGTTATGGCAATCCCGAACATAGCCTTTAAGGTGATGGAGGACGTAGAAGGCCTCCTTGGAACCAGTAGTCGACTGCTTGCCGCAGGGGAAGTTGAGCACGTGCTTGAACATGTGTTTGCCATCCTTGATACATTCCCCCTTATCTACGAAGGTGCATCCCTTCTTGGTGTAGCCCTCGAGAACACCCCTTATTCTGGTGTAGTCTTTCTTCTTCATCAAACTCCCCGAGTCGAAATACGTGGCTAGCAAATACCTCGGGGCAAGGACGATGAGTGTGCAGTATTTGTCTCTGCGCAACACAATTGGAACGGAATGTTGGAAAAAGAGCAAAGGAATAAATCTATAAGAAATGCATAAGTTATGGTGGCGATGAGCGAGTGTGTGTACTTACTCAGGAAAGAAAGGCAAAAGAAGTGTGCCCTTCCTCTTGTTGTCCACCATGAACTTCTCGAGGTACGCCGTCACCTTGGTCCGTGTCTCTGATCCTTCGACCAACTGGTTGTCCCGCATGTAGTAGGGATCCACTATCGCGATTTCCGGGGTACTTTCTCTCTTGATCGTGAGTGCCAGATTGAGCGCGTATAGGCTAAGGCTACCTTTCAATGTTTTCCACCTATGTAGTGCCCAGGATGGCAGATGGCCATGGCTGGGAGGCCAAGCTCATAGGAGAGGTGCTTATACTAGAGTGTGTAAAGGAAAGGTTATGTTTGATTATCTGCATACTAAGTATGATGATTCAGGGTTATCCCTGACAGATGTATCGAATTTTGTGGTGAAAGCGTACCACCTCTGCAGAGTGTCAAACTATTCGAATAGCCGCGTCCGCGGTTATGGATAGTTGGAGTGGCCATACTGTTCTGTTGTCAGATGTTTTCCAAATGACTTATGAAATGAATTGTGACATGACTTGACCACAACAGAGTTGTGACTATGACAACTAAGTTCCCACTTAGGTGATTTAGAACTTTATTTTCTCTTTCTTTGTTTCTGAACTTAGCTTAGGTTTCAAACTTAACTTTACAAATAAACCTAGAACTTAGCATTCCTATTAGAACTACCTTACTTGTTAGTGATAGTTTGTGAGTACTTAAAGAGTACTCATGGCTTTGTCCCTGGCTATTCCCGTGGCCAGACTATGAGGAGGACTACCAGGAGGAAGGACAGCAGGACGGCTACGACAACTAGGATCATCTCCCATCGTCAGCATTGCATGTGACACTGAAGATGGAGCCCACTGCTACGCTATTTATTCTTCTACTTGATTGTACTAAGACTGGATCATGAGATCCTTTATTTGTGTAAGACCTTATTATGGTTTGTAATGGATGATATACTGTGATATCCAATCTGTTATGTCTCGCAAAAATGGTAATCCTGGGATTGCGATGTATGGCATAACATGCATCTGGGATTAAAAATCCGGGTGTTGACAAGTAGGTATCAGAGCCATCCTGACCATAGGAGACCCTAGTTAGAATGGACGTCCAAACAAAAATTTAGTTTCAAAACCAAAGTGAGTATTTGTGAAAATCTATTTCCTCTCTTACCCTTGGGATTCTTTCTCTAAAAAAAACATGTTCCTCAAAAATTCTTACATTACTACATAAAATTTTGACACACTTAATCACTTCACTAACTTACTCATCCTAAAATTCTTATAGATGGAAATTCAGTACTGCAAGTTCTACCAGTTGGGCAATGGAGGCCAACTGATCTTCGAGAGGGATCTTGATGCACTGTCTGAGTACTTGGAGCGTCCGCATCCGGAATTCTTTGGAGCTCAACTCAATGGTCCACCAGGAGGAGATTTACAATTGCTAGTAGTTGCTGACCTTTGAGGCAAGTTAGAGGCACCAATGTCCGAGAAGATTCAATTCACCGTGAGAGAGAACAACTGGCTAGATGGATTATCCAGGGCAATGCATGAAGATCTCGCTCGTCTTTGCGCACAGAATGTCAACTTGATCCAAGGGACCCGCTTTGCTCACTATGCAAGGCGTGATTCTATGGGAATGCCACTAGAGATGCCAAGTCACCCGGAGTTGAAGCATCAAGTGGAGAACCTTGACTTACTACTGTACGACAGACAGAAGGAATTCTACAATGCTAGGGAGTTCGCCAACCACAACCTTGATATTGCCGCCCAGAAGGCCCAGACTTTCTCACTGCTAGTCAAGGATCATTAGTCACTTCACCGTCAACGCGCAAAGAAGGATCATACCATCGACCGTCTTCGCAAGAAGGTGGCCGACCTCGAGAAGACCATCAAGGAGCAAGAAGCTCAGCTTGCAGCAAAAGAAGAAGAGGAGGAAGGTGAAGACATCGAAGGGGATATTCACTCGTACCTCAGCAATGATGATGACTATCTGGAGGATGATGCCATGGACTTCTACACAAACGATGATGACTCCGACTGCATCGATGATGAGTAGATGCACTAGAGCATTATCGTAGGAGTGAGAAGTATCGGTCCCATTGTATCTTAGCTTACAGAATGGTTCTTAAAACCATCTGTTTTCCTTTCATGTTGTGGTATGTGTGTTTGTATCGTGTGCTTTGCTTGAATGAATGAAAAGAAGTTAGTTGCAAAACCTGAGTCAAACTCAAAGTTTTATCTTTGAAACCAAAACCATGAACCTTAGAACTTTCCCTATTACCCCATTACCTATATCAATCTTTAGATGACTCGTGGAAACCAAGGAGGGAGCAGCTCATCGCAGGACCCAATGCTGCAAATTCTGCAGACGCTCATCACAGACCGGGAAGCTAGTAGGTTAGAGCGCCAAGCAAATCTAGCCACCCTGTAGTAGATCACCCAGATGGCTCACAACAATCAGAACCATGGAAATCAGGATCATCATGGATCCAAACTCAAAAACTTCTAGAATACCAATCCCCCAATCTTTAGCAAGTCTGAAGACCCACTGGATGCTGGTGATTGGTTACAGACCATGGAGAACAACTTAGAAGTCGCCGGAGTGGATGCCAACAAGAAAGTTCTATTTGCCACCCACTATCTGGCAGGAGATGCAAGAGCATGGTGGAACAGCACCTGCACAATGAACCACGGTCAAGTGATGTTGTGGGAAGCCTTCAAAGTCAAGTTCAGCCGCACCCATTGCCGCAGGGTTTAGTCACCAGAATGAGAGATGAATTCAGAGAGCTAAAGCAAGGCAGAATGACTGTAGTGGAGTACCATGACAGATTCTTGTCCTTGCCAGGTATGCACCTGATGAGATCAACACGGAGGCCAAGAAGAAGGAGAGATTCCTGAACGGACTACATGATGAGATGCAGACTATACTCGTCAACATCCGTTTCAAGGATCTCGAAGAACTAGTCGACTCTGCCATTCAGATGGAAGGGAAGATTAATCAAGCGAATGGCAACCACAAATGTCGGATGATGCACCAAGCTGGATCCAACAGTCACCAGAAGTATCGTCCCAACCCGTCTGCCGAATATGCCCCACGAAACAATCGACACCCAATGTCTCGCTCAAGCTACCCCAACCGTAGCGGAGGAAATGTGAAGTCCGGAGGAAACAACAACCACCACCGCGGCAACTCTAGCAATTTCAACCGCGCACCTCCCAAGCACAACAACAACAACAACACTGCCCCGAGAACTGGAAGCAATGATGTGCCCGTGGCAGCAAAAGACAAGTCTCAGATTACTTGTTTCGAGTGTGGAGTGAAGGGTCATTACTCCAATGAGTGTCCCAAGAAGATTGCCGCCACTGCCAATGTGAATGCCCTAGCTCAACAGCAGCGTCATGTTTAACCCGGAAGAAGATTTGCCCCAGGGAACCCTCACAACCGCAACGGCCGTCTCTTCCACATGAACACCGAAGAAGCCCAAGAAGCGCCAGATGTCGTGCTGGGTATGTTTTCTGTCAACTCAGTTTTAGCAAGAGTGTTGTTTAATTCTGGAGCATCGCACTCATTTGTCACCGAAGAATTTGCATCCACTAGTAAGATTCACCCAACCAACTTGAAGCATGTCATGATAGTTCAAATACCCGATTCAACCACAAAAGCTAGAAAAATTTGCAAAGCTATGCCTATAAAAATACATGGGATAGATTTTTATGCCAATCTAATAGTACTTGGAACCAAAGGTTTGGAAGTAGTACTAGGAATGGATTGGATGTCAAAGCATAAAGGATTGATTGACTGTGCCAAGAAAGCCATCACCATGACCAGTAGCTCTAGAGTCTCAGTAGAGCATATATCTGAAACCTTGCCCCGTCAATTCAAGTGCAACAAGAGTCTAGCCCTACCCACCATAGACCAAGTCAGAGTAATCTGTGAATACCCTAACGTATTCCCAGATGAATTTCCCGATATGCCCCCGAATAGGGATATTGAGTTCATTATTAAACTGATTCCTGGAACCGGATCCATAGCTCAGAGACCCTATAGCATGAACCCATCAGAGTTAGTGGAACTGAAGAAGCAATTGGATGCTATGCTGGAGAAAGGCTTGATTCAACCAAGCACATCGCCATGGAGATCGCTCGTGTTGTTCGTCGACAAGAAAGATGGAGGCAACCGTTTGTGCACAGATTACAGGAAGTTGAATGACGTCACAATCAAGAACAAGTACCCATTGCCAAAGATAGAGGATCTATTTGATCAGTTGACTGGTGCTAGAGTGTTCTCTAAGATTAATCTTAGGACTGGTTATCACCAACTTAAGATTTGTGCAACGGATATTCCAAAGACCGCCTTTACCACCAGATATGGATTATATGAGTATACGATCATGTCTTTTGGATTAACCAATGCCCCTGCTTATTTCATGAATCTCATGAATAAGATCTTTATGAATTTTCTGGATAAGTTTGTCGTTGTGTTTATCGATGATATTCTTATCTACTCCAAGTTAGAACAAGAGCATGAGCAACATCTGAGAATCATCCTTGAAACCCTTAGAGAGCATCAGTTGTATGCCAAGTTCAGCAAATGTGATTTTTGGCTGAAAGAAGTAGGATTCCTAGGACATATTGCGTCTGCCGGAGGAGTCGCTGTTGATCCCGCCAAGATCAAAGATGTCGAAGAATGGGAAGCCCCAACCACTCAAACCCAAGTCCGTGCATTTCTCGGATTAGCGAGATATTACTGCAAGTTCGTTGAAGGATTTTCGAGCATCGCCAGACCCATGACCCAATTGTTGAAGAAGGACAAGAAGTTTGAATGGACTGACAAATGTGAAGCAAGTTTCCAAGAGCTCAAGAAGAGATTGATTTCAGCCCCAATATTGATCATGCCAAATATCAAGAAGCCGTTTGATGTGTATTGTGATGCATCCAAGATTGGTCTCGGATGTGTATTGATGCAAGAAGGCAAAGTAATCACATATCTGTCTCGACAACTGAAGCAGCATGAGCAAAACTATCCTACCCATGATCTTGAGTTAGGAGCTGTAGTTTTAGCCTTGAAGACATGGCGTCATTATCTTATGGGTAATCGCTGTGAGATTTATTCAGATCACAAAAGTTTGAAGTATATTTTCACTCAGAAGGAGCTGAATATGAGGCAAAGGAGATGGATAGAGGTAATCAAGGATTATGACCTTGACATTCACTATCACCTCGGCAAAGCAAATGTGGTAGCAGATGCTCTTAGCAGATTGCCGTGTAGGTTAAACACCATGATCAAAGAAGCCCAGCCAAGTTTGCATGAGGAGTTGGAGCAGTTTAGAACTGAGCTAGTTAGCAAAGGATTTTTTATATAGCATTGAACTTCGACCCACTTTGATTAGCCAAATCAAGGAAGCCCAGAAGGGAAATGCAAGTATCGACGGAATCAAGTGTCGTATTGGTACAGGAAAGGTACCTGGATTCACCGAAGATGAAGAATGAGTTCTGTGGTACAAAGGACGTATCTGTGTGCCAGCAGATTTGGAACTGAAGCAAGTTATCATGCAAGAAGCTCATGATACTCTTTATTCTATCCACCCCAGAGGAACGAAGATGTATCAAGATTTGAAGGAGCAATTTTGGTGGCACAATATGAAGAGAGAAATCGGAAGCTACATCGCCAAGTGTGATATCTGTCAGACAGTCAAAGCGGAACATCAGAGAACCGCATGACTATTACAACCATTGCAGATTCCGAAATGGAAATGGGATTCCGTCGGAATGGACTTTATCACCGGTTTGCCTACTTCTAGTAGGGGAAATGAATCTATCTGGGTCATTGTTGATAGACTGTCCAAGGTAGCCCATTTTATACTTGTCAAGATAACCTACCAGAGTTCGAAGCTAGCAGAGTTGTACATTGCTAGAATTATTAGTTTGCATGGAACCCCCAAGACCATAGTGTTGGATCGAGGAACCCAATTTACCTCGAGATTTTGGCAGAAAGTCGAAGAAGGATTAGGAACCAAGTTGAATTTCAGCACATCTTATCACCCGCAAACTGATGGACAAACTAAAGAGTCAACCAAATCTTAGAAGATATGTTGAGAGCTTGTGTGTTAGAGTATGGATCAAAATGGAAAGATTGCCTGCCTTTCGTAGAATTCTCATACAACAATAGCTATCAAGCCAGTTTGCAAATGGACCCATTTGAGTTCCTATATGGAAGAAAGTGCCGTACCCCTTTGAATTGGTCGCAAGTAGGAGAGAGTCAGATTTTTGGACCCGACATCCTACGAGAAGCCGAAGAGAAGGTTCACAAAGTCCGTGAGCACCTCAAGACCGCCCAATCCATACAGAACAGTTATGCTAACAAGAGACGGAGAGACCTGATTTTCAGTGTCAGAGATTTTGTGTATCTCAAAGTTTCGCCATTGAAGGGAACACAACGGTTTAGTCTAAAAGGAAAGTTAGCCCCTAGATATATCAGACCCTTCAAGATTCTGAATCATCGAGGAGAAGTATCGTATCAACTGGAACTGCCTGAGGAAATGTCTGCCATCCACAGTGTGTTCCATATCTCGTTACTTCGCAAATGCCTAGAAGTGCTGGAGAAGACCGAAGTTTTCAAGAACATCGATCACCAAGCCGTGGATATCAACAAGGATCTGACGTATCGTGAAGTGCTCATCCGTATCTTGGAAGAAGCCTACAAAACCACCAGGACCCAGAGTATCAAATTTCTCAAGATCCAATGGAGCAACCATACCGAAGAAGAATCCACTTGGGAGCGAGAAGATTACATTAGGACTGAGTTCCCAGATCTCTTTAGTTCCTAGTTTTCTTTCTTAAATTTCGCGACAAGATTTTGTTTAAGGGGGGAAGGTTTGTAACATCCCAAAACTTTAATCCAAGTTATCAAGATCCGAATCACCCAATTTAGGGTTAAAAAAAACTTTTTCTCATTTAAATAATTAAGCATGCATATGTGTGTTTCATTAATATGGAATTGTTTTGAATTGCCATGATTGTTTGTTCTAATGGTTGTAAAATGATTCTAGGATGAATGCCACATCATCTAGATCATTCCCAAGCAAAATACAAAGAAAAAGAAATCAAATAAAATTAATAAATGGAAATGGTCACTTTTTCCATTTTAATCAACTAGGCCACTTTGGGTGTTCCTATAACTCAATTCTTAACATAAACAATTCTAACTCTTTGCACCCCTTGATAGTACAAGTAAAGATGTACCAAGGCCCACTTTGTGATCTTACAAAAACATTTAAACCTAATTTAAAATGGCAATTGAAAATGGAATCAAGTGTATGTACCTAGATCCCACTTTTTCAAAAACCATTCAAAATAGTTCAACTTGACAAATCCCAACAACCAAAGATGCTCAAGCATAAGACCAACAACTCCACTAAAAATCATTTCAAAATTCAAATCTTTGTTTCATGTGACCATTGTGTCGAACAGGTGGCATGCACAAAAATTCTGCCTAACTAACACTATTTGTTGATCAATGCATTGTCGAGTAT
Organism: Avena sativa; assembly: GCA_916181665.1. Taxonomy (NCBI): domain Eukaryota; kingdom Viridiplantae; phylum Streptophyta; class Magnoliopsida; order Poales; family Poaceae; genus Avena; species Avena sativa. The sequence continues at coordinate 689,629,279 of OV702289.1, forward strand.
TTGGGCTCAATCTGGTCCCCTTGTCTCCCCTAGCTCTAACCAGCCCCTAACTAAGCTACTAACTGGCCTAGAGCAGCAGTGCCGCGCCACCCTGATGCCATGATCCCGACCGACCATGCCCACGTCGCAGGAGCATGCCCCGCCCTCTTCCGCCGCACCAGGGAGGTAGGCGTGGTAGCACCGCCGCCCATGGTCCCTTCCCCAAGTGCAGCCAACCCCTGGACCACCATAGATCACCCCCGCATGGAGCCTCTTCTCCGTGCCAGCTCACGCCAGAGTGCCATCCCCGGTAGGCCCGCATAAGCCTCCCCTCGACTAGAGCCCACGCGCGCCGCTCCGCCTTGACCCCAGCACACCGCCAGACAAGCCCTTCTCCCGCCGCGCGACTAGTAGCCACCGCCCGCCGTGTCGAGCACCGCCTCTGCCGCGCAGAGCGCCAGCCCTTCCCGACCATTTGCCACCGCCCCTAGCATCGCCTTTAAGCCGTAGCTAACCACCAGGGAACCGCCCATCGTCCGCCTACCCAGCCCATGCCTATAGCGCTCTATATCATCGTCACCGATGAGCTCGCCGTCGCCCTCTCGGTCCCCTCGTCGAGCCTATATAAGGAGGCCACCCCCAGCCTCATTTGCCACACTCCAACACTCCCCCCTCACCACTGATCCTTCCCCACCTCTCGCTGGAGCCGCTCGAGCAACTTGCCGGAATTGCACCGGAGTTAGCCGCAGCAGAGGAGGAGAAGCCCCCGTCGATTTCATCCACCCCAGGAGCTGCCGTGACGTCGCCTGAGTCCGCCGTCATCGCCTCGTTCGATCGCCCCCATCGCCGCACTCGTTGGATCCCTGGTATGCCCCCACTGCACCCCCACCGAGCCGCTAGGGTTCCACCTCGCCGGCGACCTGTCCGTCGTCGATGACGAGCCCCAGCCGTAGATCCTAGTTCTAATCGTGCAGTCCACGTTGCCCCATACCGCTTCACGTTTTAAGAGCCACTGACAGGCGGGACCCCCTGTCACCTGTCCTCTGCGCCGCAAAGCGAAATTGGGCCGGCCCATTAGTGTTTCCGCGCTAGCCCTGTAATTCAAATTTAGGTTTTTCTATTTAAACTAAATCTAGATTCTGTCCACTAGTTTGAAAATCAATTCAGAAAGATCTACTAAACCAAATTGATTGATTCCAATTTTGTTGGAAAGATAATTTAAATATCTATCCAAGCCAGTTGGATTTAAATCAATTAGACTTAGAGATCTATCCTAGCAAAAATAACAAGACAGAGGCTTTTTCACATTCAAACAGTTTTCTAAAATCAACCATAATAGCTTTTGAGTTGATTCCAACTCTCAAAAATCACATTTGACCATACCTATCTAAATATGCAATAATATTAAGGCTTGCATGCAGTGACTTTTGACTAGTACCAAAATAATGCTATATAGGCATTTGTAGTCACTTTAAATCATTAAATATTGAACTTAAACTTATTAAAATGTGATCCAACATTTAAATCACATTACCATGTATTAGAATATGTGGTGATGACATGTGTCCACATGATCCCATATTTTAATTGGAGAATATTAAATCTTAGTTAAATTCAATGAGTAGAAATAACTTTTCTTAAATAAAATAAAGGAAACTAGTTCTTTAAATGTTGTGATGAAAGTGATGATACTAGATCATCAAATGTTTGCCTTACTGTGCTAAATAGACTAGTTAAGTATTGTTTGTTGATTGTGTATTCCGTATGTATTTCTAGACGATAGTACCGACCAAGTCTACGAGGAGGAGGAGTTCTACCCCATAGAAGAAGAGGAGAATTTCAACCACTGCACCAATCAAGGCCAGCTATTATTGGCAAGCTATTGTTAGCAAGCTAGAATTAAGCAAGATAACCTAAGCAAGATGCATTAGGCATGCTTTGGTTATACCTTTTGACTTATACCTACTCCAAGTTTTATTTATAAGCTTTACTTTCTTTTACTTTACCAAAGTCCTTTACATTGTTTATAGATAGCATAAAGAGTATAAAACTTGACCTATCTAGTTAGACTTAGATGTCATTCTATGGCATGAGATTGAGATTAGCATCCCACATTAGTGAACACTCTTAACTTAGTGGTTAGAGCTAAACCAAAAACTTGATCACTTTAGATGGGAATACTTGGTGAAAATGACTTGTGAAAACCTTGGAATGATGAGTCGTTCTATTGAGATGTTTTGACATGTGTTGAGAAACACAAATGGTTTATGATGATGAAAATGTTGATGCATTAGTATTAGTTCCCTCGCTGGAGAGGTCTGAGCTAAGGCTACCTTTCAATGTTGTCCACCTATGCAGTGCCCAGGATGGCAGATGGCCATGGCTGGGAGGCCAAGCTCATAGGAGAGGTGCTTATACTAGAGTGTGTAAAGGAAAGGTTATGTTTGATTATCTGCATACTAAGTATGATGATTCAGGGTTATCCCTGACAGATGTATCAAATTTTGTGGTGAAAGTGTACCACCTCTCCAGAGTGTCAAACTATTCGAATAGCCATGTCCGCGGTTATGGACAGTTGGAGTGGCCATACTGTTCCATTGTCAGATGTTTTCAAAATGACTTATGAAATGAATTGTGACATGACTTGACCACAACGGAGTTGTGACTATGACAACTAAGTTCCCACTTAGGTGATTTAGAACTTTATTTTATCTTTCTTTGTTTCTGAACTCAGCTTAGGTTTCAAACTTAACTTTACAAATAAACCTAGAACTTAGCATTCCTATTAGAACTACCTTACTTGTTAGTGATAGTTTGCGAGTACTTAAAGAGTAATCATGGCTTTGTCCCTGGCTATTCCCGTGGCCAGACTATGAGGAGGACTACCAGGAGGAAGGATAACAGGACGGCTACGACAACTAGGATCATCTCCGATCGTCAGCATTGCCTGTGACACTGAAGATGGAGCCAACCGCTAGGCTATTTATTCCGCTACTTGATTGTACTAAGACTAGATCATGAGATCCTTTATTTGTGTAAGACCTTATTATGGTTTGTAATGGATGATATATTGTGATATCCAATCTGTTTTGTCTCGCAAAAATGGTAATCCTAGGATTGCGATGTATGGCATAATAGGCATCGGGGATTAAAAATTCGGGTGTTGATAGTTCATCTCTCTCTATGCATGATCATATTATGATCATGAGCTTTGTAATCAAGTAGACCTACCTTGCTACTCAAGTGCTTTAATAGATATCTGGCTCTCCCCACGTGTGTGAAAGTGATAGCGTGCACACCATGGTGGCACTTAGGCTAGAGATTACAAATACTTGTTATGAGTTATATTTGGAGTTGGATGTCTCTATTTGGTGTTTGATGGAACCATCTAGTGCTCAACGTGACAGTGTGGGATTACCTAGATGGGGAAAGTGGACTTTGAGGTGTGCTGTTATAGCCCTACCATGGATTAGAGTGTCCAACCAGAGAGTAGTTCAGAGTAGTATCATGAAGAGAGGATATTTATATGAGAGTGTTCACTAGTGAAAGTATGATCCCTAGGCCTTGTTTCTAAGCATTGAAACACCATTTATATTTCAGTTTGCCTTTAGTCTCTTCCACGCCATCAAAGTGTTTTCTGGCACCGTTGTCTTATATCCATACCACTTGTATTTCACTATCTCTTCACCGAACTAGTGCACCTATACACCTGATAAGTGTATTGGGTGTGTTGGGGACACAAGAGACTTCTTGTATCTTGATTGCAGGGCTGCTTGAGGAGAATATCATTTTGCGGCCCGAAAGTTGGGGTGGCCAGGCAACGCGGTACCCGAGTTTCCTGATATCAGCCACGATGACTACAGTTGGCGTGCCAAATACTCAGAGGGTCTTTTTCGGCATGAATTCAACTTTACGTTTCAATACAAAAAATCAGGCTAACGGCCGTCAAGTTGGGACGCCCTGTTAGCTTTCGCCGTTATGTCGCTGCCGTCGTCGCTGCCATGTAGGCTTGCAGCGTTGGCGCATGCATCCTTTACGCGTCTTCTTCTGCCTCCGGGGCGGCAATCTGTGGTCACGGCCATGGGGTGGAGCTAGGACTTGGACAAACCTGCTTGGCTTGTTCTCCTCCCCATCCCGAACCGGAGCTCGCCCTCACCATGACCGCACCATTGGCACGGCGCAGGGACGGGAATTCATTCCCGGGTGAGATCTGTCACCATGCCGACCATGCTCGGTCCTGTTGGTCTCCTCCAGAATCCGAGCTCACCGTCGCCATGGTCGCACACGCACCAGCCACGGCGCCTTCCTCTCCGAACCCCAAAGCCACATCCACCCAGTTCAGCACAATGCCAACAAGGTGAAAATGCATCAAGTTTTCTTCGTGTGATTGTAGAAAAACATGTATGTACCGTGGCCATAGCATACTCTAACAATGTACACATATATTGTTTACTAGATTTTCATTTGAAATTAGTAGCTCCATGATGATGAAACATAGAGAACCTAAATGGAATGACGATAACGACCATGTTCTGTACTTTGCATTGCATCAACAAGTGCTCGCTAACGAAGCAAGTTACCAAGAGAGTGGAGTTCATCAGCCATTGCCAAAAAATATGTGAACAAATCAATGAGCGATTCAATGCAAATAAGCACAGAAAAGCTAGATCCATGTCATCAATCATCAATAGGTGGCACATTCTAGTGATGCGTTCAAATGCGTACACGATGTATCATTTGCTTGAAGTGGTTGTTATCCTGAGCAAAAATGCCTGGTATGCACATTACATTTGTATTTTCTATGCTGCAATTTTGTTGTTATGGGCGTGGAAAGAAAAGCTGGGCTTCACTGAATATTACACAGTTAGGCCTAACTTAGTCTTACACAAATAAGCACAGCTTAGTCTTTACACACATAAGCATAACTAATGATAAAGATAAAGACAAATGGTTCATCAGATCTGCCAGTATGAGCACTAGGTCCCTGGAGCTGGTGGTATCGTTGGAACGAACCAGAATGCTTTGTTTGGCCGTCTTTCATTCTCCTTCAAATAGTACGACCCCACTGATGAGCCCATTGTAGGCCCCCTCCCCCCGACGTGGATTCGGCTCCAGGTCGGATCTGGAGTGTCAATATGATATGCGCGTGAGTGTGCAGCAAACACACAGTCTGCTATCAACACTGGAAGTGCTGGCACCTCAGCAACAACACCAACATGTTCTTCCTAGACTCTGGCAGCAGCCTCAGTAGGTATTTCGTCAGCTTCACCAGCAGCAACATTAGCAAGTATTTCATCAGCTTCAGCAGCAGCATCACCAAGTATTTCGTCAGCTTCACCAGTAGCAGCAGCAGCAGCTAGTTCTTCGTCAGCTCCACCACCACCAACACCACCACCACCACCACCAGCAGTAGCAGTAGCATCAGGGGCCAGGGCTACCTGAGCAATTATAGGTTCAACAGCTCCAGGGGCTCCGACAAAGAAAGGGTAGTTGATCCCAAGAAACACAGATTGTCCCTTCAGATTGTTGACTCTGCTCCAGACTTGCTCTACTGGGTCTTCGGATGGGCATGCAGACCTCGAGAAAACGTGACACCGTAGCGATGGGTATGAAGAAGGTTGTGTCCCCATATGTTCTATTGTATCACCAACGCTGTTTAGTGCTCCCCTGATATGAATCCATAAGAGTTCATCATCCTGTTCCGTGTTGTCTCCGAGAGGTTCCAGGAACCAGCGCCGTGTCCCAAGTTCAGCATCCGTGTTCCCGGAGCTGGAATGATGCGCGGGGCTGCGTGGGTACCTGCGTGTTACTAACAGTCAGTAAGTAGAATTTTGAATGGGATTTTACATGCTATATGACACACCCCAAATGGACGGCTCCCAAACACGCACGTCGCCGCTAGGTTCAATGACCGCATAAATGCGTTGCGGTCTGTATGAAGAGTAGCCGTAGGTGAAGACAGCATCGACATACTTGTCCGGCCGCAGGAAGTCGTCGCGCAAGACTGTCCATTCCTTGTCTTCTGGGCATCTAATGAATGTGATTGCCTTGTCGAACACTGCTAAAAGGTCATACTCCCAGTTCTTCCACGCCCCCTCCCGTGGTTTATGTGGGAGTTGTACCTTCACAAGGTCAACTTCTGCCATGTTGAACCTGTAAGCGAATTCGGAAATGGGCGGCGGCCACCCGCTGTTGAATGCAGTAATGCCGACACCCTTCAAAGATGGCACTGCAAGTCTCTTTGATCTGTAGCCATTTTTTAGAGTCCAAGTACTGCCATCCTGTGATAAAAGGACCAGCCACTCGTTGTTGCCACCCACCCAGTTCTGGTCATCTTCAATTTCCGTCTCTTCTTCTTCCTTGATCTTCACCACTACTGATTCGGACCACTTATCCAGCAGCATTAGTTTTGCATGAATATGCTGCAGAGTTTGTTGTCAGTTGGTACAATAAACTAGCATGGATTCCATTGTAGATACAATTTGACAACTGGGCCTTCAGATTAAAGTACACAAAATATCGCCTAAATACGAGTGTATCCTCAGATATTGCCTAAATTGTGCTTATGTCACTATGAAGATACTCAATATATGGAGTAGTAGCAGAGCCCCCAGAACAAACTCCTGACGATGATCATAATTAAACAGCTCGGGGCATAACAGCCTTAAATCGTCTAATCTGTTTGTTTTTATTTTAGGAAACAGAATATCACCTAGTAGGCATTCCATTGCAAAATCGAAATTGACAACTCGTCTATCACCTACAGTAAGACTGTGTCACTACGAAAATACCAGAATATCAGGTACGAGCAGAGCTTCCGCTGTACAGAATAGTCTTAAATGGTTTGATTTGTTCAAACCATGCCTGCACACAATACGTTTGACGAAAGGAACATAGGATTCCGATGAGAGTTCAGCACATATGAATCAACGATATGACTGAACGAATAAGCTAGATACTTGAACTTACGTGGCCATCGCGGTCGTCTGGCCATTTGTTGTTATCGGGGTAAAGAAGGCCTGGCGTGCCGAATGGTTGTTCGTCCATGTTCCGCATCGTCATGCGGTAGCCAGGGATGCAGCGAGCGAGGCGGCCGACTGATATGATGTCCAACTCCGAGGCGATTCTGTGCACGTTCGCGGTGCTGAGGTTCGGCCATCCCCAATCCTCGCGGTAGCGATCTCCCTGGCCATCCGCGTCGTCGTTGCATGCCTTTCGCTTGAGCCTGCTGCTACCCCAAGCTCTACTCATAGCGGCAAATGGAGTCTAGAATCCAGTAGATTAATGGAGGCGTTGTGATAAGGAGGCGGATGGATTCGAGAGGGGGTGGAATCAGAGATGGGGGCAGTTGTTCGAGTGGGGAGTGAATCTGCAAGGAACCGCCGCCGCCACCGATTCTCATCCGCGTGGAAGAAAAGAAGGGGGGTGTAATTATTGAGGGCGGGCACCGGAACCATCTAGAGGAAGTGAAAAAATAAATCATAAAAGGGAAATGTGCGGCCCGCCTGTCAGTGAGTGAAGGTCGGCACGCGCAAACGTGCCTACATTTGAATTGATTCCACTGCATGCAAGTGGCGTAGAACAAATTTTAGGAAGTGCTAGCATCGACGTGTAAAACCGCCGTTTTTTGCCACCTTCACCCTACTACGAACGGTCGTGCACCATTCCAGATATTGGTAAGGGCAGTTCCAATCTTTCACTTCTCCGTCTCATTTCCTCCTCCACGGCCTCATCGTCTTTCTTCTCCATGGCCTCATCCATTTCCTCCACCACCGCATCACCCTCTTCCTCCATATCCTTTCCCTCTTGCCTATAGTCATGGACGCTCCGGACATCCGAAACGACGACAGGCAAGAAACTGCGCACTTCGACATCGAAGTACATGGCGGGAAGAAGATCGATGTCGTCTACACCACCGACCCTCGGACAGTGAGGAACACTCTGAATAATTACACGAGTTGGCTGCAGTTCGAAGAAAACAGGTTCGTAGGTCTAGACCTCGAGTACAGCCGCGATCATCGTAGGATCACCGTGGTGCAACTCTCCATGAAGGGGCACGTCCTCGTATATCAGCCTTCTTGCGAGAAGGGGGCTGACGGGATCTGGTAGACTTTGCTGTCTTTTTGTTCCTGAACCATCTGTTTGCAAAAGTTATTGCTATATTATTTGTCTGAATTCATTTTCATGCAGGTGGGGCGAAAGCATTAGGGATCTGTTTCATGACTTTCTCGTGAACCAGCACATAACATTTACCAGTGGTTACATCACGAATGATAGTAAACTGCTTGAAAGCCCGACAGTCAACATTAGAATCCCAAAGGAGTGTAGAGTAGACATCTAGGAAATTTACTGGATCCTAGGGACGAAGGGCGGCAAGACCAGGATCGCCGCTCTTGCCTCCGAACTCATAGACCCGTGGTACGCTGACATGAAGGACAGATTTCCGAGATGTTCGTGGAGGCGTTTAGGGCACGATTACTAGGAGGATAACCCACTTTCTGAACCTAATCAGAAGCACGCTGCAATTGACAGGTATGTTAGCCATGAGCTGTATCGCCAGATTGTAAAATCTCGTTCCAGGCATCGCATCATTGAACCACCACCAAGGCAGGTTGTTTGTCCCAGATGCCGGAGTGTAGATGAATGTACAAATCGGGGCAAGCGACCGAAGGCATCCTGGGATGGGTTGACTTCTCCAATAGGCTGGGATGTAGACTATTAGTGCATGATTGTTGTGTTTATTAAAACATGTTATTTCATAAGTACACTATATGCGCAATTACGAACTGCTGTGTATTACCTTTGTCAAACTATAATCTGGTTTATAACTGTATCCTTCTCTATAATCTGGGTTTGGTTATGACTTATGACTGTATCACACCTTATGCATGTCAATCCTGGATTCTGCCGCATGCAAATGGCATAGACAGAATTTGTAAGAATGATTGTTGAGCATATAAAAGGGGGAATGTAATTCATATAGGTTAAGTAGCTAATAGCACAGGGATCATACGAGCTTGGTTCTTACACACAGAATGCTTAGAAAATACATGCGAGATAAAATACAGGCGAGATAAAACTAGGAACGAAATGTGAAACTAGTAGTGGTAAACAACACACTCACCCACCTGCCAGATCATGTTGAGCATCTCGTAGCAGACATACGCGTCCCTGGCTACGTACTTGATCGCATCGTAATCTAGGTGCCTCCACTCCCATCGCTTGTGCAGGTGCTTCGGGAACTCAATTTCCATGCCGGCGTACTCGCGATCGATGATGTCGGAAGCGAGTCTAGCCATGCCGGCTTTCCCCGTACCGCCATCCGGGTACCTGCACAAACGTTGGAGATCGACGTGATTGACGACATGAACGAGGAGATCCCGTTCTAGCTTCGGAGTGTCGTTCTTGATGTCGACGCTGGCGAAGTAGATCTCCCTCCCGTGTAGGAACTCGCGAAGCTCCGGGCATACAGATTTGGCCCTACATATCTGATATAGTAGGCAGTGGTTGTGCATGGACAGCTACAAAAGCGCCATCCTCTTCCTATCTCTGGTATACTCGAGGTCAAGGCCGACGATCTTGTACCTGTCCATCGGCACCTGTAGCCACTGCTCGTACATTGCGATGACCTTGGCCACCTCCGCTGACGCACTTGTGTGGACGACCGTCAGCTTGGTGGTGCCATGGGCGGTGACGGTGTACTCGTCGGTGTAGTCGCTCCCGTCGCCGAACATGCCGTACTCTGCGTCCATGGCAGCAGCTAATGCAGCAGCAGTGGCCTAGGGTCGGTAGCGGTGGCTAGGACTGGGCGTGGAGGTGGAGTGATCTGTTGCGGTGGTATGGCCAGGCGGAGGCGGTGCCTGCGGCAGCGTCGATGGTTCTTGCGGTGGCGGCGCCGGCGGAAGGAATGAGTTGGGGATTTTTGCACAGTGATGTGCTGAGGAGACAGAAGGCGATGCTTAAATTCCGTTTACCAATATTCCGGTCATACCCATGCAGAAGCAAGTTTGACCGGGCGAGCACCGATGGTTTCCAATCCTAGCGATTAAATTTGGCGTCCGCCCCGGTAGGCGATGGGACGGGTGTGCGACGTGGCTTTGGCGTGGCAGAGACCGGTCACGTAGACCACCGTCCCATTGCCGATCCGCAGCGGGTGCACGGTGATGACACGACGTAACGTGACAGGACAGAAGGAAGTGTACAATTATTATTAATTCCTAACAAGTTTAAGAAGTGTAAGCATAGACATGGACCTAGCATCCCTGCACCCCGGGGCAGCCGCCCAGCCGATCAGGCCTGCCGATTGAGCAAAGCTTGTCCCGAATTTGCCAAAATGAAGCTCGTTTGCCCATGCTTCTATAAGTTTCTCTGTAGGCCACTTGTGTAAGCATGCACGATCAAGCAACTTTGCAACACACATGTCGGTGGAAAAGCATTAGGTTTCAACGAACCACATAGTTTAGTGATTTAGAATAGCTACATTGTGGAGCTCTAGCCAAATTGCATGGTAAAGCCAAATTCAGCTTTTTGTCAGATTTAGCTATAGCAACATTGTGTCTCGTTTGTCCTCACTTTTGCCCTCCCGATATTCCGAAGCCCTCACATGCGCTCGGAGAGGGGTGCCGTCTGGTCAAAGGCTTGGCCGTTACGTGCACCATGAAGCCTAAAGTGGAAGTTTTTTTTGTTATTTGGCCTTTTTAAGAGCGCCTTTTCCCCTCTCTCTCTAACAGTTGTGTTTTTTTCCAAAAAGGTAGGGAATCTAGAGCAGCTTCTCTCTTCATTCATTATTCCTTTTACGATCATTTTTCCCCAATCTGGTAGCAAATCTAGAGCAGCAAAACAAACCAGCACCATAAATAAATTCAGTAAACAGAGCAGATGTAGAGAAAGCAGCTAATATAGGTTATATAGTACGGTACTTAACGAGGTTCGACAATTAGGCTGCTCAGCAGCAGCAACAGCGGACTGCTTCAGCACAGACAAGACAAAAGAAGCTGCTTTACAGCAGCAGCAGCAGCAACATCAGCTGATCAGTGGCCCCTCGTGGCCTCTGCCAGGAGGGCATCTGCCTCCTCCCTCTGGCGCCTCCTCCACTTCTTGCTGCCCAACCCCTTGACCTTGGGCACCTTGGGTCTGATCAGGGGCATGCGACCCTCCTCGATAGCCACCTTCTGGAGGTTGCAGAGGTGAAGACCAAGCGCCTGGTGCTTGGCCCTGAAGCCGTGGATGTTCACGGACTCGCCGCAAGTCATCACGTCCTCGGCATGCTTCACGAGGGAGTTGAAGTCCGTGCCATGGAGCCTCCTGGTGGGGCAGAAGGGGCACCTGTACACGTCGCCGGTGAAGAAGTTGTTGTACTGACCGGACTTTAGCCTCCTCAACACATGACGAGTCTTGGTGTCCTGCGACTTGTCGTCACTGCGGAGGTCGCTGCTATCCTCCTGTTGGAAAAAAACAGTAGAGTGAAATAAGGACATGATTGAGATACTTTGATTATCGGGATTGATTTTTTGCATAAATTAACCGAATGAGATCTCCCGATTATTCCCCAAATCTCAAACCAAATCGAAAACTGATCCCAACTAAGAACAGGGGGATTCATCGAAAATCGAGATCTAACACAATAGGATTAGCTACTATAAAAAATACGAACAACCGAGCCCTAATAACATACGATCTAGCATCCAACAATGGGAACGGGGGAAGAACAAGGGAAGGGGAGAAAACCCTGGTTACCTCAGACCATGGGTCGGCGATGCTGGTGTTGTAGAGGTTCTCCAGCCTTATGTAGACAACCTCCTCGTAGGGGTCCCAGCCGAGCGGGATCTGTCCGAGATTGGCGGGGGCCTCCTCGCCGGCGGCTACGGCGGATGCAGGGACGGGGACGGGGGCTCCTCGCCGGCGGCCTTGGAGGCACCGATGGCCACCGCGCCGATCTTCTCCATCACCGGCATGGTTGGGGTTTTGTTGGGCGTTTGCAGAAGGTGATGGGACAGTGGAGACGGTTGAGTGAGCGAGTGCGTGATGAGTGGGAGTGGGGAGGCCTCTATTAAAGGAGAAGGGAAGCGGCGTTTCGTTGCACTACCGTGCACCGCATACGCTAATGCACCATGCACGGCCACACATGTCCGCTACCGCCCCGTGAGCCGCACACGCGTACCGTGAGTCACGTTTTTCCCTCGTGTCTAACCATGGCGATTTAGTTGTACTCAGTTTTTCCCACCAACCGTTGATCCTCTGTGATCTAGCGGACATGATAACCCTTATATCTGTCGGGGGCACCCCTCTATCCATGCAAAATAACGAGTATGCCGCCGTAACTTTAACAACATAAACAGATGAACTTGAATATATTTTGAAGGGTACGAAAATAGAAATCCCCATAGTTTAAGGGTCTAGATACGGTAAGAGAACTAAATATTATTAGTGGCCGGGCCAGCACAGTGACGGGGTTGGTCGGCTAGAAGTTGCTGATTCCTAAGTAAGGGGACACTAGGCCAGTCTTGACATACTCCCTCAGGAACTTGCCATAAGCAGCGTGCTTACCCTTGGTCGCCGACTTGTGTTTACTAGCCGGGCTTTTACCGATGCCAACCGCATGCAGAATCAAGCTAGCAATCCTCGGGTTGACTCCTTTCTTATCGAAAGGGCACCTGAGCTCCCCAAGTCGAGTGCGGAAAGGGATTATCCCGCTCTTGAGCTTCTTCATGACATGGCGGCTCTTGTTGTCCCTGGTCTCCTTGTCAGAGTCCATCTCACTTGAATACACCTGTAATGTATGGAATACAAACTGAAATGAGCAAAATAATAAATATATATTCCTTCCACCATTCCAAGTTACTTTCGATGCAATAACATGTCTATACAGGTTCAACAGTTCAGTACGGCCGTCTCCCTAGCTTGCTCCTAAATTAATGTGGTTTGTGTTCTTGGTAACTTATTAATAAATAAATAATGTGGATTCATTCAGAACAGACTAGATCTCTCCATGTACCGGTTCGTACGTTGCATCTAATCATTAGGACTAGATTTTTTTATGACGCCTGGATAGATTAAGCTCGAGCAGAAAATATGAAACATGTAGAAATAGATGTACCTCCGGGTACATGAGCGGAGCGTGTTCGTCGAACTCCACGCCCTCATCGGTGCCTCCGAAGTCGTCAGCACCGGCGTGCACATGGTCCCCCAAGGGGTTGAACTGCACGTCCTCCTCGGCCTGTGCTGCGTGATGCTCCTCCAGATCTGCCGCGTGAAGCACCACCCCGTCGGTGATGCCCGGACACTCACCCCCCGACACTGGTTTCATGGAGAAGGTTCGTGCAAGTACGTTCAAGATTGTGGGGTTTTGCTGGATAGGGAAGAGAGAGTAGTGGATGAGTGCGAATGGAGGACCCGATAGGCTGGGTTTTTAATGCAGGGACGTTTAGGCCTCCTCGAGGGCCCCGGTTGACAGCTCTTCCGGCTGCGGCTGCCGTGTGGAAGGTTCGTGTGGTGGGGGCCTGACGGAAGTGAGAGTGCAGGTGCGCTGCGTAGTAAAAATGGTATAGCCGGTGGTCCGTGGATGACCAGTTGCCGTGCAGTAGACTTGTAGCCTTTGCAAACTAGATTAAACATGACATGACCACTCGACGAGTTTTTCCATCGACGGCATCGTGTTCCTTCTTGTAGAAGTCTCGTTGAGGGAGACGTCTGTGTTGTCTCTCGATGTCCTGTGAAGGGCACGACGTGTGCAACGAGCCTCGTTGGATCACACAGGATCAACGGTTGGTGCGCACGATCCGCGTGACAACTCTGACAACCAATCAGGGCATAGCAGACAGAGTGGGCACAGGTTTGGGCTTCTACGAAAGAGAGAGAGGGGGCAAAGCTGAGTAGTATAAAATGGACAGTGGGTGTCTTTTACAATGAAATGCATCGTGGCATACATCAAATTATGCCAAGATAGATCCACTAGAGTTCATTGCATGTGTGTTCTTTCCACAAACCACATATGTATCCACAAGAGTTATTGCATGTGTGTTCCTATCATGAACCACATTTGGATCAACCAGTGTCATTGCATGTGTGTTCTTTCCACGAACCACATATGGATCAACCAATGGCATTGCTGAAGGGAATATGCCCGAGAGGCAATAATAAAGTGGTTATTATCTTATTCCATGTTTATGATAAATGTTTATTTTGCATGCTATAATTGTATTAATTGGAAACGTTAATACATGTGTGTTTAATAAGCAAAATACAAAATTCCTAGTAATGCCTCTCATATAAACTAGCTCGTTGATTAACAAGATGATCAAGGTTTCCTGATCATGGACATTGGATGTTGTTAATAACGAGGTCACAACATTGGTGGAATGATGTGATGAACATTCATCCGAAATATAGCATTACGATCAAAGTCATTATCTTTATATTGCTATAACATCATACGAAGTAATCTTAGTCCTTAGACCATGAGATCATGTTAATTGCTAACACCAGAAGAGTATCTTGATAACACCAAACGTCACACCGTAACAGGGTGACTATAAAGGTGGGTTCAGTACTACGAAGGTGTTATGTTGAGGCTCATGGATCAAGAGTGGAGTTTTTCAATCTCGATGACGGATAGATATACTCTGGGCCCTCTCGGTGATATTACATTAAGATAGCTTGCAAGCAAGTGATGTGATCACTAGAATGTTATATCACGGGAACGAGAAAAGAGTGCATGTCGGTAACGAGATCAAACTAGGTATTTGGATACGGATGATCGAATCTCGGACATGTATTATATCATGAGACAAATGGATTTTAGTTACTAGCATTAAAGGTTCTCACGATCACAAAAGTCATCGTTGAATGTGTAGGAGTCAGTATGGATCTCCAGGTCCCGCTTCTGATTATTGATCTGAGAGGGGTCTCGATCATGTCTGCATTATTCGCGAACCGTAGGGTGACACACTTAAGGGATACCGACACCATTTGGACCAAATATGTTTCAGATAAAGATTTAAGAAAGCGCTGGAATTATTTCAATAGACACCAAAACTGTTTCGGGTGAAATTGCTGAAATTGGTTCTGCACGTAATATTGAAATGTTGCAGGGGGTTTTATGTGAATGTTTGTTAATTAAAGTAATTAACAAAATTCTGAATAAAATTAATAAAATAGTTTTATTAAATGAGAGAGCATTAAATTTGGAGAAATTTAATGCATTTAAAGTGGAGACTTTAAAAGAGAATGTGAAGGCGCAAATTTATGTGGAGGGAGTTACCACCACATGAATGAGAAGGTGAGGGGTCACCCCATGGGGCGCCGGCCATGGGGGAAGGGCACCCCCTCCTCCTATAAAAGGCCCCCCTCACACCCCTTCTTCCTCACACCTCCTCGTGAAGGATCTCTCTCCCCTCTAGTATTATTCCCTCATGGTCTCGGATTAGCGAGATACATGTTCCCGGTGGCTTTATCTGGAAAGGAGTTGCTGCTTCCGCTGCTTTGCTGGAGCGAGGGACGAAGGTTGTCGGGGTACCGGACGTGTGTGCAATCACGGATGCACCGCTGCTTTGTGGTGCCGGACTTGGTGGTGCTGGACTTGCTGGAGCTGGATCTGAAGGACGTGCTGGAGTCGGACCTTCTAGACTTCATCACGATCTTGAGATCAGCAAGTGTACGACTACATCATCCACGAGTTCCATCTCGTTAACAAAACTTTTTTGTCTTCGAGGGTAAGTTCTCCATGGATGTATATCCACCCGTTGCTTGTATCTAGTAGATAAATCTTGGCGTATAGTTGCCATCATAGGAAATTTTTTGTTTTCTATGCTGTGAATCCTTCAGTGGTAACAGAGCCTGATCTATGCGTAGGTGCTTTGCACGGGTAGTACACATATGTTTATATGTGGGCGATGATGATCATGTTATTGCATCTTCTATGTATTTTGGATATTGGTGGCATAGTGGGATGAAGCGGCCCAGACCAACCTTACATGTCATCATACATGAGACCGGTTCCACAACTGACATGCAACTTGTTTTGCATAAGTGGTTGGCGGGTGTCTGTCTCTCCTACTATTGTCAATATCTGATTTACAACGAGTTGCTAATAACTTGGTTATCCTCGTTGTGGTTCATGTTCGTAGGTAAGAACGGTTCTATCTCCGAAAGCCCTAAGCCACGTAAAACCTGCAATTGATAAATTAGAGTCGTCTAGTTTAGATCGTTGTCGGGCTAGTGTCTTGATATGGTATTGTTGTAAGTAGATGTATGATAGATACTCTTACAACACACTCAACGTGTAAGTTCCATAGACCTTGGCCTTACACACAAAGGAATGATAGAGATCATACCACGATGCAAATGATAGAGATCAAATGCATGGACCATATCATCTCACTTTACACATTAGATGTTAGCATCTTATACTGCTATTTTGGCGCTTTTTTGTAGCATTATAAGATGATCCCTCATTTAGATATCAAGATAAAAATGTGTTCTTCCTTAAGTATGCACCATTCTGTGGATCGTGTTTCGAGACATCACGTGATGATCGGGTGTACTCGAATCTACGCTTTCATGGGAACGGGTGTAAGACAGTTTTACACACACGAATACTAAGGTTCTTACTTGGCGAGCCTAGCATGTACAGACATGGCCTCGGAACACGGACCGAAAGGTTAAGCATGAGTCATATAGTTGATATGATGCCCATATAGATGCTCGCCTTTGAAGCTACATCAACTCATGTGATGATCGGACTTGGTGTAGTGGATTTGGTTCATGTAATCACCAAAAAGACACGAGGGATGTCGTTTTTGAGTGGGAGTTCATTAGTATTTTGGATTAGTCGAACTCAATTTGTCATAAATTAAATCAAAGTGAATTTTCATAGTTTGTTGTAGTCATTGGCATTCGTTTTCTACCTTATGCTTAGTTTTTATTTGAGATAATAGAACTATAGAATTCTGGATATTTACTTTACGAACTGGTATCGTATTGTTTTCAATGTCAATTTAGAGTTTATAATTCCTATTGCAAACTTTCAGCAAACTCTATTTACTCCATGAAGTTTAAGAAGTAGTATTAAATCAAGAATATGAATTCCAATGTTAGTATCTAAAGTATCATGTTTGCCTCCATGATTATTGATATTCAAAAAGTTGTTTTAATATCAAGATTATATTGGAGCTGGAAATTGTTTCAGAAACCATCATGTGTGAAAGATATTGTGATATCTGAAACAATGTTTTTGGTTGCATTATGATAGAGTATAATTTAGCAAAATACATGTTCTCATATTGTATGAGAATTTGTGAAGGATGGAGATGCTAGGCATCCGGATCTCCCAAAAAGGTTTTGGGAACTAACATTATACTCGCGATTCTTCCTTATAGGCTATAGTATCTTGATCATGAAAGTTGTCATGATAAGGATGAATAGAAGATGTAAGTAAAATGTTTACTACACTGATAGATTACTAAAGAATGGATTTTTGAAAGAACACCAAACATTTGATGATGGTGATCCACTTCAAAGTGCAAGTCCAAAGGTATTAGTATTTGACTATACATGCTTTGTACTATGTGTCATGTGAATGACACCACTATTGATGTTGATAGATTCTTTTAAAAGAAAAGGAATTGTTGAAAGAGAATCTATAAAATATTTGGTAGAAAAGAAAAGGTTGGAGATGTCCAACTTAGGTATATAGAAGATATACATGTTATGGCTGTATTCCTTGCTTGTTAAACAATGTGGTTCTGAGGTATTGGATCCGAATTGGTTGGTATGAAGTGTCATACAGGACAATGCAATTCATGAACTGAAATGACCTAAGTAACTAGCAAGAGAATAAGTGATGATGATCATCGAAAACAAATAAAGTGTTATTGTGCTTTTCGTTGACGTCAAACCTAGTCTTCAAGATTTGTTTTAATAATTGTTATTTTGTTCCGGTATTATGAGAACAATGGTTGTTCAAATAATTACCGTATTCCATAAAAGATGGATGAACGTTTACAAGTCTAGTGGGAGAAATCACATCCATAAACACTATTGCTAAAATTTCACAAGACAAATGATTGAAAGATCACTTATGAAGTGACATCGCTGTTTAAATTAAATTGGAAAGAAAACATGAAGAAACTCCATGTTGATGGGTTTTTAGAGTCTTTGATTTTGATCAATTAATGAATGTGAGACTTTCCTCGAGATAATTGAAACTCTGTTCATAGGCCAAAGAGGAACGGATGACTAGCTTATTGGAAATTGTACATGCTGATGTGCATAGTCCATTATGTGTAGCCATATGGTGATGGATCTTTTTGCTTCATATGCTTTCTCCAGAAATATGAGTGAATATATTTATATATTTACTTAATAAGGAAGAAGTGTGAAACATTTGAAAATTGTTCAAAGACTTTCAAGATGAAGTGAAAAAATCATTGTAACAAGAAAATAAAGAGTTTATGATTCGATCATAAAGGAAAATATTTGAGTTACATGTTTAGCAAAACACCTAAGATTTGCGGAATTGTTCCATGATTTGTGTTTTCCCGATAAACCATAGGAGTATGGCATATTCGAGAGATGAAATCAAACCATGTTTGACATGGTAAGATCAAAGGTGTCATTTATAAAACTGCCATTATGTTTTAAGGATTGAAGCTTTAGAGACTACTGCTTTTACACTGAAAAGAGCACCATCGTGATCCGTTGAAATGACACCATATGAGTTATGGTTTGGGATAAAACCCGAATTGTCTTTTCTTAAATTTTGGTATGCTATGCATAAGTAAAATGTTTACAACCAAAGTCGGATAAGCACGTCTTTGTAGGTTATCCCAAAGAATTTGTTGGGAATTTCTCCATAACACCGAGGACAAAAGAGTTTGTTACTTGGAACGTCAAGTTTCTTGAGAAGGAATTTTTCGTGAAAAGTTAAGTGGGAGGACAATAGAACTTTGATAAGGTTGTTGAACCTTAGCTATATGTGCTAAGTAGCGCAGCGCCGGAAAGTGTCCCGGTGGCGGCCATAATGCTCATCCCTCCCATGATTACAAAGGTTGTGATCTCGGAGATTAGAGTTCCTATTGAACCGTGAGGGTCGGTAAAAATCAAATAGTGTGATTTGATAAGCAAGTTGATATTGTTTTGACAATGGTGAACCGACTACATGCAAGGAAGCGATGATGGGCCCTGACTCCATAAAATGACTAGAAGTCATAGAATCCGTGATAGTATCCATACACGAGAAATCAAGTTTCTGAACTTGGAAGACCCTCCGGAAAGGCGTGAAGCCTATCGGTCGTGTTTGGATCTATAAAGAAATAGACATGGATGTTTAACATCTATGAAATAGTCGACATGTCGGAAAGAAGTTTACGGCAATGTTCAAGGAGTTTACTATGACAAGATTTGATCTTTCATAGCGATATTTAGTTTTGACGGATTAATGTAGCAACCACTACATATAATTTGGTATATGGTAGTTGAATAAAAATAAGGTTCTTCTAATAGAATGGTTACCTAGGACATGTACATGACACGGTCCGAAGGGTTTTGTTAATTCAAAGGATGCTAAAAAGGCATGCAAACTTCAATAGTTGAAGTGAGCATAGCGGAGTTGGAATCTTCACCATGATGAAAAATGTTAAAGGAGTTTAATTTCATAGGAGATGATGAAGATGCTTGCATTTGCAAGAAATTAAGTGGGAGCGCTGAGACAAATTTCCAATACATTATGTAGAGGACATATTGTTGATTGTAAATGATGTATCTTGTATTGACACAAGTTAAGAATTTCATTAAAATAAGATTTCGATGAAAGACTTGGGCAAAACCGGAATATTAGGCATCAATATCTATATGATAGATTGAGGCACTAATATTGTTGTGCCAGACATACATATATGAGATATTGAAAGGGTTCAATATGGAAACAACAAGAAAGTTTCTTGCTGCATGGAAAGGATTGTATCAAGATTCAAGTGTTTCAACACTTGGTGAGTAAAATCACATGAAGATTTTGATCGATTATACCATGATATGTATATATCCAGATATGTCCTATGCTCTAAATGTTATGAGCACATACCAGAATGATTCATAAGATGATGATTGGACGATAGTGAAGATATTCTTATGAGCTTTGGAAGAACTAAGAATATATCATGTATAAGTGACAAATAGTTAAAAGGAGTTCATTGTAAAGTGTTACATTGATACTAGTTTTGTCACAAGATACAAATTAAATTTATCTCAATTTAGACTATGGGTGGCACAATGTAATGGAAAGGATGTTCCATGATGGATTTGGATGAGTTCCAAAGTTGAGACATTGTGACGGATACTACAACAAAAGGCTAAGTATATGACTGCTATAGTAGCAGCAAAGGAGGGCATTTGTGTTAAGTAGTTTGTTATCAAACTAGGTGTGGTTCAAAGTGGCTAATACTATGAAGATATATTGTATGACAATAATATCAACATATTTTAACCCGAACAAACTAAAGGTCTCACCAAAGGACCAAATTTATACAATGCCATCTCATTTGAAGATGAGTGATGCGTAGAGACGCAAAGACATGCAAATACACACGGACCTGAAACTGTCAGATCCGGAGATTATGTTAACCACTATAAATCGCGTATATGCAACACCAGAAAGCCATAGGTTTTCAATACGCAAAGTTTTTCAAACTAGATTATTGACTCTAGTGCAAGTGGGAGACTGAAGGGAATATGCCCGAGAGGCAATAATAAAGTGGTTATTATCTTATTCCATGTTTATGATAAATGTTTATTTTGCATGCTATAATTGTATTAACTGGAAACGTTAATACATGTATGTTTAATAAACAAAATACAAAGTTCCTAGTAATGCCTCTCATATAAACTAGCTCGTTGATTAACAAGATGATCAAGGTTTCCTGATCATGGACATTGGATGTTGTTAATAACGAGGTCACCACATTGGTGGAATGATGTGATGCACATTCATCCGAAGTATAGCATTATGATCAAAGTCATTATGTTTATATTGCTATAACATCATACAAAGTAATCTTAGTCCTTAGACCATGAGATAATGTTAATTGCTAACACCAGAAGAGTATCTTGATAACACCAAACGTCACACTGTAACAGGGTGACTATAAAGGTGGGTTCAGTACTACGAAGGTGTTATGTTGAGGCTCATGGATCAAGAGTGGAATTTGTCAATCCCTATGACGGATAGATATACTCTGGGCCCTCTTGGTGATATCACATTAAGATAGCTTGCAAGCAAGTGATGTGATCACTAGAATGTTATATCACGGGAACGAGAAAAGAGTGCATGTCGGTAACGAGATCAAACTAGGTATTTGGATACGGATGATCGAATCTCGGACATGTATTATATCATGAGACAAAGGTATTTTAGTTACTAGCGTTAAAGGTTCTCACGATCACAGAAGTCACCGTTGAATGTGTAGGAGTCAGTATGGATCTCCAGGTCCCGCTTCTAATTATTGATCTGAGAGGGGTCTCGATCATGTCTGCATTATTAGAGAACCGTAGGGTGACACACTTAAGGGATACCGACACCATTTGGAGAAAATATGTTTTAGATAAATATTTAAGAAAGCGCTGGAATTATTTCAATAGACACCGAAACTGTTTCGGGTGAAATTTCTGAAATTGGTTCTGCATGTAATATTGAAATGTTGCATGGGGTTTTAAGTGAATGTTTGTTAATTAAATTAATTAACAAAATTCTGAATAAAATTAGTAAAATATTTTATTAAATGAGAGAGCATTAAATTTGGAGAAATTTAATGCATTTAAAGTGGAGACTTTAAAAGAGAATGTGAAGGGGCAAATTTATGTGGAGGGAGTTACCACCACATGAATGAGAAGGTGAGGGGTCACCCCATGGGGTGCCGGTCATGGGGGAAGGGCACCCCCCTCCTCCTATAAAAGGCCTCCCTCACACCCCTTATTCCTCACACCTCCTCGTGAAGGATCTCTCTCCCCTGCTAGTATTATTCCCCCATGGTCTCGGATTAGCGAGATACATGTCCCGGTGGCTTTATCTGGAAAGGAGTTGCTGCTTCCGCTGCTTTGCTGGAGCGAGGGACGGAGGTTGTCGAGGTACCGGACGTGTGTGGGATCACGGATGCACCGCTGCTTTGCGGTGCTGGACTTGGTGGTGTTGGACTTGCTGGAGCTGGATCTGAAGGACGTGCTGGAGCCGGACCTGCTGGACTTCATCATGATCTTGAGATCGGCAAGTGTACGACTACATCATCCACGAGTTCCATCTCGTTAACAAAACTTTGTTGTCTTCGAGGGTAAGTTCTCCATGGATGTATATCCACCCGTTGCTTATATCTAGTAGATAGATCTTGGCGTATAGTTGCCATCATAGGAATTTTTTTGTTTTCTATGCTGCGAACCATTCAATTGCATGTGTGTTCTTTTCACAAACCACACATGGATCAACCAGTGTTCACTACATGTGTGTTCTTTCCACAAACCACTTATGGATCAATCAGGGGTCATTGCATGTGTGTTCTTTTCCACAAACCACATATGGATCCATATGTGTTCTTAAACTAAAACCAGCATTAGAGTCATTGCATGTGTGTTATTTCCACAAACCATACATGGATTAACCACTAGAGTCATTGCATGTGTGTTCTTTCCACAAACCACACATGGATCAACCAGTGTCATTGCATGTGTGTTCTTTCCACAAACCACATATGGATCCATTTGTGGCATTGCATGTTTGTTCTTATACTAAAACCACAAACCAGCACTAGAGTCATTGCATGCGTGTTCTTTCCACAAACCACTTATGGATCCACCAGTGTTCATTGCATGTGTGTTATTTCCAAAAACCACTTATGGATCAACTAGTGGTCATTGCATGTGTGTTCTTTTCCACAAACCACTTATGGATCAACCGGTGGCATTGCATGTGTGTTCTTTTCACAAACCACACATGTATCGACCAGTGGTCATTGCATATGTGTTCTTTCCACAAACCACATATGGATCAACCAGTGGTCATTGAATGTGTGTTCTTTTCCACAAACCACATATGGATCAACTAGTGGTCATTGCATGTGTGTTCTTTCCACAAACCACACATGGATCAACCAGTGGTCATTACATGTGTTTTCTTTTCCACAAACCACACATGGATCAAGCAGTGTCATTGCATGTGTGTTCTTCCCACAAACCACATATGGATCAACCAGTGGTCATTGCATGTGTGTGCTTTTCACAAACCACATGTGAACCCACTAGAGTCATTGCATGTGTGTTCTTATACTAAAACCAACACTAGAGTCATTGCATGTGTGTTCTTTTCACAAACCACACATGGATCCACCACTGTCATTGCATGTGTGTTCTTTCCACAAACCACACATGGATCAACCAGTGGTCATTGCATGTGTGTTCTTTTCCACAAACCACATATGGATCAACCAGTTGTCATTGCATGTGTGTTCTTTCCACAAACCACATATGGATCAACCAGAGTCATTGCATGTGTGTTCTTTCCACAAACCACATATGGATCCATTTGAGTCATTGCATGTTTGTTCTTATACTCAAACCACAAACCAGCACTAGAGTCATTGCATGTGTGTTCTTTTCCACAAACCACACATGGATCCACTAGATTCATTGCATGTGTGTTCTTTTCCACAAACAACTTATGGATCAACCAGTGGTCATTGCATGTGTGTTCTTTTCACAAACTACATGTGGACCCACTAGAGTCATTGTATGTGTGTTCTTATACTAAAACTAGCACTAGAGTCATTACATGTGTGTTCTTTCCACAAACCACATATGGATCAACCAGTGGTTGATGACCCACAAGTATAGGGGGTGTATCGCAGTATTTTCGATAAGTAAGAGTGTCGAACCCAACGAGGAGCAGAAGGTGCTGGGTAGTGGTATGGATCAGGAATTCTCTGCAAATACTTAGCAAACGGATTTTTAGGGGTTTTCAATAATGCAAGTAAACAAAGTACGAGTAAATGAAAGACAGTAAGAATGAATGCAGCAAGTGGCCCAATCCTTTATGTAGCAAAGGACAAGCCGGTTGTATTTCTATAGATGACCAAACGTTCTCGAGGACACATGGGAAGACTGTCAAGTGCTTTCGCTTCATATAGTCGATTAATCTTCTCTAGCTTGCTAAGTGTTGTGTGGGTGAACCTGTGCTAATGTACCGCCCCATCCAAGACTAATACATACTTGTGATTATACCCCTTGCAAACATCCGTAAGTACAAGAAAGTAATTAAGGTAGAAACCTAACCACAGCTTTAAACTCTAAGACCCTTACGTCCCTTGTGCAATGGTTTCCTAACGGGGGTTCAGGTTTCTGTCACTCCGGCAACCCCTACGATTAGTAGCCAAATACACAATGCATTCCCCTAGGCCCATATAGGTGAAGTGTCATGTAGTCGACGTTCACATGACACCACTAGAAGAAGTACACCACAACTTAAATAACAATCTATTGAATCTTTCTCAACACAACTCCACTACTAACAACAAGACTTCTCCCATGTCCCCAAGAACAAAACGAACTACTTACAAGACATCATATGGATCATGATCAGAGATGAAATAATGATGTATAACAATCTGAACATAAACAATAATTCAATGGTTCACTCAATAGCATAAACTACAAAGAGTAATCAACATCGGGAAAGTTTCCCCTATGAACTATGGCAAGATTCAACCAATTGTTACAGCAATATGGAGATGGTGATGAGGGTGCTGATGGTGATGATGGTGGTGATGATGATCCCGATGAAGTCCAGCTTGATGGTGGTGTTGATGGCGACGATCTCTCCTCTCCGGGAAGGAATTCCCCCGGAAGATATCTGTCTGCCGGAGAGATCTTTCTCTCTTGGTGTTTTCCGCCCCCTCGAGGCGACGAAATCTTTCTGTGGTCGCTCCCCGAGTCTTAGGGTTTCGGGAGGTTGATATACGCTAGAGGGGAGAGGCTGGAGTGGGCCAGGGCGGCCACACCAGTCCCTTGCGTGGCCTAGGCCTGCCCGCGCCATGGGGTGGTGTGGGCCCCCTGTGGCCTACCTCCACTCCATCTTCTGGCATCCTGAGTCTTCTGGAAAAATAGGATTTTCCGTATATTTTCGCGGATTTTCTGATCTTCGCGAATTTTGCCTCCAAACAACACCTTTTCCATCAGAAACCTGACTGCAGCGGTCCATGCTCCAAAAGTCATCAACCATGCAAAAATAGATGAAATAACATAAGTATCACCTCTCAATACGAAATATATCAATGAATAATAGCGAATTAAGACATAGAATAGTGATGCAAAATGGACGTATCAACTCCCCCCAAGCTTAGACTTCGCTTGTCACCAAGCGAAACTAAACTCAATAAACATGACCTCAAGTTTATGGAGTGAAGAGTCGATAAAAGAATACGGACAAGAAGCATCACATTCATCTAATACATAGATCATAATAGAAAACAACTCACTATTATATAACTCAACTTGTAATGAGTAAAGGAAACACAATAAAGATACATAAAGTGAATCATAATTGGTAAAGGCAAACTTAGCTCTTGGTCGAAGAATAGTTGATAATTTGCTGGAGTTCACAAATAGCTGGTTTTCAAAGAAAGCTTTCAAAGTAGTAAACTTCAAGATAAGAGCAATGTGCAAAACAAGGAACATAAGAAACATGAATGCATAAATCATCATATGAATGAATGAAACACATCAACTCAAAATACTTGCTGAGATAGAAGGGAATAGGTTTACTGACTCAACTACAAAGTAAAAGAAAGGTCCTTCAAAGAGGGAAGCAGGGATTGCAAGTCTCATAAAGAGCTCCCAAAAATTATGATACATACTAGCTTTCAGCTCTCATTGCCCCTATCATAGGCATCTTTAGGTGGTTAAGGTTAAAGTGACACAACTAAGAGGATATGCTTGACAAGTTATAAGTTGAAATCTCAAGCACCTTACTTATGAGTACCGATCCTCATGCTACTCAACTTCAGTCACGAGCAAGATCTTGTCATTGTAAATATATGTGTATCATTGAGAACCGCCAATGGGGTACCCCTTGCACATGACACAGGAGGTATCCCATAATCAAAATGACAAGGCAAGCAGACAGTGAGCATCTCAGCGATCTTTTTATTTGCTATTTGCATAGGTTTTTATTGAGGATGCTTGATAGAATGCTCACTATAGTTATGCTGCAAGTTTCCACCATGATTAGGCATGGCTTAGGCTAGCGGCCCAGGCGTTTCTCTAACACACATATAAACTCCATGATCTTACAAGTTCCACTTTTATTTCACACCGCCAGGATCCATAAGCAAAAGAACATGATATCAACTAGGTACAAGTACCAATGAAGTGTTAAAAGTGGTCCCCATGATACATGGTTCGGCTAACTTCAACTCATAAAGCGCAAGCATATACACAACAAAGAAGGACCCAATGGTTCAAGTGTTAAATGCAAGAAAGTAAAGTGTGCCATCAATTTCGTGAGAGCTTTAATCACTAATTTTCACATAACAAGTTTAATTTGGGAGGTATACAAAACAAGAATTTACTTGGAATAGCAACAATGCTACTAGGTAGGTATGGTGGACACAAATGGAAAAGGTTTTGGTTTAAAGGAGGTGGATGCACAAGAAGAATACCCTCTCAGTACGGGTTTTTGGCTAGCAAGGCTGGGTAGCAAGTACAAGAGTTGAAAGAAACAACCAAACATACAAATGATAAAGACAAACATGCAATCTTCCTTGGAAGCACAAAAGATCTTAACTAGAGAATACTAGACTTATGAGAAAATCAAGAAAGAAAGATGATGAAATTATTTTTCTTTAGAGTACTTTTTATCTTTTTCATTCAACTCTCAAAAATAGTGTTGCTACAGACCGAGCCAGGTTTGCCAAAACCAACTAAATTAACTCAATGATCCCAAAGTGATACCAATACTAACAACAAGATCAATCATATAACCACGAATTGAAAACTAATATAAGCTAAGCAAAAGAGTGAATGATAGAACTTCTCATTAATATTCAATAACGACAACTCACACCAAGGGATACATATCTAACGAGAGAGGGGACACTTCCATAATGCAAACCATACTACATAATAACTCCTCTATTCATGATATGACTCTACTAAAAAGGTAAAAAGATAGAAGATAGTGATGTGATACCGCGGCACTCCCCCAAGCTTGGAACAAACCAAGGGGATGCCAAACCTGATGATGAATTACTCCTTAGGTGGTGGTGGTATCCTCTCATCTTCATCCGTCTTCTAGGGTAAAGGCTTCCCATCAACAAAGGACATCGTGGTTTCCATCATCCTGAAACTTGCAGCAGCACTTATGCGTTTAAACCTAGCCTCATACTCACAGTTTTGATTTTGAACGTCATAGAACTGTGCTTGCAGTTTGTTGGTTGTTTGGCAGAGTGAAAGGACTTCGTCTTTGAGTTCAGCAGTCTCCTTTTGGTGCTCGGTGATGAGTTCGGAACAAATCTTATGGATGATGTCCACTTCGCGCTCCGCCATCTTCCTGTACCTAAAGACTTCTTGCTCCAATGCTTCCATCCTATCCTCTAGACTTCCTTCACCTTTAGGGCCTTGAACCTCCTTAATCCGGACCTCCCCACCTTCGAGCAACAACTCCTTGGGATGAATCTTCAATTCTCTCATGTATGGGTTGATGATATCCTCTAAAGAATCTCCCTTGGATGATCCAGAGGAAGAAATTGTGGCTCCAAATCTGGGATTCTACCTAGCATAAACAGATCGAAACAAAAACACGGCGAAAATACGATATACGAACCTCGGGAGATCCGGGGGGTTATATATTACGAAGTTTCATATCAAAAGGAAGGTACTAGGAGAAAACGGGTCGGAGACGGAGTCCTGGGTGGCCTCACCACCTGGTGGCGTGGCCAGGGGTGGGCCCGCGCCATGGGGTGGTGTGGGCCACCTCGGCTCCGGTTCCGTCCCTTTTTTGCTTCGTAGCTCTCCTTATTGACTGAAAACTGCAAAAATATAGTTGGATTGTATTTTCACGGAACTTTTCTTACCAGAACTGTTACCTAGTTGGAAACGGACTCTACAGGTCTCTGAATTTGGTCCTCAATGAATTTGTCTAGAGTTATAACTTGAAAGGCATCAACATCTTCATTGTAAGAATCTCCAGCAATATAGTGTTTGAGTCGCTGTCCATTCACTACTTGTGTAGTATTATCTTTTAGAGAGGAAATTTTTATTGCTCCTGAACGGAATACTTCTTCAATGATAAAAGGTCCTTCCCATTTTGATAGTAGCTTACCTGCAAAAAATTTGAGACGAGACCTATATAATAGAACTTTCTCACCAACATGAAACTCTCTCTTAAGTATTCGCTTATCATGCCATCTTTTAACTTTTTCCTTAAAGAGCCTAGCATTCTCATAGGCTTCACTCCTCCATTCATCTAAAGAACTTAAGTCAAATAACTTTTCTCACCAGCGAGCTTACAATCTCTATTTAGTTCTTTAACTGCGCAGTAAGCTTTGTGTTCTAACTCTAAGGGTGGGTGGCAAGCTTTCCCATAAACCATTTTATAAGGAGACATTCCCATAGGATTTTTGTAAGCCGTTCTATAAGCCCATAAAGCATCATTCAACTTCTTAGCCCAGTTTTTTCTAGACCTATTAACAGTCTTTTGCAAGATAGATTTAATTTCTCTATTTGATAACTCTACTTGCCCGCTAGTTTGGGGGTGATAAGCTGAAGCAATTCTATGATTAACATCATACTTAGCGAGAGTCTTTCTAAAACCGCCATGAATGAAATGAGAACCCCCATCAGTCATGAGATACCTAGGTACTCCAAACCTAGGAAAGATAACGTCCTTAAGCATTTTTAGAGAGGTTTCCCCGTCAGCACTTTTCGTAGGAATGGCTTCTACCCACTTAGTAACATAATCAACGGCAACAAGAATATGAGTGTAACCCTTCGAAGGAGGGAAAGGACCCATAAAGTCGAATCCCCAACAATCAAAAGGTTTAATAACTAGAGAGTAGTTCATAGGCATTTCATTGCGTCTAGAAATATTACCAACATGCTGACATTCATCACAAGATAAAACAAATTTTCTTGCATCCTTAAAAAGGGTAGGCCAGTAGAAACCTGATTGTAGTACCTTTTGTGTAGTTCTATCTCCTGCATGATGTCCTCCATAGGCGCTACCATGACATTTATGCAATATCTCTTTTTGCTCATATTCTGGAACACATCTTCGCATAATACCATCATACTCCTTCTTTGTATAAGTGCGGGTCATCCCAAAAATAATGCCTCAAATCATAGAAGAACTTTCTCCTTTGCTGAGCTGTAAAAGTTGGAGGCAAATACTTGGAGACAATAAAGTTAGCATAATCAGCATACCAACGGCTTCCTCGTGAGCTCACCCCCACTGCAGCTAACTGTTCATTCGGGAAACTATCATTAACAGGCATAGAGTCAAAAGAGTTGTTTTCCAAACGAGATAAATTATTAGCTACAGGATTTTCAGCACCCTTTCTATCTACTATATGAAGATCAAACTCTGGTAAAAGCAGTACCCATCTAATAAGCCTAGGCTTAGCGTCCTTCTTTGTCATAAGATATTTAATAGCAGCATGATCAGTATGAATGGTTACTTTTGAGTCTACAATATAGGGCCTAAACTTATCACAAGCAAAAACAACAGCTAGAAATTCCTTTTCAGTAGTAGCATAATTCCTTTGAGCAGCGTCTAAAGTCTTACTAGCATAATGGATAACGTTTAACTTTTTATCAATACGCTGCCCAAGGATAGCCCCTACAGCAAGATCACTAGCATCACACATTATTTCAAAGGGTAAACTCCAATCAGGTGGTTGAACAATAGGGGCTGTAGTTAAAGCCTTCTTAAGAGTTTCAAAAGCTTCGTTACAATCATCATAAAAAACAAAGGGTACATCTTTTTGAAGAAGATTAGTAAGGGGTTTTGATATCCTAGAAAAGTCTTTAATAAACCTTCTATAGAAACCAGCATGACCAAGGATACTACGAATACCTTTGATGTCTCTTGGGCATGGCATCTTCTCAATTGCCTCAACCTTAGCTCTATCAACTTCTATGCCTCTTTCAGAAACTTTATGCCCAAGAACAATCCCTTCATTAACCATGAAGTGGCATTTCTCCCAATTAAGAACAAGATTAGTTTCTTCACATCTCTACAAAACTTCATCAAGGTTGTGCAGACAATTATCAAAATAAGTTCCGTAGACAGAAAAATCATCCATGAACACTTCTACAATTTCCTCACAAAAGCCATGAAAGATAGCAGACATGCACCTTTTGAAAGTAGCAGGAGCATTACATAAACCAAAAGGCATACGTCTATAAGCATAAGTTCCATAAGGGCAAGTAAAAGTAGTTTTTTCTTGATCTTGTTGTTTAATAGCAATTTGAGAGAAACCAGAATAACCATCAAGAAAACAAAAATGGGTCTTTTTAGATAACCTTTCCAACATTTGATCAATAAAAGGAAGCGGGTAGTGATCTTTCTTAGTGACTTTATTGACTTTCCTAAAATCGATGCACATCCTATAGCCTACCACTATTCTTTGAGGAATAAGCTCATCATTATCATTAGGGACAACGGTAATACCTCCCTTTTTAGGAACACAATGAACAGGACTAACGCATTCACTATCAGCAATAGGGTAAATAATACCAGCATCAAGGAGTTTCAATACCTCATTCCTTACCACTTCCTTCATCTTAGGATTTAAACGTTGTTGGTGCTCCACTACTGGCTTCGCATCTGGTTCTATGTTGATAGAATGCTGACATATAGTAGATGAAATCCCTTTCAAATCATCTAGAGTATAGCCCATAGCTCCTCGGTGTTTCCTCAAAACCTCCAATAATCTTTCTTCTTCCTCCCCTGAAAGTTTAGCGCTAATAATAACAGGATATATCTTTTTATCATCAATAAAAGCATATTTAAGATCATCAGGGAGAGGTTTTAGATCGAAAACCGGATCCTTTTTAGGTGGCATCGTGGTACCCAAGTCTTCTACAGGCAAGTCGTGCTTAAGCATCATAGGTTGATCACGGAGAATCATGTCAATCTTGTTCCTTTCTTCCATGAAGATTTCACTTTCATGTTCTTCCATAAATTGTTGCAAAGCATTGTTAGGAGCAAGAGAAATAGAAGCAAGTTGTTCAACCCTAAAATCCTCATTATGGGTTTCCTCTTCGCAAGGTTCTTTAGCAAATTTCGAAAAATTAAACTCATAAGATTCCCCATCAAACTTAGTCAAGATTTTCTCCCTCTTGCAATCAATAATAGCTCCACAAGTACTCAAGAAAGGTCTACCAAAAATGATAGGATAAGTTTTACTAGCAGCTGAACCAAGTACTAGAAAATCAGCAGGGTACTTAATCTTACCGCAAAGAACTTCCACGTCTCGCACAATACCAATTGGAGAGATGGTCTCTCTATTAGCAAGGTGAATAACCACATCAATCTCTTCCAACTCGCAAGGACTAATCTCATGCATAATTTCTCTGTAAAGCTCATAAGGAATAGCACTGGAACTTGCACCAATATCACATAAACCATAATAGCAATGATCACCAATTCTAACAGAAAGCACAGGAACACTAGCCTTTTTAGTTCTATTAGGATGTGAAACAATATTAGAAGCATCCTCACAAAAGACTATGTGCCCATCTTCTACGCTTTTAGTGACAAGGTCTTTCACAATTGCTACCACAGGTTCAATGTTTATTTGTTCATCAGGTTTTACAGTTCTTTTTTCACTTTTGGTGATTACATTAGTTATCATTGGATGGTCCTTTACCTTTTCAGGGGAGGGAATCTTCTCGATATAAGGTTCAGGTAAGATGGGGTCGATGATGCAATACTCAGCACTTCCAATAGGGGCATAGTCAACAATATCTTTGTAAGGTGCATGGTACTTGTTCCATCCCCTTTTTGGAATTTCGATATAGGAAGAAAAAGCTCTAAAGCAATTCGTAATAACTTGCAAATCAAGACCATAAATATTACTAATATTTTGAAAGTCATTAGTTCCCATAAAAGATTCAATACATTCATAATCATAATTTATACCTGACTTTCTACCTTTGTCATTCTCCCAAGCTTCAGCATTGTCTTGAATATGGTCTAGAAGGTCCCATTTAGCTTCTTCTTCCATACGAGTGAATGATCCAGCACAAGAAGCATCCAATAAATCTTTATCATGTAGAGGGAGCCTTGCATAAAAGTTATTGATAATAATATTGTTGGGGAGCTCATGAATGGGCCATTTGAGCATTAGTAACTTCAATCTCCCCCAAGCTTGAGTGGTACTCTCTCCATCAAGAGGCCAAAAGTTGTATATTTGATTCCGATCTTTAGGAATCTCACTAGGAGGATAAAACTTTGAATAAAAGAGAGGCATTATTTCCTCCCATTCCAGAGCTTGACCATTCTTCAGCAGCTTATACCATTCCTCAGCTCTTCCTTTCAGTAATAATGAGAATAACTTCATCTTAACTTGATCTGTAGTAATACCTGCACACTTGAACAACCCGCATAATTCGTGTATAAAGAGTAAATGATCACCGGGATGGACAGTTCCATCCCCAACATAATAGTTATCCATAACACGATCAATAATTCTTGTAGGTATTTTGAAAACATCTTTCTCAGCAGGTGGTGGCTTATCTACTACCTTAGCAGTGGTAGTAGCATTACCAAATAAGAAACTCAGCGAATTATCCATAACGAAAATAAAGCAACTAGCAGAAGTAAACAATACTCACAGTAGAAGTTTCCTTTACCAGTTCCACTGTCCAATAGCACTTCACTCCCCGGCAACGGCGCCAGAAAATAGTCTTGATGACCCACAAGTATAGGGGGTGTATCGCAGTATTTTCGATAAGTAAGAGTGTCGAACCCAACGAAGATCAGAAGGTCCTGGCTAGTGGTATGGATCAGGAATTCTCTGCAAATGCTTAGCAAACAGATTTTTAGGGGTTTTTGATAAAGCAAGTAAACAAAGTACGAGCTAATAAAAGACAGTAGGAATGAATGCAGCAAGTGGCCCAATCCTTTATGCATGTGTGTTCTTTTCCACAAACCACACATGGATCCACTAGATTCATTGCATGTGTGTTCTTTTCCACAAACAACTTATGGATCAACCAGTGGTCATTGCATGTGTGTTCTTTTCACAAACTACATGTGGACCCACTAGAGTCATTGTATGTGTGTTCTTATACTAAAACTAGCACTAGAGTCATTACATGTGTGTTCTTTCCACAAACCACATATGGATCAACCAGTGGTTGATGACCCACAAGTATAGGGGGTGTATCGCAGTATTTTTGATAAGTAAGAGTGTCGAACCCAACAAGGAGCAGAAGGTGCTGGCTAGTGGTATGGATCAGGAATACTCTGCAAATACTTAGCAAACAGATTTTTAGGGGGTTTCGATAAAGCAAGTAAATAAAGTACGAGTAAATGAAAGATAGTAAGAATGAATGCAGCAAGTGGCCCAATCCTTTATGCAGCAAAGGACAAGCCGGTTGTATTTCTATAGATGACCAAACATTCTCGAGGACACATGGGAAGACTGTCAAGTGCTTTCGCTTCATATAGTCGATTAATCTTCTCTAGCTTGCTAAGTGTTGTGTGGGTGAACCTGTGCCAATGTACCGCCCCATCCAAGACTAATACATACTTGTGATTATACCCCTTGCAAACATCCGTAAGTACAAGAAAGTAATTAAGGTAGAAACCTAACCACAACTTTAACTCAAAGACCCTTACGTCCCTTGTGCAATGGTTTCCTAACGGGGGTTCAGGTTTCTGTCACTCCGACAACCCCTACGATTAGTAGCCAAACTACATATGGATCAACCAGTGGTCATTGCATGTGTTTTCTTTTCCACAAACCACATATGGATCAACCAGTGGTCATTGCATGTGTCGTCTTTCCACAAACCACACATGGATCAACCAGTGGTCATTGCATGTGTGTTCTTTTCCATAAACCACACATGGATCAAGCAGTGTCATTGCATGCGTGTTCTTTCCACAAACCACATATGGATCAACCAGTGGTCATTGCATGTGTGTTCTTTTCACAAACCACATGTGAAACCACTAGAGTCATTGCATGTGTGTTCTTATACTAAAACCAACACTAGAGTCATTGCATGTGTGTTCTTTTCACAAACCACACATGGATCCACCACTGTCATTGCATGTGTGTTCTTTCCACAAACCACACATGGATCAACCAGTGGTCATTGCATGTGTGTTCCTTTCCACAAACCACATATGGATCAACCAGTGGTCATTGCTTGTGTGTTCTTTCCACAAACCACGTATGGATCAACCAGTGTCATTGCATGTGTGTTCTT
The DNA here is from genome assembly GCA_916181665.1 of Avena sativa. Classification (NCBI taxonomy): domain Eukaryota; kingdom Viridiplantae; phylum Streptophyta; class Magnoliopsida; order Poales; family Poaceae; genus Avena; species Avena sativa. The sequence goes on from OV702289.1 coordinate 689,663,731, forward strand.
TCCACAACCCACATATGGATCCATTTGAGTCATTGCATGTTTGTACTTATACTAAAACCACAAACCAGCACTAGAGTCATTGCATGTGTGTTCTTTTCCACAAACCACACATGGATCCACTAGACTCATTGCATGTGTGTTCTTTTCCACAAACAACTTATGGATCAACCAGTGGTCATTTCATGCGTGTTCTTTTCACAAACTACATGTGGACCCACTAGAGTCATTGTATGTGTGTTCTTATATTAAAACTAGCACTAGAGTCATTGCATGTGTGTTCTTTCCACAAACTACACATGGATCAACCAGTGGTCATTACATGTGTGTTCTTTTCCACAAACCACATATGGATCAACCAGTGGTCATTGCATCTGTGTTCTTTCCATAAACCACACATGGATCAACCAGTGGTCATTGCATGTGTGTTCTTTTCCACAAACCACACATGGATCAAGCAGTGTCATTGCATGTATGTTCTTTCCACAAACCACATATGGATCAACCAGTGGTCATTGCATGTGTGTTCTTTTCACAAACCAAATGTGAACCCACTAGAGTCATTGCATGTGTGTTCTTATACTAAAACCAACACTAGAGTCATTGCATGTGTGTTCTTTTCGCAAACCACACATGGATCCACCACTGTCAATGCATGTGTGTTCTTTCCACAAACCACACATGGATCAACCAGTGGTCATTGCATGTGTATTCTTTTCCACAAACCACATATGGATCAACTAGTGGTCATTGCATGTGTGTTCTTTCCACAAACCACATATGGATCAACTAGAGTCATTGCATGTGTGTTCTTTCCACAAACCACATATGGATCCATTTGAGTCATTGCATGTTTATTCTTATACTAAAACCACAAACCAGCACTAGAGTCGTTGCATGTGTGTTCTTTTCCACAAACCACACATGGATCCACTAGACTCATTGTATGTGTGTTCTTTTCCACAAACAACTTATGGATCAACCAGTGGTCATTGCATGTGTGTTCTTTTCACAAACTACATGTGGACCCACTAGAGTGATTGTATGTGTGTTCTTATACGGAAACTAGCACTAGAGTCATTGCATGTGTGTTCTTACCACAAACCACATATGGATCAACCAGAGTCATTGCATGTATGTTCTTTCCACAAACCACATATGGATCCATTTGAGTCATTGCATGTTTGTTCTTATATTAAAACCACAAACCAGCACTAGAGTCATTGCATGTGTGTTCTTTTCCACAAACCACACATGGATCCACTAGACTCATTGCATGTGTGTTCTTTTCCACAAACAACTTATGGATCATCCAGTGCTCATTGCATGTGTGTTCTTTTCACAAACTACATGTGGACCCTCTTGAGTCATTGTATGTGTGTTCTTATACGGAAACTAGCACTAGAGTCATTGCATGTGTGTTCTTACCACAAACCACATATGGATCAACTAGTGGTCATTGCATGTGTGTTCTTTTCCACAAACCACATATGGATCAACCAGTCGTCATTGCATGTGTGTTCTTTCCAGAAACGACACATGGATCAACCAGTAGTCATTGCATGTGTGTTCTTTTCCACAAACCACACATGGATCAAGCAGTGTCATTGCATGTGTGTTCTTTCCACAAACCACATATGGATCAACTAGTGGTCATTGCATGTGTGTTCTTTTCACAAACCACATGTGAACCCACTAGAGTCATTGCATGTGTGTTCTGAAGGAAATATGCCCTGAGAGGCAATAATAAAGTTGTTATTATATATTCCTTATATATGATAGGTGTTTATTTTAGATGCTAGAAATGTATTGATTCGGAAACATCAATACATGTGTGTTTAATAAACAAAAAGGGTTCCTAGTCATGCCTATCTTATAGACTAGCTTGTTGATTAACAGGATGATCAAGGTTTGCTGATCATGGACATTGGATGTTATTAATAACAAGGTCACACCATTGGTGGAATGATGTGATGAACATTCATCCGAAGTATAGTCTTACGATCAAGTCATTATGTTTATATTGCTATAACATCATACGAAGTAATCTTTATCCTTAGACCATGAGATCATGTTAATTGCTAACACCGGAAGAGTATCTTGTTAACATCAAACGTCACACCGTAACAGGGTGACTATAAAGATGGGTTCATTACTACGAAGGTGTTATGTTGAGGCTCATGGATCAAGAGTGGAATTTGTCAATCCAGATGACGGATAGATATACTTTGGGCCCTCTCGGTCATATCACATTAGGATAGCATGCAAGCAAGTGATGTGATCACTAGAATGTTATATCACGGGAACGAGAAAAGAGTGCATGTCGGTAACGAGATCAAACTAGGTATGGAGATACCGATGATCGAATCTCGGACATGTAATATATCGAGAGACAAAGGGATTTAGTTACAAGCGTTAAAGGTTCTCACGATCACAGGAGTCATCGTTGAATGTGTAGGAGTCAGTACGGATCTCCAGGTCCCGCTGCTGATTATTGATCGGAGAAGGGTCTTGATCATGTCTGCATTATTCGCGAACCATAGGGTGGCACACTTAATAGTTACCGGACACCATTTTGGAGCACATATGTTTCAGACGAAAGAATTGCAAAGCACGGGAATTGTTTCAATAGAAACCGGAAATTGTTTCGGGTGAAATTGCAGAAGGTGGTTCTGCATGTGATATTGAAATATTGCAAGAGGCTATATGTGAATGTTTGTTAATTAAAGTAATTAACAAAAGTCTGAATAAATTTAATAAAAAGAGTTTTATTAAATGAGAGAGCATTAAATTTGGAGAAATTTAATGCATTTAAAGTGGAGACTTTAAAAGGGAATGTGAAGAGGCATTTTAATGTGGAGGGGTTACCACCACATGAATGGGGGAGGTGAGGGGTCACCCCCCATGCGCTGGCCATGGAGAGAGGGGGAACCCCCCTCCTCCTATAAAAGGCCACCCATTCCCTCCTTCATCCTCACACCTCCTTGTGAAGGATCTCTCTCCCCCTCTAGAATTATTCCCCCATGGTCTCGGATTAGCGAGATACATGTTCCTGGTGGCATTTCGTCTGGAAGGAGTTGCTGCTTCTGCTGGATCACTAGAGCGAGGAGGTGGAGGTTGTCCGGTGGCTTGAACGTGTGTGCGAGTGCGGATGCGCTGCTGAGTTGCGGCGCTCGGACTTCCTCACGATCTTGAGATCGGCAAGTGTACGACTACATCAACCACGAGTTCCTACTTGTTAACAAAGCTCGTTGTCTATGAGGGTAAGTTCTCGTTGGATGTATGTCCACCCGTTGCTTTGTACCTAGTAGATTGATCTTGGCGTGTAGTTCACACCGTAGGAAATTTTTTGTTTTCTATGCTGCGGACCCAACAGTGGTATCAGAGCCTGATCTATGCGTAGGTGCTTAGCACGGGTAGTACACATATGGTTGATATGTGGGCGATGATGATCATGTTATTGCATCTTCTATGTATTTTGGATATTGGTGGCATAGTGGGATGAAGCGGCCCGGACCAACCTTACATGTCATCGTACATGAGACCGGTTTCACGACTAACATGCAACTTGTTTTGCATAAGTGGCTGGCGGGTGTCTGTCTCTCCTACTATAGTCAATATATGATTTACAACGAGTTGCTAATAACTTAGTTATCCTCGTTGTGGTTCATGTTCATAGGTAAGAACGGTTCTATCTCCGAAAGCCCTAAGCCACGTAAAACTTGCAATTGATAAATTAGAGGCGTCTAGTTTAGATCGTTGCTGGGCTAGTGTATTGATATGGTATTGTTGTAAGTAGATGTATGGTGGATACTCTTACAACACACTCAACGTGTAAGTTCCATATACCTTGGCCTTACACACAAAGGAATGATAGAGATCATACCACGATGCAAGTGATAGAGATCAAATGCATGGACCATATCATCTCACTTTACACATTAGATGTTAGCATCTTATACTGCTAGTTTGGCGCGTTTGATAGCATTATAAGATGATCCCTCTTTTAGATATCAAGATAAAAATGTGTTCTTCCTTGAGTATGCACCGTTCTATGGATCGTGTTTGAGACATCACGTGATGATCGGGTGTACTCGAATCTACGCTTTCATAGGAACGGGTGTAAGACAGTTTTACACACGCGAATACTAAGGTTCTTACTTGGCGAGCCTAGCATGTACAGACATGGCCTCGGAACACGGATCGAAAGGTTAAGCATGAGTCATATGGTTGATATGATGCCCATATAGATGCTCGCCTTTGAAGCTATATCAACTCACGTGATGATCGGACTTGGTATAGTGGATTTGGTTCATGTAATCACCAAAAGGACACGAGGGATGTCGTTTTTGAGTGGGGGTTCATTAGTAATTTGGATTAGTTGAACTCAATCTATCATAAACTTAGTCTAAATAAACTTTACAAATTTGGTTGTAGATGGCACCACCTGCTTTTAATTTCATGTGTTCATTGGGAAAGAGAAACTTGCTAGGAATGGTAGCAACTTCACCAACTGGGCTATGAATTTGAGGATTCTCCTCACTGCTGCACAAAAGCAATATGTGCTAGATGTGCCGCTAGGCCCCCCATCAGCTCCTGATGCCCTTGACGAGGAAAAGAATGTCTATGTGACTCGTCAGGAGGACCACAACTTAGTTCATTGCGGCATACTGTATGGGCTAGAGCCAGAACTTCGAAAGCGTTTCAAAAATGGCAATGCCTTTGATACCATGGGAGAATTGAAAATGATTTTCGATACCCATGCTACCGTAGAGAGTTATAATTCTACAGAAAAGTTCTTTAGCTGCATGATGGAGGAAAACAGCTCCGTTAGTGAGCACGTACTCAAAATGTCTGGGTACGCCGATAAGCTTGTGTCCTTGGGAATAACGATTCCCATTGACTTAGGCATACATCATGTTCTCCAATCTCTGCCACCTAGCTACAAGAGCTTCGTGATGAACTATAATATGCAGGGCATGAAGAAGTCTCTTCCCGAGCTTCTGTCAATGCTTAAGACTGCAGAAGTGGAGATTAGGAAAGAACATCAAGTGTTGATGATCAATAGGACCACCGGTTTCAAGAAGGACAAGAAAGGCAAGCACAAGGGAAAGAAGGGTGGCAAGTCTGTTGCCACGCCTGAAAAGAAACCCCAGGCTGGCCCTAAGTCTGACACCGAGTGCTACTATTGCAAGGGGACTGTCCATTGGAAACGCAACTGCCCCAAGTATTTGGCGGACAAGAAGTCCAGCAAGGCAAACAAAGGTATATGTGATATACATGTTATTGATGTGTACTTTACTAGTACTCGCAGTAGCACCTGGGTATTTGATACCGGATCGGTTGCTAATATATGTAACTCGGTTCAGGGGCTACGGAACAAGCGACAACTAGCAAGGGATGAGGTCAGGATGCGGGTCGGCAATGGATCAAGAGTTGATGTGATCGCCGTCGGGACGCTACCTCTCCATTTGCCATCGAGATTAGTTATAAACCTAAATAATTGTTATTTGGTGCCTGCACTGAGCATGAACATTTTATTTGGATCGTGTTTGATGCAAAGTGGTCATTCCTTTAAATCTGAGAACAATGGTTGTTCGATTTATAAGAATGATATCTTTTATGGTCATGCACCTATGTTGAATGGTTTATTTCTATTGGATCTCGATAGTAATATTACGCACATTCATAATGTTAATGCTAAAAAGATTAAACTTGATGATGATATGTCTACATATATGTGGCACTGCCGTCTAGGTCATATTGGCGTTAAACGCATGAAGAAACTCCATTCTGATGGACTTTTGGAATCACTTGATTTTGAATCATTTGATACATGTGAGCCATGCCTTATGGGCAAGATGACTAGAACGCCGTTTTCCAGTTCAATGGAACGGGCGACAGATCTATTGGAAATCATACATACTGATGTGTGTGGACCAATGAGTGTGTCGGCGCGAGGTGGATATCGTTATTTTGTTACTTTCACGGATGATTTGAGTAGATACGGGTATATCTATTTGATGAAACACAAATTTGAAACTTTTGAAAAGTTCAAGGAATTTCAGAATGAAGTGGAAAATCATCATAATAGAAAGATCAAGTTTCTACGGTCTGACTGTGGAGGAGAGTATCTAAGTTACGAGTTTAGCACACACATGAAAGAGTGTGGAATAGTTTCACAACTCACGCCTGCCGGAACACCACAACGTAATGGTGTGTCAGAACGTCGTAATCGTACCTTATTGGATATGGTTCGATCTATGATGTCTCTGACTGACTTACCTCTGTCATTTTGGCGTTATGCACTGGAAATAGCTGCATTCACTTTAAATCGGGCACCATCTAAATCCTTTGAAATGACACCGTATGAATTATGGTTTGGAAACAAACCTAAGCTGTCATTTCTCAAGGTTTGGGGATGCGATGTTTATGTGAAGAAACTTCAACCAGATAAACTCGAACCCAAAGCGGAAAAATGCGTCTTCGTAGGATACCCTAAGGAAACAATTGGGTATACCTTCTATCACAGATCCGAGGGCAAGGTTTTTGTTGCCAAGAATGGATCCTTTCTTGAGAAGGAGTTTCTCGCGAAAGGTGTGAGTAGTCGGAAGGTAGAACTCGAAGAGGTTATTGAACCTCTCTTCATGGAATGGCGAGTGGCGCGGCAGCGGAAGTTGTTTCGGAGTTGACTTCACCTGATGAAGAGAGAGCTAATGATAATGATCATGAAACTCCGAAAGAGGACACTACCGGACCTCGCAGGTCAAGCAGGACACGTGCAGCTCCTGAACTGTATGGCAATCCTATTGTGAATTTCATGGTTGATGAAATGGATGACCCTGCGACGTATGAAGAAGCGATGATGAGCCCGGATTCCAACAAATGGCTATAAGCCATGAAATCCGAGATGGAATCCATGTACGAGAACCAAGTTTTGAACTTGGTGGACTTACCTCATGACCGAAAGGCCGTTGAGAATAAATGGATTTTCAAAAGGAAAACTGATGCTGATGGTAATGTGACCATCTATAAGGCTCGACTTGTCGCAAAGGGGTTTCGACAAATTCAAGGAGTTAACTACGATGAGACATTCTCTCCCGTAGCGATGCTTAAATCGGTTAGGATTGTGTAAGCAATTGTTGCATATTTCGATTATGAAATATGGCAGATGGATGTCAAAACTGCGTTCCTCAATGTAAGATTGAAGAAGAGTTGTATATGATACAACCTAAGGGTTTTGTCGATCCTAAGGATGCTAATAAGGTGTGCAAACTTCAGCGATCCATCTATGGCCTAAAGCAAGCATCAAGAAGTTGGAATCTCCGCTTTGATGAGGTGATCAAAGAGTTTGGATTTGTCCAAACTTATGGAGAGGCTTGTATTTACAAGAAAGTGAGTGGGAGCAATGTGGCATTTCTGATATTATATGTGGATGACATATTATTGATTGGAAATGATATAGATCTTTTAAACAGTGTTAAAAGTTATCTAAACAGCAAATTTTCGATGAAAGACCTTGGTGAAGCGTCATATATATTAGACATTAAAATCTACAGAGATAGATCAAGGCGCCTAATTGGGCTATCGCAGAGTACATACCTTGATAAGATATTAAAGAAGTTTAATATGGACGAAAGTAAGAATGGGTTCTTACCTATGTTGCAAGGCAAGACATTGAGTAAGACTCAAAGTCCGACTACGGCGGAAGAAAGAGAGATGATGGATAAGATCCCCTATGCCTCGGCCATAGGCTCTATTATGTATGCCATGCTATGTACAAGACCTGATGTGGCACATGCTACTAGTTTGACTAGTAGGTACCAATCTGATCCAGGTTCGGAACACTGGATAGCGGTAAAGAACATCCTCAAGTACTTGAGAAGAACTAAGGATATGTTTCTCATATACGGAGGTGAAGAAGAGCTAGTCGCTAAGTGTTATGTCGATGCTAGCTTTGACACCGATCCGGATACATATTTCTCTTGAACGGAGCAGCAGTTAGTTGGAGGAGTTCCAAACAACCTATGGTGGCTGGATCAACAACGGAGGCGGAATATGTTGCTGCTTCAGAAGCGGCGCAGGAGGCAGTTTGGATGAAAGAGTTCATTACAGAACTGGGTGTGGTTCCCAGTGCGTTGGAACCGATGGTGATCTATTGTGACAACAATGGAGCCATAGCCAATTCAAAGGAACCAAGGTCTCACAAGAATTCCAAACATATTAAGCGCTGGTTTCACTCCATCCGCGAGCATGTCAAGGATGGAGATATAAAGATTTGTAAAGTACACACGGACCTAAATGTAGCAGATCCATTGACTAAAGTTCTCCCTAGGGCAAAACATGATCAACACCAGAACTCCATGGGTGTTAGATTTATCACTATGTGAACTAGATTATTGTCTCTAGTGCAAGTGGGAGACTGAAGGAAATATGCCCTGAGAGGCAATAATAAAGTTCTTATTATATATTCCTTATATATGATAGATGTTTATTTTACATGCTAGAAATGTATTGATTCGGAAACATCAATACATGTGTGTTTAATAAACAAAAAGGGTTCCTAGTCATGCCTCTCTTATAGACTAGCTTGTTGATTAACAGGATGATCAAGGTTTCCTGATCATGGACATTGGATGTTGTTAATAACAAGGTCACACCATTGGTGGAATGATGTGATGAACATTCATCCGAAGTATAGCATTACGATCAATACATTATGTTTATATTGCATCATAGGAAGTAATCTTTATCCTTAGACCATGAGATCATGTTAATTACTAACACCGGAAGAGTATCTTGATAACATCAAACGTCACACCGTAACAGGGTGACTATAAAGATGGGTTCAGTACTACGAAGGTGTTATGTTGAGGCTCATGGATCAAGAGTGGAATTTGTCAATCCAGATGATGGATAGATATACTCTGGGCCCTCTCGGTGATATCACATTAGGATAGCTTGCAAGCAAGTGATGTGATCACTAGAATGTTATATCACGGGAACGAGTAAAGAGTGCATGTCGGTAACAAGATCAAACTAGGTATGGAGATACCGATGATCGAATCTCGGACATGTAATATATCGAGAGACAAAGGGATTTAGTTACAAGCGTTAAAGGTTCTCACGATCACAGGAGTCATCGTTGAATGTGTAGGAGTCAGTACGGATCTCCAGGTCCTGCTGCTGATTATTGATCGGAGAAGGATCTCGATCATGTCTGCATTATTTGCGAACCGTAGGGTGGCACACTTCAGAGTTACCGGACACCATTTTGGAGCACATATGTTTCAGACGAAAGAATTGCAAAGCGCGGGAATTGTTTCAATAGAAACCGGAAATTGTTTCGGGTGAAATTGCAGAAGGTGGTTCTGCATGTGATATTGAAATATTGCAAGGGGATATATGTGAATGTTTGTTAATTAAAGTAATTAACAAAATTCTGAATAAATTTAATAAAAATAGTTTTATTAAATGAGAGAGCATTAAATTTGGAGAAATTTAATGCATTTAAAGTGGAGACTTTAAAAGGGAATGTGAAGAGGCATTTTAATGTGGAGGGGTTACCACCACATGAATGGGGGAGGTGAGGGGTCACCCCCCATGCGCCGACCATGGAGGGAGGGGGCACCCCCCCTCCTCCTACAAAAGGCCACCCATTCCCTCCTTCATCCTCGAACCTCCTTGTGAAGGATCTCTCTCCCCCTCTAGAATTATTCTCCCATGGTCTCGAATTAGCGAGATACATGTTCCTGGTGGCATTTCGTCTGGAAGGAGTTGCTGCTTCCGCTGGATCGCTGGAGCGAGGAGGTGGAGTTTGTCCGGTGGCTTGAACATGTGTGCGAGTGTGGATGCGCTGCTGAGTTCCGGCGCTCGGACTTCCTCACGATCTTGAGATCGGCAAGTGTACGACTGCTCAACCACGAGTTCCTACTTGTTAACAAAGCTCGTTGTCTACGAGGGTAAGTTCTCGTTGGATGTATGTCCACCCGTTGCTTTGTACCTAGTAGATAGATCTTGGCGTGTAGTTCACACCATAGGAAATTTTTTGTTTTCTATGCTGCGTACCCAACATATTCTTATACTAAAACCAACACTAGAGTCATTGCATGTGTGTTCTTTTCACAAACCACACATGGATCCACCACTGTCATTGCATGTGTGTTCTTTCCAGAAACCACACATGGATCAACCAGTGGTCATTGCATGTGTGTTCTTTTCCACAAACCACACATGGATCAACCAAGTGGTCATTGCATGTGTGTTCTTTTCCACAAACCACATATGGGTCAACCAGTGGTCATTGCATGTGTGTTCTTTCCACAAACCACATATGGATCAACCAGAGTCATTGCATGTGTGTTCTTTCCACAAACCACATATGGATCCATTTGAGTAATTGCATGTTTGTTCTTATACTAAAACCACAAACCAGCACTAGAGTCATTGCATGTGTGTTCTTTTCCACAAACCACTCATGGATCCACTAGACTCATTGCATGTGTGTTCTTTTCCACAAGCAACCTATGGATCAACCAGTGGTCATTGCATGTGTGTTCTTTTCACAAACTACATGTGGACCCACAAGAGTCATTGTATGTATGTTCTTATACTAAAACTAGCACTAGAGTCATTGCATGTGTGTTCTTTCCACAAACCACACATGGATCAACCAGTGGTCATTGCATGTGTGTTCTTTTCCACAAACCACATATGGATCAACAAGTGGTCATTGCATGTGAGTTCTTTCCACAAACCTCATATGGATCAACCAGAGTCATTGCATGTGTGTTCTTTCCACAAACCACATATGGATCCATTTGAGCAATTGCATGTTTGTTCTTATACTAAAACCACAAACCAGCACTAGAGTCATTGCATGTGTGTTCTTTTCCACAAGCCACACATGGATCCACTAGACTCATTGCATGTGTGTTCTTTTCCACAAACAACTTATGGATCAACCAGTGGTCATTGCATGTGTGTTCTTTTCACAAACTACATGTGGACCCACTAGAGTCATTGTATGTGTGTTCTTATACTAAAACTAGCTCTAGAGTCATTGCATGTGTGTTCCTTCCACAAACCACACATGGATCCACCACTGGTCATTGCATGTGTGTTCTTTCCACAAACCACATATGGCTCAACCATTGGTCATTGCATGTGTGTTCTTTCGACAAACCACGCATTGATTAACCAGTGGTCATTGCATGTGTGTTCTTTTCCACAAACCACACATGGATCAAGCAGTGTCATTGCATGTGTGTTCTTTCCACAAACCACATATGGATCAACTAGTGGTCATTGCATGTGTGTTCTTTTCACAAACCACATGTGGACCCACTAGAGTCATTGCATGTGTGTTCTTATACTAAAACCAACACTAGAGTCATTGCATGTTTGTTCTTTTCACAAACCACACATGGATCAACTAGTGGTCATTGCATGTTTGTTCTTTTCCACAAACCACATATGGATCAACCAGTGGTCATTGCATGTGTGTTCTTTCCACAAACCACATATGGATCAACCAGAGTCATTGCATGTGTGTTCTTTCCACAAACCACATATGGATCCATTTGAGTCATTGCATGTTTGTTCTTATACTAAAACCACAAACCAGCACTAGAGTCATTGCATGTGTGTTCTTTTCCACAAACCACACATGGATCCACTAGACTCATTGAATGTGTGTTCTTTTCCACAAACAACTTATGGATCAGCCAGTGGTAATTGCATGTGTGTTCTTTTCACAAACTACATGTGGACCCACTAGAGTCATTGTATGTGTGTTCTTATACTAAAACTAGCACTAGAGTCATTGCATCTGTGTTCTTTCCACAAACCACACATGGATCAACCAGTGGTCATTGCATGTGTGTTCTTTCCACAAACCACATATGGATCAACAAGTGGTCATTGCATGTGAGTTCTTTCAACAAACCTCATATGGATCAACCAGAGTCATTGCATGTGTGTTCTTTCCACAAACCACATATGGATCCATTTGAGTAATTGCATGTTTGTTCTTATACTAAAACCACAAACCAGCACTAGAGTCATTGCATGTGTCTTCTTTTCCACAAACCACACATGGATCCACTAGACTCATTGCATGTGTGTTCTTATCCACAAACAACTTATGGATCAACTAGTGGTCATTCCACGTGTGTTCTTTTCACAAACTACATGTGGATCCACTAGAGTCATTGCATGTGTGTTCTTATACTAAAACTAGCACTAGAGACATTGCATGTGTGTTCTATCCAACACCACACATGGATCCACCACTGTCATTGCATGTGTGTTCTTTCCACAAACCACACATGGATCAACAAGTGATCATTGCATGTGTGTTCTTTCCACAAATCACATATGGATCAACCAGTGGTCATTGCATGTGTGTTCTTTTCCATAAACCACTTATGGATCCATTAGAGTCATTGCATGTGTGTTATTTCCACAAACCACACATGGATCAACCAGTGGTCATTGCATGTGTGTTCTTTTCACAAACCACATGTGAACCCACTAGAGTCATTGCATGTGTGTTCTTATACTAAAACCAACACTAGAGTCATTGCATGTGTGTTCTTTTCACAAACCACACATGGATCCACCACTGTCATTGCCTGTGTGTTCTTTCCACAAACCACACATGGATCAACCAGTGGTCATTGCATGTGTGTTGTTTTCCACAAACCACATATGGATCAACCAGTGGTCATTGCATGTGTGTTCTTTCCACAAACCACGCATGGATCAACCAGTGGTCATTGCATGTGTGTTCTTTTCCACAAACCACACATGGATCAAGCAGTGTCATTGCATGTGTGTTCTTTCCACAAACCACATATGGATCAACTAGTGGTCATTGCATGTGTGTTCTTTTCACAAACCACATGTGGACCCACTAGAGTCATTGCATGTGTGTTCTTATACTAAAACCAACACTAGAGTCATTGCATGTTTGCTCTTTTCACAAACCACACATGGATCCACCACTGTCATTGCATGTGTGTTCTTTCCACAAACCACACATGGATCAACTAGTGTTCATTGCATGTTTGTTCTTTTCCACAAACCACATATGGATCAACCAGTGGTCATTGCATGTGTGTTCTTTCCACAAACCACATATGGATCAACCAGAGTCATTGCGTGTGTATTCCTTCCACAAACCACATATGGATCCATTTGAGTCATTGCATGTTTGTTCTTATACTAAAACCACAAACCAGCACTAGATTCATTGCATGTGTGTTCTTTTCCACAAACCACACATAGATCCACTAGACTCATTGCATGTTTGTTCTTTTCCACAAACAACTTATGGATCAACCAGTGGTGATTGCATGTGTGTTCTTTTCACAAACTACATGTGGACCCACTAGATTCATTGTATGAGTGTTCTTATAATAAAACTAGCACTAGAGTCATTGCATGTGTCTTCTTTCCACAAACTACATATGGATCAACCAGTGGTCATTGCATGGGTGTTCTTTTCCACAAACCACATATGGATCAACCAGTGGTCATTGCATGTGTGTTCTTTCCACAAACCACACATGGATCAACCAGTGGTCATTGCATGTGTTTTCTTTTCCACAAACCACACATGGATCAAGCAGTGTCATTGCATGTGTGTTCTTCCCACAAACCACATATGGATCAACCAGTGGTCATTACATGTGTGTTCTTTTCACAAACCACATGTGAACCCACTAGAGTCATTGCATGTGTGTTCTTATACTAAAACCAACACTAGAGTCATTGCATGTGTGTTCTTTTCACAAACCACACATGGATCCACCACTGTCATTGCATGTGTGTTCTTTCCACAAACCACACATGGATCAACCAGTGGTCATCGCATGTGTGTTCTTTACCACAAACCACATATGGATCAACCAGTGGTCATTGCATGTGTGTTCTTTCCACAAACCACATATGGATCAACCAGAGTCATTGCATGTGTGTTCTTTCCACAAACCACATATGGATCCATTTGAGTCATTGCATGTTTGTTCTTATACTAAAACCACAAACCAGCACTAGATTCATTGCATGTGTGTTCTTTTCCACAAACCACACATAGATCCACTAGACTCATTGCATGTTTGTTCTTTTCCACAAACAACTTATGGATCAACCAGTGGTCATTGCATGTGTGTTCTTTTCACAAACTACATGTGGACCCACTAGATTCATTGTATGAGTGTTCTTATAATAAAACTAGCACTAGAGTCATTGCATGTGTCTTCTTTCCACAAACTACATATGGATCAACCAGTGGTCATTGCATGCGTGTTCTTTTCCACAAACCACATATGGATCAACCAGTGGTCATCGCATGTGTGTTCTTTACCACAAACCACATATGGATCAACCAGTGGTCATTGCATGTGTGTTCTTTCCACAAACCACATATGGATCAACCAGAGTCATTGCATGTGTGTTCTTTCCACAAACCACATATGGATCCATTTGAGTCATTGCATGTTTGTTCTTATACTAAAACCACAAACCAGCACTAGAGTCATCGCATGTGTGTTCTTTTCCACAAACCACACATGGATCCACTAGACTCATTGCATGTGTGTTCTTTTCCACAAACAACTTATGGATCAACCAGTGGTCATTGCATGTGTGTTCTTTTCACAAACTACATGTGGACCCACTAGAGTCATTGTATGTGTGTTCTTATACTAAAACTAGCACTAGAGTCATTTCATGTGTGTTCTTTCCACAAACCACATATGGATCAATTAGTGGTCACTGCATGTGTGTTGTTTTCCACAAACCACATATGGATCAATCAGTGGTCATTGCATGTGTGTTCTTTCCACAAACCATGCATGGATCAACCAGTGGTCATTGCATGTGTGTTCTTTTCCACAAACCACACATGGATCAAGCAGTGTCATTGCATGTGTGTTCTTTCCACAAACCACATATGGACAACTAGTGGTCATTGCATGTGTGTTCTTTTCACAAACCACATGTGGACCCACTAGAGTCATTGCATGTGTGTTCTTATACTAAAACCAACACTAGAGTCATTGCATGTTTATTCTTTTCACAAACCACACATGGATCCACCACTGTCATTGCATGTGTGTTCTTTCCACAAACCACACATGGATCAACTAGTGTTCATTGCATGTTTGTTCTTTTCCACAAACCACATATGGATCAACCAGTGGTCATTGCATGTGTGTTCTTTCCACAAACAACATATGGATCAACCAGAGTCATTGCATGTGTATTCTTTCCACAAACCACATATGGATCCATTTGAGTCATTGCATCTTTGTTCTTATACTAAAACCACAAACCAGCACTAGATTCATTGCATGTGTGTTCTTTTCCACAAACCGCACATAGATCCACTAGACTCATTGCATGTTTGTTCTTTTCCACAAACAACTTATGGATCAACCAGTGGTTATTGCATCTGTGTTCTTTTCACAAACTACATGTTGACCCACTAGATTCATTGTATGAGTGTTCTTATAATAAAACTAGCACTAGAGTCATTGCATGTGTGTTCTTTCCACAAACTACATATGGATCAACCAGTGGTCATTGCATGGGTGTTCTTTTCCACAAACCACATATGGATCAACCAGTGGTCATTGCATGTGTGTTCTTTCCACAAACCACACATGGATCAACCAGTGGTCATTGCATGTGTTTTCTTTTCCACAAACCACACATGGATCAAGCAGTGTCATTGCATGTGTGTTCTTCCCACAAACCACATATGGATCAACCAGTGGTCATTACATGTGTGTTCTTTTCACAAACCACATGGGAACCCACTAGAGTCATTGCATGTGTGTTCTTATACTAAAACCAACACTAGAGTCATTGCATGTGTGTTCTTTTCACAAACCACACATGGATCCACCACTATCATTGCATGTGTGTTCTTTCCACAAACCACACATGGATCAACCAGTGGTCATTGCATGTGTGTTCTTTACCACAAACCACATATGGATTAACCAGTGGTCATTGCATGTGTGTTCTTTCCACAAACCACATATGGATCAACCAGTGGTCATTGCATGTGTGTTCTTTCCACAAACCACGCATGGATCAACCAGTGGTTATTGCATGTGTGTTCTTTTCCACAAACCACACATGGATCAAGCAGTGTCATTGCATGTGTGTTCTTTCCACAAACCACATATGGATCAACTAGTGGTCATTGCATGTGTGTTCTTTTCACAAACCACATGTGGACCCACTAGAGTCATTGCATGTGTGTTCTTATACTAAAACCAACACTACAGTCATTGCATGTTTGCTCTTTTCACAAACCACACATGGATCCACCACTGTCATTGCATGTGTGTTCTTTCCACAAACCACACATGGATCAACTAGTGTTCATTGCATGTTTGTTCTTTTCCACAAACCACATATGGATCAACCAGTGGTCATTGCATGTGTGTTCTTTCCACAAACCACATATGGATCAACCAGAGTCATTGCGTGTGTATTCTTTCCACAAACCACATATGGATCCATTTGAGTCATTGCATGTTTGTTCTTATACTAAAACCACAAACCAGCACTAGATTCATTGCATGTGTGTTCTTTTCCACAAACCACACATAGATCCACTAGACTCATTGCATGTTTGTTCTTTTCCACAAACAACTTATGGATCAACCAGTGGTGATTGCATGTGTGTTCTTTTCACAAACTACATGTGGACCCACTAGATTCATTGTATGAGTGTTCTTATAATAAAACTAGCACTAGAGTCATTGCATGTGTCTTCTTTCCACAAACTACATATGGATCAACCAGTGGTCATTGCATGGGTGTTCTTTTCCACAAACCACATATGGATCAACCAGTGGTCATTGCATGTGTGTTCTTTCCACAAACCACACATGGATCAACCAGTGGTCATTGCATGTGTTTTCTTTTCCACAAACCACACATGGATCAAGCAGTGTCATTGCATGTGTGTTCTTCCCACAAACCACATATGGATCAACCAGTGGTCATTACATGTGTGTTCTTTTCACAAACCACATGTGAACCCACTAGAGTCATTGCATGTGTGTTCTTATACTAAAACCAACACTAGAGTCATTGCATGTGTGTTCTTTTCACAAACCACACATGGATCCACCACTGTCATTGCATGTGTGTTCTTTCCACAAACCACACATGGATCAACCAGTGGTCATCGCATGTGTGTTCTTTACCACAAACCACATATGGATCAACCAGTGGTCATTGCATGTGTGTTCTTGTAGGGGTTCGTAGCATGGAAAACAAAAATTTTCTATCGCATACAAACAAACAAGCCAAGATCTATCTACTAGATTGTAGCAACGAGTCGATGGAATAACTCACCCTCGAAGATTCCAAAGTGTTTAACGAGAGCAGATTCTCGTGGGTGATGTAGTCGTACTCTTTCCGATCTCAAGATCGCGTAGACGATCCTTCCAGCGCCGCGTTCCCGCAGCGCTCCCGCAGTCGGTCACACGTTCGGTACTCGACGAAGACCTTCCTCTCCCTTGTTCCAGCAGGCAGCGGAGGTTGTAGCACTCTCCTCGCGATTCCGGCAGCACAACGGCGTGGTACCGGAAGTAGAGGGGAGATCCCGCAGGGCTTCGCCTTAAGCCGGTGCGAGTATGGTGGAGCTTATGAGAGAGGCTATTAGTGGTCTAGTAATTAGACACACCAATTAGAAGGCTCTAAACCAATTAGAAGGCTCTAAACCGAATAGCTCTAAACCGGGGTCTAGATCTAGGGTTTAGTTTAGAGGATAGGAAACTTGTGTGTCTCTAGGAGGAGCCCTGCCCCTCCTTTTATGGGAGGGGGGTCTTGGCGCGCCAGGGGAGGGAGGGAGTCCCTCCCCAATTCGGCCTTGGGCTGGGCGCCGGCCTGGAGGAGTCCAACTCCTCCTCCAGGTTGGTTCCAACTCCTCTTGCTTGTTTCCCACAGTTTCTTGTTTTGGCAGTTTGACTTTCAAACTGGACATTTGACTTTTCTGTTTTAGGATTCAATTTAATCCTATATTTGGGACAGCAAGAACACTTAGTACATGATGCAATCATTCCAATATGTAATGACACATTCATGTACCCCTTCCCCCCCGGAGTGCCGGACAATCCGGAACCTTCTAGAATATCCCCGATGAAAACACCGGAATCATTCCCGAACTCCGAAACGGGACTTTCCTTATATGAATCTTTATTCTCCGGACCATTCCGGATCACCTCGTGATATCCCGGATCCCATCCGAGACTCCGAACAACATTCGGTCTCTTTCTCATAATACCATAACTACTCAAACAACGTCGAATCCTTAAGTGTGTCTCCCTACGGTTCGTGAATTATGCGGACATGATCGAGACACTTCTCCGATCAATAACCAATAGAGGAATCTGGAAATTCATATGGCTCCCACATATTTCTACGATTACTTTGCGATCGAATGAACCACTTACATACGATACCAATTTCCCTTTGTCTCACGATATGTTACTTATCCGAGGTTATGATCGTCGGTATCTCTGCATACCTAGTTCAACCTCGTTACTGATAAGTACTCTTTTCTCGTTCCCGTGATATGTGATCCCTTGTGACCAAGTCACATGCTTGCAAGCTAATTGGATGACATTTCACCGAGAGGGCCCAGAGAATATCTATCCGTCATGTGGATGGACAAATCCCACTCTTGATCCATGTGTTTCAACCAATACTTTCTGAACACTCAATGCCACTTTTATAGCCACCCTGTTACGGTGTGGTGTTTGATGACATCAAAGCATCCATCCAGTAAAGGTGATATGCATGATCTCATGGTCGAAGGAATTAGGTTACTATGTATCAGAAAGCATATAGCAATTGAACTATTGAAATGACTTGATCTTTATGCTACGCTTATCTATAGGAGTATGTCCATCACATCATTCTCCTAACGATATGATCCTGTTGTTAATAACATCTCTATGTTCATGATCAGGAAACCATGATCATATATTAACCAACAAGCTAGTTTAACAAGAGGCTTTACTAGGGACTCTTATTTTAGTTTACAAATCACACAAGTATTAATGTTTCCGGTTAATACAATTATAGCATGGTATGTAAACATTTATCATAAGTGTGAAGACATGATAATAACCACTTTATTATTGCCTCTTGGGCATATCTCCAACAGTTCTTTCCACAAACCACATATGGATCAACCAGAGTCATTGCATGTGTGTTCTTTCCACAAACCACATATGGATCCATTTGAGTCATTGCATGTTTGTTCTTATACCAAAACCACAAACCAGCACTAGAGTCATTGCATGTGTGTTCTTTTCCACAAACCACACATGGATCCACTAGACTCATTGCATGTGTGTTCTTTTACACAAACAACTTATGGATCAACCAGTGGTCATTGCATGTGTGTTCTTTTCACAAACTACATGTGGACCCACTAGAGTCATTGTATGTGTGTTCTTATACTAAAACTAGCACTAGAGTCATTGCATGTGTGTTCTTTCCACAAACCACATATGGATCAATTAGTGGTCACTGCATGTGTGTTGTTTTCCACAAACCACATATGGATCAATCAGTGGTCATTGCATGTGTGTTCTTTCCACAAACCATGCATGGATCAACCAGTGGTCATTGCATGTGTGTTCTTTTCCACAAACCACACATGGATCAAGCAGTGTCATTGCATGTGTGTTCTTTCCACAAACCACATATGGATCAACTAGTGGTCATTGCATGTGTGTTCTTTTCACAAACCACATGTGGACCCACTAGAGTCATTGCATGTGTGTTCTTATACTAAAACCAACACTAGAGTCATTGCATGTTTGTTCTTTTCACAAACCACACATGGATCCACCACTGACATTGCATGTGTGTTCTTTCCACAAACCACACATGGATCAACTAGTGGTCATTGCATGTTTGTTCTTTTCCACAAACCACATATGGATCAACCAGTGGTCATTGCATGTGTGTTCTTTCCACAAACAACATATGGATCAACCAGAGTCATTGCATGTGTATTCTTTCCACAAACCACATATGGATCCATTTGAGTCATTGCATCTTTGTTCTTATACTAAAACCACAAACCAGCACTAGATTCATTGCATGTGTGTTCTTTTCCACAAACCACACATAGATCCACTAGACTCATTGCATGTTTGTTCTTTTCCACAAACAACTTATGGATCAACCAGTGGTTATTGCATGTGTGTTCTTTTCACAAACTACATGTTGACCCACTAGATTCATTGTATGAGTGTTCTTATAATAAAACTAGCACTAGAGTCATTTCATGTGTGTTCTTTCCACAAACTACATATGGATCAACCAGTGGTCATTGCATGGGTGTTCTTTTCCACAAACCACATATGGATCAACCAGTGGTCATTGCATGTGTGTTCTTTCCACAAACCACACATGGATCAACCAGTGGTCATTGCATGTGTTTTCTTTTCCACAAACCACACATGGATCAAGCAGTGTCATTGCATGTGTGTTCTTCCCACAAACCACATATGGATCAACCAGTGGTCATTACATGTGTGTTCTTTTCACAAACCACATGTGAACCCACTAGAGTCATTGCATGTGTGTTCTTATACTAAAACCAACACTAGAGTCATTGCATGTGTGTTCTTTTCGAAAACCACACATGGATCCACCACTATCATTGCATCTGTGTTCTTTCCACAAACCACAAATGGATCAACCAATGGTCATTGCATGTGTGTTGTTTTCCACAAACCACATATGGATTAACCAGTGGTCATTGCATGTGTGTTCTTTCCACAAACCACGCATGGATCAACCAGTGGTCATTGCATGTGTGTTCTTTTCCACAAACCACACATGGATCAAGCAGTGTCATTGCATGTGTGTTCTTTCCACAAACCACATATGGATCAACTAGTGGTCATTGCATGTGTGTTCTTTTCACAAACCACATGTGGACCCACTAGAGTCATTGCATGTGTGTTCTTATACTAAAACCAACACTAGAGTCATTGCATGTTTGCTCTTTTCACAAACCACACATGGATCCACCACTGTCATTGCATGTGTGTTCTTTCCACAAACCACACATGGATCAACTAGTGTTCATTGCATGTTTGTTCTTTTCCACAAACCACATATGGATCAACCAGTGGTCATTGCATGTGTGTTCTTTCCACAAACCACATATGGATCAACCAGAGTCATTGCGTGTGTATTCTTTCCACAAACCACATATGGATCCATTTGAGTCATTGCATGTTTGTTCTTATACTAAAACCACAAACCAGCACTAGATTCATTGCATGTGTGTTCTTTTCCACAAACCACACATAGATCCACTAGACTCATTGCATGTTTGTTCTTTTCCACAAACAACTTATGGATCAACCAGTGGTGATTGGATGTGTGTTCTTTTCACAAACTACATGTGGACCCACTAGATTCATTGTATGAGTGTTCTTATAATAAAACTAGCACTAGAGTCATTGCATGTGTCTTCTTTCCACAAACTACATATGGATCAACCAGTGGTCATTGCATGGGTGTTCTTTTCCACAAACCACATATGGATCAACCAGTGGTCATTGCATGTGTGTTCTTTCCACAAACCACACATGGATCAACCAGTGGTCATTGCATGTGTTTTCTTTTCCACAAACCACACATGGATCAAGCAGTGTCATTGCATGTGTGTTCTTCCCACAAACCACATATGGATCAACCAGTGGTCATTACATATGTGTTCTTTTCACAAACCACATGTGATCCCACTAGAGTCATTGCATGTGTGTTCTTATACTAAAACCAACACTAGAGTCATTGCATGTGTGTTCTTTTCACAAACCACACATGGATCCACCACTGTCATTGCATGTGTGTTCTTTCCACAAACCACACATGGATCAACCAGTGGTCATCGCATGTGTGTTCTTTACCACAAACCACATATGGATCAACCAGTGGTCATTGCATGTGTGTTCTTTCCACAAACCACATATGGATCAACCAGAGTCATTGCATGTGTGTTCTTTCCACAAACCACATATGGATCCATTTGAGTCATTGCATGTTTGTTCTTATACCAAAACCACAAACCAGCACTAGAGTCATTGCATGTGTGTTCTTTTCCACAAACCACACATGGATCCACTAGACTCATTGCATGTGTGTTCTTTTACACAAACAACTTATGGATCAACCAGTGGTCATTGCATGTGTGTTCTTTTCACAAACTACATGTGGACCCACTAGAGTCATTGTATGTGTGTTCTTATACTAAAACTAGCACTAGAGTCATTGCATGTGTGTTCTTTCCACAAACCACATATGGATCAATTAGTGGTCACTGCATGTGTGTTGTTTTCCACAAACCACATATGGATCAATCAGTGGTCATTGCATGTGTGTTCTTTCCACAAACCATGCATGGATCAACCAGTGGTCATTGCATGTGTGTTCTTTTCCACAAACCACACATGGATCAAGCAGTGTCATTGCATGTGTGTTCTTTCCACAAACCACATATGGATCAACTAGTGGTCATTGCATGTGTGTTCTTTTCACAAACCACATGTGGACCCACTAGAGTCATTGCATGTGTGTTCTTATACTAAAACCAACACTAGAGTCATTGCATGTTTGTTCTTTTCACAAACCACACATGGATCCACCACTGACATTGCATGTGTGTTCTTTCCACAAACCACACATGGATCAACTAGTGTTCATTGCATGTTTGTTCTTTTCCACAAACCACATATGGATCAACCAGTGGTCATTGCATGTGTGTTCTTTCCACAAACAACATATGGATCAACCAGAGTCATTGCATGTGTATTCTTTCCACAAACCACATATGGATCCATTTGAGTCATTGCATCTTTGTTCTTATACTAAAACCACAAACCAGCACTAGATTCATTGCATGTGTGTTCTTTTCCACAAACCACACATAGATCCACTAGACTCATTGCATGTTTGTTCTTTTCCACAAACAACTTATGGATCAACCAGTGGTTATTGCATGTGTGTTCTTTTCACAAACTACATGTTGACCCACTAGATTCATTGTATGAGTGTTCTTATAATAAAACTAGCACTAGAGTCATTGCATATGTGTTCTTTCCACAAACTACATATGGATCAACCAGTGGTCATTGCATGGGTGTTCTTTTCCACAAACCACATATGGATCAACCAGTGGTCATTGCATGTGTGTTCTTTCCACAAACCACACATGGATCAACCAGTGGTCATTGCATGTGTTTTCTTTTCCACAAACCACACATGGATCAAGCAGTGTCATTGCATGTGTGTTCTTCCCACAAACCACATATGGATCAACCAGTGGTCATTACATGTGTGTTCTTTTCACAAACCACATGTGAACCCACTAGAGTCATTGCATGTGTGTTCTTATACTAAAACCAACACTAGAGTCATTGCATGTGTGTTCTTTTCACAAACCACACATGGATCCACCACTATCATTGCATCTGTGTTCTTTCCACAAACCACAAATGGATCAACCAGTGGTCATTGCATGTGTGTTGTTTTCCACAAACCACATATGGATTAACCATTGGTCATTGCATGTGTGTTCTTTCCACAAACCACGCATGGATCAACTAGTGGTCATTGCATGTGTGTTCTTTTCCACAAACCACACATGGATCAAGCAGTGTCATTGCATGTGTGTTCTTTCCACAAACCACATATGGATCAACTAGTGGTCATTGCATGTGTGTTCTTTTCACAAACCACATGTGGACCCACTAGAGTCATTGCATGTGTGTTCTTATACTAAAACCAACACTAGAGTCATTGCATGTTTGCTCTTTTCACAAACCACACATGGATCCACCACTGTCATTGCATGTGTGTTCTTTCCACAAACCACACATGGATCAACTAGTGTTCATTGCATGTTTGTTCTTTTCCACAAACCACATATGGATCAACCAGTGGTCATTGCATGTGTGTTCTTTCCACAAACCACATATGGATCAACCAGAGTCATTGCATGTGTATTCTTTCCACAAACCACATATGGATCCATTTGAGTCATTGCATGTTTGTTCTTATACTAAAACCACAAACCAGCACTAGATTCATTACATGTGTGTTCTTTTCCACAAACCACACATAGATCCACTAGACTCATTGCATGTTTGTTCTTTTCCACAAACAACTTATGGATCAACCAGTGGTGATTGCATGTGTGTTCTTTTCACAAACTACATGTGGACCCACTAGATTCATTGTATGAGTGTTCTTATAATAAAACTAGCACTAGAGTCATTGCATGTGTCTTCTTTCCACAAACTACATATGGATCAACCAGTGGTCATTGCATGGGTGTTCTTTTCCACAAACCACATATGGATCAACCAGTGGTCATTGCATGTGTGTTCTTTCCACAAACCACACATGGATCAACCAGTGGTCATTGCATGTGTTTTCTTTTCCACAAACCACACATGGATCAAGCAGTGTCATTGCATGTGTGTTCTTCCCACAAACCACATATGGATCAACCAGTGGTCATTACATGTGTGTTCTTTTCACAAACCACATGTGAACCCACTAGAGTCATTGCATGTGTGTTCTTATACTAAAACCAACACTAGAGTCATTGCATGTGTGTTCTTTTCACAAACCACACATGGATCCACCACTGTCATTGCATGTGTGTTCTTTCCACAAACCACACATGGATAAACCAGTGGTCATCGCATGTGTGTTCTTTACCACAAACCACATATGGATCAACCAGTGGTCATTGCATGTGTGTTCTTTCCACAAACCACATATGGATCAACCAGAGTCATTGCATGTGTGTTCTTTCCACAAACCACATATGGATCCATTTGAGTCATTGCATGTTTGTTCTTATACTAAAACCACAAACCAGCACTAGAGTCATTGCATGTGTGTTCTTTTCCACAAACCACACATGGATCCACTAGACTCATTGCATGTGTGTTCTTTTCCACAAACAACTTATGGATCAACCAGTGGTCATTGCATGTGTGTTCTTTTCACAAACTACATGTGGACCCACTAGAGTCATTGTATGTGTGTTCTTATACTAAAACTAGCACTAGAGTCATTGCATGTGTGTTCTTTCCACAAACCACATATGGATCAATTAGTGGTCACTGCACGTGTGTTGTTTTCCACAAACCACATATGGATCAATCAGTGGTCATTGCATGTGTGTTCTTTCCACAAACCATGCATGGATCAACCAGTGGTCATTGCATGTTTGTTCTTTTCCACAAACCACACATGGATCAAGCAGTGTCATTGCATGTGTGTTCTTTCCACAAACCACATATGGACAACTAGTGGTCATTGCATGTGTGTTCTTTTCACAAACCACATGTGGACCCACTAGAGTCATTGCATGTGTGTTCTTATACTAAAACCAACACTAGAGTCATTGCATGTTTGTTCTTTTCACAAACCACACATGGATCCACCACTGTCATTGCATGTGTGTTCTTTCCACAAACCACACATGGATCAACTAGTGTTCATTGCATGTTTGTTCTTTTCCACAAACCACATATGGATCAACCAGTGGTCATTGCATGTGTGTTCTTTCCACAAACAACATATGGATCAACAAGAGTCATTGCATGTGTATTCTTTCCACAAACCACATATGGATCCATTTGAGTCATTGCATGTTTGTTCTTATACTAAAACCACAAACCAACACTAGAGTCATTGCATGTGTGTTCTTTTCCACAAACCACACATGGATCCACTAGACTCATTGCATGTGTGTTCTTTTCCACAAACAACTTATGGATCAACCAGTGGTCATTGCATGTGTGTTCTTTTCACAAACTACATGTGGACCCACTAGAGTCATTGTATGTGTGTTCTGATACTAAAACTAGTACTAGAGTCATTGCATGTGTGTTCTTTCCACAAACCACATATGGATCCATTTGAGTCATTGCATCTTTGTTCTTATACTAAAACCACAAACCAGCACTAGATTCATTGCATGTGTGTTCTTTTCCACAAACCACACATAGATCCACTAGACTCATTGCATGTTTGTTCTTTTCCACAAACAACTTATGGATCAACCAGTGGTTATTGCATGTGTGTTCTTTTCACAAACTACATGTGGACCCACTAGATTCATTGTATGAGTGTTCTTATAATAAAACTAGCACTAGAGTCATTGCATGTGTGTTCTTTCCACAAACTACATATGGATCAACCAGTGGTCATTGCATGGGTGTTCTTTTCCACAAACCACATATGGATCAACCAGTGGTCATTGCATGTGTGTTCTTTCCACAAACCACACATGGATCAACCAGTGGTCATTGCATGTGTTTTCTTTTCCACAAACCACACATGGATCAAGCAGTGTCATTGCATGTGTGTTCTTCCCACAAACCACATATGGATCAACCAGTGGTCATTACATGTGTGTTCTTTTCACAAACCACATGGGAACCCACTAGAGTCATTGCATGTGTGTTCTTATACTAAAACCAACACTAGAGGCATTGCATGTGTGTTCTTTTCACAAACCACACATGGATCCACCACTATCATTGCATGTGTGTTCTTTCCACAAACCACACATGGATCAACCAGTGGTCATTGCATGTGTGTTCTTTACCACAAACCACATATGGATCAACCAGTGGTCATTGCATGTGTGTTCTTTCCACAAACCACATATGGATCAACCAGAGTCATTGCATGTGTGTTCTTTCCACAAACCACATATGGATCCATTTGAGTCATTGCATGTTTGTTCTTATACTAAAACCACAAACCAGCACTAGAGTCATTGCATGTGTGTTCTTTTCCACAATCCACACATGGATCCACTAGACTCATTGCATGTGTGTTCTTTTCCACAAACAACTTATGGATCAACCAGTGGTCATTGCATGTGTGTTCTTTTCACAAACTACATGTGGACCCACTAGAGTCATTGTATGTGTGTTCTTATACTAAAACTAGCACTACAGTAATTGCATGTGTGTTCTTTCCACAAACCACATATGGATCAACCAGTGGTCATTGCATGTGTGTTGTTTTCCACAAACCACATATGGATCAACCAGTGGTCATTGCATGTGTATTCTTTACACAAACCACACATGGATCAACCAGTGGTCATTGCATGTGTGTTCTTTTCCACAAACCACACATGGATCAAGCGGTGTCATTGCATGTGTATTCTTTCCACAAACCACATATGGATCAACCAGTGCTCATTGCATGTGTGTTCTTTTCACAAAGCACATGTGAACCCACTAGAGTCATTGCATGTGTGTTCTTATAGTAAAACCAACACTAGAGTCATTGCATGTGTGTTCTTTTCACAAACCACAAATGGATCCACCACTATCATTGCATGTGTGTTCTTTCCACAAACCACACATGGGTCAACTAGTGGTCATTGCATGTGCGTTCTTGTCCACAAACCACATATGGATCAACCAGTGGTCATTGCATGTGTGTTCTTTCCACAAGCCACATATGGATCAACCAGAGTCATTGCATGTGTGTTCTTTCCACAAACCACATATGGATCCATTTGAGTCATTGCATGTTTGTTCTTATACTAAAACCACAAACCAGCACTTGAGTCATTGCATGTGTGTTCTTTTCCACAAACCACATATGGATCCACTAGACTCATTGCATGTGTGTTCTTTTCCACAAACAACTTATGGATCAACCAGTGGTCATTGCATGTGTGTTCTTTTCACAAACTACATGTGGACCCACTAGAGTCATTGTATGTGTGTTCTTATACTAAAACTAGCACTAGAGTCATTGCATGTGGGTTCTTACCACAAACCACATATGGATCAACCAGTGGTCATTGCATGTGTGTTCTTTTCCACAAACCACACATGGATCCACTAGACTCATTGCATGTGTGTTCTTTTCCACAAACAACTTATGGATCAAACAGTGGTCATTGCATGTGTGTTCTTTTCCACAAACCACACATGGATCAAGCAGTGTCATTGCATGTGTGTTCTTTCAACAAACCACATATGGATCAACTAGTGGTCATTGCATGTGTGTTCTTTTCACAAACCACATGTGAACCCACTAGAGTCATTGCATGTGTGTTCTTATAGTAAAACCAACACTAGAGTCATTACATGTGAGTTCTTTTCACAAACAACACATGGTTCCACTACTGTCATTGCATGTGTGTTCTTTCCACAAACCACACATGGATCAACCAGTGGTCATTGCATGTGTGTTCTTTTCGACAAACCACATATGGATCAACCAGTGGTTATTGCATGTGTGTTCTTTCCCAAAAACCACATATGGATCAACGAGAGTCATTGCATGTGTGTTCTTTCCACAAACCACATATGGATCCATTTGAGTAATTGCATGTTTGTTCTTATACTAAAACCACAAACCAGTACTAGAATCATTGCATGTGTGTTCTTTTCCACAAACCACTCATGGATCCACTAGACTCATTGCATGTGTGTTCTTTTCCACAAACAAACTATGGATCAACCAGTGGTTATTGCATGTGTGTTATTTTCACAAACTACATGTGGACCCACTAGAGTCATTGTATGTATGTTCTTATACTAAAACTAGCACTAGAGTCATTGCATGTGTGTTCTTTCCACAAACCACACATGGATCAACCAGGGGTCATTGCATGTGTGTTCTTTTCCACAAACCACATATGGATCAACAAGTGGTCATTGCATGTGAGTTCTTTCCACAAACCTCATATGGATCAACCAGAGTCATTGCATGTGTGTTCTTTCCACAAACCACATATGGATCAACTAGTGGTCATTGCATGTGTGTTCTTTTCACAAACCACATGTGAACACACTAAAGTCATTGCATGTGTGTTCTTATACTACAACCAACACTAGAGTCATTACATGTGTGTTCTTTTCACAAACCACACATGGATCCACCACTGTCATTGCATGTGTGTTCTTTCCACAAACCACACATGGATCAACCAGTGGTCATTGCATGTGTTATCTTTTCCACAAACCACATATGGATCAACCAGTGGTCATTGCATGTGTGTTCTTTCCACAAACCACATATGGGTCAACCAGAGTCATTGCATGTGTGTTCTTTCCACAAACCACATATGGATCCATTTGAGTAATTGCATGTTTGTTCTTATACTAAAACCACAAACCAGCACTAGAGTCATGGCATGTGTGGTCTTTTCCACAAACCACTCATGGATCCACTAGACTCATTGCATGACTGTTCTTTTCCACAAACCACTCATGGATCCACTAGACTCATTGCATGAGTGTTCTTTTCCACAAACAAACTATGGATCAACCAGTGGTCATTGCATGTCTGTTCTTTTCACAAACTACATGTGGACCCACTAGAGTCATTGTATGTATGTTCTTATACTAAAACTAGCACTAGAGTCATTGCATGTGTGTTCTTTCCACAAACCACACATGGATCAACCAGTGGTCATTGCATGTGTGTTCTTTTCCACAAACCACATATGGATCAACAAGTGGTCATTGCATGTGAGTTCTTTCCACAAACCTCATATGGATCAACTAGAGTCATTGCATGTGTGTTCTTTCCACAAACCACATATGGATCCATTTGAGTAATTACATGTTTGTTCTTATACTAAAACCACAAACCAGCACTAGAGTCATTGCATGTGTGTTCTTTTCCACAAACCACACATGGATCAAGCAGTGTCTTTGCATGTGTGTTCTTTTCACAAACCACATATGGATCAACTAGTGGTCATTGCATGTGTGTTCTTTTCACAAACCACATGTGGACCCACTAGAGTCATTGCATGTGTGTTCTTATACTAAAACCAACACTAGAGTCATTGCATGTTTGTTCTTTTCACAAACCACACATGGATCCACCACTGTCATTGCATGTGTGTTCTTTCCACAAACCACACATGGATCAACTAGTGTTCATTGCATGTTTGTTCTTTTCCACAAACCACATATGGATCAACCAGTGGTCATTGCATGTGTGTTCTTTCCACAAACAACATATGGATCAACCAGAGTCATTGCATGTGTATTTTTTCCACAAACCACATATGGATCCATTTGAGTCATTGCATCTTTGTTCTTATACTAAAACCACAAACCAGCACTAGATTCATTGCATGTGTGTTCTATTCCACAAACCACACATAGATCCACTAGACTCATTGCATGTTTGTTCTTTTCCACAAACAACTTATGGATCAACCAGTGGTTATTGCATGTGTGTTCTTTTCACAAACTACATGTGGACCCACTAGATTCATTGTATGAGTGTTCTTATAATAAAATTAGCACTAGAGTCATTGCATGTGTGTTCTTTCCACAAACTACATATGGATCAACCAGTGGTCATTGCATGGGTGTTCTTTTCCACAAACCACATATGGATCAACCAGTGGTCATTGCATGTGTGTTCTTTCCACAAACCACACATGGATCAACCAGTGGTCATTGCATGTGTTTTGTTTTCCACAAACCACACATGGATCAAGCAGTGTCATTGCATGTGTGTTCTTCCCACAAACCACATATGGATCAACCAGTGGTCATTACATGTGTGTTCTTTTCACAAACCACATGGGAACCCACTAGAGTCATTGCATGTGTGTTCTTATACTAAAACCAACACTAGAGTCATTGCATGTGTGTTCTTTTCACAAACCACACATGGATCCACCACTATCATTGCATGTGTGTTCTTTCCACAAACCACACATGGATCAACCAGTGGTCATTGCATGTGTGTTCTTTACCACAAACCACATATGGATCAACCAGTGGTCATTGCATGTGTGTTCTTTCCACAAACCACATATGGATCAACCAGAGTCATTGCATGTGTGTTCTTTCCACAAACCACATATGGATCCATTTGAGTCATTGCATGTTTGTTCTTATACTAAAACCACAAACCAGCACTAGAGTCATTGCATGTGTGTTCTTTTCCACAAACCACACATGGATCCACTAGACTCATTGCATGTGTGTTCTTTTCCACAAACAACTTATGGATCAACCAGTGGTCATTGCATGTGTGTTCTTTTCACAAACTACATGTGGACCCACTAGAGTCATTGTATGTGTGCTCTTATACTAAAACTAGCACTAGAGTAATTGCATGTGTGTTCTTTCCACAAACCACATATGGATCAACCAGTGGTCATTGCATGTGTGTTGTTTTCCACAAACCACATATGGATCAACCAGTGGTCATTGCATGTGTGTTCTTTACACAAACCACACATGGATCAACCAGTGGTCATTGCATGTGTGTTCTTTTCCACAAACCACACATGGATCAAGCGGTGTCATTGCATGTGTATTCTTTCCACAAACCACATATGGATCAACCAGTGCTCATTGCATGTGTGTTCTTTTCACAAAGCACATGTGAACCCACTAGAGTCATTGCATGTGTGTTCTTATAGTAAAACCAACACTAGAGTCATTGCATGTGTGTTCTTTTCACAAACCACAAATGGATCCACCACTGTCATTGCATGTGTGTTCTTTCCACAAACCACACATGGGTCAACTAGTGGTCATTGCATGTGCGTTCTTTTCCACAAACCACATATGGATCAACCAGTGGTCATTGCATGTGTGTTCTTTCCACAAGCCACATATGGATCAACCAGAGTCATTGCATGTGTGTTCTTTCCACAAACCACATATGGATCCATTTGAGTCATTGCATGTTTGTTCTTATACTAAAACCACAAACCAGCACTAGAGTCATTGCATGTGTGTTCTTTTCCACAAACCACATATGGATCCACTAGACTCATTGCATGTGTGTTCTTTTCCACAAACAACTTATGGATCAACCAGTGGTCATTGCATGTGTGTTCTTTTCACAAACTACATGTGGACCCACTAGAGTCATTGTATGTGTGTTCTTATACTAAAACTAGCACTAGAGTCATTGCATGTGGGTTCTTACCACAAACCACATATGGATCAACCAGTGGTCATTGCATGTGTGTTCTTTTCCACAAACCACACATGGATCCACTAGACTCATTGCATGTGTGTTCTTTTCCACAAACAACTTATGGATCAAACAGTGGTCATTGCATGTGTGTTCTTTTCCACAAACCACACATGGATCAAGCAGTGTCATTGCATGTGTGTTCTTTCAACAAACCACATATGGATCAACTAGTGGTCATTGCATGTGTGTTCTTTTCACAAACCACATGTGAACCCACTAGAGTCATTGCATGTGTGTTCTTATAGTAAAACCAACACTAGAGTCATTACATGTGAGTTCTTTTCACAAACCACACATGGTTCCACCACTCATTGCATGTGTGTTCTTTCCACAAACCACACATGGATCAACCAGTGGTCATTGCATGTGTGTTCTTTTCCACAAACCACATATGGATCAACCAGTGGTTATTGCATGTGTGTTCTTTCCAAAAAACCACATATGGATCAACGAGAGTCATTGCATGTGTGTTCTTTCCACAAACCACATATGGATACATTTGAGTAATTGCATGTTTGTTCTTATACTAAAACCACAAACCAGTACTAGAATCATTGCATGTGTGTTCTTTTCCACAAACCACTCATGGATCCACTAGACTCATTGCATGTGTGTTCTTTTCCACAAACAAACTATGGATCAACCAGTGGTTATTGCATGTGTGTTCTTTTCACAAACTACATGTGGACCCACTAGAGTCATTGTATGTATGTTCTTATACTAAAACTAGCACTAGAGTCATTGCATGTGTGTTCTTTCCACAAACCACACATGGATCAACCAGGGGTCATTGCATGTGTGTTTTTTCCACAAACCACATATGGATCAACAAGTGGTCATTGCATGTGAGTTCTTTCCACAAACCTCATATGGATCAACCAGAGTCATTGCATGTGTGTTCTTTCCACAAACCACATATGGATCAACTAGTGGTCATTGCATGTGTGTTCTTTTCACAAACCACATGTGAACACACTAAAGTCATTGCATGTGTTTTCTTATACTACAACCAACACTAGAGTCATTACATGTGTGTTCTTTTCACAAACCACACATGGATCCACCACTGTCATTGCATGTGTGTTCTTTCCACAAACCACACATGGATCAACCAGTGGTCATTGCATGTGTTATCTTTTCCACAAACCACATATGGATCAACCAGTGGTCATTGCATGTGTGTTCTTTCCACAAACCACATATGGGTCAACCAGAGTCATTGCATGTGTGTTCTTTCCACAAACCACATATGGATCCATTTGAGTAATTGCATGTTTGTTCTTATACTAAAACCATAAACCAGCACTAGAGTCATTGCATGTGTGGTCTTTTCCACAAACGACTCATGGATCCACTAGACTCATTGCATGACTGTTCTTTTCCACAAACCACTCATGGATCCACTAGACTCATTGCATGAGTGTTCTTTTCCACAAACAAACTATGGATCAACCAGTGGTCATTGCATGTCTGTTCTTTTCACAAACTACATGTGGACCCACTAGAGTCATTGTATGTATGTTCTTATACTAAAACTAGCACTAGAGTCATTGCATGTGTGTTCTTTCCACAAACCACACATGGATCAACCAGTGGTCATTGCATGTGTGTTCTTTTCCACAAACCACATATGGATCAACAAGTGGTCATTGCATGTGAGTTCTTTCCACAAACCTCATATGGATCAACTAGAGTCATTGCATGTGTGTTCTTTCCACAAACCACATATGGATCCATTTGAGTAATTACATGTTTGTTCTTATACTAAAACCACAAACCAGCACTAGAGTCATTGCATGTGTGTTCTTTTCCAAAAACCACACATGGATCAAGCAGTGTCTTTGCATGTGTGTTCTTTTCACAAACAACATATGGATCAACTAGTGGTCATTGCATGTGTGTTCTTTTCACAAACCACATGTGGACCCACTAGAGTCATTGCATGTGTGCTCTTATACTAAAACCAACACTAGAGTCATTGCATGTTTGTTCTTTTCACAAACCACACATGGATCCACCACTGTCATTGCATGTGTGTTCTTTCCACAAACCACACATGGATCAACTAGTGTTCATTGCATGTTTGTTCTTTTCCACAAACCACATATGGATCAACCAGTGGTCATTGCATGTGTGTTCTTTCCACAAACCACATATGGATCAACCAGAGTCATTGCATGTGTATTCTTTCCACAAACCACATATGGATCCATTTGAGTCATTGCATCTTTGTTCTTATACTAAAACCACAAACCAGCACTAGATTCATTGCATGTGTGTTCTATTCCACAAACCACACATAGATCCACTAGACTCATTGCATGTTTGTTCTTTTCCACAAACAACTTATGGATCAACCAGTGGTTATTGCATGTGTGTTCTTTTCACAAACTACATGTGGACCCACTAGATTCATTGTATGAGTGTTCTTATAATAAAACTAGCACTAGAGTCATTGCATGTGTGTTCTTTCCACAAACTACATATGGATCAACCAGTGGTCATTGCATGGGTGTTCTTTTCCACAAACCACATATGGATCAACCAGTGGTCATTGCATGTGTGTTCTTTCCACAAACCACACATGGATCAACCAGTGGTCATTACATGTGTTTTGTTTTCCACAAACCACACATGGATCAAGCCGTGTCATTGCATGTGTGTTCTTCCCACAAACCACATATGGATCAACCAGTGGTCATTACATGTGTGTTCTTTTCACAAACCACATGGGAACCCACTAGAGTCATTGCATGTGTGTTCTTATACTAAAACCAACACTAGAGTCATTGCATGTGTGTTCTTTTCACAAACCACACATGGATCCACCACTATCATTGCATGTGTGTTCTTTCCACAAACCACACATGGATCAACCAGTGGTCATTGCATGTGTGTTCTTTACCACAAACCACATATGGATCAACCAGTGGTCATTGCATGTGTGTTCTTTCCACAAACCACATATGGATCAACCAGAGTCATTGCATGTGTGTTCTTTCCACAAACCACATATGGATCCATTTGAGTCATTGCATGTTTGTTCTTATACTAAAACCACAAACCAGCACTAGAGTCATCGCATGTGTGTTCTTTTCCACAAACCACACATGGATCCACTAGACTCATTGCATGTGTGTTCTTTTCCACAAACAACTTATGGATCAACCAGTGGTCATTGCATGTGTGTTCTTTTCACAAACTACATGTGGACCCACTAGAGTCATTGTATGTGTGTTCTTATACTAAAATTAGCACTAGAGTCATTGCATGTGTGTTCTTTCCACAGACCACATATGGATCAACCAGTGGTCATTGCATGTGTGTTGTTTTCCACAATCCACATATGGATCAACCAGTGGTCATTGCATGTGTGTTCTTTACACAAACCACACATGGATCAACCAGTGGTCATTGCATGTGTGTTCTTTTCCACAAACCACACATGGATCAAGCGGTGTCATTGCATGTGTATTCTTTCCACAAACCACATATGGATCAACCAGTGCTCATTGCATGTGTGTTCTTTTCACAAAGCACATGTGAACCCACTAGAGTCATTGCATGTGTGTTCTTATAGTAAAACCAACACTAGAGTCATTGCATGTGTGTTCTTTTCACAAACCACAAATGGATCCACCACTATCATTGCATGTGTGTTCTTTCCACAAACCACACATGGGTCAACTAGTGGTCATTGCATGTGCGTTCTTTTCCACAAACCACATATGGATCAACCAGTGGTCATTGCATGTGTGTTCTTTCCACAAGCCACATATGGATAAACCAGAGTCATTGCATGTGTGTTCTTTCCACAAACCACATATGGATCCATTTGAGTCATTGCATGTTTGTTCTTATACTTAAACCACAAACCAGCACTAGAGTCATTGCATGTGTGTTCTTTTCCACAAACCACATATGGATCCACTAGACTCATTGCATGTGCGTTCTTTTCCACAAACAACTTATGGATCAACCAGTGGTCATTGCATGTGTGTTCTTTTCACAAGCTACATGTGGACCCACTAGAGTCATTGTATGTGTGTTCTTATACTAAAACTAGCACTAGAGTCATTGCATGTGGGTTCTTACCACAAACCACATATGGATCAACCAGTGGTCATTGCATGTGTGTTCTTTTCCACAAACCACACATGGATCCACTAGACTCATTGCATGTGTGTTCTTTTCCACAAACAACTTATGGATCAAACAGTGGTCATTGCATGTGTGTTCTTTTACACAAACCACACATGGATCAAGCAGTATCATTGCATGTGTGTTCTTTCAACAAACCACATATGGATCAACTAGTGGTCATTGCATGTGTGTTCTTTTCACAAACCACATGTGAACCCACTAGAGTCATTGCATGTGTGTTCTTATAGTAAAACCAACACTAGAGTCATTACATGTGAGTTCTTTTCACAAACCACACATGGTTCCACCACTGTCATTGCATGTGTGTTCTTTCCACAAACCACACATGGATCAACCAGTGGTCATTGCATGTGTGTTCTTTTCCACAAACCACATATGGATCAACCAGTGGTCATTGCATGTGTGTTCTTTCCCAAAAACCACATATGGATCAACCAGAGTCATTGCATGTGTGTTCTTTCCACAAACCACATATGGATCCATTTGAGTAATTGCATGTTTTTTCTTATACTAAAACCACAAACCAGCACTAGAGTCATTGCATGTGTGGTCTTTTACACAAACCACTCATGGATCCACTAGACTCATTGCATGACTGTTCTTTTCCACAAACCACTCATGGATCCACTAGACTCATTGCATGAGTGTTCTTTTCCACAAACAAACTATGGATCAACCAGTGGTCATTGCATGTGTGTTCTTTTCACAAACTACATGTGGACCCACTAGAGTCATTGTATGTATGTTCTTATACTAAAACTAGCACTAGAGTCATTGCATGTGTGTTCTTTCCACAAACCACACATGGATCAACCAGTGGTCATTGCATGTGTGTTCTTTTCCACAAACCACATATGGATCAACAAGTGGTCATTGCATGTGAGTTCTTTCCACAAACCTCATATGGATCAACTAGAGTCATTTCATGTGTGTTCTTTCCACAAACCACATATGGATCCATTTGAGTAATTACATGTTTGTTCTTATACTAAAACCACAAACCAGCACTAGAGTCATTGCATGTGTGTTCTTTTCCACAAACCACACATGGATCCACTAGACTCATTGCATGTGTGTTCTTTTCCACAAACAACTTATGGATCAACCAGTGGTCATTGCATGTGTGTTCTTTTCACAAACTACATGTGGACCCACTAGAGTCATTGTATGTGTGTTCTTATACTAAAACTAGCACTAGAGTCATTGCATGTGTGTTCTTTCCACAAACCACACATGGATCCACCACTGGTCATTGCATGTGTGTTCTTTCCACAAACCACATATGGCTCAACCATTTGTCATTGCATGTGTGTTCTTTCCACAAACCACACATGGATCAACCAGTGGTCATTGCATGTGTGTTCTTTTCCACAAACCACACATGGATCCATTAAAGTCATTGCATGTGTGTTATTTCTACAAACCACATATGGATCAACCAGTGGTCATTGCATGTGTGTTCTTTTCACAAAACCACATATGGATCAACCAGAGTCATTGCATGTGTGTTCTTTCCACAAACCACATATGGATCCATTTGAGTAATTGCATGTTTGTTCTTATACTAAAACCACAAACCAACACTAGAGTCATTGCATGCGTGTTCTTTTCCACAAACCACACATGGATCCACTAGACGCATTGCATGTGTGTTCTTTTCCACAAATAGCTTATGGATCAACAAGTGGTCATTGCATGTGTGTTCTTTTCACCAAATACATGTGGACCCACTAGAGTCATTGCATGTGTGTTCTTTCCACAAACCACATATGGATCAACCAGTGGTCATTGCATGTGTGTTCTTTTCCACAAACCACATATGGATCAACCAGTGGTCATTGCATGTGTGTTATTTCCACAAACCACACATGGATCAACAAGTGGTCATTGCATGTGTGTTCTTTTCCACAAACCACACATGGATCAAGCAGTGTCATTGCATGTGTGTTCTTTCCACAAACCACATATGGATCAACTAGTGGTCATTGCATGTGTGTTCTTTTCACAAACCACATGTGAACCCACTAGAGTCATTGCATGTGTGTTCTTGTGCTAAAACCAACACTAGAGTCATTGCAGTTTTGTTCTTTTCACAAACCACACATGGATCCACCACTGTCATTGCATGTGTGTTCTTTCCACAAACCACACATGGATCAACCAGAGTCATTGCATGTGTGTTCTTTCGACAAACCACATATGGATCGATTTGAGTAATTGCATGTTTGTTCTTATACTAAAACCACAAACCAGCACTAGAGTCATTGCATGTGTGTTCTTTTCCACAAACCACACTTGGATCCACTAGACTCATTGCATGTGTGTTCTTTTCCACAAACAACTTATGGAACAACCATTGGTCATTGCATGTGTGTTCTTTTCACAAACTACATGTGGACCCACTAGAGTCATTGCATGTGTGTTCTTATACTAAAACTAGCACTAGAGTCATTGCATCTGTGTTCTATCCAAAAACAACACATGGATCCACCACTGTCATTGCATGTGTGTTCTTTCCACAAACCACACATGGATCAACAAGTGGTCATTGCATGTGTGTTCTTTCCACAAACCACATATGGATCAACTAGTGGTCATTGCATGTGTGTTCTTTTCCATAAACCACTTATGGATCCATTAGAGTCATTGCATGTGTGTTATTTCCACAAACCACACATGGATCAACCACTAGAGTCATTGCATGTGTGTTCTTTTCCACAAACAAACTATGGATCAACCAGTGGTTATTGCATGTGTGTTCTTTTCACAAACTACATGTGGACCCACTAGAGTCATTGTATGAATGTTCTTATACTAAAACTAGCACTAGAGTCATTGCATGTGTGTTCTTTCCACAAACCACACATGGATCAACCAGGGGTCATTAGATGTGTGTTCTTTTCCACAAACCACATATGGATCAACAAGTGATCATTGCATGTGAGTTCTTTCCACAAACCTCATATGGATCAACCAGAGTCATTGCATGTGTGTTCTTCCCACAAACCACATATGGATCAACTAGTGGTCATTGCATGTGTGTTCTTTTCACAAACCACATGTGAACACACTAGAGTCATTGCATGTGTGTTCTTATACTACAACCAACACTAGAGTCATTACATGTGTGTTCTTTTCACAAACCACACATGGATCCACCACTGTCATTGCATGTGTGTTCTTTCCACAAACCACACATTGATCAACCAGTGGTCATTGCATGTGTGTTCTTTTCCACAAACCACATATGGATCAACCAGTGGTCATTGCATGTGTGTTCTTTCCACAAACCACATATGGATCAACCAGAGTCATTGCATGTGTGTTCTTTCCACAAACCACATATGGATCCATTTGAGTAATTGCATGTTTGTTCTTATACTAAAACCACAAACCAGCACTAGAGTCATTGCATGTGCGGTCTTTTCCACAAACCACTCATGGATCCACTAGACTCATTGCATGTGTGTTCTTTTCCACAAACAAACTATGGATCAACCAGTGGTCATTGCATGTGTGTTCTTTTCACAAACTACATGTGGACCCACTAGAGTCATTGTATGTATGTTCTTATACTAAAACTAGCACTAGAGTCATTGCATGTGTGTTCTTTCCACAAACCACACATGGATCAACCAGTGGTCATTGCATGTGTGTTGTTTTCCACAAACCACATATGGATCAACAAGTGGTCATTGCATGTGAGTTCTTTCCACAAACCTCATATGGATCAACTAGAGTCATTGCATGTGTGTTCTTTCCACAAACCACATATGGATCCATTTGAGTAATTACATGTTTGTTCTTATACTAAAACCACAAACCAGCACTAGAGTCATTGCATGTGTGTTCTTTTCCACAAACCACACATGGATCCACTAGACTCATTGCATGTGTGTTCTTTTCCACAAACAACGTATGGATCAACCAGTGGTCATTGCATGTGTGTTCTTTTCACAAACTACATGTGGACCCACTAGAGTCATTGTATGTGTGTTCTTATACTAAAACTAGCACTAGAGTCATTGCATGTGTGTTCTTTCCACAAACCA
Source organism: Avena sativa (assembly GCA_916181665.1). Taxonomy (NCBI): domain Eukaryota; kingdom Viridiplantae; phylum Streptophyta; class Magnoliopsida; order Poales; family Poaceae; genus Avena; species Avena sativa. The sequence continues at coordinate 689,704,026 of OV702289.1, forward strand.
CACATGGATCCACCACTGGTCATTGCATGTGTGTTCTTTCCACAAACCACATATGGCTCAACCATTGGTCATTGCATGTGTGTTCTTTCCACAAACCACACATGGATCAACCAGTGGTCATTGCATGTGTGTTCTTTTCCACAAACCACACATGGATCCATTAGAGTCATTGCATGTGTGTTATTTATACAAACCACATATGGATCAACCAGTGGTCATTGCATGTGTGTTCTTTTCACAAAACCACATATGGATCAACCAAAGTCATTGCATGTGTGTTCTTTCCACAAACCACATATGGATCCATTTGAGTAATTGCATGTTTGTTCTTATACTAAAACCACAAACCAACACTAGAGTCATTGCATGTGTGATCTTTTCCACAAACCACACATGGATCCACTAGATGCATTGCATGTGTGTTCTTTTCCACAAACAACTTATGGATCAACAAGTGGTCATTACATGTGTGTTCTTTTCACAAACTACATGTGGACCCACTAGAGTCATTGTGTAAGATCCCTCCTTATTAAAGGAAAAGATCCCTGTGATTGCAATGCTAGTCCCTGGATCAATGCTAGCATCCACAGTTTAAGATGAAGTACACAGATACAAAGGTCGTTTATTACAGTCATTCCAGAGATAAAACATAGTCTTTTACAACTCATGGCCAAAGGCCTAATACAAGAGTTTATGGAATATGTAAATAAACATAAGTCTTCATCTTCATGTGCCACAGGCAAGCATGTTGAGTGTAGACTCGTGACTCCTATTCATCATCAGAGTAACCTGCAACATCATAAGTTACAGCCACAGAGGGTCAATACTTTGGAATAGTATTGGCAAGTGATACCTTAGTATATTTTAAGTGGACTATAATTCTATATGCATTTGGCTGGTGGAGCTTAGGCTTGCATTGCTCAAAATAGATTTTTTCCTTAACTTTTGAAAACACTAAGTGTTGTTTGGCAAAACTATCCCAAGGTATCTACCAATCAAAGACTGAAGATCCACTCAGGGCATCTACCAATCCAAGACTGAAGATCCTTTCAACCCTTGTTCACCCACAAGTTTTATTTAGAAATTGGAGTGATGAGATTCTTGAAGTTTCCATGTCTTGATGCTCAAATTGTCCTTTACCAGGGACATGGCTAAGTACTTAGGTTTTACACTCTGCAGAGGTGGTGCACTTTCCCCACAAGCCTTGGTTTCCCAAGACATGATCCTTCAGTAGCCTTTCCTTAGTCAAATGGACGCGCTCCAACCTATCATCCCATCTACCACCCACTGTCCAAGAGACTAAGTTCTAGCATCCTAAGATCATGGCAGAGCCCATAATGCCAAGTGGTTGCACTTGAAGCTTCTCAACATTTGACATCTCAAATCTCTTTGTTTCCTGGGTGGCCATCCAAAAGTGAGATACACTAAGGTAAACCATAAACATGGGCCTTGTGAACCACTCAACCAAAAACCACCAAGCAAGTCCCATTCCACCCAGGAGATTCATTATCTTAGTTGTTTTGTTAAATAAAACACAAGTCCTCAGACTTAGAATTTTTTTTCCATAGTGTATATATATAAACCACCCTTGTTTTCTAGTAGCTAGGCTAAGCATGGCCTGGCAACTTATCCTTAGGGAATTTTCCTAGCAACTCTAGCATTCTATTCTAAATAGGATTTCCCATCATCAGTTGACAAAAGTAGTATGCAAGTCCTAACAAAATATATCTAATGCAAGTATAAAATATAGGTATGGAATATTCATGAAGATATCACTTGCCTTGGTAGTGTGGAGAGTAGCACTCGTCACAATCACAATCACTAGCAAAATCTACACACAAAGTGGTAGCACACAATTACACACAAATATATACAAACAAGAAATAGTATGAATGCATGCATGCATGAATCTACCAAGTGATGATTTTTGAAAAACTCAACCAAGCAAGTGCATGAATACAGAAACTAAACAAGTCACAAAATAGCCAAGATAATCTTAAATAACCCTAAAACAAAATACTAAACTAAATCTATACTCAAAAAGGCCTCAAACAAGTTTCTGTAATTTAAGCCAAACTAATGGTTACTATTTGCTAAACAAATTGGATAGGCAGAAAGGGTTTGTTTTTCTGAATCCAATGGTATAAAGTTTGCAAAATTCCAACGTGGCATTCAAAAGATATTGGCATTTGAAATCTGGATCAAAATCTGTTTTTAAATTCTATTTCCAGATCTAACCTAGCCACGCGTCATGTTCTTATTCGCCCGTACCGGTTCGTCTGGATCGAGCGATACAGACCGCTGGATTTAAAGGGGCAGGTGCGGCTCAGATCAACGCGTACCCCTTCGATTAGTCATTCTATCTAAGCCATCAGATGCAGATCTAACGGTTCCTATCGACCTGGCCAAAAACTGGCGGCGGAGCGGTGGCTACCGGCGGCGGAACTGTCGGTCGATGACGTTGCCGATGATGCAGACGGCGAGGGAGAAGGAGGAGTAGCTCACCGGGCTCAGGGGGTCACGGCGAAGCTCGTCGTACTCGCGGTTGGTCAAGGGGCGCTCGGGGCTGTCCTAGATTGCTCGCCGGAGTTGCTGTGGGCGGCGGTTGCGTCGGGTGGTCGTCGTGGACGTTGCTGTGGATTACCCCAAGGCAAAGCGAGGACACGGTTAGATTCACAGAGTCGAGACAGAGCCGTGTGCGTGAACTAGAAAGCGCGGGGCGGTCTGGTCTTACCACTAGAGTTCGCCGGAGTTCGTGCAGACGTCGGTGGCGACTAGTCGATGATGTTGCCGGAGCTACGGTCCATGCGAGAGCAAACGAAACGTGTTAAAAGAAGCGCAGAGGCTCACTGAATCAGTTTGCAAGATCGAGAGGCAGAGGGGAGCTCTGGACTCACTGGAATTCGCCGGCGCAGTTGTCGGAGACGGCGGGGTTTCAGAGGGTAATGCTCGCAGCCTGGTGGCGCTCTGGGTTCGGGGTTTGAGGGAGAAGAGAGAGGGGGCAGAGGGGGTTCTTATAGCCTGGTCACGAGCGAGAATTACTCGGCCAATAAATCGAATTGATGTCGCGAATTAAGCACAGAAACGCCCGCGTTGATTTGGGGATGAACGGGTCGTGCGGGTGGAGACGACGGTGACGTGGAGAAGGCCCGCTTGTCAGCGAGGTGCGCGGAGTGCAGGTGGGGTCTGCCTGTCAGCGGCTCAGCGCGTGCGTTAGCGCGTGAGAGAAGAATAAGGAGATCCCCGGGTGGGCTTGCTGGGCTTGATTTGCTGCTGGGCCAGATTCTGGCCGCTCGGCCCTTTTTCTTTCCTTAAGCCTTTTCTTTTTCTAATTCCATTTTCTGAATAGAATTTGATATGAATTCAAATCCTTTTGAATTCAAACTGCTTTGGGGATTTTTGCAGGGTTCTGTGGGTTCACAAACAATCAAATATCCTAGTGGTTACCTTGCAAAGGCTTGGTCAAGCTTGGGTTTCAAAATAAACAGAGATTTGCTCTAGTTGCAAATATTTGAAATAGGGTTTTGAAACTATTTCTAAATTTCTAAATAGAGTCATTGTATGTATGTTCTTATACTAAAACTAGCACTAGAGTCATTGCATGTGTGTTCTTTCCACAAACCACACATGGATCAACTAGTGTTCATTGCATGTTTGTTCTTTTCCACAAACCACATATGGATCAACCAGTGGTCATTGCATGTGTGTTCTTTCCACAAACAACATATGGATCAACAAGAGTCATTGCATGTGTATTCTTTCCACAAACCACATATGGATCCATTTGAGTCATTGCATGTTTGTTCTTATACTAAAACCACAAACCAACACTAGAGTCATTGCATGTGTGTTCTTTTCCACAAACCACACATGGATCCACTAGACTCATTGCATGTGTGTTCTTTTCCACAAACAACTTATGGATCAACCAGTGGTCATTGCATGTGTGTTCTTTTCACAAACTACATGTGGACCCACTAGAGTCATTGTATGTGTGTTCTTATACTAAAACTAGTACTAGAGTCATTGCATGTGTGTTCTTTCCACAAACCACATATGGATCCATTTGAGTCATTGCATCTTTGTTCTTATACTAAAACCACAAACCAGCACTAGATTCATTGCATGTGTGTTCTTTTCCACAAACCACACATAGATCCACTAGACTCATTGCATGTTTGTTCTTTTCCACAAACAACTTATGGATCAACCAGTGGTTATTGCATGTGTGTTCTTTTCACAAACTACATGTGGACCCACTAGATTCATTGTATGAGTGTTCTTATAATAAAACTAGCACTAGAGTCATTGCATGTGTGTTCTTTCCACAAACTACATATGGATCAACCAGTGGTCATTGCATGGGTGTTCTTTTCCACAAACCACATATGGATCAACCAGTGGTCATTGCATGTGTGTTCTTTCCACAAACCACACATGGATCAACCAGTGGTCATTGCATGTGTTTTCTTTTCCACAAACCACACATGGATCAAGCAGTGTCATTGCATGTGTGTTCTTCCCACAAACCACATATGGATCAACCAGTGGTCATTACATGTGTGTTCTTTTCACAAACCACATGGGAACCCACTAGAGTCATTGCATGTGTGTTCTTATACTAAAACCAACACTAGAGGCATTGCATGTGTGTTCTTTTCACAAACCACACATGGATCCACCACTATCATTGCATGTGTGTTCTTTCCACAAACCACACATGGATCAACCAGTGGTCATTGCATGTGTGTTCTTTACCACAAACCACATATGGATCAACCAGTGGTCATTGCATGTGTGTTCTTTCCACAAACCACATATGGATCAACCAGAGTCATTGCATGTGTGTTCTTTCCACAAACCACATATGGATCCATTTGAGTCATTGCATGTTTGTTCTTATACTAAAACCACAAACCAGCACTAGAGTCATTGCATGTGTGTTCTTTTCCACAATCCACACATGGATCCACTAGACTCATTGCATGTGTGTTCTTTTCCACAAACAACTTATGGATCAACCAGTGGTCATTGCATGTGTGTTCTTTTCACAAACTACATGTGGACCCACTAGAGTCATTGTATGTGTGTTCTTATACTAAAACTAGCACTACAGTAATTGCATGTGTGTTCTTTCCACAAACCACATATGGATCAACCAGTGGTCATTGCATGTGTGTTGTTTTCCACAAACCACATATGGATCAACCAGTGGTCATTGCATGTGTATTCTTTACACAAACCACACATGGATCAACCAGTGGTCATTGCATGTGTGTTCTTTTCCACAAACCACACATGGATCAAGCGGTGTCATTGCATGTGTATTCTTTCCACAAACCACATATGGATCAACCAGTGCTCATTGCATGTGTGTTCTTTTCACAAAGCACATGTGAACCCACTAGAGTCATTGCATGTGTGTTCTTATAGTAAAACCAACACTAGAGTCATTGCATGTGTGTTCTTTTCACAAACCACAAATGGATCCACCACTATCATTGCATGTGTGTTCTTTCCACAAACCACACATGGGTCAACTAGTGGTCATTGCATGTGCGTTCTTGTCCACAAACCACATATGGATCAACCAGTGGTCATTGCATGTGTGTTCTTTCCACAAGCCACATATGGATCAACCAGAGTCATTGCATGTGTGTTCTTTCCACAAACCACATATGGATCCATTTGAGTCATTGCATGTTTGTTCTTATACTAAAACCACAAACCAGCACTTGAGTCATTGCATGTGTGTTCTTTTCCACAAACCACATATGGATCCACTAGACTCATTGCATGTGTGTTCTTTTCCACAAACAACTTATGGATCAACCAGTGGTCATTGCATGTGTGTTCTTTTCACAAACTACATGTGGACCCACTAGAGTCATTGTATGTGTGTTCTTATACTAAAACTAGCACTAGAGTCATTGCATGTGGGTTCTTACCACAAACCACATATGGATCAACCAGTGGTCATTGCATGTGTGTTCTTTTCCACAAACCACACATGGATCCACTAGACTCATTGCATGTGTGTTCTTTTCCACAAACAACTTATGGATCAAACAGTGGTCATTGCATGTGTGTTCTTTTCCACAAACCACACATGGATCAAGCAGTGTCATTGCATGTGTGTTCTTTCAACAAACCACATATGGATCAACTAGTGGTCATTGCATGTGTGTTCTTTTCACAAACCACATGTGAACCCACTAGAGTCATTGCATGTGTGTTCTTATAGTAAAACCAACACTAGAGTCATTACATGTGAGTTCTTTTCACAAACAACACATGGTTCCACTACTGTCATTGCATGTGTGTTCTTTCCACAAACCACACATGGATCAACCAGTGGTCATTGCATGTGTGTTCTTTTCGACAAACCACATATGGATCAACCAGTGGTTATTGCATGTGTGTTCTTTCCCAAAAACCACATATGGATCAACGAGAGTCATTGCATGTGTGTTCTTTCCACAAACCACATATGGATCCATTTGAGTAATTGCATGTTTGTTCTTATACTAAAACCACAAACCAGTACTAGAATCATTGCATGTGTGTTCTTTTCCACAAACCACTCATGGATCCACTAGACTCATTGCATGTGTGTTCTTTTCCACAAACAAACTATGGATCAACCAGTGGTTATTGCATGTGTGTTATTTTCACAAACTACATGTGGACCCACTAGAGTCATTGTATGTATGTTCTTATACTAAAACTAGCACTAGAGTCATTGCATGTGTGTTCTTTCCACAAACCACACATGGATCAACCAGGGGTCATTGCATGTGTGTTCTTTTCCACAAACCACATATGGATCAACAAGTGGTCATTGCATGTGAGTTCTTTCCACAAACCTCATATGGATCAACCAGAGTCATTGCATGTGTGTTCTTTCCACAAACCACATATGGATCAACTAGTGGTCATTGCATGTGTGTTCTTTTCACAAACCACATGTGAACACACTAAAGTCATTGCATGTGTGTTCTTATACTACAACCAACACTAGAGTCATTACATGTGTGTTCTTTTCACAAACCACACATGGATCCACCACTGTCATTGCATGTGTGTTCTTTCCACAAACCACACATGGATCAACCAGTGGTCATTGCATGTGTTATCTTTTCCACAAACCACATATGGATCAACCAGTGGTCATTGCATGTGTGTTCTTTCCACAAACCACATATGGGTCAACCAGAGTCATTGCATGTGTGTTCTTTCCACAAACCACATATGGATCCATTTGAGTAATTGCATGTTTGTTCTTATACTAAAACCACAAACCAGCACTAGAGTCATGGCATGTGTGGTCTTTTCCACAAACCACTCATGGATCCACTAGACTCATTGCATGACTGTTCTTTTCCACAAACCACTCATGGATCCACTAGACTCATTGCATGAGTGTTCTTTTCCACAAACAAACTATGGATCAACCAGTGGTCATTGCATGTCTGTTCTTTTCACAAACTACATGTGGACCCACTAGAGTCATTGTATGTATGTTCTTATACTAAAACTAGCACTAGAGTCATTGCATGTGTGTTCTTTCCACAAACCACACATGGATCAACCAGTGGTCATTGCATGTGTGTTCTTTTCCACAAACCACATATGGATCAACAAGTGGTCATTGCATGTGAGTTCTTTCCACAAACCTCATATGGATCAACTAGAGTCATTGCATGTGTGTTCTTTCCACAAACCACATATGGATCCATTTGAGTAATTACATGTTTGTTCTTATACTAAAACCACAAACCAGCACTAGAGTCATTGCATGTGTGTTCTTTTCCACAAACCACACATGGATCAAGCAGTGTCTTTGCATGTGTGTTCTTTTCACAAACCACATATGGATCAACTAGTGGTCATTGCATGTGTGTTCTTTTCACAAACCACATGTGGACCCACTAGAGTCATTGCATGTGTGTTCTTATACTAAAACCAACACTAGAGTCATTGCATGTTTGTTCTTTTCACAAACCACACATGGATCCACCACTGTCATTGCATGTGTGTTCTTTCCACAAACCACACATGGATCAACTAGTGTTCATTGCATGTTTGTTCTTTTCCACAAACCACATATGGATCAACCAGTGGTCATTGCATGTGTGTTCTTTCCACAAACAACATATGGATCAACCAGAGTCATTGCATGTGTATTTTTTCCACAAACCACATATGGATCCATTTGAGTCATTGCATCTTTGTTCTTATACTAAAACCACAAACCAGCACTAGATTCATTGCATGTGTGTTCTATTCCACAAACCACACATAGATCCACTAGACTCATTGCATGTTTGTTCTTTTCCACAAACAACTTATGGATCAACCAGTGGTTATTGCATGTGTGTTCTTTTCACAAACTACATGTGGACCCACTAGATTCATTGTATGAGTGTTCTTATAATAAAATTAGCACTAGAGTCATTGCATGTGTGTTCTTTCCACAAACTACATATGGATCAACCAGTGGTCATTGCATGGGTGTTCTTTTCCACAAACCACATATGGATCAACCAGTGGTCATTGCATGTGTGTTCTTTCCACAAACCACACATGGATCAACCAGTGGTCATTGCATGTGTTTTGTTTTCCACAAACCACACATGGATCAAGCAGTGTCATTGCATGTGTGTTCTTCCCACAAACCACATATGGATCAACCAGTGGTCATTACATGTGTGTTCTTTTCACAAACCACATGGGAACCCACTAGAGTCATTGCATGTGTGTTCTTATACTAAAACCAACACTAGAGTCATTGCATGTGTGTTCTTTTCACAAACCACACATGGATCCACCACTATCATTGCATGTGTGTTCTTTCCACAAACCACACATGGATCAACCAGTGGTCATTGCATGTGTGTTCTTTACCACAAACCACATATGGATCAACCAGTGGTCATTGCATGTGTGTTCTTTCCACAAACCACATATGGATCAACCAGAGTCATTGCATGTGTGTTCTTTCCACAAACCACATATGGATCCATTTGAGTCATTGCATGTTTGTTCTTATACTAAAACCACAAACCAGCACTAGAGTCATTGCATGTGTGTTCTTTTCCACAAACCACACATGGATCCACTAGACTCATTGCATGTGTGTTCTTTTCCACAAACAACTTATGGATCAACCAGTGGTCATTGCATGTGTGTTCTTTTCACAAACTACATGTGGACCCACTAGAGTCATTGTATGTGTGCTCTTATACTAAAACTAGCACTAGAGTAATTGCATGTGTGTTCTTTCCACAAACCACATATGGATCAACCAGTGGTCATTGCATGTGTGTTGTTTTCCACAAACCACATATGGATCAACCAGTGGTCATTGCATGTGTGTTCTTTACACAAACCACACATGGATCAACCAGTGGTCATTGCATGTGTGTTCTTTTCCACAAACCACACATGGATCAAGCGGTGTCATTGCATGTGTATTCTTTCCACAAACCACATATGGATCAACCAGTGCTCATTGCATGTGTGTTCTTTTCACAAAGCACATGTGAACCCACTAGAGTCATTGCATGTGTGTTCTTATAGTAAAACCAACACTAGAGTCATTGCATGTGTGTTCTTTTCACAAACCACAAATGGATCCACCACTATCATTGCATGTGTGTTCTTTCCACAAACCACACATGGGTCAACTAGTGGTCATTGCATGTGCGTTCTTTTCCACAAACCACATATGGATCAACCAGTGGTCATTGCATGTGTGTTCTTTCCACAAGCCACATATGGATCAACCAGAGTCATTGCATGTGTGTTCTTTCCACAAACCACATATGGATCCATTTGAGTCATTGCATGTTTGTTCTTATACTAAAACCACAAACCAGCACTAGAGTCATTGCATGTGTGTTCTTTTCCACAAACCACATATGGATCCACTAGACTCATTGCATGTGTGTTCTTTTCCACAAACAACTTATGGATCAACCAGTGGTCATTGCATGTGTGTTCTTTTCACAAACTACATGTGGACCCACTAGAGTCATTGTATGTGTGTTCTTATACTAAAACTAGCACTAGAGTCATTGCATGTGGGTTCTTACCACAAACCACATATGGATCAACCAGTGGTCATTGCATGTGTGTTCTTTTCCACAAACCACACATGGATCCACTAGACTCATTGCATGTGTGTTCTTTTCCACAAACAACTTATGGATCAAACAGTGGTCATTGCATGTGTGTTCTTTTCCACAAACCACACATGGATCAAGCAGTGTCATTGCATGTGTGTTCTTTCAACAAACCACATATGGATCAACTAGTGGTCATTGCATGTGTGTTCTTTTCACAAACCACATGTGAACCCACTAGAGTCATTGCATGTGTGTTCTTATAGTAAAACCAACACTAGAGTCATTACATGTGAGTTCTTTTCACAAACCACACATGGTTCCACCACTCATTGCATGTGTGTTCTTTCCACAAACCACACATGGATCAACCAGTGGTCATTGCATGTGTGTTCTTTTCCACAAACCACATATGGATCAACCAGTGGTTATTGCATGTGTGTTCTTTCCAAAAAACCACATATGGATCAACGAGAGTCATTGCATGTGTGTTCTTTCCACAAACCACATATGGATACATTTGAGTAATTGCATGTTTGTTCTTATACTAAAACCACAAACCAGTACTAGAATCATTGCATGTGTGTTCTTTTCCACAAACCACTCATGGATCCACTAGACTCATTGCATGTGTGTTCTTTTCCACAAACAAACTATGGATCAACCAGTGGTTATTGCATGTGTGTTCTTTTCACAAACTACATGTGGACCCACTAGAGTCATTGTATGTATGTTCTTATACTAAAACTAGCACTAGAGTCATTGCATGTGTGTTCTTTCCACAAACCACACATGGATCAACCAGGGGTCATTGCATGTGTGTTTTTTCCACAAACCACATATGGATCAACAAGTGGTCATTGCATGTGAGTTCTTTCCACAAACCTCATATGGATCAACCAGAGTCATTGCATGTGTGTTCTTTCCACAAACCACATATGGATCAACTAGTGGTCATTGCATGTGTGTTCTTTTCACAAACCACATGTGAACACACTAAAGTCATTGCATGTGTTTTCTTATACTACAACCAACACTAGAGTCATTACATGTGTGTTCTTTTCACAAACCACACATGGATCCACCACTGTCATTGCATGTGTGTTCTTTCCACAAACCACACATGGATCAACCAGTGGTCATTGCATGTGTTATCTTTTCCACAAACCACATATGGATCAACCAGTGGTCATTGCATGTGTGTTCTTTCCACAAACCACATATGGGTCAACCAGAGTCATTGCATGTGTGTTCTTTCCACAAACCACATATGGATCCATTTGAGTAATTGCATGTTTGTTCTTATACTAAAACCACAAACCAGCACTAGAGTCATTGCATGTGTGGTCTTTTCCACAAACGACTCATGGATCCACTAGACTCATTGCATGACTGTTCTTTTCCACAAACCACTCATGGATCCACTAGACTCATTGCATGAGTGTTCTTTTCCACAAACAAACTATGGATCAACCAGTGGTCATTGCATGTCTGTTCTTTTCACAAACTACATGTGGACCCACTAGAGTCATTGTATGTATGTTCTTATACTAAAACTAGCACTAGAGTCATTGCATGTGTGTTCTTTCCACAAACCACACATGGATCAACCAGTGGTCATTGCATGTGTGTTCTTTTCCACAAACCACATATGGATCAACAAGTGGTCATTGCATGTGAGTTCTTTCCACAAACCTCATATGGATCAACTAGAGTCATTGCATGTGTGTTCTTTCCACAAACCACATATGGATCCATTTGAGTAATTACATGTTTGTTCTTATACTAAAACCACAAACCAGCACTAGAGTCATTGCATGTGTGTTCTTTTCCAAAAACCACACATGGATCAAGCAGTGTCTTTGCATGTGTGTTCTTTTCACAAACAACATATGGATCAACTAGTGGTCATTGCATGTGTGTTCTTTTCACAAACCACATGTGGACCCACTAGAGTCATTGCATGTGTGCTCTTATACTAAAACCAACACTAGAGTCATTGCATGTTTGTTCTTTTCACAAACCACACATGGATCCACCACTGTCATTGCATGTGTGTTCTTTCCACAAACCACACATGGATCAACTAGTGTTCATTGCATGTTTGTTCTTTTCCACAAACCACATATGGATCAACCAGTGGTCATTGCATGTGTGTTCTTTCCACAAACCACATATGGATCAACCAGAGTCATTGCATGTGTATTCTTTCCACAAACCACATATGGATCCATTTGAGTCATTGCATCTTTGTTCTTATACTAAAACCACAAACCAGCACTAGATTCATTGCATGTGTGTTCTATTCCACAAACCACACATAGATCCACTAGACTCATTGCATGTTTGTTCTTTTCCACAAACAACTTATGGATCAACCAGTGGTTATTGCATGTGTGTTCTTTTCACAAACTACATGTGGACCCACTAGATTCATTGTATGAGTGTTCTTATAATAAAACTAGCACTAGAGTCATTGCATGTGTGTTCTTTCCACAAACTACATATGGATCAACCAGTGGTCATTGCATGGGTGTTCTTTTCCACAAACCACATATGGATCAACCAGTGGTCATTGCATGTGTGTTCTTTCCACAAACCACACATGGATCAACCAGTGGTCATTACATGTGTTTTGTTTTCCACAAACCACACATGGATCAAGCAGTGTCATTGCATGTGTGTTCTTCCCACAAACCACATATGGATCAACCAGTGGTCATTACATGTGTGTTCTTTTCACAAACCACATGGGAACCCACTAGAGTCATTGCATGTGTGTTCTTATACTAAAACCAACACTAGAGTCATTGCATGTGTGTTCTTTTCACAAACCACACATGGATCCACCACTATCATTGCATGTGTGTTCTTTCCACAAACCACACATGGATCAACCAGTGGTCATTGCATGTGTGTTCTTTACCACAAACCACATATGGATCAACCAGTGGTCATTGCATGTGTGTTCTTTCCACAAACCACATATGGATCAACCAGAGTCATTGCATGTGTGTTCTTTCCACAAACCACATATGGATCCATTTGAGTCATTGCATGTTTGTTCTTATACTAAAACCACAAACCAGCACTAGAGTCATCGCATGTGTGTTCTTTTCCACAAACCACACATGGATCCACTAGACTCATTGCATGTGTGTTCTTTTCCACAAACAACTTATGGATCAACCAGTGGTCATTGCATGTGTGTTCTTTTCACAAACTACATGTGGACCCACTAGAGTCATTGTATGTGTGTTCTTATACTAAAATTAGCACTAGAGTCATTGCATGTGTGTTCTTTCCACAGACCACATATGGATCAACCAGTGGTCATTGCATGTGTGTTGTTTTCCACAATCCACATATGGATCAACCAGTGGTCATTGCATGTGTGTTCTTTACACAAACCACACATGGATCAACCAGTGGTCATTGCATGTGTGTTCTTTTCCACAAACCACACATGGATCAAGCGGTGTCATTGCATGTGTATTCTTTCCACAAACCACATATGGATCAACCAGTGCTCATTGCATGTGTGTTCTTTTCACAAAGCACATGTGAACCCACTAGAGTCATTGCATGTGTGTTCTTATAGTAAAACCAACACTAGAGTCATTGCATGTGTGTTCTTTTCACAAACCACAAATGGATCCACCACTATCATTGCATGTGTGTTCTTTCCACAAACCACACATGGGTCAACTAGTGGTCATTGCATGTGCGTTCTTTTCCACAAACCACATATGGATCAACCAGTGGTCATTGCATGTGTGTTCTTTCCACAAGCCACATATGGATAAACCAGAGTCATTGCATGTGTGTTCTTTCCACAAACCACATATGGATCCATTTGAGTCATTGCATGTTTGTTCTTATACTTAAACCACAAACCAGCACTAGAGTCATTGCATGTGTGTTCTTTTCCACAAACCACATATGGATCCACTAGACTCATTGCATGTGCGTTCTTTTCCACAAACCACACATGGATCAACTAGTGTTCATTGCATGTTTGTTCTTTTCCACAAACCACATATGGATCAACCAGTGGTCATTGCATGTGTGTTCTTTCCACAAACAACATATGGATCAACCAGAGTCATTGCATGTGTATTTTTTCCACAAACCACATATGGATCCATTTGAGTCATTGCATCTTTGTTCTTATACTAAAACCACAAACCAGCACTAGATTCATTGCATGTGTGTTCTATTCCACAAACCACACATAGATCCACTAGACTCATTGCATGTTTGTTCTTTTCCACAAACAACTTATGGATCAACCAGTGGTCATTGCATGTGTGTTCTTTTCACAAGCTACATGTGGACCCACTAGAGTCATTGTATGTGTGTTCTTATACTAAAACTAGCACTAGAGTCATTGCATGTGGGTTCTTACCACAAACCACATATGGATCAACCAGTGGTCATTGCATGTGTGTTCTTTTCCACAAACCACACATGGATCCACTAGACTCATTGCATGTGTGTTCTTTTCCACAAACAACTTATGGATCAAACAGTGGTCATTGCATGTGTGTTCTTTTACACAAACCACACATGGATCAAGCAGTATCATTGCATGTGTGTTCTTTCAACAAACCACATATGGATCAACTAGTGGTCATTGCATGTGTGTTCTTTTCACAAACCACATGTGAACCCACTAGAGTCATTGCATGTGTGTTCTTATAGTAAAACCAACACTAGAGTCATTACATGTGAGTTCTTTTCACAAACCACACATGGTTCCACCACTGTCATTGCATGTGTGTTCTTTCCACAAACCACACATGGATCAACCAGTGGTCATTGCATGTGTGTTCTTTTCCACAAACCACATATGGATCAACCAGTGGTCATTGCATGTGTGTTCTTTCCCAAAAACCACATATGGATCAACCAGAGTCATTGCATGTGTGTTCTTTCCACAAACCACATATGGATCCATTTGAGTAATTGCATGTTTTTTCTTATACTAAAACCACAAACCAGCACTAGAGTCATTGCATGTGTGGTCTTTTACACAAACCACTCATGGATCCACTAGACTCATTGCATGACTGTTCTTTTCCACAAACCACTCATGGATCCACTAGACTCATTGCATGAGTGTTCTTTTCCACAAACAAACTATGGATCAACCAGTGGTCATTGCATGTGTGTTCTTTTCACAAACTACATGTGGACCCACTAGAGTCATTGTATGTATGTTCTTATACTAAAACTAGCACTAGAGTCATTGCATGTGTGTTCTTTCCACAAACCACACATGGATCAACCAGTGGTCATTGCATGTGTGTTCTTTTCCACAAACCACATATGGATCAACAAGTGGTCATTGCATGTGAGTTCTTTCCACAAACCTCATATGGATCAACTAGAGTCATTTCATGTGTGTTCTTTCCACAAACCACATATGGATCCATTTGAGTAATTACATGTTTGTTCTTATACTAAAACCACAAACCAGCACTAGAGTCATTGCATGTGTGTTCTTTTCCACAAACCACACATGGATCCACTAGACTCATTGCATGTGTGTTCTTTTCCACAAACAACTTATGGATCAACCAGTGGTCATTGCATGTGTGTTCTTTTCACAAACTACATGTGGACCCACTAGAGTCATTGTATGTGTGTTCTTATACTAAAACTAGCACTAGAGTCATTGCATGTGTGTTCTTTCCACAAACCACACATGGATCCACCACTGGTCATTGCATGTGTGTTCTTTCCACAAACCACATATGGCTCAACCATTTGTCATTGCATGTGTGTTCTTTCCACAAACCACACATGGATCAACCAGTGGTCATTGCATGTGTGTTCTTTTCCACAAACCACACATGGATCCATTAAAGTCATTGCATGTGTGTTATTTCTACAAACCACATATGGATCAACCAGTGGTCATTGCATGTGTGTTCTTTTCACAAAACCACATATGGATCAACCAGAGTCATTGCATGTGTGTTCTTTCCACAAACCACATATGGATCCATTTGAGTAATTGCATGTTTGTTCTTATACTAAAACCACAAACCAACACTAGAGTCATTGCATGCGTGTTCTTTTCCACAAACCACACATGGATCCACTAGACGCATTGCATGTGTGTTCTTTTCCACAAATAGCTTATGGATCAACAAGTGGTCATTGCATGTGTGTTCTTTTCACCAAATACATGTGGACCCACTAGAGTCATTGCATGTGTGTTCTTTCCACAAACCACATATGGATCAACCAGTGGTCATTGCATGTGTGTTCTTTTCCACAAACCACATATGGATCAACCAGTGGTCATTGCATGTGTGTTATTTCCACAAACCACACATGGATCAACAAGTGGTCATTGCATGTGTGTTCTTTTCCACAAACCACACATGGATCAAGCAGTGTCATTGCATGTGTGTTCTTTCCACAAACCACATATGGATCAACTAGTGGTCATTGCATGTGTGTTCTTTTCACAAACCACATGTGAACCCACTAGAGTCATTGCATGTGTGTTCTTGTGCTAAAACCAACACTAGAGTCATTGCATGTTTGTTCTTTTCACAAACCACACATGGATCCACCACTGTCATTGCATGTGTGTTCTTTCCACAAACCACACATGGATCAACCAGAGTCATTGCATGTGTGTTCTTTCGACAAACCACATATGGATCGATTTGAGTAATTGCATGTTTGTTCTTATACTAAAACCACAAACCAGCACTAGAGTCATTGCATGTGTGTTCTTTTCCACAAACCACACTTGGATCCACTAGACTCATTGCATGTGTGTTCTTTTCCACAAACAACTTATGGAACAACCATTGGTCATTGCATGTGTGTTCTTTTCACAAACTACATGTGGACCCACTAGAGTCATTGCATGTGTGTTCTTATACTAAAACTAGCACTAGAGTCATTGCATCTGTGTTCTATCCAAAAACAACACATGGATCCACCACTGTCATTGCATGTGTGTTCTTTCCACAAACCACACATGGATCAACAAGTGGTCATTGCATGTGTGTTCTTTCCACAAACCACATATGGATCAACTAGTGGTCATTGCATGTGTGTTCTTTTCCATAAACCACTTATGGATCCATTAGAGTCATTGCATGTGTGTTATTTCCACAAACCACACATGGATCAACCACTAGAGTCATTGCATGTGTGTTCTTTTCCACAAACAAACTATGGATCAACCAGTGGTTATTGCATGTGTGTTCTTTTCACAAACTACATGTGGACCCACTAGAGTCATTGTATGAATGTTCTTATACTAAAACTAGCACTAGAGTCATTGCATGTGTGTTCTTTCCACAAACCACACATGGATCAACCAGGGGTCATTAGATGTGTGTTCTTTTCCACAAACCACATATGGATCAACAAGTGATCATTGCATGTGAGTTCTTTCCACAAACCTCATATGGATCAACCAGAGTCATTGCATGTGTGTTCTTCCCACAAACCACATATGGATCAACTAGTGGTCATTGCATGTGTGTTCTTTTCACAAACCACATGTGAACACACTAGAGTCATTGCATGTGTGTTCTTATACTACAACCAACACTAGAGTCATTACATGTGTGTTCTTTTCACAAACCACACATGGATCCACCACTGTCATTGCATGTGTGTTCTTTCCACAAACCACACATTGATCAACCAGTGGTCATTGCATGTGTGTTCTTTTCCACAAACCACATATGGATCAACCAGTGGTCATTGCATGTGTGTTCTTTCCACAAACCACATATGGATCAACCAGAGTCATTGCATGTGTGTTCTTTCCACAAACCACATATGGATCCATTTGAGTAATTGCATGTTTGTTCTTATACTAAAACCACAAACCAGCACTAGAGTCATTGCATGTGCGGTCTTTTCCACAAACCACTCATGGATCCACTAGACTCATTGCATGTGTGTTCTTTTCCACAAACAAACTATGGATCAACCAGTGGTCATTGCATGTGTGTTCTTTTCACAAACTACATGTGGACCCACTAGAGTCATTGTATGTATGTTCTTATACTAAAACTAGCACTAGAGTCATTGCATGTGTGTTCTTTCCACAAACCACACATGGATCAACCAGTGGTCATTGCATGTGTGTTGTTTTCCACAAACCACATATGGATCAACAAGTGGTCATTGCATGTGAGTTCTTTCCACAAACCTCATATGGATCAACTAGAGTCATTGCATGTGTGTTCTTTCCACAAACCACATATGGATCCATTTGAGTAATTACATGTTTGTTCTTATACTAAAACCACAAACCAGCACTAGAGTCATTGCATGTGTGTTCTTTTCCACAAACCACACATGGATCCACTAGACTCATTGCATGTGTGTTCTTTTCCACAAACAACGTATGGATCAACCAGTGGTCATTGCATGTGTGTTCTTTTCACAAACTACATGTGGACCCACTAGAGTCATTGTATGTGTGTTCTTATACTAAAACTAGCACTAGAGTCATTGCATGTGTGTTCTTTCCACAAACCACACATGGATCCACCACTGGTCATTGCATGTGTGTTCTTTCCACAAACCACATATGGCTCAACCATTGGTCATTGCATGTGTGTTCTTTCCACAAACCACACATGGATCAACCAGTGGTCATTGCATGTGTGTTCTTTTCCACAAACCACACATGGATCCATTAGAGTCATTGCATGTGTGTTATTTATACAAACCACATATGGATCAACCAGTGGTCATTGCATGTGTGTTCTTTTCACAAAACCACATATGGATCAACCAAAGTCATTGCATGTGTGTTCTTTCCACAAACCACATATGGATCCATTTGAGTAATTGCATGTTTGTTCTTATACTAAAACCACAAACCAACACTAGAGTCATTGCATGTGTGATCTTTTCCACAAACCACACATGGATCCACTAGATGCATTGCATGTGTGTTCTTTTCCACAAACAACTTATGGATCAACAAGTGGTCATTACATGTGTGTTCTTTTCACAAACTACATGTGGACCCACTAGAGTCATTGTGTAAGATCCCTCCTTATTAAAGGAAAAGATCCCTGTGATTGCAATGCTAGTCCCTGGATCAATGCTAGCATCCACAGTTTAAGATGAAGTACACAGATACAAAGGTCGTTTATTACAGTCATTCCAGAGATAAAACATAGTCTTTTACAACTCATGGCCAAAGGCCTAATACAAGAGTTTATGGAATATGTAAATAAACATAAGTCTTCATCTTCATGTGCCACAGGCAAGCATGTTGAGTGTAGACTCGTGACTCCTATTCATCATCAGAGTAACCTGCAACATCATAAGTTACAGCCACAGAGGGTCAATACTTTGGAATAGTATTGGCAAGTGATACCTTAGTATATTTTAAGTGGACTATAATTCTATATGCATTTGGCTGGTGGAGCTTAGGCTTGCATTGCTCAAAATAGATTTTTTCCTTAACTTTTGAAAACACTAAGTGTTGTTTGGCAAAACTATCCCAAGGTATCTACCAATCAAAGACTGAAGATCCACTCAGGGCATCTACCAATCCAAGACTGAAGATCCTTTCAACCCTTGTTCACCCACAAGTTTTATTTAGAAATTGGAGTGATGAGATTCTTGAAGTTTCCATGTCTTGATGCTCAAATTGTCCTTTACCAGGGACATGGCTAAGTACTTAGGTTTTACACTCTGCAGAGGTGGTGCACTTTCCCCACAAGCCTTGGTTTCCCAAGACATGATCCTTCAGTAGCCTTTCCTTAGTCAAATGGACGCGCTCCAACCTATCATCCCATCTACCACCCACTGTCCAAGAGACTAAGTTCTAGCATCCTAAGATCATGGCAGAGCCCATAATGCCAAGTGGTTGCACTTGAAGCTTCTCAACATTTGACATCTCAAATCTCTTTGTTTCCTGGGTGGCCATCCAAAAGTGAGATACACTAAGGTAAACCATAAACATGGGCCTTGTGAACCACTCAACCAAAAACCACCAAGCAAGTCCCATTCCACCCAGGAGATTCATTATCTTAGTTGTTTTGTTAAATAAAACACAAGTCCTCAGACTTAGAATTTTTTTTCCATAGTGTATATATATAAACCACCCTTGTTTTCTAGTAGCTAGGCTAAGCATGGCCTGGCAACTTATCCTTAGGGAATTTTCCTAGCAACTCTAGCATTCTATTCTAAATAGGATTTCCCATCATCAGTTGACAAAAGTAGTATGCAAGTCCTAACAAAATATATCTAATGCAAGTATAAAATATAGGTATGGAATATTCATGAAGATATCACTTGCCTTGGTAGTGTGGAGAGTAGCACTCGTCACAATCACAATCACTAGCAAAATCTACACACAAAGTGGTAGCACACAATTACACACAAATATATACAAACAAGAAATAGTATGAATGCATGCATGCATGAATCTACCAAGTGATGATTTTTGAAAAACTCAACCAAGCAAGTGCATGAATACAGAAACTAAACAAGTCACAAAATAGCCAAGATAATCTTAAATAACCCTAAAACAAAATACTAAACTAAATCTATACTCAAAAAGGCCTCAAACAAGTTTCTGTAATTTAAGCCAAACTAATGGTTACTATTTGCTAAACAAATTGGATAGGCAGAAAGGGTTTGTTTTTCTGAATCCAATGGTATAAAGTTTGCAAAATTCCAACGTGGCATTCAAAAGATATTGGCATTTGAAATCTGGATCAAAATCTGTTTTTAAATTCTATTTCCAGATCTAACCTAGCCACGCGTCATGTTCTTATTCGCCCGTACCGGTTCGTCTGGATCGAGCGATACAGACCGCTGGATTTAAAGGGGCAGGTGCGGCTCAGATCAACGCGTACCCCTTCGATTAGTCATTCTATCTAAGCCATCAGATGCAGATCTAACGGTTCCTATCGACCTGGCCAAAAACTGGCGGCGGAGCGGTGGCTACCGGCGGCGGAACTGTCGGTCGATGACGTTGCCGATGATGCAGACGGCGAGGGAGAAGGAGGAGTAGCTCACCGGGCTCAGGGGGTCACGGCGAAGCTCGTCGTACTCGCGGTTGGTCAAGGGGCGCTCGGGGCTGTCCTAGATTGCTCGCCGGAGTTGCTGTGGGCGGCGGTTGCGTCGGGTGGTCGTCGTGGACGTTGCTGTGGATTACCCCAAGGCAAAGCGAGGACACGGTTAGATTCACAGAGTCGAGACAGAGCCGTGTGCGTGAACTAGAAAGCGCGGGGCGGTCTGGTCTTACCACTAGAGTTCGCCGGAGTTCGTGCAGACGTCGGTGGCGACTAGTCGATGATGTTGCCGGAGCTACGGTCCATGCGAGAGCAAACGAAACGTGTTAAAAGAAGCGCAGAGGCTCACTGAATCAGTTTGCAAGATCGAGAGGCAGAGGGGAGCTCTGGACTCACTGGAATTCGCCGGCGCAGTTGTCGGAGACGGCGGGGTTTCAGAGGGTAATGCTCGCAGCCTGGTGGCGCTCTGGGTTCGGGGTTTGAGGGAGAAGAGAGAGGGGGCAGAGGGGGTTCTTATAGCCTGGTCACGAGCGAGAATTACTCGGCCAATAAATCGAATTGATGTCGCGAATTAAGCACAGAAACGCCCGCGTTGATTTGGGGATGAACGGGTCGTGCGGGTGGAGACGACGGTGACGTGGAGAAGGCCCGCTTGTCAGCGAGGTGCGCGGAGTGCAGGTGGGGTCTGCCTGTCAGCGGCTCAGCGCGTGCGTTAGCGCGTGAGAGAAGAATAAGGAGATCCCCGGGTGGGCTTGCTGGGCTTGATTTGCTGCTGGGCCAGATTCTGGCCGCTCGGCCCTTTTTCTTTCCTTAAGCCTTTTCTTTTTCTAATTCCATTTTCTGAATAGAATTTGATATGAATTCAAATCCTTTTGAATTCAAACTGCTTTGGGGATTTTTGCAGGGTTCTGTGGGTTCACAAACAATCAAATATCCTAGTGGTTACCTTGCAAAGGCTTGGTCAAGCTTGGGTTTCAAAATAAACAGAGATTTGCTCTAGTTGCAAATATTTGAAATAGGGTTTTGAAACTATTTCTAAATTTGGAATCTTGGGTTTAAATGCTACTCCTAATCTTTCCAATCATGGAGGCAAGCAAAGAAGATCATGGACAAACAAATCCCAAAGGGTGATGGCCAATTGAGATAAATTGCCCACATGAAATCATAGCCAAAGTTTGTGCTTCTAAATGATTTTGAGAAAAACCCTAAATGAAAGAATGATGCAAAGAATGATATGAATGAGTTTTGAAATATGATTTTTGGGATGTTACACATTGCATGTGTGTTCTTTCCACAAACCACATATGGATCAACCAGTGGTCATTGCATGTGTGTTCTTTTCCACAAACCACATATGGATCAACCAGTGGTCATTGCATGTGTGTTCTCTCCACAAACCACACATGGATCAACAAGTGGTCATTGCATGTGTGTTCTTTTCCACAAACCACACATGGATCAAGCAGTGTCATTGCATGTGTGTTCTTTCCACAAACCACATATGGATCAACTAGTGGTCATTGCATGTGTGTTATTTTCACAAACCACATGTGAACCCACTAGAGTCATTGCATGTGTGTTCTTGTGCTAAAACCAACACTAGAGTCATTGCATGTTTGTTCTTTTCACAAACCACACATGGATCCAACACTGTCATTGCATGTGTGTTCTTTCCACAAACCACACATGGATCAACCAGAGTCATTGCATGTGTGTTCTTTCGACAAACCACATATGGATCCATTTGAGTAATTGCATGTTTGTTCTTATACTAAAACCACAAACCAGCACTAGAGTCATTGCATGTGTGTTCTTTTCCACAAACCACACTTGGATCCACTAGACTCATTGCATGTGTGTTCTTTTCCACAAACAACTTACGGATCAACCATTGGTCATTGCATGTGTGTTCTTTTCACAAACTACATGTGGACCCACTAGAGTCATTGCATGTGTGTTCTTATACTAAAACTAGCACTAGAGTCATTGCATCTGTGTTCTATCCAAAAATAACACATGGATCCACCACTGTCATTGCATGTGTGTTCTTTCCACAAACCACACATGGATCAACAAGTGGTCATTGCATGTGTGTTCTTTCCACAAACCACATATGGATCAACCAGTGGTCATTGCATGTGTGTTGTTTTCCATAAACCACTTATGGATCCATTAGAGTCATTGCATGTGTGTTATTTCCACAAACCACACATGGATCAACCAATAGAGTCATTGCATGTGTGTTATTTCCACAAACCACACATGGATCAACCACTAGAGTCATTGCATGTGTGTTCTTTCCACAAACCACACATGGATCAAGCAGTGTCATTGCATGTGTGTTCTTTCCACAAACCACATATGGATCAACCAGTGGTCATTGCATGTGTGTTCTTTTTTATAAACCACATGTGAACCCACTAGAGTCATTGCAGGTGTGTTCTTATACTAAAACCAACACTAGAGGTATTGCATGTGTGTTATTTCCACAAACCACACATGGATCAACCACTAGAGTCATTGCATGTCTGTTCTTTCCACAAACCACACATGGATCCACCACTGTCATTGCATGTGTGTTCTTCCCACAAACCACACATGGGTCAACAAGTGGTCATTGCATGTGTGTTATTTTCACAAACCACATATGGATCCATTAGAGTCATTGCATGTGTGTTCTTATACTAAAACTAGCACTAGAGTCATTGCATGTGTGTTCTTTCCACAAACCACTTATGGATCCACCAGTGTTCATTGCATGTGTATTATTTTCAAAAACAACATATGGATCCACCAATGGTCACTACATGTGTGTTCTTTCCACAAACCACTTATGGATCAACCAGTGGCCATTGCATGTGTGTTCTTTCCACAAACCACTTATGGATCAACCAGTGGCCATTGCATGTGTGTTCTTTCCACAAACCACTTATGGATCAACCAGTGGTCATTTCATGTGTGTTCTTTCCACAAACCACACATGGATCAACCAGTGGTCATTGCATGTGTGTTCTTTTCCACAAACCACATATGGATCAACCAGTGGTCATTGCATGTGTGTTCTTTCCACAAACCACATATGGATCAACGAGTGTCATTTCATGTGTGTTCTTTCCACAAACCACATATGGATCCATTTGAGTCATTGCATGTTTGTTCTTATACTAAAACCACAAACCAGCACTAGACTCATTCATGTGTGTTCTTTTCCACAAACCACATATGGATCCACTAGACTTATTGCATGTGTGTTCTTTTCCACAAACCACGCATGGATCAAGCAGTGTCATTGCATGTGTGTTCTTTCCACAAACCACATATGGATCAACCAGTGGTCATTGCATGTGTGTTCTTTTCACAAACCACATATGGATCAACCAGTGGTCATTGCATGTGTGTTCTTTCCACAAACCACACATGGATCAACCAGTGGTCATTGCATGTGTGTTCTTTTCACAAACCACATATGGATCAACCAGTGGTCATTCCATGTGTGTTCTTTTCCACAAACCACATATGGATCAACCAGTGTCATTGCATGTGTATTCTTTCCACGAACCACATATGGATCCATTTGAGTCATTGCATGTTTGTTCTTATAGTTAAACCACAAACCAGCACTAGAGTCATTGCATGTGTGTTCTTTTCCACAAACCACACATGGATCCACTAGACTCATTGCATGTGTGTTCTTTTCCACAAACAACTTACGGATCAACCAGTGGTATTTGCATGTGTGTTCTTTCCACAAACCACATATGGATCAACCAGTGTCATTGTGTGTGTGTTCTTTCCACAAACCACATATGGATCCATTTGAGTCATTGCATGTTTGTTCTTATACTAAAACCAACACTGTAGTCATTGCATGTGTGTTATTTCCACAAACCACACATGGATCAACCACTAGAGTCATTGCATGTGTGTTCTTTCCACAAACCACACATGGATCAACTAGTGTCATTGCATGTGTGTTCTTTCCACAAACCACATATGGATCCATTTGAGTCATTTCATGTTTGCTCTTATATTAAAACTAGCACTACCCCCCCCCCCCAATGGATCCATCGTTAGACCGAGTCTTCTAGAAGGCACGCCATAACACAGGTGTTCTGCTTGACGATTGTTACATACCGTTCGATTGGGGCGCTTGGACGATTGGGATGGTCTTCACGAGAGCGGTCCTCGAGTAGGCTGTTCTGTGGCATGATTGGCCACGCTTGCTCTAGACAAACTGGCATGTTGCGAGTGTTACGACTCACGATTTTAGTAGGCCATATCCCAGTGTCACGTCCTCGTTACTTCTCTTCCTCCCCGTACTTCTCTTCCTTCCCCTCGAAGCCACTTTCCCCACTTCACTTACATCCTGCCGTAGCCGCAAGCCGACGACATCCGCCAATTCACCGGTCGCTACCTTCATGGTAAGAAATCATTTTAGACGCTTTTGAACTTATCCTACATATTCCTGCTATTCGCCAATCTAACTGCTGATCTTTTTTCCGATTTCTCGACGAACTTCAGATGTGGAAGATGTTGCAGCCCAAGAATCTGGAGATCCTCGCGCGCAACTTTGCAGCGGCGTTCCCGCCCGTGTGCTCCCACCCAGGATGCTTTCTCCATTACTCCTACCACGAGCTCCCGCTCCACGAGCTCGCATGCCCGCACGGCGCGTGCTCCTGCATGGAGCCGGGCTGCAACTACACCGGCCCGCCGACAGAGCTTGTCGTCCACCTTGCAGATGGGCACTTGATCGAAGTGATTAGGATCTCGTACGGGCAAGCCCAACTTCTCCAAGAGCAGGTGTCGTTCACTGACTCGGCATGCCGCCTACTAATATTCCAGGGGGGGGCTCTGTTTTCGTCCTGACCATCACCGCCGGTGTTCCGGGAACCAGAGCCGGGCCCACCGTCATGGGTGTCGTATGCGTCAGGTTGGTCTCGTGCGCCTGGCCCGTATACACGAATTGCATGTGGGCGAACGCCCAGCCGCCATCGTCGGATAGCATTCTTGTGCTAGCCGAGGCGTCGAGCTGCCCGACGCCGCGGGAGGTGGAGTATGTGGACCTAAGGTCGATCCTATGTGTACCATCTCAGTACCTTGTCGGTGCTGGACCAAACAGGCAGATGCATTTCTACATTTGTATCGAGAAGACCGACAGGCAAATGTAGTACTTGTGTTGTCGTTACTATTAGACTTAAGCGATGCTTCTCAGGTGCTTAGAGCATACGTGTTGTGTGAATGTACCCCAGTTGTAGTTTTCAGTACTCCTTAATACTTCGACGAGTTATTATATTGGTCCAATCAGCTTGTTGTTGTCACGTTGCAAAGTCCGCTTGCTCTGGACAGACCGGCAATACCGTGTGCTCCCGCTCCCGCATGTTAGTGCCACGTGTTCCGAGGGCCCACCTGCCAGTGTCACGCCCCCCCCCCCTCTTCCTTCCCCTCGAAGCCACTGTCCCAACTTCTCTTCCATCTTGCCACTCCCGTCCGATGGTTATAATCTGATGATTTTTGTTGGATTGTTTACAAGTAATCTGCGTTGATAATGCAACATGCAAATGGCACAGACACAATTTCTAAAGTGGAAGCACTCACACACTGCTATTGCACATATTTCTCAATATAGCTCGACATACACATTACAATAATTGTACTCGCATTAAACACAACCGAAATTGCAACCATCCTAAACAACATCTAAACCCACATCACACCGCTGTCGTCGGAGTCCACCTCGATTTGTGACACCGCCGTGCCCTTCCCGGCGACATCCACTCCCGCCCGTGGCTTGCCCTTCGCCAAGGAGGCAACAATGGCATTCTGCACAGCTTCATCCCCATCGTCCTCCACATCGGAATCGATAATGACGAAGGTGACGGGGTTGGCGTGGACCGAGCACCGTCGCGCCTAGCGGCTCCTGCTCGAGCTCGACGCCGCATCAGTCCTTCTACAGGTAGGAGGGGCCGAGCTCGCATACGTAGCGTCGTCGCTCCTCTCAAGAAACCATAGCCATTTGATACTACGACGGTAGGATCTTGGGGTGGATCCGCCGCGGCGAGCCCTACCGGAAGCGGTGGAGCGGATGGATCTGCCGGCGCGACCATGACAAGTTCCTAGGAGGGAGTAAGATTGTGGGCCAGGCATGTCTGGTTCCTGAGCAAGACCTCCCAGTGATATGTACGCGGGCAAGGTACCAAAAAATTTCGTCCAATGCACGCGACAGGGCTTTTGAACCACGAAGGCGCGATTTTTTTTACAAGTCCACACGCTAGGTCCCCCACTTGTCAGCCGAATGTAGACGGTAGGATTCTGCCCGAGTTATTAAGTAGGGATAAATCACGCTTCACCACTACCCTGACATCCAAAGGCTCCTCTTTCCTCTACCCTTGCTCCCCTCGCTCATGGCTCGCAGCTCGTGCAGTTCGTCTCGGGCGGAATCAAGGTCGGCTCAACATCGTCAGGCGGGTGCCCCCATCTGGTACCGGAGGGCGCCTTATGATTACTACCCCGATATGTTGTGTTTGTGTGGTGAGAATATGCCGAGATGGATTTCATGGACCGACGAAAATACTGCAGGAAAATTCAGCAACTGCAGCATCAAAGTGGTAAGTTCCTACTGTAGGTACAATGGTAACCCGGATCCGGAAAGCGTAATGTAATTCTTTTTTTTTGTTTCCTTCGATCTACTACGCAGGAAGGGAGGGGGACTGGCTATGACAAGTTTGTGTGGATCGAAAAGCCACCGACAGGTTTTCACAGAGAGCTTGTTCAGGATCTGCGTGATGCTGTGTGGGACAAGAAAGAGGAGATTCGTGCGATGGAGCGAGAGATCCGGGAGCTTCGCCAGGTGCAAGGGAGGCAGGGGCAGGGAGGTGGTGAGACAGACATGCTCAAGATTAGGCTAGATAGTGGACACAATTTCCTCATTATCTGGGCATTATCTGTTGCATTTGCAGTTTATGTTGCCATGTCGTTGTCCAGCAGCTGAAATAAGTTGCTGCTTCGTGGAGTGTAGCGGCCAGCTTAAGCAATTGTTTTCTAGCCCAGAAACTTATCATAAGTGTAAAGCCAACAACATGGATTTATTAAGTGCCTATAAATAAATCATGTCTGTGCCACTAACACCCATCGATTTTGGAGAGGATTTAACCGCTCAGCTATCGCGATTGTTCAGATAGTAGTGGCACAGTCATAGTTTTGGATTCAACTAGTGGCCTCGGCCGTATCAAATCCTAAAGTCGCGATACATTTTACTCCGAGTACGGGAGGCAGATTGTTTTGCCCGACAAGTTCCACGCACACAGCTCCAGAGTTTAACCGAACTACATATATAGGTTCAAGTTCAATACATCATTAGGCTGCTACACTGCTAGCCCTCTTTCTCTGCTTGGGTGCCAACTTTCTTCCTCTTTCCTTCACGTCCTCTGGCTTCTTCATCTCCTGCCTTCTTCCTCTTCCTGGGTGCCAATTTTCTTACCTTCACGTACCCTGCATCTCCGGGCCGAGGGAAGTCAGGCCAATCAGCACCAGAATCTTGTTAGGCATCATCACTCCACTCGTTTTGGTTTTCTTCCCGCAGTAAAATCACTGAGTCAGCTGTCTTGTTTCTTACCTTTCGCTTCCTGTAAAAAAACAGTACATGGATTACTACCTTATATCTACAAACTATAAACAATTTTTGTGTGTGAATGTACCATCTCATACCTAGATTTGGGAGCATTAAGGGGACATCCAGCTGCTCTATGGCCTATAAGATGGCAGGTATTGCATCTGTTTTTTCCCTTCTTTGTAGCACAGAAAGCCGAACCCTTCTTCTCAAGAAAATTCTTAAACCTATTCACTTGGGGTCTTCCTCTGCCCCTTTTTGTAACTGGCTGGCAAAGCTCGAAAGACAGTTGGATTTGAGGCCACTGAGATGGGTCTGTACATGGCTCGACGGATCCAGCGTACGCAGCTCTGAACTTTTCCATAGAGTAGTAGTCTGACAAATACTGATCCAAATGTGGTAGAGTTCTTTTCTTCACCAAGAAGGCCAAGGTGTGGTTGCAAGGTTTCCCGGTATGCTGCCACTCTAAGTAGGTGCATTCTCGCAGATGGACGTTCACAACATCCCTTTTGCCACTCTTGGACATATCGACCACCTCACAGCTTCTGCTGGTTGACGAGAGAACCTTAAGATGAGCAAGTCCTCGGCTTCTCTTGTGCAGTTGTTGTACAACTGGCGGTAGCATATGTCCTCTAAGTCTCCTACCGATCTCTCTCCTTATATTTAACAGCTTCATGATCATACCACGTATGATGTCCATCAAGATATGAACAGGACGCACTTTTATGTCCTTCACCCAGTTATTCAGGCATTCTGCAAGGTTGTTGTTTATGTAATCAATTTTGATGTCAGGGTTGAATTGACTCCTCTTCCATAGCTGCGAATGATGGATGGCTAAGTACTCTGGAAGTTCAGGGGCTTCGGCAAAAATCTTGCTCATGAAATAATCGTTGCTACTAGGTTTGTAAACTCTAGCAGCAGGAAACATGTAATGAAATACGCTGCCTGCATAGTGTGAGTACAAGTTGAGCATCATATGGGCATGGCATTCTCTACCTTCAGCTCGCGGGAACACCTCCTTCACTGCATTCGTCAGCCCTTTGCATGCATCCGTGGATATAGCCAATGGATCCATGTGGCTTATTGATCTCCTGAGCTGCCTCATAAACTAGACCCAGTTTTCCTCCGTTTCTATTTCAAACAGCCCGAATGCCACTAGGAACATCCAGTTGTGACCATCAAGTGCTGTGGTAGATGGAAGGCAACCTTTCCATTTGCCAGTTAGGACAGTGTTGTCTACACTCAGACACGGCCTACAGCCGTCCTTGAATCCCTCGATGCAAGGTTTAAGCGCCATGAAAAATCTTTTGAAATATATTTTACCACCTTTTGATTCGGTGTCAATCTCCACAACACTCCCCGGACACCTAGCTTGTACCTCCGCCTTGAAGTTGTACAGCATCCTGAAGCTATTGGTCCAATCCCCGTGCAAGACCCCCAGAGCTTTCTCTTTACCTTTCCAAATCGTGTAATACGGAAGGACAATGTTGTATTTAGAACCGAGGCTAGTCTGAATATTCTTCGCGGTCTCCTTAGGGTTATCCTTTAGTATGGACATAGATTGCATAGCCACTCACTCCGTATCAGCCATTAAGGATTTCAGTTTGCTGCCTGTTGGACACATGTGTGGAGGGCCCATTTTGTTCACCTGCAACATAGATTCATTTAAAAGATAAGCGGAGTTGACTAGTTGCCAGAAAGATATCGCACATCAATTGTAGTTATAGAGTGAAAAGAGAGAGAGAGAGAGAGAGAGTTCTAATGGTTTGCTGCATTCATTGCCCCAATACCCTAATTGCAGTCGACACAGGTAAGGATCTTGCTGTGATCCTCCATGGACAATGTACCTCAGCCCGTCCATTCATCCACGTTAACTTGCAAACGTCCTCATACCTCTCGGCAGAGTTCTTCAGTCGATAAACGTCGAACTCCCCCTTGATACAAAAATGCCGGAACGACATCCTGAACTCATGCATGCTCCTGAACTCGGTGCCGACCGAAATTCTAGGATACTCGTGGTCATGTTTCATTTCTTCTACTTCAACACCCAAATCATCAACTGGAATACTAGCCTCATCGTTAAGTTCCTCGTCTATTTCATCATCACCAGATGCTTGATCCTCTATAGTGCCTTCTTCTTCATCTAATTCAGAATCTTCGCCATCGTCTCTAATGCCTAGTACTGCACACATCATATTGACTCCCATGGGTGGGGCTGCACCATCGTCTCCACCCGGATGGACAGGAACATTGCCCCAGTCCACCTCACCGGCAACTCTGTTTTCTCCAAGACACTCGATTGGTTCTGCTGCAACCACATGGGTGGTCTTACGTTTGCATGCATCCCAGGTACTTCAGTGGACAAACAGCAGTCAGAATCAATTTTATCTTGAGTGTACAGAACCCTCTTGCTCTTCCTGTGTACATCCTCCTTCCTGATGTAATCTTTCCTGATGGTGTCAGTAGGGCTTGACATCCACGTTCCATTCCCCATCGAACTAGGCCTTTTGCTGCCGCTCTTGGGTGTGATCTCCTTACTGCCTCCCCTCACGGGTGTTGGCTCCAGGGTGCTGGCATTATTGCCTGACCTCTGTGGCATGTTCTTCTTCGAATTAGCCCTTTTGCTGCTACTATTGGGCGTGTTCTCCTTCGTGCTGGCATTATTGCCTGACCCCAACGGCGTGTTCCGCTCCAAATTAGCCCTTTTGCTGCTACTATTGGGCGTCTTCTCCTTCGTGCTGGCATTATTGCCTGACCTCAGCGGCGTGTTCCGCTCCAATTTAGCCCTTTTGCTGCTACTATTGGGCGTGTTCTCCTTCGTGCTGGCATAATTCCCTGACAGCAGCGTGTTCCGCTCCAAATTAGTGTTTTTTCTGCTCCCACTGGGTGTGGTAGCCTCCGTGCTGGCCATCTTCACCTATTTTATACCACTCCTAGGAGTGTTCACTACCGTGCTAGCCTTCTTAGCATTTTTTCTGCTACCGTTTGGTATGGCATTTTGACTGGATCTCAGGGGTGTACTCTGTGGCGTGGTGCCTTTTGTCGCGCGACTCTTGGGCGTCCTCTTCTCTGGCATGGTCTCCTTGGTGACGTTCTTCTTTGGGGTGCCCTTTCTGGGGATGCTCTTCCTGCTCCTATTTATGACGTTCCTCTGTAAGACTCTCCTCTGTTCGAAGCCACCCTTAGTCGCACCAGCCCTAGTGATGCCATGGATCAGGTCACGCATGCCTTCTAAAAGTCCATCATCTCTATTGTCGAGTTCCAATTCCTCTCCAACCGTGAGCACTACCAAGTGGAAGTAAACTTCACCTCTATAATGTTCCCTTGTAAACGGTACGACTAAATCCCTGGTATCTTTCACTTCGATAGCCTTTTTGCTCCTGTAACCATAATATAACAAACGTGCTTCCTGGGAGGACCCCTACAGCACATTCACACATAACGATGCCATCAGGTCAGATAACTCTACCACTTCAGGGTCGTATCTGCCAAGGATTACATCAAACTCGTCAAAGAATTTTTCTGTGCCATCATCTAATTTTGCAGTATAATCCGCGACACCGATACGAACGATTACTTTGCCATCGTCAGGTTCTTCAGGATAGAAACCTCCGAGAGGTTCGAGAGATGGAGCGGCACCATCAGACCCAGCCCCAATGACACCGCCGCCATCACCAGCATCATCGTTAGCTGAATCAACCTCGGTGGAAGTACCAGGACCAGGAGCAAGGCGAGGGCCCTTAGCAGCGGGAGCTACATTACATGGTGGACAGGCAGGGTCCCTTCTAACGGCAGCCACAATAGGATCAGCTACTGCCATGCCACCTCGACGATCAGGATCAGTTCCCACAACAGCAGTGTTTCGAGTGCTAGCAGAGTCCAGACCATGAGCTGGCTTCAGACCAGCAGCTCGCTGAACCCGAGCACGGGTTCGAGGAGGAGACAAGGCATCAGTCTTTGCAACAACAGTGAGACGGTCTCTGGAAGCCTTAGTTTGCTCAACAGCGGCAGGGATTGGGTCAACAGCGTCCAGATCAACAACAACACGAGGACAACCAGTACCAGCAGATTCCAGAGCACGGGTTCGCACAACTTGAGGACGGTTTCGAGGAGGAGCAGCACACAAGGCGGCGGTCTTGGCAACAACAGCAAGGCAGCCTTCGGATGCCTTAGTTTGCTCAACAGCGGCATGGATTGGGTGAGAAGCAACCATAGAAACATGGGCACGGGGACGGGGACGACCAGTACCAGCAGATTCCAGAGCAGAGTTTTCCACAATGGCAATACGGGGACTCCTACGAGGAGGTTGCCTGACAGAAGCATGTCACGGACGAGGAACCACATTTTGCTCAACAACAGCAGGGGTTCGAGTTAGACCTCCCTATCCAATAATAGCTGGGCGACTCCCAGTAGCAGGAGCTTCCTCATCCACTATGTTACACACCAGCGTAACCACGCGAAGCCTAACATGCTGTTTCATCAACCCAATTAGCTGACTGTCACACGCTATAGGAACCCTAAAACCTCGTTCATCAACGATGTTGAACCGTGCAGTCTTCTCTGGCCTCATTTCAGCAAGTTCACGCACAGCAGCAACCAAACCAGGGACAATGCATAACTGCACAGGCGCTACTTCCATCTTCAGACTCTGAGCCTATTTCCACGTGCTCTTCCCATGTGCTAATTTAACGAGGTAGCCGCAGATGCTCACTAGAACCGTGTATTTGGGTTCAGCGGAGATCCTAGTTGACAGAAAATTGGAGACAAAAGATAAGAATTGTTTGTCAGTGTCGGGCTAGCAAACAATTCTATGTTCGATATATCTCTATAATGCCAATAGCCAGCTAGCAGTTATAGGTAGTGCGAATAGCAAAGAGAAGAGTAGCTCACCAGAAATTAGCCAGAAGTACTTCTTCCTCGGTAAATCGATCTGCCATCCTTCGCGCTGCTCAGCTCGTCGGTGGTAGAGGCGGGCTAGA
Source organism: Avena sativa (assembly GCA_916181665.1). Lineage (NCBI taxonomy): Eukaryota > Viridiplantae > Streptophyta > Magnoliopsida > Poales > Poaceae > Avena > Avena sativa. Next base: position 689,737,768 of record OV702289.1, read on the forward strand.
TCGTTGCAACGGCTGGCACGGCATTCGGCACTAGAGCTCGGTAGCAGCAAGTAGGCGCAGCAACTTGGCGCTGGAAGTCAAATGCCCGAAGAGATCATTCTGGTTGGAGAGGGGATTTCGACGCCGTCGGTTCTAGGGTTCATGCGAAAGGAGGGAGGGAGTGGATTTGTGAATTTGGTCAACACATGATGCTCCTTTAGTATCTCGTTTCACCTACGTGGTTGTCGCGTTGGCGCTCGTGTCACAGTAATATTACTGACATGAGGGTCCCGACCGTCTACTTCACGAGGCAGTTTCACGGCATGTTTGGATTTGGTAGGGGTGAGACGAGTTTGCATCGAAATGGCCCCTCTCGGTAGTTGGCGGCCCAACTTTTCGAAACGCGGTAATTTCAAGCAACTTAGGTACCGCCATGCGCTGGTCTGCCAACTTTGGTACCGCAGACGAACAAGCCCCTGCTTGAGAGGGATACCTTTGACCACTTCCTCCGTGAGTTCGATAAACCTTGGGTGATCCACTTAAGGGAAACTTGCTGCTGTTCTACAAACCTCTGCACTTGGAGTCCCAACAACTGTATACAAGAATAGAAGTGCGTAGACATCAAGCTATTTTCTGGCCCGTTGCCGGGGAGGTAAGGTAAAAGTTACTCACATCATCTGGCTACTAAGCTATCTTCTAGTACTATTGCTAGTGTGTGAGTGCTTGAAGTTATTTCCTTTAGATTATGCAATTATATTCTTTTGTTTCTTGTTTTTATTTTCACTAGTTAGGCTTAATGGAAAATAACAACAAAATTAGAGAGCTTTATAGTATTTATCTTGATTCTCTCTTTTACTTCAATTCATATTTCTTATGTGAGCATCTTCTCAAACTATCATGCCTAACTTAAAGACGTTAAAAAAGTACTTCTTGGGAGATAACCCAATAGTTTTCTTGAGTCTTGAAAGTTATTACTTCTGTAATAACCTCTCCTTATCCTTTTTATTTGATTTTTGTGCCAAGAATAACCTCTAATGAGAGGGAAGTAAGATTTGGGGAAGTACTGTCCCGAAACAGATTTTTGTGCTTCGCTGTAAAAATTCGTGAAAATGTCTGTACGTCGATTTGAGCTGTAATTTTTTGTGCTTCTGCCCCAGGTTGTTATCCAACTTTTGTTAGTTCAACACTTTTCGATTTGAGCAACAGAAGGTCTTCGAAAAAATTGGTTTTTACCTGCTGGTCTGTTTTGACAGATTTTTGCCATTATTTGCATTTGCCTCTTAATCTCTTTCTCTTTGAGTTCTCTTTGATCATTTGAACTTTTTAAAGGAAGTTTTACAGTAGCTTTTATTTTAATGGAAGTTCTACTTGTGTTGGAACTGAACCAAAAAGACTTATTATTTGAATGCACTAATGTTGCTAATGAAGATTGTGTGAAGTTTTGTATGAAGGAAATTTTCAGGCGTAGGAAAAGAATGACGTAATGAGATGAAGAATGGACAAAAGCTCAATCTTGGGGATGCCACCCGTGTCACCCCAAGAAATATTCAAGAAGTACAAGCGTCAAAGCTTGGGGATGCCCAAGACATCCCCTTCTTCATCAATAAAAATCTCAGGTTTCTTCCAAACACTTCATTTTTATTATTTCATGCATAGTTGTGTTGTTCTTGGAGCATCTTCATTTTTGTTTTTGGTTTTCGTTTGCTTAGTTTGCTTGAATAAATTGGTTGGACCCCATCATTCATACATTAGTTTTCAAATAAGATTGGTTTGGATTGGAAAAGAGTAGGAAAAGTTCATGCTTAAGTGGTAAAAATGAGCTTGTTTTTAACTATGGCCTATGCTTTGTCATCTCATGCTTGATATTTTTTTGGCTTATGCTTAGTGATTTTTGCTGTAGCATGACATGTTACAAATAATTGAGATTGCTTAATGTGCCTTGAAAGAATCATGTGTTGTTTTAGCATATTAAAGCATAGTATTGTGGTATTATCCTTTGATGCTTTATTTGGGTTGACTTGGCGCATGCTCACACCATGTTAAGACTATACCAAGTCACCATAGCCTCTATGATCATTTAGTTTTCGACTTGTAATATCGTGTTATGCTTTAATTAATGATGTTTTTCGCTTTGCATGATTATGGCCATTATTGCTCTCTTAGTTGGTCGCTCCCAGTCTTTTGCTAGCCTCCATACCAAGTATGAATTCCACTCATGCATCCAACTCCAAATAAAACCAAGTTATTGTTGGGTCCGCAGCATAAAAACAAAAAATTTCCTATGATGAGAAATACACGCCAAGATCTATCTACTAGCTACAAAGCAACGGGTAGACATACATCCAACAAGAACTTACCCTCGAAGACAACGAGTTTTGTTAACGAGTAGGAACTCGTGGTTGATGTAGTCGTACACTTGCCGATCTCAAGATCGTTAGGAAGTCCGAGCGCCGCAACTCAGCAGCGCATCCGTACTCGCACACACATTCAAGCCACCGGACAACCTCCACCTCCTTGCTCCAGCGATCCAGCGGAAGCAGCAACTCCTTCCAGACGAAATGCCACCGGGAACATGTATCTCGCTAATCCGAGACCATGGGGGAATAATTCTAGAGGGGGAGAGATATCCTTTACAAGGAGGTGTATGGAAGAAGGAGGAGGAGGGGGCCTTTTATAGGAGGAGGGGGGGTGCCCCTCCTCTCCATGGCCGGCGCATGGGGGTTACCCCTCACCTCCCCCATTCATGTGGTGGTAACCCCTCCACATTAAAATTCCTCTTCACATTCCCTTTTAAAGTCCCCACTTTAAATGCATTAAAATTCTCCAATTTTAATGCTCTCTCATTTAATAAAACTCTTTTATTAAATTTATTCAGAATTTTGTTAATTACTTTAATTAACAAACATTCACATATACCCCCTTGCAATATTTCAATATCACATGCAGAACCACTTTCTGCAATTTCACCCGAAACAATTTCCGATTTCTATCAAAACAATTCCTGCGCTTTGCAATTCTTTCGTCTGAAACATATGTGCTCCAAAATGGTGACTGGTAACTCTTAAGTGTGTCACCCTACGGTTCGTGAATAATGCAGACATGATTGAGACTCCTCTCAGATCAATAGTCAGAAGCAGGACCTGGAGATCCATACTGACTCTTGCATATTCAACGATGACTTCTGTGATCGTGAGAACCTTTAACGCTTGTAATTTAATCCCTTTGTCTCATGATATAATACATGTCCGAGATTCGATCATCGGTATCCAAATACCTAGTTTGATCTCATTACCGACATGCACTCTTTTCTCGTTCCCGTGATATAACATTCAAGTGATCACATCACTTGCTTACAAGCTATCTCAATGTGATATCACCGAGAGGGCCCAGAGTATATCTATCCGTCATCGGGATTGACAAATTCCACTCTTGATCCATGAGCGTCAACATAACACCTTCGTAGCACTGAACCCATCTTCATAGTCACCCTGTTACGGTGTGACGTTTGATGTTATGAAGATACTCTTCAGGTGTTAGCAATTAACATGATCTCATGGTCTAAGGATAAAGATTACTTCGTATGATGTTATAGCAATATAAACATAATGGCTTGATCATAATGCTATACTTCGGATGAATGTTCATCACATCATTTCACAAATGCTGTGACCTTGTTATTAACAACATCCAATGTCTATGATCAGGAAACCTTGATCATCTTGTTAATCAACAAGCTAGTCTATAAGAGAGGCATAACTAGGAACCCTTTTTGTTTATTAAACACACATGTATTGATGTTTCCGATCAATACAATTCTAGCATGCAAAATAAACATCTATCATATATAAGGAATACATAATAACAACTTTATTATTGCCTCTCAGGGCATATTTCCTTCAGTCTCCCACTTGCACTAGAGACAATAATCTAGTTGCATAGTGATAAATCTAACACCCATGGAGTTCTGGTGTTGATCATGTTTTGCCCTAGGGAGAGCTTTAGTCAACGGATCTGCTACATTTAGGTCCGTGTGTACTTTACAAATGTTTATATCTCCATCCTTGACATGCTCGCGGATGGAGTGAAATTGGCGCTTAATATGCTTGGAATTCTTGTGAGACCTTGGTTCCTTTGCGTTGGCTATGCCTCCATTGTTGTCACAATAGATCACCATTGGGTCCAATGCACTAGGAACCACACCTAGTTCCATAATGAACTCTTTCATCCAAACCGCTTCCTGCGCCGCTTCTGAAGCAGCAACATATTCCGCCTCCGTCGTTGATCCAGCCACCACAGGTTGTTTGGAACTCCTCCAACTAACTGATGCTCCGTTCAAGAGAAATACGTATCCGGATTAAGACTTAGAGTCATCCAGATCGGTGTCAAAACTAGCATCGACATAACACTTAGCGACTAGCTCTTCTTCACCTGCGTATATAAGAAACATATCCCTAGTTCTTCTCAAGTACTTGAGGATGTTCTTGACCGTTATCCAGTGTTCCAAACCTGGATTAGATTGGTACCTACTAGTCAAACTAATAGCATGTGCCACATCCGGTCTTGTACATAGCATGTCATGCATAATAGAGCCTATGGCCGAGGCATAGGGGATCTTATCCATCATCTCTCTTTCTTCCGCCGTAGCCGGACTTTGAGTCTTACTCAATGTATTGCCTTGCAACATAGGTAAGAACCCCTTCTTACTTCCGTCCATATTAAACTTCTTTAATATCTTATCAAGGTATGTACTCTGCGATAGCCCAATTAGGCGCCTTGATCTATCTCTATAGATTTTAATGCCTAATATATATGACGCTTCACCAAGGTCTTTCATCAAAAATTTGCTATTTAGATAACTTTTAACACTGTTTAAAACATCTATATCATTTCCAATCAATAATATGTCATCCACATATAATATCAGAAATGCCACATTGCTCCCACTCACTTTCTTGTAAATACAAGCCTCTCCATAAGTTTGGACAAATCCAAACTCTTTGATCACCTCATCAAAGCGGAGATTCCAACTCCGGGATGCTTGCTTCAGTCCATAGATGGATCGCTAAAGTTTGCATACATTATTAGCATCCTTAGGATCGACAAAACCCTTAGGTTGTATCATATACAACTCTTCTTCAATATTACCATTAAGGAACGTAGTTTTGACATCCATCAGCCATATTTCATAATCGAAATATGCAGCAATTGCTAACATAATCCTAACCGACTTAAGCATCTCTACGGGAGAGAATTTCTCATCGTAGTCAACCCCTTGAATTTGTCGAAACCCCCTTTGCGACAAGTAGAGCCTTATAGATGGTCACATTACCATCAGCATCAGTTTTTCTTTTGAAAATCCATTTATTCTCAATGGCCTTTCGATCATGAGGTAAGTCCACCAAGGTCCAAACTTGGTTCTCGTACATGGATTCCATCTCGGATTTCATGGCTTCTAGCCATTTGTTGGAATCCGGGCTCATCATCGCTTCTTCATATATCGCAGGGTCATCCATTTCATCAACCATGAAATTCACAACAGGATTGTGTTGGAGATATGCCCAAGAGGCAATAATAAAGTGGTTATTATTATATCTTTAAGTTTATGATAAATGTTTAAATCCCATGCTATAATTGTATTAACAGGAAACATTAATACTTGTGTGTTTTGTAAACATAAAAGAGTCCCTAGTAAGCCTCTTGTTAAACTAGCTTGTTGATTAATGGATGATCATGGTTTCCTGATCATGGACATTGGATGTCGTTAATAACAAGATCATATCATTAGGAGAATGATGTGATGGACACACACCCATAGTAAGCATAGCATAAGATCAAGTCATTAAGTTTGTTTTGCTACAAGCTTTTCAAATGCATAGTAACCTAATCCTTCGACCATGAGGTTATGTTAATCACCATCACCGGATGGGTACTTTGATGACATCAAACGCCGCTTCGTAACTGGGTGGTTATAAAGGTGACATTGGGTATTCTGAAAGTATGTGTTGAAGCGCATGGACCAAGATTGGGATTTGTCCATCCATATGACAGATAGATATGCTCGGGGCCCTCTCGGTGGAATGTCATCTAGTTAGCTTGCAAGCATGTGACTAGGTCACAAGGGATGACATATCATGGAATGAGTAAAGAGTACTTATCAGTAACAAGGTAGAACTAGGTATGGAGATACCGACGATCAAACCTCGGATAAGTAGAGTATCGCGTGACAAAGGGAATTGGTTTCGTATGTTAATGGTTCTATCGATCACAAAGTCATCGTTGAGTATGTGGGAGCTGTTATGGATCTCCAGATCCCGCTAATGGTTATTGATCGGAGATGTGTCTCCATCATGTCTACATGTTCACGAACCGTAGGGTGACACACTTAAGGTTCGAAGTTGTTTTAAGTAGATATGGCATGTGCATTGGAGACCGAATGTTGTTCGGAGTCTCGGATTGGATCCGGGACATCACGAGGAGATCCGGAATTGTCCGGGGAATAAGATTCATATATTGGGGATCATTTTCTAAGTTAGGAAATGTTTCGGAGTGTTTGTATGGAGATTCTAGAAGGTTTCGGAATGTTCTGGAAGGTTCTAGAAGATTTCTTGGAGTTTGCTTGAAAACCAAGAAAGGATCAAGGAGTCTTTGTGAGGCAAGACACGGATTCGTGGGGGAGGAGGATTCCTCCCCCCCTCCCAATCCGCCGACCAAGGAGGGAGGGGAGTCCTACTAGGACTCCCCCTCCCATGGCGCCTCCCTCCTTTAAATAGAGGGGAGGGGGCGCCACCCCCCTATACTCTCCCATAACAAACCCTAGCCGCCGCCTCTCTCCTCCTCCTTCGCTCTGCTCTGGCTTAGGCGAAGCCCTGCAGAATTCTCTACTCCACCACCACCACACCGTCGTGCTGCTGGGATTCCGTGGAGAAGATCTACTACCTCCGCTGCTCGCTGGAACGGGGAGAGGAAGGTCTGCTTCGACTCCGCACGTGTGACCGACTGCGGAAGCGCTGCCGGAACGCGGCACCGGAAGGATCGTCTACTCGATCTTGAGATCGGCAAGTGATCGACTACATCAACCATGAGATCCGATCTCGAACAAGGCTTATCGAATCTACGAGGGTTAGTACAGATCTATCTCGTTGCACATGTCTAATAGATTAGATCTTGGCTTTTATCTAGATTAGATCTGGGTTTTGTTCGTTCTTGCGGTAGAAATTTTTTGTTTTCCATGCTACGAACCCATCAGTGGTATCAGAGCCGTGTCTATGCGTAGATCTGTTGCACGAGTAGAACACAATGGTTTTGTGGGCGTTGGTGCTCGTGCCGTCTTTTGCTTTGTGTACTTTGCATCTTGCTGTATGGTGGGATGAAGCGGCTCGGTCTAACCTTACATGTCATCGCACATGAGACTTGCTCCACAGTTGACGTGCAACTCGTATTGCACAAGTGGCTTTGCGGGTGTCTGTCTCTCCCATCATAGTATAGATCCAATCTACACCTTGCACTTGATAGCACTTGTATCAACATTGTGGTTCAGTTTTGTAGGTAAGATCCGTTCTTATTCGAAAGCCCCAAACCACGTAAAACATGCAAAGAAAATTAGAGGCGTCTAACTTGTTTTTGCAGGGGTTTTGTGATGTGATATGGCCATCATGTGATTGTGATTATATTTGATGTATGCAATGATCCTTGTTGTAATATGGCAACCGGCAGGAGCCTAATGGTTGTCTTTAATTCTGTTAAGACATGCGTGTCTATTCATCTTGTAATAGCTTTATTCCAAGTAGTTGTAATAGTTGCTAGTGATGATGGACAACCATGAAGCGGAGCCAATGACCTTGACGCAATGCTGGTGATGATGGAGATCATGTCCGTGCTTTGGAGATGGAGATCAAAGGCATAAGAAGAAAGGGCCATATCATATCACACTAATTATGAATTGCCTGTGATGTTAATCCTTTATGCATCTTGTATTGCTTAGATCGCGACGATGGCATTATAAGATGATCCCTCTCACTAAATATCAAGCAATAAAGTGTTCGTCCTTAGTAGGCACCGCTGCTAAGACTCGTCGTTTCGAAGCATCTCGTGATGATCGGATGTGATAGATTCTACGTGTGCATACAACGGGTGCAAGCCAGATTTGCACATGCGGATACTAAGGTTAACCTTGACGAGCCTAGCATGTACAGACATGGTCTCGAAACACGGAATACCGAAAGGTAAAGCATGAGTCATATGGATGATATGATGAACATGTTGATTGTTCGCCTTTAAAGCTACATCATCTCACGTGATGATCGGACTTGGTGTAGTGGATTTGGTTCGTGTAATCACTAAAACAACTCGAGGGATGTTGTTTTGAGTGGGAGTTCATTTGTAATTTGGATTAGTCAAACTCAATTTATCATAAACACAATCAAAGTGAATTTGCATAGTTTGTTATAGTCATTGGCATCCGTTCACCACCTTACGCTTAGTTATAGTTGAGATAGTGGAACTATAGAAATTCTGGATATTTTCTTTACGAACTGGTATCGTATTGTTTTGAGTGTTAATCTAAAGTTTAAAAGTCCTATTGCAAACTTTCAGCAAACTTCGTTTACTCTGTGAAGTTTAATAAACAGTATTAAATCAAGAGTAACAATTCCAGTGTTAGTATCTAATGTATCATGTTTGCCTCCATGATTCTTGATACTCAAAAGATTGTTTTTAATATCAAGTTTATCTAAGAGCTGAAAGCAATGTTTCAGAAACCATCATATGTGAAAGGTATTATGATATCTAAAACAATGTGTTGGTTACAACATGATAGAGTATATGTCCTCATATTTGATGAGAATTTGTGAAAGTTGGAGACGCTAGTCGTCCTAATCCTCCAAAAGGTTTTGGAAAAGAAACATTATACTCGCAATTCACCTTTATAAGCTATAGCAGCTTGATCATGAAAATTGTCATGATAAGGATGAATAGAAGATGTAAGTAAAATGTTTACTACACTTGAAAGAATGCCAAACATTTGATGAAGGTGATCCACTTCAAAGTGCAAGTCCAAAGGTATTAGTATTTGACTATACACACTTTGTACTATGTGTCATGTGAATGACACCACTATTGATGTTGATAGATTCTTTTAAAAGAAAAGGAATTGTTGAAAGAGAATCTATGAAATATTTGGCAAAAAAGAAAAGATTGGAGATATCCAACTTAGGTATATAGAAGATACATGTTATGGCTGTATTCCTTGGTTGTTAAACAATGTGGTTCTGCGATATTGGATACCGAATTGGTTGGTATGAAGTGTCATACAGGACAACACAATTCATGAACTGCAATGGCCTAAGTAACTAGCAAGAGAATATGTGATAATGTTCATCGAAAACAAACAAAGGGTTGTTGTGTTACTCGTTAACATCAAAGCTTACCTTCAAGATTTGTTTCAATAATTGTTATTTTGATCAGGTATTATGACGACAAAAGGTTGTTCAAATAATTACCGTATTCCATAATAGATGGATGATATGCAAGTCTGGTTGGAGAAATAATGACCATAAAACTAATGCTAAAATGTCGCAAGACAAATGATTGAAAGATCACTTGCGAAGTGACATCACCGTTTAAATTATATTAGGGGTACATGAAGAAACTCCATGTTGATGGATTTTTGGAGTCTTTGATTTTGATCAAATGACGCTTGTGATACTTTCCTGGAGATAATTAAAACTCCGTTCGTAGGCCAAAAGAGGAACGGACGACTAACTGATTGGAATTTGTACATATTGATGTATATAGTCCATTATGTGTAGTCGTGGGCAATGGATTTCAACTTCATATGTTTTCTCCGAAGATTTGAGTGAGTATATGTATATACTTACTCAATAAGGAAGAACTATGAAACATTTGAAAATGTTCAAAGACTTTCAAGATGAAGTGGAAAATTATTGTAACAAGAAAATAAAAAAAGTTTATGATTGGATCATAAAGAAAGATGTTTGAGTTACAAGTTTAGCAAAACACCTAAGATTTGAGGAATCGTTCCATGGATTTGCATTTCCCAAAACACCATAGGAGTATGGAGTGTTCAAGATATGTAATGAAACCTTGTTTGACATGATAAGATCAAAGGTGTCATTTATAAAACTGCCATTATATTTTAAAGATTAAAGCTTTAGTGAATACCGCTTTTACACTGAAAAGAGCTCCATCGTGATCCGTTGAAATGACACCATATAAGTCATGGTTTGGGATAAAACCCAGGTTGTCCTTTCTTAAATTTTTGGTATGCTAGGCATAAGTAAAATGTTTACAACCAAAGTCGGATGAGCATGTCTTTGTAGGTTATTTCGAATAACCATTGGCTATTCCTCCATAACACCGAAGACAAAAGTGCTTTTCACTTAGAATGTCGAGTTTCTTGAGAAGGAATTTTTGGTGAAAAGTTAAGTGGGAGGACAATAGAACTTTGACAAGGTTGTTGAACCTTGGCTAATATGTGCTGAGTTGCGCAGCGTCGGTAAGTGTCCCGAAGGCAGCAACAATGCTCATGGCTCACGTGCCTCAAAGGATGTGGTCACGGGGATCTAAGTTCCTATTGAACCAAGTAGGTCGGGTAAGTAATCAAATGCCAAGATTTGAGAGTTAAATCATTGTTGTTTGACAGTGATGAACCGACTACATGCAAATAATCAATGATGGGCCCTGACTTCATTAAGTGGCTTGAAGCCATAAAATCCGTGATAATTCCATACACGAGAAATCAAGCTTTGAATTTGAAAGACCCTCTGGAAAGTTGCAAGACCTTATAGTCGTATATGGATCTATAAAGAAATAGACATGGATGTTTCACATCTAAGAAATAGTCGACATGTCGGAAAGAGTTTATGACAATGTTCAAGGAATTGACTATGATAAGATTTGATCTTTCATAGCGATATTTAGTCTGGACGGATTAATGTAGCAAGCACTACATATATTTTGGTATATGGTAGTTGAACAAACAAAACAAGTTCTTCTAATAGAATGGTTACCTAGGACGTCTACATGACACGATCCAAAGGGTTTTTTGTTAATTCAAAGGATGCTAAAGGAGTATGCAAAACTTCAATGGTTGAAGTGAGCATCGCGGAGTTGGAATCTTCACCGTGATGAAACCATTAAAAGGTTTAATTTCATCGGAGACGATGAAGATGTTTGCATTTTGCAAGAAATTAAGTGAGAGCGCTAAGACATATTTCTAATACATTATGTGAAAGACATATTGTTGATTAGAAATGATGTATCTTTTATTGACACAGGTTAAGAATTTCATTTCGATGAAAGACTTAGGCATAACCCAAGAATTAGGCATCAATGTCTATATGGATAGATTAAGGCGCTAATATGGTTTTGCCAAATGTACATAGATAAGATGTTGAATGAGTTCAATATGGAAACAACAAGAAAGGTTCTTGACGCACGGAAAGGACTGAATCAAGATTCAAGTGTGTTGACACGAGATTCAAGTGTTTTGACACTTGGTGAAATCACAAGAATATTTTGATCAATCATTCTTTGAGATGTACACATCCAGATATGTCCTATGCTCTAAATGTTATGAGCATATACCAGAATGACTCATAAGATGATCATTGGACAATAGTAGGGATATTCCTAAGATCTTTGGAAGAACTAAGAATATATTATTTATATAGTGGTGACAAATAGTTCATTGTAAATTGTTGCATTGATACTAGTTTTGTCACAAATTAAGTTTATCTCAATTTAAACTATGGGTGGCACAATGTAATTGAAAGGAAGTTCCATAATGGATTTGGTTGAGTACCAAAGTTAAAACATTGTGACAGATACTACAACAAAAGGCTAAGTATATGACTACTATTGTAGCAGCAAATGAGGGCATTTGCGTCAAGTAGTTTGCTATCAAACTAGGTGTGGTTCATAGCGGGATAATACTATGAAGATACATTGTACGACAATTGTATCAACATGATTTAATCCCAAGGAACTAAAGGTCTCACCAAAGGACCAAATTTATACAATGCCATCTCATTGGAGAATGAGTAATGCGTAGAGACGAAGGACATGCAAATACACACGGACCTGGAAGTGTCAGATCCGAAGATTATGTTTACCACTAGTAATAGTGTCTATACAACACCAGAAAGCCATAGGTGTTGAATGCACAAGTTTTTAACTAGATTATTGACTCTAGTGCAAGTGGGAGACTGTTGGAGATATGCCCAAGAGGCAATAATAAAGTGGTTATTATTATATCTTTAAGTTTATGATAAATGTTTACATCCCATGCTATAATTGTATTAACAGGAAACATTAATACTTGTGTGTTTTGTAAACATAAAAGAGTCCCTAGTAAGCCTCTTGTTAAACTAGCTTGTTGATTAATGGATGATCATGGTTTCCTGATCATGGACATTGGATGTCGTTAATAACAAGATCATATCATTAGGAGAATGATGTGATGGACACACACCCATAGTAAGCATAGCATAAGATCAAGTCATTAAGTTTGTTTTGCTACAAGCTTTTCAAATGCATAGTAACCTAATCCTTCGACCATGAGGTTATGTTAATCACCATCACCGGATGGGTACTTTGATGACATCAAATGCCACTTCATAACTGGGTGGTTATAAAGGTGACATTGGGTATTCTGAAAGTATGTGTTGAAGCGCATGGACCAAGATTGGGATTTGTCCATCCATATGATGGATAGATATTCTCTGGGCCCTCTCGGTGGAATGTCATCTAGTTAGCTTGCAAGCATGTGACTAGGTCACAAGGGATGACATATCATGGAACGAGTAAAGAGTACTTATCAGTAACAAGGTAGAACTAGGTATGGAGATACCGACAATCAAACCTCGGATAAGTAGAGTATCGCGTGACAAAGGGAATTGGTTTCGTATGTTAATGGTTCTATCGATCACAAAGTCATCGTTGAGTATGTGGGAGCTGTTCTGGATCTCCAGATCCCGCTAATGGTTATTGATCGGAGATGTGTCTCCATCATGTCTACATGTTCACGAACCGTAGGGTGACACACTTAAGGTTCGAAGTTGTTTTAAGTAGATATGGAATGTGCATTGGAGACTGAATGTTGTTCGGAGTCTCGGATTGGACCCGAGACATCACGAGGAGATCCGGAATTGTCCGGGGAATAAGATTCATATATTGGGGATCATTTTCTAAGTTAGGAAATGTTTCGGAGTGTTTGTATGGAGATTCTAGAAGGTTTCGGAATGTTCTGGAAGGTTCTAGAAGATTTCTTGGAGTTTGCTTGAAAACCAAGAAAGGATCAAGGAGTCTTTGTGAGGCAAGACACGGATTCGTGGGGGAGGAGGATTCCTCCCCCCCTCCCAATCCGCCGGCCAAGGAGGGAGGGGAGTCCTACTAGGACTCCCCCTCCCATGGCGCCTCCCTCCTTTAAATAGAGGGGAGGGGGCGCCACCCCCCTGTACTCTCCCATAACAAACCCTAGCCGCCGCATCTCTCCTCCTCCTTCGCTCTGCTCCGGCTTAGGCGAAGCCCTGCAGAATTCTCTACTCCACCACCACCACCACACCGTCGTGCTGCTGGGATTCCGTGGAGAAGATCTACTACCTTCGCTGCTCGCTGGAACGGGGAGAGGAAGGTTTGCTTCCACTCCGCACGTGTGACCGACTGCAGAACGCTGCCGGAACGCGGCGCCGGAAGAATCGTCTACTCGATCTTGAGATCGGCAAGTGATCGACTATATCAACCATGAGATCCGATCTCGAACAAGGCTTATCGAATCTACGAGGGTTAGTACAGATCTATCTCGTTGCACATGTCTAATAGATTAGATCTTGGCTTTTATCTAGATTAGATCTGGGTTTTGTTCATTCTTGCAGTAGAATTTTTTGTTTTCCATGCTACGAACCCGTCAGATTGCCATACAGTTCAGGAGCTGCACGTGTCCTGCTTGACCTGCGAGGTTCGGTAGTGTCCTCTTTCAGAGTTTCATGATCAATATCATTAGCTCTCTCTTCATTAGGTGAAGTCAACTCCGAAACAACTTCCGGTGCTGCGCTACTCGCCATTTCATGAACAGAAGGTTCAATAACCTCTTCGAGTTCTACCTTCCGACTACTCACACCTTTCGCGAGAAACTCCTTCTCAAGAAAGGATCCATTCTTGGCAACAAAAACCTTGCCCTCGGATCTGTGATAGAAGGTATACCCAATCGTTTCCTTAGGGTATCCTATCAAGACGCATTTTTCCGCTTTGGGTTTGAGTTTATCCGGCTGAAGTTTCTTCACATAAACATCGCATCCCCAAACTTTAAGAAATGACAGCTTAGGTTCGTTTCCAAACCATAATTCATACGGTGTCGTTTCAACGGATTTAGATGGTGCCCAATTTAAAGTGAATGCAACTGTTTCCAGTGCATAACCCCAAAATGACAGTGGCAAGTCAGTCAGAGACATCATAGATCGAACCATATTCAATAAGGTACGATTACGACGTTCCGACACACCATTACATTGTGGTGTTCTGGCAGGCGTGAGTTGTGAAACTATTCCACACTCTTTCATGTGTGTGCTAAACTCGTAACTTAGATACTCTCCTCCACGGTCAGACCGTAGAAATTTGATCTTTCTATTACGATGATTTTCCACTTCATTCTGAAATTCCTTGAACTTTTCAAAAGTTGCAGATTTGTGTTTCATCAAATAGATATACCTGTATCTACTCAAATCATCCGTGAAAGTAACAAAATAACGATATCCACCTCGCGCCGACACACTCATTGGTCCACACACTTCAGTATGTATGATTTCCAATAAATCTGTCGCCCGTTCCATTGAACCGGAAAACAGTGTTCTAGTCATATTGCCCATAAGGCATGGCTCACATGTATCAAATGATTCAAAATCAAGTGATTCCAAAAGTCCATCAGAATGGAGTTTCTTCATGTGTTTAACACCAATATGACCTAGACAGCAGTGCCACATATATGCAGATATATCATCATCAAGTTTAATCTTTTTAGCATTAACATTATGAATGTGTGTAGTATTACTATCGAGATCCATCAGAAATAAACCATTCAACACAGGTGCATGACCATAAAAGATATTATCCATATAAATCGAACAACCGTTGTTTTCAGATTTAAAGGAATAACCACTTTGCATCAAACACGATCCGGATACAATGTTCATGCTAAGTGCAGGCACCAAATAACAATTATTTAGGTTTGTAACTAATCCTGATGGCATATGGAGAGGTAGCGTTCCGACGGCGATCACATCAACTCTTGATCCATTGCCGACCCGCATTATGACCTCATCCCTTGCTAGTTGTCGCTTGTTCCGCAGCCCCTGAATCGAGTTACATATATTAGAAACCGATCCCGTATCAAATACCCAGGTGCTACTGCGAGTACTAGTCAAGTACACATCAATAACATGTATATCATATATACCTTTGTTTGCCTTGTCGGACTTCTTGTCGGACAAATACTTGGGGCAGTTGCGGCTTCCAATGGACAGTCCCCTTGCAATAGTAGCACTCGGTATCGGACTTAGGGCCAGCTCGGGGTTTCTTTTCAGACGCGGCAACATATTTTCCACCCTTCTTTCCCTTGTGCTTGCCTTTCTTGTCCTTCTTGAAACCGGTGGTCCTATTGATCATCAACACTTAATGTTCTTTCCTAATCTCCACTTCTGCAGTCTTAAGCATTGACAGAAGCTCGGGAAGTGTCTTCTTCATGCCCTGCATATTATAGTTCATCACGAAGCTCTTGTAGCTAGGTGGCAGAGATTGGAGAACACGATGTATGCCTAAGTCAATGGGAATCGTTATTCCCAAGGACACAAGCTTATCGGCGTACCCAAACATTTTGAGTACATGCTCACTAACGGAGCTGTTCTCCTCCATCATGCAGCTAAAGAACTTTTCAGTAGCATTATAACTCTCTACGGCAGCATGGGTATCGAAAATCATTTTCAATTCTCCCATAGTATCAAAGGCATTACCATTTTCGAAAAGCTTTCGAAGTTCTGGCTCTAGCCCATACAGTATGCCGCAATGAACTAAGTTATGGTCCTCCTAACGAGTCACATAGACATTCTTTTCCTCGTCAGGGGCATCAGGAGCTGGTGGGGGGCCTAGCGGCGCATCTAGAACATATTGCTTTTGTGCAGCAGTGAGGAGAATCCTCGAATTCATAGCCCAGTTGGTGAAGTTGCTACCATTCGCAGCAAGTTTCTCTTTCTCCATGAACACATTGAAATTAAAAGCAGGTGGTGCCATCTACAACAGAATTTGTAAAGTTTATTTAGACTAAGTTTATGATAGATTGAGTTCAACTAATCCAAATTACTAATGAACTCCCACTCAAAAACGACATCCCTCGTGTCCTTTTGGTGATTACATGAACCAAATCCACTACACCAAGTCCGATCATCACGTGAGTCGGTGTAGCTTCAAAGGCGAGCATCTATATGGGCATCATATCAACTATATGACTCATGCTTAACCTTTCGGTCCGTGTTCCAAGTCCATGTCTGTACATGCTAGGCTCTCCAAGTAAGAACCTTAGTACTCGCGTGTGTAAAACTGTCTTACACCCGTTGTATGAAAGCGTAGAGTCAAGTACAGCCGATCATCACGTGATGTCTCGAAACACGATCCATAGAACGGTGCATACTCAAGGAAGAACACATTTTATCTTGATATCTAAATGAGGGATCATCTTACAATGCTACCAAAAGCGCTAAACTAGCAGTATAAGATGCTAACATCTAATGTGTAAAGTGAGATGATATGGTCCATGCATTTGATCTCTATCATTTGCATCGTGGTATGATCTCTATCATTCCTTTGTGTGTAAGGCCAAGGTCTATGGAACTTAAACGTTGAATATGTTGTAAGAGTATCTATCATACATCTACTTACAACAATACCATATCAATACACTAGCCCAGCAACGATCTAAACTAGACGCCTCTAATTTACCAATTGCAAGTTTTACGTGGCTTAGGGCTTTCGGAGATAGAACCGTTCTCACCTACGAACATGAACCACAACGAGGATAACCAAGTTATTAGAAACTCGTTGTAAATCAGATATTGACTATAGTAGAGAGACAGACACCCGCCAGCCACTTATGCAAAACAAGTTGCATGTCAGTTGTGGAACCGGTCTCATGTACGATGACATGTAAGGTTGGTACGGGCCGATTCATCCCACTATGCCACCAATATCCAAAGTACATAGAAGATGCAATAACATGATCATCATCGCCCACATATAAACATATATGTACTACCCGTGCAAAGCATCTACGCATAGATCAGGCTCTAATACCACTGTTGGGTCCGCAACATAGAAAACAAAAAATTCCTACAATGAGAACTACACGCCAAGATCTATCTACTAGGTACAAAGCAACGGGTGGACATACATCCAACGAGAACTTACCCTCGAAGACAACGAGTTTTGTTAACGAGTAGGAACTCGTGGTTGATGTAGTCGTACACTTGCCGATCTCAAGATCGTGAGGAAGTCCGAGCGCCGCAACTCAGCAACGCATCCGTACTCGCACACACGTTCAAGCCACCGGACAACCTCTACCTCCTCGCTCCAGCGATCCAGCGGAAGCAGCAACTCCTTCCAGACGAAATGCCACCGGGAACATGTACCTCGCTAATCTGAGACCATGGGGGAATAATTCTAGAGGGGGAGAGAGATCCTTCACAAGGAGGTGTATGGAAGAAGGAGGAGGAGGGGGTGCCCCTCCTCTCCATGTCCGGTGCATGGGGGGTGACCCCTCACCTCCCCCATTCATGTGGTGGTAACCCCTCCACATTAAAATGCCTCTTCACATTCCCTTTTAAAGTCCCCACTTTAAATGCATTAAAATTCTCCAAGTTTAATGCTCTCTCATTTAATAAAACTCTTTTATTAAATTTATTCAGAATTTTTTTAACTACTTTAATTAACAAACATTCACATATAACCCCTTGCAATATTTCAATATCACATGCCGAACCACTTTCTGCAATTTCACCCGAAACAATTTCCGGTTTCTATCGAAACAATTCCTGCGCTTTGCAATTCTTTCGTCTAAAACATATGTGCTCCAAAATGGTGTCTGGTAACTCTTAAGTGTGTCACCCTACAGTTCGCGAATAATGCAGACATGATTGAGACTCCTCTCAGATCAATAGTCAGAAGTGGGACCTGGAGATCCATACTGACTCTTGCATATTCAACGATGACTTCTGTGATCGTGAGAACCTTTAACGCTTGTAATTTAATCCCTTTGTCTCATGATATAATACATGTCCGAGATTCGATCATCGGTATCCAAATACCTAGTTTGATCTCGTTACCGACATGCACTCTTTTCTCGTTCCCGTGATATAACATTCTAGTGATCACATCACTTGCTTGCAAGCTATCTCAATGTGATATCACCGAGAGGGCCCAGAGTATATCTATCCGTCTTCGGGATTGACAAATTCCACTCTTGATCCATGAGCCTCAACATAACACCTTCATAGCACTGAACCCATCTTTATAGTCACCCTGTTACGGTGTGACGTTTGATATTATCAAGATACTCTTCAGGTGTTAGCAATTAACATGATCTCATGGTCTAAGGATAAAGATTACTTCGTATGATGTTATAGCAATATAAACATAATGACTTGATCGTAATGCTATACTTTGGATGAATGTTCATCACATCATTTCACAAATGTTGTGACCTTGTTATCAACAACATCCGATGTCTATGATCAGGAAATCTTGATCATCTTGTTAATCAACAAGCTAGTCTATAAGAGAGGCATAACTAGGAACCCTTTTTGTTTATTAAACACACATGTATTGATGTTTCCGATCAATACAATTCTAGCATGCAAAATAAACATCTATCATATATAAGGAATACATAATAACAACTTTATTATTGCCTCTTAGGGCATATTTGCTTCAGTTATTCCAAAGAGTCCACCATACCTACCTATTAGAATTTGCTATTCCAAGTATATTCATGTTTTTATCTACCTTCCAAATTAAACTTGTTATGTGAAAATTAGTGATTAAAGCTCTCACGAACTTGATGGCACACTTTACTTTTCTTGCCCCTAATAAACTTGAACCATTGTGTCATCTATGTTGTATATGCTTACACTTATACGTTGGGGATTAGCAGAACCATGCTGTCATGGGGAACGCTTTCAACATTGCACTTGTACATTGTACCCAGTTGATATCATGCTCTTTTGTTTATGGATGTCATCGGTGTGAAATGAAAGGGGGGCTTGTAAGTCCATGGAGTTATGTATGTGTGTTAGAGAAACGCCTGGGCGGCTGGTCTAATCCATGCCTAATCATGGTGGAAACCTGCAGCATAACTATAATGAGCAATCTATGAAGCATTCTTCTTATAAAAAAAGAGATAGAGATTGAGAAAGAAAAGGAAAAAAGGATGAGAAAAGAGGAAAGAGAGAAAAAAGCACCATTTTCCCATGGTAAATAAGAAGATGCTGAGATGCTTATTGTCTGCTTTCCTTGTCATTTTGATATGGAGATTCTTCCGTATCATCGGGCAAGGGGTACCCTGTTGGAAGTTCTCTATGATACACATGTACTTACTATGACAAGAACTTACCGGTAACTAAACTTGAGTAGCATGAGGAGCAGCCCTCGTATTCAAGGGACATGAGATTGCCAACTTATACTTTGTCAAGTATATACTCCATATTTTGTTCATTTTAACCTTAATCACTTCAATATGCTTATGATAGGGGGCAGTGAGAGCTGAAAGCTAACAAGTACCATAATTTTTGGAAGCTCTTTATGAGACTTGAAATCCCTGCTTCCCTTTATGAAGGGCCTTTCTTTTACTTTTATGTTGAGTCTCCATCTTCTATCTTTATGGACCTATTGAGAGAGCATAGTGGCCATTCTTAGTTCAATGTGCATTGTCCCAAAACTTGTTGATTGATTCATAACTTTGATATTGCTTGTTCTTAAACTACTCGTATCTAGTCACCCTTATGAACTTTGAAGGTGTCCTATGCATTTATGTTTTGCTACACTGTGAGGGACAAGATGAATACCATTTTCATTATGTTTTCTATATGTGAAACAAACAAACGGCTTTCAAAGCATTGTTATTCATGAATCTTTTGTTTGTACCTTTTCATGTTACAACATAGTTGCTATGACTTATTGTTAGAACTATGTCTTTCATGCTCATGTTTAGAGTAGTTTGATCCCAACTTTTAATGCTTGCAAATGGTTTGATCTTGATTGTGATGGTGCATGTGACCACAAAAATTATTCTTTTTATCACTTACCTACTCGAGGACGAGCAGGAGTTAAGCTTGGGATGTTGATATGTTGCAAACGTATCTATAATTTTTGATGTTCCATGCTTGTTTTATATCTACTTTCTTATGTTTTCTCCACACTTTGGAGTATTTTTACACATTTTCTGGAACTAACCTATTAACAAGATGCCACAGTGCCAGTTGCCCGATTTCTACTGTTTTTGGTTACAGAAAAGCCAGAAAATGAATATTCTCGGAATTGAACGGGATAAAAGCCAAAGTCAATTTTTCACCGAGGGGAACACAGAGCTAGAAGATGAGACGGAGAGGGGCCAGAGGCCAGCCACACCACCTGGCCGCGTGGCCAGGCCTGACCCGCGCCAGGGGGTGGTGTGGCCGCCTAGGGCACCCTCTCGGCCTCCCCTTTCGCCTATAAAAAGCCTCCGATACAAAACCCAAAATAATCTAGCCTCCAGCCACGAAAAGTTCCATAGCGCCGCCGCCGCCTCCGAAGGGGAGATTCGGGGACAGAAAGTCTCTGTTCCGGCACCCTGTCGGGATGGGGAAGTGCCCCCGGAGCCATCTCCATCGACTCCACCACCATCTCCATCGCCATTGCTGATTCCCATGATGATGAGTGAGTAGTTCTTCCTCGAGGCTAAGGGTTCTACCGGTAGCTATGTGTTCATCTCTCTATGCATGATCATATTGTGATCATGAGCTTTGTAATCAAGTAAATCTACCTTGCTACTCAAGTGCTTTAATAGATCTCTGGCTCTTCCTATGTATGTGAAAGTGATAGCGTGCACACCATGGTGGCACTTAGGCTAGAGATTACAAATACTTGTTATGAGTTATATTTGGAGTTGGATGTCTCTATAAAATTGTGGTGTTTGTTGGAACCATCTAACACTCAAGGTGACAGTGTGGGGTTATCTAGATGAGGAAAGCGGACTTTGAGGTGTGTTGTTATAGCCCTACCATGGATTAGTGTGTCCAACCGGAGAGTAGTTCAGAGTAGTATTACGAAGAGAAGATATTTATATGAGAGTGTTTACTAGTGAAAGTATCATCCCTAGGCCTTGTTTCTAAGCATTGAAACACCGTTTGCAACTAGATCTGTTACATGTTTGCTTCTTGTCATCTTTATTTCAGTTTGTCTTTAGTCTCTTCCACGCCATCAAGGGATAGCCCTCTTTTTGCATGGCTTTAATTTTTTTCAATTCTAAACATTTTAAAAATCTGAACATTTTCAAAATTTTAATATTTTTTAGAAATCCTAATATTTTTCAATTCTAAACAATTTTAAAATTTGAACAAATTTAGAATCTAAACATTTTTAAAAGCTACAATTTTTTTTAATCTAAACCTTTTTAAAAAATCCTTACGTTTTTCAGATCTAAACACTTTTGAAAATTAAATAATTTCATAATTTAAACTTTTTCAAATTTGAACATTTTTTAGTATAAATAGAAATATTTAAAAGTGAAATAAAATAAAACAGATTGTTTTTATAGAAACTTAAAAAGGAAAAAGAAAAACACAAACAGGTAAAAAGAAATAAACAATGAAGAAGAAAACGTATCAGTAAATGGACCAGCCCAGGAAGTACGTCCTTCAGGTGGAGCCGCCAGCGATAAGCGCAGAATAGGAATCACGGGGAAGTGCTATACACCGCTTCAAGGCGGCGCAACACGCGGACACCGCCTGAAGGCGCGCTAAGTGGGTCGGCCTAGTGACGAGATTTCTTGTTTTTTCTGTATTTTGTTTAAACTCTAAGCTCTATAATAATGATTTAAGAAATGTGAATATTTGTGAATATTTTTTTAATATCATGAACAAAATTACAAATATATTATTTTTATCAAAAAACATGAACAAATATTTAAAAATTGTAAACTAATTTTGAAAAATATTAATCAATTTCAAAAAAAGTCATGAACCATATTCAAAAATCATAAACCAATTTAGAAAAATATGAACTAATTAATCATGAACCAATTTCAAAAACCATGAACCAAAAATTTAAAACATGAACAAAATTTTAAAAATAATAAACCCAATTTAAAAAATCATGAACCATATTTCAAAAATAATGAACCAAAATTCGAAAAACATATTTTTTATAAATTGAACATCTTTAAAAAAATGATGTTTCTGTAAAAAGAAACAGAAAAAAAAAGAAAAAACAGATGAAAAGAAAAAAAACGTAAAAAGAAAAAGCCTAACGGGGACTGGGCCAGCCCAACGAGGTTTGCGCCCTGTGCGGTGCTAGCCGCCCGCGTCGCAAGGGGCGGCAAATAGCATTCCTGGAATCGCGGAGCAAGATAGATCCGTCGGGTCATCATCTCCTGGGCCGAGCCGCTCGGCCCGCCCGTCCACGGTTGTTTGCGCCGAGATTACGCGGCGTCGGAATCACACGGGGGAACCGCACGGAATCACACGGATAGCCTTGGTTGGCAGCCGTCCCCGCTCCTTTCGCCTCGCCGCGCAGCCGATCCCCATCCGCCGTGGTCGACTGGCCCTTGCAGGGCTACGCCGCTGTTCTCTTTACGGCGAGGGCAAACAACCGGTCGTACTTAACGTGAGAAAACCGCCGCGTGGGGCAACGCGGTCCCGCCGCTAGATCATCATCCCACGCGAGTGGCCACGCGATCCACCGTCTCCTACAGCTAAGTTGCGTCACAACTCACAACTGACAAGGCCGGCCCGACCATAGTTTTCTCTTCCTCCGACGCGTAGCCCTCAGTTCCGTTCCGTGCTCTTTTACCTTTCTCCCGAAAGCGGTTGGTGGACGGTCACGCTCCGAGGGCCGACTGAATCGCACCTGCTGCAACCATCGAACCTCAAATCTGGGCAGCGCACCCACCGACGCGCGGGAAATTTGGGCAGAAAGGAGAGGAGGCGAGTCGCGGAGAGTGACAGAGGGAGCCCGTAAATATCTCTGTCAAAGACTGCGTTTCACGATCGACCATCTTTTATCCTCTCCTGCAAGTGCTTCCGGGGGACCTGGCCAGCTTCTGTGATCACCCGTTGAGAGGGACAGCACACGATGGGGGAGACGACAATGAGAATATTTCCATTTCCGCAAGCGAGGTGTACACCATCGATCACTATCTTGCAAGCTGATATCTTAGGATAAGTATGTACAGTACGATTGATTGCTCCGAATTAATAAGATCGTGTTTGCTTCGACTAATTTCTTTTTTGCAGGTTTAGTCTATTTTTTAAGAATTCTCGTCTAAAATTTATTGGTAGAGTTCTGCAACACGTGACAATAAATTAGCACCAGTTTGTCAAATAAATAATACTCCATCTGACCCATATTAGTTGACTTGCATTTATCTATATTCGGATGTATCTAGTACTAAAACATGTCTAGATATATCCAAATCTAGCTAAATTCGAGTCAACTAATATGGATCGGAGGGAGTAATACTTATTAGTTGAGCAGCTACATATGATAAAATTATGAGTATTCAAATAACTAAGAGCTTTCTTCAAGGAAAAATTGAATGCGCGTATTCTCAAAAACTACTACACAAACATCCCTCGATATTTGTTACCGCTGAATTGCTTGACGTATGTTCGTCGTAGCGCCGACCAAGTACTTCTAATATGTCTGCCAACCAACAAGTCTCTATTACAGGCAAGATCTAGTGGTTGAGATTCAACATAATTTTAAGACAGTCTATTAGTGTGGCAAGTGTGCTAAATCAAGTCCCGCTGAATATTGCTTTTAGAAGGGGTTTAACTGGCAACAAGTGGAACGACTGGTTGCACTTATGTCAGAAGCTTATGATGGTTCATTTAACTCAAACGCCGGATTCCTTTGTTTGGCGACTTACTACAACTGGGGTATTTTCGGTCAAATCAATGTATCTTGACCTAATGAATGGTCACACTAGATTTTTACGAACATACTTATGGAAGCTAAAAATTCCGTTGAAAATAAAAATATTTATGTGGTTCCTTAATGATAAAGTCATTTTAGCTAAAGATAATCTTGCGAAACTCAATTGGAATGGGTGTCAAAAGTGTTGTTTTTGTGACTCAATGGAGTCTATAGAACATCTCTTTATCTCGTGTCCGTTTGCAAAAATTATATGGCGAATAGTAAACTTTACCTATAATATGACTCCTCCAACTAGCATTACTAATATGTTTGGTAACTGGTTGAATGGAATTGATAAAAGGAATAAGGCTAGAATCTGTGTCGGGGTTTCAGCTTTATGTTGGTCTATTTGGACATGTCGGAATGGTATTATCTTTAACAAACAATCAGGTACTAATTTTTTGCAGGTTTTTTGACTTGCTGTGCACTGGATACAGCTATGGTGTCACTTGCTCCCGGTGGATCAGCGGGAGCCTATGGTTACTGGATGCAACCGGCTGTTGACGGTTGCTCAGGACTTCTATTTCCAGGCTACTGGATGGCGGCATATTAGTAGACTTCAAAATGGATAGCTTTTTGTTGCTTTTCATTTTTTGTTGGTTGATTCATGTCTCAATCCTAGCTGATCCGTGATGTAATAAATTCTATAACTAAACTTTGCAATAAATGAAAGGCTGTGTGCATCACTTGATGCAGAGGCCGGGGTTACTCCCTATTTCGAAAAAAAAAATTAGGTGCAGTGAAGATCTTTTTATAGCCTAATGGACTAACATAAGCCACTGCTAAGATCCCTTTTGTTTACACCAAATTGGTCTTATAAGCATAGTTTTTTAAATCATGCAACATTAAAATAAATTCCAGTTCTTGGGATTTTAGTTCATGAGACTTTAGAGAGGCTAAACATTATAATAAAAAAAACCAAATAACTAGCGTCCATTTTAGGAAAAAACTAACCTTTGTACCTTCTGGAAACGCAACACTAAAAAACCCTTACAATTGGTCACAACTATAGTTTGTAATATATAGGTTCCCGAGGAGTACAATATTTACTACATCTTTATAGTGTTAGGAATAGACAAAGTTGTATTTCTCTGGGGCCAAAGGCCACAATATATAGTACATGTACAGGGCAAATATGCAGACAGCCCCCTAACATACGGGGGAAATACAATATATATATACATACATCTAACACCCCCCCTCAAACTCATGGTGGATCCACAACACTGAGTTTGGAGAGTAAGAAATCATGCTGCGCTCTCGTCTGTGCCTTCGTGAAGAAATCCGCCAACTGTAAATCTGAAGGCACATACTGAAGCGCAACAACCTGAGCCTGCACCTGAGCACGTGTATAGAAAGCATCAACACCAATATGCTTGGTAAGCTCATGCTTGACCGGATCACGTGCAACACTAATAGCACCTGTACTGTCAGACAAAACCAGACTGGGCGTGGTAATAGAGACCCCAAAATCCGCAAGTAACCACCGTAACCAGGTCACCTCAGCAGTCAACAAGGCCATCGCACGCAACTCAGCCTCAACACTCGAACGGGAAACCGCTGTCTGTTTCTTCGTCTTCCAAGCAATGAGCGAACCACCAAGAAACACACAGTAAGCAGAAAGTGAACGGCGATCCGAAGGATCACTCGCCCACGTAGCGTCCGAATAGCACTGGAGCTGGAGGGAGCTGGAACAAGGAAAGAAAAGGCGACGAGTGATCGTACCACGAAGATAACGAAGAACACGGAGAAGATGGCTATAGTGAACAGTGGTAGGAGCAGAAACAAACTGACTCAGAATATGAACAGGATAAGAGATGTCAGGACGAGTGACAGCAAGATAAACAAGGTTCCCAACAAGATGACGATAACGCGTTGGATCAGGAAGAGGATCACCATCAGTAGGTTGAAGCTTAACATTAAGCTCCATAGGGGTCTCAACAGTGCGCTCATCCCCAAGAGCAGCACGAGCAAGAAGATCCTGAATATACTTTTCCTGGGAGATGTAAAAGCCATCAGAAGTGGAGGAAACCTCAATCCCAAGAAAGTATCGAAGAGGACCAAGATCAGTCATAAGGAACTGATCACGAAGACGAGCCTTAACAAAGGCGATATACTCAGAATCATCACCAGTAATGATCATATCATCAACATAAAGAAGAAGAAGAGTGCGTCCACGAGGAGAAGTGTGAACAAACAACGCTGGATCATGAGCACTAGGGGAGAAACCAGCAGCAGTCACGACAGAAGCAAAGCGCTCAAACCAGGCACGAGGGGCCTGTTTGAGGCCATAAAGAGAACGTCGAAGACGACAAACCATCCCCTCAGGAACGGAATATCCAGGAGGAGGCTGCATATAAACCTCCTCACGCAACTCACCATTGAGAAAGGCGTTCTGAACATCAAGCTGGGACACAGACCAGTGACGAACAGAAGCAACAGCAAGAAGAGTACGCACAGTGGTCATATGAGCGACAGGAGCAAAGGTCTCATCATAGTCACGACCATGCTCCTGCTGAAAACCACGAGCCACAAGACGCGCTTTATAGCGCTCAAAAGATCCATCAGAGCGAGTCTTAATCTTATATACCCACTTACACGTGATAGGACGAACACCGGGAGGAGGAGAAACAAGATCCCAGGTGCCAGTGCGCTCAAGCGCAGCAATCTCCTCGGCCATGGCCAGCTGCCATTCAGGATGATGCTCAGCATCCCGATAAGAAGTCGGCTCGGAGGCAACAGAAAGACCATACTGACTAGGAGAGTAACGGTTGGGGGCACGACGCTGACGAACAGGACGAGTAGAGGGAAGATCATCCGAGGAAGACGACGCGGGAGACGACGATGAAGAAGAGGGAATAGGAGAGGAAGACTCCGGAGAACGAGGAGAACTAGGAGAACTAGACGGAGCAGAAGAGGACGGTGTCGAAGAAGAGACATCAGGGGGAGGAGATCCTGAAGAAGACAAAATAGGGGGAGAAGGAGGTGTGTCAGGGAAGAGAAGAAAAGAGATATCTTCCACCGGGTAAGTACCAGCGGTGGGACGAGGATAGAAAGGACGCGTCTCATCAAAAGTAACATCACGAGAGATACGCATCCGACGACCAACAGGGTCCCAACAGCGATAGCCCTTATGCTCATCACTGTATCCGAGGAAGACACACTCAACAGACTGAGCGGTCAGTTTGGTGCGTTCGCGAGGAGCAAGGAGAACATAGCAAACACAACCAAACAAGCGAAGCATGGAGTAGTCTGGAGACTGTCCAGAGAGGCGCTCAAGAGGGATACCACCCTGCAAGGCAGCAGAAGGCTGAATATTGATGAGGTAAGCCGACGTAGCGACAGCCTCAGCCCAGAAATGCGGCGGGAGAGAAGAAGCAATCATCATAGCGCGAGTGGTCTCAAGAAGATGGCGATGCTTACGCTCAGCAACGTCATTCTGGGCATGTGCGCCAGGACAGGAGAACTGAGCAAGAGTGCCCTGCTCAGCAAGAACACCTCGCAACATCTGGGAGATATACTCACCAGCAGAATCAGCACGAAACACACGGATGGGGGTAGAATACTGAGTACGAACCATGGCCGCAAAACGCTGATATATGGAGAGCACCTCACTACGAGAGCGCATAAAATACAACCAAGTGTACCGAGAAAAATCATCGATGAATAAAATATAGTAACGATGGCCCCCTTTCGAAGCGAAGGGAGCCGGACCCCAAACATCGGAATGAACTAAATCAAAAGGTCGCTGAGATACAGACGCGCTAGTAGGATAGGAAAGCTGAATCTGTTTACCCAACCTACAGCCCTGACAATGCAAAGACCCATCTCCTGAGACAGACCCCAGAAGACCACGATGAACTAATGACGACAGGCGAGAGTCACAGAGGTGACCAAGACGATGATGCCACTGCTGAAAAGAGCTGGTAGTAGAGGCGACAACCGGAGAAGAACTGGCAGATGAAGTGGCAGCGGAAGGAACACGAAGCCAGTCTAACTCCCAAAGACCTGAAGAGTCACGGCTGCGAGGGCCAGCTCCAACCAGGGCCTGGGTGCGACGGTCCTGAACAACACAAGAATCAGCATCAAGAATGACGCGACAACCAGAGTCAGTAAGCTGGCTAGCAGAGAACAAATTCATCTTAAGAAGAGGGACATGAGAAATATCAGGAACAAAAAAAGAAGAAGTAGAAAGGGTGCCCCGACTAGAAACAGGGAGAGAGGTACCATCAGCCGTAAAAACACGGACATGAGAAGGGAGAGAACGAAGAGCGGACAGAAAAGAAGACTCAGAGGTCATATGAAAAGAAGCTCCAGAATCCAGATACCACGGAGACGTACCTGACTGTGTAGAAGGTGGTGGTCGCACAGTGCCTGAAGAGTCAGTCACAGAACCAGCAGTGCCCGTCGAAGAAGAGCCTGTAGCAGCAAGCAGGCCGCGAAGACTCCTGATAATGTCCTGATCAGAGAGAGCAACTGCTGAAGATCCGGAAGAAGCCGACTGCCCACGAGCCTGGTGCTGCTGACGTAAACTGGGTCCCGTGTATAACAGGTGGCCCAAGTGTGACCATCCCTGTTGCAGTAAGAGCAGTGACGAAGAGAACCACGGCGACCCTGACCACGAGCCGGCTGATGCTGACTCTGACCCTGAGGCTGCTGGTGCTGACCCTGACCCTGACCTGGAGGAGTGGGTAGTATCGGCGGTGGCGGTACGGGGGACCGCGGCTGAGTCGAGGGAGCAGACGGCAAAGGAGCACCACGAGTAGCAAGCGCAGATGGAACCGCAAGAAGACCAGCACCACGGAGACGGGTCTCCTCAGCCCGAAGCTCAGACAACACCTCAGAGAGCGGAACACGACCACGAGCATTGAGCTGAGCACGCCGGGGCTCAAACTCCTGGCGAAGCCGAGACAGAAACTCATAGATGCGGTGAAACTCCAAGTCCGAGCGCACAATCTGGCAGCACGAGCATGTGCCACAAACAGCAGTACGGAGAGAATCAAGCTGACGCCAGATAGCAGCACTCTGAGTATAGAACTCATCGATAGTAGAATCACCCTGCTGGAGAGCATGCTCCTGGCGAACCACAGACAGATAAAGAGCATCCCCAGACGGCTGATAGCGCTGACGAAGATGGGCCCACTGAGCGGCAACAGTAGGGAGACTCATGAACTCAGCAGCATACTGCGGAAGAACACTGGAGGTGAGAACAGCAGCAGCACGAGCATCCTCATCAACCCACTGAGTGTAAGCAGTCAGAGCGTGGCGATAGGCCTCGAGATCAGAAGAGTACTGCTTGAACTTCAGGTCATAAGCAGCAACAGCAGTATCATCAGCACTTTGAGCAGCATCCTTGGCCTCCTGAGAAGCATCAGCACCGAGAACAATCGGCGTCGGCGGAAGAGGAGCCACAGGAGCAGGGGGGCACGGCGCACAGGAGACCTCGCCGGAGAGCACACCCCAAAGACGGAGACCGCGCATGTGAACGCGCATAAAGGCAGCGAAATCAGGGTAATTCGCGCCATCAAAAACCACCGGGCAGCGAGGAATCGCAACATAACCCGACGAAGAAGACATTTTTTTTTTGGATCAGACAGGACAGGACAGGACGGAGCTGCAGGAGGCGGGGCCACGCACGCGGAGCGTCAGGAGGCGGCGGGGACGCGGACACTGCAGGGGATGCGGGCAGGCGACGGGGTCCCACGTGACGTCCGCGGTGAGGGAATCAAAGCAGCAGCAGTACGGCGGCGGGAGCTAGTCTGGAGGTTCCCGCAGCAGTACGGCGGCGGGCCAGGCAGGCAGGGAGGCAACAGCCGCGTCAGGAGGTTTCCGCGTGGGCAGGCGTGGCCAGCGTCAGGAGGAATTAAAGGCGAAGTAGGAATCAGTTTCCTGCTGGCCACTACGTGATCAAAGCAGGAGGAATCAAAGCAGGCAGCTCCGCGTGGTTGACGGGAATCAAGGCAGCAGTCCCGATTGCAGAGGAATCAAGGCAGCAGCTCGGCGGCTCCGCGTGATTTGACGGGACAAGGAAGACCAATCCGGAACAAAAATAGGCGGCGATCAAATCCGGATCAGATCTGTAGACGAGGATCAATTGGATCTGAAAACCAGACAAAAAAAAAAGGACAGGCGGCGACCGGCGGCGACGACGACGGCAAGGCCGGCGACGACAGGGACGGTGGCGGCCGACGAAGTTGCAAGAAAGAGGACGGAGCTAACGTGGCTCTGATACCATGTTAGGAATAGACAAAGTTGTATTTCTCTGGAGCCAAAGGCCACAATATATAGTACATGTACAGGGCAAATATGCAGACAGCCCCCTAACATACGGGGGAAATACAATATATATATACATACATCTAACACATAGCACCATATTTGATCAACTAAGAAGGATCTCCACACCCGAGATTCATTTGTGCTTACACATACTTATTTTTTCTGTTTCGTTGTAATCGCTATAGTTTTTTTATTGCGTGACAGGAAAATCAACTCGACCAGTTTGTAAAATGAATGAGACATGGAGTTCATGAGACCTTTGAGAGGCTAAATATATTGTCCCAACCAGATAATGAATGTGTTTTTTTGGAAAGGGGAAAAACCCTGGCCTATACATCAATAGATGCACGCAACCATCTTTATTTCAATGTTGTTATTCTCAAAATGCAAAGCTCGCAACCATTACGATCTACTACATTACAGGTACATTGTTTACAATGTGTAGGCCATCATAGCGCACGCCAGTTAACTAACTTGTGATTTGTAGGCAACCAGCGGGGCTTTATTACATCCACACCTTAAGATTCCATTGAGTTGACACAAAGTTAATAAATCCCACATGGTATGTTCCGGAACTGTTCATAGCTTTTTCCAAGATGGGGAGTGGTGGTTTTGTTCCTCTGTTGATCACCAGGGGTGGCTCAATGATTTGGATTAGCCATGTCCAAAGATCGGAGGGCAAAGATAAGGGGTGATGGCATCCGGCTCCTGGAAAGGGCTGGCGGTACAAACCCCCGTTTGTCCCTTTCAGCCTTGGCCCGAGGCTACGTGACAACCCCGCTAATCCAAATCCTTCCCCAACTGGGCGTGACTCGTGCTGTTCCGACCCCCTTGACACTTTTTGTTTGCACACCTTTGGTCTCTCGTGCGCAATGATGCGTCGCCCTGTGCCGTGAAAGCGATCAGTGGAGGTCTCTGGTATGTGCGTACTGCGAGCTAGCTAGGGGAGATGTACGTACGCATCCACTGCTACTCCTACTATATATAGATAGCTAGTACAAGATGCTCTTGCTTAGTCTTGCGTATCCTAAATTCCCAGAAATGCACAGAGCATGGGAGAGGCACAGTCGTACGAGGCTGATACATCTAGAGCTAGTATTTCATGTATACGCTTCTTCTGCGGAAAGATCTGCCGCCACAAACAAAGGTACTCAAATATTTAAAGAAGATAGAAGAAAAGACAACGAAGCCTTAAGCGGATACTGCCGACTGGAATATATAATGGCAGCGGCATGCTAATTGAAGGCCATCTTCTTAGACAATGATGGCCACCTTGTCGGTAAGAACACCCTATATTCACTCCATCCTCAAAGAGAATGAAGGCTTAAGCGACTACTGACGACTGGAATACGTAATGGCAACACCAAGATTCTCCATCGCCGTAACCCTCTCGAGGGCGCCGTTGTGGTTACCTTTTTCACATCAGGGCTCTGGGTGAAAACCTTATACCGTTGCGGTGACGTGTTGCGTCGTTACCTTCTTGGGGATAAATATGCAGCAAGTAAAGTAAACTAAATGCAATGTGAAAGATAAACTAAATACAATGCAAGAGTGTTGTGTAATACTGTTGGTAGTTGTGTAAACTATATGAAAGAACTAAATGCAATTGCGATAACTGTTTTCGTATTTTCGGAATAAATTTGTGCTAAAAACAAAAGGACACGTAAATGCAAATAAAAGGTGCTTCTTATGATTAAAAACAAACCGGGGTTCATAGTTTCACTTGTCTACTCTCTCTGAAACATGGTGAGATCAAAACAGCTTCTCATGAAGAATAATATTGATGTAACTTTAGAAAGTAGTTGACAAGCATTCATATGGCATCGCGTTCTACGATTTAGATAATGCAACACTTCATTGATGTATAAGTAGAAAAAAACCATAATCAAGCTCCATGCCTTTGTTTTGATGAAAACTTTAGTAGAAAAAAATTTAGGCCCTTTTGAGTTCACGAAGGTCCGTTGAAAGTAAAAAAACGTAAAACAGGATTTTCGTGTCTACATAGTTATAATACAAATAAAAAAGATCTATTAGGAAAATTCTCAAAATCACTATAAAACATGATTATAACATCTTATATGACTCAATTATGAAGAAATTTGGCATAATAAACTATAAACATCTTAGATGCATTTTACATGCATCACATGTCTTGTGGCACATCAATTACCCTCCCGGTCAGTTTCACGGAAGGGTAAAGAATTGTGTTTAGAGAAGGATCGTGTGTTTGCCATAGAGACAAAGTACTTTTCTATAAGGTTGGACCTAAGAGAAATTTCCTCTGTAATTTCATGCAAAGTATACCATAGAAAAATTCCAACGGCTTCAAATCCCACAAACCAAACAAGCTCTATAGGAAAAAACCAAGGTTTTTTCTTCTGTAGTATGACTAATTATGACAGGTGTAAAAAATATAAGTAACCATGTTATATTTTTGCACTTGTCATCAACAATTATTTTTTTAAGAAAAACATAGGCATTTTTTAGGGAGCATCTCTGTCCAGTTGACTGAGAATTAACTAATTCTTGGTCACTTTTACTATTTTTCTCATAATAATATAAGTAAGTATATCCATAATCTTATA
This sequence comes from Avena sativa, assembly GCA_916181665.1. Lineage (NCBI taxonomy): Eukaryota > Viridiplantae > Streptophyta > Magnoliopsida > Poales > Poaceae > Avena > Avena sativa. The sequence continues at coordinate 689,770,839 of OV702289.1, forward strand.
AATATTTGGTTTTTCTAATACAAAATATTGTAATATTATCTTAGTTGGGACAAAATGATCTAATACTCTCTTGATTTCACAAATATGTCCATACAGATCTAAACAAATGTTCACCCTAAAGTTATAATTTGTTCATCTAGTGTAAATTGTGTACTCTCCCTCTATCCGCAATTACATGAAGTCCTAGTTTTGCGTTCTCTCACTTAACCATTAATTTGATCAATAACACATGAGACCATTGGTAGATTTATTCAAATACGAATTCAAAAATACAATATTTACATCAAATAACCCATGTTTTGTTGGCCACAATATATATCAAAGTTGAACCTTGAAATACGTTTACACAATATAATTGTGGACAGAAGGAGTACTAGTTTTTGTTCATTGTAACATACACATATATAATATAAAAAAATTGCAGTGGGGATTTTCCCTACTGTTTCACCTCAAAAAAAAAGTGTGCATTGTGGACCCAAGGAGTAATTGTGAACCCGCCGGCGATGGCGTTCTGAGTGTCAACTGAGATTTAGCTAATTCTCATTTGACCGAGAATTAGAAAATCCTTAAATGTTAGCCCACATCCCTATAGGCATGAAGCTTTAAGATTTTAAATTTGGAAATTTTCGGAATGATTTTCGTTCCAACAACAACCAGCTGCTAAAGGAGATAGAATTCTGGAAAATATGATGACAGTTTAAGGGTTCAGTGGACAGGCATAATTTGGTACTAATAGAAGTGTGCCAAGCTGAACAGTGGACTTTTCGCAGCCCTTGTACGTTTGTACTACTACTAACTGTGTAATAGAGATGCAAGTTGTGAACCTTTAGGGTATCCTCTATTTTGGTCTAGTACAAACAAATGAACTAGTTTTCTTAAAAAGTTAAGATTTGTAAAAATTTAGTTCTTTTTTTTGTACTTAGGAGGGTAGAGGGTACCCTAGAGGTTCCCCATTTGCATCCTTACTGTGTAATGGCCAGCGAGCGCATGGACCGGGACGGCAAAGATGCATGGGCGCCCGTGAGGGAGAGCCCCGCTAGCGTCCTAGCTCTCCAAAATGTGTGGGGCGCTGGCTATACAGCGCTTGGTTGCTTTCCTACAGCTACAGGAGAGGACAAGTACGTCCGGCGGGGGGGCGCGCTGTTCCGTTCATGGCACGCATCCCCTTGTCGCCGGCCGGGCGACGGAACGGAGGGACGTCCTCTCGCCCGCCCGCGGCCACGGTCCCTTGCGTTTGTACGCGACCGCCCTCCGTCTTATTCCCCATCCATCCATCCCCGGCCCGTACCACGCACTGATCGTCCGTGTCACATGCACATGCCGTGGCTGGCCACGCTGAATCCCCGCGCGATGTCGAGCTAGTCGCTAGTTCGATCGAGATATCGCCAGGCGATCGATCGATCGATCGATCTGTCGTGCGTCCGACACCGGTACAATTTGAGGAATGCGACTGTGTGGGCGGGGTACAGGCAGCCAGCTCGTTGCCAATTTTGCTCGCGAGCGACGGACGAAGAACGCGGTTTGGATGCATGTGTGCGGCGCCCTGTTCACGCGTGCGCGTTGTGCCCGGGCCGGGCGAACGTACGTAGTACGTACCCGCGGGCGCAGCTATCTATTCTAGGCTAGCTAGCTCGAATCGATCGTCGGTCGATGTGCCGGAAATGCTCGGGAAGAAGCGGGGTACGGCGACGCGGGCCCTCCGTGACTCCGTCGAGCGTCGGCCGATCGAGATGGAGCTGGAGCGGTAGAGTCTGATCGGTGTTTGCTCGAAATGCAAGTGGAGAGTAGTAGGGAATGGGATCGAGCGGACGAAGCGCATGCCAACTAGCCAGGAGTACATGCTATCTCGATCAGTTTGCCTGCCTATTTATTTTGGCCACGGCTCGATCGATCCATCATTCAGGTGTACTAGCTAGCTCACAATATCTACTAACACGTATGTCGGCAGATTAGAGTTGGACCAGCCGACTCCGCAGAAACAACATCATCTAGCCATCGATCTAGGGGAGATAACAATTATCTCTTCTGAAAAAAAGTTAATTAATGCTCTGATTTTTTCTTTTTCGAAGTACACATATACCCTTAATCTGCAGTCGATGATCGACCTGCGACGTCTAATAACTAGCTAGGGACCGATGAAGCTATCGCCGGGACTGTTCCCCCGACGGATCGGAATATATTCTTTCCGTTAGCCGTACGTAGCGACAAGCAGATGATCTGAGCTTCCCGGCCGGTCGCGAGCCGCAAACTGCAACATGCATTGTAGCATATATATGTGCGTGAACAGTCAAACGGCCAAATCATGGCAGAGGAGAAATCCAATCGCGCATGCATAATCTGGATCGGATGTCGATTCGATCCATATCAACGGGGGGCTGCGCTAAGCAGCTGCAGGGAGGCGATCGATCGGCACCCGACAGATGAGACGTGGGCGCGCTGAAAAACTAGCTTAGGTGCTTGTCATGCGCAATGTAGTGCCCACTGTGGTTAACATGAAAAACTAGCTTACGTGCTTGTCATGCCCCCCAATGCACTCGACTCGACTGTCGTTAACATGAGTTTACACACCTAGCTAGGGTCATCACGTAGCCAATTAATTTTGTTTCAACTGTTTTTAGATGGCTATATGTCATGACAGCCGTCCACTTGCGTGCCCACTTGGGCGCGCGCTTAGGTCAGGCACTAGCTGATTACCGTGCTACTGTTCCTGCCACATCGAAGTACATTTTGCCATTTCTTCCCTGTCATATGATGCATCCTTACTTCCCCTATATAGAGAAATAAAAACAGCGTATGGTTGATGCAGTAGGGGTCCTGTACGAAGGTTCTACATGCATTATTAGCAAAGCTCATACACAAGTTGGCTGCCCAGTGGAGGATAGTTGTATCCTTGATCGACAGGGGGATGAAACTACAAGTTTGAGTTATGGTATGTATCATCATTCAGCAGGGAAATTTATTTTTTCAGTACAAGGTGTAGCCGAGATGCTGACTTTATCAATCTTGAAGCCTTCCGACTACGGTCTCCAATAGGCGATATGCTAGCTAGTGAATGTGCATTGTGCATGCACGGGGTGTACTTGTAGTTTGTAAGATTGATTCTTGTTGTGGCGCTAAAATTCCTGTAAAATCCGAGTGACGACTAATTGTACGTCTAGCCCGCATGTATGGAACTTCACTTCTTGTTCACATTTATGGTTGAGACTATTTCATACTCCCTCCATTTCAAATTACTTCGCATAATAGTTGTTGCTCGGAGACAAACTTTCTAAAATTTGAACAAGAACATAAATTTTTTATCAACATCTACAATATGAAATCAGTATTATTAGAATCAACATGACATATACTTTCATATTGTATGCATTTGGTATTATAGATGTTGGTATCTTTTCTTGTATACTTGATCAAAGTTTACAAAGCTTGATTTTTATTAAATGTAATAAGCAAGTATTATAAAACATAGGGAGTATATACATAAAGGTCTCAATACCTTATAACAATTTTGACTTTTTTTCTTTGTCATTCCATTAGTACTAGAGTTCCCTTCGGTTTGGTCATGAATAAGAAGTGAGCATGCCTCAGCTGACTAGGGGAGTGCATGTACAATCCAGCCACCCGGGTTTATGTCCTAATGGACATGAATTTGATGTACTTATTATTTCAAAATAAAAGTCTCTGTGTGGGGTTGCCTCATCGCTTTCCTTTTAAAAATTATAATTATGCCATGAAAAGAACATCAATGTTTTTTCCGAAACATATAAAAAATCCTTCCGTTAACGCATATTTTCTAGTACACAATGGCTAAATTTGATTTCTATAAATCTTTATTTGTCCTAAATGACTAGATGGTGTTGAGGGAAATATTCTAAGATGTCATAGTTGCATTGCAAGTGTAATATACAAGTATGCCTAATGTTTTTTACACACTTAGCATAACTCTATTAACCGAAGGGCAACAAAATGGTATCCAAAGCAGTAACACTTTCGTTAGTGGAAATTTGTAACTGAAGCAATGATGCAGCTAACCCTAGTGGCATATGTAAAATGGAAGGAATAATCCTCTATTTTATAGTGCACACTGGCTAAATTTAATGTCTATAAATCTTTATTTGTGCTAAATAAATGACTAGGTGCTGTTGGGGAAAATATTCTAAGATGTCATAGTTGCATCACAAATTTTTTTACGCACTGGAGATAATTCTCTGACCGAAGGTTAAAAAAATGAAATCGAAGCAAATTTGTAAGAGGCAATCAATCAGCTTTCACTAGCGGCATAAGCAGATTGAAACGTAAGGAATTCTCCCACTTCATGTTACTAGCTAGGCTATTGGCTAGCATGTCGGCGTATGTATATCACGAGTTCACATAGCAGCTCTAGTGCATCAATGCATACTAGGAAGCAGTTAACCCCCATTGTTTAGGAAGGAATTAGGACAAGCAAGCAAGCACGGAAGAGAGAAGCACCATGATATAAACACAATGATGGTTGGCTGGGCCACGCTTCCTGTGCCTCGTAGTCATCATTGACGCTTACGCAACACGGGTAGGCCCTACGAGGTCCATCTACGCGTCCAAGGAAGCGAGCGGTGGACCAAAGGTTGCCGTCTCAGATCTCAACCATCGGATTCGTTGGCCCCCTGCTTGAGTTCCAACGGGCTGAAAAGGACAACCTTGTGGACCAGGCCCAATAGTTCCTCCCTGCTCTTGACAAATTATAAGCTAGATTAGACTAATACCTTCTGCACTGAAAAAGTAATTGTGCAAGTTATTTGTTTCAGCTGTCACTAAAGCTTGATAAGACTCTGATCGCAAAAAAATCTTGATACTAAGACTCGTTTGACTTGTTTTAAAGAAATGATCATGGGCGGTGAAATCAAAGTAACTTGGGGAGCAGCGAATGATCTGGGGATAAAAAATAGAAAAGAAGTACATCATGAAATGTGAATGGGTTACTAAAGCTCCTTTTGTTATTGGCAAAGGTTACTTTTTTTGGGATTGCCAACAATTTCAACCAAGAATAGGAAAATACTGAATAGGGGGAGTCATATGGTGATGTGGATCCAAGAGAGGAAAATGCTGCGAAGCTAGTTGGTTTTTAGTTGGTTCGAGGTTGCTTATAACGTGTGCTAAGCTAGTTGATGTATGTAGGGGTGCGAAAACTGCTCTTGATCCCTAGATACTTCTTAATGAGCAAGAGCTGATCTTAGCTACACTTAATTCTTCTTTCACTGCCTCACTGGATATGAAGCTGGTCAACAAGATGGCATTCTTGCAACCTGCCAAACTGACACAAGTGCCACCCTGCTGCAGGGGATCTGTTCCGCTTCAACACCATGCAGCTACATTGATCAGTTAGCCGTCAACACCATACAGCTACAGTCGTCTCTGTTGCACAGACACACCGCTTATCTTTCCTTCTTAACATAAGAACAGTGACATAACTATTGCAGTATGAGGATCTGAAAATTATGCCCATTGACCACCAGGCATCCTCGTCCTCATCACATTTCGAAACTCACACCGGCCGGCCGCAGCAGCATGAATGGAGCGAGAGACTCTAAAAAAGATCCGAAAGGCAGAATGATGCGCGCGCGGCAGGCACCGATTCTGATGAACACGCACACCACCACCGTCTCCCCCACACCGCCTGCACGGCGCTGCGCCAGGCGAGCGAGTATAATCATCGCGAGCGTGGGTTAGCGGCTGCTTTTTTCACCGCATTCCCTGAGCAAGCAAAAGCTCCGTCGTCTGCCACTGCCAATGCTACCATGTACAGACTACAGACACGCACCTGACCTCTCTTGCTCTCTTTCCCTGCGTGCACAGTCGCTGCTCCTGCTGCTGCAGGGCATGCAGCCTTATACCCTGGTGTCCGGCATAGGCCTAACTGCATCTCATCGATCGCATGTTTCAGTCAACTTTCCCGCCTCATCGTCGATCTCTCACTCTTACCATGAGTCTCTGCAGTGCTGCATCGGTTGTTTTTCAGCAGAGGTCTCGATTGGTTTCGGCGCCCGAGAAACGCGCGCTGGATACGAGTAGATCGAGAATGTTTTAGCTAGCTAGTACTAGTACTAGTAGTACTAGGGAGGGCGGGGAGCAGGGCAGGCCTGATGTGTCGTCTCTGGCAGTGAAGAATTGCGTGCCGGCCGGATACTACTGATAGGTCATTTCAGGGAGCTGCATGATTGCATCGGCCGCAGAGAAAGAGAGCCGGCCTGTGGATGTGTAATTGTGTAGCATTACGTACAGGGAAAAGTTACGGCATCTATCTTCTACCTCTATCATCGGCTTAGCTAGCATGGGACGGACGGGCGGATAGATGGATGGGTGACTGAAAGGTTCAAAACTTGTGCTGTGATGGAGAGGAATTCCTGGTGATTTGATTTTGATTTTTGTCCACTGACCGAGTGACCGACCGCGGTGAAAGGCTCCGGAACTCGAAACCGGGAAGTTCCTACAACTGGTAAAAGATGCTCGCGTTAACATGTCTCGAAATAAAGCAGACAGAGATTCTGAATTACCATCACGTCCTAGCCCTAGCTACCTCGCCAAGTTAGCCGAACGCACGCACATTGCATACGCCACGGTAAAAAAACAGTAACATCTCTCTCCTGCACACCACCATGGATGGACTCTCTGTAAAAGCGAATGAGTACAATTACAGATCGTCGACACACATGGGCGTAGGCACTAGTTCATGTTGGCAACCTGGTTGGGATTCGAAATACACATACACTACTACGCTACGCATCGGCACGAGGTCTCGCAGCGCCATGATGATGGAGATAACTGGGCGCAACCCAGAGATAAAAGTGGCGCTCGACCTTTGCATACTTTGGAGCATGCAGCATGTTGCGTTGCACCAAGAGAGACGCAAATGATGAAGCAGACGAACGAGCAGGGACAAAGGTGCTCCTGTACGTACACGGAAAATAGTATTTTTTTTATAGTTTTAGCAACCCCTCCAAATGCCTTTTGTTTTTCTATATATAAAAAAGCAACAAGATTACGCCATAAAGTATGTGCCAATACACGACAGTAGAGTTGCTTACCGCTAGTGCTTACCAGCCGAGGCGATCGGACAAGATGCGTGGCACACCATAAGAAATATTAGTACAGGCATATAGTAGTAGCAAACTACGTGCATGCATGTGGGGAGGAAACCAGTCACCTAATTCATGGGTTTGTCTTTCTTTCCCTGGTCTAATTATACACAATTAAAAATTTGTATTTATGCAAGAGGAAATAATATAGTGAACCATGGGAAATATTCCACACCCGATCTTAAAACCAGTAATATATAGTACTCCACTTATTTTGTACATGCATATCTGAAAAACCTTTGACATTCTTAATTCTAAGCATTGACCAATCAATCATAAAGAGTAGTACTAAAATTCTGCAAAACCCTACAACATATATACATGTATGTGTTTGTCATGAAAATCAACTACTACTAAAAACAAGCTACATACCCAGTTCATAAAGTACAAACTAGGAGTAGTATAGCTAGTTTCAAAAAGTCCAAAAGTAATAGCCAAAAATTCCGTCGAAAAGAAGATGGATTGTTCGCCGGTCCATCGTTTAGTTTCCTCCCGAAAAGATGCCCTCGCTTTCCCCACTTCGAATCTATGCGTAGTACAGCTTCGCAAAAAGGACAATATACTTATGAATATTAGTGTAAAGCTAGGACCAGCCGGACCGATTAACAAAGACATGTGTGTGCAACTTACTTCCGGATTGTTAATGAGCTACACATGCAGCCATCTTAGCAGAAAGTTGAAAGGAGGGAAAGCCAAGAGACAAATAAACTTTATTAGTTGTTGGGGGATAAAGATGTCAATGACATCTCATTGCTGCCGTTAGTTTAGTGATGAGCAGAAAGAGAGATCGTAAGATAGGGATCAGGGCATGCACTACTTGGCTGGGGGCAAAGACGATCGCTTGCATGTGTGAAGAATCTTTCCCACATCATCCCACCCATTGCTCACTGAAACAGTGAGACGTTTTTTCAGCAAAGCAATCACTACAGTGGACATGGATGAGCTGTTCCTGCATAGTTTATGATTGGCAGAACTAGCTTTAGTCTGGTCAGCAAGGCACCAACAACCGTGTGTACCAGATGCACACAGAAACAAAAAAACGAGTAGTGTTCTTTTCATTCTGAGCGTATTATGGATATCCGTTATATATGGTTGCCAAGAGCTCATTCTTCCTTGTCGGAGTTTTTACCATAATTCAGGCGACCAAACTCCTTTGATACATAGTTGTATTATTATGGCTTTCATCTTGAATTTTAATGAATGGATAACACTGCAGCCGGATTTCTCGAAAAAATAAACTATTTTCCTCCTCTTTCTTTCCTTCTTCCTCTAGATTGAATTTTCACTACATGTGCACTCCTAAACTCGACTATACTTACTGTAACATTAAGTTACATAGTTATCTGGTTTTTAAGTTGTAGAAAAGTCTAAAACTTAGTTCCTTCTTACTATTTATTCGGTACTTTGTTATTTTTGCGTAAGCTACATAGTTTCGAGTTTCGGTATGCCAGAAAATCCGTACGTATATACATGCAGCCTCTACATGCAAACATTTATTTAGATTTTTTTAATTAATTTACTATTTTTCCAATTTTTGGGAGGGGAGCGGGATCAGGAGTGCCCCCTACCCATTGCATAATTCCGCTTCTTCCTCATGTTTCTTTTACAATAGAGAAAATAACATCATACCTCACTAGGTTCAGATTCATGGTTCTTGGCAAATGGAGGATCCCTAGCCATGTCTTCGTGGGAAAACATACTTACCGATGGTAGGGTGATACAAACACAAATCGAGCAGTGCAGCCACACCATGTGTTGTGTTTACCAAACAAAACGATTGGTCGGTGTGACATGGCGAGTCAAAACACATTTAGATGATGGAGGGGTGCAGAGGATAAAATAAGGGTGTCTACAATAATGAAGGATTTGACTACAAATCAGTTCGTGGATCTGGTGGTGATAACTGATGATATGGGGGGAGGTAGATGTAATGGAGATAACTAAGCCTATGTTCTTTGGTGAGCCTAGCGCCGTCCTTGGTTAGAATTTTGGGTTGAGAATAGGAGGACGAGGAAGATGTGAATGGTTGGATGGATATCTAATGGACATGGTACTACTTGATTTGGATTTGGAATTAAACTAGCTTTAGCCTGGTCACCAAGGCACCAAAAACTATGTGTATGAGATGCACATGAAAAAATAGTAGTGTTATTTTCATTGTAGGCATATTATGGATATATGTTCGATGGCTCAGTGTTGATGTAGAGCTCGTTGGGAACCCCAAGAGAAAGGTATGATGAGCACAACAGCAAGTTTCCCTCAGTTATAAAACCAAGATTTAATCGAACCAGTAGGAGCAAAGAAACACCCCAAAGGTGTTGCTAGCTGAGCCTTGGCAGGGCACACTACCGGTGCTAGTAGCAACGTGGAGACCTGCACAACACAATCACAGAACTTTGTCCCCAACTTGCGATGAGGTTGTCAATCTCACCGTGTTTTACGGAAACCAAAGGATTAAACGTATCGAATGGAAAGGAGCAATAGTTTGCAGAAAGTAAACACAAAGCAATAAATAATTTATAGATTATATGTAAAGAAAAGGACCGGGGATCCATAGTTTACTAGAGGTGGCTCTCCTTAAGATAGATAACATGCTGGATGAAAAAATTACAGCGGGGCAATTGACAAACATCGAGAAAGCAATACATGCACATACTAATCATCTTGACTCCTTTGGAACTTGATTGGGCATTCCACATTATACATAGACCGCCATCCAACTTCATCTATGACTAATAATCCACCTTCAGGTTATCATCCGAACCTCCTCCAGTATTAAGTTGCAAGCAACAGATTATTGCTTTACGAATTGCGTGCAAAGTAAACAATACGATTGTTCTATGAACAAAGGATTGTTGTTTTCTCCCTAGTAGCAACAGCACATCTAGTACCTTAGAGATTTCTGTCACTTCCCCAGATTACCAGAGGCATGAACCCACTATCGAGCATAAATACTAACTCTTGGAGTTGCTAGCATCTACTTGGCCAAGATAGCTACTAACAACGGAAAGCATGCAAGATCACAAATAATAAAGACATGATAGAATCAATAATCAATCTGAAATAGCATCTCAATATCCATCGGATCCCTGCAAACACAACATGCAGAATTACAAATAGATGATCTTGATCATGAACGAAGCTCACAAGATCTAGACATGAAAGCACAAAGGAGGAGAACCAGCCATCTAGCTACTACATGGATCCGTAGTCCAAGGTTGAACTACTCACGCATCACACCGGAGGCTTGCATGGTGATGAAGAAGGCCTCCAGGGTGAATTCCCCTCTTCGGCAGGGTGCCGGGAAGAGCTCCAGATCCCTCCCGATCTAGGGATGGAGATGATGGCGGCTACAGACTCTTTCGTGGATTTTTGATCGGTTACTTAGGGTTTTCGTCCCGAGGGCATCTTATAGGCGGAAGGAGAGGCCGAGGGGGTGCCTGGGCTGGCCACACCACCCCCTAGAGCGGGCCAAGCCTGGCCGTGCGGCCAGGTGGTGTGGCCGCCCTCTAGCCCTTCTTCGTCTCGTATTCTGGCATCTGATGACTTCCGGAAAAATAGGCACTTCGGATTTTGTCCCGTCCAATTCCGAGAATATTCATTTTCTGACTTTCCTGGAACCAAAAACAGCAGAAAACAGGCAGCTGACACTGTGGCTCTTGTTAATAGGTTAGTCCAATAAATCATATGAAAAGTACTCCAAAGTGTGGACAAAACATAAGAAAGTGGATAAAACCAAGCATGGAACATCAAAAATTATAGATACATTTGCAATGTATCAATGTCATGTATCGTTGCCAATGATCTATTTTCCCTTTTTGGAGATGTTGCCATAATATAGGTGTTCAAGCTTCTATGATCTGTATTTATATTATGCCTTCCCTCTTGAATTGGAATGCAAAGACGATACCCGTAGGTTCATATGCTTATTCTTTGTTAAAAATATAACATCGAACCTCTCACCAGGTTTGGATCCATAGTTTTGGGGGGCAGGGAAGGATCCCTGTCTCGGTCCTCGAGAGAAGGCATGCATACACTAGTGCAAAAGGACCCTACACGGACCCTTATCGCACAATGCGAAAAACATGTCGTGTGCCATGAGGCACGCCAAAAATAGGAGATCGACGCAAGCCACATCGACAGTGAAGATTATTGTACTACCATCGTTGATGTGGGCAGGCTTTGCCCACATCGTCCGCAAACACTTTTCTTTGCTCATGTCCAATCTAGGCAGCTCAAAATCCCATTTATAGGTCCTTATATACACATGCACATGGCCATTTTCTTAACCCTAGATAGTCAGACCCTCTCACCCATAGTTGTGCCACTCCCTCTCTACTCCCACTCAATCTCTAGTCGCCTGCTCCTGGCCCTGATGGCTCACTAACGCTACTACGGCTCCTTGCCACTAGCTCCTTGCTGAAAGTGCATGTGTGCCCCATATGTGGTTTTATCTACTTTCTTGTGTTTTGTTCCAACTTTGGAGTACTTTTCATATGATTTCTTGGACTAACCTATTAACAAGATGCCATAGTGCTAGTTGCCGGTTTTCTGCTATTTTTGGTTCCAGGAAGTCAGAAAATGAATATTCTCGGAATTGGACGGGACAAAAGCCAAAGTTACTATTTTCCCGGAAGACTCACGGAGCCAGAAGGAGAGTCGAAGAGGGGCCACAGGGTGGCCACACCACCCCATGGCGCGGGTCCCCCTGGCCGCGCCAGGGCATGGTGTGGGCCCCCTGGCCGGCCACCGACCTTGCCTCCTTCGCCTATAAGAGCCTCCCGATACCAAAACCCTAAATAATCAAGCCTCCAGCCACGAAAAGTTCCGCAGCGCCGCCGCCACCGAAGGGGAGATTTGGGGGACAGAAAGTCTCTGTTCCGGCACCCTGCCGGGACGAGGAAGTGCCCCCGGAGCCATCTCCATCGATCTCCACCGCCATCTCCATCACCATTGCTGATTCCCATGATGAGGAGGGAGTAGTTCTCTCTCGAGGCTAAGGGTTCTACCGGTAGCTATGCGTTCATCTCTCTCTCTCTATGCATGATCATATTGTGATCATGAGCTTTGTAATCAATTAAATCTACCTTGCTACTCAAGTGCTTTATTAGATCTCTGCTCTCCCCATGTGTGTGAAAGTGTCAGTGTGCACAACATGGTGGCACTTAGGCTAGAGATTACAAATACTTGTTATGAGTTATATTTGGAGTTGGGTGTCTTTATGAAATTGTGGTGTTTGTTGGACTCATCTAGTACTCAAGGTGATAGTGTGGGGTTTTCTAGATGGGAAAGGCTTACTTTGAGGTGTGCTGTTATAACCCTACCATCGATTAGAGTGTCCAACCGGAGAGTAGTTAAGAGTAGTATCATAAAGAGAAGATATTTATATGAGAGTGTTCACTAGTGAAAGTATGATCCCTAGGCCTTGTTTCTAAGCATTGAAACACCGTTTGCAACTAGATCTGTTACATGTTTGCTTGCTTCCTTCTTTATTTCAGTTTTCCTTTAGTCTTTTCCACGCCATCAAGCTATCTTCTATCACCGTTACCACTTATAATTATCTATACCACTTGTATTTCACTATCTCTTCGCCGAACTAGTGCACCTATACACCTGATAAGTGTATTGGGTGTGTTGGGGACACAAGAGACTTCTTGTATCTTGATTGCAGGGTTGCTTGAGAGGGAATACCTTTGACCACTTCCTCCCTGAGTTCGATAAACCTTGGGTGATCCACTTAAGGGAAAATTTGTTGTTGTTCTACAAACCTCTACACTTAGAGGCCCAACAACTGTCTACAAGAATAGAAGTGCGTAGACATCAAGCTATTTTCTGGCGCCGTTGCCGGGGAGGTAAGGTAAAAGGTATTCACACCGGAGGATTAAAGAATAAGAACGTCCCACGGCAAACGCCTATTTTTTGGCGCCGTTGCCGGGGAGGTAAGGTAAAAGGTACTCACATCCTCCGGTGTGAGTGCTCAAAGTTATTTTCTTTAGATTCTGCAATTTTGTGTTTTTGTTTATTGTTTTCACTAGTTAGGCTTAATGGAAAACAACAACAAAATTAGAGAGCTTTATAGTATTTATCTTGAGTTAGGACATGAAGTGTTTGAAGAGAAAATTAAAAAACCTATGGAACTTTATTTGCATGCTAATAGCAATGTTGTTAGTATGAATTCTTTGGACACCATTATAACTAATGCTATGGAAAAGTCTAAGCTTGGGGAAGCTAGTTTTTATGAAAATGATCTTTTTAGTTCCCCAGCTTTGGAAGATAGCTATTCTATTGCTTATGATGATACCAAACCTCCAATTTATGACGATTACAATGATGAATATGATATTTTCAGTCCACCTACTATTGAGGAGGAAATTAATTATGATTACAATATGCCTCCTATAATTTATGATTATGGTGATGAAAATAATAATGATAGCTATTTTGTTGAATTTGCTCCCACTACAATCAATAAGAATGACTATGTTTATATGGGGAGTACTAATTCTTTTATGCATGTGGCTCATGATAAGAATGTTTCATGTGATGGTTATATTGTTAATTTTATTCATGATGCTACTGAAATTTATTATGAGAGAGGGAAACATGGTTTTATGCATCTCAATAATATTAAGTTTCCCCTCTTTATGTTGAAAGTCTTGAAATTGCACTTGTTTTGCTTTACTATGCTTGTTGCTTTGTGCTTTCATGACTTGTTTCTTTACAAGATTCCTATGCATAGGAAGTGGGTTAGACTTAAATGTGTTTTGAATTTGCTTCTTGATGCTCTCTTTTTCTTCAATTCATATTTCTTATGTGAGCATCTTCTCAAACTATCATGCCTAACTTAAAGGCGTTAAAGAAAAGTACTTATTGGGAGATAACCCAAAAGTTTTAGATGAGTCTTGGAAGTTATTACTTCAGTAATAACCGCTCCTTATCCTTTTTATTTGCTTTTTGTGCCAAGAGTAACCTCTAATGAGAGAGAAGTAATGATTGGAAAAGTTGCTGTCCCGAAACAGATTTCTGTGCTTCACCGTAACAATTCATGTAAAATCTCTGAACGTATTTTTGAGGCGTGAAGTTTTGTGCTTCTGCCCCAGGTTGTTATCTAACTTTCGTTAGTTCAACACTTTTTGATTTGAGAAACAGAAGGTCTTCGAAAAAATTCTTATTTACCTACTGGTCTGTTTTGACAGATTTCTGTCATTTTCTGCATTTGCTTCTTGTTGGTTCCTTTTTGAGTTCTTTTGGGGAATTGAGATTTTTGAGGGAAGTGCTTCAGTAGCTAGTGTTCTAATGGAAGTTTATTTGGTGTTAGAACTTAACCTTAAGACTTATTTATCTTGAGTGCACTAATGTTGCTAATAAAGATTGTGTGAAGTTTTGTATGAAGGAAAAAAATTTAGGTGTATGGAAGGAATGAGTAATGAGATGAAGGATGGACTAAATCTCAAGCTTGGGGATGCCACGCGTGTCACCCCAAGAAATATCCAAGAAGTACAAGCGTCAAAGCTTGGGGATACCCAAGGCATCCCCCTCTTCATCAATAAAAATCCCAGGTTTCTTCCAAACGCTTCATTTTTATTGTTTCATACACAGTTGTGTTGTTCTTGGAGCGTCTTCTTTTTCGTTTTTGTTTTGGTTTTTTGTTTGCTTGGTTTTCTTAGTTTACTGAATAAATTGGTTGGACCCCCTCTTTCATACATTGGTTTGCAAATAGTTTGGTTTGGTTTGGAAAAGAGTAGGAAAGTTCATGCTTATGTGGTAAAAAGAGCTTGTTTTTGACTGTGGCCTATCCTTTGTCATGCCATGCTTGATATTGTTTTGGCTTTATGCTTAGTATTCTTTGCTGTAGCATGACTTGTGATAAACAATTGAGATTTCTTAATGTGCCTTGGATGAATCATGCGTTGTTTTAGCATATTAAAGCATAGTATAGTGGTATTCTCCTTTGATGCTTTATTTGGGTTGACTTGGCACATGCTCACACCATGTTATGACTATTTCAAGTCACCATAGCCTTTATGATCCTTTAGTTTTCAACTTGTAGTATCACTTTATGCTTTGATCAATAATGTTTTGTTGCTCTGCATGATTATGGCCATTATTGCTCTCTTAGTTTGTCGCTCCCAGTCTTTTGCTAGCCTCCACAACCAAGTATGAGTTCCACTCATGCATCCAACTCCTTAAACCAAGTTATTCCAAAGAGTCCACCATACCTACCTACTAGCATATGCTATTCCAAGTATATTCATATTTTTATCTACCTTCCGAATTAAACTTGTTATGAGAAAACTAGTGATTAAAGCTCTCACGAACTTGATGGCACACTTTACTTTTCTTGCCCTTAATAAACTTGAACCATTGTGTCATCTATGTTGTATATGCTTGCACTTATTTGTTGGGAATTAGCAGAACCATGCTTTCATGGGGAACGCTTTCAACATTGCACTTGGTACTTGTACCTAGTTGATATCATGCTCTTTTGTATATGGATGTCGTCGGTGTGAAATGAAAGGGGAGCTTGTAAGTCCATGGAGTTATGTATATGTGTTAGAGAAACGCCTGGGCCGCTGGTCTAATCCATGCTGACATGGTGGAAACCTACAGCGTAACCATAATGAGCTGTCTATGAAGCATTCTTCTTATAAAAAAAGAGTCCTATTGAGAAAAAAAAGAGAAAAAAAGAGATACTATGAAAAGAGGAAAGAGAGAAAAAAAGCACCATATTCCCATGGTAAATAAGAAGAATGCTGAGATGCTTGTTGTCTGCTTGCCTTGTCATTTTGATATGGGGATTCTTCCGTATCATCAGGCAAGGGGTACCCCGTTGGCGGTTCTCTATGATACACATGTACTTACGATGACAAGAACTTACCGGTGACTAAACTTGAGTAGCATGAGGAGCGGCCCTCGTATACAAGGGACATGAGATTTCTAACTTATACTTCGTCAAGCATGTACACCATAGTTTGTTCACTTTAACCTTAATCACTTTAAGATGCTTATGATAGGGGCAATGAGAGCTGAAAGCTATAAGCACCATAATTTTTGGAAGCTCTTTATGATACTTGAATCCCTACTTCCTTTTATAAAAAGGCCTTTCTTCCACCATTATATTGTGTCTCCACCTTCTATCTTTATGCACCTACTTTGAGAGCATAGTGGCCATTCTTAGTTCTATGTGCATTGTCCCAAGACTAGTTGATTGATGCATACCTTGATATTGCTTGTTTTAAACTATTTGTATCTAGTCACTCTTATAAACTTTGAAGGTGTCCTATGCATTTATGTTTGCTACTCTATGGGGGACAAGATGAATGCTACTATGCTATGTTTTCTTTATGTGAAACAAACAAACATCTTGCAAAGCATTGTTATTCATGAATCTTTTGTTTGTGCCTTTTCATGTTGCATCATAGTTTCTTTGTCTTATTGCTAGAACTTTGTCTTTCATGAATAACATGATTGAAGTACTATGATCCCAGCTTTGAATGTTTTACAAATACTTTGATCAAGTCTTTGATGGTGCATGTCACCTCAAAAATTATTCTTTCTTTTTATCACTTATCTACTCGAGGACGAGCAGGAGTTAAACTTGGGGATGTTGATACATTGCAAATGTATCTATAATTTTTGATGTTCCATGCTTGGTTTTATCTACTTTCTTGTGTTTTGTTCCAACTTTGGAGTACTTTTCATATGATTTCTTGGACTAACCTATTAACAAGATGCCACAGTGCCAGTTGCCTGTTTTCTGCTATTTTTGGTTCCAGGAAGTCAGAAAATGAATATTCTCAGAATTGGACGGGACAAAAGCCAAAGTTACTGTTTTCCCGGAAGACTCACGGAGCCGGAAGGAGAGTCGGAGAGGGGCCACAGGGTGGCCACACCACCCCATGGCGCGGGTCCCCTGGCTGCGCCAGGGCATGGTGTGGGCCCCCCTGGCCGGCCACCGACCTTGCCTCCTTCGCCTATAAGAGCCTCCTGATACCAAAACCCTAAATAATCAAGCCTCCAGCCACGAAAAGTTCCACAGCGCCGCCGCCACCGAAGGAGAGATTTGGGGGACAGAAAGTCTCTGTTCCGGCACCCTGCCGGGACAAGGAAGTGCCCCCGGAGCCATCTCCATTGATCTCCACCGCCATCTCCATCACCATTGCTGATTCCCATGATGAGGAGGGAGTAGTTCTCTCTCGAGGCTAAGGGTTCTACCGGTAGCTATGTATTTATCTCTCTCTCTCTATGCATGATCATATTGTGATCATGAGCTTTGTAATCAATTAGATCTACCTTGCTACTCAAGTGCTTTATTAGATCTCTGCTCTCCCCATGTGTGTGAAAGTGACAGCGTGCACACCATGGTGGCACTTAGGCTAGATATTACAAATACTTGTTATGAGTTATATTTGGAGTTGGATGTCTTTATGAAATTGTGGTGTTTGTTGGACTCATATAGTATTCAAGGTGATAGTGTGGGGTTTTCTAGATGGGAAAGGCTTACTTTGAGGTGTGCTGTTATAGCCCTACCATCGATTAGAGTGTCCAACCGGAGAGTAGTTAAGAGTAGTATCATAAAGAGAAGATATTTATATGAGAGTGTTCACTAGTGAAAGTATGATCCCTAGGCCTTGTTTCTAAGCATTGAAACACCGTTTGCAACTAGATCTGTTACATGTTTGCTTGCTTCCTTCTTTATTTCAGTTTTCCTTTAGTCTTCTCCACGCCATCAAGCTATCTTCTATCACTGTTACCACTTATAATTATCTATACCACTTGTATTTCACTATCTCTTCGCCGAACTAGTGCACCTATACACCTGACAAGTGTATTGGGTGTGTTGGGGACACAAGAGACTTCTTGTATCTTGATTGCAGGGTTGCTTGAGAGGGAATACCTTTGACCACTTCCTCCCTGAGTTCGATAAACCTTGGGTGATCCACTTAAGGGAAAACTTGCTGCTGTTCTACAAACCTCTGCACTTGGAGGCCCAACAACTGTCTACAAGAATAGAAGTGCGTAGACATCAGCTTTCAACCTTTTTAAATCATGTTGGAAAATAAGAAGAATAAATAAAATAAGATCAACAATGTCTTGAATAAGAATATAGAGTTCCTCATGTATATCTTCAAGACATCATCCTAATGGAGTTAGAAGAAATGAAGGGCAAGCTCAAGATGCGCCATCTCTAGGAGGTCACATGCTTGAAGCTCGCCATCCTTGGTGATCATGGTTTGATGAATACAATTTCAAGTAAGTGGTTTAACCATGGTGTATGGGGGAGCAATTCACAGGTCTTCATGAAGCAAGCGTGAGTAAGAGCAATCAAGAAAGATGTTCCATAAGATTGTCTTTATCAAGCTCAAGTGGAATGCTCAAGGTAAAGGTATGATCTTGATAGGTTTTACCTTTTGTTAGTCTCATGTTATTAGTTGGGAGACCGGATTTAGGATAGATAGCCATACTATCAAGAGGGCACTCGAGTGAGTAACATGACCGCATCGTTCGAAGAAAGCTCAAACCTTTGCATCGTTTCCATCATCTTTCTTGGTTCTTATCCATGTGAGGATTTAGATCTTGTGTTAATCTCCATGACAAGCTAAAGTTCATCAAAAATGGATTTATATGAATATCGTATGGCGTTTTTGATATTGGAGGTTTTAATGGTTTTTTACCTAAGAAGATTTCTTACCTCTTTGTTCTTGGTATTTTCTCCCCTATTGGACTATGATTTTTCTCTGCATAATCTTGTAGAGTTTTTTGTCCTCTTCGAAATGAGCCCAAGATCATCGAAATTGGAGTCTGGATACAAAAGTTATGATCGTTTTGGTATTTGTGTTTCTATTAGTTTTCGAGGGAGGAGACTCCGGTCTCCGGGAAATGGAGTCTCCGACCCAAAAAGTATCCTGGAGGACAACAGGGGTTTCCAACTTTGTCTCCCAATAGGCTGGGTGCACCAGAGACTCCGGAGGAGGGGGGGTGTCTGGAGACTCCGGTCCGGACGATTTTTGAACATAGCGGTTGGATTTCTAGGGACCTATTTAAGGATCCCTTCTTCCTCAATGGATACCTAACCCTTATGCAAGTTTTCCCCTACCATTGTTGACCTTTTGAAGATTGCTACATCTCAATCCCTCCAATGATTTTTGCATATTTTTTAGGGTAAAGAGAGAGGAGTTCTCGATCTACAACTCCGCCAATCCATCTATCCTCTAAGTGAGGGGAACTTCTTGGGATCTAGATCTTGGAGTCTTTTGTGGATTTCCTATATTATTCTTTCTCTCTTATTACCCCATAAGTTTTTATAGCTTTGGTGGAATTTGGGAGTGAAGGACTTGCCGTTGCATTAGGTGCATCGGTTTGAGTTCTCTTCGGAAGATTTGGTTAGTGAAATGAAGAAGCTTGTCGTGGTGGTGTCATGGCAGATGCCATGGATAGGCTAAAGGTGGGGACAAGATGCGCTAGAGGAATCCAGGGAGGGATAGTGTGGTGATTCCACACACAGATGTTTGTATTCGATTCACTTCCAATGTTTACAAATGCTCCTTGAGATGTATTGGGAAGAGGAGGAAGAAGGAACTCTCTTACTCTCTCCACTAGCTAGCCCTCAGGAACATACTAGTAAAACTCAACCAACTAGAGATCAACCAGCCCCTTCTATAGATGCTCTAGCCCTCCTTATATAGGAGTGGCTAGGTCTCCAATTAGGGCATACGTGGAGGCATATTCCAGGGAATATGCCTCTTCCCAAAATAGCAAACCGACCGGGTCACTTTTCCCCTTCGTAAGCCATGCAGAGGCTACGTGAGCCTCTGCGGTGCCAGCGTCATCCGACACAGGCGATGTCACCCTTGTCGGCCACGCCTCGGTGGTCCTGGCCTCTATCCGCTTCGCTCACGCTCTGCGCACAGTAGTCCTGGGCATGTTCCGGGCCGGGCCGGGCTCGGGCCGGGCCTGACAAAGCCCGCCCGTGCAAAACCCAGGCCCGAGACCGGCCCGACCCGGCTGGCGGGCCTGAAAGCTGAGCCCGAGCCCAGGGCTGGCGCACAGTGGCCACCTTTTGACCAGCGAGATACCTTCCTTCTCTTGCAAGCTTGATATAACCCGGATCGTGCCTGGTTGATCCGGCCACACCGGTACCTGCATACAAGTTACATAAATCATGCCGGCATACGACATAAGTCGGCCGGGACTCAGTTAGGCGGACATCCTCAGGTCCGGGTTACTCCGTGATTCGGCCTGCCTTGAGGTGACTGGGCCAGCACTTGCTTTGACCTTGCCGTACCTCGGCTAACTCGGCCATTATACCCCGGCGTGACCCTACCCAGGGGTATCCCCCCAACATTAGTCCCCGAAGCTGGTGCGGTCTTAGCAGCCTCAGCCGCTAAGGCCATAGCATGTTTAATTTTACCGAGCCTTTTGCCCTCTCTTCCGAGTTACCTCATATCCCGGATTTAATGGGCTATCTTTTCCCTTGGCACATTCCTAGTTTTCACTCGCTCGCCGGGTCACCCTATAGTTATCCGAGCTATTCTTCCTTCCCTCGTACGCTTCCCCACGTGGAGGGTAATCATTATTTTGCCTCATTTTAAGGGCCTGCGTCAGTTACTGCCGCAGTTAATGTCAGGTGTTACTGTTGCACATGTCACATCGTGTCTGTCTCCTTGTTAACTGTATCACCACGTCACGTCGTGGGATCACCTGCGCCCTGTGGCCCTTCCTGTGGCTCGTTTCTGATTGGTTGATCCGGATTATACACGGCCACACCGTGTGGCCCTTCCGCATAGCACGATCCCACTACCCCTCTAGGCATGGTTAAATAGGGGAGGGGTGCGCCCCTTGGGACTTTTCCCATCTTAGCGCCCCTCTGCCTCTTCTTCTTCTTCCTCCCAGCGACAGCGCCGCTGCCGCCGCACCTGCTTAGCTACGCTGCCGCCGCACCGTTCCTCGCGCACCAGCGTCGCCGCCACTCCCGCGCATCTCCACCGCCACGGGTCCGCACCAGTCCAGGCCACTCCCCCCACCGCCGATAGGGCCAGTGAGGACAGTGACCTAGAAATGACAGAGGAAGAACTCGCCGTCGCGGAACAGGAGATGGAGGAGGATGCGGAGAACGCCGAGCGCGGCGTCTGGGCTGGGTCCTGGGTATGCCAGGACGACCTAGATTGGTTGTACCGCACCCGGCGTATCCCGGAGGGCGTCATCGCCCGCCTCGCCGCCGAGGAGCTCGCTCCCTCACCCAATCCGGGTGAGTTTGTAGTGTTCCTCTCCCACTTCCAGCGTGGGTTCGTCCTCCCCGTTAGTGACTTCTTCCACGATTGGCTCACCACCTACGAGCTTCAACCGCATCACCTTCTAGCGAATGCCATCACTTCCCCTTCGGCCTTTGCTTCCACCATAGAGGGCTACACCGGATTGTGGCCCACAAAGGAGCCCTGGATCCGGTTTTTCGGTCTCCGCCGGAACATGATTCCGAACAGAGAGCTTGACCCGGAGGACAAACAACTCACGCAGTTCGGCGCTGCCTCTATTTCTCCTTGGAAACAGTCCGTCTTTCCCCGAGTCACGGGGCTTGATTCTTGCAAGGGCTAGGCCCGAACCTTCTTTTATGTCAGAAATGACACGACTGAAGATCTGATCCGGCTGCGCCCCTATGTTCCGGGTCCTCCTAATCCGGATCTATGGGACCAGATCCCCAAGAAACCCACTGTCCTTGCGAACCAAGTCAACAAACGGTTCCAGGAGCTGAAGGATCAGGGACTGCGCAACAAGGACGCGATGATCACTTTCGTCCGCAACCGGATCTCCCCTCTCTAGAAACGCACTCACAAGCTTTGCCACATGAGCTGGTGCCTTGACCCCAACCGGACCTCCTCATTCGAGTTGAGCAATACCGAGATATTCCGCCGGGTCAAGGCCCTCTTCACTACCAACAAGAACTTCTCTGCTGATTGGGAGTGGGGGATCGAGCACTTCTGCCGAGATAGGCTTCCTCCTGCGGTAAATCTCGTGCTCCAATCTTTTTCCGAGTTAAATCTTATGTCGGAATTTATTGTATGTTTGATCCCTTCGCATTTTATCTCTTAGATGTTTCTGCAGCAAACTCTTGAGTATGGCACCGAGCCTTCTCTCAAGTGGGCCCCGGATCGAGATGTCCCAGACGAGGAGGAGCTGGATCAGGAGATGTTCTTGCTGTTCCCCAATGCGAACAAGCGACACACCGGTAAATTCTCTTCCATTAGAGATTGGACTGACGATGAAGATGATTCCGACATTGAGGTGATGCAAGCATTTGACGCTGTCCCCCTTTCTTACGCCTTTCCGGCATCAGCTAACCCCGGTAGGCAGATTCATGAAGATCCTCCCCTCGCCATGGGCGAACCTGTTCCGGTTGCGTCCAAGAAAAGGGGAGCTGCATCTGCTTCTTCTTCCGGACCTTCCAAACCAACGAAGAGACGAAAGAAGTCTGCAGGCAAAGCTGCCACCAAGCCTACTACCAAGGCCATAACCCGGAGAGCTCGCAAGCCCAAGGAGCCTTTGACCTCTGATGAGTATGTCATTTCTTCCTTATCCAATTTTCTGCTTCATGTTTTGCTATTCATTTGTTCTTCCTTTGCTATAGTTTCTTATCATTCATCATTTGATTCGGTAGGGCCACGGTGGAGGTTCCTCAGAGCGGATCCGGCATCGCCTCGCTGCTCCGACATAGCCCGTCTCCCCCTCATGGCGACGATTCTCGCCCACTGAGCCCCATTCAGGAGGGTTCAGCAGCTTCTCCGGGTTCTAGCCCACCTCATCTAGAGGAGGGAAACCTCGGAGCAGGGGGAAGTGGCTCCGCCGAGGCAACGGTTGCTCCTAGCTCCACTTCGGCTCCATCGCAACCAGCTATATCTGAGATACCAACAGCACCCCCGCCAAGACAAAAATTAGCACCAGCACCAACGCCAGCACCAGCAGTAGCAGCACAAGCATCAACAACAGCACCAAGCCCCTCCGCCTCGTCCGAGTATTCCAAGACTCGGCGAGAAGGCACCAGCAGCGCCAAGGCTAGCACTAAGGTAGCTCCCAAGGCCAAATCCACGGCTCAGACCTCCACCTCTCAGCAGCAGACCAAGGGCAAGAAAGCTCCTGACGCCACCAGGGCAGTGTCTATCGAAGCTGGGCAGCGTACACTTGCGTCCATGCTTTCGAAGAATACCCCGCCGAAGAAGAACATCTCTGCCAGGTCAGCTGATGCGCAACTTGTTTTGCACACTAGCCCCGCTGTGGCACAAGTTGAGAGAAGGGAGGCCCACGCCAAGGGTTTAGTCACGCCACATATGCTTAGCGAAGAGCGCTATCCTCCGGCCTTGATCGAGTTTGTCAATAACTGGAACAAGGCAGAGTTCGTCCACAATGACGATCTCCCAGAGAAATTTGGGCCTACCGAATTTGCCGCGTAGATGAACACAGCCGCTATGGATATAAACCTTGCGGGTCGGATGATGGAGGTACGCTACTTCGTATTTTCTTTAACATGTACTAAGCTTAGTTATATAACCATTAGTCCCCGAGCCTCCGGGGGAGTAACTTGTTACTCGGCCGGATGCTCCTCAGAGAATTAGTGTAGCTCCTTAGTAACTTCGAATATGCACACACCTAGAGCCGGGTTAAGTTCCACTTGGCCCAGATCTTGTATACTTCGAATATGCACACACCTAGAGCCGGGTTAAGTTCCACTTGGACCGGATTTTGTACACTTCGAATATGCACACACCTAGAGCCGGGTTAAGTTCCACTTGGCCCAGATCTTGTACACTTTGAATATGCACACACCTAGAGTCAGGTTAAGTTCCACTTGGCCCAGATCTTGTACACTTCGAATATGCACACACTTAGAGCCGGGTTAAGTTCCACTTGGCCCGGATCTTGTACACTTTGAATATGCACACACGTAGAGCCGGGTTAAGTTCCACTTGGCCTGGATCTTGTACACTTCGAATATGCACACACCTAGAGCCAGGTTAAGTTCCACTTGGCCCGGATCTTGTACACTTCGAATATGCACACACCTAGAGCCGGGTTAAGTTCCACTTGGCCCGGATTTTGTACACTTTGAATATGAACATGATCAAATCAACTTTGCTTTTCACAGGTTACCACCAATCGCCGGAGTGCTGAGTTTCAATGCCTCTTGGACACACATAAGTCACTGCGCACGAAACATTCTACACTTCTCGCTGAGTTCAAGAAAAGGGGTAAGTTTTCTCCATAGCTTTTTTCCCATCTTTCTTTGTTTTTCCCGCCGTACTAATTCATCATTCGGATTGCGCAGCTGGAGTGGAGGCCGAGAACATCCTTATGAGGAAAATTTTGGACCAAATAAAGGGTAAATTATTTTTGCTTAATCTTGCTCTACGCTCTATCTCCTTTTCTTCTTGGCTCGGCAAATATTCATACCTCGGCTTTGCCGGGTCAACAAAATATTTTAGCATCTCTTGAAGATAGTGTGCTCGTGCCTGACATGATGCTGCATTTTCTCGAACAAGCAGGGCAGCATCAGACCGAACTCAAGAAGAAGGATGATGAGCTCGCTCTCCTCCGGACCAAGGATGACGAGATTGCCAAGCTCAAGGCAGACATGAAAAAACTCAAGGCGCTTCACAAATCCGAGATGGATAAAGCTGGCCAGGATTTTACTGAAGAGCGAGAGCATCTGAACCTCCAAATCCGAGATGGACCAAGGACCAAGAACTGCTGAAAGAGGCCGACACTAAGCTTGAGTCGGCGAATGCTGAACTTGCGCAACTCCGGAAGAGGCGTGACAACTACACCAAGGAGCTGACCCGGATCCATAGCCATATTTCTCGTAAGTTATTTTCCTTCAGCCGACATGAATTTCTCCGGGTTAACCTCCCTCACCTGTTTCACTTGTCTTGTTTTCAGGCAAATTTCTGGAGGGTGATGCCATTGCAACCACTGCCGTTGCCAAGTTCCGCCAGAAGAGGGGTATCCCAGTTGGTCCTGGCGCCGAAATTATTCCCTATGACATGGAGGACCTACTGCTCAGCTTATCTTCTCGCGTTGAAATCGTGAAGAACTATATCCTAGATGTGACAATCCGGATCTTTAATGCCTTTTGGCCTGATGAAGATACTTTGGAGGGGACCACTACTCTTATTGCCAAGTTAATGGAGTGCGAGACCCAACTCGATCTTTGGAGGGAATCCACTGGACGCGCCAGAGCTGAAATCGTCCTCCACTATGTGCTCACATGGTATGAGAAAATCAATCTCAATCTTCTTGAGCGGATGCGCACCAGATCAAGGTGGTCCAATGATCCGGATTGGATAGCTCGGCGCAAGGCTTGCGCTCATAGCCTTATTCAGTATGCCCCCATCCATCAATGGCATCAAGGACCAAGCTTCCTTGGCACCGCCGACGACGAAAATGCCGAAGATGATTCGGGTGAGGAGGAAGAGGACGAAGCCTCGGACGTCGAGGAAGGTGAAGATGACGCTGAAGCCGAGGCTAGAGTTCCACCTGCTGGCACCGAGTTACCTCCTCCTGCTGCTCCTTGATTAAAAACACTTTGCAGTTTATCAGATCCCTGGTATGCCGGGTGCAAATGTATTAAGCACACAAGTTATATTTTGCTACTAAGTTGTTTGTGCCAGATTAACTTGGGCGTAGTCCCCGAGTTTCATTTTCTTGTTTCTCCAATTTCTTGGCTCGACTCGTGTCTACCTTGGTTCGGTTTTATGACTTACGAGTCCGAGTTTCAAAAATTGACTTAACAATACTTGGAAACTTTAGGATTAGCTCAAAATAATTCAGCATAGTAAACATAAAGTAAGCATAAGGTTAGTCCGAATAACAAATGTCATCTCGATTAAGTTCCTTTCCTTAGTCGTTTTTCGTGTGCTACGCAATTCCAAACTTGTTCTCTTGCTTGCCATGAAGCCAAATCTTGTTGGACAGCAGCAAGTCGAAGAGTTAGGTTTTTGGTGCTCACACACTACTAATCCGGCTTAGGTAGAAGCAACTTACACCAGCCGACATATAAATAATAAATACAGAAAACAAATAATAAATATCAGTAAGACAGTCCCCGAGTTACTGCTCGAGGTGCCAAGATTTCATTGATAAGCTCATTGCCGGCATACATACCTACATATGAGAGACTCGGATACACACACTTCTTTGCTAAGTGTAGAACGGACGAAGTAGAGCTACATTCCATGGATGCTTAGATTCCTCGCCGGACCTGTCCGCCTTGTTCTTCTCCTATGGTTTTGCATCGATAAGATAATATGAGTCATTGTGCAATGCTTTGCTCACAATAAATGGCCCTTCCCATGGGGGGGATAGCTTATGCATGCCAGCAGTATGTTGTACCAACCGGAATACCAGATCACCTTCCCGGAAGACTCGGGGGTTTACTTTATGGCTATGATAGCGTCGGAGATTTTGCTGATATATGGCGGATCTGGACAATGCCAATTCTCTCGCCTCTTCTAGCAGATCAACATCATTTTGTCGGGCTTCTCACACTTCGGCTTCTGTGTATTGGGTGACTCTAGGCGAATCATGCTCTATGTCGGCTGGTAATACAGCTTCTGCCCCATATACCAGAAAGAATGGCGTATAGCCCGTTGATCGATTCGGAGTTGCTCTTAAACTCCACAGTACTGCTGGTAGTTCTTCTATCCAGCACCCCACTGATCTTTGCAACGGCTCAATGAGCCGGGGTTTTATCCCGGATAATACTAATCCGTTGGATCTCTTCACTTGTCCGTTTGATCCGGGGTGGGCTACCGAGGCAACGTCCAGCCGGATCTTCTTATCTCGGCAGAATCGCGCAAATGCTCCTTCAGCAAAATTTGTGCCATTATCTGTTATGATACTGTGAGGATAGCCGTATCTCAAGATGATATCTTTGAGGAATGTCACGGCCGTAGCTCCATCACATTTTCTTATTGGCTTCACTTCAATCCACTTTGTGAACTTATCAACCATGACTAGGATGTGGGTCATGTTCCCGTTCGCAGGTTTAAACGGGCCAACCATGTCCAAACACCATACAACAAATGGCCAGGTAATTGGTATAGTCTTGAGCTCCGACATTGGCATGTGTGTCTTGGTAGCATACCTCTGACAGCCATTGCATTTTCTTACTAGATCTTCTGCTTGTTCGAAGGCACTTGGCCAGTAGAACCCATGTCAGAAAGCTTTTGCCACCAATGCTCTGGATGAGGCATGATGCCCACATTCCCCTTGATGTATATCCCGGAGGATGTCAAGCCCTTCGTCCGGGTCAACACTTTGTTGGAGGACATTTGTAACGCTTCTCTTGTATAGTTCGGCATTGATGATTGTATACGCCTTTGCGTGCCTCTGAATTTTCCTAGAAAGCACCTCTTCACCAGGCAAAGTTCCATCCTTCAGGAATTGAAATATGGGCAGCGCCCAAACTGGTATAGCTCGCACTGGAAACACATCCTCATCTACTTCCATTTGCTCCACCAGCATAACCTCGGCCGGATCACGCTGCGCAGTCCCCGGGCTCTGCGAAGCAGTCCCTAGGTTTCCTGAACCACTTCCCACATCAATGTCCATGGGTACAGCTCCGGACTCCGGATCTGCCGGGATATAGATTGAGTCGGTTTCTGGGGACGGCCTGGTAGATGGTTTTCTGAGGTGTTCTAGTGCTACACTCGGTGGAATTGCTTGTCGGGTTGATCCGAGCTTCGACAATACGTCGGCAGCCTCATTCTCCAGCCAGGGTACATGGTGAAACTCGCATCCCTCAAAGTACCCAGATATCTTTTGCACATGGAATCTATACAATGCCATGTTTGGATCAAGAGTGTCCCACTGCCCTGGGACTTGCTGAACTACCAAATCCGAGTCTCCAAAGCATTGGATCCGACGTATTCCAATCTCTTTTGCCACTTTGAGCCTGTGCACAAGTGCTTCATATTCGGCGACATTGTTTGATGCCGCGAAATGGATCTGCA
The DNA here is from genome assembly GCA_916181665.1 of Avena sativa. Taxonomy (NCBI): domain Eukaryota; kingdom Viridiplantae; phylum Streptophyta; class Magnoliopsida; order Poales; family Poaceae; genus Avena; species Avena sativa. The sequence goes on from OV702289.1 coordinate 689,798,947, forward strand.
TCACATACGTCAGCTGGTCATTCTTTGGCGAGGTAAGTACAATTCCGGCGCCTAACCCGGTTTTTGTTTTTGATCCATCAAAGTGCATTCTCCAATAGTTCGGATCTGGTAGCGGTGGTTCGTATTGCATCTCTGCCCAATCCACGAAAAAGTCAGCCACAGCCTGAGACTTGATCGCATCTCTCCTGTCGTATTGCGGAGCATAAGGGGCTAGCTCAATTGCCCATTTTGCGATTCGGCCACTTGCATCCTTGTTACTCATTATCTCAGATATAGGGGCTTCACATATCACTTTGATGGGGTGCTCTTCAAAGTAGTGTTTTAGCTTCTTTGCCGACATGTACACACCATATGCCATTTTCTGATAGTGAGGATAGTTTTGCTTCGATGCGGATAATACCTCGCTTAGGTAATACACTGGCCTTTGCACTGACTTACCCTCTTTGTTGCGCTCTACCACTATTACTTCACTTACAACTCGGTTGGTTGCAGCTATATAGAGCAACATTGGCTCTTTTGATAGTGGAGAGGCTAACACTGGTGCAGTGGCTAGCATCTTCTTTAATTGGATAAAGGCTTCGTTGGCCTGCGGCGTCCATACGAACTTGTCCGCTTTTTTCATTAGTTGATAGAGAGGCAATGCCTTTTCTCCTATCCGACATACAAACCGACTTAAAGACGCCAGGCAACCAGTGAACTTCTGGACATCGTTAAGACATTTCGGCAGCTCCATTCGCTCTATGGCTCGGATTTTAGTTGGGTTAACTTCAATACCTCGGCTGGATACAAGAAATCCGAGTAATTTTCCAGCCGGGACACCGAAGGTACATTTTTTCGGGATAAGTTTCATCCGGAATCTCCTTAGGTTCGTGAACGTTTGCCTGATATCATCAAGGAGCATTTTGCTTTCCTTGGTTTCTATAACCACATCATCCACATACACTTGCACATTCTGGCCGTCATGCAAACATTTTTGCATACATCTTTGGTACATTGCCTCTGCATTACATAAACCAAAAGGCATGGTGCGATAGCAATAAGCCCCATATGGGGTGATAAATGCAGTCTTTATTTGATCATTCGGATTCAGAGGTATCTGGTGGAAACCAGAATATGCATCTATGAATGACAACAGTTCACACCCAGCAGTTGAATCTATGACCTGATCTATCCTTGGCAGCGAGAATGGATCTTTTGGGCACACCTTATTCAGGTTCGTGTAATCGATGCACATATGCCAAACCACTACCACATTTGGATCATCCTTCTTCTTTTCCACCAGCACCGGACCTTGTGGCACGTGGGTGTGGCTGAACTTGACCTTGAATGCTTCCCAGGTCATCACCTGGCCATGGTTCATGTTGCGGATGCTATTCCACCAAGCTCTTGCGTCTCCCGCCAGATAGTGGGTGGCAAAGAGAACTTTCTCATTCTCATCAACTCCTGTAACTTCAAGGTTGTTTTCCATGGTCTGTAACCAGTCATCAGCATCTGATGGGTTTTCAGATTGGTTGAAGATTGGGGGATTGGTGTTCTAAAATTTTTTGAGTTTAGATCCATGGTGATCCTGATTTCCATGTCCTTGGTTGTTGAGAGCCATTTGGGCGATCTGCTGCAATGTTGCTAAGTTGGCTTGACGCTCGGCCCTGCTTGCTTCACGGTCCGTGATGAGATTCTGCAAGATCTGCAGCATTGGGTCCTGCGATGAGCTGCTCCCTCCTTGGTTTCCACGAGTCATCTAAAGATTGAGATAGATATAGGGGTAAGCGGGAAATTCTAAGGTTCATGGTTTTGGGTTTTCAAAGTTACAACTTTGAGTTAGACTCAGGTTTTTCAACTAACTTCATTTTCATTCATGCAAGCAAGCACACGATACAACACACACCACAACAAGCAAAAAGGAAAAATAGATGGTTTGAAGAACCATTCTGCAAACTACGATACAATGAGATGATACATCTCATGCTACGACAGTGCTCTAGTGCATCTACTCATCGTCGATGAAGTCGGAGTCTTTATCATCAGTGTAGAAGTCCACAACATCCTCTGCCAGAAAATCGTCATCGTTGCTGAGGTAAGAATCCATATCTCCCTGGATGTCTTCTCCCTCATCATCTTCTTCCTTGGCGGCAAGCTGAGCTTCTGCTCCTTGACGGTCTTCTCGAGGTCGGCCACCTTCTTGCAAAGACGGGCGATGGTGCGATCCTTCTTTGCACGCTGGCGACGAAGAGACTGGCGATCTTGGACGAGTAGTGTGAAAGTCTAGGCCTTCTGGTCGGCGATGGCACGGTTCTGGTTGGCTAACTCTCTAGCATTGTCCAGTTCCTGCTGTCGGTCATGAAGCAAGAAGTCAAGGTTCTCCACTTGACGCCTCAACTCTGGGTGACTTGGCATCTCCATCGGCATTCCCATGAAGTCACGTCTTGCATAGTGGGCAAAACGGGTTCCTTGAATCTTGTTGACGCTGAGGGCACATAGACGTGCGAGAGCTTCATGCATTCCCCTGGCTAATCCATCTAGCCAGTTGTTCTCTCTCACGGAGAACTGAATTCTCCCGGAAGTTGGTGCTTCAATGCTTCCTCGAAGATCTGCAGTGACTAGCCATTGTAGGTCTCCTCCTGGGGGTCCTGGAAGTTGAGCTCCAAGAAACTCCGGATGCGGGCGTCCTAGTAACTCCGACAGTGAATCCAGATCCCTCTCGAAGATCAACTGACCTCCGTTTCCCAACTGGTAAAACTTGCTGAACTGAGTCTCCATCTACAAGAATTTAGGATGAGGAAATTAGTGAAGTGATCAAGTGTGTCAAATTTTAAGTAGTAATGTAAGAATTTTGAGGAACATGTATTTTTGAGAAAGAATGAGTTCACAAGGGTAAGAGGGGAAATAGTTTTTCATAAATACTCACTTTGGTTTTGAAGCTAAGTTTTTGGTTTGGACGTCCATTCTAACTAGGGTCTCCTATGGTCAGGATGGCTCTGATACCAACTTGTCAACACCCGGTTTTTTAATCCCAGATGCCCGTTATGCCGTACCTCGCAATCCCAGGATTACCATTTTTGCGAGGCATAACGGATTGGATATCACAGTACATCATCCATTACAAACCATACATAAGGTTTTACACAAATAAGGATCTCATGATCCAGTCTTTAATAGAACAAGCAGCGGAAATAAACGATAGCGTAGCGGTGGGGTCCATCTTCAGGGCACAGGCAATGCTGACGAAGGCAGATAGTCCTAGTTATCATAGCCGTCCTGCTGACCATCATCTTGATAATCTCCTTCATAGTCTGGCCATGATAATAGCCAGGGACAAAAGCCATGAGTACTCTTTAAGTACTCGCAAACTACTACTAACAAGGGTTATAATTCTAAGTTAAAGTGCTGAATTTAAAGAATAACTATCACGTTAAGTTGGAAACCTAAGCTGAGTTCTGAAACAAGAAAAATATAAAATAAAGTTCTAGAATCACTTAAGTTGGGAAGCTAATTTCATTAACACAACCCTGTTGTGGTCAAGTCAAAGGTCATCATTCATTTCCAGTTATTTAGAAAACATCTGACAACGAAACAGTATGGCCATTCCAACTGTCCATAACCGCGGACGCGGCTATTCGAATAGTTTGACACTCTGTAGAGGTGGTACACTTTCACCACAAGATTCGATACATCTGTCAGGGATAACCCTGAATCATCATACTCAGTATGCAGATAATCAAACATAACCTTCCCTTTACACACCCTAGTACAAGCACCTCTCCTATGAGCATGGCCTCCCAACCATGACCATCAGTCATCTTGGGCACTGCATAGGTGGACATCATTGAGAGGTAGCCTCAGCTCAAACCTCTCCCATGAGGGAACTAATACTAATGCATATAAATTTCCAGCTAAGCCTTACCCAATTCAGGTAGTGTGGTTGTACGGTAAATTTGGAATGGTATCGCATCCGAATCCAACCATCAGTTTTATAAAAGGGTTAAGGCTCATGCCTTATCATTTTCATCATCATAAACCCATTGTGTTTCTCAACACATGTCAAAACATCTCAATAGAATGACTCATCATTCCAAGGTTTTCATAACTCATTTTCACCAAGTGTTCCCATCTAAAGTGACTCAAGTTTTTGAGCTATTCTAAAGTACTAAGTTAAGAGTGTTCACTAATGTGGAAAGATGGGATCAATCTCATGCCATAGAATGACATCTAAAGGTTTCTAAGTAGGTCAAGTTTTATACTCTTTATGCTACCTTCAAAATTAATTAAAGAACTTTGTGTAAGCTAAGGGAGGTAAAATTTGTCAATAAGACTTGGGGTACTAATAGTTAAAGGGGTGTGATCAAAGTATGCTTAAGGCATCTTTACTAAACCATCTAGTTTTATTCTAGCTTGCTAAAAATAGCTTACTAAAGCATGTTTGCAAGGGTTAGCTTGCCACTAATAGCTTGCCTTGGTTGGTGCAGTGGTTGAAGTTTTCTTCTTCTTCTTCTTCTTGGTAGAACTCCTCCTCCTCGAAGGCTTGGTCGGTACTATCGTCTAGAAATACATAGGGAGTGCACAATCACCAAACAATACTTAACTAGGCTAAGTAGTATTTTAAACCACACAATTGATGATCTATTATCATCCCAAACATCACAAGTTTAATTCAATAGTTTCAACCTTTTTATTTTGGAAAAGTAATTTCTACTCATTGAAAAGTTAACTAAAATTTAATATTCACCACCAAAACATGGGATCATGTGGACACATGTCCTCACCACATATTCTAACATGTGGGAATGAGATTTAAAGGTTGGATCAATATTACTTTGGTTTAAGTTCATTATTTAATGATTTAAAGTGACTAGAAATGCCTATATAGCATTATTTTGGTACTAGTCCAAAGTCACTGCCTGTAAACCTTAATATTATTACATATTTGGATAGATATGATGAAATGTGATTTTTGAGAGTTGGAATCAACTCAAAAGATAACTTGGTTGATTTTACAAAAATGTTTCAAGTTGCAAAAGCTTCTGTCTTCTTATTTTTATTAGGAGAAATCTATAACTCTAAATAATTAAATCCAACGGGCTTGGATAGAGCATTTCAATACCTTTCAGACAGAATTAGTTTCATGTAATTCGGATTTGGCAAACTCACAGAATTGAATTTTGAAAGACTGGACAGAAACTATATTCTAACTAAAAAGAAAAATCTAGATTTGAATCTACGGGCTTGCGCGAGAAAGGAAATGGGCCGGCCTAGTGGCGCTACACGGCGCGGGGCTCGGCTGACAGGGGGGTCCCACTTGTCAGCGGCACTTAAAACACGAAACGGTACGCGCGCTGTGGGCCGTGCGATTAGAGGCTAGATCTACGGCTGAGGGTCGTCGTCGACGACAGACAGGTCGCCGGCGAGCTCGAACCCTAGCGGCTCGGTGGGGGTCTACTGGGGGCGTACGAGGGCTCTAGAGGGGTCGGCGAGGCGGGCGAACAAAGTGGAAGACAACGGCGAGGCGAGGCGTGGTCGCGACGGAGCTTGGGGTGGCCGGAATCAACGACACCCTTCTTCTCCAGAGGCGGCGGCTCCGGCTCCAATTCCAGCGAACTGCTGCTCCACTGGCTCCGGCGAGAGGTGGGTGAGGTTTAGAGAGGTGAGGGGAGTGGAATGGTGTGAGTCTTTGGTACTGGGGAGGGCTCCTTTTATAGGTTCGACGTTGAGACCGAGCGGGATGGGCGGTCGATGGTGGCGACATGGCTACGGCGAGCTAGCGGCATGGCTAGGGATTGCGATCGGTGGGCGGTTCCCTGGCGGTGCTCTAGTGCTTCAATGCGGCCGTTGGGGCGGTGGCATGCAGTCGGGGCGAGGTGGCGCTCTGGGCGGCCAAAGTGGCTGTGTCCACGGCGAGTGGTGGTTGTGGGGCTTTGGGCGGAGAACGGAGGTGTCTGGGGTGTTCTCCAGGTCGAGGCGGAGCGGTGGGCGCGGGCTGGTGCCAAGGGGCGGTCGGTGCGAGCGGGGACAGTGCGCGCTCTGGTCGTTCTGGTCGCTGTCCTTGGGCTAGGACTAGTTGGGCGGTGGAGGTGGACCACGGACTATCTCCAGGACATGGTGGATGGCGCTGGCGGCGGCTGTGGCTTGCTGTCGCCGGTGGGGTGCCCAAGTGGGGGCTCGGCCTTCATGGCCATGACCATTTGGTCTTGGCACAGTGGGTGTCTAGGCTAGAGAGGGGTTAGGGGGAGCAGTGGAGAGGTTTTGGTGGCAAGTTGGGGAACAAGTTTGGCCAGAACACTATTTAAAATAGTGAAATTTGTTTAGTTTGAAATCTGCCTGCCAAGTGTTTGATGAAATGGCCGCAAGAGAAAAAGTTTTGAATTTTGAGTTCAAAATTTTTGGGTGATCTCCACTATTGCTAGGTAATCTCTGGTTGCAAGGGTTTTGAAAATGGTGCTCAATTAGATGGTTTTTGAAATAGGGGTGATCTATGCATATGCATTAGATTCAATTTTAAACTGTCATTTAAAATAGTTTATAGAATGTTTTTAGTAGATCAAAAGGTGGGCCTTGGTACCTCATTATGTGTACTAGCAAGGGGTGCAAAGATCAAGAATTGTTTCTGTTAAGAATTGAGTACTAGGAATAGCCAAAGTAGGCATGAGAGTTAAATTTGTCAAAATGACCATTCTTTCATTTTAATTCTTTTTGATTTGATTTTCTTTAGGAAAAGTTTGGGAATGATGTAGATGATGTTTAAATCACCTAAGAAACATTTTACAAGCATTGGATCAATCAATCATGGCAATTCAAACAACTCCTATTTTAAATGCACACATATATGAATGATTTCATTTTAAATTTGGAAAAAAATTTGTTAACCCCAATTTTGGATGATTGGATCTTGCTAAGCTTGGATTAAAGTTTTGGGATGTTACAGTTACTCAGCGCCGGCATATATTGCTTAGCGGATTGAGCCAATGCCGCCACCTCCTAGATCTTTCTCTTTTCCTGTATGATCACGAGTGACTCGGCCAGGTTAGACCCGGCCGACGCACACTCAATGGAACGTCGAAAATCTCCCGCGATAGTGATTACTCCATTTGGCCCGGGCAACTTCATCTTCAGGTAACTGATGTGACAACTTGCCATGAATTTGTTCAGGGCAGGTTTGCCGAGTAACGCGTGATACGCACTTTCTAAATTCACAACCTCAAACTCCAAGTTCTCAGTTCGGTAGTTATATCGCGTGCCGAATAACACATCAACCCGGACTTTGCCAATGGGCTCACAAGATGCCTGGCACAATACCATGAAACGTTGTTCTGGTAGCCTGGAGCATGTTCTCCGAGATACCCAACTTGCGCATTGTATCCACATACATAATATTGATACTGCTGCCATTGTCTATCAGCACCTTAGAAAATCTCACATTGATATTTGGCCTGATGAACGTCGGGTCCAGCACTAACGCATACGAACCAGGGCTAGGCATAAGCTTGGGGTGATCCTTGATATTCCAAGTAATCTCCTGATCCGACCAAGGCATATACCTCGTCACTGCGGGCATTACCGCATTCACCTCCATATGTCGGCGCTGCAAACTCTTTCTATCTGTTTCCTCCATGGTAAACACACAATAACTCTGGTGATGCTCTCTGTATTCATTTCTCCCCTCATTTCCGGGATACCTCTGATCTGGCTGATGCTGGTTTTCTACCTGATGCACTGCATCTCTTCTTTCATGGTTTTCATACCTCGGCGGAGGGGGTGGCAACATTAACTGTTGCGTGTTCGCTCCGGAGAGCAATTGCTGCCGGGGTAACTCCTGCCGAGGTTGATCGTTCCAAGGTGCCTGAGCATTCCCCGAACCATTTTGTTCTATCTTCCTCATCCATTCACATTGCTGAGTCATGTGACTCGCCAGGTTACTCGGATTTGGCGTGTGAAATTTACACGGCTGATCCAACATTGCCTCATAGGTATACCTAGGATGGTCCTTCTTTTCTTGCCATTGTTTCTTCTGCTCTGGCATCCAAGTTTTCTTGCCATCATTTCTTGGAGTCCATTGTTGCCCTCCAATTTTTTGACGCTGATTACTCCCTGCTCCGGGTTGATCTTGATTTACAGCTGCGACTTGTTGCGAACTGTACCTGTAATCCGGCCTATCATCTCTTCTCTTACTCCGGTAGTCATTCTGCCGGGATGATCCGGCTCCATCTCGCTGGTAGTACTCCACATTTGACTCGCTTGACATAAGCCTAGGTTGAGTCGGATCACCCAAGGCATACGAATCAGCGATCCGGATTGTCTCTGCCAGTGTAGTTGGCATATCCCTTTGCAACCTTTGCCATAACATGCTTGCATATATGCACCCTTGTGCAAACCATGCTATGGCCTGTGATTCAATCACACCCTCACACGAGTTTCGCACGTTGCACCAACGGGTCAAGAACTCCCGGTCTGTCTCATTCGGTCTCTGCTTGCACATTGCTAGGGTCTATGGCCTATTCGGCCTCTGATACATGCTCGAGAAGTTACTGACAAACATCTCCTCAAAATCAATCCAACAGTTGATACTTCCAGGTGGTAAGTTGTTTAGCCATACCCTTGCTGGCCCCTCCAGCATTTGAGGTACGTATCTCACAACCCATCTCAAGTTGCCTGTTGCAGTTTTCACTACTATCGCGTAGTTGATCAACCAATCCTCCGGCTTGGTGCTACCGTCATATGTTTTTGTGCCTCTAGGTAACTGAAAGTTAGGCACCGGAGGCTCCTTCATGATCCGGGGCCCAAAACACGCAGGACCCGAAGGACCTTGACACTCAATTTGCTCCGACCTATAGAGCCGATCCAGTTTTAACCTGGCGTCGTCAGACATCAAGTTCCTGCTTCCCAACCTTGACCCTATCACGTGATAGTCCGGCCTGGGGTATCCTGCGTTCACCATTTCCGAATCACCATCATTGTATCTATCTTGCTCCTGTGGAGCTGCTCTCTTTTGGATACCTTGGTCGGCACTTCGCTCTTGCCGTGGCACATTCCGCTGCTGCGGTTGCCCTGCACCTGCCGAGTTATGCTGTCCGGCATTGCCGTTCACAGCGTTTCCCTGACCGGAATTGCCTTGGTGGCGGTTACCTTGGCCAGCTTCACCTCGGCTCACACTTCGTCGATCCTCATTTCTATGCACTTCTTTTCCTTTCCCTGCCCTTGCCGGGTCATACGGGACTATCTGCTTGTTTCTCCTTGCCGAGGTTACGACCTCCTCTCTTCTAGGGCCACCATGAGGAGACGATGCAGCTCCAGCAGATTTCTCCGGGTTACCTACTGCTGAGTGAACGACTTTGGAGGCCCCAGCTCTTCTCGGATTAGCCCTGAGTAACTCTTCATTTTGTCTGTTTGCGATCCGAACTAACTCATTGACTCTATCCTGCTGTCTTTGCCGGGCTTCACCCGTCAAACCCTCTAACTCGGATGCGGCTGCATTTGCTGCTCTGAGGTTCTTTGCCGGGGTACTATACTTCGGCAACCCCACGGACAAAACGTTCTCTAATTCCTCAACTTTAGTATCACCCTCTTTGTTCATTTCACTAATGAGGTTTCTCCCCTTCACTTTTATAGCATCTACCTTATTTGCCTTTGCGTACTCACGCAGTGTCATGTTCAACGACTGCTGAGCCGCTGCTATCTTTTTTGCACCCTCTAGTATTTTCTGCCTAGTCTCTAACTCGGCATATGCCTGAGCCGGTTCTACTATAGGTGCTATGGGGTTCTCTAAGCTATCTATCGCCTCTGCAGCACATTCTCTGGCCTCTCTAGTGGAGGACCTCTACTTTTCCTCGGTGCCTTTGGTGTTACCTCCAGATCTAGTGCCGGATCCTTGCTCGCGCCAGCGTCAGGCGCAGTCAACATCACCTCGGCACGGTCAGGGGAGCGAGTGATACGCGCCCCGCAAGCCGCGCTAAGGGGTGGCTCGCCTCCCTCGACGACGTGCCGTGGGTGAACGCACGACACATCGATAGTGACGTAGATCTTGTGCGCGCCGAGCTTGACGAAGAGGCCGTTGCGTGGAAGGGGTCGCTTGCCGAAGCAGCCAGCGTTGTCGCTGACAAAGTCCAGCGCTCCAAAGCGCTGAACAAGCCCGGAGACGATGCGTTCACCAGTGCCGATGAGGTCTCCCGTCCGGATCTTCACTCCTGCTAGCGCCGCTAGCCCCACGATGGGCGCCAACTGTCGTGGTGGTGTCACGGCAGATGCCATGGATAGGCTAAAGGTGGGGACAAGATGCACTAGAGGAATCCAAGGAGGGATAGTGTGGTGATTCCACACACATATGTTTGTATTCGATTCACTTCCAATGTTTACAAATACTCCTTGAGCTGTATTGGGAAGAGGAGGAAGAATGAACTCTCTTACTCTCTCCACTAGCTAGCCCTCAGGAACATACTAGTAAAACTCAACCAACTAGAGATCAACCAGCCCCTTCTACAGATGCCCTAGCCCTCCTTTTAGAGGGGTGGCTAGGTCTCCAATTAGGGCATACGTGGAGGCATATTCCAGGGAATATGCCTCTTCCCAAAATAGCAAATCGACCGGGTCACTTTTCCCCTTCGTAAGCCATGCAGAGGCTACGTGAGCCTCTGCGGTGCCAGCGTCATCCGACACAGGCGATGTCACCCTTGTCGGCCACGCCTCGGTGGTCATGGACTCTGTCCGCTTCGCTCACGCTCTGTGCACAATGGCCACCTTTTGACCAGGGAGATACCTTCCTTCTCTTGCAAGCTTGATATAACCCGGATCGTGCCTGGTTGATCCGGCCACACCGGTACCTGCATACAAGTTACATAAATCCTGCCGGCATACGACATAAGTCGGCCGAGACTCAGTTAGGCGGACATCCTCATGTCCGGGTTACTCCGTGATTCGTCCTGCCTTGAGGTGACTCGGCCAGCACTTGCTTTGACCTTGCCATACCTCGGCTAACTCGGTCATTATACCCCGGCGTGACCCTACCCGGGGGTATCCCCCCAACAAAGCTTGTTTCTCTTGGGTTCTTGGAACCCTATACGGTTGAGTGACCTTTATGGTGAGTTGTTGGGGCCTCCAATTAAGTTGTGAAGCTCTCCCCAAGTTAGTGGCCTTGGTGGTGATTATTGGAAGCCTCCAATTAAGTTGTAGAGATTTCCCCAATCTTGTACGGGTTTGGTGACCGCACTCAAGTGTCCCATAGTGGATCAGGTGCTTGCCATGCGGCGGGTGCTTGGGAGAATTGGTTGAGGCCTCTTGTGGCGCTGGTGTTCTTAGTACCGCCAACCCCTCCAACGAGACTTACTCCCTTGTATGGAGGAACTCGGTAAAACATCGTCGTGTCCGTGTGTCTCGGTTATCTCCATACCCGAGCTATTTACTTATGCACTTTACTTTGTGATAGCCTTCGTGCTTGGAGTCATATATCTTGCTATCAAATAGTTGCTTGTATTTCTTAGCATAAGTTGTTGGTGCACATAGGTGAACTGTAGTATATATAGGTATTGTGATGGATAAAATAAATGCTAGTTTTATTCCGCATTTGTTTAAGTCCATATCGTAAAAGTTTTTAACCGCCTATTCGCCCCCATCTAGGCGACATCCATGTCCTTTCAATTGGTATCAGAGCAAGGTCTCTCGCTTTTAGGCTTCACCGCCTTGAGAGTAAATATGTCGACTAGGGGAGTAGTGCACGACTCGTTATATATATTTTATGGCACAAATAATTACGATGTTTGGAAATTTCGCATTCTTGATTACTTCTAGGGCATACACCAAAATTTTGTGGGAACTCTAGATATGGGTTTTTCTACTCCTATGTATCCCCAAAATCAATCTATAGAGGATGAGATAAACTCTTATATAGATGATCAAGCTACTAAAGTGCTTTTAATTGTTGTGAGCAATGTAGTTATTTCTTCAATCATGCCTTATCGGAGTTCTCATGAGATTTGGACAAAGCTTCAAGATAAATATGATGTGTCTAACATGATTGAGTATGATTGTATTACCTCCACCTCTGGCCATGATGAGATCTCATCTTCTACCACTTCACCTACATGTGATTTGCCACAAGGTAATGATATGGTGAGTGGTTATAAAAATTGCAATATGGATAGTGAGCTTACCATTGGTGATCCGTCTTCTCTATATTGTTGCAATGGTTTATCTTTGGACCTTAACACTTATAGCACTCAAAAATCCTCATATGCTTGTGTTGATTGTCCTGTCATATCTTGTAGAAATGGCTTGAATAAATCTCATGATGATATGCTTGTTTTGTCTTGTTGCCATGAAAATGCTTCTATTTCCTCTAATACTTTTGTTGATAACCATGTAGAGGAAAGCGAAGATACTATGGGACGATATAAGGTTTTGAATTGAGCTTCAAGTAAATTCTCATCATCACCTCCTTCTGGTTCTCACATATGCCTTATGGATAGGGGCACAAAGGTAACTCCTTCTTTGGATCTCATTTTATCACATGATGATGATGGTGTTGATGATGATCATCATCATCTTGTTTATTGTGATGTAGCCTCCATTCAAGAGAAGGAATAGATTGTCTTTCCCACTCTTCATAAAAATAAAATTCCTTGCTCCAACTTCATTGAAATTATTACTATTGCTATTGAGAGCAAGAAACTTATTGAGGAGCAAGATCATTTTTAAAATGAGCGTGAGTATGCAGTCATTATTTCTTATCTAAAGAGCTCCCTTGAATAAGAACAAGCCACCAAGGAATCTCTTAAGGAGACTTTTGCTCTAGAATTATCTATAGTAAAGGAAAACCATGATAGAGAACTTATGGTGGCAAATGTTTTCAAAACTAAAAATGATGAACTTGTAGTTGCCCATGCTAAACTTGTTGAGGATTTTAAGCACCTCGAAAATGGCTCTCGGGTCGTTAAGAGTGAGCTCATCAAACTCACTGAGTCAACTTAAAGCTTCATATTCAAAAGAGCTTGTCAAGTTGCCTCACCTCTTGCAATTAATGATGATGCTTGTTCTACTAACTCTATTTCTTGTAAAGCATCTATTTTGAAGGAGAATGTTGAGCTAAAGGATCAACCTTCTTTGCTAACTAGCAACTATAGGAAATTGGAAGAAAGTCATGTTAAGCTCTCAAGTTTGCATGAGGATCTTCTAGTCTCCCATGGTAGGCTAAAGTTAGCTCATGAGGCTATTGTGTAAAAGGTAATATCTAATGAGCCTCATATGGACATTATCACTATATCCACTCCAAATGTCATGATGCCATGTGATAGTCCTAGTAATTCATACACTCATGCTATTGCTACATCTTGTGATGAATTACATTCTTTGCCTTGTTGCTCTAACAATAATGCTTCTACTTCCTCTAGTATCTTTGTTGACACTAACCATGTAGAGGAAATCGAATAGCTCAAGGCTCAAGTCACTTCTTTGAAGAATGACTAGAAAAAGTTCATAAAGGGAAGGCCACACTCAAACAAATCTTGAGTTTGCAAAAATCCCCCAATGACAAGAGTGGACTTGGATTCAACTCCAATATCAAGACCAAGTCAACTATCTTGTTGAAGTACAAGAGAAACAAGAAGAATGGCCAAAAACAAGTCAAGAACCCGGCCAAAATTATTTTCTTCAAGTGAAAGGAAGAAGGGCATCATGTTAGATCTTGCCCATTGAATAAGAAGCCTCTTAGTGAGAAGCAACAAGAGAAGCAACCTCAACCTCTACCTCAAGTTAGAGATGGGCCTCTTCCTAAGAAGACTCAAGCTCTTCCTTAAGTTGTGGCATCACCAAAGAAGAATGATAGCAAGAGAAGAACTTGCTACATATGTCGCGAGAAGGGGCATTTTTCTTCCTCATGTATCTCCTCATCCAACCCTATCATGATTGATGATCCTTATTCTCTTTGTAAGGATGAGGTTGGAAATATGTTTGTCAAATTTGTTGGTACTCAAAGTGGTGTCAAAAAAAGAACAATCTGGGTTGCCAAGCCTATTGTGACTAACTTCTTAGGACCCAACTTGGTTGGGGACCAACAAGCCAAAACTTGATCAATAGGTGTAAATGGAGGGCATTGGATACTTGGCTACAACATGAAGAATTTAGGGATCTTCATCTATTTATGTTTGTTCAAGCCAAGTAATGTTGATTATCACCTTTCTATCTCATATCCAATGTTCCCCTTGCGGTAACTTGCTCTTCACTCATTACATTGGAAGTTGCTTGCCCCCTTGTGCATGTGTTGGTTTTGTAGCTTGAATATTTGTGTATATATGTTGTGCTTACCACTTACTTATCTTAAGTTATCAAGTATATTTGGGTTTGTTGGTTTGCACACCATGTATGTGTGTTTCTTGTCCTGTAGCTTCTATTTAATTCAATTGGTATCCCTTTGGCTCTTGTGAGATATTAATGGACTATCCCATTTTGGGGGAGTGGTATGCTTGGGCATTCCACAATCCTAAAAATGTGTGTACATGAGGAATGCCACTTAGTATTGATATTTTAAGATTATCTTGTCTCTATGTGGTATGTCATTCTCATGAGAAATTCAAGTTTTATAATGTCCATTAATTATCTCTAGTTGAATATTTTGCCTCTTGTTGATAATTTATGGTTTATCACATTATGGGGGAGTCATATGCTTTATGCATATTACAATCCTAGAAAAATGTGAACAATTGAGGTAGTGACACTTAGAATTGATATTGATAATTATCTAGCTCCTATGTGGCACATTTTCTCAAACAAATTCAAATCTGCTTGAATGCCTTTATTGCTCATCTTTCGAATCTTGTTTGTGAGAACTTTTCTTGGGATGCATTTACCCATATTTGGACCTCTATATCCTCCATGGTAACCATTTTCTTCAAGTTACTCTAATCATTAATGATTGTGTAGCTATTTGGATCTATCAAGATTCTCTATCTAAGCATCGAGTTTAATTCTTATATGTTTCCATATGCTTATGTTATGAATACGATCTCGGATATCCTTGCAAGCTACCTTTGTAAGTTATCCCACTTCTTGTCATTGGACAAATGGCACTCCATATATGGTAGAATTTATTGATCATATTTACATTGATTTTTGTTTGTATGTGTTGACTCCCATGTATTCCTTGCTTCTCTTGGATCATTTGATTTTATTGGCATTATATTGTATTTTATTTAATTTAGGTAGTACTGATGATCCCATTTATGTGCATTTTGCATTCAAAAGCAAAATCCTACATAATGCACTATTCATGGGGGAGCTCTCCTATATTATTTAGAACACTCATTTTTTTGCTTCTTTTTTTATCCATATTATGTTTTATGTGCTTGGAAGATCGATCTTTTCATTTTGGTACTTTGTTCCATCATGAAAAGTATGGAGAGTTTGGTTTGTTTGTTGTAACCTTGCTCTTTTGAGTAGTTGGTTTTGTCTCATTTCTTGTTTTGATTTGACCTTTTAGAATATAAGATAAATCCTTGAGCGTTTGTGTTCTTCTCTATCTTTTCCTCTTTGGCTTTTGCCCAGTTCATTTGGTGAACTTGTGATCTTTTGTTGTGTCACACTTTTTTGTGCCTCTTTGGCTTACTTGGTGTGTTTGTTTAAATTGTATCTCCTTGTTGGTTCTTGAAAGTCTTGTGCATGAATATTTATTATATGGCTATACTATAGCATGCTTGCTTTCCTTGATCCAATATATAGGAGAAACTCCACAAAATCCTAATTGGCTAAGATGTGCATGAAATTCAATTTCATATCAATATGTGCATGTTTATGTGGAGTCTCTCCTATGTGTTGTAGTTGCTCTAACTACTTTGTACCAATATGTATGGGGACCATGTTGTACTTAATGTTGTTGTTAGGTAGTGACATGGGTACGATTACTCGGATGATTATGATTTACTACCCTATACTAGGTAAAAGGGCTTCCAGCCCATGAAGATTCCAGATGATAGCCCAAGGAAGCAACCGACAAAGACCTTGATTGCATTAGGAAAGAGACTATGAACCGACATTGTGTTGGTATTGTAATTACGCGTGTATGAAACCTATCCACATATAGCTTTGAGACCCGGCCTATTATATATAGGACGGGAGAAGCCCAAGCGAGGGTACCAAAAACACCTAGACAACTTGTAATAGTGCGATTTCCCAATATTCAGGCGACTTTGACTTTATTGTTTTCCTGACATCCGACGAAATCCCCAGCGTTCTCTTTTCCACGAAACCCTAAGTCCATCACCATGGGCATTGCCGAGGTTACCCCTCGTCAGGTACATTGGAGGTATATTGGTTGCTTGTCTCATCAATTAGGAAGAAGTGGTGTCTACATGATAATTGGAGGCAATCTAGGATGATCAACGAAATCATATCTACTACATCCTACCAATGATATCTCGGTAACAAGTATCTCTTTCTCATGCATATATATCTTGATTCCAACCTATTGTAGGTTGCATCTTGGCATGAATTTTTGTATTCACAATTTGTTGTGGTTCTTGCTTTGGTTTTAAATAGAACTCTTTATTAAAAATGAGAGTAAGTTGAGATGAATGCATATAATGGGGACTATAAAAAAACATGCTTATGATTCATCATCCCAAATATATCAATGTAGCAACCTTATTTTCTATCTTTTCCTCAATTGCTCTCATGTGTGATAGTGATAATTTTCAAAGGTGGTCTTTCCCTTGTGATACTTGTTGCCTTTCTCCATATATTCCAACTATCTCCTTTTCCCTAGGTAATGTATGTGGTGTGTTGGTATTTGAAGCTCATTAATGTATAATAATATATATTTGAGCCTTTGTCCATGCTTTCTAGCAAAAATATTATTGGGATATTCTATGACTTCCTTTTGTTTTAGTAGCGGTTTATTGTGTATATATCTTGTGTGTGCATGTTTATTTGTGGGCATATTTCTTTGTGATATTATCCACCTAGAAACTTATACACATAAGATAAGATAAATATTTAGTTGATATCTAGTCTCTTGGAGACCACCTATTTATTTCATTTTGATCCTTCAGTGGCTTCCAAATTTATTTGCAAATGTGTGCTTGTCTCATTTGTTTGCAACTTAGGGCACTCGTATTTTTGATCTCTCATGTCATTGTATTGTTAAATGAGTTCGGAGGGGTGGGGATTCCATGGTTGTGCACATTGTTTCTAAATGCAATTATTATAATTGGTGCATAACCTTTGGGGAGATCCTCTAATTCATTTAAGAATGCTCATTTGCCTTCTTTCTCATATTTTGTGGTTTAAATTTTTATGGGGGAGTCACGATTCCATATTTGTGCATGAGGTATTCAAATACAATGATTCTAATTTGTTTACAAATCTTGAGGAGCTTTCCTATTTCATTTAAACACTCTTTTGCTCGTAATATAATATCTTGTTGTATTTTATTGGTTCTTTCATATCTTTTGATTGCTTGCATCATTTGTTGATGCTTGTTTCTTTTATTTTCTTATTGCAATCTTTGGGTCCTCGATATAGTTTTACGTCCTCCCAAATCTTCATCATTGGATATATGCAAATGCGCACCTTTTGAGGAAGTCTCACTATATTGGTCGTCTAGAACTTTTCACACATTTTAGCAATCAATGCCAATGGGGGAGAAGTTTTAGAGAGTTTAAGGAAAGTTGGTTTGTGCTGTGAATTTTTTCTTCAGCATTTGCCTTTCATGCTCTTGCATCCTTATTGTTCCTTTGCATGTTGAATATATAGAGAAAACTCTACCAATGGTAATGGTTGGCAATCTATGTAATGAAATTCAAGTTAATCACACGTGCATAGTTTTTGGGGGAGTTTGCTCTACATGTTGCGAGTGTACCAACATCACATACTTGTGCAGTATTTGATGTTGGCATAGCCATTTTGTTCATCAAATTTCATATATAAACCCTCTTAAATGGATTTTCATCAATTACCAAAATGGGGGAGATTGAAAGTGCATGTGTGCCCCATGTGTGGCTGTGGTAATTAATGACAATCTCTATGGACTAATGTTTGCATTGAGTTACACTTGTAGGAATTGTCCACTGGCATAGCTTGAACCATGTGTGAGCTTCAAGGTTGAAGAAATGAAGATCAAGAAGAAATGTCCGAGGGCTTTGGGCCTTTTGGAATCATGTTGGAAAAGAAGAAGAATAAGAATAAAGAAAAGAAGATCAAGAGTGTCTTGAAGAAGAAGATAGAGTTCCTCATGTATATCTTCAAGACATCATCCTAATGGAGTTATAAGAAATGAATTGCAAGCTCAAGATGCGCCATCTCTAGGACATGCTTGAAGCTTTCCATCCTTGGTGATCATGGTTTGATGAATACAAGTTCAAAATAAGTGGTTTCCCTATGGTGTATGGGGGAGCAATTCACAAGTCTTCATCAAGTAAGCGCGAGCAAGAGAAATCAAGAAAGATGTTCCATCTTGAGGAGGATAAGATTGTATTTATCAAGCTCAAGTGGAATGATCAAAGCAAAGGTATGATATTGATAGGTTTTACCTTTTGTCGGTCTCATGTTGTTAGTTGGGAGACCGAGTTTAGGATAAATAGTCGTACTATCAAGAGGACTCTTGAGTGAGTAACTTGATCGCATCATTCGAACATAGCTTAAAAACTTTGCATTGTTGGCATCATATTTCTTGGTTCTTATTTTGTTCTTATCCATGTGAGGATTTAGAGCTTGTGTTAATCTCCATGACAAGCTCAAGTTCATCAAAAATGGATTTTGTATGAATATCATATGGCGTTTTTGATATTGGAGGTTTTAACGGTTCTTTACCTAAGAAGGTTTATTACCTCTTTATTCTTAGTATTTTATCCCCTATTGGACTATGATGTTTCTCTGTATAATCTTGTAGAGCTTGTTGTCCCCTTTGAAACGAGCCCAAGATCATCGAAATTAGAGTCCAGATGCAAAAGTTATGGTCGTTTTGGTATTGGTGTTTCTGTCAGTTTTCGGGGTGGAGGGGGAGGGAGGAGTCTCTGGCCCGGACACAGTATCCGACCGAAAAAGTCTCTGGACGGACACCAAGGGGTTGCAGCTTTGTCTCCCCATGGTCTGGGTGCACCGGAGACTCTGGCTCGAGCGATTTCTAAACATAACAGTTGGATTTGTAGGGACCTATTTAAGGGCCCCTTCTTCCCCCAATGGATACCTAACCCTTATGCAAGTTTCCCCCACCATTGTTGACTTTTTGAAGCTTGCTATCTCTCAATCACTCCAATGATTCTTACATCTTTTTGAGGGTAAAGAGAGAGGAGATCTATATCTACAACTCCACCAATCCATCTCTCCTCTAAGTGAGGGAAACATCTTGGGATCTAGATCTTAGAGTCTTTTATGGATTTTCTCCATTGTTCTTCCTCTCTTATTCCCCCATAAGTTTTTGTAGCTGTGGTGAATTTGGGAGTGAAGGAATTGCCATTGAATTAGGTGCATCAGTTTGATTTCTGTTCGAAGGATCTGGTTAGTGAAATCAAGAAGCTTCTTTCTCTTAGGTTTTTGGAACCCTAGACGGTTGAGTGGTCTTTGTGGTGAGTTCTTGTGGCCTCTAATTAAGTTGTGGAGCTCTCCCTAAGTTAGTGACCTTGGTGGTGATTATTGGGAGCCTCCAATTAAGTTGTGGAGATCGCCTCAATCTTATTCGGGTTTGGTGACCGCACTCAAGTGTTCCATAGTGGATCGGGTGCTTGCTGTGCGGCGGGTGCTCGGGAGAATTGGGTGAGGCCTCTTGTGGCGTCGGTGGTCTCAGTACCGCTCACCCCTCCAACGAGACGTACTCCCTTGTAGGGAGGAACTCCGTAAAACATCGTCGCCTCCGCGTGCCTCGGTTATCTCTATACTCGAGCTATTTACTTATGCACTTTACTTTGTTATAGCCTTCGTGCTTGAAGTCATATATCTTGCTATCACATAGTTGCTTGTATTGCTTAGCCTAAGTTGTTGGTGCACATAGGTGAACCGTATTATATATAGGTCTTGTGCTTGACAAAATAAACTCTAGTTTTATTCTGCATTTGTTAAGACCATCTCGTAAAAGTTTTTAAGCCCTATTCACCCCTCTCTAGGCGGCATCTATATCCTTTCACCTGTCCTATATGCATCATCTTGCTGACAGAAGATGTGGCATCCTCTTGAAGGATAACCGCGTCACCCGAACAACGACCATGTCACCCGTCGAAGGACGCCACCTCCTCCTCCTCCACCATCTTGAGAATAGGAGGACGAGAAAAAGGTGAACGGTTGCATGGAGATCCAATGGTCATGATAATTGATTTGGAATTGAACAAAATGCGAGCACATATTTCCACATAAATCAATATTAAAGATTGAACGCATGTAGTGAAGTCACATCTATCTGCCTAACTCATGTCTAGGCACAGAGAGAGAGAGAGAGAGATATTTGGAATTGATAGTATGAGTACAACAACAATATGTAGAGAAGCACATGCAATTAAAGAGCTGATCTTATCAATCAAGCTAATGCATCCCATTAAGTGTGTGATGAGAGTTGGAAGGGAGACTAGTCTTATGATCCCCACTTTAAAAACCACCAAAACAAAGAAACAAAGCCTTGATAAAAGCTGCCCATCCAATGAGTATATGAGACACATTCCCCCTTGAAAGAAAGGGAGCCACACCCACACACCGATGCAGCAAGCACAAAAGCAATCAAAGAGATATAGACAAAGCCCTTTTTTTCACCCCCTCTCTCCTCAATCCTCATGCATCCCTGCTGCTAGCTATATATGATCCCCCTCATGCCCCAACCCTTTCTACAACACAAGCACAAGCAGAAGCACAATGCAGCTTCACCTTTCCACCCCATAAAGCCTCCGTTGGCACCCCTATCCCACTAAGGAGCAAAAAGAGAAGGGGGAAAGGAAGCAAGCCAAAGGCCAGGGCAAGGCAAGGCAACCTAGCTTAGCTAGCTGCGGGCAAGGGTACGTAGCTAGTAAGGTTAGCCCTTAAAAAGAAGAAAGCTTCCCGGACACTTATGGCACTAGTCAAGAGCCACCACCAAATGTTGGCCTCCTCCTCCACCTCGTCGTCCTCCCCGTCCTCCCAGCAGCAGCTGCAGCTGCCGGCGCCACCTCCGCCGGTGACCACCACCTCCTCATGCCTCGCCGCCGACCAGCCCTCCCCCGCCAAGCGCAAGAGGCGTCCGCCCGGCACGCCAGGTACGCACGTGGATCATCACCACCCGTGTTCATATGTGCATCGATCATATATATATATGGATCAGTCTGACGCTCTTGGTTAATATGTACGTAATGCACCGTGGATTAGCTGGCTGACACTTACACACGTGCATCTGTGACCTTATGTAGACCCTGATGCGGAGGTGGTGGCGCTGACGCCTCAGACGCTGCTGGAGTCGGACAGGTACGTTTGCGAGATCTGCGGGCAGGGGTTCCAGCGGGAGCAGAACCTGCAGATGCACCGGCGGCGACACAAGGTGCCGTGGCGGCTTGTGAAGCGGGCGCCGGCGCCCTCGGCCGGAGGAGAGGACAGTAGTGGCGGCGGCACTGGCACGGGAGGAGTCGGCGGCGCGGCGTCGACTGTACCCCGCAAGCGCGTGTTCGTGTGCCCGGAGCCGAGCTGCCTCCACCACGACCCGGCCCACGCGCTGGGCGACCTGGTGGGGATCAAGAAGCACTTCCGGCGCAAGCACGGCGGACGGCGTCAGTGGGTGTGCGCCCGCTGCGCCAAGGGCTACGCCGTCCAGTCCGACTACAAGGCGCACCTCAAGACCTGCGGCACCCGCGGCCACTCCTGCGACTGCGGCCGCGTCTTCTCACGGTACGAAACACATGCAACACTATCCAACGCTCGCTGCTACTCCTGCCCTGCCCTGTTTCAATAAGACTATACAAACGCTATGTTCCTTAATCAGGATGCACATATTATGGTTATTAGCGGCATGCGCCAGGATCACGTACTATACGGTCGCGCGATGATAATTAAACACCAAGCTAAATTGTTTTTTATTAGCTGGGATATATAGCTTAGCATGGAGATCGATCGGTCGGTTGATGGAGACAAGACAAAAGATTTGATGTTGGTTCATGGTTGAAACATGCAACTGGCTCTGGGAAAGAAAAGATCAAAGAGAGATATGTGTAGGCTGCCGACATGAATTAACTAGAGTTTGATCATCGATTCGTAGTCTAACAAAGCTAGCTATAGCTGACCATAATACTGTGTGGCAGTAGCATATTTTCTGTACGGACGTGGACGGGGACCTGAGTGAGGCTAGCTGATGACATATATCCAGGTCGAGTGGGTTCCATGTAGTATCATCCATATATCCATTGAAGAAAAAAAAGAGAAGCTTAGGGAGAAAATGAAAAGCAAAGTAGGGTGCTTGCGTTATGATCATTTGGGTGGCGGATCGCGGTAGGACCGAAAATTCCACCGGGAAAGCGACCGCACATCGACCAAAAACTGTCTCATCACCGTTCTCCCAACACTGGTAGCTAGCTCCCGTAAACTCAACTCAAAGAAGCCGGCCCACCGTTCTAATTATGATATCACTCGCTTAACACTAATTAAGGGAGCCTGTCACAATTGCTACATGCATGCACGTGTCATTATGCAAACAAAAAGAAGAATATTAGTGTATTATGCTAGGTAGCACTACTAACACTCAAGGTTAACCATGCATCTACCACGGAGAAATAAAGTTACTCCCTCCAATCTAAATTAATTGACTTGGATTTATCTAGATTCGGATGTATCTAGTACTAAAACATGTCTAGTTACATCCGAATTTAGACAAATCCGAGTCAATTAATTTGGATCGGAGGGAGTATAAGATGTTTTAGCCTTTTTTTTAACATATGACCTTGTAGTGTGTATGTTCAGAGCAAAATGGGTGAACCTACCAACTAGTAAAAGTGGTCTAGATATATGTCTTTTATAAAAAAACTAAAACATCTTATATTTTGGAACGGAGGGAAGTATATGCCCATGCTCAGTTACTACATGAATAAAAATACTAGCACTGGTCTGTGGTACACATGCAAAATAATACTCCCAAAATAGTAGGAGTATATGGTATTATATCATAGTGTAACAGATATACTACTCCTACTATTATGTTTGCTTTGTAGACGCCGTGTGAGAACCGAAAATGTCATGTGTCGTTGAACAGAGGAACTACTGTAGGTACGGGTGCTGGCAATCCATGTAGCCGGCCGGGTGCTGCCCACAGCGAGCAGCTATAGCACTAGCTAGCTAGGCTTTAGCTAGTAGTTAGGCAGGTAGAGACAAGCTGCTCCGTTCCTCGGACCCCGCTTGATCCACCAAAGTACAAGAGAGCCCGCGCGCGCCACTCTCGATCGATCGCTAGTCTCGCCTCGCCACGCCCACACGTACACGGCCAGGACAAGGAGGCCATGTGCACGCTCTAGCTGCATAAACAAAAAACAAACAGCACTGGGCTACTGGCCCGGGCACTTTAATAATTGGGCACTTGGCAGCCACACTCCCTTGTCACTGCCCAGGCGCATAGATCGCGTAACGGCTGGCTGGCCGGGCACCCACCCGTGCACGTTTCCACTGCCAGATTGAGATCGAGCAATTTTGGATTATTTTTTTTCTTCGAAGTATAATTAACATATTTTTCGTAAGTCTGATGTTTTTGGGTGAATTAACAAACTGGTGCATGCGTGCATCTGGAATTATGGATGAACGAGTCTTGTTGAAGTTACTTCGTGACGTGGTCCCTTAATTCGATGTGCCGTGGCTCCATGGGAGTCGGATCAATAGTACTTCTCTCGCTGTACATCACTGTGCAGAGACACACATCGCCGATGGATGGATCGATCACGCACCGCGTTTGGTCCCGGCGGGCCGGCCGGCCAGATCGAACTGAAGTGATGCATCTGGTCTCGTGGGCATGCGATTAGTTGATCCGTGTGGGTGGCCTGCAGTGCAGGTCGGTACACGTTTCCGCTAGACCACCAGTAGTATCTTGCTGGACCGATTAGATAGCATCCGTCCATCGATGGGTCGATCGATCGATCTCGTTGTCTGATCGATCGATCGGTACATGCCTCGCTCGCCGTGTGGTCGCTTTCCATCCACGCCAAGTGCCGAAATGCCGTATGGGCGGATTGGGCGGGCGGGCACGGTGGCCCGACCGCGCGAGAGATCGAAGGGCAATCATGCCTAGTATGTGTGGTTGTGTCCGCACACCTAACGTCGCGAATTATGGGACGTACGTAACTCTTCCCGCCCTGCAAACATATATACACGTACGTCCTGCTCGTGACGGCGACGGGACATGTTGGGTAGAGTAGATGGAAGCGTAGGCGTCCATGCATATGCTGATTATGGGTGTGCTATGCTGGTTCATGCCGTGCTTCTTGTGTTGGTGCTAATGGTGGTGTGATTCTTGCAGGGTGGAGAGCTTCATTGAGCACCAGGACGCTTGCAACTCCGGCAGGATGCGCGGCGAGGCGCCGTCGGTGCTCCCGGCGCTCCGTCCTGCCGTCATGAGGCATCCTGTTCCGGGACCGCCTCCGCCGCCGCCGCCAGAGCTCCAGCTGCTCCCGGCACCCACCAAGGCGCCGCTGCCTGCCACGCCCGTGTTCTCGGCCTCCCACGACCCCCACGCGACGACGAAGCTGGAGCTATCAATCGGTCCGATCGCCGGCCCGGACGGCGCCGCCGTGGCCGACGATGGGAGGGAGGAGGTGCGGCGGGCCATGCAGGAGAAGGCCGCCGCGGACGCCGAGCGGGCGCGCGCTCGCGAGGAGGCCGCGGCAGCGGAGCGCGCGCTGGAAGAGGCCCGCCGCGCGCGGCAGCGGGCTCGCGGCGAGCTCGAGAAGGCGTGCGCGCTGCGTGACCACGCCACGCGGCTGCTCGCGCAGGTCACGTGCCACGCGTGCCGGCAGCGCTCCTTCGCCCTGGTGCCCATGGGCGTCGCGGCCGGCGGCGACGGGCACGGCGGCTCCGCGGTGGCCTGCGAGTCCCTGAGGAGAGGAGGAGGTTTAGGACTGTAGAGGGGCCCACGCAGCGGTATCTAGCTAGTACGTGCATGTACAATTTTTACGTTCGCGCGTCGTACTGTACGTACCAAAGTGCACGCATGTGTTGTATGTAACGTAACGAAGGCCGGCCCGTGATGTCGTTTGGTGACGAAGGAATGCGTCTGTATGCATGCGCTGCGGTTGCAGTTCACTCTTCTCACGGTACAGTCTCGAAATTAATGGAGTTCTAAGCGATTGGTAGGTCGCATGCACTGCAAACCAGTGGCGGATCCCGGAGGGGGGGGGGGGGGGGGGGGGGGGGGGGGGCGATATATTTAAAAAAAATCGATATTTGTCCCATAAAAACATACATGTATGCGAACTCCCTCCATCTAGAAATATAGGACGTTTTAGTTTGTAAAAAAATGTATCTAGACATTTTTTGTGAATTAATTCAGGGTGAACCTATACACTAAAGGACGTCTAGATACCTTCGTTTCACAAAGCTAAAATATCTTATATTTCTGAATGGAGGGAGTACATGTATAGATGTACGAGCAAATTTGTATTAAAATATATTTTCATATGCGACATATAAAACAAATGTTGAAATTTCATACGTGTCGGCCTTGCCAGTATCCTCCATAGTTTCGGAGAGGTTTCCGGACTGGTGACAAATGTGGCAAAAAGCTCTATTGCTCCAATTCAATGATCTGACATTGACCTTGAGTTGGCTCTGAGGGACTTCCTGGTCTACTGTCAATTTTCCCCTCAAGTATCTTGGTCAGCCCCTTTCGCTTGGCAGACTTCGAAGGGCGGACCTCCAACCTTTCATCGATAAGGCTGTGACGCGGCTAAACCCCTGGAAAGGCAGGTTTCTGAATCGGACAGGCTGTACCGCTCTGGTGAAGTCAGTGCTCTCCTCCATGCCTATCTTCTTGCTAACAACTTTAAAGGCGGATACGGGAATTCTCAAGGCCTTCGCTAAGATCAGCCGGGGAATGCTTTGGGCCTGTAAGGAAGTGGTCAGTGGGGGGAAATGCAAGGTCAACTGGCAGAAGGTCTGTAGTCCTAAGGAGCTCGACGGCCTTGGGATCTTGGACTTGGAAAAGTTCTCTCGCGTGCTTAGGCTTCGCTGGTTGTGGTATGAGTGAATGGCGCCGGAAAAGCCCTGGGTTGGCTCCGAAACTCCCAACGATGCCTCCGACAGAGACCTCTTCAACGCCGCTATACGGGTCACCATTGGAGATGGTCCTAAGGCCTCTTTCTGGTTTTCTTCCTGGCTTGATGGTTCTCCCCCAAAAAACCTCGCCGCCTGATTTTTAAAGCCTCTAGAAGAAAGAATCAAACGGCCCGAGGTGCGCTTGTGGGACTGAACTGGGTCGCCGACATTAATGTGGAATCTTTTACGGTCGAGCACATGGAACAATATGTCCACCTATGGAATCTTCTTTCTGAGGTCCACCTATCCTCCGGCACCTCAGACTCCATTATTTGGACCATGTCTCCAAATGGTTGCTACTCGGCTAGCTCCGCCTACAAGGCCCAGTTCCTTACAGCTCTGCCTTACTCTTTTGAGCACTTGATTTGGAAAGGCTGGGCTCCCCCTAAATGTCGCTTTTTCGCTTGGCTCGCTGTTCAAAATCGTCTATCATCGACCGTCTTGCGAAACGCGGATGGCCGCACCAGGCCTCTTGCTATCTATGTAGGTGTGCCCCCGAGATGGAGCGTCATATCCTCTTCGAGTGTTGCTTCTCTAGAAGAATCTGGTCGGCCGCTACGTCTTGGCTATCCTCCCGGACCTGGCCCTTTTCCTTGGGTTGGGGAGACCTAAGGTGCTGGAATACTGGCATGCTATCGTGAGGACCCCACCTCTTCTCCCAAAGGTCTCCGGACCGCCATCATGCTCATCACTTGGGAGATCTAAAAGGAAAGAAATGTGAGAGCCTTCAATAACAAATCCTCCTTGACTTCAGTCGTCATGCATAAGATCAGGGACAAAGGAAAGGATTGGATTCTGGCCAGTGCAAAGAACCTGGCGGAGCTTGTTTTCTGAGTTTTCTTTGGGACTGTTATCCCTTTTTTTTGATGGCTTAGACCAAACCCTTGTCTGCTCCTTCTATATTAATATAAGGCAAAAGTATTTTTGCCTCGTTTTAGAAAAAAATGATATGTATCACGTAATGCAACGTATTATGTACCAAATTTCCATGGGCAATGTAAATGATATGTATCATTTATTGTATAATGCAACATATTTTGTGACTTTTATGTACTTCCTCCGTTTTAAAATATAAGATGTTTTAGCTTTATGAAAGGAGTGTATCTAGACCCCTTTTAGTGTGTAGGTTCACTCCAAACTTAGATGAACCTACACACTAAAAGGGGTCTAGATAGACTCGTTTCACAAAGCTAAAATATCTTATATTTTGAAACGGAGAGAGTAGACTATAATGCAACGTAGTATGCATCAATGTCGATTTTTTCATAATTAGTTTGAACTTTAATGTACCATTTTCCCCTTTTTAAAAATAGAATTGTAGTCAATGACAACAAACATAGCAAAATCAGTATAGTTGTAGTCAAAAATTGCATTCCCTTTCTAAATTTATTTCATCAACATGTTTGTAAGTTAAGATGTTCATTTAGACTAGGTGCAAAAAATTAAGACACAAACTGTGCTAGCTGCAAAACGGATCTTGTTTCTATGTTTTGTGCAACAAATATCAGAAAGAGTGGTGTTAGCTGCAATTTCCTCCTCCCGTTATGGCTAGCGCGCAGATTAAAGTAGCGCCTAGCCAGGCGGAACGCTCGATTCAGCACTTAGGTCAGACTCGTTGGTGCTTTTTCTTTTCTCCACCGTTACAAGGAGCATAGGTGAGCTTACTTGCTTAGTTTCTCTCTTCTCGCTTAAACTTATTCTTCCCTAACCTTTGCAGCATAACATGTTTCGGTTCAAACAAATCTGTACATGAAAAAAATGCACGTCGATAATGGGGTTCCATTCCGACCTTCGTTATCGAGTTTCGTGAACTTTATCTTCTCATATTCGAGGTCAAAGTTTGAGGTTTTTCTGATGAATTTTGTGAGATCTGTCGCACTTGGTTGATGGTTCGAATTTCCTATGAGAAGTAGTTTCGCCTCGTTGTTGCACACAACTCTCGTGTCGCAAGTTTTGTGATTAACTGACCATAGACGATTATCCCTTTCACATATGTATGCAGGTTGCTTAGTTCAAGTTCTATTCGTTGTTTAGTTCCTAAGCTAATTTCTCCATTGCTTTATTCATATTCATACACAAAGAGAGTGGGAGATTGCAACGACAAACGTGAGTACTGCACCAACGACCGGGAAGTTAAGGACGACCGGCTTTGGCTCCGTGCCGAGGTCGACCTCGAGTTTGTACTATGAGCAGCTACGTCGGTGCCCGCTCCATGAACCGGAGCATCGCCACTGCATGACGTCAGGTGTCATGCTCCCACAACAGCACCCTTAGACGGCCCCTCTCTCCACCAGCATTCTACTGCCCGGTCACCGCTGCAGCGGTGCCCATGGCCGCTAACTGTGGTGGTATGAGGCAAGTGTGTTTAGACTTGGGTTAGTGTGATCGTTGATGGGCCATGCAGCCAACCAATCAAAGTAGCTCATGCGTTGCCAACGATGCGACACGGCTTACCAAACAAAGTCCACAACGCTAGCTCTATGGTCGTTTATAGGTGGCAATGCTTTGGAGAACATGGTCATAAGGAGCTCAAAAATCTCCCCAGCCTACTAATCATGCCCCTAGACTCATGAGGTGCAAACCGCAGCTTCGGTGCTTCACCGGGTTCCTTTATGTGAGGTGGCGGTTGTATGGTTTGATTGGGCTTTGCGTGCTTTGAGCTGGATCACAACTTTGAGCTTCTAGTTCATTTGGAGATTTTTAACTTTAATTTTTGGTTTTAAATGTTGAACTACAGTTTCCAAATGAACTAGTGGCGGATATTGGTAGCGTCTCACTTGACACCTTATTATGAGGTTGTGTGGGTGCGTGTCTAATGCAGCATGCGGTACCTTTTTTTTTTGAACATCATATATTAAGCATGCAAGCCGCCTCATTAAAACCTTCCAGTCCCCTTAGGTACCCTGGTAAGAAAAAAGAGTGCGTCTGAAACTTGCAGCCCATCAAACAATTGTTGCATCGTTTACAAGAGGTTGCAGAATGAAGCTAGGGGGTTCATCGACCCAATTACAAGAAATCTTACTAGAAAAACATGACCTAGCCAGTTCATGTGCTACTTCGTTAGCTTCCCTAGGACAATGTTGAAACATAGCAGTCCCAATCATAGACGCTTCGTCGATACAGTCCGCCAACACTGCCGAGGATTCACCCCACCATGCCTCTTCTCCATTGCAAGCTTCAATGACCTCGATCGAATCAGATTCTGCTATTACATTATTACACCCAAGCCGATTCGCTAGGGCCAGCCCTTCACGCATAGCCATTGCTTCAGCTGAAGCTGCTGAGTCTACATTTGGAAGGAAAAAGGTGGACGCCGCTATAAACCTTCCATCAGAGTCCCTTAGTACTGCTCCCACAGAACCTGTAAAAGAATTAGAATGAAAAGAAGCATCTACATTCACCTTTAACTGTTTTGGTTCTGGTTTCTTCCAGCGGTGTCGTGGAACACTCAGTTTAGACATAGTTTTGATAGTGTTTTCCGTAATACCAAGAACAGACATTTTGCATTGAGCAATAGGGGGGATAGATTCATTATGTGTGCGTTGCCTGCGTATCCACCAAAGGTACCAACATGCCACAGCTATGATTTCCTTTTCACCAATGTTGTCAAAGCCTGGGAGCATACCATTTTGGTTTCGGATCAAATGTTTCAGTACAGCTGAGCCATCCCGATCAGTCATCGACGCCTCCTCAATGGTAACTTCTAAGCCCAACGATCTCCACAACTCTCTAGCCGTGTCACACTGGAAGAGCAAATGAATAATATCTTCAGGAGCTTGTGAACATATTGGACATTGGCCACTGGTACCCACGTGTCTATTAACTAGAATTGATTTCAAGGGTAATATGCCATGTAGTGACCGCCAAATAAAAAATTTGATTTTGCTTGGTACTTTTAGCTGCCAAAGGGACTTCCAAACTGGGTTCGCTGGTGATGATCCAGGAAGCGACAACTGACCCACTGTAGCTCCAAACGTGTGCCTCCATTGAAGATGATAGCCTGATCGCACAGAATATCTACCATTTTTTGTAAAATGCCAGGCTATAAAATCATCAAATCCTTGATTATTTATAGGGATGTGCAGAATACGATTAACATCAACCGGGCAGAAGATATCTTTAAGTAACTCCTCATCCCATGTGCCACTAATAGGACTGATGAGATCCGAGACTTTTGAGTACAAACCTCCTCCCCTTGGCGTAATGATTCGTCTATCTGGACTTGAGGGAATCCAAGGATCTGTATATATATTAATAGACTCACCTGTGCCGACTCTCCATATATATCCCCTTTTAAACGTTGACAAACCCGCCAAAATACTTTGCCAAGTAAAAGAAGATCTCGTTTTTGGCCCAGCTTTCAATATATCTCCATGAGGATAGTATTTTGCTCGGAGGACTGTCGCACACAAAGAATTATGGTCTGTAACTAGCCTCCACACTTTTTTAGCTAACATAGCCAAATTGAAGGAGTGAAAATCTCTAAATCCCATACCTCCTTCTATCTTGGGGCAACACAATTTCCATCAGGCAAACCAGTGCATTTTCTTACTGTTCTCATCGTCACCCCACCAGAATTGTGAAATTGCATCCGACATTTTCTTACAGATTCCTTTTGGTATTTGGAAAACCGACATAGCATAGACCGGAATGGCTTGTGCCACCGCCTTCAACAAAATCTCCTTACCGCCAATGGACAATTGCTTTTCCTTCCATCCAATAATGCGCTGGATAATCCTCTCAACCAAGTGAACAAAACAGTCACTCTTATCTGCTCCCACAAGAGCTGGGAGGCCAAGATATTTATCAGATAATGCTTCCGTGTCAATATGCAGAGCTTCACATATTTCCATTCTTACTAAAACATTTGTATTGGGAGAAAAGAAAATGCTTGATTTAGCCAGACTCACCAACTGTCCTGAGTTAGCACAATAAGTATCCAAAACCTGCTGCAAGGAAGTTGCATTATTCGTATCTGCCTTCATGAGAATAAGAGAATCATCGGCAAAAAGTAGATGCGAGACTGACGGTGCATTCCTGCACACCCTTATCCCATCGATGCCACCAACTTCTTCTTCATGCAGCAAAAGACTGGAAAAACCCTCTGCACATAAAAGGAACAGATATGGAGATAGGGGATCCCCCTGGCGAAGACCTCTCGTAGGGGTAAACATATCAGTTTCCTCCGAGTTGAACCTTACTTGATATCTTACCGAGCTAACACAAGCCATCATCAGCTCAATCCATCTTTCATAAAAACCCAATCTTCTCATCATATTTTCCAGGAACACCCACTCAACTCGGTCATATGCCTTATGCATATCTAATTTAACCGCACATGCCCCCGTATTACCAGATCTCTTATTTTTGATGGTATGGATACTCTTATAGGCCACTAAAACATTGTCAGTGATCAGACGCCCTGGAACAAAGGCACTCTGTGTAGGACAAATAACATCAGGAAGGATCTCCTTCAACCGCAACGCCAACATTTTAGATATAATTTTGTATATAACATTGCATAAACTGATATGCCGATACTGAGTGATCGACTCTGGATTGTCAATCTTTGGTATAAGGATCACTGTAGTATCATTCCATCCTTCTGGGATCACTCCTGTATTCATTGCTTGAAGAATTTCAGTAGTTATGTCCTCGCCACATATATGCCAGAATCTCTTATAAAATAAGGCATGGAGTCCGTCGGACCCTGGGGCCTTCAAATCTCCAATACTAAACGCAGCTTTTTTAACATCCTCTGGAGAAAAGGGAGCCATCAAATTTTCATTCATTGACTGAGTTACTTTAGGTTGGATCTTCTCAAGGACAGCCGGGTCAGTAACCTAGACTTCGGAAGAGAAAAGATTAGAAAAATATTAGAGCACAAGAGGTTTAAGAGATGCAGTACCCTCAACCCAATCAGTTCCATTTTTTAATTTTTTAATGTAATTCTTTTTCCTCCTAGCCAAAAAAGTTGTATTTCTATCTCCATACTGCAACCAATTCACTCGAGATCTTTGTGCCCAATGTACTTCTTCTTGTTCCAAAAGGAGTTCAATAAGAGCTGCCGTTTCTTTAGCAATCAGTTCATTTTCATCTGTCATAGGGCCGCGCATAGCACAATCCAGCTTACGTTGGGCCTTTCTGATGCGTCGCTTCGGGTCCCTTAGGACAGCCTTGTCCCAAGCATGCAGTCGAATCATGCATATGTGCCAGTTTAGCTAGGACACCACCACAAGTAACGGTAGAGTTTGCCGTGTCCCAAGCTTTTTGAACCTCTTCTCTAAACGACTCCTCTCTAAGCCACTTTGCCTCAAATCTTCGTTGCTTGTTCTGGTTAACATGAACATCTTGATAATCTGTATCTAACAGGATTGGACGATGGTCCGAACGAACATATTCCAGGTGTTGTAACCTTGCACCCGGGTGCATCATCTGCCATCCATTATTAGCCAGTGCCCGATCCAGTCGCTCCCTCAGACGACCTCTTTTCCAGGTAAAAGGGTCGCCGTCATACCCAATATCAGTCAAATCACATCCAAATAACACATCACGGAATGCCTGCATATAGGGTTGTGGTCGCAAATTACCTCCCTCCTTCTCATATGAAAATAAGATCTCGTTAAAATCACCGATCAAGACCCAGGGGAGATCATGTTGATTATTCAGATCTCTAATTTTGTCCCACGTCTTGTACTTATCTTCCCAACGTGGCTCACCATAGATCCCTGTGAGTCGCCAGATCTTATCAGGGGATTCTTGTATACGTACATCAATATATTTAGGATCTGAGAAAATTTGTTGGATATTAACTTCTCTTTTCCAAAACAAAATAACTCCACCACTACGGGTAGTACTAGGATTAACAATCTTAAAATCCATCTTCAGTCTCCTCCTCAGACAATCTGCTGGATACGTATATAGGTGTGTTTCCGATAAAAACAACACCTCGGGGTTAATTCGCCGTTGGACATCCAAAAGCGATAGAACTGTCGGGGCGTTCCCCAAACCCTGACAGTTTAAGGATAATATTTTCATTGCGACCGGACGAGGTCCTCGCGAGACCCCGCCGATCCTAGAGAAGTGGAGTTAGCTCCTTCCTTCTTTGTTCTCTTCCTGTCACTTTCCTCTTGTTCTTGTAAAATCTCGTTGGTTATAACTCCATCTGTTAGCATAGCCATAGTCTTCTCAGCTTCATCATCATCCTTCCCAGAGTTAATATTCACCGTGTCCCCTACACTCATGTGCAAGTTTCTCTTTGCAAAAGGTACAATGGGATTACGATTATCCAAATCCATATCCTTGGGCTTACTCGGACTTGTAGCAGTATCTTTTAGCGCTTCCTCAACTGGAACCGTAGGAACAAAATTAGTATTATGCCTCCATGAGGTAGTCATGGCCCTTCCACGACCATTGGGATCTCTTCCTCTGCCAGCAAAAGTGGACTCCCAAGCACGCCCAGAACGGCCAGCCCCACGTCCACCACCACGACCCATGCCAAAGCCTCGACCATACCAAGTCTCCCAATCAGCTTTCAAAAAATCACCCACTTAAGATTATCCACATCGTGTTCACCTGAGCCACACTCAAGATGAGTATGTCCAAAAACACCACAAGCACCACAAAACCGAGGTATCTTTTCATACTTAAGCTGGTAAAATTCTCTCTGCCCTTCACGGGAAATAGTAACAAAGCGAGCAAGAGGTTTCCTAACATCCAATCTCACTCTAACTCGAACAAAGTTTCCAGCTCCATTCACGTCAGTTTCTACCTTGAGAACTTTCCCAACTTTCTTTTCTGTTAAATTCTTGATCAAGACAGAATTGTGATAACCAACCGGCAGCTTGTGGATTTGAATCCATGTTGCAAAAAAATTCAGGTCAACCGTATCCGGTGCAACCAATCCATCATACTTTTCGATGCAAACAGCGTTCTGTCGAAAGAGCCAAGGTCCTCCTTCTTCCACCTTTATCCAATCTCCCAAACAGAAGCACTGAACTGTGAATAAATTGCCTTCTAGATGCTTAAAATCGATCCTCTTTGCCGGGCTCCAGGCATTCATCATATGTTGTTCAAAAGTTATCGGACTAAAAAAATTGGAAGTATGCACTTTCGCTAGGGCCATCCACTTAATACCTGCTTTAGGAGCTGCCTCTTCTTCTTCAAACACCAGATCGTCAATCTCATCCTCTTCTATGCCCAGACGCAGCAATATGTCACCAATCGCTTCAGCCTTTGAAGCTCCCGATCCACTAGCCTGATTTGATGAGTTTGCAGGACTTGCCATGTCGCCGAGATCGGAAACCACGGCTGCACCTGTCAGTGATCAGAAAAACACAGCGAACACAGGAAACACGACCCCTACTCCAACCCGAGCAGGAACAGCAGAGACAGAGGGACTCCCCGCCGGAGTAAAAGCCGGCGGCTGGTATGCAAAACCCTAGTCGCTCTGGTAGACGCCAGAGCCCTAGGTCACGAAACGTTTTTTTGTTGGTTGTACTCTGTCGTGCAGCATGCAGTACCTAATGCTGATGTTCGTTGAGGAGATGGTTGGATGGTCTTTTTTCGACTTAAGGGTGTCGCCTCCAATTTCAGTAGAAGCTGATAAAATAGCAAGTGTATAACATACACCAGTAGCCAAACTCCACATAAGAAACAGTACACTACTATCAGGAACGACTAACTTTTCCTCACAACTAAAACGAATAGTTCACAAAAACACATTTATTATAACCCTAGCAAACCATAAGGTTTCAAAAACACTAAAGAAACAAACTAGATATACCAAAAGACTAGAGCCCTGGAAAGAAAAGACCTGAAATTAATCTTATTTATGCAAGACAACTGGTATCATTATAGCCTTATCACCATAGGTGTCTGTCCTTTGTTCTTATGATACAACTCAGACGGCACCACCAGCAGCAACTTGCCCCCTAAGCACTGGAATTCGTGGAGCCATTTCCTCTGCATAATTGACCAAGATAACAAGAGTTGAGATACATATGAGACAAAACTAGAAGGATCAATAGGGTAGACATTCTAGAAGCAAGCTTTGTTTCGAAATTTCCAAATACCCCACAAAGCTGCATCTATACCCGAAGCAACCACCTGCCTCAGCCTATTTTCCCTAAAGGATCTAATCCACCCATGCATGCTATCAATACTACTAGGAATGTGAGAAATGCCTAAAGTAACAACTACAATTCTCCAAATGTATCTAGCCACTCCACATTAAAAGAACAAATGATCAATAGTTTCATTAAAAGAACAAAACCTACATATTTTTCGAAAAGGGAGAAAGATCATCCCGGCTTCTGCATCCAAGAGATGCACAAAACCGTTTTATTAGATTATTCACAACACCTTACAAGAGGAATTACAAACATAACACTGAAGCCACCAAAACTAGCGAGAGGTCACTACTCCCACAACACCGATGAAGGGGGCGTCCATGAATAGGGACAACACTCAAACATCACATCAACACGCATCATCTAAAAACCGAAGGCCTCCAAGTCGCCAAAGGGCGAGCAAAAGGCATAATCGGTCCGTCAGACCCTCAGCGCATACCAATACACGTTAAAGGTTAACCAAAGGAACATAACCTACACCTTTCATCACCTTCCTAGCCTTTATGAATTAAAACACCGTTAGTTAAAATTATACCTTTAAAGTTTAACCAAAGGAACACTCTCACTCTTAGGGTACTCTTAATTTTCCAAAGATTTTAAAAACACATGGAACTTGTTGTACTTTGAGAAAATTATACAAACAATTAATTTAAAATTTTCCATTTTTTGTTAATAACCATCTACAACTATCATTAATATCACACAAGCAAACATCTCGACATGGATTCTTTAAGTCCATCAACATCCAGGTATCTTCCCCAGAAAAAACTTTCTAAATTTGATACAACCTCAGGCCCCCTTTAAAACTTTAGCTACTATAAAATTAACATTAAAAGTTAACAAATGCAGTCAAGGAAAAGTTTCCTAAGAGCTTTATCACCCATCCACAAAATTCCCAAAATAAAGTACTTTGATCATTACCTATTATGTTTCCACAACATATATAGAAAACAGAAGATGTCTTCATAACACCTTGCTAGAAATGAGAATCTAAAGGTTTAACGGTATATTGAGATAAAGTACCTTTTTTTAACATACTTGGTGCTCTAATAATTTTTTGACACAAACCATTTGTTGTCTCTAATTTCCATAACCCTCATGATCCAAGCAATCTCACTCTCAACAAGATAAAGAGGGTACCTGCCACATCTTAAATCGCTGAGATATCATAGTATATCTGCGGACCAGGGTGGCTCTCACATCTCCACCGCTTGGACTGAATGCTTGCCAGGGAATGGGTAGTCTCAAGGACTTCACTGAAATCGATCTCGCTTCGAAGGTTTCAGCTAAGATTAGCATGTCCTAAAAAACCATGTGATTGTTAAAATGATATCTTAACCGAGGCTGGCATATCATTCCTAGCAACAATGCAAGAAGGTGCTATTTGCTAAAGTGTGAACTGTTTAGTAAAAAAATCAGGAGGCAGCTCAACTCATCCATCTGGAAGCTGGCATTGAACCTATACTACTTCATGGTCAGGGTCACGCCACTTGCTTTGGGTCGCGGCCGCTTCCATCCCCTTAGCGCCAGCCCAATGCTACGCCTCTCTCCCCCTCAGATACTTCCTCAACACCACCCATCCCATGACCCTCTTTACCCATGACGACCTCATTCATGTCTTCTTGCGCCTCCCCTACTTCTTGCCCCACAACGCACTCACATTCCCACCTAGCATGGTGGCGCTCCGGCACCAGCCAAGTGGGCAGCCAATCGAACACCTCCCATGCTTTGCAGGAGGACCTCGTTGGAGGAGTAGGAGGAGGAGATGGCGGGGGCCAAAAATCCATATGAGGAAATTACGCTTCAAAAATATCCTCGTCGACCTCAAGAAAATAATCTCCTCTATGCACATAGCTTCAGTAGGTTGGGTCTGGAAGAGGCCATGGCACCAAGCATTAGGTCTAAGGGAGGCCATGTGCACCACTTTCTAATTCTCCTATTCCCTTCTGTTGTCATCCCCGACGATGGCATCCGTGCGCTTCATCTCCCAAATACGGGCGGAGAACAAGCACGAAATACACCACCGATGCTCGACCGCATCTAGCCGAACCCGGTTCTCCATCGCAGGGCGCATGGTTCGACCCTACCCAAGTCCTTATATCTTCTCTGTTTATTTGAGAGGAAGCGATCGAAATAACGTTTTAGGCCGGGTCACTTAGCGGTGGCATGCCCTGTAAATTGATACAAATTGAGGGGTAAAATGGTCAACTCTACATGGAGGAAGGATAGAATGACTCCTCCTTTTATTATTAGGTATAAATATGGACCATGTGGGCACTTCACTTTTGTGACAATTTCTTTTTTATCTTGGGAAGTGTTCCATGCACTTCTTATGAGGGAACTGAAACTTTACAATCCAGTTTTGATGAGAAGGCGCATGATATCCCGCGTCTTCGATTCGGTCATGGACGTATTCTTTGTCACTAAAGGCTACATCAAAATAGAAGAGGGAGAGTGGATGCCCCATCCTTCGCGGTAGGACGAGCAATGGCGCCCCTTCAAAAAGAGCCCTCGTGAGGATGTATTCCAACTTATTTACCCTTGTGTTTCCAAATTGAGAGAGAGGGAGAGGCTACTGGTGGTGCAATGCTAACTCGTGTAATAACGAGCTCGTTGGGGAACCCCAAGAGGAAGGTATGATGAGCACAACAGTAAGTTTCCCTCAGTTATGAAACCAAGGTTATCGAACCAGTAGGAGCAAGGAAACACCTCCAAGGTGTTGTTGCCAACTTGGAATCCTGCACAACAACCATAGAACTTTGCCCCCAACTTACAGTGAGGTTGTCAATCTCACCGGTTTTGCTGAAAACAAAGAATTAAACGTATTGTGTGGAAGAAAGTAAAAGCTTGCAGAAAGTAAATAGAAAGCAGTAAACAGTTTTAGATTGATGGTAAAAGAAAGGACCGGGGTCCATAGTTCACTAGTGGTGGCTCTCCTTAAGATAGATAACATGTTGGGTGAACAAATTATAGCGGGGCAATTGATAAACATCGAGAAAGCTTACAAGCATATACTAATCATCTTGACTCCTTTGAGATTTGATTGAGCATTACAACATTATACATAGACCGTAATCCAACTGCATCTATGACTAATAATGCACCTTCAGGTTATCATCCAAACCCCCTCCAGTATTAAGTTGCAAGCAACAGATAATTGCATTATGCATTGCGTGTCAAGTAAACAATACAATTGTTTTATGAACAAAGTGTTGTTGTTTTCTCCCTAGTAGCAATAGCACATCTAGTACCTTAGAGATTTCTGTCACTTCCCTAGATTACTAGAGGCATGAACCCACTATCGAGCATAAATACTAACTCTTGGAGTTGCTAGCATCTACTTTGCCAAGATAGCTACTAACAACGGAAAGCATGCAAGATCACAAATAACAAAGACATGATAGAATCAATAATCAATCTGAAATAGCATCTCAATATCCATCGGATCCCCGCAAACACAACATGTAGGATTACAAATAGATGATCATGATCATGAACGGAGCTCACAAGATCTAGACATGGTAGCACAAAGGAGAAGAACCAACCATCTAGCTACTACATGGACCCGTAGACCAAGGATGAACTACTCATGCATCACACCGGAGGCTTGCATGGTGATGAATGATATGTTGCTAGCGTATCCATAATTTTTGATGTTCCATGCTTGGTTTTATCCACTTTCTTATGTTTTGTCCACACTTTGGAGTACTTTTCATATGATTTCTTGGACTAACCTATTAACAAGAGCCACAGTGCCAACTGCCTGTTTTCTGTTGTTTTTGGTTCCAGGAAAGTCAGAAAATAAATATTCTCGGAATTGGACAGGACAAAAGCCAAAGTCAGTTTTTCACCGAGGGACACCAGGAGCCAGAATACGAGACGGAGAGGGGCTAGGGCCCGACCACACCACCTGGTCGCGCGGCTAGGCTTGGCCCGCACCAGGGGTGGTCTGGCCGCCCCAGGCACCCCCTCAGCCTCTCCTTTCGCCTATATATTGCCTCCGATATAGAAAACCTAAGTACCCGATCAAAATTCCACGAAAGAGTCTGTAGCCGCCGTCATCTCCATCCCTAGATCGGGAGGGATCTGAAGCTCTTCCCGGCACCCTGCCGGAGAGGGGAATTCACCCTGCAAGCCTTCTTCATCATCATGCAAGCCTCCGGTGTGATGCGTGAGTAGTTCATTGATACATTGCAAATGTATCTATAGTTTTTGATGTTCCATGCTTGGTTTTATCTTCTTTCTTATGTTTTGTCCACACTTTGGAGTACTTTTCATATGATTTCTTGGACTAACCTATTAACAAGATGCCACTGTGCCAGTTGCCTGTTTTTGGTTCCAGGAAGTTAGAAAATGAATATTCTCGGAATTGGACGGGACAAAAGCCAAAGTCGATATTTTCCCGGAAGATTCACAGAGCCAGAAGGAAAGCCGGAGAGGGGCCATAGGGTGGCCACACCACCCCATGGCGCGGGTCCACCTAGGCCATGCCAGGGCATGGTGTGGGCCCCTGGCCGCCCACCGACCTTGCCCTCTGGCCTATAAGAAGCCTCCTAATGCGTAAACCCTAAATCATCAATCAGAAATCCATGAAAAGTTCCACAGCGCCGCCGCCACCAAAGGGGAGATTCGGGGGACAGAAAGTCTCTGTTCCGGCACCCTGCCGGGACGGGGAAGTGCCCCCGAAGCCATATCCA
This sequence comes from Avena sativa, assembly GCA_916181665.1. Classification (NCBI taxonomy): domain Eukaryota; kingdom Viridiplantae; phylum Streptophyta; class Magnoliopsida; order Poales; family Poaceae; genus Avena; species Avena sativa. The sequence continues at coordinate 689,838,974 of OV702289.1, forward strand.
TCGATCTCCACCACCATATCCATCACCGTTTCTGATTACCATGATGAGGAGGGAGTAGTTCTCTCTCGAGGCTAAGGGTTTTATCGGTAGCTATGTGTTCATCTCTCTCTCTATGCATGATCTCATTGAGATCATGAGCTTGTAATCTATAGATCTACCTTGCTACTCAAGTGCTTTAATAGATCTCTGCTCTCCCCATGTGTGTGAAAGTGACAGCGTGCACACCATGGTGGCACTTAGGCTAGAGATTACAAATACTTGTTATGAGTAATATTTGGAGTTGGATGTCTTTATGAAATTGTGGTGTTTGTTGGACTCATATAGTACTCAAGGTGACAGTGTGGGGTTTTCTAGATGGGAAAGGCTTACTTTGAGGTGTGCTGTTATAACCCTACCATGGATTAGAGTGTCCAACCGGAGAGTAGTTCAGCGTAGTATCGTGAAGATGATATATTTATATGAGAGTGTTCACTAGTGAAAGTATGATCCCTAGGCCTTGTTTCTAAGCACTGAAACACCGTTTGCTATTAGATCTGTTACATGTTTGCTTGCTTCCATCTTTATTTCAGTTTGCCTTTAGTCTCTTCCACGCCATCAAGCTATTTTCTAGCACCGTTATCTTATATCCATACCACTTGTATTTCACTATCTCTTCGCCGAACTAGTGCACATATACACCTGACAAGTGTATTAGGTGTGTTGGGGACACAAGAGACTTCTTGTATCTTGATTGCAGGGTTGCTTGAGAGGGATACCTTTGACCACTTCCTCCCTGAGTTCGATAAACCTTAGGTGATCCACTTAAGGGAAAACTTGCTGCTGTTCTACAAACCTCTGCACTTGGAGGCCCAACAACTGTCTACAAGAATAGAAGTGCGTAGACATCAAGCATCTCTGGACTACGGGTCCATGTAGTAGCTAGATGGCTGGTTCTCCTCCTTTGTGCTATCATGTTTAGATCTTGTGAGCTCCATTCATGATCAAGATCATCTATTTGTAATTCCTACATGTTGTGTTTGTGGGGATCTGATGGATATTGAGATGCTATTTTAGATTGATTATTGATTCTATCATGTCTTTGTTATTTGTGATCTTGCATGCTTTCCATTGTTAGTAGCTATCTTGGCCAAGTAGATGCTAGCAACTCCAAGAGTTAATATTTATGCTCGATAGTGGGTTCATGCCTCTAGTAATCTGGGGAAGTGATAGAAATCTCTAAGGTACTAGATGTGTTGTTGCTACTAGGGAGAAAACAACAATCCTTTGTTCATAGAACAATCGTATTATTTACTTTACACACAATTCGTAATGCAATTATCCGTTACTTGCAACTTAATACTGGAGGGGGTTCGGATGATAACCTGAAGGTGGATTATTAGTCATAGATGTAGTTGGATGGCGGTCTATGTATAATATTGTAATGCCCAATCAAGTCTCAAAGGAGTCAAGATGAGTAGTATATGCTTGTATGTTTTCTCGATGTTTATCAATTTCCCCGCTGTAATTTGTTCACCCAACATGTCATCTATCTTAAGGAGAGCCACCACTAGTGAACTATAGACCCCGATCCTTTCTTTTACCTTCAATCTACAATCAACTGTTTACTACTTTGTGTTTATTTTTTGCAAACTATTACTTTCTTCCACTCGATATGTTTGATCCTTTGTTTTCAGCAAAATCGGTGAGATTGACAACCTCATCGCAAGTTGGGGGCAGAGTTCTGTGGTTGTGTTGTGCAGGTCTCCACGTTGCTGCTGGCACCGGTAGTGCGCCCTGCCAAAGTTCAGCTAGCGACACCTTTGGGGTGTTTCCTTGCTCCTACTGGATTGATAACCTTGGTTTCATAACCGAGGGAAAACTTGCTGTTGTGCTCATCATACCTTCCTCTTGGGGTTCCCCAACGAGCTCGATATATTTTGGGCCATCAAGCTCTTTTTCTGGCGCCATTGCCGGGGAGTCAAGGACATCTTCACAAGGGGAGTCCCTCATAACCAATCTCTTTACTTTGTTATTTTTGTTTTGCTTAGTTTACTTTTGTTTTGTTTGCTTGTTTCTTTATCAAAAACACAAAAAATTAGTCTTGCTAGTTTGCTTGAAAATACTGATGATTCACCTTATAAATATGAGGTTTATGATATACTTAAATTTTTCTTTGATAATTACAAGAAGAAAATGGCTACATTCTTGAATATATTAATAGATGCTTTCCACAAACAGAAGAGACTAATGCCTTGCAAGAGCTTATGGAAGACGAAATTGCTGAAACGAGAAGCTCATTAGATGAAAAAGAGGAGGAGAGTGATGAACAAAAGGAGGAAGAATGGATTAGCTACCCATGCCTACCTTCTAATGAGAGTAACTCTTTATCCCTTATTTTATTTGATTGTCCCCCATGCTTACCAAAGGGGGATGAATGTTATGCTCATGTTATCTGTGATAATCCTTTATTTGTGCCTAACTTTGAAATGCATTGTACTAAAGAGTTTTTCTTAGAAAATATTTATGATAAAGCTCTAGATGATGGTCCTATATTGAATGATCAGTCATCTTGTTATAAAATTGTTAAAAGTGGGTTTGAAGGTTTTAATCCCACTAATTTTGAGCTTGATAAAAATTATGTGTTTATAGATCATGAAAAGCGTGCTTTATGTGATAGTTATATTGTTGAGTTTATTCATGAGGCTACTGAAAATTATTATGAGAGAGGAAAATATGGTTGTAGAATTTTTCATGGTACTAAAACACCTCTCTATGTACTGAAAGTTTTGAAGTTACTCTTGTTTTATCTTCCTATGCTTGTCATTTTGTTCTTTGTGAATTTATTTGTATATAATATTCCTATGCATAGGAAGTGGGTTAGACTTAAATGTGTTCTGTATCTTCTTTTTGATGTTCACTTTTACTTCAATTCATATTTCTTATGTGAGCATCTTTTCAAGCTTTCTATGCCTAACTTAAAGGCGTTAAAGAAAAGTACTTATTGGGAGATAACCCAAAAGTTTTAGATGAGTCTTGGAAGTTATTACTTTACTAATAACTGCCCCTTATCCTTTTTAATTGCTTTTTGTGCCAAGAGTAACCTCTAATGAGAGAGAAGTAATGATTGGGAAAGTTGTTGTCCCGAAACAGATTTCTGTGCTTCACCGTAAATATTCGTGTAAAATCTCTGTACATCCTTTTGAGGCGTGAATTTTTGTGCTTCCCCTAGGTTGTTATCTAACTTTCGTTAGTTCAACACTTTTTGATTTGAGCAATAGAAGGTCTTCGAATTTTTTTTTCTTTACCTGCTGGTCTATTTTGACAGATTTCTGCCATTTTCTGCATTTGCTTCTTGCTGGTTCCTTTTTGAGTTCTTTTGGGGAAATGAGCTTTTTGAGGGAAGTGCTACAGTAGCTTGTGTTTTAATGGAAGTTTTATTGGTGTTGGAACTGAACCTAAAGGCTTATTATCTTGAGTGCACTAATGTTGCTAATAAAGATTGTGTGAAGTTTTGTATGAAGGAAAAATTTCAGGTGTATGGAAGGAATGAGTAATGAGATGAAGGATGGACTAAAGCTCAAGCTTGGGGATGCCACGCGTGTCACCCCAAGAAATATCCAAGAAGTACAAGCATCAAAGCTTGGGGATGCCCAAGGCATCCCCATCTTCATCAATAAAAATCCCAGGTTTCTTCCAAACACTTCATTTTTATTGTTTCATGCACAGTTGTGTTGTTCTTGGAGCGTCTTCTTTTTCGTTTTTCGTTTTGGTTTTTGTTTGCTTGTTTTTCTTAGTTTGCTGAATAAATTGGTTGGACCCCCTCTTTCATACATTGGTTTTCAAATAGTTTGGTTTGGATTGGAAAAGAGTAGGAAAGTTCATGCTTAAGTGGTAAAGAGAGCTTGTTTTTGACTGTGGCCCATGGTTTGTCATGCCATGCTTGATATTTTTTTGGCTTTAGGCTTAGTATTCTTTGTTGTAGCATGAATTGTTATAAACAATTGAGATTGCTTAATGTGCCTTGGAAGAATCATGTGTTGTTTTAGCATATTAAAGCATAGTATTGTGGTATTCTCCTTTGACGCTTTATTTGGGTTGACTTGGCACATGCTCACACCATGTTATGACTATCCCAAGTCACCATAAGCCTTGATGATCCTTTAGTTTTCAACTTGTAGTATCACTTTATGCTTTGATCAATTATGTTTTGTCGCTCTGCATGATTATGGCCATTATTTCTCTCTTAGTTGGTCGCTCCCAGTCTTTTGCTAGCCTCCGCAACCAAGTGTGAGTTCCACGCATGCATCCAACTCCTAAAACCAAGTTTTTCCAAAGTGTCCACCATACCTACCTATTAGGATATGCTATTTCAAGTATATTCATGTTTTTGTCTACCTTCCGAATTAAACTTGTTATGAGAAAACTAGTGATTAAAGCTCTCACGAACTTGATGGCACACTTTACTTTTTTGCATTTAATAAACTTGAACCATTGGGTCCATCTTTGTTGCATATATGCTTGCGCTTTATAAGTTGAAGTTAGCAGAACCATGTATCATGGGGAACACTTTCAACATTGCACTTGTACTTTGTACCCCGTTGATATCATGTTCTTTTGCTTATGGATCCCGGCGGTGTGAAATAAAAGGGGAGCTTGTAAGATCATGGAGTTTGTATGTGTGTTAGAGAAACGCCTGGGCTGCTAGTCTAAGCCATGCCTAATCATGGTGGAAACTTGCAGCATAACCATAATGAGCACTCTATGAAGCATCCTCAGTAAAAACCTATGCAAATAGCAAATAAAAAGATCGCTGAGATGCTCGTTGTCTACTTTCCTTGTCATTTTGATTATGGGATAGCTCATGTATCATGTGCAAGGGGTACCCCGTTGGCGGTTCTCTATGATACATATGTACTAACAATGACAAGAGCTTACTTGTGACTAAAGTTGAGTAGCATGAGGTTCGGTCTTCGTAAGTAAGGGGAATGAGATTTTGGCTTATAACTTGTCAAGCATATCCTCTTAGTTGTGTCACTTTAACCTTAATCACCTTCAAGATGCTTATGATAGGGGCAATGGGAGCTGAAAGCTAATAAGTACCATAATTTTTGGAAGCTCTTTATGAGACTTGAATCCCTACTTCCTTCTATGAAGGCCTTTCTTTTACTTTTATGTTGAGTCTCCACCTTCTATCTTTATGCACCTACTTTGAGAGCATAGTGGCCATTCTTAGTTCTATGTGCATTGTCCCAAGACTTGTTGATTGATGCATAGCTTTGATATTGCTTGTTTTAAACTATTTGTATCTAGTCACTCTTTTGAACTTTGAAGGTCTCTTATGCATTTATGTTTGCTACTCTATGAGGGACAAGCTGAATGCCACTATGCAATATTTTCTTTATGTGAAACAAACAAACGTCTTGCAAGGCATTGTTATTCATGAATCTTTAGTTTATGCCTTTTCATGTTGCAACATAGTTGCTTTGCCTTCTTGTTAGAACTTTGTCTTTCATGTTATGATTGAAGTACTATGATCCCAGCTATCAATGTTTTACAAATACTTTGATCAAGTTTATGATGGTGCATGTCACCTCAAAAATTATTCTTTCTTTTTATCACTTACCTACTCGAGGACGAGCAGGAGTTAAGCTTGGGGATGTTGATACGTTGCTAATGTATCCATAATTTTTGATGTTCCATTCTTTGTTTTATCCACTTTCCTATGTTTTGTCCACACTTTGGAGTACTTTTCATATGGTTTCTTGGACTAACCTATTAACAAGAGCCACAGTGCCAACTGCCTGTTTTCTACTGTTTTTGGTTCCAGGAAAGTCAGAAAATGAATATTCTCCAAATTGGACGGGACAAAAGCCAAAGTCAGTTTTTCACCGAGGGACACCAGGAGCCAGAATACGAGATGGAGAGGGGATGGGGCCCGGCCACACCACCTGGCCGCGTGGCCAGGATTGGCCCGCGCCAAGGGGTGGTCTAGCCACCCCAGGCACCCCCCTCGGCCTCTCCTTTCGCCTATATATTGCCTCCGATACAGAAACCCTAAGTACCCGATCAAAATTCCACGAAAGAGTCTGTAGCCACCGTCATCTCCATCCCTAGATCGGGAGGGATCTGAAGCTCTTCCTGGCACCCTGCCGGAGAGGGGAATTCACCTTGGAGGCCTTCTTCATCATCATGCAAGCCTCCGATGTGATGCGTGAGTAGTTCATCTCTGGACTACGGGTCCATGTAGTAGCTAGATGGCTGGTTCTCCTCATTTGTGCTATCATGTTTAGATCTTGTGAGCTCCGTTCATGATCAATATCATCTATTTGTAATTCCTACATGTTGTGTTTGCGGGGATCCGATGGATATTGAGATGCTATTTCAGATTGATTATTGATTCTATCATGTCTTTGTTATTTGTGATCTTGCATGCTTTCCGTTGTTTGTAGCTATCTTGGCCAAGTAGATGCTAGCAACTCCAAGAGTTAGTATTTATGCTCGATAGTGGGTTCATGCCTCTAGTAATCTGGGGAAATGATAGAAATCTCTAAGGTACTAGATGTGCTGTTGCTACTAGGGAGAAAACAACAATCCTTTGTTCATAGAACAATCGTATTGTTTACTTTACACACAATTTGTAATGCAATTATCCGTTGCTTGCAACTTAATACTGGAGGGGGTCGGATGATAACCTGAAAGTGGATTATTAGTCATAGATGTAGTTGGATGGCGGTCTATGGATAATGTTGTAATGCCCAATCAAGTCTCAAAGGAATCAAGATGAGTAGTATATGCTTGTATGCTTTCTCGATGTTTGTCAATTGCCCCGCTGTAATTTGTTCACCCAATATGTCATCTATCTTAAGGAGAGCCACCACTAGTGAACTATGGACCCCGGTCCTTTCTTTTACCTTCAATCTACAATCAACTGTTTACTCCTTTGTGTTTACTTTCTGCAAACTATTACTTTCTTCCACTCGATACGTTTGATCCTTTGTTTTCAGCAAAACCGGTGAGATTGACAACCTCATCGCAAGTTGGGGGCAGAGTTTTGTGGTTATGTTATGCAGGTATCCACGTTGCTGCTGGAACCGGTCGTGCGCCCTGCCAAAGTTAAGCTAGCAACACCTTTGGGGTGTTTCCTTGCTCCTACTAGATTGATAACCTTGGTTTCATAACTGAGGGAAAACTTGCTGCTGTGCTCATCATACCTTCCTCTCGGGGTTCCCCAACGAGCTCGATATATTTTGGGCCATCAATCAAGAAGGCCTCCAGGGTGAATTCTCCCCTCCGGCAGGGTGCCGGAAAGAGCTTCAGATCCCTCCCGATCTAACGAATGATGGAGGCTACAGACTCTTTTGTGGAATTTTGATCAGGTACTTAGGGTTTCTGTATCGGAGGCGATATATAGGTGAAAGGGGAGTCCGAGGGGGTGCCCTAGGCGGCCACACCACCCCCTGGTGCGGGCCAGGCCTAGCGGCGCGACCAGGTGGTGTGGCGGCCCTCTGGCCCCTCTCCGTCTCGTATTCTGGCTCCGTGTCCCCCTCGGTGAAAAACTGAATTTGGCTTTTGTCCCGTCCAATTCCGAGAATATTCATTTTCTGACTTTCCTGGAACCAAAAACAGCAGAAAACAGGCAGCTGGCATTGTGGCATATTGTTAATAGGTTAGTCCAAGAAAGTGTATAAAAAGTACTCCAAAGTGTGGACAAAACAGAAGAAAGTAGATAAAACCAAGCATGGAACATCAAAAATTATGGATACGTTAGCAACGTATCATGCAACTTGTTTCCAAATTGGGGAATGGGGTGAGGGAGAGATAAAAGCTACTCATGGCCCGATAGGGTTATAGATTTTGTGAAGTTCTGACCGGGCTTGGGCGGTTCTAGGCTCGGGTTTGGGACATGTGCATCGGGATTTTTGCGTCCCCTCTCTGGCTCGAGAAATGCCCATGATTTGAACCTTGGATGTGGCAAGATAGGGCTCCCTTCCACGCCTGGTGCTGCATGCCTATCTGGCTCTCCCTAACTCCCTTTATAAATTCCGCCTCGTAAAGCTCTAAGTTCTCACACTAACTTGCGTAGAGTAGAGTAGTACTACCAATGATATTGGTCTCTTCACCCCATCCCTGATCTCACTCTTGAGTCCAATTCAGATCACTGTCCTCCACGTTCCTTATGGGAGAGGTCTGCCGGAGTTGGATCTTGACTGAGCCTAGAGATGGGGATACTGGCAGGAGCAATGAGAGAGCAACTATCACTGCCTCTCCCCATCCCTTTCTCCGTGCTATTCTCATGCTCTAGCTTCACTCTTTTCTCCGTTCGATCCTGCAGACAATGAACGATGATGGCATGGGATCCACCACCTCTAGGGTTGTTTCCAGTCTCTAGCTTCTGCCGTTCCCATCTTTGTTCCATGCTTAAGTTCAAGTCTAAAGCCACATCTTGATCAAATACTTGATCTTAAGACTAGGTGCGCACTACTAAGCTTGTTCGGAACCCCTCCACTCCTCGTAATCCTTGATTTTTGAGTATGTGGAGTTTGGTTTTAGCCACTCCATTTCGATCGATACGCTCTTCTGACTCCATAGAGTTAGAGCATCTGTAATGTATAAGGTGAACTCTTGCAATAAGATAGGACCCACATGGCTTATGGAAAATATCACAATGTATAAGGTGAACATTTGCCATAATATAGGACCCACATAGCTTGTCATATTGCTCCATGAAAGAGAGAGGAGAGAGGGGAAATAATTTTCTATTATCTATGGGAAACCCATAAGCTTGAGGTTCATCTTAGTCTTAAAGACAACTTTATTTTCTCCACAATGTATAAGATCAACCTTAGGATCTGCCACATAGATCTTAAGGTGTTTTTTTGCACATTGTGCGTTCGACGCCGCTACAAGAGGGCAGTTCGAGGAGAGGTGAGGATCTGAATAGGTTCCTTGCGGGTGAGCATCAAAGGCTAGCTAGGGATATGCTTCTGATGTTTGCATGCTTGCTTGATTTTGAAGGCAACACAACTTTTTTGACGTGTCAGGTAGCCAGGGGATAGGGCTTGGGCGCAGTTGAGTTTTCAAATCAATGTGACACTAAATAATTAAATAGGAGTACCATCGAGCAAGGAGATGATTTCCGTATATATAAAGTTTTTTTATCCAGGGACACTGATATTTCACTTATAATGTTTTATATACTACTAGTAATTAAAAGGATCACTCTGAATATAAGCGGTTTCCCATGTCACTTCCTTTTAGTATTAATTACCTGAATTTACGTGAGTAATTAACGTGGATTTCTCTGTATTGGCACCCCTATTTCCTCGAATGCACGCAGAAATTAAGGGGAGGAGGTAATAAAAGAGGTTATATTGCATTGCATCAGTGGATAGAAGATTAAATTAAAAAACAGAGTAGTACAATGCTAAACCCCAACACCGATCCAATTCGGATTTGATAATATTTAGTCTCCGAACATTATTAGAGATAGGAAGTAGAGGTGAATTAAACATAATTAATCCTAAGACTGTATCTTCTTCCTACATCTAGATCCTTCTGTTGTCGCCTTCCTATTGATGTCATCCTTCTGGTTCTCCTGGCTTCCCCCAACTCTCCCCGTCTTCATCATCATCTTCTTCTTCTTCTTCAAGCCTCTCACCTCCTCCTTCCTGTTCTTCTTGCCGTTGAAGGGGGATCAATTGCACTCTACTTTGAGACGACGTCTCCTATTAGGAGGAATGACCATAAATCTTCCATCCCCTCCTCCTCTGCCTCCGCCTCCTTCCTATTCTTCTTGCCGATGAAGGGTGGATCAAGTGCACTCTTCTTGAAGATAATGTCTCCTTCATCGAGAAATGGCGACAAATCTTTCTCCCCTCCTCCTCCTCCTCCTCTTTTCACTCTGTTGGTGTCCCCTCTATGATATTACGATAAGCATGGTCCTTGTCGAAAAAATTACCTTTTGGTGTGTTGGAATAGTACGGCCCGCCAACAAACTCCCCAGTATCACCATGGTAGGGACTGATATCCCCGTCGGCTCGTGCGTTGGACTCATCAATGGAGGTTTAGTGATCAGATCAGCTGCACGACATTTTTGTTTGTGTGGTGGCTTGGTCGGCATGATAGGAGGGAGAAGAGAGGGAGAAATAGAGAGAAAGTTCTTCACTGCATGTTGTGTCGTGCCTGGATGGGAGAGGTTTTCGTTGTTGATGGACACTAATATAAGCTGGATCGGGGCATCTAGGAGTGCCACATGCCGTAGGAGCAGCCAGGTAGTTCCCTTCCACCGCCATTGAAAAAAATCGATTGGTTGCTACTCCTTCGCTACAAGAACAACAACAACGAGGAAATTGCAGGTAACACCACATGTTGGGGAGGTTTTTGGACATAACCACAACCATAGACCTTTTCTGCGCAAAACCTAAACATTTACCGTAATCGTTACACATAATACATAACCAGTCATTGAACGCTTCATAGTTAAAATTAGGCCTAAATCGCAAGGGTGGAATTGTAAGAATGCGGAAGGATAATGAATCGAGCATCTTTTCTATGTGATTCATTTATTGCAAAATACCTCAAGAGCATGACATGGGACAGACGGGGGCATGCTGACGGAGGCGAGAGCCATCGTGGCTACCTGTGTCGCCGAGTACGTGCTCCGCCGCAGCCGAGGTGTCTGCCAAGATGAACAAGGCCACCAAGGCGCACACCTAGTTGTCCCTTCGCGGGGCCTGACACCATCATTTTTTCTCGGTACATGCAAGTCTCCCAGCAAGTCAAGATTGAGCAAATTGGTCAAAAGCACTCCTTCAACAACCTTTGTATAAGTGCATGACACATAATTTGTAAAGCCATCAATATTGACACTTCCAGTTGGTATACTAGTAAGTTGTGCGTGCTTTGTACATGCGAATCAGATAATAGAAGTATGGCATATCATATTTTATATAAAATTATAATTGGTAAAGCTCAAAAACAATTATACTTTTGAGCCACATCCATAAAGTATCGGGTGTATATTTGGTTCTTGTAATTTGTACCATGTAGAAATCAACATATTAGCTACCTAATACTCGCCGTGCTCTAGAGAAATGATGCACAAGATTTTATAATGATGGATAAGTGTGTTTTGAGGTTTGTGCATAGTGTGTGCTAAATACTATCAATAGAATCTTCTTGATGCTAGAGTGGAAGGAAGATCCAACCGTCAAAGTTATCCGTTCACTATATAGTGGTGGGGTATGGTAAGATACGATATGGCAAGATAAGATACTGTAAAAAAAGTATGACATATCATGTCTATATAAAATTATTATAATAGTTAAAGATGAAAAAATATATAATTTTGAGCCACATCCATAAAGTATCGGGGTGTATATTTGGTTCTTGACATAATGTAGACATCAACCTTTATTAGCTATCTAATACTCAATTTTGTAGTAACATGCTCTAGAGAAATGCCAAAGAAGATTTTTTGTTGTTTATGCATAGCGTTCACTGTGCTAAATACTATCAATAGAAGCTTCTAGATGCCATCTGGAAAATAAGATTCAACAATTTGTATTGTTGGTATTTACCATTCTTGATTTAACTTTCGTTGTTCAAAAATACTCGTACACTATATAGTGGTAAGATTTGTAAAAAGTCACATGCCACTTCCTATAATTCCAAAACATCGGCGTGAGAGGTCCACTACCGCTCGAGGAAAATTCAGTGTGTGGCCAATGACGCTAACCACCACCCCGTTGCCTCCCATGAGGATCTCGTTGTCCCGTCCCTCTTCTCTTGTGGCTTTGAGAGCTTCTTTGCCGCTGTATCGAGGTGTGTCCGCTTGCGGTCCTCATAGAGGGTTCGGCTGGATTGCAATCATCGCTGGTGCAGGAGAAACTCGGTGCCGCCCAGGCGCTCTCAACCCGCCTGCGCTTCCTCACCCCGCGCCGCCTCATATCCATGCACACCAGCCAATGCAACATCAACATGCCTCCACACTGGGGCCTGGTTTGGCCCTGTGCGCTTGACCTCCTCCTGCCGTAATCCCTGTCCCCTCTTTGCTTGCGTTGCCATCCACAGCTAACCCCCGTGAGTCTGGTCAACATGCACACCGACCCTCAACTCCATGTGAGGAAGAAGATGAGTAGTAGGTGGCCAACTAGTTGACCCCACATGGCATTGTCATGTAGACATGATTTTGGCTAGGAAGGGCAAACACTACCTACTATTATAAGAAGACTAGGAAATTGGATTTTTTTTTGCATTGATAAACCTTCACGTTCCTCCTCCTATATCCAACTTTTAGCAATTCAATACGCAAAGGTTGTTGGACATGCTCTAAAGCCCGATAATTTGTTATTTTTAAATAAGAACAACAGTGATTAGCTTGACTAATCAATTGCGGTCTATGTATGTTGTACTACCGTAATTCATAGAATATGCTATATGTGCATGATCGAACAACTTTTGAAAAATCTGAAGGAAGAATATTGCTGCATTAATCAATCATTGTGAATGGACAATAAGAGTTATAAGGACAAATTACTAACTGTTGGATATAGCAACTTTCACATTTTTCTTGTTTTTTGCGATGAAAACATTGTCATTGCTTCCTCGCTCGGGTGCACTAGATTATTCACGTTCGTGGAATAATGGATTCCCAATTTTTTTCTTTAAAATAGAAAGGTTGACCACCCCGAGCCATAGTGATTTAAAATTTATTGATAAAGGGCATTTTATTTTTGTTGAAGCTCAGGGCGCTTTATTATTACACCCGATTACCCCCCCCCCCACACACACACCTACCCGCTCTCCCACTTGTAGACCGGAGCTACTGCACGCCCACCCAGCGCCACCGCCTCGATCTTACCGACCTAACCGCTCCACCACATGTCGTACACCAAAAAGCTCCGCCGCCAAGGAGACTGCGGGGTTGCCTGCATCGCCACCGGCTAAGATGGAGGATGAGGTGGCCAACAAGCGAAGGTGGGTCGAGCCAGAACCGCAAGAGCCTCTAGCTTTCCTCGACCTCATCAGCCGCCTCCCCGACGAGATGTTGTACATTATCGTCTCCCTTCTCCCCACCAAGTCTATCGTCCGGACAATGGCCCTCTCCTGGCGGTGGCGCCCTGTCTGGTCCTCTGTCAACAGTCTCCAAGATCCTCGCCACGCACACCAGGCCCGCCATGTGTCCAATCATCAACCGGTTTCACCCCAACTGCAAGCTCGACACCAAGTTCGACAAGTGGTTCCTATCCCCCATCCTAAATAAACTCGAGGGGCTCAACTTCAATGGTAGAGAACGACCGCGGTCTCTGTTGCCGTCAGCGCTATGCCTCACGCCCACGATGTGCATCGCTTGATTCTAGTTCTGCTATTTCCCCTAGATTAATGATGCGTCACTGCTACTTCTCTCGTGACTCAAGAACCTCCAGCTCTACGACATCGGCATGTCAAAGGCATCCATCCACCACCTGCTCGCCAGCTGTATTGCACTCAAGAGCCCTCAGATTCAGGGGATCCATGGGTTTGGCAGCCTCCACATCGCCTGAAAGAATCTATGTACGTTAGTTGTGTCTTGTTGGGGGGAACAGCAAGGCACTTGAGGTGTTTGACGATCTGGTCATTGAGGATGCACCTTGCCTGGAGAGATTGATCCTACTTGATCCATATAGTGCAACACCTGTCAAGGTCATCCATGCTCCAAAATTGACAGTATTGGGATACCCATCTAACAAATTGTCTCATCTAGTTATTGGAGGTATAAGCTGCATGAAGGTAGACTATTCTTCTACTTGCCCTTGGTCTTCTTGAAACTCACTTCCTATTATTTTTCTTGATGTATGTACCTCCGCCCTCCAGAAAATTATACCTACCAACTTGACCGGTTCTATGCGCACAGTGAAGGTCTTGGTACTAAATTCTATCGGTCCAAATCTATATGCAGTTATTTGATTCTTTCCCTACACAGAAAAACTATACATCAAGGTGAAAATCTTTGTTGTTAAATGTTAGCCACCAGCAAAAAAGTAGAATTACATGGTACTAAACCTGTTATGGTATTTGATAATTGGTAGAGTAACATTTACAATGGAAAATTATGTGTTACCTTTTTGCTATTGTTTTAGCCACTGTACTTAATTTATTCTCTGATCTTGTAGTCAGAAACTGATATTGGTATGAAAAATGTGATGCAATGTAGCAGGCATGATCCCATCGAGTGCCTTGATATGCATCTCAAAGAGATTCTTTTGAACAAGTACCGAGGCATGACCCCTGATATTAACTTTTCCAAGTTTTTCGTTCTTCACGCATCAGCGCTCAAGGTAATGAGGTTTGGCGTCAAATTTAAGCATCATGATCAATGGTGGCCTATTTAGCAGAGGCAGCTACATCTACTAAGAAAGCTTCTAGAGGAGCTGATTTTCTGGTTAAACCAGTATATGTCTACTTTGATAAGTTTGGTCCTGGAGGAGTTGATAAAAGCTTCTTATATAATATGCTGGTGGCTGATAGCTGATAGCTATGAGATTTGACACATTTTTATGACTTTTGTTGATGGTTTTCTCCCGGATTTGATCGTTTTCTAGCTTTACCTAACGCTAATGCTTTGGTAGCGAAGAAAACTTGGTTTTTAATGTGTGTTTCAGGTTCTGAATATCAATAGAAGGTTTTAACTAGAGAAACACAATATTCTGGAGAAAATAAGCAAGTCTCTCTTTCGAAGCACTCGAGGGAGCATACAGAGGCTTTAACGAGAAACTATACGGCATGAATATTTTTCTGGCCGTTTAGTTTCCACTGTATAGCTGCCGCCGCCTCTGTCTTGTCAAAAGGGACAACTTCCGTGAAGGGACCGGAGGCGAAAACAAAACACAACAGCCGCCATACCATCCAGAAGGGAGAAAGAGGAGATCCAGAGAAGAAGGGGAAGACGTTCTTCATCTCGCTCCATGATCTTCGACCTCCTAGCCAATACACCCCCATACCCACTACTATTACTTGAGAGAGAGAGGGATCTTCACCTTGCAAGACTAGGGTTTGAGATTGTTTCTTCCCATCTTGAATTGTGTTGGATATTTTTCTATTCTTATTGTGGATCTCCATGGTAATATAAAGATGAATTCCCTTTATTTGATTATATCGATGATTCGTTCTTCTCTCATGTGTGAGTAATTTCCTTGGGCGTGGGAGATGTAGGGGATTGATGAGATGTGATGTGCCTTCATATATTTTCCATTAGTTTGGGATTGATTATAATTACTATATTATGTGTGCTTGACTATCTGTGGGATGCCTAATGCTTGTTGTCCAATTAAGGGCCCAGACAACATGATGCTTTGTTCTACATAGATAAGATCTTGTTCGCTAGCAGACCGGCGACCCTCGGGTGACACGGGGATATCAATGGAAAACTAGTAGACTCAAGGAGAACGAGGAACCACTGTGCTTATTGCATTAGTCTGATCCAAGGAGCTTAATCGCTAAGCGACCTGAAGGGTCTTATCGTCTAGTGTCTGACCATGGTTTTGGTAACAGGCTAGTAGGATTATTGAAGTTGGGATGAAATCTACCAAGAGGAGTTCTGGCTAATTATGGGTTGCTCGCCTACACATATATTTATAAGATTATAATTACAGTTATCATTCATCCACCCGACACATTCACTATCACCATGAACTGAATCGCCCCGAGCCTTCTTTTGCCATCTACAGAAAACAACAAACAACCAAGTCGTTCTTTACTTTTTATGCTTTATATTTCTAAAGTTTACATTTTAGTTCTATTTAAATACATCTCATTTAATCAAAACCCCATTATTATTTCAACACTTGCAGTCAATTCACTCGAAGACCTATGGCAACTTCGGGTGTGACAGAGACTTCACCCATAAACACTTACCTTTGGGCTTCCTGTGGGATCGATATCTATACTTCAAAACTAGCTACAAACGATATGTGCACTTGGGACATCAAGCTATTTTCTGGCGCTGTTGCTGGGGAGCTAAGCGCTAAGCGTTTATCTTTTGACATTTCAGGTGTTGCTACTACAAAATGTTCTCCCTAGGAGACAAAGGGTCTACACGCTCTGCTAGGACCTACCTACCGGATTATATTGAGCACGTGCCTGCTCAAAGGCGCGAAGAAATAATTGAAAAAATTTAAGATCAAATAAAGTTGAAGTTGAAAACCTGAGTGATATTATGGAAATCATGTGTATTTACAGGACAATTCCCATGAAACCTGAGAAAACTCTTAGAGAATACAATGCTCCAAGTTCTGAATTTCTTAAACAACCAATAGAATTTCCTAATCCTGGAGTTAGAGAATATCGATTTGATGGTGGAATCATTAAAAATTTGCAGAAAAAGCTTTCAGTGAAGGGAAGATGAATACCCGGGAAGACATATTAGAGAGTTCGACGATGTGATAACATCGCTTGGACTAAAAGGTTTGCCAAGAGACTTATCTTGACTAAAATTATTTCGTTGGTCTCTTAAAGGTAAAGCTCTAGACTGGTTATATTCTCTCCCATGCCATTAGAATAAATGTTGGGAAAACTACATTGTTAAATTCATAAACAGGTTTAATCATTTTAAAAAGGTAACTGAACTAAGAAAAAATATAGGCAATTTTAGTCAGAACGTGGGAGAAAAATATCCACAAGCCTGGGATAGATTCTTTGGAATGATCAATAGCATTCCCAATCATGGCTATTCTGAATCGACTATTTGCCATTTATTTTATCATGGTCTTAATACTCAATGCAGAGAGTTGCTTGACTTCTTAGCAGGAGGATCGATAAATACTTTAACTATTAAAGAATGTTTGGAATTGATGTCTACTAGGGCTAAGAATGAATCTTTATATAATCCTAATTTTGGCACTAAGCTGGAAAAAGGGATACTTCAGATAACTCCTGATCTTGTGCCTGAGGTACGCAAAACAATGAAAGAAAAAGGTATACCTTTTGAACTCGTTAAGGAAAACAAAGTAGATTTTTTACAAGTTTTAACTTTAGAAGATGAAACTAGAAAAGTTTTTCAAGAATTAAAACATCGACAAGTAAAATCTCATAATAACTTGCATAATCACTTTCAAAAACACAAAAATATTTTGCCGGAACTCACGGAAAATTATGATGAGATTGGCCAAGAAATAAAATTATTTCACAAGTATCTTAGTATGATTGAAACCCAGTGTGAACAAATAGCATCAGGTTATCAAATTTTTCTTTGAGATGATAGAGATATTCCTGTTTCTACTAATGTTGTCACAAGAAGAGGTGCAGTTGTTACAGGACCATTAGGACCACCAGAATATGACGCTGAAAAAGAGAGAAAGGAAAAAGCCTTGCTCGAAGCAAGCCAAGAAGATGATACATTGGTGGATCCTCAAGATGAAACTAAAACACAAGATCAAACCAAGGAGGACCAAAATGATGCACATGATGACCATTATGACTCTAATGCAGAGACGGTTAATCCAAGAGAAGAAAAAGAGATAAGCAAGGAAGATGAAGTTGTTGTAGTAGAAAATAAGAAAAGCAATAAGCAACAACAAAAGAAAGCAACAAATGAGCCCGACCCCCCCCCCACAAAAGGTAAAAGACAAGAATAAGTCAGGTGAGAAAAAACTTCCTTATCTAGATCGAAAAAAGAAAGCACCAGATCAGTTAATCTATAATTCTTTTACAAAGTCACTTAGTGACCTTCGTCTGGAAATTCTGTTTGCGGATGCAACCAAAGTTCCTACCTATTCTAAATTCCTCCATGATATTCTTAGTAGAAAGAAGGAAATAATTGAAACTGTTGCCATGGTTACTAGTTATCCTGCTAATGTGAAACTGTTGTCTAAGTCTGGAGATCTCGGAATACCAATTATTTCATGCTCAATAGGTAAAACTGATATTCACAATGCCTTGTGTGATCTAGGAGAAGGAGTTAGTGTAATGCCATACTCCCTCTATAAAAGGTTAGGATTAGGGGAGTATTCTCCTACTACTATCACTTTACAGATGGCTGACAATTCCACTAAATAACCCGTTGGTATGATTGAGGATGTTCTACTTAGAATAGATGAGCATGTTATTCCCACTGATTTTATAATTCTTGAGATGCCTGAAAATGAAAAATTATCCATAATGCTTGGGAGACCTTTCCTTAGTATTGTAGGGGCATCAATTGATTGTGCTGAGTGAAACATAATCTTCAATGTTTATGATGCTGAAATCATCCGGTATTTTCTAAAGAAGCTAGAAGCAGGAGAAAGATATATTCCACCGGCAAAACGAGTACATGTGGTAAGTGCCTTTGATAAGGGACAACCCAAGGTAAGAATTCGAGAACATAGAAGAGGTTGAGTTACTCAACCATTCTTAATAAAATGCATAATGGGAGTCAACCCATCTCTTCAATAAAATAAACTAGAGAATAAAAATCTCATCGCCTTCCTACCACTTTTTCACAGACATTCTTGCGGAAGCGCGCCTGTGAAGATGCAACCGTCAAAAAGTAGTAGAAACAACGATTGAATGAGTATAGAATAAGAATAAAAATAAAAGTTTGAGTTTTTCATCTACAAAAGCTAAAATTTTGCTCTTAATACGCTAATGTTGGTCGACAGTTTCTACTATCAAGTTTCTGTAAAAAATAAGGTATTTCGCTAAGTTTTGGGATAAGAAGGTATTCTAGAAGAAATAGAAATTTTTTATGACTACTGATGGTTTAACGACCAACTATACGGCGGGAATAAAAATTCTGGCCGTATATTTCTGGTCGTATAGATATTGATGCCTTCGTACAATATCTTTTGAAAAGTACTGAGAGTTCAACAACTAACTATACAGCGGGAATAAAAATTCTGGCCATATAGTTCCCGTCGTATAGATATCGATGCCGCTCTTAGAAATTTATCCCAAAGGTACTGAGAGTTTAACGACTAACTATACGATAGGAATAAAAATTCTGGCCGTATAGTTCCGGTCGTATAGATATCGATGCTTGTTTTAGAAATTTATCTCAAGGGACAGACGGTTTAACAACCAACTATACGGCGGGATCATTACGATCCGGCCGTATAGTTGCGTCCGTATAGTTGTTATCTGCGTACAGAAACCCTAGTTGGCGGCGCCGCGTGATGGCTCAATGCACGACGCCCGGAAAAATGCTTGATGGCGGTGTTGATGTAGAGCTCGTTGGGAACCCCAAGAGGAAGGTATCATGAGCACAGCAGCAAGTTTCCCTCAGTTATGAAACCAAGGTTTAATCGAACCAGTAGGAGCAAGGAAACACCCCAAAGGTGTTACTAGCTGAGCTCTGGCTGGGCGCACTACCGGTGCTAGTAGCAACATGGAGACCTGCACAACACAACCACAGAACTTTGTCCCCAACTTGCGATGAGGTTGTCAATCTCACCGTGTTTTGCGGAAAACAAAGGATTAAACATATCGAATGGAAAGAAGTAAAAGTTTGCAGAAAGTAAACACAAAGCAATAACAGTTTATAGATTGAATGTAAAAGACAAGGACCGGGATCCATAGTTCACTAGAGGTGTCTCTCCTTAAGATAGATAACATGCTGGGTGAACAAATTACAGCGGGGCAATTGACAAACACCGAGAAAGCAATACATGCATATACTAATCATCTTGACTCCTTTGAGACTTGATTGGGCATTACAACATTATACATAGACCGCCATCCAACTACATCTATGACTAATAATCCACCTTCAGGTTATCATCCGAACCCCCTCCAGTATTAAGTTGCAAGCAACAGATTATTGCTTTACGAACTGCGTGTAAAGTAAACAATACGATTGTTCTATGAACAAAGGATTGTTGTTTTCTCCCTAGTAGCAACATCACATCTAGTACCTTAGAGATTTCTGTCACTTCCCCAGATTACCAGAGGCATGAACCCACTATCGAGCATAAATACTAACTCTTGGAGTTGCTAGCATCTACTTGGCCAAGATAGCTACTAACAACGGAAAGCATGCAAGATCACAAATAACAAAGACATGATAGAATCAATAATCAATCTGAAATAGCATCTCAATATCCATCGATCCCCGCAAACACAACATGCAGAATTACAAATAGATGATCTTGATCATGAACGGAGCTCACAAGATCTAGAAATGAAAGCACAAAGGAGGATAACCAGCCATCTAGCTACTACATGGATCCGTAGTCCAAGGATGAACTACTCACGCATCACACCAGAGGCTTGCATGGTGATGAAGAAGGCCTCCATGGTGAATTCCCCTCTCCGGCAGGGTGCCGAGAAGAGATTCATATCCCTCCCGATCTAGCGATGGAGATGACGGTGGCTACAGACTCTTTCGTGGATTTTTGATCGGGCCCTTAGGGTTTACGTCCCGAGGGCATCTTATAGCTGGAAGGCGAGGCCGAGGGGGTGCCAGGGCTGGCCTCACCACCCCTTGGCGCGGGCCAGGCTGGGCCACGCGGCAAGGTGGTGTGGTGGCCCCCTGGCCCCTCTCCGTCTCGTACTCTGGCACTTGATGACTTCCGGAAAATAGGCACTTTGGCTTTTGTCCCGTCCAATTCCGAGAATATTCATTTTCTGACTTTCCTGGAACCAAAAACAGCAGAAAACAGGCAGTTCGCACTGTGGCTCTTGTTAATAGGTTAGTCCAAGAAATCATATGAAAAGTACTCCAAAGTTGGAACAAAACACAAGAAAGTGGATAAAACCAAGCATGGAACATCAAAAATTATAGATACATTTGCAATGTATCAACATCCCCAAGCTTAACTCCTGCTCGTCCGCGAGTAGGTAAGTGATAAAAAGAAAGAATAATTTTTGAGGTGACATGCACCATCAAAGACTTGATCAAAGTATTTGTAAAACATTTATAGCTAGGATCATAGTACTTCAATCATAACATGAAAGACAAAGTTCTAGCAATAAGACAAAGAAACTATGATGCAACATGAAAAGGCACAAACAAAAGATTCATGAATAACAATGCTTTGCAAGACGTTTGTTTGTTTCACATAAACAAAACATAGCATAATAGTATTCAGCTTGTCCCTCATAGAGTAGCAAATATAAATGCATAGGACACCTTCAAAGTTCATAAGAGTGACTAGATACAAATAGTTTAAAACAAGCAATATCAAGGTATGCATCAATCAACTAGTCTTGGGACAATGCACATAGAACTAAGAATGGCCACTATGCTCTCAAAGTAGGTGCATAAAGATAGAAGGTGGAGACTCAATATAATGGTGGAAGAAAGGCCTTTTATAAAAGGAAGTGGGGATTCAAGTCTCATAAAGAGCTTCCAAAAATTATGGTACTTATAGCTTTCAGCTCTCATTGCCCCTATCATAAGCATCTTGAAGTGATTAAGGTTAAAGTGAATAAACTATGGTGTACATGCTTGACGAAGTATAAGTCACAAATCTCATGTCCCTTGTATACGAGGGCCGCTCCTCATGCTACTCAAGTTTAGTCACCGGTAAGTTCTTGTCATCGTAAGTACATGTGTATCATAGAGAACCGCCAACGGGGTACCCCTTGCCCGATGATACGGAAGAATCCCCATATCAAAATGACAAGGCAAGCAGACAACGCGCATCTTAGCATTCTTCTTATTTACCATGGGAATATGGTGCTTTTTTCTCTCTTTCCTCTTTTCATAGTATCTCTTTTTTTTTCTCTTTTCTCTTTTTTTTTCTCAATATAGGACTCCTTTTTTATAAGAAGAATGCTTCATAGACAGCTCATTATGGTTACGCTGTAGGTTTCCACCATGTCAGCATGGATTAGACCAGCGGCCCAGGCGTTTGTCTAACACATATACATAACTCCATGGACTTACAAGCTCCCCTTTCATTTCACACCGACGACATCCATATACAAAAGAGCATGATATCAACTAGGTACAAGTACCAAGTGCAATGTTGAAAGCGTTCCCCATGAAAGCATGGTTCTGCTAATTCCCAACAAATAAGTGCAAGCATATACAACATAGAAGACACAATGGTTCAAGTTTATTAAGGGCAAGTAAAGTAAAGTGTGCCATCAAGTTTGTGAGAGCTTTAATCACTAGTTTTCTCATAACAAGTTTAATTTGGAAGGTAAACAAAAGCATGAATATACTTGGAACAACATAAGATAGTAGGTAGGTATGGTGGACTCCTTGGAATAACTTGGTTTAAGGAGTTGGATGCATGAGTGGAACTCATACTTTGTTGTGGAGGCTAGCAAAAGACTGGGACGACAAACTAAGAGAGCAATAATGGCCATAATCATGCAGAGCGACAAAACATCAATGATCAAAGCATAAAGTGATACTACAAGTTGAAAACTAAAGGATCATAAAGGCTATGGTGACTTGAGATAGTCATAACATGGTGTGAGCATGTGCCAAGTCAACCCAAATAAAGCATCAAAGGAGAATACCACTATACTATGCTTTAATATGCTAAAACAACGCATGATTCATCCAAGGCACATTAATCAATCTCAATTGTTTATAACAAGTCATGCTACAGCAAAGAATACTAAGTATAAAGCCAAAACAATATCAAGCACGGCATGACAAAGCATAGCCACAGTCAAAAACGAGCTCTTTTTACCACATAAGTATGAACTTTCCTACTCTTTTCCAAGCCAAACCAAACTATTTGCAAACCAACTTATGAAAGAGGGGGTCCAACCAACTTATTCAGGAAACTAAACAAACCAAGCAAACTAAAAACCAAAACGAAAACAAAAAAGAAGACGCTGCAAGAGAAACACAACTGTGCACGAAACAATAAAAATGAAGTGTTTGGAAGAAACCTGGGATTTTTATTGATGAAGAAGGGGATGCCTTGGGCATCCCCAAGCTTTGACGCTTGTACTTCTTGGATATTTCTTGGGGTGACACGTGTGGCATCCCCAAGATTGAGTTTTAGTCCATCCTTCATCTCATTACTCATTCCTTCCATACACCTGAAATTTTTCCTTCATACAAAACTTCACACAATCTTTATTAGCAACATTAGTGCACTCAAGATAAAAGGTCTTAAGGTTCAGTTATAACACCAAATAAACTTCCATTAGAACACTAGCTACTGAAGCACTTCCCTCAACAAGTTCAATTCCCCAAAAGAACTCAAAAAGGAACCAACAAGAAGCAAATGCAGAAAATGCCAGAAATCTGTCAAAACAGACCAGCAGGTAAAGACGAATTTTTTCGAAGACCTTCTGTTGCTCAAATGAAAAAGTGTTTAACTAACGAAAGTTAGATAACAACCTGGGGCAGAAGCACAAAATTCACGCCTCAAAAAGATGTTCAGAGATTTTACACGAATTTTTACGGTGAAGCACAGAAATCTGTTTCAGGACAGCAACTTTCCCAATCATTACTTCTCTCTCATTAGAGGTTATTCTTGGCACAAAAATCAAATAAAAAGGATAAGGGGAGGTTATTACTAAAGTAATAACTTCCAAGACTCATCTAAAACTTTTGGGTTATCTCCCAATAAGTACTTTTCTTTAACGCCTTTAAGTTAGGCATAAGAAGCAAAGAAAGAATCAAGTGTTCTCAAATGAAGAAGCATTAAGACCAATTTTTGTTTTCATAGGAGAAGCAAAAGAAATCTTTTATCTCTTTTTAGGGAAGTATTCTATACCTTTCTTGAGTGGGAGTTGGTATTTAATGGTGCCTTCTTTCATATCAATGATGGCACCAATAGTTCTAAGAAAAGGTCTTCCCAAAGTAATAGGACTAGAAGCATTGTATTCAACATCCAAAACATAGAAATCAACAGGGACATAGGCATTGTTAACCATAATAAGGACATCATTAAGACTCCCCATGAGTTTGTTTTAGCATTAGCATCAAGTGGGACATTCAAATAACAATCTTCAAGTGGAGGCAAATCAAGCATATCATAAATCCTTCTAGGCATAATAGAAACACTACTATCAAGATCACATAAAGCTTTGAAATCAAAGTCATTCACTTTCATATTAATGATGGGTTCCCAACCATCTGCTTGTTTTATAGGAATACAAGCTTTATGTTTCATCTTTTCTTCTTTAATCTTTATGAGAGCATCAATAATGTGTTTTGTAAAGGCCATGTTCGTTGCACTAGCATTAGGACTTTTAGCAAGCTTTTGTAGGAACTTAATAACTTCAGAGATATTGCAACCATCAAGATCAAAATCAAATTTATCATCTAAAGTAGTAGAACTATTACTAGCCTTAACAATAGTGGGGGTGATAGTAGAAACACTAATGTTTATAGCAATTTCATCTTCTCTTTCCCACTTAGCATGTAATTCAGCTAATAGTCTAACATTTTCATCAATTCTTACTTGTATAGCATTGGTAGCTGCAAAGGGATTGTCTAGTTTCAGGCTTAGCAGCCATTTTATTCAAAGTAGATTGAGCTTCAGCCAAAGATGCTATATTTCTTTTAGCATTAGAGAGTTTTTCCTCAATAGTTTTATTGAAAGCAGTTTGCTTACTAATAAAGTATTTAAGCATCACTTCAAGTTCAGAGGGAGCACTCTTATTATTGTTGTAAGAATTTCCATAAGCATTACCATTGTTGGGAGGATATGGCTTATAATTGTTGTTACCAAAATTGTTCCTATAAGCATTGTTACCATAAGCATTGTTGCCAAAATTGTTATTTCTTATAAGTTCACATCAACTTGCTCTTCTTGAGCAACCAAAGAAGCCAAAGGAACATTATTTGGATCAATATGGGCTTTCCCATTAACAAGCATAGACATAATAATATCAATCTTATCACTCAAGGAGGAGGTTTCCTCAACAGAATTTACCTTCCTACCTTGTGGAGCTCTTTCAGTATGCCATTCAGAATAATTAACCATCATATTGTCTAGAAGTTTTGTTGCAGCACCCAAAGTGATGGTCATAAAGGTACCTCCAACAGCAAAATCCAATAGGTTCCTTGAAGAATAGTTCAATCTTGCATAAAAAGTTTGGATGATCATCCAAGCAGTCAGTCCATGAGTGGGACAATTCTTTACCAAAGATTTCATTCTTTCCCAAGCTTGAGCAACATGCTCATTATCAAGTTGTTTAAACTTCATTATTTCACTTCTCATAGATATAATCTTAGCAGGAGGATAATACTTTCCAATAAAAGCATCTTTGCATTTAGTCCAAGAATCAATACTATTCCTAGTTAAGGAATTCAACCATTCTTTAGCTTTTCCTCTCAAAGAGAAAGGAAACAATTTCAGCTTAATAATATCACCATCTATATCCCTATGCTTTTGCATCTCACAAAGTTCAACAAAGTTATTTAGATGGGAAGCAGCATCTTCATTACCAATACCAGAAAATTGTTCTCTCATAACAAGATTGAGCAAAGCAGGTTTTATCTCAAAGAAAGTATTTTCAGCCACAGGTGGAGCAATAGGTGTGCTCATAAAATCATTGTTGTTGGTGCTAGTGAAGTCACACAACTTAGTGTTTTCAAGAGTAGTCATTTTTTGGGGTTTTCAAATAAGAAAGCAAACTAGTAGAACTAATGTTTTTTGTGTTTTTGAAAAAGAAACAAGCAAACACAGCAAAAAAAAACTAAGCAAAACAAAAATAACAAAGTAAAGAGATTGGTTATGATGAACTCCCCTTGTGAAGATGTCCTTGACTCCCCGGCAATGGCGCCAGAAAAATGCTTGATGGCTCAATGCATGACGCCCAGAAAAATGCTTGATGGCGGTGTTGATGTAGAGCTCGTTGGGAACCCCAAGAGGAAGGTATGATAAGCACAGCAGCAAGTTTCCCTCAGTTATGAAACCAAGGTTTAATCGAACCAGTAGGAGCAAGGAAACACCCCAAAGGTGTGACTAGCTGAGCTTTGGCAGGGCGCACTACCGGTGCTAGTAGCAACATGGATACCTACACAACACAACCATAGAACTTTGCCCCAACTTGCGATGAGGTTGTCAATCTCACCGTCTTTTGTAGAAAACAAAGGATTAAACGTATCGAATGGAAAGAAGTAAAAGTTTGCAGAAAGTAAACACAAAGCAGTAACAGTTTATAGATTGAATGTAAAAGACAAGGACCGGGATCCATAGTTCACTAGAGGTGGCTCTCCTTAAGATAGATAACATGCTGGGTGAACAAATTACAGCGGGGCAATTGACAAACACCGAGACAGCAATACATGCATATACTAATCATCTTGACTCCTTTGAGACTTGATTGGGCATTACAACATTATACATAGACAGCCATCCAACTGCGTCTATGACTAATAATCCACCTTCAGGTTATCATCCGAACCCCCTCTAGTATTAAGTTGCAAGCAACAGATTATTGCTTTACGAACTGCGTGTAAAGTAAACAATACGATTGTTCTATGAACAAAGGATTGTTGTTTTCTCCCTAGTAGCAACAACACATCTAGTACCATAGAGATTTCTGTCACTTCCCCAGATTACCAGAGGCATGAACCCACTATCGAGCATAAATACTAACTCTTGGAGTTGCTAGCATCTACTTGGCCAAGATAGCTACTAACAACGGAAAGCATGCAAGATCACAAATAACAAAGACATGATAGAATCAATAATCAATCTGAAATAGCATCTCAATATCCATCGGATCCCCACAAACACAACATGTATGGATTACAAATAGATGATCTTGATCATGAACGGAGCTCACAAGATCTAGACATGAAAGAACAAAGGAGGAGAACCAGCCATCTAGCTACAACATGGACCCGTAGTCCAGAGATGAACTACTCACGCATCACACCGGAGGCTTGCATGATGATGAAGAAGGCCTCCAGGGTGAATTCCCCTCTCTGGCATGGTGCTGGGAAGAGCTTCAGATCCCTTCCGATCTAGGGATGGAGATGACGGCGGCTACAGACTCTTTCATGGAATTTTGATCGGGTACTTAGGGTTTACGTCCCGAGGGCAATATATAGGCGGAAGGAGAGGCCGAGGGGGTGCTGGGGTCGGCCAGACCACCCCTGGTGCGGAACAGGCATGGCCGCGCGGCCAGGTGGTGTGGCCGGCCCCCAGCCCTTCTTCGTCTCGTATTCTGGCTCCAGATGTCTTCCGGAAAAATAGGCACTTTGGCTTTTGTCCCGTCTAATTTCGAGAATATTCATTTTTTGACTTTCCTGGAACCAAAAACAGCAGAAAATAGGCAGCTGGCACTGTGGCTCTTGTTAATAGGTTAGTCCAAGAAATCATATGAAAAGTACTCCAAAGTTGGAACAGAACACAAGAAAGTGGATAAAACCAAGCATGGAACATCAAAAATTATAGATACATTTGTAATGTATCACGCCGCAACTATACGGGCGAAACAACATCACCCACCCGTATAGTTCCGGCCGTATAGTTTGGTGCGACCACAAAATCACACCGGGGCGGCTAGGTCTCTCACCCCTCCTCATTATTTCTATCATATTCTCTCTCCAAACCTCTCAAAATCCACCTATAACTCTTCATTCTTCCCAGATTTCGTTCGTTGGAGTGGGGGAATCAACAAATCGGTATGTTTCTCTCCCTATCCATGCTTTATTTTCAGTTTTCCATGGTTGAAACTCTCACATTGATCTAGTGGATGAACTCAAGCTTATTTTGTTTTCCTATTGATTTCTCATGTTAGGATTGAATTTTTCCATATAGGATCGTTCATATATCATGTAGAAACTATATGCCTAAGGTTTTATGGTGAATTTTTTAGTGCATCACGATGAACTCGGTAACATCTTTCACAAGAGCAAGCGCCAACGTGGTGAGGGCTCGGGCTCAGGGTCCCGAGAGGAGCGCAACCCCAAGTTGGCCATGGTCTCATCTAGGAAGATTCTGCCCACACGTTAGGCTGACCATAGCTTTCTCACCACGACAGGGTTGAAGGCGGACTTCGACCTCATGTGTAACAAGTCCGGGCTAACGGTACTTGGCTTCGCAAGCCACGACACCTACGCCGAGCTTACCTACGAGTTCCTTGCCTCCTTCTATGACGACCACAGGGAGAAAGGTAATATGTGCACCGTAAGCTTCACCATGAACCAACAATACTATGAAATAACTTTCGAACAATTTTGCGATGCTTTCGGCTT
Source organism: Avena sativa (assembly GCA_916181665.1). Taxonomy (NCBI): domain Eukaryota; kingdom Viridiplantae; phylum Streptophyta; class Magnoliopsida; order Poales; family Poaceae; genus Avena; species Avena sativa. The sequence goes on from OV702289.1 coordinate 689,867,040, forward strand.
CCCCCATCTTGGGGAGCCAACTATTACTAACCTCTATGGCGTCACAAAGGGAGAGACCTGGGAGGTCATTTCTATTAATGGTGACACCAACTTGTATTAGAAGAAGATGTCCACCATTCAGAACCCAACCATCTGCTACTACGCCTTGTTCCTCGCCAACACACTACTTGGAAGAGGTGACACTGGTTCCATGGCTAATGCGGACATGGTAATGATCACCAAGGCTCTCTTTCCCACTGCACCGCAAAGCCCCAATCCTGCAGCTCTACTCATCCAGCACTTTCGCCACCAAAGCAACAAGACCAAAGGTGATATTCGCATTGGTGGATTGGTAACCCACCTTTCCCATGATTTAAATATTATACTACTTGTTATGAAATCTGTTGACAGTTCCAAGCTTATGGACGTCAAATATTTAACTGCTCGTGGCTTCCTTGGTGTTTACCAAGCTAACCGGAGGCTCCTAGCCTATCAATTTAGTTATCTTAATAATGCATAGGGAGAGCAGGTTTCGTTCCCCTGTCCCAAGCCTTCTCAGTTGTGGAGAAGGACACTTAGATCCTCACCAAGGACCAAGTGACAGAGATCATGGCCGAACTTCAGCCTGATGAAGGGGAAGATGAAGAAGGAGAGCAACATGATGACGATGAGCAGGGGCACGACCCTGCTTGGGAGGGACAACAGCAGCAGCAACAAGGGGGAGCTTGGGACCCATGGCCCAACCGGCCACAGTATGGGTTGATGACCCACAAGTATAGGGGGTGTATCGCTGTATTTTCGATAAGTAAGAGTGTCGAACCCAACAAGGAGCAGAAGGTGTTGACGAGTAGCTTGGAGCAGGAATTCTTTCTAAATACTTAGCAAACAGATTTTTAGGTTTTTTTGGTAATGCAGATAAATAAAGTACGAGTAAATAAAAGACAATAATAATAAATGCAGCAAGTGGCCCAATCCTTTCTTTAGCAAAGGACAAGATAGTTGTATTACTTAAGATGACCAAACATTCTCGAGGACACACGGGAATATCGTCAAGTGCTTTCGCTTCATATAGTTGATTAATCTTCTTTAGTTTGACAAGTGTTGTGTGGATGAACCTGTGCTAATGTACCGACCTTTCTAGGACTAATACATAATTGTGATTAAACCCCTTGCAAGCATCCACAAGCACAAGAAAGCAATTATGATAGAAACCTAACCACAACTTTAAACTCTAAGATCCTGACATCCCTTGTGCAAAGGTTTCCTAACGGGGGGCCAGGTTTCTATCACTCCGGCAACCCCTACGATTAGTAGCCAAATACACAATACATTCCCCTAGGTCCATAAAGGTGAAGTGTCATGTAGTCTACGTTCACATGACACCACTAGAAGAATAACACCACAACTTAAATAACAAACTATTGAATCTTTCTCAACACAATTCCACTACTAACAACATGACCTCTCCCAAGTCCTCAAGAACTAAACGAACTACTCACAAGACATCATATGGATCAAGATCAGAGATGATATAATGATAAGTAACAATCTGAACATAACAATAATTCAGTGGTTCTACTCAATGGCATCAACTACAACAAGTAATCAACACCAGGAAAGTTTCCCCTAAGAACTATGCAAGATTCAACCCAATTGTTACAACGGTATGAAATGGTGATGATGGTGCTGGTGGAGATGATGATGGAGATGATGATGATGATCCCGATGAAGTCCAGCTTGATGGTGGTGTTGATGGCGACGATCTCCCCTCTCCGGGAAGGAATTCCCCCGGCAGAATTCTGTCTACCGGAGAGATCTTTCTCTCTCTGTAGTTTTCTGCCCCGCAGAGGCGGCAGAATCTTTCTGTGGTCGCCCCCTAGGTATTAGGGTTTCATGGTGATAATATACGCCAAAGGGGAGAGCCAGGAGTGGGCTAGGGTGGCCACACCACCTGGTGGCACGGCCAGGGGTGGCCTGCGCTAGGGCGTGGTGCGGGGCCCCTGTGGCCCATCTCCACTCCCCCTTCTGGCATACTTCGTCTTCTGGAAAAATAGGATTTTTGGTACATTGCAAATGTATCTATAATTTTTGATGCTCCATGCTTGGTTTTATCTACTTTCTTGTTTTTTGTCCACACTTTGGAGTACTTTTCATATGATTTCTAGGACTAACCTATTAACAAGAGCCATAGTGCCAGCTGCCTGTTTTCTGCTGTTTTTGGTTCCAGGAAAGTCAGAAAATGAATATTCTCGGAATTGGACGAGACAAAAGCCAAAGTGCCTATTTTTCCAGAAGACATCTGGAGCCAGAATACGAGACGAAGAAGGGCTGGGGGCTGGCCACACCACCTGGCTGCGCGGCCAGGCCTGTTCCGCACCAGGGGTGGTCTGGCCGACCCCAGCACCCCCTCGGCCTCTCCTTCCGCCTATATATTGCCCTCGGGACCGAAACCCTAAGTACCCGATCAAAATTCCATGAAAGAGTCTGTAGCCGCCGTCATCTCCATCCATAGATCGGAAGGGATCTGAAGCTCTTCCCAGCACCATGCCAGAGAGGGGAATTCACCCTGGAGGCCTTCTTCATCATCCTGCAAGCCTCCAGTGTGATGCGTGAGTAGTTCATCTCTGGACTACGGGTCCATGTTGTAGCTAGATGGCTGGTTCTCCTCTTTTGTTCTTTCATGTCTAGATCTTGTGAGCTCCGTTCATGATCAAGGTCATCTATTTGTAATCCATACATGTTGTGTTTGCGGGGATCCGATGGATATTGAGATGCTATTTCAGATTGATTATTGATTCTATCATGTCTTTGTTATTTGTGATCTTGCATGCTTCCGTTGTTAGTAGCTATCTTGGCCAAGTAGATGCTAGCAACTCCAAGAGTTAGTATTTATGGTCGATAGTGGGTTCATGCCTCTGGTAATCTGGGGAAGTGACAGAAATCTCTAAGGTACTAGATGTGCTGTTGCTACTAGGAAGAAAAAAACAATCCTTTGTTCATAGAACAATCGTATTGTTTACATTACACGCAATTCGTAAAGCAATAATCTGTTGCTTGCAACTTAATACTAGAGGGGGGTTGGATGATAACCTGAAGGTGGATTATTAGTCATAGATGAAGTTGGATGGCAGTCTATGTATAATGTTGTAATGCCCAATCAAGTTCCAAAGGAGTCAAGATGATTAGTATATGCATGTATTGCTTTCTCGGTGTTTGTCAATTGCCCCGCTGTAATTTGTTCACCCAGCATGTTATCTATCTTAAGGAGAGCCACCTCTAGTGAACTATGGACCCCGGTCCTTTCTTTTACATACAATCTACAAATTGTTTACTGTTTTGTGTTTACTTTCTGCAAACTATTACTTCCTTCCATTCGATACGTTTAATCCTTTATATTCAGCACAACCGTTGAGATTGACAACCTCATCGCAAGTTGGGGGCAAAGTTCTAAGGTTGTGTTGTGTAGGTCTCCATGTTGCTACTAGCACTGGTAGTGCGCCCTGCCAAGGCTCAGCTAGCAACACCTTTGGGGTGTTTCCTTGATCCTATTGGTTCAATTAAACCTTGGTTTCATAACTGAGGGAAACTTACTGCTGTGCTCATCATACCTTCCTCTTGGGGTTCCCCAATGAGCTCCACATCAACACCGAGCCATCAAGTATTTTTCTGGCACCGTTGCCGGGGAGTCAAGGACATCTTCACAAGGGGAGTCCCTCATAACCAATCTCTTTACTTTGTTATTTTTGTTTTGCTTAGTTTCTTTTTCTTTGTTTGCTTGTTTCTTTATCAAAAACACAAAAAAATTTAGTTTTACAATTTTGATTTCTTTATTGAAAACACACAAAAAATTAGTTCCTACTATAGTTGTTATTTTCGTTGGTCTGTTATTGTCTTGCTTTATCATGCTTTCTATCAATGGTTGGTTTCTTTGAAACTGAATCTTATTGGCAAGGTGGGTTCACGGAAGAACAAAAATATTATTATAAGGAACACCGCTTGTCACAAAAAGGGAAACACTTATGGGAACAAATTGATAAATTGTATACCATTGCTATAAACGTGTGCTCTACTTATAATGTTACTTATTGCTTTGATAAATCTTGTTGCTGTAGGAGGTATAAACACCTCCCTTTTCAATGTGAGTATAATGATAATGTTACCATATCTTCTTATGTTAAAGGGAATTATGACTTTTATGATGTGGAACAATATGAAGAATTTATTGCTTGGAAGGGTGCATTTGAACTTGCTAGTTTGCTTGAAAATACTGATGATTCACCTTATAAATATCAGGTTTATGATATACTTAAATTTTTCTTTGATAATTACAAGGTAGAAAATGGTTACATTCTTGAATATCTTAATAGATGCTCTCCACCAATGGAAGAGACTAATGCCTTGCAGGAGCCTATGGAAGAAGAAATTGCTGAAACTGGAAGCTCATTGGATGAAAAAGAGGAGGAGAGTGATGATCAAGAGGAGAAAGAATGGATCTACCCAGCCCTACCTTCTAATGTGAGTAACTCTTTACCCCTTACATTATTTGATTGTCCCCCATGCTTACCAAAGGAGGACGAATGTCATGTTCCTGAGGATTCTTTTGAAAATGTTTATAATAAAGCTCTAGTGTTTGTAGATCATGAAAAGCATGCTTTATGTGATAGTTATATTGTTGAGTTTATTCATGAGGCTACTGGAAATTATTATGAGAGAGGAAAATATGGTTGTAGAAGTTTTCATGGTACTAAAACACCTCTCCATGTGCTGAAAGTTTGGAAGTTGCTCTTGTTTTATCTACCCACTCTTGTTACTATGTGCTTCTTTGATTTATTTTCTTACAAGATTCCTATGCATAGGAAGTGGTTTAGACTTAAATGTGTTTTGAATTTGCTTCTTGATGCTCTCTTTTACTTCAATTCATATTTGTTATGTGAGCATCTTCTCAAACTATCTTATGCCTAACTTAAAGGCATTAAAGAAAAGTACTTATTGGGAGATAACCCAAAAGTTTTAGATGAGTCTTGGAAGTTATTACTTCAATAATAACTGCTCCTTATCCTTTTTATTTGCTTTTTGTACCAAGAGTAACCTCTAATGAGAGAGAAATAATGATTGGGAAAGTTGTTGTCCCGAAACAGATTTTTGTGCTTCAACGTAAAAATTCGTGTAAAATCTATGAACGTCCTTTTGAGGCGTGAATTTTTGTGCTTCTGACCCAGGTTGTTATCTAACTTTATTTAGTTCAACACTTTTTTATTTGATCAACAGAAGGTCTTCGCAAAAATTTGTCTTTAGCTGCTGGTCTGTTTTGATAGATTTCTGCCATTTTCTGCATTTGCTTCTTGTTGGTTCCTTTTTGAGTTCTTTTGGGGAATTGAGATTTTTGAGGGAAGTGCTTCAGTAGCTAGTGTTCTAATGGAAGTTTATTTGTGTTAGAACTGAACCTTAAGACCTATTATCTTGAGTGCACTAATGTTGCTAATAAAGATTGTGTCAAGTTTTGTATGAAGGAAAATTTTTAGGTATATGGAAGGAATGAGTAATGAGATGAGGAATGGACTAAATCTCAAGATTGGGGATGCCACGCGTGTCACCCCAAGAAATATCCAAGAAGTACAAGCGTCAAAGCTAGGGGATGCCCAAGGCATCCCCCTCTTCATCAATAAAAATCCCAGGTTTCTTCCAAACGTTTCATTTTTATTGTTTCATGCACAATTGTGTTGTTCTTGGAGCGTCTTCTTTTCGTTTTTGTTTTTGTTTTTTGTTAGCTTGGTTTTCTTAGTTTACTGAATAAATTGGTTGGACCCCCTCTTTCATACATTGGTTTTCAAATAGTTTGGTTTGATTTGGAAAAGAGTAGGAAAGTTCATGCTTAAGTGGTAAAGAGAGCTTGTTTTTGACTGTGGCCTATGCTTTGTCATGCCATGCTTGATATTGTTTTGGCTTTATGCTTAGTATTATTTGTTGTAGAATGACTTGTTATAAACAATTGAGATTGCTTAATGTGCCTTGGATGAATCATGCGTTGTTTTAGCATATTAAAGCATAGTATAGTGGTATTCTCCTTTGATGCTTTATTTGGGTTGACTTGGCACATGCTCACACCATGTTATGACTATCCAAAGTCACCATAAGCCTTTATGATCCTTTAGTTTTCAACTTGTAGTATCACTTTATGCTTTGATCAATTATGTTTTGTCGCTCTGCATGATTATGGCCATTATTGCTCTCTTAGTTTGTCGCTCCCAGTCTTTTGCTAGCCTCCACAACCAAGTATGATTTCCACTCATGCATCCAACTCCCTAAACCAAGTTATTCCAAAGAGTCCACCATACCTACCTACTAGCTTATGCTATTCCAAGTATATTCATGCTTTTGTTTATCTTCCAAATTAAACTTGTTATGAGAAAACTAGTGATTAAAGCTCTCACGAACTTGATGGCACACTTTACTTTTTTGCATCTAATAAAGTTGAACCATCGGGTCCTTATTTGTTGCGTATATGCTTGCGCTTTATAAGTTGAAGTTAGCAGAACCATGTATCATGGGGAACGATTTCAACATTGCACTTGTACTTTGTACCCCATTGATATCATGTTCTTTTGCTTATGGATCCCGGCGGTGTGAAATAAAAGTGGAACTTGTAAGATCATGGAGTTTGTATGTGTGTTAGAGAAACGCCTAGGCCGCTAGCCTAAGCCATGCCTAATCATGGTGGAAACTTGCAGCATCACCATAATGAGCACTCTATGAAGCATCCTCAATAAAAACCTATGTAAATAGCAAATAACAAATAAAAAGATCGCTGAGATGCTCATTGTCTGCTTGCCTTGTCATTTTGATTATGGGATAGCTCATGTATCATGTGCAAGGGGTACCTCGTTGGCGGTTCTTTATGATACATATGTACTTACAATGACAAGAGCTTACTTGTGACTAAAGTTGAGTAGCATGAGGATCGGTCTTCGTAAGTAAGGGGCATGAGATTTCGTTTTATAACTTATCAAGCATATCATCTTAGTTGTGTCACTTTAACCTTAATCACCTTCAAGATGCTTATGATAGGGGCAATGAGAGCTGAAATCTATAAGTACCATAATTTTTGGAAGCTCTTTATGAGACTTGAATCCCGCAAGATTCGCTGATATACGAAATCAGGCAAGTCTTCTATTTTGTATTGAAGACTACAAGATCATGGGTTATATGTATATAAAAGAAAAAGGAGAAAATGATTAAAAAAAGAAAAGAGGGAATTCCTAATCCAATCAAAAAACTGAACCGAAGCAACAAGGGTGCCGTAAAGAAAAGCAACCGAACCTGAGAGCTAGAGCTATGAATCGAAAGATACCAAAATTAGGAACGACTCCGTCGATAAGAGCTCTTGGGAGTCATCAGCCTGTTATCCCCGGCGTACCTTTGATCCGTTGAGCGAGAGCCCTTCCACACGGGACTCCCGGATCACTATGGCCGACTTTCGTCTCTGTTCGACCAATCGGTCTCACAGTCAGGCAGGCTTATACCATTACGTTGACGAGCAGAATCAATGCTTGAGTCTACCTTTGCACACCTCTGTTACTCTTTAGGAGGCATCCGCCCCAGATAAACTACCCACCTCGCAGTGTCCCCCCCCCCCCCCCGAATGATCGGTGCGGCGGTTAGGCATCCTTAGACGAAAGAGTGGTCTTTTAGGATTGGTCGTTGTGTGTCACCACCTCCCTCTCTGGCATATCAATTTGAAAGGGAAGCAAGCAGAAAGGAAAACACAGAAGTATGAATTGGATCAAAAGAAAGAAGCAAACCAGAGGAGTCGCAGGTAGGATTTGTTTGGGCCATTGGCCCTTCCCCGCCCTAATGGAACCAATGGAAAAGGGTAGGGTCATCAAGTAGAGGCTTCGCCTTTCTCTTCGGATTGGACAATAACTCCATCACATCCCTACTTCCTTCTATGAAGGCCTTTCTCCCACCATTATATTGAGTCTCCACCTTCTATCTTTATGCACTTACTTTGAGAGCATAGTGGCCATTCTTAGTTCTATGTGCATTGTCCCAAGACTAGTTAATTGATGCATAACATGATATTGCTTGTTTTAAACTATTTGTATCTAGTCACTCTTATGAACTTTGAAGGTGTTCTATGCATTTATATATTTGCTACTCTATGAGGGACAAGCTGAATGCTATTATGCTATGTTTTCTTTATGTGAAACAAATAAACGTCTTGCAAAGCATTGTTATTCATGAATCTTTTGTTTGTGCCTTTTCATGTTGCATCATAGTTTCTTTGTCTTATTGCTAGAACTTTGTCTTTCATGTTATGATTGAAGTGCTATGATCCCAGATTTGAATGTTTTACAAATACTTTGATCAAGTTTATGATGGTGCATGTCACCTCAAAAATTATTCTTTCTTTTTATCACTTACCTACTCGAGGACGAGCAGGAGTTAAGCTTGGGGATGTTGATACATTGCAAATGTATCTATAATGTTTGATGCTCCATGCTTGGTTTTATCTACTTTCTTGTGTTTTGTCCACACTTTGGAGTACTTTTCATACGATTTCTTGGACTAACCTATTAACAAGAGCCACGGTGCCAGCTGCCTGTTTTCTGCTGTTTTTGATTCCAGGAAAGTCAGAAAATGAATATTCTCGGAATTGGATGTGACAAAAGCCAAAGTGCCTATTTTTTCGGAAGACATCTGGAGCCAGAATACGAGACGAAGAAGGGCTGGGGGGGCCGGCCACACCACCTGGCTGCGCGGCCAGGCCTGTCCCTCGCCAGGGGGTGGTATGGCTGACCCTAGCACCCCCTCGGCCTCTCCTTCCGCCTATATATTGCCCTCATGACCAAAACCCTAAGTACCCGATCAAAATTCCACGAAAGAGTCTGTAGCCGCCGTCATCTCCATCCCTAGATCGGGAGGGATCTGAAGCTCTTCTCGGCACCCTGCCGGAGATGGGAATTCACCCTAGAGGCCTTCTTCATCACCATGCAAGCCTCCGGTGTGATGCATGAGTAGTTCATCCTTGGATTACGGATCCATGTAGTAGCTAGATGGCTGGTTTTCGTCCTTTGTGCTTTCATGTTTAGATCTTGTGAGCGCCGTTCATGATCAAGATCATCTATTTGTAATCCATACATGTTGTGTTTGTGGGGATCCGATGGATATTGAGATGCTATTTTAGATTGATTATTGATTCTATCATGTCTTTGTTATTTGTGATCTTGCATGCTTTCTGTTGTTAGTAGCTATCTTGGCCAAGTAGATGCTAGCAACTCCAAGAGTTAGTATTCATGCTCGATAGTGGGTTCATGCCTCTGGTAATCTGGGGAAGTGATAGAAATCTCTAAGGTACTAGATGTGCTGTTGCTACTAGGGAGAAAACAACAATCCTTTGTTCATAGAACAATCGTATTGTTTACATTACACGCAATTCGTAAAGCAATAATCTGTTGCTTGCAACTTAATACTGGAGGGGGTTCGGATGATAACCTGAAGGTGGATTATTAGTCATAGATGCAGTTGGATGGCGGTCTATGTATAATGTTGTAATGCCCAATCAAGTTCCAAAGGAGTCAAGATGATTAGTATATGCATGTATTGCTTTCTCATTGTTTGTCAATTGCCCCGCTGTAATTTGTTCACCCAACATGTTATCTATCTTAAGGAGAGCCACTCTAGTGAACTATGGACCCCGGTCCTTTCTTTTACATACAATCTACAAATTGTTTAATGTTTTGTGTTTACTTTCTGCAAACTATTACTTCTTTCCATTCGATACATTTAATCCTTTGTTTTCAGCAAAACCGGTGAGATTGACAACCTCATCGCAAGTTGGGGGCAAAGTTCTGTGGTTGTGTTGTGCAGGTCTCCACATTGCTACTAGCACCGGTAGTGCGCCCTGCCAAGGCTCAGCTAGCAACACCTTTGGGGTATTTCCTTGCTCCTACTGGTTCGATTAAACCTTGGTTTCATAACTGAGGGAAACTTACTGTTGTGCTCATCATACCTTCCTCTTGGGGTTCCCCAACGAGCTCTACATCAACACCGAGCCATCAATTTTCCATGTATTTTCCCGGATTTTCTGATCTTCGTGAATTTCGCCTCCAAACAACCCCTTTTCCATTAGAATCTTGACTGCAGCGGTCCATCCTCCAAAAGTCATCAACCATGCAAAAATAGATGAAATAACATAAGTATCATCTCTTAATATGAAATATATTAGTGAATAACAGTAAATTATGATATAGAATACTGATGCAAAATGGACGTATCAACTCCCCCCAAGCTTAGACTTCGCTTGTCCCCAAGCGAAAAGCTCAATAAACATGACCTGTGGTTTATGGAGTGAAGAGTCGATAAAAGAATATGGACAAGAAGCATCACATTCATCAATACACAAATCATAATAGAAGACAACTCACTATTATATAACTTAACTTGCAATAAGCAAAGGAAACACAATAAAGATACATAAAGTAAATCATAATTGGTAATGGCAAACTTAGCTCTTGGTCAAAGAATAGTTAACAATTTGCAGGAGTTCAATCATAAAGGGGTTTTCAATGATAGCTTTCAAAGCAATATTCACTAAGATAAGAGCAGTGTGCAAAACTAGGAACATAAGAACATGATTGAATAAATCATCACATGAATGAATGAAACATAACAACTCAAAATACTTGCTGAGATAGAAAGGAATAAGTTTACTGACTCAACTAAAAAGTAAAAGATAGGCCCTTCGCAGAGGGAAGCAGGGATTTCAAGTTTCATAAAGAGCTTCCAAAAATTATGGTAGTTATTAGCTTTTAGCTCTCATTGCCCCTATCATAAGCATATTTAGGTGGTTAAGGTTAAATTGAGCAAATTATGGAGTATATGCTTGACAATTGGCAATCTCATGTCCCTTGAATACGAGGGTCGCTCCTCATGCTACTCAAGTTTAGTTACCGGTAAGTTCTTGTCATAGTAAGTACATGTGTATCATAGAGAACTGCCAATGGGGTACCCCTTGCCCGATGATACGGAAGAATCCCCATATCAAAATGACAAGGCAAGCAGACAATAAGCATCTCAGCAATCTTCTTATTTACCATGGGAAAATGGTGCTTTTTTCTCTCTTTCCTCTTTTCTCACCTCTTTTTCTTTTTCTCAATCTGTATCTCTTTTTTTATAAGAAGAATGCTTCATAGATTTCTCATTATGGTTACGCTGCAGGTTTCCACCATGATTAGGCATGGATTAGACCAGTGGCCCAGGCGTTTCTCTAACACACATACATAACTCCATGGACTTACAAGCTCCCTGATGAGGGTTTAACTCATCAATGCCCATTGTTATGGACTTGGGTTTTGGAGAAGGAGGGAGCGCTGGAGACATCTATCGGCTAGCAAACAAGCACACAGGAGACTCAAAGATTTACCTAGGTTTAGGACTCGTAGAGTTCCCTACTCCTGCTTGTCTGCTCGTGGAATTATCGAAGGAATCGAAGATTACAATGGTGCGCAGATGCAATCTGGCGGGGGTTGTGGAAACTAGGGTTGCGTGTGTCCTCCTCGCCGCCCCCTCCTAGCCTTTATATAGGTAGGCTAGGTCTCGGGTAGCAGGTCGAGTTGGTTACAAGTTAGGGTTTTCCCCTTCAAACTTTCTATCTTTAGCTTCTTCTTGTTCTTCAAGTAATCGAGAGTCCGTAGGTTACTCGAGTCCTTCATTTGGGCCTTGGCGACACCGTGGGCCTTTACGTATTTAGACCGTATATACCAAGCTCGAGTACTTATAGGTTATACCCATGTCAGTAGCCCCCGAGTGTCTAGTGGAATCGCAGATTCGACTGGGGACTTTTTTGAAATCTTTCGAGTGCATGAATGAGTATATTTCGACTGCTTTGTTTGTGTCATAGGGATTGTTGATGTGCATGCCTGATTTAACCGAAGTATCGGTATCAGTTAACCACCTTAGGGTGAAACAACACAATCTACTCGAACTCGAGTCCCCGGACTCGAATCCGGAAAAGTGCTGGCGTAATTCGACTCAAGCCACGGAGGTCTTACAGGAGTCGAATTCCAGTTATATGGGTGTGAGCACTCGACGCGTCCGTCAAGGCATGTTCATCGTACCTGTAGGTACGGATACATTTCTAGTAGTGCACAACTAATGCGTTGCCAGGCCTTATTCAGGTCTTACCTTCACACTATAAGCGCGACATCCGAATTTTATCATCGCGGAGACGATTCGAGTGACCCAGGAGACGCAGTCTCTTTGTAGGGAAAAATTATGAGGCGGTGTCGCCATGAGTTTCGAGTGTGGATATTATCAACACACAATTTTTTGTATAAATAATCATAGGATGCGCGACCAGCGCTCCCTATGGGAGTAGCCCCCGAGTGCCTGGTTGAGTCGAAGACTCAGGCAGGGACTGAAGAATCTTTTTGCGACTGCTGTCGTCTTTTGTTTGCTTGTTTCAGTCGAATTTGTTTCCGACGCTCCCTATGGGAGTAACCCATGTTCATAGTCAAGCCATGCTTCGAGTGGTTGGGTTTGCTTTGATTATCCATATTCCTGAAAAAGAAGAAGAAAGAAAAATCGTAGAGTGCGCGACCAGCACTCCCTATGGGAGTAGCCCCCGAGTGCTTGGTGGAGTCGAAGACTCGAGCAAGGACTAAAGTAGTCGAAGTCTTCTGCTACGTAGCTTTGATGACGTCAGTGCTGACGATTTCATGACCTTAGTTGCCCGCGTGAGCGAGTTTGACGGGACGTGACGAGCAGTGGGTCCCACTTTCTGACTTTGATTTGACTGGGTATGCGTAATCTTTATTTTAACTGCGCCTCCTTGATTTCCGCGCATAATGGGAGCAGTGGAGGGACGGTTCGCGCTTCCACTCCTCCACGTGTCCAGCATGATGTTTGCCACGCGTCCAGTAGGGTTTTTCTGAGCCGTTGGATTGCATCTTCCAGGGGTTAAGTAGCGGTGCTATGACGATAATTTCTCATCTGCTCGCATTCATCTTTTGCTTCCATCGCCATTGCCGCTACTCATCTGCTTTCTCTACGGTCGTCTCGTCCTTGACGCTGGACCAGCTCTGCTCGTTTCCAAGCTACTTCCTTCGGTCACATCGCCGCCGTGCAATGGGGAAGAAGAAGGGAGGTGCCGCGGCCGATTCCACGGCTACAGCTGCTGCGGCGAAGAAGAAAGGCGGCTCCGCCGCTGCGGGCACCAGCACCGCCACCGACGGGAAGAAGAAGGGCACGGGCACCCACGTCACGAATGGCGCGTGGCGTCCCTCCATCATCAAGTCATCGGATCTCCGTCTTCTTCGCCAAGACAGAGTGCTGTCTGACGCAGTCGCCGACGCGCGCGTCCCTGGCGGTGAGACAATTCCTTCTCATCTCGCTGGTTTTCGAGTGATGTTTTTGGCATTCATCATTCGTGGTCTTTCCTTGCCCCTTCACCCCATTTTTAGGGGCCTCCTTTGTTTCTACGGGCTTCAGCTCCATCAGCTGACCCCGATCTTGATCCTCCACATCTCTTGCTTCATTACCCTCTGCGAGTGCTGGCTCGGAATTGAGCCGCACTTCGGCCTCTTCAAGCGCCTCTTCGAGTTGAAGCGCCGATCTGCATCTGGCTATTTAGTCTATGATGTAGGTGGTTGCGGAATTCATGTCGACCCATCCGCCACCTATTTCGACATCAAGCTCACAGCGTCCGTCCAAGGGTGGAGGGACAAATGGTTCTACATCCGCGATGAGAAGGTTGGCGACGAGCACTTCGGACTCGCACCGTTCGATCCCGTGATGCCGTGCAATAGGAGGCGCTCCTGGAATAATGTAGTCATGCCTAGCGAATCCATGGAGACGGATGTGCTGTACGAGCGCGTCTGCGACCTCGAGAGTCGCCTCGGCACAGAGGAGGAGGCTGCACCCTCATTCGCACGTGGCTGCGTTGTCGCATCCACCCCTGCAGGCCAGAGTCCACCCCATGTTTCAGTGGACTAGCACTGACGATCCCACCCGCGTGTCTGCCGATGGCATGTCCGCGAGTGAGGTGGACAAAAGGGTTCGACTGGTCACCAAGTACACTGTCAAAGATGTGCTCCCTAGTGAGCCAGTCGTTCCTCCGTTTGATGCTGCTAACCCTCCTCCTGAGGTATAGTTGTGCTACGCAGTAGCTTAGTTTGTCGATTGATTTTCTGCTGTTTATTTACTTTTTGCTGAACTGGTTGTCTGTATGCAGGATTGGGCGGTGTCGCCTTGTATGCCCCCTCTTCCTGAGGGGATTATCCCTCGTGAAGCCTTGGAAGAGGACGCGTCGGAGTTGACCGTCCCATTTGATGCGGAGGAGGAAGCCCCCGAGTCCGGTAGTCCGGATACTCGCAAGCGTTCGTGCGGCAAGGATTCTGATGCGTTGTCTCCTTCGACTCCGGAAGGTGCAGGTGTAGGTGCGGAATCACCGATCCTTGCCATTCCTATGAGCGCCGTGGCACCATCCTCTCGCAAGAAGATGCGATTGCCCAAGGAGTCCTCATTAGAGTCGGGGGAGCCCACTTTTGACTTTGACAAGTTTGATTGGTAAGTTTTCTAGTTTACTTGTTCTTCTCTGTTTTGCCTTTGTTGGCTCGTCTCTGGGTTTGCCATTTCTTGATGTGGATTTTTTCTTGCAGTCAAGAGGCGTCGTCATCTTCTGGCGACATCCAATTTTTGAAAGAATCAGGAGTCGCGACCTCAAAGGCCAAGAACGAGGTTGAGCATGCTCCTTCCCCTCCATTGGCGGCCCACTCCGGGCACAACTCTTCCAGTTCTCCTCATGCAGGGGAGCATCGAATGGTTGCCCAGATGACTGCGCACCAAACGACTTCGGAGTCTTTGGAGGATCACGCAAGTGTAGGCTTTTTCTTCTTTTTGATGTTGTAGTCGATGGCTTCTGCTGATCCTTTGTTATGCGATAGCTCCTTGCGAAGGAGGCCACGCACTTGGCGGAGCAAGTGCTTGCGATGGGCCGCCAGCATGCGATGCTGGAGACGCGTCATCACGTGGTTGAGAGTGAGTGTCCTGCACTTCTTCTTATTCTCCTTTGATATAGTCGACTGATAGTCAAACCTTTTTTGCTGTGTAGCTGAACATAATGCCCTCCTGCGCGACGCTGCCACCATGGAGAAAACTCTCGCCGCGGCTGTGAAGGGTCGCGATGAGGCAATCGCGGCGCGTGACGAGGCACAAAGGTGCAAAGGGGATCTTCGTGCTTCCATTGCATATAGGGAGAAGTTGTTCGAAGAACAGCTTTTCTCAATTGCCAAAGCCCTCTCGGGTACCTTGTTTGGACATCATTGTTGTTCTCTATTTGTTATTTTGCCGTTGGCGTTGATGTTTGATATTCATGTGTTGGTTTTTGTGCAGATTCCAGCGGTTTTGAGCTTCGATCCTCAGGCCCTCCACCGCGATGACGCTTTGGCGGGCGCGCTTTCGGCAGTCGAGGACCGCAGCGTCGCTGTTCAAGATACACTCTCCAAGGCCAAGGGCGTTCTCAGTCGCCTCCGGGAGGAGCTGATGCCCAAGGCTGAGCTAATCGAGAACATGGGCGAGCTGGTGGAGTCTTTCGCCAGGGGTGTTCCCTCCAGCTTCAAGAACTCACTCCGCGTGGCTAGCGCGTCCATGTCACTTGCCATGGTGCAGGCCCACGGAGTCGCGATTGATCCTGCCGTTGTGTTGAAGGCAATGCCTATTAGCGTGGAAGGCCAGCAGGTAGTCTTTGCTCCTTTCGCGACTGCCTGTGGTAAATATGGGCCGCAGCTGATAAACACGATCGTGAAGTATTCTAAGGAGCTGCAGCGTGTTAAGAAGGCGACAAAGACTGTGACATCAGGTGCTGGCGGAAATTCAGTGGCATCTGACACTGCCACGGACTTGATGAATCCCCCGAAGCCATCGAAGTTGAAGAAGCTAATCGCTCCTTAGTAGCTTTGTAATAGTTAACTAGTTTATGTCCTTTGTTAAGAACATGCCTGCTGGCGAGTGTATCTAGTCTTGAATGCACTTGAATCTTTTGTCTTTGTGTTGATTTGGTCGTCTTATTTGTTTCTATCTTGGCTTGTGGTAGGGTACATCGAGTGATCCTTTGAGGGAAACTCAGGACTCGCCGCCTCTTGATGATACTTTGGCACTGCTACGCTCCAGGGTAGATGAGTTGTCGCTGCTTTCACGATTGCGTGACCGCGTGACGCAGCTGGAGCATGAGTTACCCATGCTCCGTAGTAACGCGGATGTATGGAAGTCGAAGGCGGAGAAGGCCGCTGCCCGCGAGCAGTATCTGCTTGGCGAGGTGACGCAGCTGGGCGACCAATTCAAGTGTTCGTTTGCTTTCTCTTATCTTTTCCTTGTAGTCACTCGCGATGGTGCGCTGTACTTATGCTGTTGTTGCTGCTTCGTGTAGTTGTCAGCGCACGTCATCCGCAGGATGAGAAGGATAGAATTGCCATTCATATGCATGATCTCACCCAGGAGCAACTTTAAGAGAGTGGATACTTCTGGGTAGATCATGATCATGCGATTGCGCTGGCGACCCTGCAGGATCGTGCGTCGCGAGTGCTGTACTTCCTGAAGAAGTCACAGTCATGCTTGAAGAACATTTATCGAATGATGTTTCCGCTGGATGTTACTCCGTCGAGCTTGCTGGCCCTCCTTGCCAAGTTTCAAGATCTGACCGTGGTTCGCGAGTGCGTGAGGCAACAGTTGGTGGCTGGTGCCAAGGCCGCTATATCGCTAGTGCGACTACATAGGCCTGACGTATATGTTGCGGCAATTGCGGCTTGGCCGCCTGTGCCACCAGCAGGTTCTGCCTGGAATATGGTGCCGCACTACCAGGCTGTGGATCGCCCAGCGGAAGAGATCGTCGACTTCTTTGAGGAACAAACCAACGTTCTCTTGCTGCAGTAGTAGCTTAGTTTGTATCCTGCACAAAAGTGTACCCGTGTTGTAAAGTTCGTATAAATGTTGTATATAATTTATTGTCGAATATGTATAAAGAGCTTTGTGAGAATGAAGTGCGTTGCACTATGCGAATCCTTTTTGTTATCCTGGCCATGCTTTTATCTCAGTCCCTTGTCAACCTGTCAGGTGCGTTGCAGCTGGGTTGATGTTGTGTCAAGGGTTTCGATTGATGTGCCAGCTACTCAGGATATCGCATTTTGGTTCGTAGAACAGATGTATATAGGGTGGCGTAGCCGCCGAGTCGATAAGTTGCGGAAAAATAAAGGAAGATACAGAGTTTTGGGGCACTTAGCTTTATTTATTTGTGAGACAGTACGAGGTACAATGTGTGGCTAAGTAGCCTTGGCTGAGTGCCTTATTTGCGATGCAAAAGTAAAATGACTAAGCGTAGAAGCATCGCAACTGTGCTACGTTCCAAGGGTTGGAGTATGCGAGTCCTGTCTCTAAATCTTGAAGGCGATAGGCGCCACCTGGGATTACTTCTATAATCACGTATGGTCCTTCCCAGGGGGACTCGAGCTTGAGATGTCCTTGCTGCTTCAGTCGCAGGACCAGGTCGCCTTCGACGAAGGATCTGGGGCGTAGCCTCCTACTGTGGTAGTTGCGCAGGTTCTGCTGGTAGACCGTTGATCTTTCCGCGTGGATTTCTCTTGCCTCATCAAGGAGATCGACGGAGTCTTTGAGTGCGAGGGATGACTCTTGTTCGCTGTAAGCGACCACGCGCGGTGCCTTGTACCGTACCTCGGCGGGCAACACTGCTTCGGCTCCGTGCACCATAAAGAATGGCGTGTAGCCCATGGCACTGTTTGGAGTTGTGCGTAGGCTCCAGAGTACGGATTGCAGTTCGTCTGGCCAGCAACCCGCGGCTTGTTCGAGTGGCCGGAGGAGTCGCTTCTTGATGCCACCATAGACGAGCCCGTTTGCTTTTTCCACCTGACCGTTGGTCTGTGGATGTGCTACAGAGGCGTAGCTGATGTTGATCCCCAGATTCTCGCAGAATTCTTGGAACTCCTTGGATGTGAAGTTCGTCCCATTATTGGTGATGATGCTGTGCGGTACTCCGAAGCGGTAGACGATGGATTCGAAGAACTTAACTATGCTGTGTCCTGATTGGTTGGTCACTTGTATGGCCTCAATCCATTTGGTGAATTTGTCGACTGCGACCAAGAGGTAGACGTAGCCTCCTCGTGAGGACCTTGGGAGTTTGCCGACCATGTCGAGTCCCCATTGCGCGAAGGGCCAGGCCAATGGGATTGGCCGGAGCTCTGCGCCCGGTGCGTGCGGCTTATCCACGAATCGTTGGCAAGCGTTGCATTTTTGGATGATGTCCTTGGCATCGCGCATGGCTGTAGGCCAATAGAACCCAGCTCATAGAGCTTTGGCGACGAGGGCGCGAGTGCCGGCGTGGTGTCCGCAGGTCCCCTCATGGATGTTGAGGAGAACAGCTCTTCCGTCGGCCATGGAGATGCATCGCTGGAGTACTCCTATGATGCTGCGTTTGTACAGTTCGCCGTTGATAACAGTGAATGCCTTGGATCGCCGTGCGATGTGCCGTGCATCCGTCGGATCGTCCGGTAGCGTCCAGGATTGCTCAATCATCATGACGCTCATTGGTCCCTCAAGTCATGTGTCCAACTCCACGTCATCGAGTGCCATTGACACATTGGGTGGCATATCCCCCGAGTCCGTTGTTGTGCTTGTTTTCTTTTCTACGGCCTTTGGCTTGATGGAGCGTTCGCAGATGTGCTCGAGAAATACCCCGGGTGGTATGGGGGCGCAGGTAGAGCCTATGTTGGCGAGTGCGTCCGCCTCTTCGTTGCTTTCGCGACCTACGTGCCACAACTCGCAACCGTCGAAGTCTCCTTCGAGTGTGTCGTAGAGGTCGCGGTACGTGATCATGTTGTCATTCAGTGCGTCACACTCATGCATTGTTTGGTTAACGACTAGCTTGGAGTCGCCGTATATGATGAGCCTCTTGGCACCACAGGCTTTTGCCATCCTCATCCCGTGCAACAGGGCCTCTTATTCAGCCTCGTTGTTGGAGGCTATGAACTGCATTTGCAGGATATACTTCAACTTGTCCCCTTGAGGTGATCTCAGTATGACACATGCGCCTGCTCCGTCCTTCCGCTTGAACCCGTCGAAGTGCATTGTCCAGAGGTAGGACATATCTGGCTTGTCCGGGAGTTGCTTCTCCATCCAGTGCATGAGGAAGTCAGGGAGAACTTGTGACTTGATTGCGTCGCGCTTTTCATATGTGATGTCTCGTGGAGACAATTCTATTCCCCAAAGCACGACTCGCCCCGTGGCATCAAGGTTATTGAGGATATGCCCCAACGGGGCATCGTTGACCACCACGATTGGGTGTTCCTAGAAGTAATGGCGCAGTCGTCGGGCGGTCATGAAGATACCGTACGCCAGCTTCTGGTAGTGCGGGTACCGCTGTTTTGTTGGTGTGAGGACCTCGCTGAGGTAGTATACTGGGCGTTGTACCCTATGGACCTTGTTTTCCTCGGCTCGCTCGACGACGAGCACTATGATGACCACCTGGTTGGTGGCGGAGATATATAGCAACAGTAGTTCCCTTCCCTATGGGGTCACTAGTACTGGCGAGGTGGATAGAAGGCGCTTCAGGTCTTCGAATGCTTCCTATGCTTCGTTGGTCCACTCGAACTTTTCAGCTTTGCGGAGGAGTTGGTAGAAGGGCAGCGCCTTTTCACCCATTCGACTGATGAATCGACTGAGGGCCACGATTCGCCCAGCCAGCTGTTGAACGCCCCTTATGTTTTTCGGCTTCTCCATGGCCAGTATGGCTTTTATTTTCTTCAGGTTTGCCTCGATTCCCCTCGCGGAGATGAGGTACCCGAGTAGTTGCCCAGATGGCACGCCGAAGGCGCATTTGTCCGGATTGAGCTTGATCCGTTAGCGGTCGAGGTTGGCGAAGGTTTCGCGCAAATCGTCGATTAGGGAGGCTTCTTTCTTGGTCTTGATTACTATGTCATCGACATAGACTTGAATGTTGTGACCCAGTTGTTCCTTGAGGCAGGCCTGCATGCACCGCTGGTAGGTGGCTCCCGCGTTTTTTAGCCCGAAGGGCATTGTGTTGTAGCAGAACACACCAAAGGGTGTTGTAAACGTCGTTTTCTCTTGGTCTTCCTCCTTCATTCGAATCTGATTATAGCCTGAGTAGGCGTCGAGGAAGCAGAGGTGCTCGCATCCCGCGGTGGAGTCAATGATCTGGTCGATTCGCGGCAACGGGAAGTGATCCTTTGGGCAGTGCTTATTCAAAGAGGTGAAGTCCACGCATATCCGCAGGATATCCGTGTCCTTTTTTGGTACCAGCATCGTGTTGGCGAGCAAAGTGCTTTCCTTGATCTCGCGTATGAATTGGGCATCGAGGAGTCTGTTGATCTCCATGCCAACTGCCTGTGCTCGTGGCTCAGACAATCGCCGAATTGTTTTCTTGACTGGCCTTGCGTCGGGGTTGACGTTGAGTGCGTGCTCGGCGAATTCCCTGGGAACTCCTGGCATGTCCGCAGGACACCAGGCGAAAATTTTCCAGTGCTCACGGAGGAATTCGACGAGCGCGGGTTCCTATGTGGGACTCAAGTTGTTGGCGATGAGGGTCGTCTTGGCGGGATCCGATGGGTGGACCTGCACTTTCTTGGTGTGCACCGATGAGTCGAAGGATAGATCAGGCGAGCTCGGCCGGCTCAGGGGAGGCAGACTGTTGTCTGTTGACTCTTTCAGTCTTGCAAGTTCTTCCTGCATGCCGAAGGACTGGGAAATTCTATTGAATTCCATGTCGCAGCTGTCGGATCTCTCAAAGTTCCCGTTGATCGTGATGACGCCATTGGGACCTGGCATTTTCATCTGCAGGTAGGCGTAGTGTGGCACTGCCATGAACCTGGCGAACGCGACACGTCCGAGGATGCTGTGGTATTGTGAGGGCCAGTCGACGACCTCGAAGTCGATGTGTTCGCGCCGGAAGTTCTTCGGTGTGCCGAAGATGACGTCGAGGTTGATTTTGCCCAGGGGGTATATGCCTTTCCCTGGGATGATGCCATGGAATGTTGTGTCCGAGGCCTCCAGGCAAGTTAGAGGGATTCTCATTGCTCGCAAGGTACTCGCGAATATGAGGTTGATGCCGCTTCCGCCATCCATAAAGACGCGTCTCATGTCAAAGCCTCCGATTTGCGCCTCGAGTACGAGAGGACAATGTCCTGGACGAGGTACTTGAGGCGGGTGGTCGCGTTTGTCGAAGGTGATGCATGACTCGCTTCCACTGAGGTACTCAGTGGTAGATGGTGGCGAGTGTGTGGCCAAGTTGACTTGGCGAGTGATGGCTTTCTGCACCCGATTGGAGGGGCGTCCTTTTTGGATCAGCATGGTACCCATGGCCCTTGGGTAGGGTTCGCCTCCGTGGTGCTGGTCCGGCGCGGCTGCATTCGGTGGTGGCCCAGGTGGTGGTGGCGGAGCGCCATGTGCCACGGCGCCTGGGGCGGCGCCGTAACCTCTTTCGACTATGTTGTGGTTCATTCGAGCTAATCCCTCGTGTAGTTTGAGGAATTCGCGGCTGTCCTTGAGGACGTGGCTGGACGTGTTCTTCCCATCATGCTTGTCGATGTAGAAGTGCACCGTGCATGGACCGGACAGTTTGTCTTCAATGGTTGTTGCGGGTGCTTCGTCACGATCGCAGCGTTGCCACACTTGCGTGGTCTTCCCAGAGTTGCGGTATCCACTGTTACGGTATCCGCTGTTGCGGTTGTCGTCGCGTCTGTCGGTGTAGCCGGCTGCGACCATGTTGACGTCGTCACGGTCATCATAGATGCGCATACGGCATTTGCTTCGGCTGTCGCCTCTGCGCTCGAGTTTCGCTTCCTCGTCGGAATGAACGCGATTCTTCACCGAATCTTCTCCATCGGCCCACCGATTCACGATCTCCATCAGGTGGTCGATGGTCTTGGGCTTTGAGTGGCCCAGCTCCTCCCTGAGTTCTAGGCAGCAGACACCGCCGTTGAATGCATCAATTGTGTGATCCTCCGAGATGTTCTCTGCGGAGTTCTTGATGATGGACCACCTTTGGATGTAGGAGCGTAGCAATTCGCCCGATCATTGCTGGCAGCATCTTAGCTCTTCGATTGATGCAGGTCGCTTGTACGTGCCCTTGAAATTGCGCACGAAGCTGTAAACCAGCTCATCCCAACTGCGAATGGATGGCCATGGCTTCGACTGCCTCCGTGGAGCCTGACGGAGGAGATGTGGTCCTCCAGCCAGATTTTTGGGTCCTGCAGGCCGTCGAACTTCGGGTTCTCCGACAGGACTTTGAACCCCTTAGGCATTCGCTTTTGCCTAATGGATCTGCTGAAGCATCTGGCACCGCAGACCTCCACATCTTCCTCTTCTGAGTCAGTCGACTGAGCGTGTCGCGCCCTTGATTTGTCAATCTTGTGTTGCGTGAGGTCGTCGCGCGCATCATAGTCGCGGTCGTGTCGCCGTGAGCGGAAATGTCGAGACAGATCGTGATTGTCGTCACTAGATGAGGGCGGGGAGTAGCGCTTTGCTAGTGCTTTGCCCTTTTTCGGCTCTGGTGTTGGCTCCTTGTCGAGGGCAGCCTCGATTAATCCCAAGCCTACGAACATAGATCGGTGCCTGGCGGCTCGGGGATCTCCAGCTGGCGGCTGGTTATTAAGGAGGTACATGGTGGCCGCTGTCACTGCAGCCTGCGGCGTCTTGGGGACCACATTGCCCCGTGTGTCGACTGTCATAGAGCTAAAGTCGAGGACCTTTGCAGCTTCTATGCGTTCTTGCTCGGTGAGATGGGCCATCCGAGATTGCCTCTTTTTGGCAACGTATTCATTGCCTCTTGAGGAGGATCCTCCGTAGGAGGAGAGCCCTGCACGACGAAGGCTCGACTCGTCTGCTGCCTTTTTGCGCGCCTCGAGTTGCACGATTGTTTGCACTTGGCACTTGAATTCTTCCTTCAGGAGCCAATGGTAGCCCATTAGCAGTTCTTGCGGAGATCTGAAGGGTAGAGGAGTGTCTCGTAGGGCCTCGCGGCAGCGAGCCCATTCTTGCTCATTGAGCTTGATCACGACGCGTTCGCCGGTTTGCTCGTTTATTATGGTTGGGGGTTCGACTGCTCCTCCATTGTTGGCGTTGGTGCGGTCGCCACCGTTACCGCCGTTAGCTCCGTTGCCGCCGTTGCCACCGTTTGGCGGGTCAGTTCCATTACCGCGATTGCCCGTGTTGTCGCGGTTGGCGGAGGTGTCGCTTGTGTTGATGACGTCGCACATGAAGTGATTGGGGAAGCTGCTGCTCCCACAACTCTCAGATCCGGAACCATATGTTCCGTCTTCAGTAGCCAGGTCGCCTAGATCGGAGTCACGACTGCTGTCGCTGACCGTGTTCTCGACTGCTGTCGAGGCGTTGAGCTCACTGATGTAGGGGTTCTGCGCATAAAAACAATAAATTTTACTCTACGCCCCTGAACCCCTGAAGCTGCCAGGACCTATCTATTAGTAATACAGTAACGGGAGGGGCTTTTCGCGAACTTACCCTCGAAGACCGAAAAGCGTTGTCAACGCTCAGGAGAGCATGGTTGATGTAGACGAGCCAAAGCCGACCTCAAGGTCGTGATGAAGTCCTTGCGCTCCTTCTGGCTCCAACGACTTGAGTGCCTCAAGTGTGACACCTCGTGGGAGTTACACACGTCCGGCGCCTGACGATAACTCCCGCTTCCCCGATCCAACAGCAGTTGCAGAAGTAGAGCTCCCGGATCCAAATCCCGCAGCGCGACGGCGCTCCGCGGTGAAGATGTCTCTCGCCCGTGCAGTCCAGACTTGGGACCACGGTCACGAGAGAGAGGGGGAGAGAGAAAATATCAATTGGAGGTCCTCCCAAAACTGGGGAGACCTTTATTGATTATTGGGTGTATTTTCTAGGCCAATATACCCCACTTTATATAGGGGGAGGGGAGGTACTACCACCCCTCAAGTCCTGGGGTGGGACTAAAGGAGAGGAGGGGGAGGGGTGGCACCGCCGGCCACCCCCATGGGCCCCACACGGGGGGGGGGGTGGCCCACTAGCGTGCCGGCCACCCCCTTGGCCCCTTCTCCCTCTTGCCTTTCCCTAATGGGCCCTCTCCCCTCCGGGAATTGGCCCATTAAGCCTTTTGACCTTTTTAATTTGTTTTCTCTTTATGAAATAATTATGAATAAATGATTAAATCAATATTTAACATTCATTCACACATTATCTAATCTCCGTGGCCATGGAACACCTTCCACCTCCACTCCGGACATCCTCCGGACTTACCGAAACACTTCCGGTTTTCTCCCTTCTTTTCTTCGGTGATTCTACTGATCCTATAAACACTCTCTAAGCATCATCAAGCCCTTAAGCGTGATACCCTACGGTTCGGGAACACTCCAAACATGGTCGGGACACTCCCGCACCAATGATCAATAGAGGGACCTGGATGGCCATGTGACCCCTGTGCGTTCCACGAAGATCTTTCGTCGTTTGAACCGGGATAGTCGTGTATTATTCCCTTTGTCATTCGATACTTGCATTGCCCGAGATTCGATCAATGACATCACCATGTCGTGTTCAATCTCGTTACTAAACAATTTTACTTAACTCGTCCCGACAAGTGATATCCCCATGATCTAATCACACGCTGTGCAGCTATTGGATATAACTTCTCCGAGTGGGCCCTTGAGTATCTTCCCGTCACATGGACGGACAAATCCCGCTCTTGACATATATTGCCTCTACAGTTTCCTCCGAATACCTGAACACACCTTTATAACCACCATTTTACCAGATGGCGTTTGATGTTATCTAAGCATTCTCTGGAGACAGTGATTGATATAGCCTCACGGTCTAAGGAATAGTCTACGAGGATCCATTTCTAATCATCGTAACTTTGAACTTCGTGACATGATCGGGTCACGATGTTTAGGTTGGGTATTGGTTCACCATCTCATTCTCTGAATGAGATGACCTCATTTCCAACTGGCATAAATGCCACATGATCAGGAAACATGATCATCTGTTGACCAATGAACCAGTGACTAGAGTTTCACTGGGAACCCCTGGTTGTTTGTATATCACACGTGTATTAATGTTTCCACTCGACACAGTTAGAGCATGATATAAAACTTAACCATAAACTATATAAAATATGATAATAGTCCTTACTACTATTTGTCTCTAGGGCATATTTCCAACAGTCTCCCACTTGCACTAGAGTACAAATACACTAGCTGCATTTGTTCTCAATCATTGGCACTATATATCCAGTACCCTGAACATGCTTGCTCATGGAAGAGGTTGAGTCTTGGGTCTGTACTTTACAGTCCCAAATCCTTTGCAACTTACTAATGTCACCTTGATTGACATCAATACTCTATCATCAGATGATAGCATCTGTGTGTATGCATCATCGCTATGGCAGCAGAACGAGGCCTGATTCCAGGAGCCTACAGTGACGTTAGATCAACCTCGAGGGCTTTCTCATGGGCACTGTGCCCTAGGACACATTATTCTATGTTAAAAGCGAACTAGCCCCGCCACAACATTATATACAACACTTTAGATGGTACCCTTATCTATTTATTATAAATGTATTCATCGAAACACTACTGCACTCTGTGCAACTTTCAATGTTTTTGTTCACCTCGTTTCCTACTTGACTTTAATTGGTATCTACAGGAGTTTCCAACATATTCCCTTATAACATAACTCTTTATGCTTTAAGATATGTTATCCTTTATGGATTTGGAAAATATATCCACAGTTCTCTACTAGACACTGCGGACAAACTTAGCTCAACGTTCTGTGATTCGAACTAAATCACTTTTAAACGTTCCTTATTTAGATCACATATTATGCTAAGTTATCATCATGGTTTACTAAGATAGAACCTATGTCTCAACATAGTGGATGACGACCATACTTTTCTTTCTTTCAACCATTGATGTAAAACTTAATGCTATTCCTAATTTGAGTTATTAAGGACCAGTTCCTTAATTAACTTCTATTCTGAAACCCTTTTCAGAATCCCTTAAGGAATACTACATAATATCATAATACGGTTATTATCAACTTCTACATCTTATAAATCATTATTTATAAGTATTTGCGCTTTCATCCTTAACTTACTTTAAGAATTACTCCTATAAGCTCCCACTCAAACTATGTTGCTAACATATATGGGTGCGAGTCAGTACTCTTACTCAAAATATGTTCCTACATATTTGAATTTGAGTCTTATATTGCTCCCACTTAAAAATATGTCAATCACATATTGTTTTAGGAAGACTTTCATAGCTCCCACTCAATTTTATGCAAATTGCATATCTCCTTAACTATTTTGAAAAATTTCAAAATCCTTTGATTAAATATCAAACTTGGAGATTTATTATGAGATACTAGTACTTTACTATTTTTAAATCCACTAGACATTTAGCACACATGAATCAAATTCATTTCAATTTGTCCAATGCCTGACAAATTGTGCTTTAGTCATTTACCCCCTTTTTCCTACTATGGCTTTGCAGTCATTTGGGAAAATTCCAAGTAACTCCTTTTACTTGTGAGATTTAGCAACGAATTGCTTTCTAATCTCAAGGGAATTTTACTTTTAGGATTTCTCATAATTCTAGTTTACCATCATTTCCTTTGTAGTTCGTAGGTATGTCATATTTCAAAAATCATGACAAGTGATTCACAAATGTCTCCATACAAGATATGGATTTTCATTTTGAATCCTACTTTATGTAGTGATAAAACAATGGTGGAGGGAAAAATACAATGATCAAAATCATTGATTCTTTCCTTCTGTGAAGAGAATCGTTCAGGAATGTTGTCCGTTGCGCTTCTGAACACTCTGATGCAGGGTTTTGAATCCTCATCGTGTTTTACACTAATTTCCATTTGCTCCATAATTGAGAAATATCACTGAAGTGAGCTTTCTCAAGAATGTACCAAAATCCAAGCAATACGAATCTTGCTTTCCTTTTGGTTTGAGCTATGGGTTTTGTATTCAAAGTTTCCAATGAATACTCTACAAGGACTTATTCGCTATTGTTTTGGTTATATCGAATAACCCCAAAACTTTCACGAATTCTAATGGTTCGCTAATTCTAATTGAGTGCTAACTATTTCTAAACTAATGGTCTCTACATATACACTACAACGATTTATTTGGTGCCTTCTATTCAACCCCCTTTTGATATCTTATATCATATTGTGATGCTTTGTATTTTGACGTTTCAAAACACTTTGCATTCCACAATTTCTTTTATGCCATTCTTATAAATTTGAGTTTCATTACTATTGATCAATTCATAGTAATTGGATTCTCTGTTATATTTATACCCTTTGTTGATGAAACACTTTGATCAAATCATAATAGTTTCATATTCATGTTTCCTTTGGTAAACTTACTTTACACATTTAAACAATCATTTAATGATAATTACCATTTTTGTTAAAACACAATACATCGAATATGTATTAACTTTTAACAATTCTTTAAACACTTTGTATTCAAGTAATACACGGTGTTCAAGTTATTTTTCCGAACATAGGCATGATTTATATGTGAAAAGAAATCGAATGACTTTCACATATTATCACATAACTTTGAATTTAAACAATGGTTTCATTCATTAATGAAATATCGTTAAGTTGGGTATTTTAAACAAGGCATTTTAATATTTTACAAATGTTCATGCATTATCAATTAGTTTCAAACAACAAGGATAATTCACACATAATCAAACAAGATATGAACACGAATAGAAATCATTCATAAAAGCAGAACAACTATTTGTTACAAACTCATATGAATAACCGTCTCACGAAGTGTGAGACACACTAAAGAAGTTCAAATCTCTCGATTACAAAAATCATCCTAAACACAAACTTAGTGATAAATGTCGAGGGAGAGTGTCGTTGGCCATCATCATCATGCTTGCCATCAACACGCAACATCACCTCTCTCCAGCAAGCACCTCTCATGCAGAAGGACCTGTTTTCAGTAAAACAGAACAAGTATCAGATATACTTAACACTGCAATGTGTTTGCAAGATTATAACATTTATAAAACTGTATATCAAATATATACCTTTGTCGTTGACGACTCCAGCGACGTTGGGTTCATCTATCACATTTCTGAAATGCGATATGAACTCAACGAAATCCAGTGTTTCCGTGTCGCCTCTCATAACGCAGATCCTGACTTGTGCTTGGAAGCTTGGTGGAAGCGATCGCAGCACAACTCCCATCGCAAATGAGCTTGAGTACCAGTTGTCCAGGTAGTATGCCAGACTCATATACGCATCGTAGAGGCGCAATAAGTGCTCATCCAGTGAGGAGCCCTCCTCCATCTTTATGGAGAGGAAGTCCCCCATCAGCTCATACTCCCACATGCGCACTTGTTCCACGAAATGTGCTCTCAGATGTGTCATGAACATTCGGGGCTTGAGACTCCCCACCATTGGCCATAGCCCATCCTCCATTCCGAGGCGCATGGTCATTGATATAAATGTGGCCATCACATGACGACGACAACGCAGATCCTGCTGCTCCTGGGTCTCATGAGAATAGGGTGGCTCCAAAAACATCTCGCAGGTCATGTAGTCAGCTACATCGTTCTCCCCAAGGAGATCAAATAGGCATATGACCCATGCAGAAAAGTTGGATCCATCTAACTTGAGCTTCTATCCTTTTAACCAATCGTCGATAGGAAAGGTAATCTCGGCAGAAACCATTTTCTACATTTATAATTGCAAAAGGAATTTAGACTAAGTTTATAATTAAATGAGTTAATAATAACTCCACTTAGAAATACCTATCCCCAAAGAGGGTTCCTAGTGATAACACGACCCCTATCAGCCACATCTCCCCCGATCATCACGGCCATCAATGTGGGTTCAAGGGTGGACGCTAAACATCGGTCACATCATTCATGCGACTCGTGCTCGATATTTTGACCATCCGCGTTCCGAGGCCACACTTCGGTGGCGTGCTAGGCTCGCCAACTCAACCTTAGTGTATTCATTGTGCAACATGGCTTGCACCCACTATATGCGAACATAGATATGTCAGACACCCGATCATCACGGCCTGCCTCATACCGAAGAACTTTCTTGGTGGTGCACACTAAGGGGGAACACAATCGTTGGTTATCTTAACAGGGATCATCTTATTAGGCTACCATAGAGTATCTAATACTAGCACACAATAAGACATACAAACAATAACATTGAATGTAAATGCTATGTGATATGGTCCTTCACGTCGTGATCTCCATCCGTCGTCACCGGGTTCCGGCGCCAGGGTTTCGGCGCCGTAGACACCAGGGTACCAGTGTCATTCCGGCGTGGTAGTTTGTCACCTTCGTGACTATCTACTACTATGCAACAAAAGGTAATTACTTTACCTTTGCCACAACCATATCACAAAGCAACGCCCCCTGCAAAACAAAGTTAGACGCTTCTACTTTATCTTTGCATGTTTTACGTGGCTGAATGGGCTTTCGCACAAGAATCGTTCTTACCTACGAACTTTCAGCACAACGCTGATCAAGTAGTTGTCAATACTACACCCCTTTCGGGGCCCTCCGTTGCAAATGGTATACCAACTAATGCGAGAGAGACAGACACCCCCCTAAGCCACTTTATATGGTATAAGCCGTATGTCAAGCGTGGACCAGTCTCGCGAATGAACACGTAAAGTCGGTTAGGGGCCGCTTCATCAAGCATTGTTGCGGTATACACAAGTACACGTGGGAGGGTAACAACTAAAAGATCAACGCCCACACGCTACATCTCGTGTGTTCTACCCGTACTAGCATTACTACGCATAGATCTAGCTATGATAACACTGTAGGGGTTCCGCGCATAAAAACAATAAATTTTACTCTACGCCCCTGAACCCCTGAAGCTGCCAGGACCTATCTATTTTTTTTTTTTTGAGCTGGCCAGGACCTATCTATTAGTAATACAGTAACGGGAGGGGCTTTTCGTGAACTTACCCTCGAAGACCGAAAAGCGTTGTCAATGCTCAGGAGAGCGTGGTTGATGTAGACGAGCCGAAGCAGACCTCAAGGTCGTGATGAAGTCCTTGCGCTCCTTCTGGATCCAACGACTTGAGTGCCTCAAGTGTGACACCTTGTGGGAGTTACACACGCCCGGTGCCTGACGATGACTCCCGCTTCCCCGATCCAGCAGCAGTTGCGGAAGTAGAGCTCCCGGATCCGAATCCTACAGCGCGACGGCGCTCCGCGGTGAAGATGTCTCTCGCTCGCGCAGTCCAGACTTGGGACCACAGTCACGAGAGAGAGGGGAAGAGAGAAAATATCAATTGGAGGTCCTCCCAAAAGTGGGGAGACCTTTATTGATTATTGGGTGTATTTTCTAGGCCAATATACCCCACTTTATATAGGGGGAGGGGAGGTACTACCTCCCCTCAAGTCCCGGGGTGGGACTAAAGGAGAGGAGGGGGAGGGGTGGCACCGCCGGCCACCCCCATGGGCCCCACGCGGGGGGCTGGCCCACTAGGGCGCCGGCCACCCCCTTGGCCCCTTCTCCCTCTTGCCTTTCCCTAATGGCCCTCTCCCCTCCGGCAATTGGCCCATTAAGCCTTTTGACCTTTTAAATTTATTTTCTCTTTATTAAATAATTATGAATAAATGATTAAATCAATATTTAACATTCATTCACACATTATCTAATCTCCGTGGCCATGGAACACCTTCCACCTCCACTCCGGACATCCTCCGGACTTACCGAAACACTTCCGGTTTTCTCCCTTCTTTTCTTCGGTGATTCTACTGATCCTATAAACACTCTCTAAGCATCATCAAGCCCTTAAGCGTGATACCCTACGGTTCGGGAACACTCCAGACATGGTCGGGACACTCCCGCACCAATGATCAACAGAGGGACCTGGATGGCCATGTGACCCCTGTGCGTTCCACGAAGATCTTTCGTCGTTTGAACCGGGACAGTCGTGTCTTATTCCCTTTGTCATTCGATACTTGCATTGCCCGAGATTCGATCAATGACATCACCATGTCGTGTTCAATCTCGTTACTGAACAATGCTACTTAACTTGTCCCGACAAGTGATATCCCCGTGATCTAATCACACGTTGCGTACCTATTGGATATAACTTCTCCGAGTGGGCCCTTGAGTATCTTCCCCTCACATGGACGGACAAATCCCGCTCTTGACATATATTGCCTCTACGGTTTCCTCCGAATACCTGGACACACCTTTATAACCACCGTTTTACCAGATGGCGTTTGATGCTATCTAAGCATTCTCGGGAGACAGTGATTGATATAGCCTCACGGTCTAAGGAATAGTCTACGAGGATCCATTTCTAATCATTGTAACTTTGAACTTCGTGACATGATCGGGTGATGATGTTTAGGTTGGTTATTGGTTCATCATCTCATTCTCTGAATGAGATGACCTCATTTCCAACTGGCATAAATGCCACATGAGCAGGAAACATGATCATCTGTTGACCAATGAACCAGTGACTATAGTTTCACTGGGAACCCCTGGTTATTTGTATATCACACGTGTATTGATGTTTCCACTCAACACAGTTATAGCATGATATAAGACTTAATCATAAACTATATGAAATATGATAATAGTCCTTACTACTATTTGTCTCTAGGACATATTTCCAACAACTGAGTGTGCCGATCGATGGAGGGAACCATGATGCTGGAGCAATCGACGGTGTCGTCGGCTGATCAGGTAGGCGAAGCGTGCCCATCTGACCAACTTGGAAGCGGAAGCTCCCTATTGCCAGGCTGATCCTATCGCCTATGGACTCGAAAGCCGGGAGAGTGGCTGGCATGTGGACGGTGAAGTCGAACGCGCCGAAGAGCTGGCGAATCTCCACTGTTGCGGAGTTGTAGATCGCGGTTGATGGGGCCGAAGAAGCCGAAACATCAGCACTCCTAGTTCCCACAGACGACGCCAACTGACGAGGGTTTAACTCATCAATGCCCATTGTTATGGACTTGGGTTTTGGAGAAGGAGGGAGCGCTGGAGACATCTATCGGGTAGCAAACAAGCACACAGGGGACTCAAAGATTTACCCAGGTTCAGGCCTCGTAGAGGTCCCTACTCCTGCTTGTCTGCTCGTGGAATTATCGAAGGAACCGAAGATTACAATGGTGCGCAGATGCAATATGGCGGGGGTTGTGGAAACTAGGGTTGCGTGTGTCCTCCTCCTCGCCCCCTCCTAGCCTTTATATAGGTAGGCTAGGTCTCGGGTAGCAGGTCGAGTCGGTTACAAGTTAGGGTTTTCCCCTTCAAACTTTCTATCTTTAGCTTCTTCTTGTTCTTCAAGTAATCGAGAGTCCGTAGGTTACTCGAGTCCTTCATTTGGGCCTTCGCGACACCGTGGGCCTTTACGTATTTAGACCGTATATACCAAGCTCGAGTACCTGTAGGGTACACCCATGTCATTCCCCTTTCATTTCACACCGACGACATCCATAAACAAAAGAGCATGATATCAACTGGGTACAATGTACAAGTGCAATGTTGAAAGCGTTCCCTATGACAACATGGTTCTGCTAATTCCCAACGTATAAGTGCAAGCATATACAACTTAGATGACACAATGGTTCAAGTTTATTAGGTGCAAGAAAATTAAAGTGTACCATCAAGTTCGTGGAGCTTTAATCACTAATTTTCACATAACAAGTTTAATTCGGAAGGTAGATAAAAACATGATTTACTTGGAATAGCAATAGTGCTAATAGGTAGGTATGGTGGACACAAATGGCATAGGTTTTGGTTTTAAGGATTGGATGCACGAGAAGCATTCCCTCTCAGTACAGGTTTTTGGCTAGCAAGGCTAGGTAGAAAGCATAAGAGTTGAAGGAAACAAACAAACATACAAGTGATAAAAATAAATATGCAATCTTCCTTGGAAGCACAAAAGATCTTAACTATAGAATACTAAGCTTATGATAAAATCAAGAAAGATGATGATGAAATTATATTTCTTAAGAGTACTTTTATCTTTTTCATTCAATTCTCATAATAGTGTTGCTACTGACCGAGCCGGGTTTGCCAAAACCAACTAAATTAACTCAATGATCCCAATGTGATACCAATACTAACAACAGGATCAATCATATAACATGAATTGAAAAGTAAAATAAGATATGCAAAAGAGTAAATGATAGAACTTCTCATTAATATTCCATAACGGCAACTCACACCAAGGGATACATAGATATCTAACGAGAGGGGGGACACTTCCATAATGCAAACCATCCTACATGATAACTTCTCTATTCATGATATGACTCTACTAAAAAGGTAAAAGATAGAAGATAGTGATGTGATACCGCGGCACTCCCCAAGCTTGGAACAAAGCAAGGGGATGCCAAAACCTGATGACGAATTACTCCTTCGGTGGTGGTGGTGTTCTCTCATCGTTGTTCGACTTCCAAGGTAAGGGCTCCCCATCAACAAAAGACATCCTGGTCTCCATCATCCTAAAACTAGCAGCAACATTTATGCGTTTAAACCTAACCTCATACTCACAGTTTTGATTTTGCACGTCGTAGAGTTGTTCTTGCATTGGTTGTTTATTCGGTGGAGTGAGAGAATTTCATCCTTAAGCTCAGCAGTCTCCTTTTGGTGCTCGGCGATGAGTTTGGAACAAATCTTATGGATGATATGCACTTCGCGTTCCGCCATCTTCTTGTACCTAAAGACTTCTTGCTCTAGTGCTTCCATCCTGTCCTCCAGACTTCCTTCACCTTTAGGTCCCTGAACCTCTTTCATATGTACCTCCCCATCTTCGAGCAACAACTCCTTGGGATGAATCTTCCACTCATGCATGTACGGGTTGATGATATCCGCAGAGGAATCTTCCTTGGCTGATCCAGAGGAGGACATTGTGGCTCCAAAACTGAGATTCTACCTGTCAGAAACAGATCGAAACGAAAACATGATGAGAACACGATATACAAACCTTGGGGGATCCGGGGGATTATATATTACGAAGTTTTACGACAAAAGGAAGGTACTAGGAGAAAATGGGTCAGAGACGGACTCCGGGGTGGCCACACCACCTGGTGGCGCGGCCTGGGGGGCCCACGCCATGGGGTGGTGTGAGCCACCTGGCTCCGTTTCCGTCCCTCTTTCGCTTCGTTGCTTTCCTTGTTAGATAAAAACTGCAAAAATATAACTTGACAGATTTTTCGTGGAACTTTTCTTACCAGAACTATTACCTATTTGAAAATGGACTCTGCAGGTCTCTGAACTTGGTCTTTGATAAATTTTTCCAGAGTTACCATTTGAATAGCATCAATATCCTCATTGTAAGAATCTCCAGAAATATAGTGCTTGAGTCGCTGACCATTCACCACTTGTGTAGTATTATCTTTTAAAGAAGAAATTTTTATTGCACCTGAACGGTACAGTTCTTCAATAACAAAAGGTCCTTCCCATTTTGAGCGTAGTTTCCCTGCAAAAAATCTGAGACGAGACCTATACAATAGAACTTTCTCACCAACATGGAACTCTCTCTTAAGAATTCTCCTGCCATGCCATCTTTTAACTTTTTCTTTAAAGAGTCTAGCATTTTCATATGCTTCACTCCTCCATTCATCCAACGAACTTAAGTCAAATAATATTTTCTCACCAGCAAGTTTGCAGTCTCTATTAAGTTCTTTCACTGCCCAATAAGCTTTGTGTTCTAATTCTAAAGGCATGTGGCAAGCTTTCCCATAAACCATTTTGTAAGGAGACATTCCCATAGGATTTTTATAGGCAATTCTATAAGCCCATAAAGCATCATTCAACTTTTTAGCCCAATTTTTTCTAGATCTATTAACAGTCTTTTGCAAGATGGATTTAATTTATCTATTTGATAGCTCTACTTGCCCACTAGTTTGGGGATGATAAGCTGAAGCAATTCTATGATTAACATCATATTTAGCAAGCGTCTTTATAAAGCCACCATGAATGAAATGGGAACCTCCATCAGTCATAAGGTACCTAGGCACTCCAAACCTAGGGAAAATAATATCCTTAAGCATTTTCAAAGAGGTCTCACCATCATCACTTTTTGTGGGTATGGCTTCTACCCACTTAGTAACATAGCCAACGACAACAAGAATATGAGTATAACCTTTTGAAGGGGGAAAAGGACCCATAAAGTCGAATCCCCAACAATCAAATGGTTCAATAACAAGAGAGTAATTCATAGGCATCTCATTGCATCTAGAAATATTACCAACTCGTTGACACTCATCACATGATAAGACAAATTTCTTGCATATTTAAAAAGGGTAGGCCAGTAAAAACCTGATTGTAGCACCTTTTGTGCGGTTCTATCTCCCGCATGATGTACTCCATAGGCGCTACCATGACATTTCTGCAATATCTCCTTTTGTTCATATTCTAGAACACATCTTCGCATAATACCATCTACTCCTTCTTTACATAAATGTGGGTCGTCCCAAAAATAATGCCTCAAATCGTAAAAGAACTTCCTTCTTTGTTGGGTTATAAAAGTTGGAGGCAAATACTTGGAGACAATAAAGTTAGCATAATCAGCATACCAAGGGCTTCCTTGCGAGCTTACCCCTATTGCAGCCAACTGTTCATTTGGGAAACTATCATTAACAGGCATAGGATCAAAAGAGATGTTTTCCAATCGAGATAAATTATCAGCAACAGGATTTTCAGCACCTTTCCTATCTACAATATGTAGGTCAAACTCTTGTAAAAGAAACACCCATCTAATAAGCCTAGGGTTAGCATCTTTCTTCGTCATAAGGTACTTAATAGCAGCATGATCAGTATGAATGGCAACTTTTGAATCAACAATATAAGGTCTAAACTTATCACAAGCAAAGACAACAGCTAAGAATTCCTTTTCAGTAGTAGCATA
The DNA here is from genome assembly GCA_916181665.1 of Avena sativa. Classification (NCBI taxonomy): domain Eukaryota; kingdom Viridiplantae; phylum Streptophyta; class Magnoliopsida; order Poales; family Poaceae; genus Avena; species Avena sativa. Next base: position 689,902,960 of record OV702289.1, read on the forward strand.
ATTCTTTTGAGAAACGACAAGAGTCTTACTAGCATAATGGATAACATTTAACTTTTTATCTATTCGTTGCCCAAGGACAGCACCTACAGCAAAATCACTAGCTTCACACATGATTTCAAAGGGTAAGTTCCAATCAGGTGGTTAGACAATAGGAGCAGTAGTTAAAAGCTTCTTTAGAGTTTCAAAAGCTTCCTTACAATCATCGTCAAAAACAAAGGGTACATATTTTTGAAGAAGATTAGTGAGGGGTTTTGATATCTTAGAGAAATCTTTAATAAACCTTCTATAGAAACCAGCATGACCAAGGATACTACGAATACCTTTGACGTCTCTTGGACAGGGCATTTTCTCAATTGCTTCAACTTTAGCTCTACCAACTTCTATGCCTCTTTCGGAAATCTTATGTACGAGGGGAAGCAGACAGTGGCGACGGTGGTCGTCGTCGTTGTCGAGCCTGCAGGGCACTCGCGGGCGAGTTTGATGCACTGGCATATGCGCCTGGGAGTGGGAAAGTTGCCAGCGCGCTCAGGGAGGCTCGGGGTAACTTTGGCTGGCCGGAATCGCTCGCGGAGCTCGCCGGAGACAGCGGTGGTGCAGAGGAAATTGGCGACAGCCTAGGGGCAGAGAGGAGGATTGGTCTGGGGGAAAATGACGAGGAGGGAGAGGCTTTTAAAGGAGCGTGGTCGCTGCGAGGAATTACTCAGGCGTTAAGGCGAATTAAGCCGGAGAATTCAGCGGCAGAAACGGCCGCGCAGTGAGGGGGAGAAGGAGTCGCGGGGAGGAAGAAGCCTGCGTGGCGGTGGGGTCCTCTGTTCGGTGGGAAAGGGAGAGGGAATGGGGTCCACTTGTCATTCACTCTGCGGTTATGTCTTTGGGTGCAAAACGTTTCGTGCGGGAGGAAGAGAAGCTGGTGTGGGGTCGTCCTGTCAGCGAGAGAGGGGAAGGAGAAGTGGGTCCAGGCTGTCACTCTCTGTGCGGGTCTGTTTCTGAGTGAGAAAAGAATGCTTCGGGGTGAGGGGCTGGACTGGGCTGGTTTTGCTGGGCCTTAGTGGGCTGGGTCTGTCCTTTTTCTTATTTTTTTCTGTCTGCTTTCTTTTTCCTTTTCTAATTCTTTTCTTGTTTTGAATTTCAATCAATATTTCAAACAATCAAACAAGGTTCAAATCAATTCAAACAAACACTCAACTTTGTACTTTGAATTTGGTTCTGTTTAGCAACATAATCCAAATCTCAAAATAAGATAATATTTTTATTTATTTTAGGATCCATTTAATAATTAAATAAAATGGATCTTTTGTTATTTAATAAAATAGGGTTTGATTTAATTAATAAAATCTCCATTTAAATTCTTTAAACTTCCCAATTCCTTTCAGTAGGTTTTTATTTGTTTAGTTGGTTCAAATAATTCATCTTGAATTATTTGGAAAGTATTCTAATATGATTTATTAATCATTTAAGATTGGGTAATTGTTTTAATTCCAATGGAATTTAATATAGTTTTAATTCCCAAATTTTTTTTTATTTGGAGGTTTTATTTTATTTAAGTTGATTAAACAACTTTTATTCCACTTGGGTGAATTCCAAATATCATTTTCTCATGTATTCTTATTTAGAGATTTGTCCTTATTAAGATAGGGATAGAATGGTTATTGCCATTTTATTTTTATTTGGAATATTCTTTATCCTTTTATTTTATTTGGATTGGGATTATATTCACTCCATTTACTTAATGGATTAGGCCAAGATTTGATTTGGTCTTTTTATTAATATTTTTATCTTTGTCTTATAAAATCCATATCTTTTTATTTATAGATCCAAACTTGGTGATTCCAATTTGTGAAATCTTATTTATTATTTGTTTATCCTTTTGAATCCTTTTAGGATCTATTGTTCACCACTTGGTATGGATTTTAGATGAGGGATTTAATGGCTTTGGAAATTCAATTTCCTTACCTTATTATATTCATAAGATTTTATTTATGGTTCCAAACTAAGTGAAACCAATTTCTATGGTCTTATATTATTTATATTTGTCTTTGTTGATCATTTGTGAATGTTTGTTGATCAATTTTTCATATGGATCAAATCCATAGGCTTGGGAATAACTTGGAAATGGTTTTTATTCCATTAGGGTTTAGGGTTTAGGGTTTTGGATTTATTTTCCAAGTGTTCAAATTTCCAGATACATTCATTGAGGAATGCATTTCCCTTGATTTGGATTTGTTGAATTCAAACTTTAACCAAAGTTTGTTCAGGATGGGATTTTCAAGTTTCCTTTTTAGAAACAAAAGTTTCTTTTCACCCTGATTTTCAACAAAAATTTATTTTGTTTATTTTATTTTTCACATTACAAGATTTGGAAAATCTTGGGATGTGACAGGCTACCACCCTTAAAATAAATCTCGTCCTCGAGATTTGGGAAGGTTAGGGGTTACAAGCAGGTTCAAAACAACTAGGGTACTACCACCCTTAAAAATTTTCCAACTGGACTACAATCTTGGCTTGCTTGGAATCATGGAAAACTTCTTCTTGGAAAACTTCTGCATAGTGGCCTTTATTTCCATACTTGACTCATGGGCCAAGGTTGAGTTTCTCCATAGGCTTGTTCAACTTTTCTGGATAATTGTTTGCATAATGACCTAGTTCCTTGCATTTGAAAGAGGTTATAAGTTTGAGGTCTTGGGGTGGCTTCTCTGGACAAACATCTGCGTAGTGTCCTTTATTTCCGCACTTGAAACATGTGACTTGGCTGATATCCCTCATAGGCTTGTTCATCTTGTGTTTCATCTTCTCTGGACAGTTGCTTGCATAATGTCCTAGCTCTTTGCAGTTGTTGCACCATACTTGGCTAATATCCTTCCTCATCTTGGGTTTCACTAGCTTTTGTTTGTCTTCTTGGCTCTTCTTCTTTTCTGGGCATTCACTGGCATAGTGTCCCATCTCTTTGCAATTGAAACATTGCACTTGTGTAATATCCCTCTTGCTAGTGTTGGGGCATTTCTTCTTCTTCTTTTTGGGTCTCTCCAAAGGTAGGAGTTCTTCTAGTTCATGTTCTTCATGAGTGGGAGATCTTTCTCTCTTCTTGGGGCATTGATCTTCATGCTCCTTGGGTGCATGATCCTTGACTACACAAGTATTGCTAACTTGGGTTCCTTCTAGAATAACATCTTTGTCATCCTTGTTGTCATTAGCTCCTTGGGAAAAGTTTTCTCTCATGTTGATCATTTGAGTAACCAATCCTTGCAACAATTGGGATTGAAGTTTCAAAATCCTTTGTATGGCTAGGTCTAATCCATTGTTGTTGGCTAGAAGCTGAGTTGTCTCTTGGCTCAACTTGTTTTGGGTTGCTATGAGTTCTCTCATGTGCTTCTCTTGGTTGTTGTTGTCACCATCCTTGATGTTGGAGTTTCTTGGGGAAGTCATCTGTTTGGGTTGAAGGGGGATTAGAATAGGCAAGAGATTCTCTAAGGAAATAATTCTAACCACACACATCACAATTCACACAAGCAATGTGCAAGCAATCACAAACAAACACTCCACTCAAACAACAAGTTTCAAGCACATACTTAGGCAACAAAATATTTTTGGTTACACCACATAAGTTGGTGTGTTTGACTTAATCTAAATATGGTGGTCCATCTATATGGTTCACTTGTGATCTTTCCTTCCTTCTTGGTTGATTCTTCTTGAATGAGATCTTTGTATCCTTGGAGAATTCTTGTGTCTTGGTCACAAATCTTCAAAGGTGATGATGGCTCCTTCTAAGTCGTGTTTCCTTAATCTTCAATTCTTGAGCAACATTTCTTGTCTCACTTGTAGTCTTTAGTAGTATCCAAGTTGGAAGTCTTTGGTGAACATGCTGAAGATGTTGAAGTCATTAGAGTTGATGGAGTCCTTTGCACATGATGAAGTCTTTGGTCATGGGGTAGGCTTTTCCATCAAGTTTGAAGTAGAAGAGAAGTAGAGTTGAAACCAAAATGGTTGAGGAAAGAGTTTACAAGATTGTTTGTAAATAAGTTTTGGAACAAATACAACTCCTATTTTTCTAAGGGTTTTGTCCAATCCTAGGGTTTACAAATCCTACAGGCAACACAATGCTCTGATACCATCTGTAAGGTCCCCAACCTTTAATAAGATTGAGCCCCCTGTGTTTACAATGCTAGTCCCTGGATCAATAGCTAGCATCCACAGTTTAGATGTAATATCAAGAAACAAAGGTCATAATATAACTTTATAACCAGGAATAACATAGTTTTATTACATCAATACATATCTCATTAGGATATTACATTACATTGCAGCAGAATAACTATAGTCATGGGTCCTTCATCTTCAAAGTGCCACAGGCAGATGTTGGTTGTAGACTTTGTAATCCTAATCAATCAATCTTCACTAAATCAAACAAACCTGCAACATCATAAGTTACAGCCACAAGGGTCAATACATTTGAATTGTATTGGCAAGTGATACTTTGGTAGTATAGTGGAGTCTATCATCTATATGCATTTGGCTAAGTGGAGTTGAGGCTTGCATTGCTCAAAATAGATTTTTCCTTAACATTTTGAAAATACTAAGTTTTTGCTTTGACACAAATCACCCAAGGCATCTACCAATCAAAGACTGAAGATCCACTCAGGGCATCTACCAATCAATGACTGAAGATCCTTTTACCCTTGTTCACCCACAAGTTTTATTTAGAAATTGGGATGAGGAGATTCTTGAAGCTTCCATGTCTTGATGCTCAAATTGTCCTTTACCAGGGACATGGCTAAGTACTTAGGTTTTACACTCTGCAGAGGTGGTGCACTTTCCCCACAAGACTTGGTTTCCCAAGACAAGATCCTTCAGAAGCCTTTCCTTAGTCAAATGGACGCGTTCCAACCTATCATTCCCTCTACCACCAACTGTCCAAGAGACTAAGTTCTAGCAACTATATGATCATGGCAGAGCCCATATTGCCAAGTGGTTGCACTTGAAGCTTCTCGACATTTGACATCTCAAATCTCTTTGTTCCTGGGTGGCCATCCACAAGTGAGATACACAAGCCATGTCCATGGCCTTGTGAACCACTCAACACAAACCATTCCTTCCATTCCACCCAGGTGATTCATTCACTTAGTTGTTTTATTAAACAAAACATAAGTCCACAGACTTAGAATATTTTTCCATAGTGTGAATATATATTCCACCCATGTTTTCTATTAGCTAGGCTAAGCTTGAAAGTAATAGGAATCTTAACTTAGGAAATTTCTACTATGGCTTCATCTACTAGGTTTTCCCATAGCATAGTTATACTTAGCAAAAATCCATGCAAGTCCTACTTAGCAAAAACACTAATGCATAGTGAAAGTAATGGGACAAAAGATATGAAGCATCACTTGCCTTTTTGGTAGAGGGTATAGGTTCACTCCTTGTCCTTGCAACAATCACACTCTTCAAGTCACTACAATTCAATCAAGCAAGGCACAAACTTAATCTACCAATCAAGCAAACACAAATTCAATTCACATTCCAAACCAAAGTCAAACAAACAATTTTTCACACACAAAGTAATGGGATCTAAGTCATGCATAAGCATGCAAAGGTTGGTTCTATTGTAAGGATGGTCTCCACTAGGCTTCTAAACTTTGTAAGTTCCAAATTGGTCATTTACCAAAATGGCAAAGTCATTTGCAAAGAGGTTTTACTTCAAAACCATCTTTAATAAAATAACCACATTTCTATTTGACTAGAAATGGTTTTAAATCAAAGATTCCTTATTTTGTTTCACCAAATGAGTTGCTATTGCAAAACTTGGTGTTTGGGTCAGTAGGTTTGGTCTAAACCATTTTCTCAAAGTTTTCTTTACAAAAACATTTTCATAAACAAAACAATAGTTTTATTTAGTTAGAAATGGACTAAACCAAGTAATCCATTCTAAACTTTTCCAAATTAATTTTTCAAAACATGGGTTGGTTCCTAGGGTCAGTAAGGTCACAACAAACCATTTTGCAAAGGTTTTAACCCAAAAATCATTTTTAAACAATTTTTCTAATCTAAACAAGCTATCAAATTTTTCTGCATAATCAACCAATCTAACAAATACTATTTGCTAAACTAAGGGCAGGGTTGGTTAGGGCTTGTTCTCCTGAATCCAACGACATAAAATTTGTAATTTTTGGACGTGTGGATTCAAAGTTACAAGGGTTTGAAGTTTGCAAATACTTCTGTTTTCAAATCTGTTTTTAAACCTAATACTGGCCACGCGTCAGTATCTTACTGGACGGTACCGCTTCGCGTGGATCGGCAACGTGGACCGCAGGATCTAGTTAGATCGCATGGTGCAGGGCGCGTACCTCTTCGCGGTTAAGTTAATCTATCGTAGCCACACGGATCCTACGGCTACCAGACGCTTGCCAGGAACTGGCGGCGCTGGCGGTGGCTAGCGGCGGCGGAGCGGTCGGTCGATGACGGTGTCGATGCTACAGGAGGTGAGGGAGAAAGGGGAGTTGCTCACCGGGCTCAGGGGGTCACGGCGATGCTCGAGGAGGTGTTGGTCAGGCGAGGGGCGCTCGGGGTCAGGTGGAATCTCTCGCCGGAGTTCGTGGCGGCGTCGGGTGCGTCAAGTGGTCGTCGTGGACGGTGATGTGGTTCACCCCAAGGCAAAACAACGACGCAGTTAGATTCACAGGGTCAAGGCGAAGTCGTGTGCATGAACGAGAAGGCGCGGGGCGGTCTGAAACTACCTGTGGCTTCGCCGGAGGGGAAGCAGACGGTGGCGACGGTGGTCGTCGTCGTTGCCGAGCCTGCAGGGCACTCGCGGGCGAGTTTGATGCACTGGCATATGCGCCTGGGAGTGGGAAAGTTGCCAGCACGCTCAGGGAGGCTCGGGGTAACTTCGGCTGGCCGGAATCGCTCGCGGAGCTCGCCGGAGACAGCGGTGGTGCAGAGGAAATTGGCGACAGCCTAGGGGCAGAGAGGAGGATTGGTCTGGGGGAAAATGACGAGGAGGGAGAGGCTTTTAAAGGAGCATGGTCGCTGCGAGGAATTACTCAGGCATTAAGGCGAATTAAGCCGGAGAATTCAGCGGCAGAAACGGCCGCGCAGTGAGGGGGAGAAGGAGTCGCGGGGAGGAAGAAGCCTGCGTGGCGGTGGGGTCCTCTGTTCGGTGGGAAAGGGAGAGGGAACGGGGTCCACTTGTCATTCACTCTGCGGTTATGTCTTTGGGTGCAAAAAGTTTCGTGCGGGAGGAAGAGAAGCTGGTGTGGGGTCGTCCTGTCAGCGAGAGAGGGGAAGGAGAAGTGGGTCCAGGCTGTCACTCTCTGTGCGGGTCTGTTTCTGAGTGAGAAAAGAATGCTTCGGGGTGAGGGGCTGGACTGGGCTGGTTTTGCTGGGCCTTAGTGGGCTGGGTCTGTCCTTTTTCTTATTTTTTTCTGTCTGCTTTCTTTTTCCTTTTCTAATTCTTTTCTTGTTTTGAATTTCAATCAATATTTCAAACAATCAAACAAGGTTCAAATCAATTCAAACAAACACTCAACTTTGTACTTTGAATTTGGTTCTGTTTAGCAACATAATCCAAATCTCAAAATAAGATAATATTTTTATTTATTTTAGGATCCATTTAATAATTAAATAAAATGGATCTTTTGTTATTTAATAAAATAGGGTTTGATTTAATTAATAAAATATCCATTTAAATTCTTTAAACTTCCCAATTCCTTTCAGTAGGTTTTTATTTGTTTAGTTGGTTCAAATAATTCATCTTGAATTATTTGGAAAGTATTCTAATATGATTTATTAATCATTTAAGATTGGGTAATTGTTTTAATTCCAATGGAATTTAATATAGTTTTAATTCCCAATTTTTTTTATTTGGAGGTTTTATTTTATTTAAGTTGATTAAACAACTTTTATTCCACTTGGGTGAATTCCAAATATCATTTTCTCATGTATTCTTATTTAGAGATTTGTCCTTATTAAGATAGGGATAGAATGGTTATTGCCATTTTATTTTTATTTGGAATATTCTTTATCCTTTTATTTTATTTGTATTGGGATTATATTCACTCCATTTACTTAATGGATTAGGCCAAGATTTGATTTGGTCTTTTTATTAATATTTTTATCTTTGTCTTATAAAATCCATATCTTTTTATTTATAGATCCAAACTTGGTGATTCCAATTTGTGAAATCTTATTTATTATTTGTTTATCCTTTTGAATCCTTTTAGGATCTATTGTTCACCACTTGGTATGGATTTTATATGAGGGCTTTAATGGCTTTGGAAATTCAATTTCCTTACCTTATTATATTCATAAGATTTTATTTATGGTTCCAAACTAAGTGAAACCAATTTCTATGGTCTTATATTATTTCTATTTGTCTTTCTTGATCATTTTTGAATGTTTGTTGATCAATTTTTCATATGGATCAAATCCATAGGCTTGGGAATAACTTGGAAATGGTTTTTATTCCATTAGGGTTTAGGGTTTTGGATTTATTTTCCAAGTGTTCAAATTTCCAGATACATTCATTGAGGAATGCATTTCCCTTGATTTGGATTTGTTGAATTCAAACTTTAACCAAAGTTTGTTCAGGATGGGATTTTCAAGTTTCCTTTTTAGAAACAAAAGTTTCTTTTCACCCTGATTTTCAACAAAAAATTATTTTGTTTATTTTATTTTTCACATTACAAGATTTGGAAAATCTTGGGATGTGACAGTTTTAATACCTCGTTTCTTACCACTTCCTTCATCTTAGGATTTAAACAACGTTGATGTTCTACCACTGGCTTTGCATCTGGTTCTATATTGATAGCGTGCTGACATATAGTAGGAGAAATCCCCTTTAAATCATCCAGAGTATAGCCCATAGCTCCTCGGTGTTTCTTTAATACCTCCAATAATCTTTCCTCTTCCTTCCCTGAAAGTTTAGAACTAATAATAACAAGATATATTTTATTATCATGAATGTAAGCATATTTAAGATCGTCAGGTAAAGGTTTTAGATCAAAAACCGGATCCTTTTTAGGTGGCAATGTGGTACCCAAATCTTCCACGGGCAAGTTATGCTTAAGCATCTTAGGTTGATGACGGAGAATCTCATCAATCTCATTTCTTTCTTCCATGAAGATTTCACTTTCGTGGTCTTCCATAAATTGCTGCAAAGCATTGTTAGGAGCAAGAGAAATAGAAGCAAGTTGTTCAACTCTAAAATCCTCATTAGGGGTTTCATTTTCACTAGGAACTTTTGTAAATTTCAAAAAAATAAACTCATAAGATTCCCCATCAAATTTAGTTAAAATTTTCTCCCTTTTGCAGTCTATAATGGCTTCACACGTGTTCAAGAAAGGTCTACCAAAAAGATAGGATAAGTTTTACTAGCAGCTGAACCAAGTACTAGAAAATCAGCACGATATTTAATCTTACCACAAAGAACTTCCACATCTCTTACAATACCAATTGGAGAGATGGTCTCTCCATTAGCAAGGTGAATAACCACATCAATCTCTTCTAGTTCGCAAGGACTAATTTCATGCATAATTTCTTTGTAAAGCTCGTAAGGAATATCACTTGAACTTGCACCAATATCACATAAACCATAGTATCAATGATCACCAATTCTAACTGAAAGCACAGGGACACTAGCCTTTTTAGTTCTATTTGGATGTGGGACAATATTAGAAGCATCCTCACAGAAGACAATGTGTCCATCTTCTATATTTTTAGTGACAAGGTCTTTCACAATTACTACTGCAGGTTCAATGTTTATTTGTTCATCAGGTTTTACAGTTCTCTTTGTACTTTTATTAATTACACTAGTTATCATAGGACGTTCCTTTACCTTATCCGGGAAAGGTAATTTCTGGATATAAGGTTTAGGTAAGATGTGATCAACAGTGCAAAATTCAGTACTTCTAGAAGGAACACAATCAACAATATCTTTGTATGGTGCATGATACTTGTTCCATTCCTTTTTCGGAATTTCAATATATGAGGCAAAAGCCTTAAAAAAATTTGCAATAACTTGAGAGTCTAGACCATAAGTATTTTTAATATTTTGAAAATCATCAATTCCCATAAAAGATTCAATGCATTCATAATCATAATTTATACCTGACTTTCTTCCTTTATCATTCTCCCATGCTTCAGCATTGCCTTGAATACGGTCTAATAGATCCCTTTTAGCTCCTTCTTCCATGCGTGTAAATGATCCAGCACAAGAAGCATCCAATAAATCCTTATCATGAAGAGAAAGCCTTGCATAAAAGTTATTGATAATAATATTGTTGGGGAGCTCACGAATAGGACATTTGAGCATTAGTAACTCCAATCTCCCCCAAGATTGAGTTGTACTCTCTCCATCAAGAGGCCAAAAGTTCTATATTTGATTCCGATCTTTATGAATCTCACTAGGAGGATAAAATTTTGAATAAAAGAGAGGCACTACTTCCTCCCATTCAAGAGCTTGACCATTCTTCAGCAGCTTATACCATTCCTCAGCTTGTCCTTTCAGTGATAATGAGAATAACTTCTTCTTGACTTGATATGTTGTTATACTTGCACACTTGAACAACCCGCATAATTTGTGTATAAACAGCAAATGATCATCGGGATGGACAGTTCCATCTCTAACATAATAGTTATCCATAACACGATCAATAATTCTTGTAGGTACTTTAAAAGTATCATTTTCAGCAGGTGGTGGTTCATCTACTACCTTAGCAGTGGTAGTAGCATTACGAAATAAGAAACTAAGTTAATTATCCATATTGAAACAAAGTAACTAAGATAAGTAAACAATACTCACAGTAGAAGTTTCCTTTACCAGTTCCACTCTCCAATAACGCTTCACTCCCTGGCAACGGTGCCAGAAAATAGTCTTGATGAACCACAAGTATAGGGGGTGTATCGCAGTATTTTCGATAAGTAAGAGTGTCGAACCCAACGAGGAGCAGAAGGTGTTGATGAGTGGCTTGGAGCAGGAATTCTTTGTAAATACTTAGCAAACGAATTTTTAGCGGTTTTTGATAATGCAGATAAATAAAGTACGAGTAAATAAAAGACAATAATAATAAATGCAGCAAGTGGCTCGATCCTTTCTTTAGCAAAGGATAAGCCGGTTGTATTACTTAAGGTGACCAAACGTTCTTGAGGACACACGGGAATATCGTCAAGTGCTTTCGCTTCATATAGTTGATTAATCTTCTTTAGTTTGACAAGTGTTGTGTGGGTGAATCTGTGCTAATGTACCGACCTTCCTAGGACTAATACATACTTGTGATTAAACCCCTTGCAAGCATCCGCAAGTACAAGAAAGTAATTAAGATAGAAACCTAACCACAGCTTTAAACTATAAGATCCTGACATCCCTTGTGCAAAGGTTTCCTAACGAGGGTTCAGGTTTCTGTCACTCTGACAACCCCTACGATTAGTAGCCAAATACACAATGCATTCCCCTAGGCCCATAAAGGTGAAGTGTCATGTAGTCGACGTTCACATGACACCACTAGAAGAATAACACCACAACTTAAATAACAAACTATTGAATCTTTCTCAACACAATTCCACTACTAACAACATGACTTCTCCCATGTCCTCAAGAACTAAACGAACTACTCACAAGACATCATATGGATCAAGATCAGAGATGATATAATGATAAGTAACAATCTCAACATAACAATAATTCAATGGTTCCACTCAATGGCATCAACTAAAACAAGTAATCAACACCGAGAAAGTTTCCCCTAAGAACTATGCAAGATTCAACCCAATTGTTACAGCGGTATGAAGTGGTGATTGTGGTGTTGGTGGAGATGATGATGATGATAATGATCCCGATGAAGTCCAGCTTGATCATGGTGTTGATGGCGATGATCTCCCCTCTCCAGGAAGGAGTTTCCCCGGCAGAATTATGTCTGCCGGAGAGATCTTTCTCCCTCTATAGTTTTCCTCCCCACAGAGGCGGCGGAATCTTTCTGGTCGCCCCTAGGTATTATGGTTTCATGGGGATAATATATGCCAAAGGGGAGAGCCAGGAGTGGGCCAGGGTGGCCACACCACCTGGTGGCGCGGCCAGGGGTGGCCCGCGCCGGGGGTGGTGTGGGCCCCCTGTGGCCCATCTCCACTCCCCCTTCTGGCATACTTCGTCTTCTAGAAAAATAGGATTTTCCATGTATTTTCCTGGATTTTCTAATCTTCGTGAATTTCGCCTCCAAACAACCCCTTTTCTATCAGAATCCGGACTGCAGCGGTTCATCCTCCAAAAGTCATCAACCATGCAAAAACAGATGAAATAACATAAGTATCATCTCTTAATATGAAATATATCAATGAATAACAGTAAATTATGATATAGAATAGTGATGCAAAATGGACGTATCAGGGGTACAGCTACGTCCCCTATCAGGAATTCGAGCAGCTCAACCAGCGCGTTGGGGAGATGGACCACACTCTTCAAGGAGTGAATGAAGATGTGAGTACTTTAACTCACAACTTCAGTCACTTCATGACCCACTTCCCTGACTACTACCAGCAGTAGCCGCACCAGCCACCAAATGACGGCAACAACTAAGCCTGGCAATAGCCTAAGCTTGCGGGAGGTTTGAAAACCTCCAAACTTTGCATTCATGTTTTTATTTCTTCTTTTGATTTATTTTATTTCTTCAAATTTGCATTTTATTTTCAGTTTGCATTCCTAAACCAAAAATACAAAAAATAATAATTATAAATTTATTTGCAAGTTTGTTTCTTTGCTTCTCTCGGAGATTGCTCAATTTTAGGTGACTTGGCAATATGGAAATACAGAAGGGGTTCAACTAAAATACGAGAACAAAGCAAGCAAGAGGAGGTATCACATTCCTTTCATCACCCTCTCTGCAACCTTAAATTGATCATACAATTATTTACTCGCTTGAACTAGAGTCACTCCCCGCTTATCTTGTTATCCTATAAATTCTATTTCTTTGCTAGTGTCTCCTTTTTAGCTTTGAAACAATGAGCAATGAACTTGGTTAAAAATACTTCCTACATTTTTTACAACAAGAAAAAGCATCCAAAAGATGACTTGAGTCCATGTTTAGCCCAAAGAATTTAATTTTAGAACTACTCCATCCCATTTGAGCTTAATATAAATAGACTCGATAGTACCCTTGATTGAAATTGTTTGATAAAATAGATGCTTCAAAGTAGTAGAGATTATGCCACTACTTTTTCTAATAATTACCGTAAGATATTGCTTTACGGGTGTCATTATAACACTATCGTGCTCCATTGGGAACTATTAACTCCGCTGGCCAACGAACGATCTAAATGTGGGAAACCACTTGATTTCGGCTATTGAGTTATGTAAACGTCTGTAGCAGCAATGCTACGATGGGTAAATTTTTTAGTCTCCCCATGGTTTCATGATCCAAGTGAAGTTGTAGTACTCCTCTGACCCATTATTTCTTAACAATTATTTATTGGCATGGTCACGAGTGCACAACACAGTAACATGTTAAAAATATCGGCATGATTTCTCTATGAAAGATCTGAAGTTTTTGAAAGACAAAAGAAAGAAAAAGGTGCTTTGAGAGTCTTGAAATTTTGACATGGGATTAGATGAGTTGTTCTTAAATTCAATGTTTTGGTGCCAAATTGAGTACTCTTAATTGATTAAACAAACAAGAACAAAAAGTTTTCATCTCTCAACAAAGAGAGACACCAAAAGAATTTGTCTCACTTGCCTAGTTAAACTTTTGACACTTGCTTGGGCATATGATTTATTTGCTAACAAGATATACATGGTTAGGAAGTGGACTCAGTGCAATCTTCTGAATACTTGTACGATCATATTAAAGATTGCAGGGATTGTGAAGAAAAGAATTTGACACCAATTCAAACTTGTAAGTTCTTTTATTTTCAGTCTCGAATCTCCGCTATTCTTCCTTATTTCATTGTCACTCGAGGGCGAGCAACATCTAAGCTTGGGGGACTTGATAGCTATGAGATTCGCCACATTTTTTATGGCTTTTATTGATGGGTTTCTCCCGGATTTGATCTTTTTCTAGCTTTACCTAACGCTAATACTTCGGTAGCAAAGAAAACTTGGTTTTTAATGTGTGTTTCAAGTTCTGAATGTCAACGGAAGGTTTTAACTAGAGAAACACAATATTCTGGAGAAAATAAGCAATTCTCTCTTTGGAAGCACTCGAGTGGAGCATACAGAGGCTGTAACGAGCAACTATACGGCGAGAACGCCTCTGTCTTGTCAAAAGGGACAACTTCCATGAAGGGCTAGAGGCGAAAACACAACGCATCAGCCGCCATACCATCCAGAAGGGAGAAAGAGGAGATCCGGAGAAGAAGGGGAATGCGTTCTTTATCTCGCTCCATGATCTTCGACCTCCTAGCCAATACAAACCCATAGCCACTACTTGTACTTGAGAGCAAGAGGGATCTTCACCTTGAAAGACTAGGGTTTGAGATTGTTTCTTCCCATCTTGAATTGTGTTGGATATTTTTCTATTCTTATTGTGGATCTCCACGGTAATATAAAGACGATCTCCCTTTATTTGATTATATCGATGATCTGTTCTTCTCTCATGTGTGAGTAATTTCCTTGGGTGTGGGAGATGTAGGGGATTAGTGAGATGTGATGTGCCTTCATATATTTTCCATTAGTTTGTGATTGATTCTAATTACTATATTATGTGTGCTTGACTATATGTGGGATGCCTAATGCTTGTTGTCCAATTAAGGGCCTAGACAACATGATGCTTTGTTCTACATAGATAAGGTCTTGTTCCCTAGCAGATCGACGACCCCCGGGTGACACGGGGATATCAATGGAAAACTAGTAGACTCGAGGATAATGAGGAACCACTGTGCTTATTGCATTAGTCTGATCCAAGGAGCTTAATCGCTAAGTGACCTGAAGGGTCTTAATCGTCTAGTGTCTGACCATGGTTTTGGTAACAGGCTAGTAGGATTATTGAAGTTGGGATGAAATCTACCAAGAGGAGTTCCGGCTAATTATGGGTTGCTCGCCTACACATATATTTATAAGATTATAATTGTTACAGTTATCATTCATCCACCTGGCACATTCACTATCACCATGAACTGAATCTCCCCGCGCCTTATTTTGCCATCTGCACAAAACAACAAACAACCAAGTCATTCTTTACTTTTTATGCTTTATATTTCTGAAGTTTACATTTTAGTTCTATTTAAATACATCTCATTTAATCAAAACCCCATTATTATTTCAACACTTGCACTCAATTCACTCGAAGACCTGTGACAACTTGGGGTGTGATAGAGACTTCACCCATAAACACTTACCTTTGGGCTCCCTGTGGGATCGATATCTATACTTTGAAACTATCTACAAACGAACTGTGCACTTGCAGACATCAGTGGCCGATCCCGTTGTTGCCTCACTTTGACCATGCGAGATGTTGGTTGGAGAAAGTACATGGATGGTCTATGAATTTGGTTATATTTTTTTGCTATTAGGAAAGTTTATTCAGCCCGAGCACGGCTTGACGATGTCTCTCCGACGTTTGATGTTGTTGCACACCAGCCCATCTTCTGAACATCAAGGCATCTACTTAAGACTTTACTTTGATTTCCATATTATTTTTTGTGCCACTCGGTACATGTAAATCGTTCAGACTTAAGACTTGATGCTCTTGTTATGAACTTGCTTAACGCTTTTGCCATACCATGTAGCTTAATATGAGATGGAGTGAGTAGTATTGTACTTAATATCTGAACAGAGGTAGTATGGGACATGGATGATCAGTTGATGTGACTCCTGGCCTTCAATTTACTGAACAGAGGGAGTACGGACTACCAATTTACTATTATTACTTGTACTATAGATAAATTCAAATTCAGTCGGCTGGGAAAATCTCCCACTATTGCTGAAATATTTCTTGCCCTAGTGTTTCAAACACTCCGGAATTCCCCTTCTGTCCCTAGTTAAGTAGGTTGTTGGGGCTTCAAACATAATTTCCGGGCTCACTACCTCTAGTTACTGCCTTGGTGACACAACATTTTCATACGCATCATCATGTGATAAATGGATATAATACGGAAGTATATCAATGCCATAGTATTTTACTATCTATTTGGTTGCTCTATATTTTGTAAACGAAGTATTTCAAAACCAAAATATTCCAACGCCTGGCTAGCGAATACCATAGTTTTTCTTCTTTCTCCGTTTTCAAAAAAAGAAACCACACTTTTCGAGAATTGGAAATAAACACTTCAAAGTATTTAATACTTAAGTATTTTCAGAAACTAAAGTATTCCTTGAATACTTAAAAAATACTTCGATGCCAGACGGGGCCTTCCTACCAAAGCAACATTTTAGTTATCTCTCTTCTCAGTTTCATGAAAAAGAGGGTCTGACATCTTTCTCAAATTCTTTAAAAAACATAATTATGGAGAATACTTCAATTTTAAAACGATATTATTTGTTGGATCCAAACACCTCAAAGTATTTAATATTTTAGCTTGTTCAGAATTTTGAACAGAGGCAATATAGGCCATGGATGATCAGCTGATGCATGTCAGCCTTGGATTCCTGAACAGAGGGAGTACAGCCTACCACTTTACTATTAATATTTGGACTATAAATAAATTTGAATTTTGTCGAGCGGTAAAATCTCCTTCTATCCCCAAAATATTTCGTGCCCCAGTGTTTCAAATGATAGGGAATTCCCCTTCGACTCCTAGTTAAGTCGGTTGCCTGAGGCTTCAATCGTAATTTCCTGCTTCACTGCCTCTATAGTCTAGATCATAGCACTACCTACCCCCACCCCCACCCCACTCCTCGCTCACAGCCGCACAAGCCCTGTGGAAAAACCCTAGATCTCACCTTCTTCACCACCTTACCGCCAGAACATCCACTAAACCACCAGTCTACATGATCCTCTTCACCGACGTTAAGCATCTAGATCGCCTACTCCCTCATCCTCTGCACCTGATCTGATTCACCATCATCACCGTGCACTGCACCAAATCTTCTTGATCGACCCACTCGCTTGGCGCACCAAACACATTTTTGACCAATAGGAATCTGCTTCTTCGCAGCTATCGTCTAGAGCTCGGAGCAACTCATGTTCTACTTCACATTTTCTCACAAGCACCACAACTTCAGCACCCTCGGCGACCTCGACATCACCAACCAGGATGAGCAGGATGCCTAGACGTTGTCCTGACCCAGGTAACCAGATCTCCTTGGTTTTGCTATGATAAATATGTAGCGGTTAACTGTATTTTGTATTCGTGCTACTTTTGTAGTAACTTACTAGTGCTATACCTATTACATGTATCTTTCCAAATAAACTCTTTGTAGTCAGGTTTAATCATAAGGCATTGAACTGCACTTTTTGAAAGAGCATGTGGCCCCCATGTGTGGTTTTGGTAATTAATGACAATTTCTATGGACTAGTGTTTACATTGAGTTGCACTTGCAGGATTTGTCCATTGACTTCTCTTGGACCATGTGTTGGATTCAAGGTGGATGAAATGAAGAAGAAGAAGCATTGTCAAAGGGCCTTAGGCCTTTTGGAATCATATGAAGTTAGAAGAAATCTTGTGCAAGAACAAGATGCACCATCTCTAGAAGATCTCATTCTTGAAGCTTGCCATTCTCGGTGGTCATGGATCGATGATGACAGGTCAAAGAAGAGGCTTCCCCATGGTGTATGGGGGATAATATGTCAAGTCTTCATCAAGCGAGTGCGTGCAAGAGAAATCAAGAAAGGTGTTCATCTTGAGAAGGACAAGATGTTCTACAGCGTGCTCAAGGGGTTTGCTCAAGGCAAAGGTATAATCTTGATAGGTTTTCCCTTTTGTCGGTCTCATGTTGGTAGTTGGGAGACCGGGTTTAGGATAGATAACCGTACTATCAAGAGGGGCTCTCGAGTGAGTAGCTCGTTCATATCTTTCGGAGAGATATCAAACCATTGCATTCTTAGCATCATCTTTCTTGGTTGTTTGTCGGATCTTATCCATGGTTGGTTCTAGAGCTTGTGACAATATTCATAACAAGCTCTAGTTCTTCAAAACGGATCTCCCTTTGATATCTTCTTGCGTTTTTTATCTTGGAGGTTTTCCGGCTCCTCAACAAGGAAGGTATCTCACATTATAATACTTGATACATTCTCACTTGGTGGTATCCAATATTTTCCTAACTTCAAGTTATTGCGGTTTCAGCTCGATCGGAGTTTCCTACCTCAAGTTATTGCGGTTTGAAGTTTGCCTTATTTGATTTGAAAAGAAAAAAGAAAAAGGGGATCTGTCTGGGACGAGCGGTACTACTGTATGGGCTACCAAGAGGTACTAACTGTTCTCGATAGCCTCTATTCGGCCTGGCTGTGATGCTGGTCCAGGTCCAGTTGTACCGGCCCAAGTAATGGCCTGCAAGTGCACATGTTCGTCAGAGAATGTTTTTGTAGAAGTATTAATTCTAGTTTTGTATATCGATCCCAATAAGGAGCCTAGGTAAGTGTTTTTATGCGGTGTTTCTGTCGCACTCAAGGTGTCATGGGTCTTGAGTGAATTGACTGCAAAAGCTGACGGTGGAAGTGGTGAGTAAAAGATAGAGGAAACCTGCTTTGGAAATAAGTAAATTGCATAAAAGTAAAGATGCGAAAAGTGTGTAAAGGTCCTGCAGATGAGAAGTTAGGCACAGAGAGAAACAATTCATGATGATAGTAAAAGTGGCAAATGGATAAAGTGGAATAAGTGATGGTGATATTTCTTATTTATAAGTGAGTAGGCAAGCAACCCATATAACGACTAGGAGTCCTCATGGCCAATTCTCCCTAGTCCCAATGATCCATCTGCTTGTTACCATGTCCATGGTCAGCACATTAATTAAGGTCTTGTGACCGGATCAAGGCTTTAATCTTGATGGTTCCTTGTTGTCCTCGAGTAGTACTAGCTCTTCATTGATATCGGCCGTGTCACTCAGGGGTCGCCGAATTACTAGCATACAAACTCATACCTATGAGATCTTTGGATCATGTTACCTAGGCCCGTAAATTAGATAACAAGCATTAGGAAAACATAGATAATCATTCTCACTATTAAATAAACACTACAACAATCACAAATGGATGGATTTAACGGAGGCACAACACATCTCACCAATCCCCTACATCTCCCACGCCTATGGGGATTTATTCACACGTGAGAGGAAGACAAATCAAAGGCATTATTGTATTGCAAGTAATAATCATCTGAAATTTATTGTAGAAAACCACAATATCGATCAAGGATCAAATCAAATACAAACCAAAGGAAGATCAAAGTATCAAACCCTAATCTTACAAGTGCCAATCTCTCTCTCTCTAAGTAATGATGGGAATAATGGTGGAGTGTGTGCTTTGGAGGTTGGAGATCATCGAGGAACGAGGTGAAGTTCTTCTCCTCTTCCAGATCTGATCTAACCCCCTTTGGATGGCTTGCGGCGGCTGTATTTTCTATTATGATGTTCTTCTCGTCTCTCTTCCTTCACGAAAGTTGCTTGTATTGATATAAGGGAGCCATCGACGTGTAGTACAGGCGGGTGGTACGAGCGCGTCCTGACCGTACCGATGGTCATTAAGTGTGTTCAACGCCTCCAATGAAAGGGGCTCCAATTGGGGATTTACTTCTTTGGATGCAATTAGCCCATAAATGCTATTAGATCTCCAATAAATGTTCATTACCTGAAAACCATCACAAGAAACCAAGGATTCGCTAATTGCAATATTAACATTAGTAGAAAAGGGTAATCTTGAGTGAAATCCGGCAATAAACAAGAGGAAAATCAATAGTAAAAAGTGATGAAATTTGGAGCTATCAACATCCCCAATCTTAGTGATTACTCGCCCTCGAGTGACAAAGCTATAATGAGTAATAGCAAAGAATTGAATCAATATGAAAACTTACAACTTCGAGGTTGTATCATATTCCATCGTCTCAAATCCTGAAACCTTGAACATGAGCATAATATATCTGAACAATTGCACTTAAGTTCAATTCCTAAACGCAAGTAACTTGCTAGCTAATAGTTCTTATAACTCAAATGAGATTGTTAAAAATTTGGCTAGTCTTGCCAATCAGTTTGTTTTAGCGCCTCTCTTATTATGAGAGTGAAAATGTTTTGAGCGAGGTCGCTTGAGTCGAAGTTAAAGGTGCACATGTAGATGTCAAAAATAAGGATAAACTTAGAGTTTTTTCATTAACACCCACTTTGATAATCGTGGCTATAAAATACCCCTTCTTCTCCTTGTCTTTCAAGAACTCTAATTGTTCAATTTAGGTGGTGAGGTGTTGCCAAAGATCAAAAGTATCGAATATTTTTCAGCTCATATCTTGATGATAAATTTTCTTCCTTTCTCAAGGATCAACGAATATTTATTTTGTAAAAGCTTACACAAACTTTTGGGAATACCAATAGGTGTGTATTTGAAACATAGAACTTTATTTCTTTCTTCTCTCTTTTTTTATAGCATGTCAACACAGGTTTTGGCATCTCCCTCTCCCACCATAAAAAGTTCGTCCTATCAAACAATTCTTTTTCAGAAGGTATCATCAAGTCAACGATCAATATGTGGGGTTGAGTACTACTAAGATTAAGCCCTTAAGAAAAAAGGCACCAAAGTTGTCGATAGACACTTTCTCTTATTCTTAAAAGCTTAGAATTTAATCCAAGGGGTAGTTTTTAAAACTAATATTAATTGTCGAAAGTCTTAACCAAAGTGGTGACAAAAACCTTTGAACTCAAGTCCTCAAAGATAACGAATTAAGCTTGGAGTCGAACTCAAGTACAACCGAATAGACATAAAATGTTCATGAATACGCTTACAGGAAGAAGGAAAATAGGAATGTGGTACCTCCTCTTGGCTGCTCGTCTCCTACTTGAGCCAACTCTTTGCGTTCGTCTCCATATCTCAATCATTAGAAGTGAGTATCCTGCAGAAAAATCAACAAGAGGCGAGAGAACTTTGCACAAATAAAATTAAAAGCTAGTCTAATATTTTTGGGTTTTCTTTTTATCAAATGCACAATTGAAAGTAGACATGCATAGAAACAAAACAAATAAAAAGAAGAAAACTATGAATGCAAAAAGGTGGGAGGAGTTTAACCTCCCCAAGCTTAGGCTTTTTGCCTAGCTAGAATCAAGCGTCGCCACCGTCGGGCGGTGGCTGCTGGTATGTGAAGTTCGGGCAGCGCTTCGGAAAGTCAGTCATGAAAGGTGTGAAGTCTTGGGGTGAGGTTGACTATATTGGCGTTAGCATCATACAACGTGTTTTCTATGTTGTCAATGCGATGCACCACCTAGTCAAACTCGCCCCTCGGGACATAGTTGAATCCCGGCTATGGTTGAGGCTTCTCTTGTTGGTGGTGCTGGTGGAAAGGTTGTTGGTGATGGTGTTGTTAACCGTAGTCGTCCCAACCTACACCATGCCAATCTTATTCACCTTGATCTTGCTGATGTTGTCCAGCTGTTGCGTTTTCCTAGTTTGGGTGGCCTCCTTGTGGCGCAGTCCTTCCTGAGAGGATCAGTGCCTGCTGGAACTCCTCCTCAGTGGGTCCCAACTATGTTTACCTGGCAAACCAAAAGCTTGGACAAAAGGAAGCAAAACTTGGTGGAGAGCACCGTTAGGCTCAAAATAAAGCTGGTAAGCACGAAGGGAGCGTTCGGGTCTATAGACCCCCATGAACTTGGTGCTAGCCATATGAATGTCATCTAGCGTCTTACTTCCAGCCACAACTCTTTCCTGTGGTAGGAAAAATTCGTTTGCATAGGCGATCTGTGTGATCAACCCACCACAATGAATGTCCCCCACGGAAGCCGGCCTTTGGCAATGAAAGTGCTAGATGAGCAAAGCATCCAAGTTTACCTTGTGATCCATCTATGGATGCAAGGCCATATGAATTACACTTATTTTGGGGCCTGCCATTGCCCCAACATCACCTTTCCCAAAAATAGAATTAACAAGGAAGGTATGAAAATAACAGATAGTAGGATTCTAGATGGTGGCACTCTTTTTGTGCAAATAATCAGTGTTCTTGTGGACAAAATTTTGCTCCCAAGAATGCATTGCCTCCATGTGCACATTGTCATCAATATCGAGCTCCTCCTCATGGGAGAATCTGAAACTATCACAAAATTCATACAAGGAAAGGTTGTGGAGCTGCTCATTGAGTACAAAACTTACATCACAATTACGCAATTGTGATGACAGAAACTCATATATGGCGAGCTTGTAGGTGTCGACGGCGAGGTAGGAGAAGTTAACCATGCCAGCATGCACAGTTATCCGCTCGAAGTCCTCCAAAATACCTTGACGAGAGAGGAACTCATGGTTTACCCACTTGGTCGGCAAAACCTTGCGGTTGCTCACCCTCTCATAGTCTCGGCTCATGGCAGCCCTCAAGCTGTCCACCTCCGAGCGCCTCTTCTTCGAACCTAGCGGCTTGGTGGAGCTCGAGGCTCCCGCCATACCCGATCCCTTGCCCGAGCGAAAAATCCTTCACATGTTATGCATTGTGCTGCAAAAAAATTAAAGAAAAATATAGGCATCAAGTTTCTATCACATGAACGAACGATTACAGGTAGAAGTTACAAATCCTAACGTGAGAAATCAACAATAATCTCAAAATAGGATAAACTCATCTAAATAGCCAATGTGATGAATTCAACCATGGATTTAAGAAAATAAAGCATGGATCAGATGAGAAACTTACTGATGTGAAGATTACCCAACTCAAAAACATGAAATCGATGAAGAATCAAAGGTTGTAGGAGGTTAGGGTTTGAGGTGGAGAGAGAAAGAACAAGGAAGAAAGAGGAGGAAGAAGAAGGAGGAGGCTATCTAGGAGCCAGCAGCCGTCGGCCTTTACCTGGGGACGCGGTCGGTATGGGCGGACGGTACGGGTGCAGCCCGCCCGTATGGGTGGTCGTCACCGTTGGATCAAAGTTAGGGTTCGATATCTAACCTAGTCGGCCCGGTACGGACACATCCTGACCGTATCGTTGATCATTATCGGTATTGGGAATCTTGGTCGACTTCGTCGAGATTTGGTACGGGCACGCGGTACGGTCGTACCCCGATCATATCATTGCTCGTTATTGGTCTTGTACCCATCATCGAGATTCAGTACGGGCGCATTGTACGGGCATACCCCGGCTATACCGCTACTTGTTATCCAATCTGAACCTTTTTCTTATCTTCATTTTTCCCTTGCTTCTCAACTTCTCTAAGGTAAATTCTCTAAATCAACTCAAGACTTGAAATAAATTTATTAGAACATACAAATAATAAAATAATAAAAACTTAAACTTAATTTATTGAGAATGGGTTAACTCCCATTAAGTATTTTATTTTAGAGTTTTGATCAGCCAAACTCCATATCATTTGTGTTTACCTCAAGATGCTCTTTATCTTCGATTCTTGATGCTTGAACACGCTTAGGCGACGGAACATATTTTCCATTGTATTCCTGTTTCTTTGGAAAGTATCGAACAATCTGTCATCATATATATTGAAGACAATCTTACCGCTAGAGCAATCTACGTTAGCTCCAACTATACTAAGAAAAGGTCTTCCAAGGATGATAGAAAGTTTGTCATCCTCAGGAACATCAAGAATAATAAAATCAGTGGGTATAACATGTTGATCTGTTCTAAGTAGAACATATTCGATCATACTAACTGGTTGTTTAGTTGTTTTATCCGCCATTTGTAAGGTGATTGAAGTAGGAGAGTATTCTCCAAGATTTAATTTTTTAAATAGGAAATAAGGCATAACACTAACACCCGCTCCTAAATCACAAAGAGCGTTGAATATATTAGTTTTCCCAATTGCGCGGGAGATGGTTGGTATACCTGGGTCCCCAAGCTTAGCAGGAAGCTTATCACCAAAGCTTGTCATTACTGCTATAGTCTTAGTTACCTTCTTCTTTCTATTAAGGATATTTCACATAAACTTTTTTCAGTAGGAACTTGAATAGCATTAGTGAAAGTAAGTTCTAAACGTAAGCTTCCCAGTGAGCAAAAGAGTCATATATAGCTTTATCGAGTTCATACTGAACTCGGTTAGGATAAGGAATTTTCTTTTTAGTAGGTATTACCTTCTCCTTTACCTCTGCTACTGGTTCAACATTCTTTTTGGTTTTCCTTGCGGCAGATTTTTTCTTATCGGCGTGTTCTTCGCGCAGGATGGTAACTTGCTCTTCTTGTTCCTTTCTGAGATCATCTTCTTCCCTTGAATCGATTGTCTCAGAGTCTGAATCATATGGTCTATGCCTGTCCCTTGCTTCCCCTTCTTCTCCAGTTTTGGAAGTTTCATTCTCCCTTTTCTAGGTATCATAATCAATGTCATCTTGGGGCTTGATGGCTCAAAATATATCGAGCTCGTTGGGAAACCCCAAGAGGAAGGTATGATAAGCACAGCAGCAAGTTTTCCCTCAGTTATGAAACCAAGGTTATCGAACAAGTAGGATCAAGGAAACACCTCCAAGGTGTTGTTTCCAACTTGGAATCCTGCACAACACAACCACAGAACTTTGCCCCCGGCTTACAGTGAGGTTGTCAATCTCACCGGTTTTGCTAAAAACAAAGGATTAAACGTATTGTGTGGAAGATAGTAATTTCTTGCAGAAAGTAAACAGTAAACAGTAAATAGTAGATGGTTTATAAATGGTAAAAGAATGGACCGGGCTCCATAGTTCAATAGAGGTGATTCTCCTTAAGATAGATGACATGTTAGGTGAACAAATTACAGCGGGGCAATTGACAGACACCGAGAAAAAGAAAGCATCATGCATATACTAATCATCTTGACTCCTATGAGATTTGATTGGGCATTACAACATTATACATAAACCGTAATCCAACTGCATCTATGACTAATAATCCACCTTCAGGTTATCATCTGAACCTCCTCTAGTATTAAGTTGCAAGAAACAGATAATTACATTAAGCAAAGTGTGTAAAGTAAACAATACGATTGCCCCATGGACAAAGGATTGCTGTTTTCTCCCTAGTAGCAACAACACATCTAGTACCTTAGAGATTTCTGTCACTTCCCCAGATTACTAGAGGCATGAACCCACTATCGAGCATAAATACTCCCTCTTGGACTTGCTAGCATCTACTTGGCCAAGATAGCTACTAACAACAGAAACCATGCAAGATCACAAATAACATAGACATGATAGAATCAATAATCAATCTGAAATAGCATCTCAATATCCCTTGCATCCCCGCAAACATAACATGTAAGCTTACAAATAGATGATCTTGATCATCAACGGAGCTCACAAGATCTAAACATGGTAGCACAAAGGAGAAGAACCAACCATCTAGCTACTACATGGACCCGTAGTCCAGGGATGAACTACTCACGAATCACACCGGAGAGAGTCATGGTGATGAAGAAGGCCTCTAGGGTGATCTCTCCCCTCCGGCAGGGTGCCAGGAAGAGCTTCAGATCCCTCTCGATATAGGGATGGAGATGGCGGTGGCTACAAACTCTTTCGTGGAATTTTGATCGGGTGCCTCAGGGTTTTCGTCCTGGTAGGCTTTTATAGGCAAAGGGGCAAGGTCGGTGGAGGCTCGAGGGGCCCACACCAGGTGGTGGTGCGCCTAGGGCTGGCCGCGCCACCCTAGGGTTTGGCCGCCTCGTGGCCCCCCTTTGGTTGCGCCCCGGACTCCGTTTTGCTTCGGGTAAAATATTGTCTTTGCCTTTTGTCTGGTCCAATTCCGAGAATATTTCCTTACTAGTTTTTCTGAAACCAAAAACAGCAGAAAATAGGCAACTGGCACTGTGGCATCTTGTTAATAGGTTAGTTCCAGAAAATGTATAAAAATACTCCAAAGTGTGGACAAAACATAAGAAAGTAGATATAAAACAAGCATGGAACATCAAAAGTTATAGATACGTTTACAACGTATCAACATCCCTAAGCTTAACTCCTGCTCGTCCTCGAGTAGGTAAGTGATAAAAAGGAAAATAATTTTTGAGGTGACATGCACCATCATAATCTTGATCAAGGTATTTGTAAAACATTGATAGCTGGGATCATAGTACTTTAACATAGCATGAAATATATAGTTCTAACAATAAGACATAGCAACTATGCTATAACATGAAAAGGTACAAATAAAAGATTCATGAATAACAATGCTTTGAAAGACGTTTGTTTGTTTCACATATAGAAAACATAATTAGAATGGTATTCAGCTTGTCCCTCATAGTGTAGCAAAACATAAATGCATAGGACACCTTCAAGATTCATAAGGGTGACTAGATACAAATAGTTTAAGAACAAGCAATATCAGAGTTATGAATCAATCAACAAGTTTTGGGACAATGCACATTAAACTAAGAATGACCACTATGCTCTCTCAATGGGTGCAAAAAGATAGAAGATGGAGACTCAACATAAAAAGTAAAAGAAAGGCCCTTCATAGAAGGAAGCAGGGATTCAAGTCTCATAAAGAGCTTCCAAAAATTATGGTACTTATTAGCTTTCAGCTCTCATTGCCCCTATCATAAGCATCTTTAGGTGATTAAGGTTAAAGTGAACAAATATGAGGATATGCTTGACAAGTTATAAGTTGAAAATCTCATGCCCCTTGCTTACGAGTACCGAACCTCATGCTACTCAACTTTAGTCACGAGTAAGTTCAAGTCATTGTAAGTACATGTGTATCACAGAGAACCGCCAATGGGGTACCCCTTGCTCGATGATATGGAAGCTTTCCCATATCAAAATGACAAGGCAAGCAAACAATGAGCATCTCAGCGATCTTTTTATTTTCTATTTGCATAGGTTTTTATTGAGGATGCTTCACAGATTGCTCACTATGGGTATGCTGCAAGTTTCCACCATGATTAGGCATGGATTAGGCTAGCCAGCCAGGCGTTTCTCTAACACATATACAAACTCCATGAGCTTACAAGCTCCCCTTTTATTTCACACCGCCGGGATCCATAAGCATAAGAATTATGATATCAACTAAATAATATGAAATGTTGAAAGCGTTCCCCATGGTAACATGGTTCTGCTAATTCACAACTTACAAAGCGCAAGCATATACTCAACATAGATGGGCACAATGGTTCAAGTTTATTAAGTGCAAGAAAAGTAAAGTGTGCCATCAAGTTTGTGAGAGCTTTAATCACTAATTTTCACATAACAAGTTTAATTCGGAAGGTAGATAAAAACATGAATATACTTGGAATAGCAAATGCTAATAGGTAGGTATGGTGGACTCTTTGGAATAACCTAGTTTTATTTGGAGTTGGATGCATGAGTGGAACTCATACTTGGTATGGAGGCTAGCAAAAGACTGGGAGCAACCAACTAAGAGAGCAATAATGGTCATAATCATGCAAAGCAACAAAACATTATTAATTAAAGCATAAAGTGATATTACAAGTCGAAAACTAAATGATCTTAGAGGCTATGGTGACTTGGTATAGTCTTAACATGGTGTGAGCATGTGCCAAGTCAACCCAAATAAAGCATCAAAGGAAAATACCACAATATTATGCTTTTATATGCTAAAACAATGCATGATTATTTCGAGGCACATTAAGCAATCTCAATTGTTTGTAACAAGTCATGCTACAGAAATAATTACTAAGAATAAAGTCAAAACAATATCAAGCATGACATTACAAAGCCTAGGCCACAGTCAAAAACAAGCTCCTTTAATACCACTTATAAGCATGAACTTTCCTACTCTTTTCCAATCCAAATCAACCTATTTGAAACTATGTATGAATGCGGGGGTCCAACCAATTTATTCAAGCAAACTAAGCAAACGAAAACTAAAAACAAAAATGAAGATGATCCAAGAACAACACAATTGTGCATGAAACAATAAAAATGAAGTGTTTGGAAGAAACCTGAGATTTTTATTGATGAAGAAGGGGATGCCTTGGGCATCCCCAAGCTTTGACGCTTGTACTTCTTGAATATTTCTTGGGGTGACACGGGTGGCATCCCCAAGCTTGAGCTTTTGTCCCTACTCCATCTTATCATATTATTCTTCCCTACACTTTAAAATTTCCTTCATACAAAACTTCACACAATCTTCATTAGCAACATTAGTGTACTCAAGATAATAAGTCTTTAGGTTCAGTTTCAACACAAGTAAAACTTCCATTAAAACACAAGCTACTGTAGCACTTCCTTTTAAAAGTTCAAGAATTTTGGCAAGAACTCAAAGAGAAAGAGATTTAAGAGGCAAATGCAAATAATGGCAGAAATCTGTCAAAACAGACCAGCAGGTAAAACCCAATTTTTTAGAAGACCTTATGTTGCTCAAATCGAAAAGTGCTAAACTAAAGGAAGTTGGATAACAACCTGGGGCAGAAGCACAAAAAATTACAGCTCAATCCGATGTACATAGATGTTTCATGAATTTTTACAGCGAAGCAAAAAAATCTGTTTCGGGACAGCAACTTTCCCAAGTCTTACTTCTCTCTCATTAGAGGTTGCTCTTGGCACAAAAAACCACACAAAAATGATAAGGAGAGGTTATTACTGAAGCAATAACTTCCAAAACTCAACAAAATATTCTTAAAGAAATTTGGGTTATCTCCCAATAAGTGCTTTTCTTTAACGCCTTTGAGCTAGGCATAAGAAGCAAGAATCAAGTATTCTCAAATGAAAAAGCATTAAGTGTTGGGTCCGCAGCATAGAAAACAAAAAAATTCCTACGGTGTGAACTACATGCCAAGATCTATCTACTAGGTACAAAGCAACGGGTGGACATACATCCAACGAGAACTTACCCTCGTAGACAACGAGCTTTGTTAACGAGTAGGAACTCGTGGTTGATGTAGTAGTACACTTGCCGATCTCAAGATCGTGAGGAAGTCCGAGCGCCGCAACTCAGCGGCGCATCCGTACTCGCACACACGTTCAAGCCACCGGACAACCTCCACCTCCTCGCTCCAGCGATCCAGCAGAAGCAGCAACTCCTTCCAGACGAAATGCCACTGGGAACATGTATCTCGCTAATCCGAGACCATGGGGGAATAATTCTAGAGGGGGAGAGAGATCCTTCACAAGGAGGTGTGAGGATGAAGGAGGGAATGGGTGGCCTTTTATAGGAGGAGGGGGTGCCCCCTCTCTCCATGGCCGGCACATGGGGGTGACCCCTCACCTCCCCCATTCATGTGGTGGTAACCCCTCCACATTAAAATGCCTCTTCACATTCTCTTTTAAAGTCTCCACTTTAAATGCATTAAATTTCTCCAAATTTAATGCTCTCTCATTTAATAAAACTCTTTTTATTAAATTTATTCAGAATTTTGTTAATTACTTTAATTAACAAACATTCACATATATCCCCTTGCAATATTTCAATATCACATGCAGAACCACCTTCTGCAATTTCACCCGAAACAATTTCTGGTTTCTATTGAAACAATTCATGCGCTTTGCAATTCTTTCGTTTGAAACATATGTGCTCCAAAATGGTGTCCAGTAACTCTTAAGTGTGCCACCCTACGGTTCGCGACTAATGCAGACATGATCGAGACCCTTCTCCGATCAATAATCAGCAGCGGGACCTGGAGATCCGTACTGACTCCTACACATTCAACGATGACTCCTGTGATCGTGAGAACCTTTAACGCTTGTAACTAAATCCCTTTGTCTCTCGATATATTACATGTCCGAGATTCGATCATCGGTATCTCCATACCTAGTTTGATCTTGTTACCGACATGCACTCTTTTCTTGTTCCCGTGATATAACATTCTAGTGATCACATCACTTGCTTGCAAGCTATCCTAATGTGATATCACCGAGAGGGCCCAGAGTATATCTATCCGTCATCTGGATTGACAAATTCCACTCTTGATCCATGAGCCTCAACATAACACCTTCGTAGTACTTAACCCATCTTTATAGTCACCCTGTTACGGTGTGACGTTTGATGTTATCAAGATACTCTTCCGGTGTCAGCAATTAACATGATCTCATGGTCTAAGGATAAAGATTACTTCGTATGATGTTATAGCAATATAAACATAATGACTTGATCGTAATGCTATACTTCGGATGAATGTTCATCACATCATTCCACCAATGGTGTGACCTTGTTATTAACAACATCCAATGTCCATGATCAGGAAACCTTGATCATCCTGTTAATCAACAAGCTAGTCTATAAGAGAGGCATCACTAGGAACCCTTTTTGTTTATTAAACACACATGTATTGATGTTTCCGAATCAATACATTTCTAGCATGTAAAATAAACATCTATCATGTATAAGGAATATATAATAACAACTTTATTATTGCCTCTCAGGGAATATTTCCTTCAGTCTCCCACTTGCACTAGAGACAATAATCTAGTTCACATAGTGATAAATCTAACACCCATGGAGTTCTGGTGTTGATCATGTTTTGCCCTAGGGAGAACTTTAGTCAACAGAGCTGCTACATTTAGGTCCGTGTGTACTTTACAAATCTTTATATCTCCATCCTTGACATGCTCGCGGATGGAGTGAAATTGGCGCTTAATATGCTTGGAATTCTTGTGAGACCTTGGTTCCTTTGTGTTGGCTATGGCTCCATTGTTGTCACAATAGATCACCATCGGGTCCAACGCGCTGGGAACCACACCCAGTTCCGTAATGAACTCTTTCATCCAAACTGCTTCCTGCGCCGCTTCTGAAGCAGCAACATATTCCGCCTCCGTTGTTGATCCAGCCACCACAGGTTGTTTGGAACTCCTCCAACTAACTGCTGCTCCGTTCAAGATAAATACGTATCCGGATTGAGACTTAGAGTCATCCGGATCGGTGTCAAAGCTAGCATCGACATAACACTTAGCGACTAGCTCTTCTTCACCTCCGTATATAAGAAACATATCCTTAGTTCTTCTTAAGTACTTGAGGATGTTCTTTACCGCTATCCAGTGTTCCGAACCTGGATCAGATTGGTACCTACTAGTCAAACTAATAGCATGTGCCACATCCGGTCTTGTACATAGCATGGCATACATAATAGAGCCTATGGCCAAGGCATAGGGGATCTTATCCATCATCTCTCTTTCTTCCGCCGTAGCCGGACTTTGAGTCTTACTCAATGTCTTGCCTTGCAACATAGGTAAGAACCCCTTCTTACTTTCGTCCATATTAAACTTCTTTAATATCTTATCAAGGTATGTACTCTGCGATAGCCCAATTAGGCGCCTTGATCTATCTCTATAGATTTTAATGCCTAATATATATGATGCTTCACCAAGGTCTTTCATCGAAAATTTGCTGTTTTGATAACTTTTAACACTGTTTAAAAGATCTATATCATTTCCAATCAATAATATGTCATCCACATATAATATCAGAAATGCCACATTGCTCCCACTCACTTTCTTGTAAATACAAGCCTCTCCATAACTTTGGACAAATCCAAACTCTTTGATCACCTCATCAAAGCGGAGATTCCAACTTCGTGATGCATGCTTCAGTCCATAGATGGATCGCTGAAGTTTGCACACCTTATTAGCATCCTTAGGATTGACAAAACCCTTAGGTTGTATCATATACAACTCTTCTTCAATCTTACCATTGAGGAATGCAGTTTTGACATCCATCTGCCATATTTCATAATCGAAATATGCAGCAATTGCTAACATAATCCTAACTGACTTAAGCATCGCTACGGGAGAGAATGTCTCATCGTAGTCAACTCCTTGAATTTGTCGAAACCCCTTTGCGACATGTCGAGCCTTATAGATGGTCACATTACCATCAGCATCATTTTTCCTTTTGAAAATCCATTTATTCTCCACGGCCTCTCGGTCGTGAGGTAAGTCCACCAAGTTCCAAACTTGGTTCTCGTACATGGATTTCATCTTGGATTTCATGGCTTCTAGCCATTTGTTGGAATCCGGGCTCATCATCGCTTCTTCATACGTCGCAGGGTCATCCATTTCATCAACCATGGAATTCATAACAGGATTGCCGTACAGTTCAGGAGCTGCACGTGTCCTGCTTGACCTGCGAGGTTCGGTAGTGTCCTCTTTCGGAGTTTCATGATCATTATCATTAGCTCTCTCTTCATCAGGTGAAGTCAACTCCGAAACAACTTCCAGTGCTGTGCCACTCGCCATTCCATGAAGAGAAGGTTCAATAACCTCTTCGAGTTCTACCTTCCGACTACTCACACCTTTCGCGAGAAACTCCTTCTCAAGAAAGGATCCATTCTTGGCAACAAAAATCTTGCCCTCGGATCTGTGATAGAAGGTATACCCAATTGTTTCCTTAGGGTATCCTATGAAGACGCATTTTTCCGCTTTGGGTTCGAGTTTATCCGGTTGAAGTTTCTTCACATAAACATCGCATCCCCAAACCTTAAGAAATAACAGCTTAGGTTTGTTTCCAAACCATAATTCATACGGTGTCGTTTCAACGGATTTAGATGGTGCCCGATTTAAAGTGAATGTAGCTGTTTCCAGTGCATAACCCCAAAATGACAGAGGTAAGTCAGTCAGAGACATCATAGATCAAACCATATCCAATAAGGTACGATTACGACGCTCCGACACACCATTACCTTGTGGTGTTCCGGCAGGCGTGAGTTGTGAAACTATTCCACACTCTTTCATGTGTGTGCTAAACTCGTAACTTAGATACTCTCCTCCATGGTCAGACCATAGAAATTTGATCTTTCTATTACGATGATTTTCCACTTCATTCTGAAATTCCTTGAACTTTTCAAAAGTTTCAGACTTGTGTTTCATCAAATAGATATACCCATATCTACTCAAATCATCCGTGAAAGTAACAAAATAACGATATCCACCTCGCGCCGACACACTCATTGGTCCACACACATCAGTATGTATGATTTCCAATAGATCTGTCGCCTGTTCCATTGAAACGGAAAACGGCGTTCTAGTCATCTTGCCCATAAGGCATGGCTCACATGTATCAAATGATTCAAAATCAAGTGATTCCAAAAGTCCATCAGAATGGAGTTTCTTCATGCGTTTAACGCCAATATGACCTAGATGGCAGTGCCACATATATGTAGACATATCATCATCAAGTTTAATCTTTTTAGCATTAACATTATGAATGTGCGTAATATTACTATCGAGATCCAACAGAAATAAACCATTCAACATAGGTGCATGACCATAAAAGATATCATTCTTATAAATCGAACAACCATTGTTTTCAGATTTAAAGGAATGACCACTTTGCATCAAACACGATCTAGATACAATGTTCATGCTCAGTGCAGGCACCAAATAACAAATATTTAGGTTTATAACTAATCCCGATGGCAAATGGAGAGGTAGCGTCCCGACGGCGATCACATCAACTCTTGATCCATTGCCGACCCGCATCCTAACCTCATCCCTTGCTAGTTGTCGCTTGTTCCGTAGCCCCTGAACCGAGTTACATATATTAGCAATCCGATCCGGTATCAAATACCCAGGTGCTACTGCGAGTACTAGTCAAGTACACATCAATAACATGTATATCACATATACCTTTGTTAGCCTTGCTGGACTTCTTGTCTGCCAAATACTTGGGGCAGTTGCGCTTCCAATGGCCAGTCCCCTTGCAATAGTAGCACTCAGTGTCAGACTTAGGGCCATCCCGGGGTTTCTTTTCAGGCGTGGCAATAGACTTGCCACCCTTCTTTCCCTTGTGCTTGCCTTTCTTATCCTTCTTAAAACCGGTGGTCCTATTGATCATCAACACTTGATTTTCTTTCCTAATCTCCACTTCTGTAGTCTTAAGCATTGACAGAAGCTCGGGAAGAGACTTCTTCATGCCCTGTATATTATAGTTCATCACGAAGCTCTTGTAGCTAGGTGGCAGAGATTGGAGAACACGATGTATGCCTAAGTCAATGGGAATCTTTATTCCCAAGGACACAAGCTTATTGGCGTACCCAGACATTTTGAGTACGTGCTCACTAACGGAGCTGTTTTCCTCCATCATGCAGCTAAAGAACTTTTATGTAGCATTATAACTCTCTACGGCAGCATGGGTATCGAAAATCATTTTCAATTCTCCCATGGTATCAAAGGCACTACCATTTTCAAAACGCTTTCGAAGTTCTGGCTCTAGCCCATACAGTATGCCACAACGAACTAAGTTGTGGTCCTCCTGACGAGTCACATAGACATTCTTTTCCTCGTCAGGGGCATCAGGAGCTGGTGGGGGGCCTAGCGGCGCATCTAGCACATATTGATTTTGTGCAGCAGTGAGGAGAATCCTCAAATTCATAGCCCAGTTGGTGAAGTTGCTACCATTCGCAGCAAGTTTCTCTTTCTCCATGAACACATTGAAATTAAAAGCAGGTGGTGCCATCTACAACAGAATTTGTAAAGTTTATTTAGACTAAGTTTATGATAGATTGAGTTCAACTAATCCAAATTACTAATGAACTCCCACTCAAAAACGACATCCCTCGTGTCCTTTTGGTGATTACATGAACCAAATCCACTATATCAAGTCCGATCATCACATGAGTTGATATAGCTTCAAAGGCGAGCATCTATATGGGCATCATATCAACCATATGACTCATGCTTAACCTTTCAGTCCGTGTTCCGAGGCCATGTCTATACATGCTAGGCTCGCCGAGTAAGAAGCTTAGTATACGCGTGTGTAAAACTGTCTTACACTCGTTCCTATGAAAGCGTAGATT
This sequence comes from Avena sativa, assembly GCA_916181665.1. Taxonomy (NCBI): domain Eukaryota; kingdom Viridiplantae; phylum Streptophyta; class Magnoliopsida; order Poales; family Poaceae; genus Avena; species Avena sativa. The sequence continues at coordinate 689,937,642 of OV702289.1, forward strand.
CGAGTACACCTGATCATCACGTGATGTCTCGAAACACGATCCATAGAATGGTGCATACTCAAGGAAGAACACATTTTTATCTTGATATCTAAATGAGGGATCATCTTATAATGCTATCAAACGCGCCAAACTAGCAGTATAAGATGCTAACATCTAATGTGTAAAGTGAGATGATATGGTCCATGCATTTGATCTCTATCACTTGCATCATGGTATGATCTCTATCATTCCTTTGTGTGTAAGGCCAAGGTCTATGGAACTTACACGTTGACTGTGTTGTAAGAGTATCTACCATACATCTAGTTACAACAATACCATATCAATACACTAGCCCAGCAACGATCTAAACTAGACGCCTCTAATTTATCAATTGCAAGTTTTACGTGGCTTAGGGGTTTCAGAGATAGAACCGTTCTCACCTACGAACATGAACCACAACGAGGATAACTAAGTTATTAGCAACTCGTTGTAAATCAGATATTGACTATAGTAGGAGAGACAGACACCCGCCAGCCACTTATGCAAAACAAGTTGCATGTCAGTCGTGGAACCGGTCTCATGTACGATGACATCTAAGGTTGGTCTGGGCCGCTTCATCCCACTATACCACCAATATCCAAAATACATAGAAGATGCAATAACATGATCATCATTGCCCACATATCAACCATATGTGTACTACCCGTGCTAAGCACCTACACATAGATCAGGCTCTGATACCACTGTTGGGTCCGCAGCATAGAAAACAAAAAAATTCCTACGGTGTGAACTACACGCCAAGATCTATCTACTAGGTACAAAGCAACAGGTGGACATACATCCAACGAGAACTTACCCTTGTAGACAATGAGCTTTGTTAACGAGTAGGAACTCGTGGTTGATGTAGTTGTACACTTGCCGATCTCAAGATCGTGAGGAAGTCCGACCGCCGCAACTCAGCGGCGCATCCGCACTCGCACACACGTTCAAGCCACCGGACAACCTCCACCTCCTCGCTCCAGCGATCCAGCGGATGCAGCAACTCCTTCTAGACGAAATGCCACCAGGAACATGTATCTCGCTAATCCGAGACCATGGGGGAATAATTCTAGAGGGGGAGAGAGATCCTTCACAAGGAGGTGTGAGGATGAAGGAGGGAATGGGTGGCCTTTTATAGGAGGAGGGGGTGCCCCCTATCTCCATGGCCGGCGCATGGGGGGGTGACCCCTCACCTCCCCCATTCATGTGGTGGTAACCCCTTCACATTAAAATGCATCTTCACATTCCCTTTTAAATTCTCCACTTTAAATGCATTAAATTTCTCCAAATTTAATGCTCTCTCATTTAATAAAACTCTTTTTATTAAATTTATCAGAATTTTGTTAATTACTTTAATTAACAAACATTCACATATAGCCCCTTGCAATATTTCAATATCACATGCAGAACCACCTTCTGTAATTTCACCCGAAACAATTTCCGGTTTCTATTGAAACAATTCCTGCGCTTTGCAATTCTTTCGTCTGAAACATATGTGCTCCAAAATGGTGTCCAGTAACTCTTAAGTGTGTCACCCTACGGTTCGCGAATAATGCAGACATGATTGATACCCTTCTCCGATCAATAATCAACAGCGGGACCTGGAGATCCGTACTGACTCCTACACATTCAACGATGACTCCTGTGATCGTGAGAACCTTTAACGCTTGTAACTAAATCCCTTTGTCTCTCGATATATTACATGTTCGAGATTCGATCATCGGTATCTCCATACCTAGTTTGATCTCGTTACCGACATGCACTCTTTTCTCGTTCCCGTGATATAACATTCTAGTGATCACATCACTTGCTTGCAAGCTATCCTAATGTGATATCACCGAGAGGGCCTAGAGTATATCTATCCGTCATCTGGTATATCTATCCATCATCTAGATTGACAAATTACACTCTTGATCCATGAGCCTCAACATAACACCTTCGTAGTACTGAACCCATCTTTATAGTCACCCTGTTACGGTGTGACGTTTGATGTTATCAATATACTCTTCCGGTGTCAGCAGTTAACATGATCTCATGGTCTAAGGATAAAGATTACTTCGTATGATGTTATAGCAATATAAACATAATGACTTGATCGTAATGCTATACTTCGGATGAATGTTCATCACATCATTCCACCAAAGGTGTGACCTTGTTATTAACAACATCCAATGTCCATGATCAGGAAACCTTGATCATCCTGTTAATCAACAAGCTAGTCTATAAGAGAGGCATGACTAGGAACCCTTTTTGTTTATTAAACACACATGTATTGATGTTTCCGAATCAATACATTTCTAGCATGTAAAATAAACATCTATCATGTATAAGGAATATATAATAACAACTTTATTATTGCCTCTCAGGGCATATTTCCTTCATTAAGAGCAAATTTTGTTTTAATAGGAGAGGCAAAAGGAATCTTCTCTCTCTTCTTAGGGAAGTGTTCTATACATTTCTTGAGTGGGAATTGATATTCAATGGTGCCTTCTTTCATATCAATAATGAAACCAACAGTTCTAAGAAAAGGTCTTCCCAAAATAATAGGACAAGAAGCATTTCATTCAACATCCAAAATATAGAAATCAACGGGGACATAGGCATTGTTAACCATAATAAGAACATCATTAATACTCCCCATGAGTTTCTTTTTAGCATTATCATCAAGTTGGACATTTAAATAACAATCTTCCAATGGTGGCAAATCAAGCATTTCATAAATCTTTCTAGGCACAATAGAAACACTACTATCAAGATCACATAGAGCTTTGAGATCAAAATCATTCACTTTCATATTATGATGGGTTACCAACCATCTTCTAATTTCATAGGAATAGAAGCTTTATGTTTCATCTTTTCTTCTTTAATTTTTATGAGAGCATCAGTAATGTGTTTTGTAAAGGCCATATTCATAGCACTAGCATTAGGACTGTTAGCAAGCTTTTGTAGGAACATAATTACTTTAGAGATATTGCACCCATCAAGATCAAAATCATAATTACCATCTAAAGTAGTAGAGTCATTATTTCCCATACTTCGAAGAATTTTAGCATTTTTATTGGAAAAGGTTCCATTGGTTTTAGGCATTGTTGCAGAAGGAATGGGGACTTCATTGGGTTTGCTAGCTTCAATATTAGTGGTATTGATAGTACAAATACTACTATTTCTAGCAATTTCATCTTCTCTTTCCCACTTAGCATGCAATTCAGCTAACAGTCTGACATTTTCATCAATTCTAACTTGTATGGCATTAGTAGAAGCAAAGGGATTTTCAATACTTTCAGGTTTAGCAGCCATTTTATTCAAAGAAGATTGTGCTTCAGACAATGATGCTATATTTCTTTCAGCATTAGAGAGTTTTTCCTCAATAGTTTTATTGAAGGTAGTTTGTTTACTAATAAAATCTTTAAGCATGACTTCAAGTTCAGAGGGTGCACTTCTATTATTATTGTTGGAATTTCCATAACTATTACCATTATTGGGAGGATATGGCCTATAATTATTGTTACCAAAATTATTCCTGTAGGCATTGTTGCTAAAATTATTATTTCTAATAAAGTTCACATCAACTTGCTCTTCTTGAGCAACCAAAGAGGCTAAGGGAACAAGATTTGGATCAATATCAGCTTTCACATTAACAAGCATAGACATAATAATATCAATTTTATCACTCAAGGAGGAGGTTTCTTCAATAGAATTTACCTTCTTACCTTGTGGAGCTCTCTCAGTGTGCCATTCAGAATGGTTAACCATCATATTATCTAGAAGCTTTGTTGCAGCACCCAAAGTAATGGTCATAAAGGTACCTCCAGCAGCAGAATCCAGTAGATTTCTTGAAGAATAATTCAGTCCTGCATAAAAGGTTTGGATAATCATCCAAGCAGTCAGTCCATGAGTGGGACAATTCTTTACCAAAGATTTCATTCTTTCCCAAGCTTGAGCAACATCTTCATTATCAGATTGTTTAAATTTCATTATTTCACTTCTCATAGATATAATCTTAGCAGGAGGATAGTATTTTCCAATGAAAGCATCTTTGCATTTAGTCCAAGAATCAATACTATTTCTAGTTAGGGATAGCAACCATTCTTTAGCTTTTCCTCTCTAAGAGAAAGGAAACAAGTTAAGCTTAATAATATCTCCATCTATATCCCTATATTTTTGCATCTCACAAAGTTCAACAAAGTTATTATTATGAGCAGCAACATCTTCAGTACCAACACCAGATAACTGTTCTTTCATAAAATATTGAGCAAAGCAGGTTTAATTTCAAAGAAAGTAGCTTTAGGAACAGGTGGAGTATAGATGTGAACATTAAATCATTGTTGTTGGTGCTAGAGAAGTCACACAACTTAGTGTTTTCAAGAGTAGTCATTTTTTTGTGTTTTTAATATAAAGAAGCAATCTAGTACAACTAATTTTTGTGTGTTTTTGATAAAGAAACAAGCAAACAAAGCAGAAATAAACAAAGCAAAACAAAAAAACAAAGTAAAGATATTGGTTGTAAGGGACTCCCCTTGTGAAGATGTCCTTAACTCCCCGGCAACGGCGCCAGAAAAAAGGCTTGATGGCTCAAAATATATCGAGCTCTTTGGGGAACCCCAAGAGGAAGGTATGATGAGCACATCAGCAAGTTTTCCCTCAATTATGAAAACAAGGCTATCAAACCAGTAGGAGAAAGGAAACACCTCCAAGGTGTTGTTTACAACTTGGAATCCTGCACAACACAATCACAAAACTTTGCCCCCAACTTACAGTGAGGTTGTCAATCTCACCGTTTTGCTGAAAACAAAGGATTAAACGTATTGTGTGGAAGATAGTAATTGCTTGCAAAAAGTAAACAGTAAACAGTAAATAGTAGATGGTTTATCGATGGTAAAAGAATGGACGGAGGTCCATAGTTCACTAGAGGTGATTCTCCTTAAGATACATGACATGTTGGGTGGACAAATTACAGCGGGGCAATTGATAGACACCGAGAAAGCATCATGCATATACTAATCATCTTGACTCCTATGAGATTTGATTGGGCATACAACATTATACATAGACCGTAATCCAACTGCATCTATGACTAATAATCCACCTTCAGGTTATCATCTGAACCCCATCCAATATTAAATTGCAAGCAACAGATAATTGCATTAAGCAAAGTGTGTAAGGTAAACAATACGATTTCCCCATGGACAAAGGATTGTTGTTTTCTCCCTAGTAGCAACAGCACATCTAGTACCTTAGAGATTTCTGTCACTTCCCAAGATTACTAGAGGCATGAACCCACTATCGAGCATAAATACTCCCTCTTGGAGTTGCTAGCATCTACTTGGCCAAGATAGCTACTAACAACAGAAAGCATGCAAGATCACAAATAACATAGACATGATATAATCAATAATCAATCTGAAATAGCATCTCAATATCCATCGGATCCCCGCAAACACAATATGTAAGATTACAAATAGATGATCTTGATCATGAACGGAGCTCATAAGATCTAAACATGGTAGCACAAAGGAGAAGAACCAACCATCTTGCTACTACATGGATCCGTAGTCCAGGGATGAACTACTCACGCATCACACCAGAGGCAGTCGTGGTGATGAAGAAGGCCTCTAGGGTGATCTCTCCCCTCCGGTAGGGTGCCGGGAAGAGATTCAGATCCCTCCCAATCTAGGGATGGAGATGGCGGTGGCTACAGACTCTTTCGTGGAATTTTGATCGGGTGCCTCAGGGTTTTCGTCCCGGGAGGCTTTTATAGGCGAAGGGGCAAGGTCAGTGGAGGCTCGAGGGGCCCACACCAGGTGGTGGCATGCCTAGGGCTAGCCCCGCCACCCTAGGGTGTGGCCCCCTCGTGGCCCCCGTTCGGCTGCCCTTCGGACTCCGTATTGCTTTGGGTAAAATATTGACTTTGGTGTTTGTCTGATCCAATTCCGAGAATATTTCCTTACTAGCTTTTCTAAAACCAAACGCAGCAAATAATAGGCAACTAGCACTGTGGCATCTTGTTAATAGATTAGTTCCAGAAAATGTATAAAAATACTCCAAAGTGTGGACAAAACATAAGAAAGTAGATATAAAACAAGCATGGAACATCAAAAATTATAGATATGTTTACAACGTATCAGGGATCAACAAAATCCTCTTCTTCTTGACTCATCTCCTGAGTCTCTCTTGCTATTCGAGCTTGTTCTCCTGATACCAAGGTGGTCCTTGTGGTTCCTGAGTTTCTGTACCACGTCTAGTAACAATATTAGTAGAAATAGTATTGAATTTTCCTTGGTTCAAAATCAAAGTTTGGGTTTCAATTATTTTCTCACACTGAGTTTTAACCATACTTAGATATCTATCTAAATGTTTTGTAGCTTGACCCAAGTCATCAAAGACTTCTGTTAGATCTCTTATATTCTTTTCTTGTGTCATGAGACGTTTATAATTTTCTCAAGGAATTGATTCTGTTGATATCTAAACTTCTGCATTTCAAGATTTATATCATCTTCTATTACATAAGTTTGAAGAATGTTGACTTTATTTTCTTTCACAAGTTCCGAGGCTATACCTTTTTCTTACATGGACTTTTTGACCTCGGGTATAAGATCTGGTGGTATGTGAATCATACATTTTCGTGGTTCAACATCCACAACTAGATTGTATTGTTCGTCATTAAAGGATCTTACCTCAAAAAGCTTTACACATTTCGATAGTGTTAAGTTGTATATAGCTCCTCCTGCAGATAGATCAATCATTTCTTTTGTCTCATCATTAAGCCCATTGTAAAAATATTGAATAACTAAGTTCTTGTGAAAACCGTGATTTGGTACTTTCATAATCATTGCATAATATCTATTCCATGCTTGATAAAAGTTTTCTCCAACTGTTTGAAGAAAGTTTGTTATACTACGTTTGATTTGCATGATTTTAGTGAATGGACAATATTTATGCATGAATTCTCAGATGAAATCTTCCTAGCTTTTTATAATATGATTAGGTAATGATTGTAACCAAGCAAGAGCATTATCTTTCAGATACCTGATACATTGCAAATGTATCTATAATTTTTGATGTTCCATTATTGGTTTTATCCACTTTCTTGTGTTTTGTTCCAACTTTGGAGTACTTTTCATATGATTTCTTGGACTAACCTATTAACAAGAGCCACAGTGCCAACTGCCTGTTTTCTACTGTTTTTGGTTCTAGGAAAGTCAGAAAATGAATATTCTCGGAATTGGACAGGAAAAAAGCCAAAGTGCCTATTTTTCTGGAAGGGATCAAGTGCCAGAATACGAGACAGAGAAGGGTCAGGGAGCCACCACACCACCTGGCCGCGCGGCCAGGCCTGGCCCGCGCCAGGGGGTGGTGTGGCCGCTCCCGGCACCCCCTCGGCCTCTCCTTCCGCCTATATATTGCCCTCGGGACGAAAACCCTAAGTACCCGATCAAAAATCCACGAAAGAGTTTGTAGCCGCCGTCATCTCCATCCCTAGATCGGGAGGGATCTGAAGCTCTTCCCGGCACCCTGCCGGAGAGGGGAATTCACCCTGGAGGCCTTCTTCATCACCATGCAAGCCTCCGGTGTGATGCGTAAGTAGTTCATCCTTGGACTACGGATCCATGTAGTAGCTAGATGGCTGGTTCTCCTCCTTTGTGCTTTCATGTTTAGATCTTGTGAGCTCCGTTCATGATCAAGTTCATCTATTTGTAATCCATACATGTTGTGTTTGCAGGGATCTGATGGATATTGAGATGCTATTTCAGATTGATTATTGATTCTATCATGTCTTTGTTATTTGTGATCTTGCATGCTTTCCGTTGTTAGTAGCTATCTTGGCCAAGTAGATGCTAGCAACTCCAAGAGTTAGTATTTATGCTCGATAGTGGGTTCATGCCTCTGGTAATCTGGGGAAGTGACAGAAATCTCTAAGGTACTAGATGTGTTGTTGCTACTAGGGAGAAAACAACAATCCTTTGTTCATAGAACAATCGTATTGTTTACTTTACACGCAGTTCGTAAAGCAATAATCTGTTGCTTGCAACTTAATACTGGAGGGGGTTCGGATGATAACCTGAAGGTGGATTATTAGTCGTAGTTGTAGTTGGATGGCGGTCTATGTATTATGTTGTATTGCCCAATCATGTCTCAAAGGAGTCAAGATGATTAGTATATGCATGCATTGCTTTCTCGGTGTTTGTCAATTGCCCCACTGTAATTTGTTCACCCAGCATGTTATCTATCTAAGGAGAGCCACCTCTAGTGAACTATGGATCCCGGTCCTTTTTATTTACATACAATCTACACCTGTTTACTTCTTTGTGTTTACTTTCTGTAAACCTTTACTTCTTTCCATTCGATACGTTTAATCCTTTGTTTTCCGCAAAACACGATGAGATTGACAACCTCATCGCAAGTTGGGGACAAAGTTCTGTGGTTGTGTTGTGCAGGTCTTCACGTTGCTACTAGCACCGGTAGTGCCCCTGCCAAAGCTTAGCTAGTAACACCTTTGGGGTGTTTCCTTGCTCCTACTGGTTCGATTAAACCTTGGTTTCATAACTGAGGGAAAACTTGTTGTTGTGCTCATCATACCTTCCTCTTGGGGTTCCCAACAAGCTCTACGTCGAACGACGAGCACATCCAGATCTTTTCTGGCGCCGTTGCCGGGGAGTCAAGGACATCTTCACAAGGGGAGTCCCTCATAACCAATCTCTTTACTTTGTAGTTTTTGTTTTGCTTAGTTTCTTTTTGCTTTGTTTGCTTGTTTTGTTATCAAAAACACACACAAAATTATTTTTACTAGTTTGCTTTCTTATTTGAAAACCCAAAAAAATGACTACTCTTGAAAACACTAAGTTGTGTGACTTCACTAGCACCAACAACAATGATTTTATGAGCACACCTATTGCTCCACCTGTGGCTGAAAATACTTTCTTTGAGATAAAACCTGCTTTGCTCAATCTTCTTATGAGAGAACAATTTTCTGGTATTGGTAATGAAGATGCTGCTTCCCATCTAAATAACTTTGTTGAACTTTGTGAGATGCAAAAGCATAGGGATGTAGATGGTGATATTACTAAGATGAAATTGTTTCCTTTATCTTTGAGAGGAAAATCTAAAGAGTGGTTGAATTCCTTAACTAGGAATAATATTGATTCTTGGACTAAGTGCAAAGATGCTTTTATTGGAAAATACTATCCTCCTGCTAAGATTATATCCATGAGAAGTGAAATAATGAAGTTTAAACAACTTGGTAATGAACATGTTGCTCAAGCTTGGGAAAGAATGAAATCTTTGGTAAAGAATTGTCCCACTCATGGACTGGCTGCTTGGATGATCATCCAAACTTTTTATGCAGGATTGAACTATTCTTCAAGGAACCTATTGGATTCTGCTGCTGGAGGTACCTTTATGACCATCACTTTGGGTGCTGCAACAAAACTTCTGGACAATATGATGGTTAATTATTCCGAATGGCATACTAAGAGAGCTCCACAAGGTAAGAAGGTAAATTCTGTTGAGGAAACTTCCTCCTTGAGTGATAAGATTGATATTATTATGTCTATGCTTGTTAATGGGAAAGCCCGTATTGATCCAAATAACGTTCCTTTAGCCTCTTTGGTTGCTCAAGAAGAGCAAGTTGATGTGAACTTCATAAGAAATAACAACTTTGGCAACAATGCTTATGGTAAATGCTTATAGGAACAATTTTGGTAACAACAATTATAGGACCTACCCTCCTAGTAATACTTATGGCTATAATGGTAAATCTGGATTACCTAGTGAAGGAAGAATTTTAGAAGTTGAAAGAGCCACTAAAAACTTCATGCAAATGCAATATGAGCAAAATAAGCTATTCACTAAAACTATGGAGGAACAATCTACCATTTTGAAAAATATTAGCCATCAACTTGAGAGTCTAAATAGGGAAATTCCTAGTTTACAATTGAAAATCTCTAATGCTGAAAGGAATATATCATCTCTATCTGAAGCTCAATCTTCATTAATTAATAAAATGGCTGCTAAACCTAAAACTAATGATAATCCCTTTGCAGCTACCAATGCTATACAAGTAAGAATTGATGAAAAAGTTAGACTATTAGCTGAATTACATGCTAAGTGGGAAAGAGAAGATGAAATTGCTAGAAACATTAGTGTTTCTACTATCACCACCACTAGTGTTGAGGCTAGTAATAGTTCTACTACTTTAGATGATAAAGTTGATTTTGATCTTGATGGTTGCAATATCTCTGAAGTTATTAAGTTCCTACAAAAGCTTGCTAAAAGTCCTAATGCTAGTGCTATGAACATGGCCTTTACAAAACACATTACCGATGCTCTCATAAAGATTAAGGAAGAAAAGATGAAACATAAAGCTTCTATTCCTATAAACCAAGAGGATGGTTGGGAACCCATCATTAATATGAAAGTGAATGACTTTGATTTTAAAGCTTTGTGTGATCTTGATAGTAGTGTTTCTATTATGCCTAGAAGGATTTATGATATGCTTGATTTGCCTCCTCTTGAAGATTGCTATTTGAATGTCCCACTTGACGATAATGTTAAAAATAAACTCATGGGGAGTCTTAATGATGTTCTTATTATGGTTAACAATTCCTATGTCCCCGTTGATTTCTATGTTTTGGATGTTCAATACAATGCTTCTTGTCCTATTACTTTGGGAAGACCTTTTCTTAGAACTGTTGGTGCCATCATTGATATGAAAGAAGGCACCATTAAATATCAACTCCCACTCAAGAAAGGTATAGAACACTTCCCTAAAAAAAGAGAAAAGATTTCTTTTGCTTCGCCTATGAAAACAAAATTTGGTCTTAATGCTTCTTCATTTGAGAACACTTGATTCTTTCTTTGCTTCTTATGCCTAACTTAAAGGCGTTAAAGAAAAGTACTTATTGGGAGATAACCCAAAAGTTTTAGATGAGCCTTGGAAGTTATTACCTATGTAATAACCTCTCCTTATCCTTTTTATTTGCTTTTTGTGCCAAGAGTAACCTCTAATGAGAGTGAAGTAATGATTGGGAAAGTTGCTGTCCCAAAACAGATTTTTGTGTTTCACCGTAAAAATTTGTGAGAGATCTCTGTATGTAGGATTGATATTTAATTGCTTGTGCTTCTGCCCCAGGTTGTTATCTAACTTTCGTTAGTTCAACACTTTTTGATTTGAGCAACAGAAGGTCTTCGAAAAAATTCGTCTTTACCTGCTGGTCTGTTTTGACAGATTTCTGCCATTTTCTGCATTTGCTTCTTGTGGGTTCCTTTTTGGAGTTCTTTTGGGGAATTGAGCTTTTTGAGGGAAGTACTACAGTAGCTAGTGTTCTAATGGAAGTTTATTTGGTGTTAGAACTGAACCTTAAGACTTATTTATCTTGAGTGCACTAATGTTGCTAATAAAGATTGTGTGAAGTTTTGTATAAAGGAAAATTTTCAGGTGTGTGGAAGGAATGAGCAATGAGATGAAGGATGGACTAAAGCTCAAGCTTGGGGATGCCACTCGTGTCATCCCAAGAAATATCCAAGAAGTACAAGCGTCAAAGCTTGGGATGCCCAAGGCATCCCCTTCTTCATCAATAAAAATCCTAGGTTTCTTCCAAACGCTTCATTTTTATTGTTTCATGCACAGTTGTGTTGTTTTTGGAGCGTCTTCTTTTTCGTTTTGGTTTTTAGTTTGCTTGGTTTTCTTAGTTTTCTGAATAAATTGGTTGGACCCCCTCTTTCATACATTGGTTTGCAAGTAGTTTGGTTTGGTTTGGAAAAGAGTAGGAAAGTTCATACTTATGTGGTAAAAAGAGCTTGTTTTTTACTGTGGCCTGTGCTTTGTCATGCCATGCTTGATATTGTTTTAGATTTATGCTTAGTATTATTTGCTGTAGCATGACTTTTTATAAACAATTGAGATTGCTTAATGTTCCTTGGATGAATCATGCGTTGTTTTAGCATATTAAAGCATAGTATAGTGGTATTCTCCTTTGATGCTTTATTTGGGTTGACTTGGCGCATGCTCACACCATGTTATGACTATCTCAAGTCACCATAGCCTTTATGATCCTTTAGTTTTCAACTTGTTGTATCACTTTATGCTTTGATCAATGATGTTTTGTCGCTCTGCATGATTATGGCCATTATTGCTCTCTTAGTTTGTCGCTCCCAGTCTTTTGCTAGCCTCCACAACCAAGTATGAGTTCCACTCATGCATCCAACTCCCTAAACCAAGTTATTCCAAAGAGTCCACCATACCTACCTACTAGCTTATGCTATTCCAAGTATATTCATGCTTTTGTTTACCTTCCAAATTAAACTTGTTATGAGAAAACTAGTGATTAAAGCTCTCACGAACTTGATGGCACACTTTACTTTATTGCATCTAATAAACTTGAACCATTGGGTCCTTCTTTGTTGCGTATATGCTTGCGCTTTATAAGTTGAAATTAGCAGAACCATGTTTCATGCGGAACGCTTTCAACATTGCACTTGTACTTTGTACCCCGTTGATATCACGTTCTTTTGCTTACGGATCCCGGCGGTGTGAAATAAAAGTGGAACTTGTAAGATCATGGAGTTTGTATGTGTGTTAGAGAAACGCCTGGGCCGCTAGCCTAATCCATGCCTAATCATGGTGGAAACTTGCAGCATCACCATAATGAGCACTCTATGAAGCATCCTCAATAGAAACCTATGCAAATAGCAAATAAAAAGATCGCTGAGATGCTCATTGTATGCTTGCCTTGTCATTTTGATTATGGGAAAGCTCCCGTATCATGTGTAAGGGGTACCCCGTTGGCAATGACAAGAGCTTACTCGTGACTGAAGTTGAGTAGCATGAGGACCGGTCTTCGTAAGTAAGGGGCATGATATTTCGGTTTATAACTTGTCAAGCATATCCTCTTAGTTGTGTCACTTTAACCTTAATCACCTTCAAGATGCTTATGATAGGGGCAATGAGAGCTAAAAGCTATAAGTACCATAATTTTTGGAAGCTCTTTATGAGACTTGAATCCCTACTTCCTTTTACAAAGGCTTTTCTTCCACTATTATATTGAGTCTCCACCTTCTATCTTTATGCACTTACTTTGAGAGCATAGTGGCCATTCTTAGTTCTATGTGCATTGTCCCAAGACTAGTTGATTGATGCATAACTTGATATTGCTTGTTTTAAACTATTGTATCTAGTCACTCTTATGAACTTTGAAGGTGTCCTATGCATTTATATTTGCTACTCTATTGAGGGACAAGCTGAATACTATTATGCTATGTTTTCTTTATGTGAAACAAACAAACGTCTTGTAGAGCATTGTTATTCATGAATCTTTTGTTTGTGCCTTTTCATGTTGCATCATAGTTTCTTTGTCTTATTGCTAGAACTTTGTCTTTCATGTTATGATTGAAGTACTATGATCCCAACTTTGAATGTTTTGCAAATACTTTGATCAAGTCTGTGATGGTGCATGTCACCTCAAAAATTATTCTTTCTTTTTATCACTTACCTACTCGAGGACGAGCAGGAGTTAAGCTTGGGATGTTGATACATTGCAAATGTATCTATAATTTTTGATGTTCCATGCTTGGTTTTATCCACTTTCTTGTGTTTTGTTCCAACTTTGGAGTACTTTTCTTATGATTTCTTGGACTAACCTATTAACAAGAGCCACAGTGCCAGCTGCCTGTTTTGTGTTGTTTTTGGTTCCAGGAAAGTCAGAAAATGGATATTCTCGGAATTGGACGGGACAAAAGCCAAAGTGCCTATTTTTCCGGAAGGGATCAAGTGCTAGAATACGAGACGGAGAAGGGCTAGGGAGCAACCACACCACCTGGCCACGCGGCCAGGCCTGGCCCACGCCAGGGGGTGGTGTGGCCGCTCCCGGTACCCCCTCGGCCTCTCCTTCCGCCTATATATTACCCTCGGGACAAAAACCCTAAGTACCCGATCAAAAATCCACGGAAGAGTCTGTAGCTGCCATCATCTCCATCCCTAGATCGGGAGGGAACTGAAGCTCTTCCCGGCACCCTGCCTGAGAGGGGAATTCACCCTGGAGGCCTTCTTCATCACCATGCAAGCCTCCGGTGTGATGCGTGAGTAGTTCATCCTTGGACTACGGATCCATGTAGTAGCTAGATGGCTGGTTCTCCTCCTTTGTGCTTTCATGTTTAGATCTTGTGAGCTCCCTTCATGATCAAGATCATCTATTTGTAATCCATACATGTTGCATTTGCAGGGATCCGATGGATGTTGAGATGCTATTTCAGATTGATTATTGATTCTATCATGTCTTTGTTATTTGTGATCTTGCATGCTTTGTGTTGTTAGTAGCTATCTTGGCCAAGTAGATGCTAGAAACTCCAAGAATTAGTATTTATGCTCGATAGTGGGTTCATGCCTCTGGTAATCTGGGGAAGTGACAGAAATCTCTATGGTACTAGATGTGATGTTGCTACTAGGGAGAAAACAACAATCCTTTGTTCATAGAACAATCGTATTGTTTACTTTACACGCAGTTCGTAAAGCAATAATATGTTGCTTGCAACTTAATACTGGAGGGGGTTCGGATGATAACCTGAAGGTGGATTATTAGTCATAGATGCAGTTGGATGGCGGTCTATGTATTATGTTGTATTGCCCAATCAAGTCTCAAAGGAGTCAGGATGATTAGTATATGCATGTATTGCTTTATCGGTGTTTGTCAATTACCCCGTTGTAATTTGTCCATCCAGCATGTTATCTATCTAAGGAGAGCCACCTCTAGTGAACTATGGATCCCTGTCCTTTTTCTTTACATATAATCTACAACTGTTTACTTCTTTGTGTTTACTTTCTGTAAACCTTTACTTCTTTCCATTCGATACGTTTAATCCTTTGTTTTCCGCAAAACACGGTGAGATTGACAACCTCATCGCAAGTTGGGGACAAAGTTATGTGGTTGTGTTGTGCAGGTCTCCACGTTGCTACTAGCACCGGTAGAGCGCCCTGCCAAAGCTTAGCTAGTAACACCTTTGGGGGTGTTTCCTTGCTCCTACTGGTTCAATTAAACCTTGGT
The DNA here is from genome assembly GCA_916181665.1 of Avena sativa. NCBI lineage: Eukaryota > Viridiplantae > Streptophyta > Magnoliopsida > Poales > Poaceae > Avena > Avena sativa. The sequence continues at coordinate 689,952,695 of OV702289.1, forward strand.
TTCATAACTAAGGAAAATCTTGCTGATGTGCTCATCATACCTTCCTCTTGGGGTTCCCAACGAGCCCTACGTCGAACGACGAGCACATCAATACCAGCAAAATAGTTTAAGAGTACAAACTCTATTGTTAAACTTGCTGGTTTAAGAGTAGCGCAAAGGTCATAGACCCTTGTCAAGTGGTCACTAGGATCTTCCTCTTCTTTTCCTGTGAAAGCAATTTCTTTCATCATATAAATTAGCTCAGGATATATTTCTAATTCCCGGCCTTCAAGTTTAGGGGAAAGAATAGGCATTTTCCTTGAGTGCCTAGATGGATTCCCATATTCTCCCAATGGTAGCTCAGGTTTGGCCCCTCGGGTGATGGTCAAATCTGCCATCAGTGGAATCAAATTGTTCACGTCTAAAGTACGTGAATTAGTAAATCTTTCAATAAATTCTATGTAACATCCCAACATTAAAGCTTAGAAATAAGCTGAGATGAGATGTGTGCATTGCATTCATGCACAGAAAATCTAGATATTTTTTGCGATTTTAAATAAAACTTGTCAAAGTGATTGAAGCTTCTCTTAACTTGGTGGAACTAAAGTAGATCATCAAGTTGATTGTGATAAGTTTCAATATGACCTTTCCTAAAACCTTATCTTTGGGTAATATAATTTGATCTATGGGTAGATCAAATGTTATAGAGCTAAACCCATAATACATTACTTAATCAATAATAAAGGACCTTATAGAGATCATGACATGGTAGTCCATACAATAACTCAAGGATGAATACTTAATCTTCTAAAGATTATGTCAAGGTACCATTTACAACAAACCCTAGATACCAAGTTAAGTTTATAATTGAAGTAAAGTAACTCAATAACTGAATCTTGATACACTTTCTTACCCTAGTTATTACTGCCATGAGTATCATGGTAGTTCTTAAACTTTAACTCTTATCACAAATAGAGTAGAAAAGGAAGTCAAGCCAAGACCATCCAGCACATAACCTTAATATCATATTAAGAGAGGACATTCTTATTTAACCAAGTCCTAGTGTCAACTGATCATCAATATTGAGTGATCAATTCGTGACCTAGAACTTATTGACTCTTAGCCTTTGACCTATTATATTAACCTTCCAAAGACCTTAAGTAAATTAATGAGAAGGAGGAACTAGATTTGGTAGAGTGTGCCATCATCAATGGAATGTGATCCTTAGTGGTGATCAAACCATTTGATGTTGGAGGAGTTACCTCACTCATGAGTTAAACTAGAAGAATCATATAAATCCAAGAGTTAAGATAGTGATTATGGAGGTATGAGAAAGCTAGTAGTATTAGTGAATCAACAAATAAACTTGTTAAGCCAAGTAGGTATAAACCTAAAGTAAGCTTCCTTAACAAGATAAGCCTTTAGAGAGACTAGTACAAGTTTACCACTTAGTTGATGATAGATCTTGATCAAACAAATAGAAGCCTAAGTTTAGCATGATGAAGGGATGGTGGTCATTATTCTCAAGTCACTTGAGAATAGATGACCAGTTATGAAGAAGTATTGTGAGTATACCAAATTAGGAAAATTCCTAGTAAGTTGAATCATCTAGCTTGAACATGAGAAGTCAAGCTAGAGTATGATGAACTCAAATATGAGTTGTATGGAGTAGTTGAAGGCATAGTATCTTGACCAAACCAATACAAGAACAAACTTGTATTATGGGAGTAACACCCTACCCATTTTAGAGGATTGATATCATATGTGATATATGGATGATTGACATCTTGCAAGCCTTGAAAGTAGAGGCGAGATTATTATAAAGGAGTTTATGGATGGAGTTAGAAGTAGTTACATTGATGGATTCATCAAGGGTAGCTAAACAATAGAAGTTATATGTAGAAGAATGGAGAATGAGAGTTATTGAAGTGGCATGACCATGTCATCATATGATGATGGATATGGTGGAGTCAGATGATTGACTTATTCAGGAAGATGTGATCTTTGTGAATAAGATAAGAGAGGTATATGGAGTATATTTTGGAAAGGAATTCCTTAACTAAAGATAAGCTTAGTGAAGAATTGAGGTTAGGACTTCTTGAGAAACCTTTAACCAAGGTCTTATCAAGCCATGAACATAACCATGTTTACTTCAATATTCATAACCCTAGAATGAAGTTAGCAGTGGGATCAGTTCCTAGGTAGCCAGAGAACCATACCTCTTAGTCAAATGAAACTTCTAAGAGATGATTAGAATCCCAATTGCGAGAGTGTATTAATGAAAGCCTTGCCACCTTATTGTCCTAAACCCTAATAAAGACTTAGTATCATATACTATCAAGATCTCATTCTAAGTTGAGTTATCAACCCTACTCCTAGATTTAGAAGTAGTGTCCTTATACCTTGATATTTATCCATATTCATGTTAGAGTATGAGTCTATTAAACCATCCCAAAACTCATGGCAATTATTTTGAAAAGAACATTTTCATTAATGATTGTTATTCATGCTTATTGACTTCACCCAGGTTGTCCATGGTAATCCTAAACACTACAAATCAAGTAGAATTTGAATATGAGAAATCACCAACTATGGAGAACCATGAAATTCAAATCAGCATATTATGAACCACAAGGTTTAATACCTTATAATGCATATTTATATAATTCCTTTATAAGGTTTAGTATTAATAAGATTCTATATACATCATTAACCATTTTACACCATTACCATTAAAATTAGTAAGTGAAAACAAAATCACCTTTAAAGGATCTTTGAATAAGAAGTAATTCCTAAAAACCTAATCCCTAATTACTTTGATTAATAAACAATTTCCTTTGTAATAGTGGAAATTGTAACACACTAACAAAATTAGTTCAATCAACTAATACCATGTCCTTTGAAATGTTTGAAATATTGTATAAAAGCTTTAATGCTTAAAGGGTTGGAATTAGAATAAAAATAAATTCTGAAAATAGAAAACTAGAAAGGAAAAGGAGAAAGAGGTAGCCAGACATCAGCCCATGACCCATTTCCTCTTCGCGTTAACTGTCGCTTGCCTGCGTGCCTCTTTGCGTCCCGCTCACCTTGCAAAGGCCCAATACTAGCCCGGCATACTTACCGTTTCATCCTCACTCTCCTCATCGTCCACCTCGCGCGGCGGCCGAAGCAGTTGTGTGTCACGAGCGCCACCGCTCGCCGGTGTCAAGATCCTCGCCACGGTCGCCAAGGAAGGATAAGAATGCCACTGTGTCGTCCTTTCATCCTCATCCCCTCATTCCCACTTGCTCGCTCGCTCTCCTTCTCTCTCTCTCTTTGCATCTTCTCCACCACCGAACCCTAGCTCGCCGGAGCTCTGAGAAGCTGCAGTTCCTGACCTCCTCTCGCACATCTAAAGCCCCCGATGGAACCTCTGTGCTATCCTAGTTCTTCTCGTAGAAGGAATTGGCCGCGTGTAACCGTAATCTAGCACACCTTCATCATCTTCATTGGCTCCGACGAGATTTGTCGTCATCCATACCATCGCCTCCAGACACGTACGCCTCTTATGATGACGCGAGCGTCATCAGGGTGAGTTTCTCGACCCTCTGGTCCTCTCCACCCTCTACATCTTCCTCTCGACTGATCCCGCAATAGGCACCCGACACCGCCGCCGCTGTCCTCCATCAATAACCCTTTTTCGATGACCAAATCGAAGTGGCGCACACGTAGTTAGCTCGCCATCATCTCCTCTTTCCAACGCACCACTCCACAGCCGCGTGCGCGCTCGCAGACGCCTGATGACCATCTGGTGGTGGCCGACGAGGTGACGTCATGCTGACGTCACGCTCACGTCACCTCGCACCCAATCCACTGGTTGACTGGTCTTCTGCACGCGTGGTAGCTAACGTGGCCTCGGGCCCACTCGTCAGTGGCTGTAGACTAGATGTGAGTGTGGTGTAAAAAGAATTAATGTGGAGCTGACGTCAGCAGTGATGCGGTAATCATTTAGATAGTTTATTTCAATAAATCCAGAAAATGATTAAATAGTGTTAATTCAATATCTTTTGTTTTATAATTCAGAAAAATATATATATCAAAATGTTTAGAAAAATAAACTCTATAATAAAAACCCATTGTCATACTTTATTTTCCAACTTAAATAAAATAATTATTATTAACTAGTAAATACCTATTATGGATAAATCTTTTAAAAAGCATATTCTATTATTGAAAATTCTTAAAAATAAGTATAAGATACCAAAATTCTTAGAAAAACAAAATCAACATTTATAAACTTGTTTCATTTATTTTTGTGTCACTTAACTAAATATTATTATTTATTAAGTCTTTATAAAATGATAAAACTTATAAAAATCATATCTTATTAGTTAAAATTCACAAAAATACATATAATATACCAAAATAATCACAAAAGTAAAATCTACACATTAAAAATATAAGCATTCACATTGGTACCAAAGTAAATGAATGTTTTTACTAAGTCTTGTTAAAACCACTTTCTTCTATTTTAATAGATTAAAAATATATAAAACTTTACTATTACCTTTGGCATTATTTGTTTAAAACCTAAAAATGAAATAACAAGTTCAATTGGTGTTGAAGTAAAGGTAAAGAAGGTCTAACCATTTTAAAATGTATTTACTAAAACTACCATTTAAAAATTAAGTGTATCTTACCTTTATCTATTATAAAATCATCAAAATAGTCTATGGCTTATCGAAAGGATTTTATTAATTTATAAAATCACCAAGGTAATATCCACTAAATATTTTACTAGTTTGGAAAACTACTTAAAGTTTTACACCAAGTTTTTAAGTAATTAAAGTAATGCCTATTCTGAATTTATGAAGTATAACATTAAGGAAACACCATTTCCGTAAAAGTAATACTACTTGTATTTACCTCTATTGTGAAACCTTAAGAAGTGAACCACCCATAATATGATGCCATATTTAAAATATATAAGTCTCCACTTGCTAGTAGAATAGCTATTCGAAGATGTTTACTATTCTGTTTTTAAATACTTTTAGTTAATAAAAAACCCTAGATGTATAACTTCAAGATTGAAATGCTTTCACTTTGAAAGGTAACCTTTTCCTCAAAAGTAATTCTTTTAAAATAAATACAAATGAACTTCATATTTGTCTTTAACTCTCTAAGTCATGATAGAAAGCTTGAATAAAATATATTTTAAATCAATTGTTAACACCTTGGATGCTTTATCAACGTGTGTTACTTTATTGTACTTGCAAGTATCTCACCCACACTCAGAAGCCTTAATAAAAAGCATAAGGTTGAATATGGTATAAAAGGGCAACGCATTCCAAAGAACTCATCACAAGCTTCAAACCATAGATCAGATACGATTATTCCAGGGATTCGCGTTTATCAAATTGCGAAGTGATGGGCTCCAGGTAAAAAGCATAGGCTGTGAAACAGTAAAATGCCAGAATAGTAACAGACCTTATCGTGAATGGGCCTATGGTGGGCGGCTGACCACGGGTTTTGTGAACAGTGTTGGTCCTAAAGCAGGATTTAACCATTCTGGACCGACGTGGCATAGGCCTCTAATGGGCCGCAATGTGGTGGACTAAGTTGGGCCTTACGTAGGCCGAAACAGTAATGAACCGAAAAGTTAACAGGTCGCGGCTAGGCAGCGAAGTGATGGGACCCTTCAATCATCGTGGGCCACTGAGCAGGCCATAACAGTAACAGGCTTCTTCTTATTGGGCTTCTCTCATGGGTTGGACCACTTAATAGTTAGGAGGCCTTAGCTTCCACCACGGTTTTTTGACCATTAATGGCGGTAACCGGCCGTTAACGGTGTTTGTCACGTGGCTTTTTGCATGACGACAGTCAACAGGATGGCAAAACCGATCTATCACGACACGGTTTTCCATGGTTGAAGGGTGCAATCCGCCACGGTCGGAAAAAAACTATGGTAGACTCTTTGGTAATGGGGCTTTTACCATGGAGGTCATCCATCATGGAAGACTTTTTCACCCCGAAAAATGGGCCTTCAACCATGAAAATCATTCGTTGTAAAAGCCAACTTTTCTTTTAGTGTCTGGCGTCGTAAGCCCATGCCAGACGCATTTTCTCCTGCCCATGGGGCCGACGGGAGACGACGTGGCGTGGTGAGTCCATACCAGTAGCGGTTTCTCGCGGACATGGGTCCACACGTCCACCAACTTGGCGCTTTAATCCCATAATGGTCATGGTTCTCGCGGACATGGGGCCCATCGAGAGTCGACGCGGCCTGGTGAGCCCATGTCGAGTACGCTTTCTAGAGGTCATGGGGCCTAGCAAGAGCTAATGAGGCAGCCTACGCTTTAGACGCACGCGGTTTCTCGTGGCGGGTAGCCGAGCTGGTAGCGGAGGTGTCATCGTAAAGCATGGGCGGATGCGTATTCTCGTGGTCGTGGGATGAGCTATCAGCGTAGGCTCTAGGCATCTGTGGGTTCTCACAACCGATATCACTGCTGGTAGCATATACTCTAGTTGGACACATCTTCACACGGTAAGGCGGTTTCGTGGGTCCTACATGTGTGCCACTTTGCCTATAAAAGGTCACTTTGTCTTCGTGGTTTCTCACATCACACTATCTGGTTCGGCTTACCTTCTCAGCACGATGTGCTAGAATAGACACCGTCGGCCATCCCAAATGACGGCTTTGTCGTATTCGACGCATTCGGGTGGTGGCTTGGTTCTCTATAGTACGACGGACAGCGAAAGCATAGGTTCGTTCCTTTGTACGTACCCTGTAGAGATAGTCAACACACTACACCTCGGTTGCGCGACGACATCTCCGACATTAGGTTGGACATGCTTCTATGGGTTTATGCCGGTGGTATGTCCGCTTGCTGATTCTTTGTCGCGGTGTCATTCGTACGCCACTTCTTTTACATGACCAAAGACAACGCCCTCTCGAAGTTAGAAGACGGCGCCCTCTCGAAGACAAAAGACGATGCCTTCTTGAAGACAAAAGATGATGCTCCGGGTGGCATGGCTGAATTTTCCTCACTCTCTTCGTAGCATATTTGCTGCAGCGAAGAGAGTGATGAATAATTGGCCATGACATCCAAGACTTTTCTACGCGAGGCTTAGTCGTCGCAGCGGTGACGATGTGGGTGGCTTTTGCTTCGACGATGTTGGGGCATTTTTAGATGTATCTTAGAGACATATTTAGGATGTAGTAGATGTAGTTTTTTTTCCTTTGTAGATGTAGTAGTATTTTATTTCTTTGTTGTTTCGAGCCGCATCTATAAATTACTGTTCGCTATCGAGAAGAAATACATTTTTTGTTCTAACACATTTTTGTGTGCTCATCCAGATATGAGTTTCTCTCTTTGTTTCGATGTATCTTTGTAACCTTTATGTTCGCTATCGAGAGTAAAACGCAGGTTTAGCGTCTAACATGTTTTTATGTTCTCGTCCATATATGATAACCAATGTATTGTCTTCCTGTGTTTGTCTGCTTGATTACTTTATTTTTTCCGCACGAGTTTAGCGCATATTTTTTATACAATTTCTGTCTTTATATCACGTCCACCGTTTTGTCTGCTTAACTGATCTTCACTGGTGTTGTACCTTATAATCATACAGATACTATTGGACTTATCACCTTGTACGAAAACTTTCCTTGCGTTTTGCAACGGCTGCCATGTTTGAGTTAGTAGTAGATGTATGTGTCATCCTGCTAGACTATTTACGACACGTCGTGTAAGACTTTTCTTCTATGTTGAATCCTTCCATTTTTTGTTGAACGATGTTCTCTATCAAACTTCTAAGTAGAAATAGTTTGTAACACAATACCCTTACTACTTTCATGCTCATAGACGCGTACTTTCGCAAGATTACTCTTCTCGCGTTTGTTGTGTCTAAATTTATCTTTAGCGGACGTTTTGTATACGTTTTCTCGATGCTTAAACATCATTCAGCGTTGTCGTTAACCGGTTGTACGCATACAGTCAGGCATTCTGCTTCCATCCTCTCTCTTGCACGTTGATGTATCGCGGTCATATTGTCAAGATTCTGCCTACCGCATGCGTCCTTTGTTCTCATCGACGTGCTTGTCATCTCTATTTTGCTTAGAGCTCGGTGTTTTCCACGTTTGGGTTTGGTTCTATCTTTTCTCTTGCACATAGATGTAGCGTGATCATATCGATTTATACTGTAGTCTATCATCCGGCGACGTGGGATACAATATGTGATAGCATTATTGCGGGACGTTTTGTCCCACCTCGGAAAATCAGACTACGCACCACTGGTTTATAGCCTTCAGCTCACAGGTACCAGGTGTGTCTTTGATTTGCTTTATATAAAAAAATCGCTATATTCAACGCTTGTTGAAACGTTATGTCTAATAGTCACGCCCCGAGGGGCGGAAAGATAATAGAACGTATAGTTGATAGATTCAAACCATCTGGTCATCGAATATTTTTTCAGCAGCGTGTTTACCATGTTCTGCTTGTCAAGGTCTTTTATCTTGCGCTAACATGTAGCGCGATCATATCATCAAATGTTCTGTCTTGCGGCCGCGCCCCCGGGGGTGAAGAGAGGAGTCTAGTTCATTTTATAATCCAAATTCATATTCCTTGTTACTACATAAACCATGTTTGAAAACTAAAGTAAAGCGCTACTACTAATTTTTTTAGTCTTTTGTTTTATTTAAAGTAAATACAAATGCAATACTAAAGGTAAATATGCAAAAATAGAAGTACTTATGCAAACAAATAAAAGTAAAGAACAAAAACAAAGACTAGAATAATACGAACAAAAATGCTTTGAAGATCTAAAGGAAAAGAAAAGCTCACAAAGGTGCATTTCCCCAAGCTTGGTTTGTCACACAATGGTGGTGGCGCCCGAATATATCTAGCTATTGTCGTGTGAAAGCTTTGAGTATGCTCCATTGTGATATGTTATTTACTATCTCCATAGCAACCGCGTCAAAAAATATCTTGATGACACCAGACTACATGGACACTAGTTGTTGGGACTCTAAGCGCGGAGTGATGTAGCAACAAAATTTCCCCCAAGAGTGACTCGAGGGTTTAGATCAAACTATCCGAGAAACAGTAAATGTACACTTCCCTTCCTCTTCTAGCAACCTGAAAAAAAAGTTGATTGCATTGTGCCCCCAACTCCACCAAACGGTTGTCAATAACAAGATTTTGTATTAGAATTGAAAACACTTCTCCTTCCTCTTCTAGCAACCTGAAAAGCAAAGTTGATTGCCTTGTGCCCCCAACTCTGCCAGATGGTTACCAATCACAAGGTTTTGTATTAGAATTGAAAACAAACGTTAAAATAAAATAACTAAAGTAAATATGCAGCAAGTAAAGTAAACTAAATGCAATATAAAATACAAACTATATGCTATGCAAGAGTGTTGTGTAATAGTGTTGATAGTAATACAAACTATCTGAAAAAACTAAATGTAAGTATGATATTTTTTGTATTTTCTAAATAAATGAGTACTGTAAATAAAAGGACTTGTAAATGAACGTAAAACGTGTTTCTTATTATTAAAAATGGACCAGGGTTCATAGTTTCACTTGTCTACTCTCTCATTAACATGGTACGGTCAAAAACAACTTCTCCTAAGCATAATGTTGATGTAACTTAACAATATGTTCGATAGATATTAATATGGGCATCACATCCTATATTTGAGACGATACAACACATCCCACTAATACTCCACTAGTAAGAGAAAATGCCACATAGATGTGAGCCTAGCTCACTTAGTTAGGGAAGTGGATGTACAACCCAGCGACCCAGAATCAAATCCTTACATATGCGGATTTGAGTTCTTATATTTTCAGAGAAAAAAAATTATAGGGGCTTCCTGAAGGGAATATGCCCGAGAGGCAATAATAAAGTGGTTATTATCTTATTCCATGTTTATGATAAATGTCTATTTTACATGCTAGAATTGTATTGATTCGGAAACATCAATACATGTGTGTTTAATAAACAAAAAGGGTTCCTAGTCATGCCTCTCTTATAGACTAGCTTGTTGATTAACAAGATGATCAAGGTTTCCTGATCATGGACATTGGATGTTGTTAATAACAAGGTCACACCATTGGTGGAATGATGTGATGAACATTCATCCGAAGTATAGCATTACGATCAAATCATTATGTTTATATTGCTATAACATCATACGAAGTAATCTTTATCCTTAGACCATGAGATCATGTTAATTGCTAACACCGGAAGAGTATCTTGATAACATCAAATGTCACACCGTAACAGGGTGACTATAAAGATGGGTTTAGTACTACGAAGGTGTTATGTTGAGGTTCATGGATCAAGAGTGGGATTTGTCCATCCCGATGACGGATAGATATACTCTGGGCCCTCTCGGTGATATCACATTGAAATAGCTTGCAAGCAAGTGATGTGATCACTAGAATGTTATATCACGGGAACGAGAAAAGAGTGCATGTCGGTAATGAGATCATACTAGGTATGGAGATACCGATGATCGAATCTCGGACATGTAATATATCGTGGGACAAAGGGTTTTAGTTACAAGCGTTAAAGGTTCTCACGATCACAGAAGTCATCGTTGAATGTGTAGGAGTCAGTATGGATCTCCAGGTCTCGCTGCTGATTATTGATCGGAGAGGGGTCTCGATCATGTCTGCATTATTCGCGAACCGTAGGGTGACACACTTAAGGGATACCGACACCATTTGGAGCAAATATGTTTCAGATAAAGATTTAAGAAAGTGCTGGAATTATTTCAATAGACACCGAAACTGTTTCGGGTGAAAATGCTGAAATTGGTTCTGCATGTAATATTAAAATGTTGCAGGGGGTTTTATGTGAATGTTTGTTAATTAAAGTAATTAACAAAATTCTGAACAAAATTAATAAAAGAGTTTTATTAAATGAGAGAGCATTAAATTTGGAGAAATTAAATGCATTTAAAGTGGAGACTTTAAAAGAGAATGTGAAGGGGCAAACTTATGTGGAGGGAGTTACCACCACATGAATGGAGGAGGTGAAGGGTCACCTCCTCCATGCGCCGGACATGAAGGAGGGGCACCCCCCTCCTCCTATAAAAGGTCACCCCCTCCTCACTTCTCACACACACCTCCTTGTGAAGGATCTCTCTCCCCCTCTAGTATTATTCCCCCATGGTCTCGGATTAGCGAGATACATGTTCCCGGTGGCTTTATCTGGAAAGGAGTTGCTGCTTCCGCTGCTTTGCTGGAGCGAGGGACGGAGGTTGTCGGGGTACCGGACGTGTGTGCGATCACGGATGCACCGCTGCTTTGCGGTGCTGGACTTGGTGGTGCTGGAGCTGGATCTGATGGACGTGCTAGAGCCGAACTTGCTGGACTTCATCACAATCTTGAGATCGACAAGTGTACGACTACATCAACCACGAGTTCCTACTCGTTAACAAAGCTCGTTGTCTACGAGTGCAAGTTCTTGTTGGATGTATGTCCACCCGTTGTACCTAGTAGATAGATCTTGGCGTGTAGTTCACACCGTAGGAAATTTTTTGTTTTCTATGATGCGGACCCAACAGTGGTATCAGAGCCTGATCTATGCGTAGGTGCTTAGCACGGGTAGTACACATATGTTGATATGTGGGCGATGATGATCATGTTATTGCATCTTCTATGTATTTTGGATATTGGTGGCATAGTGGGATGAAGCGGCCCGGACCAACCTTACATGTCATCGTACATGAGACCGGTTCCACGACTGACATGCAACTTGTTTTGCATAAGTGGCTGGCGGGTGTCTGTCTCTCCTACTATAGTTAATATCTGATTTACAACGAGTTGCTAATAATTTGGTTATCCTCGTTCTGGTTCATGTTCGTAGGTAAGAACGGTTCTATCTCTAAAAGCCCTAAGCCACGTAAAACTTGCAATTGATAAATTAGAGGCTAGTGTATTGATATGGTATTGTTGTAAGTAGATGTGTGATATATACTCTTACAACACACTCAACTTGTAAGTTCCATAGACCATGGCCTTACACACAAAGGAATGATAGAGATCATATCACGATGCAAATGATAGAGATCAAATGCATGGACCATATCATCTCACTTTACACATTAGATGTTAGCATCTTATACTGCTAGTTTGGTGCTTTCTGTAGCATTGTAAGATGATCCCTCATTTAGATATCAAGATAAAAATATGTTCTTCCTTAAGTATGCACCATTTTGTGGATCGTGTTTCGAGACATCACGTGATGATCGGGTGTACTCGACTCTTCGCTTTCATACAAACGGGTCTAAGACAGTTTTACACACGCGAGTACTAAGGTTCTTACTTGGCAAGCCTAGCATGTACAGACATGGCCTCGGAACACGGACCGAAAGGTTAAGCATGAGTCATATAGTTGATATGATGCCCATATAGATGCTCGCCTTTGAAGCTACATCAACTCACGTGATGATCGGACTTGGTATAGTGGATTTGGTTCATGTAATCACCAAAAAGGCACGAGGGATGTCGTCTTTGAGTGGGGGTTCATTTCTAATTTGGATTAGTCGAACCAAATTTGTCATAAATTAAATCAAAGTGAATTTGCATAGTTTGTTGTAGTCATTGGCATTCGTTTTCTACCTTATGCTTAGTTTTTATTTGAGATAATAGAACTATAGAATTCTAGATATTTACTTTACGAACTGGTATCGTATTGTTTTGAATGTCAATTTAAAGTTTATAAGTCCTATTGCAAACTTTTAGCAAACTCTATTTACTCCAGGACGTTTATTAAGTAGTATTAAATCAAGAGTAAGAATTCCAATGTTAGTATCTAAAGTATCATGTTTGCCTCCATGATTATTGATATTCAAAAAGTTGTTTTAATATCAAGATTATATTGGAGCTGGAAATTGTTTCAGAAACCATCATGTGTGAAAGATATTGTGATATCTGAAACAATGTTTTTGGTTGCATTATGATAGAGTATAATTTAGCAAAATACATGTTCTCATATTGTATGCGAATTTGTGAAGGATGGAGATGCTAGGCATCTGAATCTACCAAAAAGGTTTTGGGAACTAATAGTATACTCGCGATTCTTCCTTATAAGCTATAGTATCTTGATCATGAAAGTTGTCATGATAAGGATGAATAGAAGATGTAAGTAAAATGTCTACTACACTAATAGATTACTAAAGAATGGATTTTTGAAAGAACACCAAACATTTGATGATGGTGATCCACTTCAAAGTGCAAGTCCAAAGGTATTAGTAGTTGACTATATACGCTTTGTACCATGTGTCATGTTGATGACACCACTATTGATGTTGATAGATTCTTTTAAAAGAAAAAGGAATTGCTGAAAGAGAATCTATAAAATATTTGGCAGAATATAAAAGGTTGGAGATGTCCAACTTGGGTATATAGAAGATATACATGTTATGGCTATATTCCTTGCTTGTTAAACAATGTGGTTATGAGGTATTGGATACCGAATTGGTTGGTATGAAGTGTCATACAGGACAACGCAATTCATGAACTACAATGGCCTAGTAACCAGCAAGAGAATGAGTGATGATGTTCATCGAAAACAAATAAAGTGTTATTGTGTTTTTCGTTGTCATCAAACCAAGCCTTCAAGATTTGTTTAAATAATTGTTATTTTATTCCGGTATTATGAGAACAATGGTTGTTCAAATAATTACCGTATTCCATAAAGGATGGATGAACTTTTACAAGTCTAGTTGGAGAAATCACATCCATAAACACTATTGCTAAAATGTCGCAAGACAAATGATTGAAAGATCACTTATGAAGTGACATCGTTGTTTGAATTATATTTGAAAGAAAACATGAAGAAACTCCATGTTGATGGAATTTTGGAGTCCTTGATTTTGATCAATTGACGCATGTGAGACTTTCCTCGAGATAATTGAAACTCCGTTCATAGGCCAAAGAGGAACGGATGACTAGCTTATTGGAAATTGTGCATGCTGATGTGCATAAGTCCATTATGTGTAGCCATATGCGATGGATCTTTTTTCTTCATATGCTTTCTTCAAGAATGTGAGTGAATATATCTGTATATTTACTTAATAAGGAAGAAGTATGAAACATTTGAAAGTTGTTCAAAGACTTTCAAGATGAAGTGAAAAATCATTGTAACAAGAAAATAAAGAGTTTATGATTTGATCATAAAGGAAGATATTTGAGTTACATGTTTAGCAAAAACACCTAAGACTTGAGGAATTGTTCCATGATTTGTGTTCCCCGATAAACCATAGGAGTATGGCATATTCGAGAGATGAAATCAAACCATGTTTGACATGGTAAGATCAAAGGTGTCATTTATAAAACTGCCATTATGTTTTAAGGATTGAAGCTTTAGAGACTATCGCTTTTACACTAAAAAGAGCACCATCGTGATCCGTTGAAATGACACCATATGAGTTATGGTTTGGGATAAAACCCGAATTGTCTTTTCTTAAATTTTGGTATGATATGCATAAGTAAAATGTTTACAACCAAAGTCGGATAAACACGTCTTTGTAAGTTATCCCAAAGAATTTGTTGGGAATTTCTCCATAACACCAAGGACAAAAGAGTGTGTTACTTGGAACGTCAAATTTCTTGAGAAGGAATTATTCGTGAAAAGTTAAGTGGGAGGACAATAGAACTTTGATAAGTTTGTTGAACCTTAGCTATATGTGCTAAGTAGCGCAGCGCCGGAAAGTGTCCCGGTGGCGGCCACAATGCTCATGTCTCTTGTGATTACAAAAGGTGTGATCTCGGAGATTAAAGTTCCTATAGAACCGTGTGGGTCGGTAAGAATCAAATAGTAAGATTTGATAAGCAAGTTGTTATTGTCTTGACAATGGTGAACCGACTACATGCAAAGAAGCGATGATGGGCCCTGACTCCATAAAATGACTAGAAGTCATAGAATCCGTGATAGTATCCATACACGAGAAATCAAGTTTCTGAACTTGGAAGACCCTCCGGAAAGGCGTGAAGCCTATCGGTCGTGTTTGCATCTATAAAGAAATAGACATGGATGTTTGACATCTATGAAATAGTCGACATGTCAGAAAGAAGTTTATGGCAATGTTCAAGGAGTTGACTATGACAAGATATGATCTTTCATAGCGATATATAATCTTGACGGATTAATGTAGCAACCAGTACATATAATTTGGTATATGGTAGTTGAATAAACAAAACAAGGTTCTTCTAATAGAACAGTAACCTAGGACATGTACATGACATGGTCCGAAGGGTTTTGTTAATTCAAAGGGTGCTAAAAGGGCATGTAAACTTCAATAGTTGAAGTAAGCATAGCGGAGTTGGAATCTTCACCATGATGAAACTGTTAAAAGAGTTTAAATTCATCGGAGATGATGAAGATGCTTGCATTTGCAAGAAATTAAGTGGGAGCGCTGAGACATATTTCTAATACATTATGTAGAGGACATATTGTTGATTGGAAATGATGTATCTTGAATTGACACAAGTTAAGGATTTCATTAAAATAAGATTTCGATGAAAGACTTGGGCAAACCCAGAATATTAGGCATCAATATCTATACGGATAGATCAAGGCGCTAATATGGTTGTGCCAGACATACATATATAAGATATTGAAAGGGTTCAATATGAGATATTGAAAGGGTTCAATATGGAAACAACAAGAAAGGTTCTTGCTGCATCGAAAGAATTGTATTCAGATTCAAGTGTTTCAACACTTGGTGAGTAAAATCACATGAAGATTCTGATCGATTATACCATGATATGTATATATCCAGAATGTCATATGCTCTAAATGTTATGAGCATATACCAGAATGATTCATAAGATGATCATTGGACAATAGTAAAGATATTCTTATGAGCTTTGGAAGAACTAAGAATATATCATGTATAAGTGACAAATAGTTAAAGGTAGTTCATTGTAAAGTGTTACATTGATACTAGTTTTGTCACAAGATACAAATTAAATTTATCTCAATTTACACTATGGGTGGCACAATATAATGGAAAGTATGTTCCATGATAGATTTGGATGAGTTCCAAAGTTGAGATATTGTGACCTACAACAAAAGGCTAAGTATATAACTGCTATAGTAGCAGCAAAGGAGGGAATTTGTGTTAAGTAGTTTGTTATCAAACTAGGTGTGGTTCAAAGTGGGCTAATACTATGAAGATATATTGTGTGACAATAATATCAACATATTTTGAGCCGAACGAACTAAAGGTCTCACCAGAGGACCAAATTTATACAATGCCATCTCATTTGAGAATGAGTGATGCGTAGAGACGCAAAGACATGCAAATACACACGGATCTGAAACTTTCACATCCGGAGATTATGTTAACCACTAGCAATAGCGTATATGCAACACCAGAAAGCCATAGGTGTTCAATGCGCAAAGTTTTTTCAAACTAGATTATTGACTCTAGTGCAAGTGGGAGACTGAAGGGAATATGCCCGAGAGGCAATAATAAAGTGGTTATTATCTTATTCCATGTTTATGATAAATGTTTATTTTATATGCTAGAATTGTATTGATTCGGAAACATCAATACATGTGTGTTTAATAAACAAAAAGGGTTCCTAGTCATGCCTCTCTTATAGACTAGCTTGTTGATTAACAAGATGATCAAGGTTTCCTGATCATGGACATTGGATGTTGTTAATAACAAGGTCACACCATTGGTGGAATGATGTGATGAACATTCATCCGAAGTATAGCATTACGATCAAGTCATTATGTTTATATTGCTATAACATCATACGAAGTAATCTTTATCCTTAGACCATGAGATCATGTTAATTGCTAACATCGGAAGAGTATCTTGATAACATCAAACGTCACACCGTAACAGGGTGACTATAAAGATGGGTTCAGTACTACGAAGGTGTTATGTTGAGGTTCATGGATCAAGAGAGGGATTTGTCCATCCCGATGACGGATAGATATACTCTGGGCCCTCTCGGTGATATCACATTGAAATAGCTTGCAAGCAAGTGATGTGATCACTAGAATGTTATATCACGGGAACAAGAAAAGAGTGCATGTCGGTAACGAGATCAAACTAGGTATGGAGATACCGATGATCGAATCTTGGACATGTAATATATCGCGGGATAAAGGAATTTAGTTACAAGTGTTAAAGGTTCTCACGATCACAGAAGTCATCGTTGAATGTGTAGGAGTCAGTATGGATCTCCAGGTCCCGCTGCTGATTATTGATCGGAGAGGGGTCTCGATCATGTCTGCATTATTCGCGAACCGTAGGGTGACACACTTAAGGGATACTGACACCATTTGGAGCAAATATGTTTCAGATAAAGATTTAAGAAAGTGCTGGAATTATTTCAATAGACACCAAAACTATTTCGGGTGAAAATGCTGAAATTGGTTCTGCATGTAATATTGAAATATTGCAGGGGGTTTTATGTGAATGTTTGTTAATTAAATTAATTAACAAAATTCTGAATAAAATTAATAAAAGAGTTTTATTAAATGAGAGAGCATTAAATTTGGAAAAATTTAATGCATTTAAAGTGGAGACTTTAAAAGAAAATGTGAAGGGGCAAATTTATGTGGAGGGAGTTACCACCACATGAATGGAGGAGGTGAAGGGTCACCTCCTCCATGCGTCGGCCATGAAGGAGGGGCACCCCCCTCCTCCTATAAAAGGCCACCCCCTCCTCACTTCTCACACACACCTCCTTGTGAAGGATCTCTCTCCCCCTCTAGTATTATTCCCCATGGTCTCGGATTAGCGAGATACATGTTCCCGGTGGCTTTATCTGGAAAGGAGTTGCTGCTTCCGCTGCTTTGCTGGAGCGAGGGATGGAGGTTGTCGGGGTACCAGACGTGTGTGCGATCACGGATGCGCCGCTGCTTTGCGATGCTGGACTTGGTGGTGATGGAGCTGGATCTGATGGACGTGTTGGAGCCGGACTTGCTGGACTTCATCATGATCTTGAGATCGACAAGTGTACGACTACATCAACCACGAGTTCCTACTCGTTAACAAAGCTCGTTGTCTACGAGGGTAAGTTCTTGTTGGATGTATGTCCACCCGTTGCTTTGTACCTAGTAGATAGATCTTGGCGTGTAGTTCACACCGTAGGAAAATTTTTGTTTTCTATGCCGCGGACCCAACACTTCCCCCACCTCATTCCCTTTCAAAAAGGAGAAAACTCCGCAAACTAGTATTAAAAATAATTAGAGTATTGCCTTTGCTTTAGTGACATAATGTTGGACACATAATACTACCTCCAAAGATATGAGCTCCCCTAAGATTGTATCTAGGCAATAGTAGCACTTGCATTCATTTATCCCTAGTGAGATACCACAAAAGATATGAGCTCACCTAAGATTGTATCTAGGCAATAGTAGCACTTGCATTCATTTATCCCTAGTGAGGTAACAATAGAAAGATGAAAATCATAGTAGGACCTAAACTTTATATCATTGTCTAGTTCTATACTACCATGTCACTCCATTTAGTACACACGTACCCCCTGTCATGTCCCATCATACAAGTTTGATCAGAATGAAGTAATCAAGAACGGGGTACATAATATACATCTACTTATACATCAAAAATAACCAATCTTAAATATTTAAATCATAAAAATCAAAGATACACCACAAAGGATTATATATAGATGACCATAATCATGTTGAGCAGCTCATATGACACTTTAACATTGATAGCATGAGAGAGAGAAATAGAACAAGCTACTTCCACAAACCCATAGTCTTGGGGTGGACTACTTCCTCCTGATCATGGTGATGATTGAGATGTTGGTGGAGAGGTTGGAGATGCGACTCGGCGACTTTACAACAGTGTTTCCCCCTCCAATCTCCACAGAATCTCCTCTATTTCGTCTTTTTGTCTCTGTGGTGCACCGTACTCTGAGATCGCAATCAGAGCACTATATATAAGTGTTTAGGTCAACACAAAGTCGTGGATGAAAAGATCGATGACGACGAAGCTTTGAGGGGGAAGTGGGCCCTATGACGCGGCCAAGGTATTAGACCGCGTCATGGGCCCTCTTTTGGCCCTCCTCTGGCTACCGTTGAGGTCCAAGTGCTCCAGGCCTTCGTTTCGATGAAAAAAACTTTAGTAGAAAAAAGTTCCCAAGTCCTTTTAAGTCCGTGAAGGTCCATGCAAGTGAAAAATGCATAAAACAAGATTTTCCTGTCTTTAGAATTATAATACAAATAAAAGAGATCTTTTAGGAAAAATTCTTGAAATCATTCTAAAGCATGATTATAACATCATATATGAATAAATTATGAACGAATATGGCATAATAAACTACAAACATAATAAATGTGCATCAAACACGCCTGCAACCATGCCTCTAGCTCTCTGCTTCTCTCCAATGGTCGGCAGTCAGTCCCGCAAAGCTTCCCAAACTTACAGGCCCCATCGGGTCGTATCTCTCTGTTGTGGTGATGCCCTCCGCTGCTCGAACTCAGCTGTTGTGCTGTTGCCACTGACCTGCCCTACCATCCTGGACGCATATTCGCCTCCTCCACGCAACCCTCTACTAACGCCACCCAATTACTTCTACTGTGCGGCTATGCATGCCCGCCCGTTGAGACCTTAGTTCCTCTGATCCTCAGTTTAACTCCAGAAACTCCTGAATGTCTTGAGCTCTTTGGCTTAGCTGCGACTCCCTCTCAACTAGGTAATTTCTTCAACTGTTCCATTGTATTGATTTGTAACTTAAATGATACATTGATTTAAAAAAAATTGTTACTGATTTCATGTTTTAGGTACAAAAGAAGATATTTACACATTAATTTCAATACCAAACCAATCAACAACTGCAAATCATCAAACCGATGAAGCTCCTCAATCCAAGTTGAAACCATATGTATACCCAGACTACTATTTCTAGTTTTCTGCCATCTCTTATGTATGTTGTTGTATCATTAATAATATTAAGTTGAAATCATATGCTTTCTTTTTGCAATCATAGAAAATCTTATGTGCTGCTAGAAGAGTATTTTTAGGAGATTATTATTTTGTGCTCCATTTTCTGGCCTGGTGCTTGCTCTAATCCTTGCTCGCCACTGATATCAAAGACCACGAGACGAATGAAGGAGGAAGAAGAGATCAGTCCGGGAGAGTGGTGCTCGGCCAAGGCATGCATTTCTTGGAGGAGTTTATAAGGCATTTTTTCGAGACGCTAGCATGCATGAGATCCGGATTGTGGCTATATGTATCCTATTATACAGAGATCGGGTGTAATATAAGTAATAAAACATGCATTATAAAAAAATTGGATTGCATAGCGTGGGGGACTGGCTCGATCTCTCGCCTCCCCCTTTAATCATGTTATTAACATCTCAAAATAGAGCAGATTTAGATAGGGAAACGGGCGGGCTATTGGATGTGTCTCATGTTCTAATTTTTGAGAGATTGGCTAGTCTAGTGTCCTTAGAGCATCTCCACTCGGGGGCCCTAAAGACCCTTAAAGGGCTATCGGTGGCGCCGACGGCCAAATTAATGCCCAGCCCACCACCCAAATTTGTTTTGGGGCCGGTGCGGCCCGTTTTGTTATCCGACGTCCATAGGCCAAACTCAACCCATGGAGGGGCAAGCGGGACGTCGGATGCCGCGTTTCTAGCGGGAAGGCGCGGAGAATCTTGCGCGGGAAACACCTGGTCATCGCGGGCCACCCCTGTCAGCTTCAGTGGCTGATCCGTTTGGTCCTTGATCGGTCCGTATTCCTCCTCGCCAGCCGCGCCCCAGTAATGGCGCTGCTGCCCGCCGATCAGCCTTTTGCAGGCGAGCAACCGATGCATCACGTCCGCCACGCCTGCCGCACCACCGCCCGCATTCAATGGGCGCGCCGCCGCCCGTGCATAAAACCCCCTCCTTCCCCGCGGCTCCTTATACCCATTCCATACTCGCAGCCCTACGTCCCGTCTTTTCCCAACCACCCAACCACCGGCCATGGAGAGATACCCCGGACATGGTGCCGCCGTGAACGGGTTCGGGCGACGCTCTCTGCGTGTCCACGAGGCACGGGCGTTGTGGGAGGTGGGGTGGCAAGCGCCGCCGGACATGCGGTGCCCGCACAACTGGGTCCTTAGTGCCGGTGGCCGGTCCGTCCCGTCGGTCCCCCGTGGGCAGGCGCGGCAGGCGGAGATCTACCGCCATTACTGGGAAGTCCTCACGCCGGAGGAGCGGAACGATCTCGCTTAGGATCCCGACAACGCGTCGGCGTGGAGCGTGTTCTTCGAGGACCACCACCAGGCTCGCGTCGATGCCTATGATGGCAACGGACCCCCACCGGAAGACAGCAACCTTGAAGGGTGGATCCGATGGTGGAGCGCCCTAGGGCGGACGCTCGCCTGGGTCCTCGACTACATCCCCGCCGGCAACAACCCGCCACTGGTGATGCCTCCTTGGTAGAGGCAGCGCTACCCGGACCAACGATGGGCGTCACGCCATGTCACCCGCTCTTCCTTGATGTTTTCCTTGTCGAGGTCTTCGTCGCCTTCATCCCTCTACTCCCTGTACTCCACGACATCGCCGCGCTTCTCTGCTATCCTCGCCCCGGTGAAGGACGAGTACGAGGAGGCCCCTCCGGCGCAGCAGTTGCAACGGCGCCCCGGTAATGGCGCTGCTGCTAGGGGTCGACGCGAGCCATCACCTCCCCGTGGCCGCCTGCACCTCGCCGGGCCCTAGCTCTAGGTGAAGAAGGAATGGACGCCGTCGCCGAAGTACAAGGCGGTCGCCCTCTAGCTGAAGATCGATGAGGACCCGGAGGAGTTCCCAGGCGAGCACGTCGCCGAGCGTGCCTCCTTCGAGGCTGTGCCGCTAGCGACAGACGCTTTCGCCGAAGCTTGGTCCGCAGAGGAGTACCGGCGCGAGCAGGCCGAGCGAGCGCGCCGCCTCGACCTGTTCGTCGAACTCGAGTGCGATGACGACAGGCCCGGTTGTTCGAGCTGGGTGACGATCCGGGCTAGGGCTGCAGCACCATGCCGCTGCAGCTGAAGCAGGAGCCTAGCGACGATGACGATGATGACGACTACGCGGCGGCGATGTACCGTCGTTTTGGACTGGCCAGGGCCAGGGCCGCCAGGGGCGAATTTACCAGCCATGCTTCGTTAGGCTCGAGCCTACCCTCCGTTTGTAGGAATAAACTATCAAATATGAATGCCTCAACCATGGTTGATGATAAAGGGTTAAAATTTTAGTAGTGAAGGCAGCAAAAAGGTGTTAGAATCGAGCTAAACTGAATATATTTACAATGTAAGCCTTGTGTTGTAGGTGCATGGCTAATTGTGCATCTTAGTTTCGAAATTCCGTTGTAGGTTGTATTGTATTGTCTTCTCAAATTATGTTCTCGGTATTTTGAGCCCACCCTACATTTTTATCTTGGATTCGCCACTGAGGGACGCCACTAGGTTTTAGGGGGTTTTTTCAATTTTTTATACACATGTTTGAACTAGTGTGATATCGACGTATTTTAAGAAATTACAAGTATTTTAAATTTTTGTATGAAAGACACGGCTCAGCTCTGAACGAATCCGACGCCATCATACGGCCCAAAACCAAACGTCGCCGGACACCGTGCGGGGGACGAGGGGAGGTGCTATGATGGTACCGTCGAGCATAGTAAAACCAATACACGTGAACCACCGGATAGGGTTAGATGAAGTTTTTAAGACATGCCGGCTAAAGCAGGAGAAGAAGATTTTGAATTTTTCTCCTTTAGCAAAATTCTTGTCCTTCCATAATACTACCGTGAAGAATCGTCCAAACTGCAGAGTATTAATCACTTCAAAAAAAAATCCAAACTGCAGAGTATTAATCACTTCAAAAAAAAATCCAAACTGCAATTGGTTGCTGGCTCGTGCAGTACATGTAGATGACGCTCCCAGCAGCATCAAGTGCGTGGCTGGAAAAAGTGGGCGTTGCAGCAGCGAGGTGGTCTTTCTTTTGCAAAAGGAACCAAAAAATGACTTTATCCCACCTGTGGCCTGCGTTGCGTTATTCACGCGAGCAGCTTTTTACCGCACGAGTCGGTCGGTCGGTCAGCACTCAGCAGCACCTGCGCGAGTGCAATCCATTTCGTCCGGTGCTGAATTCCCTGTGAAACGGTCCCCGGTTGTAAAACAAAAGCACACGCCACCACGTCTACTTTTACTGCAGTAATAATAATAACTAAAGAGATGAGAATATGCTCCATCGCTGTGGCCTGCCCTTGGGGTCTGAGCTCTGCCGCATGATTTCTTCAGTAACTTTGGTCCAGTACAAAAGTAAAACCTTGGCGTTTCTAGTCATCTTATTCAAACCGAGGGGACTCAATAATTATGTCCCAACATTTAAATGCGAAAGCTTAGGCCCCGTTTGAACGAAGGAAAAGTGTGGGAAACTTAGAGGATGGGATTTCTATAGCAAAATTTTATATGGTAGTACCATTTGGATCAGGAACAGGAATCCTAGATTTCTTTGATATTCTTATGGGATAATGGAATAGGCTATTTCATAGAAATTTTGGAGGAAAACTCAAATTTTTATCTCTTCGTGTCTACACTTCTCACGTTTTTCCTGCATGACATCCACCAAACGACACTTTTAAAATTTTCTCTGGTATTGGTTCCTATAGGAATTCAAGGTTACATGCATCTTAATTCCTACATTTTTTCTATTCCTATGTTTTGAGAGCCTATGTTTCAAACGGGGCCTTATTTTTTGTTCTCGTGGTACCTTTTTTAGGGGTTTGGTTAGGAATCGCACTTTATTAGACTGGGGTTCGTTTGCCAAAGTTGAGCGAAGATCATCGTGCATGCAAAGGAACGTCTCCGAGGAAGGAGTGCCATCGACATTGGAACAATGTCGAGTTGACTAGGAGCAGCAAGGATGGAGCGGCGGATGCAGTGACGCGGGAAGGAGCGATATGCGGGCCGATGAGATCGACCACCTCCCCATCTAGATCCTTGTTCGTGTCTTCGCGGATTTCATATCTCCAGCGGTCGTCTTGTCGGGCGCTCCTCTTCGGCGATCCCAGTCGATTTCCTCGCTAACGTTGTGCCCCTTGTCGCCGGTCTCGATCGATGTCGTAGCCAACGCCGTGCTCCTCATCCCCACTCGTGGTGTGGAAGCTTTGGCCGGTGGTTGTGGTGGTTACCCTAGCCTGGTTGTGGTTGTGAGAAGGTGGTGATTCAATGGATTATATAGGCAATCTGCAAGACGTTGGATCGATGCGTGAAATCCAACAGCGGTGAAGAGGTCCGGTGTTTCGTTTCCTATCAGACTAAGATACGTACTCCATCCGTTCCAAAATATAAGATGTTTTAGTTTTTTTAAACGAATATAATATTTTAAAATGGAACGAGTAGTATTTTACCTTAACATAAACTCTCCAAAATGGAGAGCACTACTGTTCTTTCACCAAATAATTGGGAGGAGATAAGTATAGTGTGCAAAAGATTGACAACGCAGTTTGACCTAGCTAGAAAGGCAAATATTCCCTAGCTAGCCACACTTCTCGGGGATTGATTCATTTCACATCCATAAAGCCGTCATGCCACAAAGAGACCCTTGGAACTTTATTTCATTTCTCTTCGTCTCGTTTCTAGCACTGGAACGCATCTGACTGGCTGACGGATCGTGCTAGCCTCCTGTCACCCAACGAGCCAGAGAGCTTGCTAGGCCTGCGCCCTGCACTGCACTCCGCCGGCCTTGTCGGGCCCGGCCGGTTGGCAGGGCGGCTAGCCGGCAGCGGGCTGCTCTGCTGCTCATCATTCACGACCCTAGCGCGCGGTTCAGTTGTTTGGTCACGTCACTCGGCTGAATCCAAGAACGGGTGCTTCCGTGCGCATGCGGCATACGGCCCATGATGATACCCGCTTGTTTGCTGCAATACTGCCTCTCTTTATTTACACTTGAGTAAATTCTTTTTTTATCGTTATGTATTTGTGACAAATATTATCCTATTTGGTGAAACATCATACCAAAATATCTACTCCTTCCGATCCAAATTAATTGGCTCGGGTTTGTCTAGATTCGGACGTACCTAGACATGTTTTAGTGCTAGATACATCCGAATTTAGACAAATTCGAGTCAATTAATTTGAATCGGAGGGAGTATTTAGGAGACTTAGAACACGATTTTACGTCAGTTTGGCATTTTGCTTGTTTTCGTCAGATAGAACCGGCATGTTATGTGTCAATATGGCGCGACAAAATGTGTAAAAAATCAGAGTTATGTGTCAATATGGCGCAACAAAATGTGTAAAAAATCGGAGGGTGCCATCGATCATGTTGAGACTTCATTTATCCACCCATTCCACTCCTTGTGGCCATGCCTATATTTTTGAATCAACGTCATCATCTCACACTTTACTCGTGTGACATGCATCAGAAAAAGAGGTTCTAAAGTTTCTAAATGGATTAATCTAGACAAATTTTAATTTGTCAAAGTAATTAGTGTCACAAAATCATAACTAGCGGGTAAATCGTGGAGTTCACTCTTTACACTTTGATGATCTTGTCTTTTGTTTAATGTTAAGGTGCTGCCTTGCTGTTTTTTTTCTCTTGGCTTTTCACCCATGATGTGCTATTCCTGTTGAGAGTCATTTCCTCCGGATGATTCACATATTCTTCTCGCCACAGAGTTTAGGATGTACTTTTTTCTGTTTTCATACTAGTCGTGACTTGCCACACTTTACAATCTAAATGGTCCATGTGTCATAGACTCAACTTTTTTTTGCCAAATCTTGCCACACTTGTGGTTAAGTTTTTATTTGCCACACATTCGTGGCAAGACAGATGTAGGATTCGGGAAAACCGGGGTGTCCCTTACCCACTGAAGGCGGACCCCTGGGCACACCACGAAGAGAGGAAGCAAAGTCCCGAGAAGGATACGTCATCACTGATGTCATTGCTGGCTCTGGAACGATGCCCGTCTGACAGGTCTTGACCACGACCGACAAGAACCCAAGACAAAGACACCCTTGGGGGACATGAAGCGAAGGGCGCGGGCGTTATAGTTCCTTAACAGTGTTTACAGCCCACCCAAGAAAGGAAGAAAGCAGACTTGTCGTGTAGCCCAGTTGGATAGAGCCGATGCCGTATTTTTTGTCAAATCTGCCCAATTTTGAAAAGTTCAACCAAATCTGACCCTTTCTCGAAACTAATTTGGAATCTGACCCCTGGGGTCGGCGCCGTTTACGTTGTACAGTTCGGCGCACACAAAACAGAAAACCGACTTAAAGGAGGTCGGCTCCGTTTAAAATGGCGCCGACGTCGGCTCCGTTTAAAACGGCGCCGACCTCCCAAGTTTGCCTCTCAGCTGCTTCATCTTGGCGCCGACCTGTACAACTTCGGCGCCATTTAAAATGGCGCCGACCCTAGGGGTCAGATTCCAAATTAGTTTCGGTGAAGGGTCAGACTTGGTTGAACTTTCTAAATTTGGTCAGATTTGGCAAAAAATACGCCGATGCCGCAGCTCGGAACAAGACAAGACCCAGGAGCAAAAAGACGTCCCTGGTCCCCGACCATCATGTGGAGGACAGGACCAAACGGGATCTAGGTGTGGTGTACACTACCCGACATGTAAAATTTGTATTGTTCCCTTCTTCACTCCGCTTAGAAAGTGAAGGAGAGAAGGTGAGCTGGCCCATGTGGTATCCCCATAGAGCTATAAAAGGAGGATCTGGCAGTGTAGAAGAGCGAGCATAAATTCGATTAGAGACGATGACCTAGAGCTTTCTTGCCACCCCTCTACGAATCTCTAAAAGGGGTATCTGGTACAAACCAAACATACCCTAACTACTGTGTGAAGATTTTTCTTTGCCACACATTTATGGCAAGCCATACTTGTTTAATGTTAATGGTGGCAAAAATAGCTACAAACCAAACATACCCTAACATGGTTATATTTTAAACTTACATACGTGATGTCTGATTTGTTGGAGATATGCCCTAAAGTCAAATAATAAAGTCAAATAATAAAGTATGTTTATTATCATATCTTAGTAGTTCATAATAAGTGTTATATCATGATATAATTGTATCAATAGGAAAGATTGGTACACGTGTGGTATGTAAACAAACCAAGTATATAGTAGCCTCTATTCAACTAGTCTATTGGTCAAACGATGATCAAGGTTTCTTGATCATGGACATTTATGTCAATTGACAATAGGGTCTGTCATTAAGTGAATGATATGGTGGGCATACCCAATATAGGTATTACGACATGATCAAGTCACAAAGTTTATTGTTGCGATAATTAGAAAAACAAAGTAATCTACTCCTTAAACCTTCAGATCGTATCTAATCACTATCTCCGGAGGCTGCCTTGATTGCACCAACCTTCACACCGTAATAGGTGATCATAAAGGTGTCTCTCATGTATTTTGAAGGGATATGTTGAGGCGTATGTATTAAGATCGGGATTTGTTCTCCCGTGTTACGGGAAGATACTTGATGACCCACAAGTATAGCGGATCGCAACAGTCTTTGAGGGAAGTAAAACCCATTGATTCGACACAAGGGGAGCGAAAGAATATTTATAAACCTTAACAACTGAGTTGTCAATTCAGCTGCACCTGGAAACAATCTTGCTCACAGTAATTTATTAGTAGCAATAATTTTGTAATAGCAATAGCAAAGTAATAGCAGTAGTAAAAGTAAAGACAGTAGTAATAATTGCAGTAAACAGTAGGATTAAAACGCGGTAGGCATAGGGATGGATGGACGGGCGTTGCATGGACAAAACAATTCACATAACAATCAACGCATAGGGTATTTGCAGATAAATAAGGTAAAACATCCAAGTACTAAATAATTATAGGCATGTGTTCCATATATAGTCATACGTGCTCGCAATGAGAACTTGCACAACATCTTTTGTCCTGCCATCCCGTTTGTAGCGAGGCCTCAAGGGAACTACTGGCAATTAAGGTGCTCCTTTTAATAGAGCACCGGAGCAAAGCATTAACACTCCATGAACACACGTAATCCTCATATCACAGCCATTCCCTCCGGTTATCCCGATTATTGTCACTTCGGGGCCTTTGGTTCCGAACAATAATATGTGTATACAACTTACAGGTAAGATCATAAACAATACTATCATCATGAATAAATAACATGTTCAGATCTGAAATCATGGCACTCGGGCCCTAGTGACAAGCATTAAGCATAACAAGTTGCAACAAAGTCAAAAAGCACAAATAGATACTAGGCACCATGCCCTAACAATCTGATGCAATTACATGAACGATCTCATCCAATCCCTACCATCCCCATAACCTACAGCGGAGGATTACTCACTCATGGATGGGGGAATCATGGATGGTTGATGGAGAAGCGATGGTGATGATGATGGTGATGATCTCCTCCAATTCCCCGTCCTGGCAGGGTGCCAGAACGGAGTTTCTGGTTCCAAATCGCGGTATCAGGTGGTGGCGGCGTAACGGAACTCTATCTGGAAAAACATCGAACCCCCCGTCTGTTTTAGGTCAGAGGGCTTATATAGGCGAAAGGAGAGGTCGAGGCGGAGTCCGAGGCAGCCACACCCCCTCCTGGCGCGGCCTAGCCTGGCCCATGCTGCCAGGGGGTGTGGGCCTCTCATGGCTCTTCTTCGTCCCGTCTTCTGACTCCGTGAGTCTTCAGGTAAAATAGAAGTTTTGCGATATTTTCTGGGATTTTTCTTGAAAGTTGATTTCCTACACAAAAACAAGACACCAAAGCAATTCTGCTGAAAACAACGTTAGTCCGTATTAGTTGTATCCAAATCACACAAATTAGAGGAGAAACAATAGCAAAAGTGTTTGGTAAAGTAGATATGTTTTGGACGTATCAACTCCCCCCAAGCTTAGCTTATTGCTTGTCCTCAAGCAATTCAGTTGAAAACTGAGTGCGATAAAAGAAACTTTCACGAACACATTTGCTTCATAAGATGTATATATTCTCAGCATATGATCAAATACTTAGGCAATTCATAATAAAGAGTATGCAAATAAGTTTACCCCGTAGTCATGCAAGCTATGAAGAGATTCCAACTCATTAATAATAAGCAACATGATACATAAGCACATGCAGGATTGTAGTGCTCGTAAGAAGATATGATAAAGTGGTGTCTTGCTTGTTCTTTGGAGCAAAACATAAATGCCAAGGCACCTCTGAAGTTCAAGTGAAGACTAGAAATAGACATATCAAAGATACAAGTGTCAAAGTTATGTCATAATTAACTATGTTTTGAGACAAGCACATTACACTAAGAATGACAGCTATGTTCTCGGAAAGGTGCTCAAAGAATAAATGGTGACTCAACATAAAAGTGAAAGAAAAAGATTTAAAAGTTTGAAAGGCTTCCAAATGTTGAAAGTATGGTACTCGTTAGCTTTGAGCTCTCATTGCCCCTATCATAAGCATCTTTAGGTGATTAAGGTTAAAGTGATCAAATATGAGGATATGCTTGATAAGTTATAAGCTAAAAATCTCATGCCCCTTACTTACAAGTACCGTTCCTCATGCTACTCAAGTTTAGTCACCAGTAAGTTCTTGTCATTGTAAGTACATGTGTATCATAGAGAACTGCCAACGGGGTACCCCTTGCCCGATGATACGGAAGATTCCCCATATCAAAATGACAAGGCAAGCAGACAATGAGCATCTCAGCAATTCTTTTATTTCCTATTTGCATAGGGGTTTTTTCTCTTTTTTTTCTTTTTTTTCTCTTTTTTTTCTTTCCTATTTGCATAGGGGCTTTTTTTATATAAGGGATGCTTCATAGATTGCTCACTATGGTTACGCTGCAGGTTTCCACCATGATTAGGCATGGCTTAGACCAGCCGCCCAGGCATTTCTCTAACACATATACGAACTCCATGAGCCTTACAAGCTCCCCTTTCATTTCACACTGTCGGGATCCATAAGCAAAGAACATGATATCAACTAAATAAAGTGCAATGTTGAAAGTGTTACCCATGATAGCATGGTTCTGCTAATTCACAACTTATAAAGTGCAAGCATATACGGAACATAGATGAGCACAATGGTTCAAGTTTATTAAGTGCAAGAAAGTAAAGTATGCCATCAAGTTCGTGAGAGCTTTACTAACTAATTTTCACATAATAAGCAAACATTTTTATTGGAAGAAAACAGAGCATAATAAATATGCAAGGAATAGCAATAATGCTATTAGGTAGATATGGTGGACTCTTTTTAACAACTTTGGTTTTAGGGAGTTGGATGCACGAGTAAGGTACTCAGCACAAGTGAAGGCTAGCAATAGAAAGGGAGCGACAATCGAGAGAGCAGTAACTGCATAATCATGCTTGCAACAAAACAAAATTAATAGTGGCATAAAAGTGACACAAGAACTCCGAGGTAGAATAAATCATCAAGGCTTAACTGACTTTTTTTTAGTCATATGCATGTGTGAGCATGTGCCAAGTCGATTCAAATAAAACATTCAGAGGAGGACACCACAACGTCATACCAAGTTATGAATAGAACAATGCAAGCAAACAGTTATATGACATGTTATGAACTAATAATGGATTGGAACTGATCATAAGCAGGCAAGGACCACTAAGTATCCATTAAATAACATACACCTTACATAAACAGACTAAGCATGCTCACAATGATGAGTATATGTACAAAAATGAAAACAAATAGAGTTCATACCAGCCTCTTACCACACCTCGAGTTGTCACAAATCATTATTGCCTTTCACTTGTGTGACTTGAATAATAAGATAAATCTAATCTCCAAGGAATCTCTGAGGACCGCTGAACCCTGCAACGAACTTTACAAAACCAAAGAAGAATAACAAATATTTTTGTTTTTCTTATTTTTAAAGGCAAGAACCGAAGGGAAGAACAAGCAAAGCGAAATCTTTTTGGGTTTTTTCAAATAATCAAAACAAACCTAAAAGGAAGAAGCAAACCAAGGCTAAAAGAGAAAGCAGAAAACAAAGAGAAATAGAAAATATTTTTGGTCTTTTTGTGTTTTGGAAAGCAGAAATAAAGCAAGAACAAAAACTCAAAAGAAAACAAAACATGGATATACAAAGTACCGACTGAACATGATATGTAGATGAGTGTGATGTTGGTATACCTCCCCAAGGCTTAGGCTTTTGGCCTAAGTGGGTATCAACCCCAACGCGGGTAGGAACTCCAAGCCGGCGGGTCGTCATAAGAATGATTGTAGTTAGGCCCTTGCGAAGAAGAAGAAGCTCCCCAATCATAGGCAGGCTGTTGGTACAAAGACTCCCCCTCATTTGAGGGCTAGACCGAATCATCTGTAACCTCCCTTCCAGCATCCTGCTCTTGCTGGGAGAGATCCCCCAGATATGTATCAAGCTCTTCCTCAGTGAGTGACCATCCTACCCTGGTATCAAGGTTAAACAAAACAGGCACAGGCAAAAGAACAACACGCTAGGACTTACCCCTTCTCCAACCAGCCTTGAGAAATAACCTTTCATAAGATAAATCACTCAAATTAGCCCAAGAAGAAATGAATTTATGTTGTATCATGGAATTAAGGTCAAGCCTCTCTATGGGAAACTGTAGGTCTAAATGATGAGGCGCTACACCATGCAAAGCTAATAAACAAGAAATGATGAGGCCTTGCTGACTCGTGTACTAACGAGCTCGTTGGGGAACCCCAAGAGGAAGGTATGATGAGCACAGCAGTAAATTTTCCCTCGGTTATGAAACCAAGGTTATCAATCCAGTAGGAGCAAGGAAACACCCCAAAGGTGTAGCTAGCTGAACTTTGGTAGGGCGCACTACCAGTGCCAGCAGCAACATGGAGACCTGCACAACACAACCACATAACTCTGTCCCCAACTTGCGATGAGGTTGTCAATCTCACCGGTTTTGCTGAAAACAAAGGATTAAACGTATCAAGTGGAAGAAAGTAATAGTTTGTAGAAAGTAAACACAAAGCAGTAAACAGTTGATTGTAGATTGATAGTAAAAGAAAGGACTGGGGTCCATAGTTCACTAGAGGTGGCTCTCCTTAAGATAGATGACAAGTTGGGTGAACAAATTACAGCGGGGCAATTGACAAACATCGAGAAAGCATACAAGCATATACTACTCATCCTGACTCCTTTGAGATTCGATTGGGCATTATAACATTATACATAGACCGTAATCCAACTGCATCTATGACTAATAATCCACCTTCAGGTTATCATCCGAACCCCCTCCAGTATTAAGTTGCAAGCAACGGATAATTGCATTACGAATTGCGTGTAAAGTAAACAATACGATTGTTCAATGAACAAAGAATTGTTGTTTTCTCCCTAGTAGCAACATCACATCTAGTACCTTAGAGATTTTTGTCACTTCCCCAGATTACCAGAGGCATGAACCCACTATCGAGCATAAATACTAACTCTTGGAGTTGCTAGCATCTACTTGGCCAAAATAGCTACTAACAACGGAAATCATGCAAGATCACAAATAACAAAGACATGATAGAATCAATAATGAATCTGAAATAGCATCTCAATATCCATCGGATCCCCGCAAACACAACATGCAGAATTACAAATAGATGATCTTGATCATGAACGGAGCTCACAAGATCTAAACATGATAGCACAAAGGAGGAGAACCAGCCATCTAGCTACTACATGGACCCATAGTCCAGAGATGAACTACTCACGCATCACACCGGAGGCTTGCATGATGATGAAGAAGGCCTCCAGGGTGAATTCTGTAGGGGTTCGTAGCATGGAAAACAAAAATTTTCTATCGCATACAAACAAACAAGCCAAGATCTATCTACTAGATTGTAGCAACGAGTCGATGGAATAACTCACCCTCGAAGATTCCAAAGTGTTTAACGAGAGCAGATTCTCGTGGGTGATGTAGTCGTACTCTTTCCGATCTCAAGATCGCGTAGACGATCCTTCCGGCGCCGCGTTCCCGCAGCGCTCCCGCAGTCGGTCACACGTTCGGTACTCGACGAAGACCTTCCTCTCCCTTGTTCCAGCAGGCAGCGGAGGTTGTAGCACTCTCCTCGCGATTCCGGCAGCACAACGGCGTGGTACCGGAGGTAGAGGGGAGATCCCGCAGGGCTTCGCCTTAAGCCGGTGCGAGTATGGTGGAGCTTATGAGAGAGGCTATTAGTGGTCTAGTAATTAGACACACCAATTAGAGGGCTCTAAACCAATTAGAAGGCTCTAAACCGAAACAGCTCTAAACCGGGGTCTAGGTCTAGTTTCTAGTTTAGAGGATAGGAACTTGTGTGTGTTGGGAGGGGAGCCCTGCCCCTCCCTTTATAGGTGGGAGGGCTGGCGCGCCAGGGGAGGGAGGGAGTCCCTCCCCAACTCGGCTTGGAGCTGGCCGCCGGCTTGGGGACTCCTTCCCCAAGTCGGTCTCCTCTTCTCCTCCTCTTCCCACTTTCCAAAACTGGCAGTTTGACTTTCAAACTAGCCGTTTGACTTTTCCAATTTAGGAATTAAATAAACCCTTTATTTTGGACAGCGAGAACACTTAGTACATGATGCAATCATTCCAACTTGCAATGACACATTCATGTACCCCTTCCCCCCCGGAGTGCCGGACATTCCGGGACCTTCTAGAATGTTCCCGATGAAAACACCGGAACCATTCCCCAACTCCGAAATGGGACTTTCCTTATATGAATCTTATTCTCCGGACCATTCCGGATCACCTCGTGATATCCCGGATCCCATCCGAGACTCCGAACAACATTCGGTCTCTTTCTCATAATACCATAACTACTCAAACAACGTCGAATCCTTAAGTGTGTCTCCCTACGGTTCGTGAATTATGCGGACATGATCGAGACACTTCTCCGAACAATAACCAATAGAGGAATCTGGAAATTCATATGGCTCCCACATATTTCTACGATTACTTTGCGATCGAATGAACCACTTACATACGATACCAATTTCCCTTTGTCTCACGATATGTTACTTATCCGAGGTCATGATCATCGGTATCTCTGCATACCTAGTTCAACCTCGTTACTGATAAGTACTCTTTTCTCGTTCCCGTGATATGTGATCCCTTGTGACCAAGTCACATGCTTGCAAGCTAATTGGATGACATTTCACCGAGAGGGCCCAGAGAATATCTATCCGTCATGTGGATGGACAAATCCCACTCTTGATCCATGTGTTTCAACCAATACTTTCCGAACACCCAATGCCACTTTTATAGCCACCCTGTTACGGTGTGGTGTTTGATGACATCAAAGCATCCATCCAGTAAAGGCAATATGCATGATCTCATGGTCGAAGGAATTAGGTTACTATGTATCAGAAAGCATATAGCAATTGAACTATTGAAATGACTTGATCTTTATGCTACGCTTGTCTATAGGAGTATGTCCACCATATCATTCTCCTAACGATATGATCTTGTTGTTGATAACATCTCAATGTTCATGACAAAGAAACCACATCATCAATCAACCAACAAGCTAGTGAAGTATAGAGGCTATACTAGGGACTTCAAATTAAGTTTACAAATCACACAAGTATTAATGGTTTCCTTGTTAATACTATTATAGCATGAATGTAAACATTTATCATAAACACAAAGATATATAATAATAACTACATTTATTATTACCTCTAGGGCATATCTCCAACAGTCTCCCACTTGCACTAGAGTCATCTAATCTAGATTACATGGTAATATACCGAACACCCATGGCAGTTTGGTGTTGGTCATGTTTTGCCCTCGGGAGAGGTTTAGTCAACGGATCCGCCACATTCAGATCTGTGTGTACTTTGCAAATCTTTATATCCCCATCCTGGATATGTTCTCGAATAGCGTGAAAACGTAGCTTGATATGCTTCAGCTTCTTGTGTGACCTTGGTTCTTGCGCATTGGCTATGGCGCCCATGTTATCACAGTAGATAGACATTGGGTCCAGCGCACTTGGAACCACACCCAGCTCTGTAATGAACTCTTTCATCCATATTGCTTCTTGTGAAGCCTCCGAAGCAGCCATGTATTCCGATTCAGTTGAAGATCTCGCCACAACGCTTTGCTT
This sequence comes from Avena sativa, assembly GCA_916181665.1. Classification (NCBI taxonomy): domain Eukaryota; kingdom Viridiplantae; phylum Streptophyta; class Magnoliopsida; order Poales; family Poaceae; genus Avena; species Avena sativa. The sequence goes on from OV702289.1 coordinate 689,987,700, forward strand.
TGCACTCCTCCAGCTAACTGCTGCACCATTCAAAATAAATACGTATCCAGATTGTGATTTAGAATCATCTGGATCGGTGTTCCAACTAGCATCGGTGTAACCATTAACAACGAGCTGTTCATCACCTCCATAAGAAAGAACCATATCCTTAGTTCTTCTCAAGTACTTAAGGATGTTTTTGACCGCTGTCCAATGATCCACTCCTGGATCACTTTGATATCTGCTAGTTAAACTAACAGCATATGCGATGTCGGGTCTAGTACATAGCATGGCATACATTAGAGATCCTATGGCTGAGGCATAGGGAGTCTTACTCATCCTTTCTCTATCTTCTGCCGATGTCGGACTTTGAGTTTTACTCAACGTCGTATTGGGCAACATGGGCAAGAACCCTTTCTTGCTATCTTCCATTCCAAACCTCTTTAGAACTTTGTCCAAATATGTACTTTGTGACAATGATATTTGGCGTTTCGATCTATCTCTATAAATCTTTATGCCTAATATGTAAGCTGCTTCGCCAAGATCCTTCATTGAAAAACTATTATTCAAATATTCCTTGACACTATTAAGAAGGTCTACATCATTCCCAATCAACAATATGTCATCCACATACAGTATTAAGAATGCTACAGAGCTCCCACTCACTTTCTTGTAAATACAAGCTTCTCCATAAGTTTGTATAAAACCAATACTTTTGATTACCTTATCAAAACGTTGATTCCAACTTCGGGATGCTTGCTTCAATCCATAGATGGACCGTTGAAGCTTGCATACCTTGTTAGCATCTTTAGGATCGACAAAACCTTTGGGTTGTATCATATATAACTCTTCATCAATGTCTCCATTGAGGAATGCTGTTTTGACATCCATCTGCCATATCTCATAATCATAATATGCAGCGATTGCTAACATAATCCTCACAGACTTTAGCTTCGCTACCGGTGAGAAAGTCTCATCGTAGTCAACTCCTTGAATTTGTCGAAACCCTTTTGCGACAAGTCGAGCTTTATAGACAGTAACATTACCATCAGCATCTGTTTTCTTCTTGAAAATCCATTTGTTCTCGACAGCCTTCCGGCCATCCGGTAAGTCCACCAAAGTCCATACTTGGTTTTCGTACATGGATCCAATCTCGGATTTCATGGCTTCTTGCCATTTATTGGAATCTGGGCTCATCATCGCTTCCTCATATGTCTCGGGGTCATCGGTGTTGTCCACCAACATGACATTCATAACGGAATCATACCAATCTGGAGTGGTACGAGTTCTTGTTGACCTCCGAGGCTCTGTAGCAACTTCAACCGAAGTTTCATGATCACTATCATTAGCTTCCTCTCTTATTGGTGCAGGCACCACAGGAACTTCTTCCGGTGCTGCGCTACTCGCAATTTCGAGAGAAGGTTCGACAACCTCGTCGAGTTCTACTTTCCTTCCAGTCACTTCTTTCGAGAGAAATTCCTTCTCTAGAAAGGATCCATTCTTAGCAACGAAGATTTTGCCTTTGGATCTATGATAGAAGGTATACCCAACAGTTTCCTTCGGGTATCCTATGAAGACGCATTTTTCCGCTTTGGGTTCAAGCTTGTCCGGCTGTAACTTCTTTACATAGGCTTCGCATCCCCAAACTTTAAGGAACGACAATTTAGGTTTCTTCCCAAACCATAATTCATACGGTGTCGTTTCAACGGATTTAGACGGTGCCCTATTTAAAGTGAATGCGGCTGTTTCTAATGCATAACCCCAAAATGATAGTGGCAAATCTGTAAGTGACATCATAGAACGAACCATATCTAAGAGAGTTCGATTACGACGTTCAGACACACCATTACGCTGTGGTGTTCCCGGCGGTGTCAATTGTGAAAGTATTCCGCACTTCTTTAAATGCTCGCCAAACTCGTAACTTAGATATTCACCTCCACGATCAGAACGTAGAAATTTAATCTTCTTGTTACGTTGATTCTCTACCTCACTTTGAAACTCCTTAAACTTCTCGAAAGTTTCGGACTTATGTTTCATGAAATAGATATACCCATATCTACTCAAGTCATCCGTGAAGGTAAGAACATAACGATAACCACTGCGCGATGCTACACTCATTGGACCACACACATCGGTATGTATGATTTCCAATAAGTCTGTAGCTCGCTCCATCATACCAGAAAATGGAGTCTTAGTCATTTTACCCATCAGACATGCTTCGCATCTTTCAAGTGATTCAAAATCAAGTGATTCAAGAAGTCCATCGGAATGGAGTTTCTTCATACGTTTCACTCCAATGTGACCAAGACGACAGTGCCACATATAGGTCAAATTATCGCTTGATTTCAAACGTTTAGCCTCAATGTTATTAATATGTGTATTTCCACTATCGAGATTCAATATGAATAGACCATCTATCAAAGGTGCATGTGCATAAAACACATTACTCATATAAATCGAACAACCATTATTCTCGGATTTAAACAAGTAACTGTCTCGCAATAAACAAGATCCTGATATAATGTTCATGCTTAATGCAGGCACCAAATAACAATTATTTAAGTATAAAACTAATCCCGATGGTAGATGAAGAGGTAGCGTGCCGACCGCGATCACATCAACCTTTGATCCGTTTCCTACGCGCATCGTCACCTCGTTCTTCACTAGCTTCCGTTTATTCTGTAGCTCCTGTTTCGAGTTACAAATATGAGCAACCGAACCAGTATCAAATACCCAGGCACTACTACGAGTACTAGTGAGATACACATCAATAACATGTATATCAGATATACCTTTCTTCTTGATGTTGCCGTTCTTCAAATCCGCCAAGTACCTTGGGCAATTCCGCTTCCAGTGACCTTCTCCCTTGCAGTAAAAGCACTCAGTATCAGGCTTGGGTCCAGCCTTGGTCTTCTTCGTCGGCGTGGTAACTTTCTTACCACCCTTCTTGAAGTGTCCCTTCTGCTTAGACTTGCCTTTCTTGAATTTGGTGGTCTTATTGACCATCAACACTTGGTGCTCTTTCTTGATCTCCACTTCTGCAGATTTTAACATAGCAAATAGTTCTGGCAACTCTTTGTTCATGTTCTGCATGTTGTAGTTCATCACAAAGTTCTTGTAACTTGGTGGTAGTGATTGGAGGATGCGGTAAACCCCCAAAGTATTAGGAATCACTATACCCAAACTTTGAAGTTTATTTGCGTGCCCAGACATTTTAAGCACATGCTCACTGACGGAGCTACCCTCTTCCATCTTGCAGTTAAAGAACTTTTCAGAAGCTTCATAACTTTCAATTGCCGCATGAGTCTCAAAGATTAATTTGAGATCCTCGACAATATCATATGGATCTGACTCTTCAAACCTTTTCTGAAGCTCCGATTCTAAACCATACAAGATAGCACACTGAACTATGGAGTACTGATTCTTCCGAGCGAGGTAAACATTCTTTACTTCATTGGTAGCATCAGTTGCAGGTGGGTCACCTAGCGGTGCATCCAGCACATAGGTCAAATTACCAGCTGTGAGGACAATCCTCAAATTGCGGAACCAATCCGCGAAGTTGCTTCCATTGTTTTTCAACTTTTCTTTCTCTAGGAACGCATTAAAATTGATGGTAGGGGCTGCCATTGATCTACAACATATTTGCAATAGTTTAGACTAAGTTTATGACAAATTGAGTTCAAATTAATTAATGAAATTAAACTAGGTGAACTCCCACTCAAAACAACATCCCTCACATTGTTTTAGTGATCACACGAACCAAATCCACTACATCAACACCGATCATCACGAGAGCTGATATAGTTTTAATGGCGAACAATCATCATGTTCATCATATCTACTATATGATTCATGCTTTGCCTTTCGGCGATCCGTGTTCCTGAGGCCATGTCTGTACATGCTAGGCTCGTCAAGATCAAACCTTAGCTTCCGCATAAGCAAATCTGGCTTGCTTACGTTGTAGTCACCCGCGGAATCAAAGACACCCGATCATCACGTGGTGCTTCGAAGCAGCAAGCTTTGGCAACGGTGCATACTAAGGGTGAACACTTTTAGAACTTGAAATTTATGTGCATGAGGGATCATCTTATAATGCTACCGTCGTCTACTAAGCAATACAAGATGCATAAAGGATTAACATCACATGCAATTCATAATATGTGATATGATATGGCCTTTCTTCTTTGTGCTTCCGATCTCCATCTTCAAGCACGAACATGATCTCCATCATCACCGGCATAGCATCAAGGTCAATGACGCTTCTTCATGGTTGTCTTCCACCAGCTTCAACTATTACAACTATTTTGAATAGACACGCAGGTCTTAACAGAAATTAAAGACAACCATATGGCTCCTGCCGGTTGCCAACTTACAATAAGGAACATTGCATACATCAAATATAATCACAATCATGGCCATATCACATCACTGCACACCCCTGCAAAACAAAGTTAGACGCCTCTACTTTCTTTGCATATTTTACGTGGTTTGGGGCTTTCAATAAGTGTCGTTCTAACTTACGAACAAGAACCACAACATTGATACTAGCATTGTTGATCACCCGTTGTAAATTGGATCTTTACTATGCTAGGAGAAACAGGCACCCGCAAAGCCACTTATGCAAAACGAGTTGCATGTCAAGCGTGGAGCAAGTCTCATGAACGATGTCATGTAAGGTTAGCCCGGGCCGCTTCATCCCAACATACCGCAAGATGCAAAGTACACAAAAAGCAATCTACAATAAAAGCATCAACGCCCACAATGACCATTGTGTTCTACTCGTGCAACAGATCTACATATAGACACGGCTCTGATACCACTGTAGGGGTTCGTAGCATGGAAAACAAAAATTTTCTATCGCATACAAACAAACAAGCCAAGATCTATCTACTAGATTGTAGCAACGAGTCGATGGAATAACTCACCCTCGAAGATTCCAAAGTGTTTAACGAGAGCAGATTCTCGTGGGTGATGTAGTCGTACTCTTTCCGATCTCAAGATCGCGTAGACGATCCTTCCGGCGCCGCGTTCCCGCAGCGCTCCCGCAGTCGGTCACACGTTCGGTACTCGACGAAGACCTTCCTCTCCCTTGTTCCAGCAGGCAGCGGAGGTTGTAGCACTCTCCTCGCGATTCCGGCAGCACAACGGCGTGGTACCGGAGGTAGAGGGGAGATCCCGCAGGGCTTCGCCTTAAGCCGGTGCGAGTATGGTGGAGCTTATGAGAGAGGCTATTAGTGGTCTAGTAATTAGACACACCAATTAGAGGGCTCTAAACCAATTAGAAGGCTCTAAACCGAAACAGCTCTAAACCGGGGTCTAGGTCTAGTTTCTAGTTTAGAGGATAGGAACTTGTGTGTGTTGGGAGGGGAGCCCTGCCCCTCCCTTTATAGGTGGGAGGGCTGGCGCGCCAGGGGAGGGAGGGAGTCCCTCCCCAACTCGGCTTGGAGCTGGCCGCCGGCTTGGGGACTCCTTCCCCAAGTCGGTCTCCTCTTCTCCTCCTCTTCCCACTTTCCAAAACTGGCAGTTTGACTTTCAAACTAGCCGTTTGACTTTTCCAATTTAGGAATTAAATAAACCCTTTATTTTGGACAGCGAGAACACTTAGTACATGATGCAATCATTCCAACTTGCAATGACACATTCATGTACCCCTTCCCCCCCGGAGTGCCGGACATTCCGGGACCTTCTAGAATGTTCCCGATGAAAACACCGGAACCATTCCCCAACTCCGAAATGGGACTTTCCTTATATGAATCTTATTCTCCGGACCATTCCGGATCACCTCGTGATATCCCGGATCCCATCCGAGACTCCGAACAACATTCGGTCTCTTTCTCATAATACCATAACTACTCAAACAACGTCGAATCCTTAAGTGTGTCTCCCTACGGTTCGTGAATTATGCGGACATGATCGAGACACTTCTCCGAACAATAACCAATAGAGGAATCTGGAAATTCATATGGCTCCCACATATTTCTACGATTACTTTGCGATCGAATGAACCACTTACATACGATACCAATTTCCCTTTGTCTCACGATATGTTACTTATCCGAGGTCATGATCATCGGTATCTCTGCATACCTAGTTCAACCTCGTTACTGATAAGTACTCTTTTCTCGTTCCCGTGATATGTGATCCCTTGTGACCAAGTCACATGCTTGCAAGCTAATTGGATGACATTTCACCGAGAGGGCCCAGAGAATATCTATCCGTCATGTGGATGGACAAATCCCACTCTTGATCCATGTGTTTCAACCAATACTTTCCGAACACCCAATGCCACTTTTATAGCCACCCTGTTACGGTGTGGTGTTTGATGACATCAAAGCATCCATCCAGTAAAGGCAATATGCATGATCTCATGGTCGAAGGAATTAGGTTACTATGTATCAGAAAGCATATAGCAATTGAACTATTGAAATGACTTGATCTTTATGCTACGCTTGTCTATAGGAGTATGTCCACCATATCATTCTCCTAACGATATGATCTTGTTGTTGATAACATCTCAATGTTCATGACAAAGAAACCACATCATCAATCAACCAACAAGCTAGTGAAGTATAGAGGCTATACTAGGGACTTCAAATTAAGTTTACAAATCACACAAGTATTAATGGTTTCCTTGTTAATACTATTATAGCATGAATGTAAACATTTATCATAAACACAAAGATATATAATAATAACTACATTTATTATTACCTCTAGGGCATATCTCCAACAAATTCTCCTCTCTGGCAGGATGCTGGGAAGAGCTTCAGATCCCTCCCAATCTAGGGATGGAGATGACGGAGGCTACAGACTCTTTCATGGATTTTTGATCGAGTACTTAGGGTTTCTGTATCGGAGGCAACTTATAGGCAGAAGGAGAGGCCGAGGGGGTGCCTGGGGCGGCCAGACCACCCCCTGGCGCGGACCAGGCCTGGTCGCACGACCAGGTGGTGTGGCCGGGCCCCAGCCCCTCTCCGTCTCGTATTCTGGTTCTAGGTGTCCCTCAGTGAAAACTGACTTTGGCTTTTGTCCCGTCCAATTCCGAGAATATTCATTTTCTGACTTTCCTGGAACCAAAAACAGCAGAAAACAGGCAGCTGGCACTGTTGCTCTTGTTAATAGATTAGTCCAAGAAATCATATGAAAATTACTCCAAAGTGTGGACAAAACATAAGAAAGTAGATAAAACCAAGCATGGAACATCAAAAATTATGGATACGTTAGCAACGTATCAGGCCTCCACAAATTCCACCTTTCTCGCGGTTAGCAGCAAGACGGAAAGCTATCAAGGCACCCAAATTATAAGTCCTATCTCGTTTTAAGGCGGGTGAGATGAAGGCTAGATCATATGAGGATAATTTACTAGCAGTTTTCCTAGCGAGAACGCACTTGGCAATAAAGTAGGCATAGTATCGAATAGACGGGAGATGAATATTATGAATTTTACCACTCTCCTTTGAGAAGCTTCTTGATGGCCCAAAATATAGCAAGCTCGTTGGGGAACCCCAAGAGGAAGGTATGATGAGCACATCAGTAAGTTTTCCCTCAGTTATGAAACCAAGGTTTATCGAACTAGTAGGAGCAAGGAAACACCGCCAAGGTGTTACTAGCTGGACTTTGGCAAGGCGCACTACCAGCGCCAGCAGCAACGTGGAAACCTGCACAACACAACCACAGAACTTTGCCCCCAACTTACAGTGAGGTTGTCAATCTCATAGGTTTTGCTGAAAACAAAGGATTAAATGCATTGTGTGGAAGAAAATAATTGCTTGCAGAAAGTAAACAGAAAGCAATAAACATTTGTAGATTGATGATAAAAGAAAGGACCGGGGTCCATAGTTCACTAGTGGTGGTTGTCCTTAAGATAGATGACATGTTGGGTGAACAAATTACAGCGGGGCAATTGACAAACATCAAGAAAGCATACAACCATATACTACTCATCTTGACTCCTTTGGGACTTGATTGGGCATTACAACATTATACATAGATCGTAATCCAACTGCATCTATGACTAATAATCCACCTTCAGGTTATCATTCGAACCCCCTCCAGTATTAAGTTGCAAGCAACAGATAATTGCATTTCTCATTGCGTGTAAAGTAAACAATATTATTGTTCTATGAACAAAGGATTGTTGTTTTCTCCCTAGTAGCAACATCACATCTAGTACCTTAGAGATTTCTATCACTTTCCCAGATTACTAGAGGCATGAACCCGTTATCGAGCATAAATACTAACTCTTGGAGTTGCTAGCATCTACTTGGCCAAGATAGCTACTAACAACGAAAAGCATGCAAGATCACAAATAACAAAGACATGATAGAATCGATAATCAATCTGAAATAGCATCTCAATATCCATCGGATCCCCGCAAACACAACATGTAGGATTACAAATAGATGATCTTGATCATGAATGGAGCTCACAAGATCTAAACATGATAGCACAAAGGAGAAGAACCAGCCATCTAGCTACTACATGGACCCGTAGTCCAAGGATGAACTACTCACGCATCACACCGGAGGCTTGCATGGTGACGAAGAAGGCCTCCACGGTGAATTCTCTCCTCCGGCAGGGTACCGGGAAGAGCTTCAGATCCCTCCCGATCTAGGGATGGAGATGACGACGGCTACAGACACTTTCGTGGATTTTTTTTGATCGGGTGGTTAGGGTTTCTGTATCGGAGGCATCTTATAGGCGAAAGGGGAGGCCGAGGGGGTGCCCGAGGCAGCCAGACCACCCCCTAGCGCGGGTCAGGCTTTGCCGCATGGCCAGGTGGTGTGGCGGCCCCCTGGCCCCTCTCCGTCTCATATTATGGCTCCGTGTCCCCCTCGGTGAAAAACTGACTTTGGCTTTTGTCCCGTCCAATTCCGAGAATATTAATTTTCTGACTTTCCTGGAACCAAAAACAGTAGAAAACAGGCATCTGGCACTGTGGCTCTTGTTAATAGGTTAGTCCAAGAAAGTGTATAGAAATTACTCCAAAGTGTGGACAAAACATAAGAAAGTAGATAAAACCAAGCATGGAACATCAAAAATAATGGATACGTTAGCAACGTGTCAACACCCCCAAGCTTAACTCATGCTCGTCCTCGAGTAGGTAAGTGATAAAAAGAAAGAATAATTTTTGAGGTTACATGCACCATCATAAACTTGATCAAAGTATTTGTAAAACATTGATAGCTGGGATCATAGTACTTCAACATAGCATGAAAGATAAAGTTCTAACAATAAGAAATAGCAACTATGTTGCAACATGAAAAGGCACAAACAAAAGATACATGAATAACAATACTTTGCAAGACGTTTGTTTGTTTCACATAAAGAAAACATAGCATAGTGGCATTCAGCCTGTCCCTCATAGAGTAGCAAACATAAATGCATAGGACACCTTCAAAGTTCATAAGAGTGACTAGATACAAATAGTTTAAGAACAAGCAATATCAAAATTATGCATCAATCAACAAGTCTTGGGACAATGCACATAGAACTAAGAATGGCCACTATGCTCTCAAAGTAGGTGCATAAAGATAGAAGGTGGAGACTCAACATAAAAGTAAAAGAAAGGCCTTCATAGAAGGAAGTAGGGATTCAAGTTTCATAAAGAGCTTCCAAAAATTATGGTACTTATTAGCTTTCAGCTCTCATTGCCCCTATCATAAGCATCTTTAGGTGATTAAGGTTAAAGTGACACAACTAAGAGGATATGCCTGACAAGTTATAAGCTGAAATCTTGTGCCCTTACTTACGAAGACCGAACCTCATGCTACTCACCTTTAGTCACAAGTAAGCTCTTGTCATTGTAAGTACATATGTATCATAGAGAACCGCCAACGGGGTACCCCTTGCACATGATACAGGAGCTATCCCATAATCAAAATGACAAGGCAAGCAGATGATACATTGCAAATGTATCTATAATTTTTGATGTTCCATGCTTGGTTTTATCGATTTTCTTGTGTTTTGTCCGCACTTTGGAGTACTTTTCATATGATTTCTTGGACTAACCTATTAACAAGATCCACAGTGCTAGCTGCCTGTTTTCTGCTGTTTTTGGTTCCAGGAAAGTCAGAAAATATTCTCGGAATTAGACGGGACAAAAGCCAAAGTCATTATTTTACCGGGGGACACCTGGAGCCAGAATACGAGACGGAGAAGGGCCAGTGGGCGGCCACACCACCTGGACAGGCTTGGCCCGCGCCAGGGGTGGTGTGGCCAGCCCAGGCACCCCCTCGGCCTCTCCTTCCGCCTATATATTACCTCTTATACGGAAACCCTAAGTACCCGATCAAAATTCCACAAAAGAGTCTGTAGCCGCCGTCATCTCCATCCCTAGATCGAGAGGGATCTGAAGCTCTTCCCGGCACCTTGCCGGAGAGGGGAATTCACCCTGGAGGCCTTCTTCATCATCATGCAAGCCTCCGGTGTGATGTGTGAGTAGTTCATCTCTGGACTACGTGTCCATGTAGTAGCTAGATGGCAAGTTCTCCTCCTTTGTGCTTTCATGTCTAGATCTTGTGAGCTCCGTTCATGATCAAGATCATCTATTTGTAATTCTGCATGTTGTGTTTGCGGGGATCCGATGGATATTGAGATGCTATTTCAGATTGATTATTGATGCTATCATGTCTTTGTTATTTGCGATCTTGCATGCTTTCTGTTGTTATTAGCTATATTGGCCAAGTAGATGCTAGCAATTCCAAGAGTTAGTATTTATGCTCGATAGTGGGTTTATGCCTCTGGTAATCTGGGGAAGTGACAGAAATCTCTAAGGTACTAGATGTGTTGTTGCTACTAGGGAGAAAACAACAAACCTTTGTTCATAGAACAATTGTATTGTTTACATTACACGTAATTCATAATGCAATTATCTGTTGCTTGCAACTTAATACTGGAGGCGGTTCGTATGATAACCTGAAGGTGGATTATTAGTCATAGATGCAGTTGGATGGCGGTCTATGTATAATGTTGTAATGCCCAATCGAATCTCAAAGGAGTCAAGATGAGTAGTATATGCTTGTATGCTTTCTCAATGTTTGTCAATTGCCCCGCTATAATTTGTTCACCCAACATGTTATCTATCTTAAGGAGAGCCACCTCTAGGGAACTATGGACCCCGGTCCTTTCTTTTACTTTCAATCTACAATCAACTATTTACTGTTTTGTGTTTACTTTCTGCAAACTATTACTTTCTTCCACTCGATACGTTTAATCCTCTATTTTTAGCAAAACCGGTGAGATTGACAACCTCATCGCAAGTTGGGGACAGAGTTCTGTGGTTGTGTTGTGCAGGTCTCCGCGTTGCTGCTGGCACCGGTAGTGCGCCCTGCCAAAGTTCAGCTAGCTTCACCTTTGGGGTGTTTCCTTGCTCCTACTGGATTGATAACCTTGGTTTCATAACTGAGGGAAACTTACTGCTATGCTCATCATACCTTCCTCTTGGGGTTCCCCAATGAGCTCGTTAGTACACAAGTCAGCAACAGACAATGAGCATCTCAGCGATCTTTTTATTTGCTATTTGCATAGGTTTTTATTGAGGATGCTTCATAGAGTGCTCATTATGGTTATGCTGTAAGTTTCCACCATGATTAGACATGACTTAGGCTAGCGGCCCAGGCGTTTCTCTAACACAAATACAAACTCCATGACCTTACAAGTTCCCCTTTTATTTCACACCGTCGGGATCCATAAGCAAAAGAACATGATATCAACTAGGTACAATGTACAAGTGCAATGTTGAAAGCGTCCCCCATGATACATGGTTCTGCTAACTTCAACTTATAAAGCGCAAGCATATACGCAACAAAGATGAACACAAAGGTTCAAGTTTATTAAGTGCAAGAAAGTAAAGTGTGCCATCAAGTTCGTGAGAGCTTTAATCACTAATTTTCACATAACAAGTTTAATTCAGAAGGTAGATAAAAACATGAATATACTTGGAATAGCAAATGCTAATAGGTAGGTATGGTGGACTATTTGGAATAACTTGGTTTTAGGAGTTGGATGCATGAGTGGAACTCATACTTGGTTATGGAGGCTAGCAAAAGACTAGGAGCGACCAACTAAGGGAGCAATAATGGCCATAATCATGCAGAGCGACAAAACATCATTAATCAAAGCATAAAGTGATAATACAAGTCGAAAACTAAAGGATCATAAAGGCTTATGGTGACTTGGGATAGTCATAACATGGTGTGAGCATGCGCCAAGTCAACCCGAATAAAGCATCAAAGGAGAATACCACAATACTATGCTTTAATATGCTAAAACAACGCATGATTCTTCCAAGGCACATTAAGCAATCTCAATTGTTTATAACATGTCATGCTACAACAAAGATCACTAAGCATAAAGCCAAAACAATATCAAGCATGGCATGACAAAGCACAGGCCACAGTCAAAAACAAGCTCTCTTTACCACTTAAGTATGAACTTTTCCTACTCTTTTCCAATCCAAACCAAACTATTTGAAAACCAATGCATCAAAGAGGGGGGTCCAACCAATTTATTCAGCAAACTAAGAAAACCAAGCAAACGAAAACCAAAACCAAAAAAAGACGATCCAAGAATAACACAATTGTGCATGAAACAATAAAAATGAAGTGGTTGGAAGAAACCTGAGATTTTTATTGATGAAGAAGGGGATGCCTTGGGTATCCCCAAGCTTTGACGCTTGTACCTCTTGAATATTTCTTGGGGTGACACGGGGTGGCATCCCCAAGCTTGAGCTTTAGTCCATTCTTCATCTCATTACATCATTCTCTCCATACACCTGAAATTTTTCTTTCATACAAAACTTCACACAATCTTTATTAGCAACATTAGTGCACCTAAGATAATAAGTCTTTAGGTTCGGTTTCAACACCAATAAAACTTCCATTAAAACATAAGCTACTGTAGCACTTCCCTCAAAACGCTCAATTCCCCAAAAGAACTCAATAAGGAACCAACCAGAAGCAAATGCAAATAATGGCAGAAATCTTTCAAAACAGACTAGCAGGTAAAAACCAATTTTTTCTAAGACCTTTTGTTGCTCAAATCAAAAAGTGTTGAACTAACGAAAGTTAGATAACAACCTGGGGCAGAAGCAAAAAAATTCACGCCTCAAAAGGACATACAGAGATTTTACACAAATGTTTACGGTGAAGCATAGAAATCTGTTTCGGGACAGCAACTTTCCCAATCATTACTTCTCTCATTAGAGGTTACTCTTGGCACAAAAAGCAAATAAAAAGGATAAGGAGCGGTTATTACTGAGGTAATAACTTCCAAGACTCATCTAAAACTTTTGGGTTATCTTCCAATAAGTACTTTTCTTTAACGCCTTTAAGTTAGGCATAAGAAGCAAGAAAAAGAATCAAGTCTTCTCAAATGAAGAAGCATTAAAACCAAATTTCTTTCCCTTACCTCTCTTACTTTTATTATTAACCTTGGGGAACATATGATTGTTTGGTGGAGAAGCAAAGTGCATGGTGCCCTTTTCCACATCTATTATTTCTCCAAGGAGTTTCAATAGGGATCTTCCAAGTGTGATTTGTCCTTTTTCTACACATTCAATAACAAGATAATCAGTAGAAACCATTTTCCCTAGGATCTTTGTGAACACTCCTTCAGCTATTCCAATTGGTGATATTGTGGCATTATTAGCAAGAAATATTTCTTCTCCTCCCTCAGAAAGTCCCCAAAGATTCAAAGATTCATAGATATCTTTAGGCATAAGACAGAATTCAGACATGATATCACAGCGAGCATGAAAAGTTTCATTATTTATAGCAATCTTTACTGTGGGAAGCCATTTTGAGGGTTTAGAATTTATTGGAACATAGTCATGATGCTCTCTAAGTGTATTATAGCAATCTTTTAAACTAGCAGTGCTGGCCTCAAGAGTATTCAATCTAGCAAATATGTTTATGAAGGAAGAATCAGATTTGCTAGGCAAGTTGTAAGTAAAGACCAACTTCTTTATGGCATTAACAGCATCATCCTCATTGCATTGGAGGAAATCTCCTCCCACTATAGCATCCAAAGCATATCTATAGCAAAGAGCAATTCCAAGGTAAAAACTGCTAAGGAACAAGCTTTGAGTCATTTTATCTTCAGTTTTTTCATGTAGATCAGAGATTCTAGACCAAGCTTCTTTGAAACTCTCTTCAATTCCTTGTTTAAAAGTGAAAATCATTTCCTCAGGTGACATAGTGATTGGAGAAATGCTAGACATAATGGCAACTTTAAGATAGGAACTAAATTTGTTTTGTGTGTTATAAGGAAAGCAAAGTAGAACAACTATTTTTTTGTGTTTTTGAATAAGAAACAAACAAACAAAGCAAAAAGTAAAACAAGCAAAATAAAAACAACAAAGTAAAGAGATTGGTTATGAGAGACTCCCCTTGTGAAGATGTCCTTGACTCCCCGGCAACGGCGCCAGAGAAAGTCTTTGATGGCCCAAAATATATCAAGCTCGTTGGGGAACCCCAAGAGGAAGGTATGATGAGCACATCAGCAAGTTTTCCCTCAGTTATGAAACAAAGGTTTATCGAACCAGTAGGAGCAAGGAAACACCTCCAAGGTGTTGCTAGCTGGACTTTGGCAGGGCGCACTACCGGCGCCAGCAGCAACGTGGAAACCTGCACAACATAACCACTGAACTTTGCCCCCAACTTACAGTGAGGTTGTCAATCTCACCGGTTTTGCTGAAAACAAAGGTGTTGGGTCTGCAGCATAGAAAACAAAAAAATTCCTACGATGAGAACTATACGCCAAGATCTATCTACTAGATACAGAGCAACGGGTGGACATATATCCATGGAGAACTTACCCTCGAAGACAACGAGTTTTGTTAACGAGTAGGAACTCATGGTTGATGTAGTCGTACACTTGCCGATCTCAAGATCGTGAGGAAGTCCGAGCGCCGCAACTCAGCAGCGCATCCGCACTCGCACACACATTCAAGCCACCGGACAACCTCCACCTCCTCGCTCCAGCGATCCAGCAGAAGCATCAACTCCTTCCAGACGAAATGCCACCGGGAACATGTATCTCGCTAATCCAGAGGGGGAGAGAGATCCTTCACAAGGAGGTGTGAGAATGAAGGAGGGAATGGGTGGCCTTTTATAGGAGGAGGGGGGTGCCCCCTCTCTCCATGGCTGGCGCATGGGGGGTGACCCCTCACCTCCCCCATTCATGTGGTGGTAACCCCTTCACATTAAAATGCATCTTCACATTCCCTTTTAAAGTCTCCACTTTAAATGCATTAAATTTCTCCAAATTTAATGCTCTCCCATTTAATAAAACTCTTTTTATTAAATTTATCAGAATTTTGTTAATTACTTTAATTAACAAACATTCACATGTATCCCCTTGCAATATTTCAATATCACATACAGAACCACCTTCTGTAATTTCACCCGAAACAATTTCCGGTTTCTATTGAAACAATTCTTGCGCTTTGCAATTCTTTCGTCTGAAACATATGTGCTCCAAAATGGTGTCCGGTAACTCTTAAGTGTGCCACCCTACGGTTCGCGAATAATGCAGACATGATCGAGACCCTTCTCCGATCAATAATCAGCAGCGGGACCTGGAGATCCGTACTGACTCCTACACATTCAACGATGACTCCTGTGATCGTGAGAACCTTTAACGCTTGTAACTAAATCCCTTTGTCTCTCGATATATTACATGTCCGAGATTCGATCATCGGTATCTCCATACCTAGTTTGATCTCGTTACCGACATGCACTCTTTTCTCGTTCCCGTGATATAACATTCTAGTGATCACATCACTTGCTTGCAAGCTATCCTAATGTGATATCACCGAGAGGGCCCAGAGTATATCTATCCGTCATCTGGATTGACAATTTCCACTCTTGATCCATGAGCCTCAACATAACACCTTCGTAGTACCGAACCCATCTTTATAGTCACCCTGTTACGGTGTGATGTTTGACGTTATCAAGATACTCTTCCGGTGTTAGCAATTAACATGATCTCATGGTCTAAGGATAAAGATTACTTCATATGATGTTATAGCAATATAAACATAATGACTTGATCGTAATGCTATACTTCGGATGAATGTTCATCACATCATTTCACAAATTTTGTGACCTTGTTATTAACAACATCCAATGTCCATGATCAGGAAACCTTGATCATCTTGTTAATCAACAAGCTAGTCTATAAGAGAGGCATGACTAGGAACCCTTTTTGTTTATTAAACACACATGTATTGATGTTTCCTATCAATACAATTATAGCATGCAAAATAAACATCTATCATATACAAGGAATACATAATAACAACTTTATTATTGCCTCTCAGGGCATATTTCCTTCAGTCTCCCACTTGCACTAGAGACAATAATCTAGTTTATATAGTGATAAATCTAACACCCATGGAGTTCTGGTGTTGATCATGTTTTGCCCTAGGGAGTACTTTAGTCAACGGATTTGCTACATTCAGGTCCGTGTGTACTTTACAAATCTTTATATCTCCATCCTTGACATGCTCGCGGATGGAGTGAAACCGGCGCTTAATATGCTTGGAATTCTTGTGAGACCTTGGTTCCTTGGCGTTGGATATGGCCCCATTGTTGTCACAATAGATCACCATCGGGTCCAACGCACTGGGAACCACACCCAGTTCTGTAATGAACTCTTTCATCCAAACTGCTTCCTGCGCTGCTTCTGAAGCAGCAACATATTCCGCCTCAGTCGTTGATCCAGCCACCACAGGTTTTTTGGAGCTCCTCCAACTAACTGCTGCTCCGTTCAAGAGAAATACGTATCCGGATTGAGAATTAGAGTCATCCGGATCAGTGTCAAAGCTAGCATCGACATAACACTTAGCGACTAGCTCTTCTTCACCTCCGTATACAAGAAACATATCCTTAGTTCTTCTCAAGTACTTAAGGATATTCTTGACCGCTATCCAGTGTTCCGAACCTGGATCAGATTGGTACCTACTAGTCAAACTAATAGCATGTGCCACATCCGGTCTTGTACATAGCATGGCATACATTATAGAGCCTATGGCTAAGGCATAGGGGACCTTATCCATTATCTCTCTTTCTTCTGCTGTAGCCGGACTTTGAGTCTTACTCAATGTCTTGCCTTGCAACATAGGTAAGTACCCATTCTTACTTCCGTCCATATTAAACTTCTTTAATATCTTATCAAGGTATGTACTCTGCGATAGCCCAATTAGGCGGCTTGATCCATCTCTATAGATTTTAATGCCTAATATATATGAAGCTTCACCAAGGTCTTTCATTGAAAATTTGTTGTTTAGATAACTTTTAACACTGTTTAAAAGATCTATATCATTTCCAATCAATAATATGTCATCCACATATAATATCAGAAATGCCACATTGCTCCCGCTCACTTTCTTGTAAATACAAGCCTCTCCATAAGTTTGGACAAATCCAAACTCTTTGATCACCTCATCAAAGCGGAGATTCCAACTATGGGATGCTTGCTTCAGTCCATAGATGGATCGCTGAAGTACACCTTATCAGCATCCTTAGGATCGACAAAACTCTTACGTTGTATCATATACAACTCTTCTTCAATATTACCATTGAGGAACGCAGTTTTGACATCCATCTGCCATATTTCATAATCAAAATATGCAGCAATTGCTAACATAATCCTAACCGACTTAAGCATCGCTACGGGAGAGAATTTCTCATCGTAGTCAACTCCTTGAATTTGTCGAAACCCCTTTGCGACAAGTCGAGCCTTATAGATGGTTACATTACCATCAGCATCAGTTTTTCTTTTGAAAATCCATTTATTCTCAATGGCCTTTCGATCGTGAGGTAAGTTCACCAAGGTCCAAACCTGGTTTTCGTACATGGATTCCATCTCGGATTTCATGGCTTCTAGCCATTTGTTGGAATCAGGGCTCATCATCGCTTCTTCATACGTCGCAGGGTCATCTATTTCATCAATCATGAAATTCATAACAGGATTGCCGTACAGTTCAGGAGCTGCACGTGTCCTGCTTGACCTGCGAGGTTCGGTAGTGTCCTCTTTCGGAGTTTCATGATCAATATCATTAGCTCTCTCTTCATTAGGTGAAGTCAACTCCGAAACAACTTCTGGAGCTGCGCTACTCGCCATTTCATGAAGAGAAGGTTCAATAACCTCTTTGAGTTCTACCTTCCGACTACTCACACCTTTCACGAGAAACTCCTTCTCAAGAAAGGATCCATTCTTGGCAACAAAGACCTTTCCCTCGGATCTGTGATAGAAGGTATACCCAATCGTTTCCTTAGGGTATCCTATGAAGACGCATTTTTCCGCTTTGGGTTCGAGTTTATCCGGTTGAAGTTTCTTCACATAAACATCGCATCCCCAAACTTTAAGAAATGACAGCTTAGGCTTGTTTCCAAACCATAATTCATACGGTGTCTTTTCAACGGATTTAGATGGTGCCCTATTTAAAGTGAATGCAGCGGTTTCTAGTGCATAACCCCAAAATGACAGTGGCAAGTCAGTCAGAGACATCATTGATCGAACCATATCCAATAAAGTACGATTACGACGTTCTGACACACCATTACGTTGTGGTGTTCCGGCAGGCGTGAGTTGTGAAACTATTCCACAGTCTTTCATATGTGTGCTAAACTCGTAACTAAGATACTCTCCTCCACGGTCGGACCGCAAAAATTTGATCTTTCTGTTATGATGATTTTCCACTTCATTCTGAAATTCTTTGAACCTTTCAAAGGTTTCAGACTTATGTTTCATCAAATAGATATACCCGTATCTATTCAAATCATCCGTGAAAGTAACAAAATAACGATATCCACCTCGCGCCGACACACTCATTGGTCCACACACATCAGTATGTATGATTTCCAATAAATCTGTCGCCCGTTCCATTGAACCGGAAAACAGCGTTCTAGTCATCTTGCCCATAAGGCATGGCTCACATGTATCAAATGTTTCAAAATCAAGTGATTCCAAAAGTCCATCATAATGGAGTTTCTTCATGCGTTTAACGCCAATATGACCTAGACGGTAGTGCCACATATATGTAGATATATCATTATCAAGTTTAATCCTTTTAGCATCAACATTATGAATATGCGTAATACTACTATCGAGATCCAACAGAAATAAACCATTCGACACAGGTGCATGACCATAAAAGATATTATTCATATAAATCAAACAACCATTGTTTTCAGACTTAGACGAATAACCACTTTGCATCAAACACGATCCGGATACAATGTTCATGCTCAGTGCAGGCACCAAATAACAATTATTCAGGTTTATAACTAATCCCGACGGCATATGGAGAGGCAGCGTTCCGACGGCGATCACATCAACTCTTGATCCATTGCCGACCCGCATCGTGACCTCATCCCTTGCTAGTTGTCGCTTGTTCCGCAGCCCCTGAACCGAGTTACATATATTAGCAACCGATCCCGTATCAAATATCCAGGTGCTACTATGAGTACTAGTCAAGTACACATCAATAACATGTATATCACATATACCTTTGTTTGCCTTGCCGGCCTTCTTGTCCGCCAAATACTTGGGGCAGTTGCGCTTCCAATGGCCAGTCCCCTTGCAATAGTAGCACTCGGTGTCAGACTTAGGGCCAGCTCGGGGTTTCTTTTCAGGCGCGGCAACAGATTTGCCGCCCTTCTTTCCCTTCTGCTTGCCTTTCTTGTCCTTCTTGAAACCGGTGGTCTTATTGATCATCAACACTTGATGTTCTTTCCTAATCTCCACTTCTGTAGTCTTAAGCATTGACAGAAGCTCGGGAAGAGACTTCTTCATGCCCTGCATATTATAGTTCATCACGAAGCTCTTATAGCTAGGTGGCAGAGATTGGAGAACATGATGTATGCCTAAGTCAATGGGAATCGTTATTCCCAAGGACACAAGCTTATCGGTGTACCCAGACATTTTGAGTATGTGCTCACTAACGGAGCTGTTCTCTTCCATCATGCAGCTAAAGAACTTTTCAGAAGCATTATAACTCTCTACAGCAGCATGGGTATCGAAAATCATTTTCAATTCTCCCATGGTATCAAAGGCATTGCCATTTTCGAAACGTTTTCGAAGTTCTGGCTCTAGCCCATATAGTATGCTGCAATGAACTAAGTTGTGGTCCTCCTCACGAGTTATATAGACGTTTTTTCCTCGTCAGGGGCATCAGGAGCTGGTGGGGGGCCTAGCGGCGCCTCTAGCACATATTGCTTTTGTGCAGCAGTGAGGAGAATCCTCAAATTCATAGCCCAGTTGGTGAAGTTGCTACCATTCGCAGCAAGCTTCTCTTTCTCCATGAACACATTGAAATTAAAAGCAGGTGGTGCCATCTACAACAGAATTTGTAAAATATATTTAGACTAAGTTTATGATAGATTGAGTTCAACTAATCCAAATTACTAATGAACTCTCACTCAAAAACGACATCCCTCGTGTCCTTTTGGTGATTACATGAACCAAATCCACTACACCAAGTCCGATCATCACGTGAGTCGGTGTAGCTTCAAAGGCGAGCATCTATATGGGCATCATATCAACTATATGACTCATGCTTAACCTTTTGGTCCGTGTTCCGAGGCCATGTCTGTACATGCTAGGCTCGTCAAGTAAGAACCTTAGTATTTGCGTGTGTAAAACTGTCTTACACCCGTTGTATGAAAGCGTAGAGTCAAGAACACCCGATCATCACGTGATGCCTCAAAACACGATCCACAAAACGGTGCATACTTAAGGAAGAACACATTTTATCTTGATATCTAAATGAGGGATCATCTTATAATGCTATCAAAAGCGCCAAACTAGCAATATAAGATGCTAATGTGTGAAGTGAGGTGATATGGTCCATGCATTTGATCTCTATCATTTGCATCGTGGTATGATCTCTATTATTCCTTTGTGTGTAAGTCCAAGGTCTATGGAACTTACACGTTAAGTGAGTTGTAAGAGTATCTATCATACATCTACTTACAACAATACCATATCAATACACTAGCCCAGCAATGATCTAAACTAGACGCCTCTAATTTATCAATTGCAAGTTTTACGTGGCTTAGGGCTTTCGGAGATAGAACCGGTCTTACCTACGAACATGAACCACAACGAGTATAACCAAGTTATTAGCAACTCGTTGTAAATCAGATATTGACTATAGTAGGAGAGACAGACACCCGCTAGCCACTTATGCAAAACTAGTTGCATGTCAGTCGTGGAACCGGTCTCATGTACGATGACATGTAAGGTTGGTCCGGGCCGCTTCATCCCACTATGCCACCAATATCCAAAGTACATAGAAGATGCAATAACATGATCATCATCGCCCATATATAAACATATGTGTACTACCCGTACAAAGAACCTACGCATAGATCAGGCTCTGATACCACTGTTGGGTCCGCAGCATAGAAAACAAAAAAATTCCTACGATGAGAACTATACGCCAAGATCTACCTACTAGATACAGAGCAATGGGTGGACATACATCCATGGAGAACTTACCCTCGAAGACAACGAGTTTTTTTAACGAGTAGGAACTCGTGGTTGATGTAGTCGTACACTTGCCGATCTCAAGATCGTAAGGAAGTCCGAGCGCCGCAACTCAGCAGCGCATCCGCACTCGCACACACGTTCAAGCCACCGGACAACCTCCACCTCCTCGCTCCAGCGATCCAGCGGAAGCAGCAACTCCTTCCAGACGAAATGCCACCGGGAACATGTATCTCGCTAATCTGAGACCATGGGGGAATAATTCTAGAGGGGGAGAGAGATCCTTCACAAGGAGGTGTGAGGATGAAGGAGGGAATGGGTGGCCTTTTATAGGAGGAGGGGGGATGCCCCCTCTCTCCATGGCCGACGCATGGGGGGTGACCCCTCACCTCCCCCATTCATGTGGTGGTAACCCCTCCACATTAAAATGCCTCTTCACATTCCCTTTTAAAGTCTCCATTTTAAATGCATTAAATTTCTCCAAATTTAATGCTCTCTCATTTAATCAAACTCTTTTTATTAAATTTATTCAGAATTTTGTTAATTACTTTAATTAACAAACATTCACATATATCCCCTTGCAATATTTCAATATCACATGCAGAACCACCTTCTGTAATTTCACCCGAAACAATTTCCGGTTTCTATTGAAACAATTCCTGCGCTTTGCAATTCTTTCGTCTGAAACATATGTGCTCCAAAATGGTGTCCGGTAACTCTTAAGTGTGCCACCCTATGGTTCGCGAATAATGCAGACATTATTAAGACCCTTCTCCGATCAATAATCAGCAGCGGGACCTGGAGATCCGTACTGACTCCTACACATTCAACGATGACTCCTGTGATCGTGAGAACCTTTAACGCTTGTAACTAAATACCTTTGTCTCTCGATATATTACATGTCCAAGATTCGATCATCGGTATTTCCATACCTAGTTTGATCTCGTTAGCGACATGCACTCTTTTCTCGTTCCCGTGATATAACATTCTAGTGATCACATCACTTGCTTGCAAGCTATCCTAATGTGATATCACCGAGAGGGCCCAGAGTATATCTATCCGTCATCTGGATTGACAAATTCCACTCTTGATCCATGAGCCTCAACATAACACCTTCGTAGTACTGAACCCATCTTTATAGTCACCCTGTTACGGTGTGACGTTTGATGTTATCAAGATACTCTTCCGGTGTTAGCAATTAACATGATCCCATGGTCTAAGGATAAAGATTACTTCGTATGATGTTATAGCAATATAAACATAATGACTTGATCGTAATGCTATACTTTGGATGAATGTTCATCACATCATTTCACAAATGCTGTGACCTTGTTATTAACAACATCCAATGTCCATGATCAGGAAACCTTGATCATCTTGTTAATCAACAAGCTAGTCTATAAGAGAGGCATAACTAGGAACCCTTTTTGTTTATTAAACACACATGTATTGATGTTTCCTATCAATACAATTATAGCATGCAAAATAAACATCTATCATATACAAGGAATACATAATAACAACTTTATTATTGCCTCTCAGGGCATATTTCCTTCAAAAGGATTAATCATATTGTGTGGAAGAAAGTAATTGCTTGCAGAAAGTAAACATCAAGCAGCAAACAATTGTAGATTGATGATAAAAGAAAGGACCGGGGTCCATAGTTCACTAGTGGTGGTTGTCCTTAAGATAGATGACATGTTGGGTGAACAAATTACAGCGGGGCAATTGACAAACATCGAAAAAGCATACAAGCATATACTACTCATCTTGACTCCTTTGAGACTTGATTGGGCATTGCAACATTATACATAGACCGTAATCCAACTGCATCTATGAATAATAATCCACCTTCAGGTTATCATCCGAACCCCCTCCAGTATTAAGTTGCAAGCAACAGATAATTGCATTACGCATTGCGTGTAAAGTAAACAATACGATTGTTCTATGAACAAAGGATTGTTGTTTTCTCCCTAGTAGCAACAACACATCTAGTACCTTAGAGATTTCTGTCACTTCCCCAGATTACTAGAGGCATGAACCCACTATCGAGCATAAATACTAACTCTTGGAGTTGCTAGCATCTACTTGGCCAAGATAGCTACTAACAACGGAAAGCATGCAAGATCACAAATAACAAAGACATGATAGAATCAATAATCAATCTGAAATAGCATCTCAATATCCATCGGATCCCCGCAAACACAACATGTAGGATTACAAATAGATGATCTTGATCATGAACGGAGCTCACAAGATCTAAACCTTATAGCACAAAGGAGAAGAACCAGCCATCTAGCTACTACATGGACCCGTAGTGCAAGGATGAACTACTCACACATCACACCGGAGGCTTGCATGGTGATGAAGAAGGCCTCCAGGGTGAATTCTCCCCTCTGGTAGGGTGTCGGGAAGAGCTTCAGATCCCTCCCGGTCTAGGGATGGAGATAACAGCGGCTATAGACTCTTTCGTGGTTTTTTTTGATCGGGTGGTTAGGGTTTCTGTATCGGAGGCATCTTATAGGTGAAAGGGGAGGCCGAGGGGGTGCCCGAGGCGGCCAGACCACCCCCTGGCGCGGGCCAGGCTTGGCCGCGTGGCTAGGTGGTGTGGCGGCCCCTTGGCCCCTCTCCGTCTCGTATTCTAGCTCCCTGTCCCCCTCGGTGAAAAACTGACTTTGGCTTTTGTCCCATCCAATTCCGAGAATATTCAATTTCTGACTTTCCTAGAACCAAAAACAGCATAAAACAGGCAGCTGGCACTGTGGCTCTTGTTAATAGGTTTGTCCGAGAAAGTGTATAGAAAGTACTCCAAAGTGTGGACAAAACATAAGAAAGTAGATAAAACTAAGCATGGAACATCAAAAATTATGGATACGTTAGCAACGTATCAACATCCCCAAGCTTAACTCCTGCTCGTTCTCGAGTAGGTAAGTGATAAAAAGAAAGAATAATTTTTGAGGTGACATGCACCATCATAAACTTGATCAAAGTATTTGTAAAACATTGACATCTGGGATCATGGTACTTCAACAAAGCATGAAAGGTAAAGTTCTAACAATAAGACATAGCAACTATGTTGCAACATGAAAAGGCACAAACAAAAGATTCATGAATAACAATACTTTGCAAGACGTTTGTTTGTTTCACATAAAGAAAACATAGCATAGTGGCATTCAGCCTGTCCCTCATAGAGTAGCAAACATAAATGCATAGGACACCTTCAAAGTTCATAAGAGTGACTAGATACAAATAGTTTAAGGACAAGCAATATCAAAATTATGCATCAATCAACAAGTCTTGGGACAATGTACATAGAACTAAGAATGGCCACTATGCTCTCAAAGTAGGTGCATAAAGATAGAAGGTGGAGACTCAACATAAAAGTAAAAGAAAGGCCTTCATAGAAGGAAGTAGGGATTCAAGTTTCATAAAGAGCTTCCAAAAATTATGGCACTTATTAGCTTCCAGCTCTCATTGCCCCTATCATAAGCATCTTTAGGTGATTAAGGTTAAAGTGACACAACTAAGAGGATATGCTTGACAAGTTATAAGCTGAAATCTCGTGCCCTTACTTACGAAGACCGAACCTCATGCTACTCAACTTTAGTCACAAGTAAGCTCTTGTCATTGTAAGTACATATGTATCATAGAGAACCACCAACGGGGTACCCCTTGCACATGATACAGGAGCTATCCCATAATCAAAATGACAAGGCAAGCAGACAAAGAGCATCTCGGCGATCTTTTTATTTTCTATTTTCATAGGTTTTTATTGAGGATGCTTCATAGAGTGCTCATTATGCTTATGCTGCAAGTTTCCACTATGATTAGGCATGGCTTAGCCTAGCGGCCCAGGTGTTTCTATAACACAAATACAAACTCCATGATCTTACAAGTTCCCCTTTTATTTCACACCGCCGGGATCCATAAGCAAAAGAACATGATATCAACTAGGTACAATGTACAAGTGCAATGTTGAAAGCGTTCCCCATGATACATGGTTCTGCTAACTTCAACTTATAAAGAGCAAGCATATACGCAACAAAGATGAACACAAAGGTTCAAGTTTATTAAGTGCAAGAAAGTAAAGTGTGCCATCAAGTTCGTGAGAGCTTTAATCACTAATTTCACATAACAAGTTTAATTCGGAAGGTAGATAAAAACATGAATATACTTGGAATAGAAAATGCTAATAGGTAGGTATGGTGGACTCTTTGGAATAACTTGGTTTAGGAGTTGTATGCATGAGTGGAACTCATACTTGATTATGGAGGCTAGCAAAAGACTGGGAGCGACCAACTAAGAGAGCAATAATGGCCATAATCATGCAGAGCGACAAAACATCATTAATCAAAGCATAAAGTGATATTACAAGTCGAAAACTAAAGGATCATAAAGGCTTATGGTGACTTGGGATAGTCATAAGATGGTGTGAGCATGCGCCAAGTCAACCCGAATAAAGCATCAAAGGAGAATACCACAATACTATGCTTTAATATGCTAAAACAATGCATGATTCTTCCAAGGCACATTAAGCAATCTCAATTGTTTATAACATGTCATGCTACAACAAAGATCACTAAGCATAAAGCCAAAACAATATCAAGCATGGCATGACAAAGCATAGGCCACAGTCAAAAACAAGCTCTCTTTACCACTTAAGTATGAACTTTTCCTACTCTTTTCCAATCCAAACCAAACTATTTGAAAACCAATGCATGAAAGAGGGGGTACAACCAATTTATTCAGCAAAACTAAGAAAACCAAGCAAACGGAAACTAAAAACAAAAAATGAAAAAGAAGACTCTCCAAGAATAACACAACTGTGCATGAAACAATAAAAATGAAGTGTTTGGAAGAAACCTGAGATTTTTATTGATGAAGAAGGGGATGCCTTGTGCATCCCCAAGCTTTGACGCTTGTACCTCTTGAATATTTCTTGGGGTGGCATCCCCAAGCTTGAGCTTTAGTCCATTCTTCATCTCATTACATCATTCTCTCCATACACCTGAAATTTTTCTTTCATACAAAACTTCACACAATCTTTATTAGCAACATTAGTGCACCCAAGATAATAAGTCTTTAGGTTCAGTTTCAACACCAATAAAACTTCCATTAAAACACAAGCTACTATAGCACTTCCCTCAAAACGCTCAATTCCCCAAAAGAACTCAAAAAGGAACCAACAAGAAGCAAATGCAAATAATGGCAGAAATCTGTCAAAACAGACCAGCAGGTAAAAACCAATTTTTTCGAAGACCTTCTGTTGCTCAAATCAAAAAGTGTTGATCTAATGAAAGTTAGATAACAACCTGGGTCAGAAGCACAAAAATTCACGCCTCAAAACGACGTACAGAGATTTTACACAAATGTTTACGTTGAAGCACAGAAATCTGTTTCGGGACAGCAACTTTCCCAATCATTACTTCTCTCTCATTAGAGGTTACTCTTGGCACAAAAAGCAAATAAAAAGGATAAGGAGCGGTTATTACTGAGGTAATAACTTCCAAGACTCATCTAAAACTTTTGGGTTATCTCCCAATAAGTACTTTTCTTTAACGCCTTTAAGTTAGGCATAAGAAGCAAGAAAAAGAATTAAGTCTTCTCAAATGAAGAAGCATTAAAACCAAATTTCTTGCCCTTGCCTCTCTTACTTTTATTCTTAACCTTGGGGAACATATGATTGTTTGGTGGAGAAGCAAAGTGCATGGTGCCCTTTTCCACATCTATTATTTCTCCAAGGAGTTTCAATAGGGATCTTCCAAGTGTGATTTGTCCTTTTCCTACACATTCAATAACAAGATAATCAGTAAAAACCATTTTCCCTAGGATCTTTGTGAACACTCCTTCAGCTATTCCAATTGGTGATATTGTGGCATTATTAGCAAGAATAATTTATTCTCCTCCCTCAGAAAGTCCCCAAAGATTCAAAGATTCATAGATATCTTTAGGCATAAGACATAATTCAGACATGATATCACAGCGAGCATGAAAAGTTTCATTATTTATAGCAATCTTTATTGTGGGAAGCCATTTTGAGGATTCAGAATTTATTGGAACATAGTCATGATGATCTCTAAGTGTATTATAGCAATCTTTTAAACTAGCAGTGCTGGTCTCAAGAGTATTCAATCTAGCAAATATGTTTATGAAGGAAGAATCAGATTTGCTAGGCAAGTTGTAAGTAAAGACCAACTTCTTTATGGCATTAACAAGATCATCCTCATTGCATTGGAGGAAATCTGCTCCCATTACAGCATCCAAAGCATATCTATAGCAAAGAGCAATGCCAAGGTAAAAACTGCTAAGGAACAACTTTGAGTCATTTTAGGTTCAGTTTTTTCATGTAGATCAGAGATTCTAGACCAAGCTTCTTTGAAACTCTCTTCAATTCCTTGTTTAAAAGTGAAAATCATTTCCTCAGGTGACATAGTGATTGGAGCAATGCTAGACATAATGGCAACTTTAAGATAGGAACTAAATTTTTTTTTTGTGTTTTTAATAAGGAAAGCAAAGTAGAACAACTATTTTTTTGTGTTTTTGAATAAGAAATAAGCAAACAAAGCAAAAAGTAAACTAAGCAAAACAAAAACAACAAAGTAAAGAGATTGGTTATGAGAGACTCCCCTTGTGAAGATGTCCTTGAATCCCCGGCAACGGCGCCAGAAGAAGTCCTTGATGGCCCAAAATATATCAAGATCGTTGGGGAACCCCAAGAGGAAGGTATGATGAGCACAGCAGCAAGTTTTCCCTCAGTTATGAAACCAAGGTTTATCGAACCAATAGGAGCAAGGAAACACCTCAAAGGTGTTGCTAGCTGGACTTTGGTAGGGCGCACTACCGTCGCCAGCAGCAACGTGGAAACCTGCACAAGACAACCACAGAACTTTGCCCCCAACTTACAATGAGGTTGTAAATCTCACCTGCTTTGCTGAAAACAAAGGATTAAACGTATTGTGTGGAAGAAAGTAATTGCTTGCAGAAAGTAAACAGAAAGCAGTAAACAGTTGTAGATTTATGATAAAAGAAAGGACCGGGGTCCATAGTTCACTAGTGGTGGTTCTCCTTAAGATAGATGACATGTTGGGTGAACAAATTACAGCGGGGCAATTGACAAACATCGAGAAAGCATACAAGCGTATACTACTCATCTTGACTCCTTTGAGACTTGATTGGGCATTACAACATTATACATGGACCATAATCCAACTGCATCTATGACTAATAATCCACCTTCAGGTTATCATCCGAACCCCCTCCAGTATTAAGTTACAAGCAACAAATAATTGCATTACGCATTGAGTGTAAAGTAAACAATATGATTGTTCTATGAACAAAGGATTGTTGTTTTCTCCCTAGTAGCAACAACACATCTAGTACCTTAGAAATTTTTGTCACTTCCCCAGATTACTAGAGGCATGAACCCACTATCGAGCATAAATACTAACTCTTGGAGTTGCTAGCATCTACTTGGCCAAGATAGCTACTAACAACGGAAAGCATGCAAGATCACAAATAACAAAGACATGATAGAATCAATAATCAATCTGAAATAGCATCTCAATATCTATCGGATCCCCGCAAACACAACATGTAGGATTACAAATAGATGATCTTGATCATGAACAGAGCTCACAAGATCTAAACATGATAGCACAAAGGAGAAGAACCAGCCATCTAGCTACTACATGGACCCGTAGTCCAAGGATGAACTACTCACGCATCACACCAGAGGCTTGCATGGTGATGAAGAAGGCCTCCATGGTGAATTCTCCCCTCCGGGAGGGTGCGGGAAGAGCTTCAGATCCCTCCTGATCTAGGGATGGATATGACGGTGGCTACAGACTCTTTCGTGGATTTTTTTGATCGGGTGGTTAGGGTTTCTGTATCGGAGGCATCTTATAGGTGAAAGGGGAGGCCGAGGGGGTGCCCGAGGCGGCCAGACCACCCCCCTGGTGCGGGCCAGGCTTGGCCGCGTGGCCAGGTGGTGTGGCGGCCCCTTGGCCCCTCTCCGTCTCGTATTCTATCTCCCTGTCCCCTTCGGTGAAAAACTGACTTTGGCTTTTGTCCCATCCAATTCCGAGAATATTCATTTTCTGACTTTCCTAGAACCAAAAATATCAGAAAACAGGCAGCTGGCACTGTGGCTCTTGTTAATAGGTTAGTCCAATAAAGTGTATAGAAAGTACTCCAAAGTGTGGACAAAACATAAGAAAGTAGATAAAACCAAGCATGGAACATCAAAAATTATGGATACGTTAGCAACATATCACTTCTCCCTTGGCAAATATCTGCATACAAGCCCATTGGTGGTGTAGGTCGCTCTCTAATCCTGTCACATGAACCCCAGTGTGGTACTTTAATAGCTGCACAAAAATTATCAAAAGGGAGATCGACAGCTATATTGTAAATTTTGTAATGAACCATGGGGTTAGGCAAGGAGCAACTAAATCGAAAATCCTGCACCACAGACATAGTTTGTTTCACATATTGGTAAGGTCCATCTCCCACAAAATGCTCCAATCCTGCATTAGGAATTAAAGTATGGAAATCTTGAGAAATCCCTGCAGCCCTCATGAATTCGGGGCATGGATAGATAGAAGGAAACACTTCCTCCTCACGGTGAACCTTCATAACCGCAGGCACCCTTAACTCATGTTGGTTAAGTTGGTGTTCATTCATCTCCTCTTCTCAAATTTTAGACAACCGTCATACAAGTGATTGCAAACTGATTACATAATGAAAGGAACTACTCATAAGGACTTGTAAGAGGACTAAACATGTGTCAAAATAATTTTTTAAGCATTGAACAAGCTTACAAGATCACATAACCTGTCACCTACAGTAGTAAAATACTCAAGATATAATCCACTAAACACAAATCTACTTGGACAAGTGGAGGAGTCACATACCAGAGAACAAATGCTCCAAATCTCAGCAGCAAAGATGGGCTGAGCAAGGAGATCGAAAATCGCGAGCAAGAATAGCAAGAACACGGGTTTGAGCAATGAACTGATGTTTTCTCAGGAGAGAGAAAGGAGTGGCAGGAGGGAGAATAAGTGGAGGGCCAGGGGTGGCCCACACCATGGCCAGGCGCGCCCCTGGTGTGGCCGCGCCACCAGGTGGTGTGCCTGAATGGTGGGCCCCCTGGGTCACTCCAGGTACTTCTCTGCCCCTCTTTTGACGTAAAAATTTAATGTGAATTTTCTAGAATTTTTCGAGACACTTTATTTTTTAGCAATTTTCAAGTATTGATGAATAATTTTCTGGCAGAAAGATAATTTTGGAATGATGCAATAACAAAACAAAACTAAAACTTCAGAAGTTCTAAGACACCCTAATATGCAAGCAACTAGCAATAGAAAAGTAAACTAAGTGAAACCAAAAATTAAAAAGGATAAAATAAAAGTAAGCAAAGATAATCATGGTGAAAACATTGTTTTGTTCATTAAAATCCCTTTGTTAACAAGGTTGATCAGGTCTTGTTACCAAGACAATTTTATATGAAATAAAACTTTGCATTTCACTAAATGATTATGTTACCTCAACCTTGATAGCAATGGTCCCAATCATAATAGTTTCATATTTTTCTCGTGGTATGGGACAATATATTTCTCCAACTTGGATGCCCTCAATATTTTCAATTGAATTTAGGCCATAATTCCTATCAATCTTATTGGGGAAATAGACAGTATACTCCTTGTCATTAACATTAAAAGTTACCTTTCCTTGATTGCAATTAATAACAGCTCCTGCAGTATTAAGAAAAGGTCTCCCAAGAATAATAGACATATTGTCATCTTCAGGCATTTCAAGCACAACAAAGTCAGTTAATATCAAGCAATTATGAGCCACTTGAACAGGTACATCCTCACATATACCAACAGGAATAGTGGTAGATTTATCAGCCATTTTCAAAGATATATCCGTTGGTATTATTTTCTCCAATTGAAGTCTTTTGTAGAGAGAAAAAGGCATACACTAACTCCTGCTCCCAAATCACACAAGGCAGTTCTAACATAATTATTTTTAATAGAGCATGGAATAGTTGGAATCCCTGGATCTCCAAGTTTCTTTGGAACCTTACCATTAAAGGAATAATTAGCAAGCAAAGTAGAAAGTTCCTCATTAGGGATCTTCCTTTTATTAGAGACAATATCCTTCATATACTTTGAATAAGGAGGTAATTTAATAGCATCAGTTAAAGGAATTGGCAAAAATAAAGGTTTCATCCACTCACAAAACTTATTATAGTGTTTGTCTTCCTTTGACTTGTGTTTCTTATCAGGGAAAGGCATTGGTTTTTGAACCCAGGGATCTCTTTCACTACCATGTTTATTAGCAACAAAATCTTCCTTAGTGTACTTAGCATTTTTAGTGTTCCTTTCAGGTTCTTCTTCAATTTCTTCTTTATCAGGAGCATCATTTTTCTCATTACCACTCTCAGTTTCAGCATCAGAGACAAATATACTATTAGGATCTTTAGCAGGTTCAGAAGATTCTACAATTGTTTTATGTTTCTTTTTCTTTCTCTTAGAAGAAGTACCACTATTTTCAATTTGTTGGGAATCCTTCTCAATTCTTTTGGGATGCCCCTCAGGATATAGAGGATCTTGGGTGGCAGCACCACTTCTAGTTCTATTTTCATAAGTTTGTTTTTCTTTAGAAGCATTAACTAGCAAATATTTTTGTACCTTAATAAGCTGATCAATTCGAGTTTGAACCATTTGGAAATGTTTAACAAGCATTTTAACATCATTAGAGGTTCTTTCCACAATATCTCTTAACTCAATAATAGCTCTAGAGTTTTCCATCAAATGATTCTGCACCCCTTTATTAAAAGTATCTTGCTTAACAATAAAAATATAAAATTCTTCTAAGCATTGATTAGGAGGTTTAGAATAAGGAATATCACCTTCATCAAAATGTTGGAGGGAGTGGGAGATTGGCTTACATAATTCTTCTATAGGAGGTAAATTCTTCACATTTTCAGATTTAATACCCTTCTCCTTGAGACATTTCTTAGCTTCCTTCATCACTTCATCATTTAGTTCAGTCAGCACAACTATCCAGGTATGTCCTAGATTCTTTAGTTAGTCCATCATAATATATATCAAGAAGCTCATTTTTAGGTAATGGACATCCAGACTGTGCATGAATCAAAGCACAAAACCTTGCCCGTGATTCAGGCAATATCTCCTTTTCTCCCTGTTTAAAATCAGAAAGTTCCTGCAAAATGGCATGTCTAGCACTAGGAGGGAAATATTTCTGAAAGAAATTACTAATCAAACAATCAGGGCTATCAATAGATCCAGGAGGTAAATTATTAAACCGAGCCTTAGCTTATCCTTTTAGTGAAAAGGGAAAATTTTAGCAACAAAGTAGGTGCGCATCTTAATATCATTAGAAAATAGGCCACTCATGGTAGAAAGCTCAGTTATATGTGCTACAGCACTTTCATTCTTAGTCCCACAAAAAGGTTCTTTCTCAACAATGGTTATGTAAGATAAATCAAGGGAGAAATCATAATTCGTATCTTTAATGTTTATGGGAGGTGTAGCAAACTTATCTTTAGGAAATAATGTGGGTTTTATAGTACGCCTCTCAAGGAAACTCTTAATAGCACTTTTACCATGAGTATTTTGACATTCTTTAATAAATTCATCACTCATTTCTATATATCCGTCTTCAATATCATAGCTCTCAATAGACTCGGGTGAACTGACAGGTGTAGTAGTGTCTTCATTAGGAGTTTCAGTATTTCCAGCTATAGTTCTAGCAATCGTAGCATCTAGGAAAGGACCTAATGAACCATTCTTATCAAGCACAGTAGAAGCAGCATCATAAGTATCAGAAGTTTGAGATTCAGTAGAAGTAGCAGTATGTGTAGCATGTGTGTGGTGGTGGTGTAAGGACCTTACTCATCACAGACGGCGAATCAAGAGCAACAGAGATGTTCAGAACCGTACCTCTCCTTGTAGTGGATGGTAATATAGGAACCTTGCCATCACTAGATTTACCCATGATGAATGGATGGCATAGAACAATAGTGATTCCAAGTGAACTTGATAAATAGAGCTATGCTCCCTGGCAATGGCACCAGAAAATAGTCTTGATGACACACAAGTATAGGGGATCACAATAGTCTTCGAGGGAAGTAAAACCCAATTTATTGATTCGACACAAGGGGAGCCAAAGAATATTTATAAGCCTTAATAACTGAGTTGTCAATTCAGCTGCACCTGGAAAAAATCTTGCTCGCAATAGTTTATCAGTAGCAATAGTTTTGTAATAGCAATAGCAAAGTAATAGCAGTAGTAAAAGTAAAGACAGTAGTAACAATTGCAGTAAATAGTAGGATTAAAACATGGTAGGCATAGGGATAGATGGACAGGCGTTGCATGGACAAGACAATTCACATAACAATCAAGACATAGGGCATTTTCAGATAAATAAGGTAAAGCATCCAAGTACTAAATAATCATAGGCATGTGTTCCATATATAGTCATACGTTCTCACAATGAGAACTTGCACAACATCTTTTGTCCTGCCAGCCCGTTTGCAGCGGGGCCTCAAGGGAACTACTGGCAATTAAGGTGGTCCTTTTAATAGAGCACCGAAGCAAAGCATTAACACTCCATGAACACACGTAATCCTCATATCATAGCCATTCCCTCCGGTTATCCCGATTATTGTCACTTCGGGGCCTTTGGTTCCGGACAATAATATGTGTATACAACTTGCAGGTAAGATCATAAACAATACTATCATCATGAATCAATAACATGTCCAGATCTAAAATCATGGCACTCGGACCCTAGTGACAAGCATTAAGCATAACAAGTTGCGACAAAGTTAAAAAGCACAAATAGATACTAGGCACCATGCCCTAACAATCTGATGCAATTACATGAACGATCTCATCCAATCCCTACCATCCCCATAGCCTACAGCGGGGGATTACTCACTCATGGATGGGGGAATCATGGATGGTTGATGTAGAAGCGATGGTGATGATCTCCTCCAATTCCCCATCCTGGTAGGGCGCCAGAACGGAGTTTCTGGTTCCGAATCGTGGTATCTGGTGGTGGCGGCACAACGGAACTCTATCTGGAAAAACGTCGAACCCCCCATCTGTTTTAGGTCAGAGGGCTTATACAGGCGAAAGGAGAGGTCGAGGCGGAGTCCGAGGCGGACACACCCTCTCCTGGCGCGGCCTGGCCTGGCCCGTGCGGCCAGGGGGTGTGGGCCCCTCATGGCTCTTCTTTGTCCTGTCTTCTGGCTCCGTGAGTCTTTTGGTAAAATAGGAGTTTTGCGATATTTTCTGGGATTTTTCCTGAAAGTTGATTACCTACACAAAAACGAGACACCAAAGTAATTCTGCTAAAAACAGCGTCAGTCCGCATTAGTTGTGTCCAAATCACACAAATTAGAGGAGAAACAATAGCAAAAGTGTTCAGAAAAGTAGATACGTTTTGGATGTACCAATACTATAGGCCCACTCAGTGAGATTACATCCATAGAGCTACGTGGTGTATGACTAGGTCATGAGGATGAAATATCACGGGAACGAGTTAAGTAGCACTTGTCGATAACGAGATTGAACTAGCTATAATGATACCGATGATCAAATCTCGTACAAGTCAAGTGAAAGGATACACATTCCGCCTAGAGGGGGGTGAATAGGCGGTTAAAAACTTTTCCAAGAGAGGCTCAACAAAGGCGGAATTAAACTAGTGTTTACTTTATTCAGCACAAAAACCTAGAACAACTAGGGTTCACCAATTTGCACCAACAACTTATGCTAAACAAGACAAGCAACTATGAGATAGCAAGATATAAACTTCAAGCACGAAGGCTATCACAAAGTAAGGTGCATAAGTAAGAGATCGGGTATAGAGATAACCGAGGCACGCGGAGACGACGATGTTTTACCGAGTTCCTCCCAACATGGAGTACGTCTCGTTTGGAGAGGGGGTGGTATAAAACCACCAACACCACAAAAGGGCTCCCTTGTTCTCCTGTGAATCTCACCCCAAAGGGATCGATCCACACTTCCACTATCGGTGCACTTGTCGGTGGCAATCCAGAACCTCTCACAAGGTTGGGGCACTTCTCCACAACTCAATTGGAGGCTCCCAACAAACAAGCTTGGGGAAAGCTCCACAACTTAATTGGAGGCCCCAAGTAATCCACAAACCTGCAAAACCACCAAACCGTCTAGGGTTCTAATGAACCCAAGAGTAAAAAGCTTCTCAACTTTTCACCCAATCGAATCCTCACGGAGAACTCAACAGATGCACCAAATGCAATGGCAAGAACACAAGAAGTGCTCAAATCCTTCTCTCCCAAATTCCACCAAAGCTACAAAAGCTTATGGGGGAATAAGAGAGGAAGAATAATGGAGGAAATTCATAAAAGACTCCAAGATCTAGATCCCAAGATGTTCCCCTCACTTAGAGGAGAGATTGATTGATGGGGTTGTAGATCTAGATCTCCTCTTTCAAATCCCTCAAGAATATGCAAGAATCAATGGAGGGATTGAGGGATAGCAAGCTCAAGAAGGTCAGCAATGGAGGGGAAAACTTGCAAGAAAGGTTAGGTAAACATTGGGGAAGAAGGGGCCCTTATATAGGTCCTCCAAAATCATCTGGACTCCGATTTTGATGACCTTGGGCTTGTTTTAAAGAAGACAAGAAACTCTACAAGATAATGCAGGGAACAATCATAGTCCAGCAAGGGAGGGTAGAACTAAATGACGAAAGGTTTGACCTCTCTCAAAAAGATGAACCGGTAAAACCTCCAACATCGAAAATGCATATGAAATCCGTTTTCGATGAACTTGGGCTTGTCATGAAGATTAACACAAGCTCTAAATCTTCTCATGGATAAGAACCAAATAAAGGAAGGTTTTACCAATCTCTAAACACAAACCGGTAAAACCTCCAAT
Organism: Avena sativa; assembly: GCA_916181665.1. Lineage (NCBI taxonomy): Eukaryota > Viridiplantae > Streptophyta > Magnoliopsida > Poales > Poaceae > Avena > Avena sativa. The sequence goes on from OV702289.1 coordinate 690,024,128, forward strand.
ATCGAAAACGCAATAGAGAATGTATATGAAATCCGTTTTTGATGAACTAGAGCTTGTTATGAATATTACCACAAGCTCAAGAACCTCACATGGCTAATATCCAAATAACAACCAAGAAAGATTATGCCAAGTATGCAAAGGTTTGAGCTCTCACCAAGGATATGTTCAAGTTACTCACTCGAGAGCCCCTCCTGATAGTACGGCTATCTATCCTATAAACCGGTCTCCCCAACTAACACCATGAGACCGGTAAGAAAGAAACCCTATCAAGAACATACCTTTGCCTTGCGCATATTCCACTTGAGCTTGATGATGATGATCTTCTCCACCTCAAGATGGAACACCTTTCATGATTGCGCTAGCTTGGTGAATACTTGTAAATTGCTCCCCATACTCCACTATGGTAGAGCATCTCTTTTGGGCATACCATCTTCTCATATCCATGATCACCATAGGATAGAAAGCTTCAAGCAAATGATCTCTTCGAGATGGCTCATCTTGAACTTGCACATCATTTCTTCTTTATTCATTATGTTGGTGTCTTGAAGGTACATAAGAGATATCATTCCAACTTTAGTCTTCAAGACACACTTGCTATAGGCTCAACTCTCACTTGACCAATCTCCGGATCACTCATTGAAACCTTGGTCAACACTTAATCTTCTTCACTTTCTTCTTCTCCCAACCTTGAAGCCTTCATATGGTTCAAGCATTGCCTATGGACAAATCCTATAGGTAAAACTCAATGCGAACATAAGTCCATAAAGATTGTCATTAATTAGCAAAACCACACATAGGGGCACACATGCACTTTCAATCTCCCCCATTTTGGTAATTGATGACAATACCTTTGAGATTGTTTATATAAGGAATTAGTCAAATAAAATGTTGTCTAACATCAAATACAACACAAGTATGTGATGTTAGTATAACCACAATATAGAGCAAACTCCCCCACAATCTATGCACGTGTGGATGAACTTGAATTTCATTGCATATATTGCCAACCATTACAGGTGGTGGAGTTTTATCTATATAATCAAGATGCCATGCAACACACTAATATGCAAAGCACATGAGGCAAGTGTTTAAGAACAAAACTCACAACACACAACCAAATTCCCTAAAACCCTCTAAAACTTCTCCCCCATTAGCATCGATTGCTGAAATGGGTGAAAAACTTTAGAAGGTCAATTTAGTGAGAGTTCCTCCATATGGTGTGCATTTCTCATAATATGAGTGGAATTAAATGCATGTATCCAATGACGAATACCATGAGGAGATCAAACTAAACTGAGGATCCAAAGATTGCAAAGAAATAAAATGGTGAAGAAGCATCAACGAATGAAGCAAGCAATCAAAAGATAGAAAGAAGCACTTCACAAAAGGAAGATACTAAAAGAAAGATAGATATTATGATAAGGTTGAATAGAGAGCGATCTAAATAATATGAGGAGACTCCCCAAGGTTTTTGCACAAATTATAATTTTGCATTTGAATACAATGCACAAATATGGCATCCTCATTCCCTCTATATCATTTAAACCACAAGCATGAGCAAGAGAGAAGATATTATGATGAGAGCAAACGAGTGTTTAGATGAAAATAAGAAGCTCCCCAAGGTTCATCCACAACAAAGTGCACAATTATGGAATCCTAACTTCCCATAATCAAACAAAACACCAAACAAGAATAAGGAAAATGTGTGTTCTTAGGTAAATTAGGAAAGCTCCCCAAGGTTTATGCACCAAATATAATAATTGCTTTGAATGCAAAGTGCATAAACATGGTATCCTTGCTCCCCCAAACTTACATAACACCACAAAGGCATGAGAGATCAACTTTCTTAACACCAATGAGTGCTAAAAGATGCAAATGAAAAAGGTCAAGCACTCAAAGCAAAACTTTTGGAGCCACCAAAGAATAAAAAGGAGCACAAGGTGCAGACTCCAAAGAAAAAGGATATCAACTAGAGATTTAGCCATAATCATGTGTATAAGTTTCTAGGTAGACAACAATCACCAAGATATACATCCACAAAGAAACATGTACACACAAAATGGATACTCAAGAATGAACAAGATATCCAAACGAAAGTCATAGATAATGCCAATAAGGATTTTGCTAGAAAGCATGGCCAAAGGCTCAAATTTAACTTATGGAACATAAATGACCTTCAAACACCAATGAATACATCACAAATATCACAAGGGAATAAGAGATAGTTGGGATGCATTGTGAGAGGCAACAAGTATCATAAAGAACAAATAAACCCTGCAAATTCATTCATATTGCACATGAGAGAAATTGAGGAAATGATTGGCAATAGAATTGCTAGATTGGCGTATGTGGGATTGGTGAATTATAAACATGAATTTTATATACTCCCCAAAATATGCATTCATCTCAACTTACTCATATAACAATAAGGATGATACAATAAAATCTTGAAAGAACCACAATAAAAGCAACTAAAGGAAATCATGCCATGATGCAACCACAAAGATTGGTTGCTAGAAAAGTATGCATGAGAGGGATACTTGTTACCGAGATACCATTGGTAGGATGAAGTAGATATGAGTTTGTTGATCATCCTAGCTTGACTCCAATTATCATTTAGTCCCCACATCTTCTTATTATTGAAAAGCATCCCATGAATCTCTAATGTACATATAACACATTCAAGTACACAATGGTCCCAAAACTCATTGGGTCCAAAGTAGTTAGATAAACAACAATACATAGGAGATACTCCACATAAATATGTGCATATTGATATGAAATTGAATTTGATGCACATCTTAGCCGATAGGATTTGGTAGAGAATCCCCTATATATTAGATCAAGAAAGAAAGCATGCCATAATATAGACCATGTAGTAAATATGCATGCACAAGATTTCAAGAACCAAAACAGAGATACAATTTGAACAAAAACTCCAAGTAAACCAAGAAGTCGCACACAAGAGTGTGACACGACAAAAGAGTGTCCAAATTGTATCAAAGAGCCAAATCAACATATGAAAGGACACAAATTCAACAAATGAACAAGGCAATAGCCAAAGAGCAAAAGATAGAAAAAAACACCAATGCTCAAGGATTTATCTCATCCTAAGGAATCAAACAAGTAACAAGGAATGAGACAAAACCAACTCCCAAAAAGTAAGGTTCCAACACACAAACCGAACTCTCTACACTTTTCATGATGGCACAAAGTACCAAAAGAAAATATCAAACTTCCAAGCACATAAAACATGATATGGAACAAAACAAGAAGCATAAATATGAGTGTTCTAAATAATATATGAGAGCTCCCCCATGGATAGTGCATTATGTAGGATTTTCCTTTTGAATGCAAAATGCAAACAAATGGGATCATCACTAGTACCTACATTAAATAAAACACACGAGGATACAAAAAATAAGAAGATCCACAAGAAGCAAGGAAAGCTTGGGGGACAACACAAAACATTTTGTTGGCAAGAGGTAGAACAAAATTTAAGAAAAGGCCAAAATGAATATGATCAATAAATTCTAACATATATGGAGTACCACTTTTCCAATGACAAGAATTATGGGGAAACATTTCCCAAGGTAGTTTTCAAGGATATCATGATCATATTCACAACAATAAGCATATGACCAAATATAAAAATTAGGCTTGATGCTTAGATAGAGATTCTTGATAGCTCCAAATAGTCACAAAATCATAAAAGATTAAAGTAACTTGAAGAAAATGGTTTCCATGGAGGATATGGAGGTCCAAATATGGAAAAACACATACCAAGAAAACTCTCACAAACAAGATCCAAAAGATGAGCAATAAAATCAATCCAAGGGAATTGGAACTTGTTTGAGCTAAATGTGGCACTTAGGAGCTAGATAATTATCAATATCAATTCTAAGTGACACTACCTAAAATGTCCACATTTTCTAGGTTTGTAATATGCAAAAAGCGTATGACTCCCCCATAATGTGATAAACCAAGAATACTCAACAAGAAGTAAAAACATCCAAATAGAGATGACTAATGAACATTATGGAACTTGAATTTCTCATGAGAAAGACATAAAACATAGAGACTAGATAAACTTGCAATATATATACTAAGTGGTATTCCTCATGTACACACATTTTAGGATTGTGGAATGCCCAAGCATAACACTCCCCCAAAATGGGATAGTCCATTAATCTCTCTCAAGAGCCAAGAAAGATACCAAATAAATTCAACAAAGGCTCCAACCCAAGAGACACAACTACATGTTGTGCCACCGAACATACACAATACTTGATAACTCAATATAAGTACGAGGGAAGCACAACATGTACAAACACATACAAAGGTACAAAACCAACATGTGCACAAGGGAGCAAGTAACTTTTAATGTAAATGAGTTAGGCACATGTTACCGCAAGGAGGAATCATTGGATATGTGATAGAAGCATGATAATCCAAATGGCTTGACTTGACAAGAATAAATGATGAAGATACCTCAATTCTTCATAATGTAGCCAAGTCTCCAATGTCCTCCAACTAAACATATTGATCAAGTTTTGGCTTGTTGGTCCCCAACCAAGTTGGGTCCTAAGAGGTTAGTCACAATAGGCTTGGCAACCCAAATGGTTCTTTTCTTGAACCCACATTGAGCACCAACAAATTTGGAAAACACATTGCCAACCTCATCCTTACAAAGAGAATAAACATCATCAATAATGATAGGGTTGGATGAGGAGATAACAATAGTGCACGAGGAATAAATATGCCCCTTCTCACGGCATATATAGCAAGTTCTTCTCTTGCCATCTTTCTTCTTAGGTGAGGCCACAACTCGAGGAAGAGCTCGAGTAGTCCTCTTAGGAAGAGGCTCGTCAATGACTTGAGGTGGAGCTTGAGGCCGCTTCCCTTGTTGCTTCACACTAAGAGACTTCTTCTTCAATGGGAAAGATCTAACATGATGCCCTTCTTCCTTGCACTTGAAGCAAACAATGTTGGCCAGATTCTTGACTTGATATTGGCCATTCTTCTTGTTGTCCTTGTGCTTCAAATTGATAGTGGACTTGTTCTTGACATTAGAGTTGAATCCAAGTCCACTCTTGTCATTAGGATATTTTTGCACACTCAAGATTTTGTTGAGTGCGGTTTTCCGTTGATGACCCTTTTTCAAGTCATTCTTCAAAGAAGTGACTTGAGCCTTGAGATATTTGATTTCCTCTACATGGTTAGTTTCAACAAAAGTACTAGAGGAAGTAGATGCTACATTGTTAGAGCAACAAGGCATGAAATGTAATTCATCACGAGATATAGCATGGTTGTGAGAGGATGAATTACAAGGACTAGCACATGGCACTATAACATTTGGAGTAGATATAGTGCTAATGTCCACATGAGGCCTACTAGATGTTACCCTCGGCACGATGGACTCATGAGCTAACTTTAGCCTCCCATGGGAGATTAGAAGATCCTCATGCGAGCGTGAGAGCTTGACATGACTTTCTTCTAATTTTCCATAGTTGCTAGTTAGCAAAGCAAGTTGAGCCTTTAGCTCAACATTCTCCTTCAAAGTAGATGCTTCACAAGAAATAGAGTTAGTAGCACAAGCATCATCATTATTAGCAAGTAGTGATGGCAACTTGGAAAGCTCTTTAGAATATAAATCTTTCAGTTGCTCGTGCGACTCGGTGAGTTTGATGAGCTCCCTCTTAACGACCCGGGAGCCATTTTTCAGGTGCTTAAAATCCTCAACAAGTTTAGCATAAGCAACTTCAAGTTCATCATTTTTAATCTTGAAGGAGTTTGCCACCGCAAGTTTTCTATCATGATATTCCTTTATTCTAGATAATTCTAGAGTAAAAGTCTCCTCAAGAGATTCTTTGGTGGTTTGTTCTTCTTCAAGGGAGTCCTTTAGTTGTGCAATTTCAAGTGCATACTCACGCTCAAGCGCAAACTTTTGAGAAATGATATTTTCTTGCTCCTCAATAAGATTATTGCCTTCAATAGCATAAGTCAAGATTTCAACAAATTTGGAGGAAGCAATTTTATTTTTAACGAGACCACAAAAGACAATCTCTCCCATCTCTTTAATAGAGGTAATATCATACTCAACTCAATGATCATGATTATTAACATTATCAACATCATCATGAGAAACAATGGGATCCAACAAGATTACCTTCGTTCCTTTAGCCATAAGGCAAATATGAAAACCGGAAGAAGGTGATGATGAGATTGCATTTATAGCTCCATTCAAAATCTTGTCTTGGTCCATAGAATCTTCGGTTTCCTCTACATGGTTAGCAACACGAGCACTAGAGGAAATAGAAGCATTTTTATCATGGCAACAAGACAACATAAGTATATCATCATGGGATTTATTCAAGCCATTTATACATGATATGCAAGGATTATCAACACAAGCATGTAAGGAGTTTTGGGTGCTACAAGTGTTAGGGTCCAACGATAAACCATTGCAACTAGATAGAGATGAAAGATGACAAATAGTAAGCTCACTATCCACATTGCAAATTTCTAGCACCACTCACCATATCATTACCTTGTGAAAAATCACATGTTGGTGAAGTGGTAGAAGATGAGAACTCATCTCAACCAGAAGTGGAAGCAACACAATCATCCTCAAGAATATTGGACACAACATATCTATCTTGAAGTTTTGTCCATAACTCATGAGTGCTCCAAAAAGGAATGATTGAAGATGTAACTACATAGCTAAAAGCATTAACAAGCACATTAGAAGCTAGAGCATCAAGATATAAGTTTTTCTCATCCTCACAAGATAGAGTTTTGAAATCCATAGGAGGAGAAAAACCTATATCTACAATACGCTCCAAATTTGGGTCCATGTCCCGAAAATGAATAAGAACACGAGTTTTCCATATATCATAATTTGTGCCATCGAATGTGAACATTTCATTGTGCACTAATCCCCTAGCCTACATCTTTACTCTCAAGGCGGTGAACCCTAAAATGAGAGACCGGGCTCTGATACCAATTGAAAGGATACAGATGCCGCCTAGAGGGGGGTGAATAGGCGGTTAAAAACTTTTCTGAGAGAGGCTCAACAAAGGCGGAATTAAACTAGCATTTACTTTGTTAAGAACAAAAACCTAGAACAACTAGGGTTCACCAATTTGCACCAACAACTTATGCTAAACAAGACAAGCAACTATGAGATGGCAAGATATAAACTTCAAGCACGAGGGCTATCACAAAGTAAGGTGCATAAGTAAGAGCTCGGGTATAGAGATAACCGAGGCACGCGGAGACGATGATGTTTTACCGAGTTCCTCCCAACATGGAGTATGTCTCGTTTGGAGAGGGGGTGGTATCAAACCACCAACGCCACAAAAGGCCTCCCTTGTTCTCCTGTGAATCTCACCCCAACGGGATTGATCCACACTTCCACTATCGATGCACTTGTCGGTGGCAATCCGGAACCTCTCACAAGGTTGGGGCACTTCTCCACAACTCAATTGGAGGCTCCCAACAAACAAGCTTGGGGAAAGCTCCACAACTTAATTGGAGGCCCCAAGTAATCCACAAACCAGCAAAACCACCAAACCGTCTAGGGTTCTAATGAACCCAAGAGTAAAAAGCTTCTCAACTTTTCACCCAATCGAATCCTCACCAAGAACTCAAACCGATGCACCAAATGCAATGACAAGAACACAAGAAGTGCTCAAATCCTTCTCTCCAAAATTCCACCAAAGCTACAAAAGCTTATGGGGGAATAAGAGAGGAAGAATAATGGAGGAAATCCACAAAAGACTCCAAGACCTAGATCCCAAGATGTTCCCATCACTTAGAGGAGAGATTGATTGGTGGGGTTGTAGATCTAGATCTCCTCTTTCAAATACCTCAAGAATATGCAAGAATCAATGGAGGGATTGAGGGATAGCAAGCTCGAGAAGGTCAGCAATGGAGGGGAAAACTTGCAAGAAAGGTTAGGTAAACATTGGGGAAGAAGGGCCCCTTATATAGGTCCTCCAAAATCCAACCGTTACAGCCCTGGAGCGCGCAGGCCGGACATTCCGGCCTATTCACGCCGGACATTCCGGCCAAGGCAAAACTGACAAAAACAGCAATACGAAAACACCCATAAATTTTGCATCCGGACTCCGATTTTGATGACCTTGGGATTGTTTTAAAGAGGACAACAAACTATACAAGATCATGCAGGGAACCATCATAGTCCAGCAAGGGAGGATAGAACCAAATGACGAAAGGTTTGACCTCTCTCAAAAAGACGAACCGGTAAAACCTCCAACATCGAAAATGCAATAGAGAATGCATAAGAAATCCGTTTTTGATGAACTTGGGCTTGTCATGAAGATTAACAGAATCTCTAAATCCTCTCATGAATAAGAACCAAATAAAGGAAGGTTTTACCAATCTCTAAAGACAAACCGGTAAAACCTCCAATATCGAAAACGCAATAGAGAATGTATATGAAATCCGTTTTTGATGAACTAGAGCTTGTTATGAATATTACCACAAGCTCAAGAACCTCACATGGATAAGTTCCAAATAACAACCAAGAAATATTATGCCAAGTATGCAAAGGTTTGAGCTCTCACGAAGGATATGATCAAGTTACTCACTCGAGAGCCCCTCTTGATAGTATGGCTATCTATCCTATAAACCGGTCTCCCCAACTAACACCATGAGACCGGTAAGAAAGAAACCCTATCAAGAACATACCTTTGCCTTGTGCATATTCCACTTGAGCTTGATGATAACGATCTTCTCCACCTCAAGATGGAACACCTTTCTTGATTGCGCTAGCTTGGTGAATACTTGCAAATTGCTCCCCATACTCCACTATGGTAGAGCATCTCTTTTGGGCATACCATCTTCTCATATCCATGACCACCATAGGATGGAAAGCTTCAAGAAAATGATCTCTTTGAGATGGCTCATCTTGAACTTGCACATCATTTCTTCTTTATTCATTATGTTGGTGTCTTGAAGGTACATAAGAGATATCATTCCAACTTTAGTCTTCAAGACACACTTGCTATAGGCTCAACTCTCACTTGACCAATCTCCGGATCACTCATTGAAACCTTGGTCAACACTTAATCTTCTTTACTTTCTTCTTCTCCCAACCTTGAAGCCAACATATGGTTCAAGCATTTCCTATGGACAAATCCTACAGGTAGAACTCAATGCGAACATAAGTCCATAAAGATTGTCATTAATTACCAAAACCACACATAGGGGCACACATGCACTTTCATCAAGTAACAAAGAAACAAAGGGAAGATGACTTGACATTTATGGTGTAACGACATATATTTGTGGAATGTGTTGGGGTCAGTATGGCCATCCAGTCCCGCTGATGATCATTGGTCTAAAAAGCGTCTTGATCATGTCTATTGTGTTCCCGAACCGGAGGGTAACATACTTAAGGGTTTGATGACGCTTAGAGATAGTTTTAGAATTGTTGGGATCGTCGGAGTAAAGAGAAGAGAGAGCCAAAAATGTTCAGTGTGGATCCAAAGAGTGTTCGAAGTGATCTGAATGGTGTTTCAGAACAAAAGGATTAAATAATATGTATTTAATATTAATTAATATAATTAGTATTAAAATATATATTTTTATTCTAATTTTAGGGCCAACCCACCTTAATGGGCCACTCCCGAAGGAGGGCCCATGTGGGGCCAGCCACCCCAAGTGGATAAGGTGGGAGGCACCTAGAGTTTTGGGTGGGTCCCACCCTTGGCCACTAGCCCTGCCTCCCTTTGCCACCGCCCCTCCCTAGGGTGCACCCTCTCCCCCTATATAAGGAGAGTGTAGCATCCCAATTGTCTAACAATTGCAATGCTACTAGCCTAGTCTATATAAATGCTACTTCCTACATATAATTGTTGCATCATAATTATATCATGCTCATGTCATCATGCCACCTTGCATTTGAGCATCATATAAAACCCTTTTCCATTTGGTTCTTCTCTCATATGCATTATTAATTGTATTTGGCCCTTGATAAATTGTATCTGACTCTTGATAAATGCTTGATGCCCAAATTGAGTTGGGGGCATATCTTTTATTCCAATCCATCACCTTTCTTTCTCAGCACCTTTTTCTTGCTTGAGCTTGTGTTGATCATGAGAAAGCCCTACACCACCTCACCACCTTCCTCTCCTCCTCACCCTCCATCCATGTATGATCAAGTATGATCTTAACCAAACCCTACACCCTACCCTCTCTCTCTAGTCTCTCTCTATTCCCTAAGCCTTCATCTCTCTTCCTCTCCATCCCATGCCGAGGCACCCTTCTCTCTCTACCTAACCATCTACCCCTACCCCCTCTCTCCAAAACCTAACCCGAGCCCCACCTAGCTAACCCATGCTCCACCCCTCCATGCCGAGGCTTCCCTCTCTCCCTCGCCCTGCCAGCAGGCCCCACTAGCTACCCTCCTACTCCAACCCTAGCACCAGCCCTAACCGAGCCACTACTCCCTTCTAACCTAGCTCCACCCGACCCTCTTCTTCTCTCTCTCTACCACGCTCTCTCTCTTCCATGCTGGCCCCACCAAGCCTGCATCGCCTTGTCCTCACCCTGGCCCACCTGGCAGCCATGCCCCTGCCCTGCCCTGGCCACCCACGCCGTGCACGTGAAGGAGGAGGAAAAGTGGCCGAAGCCACTTTATCTCTGGCCGCTCCCACACGGCACCCTCTCTCCCCTTCCTATCTACTCCCTCTCCTCACGTGCCCTAGCAGCCAGATCCACCCCAGGGCTTTGCCTTTCCCCTTCTTCTCCCACGATGCCACCCTTCCTCTCACCTCGCCGGCGTCTACCTGTCAGCACCCACCGTGTTTCCTCGTTCCGACGGGCGCGCGAGACGTGGAGGTGGTCGAGGAAGCCGAGGAGGTTCCCCTGCATCGTCCAGTACCCGCCTGCGAGGAGGAGAAGCCCCACATCCGCCGCAGTATGTCGACGCCCACCGAAACCCTAGCGCCGCCGTTCGTCTGCAACCTCGCCGATCAGCAGCTCCCCGCCTCGATTCGACCCCTCTGACCACCCCTCGGTGAGCTACCAGACCCCCCATACATCCTCTTCGTCGCCGTTGCTTCCTGTAGTCGCCGGACCTTTCGCCGAGCGGCCTCTGCGCGCTGGCGTGCGCTGGCATCTGCACGCCCCCCCGCCGCATAGTTCCTCACATAGCCGCCTAGCTACTCCCTGACAACGACCCCGTCCTACCATAGCGGCTTCGCCCTCCACGCGCACGCCCAGGTCCCCGGGTCGAATCCCCACCGCGCCGCGTGGCCACCGTCGTCGTGCGTGCCTTCAGTTTTGTTAGAAACGCGTAGAAGAAAAACAGTGCCGCCGTGCACTTTGCTAAAATAAACCCTAGCTTTTTAATCAGCTCAACCCGCGCCCCCTCGAGACCCCACCTGTCTGTGCCTGTGGAGTTTTTACAAAAAGAGACCTGGCTTTTGTAAGCCTTAACCCGCGCTCCAGCATGACCCCACCTGACAGACTCTGCGGGCTCAGCCGCTGGCACGTGGGCCCAAACCCGCTGGTCCCACCTGGAAGTCACAGCGGCTAGGCAAGCCTGAGGTGCAAAAAGTTCTCTGCGCGCTGCGTCGCCCAGTCAGGCCGGTCCCACCCGGCAGCGACTGAGGCTGGGTCTGTCTGAGTATAAAATGTCTCCTACTTTTCTGTTTTTAAATAAACTTTTCCAGAAATTGTTCAAATTCAAATTCAAATCAGATTTTAAATAACTTTTAAATTATAACTCCAAATAATACAAATGATATATGTTTTTGAATCAGAAAAATGTGAGGATTTCAAATATGCCTTTCAAAATATTATTTGAGCACTTTAAAATTTCGAGATGATTAAAATTACAAATAAAATGCCCTTTTCTAATTAAATTAATAACTTTAAATCTATAACTCCAAATTTGACAAATAATATGTCTAAATCGATCAGCGCGACGAGCCCGTTCTAACCATGCATTCCTTGTTCTGAATTGCAGCATGCATCATATAAATAACAAGTATACAGCAAGTGTTATGAGAACAAACCGGACTAAAAACTTAATAAAATTCTTTAATCTTGTACCCCACACCTCACCCATGACATGCTACTTTATTGCCATGCAATTGTGCATCATTCATCATGGCATGCTTGTTTGCTTGTCGCATTTCAATACATATGCTTGTGCACTTTATTTATGTTGGCCCTTGTTTGTTTGGTTCTTTTCGAATAGACGCTGAGCAGGGGATATATCAGGAATCCCAGGAGCACTACCCTGATCCGTCATTCGCTTCAACTAAGCTGCCACGCAAGCACTACCACATGCTTGCATACATATAGTACCTATTGCCTCTATCTTATTCTTGCATCATTGAGTCGCGATTGCATTAAATTGAATCCCAAGTACTGCATAGCCTTTACTTTTAAACCCCACCGAAGCTTGTTCCTCCATCCCATGAGCCATTACTACAGGAGTTGTTTGAGCCATGTGGGTCGTAGAACAGCATGTGTAGGGTATGTGAGTGTCTGATGGATCACGAGGTACCTAAACAACTTAACCTGAGTAGTAATGGGATAACTAATGAAAGTGGCACCGGTGAGCAATATCTGCTATTTGGTTTTTCATGCTCACTTGTGTCTCGTAGGACCCCGAGTACTTGATTCCTGTTCCTTGACTATTCGCACTATCCACATCCAGGAGGCCTTATGGACCCCCCTGAGCCAGAGCTTGATTCATTCTTATTTCTTGGGGCCACAAAGTAGTTTGGGGCTTTATTACTATCCTGTACTTATGCCATGCTTTACTGCTTTATTTAAGATTGTGCGAGGAGCACCTGTACTGTTTAGGATTGCGGAGTGTTTTCGCGGTATCGACAAGCCCAGTCACACTTTCGGGTTCCTAGTCGTTTACAGCCATTGGCGCAAACCTTGGGTCCGTCGTGGAGCCGGCCAACTTCGTTGCGGGTAGCTTAATGGGGTGGCCCCCTGAAATATTTCTGAATCATGTGATCGCTTTGACGTGAATGCCTCATTGGGTTTTGAGTTGGTTTTTCCGAGGTTGATCGAGTGTGTGTTGCTATTTGTGCACCCCTGCAGGGTAAATCTTTCTGAAAGCCGTGTTCGCGGTTATGGACGACTTGGAGCACAGTTTCTCGATCATAGACAAGTATAACTAAAGTACCGCTTTTAATCTGACTAAGTACCTGATTAGTAAATAGTGCAACACTCATGGAATGGTTAATAAAACTGCCAACGGATTGGGGGGGTTGTTCGTCCGCTTCCTCGTTGGTAAGCGAGGAGGAGGATGGATCTGTTAATTACTGTTATAACTGTTGTTATTAATTCACGGACATCCGTCTATCATTGGTTAGGCGGATGGATAGCGAGTATCTATAGCCTTGTTAGTTATTATCTTTTGCTGCAATTGCGTCACCCCAGGTTATGTCCACTTTAGAGGCATAAAGACTTGCTGAGTACCCCTAGGGTCTCACACGATAAATTGTTTGATTCAGATGAACAGGTGTATTCGCAAGATGGATACTGGGTGGAGGAGACGGACGATGTTGGCAACGATCACTCGGTGTAGAGATTCCGGGAACAGGGATCCGTGAGATCTGTGGGCGGGATGTGTTTATTTATGTGGCATCTTATGCCGATTTGCTTCTTATCCGTACTCGGATCTTGTCTTCCGCTTCCGCCTGATACTCTGATGTTTGATGTATGAGGAGCTATCCTAAATTATTATCTCTATCTAGGATATTTGGATCTTGCCGTATGTCGTTGCAATATTTCTATTTCTTTTAGATGGAATGGCTCTGAGAACTGTTGTATGTGGCTTGCATACATACTCACTTGTGTATGTAGTTGATCCCTTCGCCTGCCGATTACGCTGCTCGTTCTTGTCCCGATGTTCTGGAAATGGTTAGGATGGCCGAAAGGTCTACCTGTGAGTGGCCCTTGGCCCTACCGTACTATTTTAACCATTTTCGCTCATCCAGGCATGTAACTAAGAGCGTAATTCACCGAGGTAGTTACAGAGGGGCACGTGGGGAGCGAATGAACACATCCCCAAGCCCCAGAGGCATCCCCCCACATGGCTCTCCTCTCTCTCCATCATTGCCTTTTGCGCTCGTGTTTCCTAAAAAACCGCAGACGTGAGAGGCAACTTCACTACTGCACGTTGTCGCGCTGCTGGTACCACGATCCAAAAGATCTACTTATGCAATCTCGTCTAGGTCGGAGAATCAGGAGTCGTTGGTGAGCATCGAATGTGTGTGAAACCACGAAGGTGATGCTAGTTGTGGCACCTGCCATCGTGCGAGGATCAGTGTGACCTTCAGGTCGGCTATGACATACGACTACATCATCAATGTTCATCGTGAATATGAAACGCTTTCGGTCTATAAGGGTATGTCACTGAAACCTTTCGGTTACAACATTACTCCAGATAGATCTTGACAGTTGGTGTACGCTAGTTAGAAAAATTATTGTTTTCTGCTGCGAACCCCTACACGACTATACTCATTTTCAACAGAGAGCATATATTATATCACGAAGATACCAATTACACTTAGGCTATGCAATAATGCATTGCCCTAGCAGCCTTACATATGCACACGGTCCAAAACAACAAGAAGAATTACAATAAAAAAGTCCCGCTACAGTGATCTATTCCTTATAACAGCAATAGTAACACCACCAAGACAACACCAGAAGTCCAGCTCCTCCAAAATTGACAGATTCAAGAAGGGAACAATGCACAAGCACCGTCATTTCCCGATCATAGATCTTAGGTTTTTACCTTTAAGGAAGTCCTCGCTCAGTGCCTTCAACAAGGCCATTGTTAGGCACAACCTATTAAGGCTAGATCTTGGATTTTCACCTAAAAGGTAAGACTTTAAACTTATCCTATGTTGTCACCCCCACTTACGATGTCATGGCTCCAAGTCACGAATCGCCAAGCCAATTCCTCATCGCCACAAAAACTCAAATCACTATTGATAGTCCTCAGATCTCAGTTTTCATGACATTCTCCGCCAGTTGACTTCACTATGGAATGAGAAAGTGTGTCCCATGATGGTAACACCCAGCAGTGTCGTGGTGGTATCACGGCATATGCCATGGGTAGGCTAAACTTGGGGTCGATGGACACTGGAGGAATCCTAGGAGGGATGATGAAGTGAAGACCTCATACGGAAGAACTTAGAGAGACACGATATACCCAGGTTCAAGACTCTCCTAGTGAGATAACACCTCTACTCCTGCATCTAATCTCATATATCTTGCCATGCTTGTGGCTACAATGGTGCTCCTTGAGTTGTACTCTTATGCCTCTAATGGAGAGAGCAGAGGAAGAACCCATGCTCCTAGTGAGCAGAGGGGAGAGGAGCCCTTTGGGGGCCTCCCTGGGAACGATCCTCCTGGTGCTCCTTATAAAGGGGAGCCAAGGGGACAAGATATGTCATCACAAGTACTCCATATGAGCTGTCTAGTGGGTCCTTGCCCAGTCATCTTGTCCTTTAGTGAGTCACCGGTCTTATCTCTTCGACATATTCCTCAGCATCTTAGGAGATGCCTAGTATATTCCCTAGCATCTCCTAAGATTCCCAGCATATTCCTTAGCATCTTGGACCAATGGTGCCAGTCTGAGCCAGGGGCGTCCCAAGACTGGCACATGATGTAGGAGCTTGAATTGTCTTGAAGTGGTATCGATGTAGAGGTCGGCGGTACGTCTGGGGGTCATCCGGGGTGATAAGATTTGGCCTATGTGGTAATATAAAATACCAAACCTGGCCTGGGGCCTATTAACTCGGCCTGGGGGGTTGCTGATGTGGCACAGGCAGAGTAAAGGGCTCAGCTGGGGTCTCCTTAACCCGGCATGGTCAAGCTGCTGTAGGGGCCCGGCCAGGGTGCTGGTAATTCTCCCCACCCGGTCTTTACTTGATCCGGATCAGGCGGGAGAAGGTCCAGGCACTAGCTGCCCATGGTGGGCCGAGGTAGCTCTGTTGTTGGCCCAACCAGGGGAGAGATGGTGGGGCAAAGTGGCGTTGCAGCATGGTCAGCCCACGGTGGGCCGAGTCACCCCCGTGTCGGCCCATCCAGGATCCATCGAGTACTGGCGAGGCGAGACCATGGGAGCTGCCGGGATGGCATCGATCGGGCGGCGAGCTAGCGTGGTTCCACAGTGGGTCGAGGTACCTCTGTTGTCGGCCCACCTGGGGAGGAGGCCGTGACGAGGTGGCGTAGAGGTGGCGGGAGGAGCATCCGGCGGGAAGACACGTGGTGGGCAGACTTTTGGCTTACGTCGGCCCACCCGGGGGAAGAAGCAGCTGGCGAGGTGGAGTTGATGATGAGCTGGCCGGGTGATCCTGCTAAGGAGCTGCTAGACTGGGCCGAGTTTAGGGTAACTCGGCCCAACCGAGTTTCCTCCTCTTTTTCTTTACCTATTTTCTCTTGTATCCCTTTTTACTTCTTTTCTCTACATAGGCCTTCTTTATATCATTAATCTTTTTAGTTGAAACACTTCATACCTCAACTTTGGGGGTACCTGGGGTCACATCCCCAACATTAGTCCCCGAGGCTATGTGGGACTTGTAGTCGCGCATAGGCTTCATAATAAAACATCCCTAGAGTTGTCTGATACGTTGGAAACGTATCTATAATTTTTGATGTTCTATGCTTGTTTTATATCTACTTTCTTATGTTTTGTCCACACTTTGGAGTACTTTTACACATTTTCTGAACTAATCTATTAACAAGATGCCACAGTGCTAGTTGCCTGTTTTCTTCTGTTTTTGGTTCCAAAAAAGCCAGAAAATGAATATTCTCGGAATTGGACCGGACAAAAGCCAAAGTCGATATTTTACCGGAAGACTCACGGAGCCGGAAGACGAGACGGAGAGGGGCCAGGGGCTGGCCACACCATGTGGTGGCGCGGGTCCCCTGGCTGTGCCACCAGGTGGTGTGGGCCCCTGGTCCACCCTCTGACATCGCCCTTTTGCCTATAAGAAGCCTCCAATGCAGAAACCCTAAAGAATCTAGCCTCCAGCCACAAAAAGTTCCGCAGCGCTGCCGCCACCGAAGGGGAGATTCGGGTGACAAAAGTCTCTGTTCTGGCACCCTGCCGGGACGGGGAAGTGCCCCCGGAACCATCTCCATCGATCTCCACCACCATCTCCATCGCCATTGCTGATTCCCATGATGATGAGGGAGTAGTTCTTCCTCGGGGCTAAGGGTTCTACCGGTAGCTATGTGTTTATCTCTCTCTCTCTCTATGCATGATCATAATGTGATCATGAGCTTTGTAATCAAGTAGATCTACCTTGCTACTCAAGTGCTTTAATAGATCTCTGGCTCTCCCCACGTGTGTGAAAGTGACAACATGCACACCATGGTGGCACTTAGGCTAGAGTTTATAATACTTATCATGAGTATATTTTGAGTTGATTGTCTCTATGAAATTGTGGTGTTTGTTGGAACCATCTAGCGCTCAAGGTGACAGTGTGGGGTTATCTAGACGGGGAAGGCGGACTTTGAGGAGTGTTGTTATAGCCCTACCATGGATTAGAGTGTCCAACCGGAGAGTAGTTCAGAGTAGTATCATGAAGAGAATATATTTATATGAGTGTTCACTAGCGAAAGTATGATCCCTAGGCCTTGTTTCTAAGCATTGAAACACCATTTGCAACTAGATCTGTTACATGTTTGCTTGCTTCCATCTTTTTGCCTTTAGTCTTTTCCTCCCGTCAAGCTCTTTTCTGGCACCGTTGTCTTATATCCATACCACTTGTATTTCACTATCTCTTCGCTGAACTAGTGCACCTATACACCTGACAAGTGTATTGGGTGTGTTGGGGACACAAGGGACTTCTTGTATCTTGATTACAGGGTTGCTTGAGAGGGATACCTTTGACCACTTCCTCCTTGAGTTCGATAAACCTTGGGTAATCCACTTAAGGGAAACTTGCTGCTATTCTACAAACCTATGCACTTGGAGGCCCAACAACTATCTACACGAATAGAAGTGCGTAGACATCATTTCACCGACATATAGCCTTTTTTCCTCAATTTAACATATCCTTGGCATGAATTGACTCAAATTGACATATAGCCTTTATGGGCATTCGTCAAATTTCTCTCTTTGGGTAAGTTTGTGACTTCTGACCTTCTTAGGCTCTGGTCATAGCCCTTTTGGGTAAGTTTTATGACTTCTGGCCTTCTTTGGCTCTGGTATTAACCCTTTTAGGTAAGTTTTTGACTTCTGGCCTACTTTGGCTCTGGTCTTAACCCTTTGGGTAAGTTTGTGACTTCTGACCTGCTTTGGCTCTGGTCTTAACCCTTTTTGGCAAGTTTTTGACTTCTGGCCTGCTTTGGCTCTGATCTTAACCCTTTTGGGTAAGTTTTTGACGTCTGGCCTGCTTTGGCTCTAGTCTTAACCTTTTTGGGTAAGTTTGTGACTTCTGGCATGCTTTTGCTCTAGTCTTAACCCTTTTGGGCAAGTTTTTGACTTCTGGCCTGCTTTGGCTCTGGTCTTAACCCTTTTGGGTAAGTTTGTGACTTTTGGCCTGCTCTGGCTATGGTCTTAACCCTTTTGGGTAAGTTTGTGACTTTTGGCCTACTTTAGCTCTGGTCTTAACCCTTTTGGGCAATTTTTTGACTTCTGGCCTGCTTTATCTCTGGTCTTAACCCTTTTGGGTAAGTTTATGACTTCTGGCCTTCTTTGGATCTAGTCTTAACCCTTTTGCGTAAGTTTATGACTTCTGGCCTTCTTTGGCTCTGGCCTTAACTCTTTTGGGTTAGTATTTGACTTCTGGCCTGCTTTGGCTCTGGTCTTAACCCTTTTGGGTAAGTTTTTTGACTTCTAGACTTATTCGGCTCTGGTCTTATAGATTCCAGTCCGAGTTATCTCATCTGAGATATAGTTGTTGAGTTATATGACTCCAATCTGACATATGTCTCAGATCCAAGTTACTTGACTCAAATCTGAGTTAATTGACTCAAAATCTGAGTTACCTGACTCAAATTCCGAGTTACTTGACTCTAATCCAAGTTACTTGACTCAAATCTGAGTTACTAGGCTCAAATCCGAGTTACTTGACTCTAATCCGAGTTACTTGACTCAAATATGAGTTACTAGGCTCAAATATGAGTTACAATTTGTCGAGATATGATATGATCCTATGATATGCAGGTAAACTAACATAGATTTGGATCCGAGATATGATTTTGAGTTATGGTACGACTTTATGATATGGTGGCAAACCGCCATAGATATGGATCCTAGATACAGATCCGAGATTGAATATGATGAGTTCAAGATACGCTGGTAAATTGCCATCTGAGATACAGAGTAACTTGGCCAACTGATTCAAATAGTAATTCGAGGTATAAGATAACCTGGCAAGCTGAAGTAAATACCAATCTGAATTAAATCCGAGTTAAGGATAACCTAGCAAACTGAAGTAAATACCAATCCGAGTTAAGGATAACCTGGCAAGCTGAAGTAAATACCAATCCGAGTTAAATCTGAGTTATCATGTAACTAGGCAAGGTGAAGTAAATCTGAGTTACCATGTAACTAGGCAAGCTGAAGCAAATCTGAGTTAAATAGGCAAGTTGAAGTAAATCCGATTTATCATGTAACTAGGCGGGTTGAAGTAAATCCGAGTTATCATGTAACTAGGCAAGTTGAAGTAAATCCGAGTTATCATGTAACTAGGCAAGTTGAAGTAAATCCGAGTTACCATGTAACTAGTCAAGCTGAAGCAAATCTGAGTTACCATGTAACTAGGCAAGTTGAAGCAAATCCGAGTTATCATGTAAATCTGAGTTATCATGTAACTAGGCAAGTTGAAGCAAATCCGAGTTATCATTCGAGATTATGGCATATTTTATATCTACTCTGAGTTACAGTTCTATGCATGGAGACACCGAGTCCCCGAGATACTTTTCTACCCTTAGGTGACTCAAATGATACGTTGGCTAGTCCTCGGGTTGATTTATCTCATTCCCGGGGTGAACAGATAAGTGATTGAGGGTGATAGTCCCCGAGTGACATTCGGGGTTACCTCATGTGCGTGTTGGTTGAGTTACTTGATACTCACTGTATGCTTGGTGAGGACGTTGAGTTATGCTAGTTGAGTCATTCTTGTTGAGTCAACCAATACTTACAATACTATTGGTGAAGAGGTTGAGGTTGAGGTTGAGGTTGAGTCATCTCAACAAAGGAGGCTTGTATGCCAACTCCCCTGCTCTCTGTATGTTGAGGAAGAGGATGCAGAGGCTTTCGATCGATGATGGAGTAGAGCTTGATGAAGACGTTCCCGCCCGGATGGAAACCCAACCAGCGCCTCTGATCAGCCCCACGGTGGGCGCCAAATGTCGTGGTGGTATCACGGAATATGCCATGGGTAGGCTAAAGTTGGGGCCGATGGACACTGGAGGAATCCGGGGAGGGATGATGAAGTGAAGACCTCATACGGAAGAACTCAGAGAGACACGATATACCCAGGTTCGAGGCTCTCCTAGTGAGATAACACCTCTACTCCTGCATCTAATCTCATATATCTTGCCATGCTTCTGGATACAATGGTGCTCCTTGAGTTGTACTCTTATGCCTCTAATGGAGATAGCAGAGGAAGAACCCATGCACCTAGTGAGAGAGGGGAGAGGAGCCCTTCGGGGGCC
Source organism: Avena sativa (assembly GCA_916181665.1). Classification (NCBI taxonomy): domain Eukaryota; kingdom Viridiplantae; phylum Streptophyta; class Magnoliopsida; order Poales; family Poaceae; genus Avena; species Avena sativa. The sequence goes on from OV702289.1 coordinate 690,044,816, forward strand.
TCCCTAGGAACGATCCTCCTGGTGCTCCTTATAAAGGGGAGCCCAGGGGACAAGGTATGTCATAACAAGTACTCCATATGAGTTGTCTAGTGGGTCCTTGCCTAGTCATCCTGTCCTTTAGTGAGTCGTCGGTCTTATCTCTTTGGCATATTCCACTGCATATTAGGAGATTCCTAACATATTACCTAGCATCTCCCAAGATGCCTAGCATATTCCTTAGCATCTCGAACCAATAGTGCCAGTCTGAGCCAGGGGCGTCCCAAGACTGGCACATGACGTAGGAGCTTGACTTGTCTTGAAGTGGTATCGATGTAGAGGTCGGCGGTACGTCTGGGGGTCATCCGGGGTGATAAGATTTGGCATATGTGGTAATATAAAAGACCAAACCCAGCCTGGGGCCTGTTGACTCGGCCTAGGGCCTGTTGACTCGGCCTGGGGGGTTGCTGATGTGGCCCAGGCAGAGTAAAGGGCTCAGCCGGGGTCTCCTTAACTCGGCCTGGTCAAGTTGTTGTAGGGGCCCGGCCGGGATGCTGGTAATTCGGCCCAGCTGGTCTTTACTTGATCCGGATCAGGCGGGAGAAGGTCCAGGCGCTGGCTGCCCGTGGTAGGCCGAGGTAGATCTGTTGTCAGCCCACCCGGGGGAGATATGGTGGGGCGAAGTGGCGTTGCGACGTGGTCAGCCCGCGGTGGGCCGAGTCGCCCCCGCGTTGTCCCATCCGGGATCCATCGAGTACTGGCGAGGCAAGACCATAGGAGCTGGCGGGAACCGGCATCGACCGGGCGGCGGGGTAGCGTGGTTCCACGGTGGGCCGAGGTAGCTCTGTTGTCGGCCCACCCGGGGAGGAGGCCGTGATGAGGTGGCGTAGAGGTGGCGGGAGGAGCATCCGGCGGGAAGACCCGCGGTGGGCCGACTTTTGGCTTACGTCGGCCCACCCGGGGGAAGAAGCAGGTGACGAGTGGAGTTGATGACGGGCTGGCCGGGTGATCCTGCTAAGGTGCTGCTGGATTGGGCTGAGTTTCCTCCTCTTTTTCTTTACCTATTTTCTCTTGTATCCCTTTTTACTTCTTTTCTCTACATAGGCTTTCTTTATATCATTAATCTTTTTAGTTGAAACACTTCATACCTCAACTTTGGGGGTACCTGGGGTTAGATCCCCAACAAGCAGAGATTTGCAATGCTCCCTCTGAAACCAAACGGTCAAAGAAAAACATGAGTGCGTATGACCGAATCACACTCAATCCAGCAATCTCCAGGCATGAATCGTCCAATGGAGTTCGTTGTCGTAGCCTTCCGGAACACGACACGCCAGCCAGATCAATGGGGACAAGCATCCGGTAGATCATCATCTTGGCGCGAGTTGGAACCCTAGGACCGCCACATTTATTCAAACCGAGCTAGTAGCTCCCACGCCACCCGCTGGCACCCTGTTGGATCAGCCACTCCAAACCTCGCCGGTCATGCCAGCATCGAGGAAGAAGATGGTAGAACAGGGGCGAGCTTCCGTTGGATCCGGCCGAACCAAGCAGCGAGGAGCACCCGCCGCTGGTCAACGCACTGCCTTGGAAGACCTCCACCACCACCCATGTTCCACATGTGCCGCCCTTATGATAGCCTGCCTCGAGCGTAGAAGATTATCGGAGCTCGTCCGCCCTCACCCCTCATCTTTAACAACTTGGCGTGGCTGCCATCCCCGGTGAAGATAGCAATGACGGCCGTGGAAAGTAGATCAAACGGCGGCTTGCGAGGGTGGAAGAGGGGTCTCTGGAGTCGCCCCGCACGAGGCGACCAGGGAGGGAGGGGAAGGGAGGGAGGCGAACAGCGGTAGCGGCACTGGTCGCTAGCGATGCAAGCGGCGCGGTTACGGGATGACCGCCTCCCGCCCATACTCGTACGCCGGGACTGATCGGGATTGGTGGGATATTAGTAGACGGGACAGATGGGTCCCATGGGATCCGGGAATTAACGCGTTGCATGTCTGCGTGTGTAACCTGCACGACGAGAATGGAGTGCTCGTATCATGCATGCAGGCATGCAGCTAGCTCGTTTGCATGTATATTGCATGCCTCGCGGTGCAAGCTGGGACAGGTGGGACGGGAGCCGCTAATCCCGCCGGCACAATGTGGGATTCCATAAACGAGATTAGGTGATTTTTCCGGCGGGACGGGAGGCGGGTATGGTGGGTGGTCCCATCCCACTTGCATTTCTACTGGTCGCGTGGTTGCGCGATCCGATCGCCTCAGCTCGACTCTCCCCGTGCGTTATTTTTTCCCAACGCCTGCACCGTTTCCTATAGTTTACTCTGTTCTTGCATTTGGCAATTGATGCCATGGAACGGGCACTTTCTTTTCCGGAAAGGACGAAATGGGCACCTACGCTGCAAAGATTTTTATTCGCTCACTGAAACGCAACGCAGAACATCAATTTTATTGCAAGGCAAATCAGTATCAAACCGTTCCCTGATCAGCCATCTCTGCTCCCTGGCCAATGACAGTCACACAAGGGCAGAGAGACGCGCTCTAGCCGCCAGCCCGTACGTGGTGTTTCATATCTCGCCGTCCCAGAGCTCTTCGAGGGACTTGTACGGCCCGTGCTCGGACACGTACCGCTTGCCCAGGTTGATCTTCCCCTGAGGGATCTCGGCGATCCTCCGGCGCTCCTCCTCCGTGAGCTCCCACCCGTCGACGTCGAGGTTCTCACGCATCCTGTCCTCGTTGAAGCTCTTGGCGATGAGGCAGTCCCCCTGCTCGTACACCCAGCGCAGGCACACCTGCGGCACGGTCTTTCCCCTGGAGGCCGCGATCTCCTGCAGGACGCCGGCGTCCATCACGGCGTCGCTGCCCCAGTGCGTGCCCTTGGCGCCCAGCGGCGAGTAGGCGCACAGCTGGATGCCCTTCCCCCTGCAGAACTCCCTCAGCTTCCTCTGCTGCCACACCGGGTTCACCTCCACCTGTCGCGCCAAAACCAACCAAAACCAAAAATGACAGTCACTCACATCACTTCTTGTGATTTTTTACAAAGTTAATAACAGCTTAATCTTCTTTTCTAAATTTCATGGTAGTTAAAGGACCTGGTTGACGGCGGGAGGGATGGTGGCGAAGGAGAGCAGCGTCTCGAGCTTCTTGCAGGAGAAATTCGCGACGCCGATGGCCTTGGCGAGGCCCAGTCTGTGGCACTCCTCCATGGCCTCCCACACGGCCCGCATGTCGAAGGGCTCGAAGTCCTCGGCCGTGAAGGGAGCCTTGAACCGCCCTGCCTTCATGGTCACCGGCCAGTGGACCAGGTACAGGTCCACGTACTCCATCTGAAGGTTTCTGCAATGTCATCACGCGGATGCGTCAAGGTTAGCAAGTTATCAGTCAAATGTCATCTTTAATCACTAGTAGTTCAGTTACACGATAGAAGGGTTCAGTGTGTGACAGAGGCGATCAATGCAGGACAGGACTGATTTGGTCGGCATTTGTAGCTAGCTAGCTTGGTGCCTCCATCATCTTTATTAAAGGTCAAAGGACATCTTCATAAATCAATAGTAGATCAGCTACACGATAGATAGTTCAACAGTGCACTTGCAACATTGGGTTCAGTGCTTCAGTCTCGTGAGAGAGGGGTGATACAGTACCAATTACCATGCAGGACAGGACTGATTTGGTCTGCGTCTGAAGCTAACTCTAGCTAGCATCTTCTGGGAATTGGCATATTGGCTACACATGCCAGTGAATTCTCTACTAGTAGTACTGGTTTTCTTGTCTAGGTTGTCAGATCAGTGTGGTGTGAGAATCAGAATGACCATATTTGTTGGAACTTGGGCCGGCACCGGTTGATGTGGGGGCTCAACCGAATGCCTGAAAGACGCATATGAACATGACAAGCATCGAGACTTGCGTGTAGCTGGAGGGCTGCTGCGCAGCTAGTAGGACCAGTCATGTGTTAGGCATGTCTGCCAGATCCAGTCCACTCGTTCCCCCCTTTCTTCGTCAATTGGCAATTGGATGATTGATTCCCATGTTTTCTAGCATTTTATCACAAGTACGAAACGGAAATTCGAACTGAGTGGCTAATGGTAATACTCCTTTGTTTGGTACTGATTCTCATGCGATCCAAGCAAATCAGAGGAGGGGATGGAGCGTGTGTATAGTTACCGGAGCGTCTGCCTGAGGGCGGGGAGCACCCTGTCGCGGTGCGCGTCGCTGCACCAGACCTTGGAGGTGATGAAGAGGTCCTCCCGGGAGGCGACGGCCCCGGAGCGGACGGCCTCGGCGGCGGCCTCGCCGATGGGGCCCTCGGTGTAGTAGTGCGCGGCGGTGTCGAAGTGGCGGTACCCGAGCTCGATGGCCCGGAGCACGGCGCTCCGGACGGGGTACGGCTTGGGCCCCTGCACCGCCGTGCCCAAGCCGATGCGCGGCATGCCCGCGGCCGTCCTGCCGGCGCCGCCCATGGCGTGACACTCGGGGGCTGAGACTCTGTGCGGTGCACGGGTGCGGATTGCAGCGGGAGGCGCGCCTGAACACTTCAGAGTATGTGTCGCCCACATATATGCACTCCAGATCGAGGCGTTGACGGCACGAGTGCGTGAGCAGCTCGACTAAAAAGCTTGAGCTGATTAAAAAGGTATCCAAAAACAAAAAACGTTTCATGTGGGGATTTCTTCGCTTTCGGTGCTCGTAAGGCATGTTTTTGTTTCGGACTCTTATCCAAACACATGTTCTTTCGTCGTTTTGGCGTGGCCGTTCCCCGTGGGCGTAGTTGATGTTCACTTGACGACGGGAAAGGAATAAAGAAAGAAAGCGATATATATCTACTACTCCCGTCGAGAGTAGTAGAAAAAGAAAGGCCATGATCATGCCATCCTGCGGTTGTTTGGTAGAGCCAGCGAGCGGGAGACCGGCCAAGTCCATGCCATCATCTGCAGGCTGCACGCGCTCACACCATTCTTCTTTGATGGCCAGTTTGAATAGATTATAAACTACGGAGGCACCTCCAAATCTTCCCCGTTACTGTTTGTTACACGGAGTATGTTGTAAGAAGAAATATCAGATATTCTGCCATTTGCTAGTACAATTGTATGAAGGATCCCGGTAGTTCATTCTCCAGCTTTTGTTCAGAACCGTAGTTAAAATCAATTCAACATGAAGAGATAAGCAGCATATAACCTTCATATGTTTTTGCAAACCATCCATAACAATTAATTATGGAAACCAAAAATCTGATAAATACATAACCACAACGCAGATGATACACGCATAGCGGTACAAGTTGACAGGCCATGCCCTTCTTGAGGCATCATCTCTACACCAAGTTATTCTGCCATAGGGAATATGACATAATAACATTATAAGAACTTGCACAGATATTCATGTAGGTCATGGTTCAACAAAGTAATACAGTGTCTGGATGTCACATGGTACAAGGGAGGAAGGAAAAGACGATTTATCATACCGGTCGCACAAAAGAGAACAAATTTATAGGTTCATTACCTGTTCCTATGAATAAGGGCCTAATCTGAAACATGCCAACCTCTAGTTGCTTCCTGTTGCACGCGAGAGCTAACCTTTTCTATACTGGGACTTCTTAGCGGCACCAAAAAGGGGTACAACTCTGCTGCTCTTCATCCTCTGGCACGGTTTTACTCACACTTGATGGACTTGTATATGTGCCGAACAAAGAACAGGGCAGCACGGAAACCAATCATGCCGAGCATCAGGAAGAATGCATAGCAGATGCAGGCCATGTAGCCAAAGAAGAAAGATGTCTGCATGAAGCCAGACATATCCGATCGTGCATAGTAGTAGTACAGACAGTAGCCATAGACGAAAAATCCAGTTGATCCTCCACATAGGAATGATCTGTGTTACAAAAAGGTTACAAACACTGTTCAGCACATCATTTTACTAGATTTCTCAACAGAAAAAAGGGAAAATGCATACTGATTGGATGGCCATCTTCCAAACAGACATTTCTAAAATTATGGTAAGACCAATATTATGTATGTTTACAATCCATTCCCATCCTAGAGCTCAGTACATTAGTCCGTATCATATTTAGCATGTCCAGTATCCATGATATTCTCACATAAGAAAAACATGACTTGTGATTAGAAACACTAACTGAACTCAAGAGCAAAAATAGATTCCGCTATGTTGCTAACCTGCAATTGCAGTACCAAACTAAGATGAGAAGGGAAAAGAGGAGCCCAGGAATCAATGTAGTATAGTACGCTAAACTAGAAGAAAAAAATGGGTGCTTCATTGATTCTTGAACTAACAGACCATAACTGAAGTGAAGACCCAGCCAACACTAGAATAGACCAAGACTATACAAATTAAAATATCTATGTACTGTACAAGTTTGTGGATGTAACAAACAGAAAGAGCAGTTGCACCAACAGGTAAATTACTAACAAAAATATAGCAGGGCTGCTGTGCTCTCACAAAAACTAAATTACACAAATCATAAAGTAGCGCGCTAGTATTGTAAGACTAGTGAACGACCAAAATCATCAAAAAATCCAAATAATTAATCAAAGACAGAAAAATGGATGTACCTCCACCACCACTCATGGTCTTCAGCAGCAAGCTGGAAGTATGTCAGCGCAACAGTAATGAAGGCAGTGACAATAAGGAGGATGATAAAGACTATGAAGAGGATGCTGTAAATGGTGTAGATTCGGTGACCCCAAACACTAGCAAAGATGTAGTAGAGCTCGATATATATAGCGCTAAAAGGCAAAAACCCTGCCATAGCCATCTGTGGAACTGTTGTCCTGTACCAGGGAAGTGGAGGAATCTCCCTAGGGTATTTGGTGGTACGGCAAGGAGCTTGGAATTCACTCTTACTGTTTTTACCAGCAATGCCTCCCAAAACTAGTAGAGGAAATGTAACCAAGGTCCAGATGAGCACAATGACACAGATGGTGCCGAATGGCAATGCTGCCGTTGCACTATAAGCAATAGCAACAGTGTTCAAGAAACAGAATGTCAGGAAGAGAGGTCCGCAAAACAGACACCCTGTTAATAGCAAGTTCCTCACCTGAGAATATAAGCATAAAATGGTAGCATTAGTACTACAGGAATATGATGCATTCCAAAATCCCAACATACCAGAAGAATCTAGAGTTATGAAGGCAACACATACCCAGTTTGTTCCCTCTAGCTGGCAATAGAATGCGGTTGCAATGTACCCAGCAATTCCTGAAGTAAGTGCATAGATGACAACCAATGCAGTGAAAAGTGCACCACGATTGTAAGGGTAGAATACTCCAACAAGTGCAAGCAGGAATATAAAGGTTGTTCTGCCAGAAATAAGATCGTTAGACATGTGCATCGAAGGGATAACTGAATGATCTTTAGTTATGCAAGGTATGGTAATAGTATTGGCAAAAAGGAAATATCAGCACTTACAGAGCAAACAGTTGAGTTCCAGTGCCAAGAGCAGCTGAAAACAATGACTTGTTCTTGGGGAACCGGAAGACATCGCCATGAATATACTTCCATCCAGACTCTTCTTGGTCATCAACTGCTTCCTCGTCATGAGCATACCTTCATTTGAATATACACAATGTTTAGAAACATAGAGAAGAAGCATAGTCAATGTTCTTACGCATATATGACAATAGAGCAGACCGACTCACAGTTGAATACTCACTAATGAATGATACAAAATTACAAATGGGTGAACATACGAAATATGCCCATTAAGGGCAACCTGAGCCGAAGTAACCAGAGAAAACTTAATCTGTTTCCTAATCTAGAGACAGTAACTTTTCCCAGCTCTATAATATCTGGATAAAATGAGGACTGGAAGAACAACTAGTGGAGCAACATGCACAGAACAGTGGATGTAAGACAATATACCCATTCATGATATAACAGCCAGACAGCCAGACAATTGACGGACTCTTTGATTCAAATGATCCTTACATGCTTTCCTACTGGAGTTATTTGATTGGAAGGACTTTTTATCTTAGGAATTTGTCCTACTGATTATTTTGTTGTAAATTTTCCACTCCGGAAAGATCTTTTGTTTTACTCAATCGTGCAATCAAACAACATTTGGTGCAAATTCAATCATGTAGGATTCAGTGTAGGCCTGGCATTGCAATTCTTTGTTTTTTTCCCATTCCTGCAATTTTGGAATCCTACAAATCAAAATGCCCTAAATAATTATACCAGAGATGTTTCGTGCAAATTCATAATGATTGCCTATTTTGTAGTAAGAATTAATAACAAAACAAATCATATGACTTGATATTGTATGTCTCTAATGTATGGCAATGCAGTTGGGTTAAGTACAAAATTAAGATTGTTCTAGCACATCTGGGAATCAAAAACATTGTTTTCAGTGGGTAGTTAGTTATTTCACAAAAAATAAGTTGGCAGAAACAAAATTAACTTTGTTTTCTTATTCCTGCGGGTGTTTTTTGGAATCCTATGAATGAAATAGGCCCTAAATAACTATACCAGAGATGTCTCACGCAAAATTAAATTTATCATGATTGCCTGTTCTGCAGTAAGAACTGACAACAAAACAAAGCCTATGGCATGAGATCGCATGCTTCTGTAATTCATGGCAATGCAGTAGGTTAAATCAAAATTTAACATTGTTCTAGCAGATGTGGGAATAGAAAACAGTATTTATAGTTTGAAACTAGTTATTTCACAAAAAAAAAGTTGGCAGAAACTTACTTAACAAAGTCATTCTTGAGCACTCGCATGAGGATCGTGGCCAAGAACCCTGTCAGGAGAAGGACCGTAACACAAGAGTTTATAATGGAGAACCAATGGACCTCCAAGTGATGCGGCATGTTGGAGGAACTGGAATACTTCTCCATCCTCTTCTCAAAGGGTGTCGGCGTCTCCTTCCACTTGACAGTGTAAAGGAACTCCACATCGGTCTCCCTGTCCTCCGTGAGGTCGACCAGTGCGCTCTGGTCGGTGTGCACGTTGATCTCAATCACCCGGTCGTTGTTGTAGAGGATGTCGAAGATGATGTGCCTGTACAGGTAGTACTTCCACTCGCTCGGGGGCAGCTTGGTCCCCTTGTCCACCTTACCGATGAAACCCCAGAGCGGGAGATCGTCGTAGTACATCTGGAAGTAGTAGTCCTTGGCTACCGAGTTGCGGAACTTGGCCACGTCCTCCTTGGCGAGCTTCTTGGAGCAGACCGCCTTGGAATCGTAGTCCACACGGAAGTCGAGCTTGTAAGGCGCGTCGACCAGCCGGTCCCCGTTGAGGACCTCGCCCAGCGCCTCGCTCTTCTCCTTCACTTTCTCTGAAATTTGAAAGTCGTCTATAAGCATAACACATAATTTGAAACGGAACCTGTTGGTACTGCCAAACAAGTAATACTGTGCGGGAGGCATGGAATGGTGAGAAAACTAACCTGGGGAGCAGAAAGGGAGGTCGAAGTACCGATACGTCTCGCTGCAAAGGGAAATGAGCAACGCGTGAGAATGGCGTTTAGAAAGGAGAAGGGAAGGCTGCTTTACAGACAGATCCGACTCTTAACGCTGCAGACAAAAGGGGTTCAATGCGTCCAGAGTTGGCGCCCAAAACGACAGTTTATAACAGAAATACTAATAGAAGCCTACTTGTAATCAGGTAGCGTATACTAAATTAGTCGGGATTCTGGCCAATCCAGACATAAGTTTGTCTGCTAGATCTCCCAAACTACGCGGTGTCCACCTACCTACTGAGCGTAAAGCCCCGAACCACGCTCGGACCCGATACCGGACAGAGAGAAAAATCCACGCGCGCGCTCGGACGAATCTAAGGATCGGATCAACCGACACGCGCGCGAACCATTGGGTACGGGATCTGGAGAGGGAGGAGATCTCGCGGACTGACCTGGGGTTGTGGAAGGGCCCGACCTTGTTGGCGTAGAGCGGGACGGGCTCGCCTGCCTTGTAGCGGTGGTCGGAGCCGTCGGAGAAGACGCCGGCGACGGCGAAGGCGAGCAGGATGAGGAGCGCCGAGGCCGCGCCCGCGGCCGGCGATGCCATCTGGCGTCCCCCGGGGCTGGCAGAGCGTTGACGGGCGAGGCGAGAGCGGGTTCGGGGCACGAGGGGTGGAAGAAGGGGCGGGGAGATCTGAGTGGCGCTTTGCTTGTGTGCTTCTTAATAGAGAGACCTCGGGAGAGGGGGAACGGGGAAGGAAGGAGATCTGGCTGGGGGTTGGGTTTGGCTCAGGTCCTCTTCGGATGGCGTTATTTTTTTCGTTTTCTTCGAGAGTCGGGTGGTGGAAGGTGGCGATGTACTCGATTGATTGATTGTATTGGTCAGCTAGCTAACCCACATTTTGCAAATGCGTCGGTCGCTTTGCCACGAACCCAATCCAGCTCCAGCTCCAGCTCCAGAACGGTGAGCAGGGAGGTTTGAGTCCAGTGCAAGTCTCTTTAGCGCCTTTTTGGCAGAATCGTCTGCTCAAATCTCGTTATTGGTGTACCCCCTACTAGTAGACTTGTAGTTATACTACTACTGTAAGTTGTTAACTTAAATAAGAGCGCGTTATGCGCCAGGGCAGATCATCAACCACCGACAAGCTCATGCAAACATAGAACGTTTACATAATGGAACGCATCATTAAGAGAGCTTCAATCAAAACGAGACTGTAATTACTGAGCACACAAGTAACGGTACCTGTTGTCAGAATGGGTATAGTAAATAATTACTCGTTCCGGGTGAGAACCAAATCGAAGAATCACCAGATCAAACCGACAAAGGATATCAATATATGCCAAGTCTTCTAACCTCAAAATTCACAGGACTTCTAAGCACAAGAAAATCGGTATTTACTCCAATAGAACAACACACCCATATATAAGTATATATAGGATATCCACAGATAATTATGCTTGAGGTCAAAAAAGGCATGGTGGTATTTACATTAGTAAAAAACAGAGAAATCTCAATAGTACACGAGAAATCCAGAATCTGTCTGGGTGGAGATACAACTGAACTTGAGCAATTACATATTAACACTAACAACTTTACAACAATAGGCTACAGATGAATGAATTTCATGTCAGGGCAACACCCCTTACGTTACAACAGCACCCATTGCAATTTGCAAGCAACGACTATGGACTAACCCAGCTCAAAAAAACTATGGCCTAACCTAATTTCTCCGAGCTGTGCTTTGGCAACTGCTCTCCAGAGCTGATGTTAGCATGTCTGTGCAGAACTGATCATCTGGTTTCAACCATAGAGCCTGAAAGAAAGAAAAAACAGAGATGAGAAAAATCGTTGTCGAACCTTTTGTTGACGAAACGGAAGAACTGAAAAATGATGTGGTGGTTCCCGTTTGAACCATGTCTATTTGTCCAATGATCCCTTCCTATGAAGGTATGAACTGCGTGCATATATGAAGTGGAAAAAACAATGGAAGATTTCAGCAAATGTATATTTTTGCACAAGTCTATGTTGGCCTACCCTCTAGAATGAAGGTGCTTAATATAGAAAACACTCGTTTAAACAAGAAGGCTAAACGTAAAAACTCACCTTGTGGTAGTAAGTTATGGCGTCTTCAAAATTATCCTGTATATTGAAAAAAATATTACTAAAACTAATATAGACTCAGAAAAAAAAATGATGGTGTCATTACTTAATCTCAAACAGTCAAAGTGTCAGACATGAAAAAATAAACGAATGGTACCGTTCTCATTCTTAAAACCATTTTTTACAACTTCCTGTGCACTTATTGGTGTTTTAAGTCTAAACTCCTTCCTGCCTAATTGTTTTGGTTTGTACAGCAAGCTTAACTTATACTAATTAGCAACAAGTCAACCAAGTTGTGTACAACATCTAAAATGTGCAACTACTCGATTTCTATTGGAGAAAGAATCAAGGCTCAGGCTCATCTTCTAAGTTGACTTAACAGACACTACCCAAAAAAATGTGATATAGGGATAATCCCTGACCCAAAACACCTTCAATTACAGCACAAGCCCAGCTCAAATATATACCCTAGAAGTACCCCTACCCATATCACAGCCTCAACCCAACACGCTGATGTGCGCAGCCTCCAATATACCCAGCACACTGTTGTGTGCAGCCCCGGTATACCCAGCTCACTCATGTGCAGCCTCCAGCCAACACTTCCTGCTGCCTGCCTCCACGTTTGTCAACAACACCTCTAATATTGTCCAGATATTTTCCTTTTTCAATACATAATATACTATACCTGTGATGTTACTTTTAGAAAGTGCAGTGTTCCTATACCTGTAACACGCGTCCGTATAACATGGACAGCCGTAACAGAATCATATGGATACATATGACCTTAGGCTTGCAAGTTTCAACATTATGGATATATAAAGATTATTCCTGGACAAAGCAATATGAACGATAACATACTGCATCTTCCAGGTTCTATCGCCATTATGCAATACTACCTACCATTCCTAAAAATATAAGATGTTTTGGTAGGCTAAAATAGCCTACAAAACGTCTTATATTGTGGACAGAGCTAATAGATTGGGAGGATAACAATGTACAAAAAACTAAATCAAAGGGATCAGGGAAATACCATAAGTTGGTATGTATAAGCAAGACCAGAAAATGCACTCAGAGTTTTTGTTGGAAAAGCGAGTGCTTTTTCATAATATGATATTGCTTCTTGATACTTCCTGTTGAAACAAAAAAATGTTAGTTGGGAACTGATAGTTTGATCAAAGCTAACAAGAAAGTACTCCCTCCGTTCCAAAATATAAGATGTTTTAGCCTTTTTCTGAAACGCATTTATCTAGACGCATTTTAATGTGTAGGTTCAGAGCAAAATGAGTGAACCTACACACTAAAAGGCATCTAGATACATGTATTTTAGAAAAAAGTTAAAACATCTTATATTTTGGAACGGAGGGAGTACTAGCACTATCTTCCAAGTTATACTAACCCATGCATAACAAGGAACTACTCCCTCTGTTCTAAATTATAAGATGTTTTAGTCTTTTCCTGAAACACATGTATCTAGATGCCTTTTACTGTGTAGGTTCAGAGCAAAATTAGTGAACCTACACACTGAAAGGCATCCAGATACATGTGTTTCAGCAAATGGCTAAAACATCTTATACTTTGGAACAGAGGGAGTAGATAAGTTGCTATAGTTTACCATAAAAAACACTCTAAGTGAGAATATGACAATATGTTAGGCAAAACCAAACACAATATAATGTACTCCCTCCGTCCAGAAATAAGTGACTTGGATTTGTCTAGATTCGCAAATATCTATACACTAAAACGCGTATAGATGCATGCGAATCTAGACAAATCAAATTCACTTATTTTGGGATGGAGAGAGTATGTACGGTATTAAATAAATTCTGATGTGGTTTATAGCTTCATTTTGGCTCTACAAACAAACAGTCCCACAGATCCAAATGCACTCGTACATAGTCAGGTAGTGGCTAAAAAAATATTATCATTTATTTTGTAGACTAGAAGATGTTTTACAGAGTAACTGCTGATGTAAAGTAAAATACTCCCTCCATCCCAAATTAATTGACACAGCTTTGTCTAAATATGCGACGTGTTTTAGGTGTAGACATGTGTATCTAGACAAAACTGCGTCAATTAATTTGGGATGGAGGGAGTACTTTATTTCATATTCCCTTGCATTTTTTTGTTCGCTTGCATATAAGATATAACGACATTCATAATCGAGGCATGTAAATGAGATCAGTCTTAGCAAATATCTAGCTCACCTAGCATAAACAAGTTAAAAGCTAGCAAATTTATGAACTACTCCCTCCGTTCTAAAATATAAGATGTTTTAGCCTTTTTCTGAAACACATGTATCTGGATGCCTTTTAGTGTGTAGGTTCGCTCATTTTGCTCCAAACCTAAACACTAAAAGGCATCTAGATACATGCGTTTCAGAAAAAGGCTAAAACATCTTATATTTTAGAACAGATGGAGTAAAACATAATATGTGAAGCTACTGTTTCAATTACTTGAGTTTTCGCAGTGCATGTCCAAGATTCACCAATGTTGGTTCCCACATCTCATTCACGGAAGATGACGTATGTTCCAGTGTTAACTCAAACCACTGAACTGCATTTTGATACCTAAACATTAAACAAACAAGAATATCAAGTCACAAAGAGCAAAAAACACAAAAAAAAAAATAGCTGGCGTTACTATGATACTTCTATCTAGCAAACTACCCAATCCAATACGAAGAAATGTCACAAGTCTGTTTAGTGGAGAAGTGCATGTATTTGGAAAACAAACTAGGAAAAAGATCATACGTATGAAATTTCTTAAATCTAGCAATCTCAAATCAGGAGGGAAATTGCCCCCATTTCAAACATGCTATGCATATAAGACTTGCATGCTGAAGCAAGAATTTTATTCAAAATTTCAAGAACCTCCTAAAAAGGCATATATGTGCATCATGGGCAACATCATTAAGACTTCAATAACGACTTCCTGTTTGGTATTTTGTGATGTCCCAGAGCCCTGTGATAAATACATTTTTGTCCACCAGAAATGCCTAACATGACACTTTGTAGTGAACTCAAGACCCAAATTTGGGAAGCCATTCTTGAAGCTAACCGTCTAGAACTAAAGCAGGGCATTTGGTGGGTACATCATACTAGGATAACAAAAACCTTTAGAGCAGAGAAGCTTTCTTACTCTTTCATATTATAAGCTACAACACCCAACTCGTTATATATAAGTGGATCAGATGGACAGATGGATTTCGCTTGCATGAAGAACTGCAACACAGAAACCAAACTGGATCAATGAGAAATGGCAACAAAACTTTGTTTGTTACAAACAAGCTTATATATATATAGCAAATGGTGTCGTGCAGCCATAAGTAACAGCATCCTTTTGTCAACAACCACGAGCATTTAAGATGTTAGATCTGAAATAAAGGGGGTAAATGAACAAAGTTGCTTGAATAACCAAGCTCAAGCAGGAGCAAGAATACTCACCGATTCCAATATCAACTTAATTCAAACGCAACTTGCTTAAACTCTGGCCGTGAATACATTCATGCGGACATTACATTTGGTAGCCAGCATGACAGATACCTTGCAATTCTTTCTTACAGTGCCAAGCTTGCAAACTGCTGCGCAGTTTATGGGAGCCGCAAGCAGCTTTGTAGCCTATTTGAACTTTGGGATTTTATTAAGTATTTGGAAGTTCACGATAATTTTGGAGACATTCTTAAATGTTACAGTAATAGTTCTCACCATGAGCTACAACAAATACCACTCCCTTGAACAATAGCAAAAGCCAAAAGCGAGTTGTGCATAATGATTACTCATTTTTCTTTAAAAGCATGGCCCACAATCCGCAACATTTAAAAATCTCCTGTTGCCTAAATGTATTTTCCCACAATCATCGGCACTCAAACCCTACTGTTTCCGTAAAATATAAAAGTATCAAGGTAAATGGGCAGATGATAAGGCAGAAACACTAGCTCTAGCTGAGTTTCTCTACTACAACAAATTCTTCTGAACAAATTAAACTACTAAGCAACCTGAAGTACCTGCTCTGCAAGTTTGAAGTTATGCATTCGCACATATTGCATGCCCATGTATAAAGTTGGGAGATGGCATCTGAAATAGAAATGAAAATTAAAGAAGGAAGATAGAAGCTAGAAAAAAGTGTGGTGTATAGTAGATTATTGAGGAAAATAAGATATTTATACCCGAAAATAAAGAGAGTGAACTAATGCATAATTCTCATAACCAATATCTGATGGAAATATAGTGATCAATAAATAAATAAGGCTTGCCATGCATCCCACAAGAAAACATTGCTGGATTTCAACCTAAATAAAAAACGCCCAGGAGATATTTGAACGGATGAGAAAAGTTTGGCACAGTTTGGAGTTGAGCGCTCAAAATACAGTGTGAATAATCACTACTTGTATGGTATGGTATGAGATAAATGTTGGCATGTTCCCAAGCCAAAATCGGGAATACTAAGCTGGCATGTGGTACTACAAATTTCATCTAAAGTAGAATAATATGTAGAAGAATATATTCTTTTGTAGAGTACAACACAGTAAGAGAAGAAAACATGGATTGGATCTTCAGATAAGCACTAAATTTGGAATGTCAAAACAAACAGAGTGGGGATTACTGACCCAGGAAATAGTCGAGCTGCTGTCCTAAAAGCAGCCATTGCCTGGTCACCCTCCTCTTGAGCAGCATAAGCAATACCAGTACCAAACCAAGCAGGAGGAAATGTTCCGTCTAACCCTGTAGCTTTGCTGATAGGAAATGCATTAGTGTAAAGTATATTTGGTAGCTTTGTCAGCAAATTTGAATATCCCAAAACATATCCTGCACCATCTCAAATAATTGGGAAAAGTATGTGTAATCTTTTAATCGAGGAAAAAACAAAGAAAGTGCTTCTAACCATAAAAAGCATTAATGCCAGATTTCAAGGAGTAAATGACAGAAAACGAACTTCAAATAGACAGTAGTAACAGTTGTACAGGAAAATATGCTTACCAAAAGTATCTCCTTGCTTGATCATACTTCTTAATACAGTAATAATAGCACCCCACAGCAAACCAGGAAATAGCCCTACAGAGGGTCAGAAAACAGATCAGAAATATATGCTTTACACATGCTGACTGCAAACAACAAGTATAATATCTTCCTTGTTAAAAATACTATAGAAAGATGCATAAAATTACAAGAATGCTAATATATGTCTCAAACTGTTCAATACACAAACGAAAGTAAGAGTCGAGAACTGTTAAGTCTGTCTTATGGGATCATGTACAACAAATTCTGAAATATAATTGGTCGGTCAATTATTAAGGTAGATACTCACTTTTGAGGATAATCTTTCACTAAATTGCATGACAAAAGATAAAGATCATTGGAATGCCCAAGCTCCATTGCAGCAGCCAAATGCACTAATGTGCATTTTAAATGAAAAGGGTCTCTTTCAAGTAACCTGAAAAAAATCAGAAGAATGTAAAATCAGTATTAGTCAAGTAAACAACAATGGAAAAGGAGTGTTACCAACTTACACAGATGTGAGTTCAAAACATTTTTGGTATTCTCCACTCTGATGGTAGTATTCAGCTTTGCAAGCCAAAACATCGATGTTGTTTTTCATCATTTGACCAGAACCTGAAGAAGATATACTGCAAGATTCACGTTCAAGTTCCTTGAATTTGGCTTCCACCACATGTTCTTTTTCATGCTACAAGGCGAAAAGAAGGACCAACAAAGCATCAATAAGGACCTACAGCATCGATTGTATGTTCGTATGCCATATACAGCATCATATTGTTGATTAGGTGGGTACCTTCTTAATCAAACATGAGTAGAATGCTGACAGCCACCCATCTTCTTTCCCGAATTTCAGGGAGGATAATAACTCAGATTCTGAAATACAGTGTAGCATCATACTCTTGTTTTAATGAGCAGAGAACTAAAGGAATTTCCAAACTTGCAGGTAAATTTTGTTCTCTAAATTGGTCGAGTGATGACATTAAACACGTGATAGATATATCCTCAAAGTTTGCAGTTTACAGTTAACAGAAAGAAGAACAGACCGATTTTGTAAAGCTTATCTAGTTAATACGTATTCAGCATTTTCCAGTTCGTACATAATTAAAAACTATCAGAGTGCTGAACGCACAGTTCTACCAAAAGAAAAGAAAATGCAAACGAATACTAAATCAATGCAGACCATCTATGAAAAGCAATGCAGGACATACAATATAAGCAAATATTTGAATGAATGCAGTTCTAGTTTGAAAAGCAGTGCAAGACATAAAACTAGCATGCACAATATAAGCAAACCTCAAGATAGACCCCATAACAAGAACAAAAAGACTGATTTCAACTTTGGAAGCTTACCTTCCTCGCACGTTAACATGTAATTATCAACAAGGCATTCAAGAGCCTGACAAGTAAATCAAAAAGACAGTTAGGATCATGACAAATGAGGATAATACAGGACACCAGATCTGGGGGTCTAACCAGCTAACAGATGTTCCCACAACATCAATACAATGGCAAACAAGTCTTCAAACATAATTATGATAGTAAGGATTTCAGTCGATTATGGATTAATGGTGTTTTGTTGCAATGATATGTACTAATATCTACTTTCAGCACTACTTGAAAGAACAATAACATGGCAGTGTGTAAAAGAGTTGTTTTGTTATCATTTGTGACCACAAGTTACAGCATTATACAACTAAGACCCACATCACGACATTCTGAAAATAAGATTCGGGGACATAAACGGACAAGGTATTGGCCTACTGTATTTAATTGGTTATGCGAGAAAGCATGTCGTCTCTAAGGCCATAGTTGACTCAGCACATCAACCCCATACAGAAGTTCGACAACCCAATTAAAGAACAGACATGTCAAAGTAAATGTGAGACCAATGAAGTGGTTAAAATTCAGGTTCATGGTGTGTACAAAATAGATGTAGAATCTGGCCTTCAAATAAAATTAGGCTACAGGTATTTTCCTTACACAATATCAATTACAAGTGACAGTTATTTTAATCAACAAAGCTAACAAGCATCAGAATATTCCATATTTATGTAGTCAGATGATAATTCTCACCTCATAACACAACGGATCAACTTTAACTGCTGCCTTGTACCTGATATGCCAGCAGAAGGAAGTAACTAAGCCTTCTTAACCAATTACTAATTCAACTTAAAAGTGCTTAAAGAAAAAAATATGATTATCCATACCCACACTGAAAGTGGTTATACTGTTTCGAAATATACAAACAGTAATGGAAGTAAAGTAAATGAAAGTTGCTTATTTCACCATTGCCGAGCAAGATCACGATTATCCAGTGCTTCATATGCCTTGCCACGTAAGAAACATATAGCTGATTTGATCTGGAAAGTTATGAGTCACAATGATAAGCAACCATAATAGCAATTATTCAGAGAGAAACACAAAAACAAAGTCACACATTGATCTCGTGATCTTCAGCATCCTTATCAAAATAGATGTCACTGCCATCATCCTGATCAAGAAGATTGCCATGTTCATCAACTTTGGCATCCCCGAGCATCAGCAAACACTGATGCCATTCTTTCAACTCCTCCTGGTCACGAAAGAACATGTGAACCATGCAGCACATAAAAACATAAAGGGCAAACTTGCCACGCTAAGTTAATAAACTAAAATGATGACATAATAGAAACATCAAAAGCCATTTATCTTTTCAAATTGCCAGTAAAGTATTGTATAGGAGCCATAAATTAGACAATGTTATACTAGACCATGAATTCTACATCTCTGTTTCAGATTTCTAGAGTTAGGAGATCTAAGTCAAATTAAACAACTATTTACATGGACATATTTTGATCCTTTCCCCATAGAGAATCTAAATGCTGCAGGGCGACACCACAACACATAAAATGGATGTATTGACAGTTCAACACAAACACCACTCCACTCAATTCTCTTCTAGCAACCAACAGTAGAAAGCATGCGATCTGTTACAACCGAAATCTCAAACCAAACAAGCTAGCCAGAACCGAATCGAACACCTAATATGTTTGACAGCTTACGCTGAAACAATATGAGTGTATCCTGTTGATCATTTGGAGCATTGGCAGGGCATTTGATACAGGCCAAAAACAAAACCACCAGCTGTAAAGAAGTACTATGTAAGAAAATGCTCAATCCAACTCAAACACCTGCAACTGAAAGGAAAACAAACGAATTTTACCGAATGCTTGCAAATGCAGATATTCGGCCAAAAGTCCTGACGAAATGTTAGGCCAAACGCACTATGAATTGGTAAGCCCGAGGGCGCGGAGGCAGGGAAGAGAAATTGGAACTTAATCGGACGCACGCAACCTGTTCGACGAAATGCCTGAGTGGAAAAGGGGGATGGAGAGTAGAGCTCACGAGGCACTTGGCGGCGAGGAACCTGAACCGGAGGTCGCGGAGGAGGCGGGAGTTATTGAGCACGTGCAGCGCGCGGCGATAGTGGCGGCCGAGGAAGAGCGCCTGCGCGAGCATGTAGACGTCGGCGGGGTCGCCCGTGGCCGCGGCCACCTTGTCGGCGAGGAAGATGGCGGACGTGTAGAGGTGCTTCCCGACGCTGTCCCGCACCACCCCGCGCAGCCGCTCCACCGCCTCCTCCCTCATCTCCGCCTCGGCCTCGCCGTCTCTCCTCCTCCGCTTGGGGTTTGGCGCTGGGGCTGGGGCAGCGGCTGCGGGGAAGGAGGGAGGGAAACCGAATTTCGTATCCAACATTCGAACTAGGGTTCGCAAGTGTGGTTCCTTAAAACAGAACGGGGAATTCGTCTCGAAAAATAAATAAAAATGGTGAAGAATTTCTATCCCTTTTTTTTTTCTTTTTGATGAAGGCAAAAGAAGGAAGTAATCAGGGAACGGTCGAAAGTGGGAATTCTCCGCCGGTTTGCCTCAGATCTGAATAGATTCGTTCTGGAATAAGCCAATCGTGGATGACTCGTCTAAGAGCTATACATCTAATGCAAAATGCGGCAGCACTTTTTGCTGTTTGCGGCAGCAACTTTGCTGCTCGCGCTTTACCAGATGCTGCAAAATGCAGCACCTGCCTCTCCAGCAGTTGCCGCAAACAAATAGACACACGGCGGAAAAATTAAAATAGGTAATCATAGGATACGAAGCTAGATTTGAGTTTGTCTAGATTCGCATGTACCTATATACTAAAACGTGTCTAGATACATCCGAATCTAGACAAACCCACGTCATTTATTTGAGATGGAGGGAGTACAACGAAATACAACGCGGATTGAGCAAATTTAAACAAACTTCGATTGAATTTAAACCTAACTTTAAACCCTAGATCTAATCATGCCAACTGAAGTCGTTGGAGTCGCCGTTCGCGTCGTCGTCGGTGGTGTCCCATAAGTCGTTGTCTAGCTCATCGGAGACCTCAAGCTTGATGATAGGGGTTGTCGGCGGCGGTGCGGCATTGGACGGCCCGGCGCCGCTGATCTTCTTCTTCCTCGTGGCGTCGAAGGCGAGCTGCGCCTGCACGAGCTCCGGCTGGTCGCGGGCGAGCTGCGCCATGCGCATGTCGTCGAGCGCACCCAGCTGTTGCTGCCTGGCAGCGCGACGCTGCTCCCTCTGCGCCTTGACTTCGACAAAATGCATCAGCGACGGCACCAGGAACTCGGCCTCCTGCAGCGACCCAGCGTCGGGGAAGTTGAGGTCGCGGCGAGGGCAGCCAAACCGCCACGCCGTCGTGTCGTAGGTTCGGGCGGCTTCCTCGGGGCTATCGAAGGTGCCCAACCACCACCTGATGTCGTCGTTGCTGATGTTGGCAGCGAAACGACCGGAGGGCCGCATCCTCACGCCGAGGAAGTCGGTCAGCCCCTTTGACCTACGGCGCGATAGCATCACGGATTTCGGTGGCGAGAGCTTCGATTGGCGGCGGGGTTCGTTGATTAAGGCTTGGAGGCGGCGAGTGGCATCCGGATCTGGAGGCGAGGAGGCTTGCCGGCAGCGGCGGATACAGTGGTGGGGAGAGAGAAGGTGGGAGGAGACGGTTCGGCTGCGCGCACGCATGAGAAAATATGTGATAGCTGCGTGGTTACCACAAATATGCAGCACGAGGCGCTGCTGCTGCAAAAAATGTGGCACCTGTTGTAGAGCGTTTTTCGCCGTTTCGTGCCGCATCCGGTGGTTATTCGGCTTACTGCCGCATTATGCGCAGCTGTTAGAGATGGTCTAAGTGACCAAATGTATCAAACGTTCTCTTCTTGGTCTTAGAGAGCGAATGCATGATCTAGGCTATCTGTGATGCAAGCAAAACTAATTACATTCTTTAATAATTTCAAGAGAAAATTATGTTCAGTTCAACAAAAAAAGAATTTATGTTGTATATCCTAACCTGTTCGATCATTTCTTGTCCTCGGCATATCAGATTTAACAAGTTGAACCTTATATTGAGAAATTAGTCACCTTCGATCCCTCCATTCGTCTGAAACGGTATGACTGTTCATGTTGACCTAGATTAACACATCTAAGCACACCCCTCTCTCCCTCTCCCTATCTCTCCCTCGCTCTCTCTTCCTTCGCAACAAACCACCGATCTAGAGTTGGAAAATAGAGATGGGGTGCATATCTATCTCCCCATCTCCCTCTGCGGGCTCCCATGTGGGCTCCTAAAATTCGGGGGTTTCCTCGGTTAAGGGTTTAAGTTGTTCAATGTTGTAATATAGGTGAGAGACAAAAAACTATAATTTTATCCTTCTCATTTATGTAGTCATTGGTTCTCCTAACATCTAGCAAATGGTACTCCCTCTGTCCTAAAATATAAGGTGCGTAAGGTTTAGTCAAAAGTCAACATTTTCTAAGTTTGACCAAGATTATACACAAAAATATAAATATTTATAATACCAAATCAATATCAATGGATTTATCATAAAGTATATTTTATTATTGTGTCCATTCCATAATGTAGATGTACAATATTTTTTCTAAATATTTGGTCAAAGTTAGTAAGATTTGACTTTTGACCAGTTCTTAGGCACCTTATATTTTGAAACGGAGGGAGTATGATTTGGGGAGTCTAAACTCTCATTCATTAGTGAATGATTTGATGGACATTACCTAATATAAGTATTGCAACACGATTAAGTCACATGGTTCATCGTTGTAATAATTAAAATGAAGTATCCTACTCCTTAAACCATGAGATCATATTTAATTACTATCACCCGAGGCTATTTTGACTGCATCAACCGTCACACCGTAATAGGATGATCATAAAGATGTTGGGTCCGCAGCATAGAAAACAAAAAAATTCCTACGATGAGAACTATACGTCAAGATCTATCTACTAGGTACAGAGCAACGGGTGGACATACATCCATCGAGAACTTACCCTCGGAGACAACGAGTTTTGTTAACGAGTAGGAACTCGTGGTTGATATAGTCATACACTTGTCGATCTCAAGATCGTGTGGAAGTCCGAGCGCCGCAAATCAGCAGCGCATCCGTCCCCGCACACACGTTCAAGCCACCGGACAACATCCACCTCCTTGCTCCAGTGATGCAGTGGAAGCAGCAACTCTTTCCAGACGAAATGCCACCGAAAACATGTATCTCACTAATCCGAGACCATGGGGAATAATTCTAGAGGGAAAGAGAGATCCTTTACGAGAAGGTGTGTGAAAGAAGGAGGAAGAGGGGGGCCTTTTATAGGAGGAGGCGGTGCCCCTCCCCATGGCCGGCGCCTCATGGGGGGTGACCCCTCACCTCCCCCATTCATGTGGTGGTAACCCCTCCACATTAAAATGCCTCTTCATATTCCCTTTTAAAGTCTCCACTTTAAATGCATTAAAATTCTCTAAGTTTAATGCTCTCTCATTTAATAAAACTCTTTTATTAAATTTATTCAGAATTTTGTTAATTACTTTAATTAACAAATATTCACATAAAACCCCTTGCAACATTTCAATATCACATGCAGAACCACTTTCTGCAATTTCACCCGAAACAATTCCGGTTTCTATCGAAATAATTCATGCGCTTTGCAATTCTTTCGTCTGAAACATATGTGCTCCAAAATGGTGTCCGATAACCCTTAAGTGTGTCACCCTACGGTTCGCGAATAATGCAGACATGATTGAGACTCCTCTTAGATCAATAATCAGAAGCGGGACCTGAAGATCCATACTGACTCCTGCATATTCAATGATGACTTCTGTGATCGTGAGACCTTTAACGCTAGTAATTTAATCCCTTTGTCTCATGATACAATACATGTCCGAGATTCGATCATCGGTATCCAAATATCTAGTTTGATCTCGTTACCGACATGCACTCTTTTCTTGTTCCCGTGATATAACATTTCAGTGATCACATCACTTGCTTGCAAGCTATCCTAATGTGATATCACCGAGAGGGCCTAGAGTATATCTATCCGTCATCGGGATGGACAAATCCCACTCTTAATCCATGAGCCTCAACATAACACCTTCGTAGCACTGAACCCATCTTTATAGTCACCCTGTTACGGTGTGACGTTTGATGTTATCAAGATACTCTTCTGGTGTTAGCAATTAACATGATCTCATGGTCTAAGGATAAAGATTACTTCGTATGATGTTATAGCAATATAAACATAATGACTTGATCGTAATGCTATACTTCTGATGAATGTTCATTACATCATTTCACAAATGTTGTGACCTTGTTATTAACAACATCCAATGTCCATGATCAGGAAACCTTGATCATCTTGTTAATCAACAAGCTAGTCTATAAGAGAGGCATAACTAGGAACCCTTTTTGTTTATTAAACACACATGTATTAACGTTTCCGATGAATACAATTATAGCATGCAAAATAAACATCTATCATATACGAGGAATACATAATAACAATTTTATTATTGTCTCTCAGGGCATATTTCCTTCAGTCTCCCACTTGCACTAGAGACAATAATCTAGTTCACATAGTGATAAATCTAACACCCATGGAGTTCTGATGTTGATCATGTTTTGCCCTAGGGAGAACTTTAGTCAACAGATCTGCTACATTTAGGTCAGTGTGTACTTTACAAATCTTTATATCTCCATCCTTGACATGCTCGCGGATGGAGTGAAACCGGCGCTTAATATGCTTGGAATTCTTGTGAGACCTTGGTTCTTTGGCGTTGGCTATGGCTCCATTGTTGTCACAATAGATCACCATTGGGTCCAATGCAATAGGAACCACACCTAGTTCCGTTATGAACTCTTTCATCCAAACCGCTTCCTGCGCCGCTTCTGAAGCAGCAACATATTCCGCCTCCGTCGTTGATCCAGCCACCACAGGTTGTTTGGAACTCCTCCAACTAATTGTTGCTCCGTTCAAGAGAAATACGTATCCGGATTGATACTTAGAGTCATCCGGATCGGTGTCAAAGCTAGCATCGACATAACACTTAGCGACTGGCTCTTCTTCACCTCCGTATACAAGAAACATATCCCTAGTTCTTCTCAAGTACTTAAGGATATTCTTGACCGCTATCCAGTGTTTCGAACCTGGATCAGATTGGTACCTACTAGTCAAACTAATAGCATGTGCCACATCCGGTCTTGTACATAGCATGGTATATATTCACTACTGCAGAAAGGCTTATAACCTCTAAGTGATTAGTGACGGGCAAAATTACGCCCGTCACTACTAAGTATTCCTAGTGACAGCCAAGGATAAGCCTATCACTAAAACAAAACACAGTGACAAGCACATAAAATTAACTGTCACTATTACTTTTTGTGGAGGCCGACAGAATGGAAAAAATACTTAGTGACGGGCGTCTATAAATGTCTGTCACCGAGGACTCTATGAATAGTGATGGATCCAAGATATGCCCATCACTAGTATTTTCAGCGGAGTCAGGCCAGTCACGGGTAATTGATTAATTTTTCTATGTTTTGTAAGTTTTAAAGATGTACTATAAATTTTGAATTATATTTCATGATATTTTCTGTGTATTTTTAGTTGCACGTGTATAATAAAGAGTAAAATATAATTACTAGAACTACCGGTCCAAATATCTAGCCTGATTGGAAAAAAACTCGCGGTACATAAGAAAAATCTAGCGGACATGCTAGTTCATCTGACCCAACTGCTCAAAAAAAAGGTGAAAAAGCCAAATCCAGTCTTTCCCCAGACCTCCAGGCCGCCTTGCACACCGCCGGCCTACACATCGCCCCCTCCATGCCCTGTGCACCACCGGCCTCCACGCCACCGTCCTGCACACCGACGGCTCCAGGCCGCCGCCCTAAAAGCCACGACGAGCCGAAGACTCCACGACCCTGCGCATCGCCACCCTATAAACCACGACTCCTCCCCTGTCCCGAGGAGTTCATAGCCGGCGACGATTTCGCCATCCTCCGCGTCATAGCCTTGCAAGCCGCGACGAACCCGCTACCCTATAGTCTGCTTTGTAGGATTCCTATCAGATTTGATTTGAATTCATCCACAACATTTTCATTTTGATGGCTCTTTTCTGAATATTCAGATTATTAAGGATATTACCTGAGCGTGGCCTTCAAATTTCATGTACATGTCATCTGTTTTATCCTAAAAAGTGATTTTGTTTCTTACTTTACATTGTTGTATAACTGATCCATTTGTCAGTGGTCAGTACCAGTATAATATTAGGAGTATAATTTCTATGTAGTGGTTAATTAATGGCACCGATGATGACTTGTAGCAGGAGCAGGAGGGAATCCATCTGTTGATACGGGCTAGTTAAGTTGGGATGATAGTAGCAACAATGCTCAGGCAGCAGGTATATATAGTGAGGTGAGCACTCAATTACTCGTTTTTTCCTGCTAGTTTCGGGTGAATTTTCATTTCTTCCAAGACATCTGTCCGATCAAAGAAAGGTTATGATCTGGATTATGGTTGTTGTGGTGTTTTGTTAGGTTGTACGTGAGCCTATTGGAGTGTGGTTGGTTGGTAATGATATTGTGGAAAACACATTGCTAATTGCTGATTCTTTTCACCGTGTCAACTCATTTATTTTTGGAGAAGGGCTAAATCACATAATGTGGAAGAACATATCGCAGGGGTTTGTTGTTCTTATTGTAAGTCTATCTTGGTAGTTCTTTCTGCTATGGCTGTTCGGTGTGTCCGTAGAATTGGAATGGCAAGTTGTTTCATTTGTGTTAATTTGTTCATCTAGACCAGTATATAAGGTCAATAAGTTCTTCATTTTTGGAAAAGGAGAAACGGTGTGTTGATGCTAGTGAGTACCTCATAGTTTCCAATGTTTTGATTTGCAAAGGATTAAAAAGATGGTATCATCATCTCTGAGTTGTTAATTCTTTTTGTGTTTGTTGCAACAGATAAACCATGAACTTAGGCGATCTAGACTCTGATCTTTACCAGGATATTACATTTCTTAGGCTGCCAAGCTGCTAGCTATGGTGCACGTGCAGCGGTGCGTGTGTTAAATAGATGGATTGGAGAATGATCAAAATTCTACTACATTATTCATGCTTGTCAATAGAAGTGTATGAGACTACCTTCTCGTTGCACTGCAATATACTACAGTCGTCAACTACCTATGTTATCCCGCATCGATGTTGCACTCTTTCTATATCTTCCAGGATATAAGATCGAAAGATAAGAGTTTTGTGAAGCCTGCCAGAAGCGTACAACACAACTATAGGTTTGGTCGCCTTTCCCTTCTTATCATTAAATCAGAAATCAATATTTCCTTATTATACCCTAGAGCTAGATAAAATCCATGTTTATAACTAACCTAGAACCCACGGCCTATATGCCTTTAGATTATTTAGGCTTGAAATTCATGTTTAGTTGGAAGATTTGAATATATTTTCAATTGGAATATCTGAATATTACTCCCCACAAACAACATGATCGTTGGTGTTATTATAGCAGACAAGATTCATGGCCATGTATGGTGATTCCTTATAGACCTCATGGTTAGTGTATATCTTTGATGCCATGGCTATACTAGCTGGATTATCCTACCAGTAGTGCAAAATTACCGTGCCTAGATTAATTTATTAGGGATCATTATTTTGCAGGGCTTAAGTTTTCTGGACAATTTTTAGATCTATGCACAGCTAGAAATTCGATTACAAAAATGTGTTCGTCAAGTGTCAATGTTAAGAGAAAAGAACCTTTAGTTTTTCCAATTAAATAGATGAACAGTGCATATCAATTTTTCTCTTAATCTGCTTGATTTTTATTTGCACACGGTGATTTCCCAGGAGGCTTCGTAATGCAGTAATTCTTAGATGCCTCTTTCTGCATTATCAATTAGTAGTACAGTACAGATCCAACCTCACTCCCCAACTGTTCCTCTCAATATCAAGGTTTATCTGATAATAACAAACAAGGAACTTCTGTGAATTAGCGAGGAGCTGAGTTTTAGAATTTCTACTAATAGTACTTAATGCACCAGTACTGAACTTTTTATAACCTGGAGTTATTGTTACCTATACTAAGATTGGTATCTTGCAGGTTGGTGGACAAATTCAAGTTGGCGGCGATCAGTATCTCTTACAATGCAGCATATTCACTCAATTGTCATAACGCAGTATTGCCACACAGCATATAGCACTTTCAAAGAGGCACGCCATGAGGAAGGATTAATTAGTTGGTGATGACACCTGAGCGGTGAAGGCATCCAACGAATTTCCCTTTTTCAGCTTAGTCTTTCATTTACGACTGTTCTGTTGTTCTGCAGTGTCACAAATGGCAGAAGATTGCTTGGCAGAAATTGGGAGTATACGGAAGATGATATATCTTTGTAGATTGGGTCTTCTTTGGGAAATTCACGCCAAGTAATGGACACTCTTTGGCCTCCAATGGACATTGTTTGGCTTCCAGTATTAGTACCGAGTCTATTGCTGCTGAAAGATTGGTTGGTAGTAATAGATTAATCATGGAAGAATTACAGAATGAAAAGAATGCTTAAATGTATATGTCCCTTCTCAGTTTAACATTTATAACCGAATGATGGTAGCAACCGTGAATTGAGCTGGAGGTGTCCATTTTGTACCAGGCCCTACTGGAAGACCCTTTTTTATGGGATGCCGTCATTACTGCCCTTTCCGACCTGACCATGAAGACGAAAGACGACCGCTGCAACCACTGATGACTCGGAAGGCGCAAAATAGGGGGATGGCATCTTAGCTTAGATCACATCTTACTATCACCCTAAGCTTAGATCGTCAGTCATATGTACTGTATTAGATTAAGTGAAATCTATGCAATGTTATTATATTCTTTTTATGTCCAACAACTCAGTGTTCAGTGCATCTAATTGCGCTAATTGAAATATTCATGGAAAATGCATTTTATATTCTTAGATATTTAGAATATTTATGGAAAATGCATTTAATATTCTTATAACACCTAATTTTGCTATCCTGAATATACATGGTAAACACATTTTTTTATTATCATAATTCAAACCAGTGACAGGCAAGATAATATACTAGTGACAGGCACACGTAAATGCTTGTCGCTGGTACACATACTAGTGACGGGCACTTGCCTCTCACTAGTAGCCTCATACCAGTGACTAGTCATCAGTGACGGGCGCTTTGCCTGTTACTAATGGATCTTTTGAGTCTGTCACTGGTAGCCTATTCTGCAGTATTGATTATAGAGCCTATGGCCGAGGCATAGGGGATCTTATCCATTATCTCTCTTTCTTCCACCGTAGCCGGACTTTGAGTGTTGCTCAATGTCTTGCCTTGCACATAGGTAAGAACCTCTTCTTACTTCCATCCATATTAAACTTCTTTAATATCTTATCAAGGTATGTACTCTGCGATAGCCTAATTAGGCGCCTTGATATATCTCTATAGATTTTAATGGTAATATGTATGACGCTTCACCAAGGTCTTTCATCGAAAATTTGTTGTTTAGATAACTTTTAACACTATTTAAAAGATCTATATCATTTCCAATCAATAATATGTCATCCACATATAATATCAGAAATACCACATTGCTCCCACTCACTTTCTTGTAAATATAAGCCTCTCCATAAGTTTGGACAAATCCAAACTCTTTGATCACCTCATCAAAGCGGAGATTCCAACTCCGGGATGCTTGCTTCAGTCCATAGGTGGATCGCTGAAGTTTGCATACCTTATCAGCATCCTTGGGATTGACAAAACCCTTAGGTTGTATCATATATAACTCTTCTTCAATATTACCATTGAGAAACACAGTTTTGACATCCATCTGTCATATTTCATAATCGAAATATGCAGCAATTGCTAACATAATTCTAACCGACTTAAGCATCGCTACGGGAGAGAATGTCTCATTGTAGTCAACTCCTTGAATTTGTCGAAACCCCTTTGCGACAAGTCGAGCCTTATAGATGGTCACATTACCATCAGCATCAGTTTTTCTTTTAAAAATCCATTTATTCTCAACGGCCTTTCGATCGTGAGGTAAGTCCACCAAGGTCCGTGTGTACTTTACCAATTTATTCATAAAACTAAGCAAACCAAAGCAAACGAAAAGCAAAAACAAAAAAGAAAAATAAGACGCTCCAAGAAAAACACAACTATGCATGAAACAATAAAAATGAAGCGTTTGGAAAAAACCTGAGATTTTTATTGATGAAGAAGGGGATGCCTTGGGCATCCCCAAGCTTTGACGCTTGTACTTCTTGGATATTTGTTGGTATGACACGTGTGGCATCCCCAAGCTTGATATTTAGTCCATCCTTTATCTCATTACTCATTCCTTCCATACACCTGAAAATTTTCCTTCATACAAAACTTCACACAATCATTATTAGCAACATTAGTGCACTCAAGATAAATAAGTCTTAAGGTTCAGTTCTAACACCAAATAAACTTCCATTAGAACACTATCTACTGTAGCACTTCTCTCAAAAAGCTCAATTCCCCAAAAGAACTCAAGAAGGAACCAACAAGAAGCAAATACAGAAAAAGGCAGAAATCTGTCAAAACAGACCAGCAAGTAAAGACAGATTTTTTAGAAGACCTTCTGTTGCTCAAATCAAAAAGTGTTGAACTAATGAAAGTTAGATAACAACCTGGGGCAGAAGCACAAAAATTCACGCCTCAAAAAGACGTTCAGAGATTTTACACAAATTTTTACGGTGAAGCACAGAAATCTGTTTCGGGACAACAACTTTTCCAATCATTACTTCTCTCTCATTAGAGGTTACTCTTGGCACAAAAAGCAAATAAAAAGAATAAGGAGCGGTTATTACTGAAGTAATAACTTCCAAGACTCATCTAAAACTTTTGGGTTATCTCCCAATAAGTACTTTTCTTTAACGCTTTAAGTTAGGCATAAGAAGCAAGAAAAAATCAAGTGTTCTCGAATGAAGAAGCATTAAGATCAATATCAGAAATATTTTCAACAAGGCAAGGTATATCATCCAAATAAGTTCTAGAGGATCCTCTCTCAATGTTCTTAGGTTCACTATTTTCATCAAAAGGGTTTTCAGGAACAATCCAATCAAGATTCTTTTCTATGGCTTCATGTATTGCTACTAGTTTAAAGGGGTATTGGTATCTTAGGTTCCTCCCCATTAGGTTCGGTTTTGTTCATCTTTTCTCATGTACCAACAACATCTACACATGAGCCTAGCATATTGAAACGTTCAAAGACTTTCCTAGCTTCTTTGGCAACATCATAGAACTCCTTAAACAAAGTTTCTAGAATAAAATCCCTCTTTTCAGGGTCCTCAATTTCTTTAAGCTTAAGAAACATTACTTGCATTAAGGGGTTGAGGTTAACAAACCTAGCTTCTAACATGTAAATTAAAGAAGCTGCAGCAATCTCATAGTTTGGAGCAAGTTCTGCAAGGGATTTATCCTCAGTATCTTCATGCTTACTAACATGATTAAAGAATTCTTAAATATTATCTTTCCCAATTATAGAACCACTACCAATTGAAAGGTCTTTCAGGGTGAATTTAGGGAACAACATGGTAAGCTAAGGAGGAGGTGACAACTAAAGGAGACTTAATTTTTTGTGTGTTTTTGATAAAGAAAGCAAACTAGTAAAACTAATTTTTTTGTGTTTTTGATAAAGAAACAAGCAAACAAAGCAAAAAAGAAACTAAGCAAAACAAAAACAACAAAGTAAAGAGATTGGTTATGAGGGACTCCCCTTGTGAAGATGTCCTTGACTCCCCGGCAACGGCGCCAGAAAAATGCTTGATGGCTTTGTGTATGGCACCTAGAAAAGTGCTGGTGCGTGGTTGATGTAGAGCTCGTTGGGAACCCCAAGAGGAAGGTATGATGAGCACAGCAACAAGTTTCTCTCAGTTCTGAAACCAAGGTTTAATCAAACCAGTAGGAGCAAGGAAACACCCCAAAGGTGTTACTAGCTGAGCTTTGGCAGGGCGCACTACCGGTGCTAGTAGCAACGTGGAGACCTGCACAACACAACCACAGAACTTTGTCCCCAACTTGTGATGAGGTTGTCAATCTCACCGTGTTTTGCGGAAAACAAAGGATTAAACGTATCGAATGGAAAGAAGTAAAAGTTTGCAGAAAGTAAACACAAAGAAGTAAAAGATTGTAGATTGAATGTAAAAGACAAGGACCGGGATCCATAGTTCACTAGAGGTGGCTCTCCTTGATAGATAACATGCTGGGTGAACAAATTACAGCGGGGCAATTGACAAAC
This sequence comes from Avena sativa, assembly GCA_916181665.1. NCBI lineage: Eukaryota > Viridiplantae > Streptophyta > Magnoliopsida > Poales > Poaceae > Avena > Avena sativa. Next base: position 690,076,942 of record OV702289.1, read on the forward strand.
ATCGAGAAAGCAATACATGCATATACTAATCATCTTGACTCCTTTGAGATTCGATTGGGCATTACAACATAATACATAGACCGCCATCCAACTGCATCTATGACTAATAATCCACCTTCAGGTTATCATCCGACCCCCCTCCAGTATTAAGTTGCAAGCAACAGATTATTGCTTTACGAACTGCGTGTAAAGTAAACAATATGATTGTTCTAAGAACAAAGGATTGTTGTTTTCTCCCTAGTAGCAACAGCACATCTAGTACCTTAGAGATTTCTGTCACTTCCCCAGATTACTAGAGGCATGAACCCACTATCGAGCATAAATACTAACTCTTGGAGTTGCTAGCATCTACTTGGCCAAGATAGCTACTAACAACAGAAAGCATGCAAGATCACAAATAACAAAGACATGATAGAATCAATAATCAATCTGAAATAGCATCTCAATATCCATCGGATCCCCACAAACACAACATGCAGAATTACAAATAGATGATCTTGATCATGAACGGAGCTCACAAGATCTAGACATGAAAGCACAAAGAAGGAGAACCAACCATCTAGCTACTACATGGATCCGTAGTCCAAGGATGAACTACTCACGCATCACACCGGAGGCTTGCATGGTGATGAAGAAGGCCTCTAGGGTGAATTCCCCTCTCTGGCAGGGTGCCGGGAAGAGCTTCAGATCCCTCCTAATCTAGGGATGGAGATGACGGCGGATACATGCTCTTTTGTGGATATTTGATCGGGTCTTAGGGTTTACGTCCCGAGGGCATCTTATAGTCGGAAGGGGAGGCTGAGGGGGTGCCAGGGCTGGCCTCACCACCCCCTGGCGCGAGCCAGGCTGGGCCGTGTGGCCAGGTGGTGTGGTGGCCCCCTGGACCCTCTCCGTCTCGTACTCTGGCACTTGATGACTTCCGGAAAAATAGGCACTTTGGCTTTTGTCCCGTCCAATTCTGAGAATATTCATTTTCTGACTTTCCTGGAACCAAAAACAGCAGAAAACAGGCAACTGGCACTATGGCATCTTGTTAATAGGTTACTCCAAGAAATCATATGAAAAGTACTCCAAAGTGTGGACAAAACACAAGAAAGTGGATAAAACCAAGCATGGAACATCAAAAATTATAGATACATTTGCAATGTAACAGATAACATCAAACGTCACACCATAATAGGGTGACAATAAACGTCGGTTCAGATACTCCGAAGGTGTTATGTAGAGGCTCATGGATCAAGAGTGGGATTTGTCTATCCCAATGACAGATAGATATACTCTGGGCCCTCTTAGTGATATCACATTGAGATGGCTTGCAAGCAAGTGATGTGATCACTAGAATGTTATATCACAGAAACGAAAAAGAGTGCATGTTGGTAACGAGATCAAACTAGGTATGGAGATACCGATGATCGAATCTCGGACATGTAATATATCGCGAGACAAAGGGATTTAGCTACGACATTAAAATGTTCACACGATCACTAGAGTCATCGTTGAATGTGTGGGAGTCAATACGGATCTCTAGGTCCTGCTGTTGATTATTAATCGGAGAGGAGTCTCGATCATGTCTGCGTTATTTGCAAACCGTAGGGTGACACACTTAAGGGATACCGACACTATTTGGAGCAAATATGTTTCAGATAAAGATTTAAGAAAGCGCTGGAATTATTTTGATGGAAACCGGAATTGTTTTGGGTAAAATTGCAGAAACTAGTTCTACATGTGATATTGAAATGTTGCAGGGGTTTTATGTGAATGTTTGTTAATTAAAGTAATTAACAAAATTCTGAATAAAATAAATTTTATTAAACGAGACTTGCATTAAATTTGTTGGAAATTTAATGAATATGAGTGGACTTTTGAGTGTAGGCATGTTTATGTGAGTGGGAGCTCCACCCACATGAATGATGGAAGAGGTGGGGGCACCACCTTGGCCGCCGGCCATGGGAGGGGCTGTCCCCCTCTCCCCTATAAAAGGCCCTCAACTCCTCCTCTCATCTTACACCTCCTCGTGAAGGATCTCTCTCCCCCTCTAGAAATTATTCCCCATGGTCTCGGATTAGCGAGATACATGTTCCCGGTGGCTTTGTTTAAAAGGAGTTGATGCTTCCACTGTATTGCTGGAGCGAGATGCAGAGGTTGTCGGGTACCGGACGTGTGTGCGATCACGGATGCACTGCTGCTTTGCGGTGTTGGACTTGCTGGTGCTGGACCTGCTGGACTCACTGGACTTCATCACGATCTTGTGATTGGCAAGTGTGCGACTACATCATCCACGAGTACAACCTCGTAACGCTTTCTCTCTCTTTAAGGGTATGTTCTCTATGGATGTATATCCACCCGTTAATTGTATCTAGATATATAGATCTTGGTGCTTAGTTGTTCACATCATAGGAATTTTTTTGTTTTCTATGCTGCTAACCTAACAGTGGTATCAGAGTCTGGTCTATGCGTAGATGCTTTGCATGGGTGGAACACATATGAGTATGTGGGCGTTGATGATCATGTTATTGCATCTTCTATGTATTTTGGATATTGGTGACATAGTAGAATGAAGTGGCCAAGACTAACTTTATATGTCCTCGCACATGAGACCTGTCCCATGCTTGACATGCAACTAATTTTGCATAAATGGCTAGTAGGTGTATGTCTCTCCAACTATAGTGACTATCTGATTTACAACGAGTTTCTAATAATTTGGTTATCACCGTTGTGGTTCCATATTCGTATGTAAGACCAGTTCTATCTTCGAAAGCTCTAAGCAACGTAAAACTTGCAATTGATAAATTAGAAGCGTCTAGTTTAGATTTTTGCTGGGCTGGTGTCATGATATGGTAATGTTATAATTTAAAGTATAGTTGATACTCTTGGAAATTGTAGCACACCTAACGTGTAAGTTCCATAGACCTTGGCCTTAGACACAAAAAAATAATAAATATCATACGACGATGCACATGATAGCGATCAAGTGCAAGAACCATATCATTTCACTTTATGCATATAATGTTTGTTTGCATCTTATATTGCTTGTATGGTGCTTCAGTAGCATTATAATATGATTCCTCATTTAGATATCAAGATAAAATATGTTCTTCCTTAAGTATGCACCGTTAAGAAAGTTCGGTGTTTCGAGACATCACGTGATGATCAGGTGTACTTGACTCTACGCTTTCATACAGCGGGTGTAAGACAGTTTTACACATGCGAGTACTAAGGTTCTTACTTGGAGAGCCTAGCATGTACATACATGGCCTCATAATACAAATCGAAAGGTTAAGCATGAGTCATATGGTTGATATGATTCCCATATAGATGCTTGCCTTTGAAGCTACACCGACTCATATGATGGTCGGACTTGGTGTAGTGGATTTGGTTCATGTAATCACCAAAACAACTCGAGGGATGTTGGTTTTGAGTGAGAGTTCATCTGTAATTTGGATTAGTCGAACTCAATTTATCATAAACTAAAATCGAAGTGAATTTGCATAATTTGTTGTAGTCATTGGCATTCGTTTACTACCTTACGCTTAGTTTTAATTGCGATAATAGAACTATAGAATTCTGGATTTTTGCTTTACAAACTGGTATTGTATTATTTTAAGTGTAAATTTAAAGTTTAGAAGTCATATTACAAACTTTCAGCAAACTATATTTACTCCATAAAGTTTAATAAATAGTATTAAATCAATAGTAACAATTATAGTCTTAGTATCTAAAGTATCATGTTTGCCTCCATGATTCTTGATATTCAAAAGTTGTTTTAATATCGAGGTTATCTAGGAGCTGAATTGTTTCAGAAACCATCATATGTGAAAGATATTGAGATATCTAAAACAATGTTTAAGTTGCAATATGGTAGAGTATAATTTGGCAAAATACATGTTCTCATATTATATAAGAATTTGTGAAGGTTGGAGACGCTAGACGTCGTAATCTCCTAAAAAAGGTTTTGGGAAATGACATTATACTCGTGATTCGTCCTTATAGGCTATAGTAGCTTGATTATGAAAGTTGTCATGATGAGGATGAATAGAAGATGTAGGTAAAATGTTTACTACACTAATAGATTACTAAAGAATTGTTTTTGAAAGAATGCTAAACATTTGATGATGATGATCAACTTTAAAGTGCAAGTCCAAAGGTATTAGTATTTGACTATACACGCTTTGGACTATGTGTCATGTGTATGGCGCCACTATTGATGTTGATAGATTCTTTTAAAGAAAAGGAAATGCTAAAAGATAATCCATAAAATATCTGGCAGAAAAGAGAAAGGCTGGAATGTCCAGCTTAGGTATATAGAAGATATACATGTTGTGGTTATATTCTTTGCTTGTTAAACAGTGTGGTTCTTAGGTATTGGATACCGAATTGGTTGGTATAAAATGTCATACAAAACGACACAATTTATGAACTGCAATGGCCCAAGTAACTAGCAAGATAATATGTGATGATGTTCATCGAAAACAAATAAAGTGTTATTGTGTTTCTCATTGGCATTAAAGCCTGCCTTCAAGATTTGTTTAAATAATTGTTATTTTGTTTCGGTATTATGAGAACAATGGTTGTTCAAATAATTACCGTATTCCATAGAAGATGGATAAACTTTTACAATTCTAGTTGGAGAAATCACGTCCATAAAAACTAATGCTAAAATATTGCAGGACAAATAATTGAAAGATCACTTATGAAGTAACATTGCCGTTTAAATTATATTGGAGAGAAAACAGGAAGAAACTCCATGTTGATGGATTTTTGGAGTCTTTGATTTTGATCAATTGATGCTTGTAAGACTTTCCTCGAGATAATTGAAACTTCATTCATAGGCCAAAGAGGAATGGATGACTAACTTATTGGACATTGTGCATGTTGATGTATATAGTCCATTATGTGTAGCCGTCTGTGGTGGATCTTTCAGCTTCATATGCTTTCTCCGAAAATTTGAGTGAATATATCTATATATTTACTTAATATGAAAGAAGTATGAAACATTTAAAAATTGTTCAAAGACTTTCAAGATGAAGTGGAAAATCATTGTAACAAGAAAATAAAGAGTTTATGATTCAATCATAAAGGAATTTGAGTTACATGTTTAGCAAAACACCTAAGATTTGAGGAATGGTTCCATGGATTTGCATTTCCCGATAAACCATAGGAGTATGGTATGTTTGAGAGATCAAATCGAACCTTATTTGACATGGTAAGATCAAAGGTGTCATTTATAAAACTACCATTATGTTTTAAGGATTAAAACTTTAGAGACTACCGCTTTTACACGAAAATAGCACCATCGTGATCCGTTGAAATGACACCATAAAGGTTATGGTTTAGGATAAAACCCGAGTTGTCTTTTCTTAAACTTTGGTATGCTATGCATAAGTAAAATGTTTACAACCAAAGTCGGATAAGCACGTCTTTGTAGGTTATCCCAAAGAATTTGTTGGGTATTCCTCCATAACGTTGAGGACAAAAGAGTTTGTTACTTGGAACATGAAGTTTCTTGAGAAGGAATTTTTCGCGAAAAATTAAGTGGGAGGACAATAGAACTTTGATAAGGTTATTGAACCTTAGCTATATGTTCTAAGTAGCGCAGCACCGGAAAGTGTCCCAGTGGCGGCCACAATGCTCATGGCTCCCGTGATTACAAAGGTTGTGATCTTGAAGATTAGAGTTCCTATTTGAACCGTATGCGTTGGGTAACAATAAAATAGTGAGATTTGATAAACAAGTAATTATTGTTTTGACAATGATGAACCGACAACATGCAAAGAAGCGATGATGGGCCCTAACTCCATTAAAATGACTAGAAGTCATAAAATTCGTGATAGTATCCATACACGAGAAAACAAGTTTCTAAACTTGGAAGACCCTCCGGAAAGGCATGAAGCCTATCAGTCGTATTTGGATCTATAAAGAAATAGACATGGATGTTTGACATCTATGAAATAGTTGACATGTTGGAGAAGTGTTTGCGACAATGTTCAAAGAGTTGACTACCACAAGATTTGATCTTTCGTAGCGATATTTAGTCTTGACGGATTAATGTAGCAACCACTACATATAAGTTAGTATATGGTAGTTGAACAAACAAAACAAAGTTCTTCTAATAGAATGGTTACCTAGGACGTGTACATGACACGGTCCTAAGGTTTTTTTTAATTCAAAGGATGCTAAAGGGCATGCAAACTTCAATGGTTGAAGTAAACATAACGGAGTTGGAATCTTCACCATGATGAAACTGTTAAAAGAGTTTAATTTCATCAAAGACAATAAAGATGCTTGCATTTGCAAGAAATTAAGTGGAAGCACTGAGACATATTTCTAATACATATGTAGATGACATATTGTTGATTAGAAATGATGTATATTTTATTAACACAGGTTAGGAATTTCATTAAAATTGGATTTCGATGAAAGACTTGGGCAAAACCGGAATATTTGGCATCAATGCCTATTTGGATACATTGAAATGCTAATATGGTTATGCCAGACGTACATATATGAGATATTTAAAGGGTTTAATATGGAAACAACAAGAAAGATTCTTGATGCATGGAAAGTATTGAATCAAGATTCAAGTGTATTGACACTTGGTAAGTGAAACGAGATTCAAGTGTTGTCACTTGGTGAGTGAAATCACATGAATATTTTGATCAATAATGTATACCATGATATGTACATATCTAGATATGTCATATGCTCTAAATATTATGTGCATATACTAGAATGATTCATAAGATGATCATTGGACAACAGTAAGGATATTCTTATGATCTTTAGAAGAACTAAGAGTATATTTATGTAGAGGTGACAAATACTTACAAATAGTTCATTGTAAAGTGTTACATTGATACTAGTTTGTCACAAGATACAAATTAAACTTATCTCAATTTAAACTATGGGTGGCACAATGTAATGGAAATGAGGTTCCATGATGGATTTGGATGAGTTCCAAAGTTGATACATTGTGACGGATACTACAACAAAAGGCAAAGTATATGACTGCAATAGTAGCATCAAATGAGGGAATTTGGTTAAGTAGTTTGTTATCAAACTAGGTGTGGTTCACAATGGGCTAGTACTATGAAGATATATTACGCGACAATTATATCAATATATTTTAACCCAAAGGAACTAAAGGTCTCGCCAAAGGACTAAATTTATACAATGCCATCTCATTAGAGAATGAGTGATGCGTAGAGACGCAAAGACATGCAAATACACATGGACCTAAAAATATCAAATCCGGAGATTATGTTAACTACTAGCAAACGTGTATATACAACACCAGAAAGCCATTGGTGTTGAATGTGCAAGTTTACAAACTAGATTATTGACTCTAGTGCAAGTGGGAGACTGAAGGGAATATGCCTGATAGATAATAATAAAGTGGTTATTATCTTATTCCTTGTTTATGATAAATGTTTATTTTGCACTCTATAATTGTATTAATTGGAAACGTTAATACATGTGTTTTTAATAAACAAATAAAGGGTTCCTAGTTATGCCTCTCTTATAAACTAGCTCGTTGATTAACAAGATGATCAAGGTTTCCTGATCATGAACATTGGATGTTGTTAATAACGAGGTCACAATATTGGTTGAATGGTGTGATGAACATTCATACAAAGTATAGCAATACGATCAAAGTCATTGTGTTTAAATTGCTATAACATCATACGAAGTAATTCTAGTCCTTAGACCATGAGATCATGTCAATCACTAACACTAGAAGAGTAACTTGATAACATCAAATGTCACACCGTAACAAGATGACAATAAGGTGGGTTCAGATACTCCGAAGGTGTTATATAGAGGCTCATGGATCAAGAGTGGGATTTGTCCATCCCGATGACGGATAGATATACTTGATGGCTCTAAAATATAGCCATCTACGTCCACATTTAAACTGGATATTACTCATATTCTTGATGAAATATCTCTCTAAACCCTGCCACTAATGCTAATATTCAAAGGGGTATGCAATCCTTTCTTTTATATTTTTCCTGCGTAGATAATGTCGTTTAAAGGAGGGAATCACTACATATACGAGATTTCCAACAACCGAAAAAAACCAGGAGGCGTACAACAGAGGCAGACGCTTTAATGACCAACTATACGACCGGAGCAAAAATTCCGGCCGTATAGCTCCGGTCGTATAGTTGGCGCCGCCACCGTTAGGTCAAACAGAAAAACTTCATGAAGGGACCCCTATATAAAGAAGCCTCGGGCGACGAGAAAACAAGCCAGACCTCGCCAAAAAGTCTCTACCACATATCACCAGCCGCCTCTAGATCTCCAAACCCTTCTCCATCTCCATCTCCATAGCCATATTCCACCACTTGTAATAGTAGATCTCTTCTCCGATTGGCGACATTGTAAGACTATTTCTATCAATCTTATGATTTTCATTACAATGTTTGTGATTGTTGATCTCATCTCTATGTGTGATTAATTCTCCTTGGGCTAAGGGCTTCGGCCTAGCCATGTAGCAATTGTGCATGTTATTTATCATATATGGGATCATGTATTAGTTTGTATGACATGATGATTATTGTATCCTATCTTGCCTCAATCCAAGGACTTATCAGGTACCCAAGACCTCGAGGGTTGAGGCAGGTATAGGTAGTATGAGTGATGACTGATCTGCAGGTTAGGAACCCCAGAGACAGAAGGGGTAGTATGGCTGTATGTGAGGGATTTGCTTGGGATTAACGGTGACATCACTATGCATATCATTAGTTCTCTTTCTTCCATGGATGAGGCTAGTAGGTTATTGCTATAAGCGGTTGTCGAGGCAATAGCAATTATGGATGCACTGCCCACATATAATTTATCTTGCTCTAACAAGTACACGCATACTTTATTTCTATCTTTTATTCCCATCAGATGTTTTGCACAGCTATAGGTGAAACCAAACACCCTAGGTCATTTATCTCCATCATCATCAACAACAAAAAGACGCAAGCTATTGGTCCGGTAAAAACACAAAAGAAATTCTAAAACTTCTGAAGGTCCATTAAAGTAACTTCACTATGCATTCGCTTCCCGAGGATTCGATAACCTAGGTCTGCTAGGAAAAAAGAAGATATACTACATCCGTAATCCAGATCGAAGGTACCAACCTTTTTTCTGGCGCCGCTGCCAGGGAAGCAATAGCTACCCTGGTGAGGTTATTAGGAACCTTGATAGTATTAATTCTTGTTTTTAATTTTGTTAGTTTGCTTTTAGTCTTTATTTGATAAACCAAAAAAATAGTTAGCCTTTAAATTCTTGCTTTTACTATTATAATTCTTTGTCTAAGAAAACCCAAAAACATAGGAAGTATGACTGAAAAGAAGCTTAGGGAGTTTGCTACTCCCAATAATGATTATTTGCGTAATCCTATTACTCAGCCAGCAATCGCTGCTGATGACTATGAAATTAAGCCCCATTACTTGAGTTTGGTTCAACAGAATCAATTTGGAGGCTCTATTGTTGAAGATGCAACTATGCACTTGAATACTTTCACTGAAATATGTGATATGATGCGTATAAAAGACGTTGACCCTGATGCGGTCAAATTGCGTTTATTTCCTTTCTCTCTAAGCGGGAGAGCAAAATAATGGTTGTTATCTTTGCCTAAAAATACTATTACATCATGGGTGGGATGTACTTCTTTATTTATGCCTAAATTTTTCCCACCTGCAAAGACTATGCAACTCTGATCTAATATTACTTGCTTTAGACAGGAAGAGCGTGAGCCACTAGCGCTTGCATGGGAGAGGATGAAAGAATGCTTAAGAAACTGTCCTAGTCATGGGATGGAATATTGGTTCACCCTCCATTTATTTTATAATGCTCTTAATCCGTGTCTAAGTCTATGCTTGATACTGTAGCTAGAGGAACATTCATGGATAAACATATTACCGAGGCAAAGCAGCTGCTAGACAATATGCAAGACAACCATGCCCAATGGCATGTGGAAAGATCAAACATGAAGAAGGTGAACTCTATTTCACCCCAAGAAAACGAAGATCTCAATGCTAAGTTGGATGAGATCATACTAGCCATAAAAGGTAAGGAAACTCATGTAAGATCCACCCCTGAAACAAATATTGAAGAAATAGACTTCGTAGCTCGTAATGATTATAACCCTGCTTGGAAGAAGAGTTACAATCCTAACTTTCAAAAACATTATGCTAGTCCTACAGGTAACTCTAATAATAATATGGGAACTAGTAATGGTAGTCTCCAAGAAACACTTAAGTCTTTCATAGACTCACAAAATGAACAAAATAATATTCTTGTTAAAATTACAGAAAATCATGATGCCATGCTTGGTAAATTATCTAACCAAGCTGTTAGTTTGAGAAATGATTTACAGGCCCACCAAGAAAGAGTAAGGATCGTTGAGGCACAACTAGATAAGATAATCGAGAGTCAAACTCTCATTCTAGCTAAATTTGCAGGTAAAGCTGAGCCCCATCCGGTTGAAGAACTCAAATTGATGAGGATCCAAAGGAAGGATCCTGAAGAACTTGACTATAGTAATGCTCCTTCACCAAGTTACACTGTTGAAGATCTCGTAAAAAGGATCAGCGTCAAGATTCTGGTAAGTGAAGGTAGTGAGGAAGCTATGTACCAACACGTTGTCAATCAAGTTGCAATAAAAGTACGTGAGCTTGAGGAAGAATACAAGCAAATTGCTGAAAAATTACTTGTTAAACTAGATGACATATTTGAGCCTACTATTAAGATTAAAATTGGAACCATCGAGATAGCTGCACTTTGTGATCTAGGTGCAAGCGTCTCAACAATTCCAAAGAGTCTTTTAACAAGTTAAATCTAGGCTCCTTTGAAATTACTGAGTTAAAATTGCATCTAGCAGATTCTACCTACAAACAAGCTGTAGGAATTAAGGAGAACACTTTAGTATACATTAAAGGTTGTCCCGCTCTCACTGATTTTGTTATTGTTGACATGCCTGAAGATGTTGCTGCTCCTATTATATTAGGCTGTCCTTTCTTAAGAACTATTAAGGCTTTGATTAATCTACATGAAGGGAACGTGAAGCTACAATTACCTTCGCGGGATCCTTTTGTTATTCTTTTTTTGCGAAAAGAGAAAGATATATTAATTATCAGCCAAATTACAATCAGCTGCTATAGTGGCAGCTACTTCTGGAGGGAAGTTCCTTAGCCAAACGGCCGTGCGCTGTTGCACTCTACCTATTTGAGCCATTTCATGGCTAGCCTTATTTGCATCCCGGCTGATCTTAATTATTCGAATAGCTCTTTCTCCTAACAATTCCTGTATGGCACTAACAGTGAAGGTGTAGACGGAGGTGTTTGGGGTACTCTCTTTGATTAGTTCCATCACCTCGGCACAGTCAGTTTGTACTGTGAATTCCATCGGTGTCCAATGTAGTGCCAGGCGAACTCCTTCTTCGATGGCGCATAGCTCCGCTTATGTTGCATCCTTGCACTGATGTAGGTCCCTGCAGGCGGCGAAGATGACCTCGCCTTTGTGGTCGCGTAAAATCATCCCAGCCCCTGCTCCGCTATTCGCAAATGCACCATCTTTGCTCAGGAGCGCATGTCCAGCCGGTGGTGCCCGCCATCCCTCCTTCACTTTGTGTTCCGCAATAGCCACCGCCTTGCCTTTAGCAAAATCTCCGTCTTGATCAAGCACCATCTTCTCCTTCTGGATATCTGCATCAGGGAACTGCTTAATGAGCATTAGGGAGTTGAGATAGCTTACCAAGAAGCGTCGTGATCCCTCAATAGACGGGCAGGATTTTCCATGCGTCATTTCATTGTGGTAGTGCCAGATACGCCAACACGTCATAAGAGTGCGGGCGCGCTGTCCCTCTGTGATTCGGACAAGCAAGTCCAGGAGCCATTCATGTCCAGTGGGTCTTATCTGATCATCTGCCGGCAGGTTCCACACATCCTTCATAGCACGCCACAGACCTCGTGCGTGAGGGCAGCGAAAGAAAATATGGAACGTGTCTTCATCTTCTTGCCCACAAATAATACATCTACCTGATTTAGCCATCCCTCGTCGTCTCATATTGAGCTGAGTTGCTAAGGCATTTTGCCGATCTTCTAGGCTAGCAGCTTGACCTTGGGAGGGACCGGGCAGGACCAAATGAGTTTCCAGCATGGCCAATCGCCACCAGGTCTCGTACTGGTTGCCCCACAATCATGATCTTGCATGATTTTATCCAGCCCTAGTCTGTATGCACTCCTAACGGTGAACACACCCCTCTTCTCCGGATGCCAGGCTATGAAGTCTTGATCATTCCTACTCGATGCTTTGATCTTGCATATCTCGGTGACATCATCAGGTAGGAAGAAGCGCTGCAGATGCTCCACATTCCATGTGCCGTCCGGGAGTAGGAAGTCAGCTACCCAACGATAGCAACAACGTCCCTGGTTTGATCTCGGCTTGTGGTTCCAGTCGCGCGGGATCCATGGGTCACGCCAAGCCCTTATTTGTGCCCCGTTTCCCACGCGCCAGATAAGCCCTTGCTTCAGCAGCTCGAGGCCATGTTCAATAGCATGCCATGTCGATGATCCGTTACCTGAAAACACAGTATCAGCCAAGAAACCATTAGGGTAGTATTTTGCTTTTAGTACTTGTGCACACAGAGTATCAGGGAATTGCAGCAGCCGCCACGCTTGTCGGGCCAATAGGGCCTGATTAAACAGCCACATGTCCTTGAAACCAATGCCACCATGGCTTTTAGGTCTGAGCAATATATCCCATCCAATCCAGTGCGTTTTCCTCTTCCCCTTTTCTGCACCCCACCAGTACCTTCTAATCATCTTTGTCAGTTTATCACAAAGGCCTAGGGGTAATTTAAACACACTCATAACATAAACATGAAGTGCTTGGCCGATCGCTTTGATGAGAATCTCTTTCGCTGCATGTGATTTATGGTTATCATCCTATTCAACAAGGTATTTCGCTAATTTTGCTTGCAAGCTCTCGAATTTGCCCCTGTTCATTCTTCCAGCTAGGGTGGGCAGGCCCAAGTATTTTGCTTCAAAGGCCTCCTGCTCAAGCTGCAACGCTCCCTTTACTCCACTCCGGTCCACACTTGGACATGAATTACCAAACAAGATCGAACATTTCCCCGGGTTAATTAATTGTCCAGTGCTTGATGCATACCTATCTAAGATCTGCTTAATCTTAATAGCCTGGTTTTCTTCCGCCTTAAAGAATAATAAACTGTCATCTACGAACAGGAGATGGGAAATGCCAAGTGCACGCCTACAAATCTTCATAGGATCAATAGCACTAGCATTTACCTCATGTTGAAGCAGGGTAGATAAGCCATCCGCAACCAAAAGGAATAAAAACGGTGAAAGGGGATCACCTTGTCAAAGTCCTCGAGAAGGCAAAAATGAATCTAGGAGGGTTCCATTGAATTTGACCTTGTAACTCACCGATGTGACACATGACATTATCCAGTCAACCCATCAATGAGAGAACCCAACCTTTCCATCACTTTTTTTAGAAAATCCCAATCCACCCTATCGTACGCTTTTGATAGATCAAGCTTGTAGGAACAGAAGTTTTTCTCATGATTTGTATTATTCTCAATAAAGTGTAGGCATTCAAACGCAACTAGTGCATTATCAGTGATCAAATGGCCCAGAATAAATGCACTTTGGTTCATTGACACTACCTCTCCTCGTATTGGTCTCATTCTATTAACCAAGCATTTTGCAATGATTTTGTAGATAACGGTACAGAGGCTGATCGGTCTAAAATATTTCAGAGTCTCCGGTTGGTCTATTTTTGGAATCAAAATAATGGTTGTATCATTGACCCCCTCTGGCATACTCCCAGTTATAAAGAATAGTTTGATAGCATTTATTACCTCATCCTTGAGCGTGTCCTAGTTTCGTTGGTAAAACCTCGCCGGGAAACCATCCACCCCTGGTGCCTTGAGGGGTCCAATTTGGAACAAAGCATCACTAATTTCATCCCCAGTAAAATCTTTACATAAGGCATCGTTCATATCCCCTGTTACCTTCACCTGTGTGAGACCAATTAAGATATCAGAGTTAAGAGAAGGGTCCCGGGTAAAGAGCTCCTGGAAGTAAGAGGTGGCCATTCTCTCCATATCTGATGGTGCCTCCTGCCAAACACCATTCGCATCTTTGAGCTTTTTTATTTTATTTCTCCTAGCTCGCCATACAGCTCTTTGATGGAAGAACCTGGTATTTCTATCTCCCTCCTTGAGCCATGTAATGCACGATCGTTGGACCCATAGCATTTCTTCTTTATACAGTAGTTCGTTCATATGGTTAGTCGCCTGCCTAACCTCTTTTGCATCAGCGTTGTTTAGTTGTAGATGTTCCAGGTGCTTCCTTGCTTTGCTTAGCTCCTGTACTATGTTCCCGAATTTCTTTTTACTCCATGACTGAAGTGTTGTCATCACCATGTCCAATCCCTGCATGATGCCTGCCAGATCCCGTTTTTGTCCTGCCTCTCTCCATGCCGTCGCGATCTGTGCTGGCAGTGCCGCCTCCCGTTCCCAGAAGATTTCGTAGTGTCGTCGTGGTGATTTGTTGGGTGCTTGCACATCCTGAGCCATGGTGAGCAAGACCGGACAGTGATCTGAAACCGGTGAAGCCAGATGTTGTATAGTAGCCTCGGCGAAGAGGTCCCTCCACCCCGGATCCGCCACAGCCCGGTCCAAGCGAACCCGCACATTGGCTCGTCCTAGCCTTCTGTTATCATAAGTGTATGGTATTCCTGAAAAACCAAGATCAGTTAGATTACAGTCAAACAAAACATCTCTAAAGGCTTCCATTTGATTGGTAGGTCGAGGAGTATTTGATAGGTGCTCCTCTTGCCAGAGGGCCTCATTAAAATCGCCCATGACTACCCAAGGTAGATCAGATTGTGTTTTGAGGTTTCTTAGCATGTCCCACATAAGGTGTCTATTTTCCACACGAGGTTCACCATACACACAAGTTAGGCGCCATTGTGGCGCGCTTGGAGAAACACGGATATACGCATCAATCACCCTTTCATTAATAGTTTGAATCTCGACTAACAACGACTCATGTCAAAACAAAGCAAGACCTCCACTAAGACCATCACTACTAAAGCCAGCAAAACCCTTAAGTTCTAACCTAAGACGCAAACGGCGCATTTTATTTTTATTCTGCCTAGTCTCACAAAGAAAAACTAACTTAGGACTCCAAACTTGGGAAAGAGTGGCCAGTTCATGCACTGTCGGGGCATTCCCGGCTCCCCGACAGTTGAACGATATGCAATTCATGGCCCCTGGCAAGACCAAACATGGGGTCTCGCTAGTGTACCAGAGCCTCCGCGTCCGGTCTTCCTTGCCGCGCCCTCCATCCTTGGCTTCGGCTCGCTTCTTGTCCCTGTTCCAGCATTTGATGTCCTGATGATCCTTCCTCTCTTGGTATCTCCTCCCTTCATGGCTTCATTATTCAGTGAGAGAGCCAGGTCCAGCTTTGTCGCATCAATCTTGTTTCCCTGCACTTCGGCTTCCTCCACCCCCTTTTGCCAAGCACCGACTCGGCATTCGCCATCTGTACGTCTGTACCACTCTCATATGAGGTCTCCACGTGTGACAGATCACGTAAGGCAGGGATCATGTCATTGGACGTAGGTCCGTCCACTCCATTGCTTCCAGACTGATCATGTCGTGGTAACAACACCGTTGTGTCAAACAGAGGGTTCACATGCGCCTTGTCAAACTGGCCCGGCCCCCCTTGATCATACGTAGGCAGCTGATGAGTTGCATCATACCGCCCTTGCCCCCTTCTAATGCTCATGCTGCCAGCCCTGTTTATCAGGTCCTGTCCTGCCTCCCGCGTCGTACTCTTTTCGTTCTCCTCAAAGCCATCGCGAGTATCCATCGCCTTAGGTATCTCAACGGTATACGGCACAGGTATTTCCTTCTCTGCACTCCTACCCGCTCCTGGTTTGCCCAGGGGAGAAGGACTTGACTTGCTGTCCGAGGATCCAAAGAACAGGCTCGCCTTAGCCGCCGGCTTGTAGGTAGCTGATACCACCCTCCTCTCATATTTGCGCTTGGGCGAGCATCGCAGGGTCGCATCATAATTCAGCGATGGTATGCCGTGCACCTTTCTCTCGCATATGTCCTCGTCATGCCCGATGAAGCCACAGTGGAAGCAGAAGTGTGGGAGGCGTTCGTATCGCAAGGGGTAGATCCTTTCGGTAGACTATCCTTTCACCGTGGACTTGAAGCGGGTTTGGAGCCGTCGGTTGAGGGGCAGGTTAATACGCACGCGTAGGTAATCCTCAAATTCATGCCCCTGTTTCTGTCCGACATCTACTTCCAGCGTAGTGCCAAGCATCGATCCAAGCCTCATGCCATAATCCTTGGTCTGCTTGTTCTAGGGAACATCGAAGAACTTCACCCAAATCTTGATGGAGTCTAGAACCGCTTCCGAGGGCTGAGTGTTCTCGATGAACGGCGCCAGCAAGACTACGACGCCCAGGTGGATCCAAGGGCCTCCCCGGTTAACATACAGGAAGTCACCCTCAGCGGTGAAGGTGATGATGAAGAAATTATTCCTTAGTTCCTTGAAGTGCATTGTAGCCCTTATTCCCCACACACGCATAAAGTGTTTGTGTGCCTCGACGTAGTTCATGGCTTTGAGCGAGTAGTACCTGGCCAGCATACGCTAGATCGTCGGTTTCTGCGGCGCTGTTATTTCATATGGCTCCTCCTCCATGCAGACTTCATCCTCCAGATCAACATCTCCTTTAGCAAACATCTACGGGCCAACGTTCTTCCTCACGGATTCACCCTCCTCCCAGTTGCCATCCTCCAGGTCAGCATCCCTAAGGATAGCGATCTGGCGATCCTGCTGCGAGACAGCCACAATCTGGTGGTTCCCCTGGCTTGGCCCAGCCGATCCGTCGACAAGCGGCTTCGGGTGGGAAGGCTCCTCAGCGGTGCCCCCTTGATCACCCCCACCACCAGCCGACGACATGACTTGCGAGCGCTTGGAGAGACAGACAACACCGGGATCGTAGGTTGTGGATTGTTGAGCGGCCGCCTTTTTTAGGTTTAGGTCTGGAGCCCTCTTCGCTGATTTTATATTAGACGAAGCCGAGATCCAATCTATGTTCCAATCGTGAGGAACATGGACACCTTGCCGATCAAACCCTGTCGTACCCCTTCCCAACTCCTCTGAATCCATAAACACATACGCAGCTCCCTTGTCGGGCACGCTCTCGTCCATAGCTTGGCGGCGGCGCGAGGTCGCCTCGACGTCGCCCCGAAACCCTAGACGTAGCGCAAACTGTTTTCTTTTTTTTTTCACATTCGTTCCATTGTCGTCTTTGGTGTGTCGCCACCAGTCTGTTCATGCTCGTGGTTTCTTTTTTCCTGATCCTTTTGTTATTCATTGCCCCAGGAAGAAGAAAGCCAAGCATGATGAAAAGGAGGCCATCACTTTGAAGGCCAACTACTTTGGAGTGGGTATTCCACTCATCTGTCCCAAGTGAGTATCATTAAGGTCAAAATATTGACCATAAAAGAGCGTTCCATGGAAAGCAACCCATGCGAAAATAAATGTCCGAGTTAAGTTTTTAGTTTTAGTTTTAGTTTACGATTAATAAAGAGTGCTAGAAAACTCCATTTGAGGAGAAGAAGTTCGGTAGTACTTGAAGTTCTGCTTTATTCATGCTATTGTTGGTCGACAATATTTACTGTCAATTTTCTGTCAGAAACAAGGTATATCATTAAGTTATAGGAAAAGAAATAGTTCTCGAAGAAACAATTTTTTTATGCACACAGATAGTTTAATGACCAACTATATGGTGGTAATAAAAATTCCAGCCGTATAGTTCCGGCCATATAGATATCTTTGCCATCGAATTTTTTCTGCAATATGTACTGAGAGTTTAACGACCAACTATACAGCGGAAATAAACATTATGGTTGTATAGCTCCGACCATATAGATATCAGTGCCTCCGTACAATTTCTTTTCTAATGTACTAAGAGTTTAACGACCAACTATACGGCGGGAATAAAAATTCCGGCCGTATAGATATCGATGCCTTTGTATATTTTTTTTCGTAGATACAGACGGTTTAACGACCAACTATACGGCCGGAACATTTTGTTCCGCCCGTATAGTTGTGTCCGTATAGCTGCACCGCTAGGAGGAAACCCTAAAATTTGACAAAAGGCTAACTATACGGCTGAAACACATTGTTCCGCCTATATAGTTGCGTCTGACCATAAAATTGCACGGGAAGGTACTCCCAACTCGAAAACTTAAATCCTTTTTCTTTTTTCTACCTCCAAACTCTCTCAAAACCTCAAGAGATCTTCATCTCTGCTCAATTTTGTTCGATTTCCTCGCACACGAGTAATCTAAAGTATGTTTCTCCTCCGATCCTCCAATTACTTTTTGCAAATTCATCTTCAATCTATTGTCATTATCAATCTAGGGTGAGACCTACTATGAACCAATTGCCATGATTTTCTTGCCTAGATTACTATTTTGAGGAGAATTTTTTAGTGTGCTATGATGAGGAATATGATGCACTTACTGTTGTTGGATAAAAAGTTTTATTTTTGCCTTTCTTCAATGTTTTAGATGATGAACACAAGGATTCAAACTCGCGCTCGTGCCACCGCTAGCACTTCTCGGGCTGCCGCTCAGGAACGCATGGGGATACGGTTTAGGGATGAGGCCCATCGTGATCGCTTCAACAGGATCAAGAACCGCAAAGTGAAGGCCACCAAGTGGGCTTGTCCCATAATATTGAACAAGTTAATTGATAATTTTAAAGGCATGGCTAAGTGCAATCTGAATTCAGGAAAGTCTGCCTATTTTTGGTCTGACCTTTGGCAAGATGAGTGCTTTATGAATAAATTCCCACATCTTTTGTCCTATGGTAAGTCTTCAAATATCAGTGTACATGATTTCTTACATGCTGATTTCTTGGAGGTTAATTTTCACCTACCTCTTTCTCAACAAGCCTACTCTGAGTTTTTAACCATGGAAGAAAGATGCTAGGAAATCATGCCAACCACTCATGGGGACATCCATGATAAATGGAATTACATTTGGGGGACAGATTTGAAGTAAAAAAGGCCTACTCATCCATGATTGGCTACTCCACATCACCACCACACTTCTCTTGGTTATGGACATCCTCTTGTCAGAATAAACACAAATTCTTCTTCTGGCTTTTGCTTCTGGACAGACTGAATACAAGGAATCTTCTGAAAAGAAAACAGTTCATCCTACCTGACTACAACTATGTAACTTCCAACTGTTACTTGGAAGAATCAGTTAACCATTTATTCTGGGAATGTTCTTTTGTAAACAAATGCTGGGACCATATTTATAGAAACAGAACTGCAAATCTATCAGGATTGGAAGCTATTTCAGACATCAAAGAAAAGTTACACCTGGCATTTGCAATGGAAATCATTGTCATGGCTACCTAGGGTATCTGGATATGCAGAAATGAGAAGATATTTAATGACAAGAGACCCACACTAGAAAGATGGAAAGCAATCTTCTATCAAGAGATGAGATGGATACAATTTAGAATCAAAAGAAAATACAAGGAGAAATTCAAAACCTGGCTAAATCAACAATTAGATCAGGGATAGAGTAGATTCTGCCCACTTTAGAGGTGGCTTTATCCTTCTTGTTTTGATCTGCCTTAGATCAATAGACTATCTGTATTTTATCTTTGTAACATACTCATACCTTATAATAAAAATTTGCAGTGGGGATTCTCCCTACCGTTTCACCTCAAAAAAAAGTGGTTGTCCCATAATATTGAACCAACTTGGTATTTCTGATGAATTTAATTTACTTTGCAATAGAGTTGGCCTACAAAATTTTGTGTACAATGATATACCAACTTATCCTTGCTTAACCATTGAATTCCTAAGTTTGTTGCGAAGCACCGTTAAACAATGGCAAGGAGAGGATATTATTTCTTTCTGACTTATGAACAACAAGTACACTTTAACTTTAGATGAATGGTGTGCATGTTTTAATTTTCCAAACAATGATATCCATGCTTTACGTGCATCCTTTACTGGTTTAGAACCTACCCCTGCATGATACTTTAATGGAATGAGTTTCACTAGTAGAGTGAACAAGGGTAAGAATATTCAACACCCTGTAATTCGCTATTTGTTCTATGTTATTGCTAACACCTTGCAGGCACGTAATGAGTTCACGAGACTCAATGAGGAGGACATCTTAGTCCTTACAAAGGCTAGTTACATCAACCGCGGCTTGTCACTCAACTTGGGCGCCATCCTTGTGCGCTACTTGGATCACCAAGCCTCCCAAAGCCAAGGACCAATCACAGGTGGAGGCGTCATCACCGTGCTTGCCACTGCCCTAGACCTCGATCTAGGTGAGTTGCAACCCATACTAGGTGAGACACGTGTTGGTTTCTCCACTTTGAGAGCCTGTGAAATGCTCACTAGGAGAGGTGGTGCTTATTACCTACATATTGCTGGACCTGGGCGTATCTACCCTGCTCCTATGACTAATGGTCTTTTCTCTATCGAGGAAGGACTTTTGCTATATGATTCGCAGGTTGAGCAACACCAACCCGAGGAAGAGATTCTATAGGAGGATGAGAACCAAGAGGAGGAGCAAGAAGTTCCTTATCAAGAGGAGCAGCCACAAACCCGGTTCGCCACATACCAAGATTTCCAAGGACTTGGAGGGACTATAGAGAGGATGCATAGCCTCTCTTTGAACCTCCGATAATCAACAAGTAACCTCTCAACTCAACTTGCGAACTGGAGTAACGACTTTTTTCCGCCACCACAATGATTTGAAGGGCTTGCAAAAGCCTAAGCTTGGGGAAGTTTCCTCATTTGGAGTTTATTTGCTTTTATTTAGAGGTTGTGTTTTTATTTGAGTTTATAAGAACTCGTGTTGGTTTCCCCAACACATTATTTTTAGTTCTTTCTATTTGCTTTTGAAATTTTCTAGCCGAGCTTTGCTGCCAATTTTCTATTCTTTAATGTTCCTCTCTTAAAAACCACAAAAAGATTTCTCCATTTTTCCTTATTTTCCCTCTTTATTTTCTTTCTGCCTCGAGGTCTTCATATATTTGCAGGAGAGTGGTCGACTTCGAGTTTCCAAGAAACAAATAAAAAGGAAGAGAGAAGTGGAACCAAACATGAGAGGTATGCCTCATGACTCCCCACTTTTAAAGTTTGAAAACCGCATCTAGTTAGTAGTAAATGTTGAGATATTATATTGGTGGAGTGAGTCTTTGTATCATAGTAAGATTTTCGTTTGCATAGGTATTTAATTGGGTATGTTTTGTTCCAGCTCTCATAATTAACCAAGTCTTGCCTAAAAATTGCTAAACAATTGTAATAAGAAAAAGTCTCCCAATTGAAGGCTTGGGTGTTGTAGTGCTTAGTCTTGAAGGCTTATTTCTAGAGACACTCAACACCATTGAAAATGTTGATTGACTTGATTGCTCTCTTTGAAAAGATTTGTTCGATTGAATTAATGTTTAGCGGTTTTTGTGAGCATGCCAAAGTTTGACTTGTTAATCATAAGAATGATATAGCTTTACGCGTGTCAAACTTCATGGGATGCCAACAACTCCGCTGGCCTACGAACGATCTTAATGGAGGAAACTCCTAGATTTCGTCTATGAGTTGATTAAACACTTGTAGCAGCAATGCTATAGTGGGTAAGATTCTTGGCACTCCTAGGTAGCTGTAATCATGATGGAATCACTCCTCTGTCTGTTATGTGAAATCATTATGCAAAAGGAACAAAACCTTAGTGATGCCACGAGTGTCCATCACATCTCGATAAACTATTTTTTTTGGCATGCTCTCAATTACTTAAAACCTGAAATTCTTGAAGGATAATGAATAGAAAATAGTGCTTGAAAAGTCTTGATTTATTGATGTGGGAGAATTGAGATACTCTAGTGTATATGCTTTTCATGACAACTCTCACACTCTTAAACTACATGATTATAGTTTATCATTCAAAGGCAAGCCTATAAGTTGATTACTTGACATGGAATAAAGTTTAATAATTTGAATCATCCATGTTTACAATAATTTTGCTGCACTATAAGGATGCATGAAACCCGTATGATATGCTTGCCATTACTCTATCTATGCTAAAGTTTTTTCAGATTTATGAAGTGGAGGAAACATGAGACTACTAATCATGAGTAAGATCAGCATCTCGTTATTTCAGTTTAAATGCTGAGTTCCTTTTTGATTTTGGTTTTCTTGCTCGGGACGATCAAGTTTAAGCTTGGGGAGGTTGATGGCTCTATAACATAGCCATCTACATCCACATTTAAACTGGATATTACTCATATTCTTGATGAAATATCTCTCTAAACCCTGCCACTAATGCTAATATTTAGAGGGGTATGCAATCCTTTCTTTTATATTTTTTCTGCACAGATAATGTCATTTAAAGGAGGGAATCACTACATTAAAGTCAAATATACGAGATTTCCAACAACCAAAAGAAACTGGGAGCCGTACAACGGAGGCATATGCTTTAACGACCAACTATACGACCGGAGCAAAAATTTCGGCCATATAGCTCCGGTCGTATAGTTGGTGCCACCACCATTAGGTTAAACAAAACAACTTTCGTGAAGGGACCCCTATATAAAGAAGCCTCGGGCGATGAGAAAACAAGCCAGACCTCACCAAAAAGTCTCTTCCATAGATCACCAGTCGCCTCTAGATCTCCAAACCCTTCTCCATCTCCATAGCCATATTCCACCACTTGTAATAGTAGATCTCTTCTCCGATTGGCGACATTGTAAGACTATTGCTATCAATCTTATGATTTTCATTACAATGTTTGTGATTGTTGATCTCATCTCTATGTGTGAGTAATTCTCCTTGGGATAAGGGCTTTGGCCTAGCCATGTAGCAATTGTGCATGTTATTTATCATAGATGGGATCGTGTATTAGTTTGTATGATAGGATGATTATTGTATCCTCTCTTGCCTCAGTCCAAGGACTTGTCAGGTACCCAAGACCCCGAGGGTTGATCCAGGTATAGGTAGTATGAGTGATGACTGATCTGCAGGTTGGGAAGCCTAGTGACAGAAGGGGTAGTACGGCTGTATGTGATGGATTTGCTTGGATTAACGGTGACATCACTATGCATATCATTAGTTCTCTTTCTTCCATGGATGAGGCTAGTAGGTTATTGCTATAAGAGGTTGTGGAGGCAATAGCAATTATGGATGCACTGCCCACATATAATTTATCTTGCTCTAACAAGTACATGCATACTTTATTTCTATCTTTTATTCCCATCAGATGTTTTGCACAGCTACAGGTGAAACCGAACGCCCTAGGCCCTTTCTCTCCATCATCAACAAAAACGAAAAGACACAAGCTATTGGTCCAGTAAAAACACACAAGGAATTGTAAAACTCCCGAAGGTCCATTAAAGTAACATCACTACGCATTCACTTCCCGAGGATTCGATAACCTAGGTCTACTAGGAAAAAAGAAGCTATACTACATCCGTAATCCGGATCGAAGGTATCAATACTCTAGGCCCTATCGGTGATATCACATTGAGATAACTTGCAAGCAAGTGATGTGATCACTAGAATGTTATATCATGGGAACGAGAAAAGAGTGCATGTCGGTAACGAGATCAAACTAGGTATGGAGATACCGATGATCGAATCTCGGACATGTAATATATTGCGAGACAAAGGGATTTAGTTATGACGTTAAAAGTTCATACGATCACTAGAGTCATCGTTGAATGTGTGGGAGTCAGTACGGTTCTCCAGGTCCCACTGTTGATTATTGATCGAACAAGAGTCTCGATCATGTCTGCATTATTCGCGAACCGTAGGGTGACATAATTAAGGGATACCGACACCATTTGGAGCAAATATGTTTTAGACAAAGATTTAAGAAAGCACTCGAATCAGTTCGATGGAAACTAGAATTATTTCGGGTGAAATTGCAGAAACTAGTTCTACGTGTGATATTGAAATGTTGAAGGGGGTTTTATGTGAATGTTTGTTAATTAAAGTAATTAACAAAATGCTAAATAAAATAATTTTTTTTATAAACTAGACTTGCATTAAATATGGTGGAAATTTAATGGAGATGGGTGGACTTTTGAGTGGAGGCATGTTTATGTGAGTGGGAGCTCCACCCACATGAATGATGGAAGATATGGGGGCACCACCTTGGCTTTCGGCCGTGGGAGGGGTGATACGTCCAAAACGTATCTACTTTCCCGAACACTTTTGCTATTGTGTCTTCTCTAATTTGTGTGATTTGGATACAACTAATGCGGACTAACGTTGTTTTTAGCAGAATTGCTTTGGTGTCTCGTTTTTGTGCAGGAAATCAACTTTCAGGAAAAATCCCGGATAATATCGCAAAACTTCTATTTTACTAGAAGACTCACGGAGCCAGAAGATGAGACGAAGAAGAGCCACGAGGGGCCCACACCACTTGGCCGCGCCAGGGGGTGGTGTGGCCACCTCGGACTCCACCTCGACCCCTCCTTTCGCCTATATAAGCCCTCTGACCTAAAACATACGGGGGGCTCGACATTTTTCCAGATAGAGTTCCGCTGCGCCGCCACCACCAGATACCACGATTCGGAACCAGAAACTTTGTTCTGCCACCCTGCCAGGACGGGGAATTGGAGGAGATCATCGCCATCATCATCACCATCGCTTATCCATCAACCATCCATGATTCCCCCATCCATGAGTGAGTAATCCCCCGCAGTAGGCTATGGGGATGGTAGGGATTGGATGAGATCATTCATGTAATTGCATAAGATTGTTAGGGCATGGTGCCTAGTATCTATTGTTAGTGATTTTTGACATTGTTGCAACTTGTTATGCTTAATGCTTGTCACTAGGACCCGAGTGCCATGATTTCAGATCTGAACATGTTATTGATTCATGATGATAAGTATTGTTTATGATCTTACCGTCAAGTTGTATACACATATTATTGTCCGGAACCAAAGGCCCCGAAGTGACAAGAATCAGGATAACCGGAGGGAATGACTATGATATGAGGATCACGTGTGTTCACGGAGTGTTAATGCTTTGCTCCGGTGCTCTATTAAAAGGAGCACCTTAATTGTCAGTAGTTTACCTAGAGGCCCCGCTGCAACGGGCTGGCAGGACAAAAGATGTTGTGCAAGTTCTCATTATGAGCACGTATGACTATATATGGAACACATGCCTATGATTATTTAGTACTTGGATGCTTTACCTTATTTATCTGCAAATTCCCTATATCTTGATTGCCATATGAATTGTCTTGTCCATGCAACGACCATCCGCCCATCCCTATGCCTACCGCGCTTTAATCCTACTGTTTACTGCAGTTGTTACTACTGTTGTCACTTTGCTATTGCTACTACAAAACTATTGCTGCTGATAAACTACTGCGAGCAAGATTGTTTCCAGGTGCAGCTGAATTGACAACTCAGTTGTTAAGGCTTATAAATATTCTTTGGCTCCCCTTGTGTCGAATCAATAAATTGGGTTTTACTTCCCTCGAAGACTGTTGCGATCCCCTATACTTGTGGGTCATCAAGACTATTTTCTGGCGCCGTTGCCGAGGAGCATAGCTCTATTTATCAAGTTCACTTAGAATCACTATTGTTCGCTGCTATCCATTCATCATGGATAAATCTCGTGATGGAAAGGTTCCTATATTACCATCCACTACAAGGAGAGGTACAGTTCTGAACACCTCTGTTGCTCTTGATTCACCAGCTGTGATGAGTAAGCTCCTTACACCACCACCACATACACATGCTACACATACTGCTACTTCTGCTGAATCTGAAACTTCTGATACTTATGATGTTGTTTCTATTGTGCTTGATAAGAGTGGTTCATTAGGTCCTTTCCTAGATGCTACGATTGCTAGAACTATGGCTGGAAATACTGAAACTCCTCATGAAGATACTACTACACCTGTTAGTTCACCTGAGTCTAGAGAGAGCTATGATATTGAAGACGAATATATAGAAATGACTGATGAATTTATTAAAGAATGCCTAAACACTCATGGTAGGAGTGCTATTAAGAGTCTTCTTGAGAAACATACTGTTAGACCAAAATTATCTCCTAATGCTAAGTTTGCTACATCTCCCATAAACATTAAAGATAAGGATTATGATTTCTCTCTTGATTTATCTTACATAACCATTGTTGAGAAAGAACCTTTTTGTGGGACTAAAAATGAAAGTGCCGTAGCACATATGACTGAGCTTTCTACCATGAGTGGCCTATTTTCTGATGATATTAAGATGCGCACCTACTTTGTTGCTAAATTTTTCCCTTTTTCACTGAAAGGAGAAGCTAAAGCTTGGTTTAATAATTTACCTCCTAGATCTATTGATAGCCCTGATTGCTTGATTGATACTTTCTTTCAGAAATATTTCCCTCCTAGTGCTAGACATGCCATTTTACAGGAACTTTTTGATTTTAAACAAGGAGAAAAGGAGATATTGCCTAAATCATGGGCAAGGTTTTGTGCTTTGATTCATGCATAGCCTGTGTGTCCATTACCTAAAAATGAGCTTCTTGATATATATTATAATGGACTAACTGAAGAATCTAGGACATACCTAGATAGTTGTGCTGATTGTGTTTTCAGGAAGAGAACTCCCAAAGAAGCTGAGGAATTAATGGCTAAAATAAGCAAGAATTACGATGTCTGGACTTCACGTGAGTTAACTACACCTGAGCCAACTACACCTAAGTTAACTATGCCCGAGCCAACACCAACACCAAAGAAGAGGGGAATGATTGAACTAAATGATGAAGTGATGAAGGAAGCTAAGAAATGTCTCAAGGAGAAGGGTATTAAATCTGAAGATGTGAAGAATCTACCTCCTATAGAAGAATTATGTAAGCCAATCTCCCACTCATCCACTATTGAGGTACACTCTCTCCAACATTTTGATGAAGGTGATATTCCTTATTCTAAACCTCCTGATCAATGCTTAGAAGAATTTGATATCTTTGTTGTTAAGCAAGATAATTTTAATAAAAGAGTGCAGAATCATTTAATGGAAAACTCTAGAGCTATTATAGAGTTGAGGGATATTATGGAAAGAACCTCCAATAATGTTAAAATGCTTGTTAAACATTTCCAAATGGTTCAAACTCAAATTGATCAGCTTATTAAAGTACAAAAATATTTGCTAGTTAATGCTTCTAAAGAAAAACATGCTTATGAAATTAGAACTAGAAGTGGTGCTGCCACTTAGGATCCTCTATATCCCGAGGGGCATCCTAAAAGAATTGAGCAGGATTCCCAACAAATTCAAAATAGTGGTACTTCTTCTAAGAGAAAGAAAAGGAAACATAAAACAGTTGTAGAACCTTCTGAAACTGCTAAAGATCCAAATAGTATATCTGTCTCTGATGCTGAAACTAAGAGTGGTAATGAGAAAAATGATGCTCCTGATAAATAAGAAATTGAAGAAGAACCTAAAAAGCACACTAAGAATACTAAGTACACTAAGGAAGATTTTGTTGCTAATAAACATGGTAGTGAAAGAGAGCCCTGGGTTCAAAAACCAATGCCGTTCCCTAATAAGAAACACAAGTCAAAGGAAGGCGAACACTATAATAAGTTTTGTGAGTGGATGAAACCTTTATTTTTGCAAATTCCTTTAACAGATGCTATTAAATTGCCTCCTTATTCAAAGTATATGAAGGATATTGTCTCTAATAAAAGGAAGATCCCTAATGAGGAAATTTCTACTTTGCTTGCTAATTATTCCTTTAATGGTAAGGTTCCAAAGAAACTTGGAGACCCAGGGATTCCAACTATTCCATGTTCTATTAAAAATAGCTATGTTAGAACTACTTTGTGTGATTTGGTAGCAGGAGTTAGTGTTATTCCTTTTTCTCTCTTCAAGAGACTTCAATTGGAGAAACTAATACCAACTGATATATCTTTACAAATGGCTGATAAATCTACCACTATTCCTGTTGGTATATGTGAGGATATTCCTATTCAAGTGGCTCATAATTGCTTGATATTAACTGACTTTGTTGTGCTTGAAATGCCTGAAGATGATAATATGTCTATTATTCTTGGGAGACCTTTTCTTAATACTGCAGGTGCTGTCATTAATTGTAATCAAGGAAAGGTAACTTTTAATGTTAATGACAAGGACCATACTGTTTATTTCCCCAAGAAGATTGATAGGACTTAAGGCTTAAATTCAATTGAAAATATTGAGGGCATCCAAGTTGGGGAATATATTGTCCCATACCACGAGAAAAATATGAAACTATTATGATTGGGACTATTGCTATCAAAGTTGAGGTAACATAATCATTTAGTGGAATGCAAAGTTCTATTTCATATAAAATTGTTTTGGTAACAAGACTTGATCAACCTTGTTAACAAAGGGATTTTAATGAACAAAACAATGTTTTCACCATGATTATCTTTGCTTACTTTTATTTTATCCATTTTAATTTTTGCTTTCACTTAGTTTACTTTTCTATTTTGTTAGTTGCTTGCATACTAGAGTGTCTTAGAACTTCTGAAGTTTATGTTTTGTTTTGTTATTGCATCGTTCCAATATTGTCTTTCTGCCAAAAAATCATCATCAATACCTGAAAATTGCTCAAAATTAAAGTTTCTCGAAAAATTCCAGAAAATTCACATTAAATTTTTTCGTCAAAAGAGGGGCAGAGAAGTACCTGGAGTGACCTAGGGAGGCCCACCAGGCAGGCACACCACCTGGTGGCACGGCTGGCCATGGTGTGGGCCACCCCTAGCTCTCCACTTATTGTCCTACCTGCCACTCCTTTCTCTCTCCCGAGAAAACACCAGTTCATTGCTCAAACCCGTGTTCTTGCTGTTATTGCTCGCGATTTTTGATCTCCTTGCTCAACCCATCTTTCCTGCTGATATTTGGAGCATTTGTTCTCCGGTATGTGACTCCTCTGCTTGTCCAAGTAGATTTGTGATTAGTGGATTATATTTTGAGTATTTTTGCTACTGTAGGTGACAGGTTATGTGAGCTTGTAAGCTTGTTCAATGCTTATAGAATTTGTTTTGATGCATGTTTAGGCCTCTTACAAGTCCCTATAAGTAGTTCCTTTCATTATGTAATCACTTCGCAATCACTTGTATGATGGTTGTCTAAATTTCAGAAAAGGGAGAGATGGACAACCACACTTTTGGAGAAGTATTTGAGAGAGACACACCCAGGAGGGCAAGACCTTCAAGATCAGCATCGCAATTTAGGCCATCATATAATGAAGATCTTATTGCACCATGCTTTGGCAATGAAGGGGATGAGGGAGATGCTCATCCATCCACCTTCCCTCGCTTTGCCTTTTTGCAAGCTGCAGGGATCCTTGATGATTTCCTACTTCTTGTTCAGAGGGTTGGTCTAACCACTTACATGCATGATGAGAGTGAGAAATATGCCATGCTCACCAAAACTTTCGTTGAAAGTTTCACTTTCACTAACGCCCCTTATAGGTTAACTATTTCGTTCAAAATTTATAATATGCCTATTACCATGCCATTGGAAAGATTTTGCAGCATTATAGGCATAGGCATGACTAGGATAGTGAAGAAGATCCAAGGTCGACCCACTGATTTGCTGGAACTCTACCGAAGTGTGACAAATGACGATGACCGCACAAGTCAGCGTGGGAAGATATGAAACATTCAACTCCTAGCTCTTAGATATTTTGCTTATTATCTTGCCACTAGCATTCTTGGTAGGGAAAACACGAGTAATATTTCTAATTATCATTTAGCCTTTCTTGCTGCTGCACTTAATAATAATACCAAATATAATCTTGGTTCTCTCATTGCCCGCCGCTTAGCTGCTAGAGGACCCATTTATGGGGGCATTATTGCCACATGCATGGTTACTGCTTTGGAACTTTTTGTTGATCCTAATGATACTGTGCTGACACCACAAAGGCTTGATCTTGCTGCTATGAAAACACATCACTTTGTTACTGCTAGCTCTAGTATGGAGAGTTTAGTTTACAGGATGTTGTTTACTGACGGAGACGAGAGGGAAATTCCTTTGCCACGGTCCACTTTGTTCAGTATTTGCAGGATGCCATGGTCGCGTTCCAAGGAGGAGGTGGACGAGCAGCTCTACTTGCTTGGTTTCCACGGGCAGCACCAGGGGGATGTGCCCTCTTACGACTACTCTACGCACTACGCTGGGGCATCCTCGAGTTCGTATCAGGATGAAGGCACTTCTTCGCCATATTATGGAGGCGCTCCTTCCTGGCCAGCTTGGGATTGATACCCACTTAGGCCAAGAGCCTAAGCTTGTGGGGAGGTATACCAACATCACACTCATCTACATATCATGTTCAGTCAGTACTTTGCATATCCATGTTTCGTTTTCTTTTTAGTTTTTTTCTTGCTTTATTTATGTTTTCCAAAACACAAAAAGAACAAAAATATTTTCGTTATTTCTCTTCATTTGCTTCTTTATATTTTATCCTTGGTTTGACTCATCCTTTTTAGCTTTGTTTTGATTATTCGAAAAACCCAAAAAGATTTCACTTTGCTTGCTTTTCCCTTGGGTTCTTGCCTTTAAAAATTGAAAACCCAAAAATATTTGTTGTTCTTCTCTGGTTTTGTAAAGTTCGTTGCAGGGTTCAGCGGTCCTCAGTGACTCCTTGGAGTTTGGTTTTATCTTATTATTCAAGTCACACAAGTGAAAGACAATGATGATTTATGACAACTCGAGGTGTGGTAAGAGGCTGGTATGAAATCTATTTGTTTTCATTTTTGTACATATACTCATCATTGTGAGCATGCCTAGCCTGTTTATGTAAGGTGTGTGCTATTTAATGGATACTTAGTAGTCCTTGCCTTCTTATGATAAGTTCCAATCCATTATAGTTCGTAACATGTCATATAAATGTTTGCTCCCATTGTTCTATTCATAACTTGGTATGACATCGTGGTGTCCTCCTCTGAATGTTCTATTTGAATCGACTTGGCACATGCTCACACATGCATATGACTAAACAAAAAGTCAGTTAAGCCTCGATGATTTATTCCGCCTCAGAGTCCTCGTGTCACTTTTATGCCACTATTAATTTTGTTTTGTCACAAGCATGATTATGACAGTTACTGCTCTCTCGATTGTCGCTCCCTTTCTATTGCTAGCCTTCATTTGTGCTGAGTACTTTACTCATGCATCCAACTCCCTAAAACCAAAGTTGTCAAAAGGAGTCCACCATATCTACCTATTAGCTTTATTGCTATTGCTTGCATATTTATTATGCTTTGTTTTCTTCCAATAAAAAATGTTTGCTTGTTATGTGAAAATTAGTTAGTAAAGCTCTCACGAACTTGATGCCACACTTTACTTTCTTGCACTTAATAAACTTGAACCATTGTGCCCATCTATGTTGCGTATATGCTTGCGCTTTGTAAGTTGTGAATTAGCAGAACCATGTTATCATGGGGAACGCTTTCAACATTGCACTTTATTTAGTTGATATCATGTTCTTTTACTTATGGATCCCAGCAGTGTGAAATGAAAGGGGAGCTTGTAAGGCTCATGGAGTTCGTATATGTGTTAGAGAAACACCTGGGCGGCTGGCTAAGCCATGCCTAATCATGGTGGAAACCTGCAGCATAACCATAGTGAGCAATCTGTGAAGCATCCTCAATAAAAAAAGAAAAAAAACTATGCAAATAAGAAAAAAAATAAAGAAGCCTATGCAAATAGGAAATAAAAGGATCACTGAGATGCTCATTGTCTGCTTGCCTTGTCATTTTGATATGGGAAAGCTTCTGTATCATCAAGCAAGGGGTACCCCATTGGTGGTTCTCTATGATACACATGTACTTACAATGACAAGAACTTACTTGTGACTAAAGTTGAGTAGCATGAGGAACAGTACTCGTAAGCAAGGGGCATGGGATTTTCAGCTTATAACTTGTCAAGTATATCCTCATATTTTCCCCTTACTTACGAGTACCGTTCCTCATGCTACTCAACTTTAGTCACAGGTAAGTTCTTGTCATTGTAAGTACATGTGTATCATAGAGAACCGCCAATGGGGTACCCCTTGGCCGATGAGACAGAAGATTCTCCATATCAAAATGACAAGGCAAGCAGACAATGAGCATCTCAGCGATCCTTTTATTTCCTATTTGCATAGGCTTTTTTCTCTTTTTTTCTTTTCTATTTGCATAGGTTTTTTTATAGAGGATGCTTCATATATTGCTCACTATGGTTATGTTGCAGGTTTCCACCATGATTAGGCATGGCTTATACCAGCCACCCAGACGTTTCTCTAACACATATATGAACTCCATGAACCTTACAAGCTCCCCTTTCATTTCACACCGTCGGGATCCATAAGCAAAAGAACATGATATCAACTAAATAAAGTGCAATGTTGAAAGCGTTCCCCATGATAACATGAGTATGCTAATTCACAACTTACAAAACGCAAGCATATACGCAACATAGATGGGAACAATGGTTCAAGTTTATTAAGTGCAAGAAAAGTAAAGTGTGCCATCAAGTTCGTGAGATCTTTAATTACTAATTTTCACATAACAATTTTAATTCGGAAGGTAGATAAAAACATGAATATACTTGGAATAGCTAATGCTAATAGGTAGGTATGGTGGACTCTTTGGAATAACTTGGTTTTATTTGGAGTTGGATGCATGAGTGGAACTCATACTTGGTATGGAGGCTAGCAAAAGACTGGGAGCGACCAACTAAGAGAACAATAATGGCCATAATCATGCAAAGCGACAAAACATTATTAATTAAAGCATAAAGTGATATTACAAGTCGAAAACTAAATGATCATAGAGGCTATGGTGACTTGGTATAGTCTTAACATGGTGTGAGCATGCGCCAAGTCAACCCATGAAAGGACATTTACTGTCATAAATCACTTTTGGTGTTCGTTAACAACTAGTAGACCTATTTTACAGTTTGCTATTGTCTACAGGTTAATATTTTACAAAGTGAAAAGGACCAATGGCTTGCGGAACATTCCCTGCTCTATTACTTGCTTCTTGGGATTTCCAGACCGGAGTCTCTAGTCTATCATGACCGGAGTCTCCGGTGTGGTCCGGAGTTTCCCCAGGAGTCTCCAGAGAGGGCTTCTAGTTTCCTGCCTGGGACAGCCAGAAGGGTGGTCCGGAGGTTGGTCCATAGTCTCCAGTCCATGCCCCAGGCCGGAGTCTCCGGTATAGAGGGACCGGAGTCTCCGGTCCACTTGGCTCCCAAGTGGGCTGGGTCATTCTGTCGGTAGGTCCGGAGGCTGGTCCGAAGGTTGACCGGAGTCTCCGGTCTGCTTCTTCTCCAACGGTCAGAAAACGGTTCACAGATGTGAGGGGCTATAAATAGAGGACCTTATCCCCTTCCTCCAGTAGCTCGTCCACCTCAAGAACACCATGTCCATTTGAGCCACCAAATCAACAAGATCTCTTCATCCAACCATCCAAAGTCTTTGATCTTTGGAGAATCGAAGGAGGAGGCCTTGATCTACAACTTCACCAAGAGAGATCTTCATTTCCCCCTCATTCACTTGAGGGCCCCCATGCTCTAGTGTTTCGTTGGAAACCCTAGGTTTTGATTTGGTTCTTACAAGCTTGTCTTTGATTGTTTGACAGCTTGCTTGTATTTGGGAGCCTCCAATTAAGTTGTGGATGTGTGCCCCGAACTCGTTGTAAAGGTGCCAACTTCCACCTCGAAGGTTGCCGTATAGTGGAAGAGGTGAATCGAACCCGTTGGGGTGAGTTTCATCGGAGAACAAGGGAGGCCTCTCGTGGCATTGGTGGTTTGAAACCACCCCCTCTCCAAACGCAGACGTACTTCCCCTCAAAAGGAAGGAACTACGGGAAACAAATCCTTGTGTCTCCGTGTGCTTCACTTTGGTTACTTCTATCCTTTACCGCACTTTACTTATCTAGTTTTTGCTTAGTTTGTGCTTGGTTGTCATATAGGTAAATTCACCATAGTTGCATAATCTAGAGAATTTACCTTTCAAGTCAAACCCTAAATTGAAAAGAGTAAAATTTGAAGTAGCACCTATTCACCCCCCTCTAGGTGCCCATACGATCCTTTCAATTGGTATCAGAGCCTCGGCTCTTTATTCGGGCTTAACCGCCTAAGATATTATGGGCAACCCAGAGGAGGGAGAAAGTGAGGCTAGCCATTCGGTGACCATGGTAGATCTCAAGAATTTGGAAACAAGCTTGAGCTCTACCTTGGGCAACGAAATCCAACAGTTGCGTCAACTTGTTGAGCAACTTGTTAAGGATAAGCAAACCTCACATCCTCCCTCTCTAGAGGAAACACCACCAAAACCAAAGGCTAATGCTCCGGCTAAGCCTTTGGAGGAAGTGGTGGGGGGATGAACATAATTCCACTAACTCCATCACAAAAAAGGGTGATGGGAAGGAAGAGTTCCATATGGTTCCCGGATGGTACTCTCCCGACCCTCCTATCCCTCATCCACATATAAATAATAAAGGAGACCCACCTAAGTTAGCTGCACATACTTTTGCTCAATGGAAAGTGTTAATGAAATCTCATGTGCGCAACTCTTGCATTGATTTGTGGAATATTATTGAAGGACTCAAAATTGAGGATCCAACCAACTTGACAAGAAGAGAAGTGGTCAATAGCCAACTCAATGCGACTGCCTTGCACATGATCCAACTTGGGGTGGGGCCAAAGGATTTTCCCCACATTGAGCACTACATCACCGCCAAGGAAGCTTGGGATGCTCTCATTGACTTGTTTGTTGGCAATGAGAGTATGAGGAGAAATAGATATGATGCCTTAAGCAATGAAGCCGAAGGTTTCTTTATGAAGGATGGTTAGGATCATGAAGACATGTATCGAAGACTCAAATCCACAGCCACCGCTTTCAGGAATGTTGGCGCCTCTCACATTGATGATGCTTGGATCAAGAGGAAGTATGTGAGTGCACTCATGCCTTTCGAGCCTACTGACTTGAAGAGTCTCCAAGGAAGACACAACTACCATCTCATGACCTCCAATGAAGTGATGCAAGAGATGGCCGCCTTCAAGGTTGCTGCCAAGAATGCCAAAGACGCCCGTGCTCGTGCCATTGGAATGAGTAGTGGTGTCAACCTTGCCTTGAAGGCCAAGGTTGTGGAGTATGATGAAGATGAAGGAAGTGATGAGGGACCTTCAATGAGCCACCCTGAAGATGTCAAGATTGCTCATGGTGAATACATGGCCTTCTATGCAAGAAACTTTTGGAAAGATCCCGCCAAGGCCAAGATGGAAATGCAACGAAGAAGCAACCCCAATGGGAGAAGAGACAATGGGTCCAAGTTGAGAACTTGTTTCAATTGTGGTGACCGCTATCACTTCGTCACGGCTTGTCCCTATGAGAAAAGAGAAGACCATGGGGGCAAACTTGTGTTGAAGAAGACCTCCAAAGCTCCCTACAAGAAACCCTTCATCAAAAGGAACCCAACCAACAAGAAGCCGGGAGAAATTGTCTTGATCACACATGAAGAGTACTCGTCCTCCGATGATGATGATGATGATGATGATGAAGAGGAAGAAGAGGATACACCAAGTGGTGTGGCGGCTCTTGCCACTACCTCTGCTCCTTCATTCTCACTCTTCGACTCTCCAAATGAGAATATCTCCAACAAGAACGTCACTTGCCTTATGGCAAGAGGAACTGGGGTATTATCATCATCACACTCCACTTCTCTAATCAATGATGATTTTGATGATGAGTTATCTCTTGAGGTAAAAAAGGAATTAGTTGCTTTTGATGTGTTCATGAATAACTTGCAAGGGGAACACAAGAAACATGTTGTGGACCTCCTAAATCAACTTTCACACACACAAGAACTTCTAGATGAGAGATGCCAATTAGGAAGAGAGCACATGATTAAGGTAGAAGCTCTTAATAATGCTCTAGAAGAAGCAAGAAACTAGAATATCTCTTGAAACTAAACTAGAGGGCCTTGATGAAGCTAATGATCTCATTATTAATAAACTCATCAAGGAACGTGATCATGCCATTTCTAAATACAAAAAGGCTAAAAAGGATAAGATTGAGTTTGATGTTGTTCATGAAAAACTTGTCGAGGACTTTAGAACACTTGACAAGGCTCACAAGGCCTTGGAAAGTGAACTCTTGTCCCTCACAAAGTCTCGTGAAAAGCTTCAAACTCAATTGATCAATACTCCCTCACCTAGTACATTCATTCCTTCTAGTTGTACAAATACTCTTGAAGAACATGCTAGGTTGAAGGGGGAGCTAGCTAAGACCTCCTTTCCCAAAGGAAACAAGTCTATTGATGACCTCTTAAATAAGCAAAGGTCAAATGGTGAAAAAGGGGCATAGGCTTTGTCTCTAAAGCCAAGAAGAAAAAGAATAACAAGAAGAATAAGGCCAAGCCCGCTCAAGAAAAGAACAAGGTCATTATGGGAAGTAAGACCACAAGTGGCAAAACTATGTCTCATGATGATTTTGCGGGTAGTGCTAACCCTCACTATGTCTTAATGCGTGATTATTATGGTGATGTGTATGCACAATATGTTGGCCCATTTGATGGTTATATTGCATGGTCGATTTGGGTTCCCAAGACCCTTGTTGCTAACAAAAGAGGACCCATTGAAAAATGGGTACCTAAAAACTAGTTTGATCTTTTGTAGACCTATGCTTCCGGAGGGTCAAAATGGGTGCTCGATAGTGGATGCACAAGTCATATGACCGGAAGCGCTTCTAGTGTCAAGGAGTTGAGACCAAATGTTGATCAAATATCTGTGACATATGCCGACAAATCAAAGTCTAAGGTAATGGGTTTCGACAAAGTTGTGGTTGCTCACGATATTACTCTCGTGGACGTCATGCTTGTTGAGACCCTTGGCTATAATTTACTTTCAGTCCGTGCTCTAGGAAAGATGGGTTTTGCTGTCTTTATTGATGTTGATATTGTGATCCTCTTGTGGAGCAAGTCTCTAAAGGTTGCTTTCGTTGGGTACGTCAAGGATGACTTGTATGTGGTGGACTTTTCGGGGAAAACCACTACAAGTCCGATGTGCCTATTCGGAAAGGCCGATGTGGGTTAGCTATGGCATCGCCGTCTAGCCCATGTCAACATGAGAACTTTGCAAAGCCTCCACAAGGATGGTCATATTGTTGGACTAAAAAAAAATGTTTGCTTTGCCAAAGATCGTGTTTGCAGGGCATGTGTTGAAGGAAAGATGCATGATTCTCCCCACAAGCCAAAGAACTACATCAAGTCCAAGAGGATCCTGGAGCTCCTTCATGTGGATCTCTTTGGTCCTCCGTATCATGAGAGTCTTGGTGGGAAGAAATGTTGTTTGGTGATTGTTGATGACTACTCAAGATACACTTGGGTATATTTCTTCAAGTTAAAAAGTGAGACCCAAAGAGAACTTCATTGACTTCATCAACATGGCGCAACGTCAACACAATGTCCCAGTGTTAATAATAAGAAGTGACAATGGTACCAAGTTCAAGAACTACACATTAAATGGATTTCTGAGTGATGAGGGAATAAAACATCAATATTCCACTGCGTATACCCCTCAACAAAATGGTGTAGCTGATAGGAAGAACTGGACTCTTATTGACATGGCAAGGACTATGTTAGCAGAATTTAAATCTCCATACAACTTTTCGGCTGAAGCTATCTCCACCGCATGCCATGCATCAAACCATCTCTACCTCCGCAAAAAATTGATCAAGACTCCATATAAAATCCTTACCGGTAACAAGCCTAATGTTTCTTACTTCCGGGTATTCGGTTGTAAGTGCTTCTATCGCATTAAGGGCATTCGTTTATCCAAGTTTGATTCCAAAGCATTAGAGGGTATTTTTGTTGGTTATGGTCTTGAATCCCACACTTATAGAATCTATGACAAGCTCTCAGGAATTGTCATAGAATCTTGTAGTGTGGTGTTTGAAGAATATGATGGTACCCAAGCGGGGCGTGTTAATGTTTGTGGTGTAGATGATGAAATGCCTCAGGATGCCATAGGAAGAATGGGTGCGGGTTTCATCTACCCTGTTGAGGAACCCCTTATGGTGGATTGAGAAGAACTATGCTCTACTCAAGTGGAGCCCTCATCTTCACAACTTCAACAAGCTACTATCGAGGTGGACACCAACCCATGCCATAGACAAGTTGTGGACCCTCAACCTACTGATCAAGAAGATGCTTCCAGCCAAGAAGTGGTTGAGTCTCCACTTGCCAGGATGTCCAGTGGTGCTAAGGCCATTTCACAAGTAAGATCTATACAGACTGCCATAAGAACAGCTGAATACCTAGCCAATCGTGGGCTTGATCAAGACCAAGGTCAATCTTTGCCTCCTTTAGAAGAGAATGTTTCCAATGATGATCAAGGTCAAGATAATGGTCAAGACGAGGACCAAAATGATGAAGTGACCCCCCCAAGAAACAACAAGGAGATCGAAACTCGTCGCCAAGCTAGAACGTATAGAATATTGGAATTAAGAGACCACACTCTTGAGAATGTGGTTGGAGATCTAAGAAGAGGGATATCTACTCGAGCTCAACTGAAGAACTTTGGTGAGCACCAAGCACACATTTCCATGGTGGAACCAAAGAAAGTATGGGAAGCTCTTGAAGATTCGGATTGGTTGGATGCAATGCACAAAGAGCTCAACAACTTTGAGAGAAACAAAGTATGGAAGTTAGTGGAAAAGCCAAAAGATTGCCACAATGTTATAGGCACCAAGTGGATTTTCAAGAACAAGCAAGATGAGCATGGAATTGTGATAAGGAAAAAGGCAAGATTGGTTGCACAAGGGTTCTCTCAAATTGAAGGCATTGATTATGAAGAGACTTATGCACCCGTGGCTCGCCTTGAGTCCATCCATATCCTTCTTACTTATGCGGCACATCATAAATTTAAACTACAACAAATGGATGTAGAAAGTGCATTTCTCAATGGTCCATTGCATGAGTTGGTATATGTGAAACAAACCCCAGGATTTGAGGATCCAACTTTCCAAACCATGTCTACAAACTCGATAAGGCACTTTATGGGCTCAAGCAAGCCCCACACACGTGGTATGAGCACCTTAGAGAGTTGTTGTTAGATCGTGGGTTTGAGGTTGGGAAAATCGATCCCACTCTTTTTTACCAAGAGGGTTAATGGGGAACTTTTTGTATGCCAAATTTATGTAGATGATATTATCTTTGGCTCATCTAACAAAGCTTTTAATGATGAATTCTCTAAGCTTATGACTGACAGGTTCAGGATGTCTATGATGGGAGAATTGAGAGTATTTCTTGGTTTTGAGATCAAGCAAGTGAGAGGTGGTACATTCTTCAACCAAGCCAAGTATACTCAAGATATGCTCAAAAGATTCAACATGAAAGATCTCAATGGAGCTCCCACTCCCATGGCAACAAAGACTCATCTTGAACTAAACCCAAATGGTAAAGATGTGGATCAAAAGGTATATCGGTCCATGATTGGCTCTTTGCTTTACCTTTGTGCATCTAGACCCGATATTGTGTTGAGTGTAGGAGTGTGTGCAAGATATCAAGAGGCTCCTAAAGAAAGCCATTTGATGGCAGTCAAGAGAATCTTTCGATATTTGGTTCATACCCCAAACTATGGTATTTGGTATCCTAGGGGCTCAACTTTCTCTCTTTGTGGGTACACGGATTCAGATTGGGCTGGTGACAAGGATGATAGGAAATGAACCTCTGGGGCTTGCCAATTCCTTGGGAGGTCCTTGGTATGTTGGTCTTCTAAGAAGCAAAATTGTATATCTCTTTCCACCACCAAAGCTGAGTATGTGGCTGCTGCTAGTGCTTGTACATAATTGCTATGGATGCAGCAAACTTTAAAGGAATACAGTGTCCATTGTGACAAAGTGCCTCTTCTATGTGACAATGAAAGTGCTATCAAGATGACATATAACCCAGTGGACCATACAAGAACAAAGCATATTGAGATTCGTCATCACTTCATTAGAGATCATGTTGCTCGAGGTGATATTGAGCTATCATATGTGTCAACCAAAGACCAACTTGCCGACATTTTCACGAAGCCACTTGATGAAGCAAGGTTTTGTTATTTGAGGAATGAACTAAATATCGTGGATTCTAGGAGCTTGACTTGATTGCCTTGCATACTCACCTATGTTTTGACCCATATTTGGTGTAGGTGCAGGCATGGAGATAGGGGGAGTGCGGTCCTAATTCATTGGACTATCCCTCCCCCATAATGCCAACATTAATAAATTCAATTCTCTTAGTATCATTTAGTGATATGTGAGCTCAATGCCCATTGTTATGGACTTGGGTTTTGGAGAAGGAGGGAGCGCTGGAGACATCTATCAGCTAGCAAACAAGCACATAGGGGACTCGAAGATTTACCCAGGTTCAGGCCTCGTAGAGGTCCCTACTCCTGCTTGTCTGCTCGTGGAATTATCAAAGGAATCGAGGATTACAATGGTGCACAGATGCAATCTGGCGAGGGTTGTGGAAACTAGGGTTGCGTGTGTCCTCCTCGTAGCCCCCTCCTAGCCTTTATATAGATATGCTAGGTCTCAGGTAGCAGGTCGAGTCGGTTACATGTTAGGGTTTTCCCCTTTGAACTTTCTATCTTTAGCTTCTTCTTGTTCTTCAAGCAATCGAGAGTCCGTAGGTTACTCGAGTTCTTCATTTGGGCCTTGGCGACACCATGGGCCTCTACGTATTCAGGCCGTATATACCAAGCTCGAGTACCTGTAGGGTATACCCATGTCAGTAGCCCCCGAGTGTCCAGTGGAATCGCAGATTCGACTGGGGACTTTATGAAGCCTTTTGAGTGCATGACTGAGTATGTTTTTCGACTGCTCTGTTTATGTCATAGGGATTGTTGATGTGCGTGCCTGATTTAACCGATGTACCAGTATCAGTTAACTACCTTAGGGTAAAACAACGCCATCTACTCGAACTCGAGTCCCCGGACTCGAATCTGAAAAAGTGCTGGTGTAATTCGACTCAAGCCGCGGAGGTCTTACAGGAGTCGAATTCCAGTACATGGGTGTGAGCACTCGACGCGTCCGTCAAGGCATGTTCATCGTACCTGTAGGCACGGATATATTTCTGGTAGTGCGCAGCTAATGCGTTGCCAGGCCTTATTTAGGTCTTATCTTCACGCTGTAAGCGCGACATCCGAATTTTATCATCGCGGAGACGATTCGGGTGACCCAGGAGACGCAGTCTCTTTGTAGGGAAAAATTATGAGGCGGTGTCGCCATAAACTTCGAGTGTGGATGTTATCAACACATAGTATTTTTGTACAAATAATCATAGGGTGCGCGACCAGCGCTCCCTATGGGAGTAGCCCCTTAGTGCCTGGTTGAGTCGAAGACTCAAGCAGGGACTAAAGAACTTTTGCGACTGCTGTCGTCTTTTGTTTGCTTGTTTCAGTCGAATTTGCTTCCGGCACTCCCTATGGGAGTAACCCATGTCCATAGTCGAACCGTGTTTCGAGTGATTGGGTTTTTCTTTGATTGTTCATGTTCTTGTAAAAGAAGAAGAAAAATCATAGGGTGCGTGACTAGCGCTCCCTATGGGAGTAGCCCCCGAGTGCTTGGTGGAGTCAAAGACTCGAGCAAGGACTAAAGTAGTCAAAGTCTTCTGCTGCGTAGTTTTTGATGACGTCAGTGCTGACGATTTCATGACCTCAGTTTCCCACATGAGCGAGTTTGACGGGACGTGACGAGCGGTGGGTCCTACTCCCTGACTCTGATTTGACCGGGCATGCGTAATCTTTATTTTAACTGCGCCTCCTCGATTTCCGCGTGTAATGGGAGTAGTGGGGGGACGGTTCGCGTTTTAGCTCCTCCACGTGTCGAGCACGATGAATGCCACGCGTCTGGTAGGGTTTTTCTGAGCCGTTGGATTGCATCTTCCAGGGGTTAAGTAGTGACGCTGCGACGATAAAATTCACATATGCTTTCATTCTTCCTTTGCCTTCATCGCCATTGCTGCTGCTCCTCTGCTTTCTCTGCTCTCTTTTCCCTCCGCGACGCTGGACCAGCTCCACACATTTCCCAGCTACTTCCTCCGGTCGCATCGCCGCCGCGTAATGGGGAAGAAGAAAGGAGGTGCTGCGGCCGATTCCGCTGCTGCCGCTGCTGTGATGAAGAAGAAAGGCGGCTCCGCCGCTGCGGGCACCAGCACCGCCGCCGGCGGGAAGAAGAAGGGTATGGGCACCCGCGTCACGAATGTTGTGTGGCGTCCATCTGTGATCAAGTCCTCGGATTTTCATCTTCTTCGCCAAGACAGAGTGTTGTCCTCCGCAGTCGCCGACACGCGCGTCCTCGGCGGCGAGGTAATCCCCTCTCCTCCTGCCGGTTTTCGAGTGATGTTCCTAGCGTTCATCATTCGGGGCCTCTCGTTGCCCCTGCATCCTTTCTTCAGGGGCCTTCTTTGTTTCTACGGGCTCCAGCTCCATCAGCTGTCCCCCAATTCCATCCTCCATGTATCTTGCTAGATCACCCTTTGCGAGCGCTGGCTCGGAATCGAGCCGCATTTCGGCCTCTTCAAGCGCCTCTTTAAGTTAAAGCGTAGATCGGCGTCTGGCTCCGTAGTCTATGATGTAGGCAGCTGCGGAATCCACGTCGATCCATCCGCCACATACTTCGACATCAAGCTGGCGATGTCCGTCCAAGGGTGGAGGGACAAGTGGTTCTACGTCTGCGAGGAGAAGGCTGACAGAGAACACTTCGAACTCGCACTCTTCGACCCCGCGACGCCGTGCCATAGGAGGCGCTCCTGGAAGAATGTGGTCATGCCCGGCGAGTCCGCGGAGACAGATGTGTTGTACGAGCGTGTCTGTGACCTCGAGAGTCGCATAGGCAAAGAGGAGGGAGGCTGCGCCCTCATTCGCACGTGGCTGCGCTGTCGCGTCCAGCCCCTGCAGGCCAGAGTCCACCCCATGTTTCAGTGGGCTGGCACTGACGATGTCACTCGCGTGTCTGCCGATGGCATGTCCGCGAGTGAGGTAGATAAAAGGGTTCGACTGGTCACCAAGTACACCGTCAAGGATGTGCTCCCCAGTGAACCAGTCGTTCCTCCGTTCGATGCTGCTAACCCTCCTCCTGAGGTATAGTTGTGCTACGTAGTAGCTTAGTTTGTTGATTGCCTCTTTGCTGTTTCTTTGCTTTGTGCTAAATTGTGGTCTATATGCAGGATTGGGCGGTGTCACCCTGTATGCCCCCTCTTCCTGAGGGGGTTATTCCTCGTGAAGCCTTGGAAGAGGACGAGTCGGATTCGACCGTCCCATCTGATGTGGATGAGGAAGCCCCCGAGTCGGGTAGTCCGGATACTCGCAAGCATTCGCGCAGTGAGGATTCCGATGCGTCGTCTCCCTCGACTCCGGAAGGTGCAGGCGTTGGTGCGGAGTCGCCAATCCCTGCCATTCCTGTGAGTGCCGTGGCGCCATCTTCTCGCAAGAAGATGCGACTGCCAAAGGAGTTCTCGTCAGAGTCGGGGGAGCCAACCTTTGACTTTGATAAGTTTGATTGGTAAGTATTCGAGTTGTTATTTTTGATTCTTCTTTGGATTTTGCCCTTTTCTTGATGTTGGTTTTGTCTTGCAGTCAGCAGGCATCGTCATCTTCTAGCGGCGTCCAATTTTTGAAAGAATTGGGAGTCGCAACCTCAAGGGCCAAG
The DNA here is from genome assembly GCA_916181665.1 of Avena sativa. Lineage (NCBI taxonomy): Eukaryota > Viridiplantae > Streptophyta > Magnoliopsida > Poales > Poaceae > Avena > Avena sativa. Next base: position 690,120,691 of record OV702289.1, read on the forward strand.
AAAGAGGTCGAGCGTGCTCCTTCCCCTCCATTGGCGACCCACTCCGGGCACAACTCTTCTAGCTCTCTGCATGATGGGGAGCATCGGATGGTTGCCCGGATGACTGCACACCAATCGACTTCGGAGTCATTAGAGGATCATGTAAGTGTAGCATTTCTTCTTTTGATTTTGCAGTCGATGTTATCTATGGCTTCTGCTGATCCTTTGTTGTTTGTCCCTTTTGCGATAGCTCCTTGTGAAGGAAGCTGCTCATCTGGTGGAGCAAGTGCTTGCGATGGGTCGCCAGCATGCAATGCTGGATACGCGCCATCGCGTGGTAGAAAGTAAGTGCTCTTTACTTCTCCTTCTTCTGCGTCGTTGTCATGTAGTCGACTGATAGTCAATCCCTTTTGTTTTGTTCTTGTAGATGAACATAATGCCCTTCTGCGCAACGCTGCCACCATGGAAAAGACGCTCGCCGCGGCTGTGAAGAGTCGCGATGAGGTAGTCGCGGCGCATGACGAGGCACAAAAGCGCGAAGAGGATCTGCGTGCCTCCATCACAGCTAGGGAGAAGTTGTTCGAAGAACAACTTTTCTCGATTGCCAAGGCCCTCTCAAGTAACTTGTTTGGATATCATTATCGTTCTTTGTTCGATTTTGTCGCTGGCGCTGACTTTCGTGCCCATGTGTGGGTTTATGTACAGATGCTGGCGATTTGAGCTTCGACCCTCAGGCCCTCCGTCGTGACGATGCCTTGGCGGGTGTGCTTTCAGCAATCGAAGACCGCAGCGCCGCCGTTCAAGATATGCTCTCCAAGGCCAAGGGCGTGCTCAGTCGCCTCCGGGAGGAGCTGATGACCAAGGCTGAGCTGATCGAGAACATGGACGAGCTGGTGGAGTCTCTCGCCAGGGGTGTCCCTGCGAGGTTCAAGAACTTGCTCCGTGCGGCTGGCGCGTCAATGTCACTTGCTATGGTGCAGGCCCACAGACTCGAAGTTGATCCTACAGCGGTCTCACGGGCGATGCTCGTTAGCATGGACGGCCAGCAGGTAGTCTTTGCTCCCTTCGTGACTGCCTGTGGCAAGTATGGGCCGCAACTGATTAACACAGTTGCGAAGTACTCTGAGGAGCTACAGCGGGCCAAGAAGGCGACAAATGCTGCGGCGTCAGGGGCCGGCGGAAAGTTAGTGGCATCTGATACCGCCGCGAACTCGATGAGGCCCCCGAAGCCGTCTAAGTCAAAGAAGACAATTGCTCCTCGGTAGCTTTGTAATAGTTGCTTAGTTTATGTCTTTTGTCAAGAACATGCCTTTTGGCGAGTGTATCTGCTGATACTTTTTCTAATCTTGAATGCACTCGAATCTTTTGTCTGTGTGTCGATTTGATCTTCTTATTGCTTCTTGCTTGGCTTGTGGTAGGGCACATCAAGTGATCCTTTGTGGGAACCTCAGGATTCGCCACCCCTTGATGATACTTTGGCACCGCCGTGCTCGAGGGTGGATGAGCTATCTCTGCTCTCGCGACTGCGTGATCACGTGAAGCAGTTGGAGCGTGAATTGCCCGTGCTCTGTGGTAACGCGGATGTATGGAAGTCAAAGGCAAAGAAGGCCACCGCCCAAGAATAGTATATGTTGGGGGAGATGACGCAGCTGGGCGACCAATTTAAGTGTTAGTTTGCTTACTCTTATCTTTTCCTTATAGTCACTCGCAATGGTGTGCTATCCTCACACTTCCGTCTTTGCTTTGTATAGTTGTCAGCGCGTGCCATCCGCAGGATGAGAAGGATAGGATTGCCATTCGCATGCATGACTTGACTCAGGAGCAGCTTCAAGAGAGTGGATACTTTTGGGTGGATCACGATCGTGCAATCGCACTGGCGACCCTGCAGGATCATGCGTCGCACGTGCTGCACTTCCTGAAGAAGTCGCAGTCATGCTTGAAGAACATTTATCAGACGATGTTTCCGCTAGATGTTGCTCCATCGAGTCTACTGGCCCTCCTTGCCAAGTTTCAAGACTTGGCTGCGGTTCGCGAGTGTGTAAGGCAACAGTTGGTGGCTGGTGCCAAGGCCGCTCTGTCGCTGGTGCGACTGCATAGGCCTGATGTAGATGTTGCGGCCATTGCGGCTGGTCCACCTGCGCCACCAGCGGGTTCTGCTTGGAATATGGTGCCGCACTATCAGGCGGTGGATCACCCAGCAGAGGAGATCGTCGACTTCTTCGAGGAGCAAACCAACGTTCTCTTGTTGCAATAGTAGTTTAGTTTGTATCCTGCACATAAGCGTACCAATGTTGTAAAGTTCATATGTAATGATGTGCATAATTGATTGTTGATGATGTATAAAAAGCTTGTTAGCGTATATGTTTTGGAGTGCGTTGCACTATGCGATTCCATTTCGTTATCCTGGCCATGCGCTTATCTCAGTCCCTTGTCAACCTGTCAGGTGCGTTGCAACTGGGTTGATGTGTGTCAAGGGTTTCAATTGATGTGCCAGCTACTCAGGATATCACGTTTTAGTTCGTAGAACAGATGTGTATAGGGTGGCGCAGCCCCCGAGTGGATAAGTTGCAGAAAAATAAAGGAGAACACAGAGTTTTGGGGCACTTAGCTTTATTTATTCGTGAGACAGTACGAAGTATAATGTGTGGCTAAGTAGCCTTGGCTGAGTGGCCTGATTTGCAATGTAAAAGTAAAAACGACTAAGGGTAGAAGCGTCGCAGCTGTGCGACGTTCTAGGGGTTGGAGTATGCGACTCCTGTGTCTAAGTCTTGAAGGCGATAGGCGCCACCTGGGATTACTTCTGTAATCACGTATGGTCCCTCCCAGGGGGACTCGAGCTTGAGATGTCCTTGCTGCTTCAGTCGCAGGACCAGGTTGTCTTCGACGAAGGATCTGGGGCGTAGCCTCCTACTGTGGTAGTTGTGCAGGTTCTGCTGGTAGATCGTTGATCTTTCCGCGGCGATTTCCCTTTCCTCGTCAAGGATGTCGACGGAGTCTTCGAGTGCGAGGGATGACTCCTGCTCGCTGTAAGCGACCACGTGCAACGCTTTGTACCGTACCTCGGCGGATAGCACCGCTTCAGCCCCGTGCACCATAAAGAACGGGGTGTAGCCTGTAGCACTGTTTGGAGTTGTGCGTAGGCTCCAGAGTACTGATTGCGGTTCATCTGGCCAGCAACCCGCGGCTTGTTCAAGTGGACGGAGGAGTCGCTTCTTGATGCCGCTGCAGACGAGCCCATTTGCCTTTTCGACCTGACCATTGGTCTGTGGATGCGCTACTGAGGCATAGATGATGTTGATTCCCAGATTCTCGCAGAATTCTTGGAACTCCTTGGATGTGAAGTTCGTTCCATTGTCTATGATGATGCTGTGTGGCACTCCGAAGCGGAAGACGATGAACTCGAAGAACTTGACTGCGCTGTGCCCTGATTGATTGGTTACTGGCATGGCCTCTATCCACTCGGTGAACTTGTCGACTGCGACCATGAGGTAGACGTAGCCTCCTCGCGAGGACTTGGGGAGCTTGCCGACCATGTCGAGCCCCTATTGCGCGAAGGGCCAGGCCAATGGGATTGGCCGGAGCTCTGTGCCAGGTGCGTGCGGCTTGTCCGCGAATCGCTGGCACGCGTTGCATTTCTGGACGATGTCCTTGGCGTCGCGCATGGACGTAGGCCAGTAGAACCCAGCTCGTAGAGCTTTGGCCACGAGGGCGCGACTGCCAGTATGGTGTCCGCAGGTTTCCTCATGGATGCCGAGGAGAACAGCTCTTCCATCGGCCGTGGAGACGCATCGCTGGAGTACTGCTGTGATGCTGCACTCGTATAGTTTGCCGTTGATAACTACGAATGCCTTGGATCGCCGCACAATGTGCCGTGCATCAGTCGGATCGTCCGGTAGCCTTTTGCTAAGGAGGTACGTGATGTACAGCTGAGTCCAAGATGATTCGATCATCATGACGCTCATTGGTCCTTCGAGTCCTGTATCCAGCTTCAGGTCGTCGAGTGCCATTGGCTCATTGGGTGGCGTAGCCCCCGAGTCTGTTGCTGCGCTTGTTTTCTTCTCTGCTGCCTTTGGCTTGATGGAGCATTCGCAGATGCGCTCGAGAAATACCCCAGGTGGTATGGGGGCACAGGTAGAGCCTATGTTGGCGAGTGCGTCTGCCTCTTCATTGCTTTCACGGCCTACGTGTCGTAGCTCGCAGCCATCGAAGTCCCCTTCGAGTGTGTCGTAGAGGTCGCATAATAGGCAATCATGTTGTTGTTCAGTGCGTCGCACTCATGCATTGTTTGGTTGACGACCAACTTGGAGTCGTCGTATATAATGAGCCTCTTGGCGCGCAGGCTTTTGCCATCCTCATCCCGTGTAGCAGGGCCTCATATTCAGCTTCGTTGTTGGAGGCGGTGAACTGCATTCACAGGATGTACTTCAGCTTGTCCCCTTGGGGCGATGTCAGTATGACGCCTGCACCTGCTCCGTCCTTCTGCTTGGATCCATCAAAGTGCATTGTCCAGAGGTAGGATATATCTGGTTTCTCGGGGAGCTGGTTTTCCATCCAGTGCACGAGGAAGTCAGGAAGAACTTGCGACTTGATTGTGTCGCGCTTTTCGTATGTAATGTCTCGTGGAGACAATTCGATTCCCCAAAGCGCGACTCGTCCCGTGGCGTCAGGGTTATTGAGGATATGCCCCAGCGGGGCGTCGTTGACCACCACGATTGGGTGTTCCTGGAAGTAGTGGCGCAGTCGCCGGGCGGTTATGAAGACACCGTACACCAGCTTCTGGTAGTGCGGGTACCGCTGTTTTGTTGGCGTGAGGACCTTGCTGAGGTAGTAGACTGGGCGCTATACCCCGTGGACCTTGTTTTCCTTGGCTCATTCGACCACAAGTACTGTACTGACCACTTGGTTGGTGGCGGAGATATATAGCAACAACGGTTCCCTTTCTCGTGGGGTCACCAATACTGGCAAAGTGGATAGCAGGCACTTGAGGTCTTCGAATGCTTCCTATGCTTCGTTGGTCCACTCGAACTTTTCAGCTTTGCAGAGGAGTTGGTAGAAGGGCAGTGCCTTTTCACCCATCCGACTGATGAATCGACTGAGGGCCGCGATTCGCTTAGCCAGCTGCTGGACGCCCCTTATGTTTTTCAGCTTCTCCATGGCCAGTATGGCTTTTATTTTCTTCGGGTTTGCCTCGATTCCTCTCGCGGAGATGAGATACCCGAGTAGTTGCCTAGATGGTACGCCAAAGGTTGGCGAAGGTTTCACGTAAATCGTCGATTAAGCTTGATCCGGTAGCGGTCGAGGTTGGCGAAGGTTTCGTGTAAATCGTCGATTAGGGAGGCTTCCTCCTTGGTCTTGATTACTATGTAGTCGACATATATTTGAATGTTGCGACCAAGTTGATCCTTGAGGCAAGCCTGCATGCACCGCTGGTAGGTGGCTCCTGCGTTTTTAGCCCGAAAGGCATTATGTTGTAGCATAACACACCGAAGGGCGTTGTAAACGCTGTTTTTTCTTGATCTTCCTCCTTCATTCGAATCTGATTATAGCCTGAGTAGGCATCGAGGAAACAGAGGCGCTCGCATCCCGCGGTGGAGTCGATGATCTGGTCGATTCGTGGTAGCGGGAAGTGATCCTTGGGACAATGCTTATTCAGAGAGGTGAAGTCCACGCACATCCGCAAGATATCCGTGTCCTTTTTTGGTACTAGCACCGTGTTGGTGAGCCAAGTGCTTTCCTTGATCTCGCGTATGAATTTGGCGTCGAGGAGTCTGTTGATCTCCATTCTGACTACCTTTGCTCGTGGCTCAGATAATCGCCGGATTGTTTGCTTGACTGGCCTTGCGTCTGGGTTGACGTTGAGTGCGTGCTCGGCGAATTCCCTGGGAACTCTTGGCATGTACGCTGGACACCAGGCGAAGATTTCCCAGTGCTCACGGAGGAATTCGACGAGCGCGAGTTCCTATGCGGGACTCAAGTTGTTGGTGATGAGGGCCGTTTTGGCGGGATCCGATGGGTGGACCTGCACTTTCTTTGTGTGCACCGATGAGTCGAAAGATAGATCGAGCAAACTTGGCTGGCTCAGGGGAGGCAGACTATTGTCTATCGACTCCTTTAGTCTCGCGAGTTCTTCTACATGCCGAAGGACTGGGAAATTCTGTTGAATTCACCGTCGCAGCTGTCGGATCTCTCGAAGCTCCCATTGACTGTGATGACGCTATTGGGACCTGGTATTTTCATCTGCAGGTAGGCGTAGTGTGGTACTGCCATGAACCTAGCGAACGCGACACGTCCGAGGATGCAGTGGTACTGTGAGGGCCAGTCGACGACCTCAAAGTCGATGCGCTCGCGCCGAAAGTTTTTCGGCATGCCGAAGATGACGTCAAGGTTGATTTTGCCTAGGGGATATACGCCTTTTCCTGGGATGATGCCATGGAATGTTGTGTCCGAGGCTTCTAGGCAAGTCAGAGGGATCCTCATTGCTCGCAAGGTACTCGCGAATATAAGGTTGATGCCACTTCCGCCGTCCATGAAGACGCGGCTCATGTCGAAACCTCCGATTTGCGCTCGAGTACGAGGGGACAATAGTCTGGACGAGGTACTTGAGGCAGATGATCGCGTTTGTCGAAGGTGATGCAGGATCGCTTCCGCTGAGGTACTCAGTGGTAGATGGTGGCGAGTTTGTGGCCAAGTTGACTTGGCGAGTGATGGCCTTCTGCACCCTGTTGGAGGGACGTCCTTTTTGGATCATCATGGTACCCATGGCTCGTGGGTATGGTTCGTCTCCCTGGTGCTGGTTCGACGCAGCTGCGTTTGGGGGTATTCCAGGTGGCGGTGGCGGAGCGCCATGTGCCACGGCGCCTGGAGCGGCTCCGTAGCCTCTTTCGACTGTGTTGCGATTCATCCGAACCAATCCCTCATGTAGTTTGAGGAACTCGCGACAGTCCTTGAGGAGGTGGCTGGACTTCTTCTTTCCATCATGTTTGTCGATGTAGAAGTGCATCGTACATGGCCCGGACAGTTTGTCTTCAATGGATGTCCCGGGTGCCTCATCACGATTGCGGTGTTGCCACACTTGCGTGGTTTTCCCGGAGTCGCGGTATCCACCGCTGCGGTATCCGCGGTTGCGGTTATCGTCGCGTCTATCGGCATAGCTAGCTGCGACCATATTGACGTCGTCACGGTCATCGTAGATGCGCATGCGGCGTTTGCCCTGGCGGTCGCGTCTGTGCTCGAGTTCTGCCTCCTCGTAGGAGTGGACGCGATTTTTCACCGAATCTTCTCCATCGGCCCACCGATTCGCGATTTCCATCAGGTGGTCAATGGTCTTGGGATTTGAGCAGCCCAGCTCCTCTCTGAGCTCTATGCAACGGACGCCGCCGTTGAATGCGTCAATCGCGCGATCCTCCGAGATGTTCTCTGCGGAGTTCTTGATGATGGACCACCTTTGGATGTAGGAGCGTAGCGATTCGCCTGATCTTTGCTGGCAGCATCTCAGCTCCTCGATTGATGCAGGCCGCTTGTATGTGCCCTTGAAGTTGCGCACGAAGTTGTAAACCAGCTCATCCCAACTGCGAATGGATCCGCGTGGGAGGTTGTTGAGCCATGCTCGAGCGGCGCCTTGCAGCTGTCGCTGTAGACATTGCATGGCCGTGCTTCAACTACCGCAGTGGAGCCTGACGGAGGAGATGTGGTCCTCCAGATAGATCTTCGGGTCCTATAGGTCGTCAAACTTCGGGTTCTCCGACGGGAGTTTAAACCCCTTGGGCATTCGCTTTTGCCTGATGGACCTGCTGAAGCATCTGGCGCCACAGAGCTCCACATATTCCTCTTCCGAGTCAGTCGACCGAGCACGTCGTGCCCTTGATTTGTCGATCTTGCGCTGCATGAGGTCATCGCGTGCATCATAGTCGTGGTCGTGTCACCGTGAGCGGCGGCGTCGAGAAAGGTCGTGACTGTCGTCGCTGGATGAGGGCGAGGAGAAGCGCTTTGCCTTTTTTCGGCTCTGGTGTTGGTTCCTTGTCGAGGGCAGCTTGGACTAGTCCCAAGCCTGCGATCGTAGATCGGTGCATGGCGGCTCGGGGATCTCCAGCTGGCGGCTGGTTGTTGAGGAGATACATGGTAGCTGCTGTCACCGTGGCCTGTGGCGTCTTGGGGACCACGTTGCCCCGTGTGTCGACTGACATAGAGCTGAAGTCGAGGACCTTTGCAGCTTCTTTGCGTTCTTGCTCGGTAAGATGAGCCATCCGAGATCGCCTCTTGTTTGCGAGGTACTCGTTGCCCTTTGAGGAGGATCCTCCGTGGGAGGAGAGCCCAACACGTCGAAGGCTCAACTCGTCTGCCGCCTTTTTACGAGCCTCGAGTTGCGCGATTGTTTGCACTTGGCGCTTGAATTCTTCCTTCAGGAGCCAGTGGTAGCCCATTAGCAGTTCTTGCGGAGATCCAAAGGGTAGAGGGTTGCCTCGTAAGGCCTCGCGGCAGCGAGCCTACTCTTGTTCGTTGAGCCTGATCGTGACGCGCTCGCCGGTTTGCTCGTTTGTTATGGTTGGAGGTTCGATTGCTCCTCCATTGTTGACGGGGGCACGATTGCCACAATTGCCACCGTTGCCTCCGTTGCCGCCGTTGCCGCCATTGCCGACGTTGGGCGGGTCGGTTTCGTTGCCACGGTTGCCTGTGTTGTCACGGTTGGCGGAGGTGTCACCTTCGTTGATGACGGCGCACATGAAGTGATTGGGGAAGCTGCTGCTCCTGCAGCTCTCAGATCCGGAGCCGTAGGCTCCATCTTCAGTTGCCAGATCGCTCAGATCGGAGTCGCGACTGCTGTCGCTGACTGTGTTCTCGACTGTTGCCGGGGCGTTGAGCTCACTGAGGGTGCCGATCGATGGAGGGAACCATGATGCTAGGGCAATCGAGGGCACCGTCGGCTGGTCAGGCATGCGAAGCGTGCCCATCTGACCAACTTGGAAGCGGAAGCTCTGATTCTGTCACCCACGGACTCGAAAGCCGGGCGAGTGGCTGGCATGTGGACGGTGAAGTCAAACGCGCCGAAGAGCTGGCGAATCTCCGCTGTTGCGGAGTTGTAGATCGCGGTTGATGGGGCCGAAGAAGCCGCAACATCAGCACTCCCAATTCCCACAGACGGCGCCAATTGACGAGGGTTTAACTCATCAATGCCCATTGTTATGGACTTGGGTTTTGGAGAAGGAGGGAGCGCTGTAGACATCTATCGGCTAGCAAACAAGCACACAGGGGACTCGAAGATTTACCCAGGTTCAGGCCTCGTAGAGGTCCCTACTCCTGCTTGTCTGCTCGTGGAATTATCAAAGGAATCGAGGATTACAATGGTGCGCAGATGCAATCTGGCGAGGGTTGTGGAAACTAGGGTTGCGTGTGTCCTCCTCGCCGCCCCCTCCTAGCCTTTATATAGATAGGCTAGGTCTCAGGTAGCAGGTTGAGTCGGTTACATGTTAGGGTTTTCCCCTTTGAACTTTCTATCTTTAGCTTCTTCTTGTTCTTCAAGCAATCGAGAGTCCGTAGGTTACTCAAGTTCTTCATTTGGGCCTTGGCAACACCGTGGGCCTCTACGTATTCAGGCCGTATATACCAAGCTCGAGTACCTGTAGGGTATACCCATGTCAGTCATTGTTGAGTAGTTGCTATGAACCCAAGGATAATTCTTCACGGTGTCATGCCACAAACTCCTACATGGTGGCTTTGGCCACCAGCCTCTTCTCATTTGAAGAGTTGGTTCTTAGTTCGGATTTACTTAACGCATTTGAATAGATTTCCGTGGTTTTCTTGAATTTTCACAGTATGAGATCTTAACCCAAGCCCTCGCTCTGTCCTGAAAACCCACTCTATCTAATATATGTCCCCATACACTTACCATGGATCTTGTTGGTCGAGGTGGACCGGAGTCTCCGGTGTGTTCACACCGGAGTCTCCGGTATGGGCCAGAGTCTCCGGTGTAGACCGGAGTCTCCGGTCTAGACGGTTTCTGACGACTTAAACGGAGGACGGGGTGAACTGAAACAGCAGTTTCATTCATCCACCCCCGTCCTACCCTCTCTACTCCGTCGCCTCCTCTCCCAAATCTCCTCCCCGGAGGTCAAGAAACCCCTGGGATCCGCCATGTCGCCGGCCAATCATCTCCTTTCCACCATTGGGTGATTCCCACCAGTGGAATCCATCCCATGGACAGATCTGGTACCTCCCCTCCTTTTTTCCTCACCTAGGGTTCCTCCCTTACTTTGTTTTTAAGGATTGGTACTAGTTTTGGCGATGGGAATCCCTTGTTTGCGTGCAATTGTGTACTCTACTCTTGTTACCCTGCCCGATCTGTTGGATTCAACACCATTGGAGCCTTCCTGATCTTCCCTCGAGTCGCCTGACCGGAGACTCCGGTCTGAGCCAGAGACTCCGGTGTGGACCACTGAGACTCCGGTGTGAGTTTAATATGACACGTCTTGCTAGGTCTCAAGGGTTCTATGTTGCCTTCTTGGGACATATATACTTATCTCCATGCTATCTCCCTTGCTGCTTTTCATAGGTTCTGGCTCTCGTCGTCCTCCTCGCACCAAGGCCAAGATGAAGAGAGGGGATCCTCGCTATGATGAGTCTGAGGGTCAGTACATTGTGCCCCCATCCAACCGTAGACAGCAGGCCTATGATGCAGCCTATATGCGGCGGGAGCAGAACAAGGTTGAGGAAGAGAACCGTGCCAAGAGGGCAAAATATGACAATCTTCAGCCTTTTGCCCGCATGTCTAAGCAGGAGTACCGTGAGCTGCGGAAGACTAATTTCTATGACTTGCCTCGCACCAGTGATGACCCCTGCTATTGGAGGAAGGAGCAAGTTGTCTTCATGAAATACATGTACAGTGTGCTCAAGAGATCTCCTGTGTGCCCCCATAAGTACTTGAGTGTTGATCAGATGAGGAAGAGCCCCTACTTCTATGATGCTCTGTGGATTAGTGAGAAGTTGGGGCTGTTCAACTTGATGGAGCTCCGTGAAGACTACAACATCACCCTTGTGCAGCAGTTCTACGCCACAGTTGTATTTGGGACTGACCAAGCCAGGACTATGACTTGGATGACTAGCAACCACTGCTGTTCTGCAACTTTCTATGACTTTGCTGAGGCTATCTTCGAGACATTCCAGGGGGTATCTACTCATGTTGGAGTTCGCATGCACTCATCAGCTCTTGGGGTGAACAAGAACAAGCTTGCCCCTTTATATGGTAGTGAGGGTGTTGTGGGAGGGTCCAAGGGACTCAAGCCTCTCTACAATCTGATGTTGAGGATCTTCCGCCAGACCATTTCCCCTAGTGTTGGGAATGATGATGCCATCAGATGTGGTTTGGTCAACTTGCTGTATCACACCCACAAGACTTACATGGCTGGCCCCGATGCTGATGCTGATCCTATTGATGTGATTGATTACATATTTGAGGAGATGTATCATGCCATCTTATACAAGAAGGCCCCTCCATATGCACCCCTGGTCATGAGACTCATCAACGCTCAGCAACATGGTTCTCCGCTTGCTACGCCTCCCAACCTTACCGAGCACACTCTCGTATCTTTGCAGCAGAAAGGGGAAATGAGGGCTCCCTCTAGACGCTCCCATGCACATATGAAGGAGGAAATATCAGACACCGAAAGGGCCCCCTCTCCTCCTAGGGCTCGGAGGAAGAATGCTTCCAATGCACCTCTTCCTCCCATGACACGTGACTATGTCCATGAGAGGGTCAAGAAGGCCTAATTCTGGGAGAGGACCCTGTGTTGCATGAATATGGACATCCGCAAGCAACAACATGATTCCTACAAGAGAAACCTTCACATCGAGAAACTACTCAAGGATTCAAGGCACAGGGTGAAGCGTATGATGAGGAAGGTGAGGCTCAGTACACTGACGAGCATGGTGCCCAGCCATCCATCGAGTCCGATCACACTCTTTCGTTTGGGACATGGAATGCCCAACATGACAACTTGGTGGATTGGAAGACCTTTTCTGATGTCACTTCTGGATTTGGGTACCAAGGTACATCCTCTTCTCGCCCTCACGGCAAAGGGCCTGCAGCTCCAGATGGTGATGAGGACTATGATGATGATGATGAGGATCAGGATATGGATGAGGAGGAAGAGGAGGATGATGACAAGGACTACTGATCCATTGGGACGCTAGCTTAGGTCTTTTCCCTTTTTCGGTGTTTCGATGCCAAAGGGGGAGAAGACATTGTCATCGGGATTTGCATGGGTTTGGGATACTTGATTCGTATTTGCTTTCTCGTCTCTATTTGCCTTATGTTATTGCGGGACACTGTTTGCTATTTGCGTGTGAGAACTATGTGTTTCATCCATACTCTACCTACCTTGCCTGCTTTACATGTTTATCTTTGGGCACATAGGCAGGGGGAGCATGTCCATACTCTATCATAAGTCACTGCAAACCTTTTTTCATGCAAAAATCACTAGTTGTCATCGAACACCAAAAAGGGGGAGATTGAAAGGACATTTACTGTCATAAATCACTTTTGGTGTTCGTTAACAACTAGTAGTTCTATCTTACAGTTTGCTATTGTCTACAGGTTGATATTTTACAAAGTGAAAAGGACCAATGGCTTGCAGAACATTCCCTGCTCTATTACTTGCTTCTTGGGATTTCTAGACCGGAGTCTCCGGTGTGGTCCGGAGTTTCGCTAGGAGTCTCCGGAGAGGGCTTCTAGTTTCCTGCCTGGGACAGCCAGAAGGGTGGTTTGGAGCTTGGTCCGGAGTCTCCGGTCCACTTGGCTCCCAAGTGGGCTGGGTCATTCTGTCGGTAGGTCCGGAGGCTGGTCCGGAGGTTGACCGGAGTTTCCGGTGTAGACCGGAGTCTCCGGTGTGGAGATCGGAGTCTCCGGTCTGCTTCTTCTCCAACGGTCAGAAAACGGTTCACAGATGCGAGGGGCTATAAATAGAGGACCTTATCCCCTTCCTCCAGTAGCTCGTCCACCTCAAGAACACCATGTCCATTTGAGCCACCAAATCAACAAGATCTCTTCATCCAACCATCCAAAGTCTTTGATCTTTGGAGAATCGAAGGAGGAGGCCTTGATCTACAACTTCACCAAGAGAGATCTTCATTTCCCCCTCATTCACTTGAGGGCCCCCATGCTCTAGTGTTTCGTTGGAAACCCTAGGTTTTGATTTGGTTCTTACAAGCTTGTCTTTGATTGTTTGACAGCTTGCTGTATTTGGGAGCCTCCAATTAAGTTGTGGATGTGTGCCCCGAACTCGTTGTAAAGGTGTCGACTTCCACCTCGAAGGTTGTCGTATAGTGGAAGAGGTGAATCGAACCCGTTGGGGTGAGGTTCATCGGAGAACAAGGGAGGCCTCTCGTGGCATTGGTGGTTTGAAACCACCCCCTCTCCAAACGCAGACGTACTTCCCCTCAAAAGGAAGGAACTACGGGAAACAAATCCTTGTGTCTCCGTGTGCTTCACTTTGGTTACTTCTATCCTTTACCGCACTTTACTTATCTAGTTTTTTCTTAGTTTGTGCTTGGTTGTCATATAGGTAAATTCACCATAGTTGCATAATCTAGAGAATTTACCTTTCAAGTCAAACCCTAAATTGAAAAAGAGTAAAATTTGAAGTAGCACCTATTCACCCCCCTCTAGGTGCCCATACGATCCTTTCAACCCAAATAAAGCATCAAAGGAGAATACCACAATATTATGCTTTTATATGCTAAAAAAGCATGATTCTTTTAAGGCACATTAAGCAATCTCAATTGCTTGTAACAAGTCATGCTACAACAATAATTACTAAGCATAAAGTCAAAATAATATCAAGCATGACATGATAAAGTCTAAGTCATAGTCAAAAACATGACTCCTTTTATACCACTTATAAGCATGAACTTTCCTACTCTTTTCCAATCCAAATCAACCTATTTGAAACTATGTATGAATGCAGGGGTCCAACCAATTTATTTAAGCAAACTAAGCAAATGAAAACTAAAAGAAAAAATGAAGATGCTCCAAGAACAACATAATTGTGCATGAAACAATAAAAATGAAGTGTTTGGAAGAAGCCTGAGATTTTTATTGATGAAGAAGGGGATGCCTTGGGCATCCCCAAGCTTTGACGCTTGTACTTCTTTAATATTTCTTGGGGTGACACGGGTGGAATCCCCAAGCTTGAGCTTTTGTCCATACTTCATCTTATCACATTATTCTTTCCTACACTTTAAAATTTCCTTCATACAAAACTTCACACAATCTTCATTAGCAACATTAGTGTACTCAAGATAATAAGTCTTTTTGGTTCAGTTTCAACATAAGTAAAACTTCCATTAAAACACAAGCTACTGTAGCACTTCCTTTAAAAATTTCAAGCGATCAAAGAGAACTCAAAGAGAAAGAGATTAAGAGGCAAATGCAAATAATGGCAGAAATCTGTCAAAACAGACCAGCAGGTAAAAACCGATTTTTTTGAAGACCTTCTGTTGCTCAAATCGAAAAGTGTTAAACTAACTAAAGTTGGATAACAACCTGGGGCAGAAGATTAAAAAATTACAGCTCAATCCGACATACATAGATTTTTCACGAATTTTTACAGCGAAGCACAAAAAATCTGTTTCGGGACAACAACTTTCTCAAGTCTTACTTCTCTCTCATTAGAGGTTACTCTTGGCACAAAAACCACATAAAAAGGATAAGAAGAGGTTATTACTGAAGCAATAACTTCCAAGACTCAACAAAAGATTCCTAAAGAAATTTGGGTTATCTCCCAATAAGTGCTTTTCTTTAACGCCTTTGAGCTAGGCATCAGAAGCAAGAATCAAGTATTCTCAAATGAAGAAGCATTAAGACCAAATTTGTTTTAATAGGAGATGCAAAAGGAATCTTATCTCTCTTTTTAGGAAAGTGTTCTATACCTTTCTTGAGTGGGAATTGATATTTAATGGTGCCTTCTTTCATATCAATAATGGCACCAACAATGCTAAGAAAAGGTCTTCCCAAAATAATAGGACAAGAAGCATTGCATTCATCATCCAAAACATAGAAATCAACGGGGACATAGGCATTGTTAACCATAATAAGAACATCATTGATACTCCCCATGAGTTTCTTTTTAGCATTATCATCAAGTTGGACATTTAAATAACAATCTTCCAATGGTGGCAAATCAAGGATTTCATAAATCTTTCTAGGCATAATAGAAACACTACTATCAGGATCACATAGAGCTTTGAGATCAAAATCATTCACTTTTATATTAATGATGAGTTCCCAACCTTCTTCTAATTTCATAGGGATAGAAGCTTTATGTTTCATCTTTTCTTCTTTAATTTTTATGAGAGCATCGGTAATGTGTTTTGTAAAGGCCATATTCATAGCACTAGGATTAGGACTTTTAGCAAGCTTTTGTAGGAACATAATTACTTCAGAGATATTGCAACCATCAAGATCAAAATCATAATTACCATCTAAAGTAGTAGAGATATTGTTTTCCCATATTTCTAAGAATTTCAGCATTTTTATTAGAAAAGGTTCCATTGGTTTTAGGCATTGTTGCAAAAGGAATGGGGACTTCATTGGGTTTGGTAGCTTCAACATTAGTGGTGGTGATAGTACAAATACTACTATTTCTAGAAATTTCATCTTCTCTTTCCCACTTAGCATGCAATTCAGCTAACAATCTAACATTTTCATCAATTCTAACTTTTATGGCATTAGTAGTAGCAAAGGGATTTTCAATAGTTTCAGGTTTAGCAGCCATTTTATTCAAAGAAGATTGTGCTTCAGACAATGATGTTATATTTCTTTTAGCATTAGAGAGTTTTTCCTCAATAGTTTTATTAAAAGCAGTTTGTTTACTAATAAAATCTTTAAGCATGACTTCAAGTTCAGAGGGTGCACTTCTATTATTGTTGTAGGAATTTTCATAAGCATTACCATTATTGGGAGGATATGGCCTATAATTATTATTACCAAAATTATTCCTGTAGGCATTGTTGTTAAAATTATTATTTCTAATAAAGTTCACATCAACTTGCTCTTCTTGAGCAACCAAAGAGGCTAAGGGAACATGATTTGGATCAATATGAGCTTCCCCATTAACAAGCATAGACATAATAACATCAATTTTATCACTCAAGGAGGAGGTTTCTTCAACAGAATTTACCTTCTTACCTTGTGGAGCTCTCTCAGTGTGCCATCCAAAATAGTTAACCATCATATTATCAAGAAGCTTTGTTGCAGCACCCAAAGTAATGGTCATAAAGGTACCTCCAGCAGCAGAATCTAGCAGATGTCTTGAAGAATAATTCAGTCCTGCATAAAAGGTTTGGATAATCATCCAAGCAGTCAGTCCATGAGTAGGACAATTCTTTACCAAAGATTTCATTCTTTCCCAAGCTTGAGCAACATATTCATTATCAGATTGTTTAAATTTCATTATTTCACTTCTCATATATATATTTTCCAATAAAAGCATCTTTGCATTTAGTCCAAGAATCAATACTATTTCTAGTTAGGGATAGCAACCATTCTTTAGCTTTTCCTCTCAAAGAGAAAGGAAACAATTTAAGCTTAATAATATCTCCATCTATATCCCTATGTTTTTGCATCTCACAAAGTTCAACAAAGTTATTAAGCTGAGGAGCAGCATCTTCAGTACCAACACCAGAGAATTGTTCTTTCATAACAAGATTGACCAAAGCAGGTTTAATTTCAAAGAAAGTAGCTTCAGGAACAGGTGGAGCAATAGGTGTGCACATGAAATCATTGTTGTTGGTGCTAGTGAAGTCACACAACTTAGTGTTTTCAAGAGTAGTCATTTTTTGTGTTTTAATATAAAGAAGTAAACTAGTACAACTAATTTTTGTGTGTTTTTTATAAAGAAACTAGCAAACAAAGCAGAAATAAACTAAGCAAAACAAAAAAACAAAGTAAAGATATTGGTTGTGAGGGACTCCCCTTGTGAAGATGTCCTTGACTCCCTAGCAACGGCGCCAGAAAATAGGTTTGATGGCTCAAAATATATCGATCTCGTTGGGGAACCCCAAGAGGAAGGTATGATGAGCACATCAGCAAGTTTTCCCTCAGTTATGAAACCAAGGTTATCGAACTAGTAGGAGCAAGGAAACACCTCCAAGGTGTTGTTTCCAACTTGGAATCCTGCACAACACAACCACAGAACTTTGCCCCCAACTTACAGTGAGGTTGTCAATCTCACCGGTTTTGCTGAAAACAAAGGATTAAACGTATTGTGTGGAAGATAGTAATTGCTTGAAAAAAGTAAACAGTAAACAATAAATAATAGATGGTAGATTGATGGTAAAATAATGGACCGGGGTTCATAGTTCACTAGAGGTGATTCTCCTTAAGATAGATGACATGTTGGGTGAACAAATTACAGCGGGGCAATTGACAGACACCGAGAAAGCATACATGCATATAATAATCATCTTGAGTCCTATGAGATTTGATTGGGCATTACAACATTAAACATATACCGTAATCCAACTGCATCTATGACTAATAATCCACCTTCAGGTTATCATCCGAACCCCCTCCAGTATTAAGTTGCAAGCAACAAATAATTGCATTAAGAAAAGTGTGTAAAGTAAACAATATGATTGTCCCATGGACAAAGGATTGCTGTTTTCTCCCTAGTAGCAACAACACATCTAGTACCTTAGAGATTTCTGTCACTTCCCCAGATTACTAGAGGCATGAACCCACTATCGAACATAAATACTCCCTCTTGGAGTTCCTAGCATCTACTTGGCCAAGATAGCTACTAACAACGGAAAGCATGCAAGATCACAAATAACATAAACATGATAGAATCAATAATCAATCTGAAATAGCATCTCAATATCCATCGGATCCCTGCAAACACAACATGTAAGATTACAAATAGATGATCTTGATCATGAATGGAGCTCACAAGATCTAAACATGGTAGCACAAAGGAGGAGAACCAACCATCTAGCTACTACATGGACCCGTAGTCCAGGGATGAACTACTCACGCATCACACCGGAGGCAGGCATGGTGATGAAGAAGGCCTCGAGGGTGATCTCTCCCCTCTGGCAGGGTACCGAGAAGAGCTTCAGATCCCTCCGGATCTAGGGATGGAGATGACAGCGGCTACAGACTCTTTCGTGGAATTTTGATCGGGTACTTAGGATTTTTGTCCCGGGAGGCTTTTATAGGCGAAGGGGCAAGGTAGGTGGAGCACCAGGGAGCCCACACCCCCTGGTGGCGCTCCCCCAGGCCACGTGGCCACCAGGTGTGGTCGCACTGGTGCGCCACGTCGTCTCCCCTCCGGACTCCGTGTTGCTTCGGGTAAAATATTTACTTTGGCTTTTGTCCGGTCCAATTCCGAGAACATTTCCTTACTAGCTTTTCTGAAATCAAAAACAGTAGAAAACATGCAACTAGCACTATGGCATCTTGTTAATAGGTTAGTTCCAGAAAATGTGTAAAAATACTCCAAAGTATGGACAAAACATAAGAAAGTAGATATAAAACAAGCATGGAACATCAAAAATTATAGATACGTTTACAACGTATCAGACACCACTTTGTCTTATCTTCTTATGAGGACTACAATCCTACATATGCTTATGTGTCATGTTGCTTATTAATTATTGAGTTGGAACTTTTCATAGTTTGCATGACTACTTGGTAAACTTATTTGCATACTCTTTATTATGAATTGCCTAAGTATTTGATCATATGTTGGGAATATGTACATCTTATGAAGAAAATGTGTTCGTGAAAGTTTCTTTTATCGCACTCAGTTTTCAACTGAATTGCTTAAGGACAAGCAATAAGCTAAGCTCGGGGGGAGTTGATACGTCCAAAACGTATCTACTTTCCCGAACACTTTTGCTATTGTTTCTTCTCTAATTTGTGTGATTTGGATACAACCAATGCGGACTAACGTTGTTTTCAGCAGAATTGCTTTGGTGTCTCGTTTTTGTGCAGGAAATCAATTTTAGGAAAAATCCCGGAAAATATCGCAAAACTCCTATTTTACCAGAAGACTCACGGAGCCAGAAGACGAGACGAAGAAGAGCCACGAGAGGCCCACACCACCTGGCCGCGCGGGCCAGGCCAGGCCGCGCTAGGGGGTGGTGTGTCCACCTTGGACTCCGCCTCGACCCCTCCTTTCGCCTATATAAGCCCTCTGACCTAAAACAGACAGGGGGGTCGACGTTTTTCCAGATAGAGTTCCGTTGCGCCGCCACAACCAGATACCGCGATTTGGAACCAGAAACTCCGTTTTGGCACCCTACCAGGATGGGGAATTGGAGGAGATCATCGCCATCATCATCACCATCACTTCTCCATCAACCATCCATGATTCCCCCATCCATGAGTGATTAATCCCCCGAAGTAGGCTATGGGGATGGTAGAGATTGGATGAGATCGTTCATGTAATTGCATAAGATTGTTAGGGAGTGGTGCCTAGTATCTATTGTTAGTGCTTTTTGACATTGTTGCAACTTGTTATGCTTAATGCTTGTCACTAGGGCCCGAGTGCCATGATTTCAGATCTGAACATGTTATTGATTCATGATGATAAGTATTGTTTATGATCTTACCTGCAAGTTGTATACACATAATATTGTCCAGAACCAAAGGCCCCGAAGTGACAAGAATCGGGATAACCAGAGGGAATGGTTGTGATATGAGTATCACGTGTGTTCACGGAGTGTTAATGCTTTGCTCTAGTGCTCTACTAAAAGGAACACCTTAATCGCCAGTAGTTTCCCTAGAGGCCCCGCTGTAACAGGCTGGCAGGACAAAAGATGTTGTGCAAGTTCTCATTACGAGCACGTATGACTATATATGGAACACATGCCTATGATTATTTAGTACTTGGATGCTTTACCTTATTTATCTGCAAATACCATATATCTTGATTGCTATATGAATTGTCTTGTCCATGCAACGCTCGTCCGTCTATCCCTATGCCTACCGCGCTTTAATCCTACTGTTTACCGCAATTGTTACTACTGTGTTTACTTTTACAACTGCTGTCACTTTGCTATTGCTACTACAAAAATGTTGCTACTGATAAACTACTACAAGCAAGATTGTTTCCAGGTGCAGCTAAATTGACAACTCAATTGTTAAGGCTTATAAATACTTTTTGGCTCCCCTTGTGTCGAATCAATAAATTGGGTTTTACTTCCCTCGAAGACTATTGTGATCCCCTATACTTGTGGGTCATCAAGGGGTTGCCCCCTCTCCCCTATAAAAGGCCCTCCACTCCTCCTCTCATCTTACACCTCCTCGTGAAGGATCTCTCTCCTCCTCTAGAAATTATTCCCCATGGTCTCGGATTAGCGAGATACATGTTCCCAGTGGCTTTGTCTGAAAGGAGTTGTTGCTTCCGCTGCATTGCTGGAGCGAGGACGCGGAGGTTGTCGGGGTACCATACGTGCGTGCGTTCATGGATGCACCGCTGCTTTGCGATGCTAGATTTGCTGGTGCTGGACCTGCTGGACTCGCTGGACTTCATTATGATCTTGAGATTGGCAAGTGTAGGGCTACATCATCCACGAGTACAACCTCATAATGCTTTGTCGCTCTTCAAGGGTATGGTCTCTATGGATGTATATCCACTCGTTAATTGTATCTAGGTAGATAGATCTTGGTGCTTAGTTGTTCACATCGTAGGTATTTTTTTTGTTTTCTATGCTGCAAACTCAACAGTTCCCACTCGAATGGCCTTGGGCCACGCGCAGGGGTGGGGGGCCCTCCCGACCGGCTCCCCATGGCGCACCTCCTCCAATCCTCTCCATTTAGTCCCACCCAGGGACTTGACTAGTTGGGGCTGTCCCCTTTTCCCTTATATAAGAAGGGGCCTATGCGAGGAAAAAAGACACACAACTCAATATATTTTCTAAGGCAGTTTCATTAGGAAATCTATCTCTCTTTCTTGTTGGCTCTTGTGTGTGCAGTTCCCAGAAGAACTGCGTGCGTGGAAGACGACATAACTTTAGTATGTCATTGCTGCTGGATCCTTTGTTCCAGAAGATGTACTTCCACATCCTGGCTAGATCAGGGAGAAGGGAGGTCGCCATCGAGCACATGATGTGTGCGAGACCACGGGGGTGCCGCCACTTGTGGCTCATGGATTATCGTATGAGGAGAAACGCGACCTCGAAGTCAGCTACGAGTACGACTACATCATCCACGTTCCGCATGAACGTTAAACATTTTTGATCTACAAGGGTATGTTACCGAAACTCTCTCCTTTATAGCATTACTCCTAGATAGATCCCAGCAATTGGTGTTGCGCTAGTTAGAAAATTTATTGTTTTCTGCTGCGAACCCCTTCACTCATAGCATCGTGACTACCTTCATCCACACATTAGTTTGTGGAAACCATTAGGCAATCTGCACATTCATCGTTTTGTGCTTCCAATGCTCGGGGCATAGAATAATTAAACCATTTTCATAGAGCTAAAATATACTGAATATAGTAGCTCATTGATTTCCCATGTCCTTAATTCACATTGCCCTGCAAATTGTGGAGTTTCCATGAGCATATCCTAAAAAAGCAACTTTGACAACATTTGAGGCTTTATAACCGAAGAACCAGAAACTAAATCTTTGTATAGTCCATCCAAATATACAACATCATACAAATATATAGTATGTCATACTAGTATTCAAAAAGAACAATAAAAATGAATTGATTGATGGTACGAGAATGCAAAATGCAATAGCTCAATGCACCATTTTTTATTCTTTTATGCAATACACGGCTCCGGCTGACCTGAGGTGTATAGTATGTTGACAAGTGCGGGCTCGCTAAAAGAACAAGAAACACGATGATCAAGTACTGAAATGCGTTGAGCTATTTTAACAACACAAGCCATGAACTGCCCACAAAGCTCCTCTGACCTCATGCCTACATCAGAGTAAGCGCACTGCCTAACCAATTGAATTAGCCGGAGCCAAATTATCCATATTGAGAATAAAGTAGCAAATAGAAATAAACAATACTCACAGTAGAAGTTTCCTTTACCAGTTCCACTCTCCCCGGACTCGAAGTCGGAAAAGTGCTGGCGTAATTCGACTCAGGCCGCGGAGGTCTTACAGGAGTCGAATTCCAGTGTATCAATGTGAGCACTAGACGCGTCCGTCAAGGCATGTTCATCATACCTGCAGACACGGATATATTTCTGGTATTGCATAGTAGATGCGTTGCCAGGCCTTATTCAGGTCTTATCTTCATGTTGTAAGCGCGACATCCGAATTTTTTTCATCGTGGAGATGATTCAGGTGGCCCAGGAGACGTAATCTCTTTGTAGGGAAAATATGACTCGAAGTCGCCATATCATTCGAGTGTGGATGTTATCGACACACAGTACAATGTACAAGGAAAAATAAACATAGGGTGCGCGACCAGCGCTCCCTATGAGAGTAGCCCCCGAGTGCCTATTCGAGTCGTAGACTCAAGTGGGGACTAAAAACATTTGCAACTACTGTCGTCTTTTGTTTCTTTGTTTCAGTCAAATGTGCTTCCAGCGCTCCCTATGGGAGTAACCCGTAATTCACAATCGAATCGTTGATTCAAGTGATGGGTTTTCACGAAGCTTGCACACCTGCCTAAAAATTCTTTCGGGTGCGCGGCCAGCGCTCCTTTTAGGAGTAGTCCCCGAGTGCTTGGTTGAGTCGAAGACTCGAGCAAGGACTAAAGTAGTCAAAATGTTCTTCTGCTGGAATCGATAACGTCAGTGTTGACGATGGGATGACCTTAGTTGCCCACGTGAGCGGCTTTAACGGGACGTGACGAGCAGTGGGTCCTACTTTCTGACTTTGATTTGACTGGACGTGCGTAATCTTCTGTTTTAACTGCGTACCCTCGATTTCTGTGCATAATGGGAGTAGTGGGGGACGGTTCATGATTCACCTTCGCCACGCGTCGATGGTGATGTCTGCCATGCATCTAGTAGGGTTTCTGCTGGCCATTGGATGACATCCGCTAGGAAGTTAAGTAGCAGCGCAGCTGTAGTAAATTTTCCTCATCTCTCTTCCTGCTCGCTCTTCCTTCGCCATTGTTGCTCTTCCTGCTCCTTTGCGCACCTCTTCTCCATGGCACTGGACCAGCTCCGCGTCTTCCCCAGTTACTTCTTGCGCTCGCATCGCCATCGCAAGATGGGCAAGAAGAAAGGAGGTTCTGCCGCTGGATCTGCGGCTGCCATTGTCGCTACCAAGAAGGAGGGAGGCGCCGCTACCATGGGCACCGGCGCCGCCGATGCTGGGAAGAAGGGTGTGGGGACTCGCATCACCAATGGGTCTTGGCGCCCATCCACCATCAAGCCCGCAGAGTTGTTCAATCTTCATCAAGATGGAGCACTTCCTCCCACAGAAGGCGACTCTAGTGTACCTGGCAAGGAGGTAATTCCCGTTCCTCCTGCTGGTTTCTGGGTGATGTTCTTTGCGTTCATCATCCGCGGTCTCTGTCTTCCCCTGCATCCTTTTTTCAGGGGTCTTCACTGTTTTTGTGGGCTCCAGCTGCACCAACTGTCCCCAAATTTGATTCTCCACATCACTTGTTTCATCACTCTTTGCGAGTGTTGGCTCGGAATCGAGCCACACTTTGGTCTTTTCAAGAAGCTTTTTAAGCTCAAAAGTCAGTTGGCGTCTGGTTCAGTAGTCTACGACGTAGGGGGCTGCCGGATCCACGTCGAATCCTCTGCCACTTACTTTGATATCAAGCTCACCGCGTTTGTCCAAGGGTGGAGAGATAAGTGGTTCTACATCCGCGACCAGAAGGCTGACGGAGAGAACTACGGACTCTCAATATGGATAATCTCACGCAACGAAGAAATAAATCTCTAAGAAACCAATTGATGCAATAATTCTACACCAACAATGCCCAGCAATACGAACATTGTCCATTCCAAGCCATAACACTAGATCACATAGTCACAACCACAACCACAACCACATACACATACAAAAAAACAAGCCCCAAATCCGAGAGATCGAGGAGCGCATGAACGTGCTTGTATTGGACCTCGGTGACGGTTTTCCATGAAGGGGTTCCGTGGTAGAAAACAACACATTTTCTACGACAGAACGCACCTAGCCAAGATATATCTATGAGTAAAGATGTAACGGAGGAAGTTTTAGTAACATACCCTTGTAAATCGAAAGCATTTGACGTTCCGAGAGGGACGTGGATGAGGTAGTCGATGTCGTAGCCGACCTCAAGGTCGTGAAGCTCCTCACAATTCACCCAGGTCCTTGCACGATAACCCCGGTGCCACTAACGGTACCTCCCTCGAGGTTTCGCACACATTGTTGGGTCTGCAGCATAGAAAACAAATTTTTTCCTACGGTGTGAACTACACGCCAAGATCTATCTACTAGGTACAAAGCAACGGGTGGACATACATCCAACGAGAACTTACCCTCGTAGACAACGAGCTTTGTTAACGAGTAGGAACTCGTGGTTGATGTAGTCGTACACTTGCCGATCTCAAGATCGTGAGGAAGTTCGAGCGCCGCAACTAAGCAGCGCATCCGCACTCGCACACACGTTCAAGCCACCGGACAACCTCCACCTCCTCGCTCCAGCGATCCAGCGGAAGCAGCAACTCCTTCCAGACGAAATGCCACCGGGAACATGTATCTCGCTAATCCGAGACCATGGGGGAATAATTCTAGAGGGGGAGAGAGATCCTTCACAAGGAGGTGTGAGGATGAAGGAGGGAATGGGTGGCCTTTTATAGGAGGAGGGGGGGGTGCCCCCTCTCTCCATGGCCGACGCATGGGGGGGTGATCCCTCACCTCCCCCATTCATGTGGTGGTAACCCCTCCACATTAAAATGCCTCTTCACATTCCCTTTTAAAGTCTCCACTTTAAATGCATTAAATTTCTCCAAATTTAATGCTCTCTCATTTAATAAAACTCTTTTTATTAAATTTATTCAGAATTTTGTTAATTACTTTAATTAACAAACATTCACATATAGCCCCTTGGAATATTTGAATATCACATGCAGAACCACCTTCTGCAATTTCACCCGAAACAATTTCCGGTTTCTATTGAAACAATTCCTACGCTTTGCAATTCTTTCGTCTGAAACATATGTGCTCCAAAATGGTGTCCGGTAACTCTTAAGTGTGCCACCCTATGGTTCGCGAATAATGCAGACATGATCGAGACCCTTCTCCGATCAAAAATCAGCAGCGGGACCTAGAGATCCGTACTAACTCCTACACATTCAACGATGACTCCTGTGATCGTGAGAACCTTTAACGCTTGTAACTAAATCCCTTTGTCTCTCGATATATTACATGTCCGAGATTCGATCATCGGTATCTCCATACCTAGTTTGATCTCGTTACCGACATGCACTCTTTTTTTGTTCCCGTGATATAACATTCTAGTGATCACATCACTTGCTTGCAAGCTATCCTAATGTGATATCACCGAGAGGGCCCAGAGTATATCTATCCGTCATCTGGATTGAAAAATTCCACTCTTGATCCATGAGCCTCAACATAACACCTTCGTAGTACTGAACCCATCTTTATAGTCACCCTGTTATGGTGTGACGTTTGATGTTATCAAGATACTCTTCCGGTGTTAGCAATTAACATGATCTCATGGTCTAAGGATAAAGATTACTTCGTATGATGTTATAGCAATATAAACATAATGACTTGATCGTAATGCTATACTTCGAATGAATGTTCATCACATCATTCCACCAATGGTGTGACCTTGTTATTAACAACATCCAATGTCCATGATCAGGAAACCTTGATCATCCTGTTAATCAACAAGCTAGTCTATAAGAGAGGCATGACTAGGAACCCTTTTTGTTTATTAAACACATATGTATTGATGTTTCCGAATCAATACATTTCTAGCATGTAAAATAAACATCTATCATGTATAAGGAATATATAATAACTACTTTATTATTGCCTCTCAGGGCATATTTCCTTCAGTCTCCCACTTGCACTAGAGACAATAATCTAGATCACATAGTGATAAATCTAACACCCATGGAGTTCTGGTGTTGATCATGTTTTGCCCTAGGGAGAACTTTAGTCAACGGATCTGCTACATTTAGGTCCGTGTGTACTTTACAAATCTTTATATCTCCATCCTTGACATGCTCGCGGATGGAGTGAAACCGGCGCTTATGTTTGGAATTCTTGTGAGACCTTGGTTCCTTTGCGTTGACTATGTCTCCATTGTTGTCACAATAGATCACCATTGGGTCCAACGCACTGGGAACCACACCCAGTTCCGTAATGAACTCTTTCATCCAAACTGCCTCCTGCACCGCTTCTGAAGCAGCAACATATTCTGCCTCCGTTGTTGATCCAGCCACCACAGGTTATTTGGAACTCCTCCAACTAACTGCTGCTCCGTTCAAGAGAAATACGTATCCGGATTGAGACTTAGAGTCATCCGGATCGGTGTCAAAGCTAGCATCAACATAACACTTAGTGACTAGCTCTTCTTCACCTCCGTATATGAGAAACATATCCTTAGTTCTTCTCAAGTACCATAGGATGTTCTTTACCGCTATCCAGTATTCCGAACCTGGATCAGATTGGTACCTACTTGTCAAACTACTAGCATGTGCCACATCCGGTCTTGTACATAGCATGGCATACATAATAGAGCCTATGGCCGAGGCATAGGGGATCTTATCCATCATCTCTCTTTCTTCCGCCGTAGCCGGACTTTGAGTCTTACTCAATGTCTTGCCTTGCAACATAGGTAAGAACCCCTTCTTACTTTCGTCCATATTAAACTTCTTTAATATCTTATCAAGGTATGTACTCTGCGATAGCCCAATTAGGCGCCTTGATCTATCTCTATAGATTTTAATGCCTAATATATATGACGCTTCACCAAGGTCTTTCATTGAAATTTTGCTATTTAGATAACTTTTAACACTGTTTAAAAGATCTATATCATTTCCAATCAATAATATGTCATCCACATATAATATCAGAAATGCCACATTACTCCCACTCACTTTCTTGTAAATACAAGCCTCTCCATAAGTTTGGACAAATCCAAACTCTTTGATCACCTCATTAAAGCGGAGATTCCAACTTCGTGATGCTTGCTTCAGTCCATAGATGGATCGCTGAAGTTTGCACACCTTATTAGCATCCTTAGGATCGACAAAACCCTTAGGTTGTATCATATACAACTCTTCTTCAATCTTACCATTGAGGAACGCAGTTTTGACATCCATCTGCCATATTTCATAATCGAAATATGCAGCAATTCCTAACATAATCCTAACCGATTTAAGCATCGCTACGAGAGAGAATGTCTCATCGTAGTCAACTCCTTGAATTTGTCGAAACCCCTTTGCGACAAGTCGAGCCTTATAGATGGTCACATTACCATCAGCATCAGCTTTCCTTTTGAAAATCCATTTATTCTCAACAACCTTTCGGTCGTGAGGTAAGTCCACCAAGTTCCAAACTTGGTTCTCGTACATGGATTCCATCTCGGATTCATGGCTTCTAGCCATTTGTTGGAAGCCGGGCTCATCATCACTTCTTCATACGTCGCAGGGTCATCCATTTCATCAACCATGAAATTCACAACAGGATTGCCGTACAGTTCAGGAGCCGCACATGTCCTGCTTGACCTGCGAGTTTCGGTAGTGTCCTCTTTCGGAGTTTCATGATCATTATCATTAGCTCTCTCTTCATCAGGTGAAGTCAACTCCGAAACAACTTCCGGTGTTGCGCCACTCGCCATTCCATGAAGAGAAGGTTCAATAACCTCTTCGAGTTCTACCTTCCGACTACTCACACCTTTCGCGAGAAACTCCTTCTCAAGAAAGGATCCATTCTTGGTAACAAAAACCTTGCCCTCGGATCTGTGATAGAAGGTATACCCAATTGTTTCCTTAGGGTATCCTATGAAGACGCATTTTTCCGCTTTGGGTTCGAGTTTATCCGGTTGAAGTTTCTTCACATAAACATCGCATCCCCAAACCTTAAGAAATGACAGCTTAGGTTTGTTTCCAAACCATAATTCATACGGTGTCGTTTCAACGGATTTAGATGGTGCCCGATTTAAAGTGAATGCAACTGTTTCCAGTGCATAACCCCAAAATGACAGAGGTAAGTCAGTCAGAGACATCATAGATCGAACCATATCCAATAAGGTATGATTACGACGTTCCGACACACCATTACGTTGTGGTGTTCTGGCAGGCGTGAGTTGTGAAACTATTCCACACTCTTTCATGTGTGTGCTAAACTCGTAACTTAGATACTCTCCTCCACGGTCAGACCGTAGAAACTTGATCTTTCTATTACGATGATTTTCCACTTCATTCTGAAATTCCTTGAACTTTTCAAAAGTTTCAGACTTGTGTTTCATCAAATAGATATACCCATATCTACTCAAATCATCCGTGAAAGTAACAAAATAATGATATCCACCTCGCGCCGACACACTCATTGGTCCACACACATCAGTATGTATGATCTCCAACAGATTTGTCGCCCGTTCCATTGAACCGAAAAACGGCGTTCTAGTCATCTTGCCCATAAGGCATGGCTCACATGTATCAAATGATTCAAAATCAAGTGATTCCAAAAGTCCATCAGAATGGAGTTTCTTCATGCGTTTAATGCCAATATGACCTAGACGACAGTGCCACATATATGTAGACATATCATCATCAAGTTTAATCTTTTTAGCATTAACATTATGAATGTGCGTAATATTACTATCGAGATCCAATAGAAATAAACCATTCAACATAGGTGCATGACCATAAAAGATATCATTCTTATAAATCAAACAACCATTGTTCTCAGATTTAAAGGAATGACCACTTTGCATCAAACATGATCCAGATACAATGTTCATGCTCAGTGCAGGCACCAAATAACAATTATTTAGGTTTATAACTAATCCCGATGGCAAATGGAGAGGTAGTGTCCCGATGGCGATCACATCAACTCTTGATCCATTGCCGACCCGCATCCTGACATTATCCCTTGCTAGTTGTCGCTTGTTCCATAGCCCTGAACCGAGTTACATATATTAGCAACCGATCCGGTATCAAATACCCAGGTGCTACTGCGAGTACTAGTCAAGTACACATCAATAACATGTATATCACATATACCTTTGTTTGCCTTGCTGGACTTCTTGTCCGCCAAATACTTGGGGCAGTTGCGCTTCCAATGGCCAGTCCCCTTGTAATAGTAGCACTTGGTGTCAGACTTAGGGCCAACCCGAGGTTTCTTTTCAGGCATGGCAACAGACTTGCCACCCTAATTTCCCTTGTGCTTGGCTTTCTTGTCCTTCTTGAAACCGGTGGTCCTATTGATCATCAACACTTGATGTTCTTTCCTAATCTCCACTTCTGTAGTCTTAAGCATTGACAGAAGCTCGGGAAGAGACTTCTTCATGCCCTGCATATTATAGTTCATCACGAAGCTCTTGTAGCTAGGTGGCAGAGATTGGAGAACACGATGTATGCCTAAGTCAATGGGAATCGTTATTCCCAAGGACACAAGCTTATCGGTGTATCCAGACATTTTGAGTACGTGCTCACTAACGGAGCTGTTTTCCTCCATCATGCAGCTAAAGAAATTTTATGTAGCATTATAACTCTCTACGGTAGCATGGGTATCAAAAATCATTTTCAATTCTCCCATGGTATCAAAGGCATTGCCATTTTCGAAACGCTTTCGAAGTTCTGGCTCTAGCCCATACAGTATGCCGCAATGAACTAAGTTGTGGTCCTCCTGACGAGTCACATAGACATTCTTTTCCTCGTCAGGGGCATCAGGAGCTGGTGGGGGGCCTAGCGGCGCATCTAGCACATATTGCTTTTGTGCAGCAGTGAGGAGAATCCTCAAATTCATAGCCTAGTTGGTGAAGTTGCTACCATTCACAGCAAGTTTCTCTTTCTCCATGAACACATTGAAATTAAAAGCAGGTGGTGCCATCTACAACAGAATTTGTAAAGTTTATTTAGACTAAGTTTATGATAGATTGAGTTCAACTAATCCAAATTACTAATAAACTCCCACTCAAAAACGACATCCCTCGTGTCCTTTTGGTGATTACATGAACCAAATCCACTATACCAAGTCCGATCATCACGTGAGTTGATATAGCTTCAAAGGCGAGCATCTATATGGGCATCATATCAACCATATGACTCATGCTTAACCTTTCGGTCCGTGTTCTGAGGCCATGTCTGTACATGCTAGGCTCGCCAAGTAAGAACCTTAGTATTCGAGTGTGTAAAACTGTCTTACACCCATTCCTATGAAAGCGTAGATTCGAGTACACCCGATCATCACGTGATGTCTCGAAACACGATCCATAGAATGGTGCATACTCAAGGAAGAACACATTTTTTATCTTGATATCTAAAAGAGGGATCATCTTATAATGCTATCAAACGCGCCAAACTAGCAGTATAAGATGCTAACATCTAATGTGTAAAGTGAGATGATATGGTCCATGCATTTGATCTATATCACTTGCATCGTGGTATGATCTCTATCATTCCTTTGTGTATAAGGCTAAGGTCTATGGAACTTACATGTTGAGTGTGTTGTAAGAGTATCCACCATACATCTACTTACAACAATACCATATCAACCCACTAGCCCAGCAACGATCTAAACTAGACGCCTCTAATTTATCAATTGCAAGTTTTACGTGGCTTAGGGCTTTCGGAGATAGAACCGTTCTTACCTACGAACATGAACCACAACGAGGATAACTAAGTTATTAGCAACTCATTGTAAATCAGATATTGACTATAGTAGGAGAGACAGACACCCGCCAGCCACTTATGCAAAACAAGTTGCATGTCAGTCGTGGAACCGGTCTCATGTACGATGACATGTAAGGTTGGTCCGGGCCGCTTCATCCCACTAAGCCACCAATATCCAAAATACATAGAAGATGCAATAACATGATCATCATCGCCCACATATCAACCATATGTGTACTACCCGTGCTAAGCACCTACGCATAGATCAGGCTCTGATACCACTATTGGGTTCGCAGCATAGAAAACAAAAAAATTCCTACGGTGTGAACTACACGCCAAGATCTATCTACTAGGTACAAAGCAACGGGTGGACATACATCCAACGAGAACTTACCCTCGTAGACAACGAGCTTTGTTAATGAGTAGGAACTCGTGGTTGATGTAGTCGTACACTTGCCGATCTCAAGATCGTGAGGAAGTCCGAGCGCCGCAACTCAGCAGCGCATCCGCACTCGCACACACGTTCAAGCCACCGAACAACCTCCACCTCCTCGCTCCAGCGATCCAGCGGAAGCAGCAACTCCTTCCAGACGAAATGCCACCGGGAACATGTATCTCGCTAATCCGAGACCATGGGGGAATAATTCTAGAGGAGGAGAGAGATCCTTCACAAGGAGGTGTGAGGATGAAGGAGGGAATGGGTGGCCTTTTATAGGAGGAGGGGGAGGGGTGCCCCCTCTCTCCATGGCCGACGCATGGGGGGGTGATCCCTCACCTCCCCCATTCATGTGGTGGTAACCCCTCCACATTAAAATGCCTCTTCACATTCCCGTTTAAAGTCTCCACTTTAAATGCATTAAATTTCTCCAAATTTAATGCTCTCTCATTTAATAAAACTCTTTTTATTAAATTTATTCAGAATTTTGTTAATTACTTTAATTAACAAACATTCACATATAGCCCCTTGCAATATTTCAATATCACATGCAGAACCACCTTCTGCAATTTCACCCAAAACAATTTCCGGTTTCTATTGAAACAATTCCTGCGCTTTGCAATTCTTTCGTCTGAAACATATGTGCTCCAAAATGGTCTCCGGTAACTCTTAAGTGTGCCACCCTATGGTTCGCGAATAATGCAGACATGATCGAGACCCTTCTCCGATCAATAATCAGCAGCCGGACCTGGAGATCCGTACTGACTCCTACACATTCAACGATGACTCCTGTGATCGTGAGAACCTTTAACGCTTGTAACTAAATCCCTTTGTCTCTCAATATATTACATGTTCGAGATTCGATCATCGGTATCTCCATACCTAGTTTGATCTCGTTACCGACATGCACTCTTTTTTTGTTCCCGTGATATAACATTCTAGTGATCGCATCACTTGCTTGCAAGCTATCCTAATGTGATATCACCGAGAGGGCCCAGAGTATATCTATCCGTCATCTGGATTGAAAAATTCCACTCTTGATCCATGAGCCTCAACATAACACCTTCGTAGTACTGAACCCATCTTTATAGTCACCCTGTTACGGTGTGCCGTTTGATGTTATCAAGATACTCTTCCGGTGTTAGCAATTAACATGATCTCATGGTCTAAGGATAAAGATTACTTCGTATGATGTTATAGCAATATAAACATAATTACTTGATCGTAATGCTATACTTTGAATGAATGTTCATCACATCATTCCACCAATGGTGTGACCTTGTTATTAACAACATCCAATGTCCATGATCAGGAAACCTTGATCATCGTGTTAATCAACAAGCTAGTCTATAAGAGAGGCATGACTAGGAACTCTTTTTGTTTATTAAACACATATGTATTGATGTTTCCGAATCAATACATTTCTAGCATGTAAAATAAACATCTATCATGTATAAGGAATATATAATAACTACTTTATTATTGCCTCTCAGGGCATATTTCCTTCACACATGCGGTTTACGGTGACGACTCCCAGTTCCCCAATCTCTACCAGGAGTGCGAAAGAAGATGTCCGGCCTAGAATCCCTGTAGCACCTCCTTGTGCTGCAACGAAGTACTCCCTTTGCGTGCACAACCCAAACAGGGAGCCACGATTGCAAGAGAGAAAGAGAGAGATTTATTCCATTAGGAAACTCGCCTCAAAAAATTATAGGTGTATTTATTCCCACCCCATGCCCCTCTTTATATAGGGGAAAAGGGATGACTCCTTCCTCTAAAGTCCCGGGGTGGGACAAAAGGCAAAAGGCAAAAAGGAGAGGAGAATGCACCACCAGCTAGGCCCCATGTGGTGGTCGGGTGGGCCACATGCGCCAGCCCTCCGGCCAGCAGCAGTAGTGGCAGTCCGCTCAGTAGTAGTGGCCAGGTGGACCACGCGTCGGCCCACCGCCATCGACCTGTTGGCGTGTGTGAGACAGTTGTGGCCCGGTCGGGTGGGCCATGCCCTGGCGGCCCGCTTAGCCCCCGGTGCCGCTTGCACTCTCCCACGCGCCTGTCAGCATGCCTTCTCATGTGGGTCAGCCCACTATTGTGTTGCACGCCATGCACGCAACAACCAGCGATGTTCGCTGTTTGCCCTTGTGGGACTGCTTGTTGTTGCGGCCCAGTCGTGCTGCGGTCTAGGGTGGCTTCCCTCCAGGGATGTGGCCGAGTAGAGGAAGTTGCCCCATAATAATTAATTTAATATATATTAATTATCAATTAACATATATAAGTGCATATTATAAATCTCCGTTGATATGAAACACCTTTCAGCTTATTTCCTTCTTTCGAACAACTTCGGATCCTCTTAGGAACTTTTCGGGCATTCTCTTTTTGGAACTATTCCGAAGTTCTATTTTCATACTTTATTGATTCTGTTCTACCAAAAGATCTACAAATATCATTTTACCCTGAAGTGTGTTACCCCTACGGTTCGGGAACATCACAGACATGATCAAGACTCCTCTTGGATCAATGATCATTAGTGGGACTGGGATGCCCATAATGACCCCTGCACATTCCACGTGTCTGTTATCATTTGAACCATAAACATTGAGTCCAATTCCCTTTGTTACTTCGATACATGACTTGTCTGAGATTCGATCATTGGTATCCCATACCTTGTTCAATCCCGTTACTGACGAGTGTAGTTTTACTCATCCCATGATATTCCATCCCCGTGATCTAGTCACATGTTGCACAACATTTATGGCTGCAATCTCATTGAGTGGACCTAGTGTATCTTCTTGTCACGCAGGTGAACAAATCCCGCTCTTGATGCATAGGCCTCAACTATTCCTCTGAAATACCTAACATACACCTTTATAGCCAACCAGTTATGGTCATGACGGTTGATGCAGTCAAGGCAGCCTTGGGAGATAGTGATTAATATGCTCTCATGGTCAAAGGAGAAGGATACTATGTTTCTAACTATTGCAATGGTGAACTTGTGACTTGATCATGCTGCAATGTTTGCATTGGGTAATGTCCATCACATCATTCACCAATGATATGACTTTATTGTTAGTTGTCATAAATGCACCATGATCGAGAAACCTTGATCATCAGTTGCCCAATGAACTAGTTAAATAGAGGCTACTAGGGACTCTAATCTATTTGATATCACACTTTTACCAATGTTTCTGCTAGATACAGTTATAGCATGATACTAAACTATTATGAACTTATTGAGATATGATAATAAACATCATTTATTATTTGCATCTAGGGCATATCTCCTTCAGCCTCACTTGCACTAGAGTATAAATAATCCAGTTGGCAACTGTTATTAATCATGAAACCACATCAGATGTGTCTCTTGATCATGCCTTGCATGTGGATAAAACCCTTTTAGTCTATGATCTATTTTACCAGATCCTTATATTTCTTTTGCAAATCATTAATATCACGTATTTGAGATTTACACCATTATCACATGATGTGTCAAAGTATTTGTTTTGGCGATAGATTGAGACTTTTGTTTTCCAATATTCACCATGACTATTGTCATGTATAATAGAAAACACACTTAGTTGAAGTCGAACTTCTTTCAAGCCATAACAATTATACTATATCTATGTAGATCCTAGCTGAAATTGCATCTGATTGCAATTTCTTTGTCCAAGCATACCTTAACGATAAACTCAACTCCTCAAGTGGTTCACTTAGAATTTATTGTTGAGCACATGTTCTTTAAAACTAAGAACTTTCTTTCTAACCACAGACTATGTGCCACATTATATTGAGTATAAAATATAGTTATGTTGAAGAACTTATGACCAAGGCATAGCAGATGTCATACATCTCTTTCTTCCCTTTTAACCATAATTGTTTATACTGAGTCAAACTCAATGTTTCATTTAGTTTTACAAACAAGACATGATTTATTTCTTGTCGTATTTTGAACTCTTCAGAATCCAAACTAGATATTCTAAACTCTTTTAGAATCTATTTCCCTGAAACATTTCAATAACAATGTTAGTTGAACGAATAATCTATCTTGATAGATTCCCGTTGTTTAATGCTTTGTTAAAATTTCATTGAATATTCCCACATTCCTATATTGCTGCACTCCACTCAAAATGTCATCCACATATGATGTCAGGATTGCTTCTCAACTCCCACTCAAAATATGTCACACACATATTAAGGTAAGACCCTTTAGCTCCCACTCAATTTTATTTAAATGCATGATTTATCATCATTTTGGCAATTTCCAAAACTCCTTGATCATCTATCAAACTAAGAATTACTATTACGAGACATATAACAACTACCTGATTTTTGAAAATTGCCCATTGTACCAATGACAACTTAGTTTTGACAATCTTAGTACCAATTGCCAGATTGGAGTAATTGCTTATCTGAATCTAACAAACTTAGGCATTTCTACTTATTGTAGCCAATCCCTTGAATTTGTCCAACACATTTGTGACAAATCGATCCTTCAAAGTCTTCCTTTTAAATTTCATTTCTTCTTATGACTTTGCAGTCATTTAGAAGATTAAGTAAATAACCTTTACTTAATGAGATCAAGTAACATATTACTTTGAAATATCAAATATAAATTAACGGTATTTCATGGTTCTCAATCATTTCCTGTACTTGGTTCCATCATGTTTCTTTGTAGTTTGTAGGTATGTCATGTTCTATCAACATGACAATTTAATTAACAATATAATCCTGCAACAACAGAATATATATTTTGAATCCTACTTTCCTTAGCAAAAGTATTATGCGAAACATTATGATCTCTATCATTAGTTTCTCCTTGAATTATAGTCCAGCTTCTGGAACAGATTCTGTTGCGCTACTCTGATAATTGAAGGAATGGTCAAAGTACCATATTTGAACTTTCACTTTCTTCCTACTGATGTCCTTTGTTAGAAAGACCTTTTCTCGACAAAGTACAAGTCAGGAAATACCAGTTTTACCTTCCTTCGGTCTAGAAGATGTATTCATAGTTTCCTAAGAATACACTACAAAAACTTTATTCATCACGACTTCAATATTATTGAAACTCCAAAAACTCGAACGTGCCATAACCTTTTGTGGTGTTGTTTCCATGAATCTTCAGATGTTCCCTGTGAGTGTTTGCGATTTCTAATGCTAACTCTAAACGATACTTAAACCTTTAGAAGAGATCAGATCTAGACCATAAGTATCCAATACTATGTGATTACGATGTCCTATATATATCAACAATTTTAGTGTATCCAAATTTTGTAGTTTGTGAAACATATTCACAAGTATTAATGCCTCAAGTTTTAATTTGAATACTAAGTCATTTTGATCAAATCTCCAAGACATTGGTATTTAAGTCAATCAATACCCTTTGGATGTATTTTGGCACTTCATTTATAAATGTTCTAAGTTTTTATCATTAAGACCAATAATAAGAATAATCCATTCATAATAAAGATGTGACCATAAAAGATTTTATTCGTAAGATCATTACAAAAGGATTGTTACAAGCTTATTGAATAGTCATCTTGCTAAAAACAGGACATACTAATAAGGTCTCACACTCACTATGATTACAAACTTTATTCAAAACTAACAATCTAAATGATAAATGTAGAGGGAGAGTGTTCATCGGTCATCAACAACTTGAATGTCTTCAACACGAGACTGACGCCTCTCTAGCAATCTCTCATGCAGATGATAATGTTGTCATAAACAGAAAAACAAGTATTGGTATACTTGGTAAACTACAATAAGTGTTTGCTTTGAAACATTTATAGCTTTTGTATATAAAATAAACCTTCATTATCTTCATCCAGTGAACCACCATCAATGTATACTACCAGAGTATTCAAGTTAGACATAAACTCATGAAAGGTGAACAATTTTCCTATCATGATGTAACCCTTGACAATGGTCTCATACCTGGAGGGTAGCGACCACAACACTCCATTTATAGCAAAGTCATCTGACAGCTGGCAGTCCACATCGCTTGCAAGTCGGTCATACAGCCTCTACATGACTGATAGGTGACTATGAAGGATTTCATCCTCTCTCATTTTCCGTGAGAGAAATCTTTCCATCAGGTCATGCCTCATGAGCCTGACTTGCAGTGTGAAGAGCATCTTCAACTACACGATCATCTGATATGAATTAGTGTTAAAGTAATGCAGACACAACTCAGTCTCCATTGAGTTGAGCATCACACATTGGACCAGGATGGAGTGATTGTAGCGAGCTTGATAGTGCATAACTTTAGGCTCACTTGCTGATCCATGGGGGTTGTCTTCTAGTTGCTCTTCTATCACATAGAGTAGGCCATTCAGGTCGAGGGTATCCCGGAGGCGTTCAAACCAGTCTATGAAATTTGACCCATCTACTTTGAGTTCCACCTGATCTAGTTAGGACCCGAATTCAAAGAATCTAGACATGATCTACAAGGATATTTGCAAAGGACTTTAGACTAAGTTCATAATATGAGTTCAACTTTGTAACAAAATTAGCAGTTGAGCTCCACTAAAATTATCATCCCTAAGATAGTTTTAGCGATCACATGATCCCTTTACACTATATCATCCTTGACATGGCCTTTGATACTGCTGGTAGGGTAGACTATATTCCGTCAATCACAACATACTTTGTGACTCATGCTCGATCTTTCAATCATCCTATGTTCTGAGGCATGTTTGTACATGCTAGGCTCTTCAACTTAATCTTAGTGTATTCTAGTGCATACATGGCTTGCACCCACAGTATGCGAGCGCAGAGATGTCTAGCACCAGATCGTCACGGCCTGCTTCATAACTACAAACTTTCTTTGTGGTGCACACTAATAGGAGAACACTATAGTTGGTATCTAATAGGGATCATCTTATTATTGCTACTCTTAGGTTTCCTAATAATAGCACACACCAAGATGTATAAGCAATCAACATCATATGTAGATTAACGAGATATGATATGGTATTCTTCATGCGCATTGATCTCCATCGTGCTCCCTGGCATGATATCCATCTTGCCACCAGTACGACGTCAAGTCCAAACGCCACCAGTTCGCATCATGAAGATGACTATTACTATATTAATTAGCAATATAAAGTAAACTACTTTACCTTTACTACGAATAGGACCATATCACATCATGTGCCTCCTGCAAAACAAAGTTAGATGCCTCTAGCTTTACTTTTGCAAGTTTTACGTGGTTGTTAGACTTTTGAGAAGAACTGTTTCTAAATATGATCTTCCGTCCACAACATGGATCAAACAGTTGTCTCTATTACACCCCTTTCAGGGCCCTCCATTGTAAGTGCTATATAAACTATTGAATGAGAAATAAGCACCCGCTAGACACTTATATGGTACAAGCCGTATGTTGAGCGTGGAACCAATCTCGCATAAGATTACACGTAAGGTCATTCTGAGCCGTTTCATCAAACAATGTCGTGATATAAACAGGTACCCATAAAAGGGTGACAACTGTAGGATCAATGCCCATACAATCAGTGTGCGTATTGACCGTACAATAGTACTATGCATACATAGGCTCTGATACCACTGAAGGGGTTCTGTGGCAGAAAACAAAAAAATTCCTATGATTGAACACACCTAGCCATGATATATCTATGAGTAAAGTTGTAATGGAGGAGGTTTCGATAACATATCTTTGTAAACGGAAAGCATTTGATGTTCTGAGAGGAACATTGATGAAGTAGTTGAGTCGTAGCCGACCTCAAGGTCGCGAAGCTCCTCGCAAGTCACCCCAGGTCCTTGCACGACAATGAAGGGTCCATCGCTCACGTGGATAAGATGTGGCTCCGGTGCTCACATGGATAAGTTATGGGTCTGATGCTGATCTAGATAAGTTGAGAGAGGTTTCCACTACGGGAACCGACTGAACACGACCCTACTTGTCAGCATGTAACGGCAAGGGTATACTACGAGACCCGACAGAACGTGGCCCTACTCGTCAGCACGTAACGGCGAGGGTCCACTACGGGACCCGACTGAACGCGGCTCCACTTGTCAGTACGTAACAGCAAGGCTGACTGACGGCAAGTTTCAGAACATGTGAGAGTTTATACAAGGAGATGGGCAAAAGTGAGGAAAAACTAAGTAACTGGGGAAAACTGGGTACAACTAATGAACCGATGGTACGAAAATAGAAATCCCTTTATTTTACTAATACATGGCCTAAGAAGTATTGTTGGATTATTACTTAGTATTTTTGTTGTTATCTAGTCCTTTGATAAGATGTGCAAAGGCGCACGGAGCTACTAATCAAATTCCTTGAGTTCTATAGTTAACAGTGTTCTTAATGACCACTGGTACGGCCGGACTAGACCGTACTATGCGCTCGTACCACATCAAGCCAAAGGGAGATAAATTTTTTGATGTCTGCCGAAGGCACCAGTGTCAATAACGACCACTGGTACGGCCGGACGTGCCCGTACCGTACCCTCGAGCAAATATCAGATTTCAAGCAAAGTCACCATAGAGATAATGACCACTAGTACGGGCGCGCGCGACCGTACCGCGTGCCCGTACCGAGTGCACCACCTGGGAGAAGTCATCGCCCCCAAGGTAAGTCACCCGGTATGGGCGGGCTCCGGCCGTACCGCTCGCCCATACCACTTACGTAGCCGCCATAAGCACCCAGACGAGGTAACCTGAAAAATCCCCAAATCATTTTTTCTATCTTTTTCCTCCAAACTCCAAACCACCTCCATTGGATCTTCAAATTTACTCAATCTTTCTTCGATTATTTACACTCACTCGATCTAAGGTATGATTCTCCTCCGATCCCCAACTTATTTGTGCAAAATCTTCACTCAATCATTCATCATTGTCAATCTAGACATAGTTTTGTTCTTGATTCAATCTTGATATTAAGCATGCTTAGTATTTTTTTAGAGGAGTTTCTTTTGTAGTTATTGTATAGAATCACTTATGCTATGTTCCTATTGGACCAATTTTTTTATTAGCAATCTTTATTTACTTTGTCTTGTTTCTATTTATTAGATTAACACGAGGAGTCGTACACGTGAGATGGCTATGGAATCCTCTGCACCACCCATTGATACATTAACCCCCGAGTCTCTTGGTATCGAGTTCACCAAGGAGTTCCAACTGAGCCGTTTCGATCGTCTCAAGATTCGAGAGATCAAGTCTACCAAGTGGACGTGTCCTTATATCCTGAACCAACTTGGCATTCGTGTTGATTTTGATTTACTTTGTAACAGTGTTGGTTTGTACAATTTTGTCTTTCAGGATGTTGCCCCGTATCGCCGCTTGACGCTTGAGTTCTTCAGCACCTTGACGCACACGGTGGATCCTTATGGTTGTTCTGAGGAAAAAAGGCCCATAGTTGATCGAATCAAATCCTGCCTTATGAACTGTGAGTACACTTTAACACTCAGCCAATGTGCTCAATGCTTTGGGTTTGCCAACAACACCACCGATGTACACACAACTACCTTTGTTTTAGATCTTTCCCCTTCACAGTACATTAATTTGATGAGAATTCATGGAAACATACCCAAGGGGAACCAAATTGATCATCCTGCTATTCGATATTTATTCTATGTGATTGCTAACACACTGCAGACACATGGTGAGTTTACTAGAGTTAATGAGGAGGATATCTTGATCCTCGCAAAAGATGCCCTTATCAATTATAACTTAACGCCAAATTTGGGCGCTCTACTTGTGTTTTACCTTAAGTATCAGGCTCTTCAATCTCAAGGACCCATATGTGGAGGAGGAGTTGTGACCGTTCTTGCACGCACACTTCGCATCAACCTAGGTAACATCCAACCATTGACTGGAAGTAACCGTCTTAGTCTTTCTACTCTAAGAGTGTGTAGTATGATTTTTAAAAATCATGGTAGATATTTCTTCGATATACCTAGAGCGGATCACTTTATCCCAGCTCCTTTGCTTAGCGGTCTATTCTCTATCGAGGATGGATGTTTATGTTATGACGCACAGGTTGAAGCTAATCTACCCCAATAATAAATACCCATGTGAGGAGGAGGAGAAGATGAAGAAGTAGAACAAGGAGGACCCAACGAAGATGTGCAGCCACCAAACTACTACACCACCTATGGATACATCTATGCACTTGAAGGAAATATTCAAAACATGAACAACCTCTCCATCAACCTTCAAGATGCCACTACAAGCCTCGCCACCCAGTTCCATGATTGGAGCAGCCAATGGAACGTGGGAGATTATCCACCGCCACCACAATGAGAAACAAAAGGGCTTGCAAAAGCCTGAGCTTAGGGATGTGTTCCCCCGACAAATTTATTTGTGTAATAACGAGGTTGTACTCCGGATCCTTGGGAGATTTGAAACACTCATGTTGACTTGTTCCAACACTTTGCTTTTTTCCTTTGATTTTTAATTTGCTTTCATTTTAGTTTATTCTTGCTTTCGTTTGTTTTTATTTTCTTAAACCCTTGATTGGTCGCAAGTTCTTTTTTATTCTTTAATCCCTATCCTCAAAAATACAAAAAGATTTTTCTGTTTTTCCGTTTTTTTAAACGTGGATTCATACTTTGCCTCTTTGCTTTAATATCATTTCGAGAGTAATTGTGTTTGAGTTTTGAAGGAACACATCCCTATAAGGAAGAGAACCATGAAGTCACTTATGAGAGGTATGTCCTATGTCTCCCACTTATGAAGTTTGAGTTGTTTATCTTAGTTGGTTGATTTGCTAAGATGCCATGCTAGTGGGAAGTAAGTTAATATGGTTGGAGTAAGGCTTTTTATTGGTATGATGATTAGTTGTTAAAGCTCTTGCTCTAGTTCTTTTAGTTAACCGATTCTTGCCTTGGAAATAATATTGCCAAACAAGTACAGTAAGAAAAGTCTGAAATTTATGACTCGTTTGATGAATGATTATTTTGAGAGTATACCCTTGATGATACTTAACCCCATAGATATTTTGATAGTCTTGATGACACTCATGAAAGGAGTTGTTTGATTGAAATAAAGTCTAGTGGTAATTGTGATGCATGCCAAAGCTAACCTTGTGGATCAAACTGTGGTACTAGCTCAAAAAAAAGAGAAAGAGAAAGAAGTGAGACAACTTTGTTCTATGTCTCTAATGCACACCTTTGGGATGCCAACAACTCCGCTAGCTTTTGAATAATCTATGGTATAACCCCGGATTTCGGCTATGAGTTGATGACATGAATGGCATCTGTGTCAATATATGGGCAAAAGTATTGGTACTCTCAAAGGTTGTGCAAACACTTGCAAAAGAAACAATCAGCGATCCTTGAAAAATGAAGGAAAGAAAAAAGATATCTATGAGGATCCACATAACAAGTCCTTGGCATGGTCCCATTACTACTTTACAAAATTTTCTTGAAAGACAATGATTGGATTAGAAGTGTTTTAGATAGACTTGATTTATTGATGTGGGTGTAAATAAGACACTTCATTGTTATACTACTTGGGACATGAAACTCTCCTACTCAATTATGCTATTTAAACATCCTAGTGTTCCTTGGCAAGCTGAGAGTTAATTAGAGGAATTGGATTGATTCCTACACTTCTAGTTATTTATACTTATATTAAACTTTACTTTTATTATCTTGACTTACCGAAGCTTGTATAGTATTCTTTTCATCTCTCTAACTTTGATAAGCTTCGCAAATGAATGAAGTGTTGAGCACATACGACTATCGACTGTAAGTGAACTCTTATTCTCATTGTTTCAAGTTTAAACGTTGAATTCCTTATAGTTCTTTTGGTTCTTCTTGCTCAAGGACGATCAAGGTTTGAGCTTTGGGGAAGTTGTGAAGGGTTCGCAGCATAGAAAACAAAAAATTTCCTATGATGGGAACTATACGCCAAGATCTATCTACTAGATACAAGCAACGGGTGGATATTCATCCATGGAGAACTTACCCTCAAAGACAACAAAGTTTTGTTAACGAGTAGGAACTCGTGGATGATATAGTCGTTCGCTTGACGATCTCAAGATCGTGTGGAAGTCCTAGCGCCTCAAACCAGCAGCGCATCCGCACTCACACACACACACACGTTCAGGCCACCGAACAACCTCCGCCTCCTCGCTCTAGCGATGCAGCGGAAGCAGCAACTCCTTCTAGACGAAATGCCACCGGGAACATGTATCTCGCTAATCCGCGACCATGGGGGAATAATACTAGAGGGGGAGAGAGATCCTTCATAAGGAGGTGTGTGGAAGAAGGGTGAGAGGGGTGGCCTTTTATAGGAGGAGGGGGTACCCCTCCCATGGCCGGCGCCCCATGGAGGTGACCCCTCACCTCCCCCATTCATGTGCTGGTAACCCCCTCCACATAAATTTGCCCCTTAACATTCCCTTTTAAAGTCTCCACTTTAAATGCATTAAATTTCTCCAAATTTAATGCTCTCTCATTAATAAAACTCTTTTATTCATTTTATTCAGAATTTTGTTAATTACTTTAATTAACAAACATTCACATAAAACCCCCTACAACATTTCAATATTACATGCAGAACCAATTTTAGCAATTTCACCCGAAATAGTTTTAGTGTCTATTGAAATAATTCCAGCGCTTTGCAATTCATTCGTCTGAAACATATTTGATCCAAATGGTGTTGGTGTCCCTTAAGTGTGTCACCCTATATTTCTTGAATAATGCAGACATGATCGAGACCCCTCTCAGATCAATAATCAGAAGCAGGACCTGGAGATCCATACTGACTCCTACACATTCTATGATGACTTCTGTGACCGTGAGAACCTTTAACGTTAGTAACTAAATCCCTTTGTCTCATGA
Organism: Avena sativa; assembly: GCA_916181665.1. Classification (NCBI taxonomy): domain Eukaryota; kingdom Viridiplantae; phylum Streptophyta; class Magnoliopsida; order Poales; family Poaceae; genus Avena; species Avena sativa. Next base: position 690,164,680 of record OV702289.1, read on the forward strand.
TATATTACATGTCCGAGATTCGATCATCGGTATCTCCATACCTAGTTTGATCTCGTTATCGACATGTACTCTTTTCTCGTTCTCGTGATATAACATTCTAGTGATCTCATCACTTGCTTGCAAACTAACCAATGTGATATCACCGAGAGGGCCTAGATAATATCTATCTGTCATCAGGATGGACAAATCCCACTCTTGATCCATGAGCCTCTACATAACACTTTCGTAGTACTGAACCCACCTTTATAATCACCCTTTCACGGTGTGACGTTTGATGTTATCAAGATACTCTTCCAGTGTAAGTGATTAACATGATCTCATGGTCTAAGGACTAGGATTACTTCGTTAGATGTTATAGCAATATAAACACAATGACTTTGATCGTAATGCTATACTTCGGATGAATGTTCATCACATCATTCCACTAATGTTGTGACCTTGTTATTAACAACATCCAATGTCCATGATCACGAAACCTTGATCATCTTGTTAATCAATGAGCTAGTTTATAAGAGAGGCATAACTAGGAACTTTCCTTTTGTTTATTAAAAACATATGTATTAACATTTCCAAATTAATACAATTATAGTATGCAAAATAAACATCTATCATATACTTGGAATATATATAATAACAACTTTATTATTTCCTTTCAGGGCATATTCCCTTCAAGATGATGGCTCCGATTTTTGCCATCTTCCACTGCGTTTAAACATTGTTTTTGGTCAAGAAATTGCCAAAGAAACTCTCAACTTTTGCCACTAATGACTAATAATTGCAAAGATATGCAAATCCCTTCTTTGATTTATGTTGTGCAGGAAATCATGACTTTTAATGCGAAATAAGGAGTCATAATGAAGGATTTTGAGGAAGTACACATGGCCAAGTAATTGGGATGTTGCACCAAGGTGCCTGAATGCTTAACAACCACTGGTACGGGCGTGGTCTGCCCATACCGCCCGCCCGTACCAGGTGGTGATGGCTTCGTCTCGTCAAACCCTACAACTTTCATGAAGATGCCTATATATTTTGAGGCTCCAGCTGCCGGCCAGAGAGCCGCCATTCTCAGATTGCATCGCAACACCACCAAAGGAGATCCACACCATTGTTCATCCATTGTTCATCACTTCCCCCATCCATCCATCCACAATCCATAGCCCTTGCTTTGTACTTTAGATCTCCTTGTGATTTGGCGACCATTGTAAGAATATTTGATTTCAATCTAAGTATTTGTATGATGTTTTCTATCTCCGATCTATTTGTTATGAGTGAGTAGTCCTCACAGGCTCTGGGTTGGGAAGAAACCTCGCAGCGATTATGTGCATCTAGATCATGGGAGAATTGTATTTTGTTTGGAATTGTGATTTGTATCTTTTGTTTCTTCGTCTCTTGTCTCGATCTGTGGACTTGTAGGTACCCAAGATCCCATAGATTGATAAAGGCTTTAGGTGAGATACTTGGCTAGCATCGATCTCATAGGAACCTTAGTGACAGAAAGGGTAGTACGGTCTTTGCTTAGTGCCCCATTCGGGATCAACAACAACATCACCACTTAAAGCTTTGTTCCGTGTTTTACACTTAATAACTGTTTGTAACCCGTGGCTTCGATGTACTCTCAATTGGATTAAGAGTCTATTGCTATGCCCGCTGCATCACGGGGGCTCTAGAATATTAGGATGTGTTGCCCACAAGAGATTATCTCCATACAAACATTATACATGACTATGCTTATTATTATCTTTTATCCAATTTGATGTGCAGCTGCATGTGGATCTTCAACCCTAGCCTATCTCCATCCATTTATTCAAACCCGTTATAAAGTAAACTAGATTGGTCTGGTCGACTAAGGTATAACAAACAAACAAAGTCTTGTAGATGTGTCCTTTTTATTACCTTTTAGCAGTGCTTTCCGAGGTTCGATTAAACCTAGGTCTTCTAGGGAAAAAGCTATTATACTACATCTGTTAATCCAGATCGAAGGTATCATGCATCGATGGTCTTGGTTCTTTCCTGTAGAGACTACACATCATTTCTAATTTCAATGGCCTGGTTAGATAATTTACCAATACTATTACATTATCATGGTTCTTCGTGTTTTTCATAAGCATATTATTTTGATTAGTTTGAGCTTACATAAATGTTCAAACAATATTTTCAAAAGGGTGATTGCCATGATTTGCTCCACTATGATTATCATAATTATTATGTGGAGTACCTGCAAGATTAGAATATTATTTTTGAAAATTTGAGCCATAGTTTTGACTCTTCCATGCAGGGTTATACAGGTTACGAGTTATAAACTTCATTAGCATCAATAGTGATAGCATTAATTTGGGTATCTTACATACCCTTCATAATATTAAGTAACTCATCTACCTTTGTCGTATGCTCTTCATTATGCCCCTCGGTGATTGAATTCACCCTTTTTGAGGAGGTTCTATCCACATGCCATTGGGCATGGTTGCTTTGCATATTATCAAGTAGTTATTTTGCAACATTCACTTGCTTCCCATGAAGGTTCCTCCTGCTGCGGTATCTAGCATAGACTTATATATAGGGTTAAGAGCATTATAAAAATAAATGTCATATAATCCATTCTTCCATACCATGACTAGGATAGTTCATTACAACTTCTTTCATTCTCTCCCAAGCAAGCGCTGGTGGCTCGCGGTCTTCTTGTCTAAAGCTTGTTATGTTGGATCTTAGTTGCATAGTCTTAGCTGGAGGAACAAATTTAGTCATAAAAAGATTAGTGTATTCCACCTAGGATGTAATAGTGCCTTTAGGAAAAGCTAGCAACCAGTCCTTAGCCTTTCCACTTAAAAGAAAAGGAATAAATGTAATTTCACCGCATTAGGGTCAACATCTTTAATGCGCATCATGTCGCAAATTTCAGCAAATGTTTTAGGTGCAAACCTATGTCCTCACCAGCTGAGCCTCCAAATTGATTCTGTTGAACCAAACTCAAAAAGTTAGGCTTAATTTCATAAGTTTCTGCATCACCAGCGGGCTAAGTAATAAGTGCACAGATAAAATCATCATTGGGAGTAGCATACTACCCAAGTTTCTTCTATGCCATGGCTATTCTCTTTTTGGTATTTTTTGGAATAAGTGAAATAAATAAGTAAGTAACTATTTTTTTCAATAGATAACAAAAACTAAATTAATAACAAGAAATAAACTAAAAACAAGGTCTCTAGTGACCTCACCAGGATAGTGAATTGCTTCCTCGGCAATGGCGCCAGAAAAAGGGTTGATACCTTCGATCCGGATTTACGGATGCAATATAATAGCTTTTTCCCTATTACACCAAGGTTTAATCGAACCTTGGGAAATGATGCTAAATGGAAAATAAATGAGATACGTCTATAAGATTTGTTTAATCATTTTATCTTATGTTTACTGAACCTTTCTAGTTTCCTTTGAATTGTTGGTGGTTGCAATGGATGGAAAAAGGGCAGTGTTGAAGATTCACTTGCAGCTGCACATCATATGGGATAAATATAATAATACGCACATTCATGTGAAATGATTTAAAAAAGATAAGGTTGTGGGCAACACATCCAAATATACTAAAATCCCTGCAAGCCACATGCATAGCAATAGTCTTTTGATCCAACCGTTATACCACGAAGCACCAGGCTATAACAATTATTAAGTAAAATACATATCAAAGCCTTAAGAACTGATGTTGTTGTTACTCCCAAGTGGATCCCTAAACGAAGACCGTACTCCCATTGATATCACTGGGTTTTGCATGAAGTCGCAGTTCACCACTCATCTCACCTCAAATCTCTACCAATCTTTGGGATCTTGGGTACCTACAAGTCCATGGATCAAGACAAGATACAAAGATACAAATCTCTATTAAATCACCACACAATATTGTCATGTATTAGATGCACATAATCGCTGCGAGGTTTCACCCCAACCTGTAGCCTGTGAGGACTACTCATAACAATAAGATCAAGGATAGAAAACATTTTGCAAAATACTTAGATTGAAATCAAATATTCTTACAATGATCGCCAATTCACAAGGAGATCTCAAGTACAAGATGATGGCTATGGCTATGGAGTGGATGGAGGGTGGAGAGGATGAACTATGGTGGTGGATATCCTTCGGTGGTGTTGTGATGCAATCTGAGAATGATGTCTCTCTTGAAATATATAGTCGCCTTCACAAAAGTTACAGTGTTTGACCTAACATACCCACTACCACATAGTACGGGTGGATCGTACGGGCGGGCCTTGCCCGTACTATAGGTTGTTAAGCTTGTAGAATGCTTCTCGGCCCAGTTAGCTTGGCTGAGTAGGCAACCTCGTAATCTTCAATAAATGCTCTTGATTTCACCTTAAAAGTGTGATTTCCTGCACAACACAATTCAAGACAAAGGATTGCACATCTTTGCAATAATTAGTCACTAGTAGCAAAGCTAGAGAGATTCTTGGTCAATTGTATAACCAAAAATGCGATTTAAACATGGAGAAAGATGGCTATTTTCATAGCCATCAGGACATAACCAAAAATTTCGTCAAGGACGTGATCATCCGGTTCGGCTATCCGCATGGCATTATCACAGACAACGGGAGTAACTTTCCAATAGGAGAACTTAGCAAATTTTGTGAATAAGAAGGAATATGACTCGATATTGCGTCGGTCGCACATCCACAAGCCAATGGGCAAGTCTAAAGGGCAAATGGTCTTATTTTATAGGGCCTGCGACCTCGTATCGAAGCACCGCTTCATCATGCTGTAGGGACTTGGGAGAAATTACCGTATATTATCTGGAGCTTATGAACAACTTCGAACAGGTCAACCATATACACACCTTTTTTCTTGGTCTATGATGCAGAGGCAATACTTTCAAGTGATCTAATTCATATTTCTCCCGAGTTGCTACGTATGTCGAAGAAGTTGCCAAAGTTTCTCGACAAGATGACCTCAACAGCTCGAGGAAGTGTGCATCGATGCTAAACAAAGATCTATAGCCTATCAAAAAAAAGTTACGCAAGTATCATAGTTAGAGAGTCAAAAATCATTATTTCAAAAAAGGCGACCTAGTTCTCCGACTAGTGCAAAAAAGAAAGAAAAAACTTTCCCTGATTTGGGAAAGACCTTTTATGATCAGCAGAGTACTGCATAATGGGTCATAGTATTTAAGGAATATGAGACTAGTTAAGGAAATACCAGATACTCGGAAGATAAAGAGAGCCGGTGGTAGTACAAATCCAGGTGAGCTAGATCGTCCATGGAATATTGCACAGCTACATCCCTTATATTCTTAAGTTTCTGTTCTTATAATCACAAACTTACATGTTCAAAGTGAAATAAAGTATTGGTTACATCAATGTTTTTCCTGAGAAGTTTTTTATACCATCTTATTTCCGATTGATCATGTCAAATTCAAAAATCTCAGAATGCTTGAAAGTACTTTATGCTCATGTTCGTTCTGATTAGATTTCTGACTCTATAAAAATGCTACCTTTGGGTGTAAGTCTCATTTTCTGTTTAGACTTTGGTTATTTGTAGTGAATTGTTCGTACTAAAGTCGGCTTTGTTTGCTAGTTTATACTGATTTAGCAATTGAGCTTTGTTGCTCCGTAGTGTTTCGGTGCTAAAAGTTGGCCGGCTCAAGGAAGGGACAAAATGGAAAAGCTAGATAAACAAAAAGTATGAACAAAAAGTTCTTAAGAATTTTTCAAGCACAACAAAATCAAACAAGTGCTAGAGTAAATGCATAAGTTCTTACAATACAACACAACCATATAAATTATTTACATTACACCACTTGGTTCAAAATAATGCATAGTTTGTTTTCCGACTCTATATTGAAGGTGGTGGAGATGGAGATCTTGCTGCTGCACTGGTGCCACCATCGACACTGTCCTGATCCTTGTCCGAGCTGATGATGTCAGACTCTGTCTTTTCATCATCATCTTTGGAAATTTCAGTTTCTTCAGTAGGGGGCTGGGTGGCACAACGACGGACTGGAAGAACAACTTGGAGTAGTTGGTCATCTTGGCCACACGATAGGCGTATCCTGCACAAGACTCCCAAATGGCTTTGATGTCTTGGTTGTTACCGTCTTCATCAATAGTTGAAATAGCCTTGGTCACTTGCCAGATTACCATGCTACCATGGTGACTCATCACCATGGTAAGGGCATTCTAGGCAGCTATCCGGGCATATGACATATTCCAGTCATCAATCAGCTTCAGAAACTCCTCGGCCTTGTCCCTCATCTCAAAGGCAGATATCTTGTATAGTTCAGAGAGATTAACAGTTTCGCTAGTTTCTTCAAGAATCTGGCGGAAGTCATGGATGAAATCTCCGACCGCGACAAGTCAGTCTATGCAGGACTCAGATGAGGAGACATCCGTAATGTTGAGGGGCTCTGTTGTAACACACCTGGTTTTAGTTAATCTTAATTAGGGTTTCTTATGCATTCATAAGCATCATTATTTTTGCTAAGGAAAAATGCCAACAAAAGAAAGCACAACCCTAAACCCTAATTCCCCTCTCCCTTAAATCCATTCAAAGTGAGTTTTGAAAATATTTTGAAAAAGTCCAAAGTTATGGAGTCCAAATGGACTAAAGGGGCCCCACAATATTTCACATGTTTTAAAAACCTCTGGTATTTTGGAAATAATCAAAACATATTTGAATTTCGATTATACAAACAGAAAAGAGAAAACATAATAGAAAAAGGGTTTTGTTAAGAAAATAGAGGCAAAAGAGCAACTGGGCTGCAACCCATCTAACCTTCCCCTTTCCCTGCCGCGCAGCACGCCACACTGCGGCCCACCAGAGCCCATGCCAGCCTAGCAGAGGCCCGTACCCCTTCAACCCTTATGTCTGTCGTCTTCCTCCCCGAGCCAAGTACCTGCATGGCTGCCGCGATGCCGTCCGTCGCCCCGCCACACTGTGATGCTCATCGTCGCCGCTGGACGTGGGGATAAGAACAACTTCGTCATCCTCTCTCTCCCATACCCCTTTCCCCTCTCTCTCACTCTCTGTTGCTTGGGAGTAGAAGACAAAACCCTACCCGATGGAAGTCGTTCTTCCCTGCTGCTAGAGGGCTCCCCGGAGCAGGACAAGCAAGACGTCATCTCCGCCTCGTCACCCTGGTCAGCTCCCCCTAAGGAATATACGCGAGTCCCCGTCAATCAAGCTCCTGGTCATCGTCTTCCTCGACGACCGCCATTAATGTTGTCATCGATCCCGACCCCGCGCGTCCTTGCCGATTAGCCCAACAACTTCCTGGTGAGATTCTACTCCTCCCTAGCCTCTCTGATCTCCTCTCACCCTGTATTGACCCGCTGTCGTGTGCCTACTCTGCCACCACTCGGACATGGTCATCGACGAGGCTCCGGTGTCCATTCCAGAGCGGCGCAGCCACCATGTGGTTCCCTGTGAACCGCTGGTTCGAACACAACCCTCCATGCAAGCGCACACACATCCTAGCACAGGATTTGATCGACACCTCGGAGCTCGCCATTGCTGACATCGTGCTGACATCGGCATGACGTAGTAATCCCCTTTTTATTTTCCTAAATGTATTCTATAATTATTTCTAGAAAATAAAATACCCATGTGGGCCCAAGCTGTCAGGGTTTTAATAATTTCAATAATTGTTTTGTAAAAAGAATAAAAATCTGACATGTGGGGCCAGATGGAAAATAATTTATATATATTCAAAAAATGTTTAGTTATTTTTAAATGATTTAAAAATGGACTAAAATTGAGTAAAAACATAACTAATTCATTTTAAGTCAGAAAAATATGAATACTATATAAAAATATTCAGAAAATTAGATCTATCTTATAGAATCAAAATCATGCATTGTTCATCAACTTCAGTTAACAAGTTTATTAGAAGAACAAAGTGAATCCCCGCAGGTGATTCCGAGGTTCCCCTGTTTTAGGGTTTGCAACCCTCGGATCCTGTTTAAAATGGACAAGCATGCCATAGGGTTACATTTCAATACAACTTAACTTGTCATATCACCATCCTTGCTTGAGCATTGCATCGATGTCATGTGTTGATCGTTTCCCTTTCTTTCTGGTGTTTGGTTCTTCCTCGGTATAATACAATATCGAGTTCAAGATCGAAGATCAAGATCAGCACCATCGAAGATTGACGAACAATACTTGACCAACTATAATCAAGTCAAGTACAAGGCTCCCGAAGATCTGTTTTATCTGTTATCAACGGGCAAAGGAAAGCATATCCCCACCATTATACAATCCTATGATTTAGAAAGCATTTCAATCCCTGCCATGTTGCCTACAGTTCTACTATGATATTTTATCGATAGATAGAGTATCATGTCTATTGTATTATTCCCTTTGAGCTTAAATTACACGATCCACTGCTCCTAACATAACTAGGTTTGGCTTGTGTGCATTACTAGAGCTATTATCTGTGTCTTTCTTAGCCATGCTTAGCTATTAGTGATGGTTCATCTAGATGATGTATCAGATGTAGATAATCTAGTATGACAGGAGATCGAGATATACTGATGAGGTGAGATAAGTGGTAAAGGTTAAACATGCTAAGGCTTGTATGGGAGGCCATAGTGGGATGTGGTTTTTGTAGTCCCATATTCGCCACCCTAGGACCCAAAACTTCTTACCACTTGAACCAAGATGAGCATAAAGCCACACGGGGCCAGGAAAATCCCACGAGTAACTAACTTGTCTAATATGATCCATGAGTCCATAGTTTGAGATTTGGCATCTGCACATTCAAATGGGTTGAAGATGGTGCATCATATAGGGCGTGCCCAAGGAGGAAGGAGGCTCCGGGAGTACTCCCAATTCTTGGACATAGATATTGGGCCAAGAAAATCATTTCTCGGTGACTCATGGATTTAGGCGAAAGCAAGGTAAAAGGTCGTGTCTAATCACCCTCTGCCGTCCTTCTAATGAAGAGGGCTTATCTAGTGGCATTAAGAGAAGGTTAGTACGTGTGGGTAAAGTTGTACACCCCTGCAAGGTTTTAATCTTTTCAAAAAGCTGTGTTCATGGTTATGAACGACTTGGGAATGGATGTGAAGATCATAGAGAACATTAACCTAATCGTAAAACTTGGCAGATAAATGTGTGCTTAAGGATGCTTCCTCAGGGTACAAGGAGGTGATCCTGGTTGAGGTTTGGATGACGACTTGGTGGATATCAAAAGATGATCAATACTTTGGAGATGTCACTCTCTTATCCCCTTTGAAAATGTTCTGATTAGACGAGCTTCTACTCCCTCTTGTTTTATAAACAAAGATGGCTTTATGTAAAATAACCCCACCAGCCATAAGTCTTTCGGAGTACACCCTGTACTCACCTTGCTTTGTTGATACTTTTGTAGCAGAGTAAGTGTTCCCTGAAGATGAGTTCTATATGACATCGACACCGATGAGTAGCTTGGGGTTCTTGGCCGACAACCTATAATATGTGGGCTAGGACGTCATCGTTATGCTTTAGGCCTCTTAGGCCATTTGTTAAGCTTGCTATACTTAATAGCAATAATTTTCCTTCCGTTGTTTTATGTTTGTGGTCAGTGACCTCTGTTTGTAATATTTTGTTTCTCTGCTCATTTGAGCTTGCTGTAATAATTTTGTGTCATAGGGTTACTGTTGTGTTACCGATTCTTCACCGGATATCCTCGAGCTCTAGGTTAAACTTATGCCAGGCTAAGGTATGGGATTTGTTTAACCCTGATCCCGGGGGTGTCACATCTGTGAAAAGACAAAGCTAAAAAATCTGACAAAAAGTCATAAAAATTTCCAAAGGAAAAGGGTATGGTATTGGCAAATTACCAAAGATGGTTTGATCTATTTTAGTTTTCTCCTCCCTCAAGCTTAAGAGTTCTTCCCGGAGTGCTGGGTGATGTTGCCTTGCCTGCTCATTTTTGATTTAAGATCTTCAATCTCTTTATCACGGAGGGCCAAGGTCTTGCCAAGTTTCTTGGTGGCATGGTCGTTGGACGCTAGGAGATTTTTCACGCTCTCTTCATGCTCCTTTTTGAGTTTTTCAAGCTCTTCACGGAGTCCGGTGTTCTCTAGATCCAAGACCTTTAAGTTATCTGTTTCCTCCACAAGCTTGCAGGATTTCTTCAGCAAGTCTGCAATGACAATAAGCAAATACAGTCGAATTACAATTCGGGAAAAACAATAAGAAAATAGGAGAGTCGAAAATGCTTACCTTCTGACTCCTCCTTCCCCACCTTCAGTTAGGCATTGTCAAGCCGGAGAAATTTAATATCTTTCTGCTTGGTGGATATGTTCTTCAACAGTTCCTGGTTGTAACACATAATTTTCTTTACATCAGAATAATAACCAGAGTCAGAGGGATACTAAGACTCGGGTTGGTCATTTTACTAAGTTAAATTTCAGCACGAGCCTTGGGGGACACACTACTTCGTTCTTTGGTATCCTATAAGCATCAAAACGGATTCTATACTCCTAGTTTCTATCTGACCTAATGCTTCGGGGTTAGAGGATATGATATAAAGACTGTAAAAAGTTGGAGAAGGACTTACAATGTGTTCCCGATGCATGCATTTCATCCAAAATCTTCTCAGGAAAAGCTAAGGGATGTACTTGTGGAGGCGGAACTTCAGCATCCCTTATCTTTTCTTCTCGAATCTTGATTTTCCCCAGCAAGCTTTCAAGCTTCACGTCTTCAAATTCTTGAGCCGCTTCTTCGGCACATAATTTTCTGGCCTCCTAGCATGAAAGGGCAAGCTTATGAATATCTTCCGCTTTCTTCCTGGTGAGACTAAGTCTAGAAGCGTCGGGAACTTTCAACAGATTGTCGGTAAAAGAACCAGTTGTGGGATCCTTAACCTTAGAGGGTTCACCCTTATCAATTTCCGAGCGACCTGTTGTGGCTTTGGTTTGTGAACTGGTGTTCATAGGTGAAAAGGATACAGATGCCGCCTAGAGGGAGGGTGAATAGGCGGTTTAAAACTTTTACGATATGGGCTTAACAAAGGCGGAATAAAACTAGCGTTTACTTTGTCAAGCACAAATCTTATAGAAACTACGGTTCACCTATGTGCACCAACAACTTATGCTAAGCAATACAAGCAACTATGTGATAGCTAGATATAAGACTTCAAGCATGAAGGCTATCACAAAGGGAAGTGCATAAGTAATATCTCGGGTATAGAGATAACCGAGGCACGCGGAGACGATCATTTATTACTGAGTTCCTCCCATAAAGGGAGTACGTCCCGTTGGAGGGGTGGGCGGTACTAGGACCACCACGCCACAAAAGGCCTCACCCTATTCTCTTGTGAACCTCGCCACAAGAGGCCTGGTTCACTTCTTCACTATCGGTGCACTTGTCGGTGCAATCCGTAACCTCTCACAAAGATTGGGGCACTTCTCCACAACTCAATTGGAGGCTCCCAACAATTAAGCTCGGGGAAAGCTCCACAACTTAATTGGAGGCCCCAAGTAATCCACAAACCTGTAAAACAACTAAACCGTCTAGGGTTCCAAGAACCCAAGAGTAAAAAGCTTCTCACCTTTCACCCAATCAAATCCTCACCGAGAACTCAAACCTATGCACCAAATGCAATGGCAAGAACACAAGAAGTGCTCAAGTCCTTCTTTCCCAAATCCCACCAAAGCTACAAAAGCTAGTGGGAGAATAAGAGAGGAAGAACACAAGAGGAAATCCACAAAAGAAACCCGAAGATATAGATCCCAATATGTTCCTCTCACATAGAGGAGAGATGGATTGGTGGAGTTGTAGATCTAGACCACCCCTTTCAAATCCCTCAAAAAGATTCAAGAAATATGGGAGGGATTAAGAGAATTTGCAAGCTCTTGAAGGTCAAAACAATGGAGGAGAGAGAGAATGCAAGCCGCTAGCCTAAGGAGGAAGAAGGGGTCTATTTATACCCCTCCCCAATGAAATATGACCGTTTGGGACCTCCCAGGCCGGATAATCCGCCCCTCCCCCGGATATTTCGGGTTCCCCGGGCCAAAATATGGCTAAGGACTTCGCGGCGCGACCCTCAGTATAGGGGGCGGATATTTGGGCCGGATAATCCGCCCCCGGAGGCCCAGATAATTTGCCCCTATTACTGGGATCCACACCTCAAAGTCCTTAGCCGTTTTCCTAAAATTGGGCTGGATAATCTGCCCCCATGGCCGGATAGTCCTCCCCCCTGAAAACTGGCAGAAACAGCGAAACTAAAACAATCATAACTTTTGCATCCAAACTCCGTTTTTGATGATCTTGGGATCGTTTTAAAGAGGACAATGAGATATACAAGATCATCCATAGAAACATCATAGTCCAGAAAGGTAGGATAGAACCAAATGACTAAAGGTTTGACCTCTCCCAAAAAGACGAACCGATAAAACCTCCAACATCGAAAACGCAATAGAGAAAGCATATGAAATTCGTTTTTGATGAACTTGAGCTTGTCGTGGAGATTAACACAAGATATAAATACTCACATGAGTAAGACCCAAATAAGGACCAAGAAATATGATGCCAAGTATGTAAAGGTTTGAGCTCTCACCGAGGGATATGATCAAGTTACTCACTCGAGAGCCCCTCTTGATAGTACGGTTATCTATCCTATAAACTGGTCTTCCCAACTAACACCATGAGACCGGTAAGAAAGAAACCCTATAAAGATCAAACAATTGCCTTGTGTATATTCCACTTGATGTTGATGATAACGATCTTCTACACCTCAAGATGGAACACCTTTCTTGATTGCGCTAGCTTGGTGAAGACTTGGAATTTGCTCCCCCATACTCCACTATGGAAGAGCCTCTCTTTTAGGCATATATTCACATATCCATGATCACCATAAGGATGGCAAGCTACACTTGAGATCATCTTATTATTCAAGACACACTTGCCATAGGCTCAACTTCTACTTGACCAATCTCCGGATCATTCCTTGAAACCTTGATCAACACTTGATCTTCTTCACTTTCTTCTTCTTCCAACCTCGAAGCCAACATATGGTTCAAGCATTGCCTATAGACAAATCCTACAATTAAAAGTCAATGCAAACATAAGTCCATAAAGATTGTCATTAATTACCAAAACCACACATGGGGCACACATGTTCTTTCAATCTCCCCCATTTTGGTAATTGATGACAATCCCTTTGAGAGGGTTTATATCTATATATTCAACATGCAAAGCAACAACAAATATGCAAGAGCATGAGAGGAAAATGCATATATTCAACATGCAAAGCAACAACACAGATGCAAGAGCATGACAATCCCTTTGAGAGGGTTTATATCTATATATTCAACATGCAAAGCAACAACAAAGATGCAAGAGCATGAGAGGCAAATGCATAAGAACAAACTCAAAGCATGAAACCAACTTCCCTTAAACCCTCCAAAACTTCTCCCCCATTGGCATCGATTGCCAAAATGGGTGAAAAGCTCTACACGGCCAATAGAGTGATAATTCCTCCAAAATATGTACATTTCTCATAGTGTGAGTGGAATAAAATGCACGTATCCAATGACGAATACTTAGGAGGAGGTTAAACAAAATTGAGGATCAAAAGATTGCAAAAAAAATAACAAGGTAAAGAAGCATCAATAAATGAAGCAAGCAATCAAAAGATCCAAAGAACCACTTGACAAAAATAACATACCAAATGAAAGATAGATATTATGATAAGATTGAAAAGAGAGTGTTCTATATAATATGAGGAGGCTCCCCAAGGTTTGTGCAATTTTTTTTTGCATTTGAATACAATATGGACAAACATGGCATCCTCACTCCCTCGATATTATTTAAAACCCAACTATGTACGAAAGAGCATATACCAAGGCATAAAACTTGCAATAAACAAATGGTTGAGCAATGAGTAAGAGACAACATAATAGTAGGCTCAACCACAAGGATGTGTGAGAGGCATGACAAAGCATAGTATAAGACTAATGCAAGGATGATCATTGAGCATCAACATAGTCTTCAATGAATGATATTGCTTAGTATGACCATACAACACACACGAAACAAAGAAGATGTCAAAAATGGAGAAGTAACATCTCTCATGTGTATACGTTTCTAAGTAGACAATCTCACAAAGATATTGATCCACAAATAAACATGTACACACAAAATAGATACTAAAATAAATAGAGCAAGATATCCAAAATGAAGTCATGACAATACACCACTAAGATCTTTGCTTGATAGCATGGCCAAAAGGCTCAATTTTATCTTATTGATATTCATGAACTTTAACCACAAACATATCAAATACATCACAACTACCACTAAGGGAAGTAGAGATAGTTGGAATGTATTGCAATAGGAATCAAGTATCACAAAGAAAGAATCAACTTTGCAAATTCATCAATATTGCACATGAGAGTACTCTAAGGAAACAATAGGCAATATAATTGCTAGGTTGACATATTTGGGATTGGTGAATCATGAGCATGATTTTGTATAGTCCCAATTATATGCACTCGTCTCAACTTACTCACATATGCAATAGAGAGCATTCTTTAAGGCCAAAAAAAGAACCACAACAACTACAAATATAAAAAAATCATGCTAATATGCAACCTACCATAGGTTGGAAGACGATATGTACGCATGAGTAAGAGATACTTGTTACAGAGATATCATTGTTGTGATGAAGTAGATAGGTGTTTCTTGATCATCCTTGCTTGTCTCTAATTATCATTGAGACGTCACTTATTCCTTATGAAAGAGACAAGCATCCAATGCACCTCGAAGGTACCTAAAACAAAATTCAAGTACAATATGGTCCCCAAACTTATTGGGTCCAAAGTAGTTAGAGCAACTACAATACATAGGAGAGACTCCACATAAATATGTGCATTTTGATATGAATTGAATTTCATGCACATCTTAGCCAATTAGGATTTTGTGGAGTTTCCCCTATATATTGGATCAAGTAAAGCAAGCACACCATAATATATAAATTTATTAAATATGCATGCACACTACTTTCAAGAACCAAAGGAGATACAATTTGAAAAAAATACCAAGTAAACCAAGAAGAAACACCAAAGTGTGACACGATAAAAGGTTGTTCAAATTATATCAAATAACCAAATCAACTCATGAAAGACCACTTGTTCAACAAATGAACTAGGCAAAAAACAAAGAGAAAGAGATAGACAAAAACACAAATGCTCAAGGATTTATCTCATTCTAAAATGTCAAAAAAGTTAGAAAGGAATGAGATAAAGCCAACTCCCAAAAAGAGAAAGTTAAAAAAAACCACACCAAACTCTCAACACTTTTCAAGATGACACAAAGTACCAAAGGAATATTTATCTTCCAAAGACATAAAAACGATATGGAGCAAAACATGTTGTGAAGAAGCATAAAAGGAGTGTTCTACACAATATAGGAAAACTCCCCCATGATTAGTGCATTATTTAAGATTTTTCATTTGAATACAAAATGCACCCACATGGGATCATCATCTCTACCTACATCAAATAGAGAACTAAACGACTTCAAGTCAAAGAAATATCCAAAAATGAGATAACATGTAGATCCAATAAAGGCTCAACACAAAAAAACAAGTACATGGTGTGCAAGCCAACATACACAAATAAACTTGATAACTCAAGATAAGTAAGTGGTTATGCACAACATATAAGAACACATGCAAGGTACAAACCAACACATGCACAAGGGGCGAGTAACTTTAAATGTAAATGAGTTGAGAACATGTTACCGCAAAGAGGAACAATGGATATATGATAGAGATAAGATAATATAAATCACTTGGCTTGATACAATATAATTGATGAAGTTCCCTTAATTCTTCATGATTTAGCCAAGTCTCCAATGCCCTCCACCAACACCTATTGATCAAGTTTTAGCTTGTTGGTCCCCAACCAAGTTGGGTCCTAAGAAGTTAGTCACAATAGGCTTGGCAACCCAAATGGTTCTTTTCTTGACACCACATTGGGCACCAATATATTTGGCAAACACATTTCCAACCTCATCCTTACGAAGAGAATAAACATCATCAATAATAATAGGCTTGGATGAGGAGTTACCAATAGTGCATGAAGAAGAGAGGTGACCTTTCTCACGACATATGTAGCAAGTTGTTTTCTTCCATTTCTTCACACTTGATTTATCCACCATGGGAGTATTATCTTGATTCTTTTTGCGAAGTGGCCTTTCTTCAACTTGAGGTACACCATGACCTTGAATTTGAGGCCTCTTCCCTTTTTGCTTCTCACTGAGAGTCTTATTCTTCAATGGGCAAGATCTAACATGGTGCCCTTCAATTTTGCACTTGAAGCAAACAATCTTGGCCAAATTCTTGACATGTTCTTGGACCTTCTTCTTGTCTCTCTTAAACTTATTATTGTTAGTGGACTTGTTCTTGATATTGGATTTGAATCCAAGCCCACTCTTGTCATTGGGAAATTTTTGCACACTCAAGATCTTGTTGAGTGTGGCCCTCCCTTCCTGACCCTTTTTCAAGTCCCTCTTCAAAGATGAGACTTGGGCCTTGAGCTCTTTGATTTCCTCTACATGGTTAGTATAAACACAAATACTAGAGGAAGTAGAAGCTTCATTGTTAGAGCAACAAGGCAAGGAATGTAATTCATTACAAGATGTAGCAATAATATGAGATGATGAATTATGAGGACTAGCACATGTGAGTACGACATTTGTAGTGGATGTAGTGCTAATGTCCACATGAGGCTCATTAGATATTACCTTTGACACAATAGCCTCATGAGCTAACTTTAGCCTATCATGGGAGGCTAGAAGATCCCCATGAGAGCTTGATAGCATAACATGACTTTCTTCCAATTTCCCATAATTGCTAGTTAGCAAAGAAAGTTGAGCCTTTAGCTCAACGTTCTCCTTCAAAATAGATGCTTCAAAAGAAGTAGAGTTAGTAGCACAAGCATCATTATAATGAGCAATAGTAGAAGACAACTTGGAAATCTCATTATATTTTCTTTTGAGATCAATTGCCACCTCAAGAGCTTTATCACGGGTTTCCTTTACTTTAGACACTTCTAGAGTAAATGTCTCCTCAAGAGATTCTTTTGTTGCTTGTGCTTCTTCAAGAGCTTCATTTAGATTTGCAATATCATTAGCATACTCACGCTCAAGGCTACTCATTTTGTCAATTGTGTTCTCATGCTCCTCAACTTGAGCTTCTAACTTATCAATACGTTCTTTGCTCTCAATAGCAAAACTCAAGATTTCAACAAAGTTAGCAAGCAATATTATTCTTAACAAGAGCATGATAAACAATCTCACCCTTTTCATGTAAAAAATCAACATCAATCTCTTCTTCCTCATTATACTCATCCTCATCAGCACAAGAGGTATTGGGTTCCAAAGTAGGAGATACCTTTGAATCCCTAGCCATAAGGCATAGACGGGAACCGCGAGATGATGATAATGAAGAATTACTTGAGGCTTCATTCAAGATGTTGTCTTGACTCGTAGAAACTTTAGTTTCCTCTACATTGTTAGAAACGCAACAACTAGAGGAAATAAAAGCATTTATATCATGGCAACAAGGAATATCAAGCATATTATCATGAGATTTACTCAAACAACTTACACATGATATGCAAGGACTATCAACACAAGCATGTAAGGAGTTTGTAGTGCTAGAAGTGTTAAAGTCCAAAGATAGATCATTGCAACTAGATAGAGAGGAGGGATTACAAATAGTAAGCACACTATCCATATTGCAATTTCTATCACCACTTACCATATCATTACCTTGTGAAAAATCACATGTTGGTGAAGTGGTAGAAGATGAGAACTCATCTCGACCGGAAGTGGAAGCAACACAATCATCCTCAAAAATATTGGACACAACATATTTATCTTGAAGTTTTGTCCATAACTCATGAGCGCTCCAAAAAGGTATGACTGAAGAAGTAACTACATGGATCAAAGCATTAACAAGCACATTAGAAGCTTGATCATCGAGATATAAGTTTTTCTCATCCTCACAAGATAGATTAAGGAAATCCATTGGAGGAGAAAAACCTATATCTACGATTCGCTCCAAATTTGGGTCCATGGCCCGAAAATGATTAAGCATACAAATTTTCCAGATCTCATAACATGTGCCATCGAATATGAAAATGTCATCATGCACTAATCCCCTAGCCGACATCTTTACTCTCAAGGCGGTGAAGCCCAAAAAGAGAGACCAGGCTCTGATACCAATTGAAAAGGATACAGATGCCGCCTAGAGTGTGGCATCCTGCAAAACCACTACTAGAAAATCGCGTTGATTTTGTGCATTGCATCATCATGACCGCATGCTCATGTCATCATGCCACATTGCATTTGAGCATCGTCATCATCTTGCATTTGCTTGCATAAAACTATTTGCGGAAAAACCTAATTTGTTTTCTAAACGCCCCATCTTTATTCAAAACCAAAACCGGGTCTCCAGAATATTTTGTTTTGACTAACTACGTTTTGCAAACGGGTCCGTTTAACATAAATAAAATATTAAATTATTTTAGTGGGGGCAGTCGAACGGGCCGATTCGACCCGAACGACCACCCCTAGAAATTAAAACGGTCCAACCTAGACCCTTTTCTACCCCAACCTATTCTACCCACCTCTCCTCCACCTCACCCCCTCCAATCCCTAAACGCCACGTCACCTCTCCCCTTCCCCCTAGCCTATCAAACCATGCCACCTCATCCCCCACTCCCTCAGCCGTTCCCCACCTCACCCAGCACACACACGCGCGCGCGCAACCAGCCTCTCCCCCGTGGCCCCACCTCTCCCTGGCCCGCCCGCAGCAGCACAGCGCCCCGCAGCCTCCCTCTCCTCCCCTTCCTCCCTCTCTCCACCCGCTCCCCGCACGCGGCCACCGCCGGCCAGGCGCTCGCCCCACCGCCGCCGCGTGCTTCCGTCGCTGGCCCGCGCGCCCCCTCATCCCCGCCTCCTCCGACCTCCTCCGTGCCACCTCCTCTCCCCTCCTTCCCCGCTTCTCCCTCTGCCCGCCCCGGCCACCGCTTCTCGCCTCCCGTCGCTCCGGCCGCGCTCGCCCTTCCGCACCGGCCTCCCCTCTGCCGCCTCGCCGGCCTCTCCTCTGCCGCCTCCGCCAGCGCCTCCCTTCCGGTGCGCCGTCGCCCGACCCCGCGCCGGCCTCCTCCGGTCCGCCCGCCGCCCAGGAGCCGCCTCCGGCCGCGGCGACGCCGTCCTCCACTCGTTCAAGCTCCGCCGCAGCGCCCCTGCTCGCCGGGCCTCGCGACGTCCTCGCCTCCTTCGTCCTGCAGCGCCCCGCGACTGCCTGCCTCATCTCTCTGCCAGCCGCCCTCCGGCCGTCTCCAGCGGCCGCGGCCCCTGCCGTCTCGTCGCCCCGGCTCCTGACGCCGCCTCCGCCCGTGCAGCAACCCCCCGTCCAGCCTCTGCGTGTGTGCTCCTGCGTGTATGTGTTGGTGCTTGTGTGTTGTACCAAGTCAACGTCCGAACCCATGGTTACAGTACCCGTTCTCTGTCTCAAGCCCGTCAACGCCATCTACACCGAGAGCCCGCGGTACCTAGAGGACGACATCAAACCGAAGCGCCAAGTCGCCGAGACCCCGTCCCCGAAGGCCTCCGACAGGGAACCGACAAGATCTGCATCACGGACGCACCACGGACGCGGAGAAACCCTCGGACGCCAAGATCTTCTCCACGGAACACCGGGAACTCCCCCTGAACGCCAAGTCGTCGGCACGGATACGACATGAACTTCCCTCGGACGCCAAGGTCTAACCCTCGGACCCGAAGACCGCGATGATGTTGAACCAAGATCCCCATCGGACAAGATCGTCACCAAGACCGGCCCTGTTGAGATCCGAAGCCCGATCCCGGAGTCCGAACCTCGATCCCGTCGAACCCTGAATCCTGAGACCGACCCCGAACCTCGGAACCCCAAGTTCGTCGAGACCCCCTAATGTGTGAACCTTCTTCCGAGCCCCTATTTTAATAAATGCCATCTATATAAATTGTTGCATATTAAATTGTCATGTTGCATGAATATTTGTCTGTGGTTTGGGGGCCTTATGCCGATTCACCTTATAAATAAATATGGGGCCATATGCGGGCAAATCTAGTCTCATATTGGCCGCATTTAAATTGGTGTAGCGAACCGGTGATATATTTTGCCCTGTTATTACAATATTTAATTTGCGGGGTAGATAAATAACTTGAACCGTTTAACTAAATGACGGGACCCCAGTTCCGCTTAATATTGCCTAATTGCATCGCATCTTTGCCATGTCATACATCATACATGCATCATGCCCGGTCTTCTGCCGTAACCTTAAATAGTGCATCCGGTGTTTCTTCTAGTGTTTTGCTTCTTCGCGGACTAGGCCGTTGAGTTGATGTGAGCTTCGCCCCGATCTTCGGATGAACCCTCGGCAATGTTTTCAGGCGAGCACCTCCCTCCTTTCTACCTATATTACTTTTATAGTATTTATTCCCTCCTGTTGATCTATTGCTATCTGTGTTGCGATGCTCTAGTTTTCGTGCCCGTGATGTCCCTTGCAGACTCATATTGCCTTGGACACATCCTATTACCTGTTGTTTGGTAGATAGTTGGACCTGCGCGTCGTAGTCGCTTGCTCAAGTGCTGTTGCGTGTCGTCAAGTACCACAGTTGTTGGAGTATTGCCGCATGTTCGATGTTGGAGATGATCTTGGCTTTATTTATCGTTAACTTTAATTACTGTTTAATAACTAAAATTGAAGTAGGTAAGCAGAGGCACAGGTGGGCAATAGATGTTATTTGGTTGTTAACCGTCCACTTGTGTCCCGTAGGACCCCGAGTACTTGATACCTGTTCCTTGAATATTCGCGCTATCCACATCCGGGAGGCTTATGGACCCCCCTGAGCCAGAGCTTGATTCATTCTTATTTCTTGGGGCCACAAACTAGTTTGAGGTTTTATTTACTATCCTGTACTTATGCCATGCTTTACTGCTTTATTTAAATTGTGCGAGGTACTGCACACTGTACTGTTTAGGATCGTGGCCCGATTTCGCTGTATCGACAAGCCCAGCCACACTTTCGGGTTCCCAGTCGTTTACAGCCGCCTCCACAACCTTAAGCCCGTTTCGGAGCCGGCCGGCTTCGTTGCAGGATCTACTTAAAGGGGTGGCCCCCTGAAATATTTCTGAATCCTGTAATGGCTTTGTCGTGACTGTCTCGTTGGGTTTTGATTTGGTTTTTCCGAGGCATATCGAGTGTGTGTTGCTATTTGTGCACCCCTGCAGGGTTAAAACTTTCTGAAAGCCGTGTCCGCGGTTATGGACGACTTGGAGCACAGTATCTCGATCATAGAAAACTATAACTAAAGTAGTGCTATAAATTTGACTTTATAATGACTAGTAATCAGCTTCACTATAATGGAATGGCTAAATAAAACTGCCAACAATTGCTTGTTTGGGTGTCGCTTGCGACCATTGTACCTGACTAGTAAGTATTGCAACTACAACGGAATGGCTAAATAAAAGTACCAACAACTGCTGGGTTTTGGATTTATCTCATGCTATCTGTACCTGATTAGTAATTGTTGCAACTATAACAGAATGGTTAACTAAAAGTGCCCACTGCTTATTTTATCAGGATGACTATCTACACCTGACTAGTAATTGCTGCAACGATAACTGAATAAATAAAACTGCCGACTGTGTGAGTTCCTCGGTTGACTTCCTCGTTGGTCTCGAGGGGGAATACCAGGATGGGATTGTTTGGTGTTAGTACCAGGTTGGTTCCGAATAGGTCTTTCTTATCCCTCTCTGATAGCCGACAGTTGTATCGAGTCTCTGTAGGTTCTTTAGTGCATGCTGCCGCTGCCGCTTCAGTCCACCATACCTATGTAGGCGAGGACCGCCGAATTCTAGTCTCGCCGTGTACTGGCCTCAGTACTGACCGCTCTCTCTCTTTTTCCTTTGCCCTTTGTCGGCACCCCTTTTGTTTAAGCAGGTTTTGAGATCGATGTCGTTAGCAGGGTTACCCTTCCGGCTTGGCCTGGGCAGGGTTATGGACGCCATTGGTTATTCTTCAGGGCTCTTAGCCCCATTTGCATCTTGTCCGTAGCCGGACGCTCTATCATTTTCAAGGTGATTTGGATCTTTGTCTGTATATCTGTATTCTTGACTCATGGAGTCGTGTTGTATATATATCTGCTCTGTGGGTCCCATCGAGGACTGTTGTGTAATGTTATTACTTCGTTTTCCACCCGCACGAAAGTGCCTGGTGGGCACCTTTGAATCGTTTCTATGCGGGTTTGGCGGGAATCGCTACAACTTGCATAGGGCCGATTCTGAGGGTGTTACAGAGTGGTATCAGAGCTCAGCAGTTGCGATACCCCACAAGTCCAGCCTGTAGGATAACCTAGCTAACGGCCGAAGTAGAGTGTCAAAAACTATTTTGCAAAATCGGATGGATAGTTCTGATTAGGTCTGATTTTACTCCTTACCCCTCTGCTACTGCTCTCCTCTCACCTCTGCGTGTTTTGAATCCGCTCTCTTCTCCCTCTTCGAGTCCAGGATTTCTCGTGGTTGGGATCCGTCGTACCTTTAGGGTTTCGCTTCCTCTTTTGGTAACGGTGTTCTCCGACGTGACGACATCATCTACGCCAGATCCGGTGCAGGGTCTGCATCACTCCTGTGTTTCCGAACCTCGCTTGTCGAGATCTTCAGTCTAATTCCGAGAATGGTTGCACGCTTTTCTACTGAGTGTGCAGAGTAATAGTTTGGGTGCGTGATGGATTGGCCCCCATGCCGACTACTCACTCTATTCGCTTGTGTACATTGAAGTGGATGAGAATGCATCGGTTCTCTCTTTCTATCGAAGTTAGAGGTGGCTTTATTTGTGGATACCTTACCTTCGACCTTTTGTTCCCGGAGTGTTCCCTCGACGAGCACGGACAACGACCTCTTGTTAGTGGTGTCGCGAGGATCTACACGAAGCGAGAAGACGCAGTCCGCCGACCTTCCTTCCGGTACCATGAGGCGGATCTCGAGGGCGAGATCCATTGTTAGTGGTGTCGAATTGTGGCATCCCGCAAAACCACTACTAGAAAATCGCGTTGATTTTGTGCATTGCATCATCATGACCGCATGCTCATGTCATCATGCCACATTGCATTTGAGCATCGTCATCATCTTGCATTTGCTTGCATAAAACTATTTGCGGAAAAACCTAATTTGTTTTCTAAACGCCCCATCTTTATTCAAAACCAAAACCGGGTCTCCGGAATATTTTGTTTTGACTAACTATGTTTTGCAAACGGGTCCGTTTAACATAAATAAAATATTAAATTATTTTAGTGGGGGCAGTCGAACGGGCCGATTCGACCCGAACGACCACCCCCAGAAATTAAAACGGTCCAACCTAGACCCTTTTCTACCCCAACCTATTCTACCCACCTCTCCTCCACCTCACCCCCTCCAATCCCTGAACGCCACGTCACCTCTCCCCTTCCCCCTAGCCTATCAAACCATGCCACCTCATCCCCCACTCCCTCAGCCGTTCCCCACCTCACCCAGCAGCCCCACCCCCTGGGCCACACACACCACACGACACACACACACGCGCGCGCAACCAGCCTCTCCCCCGTGGCCCCACCTCTCCCTGGCCCGCCCGCAGCAGCACAGCGCCCCGCAGCCTCCCTCTCCTCCCCTTCCTCCCTCTCTCCACCCGCTCCCCGCACGCGGCCACCGCCGGCCAGGCGCTCGCCCCACCGCCGCCGCGTGCTTCCGTCGCTGGCCCGCGCGCCCCCTCATCCCCGCCTCCTCCGACCTCCTCCGCGCCACCTCCTCTCCCCTCCTTCCCCGCTTCTCCCTCTGCCCGCCCCGGCCACCGCTTCTCGCCTCCCGTCGCTCCGGCCGCGCTCGCCCTTCCGCACCGGCCTCCCCTCTGCCGCCTCGCCGGCCTCCCCTCTGCCGCCTCCGCCAGCGCCTACCTTCCGGTGCGCCGTCGCCCGACCCCGCGCCGGCCTCCTCCGGTCCGCCCGCCGCCCAGGAGCCGCCTCCGGCCGCGGCGACGCCGTCCTCCGCTCGTTCAAGCTCCGCCGCAGCGCCCCTGCTCGCCGGGCCTCGCGACGTCCTCGCCTCCTTCGTCCTGCAGCGCCCCGAGCTCGCCATCGCGCCCCGCGACCGCCTGCCTCATCTCTCTGCCAGCCGCCCTCCGGCCATCTCCAGCGGCCGCGGCCCCTGCCGTCTCGTCGCCCCGGCACCTGACGCCGCCTCCGCCCGTGCAGCAACCCCCCGTCCAGCCTCTGCGTGTGTGCTCCTGTGTGTATGTGTTGGTGCTTGTGTGTTGTACCAAGTCAACGTCCGAACCCATGGTTACAGTACCCGTTCTCTGTCTCAAGCCCGTTAACGCCATCTACACCGAGAGCCCGCGGTACCTGGAGGATGACATCAAACCGAAGCGCCAAGTCGCCGAGACCCCGTCCCCGAAGGCCTCCGACAGGGAACCGACAAGATCTGCATCACGGACGCACCACAGACACGGAGAAACCCTCGGACGCCAAGATCTTCTCCACGGAACACCGGGAACTCCCCCTGAACGCCAAGTCGTCGGCACGGATACGACATGAACTTCCCTCGGACGCCAAGGTCTAACCCTCTGACCCGAAGACCGCGATGATGTTGAACCAAGATCCCCATCGGACAAGATCGTCACCAAGACCGGCCCTGTTGAGATCCGAAGACCGATCCCGGAGTCCGAACCTCGATCCCGTCGAACCCTGAACCCTGAGACCGACCCCGAACCCCGGAACCCCAAGTTCGTCGAGACCCCCTAATGTGTGAACCTTCTTCCGAGCCCCTATTTTAATAAATGCCATCTATATAATTTGTTGCATATTAAATTGTCATGTTGCATGAATATTTGTCTGTGGTTTGGGGGCCTTATGCCGATTCACCTTATAAATAAATATGGGGCCATATGCGGGCAAATCTAGTCTCATATTGGCCTCATTTAAATTGGTGTAGCGAACCGGTGATATATTTTGCCCTGTTATTACAACATTTAATTTGCGGGGTAGATAAATAACTTGAACCGTTTAACTAAATGACGGGACCCCAGTTCCGCTTAATATTGCCTAATTGCATCGCATCTTTGCCATGTCATACATCATACATGCATCATGCCCGGTCTTCTGCCGTAACCTTAAATAGTGCATCCGGTGTTTCTTCTAGTGTTTTGCTTCTTCGCGGACTAGGCCGTTGAGTTGATGTGAGCTTCGCCCCGATCTTTGGATGAACCCTCGGCAATGTTTTCAGGCGAGCACCTCCCTCCTTTCTACCTATATTACTTTTATAGTATTTATTCCCTCCTGTTGATCTATTGCTATCTGTGTTGCGATGCTCTAGTTTTCGTGCCCGTGATGTCCCTTGCAGACTCATATTGCCTTGGACACATCCTATTACCTGTTGTTTGGTAGATAGTTGGACCTGCGCGTCGTAGTCGCTTGCTCAAGTGCTGTTGCGTGTCGTCAAGTACCACAGTTGTTGGAGTATTGCCGCATGTTCGATGTTGGAGATGATCTTGGCTTTATTTATCGTTAACTTTAATTACTGTTTAATAACTAAAATTGAAGTAGGTAAGCAGAGGCACAGGTGGGCAATAGATGTTATTTGGTTGTTAACCGTCCACTTGTGTCCCGTAGGACCCCGAGTACTTGATACCTGTTCCTTGAATATTCGCGCTATCCACATCCGGGAGGCTTATGGACCCCCCTGAGCCAGAGATTGATTCATTCTTATTTCTTGGGGCCACAAACTAGTTTGAGGTTTTATTTACTATCCTGTACTTATGCCATGCTTTACTGCTTTATTTAAATTGTGCGAGGTATTGCACACTGTACTGTTTAGGATCGTGGCCCGATTTCGCTGTATCGACAAGCCCAGCCACACTTTCGGGTTCCCAGTCGTTTACAGCCGCCTCCATAACCTTAAGCCCGTTTCGGAGCCGGCCGGCTTCGTTGCGGGATCTACTTAAAGGGGTGGCCCCCTGAAATATTTCTGAATCCTGTAATGGCTTTGTCGTGACTGTCTCGTTGGGTTTTGATTTGGTTTTTCCGAGGCATATCGAGTGTGTGTTGCTATTTGTGCACCCCTGCAGGGTTAAAACTTTCTGAAAGCCGTGTCCGCAGTTATGGACGACTTGGAGCACAGTATCTCGATCATAGACAACTATAACTAAAGTAGTGCTATAAATTTGACTTTATAATGACTAGTAATCAGCTTCACTATAATGGAATGGCTAAATAAAACTGCCAACAATTGCTTGTTTGGGTGTCGCTTGCGACCATTGTACCTGACTAGTAAGTATTGCAACTACAACGGAATGGCTAAATAAAAGTACCAACAACTGCTGGGTTTTGGATTTATCTCATGCTATCTGTACCTGATTAGTAATTGTTGCAACTATAACAGAATGGTTAACTAAAAGTGCCCACTGCTTATTTTATCAGGATGACTATCTACACCTGACTAGTAATTGCTGCAACGATAACTGAATAAATAAAACTGCCGACTGTGTGAGTTTCTCGGTTGACTTCCTCGTTGGTCTCGAGGGGGAATACCAGGATGGGATTGTTTGGTGTTAGTACCAGGTTGGTTCCGAATAGGTCTTTCTTATCCCTCTCTGATAGCCGACAGTTGTATCGAGTCTCTGTAGGTTGTTTAGTGCATGCTGTCGCTGCCGCTTCAGTCCACCATACCTATGTAGGCGAGGACCGCCGAATTCTAGTCTCGCCGTGTACTGGCCTCAGTACTGACCGCTCTCTCTCTTTTTCCTTTGCCCTTTGTCGGCACCCCTTTTGTTTAAGCAGGTTTTGAGATCGACGTCGTTAGCAGGGTTACCCTTCCGGCTTGGCCTGGGCAGGGTTATGGACGCCATTGGTTATTCTTCAGGGCTCTTAGCCCCATTTGCATCTTGTCCGTAGCCGGACGCTCTATCATTTTCAAGGTGATTTGGATCTTTGTCTGTATATCTGTATTCTTGACTCATGGAGTCGTGTTGTATATATATCTGCTCTGTGGGTCCCATCGAGGACTGTTGTGTAATGTTATTACTTCGTTTTCCACCCGCACGAAAGTGCCTGGTGGGCACCTTTGAATCGTTTCTATGCGGGTTTGGCGGGAATCGCTACAACTTGCATAGGGCCGATTCTGAGGGTGTTACATAGAGGGGGGGTGAATAGGCGGTCTAAAACTTTTACGATATGGGCTTAACAAAGGCGGAATAAAACTAGCGTTTACTTTGTCAAGCACAAATCTTATAGAAACTACGGTTCACCTATGTGCACCAACAACTTATGCTAAGCAATACAAGCAACTATGTGATAGCTAGATATAAGACTTCAAGCATGAAGGCTATCACAAAGTGAAGTGCATAAGTAATATCTCGGGTATAGAGATAACCGAGGCACACGGAGACGATGATTTGTTACCGAGTCCCTCCCATAAAGGGAGTACGTCTCGTTGGAGGGGTGGGCGGTACTAGGACCACCACGCCACAAAAGGCCTCACCCTATTCTCCTGTGAACCTCGCCACAAGAGGCCCGGTTCACTTCTTCACTATCGGTGCACTTGTCGGTGGCAATCCGTAACCTCTCACAAAGATTGGGGCACTTCTCCACAACTCAATTGGAGGCTCCCAACAAACAAGCT
This sequence comes from Avena sativa, assembly GCA_916181665.1. Classification (NCBI taxonomy): domain Eukaryota; kingdom Viridiplantae; phylum Streptophyta; class Magnoliopsida; order Poales; family Poaceae; genus Avena; species Avena sativa. Next base: position 690,192,365 of record OV702289.1, read on the forward strand.
CGGGGAAAGCTCCACAACTTTATTGGAGGCCCCAAGTAATCCACAAACCTGCAAAACAACTAAACCGTCTAGGGTTCCAAGAACCCAAGAGTAAAAAGCTTCTCACCTTTCACCCAATCAAATCCTCACCGAGAACTCAAACCTATGCACCAAATGCAATGGAAAGAACACAAGAAGTGCTCAAGTCCTTCTTTCCCAAATCCCATCAAAGCTACAAAAGCTAGTGGGAGAATAAGAGAGGAAGAACACAAGAGAAAATCCACAAAAGAAACCCGAAGATCTAGATCCCAATATGTTCCTCTCACATAGAGGAGAGATGGATTGGTGGAGTTGTAGATCTAGACCACCCCTTTCAAATCCCTCAAAAAGATTCAAGAAATATGGGAGGGATTAAGAGAATTTGCAAGCTCTTGAAGGTCAAAACAATGGAGGAGAGAGAGAATGCAAGCCGCTAGCCTAAGGAGGAAGAAGGGGTCTATTTATACCCCTCCCCAATGAAATATGACCGTTTGGGACCTCCCAGGCCGGATAATCCGCCCCTCCCCCGGATATTTCGGGTTCCTCGGGCCAAAATATGGCTAAGGACTTCGCGGCGCGACCCTCAGTATAGGGGGCGGATATTTGGGCCGGATAATCCGCCCCCGGAGGCCCAGATAATTTGCCCCTATTACTGGGATCCACACCTCAAAGTCCTTAGCCGTTTTCCGAAAATTGGGCTGGATAATCTGCCCCCATGGCCGGATAGTCCTCCCCCCTGAAAACTGGCAGAAACAGCGAAACTAAAACAATCATAACTTTTGCATCCAAACTCCGTTTTTGATGATCTTGGGATCGTTTTAAAGAGGACAATGAGATATACAAGATCATCCATAGAAACATCATAGTCCAGAAAGGTAGGATAGAACCAAATGACTAAAGGTTTGACCTCTCCCAAAAAGACGAACCGATAAAACCTCCAACATCGAAAACGCAATAGAGAAAGCATATGAAATTCGTTTTCGATGAACTTGAGATTGTCATGGAGATTAACACAAGATATAAATACTCACATGAGTAAGACCCAAATAAGAACCAAGAAAGATGATGCCAAGTATGCAAAGGTTTGAGCTCTCACCGAGGGATATGATCAAGTTACTCACTTGAGAGCCCCTCTTGATAGTACGGTTATCTATCATATAAACCGGTCTTCCCAACTAACACCACGAGACCGATAAGAAAGAAACCCTATCAAGATCAAACAATTGCCTTGTGTATATTCCACTTGATGCTGATGATGACGATCTTCTACACCTCAAGATGGAACACCTTTCTTGATTGCGCTAGCTTGGTGAAGACTTGGAATTTGCTCCCCCATACTCCACTATGGAAGATCCTCTCTTTTAGGCATATATTCACATATCCATGATCACCATAAGGATGGCAAGCTACTTGATACCATCTTATTATTCAAGACACACTTGCCATAGGCTCAACTTCTACTTGACCAATCTCTTGATCATACCTTGAAACCTTGATCAACACTTGATCTTCTTCACTTTCTTATTCTTCCAACCTTGAAGCCAACATATGGTTCAAGCATTGCCTATGGACAAATCCTACAAGTAAAACTCAATGCAAACATAAGTCCATAAAGATTGTCATTAATTACCAAAACCACACATGGGGCACACATATTCTTTCAATAGGCTCCTCAGCGTGAGCCTCAACATCTCCATTGTGCGGAGATAAAACATCCTCCGACACTAATGAAGTGTTGGGAATGGGGGTCAGAGGTGCTATTGCGGGTGAAGTCAAATTGAGCTTCTGCTAGCGTAGCGTCTTGCCCGGTTTCCCTTTCCCTTTTACCAATGGTTTAGCTCGGAGTCACAAAAATGGAAATTGTTATGACTCAAAAAGAATACAAAAAAAAGTATAAGTTATGATAGAAGATCTTACTTCTTGACGACTGACAACACTTGTGCACCAGACGAAACAACTGGAGCCTTGCACTTCCTGGAAGGCATCTCCTGTTGCTCTTCCATCTCCTCCTCCTCGATCAATTCTAGCTCTTCCGGAGGATAACCCTTGATTGCAGCCAGTTCCAATTCAGGAAGATCTACAAGCTGAAAGTTGAACATATATCTCAGTACATCATAATAATGGATGGGGATGATGATGAATAAAATATTTAAGTCGAAAGGTTTACGGGAGTCAAAGGTCTCTCTACAGTGTACACGTGCATGGATATCTCCGGGACTTTCTTGTTCATCTACTCCCTGATCAGCCACTACATCCTGGATTTATAATCCTTCACATGAATCCGATTTTGACAGACCTTCAAGCTACCCTTCTTGTCAAGGGTAACTGAATGTATCAGTCAGTCCCCATGGTGCTGCATGGGTTGGATTCGACGCTCCAGCCAGTAGTGCACCAGGTTGGATCCCCTGAAGCCTTTGTTCTTTATCAAGAACTCAATCCACCTCTTGTCATCGATCAAGTCGTCAAACAGTGCCAACGCTTCTGCGTCCCACGAATCTTGGTGGGTTGTAGCACCATCGGCAAAAACCGGCAAGCTTTCCTATTTGGCAGGAGACGACAAGTCCTTTTGGTAAAATAACGTTGCATGTTATCTCTTCACTGACTTACTAGCTAAAATCTTAGGATAGGCTCGGTCTCTCTAAGGACTAAGCTAGGAGTTTTGGTATTGTAAGGAATAGCGATAGTAATGGAATTCTTCCGGGTACCAAAATAGTACCGGAAAAGAGTAAGACTCGGTTTGATTCTAAGATACCCCTCATTAAGAGCCGCGTGGGCACTAATATTTAACAACGAATTGGGGGTAAGATTGTGGAGTTGGACGCTGTAATAATCGATTACCTCGGAGAAAAATTTCGAGGGCGGAAAACTTAATCCTCGGTCGACATGCATTGTGAAGTGGACACGTTCGCCGTCGCCGGAATCGCTTCGCTGAGGCCGCTTCACCACACGCTAGTAGGAATATAACCCTCGTCCCCCATCTGTTGTAGCTTCTCGTCATCGATAAGGTTCAGGATCCAAATCCCGCGCCACTTCCTCTCCTTCGTTGCGGTCGACATCGACGCCGGGCCCGCCGTAGAAGAAGAATCGGCCATCTCGCTAGAGAGCCAAGAACTGGTGGCGCTGTGGTTTTGGTGATGGAAAGAAGAATACCGAGGAGCGCAGAGGGATGTGAGGAAGAAGGCACCGTGGAGCAGAGGTGAAGAAAATGAAGTGATTTCCCCTTTATAGCTAATCGGCACCAAGATTAGCGCTAAACACGCGGGATATCTGCCACGCGTCATGAAACAGACATGGTAACTTCCCTATGAAGACTCTGCCTCCTCAATCTCCATGCATTTATTGAAACGACGCCTTGGTGCCGCGCGACGCAGACCCACCAATGGTCACACTGATAGATCAGTGACGTGACAAGACCTAAAAAGTTGTCGGGTTATATCACCAGATAAAATTCCGGCTCTATTTGAAACGAGTGTGGGAACAAGAGTGATGATTCAACAAATCCGACTTACAATGACTCGGATCCTACAATTTTTATTTTGGAGTTTCAGAAACCCTTCAAAATTCCGCAACCGAAGAACGTTGAAGCTAGACGAAGAAATCCGACTTTGGATCTTGGAAGCTTCCAGGGGCTACTGTTGGGGACATACTTTCTGGTTATACCCACTTCTACTCACTGACCAGGGTGACCCACTTTCGGGTTAGAGCTTTGATCCATGGGCGGCCCAGTCAGGGAAAGAAGATGGAGGCTCATCCAGCTACGGGAAGCCTAGAAGACTTACCAACTTAGACATATAGATCGATTTGTAGTCCAAGATGTACTCTGTACCGACTCTGATCGTAGCCTGATAGGTTTCTCCTGTAAACCCTATTTCGGATGACTATATAAGCCAACCTAGGGGCCAGCCTTTAGGGTATAACCGATCTCAACTCGCACAGGTGACACCCATCCTTGTAATCCTCTATAAACCTCCGTCTCTGCCATTACAGTGGATTCTAGCAGGAAGTAAGATCCGGCCACCGCCGTCGGATATGAACCTGGGTAAACCTATGTGCTCACTATCCCGGACCTCTACGTTTCACACCCTACCTTTTCCTACGCCTCGAGGATCCCCTAATGGAGTACTTGTCTTCTATGCGACGACACATGCACCTTTGTGTTCCGTGATGCCCAGGTTGCCGCTGCACGCTGCCTTCGATCCCCTATGCCTCCTGCTTTCGGTCTCCGCCTTCGACTCCACCGACGGTAAAAAAAAAATCAATGATGCCATCTAGCCAAGTATCAATTTATTGAAATATTAACAGGAGGATAGCCGCACCGATTTCTCCTGGATGCCATCCGCCAGATATGGTCATCAGATCAACATATCAGTTAGTAAAAGTTAAGCTCGCTTTGACCATCAGATGAACAACAACCTCAATTAGATAGGGAAAATCGTGTACCTAGCGACGTGTGCATTGGGAGTGGACGGGGCCATCAAAGATTGCGGTGGGGGCGAGGTCGAGCGTGAAGTCCCGGATGGCCACGACCGGGTAGTGACGCGCTGGTGCCTCCTTTGACCAGTTCGCAGTCAGGCACCCAGCTCCGGCTCGGCCACCCCCTTCTCCCACATTCTGGAGGGCATCCACGCCGCCTCCACATCACCCCTTCTCCCACGGCCCAGAGGACCTCCGCAGCGCCTCCATGTCCGTAGCCGGATAAGAAGAGAGGAGATTGCCATAGCTTGTAGTTACCCTGAACTATAGGGGCAAGAAAAGACGGATGACAATAAACGTTGCTGCTTTTATTAGTATATAATAGATATAGATAAGATTTCATTGATTGCTCTGGATTTACGAGATACCATCAGATCAATTTGATTTTTCATGGATAGATCTTTGAAGACCTGTTTGTTGTGATTTTGCCCGGAAATATCTCCCTCCTTGCATGCCAATAAATATGGCCCATGATTGTGGCGACCCTTTGATTGTTGGAATAATAAACTTTCCTAACTGTCGGTTACCAAAATTTGAACGCGCACGGCGGTGGAGAGCAGTGGAGGCTCCAAAGGCTATGATTTTCCCAATGTTTGACGTTGTTGTTGGATAGACGAGAAGCTTTCAATGTTTGATGCTCAAAGTGAAACACCAACTTCAATCTAATAGTAAAGATAGTTTCACTTTTGATGCAGAACAGAGGATTTAGATCACGTTTGAATCCTAGATAGCTTGCTAAAACGTCTTATATCTTGTAAAAGAGAGAGTACATGGCAAATAGAAGTAGGAAGAAGTAATTTTATTTCCATGTAATGTCACTGTCATGTGGAGTTCTTAACCAATAGCCATGTTAACTCCACAGAAGACAGAACCTATCATACTATCTCTTGCCACGAGAGCATTTGGCGTGGCCTGCATGTTTGCCGTCCGTCATGCGCGGCCGCGCATCCAACCCAATTCGAGAGGCGCCGCTTGCTGCTACACGCGGCCAGGGACGGCCCTCGTTAGCAGAGCCATGGCCTGATCACCGCACCGCTGGAATTCGGACACGCGGGATGACGGCGGCAGCATTCCCTGGGGCGCCGTCGCTGCCACCGGGCGGGCCGAAGAAGCCACGCCCATGGCTTTGCTGCCGACGACGTCGGCGCCGCCGCCACAGTTGAGGATGCAACTGGCCGTCCTGGAGCAGTCGTGGTGGCTGACGATGACGTAGGAGCCGTTCTGGTACAGCTTCATGACGTAGCAATCCTGGCCGTACACGTCACGGGGGGCCGCGGCTGGCGCCGCCGGGCGCAGGGACGCCGTGGGCTCGGCGGCGACGTCCCCGTCGTAGCACATGAGGTGGCACCAGTCCCAGTAGATGGGGCAGTACTTGATCAGCATCGGGTTGCGCTTGTCGCAGAGGTAGCAGAGGTACGTCTCCGTGTCGTCGCTGGGCCGCGGAACCGTCGAGTTGCCGCTGATGGCCGTCGTCGCGCTGCCATCGCCGCCCGTAGCGGTGGCCGCGAGGAGCAAGAGCGCGAGGGAGGAGGCGAGGAGGGCGGAAGCTGACGAGAGAGGCATCGCGTGCGACGGTGCGAGAGCGTGAGATGGTCAAGAAGATGGTGCGTGTCTCCAGCCTGTTCCGAGGAGTGATGTAGTCAGGCCGTGGTTTTGGTGTGTAGTGGCAGAATGAATGCTCGTTCTTCGAAATCTTTGCTGTATCTACGAAGGGTCCTGCATGCAGCCCCAGAAATTGGCTGTGTTCGCGTGTGCTTCTCGCTTAATTAAGTGGCACGTATTAGTACAGGATCACAGCACGTTTGGAGCTTATAAGTAAGCACCCTCATTGGGGCAAAAAGATCTTCTTGCTCTGCTTCACATACAGCTTGGCAAATTGTCTGGATATACAACGAGCTTTAAACACGAAACGATGAATCAAGTCACGACGCCAGAGATGAGGATCAGTAGGGATCCAGGAATCAACATCTGAAGTCCTGGATTTCTCAATGCATTATGATTCCAGTTGTGACGCATCCCGTTCTTCGTATCGTGATGATGTGATGCCATGAATTTCTTCCGTGGTCGTACAGTTCCAGTGGATCCCGGATCGACCGACCTGGCGGCCTATGAGAAAATTCCAAGCAGTAAACATGCCCGATTTCATGCATGGTCGCATGGACATATCCGTGGTTACCTAGCTCACAAAGCAATTGACGCCGTCTAATTCTGTGGGCGGTAAGCACTTGGAAGGAACAACCATTTCCGAAAAAAACAAACCACGGAATCGCCGAGATGCTTTATAGCCACACACAAAACGTGGTGATTGTAACCGCGGATTCAGAGCTGGATGATTAATTAGGATTAATGGTTTTGCCCATCTGATGAGAAGCTGGAATGCTTAAAATCATTTTTGAAATACATATGCAATTTAAGAAGTAGAAGAGAATTGACCGGTTCATTAGCAGGGAACCAGCCAAAACCCGATACAAATACACCAATGCCATCATAGAACATGACCATATCGTGCAACCCAGCCGACTTGGCCACCACACCAAGCACATGCACGCCGTCGAGAACGAAAAACATCGCCGAGGTTGCTATCGAGTGTCATCGCCATCACTCCTCCTCGAGCAAAGCGACTCCGACTTCGCCTTCAAAAACCATCGGCATGCAGAACACATGTCGGTTCATGCCAAACAGTCAACCCCAAACCGTCGAGGAAGAGGCAACTCGGACTTAAATGGCCAGCATTAGTGGAGAAGATGCATAGCTTGCACTCGTCAAATCATGTTGCGGCTTGAGATCAATGCACCGGGACAGCCAATCGGGTGGCATCAATGCTGGCAAGCCGCCCCCTATGACCGCAACTCCTACTTTACCACATCACAGCAGGGCGCCTCGGGAACCCAAAAGCACAAGGGACAACCGGTGGCAAAGGACATGGACGACACAAGGGGTGCTTCCATTGTCCAATCAAGTCTGATCTAGAGATTCCCCATGAGCTTCTATACGAATGAATGAGAGATCTTCACCTCAGCGATGCCTTCAAGAAGGAAACAACGCTGAAGGACAAGCTTTGGCCCGGATCATACCACAACCACACAAACTTTGCATCGGCCAGACCACCCAAGAAGCCTCCACCACCACAACACTCCATCACGCTCCCACATCGCCTACACCAACTCCACCGTCGTGGCCTGCCTGCGCCGAACAATGGGCCAGATCTGGCCACCGAGATCTGGATCCCTCAGCCTTAGCCAAACCACCCCCGCTCCAAAGACTGGAACCCCACAACACATCGCCAGGCCCAAAAACACGTGACGCCCGTGGCCGCCTGGCCCGGAGCCAAATAACTCTGCCACAACGGAGCCTCGAACCACACGCTATGGAGCCTCTCCTCTCGCCTCCTCCACATGCCATTGTAGAACTTTGCTGCCACCTCTGCCTCCTAGTGACCGTACCATCGATGCCCGCCCGTCGGGAGCGCTGTGAGCCAGGGAAAGCCCCACCCCCCTTTGGGAGTGGGGCCCGCTTCCACCGTGATGGAGGCCAGCGGTGGCAGCGGAAGGATGGGTGGGGAGAAGCCCAACGATGCCAGGGTTGCGTCGCCCCGCTGCCGCCCACGGGACAACACGAGACCGGGGCTAGTGTGTGTGTAATGCTTAAAATCTCGCTTATGCTCATCGAAAACCACATCCAAATCCAATCATGCAATTCTTAAGGAATAAAAACATTAATATCATGCATATTTGAATTAAGGGAAAGCCTATAGCTAAATCGGCTTCTAAACTGTTGTTTCAATAATCAATATTGATAGGTGTTCGATCAAGATATTCTTGTCCACTAGTAGGAAAAGGCCTAGTGGCGGTGTCCAAAAAATGAGGTTCATGGCGTTTAAGCGGCACGTCACTAACCTCATGCCACTGGTAGGTCGTAGTGGTGTCGTCCCGTGCGAACGCCACTGGTAGAATTTCTAGTGGTGGCGTCCTTTCAAATGCCACCCGTAGGATTTATAGTGATGGCATTTACTGTAAGCGCCACCATTATATATCCTAATTGCAGCATTCCTTTTACTTTGAACGCCACAAGTGAGTCTTCTAAAATTAAAAAAATCTAGTGCATCCAATTGAATATTCACAGCACAACAAGATATATTCATAGAAATGGTAGCACATCATTACAGTCAACTACATATAGTAGAGCTAGCTAGCTAATTAACTAAAGTATGCATAGTGTACATAGCACTAACTACTAGTCTTCAACGGGATTTTCGGCAACAACGGTGCCATACCTAATGGCAGAAGCAGGAATCTCGTCATCATCCGAAGAAGTGTCAGAGTCTGTCGATGCTCCAGGGCCTCGGTAGTCGAAGTAGGTCATACGATCTTCAAAGAGATAGAAAACCAACTTCTCCCGGGCGTCCATCTCATAGGCTTCGACCATGTCAGTCCACCTCGGACCACCGAAAAAGGTGCGGTTCGCCTCGTCTGTGACTTGGACCATGTAGGTCGGTGCAGGTTACTTTAAAGACAGTAGATCGACCAGAAACTATTCCTACTGCCACAACGGCCAATCGAAATGGTCTAGGAAATCAAGTCTAAACTTGCAAGGTATGTTCTGCATACAGAATCATAAGAAAGCAAAAAATTAGCACGTAATTTTATTGTAGAATATATATAGTTTGATTGCTTGTGAATGGACATACCTGTTCACAAGCAATTGTAGAATAATCGTCGTCCCTTAAATAGTCCGATTCTCTTCTCCATCCGAGATAAGTGATTCATCCGACTAACTCTTAGTCGATCGCCTCGATTAACACTTAACCGAGTCGTGCATGGCCATGCTTTGTGAATCATATCTCTCCAGTTGGAGGGGCAAAATCCCATCTTGCTTATCCACATCACGCAGCTTGATTCTCAGTCGATCCAAACTCTGCCTTTATAACTGCCATGTGACGGAACAACGTTTGACAGAACCTAAGTGAGTGATCCTTAACTCGGATTGTGCGACAAACCTCAGGTCTAAGGATTATATTGATTGATATATACAAATGACGACTTGTTTGTTGTATCTCAATATGGGTTAATCCGACTCGCTAAACTCTTTAGTTGAATCTGTGTAAGTCGGAATAGTATCACCATGCCCATGACAAGTGGAGCCGAGTCATCAGCCGACTTTCACATTAGTCTAAATTGTGTGTCTAGCACAACCTCAATGACCAAGAATATTTAGTATGAGCAATATAAATATATAGTTTCACAACTGAATCACATATTTATGTTATACATTAGATGCTCATACAAGGACAACTTAACTTTATGAATACATTGGCAATCACATCAAACATGATTGCCTCTAAGGCATATTCCCAACAATATCATACTAACTTCACAGTCATAAGGGAGCACTATGACAACCTTCTTGTTCTTGCACTGTCGGTAACCACAATGCTCACACCGATCTTCATCATTCATTATACCTATAAATGATCATGCAAACTTAATTATATAGACCATTTAAACTTAATTAGCATCATAAGTAGCACAATATAACAACATAACACATAAGCATGATAAGTCTATATAAGTGGTACAATAGGTAGCATACGACAGTCACATGAGAATATCCTAAACTCGAGTAGACCCGGTGTTAGTGACGTCATCATCCAAGCGGTCCTAGAAAGAGGATGACAGGCTATAAGAGTCGTCCTGCTGCCTGCTAGAGGGGCCGGGCTGACCCTGCTACTGCGTGCTGGAGGGGCCGAGCTCGCCCTGCCCGTACTGTCGCCGGCTCTCGCTAAGGACCTCGTACTGGACGACCATCACCTGGGGATCAAGTAGGAGATCCCTGACAAAGGGGCCGCCCTCCTCGTGACCGTGGCACGCCAGCTGCCTCTCTGTCTGCCGGTGCTTCCTCGCCTCGGTCCTCATGGTGATCCTCATGCCATTTGGCGCTAACAGATGCGCCACGCGACGCTCATCCTCAAAGTTGAGAACCGCTCTCGCCCAAAGTGCTGGACCGTGGTGCAGTCGTAAGCGCGGGCCGCCTGCCATCGGCACCTGAAAGTACTTAGCTAGATCTTCATGTTATCCACTGTGATCTGAGCTGCCCAAGTTGGGGTCTTCGTGGATTTCCCTGTGAACACCATGAATCTTCAGCTCCGGCTCCGACATGACACTAATTAAGTAGTTAAATAACAACATTTGATACAACTGTTAGTCAACATATAAAACATAAATATATGTGTAAACATTATGTAGAAATGGCGATCCAAGTAGGGCCTCATACTTACATAGGATCACAAGGCCCACTAACACCATCCCCAGATCGCATCCTAACATTTAAAATTATCTAGATTTTCTATCCCTAAAATTATGTAAATTTGCTACATCTATCTCTAAAAATTTCTAGATTGTTTTCTATTTTTTACTTCTATTTACTATTTTATACACTAAACAAAAATCCCTAAAATCACCTCGTTTCTACACTACACAAAAATCACCTATTTTCTACATTACACAAAAATCCATAAAATCACCTATTTTCTATAGTACACAAAAATCACCTAAAATCACTAAAATAAATACACTAATTAAGAGAGGGGGCGGGGGAGCCTACCTGTAGCGGCGCGAGGTCAGGGGAGGCACGGGTCGGTGGAGGCGCGACCGCGAGGGCGGAGAGGCACGACGGCGAGGGTCGGGGGAGGCGCGGGTCGGAGAGACGCGGCGGCACGAGGTCGGAGAGGCGTGGCGGCGCGAGGTTGGAGAGGCGTGGGCGAGGGCGGGACTGGGCCGAGGCGGGGCGGGGTTGGACTGGCGGCGGAGGGGCTGGACCGGGGCGGGGTGGCGCGGGCGGCGGCGGCCTGGGAATAGGCAGGCGGCGACGATTTAGGGTGGGGGAACGAGCGGGCGGGAGTACTGGTGCGGAATGAAAGAGGCGTATACCACCGCGCGGGGCGGACGGTGCGTTTTAACGAAATTTTGGATGGAATAGTGATGGCGTCTCTAATTTGCGGAATGCCACCACTACGCTCTAGCTGCGGGCGTTCGAATGTGGCGAACGGCCTGGACTACATTGGTCTCGATTCGCCTCGTGGTCCCCACTTAGTGTCGGCGTTCGCGGTTCCTTGAACGCCGTTACTAGCGGCATTCGCCAATTCCCAAACGCCGCAACTATTTTATCGGGCAGTGGTTGCGTCCATTTTATTTTAGACGCTACTGGAAGGCGCCCATTTTATTTTAGACGCTGCTATAAGTTTTTTCGTACTGCTCATCCTTTGGCACGTTTGCTAATCTTGCTGTTCAGTCGGTCTTGCCTTCATCTCAAATATAATCCTTTTGTACCGAGTTATAAGTCAGAACTGAATTCTGTATTCCACCAATCTATGTGCAGCGCACACGCCATGCGTCTCATATGTGAACAGATGACATAGGCGTTGCACGCCGGCGTTAGCTACATGCGCCCCGATCCGCCCTTGTCTAGACGCCTGGGACGGCTGTCCTTGCCGTCGTGATCTGATCGCCGCACCGCTGGAATTTGGCGTCGAGGAAGGGTTGCAGCGGGCCACTGGCCACGGCCGGGGATGTGTTCCTACGCGCGTCGTCGTCCCCGTGGCCGCACGCAAGGTAGCAGCCCGCGACGGCCTTGCAGCTGACCGCGAGCACGATTTTCCACGAGCCATCCGGGTACAGCTTCATGACGTAGCAGTCGTCGCCATTCGCGCCGCCAGGGCCGGTGCCGGTGGTGGCCAGCGCGTTCCTTTCGTCGTCGTGGCCGGAGTGAGGCAGGGCGCGGGGGGAGGCTGGGGTCGACGAGGGGGGCGACGACAGGCACGCGATGTGGCAGTCGTCCACGTCCAGGGGGCACCACTTGATCATCAGGGTGTTGCGCTCGCGGCAGAGGTAGCAGATGTACTCATCCGAGTTGTTGGCCGCCGCCGTCGCCGCTGCGGGGGAGACGTGTGCCTTCACGGTGCTGCTGCTGTTGGGGGCTGCCGTGGTATTGCTGACGCCGGCATCAATGGCGACCGCCGCGGTTGCCAAGAGAAAGACGCCGACGACGAGGCAGACGTACACAACGGAAGCCGGGAAACCCATCCTCAAGAATGTTCGCGTCTTTGCAATGGCAGAGATGGTGAACGTAGTTCTATATATAACCTAGGTTGTAATTAAACTAGTCTAACCTTCACTCGAGTTACTGTACGAGCGTTCCAATCGCAGCTGTTTCAGACTTCAGAGTTCAATGCAAACAAGTGGACAAGGTTGCTTCAACGGACGACTATGATTTTCGATCTGAAGTATAAAGAGAAGCAAGGTAATTACTAGGACATTCAGGGTAAACAACTACGTTACAGACTACAGTACAGTATAATTGTACTGACGAATGAGCGTGTAACTGGTAAAACGCAAAGAAGAAAAACACAGTGAACTGGAGTACTTATCAAGAAGGTCAAATCCTGATTCCCATCAAGCATACCAAAGCGCAAAATATTTATGAAACAATTGCTACCAAAATTAAAAGAAGTCGACAAATTCCATGATTACTGAACAAGAAAATTAAACGTTCAGAAAACTTTCTTGCTTACCAAACAAACAAGCAAGACGATTACAATAAATCCAGCATTCTATTGATACCAAGGTCACAGCATTACAATAGGGTCCAAACTTTCTTGATCATCCACAGCTCTTCGATCAAGAGAAGTCGAAAACTTATACCGAAACGCATAATCTTTCTGAAATAATTGCTACCAACAAGCAACATAATTAAGAGAAGGCGAAAATTTCCGTGATTGCTGAATAAGAAAACTGCTTAAGAAGCATTCAGAATTCTCCGGATACCAAGATCCACAGCATCACAATAGTTTCCAAACATTCTTGCTCATCCACAGCATTCAAGCAAACAGGCTATTACAGAAAATTCAGAATTCTCTAGATACCAAAATCCACAGCATTACTACAATAGTTTCCAAACATTCTTGATCATCCACAGCTCGCGATTACCAGTATAAATTCTAGTAGCAAAAAAATAAGGATGAAGCTAACATATCCTATTACAGAATCTCGATACCAAGATCCACAGCTCTTCAATTGCGTAGCGTCCGAACATTCTCGATAATCCACATCTCTTCAGTTGCAAGTTAGTAAAATTCCCCAGGATCAACAGCAAGTAGAGATACGGAAGGAGAAACCAAATTAAGGAAAGACTGAATGAATCTACAGCCGGTAAGCCCGCAGCGGCAAAACGTCGAACAGCATCCTGTCCGCCGCCGCCGCCGGCGCGAGCTTGAGCTGGGTGTCGTCTGCTACGCCGGACATGTCAGTCGACGCCGCAGCGCCCGCATTGGCTCTGGTATCCCCGGGAGTCATAGGGAAGAGCTGGAGGAGCTCCATCGGCGCCGCGCACGTGTCGTCCTCCGAGGCGTCGTCCTCGGGCGCGTGAGGGCGCAGCGGGGGGCTTCTCCCGTCCATCCTGACATCCCCCTTCTCGAGAGGGAACAGCGGGAGGCAGCCCGGCGTCACCTCGGGTGGGCCCGCGGCGGCGCGCGGGAGGGCGGAAGGAGCGCAGTACTGGCGCGGGAGCCCCTGGTCGGCGGCCGTGGATGCGTGGCCGTGCTGCTTGCGGAGGACGGAGTTCCAGCGGTTCTTGATGGCGTTGTCGGTGCGGCCGGAGAGGAACTCGGCGATGGTGGACCAGCGGTTGCCGTAGGTGGCCTGGTACTTGACGATGAGCATGTCCTCCTCGTGGGTGAAGGGCTTGAGGGCGTCCACCCTGGGGTCGAGGTGCTGGCACCAGCGGAGGCGGCACGACTTGGCGTTCCGGCCCTCCAGCGCGACGCAGATGTCGTCCCAGTTGTGCGGGCCGCCGTGCCGGCGCACCTGCTCCCGCAGCTTCTCGTCCTCCTTGTCGGTCCACATCGACTTCCTGACCACGGGCCGCGCTTCGGCGGCGGCGGCGGCGAAGCCCGACGTGCCCGGTAACGACGACGACGTCATCGTCGATCGATCCCCGCTTCGCCTCCGGTGGTTTCGATCGATCGTTTCTCGCGGGATGTAGTTGGTGCGTGCGTGCGCGATGGATCGCGAGAGGCCGGAAGAGAAAGTTGATGGATGCGGGTGGTTGTGAGTTGTAACGCCGCCGCTGCGTGGTGCCTTATATAGATGGACGGTGGTTAAACCTAGCTAGGTAGCGAACGCGGGGAAGTGGAGTTCGCAACGGAGCTGGACTCGAAGCACACGGCTTCTGCTGCAAGGAAAGACAGTTCGATCGGGAAGCGAGCACGGCCCCGAACGACCAGGATATGGAAAGTTCTGAACTCTTCCCATACTCGGATTCTGGACTCTGGAGATATGGAAAGCGATTACGGGAGCGACCAGGATATGGAAAGTTCAGACTGCAAATTAATGGGCCGCCGATGTCAGGAAATATGCCACGCGGCAACTTCAGCGAGGAAAACCTGGGATGATACTCCCTTCATTTAACAGTGTAAGTCTTTTACAGGTAAAAAAAAAACAATGTAAGTCTTTTTTTAGCTGTTTTAGCTTGCTTAACATGTTTTTTTTGTTGCGAAAATGCTTAAAAGGCTTATAGCTTGAGTTGAATGACTGGGCTAAAATACGAGCAAAGAAGAATTTCAATCCTCTTGCTGATGCAAGAACTAGATCGGTGTACGACCCTTTTGATGACGTCTTACTTTGACACCATATATACTTGGTGAACAAAAACGACATGCCTTTTGCTTGTTTTGTTGGAGAGAATCATCGTGGATAGTTTATGTTGTCGGGATGTGCTTTAATATCGACAAACATTTCTTTGGCTATTTCAAGCATGGCTGACATATATGTCAAACCGTCAAGCGAAAGCTATTGTGAGTTTGTGACCGGTCAGGCAAACCCAATTCAGAATATTGTGGAAAAAGTTTTTCCAGATGCTCGATATAGGTGGTGTTCATATAATGAAGAAGATACATACTCCCTCCGTCCATATGTAGGTGGGGTCCTTCTTTTTCGAGATTTTTCTTTAACCAAATAATTAACTACTATATACATTAGATATTTGTTAAAAAATTACATTCAAAACTTCTCGTTCGACTATGAATTCAATGATATAGTTTTATAGTATTGAACAAATATTTTGATAGTCAAATTAATGGTTAGGAGATTGAAATATGTGTGCGCCACTTCCTTTGGGGTGGAGGAAGTAATAAGTTAGGTGGATATTTTGAATACATGATGATTATTGTTAGCAAAAAGTTTATGTTCTTTAACAATTACAAATTTTGAAGTTGCTTGGATGCGTATGCTTGACATGTATTATATTGCTAATAATGAATGACTTGAAAGGTTGTATGACAATCAACACCATTGGGTTCTAGCATTTGTGAAAGATGTTTTTTTGATTGGTATGTTAACGCCAAAACAACATTGAATCATTTTGTTAGACAATATGAGAATGCTCTTCGTGTTAAAATTGAGAAAGATATTATTTCTGATTTAATTATTTCCAATCAACCATACCTTGCATCACACACTTCGACATTGAGAAGAACTTTCAGTTAGTCTCACAAATTCGAAGCTTACAAATAAATGTGAAAAGAAAACATAACTTTGTCTAGTGCATGTATCGCGACATGGAGAACACACCTATTGCAAAACGTTTGGTAAATCATGCACTTTATTGTTCCCAGTTGCAGAGCTAGGGGCAATGTAAGAGGATCCATGAAATGCTTTGGTTAAACAACTTTGCACTCTGAAATTTTTGTTCGTTAGTAACTAAAAGTTCTGAAAATAATAACGAACAACATAGTACACATGAAGGTGTACCTTCTAACGGGGGGACAACAAGTAAAACTACAAAGTTCAATAGTTGTTACATGTGGATGTCCCCCTTCATTGAGAAAACAATCCAAGGTTGCTAAGCTTATGTGTGAAGCAAGAGAGAAAAAAAGAAAAATGCCGAATAGAGGGAGAAGAAGAAAGCTGAACAAAAGGAGGGGAATAAAGCTAAACAAAAGGTATTTCCGGCCAATAGTTTGTTTTGTAAAAATCTCTATACTTTTAAGTTCACAAATTTGGTATTCATTTGATGTTCACTATATGAATTAGGAAAATTAGGAAAGTAAGCCTACACAAAAATAAAATCATCAAACAAATGACATCCTACGGCAAGATGAGATGGAACCGGAGGTAGATATTTTTGTTTACTACCTATTCGACAATTTTCTATATGACATGCATATTTCTAAGTTAACAATTATGTCTTAGAAAAATAATTCAACAATTTTTTCTAGAAGGACGAGGTTGTACTAGCACAATTCAAGTATCATTATTTCTATTCTATTTATATGTAGTAAATACTCGAGCTCCATTTTATTATGGGTTTTACCGAGCATGAATCTTTTGAATCTTGCGTTGGTTCTGGCAACATTAATCCAACCATGAAAGTTGCAATACCATATAGAACAACTGAGGTATATGCTTGTTTCTAATTTGCTTATTTATAATAAATACTTTGAGATCCAAGTCATTTTATGGATACTTTGGAACACGGATCACTTAACTTGGGCATTAGTACATGTGATATGAAACAAACAATGACCACTACAGTACCGTTGCGAGTAATCTTGTTACCTTTATTTTTCTCTCTCTCTTTATTTCTAACAAGTACTTCAACATCTAGGTAACCTTATGATTTTTTTGCCATAGGAATAGTTTGACTTTGGTATTGAAAACATAAATCCAACAACTACATTACCATTTGGAGGTTCATGGGCAATGGTTATGCCTCCAATTTGAGGAAAATATAGAAGCATATTGTTACAAGTTCAGCAAAGTAGAGAAGGTAACACAGTACAAGTCCATAGTATTTATTTGCAATGTAACTTACAAAGGTTATCTCCAAAGTTTTAGTAGCTAGATTAAAGACCATTATTCTAGAGATTATATCTCCGGCACCGAGTGCTCGTTTGCTTATGGGCATCTTATTATGGATAACATCCTTGTGCCTTATAAATCATATCATTCAATCAAGAATAATAACAACAACAAGAAGGAGGTCTGGTTTGTATGTGATAAACTTGACATGCATGAGGCCTATGACAAAGTGGAATGAAATTTTTTAGAGAGGATTATGGAGCAGATGGGTTTCAATCACACCTTGATCAAGTTGTTTATATCATGCAAGTTGATGAAGTATCAAGCGCGGTCGAATGGCTAAGAAGCAGAACGTTACTCCCTACCATATTGGATTATGCTAGAGAGATCCTTTATCTCGTTGTTTATTTCTATTATGTGCGGAGGGCTAACAAGTTTACTTCAGCATACATAAGATAGTGGCTCATTGGTAGGGGTCAAGGTATGTCGATCGACATCGGTGATATCACATCTTATTTTTTGCATATGGCTCTCTTTACCATAATGAGAGCTGATCTTACCAATTCCACTGCACTGTGTCATGCTCTCCACACTTATTGTGCCGCCTAGGGTCATATGATGAGTAAGGCGAAGTCGTCAATTTATTTTAGGCCTTGTACAAGTGTGAAGATGTAAGACACTATATTTCTAGAACTGAGTATCCTCATAGAGGCAATCATAGAAACATATCATACTATTTCATTCATCTAATTGATAGGATTGATGAAAGGTTCAAAGAATATAAGGAGAATTTGTTGTTGTATGGTGGGAAAGAGGTACTTTTGAAGACGGTGGCCCAAGCCCCCTGCATACGCATTGAGAGTGTTCAAACTACCAAAACAAGTAAGGGATCACATATGCTATGAACCTGGTGGGGAGATGGCAATGATCAGAAACATTCATTGGTTTGCTTGGTGAAAAAATTGCATACCAAAAAAGGTGGCATGGGTTTTAGAGATTTACACCATTTCGACTTGGCTATGTTGGCTCGACAATGCTGGTATTTGTTATGTAAACCGGAGACTCTTTGTGCCCAAGTTCTCAAAGAAAATATTACCCTTATGGAGATTTACTGAATGCAAATTTAAAGAATATGTCTTCTTACACTTGGTAGATCATTTAGGCAGGTATTCAAACTTTTAAGAAGGGGTACATTTAGCATGTGGGCAATGATGTGTACATAAACATATGTGAAGATTCATGGGTGCTAAGGAGTCCATCAAGGAAGATTTATCACGAGTAAAGGCAATATTGTCCATACCAAAGTATATGAACTCATTTATCCGGTAAATTGATGTTGGGACGAGGAGTTGTTGCGCGTTTTCTTTGTTCCGGATGATGTGAGCAAAATTTTGAAAATATCATTGGCAATAGGGATGATGGAAGACTTTGTATCTTGGAATGGTACAAAAAATATAATATTTACTATCTAGTCAGGTTATTATACCAAATGCGACTACTAACATGGAATAAAGTTGATTAGAACAAGTGAGCCGGGTGTCTCAGTAGTGAACCCCATCTGGGAACAAATATGAAACCCCAAAGTTTCAGGAAAGATAAAAAACTTCGCCTGGAGGTTTTTGTATGGTACTCCCCTTAACTATATCTCGGAAAACAAACACATCATTGCATCTAGTCTGTGTTCGGTGTGTATAGTGGATTGTGAGAGTATAGAGCGTGCATTCTTTGAATGCTCAAGAGTTACATAAATCTATAGGAAATTGGGCTGTACACTCAGCGATTGGTGAAGTGTGCATGGATGATCATGAAGGCTCAATAGTCCTTGAGTATATCCTTCAAAAGAGTGATAGGAGTGCTCGATCTAGGCCTCAAGGAGCTGCTTGTTTCATAATGCCCGTGTATGTGGTGGGAGAGAAGGAAGACTTTGCGTGATGAACATGTCCAAAATACAGCTTGGAGTTTGGGGGCAATACTAGCTATGTCCCTAGATTACTACAGAGCCTACAAAAATAACCCAATAATCAAGCCTTATGGATGGAAGATACCAACGGATAACTTTGTCGAATTAAATATTAATGCCGCCTTCTGGGCATAAACTTTCTTGGGGGTTACATGTGCTATCATCAAAGACCAGAAAATACATGTTTATTGGAGAAAGTCGTTGTGGTATCCCAAATATTGGCCATGCTGCTAGTGCAGAAGAAAGAGCTCTCTAGGTTGGCCTACTACATGCGGGTCAGCTGGGTTGCAAACATTACCGAAATATATAAAGATTGTATGGACGTTGTAGAGACGAATCAAAATGGTGAGAACTCAACTGGAGGTGCAACTGCTATTTATGAAGAGTGTCCCTTCTCTTAATTTTCCTCATGTTATAGTTGCCCATTGTCCTAGGGAAAGAAACATTGTGGCTCAAACCTTGGCTTGTAATGCAGTGGGACCTCGATTACTAGTATAGACTGATGATATGCATGATTTTATAATTATCCTATGTAACAAACCTAGTTTTACTAAAACCTAATTAGGATTTTGTTGTGCATCATGAGCATCATCTTTTATGTTAAGGAAAAATACAAACAAGAAACAAATTCAAAGAAGAAAAGAAAACCCTTAAAAATCCTAGTTTCCTATTTTCCATCTATGTGAGGAAATCCATTTTAAAAATGGGTTTGAGTTTCGAAAATATAACATATGTGGATCCCAAACTGGTCTTAAGGGCCCAACAATATTTGAAATATTTACAAGAGCCTTTGGGCATTTTTGAAGTGTTGAAAATAGTTTTCAAATGAAGTTTACACAAAAGAGAAAAAGAAAACAGATTTGAAAAATGTTCTAGAAAAAAGAGAGTTCCTAACCTAACTGGGCCGCAACCCAGCTGCGTCCCTCTCTCCTTCGCTTGTTTGTCGCCCAGGGCAGCAACAACAACCCTTCTTGCTTGCTTTGCTACAACCCACTCTGGCCCAACAACAATCCAGGTGGAGGCACGTACCGCTTCAGCGTCCAAACGCCTTATCGTCTTTGTTGACTATGAAGAACCAGCTCCATGTCAATGTCGCTGACGTCCACCACCGAAAGCGTGCCAAGATTCTTGCCACCGCCCACCGACGCCTATAAAACCTCCTGCGCCGCTACAAATGAACCCTAGGTTCCACTCCCTCCCTGTATGGCTCCCGCGCGTGCAATCCCTAACCCTAGTGCTCGTAGGCGTCGCAACTCCCTACCGCTCCGAGACTCCCCTTGCCTAGCCGGAGATGCCTCGAGCTCCGCCTCACCGTGATGAGCATTCCCATCGAAGGAATCGTCCCGGATCAGTCGGAACCGTCGCCGATGCACGCTTCGTCCCCGATGCCGTTCGCCGTCGATCCTTCCTCCCTCATCTTCCCTGACCCCATATTCGTGATCAGGGTGAGCTACCGGTTCTCGCATGTCCCTCTTTTTCCTCCTTCTCTTCCTGGTTCGTCACCCCACTGTCCATCTGCGGCCGCCCTACGGTGACCATTTCCAGGAAGCGCCACTACCACCGCCTCGGTCCACTCTCTCCACCGCGCCTAGTCACGCGTCTTGGCATGCCCCCAATCGTCAAATCCATCATCGACTGGGAGGATTCCCTCCATTGCTGACGTCGTGCTGACGACGTGAGCCATGGTTTATTATTTTCTGTAATTGTTTTTCTATATTTATTTTGTATTTTATAAATCCCTAAAATATGGGTCCCCTTTGTAAGTGTATAACATTTTCAAAAATGTTTTCTGTTTAATAAAGTATAACAAATATCCAATGTGTAATTGTTTCTAAAAGGATTTAAAAATATATTAAATCGGGAGAAACAAAACTAATTCATTTTAAGTCAGAAAAACATAAATAATATATCAAAAAGTTCAGAAAAATTAGATCTACACAGTAGCATCAAAATAATGCATCATTACAACAACTAAAATGATCCCAACATTCGAAAACTAAAACAACCCCTCCCATATGCATATGGGGTTTTATGGAAATGTCCTAGTTTGGCATTCTCTCTCCATTTGAAATGAAGATGTTGCCTTTAGGGTTCGTGTCAACACCTGTAACTCATGTCATACATTGTGTGCATTCCATCGATACTTGTGTTGATCGTTTTATTTCCTTTATGGTGTTTCTGCTTCTTCCTGGTAGACCTCGGAGTTGATGTGAGCAACAAGATTGATTCCAAGATCGAAGGTTGAGATCAACACCATGAAAGATAAGTACTTGATCATCGGTAAACAATGTCAAGAAGAAGAACACTGGAGCTATATTATTGCTATCAATGAACAAGTCAAGTTGATGCACCTGAAGATTTGTTTGGGTATCAACAAACAATGCAAGCATAACCCCACCATTATACAATCCCACACATTTGAAGTATTTTAATTCTTGCCATGTTACATATGATTCCAAAGTCTTTTATCTATAGATAGAGTAATCCTATCTGATGCATGTTCCTCTTTGTAGCCTATATTCCTGATCCACTGCTCCTAGCATAACTAGGGATTGGCTTATTAGCGTTGCTAGAGATGTTATATCTGTTGTGCTTAGTCATGCTTATCTATTACCACTGGTCCATCCGATTGTGAATCAGAGTTGCGAATGAACCTAGTATGACATGATGGCATGGTATGATCATAGATGTAAGTTTAACATGCTAAGGATTGTATGGGAGGCCACAACGGGTTGTGGTTTTTGAAGTCCCATGCTTGTCACCACTAGGACCTTAGTTCTTGCCTCTCGAACCAAATATGAGCGTACAACCACACAGGGGCCTAGAAATCCCCCTACCTACTAACTTTCCTAGTAGATTTCATGAGTCACATAGTTCGAGCGTTCCATTTGGCAATGCACTTTGGATGTTCTGATGAATGCGGTGAAGCAGGTGCATTCATAATAGGTAGGGCATGGCCGGGAACAAGAAAGGCACGACCTTCGTAATCTTGGACCCTGCGCACAACTCTAGAGACCGACTTTGGGACTTGAACCATTATGAGGGTATCTCCTTAGGGCGTGACTCATGGTCTCGAAGACAACAAGGTAAAGGCCGTTGTCAACCACCCAGTGCTGGCCTTCCAAGGAAGATGGCTTATAGCTTGGCACTAAGAGTCGGTTGGTACATGTGGGTAAAGTTGTAAATCCCTGCAGGGTTTTAATCTTTTCTAGAATTCGTATCTACGGTTTTGGACGACTTGGAATGGATGCGATGATCATAGATAAGTATAACCTAATCGTAAAACTTCGCAACTTAAGTGTGATTAAGGATACTTCCTCATGGTTAGAGGGGGTGATCCTAGTTGCTAGGTTTAGCTGATAAAGATTTGATGGATATTAAGAGATGATCAAAGCTAGATATTTGCTCTCTTATCCCCTTTTAAATGATCTTATTAGTTGAGCTTCTACTCCTCCTTGTTTTATAAACAAATATAGATTTATGCAAAGCAACCCCACCAGCCATCAATCTTGCGGAGTACACCCTGTACTCAGCCTTGCTTTATTGATACTTTTGCTTCAGAGTAAGTTTTACCATAAGAATATGAGTTCTTTATAGCATCAACATCAACGAGTATCTTGGGTTTCCCAGGCGGCAGTCTGGGATCTATGGATTGGAACGTCATCATTATGCTTCACTCCTCTTAGGCCATTTGTTAACTTTGTTGTACTTAATATCATAATTTGTCTTTCGTTGTTTGATGAATGTAGTTAGTGACCTCAGCTTGTAATAATTTGCTTCTTCGCTCAGTTATGAGCTTTGAAGGGAATATGCCCGAGAGGCAATAATAAAGTGGTTATTATCTTAATCCATGTTGATGATAAATGTTTATTTTGCATGCTATAATTGTATTAATTGGAAACGTTAATACATGTGTGTTTAATAAACAAAATACAAAGTTTCTAGTAATGCCTCTCATATAAACTAGCTCGTTGATTAACAAGATGATCAAGGTTTCCTGATCATGGGCATTGGATGTTGTTAATAACAAGGTCACAACATTGGTGGAATGATGTGATGAACATTCATCCAAAGTATAGCATTACGATCAAAGTCATTATGTTTATATTTCTATAACATCATACGAAGTAATCTTAGTCCTTAGACCATGAGATCATGTTAATCACTAACACCGGAAGAGTATCTTGATAACATCAAACGTCACACCGTAACAAGGTGACTATAAAGGTGGGTTCAGTGCTACGAAGGTATTATGTTAAGGCTCATGGATCAAGAGTGGGATTTTTCCATCCTGATGACGGATAGATATACTCTAGGCCCTCTCGGTGATATCACATTGAGATAGCTTGCAAGCAAGTGATGTGATCACTAGAATGTTATATCACGGGAACGAGAAAAGAGTGCATGTCGGTAACGAGATCAAACTAGGTATTTGGATGCCGATGATCGAATCTCGGGCATGTAATATATCACGAGACAAAGGAATTTAGTTACGACGTTAAATTTTCACACGATCACAAGAGTCATCGTTGAATACGTGGGAGCCAGTATGGATCTCTAGGTCCCGCTGCTGATTATTGATCGGAGAGGGGTCTCGATCATGTTTGCATTATTCGCGAACCGTAGGGTGACACACTTAAGAGATACCGACACCATTTAGGAGCAAATATGTTTTAGATAAAGATTAAGAAGTGCGTTGGAATCATTTCGATGGAAACCGGAATTGTTTCGGGTGAAATTGTAGAAACTGGTTCTGCATGTGATATTGAAATGTTGCAGGGGGTTTTATGTGAATGTTTGTTAATTAATGTAATTGACAAAATTCTGAATAAAATAAATAAAATAGTTTTATTTAATGAGAGCTTGCATTAAATTTGGTGGAAATTTAATGCATGTGAGTGGAAGTGTGAGTGGAGGCATATTTATGTGAGTGGAGCATCCACCACATGAATGATGGAAGAGGTGGGGGCACCACCATGGCTGCCACGCCATGGCCCTTGGTTGCCTCCTCTTCCCTATAAAAGCCCCCCTCTCCTCCTCACAACACACACCTCCTCGTGAAGGATCTCTCTCCTCCCCTAGTTATTCCCCATGGTCTCGGATTAGCGAGATACATGTTCTCGGTGGCTTTATCTGGAAAGAAGTTGTTGCTTCTGCTGCTTTGCTGGATCGAGGGACAGAGGTTGTCAGGATACCGGACGTGTGTGCGATCATGGCTGCACCGCTGCTTTGCGGTGTTGGACTTGGTGGTGCTAGACTTGCTGGAGCTGGATCTGATGGACGTGCTGGAGCTGGACCTGCTGGACTTCATCACGATCTTGAGATCGGCAAGTGTACGACTACATCATCCACGAGTTCCATCTCGTTAACAAAGCTTTGTTTTCTTTGAGGGTAAGTTCTCTATGGATGTATATCCACCTGTTGCTTGTATCTAGTAGATAGATCTTGGCGTATAGTTCCCATCGTAGGAAATTTTTTGTTTTCTATGCTGCAAACCCAATAGTGGTATCAGAACCTAATCTATGCATAGGTGCTTTGCACGGGTAGTACACATATGTTTATATGTGGGCGATGATGATCATGTTATTGCTTCTTTCATGTATTTTTGATATTGGTGGCATAGTGGGATGAAGCGGCCCGGACCAACCTTACATGTCATCGCACATGAGACTGGTTCCACGACTGACATGCAACTAGTTTTGCATAAGTGGCTGGCGGGTGTCTATCTCCTACTATAGTCAATATCTGATTTACAACGAGTTGCCAATAATTTGGTTACCCTCGTTGTGGTTTCATGCTCGTAGGTAAGACCGGTTCTATCTCTGAAAGCCCTAAGCCACGTAAAACTTGCAATGGATAAATTAGAGGCGTCTAGTTTAGATTATTGTTGGGCTAGTGTCTTGATATGGTAATGTTGTAAGTAGATGTATGGTAGATACTCTTACAACACACTTAACGTGTAAGTTCCATAGACATTGGCCTTACACACAAAGGAATGATAAAGATCATACCACGATGCATATGATAGAGATCAAATGCATGGACCATATCATCCCACTTTACACATTAGATGTTCGCATCTTATATTGCTAGTTTAGCGCTTTTAGTAGCATTGTAATAAGATGATCCCTCGTTTAAATATCAAGATAAAATGTGTTCTTCCTTAAGTATGCACTGTTCTATGGATCGTGTTTCGAGACATCATGTGATGATCGGGTGTACTCGACTCTACGCTTTCATACAATGGGTGTAAGACAGTTTTACACACGCGAATACTAAGGTTCTTACTTGGCGAGCCTAGCATGTACAGACATGGCCTCGGAACACGGACCGAAAGGTTAAGCATGAGTCATATAGTTGATGTGATGCCCATATTGATGCTCGCCTTTGAAGCTACACCGACTCACGTGATGATCGGACTTGGTGTAGTGGATTTGGTTCATGTAATCACCAAAAAGGCACGAGGGATGTCGTTTTCGAGTGGGAGTTCATTTCTAATTTGGATTAGTTGAACTCAATGTGTCATAAACTAAATCGAAGTGAATTTGCATAATTTGTTGTAGTCATTGGCGTCTGTTCACTACCTTATGCTTAGTTTTAATTGAGATAATAGAACTATAGAATTCTGGATATTTACTTTACGAACTGGTATCGTATAGTTTTGAATGTCAATTTAAAGTTTAGAAGTCTTATTGCAAACTTTCAGCAAACTCTATTTACTCCATGAAGTTTAATAGGTAGTATTAAATCAAGAGTAAGAATTCCAATGTTAGTATCTAAAGTATCATGTTTGCCTCCATGATTATTGATATTCAAAAGTTGTTTTAATATCAAGATTATCTAGGAGCTGAAATTTTGTTTCAGAAACCATCATGTGTGGAAGATATTGTGATATCTGAAACAATGTTTTTGGTTGCATTATGATAGAGTATAATTTAGCAAAATACATGTTTTCATATTGTATGAGAATTTGTGAAGGATGGAGATGCTAGGCATCCGGATCTCCCAAAAGGTTTTGGGAACTAACATCATACTCACGATTCTTCCTTATAGGCTATAGTAGCTTGATCATGAAAGTTGTCATGATAAGGATGAATACAAGATGTAAGTAAAATATTTACTACCCTAATAGATTACTAAAGAATGGATTTTTTGAAAGAACACCAAACATTTTATGATGGTGATCCACTTCAAAGTGCAAGTCCAAAGGTATTAGTATTTGACTATATACACTTTGTACTATGTGTCATGTGAATGACACCACTATTGATGTTGATGGATTCTTTTAAAATAAAAGGAATTGTTGAAAGAGAATCTATAAAATATTTGGCAGAAAAGAAAAGGTTGGATATGTCCAACTTAGGTATATAGAAGATATACATGTTATGGTTGTATTCCTTGCTTGTTAAACAATGTGGTTCTAAGGTATTGGATACCGAATTGGTTGGTGTGAAGTGTCATACAGAACAACACAATTCATGAACTGCAACGGCCTAAGTAATTGGCAAGAGAATAAGTGATGATGTTCATCGAAAACAAATAAAGTGTTATTGTCTTTTCGTTGTTGTCAAACCGAGCCTTCAAGATTTGTTTTAATAATTGTTATTTTGTTCCGGTATTACGAGAACAATGGTTGTTCAAATAATTACTGTATTCCATAAAGGATGGATGAACTTTTACAAGTCTAGTTGGAGAAATCACATCCATAAACATTATTGCTAAAATGTTGTAAGACAAATGATTGGAAGATCACTTATGAAGTGATGTCGCTGTTTGAATTATATTGGAAAGTAAACATGAAGAAACTCCATGTTGATGAATTTTTGGAGTCTTCTGATTTTGATCAATTGACGCTTGTAAAACTTTCCTCGAGATAATTGAAACTCTGTCCATAGGCCAAAGAGGAACAGATGACTAACTTATTGGATATTATGCATGTTGATGTATATAGTCCATTCCGTGTAGCCATATGCGATGGATCTTTTTGCTTCATATGCTTTCTCCAGAAATTTGAGTGAATATATCTATATATTTACTTAATAAGGAAGAAGTATGAAACATTTGAAAATTGTTCAAAGACTTTCAAGATGAAGTGAAAAATCATTGTAACAAGAAAATAAAAGAGTTTATTATTTGATCATAAAGGAAGATATTTGAGTTACATGTTTAGCAAAACACCTAAGTTTTCAGGAATTGTTCCATGAATTTGCATTTCCCGATAAACCACAGGAGTATGATATGTTCAAGAGATCAAATCAAACCTTGTTTGACATGGTAAGATCAAAGGTGTCATTTATAAAACTTCCATTATGTTTTAAGGATTAAAGCTTTAGAGACTACCGCTTTTACACTGAAAAGAGCACCATCGTGATCCGTTGAAATGACACCATATGAGTTATGGTTTGGGATAAAACCCGAATTGTCTTTTCTTAAATTTTGGTATGCTATGCATAAGTAAAATGTTTACAACCAAAGTCGTATAAGCACATCTTTGTAGGTTATCCCAAAGAATTCATTGGGAATTCCTCCATAACACCGAGGACAAAAGAGTTTATCGCTTGGAACGTCAAGTTTCTTGAGAAGGAATTTTTCGTGAAAAGTTAAGTGGGAGGACAATAGAACTTCGATAAGGTTGTTGAACCTTAGCTATATGTGCTAAGTAGTGCAGCGCCGGAAAGTGTCCCGGTGGCGGCCACAATTCTCATGGCTCCCGTGATTACAAAGGGTGTAATCTTGGAGATTAGAGTTCCTATTGAACCATGTGGGTCGGTAAGAATCAAATAGTAAGATTTGAAATAGAAATCGTTATTGTTTTGACAATGATGAACCGACTGCATGCAAAGAAGCGATGATGGGCCCTGACTCCATAAAATGACTAGAAGTCATAGAATCCGTGATAGTATCCATACATGAGAAATCAAGTTTCTGAACTTGGAAGACCCTCCGAAAAGGCATGAAGCCTATCGGTCATGTTTGGATCTATAAAGAAATAGACATGGATGTTTAACATCTATGAAATAGTCGACATGTCGGAAAGAAGTTTACGGCAATGTTCAAGGAGTTGACTATGACAAGATTTGATCTTTCATAGCGATATTTAGTCTTGACAGATTAATGTAGCAACCACTACATATAATTTGGTATATGGTAGTTGAATAAACAAAACAAGATTCTTCTAATAGAATGGTTACCTAGGACGTGTACATGACACGGTCCGAAGGGTTTTGTTAATTCAAAGGGTGCTAAAAGGGCATGCAAACTTCAATGGTTGAAGTGAGCATAGAGGAGTTGGAATCTTCACCATGATGAAAATGTTAAAGGAGTTTAATTTTATCGGGGATGATGAAGATGCTTGAATTTGCAAGAAATTAAGTGAAAGCGCTGAGAAAAATTTCCAATACATTATGTAGAGTACATATTGTTGATTGGAAATGATGTATCTTTTATTGACACAAGTTAAGAATTTCATTAAAATAGGATTTTCGATGAAAGACTTGGGCAAAACCGGAATATTTGGCATCAATGTCTATATGGATAGATTGAGGCGCTAATATGGTTATGCCAGACGTACATATATGAGATATTTAAAGGGTTCAATATGGAAACAATAAGAAAGGTTCTTGCTGCATGGAAAGGATTGTATCAAGATTCAAGTGTTTCAACACTTGGTGAGTAAAATCACATGAATATTTTGATCGATTATACCGTGATATGTATATATCTAGATATGTCCTATGCTCTAAATGTTATGAGCACATACCATAATGATTCATAAGATGATCATTGGAAGATAGTAAAGATATTCTTATGAGCTTTGGAAGGACTAAGAATATATCATGTATAAGTGACAAATAGTTGAAGGTAGTTCATTGTAAAGTGTTACATTGATACTAGTTTTGTCACAAGATACAAATTAAATTTATCTCAATTTAGACTATGGGCGGCACAATGTAATGGAAAGGATGTTCCATGATGAATTTGGATGAGTTCCAAAGTTGAGACATTGTGACGGATACTACAACAAAAGGCTAAGTATATGACTGCTATAGTAGCAGCAAAGGAGGGCATTTGTGTTAAGTAGTTTGTTATCAAACTAGGTGTGGTTCAAAGTGGGCTAATACTATGAAGATATATTGTATGACAATAATATCAACATATTTTAACCCGAACGAACTAAAGGTCTCACCAAAGGACCAAATTTATACAGTGCCATCTCATTTGAGAATGAGTGATGCGTAGAGACGCAAAGATATGCAAATACACACGGACCTAAAACTTTCAGATCCAGAGATTATGTTAACCACTAGCAATCACGTATATGCAACACCAGAAAGCCATATGTGTTCAATACGCAAAGTTTTTCAAACTAGATTATTGACTCTAGTGCAAGTGGGAGACTGAAGGGAATATGCCCGAGAGGCAATAATAAAGTGGTTATTATCTTATTCCATGTTTATGATAAATGTTTATTTTGCATGCTATAATTGTATTAATTGGAAACGTTAATACATGTGTGTTTAATAAACAAAATAAAAAGTTCCTAGTAATGCCTCTCATATAAACTAGCTCGTTGATTAACAAGATGATCAAGGTTTCCTGATCATGGCCATTGGATGTTGTTAATAACGAGGTCACAACATTGGTGGAATGCTGTGATGAACATTCATCTGAAGTATAGCATTACGATCAAAGTCATTATGTTTATATTGCTATAACATCATATGAAGTAATATTAGTCCGTAGACCATGAGATCATGTTAATCACTAACATCTGAAGAGTATCTTGATAACATCAAACGTCACACCGTAACAGGGTGACTAAAGGTGGGTTCAGTGCTACGAAGGTGTTATGTTGAGGCTCATGGATCAAGAGTGGGATTTTTCCATCCCGATGATGGATAGATATACTCTAGGCCCTCTCGGTGATATCACATTGAAATAGCTTGCAAGCAAGTGATGTGATCACTAAAATGTTATATCGCGGGAACGAGAAAAGAGTGCATGTCGGTAACGAGATAAAACTAGGTATTTGGATGCCGATGATCGAATCTCAGGCATGTAATATATCACGAGACAAAGGGATTTAGTTACGATGTTAAAGGTTCACACGATCAGAAGAGTCATCGTTGAATATGTGGGAGTCGATACGGATCTCCAGGTCCCGCTGCTGATTATTGATCAAAGAGGGGTCTCGATCATGTCTGCATTATTCGCGAACCATAGGGTGACACACTTAAGGGATATCGACACCATTTAGGAGCAAATATGTTTCAGATAGATATTAAGAAAATGTTGGAATCATTTCGATGGAAACCGGAATTGTTTCGGGTGAAATTGTAGAAACTGGTTCTGCATGTGATATTAAAATGTTGCAGGGGGTTTTATGTGAATGTTTGTTAATTAATGTAATTGACGAAATTCTGAATAAAATAAATAAAATAGTTTTATTTAATGAGATCTTGCATTAAATTTGGTGGAAATTTAATGCATGTGAGTGGAAGTGTGAGTGGAGGCATATTTATGTGAGTGGAGCATCCACCACATGAATGATGGAAGAGGTGGGGGCACCACCATGGCTGGCATGCCATGGCCCTTGGTTGCCCCCTCTTCCCTATAAAAGGCCCCCCTCTCCTCCTCACAACACACACCTCCTCGTGAAGGATCTCTCTCCCCCTCTAGTTATTCCCCATGGTCTCGGATTAGCGAGATACATGTTCCCGGTGGCTTTATCTGGAAAGGAGTTGCTTCTTCCGTTGCTTTGCTGGAGCGAGGGACGGAGGTTGTCGGGGTACAGGACGTGTGTGCGATCATGGATGCACCGCTGCTTTGCGGTGCTGGACTTGCTGGAGCTGGATCTGATGGACGTGTTGGAGCCAGACCTGCTGTCCTTCATCACGATCTTGAGATCGGCAAGTGTACGACTACATCATCCATGAGTTCCATCTCGTTAACAAAGCTTTGTTATCT
This sequence comes from Avena sativa, assembly GCA_916181665.1. NCBI lineage: Eukaryota > Viridiplantae > Streptophyta > Magnoliopsida > Poales > Poaceae > Avena > Avena sativa. The sequence continues at coordinate 690,223,634 of OV702289.1, forward strand.
TCGAGGGTAAGTTCTCTATGGATGTATATCCACCCGTTGCTTGTATCTAGTAGATAGATCTTGGCGTATAGTTCCCATCGTAGGAAATTTTTTGTTTTCTATGCTGCGAACCCAACAAGCTTGTATATCTTTTGAGTTGTAGGGTCACTGTAATGTTACCGATTCTTTCACTGTAAGCTCTCGAGGTCGAGGTTAGGCTTATGTCAGACATAGGTATGAGATTTGTCTAGCCATGATCCCGGGGGTGTCACATCCTATTGGTAAATGATGCAAATTTATTCTCCAATTAATAAAGTTGTCGTGATGACTTTCCCTTAGAAGGAAAAGTTCATAAAAGCTCTACTACTCTATCCATTTCCCCACAACTACACTTTGATAGGACTGGGGGGCTCAACAATGATGGATCAAAGTTAAACATGAGTTATGTAATTCAAAGGTTTTGAATGTAGTCCTTTTATATGCACATGGAAACTTTAATGTAATAGCTAAGAATATGTTCTAGGTTTCCATTGTTTGTTTGAAATTATTTGAAAATATCTCCTAGGTACAAGGGTAGATCACCCATGTATTTGTTTTCATTTCTCTCACTCTACATCTGAAGTTGCAATGTTTTTGTACTGCGTTGTTTTTTACACTTGTTACTGTCGGGAGTTGAACATTGGAATTGATATTTTGTTAGTATTGTTGTGTTGCTAAATCACTCATTTCACTGGCTTTATGACACTATGTTGCACTCCTTATAATTTTGCAGAACTAAGCAAGCTTTTTTAATTAATACTCCCTCCAATTGAACCAAAACCACGACACTTGTTTTTAAACGGAGGGAGTGCTAAACAAGTACATGCACATGAGAAGTAGCATTGGGACTGCAAATAACACATACATAGAACTAAACATCCCATACATTGAGCACAAGGAATACATGATCTCACATTGGTTATGATAACAAAGCTACCAACACACATTATCTCACATTATTTTGCATAACAAAGCTAACATATATCATCTCACATTGTTTGGGATAATATGTGACATCTCCCAAGTGTAGGAGATCTATTGTAGTACCTTTAAATATAGAAAATATTGTTGAATCCACGAGGAGCTGAAGGTATTGGTTAGAAAGTTCAACAAGTAAAATAGTAAAAGATGAGGATGTTTTATGTTTTGAGTTCATGGTTTGCAGAAAAGTAAATTGTTGTAAAGTAAATTGCAAGAAAGTAAATGCGCTTTTCAGAGAAACCCCAATCCTCTATGCAGCAAGAGGACAAGCTCAAGTGTGTGTTTTATATGTGAAAAATGTTGCTGAGGGCGACATAGATTCACTTAGCATATAGATTTCTAAAACAATATGGTAAGCATCTTGTCAAGTTTTATTCTCGTTGGATAGAACCTAAAATTGGTGCATCCATATACATGTGCAAGTATACCCCTAATGATTGATCCTAAGCCCATTTTCATGTGCAAACAAAGGATTCATTAAGACATAAAAGTCCAACCATTGCTTAAAGTTCTAAGGTCCCTGCTTAAGAACCCCCTAATGTAACTCAAAGTCTCTGGACATGGTTTCTGTCATTCTGTCCCTCCCTAGTCTTTTTATGAGCCCATAAATGTAAAGTAACATGAAATCCACGTTCACATATTACCATAATAGTGTAGGGGTTCCGCATATGAAAACAATAAATTTTACTCTATGCCCCTGAACCCTTGAAGCTGCCAGGACCTATCTATTAGTAATACAGTAACAGGAGGGACTTTTCATGAACTTACCCTTGAAGACCAAAAAGCGTTGTCAACGCTCAGGAGAGCGTGGTTGATGTAGACGAGCCGAAGCCGACCTCAAGGTCGTGATGAAGTCCTTGCGCTCCTTCTGGATCCAACGACTTGAGTGCCTCAAGTGCGACACCTCGCGGGGAGTTACACACGCCCGGTGCCTGACGATGACTCCCGCTTCCCCGATCCAGCAGCAGTTGCGGAAGTAGAGCTCCCGGATCCGAATCTCGCAACGCGACAGCGCTCCGCGGTGAAGATGTCTCTCGCTCGCGCAGTCCAGACTTGGGACCACGGTCACTAGAGAGAGAGGGGGAGAGATAAAATATCAATTAGAGGTCCTCCCAAAAGTGGGGAGACCTTTATTGATTATTGGTGTATTTTTCTAGGCCCAATACCCCACTATATATAGGGGGAGGGGATGTACTACCTCCCTCAAAGTCCCGGGGTGGGACTAAAGGAGAGGAGGAGGGAGGAGGTGGCCGCCGGCCACCTAGTGGGCCCCGCGCGGGGGGGCTAGGCCCAGCCAGCCTCCCCTTGCCCCTTCTCCCTCTCTCCTTTCACCTAATGGGCCCTCTTCCTCCGGAAATTGGCCCATTAAGCCTTTTTGACCTTTAATTGATTTTCTCTTTATTAAATAATTATGAATAAATGATTAAATCAATATTTAAGATTCATTCACATATTATTCAATCTCCGTGGCCATGGAACACCTTCCACCTCCACTCCGGACAACCTCCGGACTTACCGAAACCCTTCTGGTTTTCTCCCTATTAATCTTTGGTGATTCTACCGATCCTATAAACACTCTCTAAGCATCATCAAGCCCTTAAGCGTGATACCCCATGGTTCGGGAACACTCCAGACATGGTCGGGACACTCCCGCACCATTGATCAACAGAGGGACCTGGATGGCCATGTGACCCCTGTGCGTTCCACGAAGATCTTTCATCGTTTGAACCAGGACAGTCGTGTCTTATTCCCTTTGTCTCTCGATACTTGCATTGTCCGAGATCTGATCAATGACATCACCATGTCGCGTTCAATCTTGTTACCGAACAATGCTACTTGACTCGTTCCGACAAGTGATATCCCCGTGATAAAATCACACGCTGCGTAGCTATTGGATATAACTTCTCCGAGTGGGCCCTTGAGTATCTTCCCGTCACTTGGACGGACAAATCCCGCTCTTGACATATATTGCCTCTACGGTTTCCTCCGAATACCTGAACACACCTTTATAACCACCATTTTACCAGATGGCGTTTGATGCTATCTAAGCACTCTCGGGAGACAGTGATTGATATAGCCTCACGGTCTAAGGAATAGTCTACGAGGATCCTTTTCTAATCATCGTAACTTGAACTTCGTGACATGATCGGGTCACGATGTTTAGATTGGGTATTGGTTCATCATATCATTCTCAGAATGAGATGACTCCATTTCCAACTGGCATAAATGCCACATGATCAGGAAACTTGATCATCTGTTGACCAATGAACTAGTGACTAGAGTTTCACTAGGAACCCCTGGTTTGTTTGTATATCACACGTGTATTGATGTTTCCACTCAATACAGTTATAGCATGATATAAAACTTAATCATAAACTATATGAAATATGATAATAGTCCTTACTACTATTTGACTATAGGGCATATTTCCAACACATAGAACCACTTAAAAGATCAAAACTTAACCAAATACTCATTGCATACTATATGGAAATCATAGCCAATTCTTCATAATAGAGCTTCATGCATGTTTCCTCCACCGAACATCCTCTCCTAGGCTTGTTGGCATTCTTCACCAGACAGGGTGACTAGAATGGATATACTACTAGTTTTCTCTTTGTTGCTTCTGAAAATGTATTAGGGACCAATTTCCTCTTTGTTGATTCCGAAGATGTACTAGGGACCAGATTTCCGTCCAACCCAAAGTTGCAACGAGTAGTACTAGAATCTTGCAAACGGGCAAGTGCCATTGCTGCGGACCCGAGGTCATCTCCACCTAGGGATGTAAGTGGATAGGATAATTTCCACATCGAATTCATTTCCGAACCCGTTTTAGAGACTCCATATCTGATTTGAGTGAATCCAATGGATAAGGATATCCAGATCCGAACCTGTTTTAGAGACTCCATATCTGATTTGAGTGAATCCGATGGATAAGGATATCCGGATCCGAACCTGACACCCGAAAACGGTATAGGATATGGTATGCGTATTAGCACCCGGATATCCGTATCCGAAAATTACTTAGGATTATCTGATGGATTTACACCGAATAATCCGATTTTTCATCCGAAACATCAGAGTTAATAAAACATGAATAATAGTTAGTGAGCTGGTGAGTTCATTTGTTAAACATCTACACACTTATATAGTCATTTTATGGAATATAAAGTCCAAACTTGTTAGGATACTGAGTTACTTAAGCATGTGTTAGTGCTATTTTAGCTCTTGTGTGTATGTGTTATTTCATTCACATCGACTTATTTGTTTATGTGGTCAAGTTTTATTTACTCATTCAATCATGTTATAATTGTTGGATCCATTAGTATTTTGTTAAACTTGTTTTATCAATCAATTTTTGTTGTCAATCTACTTATGCATGTGCCGATCCGATTACTTCTTTTTCCGTCCCGAGTCCGCTCCATTTCCGTTCCGAATCCGCGGTGTAGTATATCTGTATTCGAATCCATAACCAGTCATTATTCGATCCGGTCCGAATCCGCGGGGAAAATATGGAATAGGATATGGTACAGAGGAAATCTGATCCGATCCGATTACATCCCTATCTCCACAGGGCCAACCCAAATGACCAAGGCATGTCCGATCGTGTCCAGACAGACAGGGGACATGTCCCAACGACACGACCCAAATGGGCCGAGACCTGGACATGTACGCGATGACCCATTTCTAGACCAAATTTGGGATGGTTTTGTGTCGACTCGGAGATCGCATGCTGATACGTCCATTTTGCATCACTATTCTATGTCACAATTCATTGTTATTCATTGATATATTTCGTATTGAGAGGTGATACTTATGTTATTTCATCTGTTTTTGCATGGTTGATGACTTTTGGAGCATGGACCGCTGCACTCAGGATTCTGATGGAAAAGGTGCTATTTGTAGGCAAAATTCGCGAAGATCAGAAAATCCGGGAAAATATACAAAAAATCCTATTTTTCCAGAAGACGAAGGAAGCCAGAAGGAGGGTTGGAGATGGGCCACAGGGGGCCCACACCACCCCCTGGCGCGGGCCAACCTAGGCCACGCAACCAGGTGGTGTGGCCGCCCTGGTCCATCCCTGGCACTCCCCTTTGGCGTATATCATCCTCCCGAAACCCTAATACTCGGGGAGCGACCACAGAAAGATTCCGCCGCCTCTACGGGGCGAAAAACACCGAGAGAGAAAGATCTCTCCGGCAGACAGATTTCTGCCGGGGGAATTCCTTCCCGGAGAGGGGAGATCGTCGCCATCAACACCACCATCAAGCTGGACTTCATCGGGATCATCATCATCATCACCACCATCATCACCATCAGCACCCTCATCACCATCTCCGTATTGCTGTAACAATTGCGTTGAATCTTGCATAGTTCATAGGAGGAACTTTCCCGGTGTTGATTACTCTTTGTAGTTGATGCTATTGAGTGAACCATTGAATTATTGTTTATGTTCAGATTGTTATACATCATTATTCCATCTCTGATCATGATCCATATGATGCCTTGTGATTAGTTCGTTTTGTTCTTGAGTACATGGGAGAAGTCATGTTGTTAGTAGTGGAGTTGTGTTGAGAAAGATTCAATAGTTTGATATTTAAGTTGTGGTGTACTTCTTCTAGTGGTGTCATGTGAACGTCGACTACATGACACTTCACCTATATGGGCCTAGGGGAATGCATTGTGTATTTGGCTACTAATCGTAGGGGTTGCCAGAGTGACAAAAATCTGAACCCCCGTTAGGAAACCATTGCACAAGGGATGTAAGGGTCTTAGAGTTTAAAGCGGTGGTTAGGTTTCTACCTTAATTACTTTTTTATACTTACGGATGTTTGCAAGGGGTATAATCACAAGTATGTATTAGTCCTAGGAAGGTCGGTACATTAGCACAGGTTCACCCACACAACACTTAGCAAGCTAAAGAAGATTAATCAACTATATGAAGCGAAAGCACTTGACAGTATTCCCATGTGTCCTCGAGAATGTTTGGTCATCTTAAGTAATACAACCGGCTTGTCCTTTGCTGCATAAAGGATTGGGACACTTGCTGCATTTATTCCTACTGTCTTTTATTTACTCGTACTTTGTTTACTTGCTTTATCAAAAACCCCTAAAAATCCGTTTGCTAAGTATTTGCAGAGAATTCATGATCCATACCACTAGCCAACACCTTCTTCTCCTCGTTGGGTTCGACACTCTTACTTATCGAAAATACTGCGATACACCCCCTATACTTGTGGGTCATCAAGACTATTTTCTGGCGCTGCTGCGGGGGAGTGAAGCGTTATTGGAGAGTGGAACTGGTAAAGGATACTTCTACTATGAGTATTGTTTACTTCTACTAGTTGCTTTATTTTCGTTATGGATAATTTGCTGAGTTTCTTATTTGGTAATGCTACTACCACTGCTAAGGTAGTAGATAAGCCACCACCTGCTGAGAATGATGCTTTTAAAATACCTACAAGAATTATTGATTGTGTTAAGGATAACTACTATGTTGGGGATGGAACTGTCCATCCCGGTGATCATTTGCTCTTTATACACGAATTATGCGGGTTGTTCAAGTGTGCAGGTATTACTATAGATCAAGTTAAGAAGAAGTCATTCTCACTATCGCTGAAAGGAAGAGCTGAGGACTGGTATAAGCTACTGAAGAATGGTCAAGCTCTGGAATGGGAGGAAATAGTGCCTCTCTTTTATTCAAAGTTTTATCCTCCTAGTGAGATTCATAAAGATCGGAATCAAATATACAACTTTTGGCCTCTTGATGGAGAGAGTATAGCTCAAGCTTGGGGGAGATTGAAGTTACTAATGCTCAAATGTCCCATTCATGAGCTCCCCAACAATATTATTATCAATAACTTTTATGCAAGGCCCCCTCTACATGACAAGGATTTATTGGATGCTTCTTGTGCTGGATCATTTACTCGTATTGAAGAAGAAGCTAAATGGGATATTCTGGACCATATTCAAGACAATGCTGAAGCTTGGGAGAATGATAAAGGTAGAAAGTCAGGTATAAATTATGATTATGAATGCATTGAATCTTTTATGGGAACTAATGACTTTCAAAATATTAAAAATGCTTATGGTCTAGACTCTCAAGCTATTGCTTCTTATTTTAAGGCTTTTGCTTCCTATATTGAAGTGCCTAAAAAGAAGTGGAATAAGTATCATGAACCTTATAAAGATGTTGCTAAGAGTGTTTTGGCAAGAAATACTGAAGTTTATACTGCTAATCATGTTTTACCTGAACCTTATATTGAGAAAATGCCTTTCCTAGTTAAGATAAAGGAACATTCTATGATAGCTAGTATGGTTAATGAAAGTACAAGTAAAGCTGCTGAACCTGATAAACAAATGATTAATGAACCTATAATAGCAAATGTGAAAGACTTTGTTACTAAATATGAAGAAGAGGGACACACTATCCTTTGTAAGGATACCTCTAATATTGTTTCACAAAGTAGTGTTATGAGAGCTAGTATTCATGTGTTTTCTGTTAGAATAAGTGATCATTGTTATGATGGTCCTTGTGACAGTTATATTGTTAAGTTTATGCATGGTACTGAAATTTACTATGAGAGAGAGGGAAAAGTGTTCTTATGCATCTCAATAATATCAAGTTTCCTCGTTTTATGCTGAATGTTTTTATGTTGCACTTCTTTTGCCTTCTTATGCAAGTAGCCTCTGGTTTCAACAACTTGTTTGTTTACAAAATTACCTTGCATAGGAAGTGGGTTAGACTTAAAAGTGTGTATTCTTGCTTCTTATTGCTCTCTTTCACTTCAATTCATATTCCTGAGTGAGCATCTTCAAAATTATCATGCCCATCTTAATGGCTATAAAGAAAGAGCTTTTTGGGAGACAACCCAATTTATTTTTTGCTTTCAAGTTTGTTTTTGTTTCTTTGAGTCTTGGAAGTTACTACTTCGGTAATAACCTCTCCTTATCCGTTTTGTTTGGTTTTTGTGTCAAGATCAACCTCTAATGAGAGAGAAGTAATATTTGTGGCAGTTGCTGTCCCGAAACAGATTTTTGTGCTTCACCGTAAAAATTCGTGAGAGATCTCTGTATGTCGGATTGAGCTGTAATTTTTTGTGCTTCTACCCAAGGTTGTTATTCAACTTTCATTAGTTTTGCACTTTTTGATTTGAGCAACATAATATTTTCGAAAAAAATGATCTTTACCCGCTGGTCTGTTTTGACAGATTTTGCCACTCTTGCATTTGCTTCTTTATTCGATTTCCTTTTTGAATTCTTTTTGGGTTTTCAGAAGGAGTTACTACAGTAGCTTATGTTTTGATGGTTTTTAGTTGAAGTTGGACTCAAAAGGTTTTATCACTTCACTTATATTAATGTTGCTAATGAGAACTGTGTGAAGTTTTATGTGAAAGAAATTTCCAGGAAGTGGAGATAATGGTGTAATAAGGAAGAGAAAGGTTTTATGACTTAAGTAATAAGTGTATGAAGGTGAAGATATTGATACTATTCAAGTGGTGACTCCGGAAGAATCTACTAGATACCAAATTCAGAGACCTGCAGAGCCCGCTTTCAAATAGGTAATAGTTCTGGTAAGAAAAGTTCCGCGAAAATACTATCCAATTATATTTTTGCAGTTTTTAGACAATAAGAAAAGCTACGAAGCGAAAGAGGGACGGAAACGGAGCCAGGGTGGCTCACACCACCCTGTGGCGTGGGCCCACCCCTGGCCGCGCCACCAGGTGGTGAGTCCATCCCGGACTCCGCCTTCGACTCGTTTTCTCCCAGTACCTTCCTTTTGATATGAAACTTCGTAATATATAACCCCCCGGATCCCCCGAGGTTCGTATATCATGTTTTCTTCATGTTTTCGTTTCGATCTGTTTCTGCTAGGAACATACTCTTTGAAGGTTTAGAAGCACAATGGTGTCCGCCAAGGATAAAGGGAAGGAGCCTATGGAGGAGGATCTCCAAGACCCAGGGAAGGAGGAGGAGATCAAGAGTGAAGATGAAGAGGAGAGAGGCCAACATCCGCACACCGACACTACCATTGCAAGCATTGGAGTGGTGACAAAACCTGCCAGGGTTAGAAGGACTGCACGATGCAGACTGGGGGGGAAAGCTCCTCGTCACTGCTTGGCTCCACGCTCACTTCCTCCATGCACCAAGAATCCTTTCCATACCCTTATCCATGAGCATCAATACCAGAATATGCCCAAGGAGAAATTACCCTCCAATTGGGATTTGCCTCGTTCTAGCCATGCAGGAAAAGAAGACTTCAAGGAGGAAGAGTGGGGAAAGAATAGCAATAGCTGGAATTCTCAACCCGACATGATCATGAGCCGCATTGAGCAAAACTCACAGCTGATTCGTAATCTCGCCTTCGAGATTAAGGACTTGGGGAAACTTATCAGAGAGCTCATCGAGAGGATACCACCACCACCTAAGGAGTAATTTGTCATCAGGTTTGGCATCCCCTTGGTTTGTTCCAAGCTTGGGGGAGTGCCACGGTATCACATAACTATCTTCTATCTTTTTACCTTATTAGTGGAGTCATATCATGAATAGAGAAGTTATTGTGTAGGATGGTTTGCATTGTGGAAGTGTCCCCTCTCTCGTTAGATATGTATCCCTTGGTGTGATTTGCCGTTATGGAATATTAATGAGAAGTTCTATCATTCACTCTTCTTCATAGCTTATATTAGTTTTCAATTCGTGGTTATATGATTGATCTTGTTGATTAGTATTGGTATCACTTTGGGATCATTGAGTTAATTTAGTTGGTTTTGGCAAACCTGGCTCGGTCAATAGCGACACTATTTTTGAGAGTTGAATGAAAAACATAATAGTACTCTAAAGAAAAATAATTTCATCATCTTTCTTTCTTGATTTGCTCATAAGTTTAGTATTCTTTAGTTAAGATCTTTTGTGCTTCCAAGGAAGATTGCATGTTTGTCTTTATCACTTGTATGTTTGTTTGTTTCCTTCAACTCTTATACTTGCTACCCAGCCTTGCTAGCCAAAAACCTGTGCCGAGAGGAAATTCTTCTCGTGCATCCACCTCACTTAAACCAAAAACCATGCCATTTGTGTCCACCATACCTACCTATTAGCATTATTGCTATTCCAAGTAAATTCTTGTTTTGTCTACCTCCCAAACTAAAATTGTTATGTGAAAATTAGTGATTAAAGCTCTCACGAACTTGATGGCATACTTTAATTTTCTTGCATTTAATAAACTTGAACCATTGGGTCCTTCTTTGTTGCGTATATGCTTGCGCTTTATAAGTTGAAGTTAGAAAAACCATGTATCATGGGGACCGTTTTCAACACTTCATTGGTACTTTGTACCTAGTTGATATCATGATCTTTTGCTTATGGATCCTGGCGGTGTGAAATAGAAGTGGAACTTGTAAGTTCATGGAGTTTATATGTGTGTTAGAGAAACGCCTGGGCCGCTAGCCTAAGCCATGCCTAATCATGGTGGAAACTTGCAGCATAACTATAGTGAGCATTCTATGAAGCATCCTCAATAAAAACCTATGCAAATAGCAAATAAAAAGATCACTGAGATGCTCACTGTCTGCTTCCCTTATCATTTTGATTATGGATAGCTCCTGTGTCATGTGCAAGGTGTACCCCGTTGGCGGTTCTCAATGATACACATGTATTTACAATGACAAGAGCTTACTCGTGACTGAAGTTGAGTAGCATGAGGTTCGGTACTCATAAGTAAGGGGCATGAGATTTCAACTTATAACTTGTCAAGCATATCCTCTTAGTTGTGTCACTTTAACCTTAATCACCAAAAGATGCCTGTGATAGGGGCAATGAGAGCTAAAAGCTAGTAAGTACCATAATTTTTGGGAGCTCTTTATGAGACTTGCAATCCCTGCTTCCCTCTGCGAAGGGCCTTTCTTTTACTTTTTAGTTGAGTTAGTAAACCTATTCCCTTCTATCTCAGCAAGTATTTTGAGTTGTTGTGTTTCATTCATTCATATGATGATTTATTCACTTATGTTTCTTATGTTCCTTGTTTTGCACATTGCTCTTATCTTGATGTTTACTACTTTGAAAGCTATTATTGAAAACCAGTTATTTGTGAACTCCAGCAAATTATCAACTATTATTCGACCAAGAGCTAAGTTTGCCATTACCAATTATGATTCACTTTATGTATCTTTATTGTGTTTCCTTTACTTATTGCAAGTTAAGTTATATAATAGTGAGTTGTCTTCTATTATGATCTATGTATTTGATGAATGTGATGCTTCTTGTTCGTATTCTTTTATCGACTCTTCACTCCATAAACCTGAGGCCATGTTTATTGAGCTCAGTTTCGCTTGGGGACAAGCGAAGTCTAAGCTTGGGGGGAGTTGATACGTCCATTTTGCATCACTATTCTATATAATAATTCACTGTTATGCATTGATATATTTCGTATTAAGAGGTGATACTTATGTTATTTCATCTGTTTTTGCATGGTTGATGACTTTTGGAGCATGGACCGCTGCAGTCAGGATTCTGATGAAAAAGTTGTTGTTTGCAGGCAAAATTCGCGAAGATCAGAAAATCCGGGAAAATATACGGAAAATCCTATTTTTCCAGAAGACGAAGGAAGCCAGAAGGGGGGGCTAGAGATGGGCCACAGGGGGCCCACACCACCCCCTAGCGCGGGCCAGCCTAGGCCGCGCCACCAGGTGGTGTGGCCGCCCTGGTCCACCCCTAGCACTCCCCTTTGGCGTATATCATCCTCCCGAAACCCTAAGACTCGGGGAGCAACCACAGAAAGATTCCACCATCTCTGCGGGGCGGAAAACACCGAGAGAGAAAGATCTCTCCGGCAGACAGATTTCTACGGGGGAATTCCTTCCCGGAGAGGGGAGATCATCGCCATCAACACCACCATCAAGCTGGACTTCATTGGGATCATCATCATCATCATCACCACCATCATCACCATCAGCACCCTCATCACCATCTCCATATTGCTGTAACAATTGCATTGAATCTTGCATAGTTCATAGGGGGAACTTTCCCGGTGTTGATTACTCTTTGTAGTTGATGCTATTGAGTGAACCGTTGAATTATTGTTTAAGTTCAGATTGTTATACATCATTATTCCATCTCTGATCATGATCCATATGATGTCTTGTGAGTAGTTCGTTTTGTTCTTGAGGACATGGGAGAAGTCATGTTGTTAGTAGTGGAGTTGTGTTGAGAAAGATTCAATAGTTTGATATTTAAGTTGTGGTGTACTTCTTCTAGTGGTGTCATGTGAACGTCGACTACATGACACTTCACCTATATGGGCCTAGGGGAATGCATTGTGTATTTGGCTACTAATCGTAGGGGTTGCCGGAGTGACAGAAACCTGAACCCCCGTTATGAAACCATTGCACAAGGGATGTAAGGGTCTTAGAGGTAAAAGCGGTGGTTAGGTTTCTACCTTAATTACTTTCTTGTACTTACGGATGTTTGCAAGGGGTATAATCACAAGTATGTATTAGTCCTAGGAAGGTCGGTACATTAGCACAGGTTCACCCACACAACACTTAGCAAGCTAAAAAAGATTAATCAACTATATGAAGCGAAAGCACTTGACAGTATTCCCATGTGTCCTCGAGAACGTTTGGTCATCTTAAGTAATACAACCGGCTTGTCCTTTGCTGCATAAAGGATTGGGCCACTTGCTGCATTTATTCCTACTGTCTTTTATTTACTCGTACTTTGTTTACTTGCTTTATCAAAAACCCCTAAAAATCCGTTTGCTAAGTATTTGCAGAGAATTCCTGATCCATACCACTAGCCAGCACCTTCTGCTCCTCGTTGTGTTCGACACTCTTACTTATCGAAAATACTATGATACACCCCCTATACTTGTTGGTCATCACACGCGTCTAGGCACGTCACTCTCTTGCCCTACTTTGGACCACCAGCCAGTGGCTGAATATCAGTCCACCCCTTCCACTTCTACCAAACTCGAATTTCATTGGTGCCAAACCCCTAGCTAGCGATGGAGGGAGCCGTATCTGCCCCAACCACCACCAAGTCCACCAAGCCAAATGTACTTCTCAAGATGAAGGAGCTGATAGATTCAGAGTGGGTGGACGAGAGCAGGAAGTGCGCACTCGGAGAGGCACGACCAAGGCATGGGTGGCTAAAGCAACACCCGCCATCAAAGAAGCCAAACAGGTAGAGGTCGACACCACCGTTTAGGCCAAGGCCCACGACAAAGTCGCCGCCAAAGGGATCGCCTCCCAGGACCTCCTTCTCATTAAACAAGAGGCGCTCACTAAAGTCTTGGCCCTGGCTGGCGTCGACGTCGTGGTCGGTGCATCATCGACAAGCTCGGTTTCCTCGGCTGCACGTGGCCGCCTCTTCTTTCATGATCGCATGTCGCATCCGTGGAGAGGGATGCACTCCCATCGCTCACGTCCAAATGCGCTCCTGGCTCGGAGGCTCCCGATCGACATCGCCAGAGATCATGTCAATGCATGTGAATCTTTCCATCGACCTAACCACACCCCCAGCCCGACGAAATTATGCATGAGCATGGCAAGGGGCCATGCAAGATCCCCACAGCAAACATGCCCATACCCCGCTTCCTATTCGATGATTTTAGTCGCTGGGTGTCAACAAGGGAGGAGGATGATGAGGCTGTGTTGCACTAGATCATCACTAAGGCCACAACCCTAGACGATGAGCCATTCAACAAAGCACCATCAACATCAACGATGAGCCATTGTTTAGACATTATGCGGAGCCAATGGATGACAATGGAGGGGACGTGATGGATGTCAACAATGCTGATGGCGATGAAGCCGAGCCTACTGATGGCGTAACACAAAAGAAGAACCAAAGGACCGACTAATGCACTGTGAAGGAGGACAATATCCTTTGTGAGGCATTGATGAAAATTGCACAAGATCCGATTTGTGGTGCCAAGTAAAAAGGGTCGACATATTGGCAGAGAATTTTCAAGTACTTCCATGAGCACAAGAAGTTCAAGACTTACCACATCCATGGTGATCGAAATAACATCTCTCTTCAAAAGAGATGGGGTTTCATCAATGTGAAGTGCAACAAATTTTGCTGTGCATACGAGCATGTGGAGACTCGGCCCGTGAGCAGCATCGACGTTGGAGACATGGTAATATCTTGTCCATTTTGGTTCACATACATTGCATATGTAGCATATTTTGTGGACTCTCATTCTTTTGTATACGTGACCCAAACTATGGAGTAATTCAAAGAGAGGTATGAAAACAAAGCCATTCTCGTTGACCCATTGTTGGATGATGATCAAGAAATGCCCGAAGTGGGAAACGAGCTTTGCCCTTTACGAGAAGAGTGTTGATGGCTCGAAAAAGTGAGGGAGTGAGTCATTGATCACCGATCTTGACGAGGGTGGACCAAGCACGTATAACCCAAGGAATGGCAGTGCTGTTCAGCCAAGGGGCCACAAGACCACCAAACAAGATCTCAACCGCCAAGCCACATCACTTGCATTGCAAGATATATACATTGAAAGGGTTGATTGTGGAGAAGGAGAAGAATGCCAAGAGGGAGGAGAGGCGCCGCAAGGAGAAAGAGGTCACCATTGGATGCTTCGTTGACCTCACAAAGAAAGGTCTTGCGGTTGAAGTGGCCAATGCCTGATCAAGAGCCATTGAGGTCGAGGCTAAACTCATGGCCGAGGAGACGAAATTCATGATGATGGACTTGAGCATTTTAGATCCAGTTCAAAGGATATGGTTTGAGAAGAATAAAAATGAGTTTCGTGAACGTCTAGCGTGATCACGTTGATGATCTACTATCTTTTTTGCATTTCATATGTAACTTGTGTTATACTCCATTTATTCTGAAATACTCTACATTCTAGTCTTAAAATTTGTTCTGAAATAATCTACATTTAGATTTTAGTCAGAAAGAACATAGAAAACGAAGTGGTTTTGCTCTCTCTATTGGATGTCATCATTTTTAATAGATTGGATTGGTTGTTCTTTATTTAAGTAGTACTAATAAATGTAATACTAATTTGTCAGATTTTTTCTAGAATGTAGATTAAGTAAGAACGGAGAGAGTATTGCACTATGTTTCGCTACTATGGCATGTGAATTTGGTGATTTACTAATTAGTGGTAATTTATTTGCTAGTGAATTTGTTTTTATTGTCCCGTTCATCCACATTTTGCCAATTTAAACAAAATAGTCCAACTAGACGTATCCGAACCGAATGGATCGCGTCATCGTGGACACCGTACCAAAACCTAGCCTGGAGAGAGATGGGGATCGGGGAAGCAGGTTTTTCTTCTGTGGGACCGAGAATAATCCACGTTGTGGGTCCACGTCCGTCTTTGAGTCATCGCCCAGCAATTCCGTAGCCGGTAGCTTCAGTCGGCTTGCTCTCTCACGGAATCCCCGCCGCTGCGCACCCTCCTCCACGGTATCATCTCCGACCACCGCGTCTTCTAAAGTCGCGAGCCCCCAATCCGAACGCCCGCGCCGCCGCATCCAAAGTCCAAAAAGATGGTCCCTCGGAATTTCGCCGCTCCAGCTCCTCGCCGGCCGCACCTCCTACAGACAGCCCACGGCGACGTACGCGCACGGACTGCGCGACCCCCCTTTCCCTCCACAAGCCATCGATTTTAGCATGGTATTCGCTGTGGAGTGGAGGTGGATTTCACAGGGGTAGCGGAGGATGCGCCGTCGCAGGTGGGGATAAGGTCGTCGGTGAAGGCGGCGGGGCGGGGAGAGCAGCAGAGGCTTCGCGCTTGGTCCCGGCTCACATTCCACCGGCCGCCATGGGTTTCCCGGTCCTCCGCGTCGCCATGAATTGCTCGCTCCTCCGATCCGCCGTGTTCGGTAAGCGGAGCATGACCGCTCGCGCCGAGCAGCTCATGGAGTAGACCCCGGGGGATCTCACCTCCCCAGCTCCTCGGGACCCCTGTCAGCATCAAGCCCCGAGGAGAGCTGCGCGCGGGGCGCCTCCCCGGTGGACGCCACGACGTCCCTGATGGTCCCCAGCAGGTGCCCTCGTCTGCGGAATCGAGCGGAGTGTGTATGCACTTCTCATATCAACTTAGTGTAACTGTCTCAATTATTCCTAGAATGCATAACGCTACAGCAGGGGATTTCTGAATGGAGTGAGTAGGAAGATGTTATTCTTAGTTGGGATCTACGAATTAAACGACTCTAACCAGATTGAGTTAATTTGGACTGACACTGAGGAACTCACTTCATCTAGAAAATGTTCGTTGTTATACAGTTCAATATCATAAGCACAACTGTTATCCATGTCATGATTCGACATGTGTGTCCTTTTTTCCAGAAAGATACAAACCAAGCTAGCAGAGGTAGTAGTGTGTACTATAGCTATGCATAACAGTATAGTAAATATCACATTGCTGGTCTCTCATTGGTTTCCTGGAATTATGATATATGCCAGAATCTATTTTGTCTGTAAATCGCTACTATCCATGTCATGATTCTGTTTCATACGCAAAAAGGTTGAAACTGAGGAACTTACTTCAGAAGGGTCTCTTTCTTGTCAGAGGACCTTCCAGTATATACTTATTTGTATTATACAATTAACTTATGGCAAGTTCATTCTTAAATGGAATTTCTTTGGATAATGCTGTTTTGCTTCAAAAGTGTCATAAGTCTTTGAGCTATCTATCATAAGTCTTTGAGCTATCTATCATCATTCTTAGTCGATGCATATTTATGAAAGACGAGCAATCTCCATCATGCGATTTTCAGAATTTGCACGTGATGGCGAACAATATGTGTTAATGCAATTATTTTCTATCGTGCAGTCTGTGAACACGATGATATATGCTACAGAAGGTGCCAAGGATATGCTGGTCATGTTCTGATTTACCATGGCATGTTAGCCTTCAAGTTCATGGAGAGAACATTGGAATTTCAGAGGTAATCTTTTTTTATATCTTTCATTTGTCTCCACTTTCTGATTCATCTTTGGCAGATTTTCTTATCTTTTCAAGATTATTTGTTATGATTTATTTTTTCACTTGAAGATGCTTATCATATATGGAATAAATAAGTTCAATCAAATATCTGATTCCTAAAATGTTCATATGATCACTTTATGAAGGTAATCATAAAGAACTACAAATTTTATATGAAGAAAGTTAGAGGTCCTTCAAAATCTAACAAAGAGGATTCAGCCAATCCTCCTGACATGGCATTGCCTTCTTCCTTTCAAGGTAAACACTAAATTGGAATGCTCTTTCAGATTACACGAAGAAATTAGACAATATGCAACTGCATGAATGAATGTGTGGCTATAGAACTATGATTTTTTAAGAGGATATTTTCTCATTGTGGTTTCAGATTTTATTCAATCGCTAGCAGTTTGTACGGCAGCTAAGAAGCACTCAGATCATGTTGCAGCAAGCAAGATGTATTTTTACCTGCCAAGTTGCCGCAAGTATATCAGCTCGTTCGATTAGTAACGAGTTAATTGCGGCAAGCAAGATCTTTTCTTACCTGCCGTAACGATTTAATTATGGCCTTTAAATGAACAATTTAGTTGAGTTAGTTAAAACAACTCGGGATTCTTGTGAGTTTTCTTGCGCCTGGATAGTGCCCGCTGCTGGCAAACTGACTTGTGCGAAAAAAAGAGCCTTGGTGCCTGATGGCTAATTTGTCGTCGACCCAAGCTAAAATTCTGGGATTGGATTGGTTCGGGCCTAACGTCTAGGAAATCGACCCTAGCACCTGCTGTTAGCACCCATGTTGTAGATGGCCTCATATGGATATTTGCATCAGTTTGCTCTCATTAGTTGTTTGATGTCTTCCTTTTTATCATTGGCGAGAATTTTTTCTTAGTTTTCTCATTAGTAGAATGCAGCATTGCCTTAAGTAAGAAATATTGACTTTTTAAATTGAGCTAATCCAACCGCTATGTATCTTATTTTTGGAAAATGATCTGGAAAAGCTAAATAGAAAGCCTTTTCTTGTTTCACTTATATGCTAGTTGATCTTTTGACTACTCCACTGGGGAATACCCTTTATGGTGCCCAAACAAGTAGGACGTGATGTCAGGATTTTAATATCATATCTGAAGTTAAATGAAATGAGCATTTGAAAGCCTGATTGTACCTCAATTAAATGGATTATCTAGTAATTTTATTTCCTTATTTTGTTGAAATGTGTTGTCATTACCACAGCTTAAAGCAAACTCATATCTTTTAGGTTTATCCCCCAAACAAGAAAGTCATGGAGCTGCCAAAATTCTTAAACTGAACCGCATTGGCCTTCCAGTTCAGAAGTATGTTTATTTTTTTTTACTTTCTTCTCATCAGCGGAAGTTCGTTAGCAAATTGATGATTTACACTGGAAATTGTCGAGACAGAACTTTTTACTTTTCAGGGAGCAAGAAGTTATACCTATTACAGTTATGGAACAAAATGTCACTTTCACCATCCAGAGAGGATCATAGATGCTCAATTATATCTACCAACAGGCTATGAGGATAATGCCCTGCCATCTTCACCTCACTTAAAGAAATCCTCTAGCCATTCAACCTTTGACACGCCATACCTGAAAAAATGTTATGACCATGCAACCTTAGATGGCACATCATGCCCACATAGTAGATATTACTCAAAGAAGTCCTCTGACCATGGAACCTTAGATGGCACATCCTCTAGCTCAGAGGTCGTGCTGCCAAACATGCTTAGAATGCTATTACCTCCCCAAAAGACACCTCCTGATACAGAAAGAAAGGTGAAAAATGTATGTTCTATATATGTGCATATATTGGATATTGCTCAATATGCGTAGCGCCATTTGGGTGCTCCTTCGATATTATAGATATTATTGTGGTCTATGCCTTTTCAATAATTTCTTATTTCATCTGCTTCATGTAGAATTCAAACTGGTCATCGGCTTCAGATGATTCCAACAGGTGATGCTGTTCAGCCGATGGTGAAGATGGACCTCTATGCAAGCAGGAGCATATGGATTACCTTGAGAGGCCTGGCAGACCGGAATGTCCTTTCTATATGAGATATGTTGATTCTAAATTTTCAGAAGCATGCAAATATGACCATCCAAAGACAGATTCCATAGTAGATGCCGTTGGAGAGATCCATCACTGGAAAAAGAAGTGAGGAGTATCTGGAGAGACCTGGTGAACCATAATATCCGAATCAAAGACTAAGTGACACTGTGGGCCAGAGCTGGTGCAACAGGGCTCAGGGACATCCTGCCTATGACATGGGATGTAAATAGTTTTCCATTTCCTGTAATGCAATGTACCTCTTAGGAGTTTTGTATCAAAATTCTACCTTTTCAATGAAATGAAATGCAAAGCTGGCCAGCAACCAGAATCACGCAGACAGACCATGAGTGCCAGCAACAGCAGTATCCAGAGAGACCTGGTCAACCAGACTGCCGGTATAATTCATTTTGAGAAATGTTATCATCTATCAGCATATATATTTCATCATTCAAAAGGTAAGAGTTCTGACTTGTTGCCATCCCTTAGATCCACCTCACTCTGATGACATGTCCAAGAGGTGCTGACGGGACCTGAAATACACGGCTTTGTAGAATACCTATCTATATAGAAGCCGGGAGATGCCAGTTTGGTTCAGCATGTGAATTTGGTCATCTCAAAGATACATGTTCAACTACAGAGGTATATATGCATTCTTTTACTGTTGTCCAACTAACTCTGTAGGTTCAATCATCATTTTTATGACCAATTTTTTTCTTTGGCAGCTGCACTATTTGAATTGTTATTGCATAATTGAAAAGGATGAAACATTGATGAATGATTGAACGTAAACATATATTTCAAAATTTCTTGTGGTTTTGTTAAACATTGGAGTTGGCATTAATGTACAACGATACCAATCAAGTAAGTTCTCTGTAGCTCCTTTCTCCATCGCATTTACATGCTGTTAATAATAAACTTGCTCTCCCATTATTTCCTCTACATTTTACTTCCTATTTTTATTTTTTGGTAACAGTTTGTTTGCGCCAAGAATAAATCAACCAATTCCGTCCTAAAAATACAAATCAGTTCCTGCAATGCTTTCAGCCTGTGAACAAACCAGGGGCATGATAACCTTTGTCAGGCTTAGGAATGTAAGTGGCTGCCCGTTTACCGCCGTTTATTTCTTGTTAGTTATAAACTTGCGATAATTGAAACAAACCCCCCAAAAAAGGAGCCAATAACAAACTAAGTGGCGATATGCGGGCCAAACGGCGCGCCCTTTGGCATCCCTAGTCAGTAGTCAGGCTGTCCTTCGTCCCTATTTGATCCATGTGGCCAACACTTAAATAATTTTTAGTGCCCATTTACTCTTGCTATGTTATGAGAGTTGCTTTACATGGATTAAATATGTATGATCTGTTTCAGCTAGCGTTGTGTTATTGGTCATTTCTTTTATGTGGATTTGTAGTATCTATCATCTGTTATAGTCGTGGGCGGATTTTTGGTTTTGTAGTGGAGTTATATGTTGTGCACAATTAAATGGCTCATAAGTTGTGATCTTATAAGATGGCGTTGTTGCGTTGGCGTTTTCGTGAGTATTTCTCAAATGCTAGTTTGCTTGGCATTTGCCAAAAATAATTTCTTGTCCTCTCTGAACTTGCCAAATTTGAATCGTTGTCTGAGTTCAGTTCCTGACTTCAAAGTTGTAAGGCCATATGCACTATGTATACCAAAAGCGGTTCAAAAGACTCCTTGAAGCGATTCTACACATAGTGGAGCATCCACTCCTTGCTCCAGACACAACAAGCAAACCAACTTGTTGGTTCGGTTCGTACCGATAAAACAATGATTCATTTATCGATACAAAGAGACAGGGAGAAGACTGCTCACCGGAAGTGGCAGGGAAAGAAGGAAAAAGTAATCGTTCTTCTACTACTGTTACTAGGCCCCATCGGTACTGTATAATGCGGTTCATACATAGTAGCAAAACAAAAGAGATGCGATTCTTTATTTGACACCCTTTTACTTTGAACCGGCTACACCGTGCACGGTGGTCTAAGCTAAGCATGCGTTCTACTACGATCGATTACCCTACCAGTTACCGATCGATTACTACGATCCTTCTTTTTCTGAAGCTCAGCGCAGCTTTGTCCAGTTCGTAGCTTGATTGAGTTAGGGTATTAAGCAAATGTAAATCACAGGCATGCGACCGCAAAAGCTGCAGCGAACTATGCAAACGCGCACGATTTTGATCGGATGAGTCACAGCGATGGGAATATGGGATGCACGAGATACGATGGCATCAAACTTTTTCTCGCTCTCGTCCCATCCACAGTCGACAGCTCGGCCTACCCTGCTACGCAGCTAAAGAACACCCCTGCTACGCCTCCATGTCTACACTATACCCGCATAAGCACCAGTACCACCAGCCCACAGCTAAAGAAAAGAGAGAGAGAGAGTCATCTTCCTCCTCTGGACTTCTCTCCCTAGCGCGCTCGCCCACCAGTACCACCAACCCACAGCTCTCCGTTCTTGCCTTCACATCCACTGATTTTGAACCTGTTCGCTATTTGCCTTCACACCCCTGCTACTCCCAGCCGAGATGACATCCTTTGCCTTCACACTTCTCTTGTTAACCCTCACTTTCCTCCATCCTTCTGCGTGCCATCCAAATGAGGATCAGACAAAGCCCTACCGCACATACATCATCCTCCTCAAGCCACGCACCGACGTTGGCAGCGACGACGAGCACCGTTGGTGGCATGAGTCGTTCTTGCCAAGCCCACTCGCTGGCTCCGACGAGCCACGGCTCGTCCACAACTACACCGAGGTATTCACCGGCTTTGCCGCGAGGCTCACGGAGGCTGAGCTCGAGATGGTGTCCAAGAAGACATCCTTCGTGCGCGCGTTTCTGGACCAGCTGTGGCAGCCCTCCTCCACGCACACCCCGGAATTTCTCGGGCTGAAGAAAGGCGCCGGCATGTGGAGGGACGTCAGCTACGGCAAGGGGGCCATCATCGGGGTCCTGGACACCGGCATCTACGCGGCCCATCCTTCCTTTGATGACAGTGGCATCCCGCCGCCGCCGTCAAAGTGGAAGGGTTCATGCCATGGCGCTTCCCGCTGCAACAACAAACTCATTGGTGCCAAGTTCTTCAACTTTTATGCCAATGACTCTAGAGATGACGCAGGCCATGGGACGCATACCGCATCCACTGCTGCTGGGAACTTCGTCAGTGATGCCTCGGCCGACGGCCTCGGCAGGGGCACAGCGTCCGGGATTGCTCCGGGGGGCGCACCTGGCCATGTACAAGGTGTGCACACTCCTTGGGTGTTATACCTCAAACATAGTAGCCGGGTTTGACGAAGCTGTCAAGGATAGGGTAGATGTGCTCTCAGTTTCCCTCGGCCCTGTTTATAATGTCAACTTCACTGGAGACCCTGTTGCCATTGGCGCACTCAATGCCGTAGCAAAGGGCGTCGTGGTCGTGGCTGCAGCTGGGAATAACGGACCCAGGGCATATCTCGAGAACTCTGCACCATGGTTGCTCACAGTGGCTGCTGGCTCGGTGGACCGAAACTTTCAGGCTGTTGTGCAGCTTGGCAATGGCAATCACATCAACGGGGAAGCTTTTTAACCAGATTTCAAACTCAAGCTCCAGGCCGTTTCCTCTTTATCTGGACAAGCACTGCAAGTCGTTGTCTAGAAGAAATGTGTCCGGCAAAATTGTGATATGCCATAACACAGGAGCAATGAATGACTCAAGAACAGGATCAATAAATAAGACAGACATCATTGGCATCATGAGTGTCGGGGCGGCTGGTGTAGTGCTGATCAATAGGAAATATGCTGGCTTCACCTCCGTTCTCGAGGATTATGGTCCTAATGTCGTGCAGGTGACCGTGGCTGATGGCAACAGTATCAGAGAGTATGTGAGGACAACCAGCAAACCTAGTGCTAGTGTCATCTACAAAAACACTCTACTTGGTGTCCGACCATCTCCTACTGTCGCGGCATTCTCGTCCCGCGGTCCCTGCAGCTTCAGCCCTGGCGTGCTAAAGCCAGATATATTAGCACCAGGGCTCAACATCGTTGCTGCATGGCCACCACTCACCATACTTGGTTCTGGGCCATTCCATATTAAATCCGGGACGTCTATGTCGACTCCACATGTCAGCGGCGTTGCTGCTCTTGTTAAGAGCGTCCACCCCAACTGGTCCGCGGCTGCCATCAAGTCAGCTATCCTCACTACAGCTGACATCACAGACAGCAGGGGTGACCCGATCTTGGACGAGCAGCATCAGAGGGCAACTGCCTATGCCATGGGTGCTGGCCATGTCAATCCCACACAAGCTGTTGATCCAGGCCTTGTATATGACCTTAGCATTACTGAATATGCTGGCTACATATGTGCTCTTCTTGGTGATCAAGGCTTGGCAATCATTGCCCGTAACCCATGGTTGTCCTGCACGAAGCTTCCCAAGATACCGGAATCCCAGCTGAACTATCCCACCATAATTGTGCCACTCAACTCAACACCATTCACAGTAACCTGAACAGTGACGAATGTTGGGCCAGCAGATTCAGTGTACAAACTGAAGTTGTATCCTCCCAAATCCCTTACTATATCCGTCTCACCGGAGAAGCTGGTGTTCTCCAAGGCTGGAGAGAAAATCCAATATAGCATAACGGTGAGCAGCCATGACAATAGAAAAAAGTTCATGCAGGGAAGTTTGAGTTGGGTCTCAAGGAACCATGTTGTGCGCAGCCCGATCGTGGCTGTTGCCGGTCTAGATTCTTCGCTGCTGTAATCAGGAAGTATGTCATGAGATGTCAGATCATCACAGACAAACTCCTTCCTTAATTTATGTTCTAGAGAAGTGACCTTTTAACTAGAAGGGTTTCCATGCCTGTAAAATAATTGAAGTTTGGACGTGGAGCATCCATTGCTCAGTTGGAAAACTGACCACACATACACTGCCTGTTTGTGATGTGGTCTAATGTCCTCTATAATTCTTGTTGCTTTGAAAATATAAATGATTTGGTATCAGATCATTTGGTTTATCAGGTTTGCTTGAATCTTTATGGAAACATGAATCACTAGGTTGTTTTGTTTGGATACTGAACTGTGGGTTTTGAAACTTATGGTTTTATGCATCGTCTGCAAATATTCTGATTATTCTTCACTGAATGATATGCATATGAGATCTAAAAGGTTTGCGGATTTGTGCTTAGTTTACGCCCATTTGCTCCAGAATTACCTTATTCATGCCCCAGGGTATCATAAGACAGTGGCAGTATACAGTGTGTTGTATTGTACTTCCCTTTTTACAGCCACTTGCCCTCCATACAAAACGTTATGCTGCAGAATTATATCCCTGTATTTGCCTCAGAAGATGCTGATTATCATAGGAATTTTTCTGAGTGGATGTGTAACTTCGCTTACATATGTCATGTATACACTTAAGCAACTGCAATGTTATTTATTTTTGTGAACATGAAGACTTAGTTTATTAGATACTTTCATTTCAATGACATGTATCTTTTACATGCTATGTTTTGTAGTACAGGCTGTCGGATACAGATTAGAGAAATTTTAGTTCAAGTGTCCGTTGTTACTACAGATTGGAGAAACACAGAGTGGCATGCAGGGTCACAAATCGTATTTCCAGTATTTTTTCATACAACAGTCTCCTCTCCACCTGAGCAACAAAATTGCGGGAACCTCAGTGATAATCCCCCAAAAAGATCTGAATTACTTGTCTTCTTCACATTTTTCTTTGAATTGATGTGTGATGCTGCTAAGGTGATCAGCAACTACTTGAGTTATAATTCCTGATGTCACCATTTTCTTTTTGATTCACTGTTATTGTTCTATGGTACTTACTTTGCTATCACATAACAGGATATTGACCCCGGACGTAGTTGATCTCTGTTGTCTATGCCCCAGTAGCAGAAGTATTGCTTGCCTTCGATTTCGCTTTATTATACTCGATCCAGTCGCAGTTGTTCTTAAACCTTGCAGAAAAACAAACATCTTGAATTAGTCATTCACTTGAATAGAACTTGCTTTGAATTTATTTATAGCATAAACATGTGAAGTATTGTAAGCTGTCTTTGGGAGTGTTGACAACCAGCAATTGTCGAGACAGTTCTGTATATTAAAAAGAGCACAATGGAGAAATAGACAATAACATTGTTGTCACATCATTTCCACTGCACAACGGAAGAATTTTTGATATATAGTCAGCTTGTATGGAGGAGAAATTGAGCAACCTGAATGGAGTTTGATTCTTTACAGAAATTGTAGCACACAGTTATAACATGCCTAAACTTGAGGGTTTATATCATACTCTTGGAGAAATCCAAGATAGCAAAACTCCACTTATTCTTCTAGCAACCTGCAAAACAAATTTTTGTTGCCTTGTGTCTCCAACTCCACAAAGTGGTTGTAAAGCACAAGGTTTCATATTAGAATTAAAAACAATCAACTAAAACTAAATAAACTAAATGCAAGAGTAAAGGCTGATAGTAATATCTTTACTATTAAATGGGAGTTGGTGATTGTAAGTCACATCAAACATTGGAGCAATCCCAACCGGTAAACATACCCATCAAACATTGGAAGAATAAGCACCGTACGATCGTGTGCGCTTAAGTTATAAAATTGGAAAGGATTGGAAGTAATTGGAAAGAAAATAACAGTGTGCACATCAAATCCATGCAATGGCACCTAATCCCTCCACGCATAGTATCAATTATCATTATTGTCTACCAAATTGTCTCTCTTTAGATTTTACTACTTGCCAAAATGGTTCTAATTATTATTAATTAATTAATATTGCCTGTCACAATTTCTCTGTTTACATTTTAGTTGCCATATTTCGGCTTCCTTAATTAGCGCTAAAATAACTGCACGAATTATTCCTAGACTATAAACCGGTTGACAGGTGGTCCCGGAAGCGGGCGGAGAGAAATCACCTTTGTCCGTTACTTTCCCGTCTCCATCGCTCCACCACCAAGTACCAAACTCCGACCGAGCGAGAGAGTCGAGAATATAAGCCGCCATGGCGATGACGCGATGTAGGCCGAGTGACCCGCATGTTCCTGCCGAGGAGGCGGCGCGGGTAGAGACCTAGGTGCGCGGATATATCGACAACGTCGCTCCGAGCTGACCGGTCAAGCCGCTGCGCAGCAAACCGTTAGATGGCAGCCTCGGTGGTGCCAAAGAGGCTGTCGGTGACGACGTGCAGGAGGTATGCAAGCTCCATGATCTGGTAGCCAAGCCCCAGGTTCAAGCCCTTTTCCCTTGTATGTAGGGTTCTAATATCCGTTGTTCGACTGCTCGATATAAGTGGCGTGTGTGGTGTCGTTCGCCTTGCGCAGAAGTTTGTGTTGAAAGGAGGGGACTCGAACAGAGAAGAGTACTTACAATATTTTCATGGGCACAGACAACATCACACGGTGAGCTGAGATATTTCTCTGATTGTGTAGTCTATAGACGTGACATATGGAATACATGTACTGATCTATAGGTGTTTTATGGGTGTTTTTGTTTTCTTCTGAGTATCTGACATTTAGTATTTCACGCCCTTTGATGGAACCAATTACACCATTTTATCTTTGAGCATTCATGTTAATGCCGTGTAATTGTAGACACCAACACTCAAGCAGTTCCATTTGAAAAGCATCGAGTTGTTTTGCCTGGCTAATCATAATTACAATATTACACTGACCAAAAGCACTGTAATAGCCCAATATTTACTATTAAATGGGAGTTGGTCGTCGCTCGACACTTTGACATCAAACATTAGAACTATAGAGACCGTCCATTCAACATCCCATGGTCTACATCATTTGATGGTAACTTTGCTTAGCTAATTACAATCCACTACCACCTATTAGTAGAAAATTATGGGTATAGAACACCTCACGGAGAAGAAAAGTGAACCAACGGCCCCATCCCGGGTCCATCGTCCTCAACCTCCCCCATGGAGCCCTAGCACAAGGTACGTTGCTGTTGTCCCTCCCGTCTCGCCCCCTTCCTTAGTCGCCCTCTCGCTGGAGGGCGTCCTACATCACCTACATCTCCGCTCCCAAACAAACATTCTGAGCACCTCGAAGACGGATGACCACCTTCTTCGTGACGAAGCGCCTCCATCCCGGTGGTCTGAGATCACCGCCGATGTCCTTTTCCACCCCATCGAGGAGGATCTGCCATTGCAGGACCCGTGCAATATAGCGCAGGAGCGTATGTATCCGTACAGGTTGCCATAGTAGCAAAAGTCAGGTTCCAGGCTGAGCGGCGGTGGGCGGGGAGTGGCATGAATTTCACCTAGGAGGGCACCGGAGGCTACACCACGAGGATCTCGATTTCATCAGCAACAAGTGCGTGGAGGGTGGCGCCTACTATCCTAATAAATCCTAGGGGCACGTCCTGTTTTGTCCCCACCCCCATCATCTATTGGCTCGATCAATCGTGTCATACACGCTTGCCGGCCGGTCGGGCCTCCGATGCTCAGGTTCCTCTTTCCCTTCTCACGGTGACAATGGAGCACCTCATAGACGAGGAATGCACGAGGACATACGCGCTTGCTGGACGTCCGCCATACTCGCGCTCGCTCCCATGTCCAGTTGTGCCACGACGAGCAGGCAAGGGGCAGGCGAGCCAAGGGTAGGGTCGCCCTCATAGATCCCATCGATGCCTCGTGGTGTGTGCCAAACACGCTGGTGTCCATGGTGAAAGAGTCAGAGGTGCTGGAGGTGAAGACCATTGTCGATGGATTCCCATAGAGTTCCAGGCGTCGTAGCGGATCAGGTACTCGGTCCCTCCCTTGCGGAGGATGGTGGTGGGACGAACAAAACGAGCACCCGAGGGGGAGACTGAGGTAGGCATCATATCGCTGGAGCGTGGGATGAGGCCAAACATAGGCGGATGGGATCATCAAGCCTTACATCTATTCGATTAATTACTTCTATGGACTAACACATGCTCATCTCGACCGAATGAAAACACGAGAAATCCAGGTTTCTCAGTTGATGTTGATGTAAGGGAAATTTTGCATGAGAATAAAAATACAAGAAATCAGGATCATTCATGTGACCCAAGTGTCACTCATATCATGAACGTGCAACCAGCATGAAAAAGATTGAACAACTCTATTTGCTAAGTTCTGTCACCTGCGTCAAGGTATGAATTATCTTTTACATGCTAAAATTCTTTTGTGATGAGGTATTGTTCAAGAGTTCAAGTTCAATCTTCTTTTGTTCTAGCTATCATTTTTCCTGGAATTCATCTAATAGTAAAAATGGAAAGAAACTATATCTGTTTATTTCTATCATAGACTAAAATTCCTCAAGTCTTTTTTGTATTCGTAAAACCATTCTATTTCCGACCACATGTACATTTGTTTTCTTTTATGAATCATCAGCATTTAATAGCACATTTTGCTTATAACTGAATCAAACCGTATTCAAATAAGTTTATTTCTATGTATAAAAAGGTTGATTTGTTCAACTTGGAGGTATGATTTCCTTCTAATATTACACTCCATCGTGGTTATTATTCCTATAGAGGACTTAGTTAGAGATGATGTCCTTTTTACACTTATTATATACATCTTATGCTAATTTGGAGCGTGTGCAGGGAACCTCCATGTTACTCATCTATCCCTTGTACTTTAATCAGGATCATTCATGTGATTGTAGTGTCACTCATATCATGAACCTGCAACCAGCATGAACATGACTGAATAGCTCTATTTGTTAAGTTCTGTCACTTTCGTCAAGGTATGAATTATCTTTTACGTGCTAAAATCCCTTTATGATGAGGTATTGTTCAGGAGTTCAAATTCAGTCTTTTTTTTGTTCTAGCTATCATTTTTACTGGAAATAATTCATCTAATAGTAAAAATGGAAAGAAACTAGATATGTTTATTTCTATCATAGACTAAAATTCTGCAAGTCTTTTTTTGTATTCGGAACACCATTCTATTTCCGGCCACATGTACATTTGTTTTCTTTTATGAATCATCAACATTTAATAGCACTTTTTTCTTATAACTAAATCAAACCATATTCAAATAAGTTTATTTCTATGTACAACAAGGTTGATTTGTTCAACTTGGAGGTATGTATGATTTCCTTCTAATATTATACTCCCTCGTGGTTATTATTCATGTAGATGACTTAGTTACAGATGATGTCCCTTTTACACTTATTATATACATCTCATGCTAATTTGGAGTGTGTGTAGTGAACCTCCATGATACTCATGTATCCCTTGTACTTTACTACTCATTTTAAGTGTGTTTAAGTTCAGTTTAAATAGAAAATATTTAGGAACAATCCATGTCTAGCGATCCCTTATGGATAAAATTATTTGTCCATTTTTGGACTTATAGTTTTCTCGAAATAAAAAATCAGTACAATGTGGACCTTAAGAGGCACATGTGCTTGTCAAAATATATTTAAGCAGAAATCAAAATTCTAAGAGGTGGTTGAATTTTCTTATCTGAAGCTAAAAATGACAGCTTTGTCCCTAGTTCAAAGAATGTTTGTTGTTGGGCAAAACTATTCCCTGTCAATTGTAAGATTTTATGACGTCTTTCCTCATTTTCTAGCCTAGGGTCTCATATATCCATGAGTACAACTTCTTACAGCATGTGTGTTAATTTTTTAGCAAAATGTGTGTTCATGGAAAATCGTTTAATTGAGATTATCCATCACCAACTCAACTTTTTAGTTAATATAAGCATGGAAAATTGTTTCATTAGTATTGCTTTATCTCTTTCATACCATTTTATTCAATAGTTTGCACTGTCTGTGTTAACTTAATCTCTACACCTAACGTAAGTAGTGAGATCATTGATGATTAACTTGTGATGTACTTTTGTGTTAATCGAGCGGATAGATCATAAATGATCAACTTGTGCTCTACCATAATGTGAGTAGATAGATAATAGATTCATAGATGATCAATTTGCTGTATTGGAAGGCAATCTGTCAACACCCGGATTTTTAATCCCAAATGTCTGTTATGCCATACCTCGCAATCCCAGGATTACCATTTTTGCGAGACATAACAGATTGATATCACAGTACATCATTCATTGCAAACCATAATAAGGTCTTACAAATAAAGGATCTCATGATCCAGTCTTAATACAAATCAAGCAGCGGAAAATAACGTAGTAGGGCTCCATCTTCAGGGTCACAGGCAATGCTAATGATGGTTGATGATCCTAGTTGTCTTAGACCTCCGGTTGTCCATCATCCTGGTAGTCCTCCTCATAGTCTGGCCACAGGAATAGCCAGGGACAAAGCCATGAGTACTTTTTAAGTACTCGCAAACTATCACTAACAAGTAAGGTAGTTTTAGTAGGAATCTTAAGCTCTAGGTTTATTTGCAAAAGCCAGATTTATCTAAAGCTGAGTTTAGAAATAAAGAAAACTAAGTTAATATTCTAAATCACTTAAGTGGGAACCTAGTTTTCATATTCACAACTCTGTTATGGTCAAGTCAAAATCATAGTTCACTTCACAAGTCATTTTGAAAACATCTGACGACGGAACAGTATGTCCACTCCAACTGTCCATGACCGTGGACGCGGCTATTCGAATAGTTTGACACTCTGCAGAGGTGGTACACTTTCATCACAAAATTCGATACATCCGTGAGGCATAACCCTGAATCATCATACTTAGTATGCGGATAATCAATCATAACCTTTCAATTACACACTCTTCTTGGTAGTACTCCTCCTCCTCGTATCTCGGGTCGATACTATCGTCTATAAATAAATACGGGGTACACAATCACTAAACAATACTTAACTAATTCTATTTAGCACACTAAGGCTCACACTTGATGATCTAGCATCATCACAATCATCAGATGAATTAGACTTAATCTTATTTATCTTATTTTAGAAAAGTAATTTCTACTCATTGAAAATAATTAAGATTTAATATTCTCCAATTAAAATATGGGATCATTTTGACACATGTCATCACCACATATTCTAATACATGGAAATGTGATTTAAAGTGGTGGTCATATTTTATTAACTTTAAGATTATCACTTAATAGATTTAAAGACTAGAAATGCCTATATAGCATTATTTTGGTACTAGTCCAACGTCACTGCATGCAAACCTAAATATTTTTACATATTCAGATAGATCTTATTAAATGTGATTTTTGAGAGTTGTAATCAACTCAAAAGAATTTATGGTTGATTTTTTTAAAATATTTGAAGTTGAAAAATTCTCTGTCTTATTACTTTTACTATAGGTGATCTCTAACTCCAAATAATTTGAATCCAACGGGCTTGGATAGATAATTTAAATATCTTTCTAAAAAAATTGGAATCATGCAATTTGGTTAAATGAATCTCTTTGAATTGATTTTTGGATCTACTGATAGAATCTGGTTTTAACTAAACTGGAAAATAACTATTTGAATTCACAGGCCTGCGTGGGAAACTAACTGGGCCGGCCCAATCTGCACAGCGCAACGCAGAGGGCTACTGACAGAATAGACCCACTAGTCAGTGACTCAGAGTAACCGAAACGGTATCGTGCAATCTAGGCCCTACGATTAGAAAGCGATCCAACGACTGCAGTTCATCATCGACGATGAACAGCTCCGGCGAGGTTTTAACCCTAACATGGCAGTGGGGTCATGTGGGGCTCACCTGGGCTCCATCTAGGGTCGGCGATGGGGGCAAACGACATGGTCGACGACGGCGGTTCGGACGATGGTCGCGACAGCTCCTAGGGCGGCTCCAATCGACGACGCCCTTCTTCTTCTGCAGCGGCGGGCTTCGGCATAATTCCGGTGAAGCGGTGCTCGCCTTGCTTCGGGGAAGGGTGTGGGAGGTGTGGTGAGGAGTGTGGAGTGGAATGGTGTGGAGAATTGAGGCGGAGAGGGCCTCTATTTATACACCGACGAGGGGACCGAGCGGGATGGGCTGGCGTCTCCGGCGAGGCTGTACAGTGTGCTATCGGCGTGGCTGAGGGTAGGGGGCGGTGCGGTGTTCCCTGGCGGTCATCCCTGGCTTAATGGCGAGGCACAAGGAGGTTTGGAACGGTCGGGCATGTGCGACGCTCTACGCGGAACCGACGGTGTTCGAGACGGCGCATGGGAGGTACTGGTCACGCGACGACGAATGGGGGTGTCTAGGAGCTAGCTGTGATCATGGCGAGTTAGTGCACGCGAGGCGAGGGCGAGGCGCGACGTGTGCGAGTTGGTCGGCTACGACGCTCTGGCGCGCTCTCAGCACGACGTAGAGAGATTAGGCGCGACGTTGCTGGGGTGGTCGAGGGCCTGGCTGCAGTCGAGGGCTAGACAGGGGGTGGCGGTGGACGGTCGCCTATCTCCAGCGCGTCGTGGGAGAGGACGGCGTGGTCCGTGGCGCTCTATCCATGGTCGGCCGGCGGCGCACTAGCGCAACGGCAAAGGGTGGCTGCGTGTCTGGTGCTGCTAGAGGCTAGGGGAGATAGGGGGAGTGTAATGAGGGCAATTGGTTGAATGATCACTGCTCAAAACAGTGAAATTAGGCAGTGATTTAAATTGTGTCTGCAAG
Organism: Avena sativa; assembly: GCA_916181665.1. Classification (NCBI taxonomy): domain Eukaryota; kingdom Viridiplantae; phylum Streptophyta; class Magnoliopsida; order Poales; family Poaceae; genus Avena; species Avena sativa. Next base: position 690,256,178 of record OV702289.1, read on the forward strand.
GTGTTTGATTAAATGGCCAAAAGAATTTGAATTTGAAATTTTTGAAAGAATTTTGGTGAGTGATCTAAACTTATACTTGAGTGTCTATGGTTGCTTGGAAAAGGCATGCTGAATTGATTTAGTTGGTTTTTGCAAAATGGTGATCTTACGATATGAACTTGATTTAAGTTTGAATTGTCTTTTAAATGGATTTGAAAATAGTTTCTATGAGTTTGTAAAGTGGGCCTTGGTTCACTTTTACTTGATCTAGCAAGGGGTAAAAAGTAGAAATGTTTCTGTTAGAAATTCTTTTCTAGGAACACTCAAAGTGACCTAGTGGTTAACTTTGGTCAAAATGACTATTTGCTTATTTAATTCATATTTGATTTCTTTTTGTTTTGTTTGTAATTGGCCTAGATGATGTAGCATTCATCTTTAAACCATTTCTCATCATTTATAGCAATCAAACATGGCAATTTCACTTAATCATACGCTAATGCAAAACACACATGCATTCATATAGATTTTTGGGAATAAAAGTTTTTGTTAACTCTAAACTTAGGTGATTAGAACTTGATAAACTTGATTAACATTTTTGGGATGTTACACAATCGTTGATTCATGTTATCACAAATAGTCGTAATCACATGCAGTGTCCGTACCTAGCATTTGGTAAGCCAGTGCCATCATTAGATACAGTTGTCAAGAGCACGGCCAGATCCATCGTCGAACTCTAAGCTAAAGCCAAAACTTATTTTGTCAAGCCATGTCACGTCGCTAGTTAAGTGAGATGGATGTACTGGTGAGATTGGCCGCTAACATCCAGGCACACCACCACGTCGACTGTCGTGGCGCTCATCTGTCCCTATGGTATGGATACGCACCTAATACCATCTGCCTTCACCCCCTCATCCAACAACCACAACGACGGTGCTTCAGCCAGTCAACTTCATCCTTGATGGCGACCTGAGAGCCCGAGCATTCCCATGGTGCAGTCGCACTAGACGGTGCGGATGACCCTATGGTTACAGGGAGTGATTTTTTATCCTTCTATTAGTTGATAAAAGAAGAAATATTACATTATTTGTTTTTCAAGAAAACAAAGATACACAAATATCTTTTTCATCCTATTCCATTTGTGTAAACGACCAAATATGGTGGCTATCTTATATTATTAAAGGACCAAGCTTGTTTGTTTAATCTTGTTGGGGAGAATGTTAGTACCAAATGTAAAGAAACCTTATGATCATTGTGTATCTTTGGAGCTGAGATTGCCATCTTTTATTCTTTTTCTACACTTTGGATTACTGATGGTAATTGGTCAAAATTTTGTACCATGGTTCAGTTGGTTGTTGGTTAAGGACCCCCACATTTTGGCTAGATTCTTTCTACTCTTCACTTTGGAAATGACTTGATTGGCTTCACTAGAGATAAACGAATTTTAAAATTCTTTGCAATGATTCTGATGGTGCTCATCTGCATGAGTATAATAAGACTCCTAGAAAAATCCTATTAAGTAATGTCATGGTGCACTATTCATGTATAATAGATGATATACATCACTGGATAAAGAATGATTATGCAAGTAAATCATTGATGTACCATTGATGTACCTTCAGAACTAATAAGATTATCATTCAATTTTTTTGTCCGGGTATGTATTGAATTTGTTACTACTTTTCTGCTTATTCCAATCTCGCATTGTAATCTATGCATTTCCTCTAGGCTACAACCGGTACTATGTGTGCAATGGAGTGATGAATTTCTGATGTCATTGTTGCGTGCGACTAGGTCTATTCAGCTTCTTTAGTGGGATCAAATTGCTTGATGTGGACATTGTTCTCTTGGTTTTAATTGTTCTTTCATGTGATCCTTTTTGTACTATAGAAACTTGGGCAGCTTGGGGAGGTTGATCAAAGGTATCGAACAACATGGACTTGAATGATGCACCGACCAATGTTTCCTCACGAGGAGGATAATGATGAACATCATTCTGTATGTCAGATCCATTTACTATAGTTATAGTAAGTTGTTTGGGAGTTGAGCTAGCTAACTGATTCAGATAAATGGCATCTTCACTTGGAATTTGTTAACTACTTGACCACTTGATGCTACCCATACTTTGTAAGGATGCACGTAACACACCACTTGGCCCAAGATAAATGGATTTAGTCACTAACAAATTAATAAAACATAGTGTACGTTTATTGACTAGGTAGAGTTGATAACCTAGAACAAGGAAGGGCTTGGCTAATAGTGAAAGTGAATAGCTTAAAAGGCTGGTAACAGTTAAGCAACTTCTCAAGCGAGGAGAAATAGTGAGGGTGGTATAATCTTCGATTTTGACTATTATTATGACAGTAAGTTATCTGAATTTTACCTTGTGTTTAAAGATTAGTTTATGAAACACATGTGCAAGTTTTAGTCCGATATTAATTTATAAGTTTTCGCATCACTTTTCTGTCTCTTCATTAACGAGAAGAAAAGGCACCGTGTGGATGATACCCAAGCAAAGAAGGCGTGAAGGCATAAGGAGTTCAGTCGTTGGCCGACCAGCAAGAGATCAAGATCTATGTCGCTGGTGTTGGACGATACCCAACATTAAAGACCGCACAAGTAGCTAAATGAGTAGAAATTATTTCCTTAATCTTCTCTATGTTGGAAAGAACTTGTAAATCTTCATTGTTTATTTGGGCTAGCACATTATTTTATCTCAGACCATGGCTATCTTTGTATGTTCTTTCATTATTAACAATACACGGGTATTTCTTAGAGAAGCAAGAGTTGTATTAAGCAATATATTCTCCTAAGCTAAAACACTATTCAATGTGTCTTGTGTATTTTTTTGGTTGCTTGACTTAAATGAAATGTGTTCAGTTGTTAATTTTTCATATATCTTCTTGCAATATAGGGACAAAAAAGGAGCTCTGTGACAAAAATTAAAGCACTTGAAAAATAAAACAATGATTAATATTTTCATATGTCCGTAGCAACGCACGGGCATTCAACTAGTGCAAGCTAAACAATAAGTAACTAGATGCAATGTAAAATTAAAGCGTAATGTTAATGGTAGTAATGCAAACTGTATGGTAGAACAAAAGGTAAATGAAGTAGATGTTTTGTATTTTCGGATTAAATAAGTGCTAAAAACAAAATGACTAGTAAATGCAAGTAAAAATGTGTTTCTTATGATTAAAAATGGATTGGGGTTCGTAGTTTTACTTATCTACTCTATCGTAAACATGGTGGTCTTTAAAACATTTTCAAAGAAATCATAAATATTATTATAACTTCATAATGTGTTGATTCACATTCATATGGGATCACGTCCTATGGTCGGGCTTCCGATGCTTAGGTTCCTCTTTCCCTTGTCAGGGTGACGATGGAGCACCTCATAGACGAGGAATGCACGAGGACATACGCGCTTGCTGAACGTCCGCCATACTCGCGCTCGCTCCCATGTCTAGTTGTGCCACGACGAGCAGGCAAGGGGCAAGCGAGCCAAGGGAAGGGTTGCCCTCACAGATCCCATCGATGCCTCGTGGTGTCTGCCAAACACGCTGGTGTCCATGGTGAAAGAGTCAGAGGTGCTGGAGGCGAAGACCATTGTCGATGGCTTCCCATAGAGTTTCAGACGTGGTAGCGGATCAGGTACTCGGTCCCTCCCTTGCGGAGGATGGTGGTGGGACGAACAAAACGAGCACCCGAGGGGGAGACTGAGGTAGGCATCGTACCGCTGGAGCGCGGGATGAGGCCAAACATAGGTGGAGGGGATCATCAATCCCTACATCTATTCGATTAAATACTTCGATGGACTAACACATGCTCATCTCGACCGAATGAAAACACGAGGAAATCCGGGTTCTCAGTTGATGTTGATGTAAGGGAAATTTTGCATGAGAAGAAAAATACAAGAAATCAGGATCATTCATGTGATCGGAGTGTCACTCATATCATGAACATGCAACCAACATGAAAAAGACTGAACAACTCTATTTGCTAAGTTCTGTCACCTGCGTCAAGCTATGAATTATCTTTTACATGCTAAAATCCCTTTGTGATGAGGTATTGTTCAGGAGTTCAAGTTCAGTCTTTTTTTGTTCTAGCTATCATTTTTACGGGAATTCATCTAATAGTAAAAATAGAAAGAAACTAGATCTGTTTATTTCTGTCATAGACTAAAATTCTACAAGTCTTTTTATATTCGTAAAACCATTCTATTTTCGGCCACATGTACATTTGTTTTCTTTTATGAATCATCAGCATTTAATAACACATTTTGCTTATAACTGAATCAAAACGTATTCAAATAAGTTTATTTCTATGTACAAAAAGGTTGATTTGTTCAACTTGGAGGTATAATTTCCTTCTAATATTACACTCCATCGTGGTTATTATTCCTATAGAGGACTTAGTTATAGATGATGTCCCTTTTACACTTATTATATACATTTGATGCTAATTTGGAGCGTGTGCAGGGAACCTCCATGATACTCATCTATCCCTTGTACTTTAATCAGGATCATTCATGTGATCGTAGTGTCACTCATATCATGAACCTACAACCAGCATGAACATGACTGGATAGCTCTATTTGTTAAGTTCTGTCACTTTCATCAAGGTATGAATTATCTTTTCCATGCTAAAATCCCTTTATGATGAGGTATTGTTAAGGAGTTCAAATTCAGTATTTTTTTTTTGGTTCTAGCTATCATTTTTACTGGAAATAATTCATCTAATAGTAAAAATGGAAAGAAACTAGATATGTTTATTTCAATCATAGACTAAAATTCTGCAAGTCTTTTTTTGTATTCGTAACACCATTCTATTTTCGGCCACATGTACATTTGTTTTCTTTTATGAATCATCAACATTTAATAGCACTTTTTGATTATAACTAAATCAAACCATATTTAAATAAGTTTATTTATATGTACATCAAGGTTGATTTGTTCAACTTGGAGGTATGTATGATTTCCTTCTAATATTATACTCCCTCGTGGTTATTATTCCTGTAGATGACTTAGTTACAGATGATGTCCCTTTTACACTTATTTATATACATCTCATGCTAATTTGGAGCATTTGTAGTGAACCTCCATGATACTCATGTATCCCTTGTACTTTACTACTCATTTTTAGTGTGTTTAAGTTTAGTTTAAATAGAAAATATTTAGGAACAATCCATGCCTAGCTATCCCTATGGATAAAATTATTTGTGTATTTTTGGACTTATAATTTTCTCGAAATAAAAAATCAGTACAATGTGGACCTTAAGAAGCACATGTGCTTATCAAAATATATTTAAGCAGAAATCAAAATTCTAAGAGGTGGTTGAATTTTCTTATCTGAAGCTAAAAATAGCAGCTTTGTCCCCAGTTTAAAGAGTGTTTGTTGTTGGGCAAAACTATTCCCTGTCAATTGTAAGATTTTATGACGCCTTTCCTCATTTTCTAGCCTAGGGTCTCATATATCCATGAGTACAACTTCTTACAACATGTGTGTTCATGGAAAATCGTTTAATTGAGATTGTCCATCACCAACTCAACTTTTTAGTTAATATAAGCATGGAAAATTGTTTCATTAGTATTGCTTTATCTCTTTCGTACCATTTTATTCAATAGTTTGCACTATCTGTGTTAACTTAATCTCTACACCTAACGTAAGTAGTGAGATCATTGATGATTAACTTGTGATGTACTTTTGTGTTAATCGAGCGGATAGATCATAGATGATAAACTTGTACTCTACCATAATGTGAGTAGGTAGATCATAGATTCATAGATGATCAATTTGCTGTACTGGAAGGTAATCGTTGATTCGTGTTATCACAAATAGTCGTAATCACATGCAGTGTCTGTACCTTGCATTTGGTAAGACAGTGCCATCATCAGATACAGTTGTCAAGAGCACATCCAGATCCATCGTCGAACTCTAAGCTGAAGCCGAAAATTATTTCGTCAAAGCCATGTCACGTCGCCAGTTAAGTGAGATGGATGTAATGGTGAGATTGGCCGCTAACATCCAGGCACGCCACCACGTCGACTATCGTGGCACTCATCTATCCCCATGGTATGGAGACGCCCCTAATACCATCTTCCTTCACCCCCTCATCCAACAACCGCAATGACGGTGCTCCAGCCAGTCAACTTCATCCTTGATGGCGACCTGAGAGCCCGAGCATTCCCATGGTGCAGCTGCACTAGACGGTGCGGATGACCCTATGGTTACAGGGAGTGATTCCTTATCCTTCTATTAGCTGATAAAATAAGAAATATTACATTGTTTGTTTTTCAATAAAACAAAGATACACAAATATATTTTTCATCCTATTCCATTTGTGTAAATGATCAAATGTGGTGGCTATCTTATATTATCAAAGGACCAAGCTTGTCTGCTTAATCTTGTTGGGGATAATGTTAGTACCAAATGTAAAGAAACCTTATGATCATTGTGTATCTTTGGAGCTGAGATTGCCATCTTTTATCCTTTTTCTACACTTTGGATTACTGATGGTAATTGGTCAAAATTTTGTACCATGGTTCAGTTGGTTGTTGGTTAAGGACCCCCACATTTTGGCTAGATTCTTTCTACTACTTGATTGGCTTCATTAGAGATAAACGAATTTTAAAATTCTTTGCAATGATTCTGATGGTGCTCATCTGCATGAGTATAATAAGACTCTTAGAAAAATCCTATTAAGTAATGTCAGGTGCACTATTCATGTATAATAGATGATATACATCACTGGATAAAGAATGATTATGCAAGTAAATCATTGATGTACCTTCAGAACTAATAAGATTATCATTCGATTTTTTTGTCTGGTTATGTATTGAATTTGTTACTACTTTTCTGCTTATTCCAATCTCGCATTGTAATCTATGCATTTCCTCTAGGCTACAACCGGTACTATGTGTGCAATGGAGTGATGAATTTCTGACGTCATTGTTGCGGGCGACTAGGTCTATTCAGCTGCTTTAGTGGGATCAAATTGCTTGATGTGAACATTGTTCTCTTGGTTTTAATTGTTCTTTCGTGTGATCCTTTTTGTACTATAGAAACTTGGACAACTTGGGGAGGTTGATCAAAGGTATCGAACGACATGGACTTGAATGATGCACGAACCAATGTTTCCTCATGAGGAGGATAATGATGAACAACATTCTATAGGTTAGATCCATTTACTATAGTTATAGTAAGTTGTTCGGGAGTTGAGCTAGCTAACTGATTTAGATAAATGGCATCTTCACTTGGAACTTGTTAACTACTTGACCACTTGATGCTACCCATACTTTGTAAGGCATGCACTTAACACACCACTTGGCCCAAGATAAATGGAGTTAGTCACTAACAAAATAATAAAACATAGTGTATGTTTACTGACTAGGTAGAGTTGATAACCTAGAACAAAGAAGGGCTTGGCTAATAGTGAAAGTGAATAGCTTAAAAGGCTGGTAACATTTAAGCAACTTCTCAAGCAAGGAGACATAGTGAGGGTGGTAAAATCTTTGATTTTGACTATTATTATGACAGTAAGTTATCTGAATTTTACCTTGTGTTTAAAGATTAGTTTATGAAGCACATGTGCAAGTTTTAGTCCGATATTAATTTGTAAGTTTGTGCATCATGAAATATATGCTCTTGAAAGAGTCTTATCACTTTTATGTCTCTTCGTTAACGATTAGAAAAGGCACCGTGTGGACGATACCCAAGCAAAGAAGGCGTGAAGGCATAAGGAGTTCAGTCGTTGGCCGACCAGCAAGAGATCAAGATCTATGTCGCTGGTGTTGGACGATACCCAACATTAAAGACCGCACAAGTAGCTAAATGAGTAGAAATTATTTCCTTAATCTTCTCGATGTTGGAAAGAACTTGTAAATCTTCATTGTTTATTTGGGCTAGCACATTATTTTGACTCAGACCATGGCTGCCTTTGTATGTTCTTTCATTATTACCAATACACGGGTATTTCTTAGAGAAGCAAGAGTTTTATTAAGCAATGTATTCTCCTAAGCTAAAACAATATTTAATGTGTCTTGTGTACTTTTTTTTGGTTGCCTGACTTAAATAAAATGTGTTCAGCGGTTAATTTTTCATATATATTCTTGCAATATAGGGACAAAAAGGAGCTCTGCGACAAAAATTAAAGCACTTTAAAAATAAAACGATGATTAATATTTTCATATGTCCGTAGCAACGCACGGGCATTCAAATAGTGCAAGCTAAACAATAAGTAAACTAGATAAGTAATTAGATGCAATGCAAAATTTAAGTGTAATGTTAATGGTACTAATGCAAACTGTACGGTAAAACAAAAGGTAAATGAAGTAGATGTTTTGTATTTTCAGATTAAATAAGTACCAAAAAATGAAATGACTAGTAAATGCAAGTAAAAGTGTGTTTCTTATGATTAAAAATGGATTGGGGTTCATAGTTTCACTAGGTCACGGGGATATCACTTGTCAGAACGAGTTAAGTATCATTTGTCGGTAACGAGATTGAACATGGCATGGTAATGTCATTGATAAGATCTCGAACAATGCAAGTATCAAAGAGACAAAAGGAATAGCATACTATGTTCATGGTTCAATGACAAAGATTTCGTGGAATGCACATGGGTCATCATGGACATCCAAGTCATACTGATGATCATTGGTATGAGAGAGATCTCGACCATGTATGGAGTGTTCCCGAACCGTGGGGTATCACGCTTAAGGGCTTGATGAAGCTTGGAGATCTTTTTGGTATTGTCGGAATCACTGAAGAATAGAAAGAGAGAAAACCAGAAAGGTTCCGGGAAAGTCTAGAGGATGTCCGGAGTGGGATGGAAGGAGTTCCATAGCCATGGGGATTGAATAATATGTAAGTAAATGTTAAATTTTGATTTAATCATTTATTTATATTTATTTAATAAAAGAAAAGTAATTAAATAGGTCAAATTCACTATTGGGCCAAAATCCCTAAGGGAAAAAGATCTATGAGGGAAAGACCAAAGGGAGGAAGGAGGGGACGTGGCCGGATGGGCCTAGGGACCCCGCGTGGTCCCCACTAGGGCCATGGCTGGCGGCGGCCAGCCCCCTCTCCCTTGTTTAGTCCCACATGACTTAGCTAATAAGCTACGGGGTCCCTTTTCCCCTATATATTGAGAGGTATTTTGAGAAAATAAATACACCAATAATCAATAAAATATTTCCTCTCTTTTGGGGATACCTCCAGTTGATCCTCTCTCTCTCTATCATCTCTCTCTCTCTCTCTCTCTCTCTCTCCCGTGAACGCGGTTCCAAGTCTAGAATGTGCGAACATGAGACTTCTTCACTGCGGAGCGCCGTCACGCTGCGGGATTCGGATCCAGAAGGTCTACTTTCGCAATTATTGCTGGATTGGAGGAGAGGGAGTCATCATTACGCACATGATGTGTGTAACTCCCCTCGAGGAATATAGATATTTGATCTCTTTTCACATATAAGTCATGCCGAAATTTGGCAAGATAACTAAACCACCGCGTATTGTATAAATACAAAGTGTTTTGATGAATTGTTGAATGAAAATACAAATTCGATGTACCGTATTTCAATGAAATGGTGATTATAATTTTTTAGTTATTGAACTTTGGTAAAAAGAGTTTACCAAATAAAACATAAGCATGAAACTATTTTTATGTGATCAAATAATTTCAGCATCAAAGGGTATTGCAGATAAAAGAGAATCTAATTACTACCATTTGATCAATGGTAATGAAATTGGATGTTATAAGATTGACATAAAAACTTGTGAAATGTAATGCATTTTGATATATTGAAGTTCAAAGCATCACAATGTGATATTCGATATTGAGTGGGTGAAGGTGGCGCCAAATAAAATGTGTTAGTGTAAAGACCATTAGTTGAAAATAGAAAACACTCATGTAGAATGAAGTAAACCATCTAAATTCATGAGATTGGCACCATACCTTGTATGGATTATCGTGGAAGTTTTGGAGTTATTTGATATCTCCAAAACAATAGCGAATAAATCTTTGTAGTGTATTCATTGAATACGAAATCCATGGCTAAAACCAAAAGATAGGCAAAACTAATATTGCTAAAGGTTGGTGCATTCTCGAGGAAGTGTGTGTTCTCGTCAATGAAGTTAATGGAAGAAAGTGAAAGCACTATGAAGGTTCATGACCCTGCATCAGAGTGTCGAGAAGCGCAACAGAACATGTTCCAGAACGCGTCTCTTCACATAAAGGAAATGATCAATGATAATGATCACTATGTTTTCCTCACTAGTGCTTTTACTAAATGAAGTAGGATTCACAAGTGTACCCTACATATTGTATGGAGACATTTATGAATCACTTGTTATATTATTGGAACATGACATACCTACAAAATACAAAGAAAGTGATGGTAAACTAAAATTATGAGAAATCACTGAAGTAAATTTCACTTAAGATTAGAAAGTAAAGTATTACTAAGATCTTGTCAAGTAAAGGGGTTACTTGATTTTTTCCAAAGGACCGCAAGGTCATGACAGAAAAGGTGAAAGACAAAGTATGATTCGTCGTAAATAATGTCTTGTGCGAATTCAAAAGGATTTGATTCAGAAGTCCTGAAGTACAGTGATTTTTATCATAAAAGAAACTCTCAATTTGATAATTTATAAAGGGATTTTGAAGTCATTCAAATATTGAGAAGAGATGCAATTTGTATAAAATTGAGTGGGAGCTAGGGAGTCTTCCTAAACTAATATGTGAATGAAATATTTTTGAGTGGGAGCAATGAAATTTTCAAACTAAGATATGTAGGTGACATATTTTGAGTGGGAGCTTGACATAAATTATTATGTGTAAATGACACAATAATAATGAGAGCACAATTACTGATAAATATTGATTTGTAAAGGTAAAAGTTGAAAGAGAATATACTACAATATTATGTTGGAATGCATTACTAAAAGAGATTCTGAAGTAGTTTTGGTAGGAATTGATTAAGGAATGGTACTTGATCATTCGAATCAAGAAAGGCATTAAGAACATCTTCAATGGTTAAAAGAAAGAAAAGGATGATCGTCATCCACTATGTTTTGACATAGGTTTTGTCTAAGAAACCATGATAAGAACTCAACATAATGAGATCCAAGAAGAAAAGGTTCGAAAGTGACTAAGTGTTAATCACTGAACATTAAGGTGGGTCTTGTCCATAGTGTGCGATGAGAACTTTTGACATGCTTCCAGATCCACGAAGGACGACACGCCTAAAGCATGAAGTGTTATGCTAAAGGGCACATGTTAACTTTAAAAGATTGGAAATCTCTACATTGAAAATGCCGAATTGAGTCAAATGGGAAGCATGGTGCAAACATCAAAAACTGCACATGGTGCGCTAGTGTTTTCGATAACTATGTTTAAAATATAAGTATATAGATGCTACTTGGCGTCATGTATAATGTTGTGGCTAGAGAAGTTTGCCTTCTTACAGAGTGTGTGTCGCAGGGCACAGTGCCCATGAGAAAGTTTGCATTGAGTGATCTAACGTCACTGTCATGGTGGTGTCACGGCAGATGCCATGGATAGGCTAAAGGTGGGGCCAATATGCACTAGAGGAATCCAGGGAGGGATAGTGTGGTGATTCCACACACAGATGCTTTGTATTCTCCAAGTTCACAAGGTTTACAGATGCTCCTTGAGCTGTATTGGGGAGAGGAGGAAGAAGAAGCTCTCTTACTCTCACCACTACCTATCTCCAACGAACCAACTATTCAAGTGCCAACCTGCCAGCCTCAACTACAGAGGCCCTAGCGCCCCTTATAAAGGGGAGGCTAGGTCTCTAGTTAGGGCATACGTGGAGGCATATTCCTAGGAATATGCCTCTTCCCAAAATAGCAAACCGACCGGGTCTCCTTTTGCCATCGTAAGCCATGCAAAGGCTACGTAAGCCTCTGCGGCGCCAGCGTCAGCCGGCATAGGGTGCGTCACCCTTGTCGGCCATGCCTCGCTGGTCCCTCCCTATGTTCGCTTCGCTCACGCTCCTGCGCACAGAGATCACCTATTGACCAGCGAGATACCTTCCTTCTCTTGCAAGCTTGGTATGATCCAGCCCTGTGGGTTCCTGCATACAAATTACAAATATCCCACCGGCATACAACGTACGTCGGTCGGGACATAGTCAGGTGGACATCCTCCGGTCTGGGTTACTCCGTAAGTCGGCCTGCCTTGAGGTAACCCGGCCAGCTTACGCTTTGAACTTGCTGTACCTCGGCTAACTTGGCCTTTATACCCCGGCGTTACCCTACCCAGGGGTATCCCCCCAACATTAGTCCCCGAAGCTGGTGCGGTCTTAGCAACTTCAGCTGCTAAGGCCATGACAGGTTCAATCTTTTTGCTCCCTTTTCCGAGTTACTCTGTAGCTCGGATCCTTCCAGCATAGCATTCCCTTGGCACATTCCGAGTCATCACTCACTGGCCGGGCTACCCTTCAGTTTTCCGGGTTACTCTTCCTTCTCTCATACATTTTCCCACATCCCACGTGGAGGGTAATCATTTCCTTGCCTCATTTTAAGGGCCTGCGCCAGTTACTACACTTATTGTCAGGTGTTACTGTTGCACACGTCACGTCGCAACTGCCTCCTCGTTAACTGTATCACCACGCCGCGTCATGGGATCCCCTGTTTCCTGTGGCCCTTCCTGTGGCTTGCCTCTGATTGGCTGATCCGGCTGATACACGACCACATCGTGTGGCCTCGATGCACAACACGATCCCACTACCCACCACTGGGGCGTGGTTAAATAGGGGAGGGGCGCGTCCCTTGGTGGTTTTCCCACTTCTCGCGCCCCTTTGCCCATCTGCCTCTTCTCCTTCCTTGCGATAACACCGCCGCCGCATCTGCTCTGCAGCGCTGCCGCCGCACCGTGCCTTTTCGCACTAGCCTTGCTGCCGCTCCCGCGCTGCTTCGCCGTCACGGGTCCGCGCCAATCCCAGCCTCTGCTCCCCACCTCCGAACTGGCCGGTGAGGACAGTGACTTGGAAATGACTGAGGAGGAGCTCGCCGTCATCGGGGAAGAAGAGATGGGGGAGGAGGGCGAAACTATGGGGCGCGGTGGTTGGGCCGGTTCCTGGGGGTGCCAGGATGACCTGGATTGGCTCTACCGCACCCGTCGCATCCCCGAGGCGTAATTTCGCGCCTCCCCTGTGAAGAGATTGCTCCCTCACCCAATCCAGGTGAGTTCATCGTCTTCCTCTCTCACTTCCAGCGCGGCTTCGGCCTGCCAGTGAGTGATTTCTTCCATGATTTCATCAACATCTACGAACTCCAACCCCACCATCTTCCGACGAACGCCATCACATCCCTCTCTTCCTTCGCATCCGCCATAGAGGGATACGTTGGCCTGAGGCCCACCAAAGAGCTCTAGATCCGATTCTTCGGTCTGCGAAGGAATGTTATTCTAGATAAGCTGCTTGCCCCGGAGTATAAGCACCTGACCCAATGCGGTGCGGCCTTCATCTCACCCTGGAAGCAATCTGTCTTCCCCCGGGTCACGGGGCTTGAATCTTGTAAGGGTTGGGCCCGAACCTTCTTCTATTTGAGGAATGGCACGGATGGGGACCTGATCTGGCTGCACCCCTTTGCGATGGGTCCTCCTAATCCGGATCTGTGGGACCGGGTTTCCAAGAAGCCCACTGTCTTGGCGAATCAAGTCAATAAGCGGTTCTAGGAGCTGAAGGATTTGGGGCTGCACAACGAGGACGTGATGATCACATTCGTCCACAGCCGGATCTCCCCCCTTCAGAAGCGCACGCACAAACTTTGCCACATGAGCTGGCGACTTGATCCCAACTGGACTTCCTCCTTCGAATTGAACAACACCGAGATATTCCGCCGGGTCAAGGCCCTCTTCACGACTGACAAGGACTTCTCCGCTGATTGGGAGTGGGGGTTGGAGCACTACTGCCGGGATAAGCCTCCTCCTGCGGTAAATCTCTTTACCCGGTCCTTCTCCGAACTGTATTCTACGTCGGAGCATGTTGTTTATTTGATACCTTTTGCATTTTCCTCTTAGTTGTTTCTTCAGCAGACCCTCGAAGATGGCACCGAGCCTTCCCTCAAATGGGGGAAGGATCAACTTGTCTCAGACGAGGAGGAGCCGGATCAGGAAATGTTCCTGCCTACCCCGGACGCAACCAAGTGACCCTCTGGTAACTTCTCTTCCTTAAGGAATTGGCTTGATGATGAAGATGATTCCAACATTGAGGTGGTGGAGGTATTTGACGCTATACCCATTTCTTACGCATTTCTGGCTTCAGCTAACCCGACCGGCAAGATCCATGAAGATCTCCCTCTCGCTTCGAGTGAGCCGGCCCCAGCCGCGTCTAAGAAGCGGGCCGCTACCTCCGCTGCTTCCTCCAAGCAACCCCAAGCAACCAAAAGGCAAAAAGTCCACCGACAAGGCCGCCACTAAGACTCCGACTAAAGGCATAGTTCGGAGAGCTCGGAAGCCCAAGGAGCCTTTGACTTCTGATGAGTAAGTCACTTTTTCCTTTTGGCAAATTCTTTGCTTCATGCTTCTCTGTCTACATGCCTTTCTTTTTGTTATAACTTGTTATTCGTTGTCTGATTCAACAGGGCTGCGATGGAGGTTCCCTAGAGCGGCTCCAGCATCGCTTCGCCCCTCTGGCGTACCCCATCTCCCCCTCGTGGTGACAACACACGCCCACTGAGCCCAATTCATGAGGGTTCCGTGGCTGCTCCGGGTCACAGCCCACCTCGTACAGAGGAGGGCAACCTCAGAGCAGGGGGAAGTGGCACGACCGAGGTAGCTGATGCTCCTAGCTCTTCATCGGCTCAGCCGCAACCCGTCACCTCCGAGGTACCATCAGTAGCAGCACCACCACCGCCAACACCAGCACCAGCGCAAGCACCAGCGCCAGCACCAACAGCAGCACCAACAACACCACAAGCACCATATCAGCACCAACTCCTTCTGCCTTGTCCGAGTCTTCCAAGACCTAGTGAGAAGACCCCGCTAGCACCAAGGCTGCACCCAAGTCCAAATCAGCAGGTCAAGCTTCAGCCTCCCAACATTAACCCAAGGACAAGAAAGGTTCTGGGGCCACCAAGGCAACATCCATCGAAGCTGGACAGCGCACGCTCGCGTCCATGCTGCCAAAAAAAGATGCCCCCTCCGGGTCAGCTAGCAGTAAGCAACTCGCACTGCATACCAGCCCTGCTGCTGCCCAAGTTGCAAGGAGGGAGGCCCATGCCAAAGGCTTGGTGGCGCCTCACATGCTTAGTGGGGAGGGCTATCCTCCAGCCTTGATTGAATATGTAAACAATTGGAACAACACGGAGTTCATCAATCCAAAAGATGATCTCCTGGAAAAGTTTGGGCCCGCCGAGTTCAGCACACAAATGAACACAGCAACCAAGGCTATCAACCTTGTTGGCCAGATGATGGAGGTACGCTACTTTGTATTTTACTTAATACACACAAGTGCTTAGAGACATATACATTAGTCCCCGAGCCTCCGGGGGAGTAACTTGTTACTCGGCCGGATGCTCCTTAGAGAACTAGCGTAGCTCCTTAGTAGCTTAGAATATGCACACACCTAGAGCCGGGTTAAGTTCCACTTGGCCCGGATCTTATACACTTAGAATATGCACACACCTAGAGCCGGGTTAAGTTCCACTTGGCCCGGATCTTGTACACTTCGAATATGCACACACCTAGAGCCGGGTTAAGTTCCACTTTGCCCGGATCTTGTACACTTCGAATATGCACACACCTAGAGCCGGGTTAAGTTCCACTTGGCTCGGATCTTGTACACTTCAAATATGCACACACCTAGAGCCGGGTTAAGTTCCACTTGGCCCGCATTTTGTACACTTCGAATATGCATATAGCTGAGCCAACCTTGCTCTTTTCAGATCACTACCAATCATCGGAGTGCTAAATTTCAGCGCCTCTTGGACTCCCACAAGGTGCTGCACTCGAAGCATGTCGCTCTTCTTGCTGAAGTCGAGAAAAAGGGTAAGTTCTCTCTTCGACCTCTCCCTTATCTTTCTTTGTTTTCCCGTCGAACTAATTTGTCATTCAGATTGCGCAGCCGGAGTGGAGGCCGAAAATACCATCATGAGGAAGAACTTGGCCGAGATAAAAGGTAATTCACCTTGGTTACTCAATTTTCGTGCTCTCTCTCCTTTCTCCTGAGCTCGGCAGATATTCATACCTCGGCTCTGCCGGGTCAACAAACCGTTTCAGCATCCCTTGAAGATAGTGTGTCCGTGCCTGATATGATGCTGCATTTTCTCGAACAAGCAGGGCAACATCAGGCCGAGCTCAAGAAGAAAGATGATGAACTTGCCAAACTCCGGGCCAAGGATGATGAAATTTCCAAGCTCAAAGCTGAGATGAAAAAACTCAAGGAGGTCCACAAGACTGAGATGGACAAGGCTGGCCAAGACTTCACCGAGGAGCGAGAACGTCTCAACCTTCAACTTGCAAAAGATCAAGAGCTGCTGAAGGAGGCTGACGTCAAGCTTCAATCGGCAAATGTTGAACTTGAGAAGCTCCGGAAGAGGCGTGCTAATTGCACCACAGAGCTGACTCGGATCCATAGTCATATCTCCCGTAAGTTCCTTTCCTTCAGCCAACATGTATTTCTCCGGGTTAAACTCTTTTACTTATTTCACTTGTTTTGTTTTCAGTCAAATTCCTAGAGGGCGATTCCATTGCGGTTGCTGCGGTTACCAAGTTTCGCCAGCAGAGGGGTACCCCAACTGGTCCTGGCTCTAAAAATATTCCCTATGACATGGAGGACTTGCTGGTTAGCCTATCCTCTCGCATTGAAATTGTGAGGAACTATGGTTCGGGTCTCCTGGATTTAGCCGTTCGGATCTTCCGTGCCCTTTGGCCTGGTGAGGATCCCCCGGAGGGGTCCACTGCTCTGATTAGCAAATTAATGGATTGCGAGACCCAGCTTGACCTCTAGAGGGAATCCGCCGCACGCGCCGGAGCTGAAACTGTCCTCCACTTCGTGCTCACATGGTATGAAAAACTGGATCTGAAGGTTCTTGAGCGCTTGCGCATCGGGTCCAAGTGGTCGAATGATCCTGATTGGGTAGCTCGGCGCAAAGCTTGTGCCCATAACCTTATCTAGTTTGCCCTTGTTCATGAATGGAACGAAGGACCAAGATTCCTCGGTGCCGTTGACGACGAATATGTCGAAGATGGTTCGGATGACGAGGAAGAGGACGAAGCCTCAGATCTTGAAGAAAATGAAGATGATGATGAGGCTGAAGCCGGAGTTCCACCTGCTGGCGCCGAGTTACCTCCTCCTTCTGCTGCTCCTTGAGCACGAAAAAACACTTTGGATTTTATCAGATCCCCGATATGCCGGGTGCAGATGTATTAAGTACACAGATTATGTTTTGCTACTAAGTTGTTCGTGCCGGATTAACTTGGGCGTAGTCCCCGAGTTTCATTTTCTTGTTCCTTCAATTTCATGGCTCGGCCTACCTTGATTCGGTTTTGTGACTTACGAGTCCGAGTGTCAAAAATTGACTTAACAATACTTGGAAACTTTAGGATTAGCTCAAAATAGTCCAGCGTAGTAAAAGTAAAGTAAACATAAGGTTAGTCCGAATAAAGAATGTTGGCTCGATTACGTTCTTTTCCTTAGTCATTTTTCGTGTGCTACACAATTCCAAACTTGTTCTCTTACTTGCCATGAAGCCAATTCTTGTCGGACAGCAGCAGGTCGAAGAGTTGAGTTTTTGGTGCTCACACACTACTAATCCGGCTTAGGTAGAAGCAACTTAAGCCAGCCGACATAAAAAAATAAATGTCAAACACAGAAGGCAACAAATATTACTAACGCAGTCCCCGAGTTACTGCTCGAGGTGCCAAGATTTCATTGATAAACTCATTGCCGGCATACATACCGACATATGAGAGACTCGGATACACACACTTCTTTGTTAAGTGTAGAACGGACGAAGTAGAGCTACGTTCCATGGACGCTTAGATTCCTCGCCGGACCTATCCGCCTTGTTGTTCTCCTGTGGTTATGCATCAATGAGATAGTAAGAGTCATTGTGCAATGCTTTGCTCACAATGAATGACCCTTCCCATGGGGGGATAACTTATGCATGCCAGCAGTACATTGTACCAGCTGGAGTACCAGATCACCTTCCCGGAAGACTCGGGGGTTTACTTTCCGGCTATGATAGCGTCAGAGATTTTGCTGATATATGGCGGATCTGGACAATGCCAATTCTCTCGCTTCTTCCAGCAGATCAACATCATTTTGCCGGGCTTCTCGCACTTCAGCTTCTGTGTATTGGGTGACCCTAGGAGAATCATGCTCTATGTCGGCTGGTAAAACAGCTTCTGCCCCATATAGCAGAAAAAATGGCGTATAGCCTGTTGATCGATTCAGAGTTGTTCTTAAACTCCACAGTACTGCTGGTAGTTCTTCTATCCAGCACCCCACTAATCTTTGCAGCGGCTCAATGAGCCGGGGTTTTATCCCGGATAAAACTAACCCGTTGGATCTTTTCACTTGTCCGTTCGATGCAGGGTGGGCTATTGAAGCAATGTCTAGCCGGATCTTTTTATCCCAGCAGAATCGCGCAAATGCTCCTTCAGCGAAATTGGTGCCATTATCTGTTATGATACTATGAGGATAGCCATATCTCAGAATGATGTCTTTGAGGAATGTCACGGCTGTATCTCCATCACATTTTCTTATTGGCCTTACTTAAATCCATTTGGTAAACTTGTCCACCATAACCAAGATATGGGTCATATTTCCTCTCGTTGGCTTAAATGGACCAACCATATCCAAACACCATACAACAAATGGCCAGGTAATTGGTATGGTCTTGAGCTCCGACATTGGCATGTGTGTCTTGGTAGCATATCTCTGACAACCATTACATTTTCTTACTAGATCTTCTGCTTGTTCCAAGGCACTTGGCCAGTAGAACCCATGCCGGAAAGCTTTTGCCACTAAAGCTCTGGATGAGGCGTGATGCCCACATTCCCCTTGATGTATATCTCGGAGGATGTCAAGCCCTTCTTTCAGGTCAACACACCGTTGCAAGATATTTGTGACACTTCTCTTGTATAGCTCGGCATTGATAATCGTGTATGCCTTTGCGCGCCTCTGAAATTGCCTGGAAAGCACTTCTTCATTGGGCAAAGTTCCATCCTTTAGGAATTGGAATATGGGCAGTGCCCAAGCTGGTATAGCTCGCACCGGAAATATCTCCTCGTCAATCTCCATTTGATCCACCGACATAACCTCAGCCGGATCATGCTGCGTAGTCCCCGGGTTCTGCGAAGCAGTCCCCGGGTTTCCTGAACCACTTCCCACATCAATGTCCATGGGTATAACTCTGGACTCCGGATCGGCCGGGATATAGATTGACTCGGATTCTGGGGATGGCCTGATAGATGGCTTTCTGAGGTGCTCTAGTGATACGCCCGGTGGAATCGCTTGTCGGGTTGATCCGAGTTTTGATAGTATGTCGGCAACCTCGTTTTCCAGCCAGGGTACATGGTGAAACTCGCATCCCTCAAAGTATCCTGATACCTTTTGCACATGAAATCTGTACAATGCCATGTTTGCATCCAAAGCATCCCATTGCCCCGAGACTTGCTGAACTACCAAATCTGAGTCACCAAAGCACTGGATCCGACGTATTCCAATTTCTTTTGCCACTTTGAGCCCATGCACAAGTGCTTCATATTCTGCAACATTGTTTGATGCTGCGAAGTGGATCTGCAGCACATACTTCAGCTGGTCCTTCTTGGGTGAGGTAAGCACAACTCCGGCGCCTAACCCGGTTTTTGTTTTTGATCCATCAAAATGCATTCTCCAGTAGTTTGGATCTGGCAACGGTGGTTCATATTGCATCTCAGCCCAATCCACGAAAAAGTCGGCCACATCCTGAGACTTGATCGCATCTCTCCTATCGTACTGTGGAGCGTAAGGGGCTAGCTGAATTTCCCATTTTGCGATCCGGCAGCGTGCATCCTTGTTGCTCATTATTTCAGATATGGGGGCTTCACATATCACTTTTATGGGGTGTTCTTCAAAATAGTGCTTCAGCTTCTTTGCTGCCATATATACACCATATGCCATCTTCTGATAGTGAGGATAGTTTTGTTTTGACGCTGATAATACCTCACTCAGGTAATAGACTGGCCTTTGCACTGACTTACCCTCCTCATCGCGCTCTACCACAATTACTACACTTACAACTCGGTTGGTTGCGGCTATGTAGAGCAACATTGGCTCTTTTGATAGTGGAGAGGCTAACACTGGCGCAGTGGCTAACATTTTCTTTAACTGGATGAAGGCTTCATTGGCCTGTGGCGTCCATACGAATTTGTCTGACTTTTTCATTAGTTGATAGAGAGGCAGTGCCTTTTCTCCCAACCGACATACAAACCGACTTAAGGATGCCAGACAACCAGTGAACTTCTGGACATCGTTAAGGCACTTCGGTAATTCCATTCGCTCCATGGCTCGGATTTTAGTTGGGTTAGCTTCGATACCTCGGCTAGAGACAAGAAATCCGAGTAATTTTCCAGCCGGGACACCAAAGGTACACTTCTCCGGCTTAAGCTTCATTCGGAACCTCCTTAGGTTCGCGAACGTTTGCCTGATATCATCAAGGAGCGTTTTGCTTTCCTTGTTTTTTATAACCACATTGTCAACATACACTTGCACATTTCGGCCAATTTGGTTGTGCAAACATTTTTGCATATATCTTTGATACGTTGCCCTGCATTACGTAAATCAAAAGGCATAGTGCGATAGCAATAAGCCCCGTACGGGGTAATAAACACAGTCTTTATTTGATCATTCGGGTTCAGAGGTATCTGGTGGAACTAGAATATGCGTCTATGAATGACAACAGTTCGCACCCAGTAGTAGAATCTATGACCTGATCTATCCTTGGAAGTGGAAATGGATCTTTTGGGCACGCCTTATTCAGGTTCGTGTAATCGATGCACATACGCCATACCACTGCCACATTCGGATCATCTTTCTTCTTTTCCACCAGCACCGGATTAGATAGCCAATCTGGGTAAAGCACTTCCATGATGAACCCGGCTGCGAGGAGCCGAGCTATCTCATCTCCAATGACTTCTCTCCTATCTTCGGCGAAGCGGCGGAGAGGTTGCTTCACTGGCTTTGCTCCGGGTCTCACGTTTAAAGAGTGCTCGGCCAACTCCCTAGGAACACCTTGCAAATCCTGTGTGGACCAAGCAAAGATATCCCGATTCTCACGGAGGAAGTTGACGAGCTCGCTTTCCTATTTCTCAGTTAACCCGGCACCAATTATTACGGTGCGCTCTGGGAACAGATCATCAACGGGCACTTTCTTTGTATCCTTTGTTGCTTGAAATGATACACTTCCATGCGGGTTACTCAGCGCCGGTATGTACTGCTGTGCGGACTGAGCCAATGCCGCTACTTCCTGGATCTTTCTCTTCTCCAGTGCAATCACGAGTGACTCGGCTAGGTTAGACCCGGCTGACGCACACTCAATGGAACGTTGGAAGTCCCCAGCTATGGTAATCACTCCATTTGGCCCAGGCAATTTCATCTTCAGGTAACTGATGTGAGTACTTGCCATGAATTTGTTCAAGGCTGGCCTGCCGAGTAACGCGTGATATGTGCTTTCTAAGTTCACAACCTTAAACTCCAAATTCTCAGTTCGGCAGTTATCTCTTGTGCCGATTAACATGTCAACCTGGACTTTGCCAATGGGTTCACAGGATATACCAGGCACAATGCCATGGAAAGTTGTCCTTGTGGCTTGGAGCATGTTCTCCGAGATACCCAACTTGCGCATTGTATCCACGCACATAATATTAATGATGCTCCCTTTGTTAATCAGCACCTTAGAAAACCTCACATTTATATTTGGCCCGATGAACGTTGGGTCCAACACCAATGCATATGAACCAGGACTTGGCATAAGCTTGGGATGGCCCTTGATACTCCAGGTAATTTCCTAATCTGACCAAGGCATATACCTCGTCACTGCCGGCATAACCGCATTCACTTCCATATGTCGATGTTGCAAGCTTTTTCTATCTGTTTCCTCCGTGGTAAACACACAGTAACTCTGGCGATGCTCTCTGTATTCATTTCTCCCCTCATTGTCGGGATATCTTTGATCTGGCTGATGTTGGTTTTCCACCTGATGCACTGCATCCCTTCTTTCCTGATTCTCATACCTCGGTGGAGGTGGCAGCAACATTAACTGTTGCGGATTTGCTCCGGAGAGCAACTACTGCCGAGGTAACTCCTGTCGAGGTTGATCGTTCCGAGGTGCCTGAGCATTCCCCGAGCCGCTTTGTTCTATCTTCCTCATCCACTCACATTGCCGGGTTGTATGACCCGCCGGGTTACTCGGATTTAGCGTGTGAAACTTGCACGGCTGATCCAGCAATGCCTCATACGTATACCTTGGCCGGTCTTTCTTTTCCTGCCACTGTCTCTTTTGCTCGGGCGTCCAAGTTTTCTTGCCATCATTTCTTGGAGTCCATTGCTGCCCTCCAGTTTTCTGACGTTGATTACTCCCTGCCCCGGGCTGGTCTTGATTTACAACAGCAACTTGTTGCGAACTGTACATGTAATCCGGTCTATCATATCTTCTCTTACCCCAGTAATCATTTCGCCGGGATGATCCGGCTCCATCTCGCTGGTAGTACTCCTCATTTGACTCGTTTGACACAAGCCTAGGTTGAGTCGGATCGCCCAAAGCATATGAATCAGCAATCCGGATTGTCTCTGCTAGTGTAGTTGGCATATCCCTTTGTAATCTTTGCCACAACATGCTTGCATATCTACACCCTTGCGCAAACCAGGCTATGGCCTGAGACTCAGTCACACCCTCACATGAGTTTCTCACGGTGCACCAGCGGGTTAGGAACTCCATGTCTGTTTCATTTGGTCTCTGCTTGCACATCGCTAGTGTGTGTGGCCTATTTGGCCTCTGATACGTGCTCGAGAAGGTGCCGACGAACATTTCCTCAAAATCGATCCAGCAGTTGATACTACCGGGTGGTAATTTTTTTAACCATACCCTCGCTGGCCCCTCCAGCATCTGAGGTACGTATCTCACTGCCCATCTCAAATTGCCCGTCGCAATCTTCACTGCCGTCGCGTAGTTGATCAACCAATCCTCCGGCTTGGTGCTGCCGTCATATGTCTTCGTGCCTCTGGGTAACTGGAAGTTAGGTACCGGAGGTTCTTTCATGATCTGGGGCCCAAAGCACGCTGGACCCGGAGGACCTTGCCCCTCGATTAGCTCCGACCTATAGAGCCGATCCAGCTTTAACCTGGCGTCATCAGGCATCAAGTTCCTGCTTCCCAACCTTGATCCTATCACACGATGGTCCGGCCTTTGGTATCCCGCATTCACCATTTCTGAATCACCGTCATTGTATCTGTCTTGCTCTTTTTGAGCACAATTTTGCCGCATATCCTGGCCGGCATTCTGCTCTTGCCGAGGTACAATCCGTTGCTGCTGTTGCCGAGGTGGGTTTTGCCCTGCACCTGCTGAGTTCCGCTGTCCGGCATTGCTGTTTCTAGCGTTCCTCTGACCGACATTGCCTTGGTGGCGGTTACCTCGGCCAGCTTCACCTCGGCTCACACTTTGTCGATCCTCATTTCCTTGCACTGCCTTTCCTTTCCCTGCCCTTGCCGGGTCATACGGGACTATCTATTTGTTTCTCCTTGCCGAGGTTACCACTTCCTCTCTTCTTGGGCCATCATGGGGGGATGATGCAGCTCCAGTAGATTTCTCTGGGTTACCCACTGCCGAATAAACGACCTTGGAAACCCTAGCCCTTGTCTGGTTAGCCCTGTGCAACTCTTCATTCTGTCTATTAGCGATCTGAACTAACTCATTGACCCTCTCTTGCTGTCTTTGCTGGGCTTCACCCGTCAAACCTTCTAACTCGGATGCTGCTGCATCCGTTGCTCTGAGGTTCTTTGCTGGGGTGCTATACTTCGGCATCCCCATGGACAAAACGTTCTCTGATTCCTCAACTCTAGTATCACCCTCTTTGTTCATTTCACTGATGAGGTTTCTCCCTTTTACTTTTACAACATCTACCTTATTTTCTCTTGCGTACTCGCGCAGTGTCATGTTCAATGACTACTGAGCCGCGGCTATCTTTTTTGCATCCTTTAGTATTTTCTGCCTAGTTTCCTCTAACTCGGATTGTGCCTGAGCCGGATCTACCACAGGTGCTATGGGGCTTGCCAAGCTATCTATTGCTTGCTGCAGCACATTCTCTGGCCTCTCTAGCGGAGGACCTCTACTTTTCCTCAGTGCTTTGGGTGTTACTTCCAGATCTGGTGCCGGATCCTTGCTCGTGCCAGCGTTAGGCGCTGTTATCATCACCTCAGCACGGTCAAGGGAGCGAGTGATACGCGCACCATGAACCGCGCTAAGGGGTGGCTCGCCTTCCTCGACGACGTGCCGCAGGTGAACGCAAGAGACATCGACGCCGATGTAGATCCTGTGGGCGCCAAGCTTGACGAAGACGCCATTGCGCGGTGGAGGTCGTTTGCCAAAGCATCCAGCATTGTCGCTGACGTAGTCCAGCGCTCCAAAGTGCTGAACGAGCCCAGAGACGATGTGCTCGCCGTTGCCGATGATGCTTCCCGTCCGGATCTTCACTCCTGCTAGCGCCGCTAGCCCCACGGTGGGCGCCAACTATCGTGGTGGTGTCACGGCAGATGCCATGGATAGGATAAAGGTAGGGCCAATATGCACTAGAGGAATCCAAGGAGGGATAGTGTGGTGATTCCACACATAGATGCTTTGTATTCTCCAAGTTCACAAGGTTTACAGATGCTCCTTGAGCTGTATTGGGGAGAGGAGGAAGAAGAAGCTCTCTTACTCTCACCACTACCTATCTCCAACGAACCAACTATTCAAGTGCCAACCCGCCAGCCCCAACTACAGAGGCCCTAGCGCCCCTTATAAAGGGGAGGCCAGGTCTCTAGTTAGGGCATACATGGAGGCATATTCCTGGGAATATGCCTCTTCCCAAAATAGCAAACCGACCGGGTCTCCTTTTGCCATCGTAAGCCATGCAGAGGCTACGTAAGCCTCTATGGCGCCAGCGTCAGCCGACATAGGGTGCGTCACCCTTGTCGGCCACGCCTCGCTGGTCCCTCCTTCTATTCGCTTCGCCCACGCTCCTGCGCATAGAGGTCACCTTTTGACCAACAAGATACCTTCCTTCTCTTGCAAGCTTGGTATGATCCGACCCCGTGGGTTCCCGCATACAAATTACAAATAGCCCGACGGCATACAACGTACATCGGCCGGGACATAGTCAGGTGGACATCCTCCGGTCCGGGTTACTCCGTAAGTCGGACTGCCTTGTGTAACCCGGCCAGCTTACGCTTTGACCTTGTTGTACCTCGGCTAACTTAGCCTTTATACCCCGGTGTTACCCTACCCGGGGGTATCCCCCCAACAGTCACTGTTGGCTCCTGGAACCGGCCTCACTCTATTGCCATAACTACTATACATACACAAGATGTTATCATAAGATGATAAAGTATTAATGTCAATTAAGGTGACATTGGTAAGTTGCAAAGGATCTGAGGGGCTGTGAAGTCCAGACCCTAGACTCAACTTCTTCCATGAGCAAGCATGATAGGAAGTGCCAAGTTGTATGGTGTCGATGATTACTAAACAAATGCAGCTAGTTTATTTGCACTCTAGTGCAAGTGGGAGATGTTGGGGATATACTTTCCGGGTATCCTCACAGTTCCTCACTGACCAGGGTGGCCCACTTTGGGTTAGAGCTTTGCTTCACAGGCGGCCCAGTCAGGGAGAAAAGACGGAGTCCAATCCGGCTACGGGAAGGCCCAGAAGACTTACCGACTTAGGCTCATAGTGTTACTTGTAGTTCAAGATGTACTCTGTAACCGACTCTTAGTTGTAGCCAGATAGCTCTCTCCTATAAACCCTGGGCCGGATATCTATATAAGCCGTCCTAGGGAGAGCCTTTAGGGCACCTACCCTTATAATCACAATCTCAACTCGCACAGGCAAACCCTTGTAACCCATATTCTGGCTCTGCTTTATTACTGGATTGCTAGCAGGAGTAGGATCTGTCCAAAGCCGGCGGATTTGAACCTGGGTAAACTTGTGTGCTCACCATCCTAGAATGCCGTACGTCTCACACCCCTCTCTTCCGCACGCCTCGAGGACCCCCTCACGGCGTACTTGTCATCAATACGACGACAGTTGGTGCCCACCGTGGGGCAAGTGAGCTTTGGATCTGCGTTCCGAGCAGAATCTGCAAGAATCGGAATCGGCAAGACTATCGCCATCGGTCGCATCCTCTATGCCAGCGATGTCCCTCTCATCGTTCTCGACGAGACCTGGATTCCAGCTAGGGAGGCTGTGACTGCCTACACAATCATGTCTTTTGGCGAGATTGATGTTTACATCGGTTTTGCTGAACCTGTCCCACCCACCCCAGCGGTGATGATAGAGGCAGAAGAATCTTCTGGGTCCCCTTTGTCTGCGGAGGCGGCAGAGTTCCGGATCTTAGAAAACCCTAAACCCACTAGCCCGCACTAGTTGCCGAGATAGTGGAGAAATCCGAGCGTGAAGAAGACCTAGTGGCCCAAGTCGAATCTGGAGTGGATCTCCTTGGAGAGGCTGAATCCCAGATCGACCCACCCGCTGAAGTCGAAATCCAGGAGGAGCATGTCAACAACACTGATTCCTTCTCTGATGACGCCGGGACAGACATGCCTTTCCTAAGGTACACGATGCAACGTATGATAATGCAAAACTCAGGCGTAGACGCAATTCTCGAGACCATCAAAAGTTTCGACGAAGCTGATTGTGAGAGCCGCATGTACCTTAGGAAGCATGCATCACACTTCGTTGGATATGTGGGATCCGGATCCGGCTCTATCGATGCTGGAGACAACACCGACTCTATGCTGGAGGCAATTGGAACAAACGCCGATGTACCCGCATCCTCGGACGAATCGATGACGTCTGCAGATTCCGAAAGTTCTCCGTGGAATATGAAGAGGTGTATAACTCCAAAGCTGCAGAGGAAGGAGAAGCCATGGATGAAGGATCCTGGGAACACTCTCCCAAAGCACAGGATGTCATGGAAGTCGGAGATAATCCCGAAGTCCAGATGTTCGAAAGTACCGATCAGAGCTTGACTCCGGGAAACGGACCCAAAGCCGTCTTTGCTACCGGCGCTGCCAAGAAGGCAAAGAAGAAGAACAAGAAGAATAAGACCCTGGCAAAAGACCCTCTGGCAGAGGAGGTGATTGTCGAGAAATACGAGGAAGACTCGGATGGAGCACTTATCCCAGAAGAGCCCAAAAAAGAAGAATTGGTGGACGGACACGTGATCACTGAAGGTGCGTGTAAACTCATCGATGCTGCATTAACCACACCTATTCCTACAACTGCAGAGCTTACTGCTAAAGAACTGGACGAGAGGACACAAGCCCTAGAAGCGCGTCATCAAGTACTCCTCGATGAAGAAAAAAACATTGAGGAGGAAAAGAAATGCATAGCATCTGCGGAGAAGTACAACTCCAGGCAATACCAGAAGACCAGGAAGCGTCATACTAATGACAATCAATTCCTGCAGATTCCACGCCGTCCTTTTCGTAGAAGAGATGGGGAAGCCTTGGAAATATAGTAGAGGGGGTTGGGTGTATCCAACCCTAGTACAAAATACCGTGGCGGCTCGAGAAATTCTATCGGCTAACCCAGGCCCAGAGGAGATCCGGTTGGGAATCAAACTACTCAAGAAGGGACTGGAGCAGCAAAAGGTCGCCATGTCCGGAAGTCAAAAACTGGTCTCTGATTCCGACCAATGTCGCACAGATCCGGCATGGGCTGATGTAAGACCCCAGCGCGTTCTGGAGCAGCATCATCGCCCTGAACGCTGGGAAGACAATTATTCGAGAACCGGATCTTCGGGACAACACCACAAAGCTACCCGTGGCTGGCGTAACGTTAACCCAGTTGCAGAGTAAGAGGCAATTGATGCACTGAATCCGAGGAACCCGCCCTGGCGAGAGTCGAAAGACCGTAGGGACGATGATAAGGAGAAACGTCGGGAGGAAGACCGACAAAGAATGCCACCTCCTAGACATGAAAGCCGTCTGGATGACGGACGAAGGAACGACGGACACCATGCTAGGACAAGCCAGCAGGGGGCTCGTCATGATGAAGACCCTCCCCGGAACCGGAATAATGATGCTCCGAATGGAGGCCGGCGATCAGCCGGAAAAAACCCAGCTGCTCCACCCTCTCTGCCAAGTAGCCATCACAACGGCCCCTAGGGAGGCAATGGAGGGCGTCGTGGTGGAGGAGGTGGCAGCAGAAGCCGAAGTCCGGCTCCAAGGCACCGCAACCATAGCCGACAGTCGGGACGATCTCTATCCCCGAACGACGCAAGGCACATGATCAACTCCAATATAGAGGCGTGGCACTATGAAAATGACGATATCTACATGGGCCCAAAGTGCTTCGGACCACGCATCAGAGCTACAAGATTCCCGGAAGGATTTGCTATCTCAAGACATATCCAAGCCTACGACGACATTGCTCGGCCAGATACCTGGCTATAGGATTTCTTCCAAGCTTGCTGCATCGCCAAAGGCGGAAACAGCCTGGTCGCAACCCGATATCTCCCACTTATGTTGAGGAAGACGGCATGATCATGGCTTAATGAACTTCCGGAGAACACCATCCGCAACTGGTATGACATGCAAAGTGTGTTCTTTCAGAATTTCGAAGGCACATACCGGAGGCCCTGTATGGTCGGAGACCTACAGCGTTGCACCCAGAAGGCTGGAGAAACTTGCCGGGATTACCTCAGACGATGGATCGACACCAAGAACTCCTATGAAGGAGTAAATGATCAAACTGCGATTGAAGCTTTCATTGCAGGTCTCCCAATTGGTCTACTGCGTCATCGCTTGAAGTGCGACAAGGTCACTGATTTGGGAGAGATGATAGAAACAGCGAGCAAGTATGCAGATGCTGACAACGGTGCAAAGGGACTACTCAACGCCCTAGCTATGCCATAGTCGGCAAAACAACCAAAGCAACAAGCTCAGAAGCGCAAGAATACCTTGGTAGAGAAACCCAACGCGGAAACGACAGTGGTCACTGCTACTTTCGGGTCTGGAGGACGAGGAGGACGCGGCGGAGGCCGCGGGCATGGCCGTGGGACTTCGAGAGTTCAAGGTAGAGGAGACCAGCAACCAGGCAAAACCTACACTTGGGCCGACATTGCCAATAACCCATGTGTACATCACTTAGATGCCGATGGGGGCTCGTCCCACACCAACGCCGAGTGTCGTTTCAATGATGACATCAAAAGAGATGATACCGTTGGCTACAGAGCTAAGCGGAAGAAGGGAAAGAAGAATCCCGAAAAGGATAAAGAGACCAAGGAAGATTCCGACATGGAGGAAGCTAATGCTTCAAATCCCAAGCCGGAAGGAAAGAAAAATTTTCCGCAAGAAATACACTTATGTCACCTTCCTCGAATCTCAACCAGCAAAGGTCAAGAAAGTAGTTCTGCATGAGCTCAATGCAATAGTTCCGGCTGTCCCCCAATACCTGGACTGGTCGGAAGTAGCAATCACGTTTGACCGCGCTGATCATCCGCCTAAGCTACATAGGCGAGGAAAATACGTCTTAATCGTCAATCCACTTATTGACGGTTATGGTTTCTCCAAGACCCTCATGGACGGTGGCAGCAGTATCAATATTCTCTATGTTGAAACGCTATGCCGGATGAAGATCTCGGAGACTAAGCTGAACCATAGCTCTATGATCTTTCACAGAGTTGTCCTAGGAAGACAAGCTAATTCCCTGGGAGAAATCACTTTGGATGTTACCTTTGGAACTCCAAAGAATTATCGGACGGAGGCACTTTCCTTCGAAGTGGTCCCGTCAAGAGCACGTACCACGCTATATTCGGACATCTGGCTTACTGGGCTTTCATGGCTCGTGCGTGTTACATTTACAATATGATGAAAATTCCAGGTCCGAACGGCGTAATCACCATCAGGGGAGACCCGAAGAAAGCGCGAGATTGCAAGGATGGAAATGCCGCCTTTGCTGAAGCCGTGCTGCACGCCCAGGAGTACTAGGAGATCAAGAAGAGCATAGATCCGTCCGAGATGCCCGCAACAAAGAAGGAGGTGACAAAGCCAAATCCGGAGTTCAAGGCATCAGAAGAGACGAAGAAGACGCCGTTGAAGGATGATGACCCCTCCAAGGTGACACAGATAGGCGTAGGCCTAGATAGCGCATAGGAAAGCGCGCTCGTCAAGTTCCTCAAAGCGAATCAAGATATCTTCGCATGGCAGCCATCTGACATGACCGAAGTACCTAGGGAACTTGCCGAGCACTCTTTAAATGTAAACCTGAATGCCAAACCCGTCAAATAGTCCTTACAACGTTTCGGCGATGAAAAGCGTAAGGCAATAGCTAAGGAACTAGCGCAGCTCGAGTTAGCCGGATTCATAGAAGAGGTCATCTACACTGAGTGGTCGGCCAATCCTGTAATGGTCCCTAAAAAGGACACCACTGATTTAAGGATGTGTGTTGATTATACTGCCTTGAACAAGGCTTGTCCAAAAGATCCGTTCGCTCTGCCTAGGATTGATCAAGTTATCGATTCTACGGCAGGCTCGGAACTCCGTTGTTTTCTCGACGCATACTCCGGTTCTCACCAAATCCGGATGAAGGAATCTGACAAAGTCAAAACTTCATTCATAACCCCCTTCAGAACCTTCTGTTTTGTTACGATGCCCTTTGGGCTGAAGAACGCAGGAGCTACCTACCAGCGCACGATGCAGCGTTGCCTCCACGACCAACTCGGACGCAATGTACATGCATACGTGGATGGTATTGCGGTGATGTCTAAAAAGAAGGAAACGCTGATTTCTGACTTGGAGGAAACATTCGCCAATCTACGAAAATACAACATCATGCTTAATCCGAAGAAATGCTTCTTTGGAATACCAGCCAGAAAATTGTTAGGTTTCATCGTGTCTCAAAGAGGCATAGAGGTGAACCGGGACAAAATCAAGGCTATACTTAATATTTCTAGGCCAACTCGCCTGAAGGACGTACAAAGACTAACTGGTTGCATCGCTGCAGTCAGTCGGTTTGTAAGCCGGCTCGGTGAAAGAGCCGCACCATTATACAAGCTCCTGAAAAAGACCAAGGATTTTGTGTGGACCGACGAAGCTGAAGCTGCACTACAAGACCTGAAGAAAGTAATCTCATCTGCTCCTATCCTTGCTGCGCCGGAACGACAGGAACCGATGTTGCTTTATCTTGCTGTGACAAACAAAGTCGTTAGTATCGTCATGGTGGTGGAGAGACCGGAGGAAAATCAGGAACACCTGGTGCAACATCCGACTTACTTCGTCAGCGAGGTCTTGACAGGATCAAAACAGTGGTATCCGCACTATCAAAAGTTAGCTTACGATGTTTTTCTAGCATCTCGTAAGTCGCGACACTATTTTCAGGAGCATCCAATTACCGTGGTGAGCACAGCACCCATGAGAGATATAATCAACAACAGTGACGCCACATGACTCGTCGCCAAATGGGGCATAGAGCTTTCAGCCTTTGATATTGAGTATAAACCCCGGACAACAATCAAATCCCAAATCCTTGCTAACTTTGTTGCTGATTGGATAGAGACGAAGGAGAATATGACCCTCCCTGAGTCGGAATATTGGACCCTCTACTTTGATGGGTCTAAGGCTCGAGGGGGCTCAGGGGCTGGTGTGGTGCTCAAATCACCCTAAGGATATAAACTTCTATACGTGTTGCAGATCCACTTCACAGCGACAAACAATATTGCCGAGTATGAAGCATTGCTAGACAGAATCCGGATTGCTAAGGATATCGTCATCTGACGTTTGATGTGTTATGGAGATTCGGATCTTGTTGCTCAGCTAGTTTCAGATATTTGTAATGCAAATAAGCACATGGCAATGTATAAAGCTGTCGTGGATGATTTATCTAAATCATTCGAAGGGTTTGAGGTTCAACACATCCCTCGAGCAGAAAACGAGGAAGCAGATGCATTATCTCGGATAGGCTCTGCACGGAAAGAGGTCCTGGATGGAGCTTTTTTAGAGCACCTCAAAGTTCCCTCAATAAAGGGAGTAGATGAGGAATATCCGACCAAATCCGACTCACCTCTAATAGCAGTTCTGGCTGTAATTCCCAGCTGGACTCAACCCTACCTTGATTATCTGGTAGATGGCAAATTACCCGAAGACGAGGTTCTGAGCCGGCAGATTATCCGACGAGCGAAATACTATACTATAGTTAAAGGTGAGCTCTATAAGCGGAGTGTTTCTGGGGATTTTCAGCGCTGCGTATCTCCGAAAGAAGGAGTGGAGATCTTAAGAGAAATCCACGAAGGCGAGTGTGGTCACCACGCTGCAGCCAAATCTTTAGTGGCAAAAGCTTTTAGACACGGATTTTTCTGGCTTACAGCTCAGGCAGATGCCAAACGATTAGTCAAGACGTGCAAGGGCTGCCAAAAGTATGCCAAACAAGCTCATGTTCTAGCTGATCAGTTGCAAACAATACCTTTAACATGGCCTTTTGTGGTCTGGGGGCTTGATATGGTAGGACCGTTTAAACATGCTCCAAGTGGATTTACTCACCTCTTGGTGATGGTGGATAAATTCACAAAATGGATTGAGGCTAAACCCGTCACTAGTTGTGATGGAGCAACAGCCAAAAGATTTGTCGAGGATGTTATAATCTAGTATGGTTATCCACATAGCATTATCACGGACAACAGGAGTAATTTCTCTATGGGAGAATTGGCCGAATTCTGCAACAAACAAAATATCCGGCTTGACATTGCGTCGGTCGCACATCCAGATGCTAACGGACAAGTCGAAAGAGCAAATGGTTTAATCCTGCAAGGCCTAAAACCGAGACTCGAAGCACCACTACGACGTGCTGCGGGGGCTTGGGCAGAGGAATTACCCTCTGTAATATGGAGTTTACAAACGACTCCGAAAAGGCAACCAGATACACACCTTTCTTCTTGGTCTATGGCGCAGAAGCAGTTCTTCCTAGTGATTTGATTCACACTTCTCCTAGAGTGGCCGCGTATATTGAAGAGGATGCCGAGATTTCTCGACAAAATGATCTCGACTTAGTCGAAGAAGTTTGCGTCGTTGCTGAAATAAGATCAACAGCCTATTAGCAGAAGTTACGCAAGTATCATAGCGAGAGAGTCCGAAACAGATCTTTCAATAAAGGCGATTTGGTTCTCCGGCTGGTGCAACAAAGAAATCACAAACTTTCCCCAGTATGGGAAGGGCCCTTTTTAGTTAGTCGAGTATTGCACAATGGTTCGTACTACTTAGCTGACATGAGGCTAGTCAAAGAAAGACCTGCTACTAAGAAGAGAAAGAGAGCTGGAGGCAGTACAAATCCGGAAGAATTAGACAGACCATGGAATATTGCTCAGCTACGTCCCTTTTATTCTTAGTTTATCCTTCTTTGTAATCATAATATGTACATGTTCCGTGAGAAATAAAAGTCTTGGTTGCCTCAAGTTTTTCGGAGAAGTTTTTACCATCTTATTTCCTAATGATCATGTCATAGTCTAAAATCCCAGAATACTTGAAAGTACTTTATGCTCATGTTTGTTCTGGTTTAGATTTCCGATTCTAAAAATGCTACCTTCAGGTATAACTCTAAAGTTTCTAGTCTATACTTTGGTTATTTGTCTGATTGCCGGATGCAGGTATTTTCTGAGTAGTGAATTGTTGATACTGGAAGCCGGCTTTGTTTCCGAGTTTAAACTGGTTTAGCAATTGAGCTCCGTTGCTCGGTGAAGTTTCCGTGCAGAAGGTTTAGCCGGCTCACGAAAGGGACAAGGCGAAAAGCCAGATAAACGATAAGTACAGACGAAAAAGTATAAGTGCTTATGTAAACATTTCAGACACACAAAAATTTAAAGCCAAAAGTGTTGAATAGATCAAAAGCTTAGCACTAGCAAAATTATAGTACTGCATATTTACAGACCCATCATGTTTCTCAGAATAATACAATTGTTTTTGGCAATCTATGATGCAGGAGGAGAGGAAGGAGCTGCTGGCTCACTGGATACATCGCCCTGATATCGTTCCGAGATGTCCATATCCGAAACGGTGTGGTCATCGTCGGAAACTTTGGCTACTTCTTCGGGAGGCAGAGGCGGAGTGTCCACGTGGGTGAAGAAGGGAGTGTCGTAGCTGGTCAAGTCAGCTACGTGACATCCATATCCGGCGCAGGAGTCCATAATGGCCTTGATGTCCTGCTCCTGTCCGTCTTCATCCACTGTAGAATACCCTCTGGTCACTTGCCATATCTCCACGCTTCTGTGGTCGCTCATGACCATGGTGAGAGTGTTCTGCGCTGCGGATCGCATGTAGGGCATGTTCTAATCCTGGACAAGTTGCGGCATCTCCTTCGCCTTGTCCCGCACCTTAAAATCCGACATGCTATGCATATCCGGAATCTTGAGAGCTTCGCTAATATCCTCAACGGATTGGCGAAAGTCATGAAGCAGGTCACTGACTTGGGTAAGCCGGTGGGTGCAAGGGTCGGCAGAGGTGGAGTTCGTCAAGTTCAGAGGACCTATACACAAAAACAGTTAAGAAAATCTGATATTGAAAGAAGTTGAAGGAAATAAACTAATCAGACAGATGGAACATACCAAAGATGACATCGCCAACTTTGGTCTTCTCTTCTCAAAGACTCCAGAGTTCAGCCCGGAGGGCCTCGGAAAGGTCCTTCTCTCTTCAAAGCTCATTATTAAGGTCTGAGATTTTTTGATCTTGAGCCGCAATCTTACGATCATGCTCGTCAGTAGCCATGGAGGAGGATTTGAGAACTTGAGCGATGCTCTTCTCATGATCCGCCTTGAGCTTATCCAGCTCTTGGCGAAGTTCTTTGTTCTCCACCACCAAGGTTTTGAGGTTCTCGGCCTCTTCAATCATAGCGCAGGACTGTTTTACCAGCGCTGTAAGTCAAAAAGAACAATAGTTCAGTAAAAATTCGACTATGAAAACATGAAAGACAAGGTTTGAGTCTCGGAATGTTTACCTTCGGCCTCATCCTTGGAGACCTTAAGCTCAGCATTCTTAAGTCGGAGAGCTCTGATCTCTCTCCGCTTGTTGCAGACATTTTCAACAAATCCTGATTATAGGAATATACTTTCTGTAAGTTAGAATACCCAAAGTCAGAAGTCTACTAAAGACTCAGGCTAATATTTTTACTAATATCAGCACGAGCCTTGGGGCTACACTAGTTCATTCTTTGGCATCCTAAGGAAGCA
Source organism: Avena sativa (assembly GCA_916181665.1). Lineage (NCBI taxonomy): Eukaryota > Viridiplantae > Streptophyta > Magnoliopsida > Poales > Poaceae > Avena > Avena sativa. Next base: position 690,291,573 of record OV702289.1, read on the forward strand.
TAAAACCGGATTATATATCCTACTTCATGCTTGGGGGCTAGAGGATATGATATAAAATAAAGGAAAAACAGGAGTTAGAATTCCGACTTACATATTGTTCGTGAGTAAGTTTATCCAAACTCGCATTCACTTCAACAGCGACCTTCTCAGCGAGAGTCAGAGGAACCATTGGCGAAGTTGGAAGCTCACTGGTCCTTATCCTCTCGTCGCGAAGACGCACTTGTTCAAGAAGGTCAGAGTGCTTGATGTCCTCTGCCTCTTGCGCTTCTTCTTCGGTAGATAGATTTCTTTTCTCTAGGCATTGCCTGGCCAGCCGCTAGATCTCTTCCGCAGATTTCTGAGACATGCCAAACTTCGCAAGCCCCGGATTGCTGAGAAGGTTTTCGGTAAAGGTCTCTATCGAGGGATCATTACCCGAAGAGGGTTCACCCTTATCTAAACCTGACTCACTCATGGTGACGTCAGTCTGCGATTCAAGGATCGCTGGCTCCGTTGAAGGAGCCAGATCTTCTATGACAACCGGTGAAGGAGTAATCACCGGTATTGCAGAGGATTGGGGGGCAGGAGTCAGAGGAGCCTCGACAGGAGAGGCTATGGTCAGCTTCGTCTGTCGCAGGGGCTTCGAAGAAGTTCCCTTCCCCTTGCCCTTGATGAGATGCTTAGTTCTGAGAATGTAGTAGAATTTAAAACATTACATCTCGGGAGAAAATTCGAGTAAGGTACAAAGGCAGAAGTTGTGTTGAAAGTTACCTCTTCACGACAGGCACCTCCTTTGTGCCAACAGCCACTGTCAGAGCCTTGCGCTTCTTGGGCACAATGTCCGGCAATGGGACCAATTCCGCCTCCTGAGAAAACTCTAGAGGATATCCCTCGAGTGGAGCAAATTCCGACTCGGGGAGGTCAGCAAGCTAAAAAGAAGAAAACATATCAGTATTGCGATATAACTTAAAAAATGAAACACATAAAAAGGTTTATTGTTAAAAGCTTACCGGCACAACGGGGTTTTCCGCTGTGTGCATGTCCAGAGAAACCTCCGGGATCCTCCTCTCGATCCGCTCCCTTATCAGCCATTTAATCTGGCTTATATAACCTTGCGAGGTATAGGCACCGGGGCTAATGCAGAGGGAATCTTTTTTGGACGACGTGATGGAATGCATCAGTCAGTCTCCGTGGTACTGGAGGGGTTGGATCAGGCGGGACACCCAACATTGGACCAAGTCGGATCCCTTCAGTCCGTTGTGCTTTATCAAATATTCAATCCGCCTCTTGGCGAGAAGCAGATCATCACTCAGAGCCGGAGCAGCCTCGTCCCAAGACAATTGAGGCGCGGCGGCTCCATCGATGAAAGCCGGCAAAGCAGTGTCTTTGCCGAGAGCCGGAACATCCTTGTGGTAAAAGAAAGTGGCTGGCCATTGTTTGACCGAGTCACTGGCTTGAATCTTAGGATATGCGCGCTCACGCCTAACTAAAAAGCTAATTGTACTGGTAATATAAGGATTACCGACATTGATAGAATTTCTCCGGACATGGAAGTAGTACCGGAATAAGGTAAGACTCAGCCTAATGCCGAGAAATCCCTCTCACAAGGCCGCATAGGCGCTCATCTCTAGGATGGAGTTAGGAGGAAGGTGGTGAAGCTGAACACCGTAATGATCTATCACCTCGGAAAAGAATTCCGAGGGAGGAAATGACAAACCTCTGTCGAGGTGGGTGCCAAAGTGTACCTGCTCGCCGGTACGCGGGTTGGGGATGGTCTCCCCGAAGCCACTCCGCCAATCGCCAGCGTGGAGGAGCCCTTCAGTCTCCACGCCACGGAGCTTCTCGTTGTCCAGCATGCAGGGGATACCCTACGGTAGCTTTCCTTCTCCGCCGCCGCCGCCGTCACCGCTGCCGCGGACAAGCCGGATGATGAAGACGAAGCCATTCTTCTAGTGCGTCGGCGACCTTAGATGGGCGGCGCTGGGAGTTTGGGAAGCAGGGGAGCTCTGTGCGCGAGGGAGATTTGGAAGAGAAGAAATGACAAAGGGAACATGTGAAGAGAGGAGAAGGAGAATCCTCACCCCTTATATCCACCTAACCGCGCCAAGATTCGTGCAAATGACACTGTGTAACCGCCACGCGTCGTGGAAGGAATTGGGAAGGACCCACGTGATGATTACGTCGCCTCGATCTCCGCGTACGCATTAAAACGGCGCCTCGGTTCCACGAATGAAGGACCCACCAACGGTCGTGCTAACATGATGTTTGTCAGATTACGTGACTTGACCATGACGAGTGTCAGATGACGTCAAAGACCAAGTTCTGGCTTAGTTTGAAATCAAGCTGGAAAATCCGAGTAACATGTTGATAGGTCCGACTTATTTTTAAGACCTGGATATTATTTTTTGTTGTGAAGTTTCAGGAACCCTTCAAGATTCTGCAAGCCGAAGATCAAGCTAGGCGATGATGAATCCGACTTTGGATCTTGGAGACTTCCGGGGGCTGCTGTTGGGGATATACTTTCCGGGTATCCTCACAGTTCCTCACTGACCAGGGTGGCCCACTTCGGGTTAGAGATTTGCTTCACGGGCGGCCCAGTTAGGGAGAAAAGACGGAGTCCAATCCGGCTACGGGAAGGCCCAGAAGACTTACCGACTTAGGCCCATAGTGTTACTTGTAGTTCAAGATGTACTCTATAACCGACTCTTAGTCGTAGCCGGATAGATCTCTCCTGTAAACCCTATGCCGGATATCTATATAAGCCGTCCTAGGGAGAGCCTTTAGGGAACCTACCCTTACAATCACAATCTCAACTCGCATAGGCGAACCCTTGTAACCCATATTCCGGCTCTGTCGTATTACTGGATTGCTAGCAGGAGTAGGATCTGTCCAAAGCCGGCGGATTCGAACCTGGGTAAACTTGTGTGCTCACCGTCCTAGAATACCGTACGTCTCACACCCCTCTCTTCCGCACGCCTCGAGGACCCCCTCATGGAGTACTTGTCATCAATCTGACGATAGGAGACTGTTAAAAATATGCCCTAGAGACAAATAATAATATAGATTATTATCATATTTCATAAAGTTTATAATTAGGTTTTATATCATGCTATAACTATATTGAAAGGAAATGTCAATACACGTGTGATATATAAAAAACCAAGAGTTCCTAGTGAATCTCTAGTCACTGGTTTATTGGTCAACAGATGATCAAGGTTTCCTGATCATGTGGCATTTATGCCAGTTGAAAATGGAGTCACATCATTGAGGGAATGAGATGATGAACATACCCAATCTAAACATCTTGACACGATCATGTCACAAAGTTCAAGTTGCGATGATTAGGAAACATATTGTCTTGTTCTTCAGACTATGAGACCATATTAATCACTGTCACCCGAGAATGCCTTGATAGCATCAAACTTCACTCGGTGAAATGATGATCACAAAGGTGTGTTTAGGTATTCAAACGGGCATGTAGAGGCCTATATGTCAAGAGCGGGATTTGTCCATCCGCATGACGGAGAGTTACTCAAGGGCCCACTCAGAGAAGTTATATCCAACAGATGCGCACCATGTGACTAGGTCATAGGGATATCACTTGTCGGAATGAGTTAAGTAGCATTTGTCGATAATGAGATTGAACATGACATGGTGATATCATTGATCAGATCTCGGACAATGCAAGTATCGAAGAGATAAAAGGAATAACATACCGTGTTCATGGTTCACCGACAAAGATTTCGTGGAATGCACAGGGGTCATCATGGGCATTCAGGTCCTGCTAATGATCATTGGTATGAGAGGGATATCGACCATGTCTGGAGTGTTCCCTAACCATGGGGTATCACGCTTAAGGGCTTGATGACGCTCATAGATCTTTTTGGTATTGTCGGAATCACCGAAGAATAGAAAGCGAGAAAACCAGAAAGGTTCCAAGAAAGTCTGGAGGATGTCTCGAGTGGGATGGAAGGACTTCCATAGCCACGGGGATTGAATAATCTGTAAGTAAATGTTAAATATTGATTTAATAAAAGAAAATGAATTAAATTGGTTAAATTCACTATTGGGCCAAAATCCCTAATGGAAAAAGGCCCATGAGGGAAAGACCAAAGGGAGGAAGGAGGGGAGGTGGCTGGCTGGGCCTAGGGACCCTGCGTGGGGCCCACTAGGGTCATGGTCAATGGCGGCTAGCCCCCTTTCCCCTCTCCCTTGTTTAGTCCCACATGACTTAGCTAATAAGCTATGGGGTCCCTTTTCCCCTATATATTGAGAGGTATTTTGAGAAAAAATACACCAATAATCAATAAAAGGTTTCCTCTCTTTTGGGGAAACCTCCAGTTGATACACACACTCTCTCTCTCTCTCCTGTGACCACGATTCCAAGTCTGGACTGCGAACAGGAGACTTCTTCACCGTGGATCACCGTCGTTCTGCGGGATTTGGATCCAGAAGGTATACTTCTGCAACTACTGCTGGATTGGAGGAGCGAGGGCCATCGTCATCCACCGGATGTGTGTAACTCCCCTTGAGGTGCAACACTTGGGGCACTAGGAGTCGTCGGAGCCACATTAGCCTTGGACTTCAACATGACCTCGAGGTCGGCTTTGGTATGACTACATCGACCATGTTCTCCTGAACGTTGACAATGCTTTTCGGTCTTCAAGGGTAAGTTCGCGAAAATCCCCTCCCGTTACTGCATTACTAATAGATAGGTCTTGACATTAGGGTTCTTGGCGTAGGAAAAATTTATTGTTTTCAGGCATGAACCCCTTCAATAATATGCATATATTTATACAACAAACACATTTAGAAAATTGCAATCTTATATAATCATCTCATAACAAGCAAGATCCACAACAAGGGAATTAAAAATATGTGGCCATAATCATGTTGGTAAGCTCATATGGCAGTAGAGAAGAAAACTCCCATTGAGGTATGGTCAGGTTCGCTTGTTGATTATTCACAGTTGAGATTTTTTGGTTGCACTGCATATGCTCACGTTGATAATGGAAAGTTAGAGCCTAGAGATGTTAAGTGCATATTCCTTGGTTATGGTTCAGGAGTTAAAGCATATAAACTATGGAATCCTAAAACTAAAAAGGTTTTGTTGAGTAGGAATGTTGTTTTCAATGAATCTGTTATGCATCATGATAGCTTGCCATCAGATCCCTCTCCTGTTGATGTTGGAGAGGAGGGAGTTAGTGTGCAGGTGGATCACCTGCATAAAACAGTTGATCATGCTGTAGTGGTTGATGATACTCATGAGGAAAACATTGATGATCATGTTGTTCAGCACTCACCTAGTGCTTTGCAGCAACCACATGAGTCTATTGCTGCTAATAGACAAAGGCGTAACATAGTTCCACCTCCTCGCCTAATTGAAGAGTGTAATCTTGTTCATTATGCTTTGAGTTGTGCTGAACAAGTGGAAAACGATTCTGCACCTGCTACATATAATGAAGCCATTGCATCTGTTGACCGCGAGAAGTGGGTTTCTGCTATGCAAGAAGATGAAATCGCTAGAGAAAAATGGCACATGGGATGTTGTGCAATTTCCTAAACAAAAGAAGTCGGTCCGCTGCAAGTGGATCTTCAAGAAAAAGGAAGGTTCATCTCCTAAAGAGCCTTCTAGGTATAAGGCAAGGTTAGTGGCAAAAGGGTTCAACCAGATTCCAGGTATTGATTACAATGATGTGTTCTATCCAGTTGTAAAGCATAGTTCCATTTGCACTTTCTTTAGTATTATGGCTATGCGTAATATTGAGCTTGAGCAGTTAGATGTCAAGACTACTTTTCTACATGGAAAGCTTGAGAAGAAAATATACATGGACCAACCAAAAGGGATCATAGTGCCTGGTAAAGAGGATTTTATGTGCAAGTTAAAGAAGTCACTTTATGGCTTAAAGCAATCTCCAAGACATTGGTATAAAAGGTTTGATTCGTTTATGATCTCACATGGCTTTGAGAGGTCCCAGTTTGATAGTTATGTGTACATTAAGTTTGTTGAAGGATCACCTATATACTTGTTGTTATATGTTGATGATATGTTAATTAGGAGCATCAATGCAAAAATTTACGCCTACCGCTTGTTGAAAATCGGATGTGTTGTTGAAAAATGAAGCGTCTGAAACTAGAGACCCTATGATCCGAGGATATCATTTTGTGGCCCGGAAGTTGGGGCGCCTAGGCAACGCAATACCCAAGTTGCTTACAATCAGCTGCGTTGCCCAAATTTGGCGTGCCAAATACTCAGAGGGTCTTTTTCGGCACGAATTCAACTTTATGTTTCAATTCAAAATATCAGGCTAACACCCGTCAAGTTGGGCCCCCTGTCAGCTTTTGTCGTTATGTCGCTGCCGTCGTGGCTGCCATGTAGGCTTGCAGCGTTGGCGCATGCATCCTTTACGTGTCTTCTTCTTCCTCCGGGGTGGCAACCTGTGGTCGCAGACATGGTGCGATGCTAGGACTTGGACGAACCTGATCGGCCCCGCTCTCCTCCCCATCCCGAATCGGAGCTCACCCTCACCATGGACACACCCATGGCACGGCGCGGGGACAGGAATTCATTCCCGGGTGAGATCTGTCACCATGCCGACCATGCTCGGTCCTGTTGGCCTCCTCCAGAATCCGAGCTTGCCGTCGCCGTGGTCGTACACGCACCAGCCATGGCGCCTTCCTCTCCGAACCCCAAAGCCAGATCCACCTAGTTCGGCACAACGCCAACAAGGTGAAAATGCATCAAGTTTTCTTCTTGTGATTGTAGAAAAACATGTATGTACCGTGTCCGTGGCATACTCTAACAATGTACACATATGTTGTTTACTAGATTTTCATTTGAAATTAGTAGCTCCGTGATGACGAAACATAGAGAACCTAAATGGAATGACGATGACGACCATGTTCTGTACTTTGCATTGCATCAACAAGTGCTCGTTGACGAAGCATGTTACCAAGAGAGTGGAGTTCATCAGCCATTGCCAAAAAATATGTGAACAAATCAATGAGCGATTCAATACAAATACGCATAGAAAAGCTAGATCCATGTCATCAATCATCAATAGGTGGCACATTCTAGTGATGCGTTCAAATGCGTACACCATGTATCATTTACTTGAAGTGGTTGTTATGCTGAGCAAAAATGCCTAGTATGCACATTACCTTTGTCTGTTCTATGCTGCAACTCTACTGTTATAGGCGTGGAAATAAAAGATGGGCTTCACTGAATATTACGTAGTTAGGCCTAACTTAATCTTACACAAATAAGCACAGCTTAGTCTTTACACAAATAAGCGTAACTAAAGATAAAGATAAAGATAAAGACAAATGGTTCATCGGATCTACCAGTATGAGCACTAGGTCCCTGGAGCTGGTGGTATCATCGGAACAAACCAGAATGCTGCATTTGGCCATCTGTCATTCTCCATTAAATCGTACGACCCCACTGATGAGCCAATTGTAGGCCCCCTCCCCCTGATGTGGATTCAGCTCCAGGTCGGATCTGGAGTGTCAACATGATAGGCGCGTGAGTGTGCAGCAAACACACCGTATGCTATAAACACTGGAAGTGCTGGCACCTCAGCAACAACACCAACATGTTCTTCCTAGACTTCGGAAGTAGCCTCAACATGTATTTCGTCAGCTTCACCAGCAGCAGCCTCAACAGGTATTTCGTCAGCTTCACCAGCAGCAACATTAGCAAGTATTTCATCAGATTCACCAGCAGTAGCATCACCAAGTATTTCGTCAACTTCACCAGGAGCAGCAGCAGCTAGTTCTTCGTCAGCTCCACCACCACCAACAGTAGTAGCAGCAACAACAACATCAGGAGCTAGGGCTGCCTGAGCAATTACAGGTTCAATAGCTCCAGGGGCTCCGACAAAGAAAGGGTACTTGATCCCAAGGAACACAGATTGTCCCTTCAGATTGTCGACTCTGCTTCAGACTTGCTCTACTGGGTCTTTGGATGGGCATGCAGACCTCGAGAAAACGTGACACCGCAGCGATGTGTATGAAGAAAGTTGTGTCCCCATATGTTCTATTGTATCACCAACGCTGTTTAGTGCTCCCTGATATGAATCCACATGAGTTCAACATCATGTTTCGTGTCGCCTTTGAGAGGTGTCAGGAACCAGCGTCGTGTCCCAAGTTCAGCATCAGCTACTGCAACTTCGATCACCGGAGCTGGAATGATGCGCGGGGCTGCGTGGGTACCTGCATGTTACTTACAGTCAGTAAGCTGGATTTTGAATGGGATTTTAAATGCTATATGACACCATGACTCACCCCAAATGGACGTCTCCCAAACACGCACGTCGCCGCTAGGTTCAGTAACCGCATAAATGCGTTGCGGTTTGTTTGAATGGTAGCTGGAGGTGAAAACGGTGTCGACATACTTCTCTGGCCGCAGGAAGTCGTCGCGCAAGACTATCCATTCCTTGTCTTCTGGGCATCTAATGAATGTGATTTCCTTGTCAAACACCGCTAACAGGTCGTACTCCCAGGTCTTCCACACCTCCCGCGGTCTATGTGGGAGCTGTACCTTCAGGAGCTCAAGTTCTGCCATGTTGAACCTGTAAGCGAATTCGGAAATGAGCGGCGGCCACCCGTTGTTGAATGCAGTAATGCCGACACCCTCCAAAGATGGCAATGTAAATCTCAACAATATATAGCCATTTTTTAGAGTCCAAGTACTTCCATCCTGAGATAAAAGGACCAGCCACTCATTGTTGCCACCCACCCAGTTCTGGTCATCTCCCATTCCCGTCTCTTCTTCTTCCTTGATATTCACCACTACTGATTCCGACCACTTATCCAGCATCATCAGTTTTGCATGAATATTCTGCAAAGTTTGTTGTCAGTTGGTACAATCACCTAGCATGGATTCCATTGCAAATACAATTTGACAACTGGACCTTTAGATTAAAGTACACAAAATATCGCCTAAATACGAGTGTCTCCTCAGATATCGCCTAAATTGTGCCTGTGTCACTACGAAGATACCCAATATATAGAGTAGGAGCAGAGTCCCCCAGAACAAACTCCTGACGATGATCATAAACAGCTCGGGGCATAACAGCCTTAAATCATCTAATTTGTTTGTTTTTATTTTAGGAAACAGAATATCACCTAGCAGGCATTCCACTGCAAATCGAAATTGACAACTCATCTATCACCTAAAGTAAGATAGTGTCACTATGAAAATACCAGAATATCATGTACGAGCAGAGCTTTCACTGTACAGAATAGTCTTAAATGGTTCAATTTGTTCAAACCGTGCATGCACACAACACGTTCGACGAAAGGAACATAGGATTCCGATGAGAGTTCAACACATATGAATCAACGATATGACTGAACTAATAAGCAAGATACTGGAACCTTTACGTGGCCATCGCGGTCGTTTGGCCATTTGCTCGTATCGAGGTAAAGAAGGCCTGGCGTGCCGAATGGTTGTTCGTCCATGTCCCGCATCGTGAAGCGGTAGCCAGGGATGCATCGAGCGAGGCGGCCGACATAGATGATGTCCAACTCCGTGGTGATCCTGTGCATTTTCGCGGCTTTGAGGTTCGGCCATCCCTAATCCTCGCCATGGCGGTCGCCCTGGCCATCTGTGTCATCGTCGCATGCCTTTCTCTTTAGCCTGCTGCTACCCCAAGCTCTACCCATAGCGGCAAATGGAGTCTGGAATCCAGTAGATTAATGGAGGCGTTGTGATAAGGAGGCGGATGGATTCGAGAGGGGGTGGAATCAGGGATGGGGGCGGTTGTTCGAGTAGGGAGTGACCTGGTGAGGAACCGCCGCTGCCGCCGGTTCTTGTCCGCGTGGAAGACAAGGAAGGGGGGGCGTAATTATTGAGGGCGCGCACCAGAACCGTCTAGAGGAAGTGAAAAAATAAACCGTAAGAGAGAGAAATGTGCGGCCCGCCTGTCAGTGAGTGAAGGTCGGCACGCGCAAATGTGACTACGTTTGACTTGGATCGTGCATGTGAGACCTTGATTCCACCGCATGCAAGTGGCGCAGAACAAATTTTAGGCAGCGCTAGCGTCGATGTGTAAAATTGTAAAACCGCCATTTTTCTCCACCTTCACCCTACTACGAACGGTCGTGCACTATTCCATATATTGGTAAGGGCGGTTCCAATCTTTCACTTCTCCATATCATTTCCTCCTCCACGGCCTCATTGTCTTTCTCCTCCACAGCCTCATCCATTTCCTCCACCACGGCATCACCCTCTTCCTCCATATCCTTTCCCTCTTGCATGTAGTCATGGACTTTTCGGATGTCCAAACCGACGGCAGGCAAGCGACTGCGTACTTCGACATAGAAGTACATGGTGGGAAGAAGATCAATGTCGTCTACACCACCGACCCTCGAACGGTGAGGAACACTCTGAGTAATTACACGAGTTGGTTGCGGTTCGAAGAAAACAGGTTTGTAGGCTCGACCTCGAGTACAGCCGCGATCACCGTAGGATCACTGTGGTGCAACTCTCCATGAAGGGGCACGTCCTCGTATACCAGCCTTTTTGCGAGAAGGGGGTTGACGGGGTCTGGTAGACTTTGCTGTCTTTTTGTTCCTGAACCGTCTATTTGCAAAAGTTATTGCTATATTATTTGTCTCAATTCATTTTCATGCAGGTGGGGCGAAAGGATTAGGGATCTTTTTCATGACTTTCTCGTGAACCAGCACATAACATTTACTAGTGTTGACATCACAAATGACACTACACTGCTTGAAAGCCCGACTGTCAACATTAGAATCCCAAAGGAGTGCAGAGTGGACATCCAGGAAATTTACTGGATCCCAGGGAGAAAGGGCGGCAGGACCGGGATGGCCGATCTTGCCTCCAAACTCATCGACCCGCGGTACGCTGACATGAAGGGCAAATTGCCGAGATGTTCGTGGAGGAGTTTAGGGCATGATTACTGGGAGGATAAGCCGCTTTCTGAACCTAATCTGAAGTACGCTGCAATTTACAGGAATGTTAGCCAGGAGATGTACCGCCATATTGTAAAATCTCGTTCCAGGCATCGCATCATTGAACCACCACCAAGGCAGCTTGTTTTCCCTAGATGCCGGAGTGTAGATGAATCTACAAGCCGAGGTAAGCGACCGAAGGCATCCTGGGATCGGTTGCCTTCTCCAACAGGATGAGATGTAGACTTTTAGTGCATGATTGTTGTGTTGTATGGGGCTTATTATGTTTATGAAAACATGTTATTGCAGAAGTACACTATGTGAGCAATTATAAACTGCTGTGTATTACCTTTATCGAACTATCATCTGGGTTTGGTTATGACTGTATCCTTCGCTATAATCTGGGTTTGGTTATGACTTATGACTGTATCACACCTTATGCAAGTCAGTCCTGGATTCTGCCGCATGCAAATGGCACAGACAGAATTTGTAAGATTGAATGTTGAGCATACAAAAGGGGGAAATGTAATTCATATAGGTTAAATACCAAATAGCACAGGGATCATACAAGCTTGGTTCTTACACACAGAATGCTTAGAAAATACATGCGAGATAAAATACAGGCGAGATAAAACTAGGAACGAAATGCGAAACTAGTAGTGGTAAACAACACACTCACCCACCCGCCAGATCCTGTTGAGCATCTCGTAGCAGACATACGCGTCCCTAGCTGCATACTTTATCGCATCGTAATCCAGGTGCCTCCACTCACATCGCTCGTGCAGGTGCTTCGGGAAATCAACTTTCATGCCGGTGTACTCGTGGTCGATGATGTGGGTAGCGAGTCTAGCCATGCCGGCTTTCCCCGTATCGCCATCCGAGTACCTCCACAAACGTTGGAGATCAACGTGATTAACAACATGAACGAGGAGATTCTGCTCTAGCTTCAGAGTGTCGTTCTTGATGTCGACGCTGGCGAAGTAGATCTCCCTCCTGTGTAGGAACTCACGAAGCTCCGGGCATACAGATTTGGCCCTGCATATGTGGTATAGGAGGCAGTGGTTGCGCATGGACAGCTGCAAAAGCGCCGCCCTCTTCCTATCTCCGGTATACTCGAGGTCAAGGCCGACGATCTTGTACCTGTTCATCGGCTCCAGTAGCCACCGCTCATACATTGCGATGACCTTGGCGACCTCTACTGACGTATTTGTGTGGACGACCGTCAACTTGGAGGTTCCATGGGCGGTAATGGTGTACTCGTCGGTGAAGTCGCTCCCGTCACCGAACACGCCGTACTCTGCGTCCATGGCAGCAACTAATGCAGTGGCGGTGGCCTAGGGTCGGTAGCGGTGGCTGGGACTAGGCGTGGTGGTGGAGTGATCTGTTGTGGTGGTATGGCCCGGCGGAGGTGGTGCCTGCGGCAGGGTAAATAGTTCCTGCGGTGGCTGCAGCGGCGGCGGAAGGAAGGAGTTGGGGATTTTTGCATAGTGATATGTTGAGGAGACGGAAGGCGATGCTTAAATTTTGTTTACCAATATTCCGGTCATACCCAAGCGGAAGCAAGTTTGACCAGGCGAGCACCGTTGGTTTCCAATCCTAGCGATTAAATTTGGCGTCTATCCCGGTAGGGGATGGGACGGGTGTGCGACGTGTCTTTGGCGTGGTAGAGACCGGTCACGTAGACCACCGTCCCGTTGCCGATCCGCAACGGGTGCACGGTGCTGACATGACGTAACGTGACACGACAGAAGGAAGTGTACAACTATTATTCCTAACAAGTTTAAGAAGTGTAAGCATAGACAGGAACCTAGCATCCCTGCACCCCGGGGCAGCCGCCTAGCCGCCCAGGCCTACCAATTATGCAAAGCTTGCAATTTCCTTTCTTTAATTTTGTGATCTTGTCCAGAATTTCCCAAATTGAAGCTCGTTTGCCCATGCTTCTATAAGTTTCTTTGTAGGCCACTTGTGTAAGCATGCACAATCAAGCAACTTTTCAACACACGTGTCGGTGGAAAAGCATGATGTTTCAATGCACCACATAGTTTAGGGATTTCTATTTTCCCCAGCAAAAGTGGTTCCATATTTACTTTTTGGCTTTTGGAACTAGTTCCCTACACTGTGGAGGTGGTTCCAAATTGAGCAAAAGAGGGAACCGGAGCAAGAGGGTGCTCCGATGCCAAATGTGGTTCCAAATTGATTAGCCAACCTGTGTGTGACATGTGTCCTCTACTCTCATATCTTTAGACAAAAAATAAGGCTATTCTTGTCAGCGGTGGGACCGCATGGTGCAGGAATTTAGAATAGCTACATTGTGGAGCTCTAGCCAAATTGCATGGTAATGCCAAATTCAGCTTTTTGTCAGATTTAGCTATGGCAACATTGTGTCTCGTTTGTCCTCCCTTTTGCCCTCCCTCTATTCCGAAGCCCTCACATGCGCTCGGAGGGGGGTGTCATCTATTCAAAGGCTTGGCCGTTACGTGCGCCCTGACACCTAAATTGGAAGTTTTTTTTTGTTATTTGGCCTTTTAAGAGCGCCTTTCCCCTCTCTCGCTAACAGTTGTGTTTTTTTGCCCAAAAAGGTAGCGATTCTAGAGCAGTTTCTCTCTTCATTCATTGTTCCTTTTGCCCTCATTTTCCCCCAATCTGGTAGCAAATCTAGAGCAGCAAAACTAACCAGCACCATAAATAAATTCAGTAAACAGTGCAGAAGTAGATAAAGCGGCTAATATAGGTTATATAGTATGGTACTTAACAAGGTTCAACAATTAGGCTTCTCAGCAGCAGCAGCTGACAGGTTCAACACAGACAAGACAAAAGAAGCTGCTTTACAGTAGCAGCAGCTGATTAGTGGCCCCTCGTGGCCTCTGCCAGGAAGGCCTCCGCCTCCTCCCTCTAGCGCCTCCTCCACTTCTTGCTGCCCAGTACCTTGACCTTGGGCACTTTAGGTTTGATCGGGGGCATGCGAACCTCCTCGATAGCCAACTTCTAGAGGTTGCGGAGGTGAAGACCAAGCGCCTGGTGCTTGGCTATGAAGCAGTGGACGTTCACAGACTCGCTGCTGGTCCTCACGTCCTGGACATACTTCACGAGGGAGTTGAAGTCCGTGGCGCGGAGCCTCCTGGTGGGGCAGAAGGGGCACCTGTACACGTCGACGGCGAAGAAGTCTTGGTGTCCTTGGACTCATCGTCGTTGTGGACATTGCTACTATCCTCCTGTTGGAAAAACAGTAGAGTGTAATAAGGACATGATTTGGATACTTTGATTATCGGGATTGATTATTTGCATAAATTAACCGATTGAGATCTCCCGATTATTCCCCAAATCTCAAACCAAATCGAATACTGATCCCGACTACGAACAGGGGAATTCATCAAAAATCGAGATCTAACAAAAGAGGTTTAGCTACTATAAAAATACGAACAGCCAAGCCCTAATAACATACGATCTAGCATCCAACAATGGGAACGAGGGAAGAACAAGGGAAGGGGAGAAAACCCTGGGTACCTCCGACCATGGGTCGGCGATGCTGGTGTCATAGGGGTTCTCCGGCCTTATGTAGACAACCTCCTCATAGGGGTCCCAACCGAGCGGGATCTGTCTGAGACCGTCAGGGACCTCCTCACCGGCAGCTACGGCGGATGTGGGGATGGGGACGGGGGACCTGTACAGGGATGGGGGCCTCCTCGTCGGTGGCCTTGGAGGCGCTAATGGCCACCGCGCCGTTCTTCTCCATCGCCGGCGTGGTTGGGGTTTTCTTGGGGGTTTGCAGAAGGTGATGGGATAGTGGAGACAGTGGAGTGAGCGAGTGCGTGATGAGTGGGAGTGGGGAGGCCTCTATTAAAGGAGAAGGGAAGCGACGTTTCGTTGGACCACCATGCACCGCGTACGCTACTGCACAGTGCAGAGCCACATGTGTCCGCTACCGCCCCGTGCACCGCACACGCGTACCGTGAGTCATGTTTTTTCCCTCGTGTCTAACCCTAGCGATTCAGTTGTACTCAGTTTTTCCCTCAAGCTTAACACTAGTAGTTTGGTTCCATTTTTAAATCATTTTCTATTTTCTATTTGAATCCCATTATCACTTTGCCCTTGGTTTTTAAGTTCTACTCAGTTTTTCCCTTGGTTTTTAAGTTCTACTTCGTTTTGCCCTTGGTTCTTAAGTGCTACTCGGTTTT
The DNA here is from genome assembly GCA_916181665.1 of Avena sativa. Lineage (NCBI taxonomy): Eukaryota > Viridiplantae > Streptophyta > Magnoliopsida > Poales > Poaceae > Avena > Avena sativa. The sequence goes on from OV702289.1 coordinate 690,306,647, forward strand.
CCCCTCTCTTTGTATCCATCTCTCGCACATGTGCTCATCTTCGCTGCTACGCTCTGATTGGTCGAGACAGTTGTCGCATGGATCGTGCCCACCAACCGTTGATCCTCTATGATCTAGCGGACATGATAACCCTTATATCTACCGGGGGCACCCCTCTATCCATGCAAAATAACGAGTATGCCATCGGAACTTTAACTCCATAAACAGATGAACTTGAATATAATTTGAAGGGTACGAAAATAGAAATCCCCATAGTTTAAGGGTCTAGATATGGTAAGAGAACTAAATATTATTAGTGGCCGGGCCAGCACAGTGACGGGTTGGTCGGCTAGAAGTTGCTGATTCCTAAGTAAGGGGACACTAGACCGGTCTTGACATACTCCCTCAGGAATTTGCCATAAGCAGCATGCTCGCCGACTTGTGTTTACTAGCCAGGCTTTTACCGATGCCAACCGCATGCAGCTAGCAATCCTCGGGTTGACTCCTTTCTTACAGAAAGGGCACCTGAGCTCCCAAGTCGAGTGCGGAAAGGGATTATCCCGCTCTTGAGCTTCTTCATGACATGGCGTCTCTTGTTGTCCCTGTTTTCCTTGTCAGAGTCCATCTCACTTGAATCTACCTGTAATGTATGGAATGTAAACCGAAATGAGCAAAATAATAAATATATATTCCTTCCACCATTCCGAGTTACTTTCGATGCAATAACATGTCTATACAGGTTCAGCAGTTCATTACGGCCGTCTCCCTAGCTCGCTCCTAAATTAATGTGGTTTGTGTTCTTGATAACTTATTAATAAATATATAATATCGATTCATTCAGAACAGACTAGATCTCTCCATGTACCGGTTCATACATTGCATCTAATCATTAGGACTAGATTTTTTATGAAGCCAAGATAGATTAAGCTCGAGCAGAAAATATGAAACATGTAGAAATAGATGTACCTCCGGGTACACGAGTGGAGCATGTTCGTCGAACTCCACGCCCTCATCAGGGCCTTTGAAGTCGTCAGCACCGGCGAGCACATGGTCCCCCAAGGGGTTGAACTACACCTCCTCCTTGCCTTGTGCTACGTGATGCTCCTCCAGGTCTGCCGCGTGAAGCACCACCCCGATGGCGATGCCCGCACACTCACCCCCACGCACTGGTTTCATGGAGAAGGTTCGTGCATGTACGTTCAAGATTGTGGGGTTTTGCTAGATAGGCAAGAGAGAGGAGTGGATGAGTGCGAATGGAGGACCCGATAGGCTGGGTTTTTAATGCGGGGACATTTAGGCCTCCTCGAGGGCCCTGGTAGGCAGCTCTTTTGGCTGCATCTGCTGCGTGGAAGGTTCGGGTGGTGGGGGCCTATCGGAAGTGAGAGTGTAGGCGCGCTGCATAGTAAAAACGGTATAGCCCGTGGGCCGTGGATGACTAGTTGCCGTGTAGTAGACTTGTAGCCTTTGCAGACTATATTAAACGTGACATGACCACTCGACGAATTTTTCCATGGACGGGATCGTGTTCCTTCTTGTAGAACTCTCGCTGAGGGAGAAGTCCGTGCTGTCTCGCACTGTCCTGTGAAGGGCACGACATGTGCAAAAAGCCTCGTTGGATCACACAGGATCAACTGTTGGTGCACACGATCTGCGTGACAACTGTGACAACCAATCAGGGCGTAGCAAACAAAATGGGCACATGTTTGGGCTTCTACAAAAGAGAGAGAGGGGGCAAAACTGAGTAGTATCAAAAAACCAAGGGCAAAGCTGAGTAGTATAAAAATGGAAAGTTAGTGTCTTTTACAATGAAATACATCATGGCATTAATCAAATTATGGCAAGATAGATCCACAAGAGTTTATTGCATGTTTGTTCTTTTCCACAAACCACATGTATCAACCAATGGCATTGCATGTGTGTTATTGCATGAACCACATATGGATCCACTAGAGTCATTGCATGTGTGTTATTTTCACAAACCACATATGGACCCACCAGAGTCATTGCATGTGTGTTATTTTCACAATGGATCAACCAATGTCATTGCATGTGTGTTCTTTTCACAAACCATATATGGATCAACCAATGTCATTGCATGTGTGTTCTTTTCCACAAACCACATATGGATCTACTAGAGTAATTACACGTGTGTTCTTTTCACAAACCACATATGGATCAACAAATGTCATTGCATGTGTGTTCTTTTCACAAACCACATATGGATCCACCAATGTCATTGCATGTGTGTTCTTTCCACAAACCATATATGTACCCACTAGAGTAATTGCATGTGTGTTCTTTTCCACAAACCACTTACGGATCCACTAGAGTCATTGCTTGTGTGTTCTTTCCACAAACCACATATGGATCCACTAGAGTCATTGCATGTGTGTTCCTTTCACAAACCACATATGGCTCAACCAATGTCATTGCATGTGTGTTCTTTTCATGCACCACATATGAATTCACTAGAGTCATTGCATGCGTGTTCTTTTCACAAACCACATATGGACCCACTAGAGTCATTGCATGTGTGTTCTTATACTAAAACCAACACTAGAGTCATTGCATGTATGTTCTTTTCACAAACCACACATGGATCCACCAGAGTCATTGCATGTGTGTTCTTTCCACAAACCACATGGATCAAGCAATGTCATTGCATGTGTGTTCTTTAGACAAACAACATGGCTCAACCAATGGCATTGCATGTGTGTTATTGTCACAAACCACATATGGATCAACCAATGTCATTGCATGTGTGTTCATGTCACAAACCACACATGGATCCACCAATGTCATTTCGTGTGTGTTCTTCACATGAACCACATATGGATCCCCCAATGTAATTGCATGTGTGTTCTTTCCACAAACCACATATGGGTCCACCAGAATCAATGCATGCGTGTTATTTTCCACAAACCACATGGATCAACCAATGGCATTGCATGTGTGTTATTGTCACAAACCAAATATGGATCAACCAATGACATTGCATGTATGTTCTTGTCATGAACCACACATTGATCCACCAATGCCATTGCATGTGTGTTCTTTCCACAAACCACATATGTATCCACCAGAGTAATTGCATGTGTGTTCTTTTCACAAACCACATATGGATCAACAAATGTCATTGCATGTGTATTCTTTCCACAAACCAAATTTGGATCCACCAATGTCATTGCATGTGTGTTCTTTTCACAAACCATGTATGTATCCACTAGAATCATTGAATGTGTGTTCTTTCCACAAACCACATATGTATACACTAGAGTCATTGCATGTGTGTTTTTTCCACAAACCACATGGATCAACCAATGGCATTGCATGCGTGTTTTTTTCACAAACCACATATGGATCAACAAATGTCATTGCATGTGTCTTCTTTCCAGAAACCAAATATGGATCCACCAATGCCATTGCATGTGTGTTCCTGTCATGAACCACACATGGATCCACCATTGTCATTGCAAGTGTGTTCTTTCAACAAACCACATATGGATCCACTAGAGTCATTGCATGTGTGTTCTTTTCCATAAACCACATGGATCCACCAATGCCATTTCATGTGTGTTCTTTCCACAAACCACATATGTATGCACTAGAGTCATTGCATGTGTGTTCTTTTTACTAACCACATATGGATCCACTTGAATCATTGCATGTGTGTTCTTTCCACAAACCACATATGGATCCACTAGAGTTATTGCATGTGTGTTCTTTTCACAAACCACATATGGATCAACCAATGCCATTGTATGTGTGTTCTTTCCATAAACCACATGGATCAACCAATGGCATTGCATGTGTATTATTTTCACAAACCACACATGGATCAACCAATGACATTGCATGTGTGTTCTTTTCACAAACCACACATGGATCAACCAATGGCATTACATGTGTGTTCTTTTCACAACCCATATATGGATCAACCAATGTCATTGCATGTGTGTTATTTTCACAAAACTCATCTGTACCCACTAGAGTAATTGCATGTGTGTTCTTTCCACAAACCACATATGGATCCACCGATGTCATTGCATGTGTGTTCTTTGCATGAACCACACATGGATCAACCAGAGACATTGCATGTGTGTTCATTCCACAAACCACATATGTACCCACTAGAGTAGTTGCATGTGTGTTCTTTTGACAAACCCCATTTGGGTCAACCAATGGCATTGCATGTGTGGTATTATCACAAACCACATATGGATCAACCAATGTCATTGCATGTGTGTTCATGTCATGAACCACACATGGATCAACCAATGTCACTACATGTGTGTTCTTTCCACAAAACATATGTACCCACTAGAGTAATTGCATGTGTGTTCTTTCCACAAACCACATATGGATCAACCAATGTCATTGCATGTGTGTTCTTTTTCAGAAACCACATATGGATCAACCAATGGCATTGCATGTGTGTTCTTTCCACAAACCACATGGATCAACCAATGGCATTGCATGTGTGTTGTTTTAACAAACCACACATGGATCAACCAATTGCATTCCATGTGTGTTCTTTTCACAACCCACATATGGATCAACCAACGTCATTGCATCTGTGTTCTTTCCACAAACCACATATGTACCCACTAGAGTAATTGCATGTGTGTTATTTTAACAAACCACATATGGATCAACCAATGGCATTGTGATGGCTCGTGATTGATGAGCTCGTTGGGGAACCCCAAGAGGAAGGTATGATGAGCACAGAAGTAAGTTTTCCTCAGTTATGAAACCAAGGTTATCGAACCAGTAGGAGCAAGGAAACACCCCAAAGGTGTTGCTAGCTAAGCCTTGGCAGGCGCACTACCGGTGCTAGTAGCAACATGGAGACCTGCACAACACAACCACAGAACTCTGTCCCCAACTTGCGATGAGGTTGTCAATCTCACCGATTTTGCTGAAAACAAAGGATTAAACGTATCGAATGGAAGGAAGTAATAGTTTGCAGAAAGTAAACACAAAGCAGTAAACAGTTTGTAGATTGTATGTAAAAGAAAGGACTGGGGTCCATAGTTCACTAGAGGTGGCTCTCCTTAAGATAGATAACATGCTGGGTGAACAAATTACAGTGGGGCAATTGACAAACATCGAGAAAGCAATACATGCATATACTAATCATCTTGACTCCTTTGGAACTTGATTGGGCATTACAACATTATACATAGACCGCCATCCAACTGCATCTATGACTAATAATCCACCTTCAGGTTATCATCCGAACCCCCTCCAGTATTAAGTTGCAAGCAACAGATTATTGCTTTACGAATTGCATGTAAAGTAAACAATACGATTATTCTATGAACAAATGATTGTTGTTTTCTCCCTAGTAGCAACAACACATCTAGTACCTTAGAGATTTCTGTCACTTCCCCAGATTACCAGAGGCATAAACCCACTATCGAGCATAAATACGAACTCTTGGAGTTGCTAGCATATACTTGGCCAAGATAGCTACTAACAACGGAAAGCATGCAAGATCACAAATAACAAAGACATGATAGAATCAATAATCAATCTGAAATAGCATCTTAATATCCATCGGATCCCCGTAAACACAACATGCAGAATTACAAATAGATGATCTTGATCATGAATGGAGCTCACAAGATCTAGACATGAAAGCACAAAGGAGCAGAACCAACCATCTAGCTACTACATGGACCCGTAGTCCAGAGATGAACTACTCACGCATCACACCGGAGGCTTGCATGATGATGAAGAAGGCCTCCAAGGTGAATTACCCTCTCCGGTAGGGTGCAGGGAAGAGCTTCAGATCCCTCCCGATCTAGGGATGGAGATGACGGTGGCTAAAGACTCTTTCGTGGATTTTTGATCGGGTACTTAGGGTTTTGGTCCCGAGGGTATTATATAGGAGGAAGGTGAGGCCGAGGGGGTGCTAGGGTCGGCCAGACCACCCCCTGGCGCAGGCTAGGCCTGGCCGCACGGCCAGGTGGTGTGGCTGGCCCCTAGCCCTTCTCCGTCTCGTATTCTGGCTTCAGATATCTTCCGGAAAAAATGGCACTTTGGCTTTTCTCCCATCGAATTCCGAGAATATTTATTTTCTCACTTTCCTAGAACCAAAAACAGCATAAACAGGCAGCTGGCACTGTGGCTCTTGTTAATAGGTTAGTCCAAGAAATCATATGAAAAGTACTCCAAAGTGTGGACAAAACACAAGAAAGTAGATAAAACCAAGCATGGAACATCAAAAATTATAGATACATTTGCAATGTATCACATTGCATGTGTGTTATTGTCACAAACCACATATGGATCAACCAATATCATTGCATGTGTGTTCATGTCATGAACCACACATGGATCCACCAATGTCATTGCATGTGTGTTCTTTCCACAAAACATATGTACCCACTAGAGTAATTGCATGTGTGTTCTTTCCACAAACCACATATGGATCAACCAATGTCATTGCATGTGTGTTCTTTTCACAAACCACATATGGATCAACTAATGCCATTTCATGTGAGTTCTTTCCACAAACCACATGGATCAACCAATGGCATTGCATGTGTGTTGTTTTCACAAACCACACATGGATCAACCAATGGCATTCCATGTGTGTTCTTTTCACAACCCACATATGGATCAACCAATGTCATTGCATGTGTGTTCCTTCCACAAACCACATATGTACCCACACTAGAGTAATTGCATGTGTGTTCTTTTCCACAAACCACATATGGATCCACTAGAGTCATTGCATGTGTGTTCTTTCCACAAACCACATATGGATCAACAAATGCCATTGCATGTGTGTTCTTTACACAAACCAAATATGGATCCACCAATGTCATTGCATGTGTGTTCTTTTCACAAACCACATATGGATCCACTATAGTCATTGCATGTGTGTTCTTTCCACAAACCACATATGGATCAACCAATGCCATTGCATGTGTGTTATTTTCACAAACCACACATGGATCCACCAATGCCATTGCATGTTTGTTCTTTCCACAAACCACATATGGATCCACTAGAGTCATTGCATGTGTGTTCTTTTCAATAAACCACATGGATCCACCAATGCCATTTCATGTGTGTTCTTTCCACAAACCACATATGTATGCGCCAGAGTCATTGCATATGTGTTCTTCTCACTAACCACATATCGATCCACTAGAGTCATTCCATGTGTGTTCTTTCCACAAACCACGTATAGATCCACTAGAGTCATTGCATGTGTGTTCTTTTCACAAACCACATATGGATCAACCAATGCCATTGCCTGTGTGTTCTTTCCACAAACCACATGGATCAACCAATGGCATTGCATGTATGTTCTTTTCACAAACCACACATGGATCAACCAATGACATTGCATGTGTGTTCTTTTCACAAACCACACATGGATCAACCAATGGCATTGCATGTGTGTTCTTTTCACAACCCACATATGGATCATCCAATGTCATTGCATGTGTGTTCTTTCCACAAAACACATATGTACCCACTAGAGTCATTGCATGTGTGTTCTTTCCACAAACCACATATGTATCAACAAATATTATTGCATGTGTGTTCTTTCCACAAGCCAAATATGGATCCACCAATGTCATTGCATGTGTGTTCTTTTCACAAACCACATATGGATCCACTAGAGTCATTGCATGTGTGTTCTTTCCACAAACCACATATGGATCCACTAGAGTCATTGCATGTGTGTTTTTTCCGAAAACCACATGGATCAACCAATGGCATTGAATGTGTGTTCTTTCCACAAACCACATATGGATCAACCAATGTCAATGCATGTGTGTTCTTTTCACAAACCACATATGGATCAACCAATGCCATTGCATGCGTGTTCTTTCCACAAACCACATATGTACCCACTAGAGTAATTGCATGTGTGTTCTTTTACACAAACCACATATGGATCCACCAATGTCATTTCATGTGTGTTCTTGACACTAACCACACATGGATCCACCAGAGTCATTGCATGTGTGTTCTTTCCACAAACCACATATGTACCCACTAGAGTAATTGCATGTGTGTTCTTTTGACAAACCACATATGGATCCACCAGAGTCATTGCGTGTGTGTTTTTTCCACAACCACATGGATCAACCAATGGCATTGCATGTGTGTTCTTTACACAAACCACATATGGATTAACCAATGTCATTGCATGTGTGTTAATTTCACAAACCACATATGGATCAACCAATTAATTGCATGTGTGTTCTTTCCACAAACCACATATGGACCCACCAGAGTCATTGCATGTGTGTTCTTTCCACAAACGACATATGGATCAACCAATTTCATTGCATGTGTGTTCTTTGCACAAACCACATATGGATCAACCAATTTCATTGCATGTGTGTTCTTTCCACAAACGACATATGGATCAACCAATTTCATTGCATGTGTGTTCTTTTCACAAACCACATATGGATCAACCAACATCATTGCATGTGTGTTCATGTCATGAACCACACATGGATCCACCAATGTCATTGCATGTGTGTTCTTTCAATGAACCACATATGTACCCACTAGAGTAATTGCATGTGTATTCTTTCCACAAACCACATATGGATCAACCAATGTCATTGCGTGTGTGTTCTTTTCACAAACCACATATGGATTAACCAATGCCATTGCATGTGTGTTCTTTCCACAAACCACATATGTACCCACTTGAGTAATTGCATGTGTGTTCTTTTGACAAACCACATATGGATCAACCAATGGCATTACATGTGTGTTATTGTCACAAACCACATATGGATCAACCAATGTCATTGCATGTGTGTTAATATCATGAACCACACATGTATACTCCAATGTCATTGCATGTGTGTTCTTTCCACTAACCACACATGGATCCACCAGAGTCATTGCATGTGTGTTCTTTCCACAAACCACACATGGATCCACCAGAGTCATTGCATGTGTGTTCTTTTCCACAAACCACATGGATCAACCAATGGCATTTCATGTGTGTTATTGTCACAAACCACATATGGATCAACCAATGTCATTGCATGTATGTTCTTGTCATGAACCACACATGGATCCACCAATGCCATTGCATGTTTGTTCTTTCCACTAACCACACATAGATCCACCAGAGTCATTGCATGTGTGTTCTTTCCACAAACCACACATGGATCCACCAAATTCATTGCATGTGTGTTCTTTTCCACAAACCACATGGATTAACCAATGGCATTGCATGTGTGTTATTTTCACAAACCACATATGGATCAACCAATGTCATTACATGTATGTTCTTTTCCACAAACCACATGGATTAACCAATGGCATTGCATGTGTGTTATTTTCACAAACCACATATGGATCAACCAATGTCATTACATGTATGTTCTTTTCATGAACCACAAATGGACCCACCAATGCCATTGCATTTGTGTTCTTTCCACAAACCACATATGTATCCACTAGAGTCATTGCATGTGTGTTCTTCTCACTAACCATATATGGATCCACTAGAGTCATTGCATGTGTGTTCTTTCCACAAACCACATACGGATCCACCAATGCCATTGCATGTGTGTTCTTTCCACAAACCTCATATGTATCCACCAGAGTCATTGCATGTGTGTTCTTATCATGAACCATATATGGATCCACTAGAGTCATTGCATGTGTGTTCTTTCCACAAACCTCATATGGATCCACTAGAGTAATTGCATGTGTGTTCTTCTCACAAAGCACATATGGATCAACCAATTCCATTGCATGTGTGTTCTTTCCACAAACCACACATGGATCCACCAGAGTCATTGCATGTGTGTTCTTTTCCACAAACCACATGGATCAACCAATGGCATTGCATGTGTGTTATTGTCACAAAACACATATGGATCAACAAATGTCATTGCATGTATGTTCTTGTCATGAACCACATATGGATCCACCAACGCCATTGCATGTTTGTTCTTTCCACTAACCACACATTGATCCACCAGAGTCATTGCATGTGTGTACTTTCCACAAACCACACGTGGATCCACCAGAGTCATTGCATGAGTTCTTTTTTCCACAAACAACATGTATTAACCAATGGCATTGCATGTGTGTTATTGTCGCAAACCACATATGTATCAACCAATGCCATTGCATGTATGTTATTGTCATGAACCACACATGGATCCACCAAATCCATTTCATGTGTGTTCTTTCCACAAACCACATATGTGTCCACCAGAGTCATTGCATGTTTGTTCTTCTCACTAACCACATATGGATCCACTAGAGTCATTGCATGTGTGTTCTTTCCACAAACCACATATGGATCAACCAATGTCATTGCATGTGTGTTCTTTTCACAAACCACATATGGATCAACCAATGCCATTGCATGTGTGTTCTTTCCACAAACCACATATGTACCCACTTGAGTAATTTCATGTGTGTTCTTTTGACAAACCACATATGGATCAACCAATGGCATTACATGTGTGTTATTGTCACAAACCACATACGGATCAACCAATGTCATTGCATGTGTGTTAATATCATGAACCACACATGGATCCACCAATGTCATTGCATGTGTGTTCTTTCCACTAACCACACATGGATCCACCAGAGTCATTGCATGTGTGTTCTTTCCACAAATCACACATGGATCCACCAGAGTCATTGCATGTGTGTTCTTTTCCACAAACCACATGGATCAACCAATGGCATTTCATGTGTGTTATTGTCACAAACCACATATGGATCAACCAATGTCATTGCATGTATGTTCTTGTCATGAACCACACATGGATCCACCAATGCCATTGGATGTTTGTTCTTTCCACTAACCACACATAGATCCACCAGAGTCATTGCATGTGTGTTCTTTCCACAAACCACACATGGATCCACCAAATTCATTGCATGTGTTTTCTTTTCCACAAACCACATGGATCAACCAATGGCATTGCATGTGTGTTATTTTCACAAACCACATATGGATCAACCAATGTCATTACATGTATGTTCTTTTCATGAACCACACATGGATCCACCAATGCCATTGCATGTGTGTTCTTTCCACAAACCACATATGTATCCACTAGAGTCATTGCATGTGTGTTCTTCTCACTAACCATATATGGATCCACTAGAGTCATTGCATGTGTGTTCTTTCCACAAACCACATACGGATCCACTAGATTTATTGCATGTGTGTTATTTTCAGAAACCACATATGGATCAACCAATGTCATTGCACGTATGTTCTTATCATGAACCACACATGGATCCACCAATGCAATTGCATGTGTGTTCTTTCCACAAACCTCATATGTATCCACCAGAGTCATTGCATGTGTGTTCTTCTCACTAACCATATATGGATCCACTAGAGTCATTGCATGTGTGTTCTTTCAACAAACCACATATGGATCCACTAGAGTAATTGCATGTGTGTTATTTTCACAAAGAACATATGGATCAACCAATTCCATTGCATGTGTGTTCTTTCCACAAACCACACATGGATCCACCAGATTCATTGCATGTGTGTTCTTTTCCACAAAGCACATGGATCAACCAATGGCATTGCATGTGTGTTATTGTCACAAAACACATATGGATCAACAAATGTCATTGCATGTATGTTCTTGTCATGAACCACATATGGATCCACCAACGCCATTGCATGTTTGTTCTTTCCACTAACCACACATTGATCCACCAGAGTCATTGCATGTGTGTACTTTCCACAAACCACACGTGGATCCACCAGAGTCATTGCATGTGAGTTCTTTTTTCCACAAACAACATGGATCAACCAATGTCATTGCATGTGTGTTCTTTAGACAAACAAGATGGCTCAACCAATGGCATTGCATGTGTGTGCTTTTCACAAACCACATATGGATCAACCAATTCCATTGCATGTGTGTTCTTTCCACAAACCACATATGTACCCACTTGAGTAATTGCATGTGTGTTCTTTTGACAAACCACATATGGATCAACCAATGGCATTACATGTGTGTTGTTGTCACAAACCACATACGGATCAACCAATGTCATTGCATGTGTGTTAATATCATGAACCACACATGGATCCACCAATGTCATTGCATGTTTGTTCTTTCCACTAACCACACATGGATCCACCAGAGTCATTGCATGTGTGTTCTTTCCACAAACCACACATGGATCCACCAGAGTCATTGCATGTGTGTCCTTTTCCACAAACCACATGGATCAACCAATGGCATTTCATGTGTGTTATTGTCACAAACCACATATGGATCAACCAATGTCGTTGCATGTATGTTCTTGTCATGAACCACACATGGATCCACCAATGCCATTGCATGTTTGTTCTTTCCACTAACCACACATAGATCCACCAGAGTCATTGCATGTGTGTTCTTTCCACAAACCACACATGGATCCACCAAATTCATTGCATGTGTGTTCTTTTCCACAAACCACATGGATTAACCAATGGCATTGCATGTGTGTTATTTTCACAAACCACATATGGATCAACCAATGTCATTACATGTATGTTCTTTTCCACAAACCACATGGATTAACCAATGGTATTGCATGTGTGTTATTTTCACAAACCACATATGGATCAACCAATGTCATTACATGTATGTTCTTTTCATGAACCAGACATGGACCCACCAATGCCATTGCATTTGTGTTCTTTCCACAAACCACATATGTATCCACTAGAGTCATTGCATGTGTGTTCTTCTCACTAACCATATATGGATCCACTAGAGTCATTGCATGTGTGTTCTTTCCACAAACCACATACGGATCCACCAATGCCATTGCATGTGTGTTCTTTCCGAAAACCTCATATGTATCCACCAGAGTCATTGCATGTGTGTTCTTATCATGAACCATATATGGATCCACTAGAGTCATTGCATGTGTGTTCTTTCCACAAACCTCATATGGATCCACTAGAGTAATTGCATGTGTGTTATTCTCACAAAGCACATATGGATCAACCAATTCCATTGCATGTGTGTTCTTTCCACAAACCACACATGGATCCACCAGAGTCATTGCATGTGTGTTCTTTTCCACAAACCACATGGATCAACCAATGGCATTGCATGTGTGTTATTGTCACAAAACACATATGGATCAACAAATGTCATTGCATGTATGTTCTTGTCATGAACCACATATGGATCCACCAACGCCATTGCATGTTTGTTCTTTCCACTAACCACACATTGAACCACCAGAGTCATTGCATGTGTGTACTTTCCACAAACCACACATGGATCCACCAGAGTCATTGCATGTGAGTTCTTTTTTCCACAAACAACATGGATCAACCAATGCCATTGCATGTGTGTTATTGTCGCAAACCACATATGTATCAACCAATGCCATTGCATGTTTGTTCTTTCCACTAACCACACATAGATCCACCAGAGTCATTGCATGTGTGTTCTTTCCACAAACCACACATGGATCCACCAAATTCATTGCATGTGTGTTCTTTTCCACAAACCACATGGATCAACCAATGGCATTGCATGTGTGTTATTTTCACAAACCACATATGGATCAACCAATGTCATTACATGTATGTTCTTTTCATGAACCACACATGGATCCACCAATGCCATTGCATGTGTGTTCTTTCCACAAACCACATATGTATCCACTAGAGTCATTGCATGTGTGTTCTTTCCACAAACCACATATGGATCCACTAGAGTCATTGCATGTGTGTTATTTTCACAAGCCACATATGGATCATTCAATGTCATTGCACGTATGTTCTTATCATGAACCACACATGGATCCACCAATGCCATTGCATGTGTGTTCTTTCCACAAACCACATATGTATCCACCAGAGTCATTGCATGTGTGTTCTTCTCACTAACCATATATTGATCCACTAGAGTCATTGCATGTGTGTTCTTTCAATAAACCACATATGGATCCACTAGAGTAATTGCATGTGTGTTCTTTTCACAAAGCACATATGGATCAACCAATTCCATTGCATGTGTGTTCTTTCCACAAAACACACATGGATCCACTAGAGTCATTGCATGTGTGTTCTTTTCCACAGACCTCATGGATCAACCAATGGCATTGCATCTGTGTTATTGTCACAAAACACATATGGATCAACAAATGTCATTGCATGTATGTTCTTGTCATGAACCACATATGAATCCACCAACGCCATTGCATGTTTGTTCTTTCCACTAACCACAGATTGATCCACCGGAGTCATTGCATGTGTGTACTTTCCACAAACCACACATGGATCCACCAGAGTCATTGCATGTGAGTTCTTTTTTCCACAAACAACATGGATCAACCAATGCCATTGCATGTGTGTTATTGTCGCAAACCACATATGTATCAACCAATGCCATTGCATGTATGTTATTGTCATGAACCACACATGGATCCACCAAATCCATTTCATGTGTGTTCTTTCAACAAACCACATATGTGTCCACCAGACTCATTGCATGTGTGTTCTTCTCACTAACCACATATGGATCCACTAGAGTCATTGCATGTGTGTTCTTTCCACAAACCACATATGGATCAACCAATGTCATTGCATGTGTGTTCTTTTCACAAACCACATATGGATCAACCAATGCCATTGCATGTGTGTTCTTTCCACAAACCACATATGTACCCACTTGAGTAATTGCATGTGTGTTCTTTTGACAAACCACATATGGATCAACCAATGGCATTACATGTGTGTTTTTGTCACAAACCACATATGGATCAACCAATGTCATTGCATGTGTGTTAATATCATGAACCACACATGGATCCACCAATGTCATTGCATGTGTGTTCTTTACACTAACCACACATGGATCGACCAGAGTCATTGCATGTGTGTTCTTTCCACAAACCACACATGGATCCACCAGAGTCATTGCATGTGTGTTCTTTTCCACAAACCACATGGATCAACCAATGGAATTTCATGTGTGTTATTGTCACAAACCACATATGGATCAACCAATGTCATTGCATGTATGTTCTTGTCATGAACCACACATGGATCCACCAATGCCATTGCATGTTTGTTCTTTCCACTAACCACCCATAGATCCATCAGAGTCATTGCATGTGTGTTCTTTCCACAAACCACACATGGATCCACCAAATTCATTGCATGTGTGTTCTTTTCCACAAACCACATGGATCAACCAATGGCATTGCATGTGTGTTATTTTCACAAACCACATATGGATCAACCAATGTCATTACATGTATGTTCTTTTCATGAACCACACATGGATCCACCAATGCCATTGCATTTGTGTTCTTTCCACAAACCACATATGTATCCACTAGAGTCATTGCATGTGTGTTCTTCTCACTAGCCATATATGGATCCACTAGAGTCATTTCATGTGTGTTCTTTCCACAAACCACATATGGATCCACTAGAGTCATTGCATGTGTGTTATTTTCACAAACCACATACGGATCAACCAATGTCATTGCACGTATGTTCTTATCATGAACCACACATGGATCCACCAATGCCATTGCATGTGTGTTCTTTCCACAAACCACATATGTATCCACCAGAGTCATTGCATGTGTGTTCTTCTCACTAACCATATATGGATCCACTAGAGTCATTACATGTGTGTTCTTTCAACAATGCACATATGGATCCACTAGAGTAATTGCATGTGTGTTCTTTTCACAAAGCACATATGGATCAACCAATTCCATTGCATGTGTGTTATTTCCACAAACCACACATGGATCCACCAGAGTCATTGCATGTGTGTTCTTTTCCACAAACCACATGGATCAACCAATGGCATTGCATGTGTGTTATTGTCAGAAAAGACATATGGATCAACAAATGTCATTGCATGTATGTTCTTGTCATGAACCACATATGGATCCACCAATGCCATTGCATGTTCGTTCTTTCCACTAACCACACATTGATCCACCAGAGTCATTGCATGTGTGTACTTTCCACAAACCACACATGGATCCACCAGAGTCATTGCATGTGAGTTCTTTTTTCCACAAACAACATGGATCAACCAATGGCATTGCATGTGTGTTATTGTCGCAAACCACATATGTATCAACCAATGCTATTGCATGTATTTTATTGTCATAAACCACACATGGATCCACCAAATCCATTTCATGTGTGTTCTTTCCACAAACCACATATGTGTCCACCAGACTCATTGCATGTGTGTTCTTCTCACTAACCACATATGGATCCACTGGAGTCATTGCATGTGTGTTCTTTCCACAAACCACATATGGATCCACTAAAGTCATTGCATGTGTGTTCTTTTCTCAAACCACATATGGACCCTCCAGAGTCATTGCATGTGTGTTCTTTCCACAAACCACATATGGATCAACCAATGTCATTGCATGTGTGTTCTTTTCACAAACCACATATGGATCATCCAAAGCCATTGCATGTGTGTTCTTTCCACAAACCACATATGTACCCACTAGAGTAATTACATGTGTGTTCTTGTGACAAACCACATATGGATCAACCAATGGCATTGCATTTGTGTTATTGTCACAAACCACATATGGATCAACCAATGTCATTGCATGTGTGTTCATGTCATGAACCACACATGGATCCAAAAATGGCATTGCATGTGTGTTCTTTCCACAAACCACATATGTATCCACTAGAGTCATTGCATGTGTGTTCTTCTCACTAACCATATATGGATCCACTAGAGTCATTGCATATGTGTTCTTTCCATAAACCACATATGGATCCACTAGAGTCATTGCATGTGTGTTATTTTCACAAACCACATATGGATCAACCAATGTCATTGCACGTATGTTCCTATCATGAACCACACATGGATCCACCAATGCCATTGCATGTGTGTTCTTTCCACAATCCACATATGTATCCACCAGAGTCATTGCATGTGTGTTCTTCTCACTAACCATATATGGATCCACTAGTCATTGCATGTGTGTTCTTTCAACAAACCACATATGGATCCACTAGAGTAATTGCATGTGTGTTCTTTTCACAAAGCACATATGGATCAACCAATTCCATTGCATGTGTGTTCTTTCCACAAACCACACATGGATCCACCAGAGTCATAGCATGTGTGTTCTTTTCCACAAACCACATGGATCAACCAATGGCATTGCATGTGTGTTATTGTCACAAAACACATATGGATCAACAAATGTCATTGCATGTATGTTCTTGTCATGAACCACATATGGATCCACCAACGCCATTGCATGTTTGTTCTTTCCACTAACCACACATTGAACCACCAGAGTCATTGCATGTGTGTACTTTCCACAAACCACACATGGATCCACCAGAGTCATTGCATGTGAGTTCTTTTTTCCACAAACAACATGGATCAACCAATGCCATTGCATGTGTGTTATTGTCGCAAACCACATATGTATCAACCAATGCCATTGCATGTATGTTATTGTCATGAACCACACATGGATCCACCAAATCCATTTCATGTGTGTTCTTTCAACAAACCACATATGTGTCCACCAGACTCATTGCATGTGTGTTCTTCTCACTAACCACATATGGATCCACTAGAGTCATTGCATGTGTGTTCTTTCCACAAACCACATATGGATCAACCAATGTCATTGCATGTGTGTTCTTTTCACAAACCACATATGGATCAACCAATGCCATTGCATGTGTGTTCTTTCCACAAACCACATATGTACCCACTTGAGTAATTGCATGTGTGTTCTTTTGACAAACCACATATGGATCAACCAATGGCATTACATGTGTGTTTTTGTCACAAACCACATATGGATCAACCAATGTCATTGCATGTGTGTTAATATCATGAACCACACATGGATCCACCAATGTCATTGCATGTGTGTTCTTTACACTAACCACACATGGATCGACCAGAGTCATTGCATGTGTGTTCTTTCCACAAACCACACATGGATCCACCAGAGTCATTGCATGTGTGTTCTTTTCCACAAACCACATGGATCAACCAATGGCATTTCATGTGTGTTATTGTCACAAACCACATATGGATCAACCAATGTCATTGCATGTATGTTCTTGTCATGAACCACACATGGATCCACCAATGCCATTGCATGTTTGTTCTTTCCACTAACCACCCATAGATCCACCAGAGTCATTGCATGTGTGTTCTTTCCACAAACCACACATGGATCCACCAAATTCATTGCATGTGTGTTCTTTTCCACAAACCACATGGATCAACCAATGGCATTGCATGTGTGTTATTTTCACAAACCACATATGGATCAACCAATGTCATTACATGTATGTTCTTTTCATGAACCACACATGGATCCACCAATGCCATTGCATTTGTGTTCTTTCCACAAACCACATATGTATCCACTAGAGTCATTGCATGTGTGTTCTTATCACTAGCCATATATGGATCCACAAGACTCATTGCATGTGTGTTCTTTCCACAAACCACATATGGATCCACTAGAGTCATTGCATGTGTGTTATTTTCACAAACCACATATGGATCAACCAATGTCATTGCACGTATGTTCTTATCATGAACCACACATGGATCCACCAATGCCATTGCATGTGTGTTCTTTCCACAAACCACATATGTATCCACCAGAGTCATTGCATGTGTGTTCTTCTCACTAACCATATATGGATCCACTAGAGTCATTACATGTGTGTTCTTTCAACAATGCACATATGGATCCACTAGAGTAATTGCATGTGTGTTCTTTTCACAAAGCACATATGGATCAACCAATTCCATTGCATGTGTGTTCTTTCCACAAACCACACATGGATCCACCAGAGTCATTGCATGTGTGTTCTTTTCCACAAACCACATGGATCAACCAATGGCATTGCATGTGTGTTATTGTCACAAAACACATATGGATCAACAAATGTCATTGCATGTATGTTCTTGTCATGAACCACATATGGATCCACCAATGCCATTGCATGTTTGTTCTTTCCACTAACCACACATTGATCCACCAGAGTCATTGCATGTGTGTACTTTCCACAAACCACACATGGATCCACCAGAGTCATTGCATGTGAGTTCTTTTTTCCACAAACAACATGGATCAACCAATGGCATTGCATGTGTGTTATTGTCGCAAACCACATATGTATCAACCAATGCTATTGCATGTATGTTATTGTCATGAACCACACATGGATCCACCAAATCCATTTCATGTGTGTTCTTTCCACAAACCACATATGTGTCCACCAGACTCATTGCATGTGTGTTCTTCTCACTAACCACATATGGATCCACTGGAGTCATTGCATGTGTGTTCTTTCCACAAACCACATATGGATCCACTAAAGTCATTGCATGTGTGTTCTTTTCTCAAACCACATATGGACCCTCCAGAGTCATTGCATGTGTGTTCTTTCCACAAACCACATATGGTTCAACCAATTTTATTGCATGTGTGTTCTTTTCACAAACCACATATGGATCATCCAAAGCCATTGCATGTGTGTTCTTTCCACAAACCACATATGTACCCACTAGAGTAATTACATGTGTGTTCTTGTGAAAAACCACATATGGATCAACCAATGGCATTGCATTTGTGTTATTGTCACAAACCACATATGGATCAACCAATGTCATTGCATGTGTGTTCATGTCATGAACCACACATGGATCCAAAAATGGCATTGCATGTGTGTTCTTTCCACAAACCACATATGTATCCACTAGAGTCATTGCATGTGTGTTCTTCTCACTAACCATATATGGATCCACTAGAGTCATTGCATGTGTGTTCTTTCCACAAACCACATATGGATCCACTAGAGTCATTGCATGTGTGTTATTTTCATAAACCACATATGGATCAACCAATGTCATTGCACGTATGTTCCTATCATGAACCACACATGGATCCACCAATGCCATTGCATGTGTGTTCTTTCCACAATCCACATATGTATCCACCAGAGTCATTGCATGTGTGTTCTTCTCACTAACCATATATGGATCCACTAGAGTCATTTCATGTGTGTTCTTTCAACAAACCACATATAGATCCACTAGAGTAATTGCATGTGTGTTCTTTTCACAAAGCACATATGGATCAACCAATTCCATTGCATGTGTGTTCTTTCCACAAACCACACATGGATCCACCAGAGTCATTGCATGTGTGTTCTTTTCCACAAACCACATGGATCAACCAATGGCATTGCATGTGTGTTATTGTCACAAAACACATATGGATCAACAAATGTAATTGCATGTATGTTCTTGTCATGAACCACATATGGATCCACCAACGCCATTGCATGTTTGTTCTTTCCACTAACCACACATTGAACCACCAGAGTCATTGCATGTGTGTACTTTCCACAAACCACACATGGATCCACCAGAGTCATTGCATGTGAGTTCTTTTTTCCACAGACAACATGGATCTACCAATGGTATTGCATGTGTGTTATTGTCGCAAATCACACCTAGAGCTCAAGACGAAAGAGTTTGGAACCACATATGTATCAACCAATGCCATTGCATGTATGTTATTGTCATGAACCACACATGGATCCACCAAATCCATTTCATGTGTGTTCTTTCCACAAACCACATATGTGTCCACCAGACTCATTGCATGTGTGTTCTTCTCACTAACCACATATGGATCCACTAGAGTCATTGCATGTGTGTTTTTTCCACAAACCACATATGGATCAACCAATGTCATTGCATGTGTGTTCTTTTCACAAACCACATATGGATCAACCAATGCTATTGCATGTATTTTATTGTCATAAACCACACATGGATCCACCAAATCCATTTCATGTGTGTTCTTTCCACAAACCACATATGTGTCCACCAGACTCATTGCATGTGTGTTCTTCTCACTAACCACATATGGATCCACTGGAGTCATTGCATGTGTGTTCTTTCCACAAACCACATATGGATCCACTAAAGTCATTGCATGTGTGTTCTTTTCTCAAACCACATATGGACCCTCCAGAGTCATTGCATGTGTGTTCTTTCCACAAACCACATATGGATCAACCAATGTCATTGCATGTGTGTTCTTTTCACAAACCACATATGGATCATCCAAAGCCATTGCATGTGTGTTCTTTCCACAAACCACATATGTACCCACTAGAGTAATTACATGTGTGTTCTTGTGACAAACCACATATGGATCAACCAATGGCATTGCATTTGTGTTATTGTCACAAACCACATATGGATCAACCAATGTCATTGCATGTGTGTTCATGTCATGAACCACACATGGATCCAAAAATGGCATTGCATGTGTGTTCTTTCCACAAACCACATATGTATCCACTAGAGTCATTGCATGTGTGTTCTTCTCACTAACCATATATGGATCCACTAGAGTCATTGCATATGTGTTCTTTCCATAAACCACATATGGATCCACTAGAGTCATTGCATGTGTGTTATTTTCACAAACCACATATGGATCAACCAATGTCATTGCACGTATGTTCCTATCATGAACCACACATGGATCCACCAATGCCATTGCATGTGTGTTCTTTCCACAATCCACATATGTATCCACCAGAGTCATTGCATGTGTGTTCTTCTCACTAACCATATATGGATCCACTAGTCATTGCATGTGTGTTCTTTCAACAAACCACATATGGATCCACTAGAGTAATTGCATGTGTGTTCTTTTCACAAAGCACATATGGATCAACCAATTCCATTGCATGTGTGTTCTTTCCACAAACCACACATGGATCCACCAGAGTCATAGCATGTGTGTTCTTTTCCACAAACCACATGGATCAACCAATGGCATTGCATGTGTGTTATTGTCACAAAACACATATGGATCAACAAATGTCATTGCATGTATGTTCTTGTCATGAACCACATATGGATCCACCAACGCCATTGCATGTTTGTTCTTTCCACTAACCACACATTGAACCACCAGAGTCATTGCATGTGTGTACTTTCCACAAACCACACATGGATCCACCAGAGTCATTGCATGTGAGTTCTTTTTTCCACAAACAACATGGATCAACCAATGCCATTGCATGTGTGTTATTGTCGCAAACCACATATGTATCAACCAATGCCATTGCATGTATGTTATTGTCATGAACCACACATGGATCCACCAAATCCATTTCATGTGTGTTCTTTCAACAAACCACATATGTGTCCACCAGACTCATTGCATGTGTGTTCTTCTCACTAACCACATATGGATCCACTAGAGTCATTGCATGTGTGTTCTTTCCACAAACCACATATGGATCAACCAATGTCATTGCATGTGTGTTCTTTTCACAAACCACATATGGATCAACCAATGCCATTGCATGTGTGTTCTTTCCACAAACCACATATGTACCCACTTGAGTAATTGCATGTGTGTTCTTTTGACAAACCACATATGGATCAACCAATGGCATTACATGTGTGTTTTTGTCACAAACCACATATGGATCAACCAATGTCATTGCATGTGTGTTAATATCATGAACCACACATGGATCCACCAATGTCATTGCATGTGTGTTCTTTACACTAACCACACATGGATCGACCAGAGTCATTGCATGTGTGTTCTTTCCACAAACCACACATGGATCCACCAGAGTCATTGCATGTGTGTTCTTTTCCACAAACCACATGGATCAACCAATGGCATTTCATGTGTGTTATTGTCACAAACCACATATGGATCAACCAATGTCATTGCATGTATGTTCTTGTCATGAACCACACATGGATCCACCAATGCCATTGCATGTTTGTTCTTTCCACTAACCACCCATAGATCCACCAGAGTCATTGCATGTGTGTTCTTTCCACAAACCACACATGGATCCACCAAATTCATTGCATGTGTGTTCTTTTCCACAAACCACATGGATCAACCAATGGCATTGCATGTGTGTTATTTTCACAAACCACATATGGATCAACCAATGTCATTACATGTATGTTCTTTTCATGAACCACACATGGATCCACCAATGCCATTGCATTTGTGTTCTTTCCACAAACCACATATGTATCCACTAGAGTCATTGCATGTGTGTTCTTATCACTAGCCATATATGGATCCACAAGACTCATTGCATGTGTGTTCTTTCCACAAACCACATATGGATCCACTAGAGTCATTGCATGTGTGTTATTTTCACAAACCACATATGGATCAACCAATGTCATTGCACGTATGTTCTTATCATGAACCACACATGGATCCACCAATGCCATTGCATGTGTGTTCTTTCCACAAACCACATATGTATCCACCAGAGTCATTGCATGTGTGTTCTTCTCACTAACCATATATGGATCCACTAGAGTCATTACATGTGTGTTCTTTCAACAATGCACATATGGATCCACTAGAGTAATTGCATGTGTGTTCTTTTCACAAAGCACATATGGATCAACCAATTCCATTGCATGTGTGTTCTTTCCACAAACCACACATGGATCCACCAGAGTCATTGCATGTGTGTTCTTTTCCACAAACCACATGGATCAACCAATGGCATTGCATGTGTGTTATTGTCACAAAACACATATGGATCAACAAATGTCATTGCATGTATGTTCTTGTCATGAACCACATATGGATCCACCAATGCCATTGCATGTTTGTTCTTTCCACTAACCACACATTGATCCACCAGAGTCATTGCATGTGTGTACTTTCCACAAACCACACATGGATCCACCAGAGTCATTGCATGTGAGTTCTTTTTTCCACAAACAACATGGATCAACCAATGGCATTGCATGTGTGTTATTGTCGCAAACCACATATGTATCAACCAATGCTATTGCATGTATGTTATTGTCATGAACCACACATGGATCCACCAAATCCATTTCATGTGTGTTCTTTCCACAAACCACATATGTGTCCACCAGACTCATTGCATGTGTGTTCTTCTCACTAACCACATATGGATCCACTGGAGTCATTGCATGTGTGTTCTTTCCACAAACCACATATGGATCCACTAAAGTCATTGCATGTGTGTTCTTTTCTCAAACCACATATGGACCCTCCAGAGTCATTGCATGTGTGTTCTTTCCACAAACCACATATGGTTCAACCAATTTTATTGCATGTGTGTTCTTTTCACAAACCACATATGGATCATCCAAAGCCATTGCATGTGTGTTCTTTCCACAAACCACATATGTACCCACTAGAGTAATTACATGTGTGTTCTTGTGAAAAACCACATATGGATCAACCAATGGCATTGCATTTGTGTTATTGTCACAAACCACATATGGATCAACCAATGTCATTGCATGTGTGTTCATGTCATGAACCACACATGGATCCAAAAATGGCATTGCATGTGTGTTCTTTCCACAAACCACATATGTATCCACTAGAGTCATTGCATGTGTGTTCTTCTCACTAACCATATATGGATCCACTAGAGTCATTGCATGTGTGTTCTTTCCACAAACCACATATGGATCCACTAGAGTCATTGCATGTGTGTTATTTTCATAAACCACATATGGATCAACCAATGTCATTGCACGTATGTTCCTATCATGAACCACACATGGATCCACCAATGCCATTGCATGTGTGTTCTTTCCACAATCCACATATGTATCCACCAGAGTCATTGCATGTGTGTTCTTCTCACTAACCATATATGGATCCACTAGAGTCATTTCATGTGTGTTCTTTCAACAAACCACATATAGATCCACTAGAGTAATTGCATGTGTGTTCTTTTCACAAAGCACATATGGATCAACCAATTCCATTGCATGTGTGTTCTTTCCACAAACCACACATGGATCCACCAGAGTCATTGCATGTGTGTTCTTTTCCACAAACCACATGGATCAACCAATGGCATTGCATGTGTGTTATTGTCACAAAACACATATGGATCAACAAATGTAATTGCATGTATGTTCTTGTCATGAACCACATATGGATCCACCAACGCCATTGCATGTTTGTTCTTTCCACTAACCACACATTGAACCACCAGAGTCATTGCATGTGTGTACTTTCCACAAACCACACATGGATCCACCAGAGTCATTGCATGTGAGTTCTTTTTTCCACAGACAACATGGATCTACCAATGGTATTGCATGTGTGTTATTGTCGCAAATCACACCTAGAGCTCAAGACGAAAGAGTTTGGAACCACATATGTATCAACCAATGCCATTGCATGTATGTTATTGTCATGAACCACACATGGATCCACCAAATCCATTTCATGTGTGTTCTTTCCACAAACCACATATGTGTCCACCAGACTCATTGCATGTGTGTTCTTCTCACTAACCACATATGGATCCACTAGAGTCATTGCATGTGTGTTTTTTCCACAAACCACATATGGATCAACCAATGTCATTGCATGTGTGTTCTTTTCACAAACCACATATGGATCAACCAATGCCATTGCATGTGTGTTCTTTCCACAAACCACATATGTACCCACTTGAGTAATTGCATGTGTGTTCTTTTGACAAACCACATATGGATCAACCAATGGCATTACATGTGTGTTATTGGCACAAACCACATATGGATCAACCAATGTCATTGCATGTGTGTTAATATCATGAACCACACATGGATCCACCAATGTCATTGCATGTGTGTTCTTTACACTAACCACACATGGATCCACCAGAGTCATTGCATGTGTGTTCTTTCCACAAACCACACATGGATCCACCAAAGTCATTGCATGTGTGTTCTTCTCCACAAACCACATGGATCAACCAATGGCATTTCATGTGTGTTATTGTCACAAACCACATATGGATCAACCAATGTCATTGCATGTATGTTCTTGTCATGAACCACACATGGATCCAGCAATGCCATTGCATGTTTGTTCTTTCCACTAACCACACATAGATCCACCAGAGTCATTGCATGTGTGTTCTTTCCACAAACCACACATGGATCCACCAAATTCATTGCATGTGTGTTCTTTTCCACAAACCACATGGATCAACCAATGGCATTGCATGTGTGTTATTTTCACAAACCACATATGGATCAACCAATGTCATTACATGTATGTTCTTTTCATGAACCACACATGGATCCACCAATGCCATTGCATGTGTGTTCTTTCCACAAACCACATATGTATCCACTAGAGTCATTGCATGTGTGTTCTTCTCACTAGCCATATATGGATCCACTAGAGTCATTGCATGTGTGTTCTTTCCACAAACCACATATGGATCCACTAGAGTCGTTGCATGTGTGTTATTTTCACAAACCACATATGGATCAACCAATGTCATTGCACGTATGTTCTTATCATGAACCACACAAGGATCCACCAATGCCATTGCATGTGTGTTCTTTCCACAAACCAGATATGTATCCACCAGAGTCATTGCATGTGTGTTCTTCTCACTAACCACATATGGATCCACTAGAGTCATTGCATGTGTGTTCTTTCAACAAACCACATATGGATCCACTAGAGTAATTGCATGTGTGTTCTTTTCACAAAGCACATATGGATCAACCAATTCCATTGCATGTGTGTTCTTTCCACAAACCACACATGGATCCACCAGAGTCATTGCATGTGTGTTCTTTTCCACAAACCACATGGATCAACCAATGGCATTGCATGTGTGTTATTGTCACAAAACACATATGGATCAACAAATGTCATTGCATGTATGTTCTTGTCGTGAGCCACATATGAATCCACCAACGCCATTGCATGTTTATCTTTCCACTAACCACACATTGATCCACCAGAGTCATTGCATGTGTGTACTTTCCACAAACAACACATGGATCCACCAGAGTCATTGCATGTGAGTTCTTTTTTCCACAAACAACATGGATCAACCAATGGCATTGCATGTGTGTTATTGTCGCCAACCACATATGTATCAACCGATGCCATTGCATGTATGTTATTGTCATGAACCACACATGGATCCACCAAATCCATTTCATGTGTGTTCTTTCCACAAACCACATATCTGTCCACCAGACTCATTGCATGTGTGTTCTATTCACTAACCACATATGGATCCACTAGAGTCATTGCATGTGTGTTCTTTCCACAAACCACATATGGATCCACTAAAGTCATTGCATGTGTGTTCTTTTCACAAACCACATATGGACCCTCCAGAGCCATTGCATGTGTGTTCTTTCCACAAACCACATATGGATCAACCAATGTCATTGCATGTGTGTTCTTTTCACAAACTACATATGGATCATCCAAAGCCATTGCATGTGTGTTCTTTCCACAAACCACATATGTACCCACTAGAGTAATTACATGTGTTTTCTTTTGACAAACCACATATGGATAAACCAATGGCATTGCATTTGTGTTATTGTCACAAACCACATATGGATCAACTAATGTCATTGCATGTGTGTTCATGTCATGAACCACACATGGATCCACCAATGTAATTGCATGTGTGTTCTTTCCACAAACCACATATGTACCCACTAGAGTAATTACATGTGTGTTCTTTCCACAAACCACATATGGATCAACCAATGTCATTGCATGTGTGGTCTTTTCACAAACCACATATGGATCAGCTAATGCCATTGCATGTGTGTTCTTTCCACAAACCACATATGTACCCACTAGAGTAATTGCATGTGTGTTCTTTTGACAAACCAAATATGTATCAACCAATGGCATTGCATGTGTGTTATTGTCGCAAACCATATATGGATCAACCAATGTCATTGCATGTGTGTTCCTATAATGAACCACACATGGATCCACCAATGTCATTGCATCTGTGTTCTTTCCACAAACCACATATGTACCCATTAGAGTAATTGCATGTGTGTTCTTTTCCACAAACCACTTATGGATCCACCAGAGTCATTGCATGTGTGTTCTTTCCACAAACCACATATGTATCCACTAGAATCATTGCATGCGTGTTCTTTTCCACAAACCACATGGATCAACCAATGGCATTGCATGTGTGTTCTTTACACAAACCACATATGGATCAACCAATGTCATTGCATGTGTGTTAATTTCACAAACCACATATGGATCAACCAATGCAATTGCATGTGTGTTCTTTTCACAAACCACATATGGATCAACCAATTCCATTGCATGTGTGTTCTTTCCACAAACCACATATGTACCCACTTGAGTAATTGCATGTGTGTTCTTTTGACAAACCACATATGGATCAACCAATGGCATTACATGTGTGTTGTTGTCACAAACCACATACAGATCAACCAATGTCATTGCGTGTGTGTTAATATCATGAACCACACATGGATCCACCAATGTCATTGCATGTGTGTTCTTTCCACTAACCACACATGGATCCACCAGAGTCATTGCATGTGTGTTCTTTCCACAAACCACACATGGATCCACCAGAGTCATTGCATGTGTGTTCTTTTCCATAAACCACATGGATCAATCAATGGCATTTAATGTGTGTTATTGTCACAAACCACATATGGATCAACCAATGTCATTGCATGTGTGTTCATGTCATGAACCACACATGGATCCAACAATGGCATTGCATGTGTGTTCTTTCCACAAACCACATATGTATCCACTAGAGTCATTGCATGTGTGTTCTTCTCACTAACCATATATGGATCCACTAGAGTCATTGCATGTGTGTTCTTTCCACAAACGACATATGGATCCACTAGAGTCATTGCATGTGTGTTATTTTCACAAACCACATATGGATCAACCAATGTCATTGCACGTATGTTCTTATCATGAACCACACATGGATCCACCAATGCCATTGCATGTGTGTTCTTTCCACAATCCACATATGTATCCACCAGAGTCATTGCATGTGTGTTCTTCTCACTAACCATATATGGATCCACTAGAGTCATTGCATGTGTGTTCTTTCAACAAACCACATATGGATCCACTAGAGTAATTGCATGTGTGTTCTTTTCACAAAGCACATATGGATCAACCAATTCCATTGCATGTGTGTTCTTTCCACAAATCACACATGGATCCACCAGAGTCATTGCATGCGTGTTCTTTTCCACAAACCACATGGATCAACCAATGGCATTGCATGTGTGTTATTGTCACAAAACACATATGGATCAACAAATGTCATTGCATGTATGTTCTTGTCATGAACCACATATGGATCCACCAACGCCATTGCATGTTTGTTCTTTCCACTAACCACACATTGAACCACCAGAGTCATTGCATGTGTGTACTTTCCACAAACCACACATGGATCCACCAGAGTCATTGCATGTGAGTTCTTTTTTCCACATACAACATGGATCTACCAATGGTATTGCATGTGTGTTATTGTCGCAAATCACACCTAGACCTCAAGACGAAAGAGTTTGGAACCACATATGTATCAACCAATGCCATTGCATGTATGTTATTGTCATGAACCACACATGGATCCACCAAATCCATTTCATGTGTGTTCTTTCCACAAACCACATATGTGTCCACCAGACTCATTGCATGTGTGTTCTTCTCACTAACCACATATGGATCCACTAGTCATTGCATGTGTGTTCTTTCCACAAACCACATATGGATCAACCAATGGCATTGCATGTGTGTTCTTTTCACAAAAGACATATGGATAAACCAATGCCATTGCATGTGTGTTCTTTCCACAAACCACATATGTACCCACTTGAGTAATTGCATGTGTGTTCTTTTGACAAACCACATATGGATCAACCAATGGCATTACATGTGTGTTATTGTCACAAACCACATATGGATCAACCAATGTCATTGCATGTGTGTTAATATCATGAACCACACATGGATCCACCAATGTCATTGCATGTGTGTTCTTTACACTAACCACACATGGATCCACCAGAGTCATTGCATGTGTGTTCTTTCCACAAACCACACATGGATCCACCAAAGTCATTTCATGTGTGTTCTTTTCCACAAACCACATGGATCAACCAATGGCATTTCATGTGTGTTATTGTCACAAACCACATATGGATCAACCAATGTCATTGCATGTATGTTCTTGTCATGAACCACACATGGATCCAGCAATGCCATTGCATGTTTGTTCTTTCCACTAACCACACATAGATCCAGCAGAGTCATTGCATGTGTGTTCTTTCCACAAACCACACATGGATCCACCAAATTCATTGCATGTGTGTTCTTTTCCACAAACCACATGGATCAACCAATGGCATTGCATGTGTGTTATTTTCACAAACCACATATGGATCAACCAATGTCATTACATGTATGTTCTTTTCATGAACCACACATGGATCCACCAATGCCATTGCATGTGTGTTCTTTCCACAAACCACATATGTATCCACTAGAGTCATTGCATGTGTGTTCTTCTCACTAGCCATATATGGATCCACTAGAGTCATTGCATGTGTGTTCTTTCCACAAACCACATATGGATCCACTAGAGTCGTTGCATGTGTGTTATTTTCACAAACCACATATGGATCAACCAATGTCATTGCACGTATGTTCTTATCATGAACCACACATGGATCCACCAATGCCATTGCATGTGTGTTCTTTCCACAATCCACATATGTATCCACCAGAGTCATTGCATGTGTGTTCTTCTCACTAACCATATATGGATCCACTAGAGTCATTGCATGTGTGTTCTTTCAACAAACCACATATGGATCCACTAGAGTAATTGCATGTGTGTTCTTTTCACAAAGCACATATGGATCAACCAATTCCATTGCATGTGTGTTCTTTCCACAAACCACACATGGATCCACCAGAGTCATTGCATGTGTGTTCTTTTCCACAAACCACATGGATCAACCAATGGCATTGCATGTGTGTTATTGTCACAAAACACATATGGATCAACAAATGTCATTGCATGTATGTTCTTGTCATGAGCCACATATGAATCCACCAACGCCATTGCATGTTTATCTTTCCACTAACCACACATTGATCCACCAGAGTCATTGCATGTGTGTACTTTCCACAAACAACACATGGATCCACCAGAGTCATTGCATGTGAGTTCTTTTTTCCACAAACAACATGGATAAACCAATGGCATTGCATGTGTGTTATTGTAACAAACCACATATGTATCAACCAATGCCATTGCATGTATGTTATTTTCATGAACCACACATGGATCCACCAAATCCATTTCATGTGTGTTCTTTCCACAAACCACATATGTGTCCACCAGACTCATTGCATGTGTGTTCTTATCACTAACCACATATGGATCCACTAGAGTCATTGCATGTGTGTTCTTTCCACAAACCACATATGGATCCACTAAAGTCATTGCATGTGTGTTCTTTTCACAAACCACATATGGACCCTCCAGAGCCATGCATGTGTGTTCTTTCCACAAACCACATATGGATCAACCAATGTCATTGCATGTGTGTTCTTTTCACAAACTACATATGGATCATCCAAAGCCATTGCATGTGTGTTCTTTCCACAAACCACATATGTACCCACTAGAGTAATTACATGTGTTTTCTTTTGACAAACCACATATGGATAAACCAATGGCATTGCATTTGTGTTATTGTCACAAACCACATATGGATCAACTAATGTCATTGCATGTGTGTTCATGTCATGAACCACACATGGATCAACCAATGGCATTGCATGTGTGTTCTTTTCACAAACCATACATGGATCAACCAATGGCATTTCATGTGTGTTCTTTTCACAACCCACATATGGATCAACCAATGTCATTGCATGTGTGTTCTTTCCAGAAACCACATATGTACCCACTAGAGTAATTGCACGTGTGTTCTTTTCCACAAACCACATATGGATCCACTAGAGTCATTGCATGTGTGTTCTTTCCACAAACCACATATGTATCAACAAATATTATTGCATGTGTGTTCTTTCCACAAGCCAAATATGGATCCACCAATGTCATTGCATGTGTGTTCTTTTCACAAACCACATATGGATCCACTAGAGTCATTTCATGTGTGTTCTTTCCACAAACCACATGGATCAACCAATGGCATTGCATGTGTGTTATTGTCACAAAACACATATGGATCAACAAATGTCATTGCATGTATGTTCTTGTCATGAACCACATATGGATCCACCAACGCCATTGCATGTTTGTTCTTTCCACTACCCACACATTGATCCACCAGAGTCATTGCATGTGTGTACTTTCCACAAACCACACGTGGATCCACCAGAGTCATTGCATGAGTTCTTTTTTCCACAAACAACATGTATTAACCAATGGCATTGCATGTGTGTTATTGTCGCAAACCACATATGTATCAACCAATGCCATTGCATGTATGTTATTGTCATGAACCACACATGGATCCACCAAATCCATTTCATGTGTGTTCTTTCCACAAACCACATATGTGTCCACCAGAGTCATTGCATGTGTGTTCTTCTCACTAACCACATATGGATCCACTAGAGTCATTGCATGTGTGTTCTTTCCACAAACCACATATGGATCAACCAATGTCATTGCATGTGTGTTCTTTTCACAAACCACATATGGATCCACTAGAGTCATTGCATGTGTGTTCTTTCCACAAACCACATATGGATCAACCAATGTCATTGCATGTGTGTTCTTTTCACAAACTACATATGGATCATCCAAAGCCATTGCATGTGTGTTCTTTCCACAAACCACATATGTACCCACTAGAGTAATTACATGTGTTTTCTTTTGACAAACCACATATGGATAAACCAATGGCATTGCATTTGTGTTATTGTCACAAACCACATATGGATCAACTAATGTCATTGCATGTGTGTTCATGTCATGAACCACACATGGATCCACCAATGTAATTGCATGTGTGTTCTTTCCACAAACCACATATGTACCCACTAGAGTAATTGCATGCGTGTTCTTTCCACAAACCACATATGGATCAACCAATGTCATTGCATGTGTGGTCTTTTCACAAACCACATATGGATCAGCCAATGCCATTGCATGTGTGTTCTTTCAACAAACCACATATGTACCCACTAGAGTAATTGCATGTGTGTTCTTTTGACAAACCAAATATGTATCAACCAATGGCATTGCATGTGTGTTATTGTCGCAAACCATATATGGATCAACCAATGTCATTGCATGTGTGTTCCTATAATGAACCACACATGGATCCACCAATGTCATTGCATCTGTTTTCTTTCCACAAACCACATATGTACCCATTAGAGTAATTGCATGTGTGTTCTTTTCCACAAACCACTTATGGATCCACAAGAGTCATTGCATGTGTGTTCTTTCCACAAACCACATATGTATCCACTAGAATCATTGCATGCGTGTTCTTTTCCACAAACCACATGGATCAACCAATGACATTGCATGTGTGTTCTTTACACAAACCACATATGGATCAACCAATGTCATTGCATGTGTGTTAATTTCACAAACCACATATGGATCAACCAATGCAATTGAATGTGTGTTCTTTCCACAAACCACATATGGACCCACCAGAGTCATTGCATGTGTGTTCTTTCCACAAACGACATATGGATCAACCAATTTCATTGCATGTGTGTTATTTTCACAAACCACATATGGATCAACCAACATCATTGCATGTGTGTTAATGTCATGAACCACACATGGATCCACCAATGTCATTGCATGTGCGTTCTTTCCATGAACCACATATGTACCCACTAGAGTAATTGCATGTGTGTTCTTTCCACAAACCACATATGGATCAACCAATGTCATTGCATGTGTGTTCTTTTCACAAACCACATATAGATCAACCAATGCCATTGCATGTGTGTTCTTTCCACAAACCACATATGTACCCACTTGAGTAATTGCATGTGAGTTCTTTTGACAAACCACATATGGATCAACCAATGGCATTACATGTGTGTTATTGTCACAAACCACATATGGCTCAACCAATGTCACTGCATGTGTGTTAATATCATGAACCACACATGGATCCACCAATGTCATTGCATGTGTGTTCTTTCCACTAACCACACATGGATCCACCAGAGTCATTGCATGTGTGTTCTTTCCACAAACCACACATGGATCCACCAGAGTCATTGCATGTGTGTTCTTTTCCACAAACCACATGGATCAACCAATGGCATTTCATGTGTGTTATTGTCACAAACCACATATGGATCAACCAATGTCATTGGATGTATGTTCTTGTCATGAACCACACATGGATCCACCAATGCCATTGCATGTTTGTTCTTTCCACTAACCACACATAGATCCACCAAAGTCATTGCATGTGTGTTCTTTCCACAAACCACACATCGATCCACCAAATTCATTGCATGTGTGTTCTTTTCCACAAACCACATGGATCAACCAATGGCATTGCATGTGTGTTATTTTCACAAACCACATATTGATCAACCAATGTCATTACATATATGTTCTTTTCATGAACCACACATGGATCCACCAATGCCCTTGCATGTGTGTTCTTTCCACAAACCACATATGTATCCACTAGAGTCATTGCATGTGTGTTCTTCTCACTAACCGTATATGGATCCACTAGAGTTATTGCATGCGTGTTCTTTCCACAAACCACATATGGATCCACTAGAGTCATTGCATGTGTGTTATTTTCACAAACCACATATGGATCAACCAATGTCAGTGCACGTATGTTCTTATCATGAACCACACATGGATCCACCAATGCCATTGCATGTGTGTTCTTTCCACAAACCACATATGCATCCACCAGAGTCCTTGCATGTGTGTTCTTCTCACTAACCATATATGGATCCACTAGAGTCATTGCATGTGTGTTCTTTCAACAAACCACATATGGATCCACTAGAGTAATTGCATGTGTGTTATTTTCACAAAGCACATATGGATCAACCAATTCCATGGCATGTGTGTTCTTTCCACAAACCACACATGGATCCACCAGAGTCATTGCATGTGTGTTCTTTTCCACAAACCACATGGATCAACCAATGGCATTGCATGTATGTTATTGTCACAAAACACATATGGATCAACAAATTTCATTGCATGTATGTTCTTGTCATGAACCACATATGGATCCACCAACGCCATTGCATGTTTGTTCTTTCCACTAACCGCACATTGATCCACCAGAGTCATTGCATGTGTGTACTTTCCACAAACCACACATGGATCCACCAGAGTCATTGCATGTGAGTTCTTTTTTCCACAAACAACATGGATCAACCAATGGCATTGCATGTGTGTTATTGTCACAAACCACATATGTATCATCCAATGCCATTGCATGTATGTTATTGTCATGAACCACACATGGATCCACTAAATCCATTTCATGTGTGTTCTTTCCACAAACCACATATGTGTCCACCAGAGTCATTGCATGTGTGTTCTTATCACTAACCACATATGGATCCACTAGAGTCATTGCATGTGTGTTCTTTCCACAAACGACATATGGATCCACTAAAGTCATTGCATGTGTGTTCTTTTCACAAACCACATATGGACCCTCTAGAGTCATTGCATGTGTGTTCTTTCCACAAACCACATATGGATCAACCAATGTCATTGCATGTGTGTGCTTTTCACAAACCACATATGGATCATCCAAAGCCATTGCATGTGTGTTCTTTCTACAAACCACATATGTACCCACTAGAGTAATTACATGTGTGTTCTTTTGACAAACCACATATGGATCAACCAATGGCATTGCATATGTGTTATTGTCACAAACCACATATGGATCAACCAATGTAATTGCATGTGTGTTCATGTCATGAACCAGACATGGATCCACCAATGTAATTGCATGTGTGTTCTTTCCACAAACCACATATGTACCCACTAGAGTAATTGCATGTGTGTTCTTTCCACAAACCACATAAGGATCAACCAATGTCATTGCATGTGTGGTCTTTTCACAAACCACATATGGATCAGCCAATGCCATTGCATGTGTGTTCTTTCAACAAACCACGTATGTACCCACTAGAGTAATTGCATGTGTGTTCTTTTGACAAACCAAATATGTATCAACCAATGGCATTGCATGTGTGTTATTGTCGCAAACCATATATGGATCAACCAATGTCATTGCATGTGTGTTCCTCTAATGAACCACACATGGATCCACCAATGTCATTGCATCTGTTTTCTTTCCACAAACCACATATGTACCCATTAGAGTAATTGCATGTGTGTTCTTTTCCACAAACCACATATGGATCCACAAGAGTCATTGCATGTGTGTTCTTTCCACAAACCACATATGTATCCACTAGAATCATTGCATGCGTGTTCTTTTCCACAAACCACATGGATCAACCAATGACATTGCATGTGTGTTCTTTACACAAACCACATATGGATCAACCAATGTCATTGCATGTGTGTTAATTTCACAAACCACATATGGATCAACCAATGCAATTGAATGTGTGTTCTTTCCACAAACCACATATGGACCCACCAGAGTCATTGCATGTGTGTTCTTTCCACAAACGACATATGGATCAACCAATTTCATTGCATGTGTGTTATTTTCACAAACCACATATGGATCAACCAACATCATTGCATGTGTGTTAATGTCATGAACCACACATGGATCCACCAATGTCATTGCATGTGCGTTCTTTCCATGAACCACATATGTACCCACTAGAGTAATTGCATGTGTGTTCTTTCCACAAACCACATATGGATCAACCAATGTCATTGCATGTGTGTTCTTTTCACAAACCACATATAGATCAACCAATGCCATTGCATGTGTGTTCTTTCCACAAACCACATATGTACCCACTTGAGTAATTGCATGTGAGTTCTTTTGACAAACCACATATGGATCAACCAATGGCATTACATGTGTGTTATTGTCACAAACCACATATGGCTCAACCAATGTCACTGCATGTGTGTTAATATCATGAACCACACATGGATCCACCAATGTCATTGCATGTGTGTTCTTTCCACTAACCACACATGGATCCACCAGAGTCATTGCATGTGTGTTCTTTCCACAAACCACACATGGATCCACCAGAGTCATTGCATGTGTGTTCTTTTCCACAAACCACATGGATCAACCAATGGCATTTCATGTGTGTTATTGTCACAAACCACATATGGATCAACCAATGTCATTGGATGTATGTTCTTGTCATGAACCACACATGGATCCACCAATGCCATTGCATGTTTGTTCTTTCCACTAACCACACATAGATCCACCAAAGTCATTGCATGTGTGTTCTTTCCACAAACCACACATCGATCCACCAAATTCATTGCATGTGTGTTCTTTTCCACAAACCACATGGATCAACCAATGGCATTGCATGTGTGTTATTTTCACAAACCACATATTGATCAACCAATGTCATTACATATATGTTCTTTTCATGAACCACACATGGATCCACCAATGCCCTTGCATGTGTGTTCTTTCCACAAACCACATATGTATCCACTAGAGTCATTGCATGTGTGTTCTTCTCACTAACCGTATATGGATCCACTAGAGTTATTGCATGTGTGTTCTTTCCACAAACCACATATGGATCCACTAGAGTCATTGCATGTGTGTTATTTTCACAAACCACATATGGATCAACCAATGTCATTGCACGTATGTTCTTATCATGAACCACACATGGATCCACCAATGCCATTGCATGTGTGTTCTTTCCACAAACCACATATGTATCCACCAGAGTCCTTGCATGTGTGTTCTTCTCACTAACCATATATGGATCCACTAGAGTCATTGCATGTGTGTTCTTTCAACAAACCACATATGGATCCACTAGAGTAATTGCATGTGTGTTATTTTCACAAAGCACATATGGATCAACCAATTCCATGGCATGTGTGTTCTTTCCACAAACCACACATGGATCCACCAGAGTCATTGCATGTGTGTTCTTTTCCACAAACCACATGGATCAACCAATGGCATTGCATGTATGTTATTGTCACAAAACACATATGGATCAACAAATTTCATTGCATGTATGTTCTTGTCATGAACCACATATGGATCCACCAACGCCATTGCATGTTTGTTCTTTCCACTAACCGCACATTGATCCACCAGAGTCATTGCATGTGTGTACTTTCCACAAACCACACATGGATCCACCAGAGTCATTGCATGTGAGTTCTTTTTTCCACAAACAACATGGATCAACCAATGGCATTGCATGTGTGTTATTGTCACAAACCACATATGTATCATCCAATGCCATTGCATGTATGTTATTGTCATGAACCACACATGGATCCACTAAATCCATTTCATGTGTGTTCTTTCCACAAACCACATATGTGTCCACCAGAGTCATTGCATGTGTGTTCTTATCACTAACCACATATGGATCCACTAGAGTCATTGCATGTGTGTTCTTTCCACAAACGACATATGGATCCACTAAAGTCATTGCATGTGTGTTCTTTTCACAAACCACATATGGACCCTCTAGAGTCATTGCATGTGTGTTCTTTCCACAAACCACATATGGATCAACCAATGTCATTGCATGTGTGTGCTTTTCACAAACCACATATGGATCATCCAAAGCCATTGCATGTGTGTTCTTTCTACAAACCACATATGTACCCACTAGAGTAATTACATGTGTGTTCTTTTGACAAACCACATATGGATCAACCAATGGCATTGCATATGTGTTATTGTCACAAACCACATATGGATCAACCAATGTAATTGCATGTGTGTTCATGTCATGAACCAGACATGGATCCACCAATGTCATTGCATGTGTGTTCTTTCCACAAACCACATATGTACCCACTAGAGTAATTGCATGTGTGTTCTTTCCACAAACCACATAAGGATCAACCAATGTCATTGCATGTGTGGTCTTTTCACAAACCACATATGGATCAACCAATGCCATTGCATGTGTGTTCTTTCCACAAACCACGTATGTACCCAGTAGAGTAATTGCATGTGTGTTCTTTTGACAAACCAAATATGTATCAACCAATGGCATTGCATGTGTGTTATTATCGCAAACCACATATGGATCAACCAATGTCATTGCATGTGTGTTCCTGTAATGAACCACACATGGATCCACCAATGTCATTGCATGTGTGTTCTTTCAACAAACCACATATGTACCCATTAGAGTAATTGCATGTGTGTTCTTTTTCACAAACCACTTATGGATCAACCAGAGCCATTGCATGTGTGTTCTTTCCACAAAGCACATATGTATCCACTAGAGTTATTGCATGCGTGTTCTTTTCCACAAACCATATGGATCAACCAATGGCATTGCATGTGTGTTCTTTTCACAAACCATACATGGATCAACCAATGGCATTTCATGTGTGTTCTTTTCACAACCCACATATGGATCAACCAATGTCATTGCATGTGTGTTCTTTCCACAAACCACATATGTACCCACTAGAGTAATTGCACGTGTGTTCTTTTCCACAAACCACATATGGATCCACTAGAGTCATTGCATGTGTGTTCTTTCCACAAACCACATATGTATCAACAAATATTATTGCATGTGTGTTCTTTCCACAAGCCAAATATGGATCCACCAATGTCATTGCATGTGTGTTCTTTTCACAAACCACATATGGATCCACTAGAGTCATTGCATGTGTGTTCTTTCCACAAACCACATGGATCAACCAATGGCATTGCATGTGTGTTATTGTCACAAAACACATATGGATCAACAAATGTCATTGCATGTATGTTCTTGTCATGAACCACATATGGATCCACCAACGCCATTGCATGTTTGTTCTTTCCACTACCCACACATTGATCCACCAGAGTCATTGCATGTGTGTACTTTCCACAAACCACACGTAGATCCACCAGAGTCATTGCATGAGTTCTTTTTTCCACAAACAACATGTATTAACCAATGGCATTGCATGTGTGTTATTGTCGCAAACCACATATGTATCAACCAATGCCATTGCATGTATGTTATTGTCATGAACCACACATGGATCCACCAAATCCATTTCATGTGTGTTCTTTCCACAAACCACATATGTGTCCACCAGAGTCATTGCATGTGTGTTCTTCTCACTAACCACATATGGATCCACTAGAGTCATTGCATGTGTGTTCTTTCCACAAACCACATATGGATCAACCAATGTCATTGCATGTGTGTTCTTTTCACAAACCACATATGGATCCACTAGAGTCATTGCATGTGTGTTCTTTCCACAAACCACATATGGATCCACTAGAGTCATTGCATGTGTGTTTTTTCCACAAACCACATGGATCAACCAATGGCATTGCATGTGTGTTCTTTCCACAAACCACATATGGATCAACCAATGTCGATGCATGTGTGTTCTTTTCACAAACCACATATGGATCAACCAATGCCATTGCATGCGTGTTCTTTCCACAAACCACATATGTACCCACTAGAGTAATTGCATGTGTGTTCTTTTACACAAACCACATATGGATCCACCAATGTCGTTGCATGTGTGTTCTTGCCACTAACCACACATGGATCCACCAGAGTCATTGCATGTGTGTTCTTTCCATAAACCACATATGTACCCACTAGAGTAATTGCATGTGTGTTCTTTCCACAACCCACATATGTATCCACAAGAGTCATTGCGTGCGTGTTCTTTTCCACAAACCACATGGATCAACCAATGGCATTGCATGTGTGTTCTTTACACAAACCACATATGGATCAACCAATGTCATTGCATGTGTGTTAATTTCACAAACCACATATGGATCAACCAATGCAATTGCATGTGTGTTCTTTCCACAAACCACATATGGACCCACCAGAGTCATTGCATGTGTGTTCTTTCCACAAACGACATATGGATAAACCAATTTCATTGCATGTGTGTTCTTTTCACAAACCACATATGGATCAACCAACATCATTGTATGTGTGTTCATGTCATGAACCACACATGGATCCACCAATGTCATTGCATGTGTGTTCTTTCCATGAACCACATATGTACCCACAAGAGTAATTGCATGTGTGTTCTTTCCACAAACCACATATGGATCAACCAATGTCATTGCATGTGTGTTCGTTTTCACAAACCACATATGGATCAACCAATGCCATTGCATGTGTGTTCTTTCCACAAACCACATATATACCCACTTGAGTAATTGCATGTGTGTTCTTTTGACA
This sequence comes from Avena sativa, assembly GCA_916181665.1. Classification (NCBI taxonomy): domain Eukaryota; kingdom Viridiplantae; phylum Streptophyta; class Magnoliopsida; order Poales; family Poaceae; genus Avena; species Avena sativa. Next base: position 690,347,903 of record OV702289.1, read on the forward strand.
AACCACATATGGATCAACCAATGGCATTACATGAGTGTTATTGTCACAAACCACATATGGATCAACCAATGTCACTGCATGTGTGTTAATATCATGAACCACACATGGATCCACCAATGTCATTGCATGTGTGTTCTTTCCACTAACCACACATGGATCCACCAGAGTCATTGCATGTGTGTTCTTTCCACAAACCACACATGGATCCACCAGAGTCATTGCATGTGTGTTCTTTTCCACAAACCACATGGATCAACCAATGGCATTTCATGTGTGTTATTGTCACAAACCACATATGGATCAACCAATGTCATTGCATGTATGTTCTTGTCATGAACCACACATGGATCCACCAATGCCATTGCATGTTTGTTCTTTCCACTAACCACACATAGATCCACCAGAGTCATTGCATGTGTGTTCTTTCCACAAACCACACATGGATCCACCAAATTCATTGCATGTGTGTTCTTTTCCACAAACCACATGGATCAACCAATGGCATTGCATGTGTGTTATTTTCACAAACCACATGTGGATCAACCAATGTCATTACATGTATGTTATTTTCATGAACCACACATGGATCCACCAATGCCATTGCATGTGTGTTCTTTCCACAAACCACATATCTATCCACTAGAGTCATTGCATGTGTGTTCTTCTCACTAGCCATATATGGATCCACTAGAGTCATTGCATGTGTTCTTTCCACAAACCACATATGGATCCACTAGAGTCATTGCATGTGTGTTATTTTCAAAAACCCAGATATGGATCAACCAATGTCATTGCACGTATGTTCTTATCATGAACCACACATGGATCCACCAATGCCATTGCATGTGTGTTCTTTCCATAAACCACATATGTATCCACCAGAGTCCTTGCATGTGTGTTCTTCTCACTAACCATATATGGATCCACTAGAGTCATTGCATGTGTGTTCTTTCAACAAACCACATATGGATCCACTAGAGTAATTGCATGTGTGTTCTTTTCACAAAGCACATATGGATCAACCAATTCCATTGCATGTGTGTTCTTTCACAAACCACACATGGATCCACCAGAGTCATTGCATGTGTGTTCTTTTCCACAAACCACAAGGATCAACCAATGGCATTGCATGTGTGTTATTGTCACAAAACACATATGGATCAACAAATGTCATTGCATGTATGTTCTTGTCATGAACCACATATGTATCCACCAATGCCATTGCATGTTTGTTCTTTCCACTAACCACACATTGATCCACCAGAGTCATTGCATGTGTGTACTTTCCACAAACCACACATGGATCCACCAGAGTCATTGCATGTGAGTTCTTTTTTCCACAAACAACATGGATCAACCAATGGCATTGCATGTGTGTTATTGTCACAAACCACATATGTATCAACCAATGCCATTGCATGTATGTTATTGTCATGAACCACACATGGATCCACCAAATCCATTTCATGTGTGTTCTTTCCACAAACCACATATGTGTCCACCAGAGTCATTGCATGTGTGTTCTTCTCACTAACCACATATGGCTCTACTAGAGTCATTGCATGTGTGTTCTTTCCACAAACCACATATGGATCCACTAAAGTCATTGCATGTGTGTTCTTTTCACAAACCACATATGGAACCTCCAGAGTCATTGCATGTGTGTTCTTTCCACAAACCACATATGGATCAACCAATGTCATTGCATGTGTGTTCTTTTCACAAACCACATATGGATCATCCAAAGCCATTGCATGTGTGTTCTTTCTACAAACCACATATGTACCCACTAGAGTAATTACATGTGTGTTCTTTTGACAAACCACATATGGATCAACCAATGGCATTGCATTTGTGTTATTGTCACAAACCACATATGGATCAACCAATGTCATTGCATGTGTGTTCTTTCCACAAACCACATATGTACCCACTAGAGTAATTGCATGTGTGTTCTTTCCACAAACCACATAAGGATCAACCAATGTCATTGCATGTGTGGTCTTTTCACAAACCACATATGGATCAACCAATGCCATTGCATGTGTGTTCTTTCCACAAACCACGTATGTACCCACTAGAGTAATTGCATGTGTGTGCTTTTGACAAACCAAATATGTATCAACCAATGGCATTGCATGTGTGTTATTGTCGCAAACCACATATGGATCAACCAATGTCATTGCATGTGTGTTCCTGTAATGAACCACACATGGATCCACCAATGTCATTGCATGTGTGTTCTTTCCACAAACCACATATGTACCCATTAGAGTAATTGCATGTGTGTTCTTTTCCACAAACCACTTATGGATCCACCAGAGTCATTGCATGTGTGTTCTTTCCACAAAGCACATATGTATCCACTAGAGTTATTGCATGCGTGTTCTTTTCCACAAACCACATGGATCAACCAATGGCATTGCATGTGTGTTCTTTTCACAAACCATACATGGATCAACCAATGGCATTTCATGTGTGTTCTTTTCACAACCCACATATGGATCAACCAATGTCATTGCATGTGTGTTCTTTCCACAAACCACATATGTACCCACTAGAGTAATTGCACGTGTGTTCTTTTCCACAAACCACATATGGATCCACTAGAGTCATTTCATGTGTGTCCTTTCCAGAAACCACATATGTATCAACAAATATTATTGCATGTGTGTTCTTTTCACAAGCCAAATATGGATCCACCAATGTCATTGCATGTGTGTTCTTTTCACAAACCACATATGGATCCACTAGAGTCATTGCATGTGTGTTCTTTCCACAAACCACATATGGATCCACTAGAGTCATTGCATGTGTGTGTTTTCCACAAACCACATGGATCAACCAATGGCATTGCATGTGTGTTCTTTCCACAAACCACATATGGATCAACCAATGTCAATGCATGTGTGTTCTTTTCACAAACCACATATGGATCATCCAAAGCCATTGCATGTGTGTTCTTTCCACAAACCACATATGTACCCACTAGAGTAATTACATGTGTGTTCTTTTGACAAACCACATATGGATCAACCAATGGCATTGCATTTGTGTTATTGTCACAAACCACATATGGATCAACCAATGTCATTGCATGTGTGTTCATGTCATGAACCACACATGGATCCACCAATGTCATTGCATGTGTGTTCTTTCCACAAACCACATATGTACCCACTAGAGTAATTGCATGTGTGTTCTTTCCACAAACCACATAAGGATCAACCAATGTCGTTGCATGTGTGGTCTTTTCACAAACCACATATGGATCAACCAATGCCATTGCATGTGTGTTCTTTCCACAAACCACATATGTACCCACTAGAGTAATTGCATGTGTGTTCTTTTGACAAACCAAATATGTATCAACCAATGGCATTGCATGTGTGTTATTGTCGCAAACCACATATGGATCAACCAATGTCATTGCATGTGTGTTCGGTAATGAACCACGCATGGAACCACCAATGTCATTGCATGTGTCTTCTTTCCACAAACCACATATGTACCCATTACAGTAATTGCATGTGTGTTCTTTTCCACAAACCACTTATGGATCCACCAGAGTCATTGCATTTGTCTTCTTTCCACAAAGCACATATGTATCCACTAGAGTCATTGCATGCGTGTTCTTTTCCACAAACCACATGGATCAACCAATGGCATTGCATGTGTGTTCTTTTCACAAACCATACATGGATCAACCAATGGCATTTCAGGTGTGTTCTTTTCACAACCCACATATGGATCAACCAATGTCATTGCATGTGTGTTCTTTCCACAAACCACATATGTACCCACTAGAGTAATTGCACGTGTGTTCTTTTCCACAAACCACATATGGATCCACTAGAGTCATTGCATGTGTGTTCTTTCCACAAACCACATATGTATCAAAAAATATTATTGCATGTGTGTTCTTTCCACAAGCCAAATATGGATCCACCAATGTCATTGCATGTGTGTTCTTTTCACAAACCACATATGGATCCACTAGAGTCATTGCATGTGTGTTCTTTCCACAAACCACATATGGATCCACTAGAGTCATTGCATGTGTGTTTTTTCCACAAACCACATGGATCAACCAATGGCATTGCATGTGTGTTCTTTCCACAAACCACATATGGATCAACCAATGTCAATGCATGTGTGTTCTTTTCACAAACCACATATGGATCAACCAATGCCATTGCATGCGTGTTCTTTCCACAAACCACATATGTACCCACTAGAGTAATTGCATGTGTGTTCTTTTACACAAACCACATATGGATCCACCAATGTCATTGCATGTGTGTTCTTTCCACTAACCACACATGGATCCACCAGAGTTATTGCATGTGTGTTCTTTCCACAAACCACATATGTACCCAGTAGAGTAATTGCATGTGTGTTCTTTTGACAAACCACATATGGATCAACCAATGGCATTGCATGTGTGTTATTTCCACTAAACCACGTAAGATTGCGTCTTCTGAAAGCCCCCCTAAAGAACTAGTTGTCTGATCCGATTGTTGCAGACTGTTTGATTGGGTCGCGTGGACGAACAAGATAATTCTTTGTAAGAGCGATCCTCGAGGAGGCTGTTCCGTGACATGATTGGCCGCGCTTAAATTTTCACTTATATTACCATTATTTCCACTCCCCTATAGCCTACTAGTAATATCATAGAGCTCGTGAGTGAGCACATCTACTCCGCAACCCCCTCTCCCTTCTTCCACCACACGTCACTGTGCCCGAACGACGCCACCAGCTTTTGTGCGCCGTGCTCGGACGACATACGCTAATTCTCGGGTCGCTACCTTCATGCTAAGAATTCATTTTACAAGCTTTTGAATTTATCCTACATATTCCTGCTATTCGCCGATCTAACTGCTGATATTTTTTCTGATTTCTCGACGAACTTCAGATGTGGCAGATGCTGCAGCCCAAGAATCTAGAGATCCTCACGCGCATCTTTGCAGCGACGTTCCCGCTCGTGTTCTCCCACCCAAGATGCTTTCGCCGTTACTCCTACCGCGATATCCCGCTCCACGAGCTCGCGTGCCCGCACGGCGCGTGCTCCTGCACGGAGTCAGGCTGCAACTACACCAGCCCGCCGGTAGAGCTCGTCGTCCACCTTGCAGAGGAGCACTTGATCAAAGTGATTAGGATCTCGTATGGGCAAGCCCAACTTCTCCAAGAGTAGGTGTCGTTCACTGACTCGGCACGCCGCCGGCTAATTTTCCAGGGGGACGGCTCTGTTTTCGTCCTGACCATCACCGCCTGTGTTCTGGGAACCAGAGCTGGGCCCACCTTCGTGTGTGTGGTATGCGTGAGGTCGGTCTCGTGCGCCTGGCCCCTATACACGGTGCGCATGTGGGTGAACGCCTAGCCACCATCGTCCGATAGCATTCTTGTGCTAGCCGAGGCGCCGAGCTGCCCGACACCGCGGGAGGTGGAGTATGCGGACCTAAGGTCGATCCTATGTGTGCCATCTTAGTACCTTGTCGGTGCTGGACCAAATAGGCAGATGCATTTCTACATTTGTATCGAGAAGACCGATAGGGAAATGTAGTACTTATGTTGTCATTACTGTTAGACTTAAGCGATGCTTCTCAGGTGCGTAGAGCTATTGGTACTCCTTAATAATTTGACGAGTTATTGGTCCAATCAGCTTGTTGTTGTCACGTTGCAAAGTCTGCTTGCTCTGGACAGACTGGCAATACCGCGTGCTCCCGCTCCCACATGTCAGTGTCACGTGTTCCATGGGCCAACCTACTAGTGTCACGCCCCCTTAGTTCTCTTACTTCCCCTTGAAACCACCGTCCCAACTTCTCTTCCATCCTGCCACTCCCGTCTAATGGTTGTAATCTGATTTTCATTGGATTGTTTACATTTAATCTACATTGATAATGCAACATGCAAATGGCACAGACACAATTTCTAAAGTGGAAGCACTCACACGCTCCTATTACACATATTTCTCAATATAGCTCGACAAACCCATTACAATAATTATACTCGCACTAAACACAATCGAAATTGCAACATCCTAAACAACATCTAAACCCACATCATAGCGCTATCGTCAGAGTCCAGCTCGATTGGTGACACCGCCGTGCCCTTCCCAACGACATCCACTCCCGCCCGTGGCTTGCCCTTCGCCAAGGAGGCAACAATGGCATTCTGCATAGCTTCGTCCCTGTCGTCCTCCACATCATAATCGACAATGACGAAGGTGACGGGGTTGGCGTGGACCGAGCACCGTCGCGCCTGGCGGCTTTTGCTCGAGCTCGACGCCGCATCAGTCCTTCTACAGGTAGGAGGGGCCAAGCTCGGAGACGTGGCATCGTCGCTCCTCTCAAGAAACCATGGCCATTTGATATTGCGACGGTAGGAACTTAGGGTGGATCCGCCACGGCGAGCCCTACCGGAAGTGGTGGAGCGGATGGATCTGCCGGCATGAGCCATCACAAGTTCCTAGGAGGGAGTAAGATTGTGGGCCAGGCGTGTCTGGTTCCTGAGCAAGGCCTCCCAGTGATATGTACGCGGGCAAGGTGCCAAAAAAATTGTCCAATGCGCGCGAGAGGGCCTTTGAACCACGAAGCCGTGAGGTTTGATTGACAAGTCCACACGCTAGGTCCCCCACCTGTCAGCCAATGTGGACGGTAGGATTCTGCCCGAGTTATTAAGTGGGGATAAATCACGCTTCACCACTACTCTGACATCCAAAGGCTCATCTTTCCTCTGCCCTCGCTCCCCTCGCTCATGGCTCACAACTCATGCAGTTCGTCTCGGGCGGAATCAGGGTCAGCTCAACACCGTCAGGTGGGTGCCCCCATCAGGTACTGGAGGGTGCCCTACGATTACTACCCCGATATGCTATGTTTGTGCGGTGAGAAGATGCCGAGATGGATTTCATGGACCGACGAAAATACTGTAGGAAAATTCAGCAACTGCAGCATCAGAGCGGTAAGTTCCCACTATAGGTACAATGGTAACCCGGATCCAGAAAGCGTAATGTAATTCTTTTTTTTGTTTCCTTCGATCTACTTCGCAGGAAGGAAGGGGGACTGGCTGTGACAAGTTTGTGTGGATCGAAACAAGAGCTTGTTCAGGATCTGCGTGATGCTGTGTGGGACAAGAAAGAGGAGATTCGTGCGATGGAGCGAAAGATCCGGGAGCTTCGCCAGGTGTAGGGGAGGCAGGGGCAGGGATGTGGTGAGACAGACAGGCTCAAGATTAGGCCAGATAGTGGAAACAATTTCCTCATAATTATCTGGGCATTATCTGTTGCATTTGCAGTTTATGTTGCCATGTCATTGTCCAGCAGCTGAAATAAGTTGCTGCTTCGTGGAGTGTAGCATCTAGCTTAGAACTTGTTTTTCAGCCCAGAAACTTATCATAAGTGTAATGCCAAAAGCAGGGATTTATTAAGCGCCTATAAATAATTCATGTTTGTGCCACTAACACCCATCGATTTTGGAGACCCCTTAACCGCTCAGCTATCGCGATTGTTCAGATAGTAGTGGCACAGTCACAATTTCGGATTCAACTAGTGGCCTCGGCCGTATCCAATCCTAAAGTCGCGATACATTTTACTCCGAGTATGGGAGGAAGATTGTTTCGCCCGACAAGTTCCACGCACACAACTCGAAAGTTTAACCAAACTACATATATAGGTTCAAGTTCAATACATCATTAGGCTTCTACACTGCTAGGCTCCTTTCTCTGCTTGTGTGCGAACTTTCTTCCTCTTGCCTTCACGTCCACTTGCTTCTTCATCTCCTGCCTTCTTCCTCTTCCTGGGTGCCAATTTTCTTACCTTCGTGTACCCTGCATCTCCGGGTCAAGGGAAGTCAGGCCAATCAGCACCAGAATCTTGTCCAGCATCATCACTCCACTCGTTTTGGTTTTCTTCCCGCAGCAAAATCAGTGACTCGACTGTCTTTTTACTTACCTTGCACTTCCTGTAAAAAACAGTACATGGATTACTACCTTATATCTACAGACTATAAACAATTTTTTTGTGAATGTACCATCTCATACCTAGGTTTGGGAGCATTAAGGGGATAACCCGCTGCTCTATGGCCTATAAGATGGTAGGTCTTGCATCTGTTTTTGCCCTTCTTGGTAGCACAGAAATCCGAACCCTTCTTCTCGAGAAAATTCTTAAACCTATTCACCTGAGGTCTTCCTCTGCCCCTTTTTGTAACTGGCTAGCAAAGCTCGAAAGACAGTTGGACTTGAGGCCACTGAGATGGGTCTGTACATGGCTCGATGGATCCAGCGTACGCAGCTCTGAACTTTTCCATAGAGTAGTAGTTTGACAAATACTGATCCAAATGTGGTAGAGTTCTTTTCTTCACCAAGAAGGCCAAGGCGTGGTTGCAAGGTTTCCCAATATGCTGCCACTCTAAGAAGGTGCATTCTCGCAGCTGGATGTTCACCACATCCCTTTTGCCACTCTTGGACATATCGACCACCTCACAGCTGCTGGTTGATGGGAGAACATTAAGATGAGCAAGTCCTCGACTTCTCTTGTGCAGTTGCTGTACAACTGGCGGTAGCATTTGTCCTCTAAGTCTCCTACCGATCTCTCTCCTTATATTTAATAGCTTCATGATCATACCACGTATGTTGTCCATCAAGATATGAACAAGACGCACTTTTATATCCTTCACCCAGTTATTCAGGCATTCTGCAAGGTTGTTGTTTATGTAATCAACTTTGATGTCAGGGTTGAATTGACTCCTCTTCCATAGCTGCGAATGATGGATGGCTAAGTACTCTAGAAGTTCAGGGGCTTCCGCAAAAATCTTGCTCATGAAATATTCGCTGCTACTAGGTTTGTAAACTCTAGCAGCAGGAAACATGTAACGAAATACGCTGCCTGCATAGTGTGAGTACAAGTTGAGAATCATATGGGCATGGAATTCTCTACCTCCAGCTCGCAGGAACACCTCCTTCACTGCATTCGTCAGCCCTTTGCATGCATCCATGGATATAGCCCATGGATCCATGTGGCCTATTGATCTCCTGAGCTACCTCATAAACCAGACCCAGTTTTCCCCCGTTTCTGTTTCAAACAGCCCGAATGCCACTGGGAACATCCAGTTGTGACCATCAAGTGCTATGGCAGATGCCAGGCAACCTTTCCATTTGCCAGTTAGGACAGTGTTGTCTACACTCAGATACGGCCTACAGCTGTCCTTGAATCCCTGGATGTAAGGTTTAAGCGCCATGAAAATTCTTTTGAAATATATTTTACCACGTACTGATTCGGTGTCAATCTCCACAACACTCCCCGGACACCTAGCTTGTACCTCCGCCTTGAAGTTGTACAGCATCCTGAAGCTATTGGTCCAATCCCCGTGCAAGACCACCAGAGCTTTCTCTTTACCTTTCCAAACCGTGCAATACGGTAGGACAATGTTGTATTTAGAACCGAGGCTAGTCTGAATATTCTTCGTGGTCTCCTTAGGGTTATCCTTTAGTATGGACATAGATTGTATAGCCACCCACTCCGTATTAGCCATTGAGGATTTCAGTTTGCCGCCTATCGGACACATGTGTGGAGGGCCCATTTTGTTCACCTACAACACAGATTCATTTAAAAGATAAGCGGAGTCGACTAGTTGCCATAAAGATATCGCACAACAATTGTAGTTATAGAGTGAAAAGATAGAAAGTTCTAATGGTTTGCTGCATTCATTGCCCTAGTACCCTAATTGCCTTCGACGCAGGTAAGGCTCTTGCTGTGATCCTCCATGGACAATGTACCTCGGCCCGTCCATTCATCCATGTTAACTTACAAACAGCCTCATACCTCTGGGTAATGTTCTTCAGTCGATAAACGTCGAACTCCCCCTTGATACAAAAATGTCGGAACGACATCCTGAACTCATGCATGCTCCTGAACTTAGTGCCGACCAAAATTATAGGATACTCGTGGTCATGTTTCATTTCTTCTACTTCAACACCCAAATCATCAACTATTATACCAGCCTCATCGTTAAGTTCCTCGTCTATTTCATCATCACCAGATTCTTGATCCTCTATAGTGCCTTCTTCTTCATCTGATTCAGAATCCTGGCCATCGTCTCTAATGTCTAGTACTGCACACATCATATTGACTCCTATGGGTGGGGCTACACCATCGTCTCTACCCGGATGGACCAGAACATTGCCCCAATCCACCTCACCGGCAACTCTGTTTTCTCCAAGACACTCGGTTGGTTTTGCTGCAACCACATGGGGTGGTATTACATTTGCATGCATCCCAAGTACTTCAGTAGACAAACAGCAGTCAAAATCAATTTCATCTTGACTGTACAGAACCCTCTTGCTCTTCCTATGTACAACCTCCTTCTTGATGTAATCTTTCCTGATGGTATCAGTAGGGCTTGACATCTGCGTTCCATTCCCCATCGGACTAGGCTTTTTGCTGCCGCTCTTGGGTGTGACCTCCTTACTACCTCCCCTCACGAGTGTTGGCTCCAGGGTACTGGCATTATTGCCTGACCTCTGCGGCGTGTTCTTCTGCGAATTAGCCCTTTTGCTGCTACTATTGGGCGTGTTCTCCTTTGTGCCGACATTATTGCCTGACCTCAGCAGCGTGCTCTGCTCAAAATTAGCCCTTTTGCTGGTACTATTGGGAGTGTTCTCCTTCGTGCTGGCATTATTGTCTGACCTCAGCGGCGTGTTTTGCTCCAAATTAGTATTTTTTTCTGCTCCCACTGGGTGTGGTAGCCTCCGTGCTGGCCATCTTCGCCTCTTTGCTACCACTCCTAGGAGTGTTCACCACCGTGCTAGCCCTCTTAGCATTTTTGCTGCTACCGTTTGGTGTGGCATTTTGACTGGATCTTAGGGGTGTACTCTGCGTCATGGTGCCTTTTTTCGTGCGACTCTTGGGCATCCTCTTCTCTGGCGTGGTCTCCTTGGTGACGTTCTTCTTCGGGGTGCCCTTTCTGGGGATGCTCTTCCTGCTCCTCTTTATGATGCTCCTTTGTAAGTATCTCCTCTGTTCGAAGCTACCCTTAGTCGCACTAGCCCCAGTGATGCCATGGATCAGGTCACGCATGCCTTCTAAAAGTCCATCATATCTATTATCGAGTTCCAATTCCTCTCCAAACATTTGCACTATCAAATGGAAGTACACTTCACCTCTATAATGTTTCCTGGTATCTTTCACTTCGATAGTCTTTTTGCTCCTGTAACCAAAATATAACAAACGTGCTTCCTAGGAGGACCCCCATAGCACCTTCACACGTAACGATGCCATCAGGTCAAATAGCTCTACCACTTCAGGATCTTATCTTCCAAGGATTACATCAAACTCGTCATAGAATTTTTCTGTGCCATCATCTCATTTTGCAGTATAATCCGCGACACTGATACGAACGATTACTTTGCCATCATTAGCATACTATTTCATCAACCCAATTACCTGACTGTCACACGCTATAGGAACCTTGAAGCCTCGTTCATCAACAAAGCTGAACCGTGCAGTCTGCTCCGACCCCATGTCAGCAAGTTCATGCACAGCAACAACCAAACCAGGGATAGTGCATAACTGCACAGGCGCTACTTCCATCTTCAGACAGCTAGCTTGATTCCACGTGCTCTTCCCATTTTCTAATTTAATGTGGTAGCCACAGAGGGTGACCATAACCGTGTATTTGGGTTCATGGGAGATCCTACTTGACAGAAAATTGGGGACACAAGATAAGACTTATTTGTCAGCGTCGTGCTAGGAAACAATTCTATGTTCGATATATCTCTGTAATGCCAATAGCCATCTAGCAGTTATAGGTAGTGCGAATATCAAAGAGAAGAGTATCTCACCCTCAATTAGCTAGAAGTACTTCTTCATCGGCAAAATGGATCTGCCATTCTTCGCGCTGCTCAGCTCGTTGGCGGTAGAGGCGGGCTAGATCGTCGCAACGGCTGGCACGACATTCGGCATTAGAGCTCGGTAGAAGCGAGTAGGCGCAGAAACTTGGCGCCGGAAGTCAAATGCCCGAAGAGATCATTCTGGTTGGAGAGGGGATTTCAACACCGCCGGTGCTAGGGTTCATGCGAAAGGAGGAAGGGAGTGGATTTGTGAATTTGGTCAACGCACCATGCTCTTTTAGTCCCTCATTTCGCCTACGTGGTTGCCACGTTGGCGCTTGCGTCACGGAAATATTACTGACACGAGGGTCCCGACCGTCTACTTCACGGGGCAATTTCACGGAATGTTTGGATTTGGTAGGGGTGAGATGAGTTTGCATCGAAATGGCCTCTCTCGATAGTTGGCGGCCCAATATTTCGAAACGCGGCAATTTTAGGCAACTTAGGTACCGCGGTGCACTTGCCCAGAAACTTTGGTACCGCAAACGAACAACCCCCTATGATCGAGTCGTGGACTCCTCTATTTGAACGCTAGGATTAATTCCCCTTCTTTCCTCCATCAAGCGCCTGGCATTGAACGTGCACTCAGGAGCGGCGGTTTGTGAGAGCATCTCTAACAGATACCGCAACCCGTGGTATTGCAAAACACGGATGCAGTGTACTACTAAGTTTTTTTATCCGATAAACGTCGGTGCGGAACATATACCGCATATGCATACCGTAAAACATAATATACTCTTGAATATTCGGTCTTCTTCTTCCTCTCGCCTGCAAAACAGTCAATGTAGCTCATCGCGACGGGCGCATGGACCACCGGCGCGGGAGGAGGTGCACATGCCGGTGCGGGAGGAGGTGCACGGACCACCGGCGCGGGAGGAGGTACACGGACCACCGAAGCCACACATGTGAGGTCAAGCGGGTGCGGGAGAGCGCGCCGCGCGCGTGTCTGCTCGCAGCGGCGACGTGCAGTCTCCTCCTCCAATGTTGACGGCGTGCGAGCTCGCGGCCCGGAGCTTTCGCCGCGGCGCGATGAAACACTAGCTAGGCATGGAATCAAATAGACTCGTCGTGAATAGAAGATCGATGCTGGAATCAAGGCTCCCTGCCATGAAATCGAGAGGGCGGCAACGGTGGCTCTGTCGGAAGCGGACGGGAGCAGTTGGTGGTGTATTTTAGGTGGAGGGAAGGGTTGACCGCTTTGGAGTTTACAACAGACTTCAAGACTAGTTATATGGGGTACATACGAGTTGATATCTGGGAAACCGCAGAAAATTTGTGGTTTTGACCAATTTTGTTGTAGTACCTGTTCTGGCCATTTTTAGCCATTTCGGATCAAAACTACACGTTTTGCGGGTTTGACCAGATATGCGGTATCTACTAGAGATGCTCGAGTTTAGGATCAAAATGGGGGAGTTATATTATGATCGCGCGACTGAAGGGGCTACGGACATAGGATTTTCCTCAATCAGATAAGTAGGAGTCTGTCAATGTAAATTGCTAAGCGCATACCAAGAATAGATTAGACTATCCTAGGCTATTAGATTGTGCTTAGGAGCCTAATCGTGCGGATTTAGTTGGCCCAGTGTATATTGTGGGGTACGTTTAGAGAAATTTGTGTTCGCTCATTTATAAGTACTAGTAGAGTAACTAATAAAGGGCTACTAAAATCTCTAAAAAATACCATCGGGATTAGAACCCTAAAAACAATGGAATTGGAACCCTAAAAACAATGGAATTGGACTGAAAATAAGCACAAATTGTTACTAGTAGTCACGTAGTCCCTCCGTCCGCAAATAAGTGTACTTCTAGTATTGTCTTAAGTCAAACATAGTAAAATTTGACTAACTTTATAGAAAAACATAGTAATATTTATGATACTACATTGGTATCAATAGATTTGTTTTCATATTTAGTTTCATAATATGACAATTCAATGTAATACATGTTGATATATTTATCTATATATAAGTTTGGTCAAATTTAATAAAGTTTGACTTAGACTAGTCACAATGGGCGTATCATATACTACCTCTGTTTGGGATTATAAGGGTCGAGAGCTTTTTTATATTGTTTGAGATTATAAGGTCTATGTTGGGGATATGCTATATGAGTATCCTCATAGCATGTTACCAATCCGTCTAACCTGGGTGGCCCGTAGTTGGTAGCAAGGCCTATGGCCTGCTAGACCCAGTTAGACGGATCCAGAAGGGAGGCCCATGCCGGATAAAGGAAGGCTACGCAGGAGTCACCGACATACTGGGAGCCTTGGAGTACAAGACATGGAAGACTAGTTCGAATTAGTGTAGGACTCTTTACCTTGTCCGGCAAGGACCTTTCCCTATAAACCCTAGGTCTTGGCGTCTTTATAAGCCGGCCTGCGTGAGCCTTTTGGACATAAGATAACCTAGATTGCTGCGTACAACGTGCAACACCTCACACGTCGAACCTATCTCTGTAACTCGGCGTATTGCCATTATAGTGATTTACAGCAGGAGTAGAGTTCTGCCATCGTTGCGGGACTTGACCCTAGGTAAGTTGTGTTACCTCATACCCGCCAACTCTCCGTCTTACTCCACGTCTCTAAACACGCAATGTGAGGACCCCTTCATGGCGTACTCGTCGGCAATACCACGGCAGTTTATCTCATTTGTTAGTCTCTTTCGCCCAATGCATGTTCTCTTTTTCTCCTTACTTCTCTCATACATGTAAAACTATTGGTGTATGCATAGATTAATGAGATAGCTATGGAGTGTCTTGATCCTAGCAACTTGTCCCTTAAGACTAATAATCCCAAACAGAGATAGTAGTAGTACATGCATATGATACTACTATATGATACCATCTCTACAATACATAGTATCATGTAGTAGTACCATAATATTAGTGTATTTATGGTTCTATAGAATCTCAGTAGTATACAACATTTATTTGAGATTAATTTTTCTAGTTCTACGTGATATGATACCGTATCTACCTATGATACTAACACACTCACTTTTATCATTAATTATAGTGACACATAAGCATTTTGCATGCATGTAATGCATGATACCACCTATGAAACCTTCATTGGGACTAGTCTTAGCCAAAAGCTAGAATTACACTTATTTACGGACGGAGGGAGTACTAGTCCGTGCCCGTCCATCATTATGGAATACTAGAATAAATGTCAAAATGTTGTAATAAAGAAGATTAATTAATTTCATTATAATATGGGATCCACTAATAAATGCCATAATGTTGTAATAAGGAAGATTAATTAATTTCTTACTACGTAATATTTAGGAGGCAATAAAATGACATAATCTCGTTATGAAATACTAATTAATTCGGTATCAAATTTTATTATCCGAGGATCCTAATTAATTACTAGGAGAAGCGCTACAACCAAGGTGGGATTCGATTGGTGGAGAAAATCATATGCTAATTTCCTCTCGTTAACTAGTATGACAATTATTCCAATTACTAGCAGCAGATCTTCGGTTACATGCCATGTCAGTAGGCTCACCGAGAGGCATGCAAAAATGGTTCCCATCAGACTGGTTTCCAGTAATCGAGGCAATTAAACGCCATAGTAAGTAGCAAATCTGGCCTAATTTCTTAGAATTTTTTTTGTTATACTAGGAGCCGAGTAAACCGGTATGAAGAGAGTACTCAAAGAGTCGGCCATGCGTCTATAGTCTAAAGAAACAACAGGACTACAAGCAACAAAGCACCACGACCATGACCACGAAAAGGAGAATAGGAGAAGGAAATACTAGCTACTTCGTTATGGCTCTCATCCGGAGTAACGCAAAGGTTCTTTGCTTGATGGCACTTTTGATGATCTCATCCTTCTTTTTGTCGAGCCAAGCATCAAGGAGGAACATAGGTACATTCCATCTATCAATTGTTATCAATTATAGAGAAATTTGAGGCTTTTAGGAACTAGATTTTGATACTATTGCATAATTCTTCCGTTCCCACTGGTTTTTATGTCCTTGAGCTTGAGGGTGTTGGACGATATAATCTGAATCCCACCGCATGGTCTGCTGCACCTACGGATATTTTGTCTAGGTACTCATTTTTTTTTTGTCTCGATGCTCCATTCATCGGTTGAACTTAGTTTTGTCTACATACTTTTTGTATTTATTTGAAAATGTTTGCACGATTTTGTAGTACAAGTAGAACGTCATATCATGTAGAACTCTATACATTGCCGAAAGAAACTTAATTGAACATTCTCAAAATTTAGTTGAAGTATAACGTCATAGCATGGTTTTCATAGATATAAAATTTAACTACTAACTGTCAAAGGTTCATATTATTCTTATTTGCAGTAGGTATTGAAGTCAAAACTGGCACTGAGGCGTTCCGCGAACCCTTCGAGTACAAGTGCAAACCTGAAGATTGTAATCGTGCTTGCCAGTCGGATAGGCACGTTGCCGGGCGCTGCCATGCGGACGACAATGGTTGCTATTACGATAAATGACGCTCTTTCAGGTTTCTCCAGAAGTCTGACAGAAAATAAAGTTAGAAAATAAAGCTTCCTTGAGAGCATAAACAATTGTATTCCATTCCTTTGATAAGTTGTTTTTGATAATTGATAAACAATTGTGTTTCATTCCTTTTCGGAAACGATCTGAAGCTATTTGGCATCCCGTGGAAACATAAGTCTGCCAACCTCATGGCACATGTGGGTAAGCAGTCTATAAAAAAAGGGTTTGCCATGGTAGTTGGATACTTCGATTTCAGCCATACACGCTGTAAGAAATAATAATCCATTCGCTTATAAATAAAATTATTCCATCCTAATATGGAATTTTAACAAATATCACTAGTAGAAAAATGTCTTCTAGTCCCGGTTGGGGATGACCGACTAGAGGTCCCGTTTTTTAGTCCCGGTTGTACCACAAACCGCATAATATATGTAAATAATCAATTCCGATAATTAAGAGATCTTAATCATGCCCTTATTATCATGCACGCTACTATTTGTAGCACATGTGGGTAAGCAGTCTATAAAGTTGGATACTTTGATTTCAGCCATATAAGCTGTACGAAATAATCATCCATTCGCTTATAAATAAAACTATGCCATCCAAATATGGAATTAACAACTACATCGAGGAAATAAACTTGATGAGTGTGTGAAAGGAGAGAGGGTGAAGAGATATACGTGATAATTCTCTTCTAATATATGTCAACATATATGTAATCCAAAGAACTAGAGAGTACATGCACCCATCCCCAGGTGGTTTTGACTATATGGTGGATCCTAGAATTCCACCGAAGGGTATGTTGCATAAAAAAACATATAATTTGTAACATCTATTTTGCCATCAAAAAATGTCTCTTAGAGCAAGTACAGTAGTGGGCTTATAGCCAGCTTACATGGCATTTTGGCTATGTGGAGGAGAGAGACAACAAAAAGTAGTGAGGGTCTCATGCAAGAGCTAACTATAGCATGTGCTCCTAGGACCTTTGTGAGAGTGGGAGGTGTGCCATATATTAATAAAGTAGTACATATTTATAGTTTGCAACTGTACAAGTTGACTATAAGTTAGCTATAGATGATGACGAGGTTTCAACTCGTCAATGCCCATTGTTATGGACTTGGATTTTGGAGAAGATGGGGATGCTGGAGATCGTGGCAAGGTTAACAGACAAGCAACCAGGGAACACGGGATTTACCCAGGTTCAGGCCCCCGGAGGAAAAACCCTACTCCTGCTTGTCTGCTCTTTTATTGCGGCGGAACCGAAAGTTACAGGGTGCGCAGATTCGATCTGGCGTGGAGGTGTGTATGTCGTAATAGCAGGGTGTAATCGTTGTTGGGTGTAATCGTTGTTGGACCCTCCTAGCCTTTATATATGGGGAGGCTAGGTCTCGGGTACCGATACGAGTAGGTTACAAGTTGTATTGAAACTCTAGTCTTGTTCTTCAAGGATCCGAAGGCGTCTTGGGCCCGGGCCACCCGAAAATCTTCATGGGCTGGCGTATATTGGCCGTGGGCCTTCCTTGAGCTGGACTAGGTATGCTGAAGTTACGTACCCGTAGGGTATAACCATGTCAGTAGCCCCCGAGTGTTTAGTCGAATCGTAGATTCGGCTGAGGACTCTTCAATCCTTCGGGTGTAACTCTGTCTTTCAAGAGAATGTGTAGGGATTGTTGATGCGTGTGCCTGACTCACCCGACGGATCAGGGTCAGTTAATCGTCTTAGGACAAAACAACACGATCTTTTTCAGGTGCGAGTCCCTCGACTCGAACCCGGAACATATGCTGGCGTAATTCGACTCAGGCCGCGGAGGACTTACAGGAGTGGAATTCCAGTGTTTTTAAATGATGTACCCAACGCGTCCGTCAGGATTTTTCATCGTACCTGCTGGTACGGATTCATACTAGCAGAGCGCAGTCAGGTGCGTTGCCAGGCCATCAGATGATATCTGTAGGTCTTATCTTTGCGTCGCAGACGCAGCATCCGAATGTTTATCACCGCGGAGGTGTTTCGGGTGGCCAAGGAGGATGTTACTCACTTAGCATTAATTGGGGCAGAGTTGCCGAAAAGTTTTTGCATGCGGATCCGGAAGATCGCAGTCGAAGATTTCATAGGGTGCGCGACCAGCGCTCCCTATGGGAGTAGCCCCCGAGTGTCTGTTCGAGTCGTAGACTCGAGCGGAGACTTTTAGTGCAAGCATTGCTCAGTTGTTTAGTCCGTAGGACTCGAAAATTTTCGGATGCTGAAATCCTTCCTCCCTATGGGAGTAGCCCCCGAGTCCGTACTGGAGTCGTGGACTCGACGTAGGACTCGAAGCTCTTGTGTGTGAACGGCCATTGCTCTAGTTTGGAGTAGCCCCCGAGTGTCTGGCGGAGTCGTAGACTCGGGCAGAGACTCGAGTCTTGTATCATGCAACGGTAGTAGGAAAATCTCGTGGGCGTACCGCTGACCCGGAAGTACATCGGGTGCGCGACCAGCGCTCCTGATAGGAGTAGCCCCCAAGTATTTAGTCGAATCGTAGATTCGAGTGAGTACTTTTAGCTGTGGAGCCGAAGTTATTGCTAGTATAGTTGTTGATGACGTCAGTGCTGACGATCAATGACCTCAAGCGTCTGCTGCGCCAGAGATGGCTTGACTGGACGATGCGTGGGTCCCACTTCCTGACTTTGAATTGACCGGTCACGCGCGGCGTGGAGATGATTACGGCGTTTCCTCGATTTCCACGCGTAGTGGACGTCGTGGGAACGACGGTTCGTTTTGGTGCTGACACGTGTACGGCCAGATCTGCCGTTGGCGTTAGGTCTTCTTGATGGACGGTCAGCGTGCGTCGTCTTTGCTGTTATAATCCATGGTGAAAATCGTGGTTTGTTTTCACCGCACCAGTTCTTGCGTTTTACTGCCTCCTTGTGCTCGAGCGATTCTTGCTGCGTGCTGAGAGTTCCTTTCGCATTTCCTTTGTCTTCGTCGTTGGCAACGACACCACCGCCGAAGCGCCATGGGGAAGCCAAAGAAGTCTTTGCCTGCAGTGGGAACCAGCGCCGCCGGAGGCAAGAAGGGCGCCGCCGCTGCTCGTGTCACCGATGGTGGCTGGCGGCGATCAGAGACGCGGGAGAGCGATCTCCGCAAGCTGCGCGAGCGGAGCCTGATTCCGCAGGACACGACGGCCGTGAGACTCCCCGGTAGTGAGGTAATCCCCCATCCCCCATCTGGGTATCGGGTTATGTTTGTCGCCTTCGTTTTGCGTGGGTTTGCGTATCCAGTCCATGACTTCCTTCGTGGACTGCTCTTTTTCTATGGGGTTCAACTCCATCATCTGTCTCCCAACTCCCTTCTCCACATTGCGTGTTTTATCACGCTTTGCGAGTGTTGGCTTGGCATTGAGCCGCACTTTGGCCTCTTTCGGAAGCTGTATTCCGTGAGGAGGCAGTCTGGTTCGGATGGTGTGTATCCCATTGGGGGTTTCATCATCTCTCTTAGTCCCGATGTCCAATTCTTTTCCTTCTCCATGTCCGAATCTGTCCAGTACTGGCGGAGGAAATGGTTTTACATCCGTGACTCCGTGCTGCCTGGGCAAGATTTTGGTCTCGTTCCTTTTGACCCCTCCCAGTTAATTGTGAAGAAGAGGTCCTGGAAAAATCAGATCTTAGACGGTGAGGTGGCGAAGATAGAGGCCTTGTACCGTCGGGTGGAGGAGCTCCAATTGATTCCTGAGAAGGAGGTGAACGGTGTCGACATTATCCGGGTGTTTCTTGAGCGTCGGGTGCAGCCGCTCCAGGCTAGAGCGCACACGATGTTCCTGTACTCTGGGCGCCGTGATCCGACGAGGGTTTCGAGTGAGAAGGTCTCCGAGGTGGACCTTGACAAGGATCTTCGCGTGCTGTTGAAGTTCAAGGCCGACGAAAAAATCCCGGGGAAGTCGCTGACTCCTCCCTTTTTGTCGACGTTGGCCGTGCCAAAGGTGTAGATTTGGGCACGTAGTGCTTCCCTTATGTTTTTGTCAGTTGTGTACTTGTGTCCTTTGTTTGCTAACAAAGTTTCTTCTCATCTTGTAGAGCTTCAAAGTGCCAGGCATGGCGCCACCATTGCCCGAAAGGTATCCGAATGCCCCGGATAATGAAGTGGTGGATTCCGTGTCCGAGCTTCCTTCGGCGCGATCTCCGGCGGAGGATGCCGACGAATCGAGTGAAGACCATTCGAGTAAGCGATCACGGAGCTCGAGCGAGTCTTCGGATGCCTCGACTCCTCCGACTCCCAGGAATCCTCGGGGTCTTGAGCGTCATGATGATGTTCAGGGGGTTCGTCTTCTCCTATTCCTGCCGTTCCTGTGCGAGCTGTTGCTCCGCACCCGCCAGCAAAGCGGAAGAAGGAAGAGAAGAAGGAGGAGAAGAAGGAGGAGAAGAGGGCCCGGAGGGCTTCTCCTATCTTTGACCTGAGCGCGTTGGGCTCGTAAGTGTGCTTGTTGCCACTGTTGTCTTTTGCTCACTTGTTATTTTTGCGCCTGTGTTGATTGGTTCGTATGTAGGCAATCCTCCGACGGCTCTAGTGATGGAGCGCGCGAGATGATGGGGGAGTCGAACATTGTGTTGCCGCCTCCGCAGACGGTGGCGACGTTGGGTGGTGCTGCACCAGTTCCTCTTGTGCAGGAGAGGCTGGTGGTTGCGTCTCAGAATTTCGCAGGCGGGCCTGCGGGTTCGCCTTCGGAGCACGTAAGTTTTTCTGCTTCATGTCACGGGGGGAGCCCCCGGGCGTCTTCGTGTGCTGATGTTGTGTTTGCTTCTTTGTTTTGGGCGGAGCCCCCAAGTCATGCTCTTACTGCTATTGCTTTTTCCTGCAGCCTTGTGTCCGAGAGGCCAAGCGGCTGGTGGAGGAGCACCTGACGCTGGAGGTGAAACTGCAGCAGCTGCAAGGTATTCGTCTACCTTGTAGTACTTTTTTGTTTATCCTTGTCCTGTTTGTTGGCACTGGCTTGTTGTGAATGCAGAGGAGCATAATGACTCTCTTCGTGAGGTTGATGCTCTGAAGAAGAGCCTTGGCCAATTGGAGCAGAAGGCCGAAGCTGCCGCTGAGGCGAAAGAGCGCCTTGAGCTGGAGCTGTCAAAGGCAGCCGAAGCGAAAGAGCGTCTGCAGCAGGAAGCCGCAGGTCGTGAGGTAGGAGTAGCGGAGAAGCTCATGGCTGCTGCCAAGGCTATTTCGGGTGAGTGCTAGCTTTTGTACTTGCTTCTTTTTCTTCGGGTCCTCTTCTATGTTTCTATTCTTCATGTTTTCTTCTGTTTTGTCTCAGATGCCGCAGGCATCGAGTTTGACCGTGGTGCTCTGGAGCACGGGAGTGCTCTGGATGATGCCACTGTGGCGGTCGAAGACCGCTGCAGCACCGTCGTCAACTCCCTTGCCAAGGCAAAGGAGGTCCTTGGTCGCTTCTACCAGGAGCTCTTCCCGAAGGGCGCAAGCCTTAAAGATGTGGGTGCTCTGGCGGAGGCTCTGTCAGCTGAAGCGCCTGCAGCGTACAAGCGCAAGCAGAAGGGCATCGGCGCGTCCGTCGGGCTGGCGATGGCCATGGCGGCTGGGGCGGAGCTGGACTTGCCCCAGATCACTTCTCGGATGCCGACGGCTGCGGATGGATCAGAGGTAGCCTTCGCTGCTTACTCCGCTCGCTGCAGACGATATGGGCCCAAGCTCATTGACTTGTTGTCTGAGTACGTGCTGCGGCAGCAGGGCGAGGCCAAAGCTAGGCAGTCTGGCTCTGAGGCGACTCGGTGTCCTACGCCTTAGGCATAGGAGATGTAGGGTAGTATGTAGTTTACTTTTGCTGTAAATATCTTTTGTAGCACCATTCTTGAGCCACGCAGTGGCCTTATTTAATGAATTCCTCTGAGTTGGGCTTTATCTTTGGCTGAGTGTCTGTGTGCCTTCTTTTTCTTCTTCTTTAGGTTCCTTCAGGTGTTGACCCAGTTGGTACTTCATCCGAAAGGCCCTTGCGAGCATCGTTGGATGATTCCTCGCAGCTCGCTTTTCTGCGGGATCGCGTGCGCAGCTTGGAGAGGGATTTGCTTGGGCTACGCGGTCGTGCTGACGTTTGGAAGTCCAAAGCAGACCGTAGTGCAGCCAGAGAGGAATACTTGATGGCGGAGCTGGGTCGGCTGTCCGAGCAGCTGCAGTGTAAGTTGATCCTTCTTTCGGGTCGTAGCTTAGTTCTTCGGGTGAGCCTGCTGGCCTTACTCTTGTTCTGTGCTGTTGTCGCAGGGTGCGAATCTCGCTCCGAAGGAAGAAAAGGAGCGCATTGCTGTTCGAGTCAATTGTTTGACTCAACAGGACATGGAAGCCGGTGGCTTCTTTTGGGTGGATCGCGATCGTGCCATGGTTCTGGCGACGGTGCAGGATCGCGTCTTCCAGGTTTCGCGGGTGCTCCGCCAGGTGCAGACATCGCTGTCCTCGGTGTTGCACGTCATGTTTCCGTTGGATGGCGCGCCGACGACCCTTGCAGGTCTTCTGGCGAAGTTTCGGAGTGCCAGCAATGTCAAGGAGCTGGTGCGGCAGCATCTTGTCGCAGGGGTGAAGGTTGCCTTGTCTCTTGTGAGGGTGCATCGCCTTGATGTAGATTTGGTTGATGTGGCGACTGGGCCACCTCCTCGGCCAGATGGTGGCGAGTGGAATATGCGTCCGCATTACGCGGCTATAAGGCAGTATGCCGAACAGATTGTAGATTTGTTTGAGCAGCGTGCTCAGGCTATTCTGCAGAATAGGTAGAACGTGAAAATAAACAGATAGATGTAAAATTTGTATATTGCGGCTGGGCGTGTATGTGCCCTTTGTTGTAAAGGTTTGCTTGTTAGCGAGCACGCAGTGCTTTGATTTAGTACGTGCCCTTTTCGTTAGCCTGACGTGGTCAGCTACTCAGGTGTACATGTGTTGTCCTCAGTCGATGAAATCGTGAGGTGGGGGGAGCCCCCGAGCGCGTTTTGTCCTCAGTCGATGAAATCGTGAGGTGGGGGGAGCCCCCGAGCGCGTTTTGTCCTCAGTCGATGAAATCGTGAGGTGGGGGGAGCCCCCGAGTGCGTTAGTAGCATGTAACAAAGTTGCAGAGAAATAGTCAACCGAAGGTTGGGAGCGAGACACTTAGCTTTATTTGTAGCGTAATGGAGGAGGTACATGGTTCGGCTGAGTAGCCTTGGCCGTAAGCCTTATTGAAAGTAAAAGGGGTACATTGCCCATTGTTATGGGTAGAATCGTCGCAGGTGCGAGATGTTCCATGGGTTGGAGTATGCGACTCCAGACTCCACGTGCTTGAGGCGATAGGCGCCACCTGGGATGACTTCGGTGATGACATAGGGTCCTTCCCATGGCGAATCGAGTTTGTTCGGTCGCTTTTTCTTGAGTCGCAAGACGAGGTCTCCTTCGACGAAGGACCTGGGGCGTAGCCGGCGGCTGTGATAGTTGCGGAGACTTTGCTGGTACACCGCGGATCTAGCTGCTGCTATATCCCGTGCTTCGTCGAGTGTGTCGACGGCGTCTTCGAGTGCAGCCGTGGATTCGGCCTCGCTGTAAGCGACGACTCGTGGAGCCTGGTGACGTACTTCGGCTGGTAGCACAACCTCAGCTCCGTGTACCATGAAGAACGGTGTGTAGCCGGTGGAGCTGTTTGGCGTAGTTCGTAAGCTCCACAGGACAGACGGTAGCTCTTTCGTCCAGTTGCCAGCTTTGTGCTCGAGTGAGCTCATGAGGCGTTTCTTGATGCCAGCGCCGATTAGGCCGTTGGCCTTTTCCACTTGCCCGTTTGTTTGCGGGTGCGCCACTGAGGCGTACGTGATATTGATCCCGAGGCCTTCGCAGAAGTCCTGGAATTCTTCGGAGATGAAGTTTGATCCGTTATCGGTGATGATGTTGTGCGGTACGCCGAACCTGTAAACTATGGATTCGAAGAACTTGACGGCGGTTTTGCCCTTCTGGTTGGTGACTGGCATGGCCTCGATCCACTTGGTGAATTTGTCGACTGCGACCAAGAGGAAGACGTGTCCTCCCTTCGAGGATTTTGGCAGTGTGCCGATCATGTCAAGGCCCCATTGAGCAAAAGGCCAAGCTATGGGTATGGGTCGGAGTTCGGACCCAGGTGCGTGCGGTTTGTCGGCGAACCGTTGGCACCCGTTGCATCTTCGGACAATGTCCTTTGCGTCGCTCATGGCCGTTGGCCAATAGAATCCTGCTCGTAGAGCTTTGGCGACAAGGGAGCGGCTGCCTGCGTGGTGGCCGCAGATGCCCTCGTGGATATCTTGGAGTATGGTCTTGCCATCGCTGATGGTGACGCACCGTTGTAGGACGCCTGTAATGCTGCGTTTGTACAGTTCGCTGTTGATGATGGTGAAGGCTTTTGACCGACGAGATATGCGCCGGGCATCTGTCGGGTTGTCTGGTAAGTTTCCGTTTAGCAGGAACTGGAGGTATGGACGTGTCCAGGTTTCTTCGACTACCATGACCTGCATCAGGTTGACCATGGCGACTTCGGTATCCAACTTTTCGGGTCCTTCTTGACCTTCGGGTAGCGTAGCCCCCGAGTGTTCTGCTTCTTCGGGTGATCCCTTGGGGAATTTCCGCTTGATGGATGGCACGCAGATGTGTTCGAGGAACACACCTGGTGGTACTTTTGCACAAGTGGAGCCGATGTTGGCGAGTCTATCGGCCTCCTCGTTGCTCTCTCTTCCGACGTGCCGAAGTTCGCAGCCGTCGAATTCTCCTTCGAGTGTGTTGTATAGTGCGCGGTACGCGATCATGTTTTCGGCGTGTGCGTCGCACTCATTCATCGTCTGCTGGACGACAAGGTTGGAGTCACCGTAGATGACCAGGCGCGTTGCGCCGCATATTTTTGCCATCCGCATGCCATGGATGAGGGCCTCGTATTCGCCCTCGTTGTTGGAGGCTCTGAATTTCATCCGAAGGACGTACTTCATCTTGTCACCTTGCGGGGAGGTCAGTATGACTCCTGCCCCTGCTCCGGCTTCGCGTTTGGAGCCGTAAAAATGCATTGTCCAGGATTGCGACATGTCTGGGGTGTCAGGCAGCTGCAGCTCCATCCAGTGCACCAGGAAGTCCGGAAGGACTTGAGATTTGATTGCGTGTCGCTTCTCGTAGATGATGTCCAGTGGTGATAGTTCGATGCCCCACAGGGCCACGCGTCCTGTGGCCTCTGGATTGTTCAGGATGCTGTTTAGGGGTGCCTCGTTGACGACCATCACCTGATGCTCCTGGAAGTAGTGGCTCAGTCGTCGAGCCGTCATGAACACGCCTAGGCCAGCTTCTGGTAGTGCGGGTACCGCTGTTTTGTTGGAGTGAGAACCTCGCTGAGGTAGTAAATTGGGCGTTGTACCCCATGGGTCTTGCCTTCTTCGGGTCGTTCGACCACGAGTACTGTGCTGACCACCTGGTGTGTGGCTACTATGTATAGCAACAGGGGCTCGCGCTCTTTTGGCGTGACCAAAACGGGCGAGGTGGAGAGGAGCCGCTTGAGGTTTTCGAATGCGTCGTTGGCTTCTGGTGTCCACTCGAACTTGTCTGCTTTGCGCAGCAGTTGGTAAAATGGTAGGGCCTTCTCGCCCATGCGGCTGATGAACCTGCTTAGTGCCGCTACTCGCCCTGCGAGCTGCTGAACACCCTTGAGGTTTTTTGGCTTCTCCATTGTCATGATAGCATTGATTTTCTTTGGGTTCGCTTCGATCCCTCGTTGAGAGATGAAGTATCCGAGCAGCTGACCTGAGGGGACGCCGAAGGCGCACTTTTCTGGATTGAGCTTGATCCTGTAGCGATCAAGGTTGTCGAACGTCTCGCGGAGATCGTCGATAAGTGTTCTTGCCTCCTTGGTTTTTATGACTATGTCGTCGACATAGACTTGGATGTTGCGACCGATCTGGTCCTTGAGGCAGGCCTGCATGCATCGCTGGTACGTGGCACCCGCGTTCTTTAGCCCGAAGGGCATTGTGTTGTAGCAGTATACTCCGAACGGTGTGATGAACGCCGTTTTCTCTTGATCTTCGACCTTGAGTCGAATCTGGTTATAGCCTGAGTAGGCATCGAGGAAGGAGAGTTTCTCACAACCTGCAGTCGAATCGATGATCTGGTCGATCCGAGGGAGAGGGAAGTGGTCCTTAGGGCAGTGTTTGTTCAGTGACGTGAAGTCTACGCACATCCGTAGGATGTCCGTGTCCTTCTTCGGGACCATCACTGTGTTTGCCAGCCACTCGCTTTCCTTGATTTCCCGGATGAAGTCTGCTGCGAGTAATCTGTTGATCTCTTTGCCGATAGCTTCGGCTCGTGGCTCCGACAGTCTTCGGATGGACTGTTTGACTGGCTTGGTGTCTGGGAAGACATTGAGTGCGTGCTCGGCGAATTCCCTGGGAACTCCTGGCATGTCCGCAGGACACCAGGCGAAGATTTCCCAGTGCTCACGGAGGAATTCGACGAGCGCGCTTTCCTATGCGGTGTTGAGGTCGTTGGCGATTAGCGCCGTCTTGGAGGCATCCGTTGGATGGACCTGTACTTTTTTGGTGTTGATGGTGGAGTCGAAAGACATATCAGGTGCGTTCTGCTTGGTGACTGGGGGTAGCCCATTGTCTGCCGCTTCGCGGAGCCTTACAAGCTCGTCTTGCATGCCGAAGGACTGGGAGATTTTGTTGAAATCCCTGTCGCATTGGTCCGATCGGGTGAAGCTCCCGTGGACTGTGATGACGCCCCTTGGTCCTGGCATCTTGAGTAGTAGGTATGCGTAGTGTGGGACGGCCAGGAACCTTGCGAATGCTACGCGTCCCAGGAGGGCGTGGTATTGCGACGGCCAGTCCACCACTTCGAATTCTAGGCGCTCCTGCCGAAAGTTGTTCGGTGTCCCGAAGATGACGTCGAGCCCTATTTTGCCCAGGGGGAAGATGCCCTTCCCTGGGACAATGCCGTGGAACGTTGTGTCTGATTGTTCCAGGCTGCATTGCGGGATCCGCATAGCTGCTAGAGTGCTTGCGAATATTAGGTTGATGCCGCTGCCGCCGTCCATGAAGACGCGACTCATCTTGAAGCCTCCGATCTGCGCCTCCAGCACCAGGGCAGCATGACCTGGGCGAGGGATCTGGCAAGGGTGATCCGCGCGGGTGAATGTGATGCAGGACTCCGATCCGCTGAGGTACTCAGGGATTGCAGGCGGAGTTGTCACGGCCATGTTGATTTGTCGGGTGATTTTCTTCTGCACCCTGTTTGTGGGACGTCCCTTCTGTATCATATTGAGTGCTCCTTTTGGTGGGGGGTAAGCGACCCCGGCGTTGTTTTGCGCTGGTGCGACTGGTTGATGTGGGCCTCCAATAGGCGGCGGTGGAGGAGCTCCGTGTGCTATTTCGCCTGGCGCAAGTGCGTTTCCGAACGCAAGAATTGGAGCTTGTTGCCTCATCTGTACCATGCTTTCGCTGAGTTTCTGGAACTCGCGGCAGTCCTTGAGCATGTGGCTAGCTTTCTTTTTGCCATCTTGTTTGTCGATGTAGAAGTGGATGGTGCATGGACCCGAAAGTTTGTCGAGTGCTGAAGGTCCGTTGTCGCGGTCGCGGCGTTGCCACGACTGCGTTGGTCGTCCGTTGTCGCGGAAGTTTCCGCTGCGATATCCTCCGTTGCTGCGGCTGTTGTCGTTACGGCGGTCGGCGTAGCCGGCTGCGACCATGTCGGGTCCGTCGCGGTCCTCGTAGACGCGCGGTCTCCTCTTGCTGCGGCGTTCGCGTCTTTGGCCATAGTCGTCTTCTTCATCTGATTGCGCCCGCTGGATGCAATCTTCGCCATCTGCCCAACTGTTGGCGATTTCCATGAGCTGGTCGAGTGTCTTGGGCTTTACGCGTCCAAGTTTCTCCTTGAAGTCTGGGCGTTTGACGCCGTCCCTGAAGGCGTCGATGGCCCGCTCTTCGGAGATGTGTGTTGTGGAGTTCTTGGTCGTAGACCAGCGTAGTATGTACGAGCGAATAGATTCTCCCGTTCTCTGAGTGCAGGCTCGCAGCTCTTCGATTGAGGCAGGCCTTTTGCTGGTGCCTTTGAAGTTTCGGATGAAGCTATAAGCGAGCTCCTCCCAGCTTCGGATGGATCCTGATGATAGGCTGCTGAGCCAGACCCGCGCCGCGCCTGTCAGCTGCAGCTGAAGGCATTGCATGGCGGTTTCTTTGTTGCCTCCGTGAAGCTTGACGGATGACAGATGGTCGCTGAGCCAGGACTTTGGATCTTGCGTTCCATTGAACTTCGGAGTATCCGAAGGAAGCTTAAAGTTGCGTGGCATCTGTGTTCGCCGGACGGATCTGCTGAAGCATCGAGCCCCGCAGAGTTCTCCTTCGTCTTCATCCATCTCAGATTCGGATGAGCATGCGCGTTTGGCGCGTGCTTTGTCGATCTTGCGCTGTGTAAGCTTGTCTCTGGCGTCGTAGTCGTGTTTGTGGCGGTGCGAGCTCTTCTTCCTTCGAGGAAGGTCGTGTTCTTCTTCATCTTCGGATGAGGGAGTGGGGCTCCGGTCGCGCCTGGCCGGAGCTTTCTTCTTCGGCTCCGTAGGAGCATCTTCGTGGAGCGCAGCTCCGATTAGTCCTAGTCCGGTGAGTGCGGACCTATGCATGGCCCTTTTCGGGTCCCCGTCCGGAGGTGGGTGAGCCGCAAGATACGCAGTGGCTGCCATGATCGCGGCTTGTGGCGTCTTCGGGGTGATGTTGCCGTCGGCGTCCATATCCATGAACGATGTGTGGAGGGTTCGGGTCACGTCACGCCGCTCCTTCGGGTCCATGTTTTCCACCCGAGAGTGGCGCTTGTTTCCCTGATTTCCGTTTGTGCTGGAGCCGGGTCCCATGGCGGAGAGCGCAGCTCGTCGCGCACTGGACTCAGAGGCTGCTTTCTTGCGTTTATCGAGCGTCTCCTGCATCTTGACTTGCTTCTTGTGCTCCTCGATGAGGAGATAGTGGTATGCCATCAGCAGGTCACGTGGGGAGTCCAGAGGTAGGACTATTTCGCCTGCGACGGCACGACGTGCTTCGGCCCATCCTTCTTTGCTAAGTTGGATGAGGTGGCCCCTGTTTTCCCCGTTTTCGCTGTTTCCGCCCTGCGGGTTGGGGTTGGGCGGCGGGTTAGGCGTGTCTTCGTCGGTTTGGATGATTGCGGCGCACAGATAGCGCCTACAGATTGGTTGGCTGCTGCCGCAGCTTTTGGATTCGGAACAGTAGGTCCCTTCATCCGAAGGTGGATCGCACAGATCGGAGTTGCAGCAGCTGCTACTATAGAACTTATCTGTTGATGGTGACGTGCGTAGCACGGGGTGTGGAGCCCATGAAGTGGGCCTGATCGGCGGCACGGGCATCCGCTCGGGGAGGCGGAGGGTGCCAGCTTGTCCCACCTGGAAGCAGAAGCTCCCGAACAGAATTTCGAGTCCGTCGCCTACGGGCTCGAAATCCTTCATGGTGGCCGGCGAGTGGGCGGTGAAGTCGAAAGCGCCGAAGAGGAGGTGATTCTCCGTCGCCGAGGAGTTGTAGATCAATCGGGTCGGAACCGTCACGACCGCACAATCAGCAGCCCCAATTCCCACAGACGGCGCCAATTGACGAGGTTTCAACTCGTCAATGTCCATTGTTATGGACTTGGGTTTTGGAGAAGATGGGGATGCTGGAGATCGTGGCACGGTTAACAGACAAGCAACCAGGGGACACGGGATTTACCCAGGTTCAGGCCCCCGGAGGGAAAACCCTACTCCTGCTTGTCTGCTCTTTTATTGCGGCGGAACCGAAAGTTACAGGGTGCGCAGATTCGATCTGGCGTGGAGGTGTGTATGTCGTAATAGCAGGGTGTAATCGTTGTTGGGTGTAATCGTTGTTGGACCCTCCTAGCCTTTATATATGGGGAGGCTAGGTCTCGGGTACCGATACGAGTAGGTTACAAGTTGTATTGAAACTCTAGTCTTGTTCTTCAAGGATCCGAAGGCGTCATGGGCCCGGGCCACCCGAAAATCTTCATGGGCTGGCGTATATTGGCCGTGGGCCTTCCTTGGGCTGGACCAGGTATGCTGAAGTTACGTACCCGTAGGGTATAACCATGTCAGATGACGTGATAATTCTTTATAGCCAGCAGTTGGCTCTATTATTAAACTTGCTCTTAAACAAAAGAGTTACATTCATCTCAATAAATTTTATATTAGCAAAGTACATGTTCGAAATAGCATCATCTAACTAAGAGCGTATTTTGGCACCACAACATGGTCATGTTCAAATATACGCAAATGTAGCACTTTGAAAAAAAGGGTACACTTTAGCCTTGTTCAAAACAATCGGGACTGCATGTATATCCAGAAAATAACATTTTTTCACAAGTATATAACTAGTTGAAGATGCGATTGTGTATTCTTTTACCAATGTTATAAGAAAGTGTTTGTTTCTAAGTTGAGTAATCCTATCTCAACCTTGCTACATATTAATATGGTACGCATGTCTCTTTCACCGTTAGATATGTGGAGCATGTTTGGTGAAGCAATAGGATGCAAGTAAGGAAACGACATGATGGCTTGACGGTCGTTATGCATGGCATTTCCACATGACAGGTTGTGGTTGGACTAAATCTGTACTACCTAAAAAAGATGTTGTGTTCCGTCGTCGACTAATATACGTCGATGGCTTCGTTCGACTCCCAGCCCCCGCACGGTTGTTGCCGTCTCCGCTAATCCCGTAACGTTAATCAGTCTTCACAAATCCCGTCCGTATTAATTACGCTATCACTTGCCTAAAAAACCTGGTACATCCACTACCGCCGTACGCAATCACCACGAACCTCTCTGCCGGTGTCGCCCCGACCAACCATCCCGCCTCTCTCCGGTGCATATGCTCCTCTCCTTGCCATACACTCCGCCATCACACGCCGCCTCTCCTCTTCCGGTCCTCTCAATGCAATTAGGGCTGACCTCAACCATTCTCTTGTCTCCCAGTCGCGTTGCCGCGAAACCAAAAGGGAACGAGTTTGCCTCTCACTGACCATGATTGGATGTGGACACGAATCTGAGTAAGGATGGCCATAATCGCATGTCCACCTTGAACACCATTGCCGAGGCACACGTCTCTGATCGTCGGTGGGAGGCTGCTGCTGACCATACCCACGTAGTACATGATTGGTTAGAGGAAACATCTGGTAGGCCTTTGGCAATGGCGGACCCCCCCCCCCCTCCCCCCCCCCCCCCCCCCCCCCCCGCCGCTCGCGTCCGAGCATGATATCCCTCTACCATGGTCTGGCCAGAATTTTAGATTGAGGGAGTCTGATGCATTCAAATCCTTAACGTAAGTGGGCTTTTGTGCTTGTACTCTTATCATTTGTTAAAGACATTTGTGAATAATTGTATGCTTTGTGAAGGGATTAGGCGAGATTGACTGTGAGAAGGATGGGAAAGGAGCTGGATCTATATCAGACAGATCATAGACCTTCACGGTTACAACGTGATTCAATCTTTACTTCTTTTGTTCTATTGCGACTGTGGTTTCTAAATTCTATAAAAGAGCACAAATCTGTGGTTTTAGCAGCCCATCTACTTAGGTAAGCTTCGTTGACTTCATTATTATGGTTCGGTATATGTATTTTTGGAATTGAACAATGAACGCTTTCTAAATTCTTGTTCAGGTTGCTTGTGCAAAAACTGGTCTGGAAGACTCAACAATAAACACTTTCTGAACATTTGTCAGCAGATGGACAACCCTGAGCAAGCTGCATTAATTTGCTTGTGGTGTGAGACAGACTTGTATCTCTCATTTTACGGTAAAAAGGTAGCATTTTCTCTTTTACTTGTCTATTTCTCACGTTCAACTTGCTGGCAGAATTTGGTGTGCATATATTTATTCCAATACACAGAGATATACATTGATGTTGGACAATTAATTAAATTCCAATACATAGAGATATACACTGATGTTGGACAGTTAATTAAATGTAGTATAAAACTTTTGGTATCTTGATTCTCTTGGTGGTATAGAAGGGGATGTAGGAAGAGAATGCTTCTAGGTTTAACTGATGTCTTAGAAATTTCCCTAAAAAATGATGTCTTAGAAATAAAATATTGTTCGCTTAACAGATGTCTTAAAACTAAAGTAATATCTTCAAGAGCCAAGATGTATAACCACCAATTACTTATCGCATGATTTTCAGAAAATGGTTAGTTAAGAATACAATTATTTTGTCTAACATTTTGAGGTTACTGCCTCAAATCACGTGGTATGCATGGTTTGATTTCTCCATGTGGATGACAGAGCTATCACATACTTGCAACAACCTCCTTTTTCACCTTATCCACCACGTCTTTTTTATTAGCGGATTTAGACTGCGCCAATCTGATCGGTCCAACATGTCTAGAATAGGTGGCGGATTTAGACTGAGATACCATTATAGCAACATGGCCGACCGTGTGGTGGATCTTGTGGACAGGGTATCAGCAATTGGGTGTTGTTTCCCGCAATTGACTTCTTTTTACTATGTCCGCAACTTACTATTTTCTCATTTTTTTTCTTTACCTTTGACGCTTCATTGATTGTTTATGTACAATGCACACATAAAAGTGTTTTTAGTCTGTCATCATTGCTCTGTCCGATATACCAGCTAATGTATGATTCCTTTAAATGATTTCCATATTATATTGTTTGGCTCGATGAAACAATACGATGTTTCAGTTAGCATGAAAAAGTCCATATCGATCAAGAGATATTTATCAAGGTATGTAATCTACTTGATTGCTTTGGTTCTAGAATTGGCTATTAGTAAAATTTGATTCTTATTCTTTGATAGATGAAATTTGTGTTATCAAAAAGCATTGCAATATGTGTCATTCAAGGTGTAACTGAAATTTTGTGTTCATAATAAAATGTATAGTCCTTTAAGGTAGGAATTTTTCATAGTTAATTATAGTCTTGATTGTTTGTGAGAAGTGGTATTGTGGCACAAATCGTTATATTGCACAATAGGATATTCTATGAAAATGGAACAACAAAGTCCTTTGATCTAACTTAAGATTGTTTGATAATGGTTCATCCCTTTCTAAACTTCTATAGTCGACCGAGATGACAAAATAGAGGCATCTATTGTAAGAAAGCATTCATATTTATAGGGTGCAAAGATACTGAATATCAGATAGGTCGAGAGTGCAAGTACCTGATATTTTGGTTGGTTGCTTTATTGTGGTATCTATGGAAAATGTAGGTTCATGGAATGTTTCTGACAAGGAAAATCTCTTATCTCGAGTTTGGTGAGTTTTCATTCTTAAATTTATGATTTGGTATTCACAGAGGACTTTGAACAGAAAAATATCAGTACCAGTTGATGAAGTTTGTGGTTAGAACATGTATGTAATATCTTTTTTTAAATGAAATTTGTCTGCATATCACCTCTACTAACTAGATTACTAGATAATGTACCATACATATTTGAGGAACTCACTGCAAACCTTGATGTAGATTCTGTTTCAAACAAAACAGAAAAGGATGCTTTTGCTATTCCTAGACTGAGCTCTTAAATTGTCCCCATTTAATCAAGCCTTAAAATGTAAGCCAATATTTACTAGACCACAAAAACGTGTAATTAAACAATACATGAAGAGATAATGGTCAGGAATGTGTGCGTTCATCTACCATGTTGTTTCTCTTTGTTCGTTTCTAATTTTTCAAGATATCATATGGCAGGCATTCTTCCAATTTTTCAATTCTTCAAAAGTATAGACTGATGCAAGGGTTAATGTGAAATATCGGTTCAAGTTTGCACACCAATGGTATCATATGCAATAAACTGATCTTTATTGTTGTTTCTACCAGGCAAGTAGTACGTTGAATAGACATGGGGAGGAACGGTTGCAAGGCGAGCTTTGTATATATAGGGGTTCTAGAGGAATCTATAAGTAAATAAGGTTAGTTTGGACTGCAAGTGAGAAAATAATTAAGGCATATTTTTTCCTGCGAGAAGACAGTCAACCGAAGGCTCTGTTGCCATTTTCATGTGCTCATGTTATCGCTCAATAGTTCAAACTTTAAGGTATGGGAACGACTACTGCAAAAACACCGACGTGCACTCCAAGTGACATATTGTTGGAGTGAGGTGACTACAAATCACGATATATAGCATGTAGAATAGAAAGTTGAGGGCCCATAATGCACAAACATTCAAATGGGTACTTATGAGAGGAATGAAATGAGGAATAATAGTGAGTTTTCTTAATAAATTACTAGATCTTTTTAGCAAATTTCTGGTGTAGTTTTGTATATGGTGTATAATACATTTTATTAAAATTGGTATCAATGCATATTTTTTCCGCTTTGCATTCAGTATTCTTGTTCAATAATATTGCACTTTTTTAAATCGATTTAGATTTAGGATCAACAAAACAATTCTTATTATTGACACCTTTACACAATGAGACCTTTGACACAATGAGAGCGTTGATAGTTGTCTTCTTCAAAGATTACTAAAATTATGGGAGATGACCGCGTGCTAGAGAAGGAGATACATGATGAAGTGAAAAAGATAAACACAAAAACAACACATAGTGGTCATTGGACGGGTAGGAAGAGGGAGTCGTTGGAGGGGTAGGAAGAGAGAGCAAAATGCATGGGTATTCGAAAACTCACTGTGCTCCAACAAAATGAAATCAACTATTTTCATGTTTTGTTTTCTCGTGGCAACGCACGGGCACTCAACTAGTAGTAGACAAAAAGCCGGACCATAAAACCAGTCCACGAAAGTTGCATAACAGATGGTCCATCTACTATGCTCATATTCTGGACACTTATGCCCAAACTGCATGATGACCGATATATTTTAGCTTGATGGTTCAGTGTGGGATGCCCAAACTGTTGTTTCAACATTCATATCCTTGGATTCTCGAAAGAATGCCCTTTTAAAGGGGATGGTTAAGTGGTCATTTAATTAATTTTGTTGGACATGGAGTTTCAAAAAGATCCTTTTTACGCGGGTTTTGTGCTCCATTCACTAGTAGAAAAAGAGTCTTTCGTTCGGAGCACCTCAGAGCTTTTGTCCCGGTCGCGCCATGAACCAGTACTAATGATAGCATTCGTCCCGGTTTGAGCAGCCAGAGCGTCGCACGGGAGCCTGGGGCATTCATCCTAGTTCAGGAGGGACTTTTCGTCCCGGTTTGTGACACAAACCGGGATTAAAGGTGTTGCGTCAGACACGTGGCCTGCTACACATCTTTAATCCCGGTTTGTGTTACAAACCGGGACGAATAGTCAGCCTACAATAAATACGTTGTCCAGCCCTCTCTCCTTTGTTTTTTCTTGGTGGAAGGTGTGAGATGTGTGTGCTAGTTTGTTTTTTTCCTATGCACATGAGGTGTTTGATGAAATGCCTGAGAGAATTTTATGCCGCTTGATTTCACACAAAACAAAAATGATATGAGGTGTCTGAGCCACACTTAAGCTTTCTCCTCTTTCTTTCCTCCTCGATCGAGGTTAGCAACCTTATCCTTTCATCTGTCATTGATACAATGTATGCGTCGATGTAAAGTGGTCATTTCACTATTTATGATGTTCTATAATGGTTTTTGATAAACTTAATTATATGATGCAGATGAACTGGTGGGGATGGATGTAAGGTGACCGACGCACTTCCGAGTACATGAGAGACGTGGATAAATTTATCGATGTGGCTAAGGAAAACAAAGAGAACGGTTTTATGCGTTGTCCATGTGTTTACTATTGGAACGTCAAAGAGTACTCTTCCTCGAAAATCCTTCGCGGCCACCTGGTTCGGAGAGGTTTCATGCCCAGCTATAATTGTTGGACCAAGCATGGAGAAAGAGGGTTATGGTGGAAGACAATGAAAAAGAAGAGGATGATGACAACTATCCTATATTCCCTGAATATGGTGATATTGCAATGGAAAACAATGAAGAAGAAGGAGGTGAAGAACATGCATTAGATGAGCCCGCTGATTATCTTGGTCAGGTCATTTATGATGCAAAGCGAGACTGTGAAACAGAAAAAGAGAAGTTGAAGTTGGAGGGAATGTTAAAGGATCACAAAAAGTTTTTGTACCCAAATTGCAAAGAT
Source organism: Avena sativa (assembly GCA_916181665.1). Lineage (NCBI taxonomy): Eukaryota > Viridiplantae > Streptophyta > Magnoliopsida > Poales > Poaceae > Avena > Avena sativa. The sequence goes on from OV702289.1 coordinate 690,384,316, forward strand.
GGCAGCACAAAGCTCGGTACCACACTGGAATTGCTGAAATGGAAGGCAAAGACTGATTTATCTGACAAGGGATTTGAGAAGTTACTAAAAATAATGAAGTCGAAGCTTCCAAAGGATAATGAATTTCCTGAAAATACGTACGAAGCAAAGAAGACTCTCTGCCCTCTAGGATTAGATGTGCAGAAGATACATGCATGCCCGGTATGCACTGCACTATGGTATAAGATCAGACGAGATGACCCTGGTAATGTTGAGAGCGGTGACGGGCCCCCAGGAAGAGGGTTCCTGCTAAGGTTATGTGGTATATGCTCCTATAATACCATGGTTGAAACATCTGTTTAGAAGTAAAGAGCATGCCAGGTTATTGTGATGGCACAAAGAAGACCGTAAGAAAGACGGGAAGTTGAGACACGCCGCTGATGGGTCGAAGTGGAGAAAAATCGAGAGAGACTTCCCAGACTTTACAGGTGACGCAAGAAACTTATGGTCTGGTCTCAGTACAGATAGCATGAATCCTTTTGGGGAGCAGAGCTGCAGTCACAACACCTGCCTATGACTCTATGTATCTATAACCTTCCTCCTTGGTTGTGCATGAAGTGTAAGTTCATTATGATGTCAGTGCTCATCCAAGGCCTGAAGCAACCCAGCAACGACATTGATGTGTACCTGAGGCCATTAGTTGAAAAATTATTATAGTTGTGGGGGGAAACCAGGTGTATATGTGTGGGATGAGTACAAACATGAGCGATTTGACCTATGAGCGTTGCTTTTCATAACCATCAATGATTGGTCTGCTCTTAGTAACCTTTCAGGACAAACAAACAAGGGATATAAGACATGCACGCACTGTTTAGATGAGACTGAAGATACATATTTGCGGAAATGTAAGAAGGTTGTGTACCTGGAGAATTGTCGATTTCTTCCGATCAATCATCCTGTAAGAAAGAAAGGCAAGCATTTCAAAGGTGAGGCGGATCACAAGAAGAATCCCGACCTCCCTACTGGTGATGATGTATTTGGTATGGTCAAGGACATAGAAGTAATCTTTAGAAAGGGTCCTGGCAGTAAATCTGTTTCGAACAACGTCGCTATTGGACACGCGCCCCATGTGGAAGAGGAAATCTATATTTTGGGAGCTACCCTATTGGAAAGTCCTACATGTCCGCTCTTCGATCGATGTGATACACGTGACGAAGAATCTTTGTGTGAACCTCCTAGGCTTCCTGGGCGTGTATGGGAAGAAAAAAGATACACCAGAAGCACGGGAGGACCAGCAACGTATGAAAGACACAGACAACATACAGAGAAGGAAACCAAAGCAGAGAAGAAAACCTTTTTTGAAGTTCTTTATAGTATCAAGGTGATGTATGGCTTCTCGTCGAATATAAAAGGGATAATAAATATGGCGGATAAAAAGTTCCAAAACCTAAAGTCTCATGACTGTCACATGATTATGACACAGTTGCTTCCAGTTACATTGAGGGGGCTTCTATCGGAAAATGTTCGAGTACCCATTGTGAAGCTATGTGCAATCCTCAATGCAATATCTCAGAAGGTAATCAATCCAGATATTTTGCCAAGGTTATAGAAGGATGTGGTCCAATGTCTTGTTAGTTTTGAGTGGTGTTTCCACCATCCTTCTTCAATATTATGACACAACTCCTGGTTCACCTAGTCGAAGAGATTGCCATTATCGGTCCTATATTTCTACACAATATGTTCCCTTTTGAGAGGTTTATGGGAGTCTTAAAGAAATATGTTCATAAACGTGCTAGGCCAAAAGAAAGCATCTCCAAAGGCTATGGAACAGAGGAGTTCATTGAGTTCTATGTTGAATTTATTCCTGACCTTAAGCCGATTGGTGTTCCTGAATCACGGCAAGAGGGGAGACTGACTGGAAAAGGCACACTAGGAAAGAAAGAAATGATATGTAGGGATGGGCAATCATTTACTCAAGCACACTACATAGTTCTACAAAATTCCACCTTAGTGACTCCGTATAACGAGGTACACAAGAATATTGTACGCTCCACAAACCCGGGGAAGCCTGACTCCTGGATTAAACTTGAACACATGGTGACTTTCGGAAGTTGTTTGCGAACACATATCATGAATGACACCACTATTGGAGATCAGCTCTACTTGTTTGTCGGGTCACCACCTTCTATTATATTGAATTTCCAATGGTACAAGATAAATGGGAATACATTTTACATGATCGCCAAAGATAAAAAGAGCACCAAACAAAACAATTGTCTCCTCTTTGATGCAACATATGAGAATGGGCAAAAGGATACATACTAGGGTTACATAGAGGATATATGGGAACTTGACTATGGAGTTTCTTTTAAGGTCCCTTTGTTTCGGTGCAAATGGGTCAACCTGAATATATTAGGGGTAAAGGTAGACCAGTTGTGCAGAATGACAACAGTGAATCTCAACAATCTTTGTTATAGAGACGAACCATTCGTCCTAGCCAATGTTGTGGCCCAGGTTTTCTATCTGAAGGACATGTCCTCTAGACCGAAAAAAGAAAAAAACTGGATTTCATAGCTAAACACAAACTGGATTAGTTGCCAAAGTAAAACTAGCGGACCGACAATTACAATGGCAGCATTCGCGATTAACATAAGTCCTAATGGATAAAAGATACAATTTACTTGATTTGGAACTAGGAGGATACAAGGTTGTTTTAGGAAAAGGAACACATCAGTGTGTACGTGTGTCGGATGAGTACAAACATGAGCGATTTGACCTACAAGCGTTGCTTTTCATAACCATCAATGATTGGTCTGCTCTTAGTAACCTTTCAGGACAAACAAACAAGGGATATAAGACATGCATGCACTGTTTAGATGAGACTGAAGATACATATTTGCATAAATGTAAGAAGGTTGTGTACCTGGAGAATCGTCGATTTCTTCCAATCAATCATCCTGTAAGAAAGAAAGCCAAGCATTTCAAAGGTGAGGCAGATCACCAGAAGAATCTCGACCTCCCTACTAGTGATGATGTATTTGGTATGGTCAAGGATATAGAAGTAATCTTTAGAAAGGATCCTGGCAGTAAATCTGTTCCGAACGACGTCGCTACCGGACACGCGCCCCATGTGGAAGAGGAAATCTATATTTTGGGAGCTAACCTATTGGAAAGTCCTACATGTCCGCTCTTCGATCGACGTGATGCACGTGATGAAGAATCTTTGTGTAAACCTCCTAGGCTTCCAGGGCGTGTATGGGAAGACAAAAGATACACCAGAAGCACGGAAGGACCAGCAACGTATGAAAGACACAGACAACATGCAGAGAAGGAAACCAAAGCAGAGAAAGAAACCTTTTTTGAAGTTCTTTATAGTATCAAGGTGCCGCATGGCTTCTCGTTGAATATAAAAGGGATAATAAATATGGCAGATAAAAAGTTCCAAAACCTAAAGTCTCATGACTGTCACGTGATTATGACGCAGTTGCTTCCAGTTGCATTGAGGGGTCTTCTATCGGAAAATGTTCGAGTACCCATTGTGAAGCTATGTGCATTCCTCAATGCAATATCTCAGAAGGTAATCAATCTAGATATTCTGCCAAGGTTACAGAAGGATGTGGTCTAATGTCTTGTTAGTTTTGAGTTGGTGTTCCTACCATCCTTCTTCAATATTATGACGCATCTCGTAGTTCACCTAGTCGAAGAGATTGCCATTCTCGATCCTATATTTCTACACAATATGTTCCCTTTTGACAGGTTCATGGGAGTCTTAAAGAAATATGTTCATAACTATGCTAGGACAAAAGAAAGCATCTCCAAAGGCTATGGAACAGAGGAGTTCATTGAGTTCTATGTTGAATTTATTCCTGACCTTAAGCCGATTGGTATTCCTGAATCACGGCATGATGGGAGACTGACTGGAAAAGGCACGCTAGGAAAGAAAGAAATGATATGTAGGGACGGGCAATCATTTACTCAAGCACACTACACAGTTCTACAAAATTCCACTTTCGTGGCTCCGTGTATTGAGGTACACAAGAATATTGTACGCTCCACAAACTCGGGGAAGCCTGACTCCTAGATTAAACTTGAACACATGGTGACTTTCGGAAGTTGGTTGCGAACACGTATCATTAATGACACCACTATTGGAGATCGGCTCTCCTTGTTTGTCGGGTCACCACCTTCTACTATATTGAATTTCCAAGGGTACGAGATAAATGGGAATAGATTTTACACGATCGCCCAAGATAAAAAGAGCACCAAACAAAACAATGGTGTCCTCTTTGATGCAACATATGAGAATGGGCAAAAGGATACATACTATGGTTACATAGAGGATATATGGGAACTTGACTATGGAATTTCTTTTAAGGTTCCTTTGTTTCAGTGCAAATGGGTCAACCTGAATAGATTAGGGGTAAAGGTAGACTAGTTGTGCGGAATGACAACAGTGAATCTCAACAATCTTGGTTACAGAGACGAACCATTCGTCCTAGCCAATGATGTGGCTCAGGTTTTCTATCTGAAGGACATGTCTTCCAGACCGAAAAAAAGAAAAAAACTAGATTTCATAGCTAAACACAAACTAGATTAGTTGCCAAAGTAAAACTAGCGGATCGACAATTACAATGGAAGCATTTGCGATTAACATAAGTCCTAATGGATACAAGATACAATTTACTTGATTTGGAACTAGGAGGATACAAAGTTGTTTTCGGAAAAGGAACACATCAGTGTGTACGTGTGTGGGATGAGTATAAACATGAGCAATTTGACCTACGAGCATTGCTTTTCATAACCATCAATGATTGGTCTGCTCTTAGTAACCTTTCAGGACAGACAAACAAGGGATATATGACATGCACACACTATTTAGATGAGACTGAAGACATATTTGCATAAATGTAAGAAGGTTGTGTACCTGGAGAATCGTCGATTTCTTCCGATCAATCATCATGTAAGAAAGAAAGGCATGCATTTCAAAGGTGAGGCAGATCACCAGAAGAATCTCGACCTCCCTACTGGTGATGATGTATTTGGTATGGTCAAGGACACAGAAGTAATCTTTGGAAAGGGTCCTGGTGGTAAATCTGTTCCGAACGACATCGCTACCAGACACGCGTCCCATGTGGAAGAGGAAATCTTTATTTTGGGAGCTACCCTATTGGAAAGTCCTACATGTCCGCTCTTCGATCGACGTAATGCACATGACGAAGAATCTTTGTGTGAACCTCCTAGGCTTCCTAGGCGTGTATGGGAAGACAAAAGATACACCAGAAGCACGGGAGGACCAGCAACGTATGAAAGACATAGACAACATGAAGAAAAGAAAACCAAAGCAGAGAAGGAAATCTTTTTTGAAGTTCTTTATAGTATCAAGGTGTCGTATGGCTTCTCATCGAATATAAAAGGGATAATAAATATGGTAGAGAAAAAGTTCCAAAACCTAAAGTCTCATGACTGTCACGTGATTATGACGCAGTTGCTTCCAGTTGCATTGAGGGGGCTTCTATCGGAAAATGTTCGAGTACCCATTGTGAAGCTATGTGCATTCCTCAACGCAATATCTCAGAAGGTAATCAATCCAGATATTCTGCCAAGGTTACAGAAGAATGTGGTCCAATGTCTTGTTAGTTTTGAGTGGTGTTCCCACCATCCTTCTTCAATATTATGATGCATCTCCTGGTTCACCTAGTCGAAGAGATTTCCATTCTCGGTCCTATATCTCTGCACAATATGTTCCCTTTTGAGAGGTTCATGGGAGTCTTAAAGAAATATGTTCATAACCGTGCTAGCCAAAAGAAAGCATCTCCAAAGGCTATGGAACAGAGGAGTTCATTGAGTTCTATGTTGAATTTATTCCTGACCTTAAGCCGATTGGTGTTCCTGAATCACGGGAAGAGGGGAGACTGACTGGAAAAGGCACGCTAGGAAAGAAAGAAATGATATGTAGGGACGGGCAATCATTTACTCAAGCACACTACACAGTTCTACAAAATTCCACCTTCGTGGCTCCTTATATCGAGGTACACAAGAATATTGTACGCTCCACAAACCCGGGGAAGCCTGACTCCTGGATTAAACTTGAACACATGGTGACTTCCGGAAGTTGGTTGCGAACACATATCATGAATGACATCACTATTGGAGATCAGCTCTACTTGTTTGCCGGATCACCACCTTCTACTATATTGAATTTCCAATGGTACAAGATAAATGGGAATACATTTTACACAATCGCCCAAGATAAAAAGAGCACCAAACAAAACAATGGTGTCCTCTTTGATGCAACATACGAGAATGGGCAAAAGGATACATACTATGGTTACATAGAGGATATATGGGAACTTGACTATGGAGTTTCTTTTAAGGTCCCTTTGTTTTGGTGCAAATAGGTCAACCTGAATAGATTAGGGGTAAAGTTAGACCAGTTGTGCAGAATGACAACAGTGAATCTCAACAATCTTTGTTATAGAGACGAACCATTCGTCCTAGCCAATGATGTGGCTCAGGTTTTCTATCTGAAGGACATGTCCTCCAGACCAAAAAAAAGAAAAAAAAAGGAAAGGAATACATCATACGATGAGCCAAAGCGTCACATAGTTATTTTAGGAAAAAGAAACATCATGGGAGTCGAGGACAAGACAGACATGCCAGAACATTATAATAAGTTTGATGAAATTCTGCCCTCGACAATGAAAACTGACCCAAGCATCCGGTTAAATAAAGAAGATGTTCCATGGTTGCGGCCGAAGCGATCATAAGCAAAGGACATACGCCACGAAGGGTTCCTCCTGCAACATCGTAAGCCATCTCAAGATGCATATGTGTGCATAATATGGGCACATTATCACAAACTATGCCGGGATTCTAGCCATAACATTGTTCGTTTGGCCTAAACGCCATGAAACCTTGAACATGATAGCTCATTTTGTGAAGGATTTTTTGTGATGTTTGCAATTTTCCAAGTTTTAATATTTTTACTTGCAACTATAAGACATAATATGACACCACGCGGAGGTTTCACATTGTTTGGATCATTTTTGAAATTCTTCTACCCGTTTATGCCTGTTTGAAACTATATTCAAAATGGCGGGCATGAAGATTCTTAGCCCGGGGCCGAGCCTCGCTAAACTTGGAAATGATATATGATAAAATAGCATATTGTGAACCTAAAAATGATTTTTAAAAAAAATCATGAGCATTATATCATGTACCTCTAGTTCAAATCTGGCCGACCTCCTAGCAGTTCGGCAGGAATTTGTCTTTTTCATGACGGGTGGACGGAAAAGTTTCAGATACCCCGGTTGGGAAATTTTCCATTTTATATTGTCTAGTATTTTTTATAAATGGGTGGTTCCAATGTAAAACTTTAATTTGGTTGTTGCTTCACAAAACACCCCATTTTCGACACCTCAAAAATGGAAAATGGCTTTTCCGTGCGATGAAAAGGAAAACTTCCTCCTACAACATCGTAAGCCATCCCAAGATGCACATGTGTGCATAATATAAGCACATTATCACAAACTATGCCGTGTTTCTAGCCATAACATTAGTCGTTTTGCCTAAATGTCATGAAACCTCGAACATTTTGTGAAGGATTTTTTGTGATGTTTGCAATTTTCCAAGTTTAATATTTTTCCTTACAACTATAACACATAATATGATACCACACAAAGGTTTCACATTGTTTGAATCATTTTTGAAATTCTTATGCCCGTTTATGCCCATTTGAAACTATAGTCAAAATGGCGGGCATGAAGATTCTTAGCCCGGGGTTGAGCCTCGCTAAACTTGAAGTGGATCTATGATGAAATAGCATATTGTGAATCTAAAAAAAGATATTTCGAGAGGCCTTTAGTCCTGGTTGGAGCCACTAATCGGAAGATATTTCCCGCCATTTTCCACCGTTTCCCGCCATGTTTTCCCACCTTTCCCTCTAACCGAGGCTTTTAGTCCCAGTTAGAGCCACTAACCGGGACTAAAGATATTTCCCGCCATTTTCCACCGCTTTCTGCTATGTTTTCCCGCCCTTTACCTCTATATCTAGGCCAACTATGCCATGGCTATCCACACATCCACACCTTCCTCTCTTACAACAATGGACAATACATACTGGGCCATTCTGACACTCGAGGAGACCGAGGCGCTGTGCGCGTCCAGTTACCCATTCCCGCCAGGCTACCGGCTACCCGCCGAGTGGATGCTGAGCGTTAGAGAGGTTCCTGTCCCTCCAGTGCCTCAAGGTTCCACCCGCCAGGCGACCATCACGGACCACGTCTACCTAGAGCTCACGCCAGAGCAGTGGACGGATCCCCATTAGGATCCTAACAATTACGACACCTAGAATGCCTTCTCCACCAACCAGCGGGAAAAGGAGCTCGCTAGGTACGAGGGTGACGGCCCGCTCCCGGTGAACCATAATGAAGCCAGTCGTCGCTTGTGGTGGGTGAACCAGACTATCGCCCGGTGTGATGCGCTACATCACCGAGGAAGATCATCCTCGCCTGCGGTACCCGCACTTTCACCTGCCACAAAACCACCAGAAGGGTGGCGATGGTGAAGGCCGCAGGCGTAGCAGCATCGTCATTTGGGAGCCCCCTCCCCTACGCGTCGTGAATCCGACGCTGGAGTGGAAGGTGCCCCCGGAATATTCCATGGTTGATGGTCCCTGGTTCCCCCATGCACAAGCCGGGGAAGGACAGAGGATCCCCGTAATATGCCATAGCGACGATGACAAAGATGATGACAAAGATGACCCTAAAGATGTGTACTATAGGGCTAGACATGATTATGACTAACTAATATATTGCAAATGTATCTACAGTTTTTGATGTTTCATGCTTGGTTTTATCCACTTTCTTGTGTTTTGTCCACACTTTGGAGTACTTTTCATATGATTTCTTGGACTAACCTATTAACAAGAGCCACAGTGCCTGCTGCCCGTTTTCTGCTGTTTTTGGTTCCAGGAAAGTCAGAAAATGAATATTCTCGGAATTGGATGGGACAAAAGCCAAAGTGCCTATTTTTCCAGAAGACTCCAGGGGCCAGAATACGAGACGGAGGAGGGCCAGGGGCTGGCCACACCACCCCAGGCGCGGGCTGGGCCTGGCCGCACCAGGGCATGGTGTGGTGACCCCAGGCACCCCCTCGGTCTCCCTCTTCGCCTAAAAGAAGCCTTCTGACCTAAAAACTTCGGGGGGTTCGACGTTTTTCCAGAAGGAGTTCCGCTCCGCCGCCACCACCAGATTCCACGAAACAGCACCAGAAACTCCGTTCTGGCACCCTGCCGAGACGGGGAATTGGAGGAGATCATCGCCATCATCATCACCATTGCTTCTCCATCGACCATCCATGTTTCCCCCATCTATGAGTGAGTAATCCCCCGATGTAGGCTATGGGGATGGTAGGGATTGTATGAGATCATTCATGTAATGGCATCAGATTGTTAGGGCATGGTGCCTAGTATCTTTTATTAGTGCTTTATGACTTTGTTGCGACTTGTTGTGCTTAATGCTTGTCACTAGGGCCAGAGTGCCATGATTTTAGATCTGAACATGTTATTGATTCATTATGATAGTATTGTTTTTGGTCTTATCTACAAGTTGTTTACACACGTTGTTGTCTGGAACCTATGGCCCCGAAGTGACAGAAATCGGGATAACCGGAAGGGAATGGATTTGATGTGAGGATCACATGTGTTCACGGAGTGTTAATGCTTTGCTCCAGTGCTCTATTAAAAGGAGCACCTTAATTTCCAGTAGTTCCCTAGAGGCCCCGCTACAAATGGGCTGGCAGGACAAAAGATGGTGCAAGTTCTCATTGCGAGCACGTATGACTATATATGGAACACATGCCTAGGATTGTCTAGTACTTGGATGCTTTATCTTATTTATCTGTAATTGCCCTATGTTCTGATTGCTATGTGAATTTTCTTGTCCATGCAACGCCCGTCCATCCATCCCTATGCCTACCGCACTCAAATCCCACTGTTTACTGCTTTTGTTACTACTGCTGTTACTTTACTATTCCTACTACAAAACTGTTGCTACTAATAAACTGCTGTGAGCAAGATTGTTTCCAGGTGCAGCTGAATTGACAACTCAATTGTTAAGGATGATAAATATTCTTTGGCTCCCCTTGTGTCGAATCAATAAATTGGGTTTCACTTCCCTCGAAAATACTGTGATACACCCCCTATACTTGTGGGTCATCAAGACTATTTTCTAGCGCCGTTGCCGGGGAGCATAACTTTATTTATCAAGTTCACTTGGATTCTCTATTGTTTACTGCTATCCATCCATCATGGGTAAGTCTCGTGATGGCAAGGTTCCTATTTTACCATCCACTACAAGAAGAGGTATAGTTCTGAACACCTCTGCTGCTCTTGATTCACCGTCTATTTTGAGTAAGTTCCTTACACCACCACATACACATGCTACATACACTGCTACTACTGCTGAATCTGAAACTTATGATGCTTATGATGCTGCTTCTAATGTGCTTGATAAGAGTGGTTCATTAGGTCCTTTCCTAGATGCTACGATTGCTAGAACTATAGCTGGATATACCGAAACTCCTAATGAAGACACTACCACACCTGTTAGCTCACCTGAGTCTAGTGAGAGTTATGATATTGAAGATAGTTATGTTGAGATGACCGATGAGTTTATTAAAGAATGTAAGAACACCCATGATAGGAGCTCTGCTAAGACTCTCCTTGAGAGGTGTACTATTAGACCCAAATTATCTCCTGTTGCTAAGTTTGCTGCTTCTCCCATAAACTTTATAGATGAAGATTATGATTTCTCTCTCGATCTATCTTACATAGCTATTGTCGAGAAAGAACCTTTTTGTGAGACTAAGAATGAAAGTGCAGTGGCACATATGAATGAACTTTCTACCATGAGTGGCTTGTTTTCTGATGATATTAAGATGCGTACTTACTTTGTTGCTAAAAAAATTCCCTTTTCACTAAAAGGAGAAGCTAAAACTTGGTTTAGTAATTTACCTCCTGGTCTATTGATAGCCCTGAGTGCTTGATTAGTACTTTCCTGCAGAAATATTTTCCTCCCAATGCTAGACATGCTATTTTGCAGGAACTTTTTGATTTTAAACAGGGAGAAAAAGAGGTATTGCCCGAATCTTGGGCAAGATTTTGTGCTTTGATTCATGCACAGGCTGGAAGTCCATTACCTAAGAATGAGCTTCTTGATATATTTTATAATGGACTAACCGAGGAATCTAGGACATACCTAGATAGTTGTGCTGATTGTGTTTTCAGGAATAGGACTCCTAAGGAAGCTGAGGAATTAATGGCTAAAATAAAAGCCAAGATCTAATCTAGATAAAAGCCAAGATCTAATCTATTAGACATGTGCAACGAGATAGATCTGAACTAACCCTTGTAGATCCGAAAGCCTTGTGCGAGATCGGATCTCATGGTTGATGTAGACGATCACTTGCTGATCTCAATATCGAGTGGACGAGCCTTTCGGCGCCGCGTTCCGGTAGCGCTTCCGCAATCGGTCACACGTGCGGAGTCGATGCAGACCTTCCTCTCCCTGTTCCAGCGAGCAGCGGAGGTAGTAGATCTCTCCACGGAATCCCAGCAGCACGACGGCGTGGTGGTGGTGGTGGAGTAGAGAATTCTGCAGGGCTTCTCCTAAGCCAGAGCAGAGCAAAGGAGGAGGAGAGAGGCGGCTAGGGCAAGGAGTGGAAGGGGCAAAGGGGGGCGCCTCCACCCCTCTATTTATAGAGGAAGGGGTGGCGCCTAGGGTTCCCACCCCTAAGGCCGACGCACAAGGGGGGCTTGGGGGGAGTTTCCTTCCTCCCCAAGTTTCCCCTTTTCCTTTCTTGGTTTTCAAGTAAACTCCACAGAACTTTCTAGAACCTTCCGGAAAATTCTGAAACCTTCTAGAATCCCCATATAAACACTCTGGAACATTACTGAACCTAGAAAATGATCTCCATTATATGTATCTTATTCTCCGGACAATTTCGGATCTCCTCGTGATGTCCCAGATCCAATCCGAGACTCCGAACAACATCCGGTCTCCAACGCACATTCCATATCTACTTAAACAGCATCGAACCTTAAGTGTGTCACCCTACGGTTCATGAATATGCACACATGATGAAGACACCTCTCCAATCAATAACCATCAGCGGGATCTGGAGATCCATAAAGGCTCCCACATACTCAACGATGACTTCGTGATCGATAGAACCATATACATACGAAAACCAATTCCCTTTGTCACGCGATACTCTACTTATCCGAGGTTTGATCTTCGGTATCTCCATACCTAGTTCTACCTCGTTACTAATAAGTACTATTTACTCGTTCCATGATATGTCATCCCTTGTGACCTAGTCACATGCTTGCAAGCTAACTAGATGACATTCCACCGAGAGGGCCTAGAGCATATCTATCCGTCATATGGATGGACAAATCCCAATCTTGGTCCATGCGCTTCAACACATACTTTCAGAATACCCAATGACACCTTTATAACCACCCAGTTACGAAGCGGTGTTTGATGTCATCAAAGTACCCATCCGGTGATGGTGATTAACATAACCTCATGGTCGAAGGATTAGGTTACTATGCATTTGAAAGCTTGTAGCAATGCGAACTTAATGACTTGATCTTATGTTACACTTACTATGGGTGTGTGTCCATCACATCATTCTCCTAATGATATAACCTTGTTATTAATGACATCCAATGTCCATGATCAGGAAACCATGATCATCTATTAATCAACAAGCTAGTTCAACAGGAGGCTTACTAGGGACCCTATTATGTTTACAAAACACACAAGTATTAGTGTTTCCTAATAATACAATTATAGCATGGGATGTAAACATTCATCATAAACACAAAGATATAATAATAACCACTTTTATTATTGCCTCTTGGGCATATCTCCAACAGTCTCCCACTTGCACTAGAGTCAATAATCTAGATTACATGGTAATATACCTAACACCCATGGCGTTCTGGTGTTGGTCATGCTTTGCTCTAGGGAGAGGTTTAGTCAACGGATCTGCCACATTCAGATCAGTGTGTACTTTGCAAATCTTTATGTCACCATCTTGGACATACTCGTGAATAGCATGGAAACATAGCTTGATGTGCTTCAGCTTGCTATGTGACCTTGGCTCCTATGCATTAGCTATGGCACCTGTGTTGTCACAATAGATGGCCATCGGGTCCAACGCACTGGGAACCACGCCAAGTTCGGTAATGAACTCCTTCATCCATGTGGCTTCTTGTGCAGCCTTCGAAGCAGCTATGTATTCCGATTCAGTTGAAGATTTTGCCACAACGCTTTGCTTGGCACTCCTCCAACTCACTGCAGCACCATTCAAAATAAATACGTATCCAGACTGTGATTTTGAGTCATATGGATCGGTGTTCCAACTAGCATCAGTGTAACTGTTTACAACAAGCTGTCCATCACCTCCATAATAAAGAACCATATCCTTAGTCCTGTTTAGGTACTTTAGGATATTCTTGACCGCTGTCTAGTGCTCCATTCCAGGATCACTTTGATATCTGCTAGTCAAACTAACAGCATGTGCTATATCCGGTCTTGTACACAGCATGGCATACATGATAGAACCTATGGCCGAGGCATAGGGAACATTATTTATTTTCTCTCTATCTTCTGCCATAGCTGGACTTTGAGTCTTACTCAAGGTCTTACCTGGCAACATGGGCAAGAACCCTTTCTTGCTCTCTTCCATTCTAAACTTCTTTAGAACTTTGTCCAAGTATGTACTTTGTGAAAGCGCTATTAGGCGTATTGATCTATCTCTATAAATCTTGATGCCTAGAATATATGCCGCTTCGCCAAGATCCTTCATTGAAAAACTATTATTCAAATAGGCTTTGACACTATTAAGAAGTTCTATATCATTCTCAATCAACAATATGTCATCTACATATAGTACTAGGAATGCTATAGAGCTTCCACTCACTTTCTTGTAAATACAAGCTTCTCCATAAGTTTGTATAAATCCAAAGTTTTTGATTACTTTATCAAAACGTTGATTCCAACTCCGGGATGCTTGCTTCAGTCCATAAATGGAGCGCTAAAGTTTGCATACCTTGTTAGCATCTTTAGGATCGACAAAACCCTTGGGTTGTACCATATAAAACTCTTCCTCAATGTCTCCATTAAGGAACGCCGTTTTGACATCCATCTGCCAAATCTCATAATCGAAATATGCAGCAATTGCTAACAAAATCCTCATAGACTTTAGCTTCGCTACTGGTGAGAATGTCTCATCGTAGTCAACTCCTTGAATTTGTCGGAACCCTTTCGCGACAAGTCGAGCTTTATAGACGGTAACATTACCATCAGCATCTGTTTTTCTTTTGAAAATCCATTTGTTCTCAACAGCCTTACGACCATCCGGTAAGTCCACCAAAGTCCACATTTGGTTTTTGTACATGGATCCCATTTCGGATTTCATGGCTTCTAGCCATTTGTCAGAATCTGGGCTCACCATAGCTTCTTCATACGTCGCAGGGTCATCAATGTTGTCCACCAACATGACGTTCAAGGCAGGGTCATACCAATCAGGAGTGGTACGAACCCTCGTTGACCTGCGAGGTTCAGCAGCAACTTCGTTCGAAGTTTCATGATCACCATCATTAGCTTCCTCTCCAATTGGTGCAGGCGGCACAAAAACATCTTCTGGTCCTGCGCTACTCTCAATTCCGAGAGAAGGTTCAATAACCTCATCGAGTTCTACTTTCCTTCTAGTCACTTCCTTCGACAGAAACTCCTTCTCAAGAAAGGATCCATTCTTGGCAACGAAAACTTTGCCTTTGGATCTATGATAGAAAGTATACCCAATTGTTTATTTAGGGTATCCTATGAAGACGCATTTCTCCACTTTGGATTCAAGCTTATCAGGTTGTAACTTCTTTACATATGCTTCGCAACCCCAAACTTTAAGGAACGACAACTTAGGTTTCTTTCCAAACCACAATTCGTACGGTGTCGTTTCAACGGTTTTAGATGGTGCCCTATTTAAAGTGAATGCGGTTGTCTCTAATGCATAGCCCCAAAACGATAGCGGTAAATCTGTAAGAGACATCATAGACCGAACCATATCTAAGAGAGTTCGATTACGACGTTCGGACACACCATTACGCTGTGGTGTTCTCGACGGTGTCAATTGCGAAAGTATTCCACATTTCTTTAAATGCATGCCAAACTCATAACTTAGATATTCACCTCCGTGGTTAGAACGCAGAAATTTAATCTTCTTGTTACGATGATTTTCCACTTCACTTTGAAATTCCTTAAACTTCTCGAAAGTTTCGGACTTATGTTTCATAAAGTAGACATATCCATATCTACTTAAGTAATCCATGAAAGTGAGAACATAATGATATCCACCATGCGATGCTACACTCATTGGGCCGCATACATCGGTATGTATTACTTCCAATAAGTCCGTAGCTCGCTCCATTATTCCAGAGAATGGAGTCTTAGTCATTTTTCCGATTAGACACGATTCGCATCTTTCAAGTGATTCAAAATCAAGTGATTCAAGAAGTCCATCAGAATGGAGTTTCTTCATACGCTTCACTCCAATGTGACCAAGACGACAGTGCCACATGTATGTAGAATTATCATTCAATTTTATTCGTTTAGCATCTATGTTGTGAACATGTGTATCACTACTACCGAGATTCAGTAAGAATAAACCATTCATCTCAGGTGCATTACCATAAAAGATATTACTCATATAAATTGAACAACCTTTATTCTCGGACTTAAAAGAGTAACCGTCTCGCAATAAACAAGATCCCGATATAATGTTCATGCTTAACGCAGGCACCAAATAACAATTATTTAAATTTAAAACTAATCTCGATGGTAGATGTAGAGGGAGCGTGCCGACAGCGATCACATCAACCTTGGAGCCATTTTCAACGCGCATCGTCACCTCGTCTCTCGCCAGTCTTCGCTTATTCCGTAGTTCCTGTTTCGAGTTACAAATATGAGCAACCGAACCAGTATCAAATACCCAGGCACTACTACGATTACTAGTAAGATACACATCAATAACATGTATATCAAATATACCTTTCTTCTTGATGTTGTCATTCTTTAGATCCGCTAGGTACTTGGGGCAGTTACGCTTCCAGTGACCAGCACCCTTGCAGTAGAAACATTCAGTTTCAGGCTTAGGACTAGCCTTGGGCTTCTTAGTAGGCGCGGCAGCTTTCTTGCTGTCCTTCTTGAAGTTGCCCTTGTTCTTAGGCTTGCCCTGTTTCTTGAAATTGGTGGTATTATTGACCATCAACACTTGGTGCTCCTTCTTGATCTCCACTTCAGCAGTTTTCAGCATGGACGATAGTTCAAGCAACGTCTTGTTCATGCAGTGCATATTGTAGTTCATCACAAAGTTCTTATAACTCGGTGGCAGTGATTGGAGGACACGGTGAATCCCTAACTCATTAGGAATCGTTATCCCCAACTCTTGGAGCTTGTTTGCATGCCCAGACATGGTGAGCACATGCTCGCTAACGGAGCTGCCCTCTTCCATCTTACAGTTAAAGAACTTTTCGGAGGCCTCATAGCTCTCCACGGCCGCATGAGTCTCAAAAATCAGCTTGAGCTCTTTGGTGATATCAAACAGGTCGTGGTGCTCAAAGCGCTTCTGAAGCTCCGTTTCTAAACCGTACAGGATGGCACACTGAACTGTGGAGTAGTGATTTTTTGGAGTGGCGTAAACATTCTTTACGTCATCGGTGGCATCTTCTGCAGGTGGGTCACCTAGCGGTGCTTCGAGCACATAGGTCAACTGACCAGCCCTGAGGACAATCTTCAGTCCACGGAGCCAGTCCGTGAAGTTGCTTCCATTGTTCTTAAGCTTTTCTTTCTCTAGGAACGCATTGAAATAGATGGAGAGGTTCGCCATAATCTACAACAAATTTGCAAGTAGTTTAGACTAAGTTTATGATAAATTGAGTTCAATTTTAATTCTTAAATTAACTAGGTGAACTCCCACTCAAAACAACATCACTCACGTTGTCTTAGTGATTACACGAACCAAATCCACTACACCAAGTCCGATCTTCACGAGAGAAGATGTAGTTTCAACGGCGAACAATCTTCATGTTCATCATATCATTTATATGACTCATGCTCTACCTTTTGGTATTCCGTGTTCTGAGACCATGTTTGTACATGCTAGGCTCGTCAAGATTAACCTTAGTTTCTGCATGTGCAAAACTGGCTTGCACCCGTTGTATGCACTCGTAGAATCTATCACATCCGATCATCACGAGATGCTTCGAAACGACGAGTCTTAGCAACGGTGCCAACTAAGGATGAACACTTTATTACTTGATATTTAGTGAGAGGGGTCATCTTATAATGCTACCGTCGCGATCTAAGCAATACAAGATGCATAAAGGATTAACATCACAGGCAATTCATAATTTGTGTGATATGATATGTCCCTTTCTTCTTATGCCTTTGATCTCCATCTCCAAAGCACGGACATGATCTCCATCATCACCAACATTGCGTCAAGGTCAGTGGCGCCGCTTCATGGTTGTCCATCATCACTAGCAACTATTACAACTACTTGGAATAAAGCTATTACAAGATGAATAGACACGCAGGTCTTAACAGAATTAAAGACAACCATTAGGCTCCTGCCGGTTGCCATATTACAACAAGGATCATTGCATACATCAAATATAATCACAGTCACATGATGGCCATATCACATCACAAAACCCCTGCAAAAACAAGTTAGACGCCTCTAATTTTCTTTGCATGTTTTACATGGTTTGGGGCTTTCGAATAAGAACGGATCTTACCTACGAAACTGAACCACAACGTTGATACAAGTGCTATCAAGTGCAAAGTGTAAATTGGATCTATACTATGGTGGGAGAGACAGACACCCGCAAAGCCACTTGTGCAAAGCAAGTTACACGTCAAGCGTGGAGCAAGTCTCTTGTGAGATGACATGTAAGGTTAGCCCAAGCCGCTTCATCCCACCATACCGCAAGATGCAAAGTACACAAAGCAAAAGACGGCACAAGCACCAACACCCACAAAACCATTGTGTTCTACTCGTGCAACAGATCTACGCATAGACACGGCTCTGATACCACTGAAGGGTTTGTAGCATGGAAAACAAAAAATTTCTACCGCAAGAACGAACAAAACCCAGATCTAATCTAGATAAAAGCCAAGATCTAATCTATTAGACATGTGCAACGAGATAGATCTGTACTAACCCTTGTAGATCCGAAAGCCTTGTGGGAGATCGGATCTCATGGTTGATGTAGACGATCACTTGCCGATCTCAAGATCGAGTGGACGAGCCTTCCGGCGCCGCGTTCCGGCAGCGCTTCCGCAATCGGTCACACGTGCGGAGTCGATGCAGACCTTCCTCTCCCTGTTCCAGCAAGCACCAGAGGTAGTAGATATCTCCACGGAATCCCAGCAGCACGACGGCGTGGTGGTGGTGGAGTAGAGAATTCTGCAGGGCTTCGCCTAAGCCAGAGCAGAGCGAAGGAGGAGGAGAGAGGCGGCTAGGGCAAGGAGTGGAAGGGGCAAAGGGAGGGCGCCTCAACCCCTCTATTTATAGAGGGAGGGGTGGCGCCTAGGGTTCCCACCCCTAGGGCCACCTCTAGGGCCGGCGCACAAGGGGGGCTTGGGGGGAGTTTCCTCCCCCCCCCCAAGTTTCCCCTTTTCCTTTCTTGGTTTTCAAGTAAACTCCACAGAACTTTCTAGAACCTTCCGGAACATTCCGAAACCTTCTAGAATCCCCATATAAACACTCTGGAACATTTCCGAACCTAGAAAATGATCTCCATTATATGAATCTGATTCTCCGGACAATTCCGGATCTCCTCGTGATGTCCCAGATCCAATCCGAGACTCCTAAAAACATCTGGTCTCCAACGCACATTCCATATCTACTTAAATAGCATCGAACCTTAAGTGTGTCACCCTACGGTTCATGAATATGCACACATGATGAAGACACCTCTCCGATCAATAACCATCAGCGGGATCTGGAGATCCATAACGGCTCCCACATACTCAACGATGACTTCATGATTGATAGAACCATATACATATGAAAACCAACTCCCTTTGTCACGCGATACTCTACTTATCCGAGGTTTGATCGTCGGTATCTCCATACCTAGTTCTACCTCGTTATTGATAAGTACTCTTTACTCATTCCATGATATGTCATCCCTTGTGACCTAGTCACATGCTTGCAAGCTAACTAGATGACATTCCACCGAGAGGGCCCAGAGCATATCTATCTGTCATATGGATGGACAAATCCCAATCTTGGTCCATGCGCTTCAACACATACTTTCAGAATACCCAATGACACCTTTATAACCACCCAGTTACGAAGCGGTGTTTGATGTCATCAAAGTACCCATCCGGTGATGGTGATTAACATAACCTCATGGTCGAAGGATTAGGTTACTATGCATTTGAAAGCTTGTAGCAATGCGAACTTAATGACTTGATCTTATGCTACACTTACTATGGGTGTGTGTGTCCATCACATCATTCTCCTAATGATATAACCTTGTTATTAATGACATCCAATGTCCATGATCAGGAAACCATGATCATCTATTAATCAACAAGCTAGTTCAACAAGAGGCTTACTAGGGACCCTTTTATGTTTACAAAACACATAAGTATTAGTGTTTCCTAATAATACAATTATAGCATGGGATGTAAACATTCATCATCAACACAAAAATATAATAATAACCACTTTTATTATTGCCTCTTGGGCATATCCCCAACAGAAAGAACCTCTAATGATGTTAAAATGATTGTTAAACACTTTCAAATGGTTCAAACTCAAATAGATCAACTCGTTAAAGTGCAAAACAACTTGCTAGTTAATGCTGCTAAAGAAAAACATGCTTATGAAATTAGAACTAGAAGTGGTGCTGCTACCCAGGATCCTCTATATCCTGAGGGGCATCCCAAAAGAATTGAGCAGGATTCTCAACAAGCTGAAAATAGTGGTTCTACTCGTAAGAAAAGGAAAAAAAACATAAAACTATTGTAGAACCCTCTGAACCTGCTATAGATCCTAATAGTATATCTATCTCTGATGCTGAAACCGAAAGTGGTAATGAAGAAAATATTGTTCCTATTGAAGAAAAAGTTGAAGAAGAACCTGAAAACCACACTAAGAATACTAAATACACCAAAGAAGATTTTATTGCTAAGAAACATGGTAGTGAAAGAGAACCTTGGGTCCAAAAACCTATGCCATTCCCTGATAAGGAACACAAGTCAGAGGAATATGAACACTATAATAAGTTTTGTGAGTGGATGAAGCCTTTATTCTTGCAAATTCCTTTAACTGATGCTATTAAATTGCCTCCTTACTCAAAGTATATCAAGGACAGTGTCTCCAATAAAAGGAAGATCCCTAATGAAGAAATTTCTACTTTGCTTGCTAATTATTCCTTCAATGGTAAGGTTCCTAAGAAACTTGGAGACCCAGGGATTCCAACTATCCCTTGCTCTATTAAGAATAGTTATGTTAGAACTTCTTTGTGTGATTTGGGAGCGGGAGTTAGTGTTATGCCTTTCTCTCTCTATAAGAGGCTTCAACTTGAAAAATTAATACCAACTGATATATCTTTGCAAATGGCTGATAAATCTACCACTATTCCTGTGGGTATATGTGAGGATGTACCTGTTAAGGTGGCTCACAATTGCTTGATATTGACTGCTTTTGTTGTGCTTGAAATGCCTGAAGACGATAATATGTCTATTATTTTGGGAGACCTTTTCTTAATACTGCAGGAGCTGTTATTAATTGTAATCAAGAAAAGGTGACTTTCAATATTAATGACAAGGAACGTACTGTCTATTTCCCCAAGAAGATTGAAAGGACTTATGGTTTGAATTCAATTGAACATGTTGAGGGCATTCAAGTTGGAGAAATATATTGTCCCATACCAAGAGAAAAATTTGAAACTATTATGATTGGGACCATTGCTATCAAGGTTGAGGTAACATAATCATTAGTGGAATACAAAGTTTTGTCTCATATGAAATTGTTTTGGTAACAAGACCTGATCAACCTTGTTAACAAAAGGATTTCATTGAACAAAACAATGTTTTCACCATGATTATCTCCGCTTACTTCTATTCTATCCATTTCAGTTGTTGCTTATGCCTAACTTAAAGGCGTTAAAGAAAAGTACTTATTAGGAGATAACCCAAAAGTTTTAGATGAGTCTTGGAAGTTATTACCTCTGTAATAACCGCTCCTTATCCTTTTTATTTGCTTTTTGTGCCAAGAGTAACCTCTAATGAGAGAGAAGTAATGATTGGGAAAGTTGTTGTCCCGAAACAGATTTCTGTGCTTCACCGTAAAAATTTGTGTAAAATATCTGAACGTCGTTTTGAGGCGTGAATTTTTGTGCTTCTGTGCCAGGTTGTTATCTAACTTTAATTAGTTCAACACTTTTTTATTTGATCAACATAAGGTCTTCGAAAAAATTCGTCTTTACCTGCTGGTCTGTTTTGACAGATTTCTGCTATTTTCTGCATTTGCTTCTTGTTGGTTCCTTTTTGAGTTCTTTTGGGGAATTGAGCTTTTTGAGGGAAGTTCTACAGTAGCTAGTGTTTTAGTGGAAGTTTATTTGGTGTTAGAACTAAACCTTAAGACTTATTTATCTTGAGTGCACTAATGTTGCTAATAAAGAGTGTGTGAAGTTTTGTATGAAGGAAAAATTTCAGGTGTATGGAAGGAATGAGTAATAAGATGAAGGATGGACTAAAGCTCAAGCTTGGGGATGCCACGCATGTCACCCCAAGAAATATCCAAGAAGTACAAGCGTCAAAGCTTGGGGATGCCCAAGGCATCCCCTTCTTCATCAATAAAAAACCCAGGTTTCTTCCAAACACTTCATTTTTATTGTTTCATGCACAGTTGTGTTGTTCTTGGATCGTCTTCTTTTTTGTTCTCATTTTGGTTTTTAGTTTGCGTGGTTTGCTTAGGTTGCTGAATAAATTGGTTGGACCTCCTCTTTCATGCATTGGTTTTCAAATAGTTTGGTTTGGATTGGAAAAGAGTAGGAAAGATCATGCTTGAGTGGTAAAGAGAGCTTGTTTTTGACTGTGGCCTATGCTTTGTCATGCCATGCTTGATATTGTTTTGGCTTTATGCTTAGTATTCTTTGTTGTAGCATGACTTGTTATAAACAGTTGAGATTGCTTAATGTTCCTTGGATGAATCATGCGTTGTTTTAGCATATTAAAGCATAGTATAGTGGTATTCTCCTTTGATGCTTTATTTGGGTTGACTTGGCACATGCTCACACCATGTTATGACTATCCCAAGTCACCATAAGCCTTTATGATCCTTTAGTTTTCAACTTGTAGTATCACTTTATGCTTTGATTAATGATGTTTTGTCGCTCTGCATGATTATGGCCATTATTGCTCTCTCGTTTGTCGCTCCCTTACTATTGCTAGCCTTCACTTACACTGAGTGTTTTACTCATGTTTCCAACTCCCTTAAACCAAATATTGCCAAAGTGTCCGCCATACCTACCTATTAGCATCATTTGCTACTTCCGTGCATATTCAATATGCCTTGTTTTCTTCTGAATAAAATGTTTGCTTGTTATGAGAAAGTTAGTTAGTAAAGCTCTCACGAACTTGATGTCACACTTTATTTCCTGCACTTAATAAACCTGAACTATTGCGTCCTTCTTTGTTGCGTATATGCTTGCGCTTTATGAGTTGAAGTTAGCAGAACCATGTATCATGGGGACCGCTTTCAACACTTCATTGGTACTTTGTACCTAGTTGATATCATGTTATTTTGCTTATGGATCTCGGCGGTGTGAAATAAAAGTGGAACTTGTAAGATCATGGAGTTTGTATGTATGTTAGAGAAACGCTTGGGCCGCTAGCCTAAGCCATGCCTAATCATGGTGGAAACTTGCAGCATAACCATAATGAGCATTCTATGAAGCATCCTCAATAAAAATCTATGCACATAGTAAATAAAAAGATCGCTGAGATGCTCATTGTCTGCTTGCCTTGTCATTTTGATTATGGGATAGCTCTTGTATCATGTGCAAGGGGTACCCCGTTGGCGGTTCTCTATGATACGTATATACTTACAATGACAAGAGCTTACTCGTGACTGAAGTTGAGTAGCATGAGTATCGGTCTTCGTAAGTAAGGGGCATGAGACTTTGATTTATAACTTGTCAAGCATATCCTCTTAGTTGTGTCACTTTAACCTTAACCATTTAAAGATGCTTATGATAGAGGCAATGAGAGCTTAAAGCTAATGAGTACCATACTTTCAGCATTTGGAAGCCTTTCAAACTTTTCAAAACCTGTTCATTTCCTTGTTGAGTCTCCACACATTCTATGAGCACTTTCTTGAGAGCATAGTGGTCATTCTTAGTTCTATGTGCATTGTCCCAAGAGTAGTTGATTGATGCATACCTTGACATTGCTTGTTTTAAACTATTTGTATCTAGTCACTCCTATAAACTTTGAAGGTGTCCTGTGCATTTATACTTGCTACTCTATGAGGGACAAGCTGAATGCCATTATGCTATGTTTTCTTTATGTGAAACAAACAAACGTCTTGCAAAGCATTGTTATTCATAAATCTTTTGTTTGTGCCTTTTCATGTTGCATCATAGTTTCTTTGTCTTATTGCTAGAACTTTGTATTTCATGTTATGATTGAAGTACTATGATCCCAACTTTGAATGTTTTACAAATACTTTAATCAAGTTTATGATGGTGCATGTCACCTCAAAAATTATTCTTTTGTTTTTATCACTTACCTACTCGAGGACGAGCAGGAGTTAAGCATGGGGATGTTGATACATTGCAAATGTATCTATAATTTTTGATGTTCCATGCTTGGTTTTATCCACTTTCTTGTGTTTTGTCCACACTTTGGAGTACTTTTCATATGATTTCTTGGACTAACCTATTAACAAGAGCCACAGTGCCTGCTGCCTATTTTCTGCTGTTTTTGGTTCCAGGAAAGTCAGAAAATGAATATTCTCGGAATTGGACGGGACAAAAGCCAAAGTGCTTATTTTCTAGAAGACTCCAGGAGCCAGAATACGAGACGGAGGAGGGCCAGGGGCTGGCCACACCACCCCCAGGCGCGGGTTGGGCCTGGCCGCGCCAGGGCATGGTGTGGTGGCCCCAGGCACCCCATCGGTCTCCCTCTTCGCCTATAAGAAGCCTTCTGACCTAAAAACTTCGGGGCGTTCGACGTTTTTCCAGAAGGAGTTCCGCTCTGCCGCCACCACCAGATTCCACGAAACAGCACCAGAAACTCCGTTCTGGTACCCTGTCGGGACGGGGAAGTGGAGGAGATCATCGCCATCATCATCACCATCGCTTCTCCATCGACCATCCATGTTTCCCCCATCTATGAGTGAGTAATCCCCCGCTGTAGGCTATGGGTATGGTAGGGATTGGATGAGACCGTTCATGTAATGGCATCAGATTGTTAGGGCATGGTGCCTAGTATCTTTTATTAGTGCTTTATGACTTTGTTGCGACTTGTTGTGCTTAATGCTTGTCACTAGGGCCCGAGTGCCATGATTTCAGATCTGAACATGTTATTGATTCATTATGATAGTATTGTTTTTGGTCTTATCTACAAGTTGTTTACACACGTTGTTGTCCGGAACCTATGGCCCCGAAGTGACAGAAATTGGGATAACCGGAAGGGAATGGCTTTGATGTGAGGATCACATGTGTTCACAGAGTGTTAATGCTTTGCTCCGGTGCTCTATTAAAAGGAGCACCTTAATTGTCAGTAGTTCCCTAGAGGCCTCGCTGCAAACGGGATGGCAGGACAAAAGAAGTTGTGCAAGTTCTCATTGCGAGCACGTATGACTATATATGGAACACATGCCTAGGATTGTCTAGTACTTGGATGCTTTATCTTATTTATCTGCAATTGCCCTATGTTCTGATTGCTATGTGAATTGTCTTGTCCATGCAACGCCCGTCCATCCATCCCTATGTCTACCGCACTCGAATCCCACGGTTTACTGCTTTTGTTACTACTGTCTTTGCTTTACTATTGTTGTTACTTTACTATTCCTACTACAAAACTGTTTCTACTAATAAACTGCTGTGAGCAAGATTGTTTCCAGGTGCAGCTGAATTGACAACTCAGTTGTTAAGGCTGATAAATATTCTTTGGCTCCCCTTGTATCGAATCAATAAATTGGGTTTCACTTCCCTCGAAAATACTGCGATACACCCCCTATACTTGTGGGTCATCACTAAGCCATTGTCTAGGACGAATGGTTCGTCTCTGTATCCAAGATTGTTGAGATCCACTATTGTTATTTCGTACTGCTCGTCTACCTTTCCCCACCTCCTGTCAGCTTGACCCATTTGTACCGGAACAAAGGGAAAACATAAAATGGTTTTGGATTAGTTATTCAAATTCAAACACTTTTCATGTTGAAAGTTTTGTGAGATTCCATAGTATGCAAAAAATATTAGTTAATGTATTTTAAAATGGCAAAATGATTAATAGTTAGACTAGTTAATATAATTATTTTAGAAAACAGAAAATGTTTTTGGATTAGTTATTCAAATTCAACAACTTTTCATGTTGAAAGTTTTTTCAAATTCCAAAATATACAAAAAAATATTAGTTAATGCATTTTTAATTGAAAATGGCAAAATGGTTAATAGTTTGAATAGTTAAAATAATTATTTTAGAAAACATAAAATGGTTTTGTATTAGTTATTCAAATTCAAACATTTTTCATGTTGAACGTTTTTTCAAATTCAAATAATTTACCATTTAAAAACCATTTCAAATTTAAACACCTAAATAAGAAATAAGGCGAAACCTGGACTGAAAAGTTTGAAAACATTTGAAAAAGAACATACGTCCCGGTTGGTGGCTCCAACCAGGACAAATGACCAGAGAATTCATCCTGGTTGGAGCCACCAATCAGGACTAATGACCATGTTCCGGTTGAAGCCACCAACCGAGACTAATGATCTTCTACTACTTAACCACATCACCCCTTTCTCCTTCCCTATTCTTCTTTCACGCGAAATAGATCGAGATGCCACCACCACGAGGACAAGCTCAGACGCCGTTAGGCTGCCCAACCACCGCCCTGCCGCCAGCCTCCACGTGCCGCCCTCGACATCCACTGTGCCCTCGGGTAGGTACGTCCCCCACCCCTCCTCCTCTAGTCCTCGTCCCCGACGCCTCTCCATGAGCAGAGCTCGCCATCGCCACGGGGCGGGCTGGAGCCTCGCCTGGACGGGCTAGACGCGGCTGCCTCTGGCCGGAGATGGGCTGTAGCCTCACCGGTATGGGATGGATGCGGCCGGCCCTGGCTGGAGCTTGACTTGGCGGCGCCGGGACGGGCTGGACGCGGACGCCCCTGGCCAGAGATGGACGGAACAACACCGGGCGGGCTGGCTGGGACGGGATGAACGGGGCGACGCCGGGCTGGAGTTGGACGGGGAGGCTACGGCCGGAACGGGACTGGGAGGAGGACGGGGTCGGGGACGGGTTGTGTTTTTAATGACTTTGACATTTAGATATTTTTATATCTTAGGATTGTTTTTTAGATTTTGCCACGTCAGCATTATAGGTGGGTCCCACCTATCAGTTTTGCCATCAATTCGCATTTAGTGCTGATCTTGTGCTTTCGCGATAAACCAGAGGATACAAAGAAATGTATTATTGGGCTAGCTAAACACAAACTGGATTAGTTGCCAAAGTAAAACTAGAGGATCTACAATTACAATGGCAGCATTCGCGATTAACATAAGTTCTAATGGATACAAGATACAGTTTACTTGATTTGGAACTAGGAGGATACAAGGTTGTTTTAGGAAAAGGAACACATCAGTGTGCCTGCTTGGTTTTTTTTTTGTTCAAAAAATACATGACAAAACGAGACACAGACCGAACACACAAAAAAAGCTCTTACCGAGGATAGATAAGAGGTGGTTTGCGTGTCCAACCAATAGACCATGAACTTGGTCACTCACGTGGTTGAAAAGCTGGTGTACTTCATGGACCAAAATTTTGGATGATTCGTGGAGGGATGGATATGTGTGGTGTATGAACGTGTAAAATCAAACTAGCCATTTTACTAGACCACGAAAGTGGCGTTTATCTTAGCCTATGGTGGCTTGGTGGCATGTGGTCCTGTTGTAATGTGAGTGGAATCTTCCGTTAGGAATCTTGTGATCCCGGTGTTAAGTCTTGTGCTCTCTATAGAGGATCTAATGATTGGATTGATATGCATAGGTAGCATCCATGTTATTCCACTATTTTGGAATAACTGGGGTACCATGGTGACTAGACACTATACGTGATACGCGTAATTTTGATTTGAACCACGCATATCTGAGGGTATACGTACCTAAGTTGTACATACCTAGGTATTACATACCTAAGATATGCATACCTAAGTTAGATATACCTAACATATTACATACTTAAGGTGTAGGTACGCAGCATACGTATATATATATGCAACTTAGATATGTACATTTAGGTATGTGATATCTTAGGTATATATAACTTGGATAGGTATATTTTAGGTATGTAAAATTTGGTTACGTATATCCTAGGTATGTACGAAATACAGGTATGATGCCCGGGCACCATGGTGTCCCATATGAGCGTATATATAGATAAAATAACTGGGGCACCATGGTGCCCAGACACCATACGTGATACACGTGGTATCCCATATGAGCGTCATATATATATATATATATATATATATATATATATATATATATATATATAGAGAGAGAGAGAGAGAGAGTGGCGATATTTGACATCCAGGGTGTAGAATAGTTATTCTTCATCCACCCTTTATCTTTCAAACTATATATGATTTTTATGTCACGTAAATTTTCTCTTACCTCGAAAGTCGAGAACAACATAAGAAAATTTAGACATGTCGTAAAAAAAATCGTTTACGTGCCGTATAAAAATATGACATAAAATGTGTATTTTCTATGTTTTTTACACTATAATGACTCATAAATCGTATTTTTATGTCGATTTTTTTACGTTTCTGATGAACATAAACATAATTATTAGTATACAAAACATAAATTTCTATATGTGAGAACGTAAAAATATGTGGGGTGCAAAATAACTATTCTGCACCCTGGGTGCTAAATAGGGTTTCTATATATATATATCAGTATCTTAGATATAGTATATGAATATACTCAAATAGATAAAGTATTACAAATACTTCTGTAAGATAGTATATGACACCCGGATGTAGTTACACCCGGGAGTAAGAAGTATTTTTCCTATATATATATATGTGTGTATCTTTACTATTTACACTTAAAAAGGTTGAGGAAGAAGAACTTAGGCTCAAATTATAATACCCAGGTGCCAGGAACAAAATGTGCTAGGACTAGTAGCAAGGTGAAAGATAAAAGAGTAGAAAATATAAGATTTGAATAAAACATGTTAGTACTAGTAGCAAGGTAAAAGACAAAAGAGAAGAAAATATAAGTGCCTACTGTGCGATTTGAACCCACTAGTAATGCTGCACGTGCAATACGTGTTGATTGAGTTAGGTGTATATCAAGAACCGAAAAAGTTAAAAACTCTCGTTCAAAGTCGAAAAGGTTGATAGGAAACTACGAGCAAATGAGCAATGCATATTTATTAGTATTCACACTAAATAAATGAGATTTACACAAAAATGATGCCATTTTAAATAGTTAAACCATATCCAAATTCAATGCCAATTTTATTGCACAAAAGTTAGATTAAATAAACAAATCACAAGCCTAACATTGTTTTTCACAAATCTACTATCGGTGGTCTCGGTAAAATAGAGGATTTAGAGATGGCGGTAGCACTTTTGTAGTCAACAGAACTTCTTTTGCTCTAATTGTCAAGCTAGTCATGTGCATTGCTTCACACATGCTTTATTAAAGTCCTTGGAACCCGTAGGAGATGTGCTTTGTGTATGCTTTGTTCGAGTCCTCAGAACCTGCAGGAGTTGGCATATATTTCCAAGCAAAAAGTTGCACCATCCCTTGGCAGAGGGATATCCACAGAGGTTAAGCCTTACTAGATTAAAAAGTTCATAGGATTGAAGGATAATTGTTGACATGGTCGAAACATAAGTCTCACACTAATGCCGTGGCACAGGAAGCCAGAGATGGTACTTGCGCAAAGCGTCGAGGCTGGGTTCGAGCGGGGTGGATCCTCCCCTCCTCCCTATATGGGTAAAAGAGATAACCAGGAGAGGGTGATATGTACGTATGTATGCCCACATTCTCCATTCCTATGTTTACTCACATGTGATCAACTTATTAGCTTTCAGCTCTCATTGCCCCTATCATAAGCATCTTTAGGTGATTAAGGTTAAAGTGAACAAATATGAGGATATGCTTGACAAGTTATAAGATGAAAATCTCATTCCCTTTACTTACGAGTATCGTTCCTCATGCTACTCAAGTTTAGTCACAAGTAAGTTCTTATCATTGTAAGTACATGTGTATCATAGAGAACCGCCAACGAGATACCCCTTGCCCGATGATACGGAAGAATCCCCATATCAAAATGGCAAGGCAAGCAGACAATGAGCATCTCAGCATCCTTTTATTTCCTATTTGCATAGGGCTCTTTTTTTCTTTCCTTTTTGCATAGGTCTTTTTTATAGAGGATGCTTCATAGATTGCTCACTATGGTTACGCTGCAGGTTTCCACCATGATTAGGCATGGCTTAGACCAGCTACCTAGGCGTTTATCTAACACATATACGAACTCCATGATCCTTAGAAGCTCCCCTTTCATTTCACACCATCGGGATCCATAAGCAAAAGAGCATGATATCAACTAAATAAAGTGCAATATTGAAAGCGTTCCCCTTGATAACATTGTTCTGCTAATTCACAACTTACAAAATGCAAGCATATACGCAACATAGATGGGCACAATGGTTCAAGTTTATTAAGTGCAAGAAAAGTAAAGTGTGCCATCAAGTTCGTGAGAGCTTTAATCACTAATTTTCACATAACAAGTTTAATTCGGAAGGTAGATAAGAACATGAATATACTTGGAATAGCAAATGCTAATAGGTAGGTATGGTGGACTCTTTGGAATAACTTGGTTTTATTTGGAGTTGGATGGATGAGTGGAACTCATACTTAGTATGGAGGCTAGCACAAGACTGGGAGCGACCAACTAAGAGAGCAATAATGGCCATAATCATGCAAAGCGACAAAACATCATTAATTAAATCATAAAGTGATATTATAAGTCAAAAACTAAATGATCATAGAGGCTATGGTGACTTAGTATAGTCTTAACATGGTGTGAGCATGCGCCAAGTTAACCCAAATAAATCATTAAAGGAGAATACCACAATAGTATGCTTTTATATGCTAAAACAACGCATGATTCTTTCAAGGCACATTAAACAATCTCAATTGTTTATAACAAGTCATGCTACAGAAATAATCACTAAGCATAAAGCCAAAACAATATCAAGCATGACATGATAAAGCCTAAGTCACAGTCAAAAACAAGCTCCTTTTATACCACTTAAGCATGAACTTTCCTACTCTTTTCCAATCCAAATCAAGTTATTTGAAAACGAATGTATGAATGCGGGGGTCCAACCAACTTTATTTAAAAAAAACAAGCAAACAAAAACTAAAAACGGAAACAAATACGCTCCAAGAACAACACAACTGTGCATGAAACAATAAAAATGAAGTGTTTGGAAGAAACCTGAGATTTTTATTAATGAAGAAGGGGATGCCTTGGGCATCCCCGAGCTTTGACGCTTGTACTTCTTGAATATTTCTTGGGGTGACACGGGTAGCATCCCCAAGCTTGACATTTTGTCCATTCTTCATCTTATCACATTACTCTTCCCTACACTTCAAAATTTCCTTCATACAAAACTTCACACAATCTTCATTAGCAACATTAGTGTACTCAAGATAATAAGTCTTTTGGTTCAGTTTCAACACGAGTAAAACTTCCATTAAAACAAAAGCTACTGTAGTACTTCCTTTAAAAAGTTCAAATGATCAAAGAGAACTCAAAGACAAAGAGATTAAGAGGCACATGCAAATAATGGCAGAAATCTGTCAAAACAGACCAGTAGGGAAAAACCAATTTTTTCAAAGACCTTCTGTTGTTCAAATCGAAAAGTGTTGAACTAACGAAAGTTGGATAACAACCTAGGGCAGAAGCACAAAATATTACAGCTCAAACCGACGTACAGAGATTTTTCATAAATTTTTACAGCGAAGCACAAAAATCTGTTTCGGGACAGCAACTTTCCCAAATCTTTCTTCTCTCTCATTAGAGGTTACTCTTGGCACAAAAACCACACAAAAAGGATAAGGAGCGGTTATTACAGACGTAATAACTTCCAAGTCTCAACAAAAGGTTCCTAAAGAAATTTGGATTATCGTGCTTTTCTTTAACGCCTTTGAGCTAGGCATGATAATTTCGATGATGTTCACATAAGAAATATGAATTGAAGTAAAAGAGAGCATCAAGAAGCAAATATGGAATAAATTTAAGTCTAGCCCACTTTCTATGAAAAATAATCTTGTAAAGAAACAACTCATGAAAGCACAAAGCAACAAGCATAGGAAAGCAAAACAAGTACAACTTCAAAAAAATTAACATAAAGAGGGGAAACTTAATATTATTGAGATACATAAAACCCTGTTTCCCTCTCTCATAATAACTTTCAATAGTACCATGAATAAAATTAACAATATAACTATCACATAAAATATTCTTATCATGAGCCACATGCATAAAATAATTATTGCTCTCCCTATAAGAATAGTCATTCTTATTAATCATACTGGGAGCAAATTCAACAAAATAGCTATCATTATTATTCTCAGCACCATAATCATCAAATATAGGAGGCATATTGTCATCATAATTAATTTTCTCCTCAATAATAGGTGGACTGAAAATATCATAGTCATCATTGTAATCATCATATATCGAAGGTATAGTATCATCAAAGTAAATTTTATCCTCCGTGCTTGGGGGACTAAAAAGATCATTTTCATAAAAACTAGCTTCCCCAAGCTTAGACTTTTCCACAGCATTACCAATAATGGTGTTTAAAGAATTCATACTAATAACATTGCTATTAGCATGCAAATAAAGTTCCATAGGTTTTTTAATTCTCTTATAGACTAGCTTGTTGATTAACAAGATGATCAAGGTTTCCTGATCATAGACATTGGATGTTGTTAATAACAAGGTCACAACATTTGTGAAATAATGTGATGAACATTCATACGAAGTATAGCATTACGATCAAGTCATTATGTTTATATTTCTATAACATCATACGAAGTAATCTGAACTATTCGAGTGACTCGAGGGTTTAGATCAAACTATCCGAGAAACAGTAAATGTACACTTCCCTTCCTCTTCTAGCAACCTGAAAAAAAAGTTGATTGCATTGTGCCCCCAACTCCACCAAACGGTTGTCAATAACAAGATTTTGTATTAGAATTGAAAACACTTCTCCTTCCTCTTCTAGCAACCTGAAAAGCAAAGTTGATTGCCTTGTGCCCCCAACTCTGCCAGATGGTTACCAATCACAAGGTTTTGCATTAGAATTGAAAACAAACGTTAAAATAAAATAACTAAAGTAAATATGCAGCAAGTAAAGTAAACTAAATGCAATATAAAATACAAACTATATGCTATGCAAGAGTGTTGTGTAATAGTGTTGATAGTAATACAAACTATCTGCAAAAACTAAATGTAAGTATGATATTTTTTGTATTTTCTAAATAAATGAGTACTGTAAATAAAAGGACTTGTAAATGAACGTAAAACGTGTTTCTTATTATTAAAAATGGACCAGGGTTCATAGTTTCACTTGTCTACTCTCTCATTAACATGGTACGGTCAAAAACAGCTTCTCCTAAGCATAATGTTGATGTAACTTAACAATATGTTCGATAGATATTAATATGGGCATCACATCCTATATTTGAGACGATACAACACATCCCACTAATACTCCACTAGTAAGAGAAAATGCCACATAGATGTGAGCCTAGCTCACTTAGTTAGGGAAGTGGATGTACAACCCAGCGACCCAGAATCAAATCCTTACATATGCGGATTTGAGTTCTTATATTTTCAGAGAAAAAAACATTATAGGGGCTTCCTGAAGGGAATATGCCCGAGAGGCAATAATAACGTGGTTATTATCTTATTCCATGTTTATGATAAATGTTTATTTTACATGCTAGAATTGTATTGATTCGGAAACATCAATACATGTGTGTTTAATAAACAAAAAGGGTTCCTAGTCATGCCTCTCTTATAGACTAGCTTGTTGATTAACAAGATGATCAAGGTTTCCTGATCATGGACATTGGATGTTGTTAATAACAAGGTCACACCATTGGTGGAATGATGTGATGAACATTCATCCGAAGTATAGCATTACGATCAAGTCATTATGTTTATATTGCTATAACATCATACGAAGTAATCTTTATCCTTAGACCATGAGATCATGTTAATTGCTAACACCAGAAGAGTATCTTGATAACATCAAACGTCACACCGTAACAGGGTGACTATAAAGATGGGTTCAGTGCTACGAAGGTGTTATGTTGAGACGCATGGATCAAGAGTGGAATTTGTCAATCCCGATGAAGAATAGATATACTCTGGGCCCTCTCGGTGATATCACATTAAGATAGCTTGCAAGCAAGTGATGTGGTCACTAGAATATTATATCACGGGAACAAGAAAAGAGTGCATGTCGGTAACGAGATCAAACTGGGTATTTGGATACCGATGATCGAATCTCGGACATGTATTATATCATGAGACAAAGGGATTAAGTTACTAGCGTTAAAGGTTCTCACGATCACAGAAGTCATCGTTGAATATGCAGGAGTCAGTATGGATCTCCAGGTCCCGCTTCTGATTATTGATCTGAGAGGAGTCTCAATCATGTCTGCATTATTCGTGAACCGTAGGGTGACACACTTAAGAGTTACCGGACACCATTTTGGAGCACATATGTTTCAGACGAAAGAATTGCAAAGCGCAGGAATTGTTTCGATAGAAACCGGAATTGTTTCGGGTGAAATTGGAGAAAGTGGTTCTGCATGTGATATTGAAATGTAGCAAGGGGTTTTATGTGAATGTTTGTTAATTAAATTAATTAACAAAATTTTGAATAAATTTAATAAAAGAGTTTTATTAAATGAGAGAGCATTAAACTTAGAGAATTTTAATGCATTTAAAATGGAGACTTTAAAAGGGAATGTGAAGAGGCATTTTAATGTGGAGGGAGTTACCACCACATGAATGGAGGAGGTGAGGGGTCACCTCCATGAGGCGCCGGCCATGGAGGGGGTACCCCCACCTCCTCCTATAAAAGGCCCCCCTCTTCCTCCTTCTTCCACACACCTCCTCGTGAAGGATCTCTCTCCCCCTCTAGAATTATTCCCCCATGGTCTCGGATTAGCGAGATACATGTTCCCGGTGGCATTTCGTCTGGAAGGAGTTGCTGCTTCCGCTGCATCGCTGGAGCAAGGATGTGGAGGTTGTTCGGTGGCTTGAACGTGTGTGCGAGGACGGATGCGCTGCTGATTTGCGGTGCTCGGACTTCCAGACGATCTTGAGATCGGCAAGTGTACGACTACATCAACCACGAGTTCCTACTCGTTAACAAAACTCGTTGTCTTCGAGGGTAAGTTCTCGATGGATGTATGTCCACCCGTTGCTCTGTATCTAGTAGATAGATCTTGGCGTATAGTTCTCATCGTAGAAATTTTTTTGTTTTCTATGCTGCGGACCCAACAATGGTATCAGAGCCTGATCTATGCGTAGGTGCTTTGCACGGGTAGTACACATATGTTTATATGTGGGCGATGATGATCATGTTATTGCATCTTCTATATATTTTGGATATTGGTGGCATAGTGGGATGAAGCGGCCCGGACCAACCTTACATGTCATCGTACATGAGACCGGTTCCTCGACTGACATGCAACTTGTTTTGCATAAGTGGCTAGCGGGTGTCTGTCTCTCCTACTATAGTCAATATCTGATTTACAACGAGTTGCTAATAACTTGGTTATCCTCGTTGTGGTTCATGTTCGTAGGTAAGACCGGTTCTATCTCCGAAAGCCCTAAGCCACGTAAAACTTGCAATTGATAAATTAGAGGCGTCTAGTTTAGATCATTGCTGGGCTAGTGTCTTGATATGGTATTGTTGTAAGTAGATGTATGATAGATACTCTTACAACACACTCAACATGTAAGTTCCATAGACCTTGGCCTCACACACAAAGGAATGATAGAGATCATACCACGATGCAAATGATAGAGATCAAATGCATGGACCATATCATCTCACTTTACACATTAGATGTTAGCATCTTATATTGCTAGTTTGGCGCTTTTTGTAGCATTGTAATAAGATCCCTCATTTAGATATCAAGATAAAATGTGTTCTTCCTTAAGTATGCACCATTCTGTGAATCGTGTTTCGAGACATCACGTGATGATCAGGTGTACTCGACTCTACGCTTTCATAGGAACGGGTGTAAGACAGTTTTACACACGCGAATACTAAGGTTCTTAATTGGCGAGCCTAGCATGTACAGACATGGCCTCGAAACACAGACCGAAAGGTTAAGCATGAGTCATATAGTTGATATGATGCCCATATAGATGCTTGCCTTTGAAGCTACATCAACTCACGTGATGGTCGGACTTGGTGTAGTGGATTTGGTTCATGTAATCACCAAAAGGACACGAGGGATGTCGTTTTTGAGTGGGAGTTCATTAGTAATTTGGATTAGTTGAACTCACTCTATCATAAACTTAGTCTAAATAAACTTTACAAATTCTGTTGTAGATGGCACCACCTGCTTTTAATTTCAATGTGTTCATAGAGAAAGAGAAACTTGCTGCGAATGGTAGCAACTTCACCAACTTGGCTATGAATTTGAGGATTCTCCTCACTGCTGCACAAAAGCAATATGTGCTAGAGGCACCACTAGGCCCCCCCACCAGCTCCTGATGGCCCTGACGAGGAAAAGAATGTCTATGTGACTCGTCAGGAGGACCACAACTTAGTTCATTACGGCATACTGTATGGGCTAGATCCAGAACTTCGAAAGCGTTTTGAAAATGGCAATGCCTTTGATACCATGGGAGAATTGAAAATGATTTTCGATACCCATGCTGCCGTAGAGAGTTATAATGCTTCTGAAAAGTTCTTTAGCTGCATGATGGAGGAGAACAGCTCCGTTAGTGAGCACGTACTCAAAATGTCTGGGTACGCCGATAAGCTTGTGTCCTTGGGAATAACGATTCCCATTGACTTAGGCATACATCATGTTCTCCAATCTCTGCCACCTTGCTACAAGATCTTCATGATGAACTATAATATGCAGGGCATGAAGAAGTCTCTTCCCGAGCTTCTGTCAATGCTTAAGACTGCAGAAGTGGAGATTAGGAAAGAACATCAAGTGTTGATGATCAATAAGACCACCGGTTTCAATAAGGACAAGAAAGGCAAGCACAAGGGCAAGAAGGGTGGCAAATTTGTTGCCACACCGAAAAGAGACCCCGAGCTGGCCCTAAGTCTGACACCGAGTGTTACTATTGCAAGGGGACTGGCCATTCAAAGCGCAATTGCCCCAAGTATTTGGCGGACAAGAAGGCCGGCAAGGCAAACAAAGGTATATGTGATATACATGTTATTGATGTGTACTTGACTAGTACTCGCAATAGCACCTGGGTATTTGATACGGATCAGTTGCTAATATATGTAACTCGGTTCAGGGGCTACGGTATAAGCGACAACTAGCAAGGGACGAGGTCATGATGCGGGTCGGCAATGGATCAAGAGTTGATGTGATCGCCGTCGGGACGCTACCTCTCCATATGCCATCGGGATTAGTTATAAATCTGAATAATTGTTATTTGATGTCTGCACTAAGCATGAACATTGTATCCGGATCGTGTTTGATGCAAAGTGGTTATTCCTTTAAATCTGAAAACAATGGTTGTTCAATTTATAAGAATGATATCTTTTATGGTCATGCACCTATGTTGAATAGTTTATTTCTATTGGATCTCGATAGTAGTATTATGCATATTCATAATGTTGATGCTAAAAGGATTAAACTTGATAATGATATATCTGCATATATGTGGCACTGCCGTCTAGGTCATATTGGCGTTAAACGCATGAAGAAACTCCATTCTGATGGACTTCTGGAATCACTTGATTTTGAATCATTTGATACATGTGAGCCATGCCTTATGGGCAAGATGACTAGAATGCCATTTTTCGGTTCAATGGAACGGACGACAGATTTATTGGAAACCATACATACTGATGTGCGTGGACCAATGAGTGTGTCAGTGCGAGGTGGATATCATTATTTTGTTACTTTCACGGATGATTTGAGTAGATACGGGTATATCTATTTGATGAAACACAAGTCTGAAACCTTTGAAAAGTTCAAAGAATTTCAGAATGAAGTGGAAAATCATCGTAACAGAAAGATCAAATTGCGGTCCGACCATGGAGGTGAGTATCTAAGTTACGAGTTTAGCACACACATGAAAGAGTGTGGAATAGTTTCACAACTCACGCCTGCCGAAACACCACAACGTAATGGTGTGTCGGAACGTCGTAATCGTACTTTATTGGATATGGTTCGATCTATGATGTCTCTGACTGACTTGCCACTGTCATTTTGGGGTTATGCACTGGAAACCGCTGCATTCACTTTAAATCGGGCACCATCTAAATCTGTTGAAACGATGTCGTATGAATTATGGTTTGGAAACAAACCTAAGTTGTCATTTCTTAAAGTTTGGGGATGCGATGTTTATGTGAAGAAACTTCAGCCGGATAAACTCGAACCCAAAGCAGAAAAATGCGTCTTCATAGGATACCCTAAGGAAACGATTGGGTATACCTTCTATCATAGATCCGAGGGCAAGGTTTTTGTTGCCAAGAATGGATCCTTTCTTGAGAAGGAGTTTCTCACGAAAGGTGTGAGTAATCAGATGGTAGAACTCGAAGAGGTTATTGAACCTTCTCTTCATGAAATGGCGAGTAGCGCAGCACCGGAAATTGTTTCGGAGTTAACTTCACCTAATGAAGAGAGAGCTAATGATATTGATCATGAAACTCCGAAAGAGGACACTACCTAACCTCGCATGTCAAGTAGGACACGTGTAGTTCCTGAACTGTACGGCAATCCTATTGTGAATTTCATGGTTGATGAAATGGATGACCCTGCGACGTATGAAGAAGCGATGATGAGCCCGGATTCCAACAAATGGCTAGAAGGCATGAAATCCGAGATGGAATCCATGTACGAAAACTAGGTTTGGACCTTGGTGGACTTACCTCACGATCGAAAGGCCGTTGAGAATAAATGGATTTTCAAAAGAAAAACTGATGATGATGGTAATGTGATCATCTATAAGGCTCGACTTGTCGCAAAGGGGTTTCGACAAATTCAAGGAGTTGACTACGATGAGACATTCTCTCCCGTAGCGATGCTTAAGTCGGTTAGGATTATGTTATCAATTGCTGCATATTTTGATTATGAAATATGGCAGATGGATGTCAAAATTGCGTTCCTCAATGGTAATATTGAAGAAGAGTTGTATATGATACAACCTAAGGGTTTTGTCAATCCTAAGGATGTTGATAAGGTATGCAAACTTCAGCGATCCATCTATGGACTGAAGCAAGCATCCCGGAGTTGGAATCTCCGCTTTGATGAGGTGATCAAAGAGTTTGGATTTTTCCAAACTTATGGAGAGGCTTGCATTTACAAGAAAGTGAGTGGGAGCAATGTGGCATTTCTGATATTATATGTGGATGACATATTATTGATTGGAAATGATATAGATCTTTTAAACAGTGTTAAAAGTTATCTAAACAGCAAATTTTCGATGAAAGACCTTGGTGAAGTGTCATATATATTAGGCATTAAAATCTATAGAGATAGATCAAGGCGCCTAATTGGGCTATCGCAGAGTACATACCTTGATAAGATATTAAAGAAGTTTAATATGGACGGAAGTAAGAAGGGGTTCTTACCTATGTTGCAAGGCAAGACATTGAGCAAGACTCAAAGTCTGGCTACAGCGGAAGAAAGAGAGATAATGGATAAGATCCCCTATGCCTCGGCCATAGGCTCTATAATGTATGCCATGCTATGTACAAGACCGGATGTGGCACATGCTATTAGTTTGACTAGTAGGTACCAATCTGATCCAGGTTCGGAACACTGGATAGCGGTCAAGAATATCCTTAAGTACTTGAGAAGAACTAGGGATATGTTTCTTATATACGGAGTTGAAGAAGAGCTAGTCACTAAGTGTTATGTTGATACTAGCTTTGACACTGATCTGGATGACTCTAAGTCTTAATCCGGATACGTATTTTTCTTGAACGGAGCAACAGTTAGTTGGAGGAGTTCCAAACAACCTATGGTGGCTAGATCAACGACGGAGGCAGAATATGTTGCTGCTTCAGAAGCAGCGCAGGAAGTGGTTTGGATGAAGGAGTTCATAACGGAACTAGGTGTGGTTCCTAGTGCATTGGACCCAATGGTGATCTGTTGTGACAACAATGGAGCCATAGCCAACGCCAAGGAACCGAGGTCTCACAAGAATTCCAAGCATATTAAGTGCCAATTTCACTCCATCCGCGAGCATGTCAAAGATTGAGATATAAAGATTTATAAAGTACACACGGACCTAAATGTAGCAAAACATGATCAACACCAGAATTCCATGGGTGTTAGATTTATCACTATGTGAACTAGATTATTGTCTCTAGTGTAAGTGGGAGACTGAAGGAAATATGCCCTGAGAGGCAATAATAAAGTTGTTATTATGTAATCCTTGTATATGATAGATGTTTATTTTGCATGCTATAATTGTATTGATCGGAAATGTCAATACATGTGTGTTTAATAAACAAAAAGGGTTCCTAGTTATGCCTCTCTTATAGACTAGCTTGTTGATTAACAAGATGATCAAGGTTTCCTGATCATAGACATTGGATGTTGTTAATAACAAGGTCACAACATTTGTGAAATAATGTGATGAACATTCATCCGAAGTATAGCATTACGATCAAGTCATTATGTTTATATTGCTATAACATCATACGAAGTAATCTTTATCCTTAGACCATGAGATCATGTTAATTGCTAACACCAGAAGAGTATCTTGATAACATCAAACGTCACACCGTAACAGGGTGACTATAAAGATGGGTTCAGTGCTACGAAGGTGTTATGTTGAGGCTCATGGATCAAGAGTCGAATTTGTCAATCCCGATGACGAATAGATATACTCTGGGCCCTCTCGGTGATATCACATTAAGATAGCTTGCAAGCAAGTGATGTGATCACTAGAATGTTATATCACGGGAACGAGAATATAGTGCATGTCGGTAACGAGATCAAACTAGGTATTTGGATACCGATGATCGAATCTCGGACATGTATTATATCATGAGACAAAGGGATTAAGTTACTAGCGTTAAAGGTTCTCACGATCACAGAAGTCATCGTTGAGTATGCAGGAGTCAGTATGGATCTCCAGGTCCCACTTCGGATTATTGATCTGAGAGGAGTCTCAATCATGTCTGCATTATTCGCGAACCGTATGGTGACACACTTAAGAGTTACCGGACACCATTTTGGAGCACATATGTTTCAGAAGAAAGAATTGCAAAGCGCAGGAATTATTTCGATAGAAACCGGAATTGTTTCGGGTGAAATTGGAGAAAGTGGTTCTGCATGTGATATTGAAATGTAGCAAGGGGTTTTATGTGAATGTTTGTTAATTAAAGTAATTAACAAAATTCTGAATAAATTTAATAAAAGAGTTTTATTAAATGAGAGAGCATTAAACTTAGAGAATTTTAATGCATTTAAAGTGGAGACTTTAAAAGGGAATGTGAAGAGGCATTTTAATGTGGAGGGAGTTACCACCACATGAATGGAGGAGGTGAGGGGTCACCTCCATGAGGCGCCGGCCATGGAGGGGGTACCCCCCCCCCTCCTCCTAGAAAAAGTCCCCCCTCTTTCGCCTTCTTCCACACACCTCCTTGTGAAGGATCTCTCTCCCCCTCTAGAATTATTCCCCCATGGTCTCGGATTAGCGAGATACATGTTCCCGGTGGCATTTCGTCTGGAAGGAGTTGCTGCTTCCGCTACATCGCTGGAGCGAGGAGGTGGAGGTTGTCCGGTGGCTTGAACGTGTGTGCGAGAACAGATGCGCTGCTGATTTGCGGCGCTCAGACTTCCACACGATCTTGATATCGGCAAGTGTACGACTACATCAACCACGAGTTCCTACTCGTTAACAAAACTCGTTGTCTTCGAGGGTAAGTTCTCTATGGATGTATGTCCACCCGTTGTTCTGTATCTAGTAGATAGATCTTGGCGTATAGTTCTCATCGTAGGAATTTTTTTTCCTATGCTGTACATGCATACTGCAACGCTGAAGCATGGAGGCTCGGCGAAGGGTCGTCGAAAGTGCAAAGCAAGGCAGAGGGCGGAGGGCTAGTGCATGTTGTACGTCGACTACTTCGCCGACGAGCCGCTCCACGAAGAGGCCGTGTTTCGGTGCCGTTTCAGGATGATCCGAAAGCTCTTCCTCGAGATCGTGCACTCCGTCTGGTAATTCGACCCTTATTTCGTGTGCAAGAAAGACTGCACTGGCATGGTTGGGTTTTCCTCACTACAGAAGTGCACAGTGGCGATGAGGTTGCTTGCATACGGAGCGCCAGGTGACAGTGTTGATGACTATCTTCGCATGGCTGAGTCCACCGCCATCGATTGCTTGTACCGGTTCTGCAGGGCGGTGATTGCAGTGTTTGGGTCGCAGTACTTGAGAACACCCACTACTGAAGACACTGCTCGGATCCTCGCAGTCAGTGAAAGAAGAGGATTCCCTGGGATGCTTGGAAGCATAGACTACATGCATTGGCACTGGAAGAACTGTCCATTTGCATGGCAGGGGATGTACAAAGGCCACAAAGGAGGTTGCACTGTGATACTTGAGGCAGTTGCTACACATGATCTTTGGATCTGGCACTCCTTCTTTGGCATGGCAGGATCGAACAACGACATCAACGTTCTCAACTCCTCAAATGTATTTGCCAAGCTTGTTGAGGGTCATGCTCCCTCCGTGGACACTGAGATCAATGGGCACCACTATAACAAGGGATACTATCTTGCAGATGGCATCTATCCAAGATGGCCAACATTTGTGAAGACTATCTCAAACCCAATAATTCCCAAGCATGCTTAGTATGCCAAGGAACAGGAAGCTTGCAGGAAGGATGTGGAGCGGGCATTTGGTGTGCTCCAACAGAGGTTTGCAGTTGTCTGGTTTCCTGCAATGACCTGGTCGAAAGATCAGATGTGGGAAGTGATGAACTGTTGTCTGACCTTGCACAACATGATCATTGAGGATGATAGGAAGGACCCAGTGAGTTTGGTCGAGCAGAACGGGCCATACTATAGACAAGGACCTCTTGCACAGCCTGATCACCAGGTGCCGCCAACCTGGGCTGTCTTCATTGCCATGCGTCAGGAGATTCGAGACCCAGTAGTGCATCAACAGCTGCAGGATGACCTGGTTGAGCACATATGGATACGCAGGGGAAACACATAGATGCCTAGCATGAATCTGGCCAAACAAGGCCAAAATATGTTGTATTTTCATTTTCACTAAACTATGTTTAAATTTATGCTGAACCGTGGTTGATTTCATCCAGAACTATGCCAAACATTGCTATGTATTCGAAGTATGCTAAGATATGCCGAAAACTGGACGAATTTGAGCCAAATTTGGGCGAAAGTACGCCGACCTGGGAACTCGGCCTGAGAACGCGAGTGGAAAATCGGCCATTCCCAGGCCGAAACCTTCGTCCGTCTGGCGTTATTTAGGTCCGAATTTTGGTCTGGGAACGGCAAATTGGAGCGGAGATGCTCTTATGACCATGACATTGACATCCGTGGTCGCCAGAGTCTCTCTCCTATCCAATGGCCGGCATTGGTGCTTAGAGACCGTGGTCTGCTCCTACCAGGTGCCGTCTTCTTTGTCGGATTGGTTCATCCATTCATATCCAAAGGGACCCGATGGAGTTGGAGATCCACGAGTGTGTTCTTCACGGCCAGTTCCGGCGGCTTCTATCAGGTAAACACCGTTATGTTTGGTGTTGGGGGTTCGGTCTTATTAACACGGGGATGTGTTTTCGTACAGGCTGCAGCGAGATCCATGGTGATGCAGCGAGATCTGATGTGTGTTTGTTTGTTTTGATGGTGCTTTTTGCAATGAGATTCGTGGAGTTTTCCCCTCCATTTGGTTCTGGATTATACACTTACGTGCATCGAGTAATGATAATGGACAAATACACGCACACTATTCTACACGATCTATAGCATGATGTATAGCTAGATTTTGCTCTGTTACTGTTCTAATCTCGGTCTCCTTCTGTTTCTGCACAGACCATCTAGATTTGTGCATCTACTGGTGGATCATGTTGGTTCTGCTTGTTTTTTGAGAGAGTGGTCAGGTCATCCGTCATCCCCAATTAGCTTCCTTTTAATTTTGTAGCGCTTTATTGTCTCGCCATTTTTATTTGAAACGACATGTGTATTAGGATCAAGTAAGGACAAGGCTACTTCTATAAAATCCTATAGTAAGCGGTTATTGTTTCTAAGCCATTAAGAGATATTATGTGTAGGCTACATAATAATGCAGATATATTTTGAATATGCTTATCAATTCATTTGAGTATCTTCGCATTTGTTATGGTTTATAAATTGGGCTCGTCCTTGGTAGTTAGTTCTGTCAGACTGCATTCAGTCAGTAAGCATGGTGCTGATAGCATATCTGTAACTGGTTAGCATTTATTTGGCATATTAGTACTTGCTTTTTACAACTAACATACTTAATCAATGGAATTCAGTTGCAGAAAGAAATACATAACTTTTATCATGTTTCAGCTGCAAAGTAAAACATAACTAACGCATTTGGTTTTGGTGTGGGAAAACAATCTGTGGATTTGTTCTCTAATTCATTGGGATTCCAGTATGGAGGTGAACCAAATGGGAGAAACCCTTACTTCTGTATTTGCTTTCAGACCAACTT
This sequence comes from Avena sativa, assembly GCA_916181665.1. Classification (NCBI taxonomy): domain Eukaryota; kingdom Viridiplantae; phylum Streptophyta; class Magnoliopsida; order Poales; family Poaceae; genus Avena; species Avena sativa. The sequence continues at coordinate 690,428,583 of OV702289.1, forward strand.
TTTCGTGCATCTACCGGTGAAAATTTGTGTTGGCTTGCATGTTGTTTGAAATGACAGTGTTCATCACCAATTAGTTTTGCTTTGATTTTGTGTACTGGGTAATCACTTGACCTGACCAATTGTTTTTTGCAATGACAGGGTGTTTGGATCCCCTAAGGAAAATTTTACAGTATTGTCTACCAGACGTGTTAATCTGAAGCCTTGAATACATGGCAAAACACGGCGAATAAGATTAAGGACAAAGATTTTGAGGAAGTGATCAAGAAGAAATGGCCAAAAATAGAAGAGGAGGATTGGAAACAATTCCTTGCAAGTCATTCGAGTGATGATTTCACGAAGAAGAGCTCTAAGGGGAAGAAAATGCGGGAGTTGAACACACTGAACCACAAACTCGGCAGTCGTGGTTATTTAGGGAAGAAGGAAAATAGGACAAGGAGGACGCAGCTGCAGTAGTAGCTGGGAAAGAACCCCCATTCTCCTACATCGAGGCAGGTCGAGGAAGGGATTTTGTGAGGGCTCGCGCATCTTATGACCTGGTGATGGGGGAACCGGTCTTCAAATCCTTTAAACTCGTCGACGTGTACGATAAGCTCATGGTAAAGTTGGAACCATTCTCATATGATTACTGTTCCAAGATCAACTTACATAAGTTTGCATAATCTGTAGCATATTTGACCACTCTAACATGATACTGATCAGTTGATTATTTTGAGCCTGTCACTGATGGCCTATTTTGTAGTAGTGGGTCCTTGGAGCTTCAGTCCTAGCATGCTAAAGCAAGATATATTAGCACCAAGGCTCAAACTTTTTGCTACATGCCATCTTGTGCCATTAAATATTATATTTGAGACATCTATGTCAACTCCACATGTTAGTCGCATTGCTGCTCTTCTCAAAAGCATCCATATGGACTAGTCTCTGGCCACCCTCAAGTTAGCAATCCTCACTACAACCAACATATCAGACAACAAGGTTAGATCTTGGACAAGCAACATCAGAGGGTCATGGGTGCTAGATATGTCAATGCTGCAAACGCTATTGATTGATGCCTTCAGTATGACCATAGGAGTTAGATTATTAAATACATATAGTGATATTTGTGCTATTCTTGGTCACCGAGTTAAAATAATAAGCATTAGTTCTACTGTATGTTTAAATACTTCAAACCCTAGCAAGCTATTGAGATCATCTATTTATACTATCAGCAATGCAATAACACTTGTTCTTAGGGTTATAATATAAACCAAATCTTAAATAAATCACCTAAGTCAACTAACTTATAATATTGGGGATGCATTTTGGGAATTTTATAAAATGCATAGCATTACTTATGCATAATAGCATATTGCTTCTTTAAACATTAGTCCTTACAGGACAAATCCTGCTATTTTCAGATATATTGTCGCGAAAACAGTGAATGCATAATCTTGCAATCACAAAAGTCAAGTTCATACTTGCTCCTATCGTTTGGTTATTTTCTATCAAGTGTTTGCAAATCCAATGTTGTCATCACCTGCATTTCAAAAAGGTTAGAAAATATTATTTTCATAATTATATGATTATGGGTTATTTACCAAATGGTAATAACCTACTATTACAATTCCGGTGGTAAAGGAATATATTATCTAGAACTTAAACAACCAATATCGCCAGTGATTCTTGCACCGTATAATACGCATTAACCATAAGACTTGGAATGGGACTAGAAAGTCATCTGTATCTTCTTCCTTTCGTATGCCAACGGACAAAATTATCGTGAGGCTGGAGATTTCTCGCTGAGGATCCAGCACATGGGTGGGACCCCTTAGTGCCCCATGATATTATTGTCTAGACTATCTGTGAGGGGCTGTCAGAGGTAAACCTGCCATTTTAGGAGGGGTTGCTAGGGACATGATGTGCTTACAGAGTCTTCGAGGGGCTACCAGAGTTATATCTTCCTATAAGGGGGTTAACAGAGGTAGATCTGCTTGGAGGGTCGAGTTGTCATGTGGGGTCGCGGAGAAGGACAGTGAATGGCTTGGATCTTAGACTGGGCCCCATACCAAGAAAGTGTGGACAAGCTCATGACTTGGATGTGCAACAAGGCTAATGTCTCTTATGGGTAAAGCAACGCACCTCTGCAGAGTATACAAAAGTGTGACATGTTACTCTCTGTTTCAGGAAGGAGCTGTGAATGCTGCAGGAAAGGAAATCTACGAAGATCTAATCAACCTGTGAAGACTGACGATATAGCTTTTTAAAATAAAAGCAACCTTTGAAGAAATGTTTACGAAAACTTGCATAGCCTACGACCTATGATCTACAGATGTAGATAGTGCATCAAACAATCTATTTTAGTGAACTTGTTGAGTATGCTCGTACTCAACTATACCTTCTTAATTCTTACTAGATCTCGAAATAATCAGCGACGAACTCAAGAGTAGAACTACATTGAAGAGTTGAAGATATTCCGTGGGGATCAATGAAGTCGACGACTACATCAGGATCAATAGAAGAAAAGCTGAAGACTAGTGTATAAATAAATCCTTAGATTCCAGAACCTATTTATGTAGAGTATTGCTATAGCAGCAATTGCAAGCCATAGATATATTCAAATATTAGAAAATTTCTAGAGTAGACTTTGAGTTACTATTTTTGGATTCTTCTGTATATTTTGTTCTCACTGTTTTGAGTAATGTTCTTTGGATCTTTTGTAAAGAGTCGAGTTATAATCTGTAGTCATGTCTTGGACCCGTGATGTTTCTATTATACCACTCTGAGGGATGCAATACTAGTGGAACGGTGTTTCATTGGTGTTATATCAACGACTATAGTGTACTACATCATACAGTGGTATGTTGGGTTACTGCATGTGCAACACCGACGGTCGCAGGGCCGGTTTAAGAAGCCCTGGCCATAAATACACGTGTAGGCTCTAGCGCCTTCGCCATCAATGCTGGCGGAAGAACTCAGGCGGCGTCGTGTCAGTCAACGCCGGCATTGATGACCATAGCAGCTGCCGCTGGTCAGTCTGCCGCATCTTGGTCGCTACCATGTGGGCTGGCGGTCATTAGTGGTGGACACGCACTCCGTCTGTGCGCGTCCTACCGGACGCATCGGCCACCCAAATTTGGTGAGCCGATGGGTCGCGCCGAACATGTCGGCCCGGATGGGTTGCGCCACTGGAGGGTGCCCAGTCAACGCTCGCATATGGTCGACCGGTTCGTACTTCCTTATGCTGGAGACACCCTTACCCAGTGAGAAAGGTCGGATCCACATCTATAAGGAAAGGCCGTGGCAAAATAAAAAAGAACGGGAGGGCGTGCATCTCTACTCTAGTCGGTCACTAGGGATATAAACGGATAGGATAATTTTCGCACCGAATTCGTTTTCAGATCCGGTTTGAGTGAATCCGAGGGATAAGGATATCCGGATCCGAACTTTACACCCAAATACAGTATAGGATATGGTATGCATAATATCACCCGGATATCCATATCCAAAAAATTATTTAGGATTACCCGACGGATTTACACTCAATAATCCGACTTTTCATCTGAAACATCAGAGTAAATAGAGCACGAATAATAGTTAGTGAGTTAGTGAGTTCATCCGTTAAACATCAACATACTTACATAGTCATTTTACCGAATATAAAGTCCAAACTTGTTAGGATAATGGGTTACTGAGGCAGGCGTCAGTATTATTTTAGCCCTTGTGTTTGTGGTTTTTTAAGTATGCCCTTGTGTTTGTGTTATTTCATACACATCGACTTATTTGTTCATGTGATCAACTTATATTTACTCATTCAATCATGATACAATTATTGAATCCATGAGTATTTTATGGGAAGTGCTAGGCGTCCCCTGGGGATGAAAACTTTCCATCCTCCGGGTCCCTAGCCGTCCGATCTAGGCAGATCGACGCTCAGATCTGATTTTCAACTTTTCATCCCGCTTTTGCTACAAACGGTCCCGCTTTTGCTACATATAGTCCCATTTTTGCTACATGTAGCAAAAAACGGTTCGGCACAGAAAAATACAAATACAGACTGGACCTTGTCGGAGATCTCGCCGGAGACCTCACCGGCGACCGTGTAGCAAAAAAAATCCTAGTGTAGCAAAACTAACTTCGCCGGAGACTTTCACAGGAAGATCTCGACGAAGACTTTGTAGCAAAATATTTGTGCTATTATAGCAAAAACAAAAAACATATGTAGCAAAAAATATTAGCAAATGTAGCAAAAAACAGACTTCGCCAGAGACATCGCCGGAGACCTTGCAGCAAAAAAGTTGCTACCTAACAAAACGACTTCTCCAGAGACTATCGTCGGTCATCTTGTAGCAAAAGTTTTACAGTATTATAGCAAAAACATACAAAAGTTGGAGCAAAAAATATATATGTATGTAGCAAATCCCGCAGCTGTAGCAAAAAATCCCCAACTTGAAAATTCCCCGCCCCGTCCGTAGCAAATCCATCGACTGTCGATAGCAACGACGATGGCCGCCTGTAGCTAAAACGTCGACCGCATGTAGCAAAACATGACGCCTATTGTAGCACCACTGGCGCCCGCACGTAGCTCCGCTGACGACTCCATGTAGCAAACATCGACGACGTACGTAGCAGCCCCCGTGCCTTGGGTAGCAATGCCGGCGCGCAGCTAAGCAACTTCGCCGGAGCGAGGCCATGGCGATCTTCTACATCTTAGGTCTCCGCTTAGGTGGCCACGTCGTCCTCGACGCCGGCGGCACACGCAGCACGAGCGGCAAGGACCACGGCAGGACCGGCCATGGTGGAAAGGCGGTGGGTGCCTGCTCCAGCGGCGCAACCTAGTCCGACGGCGGTGGCAAATTCCTGCTCCGGTGGGAAGGATCCGGCGGCGGCCTAGTCCGGCGACAACGGCGGCGTGCTCTGCTCTTATCTCCCAGATCGAAGAGGCAGAGGAGGTATCGTGCGGGAAGAGGAGACACGAAGAGGAGACGTATGTGGGGCCCACCCTGACGCACGGGTGCGAAAGCGACCCAGGGATCGTTCGATGCCCCGGGGGAACCGTAACATTTTCCGTATTTTATTAACTTGTTTAATCAATTTTTGTTATAGGATATGGTAAAGAGGATATCCGATCCAACATCTAGTCGGTGACAGAGTCCGATCCGATTTGCTAGGGTTGGCCTCAATAAATCTAGGGAGAGCTTCGGTCGCTTTCGAGAGGAAAAAGTGAAGGAGGCGATGGAGGGCGGCGCGCCTACCGGACGGCGTCACGCCGAGCTGGGTTCCTACTCGATGGACAAGGAGTTCCAGGCCACGCTCAACACCAGCCCCAAGAAGGAGGAGTCGAGCCGCGGCGTGCTGGATCTCGTTGCGCTTCAGATCATGCTCGACAACCTGGATGAGTCCGAGTCCTCGAACAACAGCCCCGACGAGGAGGCGAGCATGGACGTAACTGCCTGTCTGCGCATCGTGCTCGACAAGCTGCGGGAGTCGATGTCCCCCCGGGCCAGCCCCGACACCACGTCCGAGGAGGAGCCGCCGGCGACCCAGAGCCTCCCGGAGATCAAGTACGATGAACGCGGGAGGAAGCTGAAGCTCGTGAGCAAGAAGGACATCGACTTCTTCAAGGCGCGGCGATAGCGTCCTCCCGTCCGCCCCGTCGACCACGGCCTTATCGACAGGTTGAAGAACGACAAGCTCCGCGAGGACGCACGAAGAAATTTGGTTGCTGCCTAAGAGGCCCAGCTGCGGATGCGGGCCACAGAGGAGGACATCATGCGGCAGTACGACATCCATGGCTATGCATATTTTGAGGTCCCCGAGAAGTCCACAATCGACGGGACAGCCATCAGCTGCTCGTAGTTTAACTCGTGAAGGTTATTATTATGCTACTAGTGTTAATCTTCAATTTGTCTCGACTTATTGGGGGACCTGATGTTGAACGAATATTTGCTTTCATTGCTTATCCATATGTTCTGCGTATGCTATATATTTAGTTGTGTGTTTCTTTTTACTGAACTATCATGGTTGGTTCGGTACATTAATTGTGTGGCGACATCTTAATTTCACCGCAGTCCTGCGCTATCATATTGTTATTGTGTCAGTAACCATTGTTCTGGACCTTGTTCTATGCTTCTCAACGCCCAATGTAAACACTATTTGAATATAATGTTCTTATGTTCTTTTTATATTGTCCGGCCTCTTGTGCCTATATTATCACTAGTAGTAACGGGGCTTTTGTTCCGGTTTATTTGTAAGGGGTTTTAGTCCCAGTTGTCCAACCGGGACTGGGCAATTCGGACTAAAACCCCAACCCTTTGATCCCGGTTGGGCTGCGAACCGGGACATAAGGGCAATCTATGTGTCTCTGCCGCGGCAGTATTTTTGGTATTTCTTGTGCCGTGGCAGAGAATTCATTTTATATATTTTCATTTATTTTATTTCCTCTTTATCTATTTTTTTTATTTTGTGTTTTGCACTCAGCAATGAAGGACCCATTATATTACACAACATCTCCCGATTATATTACACAGCAAGTATCGAACATATTACATTCATGCATATATACAATATAAAGTGTTTTACGATCCCTACTATATTATCATCATCCAATAATATTCTCCTTTTGGATCTAGGACCTCTGCATCTAAGAATCTGCAATTTCCTCTTGAATTGCTTGTACGCGATCCTTTGGATCTAGGGTCTTCAACATTTTTTGCACTTTGGCTTTCTCTTCTTTGGTGCTGGGGAACTCTGGCTCTTTCGGCCACTTGAGGCTATCAAACCTCTGTTGCGTTTGGGCATTTGCGATAACCGTATTCTTCTCTTCAGTATAGTCGTAAGGTCTCATGGGAGTAACCTTTGGTACTTTTGGGAGGGGCTCTAGTCGATGTTTTGGTGATCGGTTACTCTTCTGCTTTTGGCCTTGAGCCTTAGTGGGCTGAGACTGCTGACGCGGCGGTGAAGACGGCTGTGCTCGAGAAAGGGCCTCTTGTGGCAGAGACGGCTGCGCTGGAGAAAGGGTCTGTTGTGGCGGAGACGGCGCCTGACGAGGTGACGGCAAAGATGACTGATGCACTGGAGACGGGTGAGGCTGCGACGAAGATGGAGTGTTCCGAGGAGTCGATGGCCTTGGCGTCCGATTTGGAAGCATGATGTTTTTTGCTTCTCCCAGTTCAGTCACATCCCCTTCACCTGCAGGGTAGTCAAGCTTGAGATGCGCGAATCCGTTCATAACTTCATCCACCCCAGCAATAGCGTAGCCCTGTGGAACCGGACAACAATGGTAAGTTGGTACCGGTCCAACTAATGGTAAGGCATAGCCGACCACCACCTTCATGGTTATGTTCACAACTTTCACATGTAGCTCACAATGTGTCATCTCCGTGATATCATCCACTAGGTAGCGAAGAGGAGCCATCATCGGTGCATCATCAGCATCATCACCCGGGAGCTCTGTGGAAGCCACGCTGCTTTTTTGATTAGTGGATGGGCCAGTAGCATTGAAGGCAGCTTCGTCTACCATGTGTCGCTGAGATGGGCCGGTAGTACCTTGCTGGCTAAGTGCGTCAAGTTGATCATGTTGCTGCTTTAACTGTTCTTCTATGTTGCGCATCCGGTTTGCCTGCTTCATTACGTCAATTTCCTCCCTTTCCTTTCTCCTCTGACTGCTTCTATCGGGATATTTCCTCCCGTCGACGGGAAACCCAAGTTTCCATGGTTTGGAGCCTTTTGTGCCTTGTGTTCGTCCCTCATGTTCAGGGTTCCCAAGGGCGAGTTTGAGCTCTTCATTCTCTCTATCGGGAATGAACCCCCCTCTTCAATAGCCTTTACTTCAATTCTAATGTCTTTGATGGGTATGGGAGTTTCTTTATGTCGTATGTTATATATGTACTTCCCTTCTGAGTCCAACGTGCCCCCATGTCCATAAAACCAATTCCTTACCCGTTCGATCCAACTATATGGCTCTGGAGTGGTCCCTTTATCAAGCAGGTTGGCCTCGAGTTTCTCCCACTTAGGCATGCTAGCCTTGTAGCCACCTTGCCCCATAGTATGGTGATACTGCTTTTTAGCAGCATTTTTTATTCGTTTCGGGCCTTTATTAGCTGGATCTGAAGTCTTGTACGCCACAAAATCAGTCCAGTAGTCTTTTAGCTTCGCATATGCTCCGGTGAATTCCAGAGTCTTCTCTTACACGACATAGTCAAGGTGCAATCTTTTCTTGCAGTTGTTGAATTGCTGGCCGTCTTCTTAAGAGCCCACTCCTTGACTTTTTGCTCCACGGGTTTCTTTAGATCCTCCTCATTTGGAATCTCCTCATTTGGTCCACCTGATTTGGATTCACCTCTAGCATCGGTAGGGTGAAATTAACCATGAGCTTTTTCCAAAGCATATATTTGGCTAAGTCGCTGACATATAGAACTCCCGTCTCCTTTGGCTTATTCTATTCTCTGATGGTGATCGAGATGTAGTCCCTAACAATAACTATATATTGCCTTACAAATTTATTTGCAGCATCAATGGGAGCCTTTGTTTCACCATCTATAGCGAGTTATTTGATCCTGTACCTTTCATGGTCTCCCAACTTTTTGGCTGGGCCTCGTTTCTTCTTTGCAAAAGATTTTCTCGATCCGGAGGGCTAAAATAAGAAAGGGCATTAATATATGTATATAGACAGCGGAGGCTTAACTAATTAATATATATATGCACCTCGCTGGATTTTGTATTATTTAATCTTCGACCGGAGCCGTTGGCTTCTCCCTCACTAGAGCCGTCGGCTTCTCCCTCACAGGATCCGTCTCTTCGGTCGAAATCCAGATCTCCCTCACCGGAGTTGTTCAGATACATCAAGGTGACATCGTTATCAATATGTCCTCCCTCGATGATCATATCCTGTAGCACCATTTCCTTTTCTTCATCTCTTGGTTCCATAGTTTCTGCAAAAGGGGAAAAGCGAATGAGTCGAAACGGCCAAGCAAGGAGGTTACGTAGGCGAGATTTGAGGGGCTAGGGTGCCATGGTTTGACAACAAGATCACCTTAAATGTAACCCTAATACATGCTTGACAATTTAAAACAGGGACCGAGGGATATAAACCGTAATTCAAAGAAACCCTAATATATGGCGTGCATTGTTGCACCCATCCATCATCCCTATATGGAGCATGTTGCCACACCCATCCATCATCCTTATATGGATCGTGTTGCCGCACCTGTCCATCGTCCCTATATGGCGCATGTTGCCGCACCTGACCCCAAGACATTACTCCCCTGAACAAATGTAAAGCACCTGAATGTTTCTACTTGCACATGAATGACATCCCTAGCTACTACTTGCATGGTTTATCAAGATCAATTGATGGTCCTCAGTCCAACACGCAATCATCGATAGAATCTGAAGCTACATCTAGTATAAAATGTATGCAAGCACCTGAATGTTTGTACAACCATACACGCGAACATCCAGTCTTACAAAGTTGAGAACGGGTGCTAAACAGATACAAAGTGATGAGGAGTTCCTCTTACAAGCAGATCAAAGATAAGCTACAATGAAGTCTAAGAAGCATCTAGCTTGCCACCGAGGACGACGAGACAAAGAAGGCCGAAGCTCCACGACAACGCCTCCAAGAAGGTAATGATGCCAAAAGCGTCACCGCCGCCGAGACCAAGCGGGGCTAGCAGGGTTTTCACCCGGAGCTCAAATGGGGAGCTCGTGATATGTTTGGTACATCTCGATTTGCATCAAAGTCCCATACCGATCCAATGTCTGTTTGTTTTTCACACGTGGAAGATCAGAGCACACGCAGGGCGGATGAGGACCAACTACCCGGAAAACATACAACGACGTGCGGGGGAAGGCGCTAGGGTGCGGGTCGGTAAAAAAACATTATGTGGCTCTCACCGATGGCTTTGGCTATAAATACTTCTAACTAAAACTCAAGCAATCTAATAGTATAGACTAGTGATTTCTACGCACGCTTCCATTCTTGTAGATAGTGTTGGGCCTCCAAGTGCAGAGATTTGTAGAACAGCAGCAAGTTTCCCTTAAGTGGATCACCCAAGGTTTATCGAACTCAGGGAGGAAGTGGTCAAAGGTATCCCTCTCAAGCAACCCTGCAATCAAGATACAAGAAGTCTCTTGTGTCCCCAACACAACCAATACACTTGTCAGGTGTATAGGTGCACTAGTTCGGCGAAGAGATAGTGAAATACAAGTAATATGGATGATTATAAGTGGTAATTGCAATCTGAAATAAGAGTGGCAGCAAGCAAACATGTAACATAATTGATTGTAAATGGTGTTTCAATGCTTAGAAACAAGGCCTAGGGATCATACTTTCACTAGTGGACACTCTCATATAAATATATTCTCTTCATTATGCTACCCTGAACTACTCTTCGGTTGGACGATGTAGGGCTATAACAACACACCTTAAAGTTCGCATTCCCCATCTAGATAACCCATCACTGTCACCTTGAGTGCTAGACGGTTCCAACAAACACCACGATCTCATAGAGACATCCAACTCAAATTATACTCATGATAAGTATTTCTGTAACCTTAGCCTAAGTGCCACACTTAGTGCACACTGTCAACTTCACACACGTGGGGAAAAGCAGAGATTAATTAAAGCACTTTAGTAGCAGAATAGATATTAGATTACAAAGCTCATGATCTCAATAAGATCACGCATAGAGAGAGAGAGAGACATGAACACATAGCTACTTGTAGAGACCTTAGCCTCGAGAGAGAACTACTCCCTCCTCATCATGGGAGTCAGCAACGGCGATGGAGATGGCGGTGGAGTCGATGGAGATGGATCCGAGGGTACTTCCCCGTCCCGGTAGGGTGCCGGAATAGAGACTTCTGTCCCCCCGAATCTCCTCTTCGGTCGCGGCGGCGCTGCGGAACTTTTTGTGGAATTTTGATCTGGTTTTCAGGGTTTTCGTCTCGGGGCGAATATATAGGCGAAGAGGCAAGGTCGATGGAGTACCAGGGGGCCCACACCCACTGGTGGCGCGGCTAGGGCTGGCCGCGCCACCACCAGGTGTGTCTGCCCTGGTTCCCCTCTTTGTCTCCCCTCTCGACTCCGTATTCCTTGTGGTGAAATATTGACTTGGGCTTTTGTCTGGTCCAATTCCGAGAATATTGCCTTACTAGCTTTTCTGAAACCAAAAACAGCAGAAAACAGGCAACTGGCATTGTGGCATCTTGTTAATAGGTTAGTTCGAGAAAATGTGTAAAAATACTCCAAAGTGTGGACAAAACATAAGAAAGTAAATATAAATAAGATGGAACATCAAAAATTATAGATACGTTTCCAACGTATCAACATCCCGAAGCTTAACTCCTGCTCGTCCTCGAGTAGGTAAGTGATAAAAAATAATAATTTTTTAGGTGACATGCACCATCATAATCTTGATCAAAGTATTTGTAAAATATTGATAGCTGGGATCATAGTACTTTAACATAGCATGAAAGATATAGTTATAACAATAAGACATAGCAACTATGTTATAACATGAAAAGGTACAAACAAAAGATTTATGAATAACAATGCTTTGAAAGACGTTTGTTTGTTTCTCATATAGAAAACATAATGATAATGGTATTCAGCTTGTCCCTCATAGTGTAGCAAAATATAAATGCATAGGACACCTTCAAAGTTCATAAGGGTGACTAGATACAAATAGTTTAAGAACAAGCAATATCAAAGTTATGAATCAATCAACAAGTCTTGGGACATGCACATTAAACTAAGAATGGCTACTATGCTCTCTCAATAGGTGCATAAAGATAGAAGATGGAGACTCAACATAAAAGTAAAAGAAAGGTCCTTCATAGAAGGAAGCAGGAATTCAAGTCTCATAAAGAGCTTCCAAAAATTATGGTACTTATTAGCTTTCAGCTCTCATTGCCCCTATCATAAGCATCTTTAGGTGATTAAGGTTAAAGTGAACAAATATGAGGATATGCTTGACAAGTTATAAGATGAAAATCTCATGCCCCTTACTTACGAGTATCGTTCCTCATGCTACTCAAGTTTAGTGACAAGTAAGTTCTTGTCATTGTAAGTACATGTGTATCATAGAGAACCACCAATGGGGTACCCCTTGCCCGATGATACGGAAGAATCCCCATATCAAAATGACAAGACAAGCAGACAATGAGCATCTCAACATCCTTTTATTTCCTATTTGCATAGGGCTCTTTTTTTCTTTTTTTTTCTCTTTTTTCCTTTCTTTTTGCATAGGTCTTTTTTTATAGAGGATGCTTCATAGATTGCTCACTATGGTTACGCTGTAGGTTTCCACCATGATTAGGCATGGCTTAGACCAGCCGCCCACGCGTTTCTCTAACACATATACGAACTCCATGATCCTTACAAGCTCCCTTTTCATTTCACACCGCCGGGATCCATAAGCAAAAGAACATGATATCAACTAAATAAAGTGCAATGTTGAAAAGTGTTCCCCATGATAACATGGTTCTGATAATTCACAACTTACAAAACGCAAGCATATACGCAACATAGATGGGCACAATGGTTCAAGTTTATTAAGTGCAAGAAAAGTAAAGTGTGCCATCAAGTTCGTGACAGCTTTAATCACTGATTTTCACATAACAAGTTTAATTCGAAACGTAGATAAGAACACGAATATACTTAGAATAGCAAATGCTAATAGGTAGGTATGGTGGACTCTTTGGAATAACTTGGTTTTATTTGGAGTTGGATGCATGAGTGGAACTCATACTTAGTATGGAGGCTAGCACAAGACTGGGAGCAACCAACTAAGAGAGCAATAATGGCCATAATCATGCAAAGCGATAAACCATCATTAATTAAAGCATAAAGTGATATTACAAGTCGAAAACTAAATGATCATAGAGGCTATGGTGACTTAGTATAGTCTTAACATGGTGTGAGCATGCGCCAAGTCAACCCAAATAAATCATTAAAGGAGAATACCACAATAGTATGCTTTTATATGCTAAAACAACGCATGATTCTTTCAAGGCACATTAAGCAATCTCAATTGTTTATAACAAGTCATGCTACAGCAATAATCACTAAGCATAAAGCCAAAACAACAAGCATGACATGATAAAGCCTAAGTCACAGTAAAAAACAAGCTCCTTTTATACCACTTAAGCATGAACTTTCCTACTCTTTTCCAATCCAAATCAACTTATTTGAAAACGAATGTATGAATGCGGGGGTCCAACCAACTTTATTTAAGAAAACCAAGCAAACAAAAACTAAAAATGAAAACAAAGACGCTCCAAGAATAACACAACTGTGCATGAAACAATAAAAATGAAGTGTTTGGAAGAAACCTGAGATTTTTATTGATGAAGAAGGGGATGCCTTGGGAATCCCCGAGCTTTGACGCTTGTACTTCTTGAATATTTCTTGGGGTGACACGGGTGGCATCCCCAAGCTTGAGCTTTTGTCCATTCTTCATCTTATCACATTACTCTTCCCTACACTTTAAAATTTCCTTCATACAGAACTTCACACAATCTTCATTAGCAACATTAGTGTACTCAAGATAATAAGTCTTTTGGTTCAGTTTCAACACGAGTAAAACTTCCATTAAGACAAAAGCTACTGTAGCACTTCCTTTAAAAAGTTCCAATGATCAAAGAGAACTCAAAGAGAAAGTGATTAAGAGGCAAATGCAAATAATGGCAGAAATCTATCAAAACAGACCAGCAGGTAAAAACCAATTTTGTCGAAGACCTTCTGTTGTTCAAATCGAAAGGTGTTGAACTAACGAAAGTTGGATAACAACTTGGGGCAGAAGCACAAAATATTACAGCTCAAACCAACGTACAAAGATTTTCACGAATTTTTATAGCAAGCACAAAATCTGTTTCGGGACAACAACTTTCCCAAATCTTTTTTCTCTCTCATTAGAGGTTACTCTTGGCACAAAAACCACACAAAAAGGATAAGGAGCGGTTATTACAGACGTAATAACTTCCAAGACTCAACAAAAGGTTCCTAAAGAAATTTGGGTTATCGTGCTTTTCTTCAACGCCTTTGAGCTAGGCATGATAATTTCGATGATGCTCACATAAGAAATATGAATTGAAGTAAAAGAGAGCATCAAGAAGCAAATATGGAATAAATTTAAGTATAACCCACTTTCTATGAAAAGTAATCTTGTAAATAAACAAGTCATGAAATCACAAAGCAACAAGCATAGGAAAGCAAAACAAGTACAACTTCAAAATTTTCAACATAAAGAGGGGAAACTTAATATTATTGCAATACATAAAACCATATTGCCCTCTCTCATAATAACTTTCAGTAGCATCAGGAATAAAATTAACAATATAACTATCACATAAAACATTCTTATCATGAGCCACATGCATAAAATAATTATTGCTCTCCCTATAAGGATAGTCATTCTTATTAATCATAGTGGGAGCAAATTCAACAAAATAGATATCATTATTATTCTCATCACCATAATCATCAAATATAGGAGGCATATTGTCATCATAATTAATTTTCTCCTTAATAGTAGGTGGACTGAAAATATCATACTCATCATTGTAATCATCATATATCAGAGGTATAGTATCATCAAACTAAATTTTCTCATCCGTGCTTGGGGGACTAAAAAGATCATTTTCATAAAAACTAGCTTTAACAAGCTTAGACTTTTCCATAGCATTAGCAATAATGGTGTTTAAAGAATTCATACTAATAACATTGCTATTAGCATGCAAATAAAGTTCCATAGGTTTTTTAATTTTCTCTTCAAACACTTCATGTCCTAACTCAAGATAAATACTATAAAGCTCTCTAATTTTGTTGTTGTTTTCCGTTAATCCTAACTAGTGAAAATAAAAACAAGAAACAAAAAGATATAATTGCAGAATCTAAAGGAAATAACTTCGAGCACTCACACACCAGCTACAGTGTTAAAAGATAGCTTCGTAGCCAGAAGATGTGAGTACTTTTTACCTTACCTCCCAGGCAACGGCGCCAGAAAATAGCTTGATGTCTACGCACGCTTCTATTCTTGTAGATAGTGTTGGGACTCCAAGTGCAGAGATTTGTAGAACAGCAGCAAGTTTTCCTTAAGTGGATCACCCAAGGTTTATCGAACTCAGGGAGGAAGTGGTCAAAGGTATCCCTGTCAAGCAACCCTGCAATCAAGATACAAGAAGTCCCTTGTGTCCCCAACACACCCAATACACTTGTCAGGTGTATAGGTGCACTAGTTCGGCGAAGAGATAGTGAAATACAAGTAATGTGGATGATTATAAGTGGTAATTGCAATCTGAAATAAGAGTGGCAGCAAGCAAACATGTAACAGAATTGATTGTAAATGGTGTTTCAATGCTTAGAAACAAGGCCTAGGGATCATACTTTCACTAGTGGATACTCTCATATAAATATCTTCTCTTTATGATGCTACCCTGAACTACTCTTCGGTTGGACGATGTAGGGCTATAACAACACACCTTAAAGTTCGCATTCCCCATCTAGATAACCCCTCACTATCACCTTGAGCGCTAGATGGTTCCAACAAACACCACAATCTCATAGAGACATCCAACTCAAATTATACTCATGATAAGTATTTATGTAATCTTAGCCAAAGTGCCACACGGTGTGCACACTGTCAACTTCACATACGTGGGGATAAGTAGAGATTAATTTAAGTACTTAAGTAGCAGAATAGATCTATAGATTACAAAGCTCATGATCTCATAAGATCACGCATAGAGAGAGAGATGAACACATAGCTACCGGTAGAGCCCTTAGCCTCGAGAGAGAACTACTCCCTCCTCATCATGGGAGTTAGTAACAGCGATGGAGATGGCGGTGGAGTCGATGGAGATGGCTCTGGGGCACTTCCCCGTCTCGGCAGGGTGTCGGAACAGAGACTTCTGTCCCCCGAATCTCCTATTCGGTGGCGGCGGCGCTGTGAAACTTTTTGTGGAATTTTGATCTGGTTTTTAGGGTTTTCATCCCAGGGCGAATATATAGGTGAAGAGGCAAGGTCGGCGGAGTACCAGGGGAGAATATCATTTTGCGGCCCGAAAGTTGGGGTGTCCAGGCAACGCGCTACCTGAGTTCCCTGATATCATCCGCGATGACTATAGTTGGCGTGCCAAATACTCAGAGGGTCTTTTTCGGCACGAATTCAACTTTATGTTTCAATAAAAAAATCAGGCTAACGGTCGTCAAGTTGGGCCCCCCTGTCAGTTCTCGCCGTTATGTCGCTCATGTCGCTCCCGTCGCTTAGGTGTCAATTAAGCTTGCAGCGTTGGCGCCTGCATCCATTACGCGTCTTCTTCTTCCCCGGAGCGGCAATCTGTGGGGCGTCGCAGCCATGGCATGGAGCTGGGACGTGGACGAACCTGCTCGGCCCAGCTCTCCTCCCTGTAGGCTTGCAGCGTTGGCGCCTCCATTACTCATCTTCTTCCCCGGAGCGGCAATCTGTGGTCGCGGCCATGGCGCAGAGCTGGGAAGTGACGAAGCTACTCGGCCCCGCTCTCTTCCCCATCCCGAGTCGGAGCTCGCCCTCACCATGGACGCACCCATGGCACGGTCGGGGACGAGAATTGGTTCCCGATGAGATCTATCACCTTGTCGACCATGCTCGGTTCTGTTTTCCTCCTCTAGAATCTGAGCTCGTCGTCGCCGTGGTTGCACCCGCACCAATTCTGCCACCTCTGACGAGGTCTCTATGGTAGCTCAAGTTCTGGGGCTCGCCAAGTTCTGCCATGTTGGGCCTGTAAGTGTTGTTGTATGTTAAACTAGCATATCTCATTTGTTCAAATCTCTTGGGTTGTACCAACTTCATTGTGTTTAATTATGAAAGACAAAATATAAATGACTTCTCTCAATTTCTCGCGTAGAAAAATGCATAGCTAATTTCATATTCTCGCAGGAACTGGCCCCACTTGTTGAACCGGTGGCACTGCCACGATCTCCACGTAACCACGGTGAGTTCTCGAACCGAAAGTTGCAGTTACCACGTTTCTTCTGCAGTCATTCCTCTTCCTCAGTCATTCCTCTGCAGTTTTTCCTAGGCGCTTCTTCTTCCTCTGTTCTGGAACCGTCGGTTGATCTTCTTCTTCCTCTCGAAGGCAGTTCCTTGCAAGCAGTTCCTTTCACCCATTTCCTTGCAGGCATGGACGATGGGAAACGCACAACAGAGACCCTCTTGGTCCCTGCCCATGGCACCACGACTTTGACAGTGGTTTACACAAATGATGAAGCGACTGTGGAGACAACTCTCGCCAGGTTTGAGCAATTGCTTGAGAAAGAGAAGCACAAGTTTGTGGGGCTAGACTTGGAGTACACCCTGCAAATAAGCGAAAAAATCCTCCACAAGAGATCGTTGTCGTGCAAATCGCCATACATGAGGAGGTCCTCGTTTACCACTTCTGCAGGTATGTGAAATTTAAATTTGAGATCACCACTTCTGCATCCCTTGTTCCCTTACATCCCTAGAACCATCTAAGTGCAGGAGTAAACCAACTGAGATGCGTTGTCCGGCTCTCGTCGAGTTCTTGTGTAGGAAAGGGATAACTTTCACTAGCGTGGATATCACAAATGACACAATTATGCTTTCTCGTGCGTTGATAAAAATCCCAGAGGGGCACCACATTGACATCCAAAATCTGTACAAGATCAAATCATACCCAGCGAAGGATGGCATGGGTGATCTGGCAGCGGAAATCATCGATAAATCCTATGAAAAACTGAAGAAATTGAAGCGACTCGATCACGACTACTGGGAGTGGAAGCCGATGAGCTAGGCGCGCCTCGAGTATGCAGCCAGAGACGCCTACATGGCGCATGAGTTGTACAGTAAGCTCATTACCATGAAAGATGGGATGGTTAAGGTGGGGGTTTTCGCGAGAGAGCTATGCCCTAGTTGCAAGCTAGCCCAGGAGAAGAAGCGCAAGGAGGACAGAAAGCGGTTTCAGGACGAGCAGGGATCTTGGGACGGTGGCGACATCAAGCGGCTGAAGGGGAAGCAAGTCAAGGACGACAACAAGTGGTGGTGATATATTATGTGTTTGAACTAGATTTTAGTTTCTAGTTTATTATGTTTGTGATACATTTAGTTACTTCAATACAAAATTTGAACCAATTTAACTTGTTGATGTATTTCTTGATAATTATAATATAATCGAGCACTAGAAATATTTTGTAGTGTGCATGAGCATGATCAGTAAATATAATTTAACACTAGAAACTTTAAGGCACTCCATATAAAGGAGTAGATTAATATATAAGGTTCACGAGAGACACCACGGATATATTGTCTTACATGCCACACACAGGTAATAATTAACTAGAACAAAATAAAAGCAGGGGCTATAGCAGGAGGCCGGGACACGGAGACGCCTAGCAGGGCAGGGGTTTATCAGCAGGAGGCAGCGATAGCCTAGTCGATAGGATACAGGCCAGTCCTGACATACTTCCGGAGAAATTTGCCGTAGGCTGCGTGCCGCGCCAAGGTAATCGTCCTATGGCTTCTCCCTCTGCCTCTGCCAACGCCCTCCGCGTGCTGGGTCATGCTGTTGAGGTCCACATTGATTGCTCTGCCACAGAATGGGCAAAACAGTCTCCCCCTACGGTGGAAACGGATTAGCCCACACCGTAACCGCCTCAGCACGTAGCGGCTCTTGTTGTCCCTGGATTCCTTGCTAGCGCCCACTTCATCATCATCCTCCTGTTGATTTTTAAGAACATAACTTAGACTCGTACATATGATTGAATTGTATTACAACTCAAGAATTGACAACGTGTATATGTAAGACAATATATCCGTGGATATCAAAGATAAAGCATCTCATCAATAGTTTGATCGGTTCATATATCATTTCATCTCAACACAATGACAAATAATTGCATCAGATTGCGGCCTCATAAGTTTATTCAGGGATGGCGTGAGTGAACCAAGTAACAATTGCACAGCCTCTATTGTTATTGTACATCGCCCCAGGTTCACTAACTCGTCCCTAAAAAAATCTGACACCAATGTGTCTGCCTCTCTTTTGGGACAAATTTGAATCATTGGCCATAATAAGAAATTGAAATGTAATCGTACAAAACATTATTCAGGGATATACATAGTCAGGTACAAAAACAAGCCTAAATATTGTAATTATAAATAAAAAACCCAAACAATTAATCCTCAGGTGCATGTTAAAAATACTTATGATCAAAACCATTCATATACATATGCATCATACCAATCATTAAAAGATCAGAAACAATTCAAGGATCATATATATAGTTCCACATGAGAATAAATCTAGGGCCTCATAATTTGTTTTAGAGATGGAGTAGGCGAACCAAAGTACCAACAGCACAACCTATATTGTTTGTGTGCATTGCCGCCTCAGGTTCACCAACCCATCCCTAAAACACGACACCATCATACGTGTCTCCCCTTGAACTCTTTTGGGGCAAATTTCAATCATTGGCCTCGGTGACAAACTAAAATGTAATTCTTATACACTATGAATGCATGGAATAGATAATTTGAATATCATTGTTCTATGAATGTAGAATAAAGATTGCGGCCTCATAAGTTTATTCAGGGACGACGTGAGTGAACCAAGTAACAATTGCACAGCCTGTATTGTTGTTGTACATCGCCCCAGGTTCACTAACTCGTCCCTAAAAAAATCTGACACCAATGTGTCTGCCTCTCTTTTGGGACAAATTTGAATCATTGGCCACAATAAGAAATTGAAATGTAATCGTACAAAACATTATTCAGAGATATACATAGTCAGGTACAAAAACAAGCCTAAATATTGTAATTATAAATAAAAACCAAACAATTAATCCTCAGGTGCATGTTAAAAATACTTATGATCAAAACCATTCATATACATATGCATCATACCAATCATTAAAAGATCAGAAACAATTCAAGGATCATATATGTAGTTCCACATGAGAATAAATCTAGGGCCTCATAATTTGTTTTAGAGATGGAGTAGGCGAACCAAAGTACCAATAACACAACCTATATTGTTTGTGTGCATTGCCGCCTCAGGTTCACCAACCCATCCCTAAAACACGACACCATCATATGTGTCTCCCCTTGAACTCTTTTGGGGCAAATTTCAATCATCGGTCTCGGTGACAAACTAAAATGTAATTCTTATACACTATGAATGCATGGAATAGATAATTTGAATATCATAGTTCTATGAATGTAGAATAAAGATTGTGGCCTCATAAGTTTATTCAGGGATGGCGTGGGTGAACCAAGTAACAATTGTACAGCCTATATTGTTGTTGTACATCGCCCCAGGTTCACTAACTCGTCCCTAAAAAAATCTGACACTGATGTGTCTGCCTCTCTTTTGGGGTAAATTTGAATCATTGGCCACAATAAGAAATTGAAATGTAATCGTACAAAACATTATTCAGGGATATACATAGTCAGGTACAAAAACAAGCCTAAATATTGTAATTATAAATAAAAAACCAAACAATTAATCTTCAGGTACATGTTAAAAATACTTATGATCAAAACCATTCATATACATATGCATCATACCAATCATTAAAAGATCAGAAACAATTCAAGGATCATATGTAGTTCCATATGAGAATAAATCAAGGGCCTCATAATTTGTTTCAGAGATGGAGTTGGAGAACCAAAGTACCAATAGCACAACCTATATTGTTTGGGTGCATTGCTGCCTCAGGTTCACCAACCCATCCCTAAAACACGACACCGTCATACGTATCTCCCCTTGAAATCTTTTAGGGCAAATTTCAATCATCGGCCTCGGTGACAAACTAAAATGTAATTCTTATACACTATGAATGCATGGAATAGATAATTCAAATATCATAGTTCTATGAATATAGAATAAAGATTGCAGCCTCATAAGTTTCTATAGAGATGGCGTAAGCGAACCAAGTAACAATTGCACAGCTTATATTGATCGTGTACATGGCCCCAGGTTCGCTCACTCATCCCTATAAAAATTTGACACCAATGTGTTTGCCTCTCTTTGGGGCAAATTTGAATCATTGGCCACAATAAGAAATTGAAATGTAATCGTATCAAACAATATTCAGGGATATACAAATGCATCATACAACGCATTCATAGATCAGAAACAATACAAATATTATATATTTAGGTTCCATATGAGAGAAAAAATTAGGGCCTCATTTTTTTCAGCAATGGAGTCGGAGAACCAAAATACCAACAGCACAACCTATATTGTTTATGTGCATTGCTGCCTCAGGGCCACTAACCATCCTAAGAAAACGAGACCATCAGATGCCCTTGCACTATTTTGGGGCAAAATTGAATCATTGGGCTCAGTAAAGAATATAAATGTAATGTTATAGGCCTGCTGTGTATCGAAATCAACACTCAACTAGAAAACTCAACTAGATGGAAGATGAGCAGATTGGGGTTTTGTGACTAGACGGATTGGGGTTTTGTGACTAGATGGCAGATGCATCAATCAACCGATCGAATCATATATATACTACCCTACTTCAAGAGCAAAAGAATATGTACACGATTGAGCAAATCCTATGTATGAACAGTAAAAACTGTGGCTGCGACTAGAGAAGCTAGCAATGTAGTCCCTCGGACTCCTCATCAGGGACCTCCTACTCGAACTCATCATTCTCCGCGATTGCGTCGAAGATTTCTTGAACGGCGATGGGGTCGTCAATGTAGATCACCGGATTGCCTCCGCCTGCCGCCTGCCTCCCATCTAGATTTGCCGCTGGCACCATGATGTTTTCGGCCACCTGCTGCTCGGCGGTGATGGCTACAACCGGCTGCTCGGCGGCGATGGCTACCACCTGCTGCTCGGCGGTGATGGCTACCAACTGCTGCTCGTCGGCGACGGCTACCACCTGTTGCTCGGCGGCGACGGCTACTGGCTGGACGGATGAGTTCGCACCCCCGACGGCACGGCGACGAGCGGCGTTCGTGCCCGGAGAAGACGCCTCCGTCTGCTTGGCGACGACCAAGCCATCTGCTGCTTCGCCTTCAACTGGCTTCACCTCCAGATCTTCTCCATGCGTACGCTTCATGGCGCACCAAGGGAAGGAGGTAGTGCAAACGAGGTAGATTCGGCACACGTGGCAGGTGTAGATTGGGGTCTTGGGACTAGACAGACTAGGGGGGAATGACACGAGCTCGTGGAAGAAGAAGGTCGAGGGGGCTATAAACACCGGACTGTTCGTAGTCCTCGAGTGGACACGTGTGGTGGGCGGGGGGGTGGGGGATGGGGGCAGGGGGCTACCACGATGTCCACCCTTTTTTTGGTTCCCTTTTTTTGAAACAGCCACGGTCTCCATTTTAGAGATGCATTGAAAGCACGCTCATGGCAGACCTCGATTCCACTGCATGCAAGTGGCGCGAAACTAATTTCTAGCAACGTTAGATCTACTCGAGGGGGGCCCTTGACTCGTGGAATTTACTAGCGGTAGGGCCCAGTTGGAAGTAAGATTGAGAGCGCTGCATATAAATGGGATATGTTTGATTAAAATCAAGTGGCAATAAATTGCAGTGTCTCGTCGACAACCGTGCACTCGATGACCCCGTTGCCCTGTGCATGAGTTGTAGTAGCAGTAATAGGCTTTTCAGACTTGATTAAACTTGACATGACCGCTCGACGACTTTTTCGATGGACGGCATCGTGTTCCTTCCTGTAGAAGTCTCGCGGAGGGAGACATCCGTGCTGTCTCACGCTGTACTGTGAAGGGCACGGGGTGTGCAACGATCATCATTGGATCGCACAGAATACACGGTTGGTGCGCACGATCTGCGTGACAACTGTGACAACCAATCAGGGAGTAGCAGATAGGGTGAGCACAGTTTTGGGCCTCTACGAAAGATAGAGAGGGGGGTGGGCAAAACTAAGTAGTACCGCATAAAACCAAGGGCAAAATGAAGTAGTATAAAAATGGAATGTGTCTTGTACAATGAAATATATCGTGGAATACATCAAATTATGCCAAGATAGATCCACAAGAGCTCATTGGATGTGTATTCTTCTCATAAACCACACCCAGTGTCATTGCATGTGTGTTCTTCTAAACAAACCACATAAGGATCCACCAATGTCATTGCATGTCTCTTCTTTTCAAGAACCACATAAGGATGGGCCCACCAGTGTCATTGCATGTCTGTTCTTTTTCATGAACCACACCCAGTGTCAGTGCATGTCTATTCTATTCATGAACCACACCCAGTTTCACTACATGTCTGTTCTTTTCATGAACCACATAAGGATCTACCAGTGTCATTGCATGTCTTTTACTTCCATAAACCACATGTGGATCCACCGGTGTCATTGCATGTGTGTTCTTCTAAACAAACCACATAAGGATCCACCAGTGTGATTGCATGTCTGTTCTTTTCATGAACCACATAAGGATGGGCCCACCAGTGTCATTGCATGTCTGTTCTTTTCATGAACCACACCCAGTGTTAGTGCATGTCTGTTCTATTCACGAACCACACCCAGTGTCAGTGCATGTCTGTTCTATTCATGAACCACCTAAGGATCTACCAGTGTCATTGCATGTCTTTTACTTCCATAAACCACATGTGGATCCACCGGTGTCATTACATGTCTGTTCCTCTAAACAAACCACATAAGGATCCACCAGTGTCATTGCGTGTGTGTTCTTCTCATGAACCACACCTAGTGTCATTGCATGTGTGTTCTTCTAAACAAACCACATAAGGATCCACCAGTGTCATTGCTTGTCTGTTCTTTTCATGAACCACATAAGGATCCACCAGTGTCATTGCATGTCTGTTCTTTTCCATAAACCACATATGGATCCACCTAGTGTGATTGCATGTCTGTTCCTCTAAACAAACCACATAAGGATCCACCAGTGTCATTGCGTGTCTGTTCTTTTCATGAACCACACCCAGTGTCATTGCATGTGTGTTCTTCTAAACAAACCACATAAGGATCCACCAGTGGCATTGCCTATATGTTCTTTTCATGAACCACACCCAGTGTCATTGCATTTGAGTTATTCTAAACAAACCACATAAGTCATTGCAAGTCTGTTCTTTTCATGAACCACACCCGGTGTCATTGCATGTATGTTCTTTTCATGAACCACGGCTAGAGTCATTGCATGTCTGTTCCTCTAAACAAACCACATAAGGATCCACCAGTGTCATTGCATGTCTATTCTTCTCATGAACCACATAAGGATCTACCAGTGTCATTGCATGTCTGTTCTTTTCATGAACCACACCCAGTGTCATTACATGTGTGTTACTTCCATAAACCACATGTGGATCCACCGGTGTCATTGCATGTCTGTTCCTCTAAACAAACCACATAATGATCCAGCGGTATCATTGCGTGTGCGTTCTTCTCATGAACCACACCCAGTGTCATTGCATGTGTGTTCTTCTAAACAAACCACATAAGGATCCACCAGTGTCATTGCCTCTCTGTTCTTTTCATGAACCACATAAGGATCCACCGGTGTCATTGCATGTATATTCTTTTCATGAATCCCAGCCAGTGTCACTGCATGTCTGTTCTTTTCATGAACCACATAAGGATGGGCCTACCAGTGTCATTGCATGTCTGTTCTTTTCATGAACCACACCTAGTGTCAGTGCATGTCTGTTCTATTCATGAACCAAACCCAGTTTCACTGCATGTATGTTCTTTTCATGAACCACAGAAGGATCTACCAGTGTCATTGCATGTCTTTTACTTCCATAAACCACATGTGGATCCACCGGTTTCGTTGCATGTCTGTTCCTCTAAACAAACCACATAAGGATCCACCAGTGTCATTGCGTGTGTGTTCTTCTCATGAACGACATAAGGATCTACCAGTGTCATTGCATGTCTATTCTTTTCATGAACCACACCTAGTGTCATTGCATGTGTGTTACTTCCATAAACCACATGTGGATCCACCGGTGTGATTGCATGTCTATTCCTTCCATAAACCACATAAGGATCCACCAGTGTCATTGCATGTCTGTTCTTTTCATGAACCACGGCTAGAGTCATTGCATGTCTGTTCTTTTCATGAACCACGGTTAGAGTCATTACATGTCTGTTCCTCTAAACAAACCACATAAGGATCCACCAGTGTCATTGCATGTCTGTTCTTCTCATGAACCACATAAGGATCTACCAGTGTCATTGCATGTCTGTTCTTTTCATGAACCACACCCAGTGTCATTGCATGTGTGTTACTTCCATAAACCACATGTGGATCCACCGGTGTGATTGCATGTCTGTTCCTTCCATAAACCACATAAGGATCCACCAGTGTCATTGTCTGTTTGTTCTTTTCATGAACCACTCGTAGTGTCAGTGCATGTCTGTTCTTTTCATGAACCATACCCAGTGTCACTGCATGTCAATTCTTTTCATGAACCACATAAGGATCTACCAGAGTCATTGGATGTGTGTTCTTCTCATGAACCACACATGGATCCACCGGTGTCATTGCATGTCTGTTCCTCTAAACAAACCACATAAGGATCCACCGGTGTCATTGGGTGTGTGTTCTTCTCATGAACCTACCCAGTGTCATTACATGTGTGTTCTTCTAAACAAGCCACATAAGGATCCACCAGTGTCATTGCATGTCTGTTCTTTTCATGAAGCACATAAAGATGGGCCCACCAGTGTCATTGCATGTCTGTTCTTTTCATGAACCACACTCAGTGTCAGTGCATGTCTGTTCTATTCATGAACCACACCCAGTTTCACTGCATGTATGTTCTTTTCATGAACCACATAAGGATATACCAGTGTCATTGGATGTCTTTTACTTCCATAAACCACATGTGGATCCACCGGTGTCATTGCATGTGTGTTCACCTAAACAAACCACATAAGGATCCACCAGTGTCATTGCGTGTGTGTTCTTTTCATGAACCACATAAGGATGGCCCCACTAGTGTCATTGCATGTCTGTTTTTTTCATGAACCACACCCAGTGTCAGTGCATGTCTGTTCTATTCACGAACCACACCCAGTTTCACTACATGTCTGTTCTTTTCATGAACCACATAAGGATCTACCCGTGTCATTGCATGTCTTTTACATCCATAAACCATATGTGGATCCACCGGTGTCATTGCATGTATGTTCCTCTAAACAAACCACATAAGGATTCACCGGTGTCATTGAGTGTGTGTTCTTCTCATGAACCACACGAAGTGTCATTGCATGTGTGTTCTTCTAAACAAACCACATAAGGATCCACCACTGTCATTGCCTGTCTATTCTTTTCATGAACCACATAAGGATCCACCGGTGTCATTGCATGTCTGTTCTTTTCATGAATCACAGCCAGTGTCACTTCATGTCTGTTCTTTTCCATAAACCACATAAGGATGGGCCCAGCAGTGTCATTGCATGTCTATTCTTCTCATGAACCACACTCAGTGTCATTGCGTGTCTGTTCTTTTCATGAACCACACCCAGTGTCATTGCATGCGTGTTCTTCTAAACAAACCACATAAGGATCCACCAGTGTCATTGCCTATATGTTCTTTTCATGAACCACACCCAGTGCCATTGCATGTGTGTTATTCTAAACAAACCACATAAGTCATTGCATGTCTGTTCTTTTCATGAACCACACCCGGTGTCATTGCATGTCTGTTCTTTTCATGAACCACGGATAGAGTCATTGCATGTATGTTCCTCTAAACAAATCACATAAGGATCCACCAGTGTCATTGCATGTCTGTTCTTTTCATGAACCACATAAGGATCTACCAGTGTCATTGCATGTTTGTTCTTTTCATGAACCACACCGAGTGTCATTGCATGTGTGTTACTTCCATAAACCACATGTGGATCCACCGATGTCATTGCATGTCTGTTCCTCTAAATAAACCACATAAGGATCCACTAGTGTCACTGCATGTCTGTTCTTTTCATGAACCACATAAGGATGGGCCCACCAGTGTCATTGCATGTCTGTTCTTTTCATGAAGCACGGCTAGAGTCATTGCATGTCTGTTCTTTTCATGAACCACGGCTAGAGTCATTGCATGTCTGTTCCTCTAAACAAACCACATAAGGATCCACCAGTGTCATTGCATGTATGTTCTTCTCATGAACCACATAAGGATCTACCAGTGTCATTGCATGTCTGTTCTTTTCATGAACCACACCCAGTGTCATTGCATGTGTGTTACTTCCATAAACCACATGTGGATCCACCGGTGTGATTGCATGTATGTTCCTTCCATAAACCACATAAGGATCCACCAGTGTCATTGCCTGTATGTTCTTTTCATGAACCACTCCTAGTGTCAGTGCATGTCTGTTCTTTTCATGAACCACAGCCATTGTCACTGCATGTCAGTTCTTTTCATGAACCACATAAAGATCTACCAGTGTCTCTGCATGTCTTTTACTTCCATAAACCACATGTGGATCCACCGGTGTCATTGCATGTGTGTTCTTCTAAACAAACCACATAAGGATCCACCAGTGTCATTGCGTGTCTGTTCTTTTCATGAACCTCATAAGGATGGGCCCACCGGTGTCATTGCACGTATGTTCTTTTCACG
Organism: Avena sativa; assembly: GCA_916181665.1. Taxonomy (NCBI): domain Eukaryota; kingdom Viridiplantae; phylum Streptophyta; class Magnoliopsida; order Poales; family Poaceae; genus Avena; species Avena sativa. The sequence continues at coordinate 690,456,134 of OV702289.1, forward strand.
AACCACACCCAGTGTCAGTGCATGTCAGTTCTATTCACGAACCACACCCAGTTTCACTGCATGTCTGTTCTTTTCATGAACCACATAAGGATCTACCAGTGTCATTGCATGTCTTTTACTTCCATAAACCACATGTGGATCCACCAGTGGCATTGCATGTATGTTCCTCTAAACAAACCACATAAGGATTCACCGGTGTCATTGCGTGTCTGTTCTTCTCATGAAGCACACCCAGTGTCATTGCATGTGTGTTCTTCTAAACAAACCACATAAGGATCCACCCGTGTCATTGCCTGTCTGTTCTTTTCATGAACCACATAAGGATCCACCGGTGTCATTGCATGTCTGTTCTTTTCATGAATCACAGCCAGTGTCACTGCATGTCTGTTCTTTTCCATAAACCACATAAGGATGGGCCCACCAGTGTCATTGCATGTCTGTTCTTCTCATGAACCATACCCAGTGTCATTGTGTGTCTGTTCTTTTCATGAACCACACCCAGTGTCAGTGCATGTCTGTTCTATTCATGAACCACATAAGGATCTACTAGTGTCATTGCATGTCTTTTACTTCCATAAACCACATGTGGATCCACCGATGTCATTGCATTTATGTTCCTGTAAACAAACCACATAAGGATCCACCAGTGTCATTGCATGTCTGTTCTTCTCATGAACCACATAAGGATCTACCAGTGTCATTGCATGTCTGTTCTTTTCATGAACCACATCCAGTGTCATTGCATGTGTGTTACTTCCATAAACCCCATGTGGATCCACGGGTGTGATTGCATGTCTGTTCCTTCCATAAACCACATAAGGATCCACCAGTGTCATTGCCTGTCAGTTCTTTTCATGAACCACTCCTAGTGTCAGTGCATGTCTGTTCTTTTCATGAACCACACCCAGTGTCACTACATGTCAGTTCTTTTCGGGAACCACATAAGGATCTACCAGAGTCATTGGATGTGTGTTATTCTCATGAACCACACGTGGATCCACTGGTATCATTGCATGTTTGTTCCTCTAAACAAACCACATGTGGATCAACCGATGTCGTTGCGTGTGTGTTCTTTTCAAGAACCACACCCAGTGTCATTGCATGTGTGTTCTTCTAAGCAAACCACATAAGGATCCACCAGTGTCATTGCATGCCTGTTATTTTCATGAACCACATAAGAATGGGTCCACCAGTGTCATTGCATGTCTGTTCTTTTCATGAACCACACCGAGTGTCAGTGCATGTCTGTTCTATTCATGAATCACACCCAGTTTCACTCCATGACTGTTCTTTTCATGAACCACATAAGGATCTACCAGTGTCATTGCATGTCTTTTACTTCCATAAACCACATGTGGATCCACCGGTGTCATTGCATGTGTGTTCTTCTAAACAAACCACATAAGGATCCACCAGTGTCATTGTGTGTCTGTTCTTTTCATGAACCACATAAGGATGGGCCCACCAGTGTCATTGCATGTCTGTTCTTTTTCATGAACCACACCCAGTGTCAGTGCATGTCTGTTCTTTTCATGAACCACACCTAGTGTCAGTGCATGTCTGTTCTATTCATGAACCACATAAGGATCTACCAGTGTCATTGCATGTCTTTTACTTCCATAAACCACATGTGGATCCACCGGTGTCATTGCATGTCAGTTCCTCTAAACAAACCACATAAGGATCCACCAGTGTCATTGCGTGTCTGTTCTTCTCATGAACCACATAAGGATCTACCAGTGTCATTGCATGTTTGTTCTTTTCATGAACCACACCCAGTGTCATCCATAAACTACATGTGGATCCACCAGTGTGATTGCATGTTTGTTCCTTCCATAAACCACATAAGGATCCACCAGTGTCATTGCCTGTCCATTCTTTTCATGAACCACTCCTAGTGTCAGTGCATGTCTGTTCTTTTCATGAACCACACCCAGTGTCACTGCATGTCATTTCTTTTCATGAACCACATAAGGATCTACCAGAGTCATTGGATGTGTGTCCTTCTCATGAACCACATGTGGATCCACCGGTGTCATTACATGTATGTTCCTCTAATTAAACCACATAAGTCATTGCATGTCTATTATTTTCATGAACGACACCCGGTGTCATTGCATGTCTATTCTTTTCATGAACCACGGCTAGAGTCATTGCATGTCTGTTCCTCTAAACAAATCACATAAGGATCCACCAGTGTCATAGCGTGTGTGTTCTTCTCATGAATGAAATAAGGATCCACCAGTGTCATTGCATGTTTGTTCTTTTCATGAACCACACCCAGTGTCATTGCACGTGTGTTACTTCCATAAACCACATATGGATCCACCAGTGTGATTGCATGTCTGTTCCTCTAAACAAACCACATAAGGATCCACTAGTGTTAGTGCATGTCTGTTCTTTTCATGAACCACATAAGGATGGGCCCACCAGTGTCATTGCATATCTGTTTTATTCATGAACCACGGCTAGAGTCATTGCATGTCTGTTCTTTTCATGAACCACGGCTAGAGTTATTGCATGTCTATTCCTCTAAACAAACCACATAAGGATCCACCAGTGTCATTGCATGTCTGTTCTTCTCATGAACCACATAAGAATCTACCAGTGTCATTGCATATCTGTTCTTTTCATGAACCACACCCAGTGTCATTGCGTGTGTGTTACTTCCATAAACCACATGTGGATCCACCGGTGTGATTGCATGTCTCTTCCTTCCATAAACCACATAAGGATCCACCAGTGTCATTGCCTGTCTGTTCTTTTCATGAACCACTCCTAGTGTCAGTGCATGTCTATTCTTTTCATGAACCACACCCATTGTCACTGCATGTCAGTTCTTTTCATGAACCACATAAGGATCTACCAGAGTCATTGGATGTGTGTTCTTCCCATGAACCACACGTGGATCCACCGGTGTCATTGCATGTATGTTCCTCTAAACAAACCACATAAGGATCCACCGGTGTCATTGCGTGTGTGTTCTTCTCATGAACCACACCCAGTGTCATTGCATGTGTGTTCTTCTAAACAAGCCACATAAGGATCCACCAGTGTCATTGCATGTCTGTTCTTTTCATGAACCACATAAGGATGGGCCCACCAGTGTCATTGTATGCATGTTATTTTCATGAACCACACCCAGTGTCAGTGCATGTTTGTTCTATTCATGAACCACACCCAGTTTCACTGCTTGTCTGTTCTTTTCATGAACCACATAAGGATCTACCAGTGTCATTGCATGTCTTTTACTTCCATAAACTACATGTAGATCCACCGGTGTCATTGCATGTGTGTTCTTCTAAACAAACCACATAAGGATCCACCAGTGTCATTGCGTGTCTGTTCTTTTCATGAACCACATAAGGATTGGCCCACCAGTGTCATTGCATGTCTGTTCTTTTCATGAACCACACCCAGTGTCAGTGCATGTCTGTTCTATTCACGAACCACACCCAGTTTCACTGCATGTCTGTTCTTTTCTTGAACCACATAAGGATCTACCAGTGTCATTGCATGTCTTTTACTTCCATAAACCACATGTGGATCCACCGGTGTCATTGCATGTATGTTCCTCAAAACAAACCTCATAAGGATCCACCGGTGTCATTGCGTGTGTGTTCTTCTCATGAACCACACCCAGTGTCATTGCATGTGTGTTCTTCTAAACAAAGCACATAAGGATCCACCTGTGTCATTGCCTGTCTGTTCTTTTCATGAACCACATAAGGATCGACCTGTATCATTGCATGTCTGTTCTTTTCATGAATCACAGCCATTGTCACTACATGTCTGTTCTTTTCCATAAACCAAATAAGGATGGGCCCACCAGTGTCATTGCATGTCTGTTCTTCTCATGAACCACACCCAGTGTCATTGCGTGTATGCTCTTTTCATGAACCACACCCAGTGTCAGTGCATGTCTGTTCTATTCATGAACCACATAAGGATCTACTAGTGTCATTGCATGTCTTTTACTTCCATAAACCACATGTGGATCCACCGATGTCATTGCATGTCTGTTCCTCTAAACAAACCACATAAGGATCCACCAGTGTCATTGCGTGTTTGTTCTTCTCATGAACCACATAAGGATCTACCAGTGTCATTGCATGTCTGTTCTTTTCATGAACCACACCCGGTGTCATTGCATGTCTGTTCTTTTCATGAACCACGGCTAGAGTCATTGCATGTCTATTCTTTTCATGAACCACGGCTAGAGTCATTGCATGTCTTTTACTTCCATAAACCACATAAGGATCCACCGGTGTCATTGCATGTTTATTCCTCTAAGCAAACCACATAAGGATCCACCAGTGTCATTGCGTGGGTGTTCTTCTCATGAACCACATAAGGATCTACCAGTGTCATTGCATGTCTGTTCTTTTCATGAACCACACCCAGTGTCATTGCATGTGTGTTACTTCCATAAACCACATGTGGATCCACCGGTGTGATTGCATGTTTGTTCCTTCCATAAACCACATAAGGATCCACCAGTGTCATTGCCCGTCTGTTCTTTTCATGAATCACTCCTAGTGTCAGTGCATGTCTGTTCTTTTCATGAACCACACCCACTGTCACTGCATGTCAGTTCTTTTCATGAACCACATAACGATCTACCAGAGTCATTGGATGTGTGTTCTTCTCAGGAACCATACGTGGATCCACCGGTGTCATTGCATGTATGTTCCTCTAAACAAACGAAATAAGGATCCACCGGTGTCATTGCTGTGTGTTCTTTTCATGAACCACACCTAGTGTCATTGCATGTGTGTTCTTCTAAAGAAACCACATAAGGATCCACCAGCGTCATTGCATGTCTGTTCTTTTCATGAACCACATAAGGATGGGCCCATCAGTGTCATTGCATGTCTGTTCTTTTCATGAACCACACCCAGTGTCAGTGCATGTGTGTTCTATTCATGAACCACTCCCAGTTTCACTGCATGTCTGTTCTTTTCATGAACCACATAAGGATCTACCAGTGTCATTGCATGTCTTTTACTTCCATAAAGCACATGTGGATCCACCGGTGTCATTGCATGTTTGTTCCTGTAAACAAACCACATAAGGATGGACGAGTGTCATAGCGTGTGTGTTCTTCTCATGAACGACATAAGGATCCACCAGTGTCATTGCATGTCTGTTCTTTTCATGAACCACACCCAGTGTCATTGCACGTGTGTTACTTCCAGAAACCACATATGGATCCACCAGTGTGATTGCATGTCTGTTCCTTCCATAAACCAAATAAGGATCCACCAGTGTCATTGCATGTCTATTCTTTTCATGAACCACGGCTAGACTCATTGCCTGTCTGTTCTTTTCATGAACCACGGGTAGAGTCATTGCATGTCTGTTCCTCTAAACAAACCACATAAGGATCCACCTGTGTCATTGTATGTCTGTTCTTTTCATGAACCACATAAGGATCCACCTGTGTCATTGCATGTCTGTTCTTTTCATGAACCACACCCAGTGTCAGTGCATGTCTGTTCTATTCACGAACCACACCCAGTTTCACTGCATGTCTGTTCTTTTCATGAACCACATAAGGATCTACCAGTGTCATTGCATGTATTTTACTTCCATAAACCACATGTGGATCCACCGGTGTCATTGCATGTCTGTTCCTCTAAACAAACCACATAAGGATCCACCAGTGTCATTGTGTGTGTGTTCTTCTCATGAACCACACCCAGTGTCATTGCATGTGTATTCTTCTAAACAAACCACATAAGGATCCACCAGTGTCATTGCTTGTCTGTTCTTTTCATGAACCACATAAGGATCCACCAGTGTCATTGCATGTCTGTTCTTTTCATGAATCACAGCTAGTGTCATTGCATGTCTATTCTTTTCATGAACCACACCCAGTGTCATTGCATGGGTAGCCGTTAGACCGAGTCTTCTAGAAGGCACACCCTAACACAGTTGTTCTGCTTGACGATTGTTACATACCGTTCGATTGGGGCGCTTGGACAATTGGGATGGTCTTCGTGAGAGCGATCCGCGAGTAGGCTGTTCTGCGGCATGATTGGCCACGCTTGCTTTGGACAAACTGGCAACACCGGGCGCTCCCTTGTTTCGAGTGTCACGTCTCACGAGTTCAGTGGGCCACATCCTAGTGTCACGCCCCCATTACTTCTCTTCCTTCCTGTACTTCTCTTCCTTACCCTCAAAGCCACTTTCCCCACTTCACTCCCATCCTGCCGTAGCCGCTAGCCGACGCCGCCTCCATCCCAATCCCCTCTCCGGCAGCCACCCCCCCACCCCTCTCGCCATGGGTTCAAGGGGAGACGGCGAGGAAACGCGTCGTGACGACAGGGCGGTGATTTCGATGTGAGTCGTCTCATCTCTATTTCTATCATCCGTCGCCAGTTATCTATTTTTGAGCGAGATCTAATCTGTTTACTCATGCGCGTATGATGTGTTAGGACAACCAGACGATGTATGACTCCGATTATCACGGTTTAGAGGATGAAGACAGTCCTCTGGTATGTAAATATGGATATGTGCCTGCTAAATTTGTAGTCTTCGAAGGACGAAACGCAGGCAGGAGGTTTCTACGGTGTCAAGGACATCGTGCAATGATGCAAGGCGGAAGTTGCGGTGTTGTCAAATGGGTAGATCCAGAGTGGCCCAAATCGATGCAGAAAACGCTGGACAAACTATGGGAAATGACTATCGAGTGGAAAGAATCCGTATTCAGCTCACTTCTTGACAGTGTTGAGATGAATCTATGGGAACCAGTTGACACGACCAAGCATAAGCGAGATCTCAGGTGGGTGCAAGACAAGGTTATCAAAGTCGAGAAGGAGAGGGACGAGGCGTTGGCCTTGAAGGCTAAAGCAGAGCAAGAACTGACTCAAGCAAGGAACGATCTCCACCAGGCCAAAGTCCTGCAGTACACAACTACGAGTATTGACAAGTGCATGAGGAAAAATGCAGAGAAACAATTGAAGCTGTGCAAGGAAGATGTTAAAAGGAAGGAGCAGACAATTCGATCCTTTCTCTCGCAGGAAGATGCGCACCAGGCCAAGATTAGGAAGATCAAGGAGATGTGTGATAACTAGTTCTATTTAGCTTAAGCTCCGTGCCTTTTTAAGTTGTAATATTTGTACTTGTTGACCTAGCGGTCTAAACTATTGGTCCCGGATTCCATGGAGGAAAAAATTGCTCTGACCCCGCATTAATTTGTGGAAGAATTTGTGATTTAGATCAATTTCTGCCTCGATTTAGATCTCTGTCCCGGATTGGGAACGTAACCGTGGACCAAAGACACCTTTGCTACTAGTGTATTCTGACACTAGTGGTTTGTTTAAACGTAATCTACGTGGATTGTTCCGCATGCAAATGGCACAACCACAATTTATAAAGTGGAAGCACGTACACCCAGTTACTGGAGATCCGGGAGCTTCGCCAGATGCAGGGGATGCAGGAGCAGAGAGGCGGTGAGATAGACGGGCTCAAGATTAGGCCAGAAAGTGGTACCCATTTCCTCCTCATCTAGGCATTATCGGTGAGAACATTGTTGTTTATGTTGCCACGTCGTTGTGCAGCATCTGAAATAAGTTGCTGCTTCATGGAGTGTGGAATCTTAAATAATTTATTTATGTGCCACTTACATTCCGTCATATTTGGAGACCTCCTATCCCCCAGCAATCGTGGAACCGGTGGATCATTGTTTTCAGATAGCAGTGGCACAATCACAATTTTGGATTCAACTACTGACTCGGGCGTTTCCAAACCCTAAGTCGCGGTACATTTTACTCAGAGAATGTGGGTAGATTGTTTCGCCCAGCAACGTGCCACACACAGAGCGATCAGAATTTAACAGAATTACATATATAGGTTCAAGTTCAACACATTACTATGCATCTTCATTGCCAGCAGCTTTCTTTCGCAGCCTGGGTGCCAAGCCTTCACGTCCACTAGCTTCTTCATTTCTTGCCTTCTTCCTCTTCCTTGGTGCCAATTTTCTTAGCTTCACGTACTCTGCATCGCCAGGAAATGGGCACCAGAATCGTGTCCAACATCATCTTTCCACTCGTTTTTAATTTCTTCGGGCAGCAAAATCACTGACCCGGCAGTCATGTTTCTAACCTTGTGGCGCTTCCTGTCAAAGAAACAAGATTGTTGCATAACTGCCTAATATCTACAGAGTAAATAAAACAAAAATTACAATTCAGCACAAACATGCGAACCCCAAGCGACCTTTGCTTACCAGGAGCTAATTGGGTTCGAGCAACCACCCTGTCCAAGAATAGAAGGGCGACTCCCAGTTGCAGCAGCTTCCACATCCAGTACATGACATTTCAGGTCAAACATGGCAGCCGAAGCATACCTTTTCATCAACCCAATTAGCTGACTGTCACACGTTATAGGAACCATGATGCCACATTTATCCATGAAGCTGAACTTTGCTTTCCGCTTTGGCCATAATTCAACATGATTACGCAGAGCAGAAACCATACTAGATATAGTGCAGATCTGTGCAGGCGCTTCTTCCATCGTGAAACAATGGCTTCCATACCACTTGCCATTAGAGTCGTACCTGTAGAGGACTACCGTAACCAGGTAAGGAGGGTCCGCGCAGATCCCACTTGACAGAAAACTGTGGACAAAATATGTTTGTCAGCGTTGGGCTAACAAACAATTTGAGGTTCACTAGCCAGCTAGCAGTTGTAATTAGTGCGAATAGCAAAGAGAAGGGTAGCTCACCCGCTTGTAGACAGAACTTCTTCTTTCTTGATAGTAGGATCTGCCATCCTCCGAGCTGCTCGGCTCGTCGGCAGCGGAGGCGGGCTAGAGCCTCGCAACGGCGGCTACGGCATGCGCCATTGGAGTTCGGGATCAGCGACTGGGCGCAGCAACTGGCCGCAGCAACTTGGCGCCGGAAGTCAAATGTCTGAAGGGATCGTCCTGTCTGGAGGGTGGATTCCGACGCCGCCGGTGCTAGGGGAAAGCTGGGAATGGATTTGTGAAATTGGTCAACGCATCCAATCCACTTAGCTGCTCGATTTGCCTAAGAGGTTGCCGCGTTGGCGCCCGTGTCATGGACAGATAACCGACATGTGGGTCCCGACCGTCTACTTCACGGGGCGGTTTAATGGAATGTTTGTATTTGGCAGGGGTGAGATGAGTTTGCCTCCAATTGGCCCCTCTCGGTAGTTGGCGGCCCAACTTTTCGAAACGCGGTGATTTCAGGCAACTTAGGTACCACCATGCGCTGGCCTGCCAACTTTGGTACTGCAGACGAACAAGCCCGTACCAGGGGGCCCACACCCCCTGGTGGCGTGGCTAGGGCTGGCCACGCCACCACCAGGTGTGGCCGCCCTGGTTCCTCTTTTCGTCTCCCCTCTAGACTCCGTATTCCTTCTGGTGAAATATTGACTTGGGGTTTTGTCTGGTTCAATTCCAAGAATATTTCCTTACTAGCTTTTCTAAAACCAAAAACAGCAGAAAGCAGGCAACTGGCACTGTGGCATCTTGTTAATAGGTTAGTTATAGAAAATGTGTAAAAATACTCCAAAGTGTGGACAAAACATAACAAAATAAGTATAAATAAGCATGGAACATCAAAAATTATAGATACGTTTCCAACGTATCAACTAGCTAATAAACTAACTAAAACTAGCTAATAACTCAAATTTAAAAATAATTACACACTAGGAGGAAGGGGGTGGCACAACCTGCGAGGTGGTGGTGGTGGCGGCTTGCCAAGGTGCGCGCGGGTGATGACAGCGGCGGCGGTCCGGTACGGTGGTGGTTGCTGCGAACGACGGCAGGGCGGTTCTCCGGCGTGGTGGCACGGTCGGGTGGTGGCGTGTGGGGCGGTCCGATGGTGGCAGGACGAGCTCGGGCAGCCTGTCGGCGTGGAATCGGGGCAGTGCGCCTATGAGCTCCTTCGAATCGCGTCGGGGACTTAGCAGATGAGATAGGGAAGGAGAGGAACAGGGACGCGCCGTTATATACGGGAGGGCCTTTCGTCCCGGTTGGTAGCACCAACCGAGAAAAAACGGTCTTCAGTCCCGGTTGGTGGCACCAACCATGAAAAAGGTCTTCAGTCCCGGTTGGTTGCACCAACCGTGACTTTTTTCTGGGCAACGAAATGGCGCAGAGGAACTTTAGTCCCAGTTATTTGCATAAACCGGGACTAGAAGTCCTTGTTTCAAATGTTTTTCAAACTTTTTTAAATGTTTCCGTCTTATTTCTTATTTAGGTGTTTAAATTTGAAATATTTTGAATCTGAAAAAACTTTCTGTCTTATAAAATAATTATTCTAACTATTCAAACTATTAATTTGAAATGATTTAAATTTGAAATGGTTTAAATTTGAAATTTCTGAAATGGTTTGAATTTGGAATGGTTTAAGTTTGAAATTGAAAAAACTTTCAACATGAAAAGTTTTTGAATTTGAATAACTAATCCAGAACAATTTTCTGTTTTCTAAAATAATTGTTCAAACTATTAACCATCTTGTCATTTTCAAATAAAAATGCATTAACTAATAATCGTTCCATATTTTTGAATTTGAAAAAACTTTCAACATGAAAAGTGTTTGAATTTGAATAACTAATCCAAAACCATTTTATGTTTTCTAAAATAATTGTTCAAACTATTAACCATTTTGCCATTTTCAAATAAAAATGAATTAACTAATAATTGTTGCATACTTTTGAATTTGAAAAAACTTTCAACATGAAAAGGGTTTGAATTTGAATAACTAATCCAGAACCATTTTCTATTTTCTAAAATAATTGTGCAAACTATTCAAACTATTAACCATTTTGCCATTTTCAAATAAAAATGCATTATAGAATGAAAACAGTGGATCTCGACAATCTTGGATACAGAGACGAACCATTCGTCCTAGCCAATGGCTTAGTCATAATCATGTCTAGCCCTATAGTACACAGCTTCAGGGTCATCTTACGAATCGTCTTCGTCTTCGTCATTGTCGCTATGGCATATTCTGGGGATCCTTAGCCCTTCATCGGCTTGTGCACGGGGGAACCGGGGACCATCAACCATGGAATATTCTAGGGGAGCCTTCCACTCCGGTCTCGGATACACGACGCGTGGGGGAGGGGGATCCTGGATTATGACACTACTACGATTATGGCCTTTACCACCGCCACCCTTCTTGTGGCTTTGTGGCGGGTGCAAGTGCGGGTACCGTAGGCGAGGATGATCTCCCTCGGTGATGTGGCGCATCACATCAGCGATAGTCCGGTTTGCCCACCACAAGCGACGACCGGCTTCATTGTGTTTCACCCGGGGTGGGCCGTCATCCTTGTACCTGGCGAGCTCCCTTTCCTGCCGGTTAGCAAAGAAGGCATTCCAGGTGTCGTAGTTGTCGGGATCCCAATGGGGATCCATCCGCTGCTCCAGCATGAGCTCTAGGTAGAAGTGGTTCGTGATGGCCTCCTGGCGGACAGAGCCTTGAGGCACAAAAGGGACAGGAACTCCTCCAACGCTCAGCATCCAGTCAGCGGGCAGCCAGTAGCCCGACGGGCATGGGTAGCTGGAGGCGCACAGCGCCTCGGTCTCCTCGAGTGTCAGAATGGCCCCAGTATGCAGTGTCCATTGTTGTGAGAGAGGAAGGTGTGGATGTGTGGATAGCCATGGCATGGTCGGCCTAGATATAGAGGGAAAGGGCGATAAAACATGGCAGGAAGCGGTGGGAAATGGCAGGAAATATCTTTAGTCCTGGTTAGTGGCTCCAACTGGGACTAAAAGGCCCGGATAGAGAGAAAGTGAGGGAAAACATAGCGGGAAGCAATGGGAAATGGCGGGAAATATCTTTAGTCCCGGTTAGTGGATCCAACTAGGACTAAAAGGCCCGGTTAGGGGGAAAGGGCGGGAAAACATAGCGGAAAGCGGTGCGAAATGGCGGGAAATATCTTTAGTCCTAGTTAGTGGCTCCAACCAGGACTAAAACACCTCGACAAGGGTGAGTGTCGACATTATGTCGTGAGTGTTGACACTATGTTGTGCTGCTTAATCTATAAATAGGCATCCTTGTGAAGTTATCAACTACAAACATGATGGTGTGCGAGAGCAGGGACACCACTACGGCCAGCTTGAGGGAGATGCCTAAGGATCTAGTCCTCAGGCATCTTCTACAAGCTGGCCATAGAGGCACTCCCTAGTATGTGAAATTAGTTAGCTCCCCGACGTATTGATCTAACTAGAGAAGTTATCAACTACAAGATGGTGTGTGTGCAAGAGCAGGGACACCACTACAGCCAGCTTGAGGGATATGCCTAAGGATCCAGTCCACAGGCATCTTCCACAAGCTGGCCATAGAGGCACTCCTTAGTATGTGAAATTAGTTATCTCCCCGGCATATTGATCTAACTAGAGAAGTTATCAACTATGGTCAAAACGGCGGGCATGAAGATAGGGAATGAGCCTTGTTAAAACTTGCATTGGATCTCTAAAGAAACATCATATTGTGAGTCTAAAAATGATTTTTTTTCAAAAAACCACGAGCATTAGATCATGTACATGTAGTTCAAATCGGGCCCACTCCTACCGATTCGGCAGACATTTGTCTTTTTCACCCGGAGATGTTATAAAGGTATGAGATCTCCCGGTTAGGAGATCGTCCATGTAAGGTGGTCTAGTATTTTTTTTTAAATGGGGTGGTAGTATTTTTAATTAGCATTTCGGTGGTTGCTTCACAAAACGGCCCATTTTTGGCGCTCAGAAAATGGAAAATGGCTTTTCCATGCGACGAAAAGGAAAACTTCCTCCTATAACATTGTTCATCATCCTAAGATGCACATGCATGCACAATATGGGCACAGTATCACAAACTATGCCTCGATTCTGCACATAACATTCGTCATTTAGACCGAAAGGCATGAAACCTCGAACATGATAGGTCATTTTGTCAAGGTTTTTTTGAGACATAATCAATATACCAAATTTGGTATTTTTCCTTGCAACTATGTCACATAATATGACACCACACGAAGGATTTACATTGTTCGGACCGTTTTTGAATTTCGTATGCCCGTTTCAAAATTTACCCGTTTCAAACTACAAGTACACAATTTGAGGCTGGCCAGATTTGAACTAGAGGTACACAATATGAGGCCATGAACCTACCTTGGTGTATGTCCCTTGCTTATGATCGCTTCGGCCAAAACCATGGAACATCTTCTTTACTTAACGGGATGCTTGGGTCAGTTTTCACTATGCAGGGCGGAATTTCATCAAACTTATTATAATCTTCTGACATGTCTATCTTGTCCTCGACTCCCACGATGTTTCTTTTCCCTAAAAGAACTATGTGACGATTTTTCTCATCGTGTGATGTATTCGTTTCCTTATTTTTTTTATTTTTTCGGTATGGAAGACATGTCCTTCACATAGAAAACCTGAGCCACATCATTGGCTAGGACGAATGGTTTATCTTTGTAACCAAGATTGTTGAGATCCACTGTTGTCATTCTGTACAACTGGTCTACCTTTACCCCTTCTCCATTTAGGTTCATCCATTTGCACCGAAACAAAGAGACCTTAAAAGAAACTCCATAGTGAAGTTCCTATATCTCCTCTATGTAACCATAGTATGTGTCCTTTTCCCATTCTCGTCGGTTGCATCAAAGAGGACACCACTGTTTTGGTTGGTGCTCTTTTTATCTTGGGCGATCGTGTAAAATATATTCTCATTTATCTCGTACCCTTGGAAATTCAATATAGTAGAAGATGGTGACCCGGCCAACAAGTAGAGATGACCTCCAACAGTGGTGTCATTCATGAGATGTGTTCACAACCAACTGCCGAAAGTCTTCATGTGTTCATCTCTAATCCAGGATTCAGGCTTTCCCGAGTTGTTGGAGCATACAATATTCTTGTGTTCCTAGATATACGGAGCTGCCAAGGTGGAATTCTGTAAAACCGTGTAGTGTGCTTGAGTGAAAGATTGTTCGTCCCTATATATCATTGCTTTCTTTCCCAGCGTGCCTTTTCCACTCAGTCTCCCCTCATGCCGCGATTCAGAAACACCAATTGGCTTAAGGTCAGGAATAAAGTCAACACAGAACTCAATGACCTCCTCTGTTCCATAGCCCTTGGAGATGCTTCCTTCTGGCCTAGCACGGTTATGAACATATTTCTTTAACACTCCTATGAACCTCTCAAAGGGGAACATATTGTGTAGAAACACAGGACCAAGAATGGAAATCTCTTTGACTAGGTGAACCAGGAGATGCGTCATAATATTTAAGAAGGATGGTGGGAACACATATTCAAAATTAAGAAGACATTGGACCACATCCTTCTGTAACCTTGTCAGAATATCTTGATTGATCACCTTCTGAGATACTGCATTGAGGAATGCACATAGCTTCACAATGGGTACTCGAACATTTTCTGGTAGAAGCCCCCTCAATGCAATCAGAAGCAACTGCATCATAATCACGTGACAGTCATGAGACTTCAGGTTTTGGAATTTTTTCTCTGCCATATTTATTATCCCCTTTATATTAGACGAGAATCCAGATGGCACCTTGATACTATAAAGGACTTTAAAAAATATTTCCTTCTCTGCTTTCATAAGAGCATAGCTGGCATGACTTAAGTGACGCCCTTTATCCGTCTTGTTCTGTGGATGCATGTTATTTGGGTATTTCATACGTTGTTGGTCCTCCTGTGTTTCTGGTGTATCTTTTGTCTTCCCATACACGCCTAGGAAGCCTAGCAGGTTCAAGCAAAGATTCTTCATCACGTGCATCACGTCGATTGAAGAGCGGACACGTAGGACTTTTCAATAGGGTAGCACCCAAAATATATATTTCTTCTTCCACGTGGGCGTGTGTCCGGTAGCGACATCGTTCAGAACAGATTGACCACCAGGACCCTTTCCAAATATTACTTCTATGTCCTTGACCATACCAAATACATCATCGCTAGTAGGGAGTGCTAGCTTCTTCCGGTGATCTGCCTCACCTTTAAAATGCTTGCCTTTCTTTTTTACTTGATGATTGGTCAGAAGAAATCAACGATTACCCAGGTACACAACCTTCTTACATTTATGCAAATATGTAGCTTCAGTATCATCTAAAAATAGTGTGTGCATGCCTTGTATCCCTTGTTTGTTTGTCCTGAAAGGTTACTAAGAGCAGGCCAATCATTGATGGTTACGAAAAGCAACGCTCGTAGGTCAAATGGATCCTCTTTGTGCTCATCCCACACACACGTACACCTGGTTTTCCCTATAACTGTAAGAGTTCTTCAACTAATGGCCTTAGGTACACATCAATGTCGTTGTCGGGTTGCTTTGGGCCTTGGATGAGCACTGGCATCATAATAAACTTACGCTTCATGAACAACAAAGGAGGAAGGTTGTAGATACATAGAGTCACATGCTAGGTGTTGTGACTGTATCTCTGCTCCCTAAAAGGATTCATGTCATCTGTACTTAAACCAAACCATAAGTTCCTCGCATCACCTGCAAAGTCCGGGAACTCTCTCTCTATTTTCTCCACTGTGACCCATCAACGGGATGTCTCAACTTCTTGTCTTTCTTACGGTCTTCATTGTGCCATCGCAACAAGCTGGCATGCTCTTTGTTTCTGAACATATGTTTCAACCTTGGTATTATAGAAGCATACCATATAACCTTAGCAGGAACCCTCTTCCTAGGGGGGTCGTCATCGCCATCAACATCACCAGGGTCATCTCGTCTAATCTTATACCGCAGTGCAGTGCATATCGGACATTTATCAAAATTCTCGTACTCTTCACCGTGGTAGAGGATGCAGTCATTAATGCATGCATGTATCTTCTGCACATCTAATCCTAAAGGTTAGAGAGTCTTCTTTGCTTCATATGTACTCTCGGGCAATTCGTTATCCTTTGGAAGATTTGGCTTCATTCTTTTCAGTAACTTCTCAAATCCCTTGTTAGATAAACCAGTCTCTGCCTTCCATTTCAGCAATTCCAGTGTGGTACCGAGCTTTATGCTACCATCTTTGCAATTTAGGTACAACAATTTTTTGTGATCCTCTAACATGCCCTCCAACTTCAACTTCTCCTTTTTTGTTTCACAGTCTCGCTTTGCATTAGAAATGACCCGACCAAAATCATCAGCGGGCTTATCTGATGCCCATTCTTCACCTCCTTATTCTTCATTTCCTTCCATTGCAGTATCACCATATTCAGGGAACATAGGGCGATAGTTGTCATCATCCTCTTTTTCTTCATTGTCTTCCATCATAACCCCTCTTTATTTCTCCATGCTTGGTCCAGCAATTATAGTTGGGCATGAAACCTCTCCGAACTAGGTGGCCGCGAATGATTTTCAAGGAAGAGTATTTCATGATGTTCTGACATTGAACACATGAACACATAAAACCATTCTCTTTGTTTGTATTAGCCACATTGATAAATTTATCCACGCCTTGAATGTACACGGATTCACGTTGGTCACCATACATCCATCCCCGCTGGTTCATCTGCATCATATAATTAAGTTTACCATTATTACAGGACATCATGAATAGTGAAATGACCACTTTACATCGACACATGCATTATTGTATCAATAACAGATGAAAGGATAATGTTGCTGACCTCGATCGAGGAGAAAAGAAAGAGGAGAAAGTCTTAAGTGGGCTTGGGCACCTCATATCATTTTTTTGTGTGAAATCAAGCGGTATCATTCTCTCAGGCATTTCATCGAAATCCTAATGTGCATAGGGAAAAACTAGCACACACACCTCACACCTTCGACCAAGAAAAACCAGAGGGAGGGGCTGGCTGGGGTGGCGTATTTATTAGGTGGACTAATTATCCCGGTTCGTATTATGAACCGGGACTAAAGGTGTGCGGCAGGCCACGTGTCTGACGCACGGCCTTTAGTCCTGGTTTGTAATACGAAACGGGACAAATAGTCTTTTACGAACCGGGACGTATGCCCCCGGCTCCTGCGCGATGCTCGGGCCGCTCGAACCGGGACAAATGCGAGCATTAGCCCCGGTTCGTGGTGGAACCGGGACAAAATCTCTAGGCCGCTCCGAACGAAAGGCAGTTTTCTATTAGTGTATGTTGGACTATT
The DNA here is from genome assembly GCA_916181665.1 of Avena sativa. NCBI lineage: Eukaryota > Viridiplantae > Streptophyta > Magnoliopsida > Poales > Poaceae > Avena > Avena sativa. The sequence goes on from OV702289.1 coordinate 690,473,214, forward strand.
AAGCAATTTCCTCATGAGATTAATTACCGAAATCATCATTATGTAAGCACTAGCAGATCTAAACACATGTAGCCAAACAACCACATCTAGTAGATCTGAAAATCTAGCAAGAACTAGTACATACAGAGAGAGGAATAGCACATACAGGTTGACCGGGAAGGTCATCACCGCTGCAGCATCTTGGTCCTTGTTGATGTCGCCCATGGTGCTGTTGAGATCATCGGTTACTGAAGAAAAACACGAACAGAAGCGAGCAGTCGCGCCGAGACGCTCCCCAAAAATCTTATCGTCCATCTCCTGATGCAGGATCTCAACGGACGGGGTTTCAGAGGCCTGCTCTTCTGGACGATAGTGCACGCAGTCGTTGGGATGGGAAAGGCTAGATAGCAGCACAACAAGAGGAACAAGGCGAGAGAGACAGAGGAAAGAATAAGATCGTTTAGATTTGTCTGTCTCTCTCTATAGCCTGGGAGGTGAGCCGACCAAGTCGCCACGAGGTGGAAGACAAAGACACACGTCAAACACGCACATGAATATTGACACGTACCCAACAGCTAGTGCACCATACAAAAACTTAGTCTTCCACAAAACGGGTCTCTAACTCGATTCACGCGACGCGACATGAGGAGCGGCGGAGGAGGAGGAGTGCGTGTGGACTCCTTCTCTTCTCACTCACTTAGTGGAAAAGAAACAACTCACTTTATAAGCTGGTCTAACTCTCTCCCAACTAGCAATGTGGGACTAAACTTTGTCTCCCACACAGTTCCCAAGCTGCCATAATAGATGGGCTTTGAGATTTCAAGATTTATACATGGGTTGCTTACATGGGCCAACATATTATCCTGGGGTAACTTCTTTTATCTAGATTGGGAACCGATTGTAGGCAGCTTCGTGCACCCTAAAACATGGGGTCATCTTTAAATATATGTAGCTATGTTTCATTGAGTTTTATGAATCCATAAGTTGGTGTTGGTTGATGAGATAAATTCTAGAAAATCACTGTCATGCTAGTACCAACTACAAAGACTGCACTCAAGCCTAGGGACAAACACGAATTTCAGTTTCAGTAGGCGTAGGGATAGATAACACATCATGCTTGTGTAAAATTAACAAAAAAATTACATTAGAGTGCTTCCATGAACCGTGAAACCCTGTGACCTATTTATACGCTGCTAAAAGTCTGAAATTTATAATAGTTAAATGCACTGTCATTGATTAATCTGGAAAATTTTGAGCTTATTTTGCCTAGTTATTTCAAAGTTTGGCATGCTTCTGTTAAATCCAGCCAAACTTTTGTTAATTCAAATCATGTTCATTGAATAATATGTGAAATTTTGAGCTCCCAATTTTGCCAAGCAGTTTAATAGTTTGGCAAGTTATTGATACTAGACGGATATATGAGCTTAGTCTAGCCTCCTGCACAACGTTATCGCATTAGTCGGACATGTGAGTTTCGCCTCGCCACTTGCACAATATTGTCGCATGGCGTGTCTAGAGCGATGTATTTGGTGGTGGTTTGTTTTGTGTTGATGCCTGTGGTTATTTTGATTATTTATGTTGAGCGGGTCATAATGAGATTCTAAAGAAAGTAGCGGGTCTTGGCCTTGATATATTAAACCATTAATATTTGCAAAAAGTTAGTAGCCATTTATACAATTACAATCACAACCTAGAAAGTGATTATATCATGGCGAATGGAGTAATACTAAATAATTAGAACCTTATGCACCAACCTACCACCTTGATTGTCCATGACTGAGAGGAGACAATTCATCCCCTACAACCGCACGCACTCTAGCCTAAATTAGGTCAGAGGTGTAAGGATGAAGAGCATTATAAATCATAAGAAGGTATTATGTATTTGTAAGACATATATTGTCACAAGAAAGACAAGATTCATGTAGACTATGTTGGGAGCGGGAATACAAATTACTCCAATAAAAATTGTGGTGTACCTTGATATGGAATATCTATTGAAAGAGATAATGTCCAAATCTGTTTGCATCATAAACATACAGAGGCAAACAATAGAATCGGCCAATGTCATACATGCGTGGCTCTATTTGGCATCACATATATTTCCACCAGGATATAGATCAGAACGCAAACTCAAAGTACAAATCTCAAAATGCAAACTCAACAACTTCTACACTTGGTTTTTCCAGCTTCTCCGGAACAAAGAGAATTAAAAGTTCAGTTACGGAGGTGTCGTAGACATGCAACCTAACAAACCTTATTTTTAGACTTGAGGTTCAACTCAGCCTGGCTCCCTAATATTTCTAGACATTCTTCCGTTGCTCTAGAAGTTCCTATGACCAACCTTCCATAATTATTTAACACTCGGCTCATGTACAAAAACAATATGTGAATCATGGTCTACAATAATATTCTAAACCAACGCTTGTTTAAGTGCACATCGTTCTAAATACTTGCACTTGGAAGAGAGAAGCAAATGAAAACAAATTATTCAGTTATTGATATGCAAATAACATCTACAACTTAAGATTTCTCTATCTAAGAATAACAATAGGATGATGGGGATAGAGTGTCTGATCACCTCAGGAGAAGCGGCTGATGGGCATATTTAGACGGCAGTAGTGGTGGAGCTCATCACCCTCGTCGTGCGAGAGAAGAGAAAACGGTGATGCATCTCGTCGCTGGAGTTGAGGAGGAGAACCTACAATAGAGCAATGTGTAATAAGACTGTAATGAGGAACAAACTTCTCGACTGATCTCCCTCATTTCTTTTCCCTGCTATTGATACAAATTTCTCAATGCCACGGTTTACCTGCCAGAGAAAAATGTAAAAACAATACTAAAACATTTATCTGGTCCATAAAAGCATTGGTTCTTCAACACATATTCATACACACCACGATACCACAGAAAATTAGAAGTTAATGCACACCATGATTCTGCAGCAAATTAGACAAAATTAAATTATGGAACAAATACCTTGTGATATCCTTGTCCCGGAACTTGAAATGGTGGAAAGGCATATCAATCCATCTGCACAAAGAGACAATTCGTGAATGTGTCATTAGTACACAAAGCTAAAACCTATATCTATACGAACCTAAGTATACATCCTTACAAATCTGTAGGAATTGATCGACTGAGAAGAGTTGCAAAAAGAAGTAGGGGGAAGACGACAAATCGGCTAAATTGATGAGATTTCTCGTTGATCCCCTCCAGATCGAGTATGGCATGCCCTTCCTAACCAAACGCCACCGCCACAGCTACTCCTGCCTACCTGCTCAGGGACATGTCTTCTTCATACTCAACAAGGAATTGAATGGGACAAAGAGATAGCGCAACATAATGCGATAGGATACAACCTCACCTCATAGAACACGATGTCTTGAAGATCGAACGCCAGGGAGACTGGACACCAGGCGCCCTCGCATTACTCTTCCAGCCGACACATGGGGGAGCGAAATTTTGGAGCTCGCCTGCAGGTGATGGAGGTGGGGATCCGGCGCGGGCCCTATGGGCCACGGCGCCCGTAGTTCCATTGGAGGGAGGACGGAGCAGATGGGAACCGCAAATCCATTGGGTTCCTAGAGCTTCCTGATAGATCTCATATTATATTTAGCCTACATCCCTAACTATGATTTCCTTTCCATTGAATTGGCTTCGCCTTTTCTTGATTAGAAATAAAAATGGCTCCCGCATCTTCTAAAAGAAAATAGGGGTGTTAAGAGAGAGGACAGTAAAAAAGACGGCACACCCACCTTGCATGGAGGAGGAGCACACATCGCCCGCCACGCACGAAGCTAGTCCTCACCAGCCCACAAAACATGGAGCGGCATAGGCCTACATGCAGTGGTAGCATGCCCGACAAGTGGCCTGAAGTCAGCCGCAGACTAGAGGAGGCAGCCCTTTGGATAAGAGGAGGCGAGGAGAACACGCCATGGGAAAGGAAAGGGCGCATTGGAAGAACCGGAGGCGCCGGCTTCAAGCCCCAGGCGACGCCTTGCTGCAGGGGTGAGCGACCAAGAAGCGAAGACCCGAGAGGGCAAGTACCTAGCGGCGGAGCTTGACCGTGGGGGAGGAGCTTCCCAGGAAAGAGGGTATGGTGGGGAGGAGGGCACCGGGACGGAGTCCCAGCCGTTGGTGGGATGCCAGATGCGAGGAGGAGCAGAGCCAGAGGCGCCATCTAAACCCCATACAGCTGCTGCTTCACCCATGCTAGGGTTTCACGCAAGGGTCCACGTTGGGTTCAGAGGGGAGGAGATAATGGGAGAAGAGGTTATCGTGAGTGGAGGGGGTGGAGGGAATAGAGGTGAGAGGGAGATCTCGGGAGCGGAAGGGGCGGAACACGTTGCTGGGGAGACGGAGGAGGGGCTAGGATGGGCAGGACCTCAGGTGGAGGGGAACGTGACCGAGATAGGGTGGGGGTGGGAGTGGGGGCGGGACGGGAGGGACCAGATCGTAAGACTTCGGTCAACACCTGAATATACACACTTGAGATGACTCAAAGCGGAGATCAGACGGACACAAACGCGCGCGTGGACAAATGGCCTCAGATGGCTTGCTTTTGCTCACGCTTAAGCTATAGTATAATAGGACAAACTTTTTGTCAAAATTTCAAACAAGTGCAAAAAATTAAAAAAAAAAATCCTGCTGCCCTTGTTGTTTTGTGATTGTGTTGTTTTAGCTGCCCGTGTAACACAATTGTTGGTGATCGCAAAGGTTGTGAATTTAGCTTGTATTTGTGGTTCTGCAGAATAATACATTTGCACATTTGATCAAAAGCCCCTTTCTAAGTTGGTCTGTGAGGATGCAGTGAATGCATCTGCGCTGGCTTCCCTGGAGTTTCATGTAGCATGTGAGCCGTGACCAGTGGCATAGCATCCTTCCTATTACCGTCTCCCTCTTTCCTCTCTTCTAATTATTTTATTGATTTCCTTGTATTTCCTATGTTTTAGCTCCTCCTGCTGCAGTCTCACTGATCTTATTTTTTTGTTCTTGCATCTTCAGTGGGAAAGATCTCAGAATTTGTAAGTTTGTTTACGTATTTTTATGTTTCTATGTGGGTTACTGTGAATGTTAAGGGGAAAATGTTGAATCATTTTACAAATTAAAGAGAGGTCTATGTACATAAACTTTTTTCTATCTAATCGGACCACAAAACGAATGCCTTAACGCTAAAAAAAGAGAGGTGAATGTGAAGTTAATTAACAAGTTAGTGGTTAACTTTTATTCAAAAAATAGTAATTAATTCAAGTGTTCTATGATAACCACGTCCATGGTTAAGTATATTTTGGTACAAATTTTTCAGAATAACTTTTACATGTGTATATTAATACCAACATGTATTGTGTAAACCAATGTGAACAAGTTCAGTTAAATTTGCTAAAAGTTCTAATTTATTAGGTTTTATGATTGGGCACACCCATATTTTGCACTTCACTTAGTCATTCCCCCCCCCCCCCCCCCTCCCCAAGATTTCGTTCAAGGTCCGACATTGCCTCCGGTGGTGTTTTGGTGATCATGCCCTCCATTGTTAGTTTTGATTGAGTTAGATTTTTATATGTGATGTAATTTCTTTGCCCGTGAGTTCCTAGTTAGTTTTCATTAATTATGAAATATGATTTCATTTACGGTGGAATCGATGATCATCTAATTGTTATTCATGCATTTAACATGAATAGACTAGTTCTCTATTAAGTGAATTTGCACTGCTGCAAGTGAGCTATCTCTTCCCCTCCACCATGTACTTTTGCCCAAAAAAGTATTTTTCTTGTTAAATGAATTCAATGTGTACGGGGTAGAGAAAGCATGCATGCATGTATGAAAAAAATCACACAATCAAAACCTTTTGTGTGCATAGGCAGTAGATTTATAGGCACTAGTGTATGCTCAATTTTTTGATTGTTTGTTGCTTAGTATGGATAAGAAGAGCTGAAATTTTTATGTTTTCAGGTTTAAAGTAAATCGGAGGACGAGCGGAGGGGTACCTGAAGGCGGCGTTTGAGGGGAACCGGGAGGAGGAGGGTGGTGGAACGCCATCCGCGACATCCAAGTGCAGCGGCAAGGCGCTCCGGTGGCTGCAGTTCGACTAGGAGGTCTCTATCAATAATAGTAGATGCAGACGTGGTGTCGTGTCGTGTGGGTAAAAATCTATTCTTCCTAACAAATCTGATCTAGAACTGACCTAGGCACAAGGACATGTGGAAGAATCGTCACATTTCATAGGAGATAAATGTCGCGTATGAGCTTCTCTCTCACCGCATGTCTCAACATCGGCCCCATTTTGGCCAATGACAGAGTAGTTCTACTCTAAAATTCAAACTTTTATGGCACTCGAAAATTAAATTTATAGAAGCATCAGAGCGTTAAAAAAACATTACAGTAAAGTGTTGCCATGAACTGTGAAACCACAATGACCTATTTATACGCTATTAAAAGTCTGATAGACTATAATCAGGGAGTAGTAAAGATTATGTTCATTGTCATTGATTTATCTAGGAAATTTTCAGCCTATTTTGCCTAGTTGTTTCAAAGTTTGACATGCTATTCTTAAATTCAGCCAAACTTTTGTCAAAATTCCCAAAAAAAAAAACTCAAGGAAATCTGATTATAATCTACCAAAAGTTGGGCGTTTCAAAGTTTGGCTAGTTCTGTTAGGTTTAGCCAAGTTTTGGACAAAATTTCAATTTCTTCAAGTACATCTAAAAATTTCCCAAGGAAACCTTCCTTGAGATTAGTCCGTGTTCATCCTCTGTTTTTGCTTTCGTCCAAATGGGATTGAAGTAGCCAGTTATCGAGCTAAAAACGAGAAACAGTGCCACAATGGCCTTTTGAGTTCAGTAAACTTTTATGTAATGCGAAAGTCAAATTTGAAGAGGTATCGAAGCGTTAATAAAAAACTATTAGTACCAGTGCAGATGCAACTGCACAAATTATAAAAGCCGCAGCAAAACTTGGTTGCAAAAACTCCGCCTACATCGACATATTATCGTACCTCTCACTCGAAGAATCAGAGAGACGAAATATATAATATCGGTAGCTCACACCATGATCATGACCATGATGTTCAGACTCTTAACCGTGACTGTCTCGCTACTAGCAGACGCCATTGGTCTTCTTGGCAAGCACAAACTTCTTCCATGCCTCCGTCACGGACTTCTGCGTCTCGAGCTCCGTCTTCTTGACGTGCCCGTTGGCCACGATGACGGTCTTGGGCAGCCTGGCCGCCGGCAGCAGGGCGGCGGGAGGCGTGAGCTTGGAGGAGGGGAGGGCGTCGAGCTGGCACATGACCTTGTCGATGTCGAGGACGAGGCGCTCAGCGAGTGTGCGGCTGAACTCCTCCCTGATGACGACGCGGAGCACGGTGACGTGCTGCGCGTCGGGGGGCATGGTGTAGGCGGGCACGATCCAGCCGAAGCGGCGCAGCATGTCGGAGATCTCGAACTCGTCGTGGCGGCTGTGGTCCTTGAGGGAGAAGGCGACGAGCGGCACGCCTTCGTCCTTGGAGACGATGTTGAAGCGGCCCGTCCTCTCCAGGCCCTCCTTGAGCACCATGGCGTTCTCGTGGCAATTCTCCATGATGTTCCTGTACCCCTGCATCGCGAATTTGCGATCGATCGCGTCAGACCACCGAATTAATGAGCTCTCCTGAGATCGGCGGTGTTGTGGGGAAGGAACAGTAGTGGTATAGTGAATGACAGTACCTCGAAGCCGTGGCGAATGAGCTGGTAGTACTGCGCGATGACCTGGCTGGATCCTTTGGAGAAGTTGAGGGTGAACGTGGGCTGGTCGGCGCCGAGGTAGTTGATGTGGAAGATGAGCTCGTCCGGCAGGTCCTCCTTGTTGCGCCAGACGCACCAGCCGATGCCGGCGTAGACCAGGCCGTACTTGTGGCCGCTGACGTTGATGCTCTTGACCCATGGGAGACGGAAGTCCCACTCCAGCTCCGGGTACAGGAACGGCGCGATGAAGCCGCCGCTCGCCGCGTCCACATGGATCGGCGTGTCCCAGCTGCAACACGGGGCAAAACACTTAGCACGCCAGGCCAGAGATGTAAATGGCAGGTGGTGACTCTGTTTTCGGTTCAGTAGTTGCTCAGTCTGCTAGTAAGTTACCCACCCAGTCTCCTTGTTCTTCTTGTCGAGCAGGTCGTTGATGAGCTTGACGTCCTCGAACTCGCCGTTGAGCGTGGAGCCGAGGATGGCTGCGACGCAGATGGTGTTCTCGTCGACCATCTCCACCGCCTGCTCCGGGTCCATCACGTAGTACCCCTCCCGCAGCTTCACCTCCTTGAGCTCCACCTCAAAGTACCGAGCGAACTTCTCCCAGCAAACCTACGGAAAACAACAAACAGGAATCCGTCAGAAACTTCAGAGAACATCAGGTCTCAGATCTTTCTTCAGGTTAGGCGGCTGCTTACCTGGACGTTGGCGCCGGTGATGATGTTGGGCTTGTCGAAGGGCTTGCCCTCGGCCCTGCGCCTGTTCTGCCACCTCCTCTTGAAGGCCAGGCCGGCCAGCATGATGGCTTCCGACGACCCCACCGTGCCGACGCCCACGGCCGTCTCGGACTCGCCCAGCGGCGCGTGGAAGAGATGCGCGATCATGTTCACGCACCGGTTCTGCAATGCACACGAAAACGTCAATCAGACAAGCTCTGTTTTCCTCCAGTTCAAAGCGGAGATCGGTAAAGAAAAAGAAAAAAGGAATACTGTACCTGGAGCTCGGTGGTGACCGGGTACTCGTCCATGTCGACGTAGTTCTTGTTGATGGAGGCCATGATGAGCTTGTCGCACTCGGGCTCCATCCAGGTGGTGACGAAGGAGGCCAGGTTGAGGCGCGGGTTGCCGTCCAGCATCAGCTCGTCGTTGATGATCTGGTACGCCGCCTCCTTGGGGATCGAGTTCTCCGGCATGCGGTACCTGCACACACACGATCAGTCCACCAGCCGCGGTCAGTCAGTATACTTACTCTTCCTCGGTTGGAAAAACAGCTAGAACAGCATGCCTTGGGAGAGACGCGCGGACATAGCGCGAGGCGAACGTCGAGTGCACCGACACGTCGGTGTCGGAGGGGGCCCTGGAGAGCACCATCGCCGCAGCTCGCCGAGAGGATCGGGTGAAAGCTAGTAAAATCTGATGTCGCCGCCGCTTCTACCTAATAAGCTCTCTTTGAAGAAGTTGAATCAGACGCAAATAGGCGGCCGGATTGGTGTGCGTTGTGGTGGAGGCGATGCCCCCGGTTATATACCCGGCCGGCGCGGTGTGCAGATATGGAAATAGTACTAGCTAGCTGCAGAGGGAAAGTAGTAATTAATTAGGGCAATTCTTGGGCAGAGGGTCAGCCGTGCGGACGCGGCGTATGCCATTGCTGCCGCCGTATGCGTAATTGCGTATGCGTTCCAAAAGGAGAGGTCAAAGTGAGAAAAGGGAACAGAGAGTCAGGCCCGCCCGGTCCATGGACTAGTACTACTATTCGTCCTGTCCGTTGAATAGGCAAGAAGCAACGGTCAAGGCAACAGAAACTCAGAAAGTTCTCAAAATCAAAACTAGAAAGTCACAAGGAGAAAAGGCCTGCATTAACTTTGTGGTTAGACCCCTAAATTATCGAGTGGTTTCTAGAATATGTTAGTCGACTGAAAACGCAAAAGAAATACTAGTTGCTCCACTTCTGGAGCTATGGATCTTGTTCCATATTTGTGTTTTTTTTCTGAGAAATGTTCCATATTTGTGTTTTGCAGATGGTCTTCATGTCTTGGTACTATGGTTTCTTGAGGTCTGGCCACCTTCGGCTTCATCATGGAGCTAGGGAGGTAAGGTCTCTTCGAAGTTGTATGGCTGGATCTGGGGTGGTCGTTCACCCCTTTTCACCGCTTTCTTTTGTGGGTCGGGATCTGTTTACCGTCGCATGTGTTTTCTCACTCTGAACTAGGACTTCTCTGTTATCTCCTCGAAACATTTTCCTGGCTCCGACGTGGTTCGAAGGTCGAGAGAAAACATCGAGCTTCGCTCACGGCGTGCTGCCGCCGAGTGCAGGAAGGAGACGGCGCTCGGTTTCTCCATTGACTTGTCTATAATTTTATCTCTTTTTTTCAAGGATGGTCCTCCAAGAGTTGGTTGACTTTGGCCTCTTCGTGAAAATAAAGTGGAGCTATTTCATAAATGTTTCTTGGACCGGTTAAAAATCTCAAACAGCTAGTCTAAATCAAATCCGAATTACGAATTCATGTTCTTGCTTAAAACTTGAGTTCGTGTCTACTCCGTACGTGTAGTATGCTCGATTGGTATGCATCGATCAGGACAGAGAGGCCAAAGTCGATTTCCACGTAACCAAACCACACTCTGTTTCTTGTTGATGTCTTTGCTCAGGTCAGGTGCCCAGATTTCAAGCCAAGAAACGTGCGCGCCTTGCGTTGCGGGATCGTAATGGCGGGATGCCTAAAACCGCGCAGCGATTACCATCAACGCCTCCGGTCGAAGCGAAGCAGCCCCACCCGGCCGGCGGCCGGCCGCATGGGCCGTGGCGTCCGAGTCACGTCCCACACGCGCTTGCTGGGTGCAGAGTGCAGACAGCAGTGACCGCGTCCAGCACCGACGTCCTGCCCCAGGTTTTGCCGGACCAGGCGAAACCGCCGTCACCGGTCGAGCCTCCCTGCGGGCGGGACGCGGGCGTGCCGTCCAAGAAAAGCAAGGGGTGGTTTCCGTGCTCCGCCGTTTCCAGTCCTTGCGTGCCCACTGGCTCGCCTTTATTTTCCGTGTCGTGCGCAGGGCATTTCCATTTCTAGAGCCTGATTGCCTCGGCCCTTGCCTTTAAGGGTGTAGTACCCCCTACCCTACCAGCAACCAAGTGCGAAATTAAGACTGACCATTCGGTTCAACGCGATTAGAACATACTCATTCCGTCCAGAGAAATAAGTGATTTACATTTTTTTTTTAGATTCAGATGTACATCTATATACTAAAACGTGTTTAGATAAAAAAAAAATTAGAAATGAACACATATATTACCTAAGAGAGTGTTTAGATACCTACAAATTTAGAAAAATTTAAGAAACATAGGGATATCTATATTACAAGAGTGGAGTCACTTGGTGAGTCACTTGCCGCGCTTGTTCAGATGACGTCGCACAATCTCCAAACATTACAGGCTAGGTTAGGTGATACTCCCTCCTCCGTTCGCAAATGATTTGCACTCAAGATTTGTCCTAAAAAGAGTGGAGTATATCTATATTACAAGACACTTAATAAATGCAATTAACTCCTCGTATTGTAATCACTTTCCCACTTCATCATCTAATCTTCATTCTTCTCCTCCACATCATTCACCAATCATCGTTCTCCTTTTTCATTTATATTGGTGAAGACTCGTAAACGAAGAGAGAACTAATTTGTCTAATATTATTTGGATGTACACTTATTTGCGGAAGGAGGGAGTAGCAGCTAGAGAGGCATCCGCCATTGGTAACGTGCCATGTTTGCCTCGATCGGTACCAGAATGCAGGCCTGCTGAAACAGACATGAACCGATCCAAGTCCACCTGGTGCGTGTTCGCTAGCAAGTGCAAGCTTTGGAAGAACTCGACATACTTCCTCCGTTTAAAAGTATAAGACGTTTTAGCTTTATGAATCGAATGTATCTAGACGTCTTTTAGTGTATAGGTTCGTAGAGGTTCAGAATGAATCTATAAATTTAAAGATGTCTAGGTATATTCGTTTCACAAAGATAGAATGCCTCGTATTTCCGAACGGAGGGAGTACATACGAGTACGCGCATTTTGACGTCCATACATCACGGAGCAAACGCATACAGATTTTCAAGTCCATCATGCGCATAGCAGGTAGTAGCAGCATAACGTGCGTGCTCCGTCGAGGAATATACTCCATCTCTGTTCATCAAAGCAGCAATATTCAATCACGCAGGCACCACACACGCAAAAGCCAGCAATATCGCCCGCAGAAAATTTCCGGCGGTTCTTTGTGAGGAATAAAAACACCAAAGGCATTGACAAATCATCCCGTGTTCTCGGTATTGTCGCGGTCGCGGGAGTCAAACGCAGGAAGGGACGCGGCTACTAGACAACAGCCGATCGAATAAAATCATCCCGTGTTCGTCAGTAACCGGGGGAGGCCCGTGCTGGCGGATTCGCGGTTCGGTTGGGTGGTTTGACCGACGTCGGATGAAGATCTGCCTTCCCCTGTTGGGATCGCGTTGGAGTTCTGGTGTGCATCGCTTACTTCTCCTCAGCGAGCAAAGAATCTGAGAACTTTTCAATGCACCGTTTAGGTTTAACATACCATGTCGCTTCAACTTTTCTAGATCGTCTCTAGACTCTCGGTATTTTTTATTTTTATTTTTTGGAAAATATTAGTATATATTAATATTACGGAGGTAGCAATTTTTTCTCTAGACTCTGCAACAATGCATGCACTAGTGGTTTTACGGATGCACGCATCACAAAAAAAAAGAATTACAAAAAAAAAGTATTATCACAGAGAACGATACCTCCAAGCAACGACACTAATACCATCAGAACGACACAAGTGGTCCAACCACTCCAATAGCAACATCTTCAAAAAAGAAACAGTGCACAAGCCTCGTCGTCGCTCGACCAAAATCATAGATTTTTACCCTGAATAAAGTCCTTGTTCGTAAAACAATATCTTCAACAACATCATTTCTAGACACAACCAATTAAGGTCAAATCTTGGATTTTCACCCTGCAAGGTAATGCTGAGAACTCTTCCTGTGTTGTTGCCACCACAAACATCGCTGCTGCGAGTCATAGATCACACAGCCAGTTCATCGTCGCCACAAAGACTCAAATCACCATCATTGTCGTCATGTGTCGAAGACTTGACACATGATGTTAACAAACAACAGAACTTCGTAATGCTCTCCCTGAAACCAAACGGTCAGAAAAAACGTGGGTGCGAATGACCAGATATCTTTTGATCCAACAATTTCCAGACATAATGCGACCATGAGAATTTACTGGCGGAGTCTTCCGGCATTCACCTCTCCAGTCCGATAAAAAAAAAACAAGTTGATCTTCGTCTTCGCGCTGAAACCTGAAGAAACCCTAGGATCGCCACCATTATTCCGCCGAACCAGCAGTCTCCGTACCGCTAGCCGGTCAGCGTTTTGGCCTTTCGATCTCATGGCCGAACCCAGATATATTGTTATGGTTAGTCTCTCTAATATGTATGGTAGCGCGTCCTTTTATTAAGAAACAGTATAATTCAACAAGCTATGCCTTCTCACAGCAATTTGACACTCTCAGACAGAGGATCAAGTTGTTCGACGCTCGAGATTGTACCAGGTCGTCGAAAGATTGCCTCAACGATTTCTCCTCGCCACGTCAAATCGCTGGCCGACCGGTGCTGGGCTGCTACTCTGCATGTCTAATTAGAAGTCATGTGGTTAATCGGGCCGAGAGCATCTCAAATGGGCCAATATACTACTCTCTTCGACCCATATTAGTTGACTTAAATTTTTCTAGATTCGGACGTATCTAGTATTGAGTCGGAGGAAGTATTAAATTTTGTTCCGAAAAATAGAATATGGAAGGCTCGCTGCTTCCTTTATCTCTTCCTTAACCCTCGGTTTGCGCCGCCGATGACCGATCCTCGTGCCCTTGTGTGAGCGGCGCCTTGCCGCTGCCCAAGATCCCGGCAAGGCGACGCGAGCAGAGGATTTCCGAGACTCTATTCCACCATCATCCCCTCCCACAATCCCACTCCATGCTTTTCACTACCAGCATCGAGCCGTTCTTCTCGGGCGTGGGCGCCAGGCGGATGGTGCGTAGTCAGCGAAGGCTACTCCAATCTCTAAACTCTGGTTGCCTCTGATTAATAAATGTGTTGCAAACGTACAAGGGAGTATTTTATTCACAGTTTTGATGTACGCTTTGCACGCTAAATCTTGAATTCGGAAACAATTTATTGTAATCAAAAGGGTCAACGATTATGCTGTGTGCTAAATTAGGAATTCAGAAAAATCTGTATCTCCTTGCTGATATGTGTTCTACGGACAAGATTTAGATTGTAATTAGTCCATTATTTCAAGGTTACATCAATCATTCTTTGAAACTCTATGCAAATATTTCTCTACCCTGCTTCCATGCGTGTTGCTTTGCGGTCTCTATTTCGTTAATTAGATCCATTGTAGCACACGTACTCTTCCTCCTATTACCAGCCATATAGAGCACTGCCAGTCCGGAGCCACTATTAATGTAATGTTGTATTTTATTGATTATACACAATAACACAATTCAGGTTGAGCTCTTAGATTGAAATTATTTAACTCCTAAATTTTCATTATTGAGGTGGTGCAAGATCTAATGAACAATGTGTCTCGATAACACTTACAATTTATCCTGTTAGATGTTTGCTTCCTTATAGGTGTTCCTGTGGCCACGGTGTATACTATATAGTTTTTTTCAATTTATCGCAGGTGCACTTTGTTTACCTCAATGTAAGAGCATATATGTGTTGCTTTGCACTTCTTCATTCTCTGTATGTTCGTAGTTTCAGATGCAGAATCAGGATTCTCCGTTCTTAGTTCTTCCATGGTGCTATAACCTCCCTCTTAGTACAACATGAATTTTCTGCATTTCAGGTTTTTAAGGCTAGGTTGCCAGGGGCTGATGTGATGCAACCGAATCCTACTACCTGCTCTGCTCGGTAACAACAATTTGATAACTCTTATGCTAGCTACATACACCAGGTACACTTAATTGGTTATCAATCTTATTTTGTTTGTGCGTAATGTTTATTCTTGGAACAACATTGCAACATAATATGTCGGTGCGAACAAATACAGAATAGATTTTGATTACTTATCAGACATCCCTCGTTAATGATTATGTATTTCCTATACTCTAGCATTTTTTTTTTTGGCTATGTATCTATACAATGGAGATTAGCTAACCTGCACATGGTTCTCATTATTTCATTCCCCTTGCTTAACGACTACCCTACTTGGTAAGTATGGAGAAGTGAATCAACACGTAATTACTATCTCTATAGTTTTTTCACCAAATCTTCAAGTTTATTTTCAATTTATTTTTAGTTTTTTAGGTTAAATTTATATAGATGACTGAGCTTCACAGAACTCGAATAACGATTCAATGGTAACACATTTAGTCTAAATGCATACATAATTGTGCCGTTTTACATAATTCTGTGTATTTTCTACAATTCTTCCTTTGACTGTAATTTATTTTATTTTATAGTGGCTGGTTGTTGAACATGAAGAAATCAGTCAATTCCTCATATCGAGTCATCACGGTTCTGCTTCTATAATGGTTATTCTAATTCCATAGCCTGCCTCCAGGGCTGTAGAATTTGATATGATCTGGACTAACCTATATATTGTATCTACATATGGTTCAAGGACTAAAATATTGTGAATAGTGCTTCTAGGACAGAAAACTCTAAAACAAAACCCGTATTTTGATATTCTTTGTTTTCCAATTTTGCAGGTATATAATGGGCAGACCATATCCTGCTGGTTCCAGCTTATCCTCTTCAGGTATATACTACCCAAGAAATTTATTGAAGTATGCAATTGTGTCGGATTACAATAGATACCGTATTCAGATCCCTTATTTTAGATACGAGAGAATACTAGAAATGGTTTATACCTGTTTTGGGAACTTGACAGATGAGTATCATGCAGTTTTGATTTTGCACGCGTGTGTGCTTCCTGTTTATTGTGATTCTCTAGGATCTTTTCTGCTAAATTGTCTTGGCTAATTCCATTTTAGACTTACACAAGTATCTCGGGTTCAGGAGCTATGAAGGTTCAATACAGTTATAAAATCTGGGAAGTTATTTAAATTATGTTGCTTTTTCTGCAATAGAACTACAATTTTGTGTGAAAGATTGTGACGATATTAGAAATCCAGCCATCTGGGACTATTCATGATTTAGTTCTCAAAGAGGACCATGAAATAAAGCAAACGGGGTTATTGCAGTCTTCTCTTTCTCTATCCTTCCAAAGTGAGGATGCCAGACGGGAATATCAATCCCCTTTTTGTAGAAAAGGTTTGGAAGTAATGATCCTTTCTGCTTTAACAAGTCAACAGGGTTGGACACCTCAACCTACTGTGTGTGCTCATACATAAACATTATCACTTTTCTTTTACTGGTCATGCCATCTGTTTAAATGTGTCAGTACATAATGACTTGATAAAAAGCTTCTTAATTTTCATATTAATCAGGTATGATTATATAGCAGGTTGGACATGTTGATAGTTCAACTACGTATCCTGCTTTCCCTATTACACTTACAAGCAAATACTCCCTCCCCCCCCCCCCCCCCCCTTTTTCAAAATATAAGATGTATTAGCTATTTTCTGAAACATACGTATTTAGACGCCTCTTAATGCGTAGGTTCCGAGCAAAATGAGTCCACATATACATTAAACATGTGTTTCAGAAAAAGGAAAAAATATCTTATATTTTAAAACCCAGGGAGTACAATCATGGTTCAGTCCACTTACTCGCTGATTGTTATGTTCATCTTTTATGCATGTGAGAAGTATTGTCATATAAAAACTATTCAGTTTTGATTCTTCCTGCTTAATGCGATAATGTCTTAACATATGTCTTGGAGCTAACCATGAGTTGCCACTGTTTGATCTCCGCAGCTTATCTTACTTTAAGCATCCCTAGCAACATATATCCTATGTGTATTATTGACTGATGCCTCGTTCAGTTCATGACCCCAACACTGTAGAATACCGTTCTAAGTTTTCATCGTTGGAGTGTACAGTGTAATGTAACCGTTCTAAAATAGTTTGATATAGTTTTTATTTAACATTTCGAGTTGGACATGTTCTAGCAATTATTTGTCATCTCAAATATTATAATTATTAATTTCTTTTTCTTCTTTTCTTCGTTATGGACGGGCGTGGTAACACGTGTTTTTATGGTCTAGTATACGTATAAAATTAGTCTTCCTCTAGTCGTTACGACGCCACCATGCCCCAGTTGGCTCGTACTCCAGCAGAAGAGCAAGGTCGCAGCCGGTGGGTGGGCTGTTTTCCACGAGCGAACATGGGTTTGTTAGCATCTCAGCCGTGGCCCGTTGCGCTAGCAAGATAGGTTTCTTATCTGCGTTTCACGCCTGAAAGGATTCTACATTGGCCATATTTCTAGCGCGGCCCATTAATAAAAAATGTTTGTCACAAACAATTGTTCACATGTGCTGAAGTAAAGATCCTCTTGTATCTGAAAATAATTTTGCATGTATCAAAGAAAAAATCCATTTACTTATAAAAAGAGAAAAAATAAAAATATGTTTAGATCAAATAAAACAATAAATGCTAATGCACAAAAAAAACGTTCATGTACCATAAAAATAATGTTCATCTATACCTAATAATAAAGGACGGATTGTTTCTTCCGGTCCAACACTTTTTTGAATAGATTTGTCCTCCCACCAAACCATTTATTAACCCAACGCCAACGTTAAGTAAAACACAATTCGCCTCCGGTAGCAGCGTCGGCCGTCGCTGGCTCGATTCCCTTGGAAGCACGATCAGAAGCGTAGAATCCAAAACGTTCACGTGGACGGAGCACAAGGACGTATCAAGTCCGGTCATACGACTGGTCTATGTATGCGCTCATATATACACTGCCCCGACCGGGTATCCTTGGACCAACACGATCAGGGCAATCTTCGCTGGCGAGTTGTGAATCCATCGACATCTTCGTCGAGGATCCAAACGAGATAAATTTCGGTCGGTGTACCTGCTAGCCAATCTGACCATGAACTGAGGGCGAAGCCATGGTCGACGACGTTCTGGTCAAAGCGATGAGGCTCTCGGAGCAGAGGCTCGGGGAGAGCTGATCTCCTATTGAGAAGTACTGTCATGAGGAATTTGAGGAGATCGACGAATCGATCAAATTTTTGAGAGCTTTTCCTTGTCAAGTATCCAATTGGCTCGATCAACACGGTCTTCCCTAGGAATACCGAATCAATCTAATTCTGTAAAGGGTTTTTGTTCGACCGCGGCCGTCTTGCCTTCTGTTTCCGGCTAGAATAGTTCCCGCTGATTATGCGGAAGCGGCCGTCTTGCGTTCTGTTTCTGGCTCTCCGCTATCTAGATCATTGCTGCTGCCAACAGTCGCTATTACTACTACTATGTGGGGATTGGCTTCTCAGCCATGGCTGAGCTCCTGGATTGGTCCATGGGATAATTTTTGGCCAGAAATTAGGTTCGCTCAGGTCTAGCCCCAGTTAGGTCCAAGCTTTTTGGTGTATTTTTTTCCTTCAAAAGAAATTCGCTCCAAGCTTGTTTGTGCGGAATGAGCTCTAGCTTTGTAGGACTTTTTTTCAATCACGTGAAAGTGCTAGCTCCATGTCTATTTCTTTTCCCTAATTATGATTAATTTATTTGAAGTAGAATAAAAAATTGCCATAGCCATCTCATTTGCGGCATATGGATATAAAAACTTTTAAATTATTCCGTATCTTTTTGCAGTGTGGTCAACTCCTCTGTCTCTGCCACCGGACGACCATGAGGGACAACCATGGCGATCCAAAGATCATTGTGGAAAGTGGCTGCCCACAACGCGAAGAGTAGCTATGTGAGTACTCGCTCACTATCCCGGTGACGATCCTAACACACGATTTTAGCTCGACGAGGCCGGCCGATGGTCAATGGTGCTGCAATTTAGCTCTGAGAACAAGGTATATACGTATACTTTTTCCTGTCCCGTTGCAGCGCACGGGTATGTTTCCTAGTCATACTAAAGTGAATGTTTTCAAATTAAAAAAAGTCCTTCATGAATGCTATAATATACAATTTAAAGGTACTCATGTACTCCCTCTGTCTCAAATTAATTATCTTAGATTTGTCTATTTCAGATATATCTGGTTATGTTTAAAAAAAGTCCAGATACACATTAGATACATCCGTATCTAGAGGAATCCGAGACAACAAATTTGAGACAGAGAGAGTATAAAAATATAAGAAAGTAAAAAAATAAAAAGAAGAAACGAGGGAAAATTCAAAAGGAAAATACAGGATGATAAATAACAAGATTAAATTGAACAAGAATGTATAATAGAAAAATTAGATCATGATAAAATATCACTTCCTCTGTTTCGGTTCATAAGTCTTGCACGTATACCTAGATCTTTAAATTTATCAATAAAAATTAAATTATATAACATACGACTAAAACTTTTAGATATTATATTTTTAATAATACAATTTTTATGCTATTAAATTTAAATTTTAGTGGTTAAATTGATAACCTACATATATGCGTATGACTTGTAAACTGAAATAGAGGACTAATGAATATGAAATAAAAACATAAGAAAATAAAAATATATATTTATTTATATAAATGAGAATTTTTTTTGAAGGATTTTGGTAGCAGAAAACAAAAAATTATACGATAGAGCAACCCAAACGTCTAGATCTATCTATGAGTTAATGTAGTAACGTGGATAGAGTTTCGGTTACCTTGTAGGCCAAACGCGGTTAATATCCCACGGGAACGTGGATGAGTAGTCGTACTCGTAGCCGACCTCAAAGTCGCGAAAATCTTCGCTTGTCACCTCCTGATCCTTACACAAAAACTCAGCGCCACAAGTGGCAGCGTCTCCGAGGTATCGCACCGTACGGTGACTCCTGTTCTTCTTGATCCAGCCAGGATGTCGAAGTAGACATTCTAAAACTAGGATCCAGCAACGCGACAGTGTAATGGTGTTTGTCAGACTCTTGCGTGTACAGTCCTTCCAGGGACGTGCCACCGCAGAAGACAACGAGAAAAGGAGAGGAAATTCCCTATGAAAATAGTCCTTAGAAAATACCCTTTTATCTTTGTGTGTCTTTTCTCACCAATATAGACCTCTATATATAGGCAAAAAAGGAGGACTCCCACCCGTAAAATCCCGGGGTGAGACTAAAGAAAAAAAAGGAGAGGATGAGGTGCAGTCGGCTAGGCCACGTGGTGCGTCGGTGGCCGACCTGGGCCCCTCGCGCCATCCCAGCCCGCAACGTAGGCCAGCAGCCGTAGCCTACGCGCGCAACAACAGTCGGGTAGGACGACTTGCGGCCCAGCAGCGCCCAGCGCTTGCGTGTGGCTTCCTATGCCAGCATGGGCCGTGGCCGAGGCCCACTGGCGCTCGCCAGCCAGCTCCTTCGCGCGCTCGCTTGCACGCTGGCGCTCACCCGCCTGCGTAGGCCATGTCAAGGCGGCCTAGAAGCAGCGGTGGATGTTGTTTGCTACCCAATCCGGGTGGTTTCCCTTTTGGGCTGATTCCTTTGAGAATTGGCCTAGCAGAGAAAGTTGCCCTTTAATATTTATTCAAAATATTTATTTAATATATACTAATTCACAATTAACATATATAAATGTATATTATAAATCTCTATTAATCCGAAAAACACCATTCGGCTTTTTTTTCCGATACAACTTCGGATCCTCTTCA
Source organism: Avena sativa (assembly GCA_916181665.1). Lineage (NCBI taxonomy): Eukaryota > Viridiplantae > Streptophyta > Magnoliopsida > Poales > Poaceae > Avena > Avena sativa. Next base: position 690,493,642 of record OV702289.1, read on the forward strand.
GAACTTTTTCGGCAATCTCTTATTGGAACAATTCGGATATTCTCTTTCTCATCGGTGATCCCACTTCCATAGCGATCTCAGAACGTCGTCAGATCCTTAAGTGTGTTATCCTACAGTTCGGGAAAGACACAGACATGATCCAACCAATGATCAATAGCGGGACCAGGATGTTAAAATGGATCGTATGGACACCTACAGGGGTGAATAGGTGCTATTCCAAAATTTTAACTCATTTTCAGTTTTAGACTTGACACAAAGGTAAATTCTCTAGATATGCAACTAAAATGAATTTACCTATATGAAAACCTAGCTACTAAGCGAGTAAAGGAGGTGAGAGGAACGAGGTAACCGTAGTAGAGCACGCGGAGACACATGATTTGTTTTACCATAGTTCCTTACTTGTTAAGGGAAGTACGTCTGTGTCGGAGGGATGGGCGGTACTAAGACCAATATGCCACAATATGCCTGTTCTCCGGTGGATCTCGCACAACTGGCCTGATCCACCTTTCCACTATGTGGTACCCTTCGAGGCGGGAACCGATGCATTTACAGCTCTATTAGGGTACACATCCATAACTAAATTGGAGACTCTCGTGATGACAACAAGCTGCCATAATAAAACAAGTGATCAAATAATGAAAGCATGATCTACAAATTCAAAGAAACTCTAGATCAAAATTCCCCCAAATAAATGGGAGAGGAAATGAAGATCTTGATTGGTGATGATGTAGATTGAGGTCTCCTCCTTCGATTCCCCAAATATCAAAGCCTTCGAATGGTTGGAAGTGGAGAACTCTTGATGAATCGATTTGAACAGGGGCAACTATTTCGTTGGATCCGAGAGAGTCTGAAATGAAGACCTGATGGGGTATATGTACCCCCTCACAAAAAGCTACCGTTGGAGCATTCTAGGGATAGATAATTCGGCCATGGAAAAATTCTGGACCAGGTCGGAGAATCTGGGGAAAACTCCGCCCCGACTCCGCTTGACGTGCCTTGGTGCATTGACGAAAATTCCCTAGGGGCAGATTATCCGGCCCCCTAGGAGAGGCGGATTATCCGTCTAGGGCAAAACGTCTGGCCTTGGTCGCATAATCCGGGGGATTCTCTGCCCCCACTCCACGTGATGTGCCTTGGTGCCTTGGTGAAAATTCCCTGGAGGGTATCCGGTCCCCTGGGAGGGGCGGATTATCCGGCCAAGGCAAAAAGTCTGGCCTTGGTCGGAGAATCCGGGGTATTCTCCGCCCCCACTCCACGTGGCGCTCCTTAGCCCCCTTTGCCGATTAAGGCTAGGGCGTATAATCCGGTCCTTGACAGGGGCGGATAATCCGCCTCCTAGAACATCTATTTGCTGCATTTTGCTTTGTAGTTCTTTTTGGGGAAACACTGCAGCACTCAATACACAGTTAAATAATTCTTGATATTGTTATCTAACACACAAAACTATAGAGACCATAAAATGTTCTTTCAATATCCCCTTTTTGGTGTTAGATGACAATGCTAGGATTTGCAATAGAGCCCTAATACCATCATCATTCCAAGGACAAAAAGACCCCCCCTAAATGTGCGCATATTAGTAGTTTGCATTGGAATACAAATGTACACATATAGGTTCACAACTTTTCATGACTTGGAAACTAAGAACAAATGATGGGTGAGAGATATATCATACCAACCATAATGATGTTCTCAATAACATAGAGATAGACACTTAATAACTCCATGTTGATAATTCCGAGGATTGGGCCATCTTTATAAATCCATAGAGATAATTCCATAATGAGATATATCTAGAATTCCAAGATATATCCAAGATAATAACCTTAGTCTCACAATCACATGACATAGTCTCACGATACAAACCAAATAGCAAATAAAAGTTCAATGCTAAAATGGGTACAAGCAAGGAAAGAGAAGTGCTCAAAATGCAAATAAGATTGTATCCGACCAGTGCAAATCACCTCGATAGCCTAATAGAACTACTTCTCCCCCTTTGGCATCGAAACGCCAAAAGGGAAAAGAGAAAAGCTAATTCCCCTAGAGATCACTCATCATCGTTCTCGTCCTCGTCCTCATCATCATACTCCCCCTGTCCGTCCTCCTCATCATCATTATCAGCTAGGGGAGGTGGTGACGCTCGCGCCAGAACAGGGAACAAATGCCTCTCCATGTCACCATAGTTGATACCTGAGGTGTTTCACTGAGCATAAGACGTAGGAGCGGACTGTTGCGGGGGTGCCTTGAGCCCCAGAGACATGGTGAAGGATGAGCTGCTGGGTATGAGCCATGTCATGGCGCTGACGATAGGTCTTGTACTATCCCTTGTGTGTATCCACACCCATGCAAAGAATGTTGCGTTGAAACCAGTTGAGTTTCTTGACCTCCCGAGCAATAGTCGGGACAGGGGCCTCCTTCCATGAGTGCTTCCACTAGCTCGAGCATTGGCCGTGAAAGTATCAGACTTCGCGAAATACAAGGCGATTGGCTTCCTCTTGATATATAGCTTATTGGCCTTGTGAACCCCCATCAAGTGGAACATTGAAATCCTCATTGGAGAGGTTGTGCTTGATGAGCATCATAAAGAAGGGAGCATAAGGAATAGTATGTCGGTTGAACAAAGCGTCATCCATCTCCTGATAAATGAAGTCCATAACATCCAGGATGTAAATAGCAGAGGGATCTTCACTAGTGGCACATTCATATGCAAAGCTAAGAAGATTAACCAAATGACCATGAATGTTATCATTGTTACCTACACTCAGAGTGATGCAATCATGGAACATGAGAACTAGCTGAGAATAGAGTGGAAGCAAACCTTCAACCTTCCCAACCACACTGTTGGGTCCATAGCATGCAGAGAGTAAAGTATTCTTGCTAGGACGAAGAGGGCTACAGATGCGATGCCCACAAGAAATATCACAACCCTGGAAGGGGTAGCCGAGCAACTGAGCAAATGTGTAAAAGTTAGCAGAGCAGAATTGGGAGCCTGGGATCCACTTCAAAGTGCGAGCCTCATCCCCACAAATCAAAAAACTGCTTAACCGGTGAGGTATCATAATCACATTGGGTCTCCATAAGATGATGTAGCCCAATCTTCTCAGTCATAGAAAGAGAATGAGCAAATTGAGGCTTAATCTTTGTAGTGGTCAGGTCCAGAGGGTGCATAGGGCAAATCTTCTAGCTGGAGTAAATTTCCTCATATATGAGCTTCTGAGGGACACACCAAAAGTTGGGGTCCTCAAGACTCGCATCACAAGTGGTATCCGCAAACCAATCATGTTGCTAAAGGGTGGAATAGTCAACAATGTTCATGTTCATGCAGTTGACTCTTGGTTCCTTGCCCTTCCGCTTGGAACCAGCCCTAGACCTCATGTCCCTCTTTGCGTGTTCAACCATCCATTCAGTCTCTCTTTTCTGTCTCCTCAAAATAACCTCGTCCACAAGAACACCTTCTTCGTTAGGCCTAAAGTACCGAGCACAAGGACGCCTCTTATATGTCCGAGAGACACTACGAGAACCACTTGCGAAAGAAGTAAGGTGGACAACAAAAGATAAGCGTGCACACAAGTCTAGGAAGGGATGGTAAAACTAGTAGAGAAACAACCACGAAGCAATTATACGCTGCTACAAACTGAGTCAGAAAGTAGCATTTATAAAACTTCTAGGCCGGATAATCCAGCCTGCCAAGGGTGGATAATCTGGCCCTAACGAATTTTGCAATTCGACTCAGATTGGAGGCAAACATACAGATCAAGAATAATGGTTGATTTTCTACTAAGATTAACACACAAGTGAATCAAGGGGGATCTTCTACTCCAAGTTTCAACCACAACAAAACATCTTCCACACAAAAGCAAAGAATAAGGAGATTACCCTCACTCATTGGAAGATTTACTCGGAAGAGAAGGTACCCGGAAGGATGAGGTCGTGGTTCCGATCAAAAAATGGAGGATCCGACGGTCGGGGAGGTATTTTATTCCATTGTCTTCTCCTCCTACTTATGATCCTTGAATTGATGACTCCTTTCAAACAAGAAGGTGTGGTCTTTGCAATCATTCCACTCATGAGCTTCCAAACAGCTATAGAAATGATTTCAATGTACAGATAGCATGTGAGCCCAATACTTGTGAGGAGACTGTTGTGTTTCCTGAGTGGCAGTTGGCTATGTCTGAGGATCTTGCAGCTTTAGAGAGTACTGGTATGTGGGATATGGTACCTTTACCTCCTCGAACAGTCCCTATCACATGCAACTAGGTATCAAGGTAAAAGCTAGGCCAGATGGTTCTGTGGAGCGCTATAAGGCTCGACTTGTTGCTAGTAGTTTTCAGCAAGCTCATGGAAGAGACTATGATGAGACTTTTGCTCATGTTGCTCATATGACCTCTATTCACACTCTTACTGTTGTGGCTGCATCTCAGTCACGGAAAATATCATAGATGGATGTGCAAAATGCTTTCTTTCATGGTGATCTACATGAGGAAGTCTATATGCAACCACCTCTTGGTGCTGAGGCCCCATTGGGCCAGGTTTTCCGTCTTCATAAGGCTCTCTATGGGATCAAACAAGGCCCTTGTGCTTGGTTTGAGAGATTCAATTATGTTGTTCAAGTTGCTAGTTTTTTCCCTAATGAGGATGGCCATGTACTTTTCACTCATACATGTGACCATGTCGCACCTTTCTTCTTCTCTATGTGGATGATATGTTGATCACTAGAGATGATGAGAGGTACATTGCTTTTGTTAAAAAAAGTTGAGTGGACAATTCAAGATGTCAAATTTGGGGTCTCTTAGTTACTTACTTGGAATTGAGGTTGATCGAATGGATGATGGTTACTATCTCTCTCAGCATCACTATACTCAGGATTTGATCTCGTGTTTGGGTCATACTGATACACCTATCGCTGCCACGCCCATGTAGTTGTAGTTGCAATTGCACCCACTAATGGTATTCCCCTTGAGGATCTTTGTCGCTATCGTCATATTGTATGCAACCTTGCATACCTCATTGTGACTAGACCTGATATTTCTCATGCGGTTCACATCGCCATTCATTTTTTTAGTGCTCCTACCTCAGTTCATTATGGACACTTTCTTCATGTGCTTCGGTGCTTGAGGGGACAAAATGTCAATGGTTATTCTACGCTCGCAATAATCAACTTCAGCTTCATGCCTACTCTAACTCCACTTGAGCGAGTGATCATGTTGACCGTCTCTCCATCACAGGCTACTATCTCTTTCTTGGCACTTTACTCATTGCATGGAAGTCTAAGAAACAAACCACAGTGTCTCGTTCTAGCGCTAAGGCTGATCCTCGAGCACTGGCAACTACTACATCAGATTTTTTTTGGCTTTGTTAGTTATTAGCTGATCTTGGTGTCTCGTGTGATGCACTCACATCCATCCTTTGTGATAGCACAATCACTATTCTTGCAAATGATCCAGTTAAGCATGAACTAACCAGGAATATTGTTGTGGATGCATTCTTCACACGCTCTCACTACCAATAGTCAACCATTCACCTCGAATATGTTCCTTCTGAGCTTCAAATTTCTAATTTATTCACAAAACCTCGGACTAGAGAACATAATCTTCATATTCTCAAACTCAATGTATCTGACCCATCTTGATTTTGAAGGGGGTGTTAGAATATGTATGTATCGCGGAAACTGAGAGGCCCCCGCTCGCTCCCAGGGGCGACACGAGTGACGATGAACCCTAGCCCAACCGGGACCCCCTTCCCTCCTCCCCTCTCTATCACCGAAGGATGCTGGTGGGCAAAGTGTAACTACCTCGGACCCTACGCTCTAAGTTCAAGCCTGGATGAACCGGAAGTGGTTAAAATAGTACAGCGGGGGCCTAGGGGCCACCCACGTGTAGACCCGTCGGCCGTCCTAACCACTTCCAAAACATCAGGACAAGAGCGAGCGGCGTAGGCAACATGCGAAGAGATCAAATACATACACAAGTGAGTATGTATGCAAGCTACCATACAACAGTTCTCAGAGCCATTCCATCTAAAAGAAATAGAAATATTGCAACGCCATACGGCAAGATCCAAATATCCTAGATATAGATAATAGTTTAGGATAACTCCTCATACATCAAACATCTGAGTATCAGGCGGAAGCGGAAAACAAGATCCGAGTATGGATAAGAAGCAAATCGGCATAAGATGCCACATAAATAAACACATCCCGCCCACAGATCTCGCGGGTCCTTATCCCCGGAATCTCTACACCGCGTGATCGTTGCCAACATCGTCTGTCTCCTCCACCCAATATCCATCTTGCGAATACACCTGTTCATCTGAATCAAACAATTTATCGTGTGAGACTCTAGGGGTACTCAGCAAGTCTTTATGCCTCTAAAGGGGACATAACCTGGGGTGACGCAATTGCAGCAAAAGATAATACTAACAAGTCTATAGATACTCGCTAACCATCCCCCTAACCAAAGATAGACGGATGTCCGTTAATTAGAAACAACAGTTATAACGGTATAAAGTAACAGATCCATCCTCCTTCTCGCTTACCAACGAGAAAGCGGACAAACAACCCATCCGTTGGCAGTTTTATTAACCATTCCATGAGTATTGCACTATTTACTAGTCAGGTATTTAGTCAGATTTAAAGCGGTACTTTAGTTATACTTGTCTATGATCGATAAACTGTGCTCCAAGTCGTCCATAACCACGGACACGGCTTTCAGAAAGATTTACCCTGCAGGGGTGCACAAATAGCAACACACACTCGATCAACCTCGGAAAAACCAAATCAAAACCCAACGAGGCAGTCACGACAAAGCAATCACAGGATTCAGAAAATATTTCAGGGGGCCACCCCACTAAGCTACCCGCAACGAAGTTGGCCGGCTCTGGAACAGACCCAGGGTTTGTGTGGACGGCGGTAAACGACTGGGAACCCGAAAGTGTGACTGGGCTTGTCGATACAGCGAAAACGTGTCACGACCCAAAACAGTACAGGTGCTCCACGCACAATCGTAAATAAAGCAGTAAATCATGGCATAAGTACAGGATAGTAATAAAACCTCAAACTAGTTGCGGCCCCAAGAAATAGAAATGAATCAAGCTCTGGCTCAGGGGGGTCCATAAGGCCTCCCGGATGTGGATAGTGCGAATAGTCAAGGAACAGGAATCAAGTACTCGGGGTCCTACGGGACACAAGTGAACATGAAAAACCAAATAGCAGATATTGCCCACCGGTGCCGCTTTCATTAGTTATCCCATTACTACTCAGGTTAAGTTGTTTAGGTACCTCGTTATCCATCAGACACTCACATACCCTACACATGTTTTTCTACGACTCGCATGGCTCAAACAACTCTTGTAGTAATGGCTCATGGGATGGAGGAACAAGCTTCAGTGGGGTTTAAAAGTAAAGGCTATGCAGTACTTGGGATTCCATTTAATGCAATCACGACTCAATGATGCAAGAATAAGATAGAGGCAATAGGTACTATATGTATGCAAGCATGTGGTAGTGCGTGCCTGGCAGCTCAGTTGAAGCGAGAGATGGATCTGGGTAGTACTCCTGGGATTCCTGATATCTCCCCTGCTCGGCGTCTATTCGACGAAGAACCAAACACACAAGGGCCAACATAAATAAAGTGCACAAGCATATGAATTGAAATGCGACAAGCAAACAAGCATGCCATGATGAATGATGCACAATTTACATGGCAATAATGTAGCATGGCATGGGTGAGGTGTGGGGTATACGAATAAAGCATTTTATTTAGTTTTAGCCATGTTTGGCTCCTATAACACTTGCTGTCCACTTAATATTTATATGATGCATGCTGCAATTCAGAACAAGGAATGCATAGTTAGAACGGGCTCGTCGCGCTGATCGATTGAGACATATTATTTGTCAAAATCTGAATTACGGATTAAAACATATGTTTTATTGAATGTTATATGGAAAAGGCAAAGTTGTTATTGGTTTGGCTATTTAGGAGTATCCAGACAGCAATTACAGCAATTATAGTTTATATTTGAAATATTTAAACAAATTCATTTACTCTTCGTTTAGGAATCATCTGAATTCAACTCATGGATTAAAAGTTAGAGGTTTGGAAGTGCATGGTTGTTTTCTACAATAGTTCCAGCGAAACTCCAGGAGTCTGATGCAAAATAGCTAACTGAATTTGGTATGCAGTTAACACAGGTTCAGAGAAACAGTTTAGAACAAACAATAAAAATAAAGACAATTAATCCACTAGGAGGGATTTGAATTCGGGATCTCTTAGATGCCCGTGTTGGATCCAGTGTGTAGCTACTAGACTATGATCTGATTGATGTTTTTAAAGAAGAACGGTGCCTTTAAGAGTGGACCTGGAATGCTGCTGGGATTTACTGACGAAACTGAGACGCGAGCAACGTGGATTTGGCTAGCTGGATCGATCTCGTAGAGACGATTCTGAGAGACATGCTGCACCGTTTTGATTGCCGTTTGAAGCTAGTTGTAGATGGGACAACGAAGGATAGCCGAGCATCAAAAGATTCGACGGAAAAATACTGTGGAGGGTGTGCACTTGTCGGGAACAGAGGGTTGAAACAGCGGCGGCGAACTGACATTTTGTCAGGAGAAAGATCGTGAGTTCTGCCTGTTTATCGAGGATGATTTTTGAGGGTGTTAGAGATTGGTTTGAAGTGTCGTTTGATGATTTGGAGAGAGGGTACAACGGTAGAGAGATTTATGGGAAGAGGATCTCTGGAGGTCAACCGTCCTAGTCGTTAGCATGTCGGAAACAAAGTGCAAAAACTGGTGCGTGCGCAGTCTGAAAAAGGATGCACTGGAGCGACAGTGTTACTGCTCTGACTTCGACGGAGGATTCCGAGAGCTCCAGGACACCAAATCGAGCGCGGTCGGATGCAATGGGTAGAGGAATGTAGCGATAATGCACACCCGTTGAGATCGGCGTCGGAGAAGGACTGAGGGGATCGGAAAAATTCTGGGAACAGAGGGAAATCTATGGTTGCGTGTGCACGCGCTCCAGTCAGCGGCGGCGAGTGGCGGGGCACGCGTTCAGACCTTGATGGCGAGGCGGCTCCGGGACAGAACAGCAACGCAGGAGCGAGATCTAGGTGGACGGCGTCATCGTGTGGAAGAGGTATGACACGCAGGTAGATGCGCGGTGGTGTCCAGAACGGCGGCGGCGCATTGGTGAGCTGCTGCGTGCGCGCGGTGCCTTAGCGACTGTCGCGGTGCCGCGGCGAGCGACGCAACGGCTAAGGCGACGGTACAGAGGCAAGAAGGAGAGTTGGAGCTCACCGAGAGGTTCACGGCGAGGTGGCTCTGCTCGGGGACGAGGTAGGCATGCGATGATCGGAGCAGCGACACGATGGCTGCAGACGAGAGGCGGCCCGGCCCTTCTCCTTCTTGTCTGCTATGACCGGCAGCGCCAGGGAGGACGTAGACCGAGGCGGCGAGGTGGCTAGCAGCGGCCCTGGATGGCGATGGCAGGCTTGGCGATCTGGGGTCGGAGGGATTTCTTGTGGAGGAAGGAGAGGGGAAGTAGATAGGAAGGGAGACGATGAGGATGGAGAGGAGGATGAGGCTCCAGATGCCCTGCTCGATGTTTTTGGTGGACAAGAAGGGGCAAGGGGAAGGCTAGGTCATGAGCACAACATGGGCTAGCTGTCGATCACGTGCAGATAGGAGGGAGGAAGAAAAACAGGGGCGAGGGGAGCTGGCTCAGTTCCTCTCGGCTGATCGAGCCGGACCAGGAGAGGAGGAAAATAGACTAGGAGGGGAGAGGCCGAGGTTTGGACAGGTTGGTCCTGGGAGGATCGGCGCCAGGGGGAAAACCCTCTCGGTAGGATCTGCTTAGGAGAGGTAGAAAAGAGAGAAGAGAGAGGAGAGAGAGATCACATGGCTCCCACACGTGCATACAAATGGATGGAACACCACGGTTGGAAAAAGAGTGAGAGGGAGAGATTAGCTAGGTTTGATCAGGTTAGAAGAGAGAGATAGAGAGCACTTGATGTAGATGGGTTTAGACTAGAGAGAGACAAAATATTAGAGATGGAGAAGAAAAAGAAGAAGAGGTCTCCTATTGCATGGGCCATGCATGTAGGTGTGTTGCTTGGGTTAGTTTGTGAAAACAAACCAACTTGCAAAGGATAGATTGTTTAGTACCACACACATGGAGAATGATGGGCAAACAAAGGAAGGGATTATTCTCCTTGTCCATGGCACATTTGGATTAATGGGCATGTTTGAATAAAGCAAGCAATTAAAATGGGTGTGTATTCCCCATTTATTTCATATGGCCACCTTGTATTCAAATAAGCCCATAATTCAATAGAACCATATAAAGGAAAACAAAAGGACACTACTCCACTTAGCCATGCAAGGATGGTCATGTAGGCTCCCATACTACCTATTATGAAAATAATATGAGACCATATATGGAGGCATGTAGTTCAAAGACAAGGATCCATACCCACTAGTAATGAACTTGAGTTGAATACCACACGAAGATGGAAATGCTCACCTTAGATGGGATGGTAGAATTATAAGGTGGTGGAATTATAAAAGATATGCCCCCCAACTCAACTTGGGCACCAAACAATTTATCAAGAAGCAAATACAATATATCAAGAGGCAAATACAAGTGATACAAATGTATATGAGAGAAGAACCAAATGAAAGGGGTTTTATATGATGCTCAAATGCAATGTGGTATGGTGACATGCGCATGATATAATGATGATGCAATTAATTATATGTAGCAAGGTAGCATTATCTAGACTAGGCTAGTAGCATTGCAATTGTTAGACAATTGGGATGCTACACAAAGCCCTCACCGGTGGATGACGGAGGCGGGGCCCAAGCCTAGGTGCACATCACAATGGATCCTAGTGGCGGCATGACGTGTCCGCATGATGCATAGTAGGGTAGGCGACTTGACGATGCACGGAGGGCTTGGCGCTGTGAAGGCGGTGGTCGGCCACTCGAAGTGTGTGGGTGCTCTCCCGATGTGGCGGTGGCAAGGTGCTGGGATGCGACGCCTAGGTCTTGCGATGATGGCGCCAGCAAGAGCGTTGGTGTTAAAGGTGGGAGGTCTAGATCGGGGTGGCAGTGCTGGACGAAGCTGGCATTAGCGATGGATGTGACCTCCGGTGCAGGCCTGCAAACCCAAATCTAGGCTCTAGGCCCTTTGGTCCCATTCTAGGTCCGGTGGGCCCAGTCTGACTAAGCTAGACCTCGCTTCCCACCATAGACGGCATCATCGTCGTCCTCGCACTGCTCTACCTCTCTAGTTGGAGGTGGCTATGGTGGACTAGCGGTGCGCTCCGCGGAGGGGCGGCTCTACCACCATGGGTGGTAAGTTGCGGTCTTCGTCCTCCCCGGATGGGAGAGACCTTGGCGGCGACCTCCGGCGGGCAGGGCAGTTGGCAGGCATGGGAGGGTGTCATGCTCGCGGCTTCGTGCTCGCTGCTTGGATTTGACCCGGATTTGGCGGTGCTGATAGTTGATCTCTTCCACCAAGTTGGGTGGTGGAGATGTGCAAGGTGCAGAGCCTTTGAACCCTCTTGCACTCCACCTGCTACCGCATGACGACACCCATGGAGCTAGCTAGTTGCCATCGTGTGCACCGTCATTGTGATGCTGATTTGGGCATCTCTGCCGCGGATCAGAGCTGGCCGGTGCATGGGTGTGTTCATGCGACGAGGTTCCCACATCGGGCGGTGCTACATCATCGTGGAACTTGCAACTTGGGGTGGCCTTCGCAGGCAGGTTGGTGGGCCAACCGGGTTTTGAACTGATGGGGTTTAGTCGGTGACAAGATCTTTTTATTGGTCTCGGTGGTTGTGCCGATGCGTGAGTGGTAGTTGATACGTCCAAAACGTATCTACTTTCCTGAACACTTTTGCTATTGTTTCTCCTCTAAACTTGTGGGATTTGGATGCAACTAACGCGGACTGGCGCTGTTTTCAGCAGAATTGCCTTGGTGTCTACTTTTTGTGCAGAAAATCAACTTTCAGGAAAAATCCCGGAAAATATGCCAAAAATCCTATTTCACCAGAAGACTCCCGGAGCAAGAATACGAGACGGAGGGGGGCTGGGCCTAGGCCACACCACCTGGCCGCACGGGCAAGCCCAGCCCGCGCCAGGGGGTGGTCTGGCCGCCCTAGGCTGCCCCTCGATCTCTCTCTTCGCCTATAAGTTGCCTTCTGACCTAAAAACTCAGGGGGTTCGACGTTTTTACAGAAGGAGTTCCGCTTCGCCGCCACCACCAGATTCCACGAAACAGCACCAGAAACTCCGTTCTGGCACCCTGCCAGGACGGGGAATTGGAGGAGATCATCGCCATCATCATCACCATCACTTCTCCATCGACCATCCATGTTTCCCCCATCTATGAGTGAGTAATCCCCCTCTGTAGGCTATGTGGATGGTAAGGATTGGATGAGATCGTTCATGTAATGGCATCAGATTGTTAGGGCATGGTGCCTAGTATCTTTTATTAGTGCTTTATGACTTTGTTACGACTTGTTATGCTTAATGCTTGTCACTAGGGCCTGAGTGCCATGATTTCAGATCTGAACATGTTATTGATTCATTATGATAGTATTGTTTATGGTCTTATCTGCAAGTTGTATACACACGTTGTTGTCCGGAACCAATGGCCCCGAAGTGACAGAAATTAGGATAACCGGAGGGGATGGCTTTGATGTGAGGATCACATGTGTTCATGGAGTGTTAATGCTTTGCTCCGGTGCTCTATTAAAAGAAGCACCTTAATTGCCAGTAGTTCCCTTGAGGCCCCGCTACAAACGGGCTGGCAGGACAAAAGGTGTTGTGCAAGTTCTCATTGCGAACACGTATGACTATATATGGAACACATGCCTAGGATTATCTAGTACTTGGATGCTTTATCTTATTTATCTGCAATTGCCATATGTTCTGATTGCTATGTGAATTGTCTTGTCCATGCAACACCCGTCCATCCATCCCTATGCCTACCGCACTCGAATCCACTGTTTATTGCTATTGTTACTGTTGTCTTTACTTTACCACTATTGTTACTTTACTATTCCCACTACAAAACTGTTGCTACTGATAAACTGTTGTGAGCAAGATTGTTTCTAGGTGCAGCTGAATTGATAACTCAGTTGTTAAGGCTTATAAATATTCTTTGGATCCCCTTGTGTCGAATCAATAAATTGGGTTTCACTTCCCTCGAAAATACTGCGATACACCCCCTATACTTGTGGGTCATCAAGACTATTTTCTGGTGCCGTTGCCGGGGAGCATAGCTTTATTTATCAAGTTCACTTGGATTCTCTATTGTTCGCTGCTATCCATCCATCATGGGTAAGTCTCGTGATGGCAAAGTTCCTATTTTACCATCCACTACAAGAAGAGGTAAGGTTCTGAATACCTCTATTGCTCTTGATTCACCGTCTGTTATGAGTAAGCTCGTTACACCACCACATACACATGCTACACACACTGCTACTACTGCTGAATCTGAAACTTCTGATGCTTATGATGTTGCTTCTACTGTGCTTGATAAGAGTGGTTCATTAGGTCCTTTTCTAGATGCTACGGTTGCTAGAACTATAGCTGGAAATACTAAAACTCCTAATGAAGACACTACTACTACACCTGTTAGTTCACCTGAGTCTAGTGAGAGTTATGACATTGAAGATGGTTATGTTGAGATGACCGATGAATTTATTAAAGAATGTAAAAACACCCATGATAGGAGCGCTGCTAAGAGTCTCCTTGAGAGGCGTACTATTAGACCCAAATTGTCTCCTATTGCTAAGTTTGTTGCTTCCCCCATAAACATTACAGATAAAGATTATGATTTCTCTCTCGATCTATCTTACATAGCTATTGTTGAGAAAGAACCTTTTTGTGGGACTAAGAATGAAAGTGTGGTAGCACATATGAATGAACTTTCTACCATGAGTGGCTTGTTTTGTGATGATATTAAGATGCGTACTTACTTTGTTGCTAAGATTTTCCCCTTTTCACTGAAAGGAGAAGCTAAAACTTGGTTTAGTAATTTACCTCCTGGATCTATTGATAGCCCTAATTGCTTGATTAGTACTTTTCTGCAGAAATATTTTCCTCCTAGTGCTAGACATGCTATTTTGCAGGAACTTTTTGATTTTAAACAGGGAGAAAAAGAGGTATTGCCCGAATCATGGGCAAGTTTTTGTGCTTTGATTCATGCACAAGCTGGAAGTCCATTACCTAAGAATGAGCTTCTTGATATATTTTATAATGGACTAACTGAAAAATCTAGGACATACCTAGATAGTTGTGCTGATTGTGTTTTCAGGAATAGGACTCCTAAGGAAGTTGAGGAATTAATGGCTAAAATACGTAAGAACTATGAAGATTGGACTCCTCCTAAACAAGCTATACCTGAAGTAATTGTACCTGAACCTACTATTCCGGTGCCTATTCCAACATCAAAGAAGAGGGGAGTTATTGAATTAAATGATGAAGTGATGAAGGAAGCTAAGAAATGTCTTAAGGAGAATGGGAATTAAAGCTGCAGATGTCAAGAATTTACCTCCTATAAAAGAATTATGTAAGCCTATTCCCTACTCATTCAGTATCGAGGTACACTCTCTCCAACACTTTGATGAAGGTGATATCCCTTACTCTAAACCTCCTGATCAATGCTTAGAAGAATTCAATATCTTTATTGTTAAGCAAGATAATTTTAATAAAAGGGTGCAAAATCATCTAATGGAAAACACTAGAGCTATTGTTGAGTTGAAAGATATTGTGGAAAGAACCTCTAATGATGTTAAAATGATTGTTAAACACTTTCAAATGGTTCAAACTCAAATAGATCAACTCATTAAAGTGCAAAAATACTTGCTAGTTAATGCTGCTAAAGAAAAACATGCTTATGAAATTAGAACTAGAAGTGGAGCTGCTACCCAGGATCCTCTATATCCTGAGGGGCATCCCAAAAGAATTGAGCAGGATTCTCAACAAGCTGAAAATAGTGGCTCTACTCGTAAGAAAAGGAAAAAGAAACATAAAACTATTGTAGAACCCGCTGAACCTGCTATAGATCCTAATAGTATATCTATTTCTGATGCTAAAACTGAAAGTGATAATGAAGAAAATGAAGTTCCTAATGAAGAAAAAGTTGAAGAAGAACCTGAAAACCACACTAAGAATACTAAATACACTAAAGAAGATTTTGTTGCTAAGAAACATGGTAGTGAAAGAGAACCTTGGGTCCAAAAACCTATGCCTTTCCCTGATAAGAAACACAAGTCAAAGGAAGATGAACACTATAATAAGTTTTGTGAGTGGATGAAACCTTTATTCTTGCAAATTTCTTTGACTGATGCTATTAAATTGCCTCCTTACTCAAAGTATATGAAGGAGATTGTCTCGAATAAAAGGAAGATCCCTAATGAAGAAATCTCTACTTTGCTTGCTAATTATTTCTTTAATGGTAAGGTTCCTAAGAAGCTTGGAGACCCAGGGATTCCAACTATCCCTTGCTCTATTAAAAATAGTTATGTTAGAACTGCTTTGTGTGATTTGAGAGCTGGAGTTAGTGTTATGCCTTTCTCTCTCTATAAGAGGCTTAACTAGAAAAGTTAATACCAACTGATATATCTTTGCAAATGGCTGATAAATCTACCACTATTCCTGTTGGTATATGTGAGGATGTACCTGTTCAAGTGGCTCATAATTGCTTGATATTAACTGATTTTGTTGTGCTTGAAATGCCCGAAGATGATAATATGTCCATTATTCTTGGGAGACCTTTTCTTAATACTGCAGGAGCTGTTATTAATTGTAATCAAGGAAAGGTGACTTTCAATGTTAATGACAAGGAACATACTTTCTATTTCCCCAAGAAGATTGAAAGGACTTATGGTTTGAATTCAATTGAACATGTTGAGGGCATTCAAGTTGGAGAAATATATTGTCCTATACCAAGAGAAAAATTTGAAACTATTATGATTGGGACCATTGCTATCAAGGTTGAGGTAACATAATCATTAGTGGAATACAAAATTTTGTCTCATATGAAATTGTTTTGGTAACAAGACCTGATCAACCTTGTTAACAAAAAGATTTTGCTGAACAAAACAATGTTTTCACTATGATTATCTCCGTTTACTACTATTGCTATCCATTTTAATTTTTGTTTTCATTTAGTTTTCTTTGTTGTTAGTTGCTTGCATGTTAGAGTGTCTTAGAACTTCTGTAGTTCTAGCCTTGTTTTGTCATTGCATCATTTCAAAAAAATCTGTCTGTCAGAAAATCATTCTTCTATTCCTAAAAAATACCCAAAAATAAAGTGTCTCGAAAAATTCTAGAAAATTCATATTAAATTTTTACGTGAAAAAGGGGCAGAGGAGTACCTTGGAGATGCCAGGGGGACCCACCAGGCAGGCTCACCACCTGGTGGCGCGGCCTGCCCTAGGTGGCGCCATGCCATGGTGTGGGCCACCCTAGCCCTCCACTAAGTCTCTCACCTGCCACTTTCTTCTCTCTCCCGAGTAAGCTCCAGTTCATTGCTCAAAATCGTGTTCTTGTTGTGCTTGCTCTCGATTTTTTCGATCTGCTTGCTGATACATTGCAAATGTATCTATAATCTTTGATGTTCCATGCTTGGTTTTATCTACTTTCTTATGTTTTGTCCACACCCTGGAGTACTTTTCATATGATTTCTTGCACTAACCTATTAACAAGATGACACAGTACCAGTTGCATGTTTTCTGCTGTTTTTGGTTCCAGAAAGTCAGAAAATGAATATTCTCGAAATTGGACGGGACAAAAGCCAAAGTTGATATTTTCCCGAAAGACTCACGGAGCCAGAAGGAGAGTCGGAGAGGGGCCAGGGGCCAGCCACACCATAGGGTGGCGCGGGTCCACCCTGGCCGCGCCACCAGGTGGTGTGGGCCCCCTGGCCGCCCACCGACCTTGCCTCTTCGCCTATAAGAAGCCTCCCGATGCGAAAACCCTAAATCATCAAGCCTCTAGCCACAAAAAGTTCCGCAGTGCCGCCGCCACCGAAGGGGTGATTCGGGGGACAGAAAGTCTCTGTTCCGGCACCCTGGCAGGATGGGAAGTGCCCCCGGAGCCATCTCCATCGATCTCCACTGCCATCTCCATCACCATTGCTGATTCCCATGATGAGGAGGGAGTAGTTCTCTATCGAGGCTAAGGGTTCTACCGGTAGCTATGTGTTCATCTCTCTCTATGCATGATCATATTGTGATCATGAGCTTGTAATCTATAGATCTACCTTGCTACTCAAGTGCTTTAATAGATCTCTGCTCTCTCCATGTGTGTGAAAGTGACAGCGTGCACACCATGGTGGCACTTAGGCTAGAGATTACAAATACTTGTTATGAGTTATATTTGGAGTTGGATGTCTTTATGAAATTGTGGTGTTTGTTGGACTCATCTAGTGCTCAAGGTGACAGTGTGGGGTTATCTAGATGGGAAAGATGGACTTTGAGGAGTGCTGTTATAGCCCTACCATGGATTAGAGTGTCCAACCGGAGAGTAGTTAAGAGCAGTATCATGAAGAGAAGATATTTATATGAGAGTGTTCACTAGTGAAAGTATGATCCCTAGGCCTTGTTTCTAAGTATTGAAACACCGTTTGCAATTAGATCTGTTACATGTTTGCTTGCTTTCTTCTTTATTTTAGTTTGTCTTTAGTCTCTTTCACACCATCAAGTTATTTTCTCGCACCGTTGTCTTATATCCATACCACTTGTATTTCACTATCTCTTTGCCGAACTAGTGCACCTATACACCTGACAGGTGTATTGGGTGTGTTGGGGACACAAGAGACTTTTTGTATCTTGATTGCAGGGTTGCTTGAGAGGGGATACCTTTGACCACTTCCTCCATGAGTTCGATAAACCTTGGGTGATCCACTTAAGGGAAAACTTGCTGTTGTTCTACAAACCTCTGCACTTGGAGGCCCAACAACTGTCTACAAGAATAGAAGTGCGTAGACATCACTTGCTCAGCCCATCTTTCTTGCTGAAATTTGGAGCATTTGTTCCTTGGTAAGTGACTCCTCCCCTTGTCCTAGTAGATTTGTGTTTAGTGGATTATATATTGAGTATTTTTCTGCTGTAGGTGACAGGTTATGAGAGCTTGTAAGCTTGTTTGATGCTTAGAGATATAGTTTGATGCATGTTTAGGCCTCTTACAAGTCCCTATGAGTAGAATCCTTCATCTTATTCACTTTGCAATCACTTGTTTAATAGGTGTTTAAATTTCAGAATAGAAGATGAATGAGCATCAACTAAACCAACATGAACTATGGGTGCTTGAGGTTATGAAGGTCCACCGGGAGGAGGAAGTTTTTCCTTCCATTTATCCATGCTCTGAGTTCATGAGAACTGCAGGAATTCTCCAAGATTTCCACACTTTGGTTTCTAATGCAGGGTTGGAGCACTTTTTGGAAGATGAACCTTGTCAATTTGTGAAGCTAACCATGTCTGTGGTGCAGGACTTTCAATTTAGTTACTCTTTGCCTAACCCCATGGTCCACTACAAAATTTACAATATTGCTGTCGACCTTTCTCTCGATGACTTCTGTGCAGCTATTAAGGTACCTCAGTGGGGATCATGTAGAAGGATTAAAGAGTGACCTGAACCACTCATGGATTTATACACAGAAACTTGCCAAGGGAGCAGCTTCTCGAAGGAGAGTGGGAAAATCTGTAACATTCATCTCCCCTCCATTCGCTACTTTGCCTACTTTATTGCCAAGTGTGTTCTTGCTAGGAAAACTGCCAATAAGTTATCTTCATATGATCTAGCATTTATCTCTGCTACTCTTAAACGAGATAGGTCTTACAACTTAGGTGCTTTGATAGCTTTCTGTCTTGCTGCTAACCGTGAGAAAGGTGGAATTTGTGGAGGCCTCATTGCTTCTCGTTTACTAGCATTGCATGGTTTAGTGCCTCATCATCTAGACCTACAAATTCCCATAGAAAGGCTTGATCTTAATTCCATGATACAACATAAATTTGTTTCCTCGTGGGCTAGTGTGAGTGAGTTGTCTTATGAAATAGCCTTTCTCAAAGCTGGTTGGAGAAAGAGCAAGTCCGAGCGTGTTGTTCTTTTGCCTTCACCTATTTTGTTTAACCTTGATAACAGGTTAGGATGGTCCCTCGCTGAGGAGGAGCTTGACACGTACTTGGGAGAGCTCTCCCAACAGGAGCAGGATACTAGAAGGGAGGTCACGGATGATTCGGTCCAGCCCTCGAATGAGGGGGAGTCTTCATATCAGCAGCCTGCTTATGATTGGGGAGCTTCTTCTTCCCACGGGCCCAACTACGACCATTCTTATCATGATCCGCCTACTTGGAACCCTTATTCGTACATGGATTGATACCCACTTAGGCCAAAAGCCTAAGCTTGGGGGAAGGTACGCCGACACCGCACTCATCTCCTTATCATATTGTGTCGGTACTTTGTATATTCATGTTTCGTTCTCTTTTTAGTTTTTGTTCTTTCTTTGCTTTTGCTTTCTAAAAACACAAAAAGACCAAAAATATTTCTGTTGTTTCTCTTTGGTTTGCTTCTTCTTCTTTTTGCCTTGGTTTGTTTTTCCCTTTTTGCTTTGTTTGAACTATTCGAAAAACCCAAAAAGATTTTGCTTTGCTTGCTCTTCCTTTTTGCTTCTTATTTTAAAAATTGAAAACAACAAAAATATTTGTCGTTCTTCTTTGGTTTTGTGAGTTTGCTACAGGGTTCAGCAGTCCTCAGTGGATAATGGTTTCATGTTATTATTCAAGCCACACAAGTGAAGAGCAATAATGAGGATTAATGACAACTCATGGTAAGAGGCTGGTAACGAACTCTATTTGTTTTCATTTTTGTACATATACTCATCATTGTGGGCATGCTTAGCCTGTTCATGTAGGGTGTATGTTATCTTTGGATGCTTAGTAGTTCTTGCTTTCGTATGATTAGTTCCAGCTTGCTAATAGTTTGTAGCATGTTTTATGAATTTTGCTTGCATTACTCTATTCATAACTTGATATGATACCGTGGTATCCTCCTCTGAATGTTTCATTTGAATTGACTTGGCACATGCTCACGCATGCACATGACTGTAATAATCAGTTAAGCCTCGATGAATTATTTTGCCTTGAGGATCTTGAATCACTTCCATGCCATGATTAGTCCTGTTTTGTTGCAAGCATGATTATGACAGCTATTGCTCTCTCGTTTGTCGCTCCCTTACTATTGCTAGCCTTCACTTCCACTGAGTATTTTACTCATGTTTCCAACTCCCTTAAACCAAATATTGTCAAAGTGTCCACCATACCTACCTATTAGCATCATTTGCTACTCCCGTGCATATTCATTATGCCTTGTTTCCTTCCGAATAAAATGTTTGCTTGTTATGAGAAAATTAGTTAGTAAAGCTCTCACGAACTTGATGGCACACTTTATTTTCTGCACTTAATAAACCTGAACCATTGTGACTGTCCATGAAAGTTATATGCTTGCAAATTATAGGCTGGGGATTAGCGGAACCGTGCTGTCATGGGGAACGCTTTCAACACTTGTAAATATATACCCAGTTGATACCATGCTCTTTTGTTTGCGGATGTCGTCGGTGTGAAATAAAAGGGGAGCTTGTAAGTCCATGGAGTTATGTATGTGTGTTAGAGAAACGCCTGGGCCGCTGGTCTAATCCATGCTGACATGGTGGAAACCTGCAGCGTAACCATAATGATATTGAGAAAAAGAAAAAAAAGAGATTTATGAAAAGAGGAAAGAGAGAAAAAAAGCACCATTTTCCCATTGTAAATAAGAAGATTGCTGAGATACTCATTGTCTGCTTGCCTTGTCATATTGATATGGGGATTCTTCCGTATCATCGGGCAAGGGGTTCCCCGTTGGCGGTTCTCTATGATACGCACATATTTATGATGACAAGAACTTACCGGTAACTAAAGTTGAGTAGCATGAGGAGTGACCCTCGTACTCAAGGGACATGGGATTTTTGGTTTATAATCTGTCAAGCATATAACTCAGATTGGACCTCACTTTCACCTTAATCACATTAAAGATGCTTATGATAGGGGCAATGAGAGCTCAAAGCTAATGAGTATCATACTTTCAGCTTTGGAAGCTTTTCAAACTTTTCAAAACCCTTTTCTTTTACTTGTTGAGTCTCCATATATTCTTTGAGCACTTTCTTGAGAGCATAGTTGTCATTCTTTGTGCTTGTCTCATTACTTGATTATTTGTGTTATGACTTTGATGCTTGTATCTTTGACATCTTTACTTCTAGTCTTCACTTGGACTTCAGAGGTGCCTTGGCATTCATAATCAAAGGCAAGCGAGATACCACTCTATGATACCTTGTTATGAGCATTGTAATGTTGCTTATGTTTATGCTTCATGCTACTTATTATTTTTGAGTTGGAATCTCTTCATAGCTTGCAATGACTATTAAGTAGACTCAGTAGCATACTCTTTATGATGAATTGCCTAAATAGTTGATCACATGCTGAGAATATATACATCATATAAAGCAAATGTGTTCGTGAAAGTTCTTTTATCGCACTCAGTTTTCAACTGAATTGCTTGAGGACAAGCAATAAGCTAAGCTTGGGGGAGTTGATATGTCCAAAACGTATCTACTTTCCCGAACACTTTTGCTATTGTTTCTCCTCTAAACTTGTGTGATTTGGATGCAACTAACGCGGACTGACGCTGTTTTCAACAGAATTGCCTTGGTGTCTACTTTTTATGCATAAAATCAACTTTCAGGAAAAATCCCGGAAAATATGCCAAAAATCCTATTTCACCAGAAGACTCCCGGAGCTAGAATACGAGACGGAGGGGGGCTAGGCCCAGGCCACACCACCTGGCCGCGAGGGCAAGCCCAGGCCGTGCCAGGGGGTGGTCTGGCCGCCCTAGGCTGCCCCTCGGTCTCCCTCTTCGCCTATAAGTTGTCTTCTAACCTAAAAACTCAGGGGGGGTCGACGTTTTTCCAGAAGAAGTTCCGCTCCGCCGCCACCACCAGATTCCACGAAACAGCACCAGAAACTCCGTTCTGGCACCCTGCCGGGACGGGGAATTGGAGGAGATCATCGCCATCATCATCACCATCGGTTCTCCATCGACCATCCATGTTTCCCCCATCTATGAGTGAGTAATCCCCCGCTGTAGGCTATGGGGATGGTAGGGATTGGATGAGACCGTTCATGTAATGGCATCAGATTGTTAGGGCATGGTGCCTAGTATCTTTTATTAGTGCTTTATGACTTTGTTGCGACTTGTTATGCTTAATGCTTGTCACTAGGGCCCGAGTGCTATGATTTCAGATCTGAACATGTTATTGATTCATTATGATAGTATTGTTTATGGTCTTATCTGCAAGTTGTATACACACGTTGTTGTCCGGAACCAATGGCCCCGAAGTGACAGAAATCGGGATAACCGGAGAGGATGGCTTTGATGTGAGGATCACATGTGTTCACGGAGTGTTAATGCTTTGCTCCGGTGCTCTATTAAAAGAAGCACCTTAATTGCTAGGTGTTCCCTTGAGGCCCCGCTGCAAACGGGCTGGCAGGGCAAAAGGTGTTGTGCAAGTTCTCATTGCGAGCACGTATGACTATATATGGAACACATGTCTAGGATTATCTAGTACTTTGATGCTTTTTCTTATTTATCTGCAATTGCCATATGTTCTGATTGCTATGTGAATTGTCTTGTCCATGCAACGCCTGTCCATCCATCCCTATGCCTACCGCACTCGAATCCCACTGTTTACTGCTGTCTTTACTTTACTACTGCTGTTACTTTACTATTCCTACTACAAAACTGTTGCTACTGATAAACTGCTATGAGCAAGATTGTTTACAGGTGCAGCTGAATTGACAACTCAGTTGTTAAGGCTTATAAATATTCTTTGGCTCCCCTTGTGTCGAATTAATAAATTGGGTTTCACTTCCCTCGAAAATATTGTGATACACCCCCTATACTTGTGGGTCATCAGTAGTCGGGGTGCTCGGGGCGAAAGCCCTGCCCAACCTTTGTTGGTGCTGACAGCAGCGATGCCCTCGGGCATCGTTCCCCTCTTTGGGCGTTGTCGAGGAGCATTGATTCAACCCCCATCCCTCGTGGTTCAGTTCCCTAGGTGAAAACCTAGATTTGTCTTGCGAGATCAGATGACGATGGTGTCATAGATGCCGCTCCCTCCTTGGAGGTGTTGTTCTTGGTGGTACGACCCAGAGTGGCATGCATGGTGATGACACACACTTTGACTCTGGTGAGCAGATCCTTGGAGCTCCGACGTCATGCTAGTTCGACTACCCTTCTGGCAGGGACAGTGGATTGCTGAGGATCCTCTATTGCGGTGTTTTAGTTACATGGATACACTCGACAGGGGTGGTTGACGGCTGTTGGCTTATGTTGCATCAACGAAGATCGTGGTGGTGGGCGATGGTGCTGCTTCCTGAGCGCCTTCTCCAAAATCGGAGTGGCCCAACTCTACTCTTCTTTGCGGATTGGATTCTTGCTTGTGTGGCGGGGCTCGTGTTTAGTGTGCGCATCTAGACTAGGGTTTGTTTGGTGGCGTCGGTTGTAATATCCGCCTAGCGGTCTTGGCCATGTACTTAAGTGTGTCGGTGTGCATACTTTGACGTCTGTGTATACTTTGTACAAAACTCTCTTTTTCTATCTATGAATCGAAACTCAAGGCTTTGCGTTTTCGCGAAAAAAGAAAAGAAAAAAATATGTATGTATCATATATGTGTATAGCTTAGACCCATATTAGAGTAAGCCCATGTGGCCCATGTACTCTGGAGTATATCACTCTCAATGAAATGATGGATGCAATAGAGAAAATGATTTGGCTATTTCAGTTTTATTGACGTAATTAACCTACTACCAGGCGGACCCCACAGTAGCGGCGGCAGCTGTTTCCTCGTGGGGGGGTGCGTGGTGCGTGGCGTCTCCTCGCGTTGCTTCTAGTCCGGCAGCGGACGCTGCCGTCGCGTGCTCTCCGGCGGCCTCGAGCTCTCCGCCCGACAAGTTCACTCTGCCCTCTCGCGGTGAGTAAATTCTCCACATTTCTACAGATCCCCTCCGCTTATCTGCAGTGCGTGCGCTTCTTAGTTGATTTTGGTGGGAATTGAGTTGGGGGAGGTTCTGCGGGGTTGCAGCGTGGTGCTGTGGAGAACGACACGGCGCTTGCTGCTTTTCTTCTTCAGTTAGAACAAAATTTGGGCAGGATCGTGTGTCCATGTCGCAGACAGATGAGACTGGTGTGCTCGATGGTTTGTTTGCCCTGTTTAATTTGTAAGACCCACTACGAATTGTACTTCCTCACATAAAAGAGGGAGAGAGACAGAGGTTGGCACACCTGCCTGCCAAGTCCTCTGCTCCCCGTCTTGAATTTTTTTAAGACGAAAGTTAAAAATTATGCTGGCAAGTCCTCTATTTTATTTATTTTTTATTTTGAGGGGAAGTCCTCTATTTGGGAATGCAATGATTGAATGGTGCACCTTTTTTTTCATACTCTTTAGTGCTTATTTTATATGTCTCATCATGTGTAGCATGTCGTCGATGCTCGAATCTGACATCAGAGGCAGTTGTAATAAGCATCTCACGCGTTCCGCATGGTTGTTGGGGCCACTGTTTATTTGTTGCTTGTGTATCATTGTAGTGGCATAGGTTGATTGAGACGTCTCCAACCTGCAGGCCACTTCTTTCCATGTTATCTTCTTCCTCTCGCTTTCTCAACATGTTCACGTTGTTTCTTCACTTGTAAGAAGGAACAGAGTCATGGACTCCACGGATCGGTTGGACAAGAGCCCTCTGCTGGACCTGGACCGAGGCAACTCCTTGCAGGAGGTTTGTGCTTACAAGGCTTGCTTGTGCAATTTTGTTGTTGTCAGTTATGCATTCATTTAGACAAATGTATTGCTTCAACCTTTGTTCATCATAGTTCATAAGAACACCCCTACTTTTGGTACTGTGAGTGATCTGGATTATTATTAATGTAGTAGTGTATACTGCTCTGGCAACAGTGCTCTGCATTCCTCTTACGTCCATACTTTGTTATCTTTTTTATGAGAGAGAGGAAATAGCTCCGGTTTTATTAATTCCCGGATATATCCAGGGCCAAATGGTCCTCAATACAATCAGGTGGAACAGTACACCATGTCTTGCTTGATTCAGCACCGCAGCCTTCCCTAGCTAAATTGTGAGCAACTACATTAATTAGCAGAACACCTTGCCCACTCGACCAAATGGTCATTCAGAAGATCTTCGACCCTGTGGGTGGGTAAATTTCCAAGAAACTAGGGGGGGTTCTCTGTTCTTAATCAATAGAAACAAACTTTAAGGAAAATAATCTCTCCTTAGCCATACTTCATGTGCATGCTGTTCATTCCGATCTGCATCAGTTATCAATTTGTTTGAATATACAGCTTTCGGTCGGTGTAGCGGAACATTTAAGAATTTAGTACTACAAGGTTTTTGCGAGAACTTAGTACCTCACTGTTGCAAGTTCAAATAAAAGACGGAAAAAGTTCTGTTGGAATTAAATATTGTGTACCCGATTCTTTTGTGACCTTCATTCTGTTTTAATTTCCAAGTTAAATTTGGCACTATATTTTGTAAGCAGATTTTGGATGTGTTAATGTAAAAGTAGATGAAGGACCATATGCAAAACAATAGTCACCTATTCTGAGACTAGTTACTTCCTGTTTGTAACTATAATACTTAGTATACTTATTTATTGCCAGTCCTCCCTTTGTTCATAATAGTTGACCTGTGAACCCCATAATAATGTTTTAATACACATTTCTCTATTGACGATTCCTTGCCAAGTTACATGGGAGAGACTTATCATTATATCTAATTTTCCTTACTGTGAGTTGTAGAATACCACAGAATATACAGGTGATGGATCTGTTTGCTTCAGTGGGCATCCTGCATCCAGAAAGCATTCAGGGAACTGGAAGGCCTCCTCCTTAACCTTAGGTTAGTAGTAGACAATACTCATCTATATTCAGCCTTCTATCGGAAGAGCATAGACATGGTGATAGTTAAATACTCTTAAGCATTTTTCTGAAGAATAAATACTTAAACAATGACAACTCTACTTGCATTGATTACAGAAAACACACCTTCACATATATGCAAAGTCTCAACAGTGTTTGTGAGGATATTTACTTCTTCAGATACTGAACAAAATTCTTGTTGAATTTTACACCAGAATTTTATGCCCGCATTCTGTATTCAATGCAAAATACAACTGAAAGCAAGCTACTTTGTTGCAGTTTGTACATTCTGCTGTTATCTGGCATATTCTTCGATCGGGAAAAACCTAGTCAGTTATCTCACAAAAGTCTTGCATGAAACAAATGTGACTGCTGCAAGAAATGTTGCAACTTGGCAAGGCACTAGCTATCTCGCGCCTCTGCTTGGAGCCTTCGTTGCTGATTCATACCTGGGAAAGTACCGTACAGCTTTGATATCCTGCATGATTTTAATCATTGTAAGTGCTACAAATTACTCCTGTCCATTTACGATTTACAACAACCACAGAGAGTGTCATTCCCTTTTTCTTTAAGTAATCACTTATGAAGGAGATCCTATCTACACTGAAAGAGCAGAAACTTTATTTTTAGTACCCCCTCTGTCCTAAAAAGGATGTCTCAACTTTGTCGAGATTCATATGTATCTACACACTAAAATGCGTGTAGATACATACGTATCTAGAGAAAGTTGAGACATCCTTTTTAGGACGGAGGGAGTACATGATATCATGATGTTCTGATGTATGAATATACAAATGCCACTGGTTTCTGGTGTTAAGTCTTCAGATGGATATGCATCGTTATATAGTATGAGATTTGCATTCAACACATCATTTTTCTCTCAAACATGCATCTAAATGTGCATCATTTTGTGAACGCGAAAAATGTGCAAAACTATAACACCTAGGAACACAGATACAAAGGTGGTTCCTACCAAAAGAAACGAGAAGCTACAGAAATTATACCTCCTAAGAAAACTAGTAACCAATACATGCCTAACCAAAAAGAGAGATGAAAAGATGTTTGTTTACCTTAACATGGTACGTTCGATACTTGGGCTCGTTTTTATTAATATGTTTCTTTGCCTTGTTTTTTTCCCATTCTGTCGATTCAGGGAATGGCGATGTTGCTTCTCTCAGCAGCACTTCCATTAATCTCAACTGGTCCTCAGAGTTGGACTGTTTGGTCAGATCCAGTCTCTTCTCAGTACATCATATTCTTCAGTGGGTTGTACATGGTTGGTTTAGGTTTTGGTGCACAGAGCCCCTGTGTTACAACCTTTGGAGCGGATCAATTTGACGACACCGACGAAGTGGAGAAAACCAAAAAAAGCTCTTTCTTCAATTGGCACTATTTCACAATCAATGCTGCTTCATTTATCGCGGGGACTGTTATTGTGTGGGTTCAAGAACATGAAGGTTGGATCTGGGGTTTTACCATTTCTACACAATTTGTGACTTTAGGCATGGTTATTTTTTTCTTGGGCTCCATTGTGTATAGATTTCAGAAACCTGGAGGTAGCCCTCTTGCGAGAATATGCCAGGTAGTCGCTGCAGCTACTCGGAACTTCGATAAAGAATTGCCACATGATTCCTCAGCTCTTTATGAGTTTCTGGGGCAAGGTTCAGCAATCGAAGGAAGCCGGAAATTGGAGCATACAACTGGACTCGAGTAATACTCTATACTGATATTTCAACTCTTAATTTTATTATCTAGGTATTTATTTATTTTACTTCCATTCAGGTATAGATGTTTAGTTCATTTTGTTTGAATATAATAACTTAAGCTACATCTGACTTGTTGAATTCCTGGAGAGAAACAAAATCTTGCATACTATAGTGATTTTCTTTAGATAACATTGTAAAAAAAAAATCATTTTCCCCTTATATTTGAGTATTCAGAGGAGATATGACACGGATCATATGATCAAGTATATCTTTGTACTAGTTAGCAAGGTAGTAATCATTTTTCTTGCTCATTCAGGTTCTTCGATAAAGCTGCAATTGTGACACAATCTGACTGTGAATCTCCTGGCCTAGTTAATATATGGAAGATTTGTACTGTCACTCAGGTGGAGGAGTTAAAAATTCTGATCAGAATGTTCCCAGTTTGGTCCACAATGGTATTATTTTCTGCAGTTCAGGAACAAATGTTCTCAACATTTGTAGAACAAGGAACGGCAATGGAGAGACACATCGGGTCTTTTGAAATACCTGCTGCATCCTTCCAATGCGTAGATACAATTGCTGTCATTATGCTAGTTCCAGTTTATGAGAGAGTCCTTGTTCCAGTATTCAGAAAATTTACTGGCAGGCCTAACGGCATTACAACACCGCAGCGAATAGGGATTGGTTTATTTTTCTCAATGTCCGCAATGGTGTCCGCAGCATTGGTGGAGAGCAATCGGTTGCAGATTGCGCAGACTGAAGGTTTGGTGCACCGCAAGGTGGCCGTTCCGATGAGCATCCTGTGGCAAGGACCCCAGTACTTCCTGCTAGGCGTCGCCGAGGTGTTCTCCAATGTTGGGCTAACTGAATTTTTCTACGATGAATCTCCGGATGCCATGAGAAGCTTATGTATGGCGTTTTCACTTCTTAATGTCTCGGCTGGAAACTATCTTAGTTCGTTTATCCTTTCTCTCGTGCCGGTGTTCACGGCAGGAGGAGGCAGCCCAGGGTGGATACCTGATAACTTGAATGAAGGGCATCTGGATAGATTCTACCTGATGATGGCGGGTCTTAGTTTGTTGAATATTTTTATCTTTGCATTCTGTGCCATGAGGTATAAATGCAAGAAGGCTTCCTGAGACTCAGTTGACCTTGGCATTGTAAGTAGGAATAATAATAGCCTTGAAGATTCTTTTCTTTCCAAATTGTAAATAATCAATGTGAGACCTTACATCTCATTTTGAGAGACGGTGTTGTTCATGTTCTTGGTAAGAAAAGAAATACTAGTGTTGAATTCAATTGTACAATATGTCTTTATTTGTTAAAATATATAAATACTTGAATGCCGGGGATATGACCCGGGTACCCCAGAGTTGATAGAGTTGAGGTATCAGATGATACAAGAAGATGCTGAATAGTTCAATAAAAGATATGAAATATAAATAGAATCACGCTCACGCGTTGGAACCGTTGAGTAGTTAAAAAGAAGCGATGTAAAAAATATGAAATATATAGTAATAACCCTTAATCTACACTTCTAAATGCCACTTTATTTTATTTTTGGTTTTGTAGTTCCTAGCTCTTTCACAACTCTTACCTACGTCGATATTTTTTTACATCTCTTTTTTTTAACTGCTGGACAGTGATTTTCTGACACACCTTTCTGTTTGTAATTTTTCAACAGCAGTTAGATTACGTCTACAACAATATTTTTTAACTCCTTTTTCCTTAAGTTCCCCTACATTATCCTAACCATGTTTCTCCATGGTAAATTTGACACCGACTTCTCGACTTCCTCGACGGTAATTTCTAGCCGAGGATCTTCAACCTCGACAGTGATAATCCGGTAGAAGTCCTTTGCTGGCGCACTTTGACGGTAATTGTTCGGTGTAAATCTTCGGCATCAACCTCAATTTCTTGACGGTGATTGTTCTAGAATAATTATTCCTTGAATTCTTGGGCAATAATTTCTGCCAGTATTTCCAAACGGTGCACAAACAATAATCTTCAACAGATCAGTTAACACAACGGGTGCGGCGTGTCGCTGCCGCCGAGTTGCCTAGTAACTATCAAATGATGGAATATTTGAAGGACCCATATTTGAACAGACAGGTTTTAGAAATTTGACAAATGGAGCCACAGGTGATTATTCCTGGTCATTTTTTGTGTCTACGTAGTGCTCAATATAGCAGAGACCGAAACTTAAACTGATTTTTTATATAGGAAGTGACCTTCGTGCACACTGTTCTTCTTCGGGAGCAACGGGGCAACGGAGAAGAGCAGTAGCGGTGGCACGCCCGAGAGGCCGCTGCAGCCGGCCACCAAAAGACACCGAGGACAACAGCGATCTCGGCGTCAAGTAGCCACATGCGGCCGGCGGAGGCGAATCACGCCCATGCATTGGAGAAGCTGTTTTGTGGCGGCAGTAGGAGGGAGCTCCTCGACAGCAGGAGCATCTCGCGCTGACCTAGCTAGACAACAGGCAGGAGCCCTCCGCGAGAGCAGCGCATGCGGACTTGGCCAGTCGACGGGAGCGACGCGGCTGCCGACAGCGAAGAGGACCGAGGAAGGAGGCCAAGTTGAACATCTCAATGAAATGATTTAAAAGTATTGGGCAAAAATTGTAAAATGCAATTTGTATTGAGGCTTTGACATCCTTTAAGTTTTTTGATCATTTGCCACATTTTACTCTAAAATCTGATCGTTTGCCGCACTGACCATCACATATCAGTCACACATAGTATGTCAAATGATCAAATTGCAAACTAAAGTGGATATACAATGCAAGGCACACAAAATGCTACATGGCATAAACAATAGAGTAGAGTTGATTTTCGATTTCTGGATCTGGGAAGATCCCTAGATGGCTCTCGTGGTGCTCTGCTTTAAGGGTGGCCCTAGTAGTAGTATCATGCATGTCAAGTTGACAAAAAGATGATATAGCATAGCACCATCTTTTTTTGTCAAGATGGCTCTCGTGGCTCCCGAGAGAACACGCCCGAGATCCCTAGATGTCAAGATGGCTCTCGTGGTGCTCTCGTTGCCGCTGCCACCTCTTCACCATCTTCGGAGCCATCTCCATCAATCTCCACCACCATCTCCATCATCGTTTCTGCTTCCCATGATGAGGAGGGAGTAGTTCTTCCTCGAGGCTAAGGGTTCTACCTGTAGCTATGTGTTTATCTCTCTCTCTATGCGTGATCATATTGTGATCATGAGCTTTGTAATCAAGTAGATCTACCTTGCTACTCAAGTGCTTTAATAGATCTCTACTCTCCCCATGTGTGTGAAAATGACAGCGTGCACACCATGGTGGCACTTAGGCTAGAGATTACAAATACTTGTTATGAGTTATATTTGGAGTTGGATGTTTCTATGAAATTGTGGTGTTTGTTGGAACCATCTAGAGCTCAAGGTGACAGTGTGGGGTTACCTAGATGAGGAAGGCAAACTTTGAGGTGTGCTGTTATAGCCCTACCATGGATTAGAGTGTCCAACCGGAGAGTAGTTCGGAGTAGTATCATGAAGATAAGATATTTATATGAGAGTGTTCACTAGTGAAAGTATGATCCCTATGCCTTGTTTCTAAGCACTGAAACACCGTTTGCAACTAGATCTGTTACATGTTTGCTTGCTGCTATCTTTATTTCAGTTTTCCTTTAGTCTCTTCCACGCCATCAAGCTATTTTCTGGCACCGTTGTCTTTTATCCATACCACTTGTATTTCACTATCTCTTCGCCGAACTAGTGCACCTATACACCTGACAAGTGTATTGGGTGTGTTGAGGACACAAGAGACTTCTTGTATCTTGATTGCAGGGTTGCTTGAGAGGGATATCTTTGACCACTTCCTTCCTGAGTTCGATAAACCTTGGGTAATCCACTTAAGGGAAAACTTGCTGCTGTTCTACAAACCTCTGTACTTGGAGGCCCAACAACTGTCTACAAGAATAGAAGTGCGTAGACATCAAGCTATTCTCTAGCGCCTTTGCTGTGGAGGTAAGGTAAAAGGTACTCACATCTTCTGGCTACTAAGCTATCTTCTAGTACGGTTGCTGGTGTGTGAGTGCTCGAAGTTATTTCCTTTAGATTCTGCAATTATATCTTTTTGTTTCTTGTTTTCACTAGTTAGGCTTAATGGAAAACAACAACAAAATTAGAGAGCTTTATAGTATTTATCTTGAGTTAGGACATGAAGTGTTTGAAGAGAAAATTAAAAAACCTATAGAACCTTATTTGCATGATAATAGCAATGTTATTAGTACGAATTCTTTGAACACTATTATTGCTAATGCTATGGAAAAATCTAAGCTTGGGGAAGCTGGTTTTGATGAGCATGATATTTTTAGTCCCCAAGCATGGAGGAGAAAGTTTACTTTGATGATACTATACCTCCGATATATGATGATTACAATGATAAATATGATATTTTCAGTCCACCTACTATTGAGGAGAAAATTAATTATGATTACAATATGCCTCCTATATTTGATGATTATGGTGATGAGAATAATAATGATATCTATTTTGTTGAATTTGCTCCCACTACAATTAATAAGAATAACTATGCTTATGTGGAGAGTAATAATGATTATATGCATGTGGCTCATGATAAGAATGTTTTATGTGATAGTTATATTGTTGATTTTATTTATGATGCTATTGAAAGTTATTATGAGAGATGGAAACATGGTTTTATGTGTCTCAACAATATTAAGTTTCCCTTCTTTATGTTGAAAGTCTTAAAGTTACACTTGTTTTGCTTTACTATGCTTGTTGCTTTGTGCTTTCATGACTTGTTTATTTATGAGATTCCTATGAATAGGAAGTGGGTTAGACTTAAATGTGCTTTGAATTTGCTTCTTGATGCTTTCTTTTACTTCAATTCATATTTTTTATGTGAGCATCTTCTCAAACTATCATGCCTAACTTAAAGACGTTAAAGAAAAGTATTTATTGGGAGATAACCCAAAAGTTTTAGTTGAGTCTTGAAAGTTATTGCTTCAGTAATAACCTCTCCTTATCCTTTTTATTTGCTTTTTGTGCCAAGAGTAACCTCTAACGAGAGAGAAGTAATGTTTGGGAAAGTTGCTGTCCCGAAACAGATTTTTGTCCTTCACCATAAAAATTTGTGTAAAATCTCTGTACGTCGTTTTGAGGTGTGAATTTTTGTGCTTCTGCCCCAGGTTGTTACCTAACTTCGTTAGTTCAATACTTTTCGATTTGAGCAACATAAGGTATTCGAAAAAAATTGGTTTTTACCTTCTGGTCTGTTTTGATAGATTTCTGCCATTATTTGCATTTGCTTCTTGTTGGTTCCTTTTTGGGTTCTCTTTGGGAAATTGAGATTTTCAAGGGTAGTGCTACAGTATCTTGTGTTTTATTGGAAGTTTTATTGGTGTTGAAACTGAACCTAAAGACTTATTATCTTGAGTGCACTAATGTTGCTAATAAAGATTGTGTGAAGTTTTGTATGAAGGAAAAATTTCAGGTGTATGGAGAGAATGATATAATGAGATGAAGAATGGACTAAAGCTCAAGCTTGGGGATGCCACGCGTGTCACCCCAAGAAATATCTAAGAAGTACAAGCGTCAAAGCTTGGGGATGCCCAAGGCGTCCCCTTCTTCATCAATACAAATCTCAGGTTCTTCCAAACACTTCATTTTTATTGTTTCATGCACAGTTGTGTTGTTCTTGGAGCGTCTTTGTTTTAGTTTTTGTTTGCTTGGTTTGCTTAGTTTGCTTGAATAAATTGGTTAGACCCCCTCATTCATACATTAGTTTTCAAATAAGATTGGTTTGGATTGGAAAAGAGTAGGAAAGTTCATGCTTAAGTGGTAAATAAGGAGCTTGTTTTGACTGTGGCCGATGCTTTGTCATGTCATGCTTGATATTGTTTTGGCTTTATGCTTAGTGATTTTTTTTCTGTAGCATGACATGTTATAAAAAATTGAGATTGCTTAATGTGCCTTGAAAGAATCATGTGTTGTTTTAGCATATTAAAGCATAGTATTGTGGTATTCTCCTTTGATGCTTTATTTGGGTTGACTTGGCGCATGCTCACACCATGTTAAGACTATACCAAGTCACCATAGCCTCTATGATCCTTTAGTTTTCGACCTGTAATATCACTTTATGCTTTAATTAATGATGTTTTGTTGCTTTGCATGATTATGGCCATTATTGCTCTCTTAGTTGGTCGCTCTCAGTCTTTTGCTAGCCTCCATACCAAGTATGAGTTCTACTCATGCATCCAACTCCAAATAAAACCAAGTTATTCCAAAGAGTCCACCACGCCTACCTATTAGCATTTGCTATTCCAAGTATATTCATGTTTTTATCTACCTTCCGAATTAAACTTGTTATGTGAAAATTAGTGATTAAAGCTCTCACGAACTTGATGGCACACTTTACTTTCTTGCACTTAATAATCTTGAACCATTGTGTCCATCTTTGTTGCGTATATGCTTTCACTTTATAAGTTAAAGTTAACAGAACCATGTATCATGGGGAACGCTTTCAACATTGCACTTATTATTCCGTTGATATCATGATTCTTTTGCTTATGGATCTCGGCGGTGTGAAATAAAAGGGGAACTTGTAAGATCATGGAGTTTGTATGTGTGTTAGAGAAACGCCTGGGCCGCTAGCCTAAGCCATGCCTAATCATGGTGGAAACTTGCAGCATAACCATAGTGAGCACTCTATGAAGCATCCTCAATAAAAACCTATGCAAATAGCAAATAAAAGATCGCTGAGATGCTCATTGTCTGCTTGCCTTGTCATTTTGATATGGGATAGCTCCTGTGTCATGGGGCAAGGGTACCCCGTTGACGGTTCTCTATGATACATATGTACTTACAGTGACAAGAGCTTACTTGTGACTGAAGTTGAGTAGCATGAGGTTCGGTACTCGTAAGCAAGGGGCATGAGATTTAAACTTATAACTTGTCAAGCATATCCTCTTAGTTGTGTCACGTTAACCTTAATCACCTAAAGATGCTTATGATAGGGGCAATGAGAGCTCAAAGCTAATAAGTACCATAATTTTTGGAAGCTCTTTATGAAACTTGAATCCCTGCTTCCTTCTATGAAGGCCTTTCTTCCACTTTTATATTGAGTCTCCACCTTCTATCTTTATGCACCTATTGAGAGAGCATAGTGGCCATTCTTAGTTTAATGTGCATTGTCCCAAGACTTGTTGATTGATGCATAACTTTGATATTGCTTGTTCTTAAACTATTTGTATCTAGTCACCCTTATAAACTTTGAAGGTGTCCTATGCATTTATGTTTGCTACACTATGAGGGACAAGCTAAATACCACTCTTATTATGTTTTCTATATGTGAAACAAACAAACGTCTTTCAATGCATTGTTATTTATGATCTTTTGTTTGTACCTTTTCATGTTACAACATAGTTGCTATGTCTAATTGTTAGAACTCTATCTTTCATGTTCATGTTTAGACTACCTTGATCCCAGCTATCAATGCTTTTACAATAATGATGATCAAGATTGTGTTGGCTGCGTGTCACCTCAAACATTATATTGTTTTTATCGTTTACCTACTCGAGGACGAGCAGGAACTAAGCCTGGGGATGTTGATGCGTCCATAACGTATCTATAATTTGTGATGGTTTTATGCTAATAATATGCTTTTGATACTCCTTTTTATATAAAGTTTATGATTTATTTGGACTAACCTACTAATAGTTGCAAAAGTGCACAATATTCTTGTTTTACACTTTAATGTGTAGGAATTACCAATAATACAAGTGGAAACCTTGTTGGAGTCAAATTGGGATTTTCCAGAAATCTGTCTCAAAACTCTTTTTGAAGATGGTCACATTTCGGGTTGAAAACGGCGTCAAACAGAAAACTCTTCAACTATAAAGTTGTTGGAAATTTCGCGACAAAAGTTCTGGACATAAAATTTAGCTGATTCCGAGTCCAGATGGGCCCGATAGACCCGATTTACTGCAGCCCAAGATGGGGTGACGGGAATCCGAGAAGCTATATAAAGGAGGAAACCTAATTCGTGGGGAACAACCTCCACCCACGAATTTGCAGCCACCAAAGCCACGTTTTTGCCTCCCCAATGGATCCCATCTCCATGGGGAAGGGCTGCCAAGAAGCCATGAAGGAAGGGTGCTAAGGGGCGGTGCTCCCCTGTGATACCGGCAACGAGGAAGGAGTCCTCCGTGCCACCGTCGGCGCTGCCGCCGTCGCCTCTTCACCATCTTCGGAGCTATCTCCATCAATCTCCACCACCATCTCCATCAATCTCCACCACCATCTCCATCATCGTTTCTGATTCCCATGATGAGGAGGGAGTAGTTCTTCCTCGAGGCTAAGGGTTCTACCGGTAGCTATGTGTTCATCTCTCTCTCTATACGTGATCATATTGTGATCATGAGCTTTGTAATCAAGTAGATCTACCTTGCTACTCAAGTGCTTTAATAGATCTCTACTCTCCCCATGTGTGTGAAAGTGACAGCGTGCACACCATGGTGACACTTAGGCTAGAGATTACAAATACTTGTTATGAATTATATTTGGAGTTCGATGTTTCTATGAAATTGTGGTGTTTGTTGGAACCATCTAGAGCTCAAGGTGACAGTGTGGGGTTACCTAGATGGGGAAGGCAAACTTTGAGGTGTGCTGTTATAGCCCTACCATGGATTAGAGTGTCCAACCAGAGAGTAGTTTGGAGTAGTATCATGAAGATAAGACATTTATATGAGAGTGTTCACTAGTGAAAGTATGATCCCTATGCCTTGTTTCTAAGCATTGAAACACCGTTTGCAACTAGATCTGTTACATGTTTGCTTGCTGCT
The DNA here is from genome assembly GCA_916181665.1 of Avena sativa. Classification (NCBI taxonomy): domain Eukaryota; kingdom Viridiplantae; phylum Streptophyta; class Magnoliopsida; order Poales; family Poaceae; genus Avena; species Avena sativa. Next base: position 690,530,222 of record OV702289.1, read on the forward strand.
ATCTTTATTTCAGTTTTCCTTTAGTCTCTTCCATGCCATCAAGCTATTTTCTGGCACCATTGTCTTTTATTCATACCACTTGTATTTCACTATCTCTTCGCTGAACTAGTGCACCTATACACCTGATAAGTGTATTGGGTGTGTTGGGGACACAAGAGACTTCTTGTATCTTGATTGCAGGGTTGCTTGAGAGGGATACCTTTGACCACTTCCTCCGTGAGTTCGATAAACCTTGGGTAATCCACTTAAGGGAAAACTTGCTGCTGTTCTACAAACCTCTGTACTTGGAGGCCCAACAACTGTCTACAAGAATAGAAGTGCGTAGACATCAGACCGCAAGGTCTTTTGGTGATGATTTTATTGTGTACCTAGTGGATGACACTCCCACTACCATTTCATAAGATTTTGCATCTCTAGATGCAGACTACTGGAATGAAGCGGTTCAAAGCAAGATTAATTCCATCTTGGCTAATGGAACGTGGGAGATATCTGAACGTCTGTATGGGTGTAAACCTGTAGGATGTAAATGGGTATTTAAAAAGAAGCTTAGGGCTGATGGTACTATTGAAAAGTACAAAGCTCGGCTTGTGGCTAAAGGCTATACCCAAAAATAAGGCAGAGATATCTTTGATGCTTACTCACCTGTGACTAGATAGACCACAATTCGGGTAGTACTATCACTGGCTGCCTCACACAGTCTTCTCATTCATCAAATGGACGTTAAGACGGCTTTCCTAAATGGAGAGTTGGACGAGGAAATTTACATGGAACAGTCTGATGGTTTTGTACTAGAAGGTCAAGAGAAAAATGTGTGTAAATTGAAGAAATCTGTGTATGGTCTCAAACAAGATCCCAAGCAATGACATGAGAAGTTTGAAAGAACTTTAACACATGTGGGCTTTGTTGTAAATGAAGCCAACAAATGTGTATACTACCGCCATGGTGGGGGGAGGGAGTTGTCCTATGTTTATATGTTGATGACATATTAATTTTTGGGACAAGTCTCAAAGTGATTTATGAGGTCAAAACCTTATTGTCTCAATGTTTTGAGATGAAGGATCTTAGAGAAGCTGATGTTATCTTAAACATCAAGCTACTGTGAGATGAGAATAATGGGATTACACTTGTGCAATCACATTATGTGGAGAAGGTGTTGAGTAGGTTTGGATATGATTATTGCAAATCCTCTCCCACACCTTATAATCCTAGTGTTTTGCTTCGAAAGAATCAAAAGACAGCTAGAGATCAATTGAGATACTCTCAGATTATTGGCTCACTTATGTATTTAACTTGCGTTACGAGGCCTGACATCTCGTTTGCTGTGAGCAAAGTTAGCCGGTTTGTGGCCAACCTGGGAGATGATCACTAGCATGCTCTTGAGAGAGTAATGCGCTATTTAAAGGGAACAGTGAGCTATGGAATTCATTATACCGAGTATCCAAGAGTATTTGAAGGGTATAGTGATTTAAATTGGATATCAGATGCTGATGAGATAAAGGCCACAAGTAGATATATATTCACTCTTGGTGGTGGGGCTGTTTCATGAAAGTCTTACAAGCATATCATCTTAACAAGGTCAACTATGGAAGCAGAACTCACATCATTAGATACTGCAACTATCGAAGCAGAATGGCTTCGTGAACTCTTAATAGATTTGCCTATGGTTGAAAAACCAATACCGGCAATCCTTATGAACCGTGACAACCAAACTGTGATTGTCAAAGTGAACAGTTCTAAGGACAATATGAAGAGTTCAAGACATGTCAAGAGAAGACTGAAGTCTGTCAGAAAGCTAAGAAACTTCGGAGTTATAGCATTGGATTATGTCCAAAGGCTATGAATCTGGCAGATCCTTTTACGAAAGGACTATCAAGAAATTTGATAGAAAATGCATCGAGGGAGATGGGTTTGAGACCCATGTGAGTTGTCAAGGCGATAATCCAACCTATGTGATCGGTGATCCCGTGAATTAGGACCTGGTAAAACAAACTGAAATAACTGAGTTGAGAGAAACTTTTAACACTTCCACTCAGCTGCAGATGCAATTCTCTCATAATATACTATTAGGAAGGTTTATTACATCTTAATGTGTTCTGTTTGTCTCCTTGGGACCAAAGACGCTAGTCCTACAGAGCGATCTTGAAAGAACACACCTATATGAGCTACACTACTAATCACAGTGTATGAGAGTTGGGTTAATCTCTAGGAAGCTCATGAAAGGCCACCCGCACGCGCGTCGCGTTTCGTGAATCGAGTTCGAAACTCGTTTTGTGGAAGACTAAATTTTTGCATGGTGCACCAGCTATTGGGTACGTGTAATTATTCGTGTGCATGTTTGACGCGTGTCCTTGTCTTCCATCGTGTGGCGACTCGGTCGGTTCACCTCCCAGGCTATAGAGAGAGAGACAGACAGATCTAGATGCATCATGTTCTTTCTCTGTCTTTTTCGCTTTGTTCCTCTTGCTGCGCTGCTCTCTTGGCTTCCCCATCCCGGCGACTGCATGCACGGCTGTCCGGGAGAGAAGGCCTCTGAAATCCTATCTATTGGGATCCTACATCGGAAGACAGGCGATAAGGTTTTTGGGGAGCGTCTCGGTGCGACTACTCGCTTCCGTTCATGTTCTTCTTCAACAACCGACGACCTCAACATCACCATGGGCGACAATGACAAAGATCAAGGTGCTACTGCGGTGATGACCTTCCCGATCAACCTGTACGTGCTATTCCTCTCTTTGTATGCACTAGTTCTTGCTAGATTTTCAGATCTATTAGATGTGGTTGTTTGGCTGCATGTGTTTAGATCTGCTAGTGTTTATATAATATTGATTTTGGTAATTAATCTCATGCGGAAATTGCCTAATAATCCAACAACCCATTGGTCCAAAAAAACAGGAGCATATGGACCTGGGAGCCAAATCGAATTTTTCATAAACTTGATCAAACTTTATATAGTTTGCCTTAGGATGGAGGGAGTACATGTGAAAGTCTTTCAATGCCCTAAACTTTAATATGGGGATTGTAGTTTAGTTTTGGTGGTAGGATCTACATAAACTAGACTTAGGGGTGCTCCTTGTCGCACGATCCCGTTGGTTTTGAGCCGATTTAGCATTTATATGTGAGCAAAAAATAACAATACTTTTTTAGGTTCTGCAAAATGGATGGCCATAGCATCATGGCTCAAATTGACGCGATTTCAAATGAGATTGATGCATAGTTGGTATAGAGCAGCACACAGATTGATGATAAGCAGTCATCAAATAACCATATGTGGAGAATATCGGGAAATATATTACAGATCAGAATCATGCATCAACATGGAGCTCGGTATTCCTAGACACAATGTACTTAAGAGTTAAGGATTTACATAACATAAATGAATGCATACAAAGGTTGACAGTCTCTATCAAGGTCCACCAAACATAAAACTCAGTAACATATCTAACCAATTCTACTACTACAGCGGCCACCTACTTCAAATTTACAGAACAACCATAAAAGGAATATCATATTGTTCATAGTCCAGGGCATGCTAAGAATATGGAAGAAATATCCATGAGATGTTTATAACACCGAAAGCTAAGACTCATGGAATAACCAAAGCTAGAATCAGAGGTAGGTATTATGTTGAAACTGAAACTAACAGAATATGAACTGTGCCAACTGCAATGGTTCCCCAACACCGACCCCATATAAGGATGATACGTTAGTTTTTCTTCTTAACCCGTGTATCCATATGAGCCTTCTTTGATGTCTCTGCGTTCCTAAGGGACATGGAGATATACTTGGGTTTTAAATTAAATTTGATACATGTAAATAATCCAGTTTTACATTATCTCTGAACAGAGAAAAATGCATCTTATAAGTAAGATTAGATGATAACCATCAACACATAAACATTAGGATTTAGCAGACTTCTACTGTAGATTTATTATACTTTAAGTTCATAAATTAGCCGACAACAATTCAAAGAACTAAGTAATTTGACCATCAATATAAGATGTAAGACAGTATCTTTCTTTTCAATGAAATAAAATGCAAAGGTCCTTTTGCGTTTTCTCGAAAAAGATTCATAATGACAAAAGCTTAACTAAGTACATGTATAGGAAAAGAAGAGGCTGCAAGGTACTGTCATTCAGGAATCAGAAAAGCATGAGAAATATGACAAAAAAGTAGCAGTGGAGGATCATCGGTGGTAGAAGAAAGAGCAATAAAATCAAAACAAATCATATTCATAGCAGGTCTAAATTCATAGGTCCTAAAGTTGAATATGGTGTTCTTAGTTAACGTGTGCACTAAAGAAAATATATTACCTAGTAAGAAATCAAAGAACCAATAATACATGGGGGAAACATCAGAAGTATATGGAGACACGAAGCGTAAAGAGAACACCTAGTACCCGCGTTTCATCAAATTGGTTCTGGACATTGAACTTGTCCCTCTGGTCCTGGTCACATTTCATTTCATCGAATAAGTTGTTGAGAATTTTTGCACCAAGGCAAATAACCGTGAATATAAAACCAAGTCAAGTAGTCAGATAATCAGCCATAATAATATACTTTAGTTTTTAGGAATACATCTTCTTCTGATAATTGTTTTATCAAAATAGAATCCACAAAAAACTTGAAAAGAACAAACTCATATCTCTCTTTCTCCCCTTGAATATTAAAGTAGTACATCTAGAATGCACAAACTGCACGCTAAGATGGATTGGTCACATGCATAGCCCAGTTTTGACATGCTCTGAAAATCATCTTGGGAAAAAATTCCGTGTGCATATAAGATTGTTTACCTATTGTGTGACGTGTATCACTGGATACATTTTCACTAAATATTTTTCACTAAATATATACAGTAGGCTTGTTTTTTTCTAGCCGTCCTGATCAAAATAGTCTAAACAATATTGTTCATGATCCAAATTGTGTTACTACTGATATACACTAAGTACAACTTATTCATATTCTCTGACCATAAAGTCTACATTTATTTAGATACCCACCTTTATCTCAAAGTCTCATATGAATATGACACTACATCTCTACCTACTGCCATTGTACGGGACACTAACTGAAACTGATACTAAAACTGTGTGCTCATATGCTCATAATCTGGGAAGAGCGTGAACAATCGTCCATGAAAACCTGATGAAAAATGATACCTGGACTAATAGCTCTCTTTCCCCATTCATCTCACATAGCAAGGATATATATAAAAAATAATACTTTCCTCCCTAGACTCTTTTGGCTGTATCAAAATGTATAAATCACAACAACTACATTATAAACTATGTCCAGAACCCCTACAGGATCTAGAAGGCTACATGATTATGATTAAAATAAAAGGTACCAGTATGAAAAATATTTCAAGGTAGATAAGGAAGCAAGAGCCCAAAAGAGAAGTTTAGTAGAATAATTATGAGTAGTAGATAAGCTATAAAGAAACCTGTTTCAGACTAACAACCATAACACTAACCATTTGAAAAGCACTACGCATTAGCTAGTTGAATTTTTTTTATTTTGAACCAACTGAGGCCTCAGTTTAGTAGTTTGTTAGTCTCAAATCCTTATTACCTTAGTACATGTACCTATAGACTACTTATATGGGGGTATAAAAGGATCAGCTCGGTCACTCCAATTGTGTGGAACACCTATGTATATATTGCCTTGTTTAATTAGTTAGTCCTAAGCAAATGGAAAAATACAATTGAGTTGAGAGACCGTTTGTCCAGAAACAGATAAACAATAAAATCGTTATATGCTCAGTTTGACAAAATAATATAGCGAAAAACAACAATGTTCCTACCGAAATTACAACAAAAAAGGGTATTTGTCAAGCGATAAGGGGAAAAGCTACAACCGCAATATACAGAAAATAACCAAATTCCTCCAGTCAATTACATTGAAAATTCAAACGTGAAATAGTTTTATTTTTTAGTCAGGGATAGCAAGGTATATACTTCAATGAAAATTAAGTGTAGATGCATGCATGTATTCAAAAGTCCAAAAAGTCAGGACCTACACGGCTGCACCGTGTGTCACTACGTCCAGGACGCCAGGAGATATATGACACTAACATTCCACTCAACCAGAGTACACGAGGCAAAAGCATTCACTTCATGCATGACAATTAGTGCATGCTCGATCAACCAATAAGAAATGGAGCAGTGGCAAGCCTATATAACAACCATGTATGACATGTATTAGAAGTAGATCTGGCAATGGTCGGTGAACTGAACTCACCTAAACTGAAACCACTTGATTCGTTTTTGACACATTAAAGTAGTTCTGTTGCATAGTGAAATGATCTACCATAACATGCTGCACAGAAAAGAATCATTTGAAGTAAATTTGATCGGCTGATCTATTAAACATCCAAGAAGGAGGGCTCTGGTGCATGAAACTTCACAGACATTAGAGGCTAAGAGGCATAATTAAAGAAGCACACTAAAAATTTCCATAATACGAACTCATACCTTTGAAGGCCATGAATGGCACCTTTCAAAATAGAAAGAGGCATCATTACTCGATCACTCGTGCAGCCTAAGCCAGACAACTTCTCAATCACATTGGCCTTCAACAAAAACAAAAATAATTTCATTGAACCAAGCATATGGTGCAACAGAAAATCAAAGGTATAATGTACTATCACATGAGGTGATGAAACCTACATCTGGAGGTGATGGACTCGAAATCATGGCAGCCATATAAACACAAGAGCCTGTAAAGTTCAAGAAATCCACATCTTCTGAGTTGAAAGGTGGTATTTTTTTGGTTTCAAATGGGATGGTAGAAACAAAGAAGGCGTATGCTCACTTAGGGAAGAGTATGGAGCAAAGACCACAGCCATTGCAGTGTGTGTGCACTGTGCACGCCAACAATAAAATTTCCATCCGCAGATTTCTGGCAAAAATGTAAGCGCCCTTTATAAAAAAACACCAATGGACTAAATTTGACATTCATAACTTTTGTCTACATGTAGACCATGAATTACAGACAAATATCCTTATTAAATCATGTGTGAACGTGCAACTACAATTGTTTACCATAAAACCATAATAATACAAAGATAGCATGAAAAAATCACTGCCGGTCTTACAAATTTTGAAGAAAGATTAAAGAAATAAGTCTAGCTCACCGTACATTTCTGAGCTGCTGAAGGAACAAGCAGATCATCAATTCACATACACCCACACACATATGAAAACGCAGACAGAGGGAGACACACCTGCATATCAAAAGCACCGTCGAGGTTCATCCCCAACACACGTTCTCGTGACGGTGGCATCATCCAAGCTGTAAGGCGGCAGATCAGGCGTGTACTGATGTGGCTATAGGTGAAGACCATGAACAAAATCTCCAGATTCAGTCGTAATTCCACGAAATCAGTTCCAATGCATACACTTGATGTCCTAGTATATGTATTGATGCATATATAAAAGTAATCTACTTATTTATGTGTGCCATTCTGCCAACAAAAAATACAGTGCAAGAACACAAAAGCTAGAAGATCAACCTCAACCCTGGCGAACCGGTGGAAGGAACTCGGTCGAGCTAATTTTCACATATGCATATCAAAAAGATTTGTGAAGGTTGGAGTGGATCTTAAAAAGGAAATATTTTCCCCATAGCCTACTTGGGTTTTCATCGAACACCTCGTAGGCATCGATGAAAATTAACCTGCACAAGAAAAAGATGCAAACATCTGTGGATTAAAATCAAAAGAGTATAGGAAGAAAGAGTGCAAGAGAGGCATGGAGAAATTCATAGAAAGAGAAGAGGAAGAAAGAGTGCAAGATAGGGATGGAGAAATTCACAGAGACGGAGAGGTGGGATTGGAGGAAGCGGGCCTGACCAACCTGTGCACATGAAGAAGAGGGTTAGGGACGGAGGTAATAAAGCATCTCCTTCCTCAGTGATAGACACCACAACAGCCCTGCGCCAAGCACACCGGCGATGGCCCCGCTCCTCCTGGGTCGTCGTGCGCCCCTCCACTCCATCGGTCTCGCAAGCTCGGGGATGGAGGCAAATCTCGAGAAGGGAGGGTTCGTGCGAGCGGGTGTCCTGGTGGTGGCGCGAGCAGGGGAAGAGGAAATCGAGGTGGAGACTATTGTGTGCATATTACTCACCATGCAGCAGCAAAATTTCAGAAGTTAAAAATGACATACATTTCTACCTCTAAGGCTTGTGAGCTCCACACCTAATGACACTAACCATAGGGTCCAAGATTTGATTCCAAACTTCATGATCATAAGGATGTTACAAGTGGCCTGAATATGTGGACAACCTCCCCTAACATAAATAAGCGCCCATAAATCCCATTATAAGACCACGAATTGGCCAAAGTTGGCTTCTCAAACTCTACCACTACACAACATAGAACAAATCGGTCAGCATAAAAGGAAATACAATAACATGAGTAAAGGAATGCTTGTGAAAAATAATAGCTAAACATCCCAATTTGGACCATAATAGGTTTTAAGTAAAAACAAGTTACCAGGTGGAACAAGAATAGGTTGGAACATCATCATCCACATAGGATCTAACATCATCTTTAAGTTCTGACCAAACTTGTTCAGAGCAGATACTGCTCTTCCCTCCATACTCTTATATATAAATCCATCTTTTCCATCTAGAACATTAGACCTAATCTCATGACCATTATGGGGATGTCCATTCATTAAATAGATGACCGGCACTCCATTACTTTTGACTCAATGTTGTTTGAAATAATATCCTCCTCTTCATTTTCCACATCCCCTCCTTGCAAGAGCATCATGTAGACACTCTCCCTGAAGGCGGCTAATCTGACACATGCTCTGAAAGGTTGCACAACATTCAACATTTGTATGAACCAAGCAAGAAATGCAGCAAAATAACATATATAATACCAAGAAAAACAATGCATAAGAAACCATCTTACTTCACTGCCTTTGTAATAGCAAAGTGTTGGGCGGCAACCTCGATAGTTGCCTCTGCATCCTTGAGTATAGATACAACAAGAGGACATGGGATAGATTTCTCTTGACCATCCATTGGTGTCTCATTTATATGTTGGTTGACAGAACTTACAATGCCCAGAAGTGCATATAATGTTCAGAAAAAAGCAAAGATGCATTAACATCAAACGATCAAGCTCATACAATTAAAAACGGCTTCATGGAGCAAGCTCTTGAGCTCAAATGAGCAATATCTATAAAGAAGAGGCGAGCATGGCTGGAGCATAGGCTGAAGAATATCTTTGACTACAATATTTTTTTAACATCAATTAAACACTGCAATATTTCGCAAGTTACAGAAGTCAACTAAACATCCAATTTCTACACTATAATGTTAACATCAATTAATGTTTTTACTTGCCACTACATCTAGTTCACCATATTATCTTTTTATATACATCCGCAAGAGATCCCTAACGTCTTCTAAAAAAGAACCCGTGAGAGAGAGGGGAAAGAGAAAAGAACCTTGTGGCGACAACACCCAGGATGGTGTGGTAGCATCTGGGGGACCTGCTCCTCGAGGATGGAGGCGTCAGAGGCCGGAGATCTCATGGAGGTCCAGGTCTTGGCACGGTCAGGAAAACTGTCGGTGTCGCGAGGCGACAACTCTTCCCTGTCACAGAGCCGGAAAGAGGATGGTGGTCAAGACACCACCTCACATGGCACAACTGTGGTCGTGGTTGGCGCATCGCCGGTCGCGATCGGCACAACAGCAGACGTGGTTGGCGGCAGTCAGAAGAAGGGCGGAGAGGAGCTTGGCGGAGCGGTGGGGAAGGACGAGGAGAGGCGTCGGCCACGGGAGAAGGAGGAGGCGAGGCGTCGGCCAGGGAAGGATGCCGTGGAGGCGAGGGGACGGCTAGGAAAGGGCGCCCGCTGGGGTGTGGCAGCGACCAGGGGATAGGGCTGAAGGGCGGCAGTGTAGGGCTACCACTAGTAGAAACCGGGACATTTGCACCGGTTTTTAAGTCCCATTTGTACTGATTGTGCAATTGGTGCAAAGGAATCAGGACTAAAGGTTCAACCCTTTAGCATCGGTTGTGTTGCAAACCAGTGCTAAAGGGGCTCCACGTGGGCGTCTCTGGCTCGGCTAGTCTGAGGACTTTTAGCACCGGTTCGTAATACGAACCGGTGCTAAAGGGTGATCACATGGCCAGCCGTGGCCGTGTCTGCGGGTTCTGCCACGATAGAGATTTGGGGTATTTTCCTGCGGCGGCAGAACCCTCAGACATGCCCATGGCTCGCCATTTGGAACATGTTGATGCACACACATGTAACACACACATTATATTACACAAAATCGTCATTAATATAGAGATCAAAGTGACCTCTTTCATCGTACTTGGTCGGACATATTTACTTAACGGTACACGCGTTCATGCATATAAACAATATAATTTCTATTACAATTCCTATTTTCCAAAATTGTGGGACTTATGGTATTCTCCGGCTGGGTCTATGGCCTGGTCAAGCAGGAATCCCGCTAGTTCCTCTTGAATTGCTTGTATACGCTCGGTTGCTAGAAGCTCGTCCCGCAACTTTTCCATCTAATTTAAAGAAGGGGTCAATATATATGAATGAAACTCAACACACAATTGATGGTAATAAAATAAAATGGTGATAATATTGTTTACGTACATGAATTTGATTTATAATACGACCGCCCTTCTCACAGGTCATCTAGCGAATGAACTCGCAAACGTAAAATCCACATAAATTATTCATGTTTACTTGCTTCAAACACTTTACAAGAACATAGTTCAATCAAAATAATAATCAAGGATGGTAATGGTATTGAAACTAGAATCAAAGAGATGTGCAGACCTAGCTAGTAGTACTTACCGGGATATGTTCAAATTGAAGCTCCGGTTTTCACGCACTCGGATCCCTCTTTGTGAACTGTTTCCAAGCATTGCCCGTCAAATAAAATGAAGAAAGGAGTTATTAATTACTTGATAGGAAATGAACGAAAGTTGCCGATATAGTGTTATAATGTTGAAATTACCTCTGGAACATATCCTACATGTCCTCCCACGACTCAAGGGGTTTACGTTTTGAGTCCATGACTTTCACTAGTCCTTGCTCAGGGGTTATGATCAGGAGAATAAAATGGTAGTTGTGCACACGCATAACTCATCAACTACATTTAACATCGAGCAAGCGAAATAGAATATGTACAAGGCAGTAACACTCACTTGTAGTTGTAAGGAAATAGTATTTTCGATTTGGTTTCATTAAACCTTAACGTGTGTACCAAGTTATCATCCATGTCCTTGGGAAAGTTATCTAGACAATATGCATTCACGGTATATGGGTCAATGAACCTAGTGTCATAGATTATTCGTCCTTTCATGCATTCGAGAATCTTCAATCTGCATAATTAAAACAGTGATGAGTACATATATGCAATGAATAAGCTGAGCTAGAGAATATTTAAATACAAAATTAATACTTACAGACAATAGGCATTGACGAGTGATTTATCGAGGACGTCTTGATTGTAGAGCTGGAATAATTCACTAAATTCGATGTTTATCTCGTCATCTCCATGCCTGCGATGATCCGGTTTAAGTCCCATTATGATCCAGTTTTCCCTATCCTTACAGGCTTGCCCGTACCACCGATGCAACTTTCGCAATTGTATTGGTAGACGTGGGATCTACTCAGATCTGACGAGAGGGTCCCCGTACTTGTATTGGTATGCTACTTGATCACCCAGGGGATATCGACCCGGCTTAAATACTCATGGATACTGATACGTTGCTAACGTATCCATAATTTTTGATGTTCTATACTTGGTTTTTATCTACTTTCTTATGTTTTGTTCCAACTTTGGAGTACTTTTTATACACTTTCTTGGACTAACCTATTAACAAGAGCCACAGTGTCAGCTGCCTGTTTTCTGTTGTTTTTGGTTCCAGGAAAGTCAGAAAATAAATATTCTCGGAATTGGACGGGATAAAAGCCAAAGTCAGTTTTTCACCGAGGGACACAAGGAGCCAGAATACGAGACGGAGAGGGGTCAGGGGGCTGCCACACCACATGGCCACGCGGCCCAGCCTGGCCCGTGCTAGGGGGTGGTCTGGACGCCTCCAGCACCCCCTCGGCCTCCCCTTTCACCTATAAGATGCCTCCGATACAGAAACCCTAAGTACCCGATCAAAATTCTATGAAAGAGACTGTAGCCGTCGTCATCTCCATCCCTAGATCGGGAGGGATCTGAAGCTCTTCCCAGCACCCTGCCAGAGAGGGGAATTCACCCTGGAGGCCTTCTTCATCATCATTAAAGCCTCCGGTGTGATGCGTGAGTAGTTCATCCTTGGACTACGGGTCCATGTAGTAGCTAGATGGCTGGTTCTCCTCCTTTGTGCTATCATGTTTAGATCTTGTGAGCTCCGTTCATGATCAAGATCATCTATTTGTAATCCTACATGTTGTATTTCCGGGGATCCGATGGATATTGAGATGCTATTTCAGATTGATTATTGATTCTATCATGTCTTTGTTATTTGTGATCTTGCATGGTTTCCGTTGTTAGTAGCTATCTTGGCCAAGTAGATGCTAGCAACTCCAAGAGTTAGTATTTATGCTCGATAGTGGGTTCATGCCTCTAGTAATCTGGGGAAGTGACAGAAATCTCTAAGGTACTAGATGTGTTGTTGCTACTAGGGAGAAAACAACAATCCTTTGTTCATAGAACAATCATATGTTTACTTTACACGCAATGCATAATGTAATTATCTGTTGCTTGCAACTTAATACTTGATACGTCCATTTTGCATCACTATTTTATGTCTTAATTCACTATTATTCATTGATATATTTCGTATTGAGAGGTGATACTTATGTTATTTCATCTGTTTTTGCATGGTTGATGACTTTTGGAGCATGGACCGCTGCAGTCAGGATTCTGGTGGAAAAGGTGCTGTTTGGAGGCAAAATTCGTGAAGATCAGAAAATCCGGGAAAATATACGGAAAATTCTATTTTTCCAGAAGACTCAAGATGCCAGAAGATGGATTGGAGGTGGGCCACAGGGGGCCCACACCACCCCATGGCGCGGGCAAGCCCAGGCCGCGCCAGGTAGTGGTGTGGCCACCCTGGCCCACTCCAGCCTCTCCCCTCTAGCGTATATCTTCCTCCTGAAACCCTAAGACTCGGGAGAGCGACCATAGAAAGATTCCGCCGTCTCTGCGGGGCGGAAAACACCGAGAGAGAAAGATCTCTCCGGCAGACAGATTTCTGCCGGGGGAATTCCTTCCCGGAGAGGGGAGATCGTCACCATCAACACCACCATCAAGCTAGACTTCATCGGGATCATCATCATCATCACCACCATCATCACCATCAGCACCCTCATCACCATCTCCATATTGATGTAACAATTGAGTTAAATCTTGCATTAGTTCATAGGGGAAACTTTCCCGGTGTTGATTACTCTTTGTAGTTGATGCTATTGAGTGAACCATTGAATTATTGTTTATGTTCAGATTGTTATACATCATTATTCCATCTCTGATCATGATCCATATGATGTCTTGTGAGTAGTTTGTTTTGTTCTTGAGGACATGGGAGAAGTCTTGTTATTAGTAGTGGAGTTGTGTTGAGAAAGATTCAATAGATTGTTATTTAAGTTGTGGTGTACTTCTTCTAGTGGTGTCATGTGAACATCGACTACATGACACTTCACCTATATGGGCCTAGGGGAATGCATTGTGTATTTGGCCACTAATCGTAGGGGTTGCCGGAGTGACAGAAACCTGAACCCCCGTTAGGAAACCATTGCACAAGGGACGTAAGGGTCTTAGAGTTTAAAGCTATGGTTAGGTTTTACCTTAATTACTTTCTTGTACTTACGGATGTTTGCAAGGGGGTTTAATCACAAGTATGTATTAAGTCTTGGATGGGACGGTACATTAGCACAGGTTCACCCACACAACACTTAGCAAGCTAGAGAAGATTAATCGACTATATGAAGCGAAAGCACTTGACAGTCTTCCCATGTGTCCTCGAGAACGTTTGGTCATCTATAGAAATACAACCGGCTTGTCCTTTGCTGCATAAAGGATTGGGCCACTTGCTGCATTCATTCTTACTGTCTTTTGTTTACTCGTACTTTGTTTACTTGCTTTATCGAAAACCCCTAAAAATCCATTTGCTAAGTATTTGCAGAGAATTCCTGATCCATACCACTAGCCAGCACCTTCTGCTCCTCGTTGGGTTCGACACTCTTACTTATAGAAAATACTGCGATACACCCCCTATACTTGTGGGTCATCAAGACTATTTTCTGGCGCCGTTGCCGGGGAGTGAAGCGCTATTGGAGAGTGGAATTGGTAAAGGAAACTTCTACTGTGAGTATTGTTTACTTCTGCTAGTTGCTTTATTTTTGTTATGGATAATTCGCTAAGTTTCTTATTTGGTAATGCTACTACCACTGCTAAGGTAGTAGATAAGCCACCACCTGTTGAGAAAGATGTTTTCAAAATACCTACAAGAATTATTGATCGTGTTATGGATAACTACTATGTTGGAGATGGAACTGTCCATCCCGGTGATCATTTACTCTTTATACACGAATTATGCGGGTTGTTCAAGTGTGCAGGTATTACTACAGATCAAGTTAAGAAGAAGTTATTCTCATTATCACTAAAAGGAAGAGCTGAGGAATGGTATAAGCTGCTGAAGAATGGTCAAGCTCTGGAATGGGAGGAAATAGTGCCTCTCTTTTATTCAAAGTTTTATCCTCCTAGTGAGATTCATAAAGATCGGAATCAAATATACAACTTTTGGCCTCTCGATGGAGAGAGTACAACTCAAGCTTGGGGGAGATTGAAGTTACTAATGCTCAAATGTCCCATTCATGAGCTCCCCAACAATATTATTATCAATAACTTTTATGCAAGGCACCCTCTACATGACAAGGATTTATTAGATGCTTCTTGTGCTGGATCATTCACTCGTATGGAAGAAGAAGTTAAATGGGACCTTCTAGATCGTATTCAAGACAATGTTGAAGCTTGGGAGAATGACAAAGGTAGAAAGTCAGGTATAAATTATGATTATGAATGCATTGAATCTTTTATGGGAACTGATGACTTTCAAAATATTAAAAATGCTTATGGTCTAGACTCTCAAGCTATTGCTTCTTATTTTAAGGCTTTTGCTTCCTATATTGAAGTGCCTAAAAAGAAGTGGAATAAGTATCATGAGCCTTATAAAGATATTGCTAAGAGTGTCCTTCAAGAAATACTGAAGTTTATACTACTAATCATGTTTTACCTGAACCTTATATTGAGAAAATGCCTTTTCCAGTTAAGGTAAAGGAACATTCTATGATAGCTAGTATGGTTAATGAAAGTACTAGTAAACCTGTTGAACCTGATAAACAAATGGTTGATGAACCTATAGTAGCAAATGTGAAAGACTTTGTTGCTAAATATGAAAAAGAGGGACACACTATCCTTTGTAAGGATACCTCTAATATTGTTTCACAAAGTAGTGTTATGAGAGCTAGTATTCCTACGTTTTCTGTTAGAATAAGTGATCATTGCTATGATAGTCCTTGTGATAGCTATATTGTTAAGTTTATGCATGATACTGAAAGTTATTACGAGAGAGGGAAAAGTGTTCTTATGCATCTTAATAATATCAAGTTTCCTCGTTTTATGCTGAAAGTTTTTATATTGCGTTTCTTTTGCCTTCTTATGCAAGTTGCCCTTGGTTTCAATAACTTGTTTGTTTACAAAATCCCCTTGCATAGGAAGTGGGTTAGACTTAAATGTGTGTGTGTTTTTGCTTCTTAATGCTCTCTTTCGCTTCAATTCATATCCCTATGAGAGCTTCTTCAAAATTATCATGCCCATCTTAATGGCTATAAAGAAAGAGCTTTATGGGAGACAACCCATTTTGTTTTTGCTTTCAGTTTGTTTTTGTTTCTTTGAGTCTTGGAAGTTATTACTTCGGTAATAACCACTCCTTATCCGTTTTTGTTTGGTTTTTATGTCAAGATCAACCTCTAATGAGAGAGAAGTAATATTTGGGAAAGTTGCTGTCCCGAAACAGATTTTTTGTGCTTCACCGTAAAAATTCGTGAGAGATCTATCTATGTCGGATTGAGCTGTAATTTTTTGTGCTTCTGCCCCAGGTTGTTATTGAACTTTCATTAGTTTTTCACTTTTTTATTTGAGCAACAGAAGATTTTCAAAAAAAAATGATCTTTACTTGCTGGTCTGTTTTGACAGATTTTGCCAATCTTGCATTTGCTTCTTTATTCGATTTCCTTTTTGAATTCTTTTTGGGTTTTCGGAAGGAGTTGCTGCAGTAGCTTTTGTTTTGATGGTTTTTCAGTTGAAGTTGGACTCAAAAGGTTTTATCACTTCACTTATACTAATGTTGCTAATAAGAATTGTGTGAAGTTTTGTGTGGAAGAAATTTCCAGGAAGTGGAGACAATGGTGTAATAAGGAAGAGAAAGGTTTTGTGACTCAAGTAATAAGTATATGAAGATGAAGATATCGATGATATTCAAGTGATAACTCCGGAAGGATCTACTAGATACCAAATTCAGAGACCTGCAGAGTCTGTATTCAAATAGGTAACAGTTATGGTAAGAAAAGTTCTGCGAAAATACAATCCAACTATATTTTTGCAGTTTTCAGTCTATAAGGAAAGCTACAAAGCGAAAAAGGGACGAAAACGGAGCCAGGGTGTCCCACACCACCCCATGGCGCGGGTCCACCCCTGGCCACGCCACCAGGTGGTGAGGCCACCCAGAACTCCGCCTCCGACTCGTTTTCTCCCAGTACCTTCCTTTTGATATGAAACTTTGTAATATATAACCCCCGGATCCCCCAAGATACGTATATCGTGTTTTCGTCGTGTTTTTGTTTCGATCTGTTTTCGTCAGGACATGCTCTTTGAGAGCTTAGTAGCACAATGGTGCCTGCCAAGGATAAAGGGAAGGAGCCTATGGAGGAGAATCTTCAAGACCCCAAGCAGAGGCTGGCACCTTTAGTCTCTTTCCCTGCATCAATGGAAGCCCTACGAGTCACTAAGGAGTTCTGCGATAAGTACCGGGACTTGAAGAGGAAGGTGGACATGCTTCAATGGGAGAATAATAGGCTTCGCAAGATGCTGGAAGATTTCCTCACGTCAACTAAGAGCATAATACCACCACCACCAAAGGAGTAATTCGTCATCAGGTTTGGCATCCCCTTGGTTTGTTCCAAGCTTGGGGGAGTGCCGCGGTATCATATCACTATCTTCTATCTTTTTGTAGGGGTTCGTAGCATGGAAAACAAAAATTTTCTATCGCATACAAACAAACAAGCCAAGATCTATCTACTAGATTGTAGCAACGAGTCGATGGAATAACTCACCCTCGAAGATTCCAAAGTGTTTAACGAGAGCAGATTCTCGTGGGTGATGTAGTCGTACTCTTTCCGATCTCAAGATCGCGTAGACGATCCTTCCGGCGCCACGTTCCGGCAGCGCTCCCGTAGTCGGTCACACGTTCGGTACTCGACGAAGACCTTCCTCTCCCTTGTTCCAGCAGGCAGCGGAGGTTGTAGTACTCTCCTCGTGATTCCGGCAGCACAACGGCGTGGTACCGGAGGTAGAGGGGAGATCCCGCAGGGCTTCGCCTTAAGCCGGTGCGAGTATGGTGGAGCTTATGAGAGAGGCTATTAGTGGTCTAGTAATTAGACACACCAATTAGAGGGCTCTAAACCAATTAGAAGGCTCTAAACCAAAATAGCTCTAAACCGGGGTTTAGATCTAGGGTTTAGTTTAGAGGGGTAGGAACTAGTGTGTCTAGAGAGGGGAGCCCTGCCCCTCCCTTTATAGGTGGGAGGGCCGGCGGCCAAGGGGAGGAGTTCCTCCCCAACTCGGCCTTGGGAGGTGCGCCGGCCAAGGGGAGGAACCCTCCTCCAACTCGGCCTCCACCTCTCCTCCTCTTTCTCCTCTTTCCGAAAACTGGCAGTTTGACCGAAAACTGGCAGTTTGACTTTTCCAATTAGGATTTGAATTAACCCTTTATTTCGGACAGCGAGAACACTTAGTACATGATGCAATCATTCCAACATGCAATGACACATTCATGTACCCTTCCCCCTCCGGAGTGCCGGACATTCCGGGACCTTCTAGAATGTTCCCGATGAAAACACCGGAACCATTCCCGAACTCCGAAACGGGACTTTCCTTATATGAATCTTATTCTCCGGACCATTCCGGATCACCTCGTGATATCCCGGATCCCATCCGAGACTCCGAACAACATTCGGTCTCTTTCTCATAATACCATAACTACTCAAACAACGTCGAATCCTTAAGTGTGTCTCCCTACGGTTCGTGAATTATGCGGACATGATCGAGACACTTCTCCGAACAATAACCAATAGAGGAATCTGGAAATTCATATGGCTCCCACATATTTCTACGATTACTTTGCGATCGAATGAACCACTTACATACGATACCAATTTCCCTTTGTCTCACGATATGTTACTTATCCGAGGTTATGATCGTCGGTATCTCTGCATACCTAGTTCAACCTCGTTACTGATAAGTACTCTTTTCTCGTTCCCGTGATATGTGATCCCTTGTGACCAAGTCACATGCTTGCAAGCTAATTGGATGACATTTCACCGAGAGGGCCCAGAGAATATCTATCCGTCATGTGGATGGACAAATCCCACTCTTGATCCATGTGTTTCAACCAATACTTTCCGAACACTCAATGCCACCTTTATAGCCACCCTGTTACGGTGTGGTGTTTGATGATATCAAAGCATCCATCTGGTAAAGGTGATATGCATGATCTCATGGTCGAAGGAATTAGGTTACTATGTATCAGAAAGCATATAGCAATTGAACTATTGAAATGACTTGATCTTTATGCTACGCTTGTCTATAGGAGTATGTCCACCATATCATTCTCCTAACGATATGATCTTGTTGTTGATAACATCTCAATGTTCATGACAAAGAAACCACATCATCAATCAACCAACAAGCTAGTGAAGTATAGAGGCTATACTAGGGACTTCAAATTAAGTTTACAAATCACACAAGTATTAATGGTTTCCTTGTTAATACTATTATAGCATGAATGCAAACATTTATCATAAACACAAAGATATATAATAATAACTATATTTATTATTGCCTCTAGGGCATATCTCCAACAGTCTCCCACTTGCACTAGAGTCATCTAATCTAGATTACATGGTAATATACCGAACACCCATGGCAGTTTGGTGTTGGTCATGTTTTGCCCTCGGGAGAGGTTTAGTCAACGGATCCGCCACATTCAGATCTGTGTGTACTTTGCAAATCTTTATATCCCCATCCTGGATATGTTCTCGAATAGCGTGAAAACGCAGCTTGATATGCTTCAGCTTCTTGTGTGACCTTGGTTCTTGCGCATTGGCTATGGCGCCCATGTTATCACAGTAGATAGACATTGGGTCCAGCGCACTAGGAACCACACCCAGCTCTGTAATGAACTCTTTCATCCATATCGCTTCTTGTGAAGCCTCCGAAGCAGCCATGTATTCCGATTCAGTTGAAGATCTCGCCACAACGCTTTGCTTTGCACTCCTCCAGCTAACTGCTGCACCATTCAAAATAAATACGTATCCAGATTGTGATTTAGAATCATCCGGATCGGTGTTCCAACTAGCATCGGTGTAACCATTAACAACGAGCTGTTCATCACCTCCATAAGAAAGAACCATATCCTTAGTTCTTCTCAAGTACTTAAGGATGTTTTTGACCGCTGTCCAATGATCCACTCCTGGATCACTTTGATATCTGCTAGTTAGACTAACAGCATATGCGATGTCGGGTCTAGTACATAGCATGGCATACATTAGAGATCCTATGGCTGAGGCATAGGGAGTCTTACTCATCCTTTCTCTATCTTCTGCCGATGTCGGACTTTGAGTTTTACTCAAGGTCGTATTGGGCAACATGGGCAAGAACCCTTTCTTGCTTTCTTCCATTCCAAACTTCTTTAGAACTTTGTCCAAATATGTACTTTGTGACAATGATATTTGGCGTTTCGATCTATCTCTATAAATCGTTATGCCTAATATGTAAGCTGCTTCGCCAAGATCCTTCATTGAAAAACTATTATTCAAATATTCTTTGACACTATTAAGAAGGTCTACATCATTCCCAATCAATAATATGTCATCCACATATAGTATTAAGAACGCTACAGAGCTCCCACTCACTTTCTTGTAAATACAAGCTTCTCCATAAGTTTGTATAAAACCAAAACTTTTGATTACCTTATCAAAACGTTGATTCCAACTTCGGGATGCTTGCTTCAATCCATAGATGGACCGTTGAAGTTTGCATACCTTGTTAGCATCTTTAGGATCGACAAAACCTTTGGGTTGCATCATATACAATTCTTCATCAATGTCTCCATTGAGGAATGCTGTTTTGACATCCATCTGCCATATCTCATAATCATAATATGCAGCGATTGCTAACATAATCCTCACAGACTTTAGCTTCGCTACTGGTGAGAAAGTCTCATCGTAGTCAACTCCTTGAATTTGTCGAAACCCTTTTGCGACAAGTCGAGCTTTATAGACAGTAACATTACCATCAGCATCTGTTTTCTTCTTGAAAATCCATTTGTTCTCGACAGCCTTCCGGCCATCCGGTAAGTCCACCAAAGTCCATACTTGGTTTTCGTACATGGATCCAATCTCGGATTTCATGGCTTCTTGCCATTTATTGGAATCTGGGCTCATCATCGCTTCCTCATATGTCTCGGGATCATCGGTGTTGTCCACCAACATGACATTCATAACGGAATCATACCAATCTGGAGTGGTACGAGTTCTCGTTGACCTCCGAGGCTCTGTAGCAACCTCAACCGAAGTTTCATGATCACTATCATTAGCTTCCTCCCTCATTGGTGCAGGCACCACAGGAACTTCTTCCGGTGCTGCGCTACTCGCAATTTCGAGAGAAGGTTCGACAACCTCGTCGAGTTCTACTTTCCTTCCAGTCACTTCTTTCGAGAGAAATTCCTTCTCTAGAAAGGATCCATTCTTGGCAACAAAGATTTTGCCTTCGGATCTATGATAGAAGGTATACCCAATAGTTTCCTTCGGGTATCCTATGAAGACGCATTTTTCCGCTTTGGGTTCAAGCTTGTCCGGCTGTAACTTCTTTACATAGGCTTCGCACCCCCAAATTTTAAGGAACGACAATTTAGGTTTCTTCCCAAACCATAATTCATACGGTGTCGTTTCAACGGATTTAGATGGTGCCCTATTTAAAGTGAATGCGGCTGTTTCTAATGCATAACCCCAAAATGATAGCGGTAAATTTGTAAGTGACATCATAGAACGAACCATATCTAAGAGAGTTCGATTACGACGTTCAGACACACCATTACGCTGTGGTGTTCCCGGCGGTGTCAACTGCGAAAGTATTCCACATTTCTTCAAATGCTCGCCAAACTCGTAACTTAGATATTCACCTCCACGATCAGAACGTAGAAATTTAATCTTCTTGTTACGTTGATTCTCTACCTCACTTTGAAACTCCTTAAACTTCTCGAAAGTTTCGGACTTATGTTTCATGAAATAGATATACCCATATCTACTCAAGTCATCCGTGAAGGTAAGAACATAACGATAACCACCGCGCGATGCTACACTCATTGGACCACACACATCGGTATGTATGATTTCCAATAAGTCCGTAGCTCGCTCCATCATACCAGAAAATGGAGTCTTAGTCATTTTACCCATCAGACATGCTTCGCATCTTTCAAGTGATTCAAAATCAAGTGATTCAAGAAGTCCATCGGAATGGAGTTTCTTCATACGCTTCACTCCAATGTGACCAAGACGACAGTGCCACATATAGGTTAAGTTATCGCTTGATTTCAAACGTTTAGCTTCAATGTTATTAATATGTGTATTTCCACTATCGAGATTCAATATGAATAGACCATCTATCAAAGGTGCATGTGCATAAAACATATTACTCATATAAATCGAACAACCATTATTCTCGGATTTAAACAAGTAACCGTCTCGCAATAAACAAGATCCCGATATAATGTTCATGCTCAACGCAGGCACCAAATAACAATTATTTAAGTATAAAACTAATCCCGATGGTAGATGAAGAGGTAGCGTGCCGACCGCGATCACATCAACCTTTGATCCGTTTCCTACGCGCATCGTCACCTCGTTCTTCGCTAGCTTTCGTTTATTCTGCAGCTCCTGTTTCGAGTTACAAATATGAGCAACCGAACCAGTATCAAATACCCAGGCACTACTACGAATACTAGTGAAATACACATCAATAACATGTATATCAGATATACCTTTCTTCTTGATGTTGCCGTTCTTCAAATCCGCCAAGTACTTTGGGCAATTCCGCTTCCAGTGACCTTCTCCCTTGCAGTAAAAGCACTCAGTATCAGGCTTGGGTCCAGCCTTGGTCCTCTTCGTCAGCATGGTAGCTTTCTTACCACCCTTCTTGAAGTGTCCCTTCTGCTTAGACTTGCCTTTCTTGAATTTGGTGGTCTTATTGACCATCAACACTTGGTGCTCTTTCTTGATCTCCACTTCTGCAGATTTTAACATAGCAAATAGTTCTGGCAACTCTTTGTTCATGTTCTGCATGTTGTAGTTCATCACAAAGTTCTTGTAACTTGGTGGTAGTGATTGGAGGATGCGGTAAACTCCCAAAGTATTAGGAATCACTATACCCAAGCTTTGAAGTTTATTCGCGTGCCCAGACATTTTAAGCACATGCTCACTGACGGAGCTACCCTCTTCCATCTTGCAGTTAAAGAACTTTTCAGAAGCTTCATAACTTTCAATTGCCGCATGAGTCTCAAAAATTAATTTGAGATCCTCGACAATATCATATGGGTCTGACTCTTCAAACCTTTTCTGAAGCTCCGATTCTAAACCATACAAGATAGCACACTGAACTATGGAGTACTGATTCTTCCGAGCGAGGTAAACATTCTTTACTTCATCGGAAGCATCAGCTGCAGGTGGGTCACCTAGCGGTGCATCCAGCACATAGGTCAAATTACCAGCTGTGAGGACAATCCTCAAATTGCGGAACCAATCCGCGAAGTTGCTTCCATTGTTTTTCAACTTTTCTTTCTCTAGGAACGCATTAAAATTGATGGTAGGGGCTGCCATTGATCTACAACATATTTGCAATAGTTTAGACTAAGTTTATGACAAATTGAGTTCAAATTAATTAATGAAATTAAACTAGGTGAACTCCCACTCAAAACAACATCCCTCACATTGTTTTAGTGATCACACGAACCAAATCCACTACATCAACACCGATCATCACGAGAGCTGATATAGTTTTAATGGCGAACAATCATCATGTTCATCATATCTACTATATGATTCATGCTTTGCCTTTCGGCGATCCGTGTTCCTGAGGCCATGTCTGTACATGCTAGGCTCGTCAAGATCAAACCTTAGCTACCGCATAAGCAAATCTGGCTTGCTTACGTTGTATTCACCCGTGGAATCAAAGACACCCGATCATCACGTGGTGCTTCGAAGCAACAAGCTTTAGCAACGGTGCTAACTAAGGGCGAACACTTTAGAACTTGAAATTTATGTGCATGAGGGATCATCTTATAATGCTACCGTCGTCTACTAAGCAATACAAGATGCATAAAGGATTAACATCACATGCAATTCATAATATGTGATATGATATGGCCTTTCTTCTTTGTGCTTCCGATCTCCATCTTCAAGCACGAACATGATCTCCATCATCACCGGCATAGCATCAAGATCAATGACGCTTCTTCATGGTTGTCGTCCACCAGCTTCAACTATTACAACTATTTTGAATAGACACGCAGGTCTTAACAGAAATTAAAGACAACCATATGGCTCCTGCCGGTTGCCAACTTACAATAAGGAACATTGCATACATCAAATATAATCACAATCATGGCCATATCACATCACTGCACACCCCTGCAAAACAAAGTTAGACGCTTCTACTTTCTTTGCATATTTTACGTGGTTTGGGGCTTTCCATAAGTGTCGTTCTAACTTACGAACAATAACCACAACATTGATACTAGCATTGTTGATCACCCGTTGTAAATTGGATCTTTACTATGCTAGGAGAAACAGGCACCCGCAAAGCCACTTATGCAAAACGAGTTGCATGTCAAGCGTGGAGCAAGTCTCATGAACGATGTCATGTAAGGTTAGCCCGGGCCGCTTCATCCCAACATACCGCAAGATGCAAAGTACACAAAAAGCAATCTACAATAAAAGCATCAACGCCCACAATGACCATTGTGTTCTACTCGTGCAACAGATCTACATATAGACACGGCTCTGATACCACTGTAGGGGTTCGTAGCATGGAAAACAAAAATTTTCTATCGCATACAAACAAACAAGCCAAGATCTATCTACTAGATTGTAGCAACGAGTCGATGGAATAACTCACCCTCGAAGATTCCAAAGTGTTTAACGAGAGCAGATTCTCGTGGGTGATGTAGTCGTACTCTTTCCGATCTCAAGATCGCGTAGACGATCCTTCCGGCGCCACGTTCCGGCAGCGCTCCCGTAGTCGGTCACACGTTCGGTACTCGACGAAGACCTTCCTCTCCCTTGTTCCAGCAGGCAGCGGAGGTTGTAGTACTCTCCTCGTGATTCCGGCAGCACAACGGCGTGGTACCGGAGGTAGAGGGGAGATCCCGCAGGGCTTCGCCTTAAGCCGGTGCGAGTATGGTGGAGCTTATGAGAGAGGCTATTAGTGGTCTAGTAATTAGACACACCAATTAGAGGGCTCTAAACCAATTAGAAGGCTCTAAACCAAAATAGCTCTAAACCGGGGTTTAGATCTAGGGTTTAGTTTAGAGGGGTAGGAACTAGTGTGTCTAGAGAGGGGAGCCCTGCCCCTCCCTTTATAGGTGGGAGGGCCGGCGGCCAAGGGGAGGAGTTCCTCCCCAACTCGGCCTTGGGAGGTGCGCCGGCCAAGGGGAGGAACCCTCCTCCAACTCGGCCTCCACCTCTCCTCCTCTTTCTCCTCTTTCCGAAAACTGGCAGTTTGACCGAAAACTGGCAGTTTGACTTTTCCAATTAGGATTTGAATTAACCCTTTATTTCGGACAGCGAGAACACTTAGTACATGATGCAATCATTCCAACATGCAATGACACATTCATGTACCCTTCCCCCTCCGGAGTGCCGGACATTCCGGGACCTTCTAGAATGTTCCCGATGAAAACACCGGAACCATTCCCGAACTCCGAAACGGGACTTTCCTTATATGAATCTTATTCTCCGGACCATTCCGGATCACCTCGTGATATCCCGGATCCCATCCGAGACTCCGAACAACATTCGGTCTCTTTCTCATAATACCATAACTACTCAAACAACGTCGAATCCTTAAGTGTGTCTCCCTACGGTTCGTGAATTATGCGGACATGATCGAGACACTTCTCCGAACAATAACCAATAGAGGAATCTGGAAATTCATATGGCTCCCACATATTTCTACGATTACTTTGCGATCGAATGAACCACTTACATACGATACCAATTTCCCTTTGTCTCACGATATGTTACTTATCCGAGGTTATGATCGTCGGTATCTCTGCATACCTAGTTCAACCTCGTTACTGATAAGTACTCTTTTCTCGTTCCCGTGATATGTGATCCCTTGTGACCAAGTCACATGCTTGCAAGCTAATTGGATGACATTTCACCGAGAGGGCCCAGAGAATATCTATCCGTCATGTGGATGGACAAATCCCACTCTTGATCCATGTGTTTCAACCAATACTTTCCGAACACTCAATGCCACCTTTATAGCCACCCTGTTACGGTGTGGTGTTTGATGATATCAAAGCATCCATCTGGTAAAGGTGATATGCATGATCTCATGGTCGAAGGAATTAGGTTACTATGTATCAGAAAGCATATAGCAATTGAACTATTGAAATGACTTGATCTTTATGCTACGCTTGTCTATAGGAGTATGTCCACCATATCATTCTCCTAACGATATGATCTTGTTGTTGATAACATCTCAATGTTCATGACAAAGAAACCACATCATCAATCAACCAACAAGCTAGTGAAGTATAGAGGCTATACTAGGGACTTCAAATTAAGTTTACAAATCACACAAGTATTAATGGTTTCCTTGTTAATACTATTATAGCATGAATGCAAACATTTATCATAAACACAAAGATATATAATAATAACTATATTTATTATTGCCTCTAGGGCATATCTCCAACACTTTTTACCTTTTTAGTAGAGTCATATCATGAATAGAGGAGTTATTATGTAGTATGGTTTGCATTATGGAAGTGTCCCCTCTTTCATTAGATTTGTATCCCTTGGTGTGAGTTTCCGTTATGGAATATTAATGAGAAGTTCTTTCATTCACTCTTTTGCATAGCTTATATTAGTTTTCAATTCGTGGTTATATGATTGATCTTGTTGTTAGTATTGGTAGCACTTTGGGATCATTGAGTTAATTTAGTTGGTTTTGGCAAACCTGGCTCGGTCAGTAGCAACACCCTTTTTGAAGAAAAAGATAGAAGTACTCGAGAGAAAAATAATTTCATCATCTTTCTTTCTTGATTTGCTCATAAGTTTAGTATTCTCTAGTTAAGATCTTTTGTGCTTCCAAGGAAGATTGCATGTTTGTCTTTATCACTTGTATGTTTGTTTGTTTCCTTCAACTCTTGTACTTGCTACCCAGCCTTGCTAGCCAAAAACCTGTACTAAGAGGGAATTCTTCTCGTGCATCCACCTCCTTTAAACCAAAACCTTTGCCATTTGTGTCCACCATACCTACCTAGTAGCATTATTGATATTCCAACTAAATTCCTGTTTTGTCTACCTCCCAAATTAAACTTGTTATGAGAAAGTTAGTGATTAAAGCTCTCACGAACTTGATGGCACACTTTATTTTCCGCACTTAATAAACCTGAACCATTGTGAACTCTCCATGAAAGTTATATGCTTGCAAATTATAGGCTGGGGATTAGCAGAACCGTGCTGTCACAGGGAACGCTTTCAACATTTGTAAATATATACCCAGTTGATACCTTGCTCTTTTGTTTGCGGATGTCGTTGGTGTGAAATAAAAGGGGAGCTTGTAAGTCCATGGAGTTATGTATGTGTGTTAGAGAAACGCCTAGGCCGCTGGTCTAATCCATGCTGACATGGTGGAAACCTGCAGCGTAACCATAATGATATCTATGACGCATTCTTCTTATAAAAAAAGAGAGAGATATCTATTGAGAAAAAGAAAAGAAAAAAAGAGATACTATGAAAAGAGGAAAGAGAGAAAAAAGTACCATTTTCCCATGGTAAATAAGAAGATTGCTGAGATATTCATTGTCTGCTTGCCTTGTCATTTTGATATGGGGATTCTTCCGTATCATCGGGCAAGGGGTACCCCGTTGGCGGTTCTTAATGATACGCACATACTTACGATGACAAGAACTTACCGGTAACTAAAGTTGAGTAGCATGAGGAGCGACCCTCGTACTCAAGGGACTTGGGATTTTTAGTTTATAGTCTATCAAGCATATAACTCAGATTGGACCTCACTTTAACCTTAATCACCTAAAGATGCCTATGATAGGGGCAATGAGAGCTGAAAGCTAGTAAGTATCATAATTTTTGGGAGCTCTTTATGAGACTTGTAATCCCTGCTTCCCTCTTTAAAGGGCCTTTCTTTTACTTCGTAATTGAGTCAGTAAACCTATTCCCTTCTATCTCAGCAAGTATTTTGAGTTTATGTGTTTCATTCATTCATATGATGATTTATTCAATCATGTTTCTTATGTTCCTTGTTTTGCACATTGCTCTTATCTTGAAGTCTACTACTTTGAAAGCTTTCATTGAAAAACCAGCTATTTGTGAACTCCAGCAAATTATCAACTATTCTTCGACCAAGAGCTAAGTTTGCCATTACCAATGATGTTTTACTCTATGTATCTTTATTGTATTTTCTTTACTCATTGCAAGTTGAGTTGTATAATAGTGAGTTGTCTTCTATTATGATCTATGTATTTGATGAATGTGATGCTTCTTGTCCATATTCTTTTATCGACTCTTTACTCCATAAACCTGAGGTCATGTTTATTGAGCTCAGTTTCGCTTGGGGACAAACGAAGTCTAAGCTTGGGGGGAGTTGATACGTCCATTTTGCATCACTATTCTATGTCTTAATTCACTATTATTCATTGATATATTTCGTATTGAGAGGTGATACTTATGTTATTTCATCTGTTTTTTCATGGTTGATGACTTTTGGAGCATGGACCGCTGCAGTCAGAATTCTGATGGAAAAGGTGCTGTTTGGAGGCAAAATTCCTGAAGATCAGAAAATCCGGGAAAATATACGGAAAATTCTATTTTTCCAGAAGACTCAAGATGCCAGAAGATGGAGTGGAGGTGGGACATAGGGGGCCCACACCACCCCATGGCGCGGGCAAGCCCAGGCCGCGCCAGGGAGTGGTGTGGCCACCCTGGCCCACTCCAGCCTCTCCCCTCTGGCGTATATCTTCCTCCCGAAACCCTAAGACTTGGGAGAGCGACCACAGAAAAATTCCGCCGCCTCTACGGGGCGGAAAACACCGAGAGAGAAAGATCTCTCCGGCAGATAGATTTCTGCTGGGGGAATTCCTTCCCGGAGAGGGGAGATCATCGCCATCAACACCACCATCAAGTTGGACTTCATCGGGATCATCATCATCATCACCACCACCATCATCACCATCAGCACCCTCATCACCATCTCCATATTGCTGTAACAATTGAGTTGAATCTTGCATTAGTTCATAGGGGAAACTTTCCCGGTGTTGATTACTCTTTGTAGTTGATGCTATTGAGTGAACCATTGAATTATTGTTTATGTTCAGATTGTTATACATCATTATTCCATCTCTGATCATGATCCATATGATGTCTTGTGAGTAGTTCGTTTTGTTCTTGAGGACATGAGAGAAGTCTTGTTGTTAGTAGTGGAGTTGTGTTGAGAAAGATTCAATAGATTGTTATTTAAGTTGTGGTGTACTTCTTCTAGTGGTGTCATGTGAACGTCGACTACATGACACTTCACCTATATGGGCCTAGGGGAATGCATTGTGTATTTGGCTACTAATCGTAGGGGTTGTCGGAGTGACAGAAACCTGAACCCCCGTTAGGAAACCATTGCACAAGGGACGTAAGGGTCTTAGAGTTTAAAGCTATGGTTAGGTTTTACCTTAATTACTTTCTTGTACTTACGGATGTTTGCAAGGGGGTTTAATCACAAGTATGTATTAAGTCTTGGATGGGACGGTACATTAGCACAGGTTCACCCACACAACACTTAGCAAGCTAGAGAAGATTAATCGACTATATGAAGCGAAAGCACTTGACAGTCTTCCCATATGTCCTCGAGAACGTTTGGTCATCTATAGAAATACAACCGGCTTGTCCTTTGTTGCATAAAGGATTCGGCCACTTGCTGCATTCATTCTTACTGTCTTTTGTTTACTCGTACTTTGTTTACTTGCTTTATCGAAAACCCCTAAAAATCCATTTGCTAAGTATTTGCAGAGAATTCCTGATCCATACCACTAGCCAGCACCTTCTGCTCCTCGTTGGGTTCGACACTCTTACTTATCGAAAATACTGCGATACACCCCCTATACTTGTGGGTCATCAATACTTGAGGGGGGTCGGATTGATAACCTGAAGGTGGATTATTAGTCATAGATGTAGTTGGATTACGGTCTATGTATAATGTTGTAATGCCCAATCAAATCTCAAAGGAGTCAAGATGAGTAGTATATGCATGATTGCTTTCTCAATGTTTGTCAATTGCCCCGATGTAGTTTGTTCACCCAACATGTCATCTATCTTAAGGAGAGCCACCACTAGTGAACTATGGACCCCGGTCCTTTCTTTTACCATTAATCTACAATTGTTTACTGCTTTCTTTTTACTTTCTACAAGCAATTACTTTCTTCCACACAATACGTTTAATCCTTTGTTTTCAGCAAAACCGGTGAGATTGACAACCTCACTGTAAGTTGGGGACAGAGTTCTGTGGTTGTGTTGTGTAGGTCTCCACGTTGCTGTTGGCACCGGTAGTGCACCCTGCCAAAGTTCAGCTAGCAACACCTTTGGGGTGTTTCCTTCCTCCTACTGGTTCGATTAAACCTTGGTTTCATAACTGAGGGAAAACTTGCTGCTATGCTCATCATACCTTCCTCTTGGGGTTCCCCAACGAGCTCGAGATATGTTGGGCCATCAAAGCCTTTTCTGGAGTCGTTGCGAGGGAGTCAAGGACATCTTCACAAGGGGAGTCCCTCATAACCAATCTCTTTACTTTGTTATTTTTGTTTTGCTTAGTTTACTTTTGCTTTGTTTGCTTGCTTCTTTATCAAAAACACAAAAAAAATAGTTTTACAAGTTTGCTTTCTTTATTAAAAACACACAAAAAATTAAGTCTTTCTATAGTTGTTACCTCTTTCTTAGCTCACCATGTTGATCTCTAAATTCACTCTGAAAGACCTTTCAATAGGTAGTGGCTCTATAATTGGAAATGATAATATTGAAGAATTCTTTAATCATGTTAGTAAACATGAGGATATTGAGGATAGATCCCTTGCAGAGCTTGCTCCAAATTATGAAATTGCTGCAGCTTCTTTAGTTCACATGTTGGAGGCTAGGTTTGTTAACCTTGACCCCTTAATGCAAGTAATGTTTCTTAAACTTAAGGAAATTGAGGACCCTAAAAAGAGAGATTTTATTTTGGAAACCTTACTTAATGAATTCTATGATGTTGCATAGGAAGCTAGAAAAGTGTTTGATCGTTTTAATATGCTAGGCTCATGTGTAGATGTTATTGGTACACGAGAAAATATGAACAAAACCGAACCTAATGGGGAGGAAATTAAGATACCAATACCTTTCAAACCTGTAGCAATGCATGAAGCCATAGAAAAGAATCTTGATTGGATTGTTTCTGAAAAACCGTTTGATGAAAATAGTGAACCCAAGAGTATTGAGAGAGGATCCTCTAGAACTTATTTGGATGAAATACCTTGCCTTGTTGAAGATATTTCTGGTATCAATCTTAATGCTTGTTCATTTGAGAACACTTGATCCTTTTTCTTGATTCTTATGCCTAACTTAAAGGCATTAAAGAAAAGTACTTATTGGGAGATAACCCAAAAGTTTCAGATGAAGTTATTGCTTCAGTAATAACCGCTCGTTATCCTTTTTATTTGCTTTTTGTGCCACGAATAACCTCTAATGAGAGAGAAGTAATGATTGGGAAAGTTGCTGTCTCCAAACAGATTTCTGTGCTTCACCGTAAAAATTCGTGTAAAATCTCTGTACGTCCTTTTGAGGCGTGAATTTTTGTGCTTCCGCCCCAGGTAGTTATCTAACTTCCGTTAGTTCAACACTTTTCAATTTGAGCAACAGAAGGTCTTCGAAAAAATTCGTCTTTACCTGCTGGTCTGTTTTGACAGATTTCTGCCATTATTTGCATTTGCTTCTTGTTGGTTCCTTTTTGAGTTCTTTTGGGGAATTGAGATTTTTGAGGGAAGTGCTACAGTATCTTGTGTTTTAGTGAAAGTTTTATTGGTGTTGAAACTGAACCTAAAGACTTATTATCTTGAGTGCACTAATGTTGCTAATAAAGATTGTGTGAAGTTTTGTATAAAGAAAAATTTCAGGTGTATAGAAGGAATGATGTAATGAGATGAAGAATGGACTAAAGCTCAAGCTTGGAGATTCCACGCGTGTCACCCCAAGAAATATCCAAGAAGTACAAGCGTCAAAGCTTGTGGATGCCCAAGGCATCCCCTTCTTCATCAATAAAAATTCCAGGTTTCTTTCAAACACTTCATTTTTATTGTTTCATGCACAGTTGTGTTGTTCTTGGAGCGTCTTCTTTTTCGTTTTCGTTTTGGTTTTTCGTTTGCTTGGTTTGCTTAGTTTAATGAATAAATTTGTTGGACCCCCTCTTTCATACATTGGTTTTCAAATAGTTTGGTTTGGATTAGAAAAGAGTAGGAAAGTTCATGCTTAAGTGGTAAAGAGAGCTTGTTTTTGACTGTGGCCTATGCTTTGTCATGCCATGCTTGATATTGTTTTGGATTTATGCTTAGTATTATTTGTTGTAGAATGAATTGTTATAAACAATTGTGATTGCTTAATGTGCCTTTAAAGAATCATGCATTTTTTTAGCATATTAAAGCATAGTATTGTGGTATTCTCCTTTGATGCTTTATTTGGGTTGACTTGGCGCATGCTCACACCATGTATGACTATACCAAGTCACCATAGCCTTTATGATCCTTTAGTTTTCAACTTGTAGTATCACTTTATGCTTTTATTAATGATGTTTTGTCGCTCTGCATGATTATGACCATTGTTGCTCTCTTAGTTGGTCGCTCCCAGTATTTTACTAGCCTCCATAACGAGGTATGAGTTCCACTCATGCATCCAACTCTTAAAACCAAGTTATTCCAAAGAGTCCACCATACCTACCTATTGGCATATGCTATTCCAAGTATATTCATGTTTTTATCTACCTTCCGAATTAAACTTGTTATGAGAAAACTAGTGATTAAAGCTCTCACGAACTTGATGGCACACTTTACTTTTCTTGCCTTTAATAAACTTGAACCATTGTGTCGTCTATGTTGTATATGCTTGCACTTATATGTTGGGGATTAGCAGAACCATGCTGTCATGGGGAACGCTTTCAACATTACACTTGTACTTTGTACCTAGTTGATATCATGCTCTTTTGTCTATGGATGTCGTCGGTGTGAAATGAAAGGGGAGCTTGTAAGTCCATGGAGTTATGTATGTGTGTTAGAGAAACGCCTGGGCCGCTGGTCTAATCCATGCTGTCATTGTGGAAACCTGCAGCGTAACCATAATGAGCTGTCTATGAAGCATTCTTCTTATAAAAAAAGAGTCAGATATTGAGAAAAAAGAGAAAAAGAAAAAAAGAGATATGAGAAAAGAGGAAAGAGAGAAAAAGCACCATTTTGCCATGGTAAATAAGAAGATTGCTGAGATGCTCGTTGTCTGCTTGCCTTGTCATTTTGATATGGGGATTCTTCCGTATCATCGGGCAAGGGGTACCCCGTTGGCGGTTCTCTATGATACATATGTACTTACTATGACAAGAACTTACCGGTAACTAAACTTGAGTAGCATGAGGAGCGGCCCTCGTATTCAAGGGACATGAGATTTCCAACGTATACTTCGTCAAGCATATACACCATAGTTTATTCACTTTAACCTTAATCACTTCTAGATGCTTATGATAGGGGCAATGAGAGCTGAAAGCTAATAAGTACCATAATTTTTGGAAAGCTCTTTATGAAACTTGAATCCCTACTTCCTTCTGTGAAGGCCTTTCTTTTACTTTTTATGTTGAGTCTCCACCTTCTATCTTTATGCACCTACTTTGAGAGCATAGTGGCCATTCTTAGTTCTATGTGCATTGTCCCAAGACTTGTTGATTGATGCATAACTTTGATATTGCTTGTTTTAAACTATTTGTATCTAGTCACTCTTATGAACTTTGAAGGTGTCCTATGCATTTATGTTTTCTACTCTATGAGAGACAAGCTGAATGCCACTATGCTATGTTTTCTTTATGTGAAACAAACAAACGTCTTGCAAAGCATTGTTATTCATGAATCTTTTGTTTGTGCCTTTTCATGTTGCAACATAGTTGCTATGTCTTATTGTTAGAACTTTGTCTTTCATGCTATGTTGAAGTACTATGATCCCAGCTATCAATGTTCTACAAATACTTTGATCAAGTTTATGATGGTGCATGTCACCTAAAAAATTATTCTTTCTTTTTATCACTTACCTACTCGAGGACGAGCAGGAGTTAAGCTTGGGGATGTTGATATGTTGCTAACGTATCCATAATTTTTGATGTTCCATGCTTGGTTTTTATCTACTTTCTTATGTTTTGTTCCAACTTTGGAGTACTTTCTATACACTTTCTTGGACTAACCTATTAATAAGAGCCACAGTGCTAGCTGCCTGTTTTCTGCTGTTTTTGGTTCCACGAAAGTCAGAAAATGAATATTCTCAGAATTGGATGGGACAAAAGCCAAAGTCAGTTTTTCACCAAGGGACACAAGGATCCAGAATATGTGACGAAGAGGGGACAGGGGGCCGCCACACCACCTGGACGCGCGGCCCAACCTGGCCCACGCCAGGGGGTGGTCTGGCCGCCTCCAGCACCCCCTCGGCCTCCCCTTTCGCCTATAAGATGCCTCCGATACAGAAACCCTAAGTACCCGATCAAAATTCCACGAAAGAGTCTATAGCCGCCGTCATATCCATCCCTAGATCGGGAGGGATCTGAAGCTCTTCCCGGCACCTTGCCGGAGAGGGGAATTCACCCTAGAGGCCTTCTTCATCATCATGCAAGCCTCCGGTGTGATGCGTGAGTAGTTCATCCTTGGACTACGGGTCCATGTAGTAGCTAGATGGCTGGTTCTCCTCCTTTGTGCTATCATGTTTAGATCTTGTGAGCTCCGTTCATGATCAAGATCATCTATTTGTAATCCTACATGTTGTGTTTGCGGGGATCCGATGGATATTGAGATGCTATTTCAGATTGATTATTGATTCTATCATGTCTTTGTTATTTGGTATCTTGCATGCTTTATGTTGTTAGTAGCTATCTTGGCCAAGTAGATGCTAGCAACTCCAAGAGTTAGTATTTATCCTCGGTAGTGGGTTCATGCCTCTAGTAATCTGGGGAAGTGACAGAAATCTCTAAGGTACTAGATGTGTTGTTGCTACTAGGGAGAAAACATCAATTCTTTGTTCATAGAACAATCGTATTGTTTACTTTACACGCAATGCGTAATGCAATTATCTGTTGCTTGCAACTTAATACTTGATATGTTCGGATGATAACCTGAAGGTGGATTATTAGTCATAGATACAGTTGGATTACGGTCTATGTATAATGTTGTAATGCCTAATCAAATCTCAAAGGAGTCAAGGTGAGTAGTATATGCATGATTACTTTCTCGATGTTTTTCAATTGCCCCGTTGTAATTTGTTCACCCAACATGTCCTCTATCTTAAGGAGAGCCACCACTAGTGAACTATGGACCCCGGTCCTTTCTTTTACCATCAATCTACAATTGTTTACTGCTTTCTGTTTACTTTCTGTAAGCAATTAATTTCTTCCACATAATACGTTTAATCCTTTATTTTCAGCAAAACCGGTGAGACTGACAACCTCACTGTAATTTGGGGACAGAGTTTTGTGGTTGTGTTGTGCAGGTCACCACGTTGCTACTAGCACCGGTAGTGTGCCCTACGAAAGTTCAGCTAGCAACACCTTTGGGGTGTTTCCTTGCTCCTTCTGGTTTGATTAAACCTTGGTTTCATAACCCATGGAAAACTTGTTGCTGTGCTCATCATACCTTCCTCTTGGGGTTTCCTAACGAGCTCGAGATATCTTGGGCCATCAAATACTCATACCAAAAGCTTTGGCTTCATCTTTGTATAGTTTTACCATCTCCGGATCCAAGCACTCGATGGGATACACTTGTAGCGGGGGGCACGAGTTTTTCTGTTCTCCGAGCTGGGGAACTGATTTCCCTTTTGCACTACTACTTCTCGACCGCTCTTTTGATGCCTTATATGACTTGAGAATAGAGCGGTCATAGTCTGATATAAGCCTTGGCTCGGATTTTGACAGGGTCTTCAGCATTTTTAACATTTTTTCCTTCTCTATAGGCGGCTCGGCGGGCTTCTTCTTCCTTCCAAGGAACTGTTTCACTTCTTGCTCTACTTTTGGGAGGGGCTCCAATCGAGCTGTGCTGGTACGCTTCTGCTTTTGGCTCTCAGCCTTAGTGGACGGCGGCGGAGACTGCTGATGTGGTGGAGGAGAAGGCTGACGCAGCGGAGTAGGCTGACGCGGCGGTGGAGTAGGCTGACGTACTAGAGACGGGTGAGGAGACGGAGACGGGTGACGCTGCAGAGACGGGTGATGCACTGGAGACCTTGGCGTCCAATTTGGAAGCACAATGTAATCCTTTCGCCATAGAACAGTGGTGTTTATGGTATCTCCCAGCACAAGCAAATCCCCTTCACCGGCAGGGTAGTCAAGCGCCAGCTGCTCAAACCCGCTCGTAACTTGATCAACCCTAGCAACAACATAGCCTTGTGGAACCGGTCTGCAATGGTAAGTTAGCGTGCATGTGGGTAAGGCATAGCCGACCGCCGCCTTCACGGTTAAGTTCACAACCTTCACATGTAGCTCGCAGAGTGTCGAGCCCGTGATATCATCCACTAGGTACCTAAGAGCCACTTCATCATCACCACCCGACTTCTCGGTGGAAGCCACGCTGCTTTTTTGCTAAGATGGTGGGTCGGTAGCATCGGGAGAAGCTTCTATCTGCGGCCGAGATGAGCCGGTGGTACCTTGCTGGCTAAGCTGGGCTATTAAATCCCGTTGCTGCCTTAGTTCGTCTTCAATATTAGCCAAGCAGTCTACCTCCCTTTCCTTTTTCCTCTGATGGCTTCTATCAGGATATTTCTTCCTTTCGGGTGGAAACCCATATTTCCACGGTTTGGAGCCTTTTGTGGTTCGTGTTTGTCCAAAGTGTTCAGGATTCCCAAGGGCGCGTGTGAGCTCGTCCTTCTCTCTTTCGGGGTGGAAGCTCCCCTCTTCAACCTCCTTGTGAACCTTTCTAAAGGCATCGATGGGAAGTGGGCTTTCCTTATGTCTTCTATTATAAACACACTTTCCTTCCGAGTCCAACGTGCCCCCATGCCCGTAAAACCAATCTCTTGCCCGATTGTTCCATTTCAGTATCTCTGGCTCGATCCCTTTAGCAATTAGATAGTCCTCCCATTTCTTCCACTTTGGCTTGCCAGACATGTAGCCTCCTTGCCCCATAGTATGGTGATACAAAGTTTTAGCAGCATTTTTCTTATTTATTTCTAACCTTTTGTTAGCTTCGTCCTATATCTTGTACAACACAAAATCGGTCCACTGGTCTCGTATCTTCAAATAGGCTCCTTCAAACATCGGAGTCTTCTTTTTCTGCACAAAATTCCTGACCAATTTTTTCTTCCAGTTGTTGAACATTGTTGCCATCTTCGAAAGAGCCCAGTTCTTTACTTTTCGCTCGATGGTATTCAGGTCAGGATCCTCCTAATCTGGAACCTCATCTTCATCAGGGTCCTCCTCTAGCGCCGATAGGGTGAAATTTACCATGAGCGTTCTCCAAAGATTATCTTTGGCTCTCTTGTCCACATAACTAACTCCTTTCATCTTTGTCTTCTTCCATTCTTGCACGGTGATCAGGATCTTGTCCCTAACAATAACTCTTATCTGAGATTTAAACTTGTTTGCATGGTCCACGGGAGCAATCGGCTCGCCATCTTCACCAATTTCTGTAATTGTGTACCTTTCATGTCCGTCCAACCTTTTGGCCGCGCCACATTTATTTGCAGAAGATTGGCCCGACCCGGAGGGCTAAAAGAAGAAACAACATTAATATATGTATATACACAAATCAAATAATACATCTAGACATCAGACGTTTAATTAATATATATACCTCGCTGGACTTTGTAATTATAATAGTTCCACCGGAGCCATCAGCTTCTCCCTCATTGAAGTCGGTGTCTCCTTCTCCCTCATCAGAGCCATCTCTTTGCTCTTGCTCCGCTCCCTCACCGGGGACATCTCTTCAGTTTTGCTCGTCTCCCTCACCGGATGGGTTCAAAAACAGGGTGATATCTGGCTGCTCATTTTTAAATATCATATCCTGGAGCAATTGTTCTTGTTCTTCGTCGATTCTATGTGGATCCATAGTTTCTACGGCAAGACTTACAAGTAATTTTTATTTTACCCTAATACATAGCACAAAGTCTTGAACTAAACTATACAACAACAATATAGTTAAATCTGAGTATTGTACAAGTCGACGTTAGTTTTAAGTTAGTGCTAGTTTTAAGGAGTTGCACACATATCTTTTGTGTCCTTTCCAAGCCTGCTTTTGTTTTCTTAATTATATCATCAAAATTCCAAAGCTTGCACTCACATGGTCCTTTTGTTTTCGAAACATATATTCACAGGATGCGAAGCGACTGGTGTGAAAGAGAAAAAAGTTTGAAGCTTTAAGACTGCTCGATATGAGGAATAATGGTAACAATTTTGCCAATTTTCAGTGGCTATCATGTAGTATATACGGCCTACACACGTCAATATTTGCACCTGTTGTTGCCCAATGTCAGTTTATACATGTTCGTATTCGGTTCTAGGGAAAACACCCTACACAAGTGTTCAAATTCTGACGTGACATAAGAAATACTAAGGCCCTCAAGCCTAATTGTTTGCATTTGATTAAAATAATCTCTACCATGACAATATTTTAGTGACATGTCTCCCATTGCAACGCACGGGCAATTTTCCTACTAATTCTAAAACCTAATTAAAACTAAACCCTAAAAAACTAAATCCTAAAAAACTCAAACCTAAAACCTAATTAATTCAAACTAAACCCTAAAAAACTCAAACCTAAAACCTAATTAATTCAAACTAAATCCTAAGAGAAACTAAATCCTAAAAAATACTTACAAAGAGATGAGGCGGCATGCCCACGGTGCTGCGGTACAGTGGTGCGCCAGCAGTGCTACGGTCGACAGAGGTGCGCGGTGGTGCGGGCATCGGCGACGACCTCCGGCGTGCGGGCATCGACGAGGTGAGGTGGGGGCACGGGCGTCGGCGGCCAGGGGCAGCGACGGCGCGACAGTGGGGGCGCGGGCGCGGGGCTGGCTGGCTGGCAAGGTGAGGTGGGGTGCGGACGCAAGGTCGACAACAGCGATGGAAAAATCCAGCAGTCTGACAGTGTCATGTGGCTCCTCGCGATTTTGGCGTCGATTGGATTTTGGGAAGAAAGAGGAAGAAGTTATAAGGCAAAGGCCTTTTGCACAGGTTGTTTACTGGAATCGGTTCTAAAGGTGCTTTAGCACTGGTTGTTGTCTACAACCGATGCAAAAGGCATATTTCGCCCTGCAGATTTTGGCGCGCAAGACCAAACCTTTTGCATAGGTTGTTATACATGTGTGCACAACTGGTGCTAAAGGTCTATTTTTAGAAACAATTTGAACTTGTTAGGATGAAATTTTGATTCCCGCCTTATTCAGAGTTGAAGCAATATTTAACCTTATATAATACATAATAAAATACTTATAAATCAGAAAAAAACATATATCATATCAAAATGTTCAGAAAAGAAATATCTATAATACTACAACACAATTGGATGCTAAAAATTATTATTTTTAAATCATGAGGCTCATGAAAAAAATTCAAAATCAGTAGGAGGCTAGGTAGATTTGAACTACAGCTACATGATATAATGCTCATGAATTTTTTTAAAATCATTTTTAGGTTCACAACATTTTATTTCATCAGAGATCCACTACAAGTTTAGCGAGACTCAGCCCCAGGCTAGGAATCTTCATGCCCACCGTTTTGAATATAGTTTAAAACAGGCATAATTTTTTTTAAACTATCCAAACAATGTGAAATCTTCACGTGGTGTCATATTATGTGTCATAGTTGCAAGAAAAAAATGTGAAACTTGGAAAATTTCAAACATCACAAAAAATCCTTCACAAAATGACCTATCATGTTCGAGGTTTCATAGTATTTAGGTCAAACCACCAATGTTATGGCTAGATCATGGCATAGTTTGTGATAATATGCTCATATTATGCACACATGTGCATCTTAGGATGATTTACGATGTTGCAGGAGGAAGTTTTCCTTTTCATCACACGAAAAACCCAATTTCCATTTTCGAGGTGCCGAAATCGTGGTGTTTTGTTAAGCAACCACCAAATTAAAGTTTGAAATTGGTACGAACCCATTTTTCAAAAATACTAGACCACCTTAGATGGAGAATTTCCAAACCGGTGTATCTAAAACCTTTCCTTCCACCCTCATGAAAAAGACAAATTCATGCTGAATGGTAGGAGGCTGGGTAGATTTGAACTACAGCTACATGATATAATGCTCATGAATGTTTTAAAAAATTATTTTTAGGTTCACAACATGCTATTTCATCAGAGATCCACTGTAAGTTTAGCGAGGCTCAGCCCCGGGCTAGAATCTTCATTCCCACCGTTTTGAATATAGTTTAAAA
This sequence comes from Avena sativa, assembly GCA_916181665.1. Classification (NCBI taxonomy): domain Eukaryota; kingdom Viridiplantae; phylum Streptophyta; class Magnoliopsida; order Poales; family Poaceae; genus Avena; species Avena sativa. The sequence goes on from OV702289.1 coordinate 690,570,464, forward strand.
CAAGCATAAAAAATTCAAAAACTATCCAAACAATGTGAAATCTTCGCGTGGTGTCATATTATGTGTCATAGTTGCAAGAAAAAATATGAAACTTGGAAAATTTCAAACATCACAAAAAATCCTTCACAAAATGACCTATCATGTTCGAGGTTTCATGGTATTTAGGTCAAACCACCAATGTTATGGCTAGAATCACGGCATAGTTTGTGATAATATGCTCATATTGTGCACACATGTGCATCTTAGGATGGCTTACGATGTTGCAGGAGGAAATTTTCCTTTTCATCGCACGAAAAACCCAATTTCCATTTTTGAGGTCCCGAAATCGTGGTGTTTTGTGAAGCAACCACCAAATTAAAGTTTGGAATTAGTACCAACCCATTTTTCAAAAATACTAGACCACCTTAGATAGACAATTTCCAAACTGGTGTATCTGAAACCTTTCCGTCTACCCCTCACGAAAAAGACAAATTCTTGCCTAATCGATAGGAGGCTGGGTAGATTTGAACTACATCTACATGATATAATGCTCATGGATGTTTTAAAAATCATTTTTAGGTTCACAACATGCTATTTTATCAGAGATCCGCTGCAAGTTTAGCGAGCCTCAGCCCCGGGCATAGTCCTGGATGGTGTCTCCAACCGGGACTAAAGATGAACCTGTAGTCCAGGTTGGAGACACCATCAGGGACTAAATGTGGGTGGCGACACTATGCCAGTGAGTGTTGACACTATTTCGTGAGTGGCGGCACTATGCCAGTGAGTGACAACACTATTTCGGTGGATGGCGGCATTATGACAGGGGTGAGTGTCGACATTATGTCGTGAGTGTCAACACTATGTCATGCTGCTTAATCTATAAATAGGCATCTCTGTGAAGTTATCAACTACAAACAAGATGGTGTGAAAGAGCAGGGACAACACTACAGCTAGTTTGAGGGAGATGCCGACGGAGCCTAGTCCTCCTGCATCTCGAACAAACTGGCCATAGATGTACTCTCTAATATGTGAAACACGATGGTGTGCGAGAGCAGGGACAACACTACGACCAACTTTAGGGAGATGCCTAAGGATCCAGTCCCCAGGCATCTCTCTGAAGCTGGCCATAGAGGCACTCCCTAATATGTGAAATTAGTTAGCTCCCTGACATATTGATCTAGCTAGAGAAGTTATGAACTACAAGATGGTGTGCGAGAGCAGGGACAACACTACGTCCAACTTTAGGGAGATGCCTAAAGATCCAGTCCTCAGACATCTCTCTGAAGCTGGCCATAGAGGCACTCCCTAATATGTGAAATTAGTTAGCTCCCCGACATATTGATCTAGCTAGAGAAGTTATGAACTACAAGATGGTGTGCGAGAGCAGGGACAACACTATGGCCAGCTTTAGGGAGATGCCTAAGGATCCAGTCCTCAGGCATCTCTCTGAAGCTGGCCATAGAGGCACTCCCTAATATGTGAAATTAGTTAGAATAGAACAACATCTTCATATATAGTTCGGGAAAGTTGTAGAGAGACCAACACTAGTAGGAAATGATATATTAGTCCCGGTTTCCTAACTGGGACAACGGAATTGGGACTAAAGGCCCCCCTTTAGTCCCGCCGGTCCAGCCACAAACCGGGACTAACACTCAAGACATTTATTATTATTAAAAAACTGGGACTAAGGAATCGGAACTAAATGCCCCCTTTAGTCATACTCATATCTAGCCCTATAGTACACAACTTCAGGGTCGTCTTCATCTTTTTCATCATCATCGTTGTCGTCGCTAGGGAGGGGGCTCCTAAGCCCAGCCAGGGCATATTCTAGGGGTACCTGCCACTCCAGCCTTAGATTCACGACGCGCGAGGGAGGGGGCTCCTAGATGACGATGCCGCGTAGCCCGTGGCCTTCACCATCCCCACCCTTCTTGTGGCTCTGTGGAGGGTCAAAGTGCGGGCACCATAGGCGAGGATGATCTCCCCGGGCGATGTAGTGCATCACACCGACGATAGTCCGGTTTGCCCACCATAGGCAGCGACCAGCCTCGTTGTGGTTCAACGGGAGTGGGCCATCACCCTCGTACCTGCCGAGCTCCCTTTCCCACCGGTTAGCAAAGAAGACATTCCAGATGTCGTAGTTGTCGGGATCCCAATGGAGATCCATCCACTGCTCCAGCGTGAGCTCAAGGTAGAAGTGGTTCATGATGGCCGCCTGGCGGGCGGAACCTTGAGGCAGAGGAGGGACAGGAACTCCTCCAACGCTCAACATCTAGTCGGCGGGCAGCCGGTAGCCTGGCGGGCATGGGTAGCTAGAGGCCCATAGCGCCTCAGTCTCCTCTAGGGTTAGAATGGCCCAGTATGCGGTGTACATTATTGTGAGAGGGGAAGTTGTGGATGTGTGGATGGCCATGGCGGTCGACCTATATATATAGGGAAATGGCGGAAAAAGATGGTGAGAAGCGGAGGGAAATTGTGGGAAAATATGGCAGGAAATGGAGGGAAATGGCGAGAAAGCATGACGCGTGGCTTGACAGCTCTAAGAAGGGTGGGAAATATCTTAAGTCCTGGTTATTGGCTCCAACCAGGACTAAAGGCCCCCGAAATATCTTAAGTCCCTATTACTATTGGCTCCAACCCTAGAACCCTAAACCCTAGAACCCTAAACTCTAAACCCAAAACCCCAAACCCTAAAAATATGAAACTTGGAAAATTTCAAACATCACAAAAAAGGTTTAATACATCAAATATATTACACATCACCAACGTTCACATCATGTTCGCGTATGTCCTTTGCTTATGATCGCTTCGGCCATAACCATGGAGTATCTTCATCATTTAACGCGATGCTTGGGTCAACGTTCACTTTGAAGGGCGGAATTTCATGAAACTTATTATAATCTTCTGACATGTATGTCTTGTCCTCGACTCTCATGATATTTATTTTCTTTGAAAGAACTATGTGACGCTTTGGCTCATCGTATGATGGATTTGTTTGCTTACATTTTCTTTTTTTTGGTCTGGAGGACATGTCCTTCACATAGAAAACCCAAGCCACATCATTGGCTAGGATGAATGGTCCGTCTGTGTAACCAATATTGTTGAAATCCACAGTTGTCATTCCGTACAGCTGGTCTACCTTTACCCCTACTCCATCAAGCTTGACCCATTTGCACCGAAACAAAGGAACCTTAAAAGAAGGTCCATAGTCAAGTTCTCATATCTCCTCTATGTAACCATAATAGGTGTCCTTTTGCATGTTGTTGTTTGTTGCATCCATGCGGACACCACTATTTTGGTTGATGCTCTTTTTATCTTGGGCGATCGTGTAGAAGGTATTTCCATTTATCTCGTACCCTTGGTAAGTCGATACAGTCGAAGATGGTGTCCCGGCCAACAAGTACAACTGATCTCCAATAGTGTTGCCATTCATGAGATGTGTTTGCAACCAACCGCCAAAAGTTTTCATATGTTCATGTGTAATCTAGGGGTCAGACTGTCCCGGGTGTTGGGAGCGTACAATATTAATGTGTTCAGTGATATACGGGGCCACCAAGCTGGAATTTTGTAGAACTGTGTAGTGTGCTTGAGTGAAAGAAATCTCGTCCCTACATATCATTGATTTCTTTCCTAGCATGCCTTTTCCACGTATTCTTCCCTCATGCCGCGATTCAGGAACACCAATCGACTTAAGGTCAGGAATAAAGTCAACACAGAACTCAATGACCTCCTCTGTTCCATAGCCCTTGGAGATGCTTCCTTCTGGCCTAGCACGATTATGAACATATTTCTTTAAGACTCCCATGAACCTCTCGAAGGGGAACATATTGTGTAGGAACACATGACCGAGAATGGCAATCTCTTCGAAAAGGTGAACTAGGATATGCGTCATAATATTGAAGAAGGGTGGCGGGAACACCAACTCAAAACTAACAAGACATTGGGCCACATCCTTCTGTAACCTTAGCAGATCATCTGGATTGATTGCCTCTCAGATATTGCGTTGAGGAATGCACATAGCTTCACAATGGGAACTCGAATATTTTCCGGTAGAAGCCCCCTTAATGCAACCGGAAGCAACTGGGTCATAATCATGTGGCAGTCATGCGACTTTAGGTTTTGGAATTTTTTCTCTGCCATATTTATTATCCCCTTTATATTCGACAAGAAGCCAGATGGCACCTTGAGACTGTAAAGTACTGCAAAAAAGATTTACTTCTCTGCTTTGGTAAGAACGTAGCTGGCAGGACTTAGGTGATGCCCTTTACCCGTCTTGTTCTGTGGATGCCTATTGTCTAGGTTTTTTATACGTTGTTGGTCCTCCCATTCCTCGGGTGCATCTTTTGTCTTCCTATACACGCCTAGAAAGCCTAGCAGGTTCACGCAAAGATTCTTCGTCACGTGCATCACGTCGATCGAAGAGCGGACATGTAGGGCTTTCCAATAGGATAGCTCCCAAAATATAGATTTCTTCTTCCACATGGGCGCATGTCCGGTAGCGACGTCGTTCGGAACAGATTGACCGTCAGGATCCTTTCCAAATATTACTTTTATGTCCCTGACCATAGCAAATACATCATCACCAGTAGGAAGGTCATGCTTCTTCCGGTGATCTGCCTCACCTTTGAAATGGTTGCCTTTCTTTCTTACGACATGATTGGTCAGAAGAAATTGATGATACCCAAGGTACACAACCTTCTTACATTTTTCCAGATATATACCTTTAGTCTTATTTAAACAGTGTGTGCATGCATTGTATCCCTTGTTTGTCTGTCTAGAAAGGTTACTAAAAGCAGGTCAATCATTGATGGTTACGAAAAGCAACGCTCGTAGGTCAAATGCCTCCTGTTTGTGCTCATCTCACACACGTACACCTGGTTTGGCCCACAACTGTAAGAGTTCTTCAACTAATGGCCTTAGGTATACATCAATATCGTTGTCGGGTTGCTTCGGGCCTTGGATTAGCACTGGCATCATAATGAACTTTCGCTTCATGCATAACCAAGGAGGAAAGTTGTAGATACATAGAGTCACAGGCCAGGTGCTGTGACTGCAGCTCTGCTCCCCAAAAGGATTCATGCCATTTGTACTTATACCAAACCATAAGTTCCTTGCGTCACCTGTAAAGTTCGAGAAGCCTCTCTCGATTTTTCTCCACTATGACCCATCAGCAGGGTGTCTCAACATCTCGTCTTTCTTACGGTCTTCTTTGTGCCATCACAACAACCTCGCATGCTCTTTGTTTCTAAACAGACGTTTCAACCGTGGTATTATAAGAGCATACCACATAACCTTAGCAGGAACCATCTTTCTGGGGGCTCGCCCTCAACATCACCAGGGTCATCTGGTCTGATCTTATACCACAGTGCAATGCATATCGGGCATTTATCCAAATTCTCGTACTCACAGTGGTAGAGGATGCAGTCATTAATGCATGCATGTATCTTCTACACGTCTAATCCTAGAGGGCAAAGAGTCTTCTTTGCTTCGTATGTGCTCTCGAGCAATTCGTTATCCTTTGGAAGCTTCGGCTTCATTATTTTCAGTAACTTCTCAAATCCCTTGTCAGATAAACCAGTCTCTATCTTCCATTTCAGCAATTCCAGTGTCGTACCGAGCTTTGTGCTACCATCTTCGCAATTTGGGTACAACAATTTTTTGTGATCATCTAACATTCCCTTCAACTTCTGCTTCTTGATTACACTTTCTGCTTCTCTGTGTGCATCAGCGATGGCCCGGCGAAGATCATCAGCATGTTCATATGATGCCTCTTCATCTTCAGCTTCCCCTATCCCTTCAACTTTAGCTCCCATTGTAGTATCAGTGTATTTAGGGTACATATCATCATCCTCTTCTTCTTCATTGTCTTCCAGCATAACCCCTCTTTTTCCGTGCTTGGTCCAACAATTATAGCCGGGCATGAAACCTTTCCGAATCAGGTGGGAGTGAGGGACTTTCCAGGAAGAGTAATTCTTTAAGTTCCGACAGTCAACACATGGGCAACACATAAAACCATTCACTTTGTTTGCCTTAGCCACATCGATAAATTTATTCACGCCTTCAATATACTCGGTAGTACATCGATTACCGTACATCTATTGCCGCCGGTTCATCTGCATCATAATATAATTAAGTTTATCAAACATCATTACAGAACATCATGAATAGTGAAATTCCACTGTATAAATGAATAGTGAAATGCCACTGTAAAGTTGTTAACCTCGGTCGAGGAGGAAAGAAAGAGAAGAAAGCTTAAGTGTGGCTCGGACACCTCATATCATTTTTGTTTTGTGTAAAATCAAGTGGCATCATTCTCTTAGGCATTTCATCAAACACCTCATATGCATAGGAAAGAAAAAAGAAAGTAGCACAGCTCACACCCTTCCACCAAAAAAAACAGAGGAGAGGGCTAGCTAGGCGAGGGTACTTATATGTAGGACCTTTAGCACCGGTTCGTATTACAAACCGGTGCTAAAGGTTTCGCGCCTGCCACGCATCTAGCGCGGAACCTTTTGAACCGGTTCATGACACGAACCAGTGCAAATGCTCTGAGGGCTCCGCGCGTGGTCCAGGCCATACGAACCGGTGCAAATAGTACTTTTAGTCTGGATTGGTGGCACAACCAGTTTAAAAGTCTTAGACAGCTCCAAACAAAAGGCTTGGTTTCTACCAGTGTGCTCTCGGCAACACCATGGTGGTGCTAGTGGGGCAGAAGGGAGGAGAGGAAGCGGCCGTGCGGGGATTAGGGAGTGGGGAGTGCGAGCAGACGGTTAGGTTATCACGATACGCTAGCAATATGTATGACCGTGGTGAAAATAAATTAAGGGACGAGATTAATAGGATGGCGTCATTTAACGGCCACGAATCTAAACGTCTGAGAGCTCCTAGGGGAGCACCAATTACATATTTAGATGTTTGGGCGATGGAAAGAAACCAGGTGTTGGTGTTTTCGACCGTGCTATCTAGGACTACAGGGGGTAATAATGTTTTTCAGCTATTTCCTTGTGGGGGGTGCGTGGTGCGTCTCCTCGCGTTGCTTCTAGACCGGCAGCGCACGCTGCCGTCGCGCTCTCTCCGGCGACCTCGAGCTCTCCGCTCGACCAGTTCACACTGCCCTCTCGCGGTGAGTAAATTCTCCAGATTTCTACAGATCCCCTCCGATTATCTGCAGTGCGTGCGCTTCTTAGTTGATTTTGGTGGGAATTGAGTTAAGGGAGGTTCTGCGGGGTTGCAGCGTGGTGCTGTGGAGAACGACACGGCGCTCGCTGCTTTTCTTCTTCAGTTAGAGCAAAATTTGGGCAGGATCGTGTATCCATGTCGCAGACAGATGAGACTGGTGTGCTCGATGGTGTGTTTGCCCTGTTTAATTTGCAATACGAATTGTACTTCCTCACATAAAAGAGGGAGGGGGACGTGTAACTTGTTGTGGATGGTTGATTTATTTATAAAACGGGGCGAGAGTCTGATTCGAGAGACATAAAAGAAGGAGAGAGAGGCAGAGGTTGGCACACCTGCCAGGCTGCCAAGTCCTCTGCTCTCCGGCTTGAAATATTTTTAAGACGAAAGTGAAAAATTATGCTGCCAAGTCCTCTATTTGTGAATGCCATGATTGAAAGCTGCACCCTTTTTTTTCATACTCTCATGCTTATTTTATATGTCTCGTCAATCATTCCGTCGATGCTCGATTGTGACATCACAGGCAGTTGGAATAAGCATCTCACGCATTCCGCGCATGGTTGTTGGGGCCACTGTTTATTTGTTGCTTACTCCGGGTGCATGATTGAGACCTCCAAAGTCCAACCTGCAGGTCCACTTCTTTTCATGCTATCTTCTTCCTCTCGCTTTCTCAACATAATCACGTTGTTTCTTCACTTGTAAGAAGGAACAGAGTCATGGACTCCACCGATCAGTTGGACAAGAGCCCTCTGCTGGACCTGGACCGAGGCAACTCCTTGCAGGAGGTTTGTGCTTACAAGGCTTGCTTGTGCAATTTTGTTGTTGTCAGTTATGCATTCATTTAGACAAATGTATTGCTTCAACCTTTGTTCATCATAGTTCATAAGAACACCCCTACTTCTGGTACTGTGAGTGATCTGGATTATTATTATTGTAATAGTATATACTGTTCCGGCAATAGTGCCTTGCATACCTCTGTGTACGTCCATGCTCTGTTATCTTTCTCTGAGAGAGAGGAAAAAGCTGCGGTTTTATTAATTCCCGGAGATACCCAGGGCCAAATAGTCCCAAATACAATCAGGTGGAAGAGTAAACCATGTCTTGCTTGATTCAGCACCGCAGCCTTCCCTAGCTAAATTGTGAGCAACTACATTGATTAGCACACCTTGCCTACTCGACCGAATGGTCATTCGGAAGATCTTCAACCCGTTGGATAAGTAAATTTCCTAGAAACTAGGGGGTTTTCTGTTCTTAATTAATAAAGACAAACTTAAGGGAAATAAACTCTCCTTAGGCCTTAGCCATACTTCTTGTGCTTTCTGTTCCTTCCGATCTGCATCAGTTATCAATTTGTTTGAATACACAGCTTTCGGTCGGTGTAGCGGAACATTTTAGAATTTAGTACTACTAGGTTTTTGCGAGAACTTAGTACCTCACTGTTGCAAGTTCAAATAAAAGATGGAAAAGGTTCTGCTGGAATTAAATATTGTGTACTCGATTCTTTTGTGACTTTCATTCTCTGTCTTAATTTCCAACTTAAGTTTGGATTATATTTTTTAAGCAGATTTTGGATGTGTTAATCTAAAAGTAGATGAAGGACGATATGCAAAACAATATTCACCTGTTCTGGGACTAATTACTTCATGTTTGTAACTATAATACTTAGTATACTTATCATTGCCAGTCCTCCCTCTGTTCATAAGAGTTGACCTGTGAATGCCATAATAATGTTTTAATACACATTTCTCTGTGAACGATTCCTTGCCAAGTTACATGGGAGAGACTTATCATTATATCTAATTTTCCTTATTGTGAATTGTAGAATACCACGGAATATACAGGTGATGGATCTGTTTGCATCAGCGGGAATCCTGCATCCAGAAAACATACAGGGAACTGGAAGGCCTCCTCCTTAACCCTAGGTTAGTAGTAGACAATACTCATCTATAATCAACCTTCTATGGGAAGAGCATAGGCATGGTGATAGTTAAATAGTCTTAAGCATTTGCCTGAAGAATAAATACTTGAACAATGACAACTATACTTGCATTGAATACAGAAAACACACCTTCACATATATGCAAAGTCTCAACAGTGCGTGTGAGGATATTTTACCTCTTCAGATACTGAACAAAATTCTTGTTGAATTTTACACTAGAATTTTATGCCTGCATTCTGTATTCAATGCAAAATCCAAGTGAAAGCAAACTACCTTGTTGCAGTTTGTTCATTCTGCTGTTATCTGGCATATTCTTCAATCGGGAAAAACCTAGTCAGTTATCTCACAAAAGTCCTACATGAAACAAATGTGACTGCTGCAAGAAATGTTGCAACTTGGCAAGGCACTAGCTATATCGCGCCTCTGCTTGGAGCCTTCGTTGCTGATTCATACCTGGGGAAGTACCGTACAGCTTTAATATCCTGCATGATTTTCATCATTGTAAGTCCTACAAATCACTCCTATTCATTTACGTTTTGAAATAACCAAAGAGAGTGCCACTTCCTCTCTTTTTATGTAATCACTTACGGAGGAGATCCTATTTACACTGAAAGAGTAGAAACTTTATTTTTAGTACTCCCTCTGTCCTAAAAAGGATGTCTCAATTTTGTCTAGATTCGTATGTACCTACACACTAAAATGCGACTAGATACATACATATCTAGAGAAAGTTGATACATCCTTTTTAAGACGGAGGGAGTACATGATATCATGATGTTCTGATGTATGAATATACAAATGCCACTGGTTTCTGGTGTTAAGTATTCAGATGTACATGCATCGTTATATAGTATGCGATGAGCATTCAACACATCATTTTCTGTCAAACACGCATCTAAAGTGCGCCATTTGTATTAGATGGTGAACACGAAAAATGCGCAAAACTATAACACCTAGGAACACAGACACAAAGGTGGTTCCTACCAAAAGAAAAGAGAAGCTACACAAATTAAACATCCTAAGAAAATAGTAACCAACCTACATGCCTAACCAAAAACAGAGATGAAAAGATGTTTGTTTACCTTAGCATGGTACATTCGACACTTGGGCTCAGTTTTCTTAATATGTTTCTTTGCCTTGTTTTTCCCATTCTGTCGATTCAGGGAATGGTGATGTTGCTTCTGTCAGCAGCACTTCCATTAATCTCGACTGGTCCTCACAGTTGGACTGTTTGGTCAGATCTAGTCTCTTCTCAGTACATCATATTCTTCGGTGGGTTGTACATGGTTGGTTTAGGTTATGGTGCACAGAGCCCTTGTGTTACAACCTTTGGAGCTGATCAATTTGACGACACTGACGAAGTGGAGAAAACCAAAAAAAGCTCTTTCTTCAATTGGCACTATTTCGCAATCAATGCCGGTTCATTTATCGCGGGGACTGTTATTGTGTGGGTTCAAGAACATGAAGGTTGGATCTGGGGATTTACCATTTCTACACTATTTGTGACTTTAGGCATGGTTATTTTTTTCTTGGGCTCCATTGTGTATAGATTTCAGAAACCTGGAGGTAGCCCTTTTGCAAGAATATGCCAGGTAATCGTCACAGCTACTCGGAACTTCGATAAAGTATTGCCACATGATTCCTCAGCTCTTTATGAGTTTCTGGGGCAAGGTTCAGCAATCGAAGGAAGTCGGAAATTGGAGCATACAACTGGACTTGAGTAATACTCTACACTGAGATTTCAAATCTTAAGTTTGTAATCTAGGTATTCATTTTTTTACTTCCATTCAGGTATAGATGTTTAGTTCATTTTGTTTGAATATAATAATTTAAGCTATATATGACTTGTTGAATTTCCGGAGAGAAACAAAATCTTGCACACTATAGTGATTTTCTTTAGATAATATAGTGAAAATTGTATGGTACCAAATGGTTGAGCTGAAATTGTAAAAACAAAATTCATTTTCCACTTATTTTCGAGTATTCAGGGGAGATAGGACACATATAACCTGATCAAGTGTATCGCTGTAGTTAGCAAGGCAGTAATCATTTTTCTCGCTCATTCAGGTTCTTCGATAAAGCTGCAATTGTGACACAATCTGACTGTGAATCTCCTGGCCTACTTAATACATGGAAGATTTGTACTGTCACTCAGGTGGAGGAGCTAAAGATTCTGATCAGAATGTTGCCAGTCTGGTCCGCAATGGTATTGTTTGCTGCAGTTCAGGAACAAATGTTCTCAACATTTGTAGAACAAGGAACGGCAATGGAGAGACACATCGGGTCTTTTGAAATACCTGCTGCATCCTTCCAATGCGTAGATACAATTGCTGTCATTATGCTAGTTCCAGTTTATGAGAGAGTCCTTGTTCCAGTATTCAGAAGATTCACTGGCAGACCGAACGGCATTACAACACCGCAGCGAATAGGGATTGGTTTGTTTTTCTCCATGTCTGCAATGGTGTCCGCAGCATTGGTGGAGAGCAGTCGGTTGCAGATTGCGCAGGCTGAAGGTTTGGTGCACCGCAAGGTGGCTGTTCCGATGAGCATCCTGTGGCAAGGACCCCAGTACTTCCTGCTAGGCGTCGCCGAGGTGTTCTCCAACGTTGGGCTAACTGAATTTTTCTACGATGAATCTCCGGATGCCATGAGAAGCTTATGTATGGCGTTCTCACTTCTTAATGTCTCGGCTGGAAACTACCTTAGTTCGTTTATCCTTTCTCTCATGCCGGTGTTCACGGCAGGAGGAGGCAGCCCAGGGTGGATACCTGATAACTTGAATGAAGGGCATTTGGATAGATTCTACCTGATGATGGCTGGTCTTAGTTTGTTGAATATTTTTATCTTTGCATTCTGTGCCATGAGGTATAAATGCAAGAAGGCTTCCTGAGAGTCAACTGACCTTGGCATTGTAATTAGAAATAATAATAGCCTTGAAGATTTTCTTTTTACAAATTGTAAATAATCAATGTGAGATCCTACATCTCATTTTGAGAAACGGTGTTGTTCATATTCTCGGTAAGAAAAGAAATAGTGTTGAATTCAATTGCACAATATGTCTTTATTTGTTAAAATATATAAATACCTGAACTTGCCGGTTACTTTTATTAAAAACTGTTTATTCATTGGTAGCAACGGCCCGAAAAAAATTATATGCCAGTGTGTGTTAGAACAGACTATAAACATTTTGAGTGGACCAGAGCTTTGGGGATCCTACTCCATACTGCATTTGCTTAGGAATGGCAAAGGGTTTGTAAGAAATTGCAACTGTGATATCATCATGGTCACTGGTTAACTATGCTGCAGCAGCAAAACTGAAACTGTACAGCGGTAGGGCGCCTATGTGCACCAAAGGCCATTACAAATGGGTCTAAAACTGTGCTATTACTCCCTCGGTTCCGGTTTATTAGTCTAATACGGAGTTCAAGAAAAATATTTGACTACAGATTTGATCAACGAAATATGAATCATATGTTACAAAAACCGTATCACTAGCTAGGTCTTTCAAATATGAATCCAATGGTGTAATTTTTGCGATATATAGTTCATGTTCTATTGTCATTTTTATAGTCAATTTTTTTTGTTAAACTCCGTACTATAGCCAAGTAAGTCGGTATGGAGATATAGTAGTATCGATTTGGAAGCCGAAATGGCAAGGGATTGGATCGACGCCGAGCCGAGTCCGTCGTCTAGGCCAACAGCGCACCTGGACGCCGGTTCCGATCGACACGAGCACCTGGATCCATCAAATTTGGTGCCCCAACTAGATTTATCTTCAGATGTACTACCGAGTTGCAACTGAGCTGATCTATTCATGGAAATGCCACTCGAGCAACAGACATCGCATCAGAAAACACTGTTCGCACACTGGAGATTGAGTTCGTCAGCCTATCTACTTTCGTATGACATCACTCGAGACGATGCCCTGTTCGCACACTGGATTGGACAAAAATATGGGACGGCAAAAGAAAAGACCTGACCTGCAGGCAGAAGTCGCCGCCCCGCTTCTATCACAGATTCAGAGTGGAGTAGATTCCAGTCGCTATCCGCTTCGTGGAGCCTGTCCCGGTTTCCACGACGCGTGGCTTCGTCGGAAAACGGATAACATAAAACAAAAACACTATCGCATCTAAGTCTCCGACAAATTTGCATATTACGAGACGCAACATGCTAGCCACGGGATGAGAATGAGATGAGCGCTGTGTTAGTCAGTTCTTCTCTGCAACAGGAGCTTCGTTATTAATGTGTCAAAAAACACTCTCAGGTGTTTCATGAGCGAGGTTACTACTGACCGTGTTTCAACTTTCAAGAAGAAGAAAATGCGCCAATGTTTTAAAAAAGGCTAAGAAACAAGCACAGCTGCAATGCAGTCCAAGTAAGGATGTTCCCGCAATTACTGAACTTTCGAGGTTGCAATTGCAGTATCACTAGTAACAACGGCGGACCAGGTAATCACTAATCAGTGCCTGGATTCTGTAGGACAGTAGGAGGCAGCAGAGTAGTCAAACCTGTTGCTTCGTCTCCCTGCTTCTTGGATTAGTACTAGCGTCTACCAGCGGTGGTTCAAGGGTACCTCGCTATCTGACCCAGCCTCCCAAGTTTCCGTCGGAACTTCCAAAGCTGCATTCATGGGGTCGCTGGTGGAGGAGGAGGTGGAGCAGCAGATCCTGCTAGCGCGCGCGACGCAGCCGGAGGTACCCACGTCTTCTCATCCCCTCTCCATGGAATTTTCGGTGTACCGTCAAGATTCAACAATTCGTAGGGTTTCCAGCAGCTCCCTTTGTTTCTTGTCTTGGACGTGTAATTTGATCGATATCGTGAAAAAAAAAGACAAAAAATATCCCAGATTTCTCAGTTCTGGGATCATTGGGTTCGCGGCTGCTCCAGATTCAAGTGCAGTTATTTGATTCGTTTCTTGCAAAATACCGAATTGTCATAGGACCGAAAACGAATGGGGAAATGTTTAGAGAGGTAGTTGTGACAGCTACCGCTTTAGAATCCTGATGCACCTTGGATTGGATATATTGTACAGGGTATCGGAATTTTGGAGCAGGCAACAAGTATTAGGTTTCTACATCGATTAACTTGTAGAAATTACTTTCAGAAACTGGGTTTGCTTGTTGGTGTCAAATTTGCTGACTTGTCTTGCTTCAGAGTTCTGCTGGTTAATTTGACTGGTACAGTTATATATGGTTAAATTGAAACAAATTGTGTGGAATGGGTTACATCGTGTTTGACTGAAACACGGGTTGGTTAGGCGTGATTATCTGTTCTTTTTTTTATATATTTGGATAACCGTCTGTTTCAATCAACCTATCCACGAAAGATAACCTTTTTTTCTGTAATCATCGTATTGGTCACTGAGCTATATCAGGTTGCTGGATGTAAGTACAACATTATAATATTTGTTGTTACATGTATTCACAGTTGAAACATGTATTGGCTATCTAGTACTTGACTTTTCCTAAAAATCAATATCCTTCAGCCATATCTGTACTAATTCGTACTAAAGGAACTTGAGAGGAAACCATGTGATGTGTGAAATGTTCAAATCAATGATTCCCACTGGAAAATAATCGTACTCTATAAGATTTGTGGTTTTGACAAATTTAGCTCCGCAGCTGCAATTCTCTAGATGAAGGCAGAACCTATCTCCTGAACATCTCAGATCACTTTGTGCGTATAGAGAGCATCTGGAATCTACATTAGTTTTGTAGTAACAATGCTTTTACATTTCTAGCTTTTCCATGCTGTGTTGTGGGACTGATATTGAAACAAACTAGCAAGAAGGCCTCGTGTTGCTATAGACTAAAAAAAGTATGCTACATGTTTTTTTCCTCTCAGACACACACCAAAGTGTGTATCTTTATATATTAGAAGAAACCGCCGAGAAGATGGGAAAAGTACAAAAGATGTAGTGAAGATACCGAAAACAAAACTGAAGAACCAAAAACTGAAACTGTACAAGGCTAACACATGCTAGCCTAAAGCACTAGGACTTGGGAGGCTGAGCATGGAGAGAATTATACTACATGTCGAGAAGACTGACTATTTTGTTGAGTTGTGTTGCTGGTCGACGTATCCACAAAATCATAGTAGACCAGGGTGTTTTTGCAATAAATGTTAAATGTATGATGAGCAATTCCATCTCAGTCTCAACTGTTAGTTGTATATCCGATTGGCAAAATCCCAGGGGAAATGAATCATCACCACTAACTGGTTTGTTTATAGGAGAAAAGATATATCAATATAGAAACAAAGACCCTTTCTTCCTTGTTTTGAGCCCAGGCCAATAGCCGCAAGACACCGAGTGCACCAGGTGGAGTAGGCTAGGTTTATTGCTTTCTTAGGCATCGCTGCTGTGGGTGATTTTGCGCAGAACTTTTGGCTTATAACTGTTCTTTGTGAACTCCCTGGCTGTTTCCTTTAAGTTCAAACTGATATCGCTTGTAATGTATACTGGTGCCCCCAGCGACCAAGTCTTTGTTAGCTCTCTGTGGCCAGTGTGTGGCTTTATAATCTGAAGCCAGGCACAAAGCCTCTGTTAAAATGTACTCCCTCCTTGCTAAAATGTAGTGCATATAAGTATTTTGAAAAGTCAAACGATGTAAAGTTTGACCAAGTATGTAGGAAAAAATATTTCCTGCATTGAACCAGCCTACATATTTGATAACTATCAGAATGTCTATACCATATTTCCTGCATTGAATCATGGTGATTTAATCAAGAATCTTTGCCTTTAGTGTCAATTATGAAGTTTGCATATTTAGTGATGCAATTCCTTTAAAAAGTATTACACAACTGTTGGGTTTGTTGCAGCTTCTGTCAGTTTGTATTGCTTTTCTTTTTCGTCCAACAGTTTAGTGTTGTATATGTTCATTTTTGTTCTGATTTTGATCATGCTATAATGATCCCACTCAACATATGATTTCTACATCAATTATTAATAATTTCACTTTCTTCACAGAATTTGGATGAATACACAGGTGATGGATCAGTCAACTACAGAGGTCATCCTGTTTTAAAGTATAATACAGGCAATTGGAGAGCATGCTCATTGATTCTCGGTAATGTAACCAAAACTCTTTATCAGAGAACAAAGTGACCATTTTCTGTAGGGAAACACCATTTATATTTTAATTGTATCCGTGTGAGAACTTATTTTTTAGAACATATTCTCAGCTGACTTGCAAAATTTTAAGCTTGGAACTGATTTGGTGTAAATTCTTGTCAATTTTAAGTCTATTTCTGTATTTTTGTGCTGAAACATTAATATCTGAAAATATATTTATTCCTAAATTCCAGAAACATGTTCCTGTTATACCCGTATCTAATGTTTAATTCAACTGGCGATTGTCTTTTCTTCCATGATAGGAACTGAAGTGTGTGAGCGCTTAGCCTACTATGGCATCTCAAAAAGTTTGGTCACTTACCTTTCAACAAGACTTCATGAAGGCAATGTCTCTGCAGCGAGAAACTTTACTACTTGGCAAGGAACATGTTATCTCACACCACTTATTGGAGCAACCCTAGCAGATTCATACTGGGGAAAGTACCGGACAATTGCTGTTTTCTCAACTATTTACTTTCTTGTAAGTTGCAACTGGCCAAATACACATGTACCTCAAGAAATTCACACAGGGAGAGATATCAGATAGTTTTGTCTCATGTTCAGTTGAATGGATTGCGTATTAGTGTTTAATACTTTGCACATATTTTAAATTCCTAATTACTACATTATGGTGTTATTCCCACTGGTATTTTCTCGTGGAGAGGTTAACTGTTAGGAAGGGTGAACCGTGCCTATATAGCTTATCACATAA
Source organism: Avena sativa (assembly GCA_916181665.1). Classification (NCBI taxonomy): domain Eukaryota; kingdom Viridiplantae; phylum Streptophyta; class Magnoliopsida; order Poales; family Poaceae; genus Avena; species Avena sativa. Next base: position 690,587,381 of record OV702289.1, read on the forward strand.
CCAGCATTATGATCACATGCATAATAGTAGTTCCACCATATCTACTAACTTGTTAGATTACTAGTATGTCCTAATTTTGAATCCTACATCCCACTGATGCACTTGTCCCTGCTAATATTTGTACTAATGGTTCCTCAACATGCATTTAATTGAAGGGGATGGCAGCTTTGACACTATCAGCATCAGTTCCTTCTCTCCAGCCCCCTCAATGTATTGGGTCCTTTTGTCCACAACCAGCCTTACCACAGTATCTGATATACTTTATTGGACTGTATATGATTGCTTTAGGGGCTGGAGGTATCAAGCCGTGTGTTTCATCCTTTGGTGCTGACCAATTTGATGATACTGATCCAGTTGAGAGAACAAAGAAAGGCGCTTTCTTCAATTGGTTCTATTTCTCCATAAATATTGGTTCATTGATCTCTGGCACTGTTCTTATTTGGGTACAAGAAAAATGTGGTTATGGCATTGGATTTGCAATCCCTACTTTATTCATTGGCTTAGCTATTGGAAGCTTTTTTCTAGGTTCAGAGGTATATAGATTTCAGATACCTGGAGGAAGCCCACTTACAAGAGCATGTCAGGTAGTTGTTGCAGCCATTCGCAAGCGAAATGTCGATTTGCCAGTTGATAGTTCTCTTCTCTATGAGTGTCATGGTAAGACGTCAGCTATTGAGGGGAGCCGCAAGCTGGAGCACAGCAGTGAATTCAGGTACTTTTCTTGGCTATCCTTGACAAGATTTGCTATCCAAAATGTTATTGCTTTTACCAAATTAATGGGACAAATCATTCAGATAAATGTAGTATAGATTACTGTTTTGAAATATAAAAGGGTTGAAGAAAAGAAGTAAATAATTTCAGTCCTTCTGTTTCAAATATTAAAGTGAATTCAGGACATGGACAGTCTTTATAATGCAACTTTCAATTTTTTATTTATTTTAATATGTTAGTAAAAATAAAGTTAGAAAAGTCTAACCACATGCTCCGTAGTACACCATATATTCTACTACCTCCGTTTCAAAATATAAGATGTTTTAGATATTTTCTGAAACACATTTATCTAGCCACCTTTTATTGTGTAGATTCACTCATTTTGCTCCGAACCTACATACTCCCTCCGGTCCATATTAACGTTCTTAACTTTGTCTAGATTTGAATGCATCTAGCCTAAATACTTAACTAGATTCATACGAATCTAGACAAAGATGAGGCCATTAATATGGACCGGAGGGAGTAGTAAAAGGCGTCTAGGTACATGTGTTTTAGAAAAAGGCTAAAACATCTTATATTTTGACGGAGGGAGTAGAACGTAAGTAATATGGTATAACATAGTTGACATGGATCTGCATAGTATGCTACTCTATTGGTCTGACATTCACATGTTCTTGTGTCTTGGGACTTCCTGGACACAGCAACCCATTTTCAGAATCATGACAGGTAAACCTTACACGAGAAGTGAGTACTCTGCAAAGACTTACACAACTTCTGACCTGATGCGTTATCTTTCCTCTACAGTTTCCTCGACAAATCTGCAGTGATTATACAGACTGAACGTGATGGTTGTCATAACCCTTGGAGGCTTTGCACCGTGACACAGATTGAAGAGCTTAAAATATTGATGAGGATGTTTCCAATCTGGGCAACAGGCATCGTGTTCTTCACAGTGTGCGCTCAAAATTCATCAATGTTTATAGAGCAAGGAATGATGCTCAACAACCAGGTTGGATCTTTTAAGATCCCGCCAGCCACCCTCTCATCCTTGGACGTAATCAGCATCGTTGTTTGGGTCCCCATCTACGAGAGATTCATCGTGCCGATAGCCCGGAGATTGACCGGTAGGGAGAGGGGCTTCTCGGAGCTTCAGCGCATGGGGATCGGTCTGTTCGTGTCCACCATCGCGGTGGCGGTTGCAGCATTGGTTGAGATCAAGCGCCTGGAGAGCGCAAGATCAGAGGACCTGATCCATCAGAAGGTGCCTGTACCCATGAGCATTCTCTGGCAAGCGCCTCAGTACCTGCTGATCGGCGTCGGCGAGGTGTTCACGTCCATCGGGCAAGCCGAGTTCTTCTACAACCAGTCTCCGGATTCCATGAGAAGCCTGTGCTCCGCGTTCGCCCTTGTCACCGTGTCTCTCGGAAGCTATCTCAGCTCCTTCATACTGACACTGGTGTCCTATTTCACGACGCAAGGGGGACAGGTTGGGTGGATCCCTGACAACCTGAATGAAGGCCATTTGGACCGCTTCTTCTGGCTCGTTGCTGGCCTCAGCTCTCTGAACTTTCTTGCTTTCATTTATTTTGCACAGCAGTACAAGTGCAAGAAAGCTTCTGTACTTTGATATCACATGTCGGATTTCCTTTTTTCGCCTTCGCCATGTATTGTACAGACTACAGAAAGTTGTGTGCATATTTCTCTGACCAACAAGCTACAATGTACAGTCTCTTCTGTAATGCATCCTCTGTGATACTTGGATACAGTTCCTTACTTGGACAGTGGGAGTAGTTTAATTTCCCCGTTTGTTAATGAAGCTTGTTAGTACTTTGTAAGCATGTAGAAAAGCACGTGCTTGGCTTTAACTGACACATCCGTTGTACTGAATCATTTCAGTTGCTGGCCTCAAGTTTCAAAGAATCTGTGTGCTTTCTATTGGCAGAATAACGGATCTGGACATTGTAAATTACTCGAGATCATGGGAAAGTGCCTACTACTCCGTACTTGTTAAATTGTTATGTCGACCATTCCAGGTGTAGGTGCAGAGATCAGTCAGTAGCTTTCCTGAATTTCTAATCTATTTCTCTGTGTTGTGGAATAGTGACTAGGGCCTGCGTGCTGCGAGTGGACACAAAGGTAGATCTGGACGGGTCGCTACAGCTATGAAAGTAGTGGTGTGGTGCGGCAGCACTACTGTCTACTCGGCTACTTTATCTATACTTGATGAATAATCTTTTTTTCCTAGAACCGTGAGTAACAAATAGATACAGGGTTGCAGTACACACTGACTGAAGAAGTACTCAACCTCAAGCATGAACTCACACAACCCTCGGTCTCTCACTCCTCGAATCAGGTTTTCGCCTAGCTATATTAATATAGCAACCGTTTGAGACGTTGCTGGGCCAGACAGCACAACGTCCAAAGAAAAACAACAAAGAAAACGAAGAAAAAAAAGAGAAAATAAAGCCGACAACAGTGGCTCGACGAAAACGAGGGTGACCCCCAACCGCTGCGTCCTCCGAAGAATATCCACCATGCTCCTAGCGCTCCGAAGCGTCACGTATCAAGCAACACCTCCAAGAAGGAAAGCGACGACAATGATGTTGTTGTCCGGACTGGTCCTAGGGTTTCCCCCGATACGTTTCGGGAGGTGGGGAAGAGGTACACCCGACGCCTTTCAGGAAGGACGGCGACACCCGCAGGCGACGCCACGTCGGTGTCAAGACGACAAGGATTTCTCCTGACCCCTCAAAAAAACCACACTCCCGGACACATCGGATTGCTCCACCAAGATCGCTGCCCACCAACACATGCCACCATGGTCTTGCTGTCACCACCGTCGTCTCGCCGTGACCCACGATGTGAGACTGGTACGACCGAAAAGCAGCAACTTCGGCGGAGGTCGACGGTACAGTGACACGCAGGAGGGAACTACCTCCATTGCTGGAGGGCGATAGCCGACCGGATGTAATAACAAGGGCAAACCAGGCCCTCACTGGCCCGGCCGAGCCCAAAATGACTCATGAAGCCCCGCCGCCACACTGCAGCAAGGGTGTCACCGTCACACTAACCAATGAGGTCACGGGACATCAAGATTGGTGAGATGATCACTAGCCTCGATCCCCAGAATGGTACATCATCATGATTGCGATACATATTGTTATAAACACGACAAGCAAATAATGAAGAGCGAAAACAGGAACACGCAGGGGACACGGGATTTTAATGTAGAAACACCTCTCCAACTAAGAGAAAAAAACATGGGCGTCAGCCAACGAAACTTCACTATAATAGTAAGTATTTACACAACGTCGGAGATTTTATAGATGCAACTTATCTCAGCAGACGGCTTACCGGAGATATTATTCAATAATCGGAGAGATATTATTCAATAATCGGAGAGATAACCTTTTTTTTAGATGGAAGAGAGGAGAGTCTCCCAACCCTGTCAATCCGCAGCAGGAAGTCCAATACAGAAGAAATCTCACAGTTGGTGCATCAAACGTGTATGATACATCTACTGCAGATCACGATCTGCAATAAATTTTGTTTATGAAGTGTCCACGGATACGCTGCTCCTGCAAGGCTGCAACGGCAGGAAATAAAATTATGCGCGGTCGTGCACCTTTTCTTTTATACTCTGTAATTGTTTTTTAGAGGAATTCTTTTATGAGTAGTTGTATCAGAGTGCGCACAGGGATATGTAATCACTACTGTACATTGCCTATGAGTGGACGGTGCCTCCGGCGCCACTACATAAAATCGATTTGGATTTATTTGAATTTATATGTATCTACACACTAAAACACGTCTAGGTGTGTGTAAATCTAGACAATTCTAAGTCACTTATTTTGTTACGAAGGGAGTAGTAAGAATGTGCATACCTATTTGAATTATTTAGGAAAATTTAGCGGCAGACCGCCTAACTGTCACATGCGTTCTTAGGTATGTCAGCTGGTAGATGCGTGGATCACCAAAAGCTTTGATCCACTTTGCATTTTGCATGATCCAATAAATTGTTAGTTCCCTAATTGGCTTGTTCCTCCGTAACCCCTTTAGGATCCTAGATGTACTTTTAACCTATCTCGTGTCTTGATTTTCGACACCGGGATGGGTAATCTATTTTGTTAGTTCAGCCCGGCGAGTTAGACGAACACATACACATAGACACATGTTTTTTACCCAGATTTAGGTCCGCGATGTGTGGATTCCTACGTCATACAACTATCAATTATCTGGCCTGGTGGATGACCACAATTACACTGGTTCCTTCCCTGAAAAGGTTCTAACTAGAATTGTTTTTATCGGGTGCGCGGACCAGCGTTTCCGACGGGAGTAGCCCCCGAGGCTATGTTCGAGTACTTGTAGTCGAGTATAGGCTCACAGAATCTCATCATCCGAGGAGGTACTCGACTCGGGTCTTGGCGTAAGTTGACGCAGATGGCGTTAGTCAACTCCATTGGAGAATCCTACAAAATAGCTCGATATAGTCGATATTCTTGTAAGCTGTAGAAAACATAAAGAATTTTGAAGTAGCTGTATCTTCTAAAGAATATTTTCCTTTCGCTTGTTATAACATTTTTTGGTGGCATTGGAGTTGACACTTTTGCACTGCATGAGAGACCTTTTCGTTAGCCTGACACCCTTCGTCTCACTACCTTGTTGATTTGTCAGATGGGCTGCAACTGGATCGAAGTTTAAGGATTCAACGCTCAGAAAGATTCAGCTACTCGGGAAGTCACGCACGAGGTACTCGGGCGCGCGGTGTCGATGATGCATAGGTTACTTGAAGAGGGCGCAACCCCCCGAGTGTTTCGATTGCGAGTTAAAGAATCGGCTCTAAGTAGAGGGAAACTTAGATTTACCAGTAGTTGTCGTGGACGAAGTCGATGCAGCAACAGACGTAGTCGACGCGGCAGTGGATAGCGTGGCGAGCAAAGTTGATGTGGCGGAAGGGTGCCAGAGCTGATGACGGCAGTGGGTTTCCACAACCGAAGATTGTAGCGGGTCGGTGTAGCTGAAGATTCAGTGGATTGCTGGAGCCCCTGGGCGTAGATTCTATGCGATGGGAGGATTCGATGCAGCAGCAGGTTGGCGCAGCCCCTGGGCGTAGTCAATGCGATCGGACGAAGTCCATGCAGTGGGAGGAGTTGATGTGGTAGCGGATCGCCGCAGCCGAAGACCATAGCAGCTCGCCGAAGGCGAAGACCGTAGCGGGTTGTCACTGCCCCCAAGCATAGAGTCAATGGCGAGTCATACAGCAGACGAAGTCGACGCGGCAACGAGTGACACGTAGCCCACGAGTATTGAGCCAACGCAGTCATACGGAGTTGACGACTAATGGCCCAAAATATATCGAACTCGTTGGGGAACCCCAAGAGGAAGGTATGATGAGCACAGCATCAAGTTTTCCCTCAGTTATGGAACCAAGGTTATCGAATCAGTAGGAGCAAGAAAACACCTCCAAGGTGTTGTTTCTAACTTGAAATCCTGCATAACACAACCATAGAACTTTGCCCCCAACTTACAGTGAGATTGTCAATCTCACCGGTCTTGCTAAAAACAAAGAATTAAACGTATTGTCTGGAAGATAGTAATAGCTTGCAGAAAGTAAACAGAAAATAGTAAATAGATTGTAGATTGATAGTAAAATAAAAGACCGGGGTCCATAGTTCACTAGTGGTGATTCTCCTTAAGATAGATGATATTTTGGATGAACAAATTATAGCGGGGCAATTAACAGACACCGAGAAAGCATACATGCATATATTAATCATCTTGACTCCTATGAGATTTGATTAGGCATTACAACATTATACATAGACCGTAATCCAACTGCATCTATGACTAATAATCCACCTTCAGGTTATCATCCGAATCCCCTCTAGTATTAAGTTGCAAGCAACGGATAATTGCATTAAGCATTGCGTGTAAAGTAAACAATACGATTGTTCTATGAACAAAGGATTGCTGTTTTCTCCATAGTAGCAACATCACATCTAGTACCTTAGAGATTTCTGTCACTTCTCCAGATTACCAGAGGCATGAACCCACTATCGAGCATAAATACTCTCTCTTGTAGTTGCTAGCATCTACTCGACCAAGATATCTACTAACAACGGAGAGCATGCAAGATCACAAATAACAAAGACATGATAGAATCAATAATCAATCTGAAATAGCATCTCAATATCTATCGGATCCCCACAAACACAACATGTATGATTACAGATAGATGATCTTGATCATAAACGGAGCTCACAAGATCTAGACATGGTAGCACAAAGGAGAAGAACCAACCATCTAACTACTACATGGACCCGTAGTCCAGGGATGAACTACTCACGCATCACACCGGAGGCAGGCATGGTGATGAAGAAGGCCTTCAGGGTGAATTCTCCCCTCCGGCAGGGTGCCGGGAAGAGCTTCAGATCCCTCCTGATCTAGGGATGAAGATGACGGCGGCTACAGACTCTTTCGTGGAATTTTGATCGGGTACTTAGGGTTTCTGTATCGGAGGCATCTTATAGGCGAAAAGGGAGGCCGAGGGGGTGCCCTAGGCGGCCACACCACCCCCTGGCGTGGGCCAGGCCTGGCCACGCGGCCAGGTGTGTGTCCGGCCTCTGGCCCCTCTCCGTCTCGTCTTCTGGCTCCGTTTCCCACTCGGTGAAATATTGACTTTGACTTCTGTCCCATTCAATTCCGAGAATATTCATTTTCTGACTTTCCTGGAACCAAAAACAACAGAAAATAGACAACTGACACTGTGGCATCTTGTTAATAGGTTAGTCCAATAAAGTGTATAAAAATACTCCAAAGTGTGGACAAAACATAAGAAAGTAGATATAAAACAAGCATGGAACATCAAAAATTATAGATACGTTAGCAACGTATCAACGACAGGTCGTGAGAGTCGAAGATTGTAACGGGTCGGCATAGCCGATGGCACCAGAAGGTTGCTGGAGCCAATGGCGGTGACGAGTCACCGCAGGCGAAGACCGTAGCGGGTCCCCGGAGTCGAAAAACATGGTGGGTCGCTAGAGTCGAAAGAGCCCCCGGATGTAGAATCGATGCAGCAGATGGAGTCGATGGAGCAGTCGTGTGGTCCAGGTTGATGAAGTCACACGATGGATGGTCGTGTTGGAGATATGCCCTAGAGGTAATAATAAATGTAGTTATTATTATATATCTTTGTGTTTATGATAAATGTTTACATTCATGCTATAATAGTATTAACAAGGAAACCATTAATACTTGTGTGATTTGTAAACTTAATTTGAAGTCCCTAGTATGGCCTCTATACTTCACTAGCTTGTTGGTTGATTGATGATGTGGTTTCTTTGTCATGAACATTGAGATGTTATCAACAACAAGATCATATCGTTAGGAGAATGATATGGTGGACATACTCCTATAGACAAGCGTAGCATAAAGATCAAGTCATTTCAATAGTTCAATTGCTATATGCTTTCTGATACATAGTAACCTAATTCCTTCGACCATGAGATCATGCATATTGCCTTTACTGGATGGATGCTTTGATGTCATCAAACACCACACCGTAACAGGGTGGCTATAAAAGTGGCATTGGGTGTTCGGAAAGTATTGGTTGAAACACATGGATCAAGAGTGGGATTTGTCCATCCACATGACGGATAGATATTCTCTGGGCCCTCTCGGTGAAATGTCATCCAATTAGCTTGCAAGCATGTGACTTGGTCACAAGGGATCACATATCACGGGAACGAGAAAAGAGTACTTATCAGTAACGAGGTTGAACTAGGTATGCAGAGATACCGACGATCATGACCTCGGATAAGTAACATATCGTGAGACAAAGGGAAATTGGTATCGTATGTAAGTGGTTCATTCGATCGCAAAGTAATCGTAGAAATATGTGGGAGCCATATGAATTTCCAGATTCCTCTATTGGTTATTGTTCGGAGAAGTGTCTCGATCATGTCCGCATAATTCACGAACCGTAGGGAGACACACTTAAGGATTCGACGTTGTTTGAGTAGTTATGGTATTATGAGAAAGAGACCGAATGTTGTTCGGAGTCTCGGATGGGATCCGGGATATCACGAGGTGATCCGGAATGGTCCGGAGAATAAGATTCATATAAGGAAAGTCCCATTTCGGAGTTGGGGAATGGTTCCGGTGTTTTCATCGGGAACATTCTAGAAGGTCCCGGAATGTCCGGCACTCCGGGGGGGAAGGGGTACATGAATGTGTCATTGCAAGATGGAATGATTGCATCATGTACTAGGTGTTCTCGCTGTCCAAAATAAAGGGTTTATTTAATTCCTAAATTGGAAAAGTCAAACGGCTAATTTGAAAGTCAAACTGCCAATTTTGGGAAGTGGGAAAAGAGGAGGATTGGTGGAGGCCGAATTGGGGGAGGACTCCTCCCTTGGCCGGCGCCCCACCAAGCCGACTTGGGGAGGGACTCTCCTCCCCATGGCGCAGCCAGCCCTCCCACCTATATAAGGAGGGGCAGGGCTCCCCTCCTAGCACACACAAGTTCCTATCCTCTAAACTAGAAACTAGACCTAGACCCCGGTTTAGAGCTGTTTCGGTTTAGAGCCTTCTAATTGGTTTAGAGCCCTCTAATTGGTGTGTCTAATTACTAGACCACTAATAGCCTCTCTCATAAGCTCCACCATACTCGCACCGGCTTAAGGCGAAGCCCTGCGGGATCTCCCCTCTACCTCCGGTACCACGCCGTTGTGCTGCCGGAATCGCGAGGAGAGTGCTACAACCTCCGCTGCCTGCTGGAACAAGGGAGAGGAAGGTCTTCGTCGAGTACCGAACGTGTGACCGACTGCGGGAGCGCTGCGGGAACGCGGCGCCGGAAGGATCGTCTACGCGATCTTGAGATCGGAAAGAGTACGACTACATCACCCACGAGAATCTGCTCTCGTTAAACACTTTGGAATCTTCGAGGGTGAGTTATTCCATCGACTCGTTGCTACAATCTAGTAGATAGATCTTGGCTTGTTTGTTTGTATGCGATAGAAAATTTTTGTTTTCCATGCTACGAACCCCTACAGTGGTATCAGAGCCGTGTCTATATGTAGATCTGTTGCACGAGTAGAACACAATGATCATTGTGGGCGTTGATGCTTTTATTGTAGATTGCTTTTTGTGTACTTTGCATCTTGCGGTATGTTGGGATGAAGCGGCCCGGGCTAACCTTACATGACATCGTTCATGAGACTTGCTCCACGCTTAACATGCAACTTGTATTGCATAAGTGGCTTTGCGGGTGCCTGTTTCTCCTAGCATAGTAAAGATCCAATTTACAACGGGTAATCAACAATGCTAGTATCAATGTTGTGGTTCTTGTTCGTAGGTTAGAACGACACTTATGGAAAGCCCCAAACCACGTAAAATATGCAAAGAAAGTAGAAGCGTCTAACTTTGTTTTGCAGGGGTGTGCAGTGATGTGATATGGCCATGATTGTGATTATATTTGATGTATGCAATGTTCTTTATTGTAAGTTGGCAACCGGCAGGAGCCATATGGTTGTCTTTAATTTCTGTTAAGGCCTGCGTGTCTATTCAAAATAGTTGTAATAGTTGAAGTTGGCGGACGACAACCATGAAGAAGCGTCATTGACCTTGATGCTATGCCGGTGATGATGGAGATCATGTTCGTGCTTGAAGATGGAGATCGGAAGCACAAAGAAGAAAGGCCATATCATATCACATATTATGAATTGCATGTGATGTTAATCCTTTATGCATCTTGTATTGCTTAGTAGACGACGGTAGCATTATAAGATGATCCCTCATGCACATAAATTTCAAGTTCTAAAAGTGTTCACCCTTAGTATGCACCGTTGCCAAAGCTTGCTGCTTCGAAGCACCACGTGATGATCGGGTGTCTTTGATTCCGCGGGTGACTACAACGTAAGCAAGCCAGATTTGCTTATGCGGAAGCTAAGGTTTGATCTTGACGAGCCTAGCATGTACAGACATGGCCTCAGGAACACGGATCGCCGAAAGGCAAAGCATGAATCATATAGTAGATATGATGAACATGATGATTGTTCGCCATTAAAACTATATCAGCTCTCGTGATGATCGGTGTTGATGTAGTGGATTTGGTTCGTGTGATCACTAAAACAATGTGAGGGATGTTGTTTTGAGTGGGAGTTCACCTAGTTTAATTTCATTAATTAATTTGAACTCAATTTGTCATAAACTTAGTCTAAACTATTGCAAATATGTTGTAGATCAATGGCAGCCCCTACCATCAATTTTAATGCGTTCCTAGAGAAAGAAAAGTTGAAAAACAATGGAAGCAACTTCGCGGATTGGTTCCGCAATTTGAGGATTGTCCTCACAGCTGGTAATTTGACCTATGTGCTGGATGCACCGCTAGGTGACCCACCTGCAGCTGATGCTACCGATGAAGTAAAGAATGTTTACCTCGCTCGGAAGAATCAGTACTCCATAGTTCAGTGTGCTATCTTGTATGGTTTAGAATCGGAGCTTCAGAAAAGGTTTGAAGAGTCAGATCCATATGATATTGTCGAGGATCTCAAATTAATCTTTGAGACTCATGCGGCAATTGAAAGTTATGAAGCTTCTGAAAAGTTCTTTAACTGCAAGATGGAAGAGGGTAGCTCCGTCAGTGAGCATGTGCTTAAAATGTCTGGGCACGCAAATAAACTTCAAAGTTTGGGTATAGTGATTCCTAATACTTTGGGAGTTTACCGCATCCTCCAATCACTACCACCAAGTTACAAGAACTTTGTGATGAACTACAACATGCAGAACATGAACAAAGAGTTGCCAGAACTATTTGCTATGTTAAAATCTGCAGAAGTGGAGATCAAGAAAGAGCACCAAGTGTTGATGGTCAATAAGACCACCAAATTCAAGAAAGGCAAGTCTAAGCAGAAGGGACACTTCAAGAAGGGTGGTAAGAAAGTTACCACGCCGACGAAGAGGACCAAGGCTGGACCCAAGCCTGATACTGAGTGCTTTTACTGCAAGGGAGAAGGTCACTGGAAGCGGAATTGCCCAAGGTACTTGGCGGATTTGAAGAACGGCAACATCAAGAAGAAAGGTATATCTGATATACATGTTATTGATGTGTATCTCACTAGTACTCGTAGTAGTGCCTGGGTATTTGATACTGGTTCGGTTGCTCATATTTGTAACTCGAAACAGGAGCTGCAGAATAAACAGAAGCTAGTGAAGAACGAGGTGACGATGCGCGTGGGAAACGGATCAAAGGTTGATGTGATCGCGGTCGGCACACTACCTCTTCATCTACCATCGGGATTAGTTTTATACTTAAATAATTGTTATTTGGTGCCTGCGTTGAGCATGAACATTATATCGGGATCTTGTTTATTGCGAGACGGTTACTTGTTTAAATCCGAGAATAATGGTTGTTCGATTTATATGAGTAATATGTTTTATGCACATGCACCTTTGATAGATGGTCTATTCATATTGAATCTCGATAGTGGATATACACATATTAATAACATTAAAGCTAAACGTTTGAAATCAAGCGATAATTTGACCTATATGTGGCACTGTCGTCTTGGTCACATTGGAGTGAAACGTATGAAGAAACTCCATTCCGATGGACTTCTTGAATCACTTGATTTTGAATCACTTGAAAGATGCGAAGCATGTCTGATGGGAAAAATGACTAAGACTCCATTTTCTGGTATAATGGAGCGAGCTACGGACTTATTGGAAATCATACATACCGATGTGTGTGGTCCAATGAGTGTAGCATCGCGCAGTGGTTATCGTTATGTTCTTACCTTCACGGATGACTTGAGTAGATATGGGTATATCTATTTCATGAAACATAAGTCCGAAACTTTCGAGAAGTTTAAGGAGTTTCAAAGTGAGGTAGAGAATCAACGTAACAAGAAGATTAAATTTCTACGTTCTGATCGTGGAGGTGAATATCTAAGTTACGAGTTTGGCGAGCATTTGAAGAAATGTGGAATACTTTCGCAGTTGACACCGCCGGGAACACCACAGCGTAATGGTGTGTCTGAACGTCGTAATCGAACTCTCTTAGATATGGTTCGTTCTATGATGTCACTTACAGATTTGCCACTATCATTTTGGGGTTATGCATTAGAAACAGCCGCATTCACTTTAAATAGGGCACCGTCTAAATCCGTTGAAACGACACCGTATGAATTATGGTTTGGGAAGAAACCTAAATTGTCGTTCCTTAAAGTTTGGGGATGCGAAGCCTATGTAAAGAAGTTACAGCCGGACAAGCTTGAACCCAAAGCGGAAAAATGCGTCTTCATAGGATACCCGAAGGAAACTGTTGGGTATACCTTCTATCATAGATCCGAAGGCAAAATCTTCGTTGCCAAGAATGGATCCTTTCTAGAGAAGGAATTTCTCTCGAAAGAAGTGACTGGAAGGAAAGTAGAACTCGACGAGGTTGTCGAACCTTCTCTCGAAATTGCGAGTAGCGCAGCACCGGAAGAAGTTCCTGTGGTGCCTGCACCAATAAGAGAGGAAGCTAATGATGGTGATCATGAAACTTCGGTTGAAGTTACTACAGAGCCTCGGAGGTCAACGAGAACTCGTACCACTCCAGATTGGTATGATTCCGTTATGAATGTCATGTTGGTGGACAACACCGATAACCCCGAGACATATGAGGAAGCGATGATGAGCCCAGATTCCAATAAATGGCAAGAAGCCATGAAATCCGAGATTGGATCCATGTACGAAAACCAAGTATGGACTTTGGTGGACTTACCGGATGGCCGGAAGGCTGTCGAGAACAAATGGATTTTCAAGAAGAAAACAGATGCTGATGGTAATGTTACTGTCTATAAAGCTCGACTTGTCGCAAAAGGGTTTCGACAAATTCAAGGAGTTGACTACGATGAGACTTTCTCACCGGTAGCGAAGCTAAAGTCTGTAAGGATTATGTTAGCAATCGCTGCATATTATGATTATGAGATATGGCAGATGGATGTCAAAACAGCATTCCTCAATGGAGACATTGATGAAGAGTTGTATATGATACAACCCAAAGGTTTTGTCGATCCTAAAGATGCTAACAAGGTATGCAAGCTTCAACGGTCCATCTATGGATTGAAGCAAGCATCCCGAAGTTGGAATCAACGTTTTGATAAGGTAATCAAAAGTTTTGGTTTTATACAAACTTATGGAGAAGCTTGTATTTACAAGAAAGTGAGTGGGAGCTCTGTAGCATTCTTAATACTGTATGTGGATGACATATTGTTGATTGGGAATGATGTAGACCTTCTTAATAGTGTCAAGGAATATTTGAATAATAGTTTTTCAATGAAGGATCTTGGCGAAGCAGCTTACATATTAGGCATAAAGATTTATAGAGATAGATCGAAACGCCAAATATCATTGTCACAAAGTACATATTTGGACAAAGTTCTAAAGAGGTTTGGAATGGAAGATAGCAAGAAAGGGTTCTTGCCCATGTTGCCCAATATGACCTTGAGTAAAACTCAAAGTCCGACATCGGCAGAAGATAGAGAAAAGATGAGTAAGACTCCCTATGCCTCAGCCATAGGATCTCTAATGTATGCCATGCTATGTACTAGACCCGACATCGCATATGCTGTTAGTTTAACTAGCAGATATCAAAGTGATCCAGGAGTGGATCATTGGACAGCGGTCAAAAACATCCTTAAGTACTTGAGAAGAACTAAGGATATGGTTCTTTCTTATGGAGGTGATGAACAGCTCGTTGTTAATGGTTACACCGATGCTAGTTGGAACACCGATCCGGATGATTCTAAATCACAATCTGGATACGTATTTATTTTGAATGGTGCAGCAGTTAGCTGGAGGAGTGCAAAGCAAAGCGTTGTGGCGAGATCTTCAACTGAATCGGAATACATGGCTGCTTCGGAGGCTTCACAAGAAGCGATATGGATGAAAGAGTTCATTACAGAGCTGGGTGTGGTTCCAAGTGCGCTGGACCCAATGTCTATCTACTGTGATAACATGGGCGCCATAGCCAATGCGCAAGAACCAAGGTCACACAAGAAGCTGAAGCATATCAAGCTGCGTTTCCACGCTATTCGAGAACATATCCAGGATGGGGATATAAAGATTTGCAAAGTACACACAGATCTGAATGTGGCGGATCCGTTGACTAAACCTCTCCCGAGGGCAAAACATGACCAACACCAAACTGCCATGGGTGTTCGGTATATTACCATGTAATCTAGATTAGATGACTCTAGTGCAAGTGGGAGACTGTTGGAGATATGCCCTAGAGGTAATAATAAATGTAGTTATTATTATATATCTTTGTGTTTATGATAAATGTTTACATTCATGCTATAATAGTATTAACAAGGAAACCATTAATACTTGTGTGATTTGTAAACTTAATTTGAAGTCCCTAGTATGGCCTCTATACTTCACTAGCTTGTTGGTTGATTGATGATGTGGTTTCTTTGTCATGAACATTGAGATGTTATCAACAACAAGATCATATCGTTAGGAGAATGATATGGTGGACATACTCCTATAGACAAGCGTAGCATAAAGATCAAGTCATTTCAATAGTTCAATTGCTATATGCTTTCTGATACATAGTAACCTAATTCCTTCGACCATGAGATCATGCATATTGCCTTTACTGGATGGATGCTTTGATGTCATCAAACACCACACCGTAACAGGGTGGCTATAAAAGTGGCATTGGGTGTTCGGAAAGTATTGGTTGAAACACATGGATCAAGAGTGGGATTTGTCCATCCACATGACGGATAGATATTCTCTGGGCCCTCTCGGTGAAATGTCATCCAATTAGCTTGCAAGCATGTGACTTGGTCACAAGGGATCACATATCACGGGAACGAGAAAAGAGTACTTATCAGTAACGAGGTTGAACTAGGTATGCAGAGATACCGACGATCATGACCTCGGATAAGTAACATATCGTGAGACAAAGGGAAATTGGTATCGTATGTAAGTGGTTCATTCGATCGCAAAGTAATCGTAGAAATATGTGGGAGCCATATGAATTTCCAGATTCCTCTATTGGTTATTGTTCGGAGAAGTGTCTCGATCATGTCCGCATAATTCACGAACCGTAGGGAGACACACTTAAGGATTCGACGTTGTTTGAGTAGTTATGGTATTATGAGAAAGAGACCGAATGTTGTTCGGAGTCTCGGATGGGATCCGGGATATCACGAGGTGATCCGGAATGGTCCGGAGAATAAGATTCATATAAGGAAAGTCCCATTTCGGAGTTGGGGAATGGTTCCGGTGTTTTCATCGGGAACATTCTAGAAGGTCCCGGAATGTCCGGCACTCCGGGGGGGAAGGGGTACATGAATGTGTCATTGCAAGATGGAATGATTGCATCATGTACTAGGTGTTCTCGCTGTCCAAAATAAAGGGTTTATTTAATTCCTAAATTGGAAAAGTCAAACGGCTAATTTGAAAGTCAAACTGCCAATTTTGGGAAGTGGGAAAAGAGGAGGATTGGTGGAGGCCGAATTGGGGGAGGACTCCTCCCTTGGCCGGCGCCCCACCAAGCCGACTTGGGGAGGGACTCTCCTCCCCATGGCGCAGCCAGCCCTCCCACCTATATAAGGAGGGGCAGGGCTCCCCTCCTAGCACACACAAGTTCCTATCCTCTAAACTAGAAACTAGACCTAGACCCCGGTTTAGAGCTGTTTCGGTTTAGAGCCTTCTAATTGGTTTAGAGCCCTCTAATTGGTGTGTCTAATTACTAGACCACTAATAGCCTCTCTCATAAGCTCCACCATACTCGCACCGGCTTAAGGCGAAGCCCTGCGGGATCTCCCCTCTACCTCCGGTACCACGCCGTTGTGCTGCCGGAATCGCGAGGAGAGTGCTACAACCTCCGCTGCCTGCTGGAACAAGGGAGAGGAAGGTCTTCGTCGAGTACCGAACGTGTGACCGACTGCGGGAGCGCTGCGGGAACGCGGCGCCGGAAGGATCGTCTACGCGATCTTGAGATCGGAAAGAGTACGACTACATCACCCACGAGAATCTGCTCTCGTTAAACACTTTGGAATCTTCGAGGGTGAGTTATTCCATCGACTCGTTGCTACAATCTAGTAGATAGATCTTGGCTTGTTTGTTTGTATGCGATAGAAAATTTTTGTTTTCCATGCTACGAACCCCTACAGGTCGATGAGATGGAAGCGTACCCGACGCGGAGGGCTAGTGGTCAACGCGGCGGTCAGAAGTCGTGCAACGACAAAATCGACATGACGGACACAAAGCCACACAGCGAACATGATCGATGCCGCGTAGCCGGAGTAGTTGGTGTAGCGGTGTTGGATGAATTAGACCACGGTGAAGCAAAAGTGTACCGCGGTGGAAATGTTGAAGTCGCTCTAGTACGGTTCCATCGCGGGCCATGGAACCCATGCATATTTGATTTTACCGGTCCGATCTGTATTCCTCTTCTTCTCCCTTTTTGTTAGCTGTTCCTTCTAGGGATGGTACCCACTGGGTTCGGGTCCGGGTCTAGGCCCCCCATACCCACCCCGCCTTGTTTCCCCGTCCCCGCCACACGCCCCATTTACATCGCCGGGTCTAGATCCCTACCATACCCGCCACCCGACGGGTATACAAGACCCGACGGGTACCCGCGACCCACGAAAAAACAATCCAACGGCGGTGCACAACCACCGGTGGGCAGCCTCCTTTTGCTTCTGTGCGACGGGATCTGGGGAGTCTCGGCCTCCTCTCCCTGCAGCGGCAGCGACAACAGTGTGAGCTCAGCGTCTCTACCCTCTTCCCCCTCGTCCTTGAGTGGCTCGGCTTCCATGGCACGCGACGGGCTGACATCGACGCAAGGGCCAGCCGACGGCGCGAGGAGGAAGGAGCTAGGGTGGAAGATGCGGTGTGCGGCTGTGCGGGAGTGGGACAGAGCACAGAGGAGAAACAACATGGGGAGTGGGGACTGGGGCACCTCGTGACGGGAACGGGAGGGGAAAGTGGGGATGCGATGCGACTTGGGACAGGTTTGACAGTTGGTGGGCTCTAGATGGGCCAGTTGGTGGGCTTCTCGGTGGGCTTTGGCCGGGGTTGTAGTAGGCCTGGTCAGCATCCAGTTAGGCTATTCATATACAATAAATGGGTGGGCGGGTCTGCGGATACGGGTTTGGCACCCCCGTACCCGCCCCCGCTAGACCCGACGGGTCTAGATTTTTACCAATAAGCAGTCCCATGGATTTTTTTCTTACCAAACCCTTCCCGTTTAAGGCAAATACCCGTCAGATTGTCGGGTATCGGGTATCCATTGCCATCCCTAGTTCCTTCATGTGAATTTGCACACGCAAAAGTTCAACACGCGCGCGTGGCTTGTTGCTGTGTCGGGACGTAAAACAACTTTTTTCTTCTTCTGACATGCAAGCACAACCAAAAATTTCCTTGCCTTGGCATAGACCAACAAGTGCGTGTCCGGATTGAACAAGGACATTTTCTTTAATATTCCTTCCGTTTCAAAATATAAGATGTTTTAAGTTTATAAAACAAATATATCTAAATGTCTCTTAGTGTATAGTTCGTAAAGCACGTGACTGCTCCTTAAATGAGGTTTTGTGGCTGTTTTTCTTCTATTTTCCTCGGTTATTTGCATGTACATGCATCCGACTCCAACATCGTGCGTAGATCCCATTCAGGCGTGTTTTGAACGATGTCTAGTACCTCATAGACATAATCCGCATAGACATAATCCGCTAGTACGTGCGAGGGAAATGCTGATGTCGATCCCCCGTGTGTAGTTGAAGAAGATATATTTCACGGCAGAGACGAAACAGTCTGCAGCAGAGTCGAAACAGGTTGTAGTAGTCGAAATAGTCTTCTTGATCCTAGAGTTGATGCTTGCGAAAAGATGTCGACAGAGGCGAAACGGATCTGGTCACTCTCGATCGTCGATTTGTTGCTTGGTGAAGAGGGGCCGCCGAATTCATGACTGTAGCGCTAAGAGTTCACACAGACTGCGCCAATTAACGAGGGGTGACCTCGGCAATGCGCATTATTATGGACTTGAATTTATTAAAAGAGAGCATTGATAATTTTGTCGGCTTAACAGACAAACAGGGAAGCGATTTACGCAGGTTCGGGCTCTCATAAAGAAAACCCTACTTCATGTTTGTCTGCTCGTATTATCAACGGAAAGTACAAACTCGTTGAGTCGACTAGATGCGATCTCGCTGAGAGAGAGGCATGTGTATCGTAAGATTGGTTCTCTATCTAATGTCTATTGTCTCTCTCCTCCTTGTTGGACTCCCATAACCTTTATATATAAGGAGGCTAGTCTCAGATACCACTATGAGTAGGTTATAACTAAGAGTTTTTATATAGTCTAGTCTTGGACTTTACTTGTCTTGCTCCATCAGGAGTCTGTCTTCTTGTACGCTTCATATTTGTTAAATCGTCATGGATTTCATGGATCTTTGGTATATCTTCGAGTGAGCCTTCTGCTCGGTTGCACCATATACCAATAGTGGACGCCCGAAGGGTCATGCCCATGTCAACTAGCGCCGCTCTCGACTCCCGCACGCACTTCTCGACCCACGCGATGCGATTGTTGGAGATATGCCCTAGAGGTAATAATAAATGTAGTTATTATTATATATCTTTGTGTTTATGATAAATGTTTACATTCATGCTATAATAGTATTAACAAGGAAACCATTAATACTTGTGTGATTTGTAAACTTAATTTGAAGTCCCTAGTATGGCCTCTATACTTCACTAGCTTGTTGGTTGATTGATGATGTGGTTTCTTTGTCATGAACATTGAGATGTTATCAACAACAAGATCATATCGTTAGGAGAATGATATGGTGGACATACTCCTATAGACAAGCGTAGCATAAAGATCAAGTCATTTCAATAGTTCAATTGCTATATGCTTTCTGATACATAGTAACCTAATTCCTTCGACCATGAGATCATGCATATTGCCTTTACTGGATGGATGCTTTGATGTCATCAAACACCACACCGTAACAGGGTGGCTATAAAAGTGGCATTGGGTGTTCGGAAAGTATTGGTTGAAACACATGGATCAAGAGTGGGATTTGTCCATCCACATGACGGATAGATATTCTCTGGGCCCTCTCGGTGAAATGTCATCCAATTATCTTGCAAGCATGTGACTTGGTCACAAGGGATCACACATCACGGGAACGAGAAAAGAGTACTTATCAGTAACGAGGTTGAACTAGGTATGCAGAGATACCGACGATCATGACCTCGGATAAGTAACATATCGTGAGACAAAGGGAAATTGGTATCGTATGTAAGTGGTTCATTCGATCGCAAAGTAATCGTAGAAATATGTGGGAGCCATATGAATTTCCAGATTCCTCTATTGGTTATTGTTCGGAGAAGTGTCTCGATCATGTCCGCATAATTCACGAACCGTAGGGAGACACACTTAAGGATTCGACGTTGTTTGAGTAGTTATGGTATTATGAGAAAGAGACCGAATGTTGTTCGGAGTCTCGGATGGGATCCGGGATATCACGAGGTGATCCGGAATGGTCCGGAGAATAAGATTCATATAAGGAAAGTCCCATTTCGGAGTTGGGGAATGGTTCCGGTATTTTCATCGGGAACATTCTAGAAGGTCCCGGAATGTCCGACACTCCGGGGGGGAAGGGGTACATGAATGTGTCATTGCAAGATGGAATGATTGCATCATGTACTAAGTGTTCTCGCTGTCCAAAATAAAGGGTTTATTTAATTCCTAAATTGGAAAAGTCAAACGGCTAATTTGAAAGTCAAACTGCCAATTTTGGGAAGTGGGATAAGAGGAGGAGTTGGAAACCGACTTGAGGGAGGAGTCTCCTCCCCAAGCCGGCGCACCAACCAAGGCCGACTTGGGGAGGGACTCCCCTCCCCTGGCCGTGCCTCCCCACCTATAAAAGGAGGGCCAAGGCCTCCTCCTCTAGACACAAGACAACACACAAGTTCCTATCCTCTAAACTAGAAACTAGACCTAGACTCCGGTTTAGAGCTGTTTCGGTTTAGAGCCTTCTAATTGGTTTAGAGCCCTCTAATTGGTGTGTCTAATTACTAGACCACTAATAGCCTCTCTCATAAGCTCCACCATACTCGCTCCGGCTTAAGGCGAAGCCCTGCGGGATCTTCCCTCTACCTCCGGTACCACGCCGTTGTGCTGCCGGAATCGCGAGGAGAGTGCTACAACCTCCGCTGCCTGCTGGAACAAGGGAGAGGAAGGTCTTCGTCGAGTACCGAACGTGTGACCGACTGCGGGAGCGCTGCGGGAACGCGGCGCCGGAAGGATCGTCTACGCGATCTTGAGATCGGAAAGAGTACGACTACATCACCCACGAGAATCTGCTCTCGTTAAACACTTTGGAATCTTCGAGTGTGAGTTATTCCATCGACTCGTTGCTACAATCTAGTAGATAGATCTTGGCTTGTTTGTTTGTATGCGATAGAAAATTTTTGTTTTCCATGCTACGAACCCCTACAGTGGTATCAGAGCCGTGTCTATATGTAGATCTGTTGCACGAGTAGAACACAATGGTCATTGTGGGCGTTGATGCTTTTATTGTAGATTGCTTTTTGTGTACTTTGCATCTTGCGGTATGTTGGGATGAAGCGGCCCGGGCTAACCTTACATGACATCGTTCATGAGACTTGCTCCACGCTTGACATGCAACTCGTTTTGCATAAGTGGCTTTGCGGGTGCCTGTTTCTCCTAGCATAGTAAAGATCCAATTTACAACGGGTGATCAACAATGCTAGTATCAATGTTGTGGTTCTTGTTCGTAAGTTAGAACGACACTTATTGAAAGCCCCAAACCACGTAAAATATGCAAAGAAAGTAGAGGCGTCTAACTTTGTTTTGCAGGGGTGTGCAGTGATGTGATATGGCCATGATTGTGATTATATTTGATGTATGCAATGTTCCTTATTGTAAGTTGGCAACCGGCAGGAGCCATATGGTTGTCTTTAATTTCTGTTAAGACCTGCGTGTCTATTCAAAATAGTTGTAATAGTTGAAGCTGGTGGAAGACAACCATGAAGAAGCGTCATTGACCTTGATGCTATGCCGGTGATGATGGAGATCATGTTCGTGCTTGAAGATGGAGATCGGAAGCACAAAGAAGAAAGGCCATATCATATCACATATTATGAATTGCATGTGATGTTAATCCTTTATGCATCTTGTATTGCTTAGTAGACGACGGTAGCATTATAAGATGATCCCTCATGCACATAAATTTCAAGTTCTAAAAGTGTTCACCCTTAGTATGCACCGTTGCCAAAGCTTGCTGCTTCGAAGCACCACGTGATGATCGGGTGTCTTTGATTCCGCGGGTGACTACAACGTAAGCAAGCCAGATTTGCTTATGCGGAAGCTAAGGTTTGATCTTGACGAGCCTAGCATGTACAGACATGGCCTCAGGAACACGGATCGCCGAAAGGCAAAGCATGAATCATATAGTAGATATGATGAACATGATGATTGTTCGCCATTAAAACTATATCAGCTCTCGTGATGATCGGTGTTGATGTAGTGGATTTGGTTCGTGTGATCACTAAAACAATGTGAGGGATGTTGTTTTGAGTGGGAGTTCACCTAGTTTAATTTCATTAATTAATTTGAACTCAATTTGTCATAAACTTAGTCTAAACTATTGCAAATATGTTGTAGATCAATGGCAGCCCCTACCATCAATTTTAATGCGTTCCTAGAGAAAGAAAAGTTGAAAAACAATGGAAGCAACTTCGCGGATTGGTTCCGCAATTTGAGGATTGTCCTCACAGCTGGTAATTTGACCTATGTGCTGGATGCACCGCTAGGTGACCCACCTGCAACTGATGCTACCGATGAAGTAAAGAATGTTTACCTCGCTCGGAAGAATCAGTACTCCATAGTTCAGTGTGCTATCTTGTATGGTTTAGAATCGGAGCTTCAGAAAAGGTTTGAAGAGTCAGATCCATATGATATTGTCGAGGATCTCAAATTAATCTTTGAGACTCATGCGGCAATTGAAAGTTATGAAGCTTCTGAAAAGTTCTTTAACTGCAAGATGGAAGAGGGTAGCTCCGTCAGTGAGCATGTGCTTAAAATGTCTGGGCACGCAAATAAACTTCAAAGTTTGGGTATAGTGATTCCTAATACTTTGGGGGTTTACCGCATCCTCCAATCACTACCACCAAGTTACAAGAACTTTGTGATGAACTACAACATGCAGAACATGAACAAAGAGTTGCCAGAACTATTTGCTATGTTAAAATCTGCAGAAGTGGAGATCAAGAAAGAGCACCAAGTGTTGATGGTCAATAAGACCACCAAATTCAAGAAAGGCAAGTCTAAGCAGAAGGGACACTTCAAGAAGGGTGGTAAGAAAGTTACCACGCCGACGAAGAAGACCAAGGCTGGACCCAAGCCTGATACTGAGTGCTTTTACTGCAAGGGAGAAGGTCACTGGAAGCGGAATTGCCCAAGGTACTTGGCGGATTTGAAGAACGGCAACATCAAGAAGAAAGGTATATCTGATATACATGTTATTGATGTGTATCTCACTAGTACTCGTAGTAGTGCCTGGGTATTTGATACTGGTTCGGTTGCTCATATTTGTAACTCGAAACAGGAGCTGCAGAATAAACGGAAGCTAGTGAAGAACGAGGTGACGATGCGCGTAGGAAACGGATCAAAGGTTGATGTGATCGCGGTCGGCACGCTACCTCTTCATCTACCATCGGGATTAGTTTTATACTTAAATAATTGTTATTTGGTGCCTGCATTAAGCATGAACATTATATCAGGATCTTGTTTATTGCGAGACAGTTACTTGTTTAAATCCGAGAATAATGGTTGTTCGATTTATATGAGTAATGTGTTTTATGCACATGCACCTTTGATAGATGGTCTATTCATATTGAATCTCGATAGTGGAAATACACATATTAATAACATTGAGGCTAAACGTTTGAAATCAAGCGATAATTTGACCTATATGTGGCACTGTCGTCTTGGTCACATTGGAGTGAAACGTATGAAGAAACTCCATTCCGATGGACTTCTTGAATCACTTGATTTTGAATCACTTGAAAGATGCGAAGCATGTCTGATGGGTAAAATGACTAAGACTCCATTTTCTGGTATGATGGAGCGAGCTACAGACTTATTGGAAATCGTACATACCGATGTGTGTGGTCCAATGAGTGTAGCATCGCGCAGTGGTTATCGTTATGTTCTTACCTTCACGGATGACTTGAGTAGATATGGGTATATCTATTTCATGAAACATAAGTCCGAAACTTTCGAGAAGTTTAAGGAGTTTCAAAGTGAGGTAGAGAATCAACGTAACAAGAAGATTAAATTTCTACGTTCTGATCGTGGAGGTGAATATCTAAGTTACGAGTTTGGCGAGCATTTAAAGAAGTGCGGAATACTTTCACAATTGACACCGCCGGGAACACCACAGCGTAATGGTGTGTCTGAACGTCGTAATCGAACTCTCTTAGATATGGTTCGTTCTATGATGTCACTTACAGATTTACCGCTATCATTTTGGGGTTATGCATTAGAAACAGCCGCATTCACTTTAAATAGGGCACCGTCTAAATCCGTTGAAACGACACCATATGAATTATGGTTTGGGAAGAAACCTAAATTGTCGTTCCTTAAAGTTTGGGGATGCGAAGCCTATGTAAAGAAGTTACAGCCGGACAAGCTTGAACCCAAAGCGGAAAAATGCGTCTTCATAGGATACCCGAAGGAAACTGTTGGGTATACCTTCTATCATAGATCCGAAGGCAAAATCTTCGTTGCTAAGAATGGATCCTTTCTAGAGAAGGAATTTCTCTCGAAAGAAGTGACTGGAAGGAAAGTAGAACTCGACGAGGTTGTCGAACCTTCTCTCGAAATTGCGAGTAGCGCAGCACCGGAAGAAGTTCCTGTGGTGCCTGCACCAATAAGAGAGGAAGCTAATGATGGTGATCATGAAACTTCGGTTGAAGTTGCTACAGAGCCTCGGAGGTCAACGAGAACTCGTACCACTCCAGATTGGTATGATTCCGTTATGAATGTCATGTTGGTGGACAACACCGATGACCCCGAGACATATGAGGAAGCGATGATGAGCCCAGATTCCAATAAATGGCAAGAAGCCATGAAATCCGAGATTGGATCCATGTACGAAAACCAAGTATGGACTTTGGTGGACTTACCGGATGGCCGGAAGGCCGTCGAGAACAAATGGATTTTCAAGAAGAAAACAGATGCTGATGGTAATGTTACTGTCTATAAAGCTCGACTTGTCGCAAAAGGGTTTCGACAAATTCAAGGAGTTGACTACGATGAGACTTTCTCACCGGTAGCGAAGCTAAAGTCTGTGAGGATTATGTTAGCAATCGCTGCATATTATGATTATGAGATATGGCAGATGGATGTCAAAACAGCATTCCTCAATGGAGACATTGATGAAGAGTTGTATATGATACAACCCAAAGGTTTTGTCGATCCTAAAGATGCTAACAAGGTATGCAAGCTTCAACGGTCCATCTATGGATTGAAGCAAGCATCCCGAAGTTGGAATCAACGTTTTGATAAGGTAATCAAAAGTTTTGGTTTTATACAAACTTATGGAGAAGCTTGTATTTACAAGAAAGTGAGTGGGAGCTCTGTAGCATTCTTAATACTGTATGTGGATGACATATTGTTGATTGGGAATGATGTAGACCTTCTAAATAGTGTCAAAGAGTATTTGAATAATAGTTTTTCAATGAAGGATCTTGGCGAAGCAGCTTACATATTAGGCATAAAGATTTATAGAGATAGATCGAAACGCCAAATATCATTGTCACAAAGTACATATTTGGACAAAGTTCTAAAGAGGTTTGGAATGGAAGATAGCAAGAAAGGGTTCTTGCCCATGTTGCCCAATACGACCTTGAGTAAAACTCAAAGTCCGACATCGGCAGAAGATAGAGAAAAGATGAGTAAGACTCCCTATGCCTCAGCCATAGGATCTCTAATGTATGCCATGCTATGTACTAGACCCGACATCGCATATGCTGTTAGTCTAACTAGCAGATATCAAAGTGATCCAGGAGTGGATCATTGGACAGCGGTCAAAAACATCCTTAAGTACTTGAGAAGAACTAAGGATATGGTTCTTTCTTATGGAGGTGATGAACAGCTCGTTGTTAATGGTTACACCGATGCTAGTTGGAACACCGATCCGGATGATTCTAAATCACAATCTGGATACGTATTTATTTTGAATGGTGCAGCAGTTAGCTGGAGGAGTGCAAAGCAAAGCGTTGTGGCGAGATCTTCAACTGAATCGGAATACATGGCTGCTTCGGAGGCTTCACAAGAAGCGATATGGATGAAAGAGTTCATTACAGAGCTGGGTGTGGTTCCTAGTGCGCTGGACCCAATGTCTATCTACTGTGATAACATGGGCGCCATAGCCAATGCGCAAGAACCAAGGTCACACAAGAAGCTGAAGCATATCAAGCTACGTTTCCACGCTATTCGAGAACATATCCAGGATGGGGATATAAAGATTTGCAAAGTACACACAGATCTGAATGTGGCGGATCCGTTGACTAAACCTCTCCCGAGGGAAAAACATGACCAACACCAAACTGCCATGGGTGTTCGGTATATTACCATGTAATCTAGATTAGATGACTCTAGTGCAAGTGGGAGACTGTTGGAGATATGCCCTAGAGGTAATAATAAATGTAGTTATTATTATATATCTTTGTGTTTATAATAAATGTTTACATTCATGCTATAATAGTATTAACAAGGAAACCATTAATACTTGTGTGATTTGTAAACTTAATTTGAAGTCCCTAGTATGGCCTCTATACTTCACTAGCTTGTTGGTTGATTGATGATGTGGTTTCTTTGTCATGAACATTGAGATGTTATCAACAACAAGATCATATCGTTAGGAGAATGATATGGTGGACATACTCCTATAGACAAGCGTAGCATAAAGATCAAGTCATTTCAATAGTTCAATTGCTATATGCTTTCTGATACATAGTAACCTAATTCCTTCGACCATGAGATCATGCATATTGCCTTTACTGGATGGATGCTTTGATGTCATCAAACACCACACCGTAACAGGGTGGCTATAAAAGTGGCATTGGGTGTTCGGAAAGTATTGGTTGAAACACATGGATCAAGAGTGGGATTTGTCCATCCACATGACGGATAGATATTCTCTGGGCCCTCTCGGTGAAATGTCATCCAATTAGCTTGCAAGCATGTGACTTGGTCACAAGGGATCACACATCACGGGAACGAGAAAAGAGTACTTATCAGTAACGAGGTTGAACTAGGTATGCAGAGATACCGACGATCATGACCTCGGATAAGTAACATATCGTGAGACAAAGGGAAATTGGTATCGTATGTAAGTGGTTCATTCGATCGCAAAGTAATCGTAGAAATATGTGGGAGCCATATGAATTTCCAGATTCCTCTATTGGTTATTGTTCGGAGAAGTGTCTCGATCATGTCCGCATAATTCACGAACCGTAGGGAGACACACTTAAGGATTCGACGTTGTTTGAGTAGTTATG
Organism: Avena sativa; assembly: GCA_916181665.1. Classification (NCBI taxonomy): domain Eukaryota; kingdom Viridiplantae; phylum Streptophyta; class Magnoliopsida; order Poales; family Poaceae; genus Avena; species Avena sativa. The sequence goes on from OV702289.1 coordinate 690,614,690, forward strand.
GTATTATGAGAAAGAGACCGAATGTTGTTCGGAGTCTCGGATGGGATCCGGGATATCACGAGGTGATCCGGAATGGTCCGGAGAATAAGATTCATATAAGGAAAGTCCCATTTCGGAGTTGGGGAATGGTTCCGGTATTTTCATCGGGAACATTCTAGAAGGTCCCGGAATGTCCGACACTCCGGGGGGGAAGGGGTACATGAATGTGTCATTGCAAGATGGAATGATTGCATCATGTACTAAGTGTTCTCGCTGTCCAAAATAAAGGGTTTATTTAATTCCTAAATTGGAAAAGTCAAACGGCTAATTTGAAAGTCAAACTGCCAATTTTGGGAAGTGGGATAAGAGGAGGAGTTGGAAACCGACTTGAGGGAGGAGTCTCCTCCCCAAGCCGGCGCACCAACCAAGGCCGACTTGGGGAGGGACTCCCCTCCCCTGGCCGTGCCTCCCCACCTATAAAAGGAGGGCCAAGGCCTCCTCCTCTAGACACAAGACAACACACAAGTTCCTATCCTCTAAACTAGAAACTAGACCTAGACTCCGGTTTAGAGCTGTTTCGGTTTAGAGCCTTCTAATTGGTTTAGAGCCCTCTAATTGGTGTGTCTAATTACTAGACCACTAATAGCCTCTCTCATAAGCTCCACCATACTCGCTCCGGCTTAAGGCGAAGCCCTGCGGGATCTTCCCTCTACCTCCGGTACCACGCCGTTGTGCTGCCGGAATCGCGAGGAGAGTGCTACAACCTCCGCTGCCTGCTGGAACAAGGGAGAGGAAGGTCTTCGTCGAGTACCGAACGTGTGACCGACTGCGGGAGCGCTGCGGGAACGCGGCGCCGGAAGGATCGTCTACGCGATCTTGAGATCGGAAAGAGTACGACTACATCACCCACGAGAATCTGCTCTCGTTAAACACTTTGGAATCTTCGAGGGTGAGTTATTCCATCGACTCGTTGCTACAATCTAGTAGATAGATCTTGGCTTGTTTGTTTGTATGCGATAGAAAATTTTTGTTTTCCATGCTACGAACCCCTACAGCGATGTCCTCTTCAACCGTAGCGCGTTGCTCGACTCCCTCTATGACGCGCTGCTCCCGTGGCTCGTCTCCGACAGCGGCAAACAACCTCCACTGTGCCACCCTCTTTGCCCGCTTCTACCAGCGACGCCCCCATAGGACCCTCTCGCCGTCTACAAGTTTCCATCCCACCGTCAGCTGCTCGCCCTCCACCCCGTCACGGGTCAGTATTTCTGCAGAACGCCTCCACCCTTCCACTGGCTAGGACCGCTACTTCAGGCGCCACCGCTGCCACCTCGCATCCATGGCGACGTCAGCAACCGAGCCACCCTTTCTCGTGTCGACCTTATCGCACCTCCCGACGGCCAACTCCCTGTCCCCGCTCGTCGCTCTTGGCGGCTAACGCCTTGTCCCCGCCTGTGGCTCCCTGCACCCGCTACCTGCCCCGAGCGTGGCTCCTGGCCCCTGCTCCCTGCTCCCTGTCCCTCGCGCAAGCCTCCCGGCGGCTGACGTCCTGCCCCCTTCTGAGCCTCCCGGCTGCCGATATCCTGTCCCCGCGTGAGCCTACTAATGAATGCAAATGCACAGATCGATTGTAACTAGTTTAGAAATAAGAGTATCGAACCCACAGAGAGCTATTTGGTTTAGATGTTTATGCCCCTCATCACTATCTACCAAAGGATACTTGTAAGTTGCCTTTGATCTCAAGTAAAATATGTTTGAAAGGTTTTGTGTTTGTGTGCAAAAAAGTAATAAAACAAGTAATGTAAACCAAGTAAAGAAATCATTGGAGAATGGTGTTGGAACTCAATAAGGCTAAAACGTTCTCAGAGATTTAGGATACACCGCTAGCATGGAGTAATTAATCGTGATTAGGATAAACTATTTATTTCGTTATGATATGTGTGGAGAGAGCTCAGTAATAAGATGTCCACTACAAGACTCGTGGGCAAGCGCTTTGAGTCAGGTAATGAGGTCACCTCTAAATAACCACTGTGATACCTGAGAGCAATCACTCATATAGAACACCATAATTAAGAGGTTTCCTCATGGATATCGTAATAAGCTTAGCGAGTCTCTCTTAATTCCTCCTTTTAACCGTGCAGGTTATAAGACAATGTTTACTGTCACCACTTTGCACTGAATATTCTCCCATACACGTCCTAAGGATATCACCCTCTCTTTAGATCCGGGCAAATGATATGTGGCTGACTACACATACCATCTAGAGACGAGATCAAACACAACATCATAGATCAATGGATCATGGACCAAAGTAATAGATCATCTTTATTTCAATTCATAATAATGCTAGAGTTTCTTCATCCCGCCAAGAACTGAGGGAACTACTCACACATGAAAGCAATCAACAACATCATCATATTCAAATAGATGGATAAAAGTATAAAAATAAATCTAGTGCAAATTATAATTGTATTTGGAATTACAACAAGATCTAAAGTATGGAAGAGGGAAACAGTAATGGTGATGAAGATGCAACGGTTGATGATGAAGGGGATGATGTGATGTCCTCCGATGATCCGCAGAGCAACAAGGATTTTCCTTCTCTCAGTTCATCCTCCAGATCCCTCTCTGACGTTGTATTTCGAGGCTAGCGGTTTCTGTGAATGTCGGATCTCAGGTCCGTCTTCGCGAGGTGAGAGTATTTGATGAGACGAACACTCTGACAAGTGGTACGGGTAGACGGTACGGGCAAGCTCCTTTCGTATCAGTTCTCGTTAAACTGTTTGTATCCTTCCTCCACATTTGCTATTCTCCCAGGTGGGAGGAAAAATCAATTAAATGATATTTATTACTTAGAAATATCATATTACAGCATAATATGACAGTCGCAATTGATATGTTCATGAAAGACTTAGTAATTCAGGATCCTGTTGAAATAAAGACAAAAGATACGCGTGAGCATAGTAAAATATTAAAATTCCTACTCTACTTATGCAAAAACAAGAGGTAAATATGCTTCAATTTTGGACTCATCACCTACCACTGTGATTTTTTTTACATTATTAACTGGCTTTGCTGAGTGTTTACACGGCAAAAAAAGAGTTTGCTATCCCTTTTTATAATTACAAATGGTAAAAAAGTCAAAACTTTACCGTGTATTAAGATTTACACACGGCAAATATCCATCACATGTGACATCCCCGTTAGTTTGTCTAGCCGTCAACCGCCTTTTGTTTGCCGTATGTACTAAAATGCACACGACAAAGATTTTTGCCGAGTTCCGAAACAAACACACATGGCAAAGATGCTTTGTCGAGGTCTTTTTTGCCGTGTGTAATACACGGCAAAGTCCTTTGACGTGTATTTTTGGCTATTTTCTGAGTTTTTATGCCACTTGGAAAAAATATCGTTTCCTATAGTGTAGTAGAGGTATGTTACACTTCATGCTAAGCTTGCTAAACTTGGGAGCGCACCGGGAACGAAGGCACGCGTCGGTGTTGCCAATATCATACGTACGAAGATAAAGACCATCACGAACCATGCGAGCTAGATTCGGAGGGAGCAGCAAAGAAGACCTTCGTGTATGATCAGTTAAGTGACGTGTGCGCCAGAGTAGATGAAGTGGTTGAGCACAAGCGGTGCAAAAAAAATTAGACTGCAACTGTGGCGAAGAGGTCGTGGTGGACGAAGACGGCGAGGTTGTTGTCGATGTAAATTGAACTGTAGCGGTAGTACATGTCGGGGATCAAACCAGTTTTATTCATCCACGTGCAGAAGATCTTTCTCGTTTGTTGAAAGAGAGGTTGTAGATGTCGGGGATCAAACCCGCTTTATTCATCTAGTTGCAGGAGTGTGGCGACGCAGAACTCGTTGGGTTGATGAAGACCTTGATTGGTGGTGGCGGCAACGATGTGTTTGTGCAACGAAGTTTTTGGTGTAGAACTTGACGTGGATGTTGTCGGTGATGATGACCACAGACGATGCTAATGCGGCCCTTTGATGATGGTGAGGCACATACTTGGTCACGTTTGTCCCTATTGATGTCGGCAAAGATGAGCCGGCATGGTGAAGACTTGCAGACGAAGAAGCCAACGATGACACATGAAGGTGTCCCTTGGGGCGCGCATATAGCCTGAAGGGAATATGCCCGAGAGGCAATAATAAAGTGGTTATTATCTTATTCTATGTTTATGATAAATGTTTATTTTACATGCTAGAATTGTATTGATCGGAAACATCAATACATGTGTGTTTAATAAACAAAAAGGGTTCCTAGTTATGCCTCTCTTATAGACTAGCTTGTTGATTAACAAGATGATCAAGTTTTCCTGATCATGGACATTGGATGTTGTTAATAACAAGGTCACGCCATTGGTGGAATGATGTGATGAACATTCATCCGAAGTATAGCATTACGATCAAAGTCATTATGTTTATATTGCTATAACATCATACGAAGTAATCTTTATCCTTATACCATGAGATCATGTTAATTGCTAACACCGGAAGAGTATCTTGATAACATTAAACGTCACACCGTAACTATAAAGGTGGGTTCAGTGCTACGAAGGTGTTATGTTGAGGCTCATGGATCAAGAGTGGGATTTGTCCATCCCGATGACGGATAGATATACTCTGGGCCCTCTCGGTGATATCACATTGAAATAGCTTGTAAGCAAGTGATGTAATCACTAGAATGTTATATCACGGGAACGAGAAAAGAGTGCATGTCGGTAACAAGATCAAACTAGGTATGGAGATACCGATGATCGAATCTCGGACATGTAATATATCGCGGGACAAAGGGATTTAGTTACTAGCGTTAAAGGTTCTCACGATCACAGAAGTCATCGTTGAATGTGTAGGAGTCAGTATGGATCTCCAGGTCCCGCTGCTGATTATTGATCGGAGAGGGGTATCGATCATGTCTGCATTATTCGTGAACCGTAGGGTGACACACTTAAGGGATACCGACACCATTTGGAGCAAATATGTTTCAGATAAAGATTTAAGAAAGCGCTGGAATTATTTCAATAGACACCGAAACTGTTTCGGGTGAAATTGCTAAAATTGGTTCTGCATGTAATATTGAAATGTTGCAGGGGTTTTATGTGAATGTTTGTTAATTAAAGTAATTAACAAAATTCTGAATAAAAATAATAAAAGAGTTTTATTAAATGAGAGAGCATTAAATTTGGAGAAATTTAATGCATTTAAAGTGGAGACTTTAAAAGAGAATGTGAAGGGGCATTTTAATATGGAGGGGTTACCACCACATGAATGGAGGAGGTGAAGGGTCACCCCCTCCATGCGCCGGCCATGAAGGAGGGACACCCACCTCCTCCTATAAAAGGCCACCCCCTCCTCACTTCTCACTCACACCTCCTTGTGAAGGATCCCTCTGCCCCTCTAGTATTATTTCCCCATGGTCTCGGATTAGCGAGATACATGTTCCCGGTGGCTTTATCTGGAAAGGAGTTGCTGCTTCCGCTTCTTTGCTGGAGCGAGGGACAAAGGTTGTCGGGGTACCGGACGTGTGTGCGATCACGGATGCACCGCTGCTTTGCGGTGCTGGACTTGGTGGTGCTGGAGCTGGATCTGATGGACGTGCTGGAGCCGGACCTGCTGGACTTCATCACGATCTTGAGATCGGCAAGTGTACGACTACATCAACCACGAGTTTCTACTCGTTAACAAAGCTCGTTGTCTACGAGGGTAAGTTCTCGTTGGATGTATGTCCACCCGTTGCTTTGTACCTAGTAGATAGATCTTGGCGTGTAGTTCACACCGTAGGAAATTTTTTGTTTTCTATGCTACGGACCCAATAGTGGTATCAGAGCCAGATCTATGCGTAGGTGCTTAGCACGGGTAGTACAGATATGTTGATATGTGGGCGATGATGATCATGTTATTGCATCTTCTATGTATTTTGGATATTGGTGGCCTAGTGGGATGAAGCGGCCTGTACCAACCTTACATGTCATCGTACATGAGACCGGTTCCACGACTAACATGCAACTTGTTTTGCATAAGTGGCTGGCGGGTGTCTGTCTCTCCTACTATAGTCAATATCTGATTTACAACGAGTTGCTAATAACTTAGTTATCCTCGTTGTGGTTCATGTTCGTAGGTAAGAACGGTTCTATCTCCGAAAGCCCTAAGCCACGTAAAACTTGCAATTGATAAATTAGAGGCCTCTAGTTTAGATCGTTGCTGGGCTAGTGTATTGATATGGTATTGTTGTAAGTAGATGTATAATAGATACTCTTACAACACACTCAACGTGTAAGTTCCATAGACCTTGGCCTTACACACAAAGGAATGATAGAGATCATACCACGATGCAAGTGATAGAGATCAAATGCATGGACCATATCATCTCACTTTACACATTAGATGTTAGCATCTTATACTGCTAGTTTGGCGCTTTCTGTAGCATTGTAAGATGATCCCTCTTTTAGATATCAAGATAAAAATGTGTTCTTCCTTAAGTATGCACCGTTTTGTGGATCGTATTTCGAGACATCACGTGATGATCGGGTGTACTCGACTCTACGCTTTCATACAAACGAGTGTAAGACAGTTTTACACATGCGAGTACTAAGGTTCTTACTTAGCGAGCCTAGCATGTACAGACATGGCCTCGGAACACGGACCGAAAGGTTAATCATGAGTCATATAGTTGATATGATGCCCATATAGATGCTCGCCTTTGAAGCTACATCAACTCACGTGATGATCGGACTTGGTGTAGTGGATTTGGTTCATATAATCACCAAAAAGGCATGAGGGATGTCGTTTTTGAGTGGGAGTTCATTTCTAGTTTGGATTAGTCGAACCAAATTTGTCATAAATTAAATCAAAGTGAATTTGCATAGTTTGTTGTAGTCATTGGCATTCATTTTCTACCTTATGCTTAGTTTTTATTTGAGATAATAGAACTATAGAATTCTGGATATTTACTTTACAAACTGGTATCGTATTGTTTCGAATGTCAATTTAAAGTTTATAAGTTTTATTGCAAACTTTCAGCAAACTCTATTTACTCCATGAAGTTTAATAAGTAGTATTAAATAGAGAGTAAGAATTCCAATGTTAGTATCTAAAGTATCATGTTTGCCTCCATGATTATTGATATTCAAAAAGTTGTTTTAATATCAAGATTATATTGGAGCTGGAAATTGTTTCAGAAACCATCATGTGTGAAAGATATTGTGATATCTGAAACAATGTTTTTTGGTTGCATTATGATAGAGTATAATTTAGCAAAATACATGTTCTCGTATTGTATGAGAATTTGTGAAGGATGGAGATGTTAGGCATCCGAATCTACCAAAAAGGTTTTGGGAACTGATATTATACTCGCGATTCTTCCTTATAGGTTATAGTAGCTTGATCATGAAAGTTGTCATGACAAGGATGAATAGAAGATGTAAGTAAAATGTTTACTACACTAATAGATTACTAAAGAATGGATTTTTGAAAGAACACCAAACATTTGATGATGGTGATCCACTTCAAAGTGCAAGCCCAAAGGTATTAGTATTTGACTATATACGCTTTGTACCATGTGTCATGTTGATGACACCACTATTGATGTTGATAGATTCTTTTAAAAGAAAAGGAATTGCTGAAAGAGAATCTATAAAATATTTGGCAGAAAATAAAAGGTTGGAGATGTCCAACTTAGGTATATAGAAGATATACATGTTATGGCTATATTCCTTGCTTGTTAAACAATGTGGTTCTTAGGTATTGGATACCGGTATTGGATACCGAATTGGTTGGTATGAAGTGTCATACAGGACAACGCAATTCATGAACTACAATGGCCTAAGTAACCAGCAAGAGAATGAGTGATGATGTTCATCAAAAACAAATAAAGTGTTATTGTGTTTTTTGTTGTCATCAAACCAAGCCTTCAAGATTTGTTTAAATAATTGTTATTTTGTTCCGGTATCATGAGAATAATGGTTGTTCAAATAATTACCGTATTCCATAAAGGATGGATGAACTTTTACAAGTCTAGTTGGAGAAATCACATCCATAAACACTATTGCTAAAATGTCGCAAGACAAATGATTGAAAGATCACTTATGAAGTGACATCGCTGTTTAAATTATATTTGAAAGAAAACATGAAGAAACTCCATGTTGATGGATTTTTGGAGTCTTTGATTTTGATCAATTGACGCATGTGAGACTTTCCTCGAGATAATTGAAACTCCGTCCATAGGCTAGAGAGGAGCGGATGACTAGCTTATTGGAAATTGTGCATGCTAATGTGCATAGTCCATTATGTGTAGCCATATGCGATGGATCTTTTTTGCTTCATATGCTTTCTCCGAAAATTTGAGTGAATATATCTGTATATTTACATAATAAGGAAGAAGTATGAAACATTTGAAAATTGTTCAAAGACTTTCAAGATGAAGTGGAAAATCATTGTAACAAGAAAATAAAGAGTTTATGATTCGATCATAAAGGAAGATATTTGAGTTACATGTTTAGCAAAAACACCTAAGACTTGAGGAATTGTTCCATGATTTGTGTTTCCCGATAAACCATAGGAGTATGGCATATTCGAGAGATAAAATCAAACCATGTTTGGCATGGTAAGATCAAGGGTGTCATTTATAAAACTGCCATTATGTTTTAAGGATTGAAGCTTTAGAGACTACCGCTTTTACACTGAAAAGAGCACCATCGTGATCCATTGAAATGACACCATATGAGTTATGGTTTGGGATAAAACCCGAATTGTCTTTTCTTAAATTTTGGTATGCTATGCATAAGTAAAATGTTTACAACCAAAGTCGGATAAGCACGTCTTTGTAGGTTATCCCAAAGAATTTGTTGGGAATTTCTCCATAACACCGAGGACAAAAGAGTTTGTTACTTGGAATGTCAAGTTTCTTGAGAAGGAATTTTTCGTGAAAAGTTAAGTGGGAGGACAATAGAACTTTGATAAGGTTGTTGAACCTTAGCTATATGTGCTAAGTAGCGCAGTGCCGAAAAGTGTCCTGGTGGCGGCCACAATGCTCATGGCTCTCGTGATTACAAAAGGTGTGATCTCGGAGATTAGAGTTCCTATAGAACCGTGTGGGTCGGTAAGAATCAAATAGTAATATTTGATAAGCAAGTCGTTATTGTTTTGACAATGATGAACGGACAACATGCAAAGAAGCGATGATGGGCCCTGACTCCATAAAATGACTAGAAGTCATAGAATCCGTGATAGTATCCATACACGAGAAAACAAGTTTCTGAACTTGGAAGACCCTCCGGAAAGGCGTGAAGCCTATCAGTCGTGTTTGGATCTATAAAGAAATAAGACATGGATGTTTAACATCTATGAAATAGTCGACATGTCGGAAAGAAGTTTACGACAATGTTCAAGGAGTTGACTATGACAAGATTTGATCTTTCATAGCGATATATAGTCTTGACGGATTAATGTAGCAACCACTACATATAATTTGGTATATGGTAGTTGAATAAACAAAACAAGGTTCTTCTAATAGAACGGTAACCTAGGACATGTACATGACATGGTCCGAAGGGTTTTGTTAATTCAAAGGGTGCTAAAAGGGCATGTAAACTTCAATAGTTGAAGTAAGCATAGCAGAGTTGGAATCTTCACCATGATGAAACTGTTAAAAGAGCTTAAATTCATCGGAGATGATGAAGATGCTTGCATTTGCAAGAAATTAAGTGGGAGCACTGAGACATATTTCTAATACATTATGTAGAGGACATATTGTTGATTGGAAATGATGTATCTTGTATTGACACAAGTTAAGAATTTCATTAAAATAAGATTTCGATGAAAGACTTGGGCAAACCCAGAATATTTGGCATCAATATCTATATGGATAGATTAAGGCGCTAATATGGTTGTGCCAGACATACATATATGAGATATTGAAAGGGTTCAATATGGAAACAACAAGAAAGGTTCTTGTTGCATGGAAAGGATTGTATCAAAATTCAAGTGTTTCAACACTTGGTGAGTAAAATCACATGAAGATTTTGATCAATTATACCATGATATGTATATATCCAGAATGTCCTATGCTCTAAATGTTATGAGCATATACCAGAATGATTCATAAGATGATCATTGGACAATAGTAAAGATATTCTTATGAGCTTTGGAAGAACTAAGAATATATAATGTATAAGTGACAAATAGTTAAAGGTAGTTCATTGTAAAGTGTTACATTGATACTAGTTTTGTCACAAGATACAAATTAAATTTATCTCAATTTAGACTATGGGTGGCACAATGTAATGGAAAGGATGTTCCATGATGGATTTGGATGAGTTCCAAAGTTGAGACATTGTGACGGATACTACAACAAAAGGCTAAGTATATGATGCTATAGTAGCAGCAAAGGAGGGCATTTGTGTTAAGTAGTTTGTTATCAAACTAGGTGTGGTTCAAAGAGGGCTAATACTATGAAGATATATTGTGTGACAATAATATCAACATATTTTGAGCCGAACGAACTAAAGGTCTCACCAAAGGACCAAATCTATACAATGCCATCTCATTTGAGAATGAGTGATGCGTAGAGACGTAGAGACATGCAAATACACACGGACCTGAAACTGTCAGATCCAGAGATTATGTTAACCACTAGCAATAGCGTATATGCAACACCAGAAAGCCATAGGTGTTCAATATGCAAAGTTTATCAAACTAGATTATTGACTCTAGTGCAAGTGGGAGACTGAAGGGAATATGCCCGAGAGGCAATAATAAAGTGGTTATTATCTTATTCCATGTTTATGATAAATGTTTATTTTACATGCTAGAATTGTATTGATCGGAAACATCAATACATGTGTGTTTAATAAACAAAAAGGGTTCCTAGTTATGCCTCTCTTATAGACTAACTTGTTGATTAACAAGATGATCAAGGTTTCCTGATCATGGACATTGGATGTTGTTAATAACAAGGTCACGCCATTGGTGGAATGATGTGATGAACATTCATCCGAAGTATAGCATTACGATCAAAGTCATTATGTTTATATTGCTATAACATCATACGAAGTAATCTTTATCCTTAGACCATGAGATCATGTTAATTGCTAACACCGGAAGAGTATCTTGATAACATCAAACGTCACACCGTAACAGGGTGACTATAAAGATGGGTTTAGTACTACGAAGGTGTTATGTTGAGGCTCATGGATCAAGAGTGGAATTTGTCAATCCAGATGACGAATAGATATACTCTGGGCCCTCTCGGTGATATCACATTAGGATAGCTTGCAAGCAAGTGATGTGATCATTAGAATGTTATATCACGGGAACGAGAAAAGAGTGCATGTCGATAACGAGATCAAACTAGGTATGGAGATACCAATGGTCGAATCTCGGACATGTAATATATCGAGAGACAAAGGGATTTAGTTACAAGTGTTAAAGGTTCTCACGATCACAGGAGTCATCGTTGAATGTGTAGGAGTCAGTACGGATCTCCAGGTCCCGCTGCTGATTATTGATCGGAGAAGGGTCTCGATTGTAACACCCCGTCCACTCCTGGGCCCGGGGGAGAGAAGAGAGGGAGAGAGAGAGAGGGTAGAGCTCGGTTAGGAGCTAGGTTTAGGCATGGGCTCGGTTAGGGTTTTGTTTAGGGCTGGGTAGGGTTAGGGCTGGTGGGGTCTTGCTGGCCAAGAGAGAGAGGAGAGGAAGGGAGAGGGAAAAACTTCGGCATGGGGGGTTTGTATGAGGTAGCAAGGTGGTGATGGAGAGAGGGGGTAGGGTCTTAGGTTCGTGCATGCATCAAGCTAAATCAAACAAGAATGGTGGAAGTGGTGTTGGGTTTTAGCATGGCCCAAGCTAAGATCAAGGTGGTGAGGATTGAGAGAGAAAAAGAGAGCTCACAAGAAGGATCCACTCAAAACCAAGGAAAAACCAAAGAAAAGAATGGTGTTGATGGTGGTTGCATGGCCCATGCAAAAATAATAAAAGCCATGATTGAATGGTGTAAACACTAATAATATGGCATTATACTCATGCATCTCCAAGAAGTGGAATTAAGGCCAAGCCAAAAGAATTTATAGAAGTAGATCCATCCTATCTCCCATGAGCTAGATTAAATACCAAAAGAAAATAGAATACAATCTCATGGATAATGGGATGGTGGAATTATAAGGTGGTGAAAAGAAAGGTGGTGGAGTTGAATAAAAGATATGCCCCAAACTCAACTTGGGCATTAAACAATATATCAATAACCAAATACAGTATCAAGAGGCAGATACAGTTAATGATGCCTATGAGAGAAGACCCAAAAGAAAAAGGGTTTTATATGATGCTCAAATGCAAGGTGGCATGATGACATGAGCATGATATCATTATGATGCAACGATTATATGTAGGAAGTAGCCATTATATTATTAAACCATGTAGCATTACCATTATTAGACAATTGGGATGCTACAACTCTCCCCCACTAAACCAGAATCTCGCCTCGAGATTCTAGGAAGAATAAGAAGACACGAAGAGGGTAGGATACTTGACACGGAGTTCATCTTCACGTTCCCAAGTGGCTTCATCAACGGAATGGTGCGACCACTGCACCTTGCAGAACTTGATGGACTTGTTGCGAGTCCTTCTTTCTGCGACTTCGAGGATTTTTATGGGGTGTTCTTGATAAGACAAATCTTCTTGGAGGTTGATGAGTTCATGATCCACGGTCCTGCCGGGATCCTTGAAGCACTTCTTGAGTTGAGAGATGTGGAAAACATCATGGACCTTGAGTTTTTCAGGAAGCTCAAGAGCATAAGCAACTTCTCCTCTTCTTCCGCGAATTTTGAAAGGACCGATGTATCTAGGAGCCAGCTTTCCTTTGATACCAAAACGGTGCGTGCCTCTCATGGGAGTGACACGAAGGTAAACGAGATCACCAGGGACATACTCCATGTCCGTGTGCTTTCTATCATAATTGCTCTTCTGGCGACTTTGAGCAATCTTCAGATTTTCAAGAATGATGTGAACCTTCTCCTCCGCTTGAGTTACAATGTCGGGGCCAAACAATGTTCTTTCTCCTGCACCCGACCAACCAATCGGAGTTCTGCATCTGCGACCATAGAGAGCCTCAAATGGTGCCATCTTTAGACTTTTCTGTAAGCTGTTGTTGTAAGAGAATTCAGCATAAGGAAGACATTCTTCCCACTTCATGCCGAAACAGATGACGCAAGCACGGAGCATATCTTCTAGAATCTGATTGATCCTTTCAACTTGTCCTTGCGACTGAGGATGGTAAGCTGTGTTGAAGTTCAATTTTGTCCCCAAAGCATTTTGGAAACTTCCCTAGAACTTGGAAGTGAAGATGCTTCCACGGTCTGAACTGATCTCAAGAGGAACCCCATACAGAGAGACAATTCTGTTGATATAGAGCTCAGCCAACTGAATTGCAGAAATTGTTTCCTTGACGGGAAAGAAGTGAGCTACTTTAGAAAGCCTGTCGATGACAACAAAGATTGCATTGTTGCCCTTCTGCGACCTTGGAAAACCAGTGATAAAGTCCATCTCTACTTTCTCCCATTTCCATTCAGGAGGTTTCAATGGCTATAGAAGAACGGAAGGTTTCTGATGGACAGCTTTAACTCTGCGACAGACATCACACTCCGAGACATACTTGGCACAATATCGTTTCAAACCAGGCCACCAATATTGTGTTTTCAAGTCCATGTACATCTTAGTGCTGCCAGGGTGGATAGAAAGAACAGAATCATGCGCCTCCTTGAGAACTTGCTCTCTCAAACCCGGGTAGTTCGGAACAAAGATCCGGTGTTCAAAGAAATGAGAGCCTTGGTCGTCGACGTGGAAGGACTCATACTTCGGAAGCTGAATGTTGGAGATGATATTTTTAGTGTAAGGATCACCAAGTTGAATGGAGCGAACCTTTTCTTCCAAGAGAGGGGTTGCCAGAAGGTTCAGAAGATACCCTTGATCCATAATTTCAAGGTTGAGCTGACAGAATTCCTCGCACAAGAGAGGCTGTTGTTCTTCCACCATGAGGTTGCTGACATAAGCTTTGTGGCTGAGAGCATCAGCCATGACATTAGCTTTGCCCGGAGTGTAGTTGATGGTCAAATCGAAATCATTGATTGCTTCAATCCATCTCCTCTGACGAAGGTTGAGATCAGGCTGTGTGAAAATATACTTCAGACTCTTGTGATCAGAAAAGATTTCACAACGGTTGCCAAGCAAGTAGTGCCTCCATACTTTCAAAGCAAAGACAACTGATGCGAGTTCGAGGTCATGTGTAGGATAGTTGATCTCATGCGTCTTCAACTGTCGAGAGGCATAAGCAACAACTTGTTTTTCTTGCATAAGGACCGCACCCAATCCTTGCAAAGAGGCATCACAGAATATCTGGAAAGGCTTTGATGTATCTGGAGGAATCAAGACTGGTGTGGAAGTGAGCTTCTCTTTGAGTGTTTCGAAACTTGCTTGACATGCAGGAGTCCAAAGGTATTTCTTGCCTTTCTTGAGGAGATCGGTAAGAGGCTTCGCAATCTTCGAGCAGTTCTGAACGAAGCGACGGCAATAACTAGCCAAACCCAGGAAACTCCGGACTTCTTTGACATTTACAGGAGGAAGCCAGTCAACAATTGTCTTTATAGTTTCTGGGTTGACGGCAATGCCCTTGGCAGAGATGACGTGACCAAGATAGGTGACTTGAGGGAGCCAAAACTCACATTTGGAGAACTTTGCATACAAGCGGTTCTCACGAAGTTTGTTTAGGACACACCGAAGGTGTTCTTCATGTTCTTCCTTTGACTTAGAATAGACTAGGATGTCATCCAGATAGACCACAATGAACTTATCAAGATACTCCATGAAAACCGAGTTCATAAGCCTCGAGAAGGTGGCAGGTGCGTTGGTGAGACCGAAAGACATGACCGTGTACTCATATAGGCCATAGCGGGTGGTGAAAGCTGTTTTAGGAACATCTTCCTTGCGAATCTTGATTTGATGATATCCACTTCTCAAGTCAAGTTTAGAGAATACCACAACTCCAGCTAGCTGATCGAAGAGATCATTAATCTGCGGAAGGGGATATTTATTCTTGATGGTTTTAGCATTGAGAGCTCGATAGTCAACACAAAGTCTATCAGTCTTGTCTCGCTTCTTCACAAAAATGGTTGGGCTACCCCAAGAAGAAGTACTGTGCTGAATGAACCCCAACTTCTCTTGTTCATCAAGCTGACGTTTGAGTTCAGCCAACTCAGCAGGACCCATTTTATAAGGCCGCTTGGAGATAGGAGCGGTACCAGGTTCAAGCTTAATCACAAACTCAACCTCACGATCCGGAGGCATACCTGGCAACTCTTCAGGAAAGACATCTGGGAACTCACAGACCACCGGAACACTCTGAATAGCTTCCATAGCATCATCATTCAGAGCGGCCAAAGAGAAAAGCTGAATATCAGGAGTCAGACTTGGAGAGTAGACTATATGGCCTTCAGGAATTTTTAGAGAAACCGAGCGTTCAGCACAATCAATCACAGCTGCATTTGCTGTCAACCAATCCATGCCCAGGATAACATCAATGTCAGAATTTCCTAGAATAATCAAGGACGCCGAGAACGAATAACCACCAATCTCAATTGGATTGCCATGGCTAATTTTAGAAGCCCTCATACTTGAACCAGGAGATTGCACCATGAGGCGAGTTGGTAAAGTATCAGAAGGTAACCCATTACCCTCCGCAAACTTGTATGACACGAAAGAATGTGATGCACCAGAATCAAATAAGACTCTTGTAGGAACTGAGTTAACAGGAAGCATACCCATTACAACTCTAGGTGCATGCTCAGCTTGAGCGGCGTTGACACAGTTGGCACGAGCAACAGTAGACCCGGGCTTGGTGTTGATGTTGAGAGCCCAAGGTGGTGGTGCACGAACCATAGGAGAGCTTGCCGCAGATCTTGGAGGTGGTGGAGGAAGAGCTTTGTTGTTCATTGGACAGTTCCATTGTTGATGCCCAGTGTTTCCACAAGTGTAACAAGCACCAAGTGGACGTGGAGCAACGTAGCCAGGGGCTCCGCCAGGCGCTCCAGGGTAGTTGTGGTTGTAGCGCCTGGGAGCCGCAGTGAGGAAGTTTGGTGGCCTTGCCGCGTAGCTTGAAGGTCTTGGTGGAGCCGGGAGCGACGGTGGGGTGTTAGGAACCCAGACACGACGCTTAGAAGGAGTTGACATAGCTGAAGAGCTTGCTGCATCACGGTTGTGTTTCTTTGACTCCTCAAACACTTGCCTACTTGCTTCTTCCTGCAGAGCTGTATGTTGGAGTTCCAGAAAAGACGCCGGCCTTGCATGTGTGATTGCATATTTAATCGATGCATTGAGCCCTTGTCTGAACCTCTTTTGCTTCTTCTTGTCATCAGAGATCTCATTGCCACCATAGCGAGAAAGGTTCATGAAGTTTCTGATGTAGGTATTGACATTGTCATTGCCCTGCTTGAGGTTGAGAAACACTTCCTTCATCCTCTCCATGACAATTTCTGACAGATATTGCTCTTTGAAAGCTCCAGTGAACTGTTCCCAAGTAGGCTGAAAACCAGTGTAGTTTTCCTTGAGGTAATTCTCCCACCACAGAGCTGCATCTCCCTTCAGAAGGTGAGTGGCACATTTTACCCATTCTTGCTCAGGAACATCAGCAGTCACCAGTACCTTGACATCTCACGCAACCAATCATCAGCATCAAGTGGTTGATCAGAAACATCAAATTGGCGTGGGTTGAACTTCAGGAAGCTTTTGATGTCTCCTCGCTTGGGAGGTGGAGGTAGCGGAACAAACTCATTCCTCCTGACACTTTCTTCAAATCGCTGCTGGTTCTGCTGCATTGCGGCCAAGGCATTGGCGATGCTTGACAATGCAGCCCCCAGTTCAGGTTGTATGTCCTCCTCAGAATGGCGTGGTGGTGCCATCCTGTGATTGATATAAAACACAAGTTAGTACCATAATGGAGAATAATAATAATCCAAAATAGTACCAAAATGGAATTAACCAAGATTAAAGGATACAAAGTACTAAGATGATATTAAAATATCAACAAAGTTCAAAGCACCTAGAAGATATTAAGCATATCGCACACGACTGCACAAGGAGTGTGGTACACAAACTAACAAAGAAAAATTTTCCGCAAATTTCGGCATTAAAATACCACTATATGCGCAAAACCACTTAACGAATCAAGATTAGTAACTCTACCAATTCAATATACAAGAGCAAATGAGAAAAGTAGTGGTATGGTCGCGACTCCATCCCGCACTCAAATCATTACTCCGCACATGAATAAGTAAAACACATATCCCAACACCTTCTTCAGATAAACCTAAAGATTAGTAACTATGGAAACGAACACCCCAAACAAGATAACGTCGGATAACAAAGAGTAAGACAGATCACGTCGGTATTCAACGAATCAGATAGATCGCGTCGGTTTACAAAAGCATGTCGGTATGGAATGTACCAACAGTTGATAACCAAAAGGCCGATAGCGACAACAAATTGGATGCAACAGATATACAAGGAATTACACACACACACACTTTCTATGGTACTACGAAACCCAGAACACGTGAATCCTAGTTTGAATTTTTAGAAGAGGATTGAAAACGTTACACTTCCTTACCAGAAAAGGGTGGGTGGGTGGGTAAGAAGAAAAGTGGAAGTAGTCCTACTCTCACGTTTTTGTTTTCCCTAGTGTACATAGCTACCAAAATATTTGCTAGACTGACAACGACCATTTTGGCTGAGATCCTGAAGGGCGGGATGGCTCTGATACCACTTTGTAACACCCCGTCAACTCCTGGGCCCGGGGGGTGTCACTCCTGGCACCTTAATAGGATATCTAGACTGGCCTCACAGACCAACACTAGTCTTTTCTGCGCACTTTGTCCTCACTCGTGCGCACCCGGTACCCACTTTCCGGTCGGTCACCCATCCTAGAATTACTCTAGGCCAAGCACGCTTAACCTTAGAGTTCTTTTTGAATGAGCTTCCGGAAAAGAAGTTGCAAATTGTTGGTATGAGTATTCTATCAATCCTATTAAGCCATGTGCCTGGTCTCACATACACCCACCCTTTAGAAGATCGATGCCTTCATCGATCAAGCACACCCCAGGAACGTTCCCTCTTGGCACGCGTTTGTGCGTCTAGTGCCGGCACATGTGCCATGCCGTGTCCACTCCGGGCCACACGCGCCATGCTCCACATGTCCTGCCACTAACCCGCACACACCCGTTTAACCGTGAGGTCGGCTCTGATACCACTTGTAACACCCCGTCCACTCCTGGGCCCGGGGGAGAGAAGAGAGGGAGAGAGAGAGAGAGGGTAGATCTCGGTTAGGAGCTAGGTTTAGGCATGGGCTCAGTTAGGGTTTTGTTTAGGGCTGGGTAGGGTTAGGGCTGGTGGGGTCTTGCTGGCCGAGAGCGAGAGGAGAGGAAGGGAGAGGGAAAAACTTCGGCATGGGGGGTTTGTATGAGGTAGCAAGGTGGTGATGGAGAGAGGGGGTAGGGTCTTAGGTTCGTGCATGCATCAAGCTAAATCAAACAAGAATGGTGGAAGTGGTGTTGGGTTTTAGCATGGCCCAAGCTAAGATCAAGGTGGTGAGGATTGAGAGAGAAAAAGAGAGCTCACAAGAAGGATCCACTCAAAACCAAGGAAAAACCAAAGAAAAGAATGGTGTTGATGGTGGTTGCATGGCCCATGCAAAAATAATAAAAGCCATGATTGAATGGTGTAAACACTAATAATATGGCATTATACTCATGCATCTCCAAGAAGTGGAATTAAGGCCAAGCCAAAAGAATTTATAGAAGTAGATCCATCCTATCTCCCATGAGCTAGATTAAATACCAAAAGAAAATAGAATACAATCTCATGGATAATGGGATGGTGGAATTATAAGGTGGTGAAAAGAAAGGTGGTGGAGTTGAATAAAAGATATGCCCCCAACTCAACTTGGGCATTAAACAATGTATCAATAACCAAATACAGTATCAAGAGGCAGATACAGTTAATGATGCCTATGAGAGAAGACCCAAAAGAAAAAGGGTTTTATATGATGCTCAAATGCAAGGTGGCATGATGACATGAGCATGATATCATTATGATGCAACGATTATATGTAGGAAGTAGCCATTATATTATTAAACCATGTAGCATTACCATTGTTAGACAATTGGGATGCTACATCGATCATGTCTGCATTATTCGCGAACCGTAGGGTGGCACACTTAAGAGTTACCAGACACCATTTTGGAGCACATATGTTTCAGACGAAAGAATTGCAAAGCGCAGGAATTGTTTCAATAGAAACCGGAAATTGTTTCGGGTGAAATTGCAGAAGGTGGTTCTGCATGTGATATTGAAATATTGCAAGGGGCTATATGTGAATGTTTGTTAATTAAAGTAATTAACAAAATTCTGAATAAATTTAATAAAAAGAGTTTTATTAAATGAGAGAGCATTAAATTTGGAGAAATTTAATGCATTTAAAGTGGAGACTTTAAAAGGGAATGTGAAGAGGCATTTTAATGTGGAGGGGTTACCACCACATGAATGGGGGAGGTGAGGGGTCACCCCACCATGCGCCGGCCATGGAGAGAGAGGGGGCACCCCCCTCCTCCTATAAAAGGCCACCCATTCCCTCCTTCATCCACACACCTCCTTGTGAAGGATCTCTCTCCCCCTCTAGAATTATTCCCCCATGGTCTCGGATTAGCGAGATACATGTTCCCGGTGGCATTTCGTCTGGAAGGAGTTGCTGCTTCCGCTGGATCGCTGGAGCGAGGAGGTGGAGGTTGTCCGGTGGCTTGAACGTGTGTGCGAGTGCGGATGCGCTGCTGAGTTGCGGCGCTCGGACTTCCTCACGATCTTGAGATCGGCAAGTGTACGACTATATCAACCACGAGTTCCTACTCGTTAAAAAAGCTCGTTGTCTACGAGGGTAAGTTCTCGTTGGATGTATGTCCACCCGTTGCTTTGTACCTAGTAGATAGATCTTGGCGTGTAGTTCACACCGTAGGAAATTTTTTGTTTTCTATGCTGCGGACCCAACAGTGGTATCAGAGCCTGATCTATGCGTAGGTGCTTAGCACGGGTAGTACACATATGGTTGATATGTGGGCGATGATAATCATGTTATTGCATCTTCTATGTATTTTGGATATTGGTGGCATAGTAGGATGAAGCGGCCCGGACCAACCTTACATGTCATCGTATATGAGACCGGTTCCATGACTGACATGCAACTTGTTTTGCATAAGTGGCTGGCGGGTGTCTGTCTCTCCTACTATAGTCAATATCTGATTTATAACGAGTTGCTAATAACTTAGTTATCCTCGTTGTGGTTCATGTTCGTAGGTAAGAACGGTTCTATCTCCAAAAGCCCTAAGCCACGTAAAACTTGCAATTGATAAATTAGAGGCGTCTAGTTTAGATCGTTGCTGGGCTAGTGTGTTGATATGGTATTGTTGTAAGTAGATGTATGGTGGATACTCTTACAACACACTCAACGTGTAAGTTCCATAGACCTTGGCCTTACACACGAAGGAATGATAGAGATCATACCATGATGTAAGTGATAGAGATCAAATGCATGGACCATATCATCTCACTTTACACATTAGATGTTAGCATCTTATACTGCTAGTTTGGCGCGTTTGATAGCATTATAAGATGATCCCTCTTTTAGATATCAAGATAAAAATGTGTTCTTCCTTGAGTATGCACCGTTCTATGGATCATGTTTCGAGACATCACATGATGATCGGGTGTACTCGAATCTACACTTTCATAGGAACGGGTGTAAGACAGTTTTACACACGCGAATACTAAGGTTCTTACTTGGCGAGCCTAGAATGTACAGACATGGCATCGGAACACGGACCGAAAGGTTAAGCATGAGTCATATGGTTGATATGATGCCCATATAGATGCTCGCCTTTGAAGCTATATCAACTCACGTGATGATCGGATTTGGTATAGTGGATTTGGTTCATGTAATCACCAAAAGGACACGAGGGATGTCGTTTTTGAGTGGGATTTCATTAGTAATTTGGATTAGTTGAACTCAATCTATCATAAACTTAGTCTAAATAAACGTTACAAATTCTGTTGTAGATGGCACCACCTGCTTTTAATTTCAATGTGTTCATTGAGAAAGAGAAACTTGCTGCGAATGGTAGCAACTTCACCAACTGGGCTATGAATTTGAGGATTCTCCTCACTGCTGCACAAAAGCAATATGTGCTAGATGCGCTGCTAGGCCCCCCACCAGCTCCTGATGCCCCTAACAAGGAAAAGAATGTCTATGTGACTCGTCAGGAGGACCACAACTTAGTTCATTGCGGCATACTGTTTGGGCTAGAGCCAGAACTTCGAAAGCATTTTGAAAATGGAAATGCCTTTGATACCATGGGAGAATTGAAAATGATTTTCAATACCCATGCTGCCGTAGAGAGTTATAATGCTTCAGAAAAGTTCTTTAGCTGCATGATGGAGGAAAACAGCTCCGTTAGTGAGCATGTACTCAAAATGTCTGGGTACGCCGATAAGCTTGTGTCCTTGGGAATAACGATTCCCATTGACTTAGGCATACATCGTGTTCTCCAATCTCTGCCACCTAGCTACAAGAGCTTCGTGATGAACTATAATATGCAGGGCATGAAGAACTCTCTTCCCGAGCTTCTGTCAATGCTTAAGACTGCAGAAGTGGAGATTAGGAAAGAACATCAAGTGTTGATGATCAATAGGACCACCGGTTTCAAGAAGGATAAGAAAGGCAAGCACAAGGGAAAGAAGGGTGGAAAGTCTATTGCCACGCCTGAAAAAAACCCGGGCTGGCCCTAAGTCTGACACCGAGTGCTACTATTGCAAGGGGACTGGCCATTGAAAGCGCAACTGTCCCAAGTATTTGGCAGACAAGAAGTCCAGCAAGACAAACAAAGGTATATGTGATATACATGTTATTGATGTATACTTGACTAGTACTCGCAGTAGCACCTGGGTATTTGATATCGGATCGGTTGCTAATATATGTAACTCGGTTCAGGGGCTACGGAACAAGCGACAACTAGCAAGGGACGAGGTCAGGATGCGGGTCGGCAATGGATCAAGAGTTGATGTGATCGCCGTTGGGACGCTACCTCTCCATTTTCCATCGGGATTAGTTATAAACCTAAATAATTGTTATTTGGTGCCTGCACTAAGCATGAACATTGTATCTGGATCGTGTTTGATGCAAAGTGGTCATTCCTTTAAATCTGAGAACAATGGTTGTTCGATTTATAAGAATGATATCTTTTATGGTCATGCACCTATGTTGAATGGTTTATTTCTATTGGATCTCGATAGTAATATTACGCACATTCATAATGTTAATGCTAAAAAGATTAAACTTGATGATGATATGTCTATATATATGTGGCAATGCAGTCTAGGTCATATTGGCGTTAAACGCATGAAGAAACTCCATTCTGATGGACTTTTGGAATCACTTGATTTTGAATCATTTGATACATGTGAGCCATGCCTTATGGGCAAGATGACTAGAACGCCGTTTTCCGGTTCAATGGAACGGGCGACAAATCTGTTGGAGATCATACATACTGATGTGTGTGGACCAATGAGTGTGTCGGCGCGAGGTAGATATCATTATTTTGTTACTTTCACGGATGATTTAAGTAGATATGGGTATATCTATTTGATGAAACACAAGTCTGAAACTTTTGAAAAGTTCAAGGAATTTCAGAATGAAGTGGAAAATCATCGTAATAGAAAGATCAAGTTTCTACGGTCTGACCGTGGAGGAGAGTATCTAAGTTACGAGTTTAGCACACACATGAAAGAGTGTGGAATAGTTTCACAACTCACGCCTGCCGGAACACCACAACGTAATGGTGTGTCGGAACATCGTAATCGTACCTTATTGGATATGGTTCGATCTATGATGTCTCTGACTAACTTACCTCTGTCATTTTGGGGTTATGCACTGGAAACAACTGCATTCACTTTAAATCGGGCACCATCTAAATCCGTTGAAACGACACCGTATGAATTATGGTTTGGAAACAAACCTAAGCTGTCATTTCTTAAGGTTTGGGGATGCGATGTTTATGTGAAGAAACTTCAACCGGATAAACTCAAACCCAAAGCGGAAACATGCGTCTTCATAGGATACCCTAAGGAAACAATTGGGTATACCTTCTATCATAGATCCGAGGGCAAGGTTTTTGTTGCCAAGAATGGATCCTTTCTTGAGAAGGAGTTTCTCGCGAAAGGTGTGAGTAGTCGGAAGGTAGAACTCGAAGAGGTTATTGAACCGTCTCTTCATGGAATGGCGAGTGGCGTAGCACCGAAAGTTGTTTCAGAGTTGACTTCACCTGATGAAGAGAGAGCTAATGATAATGATCATGAAACTCCGAAAGAGGACACTACCGAACAGCGCAGGTCAAGCAAGACACGTGCAGCTCCTGAACTGTACGGCAATCCTGTTGTGAATTTCATGGTTGATGAAATGGATGACCCTGCGACGTTTGAAGAAGCGATGATGAGCTCGGATTTTAACAAATGGCTAGAAGCCATGAAATCCGAGATGGAATCCATGTGCGAGAACCAAGTTTGGAACTTGGTGGACTTACCTCACGACCGAAAGGCCGTTGAGAATAAATGGATTTTCAAAAGGAAAACTGATGTTGATGGTAATGTGACCATCTATAAGGCTCGACTTGTCGCAAAGGGGTTTCGACAAATTCAAGGAGTTGACTACGATGAGACATTCTCTCCCGTAGCGATGCTTAAATCGGTTAGGATTATGTTAGTAATTGTTGCATATTTCGATTATGAAATATGGCAGATGGATGTCAAAACTGCGTTCCTCAATGGTAAGATTGAAGAAGAGTTGTATATGATACAACCTAAGGGTTTTGTCGATCCTAAGGATGCTAATAAGGTGTGCAAACTTCAGCGATCCATCTATGGACTAAAGCAAGCATCACGAAGTTGGAATCTCCGCTTTGATGAGGTGATCAAAGAGTTTGGATTTGTCCAAACTTATGGAGAGGCTTGTATTTACAAGAAAGTGAGTGGGAGCAATGTGGCATTTCTGATATTATATGTGGATGACATATTATTGATTGGAAATGATATAGATCTTTCAAACAGTGCTAAAAGTTATCTAAACAGCAAATTTTCGATGAAAGACCTTGGTGAAGCGTCATATATATTAGGCATTAAAATCTATAGAGATAGATCAAGGCGCCTAATTGGGCTATCGCAAAGTACATACCTTGATAAGATATTAAAGAAGTTTAATATGGACGAAAGTAAGAAGGGGTTCTTACCTATGTTGCAAGGCAAGACATTGAGTAAGACTCAAAGTCCAGCTACGGCGGAAGAAAGAGAGATGATGGATAAGATCCCCTATGCCTCGGCCATAGGCTCTATTATGTATGCCATGCTATGTACAAGACCGGATGTGGCACATGCTATTAGTTTGACTAGTAGGTACCAATCTGATCCAGGTTCGGAACACTGGATAGCGGTAAAGAACATCCTCAAGTACTTGAGAAGAAATAAGGATATGTTTCTCATATACGGAGGTGAAGAAGAGCTAGTCGCTAAGTGTTATGTCGATGCTAGCTTTGACACCGATCCGGATGACTCTAAGTCTCAATCCGGATACGTATTCCTCTTGAACGGAGCAGCAGTTAGTTGGAGGAGGTCCAAACAACCTGTGGTGGCTGGATCAACAACGGAGGCGGAATATGTTGCTGCTTCAGAAGTGGCGCAGGAAGCAGTTTGGATGAAAGAGTTCATTACGGAACTGGGTGTGGTTCCCAGTGCGTTGGACCCGATGGTGATCTATTGTGACAACAATGGAGCCATAGCCAACGCAAAGGAACCAAGGTCTCACAAGAATTCCAAACATATTAAGCGCCGGTTTCACTCCATCCGCGAGCATGTCAAGGATGGAGATATAAAGATTTATAAAGTACACACGGATCTGAATGTAGCAGATCCGTTGACTAAAGTTCTCCCTAGGGCAAAACATGATCAACACCAGAACTCCATGGGTGTTAGATTTATCACTATGTGAACTAGATTATTGTCTCTAGTGCAAGTGGGAGACTGAAGGAAATATGCCCTGAGAGGCAATAATAAAGTTGTTATTATATATTCCTTATACATGATAGATGTTTATTTTACATGATAGAAATGTATTGATTCGGAAACATCAATACATGTGTGTTTAATAAACAAAAAGGGTTCCTAGTCATGCCTCTCTTATAGACTAGCTTGTTGATTAACAGGATGATCAAGGTTTCCTAATCATGGACATTGGATGTTGTTAATAACAAGGTCACACCATTGGTGGAATGATGTGATGAACATTCATCCGAAGTATAGCATTACGATCAAGTCATTATGTTTATATTGCTATAACATCATACGAAGTAATCTTTATCCTTAGACCATGAGATCATGTTAATTGCTAACACCGAAAGAGTATCTTGATAACATCAAACGTCACACCATAACAGGGTGACTATAAAGATGGGTTCAGTACTACTAAGGTGTTATGTTGAGGCTCATGGATCAAGAGTAGAATTTGTCAATCCAGATGACGGATAGATATACTCTGGGCCCTCTCGGTGATATCACATTAGGATAGCTTGCAAGCAAGTGATGTGATCACTAGAATGTTATATCACGGGAACGAGAAAAGAGTGCATGTCGGTAACGAGATCAAACTAGGTATGGAGATACCAATGATCGAATCTCGGACATGTAATATATCGAGAGACAAACGGATTTAGTTACAAGCGTTAAAGGTTCTCACGATCACATGAGTCATCGTTGAATGTGTAGGAGTCAGTACGGATCTCCAGGTCCCGCTGCTAATTATTGATCGGAGAAGGGTCTCGATCATGTCTGCATTATTCGCGAACCGTAGGGTGGCACACTTAAGAGTTACCGGATACCATTTTGGAGCACATATGTTTCAGACGAAAGAATTGCAAAGCGCAGGAATTGTTTCAATAGAAACCAGAAATTGTTTCGGGTGAAATTGCAGAAGGTGGTTCTACATGTGATATTGAAATATTGCAAGGGGCTATATGTGAATTTTTGTTAATTAAAGTAATTAACAAAATTCTGAATAAATTTAATAAAAAGAGTTTCATTAAATGAGAGAGCATTAAATTTGGAGAAATTTAATACATTTAAAGTGGAGACTTTAAAAGGGAATGTGAAGAGGCATTTTAATGTGGAGGGGTTACCACCACATGAATGGGGGAGGTGAGGGGTCACCCCCCCCATGCGCCGGCCATGGAGAGAGAGGGGGCACCCCCCTCCTCCTATAAAAAGCCACTCATTCCCTCCTTCATCCACACACCTCCTTGTGAAGGATCTCTCTCCCCCTCTAGAATTATTCCCCCATGGTCTCGGATTAGCGAGATACATGTTCCCGGTGGCATTTCGTCTGGAAGGAGTTGCTGCTTCCGCTGGATCGCTGGAGCGAGGAGGTGGAGGTTGTACGGTGGGTTGAACGTGTGTGCGAGTGCGGATGCGCTGCTGAGTTGCAGCGCTCGGATTTCCTCACGATCTTGATATCGGCAAGTGTACGACTACATCAACCACGAGTTCCTACTCGTTAACAAAGCTCGTTGTCTACGCGGGTAAGTTCTCATTGGATGTATGTCCACCCGTTGCTTTGTACCTAGTAGATAGATCTTGGCGTGTAGTTCACACCGTAGAATTTTTTTTGTTTTCTATGTTGCGGACCCAACATAGCCTCCTTGGCACGGTTCGTTGGCGTGAATTTGCCGGAGATGAGTCGATGATAAGGTTGGAGTAGAGGCGCGTGATGACGACATGCATGGTGGACGACGCAATCCGATCTAAGATCGGTAAAAGAAGAAGAATCAACGGTCAAGCGGGCGGCAAGAAAATTTTGACAAAATCTATTGGATTTAATCTACGAGTTGCGCGGTCCCCGAAGAAGATTGATCTCCACGGGGGCGGCGCGGCGAAAGCGGTGAGATAAACCCTAGGTCGAGAAACGAGAGGCTCTGATTCCATGAAGGTAATAATAGTTGTATTGATTCTATATTGATACTGCGTATTGCATGATTACATTGTGAGCCCTTAGGCTATTATATAGTCCTAGAAGACTTGGAGACTAAGAAGTCTAGTAGAGATATAATCCTAAACTACCAAATATATCAATCCGTGATCTACTCTGATACCTAACTGTGGTGTACTCTAACAAAATTCCACGGTATTGTAATAGTAAAAGATAAATGAGATGCCTTTGTCAATTACAAAATGGAATATCAAAGAAACAAGCAAATCATCAAAACCTTCGGACTATTTCTCCTTCAACAAAATAATCTTGTATTGTTTGAAGACATGCATAGAAATACGACATAGAGACCAAACAGTGGAGCTGTGAATACGAACGAGGAGTTCTTCATTAATTTTTATCAACCCAAATTTGGGTTGAGAATGTGATAAAACAAACCGATCCACGGGGGATCGTTGGGCCTTGACTCCTGTCCGGTCAGAGATTAATCAGACGGTCCCAATCCGTTTGTGGGACGTAAGTTGCCCTTAGGCCCAGTTCTTTTGGGGCTTCTCCGAGAAGCCGCCCTCCCCCCAGCTTCCTAGAGAAGCCGGTCTAAAAAATTTGTGAGGCTTCTAAAATAGTTAAGTCTAAACAAATTTGGAAGCCTCGCAAAAAATTTGAACCGGCTTTCCTAGAAAGCTGGGGGTAGGGCAGCTTCTGGGAGAAGCCGCCAAAAGAACTGGGCCTATGTGTGTTCGGGACTGTCACCTCGCACCTTACCTTTATTCGACACAATCCCAGAAAATGGAACAAAGCATTTTACCTCCTCTCACACTTTTCCACAAATCTTAAAGTAGAAGGATAGATCCGAGGGCCAGGAGCGTGCATGTACCCACGTGTACATGTATATTACCCTTTGGGACAATAAGTAATAAATCGTGATGTGTGCATCTTAGAGGTCGGGGTATACCCCATTTTTAAAAAAAATCTGCAAATGTGGTTTGCAATTTTTTTTTTGGTGAAGACATATTCAAATTAGCCCGGATTGAGATTCCACGCATTAAAATAATTGACTAAGAAAAGCAAAGGTTACATTCCTTTTGGTTAAATCTTGGGAAGATCGTGAATTCAGAATATCATTTGATAATATTTCAGGCAACGTTGAGTAGTGTTTGATATCATACTACTCTCTCCGTTCCAGTTTAAAAGACACATTTAAAAATCATGCAATCCCAAAACACTCCAGCTGACAAAAGCATTTAATTTTTGTAATTACTCGGCGTGCTCTCTTCACCACCCGCGTATTCCTTTCCCTCCCGTAACTGCCGGTGTGAAGCTTTAAAGAGGGAATCAATCAATGGCACCTTTAGAGATGATGCAATTAAATGGCCACCTTTTTCATTTTGAGCATACTGTAGTAAACTAGTACAGTAGTAGTATATTATTTTACTTATTTTGTACTGTAGAAATTCGACCCTGGGCATTGTTTTGTTAGATCTATAAATTGGGGTCTGCCGTGCCTTTGTGCTGAACCTTCTTACACGGTTTGGTGTTGCTTCTCAACTATAGCTACAGGACTGGGATCGACTTGGATCACCATGGCATCTCTCAAGGAAAACTTGCAGTTGGAAGAACCACTTCTCGAGGTTAGTTTCTCTCTACTACCTCTTCTACGTTCATATCTAGGAGTAGCCTGGCTGTTTACAGGATTTTTTTTTTGGAATGTTTCGACAATATGTTACAAACATATCAGTAAAATTTGTTGTACTACTGAAGAGAATTTGCTCTGTCTTGTTACAGGATTCAGAAGTACACAGAGGGGACCAAATTGTTGACATTAAAGGAACTCCAACTCCTGTCGTGAAGAACCGCACCGGCAGTTGGAAAGCATGCAAGTTTATCTTAGGTAAGCCGAGACTATCAAGTTTTCATATTTCAGTTCACGTGTCCAAATTTTGTGCTCATACTGCACAGATGATGATCCTTCCACTATATGATTATTAGTAAGAGAGTCGTCTTGGGATTTGCTTGGGACATACTACATCTGTGTTCTGACTTACATTGCAGTGACTGAATGCTTCGAGGAGCTAGCATACTACGGGATCCAGTTCAACCTGGTGACTTTCCTCAGGACGATATTGCAGGAGAGCAATGTCTCGGCAGCGAGAAACTACACGAACTGGCAGGGCACCTGCTACATCGCTCCCCTCGTCGGAGCTATCGTGGCGGACTCCTATCTGGGAAGATACCTGACCACACTGGCCTTCTTCGCAGTCTACCTAATGGTAAGCACACGCAAGCTAATCCTTAAGCCTCCTTCAAACGGAACTAGCTAGCTAGGATCGTGATAATTCTACGTTTTGTGTTTTTTTGCAACACAAGGGAATGGCGGCAATGTCGATTTCAGCATCGTTCCCGGCGGCGGCGTGCACCGGGCTCGACTGCCTGCAGGACGGCTCACCGTCTTCATCCTCCCAGTCTGCTGTCTTCTTCCTTGGCCTGTACATGATGGCCATCGGGGCCGGCGGCATCAAGCCCTGCGTGTCCTCCTTCGGCGCCGACCAGTTCGACGACGGCGTGCCAGCGGAGAGGCTGAAGAAGAACTCCTTCTTCAACTGGTTCTTCTTCTCCATCTACATCGGCAGCTTCGTCTCCGGCACCGTCGTCGTGTGGGTGCAGGACCACTGCGGGTGGGTCATAGGCCTCTGGATCCCGACCCTGTTCATCGCCTTGGCTATCGGAAGCTTCTTGCTGGGCTCAAGTTCGTACAGGGTGCAGAAGCCACTGGGAAGCCCACTCGAAAGGGTTTCGCAGGTTGTCGTGGCGGCGTTCCTGAAACGGAATGTAGGTTTGCCGCGTGATGTTTCTCTTCTCTACGAGCTACCGGAGGATAAATCAATAGCGGACGACGGTGCCAAGAAATTGCAGCACACACCAGTGCTCAGGTAACTAGCTAGTTATATGAACTGTAGTAATGGATAGAGGGCTGGATTTTTGTATGTGACTGATTGCAAGTTTTTTCTCGTGAAGTTTCCTGGACAAGGCTGCAGTGATTTCTTCGACAGATGAGCTTACTTCTGAACCATGGAGGCTCTGCACTGTCACGCAAGTCGAGGAGCTCAAGATCGTGATCGGCATGCTCCCGATCTGGGCCACCGGGATCGTGTACTTCTCCGTCCTCGCGCAGTTCTCCTCGACGTTCCTGGAGCAGGGGAGGATGATGGACACGGCGGTCGGCGCGTTCGCCATCCCTCCGGCGTCGCTGGCCTCCTTCGACGCCGTCAGCGTCATCCTCTTCGTGCCCATCTACGACAGGGTGCTCATCCCGGTGGCCAGGAGGTTCACCGGCAACGAGCGCGGGTTCTCGGAGCTACAGCGGTTCGGGATCGGCCTGTTCCTGTCCGTCCTGGTCATGGCGGCCGCGGCGGTGGTCGAGACGCGACGGCTAGCGCTCGACCGGATGGCGGCGCCGCCGATGTGCATCCTGTGGCAGGTGCCGCAGTACCTCCTCGTCGGCGCCAGTGTCGTCTTCGCGTGCGTCGGGCAGTCGGAGTTCTTCTACAACGAGGCGCCGGAGTCGATGCGGAGCCTCTGCTCCGCGCTGGGTCTCCTCACGGTGTCGCTCGGGAGCTACCTCAGCTCGCTCGTGGTGACCGTCGTGTCCAGCGTCACCACGAGGGGCGGCGAGCCCGGGTGGATACCTGATAACCTCAACGAGGGCCACCTCGACCGGTTCTTCTGGCTCATCGCCGCGCTCAGCTCGCTGAATCTGGTGGTTTTCGTCTGCTGTGCCAAGAGATACAAGTGCAAGAATGTTTTGTAGCCTTAGAAATTGCCTTCTAGATTTGTATTTCATGTTTTGAGATAGTCTGTGCGTTCATAGATGTGAAATGATTCATTTTTTCACTCCTAAGTTTAGTTTTACACGTATACGTTTGTATTGTATCCATGTGTCTTCCTTTTTTGTTGACAATCAATAATACAAAAGGCAATAATAGTTGTATCGATTCTAGATTGATATTGTCGTATTGCGTATTGCGTGATTATATTGTGAGCCCTATAGTACTAGACTTCTCTTTGCGGCCTCCGGGCGCCGTCGCAGACAGAACGATTAATGATATGATAGCGCTACATGTTATCGTAAGAGAAAGGACCCTAAGAAGCAGAACATGGTAATAAACACGTCGATTAAAGAATAGTCGATGATCAAATCATTTGAATATGTATACTATAACGTTTTACAACATGTCGACAAAGCAAAAATAAATAAATTTTTATGTTTTCGTGTGACAATAATGTCTAGGACGTCGAGGTAAGACACACACGTGCATCACACACGACGTGCGTCCGAGAAAACGCTTATACACGACAATATAAGAGACGGTATCACACACGTCCAATAGCCATGACCCGACCTTCGAAGCATACATGACGTGTGTCCGAGAAAACGCTCGTACAATGATATAAGACACAATCTCGGACACATTCGATACCCACGTCCCGACGAAACAACCTTTGTAGCTCAAATCGAACGTAAAACTGGAAATCTGACCGTCGATAATACAACAAAAAGCCAAAGCGTTGTAGGAAGAAGTAAACGTACGAAATACGTCTAGCAAGAAAACACATTAACCGACGCTCACATTTTTTTATTTGATTATTTAATCCGACTACAGAGGCAAGAAGTAAAAAACAAAAGTTGTCCTCGACGCACATACGTAAAACGGCAGCTATTTATTGATTCAATCCGATCGGAAACATAGAAAACAAAACAAAACTTCTTCTCACGTACGCATATACACGTAAAATAGCGACAATTTATTTATTCAATCCGATTAGAAACATAAGTATAAATATTACAGAGACAACAATCTGATTACCAAGTCAAACATTATAACAACATTTTTTCTTAGTCTCGCAAATGAACACATTACACGACGATTTTTTTTATTACAAACCAAAGTATTACATAGACACGATATTTCCAACAGCTAAACACAAATTCGATTAACAAATAAAACCGACCTAAAAACACCTTTCTTTAATCTGACGCAAACAAACACATTACAGATTTCTTGTCTCGTATTACAAACCTAACTATTACACAGTCATAACTTTTTCAGTAAACTAAACGAGTAAAAAGTCCTATCGGATGTTTTACCCCTACTCCTAGCTATCCCTACTCCTACTCTAACCTACCAGAAAAGTCGGAAGAAGCTAGTTCATCGTCCATGACAGCATGTGTGAAGACCTGTCCATGGAAGCATTAGGGCACGCAGATGGCATGCTGATCCTCCCGAAGCGCCGGCTGTCGTCCTATAGCAGTGACGATAATAGACGGCTTAGCAGGTAGGCTACCCGGCACGGAAGAAGAGCCGGGGAGAGACGCGCAGGCGATCACAGTGTGGTTCTTGAGGCGACGACGCTCGTCCTCTCCATCTTCACTGCCTACCTGCACCTCCAGAATTAGAGCACCTAAAACGGATTGAGCATGATGCGGAAGCAGAAAAAAGAAACGAAGTAAGAATCTAAAAACGGATTGAGCATGATGCGGAAGCAGAAAAAAGTGACGGAAGAGAGCCTTACCAGCGTACGTGACGAAGGAAGAAGCGTACGATACCGAGACTACCACGGAGCCGGTCTGGTTGCAGGATCGTGCGTCCTATACATCGAAGTGGTTCTTGGCACACATCATGTTCGCCCTCATCAGCGATGCCAGAAGCGGAATGCCGGAGGAATGCCCGAGCTAAAGAAAACAGAGCGGAAGTGGTAGTGGAGGTGGGAGAGAAGAAAGGGTACGTAATGCATTAAGGAGAAAGGAGCTGCTGCTCGGTGCTTTATAGCCAATGCGTGGGCACGAAAACATGGGATGCTAAAAGCTCGTCTCTCCACCGCAATAACTCGTGGATGCCTCTAGTCTAGGAAGCCAGCTGGGATCTCGCCCGCGAGAACGCACGTCCGTCAAAAGTTTACTTGGTCACGACAGCTCTGGACGGGACCCAACGTACGACCTCGCGGTAGGAACCCGCGGGCACCTATACCCTACGACGCCAGCTCTGCTATCGTCAGATCCATCGTATGATATCCCCGCGAGAAAACACGTACGCATATGGTTTACGCTGCCAGCTCGTCTCTCCGCTGTGAGAACGAGCATCCGCCCATGCCTTCTAATGCCAGCTTGCCTCTCCGCCGCGCCATGTATGCTCGTATAGGTTCCCACTACTCGGCGGATGCGGAGCCGTGTCGTGTCGGGAACGCTCTCACCACGCGCGTTCGAGCCCGCGGACGATGACAATGGGCCCATATCGCACGTGTGGCCCACCTTCCAGCGACACGGGGTACGCCGCCACGCGGTACACCCGTCTGTGGTATGGAATCTTTCGTCTTGGTCCGCAGCAGGCCCCGCCTCACGGGATAGCAGGGCTCCTTGTCGACGTATCCGTGTGTCCTCCTCGGCCTCCATCCCATAGCCAAAAAGAATCGGGACGACGTGGATAGTAGTTTGAGCCGAAACAATCTAGCGCTATTATTTACCCCTGATTAGAAGACTTGGGGACTAATAAGCCTAGCAGAGGTAGAAGCCTAAACTATAAAATATAGCAATCCGTGATCTACTCTAATACATAATCGTGGTGTACTCTAACAACCCCCCCCCCCCGCCTCCCCCGTGTAGTTGGATCGGTAGTGAAGAGAACAGCAGGAGCGTCATGTATGGTCCTACTGGAGCATAAGCCAAAGACATCGATTAGAGGGGGATGATATACCTTCATGTCGATGTCAACGTAGCTGAGAGTGAGGGTGTCGTGGTCGATGGTTTTGTTGGAGTGTTGGTGATGTAGTCGCCATTGATGAAGTCGTTGAGATTGATGTAGTTGTGGTCGGTGTCATCGTTGAGCCTAGGGGAAGTCGCCAGAGTAATAAAATAGTAAAAGGCGGTTGTAGTGGTAGTTAACTCTTGGTAGACGTAGTTGGAGTTGTGGTAGTAGAGGTACGGTACATGTCATGCCGAGCTTGCCAAATTAGGGAGTGCCCCAGGGACGAAGGCATGTGTCTGTGTTGCCAATATTGGATGTGCGAAGATAGGGACCATCACGAACCATGCGAGCCAGAGTCGGAGGGAGTAGCAGAAAAGACCTTCGTGTACGATCGGTTGCGCGCCATATGCGCCAGAGTCGACAAAGTGGTTGACCACAAGCGGTGCAAATAAACATTAGACTGCAACTCTAGTGGCGAGGTCGTAGTGGACGAAGACGGAAAGGTGTTTGTCGATGGAGATTGAACTGTAGCTGTAGTAGATGTAGGGGAACAAACCCGTTTTATTCATCCACATACAGGAGCTCTTTCTCGTTTGTTGAAGGAGAGGTTGTAGATGTCGGGGATCAAACTTGTTTTATTCATCTACTTGCAGGAGCGTGGCGAGGTTTCTACGTTGGCGTTGATGAAGACCTTGATTGGTGGTGGTGGCGACGATGTAGTTTGTGCAACGAAGTTGTTGGTGTAGAACTTGACATAGATGGTTGTTGGTGATGATGACCGCGGGCGATGCTGATGCGGCCTTTTGTTGACGTCTAGGGGCATACTCGGGCACATTTGTCTCGGTTGATGTCGGGGAAGATGAGCTGGTGTGGTGACGACTGGCAGATGAAGAAGCCAGCGATGATACAGGAAGGCGTCCCTTGGGGGCCAGGCATAGCCTCCTTGGCATGATCATTGGCAAAGATTTGCCTGAGATGAGACTATGCCGAGGTTGGAGTACAGACGGGTGAGGACGACATACGGTGGTGGACGACCCAATCCGGTCTATGATTGGTGAAAGAAGAAGAAGCGCCGATCAAGTGGCCGACGAGAAAATTTTGACGAAATCTATTAGATCTAATCTACGAGTTGCGTGCCCCAACAGAGATTGATCTCTACAGGGGCGGCACGGCGGAAATGGGGGGCTAAACCCTAGGTTGAGAAACGTGTGGCTCTAATACCATGAAGGCAATAATATTTGTATTGATTCTAGATTGATATTGTGTATTGCGTAATTACATTGTGAGTTCTTAGGCTATTTATATAGTACTAGAAGACTTGTATACTAAGAAGTCTAGTAGAGATAGAATCCTAAACTACAAAATATAGCAATCTGTGATCTACTCTGATACCTAACCGTAGTGT
The DNA here is from genome assembly GCA_916181665.1 of Avena sativa. Lineage (NCBI taxonomy): Eukaryota > Viridiplantae > Streptophyta > Magnoliopsida > Poales > Poaceae > Avena > Avena sativa. Next base: position 690,649,926 of record OV702289.1, read on the forward strand.
ACTCTAACAAACCACAATATTGTAATAGTGAAAGATACATGAGTTGCCTCTTCAATTACAAGACGGAATATCAAAGAAACAAGCAATTCATCGAAACCTTCAAACTATTTTTTCTTCAACGAAATAATCTTGTATTGTTTGAAGACATGCATAGAAATATGACAAAGATACCAAACAGTGGATCTGTGAATATCAACTAGGAGTTCTTCATTAATTTTTGCCTTTGATCTAGAATGCAAAAATTTACACGAAGACACATACTCAGCGCAATCATCAAAATAATTAACCAACATCATCATTTCAGGGGAAAGTAACTGAATAGCATATCGATGTTGTTAGTGACATGAGATAACAAACCACCATTATCGAGGATGTGGTAGCCAAGAGAAACATGAGAGACAATTTTGCTAGGACTATCCTCCTCACGGCAAGCATACCAGAAAATCCAAATGATCTAGGGATGCGAGATTTGAAGGGTCGTGCCTATAGAATTTTATTTTCCAGAACCACTGTTCAAATCGGGAAGGAACACTCATCGCTGGAAAGAGACCCAAAGAGAACTTACTGTAGATATTTTGTTCGTCATTGAAATGGTGGGAAAAACAAGATTACAACCCAAACCCCAACATAATCTAATGCAAAATTACTTTTGTAAAAAGTTCTAATCATACATTGAGTTCCTACCCCTCCCGATGCCTGCAAGGCCGGCCGGAAGAGGGGGGAGAGGTGGCTAAGGGTTGCTTGAGGGAGAGAACACGTATCATGAGTCAAACTTTCATTTGTTTTCCCTGTTTTGTTTTTATAATCTTGAAAACCAAAGAAGTCTAAGGCTCAGTTTGGCAGCTCAGTTTTAGTTAAACCAAAGTATTAACTATTTTAACGTATGAGTAAGAGATAATGCAGGTTTTGTAAAATTTTGTGGAAAGATTAGGTCTACACCTCTTTCTTTAAAAGTGTAAAAACACCTTAGTTTTTGGAATAGTGTGATTCCAAAAAGGCGGTATTTTTAGTGTAGCCAAATACTTTAAAGTACTCCCTCCAATCCATATTAGTTGACTTCGGTGGGAGTATTTGAAACCGATGAAGGTTTTCTAAAACCGTGTTTTCAAGAATACGTTGTACCCAAACAAAGTCTAAGAGCATCCTAGCGGTGCTCCAAAGGGACTATTGGTTTGCCAGACCAAAAAGCACGTCCAGCTTGTTTCAAAATTTCAAACCGTCTGGTGCGGTCCAATAACGTGTCCGGCGCTTTTAGGACGCCTTCGCCTCACATGAAGTGTTGCGGCCATGCCAGACACAAGATGCAACCATCGTGGGCCAACTGTGCCATAGACCGACGACACGATCTAAAATAAGGGAGTGCCTAGATCTCAGACGTCTGAGAACTTCTTAGGTCTAAGTCGCTGATGTCATCCTAATATTTGTGCTAATTCTCAGTTGCAACCTAGTTACAACTCATAAAATTTGTACTAATTTTCAGTTGCAACCTAGTTGCAACTCATTAAATTCTCAGTTACACCCTAGTTGCAACTCATGTGTAACTTCCACTTTGCACGAATCACGAGGTAAATCAAACGGTGAAAGAGGCGACCGAGACCTAAGAAGTTTTCAGGCGCCTGAGAACTAGCAAAACCGCTAAAATAAATGACTCGTAGGTTCCCCATGAGGGTGTAGCGTCTACTCCCGTAATCTCTACGCTGGCATAAATGCGAGCCACCGGCCTCTTCGTCTGCTCCGGCGTTAAATGGAGCCCTGACACTTCTCCTACCTTACACAAGCATATCCTCATCCTCGCCTTCTCCACCACTGAGCTTGTCCTCCTCGTCGCCTTATCCATCACTAATTTTGTGTCTTGCCTCACCACCTAGCCTCAACATGGGCCTAGATCACCACGGCCGTGCGCGAGCGTTTATCGTCACCGGATCTAACGCCTCCCACTTCAGACGACAAGGAGCCGGAGGCGTTCAACACATCGGATGTTGACGACGAGGAGGAGTTGCCCGAGAAGGTGTCGGTCGATCCAGTGTAGCGAGCCCTCCTCGAATCCTTCGAGACTGCTCAGGAGAAGAGGAACGAGGCCCGCACCCTCAAGGATATCATCGTGGTCTTGAAGGCTTGCACCATGGAAATCTCCGGAGAGAGGGCGAGGGACAAAGGAGTGCGGCTACCTGCTCATGGAGACCGAGCGCTAAGCCATTATGCGCATAAGTGCGCAGAACAAGGCAGATGTCCACCTTGCCTTCCCGTCAGGTGCGCGAAGAAGCGGAGGCGGCGAGGGCGAACCGACGGTGCTCAGACCAGCGGCGACGGAGCACCGACGGATGGTCAAAGCATGAGCTACGAGGCAAGCCTAGAGGAAGGCCGAGTGGGAGGCAAAGAAGTGGGGCGCAAAGGACGACGAGGCTGGTCCATCTCCCTAGGACAATGGCGATGCTTAGATTTAGGTTTAGGTCCAAATTTAGTTAAATTTCTTTCGGTTTAAATGAAATTTAGATTTTAGGTTAAAGGTCAATATACTATTGTGAACGCGACTGGGAGTGACATCCCAAACTGGATGTGACACTATTGCGCGACATGATTTGGTGGTAGGGGTTGGAGATGAAGAATAAAAAGAACTCGCCCATGGTCATGGAAGAAATCCCCCCTCCAACGAGTTACTCCCTCTGTTCCAATGAATAAGACGCCATTGTTTTTATGTTTTTTCTTTGATAAGAAATTACTCAAAATATATAAAAATTATTGGTATAAAACTAGTATCATTAGAAACTAGAAAGTAGTTTTAATATGAATCTAATGATACTAATTATATAAAATATAATTAAGATATTATTGCTAAAAAAAATAGGTCAAAGTTTGTTTTTAATACGCCTTATTCTTTAGTAGTACTACTTCCATTGCATTTCAGAAGAAGAAAATACGTAGTTCCATTGCATTCTTACCGCTCCATGGCCGCCGTCGAGGTCTGCGTCCTCACCCCCACCACCGAGCGCCCAAAACTCTCGCCTCACCACTCTGCGCCGCCGCGGCCGTCCTCGGCACCCACACCGCCACGCGTGCAAGCTCAAGGAGGCGCCCACCGCGCAGTCTATTCCTTCGATGATTTTGATCACACAAATACACAATGTCCCCATGGATCTAGCGAATGGGGTGCCGAGGTGATGGATCTCACCAACTTCTCCGATTCCGATACAGCCACCCCGAGGTCTCCGGCGCCGGAGTAGGCGATAACGCGTTGCTGCACCTGCACTGACCTTCGCCGCGGCCACCACCTGTGGCTGAGCCCGCACACCCCTTCTGTGATGATAAATAAATAAGAGAAGAGTGATGGGACCTGAGTGCAAAAAAGCTCCGCTCAGGTATTCAGCGCGACTCAGTGGTCAAACCCAGCCCAATACAGTACTGCCGTCCATCCAGTTCCTTCATTAGCTCTTGCTGGCTCGGTCTCCGCGACGTAGGCCCTCCATGGACGCAGCAGAAGAGAGGGGATTACTGTTCCATGAGGATGGGGATCATCAGCCGCTCCTTCTTCCATCCCAGGTCAATTTTACTTTTTTTTTCTTCTTCTTTTCTGAATTTCCATTGGTCGGACTACAGTTCATCCTAGTTAGTTCTAGCGTGTAGAGTTTTAATTTCCCAAAGTTCATCCTAGCAATTTGATAAATACTTCATTCTATTGGATCCGAAGTCCAAACTGAAACTGGAGACAGCAAGATGAGAGTCTCCCGAGTCCTTGCTTCGGTGATGTTGAAATTTTGATTGACGCACAACGTTTTTTTTGAATGTGCAGTAGTAATCTACTGGCCTCATTTGGAATTAAGGACTATTAAGGAATATTTGTACTACCAAATTACTACGTAATCCTTTCTATTTTTCCATAGTTAGGAAAATTAAGGGAAGTACCCTTTTTCCAGCATGTCCTTAGGTGGTTAAGGCGTAAGACTGAGCCTGAGTGCTGCTATTTCTTAGCAGGATGTAAGTATTTACACAGGTGATGGGTCCGTTGACATCAAAGGGCGTCCTGCTACAAGGCGCACCACAGGCGATTGGCGAGCATGCTTCTTCATCCTAGGTAACATATAGCGTTGTTCATACACGGTTTGGCCCTTTGTTCCAATCCGGCTAGCACTGACCATAGTTGTATGCTTGCGCAAGTTCTCAAGAAATATTAAATTGAACGCCAGATTGCTTCTATGTGCTGATTTTACACGGTTTGGTAAAACCCATGTTGAGCGAGCGGTGCATATCGCACCAAAGTTTGGTGAAGTGTTTACTAAAGGAACTCCTTGTTTTCTCATAACACATAATTATTGTACTCCCTCCGTCTCAAAATAGATGTCCCAGGTATGTCAAAATTTGAGACGGAGGGAGTAGTAGTGAGCTATTTTCCTCAATGAATTTTGACTAAGGGTTAAAAATTTAACCATTGGGTGCTGCCTGTTAGTAATAATAGTATGCCAGTTTCTTCAAATTACAGTTACAAGAATCCCATCTTTTATGTGGAGGTATATGAAATGAAAAAATTGTAACTAGCCTAAAGAGTAAAGGCTATAGGACATATGGTGCAAAATAATTTGGCGACTCTGCATATTTTGTATATGAGGTTTGACAAGCTCTAGTAATGCTAATCTACTGACAGGGAATGAGTGTTGTGAGCGTCTGGCCTACTATGGAATTGCAAAAAATCTAGTCACTTATCTTAAAATAAAGCTTCATCAAGGCAATCTTGAAGCTGCAAGAAATGTCACCACTTGGCAAGGGACCTGCTATCTGACTCCCCTTATTGGAGCCGTCTTAGCAGATTCTTATTGGGGAAAGTACTGGACTATTGCTGTTTTCTCATCAATTTATTTTATTGTAAGTACAAGATAACGTCAACCAACTTTTTTTTCTATCTAAGTTGTTCCATAATGCTTCATCCTGGCATAGAAAACAATGTTGCACATTCTGCTTGGTAACTTCTGAGTACTTGCAGATAAGAATCCAAAAGATCTTCCCTTTTAAGTTTATATGCTGAACATGTTGATCTTGTTATATAAAGTTTATTTTGATGAAACATCGATTGCATGCATCTTAATGTATATAGCAACCATTTTAATCGTGTATTCTTTTTACTGAAGGGTCTGGCCGTTTTAACGCTGTCAGCATCACTTCCAGCACTTCAACCACCGTCATGCTTAGGATCTGTTTGTCCAGAAGCAAGCTTTCTACAGAATGGCTCATTTTTCCTTGGTCTATATATGATTGCCCTAGGGACTGGAGGTATTAAACCATGTGTGTCATCCTTTGGAGCTGATCAATTTGATGACAGTGATCCGACAGAGAGAGTTAAGCAGGGTTCCTTCTTCAATTGGTTCTATTTCTCCATAAATATCGGTTCATTCATATCAGGCACTGTTATTGTTTGGATACAAGATAACTCAGGTTGGGGAATAGGATTTGCGATTCCTACTGTATTTATGGCATTGGCTATTGTAAGCTTCTTTGCAGCCTCAAATAGGTATAGATTTCAGAAACCTGGTGGGAGCCCACTTACAAGACTGTGCCAGGTCGTAGTTGCAGCATTCCGTAAGTGGCATGTCAAAGTGCCACATGATGCTTCTCTTCTATATGAAGTTGATGGTCAACATTCAGCAATACAGGGAAGCCGAAAGTTGGAACACACAAGCGAACTTGAGTAACTATCTTCCTTATAAGCTACATTATTGTCTTACTTTTAGTATGATATGTGGATGTATTTGTGCAAAGAATAAAGTTATTTGCAGGACTAGTGAAGACATTGAATTGTGAAACAACCTTCATTATGGTTCGCACTTGATATTGGCGGAAAATAAATACCTTTCTACAACCGAAGTAGAACGGACAGAGCCAGGACACCATGCTATATGCATAGCAGTAATTCACGTGGGTACTGGGAACACACAGTTATGGCTGCTGGTATCGATAGTGATCGATATCATCTGTTGTCTGCAGATTAAATATATCTCAACACATGTTGATGAGTCTTTCTCAGACTTTTGAGTTTCAAGTGTAAATATTTGAATGTAATATAACTATAATTTCAGGATAGGGCTGGACTGTCACTTTTTGTATGATACTCGCAGTTTTCCCAGTATTTTTTCTGTAGCTAGCTTTCCTCTCAACTCCTTTGTCGTACGACTATTACAACATTTAATCTACCTTCCTTTTCCATAGATTCCTTGACAAGGCTGCCATCATATCATCTGCTGATGCCAAGAGTGACCTTTTGACAAGCACATGGAGGCTATGCACAGTCACCCAGGTGGAAGAACTAAAGATCCTAGTAAGAATGTTCCCAGTTTTTGCAACTACAATCGTATTCAATGCGGTGTACGCTCAGAACTCTTCCATGTTCATAGAGCAGGGAATGGTTCTTGACAAGCGGGTTGGGTCTTTCAATGTTCCTCCTGCATCCCTCTCGACTTTTGATGTAATCAGTGTCATTATATGGGTCCCACTATATGACCGTGTTGTCATACCTGTAGCTAGAAAGTTCACTGGAAGGGAAAAGGGTTTCTCTGAGCTACAGCGGATTGGCATTGGACTAGTCCTGTCCATTATCGCGATGATGTCTGCATCTCTTGTTGAGATGAAGCGCCTAGAGATTGCCATGTCTGAAGGTCTTACCCATGAAAAGGTTGCAGTTCCGATGAGCATTCTTTGGCAGATACCACAATATTTCTTTGTTGGCGCTGCCGAGGTTTTCACTAATATTGGTCAACTTGAGTTCTTCTACGATCAGGCCCCAGATGCCATGAGGAGTTTATGTGCTGCATTTGCGCTCGTTACGGTCTCAGCAGGGAGCTATTTAAGCTCAATCATATTGACCTTGGTGTCATATGTTACAACTCAAGGGGGAGATCCTGGATGGATCCCGGATAACCTGAACGAAGGCCATCTTGACCGGTTTTTTTGGTTGATTGCTGGGATCAGCTTTGTTAATTTGCTGGTTTACATTGTCTGCGCAGTGAGATACAGGTATAAGAATGTATGATGGTTATAGCTACTGTGTTCTAGTTCTTGTAATTTCATGGAAGCAGTGCATTGTATATTTGTATAGACTAAACTGTAAGACATATCACGATGCCTTCGAGGAAAAAAAAAGGGCCTTCAATTGGGTTTCCTTTGCTATTCTTGGTGATGAATTTTAGACAATTTCTTTGATAATTTGGTGATTGGGTTTTGTATGAAATGGATACCACCAGAATTATACAAAACGTGTTTCTATTTTTTCCTGTTTAAAAGCTAGCCAAAAAGCACTATTCTACTGAATACTATGTGTTGCATGTGCAGGTAAGAACTAACACTATAAAGTATAATTTGTGTCGTCGTTGCTGTTTTATCATTTCTTGCAAACCAGCAGCTGTAAATAATGCTCATATTTACAAGATAGTATGTTAAAGGAGGAAAGCAAATGTGCACACAATTTAATCTTTCAACTGAGCAGATACACTGTGCAAGACATATACTAGCAGCTAATGGCAGCATGAGAAGGACAATCTCTTGAAGCTTGATGTGTGCTGTAGAAGATTCTGTCAGTATCTCCTGGTGCGGAGCTGAGGCACCCGCCCCTGCGTCGCCCTCCCCTGGCGACACGGGGAAACCCTAGCCGCCGGCCGCTAGGGACCTCCCCACCCTCGCCGCCGCCGGAGGGGCCTCCGGCGAAGCCGTGGAGCCCCAGGGAAGGTGGTGGCGGGGCTCTCCTTCCTTCCTCGTGGCCAGGCTGGTGCGAGACGGCGGCCATGGCGGGGCAGCGTCCTCTGCTCCGGCTCTGCGGGCGGCGGGGCGGCGCTGCGGATGGCGTGCTCGACTCACGGACCTGGGGTGGCGCGTGGCGGCCAGGCCTCGACGCGGGGGGCCTGTGGCTCCCTCCTCCTTCCTCCGGCAGGCGGCGGCCGTTTCTTGCCTGGCGGCGCCCCCGCCTAGTGGAGGCCAGAGTGGCCCCGGACGGTGGCCGTGGCAGGGAGGCGGAGGCGGGCAGAGCGGGCCGGCCGATCCAGATCTAGGCCCTTTTGAGCTCAATCTGGGTTGTGCGGGCCCTAGCCCGCTGGCCCTGCGCTGGGTGTGCAGGTGAGCCTTGCTCCACACAGGTTGGGTCGCCTAGGCGACGTTGCTGGCAACGGCGACGACGTCGATAGCCGGGTGCGCCCCCCACTTCCCCTTGGCCGTCCTCCCCGGCCCCGAGCACAGGGATGTTGCTGCTTTGGCCGGGTCGAGTGGAGCCCAATGCCTTCTTGGTGTGGCGGCTCGAGGTGTTTTCGGACGCCGGCGGCGGGGGTGGCGGTGTTGGGTGACCAGCGATGCTTCCTTGAGGCGGCTGTGCGCAAACCTGCCGGTGACTCCTCCTGGTGCCAGCGTGGAGGCTCCATGTGAGGAACGGGGTGCTCGGTTGCGGGAACGAGGTACCAAGCCCCGGGCGAAAGCCCTGCCTTTGGGCTGGTGACGGCGATGCCTATGGGTGTCGTGTCCTGTTGAGGTGTCACCGAGGAGCTTCGGCACCTCCCTCGCCTAGGGTGTCAGGTTCCGGGTGAAAACCCCAGATTTGGCTTGCCAGATTGGGCAATGGCGGTGTCTTCGACGTCGTACCCTCCATGGTGGCGTCGTCTTGGAAACCTGATTCCCTGGTACGAGTCTAGCTCATCGTCATGGTCGTCGGTGTTGGCCTCATGCGGCGTCTGAGTGCAGATGGAGCGTCGGCCTCTCGAGTGGTATTGCGGATGGCTTGCGCAATGGGGATCCTCCCCGGACGGCGCGAGCAAGCCTCCGGATGACTAGTGGTGGGCTAGCCTCTGTGGTTGATGACGGATCGGCGAAGACTGCATGCTAGTAAGCTTGTTGAGGTCGCAAGGAGGTAGCCATTGCGCCGGTGGTGTACCCGGATCTAAGTTGAGCCTGGATGGCTCGCGGGATCCAGGTGAGAGCCATCTTGGTTGCGATTGGCATGCTCCTGGTGATATCGACGATGCAAAAGTACTGCGACTTTCATCGGTAGGGGTTTTGTTCGGTGGAGGAGCTCACTCTGTGGCGTCCTGGAGAAGCACTAAGCGGATTTCGACGTTAGCCGTAGTCTTGTCTTGAGTGTTGGGTGTGTTGTATTTATGGATGTATCGGTCCTCTCTTAGGCCTGTAAATCAAACTCCTTTTTATATCAATAAATCGAACTGCAAAGATTTTTGAGTTTTCGTGAAAAAAAAATCACGCGAGAAAATCACCTCGCGTGAACATCTGCTGCACAACTGCACATCAAAATTTAGCCATGAAACCAAAAAATGGATTAGTTAAGCAACGAAGCAGGGGAGCTCTGCACCCATTAATGTGATAATAAGTAAATAAGAGAAGAGTAAGAGGACCTGCCTGCAAAAAGACCAAATTAAGTCAGGAGGACTCGGCGGTCAAACCCAGCCTACCCAGTTTCTTGCTCTTTGCAGATTCGATCTCCGCGACGGAGATCCTCGATGGACGCAGCAGAAGAGAGAATATTAAGTGTCCGAGAGGACGTGGATCATCTGCCGCTCCTTCATCCTTCCCTGGTAGGCTGGTAAATCTTACTGTTTCCCTTTTTTTCCTTTTCTGGATTTCCATTGCACAGACTCTGTTTCGTCCTAGTTAGTTCTAGCCTGTAGAGCTTAAACTTTTCTACTATGTAGCTAGGGATCCTCTTCTGTTTTATTACTGAAAGAGAGAATTAAGTTGATAAATCCTTCATCCTCTTGGCCTCTGGGTTCAACACATTCTCAAAAAAAGAAATTGGAAACAGCAAGATGATGAATGGAAGCTATCTCCTGAGTTCTTGCTTCAGTGATGTTGACATTTTGATTCACGTATTGGAAATCTATCTGGGAATTCTGGGAACCTGTCAAACGCAAGATTTTGTTGCTGGGTTGGCCGTCGCTGATAGCTGCTGGACTTCTGAACGTCGTCTGCGCCATGGCCTGTCTGATCTTGACAGTTTGTGTGCCGTGTCATCAGGAGAGCGAGTCAGTTTTCCATCTCCTAACTCAACGATGTGCTCTCAGGCACGGCTGCCAGATGTATAGGAAAATAGGCTAGCGAGTTCTAGTTTCTTCTAATACAAAGACACACTTTCGAGGAAAATTTTGACTCAGGTGCAACACTTTTCTCTAATGCGTAGTACAACCTCTGAGCCAATTTAATTGGTGCAGGTTTTGACAGCTAAACCTAAGAAAATTAAATCGGAAAGCAGGGAGTAGTAATCTTTAGGACTCACATGGAGTTCAGGATTCTAATAGGAATTTTGTAGAGTACCAAATTACTAAATAATCCCTTTTATGTGCCCATGTTAGGAAAATTAATTGATACAACTTGGTAATTCTTATTCAGCGTGTCCTTAGGTTTCTAAGACCGAGTCTAAGTGATTGTTATTTCTTAGCAGGATGAAAGTCTTTACACTGGTGATGGGTCAGTTGATATCAAAGGGCGCCCTGCAACAAGGCATACCACGGGCAATTGGCGAGCATGCTTCTTCATCCTAGGTAACATATAGGGTGTTCATACACAGTTTGGGCAGTTTGATCCAAACTAGCTAGCAGTGACCGTAATTCTATTTTATCACAAGTTCTCAAGAAAAAATAGATTGAATCCCAACTTGATTCACTGTTTGGCAGAGTGACATGAGTGTTTACTGAAGAAACTCCTTTTTTTCTCTTAACAAATAATTGTACTAGTGATCTATTGTCCCTAGTACGCACATCCTTTAATGCATTTTTACGAACGATTAAACATTTGTGTATTGGTTACTACCTCTTACTGTTAGTGATAATCCTCTTCAAAAAAACTGTTAGTGATAATAGTATGACATCTTCTTGAAATCCAAATTACAGTTATATGAACCTTTATTTACAGCTATATGGTATTAAGAAAAATAGCTAGCCAAAATATGATCGGTCATTTTGGACTCTTGTGTATATTTTGTGTATTTCAGCAATGAGGTTTGGCAAGTTCTAATGATGCTAGTCTGGTGACAGGGACTGAGTGTTGTGAGCGTCTGGCCTACTATGGAATTGCGAACAACCTAGTCACTTATCTAATAGTAAAGCTTCATCAAGGCAATCTTGAAGCTGCAAGAAATGTTACCACTTGGAAGGGGACATGCTATCTGACTCCCCTCATTGGAGCCATCTTGGCAGATTCTTATTGGGGAAAGTATTGGACTATTGCTATTTTCTCATCAGTTTATTTCATTGTAAGTACAAGATGAAGTAACCCATATACCTCATTTTTTTCCATATGCTCCATTCTGGCATAAAAAACAATGTTGCACGTTGTACTTGGTAATATCTGTGTACTTAAAATTACAATGTGGGTCTTGTTAGATTCCTTTAATTTTAATGAACCAAAAGTTCATGCATATCAATATCTTGAATCATCCATTTTAATCTGTGTGTCATCTTTTTTACTGAAGGGCCTGGCTATTTTAACGGTTTCGGCATCACTTCCAGCACTTCAACGACCTTCATGTTTAGGATCTGTTTGTCCAGAAGCAAGCTTACTTCAGAATGGCTCATTTTTCCTAGGTCTCTATATGATTGCCCTAGGGACTGGAGGCATTAAACCTTGTGTATCCTCCTTTGGAGCTGATCAATTTGATGACAGTGATCCAACAGAGAGAGTAAAGCAGGGTTCCTTCTTCAACTGGTTCTATTTCTGTATAAACACTGGTGCATTAATATCGAGCACTGTTATTGTTTGGATACAAGATAACTCAGGTTGGGGAATTGGATTTGCCATTCCAACGGTATTTATGGCATTGGCTATTGCAAGTTTCTTTTCAGCCTCTAATATGTATAGATTTCAGAAACCTGGTGGGAGTCCACTTACAAGAGTGTGCCAGGTCATTGTCGCCGCAATCCGTAAGTGGCATGTAGAAGTGCCACATGATGCTTCTCTTCTATGTGAAGTTGATGGTGAAAATTCAGCAATAGAGGGAAGCCGGAAGCTGGAGCACACAAGTGGACTTGAGTAATTATCTTCCTGCATCTTTTCCTTGATTTTAGTTTCATATGTCAACGTATTTATAGAACAACAGGAGTTATGTACAGTACTAATGTAGAAACTTATGTGTGACACAACCTTTAGTAAGGTTTCAGTCTGAGCTTCGTGGAAAATGAATACCTAAGTGCAACAAAAGGAATATGGATAGGGGGCAGACATGTCAATATGTATGGCAATAGTTCATAGTGCGTGCTAGGTACACAATATCATAGGAGCATAATAAGTTCTACTTTCTTTAGAAAATGAAATCATTTTTACCCTTGGCCTCTGCATCATAGTTCATATATGCATATAACCATAGTTATTTCACTGCATCATTGATGCATATACCCATAGTTATATTGTATAATGGGTTCTACTACTGTGGCGACGATCAATCTGATAAAAAATTAAGGATAATGATTGACTTGCGTGTTGGATGTGATGCTCACCTTTCTCACAGCGTATTATTTCTTCTTAATTCTTTGTTGTATGACTTACAATATTTCATCTATCTCCCTTTTGTATAGATTCCTTGACAAGGCAGCCACCATCTCAGCTGCTGATGCCAAGAATGACCCTTTTGCAAACCCATATAAGCTATGCACCGTCACCCAGGTGGAAGAATTGAAGATCCTAGCAAGAATGTTCCCAGTTTGGGCGACTACTATCATATTCAGTGCCGTGTTTGCTCAGAATTCCATCTTCGTAGAGCAGGGAATGGTTCTTGACAAACGGGTTGGATCTTTCAATGTTCCTCCCGCGTCCCTCTTAAGTTTCGATGTAATCAGTGTCATGATCTGGATTCCATTTTATGACCGTGTTCTCATACCCATAGCTAGAAAATTCACTGGAAGGGAAAAAGGTTTCTCTGATCTACAGCGGATGGGAATTGGATTGGTCATGTCCATTATGACAACGGCATGTGCAGCTCTTGTTGAGTTGAAGTGCTTAGAGATTGCCAGGTCTGAAGGACTTATCCATGAGAATGTTCCTGTTCCCATGAGCATTCTTTGGCAAATACCACAATATTTTTTTGCTGGTGCTGCCGAGGTTTTCACTGCTATAGGCCAACTTGAGTTCTTCTACGACCAGGCGCCGGATGCCATGAGGAGTTTATGTGCTGCATTTGCACTCATTACTGTCGCAGCAGGAAGCTACTTAAGCTCAATCTTACTGACATCGGTGTCATACCTTACAACTCAAGGAGGAGATCCTGGATGGATCCCAGATAACTTGAATGAAGGCCATCTTGACCGGTTCTTTTGGTTGATTTCGGGGATCAGCTTTGCGAATTTTCTGGTTTACATTGGTTGCGCAATGAGATATAAATATAAGAATGTTTGACGGTTATAGTTACTGTCAAGTCAGTTTATTGTAATTTGAGATTCCCTACTCATGGAAGCAATGCGTTGTATTGACTAGACTGGAAGTCCACAAGAAAATGGCTTGCAGTCGGGTTTCTTGTGCAATTCTTCTGGTGATTTATATAGATGAAAGTTTGACTGTTTGGTGGTTAGGTTTTTGTTATGAAATTGGTCCATTCACAAACTTTATCCCATGTCACTGATTAATCCCACCGATTTGTCTGTCTGGAAAGGGTTCATGAGGGTGAAAATGAATATTTTAGCAGAGGGGCTTTCAAGATTGTAACGGAACCGATACATGCTTTTGGGAGGATACATGGTGGGGATAGTCTGCTCTATGAGCAGTATCTTTCACTGTACAATATGGTCGTGACATCATGGCCTAGAGCTTAACAGGATTGATGCAAGCTTATCTCCATAAAATTCTTCTGGTGATTTATATACAGTAGATGAAAGTTTGACTGTTTGGTGGTTAGGTTTGTTATGAAATTGGTCCATTCACAAACTTTATCCCATGTCACTGATTAATCCCATCGATTTGTCTGGGTTCACGAGGGTGAAAAATGAATATTTTAGCAGAGGGGCTTTCAAGATTGTAACGGAACCGTTACACGCTTTCGGGAGGATACAGAGTTGTTACCATAAAACTACCACTTTTATGGCTAAATTCTGGAAAACTATCACTTTACGTTTTCTAGCAAAAATCTACCAGATTTTTCGTCCGTTTTCTCAAATCACACTGAACCGCTTCTAAACGCGAATTGACACTGGAGCTGACAGGGCTGGCCCACAGCGGACGCTGATGTGGCAAGTGAAGACGGCGGCCGACACGGCCGTCCACGCCCGTTAATGGCAGGGAGTGGGACCCACTCATGGCCGCTGTCCTAACGCGTTAGGGTTTTAGTTAGTGGTGTCTGAGCCTCACTCCTCCCCTGTCTCGACTTTCAACGATGGCGGCGACTCCCAGCGGCGCCGGCGGCGGGAATGGTGGAGGCAAAACAAGCGGCGGCGATGGAAGTGCCGATTCGTTCACGGGCGGCGCAGGCTCGAGCTCGAGTGATTTGCCTCCGCCGGCGGTGCTGACCCTGGAGGCGAGGTCAGCGGCTGCACTAGCTCGGGCGGTGATCTCCTCTCCGTCGAAAAACAGCCATCGTTGGTCTTCCCCTTTCGGTGGAGTCGAGTAAGATTACTCTCCCCATTTTTCCCCTTTGTTGTTCACTGAGATTGAAAGATGATGCGACTGTTAGTTGTCCATGCTTTGTTGATCACTGACATTAACCTGAAATTTGCTAATGCCCATAATGTGAAAAGATGATAGGACTGTTAGTCATTTAATTTTGTGAAATGGCAGTCACCCTGTCCAAACTAGGTACTAAATATGTTTCCTTTGTAATCTTTTGTAGCCTATATGATGGCATTTGGAAGATCAGGTTTCATTTTCACGGGGAAGATAATCTGGAGAGGACACTTTCCAGATTTGACATAATAGTGTTGAATCTGCTAGCTCTAGAGTGTTATGGGTATGGACATAGGGACATAATGTATTTTGTGAGGGAAAAGGGGAAAGGACAGGATGGGATGGTGGCAATTGAATGCATGGCTAATGTAAGGGAGATACTGGCTATTTATGAAGATGACAGTGTTTTGGATATCACTGTGCTCAGAAAGAATATAGAATGGCCTGCTGACCTAAACATTGGAGAAGAAGAACCAGAGTTAATCCAAGAACCAGTGAAACTCTCAGTTGACTCAGATGGTGTCAGCTACAACTACATATCAGATGTTGATGAAGAAGTAATTCCAGTGGCAATTGATTATTCTGATGTGTTGTACATTGGCACTCAAGAAAGCTGTAATTTTTATAAGGACAAACAAAATGTTGTTGTAGAAGTTATCAATGAGGATGATTCAGAGAATGGCGATTTAGAGAATGCTGACTCAAACAAAGAGGACTGGATGTATCCTTGCCAGGTCAACATTGAAGACCACAACAAACATGTTGCTGCTGAGTTAGAACTTATTAATAAATTAAGGACTAAGAAGAGGGAGAAAGATGTAGACCCTCAGGATGCTGCAATAATGGAGAAGATGGAAATAATGAAGAAGCGGAGAGAAGACCCTTATCTACATTTTGAAGGGTACACATATGTTGAGGAGTTTTTTGATGATGTAGAAACTGAAAATGAAACAAATGAGGAGGCTGTTGAGGTTGACTGCTTTGCCAAGAAAAAGGCAGTGAAGCCAGACCCAACTAGCAGGTGTCACCATGAGGAAGAGCAAGCACCATTTCCTTCTTTTATTATTTCCAGTGATGAGGACCTCAGTCCAGAAGATATAGGGGAAGGTGATTATGATGGGGCATTCCAGAAGTTCACACTTGCCAGTGGAAAGAAGAGAAAGTTGAAGAAGATGAACAAGAGGATTTGGTATGATCCCAACAAAGTAGACTCACACTTGCAATTCTGCATCAAGCTATGCTTCAAAGATGTTTACCAATTTAGAATAGCTCTCAAAAACTACCACATAGCCTAGCTCAGGAGCTTCCAGTATCATAGGAACAGTCCTGATAGGATTATTGTGTGGTGCACTGAAGAAGGCAAAAAACAGGGGTGTGGTTTCTACATGATAGCCTCCAAGATTGCAAATGAGTAGACTTTTTGCATTAGGAAATTCAATTGTGAGCATACTTGCATAGCTCATGGTGAGAACACAAAGGTGAGCATTGATTGGCTAGCAGCTCAATCTGAGTAGGCAATAAGGACATAACCCAATACTTGTGTTGACACTTTGATAGACAATGCTAAGTTGAAGTATGGAGTTGAAGTGCCGAAGAGCAAAGCCTACAGAGTTAGAATGAAGGCATATGATGTTGTCATTGGAGATCAGAAGAAACAATACACTAGACTGAGGGATTATTTGAATGCTATATTGGTGACCAACCCAGGCAGCAGGTGTATAGTGACAACTAAGGAGCTGGTGGAACATCCTAGCCCTAACCCAAGATTCCATGGGTTATTCATATGCTCCAATGCTTCACTACAAGGTTTTCTCAATGGATGCATACCATTCATAGGTAAAACTTACAAGTTACATATTGTAGTGCAATCTATTAGTCTTATTTATGGATTTCATGTGTTTATTGTTAACAATTGTAGGAGTAGATGGGTGTTTCATCAAATTGACAACTGGGCAGCAAATCTTAGCTGCAACTGGGAGGGATGGCAACAACAACATCTTTCCCATTGCATTGAGGCCAAGCCTGCAAGTTAGAAAAGATGATCACCAGGTCAGTATTATTAGTTGTACTTGTTTCATTTTACATGGATATGACTTGTATGTTTGTTAAGTGTTGTGCATTTGTATCAGGCTAGCAGATAGGACTACACTGAATCTTCTGGTACTAACAATACTGCCACAACAAGAAGTAATCCTGCACCTACTGCTACATCTACTCCAGTTCCTAGTGCTCCATTCAGGCATACAACAACAAGTCCCAGGCCTTTCTCAACACCAAGGCCACCTACTCATGCTACTAGTGCACCAAGTCCCAGGCCTTTCTCAGCACCAAGGCTAGTTTCTGCTTCAACAAATACTAGCACCAGAGTATCTACCAGGGAATTCAAGCCTACCCACAAGATGCAAGGTTACCTTAGTGCTGGGAAACATGCCAGTTACAGGAAGAAGGGTCAGAAGCCTGTTGCTGACAGTTCAAACGCTGTAGAGTAGTTCATGTTTATGTTTGCAAAACAATGGTATCAAAAGATCAGTGATGTTCTATTTGTGATGGAACTATGTATTTATGCTAGACCTATCTATGTATGTTGTTCTAAGTATGTTGCAAAACTCTGTAAGACATATTCAGTTCTTATATGTCTGAGACTATGTTGAATGCTTCTCTACTGATATTCAGTTGTTATTTGTCATCTTAGTAAGCATTTCATAATATGGTTCAACCTTGTCTCTATGGAACCGAACCAAAGCATTTCATAATATGGTTCAACAACAAACATTACTTTATTCAACAATAAGCATTACACAAATGGTTCAACCTAAGGATTCAAGGTAACATTACACAAATGGTTCACCTACAAACATTACAGAAATAAAATGGTTCCACACTCAAAGCTTCACTCATCATACATATAAAGGATCACTCATCACAAATATCTTTGATTTTCTTCAGCTTCACTTTGTTCACATCACTTGCATTGAACATATGATATATGGTATGCTCCATCTTATTCTTTTCTTCCTTTTGGGCAATTATATCTGCCTCCCACTTCTTTTTCTCTTTCAGTAGGGCATCTCTTTCAGCCTCCAGCTTCTTTTGTTTCACCTTAAACACATCAGCCTAGGATTTTAACACATTATTCAGTTCTTCTTTTGCATTCTTCAGCACTTCAACCTCATTCTTTAAAGTTTGTATGTGCTTCTGCTCTTGCAACTCACTGCTCCTTCTCTCATATTCTCAAAAATCATAGTGTTATTGCCGTCTTCATACATTGACCACAACTTGCTTAGTGCATTATTGAGAGTGTCAGGCCATTCTTTATCCACCCAGGACTAGAACCCACAGCTCATTGCTTGCTGAGATAAATTCATGAGTGTAAACAGATTCAGATAAATTCATGAGTGTAAACATATGGTTGTAAACATGTGTGTAAATATGGGTGTAAGCAAGGGTCTAAACACAAATATTAACATACTAAGCTAATTTACTTCTTTATGTCTGTCAGTACCAACATTCCTTTATCTGACAGTACAAACATTTCATTAAAATGCCAGCTGACAGATTAATATGATGAAGCTATATTTCAGTACAAACATGCTTTAAGCTACTTTCGATAAACTAAACTAGGTCCATGCTTTAAGCTATATAAACATTTCAGTAAACTACTTTAGATAAAATAAACTAGGTCCATGATTTAAGCTATATAAACTCATTGTCAGTAACAGATTAAGGAGTGTAATCTAAGATAAAAGGCTTAACTATTTCAATGGCAGTAACATATGTAAAAAATGTAGAAAATTTCTTACATTTTCAATCTGACACATGTAGAATCTCCGCCCAGTGTCTATCCCTTCAAAGGCTACGCATTTGCACGTCTCTAGATTGTGCATGTCATAGCGCTCGGCGCTCACGGCTATCCTGCAAAATGTCGGGTCATCAATCACATTAGGAGCATAGTCGAGTGCCGTGAAGTCCTAATCGAAGAATAATTCGACTTTAATCCGACGAACCATAATTTCGAATGAACCCTAATTTGAAATATGGGAATGGGGGATGGACTAGAGCTTACCCCTAGGTACGAGTTGCTCGACTCAAAACCGTCATGCCAGCTAGGCATGGCGACGGCGGCGGCGGTAGGCGGCGGCGCTCTCTGTCGACGGTGGCGCCAATGGCGGGGCGGGCGGGCGGCGGCGGCGCTCTCTGTCTCAAGAGCATGGTCGAGCGGGGAAGACGACTGGTGTCTAACGCGTTAGGGCAGGCAGCTATGAAGCGGCCATGAGTGGGTCCCACTCCCTGCCGTTAACGGGCGTGGACGGCCGTGTCGGCCGCCGTCTTCACTTGCCACGTCAGCATCCGCTGTGGGCCAGCCTTGTCAGCTCTAGTGTCAATTCGCGTTTAGAAGCGGTTCAGTATAATTTGAGAAAACGGACGAAAAATCTGGTAGATTTTTGCTATGAAAACGTAAAGTGGTAGTTTCCCAGAATTTAGCCACAAAAGTGATAGTTTTACGCTAACAACTCGAGGATACATGGTCTAGGGATTGTCTGCTCTATGAGCAGTAGCTTTCACTGTACAATATGGTTGTGACATCTTGGCCTAGAGCTTAATAGGACATGTGCATCTTCTTTTTCAAAAGCTTATCTCCGTAAAATCTTTTTCGGAAGCTTATCTCTGTAAAATCTACCGGTTAAACGTGCTTCGCCAGGAACAATATTTGTATGAGTGACCTCAAAGTTTTAAGATTTGTGCCGGCTCGTGGCTCAAATCTAAAAATTCTAGAGAGTTGACAGGAGTAACTACTGCTGGCCTAGCAGAGGCGGGGTGTTAATAGTACAAAGTGTGCTTTAAAGATTTGTGATGCCCCCTCTTATGTTCCTATGAATATTATATTTCCAGTATTTCCTTTAAACCTTTATTAATATCTAGCATGAACTGATGAGTTCTGGTGGAAGCCACATGCGTTCGGTATGTATGTATACAGTTAAATTACACGATGAATGATGATATTAGTTCCGGCGAGAAATTCCTATGGAAATTTAGAGGGGGTTGGGATAATTTGGGCAAACGTTGGTGAGATGTAGCAAAATGTGTTGTTATAGAGGAGACAATTCAACATTTTTTGGTGCCCCTATCCTGTCATATAAATGCATTGTACATGTGTCTTTTAATACACCCAACAAACCTGTTATTTTAATATTAATATTTTTGGCCATTGGTTGAACAGGGTAAAGAGTCGACTTAAATTTCAGATCCGATGCACTTTTATCTGAGCCATGTCAAATTATCTCTTTTTTGAACGATCAAAGGCTGCAACGCACCTAAAGCTGCTTGTTAAAGAAACGTGGCAGGTACAAAATTAGACCCAATACAACACTCACCCTAAGGACCAAAATATTCGAAGATAATGCCTCACACTTTGGAAAAACACCCTAGCACAAGAAGAAGAAAAGCAATCAAGTCCTTGGTGTCTCTGCCACCATCGCCGGCGACCTCGGAGGTGAAGCTAGCATCGAGGTCTGAGAAGAGGGCTCGACCAAACTCATCCGGCGAAAAAACTCTGCTTCCGGCGACCTCCAAATCACCGGGGACGAAACCACTTGGGGAGAAGGAGGCGTCGAGCACTGGCGCAGAAGAAGGAGCAGCAGCAGAGCGACATCCCTACTACCATTGAGTCCGACGCGATGACGGGACGAAGTCGCCACAAATCGTCAGAGGTAAGCTCCAAAGACGAACCTGCTGCCGCGGGTCACCGAAACCTGCACTCCAAACCACCACCATGGCCGCCAGAGCAAGCAGGAGGGAAAACCCGCCGCGAGAAGAACAACACCGACATCCAAAAGAGGGAGAAGAGGGACGACGCAACACTTCGCAACCCCCTCGCCACCACGGACGGTCGGGAAGGAGAAGCCAATACACCACCCGCCACTACGCCTTTCTCTCCCGCCACCATGGCCAGCCAAGATAGGCATAGAAGCATCAATTCCCTCACTAGATGCAAGCTCCTAGACCGATTATTGGGAGTCTTTGGCGCTATATCCACCCTCCCCACTTGGCTCCGACCACCGGAGCACCTCGAGAAGGTAGCTCAACCCCGTCCAACTTCAGATCACGGTCGATGATTTGGAGCCAAAACTCTAGAGAAGAACGTCCACAACGGCGGCGAGAACGCCGCAAAACTACCTACTAAACTATCATAAACTACTCCGCGCCTCCCCTCCGCCACCTTCGGCCAACATCGCTGCCGAAGGGGCTCAGGATCGGCCCGACAACTCACTTTTTCTTAGGCTACTGTTCACAGGAGAGAGGGGAGAAGAGCGAAATGTCCCGCCATGTCAAATTATCATGTTGGTATGATTGTTAACAAAAAAAATCAAATGCTTGTAGGTTATCGTCATTGTCACCCACTGAATAGGTACAAGGTGCTTCTTGCAGCATGTCACTAGTAGAAAACATCCATCTAGTCCTGGTTCGTAAGGGCCTTTAGTTCCGGTTCGTAAGGGCCTTTAGTCCCAGTTGCCAAAACAGGACTGCGGAATCAGGACTAGAGGTCCACAACGTGGCCCCGTGCCGTGCGCTGGGCTAGAGGATATTTAATCCTGGTTTGTAACACGAACCGGGACTAAAGGTTCCCTGCCACAGCAGGGTTTTGGGCCATTTGGCTGATGCGGCAGGAGATGGGGTTTTAGGGTTTTGTGTTTTCCTTTTCATTTTGTGTTTTGTGTTCAGTTATTTTTCATTTTATGTTTTCATTTCAAACAAGTTTTCGTATACATACACCACGCTACTATATAGTCCTTGTACACGTTGATGCATATATAATATAATTTCTCTTACGAGCATACATACATATATATAAAATTTGGTATATAAGTTCCAACCGGGTCCAGAGCCCGTATATTTGATTACATGGAGATTCATTACATGGATGTTTAGGGTCTATCTAGATTGTATTCTCCGTATGGGTCTATGACCTAGTCAACTAAAAATCCCGCCAATTTCTCTTGGATTTCTAGTAGTTAGTCCTGTGGTAGGAGCTTTTCCCGCATTGCGTCCAACTATAAAGAAGGAGACCAATATGAACATATCAATCATCATAAAAAAATATGAATGAAACTCAACACAAGTTATGGTAATAAAAATAAATTGTGAATATATTGTTTACATATCAAAGAGTTTTCAAGTTCTGCTCAGTAGTCATAACGCGAATGAACTCACAAATGTAATATCCACATAGATTAGTCCCTTGTGGCTGCCTCGCGCACTTTATAAGAATATAATTTAATCAAATAATAACTCAAGCATGATAATTGTATTGAAACTAGAATTAAAGAGATGTGCGGATCTAGCTCGTACTACTTACCGGGATAGGTTTAAAAATCAGTTCTTCACGCCATTGACCGCGGATCATAGTCTTGAACCGTGTCCAAACACTGCCCGGCAAAGAAAATGAATAAATGCATTAATAATTACTTGATATCTCAGAAATTGAATGAAAGAGACCGATATAGTGCGATAATAACTGAATTACTTATTGAGCATATCGATCATATTGCAGTACTCTTCCATGTCCTTTTGTAATGAGTTCATGATTTGAACTTTTCCCAAGTCAATGGAAATACTTAAAAGAATCCAGTGAAAGCTGCACAAGGTTTATATACGTCAGTAACTTATAATTTACACTCAACATCGAGTAAGCAAAGGTTAATGTGTACAAGACAGAAACACTCTCACCCGAAGTGGTATATTTCCTTACAGAAATGCTGCTTCTTGAGAAACCGGAGCAAGTTATGCTCCATGACCACGGGCTTCATCTTTAGCATAGCTTCATTAACTCGATTTTGATCAATAAACTCAAATCCATGAATTCTTCCTTTTTACATTCGATGATCTTCATTCTGCATCATAGCGTACAAAATAATATAGTGAGGATAATTACCGGCAATGAATTGAACGAGCTGAGATAGATACTTATTAATTACATAAAAAATTTAATCACTTACAGATAATAGCAACCGAGGATAGATTTGTCGAGGTCCCTTTGATGGAATAACTGAAAGATTTCCGAAAATTCAATATGGACCTCTTCTTTAATGAAGTAATGCTCCTGTCTAACTTTCGCTATGATCCATTATTTCCCTTCTTCTGTGGCTTTAATATACCATTCATGTTGTAGGGTTCTGTAGCAGAAAAAATTCTAACTAAGCGAACACTAATATCAGGATTTATACTATGTAGACATAAGCAACGGAAAGAGAGAGACAATATTCATACTCTTGAAGATCGAGTCATGCCTTATGCAGGAAGGCGTATGTTGATGAAGCCGAGCAGCTTCAAGCACCCCAAGGCCCCGCTTGGTTGGTTGAAAATTAGCCCGAAACCCCTGTTTTAGTCCGATCCAAACCGTTTTCAGCCCGAGCCCAGTATTAGACACTTGGTTCACTGGAATATTTACACCTCTAAGTTGTTTACGGCCCGTATACCTCTGTAAACATTAGGCATCTCTGGCGGTCCGTTTTATTTCTGTAGACATCGACTCCAGTCCCAAATCGAGAGTCACCACTGGCACCAATCCTAGCAGCGGAGAGTGGCGGATGGGGGTGGCTTGATTTGGACAAGCTGCACGTGGTAGCGACCCGTCTGGCAGCAGCGACCCATCCGGCGAGCAGCAGCGACGGCGACAGCGACCCGTCCGGCGAGCAGCGTCTGCGGCAGCGACCAGAGATCTGACGTGGCGACAAGGACGAGATCCGTGACGCCAAGCTCTGCCCCGTCGTCATCTGCACGGTATTGCTCCTCCTCCTACTCGTCATCTGCATGGTGGGATCTTTGCTCTGGCACACCCGTCAAAATCACCTGCCAGGCACTAGAATTCATCATTTATATCATCTTGCACTGCAAAAACACTATGCACTGCAAACTGACTGCCTTACAAACTTCATGGAGAGGGTTCAGATATCAGAGCAATATCAAAGATATGATGCCTTCTCATCTCCACTTACAATCTTCAGGACCCGTTGGTTCTAGTGCTTCATCCAACTGATAGATACGATGCCTTCCCATATACGTGGTACGACTGCTTCTACATCTGTGCTGATGCGTAATTTTATTCTTTGTTCTATTTTTGACCTTCAGTTCTGCCAATTAAGGGAGAAGAATATGCACTGCATAAGCCGACCCTCTAGATACAGAGATAAGATTGGTGAATGCCACTTGGTAATTCAATTAGTTCACCGGCCTGGCGCCTTGGCCTCTTCGTCGTAGTACTATCTATGACCATGGCAAAGCACTATTGACTAATAAGTATTCACTATTTGTATGGACTAGATGATACCCCGCGCGTTGCTGCGGGATTCATAGGTATGCAATTTTGATTGATGAAAGTGAAAATAATACCGATATATACATAAGGAGAGATTGTTGATAATAGTAGTGCCACGTGCAAAATTATGATTGTTGTAACAACTCCAAGAAGATGATTTAATCATACAAAATAAAATACATCATATTTTGACTAACGAATTGATGGCACCATTTGGGCATTCAACATGAATAAATGAAACAACATAGTAAGAACAATGGTGCTTTATCACTACCTCCATTTACAATAGCACATCAGTGTAATTGGGCAATGAAAAAAAGAACAATTAATCTCACACTTCTACCATCCAAACGATATAGCAATATGGTCTCGCCACATATCACCACGACACCATGTGACTATGTAAGTCAAATCAATAGCATTGTCAGAATTAATACCATGAAAGTAAGCATGTAAGAGGGTATCAAGAAAGTACCCGCATCTTAACCAAATATTTATAAATGTATCTACTTTTATTGCAAAAGATGTTCACCGTAGTTCAGATAATCTCATCTTGCGGAAGAACTGAGCAAATTAAACACCTCTAATCAATGGCTTGTGCAATGCCTTTGATGTAGCATTTGACATCATAAGAGCAACACAAACATACTCAAACGGTTGAGTGTTTCTGATGAGATATAAAAGATATATGAGATTGATATTTACTACAATTGGAAATGTAATTATTGTCTCGACTGCCTTAAGATGACTATATGGGCATAAAATAGAGGAGCGCATGCTGTTATATAAATTGGTTACCTTAATTCCATGTGTAGATATATCTAGCAGTCAAATAACGTGCATGTGTACTTTCAGAAGTGTTGCAGTATCTACCATTAACAGATAGCAGTGTGCGACGAAGAACTGCACCCAGTTGTGGAGGTTTGACATTACGTAAAGAGCCTAAAAAGTTAAAAAATAATTACATGCATCTACAAGCAATCTATCAAATGATTATGGGGATCAAAAAGACAAAAGAGATGTTACCGTTAGATCTAAAGCCAAGAATATTTTTTATCTAAACAAAAGCACTACAGTAATTAGAAATTATAAGGTGGGTCACCTTTTGAGTTAAGAGAAAGAAATGGTTTACCCTGAGTACTGAGTTTTTATTTTTTTAGTATATGACGGCATGACGCTTATTAGAAAGTAATTTAGCTGGATTCAGAAAAGCTTCTTGCTTTCGCACGCTTAATATTCCTTTTATCATCGTCTTCCTGCAAGAAAAAAAGTAGGAGTATACATAATGAGATCTGCAGCAGCCGTATGCATTCAAGTGTTTACTGGAATCAGTCGATATTCATACTTGCACATGTGTATTAACTCAATCAAACTAATGTCTACTCAAGCCACTACGATTTCAGATTATACTTCTAGAGCAGATGGTATGTAGCAAATTTAGCTAGATTCCATTGTAGTGGAGGCATTCAGTGGTGAATGAACACAATAAGAGAGACACACCCAATCGATCAACACTCTAACACCAGGGTATGGTGGCGGTAAAGCAGCATGATATTACAGGGGACTGAGATTGACGGTTTGAGGGAATCTTGTCTAGACTAACCTGGTCAGGTAAGGGGATTGAAATGGCATCGAGCACCGCCCAGGGAAAGAGATTTGTCCCATCCAGCACATGCGCGCAATGAGCGACCAGGCTACAAACGTCCTGTGTAGCACGGTGTGGAGAGAAATATTATTGAAATGGTGGATAAGAGGAGGGGGTGTCTCACCGGCGGTGGTTGAGGATCCAATCGGAGAACAGACTGACACTGTCAACAAAGTCCGGCCTGGCATGGACAACTGATGATGCAAAGGGGGCAGCTCCGCGCCTCCGCGGCTTAAAAAGCGAGAGAAGCTAGAGCTAATGGATCGTTCGGTTACTCCTGTGTGGGGAATATGAAGAGGCGTGGAGAGGAAATCCATCAGTTCCTTCTAATTTGTTGCATCGGCAGAAACGGAAGAGGCGAAAATTTTGAAGACGAACGGTTCTATGGAAAATGAGGAGACTGCGTTTTGTGTGAAGAAAATAAATCCGAAAAAATATACGTGATTTCATGATGAGGTGGCATTTTGGTGTTGTGGTGTCAGATTTGCTTAGGTGGCAGTCTACTATTGCTTAGAGATGATTGATGAGGTGGATAGATTGCATGTCAAGAGAAATAAATTTAGTGGGGATCACCTATTTAGTTATTATAGATTATGGTCATCCATGGAGCTAGCTTAATTTTTTTGAAGTAGTGGAGCTAGCTTAATTAACTTGCTGGCACATAGTACATGCATGCATTAATTGTCTCCATTTTACTACTTTATAGAAGAAAATGTTTGAGTTAGCGTGAATATTTAATGGCTATTTTCCATCTAAACTTACACGCACTGACCTATTTGGTTGAAGATTAGCTTCTGGATGAAGCACAATAATCATTATCTGGATTAGCTTTTGAATGAAGCGCAATAATCATTATCTGTCATAAAAGAGATCTAATTCATCAAAAACTTTCTACAGGAGCACTAAATTGAGTACATACTCTTTTTTTGTGTAAATTTGACAATGTTAATTTCTCTAGAGGTTTTAGGCCTACATACTAGAGCCACCTGTAGGCGGCAGTGGTAGATGTAATTAGCCCATGTGTGGAAAAATTAACACACGTGTCTTTTTTCCTTTGTGGATTATTGTTGCGTGGATTCAATTCTTAAATTCTTAAATAAATATGTTGTTACTCTTAAATAAAAATTAACACACATGTATTTGGTTCACTACTATCTGTCAATGCACTATGACACACACAGCCCATTACCACAGTATTGTTCACTTTGCTCATAGTCTCTATTTATCTTATTTTGAACCTTATCAGTTTTAGGATCTGAAATCTCAAACGGCACATGATTATTTTGATTTACTAATATTGTTTATCTTATTTATCTTATTTTGATTTACTACTATTGTTTATTTATCATGCCAATGAGGATCGATAATCATAGAACAGGCTATTTTGATTTGTAATATTGATTTCTAATATTGATAATCATAGAACAAGCTATTTTCTAATATTGATTTCTTTTATTTAGGATGCCAAGTTTAAGTCTTTAGAAGTCCATCCAAGTTCAAATCTTTAAAAGTCCATTCGAGTTCCAAGACTGTTGAACGGCTATTATTTGTAATTTAAGTAACTTACTTTGTTGTCGATCTAAAAAACCAAAATTTGAGAGTCTGAGAGGTGCATGTTTAAAGATTATTCGTGTATGTTGTACTGAAGTTTGAGAGTTTGAGGCTATTATTCGTGTATGTTGTTCAAAGATTCAATTTTTATGGACATCTGTATGTTTTACTTCTCCCGGACTGTACACGTCTAAATCCCTCTGGAGAAAACTGTACACGTCTAAATCATCCCGGGAGAAAACCGGAGCTAGAAAATACACCGGACTCCTAAGAGAGGCCCAAGTGTGATTCCTACGAAGTACTACACACGTCCGGTGTAGGCGACGTCTCCTGGGCTCTGATCTAGCCGATCAGCTGAAAAAGAAGATGTTGGATCAAAGATCACACATCAATAGTGTGAAGGTGCAGAACTTACAACCCGAGAGATCCTCTCCAATATTACGGAGAATTCCTCGGCGGAAGTGAGAGAGAGAGAATAGGAGAATGGGGTGATTCCAAAGGGAAGGGGAGACCCCTATATATACTGAGAGGGGGAGGCGCACCACCCAAGGGCAGGCAGTGTGGGACTAATGCCCACACCCGCCGGCCACCTAGGGGAAACCGCCAGCCCTAGGTGGGCCCCACTTGGGTGGCCCACCAAGCCTTGGCCGGATGGCCCCCTTCCCCAGGCGCCTTGCCCCTTTGGGCCTCCCCTCCAGGTGAGGCCCAATAATATATAAAAATAAAATAAAATATATATATTTTAATATTAATTCTCTAATTAATGTAAAAAACATATATTATTATATTCTCTACATCAGATGTTATCCGGAACTATTCTGATTTCTCTTTCTCTATTTCTCCTATGATACCGCATCTACCCTAAGCATCCCCACCCTTCAGTGTGACATCTGTCGGTTCGGAAACACTCCAGACATGATTGATACATCTCTCATATCAATGATCAATAGAGGGACCTGGATGGCCATGTGACTCCCGTGTGTTTCACGAATTTTATCGCTCGAACCGTGAAAAGTCGTTTCCCATTCCCTTTGTCATTTGATACCTAGTTCATCCATGACTTGATCTTTAGTATCCTCATACCTTAGTTCGGTCTCGTTACCGATAAACTTGTTTACTCGTTCCCATGTCGATGCATTCTGTAACCAAGTCACATACTTGAAAGCTTTATTAATGCAACGTCACTAAGATGGCCACATGTATCTAACTGTTACATGGATTGACAAATCTTGGTCTTGATATGTACTCCTCTACGCGTCCCTTTGGAAAACCTGAGTGGCACCTTTTTGATCACCCTGTTACGAGATGATGCTTTATACCATCAAAGCTTCCTCCAGAACGGTGATTTGCATTACCTCACAACCTAAGGATCAGGTTACAAGATTTACTGTATTTATCATCAATGATGAACTTTGTAACTAGATATCATTAAGATATAACTATCGGATGTTTGTATATCACATCATTCAACTAATGATATGACCTCATTGTTTTGGCATAAATGCCCATGATCTTGAAACCCAGATCATCCTCATGACCAATGAACTAGTTCGCTAGAGATAACTAGAGACAGCGTTTGTTTACATACCACACGTGTATTAACGTTTCGTATTAATACAATTATAGCATAGTATGAAACGTATTATGAACATACAAGAGATATATCAAACAATACACTATATTATTTGCCTCTAGGGCATATCTCCTTTAGTCTCCCACTTGCACTAGAGTATAAATAAATCTAATTTACAATAGGCAGGAACCTAACACCGATGGCATCTCGGTGTTGTTCGTGCTTGACTTGTAGGAGAGCTTTAGTTAAAGAATCTACCACATTCAGATCCGTGTTTACTTTGCAAATATTGATTTCACCTTCGTCAACGTTATGCTAGATGACGTGAAACCGAAGCTTGATGTGTTTGGCCATGGAATGAGTCCTTGGTTCCTATGTGTTTGCAATAGTGCCTGCGTTGTCACAATAGATCATCACGGGGTCTTGTACGCTTGGAATGACTCTTAGTTCGATGATGAAATTCCTTAGCCAAACAGCTTCATTTGCCACATCAGCTGCAGCAATGTATTCAAACTCCATTGAAGACTGCGCCACCACCGGCTGCTTCTTGCTCTTCCAGCTTACCGCCCCACCATTCACTAGGAACACAAATCCTGTCTAAGACTTCGAGTCATCATGATCTGAGTTCCAGCTCGCATCCATGTAATCGGTTACGTTTAGAGCTTCATCACTTCCTCCACAGACTAGGAACATATCCTTTGTTCTCTTAAGATACTTCAGGATATTCTTAATAGATGTCCAATGATCTGATCCTGGATTACTCTGGTATCAGCTCATCAGACTAAGAGCCAATGCCACATAAGGCGAGTACTTAACATTGCATACATGATAGATCCTATGGCTAAAGCATAGGGGACGTAAGACATCTTTTCTGTATCAGCATCCGTTACGGACATTGAGTTAATGCAATTGGATGTCTTGATATATCTTTATAGATTTTGATGCCTAATATGTACGCAGCTGAAAGATCACGGATGTCGCCTAGAGGGGGGTGAATAGGTGGTTTAAAACTTTTACGAGATGGGCTTAACAATGGAGGAATAAAACTAGCATTTTCTTTTGTTAAGCACAAAGCCTAGATATTTACCTATGTGCACAAACAACTTATGCTAAACAAGACAAGCAACAATGTGATAGAAATATAGAATACTTCAAGCATGAAGGCTATCACAATGTAAAGTGCATAAGTAAAGAGCTCGGGTATAGAGATAACCGAGACACGCGGGGACAACGGTATTTTACCGAGTTCCTCCCAACAAGGGAGTACGCATCGTTGGAGGGGTGGGCGGTACTAAGACCACCAACACCACAAGAGGCCTCACCCTATTCTCCCGAGCACCCACCACGCGGTCAAGCACCCGTTCCACTATGGGACACTTGAGGGCGGTCACCAAACCCGTACAAGATTGGGAATATCTCCACAATTTAATTGGAGGCTCCCAATAATCACCACCAAGGCCTCAATCTCGGGGAGAGCTTTACAACTTAATTGAAGGCCCCAAGAACACGCCACAAAGGCCAGACAACCGTCTAGGGTTCCAAGAACCCAAGAGGGACAAACTTCTTGAATATCACCAACCAAATCCTCCAGAGAGAACACAAACTGATGCACCTAATGCAAATGGTAAGAACACCACAAATATGCTCCAATTCTTCACTCTCAAGTTCCAACAATGCTGCTAAAGCAATTGGGGGAACAAGAGAGGAAGAACACAAAGGGGAACACAAAATCCCCCAAGATCTAGATCCCAAAGATTCACTCACAAAGAGATGATTTGGTTTGGTCAATTGTAGATCTAGATCTCCTCTTACTTCTCCTCAAATATTGGCAAGAATTATTGGAGGGGGAGGAAGAAATCAAGAACAAGAGAAGTCAAAACAATGAGGCAAAATGGCTTGAGAAAAGAAGAAGTAATTGAAAAAGAGAGAGAGAGGAGGCTATTTATAGTGGCCTAGTTTTTCTTTCCGTTGGGGCCTTTTTAGGCCATGGGCCGGTAGTACCGGATTGGCCCGGTACTACCGCTCCCTGGCGACACGAGCGGGTCAACACGGGAGCCTGGGCCTTGGCGATCTGGTGAGCAACAAAGGAAAGCGAGCCAGCCAAAGGGGATCAGGGCAGGCAGGAGCGAGCGGGCGAGCGAGCGCTGCGGGCAAGTGGACGCGCGCGGGAAAGGGGATCGGTGGCGAGCTGCTTGCGGGAGCAAGAGTGAAGCGGCAGCGCTGTCGGGCGAGCTGGGCCGGCCTAGCGAGTGACACTGCGGAGCGAGCCACACGAGCCGGCAGCGATCGAGCGAGGGAGCAGAGCGCGTGAGAGCAGAGGGGATCAGGAACTGGGCGGCTGCGTGGGGCCAGCACGAGGGAGCTGGGCCTGGGAGCAGCTGGGCCGGCCGGTAGTACCGGTTAGCCGGCCCGGTACTATCACTGAGGCCCGGTAGCACCGTCCAGGCCTACCAGGCGACACAGAGGCAGAAGGCAGCACGCAGGTGCGAGCGCTAGTGCCAGCCAGTACTACTGCTCGGTCCAAAATCTATTTTTTCTTTTTCTTTTTAAAACAAATAAGAGGCAGATAATCAAACCGTGATAACTAGAGCTAGGGAACTCCGATTGATCCGAAACCAATTTTATTGGAAAGAGGACAACAAGAGATACCCAACAAATTTTGTTAAAAATATTGGATATAACCAAGTGAGAAAGTATCAAGTATTATAATGTGAGATACCTCACTCGGTGAGCATTCGGAAAACCTCTGAGATAAAAAACGCAACAAGGTATAAAAGGCAAATCCGTTTTTGATGAACAAGAGCTTGTTATGAAGATAACCACAAGCTCTATATCCTCACATGGATAGGACCAGCAAACAACCAAGAAAGATGTTGCTAAGAATGCAAAGGTTTGAGCTCTCTCTGAACGATACAGTCAAGTTACTCAATCGAGAGCCCATCTTGATAGTACGACTATCTATCCTAAACTCGGTCTCTCAACTACCAACACGAGACCGTCAAAAGGGAAAACCTATCAAGAATACCTTTTCCTTGAGCATACTTTGACCTTGTCTTGAAGCCAACACATGCTCCAAGCGATGCCAATGGACAAATCCTACAAGTGAAACTTAATGCACACATTAGTCCATAAAGATTATCATTAATTACCAAAACCACACATGGGGGCCCACATGCTCTTTCAGCAGCTTCACCTAAGTCCTTCATGGAAAATTGACTACTCAAATATGCTTTCACGCTTTTCATATGATCCACATCGTTTCCCATGGGTAATATGTCATCCACATATACTACTAGAAAAACCACTGAGCTCCCACTCGCTTTCTTGTAAACACGGAACTCTTGTTGATTTTGGATGAATCCAAAACTCTTGATCACTTGATCAAAACATCGGTTCCAACTCCGAGATGCTTTCTTCAATCCATAAATGGATCGCTGAAGTTTGCACACCATTCCGACATCCTTAGGATCAACAAAACCTTCTGGTTGCATCATATATAACTCTTCATCAATGTATCCATTTAGGAATGTGGTTTTGACATCCATCTGCCATATTTCATAGTCGAAATGGGCAGCAATCTAGTAAAATCTGGACAGCTTTAAGCATCACTACGGGAGAGAAAGTCTCATCGTAGTCAACTCCTTGAATTTGTCGAAACCCTTTTGCGATAAGTCGAGCTTTGTGAATGGTCACATTACCATTCGCATCTATCTTTTTCTTAAAGATCCATTTATTGTCCACGGCCTTGCGGCCTTCTGAAAGATCTACTAAAGTCCAAACTTGGTTTTCATAAATGGATCCTATTTCGGATTTCATGGCTTCTAGCCATTTCTCAGAATCAACACTTTCCATAGCCTCTTCATAGTTTGTAGGTTCTTCCTGTTTATCTAGTATGACAGACATTACAAGGCTACTGTACCAATCAGGAGTGGTAAGAACTCTTGTAGACTTGCGAACCGCGGGAGTTTTGATGTTGTCTTGATCATTATCATTAGGTTCTTCTTCCATGTTGGAGAGCGGTCTTGGAATGGCTTTTGTTGTGCTACTCGGAATTTGGAGAGAAGGGTCAACAATTTCATCTAACTCAATTTTCCTTCCACTGACTCCTTTAGCGAGAAACTCTTTCTCAAGAAAGGTGTCATTTTTCGCGACAAACGTTGTGTCTTCGACTTGGTTGTAGAAGGTATACCCAACTGTTTCCCTTGGGTATCCTATGAAGATACATTTTCCGCCTTGGTTTTAAATTTGGCAGGCTGTAGTTTCTTGACATAAGCCTCATATCCCCAAAATTTTAGAAATGACAACATTGGCTTCTTACCTTACCATATCTCATATGGGGTTGTCTCCACGGATTTGGATGGTGCTCGGTTTAAAATAAAAGCAGCGGTTTCTAACACATATTCCCAAAATGACACAGACAAATCAGTTAAAGACATCATGGAGCACAAACTATCTAATAGAGTACGGTTACATTGTTTCGACACACCATTACGATGTGGTGTTCCGGCTGGCGTAAGCTGTGGGATAATCCCACAATCCTTCAAGTGCATGTTAAACTCATAACTCAAATACTTTCCTACCCGATCCGATCGAGGATGCTTGATTTTTTTGTTAAGTTGATTCTCTACTTCTTTTTGAAATTCCTTGAACTTTTCAAAAGTTTCAGATTTGTGCTTCCTTAAGTAGATATATCCATATCTACTTATGTCATCAGTAAAAGTAATAAAATAACGATAACCATTGCGTGTTGAGACGCTCATTGGTCCACCCGACCAATCCTTCGACACGTCGATGCACACCAAACCAGTCCAGGTCCATCCAACGGACCCGACCAAGACGACCCTCATCGCCAACAACTTGAGTCCTGCATAGGAACTCGCGCTCATCGAATTCCTCCGTGAGCACTGGGAAATCTTCACCTGGTGTCCAGCGGACATGCCAGGAGTTCCCAGGTAATTCATCGAGCACTCACCCAATGTAAATCCTGAAGCAAGGCCAGTCAAAGAAACAATATGATGACTGTCTGAACCAAGGGAAAAAGCGGTCGGTATGGAAGTCAATAGACTCCTCAACGCTAATTTCATATGCGAGATCAAGGAAAGCACCTAGGTAGCAAATCCTGTGCTTGTTCCTAAAAAAGACACGGATATGCTGCAGATGTGCATGGACTTCACCTCCTTGAACAAGCATTGCCCGAAGAACCACTTCTCGTTGCCACAGATCGATTAGATAATCGACTCCACCACGGGATGCGAGCGCCTCTTCTTCCTCGACGCCTACTCAGACTATCATCAGATTCGAATGAAAGAGGAGGACCAGGAGAAAACAACATTCATCACGCCCTTTGGTGTCTTCTGCTACACAACGATGCCCTTTGGTCTAAAAAACGCAGGAGCCACCTACCAGCGGTGTATGTAGGCCTTCCTCAAGGACCAACTTGGTTGTAACATCCAAGTCTACGTCGATGATATCGTCGTCAAAACCAAGGAGGAAGCCTCGTTACTTGACGATCTCCGCGAGACCTTCGATAACCTCGACCGCTAACGAATAAAGTTGAATCCGAACAAGTGCGCCTTCGGCATACCATCTAGGCAATTGCTCCGGTACCTCATCTCCGCGAGAGGGATCGAGGCCAACCCAAAGAAAATAAAAGCCAAACTGGCTATGGAGAAGCCGAAAAACGTAAAAGGCGTCCAGCAGCTGGCTGGGCGAATCGCGGCGCTCAGTCGATTCATCAGTCGGATGGTCGAAAATGCACTGCCTTTCTACCAACTTCTTTGCAAGGCTGACAAATTCGAGTGGACAAACGAAGCACAAGAAGCATTCGAAGACCTCAAGCATCTACTGTCCACCTCGCCGGTGTTGGTAACACCTCGCAAAAAGGAACCATTGTTGCTATACATCTTCGCCACCAACCAGGTGGTTAGCACTGTGCTCGTAGTGGAGCGAGCCGAACAAAATAAAGTACAAGGGGTACAACACCTAGTATACTACCTCAACGAGGTGCTCACACCAACAAAACAGTGGTACCCGCATTATCAGAAGCTGGCGTACGACATCTTCATGATAGCCAGGCGACTGCGCCACTACTTCCAGGAGCACCCAATTATTGTGGTACGACGCCCCGCTAGGGCACATACTCAACAACCCCGACGCCACTGGACGAGTCACGCTCTGGGGGATAGGACCGTCTCCATGAGACATCACATATGAGAAGCAAGACACGATCAAGTCGCAAGTTCTCCCGGACTTCCTCGTGCACTGGATGGAAAACCAGCTCCCCGACAAGCCAGACATGTCCTATCTATGGACAATGCACTTCGATGGGTCCAAGCACAAGGAGGAAGCTGGCGCGGGCGTCATCCTGATGTCGCCTCAAGGTGACAAGATGAGGTATGTTCTGCGAATGCAGTTCACCGCATCCAACAATGAAGCTGAATACGAGGCCTTACTCCACGGGATGCGTATGGCAAAAGCTTGCGGCGCAAAGCGACTAGTCATCTACGATGACTCCAAACTGGTGTTCAACCAAACAATGAACGAGTGTGATGCTCTGAGCGACAACATGATCGCCTACCATGACCTCTATGACGCACTCGAGGGGGACTTTGATTGTTGCGAGCTGCGGCACGCCGGCCATGAGAGCAATGAAGAAGCAGACATACTCGCCAACATCGGCTCCACTTGTGCCTTGGTGCCACCCAGAGTATTTTTAGAGTGCATATGCGAGCGCTCCATCAAGCCAAAGTCTCTAGAGCATAAAACCAGCATGTCAAAGGACTCGGGGGCTACGCCACCCAACGAGCCAATGACACTCGACGACATGGATCCAGACACAGGACTCGAAGGCCCCATGGAGGTCATGATGATCAAGCCATCCTAGATGCAACCATACATCACATATTTGCTCAGCAAAAGGTTGCTAGATGACCCGACAGATGCATGTCATATAGCACGACGATCCAAGGCATTCACCCTCATCAATGGCGAACTGTACAAGCGCAACATTACAGGAGTCCTTCAACGGTGCATCTCCAATGGAGATGGAAGAGCCATCCTCCTCGACATACACGAAGGCACTTGCGGCCATCATGCCGGCAGTCACGCCCTCATCGCCAAAGCTCTGCGAGCTGGATTCTACTGGCCAACGGCAATGCGTGATGCTAAAGATATCATCCAGCGATGCAATGCCTACCAGCGATTCACAGACAAGCCACACGCACCTAGCGACGAGCTCAAGCAAATACTTGTGGCCTGGACCTTCGTGCAATGGGGACTCGACATGGTCGGCAAGCTCCAGAAATCTTCACTTGGAGGATATGTCTACCTCCTAGTCGCCGTCGATAAATTCACCAAGTGAATTGAGACCATGCCGGTGACAACTCAATCAGGGGCCAGCATCATTAAATTCTTCGAGTCCATCGTCTTCCGGTTTGGAGTGCCACATAGAATCATCACGGACAACGGAACAAATTTCACCTCGGACAAATTCCAGGGTTTCTGCAAAAAACTGGGAATCAACATCAGCTACGCCTCGGTGGCGCACCCTCAGACCAACAGTCAAGTCGAAAAGGCCAACGGTCTCGTCTGCAGCGGGATCAAGAAAAGGCTCCTCTGACCACTCGAAACAGTTGCTGGGTGCTGGCCTGAGGAGCTGCAATCAGTACTATGGAGCCTGCGCACAACTCCAAACAGCGCTACAGGCTACACTCCATTCTTCATGGTACACAGCGCCGAGGCGGTACTACCCGTAGAGGTAGGCTACAAAGCCCCGTGGGTAGTAGCATACAGCGAAGCAGAATCAACCCTCGCACTCGAAGACTCCGTCGATCTCCTTGATGAAGCACACGAGATTGCCACAGAGAGATCCACGATCTACCAGCAGAACCTCCGCAATTACCACAGCAGAAGGCTATGCCCCAGATCCTTCATCGAAGGAGACCTGGTCCTGCGACTGAAGCAGCAAGGGTACCTCAAACTCGAGTCCCCTTGGGAAGGACCTTATGTGATTACAGGAGTAATCCTAGGTGGCGCCTACCGCCTTAAAGATCTAGAAAGCGGAGTCGCATACTCCAATCCCTGGAACGTCGCGCAGCTGCATCGTTTCTACCCTTAGACATTTTTTACTTTACAAACAAGGCTATTCAGCTAGGCTACTTAGCCATACATTGTACCTCGTGATATTCTGCGAATAAATAAAGCTAAGTGCCCCCAACTTCGTGTTTTCTATTTTACTTGCAATTATATCACTCGGGAGCTGCGCCACCCTCTACACCTCGTTACACGAATAACGCAGTATCCTGAGTAGCTGACGCACTATCAATCGAACCCTTGGTAAATTCAGCCCAGCTGCAGCGCACCTGACAGGTTGACAAGGTGCTGAGATGAATATACATCAGGCTAACGAAAATGAACTGTAGATTACAACACACTCGAAAAACATACAAGCTAGCAAGCTTTTTTACACATTAATGGGTATCAAAAACACCCGACGCAATTGTATGAACTTTACAACACCTATACATCCATGTGCAGGTCCATATTATGATACTGTCACAAAAGGAGAACATTTGTCTGCTCTTCAAAGAAATCAATGATATCTTCGGCTGGCTGATCAACCGCCTGGTAATGTGGCACCATGTTCCATGTCATCCCTTCTAGCAGGGGCGGTGGTCCAGCGGCAACAGCTGCAAAATCCATATCTGGCCGGTGCAGGCAAATAAGCGCCAATGCAGCCTTGGCACCCGCAACCACCTGCCGACGCACACACTCGCGGACCGCGTTGATATCCTGAAACTTCAACAGCAAAGCTAGCAAGCTTGAAGGCACCACATCCAGGGGAACATCTCTTGAAAAATATGCTTAAGGCACGATTGTGACTTCTTCAAGCACTATAGCACCCGTGATGCATGATCCTACAGCGTTGCCAACGCGACTACACGATCGTGATCCACCCAGAAATATCCACTAGCTTCCAGCTGCTCCTGGGTCAAGTCGTTCAATCGAATGGCAACTCGATCCCTCTCATCCTGCGGATGACGAGAACTAACAACTACAAGAGGCAGTGCAATGCATAAAGACAAAGTGCCGTCGCGAATGGCTAAAGAAAGGATAAGGAGCTAGAGAACTAACACTTGAATTGCTCATTCAATTGTGCCACCTTGATATGTCCATTTTGCATCACTATTCTATATCATAATTTACTGTTATTCATTGATATATTTCATATTAAGAGATGATACTTATGTTATTTCGTCTGTTTTTGCATGGTTGATGACTTTTGGAGCATGGATTGCTGTAGTCAGGATTCTAATGGAAAAGGGCCTATTTGGAGGTGAAATTCGTGAAGATCAGAAAATCCGGGAAAATACATGGAAAATTCTATTTTTCCAGAAGACGAAGATTGCCAGAAGGGGGAGTGGAGATGGGCCACAGGGGGACCACACCACCCCCTAGCGCAGGCAACCCTAGGCCACGCCAGCAGGTGGTGTGGCCACCCTAGCCCACTCCAGGCTCTCCCCTCTGGCGTATATTATCCCCACGGAACCCTAATATCTGGGGAGCGACCATAGAAAGATTTCGCCGCCTCTGCGGGGCGGAAAACTACAGAGAGAGAAAGATCTCTCCAGCAGACAGAATTCTGCCAGGGGAATTCCTTCTCGGAGAGGGGAAATCGTCGCCATCAACACCACCATCAAGCTGGACTTCATCGGGATCATCATCATCACCATCATCATCTCCACCACCACCATCGTCACCACTTCATACCGCTGTAACAATTGGGTTGAATCTTGCATAGTTCTTAGGGGAAACTTTCCCGGTGTTGATTACTCCTTGTAGTTGATGCTATTGAGTGAACCGTTGAATTATCGTTTATGTTCAGATTGTTACATATCATTATATCATCTCTGATCTTGATCCATATGATGTCTTGTGAGTAGTTCATTTAGTTCTTGAGGACATGGGAGAAGTCATGTTGTTAGTAGTGGAATTGTGTTGAGAAAGATTCAATAGTTTGATATTTAAGTTGTGGTGTATTTCTTCTAGTGGTGTCATGTGAACATCGAATACATGACACTTCACCTATATGGGCCTAGGGGAATGCATTGTGTATTTGGCTACTAATTGTAGGGGTTGCCGGAGTGACAGAAACCTGAACCCCCGTTAGGAAACCTTGGCACAAGGGATGTCAGGGTCTTAGAGTTTAAAGTTGTGGTTAGGCTTCTACCTTAATTAGTTTCTTGAACTTGCGGATGCTTGGAAGGGGTATAATCACAAGTATGTATTAGTCCTAGGAAGGTCGGTACATTAGCACATGTTTTCCCACACAACATTTAGAAAACTAAAGAAGATTAATCAACTATGTGAAGCGAAAGCACTTGACGATATTCCCCTGTGTCCTCGAGAATGTTTGGTCATCTTAAGTAATACAACCGGCTTGTCCTTTGCTAAAGAAAGGATTGGGCCACTTGCTTCATTTATTATTATTGTATTTTATTTACTCGTACTTTATTTACTTGTATTATCAAAACCCCCTAAAAATCTGTTTGCTAAGTATTTACAGAGAATTCCTGCTCCAAGCCACTCGTCAACACCTTCTGCTCCTCGTTTGGGTCGACACTCTTACTTATCGAAAATACTGCGATACACCCCTATACTTGTGGGTCATCAAGACTATTTTCTGGCGCCGTTGCCGGAGAGTGAAGCGCTATTGGAGAGTGGAACTGGTAAAGGAAACTTCTACTGTGAGTATTGTTTATTTATGTTATTTGCTTTATTTTCAATATGGATAATTCGCTGAGTTTCTTATTTCGTAATGCTACTACCACTGCTAAGGTAGTAGATGAACCACCATTTGCTGAGAATGATACTTTTAAAATACCTACAAGAATTATTGATCGTGTTATGGATAAATATTATGTTGGAGATGGAACTGTCCATCCTGGTGGTCATTTGCTCTTTATACACGAATTATGCGGGTTGTTCATGTGTGCAGGTATTACAACAGATCAAGTCAAGAAGAAGTTATTCTCATTATCACTGAAAGGAAGAGATGAAGAATGGTATAAGCTGCTGAAGAATGGTCAAGCTCTTGAATGGGAGGAAGTAGTACCTCTCTTTTATTCTAAATTATATCCTCCTAGTGAGATTCATAAAGATCAGAATCAAATATACAACTTTTGGCCTCTTGATGGAGAGAGTACAACTCAAGCTTGGGGGAGATTGAAGTTACTAATGCTCAAATGTCTTATTCATGAGCTCCCCAACAATATTATTATCAATAACTTTTATGCAAGGCTTTCTCTTCATGATAAGGATTTATTGGATGCCTCTTGTGCTGGATCATTCACTCGCATGGAAGAAGAAGCTAAATGGGATCTTCTAGACCATATTCAAGACAATGTTGAAGCATGGGAGAATGACATAGGAAGAAAGTCAAGTATAAATTATGATTATGAATGCATTGAATCTTTTATGGGAACTAATGATTTTCAGAATATTAGTAATGCTTATGATCTTGATTCTCAAGTTATTGCAAATTGTTTTAAGGCTTTTGCCTCTTATATTGAAATTCTGACAAAGGAATGGAACAAGTATCATGCACCATATAAAGATATTGTTGACTATGTTCCTGTTAGAAGTACTGAATTTTGCACTATTGATCACATCTTACCTGAACCTTATATCGAGAAAATACCCTTCCCGGATAAGGTAAAGGAGCACCCTATGATAACTAGTGTAATTAATAAAAGTACAAAGAGAACTGTAAAACCTGATGAACAAATGAACATTGAACCTACAGTACCAATGGTGAAAGACCTTGTCACTAAAAGTGTAGAAGATAGACACATTGTCTTCTATGAGGATGCTTCTAATATTGTCTCACATCCAAATAGAACTAAAAAGGCTAGTGTCCCTGTGCTTTCTATTAGAATTGGTGATCATTGCTATTATGGTTTATGTGATATTGGTGCAAGTTCAAGTGCTATTCCTTATGAGCTTTATAAAGAAATTATGCATGAAATTATTCCTTGCGAACTAGAAGATATTGATGTGGTTATTCACCTTGCTAATAGAGAGACCATCTCTCCAATTGGTATTGTAAGAGATGTGGAAGTTCTTTGTGGTAAGATTAAATATCCTACTGATTTTCTAGTACTTGGTTCAGCTGCTAGTAAAACCTATCCTATCATTTTTGGTAGACCTTTCTTGAACACATGTGGAGCCATTATAGACTGTAAAAGGGAGAAAATTTTAACTAAATTTGATGGGGAATCTTATGAGTTTAATTTTTCGAAATTTACTAAAGTTCCTTGTGGAAATGAAGCCCCTAATGAGGATTATAGAGTTGAACAACTTGCTTCTATTTCTCTTGCTCCTAACAATGCTTTGCAGCAATTTATGGAAGACCACGAAAGTGAAATCTTCATGGAAGAAAGAAATGAGATTTACAAGATTCTCCGTCATCAACCAAAGATGCTTAAGCATAACTTTCCTGTGGAAGATTTGGGTACCATATTGCCACCTAAAACAGATCCGGTTTTTGATCTAAAACCTTTACCTGATGATCTTAAATATGCTTACATTGATGATAATAAAATATATCCTGTTATTATTAGTTCTAAACTTTCAGGGAAGGAAGAGGAAAGATTATTGGAGGTATTGAAGAAACACCGAGGAGCTATGGGCTATACTCTCGATGATTTAAAGGGGATTTCTCCTACTATATGTCAGCATGCTATCAATATAGAACCAGATGCAAAGCTAGTGGTAGAACATCAACATCGTTTAAATCCTAAGATGAAGGAAGTGGTAAGAAACGAGGTATTAAAACTCCTTGATGCTGGTATTATTTATCCTAATGCTGATAGTGATGTAGGGGTTCCGCACATGAAAACAATAAAAATTTACCCTACGCCCCTGAACCCCTGAAGCTGCCAGGACTTATCTATTAGTAATACAGTAACGGGAGGGGCTTTTCGCAAACTTACCCTTGAAGACCGAAAAGCGTTGTCAATGCTCAGGAGAGCGTGGTTGATGTAGACGAGCCGAAGCCGGCCTCAAGGTCGTGATGAAGTCCTTGCGCTCCTTCTGGCTCCAACAACTTGAGTGCCTCAAGTGCGACACCTCGCGGGGAGTTACACACGTCCGGTGCCTGACGATGACTCCCGCTTCCCCGATCCAGTAGCAGTTGCGGAAGTAGAGCTCCCAGATCCGAATCCCGTAGCGCAACGGCGCTCCGCTGTGAAGATGTCTCTCACTCGCGCAGCTAGACTTGGGACCATGGTCACGAGA
The DNA here is from genome assembly GCA_916181665.1 of Avena sativa. Classification (NCBI taxonomy): domain Eukaryota; kingdom Viridiplantae; phylum Streptophyta; class Magnoliopsida; order Poales; family Poaceae; genus Avena; species Avena sativa. Next base: position 690,691,917 of record OV702289.1, read on the forward strand.
GAGAGAGGGGGAGAGAAAAATATCAATTAGAGGTCCTCCCAAAAGTGGGGAGACCTTTATTGATTATTGGTGTATTTTTCTAGGCCAAATACCCCACTATATATAGGGGAAGGGGAGGTACTACCTCCCTCAAAGTCCCGGGGTGGGACTAAAGGAGAGGAGGGGGGAGGAGGTGGCCGCCGACCACCTAGTGGGCCCCGCGCGAGGGGGCTAGGCCCAGCCGGCCTCCCTCTTGGCCCCTCTCCCTCTCTCCTTTCCCCTAATGGGCCCTCTCCCTCCGAAAATTGGCCCATTAAGACTTTTTCGACCTTTAAATGATTTTCTCTTTATTAAATAATTATGAATAAATGATTAAATAAACTTTTAACATTCATTCACATATTATTTAACCTCTGTTGCTATGGAACACCTTCCACCTCCACTCTGGACATCCTCCGGACTTACCGAAACCCTTCTGGTTTTCTCTCTTCTTTTCTTCAGTGATTCTACCGATCCTATAAACACTCTCTAAGCATCATCAAGCCCTTAAGCGTGATACCCCATGGTTCGGGAACACTCCAGACATGGTCAGGACACTCCCGCACCAATGATCGACAGAGGGACCTGGATGGCCATGTGACCCCTGTGCGTTCCACGAAGATCTTTCGTCGTTTGAACCGGGACAGTCGTGTCTTATTCCCTTTGTCTCTCGATACTTGCATTTCCCGAGATCTGATCAATAACATCACCATGTCATGTTTAATCTCGTTACTGAACAATGCTACTTGACTCGTTCTGACCAGTGATATCCCTGTGATCAAATCACACACTGCGCAGCTATTGGATATAACTTCTCCGAGTGGGCCCTTGAGTATCTTCCCGTCACATGGACGGACAAATCCCGCTCTTGACATATATTGCCTCAACAGTTTCCTCCGAATACCTGAACACACCTTTATAACCACCATTTTACCAGATGGTGTTTGATGCTATCTAAGCACTCTCGGGAAACAGTGATTGATATAGCCTCACGGTCTAAGGAATAGTCTACGAGGATCCATTTCTAATCATCGTAACTTGAACTTTGTGACATGATCTGGTCACAATGTTTAGCTTGGGTATTGGTTCATCATCTCATTCTCAGAATGAGATGACTCCATTTCCAACTAGCATAAATGCCACATGATCAGGAAACATGATCATTTGTTGACCAATGAATCAGTGACTAGAGTTTCACTAGGAACCCTTGGTTTGTTTGTATATCACACGTGTATTGATGTTTCCACTCAATACAGTTATAGCATGATATAAAACTTAATCATAAACTATATGAAATATGATAATAGTCCTTACTACTATTGGACTCTAGGGCATATTTCCAACAAGTGAATGGGTTATTCATGTTCATTGTGTCCCTGAAAAAGGGGGAATTACCGTTGTGCCTAATGATAATGATGAGCTTATTCCCCAAAGAATAGTAGTAGGTTATAGGATGTGCATTGACTTCAGAAAGGTTAACAAAGTTACGAAAAAAGATCATTACCCACTTCCTTTTATTGATCAAATGTTAGAAACGTTGTCTAAAAAGACCCATTTTTGTTTTCTTGATGGATACTCTGGGTTTTCTCAAATTGCTGTTTAACAACAAGATCAAGAAAAAACTACTTTTACATGTCTTTATGGAACCTATGCTGATAGACGTATGCCTTTTGGTTTGTGTAATGCTCCTGCTACTTTTCAAAGATGCATGTCTGCTATCTTTCATGGTTTTTGTGAGAAAATTGTGGAAGTATTCATGGATGATTTTTCCATCTATGGAACTTCTTTTGATAATTGTCTACACAACCTTGATAAAGTTTTGCAGAGATGTGAAGAAACTAATCTTGTTCTTAATTGGGAGAAATGCCACTTCATGGTCAATGAGGGGATTGTCCTTGGACATAATATTTCTGAAAGAGGCATAGAAGTTGATAGAGCTAAAATTGAGGCAATTAAGAAAATGCCCTGTCCAAGATACGACAAAGGTATTCGTAGTATCCTTGGTCATGCTGGTTTCTATAGAAGGTTTATTAAAGATTTCTCTAAGATATCAAAACCCCTCACTAATCTTCTTCAAAAGGATGTACCCTTTGTTTTTTATGATGATTATAAGGAAGCTTTTGAAACTCTAAAGAAGGATTTAACTACTGCTCCTATTGTTCAACCAGCTGATTGGAGCTTACCCTTTGAAACCATGTGTGATGCTAGTGATTTTGCTGTAGGTGTTGTCCTTGGGCAACGAATAGATAAAAAGTTAAATGTTATCCATTATGCTAGTAAGACTCTTGACGCTTCTCAAAAGAATTATGCTACTACTGAAAAAGAATTCTTAGCTGTTGTCTTTGCTTGTGATAAGTTTAGACCTTATATTGTTGACTCAAAAGTTACCATTCATACTGATCATGCTGCTATTAAGTACCTTATGACAAAGAAAGATGCTAAGCCTAGGCTTATTAGATGGGTGCTGCTCTTACAAGAGTTTGACATACATATTATAGATAGGAAAGGTGTTGAAAATCCTGTTGCTAATAATTTATCTCGATTGGAAAACATTTATTTTGATCCTATTCCTGTTAATGATAGTTTCCCAAATGAACAGTTGGCTACAGTAGGGGTAAGCTCGCGAGGGAGCCCTTGGTATGCTGATTATGCTAACTTTATTGTGTCCAAGTATTTGCCTCCAACTTTTACAGCTCAGCAAAGAAGGAAGTTCTTTACGATTTGAGGCATTATTTTTGGGATGACCCACATTTATATAAAGGAGTGGATGGTATTATGCGAAGATGTGTTCCAGAATATGAACAAAAGGAAATATTGTGGAAATGTCATGGTAGTGCCTATGGAGGACATCATGCGGGAGATAGAACCGCATAGAAGGTGCTACAATCAGGTTTTTACTGGCCTACCCTTTTTAAAGATGCAAGAAAATTTGTCGTATCATGTGATGAGTGCCAACGAGTTGGTAACATTTCTAGACGCAATGTGATGCCTATGAACTACTCTCTAGTTATTCATCCATTTGACTGTTGGGGATTTGACTTTATGGGTCCTTTCCCCCCTTCAAAAGGTTATACCCATATTCTTGTTGTTGTTGTTGACTATGTTACTAAGTGGGTAGAAGCCATACCTACAAAAAGTGCTGATGGGGAGACCTCTTTAAAAATGCTTAAGGATATTATCTTTCCTAGGTTTGGAGTGCATAGGTATGTTATGACTGATGGAGATTCTCATTTTATTCATGGTGGTTTTAGAAAGACCCTTGCTAAATATGATGTTAATCATAGAATTGCTTCAGCTTATCATCCTCAAACTAGTGGACAAGTAGAGTTATCAAATAGAGAAATTAAATCCATCTTGCAAAAGACTGTTAATAGATCTAGAAAAAATTGGGCTAAAAAGTTGAATGATGCTTTATGGGCTTATAGGACTACCTATAAAAATCCTATGGGAATGTATCCTTACAAAATGGTTTATGGGAAAGCTTGCCATCTGCCTTTTGAATTAGAACACAAAGCTTATTGGGCAGTGAAAGAACTTAATAGAGACTCCAAACTTGCTGGTGAGAAAAGATTATTTGACTTAAGTTTGTTGGATGAATGGAGGAGTGAAGCATATGAGAATGCTAGACTCTTTAAGGAAAAAGTTAAAAGATGGCATGACAGGAGAATTCTTAAGAGAGAGTTCCATGTTGGTGAGAAAGTTCTATTGTATAGGTCTCGTCTCAGATTTTTTGCAGGGAAACTACTTTCAAAATGGGAAGGACCTTTTGTTATCGAAGAAGTATATCGTTCAGGTGCAATAAAAAATTCTTCTTTAAAAGATAACACTACACAAGTGGTGAATGGTCAGCGACTCAAGCACTATATTGCTAGAGATTCTTACAATGAAGATATTGATGCTATTCAAGTAGTAACTCTAGAAAAATTTATCAAAGACCAAATTCAGAGACATGCAGAGTCTATTTTCGAATAGGTAACAGTTCTGGTAAGAAAAGTTCCACGAAAATTCTGTCCAGCTATATTTTTGCAGTTTTTATCCAACAAGGAAAGCAACGAAGCGAAAGAGGGACGAAAACGGAGCCAGAGTGGCTCATACCATCCCCTGGCGCGGCCCCTCTGGCTGCACCAGCAGGTGGTGTGGCCACCTCGGACTCCGTCTCCGACCCGTTTTCTCCCAGTACCTTCCTTTTGTTGTAAAAATTCATAATATATAATCCCTCGAATCCCCCGAGGTTTGTATATCGTGTTCTCATCGTGTTTTCAGTTCGATCTGTTTCTAACAGGTAGAATCTCAGTGTTGGAGCCACAGTGTCCTCCTCTAGATCAGCCAAGGGAGATCCTCCACGGACATCATCAACCCATACACGCGCGAGTTGAAGATTCATCCCAAGGAGTTGTTGCTCGAAGATGGGAAGGTATAGATGAAAGAGGTTCGGGGCCCTAAAGGTGAAGGAAATCTGGAAGACAGGATGGAACCATTGGAGTAAGAAGTCTTTAGGTACAGGAAGATGGCGGAACGCGAAGTGGATATCATCCATAAGATTTGTTCCGAACTCATCGCCGAGCACCAAAAGGAGACTGCTGAGCTTAAGGATGAAATTCTCTCACTCCACCGAAGGAACAACCAACTGCAAGAACAGCTCTACGACGTGCTAAACCAAAACTATGAGTATGAGGTTAAGTTTAAACGCATAAGTGTTGCTGCTAGTTTCAGGATGATGGAGACCAGGATGTCTTTTGTTGATGGGGAGCCCTTACCTTGGAAGTCGGACGATGATGAGAGAACACCACCATCACCGAAGGAGTACCCCTTGGTTTGTTCCAAGCTTGGGGGAGTGTCGCGGTATCACATACTATCTTCTATCTTTTTACCTTTTTAGTAGAGTCATATCATGAAGAGAGAAGTTATCATGTAGGATGGTTTGCATTATGGAAGTGTCCCCCCTCTCGTTAGATATTTATGTATCCCTTGGTGTGAGTTGCCATTATGGAATATTAATGAGAAGTGCTATAATATACTCTTTTGCGTATCTTATATTAGTTTTCAATTTCTGTTATATGATTGATCATGTTGTTAGTATTGGTATCACTTTGGGATCATTGAGTAAATTTATTTGGTTTTGGCAAACCTGGCTCGGTCAATAGCAGCACTATTTTTGAGAATTGAATGAAAAGATAAAGAGTACTCTAAAGAAATATAATTTCATCATCTTTCTTTCTTGATTTGCTCATAAGTTTATTATTCTCTAGTTAAGATCTTTTGTGCTTCCAAGGAAGATTGCATGTTTGTTTTTATCACTTGTATGTTTGTTTGTTTCCTTCAACTCTTATGCTTGCTACCCAGCCTTGCTAGCCAAAAACCTATACTGAGAGGGTATGCTTCTCGTGCATCCAATCCTTAAACCAAAACCCTATGCCATTTGTGTCCACCATACCTACCTACTAGCACTATTGATATTCCAAGTAAATTCATGTTTTTATCTACCTTCCAAATTAAACTTGTTATGTGAAAATTAGTGATTAAAGCTCTCATGAACTTGATGGCACACTTTACTTTCTTTCACTTAATAAATTTGAACCATTGTGCCCATCTATGTTGCGTATATGCTTGCGCTTTGTAAGTTGTGAATTAGCAGAACCATGCTATCATGGGGAACACTTTCAACATTGCACTTTATTTAGTTGATATCATGCTCTTTTGTTTACGGATGTCATCGGTGTGAAATGAAAGGGGAGCTTGTAAGTCCATGGAGTTATATATGTGTGTTAGAGAAACGCCTGGGCCGCTGGTCTAATCCATGCCTAATCATGGTGGAAACCTGCAGCGTAACCATAATGAGCAATCTATGAAGCATTCTTCTTATAAAAAAAGAGATAGAGATTGAGAAAAAAGAAAAAGATAAAAAAGATGAGAAAATAGGAAAGAAGATGAGAAAATAGGAAAAAAGATGAGAAAATAGGAAAAAGATGAGAAAATAGGAAAAAAGATGAGAAAAAAGCACCATTTCCCATGGTAAATAAGAATATTGCTTAGATGCTCGTTGTCTGCTTGCCTTGTCATTTTGATATGGGGATGCTTCCGTATCATCGGGCAAGGGGTACCCCGTTGGCGGTTCTCTATGATACACATATACTTACTATGACAAGAACTTATCGGTAACTAAACTTGAGTAGCATGATGAGAGGCCCTCGTATTCAAGGGACATGAGATTTTCAACTTACAACTTGTCAAGCATATCCTCATATTTGATCACTTTAACCTTAATCACCTAAAGATGCCTATGATAGGGCAATCAGAGCTGAAAGCTAATAAGTACCATAATTTTTGGAAGCTCTTTATGAAACTTGAAATCCCTGCTTCCCTCTGTGGAGGGCCTATCTTTTACTTTTTAATTGAGTCAATAAACCTATTCCCTCATATCTCAGCAAGTATTTTGAGTTGTTGTGTTTCATTCATTCATATGATGATTTATTCAATCATGTTTCTTATGTTCCTTGTTTTGCATATTGCTCTTATCTTAGTGTTTATTACTTTGAAAGCTATCATTGAAAACCCTTTATGTGTGAACTCCTGCAAATTGTCAACTATTCTTCGACCAAGAGCTAAGTTTTCCATTACCAATTGTTATCTACTTTATGTATCTTTATGGTGTTTCCTTTACTTATTGCGAGGTAAGTTATATAATAGTGAGTTGTCTTCTATTATGATTTGTGTATTGATGAATGTGATGCTTCTTGTCTGTATTCTTTTATCGACTCTTCACTCCATAAACCTGAGGTCATGTTTATTGAGCTCAGTTTTCGCTTGGGGACAAGCGAAGTCTAAGCTTGGGGGGAGTTGATACGTCCATTTTGCATCACTATTCTATATCATAATTTACTGTTATTCATTGATATATTTCATATTAAGAGATGATACTTATGTTATTTCGTTTGTTTTTGCATGGTTGATGACTTTTGGAGCATGGACCGCTGCAGTCAGGATTCTGATGGAAAAGGGGCTGTTTGGAGGCGAAATTCGTGAAGATCGGAAAATCCGGGAAAATAAATGGAAAATTCTATTTTTCCAGAAGACGAAGATTTCCAAAAGAGGGAGCGGAGATGGTCCACAGGGACCCACACCACCCCCTAGCGCAGGCAGCCCTAGGTCGCGCCAGCAGGTGGTGTGGCCACCCTGGCCCACTCCAGGCTCTCCCCTCTAGTGTATATTATCCCCACGGAACCCTAATACCTGGGGAGCGACCACAGAAAGATTTCGCCGCCTCTGCGGGGCGGAAAACTATAGAGAAAGAAAGATCTCTCCGGCAGACAGAATTCTGCTGGGGGAATTCCTTCCCGGAGAGGGGAGATCGTCGCCATCAACACCACTATCAAGCTGGACTTCATCGGGATCATCATCACCATCATCATCTCCACCACCACCATCGTCACCACTTCATACCACTGTAACAATTGGGTTGAATCTTGCATAGTTCTTAGGGGAAACTTTCCCGATGTTGATTACTCCTTGTAGTTGATGCTATTGAGTGAACCATTGAATTATCGTTTATGTTCAGATTGTTACATATCATTATATCATCTCTGATCTTGATCCATATGATGTCTTGTGAGTAGTTCGTTTAGTTCTTGAGGACATGGGAGAAGTCATGTTGTTCGAAGTGGAATTGTGTTGAGAAAGATTCAATAGTTTGATATTTAAGTTGTGGTGTATTTCTTCTAGTGGTGTCATGTGAACGTCGACTACATGACACTTCACCTATATGGGCCTAGGGGAATGCATTGTGTATTTGGCTACTAATCATAGGGGTTGCCGGAGTGACAAAAACCTGAACCCCCGTTAGGAAACCTTTGCACAAGGGATGTCAGGGTCTTAGAGTTTAAAGTTGTGGTTAGGTTTCTACCTTAATTACTTTCTTGTACTTGCGGATGCTTGCAAGGGGTATAATCACAAGTATGCATTAGTCCTAGGAAGGTCGGTACATTAGCACATCACCCACACAACACTTAGCAAACTAAAGAAGATTAATCAACTATATGAAGCGAAAGCACTTGACGATATTCCCGTGTGTCCTCGAGAAAGTTTGATCATCTTAAGTAAGACAACCGGCTTGTCCTTTGCTAAAGAAAGGATTGGGCCACTTGCTGCATTTATTATTATTGTCTTTTATTTACTCGTACTTTATTTACTTGCATTATCAAAAAACCCTAAAAATCCATTTGCTGAGTATTTACAGAGAATTCCTGCTCCAAGCCACTCGTCAACACCTTCTGCTCCTCGTTGGGTTCAACACTCTTACTTATCAAAAATACTGCGATACACCCCCTATACTTGTTGGTCATCACACCTCTCCCAGAAGGTACTTCTTGCACGTGCTAGTTTTTTTAGCCTTCGACTTCCACATGTCCGTGTTACCGCGGATCATGGCCATCTCTTGCTCCAAATGCTTTATACGGTCGCGCAATCGCGAGAGCAGTGATAGCTCCTCCACCTTTGAACGTGATCGCGCCACAGCTTCATCGGCGGGAGGGGAGTCAGGCGAACCACTCGAAGGACCCTATTACAGCCAGAGAAAGAGGCAAATAAGACCAACCATTCATCAATAAAGAGAAGAGGGCATCCAAGTTCAATGAGTCTCAAAAGGGATACTCCCGCATAGCACAATTCAACAAGGAAAGCTAAACTATTACAAAAGGCAGCTAGGCAACGCTCTACGACTTTGTTTTCACACTCGGGGGCTTTCTCGAATCTGTAGCAGTCTCTAATGCCATAGACTTCCCAGCTATAGCACTGGACGCTGCAGCCTTTGCCGTCTTCAACCGCCATAGCTCCTCTGAATAATTGGCGAGTGTCTCAATGAGCCGAGGCCCATACTTACTGCAACTAGTGGCGAAAGGAGCAAACACTACCTGCTGGCCAGCCGCAGTGACCGGCATCACCGAGGAGACTTCGCTGGTGTCCAGTTCCACGCCATGAGCTTATGCCATCATGAGTCCCATGGTCGCTCCAACTGCCCGATGTGCGTTCTTCAAGTCCATAGGCACACCTTCCGCGAAGGATTACACCAAGCCATCAAGATTTTCGATCAGCTTGGCCTTGGAGACCATCTCCTCTCGAAGACGGACCAGCACGCCCTTGTCCCTCCCGAGTGTGTCCTTGACAGAGACGCTTCGGTCTTCGACTACAACCATGGTGTCGGCCAAGGAATCCGCACGGGTCAAAGCCTAGGCGTCAAACTCCACGCCAGCAACATCTACAAAATATACATATGAGCACAATGGCATGTAGGCAAAGTGCATGGCAAATGCAAGTGAGGCAGTATCATACCTGAGAGCGCTTTTGCAACAGAGAAGAGCTGTTCTACGAACACCTTTTCCCTCTCAACGGCGGAAGAATGCAAATCTTCCTTGCTTTTTTTGACTCTTCAAGAGCCTCGAGTGCCTCGTCGCGTTTCTTCTCCTCCGTGATAAGTCCCTTCTGGAGGGATTCGATGTTATGAAGAAGATCATTATGATCACCTACAAAGGATAAAATGGCCAAATTTGAGCTCACCAACTCTTGCACAAGAAAAATGAGGACAAAATGTAAATTCACCTTCAAAGGCACGGTAACGGGTTTCTAGCGAAGCATGCTGGCGACCCAAGGACATGATCCGTTCAGCGAGGCGAGCAGATTCCTTCAAGACAGGCTACAAAAAAGAACAAGTGTGAGCATCAACCAAAGTTCGACTGCCAATGACAAGAAACACTCACATGTTCCTCCAGGGACTCCAAAGTTTCCTTCTGAGTTGACATCCGGGCAACCATCCGGTGCCCTCTAGTATGGGGGAACTCGAAGAATTGGCACCGGAGTGGGCCGCCACCGGAGGAGAAGGAGATCATGCTGCCATATCCTTGTCTTTGGAGTCTGTTAATCCAGTCTCCTTGACAAAGCGATAGTCATCGGACGATGACGATGTTGTTTGACTACAAAAATACCTAGAATTGCTTCAGAAAAACAGATTTTGGGAGGACAGGACAAACTCGCAAGAATATAAACACATACCCATCAAAATTGTCGAGGTCGAAGGAATCCCCAAATGACTCCTTTGGCAACCTCAACTTCTTCCGTGAAGGCAGATCCATGGCGCGCATAGGCACGGCAGGGATTGGCTCCTCTACTACAGTGGGAGGACCCTCCGGCATCATCGGTGAAGAGGCATCCGAGTCCTTGCTTAGAGAGCGCTTGCCAGTCTCGTGCCCGCTAGACTTGGGGGCTTCCTGCTCCTCCCCAACAGGGACGGTGGAGCCTGACTCACCCTCCTCTTCCGCTTTGCGTGGAATTATTCCCTCGGGCTGAGGAGGTAGCACGACAGTCACGTTCTAGTCCTGAAACCAACACCAAGCATCAGTATAAAAGAAACCCAGCAACCAATCAAAAAAATAAGAAGAACTATTAAAAGAAATCCACCTCAGGCGGAGGATGGCTTGCATAGAAGGGATGCACGACTGAGTCACCCAGGAGATCCTCCTTGGAGGTGTACTTGGTCAGCAGTCAAAACCTCCTGTCTACTTCACCCGAAGAAATGCCTTCTGCAGATATGCGAGTCGCATCACCAGCACCAGTCTAGCAGAACATCGGGTGCACCCTAGCCTGTAGCGGCTGCACTCGACGGTGCATCCAAGTGCGAATAAGGTCCGCGCCTCCTACTTCCTTGCTTATGTGGCGTTCGAGGTCGCAAACACGCTGGTAAAGAGTTTCTATTTCCTCGGCTTCGCCGGGCATCACAGTATTCTTCCATGACCTCCTCCTCTTGCAAGCTGCCACTGGGTCAAAGGGCGCGAGTCCGTAATGTTCTTCGTCAACCTTCTGGTCGCGAATGTAGAACCACTTCTCCCTCCATCCTTGGACAAACGCAGTGAGTTTGATGGCAAAATAGGTGACATTGGAGTCGACGTGGATCCCATAGCCTTCTATGTCATAGACTACTGATCCCGAGCCCGACTGGCGTTTGAGCTTGATTTTTTTTGAAAAGGCCAAAGTGTGGCTCGATTTCGAGCCAACACTCGCATAGGGTAATGAAGAAAGCGATGTGGAGGATAGAATTTAGGGTCAGCTGGTGCAGTTGGAGCCCATAGAAACAAAGCAACCCCCTCACAAGTTTGTGAAGGGGGAGAGAAAGACCGTGAATAATGAACATGAGGAACATCACCCAAAACACGGCGGGAGGACATGAGGAACATCGCCAGGGATGCGACAGTCATCCTCCGCGGCGGAGAGCGCTCCATCTTGGCGCTGGGTGAAGAGCTCTGAAGGCTTGATGGTGGATGGACGCCACGACCCATTTGTGACGTGGGTTCCTGGGCCTTTCTTCTTCCTAGCCGCGGTGGCAATGCTGGTGCCCACGATGGCGGAGCCCTTCTTCTTCATCATAGCAGTGGTAGGCACAGATCCTGTGGCGGAGTTTCCTTTCTTCTTTCCCATCTAGCGCTTGCAGTGGGAGCGCAGAAAGTAGCTGGGAAAAGTGCGAAGACCGTCCAACGTCGCGAAAGGGCACAAGCAATGGAGCAGAGAGGATCAGCAATGGAGGCTCTGCGCGAGGAAGAAGATGAGTTGTGGGGAATTACCACACAAAGATCTCTACTTAACCTTACCGAAGATGCCATCCAACGGCCAGGAGGAAACCAGCTAGACGCTTGGCATTAATCAATGTTGACGCATGGCAGAGTAAACCACGAACCGTCGCTCCACTTCTCCCATTACGCGCGAGAATCGAGGAGACACAGTGAAAACCAAAGATTACGCATGCCTGGTCAAGTCCAAGTCAGAAAATGGGACCCACTCCTCGTCACGTCCCATCAAAACCGCTCACGCGGGCAACTGAGATCATCTCATCGTCAGCACTGACGTCATTAACTCCAACAGGAGCACTTTTTGACTACTCTAGTCCTTACTTGAGTCTTCGAATCGACCAAGCACTCGGGGGCTACTCCCAACAGGAGCGCTGGCTGCGCACCCGAGGAACTTTGTAAGACATCCAAGCATTATGACAACGTATTTTCTCTCAAAAACCCCTTCACTCAAATCAACGATTCGATTGTGGACTCTGGGTTACTCCCATAGGGAGCACTGAAAGCACATTCGACTAAAACAAGCAAAAGACGACAGCAGTCACAAAATAATTATAGTCCCTACTCAAGTCTACGAATCAAATAGGCACTCAGGGGATACTCCCATAGGGAGCGCTGGCCGCACACCCTATGATTGTTTCTTATACATACACTGTGTGTTGACTACATCCACACTCGAATGATTTGGCGACTTTGCCTCATATTTTCCCTACAAAGAGACTGCGTCTCCTAGGTCACCCGAATCATTTCCGCGATGATAAAAATTCGAATGCCACGCTTGTAGCGTGTAGATAAGACCTGAAGAGGGCGTGGCAACGCACCTACTACGCTCTACCAGAAATAATCCGTACCTGCAGGTACGATGAAATAAGCCTTGACGGACGCATTGAGTGCTAACACTTATACACTAGGATTCGACTCTAAAAAACCTCTGCGGCCTGATTCGAATTATGCCAGCACTTTTCCGAATTCGAGTCTGGGGGCTCGAGTTTGAGAAGATTGCGTTGTTTTTCCCTAAGGAAGTTAACTGATCCCGATATCTCGGATAAATCAGGCACGTATATCAACAATACCTATGATACAAATTAGAGCACTCGAAAAAATGCTCGACTGTGCACTCGAATGCTTCATAAGACTCCACTCGAATCTGCGATTCAACCGGACACTCGGGGGCTACTGACATGGGTATACCTTACAGGTACTTGAGCTTGGCATATACGGTCCAGTCTAGCAGAAGCCCACGACATTATCAGGGCCCAATCAAAGATTCGGGTGACCAAAGGAGACTCCGACTGTTTGCAGCACACGGCGAGCTCAAGATAGAAAGTTCAAAGGGAAATCCCTAACTTGTAACTGACTCGGCCTTCTATCCCGAGACCTAGCCTATCTATATAAAGGCTAGGAGGGGGCAGCGAGGAGGACAATCATAACCCTAGTTTCCATACCATCGCCAGATTGCATCTGCGCACCCCTATAACTTTCGACTCCCTCGATAATTCCAAGAGCAGACAAGCAGGAGTAGGGTCCTCTACGAGGCCTAAACCTGGGTAAACCTTGCGTCCCAGTGTGCTTGTTTGCTAGCCAATTGATACCTCCAGCGCTCCCCTCTTCTCCAAAACCCAAGTTCATAACAATGGGAATTGATGAGTTTAACCCTCATTAATGTCAGTTTAGATTTTCGACCAATTTAGGCATTATCAATCTTCCTTCTGCTTTTACTAGAGCATCAATTTTTTCTCATTTAACACAATGCTCAACTAAACTTTAACTGAAAATTTAAAAACTTACTCAAACCTTTATTTCACATGGATTGCCTCCCATGAAGCGTCTTTTATGGTCAATAGCTTGACCGTAATACTTCTCATCCCGTCTCGAGTCCATTCTTCTTGCAGTTGCCATTCCTTGTATATCTTTGCTTTATCACTTCTTCTGGGGTGCTCAATTCTATGGTGAGTGCACTTATATCTTCTTTTACCCGATAATGCTTCAAGCGTTGTCCATTTACCACCCATGCAAGAGAGGGTGTTTTTCCTTGGAGCTTCACTGCTCCTGATGAATAGGCTTCTTCAACTACATATGGACCATCCCACTTTGATCTGAGCTTTCCTGGAAACAACTTAAGACGAGAATTATAGAGCAACACTTTATCTCCACTTTTAGAAGTCTTATTCTCTATTTTTCTATCATGCCATCTTTTCACTTTTTCCTTAAACAACCCAGCATTCTCATAGGCTTCACTTCTAAACTCATCTAAAGCATGAATATCTAATAAACGCTTCTCCCATGCTGCTTTGAGATCATAATTTAGGTTCTTGATTGCCCAAAAAGCTTTGTGTTCCAATTCTAAAGGTAAATGGCATGCCTTATCGTCCACCATTTTATAAGGTGTCATACCCATTGGATTTTTAAATGCAGTATGGTATGCCCATAGAGTGTCATTTAACTTGTATAACCAATCTTTTCTTGATTTGTCCATCGTCTTCTCGAGTATGGTCTTCAATTCTCTATTAGAGAGTTCCACTTGACCACTTGTTTGGGGATGATAGGGTGAAGCAACACGGTGAGTTACTCCATACTTGCTGAGGATTTTCCTGAAAGTTCCTTTCATAAAATGAGAACCACCGTGAGAAATTAAAAATCTAGGAACTCCAAACCTAGGGAATATGACGTCCTTGATCATCTTCACTGAGGTAGCTGCATCTGCATGATTTGTTGGGATAGCTTCAACCCATTTAGTAACATAGTCAACAACAACAAGAATATGAGTATAACCATTCGACTCTATAAATGGTCCCATGTAATCCATTCCCCATTGATGGCCCAAAATATATCGAGCTCGTTGGGGAACCCCAAGAGGAAGGTATGATGAGCATAGCAGCAAGTTTTCCCTCAGTTATGAAACCAAGGTTATCAATCCAGTAGGAGCAAGGAAACACCCCAAAGGTGTTGCCAGCTGAACTTTTGCAGGGCACACTACTGGTGCCAGCAGCAACATGGACACCTGCACAACACAACCATAGAACTCTGCCCCCAACTTGCGATGAGGTTGTCAATCTCACCGGTTTTGCTGAAAACAAAGGATTAAACGTATCGAGTGGGAGAAAGTAATAGTTCGCAGAAAGTAAACACAGTAAACAGTTGATTGTAGATTGATGGTAAAAGAAAGGACCGGGGTCCATAGTTCACTAGTGGTGGCTCTCCTTAAGATAAATGACATGTTGGGTGAACAAATTACAGCGGGGCAATTGACAAACATCGAGAAAGCAATCATGCATATACTACTCATCTTGACTCCTTTGAGATTCAATTGGGCATTACAACATTATACATAGACCGCCATCCAACTGCATCTATGACTAATAATCCACCTTCAGGTTATCATCCGAACCCCCTCTAGTATTAAGTTGCAAGCAACGGATAATTGCATTACAAATTGTGTGTAAAGTAAACAGTATGATTGTTCTATGAACAAAGGATTGTTGTTTTCTCCCTAGTAGTAACAACACATCTAGTACCTTAGAGATTTCTGTCACTTCCCCAGATTACTAGAGGCATGAACCCACTATCGAGCATAAATACTAACTCTTGGAGTTGCTAGCATCTACTTGGCCAAGATAGCTACTAACAACGGAAAGCATGCAAGATCACAAATAACAAAGACATGATAGAATCAATAATCAATCTGAAATAGCATCTCAATATCCATCAGATCCCAACAACATGCAAAAATTACAAATAGATGATCTTGATCATGAACGGAGCTCATAAGATCTAAACATGATAGCACAAAGGAGGAGAATCAGCCATCTAGCTACTACATGGACCCGTAGTCCAGAGATGAACTACTCACGCATCACACCGGAGGCTTGCATGATGATGAAGAAGGCCTCTAGGGTGAATTCTTCTCTCTGGCGGGGTGCCGGGAAGAGCTTCAGATCCCTCCCGATCTAGGGATGGAGATGACGGCGGCTACAGATTCTTTAGTGGAATTTTGATCGGGTACTTAGGGTTTCTGTATCGGAGGCAATATATAGGCGAAAGGAGAGGCCTAGGGGGTGCTTTGGGCGGCCAGACCACCCCCTGGCGCGGGTCAGGCTTGGTCGCGAGGCCAGGTGGTGTGGCCAGGCCCCAGCCCCTCTCTGTCTCGTATTCTGGCTCATGGTGTCCCTCGGTGAAAAACTGACTTTGGCTTTTGTCCCGTCCAATTCCGAGAATATTCATTTTCTGACTTTCCTGGAACCAAAAACAGCAGAAAACAGGCAGCTAGCACTGTGGCTCTTGTTAATAGGTTAGTCCAAGAAATCATATGAAAAGTACTCCAAAGTGTGGCCAAAACATAAGAAAGTAGATAAAACCAAGCATGAAACATCAAAAATTATGGATACGTTAGCAACGTATCAACATCCCAAGCTTAACTCCTGCTCGTCCTCGAGTAGGTAAGTGATAAAAAGAAAGAATAAATTTTGAGGTGACATGCACCATCATAAACTTGATCAAAGTATTTGTAAAACATTGATAGCTAGGATCATAGTACTTCAATCAAAACATGAAAGACAAAGTTCTAGCAATAAGATAAAGCAACTAAGTTGCAACATGAAAAGGCATAAACAAAAGATTCATGAATAAAAATGCTTTGCAAGACGTTTGTTTGTTTCACATAAAGAAAACATAGCATAGTGGCATTCAGCTTGTCCCTCATAGAGTAGCAAACATAAATGCATAGGACACCTTCAAAGTTCATAAGAGTGACTAGATACAAATAGTTTAAAACAAGCAATATCAAAGCTATGCATCAATCAACAAGTCTTGGGACAATGCACATAGAACTAAGAATGGCCACTATGGTCTCAAAGTAGGTGCATAAAGATAGAAGGTGGAGACTCAACATAAAAGTAAAAAAAAGGCCTTCATAGAAGGAAGTAGGGATTCAAGTTTCATAAAGAGCTTCCAAAAAATATGGTACTTTCAGCTCTCATTGCCCCTATCATAAGCATCTTGAAGTGATTAAGGTTAAACTGAACAAACTATGGTGTATATGTTTGACGAAGTATAAGTTGGAAATCTCATGTCCCTTGAATACGAGGGCCGCTCCTCATGTTACTCAAGTTTAGTTACCGGTAAGTTCTTGTCATAGTAAGTACATGTGTATCATAGAGAACCGGCAACGGGGTACCCCTTGCCCGATGATATGGAAGAATCCCCATATCAAAATGACAAGGCAAGCAGACAACGAGCATCTCAGCAATCTTCTTATTTACCATGTGAAAGAACATTTCTTAATCCCTAGTGTTTTGTGTGTTAGATAACAATACCAAGGATCATTTAATGTGTGTTGAAGTGTTGCAGCTCTATTTGAGAATAAAGGGAAAAGAACTCTGCCTTTGGGGGCGGATAATCCGGCCCCACCAGGGGCGGATAATCCGCTCCTCCCTCTGCCCAAGCAGGCGCAAGCCCCAGAAGGGGGGCGGAATTTTGGCCGGATTTTCCGGCCCTGCCGGATAATCCGCCCCTCCAGGAGGCCGGATAATCCGCCCCCCTTGCTCATCGCCAAGGCACAAGCCCTAGAGAGGGGGCGGAGTTTTGGCCGGACTTTCCGGCTAGGCCGGATAATCCGCCCCTCAGGGGGGCCGGATTATCCGCCCCCCCAAGATCTTCACCAAGCTTCACCAAAGGCGCAAGCCCCAGAGAGGGGGCGGAGTTTCCCCCGGAGAATCCGTCCTTGGGGCGGAGTTTTCCCAGGGGCGGATAATCCGCCCCTAGTGGGGGGCGGATAATCCGCCCCCAAAGTTGTGCAATGGTCAGATCTGGGGAGGGGGTATTTAATCCAGCCATCCCCCTCCTGCCAGAACTCTTGATTCATCTCGAAAAAGAACAGATCAGATCTAAAAGCTTCATACAAGAGTGCTCCACCTAGATCCACCCAAAGGCCCCATCCCTTGGGGAATCAAAGGAGGAGAACTCGATCTTCATCATCAGCAATCAAGCGCTTCATCTCCTCTCCATTCATTTGGAGAACCTCCGATCTAGTATTTCTTGCAAATATCTAGATCCTCGTTTTTGTTTATATTGATAAACCTTGTTCTTGTGGCAGCTTGTTGTCATCCCGGGAGCCCCCAATTCGGTTGTGGGTGTGTGCCCCGATAGTGTTGTAAAAGGCACCGGTTCCCGCCTCGAAGGGATCCAATAGTGGAGAAGGTGGATCAGGCCTCTCGTGGCGAGATCCATCGGAGAATAGGGTGAGGCCTATTGTGGCGTGGTGGTCTTAGAATCGCCCACCCCTCCAACGCAGATGTACTTCCCTTAACAAGGAAGGAACTGCGGTAAAACAAATCCCTGTGTCTCCGCGTGCTCCACTACGGTTTCCTCGCTCCTCTTTTACGTGCTTAGTAGTTAGGGCTACATATAGGAAAATTCTCGTAGTTGCATATCTAGAGAATTTACTTTGTGTCAAGCCTAAAATTGAAAAAGTATTAAAAATTGGTTAGCACCTATTCACCCCCCCTCTAGGTGCCCATACGATCCATTTCAATTGGTATCAGAGCCTCGGCTCTTATTTCGGGCTTAACCGCCTAAGAGAAGTATGGGTTCCAAGGGAGATGGGAGTGATGGTCCGGAGGTAGTCACCATGAATGATCTCAAGACGTTGGAAACAACCTTGGTGAGTTCAATGGAGGCTAAGACGGAAGAGATGCGTCAACTGATAATGCATCTCTCCACATCCGCAGCATCACCTCCATCTAACTCTGAGGATACCACTCCGCAATCCAAGGAAACAGGTAAAACTGTTTCCAAAGATAACGAAGTGGTAGGTGATGATACTAGTAAGAGCGCCTCCTCGAAAAAGGATAGCGGTAAGGATGGATACAATGAGGTTTCTCATGTGTATTCCCCTGATCCACCTATTCCTCACCCACATATACATAATAGGGGTGATCCACCCAAACTGTCAGCTTCTACTTTCTCTCAATGGCAATTTTTGATGAAATCTCATGTGTGCAGTTCCTCCATAGAGTTGTGGAAGATCATCGAAAATGGTCTTCACGTTGGAAATCCTAACAATCTCACAAGGAGAGAAGTGGTCGATAGCCAACTCAATGCTACAGCTCTACACATGATACAGCTTGGTGTGGGTGATAAAGACATGCCACACATTCAGCATCTTAGCACAGCTAAAGAAGCTTGGGATGCTCTCACCGAGCTCTTCATCGGAAATAAAAGTATGAGAAGGAATAGATATGATGCCTTGAGCAATGAAGCTGAAGGATTTTATATGCTAGATGGAGAAGACCATGAGGACATGTATAGGAGGCTCAAGGCAATAGCTACAACCTTCAGAAACCACGGTGCAACTCATGTTGATGATGCTTGGATCAAGCGCAAGTATGTCAGTGCTCTTATGCCATTTGAGCCCACAGATTTGAAAAGTCTCCAAGGTAGGCATAATTATCACCTCATGTCATCCAATGAGGTAATGCAAGAAATGGCCGCCTTCAAAGTGGCTGCCAAGAATGCCGAAGATGCTCGTGCTCGAGCTATGGGGATGCAAAAGGGGGTCAACATGGTTTTGAAGACTAGTGTGATTGATCATGATGAATATGCGGTAGAAGGTCTGGACTGTCCCGAAGATATAAAAAGGATCCACGGACAATACTTGGCTCTTTATGCAAGAAACTTTTGGAAAGATCCAGCCAAGGCTAAAGCTGAACTAGATCGCAAAAGTGGAGCCTATGGAAGAAAAGAAAATGGTCCCAAGCTGAGAACATGCTTTAATTGTGGTGACCGGCTGCACTTCGTAGCTGAGTGTCCATATCAAAGTAGAGAGGATAATGGAGGAAGACTCATTTTCAAGGACAAATCAAAAGCTCCACGTAAGAAACAATTTGTAAAGAAGAATGCTCCTTTCAAGAAGCAACCAAAGATTGTTCTAGTAGCTCAAGAAGAATATTCATCAGGGAGTGAAGATGAGGACGAGGACGATAGCTCTCAAGATGTGGCTGCTATAGCCACCACATCTACATCAACATCTCTCTTCGACTCTCCGAACGAAAACATCATCAACAAGAATGCTACTTGCCTCATGGCAAGAAGCTCCGAGGTAACTTCTTCTAACTCTTCTTTTCCCAAGGCTATGATAGACATGGATGATCCTGCTAGTCTTAAGGTTAAAGAAGAGATTATTGCTTTGGATTATTTCTATACTAACTTGCAAGGTGAGCACAAAGTTCGTTTTGAGGCTCTTATGGATCAGCTGGCCCAAAACGAAGCACTCCTCGAAGAAAAGGGCAGAATTGAAAGGGAGGATGCAATGGAAATTGCATCCCTAAAACATGCTCTTGAAGAAGAAGAAGAAGCTCGGGTCTCTCTTGAAGAGAGGCTTGAGTCTATGGAAGAGTCACATGAAGAAATTGTGACTAAACTCGTTAAGGAACGTGACAATGCTGTCACCAAGGCAAAGAAGTTAAAGAAGGAAAGGATTGACTTTGGGGCTGCTCATGATAGACTCTCCGAGGAATTGGAGAAACTTGACAATGCTCACAAGGCGTTGAAAAACGAGTTCTTTATTCTCAATGAGTCACATGATCAGCTTCAAAGTCGATTGGCCGAATATGATACTCCTAGCTCGTCCAACTCAACATATAGTAACAAGAAAAATGCTAGTGTGGAAAAGGAGTGATCAAGGACATCACTACAAAGGACAAAGGTGTGCTTGATGAAGTTCTTGGCAAGCAAAGGTCAAATCATGGTAAAGAGGGACTTGGGTATTTCACCAAGTCCAAGAAGAAGAAAACCAAGAAGAACAAGACCAAGAATGTGCAATTAAAGACAAGCACTGCTGAGAAGGTTGTCACAAAAGACAAAACTAATAATATTGGTTTTGCAGGGTCTCACAATCCTAATTATGAACTCTTTTGTGATGATTATGGCGATGTTTATGCTTATTATGTTGGTCCTTTTGATGAATATATTGCTTGGTCTATTTGGGTCCCAAAGACCCTTGTTACTAACATGAAAGGACCCATTGAAAAATGGGTACCTAAAACCAAGAAGTAATTTTCTTGCAGAGCTATGCTTCCGGTGGGTCGAAATGGGTGCTGGATAGTGGCTGCACTAGTCATATGACCGGAAGCAAGGAGATCATCACGGAGATGCGTCCAAATCTTGATAATATCACAGTCTCCTATGGTGATAAGTCTAAATCTCAGGTATTGGGTCTTGGCAAGGTTGTGGTTGCCCACGATATCTCTCTCGTGGACGTCATGCTTGTTGAGACCCTTGGCTACAATCTTCTTTCTGTTCGTCCCCTTGGCAAGATGGGTTTTGCTGTTTTTATCGATGATGATTTGGTGGTACTCTTATGGAGCAAGTCTCTAAAGGTCGCTTTCGTTGGATACGTCGAAAATGACCTGTATGTGGTGGACTTCTCGGGGAAAACCACTTCGGGTCCGATGTGTCTATTCGGAAAGGCCGACGTGGGCTGGCTATGGCATCGCCGTTTAGCCCATGTCAACATGAGAACTTTGCAAAGTCTCCAAAAGGGTGGCCACATTCTTGGACTAAAAGACAATGTCTCCTTTGGCAAAGATCGTGCAGGGCTTGTGTTGAAGGAAAAATGCATGATTATCCCCACAAGAGGAAGACTATTGTGTCATCAAAGAGGATCTTGGAATTACTCCATGTGGATTTATTTGGTCCTCCTTCTCATGCAAGTCTTGGTGGGAAGAAATATTGCTTGGTCATCGTCGATGATTACTCAAGATATACATGGGTATATTTCTTCAAGCTTAAAAGTGAGACTCAACAAACTGTCATCGACTTTGCCAATGAAGTTCAACGTCAACACAATGTTCCCATCTTGGCAATTAGAAGTGACAACGGCACAGAATTCAAGAACTACACTTTAAACAAGTTTCTTAGCGAAGAGGGGATTAGACACCAATATTCCGCTGCGTACACCCCTCAACAAAATGGTGTAGCCGAGAGGAAGAACCGGACTTTAATGGATATGGCAAGATCTATGCTAGCTGAATTCAAGTCTCCTTATAATTTTTGGGCTGAAGCCATATCCACTGCTTGTCACTCATCAAACCGGCTCTACCTTCAGAAGATCTTGGACAAGACCCCATATGAAATACTTACCGGCAACAAACCCAACATCTCATACTTCAGGGTATTCGGGTGTAAGTGTTTCTTTCTTATTAAAGGTGTCTGTTTGTCAAAATTTGAATCCAAGGCTTTAGAAGGTATTTTTGTTGGTTACGGTGCCGAATCCCACACTTATAGAGTCTACAACAAGCTCACTGGGATTGTTGTAGAATCTTGTAGTGTGGAGTTCGATGAAAATAACGGCTCCTTTGTAGGGCAAGTTGATGTTTGTGATGCAGATGTTGAAATACCCCAAGATGCCATAAGAAGAATGGGCGTGGGATTTTTCCGCCCCATTGAGGAACCCCTTGTGGCGGATCGGGAAGGACAATGCTCCACACATGTGGAGCCCTCATCTACACAAGATCAACAAGCTCCTACTGTTGGAGACAATCCTGCACCAACACCACAATCTGCTGAAGACCATCTGTCCACTGGACAAGCTAGTAGTCCCAGGCCGGACTATCCGCCCCCTCCAAGGGGCGGACAATCTGCCCCTGGCACTACAACTCGTACCAGGGGATCCGAAGGAGAAATCAACATCTCTGAAGCTCCCAGGCCGGATTCTCCGGCCCCCAGGGGCGGAGTATCCGGCCATGGGTCTCCAACTCCAGTCAGGCTCTCTCAGGAAGATGGCTCTGGTACTTCACCTCCCAGGCCGGATAGTCCGGCCCCTCCAAGGGGCGGATTATCCGGGCCTGAAGAAAATGTTCAGCAACAATCTTCTGGCAGTAACGGTGACCAAGATCAAGGGCAAGGCAGTAATCAAGACAAGGATACAACAATTGAATCCACTCCTCCTAGAAACAATAAGGACATTGAGGCTCGTCGCAAGGCTCGTGCTGATCGCAACCTTGAACTAAGAGGTCACACTCTTGACAAGGTTGTTGGTGATCTACAACGAAGGGTATCCACTCGAAGTGAGCTTGCTAGCTTCTATGATCATCAAGCTCACATTTCCATGGTTGAACCAAAGAAGGTTTTTGATGCTCTTGAAGACCCCGATTGGGTTGTTGCAATGCATGAAGAATTAAACAACTTCGAACGCAACAAAGTTTGGAAGCTCGTAGAAAAGCCAAAGGATTGCCGCAATGTTATCGGCACCAAGTGGATCTTCAAGAACAAACAGGATGAAAATGGCATTGTTGTGAGGAATAAAGCACGACTCGTGGCTCAAGGATTCTCTCAAGTAGAAGGAATTGATTTTGGCGAGACCTACGCTCCTGTGGCTCGCCTTGAGTCCATCCGTATCCTTCTTGCATATGCAGCCCATCATAATTTTAAATTACAACAAATGGATGTTAAGAGCGCTTTCCTTAATGGTCCTCTACATGAGTTAGTATACGTCAAGCAGCCCCCGGGGTTTGGGGACCCCAAATTTCTGAACCATGTCTACAAACTCGATAAGGCGCTCTATGGCCTTAAACAAGCCCCACGTGCGTGGTATGAGCACCTTAAAGAGCTTTTGCTAGACCGTGGATTCGAAGTTGGGCAAATCGATCCCACTCTCTTTACTAAGAAGGTTAATGGGGAGCTTTTTGTATGCCAACTTTATGTAGATGACATTATTTTTGGCTCTACTAACCAAGCTTTTAACGATGAATTTTCAAAGCTTATGACTGACAGGTTTGAGATGTCCATGATGGGTGAGCTCAGGTTCTTTCTTGGATTTGAAATCAAACAACTTAGAGAGGGAACCTTTATTAATCAAGCTAAGTACATCCAAGACATGCTCAAAAGGTTCAAGATGACGGATCTCAATGGCGTTGCTACCCCAATGCAAACAAAGTGTCATCTTGAGCTCAATCCCAAGGGTAAAGATGTGGATCAAAAGGTATACCGATCCATGATCGGCTCTCTCCTTTACCTCTGCGCATCTAGGCCCGATATCGTGTTAAGTGTAGGAGTGTGTGCAAGGTACCAAGCCGCTCCTAAAGAAAGCCACTTAGTGGCAGTCAAGCGAATCTTCCGATATTTGGTTCATTCCCCAAATTTTGGGTTATGGTATCCCAAGGGTTCAAGTTTCTCTCTATGTGGTTACACCGATTCAGATTGGGCTGGTGACAAAGATGATAGGAAATCAACCTCTGGTGCATGCCAATTCTTGGGCAGGTCTCTAGTGTGTTGGTCATCAAAGAAACAGAATTGTATTTCACTCTCAACCGCCTAAGCTGAATATGTTGCTGCTGCAAGTGCTTGTACTCAATTGTTATGGATGAGGCAAACTTTAAAGGAATATGGTGTCCATTGTGACAAAGTGCCTCTTTTATGCGACAATGAAAGTGCTATCAAAATTGCTTACAATCCCGTGCAGCATACGAGAACAAAACATATAGAGATTCGCAACCACTTTATTCGGGATCATGTTGCTCGTGGAGATATTGCTCTATCCTTTGTGAGCACGAAGAACCAACTTGCTGATATTTTCACGAAGCCCCTCGATGAAGCAAGATTTTGTTATTTGCGGAATGAGCTAAATATCATAGATTCAAGGATCTTGGCTTGACTACCCTTGCACACTCACTTGCTCTTATTCATGTATTTGGTTTAGATGCGGGCATAGACATAGGGGGAGTGTGGTCCTAATTGATTGGGCCAACCCTCCCCCCATAATGCCGAAAGCAAGTAAAATCATTTCCCTTAATATCATTTTGTGATATGTGGGTCATCGATGAGCATTGGTTTTGAACTCAAGATACATCTTCGCGGTGTCATGCCATGCGCTCCAACATGGTGGCTTCGGCCACCGCCCTCTTTAGGGATAAACTATGGCGAGCTCGAGAGTTGTCTCTTTCCTCCTCCACCGAGGGCACCCACTCCTCCAGCTGATGACGATGATGATGAGTATGATGAAGAGGAAGGGGACGGGAATGACTACGACGAGGATGAGGAGGAGTGATCTCCAGGGACGTTAGCATCGCTCTTCTTCCTTTTTGGCGTTTCGATGCCAAAGGGGGAGAAGTAGTTCTATTAGGTCTCGTGGATTTGCAAGGTTTGGTACTATGGTTGGTATTCATGGATTTATGGATTTATCTATCATGGACCCCATGGAATTCTGGAATTATGGAGCATATTTGATGGCATATAGATTCATGGGATTATCTATGTATGCCTTGGCTATATTCTCATTCCGGTGGTATGGCATTTTTTCAAAAACCTTAAAGTAGTGTTCTCTCTAGTGTGTGTATTTGTATTCAAATGCAAATCTTAAATATGCACACATCTAGGGGGAGCGTCTTTCATTATTTAAGGTGGCATTTGCCGGTTTCATTGCAAATCCTAGTATTGTCATCTAACACCAAAAAGGGGGAGATTGAAAGAACATTTCTTAATCCCTATTGTTTTGTGTGTTAGATAACAATACCAAGGATCATTTAATGTGTGTTGAAGTGTTGCAGCTCTATTTGAGAATAAAGGGAAAAGAACTCTGCCTTTGGGGGCGGATAATCCGGCCCCACCAGGGGCGGATAATCCGCTCCTCCCTCTGCCCAAGCAGGCGCAAGCCCCAGAAGGGGGGCGGAATTTTGGCCGGATTTTCCGGCCCTGCCGGATAATCCGCCCCTCCAGGGGGCCGGATAATCCGCCCCCCTTGCTCATCGCCAAGGCGCAAGTCCCAGAGAGGGGGCGGAGTTTTGGCCGGACTTTCCGGCTAGGCCGGATAATCCGCCCCTCAGGGGGGCCGGATTATCCGCCCCCCCCCCCCCCCCAAGATCTTCACCAAGCTTCACCAAAGGCGCAAGCCCCAGAGAGGGGGCGGAGTTTCCCCCGGAGAATCCGTCCTTGGGACGGAGTTTTCCCAGGGGCGGATAATCCGCCCCTAGTGGGGGGCGGATAATCCGCCCCCAAAGTTGTGCAACGGTCAGATCTGGGGAGGGGGTATTTAATCCAGCCATCCCCCTCCTGCCAGAACTCTTGATTCATCTCGAAAAAGAACAGATCAGATCTAAAAGCTTCATACAAGAGTGCTCCACCTAGATCCACCCAAAGGCCCCATCCCTTGGGGAATCAAAGGAGGAGAACTCGATCTTCATCATCAGCAATCAAGCGCTTCATCTCCTCTCCATTCATTTGGAGAACCTCCGATCTAGTATTTCTTGCAAATATCTAGATCCTCGTTTTTGTTTATATTGATAAACCTTGTTCTTGTGGCAGCTTGTTGTCATCCCGGGAGCCCCCAATTCGGTTGTGGGTGTGTGCCCCGATAGTGTTGTAAAAGGCACCGGTTCCCGCCTCGAAGGGATCCAATAGTGGAGAAGGTGGATCAGGCCTCTCGCGGCGAGATCCATCGGAGAATAGGGTGAGGCCTATTGTGGCGTGGTGGTCTTAGAACCGCCCACCCCTCCAACGCAGATGTACTTCCCTTAACAAGGAAGGAACTGCGGTAAAACAAATCCCTGTGTCTCCGCGTGCTCCACTACGGTTTCCTCGCTCCTCTTTTACGTGCTTAGTAGTTAGGGCTACATATAGGAAAATTCTCGTAGTTGCATATCTAGAGAATTTACTTTGGGTCAAGCCTAAAATTGAAAAAGTATTAAAAATTGGTTAGCACCTATTCACCCCCCCCTCTAGGTGGGAATATGGTGCTTTTTTCTCTCTTTCCTCTTTTCTCATATCTCTTTTTTTCTCTTTTTTTCTCAATATCTGACTCTTTTTTTATAACAAGAATGCTTCATAGACAGCTCATTATGGTTATGCTGCAGGTTTCCACCTTGACAGCATGGATTAGACCAGCGGCCCAGGAATTTCTATAACACACAGACATAACTCCATGGACTTACAACCTCCCCTTCCATTTCACACCGACGACATCCATAGACAAAAGAGCATGATATCAACTAGGTACAAAGTACAAGTGCAATGTTGAAAGCGTTCCCCATGACAGCGTGGTTCTGCTAATCCCCAACAAATAAGTGCAAGCATATACAACATAGACGACACAATGGTTCAAGTTTATTAAGGGCAAGAAAAGTAAAGTGTGCCATCAAGTTCGTGAGAGCTTTAATCACTAGTTTTCTCATAACAAGTTTAATTCGGAAGGTAGATAAAAACATGAATATACTTGGAATAGCATAAGATAATAGGTAGGTATGGTGGAATCTTTGGAATAACTTGGTTTTAGGAGTTGGATGCATGAGTGGAACTCATACTTGGTTACGGAGGCTAGCAAAAGACTGGGAGCGACCAACTAAGAGAGCAATAATGGCCATAATCATGCAGAGCGACAAAACATCGTTAATCAAAGCATAAAGTGATAATAGAAGTTGAAAACTAAAGGATCATAAAGGCCATGGTGACTTGGGATAGTCATAACATGGTGTGAGCATGCGCCAAGTCAACCCAAATAAAGCATCAAAGGAGAATACCACAATACTATGCTTTAATATGCTAAAACAACGCATGATTCTTCAAAGGCACATTAAGAAATCTCAATTGTTTATAACATGTAATGCTACAGCAAATAATACTAAGCCTAAAGCCAAAACAATATCGAGCATGGCATGACAAAGCATAGGCCACAGTCAAAAACAAACTCTCTTTACCACTTAAGCATGAACTTTCCTACTCTTTTCCAATCCAAACCAAATTATTTGAAAACCAATGTATGAAAGAGGGGGTACAACCAATTTATTCATCAAACTAAGAAAACAATGCAAACAAAAAACCAAACAAAAACGAAAAAGAAGATGCTCCAAGAACAACACAACTGTGCATGAAACAATAAAAATGAAGCGTTTGGAAGAAACCTGGAATTTTTATTGATGAAGAAGGGGATGCCTTGGGCATCCCCAAGCTTTGACGCTTGTACTTCTTGGATATTTCTTGGGGTGACACGCATGGCATCCCCTAGCTTAAGCTTTAGTCCATCCTTCATCTCATTACTCATTTCTTCCATACACCTGAAATTTTTCCTTCATACAAAACTTCACATAATCTTTATTAGCAACATTAGTGCACTCAAGATAATAGGTCTTTAGGTTCAGTTCCAACACCAATAAAAATTCCATTAAAACACAAGCTACTGTATCTCTTCCCTCAAAAAGATCAATTCCCCAAAAGAACTCAAAAAGGAACCAACAAGAAGCAAATGTAAATAATGGCAGAAATCTGTCAAAACAGACCAGCAGGTAAAGACGAATTTTTTCGAAGACCTTATGTTGCTCAAATCGAAAAGTGTTAAACTAACGAAAGTTAGATAACAACCTGGATCAGAAGCAAAAAAGTTCACGCCTCAAAAGGACGTGCAGAGATTTTACACGGATTTTTACGGTGAAGCACAGAAATCTGTTTCGGGACAGCAACTTTCCTAATCATTACTTCGCTCTCATTAGAGGTTACTCTTGGCACAAAAAGCAAATAAAAAGGATAAGCAGCGGTTATTACTGAAGTAATAACTTCCAAGACTCATCTAAAACTTTTGGGTTATCTCCCAATAAGTACTTATCTTTAACGCCTTTAAGTTAGGCATAAGAAGCAAGAAAAAGAATCAAGTGTTCCCAAATGAAGAAGCATTAAGAGCAAATTTTGTTTTCATAGGAGAGGCAAAAGAAATCTTCTCTCTCTTCTTAGGGAAGTGTTCTATACCTTTCTTGAGTGGGAGTTGATATTTAATGGTGCCTTATTTCATATCAATAATGGCACCAACAGTTCTAAGAAAAGGTCTTCCCAAAGTAATAGTACAAGAAGCATTACATTCAACATCCAAAACATAGAAATCAACGGGGACATAGGCATTGTTAACCATAATAAGAACATCATTAATACTCCCCATGAGTTTCTTTTTAGCATTATCATCAAGTGGGACATTCAAATAACAATCTTCCAATGGTGGCAAATCAAGCATATCATAGATCCTTCTAGGCATAATAGAAACACTACTATCAAGATCACATAAAGCTTTGAAATCAAAATCATTCACTTTCATATTAATGATGGGTTCCCAACCATCTTATTATTTTATATGAATAGAAGCTTTATGGTTCATCTTTTCTTCTTTAATTTTGATGAGAGCATCAATAATGTGTTTTGTAAAGGCCATATTCATAGCACTAGCATTAGGACTTTTAGCAAGCTTTTGTAGGAACTTAATAACTTTAGAGATATTGCAACCATCAAGATCAAAATCATAGTTATCATCTAAGGTAGTAGAGCTATTACTAGCTTCAACACTAGTGGTAGTGATAGTAGAAACACTAATGTTTCTAGCAATTTCATCTTCTCTTTCCCACTTAGCATGCAATTCAGCTAATAGTCTAACATTTTCATCAATTCTAACTTGTATGGCATTAGTAGTTGCAAAGGGATTCTCATTAGTTTCAGGTTTAGCAGCCATTTTATTCAAAGAAGATTGAGCTTCAGCTAATGATGCTATATTTCTTTCAGCATTAGAGAGTTTTTCCTCAATAGTTTTATTGAAAGTAGTTTATTTACTAATAAAGTCTTCAAGCATAACTTCAAGTTTAGAGGGTGCACTCTTATTATTGTTGTAGGAATTTCCATAATCATTACCATTGTTGGGAGGATATGGCCTATAATTGTTGTTACCAAAATTATTCCTGTAGGCATTATTGCTAAAATCGTTATTTCTTATAAAGTTCACATCAACTTGCTCTTCTTGAGCAACTAAAGAGGCTAAGGGAACATTATTTGGATCAATATGGGCTTTCCCATTAACAAGCATAGACATAATAACATCAATCTTATCACTCAAGGAGGAGGTTTCTTCAACAGAATTTACCTTCTTACCTTGTGGAGCTCTTTCAGTGTGCCATTCAGAATAGTTAACCATCATATTGTCCAGAAGCTTTGTTGCAGCACCCGAAGTAATGGTCATAAAGGTACCTCCAGCAGCAGAATCCAATAGATTTCTTGAAGAATAGTTCAATCCTACATAAAAGGTTTGGATGATCATCCAAGCAGTCAGTCCATGAGTGGGACAATTCTTTACCAAAGATTTCATTCTTTCCCAAGCTTGAGCAACATGTTCATTATCAGATTGTTTAAACTTCATTATTTCACTTCTCATAGATATAATCTTAGCAGGAGGATAGTATTTTCTAATGAAAGCATCCTTGCATTGAGTCCAAGAATCAATACTATTCCTAGTTAAGGAATTTAACCATTCTTTAGCTTTTCCTCTCAAATAGAAAGGAAACAATTTAAGCTTAATAATATCTCCATCTATATCCCTATGCTTTTGCATCTCACATAGTTCAACAAAGTTATTTAGATGAGCGGCAGCATCTTCATTACCAATACCAGAAAATTGTTCTCTCATAACAAGATTGAGTAAAGCAGGCTTTATTTCAAAGAAAGTAGCTTCAGGAACAGGTGGAGCAATAGGTGTGCTAATGAAATCATTGTTGTTGGTGCTAGTGAATTCACACAACTTAGTATTTTCAAGAGTAGTCATTTTTTGTGTTTTTAATAAAGAAAGCAAACTTGTAAAACTATTTTTTTGTGTTTTTGATAAAGAAACAAGCAAACAAAGCAAAAGTAAACTAAGCAAAACAAAAATAACAAAGTAAAGACATTGGTTATGAGGGACTCCCCTTGTGAAGATGTCCTTGACTCCCCGGCAAAGGCGCCAGAAAAAGAGCTTGATGGCCCAAAATATATCAAGCTCGTTGGGGAACCCCAAGAGGAAGGTATGATGAGCATAGCAGCAAGTTTTCCCTTAGTTATGAAACCAAGGTTATCAATCCAGTAGGAACAAGGAAACACCCCAAAGGTGTTGCTAGCTGAACTTTGGCAGGGCGCACTACCGGTGCCAGCAGCAACGTGGAGACCTGCACAACACAACTTGCGATGAGGTTGTCAATCTCACCGGTTTTGCTGAAAACAAAGGATTAAACGTATCGAGTGGAAAAAAGTAATAGTTTGCAGAAAGTAAACACAAAGCAGTAAACAGTTGATTGTAGATTGATGGTAAAAGAAAGGACCGAGGTCCATAGTTCACTAGTGGTGGCTCTCCTTAAGATAAATGACATGTTGGGTGAACAAATTACAGCAGGGCAATTGACAAACATCGAGAAAGCAATCATGCATATACTACTCATCTTGACTCCTTTGAGATTCGATTGGGCATTACAATAGTATACATAGACCACCATCCAACTGCATCTATGACTAATAATCCACTTTCAGGTTATCATCCGAACCCCCTCCAGTATTAAGTTGCAAGCAACGGATAATTGCATTACGAATTGCGTGTAAAGTAAACAATATGATTGTTCTATGAACAAAGGATTGTTGTTTTCTCCCTAGTAGCAACAAAACATCTAGTACCTTAGGGATTTCTGTCACTTCCCCAGATTACTAGAGGCATGAACCCACTATCGAGCATAAATACTAACTCTTGGAGTTGCTAGCATCTACTTGGCCAAGATAGCTACTAACAACGGAGACCATGCAAGATCACAAATAACAAATACATGATAGAATCCCATAATCAATCTGAAATAGCATCTCAATATCCATCAGATCCCAACAACATGCAAAAATTACAAATAGATGATCTTGATCATGAACGGAGCTCACAAGATCTAAACATGATAGCACAAAGGAGTAGAACCAGCCATCTAGCTACTACATGGACCCGTAGTCCAGAGATGAACTACTCACGCATCACACCGGAGGCTTGCATGATGATGAAGAAGGCCTCCAGGGTGAATTCTCCTCTCCAGCAGGGTGCCGGGAAGAGCTTTAGATCCCTCCCGATCTAGGGATGGAGATGACGGTGGCTACAGACTCTTTCATGGAATTTTGATCGGGTACTTAGGGTTTCTGTATCGGAGGCAATATATAGGCGAAAGGAGAGGCCGAGGGGGTGCCTGGAGCGGCCAGACCACCCCCTGGCGTAGGCCAGGCCTGGCCGCGTGGCCCAGTGGTGTGGCCAGGCCCCAGCCCCTCTCCGTCTTGTATTCTGGCTCCTGGTGTCCCTCGGTGAAAAACTAACTTTGGCTTTTGTCCTGTCCAATTCTGAGAATATTCATTTTCTAACTTTCGTGGAACCAAAAACAGCAGAAAACAGGCAGCTGGCACTATGGCTCTTGTTAATAGGTTAGTCCAAGAAATCATATGAAAAGTACTCCAAAGTGTGGACAAAACATAAGAAAGTAGATAAAACCAAGCATGGAACATCAAAAATTATGGATACGTTAGAAACGTATCACCCATACATCAAAGGGTTCAATTAGGAGACTATAATTCATTACCATTTCTTGTCTCCTACCTATATTACCTCTTCTTTAGCAAGCATCGCAGTATTCCACATAGCTGTGTGCATCCTTGAGCAAGGTGATCCAATAGAATCCAGATTGAAGTACCTTTGCAACAGTTATCTTACCTGCATTATGCCCTCCATACGGATTGTCATGACAAGCTTTCAATATCGCATTCATTTCATGGTTAGGAACACACTTCCGAATCATTCCATCAAGTCCATGATGATATAGATATGGATCATTCCCAAAGTAATATTTAAGATCATTAAAGAATTTCATTCTTTGATTTCTTGACATACTAGGAGGTATAAATTTTGTTGCTAGATAGTTAGCATAATCTGCATACCATGGATCAGCAATTTCCACGTTTGCTAAATATTCTCCCAGAAATGATTCATTAATAGGGGTCATTAATTATTCCCTCCATCCTAGAGAGATGATCTGCTACCAGATTATCCTTACCCCTCCTATCTACTATTTGCAAATCATATTCTTGTAGTAATAAAACCCACCTAATCAACCTGGGCTTAGCATCCTTTTTCACAAGGAGGTGATGCAAAGCTTGGTGATCCATATGAATTATTACCTTAGAATTAATTATGTAAGATCTAAATTTGTCGCAAGCAAAAATTATAGCTAAAAACTCTTTTTCTATAGTAGCATAATGTTTCTGAATCTTATTAAGAGGTCTACTGGCGTAATAAATAACATTCAAATTCTTTCCATCTCGTTGTCCCAACACAGCCCCTAAAGCATAGTCACTAGCATCACACATGATTTCGAAAGGTTCGTCCCATTTTTGGGATTGCATGATAGGTGCTGAAACTAGTTTATTCTTAAGGTTCTCAAAAGCTGCAATGCAGTCATGATCTAGATAGAATGGAGTTTCTCTATCAAGCAGATTGGTGAGGGGCATAGCTAATTTATCAAAATATTTTATAAACCGCTTATAAAAACCTGCATGTCCCAAAAACATTTTTAGGTTTTTAATGTCCTGAGGAATTGGAAGATTTTTTATAGCATTTATATTAGTTTTATCTATTTCTATTCCCTTCTTTGAAATTTTATGCCCGAAAACTTTACCTTCTCTTTCCATGAAATGGCATTGTTCCCAATTCAAAACCAAGTTTGATTGCTTACATCTCTGCAAGACTTTGGTCAGATTGTAGAGGCAATTA
The DNA here is from genome assembly GCA_916181665.1 of Avena sativa. Lineage (NCBI taxonomy): Eukaryota > Viridiplantae > Streptophyta > Magnoliopsida > Poales > Poaceae > Avena > Avena sativa. Next base: position 690,725,085 of record OV702289.1, read on the forward strand.
TCAAAAGTTGTTACACAATTAACAAAATCATTTGTTATAACTTCCATAGTCTTCTCAACAAAGTCATCAAAAATCTTTAGAACACATTCCTAAAAAGTTGCTGCTGCATTACATAAGCCAAATGGAATTAATCTATAAGCATATGTGTCATAAGGACAGGTGAAAGTTGTTTTCTCTTGATCTTCCGGTTGTATGGCAATTTGAGAATATCCAGAATAACCGTCAAGAAAACAAAAGTAAGAATTATTACTAAGTCTTTCTAAAATTTTATCCATGAATGGTATAGGTTTATAATTTTTCTGTGTCTCGCGGTTTAGCTTCCTAAAATCAATGCACATACGATATCCTACAATTGGCCTTATAGGAACGAGCTCACCATCCTCATTCATAGCAGCATCAAGACCACCTTATCTTGGTTTGCAATGAGTTGGGCTAACCCACTTACTGTCAGAAATTGGATATATTATGCCAGCATCTAGTAAGCGTATAACCTATTTCCTTACTACTTCCTTCATTTTAGGATTAAGCCTTCTTTGTGTATCTACTACAGCTCAGCATCATCAAGCGTGGTAATCTTATGTGTTATGATGGATGGATCTATTCCTTTAATATCACTCAATGTATACCCAAAAATCTTCACGATGCTTAACCAAAACTGAAATGAGTTTATTTGTTTCATTTTCCGATAGATTCTTGCTAATAATAACAGGACATTTATTTTCATTATCTAAAAACTCATACCTCATATTGTCTGGAAGTTTTTTCAATTCTATTGGTGGAGGCTCTTCATCTCCTGTTCTTACTAGTTCTTCATAGTCATGTGGATTTTGTGATTCCGGAATTGAATCAAGGTAATCATCCATGTCTTCTTTCTCCTCATCATCTGGTGCTTCCTCCCAATTAATCAGGCTCCTCTCTAATTCATCTTGTGGAGTACTGAAATGAATTGATGCTAGCTCGACAATCGTCTTCTCTTCCTTAATATCCTCCACTTCATATGGCCTCTTCTTTAGTTTGGCGAAGTGGAATGTCATTTCCTCTTCTCAAAACTTCAGTGAAACAGTTTCCTTCTTATTATCTACTCGAGCTTTGGTAATGGAAATAAAAGGCCTGTCTAAAAGAATAGGACAAAAAGAATCTCGAGGCATATCAACAATATGAAAATCAAGGGGGTACATGAGTGAACCAATAAAGACATAGATATTTCTGATTACTCCTTCCGGTTTTATATTGGTTCTATTAGACAATTTAATAATAGTGTCTACCGGTTCCACATCTGGATTATTTAAATTGTAGCGGAGTTCCTCATAAAGTGATGAAGGCATATATTTATAGTGGAAATTGGCTCACAAATTCCATATAAGAAAGTTTCTCCACAATATATAGGGGTCATTGGTTTAGAAATTTTGTTACCTCAAACCTTACCTTTGATAAATTATGAGGTTTCAAGATCTAACATAACCACTTCATTGTCCACTATTCGTGCTCCCATAAGATCCTTTAATATAACATTATTTATATTTGTAGCTTTGGAATTCCTTTCTGGTTTCTTCGATCTCTTCTTTATTTGTTATTCCTCTTTTTGCCTTTTCTCAGAAATCCCCTGAATAGGTATCGAGGAGAACTCTTCCATTAGCGCTCTTGCATGCTTCTTTTATTCGAGGGGTTTACGAGGTTCCCATTCTGTAGGTACCTGCAAATGTCCTGCATAATTCTAAATAATTTTCTTTACTGAGTAAGAATCAATACCGAGGGTTTTAATCGTTGTATTTGTTCTCTCATATGCAAGGAAATCGTTAATGCAAGCATATTCAGAAAAACTATTTATAACGTTTTCCCTATCTTTAAGATTTGCCGTTGCTTCTCTCATTTTTATTATTAGATTCCAAGCTTCATCATATGTATAAGATAGAAAACTGCCATTAGAAGCAGTGTCTAGATTCATCCTATTTTCAATATTTAGCCCTCCATAAAAGGTATGTGTGATTAACCAATCAGGCAAACAATGACGGGGGCAATTATCTAGGTAGCTTTTGTACCTTAGATATCCTTCATATAAGCCCTCACTAGGATTATTTTTGAAACTGATAATAATACCTCTCATCTTGTGAGATTTGCTTTCAGAATAATACTTTGATAGGAATTTGGTTGTCAATTCCTCCCAAGTTCTTGGTGCTTCTGCACAAAAAGATCTATACCATTCGCAAACATTATTAGAGAGAGTTTGTCTAAACAACTAGGTTTTAACCATATCAAGATTATAGTCGTCGAAAATAAAGGAGATGAGAACGTCTTCAAAGAATTGTAAGTGTCCATATGGACTTTCTTCATTGGTTCCTGCAAATTTCTTAGAATGCAATAATTCAAATAATAAAGGATGGATCTCGACTCCATCAAGGTTTATGCTTTTATTGACAGCTATAAAAGCATCCATGGGTGAACCCATTTTCCTTACTGCCTCAAGCTAGTTTAAATTCTGAGTGTTGTCCATTGTTGCGGTCCTGCAACTCAAGTAAAAGTTAGTACAACTAAAGTAAATAACTAAAAGTAAAGTGACTTATAGTGCTAAGTTCCCCGGCAACGGCGCCAGAAAATAGCTTGATGACTGCAAGTGCATAAATCATTTCTAGCTAGTTTCAAAATAAAGATATCAATCCCACAGGGAGCAGTAGGCGAAAGACTAAAATGCTTTTAACTACAACTAAACGAAGTACTTAAGAAACAACTTTAAGATGCAAGAAAAGTAGAGTTGTTTTTGGGTTGTGTTTGATCAAGGTAATTTAAAGTAAAGCAAAACTTAATGCAAAAAGTAAGAATCGCGTGTATAATAGAACTTTCAAACTACAATAGGGAAAATGCGTTCTCAGGGAATAGTGGATACACTACTAGCAATTTAGACTAAGCAATCAAGATTATTATAATGAATATTCTCATACTGTGTATGTATGTGGGAGGACCTCCATATATAGATGAATAGCCAGCAACCGCTACACACATCATCCTCATAATCACAGCAGATAGCAATCGACATCAATCGAATTACTGTGCTATTAAGGGATTTCTCCCATGGCATGGACATGGCTTTATGAGTTCTCCTTGATTTCCCTAAGTTAGTATGTAAAGAATGACAATAGATTTATAGTAATAGTAAGTGTTATCATCCCTCCGTCTACCAACAAGTAATCACCTTCATCGAGTCCTTGTAAGAGGCAAATGTTAAAGAGGTGCACAACTCCCAACATCAAGATCAAGACAATGAACACATACAAATAATGATGTATAACATAATAATCTCTATCCCATCTCATTCATATGCTAGGGTTCTCCATCTCCCCAAGAACTAGAGATCTACTCAGACATGGAGGCAATCAACATCATAGCAATGGTAATGGAAACAATCATAGATGAATAGTACTTGTATAAATCCACAACGAGTACGGGAATTACAACAAGATCTAGACAAGATGTAGATGGGATGGATGGATATGGTGGTGATGTAGCGGTGGATGATGAAGATAGATGCCTTAGCCTCCCGAATCTGCACAGGGCGAAGATGGATCCCTTGTGGATGAGTTCCCCCTCCAGATGCCTTCCGGGGGTGAGGTTTCGATGATTTTTGGGCATTCTATATGTTGTCTCTCCGAACCAGTTGCATGGGGTGAAACTATTTAACGAGGCGGAGGCGGCGCCAATTATACGGCCGGAAAATTTGCTTCGGTTGTATAGTTGGTCGTTGAACTCTCTGCCTCCTTTGTTCGCTTATGGTTTTCTTCTGGTATTATTAATATTTCCCAAATAAGCGATCTACGTTGTTTTTTACTCCTTTTCTCCATAGTACAACTACTCCAAGAATTGTATCCATTGGATCCATCATATGTCCTGATCCTAGTGAAAACAAACATAAAATGTGCACGCGAGTGTCATAAAATACCAAGATCCTACATCTACAATGCAAAATAATAATGTAAAATATGATGCAAATATACACTCATCAATCCACTGTTGTCATTCCGTATTTCTTGTCTACCTCAACCCTGCCTCCTGTTAGCTTGACCCATTTGCACCAAAACAAAGGGACTTTAAAATAAGGTCCATGGTCAAGTTTCCATATCTCCTCTATGTAACCATAATATGTGTCCTTTTTCCCATTCTTGTCTGTTACATCAAATGGAACACCATTGTTTTGGTTGGTGATCTTTTTATCTTGGGAGATTGTGTAAAATGTATTCCTGTTTATCTCGTACCCTTGGAAAGTCAATATAGTCGAAGTTGCTGACCTGGCCAACAAGTACAACTGATCTCCAACAGTGATGTCATTCATGAGATGTGTCTGCAACTAACCGCCGAAAGTCTTCATGTGTTCATCTCTAATCCAGGAGTCAGGCTTCCCCGGGTTGTTGGAGCGTACAATATTCTTGTGTTCCTCGATATATGGATCCACCAAGGCGGAACTTTGCAGAACTGTGTAGTGTTCTTTAGTGAGAGAATGCCCGTCCATACATATCCTTGCTTTCTTTCCTAGCATGCCATTTCCACTCAGTCTACCCTCATGCCATGATTCAGGAACACCGATGGGCTTAAGGTCAGGAATAAAGTCAACAAAAAACTCAATGACCTCCTCCATATCCCTTGGATATGCTTCCTTCTGGCCTAGCACGGTTGTGAACATATTTGTTTAAGACTCCCATGAACCTCTCAAAGGGGAACATATTGTGTAGATATATAGGACCGAGAATGTTAATCTCTTCGACTAGGTGAACTAGGAGGTGCATCATAATATTGAAGAAGGATGGTGGGAACACCAACTCGAAGCTGACAAGACATTGGACCACCTCTTTATGTAACCTTGGTAGACTATCGAGATTGATTACCTTCTGATAAATTGCATTGAGGAACACACATAGCTTCAAAATGGGTACTCGAACATTTTCCGATAGAAGCCCCCTCAATGCAACCGGAAGCAACTGCGTCATAAGCACGTGGCAGTCATGAGACTTTAGGTTTTGAAATTTTTTCTTTTCCAGATTTATTATTCCCTTTATATTCGATGAGAAGCCAGATGGGACCTTGATACTGTAAAGGACTTCAAAAAATATTTCCTTCTCTTCTTTGGTAAGAGCGTAGCTAGCAGTACATTGAAACATCTCTGGATGCATGCCGTCTCGGTCTTTCATACGTTGTTGGTCTTGTCATGCTTCCGGTGTATCTTTATTCTTCCGATACACGCCCAAGAAGCCTAGCAGCATCACGCAAAGATTCTTCACCAGGTGCATCATGTCAATTGCAGAGCAGACCTCTAGGACTTTCCAATAGGGTAGCTCCGAAAATATAGATTTCTTCTTCCACATGGGTGCGTGTCCGCCATTGTCCTTCGGAACAGATTGTCTACCAGGACCCTTTCCAAAGATTACTTTTAAATCCTTCACCATATCAAATACATCATCACCAGTATGGCGGATACGCTTACTCCAGTGATATGCCTCACCATTGAAATGCTTACCTTTCTTTCATGGGGAGTGCATGGGCCGAAGAAAACGACGATTCCCCGGTACATATTCATCTTACATTTATCCAAATATATACTTTCAGTCTCACCTAAACAGTGTGTACATGCATTGTATCCCTTGTTTTTCTATCCTGAAATGTTACTAAGAGCAGGACAATCATTGATTGTTATGAACAGCAACGCTCATAGGTAAAATTCCTCCTGTTTGTGCTCATCCCACACATGTACACCTTATCCGTGACACAACTGTAGGAGTTCTTCCACTAATGTCCTTAGGTACACATCAATGTCATTGGCGAGTTGCTTCGGGCCTTGGATGAGCACTAGCATCATAATGAACTTCCGCTTCATGCATAATCAAGGAGGAAGGTTATAGATACACAGAGTTACAAGCCAGGTGCTATGACTGCAGCTCTACTCCCCAAAAGGATTCATGCCATATGTACTTAGACCAAACCATAAGTTCCTCGTGTCACCTACAAAGTCTGGGATCTCTCTCTCGATTTTTCTCCACTGTGACCCATCAGCGGGGTGTCTCAACATCTCGTCTTTATTACGGTCTTCCATGTGCCATCGCAACAACTTGGCATGCTCTTTGTTTCTGAACAAACATTTCAACCGTGGTATTATAGGAGCATACCACATCACCTTGGCAGGAACCCTCTTTCTGGGGCGCTCGCCCTCAACATCACTAGGGTCATCTCGTTTGATCTTATAGTGAAATGCAGTGCATACCGGGCATGCATCCAAATTCTCGTACTCCTCACCGCGGTAGAGGATGCAGTCATTAGTGCATGCATGTATTTTCTGCACCTCTAATCCTAGAGGGCATACAACCTTCTTTGCTTTGTATGTACTGGCGGGCAATTCGTTATCCTTTGGAAGTAGCTCAGCAACTTTTCAAATCCCTTGTCAGTCACACCGGTCTATGCCTTCCATTGCAGCAATTCTAGTGTGCTACCCAGCTTTTTGTGGCCATCTTCGCAATTTGGGTACAACAATTTGTTGTGGTCCTCTAACATCTGCTCGAACTTGAACCTCTCCCTTTCACTTTCGCATTCTCCCTTTGCATTAGCAATGGCCTGACCAAGATCATCATCGGGCTCATTGATATGTTGCAAATGTATCTATAATTTTTGATGTTCCATGCTTGTTTTATATCTAATTTCTTATGTTTTGTCCACACTTTGGAGGACTTTTTATACACTTCCTTGGACTAACCTATTAAAAAGATGCCACAGTGCCAGCTGCCTGTTTTCTGTTGTTTTTGGTTCCAAGAAAGTCAAAAAAAGAATATTCTCGGAATTGGACGGGACAAAAGCCAAAGTCAATATTTCACCGAGGGGGACACAGAGCCAGAATACAAGACGGAGAGGGGCCAGGGGCCGCCCACACCACCTGGCCGCGCGGCCAGGCCTGGCCCGTGCCAGGGATGGTCTGGCCGCCCCAAGCACTCCCTCGGCCTCCCCTTTCGCCTATAAGATGCCTCCAATACAGAAACCCTAAGCACCCAATCAAAATTCCACGAAAGAGTCTATAGCCGCCGTCATCTCCATCCCTGGATTGGGAGGGATCTGAAGCTCTTCCCGGCACCCTGCCGGAGGGGAGAATTCACCCTGGAGGCCTTCTTCATCACCATGCAAGCCTCCGGTGTGATGCGTGAGTAGTTCATCCTTGGACTACGGGTCCATGTAGTAGCTAGATGGTTGGTTCTTCTCCTTTGTGCTACCATGTTTAGATCTTGTGAGCTCCCTTCATGATCAAGATCATCTATTTGTAATCATACATGTTGTGTTTGCGGGGATCCGATGGATATTGAGATGCTATTTCAGATTGATTATTGATTCTATCATGTCTTTGTTATTTGTGATCTTGCATGCTCTCCGTTGTTAGTAGATATCTTGGCCGAGTAGATGCTAGCAACTCCAAGAGGGAGTATTTATGCTCAATAGTGGGTTTATGCCTCTAGTAATCTGGGGAAGTGACAGAAATCTCTAAGGTACTAGATGTGTTGTTGCTACTAGGGAGAAAAGAGCAATCCATTGTTCATAGAACAATCGTATTGTTTACTTTACATGCAATGCATAATGCAATTATCTGTTGCTTGCAACTTAATACTGGAGGGGGTTCGGATTGATAACCTGAAGGTGGATTATTAGTCATAGATGCAGTTGGATTACGGTCTATGTATAATGTTGTAATGCCCAATCAAATCTCATAGGAGTCAAGATGATTAGTATATGCATGTATGCTTTCTCGATGTTTGTCAATTACCCGCTGTAATTTGTTCACCCAACATGTCATCTATCTTAAGGAGAACCACCACTAGTGAACTATGGACCCCGATCCTTTCTTTTGCCATCAATCTACAACTGTTTTCTGTTTTCTGTTTACTTTCTGCAAGCTTTTACTTTCTTCCACACAATACGTTTAATCCTTTGTTTTCAGCAAAACCGGTGAGATTGACAACCTCATTGTAAGTTGGGGCAAAGTTCTGTGGTTGTGTTGTGCAAGATTCCAAGTTGGAAACAACACCTTGGAGGTGTTTCCTTGCTCCTACTGGTTCAATAACCTTGGTTTCATAACTGAGGGAAAACTTGATGTTGTTCTCATCATACCTTCCTCTTGGGGTTCCCCAACAAGCTCGATATATTTTGGGCCATCACTCATCTGATGCCTGTTCTTTATCTTCTTCATCATTGTCTTCCATTGTAGTACCACCATATTCAGGGGCATAGTAGGGTAGTGGTTATCATTCTCTTCTTCTTTGTTGTCTTCCATCATAACCCCTCTTTCTCCGTGCTTGGTCCAACAATTATAGCTGGTCATGAAACCAGACCGAAACAGGTGGCCGTGAAGGACTCTTGCGGAAGAGTATTCCTTATGATTCCGATAGACACCACATGGACAACACATAAAACCATTCCGCTTGTTTTCCTCAACCACAAGGAGAAAAGAATGCACACCTTTAATGAACTCGCCAGAGAGTCGTTCAGTGTACATCCATTGCTGGCTCATGTATTATATAATTAAGTACATCAAACAGAATCATGATGCTAAAATTAGTATTGGTCTAAAAAACAAAATTAAAACACACAACCAGGACTAAAGATATGATGAACCTTTAGTCCCGGTTGGAGGCACCAACCGGGAATAAACGTGGGTGTGGTGACAACACTACATCATGGGCGAGTGTCGACACTATGTCGTGAGTGGGCAGCACTATGCCAGTGAGTGCCGATACTATTTGGGTGGGTGGTGGCACTATGAAAGGGGTGAGTGTCGACATTATGTCATGAGTGTCGACACTATGTTGTGCCGCTTAATCTATAAATAGGCACGATGCATCCTTGTGAAGTTACAAACTTCAAGATGGTGTGCGAGAGCAGGGACACCACTATGGTGGAGCTTCTCGAAGATGTCTTAGGATCCCGTCCTCAGACGGGATCCTCAGACATCTTCGAGGAGATCGCCATAGAGGCACTCCCTAATATGTGAAATTTGTTAGCTACCCGGCATATTAATCTATATCTAGAGAAGTTATAAACTCCAAGATGGTGTGAGAGGTACACCACTATGGCCGAGCTTCTCGAAGATGTCTTAGGATCCCGTCCTCAGACATCTTCAAGGAGCTTCTCGAAGATGTACTGTGATGTCTTCTTATCAAGCTTTTGTGAATTAACCCTATTTTTGTTACATTTTTTGTCAGTTTGCTGAAGGCGGGTAGAAGAAGAAGGGCATTTTGCCCATCTATCTAGGATGAACTCATGCATGTATATCTGTGCTTCTATGAATTAAATTAATTTTGAGACTATGTGCCAAAACAAGATATAGATAGAATCCACATATTGAAAATGATATTTACCTTGGAGTTCATTACATTAATACAAGATATACTGAATCCAAATTAACACAATTTAATCGATCTCATGTTATTATTGAAAAAATTACTACCAAACTAAACCCACAAATCCATCTACTTGTAGAGCATGAAATGAGATAATATAGCAATGAGAGTTAAAAGGATGAAGTTGCTCACCTTTTAGAACTTTGGATAGATGGGGCGCCGCAAAATCTTGACAAATCTTGAGAAAAAATGGGCATGAACTCGAGCTTGAAGGAAGAAGAGAGAGGAGCCACCAGCTTGAAATGGAGTATGGCTCGGGTAGGGAGAAGATGATATAGCTCGGGACATTAGTCTCAGTTGGTTTCTAGAACCGGGATTAAAGGTCCATCTTTAGTCCTAGTTCGTGTAACAAACCGGGACTAAAGGGTCTGGCGCCGACGCTAGCCCGCCTGAAACCCTTTAGTCTACATGAACCGAGACTAAAGGGCCCATTCGAACCGGGACTAGTATCTGCCGCCTCTTGCGGCCAGTTCTAGCTATTGGGACCGGGGCATTAGTCCCGGTTTGTAGCAAAACCGGGACTAATACCCTCGAACCAATGGCATGTTTTCTACTAGTGCGTGGAGACGTAATATTATCCACTAGTAGTACTTTTTAAGTGCTTCCATTGTGCTTGGTTAGCAAATGCATTTTTAATAGTACAGTACATTTTTATTATCTTTTACTGCCTTTGTTTTTGCTTTTTGTACGACAAGACTTTGGGCGTGTTTGGTTGGGCCGACGTCGTTTCTCAGATGGAGCGGGAAGAAATAAACATGTTTGGAGAGTTGTGTCGCATGGAAGTGCTGCATCGCACGGTTCTTAAAGCAGGCCAAAACTTGGCCCGCTGGGAACACCGATTTCAGCCGTTTCCATGGGGCCAGGCCCTGGCGAGCGTCGTGTGCCTACCCCTTGCACGCGTGGGGAAGCGTGGGAGACGGGACGTTTTCGCCTTAACTCCTAGGCCACTCCGCTCACCGCCTAGTCTTGTCATGTCACCCCGATTCCCAACCATGGCTGCCACTTCTCCTCCTCCCCCCTGTTCGGCGGCCCCCGCATTGGCGAGGTGAGTGCGCACAGCCTATAAGCACCTATTCAACTGGAGAAGGTCACCGGTGGCAGCATGGCGTCCCTCGCAAGGGTACTCAGGGCTCCCGCACCCATCTGCACGCGTGCAACTCGAGCAGCATCGGCGGTGGCCACGACTGCGGCTGCTTCGCCTACACTCGTGGAGGACGCCGCATCTGAGGCCAAGCAGGCCAGAAAAGCCCCTACCATAGTCGAGGCTACCCTTGACTATTCGGATAGGGTTATTCCGCCCGTGCTGGCGGTCCCAACCTTCACGGTCGGAGCTTCTTCTCTCGCTCTGATGGTGCCTTCTACTGCACCATCGTCATCGATGGCGCCACCGCCGACTAGGGTAAGTTCTCGATCTACATAGCGGTTAAGGTTTGGCCCCAAATCGACGGTAGTTAGGACTTGATCTTCGGTAGTTGTAGAGCGATTTGGGGTTTTTCATAGTATGTAGCAACATATTTGATAGTGTGCATACAAATTTTGGGATTTAATTGAGCGGATTCTTCAATTTGGGCGTTGTCCTGGGACATTGCCCGATTGGGGATTCATAGCCGAATCCTCAAATTGATTGTTGTCCTAGGGCATTACCCGATTGGGGATACTAGGTAGTTATACTCCATGTTTATACAATGTGCATTGCCAAATTAGGCATCGTACATTTGTACTCCATGTTTGTACCATGTGCATTGCCAGATTAGGCATTGTATTCCATGTTTGTACCATGTGCATTGCCAGATTAGGCATTGTACTCCATGTTTGTACCATGTCCATTGCCAAATTAGGCAATGCTGCTTGCTGACCTTGTTTTGCTTCATGAAAAGGTGGTTAAGTTCGAATGCGAGACTATCGGGAGGGGCTAGCACCCTCCACCGGGTTTTGCCGATATGCTCCCGACCAACCACTGGAAACTGAAGCCCGTGGTCATCGGCATGGTGGAGGTGGCTACGCAGCCGCAAAGCAAGAAGGGCCGGCAGCCAAAGCTTGGCCACTACCCAATCGCCGAGGTCCCTTGCCGCTTCATCATCCAGCTAGACGCAGCCGACCTACACATGCTGGTGATCCCGCCCACGTTCCAATTCGGCCTAAGGACCTAGATCAAGCAACCTCTATCGCGCGTCGTGCAGGTCACAGCCTGCTGCTGGTGTGTCGAGTGGGTGTAGGTGGACTGGTTCGCTAGCTAGGTTGCCTTCAGGAAGAACTGGCCGGAGCTGGTCTACAAGTACGACCTAGAGCGCGACGACGTCATGGAGTTCAAGCTGAAGGCCTTCATCATCATGATGACGATCTACAAGACCGGATCCTCCAGCGCCGACAGTACACTTGCCCAGACCACGGCTAGCCGGCGGCGGCCTTCATGTCGATGCTTTTGTAAGTTTGTAAGTAGTAGCAATTGCTGATGGACAACTTGTAATGGTGAACTAAGTAGGCTGATGGTACTTTTGATCAGGGGTGAAAACCCCTAGTGGTGGTTCAGGGGCATCCCATGCCCCTGTTGATGGTTTGTTTTATCAGGGGTTAAGCTCCTGGTGCTTGAGGGGCAGGCGATGCCCCTGCTGATGGTTCTTTTGATCAGGGGGTGAAGTTTAGAACCCCTGATTGCTACATGTGTGTGACTGTTAAGACTTTTCTTGTGTAGCTAGCAATGTTTATGTCTGCATATGGCTGTTATGGTGATCATCTAGCTCGCAATGTGTTGTGTGTGCATATGACTGTTCTTGTGATCATGTGTTGTGTGTGTGCTAGGTGGTAAGATCACCAAATTTGAAATGGGTGATCATAACTCATGTGATCAGATGCAAAGCACCACACCAAACACCTGTGAAATGCATCAGCTGGGAAAAAAGACAAGAATCTGGGCAACCAAACAACTGGGCCTATTTACAGGAAACAAAGATGCAGGAGTCCAAACAACTTGCCCAACTTGGCACAAGCCCAATCTCCTCCCATGCAGCACCCAACGGGCGAAGTGACAAAAAGGGAAATCTTGGGTCGAGCAACCAAACACGCCCTTTGAGTCGTAGTTGGTTGTGTGGCTATGTAAACCGATGCAGGGGCAAAGATATCCCCCTCTTGGAAAAACTGAAACCCGGTAGCCTCCGTCCAGAAATAAGTGACTTGGAATTGTTAAATTTGCATTTATCTAGACATGTTTTATGTATAGATACATTTAAATCTAGAAAAAGCCAAATCAGTTATTTCTGGACGGAGTGAGTACTAATCATCAATAGAACATGAGACGGTGAGCATTAACCACTCGCAGAAGCTAACTTGCACACGTGTACACAGCGTTAACCACATTGGGTGCACTAGGTACCTACATGCATGCTGGTTGGTCGTAGTGGGAGTATCATACGCTAGTATCATACTACTCCCTCCATTTTATAATATAAGATGTTTTAGCTTTATGAAAGTAATGTATCTAAACGTCTTTTAGTATGTAGGTTCGGAGAGGTTCACTTCAAACCTACACACTAAAAGGTGTCTAGATACAATACCTTTATAAAACTAAAACATCTTATATTTTGAAACGGAGGGAGTATATTGCTTAGTATTATCTAGTTGTTTCTTAGTCTCATGGTATTTAATTATTATTTGTAGAATCTCGATGCAATTTGATATACAAGATATATTTGACATTAAATTTTCTTGTTACATGTGCTATAATACCATATCATATTATGATACCACTAGACCCTTCTCTTTATTAATTATTGTGCCACGTCATCATTTTGTCAAGGTGGCATGCATGCTTATGATACTACCCACTAGGACCAGCCTACCATTACAAGCCATAAAACCCTGATTGGTGCATTTAGCTATTCATTCACAGCGACAGGGAGCCAAGTTTGACCGTCTACGGTGGGTCATGAGCAAATTTCCTTCTTGGAGTACTGTGGCTTTTTATTGTTGGTAGTACAGTATCGCCGGTGCATTTGTCCCAGAAATAGGATTGTGGCCCTCCGATCCAAATTAATGGTTTGAGTTTGTCTAGATTCGAATGTATCTAGACATGTTTTAGTGCTAGATACATTCGAATCTAGATAAATTTGAGTTAATTAATTTGGATCGGAGGGAGTACTATATGATGATGATGAAGAAAATGAACATTGTGACACTGTTCGAACAATATAGTCTCGAATTTTTTCTCTTCCTTTTTTGGATGTGACTAAAACTAACATGAGATCTTTAAGAAAAAATGGTTTTGACTATGAGCATCATAGACTGTGCCGGCGCCCTGAGCTTTTTTTTTTTTGCGAGATAGTTCGAGTGATAACATTAGAAACTTACAGAACAGCCCAAAGATCAAAAAAAATTACACATAGGTCCTGCAAATCCACGAGGACGCCGTCTTCTAAGACGTACCGCGGCGCGCTGCCGCTGCTCCTCCTCTGCAACCTTGGATCGGAAGGAGTCCCCTGGCGGTCGAGAAGTCGATAGAACTCGGCTCAAGAGAGCCTCCACCTCACATCGACGTTGTCGCCCTCGAACTGGTCGCCATCACCTTCGCCATCAAACCCATCAAGCCGAAGTCGCCGCTCCACGAACTCCGGCGTGGGGAAGAAGCACACCACAACTCTACCGAGCTGCGAGCGTCACAGAGGAGGCAGATCCATGGCCGCGTTCCGCGGAGCACCACCACCGGAGAGGATCTCCGCCTCCACAAAACGCCAGACCAACCGCACCATCCTCTCCACGACGCCGCCGGCAGGCCACCCACTCAACCCTAGACTATGTACAGACGATATCCAGGATTTCCTCACCCTCCCGCCGCCGGAGCGGCCGGCGGAGGGAGGGGAAACCAGCAGATCGACGCCGGCGAGCTGGATCGAACGGGGAAGTGAAAAAGTCTCCTCTCCTTACTGTTGCGGGGGAGAGAGCCGGGTCCAAGGAGTACGACTAATTGACCTGCCTTCTTCTCATCAAATTCTCAAAGAACATGTCCTGTACGACGGTCCGTCCTTTTGCCTTCTTTGTCCAACTAAATCCAAGAGGAATCGTGGTTACGCTGTCAGCGGGTGCACCTCACTGCTAGGTCTGCAATCCAATCACCCGGTACATCTCTTGGTGAGATGCTTCTTTCTCGTACCTATCGGACTGTGCACCACAGCAGGAGACAACGACGTTGTATTCATGTTGGAGACGACGAAAGATGGAAAGAGACAAAAATAGGGGTTTCCTAGGGCCCGTTTGTAACAAAGGAAAATCGTAGCAGGAATATTGGAAGATAGAAAAAAATTCTTTGGTGCCGTTTGGAACATAGGAATAGGAAAAAAATTAGATTCCTTTGAAATTCATGTTGGAGACCACGGAAGATAAGGATTCGTCTCCATAACCACGAGGTCCAGTGCAGTAGATCTTGTAGCACTTAGCAACGAGACGAAAAGCGATAAAATAGGGTGTTTCTATGCCCTATTTTTCTTCCCTAGAAATCTATTAATGATCATCAACAGTACAAAAATGATTTAAAATAATAAAAATATAAATAGATCTATGGAACATCTAGCGACGACTACAAACTCTAGCGTGAGCCAAAGACGCGCCGCCGTCCTCGTACTTCCATCA
The DNA here is from genome assembly GCA_916181665.1 of Avena sativa. NCBI lineage: Eukaryota > Viridiplantae > Streptophyta > Magnoliopsida > Poales > Poaceae > Avena > Avena sativa. The sequence continues at coordinate 690,740,117 of OV702289.1, forward strand.
TGGAGCCAGACAAAGCATGTCGTAGTAGACCTTGTTATAGTAGACATACGAGAAGTCGTCGTGCTAAACCCCAAAGAACCACCGCATCAGAGGAGCAACCATCACCAATGATGATATCCGTAGATCGAAAGAGCCTGACCTAAAATCATACCAATGAACATGAAAAACCGACCAGATCCTAGTATATCCGCCGGACACAAAACTCCAAGCGCCCTCCACCAGTGTTAGACGCACCACCGGAGCGAGGATAGGGTGGGGAGAACCTTATTCTAACTTCAGGATATAGTCATCGCCTTGCCATTCCAAAAAAGACACAATAATGGTCTAAACAAAGAACGAAACAAACCCCCCCCCCCTCCCCCTCCCCGGTCGACGAGGGGTTGTGGTCCACCACACCTCTAAGACCTTAAGGTCACCGGAGACGGAGCGTACTGATGTCACCGATGGTGGGAACATAACCCTAGATGGGCTTTTCAGCCGCCGCCTCAATCGCCCAATGAGCCTGTAAGTCACGAACATTTCTATGCCATGTTTGGGAAAAAAGGAAAACAGTAGGAATTTTGGAGAATAGTACCTCTATAGGAAAAAAAATCCTTGGGTGCCATTTGGAACATAGGAATAGGAATCATATATTTCTTTGAAATTCATATGGAATACCTATTTTGTAGAAATTTGAGTAAAACTAGCATTGGGTCTCACCCCAGGTTTTCATGTTTTTGTGTCTACAATTACTACATTTTTAAAGTGTTCATGTGGTTTGATTCCTATAGGAATTTAGGATATATGGCATCTCAATTCTTGCATTTTCTATGCTTATGAGCTCCTGCATTCCAAACGAGGCCTAAGGGAAAGAGAGAGAAAAAGGTAAGAAACGGATTTCTTTTTTCCAAATTCCAACGTCCATAGACCATAGGGACTATGCGAGGCCAAATATACACGGACTTATATCTTACTGATTGATGAGCTAAAATCATATCTTCAAGAAAAATGGCAGCTTTCCCCCAAAAGCTGGCGGAAGAAATTTCTCCTAAAAGCTGGCGGGAGAAATTTCGTCAGCGCACGCGGAAGGACGGCGGTATATATCACCACCCGGCTCACCACGTAGTGCGTCTCCACCATTTTCCTCATTCTTCGAGCTCTCAAGCTGGTGAAATTCTTTATCGGCCAGCGGGTAAGCGGTAGTACCGACGGTGATGGTTGTAGATCGGTTGGTGCAGGCATTCTTCTCTAAGATCTTCAGCGGCGACGTGCTCCGCTCCTCCGATGCCAGTGAGTTTCCTCAAACCCCAGGTGTATTAGCTTTGATCTATTTAACACCTCCTAGATCTGATTGTAGTTTGCGGTAGATCTATGTTAGTATGCCCAATGAACTGCTCGGTGTAGCTATAGATCGGTGTTTTTTGGACTTATTACATGTCTAGATAGGTAATTTTGTCTACGTCATGTAAGCTTGTGTTCATGTGTAGTCTAGGTCCTGATATGTGTGACCGTGAGATCTGTAGGACATGACCTCTGATGAGTTCAGCCAGGCCCTCATGGATTCTCAGGAGACCTTTGTCGCTGAGACCTAATCCCAGCTTCCGTCTTTGAGGCTCACCTATCCTCAACGCAAGGAGATCTTGTCTATGCCTTCGATGACCGGGTACACGGTGGAGCATATTATAGAGCAAGTTGCCAAGATCGTGACCAAGAAGAAGGCCCTCAAGGCTGGAAAAGCCCACAGCACATGCCAGTGCAAGGGGGCGAAGGGCACCATGAAGTGGGAACCGTTCCTCTCGGTGTTCGTGCTCAACCAGATGTGTGAGATCATCAAGGGCGGCGTTAGGACGGAGAAGGGTTTCAAGGAGGTGCACCTGAACAATGTTGCCCGCAAGGTGTTTGAGTTTTGTGGCATCGAGGTGTCCTCACAGCAGGTGTACAACCACCTGCGTAAATGGAGGACTAGGTGGATCCATGTGTCCAAGCTCTGTGGCATCCCGCTAAAACCACTACTACAAAATCGCGTTGTTTTTGTGCATTGCATCATCATGACCGCATGCTCATGTCATCATGCTACATTGCATTTGAGCATCGTCATGTCATCTTGCATTTGTTTGCATAAAACTATCTTCGAAAAATCTATTTTTGTCTTCTGAACGCCCCGTCTTTATTCAAACACAAAACCCGGGTCTCCGGAATATTTTGCTTTGTCTACCAACGGTTTTCAAAAGCCCCATTTTAAATATTAAAATATTTATTTTATTTTTAGGGGCAGCCGTACCGGGCCAATCCGACCCAGTCGGCCACCCCCAGTACAAAACCGGACTACCTAAACCCTTTTCCTACCCCAACCTAATCTACCCACCCTTCCTCCACCTCATCCCACCCAATCGGTGCTCGCCACCTCAGCTATCCTCCCTCCATCCACCCAATCACCAACCGCCACCTCACCACTTCCCCAACTCCCTCCACTCCCATGCCGCCACATCAACCACCGGCCCCACCACCTGCCTCTCCTCGCGTGGGCCCACCCTCGCACCCTGCTCCTCCCTCACCTCTCTCGATCCCCACGCGACCCGCACCCCACCTCTGTCGACCCCCGCTCGCCTCCTCCTCTCGCAGAGAACCGCCACCGCCGCCGCCTGGGGCTCCCTCCTCCTTCGCCTCTCCCGGCCGGCCGCCGCCCCTAGCCCTGTCTCTCTCTCTCCCTGGCCCCATTACCCGACCCCGCCCGCTCGCTCGCTCGCCAGACCCCCCTCTCCTTCAATCCCCGCCGCCAGGGCATCTCCCCCCCTCGGGCGCCCCCTCGCTGGCCCCCGTCCGCACCTCGCCTCCTCCTGCCGGGACCCTCCAAGATCCGGCCGCGCTCGGCGCCGCTCACCCCGCCGCCCTGGACAGCAACCTTGCTGCCCGCTCCCGGCCTCTCCCCGTCGAGCTCTGCACCGCCTCCGGCCTGCCTCTCCGTTGGCCTCCGGCGCCGCCGGCTGTCGCCTTCCTTGGCGAGCTCCTCCGCACCGCCTTAGACCTCCTCCGTTGCGGTCGCCCTCTCCCTCCTCGTCGCTCCTCGCCGCCTCCCCGAGCAAGCTCGCGTCGCCTTCGGCCGATGCTTCTCTGCAGCGTGCGTCCTCGCCCTCGTCCCCGTGGAGTCCGCCTCCTGCAACTCGCACCGGCGCGAGACCTCGCTTCCCCTTGGACCTCTACACCGCCGCCATGTTTCCCCACATGCGTGGTGCCCCTCTGTCCTTGCCCTCAACCTGGTCTCCTTCTGTTTGTGCCCCCTGCCGCATCCCGTTTGCAAGGTGCTCGCGTTAAAGTCCGAACGACACGGCAGTGTTCCTATGTTCCTATTCTTCTTTGTGTCATTCTGCTGTGCATAAGTTGCTGTGGTCCGATGTGGTCATGTGTAAGAGTTGCTCCACATCGTGGTGTCATCCGATCTCTCGCCAAGATCTTTCGAAGACCAAGATGCACCCCAAGTTCGCCAACGACCATCGGCGCCGAACCCGATGACCGCCAAGCTCGCCACAAAAACGACAAGCACTTCACCGCGGGACACCGAGAATGCCGACATGGAACCTGGGACCGACAAGTTCTCCTTCACAGATCCGATGACCGAGACCCTGAAGACCGATCCGAAGCGCCAGGACCTCCTTCTCGGAACCATCAAGTACTTCCTCTCGGACGCCAGGACCCGAACCTGAAGAACGCCAAGATCGCCGACGCGGATACGCCAAGTTCTTCGCCCCGAATGCCAAGACCGACTCGATGGCGCGGACCCGACAAGATCTTCGCGAGGACAAGATCGACACCGACCAGGGCGAATCCGGTGCGTCCCGACTCCGAACCAAGTCCTTCTTCGCAGAACGCCAAGATCTACTCCGTTATCCGAGAACGATCCCGCCGAGACCGAACCCCAGATCCGAACCCTAATGTGATTCCCTATCCGAGACCCCCATTATTTTTATAATATGACATTATCAACTGATGCACATTAAATTGTTCATGCATGCATACTTGTCTGTGGTTTGGGGGCATTATGCCGATTCATCTCATAATTAAATATGGAGTCTATATGCGGGATACCTTTGTCTTATTCCGGGCTCCATTTAAATTTGTGTAGCGAACCGATACCATGATTTGCCATGTTAAGACAACATTTAAAATGGGGGGTATCTAAACAACATGAACCATCTAAATAATTGTCGGGACCCCGGTTCCGCTTAATATGATCTAATTGCATCGCACCTTTGCCATGTCATACATCATACATGCATCATGCCCGATCTTCTGTCATAGTATTAAATAGTGCATCCGGTGTTTGGGCTAGTGTTTTGCTTCTTCACGGACTAGGCCGATGAGTTGATGCGAGTGTTGATCCGATCTTCGGATAAACCTTCGACAATGTTTTTCAGGCGAGCACCTCCCCCTTTCTACCTATCTTACTTGTATAGTATTTATTCCCCCCTGTTGATCTATTGCTATCTGTGTTGCGATGCTCTAGTTTTCGTACCCGTGATATCCCTTGCAGCCTTATATTGCCTTGGACACATCCTATTACCTGTTGTTTGGTAGATAGTTGGACTTGCGCGTCGTAGCCGCTTGCTCAAGTGCTGTTGCGTGTCGTCCAGTACCACAGCTGTTGGAAGGCTGCCATATGCTTTATGTTGGAGATGATCATGGCTTCAATTACTGTTTAATAACTAAAATTGAAGTAGGTAAATGCAGAGGCACCGGTGGGTAATAGACAATATTTGGATTTTAACCGCTCACTGGTGTCCCGTAGGACCCCGAGTTCTTGACACCTGTTCCGAGATCGAGCGCGCTAACCACAGGTGGGGTGTGTGGGCACCCCCATCGATTTAGTACCTGATTCCAAGTACTGTACTGGGGGCCACAAAGTAGTTTGGGGCTTTATTACTATCCTGTACTTATGCCATGTTTTACTGCTTTATTTAAGATTGTGCGTGGAGCACCTGTACTGTTTAGGATTGCGGAGTGTTTTCGCGGTATCGACAAGCCCAGTCACACTTTCGGGTTCCCAGTCGTTTACAGCCACTGACGCAAACCCTGGGTCCGTTTCGGAGCCGACCAACTTCGTTGCGGGTAGCTTAGTGGGGTGGCCCCCATGTACTTGCTTTGGGTCTGGGAAACATCATGACTTAGGCCCCGCCGACATACCGATGGGTGTATGTTAACTGATCTGGCAAAAAGGGTCGAAGTGCGTGTGGATACTTTGGTGCACCCCTGCAGGGTTAAATCTTTTCGAAAAGCCGTGTCCGCGGTTATGGACGACTTGGAGCACAGTTCTCGATCATAGACAACTATAACTAAAGTTTACTGTTATAATTTGACTTGTATCCGATATGACTAGTAATCAGCTTCACTACAACGGAATGGCTAAATAAAAGTACCAACAACTGCTGGGTTTTGGGAGACCTCATGCCAATTGCATCTGACTAGTAAGTGTTGCAACTACAACGGAATGGTTAACTAAAAGTGCCCACTGCTTATTACATCAGGATGACTATCTATACCTGACTAGTAATTGCCGCAACGATAACTGAATAAATAAAACTGCCAACTGTGTGAGTTCCTCGGTTGACTTCCTCGTTTGGTCTCGAGGGGGAAATACCAGGATGGGTATGTTTGGTGGTAGAATCAGGTTGGTTTCGAATAGGTCTTTCTTATCCCTCTCTGATAGCCGACAGTTATCTCGAGTCTCTATAGGTTGTTTAGTGCATGCCGCGCTGCCGCTCAGTCCACCATACCTATGTAGGCGAGGACCGCCGAATTCTAGTCTCGCCGTGTACTGGCCTCAGTACTGACCGCTCTCTCCTTTTTCCTTTGCCCTTGTCGGCACCCCTTTTGTTTAAGCAGGTTTTGAGATCGACGTCGTTAGCAGGGTTACCCTTCCGGCTTGGCCTGGGCAGGGTTATGGACGCCATTGGTTATTCTTCAGGGCTCTTAGCTCAATTTGCATCTTGTCCGTACTCGGACGCTGTATCGTTTCAAGGTGATTTGGATCTTTGTACTGTATATCTGTAATCTTGACTCCTGGAGTCGTTGTTGTATATATCTGTTCTGTGGGTTCCATCGTGGACTATTGTGTAATGATATTACTTCGCTTTCCACCCGCACGAAAGTGCCTGGTGGGCACCTTTGAATCGTTTCTATGCGGGTTTGGCGGGAATCGCTGAAACTTGCATAGGGTCGATTTTGAGGGTGTTACAGAGTGGTATCAGAGCTCAGCAGTTGCGATACCCCACAAGTCCAGCCTGTAGGATAACCTAGCTAACGGCCGAAGTAGAGTGTCAAAACTATTTTTTGCAAAATCGGTTGGATAGTTCTGATTAGGTCTGATTTTACTCCTTGCCCCTCTGCTGCTCTCCTCTCACCTTTGCGTGTTTTGAATCCGCTCTCTTCGCGCTCTTCGAGTCCAGGATTTCTCGTGGTTGGGTTCCATCGTACCTTCAGGGTTTCGCTTCCTCCTTTGGTAACGGTGTTGCTACATCTGGTCTTCATGCTATCCGAGGAATCCCTCGTCTGGTGGACTTCTCTTTGTTCCTTCTCGTGCCTTCCGGTGTTTTCCGACGCGACGACATCATCTACGCCAGATCCGATGCAGAGTCTGCATCACTCCTTTGTTTCTGAACCTCGATTGTCGAGATCTTCAGTCTGATTCCGAGAATGTTGCACGCCTTTCTACTGATTGTGCAGAGTAATAGTTTGGGTGCGTGATGGATTGGCCCCCATGCCGACTACTCACTCTATTCGCTTGTGCACATTGAAGTGGATGAGAATGCAATGGTTCTCTCTTTCTATCGAAGCTAGAGGTGGCTTTATTTGTTGATACCTCTACCTTCGACCTTTTGTTCCCGGAGTGTTCTCTCGATGATCACGGACAACGACCTCTTGTTAGTGGTGTCGCAAGGATCTACACGATGCGAGAATATTCAGATCGCCGCCCTTCTTCCCGGTACCATGAGGCGGATCTCGGGGGCGAGATCCATTGTTAGTGGTGTCGAATTGTGGCATCCCGCTAAAACCACTACTAGAAAATCGCGTTGTTTTTGTGCATTGCATCATCATGACCGCATGCTCATGTCATCATGCTACATTGCATTTGAGCATCGTCATGTCATCTTGCATTTGTTTGCATAAAACTATCTTCGAAAAATCTATTTTTGTCTTCTGAACGCCCCGTCTTTATTCAAACACAAAACCCGGGTCTCCGGAATATTTTGCTTTGTCTACCAACGGTTTTCAAAAGCCCCATTTTAAATATTAAAATATTTATTTTATTTTTAGGGGCAGCCGTACCGGGCCGATCCGACCCAGTCGGCCACCCCCAGTACAAAACCGGACTACCTAAACCCTTTTCCTACCCCAACCTAATCTACCCACCCTTCCTCCACCTCATCCCACCCAATCGGTGCTCGCCACCTCAGCTATCCTCCCTCCATCCACCCAATCACCAACCGCCACCTCACCACTTCCCCAACTCCCTCCACTCCCATGCCGCCACATCAACCACCGGCCCCACCACCTGCCTCTCCTCGCGTGGGCCCACCCTCGCACCCTGCTCCTCCCTCACCTCTCTCGATCCCCACGCGACCCGCACCCCACCTCTGTCGACCCCCGCTCGCCTCCTCCTCTCGCAGAGAACCGCCACCGCCGCCGCCTGGGGCTCCCTCCTCCTTCGCCTCTCCCGGCCGGCCGCCGCCCCTAGCCCTGTCTCTCTCTCTCCCTGGCCCCATCACCCGACCCCGCCCGCTCGCTCGCTCGCCAGACCCCCCTCTCCTTCAATCCCCGCCGCCAGGGCATCTCCCTCCCTCGGGCGCCCCCTCGCTGGCCCCCGTCCGCACCTCGCCTCCTCCTGCCAGGACCCTCCAAGATCCGGCCGCGCTCGGCGCCGCTCACCCCGCCGCCCTGGACAGCAACCTTGCTGCCCGCTCCCGGCCTCTCCCCGTCGAGCTCTGCACCGCCTCCGGCCTGCCTCTCCGTTGGCCTCCGGCGCCGCCGGCTGTCGCCTTCCTTGGCGAGCTCCTCCGCCCCGCCTTAGACCTCCTCCGTTGCGGTCGCCCTCTCCCTCCCCGTCGCTCCTGGCCGCCTCCCCGAGCAAGCTCGCGTCGCCTTCGGCCGATGCTTCTCTGCAGCGTGCGTCCTCGCCCTCGTCCCCGTGGAGTCCGCCTCCTGCAACTCGCACCGGCGCGAGACCTCGCTTCCCCTTGGACCTCTACACCGCCGCCATGTTTCCCCACATGCGTGGTGCCCCTCTGTCCTTGCCCTCAACCTGGTCTCCTTCTGTTTGTGCCCCCTGCCGCATCCCGTTTGCAAGGTGCTCGCGTTAAAGTCCGAACGACACGGCAGTGTTCCTATGTTCCTATTCTTCTTTGTGTCATTCTGCTGTGCATAAGTTGTTTTGGTCCGATGTGGTCATGTGTAAGAGTTGCTCCATATCGTGGTGTCATCCGATCTCTCGCCAAGATCTTTCGAAGACCAAGATGCACCCCAAGTTCGCCAACGACCATCGGCGCCGAACCCGATGACCGCCAAGCTCGCCACAAAAACGACAAGCACTTCACCGTGGGACACCGAGAATGCCGACATGGAACCTGGGACCGACAAGTTCTCCTTCACAGATCCGATGACCGAGACCCTGAAGACCGATCTGAAGCGCCAGGACCTCCTTCTCGGAACCATCAAGTACTTCCTCTCGGACGCCAGGACCCGAACCTGAAGAACGCCAAGATCGCCGACGCGGATATGCCAAGTTCTTCGCCCCGAATGCCAAGACCGACTCGATGGCGCGGACCCGACAAGATCTTCGCGAGGACAAGATCGACACCGACCAGGGCGAATCCGGTGCGTCCCGACGCCGAACCAAGTCCTTCTTCGCGGAACGCCAAGATCTACTCCGTTATCCGAGAACGATCCCGCCGAGACCGAACCCCAGATCTGAACCCTAATGTGATTCCCTATCCGAGACCCCCATTATTTTTATAATATGACATTATCAACTGATGCACATTAAATTGTTCATGCATGCATACTTGTCTGTGGTTTGGGGGCATTATGCCGATTCATCTCATAATTAAATATGGAGTCTATATGCGGGATACCTTTGTCTTATTCTGGGCTCCATTTAAATTTGTGTAGCGAACCGATACCATGATTTGCCATGTTAAGACAACATTTAAAATGGGGGGTATCTAAACAACATGAACCATCTAAATAATTGTCGGGACCCCGGTTCCGCTTAATATGATCTAATTGCATCGCACCTTTGCCATGTCATACATCATACATGCATCATGCCCGATCTTCTGTCATAGTATTAAATAGTGCATCCGGTGTTTGTGCTAGTGTTTTGCTTCTTCACGGACTAGGCCGATGAGTTGATGCGAGTGTCGATCCGATCTTCGGATAAACCTTCGACAATGTTTTTCAGGCGAGCACCTCCCCCTTTCTACCTATCTTACTTTTATAGTATTTATTCCCCCCTGTTGATCTATTGCTATCTGTGTTGCGATGCTCTAGTTTTCGTACCCGTGATATCCCTTGCAGCCTTATATTGCCTTGGACACATCCTATTACCTGTTGTTTGGTAGATAGTTGGACTTGCGCGTCGTAGCCGCTTGCTCAAGTGCTGTTGCGTGTCGTCCAGTACCACAGCAGTTGGAAGGCTGCCATATGCTTTATGTTGGAGATGATCATGGCTTCAATTACTGTTTAATAACTAAAATTGGAGTAGGTAAATGCAGAGGCACCGGTGGGTAATAGACAATATTTGGATTTTAACCGCTCACTGGTGTCCCGTAGGACCCCGAGTTCTTGACACCTGTTCCGAGATCGAGCGCGCTAACCACAGGTGGGGTGTGTGGGCACCCCCATCGATTTAGTACCTGATTCCAAGTACTGTACTGGGGGCCACAAAGTAGTTTGGGGCTTTATTACTATCCTGTACTTATGCCATGCTTTACTGCTTTATTTAAGATTGTGCGTGGAGCACCTGTACTGTTTAGGATTGCGGAGTGTTTTCGCGGTATCGACAAGCCCAGTCACACTTTCGGGTTCCCAGTCGTTTACAGCCACTGACGCAAACCCTGGGTCCGTTTCGGAGCCGGCCAACTTCGTTGCGGGTAGCTTAGTGGGGTGGCCCCCATGTACTTGCTTTGGGTCTGGGAAACATCATGACTTAGGCCCCGCCGACATACCGATGGGTGTATGTTAACTGATCTGGCAAAAAGGGTCGAAGTGCGTGTGGATACTTTGGTGCACCCCTGCAGGGTTAAATCTTTTCGAAAAGCCGTGTCCGCGGTTATGGACGACTTGGAGCACAGTTCTCGATCATAGACAACTATAACTAAAGTTTACTGTTATAATTTGGCTTGTATCCGATATGACTAGTAATCAGCTTCACTACAACGGAATGGCTAAATAAAAGTACCAACAACTGCTGGGTTTTGGGAGACCTCATGCCAATTGCATCTGACTAGTAAGTGTTGCAACTACAACGGAATGGTTAACTAAAAGTGCCCACTGCTTATTACATCAGGATGACTATCTATACCTGACTAGTAATTGCCGCAACGATAACTGAATAAATAAAACTGCCAACTGTGTGAGTTCCTCGGTTGACTTACTCGTTTGGTCTCGAGGGGGAAATACCAGGATGGGTATGTTTGGTGGTAGAATCAGGTTGGTTTCGAATAGGTCTTTCTTATCCCTCTCTGATAGCCGACAGTTATCTCGAGTCTCTATAGGTTGTTTAGTGCATGCCGCGCTGCCGCTCAGTCCACCATACCTATGTAGGCGAGGACCGCCGAATTCTAGTCTCGCCGTGTACTGGCCTCAGTACTGACCGCTCTCTCCTTTTTCCTTTGCCCTTGTCGGCACCCCTTTTGTTTAAGCAGGTTTTGAGATCGATGTCGTTAGCAGGGTTACCCTTCCGGCTTGGCCTGGGCAGGGTTATGGACGCCATTGGTTATTCTTCAGGGCTCTTAGCTCAATTTGCATCTTGTCCGTACTCGGACGCTGTATCGTTTCAAGGTGATTTGGATCTTTGTACTGTATATCTGTAATCTTGACTCCTGGAGTCGTTGTTGTATATATCTGTTCTGTGGGTTCCATCGTGGACTATTGTGTAATGATATTACTTCGCTTTCCACCCGCACGAAAGTGCCTGGTGGGCACCTTTGAATCGTTTCTATGCGGGTTTGGCGGGAATCGCTGAAACTTGCATAGGGTCGATTTTGAGGGTGTTACAAGCTCGGAGACCTTAGCGGAGCTAGCTGGGATGAGGAGACCTGCACAATCATCTTGGATGACGCCCACTATAGGCGACACATCTCGGTACTAACTAACTTCATTTCTTGCAGTAACCTCCCACACAAGGCCCTTTTGTAACCTCACTAACTACCATTAACCTCCCTGCAATTTCCCGTCTCAAGATCACCCCAAGGATGCCGGGTATCTGAACAAGCCGGTCGCCAACTATCGGTAGATGGAGGCCATCTTCTCGTTTGTCCTTGCCATTGGCAGGTTTGCCATGGGATCCAGTGAGCCTCTTGGCGAACCAAGCCCTGAATACATGCAGACCGAGGAGTCCGAGACAGTGGTAATTGATGAAGAGGACGAGACCTATGCCGCCGTTGGTTCTCCTGCTCCAAGCGTTGGTCTTGGCACCAGCACAAATGCCTATGTTCCTGCTGGCTTCGATCCGTCCAAGAAGAGGAAGAGGTCGTTGCTGGGAGAGGAGGACGTTGTCGCCATCACATGCATGACTGATGCCATGAAAGCAGTGGCGACCGCCATCACCACTGCTTCCCCTCCTGATGTGCACCTAGGTCTCTACGATGCCATCATGGCCGCCAGAGGCTACAACCCTGAGGCTCTGATGGTGGCGCTCAGCCACCTCTTCGACAACAAGGCCATGGGCAACGGCTTTGTTCAGATGGCGGAGGACTACATGGATCTCTGACTTAGGACCTACCTGGCCAAGCACTACTACGTTGTAGTGTTTGCTCTCTGATCATGGAGATGGTGGCGGCTAGTGCATGCATGATGAAGAGTTGTTGGTTGTATATTTTGAAGTAGCTAGGGACTTGATGAGAACTTATGTCTGTTTATTGTGAGGTAGTATATACTAACCTCTCACGTGATGGAGAACTTATGTGGTGATAGGATTACACCCCTTTTGATGTGGTGGTAGGATGACACCATAGAAGTTGGTGGCGATCGGTAGGATCACACTAGCTTGTAGATGAACTGCTGATGCTTTTGCCCATATGACCATGCATGTTTAAATTGCTTATGTTGATTATCTTGTGTTTGTGAATTTGATTTGCCTGCTATAGTTGTGATCCTTATATGTTGCATATGTGTTATTCTCATAGAAATACAACTGGTACGTGGTGTACTACGGCAACAAGCCAGGAATCTACAAGACATGAGAGGAGTGCAACCAACAAGTGACGGGTTACCAACACAACCTCCCTAAGGGGTTTAAGACTCTAGAACAGGCACAACAAGCATACTGTGAGTTCTTAGCAGAGCGTCCACAGCCGTCACAAGATATGAACATCAATTTCACTCCTCCTACAGCTCATCAAGTTCATCCACATGGACATGTTCCACCTATACATGGTGAAAGTATGATCAAAGACTTCATCATCGTCGGCCTGATCATGTGAATTGTGTACTACCAGTTATTCTAATTCATGTGATCGATCATGTGTAAGACCATAAACTCTGATGAGTAGTTGGTAAACTCACAATTTACCATGCGAGGTAACCACATCGGGCCGGACGCGGGCTTTTAAACGTGCACCTTTGTATCAGCCGAGTCCAATCTAGGAAACCAAACAAAGTGGCTATATGGACTCTCCTAGTAGGAAAACAAGAATAGGGGCAACCAAATAAATTGTCAAAGTTGACCCAAGCCAGTCTCGCCACATGCAGTATCCGATGGGCCAAGTACCAAAAAGAGAAATATTGGACCGACCAACCAAACACGCCCTAACTGTACTAGTTGTGTTACTTGAAGGAGATCTGACCACAGGCACCGGCACAGAGCTTTCTCGTGGGACCTGACTGCAGGAAAAACACACGTTAAGTAGTCACCAACCGAACACCAAAGCCAATGCAATTGTGTCCCCTACCCAGTTCCGCTATTTGCTGTTGCTGATAGACCCTCCATCACCATGGACGCAGCAGAAGAGAGGGGATTACTGGTTCAAGAGGCTGGGGATCAAGAGCTGCAGCTGCTCCTTCCTTCTCTGGTATGTTTTTTCTTAAATTTGTCTCTCGCTCCTCCTTTCCTGAAACCATAGTTCTAGGCTTCTAGCTTGTAGAGTTCAATTATTCTTCCTATGAAATGAAGCTGGCCATTCTCTTCTTTTTTCTTGTAAGAGATGGTGTGTCTGGTTCCATTGCTCTGTTAGGCCATAGTTGAGCTAGCCCAGCTTTCCTAGCTCTGGTTTGCTATCCTTACTCTTGGTTGTTTGGCTAATTGCTGTTGCCGGCCAAGTACAAGCTGTTGCGACGTACTTTCAGCCTTGAAAGTTCCTAAATCAAACACCGAAATTGCTAACAAGATATCCATAGCAGCCAAAATACAGAGATTCGCTAGTCTTGGCTCCACTATAAAACCCCTGGATTCCTTAAAGATGACAGTAGCAAAATCATGCCTTTGTTCCTGATAGTGACCCCAATAGCAGAGCTGCATTACAAAATTAGCATCAAATAAGTGTGACAATGAACATGTCATTTGAAAAAAAAAACGAGCTCGCAAAGAAAAAACATACTTCTGGTATAGGCACCGCGTTGCCCAAAAACTGAGCCATGTAGGCAGATTTGGCCGAATAAACCCCAGTGGAGGTGTAAATGCTACGAATCGAATCTCCTGAGTTCGGGCTTCAGCTATTTGTCCACGGTAGGAAAATCACGGTAGGGGTGTTGTTATTTCTTAGCAGGATACAGATGCTTACACAGGCGATGGATCTGTCGACATCAAAGGGCGCCCTGAAACAAGGCGCACGACAGGCAACTGGAGAGCATGCTTCTTCATACTAGGTAACATACATGTATCCCACAAAATTTTGGCAATTTTTTACTGAAGAAACTTCTTATTTCCTCATAACAGATAATTATTGTAGACTGTAGTAGTGAGCTATTTATGTAAGCATATGAACGATTAAACGTTTAGTGCTGCCTGGTACTCCATAATACTAGGCCAGATTCTCAAATTTTTAACTCACAATTATTACAATTATTAGATTATTTGATTACATGGATACCAAAGATTGTTGGTCATATGCTAGAAAGTTTGGGGTCTGTTTTGCATATTTTTGTATAATCCAACAATGAGGTTTGGCAAGTTTTCAATGATGCTAGTCTGGTGACAGGGAACGAATGCTGTGAGCGTCTGGCCTACTATGGAATTGCGAAAAACCTAGTCACTTATCTGAAAGTAAAGCTTCATCAAGGCAACCTTGAAGCTGCAAGAAATGTTACCACTTGGCAAGGGACATGCTATCTGACTCCCCTCATTGGAGCCCTCTTAGCGGATTCTTACTGGGGAAAGTACTGGACTATTGCTGTTTTCTCATCAATTTATTTCATTGTAAGTAAAGACAAAGCCACCCCAACTTTACTCTATCTCCTTTGTCATATAAAGCTCCACGATGGCATGGAAAGCAATATGCACATTCTACTTGGTATTTCTGAGCACTTGAATAGTTGAATCCAAAAATAGTATGCTTTTCATTACTGCATATAATGAACATGGGGGGTCTTGTTATATTCAGTTTGGTTTTATTGGATCACAGATTTGTGCATCTCAATATTTTGAATCACCCATAAGTATTACTTCCTCCTTTCAGAAATAATTGTCGCAGAATTGTCTAGATAAGCATGTTCTAGACACGTTTTAGTGTATAGATACATGCGTATCTAGACAAATCTGCGACACTTATTTCCGAACGGAGGGAGTACTAATGAAGAATAAGAGTGGACCACTGTTCTTGGAAAATAAATTAATCATGTATAAACCTTTTTGCTGAAGGGTATGGCAGTTTTAACGCTTTCAGCATCACTTCCAGCACTTCAACCACCTACATGTTCAGGGTCTGTTTGTCCAGAACCAAGCTTACTTCAGAATGGAGCATTTTTCCTGGGTCTCTATATGATTGCCCTAGGGGCTGGAGGCATAAAACCTTGCGTGTCACCCTTTGGAGCTGATCAATTTGATATCAGTGATCCAACAGAGAGAGTAAAGCAGGGTTCCTACTTCAATTGGTGTTATTTCTGTATAATTATTGGTTCATTCACATCAGGCACTCTTATTGTTTGGATACAAGATAACTTGGGTTGGGGAATTGGATTTGCAATCCCTACTGTATTTATGCCATTGGCTACAGCAAGCTTCTTTGCTGCCTCAAATATGTACAGATTTCAGAAACCTGGTGGGAGCCCGCTTACCAGAGTGTGCCAGGTCATTGTCGCAGCATTCCGTAAGTGGCGTGTTGAAGTGCCACATGATACTTCTCTTCTTTATGAAATTGATGGTCAATATTCAGCAATAGTGGGAAGCCGGAAGCTGGAGCACACGAGCGAACTTGGGTAATTACCTTTTGTCCCTGCATCTTGACATGCTTTTAGTATCATCTGTAGATATATTATAAAACAATAGAAGTTTGCAGTAATGAAGACAATGAAGCATGAAACAACCTTTTGTAAGATTTTAAATTTGAGGTTGGTGGAAAAAATAGCTAAATGGCGAAAAGGAATATGTGTAGGGATATGTATAGCCTATTCTGGATAAGGCAGTCATGCTCGGTTTTTTAGCAGATCATGGTGCATACTGGGTTGTGGGTACACAATACGATGGGCATAATGAGTGCTACTCGTGTCGATAGTGGTCAGTCTTATATAAGATCAGGATAAGGCTGTACTATCACTTTTTGGGCGTGATATAGGTAGCTTGCCTCACAACTCCTATTATTGTTGTATCACTATTACAACATTTCATCTCTCTCTTCGGTATAGATTCCTGGACAAGGCTGCCATCATCTCATCTGCTGATGCCAAGACAGTCCTTTTTACGAACCCGTGGAGAGTATGCACAGTCACCCAGGTAGAAGAACTTAAGATCCTCGTAAGAATGTTCCCGGTTTGGCCGACTACTATCATATTCAGTGTGGTGTATGCTCAGAACTCTTCCATGTTCATAGAGCAGGGTATGGTTCTTGACAAGAAGGTTGGATCTTTCAATATTCCTCCTGCATCCCTCTCAACTTTTGACGTAATCAGTGTCATGATATGGATTCCACTTTATGACCGACTTATCATTCCTATAGTTAGGAAATTCACTGGAAGGGAGAAGGGTTTCTCTGAGCTACAGCGAATCGGCATTGGATTATTCATGTCCATTGTAGCAATGGCATCTGCAGCTCTGGTTGAATTGAAGCGATTAGAGATTGCCAGGTCTGAAGGTCTTATTCATGAGAAGGTTGCTGTTCCAATGAGCATTCTTTGGCAAATACCACAGTATTTCTTTCTTGGTGCTGCCGAGGTTTTCACCGCCATTGGTCAACTTGAGTTCTTCTACGCTCAGGCCCCCGATGCCATGAGGAGTTTATGTACTGCATTTGCACTCCTTACGATTTCAGTGGGAAGCTATTTAAGCTCAGTCATATTAACCTTGGTATCGTATGTTACAACTCAAGGGGAAAATCCTGGATGGATCCCAGATAACCTGAATGAAGGCCATCTTGATCGGTTCTTTTGGTTGATTGAAGGGATCAGCTTTGTAAATTTTCTGGTATATCTTGGTTGCGCAATGAGATACAGATACAAAAATGTGTGATGGTTATAATTACTGTCAGTCAGTGTATTGCTTGTAATTTCATACTTCATATGGATGGAAGCAATCAGCTGCCCTTCCTCGAGAAAGACTTGAAGTTGGTTTTTTTTTTTGCAATTCCTCCGGTGATTTACTTTATAAGAAAAAACTGGTGATTACAATTTTTATCAAATGGGTATCACCAGTGTTAATATCTATTTGCTACTTTTTCATTTTACAAACATCCAGATATTCCTTCAAAAGTGATCCATTAATCCCTTTTGTACTGAAAACTATGGGTAGCATGTGCAGGTAAGAGCAAAACTTGCAGATGGGAAATTGAGAAGCTCCATGACCAAATCCAACTTCCTAAGGAATTTCCCATAGTTTCAATTTTTTTGTCATTAGCAACGGCACGTGCACATAATTTAATCTCTTATCAGAGCAGATACATTGCACAAGACTGCACGGTATAGTACTACAAAATTTTGGAGGCCATGCCATGGAAAAATGGATAATAATTCTCATTACAGAAGTAAAAAGTATCCATATATGCAGTGGACATTACCAGTAGTCTTTGCAAGAACAAGTCCCGTTCTTGAAGTGATGGAACCTATTGGAGTCCCTGACAATGATCTCCCTCTGAGCAATCTGCGATATGAGCTTAATAGCACTATGACAGTCCCCACAGATCCGCAGATTCTTATAAACCTTGATAGCAGCACCCTTCGGAGAAGCAATGATCCCAAATGCAACAGCAAGGCGCTCACTGTGGTAACCAATGTCATGCTCCTTCTGCTCGTCCTCAACGTCATGGAGAACAAATCCAGTGTCCGCCACATAGCCTTCTTCCCTCATTTTAGCATACAGTTTCTTCAGAAGCGCATAGATTTCTTCAGCTCGAGGATGTGACTTGTCACCGACCAGAAATACGTGCACTCTTCTCCCAACTTCAATCCAGCTGGAAGCCGGCATTTTTGTTATGCCCTTTGACTCCATGATCCTTCTTACACCCTCAACTTCATCAAACAGACCGACTGATGCATAGATATTAGCTAGAGTTACATAGGTCGCTGGATTTTCGGGTTCGATTTCGAACAATGCTTCTGCCGCCCGCCTTGCCAGGTGAATGTTCTTGTGAATCCGGCAGCCACCAAGCAAGGATGCCCATAGGAACTTGTTGGGCTTGATGGTCATCTTGTTGATCATCTCTTCAGCTCGTTCAAACTGACCTGACCGGCTGAGGAGATCGATCACGCAAGCATAATGATCAGCAGTGTGCGCAATGCCATACTCATCCTTTATCAAATGGAAGACCTCGAGGCCTTTGTCGACCAGACCGGCATGAGCACACGCAGACAGAACACCAACAAACATGACATGATCAGGCCTAATTCCAGACCTCAAGAACATGTCAAAGTAGCGCAATGCCTCCTCTGGCTGACCATTCTGTGCATAGCCGGAGATGATCGCCGTCCATGACACCAGGTCTGTCTTCGTCAGCCCCTCGAATACACGCACCACACTCTCCATGTCCCCACACTTGGAGTACATGTGCAGGAGCGCGCTCTCTGCGAACAAGTCCCCGATGCTGCTCTTTGACATCCGAGCATGCACCTGCCTCCCGAGGCTCTCTAGGGCGAGCTCTGCACAAGCCCGCAGAACACCCGCGTAGGTGAACCCGTTGGGCCAAACACCTCCAGTCCTCAGCATGTCGAGAAACAGCCTGAATCCTTCCCCACCGCGCCTAGCGTCGAAGTACCTCTCCACCATCGCGGTCCAAGAGACGACGTCATGAACCGGCATCCCGTCGAACACTCTCCTCGCATCGTCCACTCGCCCACACTTGGCGTACATGTCCGCGAGCGCGCTCCACATGACGGCATCGCCCGCACCGATCCCTCTCCTAGCCACGTGACAGTGCAGCTCCCTGCCCGCGCGGACCCACCGGGCGGCCGTGGCCGCGGCGAGCGCGCTGGACGCAGTGAACTCGTTGTCCGCTCTGGAGTTCCCGGGCTCCTCCTGCTGCATCCGCCGGTAGAGCGCGAGCGCGTCGAGTGGCTGGCCGTGCCGGGAGTAGGCGGAGACGATGGCTGACCAGGAGAAGTGGTCCCTCTGGGGCATTCGGTCGAACAGAGGGCGCGCGGAAGGGAGGTGGCGCGGCGAGCGCGAGAGCGCGGCGATGAGAGTGTTGTAGGAGCATCGGTCGGGGTTTGGAATGGCCGAGAAGAGGGAGAGTGCGTCGGGGAGGGAGGCTGGGTGGGAGGAGAGGAGGTGGAGGAGGCGGTTGGAGAGGAGCGTGGAAGGCGGGAGAGAGGCGGCGGCGGCGAGCGCGCGCGCGGCTTGGAGGTGGGAGGCGTCGGCACGGAGGAGCGGGAGGAGGCGTTCGATAGCGTCGTGGAGCTGGGACGCGGTGGTGACGGAGAAGGTCGGGCACTTCCCCGTCTTCATGGAAGTCGTGGAGCTGGGATGCTGTAGTGGCAATGGCATACATGGCCGCGGCTAGACGGTGAGACTTGACTGTGCTGTCTAGCTCTCTCTCCGTAGACGACCTCAGCCGAAATCATAGCTTAGAAATGGTTCGGCCTTCAACTTTTTCAGTCAGATGTATGACATCTTAAAGTTTACACAGATTTGGCATTTACCATGAATATGTTGCACTCAACTCTTGCATAATGTTCTGTACACATCTGTACAAGCTAAACCTGCTTCCTTTGTTTGCATTTGTTGCATCATATCGGGCATTTGTAACACAAAAACATGCGAAAGTTGACTGACATAGCTTTGGTGTAACATAAGCAACATTAGTTGAGCAGATAGCTTGTCCGATAAAAAAAGAAATGCAACATTTATCTCTGATTAAAATGTGATGACAACATCCTCTGCATGACTGCATCATATACAACAGGTGAGTCGGATGAATGTCGTTTTTTTTACATTGAGCTCGAACACTGATGAAACAAGCGTGTTCAGGTGTTGCAGACTGCAGGTAACGAACAAGTAATAGACCTAAGACAGAGAGTGTGTACAGAGGCAGACAAGGCTGCTGTTGCCTAAGCTCCGTAGTCAACACCTCGGCAGCAGCTCATATAGCCGGATCTTCCAGCGCGGCGGTGGAGAAGTTATTGATTCGGGGATATGCTGCCTTCTCGTTCAGCTGGTTTTGAGTCCAAATCAACATCTTCAACAGGCTGGGGAGCTTTGGATCTGGTATATGTGACAAACATTAAGATCGAGGACCTTAACCAAAGACAAACGCTATAGCATATGCTGCAATGCTAATATTTTCGAAAGTCCCACGCAGAAGACAATTTTTCAATGCCATATATAAGTAGCCATATTCAATTATTTGACTCATGCTTGCCAGTATTTGCTACTGTTATCACCAGTCACACATGATCAGCTCAAGTGCTACCTGTTTTGAGCAGGGTCGTATGTATACTTATGTAACTTCCTCATAAAATTCAGTCTTAGATTTGCTAGGTGTAAAATGAGAATAAATACACCACATTCTATGCATTGATCTAGATTAGATATATACTCGTCAGTTTCAGATTCTTGTACTCCCTCCGATCCAAATTAGTTGACTTGGATTTGTCTAGATTCGGATGTATCTAGTACTAAAACATGGCTAGATACATCCGAATCTAGACAAATTCGAGTCAATTAATTTGGATCGAAGGGAGTACCAAAAGATGGATACTCTAATATAAGATACTCCCTCTGTTCACTAGACCTTCTAGCTTCTTTTGGAAATGCATGTATCTAGACATGTTTTATTGTTTAGGTTCATCCATTTTAGTCTAAATCTTTTACTAAAATATCTAGGTGTTACGTTAGTGAACGGGAGTATTTGATATCAGGTCAGTCAGTACATATGCCAAGTGCATGCAGGTCCACCTCAGTGACACTCAATCAGAAAATAGATAAAGAAATACTCCTAAGTAATATGCATCACAACACATGCATCCTCATGCTACTGACCTTTCTCGTGACTTTGGCTTGTAAGAATGGCAGCATTAACTTCACTTGCTGTCTTTAAGCGCTGAGAAACGTCCAACAGTTCGCCATACGGACAGTTTTTTACATCTTCAAACACCAAAAGGGCTACAGTTTTCTCTATTTCCTCGAGGAAGGCTTGCTGCAAAATTGCAATATTTCACAAATGATAAGTAACGTCACAGCATGGACAGTGGTATTACCAAGAAATATAGCTAAAAAGAGTTGCTTTGTGATCAATATTAGGTTTAAACCCTGAGTCCTAAGTGACGGAACAGAGATAATTTCTGTAGAACTCACGTTTTCTTCACCTCTTGGAGCAAGTTCTTCTTGAGCAAACTCCAAAGCTTCATTTATTTTCCCCGCACGAATCAACTCTATCAGCTTTTGTTGCTGTAGATGGAAGTATAATTGGGGATTTGTATCCAGAATCTGCATGTTATAATTCAAGTCAGGATAAGAAATCACAATATAAAACAAGGCTGCAAGATATACACATGGGTGTGGCCACACCCTGTTGTGAAAAATGCACAACAAAAACCCAACACTGAACTTCTAAATTACCACACGAACTTCCCTCAGAAGTATAAACACAATAGCAATGGTGGAGAAAAAAAACAGAGCAAAAGTTATTTTCTGACAATCACCAAATATTTGATTTCTCATACACACATATCTAGTTAGTAGTTGCATGTAAAAAATGAGCAAACATCTAACGAGAAAACTAACATGATTCCAAGAGAAACCTCATCACTCTGACACACCACTATTGGGTTAACACTTTGCTCTACTGTGCTACTGCTGCGGAGGCGGAGCATTTGTGAAAAGGTGTGAACATAATGGTGATCCATTAATCAATGACATATCATATACACTGCTAATGTAATAGCTATTGTCCTATTCCAAGTACCAGGTTACAGATCCAACTATGAAATGGTATACAGTTTTAGGTTTAGTGTTATATGAGAAAATTGTGTAATCTGTCAGTTGCTAGCGCCACTCTTTTTTGCACAATCAGTTGTATCCAAATAAAGACAACTAATATGAAGACCAGAAAGTTTCTAGTTCAGAATTTACTAGATTCAAAATGCATGGTAATATTCCCAGATTGTTCTCACTACACGTTAAATAAACCAGACAAAAATTTCACAACACATGCTAAAGGACACTAAGTGAACAACCATCTTAGTGAGTGATTCCTGAAAAAATGGACAGGTATTACTTTTCTAACTCTACTGTTTGAGTGTCTTGGTTGAATGATGAAAATTTGCAATGCTTCTGCACAGCGGAAAAAAAAAACTGGAACTAATTTCAACAGTAAGAAAAGCACTGTAGGGTTAAATACATCCATCCTATGTATTACCATCTGGCAGCTTTCTATATATATTAACTAACAAAATAGCATGAATAAATCCAATTGGCCCGGAAAAGTTCTTGCCTCTAGGGGGTGCAACAGTGGGCAGAAATGGTTGTGAACCCACCCACCCAGATTCAAATACTCTTACTTTTTGACAAGTCGAAGACTCATACATAATAATAAGTTAGCCAGGGGGCAGGAGGGCACATATTTTGCCCTGTTCTCTTATGGAACTCAATTTGCCTGATTCAAAGGTTGAACTGGCAGGTTACACCATTACTGGGACCTGGCAAAACGTACTCTCCAAAAGCATAAAACATATAAATCAACACATACAAAGATGGCAAATAGGATTGGCTGGAAAACATGGGCCATGGTATTCAGATCCTATTTCCGAAACTAGTTCAAGCTCAGGAACCATAAACAAACCACACATATTTCCACATTGCAAAAAACAAGTGCCCTCTGACTGATATACCTCATGAAGCACTACAAGCAGTTGGGGATAACCAGACTACCATAAGGTCCTCATACAGCATATAATACCCAAAACTGCAAGGTCATCGTCCTCCTCTATGCTAACTTCCCTGACAGTCCAATTTCGAAATCCGAACTGAAATTGCGAGAACAGAAGACAGAAGCGAACCGTTGGGTTAAGATCATTGATCTTCTCGATAGCTTCCTGAACATTCCCTGACTGGACCGCTTTTTTCACCTCCATCCGATCTGTGATGGTCGCCAGGTCAATGTCCGCTGCAACCAAAACAGTAGGATTCACACTTCAGTGTCCATAAAACTCAAGTATTACAAGAGAGTATGGGGCTTGATTCGCGTATATAGTACGTTGGGTGCCGGACTCGACGCGGAACTTGTCGGCGGCGTCGACGAAGCCCTCGGTAACGAGGAAATTCATGACAAGGCGGTTCATGTCCTCCTTGCGGATCTTGACGTCGCGGAGTTTCCGCTCCCACTCGTCGCGCGTCACCACCTTCTTGGAAGAAGCCATGGAGGAGGGGGAGTCGATGGAGTCCAGGTCGCGCAGGACGATGCGGGAGAGGAACATCAGATGCGGGGCTGAAGGCGGGGACGGGGTGTTATCCGCGCCGATCACGCCTTCGCCATCCGCAGCGGCCACGACGGGGAGGTTGAGGAGCTAGGGTTTCGCGGCGGAGAGGCTGGTGGATTGGACAGAGTTGGGGAGCAGAAGAGTAGTCGAGGTCGGGGAGGAGAGAGGAGGAGAGGGAGTACTCGCGATTGCAACTGCCTTCCTTCTTTCACTCTTCCTCTAATTCGTTCTTTTTTTTGGGTTTATATTTTTTTAAGAATACGTTATACTCCCTCCGATTCATCATAAGGAAGAAGATTTATTTAACTCCCAAACAATTTAACTCCCAAACAATTTTATATCAGATTCATCATAAGGAAGAAGATTTATTTAACGGTTCATCATCAGATTCATCATCGTGAATGATCTTGCATCGTGAATGACACATAAGGAAGAAGATTTATTTAACTCCCAAACAATTTTAGGAGGGCTCCCAAGAGAATTTGGGTATTGACTATTGAGAGGGTATCACTTAGTAGATCCCCACTGACTTGATTCCAATTTCTCACCCTTGCACATATAGACATCATTTCAACTACACGTTGACATCATATAAAACTAGGAAACGTGTTCGTGCATTGTAACGGAAGAAAAAAATCAAAAATATAGGTTCGATCCAAATTTTCCCCCAAATTCAATCAACCACCGAACCCTAGCCTGGGTCACCTATTCAACATATTCTTTATTTTTAATTTGATGTCCTATTTATAGTACTTTATTTTAATTTGTTTTATTCAATTTGTTGTTTTGTACTATTTTTTATATATTATATTAATATTTTAAACAACCATATCATGCGATATAAAATTGAGATGTATTGTAGGCAACAGCCACGCGGATGAGAAAATTAGATTACAAGTATTGACTAAAATGCACTGGTTTAATCAAGCAATATAATATCATTTAACAAAAGAACCCATATAAATGCTTAATGTATACAAATACTGAAGCGTGGCAGCAGTGATGCTAGTTTGAAAACCTGAAACCACTTCTATTGCTGAAAACTGAATAGATGCGACAGTACATTAGTTACTCTCTTTGCTCGTTTACACATACATGCAGTCCCACAAAAGATTTCTATACAAACATTATACAATTGAGCATATAAATATAGAGATGTAGACGTATTAACATCTGCTATGCTAAATATCATCAACCGGATCTTATGGTTCCGATTTAGATCTTATTCTTTATAAGATAGTAAGTATGCCTATGCTGCAATGGGGTGAATTTTAGTGGTTACTTTTGGGCTATGAAACGCTTTTTAATACTAATTTGACGAAACAATTCTTGTTAGTTTTTGCTACCGTAAAAAAACCATACATTGCCACAGAGATACCACATGGCAACACACTAAATATGTGAAGTACATAACTTTAAGATCCACGTGAGGATAATGCAATGATTCAATTTTTTTATAAAACATAGACTGCCTTTTTAGACCATGAAATCACTTTTTTTAATTATCCAAGAACTGGGAGAGATCACCAAACCTGGAACGTGTCAGTACCTAGGATGCTTTCCAGCTTATAGAATGCTTTGCTTCTGATGGACTTGTGCTCCTCAATTCAGTCAGCAACTCTTTTATATAGAGTATATGGAACTCGCTTAATATATCCAGTCATGGCCAGGTTTTGTGGCCTAGTCGAGGAAGCATTGAGCACTGACCTTAGAAGGCTGCGAGGCTGTAATTTTTGCATCAGGGACAAGGATGGTACAGACCATGAAGCTGGTATGGGCCAAGTTTCTGAACTTGTTCATTCTCTCAGATGCTAAGACAACAGCTTGTCTTAAGGCTCTTACAAAGAAGCTGGTATGGTTGCAGCTCCTGGATCCTGATAAATTCATGAGGGTGAGGATCACTTGGGGCGGCCGTGAACTACAGAAGTCGACGACGGCGGCCACAACCAGAGGCGCACAATCGCCTCCCTCTAGTGCGGCCTCGGCGAGATCTCAAACACTGCTTCCATGGACCATGGCGGCATCTCAAAACTGGGGCAGGATGTGTATTACAGCAGGCCAGCAGTAGTATAAATCGGCTCTTGCTCTTGAGGCTAATCTTTCTCTGTAACAAATTATATGCATGTATAAGTTTGCAACAGCGGTTGTGAATGTGAATCCATCGAGACACGCATGCAGAATTGCAGATTGCAGAATATGGACACGCAGAACACACATACAGAGTATTTGTTGACTGAATCTGACGTTATTGGTCGTCGTGCTTGTACTGTTGGTAGGAGGAGACGACGTGGCCATGGATTAGGAAGGTCAATGCGCGGGCGGAGCTCGTCTAGCTCTAGTTCGGGGCCACGCGAGGAGACAGAGAGACGGGTAAGGCGCGACGAGTTCGACGACGACCTAGTCCAGCTCTGAGGCGGCCTCCTCTGTTGTTCGGCAGCGAGCTACAGGAATTCATTCATTGGGAGGAGTTCGGGCGCCTCCAAGGCCTCACCGGGGTTGAGGTAGGAAGATGTGGTACTGTAGGGAAGGGAACGCAACAGGGAGATGAGCGCGGGCGACGCCTTGATTTGGAGAGGCGGCGGCGCGGGTAGGGTTTCCATGGGAGAGGTCCGTGCAGGAGGATGGAAGCCCATTGGTTGATCGTTTCTTTTATTTCTACTTGAAGATAGCACCGCCGTGTAAATTCTAACATATGGAGGAGCGAGGCTGTGTTGACGATGAAAAAACGACACGTGACTTACAGGTGGCATAGTGGGTAATTGTTCGCAGCTTCAGGGATAAAATCGTCCAAAAAAGTATTGGACCGGAAGAAACAATTCGTCCTTTATTATTAGGTATAGATTTGATGATTAAGCTGCACAAATTAAACAACATTTCAAATACTCCATCCGTCTCAAAATAGATATCAGAAACTTTTCAAATTTTGGATGTATCTATATATTAAATAGTGTCTAGATTCATCTAAATTTTGACAAATCCGCGACATCTATTTTGAGACGGAGGGATACATGTTATTTTTTTTTTTTTTGGAAAAACTGAATTCAGAGAGCACATAAGGTCCAAGTGAATGAAATAATTCAAATAAAACATGATGACACATGAATAAATTGTTGCCCATGAACTTGCCGCATCTGCTCGACAAGGTTATCTAGGAGTTTCTATGCGTATGTCGGTTTTCTATTCTTGGATGAAGTTCAAGTAACGTGTTAATTAGGTATTCGTTCGGCTCAACCATCACAGGTGTTCCCATAAAATCTTTTTGACGTGAAGTGCTCACATAAAATCGTACTTGAAGTTTTCATGTTGTCCCATGTGTCATTCACGATGCAAGATCATGCATGTTGTCATGATCCTCCTCCTCGTCCTTTGTTTCCAAGAGGAAGCAGGTCCATCGACGATTTTAAAAGCGAGCTTGCAACATCCCGAAAACTCTCTCGCTGTCCTTTATCATAACTTCTTAAGCATTGACAAAGTGAACTCTTGAGAGTGTGAAATTGTATTAACAGTTGGGGATCATGAGGGGTAGATATCATATGCAAGGTATTCTTCCACATTACACACGTAACCATTAACTTCAAGGTTGCAAGGTGGCGCTTCTCAAGCAGCAAGCCTTGCAAACAGAGAGATCTTTGCAACGGGGCGTTGTGTGAGCTATGCATTGCAAAATAACAATGTCAAATCCATAGATCCTCGTATGCGATAGTTTGAAGTATGATCATTGGATCACGCCAATGCCCGTGTCATGTCGTGGGGAAATTCTTCTGTCTCCATTACATGCAACCGCTACTACCTAGCATCCATGAGAACCCTCTAGCACAACCATCAATCTATATAGATGAAAACATAGTACACGATGAATCAAACAAACTAAATTGGTGTTCTAGCAATTGATATATATTTTTATATAAACTTGGTTAAACTTAAAAGAAGTTTGACTTAGAACAAAACTAGAACTGTATTTTATTGCAATGGGGAGAGGATTTAGATATTGATGTGCATCGGAGCATCTCTAGCAGATCCAGCATAAATGTAGCACAAAAACGGTTTGTCGAGTTTGCTGAGCTCGAGGCACCGACCATGAATCGATGAAGAATCGGTGATTTGTGCTCAGAAGTTAACAATAGATGCGAGAAATCAAATCTCCTCGCCGAAAATCGAAGATTGACGCAGGAATCAAGCCACCTCGCCGTGGAATCGAGCTTAGGAATCGTTTTGATGCACATTTTGTAACCAAAACCACACAAAAAAGGTTATTTCGTGGTTTCACTGGATTTGCCAATTCTGCCAGATGCTCTCGTACTCTTACACGCACGCTGGGTGGACACTGGACAGGTCATGTGCACCAACTAGCTGGTGTTTATCTACTGTATAGATTGGTCTTCCGGTTCCAAGACGTAACGCAGTCAGCCAGCTCCATAGAGGTACACATGTTTTTTTTTTCTGATGAGGGAGAGGTACACATGGTTAGACTCCCAGGGATAAACAATGTATAATCTGATCCATAACCCATTCATGTCGATCTTGCCGCGGCCCCACAATTCACTCACTAAGTCACTAGTGCACGTCCCTGCCTAACACACGAACACCTGCAGTGCTCGCCTGCCGCACCTCCGTCACGCTCCACCGTGCGGCTGCTGCAGCTACTAAGCCTACATGCATGCACCAGATGCAGGTTGAATCGTCGCAATGCATCGCCGAAACGTGCATTGCATCACGGCCGTTGCGCTTAAATTAGGTAGGTGCTCCACTATGTACCACTTGGGTTTCATCGGAACAGAAAAAACAGCAACACGATAGGAGGCGTGCCAGCGCCAAGTGCGACTGCACTACAGAAGTTCAGCGCTAGTATTATAGGAGTAGTACACGTTTAGTCAGCTGCTTAATTGGCCATGCGTGCATGCAGTAAAAGTGAATATATAATCCGCATACGTAGATCTTCAGAGTGTGAAGACTGTGCATGCTGACGACGACAGACCACCGAGCCGTCTATGCCCATTTGCTCGGAGACTAGTCAAACGGGATATTCATTCATAATTATACTGTCACAGTGAGTGCCACTGATCACTTTGTAAACCGTCTATATAAACACTGCAGTACTGAGCAAGGAGAGATCAGACCAGCACGCGTAGAGTACGTACAAATATCGATCCAGAGGTACAATCACTCCCATCAGATCAGAGATGGAGTCTCGCAGGGATCACCGTGCCAGCAGCCGCTTGCTGGTCGGAGCCGTGGCGCTGCTGTGCCTGTGCGCCGCGGCGAGCGGCCAGCTGAGCTGCAACTTCTACAAAGCCAGCTGCCCCAACCTGGACAGCACCGTCCAGGCGCGCGTGTCCGCCGCGATGAAGGCGGAGGCCCGGATGGGCGCCTCCCTGCTCAGGCTCCACTTCCACGACTGCTTCGTCAACGTACGTAGCAGAAACTGACCTTGTGGCATTTGTAGACTCCGAACAGCATGTCGGGTATGCTGAAACTGACTTCTCACCGCGCGTGTGCGTACGTGCATGCGCATATATGCAGGGCTGTGACGGGTCGATCCTACTGGACGGGCCCGACAGCGAGAAGCTGGCGCTACCGAACCTCAACTCGGTGAGGGGCTACGAAGTCATCGACGCCATCAAGGCCGACCTCGAGCAGGCCTGCCCGGGGGTCGTCTCCTGCGCCGACGTCGTCGCCTACGCGGCCAAATACGGCGTACTCCTCGTACGTTTCACGTTGCATCCAACAAGTCAGCATGACACTTGATTAAGATGCGAAACTCAACTAATCGTGCTAACATGTTCATCAGAGCGGAGGACCTGACTACGATGTCCGTCTGGGAAGAAAGGACGGGCCGGTGGCGAACCAGAGCGGAGCCAACAGCAACCTGCCGTCGCCGTTCAACTCCATCACCGTAATCGCACAGAAATTCAAGGACGTCGGTCTGAATACAAAGGACGTGGTGGTCCTATCAGGCGCCCACACGATCGGGCGGTCCCGGTGCGTGCTGTTCCGCAGCAGGCTGGCCAACTTCTCGGCGACGGACTCCGTGGACCCGACCATGGACTCGGCGCTGGCGTCCAGCCTGCAGCAGCTGTGCAGCGGCGGCGGCGACGGCAACCAGACCGCGGACCTGGACGCCGGCTCCGCGGACGCCTTCGACAACCACTACTACAAGAACCTGCTCGCCAACAAGGGCCTCCTCTCCTCCGACCAGGGCCTCTTCTCCAGCCCCGACGGCGTCAACGCCACCAGGGCGCTCGTGCAGGCCTACAGCGCCAACAGCCAGCGCTTCCTCTACGACTTCGGCGTCTCCATGGTCAGGATGGGCAACATAGCCCCGCTCAACGCCTCGGCCGGACAGATCCGCACCAAATGCAGCGCCGTCAACTGAATCATGCATGCATCGCTGCTTTGATCTGCTCCCTGCTTCTGCATGCATGCATGCACCCGGACTTTTCATGTTTGTGTCTTGGATGTGTGTGTACGCTCCTGTGAAATTGTCCTCTCGTGTTGTGCGCTGTTGAGTTTCGTTTAGGATGCAAAGTTGCTCGTCCTCTGAATTTGCAGCTGCATCACAGTCTGTATGTGTACTTGTGTGTCAGTACTTCTGAAGATGACAGTACTTATGTACACTGTATGTAGGTTCAGGTGCAAACCAACTGTACCCAGGGCCAGTGCAAATGTGCAATCGTCATAACAGGCACCGAACTAGCACAAACTTTTAAGACATTCCTGGCGTGATCGGTAGACCAGGCCAAATTTTGAGCTCCCTGGGCCAGACCCTTGAGAAACATGGCGATGTAAAAACGACATTAGGGTCATGATTATGCATTTTGCTTGGTACCCGGCTATCGTTTGCAATGCAGGCGTCATTTTGATTGGCTGGCTGCATCTAGTTGAGTAGCTCACCAACAACCACATTAACCCTAAGGCTAAACACACTTATCTTCCGCCACCACAACTAGCAGCCATATGCGATAGCGCTGCGGAGACGGCTAGGAAGTAGAACACCGCCATCTAAGGGTGCCTTTGTGGGAGCACCGTGCCCTGCTGCGTGCCGCGGCGGCGTTCTGGTTCATGAAGTGAGCGTCGGCGTAGATGCTCACGGTACAAACTCGAGGTCGACCTCGGTACCGAGCCAAAACCGGTTGTTCTCAGCTTCCCGATTGTCGGTGCAGTGCTCACTCTTGTCGTTGCAATCTCTCACTCTCTCTGTGTATGGACAAGAACAAAGCAATGAACAAGCCCGCTTATGAACCGAACAATGAACCTGAACCTGAACCAAGTAATCTGCGTATACGATACGTGAAAGGGAGAATCGTCTATGATTACTGAATTGTTTGTGTATGGCGTGGAACTGTACTTGGCCTCGTACCGGTTACGTGTTAATATATAGGTCCAGAGGACACAGGTGTACATGGTATTGGGGGATATCCGTACACAAGACATACGGTATATAAAAGACAAGGGAAAATCCTATACATCATCTAACACACCTCCTTAATCTGGACCTTTTGAAAGGTTGAGATTACGATTAAACTCATCTAACTTCTTAACTGGTAGAGCTTTTGTGAAACCATCTGCAACCCAATCTTTGTTTGAAATAAACCTAATATCCAGCAAGTTATCTGCAACTCTTTCTCTCACAAAATGAAAGTCAATTTCAATGTGTTTAGTACGAGCATGAAACACAAGATTTGCGGACAAGTACTTAGCACCCAGGTTGTCACACAGAAACACATGGCTTCTCCTTTAACTTCACTCCTAATTCACCAAGGAGAGCTTCAACCCATATCAATTTAGTTGTAGCATTTGCCAAGACTTTATACTCGGCCTCAGTACTGGATCTAGACATTGTGGCATGTTTTCTGGTGCTCCAAGAGACCAAGTTTGGTCCACCAAATATAGCAAACCTACCAGTGGATCGCATGTCATCAAGAGAGCCTGCCCAATCTGCATCTGAGAAGGCACCGAGGAGTGTAGAGTGAGACTTTGTAAATGTAATTCCAATATTCAGGGTATCTTTCACATATCTAAGACTGCGGTTTGCTGCTGTCCAATGTTCTGTAGTTGAGGCATGGAGGTACTGACAAACCTTGTTAACTGAATAAGGTAAATCTGGACGTGTCAAAGTCCAAGTACTGAAGTGTGCCAACAACGCTTCTATATTGAGTACTATCATATGGTCCCAAAGACGTACCATCATGCAGGGATAGCGGCTCGGTGGGAGAGAGAGAGGAGTTGGTGTCGGTTTGCAACCATGCAAGCCAACTTTGTCTAGTAAATATGTGGAATATTTTTCCTGTGTCAAGAGCAAACCATTTTGTACCTTTTTCACCTCAATACCAAGGAAGTAGTGTAAGTCACCTAAATCCTTGATAGAAAAGTTCTCATTAAGATCTCGAAGCAGGGCATAAATGGCATGATCACATGAACTTATAACTATGATATCATCAACATAAATCAGCACAAACAAATTGATACTTGACTTGTTATAGAGAAATAGTGAAGTATTAGCTTTTGAAGGTATGAAACCAAGATCACATAACTTAGAACTCAGCCTAGAATACCAGGCTCGAGGTGCTTGCTTCAATCCATATAAAGATTTGTCAAGTTTACAAATATGATGTGGAGTATGAGGGTTCTCTTCAGAACACCATGAAGAAATGCGTTCTTGACATCTAGCTGATGTAGGCTCCAACCACGAGAAACATTAAGAGCCAGAATAGTCTTGATAGTAGCAATTTTAACTACAGGACTAAAAGTATCCTCATAATCAATACCATACCTTTGCTTAAATCCTTTTGCAACAAGACGTACTTTATATCTGTCATTTGTGCCATCTGCTCTTTTTTTGATACGGTAAACCCATTTGAACTCAATTATGAAGGAGATATGCCCTAGAGGCAAATAATAAATAGAATTTATTATCATATCTTAATTAGTTCGTAATAGTTTCATATTGTGCTATAACTGTATCAAGTGGAAACATTGATAGAGGTGTGGTATGAAACAAACCAAGTCCCTAGTAGCCTCTATGCATACTAGTTCGTTGGGAAACCGATGATCAAGATTTCCTGATCATGGAGCTTTAATTTTATGCCAATTGATAACGGGGTCATATCATTGGTGAATGATGTGATGGACATTACCCAAAAATTGCGACACGATCAAGTCACAGAGTTCATTATTGCAATAGTCGCAATAGTCAGAAACGTAGTCTCCTTCTTCTTAGACCGTGAGATCATATTACTCACTGTCTACCGAGGATGCCTTAACTGTATCAAACGTCACTCGGTTAAATGGTGATCATAAAGGTGTACGTTAGGTACTCCAGAGGAACACTAGATGACATATGACTCAAGACCAGGATTTGTTCACCCAGATGACAGGTAAGATACATACGGCCGACTTGGTGAGATTACATCCATAATGTTGCAACATGTGAATGGGTCACGGGGATGTAGTATCGCGCTAATAAGTAAAACAGAACTTGTCGGTAACAATATTGAACAAGGTATGTGATACCGATGATCGAATCTCGGACAAGTCGTATCAAAAAAAGAAAGGAAATTGGACTCGACATTTTACGGTTCAAATGACATTATCATCGTGGAATGAACAAGGGTCATTATTGGTATCCCGATCCCGCTATTGATCATTGATGGGATCATGTATGTGTCATTCTCTAGCCGTGGGTAAATACACTTAAGGGTACGATAAGGTAGAGATACTCTATAAGTTGCAATCACAGTGGAGAAAGAGAAAGCCGAAATTGTTCCGAGAAGAGAACCGAAGTTGTTCGGAGAAAGAAAGAAAGGAAAGGACCGAAAGGTGTTTCGAATAAAATGGCAATTTATAATATATATTTATTATATGTTAATTGTGAATTAATATATACTAAAAAAATATTTAAATTAAAATTTATTGGACAACTTTCTCATTAGGCCAAAACCCTGGAGGAAATTTTCCTAGGAGAAAGTCACCCAAGAAAAGACAGAAAAAAATAGCATGCATCACACTGCTCGTGGGCCAGTAAGCCCACTCAGGTGACTGGCTAGCCACCGCACTGGGCGGCACGCAGCAAGCTGCCGCCTGGCCGCGCATGCGACCGCAAGTGGGCCGCAGGATGGCACGTCGGCCCACCCGGGCTGGAGGCGCTGCCCCGCCTCACCGCTGGGCCGCCAGCTTTGGCTGGCCGCGAGCGCACGGGGCCGGCCCACCCGGGCCAACGCAGACCATCGCCGCTGCGTGCGCCTCGCTGCTGGGCCGGAGGGCAAGAGGCCCATTTGGGGTTGCTATGTTTGTGTTGTTCTTGGGCTGCCGTTGTGGTATTTTGGCCTAGCCGGCTGTTTGCTCTGTTTGCCTTGTTTTTTTTTTGATCTTTAGTCTCACATGGGACACCCAAAGGGGAGGGCACACCTCCCTCCGCCTATATAAAGGGGTGCCCATAGGTGGGGTTAAAACACACCAATATGAGAAGTTTTCTAAGCCATTATCCTTAGTGAATTCTCTCCCCTCTCTCTCTCTAGTTGCCTCCACGCGTCGGAATGGTCCCAAGAAAGGAATGTACGCACAAGAAACATCGCACCTGCAGTACCCTATTGCGTTGCTGGGATTCCAAGCTGGAGATCTACTTTTGCACTCCCGACAGGGATCAAGGGAGTCGGTGGTCATCATCTTACACTGTACGTGTACAAAACCTCGAGGGTGCCTCCCAAGAGTGGCATTGATGTCGTGAGCCAGAGCTACTGCATGATGAAGATGGAGCAAGGGGTGACTTGCGAGAAGCTTCGTGACCTTGAGGTCGACCACAAGTTCGACTACTTTAACCACGTTCCTCTCAGAATGTTGACTGTGTATGGTCTAAAAGCGTATGTATTCTATACGCTCCAGTCGTTACTGCATTACTACATAGATAGATCTTGGGCAGTTAGGATGTTCTAACGTAGGAATTTTTTTGTTTTCTGCTATGGAACCCTTCAGTGGTATCAGAGCTAATCTATGCGTAGGATTGATGTACGGCAAGTACGCACAAGTATTGTGTGGGCATTGTGTAGGGGTTCGTAGCATGGAAAACAAAAATTTTCTATCGCATACAAACAAACAAGCCAAGATCTATCTACTAGATTGTAGCAACGAGTCGATGGAATAACTCACCCTCGAAGATTCCAAAGTGTTTAACGAGAGCAGATTCTCGTGGGTGATGTAGTCGTACTCTTTCCGATCTCAAGATCGCGTAGACGATCCTTCCGGCGCCGCGTTCCCGCAGCGCTCCCGCAGTCGGTCACACGTTCGGTACTCGACGAAGACCTTCCTCTCCCTTGTTCCAGCAGGCAGCGGAGGTTGTAGCACTCTCCTCGCAATTCCGGCAGCACAACGGCGTGGTACCGGAAGTAGAGGGGAAATCCCGCAGGGCTTCGCCTTAAGCCGGTGCGAGTATGGTGGAGCTTATGAGAGAGGCTATTAGTGGTCTAGTAATTAGACACACCAATTAGAGGGCTCTAAACCAATTAGAAGGCTCTAAACCGAAACAGCTCTAAACCGGGGTCTAGGTCTAGTTTCTAGTTTAGAGGATAGGAACTTGTGTGTGTTGGGAGGGGAGCCCTGCCCCTCCCTTTATAGGTGGGAGGGCTGGCGCGCTAGGGGAGGGAGGGAGTCCCTCCCCAACTCGGCCTAGGGCTGGCCGCCGGCTTGGGGACTCCTTCCCCAAGTCGGTCTCCTCTTCTCCTCCTCTTCCCACTTTCCAAAACTGGCAGTTTGACTTTCAAACTAGCCGTTTGACTTTTCCAATTTAGGAATTAAATAAACCCTTTATTTTGGACAGCGAGAACACTTAGTACATGATGCAATCATTCCATCTTGCAATGACACATTCATGTACCCCTCCCCCCCCGGAGTGCCGGACATTCCGGGACCTTCTAGAATGTTCCCGATAAAACACCGGAACCATTCCCCAACTCCGAAATGGGACTTTCCTTATATGAATCTTATTCTCCGGACCATTCCGGATCACCTCGTGATATCCCGGATCCCATCCGAGACTCCGAACAACATTCGGTCTCTTTCTCATAATACCATAACTACTCAAACAACGTCGAATCCTTAAGTGTGTCTCCCTACGGTTCGTGAATTATGCGGACATGATCGAGACACTTCTCCGAACAATAACCAATAGAGGAATCTGGAAATTCATATGGCTCCCACATATTTCTACGATTACTTTGCGATCGAATGAACCACTTACATACGATACCAATTTCCCTTTGTCTCACGATATGTTACTTATCCGAGGTCATGATCGTCGGTATCTCTGCATACCTAGTTCAACCTCGTTACTGATAAGTACTCTTTTCTCGTTCCCGTGATATGTGATCCCTTGTGACCAAGTCACATGCTTGCAAGCTAATTGGATGACATTTCACCGAGAGGGCCCAGAGAATATCTATCCGTCATGTGGATGGACAAATCCCACTCTTGATCCATGTGTTTCAACCAATACTTTCCGAACACCCAATGCCACTTTTATAGCCACCCTGTTACGGTGTGGTGTTTGATGACATCAAAGCATCCATCCAGTAAAGGCAATATGCATGATCTCATGGTCGAAGGAATTAGGTTACTATGTATCAGAAAGCATATAGCAATTGAACTATTGAAATGACTTGATCTTTATGCTACGCTTGTCTATAGGAGTATGTCCACCATATCATTCTCCTAACGATATGATCTTGTTGTTGATAACATCTCAATGTTCATGACAAAGAAACCACATCATCAATCAACCAACAAGCTAGTGAAGTATAGAGGCCATACTAGGGACTTCAAATTAAGTTTACAAATCACACAAGTATTAATGGTTTCCTTGTTAATACTATTATAGCATGAATGTAAACATTTATCATAAACACAAAGATATATAATAATAACTACATTTATTATTACCTCTAGGGCATATCTCCAACAGTCTCCCACTTGCACTAGAGTCATCTAATCTAGATTACATGGTAATATACCGAACACCCATGGCAGTTTGGTGTTGGTCATGTTTTGCCCTCGGGAGAGGTTTAGTCAACGGATCCGCCACATTCAGATCTGTGTGTACTTTGCAAATCTTTATATCCCCATCCTGGATATGTTCTCGAATAGCGTGGAAACGTAGCTTGATATGCTTCAGCTTCTTGTGTGACCTTGGTTCTTGCGCATTGGCTATGGCGCCCATGTTATCACAGTAGATAGACATTGGGTCCAGCGCACTAGGAACCACACCCAGCTCTGTAATGAACTCTTTCATCCATATCGCTTCTTGTGAAGCCTCCGAAGCAGCCATGTATTCCGATTCAGTTGAAGATCTCGCCACAACGCTTTGCTTTGCACTCCTCCAGCTAACTGCTGCACCATTCAAAATAAATACGTATCCAGATTGTGATTTAGAATCATCCGGATCGGTGTTCCAACTAGCATCGGTGTAACCATTAACAACGAGCTGTTCATCACCTCCATAAGAAAGAACCATATCCTTAGTTCTTCTCAAGTACTTAAGGATGTTTTTGACCGCTGTCCAATGATCCACTCCTGGATCACTTTGATATCTGCTAGTTAGACTAACAGCATATGCGATGTCGGGTCTAGTACATAGCATGGCATACATTAGAGATCCTATGGCTGAGGCATAGGGAGTCTTACTCATCTTTTCTCTATCTTCTGCCGATGTCGGACTTTGAGTTTTACTCAAGGTCGTATTGGGCAACATGGGCAAGAACCCTTTCTTGCTATCTTCCATTCCAAACCTCTTTAGAACTTTGTCCAAATATGTACTTTGTGACAATGATATTTGGCGTTTCGATCTATCTCTATAAATCTTTATGCCTAATATGTAAGCTGCTTCGCCAAGATCCTTCATTGAAAAACTATTATTCAAATACTCTTTGACACTATTTAGAAGGTCTACATCATTCCCAATCAACAATATGTCATCCACATACAGTATTAAGAATGCTACAGAGCTCCCACTCACTTTCTTGTAAATACAAGCTTCTCCATAAGTTTGTATAAAACCAAAACTTTTGATTACCTTATCAAAACGTTGATTCCAACTTCGGGATGCTTGCTTCAATCCATAGATGGACCGTTGAAGCTTGCATACCTTGTTAGCATCTTTAGGATCGACAAAACCTTTGGGTTGTATCATATACAACTCTTCATCAATGTCTCCATTGAGGAATGCTGTTTTGACATCCATCTGCCATATCTCATAATCATAATATGCAGCGATTGCTAACATAATCCTCACAGACTTTAGCTTCGCTACCGGTGAGAAAGTCTCATCGTAGTCAACTCCTTGAATTTGTCGAAACCCTTTTGCGACAAGTCGAGCTTTATAGACAGTAATATTACCATCAGCATCTGTTTTCTTCTTGAATATCCATTTGTTCTCGACAGCCTTCCGGCCATCCGGTAAGTCCACCAAAGTCCATACTTGGTTTTCGTACATGGATCCAATCTCGGATTTCATGGCTTCTTGCCATTTATTGGAATCTGGGCTCATCATCGCTTCCTCATATGTCTCGGGGTCATCGGTGTTATCCACCAACATGACATTCATAACGGAATCATACCAATCTGGAGTGGTACGAGTTCTCGTTGACCTCCGAGGCTCTGTAGTAACTTCAACCGAAGTTTCATGATCACCATCATTAGCTTCCTCTCTTATTGGTGCAGGCACCACAGGAACTTCTTCCGGTGCTGCGCTACTCGCAATTTCGAGAGAAGGTTCGACAACCTCGTCGAGTTCTACTTTCCTTCCAGTCACTTCTTTCGAGAGAAATTCCTTCTCTAGAAAGGATCCATTCTTAGCAACGAAGATTTTGCCTTCGGATCTATGATAGAAGGTATACCCAACAGTTTCCTTCGGGTATCCTATGAAGACGCATTTTTCCGCTTTGGGTTCAAGCTTGTCCGGCTGTAACTTCTTTACATAGGCTTCGCATCCCCAAACTTTAAGGAACGACAATTTAGGTTTCTTCCCAAACCATAATTCATATGGTGTCGTTTCAACGGATTTAGACGGTGCCCTATTTAAAGTGAATGCGGCTGTTTCTAATGCATAACCCCAAAATGATAGCGGTAAATCTGTAAGTGACATCATAGAACGAACCATATCTAAGAGAGTTCGATTACGACGTTCAGACACACCATTACGCTGTGGTGTTCCCGGCGGTGTCAATTGTGAAAGTATTCCGCACTTCTTTAAATGCTCGCCAAACTCGTAACTTAGATATTCACCTCCACGATCAGAACGTAGAAATTTAATCTTCTTGTTACGTTGATTCTCTACCTCACTTTGAAACTCCTTAAACTTCTCGAAAGTTTCGGACTTATGTTTCATGAAATAGATATACCCATATCTACTCAAGTCATCCGTGAAGGTAAGAACATAACGATAACCACTGCGCGATGCTACACTCATTGGACCACACACATCGGTATGTATGATTTCCAATAAGTCTGTAGCTCGCTCCATCATACCAGAAAATGGAGTCTTAGTCATTTTACCCATCAGACATGCTTCGCATCTTTCAAGTGATTCAAAATCAAGTGATTCAAGAAGTCCATCGGAATGGAGTTTCTTCATACGTTTCACTCCAATGTGACCAAGACGACAGTGCCACATATAGGTCAAATTATCGCTTGATTTCAAACGTTTAGCCTCAATGTTATTAATATGTGTATTTCCACTATCGAGATTCAATATGAATAGACCATCTATCAAAGGTGCATGTGCATAAAACACATTACTCATATAAATCGAACAACCATTATTCTCGGATTTAAACAAGTAACTGTCTCGCAATAAACAAGATCCTGATATAATGTTCATGCTTAATGCAGGCACCAAATAACAATTATTTAAGTATAAAACTAATCCCGATGGTAGATGAAGAGGTAGCGTGCCGACCGCGATCACATCAACCTTTGATCCGTTTCCTACGCGCATCGTCACCTCGTTCTTCACTAGCTTCCGTTTATTCTGCAGCTCCTGTTTCGAGTTACAAATATGAGCAACCGAACCAGTATCAAATACCCAGGCACTACTACGAGTACTAGTGAGATACACATCAATAACATGTATATCAGATATACCTTTCTTCTTGATGTTGCCGTTCTTCAAATCCGCCAAGTACCTTGGGCAATTCCGCTTCCAGTGACCTTCTCCCTTGCAGTAAAAGCACTCAGTATCAGGCTTGGGTCCAGCCTTGGTCTTCTTCGTCGGCGTGGTAACTTTCTTACCACCCTTCTTGAAGTGTCCCTTCTGCTTAGACTTGCCTTTCTTGAATTTGGTGGTCTTATTGACCATCAACACTTGGTGCTCTTTCTTGATCTCCACTTCTGCAGATTTTAACATAGCAAATAGTTCTGGCAACTCTTTGTTCATGTTCTGCATGTTGTAGTTCATCACAAAGTTCTTGTAACTTGGTGGTAGTGATTGGAG
This sequence comes from Avena sativa, assembly GCA_916181665.1. NCBI lineage: Eukaryota > Viridiplantae > Streptophyta > Magnoliopsida > Poales > Poaceae > Avena > Avena sativa. Next base: position 690,779,838 of record OV702289.1, read on the forward strand.
GATGCGGTAAACCCCCAAAGTATTAGGAATCACTATACCCAAACTTTGAAGTTTATTTGCGTGCCCAGACATTTTAAGCACATGCTCACTGACGGAGCTACCCTCTTCCATCTTGCAGTTAAAGAACTTTTCAGAAGCTTCATAACTTTCAATTGCCGCATGAGTCTCAAAGATTAATTTGAGATCCTCGACAATATCATATGGATCTGACTCTTCAAACCTTTTCTGAAGCTCCGATTCTAAACCATACAAGATAGCACACTGAACTATGGAGTACTGATTCTTCCGAGCGAGGTAAACATTCTTTACTTCATCGGTAGCATCAGTTGCAGGTGGGTCACCTAGCGGTGCATCCAGCACATAGGTCAAATTACCAGCTGTGAGGACAATCCTCAAATTGCGGAACCAATCCGCGAAGTTGCTTCCATTGTTTTTCAACTTTTCTTTCTTAGGAACGCATTAAAATTGATGGTAGGGGCTGCCATTGATCTACAACATATTTGCAATAGTTTAGACTAAGTTTATGACAAATTGAGTTCAAATTAATTAATGAAATTAAACTAGGTGAACTCCCACTCAAAACAACATCCCTCACATTGTTTTAGTGATCACACGAACCAAATCCACTACATCAACACCGATCATCACGAGAGCTGATATAGTTTTAATGGCGAACAATCATCATGTTCATCATATCTACTATATGATTCATGCTTTGCCTTTCGGCGATCCGTGTTCCTGAGGCCATGTCTGTACATGCTAGGCTCGTCAAGATCAAACCTTAGCTTCCGCATAAGCAAATCTGGCTTGCTTACGTTGTAGTCACCCGCGGAATCAAAGACACCCGATCATCACGTGGTGCTTCGAAGCAGCAAGCTTTGGCAACGGTGCATACTAAGGGTGAACACTTTTAGAACTTGAAATTTATGTGCATGAGGGATCATCTTATAATGCTACCGTCGTCTACTAAGCAATACAAGATGCATAAAGGATTAACATCACATACAATTCATAATATGTGATATGATATGGCCTTTCTTCTTTGTGCTTCCGATCTCCATCTTCAAGCACGAACATGATCTCCATCATCACCGGCATAGCATCAAGGTCAATGACGCTTCTTCATGGTTGTCTTCCACCAGCTTCAACTATTACAACTATTTTGAATAGACACGCAGGTCTTAACAGAAATTAAAGACAACCATATGGCTCCTGCCGGTTGCCAACTTACAATAAGGAACATTGCATACATCAAATATAATCACAATCATGGCCATATCACATCACTGCACACCCCTGCAAAACAAAGTTAGACGCCTCTACTTTCTTTGCATATTTTACGTGGTTTGGGGCTTTCAATAAGTGTCGTTCTAACTTACGAACAAGAACCACAACATTGATACTAGCATTGTTGATCACCCGTTGTAAATTGGATCTTTACTATGCTAGGAGAAACAGGCACCCGCAAAGCCACTTATGCAAAACGAGTTGCATGTCAAGCGTGGAGCAAGTCTCATGAACGATGTCATGTAAGGTTAGCCCGGGTCGCTTCATCCCAACATACCGCAAGATGCAAAGTACACAAAAAGCAATCTACAATAAAAGCATCAACGCCCACAATGACCATTGTGTTCTACTCGTGCAACAGATCTACATATAGACACGGCTCTGATACCACTGTAGGGGTTCGTAGCATGGAAAACAAAAATTTTCTATCGCATACAAACAAACAAGCCAAGATCTATCTACTAGATTGTAGCAACGAGTCGATGGAATAACTCACCCTCGAAGATTCCAAAGTGTTTAACGAGAGCAGATTCTCGTGGGTGATGTAGTCGTACTCTTTCCGATCTCAAGATCGCGTAGACGATCCTTCCGGCGCCGCGTTCCCGCAGCGCTCCCGCAGTCGGTCACACGTTCGGTACTCGACGAAGACCTTCCTCTCCCTTGTTCCAGCAGGCAGCGGAGGTTGTAGCACTCTCCTCGCAATTCCGGCAGCACAACGGCGTGGTACCGGAAGTAGAGGGGAAATCCCGCAGGGCTTCGCCTTAAGCCGGTGCGAGTATGGTGGAGCTTATGAGAGAGGCTATTAGTGGTCTAGTAATTAGACACACCAATTAGAGGGCTCTAAACCAATTAGAAGGCTCTAAACCGAAACAGCTCTAAACCGGGGTCTAGGTCTAGTTTCTAGTTTAGAGGATAGGAACTTGTGTGTGTTGGGAGGGGAGCCCTGCCCCTCCCTTTATAGGTGGGAGGGCTGGCGCGCTAGGGGAGGGAGGGAGTCCCTCCCCAACTCGGCCTAGGGCTGGCCGCCGGCTTGGGGACTCCTTCCCCAAGTCGGTCTCCTCTTCTCCTCCTCTTCCCACTTTCCAAAACTGGCAGTTTGACTTTCAAACTAGCCGTTTGACTTTTCCAATTTAGGAATTAAATAAACCCTTTATTTTGGACAGCGAGAACACTTAGTACATGATGCAATCATTCCATCTTGCAATGACACATTCATGTACCCCTCCCCCCCCGGAGTGCCGGACATTCCGGGACCTTCTAGAATGTTCCCGATAAAACACCGGAACCATTCCCCAACTCCGAAATGGGACTTTCCTTATATGAATCTTATTCTCCGGACCATTCCGGATCACCTCGTGATATCCCGGATCCCATCCGAGACTCCGAACAACATTCGGTCTCTTTCTCATAATACCATAACTACTCAAACAACGTCGAATCCTTAAGTGTGTCTCCCTACGGTTCGTGAATTATGCGGACATGATCGAGACACTTCTCCGAACAATAACCAATAGAGGAATCTGGAAATTCATATGGCTCCCACATATTTCTACGATTACTTTGCGATCGAATGAACCACTTACATACGATACCAATTTCCCTTTGTCTCACGATATGTTACTTATCCGAGGTCATGATCGTCGGTATCTCTGCATACCTAGTTCAACCTCGTTACTGATAAGTACTCTTTTCTCGTTCCCGTGATATGTGATCCCTTGTGACCAAGTCACATGCTTGCAAGCTAATTGGATGACATTTCACCGAGAGGGCCCAGAGAATATCTATCCGTCATGTGGATGGACAAATCCCACTCTTGATCCATGTGTTTCAACCAATACTTTCCGAACACCCAATGCCACTTTTATAGCCACCCTGTTACGGTGTGGTGTTTGATGACATCAAAGCATCCATCCAGTAAAGGCAATATGCATGATCTCATGGTCGAAGGAATTAGGTTACTATGTATCAGAAAGCATATAGCAATTGAACTATTGAAATGACTTGATCTTTATGCTACGCTTGTCTATAGGAGTATGTCCACCATATCATTCTCCTAACGATATGATCTTGTTGTTGATAACATCTCAATGTTCATGACAAAGAAACCACATCATCAATCAACCAACAAGCTAGTGAAGTATAGAGGCCATACTAGGGACTTCAAATTAAGTTTACAAATCACACAAGTATTAATGGTTTCCTTGTTAATACTATTATAGCATGAATGTAAACATTTATCATAAACACAAAGATATATAATAATAACTACATTTATTATTACCTCTAGGGCATATCTCCAACACATTGATACTCTAGTTATTACCCTCTAACGTGTACTTGTTTATATCGTGGTATTGTTTGATGAAGTGGCTGGACTGACCTTACGTATATTCGTACGCGAGACTGGTTCCACGCTCAACATACGGCTTGTCCCGATAAGTGGCTAGCAGGTGTCTGTCTCTCATTCAATAGTTAATATAGCATTTACAACAGAGGTCCCCGAAAGGGGTATAGTAGAGACAACTGTTGGATTCATATTGTGGTTGGAAAGTTCGTAGATTAGAAATGGTTCTATTGCGAAAGCCCTAATAGCCACGTAAAACTTGCAAAATATGAAGTAGAGGCGTCTAACTTTGTTTTGCATGAGGGCTTGTGTTATGATATGGTCTTGGTTGTTATGAAGGTAAAATAGTTTATTTTTATGTTACTAAGCAGTATAGTAATAGTCATCATTTTGATGGACGACCCGCTGGTGGCATCGTGGACTTGGCATCAAACCAATGGCAAGATGGAGATCATGCTAGAGAGCTCGATGGAGATCAAGCCGCAAGAAGAAAGACCATATCATATCAGAATATACATGTGATGTTGATACCTACTATACATCTTATTGTGTGCTAGTATTAGATACTCAACGGTATCATATTAGATAAGATGGTCCTTAAATAATTCCAATAATAGTGTTCTCCTTGTGTGTGCACCACTAAGAAAGTTCTCCGTTATGAGGCGGGCCATAATGATCGGGTCAGGGCCGCCCTGGGGGTGGGCAGGATGTGCGGACGCCCAGCGTATACGTAATTAGGCCATCTAGTGATCGTTTAGGAAGGAAAAGGCACGCCCTCGTCCGCACGGCCGCATGCACCAGATGATGAGTAGAATAATAATCGATCGATTTGCTTTTCACATCAACCGATCGGCGACCTAGCGACCCGCTCGTCTGCTCGACTACTTGCCCGCGTGGCCGCTCCAGGCGTCCAACTAAGCAGCGTAGGCCGCCACCAATGACTGACTAGCTACTTGCCGCATGTGGCGCTTAGGGCTAGGGCGTTCTTCAGTGTTTCCTCAAAACAACGATCATGCCATGGTAACAGTTTTCTCCTAAATTTCTACTAATTCTGATTTCTGGCACTTAAGAGCTCGCCGATTTGAATTTGACTATTTGAGGGCCGCCAATCAATAGTCACATAACTTTTCTTTCCGTAAGATGCACATACTCCCTCTGTCCACAAATAAGGAGCGAGTGACGGATTATCTCTTTTGGAACATTAGAGGTTGTGGACTGCACTCATAGCTCCTCTATTTATCAAGGATCTATGCTTCCTTTTTGCACTCTTTCTAGGTTGTCTTCCAATGCGATAGAGAAGCAGGCAGTGAACGGATTCATCCTGCAAAAGTGGCTTAACTGTGTATGTTTAGCTTTAAAATTTGTCCATAAAATAGTGTACTTCTACCTTCCCAGTTCACTTTAAAGTAGTAAAATTGCTTCACGGGAATCAAGCCCAATAACATTTAGCAAATGATCTCTTCATTTTATACATGCACTTATCCCATTGGAGGTTGGAGAATTAAATATGAGAGAGAGCATGGCTAACACATTCCCAATGCACTTTCTATACCATCCCATAATTTGTCTAAAAATTCCGAAACGTTCACTTTTTTTGCGGATGGAGTGAGTATAGAGTATGCACATACTGATTTTGGATGTATTCAAGTGTTATTATTGGTAACATATGTTGTACGCTTATAATATTCATTGGTATTATTTTGATGTCTATATTAGGGGCTCCATTTCTAGTCTCACCCTGGGCCCCAAAAATATCAGGACCGGCCCTGGATCGGGCTGCGTTCGCATACAGTGGGTGTAAGCCATGTTGCACTGCAAAAACGGACAAGTTAGAATTGGTGAACCTAGCATGTATAGACATGGCCTCGGAACACAAGAGATTGAAATACCGAGTATGAGTCACATGAATGATGTGATTGACATTGGAGAATGTCTACCTTTGCAGTTATCTTGCTGGCCATGATGATCGGGGGTGAGATGGTGAATTGGGATCCTCTGATCACTAAAATCGTCCAGGGGATGACAATTTTAGTGGGAGCTCAATTATGAATTGAACTCATGTTATGAACATAGTCTAGATGTCTTTTTACAAATATCTTAGTAGATCATGGCGTATCCCATTGAGGTCCTTTGTGACCATGGAAAATTTCTTGCTTGATGTGTGAAAGGATCGTATGGGCACCTAGAGGGGGGGTGAATAGGTGCTACTTCAAATTTTACTCATTTCCAATTTAGGGTTTGACACAAAAGGTAAATTCTCTAGATTATGCAACTATGGTGAATTTACCTATATGTCAATCTAGCACACACACTAAGCAAGAACTAGATAAGTAAAGTGCGGTAAAGGATAGAAGTAACCAAAATGGAGCACGCGGAGACACAAGGATTTGTTTCCCGTAGTTCCTTCCTTTTGAGGGGAAGTACGTCTACGTTTGGAGAGGGGGTGGTTTCAAACCACCAACGCCACGAGAGGCCTCCCTTGTTCTCCAATGAACCTCACCCCAACGGGTTCGATTCACCTCTTCCACTATAGCGGCAACCTTCGAGGTGGAAGACGGCACCTTTACAACAAGTTCGAGGCACACATCCACAACCTAATTGGAGGCTCCTGAATACAAGCAAGCTATCAAACAATCAAAGACAAGCTTGTAAGAACCAAATCACAAGCTAGGGTTTCCAATGAAATACTAGAGCAAGGGGCCCTCAAGTGAATGAGGTGGAAATGAAGATCTCTCTTGGTGAAGCTATAGATCAAGGCCTCCTCCTTCGATTCTCAAAAGATCAATGACTTTGGATGGTTGAGTGAAGAGATCTTGAGGATTTGGTGGCTCAAATGATGCTGCTGTTCTTGAGGTGGACGAGCAGGTCCCAAGGTAGAAGAAGGGGCCTTTATATAGGCCCCCCGAAATTAGAGCCGTTGGGAGCCACTTACCCTAGACAATCCGGCCAACACCATCTGGACAGTCCGGCCTAGCCGGACACTCCGGCCTGGCAAAGTTTCCGGCCAGTGTCCGGACCGTGTCCGGGTGGTGTCCGATATGGCACACTAAATGTTCGAGCAAGTAGACCAATCCCAAGGGCCGGACAGTCCGGCATAATCCAACCGGATAGTCTCATCCCCTCATCACTAAGAAATCCATTCAATGTGTAGTTCTTGAACTCGGTACCGTTTTCACTTATTATTGTTAACACCGGGACATTGTGTTGATGTTGATCCATGTTGATGAAGTCAATGAAGTTTTCTTGGGTCTCACTTTTCAGCTTGAAGAAATATACCCATGTGTATCTTGAGTAATCATCAACAATTACCAAACAATATTTCTTCCCACCAAGGCTTGCATGAGATGGAGGAACAAAGAGATCCACATGAAGGAGCTCCAAGATCCTCTTGGACTTGATGTAGTTCTTTGTCTTGTGGGGAGAATCATGCATCTTTCCTTCAACACATGCCCTGCAAACACGATATTTGGCAAAGCAAACATTTTCTTTTAGTCCAACAATATGCCCATCCTTGTGGAGGCTTTGCAAAGTTCTCATGTTGACATGGGCTAGACGGCGATACCATAACCAGCCCACATCGGCCTTTCCAAATAAGCACATTGCACTTGTAGTGGTTTTCCCCGAAAAGTCCACCACATACAAGTCATTTTCGACGTACCCAACAAAAGCGGCCTTTAGAGTCTTGCTCCACATGAGGATCACAATATCATTATCAATAAAGACGGCAAAGCCCATCTTTCCAAGAGCATGGACTGAAAGTAAATTATATCCAATGGTCTCAACAAGCATGACGTCCACGAGAGTGATATCGTGTGCAACCACAACTTTGCCGAAACCCATTACCTTAGACTTTGACTTGTCGACATATGTCATGGATATTTGATCAAAATTTGGTCTCAACTCCTTGACACTAGATGTGCTTCCGGTCATATGACTTGTGCATCCACTATCAAGCACCCATTTTGACCCTCTGGAAGCATAGGTCTACAAAAGATCAAACTAGTTTTTAGGTACCCATTTTTCAATGGGTCCTCTTTTGTTAGCAACAAGGGTCTTGGGAACTCAAATAGACCAAGCAATATAACCATCAAATGGGCCAACATATTGTGCATATACATCACCATAATAATCACGCATTAAAACATAGTGAGGGTTAGCACTTCCCACAAAGTCATTATGAGACATAGTTTTGTCACTCGTGGTCTTACTATCCATAATGACCTTGTATTTTTCTTGTGCGGGCGTGGCCTTCTTCTTCTTCTTGTTCTTCTTCTTCTTGGCTTTAGAGACAAAGCCAATGCCCCCTTTCTCACCATTTGGCCTCTGCTTACTCAAGAGGTCATCAATTGACTTGTTTCCTTTGGGAAAGGTGGCCTTAGCTAGCTCCCCTTCAACCTAGCATTTTCTTCAAGTATATTTGTACAACTAGAAGGAATGAAAGTACTAGGTGAAGGAATATTGATCAATTGAGTTTGAAGCTTTTCAGAGACTTTGTGAGTAACAAGAGTTCACTCTCCAAGGTCTTGTGAGCCTTGTCAAGTATCCTAAAGTCCTCGATAAGTTTTTCATGAACAACACCAAACTCAATCTTGTCCTTTTTAGCCTTTTTTAGAGCAATATCATGTTCACGTTCCTTGATGAGTTTATTAATAATTAAGTCATTAGCTTCATCAAGCCCTTCAAGTTTAGTTTCAAGAGAAATCCTAGTCTCTTGTTCTTCTTCTAGAGCATTATTTAGAGCTTCTACCTTAATCATGTGCTCTCTTCCTAATTTACATCTCTCATCTAGAAGCTCTTGTGTGTGTGAAAGTTGATTTAAGAGGTCCACAAAATGTTTCTTGTGCTCCCCTTGCAAGTTGTTCATAAACACATCAAAAGCAACTAATTCCTTTTTGACCTCAAGAGACATTTCATCATCAAATTCATTATCAACTAAGGAGGTGGGGTGTGACGATGACAATACCTCCGTTCCTCTTGCCATAAGGCAAGTGATGTTCTTGTTGGAGATGTTCTCATTTGGAGACTCGAAGAGTGAGAAGGTAGGTGTATATGTAGTGGCAAGATCAGCCACACCACTTGATGTATCCTCTTCATTATCATCATCATCATCATCCGAGGAGAATTCTTCATGTGTTATCAAGACAATTTCACCCTACTTCTTGTATATGGGATTCTTCTTGATGAAGGGTTTCTTGAAAGGTGCTTTGGAGGTTTTCTTCAACACAAGTTTACCCCATTATCTTCTCTTTTCTCATAGGGACAACCGGCAACAAAGTGATAGCGGTCACCACAATTGAAGCAGGTTCTCAATTTAGATCCATTGTATCTTCTCCCATTGGGGTTGCTTCTTCGTTGCATCTCCATCTTGGCCTTGGTGGGGTCTGAAGGGAATATGCCCGAGAGGCAATAATAAAGTGGTTATTATCTTATTCCATGTTTATGATGAATGTTTATTTTACATACTAGAATTGTATTGATCGGAAACATCAATACATGTGTGTTTAATAAACAAAAAGGGTTCCTAGTTATGCCTCTCTTATAGACTAGCTTGTTGATTAACAAGATGATCAAGGTTTCCTGATCATGGACATTGGATGTTGTTAATAACAAGGTCACACCATTGGTGGAATGATATGATGAACATTCATCCGAAGTATAGCATTACGATCAAAGTCATTATGTTTATATTTCTATAACATCATACGAAGTAATCTTTATCCTTAGACCATGAGATCATGTTAATTGCTAACACCGAAAGAGTATCTTGATAACATCAAACGTCACACTGTAACAGGGTGACTATAAAGGTGGGTTCAGTGCTACGAAGGTGTTATGTTGAGGCTCATGGATCAAGAGTGGGATTTGTCCATCCCGATGACGGATAGATATACTCTGGGCCCTCTCGGTGATATCACATTGAAATAGCTTGCAAGCAAGTGATGTGATCACTAGAATGTTATATCACGGGAACGAGAAAAGAGTGCATGTCGGTAACGAGATCAAACTAGGTATGGAGATACCGATGATCGAATCTCGGACATGTAATATATCGCGGGACAAAGGGATTTAGTTACTAGCGTTAAAGGTTCTCACGATCACATAAGTCATCGTTGAATGTGTAGGAGTCAGTATGGATCTCTAGGTCCCGCTACTGATTATTGATCGGAGAGGGGTCTCGATCATGTCTGCATTATTCGCGAACCGTAGGGTGACACACTTAAGGGATACCGACACCATTTGGAGCAAATATGTTTCAGATAAAGATTTAAGAAAGCGCTAGAATTATTTCAATAGACACCAAAACTGTTTCGGGTGAAATTGCTGAAATTGGTTCTGCATTAAATATTGAAATATTGCAGGGGGTTTTATGTGAATGTTTGTTAATTAAAGTAATTAACAAAATTCTGAATAAAAATAATAAAAGAGTTTTATTAAATGAGAGAGCATTAAATTTAGAGAAATTTAATGCATTTAAAGTGGAGACTTTAAAAGAGAATGTGAAGGGGCATTTTAATGTGGAGGGGTTACCACCACATGAATGGAGGAGGTGAAGGGTCACCCCCTCCATGCGCCGGCCATGAAGGAGGGGCACCCCCCTCCTCTCATAAAAGGCCACCCCCTCCTCACTTCTCACTCACACCTCCTTGTGAAAGATCTCTCTCCCCCTCTAGTATTATTCCCCCATGGTCTCGGATTAGCGAGATACATGTTCCCGGTGGCTTTATCTGGAAAGAAGTTGCTGCTTCCGCTGCTTTGCTGGAGCGAGGGACGGAGGTTGTCGGGGTACCGGACGTGTGTGCGATCACGGATGCACCGCTGCTTTGTGGTGCTGGACTTGGTGGTGCTAGAGCAAGATCTGATGGACGTGCTGGAGCCAGACCTGCTGGACTTCATCACGATCTTGAGATCGGCAAGTGTACGACTACATTAACCACGAGTTCCTACTCGTTAACAAAGCTCGTTGTCTACGAGGGTAAGTTCTCGTTGGATGTATGTCCACCCATTGCTTTGTACCTAGTAGATAGATCTTGGCGTGTAGTTCACACCGTAGGAATTTTTTTGTTTTCTATGCTGCGGACCCAACAGTGGTATCAGAGCCTGATCTATGCGTAGGTGCTTAGCATGGGTAGTACACATATGTTGATATGTGGGCGATGATGATCATGTTATTGCATCTTCTATGTATTTTGGATATTGGTGGCATAGTGGGATGAAGCGGCCCGGACCAACCTTACATGTCATCGTACATGAGACCGGTTCCACGACTGACATGCAACTTGTTTTGCATAAGTGGCTGGCAGGTGTCTGTCTCTCCTACTATAGTCAATATCTGATTTACAACGAGTTGCTAATAACTTAGTTATCCTCGTTGTGGTTCATGTTCGTAGGTGAGAACGGTTCTATCTCCGAAAGCCCTAAGCCACGTAAAACATGCAATTGATAAATTAGAGGCGTCTAGTTTAGATCGTTGTTGGGCTAGTGTATTGATATGGTATTGTTGTAAGTAGATGTATGACAGATACTCTTACAACACATTCAACGTGTAAGTTCCATAGACCTTGGCCTTACACACAAAGGAATGATAGAGATCATACCACGATGCAAATGATAGAGATCAAATGCATGGACCATATCATCTCACTTTACACATTAGATGTTAGCATCTTATACTGCTAGTTTGGCGCTTTCTTTAGCATTGTAAGATGATCCCTCTTTTAGATATCAAGATAAAAATGTGTTCTTCCTTAAGTATGCACCGTTCTGTGGATCGTGTTTCAAGACATCACGTGATGATCGGGTGTACTCGACTCTACGCTTTCATACAAACGGGTGTAAGACAGTTTTACACATGCGAGTACTAAGGTTCTTACTTGGCGAGCCTAGCATGTACAGACATGGCCTCGGAACACGGACCGAAAGGTTAAGAATGAGTCATATAGTTGATATGATGCCCATATAGATGCTCGCCTTTGAAGCTACATCAACTCACGTGATGATCGGACTTGGTGTAGTGGATTTGGTTCATGTAATCACCAAAAAGGCACAAGGGATGTCGTTTTTGAGTGGGAGTTCATTTCTAATTTGGATTAGTCGAACCAAATTTGTCATAAATTAAATCAAAGTGAATTTGCATAGTTTGTTGTAGTCATTGGCATTTGTTTTCTACCTTATGCTTAGTTTTTATTTGAGATAATAGAACTATAGAATTTTGGATATTTACTTTACAAACTGGTATCGTATTGTTTCGAATGTCAATTTAAAGTTTATAAATCCTATTGCAAACTTTCAGCAAACTATATTTACTCCATAAAGTTTAATAAGTAGTATTAAATCAAGAGTAAGAATTCCAATGTTAGTATCTAAAGTATCATGTTTGCCTCCATGATTATTGATATTCAAAAAGTTGTTTTAATATCAAGATTAAATTGGAGCTAAAAATTGTTTCAGAAACCATCATGTGTGAAAGATATTGTGATATCTGAAACAATGTTTTTTGGTTGCATTATGATAGAGTATAATTTAGCAAAATACATGTTCTCATATTGTATGAGAATTTGTGAAGGATGGAGATGCTAGGCATCCGAATGTACAAAAAAGGTTTTGGGAACTGATATTATACTCGCGATTCTTCCTTATAGGCTATAGTAGCTTGATCATGAAAGTTGTCATGATAAGGATGAATAGAAGATGTAAGTAAAATGTTTACTACACTAATAGATTACTAAAGAATGGATTTTTGAAAGAACACCAAACATTTGATGATGGTGATCCACTTCAAAGTGCAAGTCCAAAGGTATTAGTATTTGACTATATACGCTTTGTACCATGTGTCATGTTGATGACACCACTATTGATGTTGATAGATTCTTTTAAAAGAAAAGGAATTGCTGAAAGAGAATCTATAAAATATTTGGTAGCAAATAAAAGGTTGGAGATGTCCAACTTAGGTATATAGAAGATATACATGTTATGGATATATTACTTGCTTGTTAAACAATGTGGTTCTTAGGTATTGGATACCGGTATTGGATACCGAATTGGTTGGTATGAAGTGTCATACAGGACAACGCAATTCATGAACTACAATGGCCTAAGTAACCAGCAAGAGAATGAGTGATGATGTTCATCGAAAACAAATAAAGTGTTATTGTGTTTTTCGTTGTCATCAAACCAAGCCTTCAAGATTTGTTTAAATAATTGTTATTTTGTTCCGGTATCATGAGAACAATGGTTGTTCAAATAATTACCGTATTCCATAAAGGATGGATAAACTTTTACAAGTCTAGTTGGAGAAATCACATCCATAAACACTATTGCTAAAATGTCACAAGACAAATGATTGAAAGATCACTTATGAAGTGACATCGCTGTTTAAATTATATTTGAAAGAAAACATGAAGAAACTCCATGTTGATGGATTTTTGGAGCCTTTGATTTTGATCAATTGACGCATGTGAGACTTTCCTCGAGATAATTGAAACTTCGTCCATAGGCCAGAGAGGAACGGATGACTAGCTTATTGGAAATTGTGCATGCTGATGTGCATAGTCCATTATGTGTAGCCATATGCGATGGATCTTTTTGCTTCATATGCTTTCTCCGAAAATTTGAGTGAATATGTCTGTATATTTACTTAATAAGGAAGAAGTATGAAACATTTGAAAATTGTTCAAAGACTTTCAAGATGAAGTGGAAAATCATTGTAATAAGAAAATAAAGAGTTTATGATTCGATCATAAAGGAAGATATTTGAGTTACATGTTTAGCAAAAACACCTAAGACTTGAGGAATTGTTCCATGATTTGTGTTTCCTGATAAACCATAGGAGTATGGCATATTCGAGAGATAAAATCAAACCATGTTTGACATGGTAAGATCAAGGGTGTCATTTAAAAAACTGCCATTATGTTTTAAGGATTGAATCTTTAGAGACTACCGCTTTTACACTGAAAAGAGCACCATTGTGATCCATTGAAATGACACCATATGAGTTATGGTTTGGGATAAAACCCGAATTGTCTTTTCTTAAATTTTGGTATGCTATGCATAAGTAAAATGTTTACAACCAAAGTCGGATAAGGACGTCTTTGTAGGTTATCCCAAAGAATTTGTTGGAAATTTCTCCATAACACCGAGGACAAAAGAGTTTGTTACTTGGAACGTCAAGTTTCTTGAGAAGGAATTTTTCGTGAAAAGTTAAGTGGGAGGACAATAGAACTTTGATAAGGTTGTTGAACCTTAGCTATATGTGCTAAGTAGCGCAGCGCCGGAAAGTGTCCCGGTGGCGGCCACAATGCTCATGGCTCTCGTGATTACAAAAGGTGTGATCACGGAGATTAGAGTTCCTATAGAACCGTGTGGGTAGGTAAGAATCAAATAGTAAGATTTGATAAGCAAGTCGTTATTGTTTTGACAATGATGAACCGACTACATGCAAAGAAGCGATGATGGGCCCTGAATCCATAAAATGACTAGAAGTCATAGAATCCGTGATAGTATCCATACACGAGAAAACAAGTTTCTGAACTTGGAAGACCCTCCGGAAAGGCGTGAAGCCTATCGGTCGTGTTTGGATCTATAAAGAAATAAGACATGGATGTTTAACATCTATGAAATAGTCGACATGTCCAAAAGAAGTTTATGACAATGTTCAAGGAGTTGACTAAGAATTGATCTTTCATAGCGATATATAGTCTTGACGGATTAATGTAGCAACCACTACATATAATTTGGTATATGGTAGTTGAATAAACAAAACAAGGTTCTTCTAATAGAACGATAACCTAGGACATGTACATGACATGGTCCGAAGGGTTTTATTAATTCAAAGGGTGCTAAAATGGCATGTAAACTTCAATAGTTGAAGTAAGCATAGCGGAGTTGGAATCTTCACCATGATGAAACTGTTAAAAGAGTTTAAATTCATCGGAGATGATGAAGATGCTTGCATTTGCAAGAAATTAAGTGGGAGCGCTGAGACATATTTCTAATACATTATGTAGAGGACATATTGTTGATTGGAAATGATGTATCTTGTATTGACACAAGTTAAGAATTTCATTAAAATAAGATTTCGATGAAAGACTTGGGCAAACCCGGAATATTAGGCATCAATATCTATGGATAGATTAAGGCGCTAATATGGTTGTGCCAAACATACATATATGAGATATTGAAAGGGTTCAATATGGAAACAACAAGAAAGGTTCTTGCTGCATGGAAAGGATTGTATCAAAATTCAAGTGTTTCAACACTTGGTGAGTAAAATCACATGAAGATTTTGATCGATTATACCATGATATGTATATATCTAGAATGCCCTATGCTCTAAATGTTATGAGCATATACCAGAATGATTCATAAGATGATCATTGGACAATAGTAAAGATATTCTTATGAGCTTTGGAAGAACTAAGAATATATAATGTATAAGTGACAAATAGTTAAAGGTAGTTCATTGTAAAGAGTTACATTGATACTAGTTTTGTCACAAGATACAAATTAAATTTATCTCAATTTAGACTATGGGTGGCACAATGTAATGGAAAGGATGGTCCATGATGGATTTGGATGAGTTCCAAAGTTGAGACATTGTGACGGATACTACAACAAAAGGCTAAGTATATGACTGCTATAGTAGCAGCAAAGGAGGGCATTTGTGTTAAGTAGTTTGTTATCAAACTAGGTGTGGTTCAAAGTGGGCTAATACTATGAAGATATATTGTGTGACAATAATATCGACATATTTTGAGCCGAAGGAACTAAAGGTCTCACCAGAGGACCAAATTTATCCAATGCCATCTCATTTTAGAATGAGTGATGCGTAGAGACCCAAAGACATGCAACACACAGACCTGAAACTGTCAGATCCGGAGATTATGTTAACCACTAGCAATAGCGTATATGCAACACCAGAAAGCCATAGCTGTTCAATACGCAAAGTTTTTCAAACTAGATTATTGACTCTAGTGCAAGTGGGAGACTGAAGGGAATATGCCCGAGAGGCAATAATAAAGTGGTTATTATCTTATTCCATGTTTATGATAAATGTTTATTTTACATGCTAGAATTTTATTGATCGGAAACATCAATACATGTGTGTTTAATACACAAAAAGGGTTCCTAGTTATGCCTCTCTTATAGACTAGCTTGTTGATTAACAAGATGATCAAGGTTTCCTGATCATGGACATTGGATGTTGTTAATAACAAGGTCACACCATTGGTGGAATGATGTGATGAACATTCATCCGAAGTATAGCATTATGATCAAAGTCATTATGTTTATATTGCTATAACATCATACGAAGTAATCTTTATCCTTAGACCATGAGATCATGTTAATTGCTAACACCGGAAGAGTATCTTGATAACATCAAACGTCACACCGTAACAGGGTGACTATAAAGGTGGGTTCAGTGCTACGAAGGTGTTATGTTGAGGCTCATGGATCAAGAGTGGGATTTGTCCATCTCGATGACGGATAGATATACTCTGGCCCCTCTCGGTGATATCACATTGAAATAGCTTGCAAGCAAGTGATGTGATCACTAGAATGTTATATCACGGGAACAAGAAAAGAGTGCATGTCGGTAACGAGATCAAACTAGGTATGGAGATACCGATGATCGAATCTCGGACATGTAATATATCGCGGGACAAAGGGATTTAGTTACTAGCGTTAAAGGTTCTCACGATCACAGAAGTCATCGTTGAATGTGTAGGAGTCAGTATGGATCTCCAGGTCCCGCTGCTGATTATTGATCAGAGAGGGGTCTCGATCATGTCTGCATTATTCGTGAACCGTAGGGTGACACACTTAAGGGATGCCGAAACCATTTGGAGCAAATATGTTTCTGATAAAGATTTAAGAAAGCGCTGGAATTATTTCAATAGACACCGAAACTGTTTCGGGTGAAATTGCTGAAATTGGTTTTGCATGTAATATTGAAATATTGCAGGGGGTTTTATGTGAATGTTTGTTAATTAAAGTAATTAACAAAATTCTGAATAAAAATAATAAAAGAGTTTTATTAAATGAGAGAGCATTAAATTTAGAGAAATTTAATGCATTTAAAGTGGAGACTTTAAAAGAGAATGTGAAGGGGCATTTTAATGTGGAGGGGTTACCACCACATGAATGGAGGAGGTGAAGGGTCACCCCCTCCATGCGCCAGCCATGAAGGAGGGGCACCCCCCTCCTCCTATAAAAGGCCACCCCCTCCTCACTTCTCACTCACACCTCCTTGTGAAGGATCTCTCTCCCCCTCTAGTATTATTCCCCCATGGTCTCGGATTAGCGAGATACATGTTCCCGATGGCTTTATCTGGAAAGGAGTTGCTGCTTCCGCTGCTTTGCTGGAGCGAGGGACGGAGGTTGTCGGGGTACCGGACGTGTGTGCGATCACGGATGTACCGCTGCTTTGCGGTGCTGGACTTGGTGGTGCTGGAGCTGGATCTGATGGACGTGCTGGAGCCAGACCTGCTGGACTTCATCACGATCTTGAGATCGACAAGTGTACGACTACATCAACCACGAGTTCCTACTTGTTAACAAATCTCGTTGTCTATGAGGGTAAGTTCTCGTTGGATGTATGTCCACCCGTTGCTTTGTACCTAGTAGATAGATCTTGGCGTGTAGTTCACACCGTAGGAATTTTTTTGTTTTCTATGCTGCGGACCCAACAGGGTCTTTCCAAAAGTTTCTTGCATAGAAGGCCATGTATTCACCATGAGCAACCTTGACATCTTCGGGGTGGCTCATTCAGAGTGCATCATCACTCCCTTCTTCTTCATCACACTCCACAACCTTGGCCTTCAGGGCAAGATTCACACCACTACTTATTCCAATAGCACGAGCACGGGTGTATTTGGCATTCTTGGCAGCAACCTTGAAAGCGGCCATCTCTTGCATAACTTCATTGGAGGTCATGAGATGGTAGCTGTGTCTTCCTTGGAGACTCTTCAAGTCAGTGGGCTCGAAGGGCATGAGTGCACTCACATACTTCCTCTTGATCCAAGCATCATCAATGTGAGAGGCACCAACATTCCTGAAGGCGGTGGCTGTGGATTTGATTCTTTGATACATGTCTTCATGATCCTCACCATCCTTCATAAAGAAACCTTCAGCCTCATTTCTTAAGGCATCATACCTATTTCTTCTCATGCTCTCATTGCCAACAAACAAGTCAATAAGAGCATCCCAAGCTTCCTTGGCGGTATTGTAGTGCTCAATGTGGGGAAAATCCTTTGGCCCCACTCCAAGTTGGATCATGTGCAAGGTTATCGCATTGAGTTGGCTATTGACCACTTCTCTTCTAGTCAAGTTGGTTGGATCCTCAACTTTGAGTCCTTCTTCAATAATGTTCCACAAGTCAATGCAAGAGCTGCGCACATGAGATTTCATTAAAACTTGCCATTGAGCAAAAGTATGTGCAGCTAACTTAGGTGGGTCACCTCTATTATTTATATGAGGATGAGGGATAGTACCATTCGGGAACCGCATGGTGCTCTTCCTTCCCATCACCCTTTTTGGTGGTGGAGTCGGTGGAATTATGTTCATCCCCCACCACTTCACCCATTGGATTAGTCGGAGCATTTGCCTTAGGGTGTAAGGTGGTGTTTCCTGTTGAGAGGGGGGAGGTGAGGCTGACTTTTCCATAACAAGTCGCTCAACAAGTTGACGCAACTGTTGGATTTTGTTGCCCAAGGTAGAGCTCAAGCTTGTTTCCAAATTCTTGAGATCTACCATGGTCACCGAGTTGCTAGCCTCACTCCCTCCCTCATCTCCTGAGTTGCCCATAATCTCTTAGGCGTTTAAGCCTGAATAAAGAGCTGAGGCTCTAATTCCAATTGAAAGGATCGTATGGGAACCTAGAGGGGGGTGGTTGATACGTTGCAAACGTATCTATAATTTTTGATGTTCCATGCTTGTTTTATATCTACTTTCTTATGTTTTGTCCACACTTTGGAGTATTTTTATACACTTTTTGGGACTAACCTATTAACAAGATGCCACAGTGCCAGTTGCCTGTTTTCTGCTGTTTTTTGTTCCAGAAAAGCCAGAAAATGAATATTCTCAGAATTGGACGGGACAAAAGCCGAAGCCAATATTTTACCGGAAGGGTCACGGAGCCAGAAGACGAGGCGGAGAGGGGCCAAGGGCCGGCCACACCACCTGGTGGCGTGGGCTAGGCCAGGCCGTGCCAGGGGTGGTGTGGGCCCCCTGGTACTTGATACATTGCAAATGTATCTATAATTTTTGATGTTCCATGCTTGGTTTTATCCACTTTCTTGTGTTTTGTTCCAACTTTGGAGTACTTTTCATAAGATTTCTTGGACTAACCTATTAACAAGAGCCACAGTGCCAGCTGCCTGTTTTCTGCTGTTTTTGGTTCCAGGAAAGTGAGAAAATGAATATTCTCGGAATTGGACGGGAGAAAAGGCAAAGTGCATATTTTTCCGGAAGTCATCAAGTAACATAGTACGAGACGAAGAGGGGCTAGGGGGACACCACACCACCTGGCCGTGCGGCCTAGCCTGGCCCACGCCAGGGGGTGGTGAGGCCAGCCCTGGCACCCCCTCGGCCTCCCCTTCCGACTATAAGATGCCCTCGGGACGTAAACCCTAGGTGCCCGATCAAAAATCCACGAAAGAGTCTGTAGCCGCCGTCATCTCCATCCCTAGATCGGGAGGGATCTGAAGCTCTTCCTGGCACCCTGCCGGAGAGGGGAATTCACCCTAGAGGCCTTCTTCATCACCATGCAAGCCTCCGGTGTGATGCGTGAGTAGTTCATCCTTGGACTACGGATCCATGTAGTAGCTAGATGGCTGGTTCTCCTTCTTTGTGCTTTCATGTTTAGATATTGTGAGCTCTGTTCATGATCAAGATCATCTATTTGTATTCTTACATGTTGTGTTTGCGGGGATCCGATGGATATTGAGATGCTATTTCAGATTGATTATTGATTCTATCATGTCTTTGTTATTTGTGATCTTGCATGCTTTTCGTTGTTAGTAGCTATCTTGGCCAAGTAGATGCTAGCAACTCCAAGAGTTAGTATTTATGCTCGATAGTGGGTTCATGCCTCTAGTAATCTAGGGAAGTGACAGCAATCTCTAAGGTACTAGATGTGTTGTTGCTACTAGGGAGAAAATAACAATCCTTTGTTCATATAACAATCGTATTGTTTACTTTACACGCAGTTCGCAAAGCAATAATCTGTTGCTTGCAACTTAATACTGGAGGGGGTTCGGATGATAACCTGAAGGTGGATTATTAGTCATAGATGCAGTTGGATGGCGGTCTATGTATAATGTTGTAATGCCCAATCAAGTTTCAAAGGAGTCAAGATGATTAGTATATGCATGTATTGCTTTCTCGATGTTTGTCAATTGCCCCACTGTAATTTGTTCACCCAGCCTGTTATCTATCTAAGGAGAGCCACCTCTAGTGAACTATGGATCCCGGTCCTTGTCTTTTACATACAATCTATAAACTCTGTTACTGTTTTGTGTTTACTTTCTGCAAACTTTTACTTCCTTCCATTCGATACGTTTAATCCTTTGTTTTCCACAAAACACGGTGAGATTGACAACCTCATCGCAAGTTGGGGACAAAGTTTTGTGGTTGTGTTGTGGAGGTCTCCATGTTGCTACTAGCACCGGTAGTGCGCCCTGCCAAAGCTCAGCTAGTAACACTTTGGGGTGTTTCCTTGCTCCTACTGGTTCGATTAAACCTTGGTTTCATAACTGAGGGAAACTTGCTGTTGTGCTCATCATACCTTGCTCTTGGGGTTCCCAACGAGCTCTACATCAACCACGCACCAGCACTTTTCTGGGCGTCGTGCATTGAGCCATCAAGCATTTTTCTGGCGCCGTTGCCGGGGAGTCAAGGACATCTTCACAAGGGGAGTCCCTCATAACCAATCTCTTTACTTTGTTATTTTTGTTTTGCTTAGTTTCTTTTTTCTTTGTTTGCTTGTTTCTTTATCAAAAACACAAAAAATTTAGTTTTACTAGTTTGCTTTCTTATTTGAAAACCCAAAAAATGACTACTCTTGAAAACACTAAGTTGTGTGACTTCACTAGCACCAACAACAATGATTTTATGAGCACACCTATTTCTCCACCTGTGCCTAAAGATACTTTCTTTGAGATAAAACCTGCTTTGCTCAATCTTGTTATGAGAGAACAATTTTCTGGTATTGGTAATGAAGATGCTGCTTCCCATCTAAATAACTTTGTTGAACTTTGTGAGATGCAAAAGCATAGGGATATAGATGGTGATATTATTAAGCTGAAATTGTTTCCTTTCTCTTTGAGAGGAAAAGCTAAAGAATGGTTGAATTCCTTAACTAGGAATAGTATTGATTCTTGGACTAAGTGCAAAGGTGCTTTTATTGGAAAATACTATCCCCCTGCTAAGATTATATCCATGAGAAGTGAAATAATGAAGTTTAAACAACTTGATAATGAGCATGTTGCTCAAGCTTGGGAAAGAATGAAATCTTTGGTAAAGAATTGTCCCACTCATGGACTGACTGCTTGGATGATCATCCAAACTTTTTATGCAGGATTGAACTATTATTCAAGGAACCTATTGGACTCTTCTGCTGGAGGTACCTTTATGACCATCACTTTGGGTGCTGCAACGAAACTTCTGGACAATATGATGGTTAATTATTCTGAATGGCATACTGAGAGAGCTCCATAAGGTAGGAAGGTAAATTTTGTTGAGGAAACCTCCTCCTTGAGCGATAAGATTGATATTATTATGTCTATGCTTATTAATGGGAAAGCCCATATTGATCCAACTAATGTTCCTTTGGCTTCTTTGGTTGCTCAAGAAGAGCAAGTTGATGTGAACTTCATAAGAAATAACAATTTTGGCAACAATGCTTATGGTAATAATGCTTATAGGAACAATTTTGGCAACAATAATTATAAGCCATATCCTCCCAACAATGGTAATGCTTATGGCAATTCTTACAACAATAATAGGAGTGCTCCCTCTGAACTTGAAGTTATGCTTAAAGAGTTTATTAGTAAACAAACTGCTTTCAATAAAACTATTGAGGAAAAACTCTCTAATGCTAAAAGAAATATAGCATCTTTGGTTGAAGCTCAATCTTCTTTGAATAAAATGGCTGCTAAACCTGAAACTAATGATAATCTCTTTGCAGCTACCAATGCTATACAAGTAAGAATTGATGAAAATGTTAGACTATTATCTGAATTACATGCTAAGTGGGAAAGAGAAGATGAAATTGCTAGAAACATTAGTGTTTCTACTATCACTACCACTAGTGTTGAGGCTAGTAATAGTTCTACTACTTTAGATGATAAGTATGGTTTTGATCTTGATGGTTGCAATATCTCTGAAATTATTAAGTTCCTACAAAAGCTTGCTAAAAGTCCTAATGCTAGTGCAATGAACATGGCCTTTACAAAACACATTACTGATGCTCTCATAAAGATTAAAGAAGAAAAGATGAAACATAAAGCTTCTATTCCTAAAACCAGAAGATGGTTGGGAACCCATCATTAATATGAAAGTGAATGACTTTGATTTCAAAGCTTTATGTGATCTTGATAGTAGTGTTTCTATTATGCCTAGAAGGATTTATGATATGCTTGATTTGCCTCCACTTGAAGATTGTTATTTGAATGTCCCACTTGATGATAATGCTAAAAAGAAACTCATGGGGAGTCTTAATGATGTTCTTATTATGGTTAACAATGCTTATGTCCCTGTTGATTTCTATGTTTTGGATGTTGAATACAATGCTTCTTGTCCTATTACTTTGGGAAGACCTTTTCTTAGAACTGTTGGTGCCATCATTGATATGAAAGAAGGCACCATTAAATATCAACTCCCACTCAAGAAAGGTATATAACACTTCCCTAAAAAGAGATAAAATATTTGTTTTGCTTCTCCTATGAAAAAAAAATTTGGTCTTAATGCTTCTTCATTTGAGAACACTTGATTCTTTTTCTTGCTTCTTATGCCTACCTTAAAGGCGTTAAAGAAAAATACTTATTGGGAGAAAACCCAAAAGTTTTAGATGAGTCTTGGAAGTTATTACTTCAGTAATAACCACTCCTTATCATTTTTATTTGCTTTTTGTGCCAAGAGTAACCTCTAATGAGAGAGAAGTAATGATTGGGAAAGTTGCTGTCCTGAAACAGATTTCTGTGCTTCACCGTAAAAATTCGTGTAAAATATCTGAACGTCTTTTTGAGGCGTGAATTTTTGTGCTTCTGACCCAGGTTGTTATCTAACTTTAGTTAGCTCAACATTTTTTGATTTGAGCAACAGAAGGTCTTCGAAAAAATTCGTCTTTACCTGCTGGTCTGTTTTGACAGATTTCTGCCATTTTCTGCATTTGCTTCTTGTTGGTTCCTTTTTGAGTTCTTTTTGGGGAATTGAGCTTTTTGATGGAAGTGCTACAGTAGCTAGTGTTCTAATGGAAGTTTATTTGGTGTTAGAACTGAACCTTAAGACTTATTTATCTTGACTGCACTAATGTTGCTAATAAAGATTGTGTGAAGTTTTGTATGAAGGAAAAATTTCAGGTGTATGGAAGGAATGAGTAATGAGATGAAGGATGGACTAAAGCTCAAGCTTGGGGATGCCACGCGTGTCACCCCAAGAAATATCCAATAAGTATAAGCGTCAAAGTTTGGGGATGCCCAAGGCATCCCCTTCTTCATCAATAAAAATTCCAGGTTTCTTCCAAAAGCTTCATTTTTATTGTTTCATGCACAGTTGTGTTTTTCTTGGAGCGTCTTCTTTTTCGTTTTAGTTTTGGTTTTCATTTGATTTGGTTTGCTTAGTTTTCTGAATAAATTGGTTGGACCCCCTCTTTCATACATTGGTTTGCAAATAGTTTGGTTTGGTTTGGAAAAGAGTAGGAAAGTTCATGCTTATGTGGTAAAAAGAGCTCGTTTTTGACTGTGGCCTATGCTCTATAATGCCATGCTTGATATTGTTTTGGCTTTATGCTTAGTATTCTTTGCTGTAGCATGACTTGTTATAAAAAATTGAGATTGCTTAATGTGCCTTGGATGAATCATGCGTTGTTTTAGCATATTAAAGCATAGTATAGTGGTATTCTCCTTTGATGCTTTATTTGGGTTGATTTGGCGCATGCTCACACCATGTTATGACTATCTCAAGTCACCATAGCCTTTATGATCCTTTAGTTTTCAACTTGTAGTATCACTTTATGCTTTGATCAATGATGTTTTGTCGCTCTATATGATTATGGCCATTATTGCTCTCTTAGTTTGTCGCTCCCAGTCTTTTGCTAGCCTCCACAACAAAGTATGAGTTCCACTCATGCATCCAACTCCCTAAACCAAGTTATTCCAAAGAGTCCACCATACCTACCTACTAGCTTATGCTATTCCAAGTATATTCATGCTTTTGTTTACCTTCCAAATTAAACTTGTTATGAGAAAACTAGTGATTAAAGCTCTCACGAACTTGATGGCACACTTTACTTTTTTGCATCTAATAAACTTGAACCATTGGGTCCTTCTTTGTTGCATATATGCTTGCGCTTTATAAGTTGAAATTAGCAGAACCATGTCTCATGGGAACGCTTTCAACATTGCACTTGTACTTTGTACCCCGTTGATATCATGTTCTTGATGGGTCCGCAGCATAGAAAACAAAAAAATTCCTACGATGAGAACTATACGCCAAGATCTATCTACTAGATACAGAGCAACGGGTGGACATACATCCATGGAGAACTTACCCTCGAAGACAATGAGTTTTGTTAACGAGTAGGAACTCGTGGTGGATGTAGTCGTACACTTGCCGATCTCAAGATCGTGAGGAAGTCCGAGCGCCGCAACTCAGCAGCGCATCCGCACTCGCACACACGTTCAAGCCACCGGGCAACCTCCACCTCCTCGCTCCAGCGATCCAGCAAAAGTAGCAACTCCTTCCAGACGAAATGCCACCGGGAACATGTAATCTGAGACCATGGGGGAATAATTCTAGAGGGGGAGAGAGATCCTTCACAATGGAGGCGTGAGGATGAAGGAGGGAATGGGTGGCCTTTTATAGGAGGAGAGGGGGTGCCCCCTCTCTCCATGGCCGGCGCATGGGGGGTGACCCCTCACCTCCCCCATTCATGTGGTGGTAACCCCTCCACATTAAAATGCCTCTTCACATTCCCTTTTAAAGTCTCCACTTTAAATGCATTAAATTTCTCCAAATTTAATGCTCTCTCATTTAATAAAACTCTTTTTATTAAATTTATTCAGAATTCTGTTAATTACTTTAATTAACAAACATTCACATATAGCCCCTTGCAATATTTCAATATCACATGCAGAACCACCTTCTGCAATTTCACCTGAAACAATTTTTGGTTTCTATTGAAACAATTCCTGCGCTTTGCAATTCTTTCATCCGAAACATATGTGCTCCAAAATGGTGTCCGGTAACTCTTAAGTGTGCCACCCTACGGTTCGCGAATAATGCAGACATGATCGAGACCCTTCTCTGATCAATAATCAGCAGCGGGACCTAGAGATCCGAACTGACTCCTACATATTCAACGATGACTCCTGTGATCGTGAGAACCTTTAACGCTTGTAACTAAATCCCTTTGTCTCTCGATATATTACATGTCGGAGATTCGATCATCGGTATCTCCATACCTAGTTTGATCTCGTTACCGACATGCACTCTTTTCTTGTTCCCGTGATATAACATTCTAGTGATCACATCACTTGCTTGCAAGCTATCCTAATGTGATATCACCGAGAGGGCCCAGAGTATATCTATCCGTCATCTGGATTGACAAATTCCACTCTTGATCCATGAGCCTCAACATAACACCTTCGTAGTACTGAACCCATCTTTATAGTCACCATGTTACGGTGTGACGTTTGATGTTATCAAGATACTCTTCCGGTGTTAGCAATTAACATGATCTCATGGTCTAAGGATAAAGATTACTTCGTATGATGTTATAGCAATATAAACATAATGACTTGATCGTAATGCTATACTTCGGATGAATGTTCATCACATCATTTCACAAATGTTTTGACATTGTTATTAACAACATCCAATGTCCATGATCAGGAAACCTTGATCATCTTGTTAATCAACAAGCTAGTCTATAAGAGAGGCATAACTAGGAACCCTTTTTGTTTATTAAACACACATGTATTGATGTTTCCTATCAATACAATTATAGCATGCAAAATAAACATCTATCATATACAAGGAATACATAATAACAACTGTATTATTGCCTCTCAGGGAATATTTCCTTCAGTCTCCCACTTGCACTAGAGACAATAATCTAGTTTATATAGTGATAAATCTAACACCCATGGAGTTCTGGTGTTGATCATGTTTTGCCCTAGGGAGTACTTTAGTCAACGGATCTGCTACATTTAGGTCCGTGTGCACTTTACAAATCTTTATATCTCCATCCTTGACATGCTCGCGGATGGAGTGCAACCGGCGCTTAATATGCTTGGAATTCTTGTGAGACCTTGGTTCCTTGGCGTTGGCTATGGATCCATTATTGTCACAATAGATCACCATTGGGTCCAACACACTAGGAACCACACCTAGTTCCATTATGAACTCCTTCATCCAAACCGCTTCCTGCGCTGCTTCTGAAGCAGCAACATATTCCGCCTCCGTCGTTGATCCAGCCACCACAGGTTGTTTGGAGCTCCTCCAACTAACTGCTGTTCCGTTGAAGAGAAATACGTATCCGGATTGAGACTTAGAGTCATCCGGATCAGTGTCAAAGCTAGCATCGACATAACACTTAGCGACTAGCTCTTCTTCACCTCCGTATACAAGAAACATATCCTTAGTTCTTCTCAAGTACTTAAGGATATTCTTGACCGCTATCCAGTGTTCCGAACCTGGATCAGATTGGTACCTACTAGTCAAACTAATAGCATGTGCCACATCCGGTCTTGTACATAGCATGCCATACATTATAGAGCCTATGGCCGAGGGATAGGGGATCTTATCCATTATCTCTCTTTCTTCCGCCATAGCCGGAATTTGAGTCTTACTCAATGTCTTGCCTTGCAACATAGGTAAGTACACCTTCTTACTTCCATCCATATTAAACTTCTTTAATATCTTATCAAGGTATGTACTCTGCGATAGCCCAATTAGGCGTTTTGATCTATCTCTATAGATTTTAATTCCTAATATATATGAAGCTTCACCAAGGTCCTTCATCGAAAATTTGCTGTTTAGATAACTTTTAACACTGTTTAAAAGATCTATATCATTTCCAATCAATAATATGTCATCCACATATAATATCAGAAATGCCACATTGCTCCCACTCACTTTCTTGTAAATACAAGCCTCTCCATAAGTTTGGAAAAATCCAAACTCTTCGATCACCTCATCAAAGCGGAGATTCCAACTTCGTGATGCTTGCTTCAGTCCATAGATGGATCGCTGAAGTTTGCACACCTTATTAGCATCCTTAGGATCGACAAAACCCTTAGGTTGTATCATATACAACTCTTCTTCAATCTTACCATTGAGGAACGTAGTTTTGACATCCATCTACCATATTTCATAATCGAAATATGCAACAATTGCTAACATAATCCTAACCGATTTAAGCATCGCTACGGGAGAGAATGTCTCATCGTAGTGAACTCCTTGAATTTGTCGAAACCCCTTTGCGACAAGTCGAGCCTTATAGATGGTCACGTTACCATCAGCATCAGTTTTCCTTTTGAAAATCCATTTATTCTCAACGGCCTTTCGATCGTGAGGTAAGTCCACCAAGGTCCAAACCTGGTTTTCGTACATGGATTCCATCTCGGATTTCATGGATTCTAGCCATTTTTTGGAATCAGGGCTCATCATCGCTTCTTCATATGTCGCAGGGTCATCTATTTCATCAATCATGAAATTCATAACAGGATTGCCGTACAGTTCAGGAGCTGCACGTGTCCTGCTTGACCTGCGAGGTTCGGTAGTGTCTTCTTTCGGAGTTTCATGATCAATATCATTAGCTCTCTCTTCATTAGGTGAAGTCAACTCCGAAACAACTTCTGGAGCTGCGCTACTCACCATTTCATGAAGAGAAGGTTCAATAACCTCTTCGAGTTCTACCTTCCGACTACTCACACCTTTCGCGAGAAACTCCTTCTCAAGAAAGGATCCATTCTTGGCAACAAAGACCTTGCCCTCGGATCCGTGATAGAAGGTATACCCAATTGTTTCCTTAGGGTATCCTATGAAGACGCATTTTTCCGCTTTGGGTTCGAGTTTATCCGGTTGAAGTTTCTTCACATAAACATCGCATCCCCAAACTTTAAGAAATGACAGCTTAGGTTTGTTTCCAAACCATAATTCATATGGTGTCTTTTCAACGGATTTAGATGGTGCCCTATTTAAAGTGAATGCAGCGGTTTCCAGTGCATAACCCCAAAATGACAGTGGCAAGTCAGTCAGAGACATCATAGATCGAACCATATCCAATAAAGTACGATTACGACGTTCTGACACACCATTACGTTGTGGTGTTCCGGCAGGCATGAGTTGTGAAACTATTCCACAGTCTTTCATATGTGTGCTAAACTCGTAACTAAGATACTCTCCTCCATGGTCGGACCACAGAAATTTGATCTTTCTGTTATGATGATTTTCCACTTCATTCTGAAATTCTTTGAACCTTTCAAAGGTTTCAGACTTATGTTTCATCAAATAGATATACCCGTATCTACTCGAATCATCCGTGAAAGTAACAAAATAACGATATCCACCTCGCGCCGACACACTCATTGGTCCACACACATCAGTATGTATGATTTCCAATAAATCTGTCGCTCGTTCCATTGAACCGGAAAACGGCGTTCTAGTCATCTTGCCCATAAGGCATGGCTCACATGTATCAAATGATTCAAAATCAAGTGATTCCAAAAGTCCATCAGAATGGAGTTTCTTCATGCGTTTCACGCCAATATGACCTAGACGGCAGTGCCACATATATGTATATATATCATTATCAAGTTTAATCCTTTTAGCATCAACATTATGAATATGCGTAATACTACTATCGAGATCCAACAGAAATAAACCATTCAACACAGGTGCATGAACATAAAAGATATTATTCATATAAATCGAACAACCATTGTTTTCAGACTTAAGAAAATAACCACTTTGCATCAAACACGATCCGGATACAATGTTCATGCTCAGTGCAGGAACCAAATAACAATTATTCAGGTTTATAACTAATCCCGACGGCATATGGAGAGGCAGCGTTCCGACGGCGATCACATCAACTCTTGATCCATTGCCGACCCGCATCGTGACCTCATCCCTTGCTAGTTGTCGCTTGTTCCGCAGCCCCTGAACCGAGTTACATATATTAGCAACCGATCCCGTATCAAATACCCAGGTGCTACTGCGAGTACTAGTCAAGTACACATCAATAACATGTATATCACATATACCTTTGTTTGCCTTGCCAGCCTTCTTGTCCGCCAAATACTTGGGGCAGTTGCGCTTCCAATGGCCAGTCCCCTTGCAATAGTAGCACTCGGTGTCAGACTTAGGGCTAGATCGGGGTTTCTTTTCAGGCGCGGCAACAGATTTGCCGCCCTTCTTTCCCTTCTTCTTGCCTTTCTTGTCCTTCTTGAAACCGGTGGTCTTATTGATCATCAACACTTGATGTTCTTTCCTAATCTCCACTTCTGCAGTCTTAAGCATTGACAAAAGCTCGGGAAGAGACTTCTTCATGCCCTGCATATTATAGTTCATCACGAAGCTCTTGTAGCTAGGTGGCAGAGATTGGAGAACACGATGTATGCCTAAGTCAATGGGAATCGTTATTCCCAAGGACACAAGCTTATCGGCGTACCCAGACATTTTGAGTACGTGCTCACTAACGGAGCTGTTCTCTTCCATCATGCAGCTAAAGAACTTTTCAGAAGCATTATAACTCTCTACGGCAGCATGGGTATCAAAAATCATTTTCAATTCTCCCATGGTATCAAAGGCATTGCCATTTTCGAAATGTTTTCGAAGTTCTGGCTCTAGCCCATACAGTATGCCGCAATGAACTAAGTTGTGGTCCTCCTAACGAGTTATATAGACGTTCTTTTCCTCGTCAGGGGCATCAGGAGCTGGTGGGGGGCCTAGCGGCGCCTCTAGCACATATTGCTTTTGTGCAGCAGTGAGGAGAATCCTCAAATTCATAGCCCAGTTGGTGAAGTTGCTACCATTCGCAGCAAGCTTCTCTTTCTCCATGAACACATTGAAATTAAAAGCAGGTGGTGCCATCTACAACAGAATTTGTAAAATATATTTAGACTAAGTTTATGATAGATTGAGTTCAACTAGTCCAAATTACTAATGAACTCCCACTCAAAAATGACATCCCTCGTGTACTTTTGGTGATTACATGAACCAAATCCACTACACCAAGTTCGATCATCACGTGAGTCGGTGTAGCTTCAAAGGCGAGCATCTATATGGGCATCATATCAACTATATGACTCATGATTAACCTTTCGGTCCGTGTTCTGATGCCATGTCTGTACATGCTAGGCTCGTCAAGTAAGAACCTTAGTATTTGCGTGTGTAAAACTGTCTTACACCCGTTGTATGAAAGCGTAGAGTCGAGAACACCCGATCATCACGTGATGCCTCAAAACACGATCCACAAAACGGTGCATACTTAAGGAAGAACACATTTTATCTTGATATCTAAATGTGGGATCATCTTATAATGCTACCAAAAGCGCCAAACTAGCAATATAAGATG
This sequence comes from Avena sativa, assembly GCA_916181665.1. Taxonomy (NCBI): domain Eukaryota; kingdom Viridiplantae; phylum Streptophyta; class Magnoliopsida; order Poales; family Poaceae; genus Avena; species Avena sativa. The sequence continues at coordinate 690,810,269 of OV702289.1, forward strand.
CTAATGTGTGAAGTGAGGTGATATGGTCCATGCATTTGATCTCTATCATTTGCATCGTGGTATGATCTCTATCATTCCTTTGTGTGTAAGGCCAAGGTCTATGGAACTTACACGTTAAGTGAGTTGTAAGAGTATCTATCATACATCTACTTACAACAATACCATATCAATACACTAGCCCAACAACGATCTAAACTAGACGCCTCTAATTTATCAATTGCAAGTTTTACGTGGCTTAGGGCTTTCGGAGATATAACCGGTCTAACCTACGAACATGAACCACAACGAGGATAACCAAGTTATTAGCAACTCGTTGTAAATCAGATATTGACTATAGTAGGAGAGACAGACACCCGCTACCCACTTATGCAAAACTAGTTGCATGTCAGTCGTGGAACCGGTCTCATGTACGATGACATGTAAGGTTAGTCCGGGCCGCTTCATCCCACTATGCCACCAATATCCAAAGTACATAGAAGATGCAATAACATGATCATCATCGCCCACATATAAACATATGTGTACTACCTGTGCAAATCACCTACGCATAGATCAGGCTCTGATACCACTGATGGGTCCGCAACATAGAAAACAAAAAATTTCCTACGATGAGAACTATACGCCAAGATCTATCTACTAGATACAGAGCAACAGGTGGACATACATCCATGGAGAACTTACCCTCGAAGACAACGAGTTTTGTTAACGAGTAGGAACTCGTGGTTGATGTAGTCGTACACTTGCCGATCTCAAGATCGTGAGGAAGTCCGAGCGCCGCAACTCAGCAGCGCATCCGCACTCGCACACATGTTCAAGCCACCGGACAACCTCCACCTCCTCGCTCCAGCGATCCAGCGGAAGCAGCAACTCCTTCCAGACGAAATGCCACCAGGAACATGTATCTCGCTAATCCGAGACCATGGGGGAATAATTCTAGAGGGGGAGAGAGATCCTTCACAAGGAGGTGTGAGGATGAAGGAGGGAATGGGTGGCCTTTTATAGGAGGAGAGGGGGGGTGCCCCCTCTCTCCATGGCCGGCGCATGGGGGTGACCCCTCACCTCCCCCATTCATGTGGTGGTAACCCCTCCACATTAAAATGCCTCTTCACATTCCCTTTTAAAGTCTCCACTTTAAATGCATTAAATTTCTCCAAATTTAATGCTCTCTCATTTAATAAAACTCTTTTTATTAAATTTATTCAGAATTTTGTTAATTACTTTAATTAAAAAACATTCGCATATATCCCCTTGCAATATTTCAATATCACATGCAGAACCACCTTCTGCAATTTCACCCGAAACAATTTCCGGTTTCTATTGAAACAATTCCTGTGCTTTGCAATTCTTTCATCTGAAACATATGTGCTCCAAAATGGTGTCCGGTAACTTTTAAGTGTGCCACCCTACGGTTCGCGAATAATGCAGACATGATCGAGACCCTTCTTCGATCAATAATCAGCAGCGGGACCTAGAGATCAGTACTGACTCCTACACATTCAACGATGACTCCTGTGATCGTGAGAACCTTTAACGCTTGTAACTAAATCCCTTTGTCTCTCGATATATTACATGTCCGAGATTCGATCATTGGTATCTCCATACCTAGTTTGATCTCGTTACCGACATGCACTCTTTTCTTGTTCCCGTGATATAACATTCTAGTGATCACATCACTTGCTTGCAAGCTATCCTAATGTGATATCACCGAGAGGGCCTAGAGTATATCTATCCGTCATCTGGATTGACAAATTCCACTCTTGATCCATGAGCCTCAACATAACACCTTCGTAGTACTGAACCCATCTTTATAGTCACCCTGTTACGGTGTGACGTTTGATGTTATCAAGATACTCTTCTGGTGTTAGCAATTAACATGATCTCATGGTCTAAGGATAAAGATTACTTCGTATGATGTTATAGAAATATAAACATAATGACTTTGATCGTAATGCTATACTTCGGATGAATGTTCATCACATCATTTCACAAATGTTGTGACCTTGTTATTAACAACATCCAATGTCCATGATCAGGAAACCTTGATCATCTTGTTAATCAACAAGCTAGTCTATAAGAGAGGCATAACTAGGAACCCTTTTTGTTTATTAAACACACATGTATTGATGTTTCCTATCAATACAATTATAGCATGCAAAGTAAACATCTATCATATACAAGGAATACATAATAACAACTTTATTATTGCCTCTCAGGGCATATTTCCTTCAGTTCTTTTGCTTACGGATCCCGGCGGTGTGAAATAAAAGTGGAACTTGTAAGATCATGGAGTTTGTATGCGTGTTAGAGAAACGCCTTGGCCGCTAGCCTAAGCCATGCCTAATCATGGTGGAAACTTGCAGCATCACCATAATGAGCACTCTATGAAGCATCCTCAATGAAAACCTATGCAAATAGCAAATAAAAAGATCGCTGAGATGCTCATTGTCTGCTTGCCTTGTCATTTTGATTATGGAAAAGCTCCCGTATCATGTGCAAGGGGTACCCCGTTGGCGGTTCTTAATGATACACATGTACTTACAATGACAAGAGCTTACTTGCAAGCTATCCTAATGAGGATCAGTCTTCGTAGGTAAGGGGCATGAGATTTCGGTTTATAACTTGTCAAGCATATCCTCTTAGTTGTGTCACTTTAACCTTAATCACCTTAAAGATGCTTATGATAGGGGCAATGAGAGCTGAAAGCTATAAGTACCATAATTTTTGGAAGCTCTTTATGAGACTTGAATCCCTACTTCCTTTTATGAAGGCCCTTTCTTCCACCATTATATTGAGTCTCCACCTTCTATCTTTATGCACCTACTTTGAGAGCATAGTGGCCATTCTTAGTTCTATGTGCATTGTCCCAAGACTAGTTGATTGATGCATAACTTGATATTGCTTGTTTTAAACTATTGTATCTAGTCACTCTTATGAACTTTGAAGGTGTCCTATGCATTTATATTTGCTACTCTATTGAGGGACAAGCTGAATACTATTATGCTATGTTTTCTTTATGTGAAACAAACAAATGTCTTGCAAAGCATTGTTATTCATGAATATTTTTTTGTGCCTTTTCACGTTGCATCATAGTTTCTTTGTCTTATTGCTAGACCTTTGTCTTTCATGTTATGATTGAAGTACTATGATCCCATCTTTGAATGTTTTGCAAATACTTTCAAAATATTTGTAAAAAGGCACAAAGAGACTATGATGCAACATGAAAAGGACAAAGAGACTATGATGCAACATGAATGTCTAGCAATAAGACAAAGAGACTATGATGCAACATGAAAAGGCACAAACAAAAGATTCATGAATAACAACGCCTTGCAAGACGTTTGTTTGTTTCACATAAAGAAAACATAGCATAGTGGCATTCAGCTTGTCCCTCATAGAGTAGCAAACATAAATGCAAAGGACAAATTCAAAGTTTACAAGAGTGACTAGATACAAATAGTTTAAAACAAGCAATATCAACGTATGCATCAATCAGCAAGTCTTGGGACAATGCACATAGAACTAAGAATGGCCACTATGCTCTCAAGAAGGTGCTCAAATAATATGTGGAGACTCAACAAGTAAAGAAAAAGGTTTTGAATAATTTGAAAGGCTTCCAAATGCTGAAAGTATGGTACTCGTTAGCTTTGAGCTCTCAATGCCCCTATCATAAGCATCTTTAATGTGGTTAAGGTGAAAGTGAGGTCCAATCTGAGTTATATGCTTGACAGACTATAAACTGAAAATCCCAAGTCCCTTGAGTACGAGGGCCGCTCCTCATGCTACTCAACTTTAGTTACCGGTAAGTTCTTGTCATCGTAAGTATGTGCGTATCATTGAGAACCGCCAATGGGGTACCCCTTGCCCGATGATACGGAAGAATCCCCATATCAAAATGACAAGGCAAGCAGACAATGAGTATCTCAGCAATCTTCTTATTTACCATGGGAAAATGGTGCTTTTTCTCTCTTTCCTCTTTTCATAAAACTCTTTTTTTTTCTTTTTCTCAATAGCTATCTCTCTCTTTTTTATAAGAAGAATGACGAGGTTTAATCTCGTCAATGCCCATTGTTATGGACTTGGGTTTTGGAGAAGATGGGGATGCTGGAGATCGTGGCACGGTTAACAGACAAGCAACCAGGGGACACGAGATTTACCCAGGTTCAGGCCCCCGGAGGGAAAACCCTACTCCTGCTTGTCTGCTCTTTGATTACGACGGAACCGAAGGTTACAGGGTGCGCAGATTCGATCTGGCGTGGATGCGTGTGCGAAAGTATGAGTCGAGTTGCCCTAGGACGTGCCCTCCTGGCCTTTATATAGACTTAGGCAGGTCCCAGGCGTAGTCCTAGTCGGTTACAAGTTCTAGGGTTTTACCCCTTTGAATTTCCTATCTCCTCTAGTCTTGTTCTCCAAGGATCCGAAGACGTCATGGGCCTTGGCCACCCGAAAATCTTCATGGGCCAGCGTATGTCTGCCGTGGGCCTTCCTTGGGCTGGACTAGGTATGCTGAAGTTACGTACTCGTAGGGTATAACCATGTCAGTAGCCCCCGAGTGATCAGTCGAATCGTAGATTCGACTGAGGACTCTTCCATCCTTCGGGAGCAGTTATATGTTAATCGTATATGTGTGTAGGGATTGTTGATGCGTGTGCCTGACTCACCCGACGGATCAGGGTCAGTTAACTGTCTTAGGACGAAACAACACGATCTTCTTCAGGTTCGGGTCCCTTAACCCGGGCCTGGAACATATGCTGGCGTAATTCAACTCAGGCCGCGGAGGACTTATAGGAGTGGAATTCCAGTGATTTTAATTGGTGTACCCAATGCATCCGTCGGGATTTTTCATCATACCTGCTGGTACGGATTCATACTAGCAGAGCGCAGTCAGGTGCGTTGCCAGGCCATCAGATAATATCTGTAGGTCTTATCTTTGCGTCGCAGACACAGCATCCGAACATTTATCACCTCGGAGGTGTTTCGGGTGGCCGAGGAGATTGTCGCTCACTCAGCATTTTGTTGGGGCAGAGTTGCCAAAAAAGTTTTTGCATGCGGATCCGGAAGATCGCAGTCGAAGATTTCATAGGGTGCGCGACCAGCGCTCCCTATGGGAGTAGCCCCCAAGTGTCTGTTCGAGTCGTAGACTCGAACGGAGACTTTCAGTTCAAGCATTGTTTCAATCATTAGGTTCGCAGGACTCGAAAATTTTCGGATGCTTAAATCCATCCTCCCTATGGGAGTAGCCCCCGAGTCCGTAGTGGAGTCGTAGACTCGACGTAGGACTCAGATAAGTAATTTTGTCCTCATTTGTCTGTCGGGTGCGCGGCCAGCGCTCCTGATAGGAGTAGCCCCCAAGTATTTAGTCGAATCGTAGATTCGAGTGAGTACTTTTAGCTGTGGAGCCGAAGTGGTGCTAGTATAGCTTTTGATGACGTCAGTGCTTACGATCGATGACCTCAAGCGTCTGCTACACCAGAGATGACTTGACTGGACGAAGCGTGGGTCCCACTTGCTGACTTTGAATTGACCGGTCACGCGCGACGTGGAGATGATTTCGGCGTCTCCTCGATTTCCGCACGTAGTGGACGACATGGTAACGATGGTTCGTTTAGGTGCTGACACGTGTACGGCCAGATCTACCGTTGGCGTTAGGTCTTCTCGATGGACGGCCGGCGTGCGTCGTCTTCGTTGTTATAATCCCTGGTGAAATCGTGGTTTGTTTTTCACCGCAGCAGTTCATCTATTCTCTGCCCCCTCGTTCTTGAGCTATTCTTGCTGCGCGCTGAGAGTTTCCTCCACATTTCCTTTGTCTTTTCTTCATTGGCAACGCCACCACCGCCGTAGCGCCATGGAGAAAACAAAGAAGTTCGCATCTGCAGTTGGGACCAGCGCCGCCGGAGGCAAGAAGGGCACCGCCACTGTTCGCGTCACCAACGGTGGCTGGCGGCGATCAGAAACGCGGGAGAACGATCTCCGCAAACTGCGCGAGCGGAGCCTGATCCCGCAAGACACGACGTCCGTGAGACTCCCCGGCAATGAGGTAATCCCCCGTCCCCCATCTGGGTATCGGGTTATGTTTGTTGCCTTCATGATTCGCGGGTTTTCTTTTCCGGTCCATGACTTCCTTCGTGGACTGCTCTTTTTCTATGGGGTTCAACTCCATCATCTGTCTCCCAACTCCCTTCTCCACATTGCGTGTTTTATCACGCTTTGCGAGTGTTGGCTTGGCATTGAGCCGCACTTTGGCCTCTTCCGGAAGCTTTATTCCGTGAAGAGGCAGTCTGGTTCGGATGGTGTGTATCCCATTGGGGGTTTCATCATCTCCCTCAGTCCCAATGTGCAATTCTTTTCCTTTTCCATGTCCGAATCTGTCCAGTACTGGCGGAGGAAATGGTTTTACATCCGTGATTCCGTACTGCCTGGGCAAGATTTTGGTCTCGTTCCTTTTGATCCCTCCCAATTGATTGAGAAGAAAAGATCCTGGAAAAAACCAAATCTTAGACGGTGAAGTGGCGGAGATAGAGGCCCTGTACCGTCGGGTGGAGGATCTCCAATTGATTCCTGAGAAGGAGGTGAACGGTGTCGACATCATCCGGACGTTTCTTGAGCGTCGGGTGCAGCCCCTCCAAGCGAGAGCGCACCGGATGTTTCTTTACTCTGGGCGCCGTGATCCGACGAGGGTTTCGAGTGAGAAAATCTCCGAGGTGGAACTTGACAAGGCTCTTCGCGCGCTGTTGAAGTTCAAGGCCGACGAAGAAATCCCGGGGAAGTCGCTGACTCCTCCCTTTTCTTCGACGTTGGTCGTACCGAAGGTGTAGATTTGCGCACGTAGTGCTTCCCTTTTGTTTTTGTCAGCTGTGTACTTTTTTCCTTTGTTTGCTAACAAAGTTCTTTTTCCTTTTGCAGAGCTTCAAAGTGCCGGGCATGGCACCACCGTTGCCTGAAAGGTATCCGAATGCCCCGGATAATGAAGTGGTGGATTCCGTGTCCATGCTACCATCAGCGCGATCCCCAGCGGAGGATGCCGACGAATCGAGTGAGGACCATTCGCGCAAGCGATCACGGAGCTCTAGCGAGTCGTCAGATGCCTCGACTCCTCCGACTCCCAGAAATCCTCTGGGCCTTGAGCGTCATGATGATGTTCATGGGGGTTCTTCCTCTCCCCTTCCTGCCATTCCTGTGCGGGCTGTTGCTCCGCACCCGCCAGCAAAGTGGAAGAAGGAAGAAAAGAAGGAGGAGAAGAAGGAAGAAAAGAAGGAGGAGAAGAGGGCCCGAAGGGCTTCTCCTATCTTCGACCTGAGCGCGTTGGGCTCGTAAGTTTTCTTGTTGCCATTGTTGTCCTTTGTTCCCTTGTTATTTTTGCACCTGTTGTGATTGGTTCGTATGCAGGCAATCCTCCGACGGCTCCAGTGATGGTGCACGCGAGATGATGGGGGAGTCGAACATTGCGTCGCCTCCTCCTCAGACGGTGGTGACTTCTGGTGATGCTGCGCCAGTTCCTCCTGTGCAGGAGAGACTGGTGGTTGTGCCTCAGAATTTCGCAGGTGGGCCGGCGGGTTTGCCTTCGGAGCATGTAAGTTTTTCTGCTTGATGTTACGGGGGGAGCCCCCGAGTGTCTTCGTATGCTGATGTTGTTTATGCTTCTTTGTGTTGGGCGTAGCCCCCAAGTCCTGCTCTTACTACTATTGCCTGTTGCTGCAGCCTTTTGTCCAAGAGGCCAAGCGGCTGGTGGAGGAACGCCTGACGCTGGAGGCGAAACTGCAGCAGCTTCAAGGTATTCGTCTGCCTTGTAGTACTTCTCTTGCTTATCCTGGTCCTGTTCTTTGACACTTGCTTGTTGTAAATGCAGAGGAGCATAACGACTCTCTCTGTGAGGTCGATGCTCTGAAGAAGAGCCTTGGCCAATCGGAGCAGAAGGCCGAAGCTGCCGCTGGGGCGAGAGAGCGCCTTGAGCTGGAGCTGACGAAGGCAGCCGAAGCGAAAGAGCGTCTACAGCAGGAGGCCGCAGATCGTGAGGAGCAGCTGGCCACCCTTGCGTCTGCTCGTGAAAAAGGGGTGGCGGAGAAGCTCATGGCTGCTGCCAAGGCTATTTCGGGTGAGCGCTAGCTTTTGTACTTGCTTCTTTTTCTACGGATCTTCTTCTATGTTGCCTTTCTTCATGTTTTCTTCTTTTTTTGTCTCAGATGCCGCAGGCATCGAGTTTTACCGCGGTGCTCTGGAGCACGGGAGTGCTCTAGATGATGCCACTGTAGCGGTCGAAGACCGCTGCAGCACCGTCGCCAACTCCCTTGCCAAGGCGAAAGAGGTCCTTGGTCGCTTCTACCAGGAGTCTTCCCGAAGGGCGCGTCTCTTGAAGACGTGTATGCCCTGGCAGAGGCTCTGTCAGCCGAAGCGCCTGCAGCGTACAAGCGCAAGCAGAAGGGCATCGGCGCGTCCGTCGGGCTGGCGATGGCCATGGCGGCTGGGGCAGAGCTGGACCTGCCCCAGATTACTTCTCGGATGCCGACGGCTGCAGATGGATCCGAGGTAGCCTTCGCCGCCTACTCCGCTCGCTGCAGACGATATGGGCCCAAGCTCATTGACTTGCTGTCTGAGTACGCATTGCGGCAGCAGGGCGAGGCCAAAGCTAGGCAGTCTGGTTCTGAGGCGACTCAGTGCCCTCCGCCTTAGGCGTAGTAGACGTAGGGTAGCTTGTAGTCTATTTTTGTTGTAAATATCTTTTGTAGTACCATTCTTGTGCCACGTAGTGGCCTTATATACTTTAATGAATTTCTCCGAGTTGTGCTCTATCCTTGGCTGAATGTCTGTGTGCCTTCTTTTTTTCTTCTGCTATAGGTTCCTTCGGGTGCTGACCCAGTTGACACTTCATCCGAAAGGCCCTTGCGAGCATCATTGGATGATTCCTCGCAGCTCGCTTTTCTTCGAGATCGCGTGCACAGCTTGGAGAGAGATTTGCTTGGGTTACGCGGTCGCGCTGACGTTTGGAAGTCCAAAGCAGACCGTGGTGCAGCCAGAGAGGAGTATTTGATGGCGGAGCTGGGTCGGCTGTCCGAGCAGCTGCAATGTAAGTTGATCCTTCTTTCGGGCTGTAGTTCAGTTCTCCGGGTGAGCCTGTTGGCCTTACTCTTATTTTGTGCGGTTGTCGCAGGTGCCAATCTTGCTCCGAGGGAAGAAAAGGAGCGTATTGCTGTTCGAGTCAATTGCTTGACTCAACAGGACATGGAGGCCGGCGGCTTCTTCTGGATGGATCGTGATCGCGCCATAGTTCTGGCAACGGTGCAGGATCGTGTCTACCAGGTTTCGCGGGTGCTCCGCCAGGTGCAGACATCGCTTTCCTCGGTGCTGCACGTCATGTTTCCGTTGGATGCCGTGCCAACGACCCTTGCAGGTCTTCTGACGAAGTTTCGGAGTGCCAGCAATGTCAAGGAGCTGGTGCGGCAGCAGCTCGTCGCAGGGGTGAAAGCTGCCTTGTCTCTTATGAGGGTGCATCGCCCTGATGTAGATTTGGCTGCTGTGGCGACTGGGCCACCTCCTCGACCAGATGGTGGTGAGTGGAATATGCGTCCGCATTACGCGGCTGTAAGGCAGTATGCCGAACAGATTGTAGATTTGTTTGAGCAGCGTGCTCAGGTTATTCTTCAGAATAGGTAGGACCTGAAAATAAACAGATAGATGTAAAATTTGTATATTGCGGCTGGGCGTGTATGTGCCCTTTGTTGTAAAGGTTCGCTTGTTTGCGAGCACGCAGTGCTTTGATTTAGTACGTGCCCTTTTCGTTTGCCTGACGTGGTCAGCTACTCAGGTGTACACGTTTTGTCCTCAGTCGATGAAATCGTGAGGTGGGGGGAGCCCCCGAGTGCGTATGTAGCATGTAGTAAAGTTGCAGAAAATAGTCAACCGAGGGTTGGGGGCGAGGTACTTAGCTTTATTTATATCGTAATGGAGGAGGTACATGACTCGGCTGAGTAGCCTTGGCTGAAAGACTTATTGAAAGTAAAAAGGGGGGTAGGTTGCTACGGGTAGAATCGTCGCAGGTGCGAGACGTTCCACGGGTTGGAGTATGCGACTCCGGACTCCACATGCTTGAGGCGATAGGCGCCACCTGGGATGACTTCGGTGATGACATAGGGTCCTTCCCATGGTGAATCGAGTTTGTTCGGTTGCTTTTGCTTGAGTCGCAAGACGAGATCTCCTTCGACGAAGGACCTTGGGCGCAGCCGGTGGCTGTGATAGTTGCGGAGACTCTGCTGGTACACCGCTGATCGAGCGGCTGCTATATCCCGCGCTTCATCGAGTGTGTCGACGGAGTCTTCGAGTGCAGCCGTGGATTCGGCTTCGCTGTAAGCGACGACTCGTGGAGCCTGGTGGCGTACTTCGGCTGGTAGCACGGCCTCAGCTCCGTGCACCATGAAGAACGGTGTGTAGCCGGTGGAGCTGTTTGGCGTAGTACGTAAGCTCCACAGGACAGACGGTAGCTCTTTCGTCCAGTTTCCAGCTTTGTGCTCGAGTGAGCTCATGAGGCGCTTCTTGATGCCAGCGCCGATTAGGCCATTGGCTTTTTCCACTTGCCCGTTTGTTTGCGGGTGTGCCACTGAGGCATACGTGATATTGATCCCGAGGCCTTCGCAGAAGTCCTGGAATTCTTCGGAGATGAAGTTCGATCCGTTGTCGGTGATGATGCTGTGCGGTATGCCAAACCTGTAGACAATGGATTCGAAGAACTTGACGGCGGTTTTGCCCTTCTGGTTGGTGACTGGCATGGCTTCGATCCACTTGGTGAATTTGTCGACTGCGACCAGGAGGAAGACGTGTCCTCCCTTCGAGGATTTTGGCTGTTTGCCGATCATGTCAAGGCCCCATTGGGCAAAAGGCCAGGCTATGGGTATGGGTCGAAGTTCGGACCCAGGTGCGTGCGGTTTGTCGGCGAACCGTTGGCACCCGTTGCATCTTCGGACGATGTCTTTCGCGTCGCTCATGGTCGTTGGCCAGTAGAATCCTGCTCGCAGAGCTTTGGCGACGAGGGAGCGGCTACCTGCGTGGTGGCCGCAGATGCCCTCGTGGATATCTTGGAGTATGGCTTTGCCGTCGTTGATGGTGACGCACCGTTGTAGTACGCCCGTAATGTTGCGTTTGTATAGCTCGTCGTTGATGATGGTGAAGGCTTTTGACCGACGAGATACGCGCCCTGGCATCTGTCGGGCTGTCTGGCAATTCTCCGTTTATCAGGAACTGGAGGTATGGACGTGTCCAAGTTTCTTCGACTGCCATGACCTGCATCAGGTTGACCATGGCAACTTCGGTATCCAACTTTTCGGGTCCTTCATGACCTTCGGGTAGCGTAGCCCCCGAGTGTTCTGCTTCTTCGGGTGATCCCTTGGGGAATTTCCGCTTGATGGATGGCACGCAGATCTGTTCGAGGAACACACCTGGTGGTACCTTTGCACAAGTGGAGCCGATGTTGGCGAGTCTATCGGCCTCCTTGTTGCTCTCTCTTCCAACGTGCCGAAGTTCGCAGACGTCGAATTCTCCTTCGAGTGCGTTGTATAGCGCGCGATACGCGATCATGTTTTCGGCGTGTGCGTCGCACTCATTCATCGTCTGCTGTACGACAAGGTTGGAGTCACCGTAGATGACCAGGCGCGTTGCGCCGCATATTTTTGCCATCTTCATGCCATGGATGAGGGCTTCGTATTCGGCCTCGTTGTTGGAGGCTCTGAATTTCATCCGAAGGACGTACTTCATCTTGTCACCTTGCGGAGAGGTCAGTATGACTCCTGCCCCTGCTCCGGCTTCGCGTTTGGAGCCGTCAAAATGCATTGTCCAGGACTGCGACATGTCTGGGGTGTCAGGCAGCTGCAGCTCCATCCAGTGCACCAGGAAGTCCGGAAGGACTTGGGATTTGATTGCGTGTCGCTTCTCGTAGATGATGTCCAGGGGTGATAGTTCAATGCCCCACAGGGCCACGCATCTTGTGGCCTCTGGGTTATTCAGGATGCTGTTTAGGGGTGCCTCATTGACAACCATCACCTGATGCTCCTGGAAGTAGTGGCTCAGTCGTCGAGCCGTCATGAACACGCCGTAGGCCAGCTTCTGGTAGTGCGGGTACCGCTGTTTTGTTGGAGTGAGAACCTCGCTGAGGTAGTAAATTGGGCGTTGTACCCCGTGGGTCTTGCCTTCTTCGGGTCGTTCGACCACGAGTACTGTGCTGACCACCTGGTGTGTGGCTGCTATGTACAGCAACAGGGGCTCGCACTCTTTTGGCGTGACCAAAACGGGCGAGGTGGAGAGGAGCCGCTTGAGGCTTTCAAATGCGTCGTTGGCTTCTGGTGTCCACTCGAACTTGTTTGCCTTGCGCAGCAGCTGGTAAAATGGTAGGGCCTTCTCGCCCATGCGGCTGATGAACCTGCTTAGTGCCGCTACTCGCCCTGCGAGCTGCTGAACGCCCTTGAGGTTTTTCGGCTTCTCCATTGTCATGATAGCTTTGATTTTCTTCGGGTTCGCTTCGATCCCTCGTTGAGAGATGAAGTACCCGAGCAGCTGACCCGAGGGGACGCCGAAGGCGCACTTTTCTGGATTGAGCTTGATCCTGTAGCGATCAAGGTTGTCGAACGTCTCGCGGAGATCGTCGATAAGTGTTCTTGCCTCCTTGGTTTTTATGACTATGTCGTCGACATAGACTTGGACGTTGCGACCGATCTGGTCCTTGAGGCAGGCCTGCATACATCGCTGGTACGTGGCACCCGCGTTCTTTAGCCCGAAGGGCATTGTGTTGTAGCAGTATACTCCGAACGGTGTGATGAACGCCGTTTTCTCTTGATCTTCGACCTTGAGTCGAATCTGGTTATAGCCTGAGTAGGCGTCGAGGAAGGAGAGTTTCTCACAACCTGTAGTCGAATCGATGATCTGGTCGATCCGAGGAAGAGGGAAATGGTCCTTAGGGCAATGTTTATTTAGTGACGTGAAGTCAACGCACATCCACAGGATGTCCGTGTCCTTCTTCGGGACCATCACCGTGTTTGCTAGCCACTCGCTTTCCTTGATTTCCCGGATGAAGTCTGCTGCGAGTAATATGTTGATCTTCTTGCTGATAGCTTCGGCTCGTGGCTCTGACAGTCTTCGGATGGACTGCTTGACTGGCTTGGTGTCTGGAAAGACATTGAGTGCGTGCTCGGCGAATTCCCTGGGAACTCCTAGCATGTCCGCAGGACACCAGGCGAAGATTTCCCAGCGCTCACGGAGGAATTCGACGAGCGCGCCTTCCTATGCGGTGCTGAGGTTGTTGGCGATCAGCGCCGTCTTGGAGGCATCCGTTGGATGGACCTGCACTTTCTTGGTGTTGATGGTGGAGTCGAAAGACATGTCAGGTGCGTTCTGCTTTGTGACTGGGGGTAGCCCATTGTCCGTCACCTCGCGGAGCTTTACAAGCTCGTCTTGCATGCCGAAAGACTGGGAGATTTTGTTGAAATCCCTGTCGCATTGGTCCGATCGGGTGAAGCTCCCGTGGACTGTGATGACGCCCCTCGGTCCTGGCATCTTGAGTAGTAGGTATGCGTAGTGTGGGACGGCCAGGAACCTTGCGAATGCTACACGTCCCAGGATGGCATGGTATTGCGACGACCAGTCCACCACTTCGAATTCTAGGCGCTCCTGCCGAAAGTTGTCCGGCTTCCCGAAGATGACGTCGAGCCCTATTTTTCCCAGGAGGAAGATGCCCTTCCCTGGGACAATGCCGTGGAACGTTGTGTCTGATTGTTCCAGGCTGCATTTCGGGATCCGCATAGCTGCTAGAGTGCTTGCGAACATTAGGTTGATGCCGTTGCCGCCGTCCATGAAGACGCGACTCATCTCGAAGCCTCCGATCTGCGCCTCCAGCACCAGGGCAGCATGACCTGGGCGAGGGATCTGGCAAGGGTAGTCTGCACGAGTGAATGTGATGCAGGACTCCGATCCGCTGAGGTACTCAGGGATTGCAGGCGGAGTTGCCACGGCCAAATTGATTTGTCGGGTGTTTTTCTTCTGCACCCTGTTGGTTGGGCGTCCCTTCTGGATCATATTTAGTGCTCCCTTTGGTGGGGGGTATGCGACCCCGGCGTTGTTGTGTGCTGGTGCGATTGGTTGATTTGGACCTCCAATAGGCGGCGGTGGAGGAGCTCCATGTGCTATTTCACCTGGCGCAGGTGCGTTTCCGAACGCAGGAATTGGAGCTTGTTGCCTCATCTGCACCATGCCTTCGCTGAGTTTCTGGAACTCGCGGCAGTCCTTGAGCATGTGGCTAGCTTTATTTTTGCCATCTTGTTTGTCGATGTAGAAGTGGATGGTGCATGGACCCGAAAGTTTGTCGAATGCTGAGGGTCCGTTGTCGCAGTCGCGGCGTTGCCACGACTGCGTTGGTCGTCCGTTATCGCGGAAGTTTCCGCTGCGGTATCCTCCGCTGTTGCGGCTGTTGTCGTTACGGCGGTCGGCGTAGCCGGCTGCGACCATGTCGGGTCCGTCGCGGTCCTCGTAGACGCGCGATCTCCTCTTGCTGCGGCGTTCGCGTCTTCGGCCGTAGTCGTCCTCTTCATCTGATTGCGCCCGCTGGATGCAATCTTCGCCATCTGCCCAACTGTTGGCGATTTCCATGAGCTGGTCGAGTGTCTTGGGCTTTACACGTCCAAGTTTCTCCTTGAAGTCTGGGTGTTTGACGCCGTCCCTGAAGGCGTCGATGGCCCGCTCTTCGGAGATGTGTGCTGTGGAGTTCTTGGTTGTAGACCAGCGTATGTACGAGCGAATAGATTCACCCGTTTTCTGAGTGCAGGCTCGCAATTCTTCAATTGAGGCGGGCCTCTTGCTGGTGCCTTTGAAATTTCGGATGAAGCTATAAGCGAGCTCCTCCCAGCTTCGGATGGATCCTGATGATAGGCTGCTAAGCCAGACCCGCGCCGCGCCTGTCAGCTGCAGCTGAAGGCATTGCATGGCGGTTTCTTTGTTGCCTCCGTGAAGTTTAACGGATGACAGATGGTCACTGAGCCAGGACTTTGGATCTTGCGTGCCGTTGAACTTCGGAGTATCCGAAGGAAGCTTGAAGTTGCGTGGCATCTGTGTTCGTCGGACGGATCTGCTGAAGCATCGAGCCCCGCAGAGTTCTCCTTCGTCTTCATCCATCTCAGATTCGGACGAGCATGCGCGTTTGGCGCGTGCTTTGTCGATCTTGCGTTGTGTAAGCTTGTCTCTGGCGTCGTAGTCGCGTTTATGGCGGTGCGAGCTCTTCTTCCTTCGAGGAAGATCATCTTCTTCTTCATCTTCGGATGAGGGAGTAGGGCTCCGGTCGCGCCTGGCCGGAGCTTTCTTCTTCGGCTCCGTAGGAGCGTCTTCGTGGAGCGCAGCGCCGATTAGTCCTAGTCCGGTGAGTGCGGACCTATGCATGGCCCTTTTCGGGTCCCCCTCCGGAGGTGGGTGAGCCGCGAGATACGCAGTGGCTGCCATGATCGCAGCTTGTGGCGTCTTCGGGATGATGTTGCCGTCGGCGTCCATATCCATGAACGATGTATGGAGAGTTCGGGTCACGTCACGCCGCTCCTTCGGGTCCATGTTTTCCACCCGAGAGCGGTGCTTGTTTCCCTGGTTTCCGTTTGTGCTAGAGCCGGGTGCCATGGCGGAGAGCGCAGCTCGTCGCGCGCTGGACTCGGAGGCTGCTTGCTTGCGTTTGTCGAGCGTCTCCTGCATCTTGACTTGTTTCTTGTGCTCCTCGATGAGGAGGTAGTGGTATGCCATCAGTAGGTCACGTGAGGAGTCCACGGGTAGGACTATTTCGCCTGCAACGGCGCGGCGTGCTTCGACCCATCCTTCTTTGCTAAGTTGGATGAGGTGGCCCCTGTTTTCCCCGTTTTCGCCGTTTCCACCGTTTTTGCCATTTCCGTCCTGCGGGTTGGGGTTGGGCGGCGGGTTAGGCGTTTCCTCGTCGGTTTGGATGACTGCGGCACACAGATAGCGCCTGCAGATTGGTTGGCTGCTGCAACAGCTTTCGGATCCGGAACCGTAGGTCCCTTCATCCGAAGGTGGATCGCACAGATCGGAGTTGCAGCTGCTGCTGTAGAATTCATCTGTTGATGGTGACGTGCGTAGCACCGGGTGTGGAGCCCATGAGGCGGGCCTGATTGACGGCACGGGCACCCGCTCAGGGAGGCGGAGGGTGCCAGTTTATCCCACCTGGAAGCAGAAGCTCCCGAACAAGATTTCGAGTCCGTCGCCTACGGGCTCGAAATCCTTCATGGTATCCGGCGAGTGGGCGGTGAAGTCGAAAGCGCCGAAGAGGAGGTGATTCTCCATCGCCGCGGAGTTGTAGATCAATCGGGTCGGAACCGTCACGACCGCACAATCAGCAGCCCCAGTCCCCACGGACGGCGCCAATTGACGAGGTTTAATCTCGTCAATGCCCATTGTTATGGACTTGGGTTTTGGAGAAGATGGGGATGCTGGAGATCGTGGCACGGTTAACAGACAAGCAACCAGGGGACACGAGATTTACCCAGGTTCAGGCCCTCGGAAGGAAAACTCGACTCATACTTTCGCACACGCATCCACGCCTGATCAAATCTGCGCACCCTGTAACCTCCGGTTTCGCCGTAATCAAAGAGCAGACAAGCAGGAGTAGGGTTTTCCCTCCGGGGGCCTAAACCTGGGTAAATCTCGTGTCCCCTGGTTGCTTGTCTGTTAACCGTGCCACGATCTCCAGCATCCCCATCTTCTCCAAAACCCAAGTCCATAACAATGGGGATTGACGAGATTAAACCTCGTCAAAGAATGCTTCATAGATATCATTATTGTTATGGTGCAGGTTTCCACCATGTCAACATGGATTAGACCAGCGACCCAGGCGTTTCTCTAACACACATACATGACTCCATGGACTTACAAGCTCCCCTTTTATTTCACACCGACGACATCCGCAAAAAAAGAGCAAGGTATCAACTGGGTATATATTTACAAGTGTTGAAAGCGTTCCCCGTGACAGCACGGTTCTGCTAATCCCTAGCCTATAATTTGCAAGCATATAACTTTCATGGAGAGTTCACAATGGTTCAGGTTTATTAAATGCAGGAAATAAAGTGTGCCATCAAGTTCGTGAGAGCTTTACTAACTAACTTTCTCATGACAAGCAAACATTTTATTCGGAAGAAAACAAGGCATATTGAATATGCACGGAAGTAGCAAATGATGCTAATAGGTAGGTATGCTGGACACTTTGGTAATATTTGGTTTAAGGGAGTTGGAAACATGAGTAAAACACTCAGTGGGAGTGGAGGCTAGCAATAGTAAGGGAGCGACAAACGAGAGAGCAATAATGGCCATAATCATGCAGAGCGACAAAACATCATTGATCAAAGCATAAAGTGATACTACAAGTTGAAAACTAAAGGATCATGAAGTCTTATGGTGACTTGAGATAGTCATAACATGGTGTGAACATGTGCCAAGTCAACCCAAATAAAGCATCAAAGGAGAATACCACTATACTATGCTTTAATATGCTAAAACAACGCATGATACATCCAAGGCACATTAAGAAATCTCAATTGTTTATAACAAGTCATGCTATAGCAAAGAATACTAAGCATAAAGCCAAAACAATATCAAGCATGGCATGACAAAGCATAGGCCACAGTCAAAAACAAGCTCTCTTTACCACTTAAGCATGAGCTTTCCTACTCTTTTCCAAACCAAACCAAACCATTTGAACACCAATGTATGAAAGAGGGGGGTCCAACCAATTTATTCAGCAAACTAAAAAAACCACGCAACCTAAAAAACAAAAACAAAAACAAAAAATAAGACGCTCCAAGAACAACACAACTGTGCATGAAACAATAAAAATGAAGTGTTTGGAAGAAACCTGGGATTTTTATTGATGAAGAAGGGGATGCCTTGGGCATCCCCAAGCTTTGACGCTTGTACTTCTTGGATATTTCTTGGGGTTACACGCGTGGCATCCCCAAGCTTGAGCTTTATTCCATCCTTCATCTCATTACTCATTCCTTCCATACACCTGAATTTTTTCCTTCATACAAAACTTCACACAATCTTTATTAGCAACATTAGTGCACTCAAGATAATAAGTCTTAAGGTTCAGTTCTAACACCAAATAAACTTCCATTAGAACACTAGCTACTGTAGCACTTCCCTCAAAAAGCTCAATTCCCTAAAAGAACTCAAAAAGGAACCAACAAGAAGCAAATGCAGAAAATGGCAGAAATCTGTCAAAACAGACCAGCAGGTAAAGACGAATTTTTTCGAAGACCTTCTGTTCCTCAAATCAAAAAGTGTTGAACTAACGAAAGTTAGATAACAACCTGGGGCAGAATCACAAAAATTTACGCCTCAAAAGGACGTACAGAGATTCTACACGAATTTTTACAGTGAAGCACAGAAATCTGTTTCGGGACAGCAACTTTCCCAATCATTACTTCTCTCTCATTAGAGGTTATTCTTGGCACAAAAAGCAAATAAAAAGGATAAGGAGCAGTTATTACTGAAGTAATAACTTCCAAGACTCATCTAAAACTTTTGGGTTATCTCCCAATAAGTACTTTTCTTTAATGCCTTTAAGTTAGGCAAAAGCAAAAACTAAAAATGGATAAAATAGAAGTAAGCAGAGATAATCATGGTGAAAACATTGTTTTGTTCAATGAAATCCTTTTGTTAACAAGGTTGAGCAAGTCTTGTTACCAAAACAATTTCATATGAGACAAAACTTTGTATTCCACTAATGATTATGTTACCTCAACCTTGATAGCAATGGTCCCAATCATAATAGTTTCAAAATTTTCTCTTGGTATGGGACAATATATTTCTCCAACTTGAATGCCTTCAACATGTTCAATTGAATTCAAACCATAAGTCCTTTCAATCTTCTTGGGGAAATAGACAGTATGTTCCTTGTCATTAACATTGAAGGTCACCTTTCCTTGATTACAATTAATAACAGCTCCTGCAGTATTAAGAAAAGGTCTCCCAAGAATAATAGACATATTATCATCTTCAGGCATAAAAGTTTGAGAGGATGCTCTCATAAGAAATATGAGTTGAAGTAAGAGAGAGCATCAAGAAGCAAATTCAAAACACATTTAAGTCTAACCCACTTCCTATGCATAGGAATCATGTATGCAAATAAATTTGCAAAGAACAAAGTGACAGGCATAGGAAGATAGAACAAGAGTAACTTCAAAACTTTCAGCACATAGAGAGGTGTTTCAATACCATAAAAACTTCTACAACCATATTTTCCTCTCTCATAATAATTTTCAGTAACCTCATGAATAAACTCAACAATATAACTATCACATAAAGCATGCTTTTCATGATCTACAAGCACTAGAGCTTTATCATAAACATTTTCAAAAAAATCCTCAGGAACATAACATTCATCCTCCTTTAGTAAGCATGGAGGACAATCAAATAATGTAAGGGATAAAGAGTTACTCTCATTAGAAGGTAGGCATGGGTAGGTAATCCATTCTTCCTCCTTTTGTTCATCACTCTCCTCCTCTTTTTCATCTAATGAGATTTCAGGTTCATCAATTTCTTCTTCCATAGGATCCTGCAAGGCATTACTCTCTTCCATTTGTGGAAAGCATCTATTAAAATATTCAAGGATATAGCCATTTTCATCCTTGTAATTATCAAAGCAGAATTTAAGTATACCATAAACCTCATATTTGTAAGGTGAATCATCAATATTTTCAAGCAAACTAGCAAGTTCAAAAGCACCCTTCCAAGCAATAAATTCTTCAATTTGTTCCGCATCATAAAAGTAATAAATTCCTTTAGCATAGGAAGATATGGTATCATTATCACTATACTCACATTGAAAAGGGAGGTGTTTATACCGCTTTCTGCAACAAGACTCATCACAGCAATAAGTAACATTATAAGTAGAGCACACGTTTCTAGCAATGGTATACAATCTATCAATTTGTTCCCATAAGTGTTTCCCTTTTTGTGACAAGCGGTGTTCCTTATAATAATATTTTTGATCTTCCATGAACCCACCTTGCCAATAAGCTTCAGTTTCAAAGAAACCAACCATTGACAACAAGCATGATAGAGAAAAACAATAACAGACCAACGAAAATAACAACTAGAGTAGGAACCATTTTTTTTGTATTTTTGATAAAGAAACAAGCAAACAAGGAAGAAATAAACTTAGCTTGAACAATAGTGATTCCAAGTGAACTTGATAAATAAAGCTATGGTCCCCGACAACGGTGCCAGAAAATAGTCTTGATGACCCACAAGTATAGGCGGTGTATCGCAATATTTTTGAGGGAAGTGAAACCCAATTTATTGATTCGACACAAGGGGAGCAAAAGAATATTTATCAGCCTTAACAACTGAGTTGTCAATTCATATGCACCTAGAAACAATCTTGCTCACAGCAGTTTATCAGTAGCAACAGTTTTGTAGTAGGAATAGTAAAGTAGCAGCAGTAGTAAAGCAAAGACAGCAGTAACAAAAGCAGTAAACAGTGGGATTCGAGTGCGGTAGGCATAGGGATGGATGGACGGGCGTTGCATGGACAAGACAATTCACATAGCAATCAGAACATAGGGCAATTGCAGATAAATAAGATAAAGCATCCAAGTACTAGACAATCCTAGGCATGTGTTCCATATATAGTCATACGTGCTCACAATGAGAACTTGCACAATATCTTTTGTCCTACCAGCCCGTTTGCAGCGGGGCCTCTAGGGAACTACTGGCAATTAAGGTGCTCCTTTTAATAGAGCACCAGAGCAAAGCATTAACACTCTGTGAACACATGTGATCCTCACATCAAAGCCATTCCCTTCCGGTTATCCCGATTTCTGTCACTTCGGGGCCATAGGTTCCAGACAACAACGTGTGTATACAACTTGCAGATAAGACCAAAAACAATACTATCATAATGAATAAATAACATGTTCAGATCTAAAATCATGGCACTCGAGCCCTAGTGACAAGCATTAAGCACAACAAGTTGCAACAAAGTCATAAAGCACTAATAAAAGATACTAGGCACCATGCCCTAACAATCTGATGCCATTACATGAACGATCTCATCCAATCCCTACCATCCCCATAGCCTACATCGGGGATTACTCACTCATAGATGGGGAAACATGGATGGTCGATGGAGAAGCGATGGTGATGATGATGGCGATGATCTCCTCCAATTCCCCATCCCGGCAGGGTGCTAGAACGGAGTTTCTGGTGCTGTTTCGTGGAATCTGGTGGTGGCGGCGGAGCGGAACTCCTTCTGGAAAAACGTCGAACCCCCTGAAGTTTTTAGGTCAGAAGTCTCCTTATAGGCGAAGAGAGAGGCCGAGGGGGTGCCTGGGGCCACCACACCATGCCCTGGCGCGGCCAGGCCCAGCCCGCGCCTGGGGTGGTGTTGCCAGCCCCTGGCCCTCCTCTGTCTCATATTCTGGCTCCTGGAGTCTTCTGAAAAAATAGGCACTTCGGCTTTTGTCCTATCCAATTCCGAGAATATTCATTTTCTGAATTTCCTGGAACCAAAAACAGCAGAAAATAGGCAGCTGGCACTGTGGCTCTTGTTAATAGGTTAGTCCAAGAAATCATATGAAAAGTACTCCAAAGTGTGGACAAAACACAAGAAAGTGGATAAACCCAAGCATGGAGCATCAAAAATTATAGATACATTTGCAATGTATGAGTCATCTATGTTGTATATGCTTGCACTTATACGTTGGGGATTAGCAGAACCATGTTGTCATGGGGAACGCTTTCAACATTGCACTTGTACATTGTACCCAGTTGATATCATGCTCTTTTGTCTATGGATGTCGTCGGTGTGAAATGAAAGGGGAGCTTGTAAGTCCATGGAGTTATGTATGTGCGTTAGAGAAATGCCTGGGCCGCTGGTCTAATCCATGCCTAATCATGGTGGAAACCTACAGCGTAACCATAATGAGCAATCTATGAAGCAATTTTCTTATAAAAAAGAGATAGAGATTGAGAAAAAGAAAAAAAAGATGAGATAAAAGAGGAAAGTGAGAAAAAAACACCATTTTCCCATGCTAAATAAGAAGATTGCTAAGATGCTTATTGTCTGCTTGCCTTGTCATTTTGATATGGGGATTCTTCTGTATCATTGGGCAAGGGGTACCCCGTTGGCGGTTCTTTATGATACACATGTACTTACTATGACAAGAACTTACAGGTAACTAAACTTGAGTAGCATGAGGAGCGGCCCTCGTATTCAAGGGACATGAGATTGCCAACTTATACTTTGTCAAGCATATACTCCATAGTCTGTTCACTTTAACCTTAATCACTTCAAGATGCTTATGATAGGGGCAATGAGAGCTGAAAGCTAATAAGTACCATAATTTTTAGAAGCTCTTTATGAGACTTGAATCCCTTCTTCCTTCTATGAAGGCCTTTCTTTTACTTTTATGTTGAGTCTCCATCTTCTATCTTTATGCACCTATTGAGAGAGTATAGTGGCCATTCTTAGTTTAATGTGCATTGTCCCAAGACTTGTTGATTGATGCATAACTTTGATATTGCTTGTTCTTAAACTACTTGTATCTAGTCACCCTTATGAACTTTGAAGGTGTCCTATGCATTTATGTTTTGCTACACTATGAGGGACAAGCTGAATACCACTCTCATTATGCTTTATATGTGTGAAACAAACAAACGTCTTGCAAAGCATTGTTATTCATGAATCTTTTGTTTGTGCCTTTTCATGTTACATCATAGTTGCTATGTCTTATTGTTAGAACTATATCTTTTCATGCTATGTTAAAATACTATGATCCCAGCTATCAATGTTCTATGAATACTTTGATCAAGATTATGATTGTGCATGTCACCTCAAAAATTATTCTTTCTTTTTTATCACTTACCTACTCGAGGACAAGCAGGAGTTAAGCTTGGGGATGTTGATACGTTGCAAACGTATCTATAATTTTTGATGTTCCATGCTTGTTTTATATCTACTTTCTTATGTTTTGTCCACACTTTGGAGTATTTTTATACACTTTATGGGACTAACCTATTAACAAGATGCCATAATGCCAGTTGCCTGTTTTCTGCTGTTTTTGGTTCCAGAAAAGCTAGAAAATGAATATTATCAGAATTGGACGGGACAAAGGCCGAAGTCAATATTTTACCGGAAGGGTCACTGAGCCAAAAGACGAGACGGAGAGGGGACAGGGGCCGGCCACACCACCTGGTGGCACGGGCCAGGCCAGGCCGCACCAAGGGGTGGTGTGGGCCCCCTGGTACTCCACCAGCCTCGCCCTTCACCTATAAGAAGCCTCTGATACAAAAACCCTAAGTACCCGATCAAAATTCCACAAAAGAGTCTGTAGCTGCCACCATCTCCATCCCTAGATCGGGAGGGATCTGAAGCTCTTCCCGGCACCCTGCCGGAGGGGAGAATTCACCCTGGAGGCCTTCTTCATCACCATGCCTGCCTCCGGTGTGATGCATGAGTAGTTCATCCCTGGACTACGGGTTCATGTAGTAGCTAGATGGTTGGTTCTTCTCCTTTGTGCTACCATGTTTAGATCTTGTGAGCTCCGTTCATGATCAATATCATCTATTTGTAATCGTGCATGTTGTGTTTGCGGGGATCCGATGGATATTGAGATGCTATTTTAGATTTATTATTGATTCTATCATGTCTTTGTTATTTGTGATCTTGCATGCTCTCCGTTGTTAGTAGCTATCTTGGCCGAGTAGATGCTAGCAACTCCAAAAGGGAGTATTTATGCTCGATAGTGGGTTCATGCCTCTAGGAATCTGGGGAAGTGACAGAAATCTCTAAGGTACTAGATATGCTGTTGCTACTAGGGAGAAAACAACAATCCTTTGTTCATAGAACAATCGTATTGTTTACTTTACACACAATGCTTAATGCAATTATCTGTTGCTTGCAACTTAATACTGAAGGGGGTTCGGATGATAACCTAAAGGTGGATTATTAGTCATAGATGCAGTTGGATTACAGTCTATGTATAATGTTGTAATGCCCAATCAAATCTCATAGAAGTCAAGATGATTAGTATATGCAGGCATGCTTTCTCGATGTTTGTCAATTGCCCTGTTGTAATTTGTTCACCCAACATGTCATCTATCTTAAGGAGATCACCACTAGTGAACTCTGGACCCCGGTCCTTTCTTTTATTATCAATCTACAATCTATTTACTGTTTTCTATTTACTTTCCGCAAGCAATTACTATCTTCCACACAATACGTTTAATCCTTTGTTTTTAGCAAAACCGGTGAGATTAACAACCTCACTGTAAGTTGGGGGCAAAGTTTTGTGGTTGTGTTGTGCAGGATTCCAAGTTGGAAACAACACCTTGGAGGTGTTTCCTTGCTCCTACTGGTTCGATAACCTTGGTTTCATAACTGAGGAAAAACTTGTTGATGTGCTCATCATACCTTCCTCTTGGGGTTCCCCAACGATCTCGATATATTTTGGGCCATCAGTGGTGAATAGGTGCTACTTCAAATTTTACTCATTTTCAATTTAAGTTTGACACAAAAGGTAAATTCTCTAGATTATGCAACTATGGTGAATTTACCTATATGTCAATCTAGCACATACACTAAGAAAGAACTAGATATGTAAAGTGCGGCAAAGGATAGAAGTAACCAAAGTGGAGCACGTGGAGACACAAGGGTTTGTTTCTCATAGTTCCTTCCTTTTGAGGGGAAGTACATCTACGTCTGGAGAGGGTGTGGTTTCAAACCACCAACACCACAGGAGGCCTCCCTTGTTCTCTGATGAACCTCACCCCAACGGGTTCGATTCACCTCTTCCACTATAGCAGCAACCTTCGAGGTGGAAGACGGTACCTTTACAACAAGTTCGAGGCACACATCCACAACCTAATTGGAGGCTTTCGAATACAAGCAAGCTGTCAAACAATCAAAGACAAGCTTGTAAGAACCAAATCACAAGCTAGGGTTTCCAATGAAACACTAGAGCAAGGGGCCCTCAAGTGAATGAGGGGGAAATGAAGATCTCTCTTGGCGAAGCTATAGATGAAGGCCTCCTCCTTTGATTCTCCAAAGATCAATGACTTTGGATGGTTGAGTGAAGAGATCTTGAGGATTTGGTGGCTCAAATGGTGTTGCTATTCTTGAGGTGGACGAGCAGGTCCCAAGATAGAAGAAGGGGACTTTATATAGCCCCCCCTAGAATTAGAGCCGTTGGGAGTCACTTACCCCGCACAGTCCGGCCAACACCAGCCGGACAGTCCGGCCTAGCCGGACACTCCGGGCGAAGCCAACCGGACACTCCAGCCTGGCAAAGTTTCCGGCTAGTGTTCGAACTGTGTCCGGGTGGTGTCCGATATGGCATACTGAATGTTCGAGCAAGTCGACCAATCCCTAGGGTCGGAAAGTCCGGCAGAATCCAACCGGATAGTCCGGCTTGGACGGATACTCTGGCGCATATCAGCCGGACTGTCCGGCTAGGACTTTGTTCCTGCACATACATGATCATGGGAAGCCCTTTTCCTTCAGTGCAAAATACACTAGAGTAACTGATATCTCCTGAAACATTTAACAGTAGATTAAACCTATCCAAATGTTGTCAACAAACATCAAAATAATAGGAAGGGCATAAATGCCCTTTCAATGTGGAACTTAGAAGAAGGGTCCAACTTCATATATTGATACCCATGCCTGAGGGATATCCTCGTAATTAGATAATCTTCTTTTCTTGATACAATAACCATTAGGAGATAGTCCGATGACTCTGCAACAATTTCATTGGAGGTCCTGGATGGAAAGGGTATATGTTATATATACAAATTACAAATGTGTTTCTTGCAAAACTCGTTGCAATTCACAAGTATTTGATGCTTGCCCTGTTTTGGAAAACAGGATTGTCTGCTTGAGAATTGCTAGAAATGAGGAAACATGGCTTGATGATGGCAAAAAAAAATAGTTGATGGACGATATTACCCCTTTTCTCAAAGTTTATCATTTGGATTAGTGGACTTGAATATAATTTTGTAATCCTTGTTTGTGTGTCTTGATGTTCGCGAGACGATTGTTTATATGAATAAGTTACAAGCCAGTTGTACTGTTCTTATGAATAATACCTTATGGTCACATTACGATTATAAATGAGTTATTCTTATCACTATATTAATGATAATAGTTTAAGCATTTATAAAGGATTAGAATGCTAAAAGATATCCAAAGTTTAATAATGACATGACACTATCGTTTAAGTCATGGTGGTTATTGCATGTTTTTTGTTCCAAATAAAAATCGGGGTCTTAGATATTTGATATAGAGACTATGCAAAATCATGTCTCGTTTGACGAAATAACTAAAACTCCGCATTCTGGTAAAATGGTGATATGCGAAGAAATGTTAAATTTTATACATAGTGATGTATCGTATTTTCAACAAAATAGTGGAAATCATTATTTCATACTTCATTATGGATTTAAGTGAATACGAGTATTTACTTAATGAAACATAAGTTTAAAACTATTCTGAATTGTTATGATTTCAAAGTGAAGGAGGATATTAAATTAATAGGAATACGAAAGTCTCTCCGATTTGATCGACATGACTAAAGTATTTAAGTTAATTTTTGGCATAAAAGGACTTGTAAAAGATGTTCTACAAATTATGATAATTGGACAAATTCAAAGGGTATTGACTTATCTAAATATCATAATCATTTTGTATTAGATACATATGGTCTAATATTATCTCTCATCTTGGTTATAGTTATAGTTTAGAGTTATAAATCGAAATAAGTGAATACTCATTTGAAATACAAAGGAACGTCTAAAGATTCGTGGAAACAACACCATAAGAGTTATGGCACGTTCGAGTTTCTGGAGATTTTGATAATTCAAAATCATGGCGAATAAACAAGTCTTTATAGAATAAGGTATTTGACCTTGCCTCCTGATTGTTGAGTTCAGCGGAATTTGTTCAGTGAAACCGAACTCTACAGTTAGAGGAGAAACTAATGATAATGATCACAGAGTTTTAGCGAATACTTTTACTAAAGAAAATAGGATTCAACGATATATTTTGGGTCCTATGATAGATGAGATGACAACACTTGATAAGAATAACACTTTGTCCTCACTACTCTTCCCCCTAATAAAAGGGTTGTTGGTTGTAAGTGGGTATTTACTGTGAAACAAAATTTAGAGGGAAGGGTAGACAGATAGAAAGCTAGATTAGTGGCAAAGAGAGTTATAGCCAACTTATGGGGTGGATTATGATGAAACTTTCACATTGGTGGCGAAGATGAACACTATTCAGACACATATATCTGTAGCGGCAAATAATAAGTGGAAATATTTCAAATGGACACAAAAATGCCTTTCTTAATGGATATTTGAAGGAAGAAGTTTATATGGAAATACCCTTGGGTTTGGTACACAAAAGACAGAGGGTAAAGTGTGTAGGATAAAACAATCTCTATGTGGTTTGAAACAATCACCTAGAGCATGGTTTGGATGATCTAGGAAGGAATTATATTTTATGGGTCATTGACAAAGCAATGCAAATCACACCCTTTTCTTTAACACCAGAGTGGCAAGATTGTTATTCTTATTGTGTATATCGATGACATTGTGATCACATGTAATGATGATGATGATGGGATAAAGTGCCTAAAGAAGATGTTGGCTAAGTCATTTGAAGTCAAGGATCTAGGATTTGTTCATTATTTCCTAGGAAATCGAGGTTGTATATGATCACAAGGTATTTAATTATTATAAAATAAATCTATACTTGATTTACTCACTGAAAATGGCATGCTAAATTGTAGACCAGCGATAACTCCAATTGAGTAGAACCACTGTATTCTAGTAGAATCAGGTGATCTAGTGGACAAGCATCAATACCAAAGGCTAGTTGGTTGCTTGATTTACTTGCCACATATAAGATCAGTCATTGCTTATGTTGTTAGCATTGTAAGTATATATATGCATAATTCCAATTCTAGTCATCTGGATGTGGTTCATAGTATCTTGAGGTATCTTAAAAGTTATCCAGGGAAGGGTATCCTGTTTTCAAATCATGGACATCTAAGCATAGAAGGATGTACTGATGCGGACTAGGAAGGGTGCTTAGACGATAGATGATCAACATCTAGATATTGTGCATTTGTGGGTGGTAATTATCACTATGTTAGTTGGAGAAGTAAAAAGTAGAGTGTGGTTGTTAGATCCAGAAGATGAATTTTGTCTGGGTTTCGAATCCCGGTAGAGATTTGTAGGTGTAAGGGATTGTGATCATGAATCGATGGGCTAACAATATCAAGGCACACAAGATTTATACAGGTTCAGGCCCCAGATGATGATCTAGTAACTACCCTACTTCCCGTGTCGGCTATTTTATATATGGAGCGTGTGAGGTGCTGAAATATTACAATGGTGGTGTTCCGGCCAGTGTCCTGCTGGGCTAGATGGTAACTATAGTGGATGATGACTAGGGAGCCTAGCTGGCGGATAGTGTCTCTCCCGAGTAGCTGAGTATGCCGGGTAGAGTATAACTGAAGGGGTGCTCTAAGAGCCTAACTACTGTACCTATCAACTACTAGGTACCTGCTAGGCAGCCTGCCGAGCTAGCCGGTAACTACGGTGGATGATTGTTAGGGATTCTAGCTGGCGTATGGTGCTTTGAGAGCCTAACTATTGAACCTACCGACTACTACAACTCTGATGAACTCCTCGTTAGAGTTCTTCTCTACGGTGGTGGATGTGGATGGAATGCTTCGAAGCTTGGTGATGAATGAATGATCAAATGCTTGGCCCTCTCCTCTTCGTGAAGGGCTCCTTATATAGCCTTGTCCATGGATATCGAAGATGGCCATGGAGTTACCACCATTTGCAGATGGGGCATGGAGGTCCGTCGTGCCTTGGCCTCTCCGTTTCCTCCTCTATCAATGGATCTTCCGGAACCACTCTACGGTGATGATGTCATAGTGGACTTTCGTGTCCTTGGAGTCGGTTCTACCGGAGAGTGGGGATGTGACCAGACATAGGATGAGCTCATCACTGTTGCACAAGGACCCACCAGGGACCTGCCCGGCTGGTCGAGTGGTATTATCGCCCCGTGTGTCATGCCTATGTCATAGCGGTGGACTTCTGTGTTGTGGGTCCTCTTTGGCCCATAGCCGGATGACCTCTATTGTCGGCTACTCCGAGCAAGAGCCGGGTGGTATGCGTGGTGAGTGCTAGCTTCCGCTAAGTCAGGTGGGAGCAACCTGCCTTAGACGATTGGTTGTCTTACCAATGTTTTTGTATCTATGGGTAACCGGTTTCCCAGGACCCCATCAAATTTAGAGCAATCCCTCATGTATGTGCGAACTAATCTGGTTGAGGATTTTATTACCTGAACTTCAATTATTTGGTGGTGGGCCTCTGAAGCTCTATTGTGATAATCAGACAGCCATTAACCTCTAGTGCATAACCTAGTCCAATATGATAGGACTAAGCACATCAAAATTGATAGGCATTTTATAAAATAAATAAAAATTGGATGAGGAAATGCTTGATGTGTCTTACGCTAAGTGTGTAGACCAGTTAGCTGATATTTTGACTAAAGGAGTGAGTATTGTAGTTTTTTCTGAAATCTGTAGCAAGATGGGGCTCAGAGATATATTTGCCCCATCTTGAGGGGAGTGTTATAGGGGTTAAAGTGTAAAGATGTGTATGTTGTGAGGATCAGATTATAAATCTACATGTATATATATGTACATATGCAGAGTAAGAAACATAAAAGAGGATGTTGGAAACATTCGGAAAATTTCCCAACTCACTACAGCTCCATTGAAGCAATCACAAAAGGGTAATTTTTTTTACATGTATGCAGTTGATTCTCCTACCCTCTGTGCCTATCAATACAAACTTCCATGACCACTAGCGAATCTAGCTCGACATGTCAAGCTGGTCCAACGGTGCAATTTTTAATTTAATTATATTTATTTTTTAATTTTTTCATGATATATAGGCTATGTAGAAAACTCAGGGTGGTCCATGCACCACCCTGGCTAGCCTTTGGGTCCGCCTATGTCCATGGCATAATTAATTTTTTTCATCCTTCTCCTATCATGAGATGTAAATGAGTGAATAGTTTGTGGGATATAAGTAATGAAACCACTTCATGATGATAGGCTAGCATTGTGTAATTCCTTGTACATTTTTTATTTCTGCGTTATCCTTTTCCTCTGTAAATTATTCTGGTCTGACTTGTGGGCTCACCGCACAACTTCATTTATCGAACAAACCCATAGAGTCACCCAGGGGTGCTTTTATTATGTTATATGTTTCCTTTAACTTGGTTTTCAGGTCATTCGTCAGATTAAATGGAAACTTGTGTTTTGCATGTCAACCGACATGTCCAGAAGTAGGGTATGCTCCATATATTCTGGAAACCAGGATACATGCTGTGATGAAAATCTTAAGTGGCTTCCATGGTCTGACCAACCTTTCCTGCTGAAGCTTCATCCCTTCACATGATACTGATCTTGTTCTAGGGACAAATGCCTCGGTAGCACTTTTGCCACTCTCCAAAATACCAGTCAGAATCAGTTACGCAAATACATCAGTTACAGACGCAGTGAAAAAGCACATCCCGAATATATTCCTTGCTCCGGCCCTTTTGACGGAGCATCTCGGTCCACTTCCTTGTACTCTCCTGCTGCTTGGCCGCCGCCTTCTTGTGTAAGAGGAGCTCATAGTCGTCGGCGGCGCCAAGTCCCGACAGGAACGCGTTGTACCGTGTCATGAGCTCCCTGAACCCCCAGTTTCGCACCAGCTCAAGGAATCGGCCAAAGCTGTCGTCACGGGCGAGCGGGGGATCCCCGTCCTCCACCTCCCTCCACTCCGCCAGCACCTTCAGGTCGTACAAGTCGGGGAAGAAGACGTTGCATAGGTGCAGAAACTCCTCGCGCTTGGGTGGGAGGATGCCGCTGTTCAGGTGCCTGACCAGGTACGCCACGTCGGCGGCACCGTCCCGCGTGACCCACACACCCTCGGGCACCGCGGCGCGGCTGCAAGCCCGAAAAGCCTCGCACACGCGGGAGGGGTCGGCGTCGTCGTGCCCGTCGCCCAGATGGAACCGCCAGACGCGGCCGCCGAGGGCCAGCACGCCGTCGGGGTTGAGGAGCGCGAGACCGACGACATGCCTTGATGGTGCGCGGTCGATGGCGGCGCGGACGGCCTCGTAGGCCCCGTCCAGGGTGCGGGCGTGGGCCGGGAGATCCAGGGAGGTGGCCACGGCGGCGATAGGGAAGTCGCGGGCGCAGGCGCGGAGGAGATATAGCTCTTCCTCCTCGTTGCTTGCCCGGACGTCCACCACCTGCACCTTGGATCCATCACGCGGCGCCGGCGACATCCCCGCAAAAATCGAATCGTTTTCCCACCCTCCCGCCCTTTGCGCCTCCTTCCCTCAGAGCCTCCCTCGCTGATTATATTATCCGGTACTCCCGTCTCGAGCCGGACACGGATTTGGGGCAATATTATTACTCACTAAATATTAATTTTTTTCTTGCTAAAAATGCTTATATATTACTCTATAGCTTAAGTCTGAGCGAAAGCATGTGCGCTGAGCACCGGCTTAGCTACGTTTGAACAGTAGATAAAAAACTAATGAACCGGACGGCGGTTTTTTCCACCTGCCCAAACAGCTTATCCTCTCCGCACGGTTTCCTCCGCCGTCGCCGCTCACCTAGGTTGACTCCGAAGCCACTGCTATCAGCGGGCTGTTCTCCTCCCCGTGCGCCGCCTCGATGGTGGCCAGCGGCATGTTCTCCTCCCCATGCGCCGCCTCGCCGGTGGCCAGTGGCCCGTTCTCCTCCCCACATGCCGCCCTACCCATCCAGATTTTGTCATGGAGCTGGTGCCGCGGGTCGTTCTTCGCCACGCCACCACCTCACCACGCCACTCCCCGCATCGTCATGGAGCTGTTGCGCGTGTGGGAGAAGAACGGCGACGCTCGAAGAGCTCAGTTTCTCCCTGCCGGATTTAGGCAGGGAGCCCCCTGGCTCGCTTCTTGCCCTCCCATGGCTTGGGTCGCGGCTCGGGGTGAGGCCGCATGGGGAAGACGGACCTGGTTCCCCGGGTCCAAGCGGGCGTGGAGCGCGGTGGCGGCATCGCCGGAGTGGAGTGTGGCATGGATCGGCACAACACGCGGAGGAGGCGCCGATCTAGGTCTGGAGGTCCACGATCTGCCTCAATGCCTTTACCTCTATGCTTTCTTGGTGAATCTATGTTTAATTTCTTTCCCAGCTAGGCCTACTGTTATAAACATGCTGGTTCAGACTGCACAAACGCGTCATTCATATACTTGATTCTTATCTCTGGGATTTTTATGGTATCATTACATTACGGGATGGTCCTCTATTAATTGCTAGTAGACTATATTTTTTGGCCTGTGTGACGATCTCATGAAATTCCATGACAATGTGATCAAATGCTAAAATTATACCTAAAGTCCCAACAACACTTGGAGGTTACATTATAATTTTCTCTTGATCCGACTTGGACGGTAGTGCGATGGTGATGGTGTTGGTACACTCACAACATGTCAGCTTGTTTTCAGAAATTTCCTCCAACCTTTGCCGATTGAAATTGGTCCAAAGTTCAACACATGAAGAGGAACCCGAACAATATGAAGGATATGGATTTTTGGAGTTCTATAGTCATGTTGTAGCTTGATAATTTTGCTGGTCATATAATTCTTCTATAGCTTAAGCGTGGTGGTGAGGGCGTCCTGTGAGCGATTTTTGTGTTTCGCTGTCTCTACGCCTGGGCTCGTGTGGGAATCTGCACGCGCGTCACTGTGGGTAGCTCACCCGCACTCCAGCCTTATCTCTAAACCGAACCGCTGCCCCCCTACCGCTTGCGAAACCCGGCTCGAGCCCCTATCGCCGCGCCCCATCGACGCCGCCTGGGAGGAAGGTCGGCGCCGCTTGTAGATTTGTGGGGCGACATGCTAAATGTTTCTTCTCTAATTAGTTAGTTGCTTTCATGCATATCTTGCTCGGTGCTTTGTTCTTCTTGTCAATTCAATTTTGGTCCTTCTGTCTCTTTTTGGTTATGTCCTTGCATCTGTTTGTCTTTTCTTCTCCTTTTTCTCTTGAACATGGATTATGTTGGATTTGGTTAAGGTGAGGAAAAGGTTGGACTGTGGGGATTTAATCCGTCTCTACAGCTTATTTTCTATGCTTTCTTTTTTGTCTTTTGTTCTGTTCCTAGAATCTTTCTGTAATTCTTTGCATGGGGCTTTCACCTCTGTCTCAATCTTCAGACTTTTTTGACAGGTGTTCATCTTGCTGGAGCTTGCCGCCTAGGAGCACGAGGCTTTTCTGCTGGAGTTAGGATCCTGTTGTGCCGTTGGTGAGTTTTGTCCTCTGTTTTATGATTGGTACGGATATTTATACGCATGTTGCTATCCATGTCCTACGGAAAAACATCTCGCGGGTAGCTCATATTGCCTATGGTCTAACATAGTTTTCCGTTTGTTGTCTAGAAAATTAGACAATTTTACAGTTGATGTTCCATGGATAGTTTTTACATTTCTAGATAGGTCAACTGGCAGAGCACCTCAAAGTTGAGATTGTTATTCGCTTTAGTGGAGTTGTTGGTACTTGCTGGGTTTTCAGTATTCAACATCTGATTGTTGTCTTGCTTGGCAGCGTCCGAGATTTAATACAGTCCAGTGACAAACTTATTACAGTTCATGAAGTCTAATAATATTTTATCTTCTTTTTTCCCGCTAAAAAATTATGCTTCAGTTTAGTCAGTCTCTTGATATTATTAGCTTTATATCAAAAGGTAGGATCTGGACCGTGTTTTCTCCTACAGGTAACAAAAATATGTTGTGTTTAGCTCAGGCTTGAAATGACACTTTGCAATCAGTGAACCTTGTTTTTCGTCTCCTGCTTGTTCTTACTTGCTATGAATGTAAATTGATTATTTACTTAAGTATTCTACTCTGCTGTATTATTCTTCATTAGATTGCCTTGCCCAAAGCCATCCAATCTAGGGTCTCACAATGCCCTCCCAGTCCAGCCCCTGAATCTACCCATTTTACAAGTTTTGACCATAATATAATCGTAATATCTCTGTTTGGCTGATCAATTCCCATGGTACCAGATGCACCAAGGGATGGTTAAAACAAACCTGTTGGCGGCTCCCGCCGGATAACTATTGCAGATTCCAACAACCGTTCTCCTGACCTCTTCACATGGGTGCAGAAGCCGCACACCTGAACTGCTACCAATACAGGATTAATATTTTCCGTTACTGGCATGGCACATCGATTTATTCTACATCAAGATTGCCTCTGCAATTTTTGAGTGAAAGCTGAGTTTAACAACTTGATGGTCTGCTTGGTGAATTTATGAAAGTGCAGGGTGAAGGAGTTGAGAAGGTACGGCGTGTTAACGGATGAGTCCTGATAGTCAGTTGTGCATTCATTGAATGACTGTAATTCAGCTTCTCCCATGTTCACTAATGTTTCATATGCATTGTTCACGACAACTTTCCGTTTATTTCTATCCTGAGAGTGCACTGGGAATTAAGAAGGAATCTATGTTATCCATGTCTGCAACAATAACAAGATTCATATTGCAAGAAGTATTATCGAGGCAATGTATTATTTTGCGGGGTTTTCTCTCAGCCGTATAGTATGTTCTTTGCAGGAGATTTCCTAGAATTCATGGACAATATAAAATTGGTATATATATTTTTTCTTCTTTTCTTTTTTTTCATATTTTGTGATTTATCTAATTCCCAAACGTGAATGTATGCCATCCTCTATTTATTAAGCTCTACTTATAATCATGATTATGCAAGTTCGTTGAGCATAGTTCTATCACATATGAAATAGAAATTAACGAATGGTCCAGAGAACTCGAGCTTGACTACTCTAAAAAGTGTCGCATGTAATCTGCCGATTCATAGAAGATGCATCCACTATTGCTTTTCATAGTATTGCTTATCCCCATGGCAATGCTTATAAGTGCCCCAAGGGTTCATATATGTCGGTCAAGCTAAGGTAATCTTATGTCATAATTTGTTCTTTCCGTGATTTTAACCATTGATGTTTCTGTATTCTTTGAAAGATCCATGGTGCTTGGTCTGCCGTTAGGTTTGTTCTTTCGGTATAACATTTATTGAAAGAGTTACCTGCCAAATTTTTTTATATTCCTTCTCCTTGGTAATAATAATATTGTTAATGTAAAGGATAAAATTTAGTTATAATATAGCTTAGTCGATAATAACTTATTTTCCTCACATTGAACTGATCTATATCCTAAACTAACAGTTGGTAGAAAGTAGTAATATTAATGAGCTTAGTTTTCCATGTTTTCCATAAACATGCAAATATCCATCTATTTTTGGCACCTAATACAGATGTTCACCTTCAAAGCATGGGAAGGGATTGGACCATAGTATTCCTCAGTTGAGACAATTTTCCATTTGGTTTAGTATGGTACCGTTTCCTTCTTAGATTCTTCAAATTATTGGTCACTTCATTGTTAGTTGAATTCTTTAACTTCAGATATCTTCTAATTGTTTCCCAATTCTCGGTAACCTAACTATAGATTATGTCATGTGTATTTTTTTTTCTTATTCAACCATTGGATACATTCCAAATCATTATTCTGCATTGGCAAAAAAGACCTTCCATTTGAGGGGCTACTTTTACTATTTTATGACATGGTATTTAGCCTTTTGTTTTATTATGTTTCTCTATGCTAATGTGTACACATAAGATACTATACACATCTCTCTGCCTCTATTGGCTATTGACCTTTACATTTCCGCTTGCCATCGTGTTGCTTGTGTGGAAGCTTAACAAAGAAGTATAATGTTTTGCAACTCAACTAGGTTTAGCATTTTTAAGCTATTATATTAAACTCTCAGATCACCTATAGCGTAGCTGTTATAGATTATATTCGTTAGCCTTTTATTTGCTTATTCAAAAGTGATGCAGTCTTTTGTGTAGACAATGGGAGCTATATTATTTGTTCCAGGTGTATCACCTTTGTCTCTGTTGGTTTTCCTGTTCTACATTAGAATTCTCCTATTTATATTATCCAATTATGTTCTGTCATGCACCAGGTTGTACATTACAATGCTGCTATTTCTGTCGTTCGGTTATATTTCCCTGTGCAATGTACAATTAGTTGCAATTTGGAAGTGAAGGAAACAAGGGGTGGAAAATGTGAGCTTCATAAATATGTAAGTGTTGGTATCCCTTTTGTTTCAGGTCTCCCCATGGAACATCGTAATTTAGTCACAATTTCGAGGTGAAGGAAACAAGGGGAGGAAAATGTGAGCTTTATAAATATCTAAGTGTTGGTATCGCTTTTATTTCATGTCTCCACATGCAACATCATAATGTTGTAGTCCTCGGTTCCTAGCATATTTGCAGTTAATTGTTTCTTACAAGTCAAGGAAAAGATGGATGCAAGCAACATGCCAGTATATACTTATTGAAAGGTCATGATGTCTTTTGCTTAGAAAATGGAACCTTTACATGATCTCCCGCTTCTGCATTGTTTATGCATAAAACCTTAGCTTTACTTCAGTCAGCATCATTGAAGGTCATATAGTTTTTTGAAGATGATGTAGTCTACCAATCCATATATGAAAACATGAGCCATCCAAACATAAACTGTGTTATGCTTGCAGAAGATGGCTCTCTCTCTCTCAAGATATTGCAGAAGATGGCATGGTATATTACTTGTGAACCATTTATAGAACGATCCATGTTTTTTCATTACAGTGAGATTGAATCCATTGTTCTCATTACCACCTTCTACTGTAACTAGCAATGAGGCTATCCTTAATTTGTCTTTTCCTTGACATTTTTCTGCCTCAATAGAGCGTAGCATCATTGATACCGAACTTCTTATTGGCGCTTGGTTTAGATCAGAGAAGCCATAGATGATGTGACTACTCTTTGGTAGTCTCCAAGACCGCAAGTTTAGCTCCTGTAGCCAAGATACTTGACATAGTGCCAGATCTAGCCTGCTTACTTTGAGTGTTCCTTATTGTCTTCTAATGAAAATTTAAGATATAGTGACATCGAACCTAACCGATGTGAGCTTCGTTAGCAAAATTCCCACTCTATTGTTAATTCCACTCATAGTTGATCACTAGATTCTTAATGAATTAACTTGGACCGTTCGTTGTATCTTAGAGGATATGTTCCTGTTTAGCTCAAGTTGCTTTGTGAATGCTTGACAACATTTTTTGTTGTCTTCTGTAGGTTGGGGCAGCAGCAGAAACAGTGCCTTAGGTGGCACGATTAGGCAATTGTCAATTGACCAGTTTGAAAATGAAGCTAGATTATCTATGGCAGTCGTGAGAGTGCATCTGCGGCTAGAAAATTATTGGACTGCCAAGTCTATTAATAGTGTGCCCAAAAAGCTAATGTACTCCTCAGAAATAAGTTATATCTGAGAAGCAGGACCCCTCTTTCCATGCTCAGATCCTCTATTTCAGCCGCCGACAGTAGTGACCACATTGCCAGGCGCACTAGAGGAAATCAACCTTCGCTACCGTGTCCTCTGACTTTTGACTCCACGGTTACCTGCACGCCGTCTTCTGGCTGCCGAAGTTGATGCAGTCTGGGTAGTTTTGCTTACCAACAGTAGTACCTTTTTTCGAATGAACAGTAGCACGATTTTGAGAAAGTAATTCTGCTCCCATATTTAACAGTGTAGTCTAATCATCTATAATCTACCCTGTAATCCTTTGTGAATATATCTCTATGAACCTCCTTATAATCTTCATACTATTTATTGTCTTGCACATACTCAAAAGCAGTAATTATGCACTCCACTTAAAAAAGATAGTTTACACGGGTGCGGCATGTCACCGCGCTACATTCCTTAGTAAGGATATTATCTTTTGAACAAATAGCATTGCCCATTGAATGTATATTGTCATATTGACATAAATATTTATTTATAATTCCTTAAGTAAGGATATTATCTTTTGAACAAATAGCATGCCCATTGAATGTATATTGTCATATTGACATAAATATTCATTTATAATTTCAGGTTGATGGCGTTTGGAATGATCTGCTGGACACCACAACGATGACGCTTCTATGTAGTGTAAAGATGCCAATTTAAGTAATCACTACTGGCATCTTCCCTGGATGATCAAAGTAAAGCTAATGTCGATGGCACTTGTATATAGTGTAAAGATGTCAATCTACGTAATCACTACTGGCATCTTCCCTGGATGATCAAAGTAAAGCTAATGTCGATGGCACTTGTATATAGTGTAAAGATGTCAATCTACGTAATCACTACTGGCATCTTTCCTGGATGATCAAAGTAAAGCTAATGTTATTCCGCAGGCAATGCTGATGTTCTGTTTGTAATCCTGGACCTCTTGGCCGGTTGCACGGATAAGAAATCAGTGACTGACTAGCAACTCCATGGAACCCCATTCACCTATCTTTTCTTATAATACGACTTGTGTGAACAGTGGATGGCCGAAATATAGGTTCGTTGGAAGAACATGTGTTAGCAACCGATGATTATAGGTGCATGTCTTCCATGCCGGTCACACTATGCCAAGATGCCATGCAGGCGGCGGGGCGAAGCCCGCCTTTTCATCTAGTACTTATAGTAAGCCTGGTGAAATCCCTGCCTGCTGAGACCATCCCCGATAGAACCATTTGGAGTCGTTCGATCTTCACCAGAAATCATCTAGACCATAGAGTGATTTTTTTACTGTGGCCAGAGTATCTTCACGACTGATAGTGGGGGCACCTTGTTTTGGTCCACCGTTCCGCCGAGTGTGCAGTCGTGGGCGGGTGAAAAACTCCTTCCTCCTCTCCCTTCCGTATTTGCCCTAGCTCCTGAGTCCCGGCCTTCTTTCCTCTTCTTCGTCTTTTTTGCCGCCGCCGCCCTTCTAGGCAGCGCGCGAGCCTACCTCACAACCAGGTCATGCTTCATCCTCCCTATCGCTCGACCTCTTGCCTAGAAGCAAAGTCAAGATTCTCCTCTTCCTCCCTTGCAGGTGCGGGCGGTCCCAGACCCTATCTCTTTCTCCTCTGGCCGGGGACGTGGAACGATGAATGGTAGGTCTGGCCAGGAAGGCAGATCTTGGCTCACTCCCATACTACCCGCTGATCCCGCTCCTCCCGTGCCTCTCTATAGCCACGAGCTCACTCGTGTTGCTTCGCCACCACATGGACGGGTGGATCCAGTCTCAATTGCCCCAATCGGTTAGTCCCACCATCGGTCAGTGCCCCATGCTCTCCACTTGTTGGTGCTGGCATGTCCACCGGCAGCGAGAGGGGCGAGGCCAGGAGCGAGAACACTAGGAGCGGCCAAGGACTAACTGATGTGAAGATTGATGTATGAGGAGCGGCCAAGGACTAACTGATGTACAAGAGGGGTCGGTTGCTTGGAGGAGCTGAAGATTGATGTACTTGCCTGATGTTCTCCTGCCTGCTACTGCTTGGTATCTCTCTCTCTTTCTGATACATAATTTTCTTTACACTTGCACATCCCTGAGTTCGCTGCTCGTAGCTGTGTACAAAAGAAACAACCGTACTACAGTATGTATACAACTTCCAACCATGCTCCACTAATTTGGCGTTTCACGATGGCATTTATCTTTCACCAGATCCGTTGTGTAGCATCCCAATTGTCTAACAATTGCAATGTTACAAGCCGCAAATCTATGGTAAAGCCAATTATGGTTGATGCCATCAGCCGCAAATCTATTGCGTTAGCCTCAAGATTAAAGGAAGCAATAAGTATCTCTACAATAAACTCCAGATCCTCCATGTTCTTTGCTTCTCGGGATTCCACCATGATCTGGCTTCACATCCGTCTCTGGAAGTTATATCCGCGCACCTCAATTGCGTGATCCTTTGGGTCTTACCGGCGCAAGAAGAATCTAATCTGACGATGTCTAACTAAATCTTTCTGCTCATATCAAGGGACTCTATTGTTTGAAGGCAATATTGTTTCCGAACTTCATTTCTTAAATCCGAGAGAAGATACGATGCTATCATCATAGTGGTTCAAACCTCTCCAATCTAGCTCTTTTTCTTCCGGCGAGACAAAGTTTTCATCCTCTCTAGTATCGGTAAATCTTTAATCTTAACGGTGTGTCTTTCTTTATCCATGATGCATCATCTTCTCCTTTCTTTCACAAGTGGTTCTATTCTTTTATCATGTTTCTTGAGAAAACCGGAGCTATGTCCATCCTATCCTTCTTGTCTTACGACAATCCTTCAACTCTTCTAACCGTTGTTTCTCAAGCAAAACGCAAGACTCGCAACAAGTCTAGCAAGTTTTGCAAGGTGTAGTGGTCGCACCATTCCGTTGTTCATCAACTTGGGAATGTGAGGGTCACCTTCGTTCCGAACACCCGCCTTTTCTTGTGTTGTTCTCTTTTTCCTAGGAATCTCGGGGCGAGATTCTTGTTTAGTGGGGGAGAGTTGTAGCATCCCAATTGTCTAACAATTGCAATGCTACTAGCCTAGTCTATATATATGCTACTTCCTACATATAATTGTTGCATCATAATTATATCATGCTCATGTCATCATGCCACCTTGCATTTGAGCATCATATAAAACCCTTTTGATTTGGTTCTTCTCTCATATGCATTGTTAATTGTATTTGCCTCTTGATATTGTATTTGGTTGTTGATATATTGTTAAATGCCCAAGTTGAGTTGGGGGCATATCTTTTATTCAACTCCACCACCCTTTCATTCACCCCATAGTTCCACCACCCAACCAAATATGAGCATTGCAATTTATTTGGTCTTACCTCTTGATCATGTGGGTTGGGATGGATCCAACTCTATCTCCACATGCTCTCACATTTGCACCATATTGTTTCCACATTATTGGTTTATGAGAGCCACATGGACACCTTTGCATGCCTTGTGAGTGGAACCTTTTCCTAGCTTCCATATGGGCTGTTTTGGGGTTATTGTCATGTTGGGATATTCTTGGGCTTATTAAATACCTAGTGGCACCTACACACTAGCAAGTCCCATTTCTATTCAAATGTGGTCATCTCCAACTACTCCACATGGGGCATCCTTCCACTTATTCTAGTTTGGCTTATTCCATATTTTTGGAATGCATAGGTATAAATGCCATGGATATTTATGTTGTTTTCACAAGATGAAACCTAGCATTAATATTATGCATGGGCCATGCAACCCTCTCCATATTTTTGCCCCCCTTGGTTTTTAATTGAATCTTTGAGTGGATCTTCCCCATATCTCCCTCTACCCTTCTTATGCTTGACCTTGCTGGAAGCATGCAAGCATCCAAAACCCTATAACCATCTCCATCCATACCTCACCACCTTTTCTTCTTTTCTCTCTTTTGGCTATATCTTGCTTGAGCTTGTTTTGATCATGCTTGATCTTGTCAAAAGATTACCACACCACATCTCTCCTCTCTCTCTAAACCTCTCTCCTAATCTATACCTAATCTAAAACCCATACCCCCTATCTCTAAAACCCTAACCCGAGCTATCCCCTCTCTCTCGGCCTCTCTCCTCTCTCACCCACCTGGCCACCCTCTCTCCCTGGCCACACCCTAGCTACCTCCCACCCCAACCCTTACCAAACCTAACCCTAACCCGACCCTAGTACAAACCCTAACCGAGCCTACCCCCTCTCTCCCTCTAGCTCTCTCTCTGCCTGCATGTCCCACCAGCCCGAGCCTCCCCCTGCCTCCCTGGCCTTACCTTGCCCCACCTGGAAGCCTCCCCTGCACCTGCCCTGGCCGAGCCCCACCCGAGCACGTGAAGGAGGAGGAGAAAAGGTGGCCGAGCCACCTTTTCCACCGTCCACTCCCGCACGGCACCTCCCTCTCCCTCTCTGCTTTACCTCCGCCCCACCACCCCCTGCTGCATCCCAGATCCGCCCCAGAGCCTGCCCTCTCCTCCCCTCTCTCTCCACCACCGCCATACCCCGACGCCAGCCGCCGCCGTCTACCTCTGTCCCTCTTCGTTCCAGCCGGCGTGCCCGTCGTGGAGGTGATCGAGAAGACCAAGGCGACCCTCTGCATCGCCCCCATCCACGCCAGCGAGGAGGAGAAGCCTCGGACCTACCGCAGCACCGCGTGGCCGACGAGAAACCCTAGCTCCAGATCGCCTGCGTCCTCGCCGATCGGCTGCTCCCCAGCCCGAACCACCTACACCGACCGCCCCATGGTGAGCCCTTGGACCCCCCAGACATCCTCTCCCTCTCCGCCGCATGCTGTCCTCGCCGCGCGTTTAGCCGAACACACTGCGTGCGCCGGCGGCGCTATCGTCTGCTCGCAGCTGCGCCTCGCAGACGGCTTAACCAGCCGCCATCCGCCCCTCTGTCACCCTCCCTACCCATACCGCACTGGCTCCACACCTCAGCGCAGGCGCCCCGCGTCACGGTTTCGAGTACCCCGCGTCGCGCTCTGACGCGTTCGGCATCAATCTGTCGTCAGTAAATTCTGACAAGAAGCACAGTGCGAGCCGTGTCGTTTTACAGAAAACTCCCTCTTTTGCTTTTCGCTCTACCCGCGGTACCTCGTGGCCCACCAGTCAGCCTCCCCGGCCTTTTGCATAAACCCGCCCGTAGTATCTTAGCCTCAACCCGCGGTCCGGTACCCCCTCCTGCCAGCCACGTCGGTATTCCCCTCTGTCACGTGGACCCCTGTGGCCCTGGCCCCACCTGTCGGCCTCTGTGGCTGGCAGCAGCCGCGGTGAGGAACCCCTTTCTGTGCGCTGTTTCGCCAGGTCAGCTTGGCCCCACTTGTCACTGACTGTGGCTAAGTCTGGGCCGAGTAACAAAAGGATTTCTCTGTTTCCTGTTTTAATTTAAACCTTTTTCAAATTAATTTAAATTTAAATTTTAAATCTGTTTTCAAATAACTTTTAAAATATAACTCCAAATAATACAAATAATATATGTTTTGAAATCAGAAAAATATGAGGAATTCCAATATGCCATTCAAAATATATTTTGGACACTTTAATTTTTAAGTTGATTGAAATTACAATAAAATGCCCTTTTCCTTAATTAATTAATAACTTTTGTTTTATAACTCCAAATTTAACAAATAATATGTCTAAAATGATTAGCTCGACGAGACCTTTTTGTTTATGCATTCCATGTTCTGTTTTGCAGCATGCATCATATAATTATAAAGCATACAGCAACTTATTTAAGTATAAAATGTGGTTAAAACTCAATAAAAGGCTTTATTCTTGTATTCCACACCTCACCCATGCCATGCTATATTATTGCCATGCAAATTGTGCATCATTCATCATGGCATGATTGTTTGCTTGTCGCATTTTATTCATATGCTCGTGCACTTTATTTATGTTGGCCCTTGTTTGTTTGGTTCTTCTTCGAATAGACGCTGAGCAGGGGATATATCAAGAGAACCAGGAGCACCACCCAGATCCTTCTCTCGTTTCAACTGAGCTGCCAGGCAAGCACTACCACATGCTTGCATACATATAGTACCTATTGCCTCTATCTTATTCTTGCATCATTGGGTCACGATTGCATTAAACTGAATCCCAAGTACTGCATAGCCTTTACTTTTAAACCCCACCGAAGCTTGTTCCTCCATCCCATGAGCCATTACTACAGGAGTTGTTTGAGCCATGCGAGTCGTAGAACAGCATGTGTAGGGTATGTGAGTGTCTGATGGATAACGAGGTACCTATACAACTTAATCTGAGTAGTAATGGGATAACTAATGAAAGTGGCATCGGTGAGCCATATTTGCTATTTGGTTTTTCAGGCTCACTTGTGTCCCGTAGGACCCGAGTACTTGATTCCTGTTCCTTGAATATTCGCGCTATCCACATCCGGGAGGCTTATGAACCCCCCTGAGCCAGAGCTTGATTCATTCTTATTTCTTGGGGCCACAAACTAGTTTAAGGTTTTATTTACTATCCTGTACTTATGCCATGCTTTACTGCTTTATTTAAAATTGTGCGAGGTACTGCACCTGTACTGTTTAGGGAAGCGGAGTGTTTTCGCGGTATCGACAAGCCCAGTCACACTTTCGGGTTCCCAGTCGTTTACAGCCACTGACGCAAACCTTGAGTCCGTCTCGGAGTCGGCTAACTTCGTTGCGGGTAGCTTAATGGGGTGGCCCCCTGAAATATTTCTGAATCCTGTGATCGCTTTGTCGTGACTGCCTCGTTGGGTATTGATTTGGTTTTTCCGAGGTTGATCGAGTGTGTGTTGCTATTTGTGCACCCCTGCAGGGTAAAACTTTATGAAAGCCGTGTCCGCGGTTATGGACGACTTGGAGCACAGTTTCTCGATCATAGACAAGCATAACTAAAGTACCGCTGTTAATTTTACTAAGTACCTGACTAGTAAATAGTGCAATA
The DNA here is from genome assembly GCA_916181665.1 of Avena sativa. Taxonomy (NCBI): domain Eukaryota; kingdom Viridiplantae; phylum Streptophyta; class Magnoliopsida; order Poales; family Poaceae; genus Avena; species Avena sativa. Next base: position 690,854,665 of record OV702289.1, read on the forward strand.
CTCATGGAATGGATAATAAAACTGCCAACGGATGGGGGGGTTGTTCGTCTGCTTCCTCGCCGGTAAGCGAGGAGGAGGATGGATCTGTTGATATTGCCTTTATAACTGTTGTTATTAATTCACGGACATCCGTCTATCTCTGGTTAGGCGGATGGTTAGCGAGTATCTATAGAATTGTTAGGGTTTATCTTTTGCTGCAATTGCGTCACCCCAGGTTGTGTCCCCTTTAGAGGCATAAAGACTTGCTGAGTACCCCTAGGGTCTCACACGATAAATTGTTTGATTCAGATGAACAGGTAAGCTCGCAAGATGGATACTGGGTGGAGGAGACGGACGATGTGGACAACGATCATTCGGTGTAGAGATTCCGGGAACGGGGATCCGTGAGATCTGTGGGCGGGATGTGTTTATTTATGGGGCATCTTATGCCGATTTGCTTCTTATCCGTACTCGGATCTTGTTTTCCGCTTCCGCTTGATACTCTGATGTTTGATGTATGAGGAGGTATCCTAAACTATTATATCTATCTAGGATATTTGGATCTTGCCGTATGGCGTTGCAATATTTCCTTTCTTTTTAGATGGAATGACTCTGAGAACCATTGTATGGTGGCTTGCATACATACTCATTTGTGTATGTAGTTGATCCCTTCGCCTGCCGATTACGCCGCCCGTTCTTGTCCCGATGTTCGGAAATGGTTAGGACGGCCGAAAGGTCTACCTGTGAGTGGCATTTGGGCCCCACCGTACTATTTTAACCATTTCCGCTCATCCAGGCTTGTAACTAGGAGCGTAATTCACCGAGGTAGTTACAATTGGTATCAGAGCCATCCCGCCCTTCAGGGTCTCAGCCAAATGGTCGTTGTCAGTCTAGCAAATATTTTTGGTAGCTATGTATACTAGGGAAAAACAAAACGCGAGAGTAGGACTGCTTCCATTTTTCTTCTTACCCACCCACCACCCTTTTTCTGGTAAGGAAGTGTAATGTTTTCAATCCTCTTCTTAAAATTCAAACTAGGATTCACGTGTTCTGGGTTTGCGTAGTACCATAGAAAGTGTGTGTGTGTGTGTGTGTGTAATTCCTTGTCTATCTGTTGCATCCAACTTGTTATCTTTATCTGCCTTTGGTTATCCACTGTGGGTATATTCCATACCGACAGGCTTTTGAAAACCGACGCGATCTATCTGACTCCTTGTTAACCGGTGCCATCTTCTTAAGGGTGTCCTTCCTTCTAGCAACTCCACATTCTGTGAAACCATCAGTTGCTAATCTCTATCTGATAAGTGATTTTGCGCATCTATTGGTATTTTAATGCCGAAAAATGCGGAAAATGTTTCTTTGATATATCTGTGTTTCCACACTCCTTTCCAGTCGTGTGTGAAACATTATCTACCTCCCTTTTATCAGCATGTCCATGCTAACTCATTCTTTTGTCACCGGCGCTTAATCCTGGAGTTTCATTTCATCTCCAATTCTCTTGGGCTAATTACATAACATGTGTCGATCCAATGCTGGTGATTGTAATTTGGTTCTCGGCATAGCTATATGACACTTATCATGAGTGGAATATGGAAAATGCTATCAACTCTATTCTCCAGATGGTGACGGTTATCTCCTGTGATTTTGAGTACACCGTGATCATATCTATGCATATTCAAGCATCTTTGGCAATCCGGAGTTTCCCAAAGCACTACGGCGGTCTATCATCTGTTCATCATGCTGCACATCTTTTTGAACTCCATATCTGCAAAATTCTCTTTGATACGAGGAAATTGCATCTGTTCGCTTCTGATAGCTTTGCTTAAGGTATGAGCTATCATCGTTTCTTATCCAAGATCTCTTTATCTTTGTAACCGGTGATCCTATCGACAATGTGAACCAGGTGACATCTCTTTTTCTTCCGAAGGACCAGATAATCTATTCTTCCAGTGCATCTTCTTCAACACGAACCCGTGCTCGTAACGTTGATCTTTCAAAGAGCGTTGAGCTCAGAAAGTGTTTCGAGCATTTGTTCGTTTCTTCCGCCTCTTGAACTTGATATTCTAGGAATATCCTGTTAATCCATGGTGGTATATGTTGTTAATATGCTTGCCTATTCGATATCAATGGAAGGACATGGAAGATCATCTGTGTCCCTTTCTCTCAAGCTTCGTGAACACTGCCTGTGTGCAAAGTTCTCAAAGCGTGAATTCTGGCTTCTTGAAGTCACCTATCTCGGCCACGTCCTTCTGCTAAATAAATCGCTTCAATTCTGAAATCAGCAAGTTCATTGTTAATTCCATCTTCCATCATCAATCAACCCGGAGTTTTCCTTGTTGGCAAGTTATCATCGTCGTTCCGCCGAAGATTTCCTCAAGACTGCTAAATCTTTCTCAATCTTTTCAAGAACAACATGGAGTTCTTTTCACCTCTACCTCGTTAAGTAATCTCTTGAAACCCTCTCGCTCTATCGTCTATGCTCAATCCACCGGAGGCCATGAAAACCTTCCAGATCTTGTAATCCTTATGTTCAAGTGGTGCTATCTTTTTCTTTATCTATGGAATCTTGCAGTTATCTCCGTGATCTTCCTTTATATCTTTCCGGTGGCTGGTTACTTATGACATGACGACAACATCATCACCTCTATCTATCTATTAATCCAGCGAATCGTTTGCATCTATCCTTGTTTTCTAACGAAGTTCCACGACTTATTGTCTATACCTTCAGTCTGTTTCGGTAGTTGGGTTGCATGGTTTTCTTATTCATGTGCGGAGTAATGCTTTGAGTGCGGGATGGAGTAGCTACCATACCACTACTCTTATCATTCGCTCTTGTACATTGAATTGGTGAATTAATGTGATTTCACTCATTCCACGGAAGTTAGAAGTGGCCTTTATCCCTCGATACTTTTACTTCCGTCCTTGTTTTCCGGAGTGCTCTCTCGAAGAAAGTAATCAATAATCTCTTGTTGGTGGTCTGTCTATTCTAGATGGAGCAAAATCTTCAATTATCTGGTGGAAACAAACGCAAACTCTTTTCTATCCTCGTCTTTCTACCGGTGCTTGACATCCCCAGACAAGGTGAAAGGAAACTATCTCTCCCTTTGTTTCATCAATTCTTTTTCTATGGTAAAGCCAATTATGGTTGATGCCATCAGCCGCAAATCTATTGCGTTAGCCTCAAGGTTAAAGGAAGCAATAAGTATCTCTACAATAAACTCCAGATCCTCCATGTTCTTTGCTTCTCGGGATTCCACCATGATCTGGCTTCACATCCGTCTCTGGAAGTTATATCCGCGCACCTCAATTGCGTGATCCTTTGGGTCTTACCGGCGCAAGAAGAATCTAATCTGACGATGTCTAACTAAATCTTTCTGCTCATATCAAGGGACTCTATTGTTTGAAGGCAATATTGTTTCCGAACTTCATTTCTTAAATCCGAGAGAAGATACGATGCTATCATCATAGTGGTTCAAACCTCTCCAATCTAGCTCTTTTTCTTCCGGCGAGACAAAGTTTTCATCCTCTCTAGTATCGGTAAATCTTTAATCTTAACGGTGTGTCTTTCTTTATCCATGATGCATCATCTTCTCCTTTCTTTCACAAGTGGTTCTATTCTTTTATCATGTTTCTTGAGAAAACCGGAGCTATGTCCATCCTATCCTTCTTGTCTTACGACAATCCTTCAACTCTTCTAACCGTTGTTTCTCAAGCAAAACGCAAGACTCGCAACAAGTCTAGCAAGTTTTGCAAGGTGTAGTGGTCGCACCATTCCGTTGTTCATCAACTTGGGAATGTGAGGGTCACCTTCGTTCCGAACACCCGCCTTTTCTTGTGTTGTTCTCTTTTTCCTAGGAATCTCGGGGCGAGATTCTTGTTTAGTGGGGGAGAGTTGTAGCATCCCAATTGTCTAACAATTGCAATGCTACTAGCCTAGTCTATATATATGCTACTTCCTACATATAATTGTTGCATCATAATTATATCATGCTCATGTCATCATGCCACCTTGCATTTGAGCATCATATAAAACCCTTTTGATTTGGTTCTTCTCTCATATGCATTGTTAATTGTATTTGCCTCTTGATATTGTATTTGGTTGTTGATATATTGTTAAATGCCCAAGTTGAGTTGGGGGCATATCTTTTATTCAACTCCACCACCCTTTCATTCACCCCATAGTTCCACCACCCAACCAAATATGAGCATTGCAATTTATTTGGTCTTACCTCTTGATCATGTGGGTTGGGATGGATCCAACTCTATCTCCACATGCTCTCACATTTGCACCATATTGTTTCCACATTATTGGTTTATGAGAGCCACATGGACACCTTTGCATGCCTTGTGAGTGGAACCTTTTCCTAGCTTCCATATGGGCTGTTTTGGGGTTATTGTCATGTTGGGATATTCTTGGGCTTATTAAATACCTAGTGGCACCTACACACTAGCAAGTCCCATTTCTATTCAAATGTGGTCATCTCCAACTACTCCACATGGGGCATCCTTCCACTTATTCTAGTTTGGCTTATTCCATATTTTTGGAATGCATAGGTATAAATGCCATGGATATTTATGTTGTTTTCACAAGATGAAACCTAGCATTAATATTATGCATGGGCCATGCAACCCTCTCCATATTTTTGCCCCCCTTGGTTTTTAATTGAATCTTTGAGTGGATCTTCCCCATATCTCCCTCTACCCTTCTTATGCTTGACCTTGCTGGAAGCATGCAAGCATCCAAAACCCTATAACCATCTCCATCCATACCTCACCACCTTTTCTTCTTTTCTCTCTTTTGGCTATATCTTGCTTGAGCTTGTTTTGATCATGCTTGATCTTGTCAAACGATTACCACACCACATCTCTCCTCTCTCTCTAAACCTCTCTCCTAATCTATACCTAATCTAAAACCCATACCCCCTATCTCTAAAACCCTAACCCGAGCTATCCCCTCTCTCTCGGCCTCTCTCCTCTCTCACCCACCTGGCCACCCTCTCTCCCTGGCCACACCCTAGCTACATCCCACCCCAACCCTTACCAAACCTAACCCTAACCCGACCCTAGTACAAACCCTAACCGAGCCTACCCCCTCTCTCCCTCTAGCTCTCTCTCTGCCTGCATGTCCCACCAGCCCGAGCCTCCCCCTGCCTCCCTGGCCTTACCTTGCCCCACCTGGAAGCCTCCCCTGCACCTGCCCTGGCCGAGCCCCACCCGAGCACGTGAAGGAGGAGGAGAAAAGGTGGCCGAGCCACCTTTTCCACCGTCCACTCCCGCACGGCACCTCCCTCTCCCTCTCTGCTTTACCTCCGCCCCACCACCCCCTGCTGCATCCCAGATCCGCCCCAGAGCCTGCCCTCTCCTCCCCTCTCTCTCCACCACCGCCATACCCCGACGCCAGCCGCCGCCGTCTACCTCTGTCCCTCTTCGTTCCAGCCGGCGTGCCCGTCGTGGAGGTGATCGAGAAGACCAAGGCGACCCTCTGCATCGCCCCCATCCACGCCAGCGAGGAGGAGAAGCCTCGGACCTACCGCAGCACCGCGTGGCCGACGAGAAACCCTAGCTCCAGATCGCCTGCGTCCTCGCCGATCGGCTGCTCCCCAGCCCGAACCACCTACACCGACCGCCCCATGGTGAGCCCTTGGACCCCCCAGACATCCTCTCCCTCTCCGCCGCATGCTGTCCTCGCCGCGCGTTTAGCCGAACGCACTGCGTGCGTCGGCGGCGCTATCGTCTGCTCGCAGCTGCGCCTCGCAGACGGCTTAACCAGCCGCCATCCGCCCCTCTGTCACCCTCCCTACCCATACCGCACTGGCTCCACACCTCAGCGCAGGCGCCCCGCGTCACGGTTTCGAGTACCCCGCGTCGCGCTCTGACGCGTTCGGCATCAATCTGTCGTCAGTAAATTCTGACAAGAAGCACAGTGCGAGCCGTGTCGTTTTACAGAAAACTCCCTCTTTTGCTTTTCGCTCTACCCGCGGTACCTCGTGGCCCACCAGTCAGCCTCCCCGGCCTTTTGCAAAAAGCCGCCCGTAGTATCTTAGCCTCAACCCGTGGTCCGGTACCCCCTCCTGCCAGCCACGTCGGTATTCCCCTCTGTCACGTGGACCCCTGTGGCCCTGGCCCCACCTGTCGGCCTCTGTGGCTGGCAGCAGCCGCGGTGAGGAACCCCTTTCTGTGCGCTGTTTCGCCAGGTCAGCTTGGCCCCACTTGTCACTGACTGTGGCTAAGTCTGGGCCGAGTAACAAAAGGATTTCTCTGTTTCCAGTTTTAATTTAAACCTTTTTCAAATTAATTTAAATTTAAATTTTAAATCTGTTTTCAAATAACTTTTAAAATATAACTCCAAATAATACAAATAATATATGTTTTGAAATCAGAAAAATATGAGGAATTCCAATATGCCATTCAAAATATATTTTGGACACTTTAATTTTTAAGTTGATTAAAATTACAATAAAATGCCCTTTTCCTTAATTAATTAATAACTTTTGTTTTATAACTCCAAATTTAACAAATAATATGTCTAAAATGATTAGCTCGACGAGACCTTTTTGTTTATGCATTCCATGTTCTGTTTTGCAGCATGCATCATATAATTATAAAGCATACAGCAACTTATTTAAGTATAAAATGTGGTTAAAACTCAATAAAAGGCTTTATTCTTGTATTCCACACCTCACCCATGCCATGCTATATTATTGCCATGCAAATTGTGCATCATTCATCATGGCATGATTGTTTGCTTGTCGCATTTTATTCATATGCTCGTGCACTTTATTTATGTTGGCCCTTGTTTGTTTGGTTCTTCTTCGAATAGACGCTGAGCAGGGGATATATCAAGAGAACCAGGAGCACCACCCAGATCCTTCTCTCGTTTCAACTGAGCTGCCAGGCAAGCACTACCACATGCTTGCATACATATAGTACCTATTGCCTCTATCTTATTCTTGCATCATTGGGTCACGATTGCATTAAACTGAATCCCAAGTACTGCATAGCCTTTACTTTTAAACCCCACCGAAGCTTGTTCCTCCATCCCATGAGCCATTACTACAGGAGTTGTTTGAGCCATGCGAGTCGTAGAACAGCATGTGTAGGGTATGTGAGTGTCTGATGGATAACGAGGTACCTATACAACTTAATCTGAGTAGTAATGGGATAACTAATGAAAGTGGCATCGGTGAGCCATATTTGCTATTTGGTTTTTCAGGCTCACTTGTGTCCCGTAGGACCCGAGTACTTGATTCCTGTTCCTTGAATATTCGCGCTATCCACATCCGGGAGGCTTATGAACCCCCCTGAGCCAGAGCTTGATTCATTCTTATTTCTTGGGGCCACAAACTAGTTTAAGGTTTTATTTACTATCCTGTACTTATGCCATGCTTTACTGCTTTATTTAAAATTGTGCGAGGTACTGCACCTGTACTGTTTAGGGAAGCGGAGTGTTTTCGCGGTATCGACAAGCCCAGTCACACTTTCGGGTTCCCAGTCGTTTACAGCCACTGACGCAAACCTTGAGTCCGTCTCGGAGTCGGCTAACTTCGTTGCGGGTAGCTTAATGGGGTGGCCCCCTGAAATATTTCTGAATCCTGTGATCGCTTTGTCGTGACTGCCTCGTTGGGTATTGATTTGGTTTTTCCGAGGTTGATCGAGTGTGTGTTGCTATTTGTGCACCCCTGCAGGGTAAAACTTTCTGAAAGCCGTGTCCGCGGTTATGGACGACTTGGAGCACAGTTTCTCGATCATAGACAAGCATAACTAAAGTACCGCTGTTAATTTGACTAAGTACCTGACTAGTAAATAGTGCAATACTCATGGAATGGATAATAAAACTGCCAACGGATGGGGGGGTTGTTCGTCCGCTTCCTCGCCGGTAAGCGAGGAGGAGGATGGATCTGTTGATATTGCCTTTATAACTGTTGTTATTAATTCACGGACATCCGTCTATCTCTGGTTAGGCGGATGGTTAGCGAGTATCTATAGAATTATTAGGGTTTATCTTTTGCTGCAATTGCGTCACCCCAGGTTGTGTCCCCTTTAGAGGCATAAAGACTTGCTGAGTACCCCTAGGGTCTCACACGATAAATTGTTTGATTCAGATGAACAGGTAAGCTCGCAAGATGGATACTGGGTGGAGGAGACGGACGATGTGGACAACGATCATTCGGTGTAGAGATTCCGGGAACGGGGATCCGTGAGATCTGTGGGCGGGATGTGTTTATTTATGGGGCATCTTATGCCGATTTGCTTCTTATCTGTACTCGGATCTTGTTTTCCGCTTCCGCTTGATACTCTGATGTTTGATGTATGAGGAGGTATCCTAAACTATTATATCTATCTAGGATATTTGGATCTTGCCATATGGCGTTGCAATATTTCCTTTCTTTTTAGATGGAATGACTCTGAGAACCATTGTATGGTGGCTTGCATACATACTCATTTGTGTATGTAGTTGATCCCTTCGCCTGCCGATTACGCCGCCCGTTCTTGTCCCGATGTTCGGAAATGGTTAGGACGGCCGAAAGGTCTACCTGTGAGTGGCATTTGGGCCCCACCGTACTATTTTAACCATTTCCGCTCATCCAGGCTTGTAACTAGGAGCGTAATTCACCGAGGTAGTTACACGTTGCTCCAGCTTGCTTTCAGCTATTGATAGTTTGCATCAACATAGATCATGTAACTTTCTTGTGAAGTTAATTACGCTTGCTTGCTTTATCAGCATGGATGCATATAATACAATGATTAGTTAGAAAGGAGATGGTAGTCCTTAGTGATCAATGTAGTAGTTACATCTGCTGGATTATACAATGCCGTGATAGTTTGTTGATGCTAGACATTTTAAATCTTACAAAAACGAAGAAGGCAAAATAATATCCATTCTCTGGATATGAGATGAAAATGTGAAATATCAATTTGTATACAGTATTTGGCAGGGATTCTATGGAAAATTGGCAATGTTTCATTTCTGGTGATCTTCTATAATTAGCATATAAACAAACTACACACATAAAATAATTTTGCTATTAAAAGAGATCCAAACAATCTATTTGATAGGGATGGTATTAACACATCGTTATGTTTTGCATACAGAACATACGAAACAGATTCTTATTATCCTGATGTGTCCTAATCCTGCTGAATCCTTGACCAAAAGGGTTGTGTTCATGGGAAGAACCTTTTAATTTGGAATTTTATGTGTGATAGATTCTCTATTAGCATTCCTTCATTTGTTTAAGCTATGCAAATCTAGCCATCGGTACAGAGACGGGATTTTTCTCAAGGAATAGCTAACTGTAGAATTTACTAGACACAACCAGCTAAAGCATATTGGATGTGATGATACCTGTTTTTCTATTGCCGAAAATAAACAAGTGGCATTTGTGTTTTGTCGTTCTATGCCTTATTATTTGCCAAGACGTTCCAAACTACAGTATTTGTTCTCTATGTAACTTTCTGTCAGTTGCATGGTTCGTGACAAGTAAGAAAATGTACTGATCAATATTAACTTCAGTGTGTCATAAGTACTTCGGAAAACAAGTCATAAGATCATTTTGGAATTTGTAACTCGATTGACGTGATTATAGTGGTAGTGGATTGACGTGATTATAGTGGTAGTGGTGTTGTAGTATTAGCAATAGTTGTACGTGACCCGGATGCCCTTAACAGCAGTAGATGTTTTTTTTTTTTGAATTGAAAAGAGAAGACAGCAGTAGATGTTTGGGTGGCAAGAATATTCGCATCTTGCGGCAGGATATGATTCCTCGGCCATGCAGTGATTCTTTTCCAACATAGTACTTCTTAATGTCAAAGTTAAATACCATGTCTTCTGGATACTTCATTGTGCCACTGCTGACCATAGGTAAATCTGAGGTACAATGATAAATTCATAATCTAAATGTATGTGTCACACTTTATATGTTGACTGGGATTTCCTGCTAAGCATCTTGCATATCTAACTGTTTTAAATATATGTGTAAGGGCTACCGAGTTTTGATTGCCATTTATGAGAAACAAGAATACCAACTTTTGTTTAGTTTAATATACTAATAATTTACTCTTACTATTACGTTATGAAACCCAAATTTTCATATGGTAGTTCTAAATCATGTAGTGTTGCCATTGCTTCATCTACATTTCATTTTGACTTTCTGATCAGTTCACCTAAAAAATATTAACTCTTTTTTTGACAAAGTGCAGCTCATGCTTTAGATGTATCGTGAGTTAATAGTGTAGTTTTCACAAGTTCCGTAAGTTATTATTGATAGGTCGTAAAACTATCCGCGTGAGGGATGCTTGCATGTTAGATCTCTATCAGGTGCTCCCTAAGTGATTATCAAGCCCTATATCAGTATGGTACTACTCTTTTGCATGCATTTTAATTCCAATAATGGTATTGTGAAATGATACATTTTTCATAAACCTTTCTATTTTCTTTCGTTTTTATTGAAATTACTAGCCCGTGCATCTATGCACGGGTTGATTTTTGGTCTTCTACATTGCAGATATGATTTTTGGTCTCACGTAATATATAAGAAATTGCACCGTAAGATTTTTCATACTTGATCAGCATTTTTTTTATATTAGCTCTGTGCAAGACCTTTTGTTGCGCTGAGAAAAATAGGGTACCTAACTACTGATTCTTTCCAACCATCTGAAAGCATTTTATGTATCTGATTCGACTAAGTTAGAAATTCATATCTAGGGTTTTATATACTTTAAGTTTAACTCGACAAATCAATACTTAATCCAGTGTTTATCCTTTTTTTTACTAAGGAAAAACTTGGGTCCATGGTAATTGTTTATTCTTTTTTTTGTTTCAGGGAATAACTATCAAAACGATGCAGTGGCACCAGAAAGTTCTTTCTTTTTTCGTTGAATACCCGTTTTTATATTGCATCAATAAGATTTTGCTGTACCGAGGTACATTGGTTGTAGAGATGTATGGCGTGGTGTCATTGAGGAGCATGCTGCAACTCTCGGAGGGTGGGCGGTGTTGCAGCATGCGCCAAGCCCCTTATTGTGGCGGTGAATTATTGAGCTGAAGATTTCCCTGACGTGTAAACAGAAGTTCTTCTGTTCTCAGTCTAAACATGTAGTTTTCTTTGTATAGATAATCAATACAGACACAAAACTAAATGAATGTATGATTATGTTGCGTTTGGATGAGGCAAAACCGCAATGTATGCTTCCAAATAGATCACAAAATTCCTTTCAAAAACACATGGTATCACATCAATCCCGCACATTGTTAGAATGCAATCTAGACGGCGAGGCGAAGCACGCCTATCCATCTAGTATTGTGGAACGGAGGTAGTATTTGGGAATTGGGATCGAGCAAGCACCGGCCCTGATGTGCTCGTCAGCCCTCTCAGTTCGCACCAATTGTTCTTTGTTGTTGAGAAAATCAAATTTTCTTTTTCAGTACACCTTGGCAGTTGGAACAATTCAAGAAGGGGCAGAGAGCGATGGCCGTCCTAAGCTAGCATCAAGGCCCATATGTCAGCCCATTCTCCTTGAGGGCCCAATCCTAAAACTAGTTCAGGCTACTAACTCCTGGAGGGTCTGGCTCAATTCAGAGGAGAAGAATAACCCTTGACTCAATTCTCTGAGAGTTTATATAAACCCTAGAATCATCCTTGTGGGGAAAAGACGCTTGCTACAATACTTTGCACTTGGAGTCCCGACGAGTTGGTACACACGGAGTTGTTGCCATAAAAACACAAGATAATTGCATGTAGTAAAGGTAAGGGAACAACGTTACCAAAGAGTATACACGGATATATAATTCTCGTAGTTCCTTCCTTTTGAGGAGAAGTGCAACTACGTTAGAGGGGTGTGGCACCACAATGACCACCAACGCCTCGAAGGCCTCACCCTATTCTCCCAAGGGCGCACCAAAAAGGCAGGCTCAAATTTCACTATGTAGTGATCTTGAAGGTGGCGACCGAAAACTTCACAACAATATTGGAGAAATCTTCACAACTTAATTGGAGGCTCCCAACGACTTCATGAAGCTTCACAATGCATGCCACTAATTTCGAGAAAGTCTAACTCTGTCTAGAGTTCCAAGAATCCAAGAGTAACAAGATCCACAAATGATGCGTTGGGGGTATCAGATTTCCTTTGGTGGAAGTGTAGATCTAGATCAACTCTCTAAATCTTTAAAAGATCAAGAAGTTTGGGTGGATAGGGATAGAGATATAGGAAAATAGATCTCTTGCATTAATGGAGGAGAGAGAATATTAAAGAGTTAGGTGGAGAGGAGGAACAAGTCCTTATAAAGGGGCCATCAAAACGAGCCATTTTCAGCTTTCCCGACACTCGTTGGTACTACCAGTGGTTCACCGGAAGTTATGACAACCCTAGATCCAATGACTAGAATGGTATGGAAGTGACCAGGCAATACTGACTGGAGTTCCACCAAATAGCGATCGGAACTTCCAACCAGTACTACCGGTCAACTTTCGGTCAAGTACCAGTAAAATATGGACACCCATGTGGACGATATCCGAGCCAGGGTTAACCCTCACCGTTACTACTCAAAACTTAGGGCGGAACTTCTGTGTTGAGAATTCCCTGCTCAGAACTACCGATGGCATAGAGAAAGTGCCGCCAAGCACAATACCAATTATGGTTGTATCATACAGCCATGTATGTCTGATACGTCCATTTTGCATCACTATTCTATGTCATAATTCACTGCTATTCATTGATATATTTCGTATTGAGAGGTGATACTTATGTTATTTCATCTGTTTTTGCATGGTTGATGACTTTTGGAGCATGGACCGCTGCAGTCAGGATTCTGATGGAAAAGGTGTTATTTGGAGGCAAAATTCGCGAAGATCAGAAAATCCGGGAAAATATACGGAAAATCCTATTTTTCCAGAAGACGAAGGAAGCCAGAAGGGGGGCTGGAGATGGGCCACAGGGGGCCCACACCATCCCCTGGCGCGGGCCACCCTGGGCCGCGCCACCAGGTAGTGTGGCCGCCCTGGTCCACCCCTGGCACTCCCCTCTGGCGTATATTATCCTCCCGAAACCCTAAGACTCGAGGGGCGACCACAGAAAGATTTCGCCGCCTCTGCGGGGCGAAAAACACCAAGAGAGAAAGATCTCTTCGGCAGACAGATTTCTGCCGGGGGAATTCCTTCCCGGAGAGGGGATATCGTTGATACATTGCAAATGTATCTATAATTTTTGATGTTCCATGCTTAGTTTTATCCACTTTCTTGTGTTTTGTTCCAACTTTGGAGTACTTTTCATATGATTTCTTGGACTAACCTATTAACAAGAGCCACAGTGCCAGCTGCCTATTTTCTGCTGTTTTTGGTTCCAGGAAAGTCAGAAAATGAATATTCTCGGAATTGGATGGGACAAAAGCCAAAGTGCCTATTTTTCCAGAAGTCATCAGATGCCAGAATACGATACGGAGAGGAGCCAGGGGGCCACCACACCACCTGGCCGCGCGGGCAAGGCCTGGCTGCGCCAGGGGGTGATGTGGCCAGCCCAGGCACCCCCTCGGCCTCTCCTTCCGCCTATATATTGCCCTCGGGATGAAAACCCTAAGTACCCAATCAAAAATCCATGAAAGAGTCCGTAGCCGCCGTCATCTCCATCCCTAGATCGGGAGGGATCTGAAGCTCTTCTCGGCACCCTGCCGGAGAGGGGAATTCACCCTGGAGGCCTTCTTCATCACCATGCAAGCCTCCGGTGTGATGCCTGAGTAGTTCATCCATGGACTACGGATCCATGTAGTAGCTAGATGGCTGGTTCTCCTCCTTTGTGCTTTCATGTTTAGATCTTGTGAGCTCCGTTCATGATCAAGATCATCTATTTGTAATTCTGCATGTTGTGTTTGCGAGGATCCGATGGATATTGAGATTCTATTTCAGATTGATTATTGATTCTATCATGTCTTTGTTATTTGTGATCTTGCATGCTTTCCGTTGTTAGTAGCTATCTTGGCCAAGTAGATGCTAGCAACTCCAAGAGTTAGTATTTATGATCGATAGTGGGTTCATGCCTCTGGTAATCTGGGGAAGTGACAGAAATCTCTAAGGTACTAGATGTGCTGTTGCTACTAGGGAGAAAACAATAATCCTTTGTTCATAGAACAATCGTATTGTTTACTTTACACGCAGTTCGTAAAGCAATAATCTGTTGCTTGCAACTTAATACTGGAGGGGGTTCAGATGATAACCTGAAGGTGGATTATTAGTCATAGATGCAGTTGGATGGCGGTCTATGTATAATGTTGTAATGCCCAATCAAGTCTCAAAGGAGTCAAGATGATTAGTATATGCATGTATTGCTTTCTCGATGTTTGTCAATTGCCCCGCTGTAATTTTTTCACCCAGCATGTTATCTATCGTAAGGAGAGCCACCTCTAGTGAACTATGGATCCTGGTCCTTGTCTTTTTCTTTACATACAATCTATAAACTCTTTACTGCTTTGTGTTTACTTTCTGCAACCTTTACTTCTTTCCATTCGATACGTTTAATCCTTTGTTTTCCGCAAAACACGGTGAGATTGACAACCTCATCGCAAGTTGGGGACAAAGTTCTGTGGTTGTGTTGTGCAGGTCTCCACGTTGCTACTAGCACCGGTAGTGCGCCCTGCCAAGGCTCATCTAGCAACACCTTTGGGGTGTTTCCTTGCTCCTACTGATTCGATTAAACCTTGGTTTCCTAACTGAGGGAAACTTGCTGTTGTGCTCATCATACCTTCCTCTTGGGGTTCCCAACAAGCTCTACATCAACACCGCACCAGCACTTTTCTGGCGCCGTACACTAAGCCATCAATCGTCGCCATCAACACCACCATCAAGCTGGACTTCATCGGGTTCATCATCATCATCACCACCATCATCACCATCAGCACCCTCATCACCATCTCCATATTGCTGTAACAATTGGGTTGAATCTTGCATAGTTCATAGGAGAAACTTTCCCGGTGTTGATTACTCTTTGTAGTTGATGCTATTGAGTGAACCATTGAATTAATGTTTATGTTCAGATTGTTATACATCATTATTCCATCTCTGATCATGATCCATATGATGTCTTGTGAGTAGTTCATTTTGTTCTTGAGGACATGGGAGAAGTCATGTTGTTAGTAGTGGAGTTGTGTTGAGAAAGATTCAATAGTTTGATATTTAAGTTGTGGTGTACTTCTTCTAGTGGTGTCATGTGAACGTCGACTACATGACACTTCACCTATATGGGCCTAGGGGAATGCATTGTGTATTTGGCTACTAATCGTAGGGGTTGCTGGAGTGACAGAAACCTGAACCCCCGTTAGGAAACCATTGCACAAGGGACGTAAGGGACTTAGAGTTTAAAGCTCTGGTTAGGTTTCTACCTTAATTACTTTCTTGTACTTACGGATGTTTGCAAGGGGTATAATCACAAGTATGTATTAGTCCTAGGAAGGTCGGTACATTAGCACAGGTTCACCCACACAACACTTAGCGAGCTAAAGAAGATTAATCAACTATATGAAGTCAAAGCACTTGACAGTCTTCTCATGTGTCCTCGAGAACGTTTGGTCATCTTAAGTAATACAACCGGCTTGTCCTTTGCTACATAAAGGATTGGGCCACTTGCTGCATTTATTCTTATTGTATTTTGTTTACTCGTACTTCGTTTACTTGCTTTATCAAAAAACCCTAAAAATCCGTTTGCTAAGTATTTGCAGAGAATTCCTGATCCATACCACTAGCCAGCACCTTCTGCTCCTCGTTGGGTTCGACACTCTTACTTATCGAAAATACTGCGATACACCCCCTATACTTGTGGGTCATCAAGACTTTTTTTTGGCGCCGTTTCCAGGGAGTGAAGCGCTATTGGAGAGTGAAACTGGTAAAGGAAACTTCTACTGTGAGTATTGTTTACTTCTGTTAGTTGCTTTATTTTCGTTATGGATAATCTGCTCAGTTTCTTATTTGGCAATGCTACTACTACTGCTAAGGTAGTAGATAAGCCACCACCTGCTGAGAATGATGCTTTTAAAATACCTACAAGAATTATTGATCGTGTTATGGATAACTACTATGTTGGGGATGGAACTGTCCATCCTGGTGATCATTTACTCTTTATACACGAATTATGCGGGTTGTTCAAGTGTGCAGGTATTATTACAGATCAAGTTAAGAAGAAGTTATTCTCATTATCCCTAAAAGGAAGAGCTGAGGAATGGTATAAGCTGCTGAAGAATGGTCAAGCTCTTGAATGGGAGGAAATAGTGCCTCTCTTTTATTCAAAATTTTATCCTCCTAGTGAGATTCATAAAGATCGGAATCAAATATACAACTTTTGGCCTCTTGATGGAGAGAGTACAACTCAAGCTTGGGGGAGATTGAAGTTACTAATGCTCAAATGTCCCATTCATGAACTCCCCAACAATATTATTATCAATAACTTTTATGCAAGGCTTTCTCTTCATGACAAGGATTTATTGGATGCTTCTTGTGCTGGATCATTCACTCGCATGGAAGAATAAGCTAAATGAGATCTTCTGGACCGTATTCAAGACAATGTTGAAGCATGGGAGAATGACAAAGGTAGAAAGTCAGGTATAAATTACGATTATGAATGCATTGAATTTTTTATGGGAACTGATGACTTTCAAAATATTAATAATACTTATGGTCTTGATTTACAAGTTATTACAAATTGCTTTAAGGCTTTTGCTTCTTATATTGAAATCCCAAAAAGGGGATGGAGCAAGTACCATGCACCTTATAAAGATATTGTTGACTGTGTTCCTGTTGGGAGTACTGAGTTTTACACTATTGATCACATCTTACGTGAACTTTATATCGAGAAACCCTTCCCGGATAAGGTAAAGGACCATCCTATGATAACTAGTGTAATCACTAAAAGTGCAAGGAGAACTATAAAACCTGATGAACAAATAAACATTGAACCTGTTGTAGCAATTGTGAAAGACCTTGTCACTAAAAGCGTAGAGGATGGACACATAGTCTTTTGTGAGGATGCTTCTAACATTGTTTCACATCCTAATAGAACTAAAAAAGCTAGTGTCCCTGTGCTTTCTGTTAGAATTGGTGATCATTGCTATTATGGTTTATGTGATATTGGTGCAAGTTCTAGTGCTATTCCTTATGAGCTTTACAGAGAGATTATGCATGAAATCAGTCCCTGCGAATTGGAAGAGATTGATGTGGTTATTCACCTTGCTAATAGAGAGACCATCTCTCCAATTGGTATTGTACGAGACGTGGAAGTTCTTTGTGGTAAGATTAAGTACCCTGCTGATTTTCTAGTAATTGGTTCAGCTACTAGTAAAACTTATCCTATTATTTTTGGTAGACCTTTCTTGAGTACTTGTGGAGCTATTATAGATTGCAAAAGGGAGAAAATCTTGACTAAGTTTGATGGGGAATCTTATGAGTTTAATTTCTCGAAATTCACTAAAGAACCTTGTGAAGAGGAAACCCATAATGAGGATTTTAGAGTTGAACAACTTGCTTCTATTTCTCTTGCTCCTAACAATGCCTTGCAGCAATTTATGGAAGATCATGAAAGTGAAATCTTCATGGAAGAAAGGAATGAGATTGACGAGATTCTCCGTAATCAGCCTAAGATGCTTAAGCATAACTTTCCCGTAGAAGACCTAGGTACCACGTTGCCACCTAAAAAGGATCCGGTTTTTGATCTAAAACCTCTCCCTGATGATCTTAAATATGCTTATATTGATGATAAAAAGATATATCATGTTATTATTAGCTCTAAACTTTCAGGGAAGGAAGAAGAAAGGTTATTGGAGGTTTTGAAGAAACACCGAGGAGCTATGGGCTATTCTCTGGATGATTTAAAAGGGATTTCACCTACTATATGTCAGCATTCTATCAATATAGAACCAGATGCAAAACGAGTAGTAGAGCACCAACGACGTTTAAATCCTAAGATGAAGGAAGTGGTAAGAAATGAGGTATTGAAACTCCTTGACGCTGGTATGATTTACCCTATTGCTGATAGTGAATGGGTTAGTCCTGTTCATTATGTTCCTAAAAAAGGAGGTATTACCGTTGTTCCTAATGATAACGATGAGCTTATTCCCCAAAGAATAGTAGTAGGCTATAGGATGTGCATCAATTTTAGGAAAGTCAACAAAGTTACTAAGAAAGATCACTACTCGCTTCCTTTTATTGATCAAATGTTGGAAAGGTTGTCTAAAAAGACCCATTTTTGTTTTCTTGATGGTTATTCTGATTTCTCTCAAATTGCTGTTAAACAACAAGACCAAGAAAAAACTACGTTTACTTGCCCTTACGGTACTTATGCTTATAGACGTATGCCTTCTGGTTTATGTAATGCTCCTGCTACTTTTCAAAGATGCATGTCTGCTATCTTTCATGGCTTTTGTGAGGAAATTGTGGAAGTGTTCATGGATGACTTTTCTGTCTATGGAACTTCTTTTGATAATTGTCTGCAACCTTGATAAAGTTTTGCAGAGGTGTGAATAAACTAATCTTGTTCTTAATTGGGAGAAATGCCACTTTATGGTTAATGAAGGGATTGTCCTTGGGCATAAAGTTTCTGAAAGAGGCATAGAAGTTGATAAAGCTAAGGTTGAGGCAACTAAGAAGATGCCATGTCCAAGAGACATCAAAGGTATTCGTAGTATCCTTGGTCATGCTGGTTTCTATAGAAGGTTTATTAAAGACTTTTCTAGGATATCAAAACCCCTCACTAATCTTCTTCAAAAAGATGTACCCTTCGTTTTTTATGATGATTGTAAGGAAGCTTTTGAAACTCTTAAGAAGGCTTTAAGTACAACCCCTATTGTTCAACCACCTAATTGGAGTTTACCCTTTGAAATAATGTGTGATGCTAGTGATTTTGCTGTAGGTGTTGTACTTGGGCAACGAATTGATAAAAAGTTAAACATTATTCATTATGTTAGTAAGACTTTAGACGCTGCTCAAAGGAATTATGCTACTACTGAAAAAGAATTTTTAGCTATCGTTTTTGCTTGTGATAAGTTTAGACCCTATATTGTAGACTCAAAATTCACCATTCATACTGATCATGCTGCTATTAAATACCTTATGACGAAGAAGGACGCTAAGCCTAGGCTAATTAGATGGGTGCTGCTTTTACAAGAGTTTGATCTACATATAGTAGACAGGAAAGGTGCTGAAAACCCTGTAGCTGATAATTTGTCTCGATTGGAAAACATCTCTTTTGACCCTATGCCTGTTAATGATAGTTTCCCAAATGAACAGTTAGCTGCAGTAGGGGTAAGCTCGCGAGGGAGCCCTTGGTACGCTGATTATGCTAAATTTATTGTCTCCAAGTATTTGCCTCCAACTTTTATAGCTCAGCAAAGAAGGAAGTTCTTCTATGATTTGAGGCATTATTTTTGGGATGACCCACACTTATACAAAGAAGGAGTGGATGGTATTATGCGAAGATGTGTTCCAGAATATGAACAAAAGGAAATATTGCGTAAATGTCATGGTAGTGCTTATGGAGGACATCATGCAGGAGATAGAACTGCACAAAAAGTGCTACAATCAGGTTTCTACTGTCCTACCCTTTTTAAAGATGCAAGAAAATTTGTTTTATCTTGTGATGAATGTCAGTGTGTTGGTAATATTTCTAGACGCAATGAAATGCCTATGAACTACTCTCTAGTTATTGAACCCTTTGATTGCTGGGGATTTGACTTTATGAGTCCTTTCCCTCCCTCGAAAGGTTATACTCATATTCTTGTTGCCGTTGATTATGTTACTAAGTGGGTAGAAGCCATTCCTACGAAGAGTGCTGACGGGGAAACTTCTCTAAAAATGCTTAAGGATGTTATCTTTCCTAGGTTTGGAGTGCCTAGGTATCTCATGACTGATGGGGGTTCTCATTTCATTCATGGTGGTTTTAGAAAGACCCTTGCTAAATATGATGTTAATCATAGAATTGCTTCAGCTTATCACCCCCAAACTAGTGGGCAAGTAGAGTTATCAAATAGAGAAATTAAATCCATCTTGCAAAAGACTATTAATAGATCTAGAAAAAACTGGGCTAAAAAGTTGAATGATGCTTTATGGGCTTATAGAACTGCCTACAAAAATCCTATGGGGATGTCTCCTTATAAAATGGTTTATGGGAAAGCTTGTCGCCTACCTTTAGAATTAGAACACAAAGCTTACTGGGCAGTTAAAGAACTAAATAGAGATTGTAAGCTCACTGATGAGAAAAGATTATTTGACTTAAGTTCTTTAGATGAATGGAGGAGTGAAGCCTATGAAAATGCTAGGATCTTTAAGGAAAAAGTTAAAAGATGGCATGACAAGCGAATACTTAAGAGAGAATTTCATGTTGGTGAGAGAGTTATATTGTATAGGTCTCGTCTCAGATTTTTTGCAGGAAAGCTACTATCAAAATGGGAAGGACCTTTCATTATTGAAGAAGTATACCATTCAGGAGTAATAAAAATTTCTTCTTTAAAAGATAATACTACACAAGTAGTGAATGGGCAGCGACTCAAGCACTATATTGCTGGGGATTCTTACAATGAAGATGTTGATGCCTTTCAAGTTATAACTCCGAATTTTTTTATCAAGGACCAAACTCACAGACCTGTCGAGTCTGTTTTCAAATAGGTAACAGTTCTGGTAAGAAAAGTTCTGCGAAAATACAATCCAACTATATTTATGCAGTTTTGAGCCAATAAGGAAAGTTACGAAGCGAAAGAGGGACGGAGACGGAGCCAAGGTGCCTCACACCACCCTGTGGCGCGGGCCCACCCCTAGCCGCTCCACCAGGTGGTGAGTCCACCCCGGACTCCGCCTCCGACTCGTTTTCTCCCAGTACCTTCCTTTTGATATGAAACTTCATAATATATAATCCCTCGGATCCCCCGAGGTTCATATATCGTGTTTTCGTCGTGTTTTCGTTTCGATCTGTTTCTGACAGGTAGAGTCCCAAATTTGGAGCCACAATTTCTTCCTTTGGATCAACCAAGGAGGATCTCTTAGTGGATATCATCAACCCATACATGAGGGAGTTGAAGATTCATCCCAAGGAGTTATTGTTTAAAGACGGGGAGGTCTGGATAGAAGAGGTTCAAGGCCCTAAAGGTGAAGGAAGTCTAGAGGACAGGATGGAAGCACTAGAGCAAGAAGTCTTTAGGTACAACAAGATTGCGGAGCGCGAAGTGGATATCATCCACAAGATTTGTTCCGAACTCATCGCCGAGCACCAAAAGGAGACTGCTGAGTTCAAGGATGAAGTCCTCTCACTCCGCCAAACAACCAATGAACTTCAAGCACATCTCTACGATGTTCAAAATCAAAATTGTGAGTATGCAGTTAGATTTAAACGCAAAAGTGCTGGTGCAAGTTTCAGGATGCTGGTGACCACGATGTCCTTTGTTGATGGGAAGCCCTTACCCTGGAAGTCGGACGAAGATGAGAGGATACCACCACCACCACCACCAAAGGAGTAATTCGTCATCAGGTCTGGCATCCCTTTGGTTTGTTCCAAGCTTGGGGGAGTGTCGCGGTATCACATCACTATCTTCTATCTTTTTACCTTATTAGTAGTCATATCATGAATAGAGAAGTTATTATGTAGGATGCTTTGCATTATGGAAGTGTCCCCTCTCTTGTTAGATATGTACCCCTTGGTGTGAGTTGCTATTATGGAATATTAATGAGAAGTTCTATCATTCACTCTTTTTCATAGCTTATATTAGTTTTCAATTCGTGGTTATATGATTGATCTTGTTGTTAGTATTGGTATCACTTTAGGATCATTGAGTTAATTTAGTTGGTTTTGGCAAATCTGGCTCGATCAGTAGCAACACTATTTTTGAGAGTTGAATGAAAAGATAAAAGTACTCTAAAGAAATATAATTTCATCATCTTTCTTTCTTGATTTGCTCATAAGTTTAGTATTCTCTAGTTAAGATATTTTGTGCTGCCAAGGAAGATTGCATGTTTGTCTTTATCACCTGTATGTTTGCTTGTTTCCTTCAACTCTTATACTTGCTACCCAGCCTTGCTAGCCAAAAACCTGTACTGAGAGGGAATTCTTCTCGTGCATCCACTCCTTTAAACCAAAACCCACGCCATTTGTGTCCACCATACCTACCTATTAGCATTATTGCTATTCCAAGTAAATTATTGTTTTATCTACCTCCCAAATGAAACTTGTTATGTGAAAATTAGTGATTAAAGCTCTCACGAACTTGATGGCACACTTTACTTTCTTGCACTTAATAAACTTGAACCATTGTGCCCATCTATGTTGCGTATATGCTTGCACTTTGTAAGTTGTGAATTAGTAGAACCATGCTGTCATGGGGAATGCTTTCAACATTGCACTGGTACTTTGTACCTAGTTGATATCATGTTCTTTTGTCTATGGATGTCGTCGGTGTGAAATGAAAGGGGAGCTTGTAAGTCCATGGAGTTATGCATGTGTGTTAGAGAAACGTCTGGGCCGCTGGTCTAATCCATGCTGACATGGTGGAAACCTGCAGCGTAACCATAACGAGCATCTATGAAGCATTCTTCTTATAAAAAAAGAGTCCGATATTGAGAAAAAAGAGAAAAAGAAAAAATAGATTATGAAAAGAGGAAAGAGAGAAAAAGCACCATATTCCCATGGTAAATAAGAAGATTGCTGAGATGCTTGTTGTCTGCTTGCCTTGTCATTTTGATATGGGGATTCTTCCGTATCATCGGGCAAGGGGTACCCTATTGGCGGTTCTCTATGATACACATATGCTTACGATGACAAGAACTTACCGGTGACTAAACTTGAGTAGCATGAGGAGCGGCCCTCGTATTCAAGGGACATGATATTCTCAATTTACAACTTGTCAATGCATATCCTCATATTTGATCACTTTAACCTTAATCACCTAAAGATGCATATGGTAGGGGCAATGAGAGCTGAAAGCTAGTAAGTATCATAATTTTTGGGAGCTCTTTATGAGACTTGCAATCCCTGCTTCCCTCTGCGAAGGGCCTTTCTTTTACTTTTTAAGTTGAGTCAGTAAACATATTCCCTTCTATCTCAGCAAGTATTTTGAGTTGTTGTGTTTCATTCATTCATATGATGATTTATTCAATCATGTTTATTATGTTCCTTGTTTTGCACATTGCTCTTATCTTGGTGTTTACTACTTTGAAAGCTATCATTGAAAACCAGTTATTTGTGAACTCCAGCAAATTATCAACTATTCTTCGACCAAGAGCTAAGTTTGCCATTACCAATTATGATTTACTTTATGTATCTTTATTGTGTTTCCTTTACTCATTGCAAGTTGAGTTATATAATAGTGAGTTGTCTTCTATTATGATCTATGTATTTGATGAATGTGATGCTTCTTGTCCGTATTCTTTTATCGACTCTTCACTCCATAAACCTGAGGTCATGTTTATTGAGCTCAGTTTCGCTTGGGGACAAGCGAAGTCTAAGCTTGGGGGGAGTTGATACGTCCATTTTGCATCACTATTCTATGTCATAATTCACTGTTATTCATTGATATATTTCGTATTGAGAGGTGATACTTATGTTATTTCATCTGTTTTTGCATGGTTGATGACTTTTGGAGCATGGACCGCTGCACTCAGGATTCTGATGGAAAAGGTGCTGTTTGGAGGCAAAATTCGCGAAGATCAGAAAATCCGGGAAAATATACGGAAAATCCTATTTTTCCAGAAGACGAAGGAAGCCAGAAGGGGGGCTGGAGATGGGCCACATGGGGCCCACACCACCCCCTGGCGCGGGCCACCCTGGGCCGTGCCACCAGGTGGTGTGGCCGCCCTGGTCCACCCCTGGCACTCCCCTCTGGCGTATATTATCCTCCCGAAACCCTAAGACTCGAGGGGCAACCATAGAAAGATTCCGCCGCCTGTGCGGGGCGGAAAAGACTGAGAGAGAAAGATCTCTCCGGCAGACAGATTTCTGCCGGGGGAATTCCTTCCCCGAGAGGGGACATCTTCGCCATCAACACCACCATCAAGCTGGACTTCATCGAGATCATCATCACCACCACCATCATCACCATCAGCACCCTCATCACCATCTCCATATTGCTGTAACAATTGGGTTGAATCTTGCATAGTTCATAGGGGGAACTTTCCCGGTGTTGATTACTCTTTGTAGTTGATGCTATTGAGTGAACCATTGAATTATTGTTTATGTTCAGATTGTTATACATCATTATTCCATCTCTGATCATGATCCATATGATGTCTTGTGAGTTGTTCGTTTTGTTCTTGAGGACATGGGAGAAGTCATGTTGTTAGTAGTGGAGTTGTGTTGAGAAAGATTCAATAGTTTAATATTTAAGTTGTGGTGTACTTCTTCTAGTGGTGTCATGTGAATGTCGACTACATGACACTTCACCTATATGGGCCTAGGGAAATGCATTGTGTATTTGGCTACTAATCGTAGGGGTTGCCGAAGTGATAGAAACCTGAACCCCCGTTAGAAAACCATTGCACAAGGGACGTAAGGGTCTTAGAGTTTAAAGTTGTGGTTAGGTTTCTACCTTAATTACTTTTTTGTACTTACGGATGTTTGCAAGGGGTATAATCACAAGTATGTATTAGTCCTAGGAAGGTCGGTACATTAGCACAGGTTCACCCACACAACACTTAGCGAGCTAAAGAAGATTAATCAACTATATGAAGCGAAAGCACTTGACAGTCTTCCCATGTGTCCTCGAGAACGTTTGGTCATCTTAAGTAATACAACCGGCTTGTCCTTTTCTACATAAAGGATTGGGCCACTTGCTGCATTTATTCTTATTGTCTTTTGTATACTCGTACTTCGTTTACTTGCTTTATCAAAAACCCCTAAAAAGCCGTTTGCTAAGTATTTGCAGAGAATTCCTGATCCATACCACTAGCCAGCACCTTCTGCTCCTCGTTGGGTTCGACACTCTTACTTATCGAAAATACTGCGATACATCCCCTATACTTGTGGGTCATCAATGTCCGCTTTAAAACCGCATATTTGTCAAAAATTTGATGAAATATCTCTCTAGCATTCACTAATGACTAATTATTGTATAGATGTGCAAATATTCTCCTTGATCTTTTCCCTTGCTGGCCCTGGGCGTCGATAGTAGGAAGTAGCCTCGGCGAGCTTCCTAGATGCCTTGTGCGTCGACGGCCCGATGCTAAGTATTTTGGCATTTAAAAAAACATGTGGGCTCTGACGTCTCCATTTCCTATTAGATTAATTAAGCAAGATTACAAGAGTAGGGCCAGCTAGAGCCACATTTTACTAAAACATCCTCAGAAAAAAGGTACAACAACATGTATGTATGTTTGCGGAAGATCTATAGATTCTTCTTCTAGAGTCAAAATCCATCATATCGCCACCGACTGGCTGGAAGAACTTGTACCTAGAGAAGAGGACACTAGAGAACTTGGTAGTGTGCGAGAGCTCGAACTGCTTCTCGAGAGCTAGGTTGAACTGGACATGAGGGAACTTGTCGGTCGACAAGGTCCCAGTGGACAGGTTTTGTTCATCCACCTTAAAAACAGGGTCACCTTGTAGTCCTTCTTGGAATTGCCGAGGGCAACCTACCAAGAGAAAAAGAACATGTCATGCAAATATAGCTTGGGTCTAAACTCCACGCGTGCTCTACTGTAGTTCAAGTTTCATTCATGTTTCCTAGCAATAAAATAAGAACCACGTTCTAGTCCATCGTGCTTGAAATAGGATTAGACATGTCCACTTTTCTTATTGTGAACTTCTTACTGAAATAGAGAAATATCTATGACATCAAGTACCTTTCTGATATTAGATTCTTGATATTCATCTATTGATGCTAAAAATGTAGCATAAAACAGTAGCAGTTCAATTTTATCATTAAATATTCTGGACTCAATTGATCTGATATTCAAACTTTACTTTATGTTTAGATGATGACCGCAGGTGGGACAAAAGAGACATAAAGATTTGGCAGTAGCAGTACAAAGATGTATAACAATAAAACTAAAACTCAAATGTTTAATTTACCATTGAGTTAAGATAAAGTTATTTACCAAAGTAACCTCTTCATTCCGATTAGCATAAGAGTAGCGTCTAGCATAGTTTGAGTAGACATGTCAATTTGAGTATGCTTGCAGACAGGAAATGCAATATGGAGTCAATTCACATTCTTGCACTCAGCTCAAGAAACAAGATAATAATACAAACATGGTCAAAAGAAATTGTTCTTTTAGGTCAGGGACAATTGAAACTTACTCATCAGATAGCCGTATTTGCTTATCAAATTTAATTATTCTCTTTTATTATCTTGACCAAAATTTGTTAGATAAACAATACTTCAACTTGTTGCAGTTCCAGTTCTATAAAAGGAATAAAAAGCCAGAAGCATAGTGGAAATATAATGCCATTGTATTAGTTGCTTTCCTACCTAACTAGTGTCTCCAAGGAGATAATATAACTTGGAGTGTACAAGGAAATAAGCAGTCTTGTTCCTTACAATATATTGTGAGAAAAGCACAATTGACAATGTATTTAGTGTGAACCAAGTAGAGGTACACACATGTACTCCCTACAGTATATTGGAGTGAATGATTTGAGTGAGTAATGCAAGGAGAGTGATGCTTAATGGAGATAAAATGCTTAATACTGTTGTATTCAACAAATGCTTTGCACAATCACATACAGTATAACAAACCCAACTATCCATAAAATTCTTATATATCCAACAAACTTTTGACTGTTACAATGAGTCAGAACTCAGGAAACACCAAACAGAACAAGAAAGCATAAGAATCATACCCTTGTTTTGAATAAACATAAGCAATGCCCTTTCCTAGGCTTGAATCTGGATCCATTAGATACATTACATTACATTTTTAGACATGACATAGAACATTTTGAGATGTACTACAGCCATATGAAATAATTGTGGCATTTGACTGACACATAAACAAATCAGTAGTCAAAATCAGACAAGAATGGATATAACTACATGATAACACGTATTCTAGCATTGCTTGACAACAAACACTATTCTATGTATCCACTACAAAAATTAAGCATGTATCGGTTATTGACAAGATCTCAAACAAGTGCCATGGCTACAACAGAGCACATCAAAATTCAGGTTTTGACGATATCTCAAACTAATTGCATGCTTGATTTTTACTATTTTAGTAAACAAGAACAAGATCTAATCATCACTTGAATCTAACAAGTGAGAAGAAATAGTAAATAAATGGAGAAAAGGAACCAAAGTGTAACCCTGAATCGGGTCTATGCAGATCTTAGCATTTCCATAAAAATCCGCATAGAATCGATTCAAAGACGCTCACCAAACACTCTACGGTGGGTGGATTTTAAAACAAGTAGTTATATCACAATAGTTTACAACAAAACCCACAAGAAATATATATATATATATACAACAATGACTCGACGAGTCAAGAATACAAATTATACAATTCAAGAAGAATGCAAAATAGTATCTGAAAGAGATATGCCCTAGAGGCAAATAATAAATAGGTTTATTATCATATTTCAAACTACTCATAATAGTTTCATACTATGATATAACTGTATCAAGAGGAAATATTGATACATGTATGGTATGCAAACAAATAAAGTCCCTAGTAGTCTCTATTCAACTAGTTCGTTGGGCAACCGATGATCAAGGTTTCCTGGTGATGGAGCATTTATGCTAGTTGACAATGGAGTCATGTCATTGGAGAATTATATGATGGACATTACCCACATAAGTATTACAACATGATCTAGTCACATGGTTCATTGTTCTGGTATTTAGAAACAAAGTGACCTTCTCCTTAGACCGTGAGATCATACTAATCACTGTCTCCCGTGGATGCTTTGATCACATCATGTATTGTACAAAAGTCTCATACGTGGATGACATTCTGAGTGGGAGCGTGACAACATTCATTAATATGTGTTTCACATATAGTGAATGAAGTAATTGATATTAGTAATATAATGAAATATTCTGTGAATGAAGTTGATCAAAATATTGGACATTGAAATCTATAGAGATAGATTGGTGTGTTTAATAAAACATCAAATTCAATATGTTTCTGTTCAGATTCTGAAAGTAAAGTTCAGAATGTACTAGTTCGGATTCTGAAAGAGTTCAGAATGGAACAAGAAAGAAAGGGTCTTACTTATAAAACTAGATGAAACATTGAGTATAAAACAACGATGGTTGAGAAGAATATTTGAGAGTGTCCTCATTTCCTATGTCTCTATCATAGGTTCTTATACAAAACTATGTTGTATACTTGATAAAAATGTGCCCATGCTCTTGGATAGAAAAACAAGTTTTAAAATGATTCATGCAAATCTAAAGTAGGATTAAGTGTATCATCAGGACCATAGTAAAATAGAATGATATACATTGATATTGAGGTAGGAAACTACTTGAATAATAGAATAGTATGTCAAGTTTGGACAATGAAGTTCGAGTTCAACTCATTGTTTTGCTAGTATATATGATAAGAGTGAAATTTCTCGTGACTGATCGACAATCATTGTAATACTAAGCAAGAAAGTCTCGCTTTGTCACGAAACCAAATACTTTGACACATTATGAGATAATGGTGTGTGTCAAAATTAGGAAACACTAATGATTTGCAAAAGGACATATGGATCTGAAAAACAGATGAAAAGATAAGACGTTTTCCATGAGCAATCATGATATAAAACACATGTGTTTAATGATCAGTAAACAAATGCAACTAGATTATTTGTACTCTAGTGCAAATAGGAGACTAAAGGAGATATGCACTAGATGCAAATAATAAATAGGGTTATTATCATATCTCAAACTAGTTCATAATAATTTCATACTATGCTATAACTGTATCAAGAGGAAATATTGATATAGGTGTGGTACGCAAACAAACAAAGTCCCTAGCAGCCTCTATTCAACTAGTTCATTGAGCAATCGATGATCAAGATTTCCTGATCATGGAGCATTTATGTCAGTTGATAACAGAGTCATGTCATTGGAGAATGATATGATGGACATTACCCACGTAAGTATTACAACATGATGTAGTCACATGGTTCATCGTTCTGATATTTAGAAACAAAGTGACCTTCTCCTTAGACAGTGAGATCATACTAATCATTGTCTCCCGCAGATGTTTTGATCACATCAACCGTCATGACCATAACTGAGTGACTATAAAGGTGTGTATTGGGTATTCCAAAGTAACATGTTGAGGCATATACATCAAAATGGGGATTTGTCCACCAGGTGACGGGAACATACACCAGGCCCACTCGGTGAGATTGTATCCAATAAAGCTGCAGCGTATGACTAGGTCATGAGAATACGATATCACGATATGAATTAAGTAGACCCGTTGGTAACGATATTAGTATATTGATACTAAAGATCAAATCTCGGACAAGTCATGTATTGGAGAGACAAAAGGAATTGGACACGGAGTTTATGGTTCCAACGACAGAGTTTCATGGAATGCATAGGGGTCATTATAGACATCTCGGTCCCGCTATTGAGCATTGATCAGACAAAGATATCGATCATGTATGTGCCATTCTCAAACCATAGGGTAACACACTTAAGGGTCTGACGAAATTCTTATATTGATATGGAAGCGAAGGGGTCACCGATGAGAAAGAGAATATCAGAATTGTTCCAACAGATGATTATCGGAATAGTTCCGAAGAGTATCTGAAGTTGTTCAGAAGAAGCAAATAAGCCAAAAGGTATTTTAGAATAATAGAGATTTATATATGTTAATTATTAATTAATATATATTAAAAATGTATTTGTGGCGTAACTTCCTCTATTGGACCAAATCCCTGGAGGGAAAAGGCCCCGAGGAAGCCACCCCAATAGGCAGCACTGCCGCTGCTGCCGCTGGGCCATGTCGGCCAGCCGGCTCACGCGGGCAAGCGCGAGCGGGCGCTAGCTAGTCATCGCTAGCGAGCCCCGGCTAGACGGCCCACACGGGTGTTGGCGAGCATGGGCAGAGGCGCTGGAGAGCGGGCGCGCTAGCAGGACGCGCGTGGTGCACCCGGCCGCCGCCGCCTCGTTGGCCGCTGCCAGGCCGCCGCGTTCGCGGGCCACTGCTAGGTCATAGCTGGGCTGGCACGTGGGGTGACCCGCTTGGCCATCGTCTTAACCTCGGCCGGCTACTCCTTCTTTTACACTTTTCTTTAGTCCCACATTGGGACTTTAGGGAGGGGATTCCCCATTTTCCCCTATATAAAGAGGTGTATATTGTGGAAAAAAGACACACAAATATAAAAGGGAATTTTCTAAGCTATTTTCCTTAGGAAATTTCCCCCTCTTTCTCAGTTGAATATCGCGAGTGCGGTTCCACAAAGACCTATGCACCTGAGAGTCAACACCACCGGCATGCCGTCGCGCTGCTAGATCCTAGTTCCATAGGGTCTAATTCCGCATCCCGGCAGGATCAATGGGAACGGGAGTTGCCATCAGACATCGTACGTGCGCGATACCTTGGGGGCACTGCTACTTGTGGTGCTAGAGCTGTCGTGCAAGGACCAGGATATGACGAGCGAGGAGCTTCGCGACCTTGAGGTTAGCTACGATTGTCTGTTTCATCCACGTTCTCCGCGAGATGTTAACCGCGTTCGGTCTACAAGGGTATGTCACTAAAACACCATCCCTGCTACTGCATTAACTCTTAGATAGATCCTGGCTTCGAGTGTTGCGCTAGCTAGTAAATTTTTTTCTGTTGTGAACCCCTTAAGTAACCAAGTAAAAATAAGAACCAAATGGGACTAAGCGTCATGTAGAATAACCAAGCGGCGTTCATAACCCTGTCTGGGCCAAGTCGGAAGGGTAACCGTGCTAATATTGTCGATCACATACCTATCAAAACCAAATGGATGCCAACAAAGGGTAAATGAAAAAGAGAGAGGTCAGTACTGAGGCCAGTAGATGGCGAGTCTTAAAATTCGGCGGCTCTCGCCTACATGGGTATGGTGGGTTGAGCTGTAGAAAAACTTTCACTATCTAACTTATAGAGACACGCTATAACTTTAGATATTAGAGCGAGATAAGAGAGCGCTATACGGTAACAACAGTATAACACCAAGCATAACCCATCTGAAGATTTTTCTCTTAAAGACCAGTCGAGAAAGATCTCTTACGGAACACACACTTTGCAATTTTAATTACCCAGTTATTTAGTTAGTAAGGCTAATTAGTATTCATATTATTAGAGGAAAAGCATTAGTACCATTGTCTATGATCATGAAGTACTCCTGAGGATCTGCCGCCCCGCGACCTCCGCTGCCTCACTACTGCCGTCGACACGCCATGCCACCACGCCGCCGCACGCGCAACGTGACCGGCTACCATGGCGTGCGTCAGCGGTCCTCAGGCCACTACACCACAGAGGTCACCGTCGGCGGCGAGCGGCCCTGGCTCGGCATGTTCGAGACCAAAGGGCTAGACGCTCGCACCTTCGAAGCCGCCGCGTGGGATCACGACTTCCCCAAGTCGCTTCTGAACTTTGACGACGTCAAGAACGTCAAGAGGGCCATCTTCGT
The DNA here is from genome assembly GCA_916181665.1 of Avena sativa. Taxonomy (NCBI): domain Eukaryota; kingdom Viridiplantae; phylum Streptophyta; class Magnoliopsida; order Poales; family Poaceae; genus Avena; species Avena sativa. Next base: position 690,886,201 of record OV702289.1, read on the forward strand.
CGCTAAGACACACATCCGCACCGGCCGCGACGTGCAGGAGCACCGCCGTCTCTCCACGGCCGAGGCCGATGACGAGCTACGACAGTTCGCCGAGGCTCACGGCAAGCACGTGGCGGCGGAGGAGGCGTTCTACACCAAGATGGAGGCGGATAAGAAGAAGAAGAACGCCGATGGCGTCGGGCCATCGATGGCGCCGAAGCCGACAGAGTACTCCTACAGGTTCTTCGATTTCTCCGATTGGTGCAACATGGAGTAGTTGCAATGTTGTTGTGTGCAATTTAGATGTTTGTATGAATGTTTAGAGCAGCCGCTGTGGCACCCAGGCCCTATTATAGGGCAACCAGAAAACTGAGACACAGTTTTCTGCCCTAAAAACTTTTAGGACAGTTGTTTTGACTTTTTAGGGCAAAAATTTTAGGGCTGCCATTAGAGTTGCTCTAAGTACTTCCACACCAAGTTTTTATTTTGTTATCTGTCTTGGCTATTAGGATGAATTATTGCAGATCGCCCTAGTGCATAATCGATCGAGTTGAGTGAGAGCATATGAGAAGGGAAAATATCCAGTGATACCATGCGTTACATGATACCATGCAAATTTATAAGTGTCAAAAAAATTCGAAACAAATTTGTTGATGTTAACAAGATATGTCTTTACATTGCCTAAAATAAAAGTTGTATCACTAGCGTTAAAATACACCTTTTGCCCATCCTTTGAATAATTCTTGGATCCGGCTACTGCTGAGCCTCCGCCGGCCAGATTCGGTCGGGCATCACCGCTTCTTGTGTTTTGGATGGATGTGTGTACCATGTACGTTCGTGTGAAATCGTCCTCTCGTGGTGTGCGCTGTTGAGTTTCGTTTAGTATAAGCTAGGTAGGACTAGGATGCAGAGTTGCTCGTCCTATGAACCTGCAGCTGCATCGCAGTTCGTGGGACAATCTGCATCATGTGTCGATTGACTGATGAGTGGTGGCACCTATCAGGGCTCCGCAATATATAGCACGGAGAATCAATAAAAGAAGGAAAACGATATGTATCATCCGGGGGATGAAACGTTTTCATCCCCCGGTTCCTCCGCATCGCGCCACTTGCGCACGTTCCTCGCGCACGCGCTGCACGCACTGCTCTCGTTTGTGTGGACCCCACCCTCCTCCGGAAAATATCTTAGGCTTATCTTCTTCCCCGCCGCCCCTTCCTCTCTCTCCCCCGAGTGCTGCTGCTGCCATGGGAGAAAAAATCACGATGACGCGCTGCAAAGTCAGTGCTGCCACATTCAAATCCACGCGCCGCTGCTCCAAGCCACACGCCGCTGCTCCAAGTTGTGCTGCTATGTATGGGTGGCCGGCGCTGCTGCGGATGGCAGGCGCCCTTGCAGCCAACGGCGGGCGGCACTACTGCGTACGGCGGGCGGCGCTGCCACGGAAGGTGGCGACCGACGCTGCTACGGATGGCGGGAGGCGATGCTACAAAGGCGCGACGGCCCTGCTACACGGTCACGGTGGCGCTGCTACAACTGTCGTGCCAACCCTGCTACAGAGACGCGGCGGCGACTCTACAACTTGCGGCGGCGCTGCTACAACTCATGGCGGGCCTTGCTACAGATTCCAAAGCAGCGCTGCTATAGATGCGCGGAGGCGCTGCTACAAGATGTGGTCGGTGTGATACCGCTGCAAACGATGGCTTCTCCAGCGAAGGTACAAGCGGCGTGAGGCTCTGCTACCAGCCGGCGCGCCGTCCATGGCCTAGGGTTCCGCTGCGGCGCTGCTCCCTGCCATGTTTGGCTATTTTTGCTATCTGCGGTGGTCAAATTTGCTACATACACTAGTCGGCGTTGCTACATATGACAGAATATTCTGCTACATAGCATGTTTTTCGACAATGTCTTCGGTGAATTCGGGTTTTGCTACATGTTTGTTATTTTTTTGCTACATTTGTTTTCGGATTTTGCTATAATATCGTAATTTTTTTGCAACGTGACATCCCCTGTGAGGCATCTGACGAGGTGTCTATAAAAGTCTCCGTCGATGTTTCCGATGAAGTAGTTTTTTTGCTACATTAGAAGAACTTTTTTGCTACAAGTCTATTGTGGTTTTGCTACAACAGTGTCAACTTTTTGCTACAAGGTCTTCGGCGAGAGTCACCGGCGAGTTTTTTTCCGACGATGTTTCCGGCGAAGTCGGTTTTGCTACATTAGCATAATTTTTTTGCTGCATGGTCTTCGGCGAGGTCTCTGGCGAAGTCTCCGGCGGGACGTTCTATTTTCTAGAACGAACCTTTTTTTTGCTTTGGAAGCAAAACCGGGAACATTTATAGCAAAAAGAGATATTCTGCAGCAAAACCAGGATTTTAGGCTATTTTTGGGACACGTGGCACGTATGGGAGAAGGACGATAGGACGATGGGAAACCCCCATCGTCCGAGGACGCCTAGCGCTGGCCATAAAAGAATCTGTAGCTGCCGCTACGGTTTGATCGGTAGGTGTGTCGTTCAAGTTGAAGTCTTGAACAAGCAAGGAGTGAAATTAAATGCCAGCGGCTCCTTAATTTGGGAGGACCTTCAGGTAGCATTGCATTTCCCTGTCCGTTCATCATCGACTGTTCTGAGAAGGATGCCTCGTCTGCTCTATAATTTAGAAACCTAATTAAGTAATAAGACTATCCGAATGGAGTACAGTTTAATCCAAATAAGGAACTTTCCGAATACGTGTGGCAAATGATGCGGTGCCAAAGCGACATCATTGATCGCGCAGGCAGGTCAAAATCATAGGCATCGACCGACATCGTGGTACGGTGGCGAATGCGATCTCTGGCTCTGACCGCGGAGCAAAGACTCTGCAGCGGTTTGCGGTTACACGTCGTTAGGAGAGCAGTTCGACGAGCAGTTGGGTAAATGGAGTACCTACTTCCGAGTTCAAATTTCCAAAATTGGGAGCAGTTCTTCGTCATTGCAAAGTCTCTACATCTCGATCGTCGGTGAATATATACGTGAAAGATTGAGTAGTACTACTAGTTCTATTCTAAGAGAACTGCGTATGCGATCATCTGATCATGAGAAAGTCTATTGTACCTGCTCTACTCTCTCCGTCCGCAAACAAGTGTACTTCTAGCTTTTGTCTAAGTCAAACATAATCAAATTTGACTAACGTTATAGAGAAATATAGAAACATATATTACATCAAACTAACATATTATAAAACTAAATTTAAAAACAAATCTAACAGTATCAATTTACTGTCATAAATATTTATACGTTTTCCTGAAAAGTTAGTCAAACTTTACTAAGCTGACTTAGGACAATGCTAAAAGTACACTTATTTGCGGACGGAGGAAGTACTAGATAGGAACTCCTCATTCTCTCGCTCTTCTTCTATTTTTACTACAGCTTGATTGCAACATTTGCCACATCCAACTAATTCTGGGTGTGTAGTCAAAGCTAAAATTTACAAGATGTGCAATAAAACCTAGAGTTAATTTTATAAATGTCATTGCAATTTTTGGCTATTTAAGAAACGTCATTATAATTTTTAACTTTTAAAAAATGCCATTGCAATTCTATGTATATATATGCCATTATGCCCCACTTAAACGCATATACTGGTCAATATACACATGTATTTACATCTATACTATACACTGTGGGGCACCAAATCAGGCTGACGTGGTCTGGCTCAAGCCGAAAAATAATAAATTTATTTTGGAATAAATTAGGGTCCTTGTTATAGCTTTTAGGTTCAACATTCAATAAATGTAACATGTATACGACATGCATATAAAAACCATTCGATATATATCTAAATGGATATTATATACGTATACAGAGCCTTCAGTAGAGTTTCGTGTCCAAATGGCCATCACATGCATGAATGCATATATTGTTCAAGGTACGCAGCTGGATGAAGAGTACGCAGGCATCGGAGACTCGCAGCTTTGCATACACACATGACAAGACAATTAACTGACGTTCCCGTCCCCTCTGCTCATGTTTGAATATTCATCTCAGAAAAGCGGAAATATCGGCCATCAGTACCGTAAGTGAACTTAACCACTTATGTGTTTGAGTCGAGCCAGTGAACGTTATGTATTTTGACTGTCGAATCAAGCTGCCAAATACACTAGTGATTAATGTGGAGCCCCATAGTATATACGTATGTACCAAAACAATACGTGTGTATATAGTCTGGTATACGTGTTTAAATGGGCGTAATAGCATATATGAGATGTACATAGATTTATAGTGGTATTTTTCAAAAGTTGAAAGTTGCAATGGGGTTTCTCAAATAGCCCGAAATTACAGTGACGTCTATCAATTAACCCTAAAACCTATAGTAATGGAGTCATCGTGAAGTATATTTTTTATGTTGGGAGCGCCTACATCTCAGGTCTCAGGTGCCTGAAAACTTTTTACCATCCTACTATTTGTGTTTATTCTCAGTCGGTTGACATCATCCTAAAATTTATAACCATTATAAATTGAGTGTCAACAAACCACATCAAAGACATGCGTCTGTTCTAGTAGTAGTAAGATTGTTGGCACCGTACGTACTATTGCTCGGTCGAAATTAAAAATAGAAATGCTACACTTACGGAATCTGAGCTACGGAAACATTTTACGGGGTGAGGTGGAGAAAGCGGGCTGGTGCAATTTTTTTCCCCCTCCCATGATTCCAGGAACCGTAATCCAATATGTTAAGCCCACGTCAGTCCGTAACTCATATTCCGTAAAAACCAGTCCGTATGTGTAGCATTTCTGATTAAAAATTACGCGCACCAATAGGAAACGCGCCATGCATTACCCTGAAAGAAAAAAAAAAAGGCAACGCGGCATGCATGCAATGCATTTGCCTTTTTACTTTCGCATACCTACCTGCATGCATGAAACTGGCATCTGAGAAGGACACCGGGACGGAATCCCCTGGACAGAAAATGATTGAGCCATCGATCCATCCTTCGGATCCAAGCAAAGGGCCTCTCTTATGATCACCAGCGCTCTGGCTATAAAGCTCGCTCTCGACAGACTGTGTGAACCACCGAGCCAGCCACATGCACACAGAGTGAGAAGAGTCCCCTGCTGCACCTAACTGCAAACACACGTACGATACGATCAACGTGCACGCAGGCTTCCATTCTCTGCCGAGAAAAGGAAGATGGCTTGTGGCGTGTACCGTGTTGGCGCTCGCGCCGTCGTCCTCCTGGCCGTCGCCGTCGTGCTCGGCCTCGGCGGCGAGGCGCAGCAGCTGAGCGAGGGGTTCTACGACGGGTCGTGCCCCGGCGTGCACAGGGTGGTGCGGCGCGTGCTGAAGGCGGCGCACCAGGCCGACCCGCGCATCTACGCCAGCCTCACCCGCCTCCACTTCCACGACTGCTTCGTCCAGGTAAGCAACCACAGCCTTCCTGCCCGCCGTATATATACGTGCGTTGCACACATTTGGTTTTGGCACGTCCGTCGTGATCGCCCCGTGTTTTGTTGAACTTCGATCGTCAGGGATGCGACGGGTCGATCCTGCTGGACAACAGCTCGAGCATCGTGTCGGAGAAGTACGCGAAGCCCAACAACAACTCGGCGCGGGGGTACCCGGTGGTGGACGACGTCAAGGCGGCGCTCGAGAAGGCCTGCCCCGGCGTCGTCTCCTGCGCCGACATCCTCGCCATCGCCGCCAAGGTCTCCGTCGAACTGGTATGTGAGACGTATAGACAGATGTATATTAAATACTACATAATCCTCACTCACATCATCATCCGTACGTCAAGTCCATTCGTGTTGGAAGTTCCTAAAAAAACCGAACTCCATTGGAAGTTGACCTGTGGACACATGCTTATTTAGCCGACCACTTGGCAACGTACTGGTAGCCAAAAGGCGCGGTAGCTGCAGCCTACATATGCTAGACCCTGCGCCGCAGCAATAATTCAGAACCCGTCGGTGCAAAATAATTGAGCGCTAGTAGTACAATGCAAACGACGTAGTACGACGACTATCGGTAGTAGCATTTCACTGCCTGAATTTTTAGAGCAACCGCGACGCGACAATGCCTACCGGGCAGACAGGCACGTGGTTTCCATAGCTAAACAGCAAAAGACAGAACGTAGCTAGCTAGTACGAGGTGGGGATAACCAAAGTCACGTCGCACAGGCTGTCGATCGACCAAAGCACGAAATGTCGTATCACACAACAAACCTTTCATTCAGTGCCGCTCTTTAATCCAACACACTGTCTGTCACATGACGAACAACGGACGTCTCATGGATCACACATGCGTGCACTGCAGTCGGGAGGCCCCCGGTGGCGCGTCCCGCTGGGCCGGCGCGACGGCACCACGGCCAACATCACGGGAGCCAACAACCTCCTCCCGAGCCCCCGCAACAACCTCACAATCCTCCAGCGCAAGTTCGCCGCCGTCGGCCTCGACGACACCGACCTCGTCGCCCTCTCAGGTAAACAAACCAAACCCATCGTTTGCTGATCTCGATCGTCATGCCGTCATTCTGACGCTCGTTACCTCGTGGATATTGCAGGCGCGCACACGTTCGGGCGTGCGCAGTGCCAGTTCGTGACGGACAGGCTCTACAACTTCAGCAAGACGGGCAAGCCGGACCCGACGCTGGACGGCGGCTACCGGGGGCTACTCGCGGCGAGCTGCCCGCGCCGGGGCGGGAACAAGACGGCGCTCAACGACCTCGACCCGACCACGCCCGACACCTTCGACAAGAACTACTTCACCAACCTCGAGGCCAACCGCGGGTTCCTCCGATCCGACCAGGAGCTCTTCTCCACGCCCGGAGCGCCCACGGCCGCCATTGTCGACCGCTTCGCCAGCAGCGAGAAGGCCTTCTTCAGGAGCTTCGCCGCGTCCATGATCAAGATGGGGAACGCCAAGCCGCTGACGGGCGGCCAGGGGGAGGTCCGGAAGAACTGCAGGAAGGTTAATGGAAGCTAGAAAGCGGGGATGCGTCGACTCGGTTGTAAATGCGATGAATTTCAATTCAGGCTCTTTTTTTTGGTCATGTGTAATGTTTCCATCTACGATGCGCTCAAGCATGCATGTACTTTAATTAAACACTTTAATTTATGAATTTATTTGTTATTTATACACACCATTAATCATGTTCGCGGCCAGAAAAATAATTATAAATTAGGAACATAATTAAGCAAGTAAGCATCTCGTGCTTGGTCACCGATTACTGTTAACTACTCCTCCGAACTTGGTTTTGTCTAGATTCGGACGTATCTAACACTAAAATAAGTTTAGATACGTTCGAATCTAGACAAATCTAAATCAACTAATTTGAGTCGGAGGAAGTAGTATATATATCCCAGCCTGGCATCAGGCCGAATGCCTTGAAAGCATACAGGATTCCTTAAATTCAGAAATATTCGTGGAATACTCGAAAATACAAATTCTCTAGTATGAACACTCAATCACAAACAAACCTGCAAGGGGTATTAGAATTGAGTTAGAATTAGAGTAGGACTCTAGTCCTAAGTCGGTTCGGCCGATCCCCTCCTCTTTTCTATATAAACCTTATTGTTCAAATCAATACAAGTTATTATTATTCCAAAATATCACGGGATCAGAGCAGGAGGTCCTAAGATCAAATCCTCGGCAACGTAAAAATTAAAAACAAATATTGCGGCTCTCCAAACAAACGTCATAATAGGCCAAAGGGCAAAGACGCCTAGGTTTTTTCGCACCTAGATGGCTCCGCCAACTCTGCCGTCGCCGTCGACACGTCCACTCTAGACGCCGGCTGAAGCCTGCGATGCCGGCGCACCTCTATCTTCCTCCTCCACCTCTACTCTCCACCAAATTCTTCCAGCGCCGGCCCCTCCAGCGACGACTCCACCAGCGCCGACACCTCCCTCTGTCGCGGCCCCCTCGCCAACCTGGCAGCCGCAACACGATCCGTGGACGGGTCTCGTTCAGGCATGGCCTATGCCCTGGTCGACTCCTTCTCCCTACGGCGCCCCACCGGCCTACACCGGGACATCGAGTCCTAGTATTCGTCCATCCATAGGCTCGCTAGGGCCTCTTGGACCTCGACCTCCGCAGCAGGTCTACACCGCCCAAGCTCCACCGACGGCCTACATGGCGCCCACGCGCCACAATACAATGCCATCCTCGATGCCAATGAACTACATGTACGGGGCTCCTCCGACACTACCTTACATGCCTACGCCATCGCCATCAACCGCTTCATCAACCGCCCCACCAAGCTAGGGCCAATCCGCCTTCATCGCTGCCATGAACAATTTCACGCTCAACAACCTACGGATTGGATTTTTGATTCTGGTGCATCTTCGCACATGTCTTTAAATATGTATTTTCTGTCAGCTTGTTCTTCTTCCCCTTTTTCCTCTATAACTATTGGTGATGGTTCTTCAATTCCTATATCTTGTACCGGTCAATCATACATCACTAATCCCCACACAAATTTTCTTCTCCACAATATTCTTGTTGCTCCATCTTTAATCAAAAATCTCATCTATGTTCGTCGCTTTATTATCGACAACAATGTTTCTTTAGAGTTTGACCCATTTGGCTTATCTGTGAAAGATCTGAAAACGGCGGAGATCCTCGCTCGCTATAATAACTCGGGCGATCTCTATTCTCTACATGGCGCACCATCTTCCACACCTCAAGCTATGCACACCTCCATCGACCTTTGGCACCATCGGCTCGGCCACCCCAATAAAAATACCATGTCTTCTTTGCTTCAAGAATTTAGTCTCCCTATTGATAGTTCTAGTTCTTCTCATGATCCCTCTATTTGTAATGCCTGTCAATGCGGCAAACATGTTAGATTACCTTTTGGCACATCAACTACCTATAGTACTTTTCCGTTTGAGTTATTGCATTGTGATCTATGGACCTCTCCGCTTCCTAGTATTTTTGGTTTCAAATACTATCTTGTTATTATTGACGATTACTCTCACTACATATGTACCTTTTCTATTTGCGCCAAATCCGATGTGCACTCAATTATTCTAAATTTTTGGTGATATGTTCTTACACACTTCGGCCTTTTCATACGTTTTATCCAATGTGACAATGGCCGAGAGTTTGACAATACCCAAAACAGATCTTTCTTTCTCTCTCAAGGCATTCTCTTACGTTTTTCTTGTCCATACACTTCTCCTCAAAACGATAAAGCCGAACGATCCTTATAATCCATCAATGACATACTCCGTACTTTACTCATCCAAGCCTCTCTCCTCCCTCGGTTTTAGGCTGAAGCCCTTCGCACGACAACATATCTCCTCAACATCCGACCAACCAAAACATGTCCACTCTATACTCCCTTTCAGTCTATGTTCCTACATCATCCCGACTATTATGAATGACATGTTTTTGGTTGTCTTTGTTTCTCCAACACCGCCTCCACCGCCCCGAAAAACTTTCTCCTTGCTCATTACCATCCATTTATCTCGGACCCTCCAACGATCACAAAGGCTCTCGATGTTTTGACCCCTCTTCTGGACGTGTTCTTGTCTCACGTCATGTCATCTTCGATGAAAATACTTTACCATACTCCTTCATCTAGTCGTCTACGCCTATTTCTTCCTCGCCTACCCAACATACGATCATGCCGCGCTCCCTTATCCCCGCCTTCGTGTCCGCGGTCACCTCTGCCGCGGCAGCCAACCAGCCAGTCGAGGCCCCGCGGCAGCCTGCCGCACCACTTTCTCTTGTCATGGCAGGATCTCCTGCCAGGTCCTCGTCCACCACCACCACGTCCTCTGCAGGAACAGACACACCTACCCTATCTCCTGCTAGCGCCGCTAGTACTCTGAGTAACTCTCCCACTCCACAAGTTCCTCCTCACACCGTTCTCGTCACTATTACCGCTAATGATCATGTCATGTGTACTCGTGGTAAAAAGGGCTTTCACGTTCCTCACCGTTTTCTTAACCTCAATGTCACCCCAAATATTCCCCAATTCCTACCTCCTAAAAATGAGCTCTTCTAGATGGGTCTTCCCCAATTTCCCCAATTCTGCCATGCGTGATGAGTTCGATGACTCTCGTTCCTAAACCTCTTGGCGCCAACGTGGTTTCAGGCAAGTGGGTTTTTCGCCACAAATATAATTCCGATGGGTCTCTCGCATGGCACAAGGCTCGTTGGGTATGCCAAGGTTTTTCTTAACAGCAAGGGATGGACTTCGATGAAACCTTTTCACCTGTTGTCAAACCAAGTACTATTCGCATTATTCTCAGTCTTGCTAAATCTTCCTCATGGCCGATTCATCAACTTGATGTTAAAAATGCTTTTCTGCATGACACTCTCAATGAGACCGTCTATTGTCAACAACCCTCTGGATTTGTAGATTCTTTCCATCCTAACTTTGTGTGTCTTCTCCAAAAGTCTATTTACGGTCTTAAATAAGCACCACGTGCGTGGTTTCAATGCTTCGCCACATTTATTCAAACTAATGTTTCCTTCCCTCTAAATCCGATTCCTCTCTCTTTATTTTTCGCTCTTCTACTCAAACCGCTTATCTTCTTCTCTATGTCGATGATATAGTTCTAACCGCCTCCTCCGACTCCTTTGTTAGCCATATTATCACCCTTCTCAATCAGGAATTCTCTATGACTGATTTAGGACCACTTCATCATTTTCTCGGTGTTACCGCTTCTCGAAATTCTTCCACTCTCTTTCTTTCTCAACGCCAATATATTATCGATCTCTTATCTCGTGCTAGCATGCTTGAATGTCAGCCCAGTCGTACCCCTGCTGACATCGGTGCCAAACTATCGGCGGATGGTGATCCTGTTCCCGATCCTACACTCTATCGCAGTCTCATAGGGGCACTACAATATGATACTCTCACTCGTCCTAATATTTCTTATTCTGTTTAGCAAGCTTGCTTGTATATGCATGATCCTCGTGTTCCCCACCTTTCTCATGTTAAACGAATTCTCCGCTATCTCAAAGGCACTCTCGACCATGGTCTACTTTTTAATTCTTCTACTCCTACAAGCTTGACAGTTTATTCTGATGTAGATTGGGCAGGTTGTCTAGATACTCGATGATACACATCCGGCATTTGTGTTTATTTGGGTGATAATCTTGTTTCTTGGTCTTTGAAAAGGCAGGTTACAGTTTCTAGGTCATCGGCGGAAGCAGAATACCGAGCGGTTGCTGATACGTTGCAAACGTATCTATAATTTTTGATGTTCCATGCTTGTTTTATATCTACTTTCTTATGTTTTGTCCATACTTTGGAGTACTTTTACACATTTTCTGGAACTAACCTATTAACAAGATGCCACAGTGCCAGTTGCATGTTTTCTTCTGTTTTTGGTTCCAGAAAATGAATATTCTCGGAATTGGACCGAACAAAAGCCAAAGTCGATATTTTACCGGAAGACTCACAGAGCCAGAAGACGAGACGGAGAGGGGCCAGGGGCTGGCCACACCATGTGGTGGCGCGGGTCCCCCTGGCCACGCCACCAGGTGGTGTGGGCCCCTGGTCCACCCTCTGACATCGCACTTTCGCTTATAAGAAGCCTCCGATGCAGAAACCCTAAATAATCCAGCCTCCAGCCACGAAAAGTTCCGTAGCGCCGCCGCCACCGAAGGGGAGATTCGGGGGACAGAAAGTCTCTGTTCCGGCACCCTACCGGGACGGGGAAGTGCCTGATGACCCACAAGTATAGGGGGTGTATCGCAGTATTTTCGAGGGAAGTGAAACCCCATTTATTGATTCGATACAAGGGGAGCCAAAGAATATTTATAAGCCTTAACAACTGAGTTGTCAATTTAGCTGCACCTGGAAACAATCTTGCTCACAGCAGTTTATCAGTAGTAAAAGTTTTGTAGTAGGAATAGTAAAGTAACAGCAGTAGTAAAGCAAAGACAGTAGTAACAAAAGCAGTAAACAGTGGGATTCGAGTGCGGTAGGCATAGGGATGGATGGACGGGCGTTGCATGGACAAGACAATTCAAATAGCATTCAGAACATAGGGCAATTGCATAGAAATAAGATAAAACATCCAAGTACTAGACAATCCTAGGCATGTGTTCCGTATATAGTCATACGTGCTCGCAATGAGAACTTGCACAACATCTTTTGTCCCGCCAGCCCGTTTGCAGCGGGGCCTCTAGGGAACTACTGGCAATTAAGGTGCTCCTTTTAATAGAGCACCGGAGCAAAGCATTAACACTCCGTGAACACATGTGATCCTCACATCAAATCCATTCCCTTCCGGTTATCCCGATTTCTGTCACTTCGGGGCCATAGGTTCCGGACAACAACGTGTGTATACAACTTGCAGATAAGACCAAAAACAATACTATTATAATGAATCAATAACATGTTCAGATTTGAAATCATGGCACTCGGGCCCTAGTGACCAGCATTAAGCACAACAAGTCGCAACAAAGTCATAAAGCACTAATAAAAGATACTAGGCACCATGCCCTAACAATCTGATGCCATTACATGAACGATCTCATCCAATCCCTACCATCGCCATAGCCTACAGCAGGGGATTACTCACTCATAGATGGGGGAAACATGGATTGTCGATGGAGATGATGGTGGAGATCGATGGAGATGGCTCCGAGGGCACTTCCCCGTCCCGGCAGGGTGCCAGAACAGAGACTTTCTGTCCCCCGAATCTCCCCTTCGGTGGTGGCGGCGCTTCGGAACTTCTTCTAGAAAAACATCGAACCCCAGAGTTTTTAGGTCAGAAGGCTTCTTATAGGAGAAGAGGGAGACCGAGGGGGTGCCTGGGGCAACCACACCATGCCCTGGCGCGGCAGGCCTAGCCTACGCCTGGGGGGGTGTGTGGCCAGCCCCTGGCCCTCCTCCGTCTCGTATTCTGGTCCTGGAGTCTTCTAGAAAAATAGGCACTTTGGCTTTTGTCCCGTCCAATTCCGAGAATATTCATTTTCTGACTTTCCTGGAACCAAAAACAGCAGAAAACAGGCAGCTGGCACTGTGGCTCTTGTTAATAGGTTAGTCCAAGAAATCATATGAAAAGTACTCCAAAGTGTGTACAAAACACAAGAAAGTGGATAAAACCAAGCATGGAGCATCAAAAATTATAGATACATTTGCAATGTATCAACATCCCCAAGCTTAACTCTTGCTCGTCCTCGAGTAGGTAAGTGATAAAAAGAAAGAATAATTTTTGAGGTGACATGCACCATCAAAGACTTGATCAAAGTATTTGTAAAACATTCAAAGCTGGGATCATAGTACTTCAATCATAACATGAAAGACAAAGTTCTAGCAATAAGACAAAGAGACTATGATGCAACATGAAAAGGCACAAACAAAAGATTCATGAATAACAATGCCTTGCAAGACGTTTGTTTGTTTCACATAAAGAAAACATAGCATAGTGGCATTCAGCTTGTCCCTCATAGAGTAGCAAACATAAATGCATAGGACACCTTCAAAGTTTACAAGAGTGACTAGATACAAATAGTTTAAAACAAGCAATATCAAGGGAAGCATCAATCAACAAGTCTTGGGAAAATGCACATAGAACTAAGAACGGCCACTATGCTCTCAAGAAGGTGCTCATAGAATCTGTGGAGACTCAACAAGGAAATGAACAGGTTTTGAAAAGTTTGAAAGGCTTCCAAATGCTGAAAGTTTGGTACTCATTAGCTTTGAGCTCTCATTGCCCCTGTCATAAGCATCTTTAAATGGTTAAGGTTAAAGTGATACAACTAAGAGGATATGCTTGACAAATTATAAATCGAAGTCTCATGCCCCTTACTTATGAAGACCGATCCTCATGCTACACAACTTCAGTCACAAGTAAGCTCTCGTCATTGTAAGTATATACGTATCATAGAGAACCGCCAACGGGGTACCCCTTGCACATGATACAGGAGCTATCCCATAATCAAAATGACAAGGCAAGCAGACAATGAGCATCTCGGCGATCTTTTTATTTACTATGTGCATAGATTTTTATTGAGGATGCTTCATAGAATGCTCATTATGGTTATGCTGCAAGTTTCCACCATGATTAGGCATGGCTTAGGCTAGCGGCCCAGGCGTTTCTCTAACATACATACAAACTCCATGATCTTACAAGTTCCACTTTTATTTCACACTGCCGGGATCCATAAGTAAAAGAACATGATATCAACGAGGTACTAAGTACCAACGAAGTGTTGAAAACATTCCCCATGAAACATGGTTCTGCTAACTTCAACTTATAAAGCGCAAGCATATACGCAACAAAGAAGGACGCAATGGTTCAGGTTTATTAAATGCAGAAAATAAAGTGTGCCATCAAGTTCGTGAGAGCTTTACTAACTAACTTTCTCATAACAAGCAAACATTTTTATTCGGAAGAAAACAAGGCATATTGAATATGCACGGAAGTAGCAAATGATGCTAATAGGTAGGTATGGTGGACACTTTGGCAATATTTGGTTTTAGGGAGTTGGAAACATGAGTAAAACATACTCAGTGAAATTGAAGGCTAGCAATAGTAAGGGAGCGACAAACGAGAGAGAAATAATGGCCATAATCATGCAGAGCGACAAAACATCATTGATCAAAGCATAAAGTGATACTAGAAGTTGAAAACTAAAGGATCATAAAGGCTTATGGTGACTTGGGATAGTCATAACATGGTGTGAGCATGTGCCAAATCAACCCAAATAAAGCATCAAAGGAGAATACCACAATACTATGCTTTAATATGCTAAAACAACGCATGATTCTTCCAAAGCACATTAAGCAATCTCAATTGTTTATAACAAGTCATGCTACAGCAAAGAATACTCAGCATAAAGCCAAAACAATATCAAGCATGGCATGACAAAGCATAGGCCACAGTCAAAAACAAGCTCTCTTTACCACTTAAGCTTCCTACTCTTTTCCAATCCAAACCAAACTATTTGAACACCAATGTATAAAGAGGAGGTCCAACCAATTTATTCATCAAACTAAGAAAACCACGCAAACTAAAAACCAAAACAAAAACGAAAAAGAAGACGCTCCAAGAACAACACAACTATGCATGAAACAATAAAAATGAAGTGTTTGGAAGAAACCTCGGATTTTTATTGATGAAGAGGGGGATGCCTTGGGCATCCCCAAGCTTTGACGCTTATACTTCTTGGATATTTCTTGGGGTGACACGCGTGGCATCTCCAATCTTGAGGTTTAGTCCATCCTTCATCTCATTACTCATTCCTTCCACACACCTGAAATTTTTCCTTCATACAAAACTTCACACAATCTTTATTAGCAACATTAGTGCACTCAAGATAAATAAGTCTTAAGGTTCAGTTCTAACACCAAATAAACTTCCATTAGAACACTAGCTACTGTAGCACTTCCCTCAAAAAGCTCAATTCCCCAAAAGAACTCAAAAAGGAACCAACAAGAAGCAAATGCAGAAAATGGCAGAAATCTATCAAAACAGACTAGCAGGTAAAGACGAATTTTTTCGAAGATCTTCTGTTGCTCAAATCAAAAAGTGTTGAACGAACGAAAGTTATATAACAACCTGGGGCAGAAGCACAAAAATTCACGCCTCAAAAAGAAGTTCAGAGATTTTACACGAATTTTTACGGTGAAGCATAGAAATCTGTTTCGGGACAGCAACTTTCCCAATCATTACTTCTCTCTCATTAGAGGTTACTCTTGGCACAAAAAGCAAATAAAAAGGATAAGGAGCAGTTATTACAGAGGTAATAACTTCTAAGACTCATCTAAAACTTTTGGGTTATCTCCCAATAAGTACTTTTCTTTAACGCCTTTAAGTTAGGCATAGGGAAAAACTAAAATGGATAGAATAGAAGTAAGCGGAGATAATCATGGTGAAAACATTGTTTTGTTCAATGAAATCCTTTTGTTAACAAGGTTGATCAGGTCTTGTTACCAAAAAAAATTCATATGAGACAAAACTTTGTATTCCACTAATGATTATGTTACCTCAACCTTGATAGCAATGGTCCCAATCATAATAGTTTCAAAATTTTCTCTTGGTATGGGACAATATATTTCTCCAAGTTGAATGCCCTCAAAATGTTCAATTGAATTCAAACCATAAGTACTTTCAATCTTCTTGGGGAAATAGACAGTATGTTCCTTGTCATTAACATTGAAGGTCACCTTCCGTTGATTACAATAAACCTGCAGTATTTAAGAAAAGGTCTCCCAAGAATAATAGACATATTATCATCTTCAGGCATAATAGTTTGAGAGTATGCTCTCATAAGAAATATGATTTGAAGTAAGAGAGAGCATCAAGAAGCAAATTCAAAACACATTTAAGTCTAACCCACTTCCTATGCATAGGAATCGTGTATGCAAATAAATTTGCAAAGAACAAAGTGACAGGCATAGGAAGATAAAACAAGAGTAACTTCAAAACTTTCAGCACATAGAGAGGTGTTTCAATACCATGAAAACTTCTACAACCATATTTTCCTCTCTCATAATAATTTTCAGTAGCCTCATGAATAAACTCAACAATATAACTATCACATAAAGCATGCTCTTCATGATCTACAAGCACTAGAGCTTTATCATAAACATTTTCAAAAGAATCCTCAGGAACATAACATTCAACCTCCTTTAGTAAGCATGGAGGACAATCAAATAATGTAAGGGATAAAGAGTTACTCTCATTAGAAGGTAGGCATGGGTAGCTAATCCATTCTTCCTCCTTTTGTTCATCACTCTCCTCCTCTTTTTCATCTAATGAGATTTCAGGTTCATCAATTTCTTCTTCCATAGGATCCTGCAAGGCATTACTCTCTTCCATTTGTGGAAAGCATCTATTAAAATATTCAAGGATATAGCCATTTTCATCCTTGTAATTATCAAAGCAGAATTTAAGTATACCATAAACCTCATATTTGTAAGGTGAATCATCAATATTTTCAAGCAAACTAGCAAGTTCAAAAGCACCCTTCCAAGCAATAAATTCTTCAATTTGTTCCGCATCCTAAAAGTCATAAATTCCTTTAGCATAGGAAGATACGGTATCATTATCACTATACTCACATTGAAAAGGGAGGTGTTTATACCTCTTTCTGCAACAAGACTCATCACAGCAATAAGTAACATTATAAGTAGAGCACACGTTTCTAGCAATGGTATACAATCTATCAATTTGTTCCCATAAGTGTTTCCCTTTGTGACAAGCGGTGTTCCTTATAATAATATTTTTGATCTTCCATGAACCCACCTTGCCAATAAGCTTCAGTTTCAAAGAAACCAACCATTGACAACAAGCATGATAGAGAAAGACAATAACAGACCAACGAAAATAACAACTAGAGTAGGAACGATTTTTTTTGTATTTTTGATAAAGAAACAAGCAAACAAGGAAGAAATAAACTTAGCTTGAATAATAGTGATTCCAAGTGAACTTGATAAATAAAGCTATGGTCCCCGGCAACGGCGCCCGAAAATAGTCTTGATGACCCACAAGTATAGGCGGTGTATCGCAGTATTTTTGAGGGAAGTGAAACCCAATTTATTGATTCGACACAAGGGGAGCCAAAGAATATTTATCAGCCTTAACAACTGAGTTGTCAATTCATCTGCACCTAGAAACAATCTTGCTCACAGCAGTTTATCAGTAGCAACAGTTTTGTAGTAGGAATAGTAAAGTAACAGCAGTAGTAAAGCAAAGACAGTAGTAACAAAAGCAGTAAACAGTGGGATTCGAGTGTGGTAGGCATAGGGATGGATGGACGGGCGTTGCATGGAGAAGACAATTCAAATAGCAACCAGAGCAAAGCATTAACACTCCGTGAACACATGTGATCCTCACATCAAAGCCATTCCCTTCCGGTTATCCCGATTTCTGTCACTTCGGGGCCATAGGTTCCGGACAACAACGTGTGTATACAACTTGCAGATAAGACCAAAAACAATACTATCATAATGAATGAATAACATGTTCAGATCTGAAATCATGGCACTCGGGCCCTAGTGACAAGCATTAAGCACAACAAGTCGCAACAAAGTCATAAAGCACTAATAAAAGATACTAGGCACCATGCCCTAAAAATCTGATGCCATTACATGAACGATCTCATCCAATCCCTACCATCCCCATAGCCTACAACAGGGGATTACTCACTCATAGATGGGGGAAACATGGATGGTCGATGGAGATGATGGTGGAGATCGATGGAGATGGCTCCGGGGGCACTTCCCCGTCCCGACAGGGTGCCAGAACAGAGACTTTCTGTCCCCCGAATCTCCCATTCGGTGGTGGCGGCACTGCGGAACTTTTTCTGGAAAAACGTCGAACCCCCTGGAGTTTTTAGGTCAGAAGGCTTCTTATAGGCGAAGAGGGAGACCGAGGGGGTGCATGGGGCCACCACACCATGCCCTGGCGTGGCCAGGCCCAACCCGCGCCTAGGGGGGGTGTGGCCAACCCCTGGCCCTCCTCCGTCTCGTATTCTGGCTCCTAGAGTCTTCTGGAAAAATAGGCACTTTGGCTTTTGTCCTGTACAATTCCGAGAATATTCATTTTCTGACTTTCCTAGAACCAAAAACAGCAGAAAACAGGCAACTGGCACTATGGCTCTTGTTAATAGGTTAGTCCAAGAAATCATATGAAAAGTACTCCAAAGTGTGGACAAAACACAAGAAAGTGGATAAAACCAAGCATGGAGCATCAAAAATTATAGATACATTTGCAATGTATAAGTGCCCCGGAGCCATCTCCATCGATCTCCACAGCCATCTCCATCGCCGTTGCTGATTCCCATGATGAGGATGGAGTAGTTCTTCCTCGAGGCTAAGGGTTCTACCGGTAGCTATGTGTTCATCTCTCTCTATGCGTGATCATATTGTGATCATGAGCTTTGTAATCAA
The DNA here is from genome assembly GCA_916181665.1 of Avena sativa. Classification (NCBI taxonomy): domain Eukaryota; kingdom Viridiplantae; phylum Streptophyta; class Magnoliopsida; order Poales; family Poaceae; genus Avena; species Avena sativa. The sequence continues at coordinate 690,905,014 of OV702289.1, forward strand.
GTAGATCTACCTTGCTACTCAAGTGCTTTAATAGATCTCTGGCTCTCCTCTCATGTGTGAAAGTGATAGGGTGCACACCATGGTGGCACTTAGGCTAGAGATTACAAATACTTGTTATGAGTTATATTTGGAGTTAGATGTCTCTATGAAATTGTGGTGTTTGTTGGAACCATTTAGCGCTCAAGGTGATAGTGAGGGGTTATCTAGATGGGGAAAGTGAACTTTGAGGAGTGATGTTATAGCCCTACCATGGATTAGAGTGTCCAATCGGGGAGTAGTTCAGAGTAGTATCATGAAGAGAAGATATTTATATGAGAGTGTTCACTAGCGAAAGTATGATCCCTATGCCTTGTTTCTAAACATTGAAACACCGTTTGCAACTAGATATGTTACATGTTTGCTTGCTTCCATCTTTTTGCCTTTAGTATTTTCCTCCCGTCAAGCTCTTTTCTGGCACCGTTGTCTTATACTCATACCACTTGTATTTCACTATCTCTTCGCCGAACTAGTGCACCTATACACCTGACAAGTGTATTGGGTGTGTTGGAGACACAAGAGACTTCTTGTATCTTGATTGCAGGGTTGCTTGAGAGGGATACCTTTGACCACTTCCTCCCTGAGTTCGATAAACCTTGGGTAATCCACTTAAAGGAAACTTGCTGCTGTTCTACAAACCTCTACACTTGGAGGCCCAACAACTGTCTACAAGAATAGAAGTGCGTAGACATCAAGCTATTTTCTGGCGCCATTGCCGGGGAGGTAAGGTAAAAGGTACTCACATCATCTGGCTACTAAGCTATCTTCTGGTACTGTTGCTGGTGTGTGAGTGCTCGAAGTTATTTCCTTTAGATTCTGCAATTTTGTCTTTTTGTTTCTTGTTTTCACTAGTTAGGCTTAATGGAAAACAACAACAAAATTAGAGAGCTTTATAGTATTTATCTTGAGTTAGCACATGAAGTGTTCGAAGAGAAAATTAAAAAACCTATGGAACTTTATTTGCATGCTAATAGCAACTTTTTTAGTATGAATTCTTTGGACACCATTATTGCTAATGCTATGGAAAAGTCTAAGCTTGGGGAAGCTAGTTTTTATGAAAATGATCTTTTTAGTTCCTAGCTTTGGAAGATAGCTATTCTATTGCTTATGATGATACCAAACCTCCAATATATGATGATTACAATGATGAATATGATATTTTTAGTCCACCTACTATTGAGGAGAAAATTAATGATTACAATATGCCTCCTATATTTGATGATTATGGTGATGAGAATAATAATGATAGCTATTTTGTTAAATTTGCTCCCACTACAATTAATAAGAATGACTATGTTTTTGTGGAGGGTATTAATTCTTTTATGCATGTGGCTCGTGATAAGAATGTTTTATGTGATTGTTATATTGTTAATTTTATTCATGATGCTACTGAAAGTTATTATGAGAGAGGGAAACATGGTTTTATGCATCTCAATAATATTAGGTTTCCCCTCTTTATGTTGAAAGTCTTGAAGTTGCACTTGTTTTGCTTTACTATTCTTGTTGCTTTGTGCTTTCATGACTTGTTTCTTTATAAGATTCCTATGCATAGGAAGTGGGTTGGATTTAAATGTGCTTTGAATTTGCTTCTTGATGCTCTCTTTTACTTCAATTCATATTTCTTATGTGAGCATCTTCTCAAACTATCATGCCTAACTTAAAGGCGTTAAAGAAAAGTACTTATTGGGAGATAACCCAAAAGTTTTAGTTGAGTCTTGGAAGTTATTGCTTCAGTAATAACCTCTCCTTATCATTTTTTGTGTGGTTTTTGTGCCAAGAGTAACGTCTAATGAGAGAGAAGTAAGGCTTGGGAAAGTTGCTGTCCCGAAACAGATTTTTGTGCTTCGCTGTAAAAAAAATCGTGAAAAATCTCTGTATGTCGATTTTTTGTGCTTCTACCCCAGGTTGTTATCCAACTTTAGTTAGTTCAACACTTTTTGATTTGAGCAATAAAAGGTCTTCGAAAAAATTGGTTTTTACCTGCTGGTCTATTCTGGTAGATTTATGCCATTATTTGCATTTGCCTCTTAATCTCTTTCTCTTTAAGTTCTCTTTGATCATTTGAACTTTTTAAAGGAAGTTCTATAGTATCTTGTGTCTTAATGGAAGTTTTACTTGTGTGAAAACTAAACCAAAAGACTTATTATCTTGAGTACACTAATGTTGCTAATGAAGATTGCGTGAAGTTTTGTATGAAGGAAATTTTAAGTGTAGGGAAGAGTAATGGAATAAGATAAAGAATGGACTAAAGCTCAAGCTTGGGGATGCCACATGTGTCACCCCAAGAAATATCCAAGAAGTACATGCGTCAAGGCTTGGGGATGCCCAAAGCATCCCCTTCTTCATCAATAAAAATCTCAGGGTTCTTCCAAACACTTCATTTTTATTGTTTCATGCATAATTGTGTTGTTCTTGGAGCGTCTTTGTTTTTATTTTTCGTTTTCTTTTTCTTTGTTTTCTGCAATAAGTTGGTTGGATCCCAGCACTTCTTTTGGAGAGAGACACACTCTACTTTCATTGTTTAGAACACTCTAGTTTTCATTTTTATTGTTTTGTGAGTGTTCTCTTTTGCTAGCACTGGGTTTAGCCTTAGTTTTCTTGTGCTTTCAGCTTAGAACTTTTTAGTTCTTCTTTGTGGATTTGTGAGACAATCTCACAGATCTTTATTTATTATTATCTTTGTGAGTTGTTTCAAATAAGTCAATTGGTGTTGGAAGAGAGTAGAAAGTTCATGCTTAAGTGGTATAAAAGGAGCTTGTTTTTTACTGTGGCCTAGACTTTATCATGTAATGCTTGATATTGTTTTTGCTTTATGCTTAGTGACTATTGCTGTAGCATGACTTGTTATAAACAATTGAGATTGCTTAATGTGCCTTGAAAGAATCATGCATTGTTTAGCATATAAAAGCATAATATTGTGGTATTCTCCTTTAATGCTTTATTTGGGTTGACTTGGCGCATGCTCACACCATGTTAAGACTATCCCAAGTCACCATAGCTTCTATGATCATTTAGTTTTCAACTTGTAATATCACTTTATGCTTTAATTAATGATGTTTTGTTGCTTTGCATGTTTATGGCCATTGTTGCTCTCTTAGTTGGTCGCTCCCAGTCTTTTGCTAGCCTCCATACCAAGTATGAGTTCCACTCATGCATCCAACTCCAAATAAAACCAAGTTATTCCAAAGAGTCCACCATACCTACCTATTAGCATTTGCTATTCCAAGTATATTCATGTTTTTATCTACCTTCCGAATTAAACTTGTTATGTGAAAATTAGGGATTAAAGCTCTCACGAACTTGATGGCACACTTTACTTTTCTTGCCCCTAATAAACTTGAACCATTGTGTCATCTATGTTGTATATGCTTGCACTTATACATTGGGATTAGCAGAACCATGCTGTCATGGGGAACGCTTTCAACATTGCACTTGTACATTGTACCTAGTTGATATCATGCTCTTTTGTTTATGGATGTCGTCGGTGTGAAATGCAAGGGGAGCTTGTAAGTCCATAGAGTTATGTATGTGTGTTAAAGAAACACCTGGGCAGCTGGTCTAATACATGCCTAATCATGGTGGAAACCTGTAGCGTAACCATAATGAGCAATCTATGAAGCATTCTTCTTATATAAAAAAAGAGATAGAGATTGAGAAAAAAGAAAAAAAGATGAGAAAAGAGGAAAGAGAGAAAAAAGCAGCATTTTCCCATGGTAAATAAGAAGATGCTGAGATGCTTATTGTCTGCTTGCCTTGTCATTTTATATGGGGATTCTTCCATATCATCGGGCAAGGGGTACCCCATTGGCGGTTTTCTATGATACACATGTACCTACTATGACAAGAACTTACCGGTAACTAAACTTGAGTAGCATGAGGAGCGGCCCTCGTATTCAAGGGACATGAGATTGCCAACTTATACTTTGTCAAGCATATAATTCATAGTTTGTTCACTTTAACCTTAATCACTTCAAGATGCTTATGATAGGGGCAATGAGAGCTGAAAGCTAATAAGTACCATAATTTTTGGAAGCTCTTTATGAGACTTGAATCCCTGCTTCCTTCTATGAAGGCCTTTCTTTTACTTTTATGTTGAGTCTCCATCTTCTATCTTTATGCACCTATTGAGAGAGTATAGTGGCCATTCTTAGTTTAATGTGCATTGTCCCAAGACTTGTTGATGGATTCATAACTTTGATATTGCTTGATCTTAAACTATTTATATCTAGTCACCCTTATGAACTTTGAAGGTTTCCTATGCATTTATGTTTTTCTACACTATGAGGGACAAGTTGAATACCATTCTCATTATGTTTTCTATATGTGAAACAAACAAACGTCTTTCAAAGCATTGTTATTCATGAATCCTTTGTTTGTATCCTTTCATGTTGCAGCATAGTTACTTTGTCTTATTGTTAGAACTTCATCTTTCATGCTCATGTTTAGAGTTCTTTTATCCCATCTTTCAATGCTTGCAAATGGTTTGATCAAGATTGTGATGGTGCATGTCACCTCAAAAATTATTCTTTTTATCACTTACCTACTCGAGGACGAGCAGGAGTTAAGCTTGGAGATGTTGATACATTGCAAACGTATCTATAATTTTTGATGTTCCATGCTTGTTAATATCTACTTTCTTATGTTTTGTCCACACTTTGGAGTACTTTTACACATTTTCTGGAACTAACCTATTAACAATATGCCACAGTGCCAGTTGCCTATTTTCTTCTATTTTTGGTTCCAGAAAAGCCAGAAAATGAATATTCTCGGAATTGGACCGGACAAAAGCCAAAGTCGATATTTTACCGAAAAACTCACGGAACCAGAAGACGAGACGGAGAGGGGCCAGGGGCTGGTCACACCATGTGGTGGCGCGGGTCCCCCTAGCCGCGCCACCAGGTGGTGTGGGCCCTTGGTCCACCCTCTGGCATTGCCCTTTCGCCTATAAGATGCCTCCGATGCAGAAACCCTAAATAATACAGCCTCCAGCCACGAAAAGTTCCACAGCGCCGCCGCTGCCAAAGGGGAGATTCGGGTGACAGAAATTCTCTGTTCCAGCACTCTACCAGGATGGGGAAGTGCCCCCGGAGCCATATCCATCGATCTCCACCACCATCTGCATCACCGCTGCTGATTCCCATGATGAGGAGGGAGTAGTTCTGCCTCGAGGCTAAGGGTTCTACCGGTAGCTATGTGTTCATCTCTCTCTCTATGCGTGATCATATTGTGATCATGAGCTTTGTAATCAAGTATATCTACCTTGCTACTCAAGTGCTTTAATAGATCTCTGGCTCTCCCCACGTGTGTGAAAGTGATAGCGTGCACACCATGGTGGCACTTAGGCTAGAGATTGCCAATACTTGTTATGAGTTATGTTTGGAGTTAGATGTCTCTATGAAATTGTGGTGTTTGTTGGAACCATCTAGCGCTCAAGCTGATAGTGAGGGGTTATCTAGATGGGGAAAGCAAACTTTGAGGAGTGTTGTTATAGCCCTACCATGGATTAGAGTGTCCAACCGGAGAGTAGTTCAGAGTAGTATCATGAAGCGAAGATATTTATATGAGAGTGTTCACTAGCGAAAGTATGATCCCTAGGCCTTGTTTCTAAACATTGAAACACCGTTTGCAACTAGATCTGTTACATGTTTGCTTGCTTCCATCTTTTTGCCTTTAGTCTTTTCCTCCCGTCAAGCTCTTTTCGGGCACCGTTGTCTTATACCCATACCAGTTGTATTTCACTATCTCTTTGCCAAACTAGTGCACCTATGCACCTGACAAGTCTATTGGGTGTGTTGGGGACACAAGAGACTTCTTGTATCTTAATTGAATGGTTGCTTGAGAGGGATACCTTTGACCACTTCCTCCATGAGTTCGATAAACCTTGGGTAATCCACTTAAGGGAAACTTGCTGCTGTTCTACAAACCTCTGCACTTGGAGGCATGATACGTTGCTAAAGTATCTATAATTTTTGATGTTCCATGCTTGTTTTATATATAGTTTCTTATGTTTTGTCCACACTTTAGAGTATTTCTATACACTTTCTTGGACTAACCTATTAACAAGATGCGACAGTGTCAGTTGCCCGTTTTCTGCTGTTTTTGGTTCCAGGAAAGTCAGAAAATGAATATTCTCGGAATTGGACCGGAGAAAAGCCAAAGTCGATATTTTACTGGAAGACTCACGGAGCTAGAAGACGATATGGAGAGGGGCCACAAGGCGGCCACACCTCCCTGGAGCGGGTAGCCCTAGGCCATGCCGGGGCATGGTGTGGGACCCCTGGCCGCCCACCGACCTTGCCTCTTTGCCTATAAGATGCCTCCCGATGCATAAACCCTAAACAATCCAGCCTCCAGCCACGAAAAGTTCTGCAGTGCCGCCGCCACCGAAGGGGAGATTCAGGGGACAGAAAGTCTCTGTTCCGGCACCCTACCGGGATGGGGAAGTGCCCTCAGAGTCATGTCCATCGATCTCCACCACTATCTCCATCGCCGCTGCTGATTCCCATGATGATGAGGGAGTAGTTCTTCCTCGAGGCTAAGGGCTCTACTGGTAGCTATGTGTTCATCTCTCTCTCTATGCATGACCATATTGTGATCATCAGCTTTGTAATCAAGTAGATCTACCTTGCTACTCAAGTGCTTTAATAGATCTCTACTCTCCCCATGTGTGTGAAAGTGACAGCATGCACACCATGGTGGCACTTAGGCTAGAGATTACTATTAATTGTTATGAGTTATATTTGGAGTTGGATGTTTCTATGAAATTGTGGTGTTTGTTGGAACCATCTAGTGCTCAAGGTGATAGTGTGGGGTTATCTAGATGGGAAAGGCTTACTTTGAGGAGTGTTGTTATAGCCCTACCATGGATTAGAGTTTCCAACCGGAGAGTAGTTCAGAGTACTATCATAAAGAGATGATATTTATATGAGAGTGTTCACTAGCGAAAGTATGATCCCTAGGCCTTATTTCTAAGCATTGAAACACCGTTTGCAACTAGATCTGTTACATGTTTGCTTGCTGCCATCTTTATTTCAGTTTTCCTTTAGTCTCTTCCACACCATCAAAGTATTTTCTAGCACCGTTACCACTTATAATTATCCATACCACTTGTATTTCACTATATCTTCACCGAACTAGTGCACCTATACACCTGACAAGTGTATTGGGTGTGTTGGGGACACAAGAGACTTCTTGTATCTTGATTGCAGGGTTGCTTGAGAGGGGATACCTTTGACCACTTCCTCCCTGAGTTCGATAAACCTTGGGTGATCCACTTAAGGGAAAACTTGCTGCTGTTCTACAAACCTCTACACTTGGAGGCCCAACAACTATTGACATGGGTATACCCTACAGGTACCCGAGCTTGGTATATACTATCCAGATACGGTAGAAGCCCACGGCGTTGCCAAGGCCCAAATGGAGAATTCGAGTGGCCCACGGACTCTCGGTTGCTTGCGAGACAAGAAGAAGCTTAAGATAGAAAGTTTAAAGGGAAAACCCTAATCTGTAACTGACTCGACCTGCTATCCGAGACCTAGCCTATCTATATATAGGCTAGGAGGGGACGGCGAGGAGGACACACGCAACCCTAGTTTCCACAACTCTCGCCAGATTGCATCTACGCGCCCCTGTAATCTTCGATTCCTTCGTTAATTCCAAGAGCAGACAAGCAGGAGTAGGGACCTCTACGAGGCCTGAACCTGGGTAAACCTTGCGTCCCTGTGTGCTTGTTTGCTAGCCGACTGATGCCTCCAGTGCTCCCTCCTTCTCCAAAACCCAAGTCCATAACAATGGGCATTGATGAGTTAAACCCTCATTAATTGGCACCGTCTGTGGGAATTGAGAGTGCTGATGTCGTGGCTTCTTCAGCCCCATCAACTGCGATCTACAACTCCGCAACAGCGGAGATTCGCCAGCTCTTCGGTGCGTTTGATTTCACCATCCACACGCCGGCCACTCGCCCGGCTTTCGAGTCCGTGGGCGATGGAATCAGTCTGGCGATTGGGAGATTCCGCTTCCAGGTTGGTCAGATGGGCATGCTTCACATGCCTGACCAGCCAATGGCACCCGCGATTGCTCTAGCATCGTGGTTCCCGCCACCAATCGGCAATAGCCGGGAGCACGGACAACGACAGCAGTTGCGTCCGATCTGGGTGACCTAGCCACTGAAGATGGAGCCTACGACTCCAGATCTGAAAGTTGCGGGAGCAACAGCTTCCCCAACCACTTCATGTGCGCGTTCATCAACACAGGCGACACTGCCGCCAATCGCGAAAATGCTGGCCCCGAATCTGGCACCGGACCACCCAACGGCACTAAACCACCCACGACAGCACGCCCAACGGTGGCCCTACCAATGTTGGCAACGGCGCGCCTGTCAACAATGGAGCGGCAGTCGAACCGCCAACCATGGTGAACGAACACACAGGAGAGTGTGTCGTGATTAAACTCAACGACAACAAGTGGGCCCGTTGCCGAGAAGCTCTGCGAGGTAATCCTCTGCCCCTCGGCACGCCATAGGACATGCTGATGGGCTACCATTGTCTACTAAAGGAGGAGTACAGATGCCAGCTACACGCAATCGCACAACTTGAGGCGCGTAAAAAGGCGGCGAATGAGTCGAGTCTTCGATGGGCTGGGCTCTCTTCTCATGGAGGATCCTCCTTCAAAGGCAATGAGTACATGGCCAACAAGAGGCAATCTCGGATGGCCCATCTCACAGAGCAAGAACGCATAGAAGCTGCAAAAGTCCTCGACTTCAGCTCTATGATAGTCAACATGCGGGGCAACATGGTCCCAAATACACCGCAAGCCGTGGTGACAGCGGCCACTATGTACCTCCTCAACAAGCAGCCGCCAGCTAGAGATCCACGAGCTTCCATGCACCGATCTACGATCGCGGGCTTGGGGCTAATCGAGGCCGCCCTCAACAAAGAGCCAACACCAGAGCCAAAGAAAGGCAAGGCTCCGGCAAAACGCTATTCCTCACCCTCGTCCAGCGACGACAGTCATGATCTGTATCGGCGTCGCCGCTCACGGCGGCACGATCTTGACTACGATGCACGTGATGACCTCACGCAGCGCAAAATCGACAAATCAAGGGCAAGACACGCTCGTTCGACTGATTCAGAAGAGGACGAGACTGAACTCTGCGGTGCCAGATGCTTCAGCAGGGCCATCAGGCAGAAGCGAATGCCTAAAGGGTTCAAACTCCCGTCGGAGAACCCAAAGTTCGACGGCCTACAAGACCCAAAAATCTGGTTGGAGGACCACATCTCCTCCGTCAGGCTACATGGCATGAGTCGAAGCACGGCCATGCAATGCCTGCAGCTACAGCTACAGGGCGCCGCCCGTGCATGACTCAACAATCTCCCGCATGGATCCATTCGTAGTTGGGAAGAGCTAGTCTACAACTTTGTATGCAACTTCAAGGGCACTTATAAAAGGCCCGCATCAATCGAAGAGCTGAGGAGCTGCCAACAAAGGTCGGGCGAATTGCTACACTCGTACATCTAGAGGTGGTCCATCATAAAAAATTCCACGGAAAACATCTCGGAAGACCACGCAATCGATGCGTTCAATGGCGGCGTTCATCGCATAGAGATCAGGGAGGAGCTGGGCCACCGAAGCCCAAAACAATCGACCACCTGATGGAAATTGCGAATCGGTGGGCTGACGGAGAGGATTCGGTGAAAAACCGCACCTACTACGACGACGACGACCTCGGGTGTAGACGCGACCGTCGAGGCAAGCGACAAATGCGCGTCTACGATGGCCGCGACAATGTCAACATGGTCGCAGTCGGATACGCTGACAAACGCGACAACAACCGCAACAGCGGCTATCGCAGCGGTGGATACCGCGACTCCGGGAAAACCACGCAGGTGTGGCAGCACCGCACTCGCGAAGAGGCACCCGCAACAACCATAGAGGACAAACTATCCGGGCCATGCAACATGCACTTCTACATCGACAAGCACGACAGCAAGAAAAAATCCAGCCACCTTCTCAAGGACTGCCACGAGTTTCTCAAGCTCCACGAGGGTCTGGCCCGGATGAATCGTGACATAGTCAACATGGGATATGGAGTCGCCCTAGGTGCCGTGGCACATGGAGCTCCTCCACCACCACCCGGACTACCACCAACCGTGGCTGCACCGGTCCAGAATCACGGAGGCAAACCATACCCACGACCCGTGGGCAACATGGGGATGATCCAAAAAGGGCGTCCCTCTAATCGAGTGCAGAAGGCCATCACTCGCCAAGTTAACCTGGCGATAAACTCTCCACCTTCCACCACTGAGTACCTCAGTGGAAGCGGCTCCTGCATCACCTTCGATAGGCATGACCACCCGCGCCAAGTTCCTCATCCAGGCCACTGTCCCCTCGTACTTGAGGCGCAGATTGGGGGTTTCGACATGAGCCGCGTCTTCATGGATAGCGGCAGCGGCATTAACCTAATGTTCGCGAGTACCTTGCGTGCAATGAGGATCCCTCTGACGTGTATGGAAGTTTTAGACACGACATTCCACGGCATCGTCCCAAGGAAAGGTGTATATCCCCTCGGAAAAATCAACCTCGACGTCATCTTCGGCACGCCGCAAAACTTTCGGCGAGAGCGCATCGACTTCGAGGTCGTCGACTGGCCTTCACAATATCACTGCATCCTCGGACGTGTTGCGTTCGCAAGGTTCATGGCAGTGCCACACTATGCTTACCTATAGATGAAGATGTCGGGCCCAAATGGCATAATCACAATCAACGACAACTTCGAAAGGTCCTAAAGCTGTGACAGGGAATTCAACAGAATCTCCCAGTCCTTCGGCATGCAGGAGGAACTCGCAAGACTAAAGGAGTCGACAGACAACAGTCTACCTCCCCTGAGCATGCCAAGTTCACCCGACCTGTCCTTCGACTCGCCGGTGCACACGAAGAAAGTCTAAGTCCATCCAACGGACCCGACCAAGACGGCCCTCATTGCTAATAACTTGAGTTCCGCATAGGAACTCACGCTCGTCAAATTCTCTCGTGATCACTGGGAAATCTTCGACAGGTGTCCAGCGGACATGCTAGGGGTTCCTAGGGAATTCGCCGAGCATGCACTCAATGTCAATCCAGACGCAAGGCCAGTCAAGCAGACAATTCGGCGACTGTCTGAACCAAGAGCAAAGACAGTCGGAATGGAGATCAACAGTCTCCTCGACGCCAAGTTCATATGCGAGATCAAGGAAAGCACTTGGCTCGCCAACACGGTGCTTGTACCTAAAAAAGACACGGATATCCTGCGGATGTGCGTGGACTTCACCTCCCTGAATAAGCATTGCCCAAAGGATCACTTCCTGTTGCCGCGAATCGACCAAATCATTGACTCCACCGTGGATGTGAGCATCTCTGCTTCCTCAACGCCTACTCAGGCTATAATCAGATTCGAATGAAGGAGGAAGATCAAGAGAAAACGGTGTTTACGACGCCTTTTAGTGTGTTCTGCTACAACACGATGCCCTTCGGGCTAAAAAACGCAGGAGCCACCTATCAGCGGTGCATGCAGGCTTGCCTCAAGAATCAACTTGGTCGCAACATCCAAGTCTACGTTGACAACATCATCATCAAAACCAAAGAGGAAGCCTCGCTAATCGACGATCTACACGAGACCTTCGCCAACCTCGAAAGCTACCGGATCAAGCTCAATCCGGACAAATGCGCCTTCGGCATACCATCTGGGCAACTACTCGGGTATCTCATCTCCACGAGGGGGATTGAGGTGAACCTGAAGAAAATAAAAGCCATACTGGCCATGGAGAAGCCGAAGAACATAAGAGGCGTCCAGCAGCTGGCTGGGCGAATCACGGCGCTCAGTCGATTCATCAGTCAAATGGGCAAAAAGGCACTACCCTTCTACCAACTTCTCCGCAAAACTGACAAGTTCGAGTGGACCGACGAGGCGCAAGAAGCATTCGAAGACCTCAAGCATCTACTATCCACCTCGCCAGTACTGGTTACTCCACGTGAAAAAGAACCACTATTGCTCTACATCTCCGCCACCAACCAGGTGGTCAGCACGGTGCTCGTGGTGGAACGAGCCGAGGAAAACAAGGTCCACGAGGTGCAGCGCCCAGTCTACTACCTCAGGGAGGTGCTCACGCCAGCAAAGCAGCGGTACCCGCACTACCAGAAGCTGGCGTACGACGTCTTCATGACAGCCAGGCGACTGCGCCACTACTTCCAGGAGCACCCAATCATGGTGGTTAACGACGCCCCGCTTGGGCATATCCTCAACAACCCCGATGCCACCGGACGAGTCGCGCTTTGGGGAATTGAGCTGTCTCCATGAGACATTACATATGAAAAGCACGACGCGATCAAGTCACAAGTCCTCCCTGATTTCCTCGTGCACTGGATGGAGAACCAGCTCCCTGAAAAGCCAGATATGTCTTACCTTTAGACAATGCACTTTGATGGATCCAAACGAAAGGACGGGGCTGGCGCAGGTGTCATACTGACATCGCCCTAGGGAGACAAGCTGAAATACATTCTGCGAATGCAGTTCACTGCCTCCAACAATGAAGCTGAATACGAGGCCCTGCTCCACGGGATGCAGATGGCAAAAGCCTGCGGCGCCAAGAGGCTCATCATCTACGGCGACTCCAATCTGGTGGTCAACCAAACGATGCATGAGTGTGACGCGCTGAACGACAACATGATCGCCTACCACGACCTCTATGACACACTCGAAGGGGACTTTGACGGCTATGAACTACGACACGTAGGCCGCGAAAGCAATGAAGAGGCGGACACACTCGCCAACATTGGCTCCACCTGCGCCCCCATACCACCTGGGGTATTTCTCGAGCGTATATGCGAACGCTCCATCAAGCCAAAGGCCACAGAGAAGAATGCAAGCGCGTCAACGGACTCGGGGCTACGCCACCCAATGAGCCAGTGGCACTCGACGACCTAGAGCTCGACACAGGACTCGAAGGCCCAATGGGTGTCATAATGATCGAGCCATCTTGGACTCAACCCTACATCACATATCTTCTCAGCAAGAGGCTGCCTGACGACCCGACTGACGTGCGACGCATTGCGCGGCGATCCAAGGCATTCTCCATCATCAACGACGAACTATACAAGCGCAGCATCACAAGAGTACTCCAACGGTGCGTCTCCAACGCGAACGGAAGGGCCGTCCTCCTCGACATCCATGAAGGGACTTGTGGGCACCACGCTGGCAGTCAGCCCTCGTCGCCAAAGCTCTACGAGCTGGATTCTACTGGCCCACGGCCATGCGTGATGCCAAGGACATCGTCCAGCGCTGCAACGCTTGTCAGCGATTCACGGACAAACCGCACGCACCTGGCATAGAACTCCGGCCAATACCATTGGCTTGGCTCTTTGCACAATGGGGACTCGACATGGTTGGCAAGCTCCCGAAATCCTCGCGAGGAGGTTATGTCTACCTCTTGGTCGCAGTCGACAAATTCACCAAGTGGATCGAGGCCATGCCGGTGACAAACTAGTCAGGAGCCAACGCCGTCAAGTTCTTCGAGTCCATTGTCTATCGCTTCAGAGTGCCACACAGCATCATCACGGACAATAGAATGAACTTCACCTCTAAGGAGTTCCAGGGTTTCTACGAGAACCTAGGAATCAACATAAGCTATGCCTCTGTAGCTCATCCACAGACCATCGGTCAAGTCGAAAAGGCCAATGGTCTCGTCCGAAGTGGAATCAAGAAGTGACTCCTCCGGCCACTCGAACAAGCCGCCGGATGTTGGCCAGATGAGCTGCAGTCCGTACTTTGGAGCCTACGCACAACCCCAAACAACGCCACTGGATACACCCCTTTCTTCATGGTGCACGGTGCTAAAGCGGTGCTACCCGCAGAAGTACGCTTTAAAGCCCCACAGGTGGTCGCATACAACTTGCACTCGAAGACTTTGTCGATCTCCTTGACGAGGCAGAGGACATCACAGCAGAAAGATCAACGATCTACCAGCAGTACCTGCGCAACTACCACAGCAGAAGGCTACGCCCCAGATCCTTCGTCGAAAGAGACCTGGTCCTACGACTGAAGAAACATGGGCACCTCAAGCTCGAGTCCCCTCGGGAGGGACCATACATGATTACAGAAGTAATCCCAGGTGGCGCCTATCGCCTTAAAGATTTCGAGACAGGAGTCGCATACTCCAACCCCTAGAACGTCGCACAGCTACGTCGCTTCTACCCCTAGTCATTTTTTACATTACAAATAAGGCTATTCAGCTAGGCTACTTAGCCACACATTGTACCTCGTACTGTTCTACGAATAAATAAAGCTAAGCCCCGAAACTCAGTGTTTCCCTCATTTTTCTGGCAATCTTATCACTCAGGGGCTACGCCACCCTTTACATCCTCGTTCTACGAACAAGTCGCAGTATCCTGAGTAGCTGACACAACATCAATCGAACCCTTGATAAAACACCAACCCAGTTGCAACGTACCTGACAGGTTGGCAAGGTGCTGAGATAAAATAAGTTAGGCTAATGAAAAGGAACTGCAGAGTACAAATACACTCACAAAACATATAAGATAGCAAGATCTTTACATATCAATAGAAATTAATTACATCCAATATTGTTGGGGATCGGTGCGGAAAACAAAAAATTTCCAACGTTGAAACCCCAGAAACTGCCTAGGATCTATCTATGTAGTAATGCCGTAACAGCCGATGCATAGAGAATACATACCCTTCTAGACCGTACGCGGTTAACGTTCCGCGGGGAACATGGTTGAAGTAGTCGTACTCGTAGCCGACCTCAAGGTCGCGAAGCTCCTCGCAGGTCACTCCTTGCTCCTTCATCATCTTCATCGTGCAACAGCTCCGGCTCACGACATTTAATCGCCCCAAGTGTTGTGCCTCGTGTCTTCATACACATCCGATGCACGATGAGACCTCCGGCTCCCCGATCCCGCCGGGAGTGCGGAAGTTGATATCCGGCTAGGAATCCCTGCAGCGCAACGACGTACTGCAGGTGTGCCTCCATCGCACAGCCCAGACTTGGGGCCATGGTCACAAGGTATAGAGAGAGAGGGAAGGAGGAAGTCAACCAAAGGACTTCTCCAAATATTGGTGTGTCTCATCCCACCCATGGGAACCCCTTTATATAGGGGGAGGGGGTGTGCCCTCCCCTTTGGGTTTCCCATGTGGGACTAAACAAGGGAGAGAGGGGGAGGCGCATGGGCCTCATGGGCCACCGGCCAGGGGTGGGCCCCACCCTGCGCATAGCCCTAGGCTGGCTGGGTGGGACCCCTTGAGGCGCCTAGGCCTTGGCCCTTTGGCCCTTGGCCCTTCCCTCTCCCGGTTTTCCCTCATGGGCCCTATTTCCCTTGGAAGTTTGGCCCATTAGTGGAATAACCCTTCAAATTAGATTTTAATATTATATTTAATATTAATTACACTAATTAATATGTAAATACATATTACAAAATCCATCTTGACCCGAAACACCTTTCGATTCCCTTTCGATTTCCTTCGAACGACTTCGGATCTTTCCCGGAATGATTCTGGTCCTTTATTCTTTCTCCGAACAACTTCGGATCTCTTGAGGAAGGATTCCGGCTTTCTCTCTTTATCTACTATGATTCTGTCTTACGAATGATCGCTCTCATCGTACCCTTAAGTGTATCCTCTCATGGATCGGGAATGCTCTAGACATGATCTATATCAATGATCAACAGAGGGACCAGGGATATCCATGTGACCCCTATGCATTCCTGATGACAATGTCGTTTGAACCGTATAAATGTAGCATCCTCTTCCTTTTGTTTCTTGATACAACTTGTCCGAGATCCGATCATTGGTATCCCATACCTTGTTCAATCTCGTTCACAACAAGTTCTATTTTCTTGTTACCATGATATTACATCCCCGTGACCTAGTCACATGTTGCAACATATATGGATGTAATCTCACCAAGCTGGCCATATGTATCTTTACCCGTCGAGTGGGTGAACAAATCCCGGTCTTGAAGTCACATGTCATCTACTGTTCCTTCGGAATACCCAACATACACCTTTATGGCCACCGTATTACCAGATGACGGTTGATGCAGTTTAAGCAGCCTAGGGAAACAATGAGTAATATGAGCTCACGGTCTAAGGAGAAGGAGTATAGGTATAGCTGTTGCAACAATGAACTATATGACGTGATCGTGTTGCAATCCTTCGAGGAATGTCCAATCACACCATTCTCCAATGATATGATCTCGTTGTTAGTCGGCATAAATGCCCATGATCTTGAAACCCAAATCATCTTCGTGACCAACAAACTAGTATAAATAGAGGCTACTAGGGACTTGGTTGTTTCATACCACACCTGTACCAATGTATCTACTTGGCACAGTTCTAGCACAATATGAAACTATTATAAACTAATGGAGATATGACAATAAAAACCTATTTATTATTTGCCTCTAGGGCATATCTCCTTCAGTCTCCCACTTGCAGTAGAGTACAAATAATCCAGCTTGCATTTTACTCGTATTAACCATATGCCATATGCGTTTACAGATCATGCATGCTCATGGGAAACGTCATGCCCATGTTCTGTTTTACCAGATCATTATGTCTTTTGCAAATCGTTAATGTCTTCCTAGTTTTGGCATTCACACCATTATCATATAATGGGTCGAAGTATTTGTTTGGCGACAAAGTGAGAATTTCTTTCTAGTGTCTATGATGACGGTCGTTTTCACCGTTGTCATCTAAACTTCGAAACACACTTTACTATCCTTTGTGTATATACTATAGTCATGGCAGCAGAACGAGGCCAGATTCCAGGAGCTTACAGTGACGTTAGATCAACCTCGAGGGCTTTCTCATGGGCACTGGGCCCTGGGACACATCATTCTACGTTAAAAGTGAACTAGCCCCGCCATAACATTATACATAACATTAGATAGAGCCTTTATACTTCTATATCTATGTAGATCCTAGTGCATGAAATGCATCTATGCCACTTACATTGCTTTTTGCCATTTATGTACAAACTTAATTCTAGTTCAGTGATCAACTCAGGAATCACTTAAAGACATGTTCTTACAGTTAAGACTTTGTCCTGTCAACCAGAACTTCGGGTCACATTACGTCGAGTATACAACATGGTTATATGAAAGAACCTATAACTAAGGCATAGGAGATGCAACGCATCTCTTTCTTTCAACCATAGTTGCAATACTAACTCAATGCTTCATATAGTAAGAACTACTTTCTTACCTTGTTCCATTCTGAGCTACTTCAGAATCTTGCTTAGGACATTCTGAACATCTTTCAGAATCAAGTCCAGGAAGCATTTGACATTCAGTGTTTATTAAACTCACCAATCTATCTCGATAGGTCTTATTGTTTAATAACTTCAACTTCATCCTTATTTATCTAAATTAAATGTTATTAACACCAATCACATCATTCATATATGTTGTCCACATATCCCAGAATGATTTCACGCTCCCACTCAAATATGACATTCATGTTTGAGATCCAGGGATTTCACTTATCTCCCACTCAAATATGACATTCATGTTTGAGATCCAGGGATTTCACTTAGCTCTACTCAAAATATGACAATGTTTGAGATCTAGGGATTTTAGCTCCACTCAAAATATGTCAGCTACATATTATGAATTAGCCAAGCTGATTTGCTCCCACTCAAAACCAGGTCCTCTCGATAATTTGGACATTCGAAAATTCTTTGATCATCATCAATTTGAGAATTCCAATTACGAGATTCAATATCCATATATTTCTAGTGTAAATCCAAAAGACTTAAGCATCACTACTGTTATAGTCAATTCCTTGAATTTGTCCAAACTTGTGACAAATCGAGCTTTTTGTCATTCATTAAGTTTCATTTCCTTCTTATGACTTTGCAGTCAGTCAGAAATATCAAGTAAACTTCTTTACTTTAATAAGATCAAGTAACATGTTACTTTGAAATCTTAAATGTAACTTAATATAGGATTTTATGACTCCTAGTTATTTCTCGCACTCAGGTCCATCATGCTTCTTTGTAATTTGTAGGTATGTCCTTTTCAAAACATGACAAGTGAATCAATAATATAATTCCACAAACTTGTAGAATATATAGTTGAATCCTACCTTATTCAGTAAAAGTATTCACTGAAACTTTTATGATCATTATCATTGGTTTCTCCTCTATATGTAGAGTTTGGATTCACGAAACAAATTCCGCTGTGCTACTCAACAATTCGGAGGTAAGGTCTAATACCTTGTTTTGATCTTTTACTTTCTTCCAACTGTATCTTCATCAAGACACATGAACTTTGGAAAACAACAGGTTTGACCCTTGTGGATGATGCATTCATAGCTTCCTAAGAATGCTCTACAAAGACTTGTTTATTCGCCATGATTTTGACTTGTCGAAATCTCCAGAATCTCGAACTTGCCATAACACTTATGGTGTTGTTTCCACGAATCTTTTAGATGTTCCTTTGTATTTCAAATGAGTGTTTGCTTATTTTGATCTTTCACTCTAAATGACATCTATAACCCCGATAAGAGATAATATTATACCATATGTATCTAATACATAATGATTATGATGTTTAGACATTTCAACATAGTTTGAATTCGTCCAATTATCATAATTTGTGAAACAACTTTCACAAGTTCCTTTTATGCTAAACTTAACTTGAATACTTTAGTCATATCGATCAAATAGACTTGTTAATTCAGTTAACTCAATATCCCATTTAGTTATGAACTCATTTGAACAATTCAAATCATTTCAAACCTCATGTTTCATTAAGTAAATACACTTATTCACTTAAGTCCACAATAAATGATTTCCACTACTTGTTGAAAATATGATACATCATTATGTATAAGTTTTCTTTGCATATCATCGTTTTTCCAGAATGCGGAGTTTTAGTCATTCTGCTTGAGAGGCATATTTTTGCAAAGTCTCTAGATTAAGCATCTAGGACCCTGATCTTTCACAAAGAACATGCAATAACCAAAATGACTTAAATTGTAGTGTATTTTCATTATTAAGCTTTTGATATCTTTTAGCATTCTAATCCTTTATAAATGTTTAAATTATTATCATTAACATAGTGATGAGAATAACTTATTTGCAATCGTAATGTGACCATAAGGTATTGTTCATAAGAATAGTACAAACTGGTTTGTAATTTGTTCATATGAATAATCGTCTTGCTAAAAGCAAGATACACAAACTAGGATTACAAAATTATATTCAAGTCCACTAATCCAAATGACAAACTATGAGGGAAGAGGTGATGTCGGCCATCAACTGATTTGCTTGCTGTCATCGAGTCACGTTGCCTCAAAACCAGCAATTGTCAAACAGATCGTCCTGTTTTCACAAAACGGGATGACAAGTATCAAATACTTTGCAAACTGCAATGAGTTTTGCAAAAACCACATTTATAATTTTGTATATCTTACATATACCTTTTTCATCCATGACCTCCTTTGCAATCAAGCCCTTCTAAGAGTTCTCAACTCTAATGCAAGATCGCTAAGTGTTTTTCCAAACATTCTAGAGTCATCGAATTATCTCCTAATGGTTATTGTGTCAAGAAGAGAAGATCACCTTACACGAGGATATCCCTCAGGCGTGGGTATTAATCTATGAAGTTGGACCCTTTTTCTAAGTTTCAAATTAAGCAATATATTCCCATGGTCACAAAGGACCTCAATGGGATAGGCCAAGTTCTACTAAGATATTTGCAAATAGACATCTAGACTAAGTTTATAATAAGAGATCAATTTATAATTGGTCTCCACTAAAATTGTCATCCCCTGGACGATTTTAGTGATCGCATGATCCCTATCCTCTGCACCTCCCCCGATCATCACGGCCATCAGTGCATTATCAAAGGTAGATATTCAATAATGCCAATCACATCATCCATGTGACTCATGCTCAATCTTTCGATCTCTTGTGTTCTGAGGCCATGTCTGTACATGCTAGGCTCGCCAAATCTAACTTGTGTGTATTTGCTGTGCAACATGGCTTACAACCACTATATGTGAACGTAGATATGTCTGACCCCCGATCATCATGGCTGGCCTCATACCGAAGAACTTTCTTGGTGGTGCAGACACAAGGGGAACATGGAACATTGGAATTAAATAGGGATTATCTTATTTCCTACCGTTGAGTATCTTAATACTAGCACACAATAAGATGTAAAATAGGTATCAACATCATATGTATAATGTGATATGATATGGTCTTTCTTGCGCCTTGATCTCCATCGAGCGCTCCGGCATGATCTCCATCTTGCCCTTGGTTTGACGCCAAGTCCACGACGCTGCCACCAGGTCGTCCATCGGAACGATGACTATTACTATACTACTTAGTAATAGAAAAGTAAACTACTTTACCTTCGTAACGACTATTGCCATATCATAATCACATGCCCCCTGCAAAATAAAGTTAGAAGCCTCTACTTTATCTATTGCAAGTTTTACGTGGTTGTTAGGGCTTCCGCACTAGAACCGTTTCTCAACTACGAACTTTCCAACCACAACATGGATCCGGCAGTTGTCTCTTTTACACCCCTTTTAGGGCCCTCCATTGTAAATGCTATATCAACTATTGAATGAGAGACAAAAACCCGCTAGCCACTTATACGGTACAAGCCGTATGTTGAGCGTGTAACCAGTCTCGCGTACGAATACGCGTAAGGTCGGTCCGGGCCGCTTCATCAAACAATACCGCGATATAAACAAGTACACGTTAGAGGGTAACAACGAAAGGATCAATGCCCGCACAATACATGTGCGTACTGGCCGTACATCACTCCTACGCATAGATCGGCTCTGATACCACTGTTCGGGATCGGTGCGGAAAACAAAAAATTTCCTACGTTGAAACCCCAGAAACTGCCTAGGATCTATCTATGTAGTAATGCGGTAACGGACGATGCGTAGAGAATACATACCCTTGTAGACCATACGCGGTTAACATTCTGCGGGGAACGTGGTTGAAGTAGTCGTACTCGTAGCCGACCTCAAGGTCGCGAAGCTCCTCGCAGGTCACCCTTGCTCCTTCGTCATCTTCATCGTGCAACAGCTCCGGCTCACGACATTTAAGTGCTCCAAGTGTTGCTCCTCGTGTCTTCGTACACATCCGGTGCACGATGAGACCTCTGGCTCCCCGATCCCGCCGGGAGTGCGGAAGTTGATATCTGGCTAGGAATCCCTGCAGCGCAACGACGTACTGCAGGTGTGCCTAGATCGCACAGCCCAGACTTGGGGCCATGGTCACAAGGTATAGAGAGAGATGGAAGGAGGAAGTCAACCAAAGGACTTCTCCAAATATTGGTGTGTCTCATCCCACCCATGGGCACCCCTTTATATAGGGGGAGGGGGTGTGCCCTCCCCTTTGGGTTTCCCATGTGGGACTAAACAAGGGAGAGAGGGGGGAGGCGCATGGGCCTCATGGGCCGCCGGCCAGGGGTGGGCCCCACCCCACGCACAACCCTAGGCTGGCCGGGTGGGCCCCCTTGAGGCGCCTGGGCCTTGGCCCTTCCCTCCTCCGGTTTTCCTTCATGGGCCCTATTTCCCTAGGAAGTTTGGCCCATTAGTGGAATAACCCTTCAAATTAGATTTTA
This sequence comes from Avena sativa, assembly GCA_916181665.1. Classification (NCBI taxonomy): domain Eukaryota; kingdom Viridiplantae; phylum Streptophyta; class Magnoliopsida; order Poales; family Poaceae; genus Avena; species Avena sativa. The sequence continues at coordinate 690,926,694 of OV702289.1, forward strand.
ATATTATATTTAATATTAATTACACTAATTAATATGTAAATATATATTACAAAATCCATCTTGACCCGAAACACCTTTCGGTTCCCTTTCGATTTCCTCCGAACGACTTCGGATCTTTCCCGGAATGATTCTGGTCCTTTATTCTTTCTCCGGACAACTTTAGATCTCTCTGGGGAACGATTCCGGCTTTCTCTCTTTCTCTACTGTGATTCTATCTTACGAATGATCGCTCTCATCGTACCCTTAAGTGTATCCTCTCACGGCTCGGGAATGCTCTAGACATGACCTATATCAATGATCAACAGAGGGACCAGGGATATCCATGTGACCCCTATGCATTCCTGATGAAAATGTCGTTTGAACCGTCTAAATGTAGCATCCTCTTCCTTTTGTTTCTCGATACAACTTGTCCGAGATCCGATCATTGGTATCCCATACCTTGTTCAATCTCGTTCACAACAAGTTCTGTTTTCTTGTTACCGTGATATTACATCATCGTGACCTAGTCACATGTTGAAACATATATGGATGTAATCTCACCAAGCCGGCCGTATGTATCTTTACCCGTCATGTGGGTGAACCATTCCCGGTCTTGCAGTCACATGTCATCTACTGTTCCTTCGGAATACCCAACATACACCTTTATGGCCACCGTATTACCATATGACGGTTGATGCAGTCTAAGCAGCCTAGGGAAACAGTGAGTAATATGAGCTCATGGTCTAAGGATAAGGAGTCTAGGTATAGCTATTGCAACAATGAACTATATGACTTGATCGTGTTGCAATCCTTCGAGGAATGTCCAATCACATCATTCTCCAATGATATGATCCCGTTGTCAGTCGGCATAAATGCCCATGATCTTGAAACCCAAATCATCTTCGTGACCAACGAACTAGTATAAATAGAGGCTACTAGGGATTTGGTTGTTTCATACCACACCTGTACCAATGCTTCTACTTGGCATAGTTCTAGCACAATATGAAACTATTATAAACTAATTGAGATATGACAATAAAAACCTATTTATTATTTGCCTCTAGGGCATATCTTCTTCAAATATATCCATACGAACTTTACAACACTGGTACACTTATGTGCAGGGTACAAGTTAAACTACTACTGCAGCATAAGAACGTTTGTTTGTTCCTCAAAGAAGTCAACAATTTCTTCTACTGGACGATCCACCGCCTGGTAATGTGGAAACATGTTCCAGGTCGAACCTTCCGGCAGGGTCGGAGGTCCAGCAGCAACAACTGCAACATCTACATCAGGCCTATGCAGTCGCACCAACGACAAATCAGCCTTGGCACCAACCACTAACTACTGCCGCACGCATTCGCGAACTGCACTCAAATCCTGGAACTTAGCCAGGAGAGCCAATAGGCTCGAAGGGACGGCGTCCAGTGGAAACATCGTCTGGTAGATATTCCTCAGGAACGACTGTGCCTTCTTCAAAAAGTGGAGTACTCGGGAAGCATGATCCTGCAGGGTCGCAAGTGCGATCACACGATCATGGTCCACCCAAAAATACCCACTCGCCTGAAGCTGCTCCTGGGTCAGGTCATTTATTTGAATGGCGATTCTGTCTTTCTCATCCTGAAGATGACGAGCAGTGACAACTACACCAAGCAAAAAGGGCAAAGTATGAGGACAAAGAATTGCCGCGACTGACTAAAAGAAAATATAAGAGGGCAGAAAGCTAACACTTGAATTTAAATCGCCTAGCTACGTCACCTCCTCTAATAGATACTGATCGTGGGTGGTATCCTTCTCCGCCTTTGACTTCCATACATCTGCGTTATCGCGGAGGATGGGCAACTCACGTTCCAACTGCTTAATGTGATCGCGCAGTCGCGAAAGCAGAGACAACTCATCCACCCTTGAGCGCGGTTGCGCCAAGATCTCATCAGTGGGTGACAGATCACGAGGATCACTCAAAGGACCACTCGATGTACCCTATCACAAACCAAGCAAAGCAAAATAAGAGGCCGAGGATACATTGACGAAAGGCTTAGATGCATTCAAACATATCAAAGTCTTGACTGGGGTACCCCCATAAAAGCATTGTTCCACAAACAAAAGGCCAAACACTAAAGCTATTACACAGACAAACTACGGAGCATTTTTCTTCGACTTGGATTTGGGCCTCAGGGGCTTCATCGTATACATGGAAGTCTCCGACGCCATGGACTTGTCGGTAGTACCCCCAGATGCCACAGCCTTGGCAGCCTTCGCTTGACGCTGCTCCTCGGAATACTTGGCGAGTGTCTCGATAAGCTGATGACCATAATTTTTGCATTTACCAGCAAAGGAAGCAAACACTACCTGCTGGCCTCCAGCGTCGACAGGCATCGCCTCAGAAATAGCGGCAGGATCCATCTCCACACCATGGGCTTGCACCATTGCGAGTGCCATGGTGGCGCCAACGGAGCGCTGTGAGTTCTTGAAGTCCGCAGGGATTCCTCTAGCCAGGGACTCCAGCAGGTCTCCAAGGTTGTCGATCAGTCCAGCCTTGGGAGTTAAGTCCTCGCGGATATGACTGAGTACATCCTTGGCCTTCCCCAACGTCTCTTGGAGGGATACACTATGGTCTTCGACTGCAGCGATAGCGCCTGCCAAAGCATCCGCGCGGCACAGAGATTGGGCATCAAAGCTCAAGCCGCTGGCATCTGCATACACAAAAGTATTAGTATAACAACCACACGTCAAAGCACAGAAGAGCAAGACACATCTAGATGAAAAAGAAGACCTGAGAGGGACTTGGCAATCAAGAAAAGTTGCTCCTCGAACAACTTCTCCCTCTCAGCAGTGGAGACACGGAGATCCTCCTCCCGCTTCCGCGACTCCTCCAAAGCCACGACCGCCTCGTCACGATTCTTCGTCGCTGTGGCCAGCGTCTTCTCCAGTGCAGCAGCATGGCGAAGTAATTCATTATGCTCAGCTGCGACATACAGGGAATATCACCAAATCGAATTAATGAAATTCGCAAAGACAAAGACGAAGTCGAGACTTACTTTCGACAATGCGATGGTGATTGTCCAATCATGCATGCTGCCGACCCATGTCAAGGACTTGCTCTGCTAGGCGGGTAGCCTCCTTCACAATGAGCTGCATCAAGAGCCAACAAAGTTCAAGTAAATAGCACCAAGAATAAATTCGACTGCCAACTACAAGATACCTACATGATCCTCCACAGACTCCGAAGAAGGCTGTTGCACAGTCATCCGGGTAACCATCTGATGTTCCCCAGCATGCGGGGAACTCGATGAATTATGCCTGGAGTGGGCCACCAATGGAGGGTAAGGAGACCGCTCGGCCATCTTCTTGGCCTTGGAGTCTGCGACTCTGGACTCCTTCACAAATTGGACGTTGTCAGAAGATGACGACGCTGCTTGGCTGGAACACACATCAAACAAAAGCTTCAGAAAAAATAGCAACTCAAAGAAGAAACAAAAACGAGGTCACGAATACAGAACTTACCAGTCAAATCTATCAAGATCAAAGGACTGCTCCTCTGACTCCAACGATTCCTTTGGGAGTCGAAGCTTCTTCCGGGCAGGAGGAGCCATGGAGCATACAGGAACAGCGGGAATCGACTCCTCTGCACCAACAGAAGGGCCTTCTGGAGTCGACGGAGACGAAGCATCCGAGTCCTCGCTGCAGGAAGGCTTGCGAGTGTCCGGATCACTAGACTCGGGGGCTCCCACCTCCTCTTCAAGTGGGACGGTCGATTCTGACTCGTCCTCTTCATCTACTTCGCGAGGCATAACCCCTTCATGAAGAGGGGGCAAACTGGGAGACACCTTTCAATCCTGCATTTAGAAGATAATTCATTATACATCAAGAACTTAACGGCAATTGACAAAGAAAGCTACTTCATAGCACAATTCTACCTCAGGAGGATGGTTAGAGGCGTCGAAGGGAGGCATGACTGGTTCACCTGGGAGAACCTCCTTGGTGGTATACTTCTCACCAGTCGCAGCCTCTTATCTACTTCACTCGCAGAAATGCCATCGACAGATACGCGAGTGGCATCGTTCGCTCCAGCCCATTGGAACATGGGGTGGACTCTGGCCTGCAGAGGCTGGATACGACGGTGCAACCATGTGCGAATGAGGGCAGCGCCTCCCTCTTCTTTACCTATGCGACTCTCGAGGTTGCAGACGCGCTTGTACAGCACTTCCGTCTCCTCGGACTCGCCAAGCATCACTAAGTTCTTCCAAGAACGCCTTCTCTTGCACGGCATCGCGGGATCAAAGGGCGCGAGTCTGTAGTGCTCTCCGCCGGCCTTCTGGTCACGGATGTAGAACCACTTGTCTCTCCACCCTTGGACGGACGACATGAGTTTGATATCGAAATAAGTGGCGGAGGAGTTGACATGGATTCCGTAGCCACCTACGTCGTAGACTACAGAACCAGACGCTGACTGGCGCTTCAGCTTAAAAATCCTCTTAAAGAGGCCAAAGTGTGGCTCGACTCCGAGCCAGCACTTGCAAAGGGTAATGAAGCAGGAGATGTGGAGAATAGAGTTTGGGGACAGCTGATGCAGCTGGAGCCCATAGAAGCAAAGGAGGCCCCTTTTGAAAGGATGCAGGGGCAGAGAAAGACCTTGGATGATGAATGCAAGGAACATCACCCGGAAACCAGCAGGAGGGCAAGGAGTTACCTCCACGCTGGGCACTCGCGAGTCATCCTCCACGGGGGAGAGAACTCCATCTTGACGCAAGAGATGAAGCTCGGAGGACTTGATGATGGATGCACGCCATGCACCATTGGTGACTCGGGTACCCACACCCTTCTTGTTCCTAGCGCCGACGACGCTGATGCCCACGGTGGCGGAGCTGCCCTTCTTCTTGGCGGCGGCAGACTCAGCGGCGGCGCCTCCCTTCTTCTTGCCCATCTTGCGATGGCGGTGAGAACGGAGGAAGTAGCTCGGAAAGACACGGAGTTGGTCCAGTGCCGCAAAGAGGATGTGCGCAGGGAAGCAGAAAGTAGCAGCAATGGCAATAGAGGCACGAACAAAGAAAGGCAGATGGGAAAATTACCGCAGCTACGCTGCTACTTAACTCCCTCGCAGATGCCATCCAACAGCCAGCAGAAACCCTACTGGACGCGTGGCGCACATCGCCATCGACACGTGGAGAAGCCAAAACACGAACTGTCCCCCACTATCTCCATTACGCGTGGAAATCGAGGAGACGCGGTTAAAATATAAGATTACGCACGCCCAGTCAAATCAAAGTCAGAAAGTGGGACCCACCACTCGTCACGTCCCGTCAAAGCCGCTCACGCGAGCAACCAAGGTCATCACATCGTCAGCACGGACGTCATTTCAGCAGCAGAAGATTTCGACTACTTTAGTCCTTGCTCGAGTCTTCGACTCGACCAAGCACTCGGGGGCTACTCCCATAGGGAGCGCTGGTCGTGCACCCTATGATTTATCTTTTATGCGGGAATATGAACATTCGGGATATACCCACCATTTGAATCTACGATTCGATTAAGGATTATGGGTTACTCCCATAGGGAGCGCTGGAAGCAAATTTGACTGAAACAAGCAGTAAAAAGCCAACAACAGTCGCAAAAAGTTTTTAGTCCCTGCCCGAGTCTTCGACTCAACCAGGCACTCGGGGCCTACTCCCATAGGGAGCGCTGGTCGCACACCCTATGATTATTTGTACATCATACTGTGTGTTGATAACATCCACACTTGAATGATATGGCGACATCGCCTCATACTATCCCAACAAAGAGACTACATCTCCTGGGCCACCGAATCATCTCCGTGATGACAAAAATTTGGATGCCATGCTTACAGTGTGAAGATACGACCTGAATAAGGCCTGGCAACACATCTACTCTGCACTACCAGAAAACATATCTGTGCCTGCAGGTGCGATGAACATGCCTTGACGGACGCGTCGAGTGCTCACACCCATACACTGGAATTCGACTTCTATAAGACCTCCGCGGCCTGAGTCGAATTACACCAGCAGTTTTCCGAATTCGAGTCCAGGGACTCGAGTTTGAGTAGATTGCGTTGTTTTTCCCTAAGGCAGTTAACTGATACTGATACATCAGATAAATCAGGCACGTATATCAACAATCCCTATGACATGAACTAGACACTTGAAAAATACTCAATCATGCACTCAAAAGGCTTCATAAAGTCCCAAGTCGAATCTGCAATTCCACTGGACACTCGGGGGCTACTGACATGGGTATACCCTACAGGTACTCGAGCTTGGTATATACGGTCTAGATACGGTAGAAGCCCACGGTGTTGCCAAGGCCCAAATGGAGAATTCGAGTGGCCCACGGACTCTCGATTGCTTGCGAGACAAGAAGAAGCTTAAGATAGAAAGTTTAAAGGGAAAACCCTAATCTGTAACCGACTCGACCTGCTACCCGAGGCCTAGCCTATCCATGTAAAGGCTAGGAGGGGACGGCGAGGAGGACACACACAACCCTAGTTTCCACAACTCTCGCCAGATTGCATCTGCGCGCCCCTGTAATCTTTGATTTCTTCCTTAATTCCAAGAGCAGACAAGCAGGAGTAGGGACCTCTACGAGGCCTGAACATGGGTAAACCTTGCGTCCCTGTGTGCTTGTTTGCTAGCCGACCGATGCCTCCAGCGCTCCCTCCTTTTCAAAAACCCAAGTCCATAATAATGGGCATTGATGAGTTAAACCCTCGTTAACTGTCTACAAGAATAGAAGTGCGTAGACATCAAGCTATTTTCTAGCACTGTTGCCGGGGAGGTAAGGTAAAAGGTACTCACATCCTATGGTGGGAGTGCTCGAAGTTATTTCCTTTAGATTCTACAATTTTGTCTTTTTGTTTCTTGTTTTCACTAGTTAGGCTTAATGGAAAAAAACAACAAAAAATTAGAAAGCTTTATAGTATTTATCTTGAGTTAGAACATGAAGTGTTTGAAGAGAAAATTAAAAAACCTATGGAACTTTATTTGCATGCTAATAGCAATGTTATTAGTATGAATTCTTTGAACACCATTATTGCTAATTCTATAGAAAAGTCTAAGCTTGGGGAAGCTGGTTTTGATGAGCATGATATTTTTAGTCCCCCAAGCATGGAGGAGAAAATTTACTTTGTTGATACTATGCCTCCAATATATGATGATTATAATGATGAATATGATATTTTCAGTCCACCTACTATTGAGGATAAAATTAATTATAATTACAATATGCCTCCTATATTTGATGATTATGGTGGTGAGAATAATAATGATAGCTATTTTGTTGAATTTGCTCCCACTACAATTAATAAGAATGACTATGTTTATGTGGGGAGTATTAATTCTTTTATGCATGTGGCTCATGATAAGAATGTTTTATGTGATAGTTATATTGTCAATTTTATTCATGATGCTACTTAAAGTTATTATGAGAGAGGGAAACATGGTTTTATGTATCTCAACAATATTAAGTTTCCCCTCTTTATGTTGAAAATTTTGAAGTTGCACTTGTTTTGCTTTCCTATGCTTGTTGCTTTGTGCTTTCATGACTTGTTTCTTTACAAGATTCCTATGCATAGGAAGTGGGTTAGACTTAAATATGCTTTGAATTTGCTTCTTGATGCTCTCTTTTACTTAAATTCATATTTCTTATGTGAGCATCTTCTCAAACTATCATGCCTAACTTAAAGGCGTTAAAGAAAAGTACTTATTGGGAGATAACCCAAAAGTTTTAGATGAGTCTTGGAAGTTATTACCTATGTAATAACCGCTCCTTATCCTTTTTATTTTCTTTTTGTGCCAAGAGTAACCTCTAAGGAGAGAGAAGTAATGATTGGAAAAGTTGCTGTCCCGAAATAGATTTTTGTGCTTCACCATAAAAATTCGTGTAAAATCTCTGTACGTCGGTTTGAGGCGTGAATTTTTGTGCTTCTGCCCAAGGTTGTTATATAACTTTCGTTAGTTCAACACTTTTCGAATTGAGCAACAGAAGGTCTTCGAAAAAATTGGTTTTTACCTGCTGGTCTGTTTTGACAGATTTCTGCCATTATTTGCATTTGCTTCTTGTTGGTTCCTTTTTAGTTCTCTTTGGGAAATTGAGCTTTTTGAGGGAAATGCTTTAGTAGCTTGTGTTTTAATGGAAGTTTTATTGGTGTTGAAACTGAACCTAAAGACTTATTATCTTGAGTGCACTAATGTTGCTAATAAAGATTGTGTGAAGTTTTGTATGAAGGAAAAATTTCAGGTGTATGGAGAGAATGATGTAATGAGATGAAGAATGGACTAAAGCTCAAGCTTGGGGATGCCACCCCGTGTCACCCCAAGAATTATCCAAGAAGTACAAGCGTCAAAGCTTGGGGATGCCCAAGGCATCCCCTTCTTCATCAATAAAAATCCCAGGTTTCTTCCAAATACTTCATTTTTATTGTTTCATGCACAGTTGTGTTGTTCTTGGAGCGTCTTCGTTTTTTGTTTTTGGTTTTCGTTTGCTTGGTTTTCTTAGTTTGCTTGAATAAATTGGTTGGACCCCCTCTTTCATGCATTGGTTTTCAAATAGTTTTGTTTGGATTGGAAAGAGTAGGAAAGTTCATGCTTTGTGGTAAAAGGAGTTTGTTTTTGACTGTGGCCTATGCTTTGTCATGGCATGCTTGATATTGTTTTGGCTTTATGCTTAGTGATCTTTGCTGTAGCATTACATGTTATAAACAATTGATATTGCTTAATGTGCCTTGAAAGAATCATGCGTTGTTTTAGCATATTAAAGCATACTATTGTGGTATTCTCCTTTGATGCTTTATTTGGGTTGACTTGGCGCATGCTCACACCATGTTATGACTATCTCAAGTCACCATAGCCTTTACGATCCTTTAGTTTTCGACTTGTAATATCACTTTATGCTTTAATTAATGATGTTTTGTCGCTTTGCATGATTATGGCTATTATTGCTCTCTTAGTTGGTCGCTCCCAGTCTTTTGCTAGCCTCCATAACCAAGTATGAGTTCCACTCATGCATCCAAATCCAAATAAAACCAAGTTATTCCAAAGAGTCCACCATACCTACCTATTAACATTTGCTATTTCAAGTATATTCAAGTTTTATCTACCTTCCGAATTAAACTTGTTATGAGAAAACTAGTGATTAAAGCTCTCACGAACTTGATGGCACATTTTACTTTTCTTGCCCTTAATAAACTTGAACCATTGTGTCGTCTATATTGTATATGCTTGCACTTATATGTTGGGAATTAGCAGAACCATGTTGTCATGGGGAACGCTTTCAACATTGCACTTTACTTTGTACCTAGTTGATATCATGCTCTTTTGTCTATGGATGTCGTCGGTGTGAAATGTAAGGGGAGCTTGTAAGTCCATGGAGTTACGTATGTGTGTTAGAGAAACGCCTGGGCCGCCGGTCTAATCCATGCCTAATTATGGTGGAAACCTGTAGTTTAACCATAATGAGCAATCTATGAAGCATTCTTCTTATAAAAAAAGAGATAGAGATTGAAAAAAAAAGATATGAGAAAAGAGGAAAGAGGGAAAAAAGCACCATTTTCCCATGGTAAATAAGAAGATTGTTGAGATGCCCGTTGTCTGCTTGCCTTGTCATTTTGATATGGGGATTCTTCCGTATCATCGGGCAAGGGGTACCCCGTTGGCGGTTCTCTATGATACACATGTACCGCAATGCCACCGCCACCGAAGGGGAGATTCGGGGGACAGAAAGTCTCTGTTCCGACACCCTGCCGGGACGGGGAAGTGCCCCCAGAGCCATCTCCATCGATCTCCACCACCATCTCCATCGCCGTTGCTGATTCCCATGATGACGAGGGAGTAGTTCTTCCTCGAGGCTAAGGGCTCTACCGGTAGCTATGTGTTCATCTCTCTCTCTCTCTATGCATGATCATATTGTGATCATGAGCTTTGTAGTCAAGTAGATCTACCTTGCTACTCAAGTGCTTTAATAGATCTCTGCTCTCTCCATGTGTGTGAAAGTGACATCGTGCACACTAGTGGCACTTAGGCAAGAGATTACTATTACTTGTTATGAGTTATATTTGGAGTTGGATGTTTCTATGAAATTGTGGTGTTTGTTGGAACCATCTAGTGCTCAAGGTAACAGTGTGGGGTTATCTAGATGGGAAAGGCTTACTTTGAGGAGTGCTGTTATAGCCCTACCATGGATTAGAGTGTCCAACCGGAGAGTACTTCAGAGTAGTATCATAAAGAGATGATATTTATATGAGAGTGTTCACTAGCGAAAGTATGATCCCTAAGCCTTGTTTCTAAGCATTGAAACACCGTTTGCAACTAGATCTGTTACATGTTTGCTTGCTGCCATCTTTATTTCAGTTTGCCTTTAGTCTCTTCCATGCCATCAAAGTATTTTCTGGCACCGCTACCACTTATAATTATCCATACCACTTGTATTTCACTATCTCTTCGCCGAACTAGTGCACCTATACACCTGACAAGTGTATTTGGTGTGTTGGGGACACAAGAGACTTCTTGTATCTTGATTGCAGGGTTGCTTGAGAGGGGATACCTTTGACCACTTCCTCCCTGAGTTCGATAAACCTTGGGTGATCCACTTAAGGGAAAACTTGCTGCTGTTCTACAAACCTATGCACTTGGAGGCCCAACAACTGTCTACAAGAATAGAAGTGCGTAGACATCAAGGCCCAATAACTGTCTACAAGAATAGAAGTGCATAGACATCAGTTGCTCTTGTAGTGGTCGAAGCGGTCTTGATATGTCAGCTTCTTGCCGAGCTTCATCGACCAATTGAGCATGCTAGCATTGTCTATTGTGACAATATATCTGTAGTCTACATGGCCTCTAATCTGGTTCAACATCAACGCACCAAGCACATAGATACTGACATTCATTTTGTTCGAGCGAAGGTGGCTCTCGGCAAGGTTCGTGTTCTTCATGTTCTGTGTAGTGCTGGATTTGCAGATATCTTCACCAAGGGTATCTCCACTGCAGCATTTACAGATATTCGCTCTAGTCTCAACATTGTGGCGCCCGACGTTGACACTACGGGGGGATATTAGAATTGAGTTTGAGTTAGAGTAGGACTCTAGTCCGAAGTCAGTTCGGCCGACCCCCCTCCTCTCTTCTATATAAACCTTGTACTATTGTTCAAATCAATACAAGTTATAATTATCCCAAACTATCAAGGGGTGTAAATTAAGAGAAACAAGGATGAGATAACAGAGAGGGGAGTGAGATGTAGCCAAGATGGAACGTGGTGGTGGCACTAGGGTTTATATTGTTGGGTCCGCAGCATAGAAAACAAAAATTTTCCTACGATGAGAACTATACGCCAAGATCTATCTACTAGGTACAAAGCAACGGGTGGACATACATCCAACGAGAACTTACCCTCAAAGACAACGAGTTTTGTTAACCAGTAGGAACTCGTGGTTGATGTAGTCGTCCACTTGCTGATCTCAAGATCGAGTGGAAGTCCGAGCGCCGCAACTCAGCAGCGCATCCGTACTCACACACACGTTCAAGCCACCAGACAACCTCCACCTCCTCGCTCCAGCGATCCAGCGGAAGCAGCAACTCCTTCCAGACGAAATGCCACCAGGAACATGTATCTCGCTAATCCGAGACCATGGGGGAATAATTCTAGAGGGAGAGAGAGATCCTTCACAAGGAGGTGTGAGGATGAAGGAGGGAATGGGTGGCCTTTTATAGGAGGATGGGGGTGCCCCTCCTCTCCATGGCTGGCGCATGGGGGGGGGTGACCCCTCACCTCCCCCATTCATGTGGTGGTAACCCCTCCACATTAAAATGCCTCTTCACATTCCCTTTTAAAGTCTCCACTTTAAATGCATTAAAATTCTCCAAGTTTAATTATCTCTCATTTAATAAAACTATTTTATTAAATTTATTCAGAATTTTGTTAATTACTTTAATTAACAAACATTAACCTATAGCCCCTTGCAATATTTCAATATCACATGCAGAACCACTTTCTGCAATTTCACCCGAAACAATTTATGGTTTCTATTGAAACAATTCCTGCGCTTTGCAATTCTTTCGTCTGAAACATATGTGCTCTAAAATGGTGTCCGGTAACTCTTAAGTGTGTCACCCTACGGTTCACGAATAATGCAGACATGATCGAGACCCTTCTCCGATCAATAATCAGCAGCGGGACCTGGAGATCCATACTGACTCCTACACATTCAACGATGACTTCTGTGATCGTGAGAACCTTTAATTCTTGTAACTAAATCCCTTTGTCTCGCGATATATTACATGTCCGAGATTCGATCATCAGTATCTCCATACCTAGTTTGATCTCGTTACCGACATGCACTCTTTTCTCGTTCCCGTGATATAACATTCTAGTGATCACATCACTTGCTTGCAAGCTATCTCAATGTGATATCACCGAGAGGGCCCAGAGTATATCTATCCGTCATCGGGATTGACAAATTCCACTCTTCATCCATGAGCCTCAACATAACACCTTCGTAGTACCGAACCCATCTTTATAGTCACCCTGTTACGGTGTGACGTTTGATGTTATCAAGATACTCTTCCGGTGTTAGCAATTAACATGATCTCATGGTCTAAGGATAAAGATTAATTCATATGATGTTATGGCAATATAAACATAATGACTTGATCGTAATGCTATACTTCGGATGAATGTTCATCACATCATTCCACCAATGGTGTGACCTTGTTATTAACAACATCCAATGTCCATGATCAGGAAACCTTGATCATCTTGTTAATCAACAAGCTAGTCTATAAGAGAGGCATAACTAGGAACCCTTTTTGTTTATTAAACACACATGTATTGATGTTTCCGATCAATACAATTCTAGCATGCAAAATAAACATCTATCATATATAAGGAATCCATAATAACAACTTTATTATTGCCTCTTAGGGCATATTTCCTTCAGTCTCCCACTTGCACTAGAGACAATAATCTAGTTCACATAGTGATAAATCTAACACCCATGGAGTTCTGGTGTTGATCATGTTTTGCCCTAGGGAGAGCTTTAGTCAACGGATCTGCTACATTTAGGTTCGTGTGTACTTTACAAATCTTTATATCTCCATCCTTGACATGCTCGCGGATGGAGTGAAACCGGCGCTTAATATGCTTGGAATTCTTGTGAGACCTCGGTTCCTTTGCGTTGGCTATGGCTCCATTGTTGTCACAATAGATCACCATTGGGTCCAATGCACTAGGAACCACACCTAGTTCCATAATGAACTCTTTCATCCAAACCGCTTCCTGCGCTGCTTTTGAAGCAGCAACATATTCCGCCTACGTCGTTGATCCAGCCACCACAGGTTGTTTGGAACTCGTCCAACTAACTGCTGCTCCGTTCAAGAGAAATACGTATCCGAATTGAGAATTAGAGTCATCCGGATCGGTGTCAAAGCTAGCATCGACATAACACTTAGCGACTAGCTCTTCTTCACCTCCGTATACAAGAAACATATCCCTAGTTCTTCTCAAGTACTTGAGGATGTTCTTTACCGCTATCCAGTGTTCCGAACCTGGATCAGATTGGTACCTACTAGTCAAACTAATAGCATGTGCCACATCCGGTCTTGTACATAGCATGCCATACATTATAGAGCCTATGGCCGAGGGATAGGGGATCTTATCCATTATCTCTCTTTCTTCCGCCATAGCCGGAATTTGAGTCTTACTCAATGTCTTGCCTTGCAACATAGGTAAGTACACCTTCTTACTTCCATCCATATTAAACTTCTTTAATATCTTATCAAGGTATGTACTCTGCGATAGCCCAATTAGGCGTTTTGATCTATCTCTATAGATTTTAATTCCTAATATATATGAAGCTTCACCAAGGTCCTTCATCGAAAATTTGCTGTTTAGATAACTTTTAACACTGTTTAAAAGATCTATATCATTTCCAATCAATAATATGTCATCCACATATAATATCAGAAATGCCACATTGCTCCCACTCACTTTCTTGTAAATACAAGCCTCTCCATAAGTTTGGAAAAATCCAAACTCTTCGATCACCTCATCAAAGCGGAGATTCCAACTTCGTGATGCTTGCTTCAGTCCATAGATGGATCGCTGAAGTTTGCACACCTTATTAGCATCCTTAGGATCGACAAAACCCTTAGGTTGTATCATATACAACTCTTCTTCAATCTTACCATTGAGGAACGTAGTTTTGACATCCATCTACCATATTTCATAATCGAAATATGCAACAATTGCTAACATAATCCTAACTGACTTAAGCATCGCTACGGGAGAGAATGTCTCATCGTAGTCAACTCCTTGAATTTGTCGAAATCCCTTTGCGACAAGTCGAGCCTTATAGATGGTCACATTACCATTAGCATCAGTTTTTCTTTTAAAAATCCATTTATTCTCAACGGCCTTTCGATCGTGAGGTAAGTCCACCAAGGTCCAAACTTGTTTCTCGTACATGGATTCCATCTCGGATTTCATGGCTTCTAGCCATTTGTTGGAATCCGGGATCATCATCGCTTCTTCATACGTCACAGGGTCATCCATTTCATCAACCATGAAATTCACAACAAGATTGTCGTACAGTTCAGGAGCTCCACGTGTCCTGCTTGACCTGCGAGGTTCGGTAGTTTCCTCTTTCGGAGTTTCATGATCAATATCATTAGCTCTCTCTTCATTAGGTGAAGTCAACTCCGAAACAACTTCCGGTGCTGCGCCACTTGCCATTTCATGAAGAGAAGGTTCAATAACCTCTTCGAGTTCTACCTTCCGACTACTCACACCTTTCGCGAGAAACTCCTTCTCAAGAAAGGATCCATTCTTGGCAATAAAAACCTTGCCCTCGGATCTGTGATAGAAGGTATACCCAATCATTTCCTTAGGGTATCCTATGAAGATGCATTTTTCCGCTTTGGGTTCGAGTTTATCCGGCTGAAGTTTCTTCACATAAACATCGCATCCCCAAACTTTAAGAAATGACAACTTAGGTTTGTTTCCAAACCATAATTCATACGGTGTCGTTTCAACGGATTTAGATGGTGCCTAATTTAAAGTGAATGCAGCTGTTTCTAGTGCATAACCCCAGAATGAAAGTGGCAAGTCAGTCAAAGACATCATAGATCGAACCATATCCAATAAGGTACGAATGCGACGTTCTGACACACCATTACGTTGTGGTGTTCCGGTAGGCGTGAGTTGTGAAACTATTCCACACTCTTTCATGTGTGTGCTAAACTCGTAACTTAGATACTCTCCTTCAGGTCAGACCGTAGAAATTTGATCTTTCTATTACAATGATTTTCCACTTCATTCTGAAATTCCTTGAACTTTTCAAAAGTTTCAGACTTGTGTTTCATCAAATAGATATACCTGTATCTACTCAAATCATCCATGAAAGTAACAAAATAACGATATCCACCTCGCACCGACACACTCATTGATCCACACACATCAGTATGTATGATTTCCAATAGATCTGTCGCCCGTTCCATTGAACCGGAAAACGACGTTCTAGTCATCTTGCCCATAAGGCATGGCTCACATGTATCAAATGATTCAAAATCAAGTGATTCCAAAAGTCCATCAGAATGGAGTTTCTTCATGCGTTTAACACCAATATGACCTAGACGGTAGTGCCACATATATGCAGATATATCATTATCAAGTTTAATCTTTTTAGCATTAACATTATGAATATGCGTAATATTACTACCGAGATCCATCAGAAATAAACCATTCAACATATGTGCATGACCATTGAAGATATCATTCTTATAAATCGAACAACCATTGTTTTCAGATTTAAAGGAATGACCACTTTGCATCAAACATGATCCGGATAGAATGTTCATGCTCAGTGCAGGCACCAAATAAGAATTATTTAGGTTTATAACTAATCTCGATGGCATATGGAGAGGTAGCGTCCCGACGGCGATCACATCAACTGTTGATCCATTGTCGACCCGCATCCTGACCTCATCCCTTGCTAGTTGTCGCTTGTTCCGTAGCCCCTGAATCGAGTTACATATATTAACAACCGATCCCGTATAAAATACCCAGGTGCTACTGCGAGTACTAGTCAAGTACACATCAATAACATGTATATCACATATACCTTTGTTTGCCTTGCCGGACTTCTTGTCCGCCAAATACTTGGGGCAGTTGAGCTTCCAATGGCCAGTCCCCTTGCAATAGTAGCACTCGGTATCGGACTTAGGGCCAGCTCGGGGTTTCTTTTCAGGCACGGCAACAGATTTTCCACCCTTATTTCCCTTGTGCTTGCCTTTCTTGTCCTTCTTGAAACCGGTGGTCCTATTGATCATCAACACTTAATGTTCTTTCCTAATCTCCACTTCTGCAGTCTTAAGCATTGACAGAAGCTCGAGAAGAGTCTTCTTCATGCCCTGCATATTATAGTTCATCACGAAGCTCTTGTAGCTAGGTGGCAGAGATTGGAGAACATGATGTATGCCCAAGTCAATGGGAATCGTTATTCCCAAGGACACAAGCTTATCGGCGTACCTAGACATTTTGAGTACATGCTCACTAACGGAGTTGTTCTCCTCCATCATGTAGCTAAAGAACTTTTCAGTAGCATTATAACTCTCCATGGCAGCATGGGTATCGAAAATCATTTTCAATTCTCCCATGGTATCAAAGGCATTGCCATTTTCGAAACGCTTTCGAAGTTCTGGCTCTAGCCCATACAGTATGCCACAATGAACTAAGTTGTGGTCCACCTGACGAGTCACATAGACATTCTTTTCCTCGTCAGGGGCATCAGGAGCTGGTGGGGGGCCTAGAGGCGCATCTAGCACATATTTCTTTTGTGCAGCAGTGAGGAGAATCCTCAAATTCATAGCCCAGTTGGTGAAGTTGCTACCATTCGCAGCAAGTTTCTCTTTCTCCATGAACACATTGAAATTAAAAGCAGGTGGTGCCATCTACAACAGAATTTGTAAAGTTTATTTAGACTAATTTTATGATAGATTGAGTTCAACTAATCCAAATTACTAATGAACTCCCACTCAAAAACGACATCCCTCGTGCCTTTTTGGTGATTACATGAACCAAATCCACTACACCAAGTCCGATCATCATGTGAGTCGGTGTAGCTTCAAAGGCGAGCATCTATATGGGCATCATATCAACCATATGACTCATGCTTAACCTTTCGGTCCGTGTTCCGAGGCCATGTCTGTACATGCTAGGCTTGCCAAGTAAGAACCTTAGTATTCACTTGTGTAAAACTGTCTTACACCCGTTCCTATGAAAGCGTAGATTCGAGTACACCCGATCATCACGTGATGTCTCGAAACACGACCCACAGAACGGTGCATACTCAAGGAACAACACATTTTTTATCTTGATATCTAAATGAGGGATCATCTTACAATGCTACCAAAAGCGCCAAACTAGCAGTATAAGATGCTAACATCTAATGTGTAAAGTGAGATGATATGGTCCATGCATTTGATCTCTATCACTTGCATCGTGGTATGATCTCTATCATTCCTTTGTGTGTAAGGCCAAGGTCTATGGAAATTACACGTTGAGTGTGTTGTAAGAGTATCTATCTGTCAACACCCGGATTTTTAATCCCAGATGCCCGTTATGCCATACCTCGCAATCCCAGGATTACCATTTTTGCGAGATATAACGGATTGGATATCACAATACATCATCCATTACAAACCATACATAAGGTTTTACACAAATAAGGATCTCATGATACAGTCTTTAATACAACAAGCAGCGGAAAAATAAACGATAGCGTAGCGGTGGGGTCCATCTTCAGGGGCACAGGCAATGCTGACGAAGGCAGATAGTCCTAGTTATCATATCCGTCCTGCTGACCATCATCTTGATAATCTCCTTCATAGTCTGGCCATGATAATAGCCAGGGACAAAAGCCATGAGTACTCTTTAAGTACTCGCAAACTACTACTAGCAAGGAGTGTAATTCTAAGTCAAAGTGCTAAATCTAAGTTTAACTATCAAATTAAGTTTGAAACCTAAGCTGAGTTCAGAAGCAAAGAAAGATAAAGTAAAGTTCTAGAATCACTTAAGCTGGGAAGCTATTATCACCAACACAACCCTGTTGTGGTCAAGTCAAAGTTCATCATTCATTTCAAGTTATTTAGAAAACATCTGACAACGAAATAGTATGGCCATTCCAACTGTCCATAACCGCGGACGCGGCTATTCGAATAGTTTGACACTCTGCAGAGGTGGTACACTTTCACCACAAGATTCGATACATCTGTCAGGGATAACCCTGAATCATCATACTTAGTATGCAGATAATCAAACATAACCTTCCCTTTACACGCCCTAGTACAAGCACCTCTCCTATGAGCATGGCCTCCCAACCATGACCATCAGTCATCTTGGGCACTGCATAGGTGGAAAACATTGAGAGGTAGCCTCATCTCAAACCTCTCCCATGAGGGAACTAATACTAATGCATATAAATTTCCAGCTAAGCCTTACCCAATTCAGGTAATGTGGTTGTACGGTAAATTTGGAATGGTATCGCATCCGAATCCAACCATCAGTTTTATAAAAGGGTTAAGGCTCATGCCTCATCATTTTCATCATCATAAACCAGTTGTGTCTCTCAACACATGTCAAAACATCTTAATAGAATGACTCATCATTCCAGGGTTTTCACAATTCCTTTTCACCAAGTGTTCCCATCTAAAGTGACTCAAGTTTTTGATCTATTCTAAAATACTAAGTTAAGAGTATTCACTAAGGTGGAAAAGATAGTTTCAATCTCATGCCATAGAATGACATCTAAAGGTTTCTAAGTAGGTCAAGTTTTATACTTTTTATGCTACCTTCAAAATTAAGTAAAGAACTTTGTGTAAACTAAGGGAGGTAAAACTTGTCAATAAGACTTGGGGTACTAATAGTTAAAGGGGTGTGATCAAAGCATTCTTAAGGCATCTTTGCTAAACCATCTAGTTTAATTCTAGCTTGCTAACAATAGCTTGCCTTGGTTGATGCAGTGGTTGAAGTTTTCTTCTTCTTCTTCTTCTTCTTCTTCTTCTTGGTAGAACTCCTCCTCCTCGAAAGCTTGGTCGGTACTAGCGTCTATAAATACATAGGGAGTGCACAATCACCAAACAGTACTTAACTAGGCCAAGTAGCATTCTAAAACACACAATTGATGATCTATTATCATCACAAGCATCACAAGTTTAATTTAATAGTTTCAACCTTTTTATTTTTAGAAAAGTAATTTCTACTCATTGAATTTTTAACTAAAATTTAATAATCACCACAAAAATATGGGATCATGTGGACACATGTCCTCACCACATATTCTAACATGTGGGAATGAGATTTAAGGGTTGGATCAATATTACTTTAGTTTAAGTTCATTATTTAATGATTTAAAGTGACTAGAAATGCCTATATAGCATTATTTTGGTACTAGTCCAAAGTCACTGCATGTAAACCTTAATATTATTACATATTTGGATAGATATGATGAAATGTGATTTTTGAGAGTTATAATCAACTCAAAAGCTAACTTGGTTGATTTTATAAAAATGTTGCAAGTTGCAAAAGCTTCTGTTTTGTTATTTTTATTAGGAGAGATCTATAACTTTAATTGAATTAAATCCAACGGGCTTGAATAGATCATTTTAATACCTTTCAAACAAAATTGGTTTTATACAATTTGGATTTATAAAACTCTCTGAATTGAATTTTGAAATAGGGGACACAAACTAGATTTAACTAAAAAGGAAAAAACCAGATTTGAATCTATGGGCTAGCGCGGGAAAAGAAATGGGCCGGCCCAGTGGCGCTCCGTGGCGCGGGGCTCAGCTGACAGGGGGGCCCCGCTTGTCAGTGGCACTTAACACGCGAAACGGTACGCGCGTTGTGGGCCCTACGATTAGAAGCGAGATCAACGGCTGAGGGTCATCGTCGACGACGAACAGGTCGCCGGAGAGCTCGAACCCTAGCGGCTCGGTGGGGGTCTACTGGGGTGTACCAGGGCTCCAGCAGGGTCGGCGAGGCGGGCAGACAAAGTGGAAGACGACGGCGAGGCGAGGCGTGGTTGCGGTGGAGCTTGGGGTTGTGGAAATCAACGACGCCCTTCTCCTCCCGAGGCGGCGGCTCCGGTTCCAATTCCGGCGAGCTGCTGCTCCACTTGCTCCAGCTAGAGGTGGGTGATGTTCAGAGAGGTGAGGGGAGTAGAATGGTGTGGAGAAGAATGGCTGGGGAGGGCTCCTTTTATAGGCCTGACGGTGAGACCGAGCGGCATGGGCGATCGACGGTGGCGACATGGCTACGGTGAGCTAGAGGCATGTCTGGGGGTGGCGATCGATGGGCGGTTCCCTGGCGGTGCTCTAGGACTTAAATGCGGCCGTAGGGGCGGTGGTATGCGGTCTGGGCGAGGTGGCGCTCTGCGCGGCCAAAGCGGCGGTGTCCACGGCGAGCGGTGGCTGTGAGGCCTTGGGCGGCGAACGGGGATGTCTGGGGTGTTCTCCAGGTCGAGGCGGAGCGGCGGGCGCGGGCTATGGTCGAGCGGTGGCTTGTGCATGCGGGGACATAGCGTGCTCTGCGGGCGTCATCGGCATGGTGCGGTGGCACTAGGCGCGGTTTGTGCTCGGTGGTCCACTGCTCCTCTTGGCTCGGGCAAGGGACAGAGAGGGGCGGTGAGGTGCTGGCTACCTCCTAGGCATGGAGAAGAAGGAGGAGGTGGTCTGCTGGGGTGAGGGCAAGTTTGGTCGGCGAGTTGGTGCTCGGCATGGCTTGGCCTGGCCACTAGGGTGTAGGGGTTGGGGTGGTAATGGCATGGTTTGATCAAGTGGAGATAGAGGGAGTGTTTTGTGGTCAAATGGGTGGCTAAACTCTGTAGAAACAGTGAGCTAGCTATTTGTGTTGATTCTGCCTGCCATGTGTTTGATGAAATGGCCGCAAGAGAAAAAGTTTTGAATTTTGAGTTCAAATTTTTTGAGTGATCTCCACTAGTGATAGGTAGTCTCTGGTTGCAAGGGTTTTGAAAGTGGAGCTCAAATAGATGGTTTTTGAAATAGGGGTGATCTATGCATATGCATTAGATTCAATTTTAAACTGTCATTTAAAATAGTTAACATAATGTTTTTAGCAGATCCAAAGGTGGGCCTGGATACCTCATTATGTGTACTAGCAAGGGGTGCAAAGATCAAGAATTGTTTCTGTTAAGAATTGAGTACTAGGAATAGCCAAAGTAGGCATGAGACTTAAATTTGCCAAAATGACCATTCCTTCTTTTTAATTCTTTTTCACTTGATTTTCTTTAGGAAAAGTTTGGGAATGATGTAGATGATGTTTAAATCACCTAAGAAACATTTTACAAGCATTGGATCAATCAATTATGGCAATTCAAACAACTTCTATTTTAAATGCACACATATATGAATGCTTTCATTTTAAATTTGGAAAAGTTTTTGTTAACCCTATTTTTGGATGATTTGATCTTGATAAGCTTGGATTAAAGTTTTGGGATGTTACAAACCTTCCCCCCTTAAACAAAATCTCATCCTGAGATTTACAAAGAAAACTAGGAACTAAAGAGATCTGGGAACTCTGTCCTAATGTAATCTTCGCGTTCCCAAGTGGCTTCCTCCTCGGTATGGTTGCTCCACTGAATCTTGAGAAACTTGATACTCCTGGTCCTGGTGGTTCTGTAGGCTTCTTCTAAGATACGGATGGGTTCTTCCCGATAGGTCAGGTCATTGTTGATTTCCACAGCTCTGTGATCGATGTTTTTGAAAACTTCAGTCTTCTCAGGCACTTCCAAGCATTTGCAAAGTAACAAGATATGGAACACATTATGGATGGCTGACATCTCTTCAGGCAGTTCCAGTTGATATGATACTTCTCCTCGGCAGTTCAGAATCTTGAAAGGTCCGATATATCTGGGGGCTAACTTTCCCTTCAGACTAAAGCGTTGAGTTCCCTTCAATGGTGAAACCTTGAGATATACGAAAATCTCCGACATTGAAAGTCAGGTCTCTCCTTCTCTTGTCAGCATAGCTCTTCTTCCTGGATTGGGCGGTCTTGAGGTGCTCACGGACTTTGTGAACTTTCTCTTCTGCTTCTCTGAGAATGTCGGGTCCAAAGATCTGACTCTCTCCTACTTGCGACCAATTCAAAGGGGTACGGCACTTTCTTCCATATAGGAATTAAAATGGTGCCATCTGCAAACTAGCCTGATAACTGTTGTTATATGAGAATTCTACGAAAGGTAGGCAGTCTTCCCATTTTGATCCGTATTCCAACACACAAGCGCTAAGCATATCCTCCAAGATCTGGTTGACTCTCTCAGTTTGTCCATCTGTTTGCGGGTGATAAGCGGTACTAAAATTCAACTTGGTTCCTAAACCTTCCTGAACTTTCTGCCAAAATCTTGAAGTAAACTGGGTTCCTCGATCTGAGATGATGGTCTTGGGGGTTCCATGCAGACTAACAATCCTAGCAATATACAGCTCTGCTAGTTTTACACTCTGGTAGGTTGTCTTGACTGGTATGAAGTGGGCTACCTTGGACAGTCTATCAACTATGACCCAGATTGAGTCATTTCCCCTACTAGAAGTAGGTAAACCGGTGATAAAGGCCATTCCGACGGAATCTCATTTCCATTCCAGAATCTGCAATGGTTGCAATAGTCCCGCAGGTCTCTGATGCTCTACATTGACTCTTTGACAGATGTCACATTTGGCGATGTAGCTTCCGATCTCTCTTTTCATCTTGTGCCACCAAAATTGCTCTTTCAAATCCTGATACATCTTTGTTCCTTCGGGGTGGATAGAATAAAGAGTATCATGAGCTTCCTTCATGATAACCTCCTTCAGCTCCGAATCTGCTGGCACACTGATACGTCCTTTGTACCACAGTACACCTTCTTCGTCTTCGGTGAATCTAGGTACCTTTCCTGTACCAATACGATGTTTGATTCCGTCGATACTCTCATTTCCCTTTTGGGCTTCCTTGATTTGGCTAATCAAAGTGGGTTGAAGTTCAATGCTATCTAGGAATCCTTTGCTAACTAACTCAGTCCTAAACTGCTCCAACTCTTCATACAAACTTGGTTGCTTCTCTTTGATCATGGTGTTAAGCCTACACGGCAATCTGCTAAGAGCATCCGCTACCACATTGGCTTTGCCGGGGTGATAGTGAATGTCAAGGTCATAATCCTTGATTAACTCTATCCATCTTCTTTGCCTCATATTCAGCTCCTTCTGGGTGAAGATATACTTCAAGCTCTTATGGCATGAGTAAATATCACAACGATTACCCATCAAATAATGACGCCATGTTTCAATGCTAGAACCACGACTGCTAGCTCAAGGTCATGGGTCGGATAGTTCTGCTCATGTTGCTTCAATTGTCAAGACAGATACGCGATGACTTTGCCTTCTTGCATCAATACACATCCTAGGACAATCTTGGATGCATCACAATACACATCAAACGGCTTCTTGATGTCTGGCATGATCAAAATCGGGGCGGATATCAATCTCTTTTTTAGCTCCTAGAAACTAGCTTCACATTTGTCTGTCCATTCAAACTTCTTGTCCTTCTTCAACAATTGGGTCATTGGTCGGGCTATGACCGAGAATCCTTCTACGAACTTGCGGTAATATCCCGCTAATCCGATAAATGAACGAACTTGGGTTTGATTTGGTTGGGGCTTCCCATTCTTCGACATCTTTGATCTTGGTGGGATCAACAGAGACTCCTCCGGCAGACACAATATGTCCTAGGAATCCTACTTCTTTCAGCGAAAACTCACACTTGCTGAACTTGGCATATAACTGATGCTCTCTCAGGGTTTCTAGGATGATTCTCAGATGTTGCTCGTCCTCTTCTTCTGACTTGGAGTAGATAAGGATGTCGTCGATAAACACAACTACAAACTTATCGAGGAAATTCATAAAGATCTTATTCATGAGATTCATGAAATAAACAGGGGCATTGGTTAATCCAAAAGACATAACCGTATACTCGTATAAACCATAGCGAGTAGTAAAGGTGGTCTTCGGAATATCCGTTGCACGAATCTTAAGTTGGTGATAACCAGTCCTAAGATCAATCTTTGAGAATACCTAAGCTCCGGTCAACTGATCAAATAGATCCTCTATCTTTGGCAAGGGGTACTTGTTCTTGATGGTGACGTCATTCAACTTTCTGTAGTCTGTACACAGACGGTTTCGTCCATCTTTCTTGTCGGCGAATAACACTGGTGATCTCCATGGCGATGCACTTGGTTGAATCAAACCTGTTGCTAACATGGCATCCAACTGCTTCTTCAGTTCTACTAACTCTGAGGGGTTCATGGTATAGGGTCTCTGGGCTATAGGTCCGGTTCCGGGGATTAGTTCGATAATGAACTCAATATCACTATCCGAGGGCATACCTGGCAATTCATCTGGGAATACGCCAGGGTATTCACAGACTACTCTGACTTGGTCAATGGTAGGCAGGGCTACACTCTTGTTGCACTTGAATTGCCGGGGTAAGGTTTCGGAGATATGCTCTACTGTTACTCCAGAACTACTGGTCATGGTGATGGCTTTCTTAGCATAGTCTATTAGTCCTTTATGCCTTGACATCCAGTCCATACCTAGTACTACTTCCAATCCTTTGGTTCCAAGTACAATTAGGTTGGCATAAAAATCTGTCCCATGTATTCTGATAGGTACAGCTTTGCAAATTTTTCTAGCTTTTGTTGTTGAACCGGGGATTTGAACTATCATGACATGCTTCAGTTTGGTTGGGCGAATCTTACTAGTGCATACAAATTCTTCGGTGACAAATGAATGTGATGCTCCAGAATCAAACAATACTCTTGCTAAAACTGAGTTGACAGAAAACATACCCAGCACTACATCTGGCGCTTCCTGGGCTTCTTCTGCGTTCATGTGGAAGAGACGACCGTTGCGGTTGTGCGGGTTCCCTAGGGCAAATCTCCTTCCTGGTTGAACACGACGCTGCTGCTGAGCTAGGGCATTCACAGGGGCATTGGCGACAGTCTTCTTGGGACACTCATTGGAGTAGTGACCCTTCACTCCACACTGGAAACAAGTGATTTGGGACTTGTCCTTGACTGCGACAGGTACAACATTGCTGCCAGTTCTGGGTGCAGTGTTGTTGTTGTTGTTGTTGCTCTTGGGAGGGGCACGGTTGAAATTGTTGGCATTACCGGAGTTGTGATTATTTCCTCCGGACTTCACATTGCCTCCGCTACGGTTGGGGTAGCTTGGGCGAGAATTTGGGGGTCGATTGTTCCTTGGTGCATATCCTGGTGAGGGGTTAGGACGGTACTTCTGGTGACTAGTGGGTCCAGACTGCTGCATCATACGACGCTTGCGGTTGTCGTTTGCCTGGTTAATCTTCCCCTCCATGTGAATGGCAGAGTCGACTAGCTCTTCGAGATCATCAAAACGGATGTTGACGAGGACAGTCTGCATCTCATCATGCAGTCCGTTTAAGAATCTCTCTTTCTTCTTGGCCTCCGTGTTGATCTCATCCGGTGCATATCTGGCAAGTGACAAGAATATGTCACGGTACTCCACCACAGTCATTCTTCCTTGTTCAATTCACAGAATTCATCTCTCATCCTGTTGAAAAAGACCTTGCGGCACATGGGTGCTGCTGAACTTGACCTTGAATGCTTCCCAGGTCATCACCTGGCCATGGTTCATATTGCGGATGCTATTTCCACCAAGCTCTTGCATCTCCCGCCAGATAGTGGGTGGCAAAGAGAACTTTCTCATTCTCATCAACTCTGGCAACCTCTAACTTCCATGGTCTGTAACCAGTCATCAGCATCTAATGGGTTTTCAGATTGGTTGAAGATTAGGGGATTGGTGTTCTGAAAGTTTTTGAGTTTGGATCCTTGGTGATCCTGATTTCCATGTCCTTGGTTGTTGAGAGCCATTTGGGCGATCTGCTGCAATGTTGCTAAGTTGGCTTGACGCTCGGCCCTGCTTGCTTCACGGTCCGCGATGAGATTCTGCAAGATCTACAGCATTGGGTCCTGCGACGAGCTACTCCCTCCTTGGTTTCCACGAGTCATCTGAAGATTGAGATAGATATAGGGGTAAGAGGGAAATTCTAAGGTTCATGGTTTTGGGTTTTTCAATGCTAAAACATTGAGTTAGACTTAGGTTTTTCAACTAACTTCTTTTTCATTCATGCAAGCAAGCACCCGATACAACACACACCATAATAAGCAAAGGGGAAAACAGATGGTTTGAAGAACCATTCTGCAAGCTACGATACAATGAGATGATACATCTCAGGCTATGATAGTGCTCTAGTGCATCTACTCATCGTCGATGAAATCGGAGTCTTCATCATCAGTGTAGAAGTCCATTGCATCTTCTTCCAGAAAATCGTCATCATTGCTGAGGTAAGAATCCATATCTCCCTGGATGTCTTCACCCTCATCTTCTTCTTCCTTGGCGGCAAGCTGAGCTTCCTGCTCCTTGACGGTCTTCTCGAGGTCGGCCACCTTCTTGCAAAGACGGGCGATGGTGCGATCCTTCTTTGCACGCTGGCGGTGAAGAGACTGACAATCTTGGACAAGCAGTGCGAAAGTCTGGGCCTTCTGGTCGGCAATGGCATGGTTCTGGTTGGCTAACTCCCTGGCATTGTCCAGTTCCTGCTGCCTGTCATGAAGCAAGAAGTCAAGGTTCTCCACTTGACGCCTCAACTCTGGGTGACTTGGCATCTCCATCGGCATTCCCATGAAGTCACGTCTTGCATAGTGGGCAAAACGGGTTCCTTGAATCTTATTGACGCTGAGGGCACATAGACGTGCGAGAGCTTCATGCATTGCCCTGGCTAATCCATCTAGCTAGTTGTTCTCTCTCACGGAGAACTGAATTCTCCCGGAAGTTGGTGCTTCGATGCTTCCCCGAAGATCCGCGGTAACTAGCCACTGTAGGTCTCCTCCTGGGGGTCCTGGAAGTTGAGCTCCAAGAAACTCCAGATGTGGGCATCCCAGTAACTCCGACAGCGAATCCAGATCCCTCTCGAAGATCAGCTGACCTCCATTTCCCAACTGGTAAAACTTGCTGAACTGAGTCTCCATCTACAAGAATTAAGGATGAGGAAGTTAGTGAAGTGATCAAGTGTGTCAAATTTTAAGTAGTAATGTAAGAATTTTGAGGAACATGCATTTTTGAGAAAGAATGAGTTCACAAGGGTAACAGGGGAAATAGTTTTTCATAAATACTCATTTTGGTTTTGAAACTAAGTTTTTGGTTTGGAAGTCCATTCTAACTAGGGTCTCCTATGGTCAGGATGGCTCTGATACCAACTTGTCAACACCCGGATTTTTAATCCCAGATGCCCGTTATGCCATACCTCGCAATCCCAGAATTACCATTTTTGAGAGACATAACGGATTGGATATCACAATACATCATCCATTACAAACCATACATAAGGTTTTACACAAATAAGGATCTCATGATCCAGTCTTTAATACAACAAGCAGCGGAAAAATAAACGATAGCATAGTGGTGGGGTCCATCTTCAGGGGCACAGGCAATGCTGACGAAGGCAGATAGTCCTAGTTATCATAGCCATCCTGCTGACCATCATCTTGATAATCTCCTTCATAGTCTGGCCATGATAATAGCCAAGGACAAAATCCATGAGTACTCTTTAAGTACTCGCAAACTACTACTAGCAAGGAGTGTAATTCTAAGTCAAAGTGCTAAATCTAAGTTTAACTATCAAATTAAGTTTGAAACCTAAGCTGAGTTCAGAAGCAAAGAAAGATAAAGTAAAGTTCTAGAATCACTTAAGCTGGGAAGCTATTATCACCAACACAACCCTGTTGTGGTCAAGTCAAAGTTCATCATTCATTTCAAGTTATCCTCCTCGTCGAAAGCTTGGTCGGTACTAGCGTCTATAAATACATAGGGAGTGCACAATCACCAAATAGTACTTAACTAGGCCAAGTAGCATTCTAAAACACACAATTGATGATCTATTATCATCACAAGCATCACAAGTTTAATTTAATAGTTTCAACCTTTTTATCTTTAGAAAAGTAATTTCTACTCATTGAATTTTTAACTAAAATTTAATAATCACCAAAAAAATATGGGATCATGTGGACACATGTCCTCACCACATATTCTAACATGTGGGAATGAGATTTAAGGGTTTGGATCAATATTACTTTAGTTTAAGTTCATTATTTAATGATTTAAAGTGACTAGAAATGCCTATATAGCATTATTTTGGTACTAGTCCAAAGTCACTGCATGTAAACCTTAATATTATTACATATTTGGATAGATATGATGAAATGTGATTTTTTAGAGTTGGAATCAACTCAAAACCTAACTTGGTTGATTTTATAAAAATGTTGCAAGTTGCAAAAGCTTCTGTTATGTTATTTTTATTAGGAGATATCTATAACTCTAATTGAATTAAATCCAACAGGCTTGGATAGATCATTTTAATACCTTTCAGACAAAATTGGTTTCATACAATTTGGATTTATAAAACTCTCTGAATTGAATTTTGAAATAGGGGACACAAACTAGATTTAACTAAAAAGGAAAAAACCAGATTTGAATATATGGGCTAGCGCGGGAAAAGAAATGGGCCGGCCCAGTGGCGCTCCGCGGCGCGGGGCTCAGCTGACAGGGGGTCCAGCTTGTCAGCGGCACTTAACACGCGAAACGGTACGCGCACTATGGGCCGTGCGATTAGAAGCGAGATCAGCGGCTGAGGGTCGTCGTCGACGACGAACAGGTCGCCGGCGAGCTCGAACCCTAGCGGCTCGGTGGGGGTCTACTGGGGGCGTACCAGGGCTCCAGCGGGGTCGGCGAGGCGGGCAGCCAAAGTGGAAGACGACGGCGAGGCGAGGCGTGGTTGCGGTGGAGCTTGGGGTGGTCGAAATCAACGGCGCCCTTCTCCTCCCGAGGCGGTGGCTCCGGTTCCAATTCCGGCGAGCTACTGCTCCACTTGCTCCAGCTAGAGGTGGGTGAGGTTCAGAGAGGTGAGGGGAGAGGAATGGTGTGGATAAGAATGGCTAGGGAGGGCTCCTTTTATAGGCCCGACGGTGAGACAGAGCGGGATGGGCGGTCGACGGTGGCGACATGGCTACGGCGAGATAGAGGCAAGGCTGGTGGTGGCGATCGATGGGCGGTTCCCTGGCGGTGCTCTAGGACTTAAATGCGGCCGTAGGGGCGGTGGTATGCGGTCTGGGCAAGGTGGCGCTCTGCGCGGCCAAAGAGGCGGTGTCCACGGCGAGCGGTGGCTGTGAGGCCTTGGGCGGCGAACGGGGATGTCTGGGGTGTTCTCCAGGTCGAGGCGAAGCAGCGGGCGCGGGCTGCGGTTGAGCGGCGGCTTGTGCACGTGGGGACATAGCATGCTCTGCGGGCGGCATTGACATGGTGCAGTGGCACTGGGCGCGGTTTGTGCTCGGTGGTCCACTGCTGCTCTTGGCTCGGGCAAGGGACAGAGAGGGGCGGTGAGGTGCTGGCTACCTCCTAGGCATGGAGAAGAAGGAGGAGGTGGTCTGCTGGGGTGAGGGCAAGTTTGGTCAGCGAGTTGGTGCTCGGCATGGCTTGTCCTGGCCACTAGGGTGTAGGGGTTGGGGTGGTAATGGCATGGTTTGATCAAGTGGAGATAGAGGGAGTGTTTTGTGGTCAAATGGGTGGCTAAACTCTGTAGAAACAGTGAGCTAGCTATTTGTGTTGATTCTGCCTGCCATGTGTTTGATGAAATGGCCGCAAGAGAAAAAGTTTTGAATTTTGAGTTCAAAATTTTTGAGTGATCTCCACTAGTGATAGGTAGTCTCTGGTTGCAAGGGTTTTGAAAGTGGAGCTCAAATAGATGGTTTTTGAAATAGGGGTGATCTATGCATATGCATTAGATTCAATTTTAAACTGTCATTTAAAATAGTTAACAGAATGTTTTTAGCAGATCCAAAGGTGGGCCTTGGTACCTCATTATGTGTACTAGCAAGGGGTGCAAATATCAAGAATTGTTTCTGTTAAGAATTGAGTACTAGGAATAGCCAAAGTAGGCATGAGAGTTAAATTTGCCAAAATGACCATTCCTTCTTTTTAATTCTTTTTGACTTGATTTTCTTTAGGAAAAGTTTGGGAATGATGTAGATGATGTTTAAATCACCTAAGAAACATTTTACAAGCATTGGATCAACCAATTATGGCAATTCAAACAACTCCTATTTTAAATGCACACATATATGAATGCTTTCATTTTAAATTTGGAAAAGTTTTTGTTAACCCTATTTTTGGATGATTTGATCTTGATAAGCTTGGATTAAAGTTTTGGGATGTTACACTATCATACATCTACTTAAAACTATACCATATCAATACACTAGCCTAGCAACAATCCAAACTAGACGCCTCAAATTTATCAATTGCAAGTTTTACGTGGCTTAGGGCTTTCGGAGATAGAACCATTCTCACCTACGAACATGAACCACAACAAGGATAACTAAGTTATTAGCAACTCGTTGTAAATCAGATATTGACTATAGTAGGAGAGACAGACACCCGCCAGCCACTTATGCAAAACAAGTTGCATGTCAGTCATGGAACCGGTCTCATGTACGATGACATGTAAGGTTGGTCTGGGCCGCTTCATCCTAGTATGCCACCAATATCCAAAAAACATAGAAGATGCAATAACATGATCATCATCGCCCACATATAAACATATGTGTACTACCCGTGCAAAGCACCTACGCATAGATCAGGCTCTGATACCACTGTTGGGTCCGCATCATAGAAAACAAAAAATTTCCTATGATAAGAACTATACGCCAAGATCTATCTACTAGGTACAAAGCAACGGGTGGACATACATCCAACGAGAACTTACCCTCGAAGACAACGAGTTTTGTTAACGAGTAGGAACTCGTGGTTGATGTAGTTGTACACTTGCCGATCTCAAGATCGAGTGGAATTCCGAGCGCCGCAACTCAGTAGCGCATCCGTACTTGCACACACGTTCAAGCCACCGGACAACCTCCACCTCCTCACTCCAGCGATCCAGCGGAAGCAGCAACTCCTTCTAGACGAAATGCCACCGGGAACATGTATCTCGCTAATCCGAGACCATGGGGGAATAATTCTAGAGGGGGAGAGAGATCCTTCACAAGGAGGTGTGAGGATGAAGGAGGGAATTGGTGGCCTTTTATAGGAGGAGGGGGGTGCCCCTCCTCTCCATGGCCGGCGCATGGGGGGTTTACCCCTCACCTCCCCCATTCATGTGGTGGTAACCCCTCCACATTAAAATGCCTCTTCACATTCCCTTTTAAAGTCTCGACTTTAAATGCATTAAAATTCTCCAAGTTTAATGCTCTCTCATTTAATAAAACTATTTTATTAAATTTATTCAGAATTTTGTTAATTACTTTAATTAACAAACATTCACATATAGCCCCTTGCAATATTTCAATATCACATGCAGAACCACTTTCTGCAATTTCACCCGAAACAATTTCCGGTTTCTATTGAAACAATTCCTGCGCTTTGCAATTCTTTCGTCTGAAACATATGTGCTCCAAAATGGTGTCCTGTAACTCTTAAGTGTGTCACCCTATGGTTCGTGAATAATGCATACATGATCGAGACCCTTCTCCGATCAATAATCAGCAGCGGGACCTGGAGATCCATACTGACTCCTACACATTCAACGATGACTTCTGTGATCGTGAGAACCTTTAACGCTTGTAACTAAATCCCTTTGTCTCATGATATATTACATGTCCGAGATTCGATCATCGGTATCTCCATACCTAGTTTGATCTCGTTTCCGACATGCACTCTTTTCTCATTCCCGTGATATAACATTCTAGTGATCACATCACTTGCTTGCAAGCTATCTCAATGTGATATCACCGAGAGGGCCCAGAGTATATCTATCCGTCACCGGGATTGACAAATTCCAGTCTTGATCCATGAGCCTCAACATAACACCTTTGTAGTACTGAACCCATCTTTATAGTCACCCCGTTACGGTGTGACGTTTGATGTTATCAAGATACTCTTCCGGTGTTAGCAATTAACATGATCTCATGTTCTAAGGATAAAGATTACTTCGTATGATGTTATAGCAATATAAACATAATGACTTGATCGTAATGCTATACTTCGGATGAATGTTCATCACATCATTCCACCAATAGTGTGACCTTGTTATTAATAACATCCAATGTCCATGATCATGAAACCTTGATCATCTTGTTAATCGACAAGCTAGTCTATAAGAGAGGCATAACTAGGAACCTTTTTTGTTTATTAAACACACATGTATTGATGTTTCCGATCAATACAATTCTAGCATGCAAAATAAACATCTATCATATATAAGGAATACATAATAACAACTTTATTATTGCCTCTCAGGGCATATTTCCTTCATATATTGCATAGGGATATTCGAGATGATCCATACAGAGATGAACTTATATAGGTCCGATGCAACAGAGAATCAAACTGAAATGAAAGCGATGGGCAATAGTTACATTCTTCAGACTTGGAGATCTCTGAGAATGGAGGTGAGAAACATCACTTGGCACCAAATGGCTACCTACCACTTGAATCTGCACCCTGCGATCTTCTTAAACAAAACAGTGTCTTATCTGATTTTTTGGAAATGGGCGCTTTATTACTTAACAACAATGTTGACGCACGACCTCTGCATAGCTAGGATGTACGCAGTCGATCAATCACACAACTAGTGTCCAAAGCAAAAATATCAGCATTACAAAACAAGCTATAAAAATAAAAACCAGCCTCGATCTATGGCAGGTCTATCCTCTGATCACCGTGTCCTCCAATTGCATACACCCCTCCACAAACAAGTCGTGAAACTCCATACGTTGGAGAGTAGTCCATGATCAGAGGATAGGCGTGGCTCGATAGATAACCTGCAGGGAAGAAGACACGATATTATTAAAAATATTGTCATTTCTACATAGCCAAATCGACCAAATAGTGGCAAACGCTCCCACCCTAAACAAAGTCTTGTATTTATCCCTTATTCAAATGTAACCAGTTACCAAATACATTGGCTACCAAACATTGAGGAGATAAACTAGAGGCTACTTGGATGATTAACCATATAGCATGAGCAAATTTACACTCAAAGAATAAATGTCGGATTGTCTCATTATGGTGACAAACTACGCATTGTGTACTTCCATGTCAATTCCTCTTAACAAGATTATCTTTTGTAAGAATTACTCCTTTACATAGATACCACGCAAATATATTTGTTTTAAGGGGTATTTTCATCTTCCAAATGTTACTATTATCGTTGACTGGAATATCAGGTTGGATCAAAACTCTATACAATGAGTCAACTGAAAATTTACTACTCTCTAGTAATTTTCATTTGAACTCGTCCACACCCTCTGACAGTTGTATCATGGATAATCATAATAAAAGATTGTTCCAAGGTACCAGTCTACGATCTATGATGCTTCTTATGAAGACACATTTGGAGGATTAGATTCCATTACTATGGAAAGTGTATCTCCTTTGTGTTGGAGATATGCCCAAGAGGCAATAATAAAAGTGGTTATTATTATATCTTTGTGTTTATGATGAATGTTTGCATCCCATGCTATAATTGTATTATAAGGAAACACTAATACATGTGTGTTTTGTAAACATAAAAGAGTCCCTAGTAAGCCTCTTGTTGAACTAGCTTGTTGGTTAATTGATGATCATGGTTTCCTCATCATGGACATTGGATGTCATTAATAACAAGGTTATATCATTAGGAGAATGATGTGATGGACACACACACCCATAGTAAGCGTAGCATAAGATCAAGTCATTAAGTTTGTATTGCTATAAGCTTTCAAATGCATAGTAACCTAATCCTTCGACCATGAGGTTATGTTAATCACCATCACCGGATGGGTACTTTGATGACATCAAACACCGCTTCATAACTGGGTGGTTATAAATGTGTCATTGGGTATTCTAAAAGTATGTGTTGAAGCGCATGAACCAAGATTGGGATTTGTCCATCCATATGACGGATAGATATGCTCTAGGCCCTCTCGGTGGAATGTCATCTAGTTAGCTTGCAAGCATGTGACTAGGTCACAAGGGATGACATAACATGGAACGAGTAAAGAGTACTTATCAGTAACGAGGTAGAACTAGGTATGGAGATACCAACGATCAAACCTCGGATAAGTAGAATATCGCGTGACAAAGGGAATTGGTTTCATATGTTAATGGTTCTATGGATCACGAAGTCATCGTTGAGTATGTGGGAGCCGTTATGGATCTCCAGATCCCGTTGATGGTTATTGATCGGAGAGGAGTCTCCATCATGTCTGCATATTCACGAACCGTAGGGTGACACACTTAAGGTTCGAAGTTGTTTTTAAGTAGATATGGAATGTGCGTTGGAGACCGAATGTTGTTCGGAGTCTCGGATTGGATCCGGGCATCACGAGGAGATCCGGAATTGTCTGGAGAATAAGATTCATATAATTGGGATCATTTTCTAAGTTAGGAAATGTTCCGGGGTGTTTGTATGGGGATTCTAGAAAGTTTCGAAATGTTCCGGAAGGTTCTAGAAGATATTTTGGAGTTTATTTGAAAACCAAGATAAGATAAGGGAAACTTAAGGGATAAGTAAAGGAAACTTGGGGGCGGAGGACTCTCCCCCAACCCTCCTTGGTGCGCCGACCCTAAGGTGTGGGCCTAGGGGTGGGAACCCTAGGCCGCACCCCTCCCTCTATATATAGTGGGGTGGAGGCGCCACGCCCCTTGCCCCTTCCCACTCCAAACCCTAGCCGCCTCTCTCCTCCTCCTTCCATCTGCTCTGGCTTAGGCGAAGCCCTGCAGAATTCTCTACTCCACCACCACCACCACGCCGTCGTGCTGCTGGGATTCCGTGGAGAAGATCTACTACCTCCGTTGCTCGCTGGAACGGGGAGAGGAAGGTCTGCTTCGACTCCGCACGTGTGACCGACTGTGGAAGCACTGCCGGAACGCGGCGCCGGAAGGATCGTCCACACGATCTTGAGATCGGCAAGTGATCGACTACATCAACCCCGAGATCCAATCTGGTAACGCTTTCGGATCTACGAGGGTTAGTACAGATCTATCTCGTTGCACATATCTAATAGATTAGATCTTGGCTTTTATCTAGATTAGATCTGGGTTTTGTTCATTCTTGCGGTAGAAATTTTTTGTTTTCCATGCTACGAACCCATCAGTGGTATCAGAGCCTTGTCTATGCGTAGATTTGTTGCACGAGTAGAACACAATGGTTTTGTGGGCGTTGGTGCTCGTGCCGTCTTTTGCTTTGTGTACTTTGCATCTTGCGGTATGGTGGGATGAAGCGGCTCGGGCTAACCTTACATGTCATCGCACATGAGACTTGCTCCACGCTTGACGTGTAACTTGATTTGCACAAGTGGCTTTGCGGGTGTCTGTCTCTCCCACCATAGTATAGATCCAATCTACACTTTGCACTTGATAACACTTGTATCAACGTTGTGGTTCAGTTTCGTAGGTAAGATCCGTTCTTATTCGAAAGCCCCAAACCACGTAAAACTTGCAAAGAAAATTAGAGGCGTCTAACTTGTTTTTGTAGGGGTTTTGTGATATGATATGGCCATCATGTGATTGTGATTATATTTGATGTATGCAATGATCCTTATTGTAATATGGCAACCGGCAGGAGCCTAATGGTTGTCTTTAATTCTGTTAAGACCTGTGTGTCTATTCATCTTGTAATAGCTTTATTCCAAGTAGTTGTAATAGTTGCTAGTGATGATGGACAACCATGAAGCAGCGCCACTGACCTTGACGCAATGCTGGTGATGATGGAGATCATGTCCGTGCTTTGGAGATGGAGATCAAAGGCATAAGAAGAAAGGGCCATATCATATCACACTAATTATGAATTGCCTGTGATGTTAATCCTTTATGCATCTTGTATTGCTTAGATCGCGACGGTAGCATTATAAGATGATCCCTCTCACTAAATTTCAAGTAATAAAGTGTTCGTCCTTAGTTGGCACCGTTGCTAAGACTCGTCGTCTCGAAGCATCTCGTGATGATCGGATGTGATAGATTCTACGTGTGCATACAACGGGTGCAAGCCAGATTTGCACATGCGGAAAATAAGGTTAATCTTGACGAGCCTAGCATGTACAGACATGGTCTCGGAACACGGAATACCGAAAGGTAGAGCATGAATCATATGAGTGATATGATGAACATGAAGATTGTTCGCCGATGAAACTACATCTTCTCTCGTGAAGATCGGACTTGGTGTAGTGGACTTGGTTCGTGTAATCACTAAGACAATGTGAGGGATGTTGTTTTGAGTGGGAGTTCACCTAGTTAATTTAAGAATTTAAAATTGAACTCAATTTATCATAAACTTAGTCTAAACTACTTGCAAATTTTTTGTAGATTATGGCGAACCTCTCCATCAATTTCAATGCGTTCCTAGAGAAAGAAAAGCTTAAGAACAATGGAAGCAACTTCACGGACTGGCTCCGTGGTGTGAAGATTGTCCTTAGGGCTGGTCAGATGACCTATGTGCTCGAAGCACCGCTAGGTGACCCACCTGCAGATGATGCCACCGAAGACGTAAAGAATGTTTACGCCACTCGGAAAAATCATTACTCCACAGTTCAGTGTGCCATCCTGTACGGTTTAGAAACGGAGCTCCAGAAGCGTTTTGAGCACCACGACCCGTTCGAGATCATTAAGGAGCTTAAGCTCATTTTTGAGACTCACGCGGCCGTGGAGAGCTATGAGGCCTCCGAAAAGTTCTTTAACTGTAAGATGGAAGAGGGAAGATCCATTAGCGAGCACGTGCTCACCATGTCTGGGCATGCAAACAAGCTCCAAGAGTTGGGGATAATGATTCCTAATGAGTTAGGGATTCACCGTGTCCTCCAATCACTGCCACCGAGTTATAAGGACTTTGTGATGAACTACAATATGCACTGCATGAACAAGACGTTGCCTGAACTATCGTCCATGCTGAAAACTGCTGAAGTGGAGATCAAGAAGGAGCACCAAGTGTTGATGGTCAATAAGACCACCAATTTCAAGAAACAGGGCAAGCCTAAGAAAAAGGGCAACTTCAAGAAGGACGGCAAGAAAGCTGCCGCACCTGCTAAGAAGCCCAAGGCTGGTCCTAAACCTGAAACTGAATGCTTCTACTGCAAGGGTGCTGGTCACTGGAAGCGTAACTGCCCCAAGTACCTGGCGGATCTGAAGAACGGCAACATCAAGAAGAAAGGTATATTCGATATACATGTTATTGATGTGTATCTTACTAGTAATCGTAGTAGTGCCTGGGTATTTGATACTGGTTCGGTTGCTCATATTTGTAACTCGAAACAGAAGCTGCGGAATAAACGAAGACTGGCGAGAGACGAGGTGACGATGCGCGTTGGAAATGGCTCCAAGGTTGATGTGATCGCCGTCGGCACGCTCCCTCTACATCTACCTTCAGGATTAGTTTTAAATTTAAATAATTGTTATTTGGTGCCTGCGTTAAGCATGAACATTATATCTGGATCTTGTTTATTGCGAGACGGTTACTCTTTTAAGTCCGAGAATAAAGGTTATTCGATTTATATGAGTAATATCTTTTATGGTAATGCACCTGAGATGAATGGTTTATTCTTACTAAATCTCGATAGTAGTGATACACATGTTCACAACATAGATGCTAAACGAACAAAATTGAATGATAATTCTACATACATGTGGCACTGTCGTCTTGGTCACATTGGAGTGAAGCGTATGAAGAAACTCCATTCTGATGGACTTCTTGAGTCACTTGATTTTGAATCACTTGAAAGATGCGAAGCATGTCTAATGGGAAAAATGACTAAGACTCCATTCTCTGGAATAATGGGGCGAGCTACAGACTTATTGGAAATAATACATACCGATGTGTGCGGTCCAATGAGTGTAGCGTCGCGTGGTGGATATCGTTATGTTCTCACTTTCACGGATGACTTAAGCAGATATAGGTATGTCTACTTTATGAAACATAAATCCGAAACTTTCGAGAAGTTTAAGGAATTTCAAAGTGAAGTGGAAAATCATCGTAACAAGAAGATTAAGTTTCTGCGTTCTGACCGTGGAGGTGAATATCTAAGTTATGAGTTTGGCATGCATTTAAAGAAATGTGGAATACTTTCGCAGTTGACAATGCCGGGAACACCACAGCGTAATGGTGTGTCCGAATGTCGTAATCGAACTCTCTTAGATATGGTTCGGTCTATGATGTCTCTTACAGATTTACCGCTATTGTTTTGGGGCTATGCATTAGAGACAACCGCATTCACTTTAAATAGGGCACCATCTAAATCCGTTGAAACGACACCGTATGAATTGTGGTTTGCAAAGAAACCTAAGTTGTCGTTCCTTAAAGTTTGGGGTTGTGAAGCGTATGTAAAGAAGTTACAACCTGATAAGCTTGAACCCAAAGCGGAGAAATGCGTCTTCATAGGATACCCTAAAGAAACAATTGGGTATACCTTCTATCATAGATCCGAAGGCAAAGTTTTCGTTGCCAAGAATGGATCCTTTCTTGAGAAGGAGTTTCTCTCGAAGGAAGTGACTGGAAGGAAAGTAGAACTCGACGAGGTTATTGAACCTTCTCTCGGAGTTGAGAGTAGCGCAGCACCGGAAGATGTTTTTGTGTTGCCTGCATCAATTGGAGAGGAAGCTAATGATGGTGATCATGAAACTTCGAACGAAGTTACTGCTGAACCTCGCAGGTCAACGAGAGTTCGTACCACTCCTGATTGGTATGACTCTGCCTTGAACGTCATGTTGGTGGATAACACTGATGACCCTGCGACGTATGAAGAAGCTATGGTGAGCCCAGATTCCGACAAATGGCTAGAAGCCATGAAATCCGAAATGGGATCCATGTACGAAAACCAAGTATGGACTTTGGTGGACTTACCGGATGGCCGTAAGGCTGTCGAGAACAAATGGATTTTCAAAAGAAAAACAGATGCTGATGGTAACGTGACTGTCTATAAAGCTCGACTTGTCGCGAAAGGGTTCCGACAAATTCAAGGAGTTGACTACGATGAGACTTTCTCACCAGTAGTGAAGCTAAAGTCTGTAAGGATTTTGTTAGCAATAGCTGCATATTTCGATTATGAGATTTGGCAGATGGATGTCAAAACGGCGTTCCTTAATGGTGACATTGAGGAAGAGTTGTATATGGTACAACCCAAGGGTTTTGTCGATCCTAAAGATGCTGACAAGGTATGCAAACTTCAGCGCTCCATTTATGGACTGAAGCAAGCATCCCGGAGTTGGAATCAACGTTTTGATAAAGTAATCAAAAACTTTGGATTTATACAAACTTATGGAGAAGCTTGTATTTACAAGAAAGTGAGTGGGAGCTCTGTAGCATTCCTAGTACTATATGTAGATGACATATTGTTGATTGGGAATGATATAGAACTTCTTAATAGCGTCAAAACCTATTTAAATAATAGTTTTTCAATGAAGGATCTTGGCGAAGCGGCATATATTCTAGGCATCAAGATTTATAGAGATAGATCAAGACGCCTAATAGAGCTTTCACAAAGTACATACTTAGACAAAGTTCTAAAGAAGTTTAGAATGGAAGAGAGCAAGAAGGGGTTCGTGCCCATGTTGTCAGGTAAGACCTTGAGTAAGACTCAAAGTCTGGCTACGGCAGAAGATAGAGAAAAGATGAATAATATTCCCTATGCCTCGGCCATAGGTTCTATCATGTATGCCATGCTGTGTACAAGACCGGATATAGCACATGCTGTTAGTTTGACTAGCAGATATCAAAGTGATCCTGGAATGGAGCACTGGACAGCGGTCAAGAATATCCTAAAGTACCTAAATAGGACTAAGGATATGGTTCTTTCTTATGGAGGTGATGAACAACTTATTGTAAACAGTTACACTGATGCTAGTTGGAACACCGATCTAGATGACTCGAAGTCACGGTCTGGATACGTATTTATTTTGAATGGTGCTGCAGTGATCTGGAGGAGTGCCAAGCAAAGCATTGTGGCGAAATCTTCAACTGAATCGGAATACATAGCTGCTTCGGAGGCTGCACAAGAAGCCATATGGATGAAGGAGTTCATTACTGAACTTGGCGTGGTTCCTAGTGTGTTGGAACCGATGGCCATCTACTGTGACAACACAGGTGCCATAGCTAATGCACAGGAGCCAAGGTCACATAGCAAGCTGAAGCACATCAAGGTACGTTTCCATGCTATTCGTGAGTATGTCCGAGATGGTGACATAAAGATTTGCAAAGTACACACTGATCTGAATGTGGCAGATCTGTTGACTAAACCTCTCCCTAGAGCAAAGCATGACCAACACCAGAACGCCATGGGTGTTAGGTATATTACCATGTAATCTAGATTATTAACTCTAGTGCAAGTGGGAGTTGTTGGAGATATGCCCAAGAGGCAATAATAAAAGTGGTTATTATTATATCTTTGTGTTTATGATGAATGTTTGCATCCCATGCTATAATTGTATTATAAGGAAACACTAATACATGTGTGTTTTGTAAACATAAAAGAGTCCCTAGTAAGCCTCTTGTTGAACTAGCTTGTTGGTTAATTGATGATCATGGTTTCCTGATCATGGATATTGGATGTCATTAATAACAAGGTTATATCATTAGGAGAATGATGTGATGGACACACACACCCATAGTAAGCGTAGCATAAGATCAAGTCATTAAGTTCGTATTGCTATAAGCTTTCAAATGCATAGTAACCTAATCCTTCGACCATGAGGTTATGTTAATCACCATCACCGGATGGGTACTTTGATGACATCAAACACCGCTTCATAACTGGGTGGTTATAAAGGTGTCATTGGGTATTGTGAAAGTATGTGTTGAAGCGCATGAACCAAGATTGGGATTTGTCCATCCATATGACGGATAGATATGCTCTGGGCACTCTCGGTGGAATGTCATCTAGTTAGTTTGCAAGCATGTGACTAGGTCACAAGGGATGACATAACATGGAACGAGTAAAGAGTACTTATCAGTAACGAGGTAGAACTAGGTATGGAGATACCGACGATCAAACCTCGGATAAGTAGAATATCGTGTGACAAAGGGAATTGGTTTCATATGTTAATGGTTCTATGGATCACGAAGTCATCGTTGAGTATGTGGGAGCCGTTATGGATCTCCAGATCCCGCTGATGGTTATTGATCGGAGAGGTGTCTCCATCATGTCTGCATATTCATGAACCGTAGGGTGACACACTTAAGGTTCGAAGTTGTTTTTAAGTAGATATGGAATGTGCTTTGGAGACCGAATGTTGTTCGGAGTCTCGGATTGGATCCGGGACATCACGAGGAGATCCGGAATTGTCCGGAGAATAAGATTCATATAATGGGGATCATTTTCTAAGTTAGGAAATGTTCCGGAGTGTTTGTATGGGGATTCTAGAAAGTTTCGGAATGTTCCGGAAGGTTCTAGAAGATATTTTGGAGTTTATTTGAAAACCAAGATAAGATAAGGGAAACTTAAGGGATAAGTAAAGTAAACTTGGGGGGGAGGACTCTCCCCCCAACCCTCCTTGGTGCGCCGGCCCTAAGGGATGGGCCTAGGGGTGGGAACCCTAGGCCGCACCCCTCCCTCTATATATAGAGGGGTGGAGGCGCCACCCCCTTGCCCCTTCCCACTCCAAACCCTAGCCGCCTCTCTCCTCCTCCTTCCATCTGCTCTAGCTTAGGCGAAGCCCTGCAGAATTCTCTACTCCACCACCACCACCACGCTGTCGTGCTGCTGGGATTCCGTGGAGAAGATCTACTACCTCCGCTGCTCGCTGGAACAGGGAGAGGAAGGTCTGCTTCGACTCCGCACGTGTGACCGACCGCGGAAGCGCTGCCGGAACGCGGCGCCGGAAGGATCATCCACACGATCTTGAGATCGGCAAGTGATCGACTACATCAACCCCGAGATCCAATCTCGTAACGCTTTCGGATCTACGAGGGTTAGTACAGATCTATCTCGTTGCACATGTCTAATAGATTAGATCTTGGCTTTTATCTAGATTAGATCTGGGTTTTGTTCGTTCTTGCGGTAGAAATTTTTTGTTTTCCATGATACAAACCCATCACTTTGTGCCTAACAATCGAATATAGAGCTGGATATTGTTCGCGAAGAGAAATTTTTCCAAGCCATTTATCTTCCTAGAACCTAATCTGTGATCCATCCTTAATACTGAAAATACCAAAACGGAAGAAATGTTTAATACTAAGAATACCAAAACAGAAGAAATGCTTTTTGGACGCCATTAGTCCAGCCCAAAAGTGTGAATCGCCGGGTTTCCAAACCACTTGAGACACAGCTTTGGATCCAATATATTTCCTCCATAGCATGGTTTGCCAGACACCATATTCTATAAGTAGTTTGAAAAGCCATTTACCTAGAAGCATGGTGTTTTTGTCTTGCAAATCATGAATGTCCAGTCCACCGTATTGGGTCAGAAAACCACATTCCATCTGGACAGTCGATATTTCTTTTTTCACTACCCCCTTGCCAAAAGAATTTTGATCGGAAATAGTCCACTTTCTTCAATACACCTTTGGTAGCTGGTAAAACGAGATCATATACAGTACCATGTTGGTGAGTACTGAATTTATGAGTACAAGTCTTCCGCCGAGGGATAGCAATTTACCTTTCCAACTATTAAGATGTTTTTGAAGTCTTTCCTGAACGAATTTCTATTTAGCAATCATGAGACGCTGATAATGGATTGGTATTCCCAGATTGATGATAGGAAATTGCCCCCGTCCACAGCTAAATAGTTCTGTGTATAGGTCGGCCTCGTTTTTAGCCTCGCCAAAGCAATACAAATCACTCTTATGGAAGTTAATTTTCAATCCAGAGAGTTGGTAAAATGCTAATAATATTAGATTCTTAGCTTTCTCTAGATCGTGTTCCATAAATAAGATTGAATCATCAGCATATTGAAGAATGGATAGACCACCATCAACCAGATGGGGAATTAATCCTTCAATTTGGCCATCAACCTTGGCTCTCTCAATAAGGATAGCAACATATCAGCCACAATATTAAATAGTATAGGCAATAATGAATCCGCTTGTCTCAGCCCTTTTTTGGTCTGAAAGTATTTTCCCCTGTCGTCGTTGACATTTATGGCAACACTACCACCAGACACAAAAGACTATATGCGGTGACCCAGCATACCACTGCATGATGTAGTACACTATAGTCGTTGACATAACACCAATGAAACACCGTTCACTAATATTACATCCCTTAGAGTGGTACAGTAGAAACACAGCAGGTCCAAGACATGACTATAGATTACAACTCGACTTGTTACATAAGATCCAGAGAACACTCTCGGTTAAAGAGAGAGAAAGAAACTTTTTACAAAGAAAACCAGAAGTATATAAACTATTTGGTTGCCATTGCTGCTATTGCAATGCTCTACAGAAGTAGGTTTTATGGCTAGAGACTCTACTCCTATCTAAACTGACACTTTATCTTCGCTTTAGCTGATGTATATGTTGACTCCATTAACTTTATTGAAGAACTTGAGTATTTGATGATGGTTTCTTGAGAAGAAATTGATGTTGCCGTCATCTTCAATGGCTTAGAATATAGCAAGGGTTAAGAAGGTATGGTTGAGTACGAGCATACTCAGCATGTTCACTAAAAAGGAGTGTATGATGCACTATCTCTACAGCCACAAACCATAGATCATAAGCAATGCAGGTTTTCGTAAACATTTCTTCAAAGATTGCTTTTATTCTGAAAACTATGTCTGACAGCCTTCATAGGTTGACCAGAACTTCATGGAGTTCCTTTCCTACCGCGTTCATAGATCCTTCCCGGAACAGGGAGTAACATGTCACAATTTTTACACTCTACAGAGGTGCGTTGCTTTACCCATGAGAGACCAACTCCTTGTTGCACAACCGGGCGATCTTTCCCGTCCACAATTCCTCGATGTGGGGCCCAGTAGGTGATCCAAGCCAATCACTGCCCTCCCGCGATCCCATATGTCTGCCCGATCCTCCAGGGCTGACTACACCTCCGTTAAGCCTCCAACTAGGGCAAGCTATAACCCTGGTGAGTTCCGAAGACTCTATGAGTTTGTGATGCCCCTGGTAAGCTCCATTAAAGGCCCGACTATAACTCCGGCAGCCACTCATAAATAATCTAGACGCCTAAGGGTGCCCACCCATATGTTGGATCCATACCAGGAATCCCAACGTCATGATAAGGTCATCTTGCCTCCATATGAAAGGAAGAAGATGCAGTTGACTTCTCCGTCCCATTCCAAATCTCATGGTTAACGTGTAATATACGGCACTAGAATCACTGGCGACATTGGTTGTTAAGTCCTAGATATTATGTTCCTTTACCACCGAAACTGTATCAAAAGATTATTACCTCTTGGTAAATAATCCATAATCATGTTATTGTCAAAAATAGTGTTTTCTGACCTTTTTGAAATGCAGGTGATGACAATATTTGAGTTATAAGCATTTGATAGTAAATAATCAAAGGACATGAGCAAGTTGTGAACTTGCCCTTTGTGATTAC
Organism: Avena sativa; assembly: GCA_916181665.1. Classification (NCBI taxonomy): domain Eukaryota; kingdom Viridiplantae; phylum Streptophyta; class Magnoliopsida; order Poales; family Poaceae; genus Avena; species Avena sativa. The sequence continues at coordinate 690,971,320 of OV702289.1, forward strand.
AAGATTATGCACTCACGGTCTTCAAGACAATAGAAGATCCAAATTCTATGAACACGTCATTGGTCCGGTAAGGACTAATGTTTAAAGAAGAAGAATGCAGTTATGTATAAGTAATGTAATGCAGTTTGGAAAACCTCGAAGTAATACCCCAATATGATGAATGAGTTAATTTTAAGTGATTTCCTTAAGATTTAGTTGCTCTATAAGTTTACTTTACAAGTTAATATACATATACAAGGAACTTAAGACTAACATGTATGATATAAAGCAAATATATCAACACACGCTTAGAGTTCTTTGATATTATGTATTTATTAAGGAAGTCCATGTTTAAAGTTGATGAGATTGTAGTTTGAAGTGGCAAAACGAATAACTTTTGAAGAGCAGGTTTCTTTGATAAGGTTTAACCAATCTTTATGGTTAGTGAAATGTGATCAACGTAATTTGTGTTTGTTTAATAAATTTGGATTTGAGATGCTTTGTGACTTTATTTGGAATAGACAAAAGTTAACTATAAAACAGAATTAGATCCAGGGTGTGATGTGTTTAAAAGTATTAATAAACTTTAAATCTTATAACAAGTTTTTTTGAAGGTGTAGGAACATTTACTTTTAGTTTAAGTAAGTTTTCTAAATGTTATTAGTTTACTTTTAATTAGTATTATAGACTTAAGTTATGGTTTTTAGAAATAGTATTTCAATGTACAATTTATGGTTCTATATAAAATTATGATTATTGCTTGTTTAAGAAAGGTTTTAGAGAATTTATAAAATATGTATTTATATAATTGATAAGGATTTTAATAAACCTTAAAAACCTTTAGAACCATATATTTAGTATTTTTATAGTAAACTATATTTATTCAAGATCTTAAAGATGATTTTTATTTATTTTTAAGTTTTATTAAATTTCTTATAAAATTGTATAAAAGATTCAGTGTCTTTGGATATTTGTTTTAAGATTTATTTGTAAAAATCAAATTAGTATTTTATAAAATAGTAGACTCATTTTCATATGTAAAAATGATTTTTTATTTAATTTTAAGTCTTTTTTTTATTTTATGAAATTTCTTTTAGATCCTAATGGTACTAATATTTATTTATTTTTTATTTAACTAAAACAAGTCATGTTATATTTTCTTAGGTATAAATCATTTTTGTGAACATTTTCATAAACAGTATATTTAGTATCTTTATAATGAAGAGTTTAAAAAAATGAAGTTATTTAGTTTTTAACTCTTTTAAATCTTTAACTAAAATTCCTTTAAAGAAATAATACTTTACTTTTATCACACTTGATTTACATTTCCAAACTTACAAACTAGTATTTTCTATAATAATACTTCCCTTTAGGATCTTTAAAATGAATTTTATTCAATTTTAAGTGTTTTATTATTATTATTTTTATATAAAATTCCAAAAGGAGAATATATAATAACCATTTCAAAAATTAATTACCTAAAATTTTCTTTATTATTAATGTTGAATAAAGAATAAACTGAGGAGTTCATTTGTATTTTATTTATATTTTAGGATTTTTCTTTATTTTATTTCATAGAACCTTTTAAGTTATAAGGGTATTTTGGTATTTTATTAAATCATCTAAGCTTTTCTCTTTTAAATCTAGACCAAGCCCATTTGGCTGGTCCAGCCCTGACCCGGCCCACCTGGGCTGGTCAACCCACTTGTAACGAGTTGTTCTAGCACGAATCGGCCCAGTGCACTCGTTTACCTCTCTCTCTCGTTTGTTCTCCCTTCTCTCTTGACCCCGCGGTGGTGTTGGGCTGCCGACACCGTCGCCGTTCGATTCACACCGTCCTGGCCTCCCCAGCCATCACCGGGGTGTATGGTGAGTTCGTCGATGTCGCTCCGTCGTCTACTCCTATTCGATTTGCCTCTAGATTGTTCTCTCGGTCAGGCTGGCTCCACCCCGAACCCTAGGGTTGGTGGTCATCGGTGATGTACTGCTCCTCCACTCCCGTGGTGAAGTGCTATGCTAATGGTGGTGTTGTGGTGCGGTTCTACCACTGGTGTGGTGGTAGCCACCGCCATGGCCTGGCGTGGGTTGTAGTGCCTTTCGGGTGCTCCCCGTGCCGATGTGCGCTCGTCGGCCCCTCTGCCTCCTCTTCTAATCTACAACGAGGACCACTAGCAAGTGCTCTCTTTCTCCCCCTCTTGCTCTCTATCCTCTGCCTTGCTCGATATCCTCTATGTGCTTCTAGTGAGCAATCCCTAATTGGGGTTCATGGTTTGATTAGGGTTCATCCCTCTAATTTGATTATGATGACTTTATTAGAACTGATTATAGCGGTTAAACTGTCCTGGATGTTTGTCCACTTATTCTATTGATGTGGATTTCACTATTGTCTCATGATCTTGTTACTGACAATGGTACTGTTAGTAATTGTTCACTTTATTATTATGCACTAGTTTGTGTTGACATTTCAGATTGGAGTTAATATGATACTCCTATGATTCTCTCATTGTGTATATGCAATCATGATTATGATTCCTGAGTGTCCATTCCAGGAAAATGATTAGTTAGCTAACTACAAGTTTACTGGTGAAATCTAAGTATAGCATTTGCTTGGTTTCAGGAGTGATACTTGTGACACCTTCTTTAGAATGGTACACAAGTGTCCATACTACTATTGGGCTAAATTCTACATGTGTCCAAGTGTGGCTTGGCTAAATGAATTGAAATATAATCCTGGATTTATTATCCTAAGATGCTACAAGTTTATTAGCCTATGATGCTGGTCTGAGGCATAGCTAAGTAAAACTAAGTTTGTGAAGGGTTTCGCAGCATAGTAAATCAAAATTTTCTACGGAAGCGAACAGAGGGAAAGCCAAGATCTAATCTAGGAGATGCAAACAACGAGAGAGATTGGATTAGATCTTCATACCCTTGAAGATTCGCGCAGCGGAACGTTCGTCGGAACGTGGGTGATGTAGTCGTACTCGCTTCTCCTCCTCGCGATCCGATCCGATCTAGCACCACAAGTGGCGGTGCCTCCGTGAGATGCACACGTGCAGCACCTCGATGTCTCCTCCTTCCTCGGACCAGCAAGTATGGTGGAGAGATGGATTGGATCTACAACACGACGGCGTGGTGTATATGGTGGAGAATTTCTGCAGCAGGGCTTCGCCTACAAACAGTCGGGAGGGAGAGAGGAGGGCAGCAGGGCAACTAGGGTTTGGAGGAAGGTGTGTAGGGGGGAGGGGGCGCACCAGCCCTCTATATATAGAGGGGGGGTGCGGCCAGCCCTTGCCCATCCTCCAAGCCTATCTCTAGTTTAAACGATTTAAACTCTCCCTTCTAGAAACCCTATCTTATCTCTAGTTTAAACGATTTAAACTTATCTAGGATCGGCTGGGCCCTATGGGGCCTTGTGCCCCTGGCCCAATGCGGCTAGGACACTCCCTCATAGGCCCATGCCCCCTCCCGGAAGGTGGGGCCACGTTGGTCCCCTTCCGGAAGGTTCTAGAAGCTTCCGGTACACTACCGATTAACCCGGAACAATTCCGAACTCCAAAAACTGCACTGCCTTATATGAATCTTATTCTCCGGACCACTCCGGAACCTCTCGTGACCTCCTGGATCCCATCCGAGACTCCGAACAAAAATTCATAAACCAAGCATCCAATCTATCCTAGCGTCGAGACACGTTAAGTGTGTGACCCTGCGGGTTCGAGAATATGCAGACATGATCTTCTATCAATAATCAACAACGGGGTCTGGGCACCCATATTGACTCCCACACATTCATCGATGATCATATCGGATGAACCACGATGCCAGGATTCAATCAATCCCATATATATATTCCCTTCGTCTCGCGATATTTTACTTGCCCGAGATTCGATCATCGGTACCGTCATACCTAGTTCAATCTCGTTCACAGCAAGTACTTTACTCGTTCCATAATCCGATATCACTTTGTGATTAACTCCTTAACCACATGATTGCAAGCGGTGTTGATATCGATTACCGAGTAGGCCCGAAGTATATCTCTCCGACTTGGGAGGGACAAATCCCATCTCGATACATACAACCCAACAGATACTTTCCGATCACCTGAGAGACACCTTTATGATCACCATCTCATAGGATGACGTTTGATGACCTCAAAGCTTTCTTCCGATACCAGGGAGTTGTATTATCTCATGGTCTAAGGAATACAATATTTGACATAAGAAAAGCTTCGCAATGACGAACACGATGACACGATCTAATTGCTTCGCTTAGTTTGGGTCTATCCACCACATCATTCTCCAATGATATGATCTCATTATCAATTGACAACTCATGTCTATGGTTAGGAAACCTTAACCATCATTGATCAATGAGCTAGTCCATAGAGGCGTACTAGGGACACGGTGTTGTTCACAAACCACACAAGTATTAATGTTTCCGCTTAATACAATTCTAGCATGGAATATAAACTTTATCATGAACAAGAATTATAATAATAACATCTTTATTATTGCCTCTAGGGCATAATTCCAACAGTCTCCCACTTGCACTAGAGTCAATAATCTACATTTGGCAACAATCTCACACCCATGGCACTGAGGTGCTGATCATGTTTTACACGTGGAAGAGGTTTAGTCAATGGATCTGCGACATTCAGATCTGTATGTACTTTGCTGATCTTCAGATCTCCATCTGCTATATAATCTCGGATTATATGAAACTTGCGGTTGATATGCTTGGTCTTTGGATGATATCTTGGTTCCTTAGCGAGTGCTATGGCGCCAGTGTTGTCACACAATATCTCCAGTGGGTCCAATGCACTTGGAACCACGCCAAGCTCAGTGATGAAGTTCCTGATCCAAACTCCTTCACTTGACGCTTCTACAGCAGCCATGTATTCCGCTTCTACTGTAGATCCCGCGATCACGCTTGGCTTGTAGCTTCTCCAGCTCACAGCTCCTCCATTCAAAATATACACGTATCCTGTCTGAGATTTAGAATCATCCTTGTCGGTGTCGAAACTAGCATCGACGTAACCTTTTACGACGAGCTGTTCATCACCCCCATAGACTAAGAACATTTCTTTAGTCCTATTTAGGTACCTTAGGATGTTCTTCACGGCTGTCCAGTGTTCCACTCCTGGATCACTTTGATATCTGCTCGTCAAACTAAGAGCATTGGACACATCCGGTCTAGTACACAGCATGGCATACATGATGGAACCTATGGCCGAGGCATAAGGCACTTTGCTCATAGCTTCCCTATCATTTACCGTAGCTGGACACTGAGCCTTGCTCAATATCTTACCTGACAACATAGGCACTGAACCTTTCAATGCCTTATCCATTCTGAACCTTTTCAGAACTTTGTCTAGGTATGTACTCTGGCTTAAAGCTATCAGGCGTCTTTGTCTATCTCTATAGATTTTGATGCCCAATATATAAGCAGCTTCACCTAGGTCTTTCATTGAAAAACACTTGTTCAAATAACTCTTCACATCGTTAAGCATGTCGATGTCATTTCCAATAATCAATATGTCATCCACATATAGTACCAGAAACGTCACCGAGCTCCCACTAACTTTCTTGTAGATGCAAGCTTCGTAGCAATTTGGAACAAATCCAAAGCTCTTGATCACTTGATCAAAACGAAGGTTCCAACTCCGAGACGCTTGCTTCAGTCCATAAATGGAACGCTGAAGTTTGCATACTTTATCAGCATCCTTAGGATCGACAAAACCTTCGGGTTGCATCATATACAACTCTTCATAAATGTTGCCATTGAGGAAAGCAGTCTTGACATCCATTTGCCATATTTCATAATCATGAAACGCAGCAATTGCTAATAAAATCCGAATGGACTTAAACATCGCTACGGGAGAGAAAGTCTCATCGTAGTCAACACCTTGAACTTGTCGAAAACCTTTCACAACAAGCCGTGATTTATAGACGGTAACATTACCATCCGCGTCCGTTTTCTTCTTGAATATCCATTTGCACTCAACGACCTTTCGGTCGCTAGGAGGGTCCACCAAAGTCCATACTTGGTTTTCGCTCATGGATCTTAATTCGGATTTCATGGCTTCTAGCCATTTCTCAGAGTCTGGGCTCATCATCGCTTCCTCATAGTTCGTAGGTTCACTGTCTTCTACTAACAAGACAGTCAAGACAGGGTTACCGTACCACTCAGGAGGGGCACGCGACCTTGTCGACCTGCGACGTTCAGTAGCAGCATCGTCCGAAGCTTCATGATCCTTGTCATTAGCTTCCTCTATTGTTGGTGCAGGCGGCACTGGAACAATTTCAGGTGATGCGCTACTCTCCAATTCAAGAGAAGGTTCAATAACCTCGTCTAGCTCTACTTTCCTCCCACTCACTTCTTTTGAGAGAAACTCCTTCTCAAGAAAGGATCCGTTCTTCGAGACAAACACTTTGCCTTCGGTTCTGTGATAGAAGGTATACCCAATAGTTTCCTTAGGGTATCCTATGAAGACGCATTTCTCCGCTTTGGGTTCGAGCTTGTCCGGCATCAACTTCTTGACATAAGCTTCGCATCCCCAAACTTTAAGAAACGACAACTTAGGTTTAGCACCAAAACACAGTTCATACGGTGTCGTCTCAACGGATTTAGATGGAGCCCTATTTAAAGTGAATGCAGCGGTTTCTAATGCATAACCCCAAAATGATAACGGCAAATCAGTAAGAGACATGATCGATCGGACCATATCTAATAGGGTTCAATTCTGGCGTTCAGACACACCATTGCGTTGTGGTGTTCCGGGTGGCGTGAGTTGTGAAACGATTCCACTTGCTTTGAGATGCGTGAGAAAATCATAACTCAAATATTCTCCCCCACGATCGGATCGTAGAAACTTAATCTTTCTGTTACGATGGTTCTCCACTTCGTTCTGAAATTCTTTGAACTTTTCAAACGTTTCAGATTTATGTTTCATTAAATAGATATACCCATATCTACTTAAGTCATCGGTAAAAGTGAGAAAATAGCGATATCCACCGTGTGTCGAAACACTCATCGGTCCGCATACATCGGTATGTATGATTTCCAACAAGTCCGTTGCTCGCTCCATCATACCGGAGAACGGGGTTTTGATCATCTTGCCCATGAGGCATGGTTCGCATGTGTCAAATGATTCAAAATCAAGAGACTCCAAAAGTCCATCAGAATGGAGTTTCTTCATGCGCTTTACACCAATATGACCTAGACGACAGTGCCACAAATAAGTAGTATTATCACTATCTACTTTGCATCTCTTAGCCTCAATGTTATGGATGTGTGTTTCATCCCTTTCGAGATTTAGAAGAAATAAACCATTCATAAGAGGTGCATGACCATAAAAGATGTTACTCATATAAATAGAACAACCATTATTCTCTGATTTAAATGAATAACCGTCTTGCAATAAACACGATCCAGAAATAATGTTCATGCTCAACGCAGGCACATAATAACATTTATTAAGGTTTAAAACTAATCCCGAAGGTAAAACTAAGGAGAGCGTGCTGACGGCCATCACATCAACTCTTGATCCGTTGCCAACGCGCATCGTCACCTCATCCCTCGCAAGCCGTCGTCTATTCCGTAGCTCCTGTTTCGAGTTACAAATATTAGCAACTGAACCAGTATCAAATACCCAGGCACTACAACGAGGGCTAGTAAGGAAAACATCAATAACATGTATATCAAATATACCTTTGATGGTGCCAGCCTTCTTGTCCGCTAAGTACTTCGGACAGTTGCACTTCCAGTGACCCTTGTCCTTGCAATAGAAGCACTCAGTGTCCGGCTTAGGACCAGACTTGAGCTTCTTCTCAGCAGGGGCAACGCGCTTGCCGCCGCTTTTCTTGAAGGGCTTCTTTGCACCTTTACCTTTTTTAAAGGAGGGCTTGTTGACCATCAACACATGATTATCCTTTTTGATGTCCACCTCCGTAGCCTTCAGCTTTGCGAAGAGCTCGGTGATCGTATCAGTGGAACCAATCTGATTGTGAGTCACTACAAAACTTTTGTAGCTGGGAGGGAGTGATTGCAGAACCCTGTCAATCTTGAGCTCCTCTGGAATCTTGCAGTCCAGTTGCTCAAGGCGTTGAGTGTAGCCCGACATCTTAATGGCGTGCTCACTAACGGAACTCCCTTCCTCCATCTTGCAGTTAAAGAACTTCTCAGAGATCTCATATCTCTTAGAATGGGCCTGAGTCTGAAACATGGTTTTCAGCTCCTCGAGAATCTCAAAGGGCCCGGGATAGTTTTCAAAACGATTTTGAAGTTCCGGTTCCATAGCAAACAACATGGTGCTCTTAATCACACCATAATCATCTTTGCGCGACTGATAGACAGCTTTCTCATCAGCCGGCGCAGTTGCAGCAGGGGGTTACCTAACGCTTTCTCAAGGACATAGTCCTTTTGACCGCCAGAGAGAATGATTCTCAGATTGCGGAACCAGTTGGTGAAGTTAGACCCATTGTTCTTAAGCTTTTCTTTCTCAGCAAAAACGTTGAAGTTGAAGTTGGACTTAGCCATGTGATCTACAATATTTGCAAGTACAAATTAGACTATGTTCATGATAACTAGTTCAACTTTTAATCAAATTATTAGATGAACTCCCACTAAATTCAACATCCCTCAAGTTGTTTAGTGAACATGATCCAAATTCACCACACCTAATCCGATCTTCACGAGAAGAGATGTGGCTTCAATGGTGGACAACGAAGTGTCGATCATATCATTCATATGACTCATGCTTAACCTTTCGGTTCATGTGTTCCGAGGCCATGTCTGTACATGCTAGGCTCGTCAAGTCAAACCCAAGTATTTCCGCGTGTGCAAAAACTGGCTTGCACCCGTTGTATGTGAGCGTAGAGTCTATAGCACCCGATCATCACGTGATGCTTGGACACGACGAACTTTCTCAATGGTGCATATTTGGGGAGAACACAGTTTTATCTTGATCTTTAAGTGAGGAATCATCTTATAATGCTACCGTCGCGATCTAAGCATAATAAGATACATAAAAGGATAAACATCACATGCATATAACTTTATGTGACATGGTATAGCCAATCTTCGCGCAATGATCTCCATCTTGTGCGTTCCGGCATGATCTCCATCACTTCACCATGATTGTCTCCACCACGAATAGCAACTACAACTATTGCTAACTACTTAGCGATAAAGTAAAGCTATTACATGGCGTATAAGAAGTTGACTCGCAGGTCATACACAATTATAAAGACAACCATATGGCTCCTGCCGGTTGTGTACTCATCGACATGCAAGTCGTGAAACATTACAAAACATGATCATCGCATACATTATACACATCACATCTTGTCCATACCATATCACAGAAAACACTCCCTGCAAAAACAAGTTAGACGCCTCTACTTTGTTGTTGCATGTTTTACGTGGCTTATGGTAGTAGATGCTAAGAACGATTCTTACCTACGGAAAGCCACAACGGTGATATTATGGTTGCCAAACTCCGGTGTTGATCCCATGACAACTATAGTGAGAGAAACTGACATCCACCAGCCGCATGTGTGGAACAAGCCACACATCAAGTGCGGAGCCGGTCTCGCGAACGACGTCGCGTAAGGTTGGCCTGGACCGCTTCAATCCCACTATCCCGCGTCATAAGAAGAACACAAACAAGAGGCTTGCAACAGAAAACATCAACGCCCGCAACAACCATGTTGCGTTCTACTCGTGAAACACATCTACGCATAGATCTAGCTCTGATACCACTGAAGGGTTTCGCAGCATAGTAAATCAAAATTTTCTACGGAAGCGAACAGAGGGAAAGCCAAGATCTAATCTAGGAGATGCAAACAACGAGATAGATTGGATTAGATCTTCATACCCTTGAAGATTCGCGCAGCGGAACGTTCGTCGGAACGTGGGTGATGTAGTCGTACTCGCTTCTCCTCCTCGCGATCCGATCCGATCTAGCACCACAAGTGGCGGTGCCTCCGTGAGATGCACACGTGCAGCACCTCGACGTCTCCTCCTTCCTCGGACCAGCAAGTATGGTGGAGAGATGGATTGGATCTACAACACGACGGCGTGGTGTATATGGTGGAGAATTTCTGCAGCAGGGCTTCGCCTACAAACAGTCGGGAGGGAGAGAGGAGGGCAACTAGGGTTTGGAGGAAGGTGTGTAGGGGGGGAGGGGGCGCACTAGCCCTCTATATATAGAGGGGGGGGGGTCGGCCAGCCCTTGCCCATCCTCCAAGCCTATCTCTAGTTTAAACGATTTAAACTCTCCCTTCTAGAAACCCTATCTTATCTCTAGTTTAAACGATTTAAACTTATCTAGGATCGGCTGGGCCCTATGGGGCCTTGTGCCCCTGGCCCAATGCGGCCAGGACACTCCCTCATAGGCCCATGCCCCCTCCCGGAAGTTGGGGCCACGTTGGTCCCCTTCCGGAAGGTTCTAGAAGCTTCCGGTACAATACCGATTAACCCGGAACAATTCCGAACACCAAAAACTGCACTGCCTTATATGAATCTTATTCTCCGGACCACTCCGGAACCTCTCGTGACGTCCCGGATCCCATCCGAGACTCCGAACAAAGATTCATAAACCAAGCATCCAATCTATCCTAGCGTCGAGACACGTTAAGTGTGTGACCCTGCGGGTTCGAGAATATGCAGACATGATCTTCTATCAATAATCAACAGCGGGGTCTGGGCACCCATATTGACTCCCACACATTCATCGATGATCATATCGGATGAACCACGATGCCAGGATTCAATCAATCCCATATATATATTCCCTTCGTCTCGCGATATTTTACTTGCCCGAGATTCGATCATCGGTACCGTCATACCTAGTTCAATCTCATTCACAGCAAGTACTTTACTCGTTCCGTAATCCGATATCACTTTGTGATTAACTCCTTAACCACATGCTTGCAAGCGGTGTTGATATCGATTACCGAGTAGGCCTGAAGTATATCTCTCCGACTTGGGAGGGACAAATCCCATCTCGATACATACAACCCAACAGATACTTTCCGATCACCTGAGAGACACCTTTATGATCACCCTCTCATAGGATGACGTTTGATGACCTCAAAGCTTTCTTCCGATACCAGGGAGTTGTATTATCTCATGGTCTAAGGAATACAATATTTGACATAAGAAAAGCTTCGCAATGACGAACACGATGACACGATCTAATTGCTTCGCTTATTTTGGGTCTATCCACCACATCATTCTCCAATGATATGATCTCATTATCAATTGACAACTCATGTCTATGGTTAGGAAACCTTAACCATAATTGATCAATGAGCTAGTCCATAGAGGCGTACTAGGGACACGGTGTTGTTCACAAACCACACAAGTATTAATGTTTCCGCTTAATACAATTCTAGCATGGAATATAAACTTTATCATGAACAAGAATTATAATAATAACATCTTTATTATTGCCTCTAGGGCATAATTCCAACAGTTTGTTACTAGCTGTCCCTCATAGATGTGTTCTGATGCATGGTATTAGCTAATGATTCTTGAATTCTTTAAGAAAATGATTGGCATCCTCACTGTTAAATATAGATCCTTAAGATCATTAGATTTCAGAGGTGTTACTCCTAAAGAGATGTGCCCAGAAATCTTGTTCTAAGGATGCTGTTATATTGGAATGTGGGGATTTAAGTTTATATCCAAGATCTATGATGCATAGGCTGAGATCCTGGCTTTGTTTATAAAGATTGGTCATTGGCTTTCATCTAAATATTTCTAGGATGGATACACCCCACTTGGGTGATTTCTGAGAAATGAAGTATAAAACAACACATGATTTTTTATCTAAATGAGGTAGTTAGATCATGTGAGGGTTTTATATTACTCACCACAACAGTTGTGTTGTTGATGTTGTTGCTGGTTGATCTTACTGGCTTGATCTTGGTGGCTTGATCACTCTCTGGAGCTTGTTTTGCATCCCTTCGTATTGGTCCTGATCCTCCTAGCTCATGTGATCTAATACAATCCTTACTATCCTCCTACACCACCTCCACCTTATGTCACCATCTTGAGAGTGATTTGGTGGTTTGTTGTGTGTATTGGCTGATGGATTTGTTGGGGATTTGACAAGATAAGTGGTGTTCTTGGCTGTGTGCTTGAACATGTGGTGATGGAGTGAGATAACCAGCAGCTGTGCTACGGCCGAGTGTTCCCTTTTGACTGCCTGGACTGTTGCTACTATGTCGACAACACATAGCATGAAGTTAGCAGAGTAAGCTGCTTTACTGTTTGTCCTATTTGGATCAGATCAAGTGAATTGATTTTCAGTTCTAAACTTTTTACTCGTTATCAGCATGGTGAAACTTGCCCCTTTTCTTGTGCTGATGATGTTGATCTGAAGCTTACTTGCTTAAAAGAGCAGATATTATACATTGGTGGAATTGGCCCCTTTAATTTACTCAATGATGTAACTAGGAACAGTGCACTTCACTGTTCTCCACTAAGAGTAAAACTAACAATTGAACATATTGTTTCTCTTTTAGTTTTTATTTTTATTTTGCAAGAACCAAGATCTGGATATACAAGATTTAGTATAGGAGGAAATGCGTAGTCTAGGGTTTTTTTATATTGTAATCTTTTTCTTATCCTTTTGTAAAGAATCTTGTAAAGATCTTGTAATATACATATATATTGTTTTGTAATAAAGAATCCTTTTAGTTATTTCATTTCTATAATTCCTGTTTCTATTTATCTATTTCCAGTACCTTATTTTCATTATTCTATTGTAAAAGAACAACAATACTATATGTGTTTATGTAATAATAAAGATTACCCTTCCCATTACTAAGTCTTATATATTATTCATTTTATTTATTCGTGGTAATATTTATATAACATTAATGAATTTAATAACTCATTTCTTTAACTATAATCTCATTCAAATTTCTTTTGATTTTCAATTTGATCATTTGTAATTTTGAATAGGAAATGATTCCCATCAAACACAAAGGTATAGTAGAGGTCATGTCAGAACCTATCTCACTCGCCCAGATGTTTCCATCAGAACAAGAGAGATCCCGATCCCTTAGCTTCTTTAGTTTGTGCAAAAATTATCCAGATTTTGTATGTATGAATGCAATGCACACACCTTATCTCAGCTTATATCTAAGCTCTAATGCTGGGATGTTACAGATTCTCCCCCTTAAAATCAACTTTGTCCCCGAAGTTTGTACTCTCTTATGTTTCGGAATGTGGTATTGCCTTGTATTGATCACACCATCTCTCAAATTCCATTGTGATCCCAATTGGAAATAATTGTGGTCTCCTACATCCAGGTTTGTTTCCTTGAATGATCTTCTTACTTGGCAACTTCGAACTATCATTCTAATTTATCCTATGAGTTCTGTTATGATAATCCCTTGGATTATGTTCTTACCGTTCTATTTAGAATTGGTTTCGGACACATCTTGCTCCTTCCTATATGACCTTTCTACTACGATACACTAGACTTTTTTAGTAGGCTCTCGTCCTTCTCAAGGAGAACTTACCAGTTGTTTTCCTCTTACAACTAGTCCACTAGATTTAATATATTATATCTCCTTCGATCATTCATCTAGACATAGTCTAGAGAGTACTCTTATACAGATGTCTTCTTATAACCTTATGAGAATAAGGCTTGATATCATCATAGTTTAGTACTTCTTCTCCACCTTTAGTCAAAAATTAGACAATAACACTTCAGTGTTTATTGTTTACTCTCCCTCTTGGGGTTTTCTAACGGTCTCTAATCTACAAGTATAATACCCATTGGTTAAAGTATTAGTCTCTGTCCAGCTTATATCTTACCTATATAAGGTCTCTCAAAAGAATTCATGGTACACCCACATGGTAGTGGATCTCCGTAATGAATCTTCCAACTTCATTTATCGTACTTTTAACCTTTTGGACATTATCGCTTTGATAGGCTGGATTTCGCGAAGCGTCTCGACAGCCATTTCGCTTAAATTCTATACTCCTTAAGTCTATCTTAACTTAGGCCAAGTTTTATACTCTCTATATTATACGAAGATAACCTTCTTCACTACACTGCTAGGATACCAGCTACGGATACCAGTTGCGGATCCTCCTTGGTGTATGAATTACCCTATAGGTTCTAGATTTACTACTGGTATTCTCTCTAAATTGTCAGAGCTTGAATACCAGCTACGGTTTCCAAACTTCTCCTCTGCACTGATTTTTGATACTTCCATGAACTTGGGAACGACTACTTTATTAACTCTTGAGCAACATCACCAATCTTGAGTGAACTCTAGTTCATTCCTTCATATTGCTCCACACGTTTTCTGTACTAGTATTCCTTGTTACTTAACTACTAATAAGTTAGAATTAATCCATCCTTCAAAATAGTGTTAATACACCTTATATTTGGCTTCCTTCTTCTTGCAAGTCTTCATGTTGGTCTTCGGAAATCGTCACTCCCTTACACGAATCCCCTTTTCTATATAGGTCTATAACATCAAGTAATAACTTGATGATGCACATGCATTTGCACACCAAGTCAAACTTCATGCATAGATCTAGTCAATCAAGAAGATGCAAGAAAAACCAAGAAATACTCAAACATATACCATGTATTAAACATATGTCTTCGAAATTTACAACTCCCAACCACAGCAATTACTCCCGTTGTACACTTACTCCTTATATTACAAGGGATTTCTTGCTTATATGAGCATACTCTCACTTATTTCAGCAAGCCTCACAAGCACTACAATACGCATTACCCAATATGTACATCATTCAAGCACGCTACTATCTAGATTACGTCCATTCTTACTTTCTTCACTCACTTCTAGGCTTCCAGATTTTTTGTCCATGATGACCCGAAGTTCGACGACTGCCTTCTGGTGCATCAGAACATCCAGTAGGTGCGTAACCTTGGATAGAAGTACCAAGAGTGAGATTAGCCATTGAAAAATGACTATCAAACTCATTTCCTTCTTCAGTATTCTTCTGTCCTCCTTCGAGCGCATCCTCAAAGTAAGAGGCATTCTTTGCTTTTTCCACAATCTAGTCATACATATTGGTATAGTAAATACCAGGACACTCTTCCAGCTCAATGGGAATACTATTACCCCCATATGGTCCATATGGTTTTATAGGATTATAATTGGTTTCTACTCGCTTACCTGATTCATGAAGTGTAGCTCGTCCCATGACTTCATCATAGGACTGACCCTCCCATCCGGTAGAATCTCCAACGACATTATTGGGGTTGGGTGCATTCCATATCCTCTGTTCCTCCTCATATTTGGTCCATGGGTCTACTGGTTGCTGAGGTTCAACTGGGTAATAGGCATAGACTTCAGAGTGTGGGTCATTAAACTCTGTTTCTTCAAACACCTCTCCAGAAAAGATTGGCTTTGAGTGTTTTGCTTCTTTAACAAACTTCTTTCTACGTGCCTTTGCCTTTGCAGGATCAGTGAAATCCTCAATGACAGTGTCCAACTCTTGAACTAGCACTTGATGAGTGTTATGAAACATGTCCAGTAAAGACTTATAACGATCCATATACTCTACTGCCAGAGTAGGTTTGGTCCTTACCAGAGCAGAATGATCTAACTCTGGATCAGAACTAGGAGTTTCATGACGTATAGCAGTATAGGTAGTACCTTCCAGTGCCTTGGAATTTTGTTCCCTTGTCTTGGTTATGGCTGCTACTACTACAATCTGATAGCTGTTTCCATACATCTTGCTTCTCCCAATGGCATTTCTCCACGCACTCCCAACTTCTTGAGTAACATGATCAGAATATGGTGCTTGACCAATATCCGTCCATCATAGAAACTGTAAACCTTGACCAAAAGTCGAGACTCACAATCCAGACTCCATAAAAGTTATCTTAGAGTGATTGTCCAGGCATATTTGTAATCATCTAAGGTCTTGTTCAACACCTGAACATTCCGAGGTGGATACCTGGGTGCCATTCTTGTACTATAGATAAGAAATTATCATCAGCCATCTTGAGTTAAAACTCATGGTACTCATTTAATATTGCATAATAAAGAATCATCGCACTAGCAACATGACGAGATTATTCTCAATTGAATATCCATCATATTTCTAGAGAACTCTTTATGGTTGCTAACATCTTTCCTACAGGTTCTACCCATTTACTAGGTTTACCAACCTAAGGTCACAGCATATGCTCTGATACCAGCTGCGGTGACCCAGCATACCACTACATGATGTAGTACACTATAGTCGTTGACATAACACCAATGAAACACCGTTCACTAGTATTACATCCCTCAGAGTGGTACAACTGAAACACGGCAGGTCCAAGACATGACTATAGATTACAACTCGACTCGTTACATAAGATCCAGAGAACACACTCGGTTAAAGAGAGAGAAAGAAACTTTTTACAAAGAAAACCAGAAGTAATAACTCAGAACTATCTCGTAACTACGACTAGTATATAAACTATTTGGTTGCCATTGCTGCTATTGCAATGCGTTACAGAAGTAGGTTTTATGGCTAGAGACTCTACTCCTATCTAAACTGACACTTTATCTTCGCTTTAGCTGATGTATATGTTGACTCCATTAACTTTATTGAAGAACTTGAGTATTTGATGATGGTTTCTTGAGAAGAAATTGATGTTGACGTCATCTTCAATGGCTTAGAATCTAGCAAGGGTTAAGAAGGTACGGTTGAGTATGAGCGTACTCAGCAAGTTCACTAAAAAGGAGTGTATGATGCACTATCTCTACAGCCACATACCATAGATCATAGGCAATGCAGGTTTTCGTAAACATTTCTTCAAGGATTGCTTTTATTCTGAAAACTATGTCCGACAGCCTTCACAGGTTGACCAGAACTTCATGGAGTTCCTTTCCTGCCACGTTCATAGCTCCTTCCCGGAACAAGGAGTAACATGTCACAATTTTTACACTCTGCAGAGGTGCGTTGCTTTACCCATGAGAGACCAACTCCTTGTTGCACAACCGGGCGATCTTTCACGTCCACAATTCCTTGATGTGGGGCCTAGTAGGTGATCCAAGCCAATCACTGCCCTCTCCATGATCCCATATGTCTGCACGATCCTCCAGGGATGACTACACCTCCGTTAAGCCTCCAACTAGGGCAAGCTATAACCCTGGTGAGTTCCCGAAGACTCTATGAGTTGGTGATGCCCCTGGCAAGCTCCATTAAAGGCCTGACTATACCTCCAGCAGCCACTCATAAATAATCTAGACTCCAAAATCGTGGGGCCTAAGGGTGCCCACCCATATGTTAGATCCATACCAGGAATCCCAATGCCACGATAAGGTCATCTTGCCTCCATATGAAAGGAAGAAGATACAGTTGACTTCTCCATCCCATTCCAAATCTCATGGTTAACGCGTAATATACGGCACTACAATCACTGGCGACATTGGTTGTTAAGTCCTAGATATTATGTTCCTTTACCATCGAAACTGTATCAAAAGATTATTACCTCTTGGTAAATAATCCATAATCATGTTATTGTGAAAATAGTGTTTTCTGACCTTTTTGAAATGCAGGTAATGACAACATTTGAGTTACAAGCATTTGATAGTAAATAATCAAAAGACATGAGCAAGTTGTGAACTTGCCTTTTGTGATTGCAAGATTATGCACTCACGGTCTTCAAGACAATAGAAGATCCAAATTTTGTGAACACATCACTGGTCCGGTAAGGACTAATGTTTAAAGAAGCAAAATGCAGTGATGCATAGGTAATGTAACGCAGTTTGGAAAACCCCAAAGTAATACCCCAATATGATGGATGAGTTAATTTTAACTCATTTCCTTAAGATTTAGTTGCTCTATAAGTTTACTTTACAAGTTAATATACATATACAAGGAACTACTAACATGTATGATATAAAGCAAATATAACAACACACGCTTAGATTTCTTTGATATTATGTATTTATTAAGGAAGTCCATGTTTAAAGTTGATGATATTGTAGTTTGAAGTGGCAAAACGAATAACTTTTGAAGAGAAGGTTTCTTTGATAAGGTTTAACCAATCTTTATGGTTAGTGAAATGTTATCGACGTCATTTGCGTTTGTTTGATAAATTTGGATTTGAGATGCTTTGTGACTTTATTTGGAATAGACAAAAGTTAACTATAAAAGAGAATTAGATCCAGGGTGTGATGTGTTTAAAAGTATTAATAAACTTTAAATCTTATAACAAGCATTTTTGAAGGTGTAGGATCATTTACTTTTAGTTTAAGTGACTTTTCTAAATGTTATTAGTTTACTTTTAATTAATATTATAGACTTAAGTTATGGTTTTTAGAAACAGTATTTCAATGTACAAGATTATGGTTCTATATAAAATTATGATTATTTCTTGTTTAAGAAAGGTTTTTAGAGAATTTATAAAATAGGTATTTATATAATAGATAAGGATTTTAATAAACCTTAAAAACCTTTGGAACCATATATTTAGTATTTTTATAGTAAACTATATTTATTCAAGATCTTAAAGATGATTTTATTTATTTTTTAAGTTTTATTAAAAAAATTATAAAATTCTACAAAAGATTCAATGTCTTCGGATATTTGTTTTAAGATTTATTTGTAAAAATTAAATTAGTATTTTTATAAAATAGTAGACTCGTTTTCTTATGTAAAAATGATTTTTTTATTTAATTTTATGTCTTTGTTTTATTTTATGAAATTTCTTTTAGATCCTAATGGTATTAATATTTATTTATTTTTTATTTAACTCAAACAAGTCATGTTATATTTTCTTAGGTATAAATCATTTTTGTGAACATTTTCATAAACAGTATATTTAGTATCTTTATAATGAAGAGTTTAAAAAATGAAGTTATTTAGTTTTTAACTCTTTTAAATCTTTAACTAAAATTCCTCTAAAGAAATAATACTTTACTTTTATCACACTTGATTTACATTTCCAAACTTACAAACTAGTATTTTCTATAATAATACTTCCCTTTAGGATCTTAAAAATGATTTTTATTGAATTTTAAGTTTTTTAATATAAAATTCCAAAAGGAGCATATATAATAACCATTTCAAAAATTAATTACCTAAAATTCTCTTTATTATTAATTTTGAATAAAGAATAAACTGAGGAGTTCATTTGTATTTTATTTATATTTTTAGGATTTTTTTTATTTTATTTCCTAGAACCTCCT
The DNA here is from genome assembly GCA_916181665.1 of Avena sativa. NCBI lineage: Eukaryota > Viridiplantae > Streptophyta > Magnoliopsida > Poales > Poaceae > Avena > Avena sativa. The sequence goes on from OV702289.1 coordinate 690,990,492, forward strand.
AAGTTATAAGGGTATTTTGGTCTTTTAATAAATCATCTAAGCTTTTCTCTTTTAAATCTGGACCAAGCCCATTTGGCTGGTCCAGCCCTGACTCGGCCTACCTAGGCTAGTTAACCCACTTGTAACGAGTTGTTCTAGCCCGAATCGGCCCAGTGCACTCGTTCACCTCTCTCTCGCTTGTTCTCCCTTCTCTCTTCACCCCGTGGTGGCGTTGAGCTACTGACACCGTCGTCGTTCGATTCACGCCGCCATGGCCTCCCCGGCTATCGCCGGAGTGTATGGTGAGGTAGTCGATGTCGCTCTGTCGTCTAGTCCTGTTCGATTTACCTCTAGATTCTTCTCTCGGTCAGGCTAGCTCCACCCTGAACCCTAGGGTTGGTGGTCATCGGTGATGTACTGCTCCTCCGCTCCCGTGGTGAAGTGTTGTGCTAATGGTGGTGTTGTGGTGCTGTTCGACCACTGGTGTGGTAGTAGCCACCGCCATGGCCTGCCGCGGGTTGCAGCACCTTTCGGGTGCTCCTCGTGCCGTCGTGCGCTCGTCGGCCCCTCTGCCTCCTCTTCTAATCTACAGCGAGGACCACTGGCAAGTTCTCTCTTTCTCCCCCTCTTGCTCTCTATCCTCTACCTTGCTCGATAGCCTCTGTGTGTGATACATTGCAAATGTATCTATAATTTTTGATGTTCCAATCTTGGTTTTATCCACTTTCTTGTGTTTTGTCCACACTTTGGAGTACTTTTCATATGATTTCTTGGACTAACCTATTAACAAGAGCCACAGTGCCAGCTGCCTGTTTTCTGCTGTTTTTGGTTCCAGGAAAGTCAGAAAATGAATATTCTCAGAATTGGACGGGACAAAAGCCAAAGTGCCTATTTTTCCGGAAGTCATCAGATGCCAGAATACGAGACGGAGAGGAGCCAGGGGCCACCACACCACCTGGCCGCGCGGGCCAGTCCTGGCCGTGCCAGGCGGTGGTGTGGCCAGCCCAGGCACCCCCTCGGCCTCTCCTTCCGCCTTTAAGATGCCCACGGGACGAAATCCCTAAGGGACCGATCAAAAATCCACGAAAGAGTCTGTAGCCCCCGTCATCACTATACCTAGATCGGGAGGGATCTGAAGCTCTTCCCGGCACCCTGCCGGAGAGGGGAATTCACCCTGGAGGCCTTCTTCATCACCATGCAAGCCTCCGGTGTGATGCATGAGTAGTTCATCCTTGAACTACGGATCCATGTAGTAGCTATATGGCTGGTTCTCCTCCTTTGTGCTTTCATGTTTAGATCTTGTGAGCTCCGTTCATGATCAAGATCATCTATTTGTAATCATACATGTTGTGTTTGCGGGGATCCGATGGATATTGAGATGTTATTTCAGATTGATTATTGATTCTATCATGTCTTTGTTATTTGTGATCTTGCATGCTTTCCGTTGTTAGTAGCTATCCTGGCCAAGTAGATATTAGCAACTCCAAGAGTTAGTATTTATGCTCAATAGTGGGTTCATGCCTCTAATAATCTGGGGAAGTGACAGAAATCTCTAAGGTACTAGATGTGATGTTGCTACTAGGGAGAAAACAACAATCCTTTGTTCATAGCACAATCGTATTGTTTACTTTACACGCAGTTCGTAAAGCAATAATATGTTGCTTGCAACTTAATACTGGAGGGGGTTCGGATGATAACCTGAAGGTGGATTATTAGTCATAGATGCAGTTGGATGGCGGTCTATGTATAATGTTGTAATGCCCAATCAAGTCTCAAAGGAGTCAAGATGATTAGTATATGCATGTATTGCTTTCTCGATGTTTGTCAATTGCCCCGCTGTAATTTGTTCACCCAGCATGTTATCTATCTTAAGGAGAGCCACCTCTACTGAACTACGGATCCCGGTCCTTTTTCTTTACATACAATCTATAAACTGTTTCTACTTTGTGTTTACTTTCTGCAAACTATTACTTCTTTCCATTCGATACGTTTAATCCTTTGTTTTTCGCAAAACACGGTGAGATTGACAACCTCATCGCAAGTTGGGGACAAAGTTCTGTGGTTGTGTTGTGCAGGTCTCCACGTTGCTACTAGCACCGGTAGTGCGCCCTGCCAAGGCTCAGCTAGCAACACCTTTGGTGTGTTTCCTTGCTCCAGCTGGTTCAATTAAACCTTGGTTTCATAACTGAGGGAAACTTGCTGTTGTGCTCATCATACTTTCCTCTTGGGGTTCCCAACGAGCTCTACATCAACACCGCACCAGCACTTTTCTGGCACCGTACACTGAGCCATCAAGCATTTTTTGGCGCCGTTGCCGAGGAGTCAAGGACATCTTCACAAGGGGAGTCCCTCATAACCAATCTCTTTACTTTGTTATTTTTTTTTTGCTTAGTTTCTTTTTGCTTTGTTTGCTTGTTTCTTTATCAAAAACACAAAAAAATAGTTTTACTAGTTTGCTTTCTTATTTGAAAACACAAAAAAAATTAGTTCCTATCCTAAGTTGCCTTTATGTCTAGCCTTGCTCCAATCACTATGTCACCCGAGGAAATGATTTTCACTTTTAAACAAGGAATGGAAGAGAGTTTCAAGGAAGCTTGGTCTAGAATCTCTGATCTACATGAAAAACCAGATCCTAAAATGACTCAAAGCTTGTTCCTTAGCAGTTTTTACCTTGGAATTGCTCTTTGGTATAGATATGCTTTAGATGCTATTGTGGGAGGATATTTCCTCCAATGTAATGAGGATGATTCTATAAATGCTATAAAGAAATTGATCCTCACTTACAACTTGCCTAGCCAAACTGATATTTCTTTCGCAAAAAAATTTGCTAGATTCAACACTCTTGAGACTAGCACTGCTAGCTTAAAAGATTGCTATAATACGCTTAGGGAGCATCACAATTATGTTCCAATAAATTCTGAACCATCAAAGTGGCTCCCTATTGTAAAGATTGAGATAAACACTAAAACTTTTCAAGCTCGCTATGATATCATGTCTGAATTTTGTCTTATGCCCAAAGATATTTATGAATCTTTGAATACTTGGGGGCTTACTGAAGGAGGAAAAGAGATATTTCTTGCTAATAATGCTACCATATTACCTCTTGGAATAGCTGAAGGAGTGTTTACAAAGATTCTTGGGAAAATGATTTCTACTGATTATCTTGTTATTGAATGTGCAGGAAAAGGACAAATTACACTTGGAAGGTCCCTATTAGAACTCCTTGGAGCAATAATAGATGTGGGAAAGGGGACCATGCACCTTTCTTCTCCACCAAATAATCATATTTTCCCCAAGGTTAAGAATAAAAGTAAGAGAGGTAAGGGCAAGAAATTTGGTTTTAATGCTTCTTCATTTGAGAACACTTGATTCTTTCTTGCTTCCTATGCCTAACTTAAAGGCGTTAAAAAAAGTACTTATTGGGAGATAACCCAAAAGTTTTAGATGAGTCTTGGAAGTTATTACTTCAGTAATAACCGCTCCTTATCCTTTTTATTTGCTTGTTGTGCCAATAGTAACCTCTAATGAGAGAGAAGTAATGATTGGGGAAGTTGCTGTCCCGAAACAGATTTCTGTGCTTCACCTTAAAAATTCGTGTAAAATCTCTGAACGTATTTTTGAGGCGTGAATTTTTGTGCTTCTTCCCCAGGTTGTTATCTAACTTTCGTTAGTTCAACACTTTTTTATTTGAGCAACAGAAGGTCTTCTAAAAAATTCGGCTTTACCTGCTGGTCTGTTTTGACAGATTTCTGCCATTTTCTGCATTTGCTTCTTGTTGGTTCCTTTTTGAGTTCTTTTGGGGAATTGAGCTTTTTGAGGGAAGTGCTACAGTATCTAGTGTTCTAATGGAAGTTTATTTGGTATTAGAACTGAACCTTAAGACTTATTTATCTTGAGTACACTAATGTTGCTAATAAATATTGTGTGAAGTTTTGTATGAAGGAAAAAAATTCAGGTGTATGGAAGGAATGAGTAATGAGATGAAGGATGGAATAAAGCTTAAGCTTGGGGATGCCACGCATGTCACCCCAAGAAATCTCCAAGAAGTACAAGCGTCAAAACTTGGGGATGCCTAAGGCATCCCCCTCTTCATTAATAAAAATCCTAGGTTTCTTCCAAACGCTTCATTTTTATTGTTTCATGCACAGTTGTGTTGTTCTTGGAGCGTCTTCTTTTTCGTTTTCATTTTGGTTTTTCATTTGCTTCGTTTTCTTAGTTTTCTGAATAAATTGGTTGGACCCCCTCTTTCGTACATTAGTTTACAAATAGTTTGGTTTGGTTTGGAAAAGAGTAGGAAAGTCCATACTTATGTGGTAAAAAGAGCTCGTTTTTGACGGTGGCCTATGCTTTGTCATGCCATGCTTGATATTGTTTTGGCTTTATGCTTAGTATTCTTTGCTGTAGCGTGACTTGTTATAAACAATTGAGATTGCTTAATGTGCCTTGGATGAATCATGCGTTGTTTTAGCATATTAAAGCATAGTATAGTGGTATTCTCCTTTGATGCTTTATTTGGGTTGACTTGGCACATGCTCACACCATGTTATGACTATCTCAAGTCACCATAGCCTTTATGATCCTTTAGTTTTCAACTTGTAGTATCACTTTATGCTTTGATCAATGATGTTTTGTCGCTCTGCATGATTATGGCCATTATTGCTATCTTAGTTTGTCGCTCCCAGTCTTTTGCTAGCCTCCACAACTAAGTATGAGTTCCACTCATGCATCCAACTCCCTAAACCAAGTTATTCCAAAGAGTCCACCATACCTACCTATTAGCTTATGCTATTCCATGTATATTCATGCTTTTGTTTACCTTCCAAATTAAACTTGTTATGAGAAAACTAGTGATTAAAGCTCTCACGAACTTGATGACACACTTTACTTTTCTTGCCCTTAATAAACTTGAACCATTGTGTCGTCTATGTTGTATATGCTTTCACTTATTTGTTGGGGATTAGCAGAACCATGCTTTCATGGGGAACGCTTTCAACATTGCACTTGGTACTTGTACCTAGTTGATATCATGCTCTTTTGTATATGGATGTCGTCGGTGTGAAATGAAAGGGGAGCTTGTAAGTCCATGGAGTTATGTATATGTGTTAGAAAACGCCTGGGCCGCTGGTCTAATCCATGCTGACATGGTGGAAACCTGCAGTGTTACCATAATGAGCTGTCTATGAAGCATTCTTCTTATAAAAAAAGAGTCCTATATTGAGAAAAAAAGAGAAAAAGAAAAAAAGAGATTATGAAAAGGGGAAAGAGAGAAAAAAGCACCATATTCCCATGGTAAATAAGAAGATTATTGAGATGCTTGTTGTCTGCTTGCCTTGTCATTTTGATATGGGGATTCTTTTGTATCATCGGGAAAGGGGTACCCCGTTGGCGGTTCTCTATGATACACATGTACTTACGATGACAAGAACTTACCGGTGACTAAACTTGAGTAGCATGAGGAGCGGCCCTCGTATACAAGGGACATGAGATTCCTGACTTATACTTCGTCAAGCATGTACACCATAGTTTGTTCACTTTAACCTTAATCACTTCAAGATGCTTATGATAGGGGCAATGAGAGCTGAAAGCTATAAGTACCATAATTTTTCGAAGCTCTTTATGAGACTTGAATCCCTGCTTCCTTCTATGAAGGCCTTTCTTCCACCATTATATTGAGTCTCCACCTTCTATCCTTATGCACCTACTTTGAGAGCATAGTGGTCATTCTTAGTTCTATGTGCATTGTCCCAAGACTAGTTGATTGATGCATAACTTGATATTGCTTGTTTTAAACTATTTGTATCTAGTCACTCTTATGAACTTTGAAGGTGTCCTATGCATTTATGTTTTGCTACTCTATGAGGGACAAGCTGAATACTATTACGCTATATTTTCTTTATGTGAAACAAACAAACGTCTTGCAAAGCATTGTTATTCATGAATCTTTTGTTTGTGCCTTTTCATGTTGCATCATAGTTTCTTTATCTTATTGCTAGAACTTTGTCTTTCATGTTATGATTGAAGTACTATGATCCCAGCTTTGAATGTTTTACAAATACTTTGATCAAGTCTTTGATGGTGCATGTCACCTCAAAAATTATTCTTTCTTTTTATCACTTAACTACTCGAGGACGAGCAGGAGTTAAGCTTGGGGATGTTGATACATTGCAAATGTATCTATAATTTTTGATGTTCCATGCTTGGTTTTATCCACTTTCTTGTGTTTTGTCCACACTTTGGAGTACTTTTCATATGATTTCTTGGACTAACCTATTAACAAGAGCCACAATGACAGCTGCCTGTTTTCTGCTGTTTTTGGTTCCAAGAAAGTCAGAAAATGAATATTCTCGGAATTGAACGGGACAAAAGCCAAAGTGCCTATTTTTCCGGAAATCATCGGATGCCAGAATACGAGATAGAGAGGAGCCAGGGGCCCACCACACCACCTGGCCGCGCGAGCCAGGCCTGGCCGCGCTAGGGGTGGTGTGGCCAGCCCAGGCACCCCTCAGCCTCTCCTTCCGCCTATAAGATGCCCTCAGGACGAAAACCCTAAGGGCCCGATCAAAATTCCACGAAAGAGTCTATAGCCGCCGTCATCTCCATCCCTAGATCGGGAGGGATCTGAAGCTCTTCCCAGCACCCTACCGGAGAGGGGAATTCACCCTGGAGGCCTTCTTCATCACCATGCAAGCCTCCGGTGTGATGCATGAGTAGTTCATCCTTGGACTACAGATCCATGTAGTAGCTAGATGGATGGTTCTCCTCCTTTGTGCTTTCATGTTTAGATCTTGTGAGCTCCGTTCATGATCAAGATCATCTATTTGTAATCATACATGTTGTGTTTGTGTGGATCCGATGGATATTGAGATGCTATTTCATATTGCTTATTGATTCTATCATGTCTTTGTTATTTGTGATCTTGCATGCTTTCTGTTGTTAGTAGCTATCCTGGCCAAGTAGATGCCAGCAACTCCAAGAGTTAGTATTTATGCTCGATAGTGGGTTCATGCCTCTGGTAATCTGGGGAAGTGACAGAAATCTCTAAGGTACTAGATGTGTTGTTGCTACTAGGGAGAAAACAACAATCCTTTATTCATAGAACAGTCGTATTGTTTACTTTACACGCAGTTTGTAAAGCAATAATCTGTTGCTTGCAACTTAATACTAGAGGGGGGTCGGATGATAACCTGAAGGTGGATTATTAGTCATAGATGCAGTTGGATGGCGGTCTATGTATAATGTTGTAATGCCCAATCAGGTCTCAAAGGAGTCAAGATGATTAGTATATGCATGTATTGCTTTCTCGATGTTTGTCAATTGCCCCGTTGTAATTTGTTCACCCAGCATGTTATCTATCTAAGGAGAGCCACCTCTAGTGAACTATGGATCCCGGTCCTTGTCTTTTACATTCAATCTACAATCTTTTACTGCTTTGTGTTTACTTTCTGCAAACTATTACTTCTTTACATTCGATACGTTTAATCCTTTGTTTTCCGCAAAACACAGCAAGATTGACAACCTCATCGCAAGTTGGGGACAAAGTTCTATTGTTGTGTTTTGCAGGTCTCCACGTTGCTACTAGCACCGGTAGTGCGCCCTGCCAAGGCTCAGCTAGCAACACCTTTGGGGTGTTTCCTTGCTCCTACTGGTTCGATTAAACCTTGGTTTCATAACTGAGGGAAACTTGCTGCTGTGCTCATCATACCTTCCTCTTGGGGCTCCCAACAAGCTCTACATCAACACCGCACCAGCACTTTTTTGGCGCCGTACACTGAGCCATCAGTGTGCTTCTAGTGAGCAATCCCTAATTGGGATTCATGGTTTGATTAGGGTTCATCCCTCTAATTTGATTATGATGACTTTATTAGAACTGATTGTAGTGGTTAAACTGTCCTAGATGTTTGTCCACTTATTCTATTGATGTGGATTTCACTATTGTCTCATGATCTTGTTACTGACAATGGTACTGTCAGTAATTGTTCACTTTATTAGTATGCACTAGTTTGTGTTGATATTTCAATTGGAGTTAATATGATACTCCTATGATTCTATCATTGTGTATATGCAATCATGATTATGATTCCTGAGTGTCCATTCCAGGAAAATGATTAGTTAGCTAACTACAAGTTTACTGGTGAAATCTAAGTATAGCATTTGCTTGGTTTCAGGAGTGATACTTGTGACACCTTCTTCAGAATGGTACACAAGTGTCCATACTACTATTGGGCTAAATTCTACATGTGTCCAAGTGTGGCGTGCCTAAATGAATGGGAATATTCTGCTGGATTTATTATCCTAAGATGCTACAAGTTTATTAGCCTATGATGCTGGTCTGAGGCATAGCTAAGTAAAACTAAGTTTGTTACTAGATGTCCCTCATAGATGTGTTCTGATGCATGGTATCAGCTAATGATTCTTGAATTCTTTAAGAAAATGATTGGCATCCTCACTATTAAATATAGATCCTTAAGATCATTAGATTTCAGAGGTGTTACTCCTTAAGAGATGTGCCCAGAAATCTTGTTCTAAGGCTGCTGTTATATTGGAATGTGGGGATTTAAGTTTATATCCAAGATCTATGATGCATAGGCTGAGATCCTGGCTTTGTTTATAAAGATTGGTCATTGGCTTTCATCTAAATATTTCTGGGATGGATACACCCCACTTGGGTGAATTTTTAGAAATGAAGTATAAAACAACACATGACTTTTTATCTAAATGAGGTAGTTAGATCATGTGAGGGTTTTATATTACTCACCACAACAGTTGTGTTGTTGGTCTTGTTGCTGGTTGATCTTACTAGCTTGATCTTGGTAGCTTGATCACTCTCTGGAGCTTGTTTTGCATCCCTTGGTGTTGGTCCTGATCCTCCTAGCTCTTGTGATCTGATACAGTCCTTACTATCCTCCTACACCACCTCCACCTTATGTCACCATCCTGAGAGTGATTTGGTGGTTTGTTGTGTGTATTGGCTGGTGGATTTGTTGGGGATTTGACAAGATAAGTGGTGTTCTTGGCTGTGTGCTTGAACATGTGGTGATGGAGTGAGATAACCAGCAGCTGTGCTACGGCCGAGTGTTCCCTTTTGACTGCTTGGACTGCTGCTACTATGTTGACAACACATAGCATGCAGTTAGCAGAGTAAGTTGCTTTACTATTTGGCCTATTTGGATTAGATCAAGTGAATTGATTTTCACTTCTAAACTTTTTACTAGTTACCAGCATGGTGAAACTTGCCCCTTTTCTTGTGTTGATGATGTTGATCTGAAGCTTATTTTCTTAAAAGAGCAGATATTATACATTGGTGGAATTGGCCCCTTTAATTTACTCAATGATGTAACTAGGAATAGTGCACTTCACTGTTCTCCACTGAGAGTAAAACTAACAATTGAACATATTGTTTCTCTTTTAGTTTTTATTTTTATTTTTATTTTGCAGGAACCAAGATCTGGATATACAAGATTTAGTATAGGAGGAAATGAGTAGTCTAGGGTTTTTTTATTGTAATCTTTTGCTTATCCTTTTGTAAAGAATCTTGTAAAGATCTTGTAATATACATATATATTGTTTTGTAATAAAGAATCCTTTTAGTTATTTCATTTCTATAATTCCTGTTTCTATTTATCTGTTTCCAATACCTTATTTTCATTATTCTATTGTAAAAGAACAACAATACTATATGTGTATATGTAATAATAAAGATTACCCTTCCCATTACTAAGTCTTATATATTATTCATTTTATTTATTCGTGGTAATATTTATATAACATTAATGAATTCAATAACTCATTTATTTAACTATAATCCCATTCAAATTTCTTTTGATTTTCAATTTGATCATTTGTAATTTCGAATAGGAAATGATTCCCCTCAAACACAAAGGTACAGTAGAGGTCATGTCAGAACCTATCTCACTCGGTTAGATGTTTCCATCAGAACAAGAGAGATCCCGATCCCTTAGCTTCTTTAGTTCGCGCAAAAATTATCCATATTTTCTATGCATGAATGCAATGCACACACCTTATCTCAACTTATATCTAAGTTCTAATACTGGGATGTTACACTATATGAGAGCACATGACTCCTACGAAAACCTTTCATACGGAGTGTTTGCTGGAGAAAAACCAATTAACTTTATCACAAGCCTTCTCAAAGTCAATCTTGAATAGTACACCATTTAATTTCTTTGAGTGTAGTTCATGGATTGTTTCATGCAGGATTACTACACCATCTAGGATGTTTTTTCCTTGCATGAAAGAAATTTGAGATGGACGTACAACATGGTCAGCTACTGAATTTAGTCTAATCGTAGCAATTTTCATGAAAATTTTAAAACTAACATTAAGAACATAGACTGGACGATATTGTTGTATACGTTCTGCATTATTAACCTTAGGAAGTAAAATTATGTTGCCAAAATTTAGTATAAAAAGGTCTAGCTGACCAACTTGCAAAAACTCAAACAAATGCATCAGGTCCTCCTTGATAACTTCCTAGAACTTTTGATAAAATTCCGCTGGAAAGTCATCAGGCCCTGGCGCCTTGTTATGTTCCATTTGGAAAACAGTTTTCTTGACCTCCTCCGTATAAGGAGCAGTTAGAAAGTTGTTTTCCTCAATAGAAACCTGAGGAGTATTCGCTGTTTGAGACTCATCCAATCAGAAAGAGTTTTTCGTCGGTGCCCCAAACAAGGATTTGTAATAACTTGTAATATAGGATTTTAGTTGCTCCTAATCCTCTATCATACCTTCATCCTGAATTAAAGAGTGAATAAGTTTCTTCTTATGCTTAGCATTGGAAACAACTTGGAAGTATCTTGTATTCGCGTCTCCTTCAAGAATAATTTTCGCTTTAGAGCGTTGGTACCATTTGAGTTCCTCCTCGCGAAGTAGTCCAGCAATTTCCGCATTCGATTGGCTTTTAAGCTCAATCTCTTGTGCAGTTAAAGGCCTGATTTCCACATAAGCTTCTAAATCATTATAATACTTCAAGAATGATGGCTATCACAAAGTAAATTTCATAAGTAAAGGGTTCGGTTGAGAGATAACTGATGGACACAGAGACGGTGATTTGTTTCCTGAAGTTCACTTCCAAAGAAGCTACGTCTCTGTTGGAGAGTGTGGTGGCGCAATGTACTTCGAACGCCACGAATGGCTCACCTTGAGGTGTGGTGGCTTGATGCTCACCCAACGCCACACAAGGCCTCGCCCCAAGATTCAAAGGCACGCAACACACCAACGCCACAAAATGCTCACCCTATTCTCCCGTGAGCTCGCCACAAAGGCCTACTCACGTTCCACTATGGGACACTTGAGGGCGGTTACCGAACCCGTACAAGGCTTGGGGAAATGTCCACAACTCAATTGGAGGGCTCCCAAGAAATGCCACAAAGGCTCCACAGTTCCAAAATAGTCCAACAAGCTTGGGAAATCTCCACAACTCAATTGGAGCCCCCAAGAACACACCACAACTCCACACAAGAACCCAAGAGAAACAATCCTAAGAGCTTGAACGAGGAGAACTCAAACCTATGCACCAAATGCAAGAGGCAAGTTCGTCACTCTCAAATTCCACCAAAGCTACAAAAGCTATTGGGGGAATAAGAGAGGAAGAACACAAGAGGACAACACAAAACTCTCCAAGATCTAGATCCCAAGGATTCCTTCACAAAGAAGGGATTTGGTTTGGTGGGGTTGTAGATCTAGATCTACTCTATCAAATCCCTTAAAAAGATGCAAGAATCATAGGAGGGGAAGGGGAGAGGACAAGATCTTCAAGGTCAACAATGGAGGAGAGAGACAAGGGCAAAACCAAGAAAAAGCTAGTTACCCCACAAAGAGGAAGGAGAGCTCCTTTTAAAGTGCTCCCCGATCTAGCCGTTATGCACATTTTCGTGCACGGCTGGTAGTACCATTGGGTGGGCGGTACTACCGTCGGCACCCTTACAATGGTTCAAAATGGTGAAACGAAAGACGGAAAAGCGAGTACGGTCGGTACTACCGGTGACGAGGTTTCAACTCGTCAATGCCCATTGTTATGGACTTGGGTTTTGGAGAAGATGGGGATGCTGGAGATCGTGGCACGGTTAACAGACAAGCAACCAGGGGACACGGGATTTACCCAGGTTCAGGCCCCCGGAGGGAAAACCCTACTCCTGCTTGTCTGCTCTTTTATTGCGGCGGAACCGAAAGTTACAGGGTGCGCAGTTTCGATCTGGCGTGGAGGTGTGTATGTCGTAATCGCAGGGTGTAATCGTTGTTGGGTGTCCTCCTCGTTGGACCCTCCTAGCCTTTATATATGGGGAGGCTAGGTCTCGGGTACCGATACGAGTAGGTTACAAGTTGTATTGAAACTCTAGTCTTGTTCTTCAAGGATCCGAAGGCGTCATGGGCCTGGGCCACCCGAAAATCTTCATGGGCTGGCGTATATTGGCCGTGGGCCTTCCTTGGGCTGGACCAGGTATGCTGAAGTTACGTACCCGTAGGGTATAACCATGTCAGTAGCCCCCGAGTGTTTAGTCGAATCGTAGATTCGGCTGAGGACTCTTCAATCCTTCGGGTGTAACTCTGTCTTTCAAGAGAATGTGTAGGGATTGTTGATGCGTGTGCCTGACTCACCCGACGGATCAGGGTCAGTTAATCGTCTTAGGACAAAACAACACGATCTTCTTCAGGTGCGAGTCCCTCGACTCGAACCCGGAACATATGCTGGCGTAATTCGACTCAGGCCGCGGAGGACTTACAGGAGTGGAATTCCAGTGTTTTTAAATGATGTACCCAATGCGTCCGTCGGGATTTTTCATCGTACCTGCTGGTACGGATTCATACTAGCAGAGCGCAGTCAGGTGCGTTGCCAGGCCATCAGATGATATCTGTAGGTCTTATCTTTGCCTCGCAGACGCAGCATCCGAATGTTTATCGCCGCGGAGGTGTTTCGGGTGGCCAAGGAGGATGTTACTCACTTAGCATTAATTGGGGCAGAGTTGCCGAAAAGTTTTTGCATGCAGATCCGGAAGATCGCAGTTGAAGATTTCATAGGGTGCGCGACCAGCGCTCCCTATGGGAGTAGCCCCCGAGTGTCTGTTCGAGTCGTAGACTCGAGCGGAGACTTTTAGTGCAAGCATTACTCAGTTGTTTAGGCCGTAGGACTCGAAAATTTTCGGATGCTGAAATCCTTCCTCCCTATGGGAGTAGCCCCCGAGTCCGTAGTGGAGTCGTGGACTCGACGTAGGACTCGAAGCTCTTGTGTGTGAACGGCCATCGCTCCAGTTTGGAGTAGCCCCCGAGTGTCTGACGGAGTCGTAGACTCGGGTAGAGACTCGAGTCTTGTATCATGCAATGGTAGTAGGAAAATCTCGTGGGCGTACCGCTGACCCGGAAGTACATCGGGTGCGTGACCAGCGCTCCTGATATGAGTAGCCCCCAAGTATTTAGTCGAATCGTAGATTCGAGTGAGTACTTTTAGCTGTGGAGCCAAAGTTATTGCTAGTATAGCTGTTGATGACGTCAGTGCTGACGATCAATGACCTCAAGCGTCTGCTACGCCAGAGATGACTTGACTGGACGATGCGTGGGTCCCACTTCCTGACTTTGAATTGACCGGTCATGCGCGGCATGGAGATGATTACGGCGTTTCCTCGATTTCCGCGCGTAGTGGACGTCGTGGGAACGACGGTTCGTTTTGGTGTTGACACGTGTACGGCCAGATCTGCCGTTGGCGTTAGGTCTTCTTGATGGACGGTCAGCGTGCGTCGTCTTTGCTGTTATAATCCATGGTGAAAATCGTGGTTTGTTTTCACCGCACCAGTTCTTGCGTTTTACTGCCTCCTTGTGCTCGAGCGATTCTTGCTGCGTGCTGAGAGTTCCTTTCGCATTTCCTTTGTCTTCGTCGTTGGCAACGACACCACCGCCGTAGCGCCATGGGGAAGCCAAAGAAGTCTTCGCCTGCAGTGGGAACCAGCGCCGCCGGAGGCAAGAAGGGCGCCGCCGCTGCTCGTGTCACCGATGGTGGCTGGCGGCGATCAGAGACGCGGGAGAGCGATCTCCGCAAGCTGCGCGAGCAGAGCCTGATTCCGCAGGACACGACGGCCGTGAGACTCCCCGGTAGTGAGGTAATCCCCCGTCCCCCATCTGGGTATCGGGTTATGTTTGTCGCCTTCGTTTTGCGTGGGTTTGCGTATCCAGTCCATGACTTCCTTCGTGGACTGCTCTTTTTCTATGGGGTTCAACTCCATCATCTGTCTCCCAACTCCCTTCTCCACATTGCGTGTTTTATCACGCTTTGCGAGTGTTGGCTTGGCATTGAGCCGCACTTTGGCCTCTTCCGGAAGCTGTATTCCGTGAGGAGGCAGTCTGGTTCGGATGGTGTGTATCCCATTAGGGGTTTCATCATCTCTCTTAGTCCCGATGTCCAATTCTTTTCCTTCTCCATGTCCGAATCTGTCCAGTACTGGCGGAGGAAATGGTTTTACATCCGTGACTCCGTGCTGCCTGGGCAAGATTTTGGTCTCGTTCCTTTTGACCCCTCCCAGTTAATTGTGAAGAAGAGGTCCTAGAAAAATCAGATCTTAGATGGTGAGGTGGCGGAGATAGAGGCCTTGTACCGTCGAGTGCAGGAGCTCCAATTGATTCCTGAGAAGGAGGTGAACGGTGTCGACATTATCCGGGTGTTTCTTGAGCGTCGGGTGCAGCCGCTCCAGGCTAGAGCGCACCCGATGTTCCTGTACTCTGGGCGCCGTGATCCGACGAGGGTTTCGAGTGAGAAGGTCTCCGAGGTGGACCTTGACAAGGATCTTCGCGTGCTGTTGAAGTTCAAGGCTGACGAAAAAATCCCGGGGAAGTCGCTGACTCCTCCCTTTTCGTCGACGTTGGCCGTGCCAAAGGTGTAGATTTGCGCACGTAGTGCTTCCCTTATGTTTTTGTCAGTTGTGTACTTGTGTCCTTTGTTTGCTAACAAAGTTTCTTCTCATCATGTAGAGCTTCAAAGTGCCAGGCATGGCGCCACCATTGCCCGAAAGGTATCCGAATGCCCCGGATAATGAAGTGGTGGATTCCGTGTCCGAGCTTCCTTCGGCGCGATCTCCGGCGGAGGATGCCGACGAATCGAGTGAAGACCATTCGAGTAAGCGATCACGGAGCTCGAGCGAGTCTTCGGATGCCTCGACTCCTCCGACTCCCAGGAATCCTCGGGGTCTTGAGCGTCATGATGATGTTCAGGGGGGTTCGTCTTCTCCTATTCCTGCCGTTCCTGTGCGAGCTGTTGCTCCGCACCCGCCAGCAAAGCGGAAGAAGGAAGAGAAGAAGGAGGAGAAGAGGGCCCGGAGGGCTTCTCCTATCTTTGACCTGAGCGCGTTGGGCTCGTAAGTGTGCTTGTTGCCACTGTTGTCTTTTGCTCACTTGTTATTTTTGCGCCTGTGTTGATTGGTTCGTATGTAGGCAATCCTCCGACGGCTCTAGTGATGGAGCGCGCGAGATGATGGGGGAGTCGAACATTGCGTCGCCGCCTCCGCAGACGGTGGCGACGTCGGGTGGTGCTGCACCAGTTCCTCTTGTGCAGGAGAGGCTGGTGGTTGCGCCTCAGAATTTCGCAGGCGGGCCTGCGGGTTCGCCTTCGGAGCACGTAAGTTTTTCTGCTTCATGTCACGGGGGGAGCCCCCGGGCGTCTTCGTGTGCTGATGTTGTGTTTGCTTCTTTGTTTTGGGCGGAGCCCCCAAGTCATGCTCTTAATGCTATTGCTTTTTCCTGCAGCCTTGTGTCCGAGAGGCCAAGCGGCTGGTGGAGGAGCACCTGACGCTGGAGGTGAAACTGCAGCAGCTGCAAGGTATTCGTCTGCCTTGTAGTACTTTTTTGTTTATCCTTGTCCTGTTTGTTGACACTGGCTTGTTGTGAATGCAGAGGAGCATAATGACTCTCTTCGTGAGGTTGATGCTCTGAAGAAGAGCCTTGGCCAATTGGAGCAGAAGGCCGAAGCTGCCGCTGAGGCGAAAGAGCGCCTTGAGCTGGAGCTGTCAAAGGCAGCCGAAGCGAAAGAGCGTCTGCAACAGGAAGCCGCAGGTCGTGAGGTAGGAGTAGCGGAGAAGCTCATGGCTGCTGCCAAGGCTATTTCGGGTGAGTGCTAGCTTTTGTACTTGCTTCTTTTTCTTCGGGTCCTCTTCTACGTTGCTATTCTTCATGTTTTCTTCTGTTTTGTCTCAGATGCCGCAGGCATCGAGTTTGACCGTGGTGCTCTGGAGCACGTGAGTGCTCTGGATGATGCCACTGTGGCGGTCGAAGACCGCTGCAGCACCGTCGTCAACTCCCTTGCCAAGGCAAAGGAGGTCCTTGGTCGCTTCTACCAGGAGCTCTTCCCGAAGGGCGCAACCCTTGAAGATGTGGGTGCTCTGGCAGAGGCTCTGTCAGCCGAAGCGCCTGCAGCGTACAAGCGCAAGCAGAAGGGCATCGGCGCGTCCGTCGGGCTGGCGATGGCCATGGCGGCTGGGGCGGAGCTGGACTTGCCCAGATCACTTCTCGGATGCCGACGGCTGCGGATGGATCAGAGGTAGCCTTCGCTGCTTACTCCGCTTGCTGCAGACGATATGGGCCCAAGCTCATTGACTTGTTGTCTGAGTACGCGCTGCGGCAGCAGGGCGAGGCCAAAGCTAGGCAGTCTGTCTCTGAGGCGACTCGGTGTCCTACGCCTTAGGCATAGGAGATGTAGGGTAGTATGTAGTTTACTTTTGCTGTAAATATCTTTTGTAGCACCATTCTTGAGCCACGCAGTGGCCTTATTTAATGAATTCCTCCGAGTTGGGCTTTATCTTTGGCTGAGTGTCTGTGTGCCTTCTTTTTCTTCTGCTTTAGGTTCCTTCGGGTGTTGACCCAGTTGGTACTTCATCCGAAAGGCCCTTGCGAGCATCGTTGGATGATTCCTCGCAGCTCGCTTTTCTGCGGGATCGCGTGCGCAGCTTGGAGAGGGATTTGCTTGGGCTATGCGGTCGTGCTGACGTTTAGAAGTCCAAAGCAGACCGTAGTGCAGCCAGAGAGGAATACTTGATGGCGGAGCTGGGTCGGCTGTCCGAGCAGCTGCAGTGTAAGTTGATCCTTCTTTCGGGCCGTAGCTTAGTTCTTTGGGTGAGCCTGCTGGCCTTACTCTTGTTCTGTGCTGTTGTCGCAGGTGCGAATCTCGCTCCGAAGGAAGAAAAGGAGCGCATTGCTGTTCGAGTCAATTGTTTGACTCAACAGGACATGGAAGCCGGTGGCTTCTTTTGGGTGGATCGCGATCGTGCTATGGTTCTGGCGACGGTGCAGGATCGCGTCTTCCAGGTTTCGCGGGTGCTCCGCCAGGTGCAGACATCGCTGTCCTCGGTGTTGCACGTCATGTTTCCGTTGGATGGCGCGCCGACGACCCTTGCAGGTCTTCTGGCGAAGTTTCGGAGTGCCAGCAATGTCAAGGAGCTGGTGCGGCAGCAGCTTGTCGCAGGGGTGAAGGCTGCCTTGTCTCTTGTGAGGGTGCATCGCCCTGATGTAGATTTGGCTGCTGTGGCGACTGGGCCACCTCCTTGGCCAGATGGTGGCGAGTGGAATATACGTCCGCATTACGCGGCTGTAAGGCAGTATGCCAAACAGATTGTAGATTTGTTTGAGCAGCGTGCTCAGGCTATTCTGCAGAATAGGTAGAACCTGAAAATAAACAGATAGATGTAAAATTTGTATATTGCGGCTGGGCGTGTATGTGCCCTTTGTTGTAAAGGTTTGCTTGTTAGCGAGCACGCAGTGCTTTGATTTAGTACGTGCCCTTTTCGTTAGCCTGACGTGGTCAGCTACTCAGGTGTACATGTGTTGTCCTCAGTCGATGAAATCGTGAGGTGGGGGGAGCCCCCGAGCGCGTTTTGTCCTTAGTCGATGAAATCGTGAGGTGGGGGGAGCCCCCGAGCGCATTTTGTCCTCAGTCGATGAAATCGTGAGGTGGGGGGAGCCCCCGAGTGCGTTAGTAGCATGTAACAAAGTTGCAGAGAAATAGTCAACCGAAGGTTGGGAGCGAGACACTTAGCTTTATTTGTAGCGTAATGGAGGAGGTACATGGTTTGGCTGAGTAGCCTTGGCCGTAAGCCTTATTGAAAGTAAAAGGGGTACATTGCCCATTGCTATGGGTAGAATCATCGCAGGTGCGAGATGTTCCATGGGTTGGAGTATGCGACTCCAGACTCCACGTGCTTGAGGCGATAGGCGCCACCTGGGATGACTTCGGTGATTACATAGGGTCCTTCCCATGGCGAATCGAGTTTGTTCGGTCGCTTTTGCTTGAGTCGCAAGACGAGGTCTCCTTCGACGAAGGACCTGGGGCGCAGTCGGCGGCTGTGATAGTTGCGGAGACTTTGCTGGTACACCGCGGATCTAGCTGCTGCTATATCCCGTGCTTCGTCGAGTGTGTCGACGGCGTCTTCGAGTGCAGCCGTGGATTCGGCCTCGCTGTAAGCGACGACTCGTGGAGCCTGGTGACGTACTTCGGCTGGTAGCACAGCCTCAGCTCCGTGTACCATGAAGAACGGTGTGTAGCCGGTGGAGCTGTTTGGCGTAGTTCGTAAGCTCCACAGGACAGACGGTAGCTCTTTCGTCCAGTTGCCAGCTTTGTGCTCGAGTGAGCTCATGAGGCGTTTCTTGATGCCAGCGCCGATTAGGCCGTTGGCCTTTTCCACTTGCCCGTTTGTTTGCGGGTGCGCCACTAAGGCGTACGTGATATTGATCCCGAGGCCTTCGCAGAAGTCCTGGAATTCTTCGGAGATGAAGTTTGATCCGTTATCGGTGATGATGCTGTGCGGTACGCCGAACCTGTAGACTATGGATTCGAAGAACTTGACGGCGGTTTTGCCCTTCTGGTTGGTAACTGGCATGGCCTCGATCCACTTGGTGAATTTGTCGACTGCGACCAAGAGGAAGACGTGTCCTCCCTTCGAGGATTTTGGCAGTTTGCTGATCATGTCAAGGCCCCATTGAGCAAAAGGCCAAGCTATGGGTATGGGTCGGAGTTCGGACCCAGGTGCATGCGGTTTATCGGCGAACCGTTGGCACCCGTTGCATCTTCGGACGATGTCCTTTGCGTCGCTCATGGCCGTTGGCCAATAGAATCCTGCTCGTAGAGCTTTGGCGACAAGGGAGCGGCTGCCTGCGTGGTGGCCGCAGATGCCCTCGTGGATATCTTGGAGTATGGTCTTGCCATCGCTGATGGTGACGCACCGTTGTAGGACGCCTGTAATGCTGCGTTTGTACAGTTCGCCGTTGATGATGGTGAAGGCTTTTGACCGACGAGATATGCGCCGGGCATCTGTCGGGTTGTCTGGTAAGTTTCTGTTTAGCAGGAACTGGAGGTATGGACGTGTCCAGGTTTCTTCGACTGCCATGACCTGCATCAGGTTGACCATGGCGACTTCGGTATCCAACTTTTCGGGTCCTTCTTGACCTTCGGGTAGCGTAGCCCTCGAGTGTTCTGCTTCTTCGGGTGATCCCTTGGGGAATTTCTGCTTGATGGATGGCACGCAGATCTGTTCGAGGAACACACCTGGTGGTACTTTTGCACAAGTGGAGCCAATGTTGGCGAGTCTATCGGCCTCCTCGTTGCTCTCTCTTCCGACGTGCCGAAGTTCGCAGCCGTCGAATTCTCCTTCGAGTGCGTTGTATAGTGTGCGGTACGCGATCATGTTTTCGGCGTGTGCGTCGCACTCATTCATCGTCTGCTGGACGACAAGGTTGGAGTCACCTTAGATGACCAGGCGCGTTGCGCCGCATATTTTTGCCATCCGCATGCCATGGATGAGGGCCTCGTATTCGGCCTCGTTGTTGGAGGCTCTGAATTTCATCCGAAGGACGTACTTCATCTTGTCACCTTGCGGGGAGGTCAGTATGACTCCTGCCCCTGCTCCGGCTTCGCGTTTGGAGCCGTCAAAATGCATTGTCCAGGATTGCGACATGTCTGGGGTGTCAGGCAGCTGCAGCTCCATCCAGTGCACCAGGAAGTCCGGAAGGACTTGAGATTTGATTGCGTGTCGCTTCCCGTAGATGATGTCCAGTGGTGATAGTTCGATGCCCCACAGGGCCACGCGTCCTGTGGCCTCTGGATTGTTCAGGATGCTGTTTAGGGGTGCCTCATTGACGACCATCACCTGATGCTCCTAGAAGTAGTGGCTCAGTCGTCGAGCCGTCATGAACACGCCGTAGGCCAGCTTCTGGTAGTGCGGGTACCGCTGTTTTGTTGGAGTGAGAACCTCGCTGAGGTAGTAAATTGGGCGTTGTACCCCATGGGTCTTGCCTTCTTCGGGTCGTTCGACCACGAGTACTGTGCTGACCACCTGGTGTGTGGCTGCTATGTACAGCAACAGGGGCTCGCGCTCTTTTGGTGTGACCAAAATGGGCGAGGTGGAGAGGAGCCGCTTGAGGTTTTCGAATGCGTCGTTGGCTTCTGGTGTCCACTCGAACTTGTCTGCTTTGCGCAGCAGTGGGTAAAATGGTAGGGCCTTCTCGCCCATGCGGCTGATGAACCTGCTTAGTGCCGCTACTCGCCCTGCGAGCTGCTGAACGCCCTTGAGGTTTTTCGGCTTCTCCATTGTCATGATAGCTTTGATTTTCTTCGGGTTCGCTTCGATCCCTCGTTGAGAGATGAAGTATCCGAGCAGCTGACCTGAGGGGACGCCGAAGGCGCACTTTTCTGGATTGAGCTTGATCCTGTAGCGATCAAGGTTGTCGAACGTCTCGCGGAGATCGTCGATAAGTGTTCTTGCCTCCTTGGTTTTGATGACTATGTCGTCGACATAGACTTGGACGTTGTGACCGATCTGGTCCTTGAGGCTGGCCTGCATGCATCGCTGGTACGTGGCACCCGCGTTCTTTAGCCCGAAGGGTATTGTGTTGTAGCAGTATACTCCGAACGGTGTGATGAACGCCGTTTTCTCTTGATCTTCGACCTTGAGTCGAATCTGGTTATAGCCTGAGTAGGCGTCGAGGAAGGAGAGTTTCTCACAACCTGCAGTCGAATCGATGATCTGGTCGATCCGAGGGAGAGGGAAGTGGTCCTTAGGGCAGTGTTTGTTCAGTGACGTGAAGTCTACGCACATCCGCAGGATGTCCGTGTCCTTCTTCGGGACCATCACTGTGTTTGCCAGCCACTCGCTTTCCTTGATTTCCCGGATGAAGTCTGCTGCGAGTAATCTGTTGATCTCTTTGCCGATAGCTTCGGCTCGTGGCTCCGACAGTCTTCGGATGGACTGTTTGACTGGCTTGGTGTCTGGGAAGACATTGAGTGCGTGCTCGGCGAATTCCCTGGGAACTCCTGGCATGTCCGCAGGACACCAGGCGAAGATTTCCCAGTGCTCATGGAGGAATTCGACGAGCGTGCTTTCCTATGCGGTGTTGAGGTCGTTGGCGATTAGCACCGTCTTGGAGGCATCCGTTGGATGGACCTGTACTTTTTTGGTGTTGATGGTGGAGTCGAAAGACATATCAGGTGCGTTCTGCTTGGTGACTGGGGGTAGCCCATTGTCTGCCGCTTCGCGGAGCCTTACAAGCTCGTCTTGCATGCCGAAGGACTGGGAGATTTTGTTGAAATCCCTGTCGCATTGGTCCGATCGGGTGAAGCTCCCGTGGACTGTGATGACGCCCCTTGGTCCTGGCATCTTGAGTAGTAGGTATGCGTAGTGTGGGACGGCCAGGAACCTTGCGAATGCTACGCGTCCCAGGATGGCGTGGTATTGCGACGGCCAGTCCACCACTTCGAATTCTAGGCGCTCCTGCCGAAAGTTGTCCGGTGTCCCGAAGATGACGTCGATCCCTATTTTGCCCAGGGGGAAGATGCCCTTCCCTGGGACAATGCCGTGGAACGTTGTGTCTGATTGTTCCAGGCTGCATTGTGGGATCCGCATAGCTGCTAGAGTGCTTGCGAATATTAGGTTGATGCCGCTGCCGCCGTCCATGAAGACGCGACTCATCTCGAAGCCTCTGATCTGTGCCTCCAGCACCAGGGCAGCATGACCTGGGCGAGGGATCTGGCAAGGGTGATCCGCGCGGGTGAATGTGATGCAGGACTCCGATCCGCTAAGGTACTCAGGGATTGCAGGCGGAGTTGTCACGGCCATGTTGATTTGTCGGGTGATTTTCTTCTGCACCCTGTTTGTGGGACGTCCCTTCTGTATCATGTTGAATGCTCCTTTTGGTGGGGGGTAAGCGACCCCGGCGTTGTTTTGCGCTGGTGCGACTGGTTGATGTGGGCCTCCAATAGGCGGCGGTGGAGGAGCTCTGTGTGCTATTTCGCCTGGCGCAAGTGCGTTTCCGAACGCAAGAATTGGAGCTTGTTGCCTCATCTGTACCATGCTTTCGCTGAGTTTCTGGAACTCGCGGCAGTCCTTGAGCATGTGGCTAGCTTTATTTTTGCCATCTTGTTTGTCGATGTAGAAGTGGATGGTGCATGGACCCGAAAGTTTGTCGAGTGCTGAAGGTCCGTTGTCGCGGTCGCGGCGTTGCCACGACTGCGTTGGTCGTCCGTTGTCGCGGAAGTTTCCGCTGCGATATCCTCCGCTGCTGCGGCTGTTGTCGTTACGGCGGTCGGCGTAGCCGGCTGCGACCATGTCGGGTCCGTCGCGGTCCTCGTAGACGTGCGGTCTCCTCTTGCTGCGGCGTTCGCGTCTTCGGCCGTAGTCGTCTTCTTCATCTGATTGCGCCCGCTAGATGCAATCTTCGCCATCTGCCCAACTGTTGGCGATTTCCATGAGCTGGTCGAGTGTCTTGGGCTTTACGCGTCCAAGTTTCTCCTTGAAGTCTGGGCGTTTGACGCCGTCCCTGAAGGCGTCGATGGCTCGCTCTTCGGAGATGTGTGCTGCGGAGTTCTTGGTCGTAGACCAGCGTAGTATGTACGAGCGAATAGATTCACCCGTTCTCTGAGTGCAGGCTCGCAGCTCTTCGATTGAGGCGGGCCTTTTGCTGGTGCCTTTGAAGTTTCGGATGAAGCTATAAGCGAGCTCCTCCCAGCTTCGGATGGATCCTGATGATAGGCTGCTGAGCCAGACCCGCGCCGCGCCTGTCAGCTGCAGCTGAAGGCATTGCATGGCGGTTTCTTTGTTGCCTCCGTGAAGCTTGACGGATGACAGATGGTCGCTGAGCCAGGACTTTGGATCTTGCGTGCCATTGAACTTCGGAGTATCCGAAGGAAGCTTAAAGTTGCGTGGCATCTGTGTTCGCCGGACGGATCTGCTGAAGCATCGAGCCCCGCAGAGTTCTCCTTCGTCTTCATCCATCTCAGATTCGGATGAGCATGCGCGTTTGGCGCGTGCTTTGTCGATCTTGCGCTGTGTAAGCTTGTCTCTGGCGTCGTAGTCGTGTTTGTGGCGGTGCGAGCTCTTCTTCCTTCGAGGAAGGTCGTGTTCTTCTTCATCTTCGGATGAGGGAGTGGGGCTCCGATCGCGCCTGGCTGGAGCTTTCTTCTTCGGCTCCGTAGGAGCATCTTCGTGGAGCGCAGCTCCGATTAGTCCTAGTCCGGTGAGTGCGGACCTATGCATGGCCCTTTTCGGGTCCCCCTCCGGAGGTGGGTGAGCCGCAAGATACGCAGTGGCTGCCATGATCGCGGCTTGTGGCCTCTTCGGGGTGATGTTGCCGTCGGCGTCCATATCCATGAACGATGTGTGGAGGGTTCGGGTCACGTCACGCCGCTCCTTCGGGTCCATGTTTTCCACCCGAGAGTGGTGCTTGTTTCCCTGATTTCCGTTTGTGCTGGAGCCGGGTCCCATGGCGGAGAGCGCATCTCGTCGCGCACTGGACTCAGAGGCTGCTTTCTTGCGTTTATTGAGCGTCTCCTGCATCTTGACTTGCTTCTTGTGCTCCTCGATGAGGAGGTAGTGGTATGCCATCAGCAGGTCACGTGGGGAGTCCAGAGGTAGGACTATTTCGCCTGCGACGGCGCGGCGTGCTTCGTCCCATCCTTCTTTGCTAAGTTGGATGAGGTGGCCCCTGTTTTCCCTGTTTTCGCCGTTTCCGCCCTGCGGGTTGGGGTTGGGCGGCGGGTTAGGCGTGTCTTCGTCGGTTTGGATGATTGCGGCGCACAGATAGCGCATGCAGATTGGTTGGCTGCTGCCGCAGCTTCCGGATTCGGAACCGTAGGTCCCTTCATCCGAAGGTGGATCGCACAGATCGGAGTTGCAGCAGCTGCTGCTGTAGAACTCATCTGTTGATGGTGACGTGCGTAGCACGGGGTGTGGAGCCCACGAAGCGGGCCTGATCGGCGGCACGGGCATCCGCTCGGGGAGGCGGAGGGTGCCAACTTGTCCCACCTGGAAGCAGAAGCTCCCGAACAGAATTTCGAGTCCGTCGCCTACGGGCTCGAAATCCTTCATGGTGGCCGGCGAGTGGGCGGTGAAGTCGAAAGCGCCAAAGAGGAGGTGATTCTCCGTCGCCGAGGAGTTGTAGATCGATCGGGTCGGAACCGTCACGACCGCACAATCAGCAGCCCCAGTTCCCACAGAAGGCGCCAATTGACGAGGTTTCAACTCGTCAATGCCCATTGTTATGGACTTGGGTTTTGGAGAAGATGGGGATGCTGGAGATCGTGGCATGGTTAACAGACAAGCAACCAGGGGACACGGGATTTACCCAGGTTCAGACCCCCGGAGGGAAAACCCTACTCCTACTTGTCTGCTCTTTTATTGCGGCGGAACCGAAAGTTACAGGGTGCGCAGATTCGATCTGGCGTGGAGGTGTGTATGTCGTAATCGCAGGGTGTAATCGTTGTTGGGTGTCCTCCTCGTTGGACCCTCCTAGCCTTTATATATGGGGAGGCTAGGTCTCGGGTACCGATACGAGTAGGTTACAAGTTGTATTGAAACTCTAGTCTTGTTCTTCAAGGATCCGAAGGCGTCATGGGCCTGGGCCACCCGAAAATCTTCATGGGCTGGCGTATATTGGCCGTGGGCCTTCCTTGGGCTGGACCAGGTATGCTGAAGTTACGTACCCGTAGGGTATAACCATGTCAACCGGTGGTCACCGGTACTACCGCCTGGGCCGGTACTATCGCCCAAGATTCCGATAAAAAATCCAACAAATAGAACTCACCAATACATATAAGGTACTGAATTGAAATTGGGGTTACCAGAAGTTGGGCTGGAATTAACATCAGTACTACCGGTGGCAAAAACCCTAGCGGTACTACCGGTGGATGGCCGGAACTTTCGGTCATAACAAAACTCTAGAACCAAAACTGCCATAACTTTTGCATCCGAACTCTAAACGAGACGAAACCAATTTTGTTGGAAAGATAGCAACGTGTAGAATCCAACAATGCAAGGGAGAAAGTATTGGGTATCACCAAGGGAGAAAATATCATGAATATATATGTGAGATATCTCCCAAGGTGTGGAGCCGGAAAAACCCGCAAGATCAAAAATGCAATAAGATATTCAAGGGAAATCCATTTTTGATGAACTAGAGCTTGTTATGATGATAACCACAAGCTCTAGATCCTCTCATGGACAAGAACCAAAAAACAACCAAGAAAGACGATGCTATGTATGCAAAGTTTTGACCTCTCTCTGATATATACGAACGAGCTACTCACTCGAGATCCCCTCTTGATAGTACGGCTATCTATCCTAAACCCGGTCTCCCAACACTACAAGAGACCGATAAAGTAGAAACCCTATCAAGATCATACATTTGCCTTGAGTATCCCACTTGAGCTTGATGTAGACGATCTTGTCACCTTCAAGATGGAATACCTTTCTTGATTGCTCGCTCTTGCTTGATGAAGACTTGCGAATGGCTCCCCCATACTCCATGGGTAAACCTCTTCTTTGACCTTGTCTTCATCACTCCATGGTCTCCGAGGATGGCAAGCTTCACGCATGAGATCTTCTAGAGATCGGTGCACCTTGAGCTTGCCCTTCATTTCTTGATGATGTCTTGAAGATAGCCATGAGGAACTCCATCTTCTTCTTCTTCAAGACATACTTGATCTTCTTCAACTTATACTTGATTCTAATGGGCACAAAGCCCTTGGATATTGCTTCTTCTTTTCCAACCTTGAAGAAACCAATACATGGTCCAAGCGATGCCAATGGACAAACCTACAAGTGAAACTTAATTTGGACATTAGTCCATAGAGATTGTCATTAATTACCAAAACCACACATGGGGGAATACATGCACTTTCACCATGGATATCAAGGAAATCAAACCACCAGAAAAGGTATCATCCATCTGCATACCCTCGGGGATTACAACTCCTAAAAGAAAGTTTTCAATTTCTCTTTGCAATGGTTTTAGCGATTTCTTGCGACCAACCTTATTCAAAGGGGAAAAAAGTTGATTCAAAAATTAAAAGGAGATGAAGGTACCTAAGTAAACTCATTCCCATCGAATGAACAAGGCATTTGAAAACCTGGTTTATCTTTGTTCTAGTTGTTGTTTTTTCTTTTTCATTCGTATTTTTGGAATCCTTGTGTTTTCTCGAAGTTACTCCTAGTTTTACAAGGCTGGTATGGGTGAACAGTACGACCGAACCCGCCCATACCAGTGATCATAAAATGGCCAGTACTTCCCTTGCAATTTTTGGAATTTTGGTACGAGTGCATTGTATGGGCGCCTCCGACCGTATGGCAGGTCGTTATCAAATTTGTGTTTCCTCGTTCGTTTGGTTTATTACTGATGAAAAAAGAGGTGTGAAAAGGTCGGTAACTGCCAGTACGGGTGGACCAACGGGCGGGTCCCGCCTGTACCACTAAGTCGGTTGGATTCATACCGACATTGGAAGGGTTAAATTTTGGAAGAAAATCTAGTATGGGCACGTCGTACGGGCACCCTCCCGTACCAGAGGTTGTTGTTGTTTCATTTCCTTCCTTTTTCTCTTATTTCTTTCCTTATTTGTTGGGATTCTTTTCTTAGCCGACCCTTTTTCCTCCAGTACGAGTTTTACCTTGTTCCTAACCATTCATAAGCCTCCTAGAAGGCCTCTCTTCCACTTCTATCAAAACAGATCTCCCTCATATCGCTAACTCTTCCTCGATGATCCCGGACATGTCTCATCCGTGGAACATCGTTCAAGACAAAGAATACTATAAAGGTTCCCCTTCAAAGGTCACGAGGGAGATTAAAGGAAGGAAGGAAAAAGAATCCTAGAACAATCAGCCAGAGGTCGGTGATGGATTCAAGCAAGTGGAGACAATGAAGGTCGAGCAGAAGGTATTCAATCTCCTAGTAGGAAAAGAAGGTGATTTTCAGAAAATACAACTTAGCACCAAGACAGAAGTAGAACCTTATCTTGAGAAACTGAAGCATCAGGAAGTGGAGATTAAGACTTCCTTAGACAAGCTTGATCGATGCATCAATAAAATCAAGGTAAAGTCTCTAGGATCTTCTAAACATATTGAATTATTGTGTCGTTATCTAGATCAGATGGATCTGAAGATAATGAAAGGATTGGAAGCCAACCTCAACATCAACCTTTGATCATTTGAAGAACAAAAGCAAACAATAGAGATGTATAAGGCAAAGGTGGCTTAGTTGGAGACAATCAACAAGCAGCGTAGAATTTGTATTATGATCCTTGAAGCAACAATCAAGACGCTGCGCGCCAGTCTTCATAGCTCCATAATTTCTTCACCTTGAAGAACGCCACGGTATCGAATAATCATGAGGGATTATTTGATCCCAACGGCTTGACCCCAAGCTCGGGGAGATCTGTAACAGTTGTAATCTATCTTTCAGTTTTAGCATGTTTACTTTATCGCACGCATGTAAGGTTTTAATTCAAGAATTTGTATTAGTTGCATCATCTTCAAACTCCCTTTTTTCAAGGAAAGCATTACATTTGTTGAGCTTCAAGACTTTATGGTATTTGAAGTAATATTCTTATCCATGATTATTATATTAGATGAATGAATTAGGATGAGTGTTATGATACTTGTACAACTGTTATGATTTTAGGGTCTTTCACACCAATAAAAGTATTGATTAATTATGAGAAGAAAATCCTTGGTAGCATGTTATGGTCACAGGTTTAGGTTTACAAGAGCCATAAAACGTAGTGAGCATGATCAATTAGCTCCATTGAAAAAACAGAAGAGAAGAAAAGGAGAAAAGGAGATTCAGCTATCAAGAGAATGCCAAGGCAAAAGAAAGTACAAGCTTGAAAAAAAGAGAAAAAATAATGTGAATCTTTCATTACTCGAATCAAGTGCTCAACCGATTTAACCTCACGATTATATAGCATGTTTAACCCCTAAAAACTTCTTATAACATTATTGATACAAAAAGGTGTGGAAGCTTCTAAGTCATGTGATATGTAAAGGTGTGATAAAACTCACGATGCAATTCTAGCAGCCCGCTAAACTTAACAACAGGTTCGAGGAGGACCAACACCAAATACAAAAATTTTGGCAACAACAGTGGGGCAGCCTCCGGAAGCCTTAGTCTGCTCAACAGCAGCAGGGATTGGGTCAGCATCAGCCAGAGCAACAACACCATGTGGACGACCAGTACCAGCAGATTCCATAGCAGGGGTTTGCACAATGGTAATACGGGGACTCCTACGAGGAGGTTGAACAATAGAAGCATGGTGTAGACGACGAATCACATTGTGCTTACCGGCAGCAGGGCTTCGAGTTAGAGTACCCTGACCAAGAATAATGGTGGTTTTTCCATCATGAACAATGAAGAGGATTCCACTTGCCCTTCCCATTTTCTAATTTAGAGTGGTAGCTACCGAGGATTACCGTAACCAGGTAAGGGGTGTCTCGGGAGATCCGACTTGACAGAAATTTGGGGACAAAAAATAATAATTGTTTGTCAGCGTTGGGCTAGCAAACAATTCTAGGTTCGATCTATCTATTTAATGTTAATAGCCAGCTGGCAGTTATAGTTAGTGCAAATATCAAAGATAAGCGTAGCTCACCCGCATATAGCTAGAACTTCTTCCTTGCTAGTAGGATCTGCCATCCTCCGTGGTGCTCAGCTCGTCCAACGGCGGAGGTAGGCTAGAGCCTCGCAACAATAGGCACAACATGCGACATTAGAGATTGGGATTAGCGAGTGGGCGCAACAACTTGGCGCTGGCATGAAAATGTCCCAAGGGATCATTCTAGTTGGAGGATGGATTTCGCCACCACCGGTGCTAGGGTTCATGCGAAGGAGGGAGTGAATTTGTGAATTTGGTCAACGCACTAAGGCATTTAGTTCCTCATTTTGCCTATGTGGTTGCCACATTGGCACTCGCATCATGGATATAGTACTAACATGAGGGTCCCAACCGTCTACTTCACGGGGCAGTTGACGGAATGTTTGAATTTGGTAGGGGTGGTATGAGTTTGCCTTGAAATGTGCCCTCTCTATAGTTGGCAGGCCAACTTTGCGAAACCCGGCAATTACAAGCAATTCGGATCCCACGATGCACTCGCACATCAACTTTGTGGCCGCGGTGAAACAAGCCCCTTCAGTGGTATCAGAAGGATCCATGCGTAGATGTACTGAAGGAGATATGCCATAGAGACAAATAATAAATGGTTTTTATTATCATATCCTTATTAGTTTGTAATAGTTTCATAATGTGTTATACATGTATCAAGAGAAAACAGGTGTGGTATGAAACATACCAAGTCCCTAGTAGCCTCTATTTATACTAGTTCGCTAGTCAACCTATAATCAAGGTTTCCTGATCATGGAGAATTTATGCCAGTTGACAACAGAGTCATATCGTTGGAGAATGATATGATGGACTGATACGTCCAAAACGTATCTACTTTCCCGAACACTTTTGCTATTGTTTCTCCTCTATACTTGTGTGATTTGGATGCAACTAATGCGAACTGACGTTGTTTTCAGCAGAATTGCCTTGGTGTCTACATTTTGTGCAGAAAATCAACTATCAGGAAAAATCCCGGAAAATATGCCAAAAATCCTATTTCACCCGAAGACTCTAGGAGCCAGAATAGGAGACGGAGAAGAGCCCTGGGGTGGCCACACCACCTGCTGGCGCGGGCCAGGCCAGGCCGCGCCAGGGGGTGGTGTGGGGCCCCCAGGCACCCCCTCGGCCTCTCTCTTCGCCTATAAGGAGCCTTCTGACCTAAAAACTTTGGGGGGGTTCGACGTTTTTCCAGAAGGAGTTCCGCTCTGCCGCCACCACCAGATTCCACGAAACAGTACCAGAAACTATGTTCTGGCACCCTGCTGGGACGGGGAATTGGAGGAGATCATCGCCATCATCATCACCATCGCTTCTCCATCGACCATCCATGTTTCTCCCATCTATGAGTGAGTAATACCCCGCTGTAGGCTATGGGGGTGGTAGGGATTGGATGAGATCGTTCATGTAATGGCATCAGATTGTTAGGGCATAGTGCCTAGTATCTCTATTAGTGCTTTATGACTTTGTTGCAACTTTGTTGTGCTTAATGCTTGTCACTAGGGCCCGAGTGCCATGATCTCAGATCTGAACTTATTATTGATTCATTATGATAGTATTGTTTTGGGTCTTATCTACAAGTTGTATACACACGTCGTTGTCCGGAACCTATGGTCCTGAAGTGACAGAAATCGGGGTAGCCAAAAGAGAAAGGCTTTGATGTGAGGATCACATGTGTTCATAGAGTGTTAATGCTTTGCTCCGGTGCTCTATTAAAAGGATCACCTTAATTGCCAGTAGTTCCCTAGAGGCCCCGCTGCAAATGGGCTGGCAGGACAAAAGATGTTGTGCAAGTTCTCATTGCGAGCACGTATGACTATATATGGAACACATGCCTAGGATTGTCTAGTACTTGGATGCTTTATCTTATTTATCTGCAATTGCCCTATGTTCTGATTGCTATGTGAATTGTCTTATCCATGCAACACCCGTCCATCCATCCCTATGCCTACCGCACTCGAATCCCACTATTTACTGCTTTTGGTACTACTGCCTTTGCTTTGCTACTTCTGTTACTTTACTATTCCTACTACAAAACTGTTGCTACTGATAAACTGTTGTGAGCAAGATTGTTTCCAGGTGCAGCTGAATTGACAACTCAGTTGTTAAGGCTGATAAGTATTCTTTGGCTCCCCTTGTGTCGAATCAATAAATTGGGTTTCACTTCCCTCGAAAATACTGCGATACACCCCCTATACTTGTGGGTCATCAAGACTATTTTCTGGCGCCGTTGCCGAGGAGCATAGCTTTATTTATCAAGTTCACTTGGATTCTCTACTGTTCGCTACTATCCATCCATCATGGGTAAGTCTCGTGATGGCAAGGTTCCTATTTTACCATCCACTAGAAGAAGAGGTATGGTTCTGAACACCTCTGTTGCTGTTGATTCACCGTCTGTTATAAGTAAGCTCGTTACACCACCACATACACATGCTACACACACTGCTACTACTGCTGAATCTGAAACTTCTGATGCTTATGATGCTTCTTCTACTGTGCTTGATAAGAGTGGTTCATTAGGTCCTTTCCTAGATGCTACGATTTCTAGAACTATAGCTGGAAATACCGAAACTCCTAATGAAGACACTACCACACCTATTAGCTCACCCGAGTCTAGTGAGAGATATGATATTGAAGAAGATTATGTTGAGATGACCGATGAGTTTATTAAAGAATGTAAGAACACCCATGATAGGAGCGCTGCTAAGAGTCTCCTTGAGAGGCGTACTATTAGACCCAAATTATATCCTGCTGCTAAGTTTGCTGCTTCTCCCATAAACATTATAGATGAATATTATGATTTCTCTCTTGACCTATCTTACATAGCTATTATCGAGAAAGAACCTTTTTGTGGGACTAAGAATGAAAGTGCGGTAGCAAATATGAATGAACTTTCTACCATGAGTGGCTTGTTTTCTGATGATATTAAAATGCGTACTTACTTTGTTGCTAAGATTTTCCCTTTTTCACTGAAAGGAGAAGCTAAAACTTGGTTTGGTAATTTACCTCCTGGATCTATTGATCGCCCTGAGTGCTTGTTTAATACTTTCCTGTAGAAATATTTTCCTCCTAGTGCTAGACATGTTGTTTTGCAGGAACTTTTTGATTTTAAACAAGGAGAAAAAGAGGTATTGCCCGAATCTTGGGCAAGGTTTTGTGCTTTGATTCATGCACAGGCTGGAAGTCCATTACCTAAGAATGAACTACTTGATATATTTTATAATGGACTAACCGAAGAATCTAGGACATACCTAGATAGTTGTGCTGATTGTGTTTTCAGGAATAGGACTCCCAAGGAAGCTGAGGAATTAATGGCTAAAATAAGTAAGAATT
The DNA here is from genome assembly GCA_916181665.1 of Avena sativa. NCBI lineage: Eukaryota > Viridiplantae > Streptophyta > Magnoliopsida > Poales > Poaceae > Avena > Avena sativa. The sequence goes on from OV702289.1 coordinate 691,022,704, forward strand.
ATGAAGATTGGACTCCTCCTAAACAAGTTATTCCTGAAGTAATTGTACCTGAACCATCTATTCCTGTGCCTATTCCAACATCAAAGAAGAGGGGAATTATTGAATTAAATGATGAAGTGATGAAGGAAGCTAAGAAATGTCTTAAGGGGAAGGGAATTAAAGCTGCAAATGTCAAGAACTTACCTCCTATAGAAGAATTATGTAATCCTATTACCTACTCACCCACTATTGAGGTACACTCTCTCCAACACTTTGATGAAGGTGATATCCCTTACTTGAAACCTCCTGATCAATGCTTAGAAGAATTTGATATCTTTATTGTTAAGCAAGATAACTTTAATAAAAGGGTGCAAAATCATCTTATGGAAAACATTAGAGCTATTGTTGAGTTGAAAGATATTGTGGAAAGAACCTCTAATGATGTTAAAATGATTGTTAAACACTTTCAAATGGTTCAAACTCAAATAGATTAACTCGTTAAAGTGCAAAAAGACTTGCTAGTTAATGCTGCTAAAGAAAAACATGCTTATGAAATTAGAACTAGAAGTGGTGCTGCTACCCAGGATCCTCTATATCCTGAGGGGCATCCCAAAAGAATTGAGCAGGATTCTCAACAAGCTGAAAATAGTGGTTCTACTCGTAAGAAAAGGAAAAAGAAACATAAAACTGTTGTAGAACCCTCTGAACCTGCTATAGATCCTAATAGTATATCTATCTCTGATGCTGAAACTGAAAGTGGTAATAAAGAAAATGAAGTTCCTAATGAAGAAAAAGTTGAAGAAGAACCTGAAAACCACACTAAGAATACTAAATACACTAAAGAAGATTTTGTTGCTAAGAAACATGGTAGTGAAAGAGAACCTTGGGTCAAAAAACCTATGCCTTTCCCTGATAAGAAACACAAGTCAAAGGAAGATGAACACTATAATAAGTTTTGTGAGTGGATGAAACCTTTATTATTGCAAATTCCTTTGACTGATGCTATTAAATTGCCTCCTTACTCAAAGTATATGAAGGACATTGTCTCGAATAAAAGGAAGATCCCTAATGAAGAAATCTCTACTTTGCTTGCTAATTATTCCTTCAATGGTAAGGTTCCTAAGAAACTTGGAGACCCAGGGATTCCAACTATCCCTTGCTCTATTAAGAACAGTTATGTTAGAACTGCTTTCTGTGATTTGGGAGCTGGAGTTAGTGTTATGCCTTTCTATCTCTATAAGAGGCTTCAGCTTGAAAAATTGATACCAACTGATATATCTTTGCAAATGGCTGATAAGTCTACCACTATTCTTGTGGGTATATGTGAGGATGTACCTGTTCAGGTGGCTCACAATTGCTTGATATTAACTGATTTTGTTGTGCTTGAAATGCCTGAAGATGATAATATGTCTATTATTCTTGGCAGACCTTTTCTTAATACTACAGGAGCTGTTATTAATTGTAATCAAGGAAAGGTGACCTTCAATGTCAATGACAAGGAACATACTGTCTATTTCCCCAAGAAGATTGAAAGGACTTATGGTTTAAATTCAATTGAATATGTTGAAGGCATTCAAGTTGGAGAAATATATTGTCCCATACCAAAAGAAAAATTTGAAACTATTATGATTGGGACCATTGCTATCAAAGTTGAGGTAACATAATCATAGTGGAATACAAAGTTTTGTCTCATATGCAATTGTTTTGGTGGCAAGACTTGATCAACCTTGCTAACAAAAGGATTCCATTGAACAAAACAATGTTTTCATTATGATTGTCTCCGTTTATTTCTATCCTTTGTATTTTAGTTTTTGCTTTCGTTTAGTTTTCTTTGTGTTGTTAGTTTGCTTGCATGCTAGAACTTCTGTAGTTCTAGCCTTGTTTTGTCCTTGCATCATGTTTCCAAAAAGGAAAAAAAACTGTTTGTCAGAAAAATCATTCTTCTATTTCTGAAAAATGCCCAAAAATAAAGTGTCTCGAAAAATTCCAGAAAATTCATATTAAATTTTTACGTGAAAAAAGGGGCCGAGGAGTACCTGGTAGGTACCAGGGGGGCCCACCAGGCAGGCACACCACATGGTGGCGCGGCCAGACCTGGGTGGCGCCATGCCTTGGTGTGGGCCACCCCTGACCCCCACTACCTCTCTCTCCTGCCACATTCTTCTCTCTCCCGAGTAAGCTCCAGTTCATAGCTCAAAATCACGTTCTTTCTGTGCTTGCTCTCGATTTCTTCGATCTCCTTACTCAGCCCATCTTTCTTGCTGAAATTTGGAGCAATTGTTCCTTGGTATGTGACTCCTCCCCTTGTCCAAGTAGATTTGTGTTTAGTGGATTGTATGTTGAGTATTTTTTTGCTATAGGTGACTGGTTATGAGAGCTTGTAAGCTTGTTTGATGCTTAGAGATATAGTTTTGATGCATGTTTAGGCCTCTTGCTAGTCCCTATGAGTAGAATCCTTCATTATAACTACTTTGCAATCACTTGTTTAATAGGTGTTTAAATTTCAGAATAAAAGATGAGTGAGCACCACCTAAACCAACATGAGCTTTGGGTGCCTGAGGTCATGAAGGTCCACAGGGAGGAGGAAGTTTTTCCCTCCATATATCCATGCCCTGAGTTCATGAGAGCTGCAGGAATTCTACAAGATTTCCACACTTTGGTTTCTAATGCAGGGTTAGAGCGTTTCTTGGAAGATGAACCTTGTCAATTTGTGAAGCTAACCATGTCTGTGGTGCAAGATTTCCAATTTACTCACTCTTTGCCTAACCCCATGGTGCATTACAAAATTTACAATATTGCTGTCAATCTTTCTCTTGATGATTTTTGTGCAGCCATTAAGGTACCTCAATGGGGATCATGTAAGAAGATTAAAGAGAGACCGGAACCACTCATGGATTTATACGCAGAAATTTGTCAAGGGAGTAGCTTCTCGAAGGAGAATGGAAAAATCCGTAACATTCATCTTCCCTCCATTCGCTACTTTGCTTACTTTATTTCCAAGTGTGTTCTTGCTAGGAAAACTGCCAATAAGTTATCTTCGTTTGATCTAGAATTTATCTCTGCTGCTCTTAAACAAGATATGTATTACAACTTAGGTGCTTTGATAGCCTTCCGTCTTGATGCTAACCGTGAGAAAGGTGGAATCTGTGGAGGCCTTATAGCTTCTCGTTTACTAGCATTGCATGGTTTAGTGCCTCATCATCTAGACCTTCAGTTTCCCATAGAGAGGCTTGATTTTAATTCCATGATACAGCATAAATTTATTTCCTCATGGGCTAGTTTGAGTGAGTTGTCTTATGAAATAACCTTTCTCAAAGCTGGTTGGAGAAAGAGCAAGTCCGAGCACGTTGTTCTTTTGCCTGCACCTGTTTTGTTTAACCTTGATAACAGGGAAGGATGGTCGCTCACTGAGGAGGAGCTTGACACGTACTTGGGAGAGCTCTCCCAACAGGAGCAGGACACTAGAAGGAAGGTTACGGATGATTCGGTCCAGACCTCGAATGAGGGAGAGTCTTCATATCAGCAGCCCGCTTATGATTGGGCAGCTTCTTCTTCTCACGGGCCCAGCTACGACCATTCTTACCAAGATCCGCCTGCTTGGAACCCCTATTCGTACATGGATTGATACCCACTTAGGCCAAAAGCCTAAGCTTGGGGGGAGGTAAGCTGACACCTCACTCATCTCCATATCATGATTGCGTCGGTTCTTTGTATATTCATGTTTCCGTTCTCTTTTTAGTTTTCGTTCTTCTTTGCTTTTGCTTTCTAAAAACACAAAAAGACCAAAAATATTTTTGTTGTTTCTCTTTGGTTTGCTTCTTTTTTTGCTTTGGTTTGCTTGTTCCTTTTTGCTTTGTTTGAACTATTCGAAAAATCCAAAAAGATTTTGCTTTGCTTGTTTTTCTCTTTTGGTTCTTATTTAAAAATCGAAAACACCAAAAATATTTGTCGTTCTTCTTTGGTTTTTGTGAGTTGGCTATAGGGTTCGGCAGTTCTCAGTGGATTATTGGTTTCATATTATTATTCAAGCCACACAAGTGAAGAGCAATAATGAGGATTAATGACAACTTGAGGCGTGGTAAGAGGCTGGTAACGAACTCTATTTGTTTTCATTTTTGTACGTATACTCATCATTGTGAGCTTGCTTAGTCCGTTCATGTAGAGTGTATGTTATCTTTGGATATTTAGTAGTTCTTGCTTTCTTGTGATTAGCTCCAGCTCGCTAATAGTTTGTAGCATGTCTTATGAATGTTTGCTTGCATTACTCTATTCATAAATTGGTATGACACTGTGGTATCCTCCTCTGAATGTTTCATTTGATCGACTTGGCACATGCTCATGCATGCACATGACTATAATAATCAGTTAAGCCTTGACGAATTATTTTGCCCTGAGGATCTTGAATCACTTTCATGCCATGAGTAGTCTTGTTTTGCTGCAAGCATGATAATGACATCTATTGCTCTCTTGTTTCTCGCTCCCTTACTATTGCTAGCCTTCACTTCCACTGAGTGTTTTACTCAAGTTTCCAACTTCCTAAAGCAAATATTTCCAAAGTGTCCACCATACCTACCCATTAGCATCATTTGCTACTTCCGTGCATATTCAATATGCCTTGTTTTCTTCCGAATAAAATGTTTGCTTGTTATGAGAAAGTTAGTTAGTAAAGCTCTCACGAACTTGATGGCACACTTTATTTTCCGCACTTAATAAACCTGAACCATTGTGAACTCTCCATGAAAGTTATATGCTTGCTAATTATAGGCTGGGGATTAGCAGAACCGTGCTGTCATGGGGAACGCTTTCAACACTTGTAAATATATACCCAGTTGATACCTTGCTCTTTTGTTTGCGGATGTCATTGGTGTGAAATAAAAGGGGAGCTTGTAAGTCCATGGAGTTATGTATGTGTGTTAGAGAAACGCCTGGGCCGCTGGTCTAATCCATGCTGACATGGTGGAAACCTGCAGCGTAACCATAATGATATCTATGAAGCATTCTTCTTATAAAAAAAAGAGAGTTATAGCTATTGAGAAAAAGAAAAAAAAAGATTTATGAAAAGAGGAAAGAGAGAAAAAAGCACCATTTTCCCATGGTAAATAAGAAGATTGCTGAGATACTCATTGTCTGCTTGCCTTGTCATTTTGATATGGGGATTCTTCCGTATCATTGGGCAAGGGGTACCCCGTTGGCGGTTCTCAATGATACGCACATACTTACGATGACAAGAACTTACTGCTAACTAAAGTTGAGTAGCATGAGGAGCGACCCTCGTACTCAAGGGACTTGGGATTTCCAGTTTATAGTCTGTCAAGCATATAACTCAGATTGGACCTCACTTTCACCTTAACCACATTAAAGATGCCTATGATAGGGGCAATGAGAGCTCAAAGCTAACAAGTACCATACTTTTAGCATTTGGAAGCCTTTCAAATTTCTCAAAACCTTTTTCTTCTACTTGTTGAGTCTCCACATATTATTTGAGAACCTTCTTGAGAGCATAGTTGTCATTCTTTATGTTTGTTTCATTACTTGATTATTTGTGTTATGACTTTGATGCTTGTATCCTTGATATCTTTACTTCTAGTCATCACTTGAACTTCAGAGGTGCCTTGACATTCATAATCAAAGGCAAGCGAGATATCACTCTATCATACCTTTCTATGAGCATTGTAATGTTTCTTATGTTTGTGCTTTATGCTACTTATTATTCTTGAGTTGGAATCTCTTCATAGCTTGCAATGACTATTGAGTAGACTCAGTTGCATACTCTTTATTATGAATTGTCTAAGTAGTTGATCACATTGCTGAGAATATTTACATCATATGAAGCAAATGTGTTCGTGAAAGTTCTTTTATCGCACTCAGTTTTCAACTGAATTGCTTGAGGACAAGCAATAAGCTAAGATTGGGGGGAGTTGATACGTCCAAAACGTATCTACTTTCCCGAACACTTTTGCTATTGTTTCTCCTCTATACTTGTGTGATTTGGATGCAACTAATGCAAACTGACGTTGTTTTCAGCAGAATTGCTTTGGTGTCTACTTTTTGTGCAGAAAATCAACTATCAGGAAAAATCCCGGAAAATATGCCAAAAATCCTATTTCACCCGAAGACTCCAGGAGCCAAAATACAAGACGGAGAAGAGCCCTCGGGGTGGCCACACCACCTGCTAGCGCGGGCCAGGCCAGGCCGCGCCAGGGGGTGGTGTGGGCCCCCCAGGCACCCCCTCGGCCTCTCTCTTCGCCTATAAGGAGCCTTCTGACCTAAAAACTTCGGGGGAGGGTCGATGTTTTTCCAGAAGGAGTTCCGCTCCGCCGCCACCACCAGATTCCACGAAACAGTACCAGCAACTCCGTTCTGGCACCCTGCCAGGACGGGGAATTAGAGGAGATCATTGCCATCATCATCACCATCGCTTCTCCATCGACCATCCATTTTCTCCCATCTATGAGTGAGTAATCCCCCGTTGTAGGCTATGGGGATGGTAGGGATTGGATGAGATCGTTCATGTAATGGCATCAGATTGTTAGGGCATAGTGCCTAGTATCTCTATTAGTGCTTTATGACTTTGTTGCAACTTTGTTGTGCTTAATGCTTGTCACTAGGGACCGAGTGCCATGATCTCAGATCTGAACTTATTATTGATTCATTATTATAGTATTGTTTTGGGTCTTATCTACAAATTGTATACACACGTCGTTGTCCGGAACCTATGGTCCCGAAGTGACAGAAATCGGGGTAGCCGGAAGGGAAAGGCTTTGATGTGAGGATCACATGTGTTCACCGAGTGTTAATGCTTTGCTCCGGTGCTCTATTAAAAGGAGCACCTTAATTGCCAGTAGTTCCCTAGAGGCCCCGCTGCAAACGGGCTGACAGGACAAAAGATGTTGTGCAAGTTCTCATTGCGAGCACGTATGACTATTATGGAACACATGCCTAGGATTGTCTAGTACTTGGATGCTTTATCTTATTTATCTGCAATTGCCCTATGTTCTGATTGCTATGTGAATTGTCTTATCCATGCAACGCCCGTCCATCCATCCCTATGCCTACCGCACTCGAATCCCACTGTTTACTGCTTTTGTTACTACTGTCTTTGCTTTGCTACTGCTGTTACTTTACTATTCCTACTACAAAACTGTTGCTACTGATAAACTGCTGTGAGCAAGATTGTTTCCAGGTGCAGCTGAATTGACAACTCAATTGTTAAGGCTGATAAGTATTCTTTGGCTCCCTTGTGTCGAATCAATAAATTGGGTTTCAGTTCCCTCGAAAATACTGCGATACACCCCCTATACTTGTGGGTCATCATGGACATTACCAAAACATTAGTATTGTGACACGATCAAGTCACATAGTTCATGGTTTAAATAATTAGAAACATAGTATCCTTCTCCTTTGACCGTGATATCATATTAATCACTATCACCCGAGGCTACTTTTACTGCATCAACTGTCATGACTGTAACTGGGTGACTAAACGGTGTACGTTGGGTATTCCAGAGGAATAGTTGAGGCCTTTGTATCACTATCGAGATTTGTTTCCCCGCATGACAGGAAGATACATAAGGATGACTTGGTGAGATTACATCTATAATGTTGCAACATGTGACTAGGTCACGATGATGGAATACCACGGGAACGAGTAAAAACAGCACTTGTCGGTAACAAGATTACACTAGGTCCAGTGATACCGTTGATCAGATCTCGGACAAGTCAGTATCGAAGTAACAAAGGGAATTGAACTCATAGTTTATGGTTCAAACGACATTAACAATCGTGGAACGCAAAGGGGTAATTATGGGCATCTCGGTCCTGCTAATAATCATTGATATGAAAGGTGTCTCGATCGTTTCTATGATGTTCTCGAGACGTTGGGGTAACACACTTAAGGGTACGATGACACTTGGAGATCATTATGGAGTTGTCAGAATCACAGGATGAGAAGAAGAGAAAACCGAAAGAGTTCTGTGAGAGAACCAGAACTGTTCCGAGAGGACCGAAAGAGTTCCATGAGAGCACTGAAATCGTTCCCGGAGGATCCTAAGTCGTTCGAAGTGAACTGGAAGGTGTTTCGGGTCAAATGAGATTTGATAATATGTATTTCATATTAATTAATGTAATTAATATTTAATGTGTATTTAAAATTGATTTTGGAGGGCAACTTCCACTAATGGGCCAAATTCCCGAGGGAAAAGGGACCATGAGGGAAGCCACCCAAGGGGACCAGGCTAAGCCGCCCAAGGGAGGCCCACCCGGCCAACCTAGAGTTGTGCATGGGATGGGGCCCACCTGGTCCGGCTGGTCGTCCCACTCCCATGGCGCCTCCTCCTCCCACCTCCTCCTCCTTTAGTCCCATCCCGAGACTTGAAGGAAGGGAGTCTCCCCTTTTCCCCTATATAAGGAGGGGCATAGGGGTGGGAAATTCATCCAATAATTATCTGAGGCATTTCCTCAGGGAACTCTCTCTCTCCCTTGTTGCCTCCTTATGATGGAACGGTCCCTGGAAGGACTGCACACGCAAGAGATGACGCACATGTAGCACACCCTTGCGCTACAGGGATTCCATCTAGAGGATCTACATATGCACTCTCGGCAGGGATCAGAGAACCAGAGGTTGTCATAGTACACCGTATGTGTGTGAAACCACAAGGGTGTTGGCAGTTGTGGCACCTTGGATGTTGTGAGCCGGACTGCTGCACGATGGAGCAAGGGGTGACCTGCAAGGAGCTTCGTGACCTTGAGGTCGGCTATGAGTATGACTACGTCATCCACGTTCCCCTCAGAATGTTAACCGCTTTTAGACTACAAGGGTATTATCTGAAACTTCTCTATTACAGTATTACTCCTAGATAGATCCTGGAATTAGGTGTGTTCGTGTAGTATTTTTTTTGTTTTTGGCCCCGAACCCCTTCATGTACCAGTACGGGTAGAACACACGTGGATTGTGTGGGCATTGATTTTATAATTGCTACCCTCCCACGTGTACTTGCTAATATCGCGGCAATGTCGGATGAAGTGGCCCGGACCAACCTTACACGTAACCTTATGCGAGACCGGTTCCATGACTAACATATGGCTTGTACCATATAATTCGCTAGCAGGTGTCCGTCTCTCCGACATTAGTTGATATGGCACTTACAAAGGACGACCCTAAAAAGAGACTAAAAGCGGCAACTAGTTAATCCACATTTTGGTTGGATCCTTAGGTAAGAAACGGTTCTTGTGCAAAAGCCCAAATAGCCATGTAAAACTTGCAAAGATAAAGTAGAGGTATCTAACTTTGTTTTGCAGGAGGGAAAGTGATATGTGTGGTTTAGGTAAGTGTTTATGGGATGAACAGATGAAGGCAAGGTGGCACCACGAACTTGGTGCAAATGTCGGCATTCTCAATGGAGATCAAGACACGACAACCACTACATATCACATATAAAAATGTTTACATTAGATGTCTTGTTGTGTGAATCTTGTTGTGCTAGTATTAGACTTACAACGGTAGCATAATGAGATAATCCCTCATACTATAATTCCAATATTCATGTTCTCCCACAAGTGTGTATCACCAAGAAAGTTATTCGTTATGAAGAAGGTCATGATGATCGGGTGCTAGACATCTCGAAGTTTGCATAGGGTGGGTGCAAGCCATGTATGCACTGCAATACACTATGGTTAAAGTTGGCGATCCTAGCATGTACATACATGGCCTCAGAACACAGATGATCGAAAGGTTAAGCATGAATCACATATGATGTGATTGATATATTGATATCTACCCTGGTAGTTACATCAAAGGTAACGATGATCGGGGATGATGTGGTGTAAAGGGATCATGTAGTCACCAAACGAATGTTGAGGGATGTTCCTTTGAGTGGGAGTTCTGGTATTTTAGTTTGACTAAATAAGAACCCATATTATGAACATTAAGATTGATTACTTTGCAAATACTATTGTAGATGTATCGCCCTACCTTCAACCTTGGCCTCTTCCTTGAAAATGAAAAGCTCAAAATTGATGGGACGAACTTCACCATCCGGTCCAGCAATCTGAGGATTCTCCTTGTTCCCCAGAAGCTCTCCTACATACTTGAAGACACGTTAGGTGATGAACCCAGTGTCAACACATCTTAGGCTGATAAAAATGGTTATCAGCAGGAGGTAGATGATAACACTTGTGTCTAGAGTGGCATGCTCTACGCCATGGAGGTGGACTTGCAGAAATGCTTTGAGAACAAGAGCGCCTTTGAGATCATCACTGATCTCAAGGCCATCTTTGCGGCCTAGGCCAAGTCTAAGAGGTATGAGGTTTCAAACCTCTTATTCTATGCCAAAATGGAAGAGCACAACAGCTTGAGTGATCACATGGTAAAAATGTCTAGCTATGTTCAACGCCTAAACGATCTTGATTGCAAAATTAATGACGAGCTGGTGATGCAGTCTCTGCCCCTAGCTACAAGATTTTGTGCTAAACTACAATATGTAGGGTATGAAAAAGACCCCGTCTGAGTTGTTCGCCATGCTCAAGCATGCTGAGGGTGGAAATCAAGGAGCACACTGTCTTGATGGTCAACATGATTGTTGACTTCAAGAAATCCACCAAAAAGGGCAAGAGAAAGAAGGACAAGCCTAAGAAGGACGGCAAGCCTGTTGCCTCTTTCTCCAGGGCGCCCAAGGTCAAGCTCTGTGCCACGTGCTTATACTACAAGGCTGAGGGCCACTGGAAGCACAAATGCTCCAAGTACCTAGATGATAAGAAGACTAGAAAGATCGTTGCCAAAGAGAAAGGTATATATGATATACACGTTATTGATGTTTTACTCACTGGTGCCAGGAGCAACACCTGAGTATTTGATACTAGTTTTGCTGCTCATATATGTAACTCTCAACAGGAGTTGCGGAATAAGCGGTGTCTGGTGAAGGACGAGGTGATGATGCGTATCGGCAATGCCAATAGAGTTGAAGTCCTGGCTATCGGCACTCTCCCCAAGCGCCCCCTTCAGGATTAGTTTTGATTTTGAATAAGTGTTAGTATGTACCAGCCATGAGCATGAATATTGCTAGTGTGTCTTGCTTGTTGTAAGACCATTATTCGTTTAAATCATAGAAAAATTGTTGTTATATTTATATGAATTATGTGTTTTATGCTCATGCGTGATAGAGTAAAGGTTTATTCTTATTAAATCTTGATTGTGATGACACACACATCCAAAGCATTGACACCAAGCAATGTAAGCATAGTAATGATAATTCCATGTACACATGGCATTGTCGTCTGGGTCATATCAGTGTGAAATGCATGAAGAAGCTCCACTTCGGTGGACTCTTATAATCATTAGATTTTGAATCTCTGAATCAATGTGAGCCCTGCCTTATGGCCAAGATGACCAAGACGCCATTCAATGGTTTGATGGAATGGGTTGTAGACCTATTGGGAGTCATGCATTCAGATGTATGCAGACCAATGAGCGTCTCCACGCGCAATGGTTATCGTTACTTTGTCACCTTCACTGACGGTTTGAGTAGATATGGGTATATATATTTAATGAAGCACAAGTTTGAAACCTTTGAAAAGTTCAAATAATTTTAGAGTGAAGTTGAGAATCACCCCGACAAGAAAATCAAGCACCTTCGTACGAGGGGGTGAGTATTTGAGTTACGACTTTGGCGCACATGTGAAGGCTTGTGGCATTGTACACAGCTTATGCTGGATAGAACACCACAACCTAATGGTGTATCCAAGTGATGTAGTCGCACGGACAGCGTGTGGTCGATGATGTCTCTCACCGACTTATCTGTATCATTCTGGGGATATGCACTTGCGATTGATGCAGTCACTTTAAATAGAACGCCATCCAAAGCAGTGAAGACAACGCCGTATGAGATATGGCATGGCACGAAGCCAAAGTTGTCTTTTTTGAAGGTTTGGGGATGTGAGGCTTACGTTAAGAAACTACAACTTGACAAACTCGAACTAAAAGTGGAAAAATGCATCTTTGTAGGATATCCAAAGGAGACTATTGGATACACCTTCTGTAACCAAGCTGGGGGCAAAACGTTTGTCGTGGAGAACAATACCTTCATCGAGAAAGAGTTTATCATGGAAAGTGTAAGTGGAAGGAAGACAGAACTCGATGAGATTATCGACCCTGATCTTCAAATACCGAGTGTCATGATACATCCAAAACGTATCTACTTTCTCGAACACTTTTGCTATTGTTTCTTCTCTAATTTGTGTGATTTGGATATAACTAATGCAGACTCACGCTGTTTTCAGCAGAATTGCTTTGGTGTCTCGTTTTTGTGTAGGAAATCAACTTTCCGGAAAAATCCCGGAAAATATCGCAAAACTCCTATTTTACCAGAAGACTCATGAAGCCAGAAGACGAGACGGAGTGGGGCCACGAGGGGCCCACACCACCTGGCCGCGTGGGCCAGGCCAGGCCAGGCCGCGCCAGGGGGTGGTGTGGCCGCCTCGGTCTCCGCCTCGACCTCTCCTTTCGCCTATATAATCCCTCTGACCTAAAAACATAGGGGGTTGACATTTTTCCAGATAGAGTTCCGCTGCGTCGCCACCACCAGAAACCGCGATTCAGAACCAGAAACTCCGTTCTGGCACCCTATCGGGACGGGGTTTTGGAGGAGATCATCGCCATCATCATCACCAACACTTCTCCATCAACCATCCATGATTTCCCCATCCATGAGTGAGTAATCCCCCGCAGTAGGCTATGGGGATGGTAGGGATTGGATGAGATCGTTCATGTAATTGCATCAGATTGTTAGGGCATGGTGCCTAATATCTATTGCTAGTGCTTTTTGACATTGTTGCAACTTGTTATGCTTAATGCTTGTCACTAGGGCCCAAGTGCCATGATTTCACATCTGAACATGTTATTGATTCATGATGATATTATTGTTTATGATCTTACCTGCAAGTTGTATACACATATTATTGTCCGGAACCCGAGGCCCGAAGTGAAAGAAATCGGGATAACTGGAGGGGATGGCTATGATATGAGGATCACGTGTGTTCATGGAGTGTTAATTCTTTGCTCCGGTGCTCTATTAAAAGGAGCACCTTAATTTTCAGTAGATTCCCTTGAGGCCCCGCTGCAACGGGCTGGCAGGACAAAAGATGTTGTGCAAGTTCTCATTATGAGTACGTATGACTATATATGGAACACATGCCTATAATTATTTAGTACTTGGATACTTTATCTTATTTATCTGTAAATGCCCTATGTCTTGATTATTACATGAATTGTCTTGTCCATGCAATGCCCGTCTATCCATCCCTATGCCTACCGCACTTTAATCCTACTGTTTACTACAATTGTTACTACCGTCTTTATTTTACTACTGCTATTACTTTGCTATTGCTACTACAAAACTGTTGCTACTGATAAACTACTGTAAGCAAGATTGTTTCCAGGTGCAGCTGAATTGACAACTCAGTTGTTAAGGCTTATAAATATTCTTTAGCTCCCCTTGTGTCGAATCAATAAATTGGGTTTTACTTCCCTCGAAGACTGTTGCGATCCCCTATACTTGTGGGTCATCAAGACTCTTTTTTGGCGCTGTTGCCGGGGAGCATAGCTCTATTATAAAGTTCACGTGGAGTCATTATTGTTCGCTTCTATCCATTCATCATGGGTAAAACTCGTGATGGAAAAGTTCCTATATTACCGTCCACTACAAGGAGAGGTATAGTTCTGAACACCTCTGTTGCTCTTGATTCACCATCTATGATGAGTAAGCTGCTTACACCACCACCACATACACATGCATCACATACTGCCGCTTCTGCTGAATTTGAAATTGCTTCTGATACTTATGATGCTACTTCTACTGTGCTTTATGAGAGTGGTTCATTAGGTCCTTTCCTAGATGTTACAATTGCTAGAACTATAGTTGGAAAAACTGAAACCCCTAATGAAGATACTGCTACACTTGTTAGTTCACCTGAGTCTAGAGAGAGCTATGATCTTGATTACGGTTAAAATATTGAAATGACTGATGAATTTATTGAAGAATGTCAAAATACTCATGATGCAAGTTCTATTAAGAGTCTTCTTGAGAGACGTACTATTAGACCTAAATTATATCCTAATGCTAAGTTTGCTACATCTCCCATAAGCATAAAATATAAGGATTATGATTTATCTCTTGATTTATCTTACATAACCATTGTTGAGAAAGAACCTTTTCGTGGGACTGAAAATGAAAGTGTTGTAGCACACATGACTGAGCTTTCTACCCTAAGTGGCTTATTTTCTGATGATATTAAGATGCGCACCTACTTTGTTGCTAAAATCTTTCCTTTTTCATTGAAAGGAGAAGCTAAATCTTGGTTCAATAATTTACCTTCTAGATCTATTGATAGCCCTGATTGCTTGATTGATATGTTCTTCTAGAAATATTTCTCTCCTAGTGCTCGACATGACATTTTGCAAGAACTTTTTGATTTTAAACAGGGAGAAGAGGAGAAATTGCCTGAATCATGGGCAAGGTTTTGTGCTTTAATTCACGCACAGCCTGGATGTCCAATACCTAAAAATGAGCTTCTTGATATATATTATAATGGACTAACTAATGAATCTAGGACATACCTGGATAGTTGTGTTGATTATGTTTTCAGGAAGAGAACTCCCAAAGAAGTTGAGGAATTAATGGCTAAAATAAGCAAGAATTATGATGACTGGACTTCACCTGAGTCAACTACACCTGAGCCAACTACACCTAAGCCAACTGTGCTTGAGCCAACACCAACACCAAAGAGGAGGGGAGTGATTGAACTAAATAATAAAGTGATGAAGGAAGCTAAGAAATGTCTTAAGGAGAAGGGTATTAAATCTGAAGATGTGAAGAATTTACCGCCTATAGAAGAATTATGTAAGCCAGTCTCCCACTCATCTACTATTGAGGTACACTCTCTCCAACATTTTGATGAAGGTGATATTCCTTATTCTAAACCTCCTGATCAATGCTTAGAAGAATTTGATATCTATGTCGTTAAGCAAGATAATTTTAATAAGAGAGTGCAGAATCATTTAATGGAAAACTCTAGAGCTATTAATGAGTTGAAAGATATTGTGGAAAGAACCTCTAATGATGTTAAAATGCTTGTTAAACATTTCCAAATGGTTAAAACTCAAATTGATCAGCTTACTAAAGTACACAAAGATTTGCTAGTTAATGCTTCTAAAGAAAAACATGCTTATGAAATTAGAACTAGGAGTGGTGCTGTCACTCAGGATCCTTTATATCCTGAGGAACATCCTAAAAGAATTGAGCAGGATTCTCAACAAATTGAAAATAGTGGTACTTCTTCTAAGAGAAAGAGAAAGAAACATAAAACATGTGTAGAATCTTCTGAACTTGCTAAAGATCCTAATAGTATATCTATCTCTGATGCTAAAACTGAAAGTGGTAATGATAAAAATGATGCTCCTGATAAAGAAGAAATTGAAAAACCTGATAGGCACACTAAGAATACTAAGTACACTAAGGAAGATTTTGTTGCTAAGAAACATGGTAGTGAAAGAGAGCCTTGGGTTCAAAAACCAATGCCTTTTCCTGATAAGAAACACAAGTCAAAGGAAGAAGAACACTATAACAAGTTTTGTGAGTGGATGAAACCTTTATTTTTTCAAATTCCTTCGACTGATGCTATTAAATTGCCTCCCTATGCAAAGTATATGAAGGATATTGTCTCTAATAAAAGGAAGATTCCTAATGAGGAAATTTCTACTTTATTTGCTAGTTATTCCTTCAATGGTAAGGTTCCAAAGAAACTTGGAGACCCAGGGATTCCAACTATTCCTTGTTCTATTAAAAATAATTATGTTAGAACTGCTTTCTGTGATTTGGGAGCAGGATTTAGTGTTATGCCTTTTTCTCTCTACAAGAGACTTCAATTGGAAAAATTGATACCAACTGATATATCTTTGCAAATGGCTGATAAATCTACTACTATTCCTGTTGGTATATGTGAGGATGTTCCTGTTCAAGTGGCTCATAATTGTTTGATATTAACTGACTTTGTTGTGCTTGAAATGCCTGAAGATGATAATATGTCTATTATTCTTGGGAGACCTTTTCTTAATACTGCAGGAGCTGTCATTAATTGTAATCAAGGAAAGGTAACTTTTAATGTTAATGACAAGGAGTATACTGTCTATTTCCCCAAGAAGATTGATAAGTCTTATGGCCTAAAGTCAATTGAAAATATTGAGGGCATCCAGGTTGGAGAAATATATTGTCCCATACTACAAGAAAATTATGAAACTATTATGATTGGGACTATTGCTATCAGGGTTGAGGTAACATAATCATTTAGTGGAATGCAAAGTTTTGCTTCATATAAAATTGTTTTGGTAACAAGACCTGATCAACCTTGTTAACAAAGGGATTTTAATGAACAAAACAATGTTTTCACCATGATTATCCTGGTTCACTTTTATTTTATCCATTTTAATTTTTGCTTTCACCTTGTTTACTTTTCTATTTGCTAGTTGCTTGCATATTAGAGTGTCTTAGAACTTCTGAAGTTTTTTTTGTTTTTGCATCATTCCAAAATCATCTTTCTGCCAGAAAATCGTTCATTAATACCTGAAAATTGCTCAAAAATAAAGTTTCTCGAAAAATTTCAGAAAATTCATATTAAATTTATACGCCAAAATGGGGCAGAGAGGTACCTCGAGTGACCCAGGGGGCCCCACCAGGAAGGCACACCACCTGGTGGCGCGGCCACACCAGGGGCGCGCTTAGCCATGGTGTGGGTCACCCCTGGCCCTCCACTTATTCTCCCACCTGCCACTCCTTTATCTCTCCCAAGAAAACACCATTTCATTTCTCAAACCCGTGTTCTTGCTATTCTTGCTTGCGATTTTCGATCTCCTTGCTCAGCCCACCTTTGCCGCTAAGATTTGGAGCTTTTCTTCTCCGATATGTGACTCCTCCGCTTGTCCAAGTAGATTTGTGATTAGTTGATTATATCTTGAGCATTTTGCTGCTGTGGGTGGCATGGTATGTGAGCTTGCATGCTTGTTCTATGCTTAGAGAAATTGTTTTGATGCATGTTTAGCCCTCTTGCAAGTCCCTATAAGTTGTTCCTTTCATTATGTAATCACTTTGCAATCGCTTTTGTGATGGTTGTCTAAAATTTCTAAAAAGGAGATGAATGAACACCAACTCAACCAACATGAATTAAGTGTGCCCGAGGTCATGAAAGTCCACTGTGAGGAAGAAGTTTTCCCTTCTATTTATCCATGCCCCGAATTCATGAGGGCCGTAGGGATTTCTCAAGATTTCCATACTCTAATTTCTAATGCAGGATTAGAGTATTTTGTGGGAGATGAACCTTAACAATATGTGAAACTAACTATGTCTATGGTACAGGATTTTCAATTTAGTTGGTCCTTGCCTAACCCCATGGTTCATTACAAAATTTACAATGTAGTTGTCAACCTCCCTTTTGATGATTTTTGTGCAGCTATTAAAGTACCACGGTGGGGTTCGTGTAAAAGGATTAGAGAGCGGCCTACACCACTCGTGGACTTGTATGCAGAGATTTGCCAAGGGAGCAACTTCTCAAAGGAGAGTGGTAAAATTTGTAATATTCATCTCCCATCTATTCGATATTTTGCCTACTTTATTGCCAAGTGCGTTCTTGCTAGGAAAACTGCTAGTAAATTATTTTCATATGATCTAGCCTTAATCTCAGCTGCCTTGAACGAGATAGGACTTATAACTTGGCTGCTTTGATAGCTTTCCGTCTTATTGCTAATCGTGAGAAAGGTGGAATCTGTGGAGGCCTCATCGCCTCTTGTTTATTAGCTTTTCATGGTGTAGCGCCTCATCATTCAGACATACAGTTTCCCATAGAGAGGCTTGATCTTAATTCCATGATACAACATAAATTTGTTTCCTCTTGGGCTAATTTGAGTGATTTATCTTATTCAATAACCTTTCTCAAGAGTGGATGGAGAGGAGGTAAGTCTGAGCGAGTGGTTCTTTTGCCTATGTCTGCTTTATTTAACCTTGATAACAGGGTAGGATGGTCACTCACAGAGGAAGAGCTCGACACATATTTGGAGGAGCTCTCCCAGCAAGAGCAGAATGTTAGAAGGGAGGCCGAGGACAATTCGGTCCAGCCCTCCAACGGGGGGAGTCTTCATACCAGCAACCTACCTATGATTGGGAAGCTTCTTCTCCTTTTTCACAAGGGCCTGATTATGATCAATCTTATGATGACCCACTGATGGCTCAAAATATATTCGCGCTCGTTGGGTAACCCCAAGAGGAAGGTATGATGAGCATAGCAGCAAGTTTTCCCTCAGTTACGAAACCAAGGTTATCAAACCAGTAGGAGCAAGGAAACACCTCCAAGGTGTTGTTTCCAACTTGGAATCCTGCATAACACAACCACAGAACTTTGCCCCCAACTTACAGTGAGGTTGTCAATCTCACCGGTTTTGCTGAAAACAAAGGATTAAATGTATTGTGTGGAAGATAGTAATTGCTTGCAGAAAGTAAACAGAAAACAGTAAATTGATTGTAGATTGATGGTAAAGAATGGACCGGGGTCCATAGTTCACTAGAGGTGATTCTCCTTAAGATACATGACAAGTTGGGTGAACAAATTACAGCAGGGCAATTGATAGACACCAAGAAAGCATACATGCATATACTAATCATCTTGACTCCTACGAGATTTGATTGGGCATTACAATATTATACATAGACCGTAATCCAACTACATCTATGACTAATAATCCTGTTGGGTCCGCAGCATAGAAAACAAAAAAATTCCTACGATGAGAACTACACGCCAAGATCTATCTACTAGGTACAAAGAAACGGGTGGACATACATCCAACGAGAACTTACCCTCGAAGACAACGAGTTTTGTTAACGAGTAGGAACTCGTGGTTGATGTAGTCGTACACTTGCCGATCTCAAGATCGTGAGGAAGTCTGAGCGCCGCAACTCAGCAGCCATCCGTACTCGCACACACGTTCAAGCCACCGGACAACCTCCACCTCCTCGCTCCAGCAATCCAGCGGAAGCAGCAACTCCTTCCAGACAAAATGCCACCGGGAACATGTATCTCGCTAATCCGAGACCATGGGGAAATAATTCTAGAGGGGGAGAGAGATCCTTCACAAGGAGGTGTGTGGAAGAAGGAGAAAGAGGGTGACCTTTTATAGGAGGAGGGGGGTGCCCCTCCTTCATGGCTGACGCAAGGGGGGTGGTGACTCCTCACCTCCCCCATTCATGTGGTGGTAACCCCTCCACATTAAAATGCCTCTTCACATTCCCCTTTAAAGTCCCTACTTTAAATGCATTCAAATTCTCCAAGTTTAATGTTCTCTCATTTAATAAAACTCTTTTATTAAATTTATTCAGAATTTTGTTAATTACTTTAATTAACAAACATTCACATATAACCCCTTGCAATATTTCAATATCACATGCAGAACCACTTTCTGCAATATCACCCGAAACAATTTCCGGTTTCTATCGAAACAATTCCTCCGCTTTCCAATTCTTTCGTCTGAAACATATGTGCTCTAAAATGGTGTCTGGTAACTCTTAAGTGTGTCACCCTACGGTTCGCGAATAATGCAGACATGATTGAGACTCCTCTCAGATCAATAATCAGAAGCGGGACCTGGAGATCCATACTGACTCCTGCATATTCAACGATGACTTCTGTGATCGTGAGAACCTTTAACGCTTGTAACTAAATCCCTTTGTCTTGTGATATATTACATGTCCAAGATTCGATCATCGGTATCTCCATACCTAGTTTGATCTTGTTGCCGACATGCACTCTTTTCTTGTTCCCGTGATATAACATTCTAGTGATCACATCACTTGCTTGCAAGCTATCTTAATGTGATATCACCGAGAGGGCCCAAAGTATATCTATCTGTCATCGGGATTGACAAATTCCACTCTTGATCCATGAGCCTCAATATAACACCTTCGTAGCACTAAACACATCTTTATAGTCACCCTGTTACAGTGTGACGTTTGATGTTATCAAGATACTCTTCAGGTGTTAGCAATTAACATGATCTCATGGTCTAAGGATAAAGATTACTTCGTATGATTTTATAGCAATATAAACATAATGACTTGATCGTAATGCTCTACTTTGGATGAATGTTCATCACATCATTCAACTAATGTTGTGACCTTGTTATTAACAACATCCAATGTCCATGATCAGGAAACCTAGATCATCTTGTTAATCAACAAGCTAGTCCATAAGAGAGGCATAACTAGGAACCCTTTTTGTTTATTAAACACACATGTATTGATGTTTCCGATCAATACAATTATAGCATGCAAAATAAACATTTATCATAAACATGGAATAAGATAATAACCACTTTATTATTGCCTCTCGGGCATATTCCCTTCAGTCTCCCACTTGCACTAGAGTCAATAATCTAGTTTGAAAAACTTTGCGCATTGAACACCTATGGCTTTCTGGTGTTGCATATACGCGATTGCTAGTGGTTATCATAATCTCCGGATCTGACAGTTTCAGGTTCGTGTGTATTTGCATGTCTTTGCGTCTCTACGCATCACTCATTCTCAAATGAGATGGCATTGTATAAATTTGGTCCTTTGGTGAGACCTTTAGTTCGTTCGGGTTAAAATATGTTGATATTATTCTCACACAATATATCTTCATAGTATTAGCCCACTTTGAACCACACCTAGTTTGATAACAAACTACTTAACACAAATGCCCTCCTTTGCTGCTACTATAGCAGTTATATACTTAGCCTTTTGTTGTAGTATCCGTCACAATGTCTCAACTTTGGAACTCATCCAAATCCACCATGGAACATCCTTTCCATTACATTGTGCCATCCATAGTCTAAATTGAGATAAATTTAATTTGTATCTTGTGACAAAACTAGTATCAATGTAACACTTTACAATGAACTACCTTTAATTATTTGTCACTTATACATGATATATTCTTAGTTCTTCCAAAGCTCATAAGAATATCTTTACTATCGTCCAATGATCATCTTATGAATCATTCTGGTATGTGCTCATAACATTTAGAGCATAGGACATTCTGGATATATACATATCATGGTATAGTCGATCAAAATCTTCATGTGATTTTACTCACCAAGTGTTGAAACACTTGAATTTTGATACAATCCTTTCCATGCAGCAAGAACCTTTCTTGTTGTTTCCATATTGAACCCTTTCAATATCTCATATATGTATGTCTGGCACAACCATATTAGCGCCTCAATCTATCCATATAGATATTGATGCCAAATATTCCAGGTTTGCCCAAGTCTTTCATCGAAATCTCATTTTAATGAAATTCTTAACTTGTGTCAATACAAGATACATCATTTCCATTCAACAATATGTCCTCTACATAATGTATTAGAAATATGTCTCAGCGCTCCCACTTAATTTCTTGCAAATGCAAGCATCTTCATCATCTCCGATGAATTTAAACTCTTTTAACAATTTCATCATGGTGAAGATTCCAACTCCGCTATGCTTACTTCAACTATTGAAGTTTGCATGCCCTTTTAGCATCCTTTGAATTAACAAAACCCTTCGGACCGTGTCATGTACACGTCCTAGGTAACCATTCTATTAGAAGAACCTTGTTTTGTTTATTCAACTACCATATACCAAATTATATGTAGTGGTTGCTACATTAATCCGTCAAGACTAAATATCGCTATGAAAGATCAAATCTTGTCATAGTCAACTCCTTGAACATTGTCGTAAACTTATTTCCGACATGTCAACTATTTCATAGATGTTAAAAATCCATGTCTATTTCTTTATAGATCCAAACACGACCGACAGGCTTCACGCCTTTCCGGAGGGTCTTCCAAGTTCAGAAACTTGATTTCTCGTGTATGGATACTATCACAGATTCTTTGACTTCTAGTCATTTTATGGAGTCAGGGCCCATCATCGCTTCTTTGCATGTAGTCGGTTCATCATTGTCAAAACAATAACGACTTGCTTATCAAATCACACTATTTGATTCTTACCGACCCACATGGTTCAATAGGAACTCTAATCTCCGAGATCACACCCTTTGTAATCACGGGAGCCATGAGCATTGTGGCTGCCAGCGGGACACTTTTCGGCACTGCGCTACTTAGCACATATAGCTAAGGTTCAACAACCTTATCAAAGTTCTATTGTCCTCCCACTTAACTTTTCACGAGAAATTCCTTCTCAAGAAACTTGACGTTCCAGGTAACAAACTCTTTTGTCCTCGGTGTTATGGAGAAATTCCCAATAAATTCTTTGGGATAACCTACAAAGACGTGCTTATCCGACTTTGGTTGTAAACATTTTACTTATGCATAGCATACCAAAATTTAAGAAAAGACAATTCGGGTTTTATCCCAAACCATAACTTATATGTTGTCATTTCAACAGATCACGATGGTTCTCTTTTAAGTGTAAAAGCGGTAGTCTCTAAAGCTTTAATCCTTAAAACATAATGGCAGTTTTATAAATGACACCTTTGATCTTACCACGTCAAACATGGTTTGATTTCATCTCTCGAATATACCATAATCCTATGGTTTATCGGGAAACACAAATAATGGAACAATTCCTCAAATCTTAGGTGTTTTTGCTAAACACGTAACTCAAATATCTTCCTTTATGATCGAATCATAAACTCTTTATTTTCTTGTTACAATGATTTTCCACTTCATCTTGAAAGTCTTTGAACAATTTTCAAATGTTTCATACTTCTTCCTTATTAAGTAAATATACAGATATATTCACTCAAATTTTTGGAGAAAGCATATGAAGCAAAAAGATCCATCGCATATGGATACACATAATGGACTATGCACATCAGCATGCACAATTTCCAATAAGCCAGTCATACGTTCCTCTTTGGCCTATGAATGGAGTTTCAATTATCTCGAGAAAAGTCTCACGAGCGTCAATTGATCAAAATCAAAGACTCTGAAAATTCCATTAACATGGAGTTTCTTCATGTTTTCTTTCCAATATAATTTAAAACAGCAATGTCACTTGATGAGTGATATTTTAATCATTTGTCTTGCAACATTTTATCAATAGTGTTTATGGATGTGATTTCTCCCACTAGACATGTAAAAATTCATCCATCCTTTATGGAATACGGTAATTATTTGAACAACCCTTGTTCTCGTAATACCGGAACAAAATAACAATTATTAAAACAAATCTTGAAGGCTAGGTTTGACGACAACGAAAAACGCAATAACACTTTATTTGTTTTTGATGAACATCATCACTTATTCTCTTGCTAGTTACTTAGACCATTGTAGTTCATGAATTGCGTTGTCCTGTGTGACACTTCATACCAACCAATTCGGTATCCAATACCTCAGAACCACATTGTTTAACAAGCAAGGAATACAGCCATAACATGTATATCTTCTATATACCTAAGTTGGACATCTCCAACTTTTTATTTTCTGACAAATATTTTATAGATTCTCTTTCAGCAATTCCTTTTCCTTTTAAAAGAATCTATCAACATCAATAGTGGTGTTATTCACATGACACATAGTACAAAGCGTATATAGTCAAATACTAATACCTTAGGACTTGCACTTTGAAGTGGATCACCATCATCAAATGTTTGGTATTCTTTCAAAAATCCATTCTTTAGTAATCTATTAGTGTAGTAAACATTTTACTTACATCTTCTATTCATCCTTACCATGACAACTTTCATGATCAAGCTACTATAGCCTATAAGGAAGAATGACGAGTATAATTTTAGTTCCCAAAAACTTTTTGGGAGATCCGGATGCCTAGCATCTCCATCCTTCACAAATTCTCATACAATATGAGAACATGTATTTTGCTAAATTATACTCTATCATAATGCAACCAAAAACATTGTTTCAGATATCACAATATCTTTCACACATGATGGTTTCTGAAACAATTTCCAGCTCCTATATAATCTTGATATTAAAACAACTTTTGAATATCAATAATCATGGAGGCAAACATGATACTTTAGATACTAACGTTGGAATTCTTACTCTTGATTTAATACTACTTATTAAACTTTATGGAGTAAATAGAGTTTGCTGAAAGTTTGCAAAAGGACTTATAAATTTTAAATTGACATTCAAAACAATACGATACCAGTTCATAAAGTAAATATCTAGAATTCTATAGTTCTATTATCTCAATTAAAACTAAGCATAAGGTAGTGAACAGACGCCAATGACTACAACAAATTATGCAAATTCACTTCGATTTAGTTTATGACAAATTTAGTTCGACTAATCCAAATTAGAAATGAACAACCACTCAAAAACGACATCCCTCGTGCCTTTTTGGTGATTCCATGAACCAAATCCACTACACCAAGTCCGATCATCACGTGAGTCGGTGTAGCTTCAAAGGCGAGCATCAATATGGGCATCATATCAACTATATGACTCATGCTTAACCTTTCGGTCCGTGTTCCGAGGCCATGTCTGTACATGCTAGGCTCGCCAAGTAAGAACCTTAGTACTCGCGTGTGTAAAACTGTCTTACACCCGTTGTATGAAAGCGTAGAGTCGAGTACACCCAATCATCACGTGATGTCTCGGAACACGATCCATAGAATGGTGCATACTCAAGGAAGAACACATTTTATCTTGATATCTAAATGAGGGATCATCTTACAATGCTACCAAAAGCGCCAAACTAGCAGTATAAGACGTTAACATCTAATGTGTAAAGTGAGATGATATGGTCCATGCATTTGATCTCTATCATTTGCATCGTGGTATGATCTCTATCATTCCTTTGTGTGTAAGGCCAAGGTTTATGGAACTTACACGTTGAATGTGTTGTAAGAGTATCTATCATACATCTACTTACAACAATACCATATCAATACACTAGCCCAGCAACGATCTAAACTAGAGGCCTCTAATTTATCAATTGCAAGTTTTACGTGGCTTAGGGCTTTCAAAGATAGAACCGTTCTTACCTACGAACATGGAACCACAACGATGATAACTAAGTTATTAGCAACTCGTTGTAAATCAGATATTGACTATAGTAGGAGAGACAGACACCCGCCAGCCACTTATGCAAAACTAGTTGCATGTTAGTCATGGAACCGGTCTCATGTGCGATGACATGTAATGTTGGTCCGGGCCGCTTCATCCCACTATGCCACCAATATCCAAAATACATAGAAGATGCAATAACATAATCATCATCGCCCACATATAAACATATGTGTACTACCCGTGCAAAGCACTTATGCATAGATCAGGCTCTGATACCACTGTTGGGTCCACAACATAGAAAAAAATTCCTACGATGAGAACTACACGCCAAGATCTATCTACTAGGTACAAAGAAACGGGTGGACATACATCCAACGAGAACTTACCCTCAAAGACAACGAGTTTTGTTAATGAGTAGGAACTCGTGGTTGATGTAGTCGTACACTTGCCGATCTCAAGATCGTGAGGAAGTCCGAGCGCCACAACTCAGCAGCGCATCTGTACTCGCACACACGTTCAAGACACCGGACAACCTCCACCTCCTCACTCCGGCGATCTAGCGGAAGCAGCAACTCCTTCCAGACGAAATGCCACCGGGAACATGTATCTCGCTAATCCAAGACCATGGGGAAATAATTCTAGAGGGGGAGAGAGATCCTTCACAAGGAGGTGTGTGGAAGAAGGAGGAAGAGGGTGGCCTTTTATAGGAGGAGGGGGGTGCCCCACCTTCATGGCCGGCGCATGGGGGGGTCACTCCTCACCTCCCCCATTCATGTGGTGGTAACCCCTCCACATTAAAATGCCTCTTCACATTCCCCTTTAAAGTCCCTACTTTAAATGCATTAAAATTCTCCAAGTTTAATGCTCTCTCATTTAATAAAACTCTTTTATTAAATTTATTTAGAATTTTTTTAATTACTTTAATTAACAAACATTCACATATAACCCCTTGCAATATTTCAATATCACATGCCGAACCACTTTCTGCAATTTCACCCGAAACAATTTCCGGTTTGTATCGAAACAATTCCTGCGCTTTCCAATTCTTTCGTCTGAAACATATGTGCTCCAAAATGGTGTCCGGTAACTCTTAAGTGTGTCACCCTACGGTTCGCGAATAATGCAGACATGATTGAGACTCCTCTCAGATCAATAATCAGAAGCGGGACCTGGAGATCCATACTGACCCCTACATATTCAACGATGACTTCTATGATCGTGAGAACCTTTAACGCTTGTAACTAAATCCCTTTGTCTCGCGATATATTACATGTCCGAGATTCAATCATCGGTATCTCCATACCTAGTTTGATCTCGTTGCCGACATGCACTCTTTTCTCGTTCCCGTGATATAACATTCTAGTGATCACATCACTTGCTTGCAAGCTATCTTAATGTGATATCACCGAGAGGGACCAGAGTATATCTATCCGTCATCGGGATTGACAAATTCCACTCTTGATCCATGAGCCTCAACATAACACCTTTGTAGCACTGAACCCATCTTTATAGTCACCCTGTTATGGTGTGACGTTTGATGTTATCAAGATACTCTTCAGGTGTTAGCAATTAACATGATCTCATGGTCTAAGGATAAAGATTACTTCGTATGATTTTATAGCAATATAAACATAATTACTTGATCGTAATGCTATACTTCAGATGAATGTTCATCACATCATTTAACTAATGTTGTGACCTTGTTATTAACAACATCCAATGTCCATGATCAGGAAACCTTGATCATCTTGTTAATCAACAAGCTAGTCTATAAGAGAGGCATAACTAGGAACCCTTTTTGTTTATTAAATAGCATGTATTGATGTTTCCGATCAATACAATTATAGCATGCAAAATAAACATTTATCATAAGCATGGAATAAGATAATAACCACTTTATTATTGCCTCTCGGGCATATTCCCTTCAAATCCACCTTCAGGTTATCATCCGAACCCCCTCCAGTATTAAGTTGCAAGCAACAGATAATTGCATTAAGCAAAGTGTGTAAAGTAAACAATACGATTGTTCTATGAACAAAGGATTGCTGTTTTCTCCCTAGTAACAATAGCACATCTAGTACCTTAGAGATTTCTGTCACTTCCCTAGATTCCTAGAGGCATGAACCCACTATCAAGCATAAATACTCCCTCTTGGAGTTGCTAGCATCTACTCAGCCAAGATAGCTACTAACAACGGAAAGCATGCAAGATCACAAATAACATAGACATGATAGAATCAATAATCAATCTGAAATAGCATCTCAATATCCATCGATCCTCGCAAACACAACATGTAGATTACAAATAGATGATCTTGATCATGAACGGAGCTCACAAGATCTAGACATGGTAGCACAAAGGAGAAGAACCAACCATCTAGCTACTACATGGACCCGTAGTCCAGGGATGAACTACTCACGCATCACACCGGAGGCAGGCATGGTGATGAAGAAGGCCTCCAGGGTGATCTCTCCCCTCCAACAGGGTGCCGGGAAGAGCTTCAGATCCCTCCCAATCTAGGGATGGAGATGGCGGCGGCTACAGACTCTTTTGTGGAATTTTTGATTGGGTACTTAGGGTTTTTGTCCCGGAGGCAATACATAGGCGAAGGGGCAAGGTCGGTGGAGTGCCAGGGGGCCTACACCCCCTGGTGGCACCACTAGGGCTGGCCGCGCCACCACCAGGTGTGGCCGGCCTGGCTCCCCTCTTCGTCTCCCCTCCGGACTCTGTGTTCCTTCTGGTGAAATATTGACTTGGGCTTTTGTTCAGTCCAATTCCGAGAATATTTACTTACTAGCTTTTCTGAAACCAAAAACAGCAAAAAACAGGCAACTGGCACTATGGCATCTTGTTAATAGGTTAGTTCCATAAAATGTGTAAAAATACTCCAAAGTGTGGACAAAACATAAGAAAGTAGATATAAAACAAGCATGGAACATCAAAAATTATAGATACGTTTGCAACGTATCAACATCCCCAATCTTAACTCCTGCTCATCCTCGAGTAGGTAAGTGATAAAAAAGAAAGAATTTTGAGGTGACATGCACCATCATAATCTTGATCAAAGTATTTGTAGAACATTGATAGCTGGGATCATAGTACTTTAACATAGCATGAAAGATATAGTTCTAACAATAAGACATAGCAACTATGTTGTAACATGAAAAGGTACAAACAAAAGATTCATGAATAACAATGCTTTGCAAGATGTTTGATTGTTTCACATATAGAAAACATGATGAGAATGGTATTCAGCTTGTCCCTCATAGTGTAGCAAAACATAAATGCATAGGACACCTTCAAAGTTCAAAAGGGTGACTAGATACAAATAGTTTAAGAACAAGCAATATCAAAGTTATGAATCAATCAACAAGTTTTGGGACAATGCACATTAAACTAAGAATGGCCACTATGCTCTCTCAATAGGTGCATAAAGATAGAAGATGGAGACTCAACATAAAAGTAAAAGAAAGACCTTCATAGAAGGAAGCAGGGATTCAAGTCTCATAAAGATCTTCCAAAAATTAGGGTACTTATTAGCTTTCAGCTCTCATTTCCCCTATCATAAGCATCTTGAAGTGATTAAGGTTAAAGTGAACAAACTATGGAGTATATGCTTGACAAAGTATAAGTTGGCAATCTCATGTCCCTTGAATACAAGGGACGCTCCTCATGCTACTCAAGTTTAGTTACCGGTAAGTTCTTGTCATAGTAAGTACACGTGTATCATAGAGAATCGCCAACGGGGTACCACTTGCACATGATACAGGATCTATCCCATAATCAAAATGACAAGGTAAGCAGACAAGGAGCATCTCAGCAATCTTCTTATTTACCATGGGAAAATGGTGCTTTTTTCTCTCTTTCCTCTTTTCTCATCTTTTTTTCTTTTTCTCAATCTCTATCTTTTTTTATAAGAAGAATGCTTCATAGATTGCTCACTATGGTGACACTACAAGTTTCCACCATGATTAGTCATATCTTAGGCTAGCGGCCCAGGCATTTCTCTAACACACATACATAACTCCATGGACTTACAAGCTCCCCTTTCATTTCACATCGACGACATCCATAAACAAAAGAGCATGATATCAACTGGGTACAATGTACAAGTGCAATGTTAAAAGCGTTCCCCATGACAGCATGGTTCTGCTAATCCCAATGTATAAGTGCAAGCATATACAAGATAGATGACACAATGGTTCAAGTTTATTAGGGGCAAGAAAAGTAAAGTGTGCCATCAAGTTCGTGAGAGCTTCAATCACTAATTTTCACATAACAAGTTTAATTCGAAAGGTAGATAAAAACATGAATATACTTGGAATAGAAAATTCTATTAGGTAGGCATGGTGGACTCTTTGGAATAACTTGGTTTTATTTGGAGTTGGATGCATGAGTGGAACTCATACTTGGTATTAAGGCTAGCAAAAGACTGGGAGCGACCAACTAAGAGAGCAATAATGGCCATAATCAAGCAAAGCGACAAAACATCATTAATTAAAGCATAACGTGATATTACAAGTCAAAAACTAAATGATCATAGAGGCTATGGTGACTTGGTATAGTCTTAACATGGTGTGAGCATGCGCCAAGTCAACCCAAATAAAGCATTTAAAGGAGAATACCACAATATTATGCTTTTAATATGCTAAAACAACGCATGATTCTTTCAAGGCACATTAAGCAATCTCAATTGTTTATAACATTTCATGCTACAACAAAAATCACTAAGCATAAAGCCAAAACAATATCAAGCATGACATGACAAAGTCTAAGTCACAGTCAAAAACAAGCTCCTTTTTACCACTTAAGCATGAACTTTCCTACTCTTTTCCAATCCAAATCAACTTTATTTGAAAACTAATGTATGAATGTGGGGGTCCAACCAACTTTATTCAAGCAAACGAAAACTAAAAACGAAAACAAAGACGCTCCAAGAACAACACAATTGTGCATGAAATAATAAAAATGAAGTGTTTGGAAGACCTAGGATTTTTATTGATGAAGAAGGGGATGCCTTGGGCATCCCCAATCTTTGACGCTTGTACTTCTTGAATATTTCTTGGGGTGACATGGGTGGCATCCCCAAGATTGAGCTTTTGTCCATTATTCATCTTATCACATTACTCTTCCCTACACTTTAAATTTTCCTTCATACAAAACTTCACACAATCTTCATTAGCAACATTAGTGTACTCAAGATAATAAGTCTTTTTGGTTCAGTTCCAACACAAGTAAAACTTCCATTAAAACAAAATCTACTATAGCACTTCCTTTAAAAAGTTCAAAGGATCAAAGAGAACTCAAATAGAAAGAGATTAAGAGGCAAATGCAAATAATGGCAGAAATTTGTCAAAACAGACCAGTAGGTAAAAACCATTTTTTTCGAAGACCTTCTGGTTATCAAATGAAAAGTGTTGAACTAATGAAAGTTGGATAACAATCTAGGGTAGAAGCACAAACAATGACAGCTCAAACCGACATACAGAGATTTTTCATGAATTTTTATAGCGAAGCACAAAAATCTGTTTCGGGACAGCAACTTTCCCAAATCTTACTTCTCTATCATTAGAGGTTACTCTTGGCACAAAAACCACACAAAAATGATAAGGAGAGGTTATTACTGAAGCAATAACTTCCAAGACTCAACAAAAGATTCCTAACGAAATTTGGATTATCTCCCAATAAGTGCTTTATTTTAACGCCTTTGAGCTAGGCATAAGAAGCAAGAAAAGAATCAAGTATTCTCAAATGAAGAAGCATTAAGAGCAAATTTTGTTTTAATAGGAGAGGCAAAAGGAATCTTCGCTCTCTTCTTGGGGAAGTGTTCTATACCTTTCTTGAGTGGAAATTGATATTTAATGGTGCCTTCTTTCATATCAATAATGGCACCAACAGTTCTAAGAAAAGGTCTTCCCAAAATAATAGGACAAGAAGCATTGCATTCAACATCCAAAACATAGAAATCAACGGGGACATAGGCATTGTTAACCATAATAAGAACATCATTAATATTCCCCATGAGTTTCTTTTTAGCATTATCATCAAGTGGGACATTTAAATAACAATCTTCCAATGGTGGCAAATCAAGCATTTCATAAATCTTTCTAGGCAGAATAGAAACACTACTATCAAGATCACATAAAGCTTTGAGATCAAAATCATTCACTTTCATATTAATGATGGGTTCCCAACCATCTTGTAATTTCATAGGAATAGAAGCTTTATGTTTTATCTTTTCTTCTTTAATTTTTATGAGAGCATCAGTAATGTGTTTTGTAAAGGCCATACTCATAGCGCTAGCATTAGGACTTTTAGCAAGCTTTTGTAGGAACATAATTACTTCAGAGATATTGCAACCATCAAGATCAAAATCATAATTATCATCTAAAGTAGTAGAGCTATTGTTGCCCATATTTCGAATAATTTCAACATTTTTATTAGAAAAGGTTCCATTGGATTTACTAGCTTCAACATTAGTGGTAGTGATAGTAGAAATACTAATATTTCTAGTAATTTCATCTTCTCTTTCCCACTTAGCATGCAATTCAGCTAACAGTCTAACATTTTCATCAATTCTAACTTGTATGGCATTAGTAGCAGCAAAGGGATTTTCAATGGTTTCAGGTTTAGCAGCCATTTTATTAATCAAAGAGGATTGTTCTTCAGACAAATATGATATATTTCTTTCAGCATTAGAAAGTTTTAATTGCAAACTAGGAATTTCCCTATTTAAACTCTCAAGTTGGTGACTAATATTTTTCAAAATAGTAGATTGTTTCTCCATAGTTTTAGTAAATAATTTATTTTGCTCATATTGCATTTGCATGAAGTTTTTAGTGGCTCTTTCAACTTCTGATATTCTTTATTCACTAGGTATTCCAGGTTTACCATGATAACCATAAGTATTATTAGGAGGATAAGGAATATAATTATTACCAAAATTATTCCTATAAGCATTGTTGCTAAAATTATTGTTTCTAATAAAGTTCACATCAACTTGCTCTTCTTGAGCAACCAAAGAGGCTAAGGGAACATGATTTGGATCAATATGAGCTTTCCCATTAACAAGCATAGACATAATAACATCAATTTTATCACTCAAGGAGGAGGTTTCTTCAACAGAATTTACCTTCTTACCTTGTGGAGCTCTCTCAGAGTGCCATTCAAAATAGTTAACCATCATATTATCCAGAAGCTTTGTTGCAGCACCCAAACTAATGGTCATAAAGGTACCTCCAGCAGTAGAATGCAGTAAATTTCTTGAAGAATAATTCAATCTTGCATAAAAGGTTTGGATAATCATCCAAGCAGTCAGTCCATGAGTGGGACAATTCTTTACCAAAGATTTCATTCTTTCCCAAGCTTGAGCAACATGTTTATTATCAGATTGTTTAAATTTCATTATTTCACTTCTCATAGATATAATCTTAGCAGGAGGATAGTATTTTCCAATGAAAGCATCTTTGCATTTAGTCCAAGAATCAATACTATTTCTAGTTAGGGATTGCAACCATTCTTTAGCTTTTCCTCTCAAAGAGAAAGGAAACAATTTAAGCTTAATAATATCTCCATCTATATCACTATGGTTTTGCATCTCACAAAGTTCAACAAAGTTATTAAGATCAGCAGCAGCATCTTCAGTACCAATACCAGAAAATTGTTCTCTCATAACAAGATTGAGTAAAGCAGGTTTAATTTCAAAGAAAGTAGCTTCAGGAACTAGTGGAGCAATAGGGGTGCACATGAAATCATTATTGTTAGTGCTAGTGAAGTCACACAACTTAGTGTTTTCAAGAGTAGTCATTTTTTGTGTGTTTTTGATATAAAGAAAGCAAACTAGTACAACTAATTTTTGTGTGTTTTTGATAAAAGAAACAAGCAAACAAAGCAGAAATAAACTAAGCAAAACAAATAAAACAAAGTAAAGAGATTGGTTGTGAAAGACTCCCCTTGTGAAGATGTCCTTGACTCCCCGGCAACGACGCCAGAAAAAGAGCTTAATGGCTCAAAATATATTCGAGCTCGTTGGGGAACCCCAAGAGGAAGGTATGATGAGCACAACAACAAGTTTTCCCTCAGTTATGAAACCAAGGTTATCGAACCATTAGGAGAAAGGAAACACCTCCAAGGTATTGTTTCCAACTTGGAATCCTGCATAACACAACCACAGAACTTTGCCCCCAACTTACAGTGAGGTTGTCAATCTCACCGGTTTTGCTAAAAACAAAGGATTAAACATATTGTGTGGAAGATAGTAATTGCTTGCAGAAAGTAAACAGAAAACATTAAATAGATTGTAGATTGATGGTAAAGAATGGACCGGGGTCCATAGTTCACTAGAGGTGATTCTCCTTAAGATAGATGACAAGTTGGGTGAACAAATTACAGCGAGGCAATTGACAGACACCGAGAAAGCATACATGCATATACTAATCATCTTGACTCCTACAAGATTTGATTGGGCATTACAACATTATATTTAGACCGTAATCCAACTACATCTATGACTAATAATCCACCTTCACGTTATCATCCGAACCCCCTACAGTATTAAGTTGCAAGCAACAGATAATTGCATTAAGCAAAGTGTGTAAAGTAAACAATACGATTCTTCTATGAACAAATGATTGTCGTTTTCTCCCTAGTAGCAACAACACATCTAGTACCTTAGAGATTTCTATCACTTCCCTAGAATGGATCGGGGTCCATAGTTCAGTAGAGGTGATTCTCCTTAAGATAGATGACATGTTGGGTAAACAAATTACAGCGGGGCAATTGACAGACACCAAGAAAGAATACATGCATATACTAATCATCTTGACTCCTATGAGATTTGATTGGGCATTACAACATTATACATAGACCGTAATCCAACTGCATCTATGACTAATAATCCACCTTTAGGTTATCATCCGAACCCCCTTCAGTATTAAGTTGCAAGCAACAGATAATTGCATTAAGCAAAGTGTGTAAAGTAAACAATATGATTGTTCTATGAACAAAGGATTGATGTTTTCTCCCTAGTAGCAATAGCACATCTAGTACCTTAGAGATTTCTGTCACTTCTCCAGATTCCTAGAGGCATGAACCCACTGTCGAGCATAAATACTCCCTCTTGGAGTTGCTAGCATCTCCTCGGCCAAGATAGCTACTAACAACGGAAAGCATGCAAGATCACAAATAACATAGACATGATAGAATCAATAATCAATCTGAAATATCATCTCAATATCCATCGGATCCCCGCAAACACAACATGTAGATTACAAATAGATGATCTTGATCATGAACGGAGCTCACAAGATCTAGACATGGTAGCACAAAGGAGAAGAACCAACCATCTAGCTACTACATGGACCCGTAGTCCAGGGATGAACTACTCACGCATCACACCGGAGGCAGGCATGGTGATGAAGAAGGCCTCCAGGGTGATCTCTCCCCTCCGACAGGGTGCCGGGAAGAGCTTCAGATCCCTCCCGATCTAGGGATGGACATGGTGGCGGCTACCGACTCTTTCGTGGAATTTTTGATCGGGTACTTAGGGTTTTCATCCCGGAGGCAATATATAGGCGAAGGGGCAAGGTCGGTGGAGTGCTAGGGGGCCCACACCCCCTAGTGGCGCGGCTAGGGCTGGCCACGCCACCACCAGGTGTGGCCGGCATGGCTCCCCTCTTCGTCTCCCCTCCGGACTCCGTGTTCCTTCTGGTGTAATATTGACTTGGGGTTTTGTCCGGTCCAATTCCGAGAATATTTCCTTACTAGCTTTTTTGAAACCAAAAACAGCAGAAATTAGGCAACTGGCACTGTGGCATCTTGTTAATAGGTTAGTTCTAGAAAATGTGTCAAAATACTCCAAAGTGTGGACAAAACATAAGAAACTAGATATAAAACAATCATGGAACATCAAAAAATTATAGATACGTTTGCAACGTATCACCCGCTAGCTTGGAGTTCTTACCTGCGTTGGGATTGATCTCCACTTAGGCCAAAAGCCTAAGCTTGGGGGGAGGTATATCGATATCATACTCATCTATATATCTTATTCTGTTGGTACTTTGTATATCCATGTTTTGCTTTCCTTTTAGTTTTTGTTCTTGCTATATCTCTGCTTTCCAAAACACAAAAAGACCAAAATATTTTCATTATTTCTCTTTGTTTGCTTCTTTATCTTTTAGCCTTGGTTTGCTTCATCCTCTTTAGCGTTGATTTGATTAGCCAAAAAAACCCAAAATATTTTGCTTTGTTTGCCCTTTCCTTCGGTTCTTGTCTTTAATAATCGGAAACCCAAAAATATTTGTTATTCTTCTCTGGTTTTGTAAAGTTCGTTGCAGGGTTCAACGGTCCTCAGTGACTCCTTGGAGTTTGGTTTTATCTTATTATTCAAGTCACACAAGTGAAAGGCAATGATGATTTATGACAACTCAAGGTGTGGTAAGAGGCTGGTATGAACTCTATTTGTTTTCATTTTTGTACATATACTCATTATTATGGGCACGCTTAGTCTGTTAATGTAAGGTGTATGTTATTTAATGGATGCTTAGTAGTTCTTGCTCTCTTATGATCAGTTCCAATTCATCATCTAAATGTTTGCTTGCATTGTTCTATTCATAACTTGGTATGACATTGTGGTATCCTCCTCTGAATGTTTTATTTGAATCGACTTGGCACATGGTCATGCATGTATATGACTAAACAAAAAGTTAGTTAAGCCTCAATGATTTATTTTGCCTCAGAGTTCTTGTGTCACTTTAATGCCACTATTAATTTTGTCTTGTCGCAAGCATGATTATGAAAGTAACTGCTCTCTCGATTGTCGCTCCCTTTCTATTGCTAGCCTTCACTTGCACTGAGTATAAGCTTTACTCGTGCATCCAACTCTCCAAAACCAAAATTGTCAAAAAGAGTCCACCATATCTACCTACTAGCATCATTGCTATCCCTTGCATATTTATTATGCTTTGTTTTCTTCCAAATAAAAATGTTTGCTTGTTATATGAAAATTAGTTAGTAAAGCTCTCACGAACTTGATGGCACAATTTATTTTCTTGCACTTAATAAACTTGAACCATTGTGTCCATCTATGTTGCTTATATGCTTGCGCTTTATAAGTTGTGAATTAGCAGAACCATGTTACCATGGGGAACGCTTTCAACATTGCACTTATTATTCAGTTGATATCATGTTTTTTTGTTTATCGATCCCGACGGTGTGAAATAAAAGGGGAGCTTGTAAGCTCACGGAGTTTATATGTGTGTTAGAAAAACGCCTGGGCGGCTAGCCTAAGCCTAAGCATTCTGTGAAGCATCCTCAATAATTTTATGAGTCTTACACAATTTTATTTTTTACATTCACTAATCAATGATTTTTATTCACGAAAAAAATGGACCCCTTCAAAAGGGCAAAATTTACACAATTCAATCATCTCCGTTGGATTACTGGGGTTTTGTTTGGACAGCGATCGATCAGCTTCTGTTGACCACCCTGCAATTCCTCCTGATCTCCCCCATGTTCCCGGTGAGTGGAGCGATGTTGCCCATCTTGGTCATCGCGGTGGCGAAGCTCCCGAAGAAGTCCGCCTGGCTGCCTGCGAACCGCTGGACGATGGGCGCTGTGGTGGCCGCGGCGCCGCCCGGCGCGGAGAGCATCACCTGGTCAGACCGGAGCAGGCCGCGGTTGCGCATGATGTTGGCGTAGTAGCTGTTGTCGAACGTGTCGGGCGTGGCCGGGTCGAGGTTGTTCAGGCGCCCGTTATTTGGGCCTGCCGACGCCGGGCAGCTCTGTCGCAAGGTGTTGAGGTACGCCCCGTCCAGCGTCGGGTCCGGCTGCCCAGTGCCGCCGAAGTTGTCGAGTCTGTCCTGGATGAACCGGCACTGCGCCCGGCCGATCGTGTGCACCCCTTGGAGGGCGACGAAGTCGGTGTCGTCGAGCCCGACGGCGGCGAACTTCTGCCTGAGGACGTTGAGATCGTCCGTCGGGGCAGGGAGGTTGTTGGAGCCGTCGAAGTTGGCCGTGGTGGCGTCCCTCCGCCCCAGCATCACTCTCCAGGAGGGCCCTCCTGCCAGGTCAACGGAGACCTCGGCGGCGAGCACGACGATGTCGGCGCAGGAGACGGTGCCCGGGCAGGCGTTCTCCAGCGCGGCCTTGATGTCGTCCAGCACCGGGAACCCGCGCGCCGAGTTTGCGTTCGGGTTGGAGTTCTTCTCGCTCCTTATCGTCGGGCTGTCGTCCAGCAGCAGCGATCCGTCGCAGCCCTGCGCACATACACGCACACGTTAGTTTTCAGCTCAAATCATGTTCTAATACCACGCCAGGGGGCATGCATGATCGGTACGGTATGGTACGTACGTTGACGAAGCAGTCGTGGAACTGGAGGCGGATGAGGCTGGCGAGGATGCGCGGGTCGGAGGCGCGCGCCTGCTGGATGACGCGCCGCACCGTGCTGTAGACGTTCGGGCACGAGCCGTCGTAGTAGGACGCGCTCAGCTGCTGCGCCCCGGCGGCGCTGTGGAGCGCGACGGCGAGCATGGCGCACACGGCCAGTAATACCGCCGGCACGGGAGAAGGAGCCGCCATTCTATCTTGGCTAACTTCCTAGCTCCAAGCAGAACGATTAGTTCGTGCTGGAACCTCTATGTGCCCGATCGACTCTGTTCGTGTGCTATCGATCTGTCTGTGATTTGGTGGATGTCGATATTACGGCTCTACTTATAGCTAAGCCGCGAGGTTGACATGGCCGTGGGGTTGAGTTGAATGTGTTGCTATCCTGCGGCTGCGATGACGATGATGCCTGGACTCGCTCCTGGAAAGCGGAGATTAGCAGCAACTTTTGATTAGTTTTAGCAGTGTGGCAGAAAGGGTCGTGATAGATCACCGGGACTGTGTCACTTCGAGATGGAGGCGGGCGGGAAATGGTCGTCCCGCGGTTGTTAAATTGCGTGTTGATGCGATCTAGCACCGGGAGCACACACACAACCAACATCATATAATATGATGTTCCAAGAGCGTGAGGAGTACGTACAGTTGTTGTACAAAATCGTATAATGTCAAACATAAGGACAACCCAGATTGTTTGATACCCCTTCATAATTACTCCCTTCGTTTCAAAATATAAGATGTTTTAGCTTTGTAAAAAAAGTATATCTAGACCTTTTTAATGTGTACGTCATTCCAAATCTAGATGAACTATACAATAAAGGCAACTGCTAGGCGTCCCTCGGACGATTGGGGTTCCCATCGTCCTCCTCCCCTGCGCGCCAGGTGTCCCCAAATTGCCCAAAAATCCCGCTTTTGCTGCAGAATATCCCGTTTTTGCTATATATCTTCTCGCTTTTGCTTCCGAAGCAAAAAAAAAAGGTTCGTTCCAGAAATAGAACATCTCGCCGGAGACTCCGCCGGAGATCTCGTCGGAGACCACGCAGCAAAAAAAGTGTACTAATGTAGCAAAACGACTTCGCCGGAAACATCGTCGGAAAAAACTCGCCGGTGACTCTCGCCGGAGACCTTGTAGCAAAAAGTTGACACTGTTGTAGCAAAACCACAAGACGGTTGTAGCAATAAAGTTCTTCTAATGTAGCAAAAACTACCTTCGTCGGAGACATCGCCGGAGACTTTCGGCCGGGAGATGTCGCCGGAGACTTCGACAGAGACCTTGTAGCAAAAACTTTACGCTAATGTAGCAAAATAATAAAATGATTGTAGCAAATAAAATATCCTATTGTAGCAAATCCGACCTCGTCGGCGATCATGTAGCAAAAAAAAGTCCTAGTATAGCTAAAACGCCGACCGGCTGTAGCAAAGTTTTCCTCGCCGGAGGTCAGAACAGCAGGGCAACATCCTCTTGTAGCAAGGACACCAGCCTCTTGTAGCAACGGCGTTTCTTCCTCCAGCTAGAGAAGGAGTCGGCGACGACATGGCTGCTGGCAGCCGGCGGCTCCTCGAGTCGAGGTCCCTCGTGGAGTTGGGAATAGGGGCGCGGGAGATGGTGAGGTGGAGGTTGTGAGGCTGGAGATGGGGAGGCGGAGGTGGCGAGGCCGGAGATGGGGATGGCCTGGCACGGGAGGCGGAGGTGGTGAGGCCCAAGGCCGGCTGTGCTCGGAGCGGGCGCGGGACGGAAGGATGAGGAGGTCGCGGCGCGGCAGCCTGGAGTCGAACGCGCGGTGGCTGGGATCGAGCGCGTGGAAGCCTGTTTGGGATCGTGCGGATGGGTGGTTAGCAGGAGGAAGAAGATAAGGCAGAGGTAGGTGGGTCCATTGAAACGCGAGCGGGAGCAACCGGACGATGGAATCGTTCCATCGTCCGGAGGATACATATCGTTTTCCTACAATAAAAGGGTCTAGATACACTTCATTCACAAAGCTAAAATATCTTATATTTTGAAACGAAGGGAGTAGTATATACACGTATATGTAACAATTTACAAAATTCTGTATAACTCAACCAAATAATACGTTTTTTTCTAGCCATACATATACTAGTACGAGCTCGTGCAAGGGGAAAAAAGTATGGTTGTACGCCAGATCATCGCCGGCGACGGTTGTGTCTGCGTGCGGTGGTAACGGTGGCGGTTGGGTCCGGCGAGCCGGTGACTCGGGCTGGCCGACGCACGCCTCATCTTGGCCTTGTAGGTGTGTGTCGGCAGGGCTAGCGCGACGACAGCGGTGGCACGCGGAGGCGACGACGCGAGTGAGCTTGGCGGCGGCGGCGGCCGGATAGTCTGGCAGGATGTTCGGCGGCTCGCCGGACTGTCCGGTGTCTTGTCTGGTTAGAAGTTCCCACTTACGAAAAATTAACAGGAGCTCACGGGTTGTGAGATGGCCAATAGCGCTCGTGACGATGGCCACGGCCAGCGGTCACGGTGCTGGACGGTGGTAGGCAGGTCGGATCGTGTGTGTGCAGGAATGCCGTATATCTACACGTCCGATGAGGAAAACAGATTGCTCCCGGGTCGCTCGTGCGAGGCGGCCCCAGGGCGCCCCCATCCTAACCCTAGCCGTCGTCGCCATCACTCTCCCGCCGGCCGCTGTCGCCGCCCTCGCCGGCGGTGGCAGCCACGCCTCGGCTGCCGAAGGCGGCGGGCGATCTGCACGGCCCCGTCGATCCTCTCCGCGCCAGGGTGTGGACACCAAGGGGCGGTGCCGGTGGATCCAAGCGACGGGCAGCGGCGCTCGCCCAAGCGGCGTTTGCCAGCGTCTTGGAAGGGAGGCACAGATGAGAAGATGGGGGCGATGGTGCGGACTTGGAAGCGGCGTGGTGGTTGCCTTAGGCGGCGACGCTGCATCTCAGTCTCTCTCTAACCGATCTGGGGTCCAGCCATGGCTTCGAAAGGGTTGATGGCTGACCCACTCGTACCGTTCGCTGGGAGCCGGCCGATGGTGTGGGGATTGCTGGATCGGCCTGAATAATGGTGGCGGTCCTAGGGTTCCTTCCACGCGAAGACGAAGATCTGCTGGCTGCCTGTCCTCGATGATCTGGTCTGGAGTGGCGAGTTCCGGAAGGCTCCGTCGGCGAACTCCCATGGGCGACTATGACTGGAGATTGCTGGATCGGATTGAATTTGGTCGGACGTACCCATGTTTTTTCTGTGGGAGCATTGCGAAGCTCTGATATCTGTTACCATCTGATATCTGTTACCATCATATGTCATGTCTTCGACGATCTATGGTGAAGTCAGATACGGAGAATGTCAGAAAAGCCGGAACATCAGAAAAAAGATGGTGACTAGAGTCTTTGTGGCGACAAGAAACTGGCTACGTGATCTGTCACTCGCAGCAACGACTGTTTGTGGGGACGACAACACAGGAGGAGTTCCTAATCTTACCTTGCAGGATGAAAATCTAAGGTCTGGCCTTAATTGGTCGTGCATGGCCTTGTTAAAGCATTGTTTTGCGAGTGAGAACTTTCTCCTGGATGAAAACCTATGATCTTTGATCGGGCGATGACGGCGCGTGTGTACTGTTTCCTTCTTGAAGACGTTGTTTTTGAAGTGGTTGGACTACTGGTGTTGTTCTAGTGGTGTTAGTGTCGTTGTTTCGAGAAATCGTTCTCCGTAATGAGATTTTTCTTTTTTGTAATTCTTCTTCTTTCCTAGGCTGTGTGTATACGTAAGGCCACTAGGGCATGCGTTGTTGCAGAGGCTGTGTGTAATTGATATCTCATGATATTAATCTATACTCTTTTAAAAAAAATATATACGTCCGAATTCATATATGGTATAATACTCGGTTTGGTACCGGTTTGTACGAGTTTTGGGGAGGGCACTACTGGATCAAACCCCTACGTATTTACAGAATGCAGTTTGCGTACGAAGTCGTCGTGGGGGACTTTAACTACACATCTTGCTCGGCGATTGACATTTCTCTTTTGTCCCGTTGGTCTTCCCGATGGTCACATCACGACTATGGCAACCTACTTGGATACGATATTCCGAAGAGAACAAAATAAAACAGGAACCACCACAGTTCACAGGCGTCACAGCCAGCTAAGCCTCGATTGTTTGTTTTCTGAAAAGGAAAAAAAAGGTAAGCCTCGGTTGCTTTGGCTACAAGGGTAAAATATTCCGACAAAATGTATCGGATGTGATCAGCAAGAAAAAAATGGAATTTCTTTGATATAAGGAAGAAAATAAAAAAGGATGTGTTCGTAGGAAAAAAATATAGTTCTTTTTATAATAAGCATTTTATTATTTAAAAAAGTTTAAGTATTACACCCGAGCTCTACATAACTAGGATGCATACATCCGCCACAGATAAAAAGTGGTTTAGGGTTTCGTGGTAGGCATCACGTCTCCACATCTCTTATATATATTGTATATACTTGACAGGATATATACATACATACGTTACAAATATAACACGTACGTATCTCGACCGATTCTTAACACACCTCTCAATCTAAACTATTACCACATACAAGGTTTAGATTGGTTCTATATCGGTCTAAAATCTATCGTGTAGCTGCTCTTAGTGAAGACATCAACCAACTAATCATTAGAAGAGATAAACTTCACCGCCAATGCGACATTAGCAACCCGCTTTCGAACCAAATAAAAATCAATCTCAATGTGCTTGGTTCGAACATTAAAGATTAGATTCGCCGAGAGATAAGTAGCCCTTAGATTATCACATCATAAAGCTCGAGCTTGCTATTAAGACACACCTAGTTCTGTAAGTAAAGAACTGACCCACACAGTATTAGCTGCTCCGTTTGCAAGTGCTTTATATTCTGCCTCTGTGCTAGATCTTGAGACCGTGAGTTGTTTCTTCGAACTCCATGAGATAAGATTTAGACCCACAAAGACTGCAAAACCACTCGTAGAGCGTCTGTCATCAACACATCCAGTTCAGTCTGCATCAGTGAATATATGGATACTCTATTGCGGTGACTTACGAATGCGTAGACCAATGTCCAACATTCCTTTAACATAGCGCATAATGCATTTGGCTGCCTCCCAATATACTTGAGTCGGTTGAGAGAGGAAATGACACACCTTGTTTACCGCAAAAGAAAGATTCGGACATGTCAGAGTCAAATACTACATGCTGACAACAACACTGCGATATCAAAAAGAATCCTCTGCACCTAAGAGTGCACCAGTGTCTCGAGCAAGTCGCTCGGTAGTAACCAGAGGAGTGGAAGTGGGGTTGCAATTCTCCATATTTACTCGATGCAACAAGTCAAGCGCATATTTGCGCTGAATAAGTGCCATGCCCCCGGAATTGTATGACACTTCCAATCCGAGAAATTACTCCAGGGTGCCCAGATCCTTGATAGGAAAGGTCTCTGAGAGAGAACGAACAAGACCCTCGACTGCTGCAGTAGTAGAGCCACCAATCAAAATGTCGTCAACATACACCAACATGAAAACCTAGACACCACCCTGATTAAGAATGAACAGGGACATATCAGCCTTGGGAGGAACAAACCCAAGGCGAAGGAGACGAGCACTCAAGCGAGCATACCAAGCTCGAGGGGACTGCTTCAGTCCATAGATAGCACGCTGCAACTTGCACACATGAGACGGATACCAGACATCCTCAAAACCGGGGGGCTACTGCATATAGACATCATCCGTCAAGAAACCATGAAGAAGGGCATTACTCACATCAACCTGATGAAGTGTCCATTCTCGAGATTCTGCGAGTGAGAGAACCAAACGGATAGTAGGAGGTTTCACCACGGGACTGAACGTGTTACATAATGAAAACCATGTTGTTGAGTGAATCCTCGAGCAACTAGTGAAGGGAATATGCTCGAGAGGCAATAATAAAGTGGTTATTATCTTATTCTATGTTTATGATAACTATTTATTTCTCATGCTATAATTGTGTTAACCAGAAATGTTAATACATGTGTGTTTCATAAACAAAGAAAAGGTTCCTAGTAATGCCTCTCATTACACTAGATTGTTTATTAACAGTTGATCAAGGTTTCCTGATCATGACATTGGATGTTGTTAATCACTTAAAAATTGCATAAGTATTTCATGGAAACGTTTAATACTTGTATATCACATATACCATCTCCGTTGACATCGTTCCCAGCCTTGGGTTCGACCTTGGTAGTCCTTAGCTTGGCTATGACCTCGCGAAAGGTATACGGTAGCCATGTCATGACGCAATCGGTGGCGACGTCTTTGCAACCAGGGAAAAGTGAGCGCAATACCCCAACTATCTCAAAGTCTTCAGTCAGCCAGGTGCCCATGGCATCCTTAAGACGTTCATGGATCTTTTCCATGGTGTCCAGGTGGCTCTCCAAGCTTGAGTTTTCTTCAATCTTGATGGAAATAAACTTCCTCGCGTACTCATGTTGCATGCGCCTAAACTCAGCTGAAAACATGCTCTTCAATCCATCGAGCATAACATATGTGTTGATCTCATGGAAGGCACTCTCAATCCAGGTTCCATGGCATGGATAATGGTGTACTTGACAACCATAAATGTGTCGCGGCGGTCACGAAGAGTCGTATCTTTGTTTCCGTTGGAGTCATCGGGGAAATCTTCCAGGGGTTCACGAAGGACATAGAGAAGA
This sequence comes from Avena sativa, assembly GCA_916181665.1. Lineage (NCBI taxonomy): Eukaryota > Viridiplantae > Streptophyta > Magnoliopsida > Poales > Poaceae > Avena > Avena sativa. The sequence goes on from OV702289.1 coordinate 691,066,760, forward strand.
TGGTTTTCTATGAGGGTCCTTCTGAGGCGTTGGTACCACTCAGTGAAATTTGACCCATCTAGCTTAAGTTTATCCCCGTGCATAAAAGGACCAAAGATGTCCCGAGCTCTGGGAATGGCCATAATCTACAAGACATTTGCAAATGGACTTAGACCAAGTTCATAATTGGAGTTCAAATTTGTAATCATATTAACAAATGAGCTCCCACTTAAACTATCATCCCTAAAGACAGTTTAGTGACTACATGACCCCTTTACACCACATCATCCCCGATCATCATGGCCTTTGATGCGGTTCTCAGGGTGGACTATATCCTTCGATCACATCATCCATGTGAATCGTGCTTGATCTTTTGATCATTCTTCTCCGTGGCCATGTCTATACATGGTAGGCTCGCCAACCCAACCATAGTGTTTTGTTGTGCATATGGCTTGCACCCACCGTATGCGAACATAGATATGTCTAGCACCCGATCGTCACGGCCTGCTTCATAATGACAAACTTTCTTGGTACCCACACTAATTGGAGAACACTATGTTGGTAGTAATTAGGGATCATCCTATTTAAATGTTACCTTGTGTATATAATACTTGAACTCAAACAAGATGCACACAAAGATTAAATAATCTAAATGTGACGTGACATGGTTGTCTTCGCGCTCCATGATCTCCATCAGGTGCTTCGGTTTGATGCCAAGTCCACGACGCCATCGGTCTTGTCGTTCATCTTCACGATGACTACTACTACACGACTTAGTAATAGGAAAAGTAAACTACCTTACCTTTTCATGACTGCAACCATATCACATCACAAAGTCTTCCCTGCAACATAAAGTTAGATGATGGCTCAAAAAGTGATGAGCTCGTTGGGAACCCCAAGAGGAAGGTATGATGAGCACAACAACAAATTTTCCCTTAGTGATGAAACTGTTGGACCACGCAGAGAAAAACAAAACTTTTTCCTACGCGGTGATCCCAAGATCTAGCTGAGGTAGTAGGCCACGAGAATTACCACTAGACGCGCAGTTGCGGAATCGATGAAGCACGTCGCTTGATGCAGTGCAGTCCTCACGATCCGTTCCGATCCACGATCGTCGAAGTGCTGAACGTACAGCTCCTCCGCCAGTATCCACACGTACGAGGAGGAGCGCCGGCGATGGACTGCTAGGTCCGGTACAGCGGCGACAGGACTGGACTAGACTAGGGCTAGGGTTTCCAACACATGGAGTGACCTAACCGTGTGCTCTAAGCACCTGCGCCCCAGCTTATATAGGGAGTGAAAGTGGGCTTCACTCACTTGTGGCCCATTCACTAAAAGGCCTATATTAGTCACTGCGAGTCCAACTCGCTGACTCTGTCTGTTTCCTTTTTTGGGTCCAACCCAAAATGCTCCCGCTCTTAAGTGTGTGACCCGACAGGCTCATGGTGACCCGGACACGATCCGAGTCTCACTCGTGACCGATCAGTTGATAGCGGCTCCTAGCAGAACGTGCCAACTCACAAGTACCAAAGAGTCATGACGACATACCTTCCAATGCGACTTTCGTCTGAGTCCCTTTTGCCTCACGATATACCTTGTCGGACTATAGGCGAATGATCGTCATCCCTTAAATAGTCCGACTCTCTTTCTCGATCTGAGATAAGTGATTCATCCGACTAACTCTTAGTCGGTCGCCTCGGTTAACACTTAACTGAGTCACGCATGGCCATGCTTTCCGAATCATATCTTCTGAGAGGGCCCAGAGAATATCTCTCCAGTCGGAGGGGCAAAATCCCATATTGGTTATTCACATCACGCAGCTTGATTCTTAGTCGACCCAAACTCCGCCTTTATAGCTTCCCAGTGATGGAACAACGTTTGACAGAACCTAAGTCGATGATCCTCAACTCGGACTGTGCAATAACCTCAGGTCTAAGGATTACATTGATTGAGATATACAAATGACGACTTACTCGTTGTATCTCAATATGGGTCAGTCCGACTCGCTAAACTCTTTAGCCAAATCCATGTAAGTCGGAATGGCATCTCTATGCCCATGACAAGTGGAACCGAGTCATCAGCCGACTTTCACATTGGTCTAAGTTGTGTGTCCAGCACAACCTCAACGACCAAGGACAATCAGTATAAACAACATGAATATATAGTTCCACAATCGAATCACATATTCAATGATATATATCAGTAGTTCATACATGGACAATAACTTTATGAATACCTTGGAAATAACATCATACATGATTGCCTCTAGGGCATATTCCCAAAAAAACCAAGGTTATTGAACCAGTAGGAGCAAGGAAACAACCCCAAGGTGTTGTCTTCCAACTTGGAATCCTGCACAACACAACCACAGAACTTTGCCCCAACTTATAGTGAGGTTGTCAATCTCACTGGTTTTGCTGAAACAAAGGATTAAATGTATTGTGTGGAAGATAGTAATTGCTTGCAGAAAGTAAACAGAAAACAGTAAATAGATTGTAGATTGATGGTAAAAGAATGGATCGGGGTCCATAGTTCAGTAGAGGTGATTCTCCTTAAGATAGATGACATGTTGGGTAAACAAATTACAGCGGGGCAATTGACAGACACCAAGAAAGAATACATGCATATACTAATCATCTTGACTCCTATGAGATTTGATTGGGCATTACAACATTATACATAGACCGTAATCCAACTGCATCTATGACTAATAATCCACCTTTAGGTTATCATCCGAACCCCCTTCAGTATTAAGTTGCAAGCAACAGATAATTGCATTAAGCAAAGTGTGTAAAGTAAACAATATGATTGTTCTATGAACAAAGGATTGATGTTTTCTCCCTAGTAGCAATAGCACATCTAGTACCTTAGAGATTTCTGTCACTTCTCCAGATTCCTAGAGGCATGAACCCACTATCGAGCATAAATACTCCCTCTTGGAGTTGCTAGCATCTACTCGGCCAAGATAGATACTAACAACGGAAAGCATGCAAGATCACAAATAACAAAGACATGATAGAATCAATAATCAATCTGAAATAGCATCTCAATATCCATCGAATTCCCACAAACACAACATGTAAGATTACAAATAGATGATCTTGATCATGAACGGAGCTCACAAGATCTAAACATGGTAGCACAAAGGAGAAGAACCAACCATCTAGCTACTACATGGACCCATAGTCTAGGGATGAACTACTCACGCATCACACCGGAGGCAGCCATGGTGATGAAGAAGGCCTCCAGGGTGCCGGGAAGAGCTTCAGATCCCTCCCGATCTAGGGATGGAGATGGCAGCGGCTACAGACTCTTTCGTGGAATTTTGATCGGGTCCTTAGGGTTTTCGTCCTGAAGGCAATATATATGCGAAGGGGCAAGGTCGGTGGAGTACCAGGGGGGTCACACCAGGTGGCGGTGTGGCTAGGGCTGGCCGCGCCACCCTAGGGTGTGGCCGCCCTGGCTCCCCTCTTTGTCTCCCCTGTGGACTCCGTATCCCCTCTGGTGCATGGAACATCAAAAATTATAGATACGTTTCCAACGTATCATTAGACGCCTCTACTTTATCTATTATAGACTTTACATGGTTGTTTAGGCTTTCGTAATAGAACTATTTCTACCTACGACCTTCCAACCACAACATTGATACAATAGTTGTCTCTACTACACCCCTTTCGGGGCCTTCCGTTGTAGATGCTATATCAACTACTATGAGAGAGACAGAGACCCTCTAGCCACTTATACGGTACAAGTCATATGTCGAGCATGGAAACAATCTCACGTAAGGTCGATCTAGGCCGCTTCATCTCACAGTACCATGATATAAACAAATACACGTGGGAAGGTAACAACTAGGGTATCAATGCCCACACTTTGCATGCGTATATCTCTAATAGCATACTAACCATAGATCAGGCTATGATACCACTAAAGGAATATGACACAACGTTCATGGTTCAAACGACGAAAGATTTCATGGAATGCACATGGATCACATGGCCATCTAGGTCCCTCTATTGATCATTGGTCTGGGAGGGCCCCGACCATGTCTGTAGTGTTCCCGAACCATGGGGTATCACACTTAAGGGCTTGGTGATTCTTAGAGAGTGTTTATAGTATTGGTAGAATCGCCGAAGAAAGAGAAGAGAGAAAATCGGAAGGGTTTCGGGAAGTCCGGAGGATGTCCGGAGTGGAGATGGAAGGTGTTCCATGAAGGAAATATGCCCTAAGAGGCAATAATAAAGTTGTTATTATGTATTCCTTATATATGATAGATGTTTAATTTGCATGCTATAATTGTATTGATCAGAAACGTCAACACATGTGTGTTTAATAAACAAAAATTGTTCCTAGTTATGCCTCTCTTATAGACTAGCTTGTTGATTAACAAGATGATCAAGGTTTCCTGATCATGGACATTGGATGTTGTTAATAACAAGGTCACAACATTTGTGAAATGATGTGATGAACATTCATCTGAAGTATAGCATTACGATCAAGTCATTATGTTTACATTGCTATAACATCATAGGAAGTAATCTTTGTCCTTAGACCATGAGATCATGTTAATTGCTAACACCGGAAGAGTATCTTGATACATCAAACGTCACACCGTAACAGGGTGACTATAAAGATGAGTTCAGTACTACGAAGGTGTTATGTTGAGGCTCATGGATCAAGAGTGGAATTTGTCAATCCCGATGACGGATAGATATACTCTGGGCCCTCTTGGTGATATCACATTGAGATAGCTTGCAAGCAAGTGATGTGATCACTAGAATGTTATATCACGGGAACGAGAAAAGAGTGCATGTCGGTAACGAGATCAAACTAGGTTATTGGATACCGATGATCGAATCTCGGACATGTATTATATCATGAGACAAAGGGATTAAATTACAAGCATTAAAGGTTCTCACGATCACAGAAGTCATCATTGAATATGTAGGAGTCAGTATGGATCTCCAGGTCCCGCTTCTGACTATTGATCTGAGAGGAGTCTCAATCATGTCTGCATTATTCGTGAACCGTAGGGTGACACACTTAAGAGTTACCGGACACCATTTTGGAGCACATATGTTTCAGACGAAAGAATTGCAAAGTGCAGGAATTGTTTCGATAGAAACCGGAAATTGTTTCGGGTGAAATTGCAGAAAGTGGTTCTGCATATGATATTGAAATATTGCAAGGGGTTATATGTGAATGTTTGTTAATTAAAGTAATTAACAAAATTCTGAATAAATTTAATAAAAAAGTTTTATTAAATGAGAGAGCATTAAACTTGGAGAATTTTAATGCATTTAAAGTGGGGACTTTAAAAGGGAATGTGAAGAGGCATTTTAATGTGGAGGGGTTACCACCACATGAATGGGGGAGGTGAGGGGTCACCCCCCATGCGCCGGCCATGGAGAGGAGGGGCACCCCCTCCTATAAAAGGCCCTCCTCCTCCTTCTTCCTTACACCTCCTTGTGAAGGATCTCTCTCCCACTCTAGAATTATTCCCCCATGGTCTCGGATTAGAGAGATACATGTTCCCGGTGGCATTTCGTCTGGAAGGAGTTGCTGCTTCCGCTAGATCGCTGGAGCGAGGAGGTGGAGGTTGTCCGGTGGCTTGAACGTGTGTGCAAGTACGGATGTGCTGCTGAGTTGTGGCGCTCGGACTTCCTCATGATCTTGAGATCGGCAAGTGTATGACTACATCAACCACGAGTTCCTACTCGTTAACAAAACTCGTTGTCTTCAAGGGTAAGTTCTTGTTGGATGTATGTCCACCCGTTGCTTTGTACCTAGTAGATAGATCTTGGTGTGTAGTTCTCATTGTAGAATTTTTTTGTTTTCTATGCTGCGGACCCAACAGTGGTATCAGAGCCTGATCTATGCGTAGGTGCTTTGCGCGGGTAGTACACATATGTTTATATGTGGGCGATGATGATCATGTTATTGCATCTTCTATGTATTTTGGATATTGGTGGCATAGTGGGATGAAGCGGCCCGGACCAACCTTACATGTCATCGTACATGAGACCGGTTCCACGACTGACATGCAACTTGTTTTGCATAAGTGGTTGGCGGGTGTCTGTCTCTCCTACTATAGTCAATATCTGATTTACAACGAGTTGCTAATAACTTGGTTATCCTCGTTGTGGTTCATGTTCGTAGGTGAGAACGGTTCTATCTCCGAAAGCCCTAAGCCACGTAAAACTTGCAATTGATAAATTAGAGGCGTCTAGTTTAGATCGTTGCTGGGCTAGTGTATTGATATGGTATTGTTGTAAGTAGATGTATGAAAGATACTCTTACAACACATTCAACGTGTAAGTTCCATAGACCTTGGCCTTACACACAAAGGAATGATAGAGATCATACCACGATGCAAATGATAGAGATCAAATGCATGGACCATATCATCTCACTTTACACATTAGATGTTAGCATCTTATACTGCTAGTTTGGCGCTTTTGGTAGCATTGTAAGATGATCCCTCATTTAGATATCAAGATAAAATGTGTTCTTACTTGAGTATGCACCGTTCTATGGATCGTGTTTTGAGACATCACGTGATGATCGGGTGTACTCGACTCTACGCTTTCATACAACGGGTGTAAGACAGTTTTACACACGCGAGTACTAAGGTTCTTACTTGGCGAGCCTAGCATGTACAGACATGGCCTCGGAACACGGACCGAAAGGTTAAGCATGAGTCATATAGTTGATATGATTCCCATATAGATGCTCGCCTTTGAAGCTACACCGACTCACGTGATGATCGGACTTGGTGTAGTGGATTTGGTTCATGTAATCACCAAAAGGACACGAGGGATGTCGTTTTGAGTGGGAGTTCATTAGTAATTTGGATTAGTTGAACTCAATCTATCATAAACTTAGTCTAAATAAACTTTACAAATTCTGTTGTAGATGGCACCACCTGCTTTTAATTTCAATGTGTTCATGGAGAAAGAGAAAATTGCTGTGAATGGTAGCAACTTCACCAACTGGGCTATGAATTTGAGGATTCTCCTCATTGCTGCACAAAAACAACATGTGCTAGATGCACCGCTAGGCCCCCCACCAGCTCCTGATGCCCCTGACGAGGAAAAGAATGTCTATATGACTCGTCAGGAGGACCACAACTTAGTTCATTGCGGCATACTGTATGGGCTAGAGCCAGAACTTCGAAAGCGTTTCGAAAATGGCAATGCTTTTGATACCACAGGAGAATTGAAAATGATTTTCGATACCCATGCTGCCGTAGAGAGTTATAATGCTTCAGAAAAGTTCTTTAGCTGCAAAATGGAGGAAAAACAGCTCCGTTAGTGAGCACGTACTCAAAATGTCTGGGTACGCCGATAAGCTTGTGTCCTTGGGAATAACGATTCCCAATGACTTGGGCATACATCGTGTTCTCCAATCTCTGCCACCTAGCTACAAGATCTTCATGATGAACTATAATATGCAGGGCATGAAGAAGACTCTTCCCAAGCTTCTGTCAATGCTTAAGACTACAGAAGTGGAGATTAGGAAAGAACATCAAGTGTTGATGATCAATAGGACCACCGTTTTCAAGAAGGACAAGAAAGGCAAGCACAAGGGAAAGAAGGGTGGCAAATCTGTTGCCGCGCCTGAAAAGAAACCCCGAGCTGGCCCTAAGTCTGATACCGAGTGCTACTATTGCAAGGGGACTGGCCATTGGAAGCGCAACTGCCCCAAGTATTTGGCGGACAAGAAGTCCGGCAAGGCAAACAAAGGTATATGTGATATACATGTTATTGATGTGTACTTGACTAGTACTCGCAGTAGCACCTGGGTATTTGATACGGGATCGGTTGCTAATATATGTAACTCGATTCAGGGGCTGCGGAACAAGCGACAACTAGCAACGGATGAGGTCACAATGCGGGTCGGCAATGGATCTAGAGTTGATGTGATCACCGTCAGAACGCTGCCTCTCCATATGCCATCGGGATTAGTTATAAACCTAAATAATTGTTATTTGGTGCTTGCACTTAGCTTGAACATTGTATCCAGATCGTGTTTGATGCAAAGTGGTTATTCGTTTAAATCTGAAAACAATGGTTGTTCGATTTATATGGATAATATCTTTTATGGTCATGCACCTGTGTTGAATGGTTTATTTCTGATGGATCTCGATAGTAATATTACGGACATTCATAATGTTAATGCTAAAAGGATTAAACTTGATGATGATATATCTGCATATATGTGGCACTGCCGTCTAGGTCATATTGGTGTTAAACGCATGAAGAAACTCCATTCTGATGGACTTTTGGAATCACTTGATTTTGAATCATTTGATACATGTGAGCCATGCCTTATGGGCAAGATGACTAGAACGCTGTTTTCCGGTTCAATGGAACGGGCGACCGATTTATTGGAAATCATACATACTGATGTGTGTGGACCAATGAGTGTGTCGGCGCGAGGTGGATATCGTTATTTTGTTACTTTCAAGGATGATTTGAGTAGATACGGGTATATCTATTTGATGAAACACAAGTCTAAAACTTTTGAAAAGTTTAAGGAATTTCAGAATGAAGTGGAAAATCATCGTAATAGAAAGATCAAATTTCTACGGTCTGACCGTGGAGGAGAGTATCTAAGTTACGAGTTTAGCACATACATGAAAGAGTGTGGAATAGTTTCACAACTCACGCCTGCCGGAACACCACAACGTAATGGTGTGTCGGAACGCCGTAATCGTACCTTATTGGATATGGTTCGATCTATGATGTCTCTGACTGACTTGCCACTGTCATTTTGGGGTTATGCACTGGAAACAACTGCATTCACTTTAAATCGGGCACCATCTAAATCCGTTGAAACGACACCGTATGAATTATGGTTTGGAAACAAACCTAAGTTGTCATTTCTTAAAGTTTGGGGATGCGATGTTTATGTGAAGAAACTTCAGCCGGATAAACTCGAACCCAAAGCGGAAAAATGCGTCTTCATAGGATACCCTAAGGAAATGATTGGGTATACCTTCTATCACAGATCTGAGGGCAAGGTTTTTGTTGCCAAGAATGGATCCTTTCTTGAGAAGGAGTTTCTCGCGAAAGGTGTGAGTAGTCAGAAGGTAGAACTCGAAGAGGTTATTGAACCTTCTCTTCATGAAATGGCGAGTAGCGCAGCACCGGAAATTGTTTCGGAGTTGACTTCACCTAATGAAGAGAGAGCTAATGATATTGATCATGAAACTCCGAAAGAGGACACTACCGAACCTCGCAGGTCAAGCAGGACACGTGCAGCTCCTGAACTGTACGACAATCCTATTGTGAATTTCATGGTTGATGAAATGGATGACCCTACGACATATGAAGAAGCGATGATGAGCCCGGATTCCAACAAATGGCTAGAAGCCATGAAATCCGAGATGGAATCCATGTACGAGAACCAGGTTTGGACCTTTGTGGACTTACCTCACGATCGAAAGGCCGTTGAGAATAAATGGATTTTCAAAAGAAAATCTGATGCTGATGGTAATGTGACCATCTATAAGGCTCGACTTGTCGCAAAGGGGTTTCGACAAATTCAAGGAGTTGACTACGATGAGACATTCTCTCCCGTAGCGATGCTTAATTCGGTTAGGATTATGTTAGCAATTGCTGCATATTTCGATTATGAAATATGGCAGATGGATGTCAAAAATGCGTTCCTCAATGGTAATATTGAAGAAGAGTTGTATATGATACAATCTAAGGGTTTTGTCGATCCCGAGGATGCTAATAAGGTATGCAAACTTCAGTGATCCATCTATGGACTGAAGCAAGCATCCCGGAGTTGGAATCTCTGCTTTGATGAGGTGATCAAAGAGTTTGGATTTGTCCAAACTTATGGAGAGGCTTGTATTTACAAGAAAGTGAGTGGGAGCAATGTGTCATTTCTGATATTATATGTGGATGACATATTATTGATTGGAAATGATATAGATCATTTAAACAGTGTTAAAAGTTATCTAAACAGCAAATTTTCGATGAAAGACCTTGGTGAAGCGTCATATATATTAGGCATTAAAATCTATAGAGATAGATCAAGGCGCCTAATTGGGCTATCGCAGAGTACATACCTTGATAAGATATTAAAGAAGTTTAATATGGACGGAAGTAAGAAGGGGTTCTTACCTATGTTGCAAGGCAAGACATTGAGTAAGACTCAAAGTCCAGCTACGGCGGAAGAAAGAGAGATAATGGATAAGATCCCCTATGCCTCGGCCATAGGCTCTATAATGTATGTCATGCTATGTACAAGACCGGATGTGGCACATGCTATTAGTTTGACTAGTAGGTACCAATCTGATCTAGGTTCGGAACACTGGATAGCGGTCAAGAACATCCTCAAGTACTTGAGAAGAACTAGGGATATGTTTCTTACATACGGAGGTGAAGAAGAGCTAGTCTCTAAGTGTTATGTCGATGCTAGCTTTGACACCGATCCGGATGACTCTAAGTCTCAATCCGGATACGTATTTCTCTTGAACGGAGCAGCAGTTAGTTGGAGGAGTTCCAAACAACCTGTGGTGGCTGGATCAACGACGGAGGCGAAATATGTTGCTGCTTCAGAAGCGGCGCAGGAAGCGGTTTGGATGAAAGAGTTCATTACGGAACTAGGTGTGGTTCCTAGTGCATTGGACCCGATGGTGATCTATTGTGACAACAATGGAGCCATAGCCAACGCCAAGGAACTGAGGTCTCACAAGAATTCTAGGCATATTAAGCGTCGGTTTCACTCCATCCGCGAGCATGTCAAGGATGGAGATATAAAGATTTCTAAAGTACACACGGACCTGTAGCAGATCCGTTGACTAAAACTCCCCTAGGGCAAAACATGATCAACACCAGAACTCCATGGGTGTTAGATTTATCACTATGTGAACTAGATTATTGTCTCTAGTGCAAGTGGGAGACTGAAGGAAATATGCCCTGAGAGGCAATAATAAAGTTGTTATTATGTATTCCTTATATATGATAGATGTTTATTTTGCATGCTATAATTGTATTGATCAGAAACGTTAATACATGTGTGTTTAATAAACAAAAATGGTTCCTATTTATGCCTCTCTTATAGACTAGCTTGTTGATTAACAAGATGATCAAGGTTTCCTGATCATGGACATTGGATGTTGTTAATAACAAGGTCACAGCATTTGTGAAATGATGTGATGAACATTCATCCGAAGTATAGCATTATGATCAAGTCATTATGTTTACATTGCTATAACATCATACGAAGTAATCTTTGTCCTTAGACCATGAGATCATGTTAATTGCTAACACCGGAAGAGTATCTTGATAACATCAAACGTCACACCGTAATAGGGTGACTATAAAGATGGGTTCAATACTACGAAGGTGTTATGTTGAGGCTCATGGATCAAGAGTGGAATTTGTCAATCCTGATGACGGATAGATATACTCTGGGCCCTCTCGGTGATATCACATTGAGATAGCTTGCAATACTATTTACTTGATCTCATCCATAGCCAAAGCAAATAGGGAAGCATCTCACACACCTAAATGCATGCATTGAGGTGTTGGCAGCAGAGAGCAAGGAATTAGTTCAAACCACATCAGCGTAGAGCAAAGCCAGCTTTGCTATCCACTTCACAAGAGAACCCAGCCATAGTTTCTCACCAGCATACCCAAGAAAATCACAAGAACAACACCAGATCTTGCAACAATATCACTAGATCAAATCACTTTCCACCACAGAAAACCCAAGAAATCACCAGTAAAGATGGTGACTTGAGGAGGGGGATGTGCTAGGTGGACAGCAAGGTCACACAGGAGCAACAACACCAGGAGGAACAAGACAAGGCCAAGAGGAAGCCAACACAAATCCAAGGCTACCACAAGCCAGAAGTAAAAGGCAACATCAAGACAAGGCAACCGGAGTATGTTCCAACATGTAGATCTAATCATTTTCTATATTGCACATTCGTTTTCTTGCAAGCACATGATAAGTGGACATATTAGACAACAAATAATAAACAACCATATTATGCAAGTGTTCTTGCATAGGCAAGGTCTCAGACTAGCATCATTGACCTATGATCTAGTTTTAACTAGATAGATACTCATCACAGCTGCTAGTACAGGGCACATTCCCAGAAGGGTAGCACCTCTGTATCTAGCAGGTTCATATTTGCTTGAGTACCAGCTCAAGCATATCCTTTTCAACATAAATAATCATCTTCCTAAATGATTCAGGAATCATAAATAAACACTTTCTTTTAAAACAGACAGTAAAGATCAACACTGTTTATCACTAGGCCACATTGTATAGAAATCAATAAGTATAATCATTTTCCTACAAGCATATAGGAAGCATATCTTGATAAATCATCTCTTTACTAATTACAGAGTAGATACTAGCACTAGATTTACACAGTAATAAGATTAAGTCCTAAGACTGAACACATTAGTGTTTCATCAATTAACAATTAACCAAGCATCAGTACAGGGAGCATCTCAACTTAACTCCATAGGAATAAATCCACCACCACAACAATTTGAGCATCCACATTAGGCTAAGCATACTTTTACAGAGAATTTTATGACAGAACAAAGTAACAAAAGCATGATTAGCAGAGTGTTCTCTGATAGAAAACAGAGTAACAAACATGCTCAATAGAAACTGACATTACACTAATAGTAGATCAACATCCAAGGATTTGCATAGGCACGATTAAACCCTAGAGCTATGCTAAACCACCACTATAGGGGGATGAACCCTAGAAATTTAGGGATGAACCCTAAATGGGGAAATCCATCGCAAGTGACCACATGGCATGGGATAGGGGAAAGGTAGAGCACAGAGAGGAGATTAGAGCACTTACTCGAGGTCCTCGTAAGATTATCCAAGTGGAAGTAGAGAGGAGGCCGGTGGCAGAGAGGTGGCGGCACGGGGAGCACCCGAGGGGGGCGCTGCAACCTGCGCCTGCACATGGCAGTAGCGGCCATGGAGAAGCGACGCCACGAGCACCACCGCGTCAGCGAGGGAGCACCAGAGCATGGCGGACCAAACCCTAACCACGAGGTAGGGGATAGCGCGGCTAGTAGAGAGCGCCAGCATCAGATCGAGCGGGACAGCATCGAGCAGCGACAACATCCACGTCGTCTTGCACTACGGCAATAGCCACAGTGACCTAGGGCGGCCGAAATCACCGCGACGGTAGTGGCATCGAGCGGCCAGAGAGGGTCACACGATAGAGAAGAGAGAAGAGAGCGAGCGAGTGTGTGGTACTAGGCCGGGTGAGGGCAGCCCAGTATTACCCAGGGGCATTTGTCTAGCGCTAGCGGGTCGGGTTGGGCCGGGCCAGCCCAGTGGGCCAGACCCGTGTTTTAAAAGAAGGACCTATGTAAAATACTTAATTACAAATATATCCCTGAAATAAATTAGGTTCACGAAAAATAAATAAAAATCCTAAAAATACAAATAATACATTTTTGAAATCACAAAAATATCCTATATCCAATAAAAATACTAGATAGTAATTTTAAGCAATTAAATATAGATCTATTATTAAGAATTATATATATTCCTTCTGGAATTTTATAAAAATATATAAAACACTTAAAATTGAATAAAAATCATTTTTAAAATTCTAAAGGGAAGTACTATCATAGAAAAATACTAGTTTGTATTTTTGAAAAGTAAATCAAGTGTAATAAGAATAAAGTTTTATTTCCTTAAAGGAATTTTAGTTAAATATTTAAAAGAGTTAAAAATAAAATAAACTCATTTAAACTCTTAGAATAATACTAGTTATTATAAATCTGCTAAATAGCAAAATAATATGAATTTAATGATTTCTTAAATAATGCTTTTCTTTTATTAATTAAAAGAAACTTAAAACTTTTACAAGGTGGGTAAAACATGCAAAGAAGAAGAAAAAAATCATTACATGACATTACTATGCATTGCAGATTGCTTCTTTAAATATTGTCCTTACCGTGCAATAATGGTTTTCTGTAGAAATCGAAGCTCAAGGTCAGGTGGAAGTATCCGACTTCACTACCTTGCAGTCACAAGGCAAGTTCACCACTTGCTCATGTCCTTTGAAGAGTCTTTATGAAAGTATTTGAAAATTGTGTGTTATCACTTATGTTCTAAAAGAGACAGAAATAAGTATTTTCCCAAACAAATGAAATGCTATTATCATCCTAAGTGATGATAAATACTAAGAAGGGGATTCTAAGATTCCAATTGCGAAACAACTAGGACTAATAACCCATGACATCAGTGATTCTAGCGCCGTATATTACACGTTAACCATAAGATTTGGAATGGGACGGAGAAGTCAGTTGTATCTTGTTCCTCTCGCATGCATCCGGATAGCCAGGTCATGGTTGTTATTCTCGTAGCATGCATTAATTGGTAATTCATAGAGGATATTGATACGTCCAAAACGTATCTACTTTCCCAAACACTTTTGCTATTGTTTCTCCTCTAAACTTGTGTGATTTGGATGCAACTAACACGGATTGATGTTGTTTTTAGTAGAATTGCCTTGGTGTCTACTTTTTGTGCAGAAAATCAACTATCAGGAAAAATCCCGGAAAATATGCCAAAAATCCTATTTCACCAGAAGACTGCCGGAGCCAGAATACGAGACGGAGGAGGGCTGGGCCCAGGCCACACCACCTGGCCACGCGGGCTAGCCCAAGCCGCGCCAGGGGGTGGTCTGGCCGCCCCAGACTCCCCCTCGGTCTCCCTCTTCGCCTATAAGTTGCCTTCTGACCTAAAAACTCAGGGGGTTCGACGTTTTTCCAGAAGGAGTTCCGCTCCGCCGCCACCACCAGTTTCCACGAGAAAGCACCAGAAACTCCGTTCTGGCACCCTGCCGGGACAGGGAATTGGAGGAGATCATTGCCATCATCATCACCATCGCTTCTCCATTGACCATCCATGTTTCCCCCATCTATGAGTGAGTAATCCCCTGCTGTAGGCTATGGGGATGGTAGGGATTGGATGAGATCGTTCATGTAATGGCATCAGATTGTTAGGGCATGGTGCCTAGTATCTTTTATTAGTGCTTTATGACTTTGTTGCAACTTGTTATGCTTAATGCTTGTCACTAGGTCCCGAGTGCCATGATTTCAGATCTGAACATGTTATTGATTCATTATGATAGTATTGTTTATGGTCTTATCTGCAAATTGTATACACATGTAGTTGTCCGGAACCAATGGCCCCGAAGTGACAGAATCGGGATAACCGGAGGGAATGACTTTGATGTGAGGATCACATGTGTTCACGAAGTGTTAATGCTTTTCTTCGGTGCTCTATTAAAAGGAGCACCTTAGTTGCCAGTAGTTCCCTTGAGGCCCCGTGATGGCTCTGTGTATGGCGCCAGAAAAATGCTAGAGCGTGGTTGATGTAGAGCTTGTTGGGAACCCCAAGAGGAAGGTATGATGAGCACAACAGCAAGTTTCCCTCAGTATAAAACCAAGGTTTAATCGAACCAGTAGGAGCAAGGAAACACCCCAAAGGTGTTGCTAGATGAGCCTTGGCAGGGCGCACTACCGATGCTAGTAGCAACGTGGAGACCTGCACAACACAACCACAGAACTTTGTTCCCAACTTACGATGAGGTTGTCAATCTCACCGTGTTTTGCGGAAAACAAAGGATTAAACGTATCGAATGGAAGGTAGAAGTTTGCAGGAAGTAAACACAAAGCAGTAAACAGTTTATAGACTGAATGTAAAAAACAAGGATCGGGATCCATAGTTCACTAGAGGTGGCTCTCCTTAAGATAGATAACATGCTAGGTGAACAAATTACAGCGGGGCAATTGACAAACATCGAGAAAGCAATACATGCATATACTAATCATCTTGACTCCTTTGAGATTCGATTGGGCATTACAACATTATACATAGATCGCCATCCAACTGCATCTATAAATAATAATCCACCTTCAGGTTATCATTAGAACCCCCTCTAGTATTAAGTTGCAAGCAACAGATTATTGCTTTACGAACTGCGTGTAAAGTAAACAATACGATTGTTCTACTTGGCCAAGATAGCTACTAACAACGGAAAGCATGCAAGATCACAAATAACAAAGACATGATAGAATCAATAATCAATCTGAAATAGCATCTCAATATCCATCGGATCCCCGCAAACACAACATGCAGAATTACAAATAGATGATCTTGATCATGAATGGAGCTCACAAGATCTAAACATGAAAGCACAAAGGAGGAGAACCAGCCATCTAGCTACTACATGGATCCGTAGTCCAAGGATGAACTACTCACGCATCACACCGGAGGCTTGCATGGTGATGAAGAAGGCCTCCAGGGTGAATTCCCCTCTCCGGCAGGGTGCCGGGAAGAGCTTCAGATCCCTCCCTATCTAGGGATGGAGATGATGGGGGCTACAGACTCATTCGTGGATTTTTGATCGGGCCCTTAGGGTTTTCTTCTCGAGGGCATCTTATAGGCGGAAGGGGAGGCCGAGGGGGTGCCAGGGGCCACCACACCACCCCCTGGCGCGGGCCAAGCCTGGCCGCGTGGCCAGGTGGTGTGGCCGGCCTCTGGCCCCTCTCCGTCTCGTATTCTGGCATCTGATGACTTCCGGAAAAATAGGCACTTTGGCTTTTGTCCCGTCCAATTCCGAGAATATTCATTTTCTGACTTTCCTGGAACCAATAATAGCAGAAAACAGGCAGCTGGCACTGTGGCTCTTGTTAATACGTTAGTCCAAGAAATCATATGAAAAGTACTCCAAAGTTGGAACAAAACACAAGAAAGTGGATAAAACTAAGCATGGAACATCAAAAATTATAGATACATTTGCAATGTATCAACATCCGCAAGCTTAACTCCTGCTCTTCCTCGAGTAGGTAAGTGATAAAAAGAAAGAATAATTTTTGAGGTGACATGCACCATCAAAGACTTGATCAAAGTATTTGTAAAACATTCAAAGCTGGGATCATAGTACTTCAATCATAGCATGAAAGACAAAGTTCTAGCAATAAGACAAAGAAACTATGATGCAACATGAAAAGGCACAAACAAAAGATTCATGAATAACAATGCTTTGCAAGACGTTTGTTTGTTTCACATAAACAAAACATAGCATAATAGTATTCAGCTTGTCCCTCATAGAGTAGCAAATATAAATGCATAGGACACCTTCAAATTTCATAAGAGTGACTAGATACAAATAGTTTAAAACAAGCAATATCAAAGTATGCATCAATCAACTAGTCTTGGGACAATGCACATAGAACTAAGAATGGCCACTATGCTCTCAAAGTAGGTGCATAAAGGTAGAAGGTGGAGACTCAATATAATGGTGGAAGGGAGGCCTTTTTATAAAAGGAAGTAGGGATTCAAGTCTCATAAAGAGATTCCAAAAATTATGGTACTTATAGCTTTCAGCTCTCATTGCCCCTATCATAATCATCTTGAAGTTATTAAGGTTAAAGTGAACAAACTATGGTGTACATGCTTGACGAAGTATAAGTTAGAAATCTCATGTCCCTTGTATACGAGGGCCGCTCCTCATGCTACTCAAGTTTAGTCACCGGTAATTTCTTGTCATTGTAAGTACATGTGTATCATAGAGAACCGCCAACGGGGTACCCCTTGCCCGATGATACGGAAGAATCCCCATATAAAAATGACAAGGCAAGCAGACAACGAGCATCTCAGCAATCTTCTTATTTACCATGGGAATATGGTGTTTTTTTCTCTCTTTCCTTTTTTCATAATCTCTTTTTTTTCCTTTTCTCTTTTTTTCTCAATAGGACTATTTTTTTATAAGAAGAATGCTTCATAGACAGCTCATTATGGTTACGCTGCAGGTTTCCACCATGTCAGCATGGATTAGACCAGCGGCCCATGCGTTTCTCTAACACATATACATAACTCCATGGACTTACAAGCTCCCCTTTCATTTCACACCGACGACATCCATATACAAAAGAGCATGATATCAACTAGGTACAAGTACCAAGTGCAATGTTGAAAGCGTTCCCCATGAAATCATGGTTCTACTAATTCCCAACAAATAAGTGCAAGCATATACAACATAGACGACACAATGGTTCAAGTTTATTAAGGGCAAGAAAAGTAAAGTGTGCCATCAAGTTCGTGAGAGATTTAATCACTAGTTTTCTCATAACAAGTTTAATTTGGAAGGTAAACAAAAGCATGAATATAATTGGAATAGCATAAGCTAGTAGGTAGGTATGGTGGACTCTTTGGAATAACTTGGTTTAGGGAGTTGGATGCATGAGTGGAACTCATACTTTGTTGTGGAGGCTAGCAAAAGACTGGTAGCGACAAACTAAGAGAGCAATAATGGCCATAATCATGCAGAGCGACAAAACATCATCGATCAAAGCAAAAAGTGATACTACAAGTTGGAAACTAAAGGATCATAAAGGCTAAGGTGACTTCAGATAGTCATAACATGGTGTGAGCATGCGCCAAGTCAACCCAAATAAAGCATCAAAGGAGAATACCACTATACTATGCTTTAATATGCTAAAACAACGCATGATTCATCCAAGGCACATTAAGCAATCTCAATTGTTTATAACAAGTCATGCTACAGCAAAGAATACTAAGCATAAAGCCAAAACAATATCAAGCATGGCATGACAAAGCATAGGTCACAGTCAAAAACGAGCTCTTTTTACCACATAAGTATGAACTTTCCTACTCTTTTGCAGACTAAACCAAACTATTTGCAAACCAATGTATGAAAGAGGGGGTCCAACCAATTTATTCATAAAACTAAGCAAACCAAAGAAAACGAAAAACCAAAACAAAAACGAAAAAGAAGACGCTCCAAAAACAACACAACTGTGCATGAAACAATAAAAATGAAGCGTTTGGAAGAAACCTGGGATTTTTATTGATGAAGAGGGGGATGCCTTGGGCATCCCCAAGCTTTGACGCTTGCACTTCTTGGATATTTCTTGGGGTGACATGCGTGGCATCCTCAAGCTTGAGCTTTAGTCCATACTTCATCTCATTACTCATTCCTTCCATACACCTGAAATTTTTCCTTCATACAAAAGTTCACACAATCTTTATTAGCAACATTAGTGCACTCAAGATAAATGAGTCTTAAAATTCAGTTCTAACACCAAATAAACTTCCATTAGAACACTAGATACTGTATCACTTCCCTCAAAAAGCTCAATTCCCCAAAAGAACTCAAAAAGGAACCAACAAGAAGCAAATGCAGAAAATGGCAGAAATCTGTCAAAACAGACCAGCAGGTAAAGACGAATTTTTTCGAAGACCTTATGTTGCTCAAATCAAAAAGTGTTGAACTTACGAAAGTTAGATAACAACCTGGGGCAGAAGAACAAAAATTCACGCCTCAAAAAGACGTTCAGAGATTTTACATGAATTTTTATGGTGAATCACAGAAATCTGTTTCGGGACAGCAACTTTCCCAATCATTACTTCTCTCTCATTAGAGGTTACTCTTGGCACAAAAAGCAAATAAAAAGGATAAGGAGAGGTTATTACAGAGGTAATAACTTACAAGACTCATCTAAAACTTTTGGGTTATCTCCCAATAAGTACTTTTCTTTAACGCCTTTAAGTTAGGCAAAAGAAGCATGAAAGAATCAAGTGTTCTCAAATGAAGAAGCATTAAGACCAGGAGAAGCAAAAGAAATCTTCTCTCTACTCTTAGGGAAGTGTTCTATACCTTTCTTGAGTGGGAGTTGATATTTAATGGTGCCTTCTTTCATATCAATGATGGCACCGATAGTTCTAAGAAAAGGTCTTCCCAAAGTAATAGGACAAGAAGCATTGCATTCAACATCCAAAACGTAGAAATTAACGGGGACATAGACATTGTTAACCATAATAAGAACATCATTAAGACTCCCCATGAGTTTATTTTTAGCATTATCATCAAGTGGGACATTCAAATAACAATCTTCAAGAGGAGGCAAATCAAGCATATCATAAATCCTTCTAGGCATAATAGAAACACTACTATCAAGATCACATAAAGCTTTGAAATCAAAGTCATTCACTTTCATATTAATGATGGGTTCCCAACCATCTTCTTGTTTTATAGGAATAGAAGATTTATGTTTCATCTTTTCTTCTTTAATCTTTATGAGAGCATCAGTAATGTGTTTTGTAAAGGCCATGTTCATAGCACTAGCATTAGGACTTTTAGCAAGCTTTTGTAGGAACTTAATAACTTCAGAGATATTGCTACCATCAAGATCAAAATCAAAATTATCATCTAAAGTAGTAGAACTATTACTAGCCTCAACACTAGTGGTGGTAATAGTAGAAACACTAATGTTTCTAGCAATTTCATCTTCTCTTTCCCACTTATCATGTAATTCAGCTAATAGTCTAACATTTTCATCAATTCTTACTTGTATAGCATTAGTAGCTGCAAAGGGATTATCATTAGTTTCAGGTTTAGCAGCCATTTTATTCAAAGAGGATTGAGCTTCAGCCAAAGATGCTATATTTCTTTCAGCATTAGAGAGTTTTTCCTCAATAGTTTTATTGAAAGCAGTTTGCTTACTAATAAAGTCTTTAAGAATAACTTCAAGTTCAGACGGTGCACTCCTATTATTGTTGTAAGAATTTCCATAAGCATTACCATTGTTGGGAGGATATGGCTTATAATTGTTGTTACCAAAATTACTCCTATAGGCATTGTTGCTAAAATTGTTATTTCTTATGAAGTTCACATCAACTTGCTCTTCTTGAGCAACAAAAGAAGCCAAAGGAACATTATTTGGATCAATATGGGATTTCCCATTAATAAGCATAGACATAATAATATCAATCTTATCACTCAAGGAGGAAGTTTCCTCAACAGAATTTACCTTCCTACCTTGTGAGCTCTCTCAGTATGCCATTCAGAATAATTAACCATCATATTGTCCAGAAGTTTTGTTGCAGCACCCAAAGTGATGGTCATAAAGGTACCTCCAGCAGCAGAATCCAATAGGTTCCTTGAAGAATAGTTCAATCCTGCATAAAAAGTTTGGATGATCATCCAAGCAGTCAGTCCATGAGTGGGACAATTCTTTACCAAAGATTTCATTCTTTCCCAAGCTTGAGCAATATGTTCATTATCAAGTTGTTTAAACTTCATTATTTCACTTCTCATAGATATAATCTTAGCAGGAGGATAGTATTTTCCAATGAAAGCATCTTTGCATTTAGTCCAAGAATCAATACTATTCCTAGTTAAGGAATTCAACCACTCTTTAGCTTTTCCTCTCAAAGAGAAAGGAAACAATTTCCGCTTAATAATATCACCATCTATATCCCTATGCTTTTTCATCTCACAAAGTTCAACAAAGTTATTTAGATGGGAAGCAGCATCTTTATTACCAATACCAGAAAATTGTTCTCTCATAACAAGATTGAGTAAAGCAGGTTTTATCTCAAAGAAAGTATCTTCAGGCATAGGTGGAGCAATTGGTGTGCTCATAAAATCATTGTTGTTGGTGCTAGTGAAGTCACACAACTTAGTGTTTTCAAGAGTAGTCATTTTTTTGTGTTTTCAAATAAGAAAGCAAACTAGTAAAACTATTTTATTTGTGTTTTTTGATAACAAAGCAAGCAAACAAAGCAAAAAGAAACTAAGGAAAGCAAAAATAACAAAGTAAAGAGATTGGGTATGAGGGACTCCCCTTGTGAAGATGTCCTTGACTCCCTGGCAACGGCGCCGGAAAAATGCTTGATGGCTCTATGTATGGCGCCAGAAAAATGCTGGAGCATGGTTGATGTAGAGGTCGTTGGGAACCCCAAGAGGAAGGTATGATGAGCACAGCAGCAAGTTTCCCTCAGTATGAAACCAAGGTTTAATCGAACCAGTAGGAGCAAGGAAACACCCCAAAGGTGTTGCTAGCTGAGCCTTGGCAGGGCGCACTATCGGTGCTAGTAGCAACGTGGAGACCTGCACAACACAACCACAGAACTTTGTTCCCAACTTACGATGAGGTTGTCAATCTCACCGGTGTTTTGCGGAAAACAAAGGATTAAACGTATCGAATGAAAAGAAGTAAAAGTTTGCAGGAAGTAAACACAAAGCAGTAAACAGTTTATAGATTGAATGTAAAAAACAAGGATCGGGATCCATAGTTCACTAGAGGTGGCTCTCCTTAAGATAGATAACATGCTGGGTGAACAAATTACAGCGGGGCAATTGACAAACATCGAGAAAGCAATACATGCATATACTAATCATCTTGACTCCTTTGAGATTCGATTGGGCATTACAACATTATACATAGACCGCCATCCAACTGCATCTATGAATAATAATCCACCTTTAGGTTATCATCCGAACCCCCTCTAGTATTAAGTTGCAAGCAACAGATTATTGCTTTACGAACTGCGTGTAAAGTAAACAATATGATTGTTCTATGAACAAAGGGTTGTTGTTTTCTCCCTAGTAGCAACAGCACATCTAGTACCTTAGAGATTTCTGTCACTTCCCCAGATTACTAGAGGCATGAACCACTATCGAGCATAAATACTAACTCTTGGAGTTGCTAGCATCTACTTGGCCAAGATAGCTACTAACAACAGAAAGCATGCAAGATCACAAATAACAAAGACATGATAGAATCAATAATCAATCTGAAATAGCATCTCAATATCCATCAGATCCCCGCAAACACAACATGCAGAATTACAAATAGATGATCTTAATCAGGAACGGAGCTCACAAGATCTAAACATGAAAGCACAAAGGAGGAGAACCAGCCATCTAGCTACTACATGGATCCATAGTCCAAGGATGAACTACTCACGCATCACACCGGAGGCTTACATGGTGATGAAGAAGGCCTTCAGGGTGAATTCCCCTCTCCGGTAGAGTGCTAGGAAGAGCTTCAGATCCCTCCCGATCTAGGGATGGAGATAACGGTGGCTACAGACTCTTTTGTGTATTTTTGATCGGGCCCTTAGTGGGTTGTCCCGAGGGCATCTTATAGGCGGAAGGGGAGGCCGAGGGGGTGCCAGCGGCCACCACACCACCCCCTGGCGCGGGCCAAGCCTGGCTGCACGGCCAGGTGGTGTGGCCAGCCTCTGGCCCCTCTCCGTCTCGTATTCTGGCATCTGATGACTTCCGGAAAAATAGGCACTTTGGCTTTTGTCCCGTCCAATTCCGAGAATATTCATTTTCTGACTTTCCTGGAACCAAAAACAGCAGAAAACAGGCAGCTGGCACTGTGGCTCTTGTTAATAGGTTAGTCCAAGAAATCATATGAAAAGTACTCCAAAGTTGGAACAAAACACAAGAAAGTGATAAAACTAAGCATGGAACATCAAAAATTATAGATACATTTGCAATGTATCACCCCGCTACAAAACGGGCTGGCAGGACAAAAGAGGTTGTGCAAGTTCTCATTGCGAGCATGTATGACTATATATGGAACACATGCCTAGGATTATCTAGTACTTGGATGCTTTATCTTATTTATCTGCAATTGCCCTATGTTATGATTACTATGTGAATTGTCTTGTCCATGCAACGCCCGTCCATCCATCCCTATGCCTACCACACTCGAATCCTATTGTTACTGCTATTGTTACTACTGTCTTTACTTTACTACTGCTGCTACTTTGCTATTCCTACTATAAAACGGTTGCTACTGATAAACTGCGGTGAGCAAAATTGTTTCCAGGTGCAGCTAAATTGACAACTCAGTTGTTAAGGCTTATAAATATTCTTTGGCTCCCCTTGTGTCGAATCAATAAATTGGGTTTCACTTCCCTCGAAAATACTGCAATACACCCCCTATACTTGTGGGTCATCAAGACTATTTTCTGGCGCCATTGCCGGGGAGCATAGCTTTATTTATCAAGTTCACTTGGATTCTCTATTGTTCATTGCTATCCATCCATCATGGGTAAATCTCGTGATGGCAAGGTTACTATTTTACCATCCACTACAAGAAGAGGTACGATTCTGAACACCTCTATTGCTCTTGATTCACCATATGTTATGAGTAAGCTCGTTACACCACCACATACACATGCTACACACACTGCTACTACTGCTGAATCTGAAACTTCTGATGCTTCTGATGCTGCTTCTACTATGCTTGATAAGAGTGGTTCATTAGGTCCTTTCCTAGATGCTATGATTGCTAGAACTATAGCTGGAAATACTGAAACTCCTAATGAAGACACTACTACTACACCTGTTAGTTCACCTGAGTCTAGTGAGAGTTATGACATTAAAGATGGTTATGTTGAGATGACCGATGAATTTATTAAAGTATGTAAAAACACCCATGATAGGAGCGCTGCTAAGAGTCTCCTTGAGAGGCGTACTATTAGACCCAAATTGTCTCCTGTTGCTAAGTTTGCTGCTTCTCCCATAAACATTATAGATGAAGATTATGATTTCTCTCTCGATCTATCTTATATAGCTATTCTTGAGAAAGAACCTTTTTGTGGGACTAAGAATGAAAGTGCGGTAGCACACATGAATGAACTTTCTACCATGAGTGGCTTGTTTTCTGATGATATTAAGATGCGTACTTACTTTGTTGCTAAGATTTTCCCCTTTTCACTGAAAGGATAAGCTAAAACTTGGTTTAGTAATTTACCTCCTGGATCTATTGATAGCCCTAATTGCTTGATTAGTACTTTCCTGCAGAAATATTTTCCTCCAAGTGCTAGACATCCTATTTTGCAGGAACTTTTTGATTTTAAACAGGGAGAAAAAGAGGTATTGCCTGAATCTTGGGCAAGGTTTTGTGCTTTGATTCATGCACAAGCTGGAAGTCCATTACCTAAGAATGAGCTTCTTGATATATTTTATAATGGACTAACTGAAGAATCTAGTACATACCTAGATAGTTGTGCTGATTGTGTTTTCAGGAATAGGACTCCTAAGGAAGCTGAGGAATTAATGGCTAGAATAAGTAAGAATTATGAAGATTGGGCTCCTCCTAAACAATCTATATCTGAAGTAATTGTACCTGAACCTACTATTCCGGTGCCTATTCCAACATCAAAGAAGAGGGGAGTTATTGAATTAAATGATGAAGTGATGAAGGAAGCTAAGAAATGTCTTTAGGAGAAGGGAATTAAAGCTGCAGATGTCAAGAATTTACCTCCTATAGAAGAATTATGTAAGCCTATTCCCTACTCATCCACTATTGAGGTACACTCTCTCCAACACTTTGATGAAGGTGATATCCCTTACTCTAAACCTCCTGATCAATGATTAGAAGAATTCGATATCTTTATTGTTAAGCAAGATAATTTTAATAAAAGGGTGCAAAATCATCTAATGGAAAACACTAGAGCTATTGTTGAGTTGAAAGATATTGTGGAAAGAACCTCTAATGATGTTAAAATGATTGTTAAACACTTTCAAATGGTTCAAACTCAAATAGATCAACTCGTTAAAGTGCAAAAAGACTTGCTAGTTAATGCTGCTAAAGAAAAACATGCTTATGAAATTAGAACTAGAAGTGGTGCTGCTACCCAGGATCCTCTATATCCTGAGGGGCATCCCAAAAGAATTGAGCAGGATTTTCAACAAGCTAAAAATAGTGGATCTACTCGTAAGAAAAGGAAAAAGAAACATAAAACTATTGTAGAACCCTCTGAACCCGCTATAGATCCTAATAGTATATCTATTTCTGATGCTGAAACTGAAAGTGGTAATGAAGAAAATGAAGCTCCTAATGAAAAAAAGTTGAAGAAGAACCTAAAAAACACACTAAGAATACTAAATACACTAAAGAAGATTTTGTTGCTAAGAAACATGGTAGTGAAAGAGAACCTTGGGTCCAAAAACCTATGCCTTTCCCTGATAAGAAACACAAGTCAAAGGAAGATGAACACTATAATACATTTTGTGAGTGGATGAAACCTTTATTCTTGCAAATTCCTTTGACTGATGCTATTAAATTGCCTCCTTACTCAAAGTATATGAAGGATATTGTCTCGAATAAAACGAAGATCCCTAATGAAGAAATTTCTACTTTGCTTGCTAATTATTCATTTAATGGTAAGGTTCCTAAGAAACTTGGAGACCCTGGGATTCCAACTATCCCTTGCTCTATTAAGAATAGTTATATTAGAACTACTTTGTGTGATTTGGGAGCTGGAGTTAGTGTTATGCCTTTCTCTCTCTATAAGAGGCTTCAACTAGAAAAATTAATACCAACTGATATATCTTTGCAAATGGCTGATAAATCTACCACTATTCCTATTGGTATATGTGAGGATGTACCTGTTCAAGTGGCTCATAATTTCTTGATATTAACTGATTTTGTTGTGCTTGAAATGCCTGAAGATGATAATATGTCTATTATTCTTGGGAGACCTTTTCTTAATACTGCAGGAGCTGTTATTAATTGTAATCAAGGAAAGGTGACTTTCAATGTTAATGACAAGGAACATACTGTCTACTTCCCCAAGAAGATTGAAAGAACTTATGGTTTGAATTCAATTGAACATGTTGAGGGCATTCAAGTTGGATAAATATATTGTCCCATACCAAGAGAAAAATTTGAAACTATTATGATTGGGACCATTGCTATCAAGGTTGAGGTAACATAATCATAAGTGGAATACAAAGTTTTGTCTCAAATGGAATTATTTTTGGTAACAAGACCTGATCAACCTTGTTAACAAAAGGATTTCGTTGAACAAAACAATGTTTTCACTATGATTATCTCCGTTTACTTCTATTCTATCCATTTTAGTTTTTCTTTCGTTTAGTTTTCTTTTTGTTGGTAGTTGCTTGCATGTTAGAGTGTCTTAGAACTTCTGCAGTCCTAGCTTTGTTTTGTCCTTGCATCTTTTTCCAAAAAAATCTGTCTGTCAGAAAATCATTCTTCTATACCTGAAAATTTGCCCAAAAATAAAGTGTCTCGAAAAATTCCATAAAATTCATATTAAATTTTTACGTGAAAAAAGGGACAGAGGAGTGCCTGGGAGGTACCAGGTGGACCCACCAGGTAGACACACCACCTGGTGGTGCGGCCTACCCTGGGAGGCGCCATGCCCTGGTGTGGGCCACCCCTGGCCCCCACTAACTCTCTCACCTGCCATTTTCTTCTCTCTCCCGAGTAAGCTCCAGTTCATTGCTCAAAATCGTGTTCTTGCTGTGCTTGCTCTCGATTTTTCGATCTCCTTGCTCATCCATCTTTCTTGCTGAAATTTGGAGCATTTGTTCCCTGGTATGTGACTCCTCTCCTTGTCCAAGTAGATTTGAGTTTAGTGGATTATATCTTGAGTATTTTGCTGCTATAGGTGATAGGTTATGAGAGCTTGTAAGCTTGTTTGATGCTTAGATATATAGTTTGATGCATGTTTAGGCCTCTTACAAGTCCCTATGAGTAGAATCCTTCATCTTATTCACTTTGCAATCACTTGTTTAATAGGTGTTTAAATTTCAGAATAGAAGATGAGTGAGCACCACCTAAACCAACATGAACTATGGGTGCCTGAGATCATGAAGGTCCACCGGGAGGAGGAAGTTTTTCCTTACATTTATCCTTGTTCTGAGTTCATGAGAGCTGCGGGAATTCTCCAAGATTTCCACACTTTGGTTTCTAATGCAGGGTTAGAGCACTTTTGGGAAGACGAGCCTTGTCAATTTGTGAAGCTAACCATGTCTGTGGTGCAGGACTTTCAATTTAGTCACTCTTTGTCTAACCCCATGGTCCACTACAAAATTTACAATATTGCTGACCTTTCTCTTGATGATTTTTGTGCAGCTATTAAGGTACCTCAATGGGGATCATGTAGAAGGATTAAGGAGCGACCTGAACCACTCATGGATTTATACGCAGAAATTTTCCAAGGGAGCAGCTTCTCGAAGGAGAATGGGAAAATCCGTAACATTCACCTTCCCTCTATTCGTTACTTTGCCTACTTTGTTGCCAAGTGTGTTCTTGCTAGGAAAACTGCCAATAAGTTATCTTCATATGATCTAGCATTTATCTCTGCTACTCTTAAACGAGATAGGTCTTACAACTTAGGTGCTTTGATAGCTTTCTGTCTTGCTGCTAACCGTGAGAAAGGTGGAATTTGTGGAGGCCTCATTGCTTCTCGTTTACTAGCATTGCATGGTTTACTGCCTCATCATCTAGACCTATAGTTTCCCATAGAAAGGCTTGATCTTAATTCCATGATACAGCATAAATTTGTTTCCTCATGGGCTAGTATGAGTGAGTTGTCTTATGAAATAACCTTTCTCAAAGATGGGTGGAGAAAGAGCAAGTCTGAGCGTGTTGTTCTTTTGCCTGCACCTATTTTGTTTAACCTTGATAACAGGGAAGGATGGTCCCTCACTAAGGAGGAGCTTGAAACGTACTTGGGAGAGCTCTCCCAACAGGAGTAGGATACTAGAAGGGAGGTCACAGATGATTCGGTCCAACCCTCGAAGTCTTCATATCAGCAGCTTGCTTATGACTGGGGAGCTTCTTCTTCTTCCCATGGGCCCAACTACAATCACTCTTATCATGATCCTCCTGCTTAGAACCCTTACCCGTATCTGGATTGATACCCACTTAGGCCAAAAGCCTAAGCTTGGGGGGAGGTACGCCGACATCGCACTCATCTCCTTATCATGTTGCGTCGGTACTTTGTATATTCATGTTTTGTTCTCTTTTTAGTTTTTGTTCTTTCTTTGCTTTTGCTTTCTAAAACACAAAAAGACCAAAAATATTTCTGTTGTTTCTCTTTGTTTGCTTCTTCTTCTTTTTTTGCCTTGGTTTGTTTTTCCCTTTTGCTTCGTTTGAACTATTCGAAAAACCCAAAAAGATTTTGCTTTGCTTGTTTTTCCTCTTTGGCTCTTGTTATAAAAATAATAATCGAAAACACCAAAAATATTTGTCGTTCTTCTTTGGTTTTGTGAGTTTGCTACAGGGTTCATCAGTCCTCAGTGGATATTGGTTTCATATTATTATTCAAGCCACACAAGTGAAGAGCAATAATGAGGATTAATGACAACTTGAGGCGTGGTAAGAGGCTGGTAACGAACTCTATTTGTTTTCATTTTTGTACATATACTCATCATTGTGGGCATACTTAGTCTGTTCGTGTAGGGTGTATGTTATATTTGGATGCTTAATAGGTCTTGCTTTCGTATGATTAGTTCCAGCTTGCTAATAGTTTGTAGCATGTCTTATGAATGTTTGCTTGCATTACTCTATTCATAATTTGGTATGACACCGTGGTATCCTCCTCTGAATGTTTCATTTGAATTGACTTGGCACATGCTCACACATGCACATGACTATAATAATCAGTTAAGACTCGATGAATTATTTTGCCTTGAGGATCTTGAATCACTTTCATGCCATGATTAGTCCTGTTTTGTTGCAAGCATGATTATGACAGCTATTGCTCTCTCGTTTGTCGCTCCCTTACTATTACTAGCCTTCATTTTCACTGAGTATGTTTTACTCATGTTTCCAACTCCCCAAAAGCAAATATTGCCAAAGTGTCCACCATACCTACCTATTATCATCATTTGCTACGTTCGTGCATATTCAATATGCCTTGTTTTCTTCCGAATAAAATGTTTGTTTGTTATGGGAAAGTTAGTTAGTAAAGCTCTCATGAACTTGATGGCACACTTTACTTTCTTGCATTTAATAAACCTGAACCATTGCGTCCTTCTTTGTTGCGTATATGCTTGCACTTTATAAGTTGAAGTTAGCAGAACCATGTATCTTGGGGAACGCTTTCAACATTGCACTGGTACTTAGTACCTCGTTGATATCATGTTCTTTTGCTTATGGATCCCGGCGGTGTGAAATAAAAGTGGAACTTGTAAGATAATGGAGTTTGTATGTATGTTAGAGAAACGCCTAGGCCGCTAGCCTAAGCCATGCCTAATCATGGTGGAAACTTGCAGCATAACTATAATGAGCATTCTATGAAGCATCCTCAATAAAAATCTATGCACATAGTAAATAAAAATATCGCTGAGATGCTCATTGTCTGCTTGCCTTGTTATTTTGATTATGGGATAGCTCCTATGTCATGTGCAAGGGGTACCCCGTTGGCGGTTCTCTATGATACATATATACTTACAATGACAAGAGCTTACTTGTGACTGAAGTTGAGTAGCATGAGGATCGGTCTTCGTAAGTAAGGGGCATGAGACTTCGATTTATAACTTGTCAAGCATATCCTCTTAGTTGTGTCACTTTAACCTTAACCATTTAAAGATGCTTATGATAGGGGCAATGAGAGCTCAAAGCTAACAAGTACCATACTTTCAACATTTGGAAGCCTTTCAAACTATTCAAAACCTTTTCCTTTACTTATTGAGTCTCCACATATTCTGTGAGCACCTTCTTGAGAGCATAGTTGTCATTCTTTGTGCTTGTCTCAAAACTTGATTATTTGTGTTATGACTTTGATGCTTGTATCTTTGATATCTTTACTTCTAGTCTTCACCTGAACTTCAGAGGTGCCTTAAATCAAAGGCAAACGAGATATCACTCTATCATACCTTTTTATGAGCATTGTAATGTTGCTTATGTTTATGCTTCATGCTACTTATTATTTTTGAGTTGGAATCTCTTCATAGCTTGCAATGCCTATTAAGTAAACTTAGTTGCATACTCCTTATTATGAATTGTCTAAGTAGTTGATCACATGCTGAGAATATATACATCATATGAAGCAAATGTGTTCGTGAAAGTTCTTTTATCGCACTCAGTTTTCAACTGAATTGCTTGAGGACAAGCAATAAGCTAAGCTTGGAGGGAGTTGATACGTCAAAAACGTATCTACTTTCCCGAACACTTTTGCTATTGTTTCTCCTCTAAACTTGTGTGATTTGGATGCAACTAACACGGACTGACGCTGTGTTCAGCAGAATTGTCTTGGTGTCTACTTTTTGTGCAGAAAATCAACTATTAGGAAAAATCCCGGAAAATATGCCAAAAATCCTATTTCACCAGAAGACTCCCGGAGCCAGAATACGAGACGGAGGGGGGCTGGGCCCAGGCCACACCACCTGGCCACGCGGGCTAGCCCAAGCCGCGCCAGGGGGTGGTCTGGCCGCCCCAGACTTCCCCTTAGTCTCCCTCTTCGCCTATAAGTTGCCTTTTGACCTAAAAACTCAGGGGGTCGACGTTTTTCAGAAGGAGTTCCGCTCCGCCGCCACCACCATATTCCACGAAACAGCACCAGAAACTCCATTCTGGCACCCTGCTGGGACGGGGAATTGGAGGAGATCATCACCATCACTTCTCCATCGACCATCCATGTTTCCCCCATCTATGAGTGATTAATCCCCCGCTGTAGGCTATGGGGATGGTAGGGATTGGATGAGATCGTTCATGTAATGGCATCAGATTGTTTGGGCATGGTGCCTAGTATCTTTTATTAGTGCTTTATGACTTTGTTGCAACTTGTTATGCTTAATGCTTGTCACTAGGGCCCGAGTGCCATGATTTCAGATCTGAACATGTTATTGATTCATTATGATAGTATTGTTTATGGACTTATCTGCAAGTTGTATACACATGTTGTTGTCCGAAACCAATGGCCCCGAAGTGACAGAAATCGGGATAACCGGAGGGAATGGCTTTGATGTGAGGATCACATGTCTTCACGGAGTGTTAATGCTTTGCTCTGGTGCTCTATTAAAAGGAGCACCTTAATTGCCAGTAGTTCCCTTGAGGCCTCGCTGCAAACGGCCTGGCAGGACAAAAGATGTTGTGCAAGTTCTCATTGCGAGCACGTATGACTATATATGGAACACATGCCTAGGATTATCTATTACTTGGATGCTTTATCTTATTTATGTGCAATTGCCCTATGTTCTGATTGCTATGTGAATTGTCTTGTCCATGCAACGCCCGTCCATCCATCCCTATGCCTACCGCACTCGAATCCTATTATTACTGCTATTGTTACTACTGTCTTACTTTACTACTGCTGCTACTTTACTATTCCTACTATAAAATTGTTGCTACTGATAAACTACGGTGAGCAAGATTGTTTCCAGGTGCAGCTGAATTGACAACTCAGTTGTTAAGGCTTATAAATATTCTTTGGCTCCCCTTGTGTCGAATCAATAAATTGGGTTTCACTTCCCTCGAAAATACTGTGATACACCCCCTATACTTGTGGGTCATCAGATATGTAGCATATGGGTGGGAACCCTCAACGTCCCACGATTGTTCTGGCATCTGACGGTCTAAACTAACCATTGTCGTAATTCAAGATGTATGCATGGCGTACACCAAGGGGACATGTGGGGTCACGAAGGGGACAATGATTGGCTTGGATCATCTACTGGGCCCCACATCACGGAATTGTGAACGGGAAAGTATGCCCAGTTGTGCAACAAGGAGTTGGTCTCTTATGGGTAAAGAAACACACCTCTACAGAGTGTAAGAATTGTGACATGTTACTCCATGTTCCAGGAAGGATCTACGAACGCGGCAGGAAAGGAACTCCATGAAGTTTTGATGTCTACGCACGCTCTTATTCTTGTAGACAGTGTTGGCCCTCCAAGTGTAGAGGTTTGTAGAACAATAGCAAGTTTCCCTTAAGTGGATCACCCAAGTTTTATCGAACTCAGGGAGGAAGTGGTGGAAGGTATCCCTCTCAAGCAACCTTGCAATCAAGATACAAGAAGTCTCTTGTGTCCCCAACACACCCAATACACTTGTCAGGTGTATAGGTGCACTAGTTCAGCGAAGAGATAGTGAAATACAAGTAATATGGATGATTATAAGTGGTAAATGCAACCTTAAATAATAGTGGCAGCAAGCAAACATGTAATAGGACAGATTGTAAACGGTGTTTCAATGCTTAGAAACAAGGCCTAGGGATCATACTTTCACTAGTAGACACTCTCATATAAATATCATCTCTTCATGATGCTACCCTAAACTACTCTCTGGTTGGACGATGTAGGGCTATAACAGCACACCTTAAAGTTCGCATTCCCCATCTGGATAACCCTCACTGTCACCTTGAGCGCTAGATGGTTCCAACAAACACCACAATCTCATAGAGACATCCAACTCAAATTATACTCATGACAAGTATTTATGTAATATTAGCCAAAGTGCCACACGGTGTGCACACTGTCAACTTCACACACGTGGGGATAAGCAGAGATTCATTAAAGCACTTGAGTAGTAGAATAGATCTATAGATTACAAAGCTCCTGATCTCAATAAGATCATGCATAGAGGGAGATGAACACATAGCTATCGGTAGAGCCCTTAGCCTCGAGAGATAACTACTCCCTCCTCATCATGGGAGTCAGCAACGGCGATGGAGATGGCGGTGGAGTCGATGGAGATGGATCCGAGGGCACTTCCCCATCCTGGCAGGGTGCCGGAACAGAGACTTCTGTCCCCCGAATCTCCTCTACAGTGGCGGCGGCGATGCGGAACTTTTCGTGGAATTCTGATCTGGTATTTAGGGTTTTCGTCCTGGGAGGCTTTTATAGGCGAAGGGGCAAGGTCGATGGAGGCCTAAGGGGCCCACGTCACCCCCTGGCACAGCCTAGCCTAGCCCGCGCCACTAGGTGGTGGGGCCAACCCCTAGCCCTCCTCCGTCTCTGCTTTGGACTCTATCTTTGTATCGGGAAAGATAGGAGGTTTGGCTTTCGTTTTGTCCAATTCCGAGAATATTTCTTTACGAGCTTTTCCAAAACTAAAAACAGCAAAAAACAGGCAACTGGCACTGCGGCATCTTGTTAATATGTTAGTTCTAGAAAATGCATAAAAGTATCTCAAAATGTAGACAAAACATAAGATAGTTGATATAAAACAAGCATGGAACATCAAAAATTATAGATACGTTTACGACGTATCAAGTTCTTGTCAACCTATGAAGGCTGATGGGCATAGTTTTTGATAATAAAATCAATCTTTGAAGAAATGTTTACCGAAACTGCATAGTACCAAGGACTTATAGTTTGAGGTGGTAGTTAGAGCATCAAACTTCCCACCTTGCATATAGTGAACTTGCTGGGTAACGTTGTTACTCACCCTTTCCGTTGAACCCCTTGCTAGACTTTGAAGGCCAGGAGAATGACCAGGTGTATGCTACGGAGGTCCTGAACGATGTCTACTATGAAGAGCCGGACCTGTCTGGTGGAATCGAAGGTGTGGACTACGAAATACACTATGGAGCTGAAGACAACAAGTCATATTAGTTGTCAGGCCGTAAAATAGTTATCTAGGTTGAGCCGAGCAGCACAAACCCTATAGAATAAGTTGTTGAGCTCACGCCTTTGTTACCGTTGTGTTTTTCGTTCTTCCACTGAACTTATGAAATAAGTTATTTGGTTTGGAAGTTTGAATCTCTTGAAATCTCGAACTTCTAGTATTGTAATGATAATGAAGTGTGTATGTTTGTAATTTGGACCCGCAATGTTTCTGTTGTACCACTCTAAGGGATGTGATATTTACGGAACGGTGTTCTATGGATGTCATGTCAACGACTATAGTACTACACATGCAGTGGTATGCTGGGTCTCCGCAGCTGGTATCAGAGTAATTGCTTTGACCTTAGGTTGGAAACCTAGTAAAGGGAACTACATGTAGGAGTCTTAGGGCAATGGTAAAGAGTTCTCTAGATTATATGATGAATATTCAATTGGGAATATTTCGTTATATTTTTTAGTGCGATAATTCTTTATTATGATGCATCATTATAATTAATGGTTACTAATTATGA
This sequence comes from Avena sativa, assembly GCA_916181665.1. Taxonomy (NCBI): domain Eukaryota; kingdom Viridiplantae; phylum Streptophyta; class Magnoliopsida; order Poales; family Poaceae; genus Avena; species Avena sativa. The sequence goes on from OV702289.1 coordinate 691,101,428, forward strand.
ATATTTTCTTTACAATGGAAATGGTTTGGCTTTCGTTTTGTCCAATTCCGAGAATATTTCTTTACGAGCTTTTCCGAAACTGAAAATAGCAGAAAACAGGCAACTGGCACTTCGACATCTTGTTAATATGTTAGTTCTAGAAAATGCATAAAAGTATCTCAAAATGTAGACAAAACATAAGATAGTTGATATAAAACAAGCATGGAACATCAAAAATTATAGATACGTTTACGACGTATCAAGTTTTGGTCAACCTGTGAAGGCTGATGGGCATAGTATTTGATAATAAAATCAATCTTTGAAGAAATGTTTACCGAAACTGCATAGTACCAAGGACTTATAGTCTGAGGTGGTAGTTAGAGCATCAAACTTTCCACCTTGCGTATAGTGAACTTGCTGGGTAATGTTGTTACCCACCCTTTCCTTTGAACCCCTTGTTAGACTTTGAAGGCCAGGAGAATGACCAGGTGTATGCTACGGAGGTCCAAAACGATGTCTACTATGAAGAGCCAGACCTGTCTAGTGGAATCGAAGGGGTGGACTACGGAATACACTATGGAGCTGAAGACAACAAGTCATATTAGTTGTCAGGCAGTAAAATAGTTATCTAGGTTGAGCCGAGCAACACAAACCCTAGAGAATAAGCTGTTGAGCTCACGCCTTTGTTACCATTGTGTTTTTCGTTCTTCCACTGAACTTATGAAATAAGTTATTTTGTTTGGAAGTTTGAATCTCTTGAAATCTCGAACTTCTGGTATTGTAATGATAATGAAGTGTGTATGTTTGTAATTTGGACCCACAATGTTTCTGTTGTACCACTCTAAGGGATGTGATATTTACGGAACGGTGTTCTGTGGATGTCATGCAACGACTATAGTACTACACATGCAGTGGTATGCTGGGTCTCCGCAGCTGGTATCAGAGCAATTGCTTTGACCTTAGGTTGGAAACCTAGTAAAGGGAACTACCTGTAGGAGTCTTAGGACAATGGTAAAGAGTTCTCTAGATTATATGATGAATATTCAATTGGGAATATTCCGTTATATTTTTTAGTGCGATAATTCTTTATTATGATGCATCATTATAATTAATGGTTACTAATTATGAATATTTTCTTTACAATGGAAATTGTTTGGCTTTCGTTTTGTCCAATTCCGAGAATATTTCTTTACGAGCTTTTCCGAAACTGAAAACAGCAGAAAACAGGCAACTGGCACTGCGGCATCTTGTTAATATGTTAGTTCTAGAAAATGCATAAAAGTATCTCAAAATGTAGACAAAACATAAGATAGTTGATATAAAACAAGCATGGAACATCAAAAATTATAGATACGTTTACGACGTATCAAGTTCTGGTCAACCTGTGAAGGCTGATGGGCATAGTTTTTGATAATAAAATTAATCTTTGAAGAAATGTTTACCGAAACTGCATAGTACCAAGGACTTATAGTCTGAGGTGGTAGTTAGAGCATCAAACTTTCCACCTTGCATATAGTGAACTTGCTGGGTAATGTTGTTACTCACCCTTTCCTTTGAACCCCTTGCTAGACTTTGAAGGCCAGGAGAATGACCAGGTGTATGCTACGGAGGTCCAAAACGATGTCTACTATGAAGAGCCAGACCTGTCTAGTGGAATCGAAGGGGTGGACTACGGAATACACTATGGAGCTGAAGACAACAAGTCATATTAGTTGTCAGGCCGTAAAATAGTTATCTAGGTTGAGCCGAGCAACACAAACCCTATAGAATAAGCTGTTGAGCTCACGCCTTTGTTACCGTTGTGTTTTTCGTTCTTCCACTGAACTTATGAAATAATTTATTTTGTTTGGAAGTTTGAATCTCTTGAAATCTCGAACTTCTTGTATTGTAATGATAATGAAGTGTGTATGTTTGTAATTTGGACCCGCAATGTTTCTGTTGTACCACTCTAAGGGATGTGATATTTACGGAACGGTGTTCTGTGGATGTCATGTCAACGACTATAGTACTACACATGCAGTGGTATGCTGGGTCTCCGCAGCTGGTATCAGAGCAATTGCTTTGACCTTAGGTTGGAAACCTAGTAAAGGGAACTACATGTAGGAGTCTTAGGGCAATGGTAAAGAGTTCTCTAGATTATATGATGAATATTCAATTGGGAATATTTTGTTATATTTTTTAGTGCGATAATTCTTTATTATGATGCATCATTATAATTAATGGTTACTAATTATGAATATTTTCTTTACAATGGAAATGGCACCAAAGTTTCCAAAATGGACTTTGGCAAGGAAGGAAGAGACTCTCGATGATTATCAGGAGGCTTTAACTAAACAGCTTCGAGAACTGCTGAGGTTTTTTTGTTGCACAACTAATATTACAGTTAATACCATGGCATACCATGATGGGCGAATGTTAGCCAAATATCTGTTAGCATCCAACTACCAAAAAACTTGGTTTATATCATGATTTACCCATGGGTGAAGGTAGAAGTCACCTAGCAGCATACCATGTTGCTATTTTGGAGGCGATAGCTAATGTTCGGTAGTACAAATAAGAAGAGTTAGGGGAAGCACATATTCTGTGATTCCTCACGACTCTATAGACACGGAACCAGTTCTGGATCATCTTACTTTAGTAAAGAAGCATCCAACACTAGCTTCCAAGTTTATGGATCTATATCGACTGATGGTTGGGTCTTTGTATAAGACACATCGGGTTATTGTAGAGGATCAGATTGATATGCTAGAGGATTTAACTAATCCTGAATGAAGGGAGAAGTTAGCATCTAAACTGGAGAATGAAACAGTGGATAGGGTTAGCCCAATTTTTAAGGATGTACCTATAGATCCAACATCTTTTACACCATATCCTTATTCACCTATGCCAGAACCCACTAGATATCCTGATGAGGGCACTAGTCGTCCAGTACAACATGGGGAACCGAGGATTTGGAACTACCTATTGGAAACTCCAAAGTATGGAGGTACGAATCGATGGATGGATCTGCCGGGAATTTTATTCCTATGGAAGACTCAGTTGGGGATACCGGGCAAACTAGTCGCATGGGAGTGAGATCTTATCCCATTGATGGAAGGGATGTCTATGTAGAGGATGTAGAGTCCGATGAGGAAGATCCTGAAGAAAGGGTGTTTGAGTCACCAGAACATTATCCTACTCCAGATAACGTGCACTATCCAATTATAGCTGAGGACTATCGTACCCAATAGAGTACTTGGGGAGCATCGGAAGCGGAATATTCTGTTGATTATTCTGGAGTCGGAATATAGGAGGCGGTTGAAGAAGACAGTGATGAGGATGATTCTGAAGACACCTCAGATGAGTTGGAAGGTATGGACACACTTCAGCTGGATGATGTGTCAAGCCCAAATACTTCTGATACTGAGTATCGTCCATCAAAGAGGCAAGTCGTTCCACAGACGGTGCATCGTACTTCACGTCAGTATGGTTGTATTCCGGGTATGTACGATGAACGCCGCAGCTTCTGGGGAGCATGACCTTGAGAAGGAATATCCTAGTGGTGATACGGGAGTTAGAGTTTGAGCACTTGATCTAACGAAATAAGTGGGATATCATCCACATGAGTTTGTAATACCTAAATGGTATGGGCTTGTAATGATGTTGTACTAACTATGTTGTTTGTAATGTATAATATGTGAAATGCATATTTAGTTCTTATTTGGATTTTGTTTTCCATTGTGTGACTAGTTCTGTGCATGAAGTTGAGCTCAGAACACATATGCATGATGTAATTATGAGTGTTCACTTTATGTTATAGGACTAGGGGGTATGGAAATGGGTGTAGAGGACGAGACCGAATAGCAGCGCTTGGAGCGCGAAACTAAGGAAAAGGCGGATGAAGACGCCAGAATGTAGGCAAATTTACCACCACCACCAATGGGGCTGTTAATGGAACAGAACTTTATGCAGTACATGCAAATGATGCAAGAGTCCCAGAACAAGTTCATGGAAGGGTTAGTGGATTGAGTGGGACATCAGAGGGAACCTGAAGGACGTGGTGTGAGTCTTTCTGACTTTCAAAATGCAAGGCCGTTACCTTTTGCATCAGCCCCTGAGCCAATGGATGCAGAGGATTGGCTAGCAGAAACAGAGAGAAAGTTGAAAACTGTAGGATGCAATGATGAGGAAAAGTTGAGGTATGCAACACATCTCTTAACTAGACCCGCAGCATCTTGGTGGGATAATCGGCTAGGAATGCAACCTCCAGGTAGGGAGTATACCTGGGAGGAGTTTAAGTAGAGATTCCGTGAGTATCATGTTCCAGAAAGTGTGATGGAGTTGAAGCGTAGGGAGTTTGAAGAGCTAAAGCAGGGATATGCTAGTGTCATGAAGTACATCCGGGAGTTGAGTCAACTATCTCGTTATGCTGAGGATGAAGTGAGCACTGAGCAAAAGAGCAAGAAATGTTTCCTGCATGGTTTAAATCCATTTGTGAAGATGCAGTTGAGGATGGCCAATAAAGCAACTTTTCAACACTTACTAGATGCAGCTATCACATTTGAGGATGATTATAAGAATGTCCAAGAGGACCGAAGGAAGATAGCAAAGAAGGAAACTAATAGGATTCAAGCAAGTAATCCTAATCCCAATTTGGAGTTCAAACCTAGGAATTTACCCTTCAATAACAACAACAATACTAACAAGAATATAGTGGAGGTCAGTCCAACCCAGGGAGGAATATTATATGCAACAATTGTGGTATTCCAGGGCATTTCCAAAGGGAATGTAAGAAGCCAGTAATCATATGCTATGGTTGTGGTCAGAAGGGGCACATCAAGCCTGATTACCCAAGCAAACCACCAGGTGGTTAGCCTACAATAGGCAGTGGTCAAGCAAGAGGCGGAGGTGGACAGCCTAAGAGAGGTGGAAGTTATGGCAGAAACGACAATGGCAAGACAAGTAGACCTATTGGAAAGCTGAATTGCGTAACCTTGGAGGAGGTGGATAACTCGGATCAAGCAGTGATAGGTACGCTCAATATTCTCACAAATCCTAGAAAAGTTCTATTTGATACCGGTGCAACTACTTCATTCATATCTGAACAATTTTGCAATAATTTCGGGATTAAAAGGGCACCGTTAGAAAAACCTATGACCGTAGTTACCGCTGGAGGGATAGTGTTCATTAGAAACATCAAGTTAAATCAGGTTATCTCAATCTATGGTCAAACCTATTATGCGGATCTTTATGTGATTCCATTAAGGGGAATAGTAGTAGTATTGGGAATGGATTGGATGAGGGAGTATGGAGCTCAGATCAATTGTGAGGATAAAACTGTTTCAATCAAGTCTCCAAGTGGAGGAAGGATAGTCTATCAGGCGGATAAACATAGTCATATCATGGTAGATCTGCAGTTGAACTCAATGAAGGAGGTCAAATTAGAAGATATTCCTGTAGTGAAGGAATTTCAAGATGTTTTTCCAGCAGAGTTACCAGGATTGCCACCTGATCGAGAAATAGAGTTCACTATTGACCTGATACCTGGTACATCACCAATATCCCAAGCACCGTATAAGATGGGACCAAAAGAATTAAAAGAGCTTAAGGAGCAAATTTATGAATTAGCCAGAAAAGGATTTATTCAGGAAAGTGTATCCCCATGGGGAACTCCGGTAATTTTTGTGGATAAAAGAGATGGGGGACGAAGAATGTGTGGTGATTACATAAATCTCAACAATGTTACCATCAAGAACAAATATCCATTGCCAAGAATTCAAGATCTGTTTGATCAAGTCAAAGGAGCTGGAGTGTTTTCCAAGATTGATTTAAGATCAGGATACCATCAGATAAAAACCAAACCTGAAGATGTTCCAAAAATAGCATTTGTATCAAGATATGGTCATCATGAGTATCTCGTAGTACCTTTTGGATTGACCAATGCACCAACAATATTCATGAACCTGATGAACAAAATTTTCATGTCGTATCTGGATAAGTTTGTCATAGTGTTTATTCATGATATTTTGATATACTCTAAGGATAAAGAAGAGCATGCTGATCATTTGAGGATAGCGTTGCAAATCTTGAGAGAACATAAGTTGTATGCTAAATTCAGCAAGTGTGAATTTTGGTTGGACAAGGTAGAATTTCTTGGTCATATAATCAGTAAGGATGGAATTGCGGTAAATCCGTCAAAGTTCAATCAGTATTGGAATGGAATGCACCAACTAATGTGAAACAAATCCGAGGTTTCTTAGGCATGGCAGGCTATTATCGGAGATTCATTGAAGGTTTTTCCAAGATAGCTGGACCAATGACCAAATTGCTAAGAAAGAATGCACCATTCATATGGGATGAGAAGTGTGAAGCAAGTTTTTGGGAATTGAAAACTAGATTAACAACCGCACCAATCCTAGCTACATCGGAAAGCGAAAAAAGATTACACCATATATTGTGACGCATCCAAAGAAGGACTAGGATGTTTGCTAATGCAAGATCGCAAGGTGATTACGTATGGGTCTAGACAACTCAAACCACATGAAGTTAACTACCCAACACATGATTTGGAGTTAGCAGCAGTGGTCTTTGCTTTAAAGGGATGGAGACATTTTCTCTATGGAGCAAGATGTGAACTATACACGTATCATAAAAGTCTTAAATATTTCTTTACTCAGAAGGAGCTGAATATGAGGTAGAAAATATGGCTGGAGTTGATCTAGGATTATGATCTTACAATTAACTATACCCCAGCAAAGGCCAATGTAGTAGCAGATGCTTTAAGTCAGAAGAGTACGGATACTCAATCTATCAATAGGGAACTACCAAAAGAGTTGCAAATGGATTTGGAAAGGTTAGAAATACAATTCTTAAAGACAAAAGTTCGTGTAGGCTTAGCTACCATGAGGGTTATAGAAGAGCAAAGCAGTGATCTTCGTCATGAGATCTACCAACATCAACTTGATGATCCATTTAATGCTGAAGAAATCATAAGAATTTTCGAAGGACAAAATTTAGTTTTTCACCTAGGAGATTATGGATCTTTATGGTTCCAAAACCGTTTTTGTGTACCAGATGTATCGGAGATCAGAGAGGTGATACTCTGAGAAGCACATGAAACACCATATTCAATTCATCCAAGAAGTACGAATATGTACATGTATCTTAAGGAATTATTTTGGTGGAATAACATGAAAAGGGATATTGCAAAGTATGTATCTGAATGCCATACTTGTCAAAGGGTAAAAGCAGAACATCAAAGTCCAGCAGGACCATTACAACCTTTATAAATTCTGGAATGGGAATGGGAAGAAATTGGTATGGATTTTATCATAGGATTACCTATGACACCGAAGCGGAAGGATATGATATGGGTGATTATGGATAGATTCACGAAAAGTGCACATTTTATCCCGGTAAATCAAAAAGATAATGCCGAGAAGTTAGTCGAAATCTATGTCAAAGAGATAGTAAGTAAGCACGGAGTACCCAAGAAAATTGTATCAGATAGAGGATCTGTGTTTACTTCTGCATTTTGGAAACAATTACATGAAGCACTTGGCTCAAAGTTAGATTTCAACACAGCCTATCATCCGGAAACTAGAGGCCAAACGGAAAGGACCAATCAAATCTTAGAGGACATGCTTAGAGCTTGTGCATTAGATTTTGGAGGTTCGTGGGAAGATCATCTACCATTGGCAGAATTTTCCTACAACAATAGCTATCAAAGTAGTCTGAAAGCAGCACCATATCAAGTACTTTATGGGAGAAGATGTAGATCACCAATATGTTGGTATGAACCTGGTAGTAGCAAGGAATTTACACCAGATTATATCAAGGAGAAGCAAGATATCATCGATATTATTAGAGATCAGTTGAAGATAGCTCAAAGTCGACAAAAGAGTTATGCTGATCAAAGTCGGAGATCATGGCATCCAGAAGTGGGGGATATGGTATATCTCAAAGTAAGTCCAATGAAGGGAGTTAAGAGATTTGGAGTCAAAGGAAAATTGAGTCCAAGATATATTGGACCATTCAAGATACTGAGTCAGAACAGAACAATAGATTATTCTCTTGGGTTACCAAAAAGATTGTCTCAAGTTCATAATGTTTTTCATGTGTCACAATTATGAAAGTGTCTTAAAGTTCCTGATGATGCAATTACACATCAAGAAATTGAGTTGCAAGCAGATTTGACTTATGTGGAGAAACCCTGTAAAATTCTGCAAGAGAACTGGAAAAGGTTGAGAAAAAGTGCAATCAAATACTTCAAAGTACAATGGGAACATCACCTGGAGAGAGAAGCTACTTGGGAGAAAGAGGATGACTTAAAAGAAGCATATCCAGAACTATTTAGGTACACGTCAGCAAACTTCAGGATAAAGTTTAATTTAAGGGGGGAAGTCTATAACACCCTAGCGTTTAGGAACCAACGAAGGGTAGAAATAGGAATTTGTGCATATGCATGATTTCATCTGTAAAATCGGGATAAATTTTTCGCCAAACAAAAACCTAAAGAGATCAGAGTTTCTTTCACTATCTAGATGTAGGAATAGCTCTCTAAAGTGATTGCTATAAATTTTGACATGACCTTTAGGCATTATTGTGTTTTGGGGGGAAATATTTTGAATTCACATTTGAAATTCAAATCATTTGAATAATAATGTTTGAAAATTAGAAGTTAGAATCATTAAGTGTTTTTTAAATAGGTATTAACATTGTTTGATTATATTATAGATATATTAAACAACAATATGAAATTAGGACAAGGAAATTCAAATAAGAAATGAATTCTTATTTCTTTTTCTTTATTCCATAATAAGATTACAAATGAAGATATTACAACCAGACAGAAAATTACAAGGAATATAGTCCGACAAAATGAGTCTTTATTAAATCAAAGGAATACTAATACAAGATTCTTTACAAAGCAAATAGAAATAAGATTACAATAAGAATCTATACTATCTACCTATCCCGACCTGTTCCTGCAAAATAAATAAACCACTCAATTAGAAACAAAAGATTAGTTAATCAATTTTACTCTTAGTGGTGAAAAGTGAAATGCACTGTTCATATTACATCATAGAGTAATTGGAAGGGGCAAGTTTCACCAAAGTGCAACATCTGTTCTTTTAAACAAATAGCTTCAGTACCACATTATAAGCCAAGTGGAATAGTGGTAAGTTTCACCAGGTCAAGTAACAGTAAAAGGATGGGGAAGTTAAATACTATTTACTTGATCTCATCCACAGTCAAAGCAAACAGGGAAGCAGCTCACACACCTAAATGCATGCATTGAGGTGTCGCCAGCAGAGAGCAAGGAAGTAGTTCAAATCTCAGCAGCGTAGAGCAAAGCCAGCTTTGCTATCCACTTCACAAGAGAACCCAGCCATAGTTTCTCACCAGCATACCCAAGAACAACACAAGAATAGCACCAGATCTTGCAACAATATCACTAGATCAAATCACTTTCCACCACAGAAAACCCAAGAAATCACCATCAAAGATGGTGACTTTATGAGGGGGGTGTGCTAGGTGGACAGCAAGGTCACACAGGAGCAACAACACGAGGAGGAGCAAGACAAGGCCAAGAGGAAGCCAACACAAATCCAGAGCTACCACAAGCCAAAAGTAAAAGGCAACATCAAGACAAGGCAACCAGAGTATGTTCCAACATGTAGATCTAATCATTTTCTATCTTGCACATTCATTTTCTTGCAAGCACGTGATAAGTCGACATAGTAGACAACAGATAATAAATAGCCAGATTATGCAAGTGTTCTTGCATAGGCAAGGTCTTAGACTAGCATCCTTGCCCTATTATCTAGTTTTAACTAGATAGATACTCATCACAGCTACTAGTACATGCACATTCCTAGAAGGGTAGCACCTCTTTATCTAGCAGGTTCATATTTGCTTGAGTACCAGCTCAAGCATATCCTTTTCAACAGAAATAATCATCTTCCTAAATGATTTAGGAATCATAAATAAACACTTTCTTTTAAAACAGATAGTAAAGATGAACATTGTCTATCACTAGGTCGCACTGTACAGAAATCAATAAGTATAATCATTTTCCTACAAGCATATAGGAAGCATATCTTTATAAATCATCTGTTTACTCAGAGCAGAGACTAGCACTAGATTTACACAGTAACGGGATTAAGTCCTGAGACTAAACACATTAGTGTTTCATCAATTAACAATTAACCAAGCATCAGTACAGGGATCATCTCAACTTAACTCCATAGGAATAAATCCACCACCACAACAATTTGAGCATCTACATTAGGCTAAGCATACTTTTACAGAGAGTTTTATGATAGAATAGAGTAACAAAAGCATGATCAGCAGAGTTTTCTCTGATAGAGAACAAAGTAACAAACATGATCAACAGAAACTGACATTACACTAATAGTAGATCAACATCCAAGGATTTGCATAGGCACGATTAAACCCTAGAGCTATGCTAAATCACCACTGTAGGGGGGATGAACCCTAGAAATTTAGGGATGAACCCTAAATGGGGAAATCCATCGCAAGTGACCACATGGTGTGGGATAGGGGAAAGGTAGAGCATAGAGAGGAGATTAGAGCACTTACTCAAGGTCCTCGTAAAATTATCAAAGTGGAAGCAGAGAGGAGGCTGGCGGCAGAGAGGTGGTAGAACGGGGAGCACTCAAGGGGGCATTGCAACCCGCACCTCCACACGGTAGTAGCGGCCATGGAGAAGCGGCGCCACGAGCACTACCGCGTCAGCGAGGGAGCACCACAACGTCGGTGAGGAAGCACCAGAGCACGGCTGACCCAAACCCTAACCACGAGGTAGGGGTCAGTGCGGCCAGCGGAGAGCGCCAGTGTCAGATCGAGTGGGACAACATCGAGCAGCGATAACATCCATGTCGTCTTGCACCACGGCAATAGCCAGATGGACCTAGGGCGGTCGGAATCACGTGCGGCGGCGGCATCGAGCGGCCAGAGAGGGTCACGCAAGAGAGAAGAGAGAAGAGAGCGAGCGAGTGTGTGGTACTAGGTCGGGTGAGAGCAGCCCAATACTACCCAAGGGCATTTGTCCAGCCCTAGCGGGTTGGGTTGGGTCGGGCCAGCCCAGTGGGCCAGGCCCATGTTTTAAAAGAAGGAACTATGTAAAATACTTAATTACAAATATATCCTTGAAATAAATTAGGTTCAAGAAAAATAAATAAAAATCCTAAAATTACAAATAATATATTTTTGAAATCACAAAAATATCCTCTATCCAATAAAAATACTAGATAGTAATTTTAAGCAATTAAATATAGATCTATTATTAAAAATTATATATATTCCTTCAGGAATTTTATAAAAATATACAAAACACTTAAAATTGAATAAAAAACATTTTTAAAATTCTAAAGGGAAGTACTATCATAGAAAAATACTAGTTTGTATTTTTGAAAAGTAAATCAAGTGTAATAAGAATAAAGTTTTATTTCCTTGAAGGAATTTTAGTTAAATATATAAAAGAGTTAAAAAATAAATAAATTTATTTTTTAAACTCTTAGAATAGTACTAGTTATTATAAAATTGCTAAATAGCAAAGTAATATGAATTTAATGATTTCTTAAATAATGCTTTTCTTTTATTAATTAAAAGAAACTTAAATTTTTTACAAGGTGGGTAAAACACGCAAAGAAGAAAGAAAATAAATCATTGCATGACATTACTATGCATTGCATATTGCTTCTTTAAATATTGTCCTTACCGGGCAATAATGGTTTTCTGTAGAAACTGGAGCTCAAGGTCGGGTGAAAGTATCCGACTTCACTACCTTGCAGTCACAAGACAAGTTCACCACTTGCTCATGTCCTTTGAAGAGTCTTTATGAAAGTATTTGAAAATTGTGTGATATCACCTATGTTCTAAAAGAGATAGATAATAAGTATTTTCCCAAACAAATGAAATGCTATTATCATCCTAAGTGATGATAAATACTAAGAATTACAGGGGAATCTAAGATTCCAATCGCAAAACAACTAGGACTTAATAACCCATGACATTAGTGATTCTAGCGCCGTATATTACGCGTTAACCATAAGATTTGGAATGGACAGAGAAGTCAGCTCTCTCTTCTTCCTCTCGCATACATTCAGATGGCCAGGTCGTGGTTGTTATCCTCGTAGCGTGCATTAATTTGTAACTCGTAGAGGATATGCATCATATGGGTGGGAACCCTCAACATCCCACGATAGTTCTGGCATCTGACGGTTTGTACTAACCATTGCCGTAATTCAAGATGTGAGCATGGCATACACCAAGGGGACATGCGGGGTCATGAAGGGGGCAGTGATTTGCTTGGATCATCTACTAGGCCCCACATCACGGAATTGTGGACGGGAAAGTACGTTCAGTTGTGCAACAAGGAGTTGGTCTCTTATGGGTAAAGCAACGCACCTCTACAGAGTGTAAGAATTGTGACATGTTACTCCATGTTTGAACCCCTTGCTAGACTTTGAAGGCCGGGAGAATGACCAGGTGTATGCTACGGAGGTCCAGAATGACGTCTACTATGAAGAGTCAGACCTGTCCGGTGGAATTGAAGGGGTGGACTACAGAATACACTATGGAGCTAAAGATAACGAGTAAGAGTAGTTGTCAGGCTGTAAAATAGTTATCTAGGTTGAGCTGAGCAGCACAAACCCTATAGAATAAGCTGTTGAGCTCATGCCTTTGTCATTGTGTTTTTCGTTCTTCCGCTGAACTTATGAAATAAGTTATTTGGTTTGTAATTTTGAATATCTTGAAATCTCAAACTTTTGGTATTGTAATGATAATGAAGTGTGTATGTTTGTAATTTGGACCCGCAATGTTTCTATTGTACCACTCTAAGGGATGTGATATTTACGGAACGGTGTTCTGTGGATGTCATGTCAATGACTATAGTGTACTACACATGTAGTGGTATGCTGGGTCACCGCATTAGTCCCACCCCGGGACTTTGAGGGAGGGATTACCTCCCCTTCCCCCTATATATAGTGGGGTATTTTGACCAAATAATACAACACAATATTCAATAAAGGTTTCCTCACTTTTGGGGAGACCTCCAATTGATATTCTCTCTCTTTCCCATGACCATGGTCCCAAGTTCGGACTGCACAAACGAGAGACATCTTCACCGTGGAGCACCATCGCGATGTAGGATTCAGATCTAGGAGCTCTACTTCCACAACTGCTGTTGGATCAGGGAAGCGGGAGTCATCGCCAGGCACCAGATGCATGTAACTCCCCGCGAGGTGCAACATTTGAGGCACTAGAAGTTGTTGGAGCCACAAGAGCACGAGGACTTCATCACGACCTTGAGGTCGGCTTCGGCTCGTCTACATCAACCATGCTCTCCCAAGCATTGAGAATGCTTTTCGGTCTTCAAGGGTAAGTTTGCGAAAATACCCTTCCGTTATTGCATTACTAATAGATAGGTCCTAGCAACGAAGGGGGTTCAGGGGCGTAGGGTAAAATTTATTGTTTTCATACGCGAACCCTTACAATCCGCTGCCCGAGTGGGTTGGCATGCTGCGGCCTGCGTGCAGCAGCCGGTTGGCTGCTACCCGTGCAGCACGTAGCGCCTTTCCGCCCACGTTTCCTCATGGGCCGATCAAAAAATGGCCCAGTCTGCCTTTAGCTGCTGTTTTTTCTACGGCTTTCTCCTGGGCCAATTCCCTCCACAGTTTTGGCCTAGTGAGGAAGTTGCCCAATATATTTTAATTTAAATATTTATTTAGTATATATTAATTCACAATTAACATATAATAAATTCACATTATAAATTTCCATTTATCCAAAACTCCTTTTGGCCTTTTTCTTTCTTTCTTTCTCCGAACAACTTCGGATCTCTCCGGAATGATTCTGATTTCTCTCTCTTATGTGATTCCATCTCACAGGATGATCTCCAAGTGTCGTAGTGCCCTTAAGCATGTTTCCCTATGGTTGGAAATGTCATAGACATGATCTCTATGAATGATCAACAACGGGACCGGGATGCCCATGTTGACCCCTATGCACTCCATGAATCACCATCTTGTTGAACCTTAAACGATATGTACAATTCCCTTTGTTACGTGATACATGACTTGTCCAAGATCTGATCATTGGTATCATGATACCTTGCTCAATCTCGTTTTCAACAAGTACTATTTTACTCGTTCCCATGAACTTTCATCCCCATGACCTAGTCATACATTGCGCTACTTATGGATTAATTCACCTAGTGGGCCTAGTGTATCTTCCCATCACATAGGAGAGCAAATCCTGATCTTGATGCATAGGCCTCTACATGCCCCTTTGGATACCCAACATGCACCTTTATGGTCACCCAGTCACGGAAATGACGGTTGATGTAGTCAAAGCAATCCTCTGGTAACAGTGATTAATATGATCTCATGGTCTAAGGATTAAGAAACTCCATTTCTGACAATTGCAACTAGAACTAAGTGACATGATCGTGTTGCAATAATCATTGGTGGGAAATGTCCATCACATCATTCTAGATGATATGACTTCATTGTCAGTTGGCTCTCATAGCACCATGATCAGGAAACCTTGATCATCAGTTGCCCAATGAACTAGTTGAATAGAGGCTACTAGGGACCTAGGTTTGTTTATACATCACATCTGTATCAATATTTCCGCTTGATACAGTTATAACATCATATAAAACTATTATGAACTAATGAGATATGATAATAAAACCCTTTTATTGTTTGCCTCTAGGGCATATGTCCTTCAGTCTCCCACCTGCACTAGAGTACAAATAATCTAGCTGCATTGTTACTAATCATAAACCATATATCATCGTGTTTATTGATCATACTTGCTCATGGAGGACTTCCTATCCTAAATCTGTTTTACCAGATTCATAAGGTCCTATTTTGCAAATCAATAATGTCACCTACTTGACATTCATAGAATTTTGTTTTCGGGACAAAGTGAGACTTTTGTTTTAGTATACAATGATGATCTATCAATCAGTTGGATTTTCAAGATGTCATATTGATGACTACAAGTGCACAGATCGTTTGTAGCTAGTTTCGAAATAAAGATATCGATCCCACAGGGAGCAGGAGTCTGAAGTCTAATAATTCTTGAAATAAATATTACGATAGAAATGCTAAATAAAGTTCTAAGTGACAATATAAAATGCGAGTATTGTGTAAAAGGGTGTTTTGGGGTTTTAGGTATAAGAGCAACAATAAAGTAAAGTAAAACAACTGAACACAGAAAGTAAGTATCGCGTATGTAAGAGAGATTGGAACTGCAAAAGGGGAAAAGAGTTCTCAGGGAGTAGCAGATACACCACTAGCATTATAAGGAGATAAGATAAAGATCATTATCATGAACATTCTCAACTATGTATGTGTGGGAGGAACTCCATATTTGGACAAATAGGCAGCAACCGTTGCTCACATCATCCTCATAACCATAGCAGTCAGCAATCGACATCAATCGAGTTACTGCGCTATTATGGGACATAATCCCGTAGGACGTATCCCATGGCATGGATAGTGTTATGTGAGTTTCCTCGATTTCCAAAGTCGATACGTAAGGGGTGCAAACATCTTTATAGTCACTGTAAGTGCTAGCACACCTACGTCTACCAACAAGTAGTTCCCTCCATCAAGTACCCATGAGAGGCAAATATTGAGAGGCCGACTTCTCTCAACATCAAGATGAAGATAATCTAATACATGGTCACAGCGGTGAATATCATAATAGAATTTATCTTATTTCAATCTCATACTAGGGTTTCTCCATCTCCCCAAGAACTAAGGATCTACTCAGACATGGAGGCAATCAACATCATGGCAATAACAACGGACTCTATCATAGATGAATAGTAATTGTATAAATCCACAACGAGTACGGAAATTACAATAAGATCTAGAAAAGATGTAGATGGGATGGATGGCGATGGTGGTGATGCAGCGGTGGATGATGAAGATCGATGTCTTAGCCTCCCGGATCTGCGCAGGGCGAAGATGGATCCCTTGTGGATGAGTTCCCCCTCCACATGCCTTCCAGAGGTGAGGTTTCGGCGATTTCTGGGTGTTCTGTATGTCGTCTCTTTGATCCAGTTGCATGGGGTGAAACTATTTGAGGAGGTACATGCGGTGCCAACTATACGGCCGGAAAATTTGTTTCGGTCGTATAGTTGGTCGTTGAACCCTCTGTCTCCTTTGTTCGCTTCTGGTTTTCTTTTGGTATTATTAATATTTCCCAAATAAGCGATTTATGTTGTTTTTGACTCCTTTTCTCCTTAGTACAACTACTCCAAGAATTGTATCCATTGGATCCATCATATGTCCTGATCCTAGTGAGAACAGACTAAAATGTGCGAACGAGTGTCGTAAAATACCAAGATCCTACATCTACAATGCAAAATAATAATGTAAAACATGATGCAAATATACAATCATCAACTTCCCCAAGCTTAGACTCTTGCTCGCCCCGAGAAAGTTTAGCTTAATGGATGTGATCCTCAAATACATGAAGCTGAGTCGATAAAATAAATGAAGCAGTTGCAGCATGTGTTTATCATATACGATACATAGTAATGAGTTCATGAATAGTACCTTACTCGAACCATCTAAATAGTATTAGCAGGCTTTCACACCTTAGTAATCAACAGTTCATAAAATATGAATCTCATCATAATGTAAAAGTATCTGGTTCAACCGAATGAGTGAGCGAGGTAGTCCCAAGTGTTTTAGGATCAACATATTCACTTGGGATTCAAAATCTCAAAAGTGTCTCTTTGTCATACTACAATATAGTGGTATATGCCTATTTCCTCTTTGCACACTCGCTCTTTTTCTTGTTTCTTTTCTTATCTTTTATATATATGCTCACACTTTTGTTTAAGTTATGTGCAAAGGAGCTAGCCATACTGAAAGGGAAATGGACGTCGCCTAGAGAGGGGGTGAATAGGCATTTTAAAATTATTACGGTTTAGGCTCTAATAAATGCGGAATAAAACTTAACGTTTAATTTATCAAGCCAAAACCTATATTCACTAGGTACACTAAGTACACCAACAACCTATGCTAAGCAAGATAAACAACAAGGTGAAAGCAAGATAAAATACTTCAAGCACGATGGCTATTACAATGTAAGTTGCATAAGTAAAGGGCTCGGTTGAGAGATAACCGATGGACGCAGAGACGATGATTTGTTTCCCGAAGTTCACTTCCAAAGAACCTACGTCTCCATTGGAGAGGTGCGGGGGCGCAATGTACTTCGAACGCCACAAGTGGCTCACCTCGAGGTGTGGTGGCTCGATGCTCACCCAACACCACACAAGGCCTCACCCCAAGATGTGAAGGCACGCAACCTACCGACGCCACAAAAGGCTCACCCTATTCTCCCGGGAGCTCGCCACAAAGGCCTACTCACGTTCCACTATGGGACACTTGAGGGTGGTCACCGAACCCGTACAAGATTGGGGCAATCTCCACAACTCAATTAGAGGATCCCAACAACAATGCCACAAAGGATACAAAGCCACAAAAGGCAACAAGGCCACAAAAGGCTACAAGACCACAAAAGGTCAACAATCCAACCACACAACCGTCTAGGGTTCCAAGAACCCAAGAGAAACAAGCCCAAATGCTTGAACTCGCCAAATCTCCGAGGAGAACTCAAACCTATGCACCAAATGCAAGAGGCAAGTCATTCACTCTCAAATTCCACCAAAGCTACAAAATCTATTGGGGGAATAAGGGAGGAAGAACACAACAGGAGAACACAAAACTCTCCAAGATTTAGATCCCAAGGATTCCTTCACAAAGAAGGGATTTGGCTTGGTGGGGATTGTAGATCTAGATCTCCTCTCTCAAATCCCTCAAAAAGATGCAAGAATTATAGGAGGGGAAAGGGGAGAGGGCAAGCTCTTCAAGGTCAACAATGGAGGAGAGAGAGAAGGGCAAAACCAAGAAAAAGCAAGCTGGCCCCGAAGAGGGAAGGGGAGCTCCTTTTAAAGGGCTCCCCGATCTGCCCGTTACATACAATTTCGCGCACGGCCAGTAGTACCGGTGGGTGGCCGGTACTACCGGTGGCACCCAGCCAACGGTCATAAACACGATGCGAAAAGAATCAAAAATCGAGCATGGCCGGTACTACCGCCGACCACCGGAATTTCCGGCGCGGACGGTACTACCGCCAGAAAATCCGATCCAAGTTCCGTCAAATAGCATTAACCAGGCAGAGAGAGTATTGAATGGAAATAGGGGTTTCCGGAAGTTGGGTCAGAATTTACACCGGTACTACCGGCGGCATTTCTTCCCGAGCGGTACTTCCGATGTCTGGCCGGTACTTCCGGTCAGAGAAACTTTAGAACCAAAACTGCAAGAACTTTTGCATCCGATCTCCAAACGAGATGAAACCAATTTTGTTGGAAAGATAACAATGTGTAGAATATTGGGTATCACCAAGGGAGAAAATACCATGAATATATATATGTGAGATACCTCCCAAGGTGTGGAGCCGGAAAACCCGCAAGATCAAAAAATGCAATAAGATATGCAAGGGAAATCCGTTTTTTGATGAACTAGAGCTTGTTGTGAAGATAACCACAAGATCTAGATCCTCACATGGACAAGAAACAAACAACAACCAAGAAAGATGATGATATGAATGAAAAGGTTTGAGCTCTCTCCGAAAGATACGAACGAGTCACCCACTCAAGAGCCCCTCTTGATAGTACGGCTATCTATCCTAAACCCGGTCTCCCAACACTACACGAGACCGGTAAAATAGAAACCCTATCAAGATAATACCTTTGCCTTGAGCATCCCACTTGAGCTTGATGTAGACGATCTTGTCACCTACAAGATGGAACACCTTTCTTGATTGCTCTTGCTTGCTCTTGCTTGATGAAGACTTGTGAATGGCTCCCCATACTCCATGGGGAAACCACTTCTTTGACCTTGTCTTCATCACTCCATGAACACCGAGGATGGCAAGTTCCAAGCATGAGATATTCTAGAGATGGTGCATCTTGAGCTTGCACATCATTTCTTGATGATGTCTTGAAGATAGCCATGAGGAACTCCATCTTCTTCTTCTTCAAGACATACTTGATCTTCTTCTTCTTCTACTTGATTCCAAAAGGCACAAAGCCCTTGGACAATGCTTCTTCTTTTTCATACTTGAAACCAACACATGGTCCAAGTGATGCCAATGGACAAACATACAAGTGAGACTCAATTTGCACATTAGTCCATAGGGATTGTCATTAATTACCAAAACCACACATGGGGGCATACATGCCCTTTCACATACATTCCACTTCATGTAGCTATCCAAAGTTTTAATGATCTCAATTATCAAATCCCAATTGTATATGAAGCATTATTATGACTTGAAGATTCTACCTCGACTTGTTTTCACTCTGTTTTGATAGCACTTTCATTTTCCTTTGTTCAAGGTTTCTTTTCAAATCAATTGCATAGATAGTTTTTCTTTGTAAATAACACCATAGACTTACAACATATTGACCAAATCATCTTTATGTGTTCCATTAATACCAATGGTGTGGAAGACTCCTATTGATATCATCAAGTGCAAGTAAAATTATACTCAAGCCATTCATATATCCAGTAAAACAAACACAAACACAATATTGCTCCATATATAATAATAAACTTGGAATTTCATAAAAGGGATCGACTATTCTTGAAGGGAATTATAATGATGCAAACTTTATTGCTAGTTTGAACTAATGCAAAAATAGTAATAAAACTTTATAAGATAGATTACAAGGTCTTAAAGATCTCCCCAAGCTTTGAATCAAGCCAGGTGGGATCAAATAATCCCTTGCGATTATTTGATACCGTGATTATTGTAGATCACTGTGGCACCATGGCATGTAACACCACGGTGCGTTGCTTCTTATTGGTATCCTCCAGGGTAGTGATGCGGCTGTAGCACCTACGCAAATTAGATTGCAGAGTGTCCACTCTATCCGCGAGCTTAGTCACCAATGGGAGGAGATCTTCCTTCTTCTCCATCTCATTGAGACGGTGACAGACTTCAACGCGATGGAGTAGCTCCTACTTCTGATATATCTCCACTGCCCGCACGTGATCCTTGGTCCTGGGGACAGCTTCTTCTTCCTCATCCATAATGGATGGATCGGGGAAGTGGAAACATTACATCAACTCTTATTGAGGCTTAACCTTCATACGACCACCAATGGTTGGCTTTGAGAGTGGTGCCTTCGCTCCCTTGCTAGCACCTGCACCAATATTTGATAATTCCTTATGCTTATGCGGCCTTGGATCTGTGGTGATGAACTTGACCATCTCCACATGCCCTTTTCCATGCGGCTTGATATCTTCTCTCTCTTGTTGAGCTTTCTTCATTGCCGCCCAATCGATCTCCCGTGGATCATAGACATCACAACGGATGTTTACATCAACCACGTCATCATCGGAATCGTTGTTGTAGTAGCTTGGCTTGATGTACTCCTTGTACCTCGGTCTAAACCTCCACACCTCCTCGTCATTGTCCTCCATGGACGGGATGCTAGAGCATTCCTTGGAAGGAGCAATGAGCCCCATGGGTTTCCCACGGCCTAGGACAGGATAGCGCATTACTAGATTGGTTCCTGGAGATTATGATTGGAGAGAGGCAATGGCAATATATAAGGGGGGTCAAAGGTCGGTAAAACTCGCGAGAAACATCAAATTGTTGCCCAAGAAAAGAATCTTAATGAAACAGGGAAAGAAATCACGGATTTGGAAGTGTCCTGCCATGTAACGACCAACTATACGGGTGTGACCCGTATAGCTCCGACTGTATAGTTGGTTCCGGCAGATATTTCCAAATATCTTGAGTCCGGGTTGATTAAATCACGACTTGGAACAGATAATGAGAGTTTTTTATCATAATCGAAAAGACAAACAAAAAGTGTCTGAGAGTTTAACGACCAACTATATGGCCAGAATTTTGGCTTCGGTCGTATAGTTGCGACCATATAGATACAGACACAAAAAATCAAAAGTGTATGAGAGTTTAACGACCAACTATACGGCCGGAATTTTGGCTCTGGTCGTATAGTTGTGACTTTATAGATACAAACACCAAAAATTGAAAGTATCTGAGAGTTCAACGACCAATAATACGGCCAGAATTTTGGCTCCAGTCGTATAGTTGCGGCCGTATAGGCTCAAATATCGAAAACAATTTCACGATGATGATACAGAGAGTTTAACGACCAACTATAAGGTGGGATCTTCCTCTCCGGTCGTATAGTTTCGCCCGTATAGTTCGTAAAAACCCTCAAAAACTTCAGAAAAACACAAGGAATTCAAAGGCAGAATTTTCAAAAGTAAAATTTGTGAAAACAAATCACTTATTTGGGTAAGAACACTTACCTTGCACTCACCGTTTTGCTTATTCGGGGATGAAAAGCTCCTCCAACAACAAAGACTTCTACTCTTTTGGAGGAATTGACCTTAGTTCATTGAATAATTCTTGTAAATGAAAATCACCAGGACTAAAGTTCCTCTCAACAAGATTGGTGTCTTGCTGGGAAAACATGGACACTGCATCTAACATCTTTATTTCTTGCCTCTGCATAATCTGCAACTCAAATTCTTGAAGTGAAAGAATCCAATGGGTCAGTCTTGGCTTATGGTCTTTCCTCTCAAGGAGTTCTTTTAAACCATCATGATCCGTATGAACTCTTACCTTTGCATCAACTATGTAAGAACGAAATTTATCACAAGATAAAAATAAGGGAAAAAGTTCCCTTTCTTCCTTAGGGTAATTCTTTTGAGAACCATTTAGAGTTCTACTAGCATGATGTATAATATTAAATCTGCGACCAATGTGTTGTCCTAGAGTTACTCCTACAGCATCATCACTAGCTTCACATATTAAGTCAAAGGTTGTATCCCACATAGGTGGTTTAATAATAGGAGCACGGGATAAAACATTTTTGAGTTTATCAAAGGCTTCAAGACATTTATCATCAAAATTAAATCTTACTCCCTTTTGCAGGAGGTTAGTCAAAGGTTTAGATATTCCAGAGAAATTTTTAATGAACCTTCTATAAAAACGCACATGACCAAGGAAACTTCCTATACCTTTAATATCCCTAGGTTGTGGCATTCTCTCTATCGCCTCAACCTTAGCCCCGTCCACTTCAATTCCCTTACCTGATACCTTGTGTCCAAGGACTATACCTTCTTTGACCATAAAATGACACTTCTCCCAGTTTAGAACAAGATTAGTTTCTTCACAACACTACAAAACTCTTTTGAGATTATCCAAGCAACTAATAAACGAAGTTCCATAGACAGAAAAGTCATCCATAAATACTTCCATTATCAGTTCTATAAAATCTGCAAAAATAGCAGTCATGCATCTTTGAAAAGTAGCTGGAGCATTACATAAAACAAAAGGCATACGTTAACCATGCAAACCATAAGGACTAATGAAAATTGTTTTAAGTTGGTCATCCGAATGAACAACTATTTGAGAAAAAACAGAGTACTCGTCCAAGTAGCAAAAATGAGTATGGTTTGCTAACCTTTCTAAAGTTTGATCTATGAATGGTAAAGGATAGTGATCTTTCCTAGTTTCTTTATTTAACTTCCTGAAGTCTATGCACATCCTATACCCAACAATAGTTCTAGTAGGTATCAATTCATTGTTTTCATTAGGAACAATAGTAAAACCACCCTTCTTAGGGACACAATGAACAGGACTTACCCATTCACTTTCTTTAACAGGATAGATTATACCTACATCCAGTAAGTGTACAATTTCTTTTCTTACCACTTCCTTCATTTC
This sequence comes from Avena sativa, assembly GCA_916181665.1. Classification (NCBI taxonomy): domain Eukaryota; kingdom Viridiplantae; phylum Streptophyta; class Magnoliopsida; order Poales; family Poaceae; genus Avena; species Avena sativa. Next base: position 691,124,219 of record OV702289.1, read on the forward strand.
AGGCCTCAATATTCTATTAAATTCTGCAACTGGTTTAGCACCTTCTTCCATAAATATTTGATGGACGGCTATCATGGGACTGATGCCCTTCAAATCATCCATTGAGTACCCAAAGGCCTTGCGATGCTCCTTAAGTATCTTCATGAGTTCTTCTTCTTCTCCTGAAAGTTTAGCACTAATAATAATAGGAAATTTATTTGTATCATCTAAAAACCCGTATTTAAGATTATCTGGTAGAGTCTTCAACTCTGGGGGTGGTAGTTCCTCATCCCCTCTCTTTTCTAGCTCTTCAAAAGCCTCATCAGTTGGTGTTGGGTCCGCAGCATAGAAAACAAAAAATTTCCTATGGTGTGAACTACACGCCAAGATCAATCTACTAGGTACAAAGCAACGGGTGGACATACATCCAACGAGAACTTACCCTCGTAGACAACGAGCTTTGTTAACGAGTAGGAACTCGTGGTTGATGTAGTCGTACACTTGCCGATCTCAAGATCGTGAGGAAGTCTGAGCGCCACAACTCAGTGGCGCATCCACACTCGCACACACGTTCAAGCCACCGGACAACCTCCACCTCCTCGCTCCAGCGATCCAGCGGAAGCAGCAACTCCTTCCAGACGAAATGCCGCCGGGAACATGTATCTCGCTAATCCGAGACCATGGGGGAATAATTCTAGAGGGGGAGAGAGATCCTTCACAAGGAGGTGTGAGGATGAAGGAGGGAATGGGTGGCCTTTTATAGGAGGAGGGGGTGCCCCCTCTCTCCATGGCCGGTGCATGGGGGGGTGACCCCTCACCTCCCCCATTCATGTGGTGGTAACCCCCCCCCCCCCCCCCCCCCGCCACATTAAAATGCCTCTTCACATTCCCTTTTAAAGTCTCCACTTTAAATGCATTAAATTTCTCAAAATTTAATGCTCTCTCATTTAATAAAACTCTTTTTATTAAATTTATTCAGAATTTTTTTAATTACTTTAATTAACAAACATTCACATATAGCCCCTTGCAATATTTCAATATCACATGCAGAACCACCTTCTGCAATTTCACCCGAAACAATTTCCGGTTTCTATTGAAACAATTCCTGCGCTTTGCAATTCTTTCGTCTGAAACATATGTGCTCCAAAATGGTGTCCGGTAACTCTTAAGTGTGCCACCCTACGGTTCGCGAATAATGCAGACATGATCGAGACCCTTCTCCGATCAATAATCAGCAGCGGGACCTGGAGATCCGTACTGACTCCTACACATTCAATGATGACTCCTGTGATCGTGAGAACCTTTAACGCTTGTAACTAAATCCCTTTGTCTCTCGATATATTACATGTCCGAGATTCGATCATCGGTATCTCCATACCTAGTTTGATCTCGTTACCGACATGCACTCTTTTCTCGTTCCCGTGATATAACATTCTAGTGATCACATCACTTGCTTGCAAGCTATCCTAATGTGATATCACCGAGAGGGCCCAGAGTATATCTATCCGTCATCTGGATTGACAAATTCCACTCTTGATCCATGAGCCTCAACATAACACCTTCGTAGTACTGAACCCATATTTATAGTCACCCTGTTACGGTGTGACGTTTGATGTTATCAAGATACTCTTCCGGTGTCAGCAATTAACATGATCTCATGGTCTAAGGATAAAGATTACTTCGTATGATGTTATAGCAATATAAACATAATGACTTGATCGTAATGCTATACTTCGGATGAATGTTCATCACACCATTCCACCAATGGTGTGACCTTGTTATTAACAACATCCAATGTCCATGATCAGGAAACCTTGATCATCCTGTTAATCAACAAGCTAGTCTATAAGAGAGGCATGACTAGGAACCCTTTTTGTTTATTAAACACACATGTATTGATGTTTCTGAATCAATACATTTATAGCATGTAAAATAAACATCTATCATGTATAAGGAATATATAATAACAACTTTATTATTGCCTCTCAGGGCATATTTCCTTCAGTCTCCCACTTGCACTAGAGACAATAATCTAGTTCACATAGTGAAACACCTACGGAGTTCTGGTGTTGATCATGTTTTGCCCTAGGGAGAACTTTAGTCAACGGATCTGCTACATTCAGGTCCGTGTGTAATTTACAAATCTTTATATCTCCATCCTTGACATGCTCGCGGATGGAGTGAAACCGACGCTTAATATGTTTGGAATTCTTGTGAGACCTTGGTTCCTTTGCGTTGGCTATGGCTCCATTGTTGTCACAATAGATCACCATCGGGTCCAACGCACTGGGAACCACACCCAGTTCTGTAATGAACTCTTTCATCCAAACTGCCTCCTGCGCCGCTTCTGAAGCAGCAACATATTCCGCCTCCATTGTTGATCCAGCCACCACAGGTTGTTTGGAACTCCTCCAACTAACTGCTGCTCCGTTCAAGAGAAATACGTATCCGGATTGAGACTTAGAGTCATCCGTGAAAGTAACAAAAGTTTCAGACTTGTGTTTCATCAAATAGATATACCCATATCTACTCAAATCATCCGTGAAAGTAACAAAATAATGATATCCACCTCGCGCCGACACACTCATTGGTCCACACACATCAGTATGTATGATTTCCAATAGATCTGTCGCCCGTTCCATCAAACCGGAAAACGGCGTTCTAGTCATCTTGCCCATAAGGCATGGCTCACATGTATCAAATGATTCAAAATCAAGTGATTCCAAAAGTCCATCAGAATGGAGTTTCTTCATGCGTTTAACGCCAATATGACCTAGACGGCAGTGCCACATATATGTAGACATATCATCATCAAGTTTAATCTTTTTAGCATTAACATTATGAATGTGCGTAATATTACTATCGAGATCCAATAGAAATAAACCATTCAACATAGGTGCATGACCATAAAATATATCATTCTTATAAATCGAACAACCATTGTTTTCAGATTTAAAGGAATGACCACTTTGCATCAAACACGATCCAGATACAATGTTCATGCTCAGTGCAGGCACCAAATAACAATTATTTAGGTTTATAACTAATCCCGATGTCAAATGGAGAGGTAGCGTCCCGACGGCGATCACATCAACTCTTGATCCATTGCCGACCCGCATCCTGACCTCATCCCTTGCTAGTTGTCGCTTGTTCTGTAGCCCCTGAACCGAGTTACATATATTAGCAACCGATCCGGTATCAAATACCCAGGTGCTACTGCGAGTACTAGTCAATTACACATCAATAACATGTATATCACATATACCTTTGTTTGCCTTGCTGGACTTCTTGTCCGCCAAATACTTGGGGCAGTTGCGCTTCTAATGGCCAGTCCCCTTGCACAGGAGCCAAGGTCACATAGCAAGCTGAAGCACATCAAGCTACGTTTTCATGCTATTCGCGAGTATGTCCAAGATGGTGACATAAAGATTTGCAAAGTACACACTGATCTGAATGTAGCAGATCCGTTGACTAAACCTCTCCCTAGAGCAAAGCATGACCAACACCAGAACGCCATGGGTATTCGGTATATTACCATGTAATCTAGATTATTGACTCTAGTGCAAGTGGGAGACTGTTGGAGATATGCCCAAGAGGCAATAATAAAAGAGGTTATTATTATATCTTTGTGTTTATGATGAATGTTTACATCCCATGCTATAATTGTATTATTAGGAAACACTAATACTTGTGTGTTTTGTAAACATAAAAGAGTCCCTAGTAAGCCTCTTAAACTAGCTTGTTGATTGATTGATGATCATGGTTTCCTGATCATGGACATTGGATGTGATTAATAACAAGGTTATATCATTAGGAGAATGATGTGATGGACACACACCCATAGTAAGTGTAGCATAAGATCAAGTCATTAAGTTCGTATTGCTGTAAGCTTTGAAATACATAGTAACCTAATCCTTCGACCATGAGGTTATGTTAATCACCATCACCGGATGGGTACTTTGATGACATCAAACGCCGCTTCGTAACTGGGTGGTTATAAAGGTGTCATTGGGTATTCTGAAAGTATGTATTGAAGCGCATAGACCAAGATTGGGATTTGTCCATCCATATGACGGATAGATATACTCTGGGCCCTCTCGGTGGAATGTCATCTAGATAGCTTGCAAGCATGTGACTAGGTCACAAGGGATGACATAACATGGAACGAGTAAAGAGTACTTATCAGTAACGAGGAAGAACTAGGTATGAAGATACTGACGATCAAACCTCGGATAAGTAGAATGTCACGAGACAAAGGGAATTGGTTTCGTATGTTAATTGGTTCAATCGATCACGAAGTAATCGTTGAGTATGTGGGAGCCATTATGGATCTCCAGATCCCGCTGATGGTTATTGATGGGAGAGGTGTCTTCATCATGTCTGCATATTCATGAACCGTAGGGTGACACACTTAAGGTTCGAAGTTGTTTGAAGTAGATATGGAATTTGCGTTGGAGACCGAATGTTGTTCGGAGTCTCGGAATGGATCCGGGACATCACGAGGAGATCCGGAATGGTCCAGAGAATGAGATTCATATATTGGGGATCATTTTCTAAGTTAGGAAATGTTCCGGAGTGTTTGTATGGAGATTCTAGAAGGTTTCGGAATGTTCTGGAAGGTTCTAGAGGATTTCTTGGAGTTTGCTTGAAAACCAAGAAAGGGATCAAAGAAACCAAGTGGGGCAAGCCATGGATTTGTGGGGAGGAGGATTCCTCCCCCCAACCCGCCGGCCCAAGGAGGAGGGAGTCCTACTAGGACTCCCCCTCCCGAGGCGCGCCTCCCTCCTTTAAATAGAAGGGAGGGGCGCCCCCTCTTGTACCTTGCCTCATAACTCCCAATCTCAGCCGCCTCTCTCCTCCACGTTTCTTCTGCACAGGCATAGGCGAAGCCCTGCAGATTTCTCATCTCCACCACCACCACCACGCCGTCGTGCTGCTGGGATTCCGTGGAGAAGATCTACTACCTCCGCTGCTCGCTGGAACAGGGAGAGGAAGGTCTGCTTCGACTCCGCACGTGTGACCGTCTGCGGAAGCGCTGCCGGAACGCGGCGCCGGAAGGATCGTCCACACGATCTTGAGATCGGCAAGTGATCGACTACATCATCCACGAGATCTAATCTCGTTAACGCTTTCGGTTCTACGAGGGTTAGTACCGATCTATCTCGTTGCTCATGTCTAGTAGATTAGATCTTGGCTTTTATCTAGATTAGATCTGGGTTTTGTTCGTTCTTGCGGTAGAAAATTTTTGTTTACCATGCTACGAACCCATCAGTGGTATCAGAGCCTTGTCTATGCGTAGATCTGTTGCACGAGTAGAATACAATGAGGTTGTGGGCGTTGGTGCTCATGCCGTCTTTTGCTATATGCGTACTTTGCATCTTGCGGTATGGTGGGATGAAGCGGCCCGGGCTAACATTACATGTCATCGTACATGAGACTTGCTCCACGCTTGACGTGCAACTCGTATTGCACAAGTGGCTTTGCGGGTGTCTGTCTCTCCCATCATAGTATAGATCAAATCTACACTTTGCACTTGATAGCACTTGTATCAACGTTGTGGTTCAGTTTCGTAGGTAACATGCGTTCTTAGTCGAAAGCCCGAAGCCACGTAAAACTTGCAAAGAAAATTAGAGGCGTCTAACTTGTTTTTGCAGGGGTTTTGTGATGTGATATGGCCTACATGTGATTGTGATTGTATTTGATGTATGCAATGATCCTTGTTGTAATATGGCAACCGGCAGGAGCCTAATGGTTGTCTTTAATTCTGTTAAGACCTGCGTGTCTATTCATCTTGTAGTAGCTTTGTTCCAAGTAGTTGTAATAGTTGCTAGTGATGATGGACAACCATGAAGCGGCGCCACGGACCTTGACGCAATGCTGGTGATGATGGAGATCATGTCCGTGCTTTGGAGATGGAGATCGAAGGCATAGAAGAAAGGGCCATATCATATCACACAAATTATGAATTGCCTGTGATGTTAATCCTTTATGCATCTTGTATTGCTTAGATCGCGATGGTAGCATTATAAGATGATCCCTCTCACTAAATATCAAGTAATAAAGTGTTCGTCCTTAGTTGGCACCGTTGCTAAGACTCGTCGTTTCGAAGCATCTCGTGATGATCGGGTGTGATAGACTCTACGTGTGCATACAACAGGTGCAAGCCAGATTTGCACATGCGGAAATGAAGGTTAATCTTGACGAGCCTAGCATGTACATACATGGTCTCGGAACACGGAATACCGAAAGGTAGAGCATGAGTCATATGATTGATATGATGAACATGATGATTGTTCGCCGATGAAGCTACATCATCTCACGTGATGATCGGACTTGGTGTAGTGGATTTGGTTCGTGTAATCACTAAAACAATTGCGAGGGATGTTGTTTTGAGTGGGAGTTCACCTAGTTAATTTAAGAATTAAAATTTGAACACTATTTATCATAAACTTAGTCTTAACTACTTGCAAATATGTTGTAGATAATGGCGAATGTTTCCATCAATTTCAATGTGTTCCTAGAGAAAGAAAAGCTTAAGAATAATGGAAGCAATTTCACGGACTGGTTTCGTGGACTGAAGATCGTCCTCAGGGCTGGTCAGTTGACCTATGTGCTCGAAGCACCGCTAGGTGACCCACCTGCAGAAGATGCCACCGATGACGTAAAAAATGTGTATGCCACTCGGAAACATCACTACTCCACAGTTCAGTGTGCCATCCTGTACGGTTTAGAATCGGAGCTTCAAAAACGTTTTGAGCACCATGACCCATTTGAGATCATTAAGGAGCTAAAACTCATCTTTGAGACTCGTGCGGCCATGGAAAGCTATGAAGCTTCCGAGAAATTCTTTACCTGCAAGATGGAAGAGGGTAGCTCCGTTAGCGAGCACGTGCTCACCATGTCTGGGCACGCAAACAAACTCCGAGAGTTGGGGATACCGATTTCTAATGAATTAGGGATTCACCGTGTCCTCCAATCACTGCCACCAAGTTACAAGAACTTTGTGATGAACTACAATATGCACTGCATGAACAAGACGTTGCCTGAACTATCGTCCATGCTGAAAACAGCTGAAGTGGAGATCATGAAAGAACACCAAGTGTTGATGGTCAATAAGACCACCAATTTCAAGAAACGGGGCAAGCCTAAGAACAAGGGCAACTTCAAGAAGGACGGCAAGAAAGCTGCCGCACCTACTAAGAAGCCCAAGGCTGGTCCTAAAACTGAAACTGAGTGCTTCTACTGCAAGGGTGCTGGTCACTGGAAGCGTAACTGCCCCAAATACCTGGCAGATCTGAAGAACGGCAACATCAAGAAGAAAGGTATATTCGATATACATGTTATAGATGTGTATCTTACTAGTAATCGTAGTAGTGCCTGGGTATTTGATACTGGTTCGGTTGCTCATATTTGTAACTCGAAACAGGAGCTGCGGAATAAACGAAGACTGGCAAGAGACAAGGTGACGATGCGCGTTGGAAATGGCTCCAAGGTTGATGTGATCGCCGTCGGCACGCTCCCTCTACATCTACCATCGGGATTAGTTTTAAATTTAAATAATTGTTATTTGGTGCCTGAGTTAAGCATGAACATTATATCTGGATCTTGTTTATTGCGAGACGGTTACTCTTTTAAGTCTGAGAATAAAGGTTGTTCGATTTATATAAGTAATATCTTTTATGGTTTTGCACCTGAGATAAATGGTTTATTCTTATTAAATCTCGATAGTAGTGATACACATGTTCACAACATAGATGCTAAATGAATAAAATTGAATGATAATTCTACATACATGTGGCACTGTCGTCTTGGTCACATTGGAGTGAAGCGTATGAAGAAACTCCATTCTGATGGACTTCTTGAATCACTTGATTTTGAATCAATTGAAAGATGCGAAGCATGTCTAATGGGTAAAATGACTAAGACTCCATTTTCTGGAATAATGGAGCGAGCTACGGATTTATTGGAAATAATACATACCGATGTGTGTGGTCCAATGAGTGTAGCATCGCCTGGTGGATATCGTTATGTTCTCACTTTCACGGATGACTTGAGTAGATATGGGTATGTCTACTTTATGAAACATAAATCCTAAACTTTCGAGAAGTTTAAGGAATTTCAAAGTGAAGTGGAAAATCATCGTAACAAGAAGATTAAGTTTCTGTGTTCTGACCGCGGAGGTGAATATCTGATTTATGAGTTTGGCATGCATTTAAAGAAATGTAGAATACTTTCATAGTTGACACCGCCGGGAACACCACAGCGTAATGGTGTGTCCGAACGCCGTAATCGAACTCTCTTAGATATGGTTAGGTCTATGATGTCTCTTACAGATTTACCGTTATCCTTTTGGGGCTATGCATTAGAGACAGCCGCATTCACTTTAAATAGGGAACCATCTAAATCTGTTGAAACGACACCGTACGAATTGTGGTTTGGTAAGAAACCTAAGTTGTCGTTCCTTAAAGTTTGGGGTTGCGAAGCATATGTAAAGAAGTTACAGCCTGATAAGCTTGAACCCAAAGCGGAGAAATGCATCTTCATAGGATACCCTAAAGAGACAATTGGGTATAGCTTCTATCATAGATCCGAAGGCAAAGTTTTCGTTGCTAAGAATGGATCCTTTCTGGAGAAGGAATTTCTCTTGAAAGAAGTGACTGGAAGGAAAGTAGAACTCGACGAGGTTATTGAACCTTATTTCGGAGTTGAGAGTAGCGCAGCACCGGAAGATGTTTCTGTGCCGCCTGCACCAACTAGAGAGGAAGCTAATGATGCTGATCATGAAACTTCGAACGAAGTTACTACTGAACCTCGCAGGTCAACGAGGGTTCGTACCACTCCTGAGTGGTATGACTCTTCCTTGAACGTCATGTTGGTGGACAACACTAATGACCCTGCGACGTATGAAGAAGCTATGGTGAGCCCAGATTCCGACAAATGGCTAGAAGCCATGAAATCCGAAATGGGATCCATGTACGAAAACCAAGTATGGACTTTGGTGGACTTACCAGATGGCCGTAAGGCTGTCGAGAACAAATGGATTTTCAAAAGAAAAACAGATGCTGATGGTAATGTTACCGTCTATAAAGCTCGACTTGTCGCAAAAGGGTTCCGACAAATTCAAGGAGTTGACTACGATGAGACTTTCTCACCTGTAGCGAAGCTAAAGTCTGTGAGGATTATGTTAGCAATCGCTGCATATTTCGATTATGAAATTTGGCAGATGGATGTCAAAACGGCGTTCCTTAATGGTGACATTGAGGAAGAGTTGTATATGGTACAACCCAAGGGTTTTGTCGATCCTAAAGATGCTGACAAGGTATGCAAACTTCAGCGCTCCATTTATGGACTGAAGCAAGCATCCCGGAGTTGGAATCAACGTTTTGATAAAGTAATCAAAAACTTTGGATTTATACAAACTTATGGAGAAGCTTGTATTTACAAGAAAGTGAGTGGGAGCTCTGTAGTATTCCTAGTACTATATGTAGATGACATATTGTTGATTGGGAATGATATAGAACTTCTTAATAGCGTCAAAACCTATTTGAATAATAGTTTTTCGATGAAGGATCTTGGCGAAGCGGCATATATTCTAGGCATCAAGATTTATAGAGATAGATCAAGACGCCTAATAGCGCTTTCACAAAGTACATATTTAGACAAAGTTCTAAAGAAGTTTAGAATGGAAGAGAGCAAGAAAGTGTTTGTGCCCATGTTGTCAGGTAAGACCTTGAGTAAAACTCAAAGTCCAGCTACGGCAGAAGATAGAGAAAAGATGAATAAAATTCCCTATGCCTCAGCCATAGGTTCTATCATGTATGCCATGCTGTGTACGAGACCGGATATAGCACATGATGTTAGTTTGACTAGCAGATATCAAAGTGATCCTGGAATGGAACACTGGACAGCGGTCAAGAATATCCTAAAGTACTTGAATAGGACTAAGGATATGGTTCTTTCTTATGGAGGTGATGAACAGCTTGTTGTAAACAGTTACACCGATGCTAGTTGGAACACCGATCCAGATGACTCGAAGTCACAGTCTGGATACGTATTTATTTTGAATGGTGCTGCAATAAGCTGGAGGAGTGCCAAGCAGAGCGTTGTGGCGAAATCTTCAACTGAATCGGAATACATAGCTGCTTCGGAGGCTGCACAAGAAGGCATAAGGAGTTCATTACTGAACTTGGCGTGGTTCCTAGTGCGTTAGACCCAATGGCCATCTACTGTGACAACACAGGTGCCATAGCTAATGCACAGGAGCCAAGGTCACATAGCAAGCTGAAGCACATCAAGCTACGTTTTCATGCTATTCGCGAGTATGTCCAAGATGGTGACATAAAGATTTGCAAAGTACACACTGATCTGAATGTAGCAGATCCGTTGACTAAACCTCTCCCTAGAGCAAAGCATGACCAACACCAGAACGCCATGGGTATTCGGTATATTACCATGTAATCTAGATTATTGACTCTAGTGCAAGTGGGAGACTGTTGGAGATATGCCCAAGAGGCAATAATAAAAGAGGTTATTATTATATCTTTGTGTTTATGATGAATGTTTACATCCCATGCTATAATTGTATTATTAGGAAACACTAATACTTGTGTGTTTTGTAAACATAAAAGAGTCCCTAGTAAGCCTCTTGTTAAACTAGCTTGTTGATTGATTGATGATCATGGTTTCCTGATCATGGACATTGGATGTGATTAATAACAAGGTTATATCATTAGGAGAATGATGTGATGGACACACACCCATAGTAAGCGTAGCATAAGATCAAGTCATTAAGTTCGTATTGCTGTAAGCTTTGAAATACATAGTAACCTAATCCTTCGACCATGAGGTTATGTTAATCACCATCACCGGATGGGTACTTTGATGACATCAAACGCCGCTTCGTAACTGGGCGGTTATAAAGGTGTCATTGGGTATTCTGAAAGTATGTGTTGAAGCGCATAGACCAAGATTGGGATTTGTCCATCCATATGACGGATAGATATACTCTGGGCCCTCTCGGTGGAATGTCATCTAGATAGCTTGCAAGCATGTGACTAGGTCACAAGGGATGACATAACATGGAACGAGTAAAGAGTACTTATCAGTAACGAGGAAGAACTAGGTATGAAGATACTGACGATCAAACCTCGGATAAGTAGAATGTCACGAGACAAAGGGAATTGGTTTCGTATGTTAATTGGTTCAATCGATCACGAAGTAATCATTGAGTATGTGGGAGCCATTATGGATCTCCAGATCCCGCTGATGGTTATTGATGGGAGAGGTGTCTTCATCATGTCTGCATATTCACGAACCGTAGGGTGACACACTTAAGGTTCGAAGTTGTTTGAAGTAGATATGGAATTTGCGTTGGAGACCGAATGTTGTTCGGAGTCTCGGAATGGATCCGGGACATCACGACGAGATCCGGAATGGTCCAGAGAATGAGATTCATATATTGGGGATCATTTTCTAAGTTAGGAAATGTTCCGGAGTGTTTGTATGGAGATTCTAGAAGGTTTCGGAATGTTCTGGAAGGTTCTAGAGGATTTCTTGGAGTTTGCTTGAAAACCAAGAAAGGGATCAAAGAAACCAAGTGGGGCAAGCCATGGATTTGTGGGGAGGAGGATTCCTCCCCCCAACCCGCCGGCCCAAGGAGGAGGGAGTCCTACTAGGACTCCCCCTCCCGAGGCGCGCCTCCCTCCTTTAAATAGAAGGGAGGGGGCGCCCCCTCTTGTACCTTGCCTCATAACTCCCAATCTCAGCCGCCTCTCTCCTCCACGTTTCTTCTGCACAGGCATAGGCGAAGCCCTACAGATTTCTCATCTCCACCACCACCACCACGCCGTCGTGCTGCTGGGATTCCGTGGAGAAGATCTACTACCTCCGCTGCTCGCTGGAACAGGGAGAGGAAGGTCTGCTTCGACTCCGCACGTGTGACCGTCTGCGGAAGCGCTGCCGGAACGCGGCGCCGGAAGGATCGTCCACACGATCTTGAGATCGGCGCCGGAAGTAAGAACCATAGTATTCGCGTGTGTAAAACTGTCTTACACCCGTTCCTATGAAAGCGTAGATTCGAGTACACCCGATCATCACGTGATGTCTCGAAACACGATCCATAGAACGGTGCATACTCAAGGAAGAACACATTTTTATCTTGATATCTAAATGAGGTATCATCTTATAATGCTACCAAATGCGCCAAACTAGCAGTATAAGATGCTAACATCTAATGTGTAAAGTGAGATGATATGGTCCATGCATTTGATCTCTATCACTTGCATCATGGTATGATCTCTATCATTCCTTTGTGTGTAAGGCCAAGGTCTATGGAACTTACATGTTGACTGTGTTGTAAGAGTATCTACCATACATCTACTTACAACAATACCATATCAATACACTAGCCCAGCAACGATCTAAACTAGACGCCTCTAATTTATCAATTGCAAGTTTTACGTGGCTTAGGGCTTTTAGATATAGAACCGTTCTCACCTACGAACATGAACCACAATGAGGATAACTAAGTTATTAGCAACTCGTTGTAAATCAGATATTGACTATAGTAGGAGAGACAGACACCCGCCAGCCACTTATGCAAAACAAGTTGCATGTCAGTCGTGGAACCGGTCTCATGTATGATGACATGTAAGGTTGGTCCGGGCCGCTTCATCCCACTATGCCACCAATATCCAAAATACATAGAAGATGCAATAACATGATCATCATCGCCCACATATCAACCATATGTGTACTACCCGTGTTAAGCACCTACGCATAGATCAGGCTCTAATACCACTGTTGGGTCAGCAGCATAGAAAACAAAAAAATTCCTACGGTGTGAACTACACGCCAAGATCTATCTACTAGGTACAAAGCAACAGGTGGAAATACATCCAACAAGAACTTACCCTCGTAGACGACGAGCTTTGTTAACGAGTAGGAACTCGTGGTTGATGTAGTCGTACACTTGCCGATCTCAAGATCGTGAGGAAGTCCGAGCGCCGCAACTCAGCGGCGCATCCGCACTCGCACACACGTTCAAGCCACCGGACAACCTCCACCTCCTCGCTCCAGCGATCCAGCGGAAGCAGCAACTACTTCCAGACAAAATGCCACCGGGAACATGTATCTCGCTAATCCGAGACCATGGGGGAATAATTCTAGAGGGGGAGAGAGATCCTTCACAAGGAGGTGTGAGCATGAAGGAGGGAATGGGTGGCCTTTTATAGGAGGAGGGGGTGCCCCCTCTCTCCATGGCCGGCGCATGGGGGGGTGACCCCTCACCTCCCCCATTCATGTGGTGGTAACCCCCCCCCCCCACACACACACATTAAAATGCCTCTTCACATTCCCTTTTAAAGTCTCCACTTTAAATGCATTAAATTTCTCCAAATTTAATGCTCTCTCATTTAATAAAACTCTTTTTATTAAATTTATTCAGAATTTTGTTAATTACTTTAATTAACAAACATTCACATATATCCCCTTGCAATATTTCAATATCACATGCAGAACCACCTTCTGCAATTTCACCCGAAATAATTTCCGGTTTCTATTGAAACAATTCCTGCGCTTTGCAATTCTTTCGTCTAAAACATATGTGCTCCAAAATGGTGTCCAGTAACTCTTAAGTGTGCCACCCTACGATTCGCGAATAATGCTGACATGATCGAGACCCTTCTCCGATCAATAATCAGCAGCGGGACCTGGAGATCCGTACTGACTCCTACACATTCAACGATGACTCCTGTGATCGTGAGAACCTTTAACACTTGTAACTAAATCCCTTTGTCTCTCGATATATTACACGTCCGAGATTTGATCATCGGTATCTCCATACCTAGTTTGATCTCGTTACCGACATGCACTCTTTTCTTGTTCCCGTGATATAACATTCTAGTGATCACATCACTTGCTTGCAAGCTATCCTAATGTGATATCACCGAGAGGGCCCAGAGTATATCTATCCGTCATCTGGATTGACAAATTCCACTCTTGATCCATGAGCCTCAACATAACACCTTCGTAGTACTAAACCCATCTTTATAGTCACCCTGTTACGGTGTGACGTTTGATGTTATCAAGATACTCTTCCGGTGTCAGCAATTAACATGATCTCATGGTCTAAGGATAAAGATTACTTCGTATGATGTTATAGCAATATAAACATAATGACTTGATTGTAATGCTATACTTCGGATGAATGTTCATCACATCATTCCACCAATGGTGTGACCTTGTCATTAACAACATCCAATGTCCATGATCAGGAAACCTTGATCATCATGTTAATCAACAAGCTAGTCTATAAGAGAGGCATGACTAGGAACCCTTTTTGTTTATTAAACACACATGTATTGATGTTTCCGAATCAATACATTTCTAGCATGTAAAATAAACATCTATCATGTATAAGGAATATATAATAACAACTTTATTATTGCCTCTCAGGGCATATTTCCTTCAGTTGGAGGTCCCATAATGGGAAGTGAATCGAATCCATCTTCTAATTCTCCTAGGGACTTGTCCTCCATAACTACTTCTTCATAATTTGGATCTTCATTTATTTCTTGTTCTTGATTACTAAAGAAAAGAGCTGCCATTTCCTCAATAGTTTTCTCTTACTCTTCTTATTGTACTTGTGGAGGCCTGTCTTTAAATTTGGAAAAGTGGAATTCCTTTTCCGCTCCCCCAAGCTTAAGAGATACAGTCTCCGTTTTGAAATCAACATAGGCATCTATATCACTCAAAAAGTTTCTTCCAAATATAATTGGGCAAAGAGTGTCAGCTGGCATATCAACAACTACAAAATTGATAGGAAAGTTTTTGTTGCCAATTGTGACAGTTGCATCTTCAACTACTCCCATTGGAATTCGAAGATTTTTATTGGCTAACATAATTGTCATAACAGCATTTTCAATTGTAGCCGGTTATATTTCTTCTTTTATTTCTAAGTAGAAACCATAAGATATTACATTAACTTTGGTGCCAAGATCGCATAAACCATAATGCGAGGTTTCTTTAAATATGCAGGGAAGAATAGGCTTACCCACATCTTTTACCTTTGTTTTACCTTCAACCAATACGGAAGTCTCTTCGTCAAGTTCAACTATGTTACAATGTGCGTACATAGCCATAATTGCTTCCTTGGTTACCTCCTCATCTTTGGTTTCTTCCAGATGTTCCACGACTTCTAGCATACTTTCTTCTTCCTTCTTTTCTTGTACTGCTTTAACCTGTTCATATTCAAGAATATGCTTTTGTGCATTGTTAGGGAAAGGTATCTCATGTATTGGTTCTAGGGAGGCCAGTGTTGCTTTATCTTCTCTTTTCTTCTCAGGTTCGGGTGGTGGATCATACTTGACCACACCCTCTTTCGAAGCTTTAACATTTCTATAAAAGCTTTAACAACTTGCAACACAAGATCTGAATCCAAATAAAATTCTTTAGATAATTCTTTAACATGGCCCTTTTTATTATAGTCATGAATGCAATCATGTTCTATTTCTACTCCTCCTTCACTTCCTAGACCAAAATTCCATGAAACTCTATGATCACGAGTTCTATTAAGTAAAGCCCAAGCTTTAGCTATAGGAAGATTCATAAAGGCTCCTTCCACGAAAGAGTCTAGTTCAATTTTATTAGGTTCAATTAAACCGCCATAAAAGATATGTAATAAATACCATTCAGGCAAATCATGATGAGGACATAGACATAGTAAATATTTAAATCTGATATAAGCTCTTACTAGTCTTTCATTAGAATAGTTCCTCCAAGTCATTATAAGACGCCTAATTCCAAAAGATTTTGACAATTGATAATAGTTTGCTAGAAATTCACAGACTAGATTATCCCAAGTAGTAGTGGCTTTAGGGGGTAGAGATCTATACCATGAGAGAGTTATACTAGTCAAAGTCTGACTAAAAGTTTAACCCTTACCTCATCATTAGTATATCTCGTCAATTGAAAAGTGCCACATATATCTTTGAAACATGCAATATGCTCATATGGATCAGGATCTTCTTCCTCTCTAGTAAATTTCTTCTTATGTAGAATACCAAGTAGTAGAGGATTTATTTCAAACTCCCTTGTCTTCTCATTGGAGTTGTATCTTTTATAAATATCATAGGGATTCCCAAAGTAGTTGAGTGGGTTAGCACTAGTCATACGCTCAAACTCCATTATGTTGGTGGAAACCTATAACTCAAGACAAAACTTAGCAAGACAAAAATAAATAAGCAAAAACAAAAAGACCTACAGCGCTTAGCTCCCCGGCAACAGTGCCAGAAAATAGGTTGATGACTGCAAGTGCACAAATCGTTTGTAGCTAGTTTCGAAATAAAGATATTAATCCCACAGGGGGTAGGAGTCTGAAGTCTAATAATTCTTCAAATAAATATTACGATAGAAATGCTAAATAAAGTTCTAAGTGACAAGATAAAATGTGAGTATTGTGTAAAATGGTGTTTTGGGGTTTTAGGTATAAGAGCAACAATAAAGTAAAGTAAAACAACTGAACACAGAAAGTAAGTATCGCGTATGTAAGAGAGATTGGAACTGCAATAGGGGAAAGTGTTCTCAGGGAGTAGCGGATACACCACTAGCATTATAAGGAGCTAAGATAAAGATTATTATCATGAACATTCTCAACTATGTATGTGTGGGAGGAACTCCATATTTGGACAAATAGGCAGCAACCGTTGCTCATATCATCCTCATAACCACAACAGTCAGCAATTTATATCAATCGAGTTACTACGCTATTAAGGGACGTAATCTCATAGGACGTATCACATGGCATGGATAGTGTTCCGTGAGTTTCCTCGATTTCCCAAGTCGATACGTAAGGGGTGCCAACGGCTTTATAGTCACTGTAAGTGCTAGCACACCTCCGTTTACCAATAAGTAGTTCCCTCCATCAAGTCCCCATGAGAGGAAAATATTGAGAGGTCAACTTCTCTCAACATCAAGATGAAGACAATCTAACACATGGTCACAACGATGAATATCATAATAGACTTTATATTATTTCAATCTCATACTAGGGTTTCTCCATCTCCCCAAGAACTAATAATCTACTCAAACATGGAGGCAATCAACATCATGGCAATAACAATGGAATCTATCATAGATGAATAGTACTTGTATAAATCCACAACAAGTACAGAAATTACAACAAGGTCTACACAAGATGTAGATGGGATGGATGGAGATGGTGGTGATGCAGCGGTGGATGATGAAGATCGATGCCTTAGCCTCCCAGATTTGTGCAAGGCGAAGATGGATCCCTTGTGGATGAGTTCCCCCTCCAGATGCCTTCTGGAGGTGAGGTTTCGGTGATTTCTGGGTGTTCTGTATGTCTTCTCTCCGATCTAGTTGCACGGGGTGAAACCATTTGAGGAGGCAGAGGCGACGCCAACTATACTGCCGGAACTATATGGCCGGAAAATTTGTTCCGATCATATAGTTAGTCGTTGAACCCTCTGTCGCCTTTGTTCGCTTATGGTTTTCTTCTGGTATTATTAAATATTTCCCAAATAAGCGAGTTACGATGTTTTTTACTCCTTTTCTCCTTAGTACAACTGCTCCAAGAATTGTATCCATTGGATCCATCATCTGTCCTGATCCTGGTGAGAACAGACATAAAATGTGCGTGCGAGCGCCATAAAATACCAAGATCCTACATCTACAATGCAAAATAATAATGTAAAACATGATGCAAATATGCACTCATCACATATGTATCCCTAAAACACACTTAGTTGAAAGTGAAACTTTCTAAACCAAAACCAATTATGCTAACTTTGAAGTATTATAATACTTCTATATCTTTATAAACCTTGATCAAATTGCAATATTTGCAACTTTGATCTCTGACCATGCTTCCGTTGCGCTAAACTTAACTCTAATTTAGTGATTAACTTTTAATCAACTTAGGAACATGTTCTTACATTAAGAACTTGGGTCACATTATGTCAAGTATAAATAACATGGGTTTTTCTGGAAAACCTATGACCAAGGCATAGGTGATGCGATGCATCTATCTTTCCCTTTTAACCATTATTATGAATACTGGGTCACTACTCAATAATCCTCCTAATTGCTTAAGTAAGAACCAAGTCTTCACTTGAATCCATTTTGAACTGTTTTCAGAATCTCAACTAGGTCCTCCTAAACTTCTTTCAGAATACTCCAAGTATTTTAACATTTTAATGTTTATTAAACATCCTGATCTAATCACATAGATCCACTATATTTGGTATATGTTAAATTTCATCCATCTAATGATCTAATCATTTCTAATACCAAGCACATTGTTCACTAATATGTCAATTACATATTCAAGAACATTGTTACACTCCCACTCAAATATTTCATCAATATTTGATATTATAGGATGTCACTCATCTCCCACTCAAATATGTCGTCTACATATTTGATTTGGAAAACTTCTTAGCTCCCACTCAACTTGTAGACTTTTCTTCATAATCCTGTAAAAACCAAAAAAAATGATCTAACATCAAATTGAGAATTTTCTGCTACAAGACTTAGTAATTCTAGATTGGTTAAAACCTGCCCATTGTACTAGTTACAATAATTTTTCTTCAAACTTTTGAAGACTTTGCAGTTTTGATCAGTCCTTTGATAATTTCATGACTCTAAGTCATTTTTTGTACTTAGGTCCATCAACCTTTCTTTGTAGTTCATAGGTATGTCTTATTCCAATAGTAGGACAAGTGAATCAAGAATGAAATTATGCAACTGGTAGAACAAATTCTTGAATCCTACTTTCATAAAATATTAGTTGAAACTTCAGCTTACACTTATACCCTTTCACTAACACTTCTTTAAGAAAACAATTTCTCAAAGAAGTACCACGCTGAGACAATACCAACTTTGTCTTCTTTGGGTATTAGTTTGAAATTTGTATTTATAGTCTTACTAAGAATACACCACAAAAACTTACTATTCGCAATAATCTTGAGCTATCGAAATCTCTAGAAACTCAAGCTTGCCACATCTCATATGGTGCTATTTCCGCGAATTCTTTAGATGTTCCTTAATACTTTTGAGTGTTTACTAATTCAATCTCTAACTCTAATTCCTAGTATTAATCCTTCGAAGATAATTTGGACCATATGTAGTTCATACACTATGATTATGATGTTCAGACAATTCAATACACTTTGAATTATTCTAGTTATCATAATTTGTGAAACTATTTTTCACAAGTCCCCTATATGCCAATTTGCTATTAACTTGAATTCGAAATCACTTGGATCAAATCGCAAAGACTTTGTAATTCTTGATAATCTTATATCCATTTCATTCTGAAATCATTTGAACAATTCAAATAGTTTCAAACTTGGGTTTCATTAAGTAAATACACATATTTACTTAAACTCACAAATAATGATTTCCACTATCTATTGAAAGTATAATACAACATATGTATAAATTTCAATAATCCTTCACATGTCATTGTTTTACCAGAATGTGGAGTTTTAGTCATTCTGCCCAACAAGGCATGGTTTTGCAAAGTCTCTAGATCAAAATATCTAAGACCCTGTTTTTCATACATGCAATAACCACAATGACTTAAACAATAGTGTTATTCAATATTTAAACTTGGATATCTTTTGGCA
Organism: Avena sativa; assembly: GCA_916181665.1. Classification (NCBI taxonomy): domain Eukaryota; kingdom Viridiplantae; phylum Streptophyta; class Magnoliopsida; order Poales; family Poaceae; genus Avena; species Avena sativa. Next base: position 691,143,847 of record OV702289.1, read on the forward strand.
ATTTTCATAAACGTCCTTTTATCATATAGATAAAGACTAGAAAACTCATTTATAACCCCAAAGTGAATCATAAAAGAGAATATCAATTAAAATATAACAACTAAATTGTTTCTTATTAATATGAATAACTATCTCGCAATAAGCAAGACACACTAATAAGTTTCAAAAACTTTATTACAAAACTTTTATTCAAATATACTAATCCTAATGATAATCTTCGAGGGAGGGAGTGTCGTCAGCCATCAACTAGCTTGTTTGCCGTCATCACGCCATCAGTGCCTCGTTCCATTCTGTAACTCTCACGTAGAGGGTCATGTTAATAATAAAACAATATTAAGCATCCAATACTTGAAAAACTGCATAAGTGTTTCATGGAAGCATCTAATACTTGTATATCACATATACCTTCTCCGTTGACATTGTTCCCAACCTTGGGTTCGACCTTGGTAGTCCTTAGCTTGGCTATGACCTTGCGAAAGGTATTTGGTAGCCCTGTCATGACGCAGTCGGTGGCGACGTCTTTGCAACCAGGGAAAAGCGAGTGGAATACCCCAACTATTGCAAAGTCTTCAGTCAGCCAGGTGTCTGTGGCATCCTTAACACGTTCATGGAGATTTTCCATGGTGTCTAGGTGGCTCTCCAAGCTTGAGTTTTTTCCATCTTGATGGAAATAAACTTCCTTGCATACTCATACTGCATGCACCTAAACTCGGCTGAAAACATGCTCTTCAATCCATCAAGCATATCATATGTGTCGATTTCATGGAAGGGAACTCTCAAGCCAGGTTCCATTGCATGGATAATAGTGTACTTGACAACCATAATTGTGTCATGGCGGTCGCAAAGAGTCGTATCTTTGTTTCCATCAGAGTCATCGGGAAAATCTTCCAGGGGTTCACGAAGGACATAGAGAAGATGGTTTTCTATGAGGGTCCTTCTAAGGCGTTGGTACGAGTCAGTGAAATTCGACCCATCTAGCTTAAGTTTCTCCCGGTGCATAAAAGGACCAAAGATGTCCTGAGCTCTAGGAATAGCCATAATCTACAAGACATTTGCAAATGGACTTATACCAAGTTCATAATTGTTGTTCAAATTTATTATCATATTAACAAATGAGCTCTCACTTAAACTATCATCCCTAAAGACCGTTTGGTGACTACATGACCCCTTTACACCACGTCATCCCCGACCGTCATGGCCTTTGATGCGGTTCTCAGGGTGGACTATATTCGTCGATCACATCATCCATGTGATGCGTGCTTGATCTTTTGATCCTTCTGTTCCGAGGCCATGTCTATACATGCTAGGCTCGCCAACCCAACCATAGTGTTTTGTTGTGCATATATGGCTTGCACACACCGTATGCGAATGTATATATGTCTAGCACCCGATCGTCATGGTCGTCTTCATAACGACGAACTTTATTGGTAGTGCACACTAATGGGAGAACACTATGTAATTAGTTATCATCCTATTTAAATGCTACTGTTGTGTATCTAAAACTTGCACTCAAACAAGATACACACAGAGATTAAATAATCTAAATGTGATGTGACATGGTTGTCTTTACGCTCCATGATCTCCATCAGGTGTTCCGGTTTGATGCCAAGTCCATGACGCTGATGGCCCAAAATATATCGAGCTTGTTGGGGAACCCCCAAGAGGAAGGTATGATGAGCACAGCAGCAAGTTTTCCCTCAGTTATGAAACCAAGGTTATCAATCCAGTAGGAGCAAGGAAACACCTCCAAGGTGTTGCTAGCTGAACTTTGGCAGGGCGCACTACTGGTGCCAGCAGCAACGTGGAAACCTGCACAACACAACCACATAAGTCTGCCCCCAACTTACAGTGAGGTTGTCAATCTCACCGGTTTTGCTGAAAACAAAGGATTAAACGTATTGTGTGGAAGAGTAATAGTTTGCAGAAAGTAAACACAAAGCAGTAAACAGTTGATTGAAGATTGATGATAAAAGAAAGGAGCGGGGTCCATAGTTCACTAGTGGTGGCTCTCCTTAAGATAGATGACATGTTGGGTGAACAAATTACAGCGCGGCAATTGACAAAAATCGAGAAAGCAATATGCATATACTACTCATCTTGACTCCTTTGAGACTTGATTGGGCATTACAACATTATACATAGACCGTAATCCAACTCCATCTATGACAAATAATCCACCTTCAGGTTATCATCTGAACCCCCTCCAGTATTAAGTTGCAAGCAACAGATAATTGCATTACGCATTGCGTGTAAAGTAAACAATACGATTGTTCTATGAACAAAGGATTGTTGTTTTCTCCCTAGTAGCAACATCACATCTAGTACCTTAGAGATTTCTGTCACTTCCCCAGATTACTAGAGGCATGAACCCACAATCAAGCATAAATAATAACTCTTGGAGTTGCTAGCATCTACTTGGCCAAGATAGCTAGTAACAACGGAAAGCATGCAAGATCACAAATAACAAAGACATGATAGAATCAATAATCAATCTGAAATAGCATCTCAATATCCATCGGATCCCCGCAAACACAACATGTAGGAATTACAAATAGATGATCTTGATCATGAACGGAGCTCACAAGATCTAAACATGATAGCACAAAGGAGGAGAACCAGCCATCTAGCTAGTACATGGACCCGTAGTCCAGAGATGAACTACTCACGCATCACACCGGAGGCTTGCATGGTGATGAAGAAGGCCTCCAGGGTGAATTCTCCCCTCCGGTAGGGTGCCGGGAAGAGCTTCAGATCCCTCCCGGTCTAGGGATGGAGATGACAGCGGCTACAGACTCTTTCGTGGAATTTTGATCGGGTCCTTAGGGTTTCTGTATCAGAGGCATCTTATAGGCGAAAGGGGAGGCCGAGGGGGTGCCGGAGGCAGCCAGACCACCCCCTGGCGCGGGCCAGGTGGTGCGGCGGCCCCTTGGCCCCTCTCTGTCTCGTATTCTGGCTCCATGTGTCCCTCGGTAAAAAACTGACTTTGGCTTTTGTCCCGTCCAATTCCGAGAATATTCATTTTCTGACTTTCCTAGAACCAAAAACAGCAGAAAACAGGCAGCTGGCACTGTGGCTCTTGTTAATAGGTTAGTCCAAGAAAGTGTATAGAAAGTACTCCAAAGTTGGAACAAAACATAAGAATGTAGGTAAAACCAAGCATGGAATATCAAAAATTATGGATACATTAGCAACGTATCAACATCCCCAAGCTTAACTCCTGCTCGTCCTCGAGTAGGTAAGTGATAAAAAGAAAGAATAATTTTTGAGGTGACATGCACCATCATAAACCTGATCAAAGTAATTGTAAAACAATGATAGCTGGGATCATAGTACTTCAATCATAACATGAAAGATAAAGTTCTAACAATAAGACAAAGCAACTATGTTGCAACATGAAAAGGCACAAACAAAAGATACATGAATAGCAATGTTTTGCAAGACGTTTGTTTGTTTCACATAAAGAAAACATAACATAGCAGCATTCAGCTTGTCCCTCATAGAGTAGCAAACTTAAATGCATAGGACACCTTCAAAGTTCATAAGAGTGACTAGATACAAATAGTTTAAAACAGGCAATATCAAAGTTATGCATCAATCAACAAGTCTTGGGACAATGCACATAGAAGTAAGAATGGCCACTATGCTCACAAAATAGGTGCATAAAGATAGAAGGTGGAGACTCAACATAAAAGTAAAAGAAAATTCCTTCATAGAAGGAAGTAGGGATTCAACTTTCATAAAGTGCTTCCAAAAATTATGGTACTTATTAGCTTTCAGCTCTCATTGCCCCTATCATAAGCATCTTGAAGTGATTAAGGTTAAAGTGAACAAACAACAGAGTATATACTTGACAAAGTTTAAGTTGAAAATCTCATGTCCCTTGAATACGAGGGCCACTCCTCATGCTACTCAAGTTTAGTTACCGGTAAGTTCTTGTCATACTAAGTGCATGTGTATCATAGAGAACCGCCAACGGGGTACCCCTTGGCGGATGATATGGAAGAATCCCCATATCAAAATGACAAGGCAAGCAGACAACGAGCATCTCAGCAATCTTCTTATTTACCATGGGAAAATGGTGCTTTTTTCTCTCTTTCCTCTTTTCTCATATCTTTTTCTCTTTTTTTATCAATATCTGACTCTTTTTTTATAAGAAGAATGCTTCATAGATACCTCATTATGGTTATGCTGCAGGTTTCCACCATGATAGCATGGATTATACCGGCGGCCCAGGCGTTTCTCTAACACACATACATAACTCCATGTACTTACAAGCTCCACTTTCATTTCACACCGACAACATCCATAGACAAAAGAGCATGATATCAACTAGGTACAAAGTACAAGTGCAATGTTGAAAGCGTTCCCCATGACAGCATGGATCTGCTAATCCCCAACATATAAGTGCAAGCATATACAACATAGATGACACAATAGTTCAAGTTTATTAAGGGCAAGAAAAGTAAAGTGTGCCATCAAGTTCGTGAGAGCTTTAATCACTAGTTTTCTCATAACAAGTTTAATCCGAAAGGTAGATAAAAACATGAATATACTTGGAATAGCATATGCTATAGGTAGGTATGGTGGACTCTTTGGAATAACTTGGTTTTAGGAGTTGGATGCATGAGTGGAACTCATACTTGGTTATGGAGGCTAGCAAAAGACTGGGAGCGACCAACTAAGAGAGCAATAATGGCCATAATCATGCAAAGAGACAAAACATCATTAATCAAAGCATAAAGTGATACTACAAGTTGAAAACTAAAGCATCATAAAGGCTTATGGTGACTTGGGATAGTCATAACATGGTGTGAGCATGTGCCAAGTCAACCCAAATAAAGCATCAAAGGAGAATACCATAATACTATGCTTTAATATGCTAAAACAACGCATGATTCTTCCAAGGCACATTAATCAATCTCAATTGTTTATAACATGTCATGCTACAGCAAAGGTCACTAAGCATAAAGCCAAAACAATATCAAGCATGGCATGACAAAGCATAGGCCACAGTCAAAAACAAGCTCTCTTTACCACTTAAGCATGAACTTTCCTACTCTTTTCCAATCCAAACCAAACTATTTAAAAACCAATGTATGAAAGAGGGGTCCGACCAATTTATTCACGAAACTAAGCAAACCAAGCAAACGAAAACCAAAAAAAACGAAGACGCTCCAAGAACAACACAATTGTGCATGAAACAATAAAAATGAAGTGTTTGGAAGAAACCTAGAATTTTTATTGATGAAGAAGGGGATGCCTTGGGCATCCCCAAGCTTTGACGCTTGTACTTCTTGGATATTTCTTGGTGTGACTCGCGTGGCATCCCCAAGCTTGAGCTTTAGTCCATTCTTCATCTCATTACATCATTCTCTCCATACACCTGAAATTTTTCTTCATACAAAACTTCACACAATCTTTATTAGCAACATTAGTGCACTCAAGATAATAAGTCTTTAGGTTCAGTTTCAACACCAATAAAAATTCCATTAAAACACAAGCTACTGTAGCACTTCCCTCAAAAAGCTCAATTCCCCAAAGGAACTCAAAAAGGAACCAACAAGAAGCAAATGCAAATAATGGCAGAAGTCTGTCAAAACAGACCAGAAGGTAAAGACGAATTTTTTCGAAGACCTTATGTTTCTCAAATCAAAAAGTGTTGAACTAACAAAAGTTAGATAACAACCTGGGTCATAAGCACAAAAATTCACGCCTCAAAACGTCGCACGGAGATTTTACACGAATTTTTACGGTGAAGCACAGGAATCTGTTTCGGGACAGCAACTTTCCCAATCATTACTTCTCTCTCATTAGAGGTTACTCTTGGCACAAAGAGCAAATAAAAATGATAAGGAGCGGTTATTACAGAGGTAATAACTTCCAAGACTCATCTAAAACTTTTGGGTTATCTCCCAATAAGTACTTTTCTTTAACGCCTTTAAGTTAGGCATAAGAAGCAAGAAAAAGAATCAAGTGTTCTCAAATAAAGAAGCATTAAGAGCAAATTTTGTTTTCATAGGAGAGGCAAAAGAAATCTTCTCTATCTTCTTAGGGAAGTGTTCTATACCTTTCTTGATTGGGAGTTGATATTTAATGGTGCCTTCTTTCATATCAATAATGGCACCAACAGTTCTAAGAAAAGGTCTTCCCAAAGTAATAGGACAAGAAGCATTGCATTCAACATCCAAAACATAGAAATCAACAGGGACATAGGCATTGTTAACCATAATAAGAACATCATTAATACTCCCCATGAGTTTCATTTTAGCATTATCATCAAGTGGGACATTCAAATAACAATCTTCCAACGGTGGCAAATCAAGCATATCATAAATCCTTCTAGGCATAATAGAAACACTACTATCAAGATCACATAAAGCCTTGAAATCAAAATCATTCACTTTCATATTAATGATGGGTTCCCAACCATCTTCTTCTTTTATAGGAATAGAAGCTTTATGTTTCATCTTTTCTTCTTTAATTTTTATGAGAGCATCAGTAATGTGTTTTGTAAAGGCCATATTCATAGCACTAGCATTAGGACTTTTAGCAAGCTTTTGTAGGAACTTAATAACTTCAGAGATGTTGCAACCATCAAGATCAAATAAATAATTATCATCTAAAGTAGTAGAGCTATTACTAGCCTCAACACTAGTGGTAGTGATAGTAGAAACACTAATGTTTCTAGCAATTTCATCTTCTCTTTCCCACTTAGCATGCAATTCGGCTAATAGTCTAACATTTTCATCAATTCTAACTTGTATGGCATTAGTAGCAGCAAAGGGATTATCATTAGTTTCAGGTTTAGCAGCCATTTTATTCAAAGAAGATTGAGCTTCAACCAATGATGTTATATTTCTTTCAGCATTAGAGAGTTTTTCCTCAATAGTTTTATTGAAAGTAGTTTGTTTACTAATAAAATCTTTAAGCATAACTTCAAGTTCAGAGGGTGCACTCTTATTATTGTTGTAGGAATTTCCATAAGCATTACCATTGTTGGGAGGATATGGCCTATAATTGTTGTTACCAAAATTATTCTTGTAGGCATTGTTGCTAAAATTGTTATTTCTTATAAAGTTCACATCAACTTGCTCTTATTGAGCAACCAAAGAGGCTAAAGGAACATGATTTGGATCAATATGAGCTTTCCCATTAACAAGCATAGACATAATAACATCAATTTTATCACTCAAGGAAGAGGTTTCCTCAACAGAATTTACCTTCTTACCTTGTGGAGCTCTTTCAGTGTGCCATTTAGAATAGTTAACCATCATATTATCCAGAAGCTTTGTTGCAGCACCCAAAGTAATGGTCATAAAGGTACCTCCAGCAGCAGAATCCAATAGATTTCTTGAAAATAGTTCAATCCTGCATAAAAAGTTTGGATAATCATCCAAGCAGTCAGTCCATGAGTGAGACAATTCTTTACCAAAGATTTCATTCTTTCCCAAGCTTGAGCAACATGTTCATTATCAGATTGTTTAAACTTCATTATTTCACTTCTCATAGATATAATCTTAGCAGGAGGATAGTATTTTCCAATGAAAGCATCTTTGCATTTAGTCCAAGAATCAATACTATTCCTGGTTAAGGAATTCAACTATTCTTTAGCTTTTCCTCTCAAAGAGAAAGGAAACAATTTAAGCTTAATGATATCTCCATCTATATCCGTATGCTTTTGCATCTCACAAAGTTCAACAGTTATTTAGATGAGCAGCAGCATCTTCATTACCAATACCAGAAAATTGTTCTCTCATAACAAGATTGAGTAAAGCAGGTTTTATTTCAAAGAAAGTAGCTTCATGAACAGGTGGAGCAATAGGTGTGCTCATGAAATCATTGTTGTTGGTGCTAGTGAAGTCACACAACTTAGTATTTTCAAGAGTAGTCATTTTTTTGTGTTTTTAATAAAGAAAGCAAACTTGTAAAACTAATTTTTTTTGTGTTTTTGATAAAGAAATAAGCAAACAAAGCAAAAGTAAACTAAGAAAAACAAAAATAACAAAGTAAAGAGATTGGTTATGAGGGACTCCCCTTGTGAAGATGTCCTTGACTCCCCGGTAACGGCGCCAGAAAAAGTGCTTGATGGCCCAAAATATATCGAGCTCGTTGGGGAACCCCAAGAGGAAGGTATGATGAGCACAACAGCAAGTTTTCTCTCAGTTATGAAACCAAGGTTATCAATCTAGTAGGAGCAAGGAAACACCTCCAAGGTGTTGCTAGCTGAACTTTGGCAGGGCGCATTACCGGTGCCAGCAGCAATGTGGAAACCTGCACAACACAACCACAGAACTCTGCCCCCAACTTACAGTGAGGTTGTCAATCTCACCGGTTTTGCTGAAAACAAAGGATTAAACGTATTGTGTAGAAGAAAGTAATAGTTTGTAGAAAGTAAACACAAAGCAGTAAATAGTTGATTGAAGATTGATGATAAAAGAAAGGACCGGGGTCCATAGTTCACTAGTGGTGGCTCTCCTTAAGATAGATGACATGTTGGGTGAACAAATTATAGAGGGGCAATTGACAAACATCGAGAAAGCAATATGCATATACTACTCATCTTGACTCCTTTGAGACTTGATTGGGCATTACAACATTATACATAGACTGTAATCCAACTGCATCTATGACTAATAATCCACCTTCAGGTTATCATCCGAACCCCCTCCAGTATTAAGTTGCAAGCAACAGATAATTGCATTACGCATTGTGTTGGGGCATGCAGAGATAAACAAAACTTTTTCCCTAACGTGGTACTCCCAAGATCTAGCTCAGGTTATAGGCCACGAGATTACCGCTAGACGCGCAGATGCGGAAGTTGATGTAGCGCGTCGAAGCAGTGCCGAACGATCCCACGGACAGCTACACCGGATCCCACGAACTCCTTCGCTAGATCCCCACGATCTTCCCTGTCTCCAGCATCGCACGTGCAACGCCTCTACCTGTATCCACACATATAGGAAGGAGCTTCGAACAGAGGATTGCTAGATCCTGTCTAGCCCAAAATGGAAGTGGAGAAAGTGATGGCTAGGTCAGGGACTATCCCTTGTCACTCCACTTATATACACTCCTAGTTAGGCTCAACTCTTGAGGCCCATCTAGGATGTACTCCAATCTCCATATGGATCTAATCCACATGGGCTCCTTACCCTTAAGTGTGTGACCCTGTAGGTTCATGTACACCTGGACACGACATGAGCTACTCCTCCAAGTATCCCGTCATGGCTTTGAGTCCAACCCACTCCCATGAACACTCGGTCTCAAGTCGATAGATGGTAGCGGCCTCTAGCAAGGCGTGCCAACTCCCAAGTGTCGTAAAGTCAAAAGACGAACCTTCAATGTGACTTTCGTCCAAGTCCCTTTGCCACACGATATATCTGTTAAGCTATAGGCGAGTAGTTGTCATCCCTTTAATAGCTTAACTCTCTTCTCTTACCATGATATGTGATTCACTGGACTAACTCTTAGTCTGACTCCTCAATTAACACTTAACTGAGTAGCGCATAGCCATGCTTCCGAATCATATCACACGAGAGGGCCCAGAGAATACCTCTCCACTACGGAGGGGCAAATCCCATCTTGGTAATCCACGTCACGCAGCTTGCTTCACAACCAACCCGAACTCTACCTTTATAATTTCCCATTTACGAACAGCGTTTGATAGAACCTAAGTTGGCGATCCACAAATCGGATCATGCAATCACCTCAGGTCAAAGGATTCCATTGCTTGAGACTACAAATGACAACATGCTCGTTACATCTCAATTGTGGGTTAGTCCGACTCGCTAAACTCTTTAGTTGAATCAGTGTAAGTCAGAATAGCATCACCATGCCCATGACAAGTGGAACCGTGTCATCAGCCGACTTGCACATTGGTCTAAGTTGTGTGTCCAGCACAACCTCAACGACCAAGGACGATATAGTATGAACAATCATGAATATATAGTTCCACAACTGAATCACGTATTCATTGATACATATCTGATGTTCATACAAGGACAACTTTACTTTATGAATACTTTGGGAAATATCATCAACCATGATTGCCTCTAGGGCATATTCCCAACACATTGTGTGTAAAGTAAACAATACAATTGTTCTATGAACAAAGGATTGTTGTTTTCTCCCTAGTAGCAACAGCACATCTAGTACCTTAGAGACTTTTGTCACTTCCCCAGATTACTAGAGGCATGAACCCACTATCGAGCATAAATACTAACTCTTGGAGTTGCTGGCATCTACTTGGCCAAGATAGCTACTAACAACAGCAAGCATGCAAGATCACAAATAACAAAGACATGATAGAATCAATAATCAATCTGAAATAGCATCTCAATATCCATCGGATCCCCGCAAACACAACATGTAGGAATTACAAATAGATGATCTTGATCATGAACGGAGCTCACAAGATCTAAACATGATAGCAAAAAGGAGGAGAACCAGCCATCTAGCTACTACATGGACCTGTAGTCTAGAGATGAACTACTCACGCATCACACCAGAGGCTTGCATGGTGATGAAGAAGGCCTCCAGGGTGAATTCTCCCCTCCGGTAGGGTGCCGGGAAGAGATTCAGATCCCTCCCGATCTACGGATGGAGATGACGGCGGCTACAGACTCTTTCGTGGAATTTTGATCGGTTCCTTAGGGTTTCTGTATTGGAGGCATCTTATAGGCGAAAGGGGAGGCCGAGGGGGTGCTGGAGGTGGCCAGACCACCCCCTGGCGCGGGCCAGGCTGAGCCGCGTGGCCAGGTGGTGTGGCGGCCCCCTGGCCCCTCTCTGTCTCGTATTCTGGCTCCGTGTGTCCCTCAGTGAAAAACTGACTTTGGCTTTTGTCCCGTCCAATTTCGAGAATATTCATTTTCTGACTTTCCTGGAACCAAAAATAGCAGAAAACAGGCAACTGGCACTATGGCTCTTGTTAATAGGTTAGTCCAAGAAAGTGTATAGAAAGTACTCCAAAGTTGGAACAAAACATAAGAAAGTAGATAAAACCAAGCATGGAACATCAAAAATTATGGATACGTTAGCAACATATCAGACATCACCGGTCTTGTCGTTCGTCTTCACGATGACTACTACTACACGACTTAGTAATAGGAAAAGTAAACTACCTTACCTTTTCACGATTGTAACCATATCACATCACAAAGCCTTCCCTGCAACATAAAGTTAGACACCTCTATTTTATCTATTGCAGATTTTACGTGGTTGTTTAGGATTTCTTAAAGAACCGTTTCTACCTATGAACTTCCTAACACAACATGGATACAATAGTTGTCTCTACTACATCCCTTTCAGGGCCTTCCATTGTAGATTCTATATCAAGTACTGTGATAGAGATAGACACCCGCTAGCCACTTATACGGTACAAGCCGTATGTCGAGTGTGGAACTAGTCTTGTGTAAGATTACATGTAAGGTCGGTCCGGGCCGCTTCATCTCATAGTATCGTGATATAAAAAATACACGTGAGAAGGTAACAACTAGGGTATCAATGCCCACATTTTGCATGTGTCTATCCGTACTAGCATACTAACCATAGATCAGGCTCTGATACCACTGAAGGGTTTCCGCAGCAGATAACAAAAAGTCCTACGTTGGAACACCCTAACGCCCAGGATCTATCTAGAAGTAATGCAGTAATGGAGGAAGACAATAGTAACATACCCTTGAAGACTAAGAGAGTGTTACGCTCATGCAAGAGCGTGGATGATATAGTCGTACCCGTCCGACCTCCAGATCGTGAAGCTCCTCACATGTCACCCCTTGTCCAGGTCCTTGCATGATGGTCCGGTCGCTGCAAGTGCAGCTCCCCCGAGTTATCACACACATACGATGCTATACAACGACTCCTAGACTCTTGATCTCTGTTAAGGTTGCAGAAGTAGACCTCCTGGCCAGAATCCCTGCATCACAACGGCGTGCCACATCGGTGTTGACTTTGCGTGTATAGTCCTTCTCCAGGACCGTGCCACCGCAAAGCAACTGAGAGAGAGGGGGATATTTCTTTAAGGAAAAGTGCCTTAGAGAATATCTATGGGTGTGTTTTAATCCCACCCATGGGCACCCGTTTATATAGGCGAAGGGAGATGTACCCTCCCCTTTGGGTGTCCCATGTGGGACTAAATCAATAAAGAAAAGGGCAAAAACAAGGGTAGCTAGCCGCCTAGGCCAGCTCCCAGCCGAATGGGCCGGACAGAGCCAGCCCAGAAGGCAACAATGGTAGCACCTGGGCACAGTGGCCAGGAGGACCCAGGTGGGATGGCCAGCAGAGCGGCCCAGCACCAAGCGGCAGCAGCGGCAGCTGCGACACCTGGTCGGGCGGGACGACGCTGCTGCCCCGTGGTCTAGTAAGGCACACATTCCCTTGGCGGTGAGTGAGGTGGCCGGTTGCGCGCGACCGAGTGGGCCGGTCGGCCCAGCGGTGTCTGGCGCCCGCACCCATTATCCACTGCCCGGGTGGGTCGGCAGGCTGCGGCCCGTGTGTAGAGACTGGTTGGCTACTGTCCGCATAGCACATAGCGCATGTCCGTCCACCTTTCCTCATGGGCAGGTCAAAAAACCACCCAGCCTGCCTTTATTTGCTGTTTTTTCCGCGGCTTTCTCCTGGGCCAATTCCCCTTCGGGGTTTTGGCCTAGTGAGGAAGTTGCCTAATAAATTTTAATTTAAATATTTATTTAGTATATATTGATTCAAAATTAACATATAATAAATGCATATTATAAATTGCCATTTAGCCGAAACTCCTTTCAGCCTTTTCCTTTCCTTCTTTCTCTGAACAACTTTGGATCTCTCTAGAACGATCCTGATTTCTCTCTCTTCTGTGATTCCATCTCACAAGAGGATCTCCAAGCGTCGTAGTGCCCTTAAGCATGTTTCTCTATGGTTAGGGGATGTCATAGACATGATCTCTATCAATGATCAACAGAGGGCCGTGATGCCCATGTTGACCCCTATGCACTCCACGAATCACCATCGTGTCAAACCTTAAACGATAAGTCCAATTCCCTTTGTTACACAATACAAGACTTGTCCAAGATCTGATCATTGGTATCATGATACCTTGTTCAATCTCGTTTTCAACAAGTACTGTTTTACTCGTTCCCGTGAAATTCCATCCCCATGACCTAGTTATAATTTGTGCAACTTATGGATATAATTCACTGAGTGGGCCTAGTGTATCTTCCCGTCACGCATGAGCACAAATCCTGATCTTGATGCATAGGACTCTACATGCCTCCCTTAGATACCTAACACGCACCTTTATGGTCACCTAGTTACGGAAATGACAGTTGATGCAGTCAAAGCAATCCTCCGGTAAAAGTGATCAATATGATCTCATGGTCTAAGGATTAGGAAACTCCGTTTCTGATAATTGCAACTAGAACTAAGTGACATGATCATGTTGTAACAATCATCGGTGGTAAATGTCCATCACATCATTCCAGATGATATGACTTCACTGTCAGTTGGCTCTCATAGCACCATGATCAGGAAACCTTGATCATTAGCTGCCCAATGAACTAGTTGAATAGAGGCTACTAGGGACATGGGTTTGTTTATACATCACACTTGTATCAATGTTTCCGCTTTATATAGTTATAGCATGACATGACATGAAACTATTATGAACTAATGAGATATGATAATAAAACACTTTTATTATTTGCCTCTAGGGCATATCTCCTTCAGTCCGGACTAACTTTACATGTCCTCGCACATGAGACTTGTCCCATGTTTGACATGCAACGTGTATTGCATAAGTGGCTCAGCGGGTGTCTGTCGCTCCTAGCATAGTCATGATCTAATTTTCGATGGTTTGCTAATAATTTGATTATCACCGTTGTGGTTAAAGTTCATAGGTACAACAATTCTTTCCTAGAAAGCCCACAACCACGTAAAATATGCAAAAATAAATTAGAGGCGTCTAACTTGTTTTTGCAACGCTTGTGATGTGATATGGTCATTGATACAAAAAATGTTGTATGCAATGAGATTTATTGTAAGTTAACAACCAGCAGGAGCCATATTGTTGTCTTTATATTTTTATGGCATGTGTGCTATATATATCCATGAGATTTACTATAATGGTGGAGACGACCACGATGGAGGATTCATGGACCTTGGTGCCACGTGATGTCTATGCACGCTTCTATTCTTGTAGACAGTGTTGGGCCTCCAAGTGTAGAGGTTTGTAGAACAATAGCAAGTTTCCCTTAAGTGGATCACCCAAGGTTTATCAAACTCAAGGAGGAAGTGGTCAAAGGTATCCCTCTCAAGCAACCCTGCAATCAAGATACAAGAAGTATCTTGTGTCCCCAACACACCCAATACACTTGTCAGGTGTATAGGTGCACTAGTTCGGTGAAGAGATAGTGAAATACAAGTAATATGGATGATTATAAGTGGTAATTGCAATCTGAAATCAGAGTGGCAGCAAACAAACATGTAACAGAACTAATTGTAAACGTTGTTTGAATGCTTAGAAACAAGGCCTAGGGATCATACTTTCACTAGTGGACACTCTCATATAAATATCTTCTCTTCATGATGCTACCCTGAACTACTCTCCGGTTGGACGACGTAGGGCTATAACAACACACCTTAAAGTTCGCATTCCCCATCTAGATAACCCCTCACTGTCACCTTGAGCGCTAGATGGTTCCAACAAACACCACAATCTCATAGATACATCCAACTCAAATTATACTCATGATAAGTATTTATGTAACCTTAGCCAAAGTGCCACACGGTGTGCACACTATCAACTTCACACATGTGGGGATAAGTAGAGATTAATTAAAGCACTTGAGTAGCAGAATAGATCTATAGATTACAAAGCTCATGATCTCACTAATATCACGCATAGAGAGAGAGATGAACACATAGCTACCAGTAGAACCCTTAGCCTCAAGAGAGAACGCCGGAAAATGTCCCGGAGGCAACCATAATGCTCATGGCTCCCGTGTCTCAAAGGTTGTGGTCACGGAGATCTAAGTTCCTATTGAACCACGAAGGTCAGGTAAACAATCAAATACTAAGGTTTGAGATTAAATCATTATTGAATTTGACAATGATGAATCGACTACATGCAAATAAGCGATGATGGGCCCTGACTCCGTCAAATGTCTAGAAGCTATAAAATCCGTGATAGTTCTATACATGAGAAACCAAGTTACTCAACTTGGAATACCCTCTAGAAGGCATAAAACCTATTAGTCGTATTTGGATCTATAAAGAAACATACATGGATGTTTATCTATGAAATAGTTGACATGTCGGTAAAGAGTTTACGATAATGTTCAAGGAGTTGAATATGACAAGATTCGATCTTTCATAGCGATATTTAGTCTGGACGGATTAGTGTAGCAACCACTACATTTGTCAATTGTTGTATATGCTAGTTCAACAAACAAAACAACAATCTTCTAATAGAATGATTATACATAACACGATCTGAAGGGTTTTGTTAATTCCAAGGATCCTAAAATGATGTGCAAACTTCAATGGTTGAAGTAAACATAGCAGAGTTGGAATCTTCACCGTGATAAAATTATTAAAATGTTTAATTTCATCAGAGACGATGAAGATGCTTGCATTTGAAAGAAATTGAGTGGGAGCACTGAGACATATTTCTAATACATTGTGTATAAGGCATATTGTTGATTGGAAATGATGTATCTTTTATTGACACAAGTTAAGAATTTCATTAAAATTAGATTTCAATGAAAGATTTAGGCAAAACCAGAATATTAGACATCAAAGTCTATTTGGATAGATTGAGACGCTAATATGGTTATGCTAAATGTACACAGATGAAATATTAAATGAGTTCAATACGGAAACGATGAGAAATGTTCTTGCCACATGGAAAAGGTTGAATCAAGATTCAAGTGTATTGACACTTGGTGAGTAAAACAAGATTCAAGTGCTTTGAAACTTGGTGAGTAAAATCACGTGAATATCTTGATAAACGAGATTCAAGTGTTTGACACTTGGTGAGTAAAATCACATGAATATCTTAATCAACCATACCTTGATATGTACATATCCAGATATGTCCTATGCTCTAAATGTTATGAGCATATACCAGGGTGACTCATAAGATGATCATTGGAGGATAGTAAGGATATTCTTATGATCTTTGGAAGAACTATGAATATATTCTGTATGTAGAAGTGACAAATAGTTCATTGTAAAGTGTCACATTGGCACTATACAGATAGTTCATTATAAAGTGTTACATTGGCACTATACATATAGTTCATTGTAAAGTGTTACATTGGTACTAGTTTCATCACATACAAATTAAGTTTATCTCAAATTAGGCTATGGGTTAAGGTGGCACAATTTGATGGAAGAAAGTTCCATGATAGATTTGGATGAGTTTGAAAAGGTTAAGTATTGTGACGTATACTACAATGAAAGGCTAAGACTGCTCTAGTAGCAACATAGGAAGGCATTTGTGTCAAGAAGTTTGTTATCAAACTAGGTATAGTGGTCTATTACTATGAAGATCTATTGTATGACAATAATGTCAACATGTTTTCAACTCAAGGAACCGAGGTGATACGTCGTAAACGTATCTATAATTTTTGATGTTTCATGCTTGTTTTATATCTACTTTCTTATGTTTTGTTCACACTTTGAGGTATTTTTATAAATTTTCTGGAACTAACCTATTAACAAGTGCCATAGTGCCAGTTGCCTGTTTTCTGCTGTTTTTGGTTTCAGAAAAGCTAGTAAGGAAATATTCTCAGAATTAGACGGGACAAAAGCCAAAGTCAATATTTTACCCGAAGCAACATGGAGTCCGACGGAGAGACGAAGTGGCACACCAGGGCGGCCACACCTGGTGGAGGCACGGCCTAGGGGCGCGCCACGAGGGGGTGTGGGCCCCCTGGTGCTCCACCGACCTTGCCCCTTTGAAATGGATCGTATGGGCACCTAGAGGGGGGTGAATAGGTGCTACTTAAAATTTTAATACTTTTTCAATTTTAGGCTTAACACAAAGGGTAAATTCTCTAGATAAACTATTAGGTGGAATTTCCCTATATGCAAGCCTATCTACTAGCGAGTAAAGAGAGAGTGGAAGAGGAACGGGTGAACCGTAGTGAAGCACGCGGAGACACAAGATTTGTTTTACCGCAGTTCCTTCCTTGTTAAGGGAAGTACGTCTGCATTGGAGGGGTGGGCGGTACTAAGACCACCACGCCACAATAGGCCTCACCCTGTTCTCCGATGGATCCCGCCACCAAAGGCCTGATCCACCTTTCCACTATAGGAACCCTTCGAGGCGAGTACCGGTGCCTTTACACAACTAGCAGGGCACAACTCCACAATCAACTTGGAGGCTCCCGTAATGACAACAAGCTGCCACAAGAACAAGTTATCAATAACAAAGAACAAGATCTAGATATTGATAAGAATACTAGATCAGGGATTTCTCCAAATGAATGGAGAGGAGTTGATGCGCTTGATTCGTGATGACGATGACGATTCTCTCCTCCTTCAATTCCCCCAAAGATCGAAGCCTTCGGGTGGTTGAAGTGGGAGATCTAGAATGGGAGCTCTTGCAAAGGGTCTGAACAATTTCGAGTGAATAAAGAGTTCTGCTCGTTGGGGAAGAAGGGGTATTTCAAGCCGTTGGAGCCATTGGGGGGCGGATTATCCGGCCCAAGTAAGGGCTGGATTATCTGACCTGGGGAAAACTCCGCCCCAGACTCGGATTATCCGGTAGAAAAACCAGCCACGGACAGAAGCTCACGCAGACTTGCCCTTCACACTTTCTTCTGGGGACCGGATTATCCAGCCCTAGGGGAGGACCGGATTATCCGGCTGGGAGGAAAAGCCGCCCCAGCCACGGAATATCCGGGGGAAATTCCACCCCCAAACAGAAGCTTGCGTAGGTGCTCACTTGGGTGATTCCCTTGGGGCCGGATTATCCGCCCCAACATGAGGGACGGATTATCCGGTCCAGGGAGAAAATCCGCCGCAGAGCCGGAATTTTCCGGGGGGGAATCCTCCCCCAGACAGAGACTTGCGCAAAGCCAACCCTGGCCAAGGTGGTCTGGACGGATTATCCGGCCCATGATGGGGGCGGATAATCCGGCCCCCAAACTCTCAAAACTTTCCTGCAACACTTAGTGCACATTAGAATAATCCATGGTATTGTTATCTAACACACAAAACCTGGGAAATCATGAAATGTTCTTTCAATCTCCCCCTTTTTGGTGTTAGATGACAATACTAGGATTTGCAAGAAGGATCAAAAGACCACCAACAAAACATGGAAGAGACTCCCCCTCAATGTGTGCATATTAGAAATTTGCATTTGAATACAAATGCACACACAAATAGGTGTAAGTCTATTCCATTGAAATATAAACAACATAATCATACCACCGAGATAATGAGAGAGGCATCCTTGAAATAGCCACAATTATCAACGTGATAACCAATATAAGTGCCTTCCTTGAGATAGATTCCTAGCATAATAGGATATGAGTAAATGAATCCATAGGCATAATCCATGAGATAAATCCAGAGTCTCAAACACACCACAAACCACAAATAAAGTTCAATGCTAAATGGACACAAGCAAGAAAACGACGAATGAAAAAGTGCAAATGCTTGTGCCTGACACATGCAAATCCTCGAAGACCTAATAGAACTACTTCTCCCCCTTTGGCATCGAGACGCCAAAAAGGGAAAAGAGCGATGCTAGCGCCCCCAAGGTATCACTCGTAGTCCTCATCCTCATCCTCGTCCTTGTTCCCATCATCGTCCTCATCCTCAAGCTCCTTGGTGTCATCGTCCTCATCATCAGCAGTGGTCGCAGAGGGGAACAAGTGACGCTCTAGCTCTCCATAGTTCAGCCCAGAAGTAGAGTTCCACCGGGCATATGGTGTGGGAGGAGTAGGAGCTGGGGGATCACCAGAAGCACCAGTCACATGGTGAAGGATGAGCTACTGAGAGTGAGCCAACTCATGGCGTTGCTTGTAGGCCTCATACTGGCCCTTGCGTGTGTCCACGCCCATGCAAAGAATGTGACGCTAGAACCAGTTCAGTTGCTTGATCTCACGAGCAACAGGAGGCACTGGAGGCCAGCGAGCATCCCTCATGAGACCCTCAGGAGCAGGAGAGGGGTGAGAGGTCTTCCGAACCTTGTTCTAGATCTTGTTTGCCTTATGCACAACATCAATGTTGAAATCTTCATAGGGGAGCAGGTGCCTGATGAGAAGCATAATGTAGGGTGCATAGGGAATGGACAGTTGGTTGAACATAGCATCAGTCAGCTCATGGTAGATGAAGTCCATCACATCCAGCCTATAATGTACGGCCTCATCCTCGCACGAGGCAACCTCATGAGAGAATGCTAGGAGCTGGACAAGGTGACCACAGATGTTGTCATTGTTGCCTCCACTCGGAGTGATGGAATCATGGAAGAGGCCCACCAAGGCAGCATAGATAGGAGCAAGACCAGCAAGAGTGCCCACAATGCCATTGTCCACCATGCAAGGAGAGAGAACTGCATCTTTATTAGGCTTCAGCTGGGTGATGATGCGGTGTCCACTGGCCCTATCTCTGCTGCGGAAAGAGTATCCAAGTACCTCAGCAAACACACGGAAATCAGCAGTCATAGGCCTTTCACGAGTCATCCACTTCATAGTACGATGCTCATCTCCACAAATAACCAAAGTGGAAAAGAATTGCTTCACCACCTCAGAATCATATGAGCACTGGAGAGCCATGAGATGGTCCAGCCCCATCCGCTCAGCCACATACATGGCATCAACAAGGTGGGGCTTCTCCAAAGCCTCAGCAAGAATCAGCGGGTGCATAGGCCTAATGTTCAGCCTGGCATACACATCTTCATATATCCCTTTCTGTTCAGCAGACCAAAAGCGAGAATCCCCCAGCTCAGAATCATGGGGCAGCTCTGCAAACAAATCACGGTGACGGATAGAGGAATAAGTGACAGGATCCATAGCCTTGTAGTTGATCTTGGGCTCTTTGCCCTTCCTCTTGGACACACCCCTCCTGGATCTCTCCCGCTTCTCTTGTTCCGCCATGCGTTCAACCTCTTTTTCTCTTCTCCCCAGCTCAACTTTGTCCATAGTATTACCCTCATTGTCTACCCCGAAATAGATAGTACGAGGACGACGCTTGTAAGTCTTGGGAGCACTGGAAACACCTGTGAAGAGAACAAGGTCGATAGCATGGGGATAAGCATACACACAAGTCCAAGAGAGAGCGTTGAAAAGGTAGTCAAAAAGTTCATAGGACAATTCTACTCAATGCACAAACTATGGCGAAATTGAACCAGATTCGATTCTGTTAGGCCGGATTATCCGGCCTGGACAAGGGCGGATAATCCGGCCCTGGCAGAAATTTTTCAACATGCCTAGATTGAGTGTAAAGAAGTAAATCGGGCCTAGAAACTTCAAGACTACAGGTTCTACGCAAAACAACATCCTTCT
This sequence comes from Avena sativa, assembly GCA_916181665.1. Taxonomy (NCBI): domain Eukaryota; kingdom Viridiplantae; phylum Streptophyta; class Magnoliopsida; order Poales; family Poaceae; genus Avena; species Avena sativa. Next base: position 691,164,336 of record OV702289.1, read on the forward strand.
AGACAATGTTCCACCCAACAAATGACACATCTAGCCAAAGATGGGGAGGGAGGGAGTTACCCTCACTCATTGGAGGAAGAACACGGAGGAGAAGGTACCCAGAGGTGCGGAGAAGAAGATCCGGGGAGCCCCAGAAAATCCGGTGGCCAGAGAGGCTCCGGGGAGGGTGGGGACGGCAGGCGGCGACTGAGGAGGAGGAGGAGAGGGTTGGGGGAGAAGTGCTTCTCGATATGAGCCCTCCCCCCCCCCCCAATCCCTTCCCTTAAAGACGAAATCCGCCAGGGCCGGATTATCCGGCCTACACTTGGGCCGGATTATCCGGCCTCAAATCTGAATTTCTGTTGTACACAGATTCAGGCCCGCGCGTCCCCAAACAATACCCCCACAAGGTGTACATGGGACTTGTGTGCAAGAATAGATGGCTTAGGGGTAGGGAAAGGCTTAGGATTAAGAGAGCCAAACTGAGATGGTACTACACACCTAAAATTGCAAGAACCAAATCAAATAAGAGCCAAAATTGAGTGTGATTCCCATAAAAACATGAGATGAGCAAAAACAACCAAAAAGATCCACCAAAAATCCAACTCTCCGCATGGAAGAGGGCGGTGGCTGAAGCCACCTTGTTGGAGTGTATGGTATGACACCGCGAAGATATATCTTGGGTTCATGACCAATACTCATCAATAAGCTCACATAACACAAAATGATATTAAGAGAAATGACTTAACTTTCTTTCGGCATTATGGGGGGAGGATTAGCCCAATTAATTAGGACCACACTCCCCCTATTTCCATGCCCACATCTAGACCAAATAAGACTGAGATGTACGAGTGAGTGCATGGGTAATCAAGATAAACTCCTAGAATCAAGGATATTTAGTTCATTCCTCAAGTAGCAGAACCTTGCTTCATCAAGTGGCTTCGTGAAAATATCAGCAAGTTGGTTCTTCGTTCTCACAAAAGATAGATCAATATCGCCTCGAGCAACATGGTCTGGAATAAAATGATTCTGAATCTCAATATGCTTTGTCCTTGTGTGTTGTACCGGATTGTACGCAATTTTGATTGCACTTTCATTATCACATAAAAGAGGCACTTTGTCACAATTGACACCGTATTCCTTTAAAGTTTGCCTCATCCACAATAACTAAGTGCAAGCACTAGCAGCAACAACATATTCAGCTTCGGTGGTGGAGAGAGAGATACAATTCTGCTTTTTAGATGACCAACACACTAGAGATCTTCCCAAGAATTGACAAGCTCCAGAAGTGGATTTTCGATCATCCTTATCACCAGCCCAATCTGAATCAGTATAACCACATAGAGAGAAATTGGAGCCCTTGGGATACCATAGACCAAAGTTAGGGGAATGAACCAAATATCAAAAGATCCTCTTGACCGCCACTAAGTGGATTTCTTTAGGAGCTGCTTGATACCTTGCACACACACCCACACTCAACACAATATCGGGTCTAGATGCGCAGAGGTAAAGAAGAGAGCCGATCATGGACCGATATACCTTTTGATCCACATCTTTACCATGGGGGTTAAGTTCAAGGTGACATTTTGTTTGCATCGGAGTGGCGACACCATTAAGATCCGTCATCTTGAATCTCTTGAGCATGTCTTGGATGTACTTAGCTTGATTGATGGAGGTTCCTTCTCTAAGTTGCTTGATCTCGAATCCAAGAAAGAACCGTAATTCCCCCATCATAGACATCTCAAACCTGTTAGTTATAAGCTTTGAAAATTCATCATTAAAAGCTTTATTAGTAGAACCAAAGATGATATCGTCTACATATAGTTGGCATATGAAGAGCTCCCCTTAACCTTCTTAGTAAAAAGAGTTGGATCGATTTGCCCAACTTCGAAGCCACGGTCTAGCAAAAGCTCTTTAAGGTGCTCATACCACGCACGTGGGGCTTGTTTAAGGCCATAGAGTGCCTTATCGAGTTTGTAGACATGGTTCGGGAAGTTAGGATCCTCAAAACCCGAGGGTTGCTTTACATATACCAACTCATGTAGAGGACCATTAAGGAAAGCACTCTTGATGTCCATTTGCTGCAATTTAAAATTGTTATGGGCAGCATAAGCAAGAAGGATACGGATGGACTCAAGCCGAGCCATAGGAGCATAGGTCTCGCCGAAGTCAATGCCCTCAACTTGAGAATAGCCTTGTGCCACAAGTCTCGCATTGTTCCTCGCAACAATGCCATTCTCGTCTTGCTTGTTTTTAAATATCCATTTAGTGCCGATAACATTGTGGCAATCTTTGGGCTTCTCCACGAGTTTACAGACCTTGTTGCGCTCAAAATTATTCAATTATTCATGCATAGCAACAACCCAGTCCGAATCTTCAAGAGCTTCAAATACTTTCTTGGGTTCCACCATTGAGATGTGAGCTTGATGCTCACCAAAACTTGCCAATTCCCTTCTTGTAGAAACCCTTCGTCGAAGGTCACCTATGACCTTGTCGAGAGTGTGACCCCTTAACTCAAGGTTCCGATCAGCACGAGCCTTGCGACGAAGTTCAATAAGCTTGTTGTCTCTTGGTGGAATAGTTTCATCACTTGAATCTTCATTGGAATTATTTGCTCGACCTTGATTAGAATCCGGATTAACAAAAGTAGGAGGTGATGAAGCATGTCCTTGAGGAGGGTCAGCAGCCGTAACAGGAGGCTGCTGAACAACTGGTGATTCAGGGCTAGATAATTTGGCCGATGGTGAGGCTAGATAATCTGGCATAGGAGAACTTGTTGCAACTTCATCAGGCTGCCTGGGATTTGCTTGAGCTGGCGAGGGGCCAGATAATCCGGGGTCAGCCGGAAAATCTGGCCTGGAGCTTGCAGTGATTTCTTCAATACCAGGAGCAGTTTGGTCGTTAGGAGAGGGGTGGCCGGATAATCCGGTGTCCACCGGATAATTTGGCCTGGAGCTTTCTGGAACATCTTGACCTTCAGCAATTAATGGAGATGGTGTAGAAGTTACTCTTGTGGTTGGAACATGTTGAGTATGTGTAGATGAGGGCTCTTCATGAGTAGAGCATTGTCCTTCCCGATCTGCCACAAGGGGTTCCTCAATGGGGCGGAAAAATCCCACACCCATTCTTCTTATGGCATCTTGGGGTATTTCAACATCTGTATCACAAACATCAACTTGCCCCGCACGGGAGCCGTCATTTTCTTAGAACACCACACTACAAGATTCTACAATAGTTTCGGAGAGCTTATTGTAGACTCTATAAGTGTGGGATTCGGCACCATAACCAACAAAAATACCTTCTAGAGCCTTAGATTCAAACTTAGATAAACGAACTCCCTTGATGATAAAGAAACACTTACACCCGAATACCCGAAAGTATGAGATGTTTGTCTTGTTACCTGTAAGTATTTCATATGGAGTCTTGTCCAAGATTTTATGGAGGTATAACCGGTTGGATGAATGACAAGCGGTTGAGATTGCTTCAGCCCAAAAGTTATATGGATACTTGAATTCGGCTAGCATTGACCTTGCCATATCCATTAGAATTCGATTCTTCCTCTCGGCTACACCATTTTGTTGAGGGGTGTACACAGTGGAATATTGATGTCTTATCCCCTCTTCACTTAGGAACTCATTTAAGGCGTAGTTCTTGAACTCAGAGCCATTATCACTTCTTATAGCCAGAATAGGGACATTGTGTTGACGTTGAACCTCATTGGCGAAGTCGATGACCGTTTGTTGAGTTTCACTCTTCAACTTGAAGAAATAAACCCAAGTGTATCTTGAGTAATCATCAACGATCACAAGACAGTACTTCTTCCTACCGAGGCTTGCATGAGATGGAGGTCCGAAGAGGTCCACATGAAGGAGCTCTAAGATCCTTTTTGACGAGATAATAGTCTTCCTTCGATGAGGAGATTCATGCATTTTCCCTTCAACACAAGCCCTGCAAACACGATCTTTGGCAAAGGAGCCATTTTCTTTTAGTCCAAGGATGTGGCCACCCTTGTGGAGACTTTGCAAAGTTCTCATATTGACGTGGGCTAGTCGGTGATGCCATAACCAACCCGCGTTAGTCTTTCCTAAAAGACACATCGGGCCTATAGTGGTTTTCCCCGAAAAGTCTACCACGTACAGGTCATTTTCGACATATCCCACGAAAGCGACTTTTAGGGACTTGTTCCACAAGAGTACCACCAAATCAACATCAATATAAACTGCAAAGCCCATCTTACCAAGGGGGCGAACAGAAAGTAAATTGTACCCTAGGGTCTCAACAAGCATGACGTCCACGAGAGATATATCATGGGCCACCACGACTTTGCCGAGACCCAATACCTTAGATTTTGACTTGTCACCATAGGAGATGGTTATATGATCATGATTTGGCCGCATCTCCGTGATGATCTCCTTGCTTCCGGTCATGTGACTCGTGCATCCGCTATCGAGTACCCATTTAGACCCACCGGAAGCATAGCCCTGCAAGAAAGTTACTTGTTGGTTTTAGGTACCCATTTTTCAATGGGTCCTCTCATGTTAGTGACAAGGGTCTTGGGGACCCAAGTAGACCAAGGAATGTAACAATCATAAGAACCTACATAACTAGCATAAACATCACCATAATGATCTCAATATAACTCAAAGTTAGGATTGTTAACCCCTGCAAAACCATCATAATTAGACTTGTCGTTGGTGGTGTTGCTAGTCTTTGGTTGAGCAGTCTTGCTCTTCTTCTTGTTGTTTTTTTCTTGTTCTTTGTCTTGGGAATATAACCAAGACCTTCTTTTCCATTGTTTGTCCTTTGCTTGCTTAGTATCTCATCTAGAACTTCTTTACCTTTGTGTTGAGAACCTCTTGCAAGATCTTCTTTTCCATAAGATGATGTGGAGGTACTTGGCTCATCATACAGCTTCAATTGAGTTTGGAGCTGGTCATGGGACTCATTTAGAGTAGAGTGATCACTCTCCAATGCCTTGTGAGCATTGTCAAGTTTATCAAACTTCTTCGAGAGTCTAGCATGAGCAGCCCCAAATTCAATCTTTTCTTTCTTTAGTTTCTTTACCTTGGCAAGAGCATTGTCACGTTCTTTGATGAGCTGAGCCACAACTTCTTCATGTGACTCCTCAATGGGTTCGAGTCTATCTTCCAAAGATACTCGAGCCTCCTCTTCTTCTTCCAAGGCATTCTTCAAAGAAGCTATCTCCAAGGCATCTTCTCTTTCAATTATGCCCTTTTCTTCAAGAAGATCTTCGGCTTGAGCAAGTTGACTCATAAGAGTATCAAAATGAAGTTTGTGCTCACCTTGCAGGTTAGTGAAAAAGTTATCCAAAGCAATAACTTCTTCTTTCATTTTAAGACTAGTATGATCATCCATATCCAAGTTTATGTCAGTCTTAGGAAATGAAGAGCTAGAACTTGATACCCCGGACCCTCTTGCCATAAGGCAAGTGGCGTTCTTGTTGTTGACGTTCTCGTTTGGTGAGTCAAAGAGAGATGATGGAGTCGATGTGGTGGCTATAGCAGCCACCTCGCGAGAACTATCTTCATCCTCTTCATCTTCACTTGCAGAGGAGTATTCTTATTGTGCCACCAAGACAATCTTGGGTTGCTTCTTGTAGGGACCATTCTTTTTGATAAATGGCTTCTTCTTAGGTGCCTTGGATTTTTCTTTAAGAATGAGCCTGCCACCATTGTCTTCTCTATTTTGATATGGACAATCGGCTATGAAGTGCATCCTATCTCCACAATTATAGCATGTTCTCAGTTTTGGGCCACTTTCTCTTCTTCCACTTGACCCATTCTTGCGCTCGAGTTCTGACTTGGCCTTGGCAGGATCCTTCCAAAAGTTCCTTGCGTAAAACGCCATGTACTCACCATGAGCATGTTTAACTTTATCAGGGCAGTCCATGGAGGCCCCCTCAAAAGCTCTTTCATCCTCCTCTTGCTCAACAACATTAGCCTTTAGAGCAACATTGACCCCCTTTTGCATTCCAATGGCACGGGCATCTTTAGCGTTCTTTGTAGCAACTTTGAATGACGCCATTTCTTGCATGACTTCATTGGATGTCATTTGATGGTAGTTGTGTCTACCTTGCAAGCTCTTCAAGTCCGTTGGCTCGAAAGGCATTAAGGCACTCACATATTTTATTTTTATCCACGCATCATCAATGTGAGTGGCTCCATGCATTCTAAATGTTGTTGCAATGCCCTTGAGTCTTCTATACATGTCTTCATGGTTTTCACCATCCAACATGTAGAATCCTTCAGCTTCATTACTAAAGGCATCATACCTATTCCTTCTCATGCTTTCATTCCCAATAAAGAGACCGGTGAGGGCATCCCAAGCTTCTTTAGTTGTGTTGAGATGTTCAATGTGGGGCATGTCCTTGGGACCCACACCGAGCTGTATCATGTGGAGAGTCGTAGCATTTAATTGTATGTCCACAACTTCTCTTCTTGTAAGGTTGGTATGATCTCCAATATGAAGACCCTCTTCAATAATCCTCCAAAGTTCAATAGAGGAGCTGCAAACATGAGACTTCATTAAGAATTGCCATTGATTAAACAAGGATGCAGTAAGCTTGGGTGGATCACCCCTATTGTTTATATGAGGATGAGGGATAGGTGGGTCGGGGGAATATACGTGACAAACCTCACTATATTCCTCCTTACCACTTTCCTTCTTGGAGGTGGAACCATTATGTTTTCCACCTACCACTTCATCATCCTTGGATCCGGTGTTAGCCTTATCCTTGGATGATGGTGTGGCGGCCTCAGAGGAGGATGGAGATGGGGCTATGGATGATGTGATATGAGCAATCATTTGATTCATCTCCTCCATCTTGGCCTCAAAGGATTTCAACAAGGTTGTTTCCAATGTCTTGAGGTCATCCATTGTGACCTTATCCATAGCCTCATCCTCATCTCCCTTGGTACCCATACTTCTCTTAGGCGATTAAGCCCGAATAAAGAGTCGGGGCTCTGATACCAATTCAAATGGATCGTATGGGCACCTAGAGGGTGGTGAATAGGTGCTACTTCAAATTTTAATGCTTTTTTCAATTTTAAGCTTAACACAAAGGGTAAATTCTCTAGATAAATTAATAGGTGGAATTTCCCTATATGCAAGCCTATCTACTAGCGAGTAAAGAGCGAGTGGAAGAGGAACGGGTGAACCGTAGTGAAGCACGCGGAGACACAGGATTTGTTTTACAGCAGTTCCTTCCTTGTTAAGGGAAGTACGTCTGCGTTGGAGGGGTGGGCGGTACTAAGACCACCACGCCACAATAGGCCTCACCCTGTTCTCCGATGGATCCCGCCACCAAAGGCTGGATCCACCTTTCTACTATAGGAACCCTTCGAGGCGGGTACCGGTGCCTTTACACAACTAGCGGGGCACAACTCCACAATCAACTTGGAGGCTCCTGTAATGACAACAAGCTGCCACAAGAACAAGTTATCAATAACAAAGAACAAGATCTAGATATTGACAAGAATACTAGATCAAGGATTTCTCCAAATGAATGGAGAGGAGTTGATGCGCTTGATTCATGATGACGATGATGATTCTCTCCTCCTTCAATTCCCCCAAAGATCGAAGCCTTCGGGTGGTTGAAGTGGGAGATCTAGAATGGGAGCTCTTGCAAAGGGTCTGAACAATTTCGAGTGAATCAAGAGTTCTGCTCGTTGGGGAAGAAGGGATATTTATACCCCTTCCAAAACCAAGCCGTTGGAGCCATTGGGGGCCAGATTATCCGGCCCAAGTGAGGGACGGATTATCCGGCCTGGGGAAAACTCCACCCTAGACTCGGATTATCCGGCAGAAAAACCGTCCACGGACAGAAGCTCACGCAAACTTGCCCTTCACACTTTCTTCTGGGGACCGGATTATCCGGCCCTAGGGGAGGGCCGCATTATCCGGCTGGAGGGAAAATCCGCCCCAGCCACGGAATATCCGGGGAAAATTCTGCCCCCAGACAGAAGCTTGCGCAAGTGCTCACTTGGGCGATTCCCTTGGGGCCGGATTATCCGCCCCAACATGAGGGCCGGATTATCCGGTCCAAGGAGAAAATCCGCCCCAGGGCCAGAATTTTCCGGGGGGAAATCCCCCCCCCAGACAGAGACTTGCGCAAAGCCAACCCTAGCCAAGGTGGTCTGGCCGGATTATCCGGCCCATGATGGGGGCGGATAATACGGCCCCCAAACTCTCAAAACTTTCCTACAACACTTAGTGCACATTATAATAATCCATGGTATTGTTATCTAACACACAAAACCTGGGAAATCATGAAATGTTCTTTCACCCTTCACCTATAAAAGCCTCTCGGGACAAAAACCCTAAGTACCCGATCAAAAATCCACGAAAGAGTCTATAGCCGCAGCCATCTCCATCCCTAGATCGGGGGGATTCAAAGCTCTTCCCGGCACCTTGCCGGAGGGGAGAGATCACCCTAGAGGCCTTCTTCATCACCATGCCTGCCTCCAGAGTGATGTGTGAGTAGTTCACCCTTGGACTATGGGTCCATGTAGTGCAGATGGTTAGTTATCCTCCTTTTTGCTATCATGTTTAGATCTTGTGAGCTCCGTTCATGATCAAGATCATCTCTTGTAATCTTACAAGTTGTGTTTGCAGGGATCCGATGGATATTGAGATGCTATTTCAGATTGATTATTGATTCTATCATGTCTATGTTATTGGTGATCTTGCATGCTCTCCGTCGTTAGTAGCTATCTTGGCCAAGTAGATGCTAGCAACTCCAAAAGGGAGTATGTATGCTCGATAGTGGGTTCATGCCTCCAGTAATGTGGGGATGTGGCAGAAATATCTAAGATTGTAGATGTGTTGTTGCTACTAGGGAGAAAACAGGAATCCTTTGTCCATGGGGCAATCATATTGTTTACTTTACACACTTTGCTTAATGCAATTATTTGTTGCTTGCAACTTGATACTGGAAGGGGTTTAGATGATAACCTGAAGGTGGATTATTAGTCATAGATGCAGTTGGATTACGGTCTATGTATAATGTTGTAATGCCTAATCAAATCTCATAGGAGTCAAGATGTCTAGTGTATGCATTGTTATGCTTTCTCAAATCTGTGAATTGCCTCGCTGTAATTTGTTCACCCAACATGTTATCTATCTTAAGGAGAAAGACCTCTAGTGATCTACGGACCCTGATCCATGCTTTTACCATTGATATACCATCTACTGTTTACCGTTTACTTTCTGCAAGCAATTACTATCTTCCACACTATACATTTAATCCTTTGTTTTCAGCAAAACCGGTGAGATTGACAACCTCACTGTAAGTTGGGGCAAAGTTCTGTGGTTGTGTTGTGCAGCATTCCAAGTTGGCAACAACACCTTGGAGGTGTTTCCTTGCTCCTACTGGTTCGATAACCTTGGTTTCATAATTGAGGGAAAACTTGCTGCTGTGCTCATCATACCTTCCTCTTGGGGTTCCCAACAAGCTCGATATATTTTGAGCCATCACGAGGTTTCACCAAAAGGACTTGATTTATACAATGTCATCTCATTTGAGAATAAGTGATGCATAGAGACACAAATACATGCAAATGCACACAAACCTAAAAGTGGCAGATCTGGAGATTAGGTTTACCACTAGCAAACATGTGTATACAACACCAAAATGCCATAAGTGTTGAATGCGCAAGTTTTTTCAAACTAGATTATTGACTCTAGTGTAAGTGGGAGACTTAAGGGAATATGCCCGAGAGGCAATAATAAAGTGGTTATTATCTTATTCCATGTTTATGATAACTGTTTATTTCTCATGCTATAATTGTGTTAACCGAAAACATTAATACATATGTGTTTAATAAACAAAGAAAAGGTTCCTAGTAATACATCTCATTACACTAGCTTGTTGATTAACAGATGATCAAGGTTTCCTGATCATGACATTGGATGTTGTTAATAACGAGGTCACAACATTGGTGGAATGATGTGATGAACATTCACCCAAAGTATAGTAATATGATAAAAGTCATTATGTTTACATTACTATAACATCATGCGAAGTAACCCCAATCCTTAGTCCATGAGATCACGTCAATCACTAACACTAGAAGAGTACTCTGATTCCATCAAATGTCACACCATAATAGGGTGATTATAAAGATGTCATTGGGCACTTAGAAAGTGTTACTTGAGGGTCATGGATCAAGTGGGATTTGTCCACCCTGATAATGGAGAGATATACTTAGGGGCCTCTCAGTGATATCAGATTAACATAGCTTACAAGCAAGTGATAAGATCACTAAGAATGTTATATCGCGGGAACGAGAAAAGAGTATTTTTGGTAATGATATCGAACTAGGTATGGATGATACCAAATGGTTGGATCTCGGACAAGTAAAATATCACGAGACAAAAGGAATTAGTTACTATAAAAAAGGTTCACGTGATCAGTTGTTCATCTTTGAGTAAGTGGGAGTCGTTATGGATCTCTAGATCCCACTAATGATTATTGAACGAAGAGAGTCTCGATCATGTCCACTTAGTTCACGAACGATAGGGTCACACACTTAAGGCTCGTCGACGCATTTGAGTGGATACAAGACGTGGGAGAAAATACTGGACAACATAGAAATTGTTTTGATAAAACTGCCAGAATAGTTTTGGTGTATCGAATATTGAAAGGGAACAAATTGTTAATGTGTTCATTAAATGAAGTACTCATTAAATGAAGTGTTCATTAAATTGAGTGGAATTAAACCAAGTGATCTAAAGTGCTTTAATGGAAAGACCTTTTATTTTTTGAGTGGAAATTTAATGGGAGAAAATGGCCTTGATTATTGTGAGTGGAGAGTCCAATAGTAATCAAGAGGGAAGAGGTGGGGGCACCTCCTTTGGCCGCCGACCATGGGAAGGGGCTCCCCTCCCCCTATAATAGGAGGTGGTGGAGACCCTCTCCTCTCAATAATTCCATTCCCTCTCATATGCCCTTTGGTTAGCATCTTCTTACCCTTGCTAGACTGTCCACTATCACGAGTATGATGCTTAGGCGAGGCCCTGCTTAAGACCTTCTCCTCCACCACCACTACCATGTCATAGTGCTGCTGGAGTTCCCGAGGATCCAATACTTCCGCTGGCCAACTAGAGCAAGGGACGGAGGTCGTCGTCGTGTTGGACGTGTGACCAATTATGTATGCGCTGCCCCATTTGTGGTGTTGATCGTCTTCGCGTCCTTGAGGACGGTCAAGTACATTCTACACCAGCCACATTTGTTTGCGGGAATGGTATCTCACTTTTGGTCTTCGAGGGTGAGTGCTTCTGAAACCGTTACAAGTATCGGCTAGATTTTATCTTGGCAATTGCAACCGTAGAATTTTTTGTTGTATATGCAACGAACCCTGATGACTACAAGTGCACAAACCAATTATAGCTAATTTCGAAGTAAATATATCGAACCCATAGAGAGCTATTGGTAAAGGTGCCCCTTGTTACTCTCTACCAAAGTATACTCATAAGTTGTCTTTGATCTCAAGTAAAGGGTGTTTGAAAGGTTTATGGTTGTTTGCATAAAAGTAATTAAAACAAGTAAAAGAAAAGAAGTAACAAGATTGTATGAAAGCGTGGTTGAACTCAATAGGGCTAAAACATTCTCGGGGATGTAGGATACACCACTAGCATAGTATTATTATTAATGTAATCAAGATAACATGCTTCTTGTGTCATGATATGTGTGGAGAGAGCCCCATAATAAGATGTTCACGACAAGGCTCATAGGAATCCACTTTGGTGAGCCAAGTGTGAGGTCACCTCTAAATAACCACTGCGATGTCTGAGAGCAATCACCCATACAAACCACTGCAATTAAGGGTTTCCCCATGGATATCGTAATTAGCTTAGGGAGTCCCTCTTTAATCCCCCTTTGATCGTGTAGGTTACGAGCTGGCGCCAATCTGTCACGGGGCATTCTGGGTACGCTTCCAAGACACGTCCAAAGGATTTCTCCCTCCCTTTAGTCCTGAAGGCAAATGATATGTGGTCGACTTCACATATCATCTAAAGAGAGAGATCAAACACAAATCATAATTATATCATAGACAAGCAAGTCATACAGACACAAGAATAGATCATCTTTATTACAAGTTCAAAATGGTGCTAGGGTTTCTCCATCTCCCTAAGAACAAAGGAACTACTCACATATAAAGGAAATCAATATCATGGAAATCATATGGATGGGATATGAGAGTACAATCGAATACAAGTGAAGATCCACACTAGGGTTTGGATTACAACCAAGTAGACAAAGGGGATCGGTGTTGGAGACGTTGGTGATGATGATGATGTAGATCAATGTTGAGGCCTTCAAGATCCAAGTCCCTTCTCCTCTTGAACAATGGTGATGGTGGAGATCTTGTGGAGGCGGCGGCTAGGGAGTTTCCAAGGCGGCAAGGCTCCATCGTGGAAGTATGTGGAGAGGTCCCTTCTCCCTTGGCTCCTTGGCTCTATATATAGGCCTAGGGGTGCCTGCAATAGCCCCCAATATGCTTCTTGTGACCTAAGGAAGGTCTAGGAACAAACGGAGACAGATTTTGTGAAGAAACGCGTCTAGAACAGCTGTTTTCGTGCGTCTAGGCCCGTGGTACGGGCGAACGGTAAGGGCGGGCTCCGCCCGTACCACTGGTCCTTAACGCTACGGCGGCTTTCGTATTTTGGCCGCCATTTCTTCATATGAACTCCGATTTGGGTGTTCTTTGCCTCGTTGGATTCGTATGGATAAGGGCTACGACACCATGGCCTTGGATCATCATTTGGAGTTGATGGAAAAAACAACTTTTTCCTCCCCTCAAATGGTTGTCTGGTGCCTACAACTCCTCCATATTGAATCATCTTATCTCCATTTATCCATGATTCTCCATAGCATCTACACACAAATCAAAGACAAGAAAAAGGTAATAAAATCCTAATAAAACTACTAGTTGTGCAAAGCCCATGTGAAAATTAATGAGAATTAGTAATCATACATAATAGGCATAGTTATAGATAGATGTAGCATGTAATGCGTGACAATATGAATAATTTGTATTTACTTAAATATGCATCAATTTTGGACTCATCAACTTCCCCAAGCTAGAATCTTGCTCGTCCTGAGCAATAAAGTGGCTTATGGACAAGCAGGTCATCATGTTCATGAGGCACGAGTCGATAACATAAATGAGGCAAAATTGAAACAAAAAGTATAATACCGGATGTAGAGGATCAATGCCTTGTATCTTTATTTACCCTGCAGGCTCAAAGTAAGAAATAACATATTCATACAAGGCAACACAAGCTTAGTTATGTCAATCCATAAAAGATCAATTAAAACTTCAATGCTCCATGTCAAAAAATGAATCTAGCTTGAAAGAAAACTTGTGATCCTCTTATTGAGCCTTTTAATAAGTTTGTATCTCCTTACTTTTGTAAAGTAAGGGCGTCAATGAGAATATGAATTCACTTACAGTTGGCGGTCATATACGTCCAACACTTCATCTATTTGAAAGGCTCATCAAAGTTAGAGAGATGACAAGAACAATATACAAGCTTCGGTAAATCAAGGCAATCAAAGTAGAGTTTAATATAAGTATAAATAACTAGAAGTGTAACAATCAATCCAATTCTTCTAGTTAACTCTCAGCCTGCCAAGGAACACTAGGATGTTTTAATAGAAAAATTGAGTAAGAGAGTTCATGTCCTGAGTAGCATAACAGTGAAGTGTCTTATTGACACCCACATCAGTAAATCAAGGATATCAAAAACACTTCTAATCCAATCATTGTCTCTCAAGAAAATTCATAAAGTAGTAATGAGACCATGCCAAGGACTTGTTATGTGGATCTTCATTTTTTTCTTTTTTTCTTCCTTCAAGGATCATTGAGTGTTTCTTTTACAATAGCTTGCACAAACTTTGAGAGTACCAATACTTTTGCCCATTATGGTGACATTTATGCCACCCATGTCGTCAACTCATAGCCAAAATCAGCGGTTGTACCATAGATCGTTCGTGGGCCAGCGGAGTTGTTGGCATCCAAAGGTGTGCATGAGAAACATAGAACTTTTAACTAGTACCATAGTTTGATCCACAAGGTTATCTTTGGCATGTATCACAATTACCGCTAGACTTCATTTCAATCAAACAACTCCTTTCAAGAGTGTCGTCAAGTCTATCAAAACATCTATCGAGTTAAGTATCTTCAAGGGTAAACTCTCAGGACAATCATTCATCAAACAAGTCATAAATTTCAAACTTTTCTTATTGTACTTGTTTGGCAATATTATTTCCAAGGCAAGACTCGGTTAGCTAAAAGAACTAGAGCAAAATCTTCCATAACTAATCATCATATCAATAAAAAGCTTTACTATAACCATATTAAACTACTCCCACTAGCATGACATCTTCACAAATCAACTAACTAGGATAAGCAATTCAAACTTCAAAACTGGGAGACAAAGGTTTTAAGTGTAGAAATCATGGCAATGTATTTTTAGAGGATCACAATTCTTCTCAAGCCGGATAAAGATATCAACATTGTGCATCAAGCTCTAACTCAACTCTTATGAATCCCAACAAAAGCAAGTAAATCCATTATATAAATATGAAACATAACTTACCCAAGCAAGCATTCAAAAACAGTGGGGGTACATGATTGCACGAAAAAATTCATTGAACAAGAACATTGCACAAGATACTACACAAGCAGAAGTAACTTCCCCAAGCTAGAACTTTTGTTAGAACCAAACTTGAATAGATTAACAAAAATAAAAGAGAAAATGCAGTTATTGATAGCTGTGAGATTCGACATATTTTTTGTAACACCCCGTCCACTCCTGGGCCCGGGGGTGTCACTCCTAGCAGCTTAATAGGATACCTAGACTGGCCCCACAGACCAACACTAGTCTTTTCTGCGCACTTTGTCCTCACTCGTGCACACCCGGTTACCCACTTCCCGGTCGGTCACCCATCCTAGAATTGCTCTAGGCCAAGCACGCTTAACCTTAGAGTTCTTTTCGAATGAGCTTCTGGAAAAGAAGTTGCAACTTGTTGATATGGGTATCCTATCAATCCTATTAAGCCATGTGCCTAGATCTCACATTTTTGATGGTTTTTATTGATGGTTTCTTTCTGGATTTGATCGTTTTATAGCTTTACCTAATGCTAATACTTCGGTAGCAAAGAAAACTTGGTTTTTAATGTGTGTTTCATGTTCTGAACATCAATAGAAGGTTTTAACATGAGAAACACAATATTCAGGTGAAAACAAGAAAGTCTCTTTTTGGAAGAAAGCAAGGGAGGCAAATAGAAGCTTTAACAAGCAACTATGCGGCAGGGATATTTTTCTGGCCGTATAATTCCCGCCGTATAGTTGTCGCTGACTCCGTCTTGTCAAAAGGGACAACTTTCGTGAAGAGGCCAGGGACAAAATCATAACACAGTAGCCGCCATCCCATCTAGAGAGGAGAAACAAGAGATCCTGAGAAGGAGGATAAGACGTTCTTCATCTCGCTCCACGATCTTAGACCTCCTAGCGATCACACCCTCATAGCCATTACTTGTACTTGAGAGAGAGATATCTTCACTTTGTAAGATTAGGGTTTGAGATTGTTTCTTCCTATCTTGAGTTGTGTTGGATTACTTTTCTATTCTTATTGTGGATCTCCACGGTAATATCGAGAAGAACTCCCTTTATTTAATTATATCGATGATGCTTTATTTTCTCATGTGTGAGTAAGTTCCTTGGGTGTGGGAGATATAAGGGATTAGTGAGATGTGATGTGCCTCCATATATTTTCCATTAGTTTGTGATTAATTTTAATTACAATATTATGTGTGATTGACTATCTGTGGGATGCCTAATGCTTGTTGCCCAATTAAGGGCCCAGACAACATGATGCTTTGTTCTACATAGATAGGATCTTGTTCGCTAGCAGACCAGCAACCCCCGAGTGACATGGGGATATCAATGGGAAACTAGTTTGACTCGAGGATCACGAGTAATCACTGTGCATATTGCATTAGTCCGGTCCAAGGAGCTTAATTGCTAAGCAACCTGAAGGATCTTAATCATCTAGTGACTGACCATGGTTTTGGTAACATACTAGTAGGATTATTGAAGTTGGGATGAAATCTACCAAGAGGAGTTCCAGCTAATTATGGGTTTCTCACCTACACATATACTTATAAGATTATAATTGTTACACTTATCATTCGTCCAGCTGGCATAGTCACTATCACCATGAATTATATCTCCCCGTGCCTTCTTTGTCATCTGCAGCAAACCACAAACAATCGAATCGTTCTTTAATTTTATGCTTTTTATTCCTGAAGTTTACATTTTAGTTTTATTCAAATACATCCAGTTTAATCCAAATTTCATTCTTATTTCCACACTTGCAGTAAATTCACTCGAAGACCTGTGACAACTTTGGGTGTGACATAGACTTCATTCATAAGCACTTACCTTTGGGCTCCCTGTGGGATCGATATCTATACTTCAAAACTAGCTACAAACGATCTGTGCACTTGCAGACATTAGTTATCAAAAGAGAGTGTGAGAAGTGGTTACCTCCCCAAGCTTGAATAAAACAAGGGTGATACACTTTACCGTCAAGGTACGAATAACCTCACTTTTGATGTACATGGACTTTTGGTTCAACAATTACTTCCTTGTTGAAATGTTGAGTTGAAACAACCAAGTGGCTTGTGCAAGTATTTACACAGTTGGTACAAACCATACATGTCATCACACAAGGTTCAAGTCCCTGTGAAAATAACAAACGAAGTAAAAGCAAATGATTCGGTGTACGAACGGATTTCGTTCACCCAACCGTGAGAAGAAAATAAAAGAAACACGAAACACTAGAGAGAATTATAGGCTATGGAGTTTCGAAGGTAGGTAAAATAAAATTAAGTATAAAGGAACATGTAGAAGGTAACCCACTAACCTGATATTGTCAAAATAAAAAGATTGGAGGGGTTATAACCTTTTTGTACTCGTTCCTGCCCTTACTGCGTGATGCTGCTCCTTGGTACGGGCGCGTGGTACGGACAGGCTCCGCCCATACAACACCTGGTCTTTTTTTTGAAGGGTTCCGTGGAAATTGGTGTGGACGGGTGGTACGGGCGGAATGCACCCATACGGGTGGTTGTTAAAACTTCCTTATCCAGATCAAAAAATAAAGCACCGGATCAGGTAATTTATGATTCTTTTAAAAAGGCACTTGGTGACCTTCGTCTAGAAATTCCATTTGCGGATGCAATAAAAGTTCCAACCTATTCTAAATTCCTCTGTGATATTCTTAGTAGAAAGAAAGAAATAACTGAAACCGTTGCCATGGTGACTAGTTACCATGCTAATGGGAAGCTATTGTCTAAATAGGGAGATCCCGGAATACCAACTATTTCATGCTCAATTGGCAAAACAGATATTCACAATGCTTTGTGTGATTTAGGTGCAGGAGTTAGTGTAATGCCATATTCCCTCTATAAAAGGTTAGGATTAGGGGAGTATTCCCCTACTACTATCACTTTACAGATGGCTGACAAGTCCACTAAACAACCCATTGGTATGATTGAGGATGTTCTACTTAGAATAGATGAGCATGTTATTCCCCCTGATTTTATTATTTTTGAAATGCCAGAGGATGAAAAATTATCCATAATACTTGGAAGACCTTTCCTTAGTATTGCAGGAGCGTCAGTTGATTATGCTGAGGGAAAAATAATCTTCAATGTTTATGATGCTGAAATCATCCAGTATTTTCCAAATAAGCTGGAAGTAGGAGAAAGATATATTCCACTGGCAAAACGAGTTCATGTGGTAAGTGCCTTCGATAAGGGGAAACCCAAGGTGAGAAATCGAGAACAGAGAAGGGGTTGAATTATTCAACCATTCTTAATAAAATGCTTAATGGGAGTCAACCCATCACATTAATAAAATAAATTAAAGAATAAAATTTCATCGCATTCCTACAACTTTTTCACATACATTCTTGCGGAAGCGCACCCGTGAAGATGCAACTATCAAAAAGTAGTAGAAACATTGACTAAACAAGCATAGAATAAGTAAAAACAAAGTTTGAGTTTTATCTCAAAAAACTAGCTTAATCATTTTGTCCAGATTAAAAAGTGAATCTCCAGTTGAGGAGAAGAAGGTAGTACTAAAAATCCTGCTCTATACATGTTGTTGTTGGTCGACAATTTTTACTATCATTTTTCTATCAAAAACAAGGTGTTTTGCTAAGTTTCAGGATAAGAAAGAATGCTTGAAGAAATAGAATTTTTTTGATGTCTACTGAAGGTTTAACGACCAACTATATGGCGGGAATAAAAATTCCGGCCGTATAGTTTGGTCGTATAGATATCTTTGCCATCGACAAATTTTCTTTCTTAGGTACAGAAGGTTTAACAGCCAACTATACAGCAGAAATAAAAATTCCAGCCATATAGTTCCGGTCGTATAGATATCGATGCCTTCGTCAAATTTCTTTTCCGGGGTACTGATGGTTTGATGACCAACTATACGGCGGGAATAAAAATTCCGGCCGTATAGTTTGGCCATATAGTTATCGATGCCTGTTTTAGAAAATTTATCTCGAGGACACAGAAAATTTGACGACCAACTATATGGTGGGACCATTTTTATCCCGTCGTATAGTTGCGCCCGTATAGCTGTGATCTGGCATAAAGAAACACTAATTGTCGACGCCACTGCAACTATACAGCGGGAACTACTTATCCCACCCATATAGTTGTGGTCGTATTGTTTGACGCGACCACTTAATCGCACTAGGGCGGCTAGGGTTCTTCCTCCTCCTCACTTTTTATCACATATTCTCTCTCCAAACCCCTCAAAACCCACCTAGAATTCTTGATTCTTCGTGGATTTCGTTCGTTTGAGTTGGGGAATCAACAGATCGGTATGTTTCTCTGCCTATCCATGCTTTATTTTTAGAATTCCATGGCCGAAACTCTCATATTGATCTAGTGGATGAACTCAAGTGTATTTCGTTTTTCCTTTTGATTTCTCACGTTAGGATTAAATTTTTCCATGTAGAATCATTCGTATATCATGTATAAACTATATGCTTAAGGTTTCATGGTGAAATTTTTTAGTGCATCAAGATGAACAAAATTGGTAGCATTTTTCGCAAGAGCAAGCACCAACATGGCGAGAGCTCGGGGCTCCGGGCCGAGCTCAACAGCAAGTTGTCCATGGTTTCATCAAGGAGGGTGATCTCCACACGTTGGGCTGATGATAGCTTTCTCACCGCGGCAGGGTTGAGGGCGGACTTCGACCTCATGTGTGAAAAAGCAGGGCTATCACTACTTGCCTACGCAGGCCACAATACTTACACCGAGCTCACCTATGAGTTCCTCGCCTCTTTCTACGATGACCACAAGTAGAAAGGTAATGCATGCACGGTAAGCTTCACCATAAACTAGCAGCCATATGAAATAACTTTCCAACAATTTTGTGATGCTTTTGGCCTCCCTCACAGTGGGGAGTTAATTGTTACAAATTTATATAGCGTCTCAAGTGGAGAAACTTGGGAGGTTATTTCTGTTAACGGTGGAAGGGACTTCTACCAGAATAAGATGTCCACCATACAGAACCCAACAATTCGCTACTACGCCTTGTTCCTCGCCAATACACTATTGGGAAGAGGAGATATCGTCTCCATGGCCAATGCGGACATGGCCATGATCACCAAGGCACTCTTCCCCAATGCACTACAAAGCCCCAATCCTGCGGTTCTACTCCTCTAGAACCTTTACCACTAGAGCAACAAAAAGAAAGGTGACATTCGCATTGGTGGATTGGTAACCCACCTTGCCCTAGCATTGAACATTACATTACCTGTGATGTAACCTGTTGACGGCTCCGAACTTATGGATGTCAAATATATGACTACTTGAGGTTTCCTCGATGTTTACCGGGCTGACAAGAGGCTCTGAGCATATCAGTTTTGTTATCTTGATGATACACAGGTTGAGCAGGTTCCGTTGCCCTGTCCGTAGGCCTTCATAATTGTGGAGAAGGATAACTAGATCCTAACCAAGGATCAAGTGGTGGAGATCATGGCTAAATTCCAGCCTGATCAAGAACAAAATGAAGGAGAACAGCAGGATGAGGATGAGCAGGAGCCGGAATTCAATCCTTTTGGGGGGACAGCAGTAGCAACAGGGGGATCCTGGGACCCATGGCCCAATCAGCAGCAGCAGGGGTTCAACTACGTCCCCTACCAAGAATTTCAGCAGCTCAACCAGCGCGTCAGGGATATTGAACACATGCTGCAAGGAGTGAATGAGGATGTTAGTGACTTAACTCACAACTTTAGTCACTTCATGACTCACTTACCCGACTACTACCAGCAGTATCCGCACTAGCTGTCGAACGATGGCAACAACTGAGCCTAGCAACAGCCTAAGCTTGGGGGAGGTTTGAAAACCTCCAAATCTTGCATTCATATTTTTATTTCTTCTTTTGATTTATTTTACTTCTTCAAAATTACATGTTTACTTTCAGTTTGCATTCCTAGACCAAAAACACACAAAAAAATTAGTTGTAACCTTTATTGCAAATCTGTTTATTTGTTTCTCTCAGAGATTGCTCAATTTTGGGTGACTTGGCAATAAGGAAATATAGAGGGGGTTCGACTCAAGTACGAGAACGACGCAAGCAAGAGGAGGTATCACATTCCTTTCATCACCTTTTCTGTAGCTTTAAATTGACCCTACAATTATTTACTCGCTTGCACTTGAGCCACTTCCCACTTAGCTTGTTATCCTATAAATTCTATTCCTTTGCCAGTGTCTCCTTTTTAGCTTTGAAATAAGGAGCAATGAACTTGGTTAAAAGTATTTCCGACATTTTTACAACAAGAAAAAGCATCCAAAAGATGACTTGAGTCCATGTTTAGCCCAAAGGATTTGATTTTAGAACTACTCAACCCTATTTGAGCTTAATGTAAATAGACTCGATAACACTCTTGAATGAAATTGTCTGATAAAATGGATGCTTTGAAGTAGTAGAGATTATGCCACTACTTTTTCTAATAAAAACTATAAGATATTGCTTTACGTGTGTCATTACAACACTGTTGTGCTCCATGGGGAACTATTAACTCCGCTGGACAACGAATGATGTATATGTGGGAAACCACTTGATTTTGGCTATTGAGTTATGTAAGCGTTTTTAGTTGCAATGCTATGACGGGTAAAATTTTAGTCTCCTCGTGGTTTCACGTTCCAAGCGAAGTAGTAGTACTTCTCTAACCCACTATTGCCCAACAGTTATCTATTGGCAAGGTCATGAGTGCGCAACACAGTCCCAATTAACATGTTAAAAACAGTGGCATGATTTCTCTATGAAAGGGCTGAAGTTTTTGAAAAACAATGAAAGGAAAAAGGTGCTTCGAGAGTCTTGAAATTTTGACGTGGGAATAGATGAGTTGTTCTTAAATTGAATGTTTTTGGTGCTAGCTTGAGTGCTCTTAATTGATTAAAGAAACAAGAGCAAAAAGTTTTCACCTCTTAGCAAAGAGAGACACCAAAATAATTTGTTTCACTTTCTTACCTAAACTTTTGACACTTGCTCAGGCATATGATTTATTTGCTAGCAAGATATACGTGGTTAGGAAGTGGACTCAGTGCAATCTTGTGAATACTTGTATGATTATGATTAAGATTGCAGGAATTGTGAAGAAAAGAATTTGACACCAATTCGAGCTTCTAAGTTCTTTTATTTCAGTCTCGATATCCGATATTCTACCTTATTTTCTTGTCACTCAAGGGCGAGAAACATCTAAGCTTGGGGGAGTTGATATATGTGAGATTCGACATATTATTATGGTTTTTATTGATGGTTTTCTTCTGGATTTGATCATTTTCTACCTTTACCTAACGCTAATACTTTGGTAGCAAAGAAAACTTGGTTTTTAATGTGTGTTTCACGTTCTGAACATCAACAAAAGGTTTTAACATGAGAAACACAATATTCAGGCGAAAACAACAAGTCTCTTTTTGGAAGCAAGCAAAGGAGGAAAACAGAAGCTTTAACGAGCAACTATACGGCGGGAATATTTTTCTAGCCATATAGTTCCCGCCATATAGTTGTCGCCGCCTCGGTCTTGTCAAAAGGGACAACTTTCATGAATAGGCTGGGGACGAAATCATAACACAGCAGCCTCCATCCCATCCAGAGAGGAGAAAGAAGAGATCCGGAGAAGGAGGAGAAAATGTTCTTCATCTCGATCCACGATCTTCGACCTCCTAGCCATGACACCCTCATAGGCATTACTTGTACTTGAGAGAGAGAGAGAGAGAGAGATCTTCACTTTGGAAGATTAGGGTTTGAGATTGTTTCTTCCTATCTTGAGTTGTGTTGGATTACTTTTCTATTCTTGTTGTGGATCTCCACGGTAATATCAAGAAGAACTCCCTTTATTTAATTATATCTATGATGCTTTCTTCTCTCATGTGTGAGTAAGTTCCTTGGGCGTGGGAGATGTAAGGGATTGGTGAGATGTTATGTGCCTCCATATATTTTCCATTAGATCGTGATCGATTTTAATTACTATATTATGTGTGCTTAACTATCTGTGGGATGCCTAATCCTTGTTGTCCAATTAAGGGCACAGACAACATGATGCTTTGTTCTACATAGATAGGATCTTGTTCGCTAGCAGACCGGCGACCGCCGAGTGACACGGGGATATCAATGGGAAATTAGTTTGACTCGAGGATCACGAGGAACCACTATGCTTATTGCATTAGTCCGATCGAAGGAGCTTAATTGCTAAGCAACCTGAAGGATCTTAATCGTCTAGTGACTGACCATGGTTTTGATAACATACTAGTAGGATTATTAAAGTCGGGATGAAATCTACCAAGAGGAGTTCCGGCTAATTATGGGTTACTCGCCTACACACATACTTATAAGATTATAATTGTTACACTTATCATTCATCCACCTGGCATAGTCACTATCACCATGAACTATATCTCCCTGCACCTCCTTTGTCATCTACAGCAAACCACAAACAATCAAATCGTTCTTTACTTTTGTGCTTTTTATTCCTGAAGTTTACATTTTAGTTTTATTTAAATACATCCAGTTTAATCCAAATTTCATTCTTATTTCCACACCTGCTGTCAATTCACTTGAAGACCTATGACAACTTTGGATGAGATAGAGACTTCATTCATAAACACTTACCTTTGGGCTCCCTGTGAGATCGATATCTATACTTCAAAACTAGCTACAAACGATCTGTGCACTTGTAGACATCGGTTATGAAAAGAGAGTGTGAGAAGTGGTTACCTCCCCAAGCTTGAATAAAACAAGGGTGATACACTTTACCATCAAGGTACGAATAACCTCACTTTTGATGGACATGGACTTTTGGTTTAACGAATACTTCCTTGTTGAAGTGTTGAGTTGAAACAACCAAGTGGCTTGTGCAAGTATTTACACGGTTGGTACAAACCATACACATCATCACACAAGGTTCAAGTCCCTACGAAAATAACAAACAAAGTAAAAGCAAATGATTCGGTGTACGAACGGAGTTCGTTCACCCAACCGTGAGAAGAAAATAAAAGAAACACGAAACACTACAGAGAATTATAGGCTATAGAGTTTCAAAGGTAGGTAAAATAAAATGAAGTATAAAGGAACATGTACAAGGTAACCCACTATCCTGAGATTGTCAAAATAAAAATATTACAGGGGTTATAACCTTTTTGTACTCGTTCATGCCCTTACTGCGTGATCCTGCTCCTTGGTATGGGCGCGTGGTATGGACGGGCTCCGCCCGTACAACACATGGTCTTTTTTTTGAAGGGTTCCGTCGAAATTGGTACGACCAGGTGGTATGGGCGGGATGCGCCTGTATGGGTGGTCGTTAAAACTTCAGTGTCCTCTTCCTGTTTCCTTTGCTTGATAACAAGGTCAGTACGGACGCGTCCGACCGTACCGGTGCTCATTAAGCTTGCGGTAGCTTTTCTGGAAAATTTTCTATTTATTCCGATGTGTCACATGAGCGGTACGGATGTGTCCGCCCGTACTGCTGCTCGTTAAGCTTACAGTGAACTCCGGAACGAGTTATTTTCCCTGAAAATTTAACTAAGGACCTGAAACATTAGTCCAGCATCAAAACAAAACAAACATAGATTTTTATTGAGAAGATTTAACCAAGATATGCAACACAAGATTAGAGCAACAAATAATTCTACCTGTCTAAAATAGTCCCAAGCCAACTCTAATAGGTAATCATGCATAAAATGAATGCAACTAAACTCGAGACACAAAAATAACTATGCTACTTTATTACTTTGGAAAATAACAAACAATCTGATCATCATATATGTTGAAAACAATTTTCCCGCTAGAGCAGTC
Source organism: Avena sativa (assembly GCA_916181665.1). Lineage (NCBI taxonomy): Eukaryota > Viridiplantae > Streptophyta > Magnoliopsida > Poales > Poaceae > Avena > Avena sativa. The sequence continues at coordinate 691,188,728 of OV702289.1, forward strand.
AATGTTATCCCCTCCAGTGCTAAGAAAAGGTCTCCCAAGGATGATTGAAAGTTTGTCATTTTTAGGAACATCAAGTATAATAAAATCAGTAGGTATGACATGTTGATCAATTCTAAGTAAAACATCTTCGATCATACCAATAGGTTGTTTAGTGGTTTTATCAGCCATTTGTAAGGTAATTGAAGTAGGAGAGTAATCTCCGAGATTTAGTTTCTTAAAGAGGGAATAAGGCATGACACTAACGCCTGCACCTATATCACATAGAGCATTGATAATCTTAGTTTTTCCAATAGCAAAACAGATAGTTGGTATACCAGGATCCCCAAGCTTAGCGGTAAGCTTGTCACCAAAGCTTGTCATCACCGCTACAATCTTAGTTACCTTTTTCTTTCTATTAAGAATATCTCGCATGAACTTTTTATAAGTAGGAACATGAATTGCATCAGCCAGAGGAAGTTCTAAATGAAGATTGCTTAGAGCCTCGGCAAAAGAGTCATAAACACTCTTTTTAGGTTCATATTGAACACGGTTGGGATAAGGAATTTCCTTCTTAGTTGGTTTTACCTTTTCCTTTACCTTGGTTGCCGACTCAACATCTTTTTTTATTCTTCTTCTTAATTGCAGGCTTTTGCTTCTCTACTCGTTTCTCATTTGATATGATAACTTGTTGTTCTTGTTCTTTACGTAGTTCAACTTCTTCTCTTGGGTCACTAGTTTTAGCATCAGAGTCATATTGTTTATTTTTGTCTTTTGCCTCTTCCTCTTCTTTGTTTTCATTGGAAGCTTCAAGATCAATATCATCTCGTGGATCAACAAGGTCCTATTCTTCCTGACTCATTTCTTGAGTCTCTCTTGCTTTCCCGGCCTGTTCTTCTTGGTACCAAGGTGACCCTTGAGGTTCTTGTGTTTCTGTACCATGTCTAGTAACAATATTAGTAGAAACAGTATTGCGATCATAATTTCTTTGACTTAAAATCAAATCTTGAGCTTCAGCTATTTTATCACATTGAAATTTAACCATACTAATAAATTTATCAAGATGTCTAGTAGCATGTCCTAGATCATCAAAAGTTGTAGTTAATTCTTCTATCTTTTTCTTGTGAAGCATGAGGCGTTTAATATGTCTATCACGGAACTGACATTGTTGATGATTAATTTTTTGCAAAACAAGATTCATTTCATCTTCTAATACAAAAGTTTGGAGGACATCAACTTGATTCTCTTTTACGAGTTCTGCTGCAATACCTTTTTCTTCCATGGACTTCTTAACTTCAGGCATAAATTCTAGGGGTATATGAAGCATACCTTTATCTAGTCTAATATCTTCAATGGGATTATACTGCTCATTATTGAAGGATCTTACTGCGAAAAGATCTATGCATTCAGGTAGCGTCAAATTGCTCAGAGCTCCTCCTACAGTTAAATCAATCATTTGTTTTGAGTCATCAGTGAGTCCATTATAAAAGTATTGTATAATTAGATGCTCCTTAAAACCATGATTGTGTACTTTCATAATCATCCCATAAAATCTTTTCCATGCTTGTGAGAAACTTTCTCTGATTCTCTGAAGGAAATTGGATATGTCATGCTTAATCTACATAATCTTAGTAAATGGGAAGAATCTTTGCATAAAATCAATTTTTCCCTCCCCTCAAATGGCTAAGTCTGGTGCCTACAACTCCTCCATATTGGATCCTCTTGGCTCCATTTATCCATGATTCTCCATAACATCTACACACAAATCAAAGACAAGAAAAAGGTAATAAAATCCTAATAAAACTACTAGTTGTGCAAAGCCCATGTGAAAATGAATGAGAACTAGTAATCATACATAATAGGCATAGTTATAAATAGATGTAGCATGTAATGAGTGACAATATGAATAACTTGTATACTTACATATGCATAAATTTTGGACTCATCAAAACCCATCAACTACACGAGACTTGTCCTTCTCACTAGATCCATCTAGATGATGCTTGGTATTGAACACCCACTTGCTACCAACAATATTTGTGCCAGGCGGTCGAGAAACCAGAGTCTAGGTTTGTGTTTGAGAGAGAGTTGAAAATTCTTTAGACATGGCACCACGCCATTCCAGTTCTTGGAGGTCATCCTGATGAGAAACCGGGGCTACAAACAGAGCACGCCTACACGGATCATACCGCACCATGTTGTTGGTGTAGGTTTTCTCATGATGAGTGTTGTAACGCGGACGGGTGACCATGCTATGACTAGGAGCCGAGGTTGATGCAGTGGGAGCAGTAGGAGGAGGCTGAACGACATGCTCAAGTGAAGATGGCATGGAGAAGGCATGCGGCCCAGCAGGCGGCGAGGACATGCCGTAGAGAGGTGGGTCGGTCGACGGAGAGGCAGCTCCCATCTCGAGCGGCCCATGTCCATCCACAGACGGGTCACGCACTACAGAGGGGGACGCCGCGATGTCCACCAGAGGAGCACGGGAAGGCGCGTTCGGCACATGCGCATGCACGTCCGCACGCAACTGGGAGGAGACATCGATCACCGCTGCATCCTACACAGGTACAACATCATTTGGAGGAGACGAGTTAGTGGACAAATAGGATAAATCATATTGACGCACATGGTCACTCGTAGCCGTTTCAGACACATGAAACATTATAGCTTGATGTAGAATCGAAATATCGACCGTAATCCCCGGAGTGGCATATGGAAATACGAACTCATCGAAAATGACGTCTCGAGATATGTAGATGTGACCAGTGGATCGATCAAGACACTTGTATCCCTTATGCATAGGACTATATCCTAAGAAAACACACATCTTAGATCGAAACTCAAGCTTGTGAGCGTTGTATTTGCGGAGACTAGGCCAACACGCACAGCCAAAAATATGGAGAAACTCATAATCGGCTGGATTTTGAGAAGTCTAAAAATAGGAGTATCCTTATGAAGAACCGAAGTAGACATGCGGTTAATTAAATAACACGCGGTCAAAACACTTCGTCCAAAAAACATAATGGAAGAGATGAATGAGCGAGCAAGGGGATACCCATTTCAAGTAAATGATGGTGTTTGCGTTCAACGACTCCGTTTTGCTGGGAAGTATGTGGACAATACACACGGTGAGAAACATCGGTACGCTGAAAGTACTGATGGAGTCTGTGATATTCGCCGCCCATTTCCGACTGGATGGATTTGATTCTTGTGTTTAAGAGAAGCTCAACATGAGTCAGGAAGGAATAAAAAACTTGCTCAACATCACACTTGTGCTTAAGAAGATAAATCCAGCAAAAACGGGACTAGTCATCAATAAAACAAACATAGTATTTAAAACCACTAGAAGAAGCAATAGCGGGACCCCAAACATCAGAATGAACAAGCTCAAGAGGCGAAGTGGTAACACGGTTGGACAAAGTATAGGATAATTGATGACTTTTGGCACACTGGCGTGCATCACATCGACCGAAGCACAAGATAAATCATGGTTCTTAACAATGGAGTGCACTACATTATTGGTAGGATGACCTAGACGCTGGTGATATTGATACGATGTAATCTTGGCACGGAAAGATATGACGAGACGGCGATGATGACACGCGACTAAACGGGATGAGATAGAGTCCACCATGACATCTACCGTGAAGCAGAATTATCTGGGTGACCCTATCCTTAACACATAAAAAATAACGATGAAATTCAACAAAAACGTCATTATCACAAACAAGGGGATAGGCTGAAAGGAGATTCTGGCTAATGTGTGGGACATGAAGGACGCTATTCAGTTTTAATTGTGAACCGACCAAAAGGGAATGACCAATGTGTGCAATAGACAAACCTACACCGTTGGCCACTTGAACTTGATCCGTCCCGCCATAGCGCTCTTGCATATGGAGACACTGAAGTTCATTCGTCAGATAATCCGTAGCCCCGGTATCCATGATCTAAGGTCGAGGGATGTGGAAGCTTGTCGAGGCAGAGTATCCTGAGCGCTTGTTGTTGGCACATACAAACTCGGGGTTGAACCGGTTCCGACATTCAGAGGTGATGTGCCCTAGTAGCCGCAGATTTGGCACTAAGGATGTTGACGGTGGCATCCATTGCCTCCGTTCTGGCGGTTTCCGCCGTCGCTGCCACCATAGTTAGGGCGACTATTATCGCCACCAGCGGGCTGGCCGTAGCTACTCGAATTCTGGCCGTTGGAGTGACCTCCATTGCCCCCGCCATATCCGGACTAGTAGTTGCCAACAGAGGGTCCACCACCAGTCGCGGGCGAGGAAAACACGGGCGCACATGACTGCCAGGGGGCGGCTCCACTGCCGTTGAAACCACCAGGGCGAGATATTGCGTTGGCCGACGATATCCACTCCTCGTTCTTGGCCTACTGCAAGAGCTATAGTGCTTCATAGTCTAGCACCATGGAGTAGAAGCTGACAGCGGTCACTAGAGTAGTCGCGACATTCAGGAACACTGCAATCGGGTTGAAGGGCGTGCCCAAACCGGTGAGCATGAAGTCGATGATCTCGTCATTGCGAAGCGAAGATCCAACAATGGCCATGGCATCATCCATAGACTTCACCTTGTGCATGTACTCACTGGCACTCATGTCGCCCTTCCTCAGTGTCTGGATTTGGCGTCGGATGTGTCTCACGCCAGCACGGTTCTGTGCAGAAAACATGGTGTGGATGGCCGCCCATGTCACAATTGATGTTTGGCAGCCTAGAAGCCGACTCGCAGTCTCCCCTGTCATGGAGGACAGAAGCACGCCTTGGACCTTCTGGTCCTATGTCCACCACGTCACATACGCCAGGTTAGCCACAACCTTGGAAGCATCGCCCGTCCCCTCGGTGATGGTCTGAGATGGCGCCGCAATTGTCCTGTCAAGGTATCCATGGAGAGAGGCGCCGGAGAGATTGGTGGGGATGAGCGCCTGCCAGATGACGAAGTTTCCACGGTCGAGGCGGATGCCTATAGGAGGAACCGTGGGAGGAGCAGCACAGACAGCTGGCGGGGAAACGACGAGGCCGATGACGACGAGCTGCATGGCTTTGATTGTCGCCATCGCCAATAGGAGAGGTGGCGACAATGGTCAGTGAAGACACAACGACGGTAGCTAGGGTAGGCTCTGATACCAAGATAAAAAGTGGTTTAGCGTTTCGTGGTAGGCATCATGTCAACACCCGGATTTTTAATCCCAGATGCCTGTTATGCCATACATCGCAATCCCAGGATTACCATTTTTGTGAGACATAACAGAATTGGTACCATGGTACATCATCCATTACAAACCATAATAAAGGTCTTCAAATAAAGGATCTCATGATCTAGTCTTAATACAATCAAAGCAGCGGAAAGTAAACGTAGTAGGGGCTCCATCTTCAGAGTCACATGCAATGCTAACGATGGGAGAAGATCCTAGTTGTCATAAACCTCCTGCTATCCATCTTCCTGGTAGTCCTTCTCATAGTCTAGCCACGGGAATAGCAAGGGACAAAGCCATGAGTACTCTTTAAGTACTCGCAAACTATCACTAACAAGTAAGGTAGTTCTAGTAGGAATCTTAAGCTCTAGGTTTATTTGCAAAAAGCCAGGTTTATTTCATAAGAGTTCAAAATTAAAGAATCCAATTTAATCACTTAAGTGGGAACCTAGTTTTCATATCCACAACCCTATTGTGGTCAAGTCAATTTCATAGTTCAATTCACAAGTCATTTTGAAAACATCTGACAACGGAACAGTATGGCCACTCCAACTGTCCATGATCGCGGACATGGCTATTCGAATAGTTTGACACTCTGCAAAGGTGGTACACTTTCACCACAAAATTCGATACATCCGTCAGGGATAACCCTGAATAATCATACTTAGTATGCGGATAATCAATCATAACCTTTCAATTACACACTCTAGTATAGGCACCTCCCCTATGAGCTTGGACTCCTAGCCATGGCCATCTGCCATCCTGGGCACTGCATAGGTGGACATTCACATTCACGAGGTAGCCTCAGCTCAACCTCTTTCCGCGAGGGAACCCATACTAAGGCATATAAACTTCCAGTTAAGCCCTCCCAATTCGGGTATTATGGTTGTACGGTAAAATTGGAACGGTATCGCATCCAAACCCAACCATCAGTTTTTATAAAGGGCTAAGGCTCATGCCTCAACATTTTCATCATTAAATCATTTTGTGTCCATAACACATGTCAAAACATTTCAATAGAATGAATCATCATTCCAAGGTTTTCATAATCATTTTCACCAAGTAATCCCATCTAAAGTGATCAACTTTTATGCTTAGCACTAGCCACTAAAGTTGAGGGTATTCACTAATGAGGGGTGCTAATCAAGGGTAACTATCCAACTCTAGTTTTATGCCTTTTGATGACATCTAAGTATAACTACTTAGGCCTAGTTTTATACTCTTTATGGTATCTATCCTATTTTTCCAATACTCACAAAGCATTAACTAAAAGTAAAGAACTTTGGTAAAAAGTAAAAGAATAAAGCTTGTAAGTAAAACTTGGGATTGGTATAATCAAGGTTGCATAACCAAAGCATGCCTAATGCATCTTACATAGGTTATCAAGTTTGCAAGTGTTAACTTGCATAGTTATAGCTTGCAATTAGTAATGGCTTGCCTTGAGTAGTGCAGTGGTTGAAGTTTTCTTCTTCTTCTTGGTAGTACTCCTCCTCCTCGTATCCCGGGTCGGTACTATCGTCTATAAATGAATACGAGGTACACAATCACCAAACAATACGTAACTACTTCTATGTAGCACACAAGGGCTCACACTAGATGATCTAGCATCATCACAATCATCACATGAAATAAATACCTAATATTATTTATCTTATTTTGGAAAATTAATTTCTACTCATTGAAAAACACTTAAGATTTAATATTCTCTAATTAAAATATGGGATCATGTTGACACATGTCATCACCACATATTCTAATACTTGGGGATGTGATTTAAAGTGGTGGTCATATTTATAAAGTTTAAGATTACTATTTAATACAATTAAAGTGACTAGAAATGCCTATATAGCATTCTTTTGGTACTAGTCCAATATCACTGCATGTAAACCTAAATATTTTTATATATTCAGATAGATCTTGTCAAATGTGATTTTTGAGAGTTGGAATCAATTCAAAAGCATTTATGGTTGATTTTTGAAAAATGTTTGAATGTGGAAATGTCTCTGTCTTGTTATTTTTACTATAGGTGATCTATACTTTAAAATGGTTTGAATCCAACAGGCTTGGATAGATATTTTGAATACCTTTCTAACAAAATTGGAATCATGCAATTTGATTTAGTGAATCTCTTTGAATCGATTTTTGAATCTACTAACAGAATCTAGTTTTAACTAAAATGGAAAAAAGCTTATTTGAATCAACGGGCTCTGTGCGGGAAACTAACTAGGCCGGCCTAGCTACGCGGCGCGCGCGCACAACAGGCTGCTGACAGGTGTGTCCTACTGGTCAGTGGCTCATCTAACGCAAAGCGGTAAGTTTCAATCTTGGCTGTGCGATTAGAGCGCGATCGACGACCGAGTATTGTCGTCTCCGTCGCATAGCTCCGGCGAGACTGAACCCTAATGCGAACGGTGGGGGTACGTGGGGGCTCACCTGGGCTCCAGCTAAGGTCGGTGATGGGGGCAAAAGAGGTTGTCGTCGACGGCGAGTCGAATGGTGGTCGCGGCGGCTCATGGGGTGATCGCAATCAACGGGCTCCCTCCTCTACAGCGGCAGACTCCGGCTAAATTCCGGTGGTGTGGTGCTCGCCTTGCTCCGGGGATAGGTGTGGGAGGTGTCTGAGAGAGAGGGGAGTGAGATGGTGTGGCGAATGAGGGCTGGGGTGGCCTCTATTTATACATCGGTGAGAGGGACAAAGCAGGATGGCTCGGGCCCGTCGATGACGTTGATACAGGGGGATAATGGAATGGCTGAGGGTAGGGGTTGACACGGTGCTTCAGGGCGGTTGTCATGCAAGTGATGGCGCGGCAAGGGGCGGTCGAGAACGGTCGGGAGCGGTCCATGCTCCGTGCGGGAACGACGGTGTTCGAGACGGCGCACAGTGGCTACGGTCCACGTGGCGGCGAACGGGCGTGTCTAGGGGTAGCTAGGGTCATGGTGAGTGCAGGCACGCGCGGAGAGGGTGAGGCGTGGCGTGTGTGTGTGTTAGCTGTGGCGCTCTGGCGCGCTCTCGGCATGGCAGACAGAGAGGTGGGCGCGGCGATCACGGCCAGTCCATGGCTTGTCTGCGGTCGAGGGGTGGACAGAGGGTGGCGGTGGTGTGGCGCCTATCTCGTAGACATCTTGGGAGAGGGTGGCGCTGGTTGTGGCGAGTTGTGCTTGGTCGACCGGTGCGGTGAGCTCAGGCGGCGCTTCACTGGTGCAAACGACAAAGGGGGAGTGTGTCCTGCGCTGTTGGGCACTGGGGTGAGTGAGTGGGATGCAGAGGGGGCAAAGGGGTGATCAATTACTTCTCAAAACAGTAGAAGTTAGGAAGTGGTTAATTGTATCTGCCAGGTGCTCGACCAAATGGCCGCATGAATTTAAGTTTTGAATTTTTTGATGAATTTTGGTGAGTGTTCTGAGTACTTGCTTGGTAGTCTATGGTTGCTTGGAAAAGTCAAGGTGAATTGATTTCAGTGGTTTTTGCAAAATGGTGATCTATGCATATGAACTTGATTCAATTTTGCAATGTCCTTTAAATAGATTTGGAATTTGTTTATGTTGGTTTGTAAAGTGGACTTGGGTTCACTTTTACTTGGTCTAGCAAGGGGTGAAAAGAATTGAGAAAGTTTCTATTAGAAATCTTTTACTAGGAACACTCAAAGTGGTCTAGTGGTTAATTTTGGTCAAAATGACCATTTGATCATATGATTCATATTTGAATTTATTTTCTTTTGATTTTGTTTGTAATTGGCCTGGATGATGTAGTATTCATCTTTAAACCATTCCTTATCATTTGTAGCAATCAAACATGGCAATTGCACTCATTCATACACTAATGAAATTCACACATACACTCATATTAAATTTAATAATAAAAGTTTTTGTTAACCCTAAATTTGGGTGATTTGAACTTGCTAATCTTGATTAATATTCTTGGGGTGTTACAAACCTTCCCTCCTTAAACAAAATCTCGTCCTGATATTTAAGAAAATCTAGGAACTAAAGAGATTTGGAAACTCATTCCTAATGTAATCTTCTCGCTCCCAAGTAGCTTCTTCTTCAGTATGGTTGCTCCACTGGACCTTGAGAAACTTGATACTCCGGGTCCTGGTGGTTCTGAAGGATTCTTCCAAAATACAAATGGGTACTTCACGATAGGTTAGATACTTGTTGATATCTATGGCTCGGTGATCGATGTTCTTGAACACTTCAATCTTCTCCGGAAATTCTAGGCATTTGTGAAGTAACGAGATATGGAACACATCATGTATGGATGACATCTCCTCTGGCAGTTCCAATTGATATGATACTTCTCCTTGGCGATTCAAAATCTTGAAGGGTCCAATATATCTGGGGGCTAACTTCCCTTTTAGTTGAAAATGTTGCATTCCTTTCAAGGGTGATACTTTGAGATACACAAAATCTCCGACATTGAAGGTCAGGTCTCGACGTCTCTTGTCAGCATAACTCTTCTGTCTAGATTGGGCGGTCTTGAGGTGTTCACGGACTTTGTGAACCTTATCTTCAGCTTCTCGTAGGATGTCGGGTTCGAAAATCTGAATCTCTCCTACTTGCAACCAATTCAGGGGGTACGACACTTCCTTCCATACAGAAATTCAAATGGGGCCATTTGCAAATTGGCTTGATAACTATTGTTGTATGAGAATTCTGTGAAAGGCAGACAATCTTCCCATTTTGATCCATATTCTAGCACACAATATCTCAACATATCTTCTAAGATTTGGTTGACTCTTTCAGTTTGTCCATCGGTTTGCAGGTGATAAGCTGTGCTGAAGTTCAGCTTGGTTCGTAATCCTTCTTGGATTTTCTGCCAAAATCTTGAGGTAAACTAGGTTCCTCGATCCGAAACTATGGTGTTAGGGGTTCCATGCAAACTGGCGATTCTAGCAATGTACAGCTCTACTAGCTTCGAACTCTGGTAGGTGGTCTTGACAGGTATAAAATGGGCTACCTTAGACAATCTATCAACTATGACGCAAATAGAGTCATTTCCCCTACTAGAGGTAGGCAAACCTATGATGAAATCCATTCCAACAGAATCCCATTTCCATTCTGGAATCTGATGTTCCGCTTTGACTCTTTGACAGATATCACACTTGGCTATGTAGCTTCCGATTTCTCTCTTCATCTTGTGCCACCAAAATTGCTCCTTCAAATCCTGATACATCTTCGTTCCTCTGGGATGGATAGAATAAAGAGTATCATGAGCTTCTTGCATGATGACTTGTTACAACTCGGAATCTGCTGGTACACAGATACATCCTTTGTACCACAAAACTCCTTCTTCATCTTCGGTGAATCCGGGTACCTTCCTTGTACCGATACGACGCTTGATTCCATCGATACTTGCATTTCCTTTCTACGCCTCCTTGATCTGACTGATCAAAGTGGGTTGAAGTTCAATGCTAGCTAAAAATCCTTCGCTAACTAGTTCCGTTCTAAACTGCTCCAGCTCTTCATGCAAACTTGGCTGGGCTTCTTTAATCATGGTGTTTAATCTACACGGCAATCTGCTAAGAGCATCCGCTACCACATTGGCTTTGCCGGGGTGATAGTGAATGTCAAGGTCATAATCCTTGATTAACTCTATCCATATCCTTTGCCTCATATTCAGCTCCTTCTGGGTGAAAATATACTTCAGACTCTTGTGATCCGAATAAATCTCACAGCGGTTACCCATAAGGTAATGATGCTGTGTCTTCAAAGCTAAAACTATGGCTGCCAATTCTAAGTCATGGGTAGGGTAGTTTTGCTCATGCTGCTTCAGTTGTCTAGACAGATATGATATGACTTTGCCTTCTTGCATCAACACACATCTGAGACCAATCTTGGATGCATCACAATACACATCAAAAGGCTTCTTGATATCTAGCATAATCAGAATTGGGGCTGAAATCAATCTCTTCTTGAGCTCTTGAAAACTTGCTTCACATTTGTCCATCCATTCAAACTTCTGATCTTTCCTCAACAGTTGGGTCAGTGGTCTTGCGATGCTTGAAAATCCTTCTACGAACTTGCGGTAATATCTTGTTAATCCGAGAATGCACGGACTTGGGTTTGAGTGGTTGGGGCTTTCCATTCTTCAACATCTTTAATCTTGGTGGAATCGACAGCAATTCCTTCGGACGACACGATATGTCCTAGGAATCCTACATCCTTCAACTAGAACTCACATTTGCTAAACTTAGCATACAACTGATGCTCTCTAAGGGTTTCAAGGATGGTCCTCAGGTGTAGCTCATGGTCTTCTTCTGACTTGGAATAGACCAGAATATCGTCGATAAAAACAACGACAAACTTATCCAGGAAGTTCATAAAAATCTTATTCATGAGATTCATGAAATAAGCGGGGGCATTGGTTAATCCAAAACACATGACCGTGTACTCATAAAATCCATATCTGGTGGTAAAGGCGGTCTCTAGGATATCCGTTGCACGAATCTTGAGTTGGTGATAACCAGTTCTAAGGTCAATCTTAGAAAACACACTGGAACCAGTCAACTGGTCAAACAGATCTTCTATCTTCGGCAGTGGGTACTTGTTTTTTATGGTGACATCATTCAGCTTCTAGTAATCCGTGCACAAACGGTTACCTCCATCTTTCTTATCCACAAACAAAACAGGTGATCTCCATGGCGATGCACTTGGTTGAACCAAACCTTTCTCTAGCATAGCATCAAGTTGCTTCTTCAGCTCCACTAATTCAGATGGGTGATGGCTCAGTGTCGGCGCCAGGAAAATGCTGGTGCGATGTTGATGTAGAGCTCGTTGGGAACCCCAAGAGGAAGGTATGATGAGCACAGCAGCAAGTTTCCCTCAGTATGAAACCAAGGTTTAATCGAACCAGTAGGAGCAAGGAAACACCCCAAAGGTGTTGCTAGCTGAGCCTTGGCAGGGCGCACTACCGGTGCTAGTAGAAACATGGAGACCTATACAACACAACCACAGAACTTTGTCCCCAACTTGCGATGAGGTTGTCAATCTCACCGTGTTTTGCGAAAAACAAAGGATTAAACGTATCGAATAGAGAGAAGTAATAGTTTGCAGAAAGTAAACACAAAGCAGTAAACAGTTTGTAGATTGAATGTAAAAGACAAGGACCGGGATCCATAGTTCACTAGAGGTGGCTCTCCTTAAGATAGATAACATGCTGGGTGAACAAATTACAGCGGGGGAATTGACAAACATCGAGAAAGCAATACATACATATACTAATCATCTTGACTCCTTTGAGATTCGATTGGGCATTACAACATTATACATAGACCACCATCCAACTGCATCTATGACTAATAATCCACCTTCAGGTTATCATCCGAACCCCCTTCAGATTGGACATTTACGAACTGCGTGTAAAGTAAACAATATGATTGTTCTATGAACAAAGGATTGTTGTTTTCTCCCTAGTAGCAACAACACATCTAGTACCTTAGAGATTTCTGTCACTTCCCCAGATTACCAGAGGCATGAACCCACTATCGAGCATAAATACTAACTCTTGGAGTTGCTAGCATCTACTTGGCCAAGATAGCTATTAACAACGGAAAGCATGCAAGATCACAAATAACAAAGACATGATAGAATCAATAATCAATCTGAAATAGCATCTCAATATCCATCGGATCCCCGCAAACACAACATGCAGAATTACAAATAGATGACCTTGATCATGAACGGAGCTCACAAGATCTAGACATGAAAGCACAAAGGAGGAGAACCAGCCATCTAGCTACTACATGGATCCGTAGTCCAAGGATGAACTACTCACGCATCACATCGGAGGCTTGCATGGTGATGAAGAAGGCCTCCAGGGTGAATTCCCCTCTCTAGCAGGGTGCCGGGAAGAGCTTCAGATCCCTCCCGATCTAGGAATGGAGATGACGGTGGCTACAGACTCTTTCGTGGATTTTTGATCGGGCACTTAGGGTTTTTGTCCCGAGGGCATCTTATAGGCGGAAGGGGAGGCCGAGGGGGTGCCTGGGCTGGCCACACCACCCCCTGGCACGGGCCAAGCCTGGCCGCGCGGCCAGGTGGTGTGGCCGCCCTCTGGCCCCTCTCCGTCTCGTATTCTGGCATCTGATGACTTCCGGAAAAATAGGCACTTTGGCTTTTGTCCCGTCCAATTCTGAGAATATTCATTTTTTGACTTTCCTGAAACCAAAAATAGCAGAAAACAGGCAGCTGGCACTGTGGCTCTTGTTAATAGGTTAGTCCAAGAAATCATATGAAAAGTACTCCAAAGTGTGGACAAAACACAAGAAAGTGGATAAAACTAAGCATGGAACATCAAAAATTATAGATACATTTGCAATGTATCAACATCCCTAAGCTTAACTCATGCTCGTCCTCGAGTAGGTAAGTGATAAAAAGAAAGAATAATTTTTGAGGTGACATGCACCATCAAAGACTTGATCAAAGTATTTGTAAAACATTCAAAGCTGGGATCATAGTACTTCAATCATAACATGAAAGACAAAGTTCTAGCAATAAGACAAAGAAACTATGATGCAACATGAAAAGGCACAAACAAAAGTTTCATGAATAACAATGCTTTGCAAGACGTTTGTTTGTTTCACATAAAGAAAACATGGCATAATAGTATTCATCTTGTCCCTCAATAGAGTAGCAAATATAAATGCATAGGACACCTTCAAAGTTCATAAGAGTGACTAGATACAATAGTTAAAACAAGCAATATCAAGTTATGCATCAATCAACTAGTCTTGGGACAATGCACATAGAACTAAGAATGGCCACTATGCTCTCAAAGTAGGTGCATAAAGATAGAAGGTGGAGACTCAATATAATGGTGGAAGAAAGGCCTTTTTATAAAAGGAAGTAGGGACTCAAGTCTCATAAAGAGATTCCAAAAATTATGGTACTTATAGCTTTCAGCTCTCATTGCCCCTATCATAAGCATCTTGAAGTGATTAAGGTTAAAGTGAACAAACTATGGTGTACATGCTTGACGAAGTATAAGTTAGAAATCTCATGTCCCTTGTATACGAGGGTCGCTCCTCATGCTACTCAAGTTTAGTCACCGGTAAGTTCTTGTCATTGTAAGTACATGCGTATCATAGAGAACCGCCAACGGGGTATCCCTTGCCCGATGAAACGGAAGAATCCCCATATCAAAATGACAAGGCAAGCAGACAACGAGCATCTCAGCAATCTTCTTATTTACCATGGGAATATGGTGCTTTTTTCTCTCTTTCCTCTTTTCATAATCTCTTTTTTTCTCTTTTCTCTTTTTTCTCAATATAGGACTCTTTTTTTATAAGAAGAATGCTTCATAGACAGCTCATTATGGTTACGCTGTAGGTTTCCACCATGTCAGCATGGATTAGACCAGCGGACCAGGCGTTTCTCTAACACATATACATAACTCCATGGACTTACAAGCTCCCTTTCATTTCACACCGACGACATCCATATACAAAAGAGCATGGTATCAACTAGGTACAAGTACCAAGTGCAATGTTGAAAGTGTTCCCCATGAAAGCATGGTTCTGCTAATTCCCAACAAATAAGTGCAAGCATATACAACATAGACGACACAATGGTTCAAGTTTATTAAGGGCAAGAAAAGTAAAGTGTGCCATCAAGTTTGTGAGAGCTTTAATCACTAGTTTTCTCATAACAAGTTTAATTTAGAAGGTAAACAAAAGCATGAATATACTTGGAATAGCATAAGCTAATAGGTAGGTATGGTGGACTCTTTGGAATGACTTGGTTTAGTGAGTTGGATGCATGAGTGGAACTCATACTTTGTTGTGGAGGCTAGCAAAAGACTGGGAGTGACAAACTAAGAGAGCAATAATGGCCATAATCATGCAGAGCGACAAAACATCATTGATCAAAGCATAAAGTGATACTACAAGTTGAAAACTAAAGGATCATAAAGGCTTAGGTGACTTGAGATAGTCATAACATGGTGTGAGCATGCGCCAAGTCAACCCAAATAAAGCATCAAAGGAGAATACCACTATACTATGCTTTAATATGTTAAAACAACACATGATTCATCCAAGGCACATTAAGTAATCTCAATTGTTTATAACAAGTCATGCTACAGCAAAGAATACTAAGCATAAAGCCAAAACAATATCAAGCATGGCATGACAAAGCATAGGCCACCATCAAAAACAAGCTCTTTTTACCACATAAGCATGAACTTTCCTACTCTTTTCCAAACCAAACCAAACTATTTGCAAAGCAATGTATGAAAGAGGGGGTCCAACCAATTTATTCAGAAAACTAAGGAAACCAAAGCAAACGAAAACGAAAAAAAAGACGCTCCAAGAACAACACAACTATGCATGAAACAATAAAAATGAAGTGTTTGGAAGAAACCTGGGATTTTTATTGATGAAGAAGGGGATGCCCACACGTGGAATCCCCAATCTTGAGCTTTAGTCCATCCTTCATCTCATTACTCATTCCTTCCATACACCTGAAATTTTTCCTTCATACAAAACTTCACACAATCTTTATTAGCAACATTAGTGCACTCAAGATAAATAAGTCTTAAAGTTCAGTTCTAACACCAAATAAACTTCCATTAGAACACTAGCTACTGTAGCACTTCCCTCAAAAAGCTCAATTCCCCAAAAGAACTCAAAAAGGAACCAACAAGAAGCAAATGCAGAAAATGGCAGAAATCTGTCAAAACAGACCAACAGGTAAAGACGAATTTTTTCGAAGACCTTCTGTTGCTCAAATCAAAAAGTGCTGAACTAACGAAAGTTATATAACAACCTGGGGCATAAGCACAAAAATGCACGCCTCAAAAATACGTTCAGAGATTTTACACGAATTTTTACAGTGAAGCACAGAAATCTGTTTCGGGACAGCAACTTTCCCAATCATTACTTCTCTCTCATTAGAGGTTACTCTTGGCACAAAAAGTATAAGGATAAGGAGAGGTTATTACAGAGGTAATAACTTCCAAGACTCATCTAAAACTTTTGGGTTATCTCCCAATAAGTACTTTTCTTTAACGCCTTTAAGTTAGGCATAAGAAGCAAGAAAAAGGATCAAGTATTCGAAGAAGCATTAAAACCAAATTTCTTGCCCTTACCTCTCTTACTTTTATTCTTAACCTTGGGGAAAATATGATTGTTTGGTGGAGAGGAAAGGTGCATGGTCCCCTTTCCCACATCTATTATTGCTCCAAGGAGTTCTAATAGGGACCTTCCAAGTGTAATTTGTCCTTTTCCTGCACATTCAATAACAAGATAATCAGTAGAAATCATTATCCCAAGGATCTTTGTAAACACTCCTTCAGCTATTCCAATAGGTAATATGGTAGCATTATTAGCAAGATATATTTCTTTTCCTCCTTCAGTAAGCCCCCAAGTATTCAGAGATTCATAGATATCTTTGGGCATAAGACAAAATTCAGACATGATATCACAGCGAGCTTGAAAAGTTTTAGTGTTTATCTCAATCTTTACTGTAGGGATCCACCTTGATGGTTCAGAATTTATTGGGACATAATTGTGATGCTCCCTAAGCATATTATAGCAATCTTTTAAGCTAGTAGTGCTAGTCTCAAGAGTGTTCAATCTAGCAAATATTCTTGCGAAAGAAATATCAGTTTGGCTAGGCAAGTTGTAAGTGAGGATCAATTTCTTTATAGCATTTATAGCATCATCCTCATTACATTGGAGGAAATCTCCTCCCACAACAGCATCTAAGGCATATCTATATCAAAGAGAAATTCCAAGGTAAAAACTGCTAAGGAACAAACTTTGAGTCATTTTAGGCTCAGTTTTTTCATGTATATCAGAGATTCTAGACCAAGTTTCCTTGAAACTTTCCTCAATTCCTTTATTAAAAGTGAAAATCATTTCCTCGGGTGACATAGTGATTGGAGCAAGTGTTGGAATTATGCCCTAGAGGCAATAATAAAGATGTTATTATTATAATTCTTGTTCATGATAAAGTTTATATTCCATGCTAGAATTGTATTAAGCGGAAACATTAATACTTGTGTGGTTTGTGAACAACACCGTGTCCCTAGTACGCCTCTATGGACTAGCTCATTGATCAATGATGGTTAAGGTTTCCTAACCATAGACATGAGTTGTCAATTGATAATGAGATCATATCATTGGGAGAATGATATGGTGGACAGACCCAAACTAAGCGAAGCAATTAGATCGTGTCATCGTGTTCGTCTTTGCGAAGCTTTTCTTATGTCAAATATTGTATTCCTTAGACCATGAGATAATGCAACTCCCTGGTATCGGAAGAAAGCTTTGAGGTCATCAAACATCATCCTATGAGAGGGTGATCATAAAGGTGTCTCTCAGGTGATCGGAAAGTATCTGTTGGGTTGTATGTATCGAGATGGGATTTGTCCCTCCCAAGTCGGAAAGATATACTTCGGGCCCACTCGGTAATTGATATCAACACCGCTTGCAAGCATGTGGTTAAGGAGTTAATCACAAAGTGATATCGGATTACGGAACGAGTAAAGTACTTGCTGTGAACGAGATTGAACTAGGTATGACGATACCGACGATCGAATCTCGGGCAAGTAGAATATCGCGAGACGAAGGGAATATATATATGGGATTGATTGAATCCTGGCATCGTGGTTCATCCGATATGATCATCGATGAATGTGTGGGAGTCAATATGGGTGCCCAGACCCCGCTGTTGATTATTGATAGAAGATCATGTCTGCATATTCTCGAACCCGCAGGGTCACACACTTAACGTGTCTCGACGCTAGGATAGATTGGATATTTGGTTTATGAGTTTTTGTTCGGAGTCTCGGATGGGATCCGAGATATCACGAGAGGTTCCGGAGTGGTCCGGAGAATAAGATTCATATAAGGCAGTGCAGTTTTTGGAGTTCGGAATTGTTCCGGGTTAATCGGTATTGTACCGGAAGCTTCTAGAACCTTCCGGAAGGGGGCCAACGTGGTCCCACCTTCCAGTAGGGGGCATGGGCCTATGAGGGAGTGTCCTGGCCGCATTGGGCCAGGGGCACAAGGCCCCATAGGGCCCAGCCGATCCTAGAGAGTTTAAATCGTTTAAACTAGAGATAAGATAAGATAGGATTTCTAGATAAGGGAGAGTTTAAATTGTTTAAACTAGAGATAGGCTTGGAGGAGAGGCTAGGGCTGGCCGCCCCCCCTCTATAAATAGAGGGCTGGTGCGCCCCCCTCCTCTACACACCTTCCTCCAACCCTAGTTACCCTGCTGCCCTTCCACTCTCCCTCCCGACTGTTTGTAGGCGAAGCCCTGCAGCAGAAATTCTCCACCATATACACCACGCCGTCGTGTTGTAGATCCAATCCATCTCTCCACCATACTTGCTGGTCCGAGGAAGGAGGAGACGTCGAGGTGCTGCACGTGTGCATCTCACGGAGGCACCACCACTTGTGGTGCTAGATCGGATCGGATCGCGAGGAGGAGAAGCGAGTACGACTACATCACCCACGTTCCGACGAACGTTCCGCTGTGCGAATCTTCAAGGGTATGAAGATCTAATCCAATCTCTCTCGTTGTTTGCATCTCCTAGATTAGATCTTGGCTTTCCCTCTGTTCGCTTTGGTAGAAAATTTTGATTTACTATGCTGCAAAACCCTTCAGTGGTATCAGAGCTAGATCTATGCGTAGATGTGATTCACGAGTAGAACGCAACATGGTTGTTGCGGGCGTTGATGTTTTCTATTGCAAGCCTCTTGTTTGTGTTCTTCTTATGACGCGGCATAGTGAGATTGAAGCGGTCCAGGCCAACTTTACGCGACGTCGTTCGCGAGACCGGCTCCGCACTTGACGTGTGGCTTGTTCCACACATGCGGCTGGTGGATGTCAGTTTCTCTCACTATAGTGATCATGGGATTAACATCGGAGTTTGGCAACCATAATATCACCGTTGTGGTTTTCCGTAGGTAAGAATCGTTCTTAGCATCTACTCCCATAAGCCACGTAAAACATGCAACAACAAAGTAGAGGCGTCTAACTTGTTTTTGCAGGGAGTGTTTTCTGTGATATGGTATGGCCCAAGATGTGATGTGTATAATGTATGCGATGATCATGTTTTGTAATGTTTCACGACTTGCATGTCGATGAGTACACAACCGGCAGGAGCCATATGGTTGTCTTTATAATTGTGTATGACCTGCGAGTCAACTTCTTATACGCCATGTAATAGCTTTACTTTATCGCTAAGTAGTTAGCAATAGTTGTAGTTGCTATTCGTGGTGGAGGCAATCATGGTGGAGTGATGGAGATCATGCCGGAACGCACAAGATGGAGATCATTGCGCGAAGATTGGCTATACCATGTCACATAAAGTTATATGCATGTGATGTTTATCCTTTTATGTATCTTATCATGCTTAGATCGCGACGGTAGCATTATAAGATGATTCCTCACTTAAAGATCAAGATAAAAACTGTGTTCTCCCCAAGTATGCACCGTTGCGAAAGTTCTTCATGTCCAAGCATCACGTGATGATCGGGTGCTATAGACTCTACGCTCACATACAACGGGTGCAAGCCAGTTTTGCACACGCGGAAATACTTGGGTCTAGCTTGACGAGCCTAGCATGTACAGACATGGCCTCGGAACACAAGAACCGAAAGGTTAAGCATGAGTCATATGAATGATATGATCGACACTTCGTTGTCCACCATTGAAACCACATCTCTTCTCGTGATGATCGGATTAGGTGTGGTGAATTTGGATCGTATTCACTAAACAACTTGAGGGATGTTGAATTTAGTGGGAGTTCATCTAGTAATTTGATTAAGTTGAACTATTTATCATGAACATAGTCTAAATTGTACTTGCAAATACTGTAGATCACATGGCCAAGTCCAACTTCAACTTCAACGTTTTTGCTGAGAAAGAAAAGCTTAGAAACAATGGGTCTAACTTCACCAACTGGTTCCGCAATCTAAGAATCATTCTGTCTGGCGGTCAAAAGGACTATGTCCTTGAGAAAGCGTTAGGTGACGCCCCTGCTGCAACTGCGCCGGCTGATGAGAAAGTTGTCTATCAGTCGCGCAAAGATGATTATGGTGTGATTAAGAGCACCATGTTGTTTGCTATGGAACCGGAACTTCAAAATCGTTTTGAAAACTATCCCGGGCCCTTTGAGATTCTCGAAGAGTTGAAAACCATGTTTCAGACTCAGGCCCGTTCTGAGAGATATGAGATCTCCGAGAAGTTCTTTAACTGCAAGATGGAGGAAGGGAGTTCCGTTAGTGAGCACGCCATTAAGATGTCGGGTTACACTCAACGCCTTGAGCAACTAGACTGCAAGATTCCAGAGGAGCTCAAGATTGACAGGGTTCTGCAATCACTCCCTCCCAGCTACAAAAGTTTTGTAGTGACTCATAATCAGATTGGTTCCACTAATACGATCACCAAGCTCTTCGCAAAGCTGAAGGCTGCGGAGGTGGACATCAAGAAGGATAATCATGTGTTGATGGTCAACAAGCCCTCCTTTAAGAAAGGTAAAGGTGCAAAGAAGCCCTTCAAGAAGGGCGGCGGCAAGCGCAATGCCCCTGCTGAGAAGAAGCTCAGGTCTGGTCCCAAGCCGGAAACTGAGTGCTTCTATTGCAAGGACAAGGGTCACTGGAAGCGCAACTGTCCGAAGTACTTAGCGGACAAGAAGGCTGGCACCATCAAAGGTATATTTGATATACATGTTATTGATGTTTTCCTTACTAGCCCTCGTTGTAGTGCCTGGGTATTTGATACCGGTTCAGTTGCTAATATTTGTAACTCGAAACAGGAGTTGCAGAATAGACGGCGGCTTGCGAGGGATGAGGTGACGATGCACGTTGGCAACGGATCAAGAGTTGATGTGATGGCCGTCGGCACGCTCTCCTTAGTTTTACCTTCGGGATTAGTTTTAAACCTTAATAAATGTTATTATGTGCCTGCGTTGAGCATGAACATTATTTCTGGATCGTGTTTATTGCAAGACGGTTATTCATTTAAATCGGAGAATAATGGTTGTTCTATTTATATGAGTAACATCTTTTATGGTCATGCACCTCTTGTGAGTGGTTTATTTCTTCTAAATCTCGAAAGGGATGAAACACACATCCATAACATTGAGGCTAAGAGATGCAAAGTAGATAGTGATAATACTACTTATTTGTGGCACTGTCGTCTAGGTCATATTGGTGTAAAGCGCATGAAGAAACTCCATTCTGATGGACTTTTGGAGTCTCTTGATTTTGAATCATTTGACACATGCGAACCATGCCTCATGGGCAAGATGATCAAAACCCCGTTCTCCGGTATGATGGAGCGAGCAACGGACTTGTTGGAAATCATACATACCGATGTATGCGGACCAATGAGTGTTTCGACGCGCGGTGGATATCGCTATTTTCTCACTTTTACCGATGACTTAAGTAGATATGGGTATATCTATTTAATGAAACATAAATCTGAAACGTTTGAAAAGTTCAAAGAATTTCAGAATGAAGTGGAGAACCATCGTAACAGAAAGATTAAGTTTCTATGATCCGATCGTGGGGGCGAATATTTGAGTTATGATTTTCTCACGCATCTCAAAGCAAGTGGAATCGTTTCACAACTCACGCCACCCGGAACACCACAGCGCAATGGTGTGTCTGAACGCCGGAATCGAACCCTATTAGATATGGTCCGATCGATGATGTCTCTTACTGATTTGTCGTTATCATTTTGGGGTTATGCATTAGAAACCGCTGCATTCACTTTAAATAGGGCTCCATCTAAATCCGTTGAGACGACACCGTATGAACTATGGTTTGGTGCTAAACCTAAGTTGTCGTTTCTTAAAGTTTGGGGATGCAAAGCTTACGTCAAGAAGTTGATGCCGGACAAGCTCGAACCCAAAGCGGAGAAATGCGTCTTCATAGGATACCCTAAGGAAACTATTGGGTATACCTTCTATCACAGAACCGAAGGCAAAGTGTTTGTCGCAAAGAACGGTTCCTTTCTTGAGAAGGAGTTTCTCTCGAAAGAAGTGAGTGGGAGGAAAGTAGAGCTAGACGAGGTTATTGAACCTTCTCTTGAATTGGAGAGTAGCACAGCACCTGAAATTGTTTCAGTGCCGCCTGCACCAACAATAGAGGAAGCTAATGACAAGGATCATGAAGCTTCGGACGATGCTGCTACTGAACGTCGCAGGTCGACAAGGTCGCGTGCCCCTCCTGAGTGGTACGGCAACCCTGTCTTGACTGTCTTGTTAGTAGAAGACAGTGAACCTACGAATTATGAGGAAGCGATGATGAGCCCAGACTCTGAGAAATGGCTAGAAGCCATGAAATCCGAATTGGGATCCATGAGCGAAAACCAAGTATGGACTTTGGTGGACCCTCCTAGCGACCGAAAGGCCGTTGAGTGCAAATGGATCTTCAAGAAGAAAACGGACGCGGATGGTAATGTTACCGTCTATAAAGCACGGCTTGTTGCGAAAGGTTTTCGACAAGTTCAAGGTGTTGACTACGATGAGACTTTCTCTCCCGTAGCGATGTTTAAGTCCATTCGGATTTTATTAGCAATTGCTGCGTTTCATGATTATGAAATATGGCAAATGGATGTCAAGACTGCTTTCCTCAATGGCAACATTGATGAAGAGTTGTATATGATGCAACCCGAAGGTTTTGTCGATCCTAAGGATGCTGATAAAGTATGCAAACTTCAGCGTTCCATTTATGGACTGAAGCAAGCATCTCGGAGTTGGAACCTTCGTTTTGATCAAGTGATCAAGAGCTTTGGATTTGTTCCAAATTGCTACGAAGCTTGCATCTACAAGAAAGTGAGTGGGAGCTCGGTGACGTTTCTGGTACTATATGTGGATGACATATTGATTATTGGAAATGACATCAACATGCTTAACGATGTGAAGAGTTATTTGAACAAGTGTTTTTCAATGAAAGACCTAGGTGAAGCTGCTTATATATTGGGCATCAAAATCTATAGAGATAGACAAAGACGCCTGATAGCTTTAAGCCAGAGTACATACCTAGACAAAGTTCTGAAAAGGTTCAGAATGGATAAGGCATTGAAAGGTTCAGTGCCTATGTTGTCAGGTAAGATATTGAGCAAGGCTCAGTGTCCAGCTATGGTAAATGATAGGGAAGCTATGAGCAAAGTGCCTTATGCCTCGGCCATAGGTTCCATCATGTATGCCATGTTGTGTACTAGACCGGATGTGTCCAATGCTCTTAGTTTGACGAGCAGATATCAAAGTGATCCAGGAGTGGAACACTGGACAGCCGTGAAGAACATCCTAAGGTACCTGAATAGGACTAAAGAAATGTTCTTAGTCTATGGGGGTGATGAACAGCTCGTCGTAAAAGGTTACGTCGATGCTAGTTTCGACACCGACAAGGATGATTCTAAATCTCAGACAGGATACGTGTATATTTTGAATGGAGGAGCTGTGAGCTGGAGAAGCTGCAAGCAAAGCGTGATCGCGGGATCTACAGTAGAAGCAGAATACATGGCTGCTGCAGAAGCGTCAAGTGAAGGAGTTTGGATCAGAAACTTCATCACTGAGCTTGGCGTGGTTCCAAGTGCATTGGACCCACTGGAGATATTGTGTGACAACACTGGTGCCATAGCACTCGCTAAGGAACCAAGATATCATCCAAAGACCAAGCATATCAACCGCAAGTTTCATATAATCCGAGATTATATAGCAGATGGAGATTTGAAGATCAGCAAAGTACATACAGATCTGAATGTCGCAGATCCATTGACTAAACCTCTTCCTCGTGTAAAACATGATCAGCACCTCAGTGCCATGGGTGTGAGATTGTTGCCAAATGTGAACTAGATTATTGACTCTAGTGCAAGTGGGAGACTGTTGGAATTATGCCCTAGAGGCAATAATAAAGATGTTATTATTATAATTCTTGTTCATGATAAAGTTTATATTCCATGCTAGAATTGTATTAAGCGGAAACATTAATACTTGTGTGGTTTGTGAACAACACCGTGTCCCTAGTACGCCTCTATGGACTAGCTCATTGATCAATGATGGTTAAGGTTTCCTAACCATAGACATGAGTTGTCAATTGATAATGAGATCATATCATTGGGAGAATGATATGGTGGACAGACCCAAACTAAGCGAAGCAATTAGATCGTGTCATCGTGTTCGTCTTTGCGAAGCTTTTCTTATGTCAAATATTGTATTCCTTAGACCATGAGATAATGCAACTCCCTGGTATCGGAAGAAAGCTTTGAGGTCATCAAACATCATCCTATGAGAGGGTGATCATAAAGGTGTCTCTCAGGTGATCGGAAAGTATCTGTTGGGTTGTATGTATCGAGATGGGATTTGTCCCTCCCAAGTCGGAGAGATATACTTCGGGCCCACTCGGTAATCGATATCAACACCGCTTGCAAGCATGTGGTTAAGGAGTTAATCACAAAGTGATATCGGATTACGGAACGAGTAAAGTACTTGCTGTGAACGAGATTGAACTAGGTATGACGATACCGACGATCGAATCTCGGGCAAGTAGAATATCGCGAGACGAAGGGAATATATATATGGGATTGATTGAATCCTGGCATCGTGGTTCATCCGATATGATCATCGATGAATGTGTGGGAGTCAATATGGGTGCCCAGACCCCGCTGTTGATTATTGATAGAAGATCATGTCTGCATATTCTCGAACCCGCAGGGTCACACACTTAACGTGTCTCGACGCTAGGATAGATTGGATATTTGGTTTATGAGTTTTTGTTTGGAGTCTCGGATGGGATCCGGGATATCACGAGAGGTTCCGGAGTAGTTCGGAGAATAAGATTCATATAAGGCAGTGCAGTTTTTGGAGTTCGGAATTGTTCCGGGTTAATCGGTATTGTACCGGAAGCTTCTAGAACCTTCCGGAAGGGGGCCAACGTGGTCCCACCTTCCAGGAGGGGGCATGGGCCTATGAGGGAGTGTCCTGGCCGCATTGGGCCAGGGGCACAAGGCCCCATAGGGCCCAGCCGATCCTAGAGAGTTTAAATCGTTTAAACTAGAGATAAGATAAGATAGGATTTCTAGATAAGGGAGAGTTTAAATTGTTTAAACTAGAGATAGGCTTGGAGGAGAGGCTAGGGCTGGCCTCCCCCCCTCTATAAATAGAGGGATGGTGCGCCCCCCTCCTCTACACACCTTCCTCCAACCCTAGTTACCCTGCTGCCCTTCCACTCTCCCTCCCGACTGTTTGTAGGCGAAGCCCTGCAGCAGAAATTCTCCACCATATACACCACGCCGTCGTGTTGTAGATCCAATCCATCTCTCCACCATACTTGTTGGTCCGAGGAAGGAGGAGACGTTGAGGTGCTGCACGTGTGCATCTCACGGAGGCACCGCCACTTGTGGTGCTAGATCGGATCGGATCGCGAGGAGGAGAAGCGAGTACGACTACATCACCCACGTTCCGACGAACGTTCCGCTGTGCGAATCTTCAAGGGTATGAAGATCTAATCCAATCTCTCTCGTTGTTTGCATCTCCTAGATTAGATCTTGGCTTTCCCTCTGTTCGCTTCGGTAGAAAATTTTGATTTACTATGCTGCGAAACCCTTCAGCAAGGCTAGACATAGTGGCAACTTAAGAAAGGAACTATTTTTTGTGTGTTGTTGAAATAAGAAAGCAAACTAGTAAAACTAATTTTTTTGTGTTTTTGATAAAGAAACAAGCAAACAAAGCAAAACAAAAATAACAAAGTAAAGAGATTGGTTATGAGGGACTCCCCTTGTGAAGATGTCCTTGACTCCCCGGCAACGGCACCAGAAAAATGCTTGATGGCTCAGTGTCGGCGCCAGGAAAATGCTGGTGCGATGTTGATGTAGAGCTCGTTGGGAACCCCAAGAGCGAGGTATGATGAGCACAACAGCAAGTTTCCCTCAGTTATGAAACCAAGGTTTAATTGAACCAGTAGGAGCAAGGAAACACCCCAAAGGTGTTGCTAGCTGAGCCTTGGCAGGGCGCACTACCGATGCTAGTAGCAACGTGGAGACCTACACAACACAACCACAAAACTTTGTCCCCAACTTGCGATGAGGTTGTCAATCTCACTGTGTTTGGCGGAAAACAAAGGATTAAACGTATCGAATGGAAAGAAGTAATAGTTTGCAGAAAGTAAACACAAAGCAGTAAACAGTTTGTAGATTGAATGTAAAAGACAAGGACCGGGATCCATAGTACACTAAAGGTGGCTCTCCTTAAGATAGATAACATGTTGGGTGAACAAATTACAGCGGGGGAATTGACAAACATCGAGAAAGCAATACATGCATATACTAATCATCTTGACTCCTTTGAGATTCGATTGGGCATTACAACATTATACATAGACCGCCATCCAACTGCATGTATGACTAATAATCCACCTTCAGGTTATCATCCGAACCCCCTCCAGTATTAAGTTGCAAGCAACATAATATTGCTTTACGAACTGCGTGTAAAGTAAACAATACGATTGTTCTATGAACAAAGGATTGTTGTTTTCTCCCTAGTAGCAACAGCACATCTAGTACCTTAGAGATTTCTGTCACTTCCCTAGATTACCAGAGGCATGAACCCACTATCGAGCATAAATACTAACTCTTGGAGTTGCTAGCATCTACTTGGCCAAGATAGCTACTAACAACAGAAAGCATGCAAGATCACAAATAACAAAGACATGATAGAATCAATAATCAATCTGAAATAGCATCTCAATATCCATCGGATCCCCGCAAACACAACATGCAGAATTACAAATAGATGATCTTGATCATGAACGGAGCTCACAAGATCTAGACATGAAAGCACAAAGGAGGAGAACCAGCCATCTAGCTACTACATGGATCCGTAGTCCAAGGATGAACTACTCACGCATCACACCGGAGGCTTGCATGGTGATGAAGAAGGCCTCTAGGGTGAATTCCCCTCTCCAGCAGGGTGCCGGTAAGAGCTTCAAATCCCTCCCGATATAGGGATGGAGATGACAGTGGCTACAGACTCTTTCGTGGATTTTTGATCGGGCACTTAGGGTTTTCGTCCCGAGGGCATCTTATAGGTGGAAGGGGAGGCCGAGGGGGTGCCTGGCCTGGCCACACCACCCCCTGGCGCGGGCCAAGCCTGGCCGCGTAGCTAGGTGGTGTGGCCGCCCTCTGGCCCCTCTCTGTCTCGTATTCTGGCATCTGATGACTTCCGGAAAATAGGCACTTTGGCTTTTGTCCCGTCCAATTCTGAGAATATTCATTTTCTGACTTTCCTGGAACCAAAAACAGCAGAAAACAGGCAGCTGGCACTATGACTCTTGTTAATAGGTTAGTCCAAGAAATCATATGAAAAGTACTCCAAAGTGTGGACAAAACACAAGAAAGTGGATAAACTAAGCATGGAACATCAAAAATTATAGATACATTTGCAATGTATCAATGGGTTCATACTATAAGGTCTCTGAGCTATGGGTCCAGTTCCAGGAACTAGTTCAATGATGAACTCGATATCCCGATCTGGGGGCATACCGGGCAATTCATCTGGGAACACGTCGGGGTATTCACAGACTAATCTGACTTGATCTAGGGTTGGTTGGGCTAGACTCTTGTTCCATTTGAATTAATGGGGCAGCGTCTCAGGTACATGCTCTACTGATACTCTAGTGCTACTGGTCATGGTTATGGCTTTCTTGGCACAGTCGATTAATCCTTTATGTTTTGACATCCAATCCATTCCTAGTACTACTACCAAACCTTTGGTTCCAAGTACTATCAGATTAGCATAAAAATCTATTTCATGGATTCTGATAGGTACAGCCTTGTAAATTTTTCTAGCTTTGGTGATTGAGGGGTTTTTGAACTGTCATAACATGCTTCAATTTTGTTGGTTGAATCTTACTAGTGCATGCAAATTCTTCTGTAACAAACGAGTGCGATGCTCCAGAATCAAACAACACTCTTGCAAGTAGTGAGTTAACAGAAAACTTACCCAGCACAACATTTGGCGCTTCTTGGGCTTCTTCAGCATTCATGTGGAACAGACGGCCGTTGCGGTTGAGCAAGTTCCCTGGGGCAAATCTCTTTCCAGGCTGAACACAACATTGCTGCTGAGCGGGTGCATTCACATTGGTGGCTGCTGCAAGCTTCTTGGGGCACTCGTTGGAGTAGTGACCCTTGACTCCGCATTCAAAGCAAGTAATCTGGGACTTGTCTTTTCCTGCAATAGGCACAACATTGCTTCTAGTCCTTGGGGCAGTATTGTTGTTGTTGTTATTGTTGTTGTTGGACTTGGGCGGTGCACGGTTGAAGTTATTGGAGTTGACAGGGTTATTGTTGTGGTTTCCTCAAGTTTCCTCCGCTACAATTGGGATAGTTTAGACGGGACATAGGGGATCTGTTGTTTCTTGGGGCATATCCTGCAGACGGGTTGGGGCGATACTTTTGGGTATGGTGGGATCCAGGCTGGTGCATCATGCGACGCTTGCAGTTGTCATTGGCTTGGTTTATCTTCCCTTCCATCTGAATGGCAGAGTCCACTAAAGCTTCAAGATCATCAAAGGGAATGTTGACTAGCACGGTTTGCATCTCATCATGCAGTCCGTTTAGGAATCTCTCTTTCTTCTTTGCTTCTGTGTCAATCTCATCAGGGGCATATCTAGCTAAAAATAAGAATTTGTCACGGTACTCAACCACCGTCATTCTTCCTTGTTTCAAATCTCTGAACTCATCCCTCATCCTCTTAATCAGACCCGGGGGCACATGAGTCCTGCTAAACTTGATTTTGAACTCATCCCAAAACATCATCTGACCTTCGTTCATGGTACGGGTGCTATTCCACTAGGCTCTTGCATCACCTGCCAGATAATGGGTGGCAAACAGTACTTTTTCATTGGCCTCAACTCCTGCGACCTCTAAGTTGTTCTCCATGGTTTGCAACCAGTCATCAGCATCTAAAGGCTCTTCAAACTTATTAAATATAGGGGGATTGGTGTTTTGAAAGTTCTTAAGCTTGGATCCATGGTTATCCTAGTTTCTGTGGCCTTGATTATTGTGGGTCATCTGAGCTATATGTTGAAGAGTGGCTAAGTTGGCTTGACGTTCGGCTCTACTCGCTTCATGGTCAGAAACTAGCATTTGCAGAATCTGTAGCATTGGGTCCTGAGATGAACTGCTTCCTCCAGGATTTCTGCGAGTCATCTGAAGATTGAGATAGATAATGAGATAAGAGGGAAATCTCTAAGGTTCATGGTTTTGTTTCAAATGTTTTAAACTTTGAGTTTGACTCAGGTTTTGCAACGTAACAACATGTTTTTCATTCATTCAAAGCACACAATACAAACACACACCACAACACAAATAGAAAACAGATGGTTTTAAGAACCATTCTATGAAACTACGATATAGTGGGACCGGGTACAATTCACTCCTACGGTAGTGCTCAAGTGCATCTAATCATCATCAATGAAGGCGGAATCATTATCATCAGTGTGGAACTCCATGGCATCATCCTCCAGGTAGTCGTCATCATCATTGAGGTAAGAGTAGAGATCTTCACGGATATCTTCACCTTCCTCCTCCTTCGCTTCAAGCTGGATCTTCTGTTCACGGATGGTCTTCTCGAGAGTGGCCACCTTCTTGCGAAGA
The DNA here is from genome assembly GCA_916181665.1 of Avena sativa. Taxonomy (NCBI): domain Eukaryota; kingdom Viridiplantae; phylum Streptophyta; class Magnoliopsida; order Poales; family Poaceae; genus Avena; species Avena sativa. The sequence goes on from OV702289.1 coordinate 691,218,522, forward strand.
CGATCGATGATGCGATCCTTCTTGTCACGCTAATGACGAAGTGATTGATGCTCCTTGGCGAGGATGGCGAGGGTTTGGTCTGTCTTGACTGCAATGGCATGGTTGTGGTTGACGTAGGCACGGGCGCTGTCCAACTCATGTTGTCTATCATACAACATAAAGTCGAGATTATCCACCTGGTGCTTCAACTCCTGGTGTCCTGGCATCTCCAAGGGCATTCCCATAGAATCACGCATGCGTAGTGAGCAAAGCGAGATCCAATGATCTGGTTGATGTTTTACCCACACAGACGGGCAAGAGCTTCTTGCATAGCCCTGGCTAGTCCATCTAGCCAGCTCTTCTCCCGAATGCTAAATTGGATCTTCTCCGAGGTGGGTGCTTCCATCTTGCCTTTGAGATCTGCAACTATCAGCCACTGTAGATCTCCTCCTACGTGATCGTTGAGTTGGGCCTTGAAGAATTCCAGGTGCGGGCGCTCAAGATACTCTGCGAGTGTATCGACATCCCTCTCAAAGATCAGGTGGCCTCCGTTGCCCAGCTGGTGAACTTGCTATACTTTACCTCCATCTATAAGAATTTAGGGTGAGCAAGTTAGTGGGGTGATCAAGTGTGTCAAATTTTATGCGGGATTGCAAGATTTTTTTTGAGGAACATGAATTTTTTTGAAAGAATCTCAAGGATAAGAGTGGGAATAGGTTTTCATAAATACTCACTTCTTTTGTTTTGAAACTAAGTTTTTGTTCAGACGTCCATTCTAACTAGGGTCTCCTATGGTCAGGATGGCTCTGAAACCAACTTGTTAACACCCGGATTTTTAATCCCAGATGCCTGTTATGCCATACATTGCAATCCCAGGATTACCATTTTTGCGAGACATAACAGAATTGGTACCACAATACATCATCCATTACAAACCATAATAAAGGTCTTACAAATAAAGGATCTCATGATCCAGTCTTAATACAATCAAAGCAGCGGAAAGTAAACGTAGTAGGGGCTCCATCTTCAGAGTCACAGGCAATGCTGACGATGGGAGATGATCCTAGTTGTCATATACCTCTTACTGTCCATCTTCCTGGTATTCCTCCTCATAGTCTGGCCATGGGAATAGCCAGGGACAAAGCCATGAGTACTCTTTAAGTACTCGCAAACTATCACTAACAAGTAAGGTAGTTCTAGTAGGAATCTTAAGCTCTAGGTTTATTTGCAAAAAGTTAGGTTTATTTTATAAGAGTTCAAAAGTAAAGAATCTAATTTAATCACTTAAGTGGGAACCTAGTTTTCATATCCACAACCCTATTGTGGTCAAGTCAATTTCATAGTTCAATTCACAAGTCATTTTGAAAACATCTGACAACGGAACAGTATGGCCACTCCAACTGTCCATGACCGCGGACGCGACTATTCGAATAGTTTGACACTCTGCAAAGGTGGTACACTTACACCACAAAATTCGACACATCCGTCAGGGATAACCCTGAATCATCATACTTAGTATGCGGATAATCAATCATAACCTTTCAATTACACACTCTAGTATATGCACCTCCCCTATGAGCTTGGCCTCCCAGCCATGGCCATCTGCCATCCTGGGCACTGCATAGGTGGACATTCATATTCACGAGGTAGCCTCAGCTCAACCTCTTTCTGTGAAGGAACCCACACTAAGGCATATAAACTTCCAGTTAAGCCCTACCCAATTCGGATATTGTGGTTGTACGGTAAAATTGGAATGGTATCGCATCTGAAACCAACCATCAATTTTTATAAAGGGCTAAGGCTCATGCCTCAACATTTTCATCATCAAATCATTTTGTGTCCATAGCACATGTCAAAACATTTCAATAGAATGAATCATCATTCCAAGGTTTTCATAATCATTTTCACCAAGTAATCCCATCTAAAGTGATCAATTTTTATGCTTAGCACTAGCCACTAAAGTTGAGGGTATTCACTAATGAGGGGTTCTAATCAAGTGTAACTATCCAACTCTAGTTTTATGCCTTTTGATGACATCTAAGTATAACTACTTAGGCCTAGTTTTATACTCTTTATGGTATCTATCCTATTTTTCAATACTCACAAAGCATTAACTAAAAGTAAAGAACTTTGGTAAAAAGTAAAAGAATAAAGCTTGCAAGTAAAACTTGGGATTGGTATTATCAAGGTTGCATAACCAAAGCATGTCTAATGCACCTTGCATAGGTTATCAAGTTTGCAAGTGTTAGCTTGCAATTAGTGATGGCTTGCCTTGAGTAGTGCAATGGTTGAAGTTTTCTTCTTCTTCTTGGTAGTACTCCTCCTCCTCGTATCCCGGGTCGGTACTATCGTCTATAAATGAATACGAGATACACAATCACCAAACAATACTTAACTAATTCTATGTAGCACACAAGGGATCACACTAGATGATCTAGCATCATCACAATCATCACATGAAATAAAGACCTAATCTTATTTATCTTATTTTAGAAAAGTAATTTCTACTCATTGAAAAATACTTAAGATTTAATATTCTCCAATTAAAATATGGGATCATGTTGACACATGTTATCACCACATATTTTAATACGTGGGAATATGATTTAAAGTGGTCGTCATATTTTATAAAGTTTAAGATTACTATTTAATACAATTAAAGTGACTAGAAATGCCTATATAGCATTCTTTTGGTACTAGTCCAATATCACTGCATGTAAACCTAAATATTTTTATATATTCAGATAGATCTTGTCAAATGTGATTTTTGAGAGTTGGAATCAACTCAAAAGCATTTATGGTTGATTTTTGAAAAATGTTTGAATGTGGAAATGTCTCTGTCTTGTTATTTTTACTATAGGTGATCTATAATTTTAAATGGTTTGAATCCAACGGACTTGGATAGATATTTTGAATACCTTTCTAACAAAATTAGAATCATGCAATTTGGTTCAATGAATCTCTTTAAATCAATTTTTGAATCTATTGACATAATCTAGTTTTAACTAAAATGGAAAAAGCTTATTTGAATCAACGGGCTCTGCGCGGGAAACTAACTGGGCTGGCCCAGCTACGCGGCGCGCGCGCAGTGGGATGCTGACAGGCGGGTCCTACTGGTCAGTGGCTCATCTAACGCGAAGCGGTAAGTTTCAATCTGGGTTGTGCAATTAGAGCGCGATCGACGACCGAGCATCGTCGTCTCCGTCGCACAGCTCTGGCGAGACTGAACCCTAATGCGAACGGTGGGGGTACGTGGGGGCTCACCTGGGCTCCAACTAAGGTCGGTGATGGGGGCGAAAGAGGTTGTCGTCGACGACGAGTCGAATGGTGGCCGCGACGGCTCCTGGGGTGGTCGCAATCAACGGGCTCCTTCCTCCTCTGCAGAGGCGGACTCCAGCTAAATTCTGACGGTGTGGTGCTCGACTTGCTCCGGGGAGAGGTGTGGGAGGTGTCTGAGAGAGAGGGGAGTGATATGGTGTGGCGAATGAGGGTTGGGGTGGCCTCTATTTATACACCGGCGAGAGGGACAGAGCGGGATGGCTCAGGCTCGTCGGCAACGTCTATATAGGGGGATAATGGCATGGCTGAGGATAGGGGTCGACGCGGTGCTTCAGGGCGGTTGTCATGCAAGTGATGGCGTGGCAAGGGGTGGTCGAGAACGGTCGGGAGCGGTCCGTGCTCCGTGCTGGAACAACGACTTTCGAGATGGCGCACAGTGGCTATGGTCCACGCGGCAGCGAACGGGCGTGTCTGGGGGTAGCTAGGGTCACGGCGAGTACGGGCATGTGCAGAGAGGGCGAGGCGCGGCGTGTGTGCGCGTGTCGGCTGCGGCGCTCTGGCACGCTCTCGGCATGGCAGACAGAGAGGTGGGCGCGGTGATCACGGCCGGTCCACGGCTTGTCTGCGGTCGAGGGGTGGATAGAGGGTGGCGGTGGTGTGGCGCCTGTCTCCTAGACATCGTGGGAGAGGGCGGCGCTGGCTGTGGCGAGTTGTGCTTGGTCGACCGGCGCGACGAGCTCGGGCGGCGCTTCACTGGTGCAAACGGCAAAGGGGGGAGCGTGTCCTGCGCTGCTGGGCACTAGGGTGAGTGAGAGGGATGCAGAAGGGACAAAGGGGTGATCAATTACTACTCAAAACAGTAGAAGTTAGGCAGTGGTTAATTGTGTCTGCCAGGTGCTCGACCAAATGGCCGCATGAATTTAAGTTTTAAATTTTTGGATGAATTTTGGTGAGTGTTCTGAGTACTTGCTTGGTAGTCTATGGTTGCTTGGAAAAGTCAAGGTGAATTGATTTCAGTGGTTTTTGCAAAATGGTGATCTATGCATATGAACTTGATTCAATTTTGCAATGTCCTTTAAATAGATTTGGAATTTGTTTCTGTTGGTTTGTAAAGTGGGCTTGGGTTCACTTTTACTTGGTCTAGCAAGGGGTGAAAAGAATTGAGAAAGTTTTTGTTAGAATTTTTTTATTAGAAACACTCAAAGTGGTCTAGTGGTTAATTTTGGTCAAAATGACCATTTGATCATATAATTCATATTTGAATTTCTTTTCTTTTGATTTTGTTTATAATTGGTCTAGATGATGTAGTATTCATCTTTAAACCGTTCCTTATCATTTATAGCAATCAAACATGGCAATTGCACTCATTCATATACTAATGAAATTCACACATACACTCATATTAAATTTAATAATAAAAGTTTTTGTCAACCCTAAACTTGGGTGATTTAAACTTGCTAATCTTGATTAATATTTTTGAGATGTTACACATCTATTCTATATATATACTTGGCAAGATACATACATATATACGTTATAAATACAACATGTACGTGTCGGCCTCAAGTTCGAAAACAAACAATAATAAAAAAGACAAGATACATGACATGTATAACACATAAGGTGCCAGAGGGCCAATCCGAAGATCATGCTGTCATCTATATTGGATAAAAATATTCCTTACCGTATTCTCAAAGTGTGGACAAACCTCCATAAATAGGTCACAGAACTTCACACGTTGTAGAGAGGCCATGAATGGAGCGTAGCCGTGCACCGCTGGATAACCATCATAAGAGAGAAGAAAATAATCATTATAAATCTTATCATTTCTAAATAGCCGATTGACCAAATAACGGTAAGCGCTCCGATAATAATAAGAATTCTAAACACGTTATCAATCTCATTTAGCCAATTGTCGAACATGTTAACGATGCTTCCATTTCCTTTATTCTTTTTGTCGATGTACTAATACTTCACAATAGTCCACCAGCGGAACATCCAATCATTTCTTCTTCGTTTGGGACCTTTTCATAGAATCATTTGCAGTGGCAAAACATAGAATATACTATCTCCTTTAAAAAATATAAGGTATATAGAGTTAGATTCATCATATATTTTTCACGTAAATACAAAGAAGTGTGGTTACATGATGTGTATATTTGTTTGGTACATAGCTGTATATATTTCTGCATAAGCGGTCAAGCTTTTTTCACCTATATCAACACGTAGCTCCATCATGAAATATGTTTTCATAACATATATGCCTTACATTTTGGAGGGAGGGTGTACATATATAGTTTCATTTTGTCGGAGTGGGATACCTGAAAAATGGAGAACACATATATTTTGTTTCTCCAAGACTTTATCGAGTTATACCAACCTTTAAATGATATCATGATAACACCTAAAAAGGTAGAGAAAATGATAATAAACAATTCAAGGAATACTTACATGGATAAGTATGATATGATGAACTAACCAACATCGATATGCACATCAAAAGAGACACAAAAGACAACTACATATGAATAGTGTCCTTATTGTCTAACATATTTACTTTCAGATTGGACTTTAAGTGTAAAGAGTGTTTCGGCAATAACCTAAATAGGGGATTGCACTTCTGATGTAGCAGTTCCGAAACAATCGGGGGCTATGAAGGATCCACTCCAAATCAACTCCAGAACTCATAGCTAGTTTAGCTAGTTCATATGTTGTCTTACTACAAACTATTTACTTTGTAAACTTGCACATTCTGAACATTTGGTATTAGTGATATATTTGGTCAATTTTACAAAGTTTGACCGAACTTAGAATGTAGGATATTAAAAAGGGAGGGGGTGTAAGTTGCACATTTAGCATTGCACTCTTTATTGTTTGAAAACTATGTAATACTATAACTGTACTATTTCTAGTGTATCTTTAGTTCACACTTTTTTTGCAGGTAAAACCGGATCTTTATTAGATAGCAGGAGGTCCGCGCTCGATTTCCTGAAGAACAACTTCAGGTCCAGAGCCAAACCATGTGATAGTACGCCGCTCCACTCTTGCAAAGTTTGCAAGAAGGTGACCAGCCCTAACTAGTCCTCGATCCACTTTTACAATTGAACACCGATTACTACGATTAATAAGCTCTTTAATCTATTTAACTAGGTTTGTATATGGAGAGCGATCTGGTTGAGTTGCTTGCACCATCGCCACCCACGCTGCAGTCCGTCTCGATAATTATTGTGAGTTGGCTCTGGGCCAAGGACAGATCTAAGCCCTCAAGGCAGGCTAACAGCTCCGCCTCCAAACCATATCACATTGCATGTGGTAACGACAAGCAGAGAGAATGATACCCCATAGTCGTTTCTTAGAATCATGCCAGAGCATGCCTTATTCTCTTTAAAAGATCCATCCATGGTGAGTTTGACCGAACCGATAAACGATCTGATCCAAGGAATAGTAGGATGAATTACCTCCTTAGTGGAAGCAGGTAACTGTGTCGTGACAATGGGTTGTTTTCCTCTGATGACTTCATCAGTGGAGAGCTTCTTCTGTTACATTACGAATAGTGCTAAGATAGCTGCACAGGAAGTTCCTGGAGCTTTGGATACTAGGCAATGGCTTCTCATGCGTTGCTTCGTTGCGGCAGTGCCACACCCGCCACGCCACAAGTAGTGTAGTATCAATAAGCTCCTTAGGAATCTGAGCAATGAATGACCGGAACCAAGATAGAGGGTGACAGTGAAGATCACCAACAAGCGGAAGGCGCCAGTAGCCTTGCATTGCTATCCATAACTGCTCAGCATGCGGGCACCTAAAAAGAGCATGAGCAGTGTCCTCGGGTTCACGGTTGCATATTCTGCACCATCCAGTAACTTTCATCCCCCTACGTAATTTGCCATCATCAGTAGCAAGGGCATTTGATGCAGCTTTCTAGGCAAATAACTTAACTTTCGGTGGCACGTCTGCATGCCATATCCTCCTCCAACATTCGTCATTTCCATCCGGGCATGAGCTAGTCGAGGCAAAGGAGCATCGAGACGGCTGCTCTGATAGAGCAAGTTTATAAGCACTACGCACCGTGAATAGGCCATTCTTTCTGGCTGCCAAGCGATGATATCATCGAAGCCCTGCCTAGATTATTTAATAGTCAAGATGGCATCAACATCTATCGTACCAAATTACTCCTCTAGGCACCCTGCTCATCAATCAGCTGTGACACATAACAGATGCGCCTGTTGCCGCGGGGAGTTAAAGCTTTGCCATATGATTTTCTTGGAATCCAACTGTCCCTCCAAACAAGGATCTTTCTACCGTTTCTCACTCTCCAAACTAGTTCTTTTTTAACAACTCCAAACCATGTGTGATAGCAGTCCAGGTCAAAGAAGGATTGCCTAAAAATACCGTGTTACTGATATCGCCATGTGGGAAATATTTTGCCTTTAGGCCTTAGCACATAGACTCTCCGGAAATGCAATAAGCCGCCAAGCTTGTCTTGCTAGCACAACTTGATTAAACAGGCGCATGTCTTGAAATCCAACTCCGCCTTGGTACTTGGATCGGATCAGTTTATCCCAACTTAACCAGTGGGTTTTGCGCTTTCCTCGCTCCGAACCCCACCAATAATTCCTTATGAGCTTGGTCAGATCGTCACAGACTGAAAAATGGAGTTTGAACACACCCATGACATATATAGGAATTGCCTGCAATATAGCCTTGATATGGATAGCATGTCCGCACTGGGCTAGTATGCCATCGCCCCATTCAATTAGCTTCTTACACAGTCTTCCTTGTAAAGATTCAAAGCGACCTTTATGCATTTTACCGGTAGGCGTCAGCAAACCTAGGTATTTATCTTCAAAACCATTCGACACCACCTCCAACATGGTTCTGATCTCTTCTTGTATCTCCTCAGTACAACACGCAGAAAACTGAACATAACATTTACTAGGATTAATTAATTACCCAGTACCTTTCTCATAAGCATCAATAATCTGCTTGACTGTTGCAGCTTTGTCTATGGACGCCCTGAAGAATAGGAGGGTGTCGTCCGCAAACAACAAGTGTGAAATACCAGGTGCAGCGTGACACACCTTAATTGGAGTGACATGGCCTTGATCAACTTCATGTTTCAGCAAGAAAGATAAACTGGTGGCCACAAACAGAAATAAAAAGGGGGAGAGAGGGTCTCCTTGCCTTAGACCACGCGTAGGAGAAAATGCTTCCAACAAGGTTCCATTAAATTTGACAGAATACCTCACCGTGGTAACACACGCTATTATCCATTGTACCCATCGATGAGAAAACCCCATTTTATGCATTGTATTCTCTAGAAATTCCCAATCAACTCTGTCATAAGCTTTAGATAAGTCCAGCTTGTAAGCACAGAAAGAAGAATCCATCGATCAACCATGTTCCATAAAATGCAAACACTCAAATGCCAAAAGTGCATTATCAGTAATTAACCTCCCAGGGACAAATGCACTTTGATTCTCCGAGATAACCTCATTAAGCATCGGTCTCAGCCGATTTACAAGGCACTTGGAAACCACCTTGTACAAGACATCTTTAGTTCGCACTTAATATGAGAGGTTAATGTAAAAACGTGACGGATAAAAAATCTACGATTTCCAAATAAACAAGTAGTAACATAAATTTGTATGCCTAAAAAATGAAGGGGAAGGGTGGAAGGCAACCAACAATATATGAGAATTTTCATGAAGTTTTATTTGTGAACATAAATTTAATCCTACTCACTTGCTAATTTGTTTTGCATTTCAGTAGGACTATGTGGAACATCCTTGCAAACAAAACAAGAATTTGAACATGATGTGAAACAAAGTAACAAACGATGTCATATTCTCCCCAATTGCTCTGCCATCTGTATGAAGTTACCAAGAAAATATACTTTTAATCATGTTTTTGTTTTATGTTCCATTCTGCTTCCTGAGATTTTTTTCTCTGTGGTCGACGGGTTAATGGGCTCGCTCACTGGCATCGAAAGAAACCATTTACGAAGAGGACCAAATACAGCCCGGTTTGAACGCCCTATCTCCCAGCCCAGCCCAGCTCACTCTCCCAGAAACTCCTCCTCCGCAGGCCAAACCCTAGGGCACCGAGCACGACCCCTATAAAATGCCTCGCCCCCAGCCGCCGCCGCCTCACAACCCTCGGCCAAAATGCAGATCTTCGTGAAGACCCTCACCGGGAAGACCATCACCCTCGAGGTCGAGAGCAGCGATACCATCGACAATGTCAAGGCTAAGATCCAGGACAAGGAGGGTAAGTCTTTTCTTCTTTGATGTTCTTCTTTCGGTTCTCCGTTCATTTCTAGCTGCCGTGGTGGATGAGTAACTAATCTTGCGGTTTGTTACGGAAGGAATCCCGCCGGACCAGCAGCGTCTGATCTTCGCAGGCAAGCAGCTGGAGGATGGCCGTACCCTTGCGGACTACAACATCCAGAAGGAGTCCACCCTCCATCTCGTCCTCAGGCTCCGTGGAGGCATCATCGAGCCCTCCCTGCAGGCGCTCGCCCGCAAGTACAACCAGGAGAAGATGATCTGCCGCAAGTAAGAATACCTGCTAATCCCTTTCTTTACTGTTCAACTACTGTGATCGTTTAGACTTCAGTTTATTTTAGCACATGATTATCTCTCTGGTAGCTGTAAATTATATAGTTGTAGCGGTTTAGATTACTATCTAAAATTTCACAATCTGCTGTTCTGTAATATGCTTAGCTATTTAGATGCACTCTCATGAATGATTTACAAATACTGAAATTTTACATCATTCATACAAGGAAAGAAGTTAAAACTTCAAGACTATATTCTTATTGATTAGATGGTGTGTATCAAGTTGTATTATCTCTCTGTTAGATGTAAATTATATAGTTGTAGCGGTTTAGATTGTTATCTCAAACTGTTGATCTTTAATATGCTTAGCTATTTGGATGCACTCTCTCATGGATGATTTACAAATACTGAAATTCGACATCATCCATGCAAGAAAAGAAGTTAAAACGGTTGTGTATCAAGTTGTTATTTAGTCATGATATTAAAATCTCTTCTTCAGTTGAGATGATTTCAATACACCAAACTGGAGCGATGGTACTTGCTTCTGCGAACGAGTTAGTGATCCTAGTAGGTTCCATAAGGTTGTAGAGTCCTAGTTTTGTTTATAAGATTGTGCAGAGTTTAAGTTGAGTAAAAGCCACTGCATTTAAAAACCCCTTCAGCTAAGATGGTTTCAATACTCCAAAACTCTTAGCATGTATTGGTGGTACATGCTTCTTTGAATGAGTTAGTGATCATAATAGGATCCATAGAGGTGTCGATTTTAATTTTGTTAAATTAGGTTGTGATGACTACAAAATTGTGTAAAGTCCACCACATTTCTAAACAGTTGCTACCTCCGTAGCACCCAATTCAATATTTACATGAAGTTGTCACTTGTATTTTTTCACTTATTTTCTATTCATTGAGATTTGACTTAATGTTGTGCTCTATTTGTAGATTTATGTTCTTTGGATGACCATTGTGATAACCTAAAGCTTTCTTTCATAAAGAATTGCTACTAAATATCTTACTAGTACATATCATTTGTGTCATCGTTTCTTGTAGTGTAGAATTCTTTGGTTCCTGCATTTCCTAGGAGTAGTTCACCGTTGTGTTTTTCTGCTCCTGTGTTCATTTGCAACAGCAAATTTTGGCTCGATGATGACTACTCTTGCTTTAACCACACTGAATAAGAAGCCTGGATGAAGTGATTTCTTTTTTCATCTCTTATTGTCTGCTCTTCTCTCTTGGCGGTTCCTTGTGAAGTCTCTTCCTTTCGGTGAAGAAACTAGAGAAATTTAGTTTCCCTAATTGTGTTCTCCATCAAAAGGTTTATTGCCACGACAATGGCCTACTTCTTCACATTCACCGTGCAATGCATGCAGTTATTGATAGACAGAAAAATCATGGTAGGGTTATAGTCGATGGTTCTTTCTTAGTTCCATCTCTACTGCAAAACTGGACATCAGAGTTTCTTCTCATCCAGCTCCTCGCGAATGAAATGAGAAAGCGTGCAAATTTATCTAATTCCATAATATTCAAAAATATTAGGGAGGAGATAGAAGGATGCAACTAGAGTGGGGAGCATCAACTATGGATAGGGGGAATCTCTTCTGAAGGATCCTTCCCATGTGGAAAAAATTGGCCTTGACTGAGAGCCTCTATGGAGAACTCATCTTTTTTCATGCTGATTCCTGATTATTTTTTTCTGTTCTTTCAATCTGCTCTTTTTATTTCCTTGTACAAATCAATGAAATCATGTTTGAGCTAATCAATTTTGTTTGTATGTCCGCTCTCTTCATTGTCCTTACAAATCAATGGATTCATGTTTGGATTTATTAACCTTGTTATTGTACAAATGTGTAATTCTATCAACACTTTTGATCTTGCTAATGCTAATCTTTCCATTTACCTGTAGGTGCTACGCACGTCTGCATCCCAGGGCCGTTAACTGCCGCAAGAAGAAGTGTGGCCACAGCAACCAGCTGAGGCCCAAGAAGAAGATCAAGAACTAGAGTGCCTCCAGTCAGTTTCATGGACCGGTTAAATCGATTGCCGGTGTCAGAGATTTTATGCTTTATTATCGTGTCTGGTTGTCGTTGAACCTTTAGTTACTTTGCTATTATGGATCTTATCGTTTTGGTGATAATTGACAGTGTTGGTATATGGTAGCAAACTACTATAATTTTGTGGTATCTGCTCTGTTTGCTGTGATATCTTGTGGATCTAGTGTTGTTGTTTGGCTTAGCACTGTCCTATGGTTTTTGTCATCGAAATCTAGTCGGAATTGCCAATGTGAATGCCATAATTTATCTACTGCCAACTCTTTGGCATTCAGCATGCTAGAGGGCAAATTCTCTGGGTTTAACAGGTAAGCAAGCTGCAGTGAGTTAACCTGATGTTAATACTAGTCATAGATATCATGCAGCACCCCACAGGGAAGTATTATAATTAGTCTGTGTGTCCATCTTGATGTCCACAATGAGCACATGTTCATTTCTCGTAACTCTTATGAGGCATTTGGCTCTTGTGTTTGGTGACAACCCAGACCAATCTTCATGATGAAGATTAGGGTGAGTGTTGATATAAATTGCCGAACAGACCAACAGTAGGACAAAGGTAAAAGACCGAACACTCTCACAATAGGCCAAAGGTAAAGAGTGAATACTGTGCCTTTTTCAGACTTTGTTGGTTGCATTGGGTTAGTGCATGCAATTCAATAGAAGGTCCCTCCTGTCGTTCCAGCCGTACCCATGGTAAGGTCCCTCCTGTCGACGTTCCAGCCATACCCATGGTTGAGCAGAACAACATCAGAGGCAACCTTGCTGTTGCCATCAAGCTCAGATCTCAGTTCATCCACAGTTTTGTTAAATCCTACTCGTCTCATTTCTCTCACTCAGTTTAAATACTCAGTTCTTCCAACTGGGCCTCATGCATCCTAGGCCCAGTGGGTAAAGATGGCCTAGGCGCGGCGAGAGGACCGGAACTAGGCACGGCAAGAGGCCTGGAATGCCTCCACTAGAAAGTGCCCAAGTTCCATCATCCTCCACCGGGAATATGTTCCTCTTCAGCGTCGTTTACTTCTCTGGTTTTTGCCGGGTTTGGAGAGGAATTTCCCGCCCCATCCCATGATCCCGGCATATCCCGGAAAGCCCGTTTACTTCTTTGGTATTTTCAAGTTTTATCCCAGCCCATCCCAAAACTTCCACGGCCAAGCCGCTTTCACCTCGTGTATTCTCACATGCGAGCCATCGAGGAAAGGAAGCGAGTGGAGTGAGAGGCGACAGCACGGTCATCGACCTGGGAATGTTGCCGACGGCTACCTCCTCCGGCTTTGCAAAGCCCTTCTCGACGGTGAGTCACCCCCTGACGCCTCTTCCCCTCTTCTAGGGATCCTCGGCCACCGCCAGCGTCCACCTCTCACCGTTCGGTCTGGTTCTTTGGAGCGGCGGAGGCGGCCTCCTCCCGCCCTCCGGTCTGGCTATGTCAACCGCATGATCGGCAGTATCCTGAATACCACCCACGCTAGAGGTGCTGCTCCTTATCGATTTCTTTGATGTGTATTAGCCGGTCCTGCAACTTTTCTTCCTTTTCCAGCAATCAGTTGAGTAGGTCTGGACGTGCTTTCCACTAATACACGGGAAACTTTGCTTCAGCATTGAAATCTACTCTCTCCGTTTTAAAATATAAGATGTTTTAGCTTTATGAAAGGAGTGTATCTCGATCTCTTTTAGCCTATAGGTTCATTTCAGACTTAGATGAACTAGACATAAAAAGAGTCTAGATACACTTCTTTCACAAAACTAAAACATCTTATTTTTTGAAACGGAGGGAGTATCATCAATGGCAAAGGCCTATGGTATCAAGCATGTGCAAAAAGTGAAACCGGTCAAACTGCTCAAACCGGCCAAAAAATCCCTAGTACAATCTCATTCACAAATGTTATCTAAACTTTAGCGCTAGTACAAAATTTTGAACAAGTCCAAACCGGTCAAATCGACCAAACCGTGTTTGCACAGGCTTAGGTATCAATCTTGTAGTCTGCTTGGAAGACGTGCAGACCTGTTGAATAATCCTGATGGTTTTTGTTGTACAAATCTGACTACTAACTGATGCTAGCAAGTTCTAGATATTATTTGTCTATAATATCGATCCTTGATAGTTCTGCACATCGTGGCTTCCGATGGTTGTCTCACCTAGAAATTAGCTAAACTACGGTACTCCCTCCATTTCGATTTATTAGTCCTGTGCGTATATTTAGGTTATCAATTTAACCTATATAATTTGAATTATATAATATAAAAATTATATTATTGGAAAATACAAAGTTTAAAGTTTTTGGTGATATTTTTTTTATGATATATACCTCATACTAAGTTGCTCAATTTGATGACATAGAAATACACGCAGGACTTGTAAACCGAAACGGAGGGAGTAGCATTAGTGCTTGCCCCCGTTGACTTAATTAGCAGTAGTGCACGAAGATGTTTGAAGCATGCTATGTTTATTAAACAGAAATATATGATCCCTGATCCCTGGACTTGTCCTGCTGGAACTGGGGATCCCTGTTGTGTCGTGCTTGGCTTGTAGATCCATTTTGTAGTCTGATTTAAAGTTTGAACTTAGCGAATGAACAGGTTAATCTGACATTGTATTCATCCTCTCCGTCCATTCCTGGCCAACATCCATGATGTGCTTTAATTCAACATATGAGGCGAGCTATGTTCACTGCAATACTGTCCTGTTTATTAATAGTGTCGTTTTGCCATTTTTGTTCGTTACCTCGCTGCTGAATTGGGAGTTGCGTTTACCATCTGCGTCTGCGTACTGTAGTACGATGTTGATTCAGTACCTCACTGGCGGAGCTTAGTGAGAGCAAAACCGGGCCATGGCCCGCCCAGGAGAGGAAAAGGTTATACCGATGCTTAATGCGTAAAAATCCCACTTACCGAGCCCGCCCGGTCAGACGAGAGCAGTTCATTTTTTGCCGATTCAGTCACCGCTTCCTTGTTCCTGCTCGTCAATTGTTCCTGCTCGTCAAGAGCGCATCCATGGTGCTATCTAGGGCAGCTGTCGTGAGCTGACTGAGGGGCGTAGGTAGCAGCCGCCGTAGATACTCGATCCGGTGAGCGGCGACGTCCAGCAGCGAGTAGGGCCGGCGAGCCGGCGAGTGCGCCCTCTGCCCAGACCCCAGCCCCAAATCCCAAGGCAGGGATGCGGTGACCCAGTCTAGTGGGTCTCATTTTCTCTAGTCCTCTGTCTTCTTCAACTTTTCTGCTCCAAGTATAAGTCACTTCACGGCAATATCATTGCGTCTTAATTCTATCTCAATACTAATTTCCCTAGCTAGTGGCTGTAGCAACTAAAATTATTTGTTAAAAGTTTGATAGCATGAATAATTTATCCATTGTTGCTACAATTTGCAGTTTAGGTACCCTGGGCAAGGGTAGTCAGATGATCCAAACAAAGATCATCCTGTACCTTCACTCGAATTTTAAACGAAAGGCCATAGCACAGCTTTATATATAAAGCTAAACCTTCACTTTTGTTTTGTGAAATAGCTAAACCTTTACTTAAATTGAGAATTGAGTATGAGCCTAGTTTTTTTTCCCGAATCATTAGCCTAGTTACCCTAGTTACCTACTGAAGTACTCTCTCCATCCCAAAAAGGATGTCAAAGGTTTGTCTAGATTCACATATATTTGGACGCATTTTAGTGTATAGATATATGCAAATTTTAAAAAAAATCGACATATTTTTTTGGACAGAAGAAGTATAAGGATTACAATTGAAATTCTTCGTGCTCTGTCTTAATTTCGCCCGCCCAAGATTTTCTTTGAAGCTCCGCCACTGCAGTACCTGGTATCTAATTGCTAGCCTGTATTGACTTGTGAACGAGAGGGAAGGCTGTAGGTCATTAAGAAGCTAATAATCCTTGTTAACTCCTACCTAAGGCAAATGGAAGTCTTTTTTTATGTTATGGACAGTGAGTTTGTCTTTGCATTTGTGCTTTATAATTCCGGTGATTACTAATGTTACCTTTGATTCTCGTGCTTGTATTTTCTTTGCTTACTGTAGATTGTTTGCCTGGATACCGGGCTTCTCATTTCTTGCTACTATGTCTCATATGTTGCCGCTACAGTAATTTTGTCCAGAAATATGGCTGATTGGATCTTGTAGGCCTTTACTAGCTCACATAATTCTTACTTCATCAACTATGGGCCATGATGTTGCTTTCATTCTTTGTGTACACCTCAGAAGCATCTACGAATCTTAAAGCATCTACATTGTTCCCTGTTTAGTTTGCTAGTGCTGAGATACATCAGGATGCTGCTTACTTGTGCTCTATCTAGAAGTAGTGGGTAGGATGGTTTTTCTGATTTGCTCACTGTGCTATACTATCAGCTGAGAAAGATGGCCCATATAAACTGCTTGTGTATGTGTGGTATGATGTTTAAATGAGATAAATATAGCAGTTTTGATTGTAGGGAAACTATCTATCCAAGTTTTATTATCATTGGGTATCCAAGGAGCTTGTTCATGTTGTTCTCAGATTTTTGTTAGTCAAATAGTGAATAAAGAGAGATATAATGCATGAGTTTTATTTAGTACTCCATTATAGAAACAGATCAATGACTAATTATTAGTTTTGTATTTTGCTATACCGGGAACTCTGCTTGCCTTGGTTTTAACAAGCTTATGATCCCCTCCAGATTTGCAAGATGAACTCCAAGGGCAAAGCAAGGAAGGTTGAGGGTTGATCTTGTGTTGTTGTCGAGGCAATGTGGTTGTTTAGCATTCCATCAAGACATTGTTGTCATAAATCGGCCCATGACCGGGTTGCCATTGAGTAGCTAATTTGTTCATGTTTTCATTGTCCTGCCATGCAAAGTTTAATAGACATTCATACATATTTATTGCAAAGATTTATTTTTTACTTGAGTGAATATGTATATGGTGATGTCATGGGTGTAAAGTTTCTAACTTTATCTCTTGATCTCAATCCTCTCCCGTCCCCTCTCATCCCCACAAATCAAAGCAAACATGGGAAATTAGGAGAAATGTGGGGAAATATGGGTATTTGGTGAAAGAAAGGGATTCACCAAATCCCCTCCCATCCGCAAACCCCTAGGAGATGGAAATACTTTGGAGGTAAACAAGGCCTCAACGAGAACAGTATTTTCTGCCAAATCTGACCAAACTAAAGAACTTCAACCAAATCTGACCCAAATGTGGCAATCACTTGGCGCCAACCCCTTTGGCCTGCCTCCCAGCTTCTACACGATGGCGCCGACCTGCACAACTTCGGCGTCGTTTTAAATGGCGCTGACCCTAGGGATCAGATTTGGTTGAAGTTTCGCGAAAATGTCAGATATGGCAAAAAATACACGAGAACGAGTCCAAAACTCGCGGACTTTACCCTTTACCACCCAGCTCACCACGGCGCCGCCTGGCTGCACTCCACGCGCGTGGTCGGCACCTTTGGCTAGACGTCTACCATGCTATGCTGGACGGAGTAAGCCGCCGATGACCAGAAATCCTTGACTAGCTGACCTAGAAGAGCGACGTGTACAGCTTCAGGGTCAACTCTGCTGATGGGGAGGAAGCCCGTGGACCATGCAACGCAAAGGGAAAACAGTCTTGTAACCTAGGTAGGGCCATCCCCATCTCTAGTTGCAACTAGTATTTGGTCCCAAGGCTTACCAAAATCCACATTTGAACTGATGAACTCTTCATTTTTCTGGCACAAAACAAACCAAGGCGACGCCGAGGTAGCCGAGCGAAGACAAGGTGAAGCAGTGCGTCGATCCGAAGTTGGGGAGCGACCATCCACCAAAAGCAGCAGTAAAGGCGACGAGTCCATGGCCGGTCTACCATTTACCAACGCTGGGTGACTCTTACAAGTAAGCTAGAAGAACGTGCGTGTTTCAAATGGCGCTGGCGGCAGCGTCGTGCGTGCAATACGAGCCGGATTTTCGGTCGCACATGACATGACCATCCAATTAAGAAACACACGTACGAGTGGCCAACGCAACGTCTCTGCAATGTTATGTTAGCATCCAAGGAGGAGGAGATGGGCAGAGACTGAGAGACAGAGACGCACACGCACGTACCTCGATGTCCCTGTGCAAACTAAAGGCTCACGTGTGCAAATCGCCAAACGCTAGGAGTTTGTAGATGTACAGATATCCATCCATCTATCTATTTGCAGATGGTTCAAGTGTTCAGTTTGGCAATGTTTGCTTGCTGCCTTGCTGGTGCATCTCGTAGCCTCAGATAGTAATTAGAACAAGGGTGTGTCTTTACCTCAGTCGACTGAGATTCTCTAAAGTCTCAGTCGATGATCCTTGTTAATTTCTGGTAGGTGGAATAGATGAGTATGTATACAAGGCCCGCAAGCAACAATAGTACGAACAAAACAAACTTTATATTGGGCCTCGTGAGCAAAACAAAAGGGTAAAAATAACTTTTTTAGTAAATGGACCGGTTGAAGATAAGCTAAAAAATCACCACGCTGAATGGGCCATGCAAGTGGTACAAAACTAGGTAAAAAAATGTGTTGTGCAGAAAAAAAGATAAAACACAAATAATTAGACAAAAAAATGAAAATACATGTAGAACCCATGGTTACACTTCTAATTGTATATACCTTGAGAAAAGTGTAACTTGTATCAGAATCCATTAGAGTTGCATATTTTTTAAGAAAACTGCAACTATCATGATATCTGCTTATTACTTGCATGTTTATAGAGAAAATTGCAACTTATTTCCAATACTAGTTGCTAATTGCACGCTTCTTAAGAATAGTGTAATTCATATAGAAACCCAGTTCATAATTACGTGTTTCTTGTGAAAACTCCAACTCGTTTCGGAAATATCTGAGAGTTGGACATTTCTTAAATAAAAAAGTTCAAGTCATATCGAGAACCGGTTGTATATTTCTTGAGAAAAAGTACAACTCCTTTGGAAAACTATTTGGTTTTGCACATTTTTTGAGAAACGTGTAACCCATATCGAGATCCGGTTGCACATTTCATGAGAAAAGTGCAACTCATTTCGAAAACCGGTTATTTCTTGAGAAAGGTGTAACCCATATCGAGAATCGGTTGCACGTTTCCTGAGAATAGTGCAACTCGTTTCGAAATTGGTTATAGTTTCACATTTTTTGAGAAATGTGCAACTGGTAACAAGAAAGTTACACATTTCTTGAGAAACGTGCAACTTGTTCAAAATGGGTTACACTTGCATATTTGTTGAGAAAAGTATAAATCATATTAAGAACCAGTTGTACGCTTCTTGAGAAATGTGCAACTCATTTCGATTACCTTCTGGAATTGAACATTTCTTCAAAAAGTGCGACTCATATCGAGAATTGGTTGCATATATCTTGAAAAAGTGCAACAAGTTTTAAAACCCGGTTGAAGCTGCACATTTCTTGAGAAGAGTGCAATTCATATCGAGAGTAGGTTGGGGTTGCACATTTCTTGGAAAAAAGTGTAACTCATGTCGAAAAATGATTTCTACTTGCACATTCTTGAGAAATTTGCAATTTTTTTTAAAAAAGAAGGCAAATAATATCAGTATTGAGAAAGAAGGCGAAAGGAAAAAAATAAAAAAGTGTACAAATAACATAAATAATGAGGAAAAAGGCAAAAAAAAAGAAAAGGTATAAAATAATATATAATGAGAAAGAGGCAAAAGAAAATAAGAAACATTATCACCACAACAGCCATCTAATTAGTCCGTGTACTAGACAGAACAAAATCGGTGTACTCAGCTATATAAAAGTCACTGTGTATTTAAATTCACACAACAGGACCTGTTAGCCCATAGGTTGTGCAATCACAAAAAAGAAGCAGCAGATAACTAGTTCGACTGCACGCCCCTGTCACTTTGTTTTCTTTTTGCCTGCGCAGATTGCACACATCTCAAGAAAATATCCAACGGTACTCTGGTCGACTGAGACATAAGCTAATCTCAGTCGCCTGCTACTTAGCCAATCCGTTAGAACAATATTTTGTTTCTCCCCCCTCTCTCTCTCCGTCGGTTGGTAGTAGGATCGAGAGGACGGGTCGGTTCTTATCCTAGAGCGGTGGGCGACAAGCCGTACCGGGGAGTATACTGCACGAGACGTACAAATAGTAAACCATATCATCATCAAAGATTCCGTTGAGAGAGAAAACGTTAAGGCACGTAGCTGTCTGGGAGGAAGACGCTATAGGATGCGCGAATCGGGACAACGTTTTCAGTGTAGTTGCAGATGCTCAGTTTGCTATCTGACGAGTGAGGAGTTATCCGCGTCTATCTATCTTGAGAGTTCAGACTGTGGTCAGCCGATCTCGAGTCAGGAATATGAAAGATGATCCTGCTCCACTCTCTACTAGTGCTGCATCAGGTGGACTCTATTTGTGGGAGAGATAAGACAAGGATACGTAGTAGCGCTCAGATCACAAGGGAGATGCGTCTCGAGCTAGCAGCGGCGTTACACGTCCCTTTCAGAATTTCCTTGCAGCAGGGTCGGAACAAGAGGATCATTGGTGGGCGAGACAGAGAGAGAGAGAGAGAGAAGAGGAGAAGCAGCCATTGGAGCGGCAACGGAATGCCGTAGAAGACGCGTCGCCTTGCCTGGATTCGTAGGTATACGCACGCTCTGTACTGGTTCGAGCATTAATTTAATTCAAGCGTTTACACGTACTGTATCTCTTTCGATTTCGAATGATAGGGGGGATACTACCGACAAGAAGCGGATATGTGACGCCCATTGCGTGGGTGGGCATCGCTGCCGGCCGGTACATGAGGTACCACGTGTACGTATACTAGTAGCCAGTTTTTTCATCGAGTTTGCTCTCCTTTTCCCCTCACGAAACCCCCATGATGCTCTCAGGCTTTGCTGTATCGACATCGTGGAGAAGATGACGGTCAGAAATGAACAAGGGAAGACCGGCCACTTAGCCGAGTAGTAGCAGATAGCGTTCAGAATCTGGTCGGCGTACCCTGCATTGGGAATTCTGGTGCTCCGCCATTGTACGCACGCCTGGCCCATACCAATCCGCCTACTGTTTGCACCAGGAAAGAACGAAAAGATTCATCGAGTCGGTACCCGACACAAGGTACCAGTATCGTACGCGCGGATTGACAGGATTTTGTTCTTGGATCTGGAAAACAACGTGAGGCCTGCAGGGAAAAATCACATCGTTCATCCTCATCCGGTACGCTAGGTAGCTAGACAGCTTGAGAGACCCACAATGGTTTGCTCTTCCTCATCATTTCCCCCCTCCTTGTCGCGACCCAGGCAGCAGCATGCATGTGTTGTTAGGTGAAAGACACGGGCAGCGGCAGCAGCACGTTCGCAGTGGGAGGCATGTGAGGTGCCGATCGAGCTAGTAGATCACGATCTGCCTGCACACATAAAAATAACCGAACCGATAATAATACATCTATGCCCCAGCATAAGGCCGACCCCTCTCCCAGATCTAACCCTAGCCGCCACCTCTTCCTCTTTCTCGCCGCCGCCGGAAGGGCTAGTGGGCAAAGCCCAGGCGTCCCAAGGAGGGTGGTGGCGGGGATCCCTCTCCCTTGGCTGGTGGTGCGGCACAGGCCATTGTCGTCGGGAGTGCGGGCTGCCGCCGGCGTAGCAGACGGAGGTGGAGGCTGGTGGTGGGCGCCATGGCGGACGATGGCGTTGAGATGACCGGTGGAGCTCTGGTGGGTGTGGTCGCCTGGCCCTTGTCCTAGATGCGCCCGCCCTCGCATCCGATCTTCAGATTTCAGAGGATCTCCACAGGTCTCTTGGCGCCAGGTTGCGGTCGTGGCGGCCCGGGCTTCCTACTCCTCTGACGGCCTAGCTGGTGGGGAATTGGGTGGCCGGTCCCACGGGGCCGACGATCTGCCTAATAAAGGCCGCGGTCCTTGATCCCTCTCAAGCCAAGACGAAGATCCATCTGATGTTTCTCTACATTGATCTGGTTACTGTGTCGTGTTCCGGAAGGCTCCGACAGCGTACTCCGTAAGTGCGATCATGCCGAGAGATTACTAGATCGGATGGGAGCATCCATGTTTTGCTCTGATCGTTTGGTTTCAGAGGGTGCGCTTCGAAGCTTTGTTGGCTGTTAAGATCATGAGGCATGTTCCGTTCCATGGTGCTGACGAAGAATGTCATGTAGACCAAGATATGTGGACTGACAATGGTGGTTCGAGTCTGGTTGGTGATGAGGAATTGACTTGGTGATTCGTGACTTGGAGCAGTGGCATGCAATTGAGGGCACCTGCACATGAGAGGTTCACGGTTCTATCTTTCAGGGTTTGGCCTTAATTGAATGTGTCTGGCAATGTCCTTGTTGAAGGCATTGTTTTGTGAGTGTGGACTTTCTTCAGGGTGAAAACCTAAGATCTTTGATCGGACGATGAAGGTGTTTATGCACTGTTCCCTTCTTAAAGACGTCGTTTTTGGAGAAGCTGGACTTCTGGTACTGTCTTAGTGATGATAGTACTGTTGTTCCAATGAATGGGTAACTGTAGCGGGACTTTTCTTTTTTATAATTCTTCTTTATTTTTTAGCTGTGTGCATCTGTATAGCCGTTAGGACAATACGTTGTTGCAGAGGCTGGATATAATTGGTATCTTTAGATAATGCTCCTTTAAAAAAAACACGGGGTAACATAATTACTACTCCATTGAGATAGTACCAACGTTAAGCATATCTGAGTTGATCTCCCGGCTGACTAAACAAACCATGATCGTTATTTACTCCAACATGTCCCGAGATACAGCTCCCAAACAGAACTTCTCTTTTGCTACTAGTACTTCTGTGTTAGATTATCGTGCAGGCGAACTCCTAGTAAATGAAGTTCCTCGGCCCGCAGATTGCAGCTGCTCTTAATGTTCTTTTTATTTTTGTTGAGAAACCTTAATGTTCTTTTTAGAACGACTCTCCGCTTTAGTTAGCTCTGCTTCCAGCCAGTGGCGGAGCTAGCACGTTGTCATAGCCTGGGCAAAGTCTAGATGAACATCCATTATTCAATGTTTGCCCGTCTAAACTCAGCTTGAACCCTCACTCACAGGTCAATATGTCAATGATGTTCACCAGCTTAGCCCGGGCAGCCGCCCGGACATGCCGGGCCGTGGCTCCGCCACTGCTTCCAGCTCTAGTTCAAAGCTAAGGTCACTGTCTGTCCCAGTCGCCTCTTGTCAACAATAAATCTATTTCAGAGGTTGAGGTCGTCACGATAGTTGCCAACTGCAGGTCAGTAGGATGTTGCAGTTTTAAGCCCAAACAGAATGATATGAAATGAAACCGGCCCCTCCCCGGTTTACTGGATCTGGAGGAGTTCTGGCTGACGCTAACTCTGCGTGTTATTGACTGGGTATGATTGAGCGCCGCTGCTAATCCAAGTGTTGGGATTCGGTGATGTTGCCGTGCAATGATGAGTTGAAGACTGGTGGCCCAGATGATCAAATGACTAGATCGACCTCAGCAAATGCCCTTTTCTATTTCCAAGACTACTAGTTGGACGTTATTTTTTTCCTCTATGCCATCTACTACAATTTATTGGGAGTACCATTTCTCCCAATAAATTGTCTGGTCTAAAGTGCCGAACACAGATATGATATGAGGATGCAAATAGAAGAAAAAAAGATGGTAAGCCTGGAACCTATCGAGAAAAGGCGCCTGCAAATAGATAGGGACAAGGAAGATATACAAGAAATTTCCATTTCGGACAAGGAAAATATACAAGAAACATTCATTTCGGACAAGGCGTGCAGCAGACGGCAACAACGTGCATCGCAACTGCCGAATCTTTCCTTCCTGCGTACCTCCTGTGGCTGAGGTCGTATGAAAAAACAAAGGAAAATGATCACCTTCCCCCGGACGATGATCGTCCGGGTCGAGTCACGCGGGACGTAACCCTCCCACCTCGCGTCCTGCGGGACCCACCGCGCGTCTTGCTTCCTTATCTCTTCTACGGGAGGGAGACCAAGACGCCGCATCTTCGCTCGACCTCCTCTCCGGCCTCCCTGGCCTCCTCTCGCGCCTTCCTTGGCCTCCTCTCGCGCCTTCCTTGGCCTCCTCTCTACTCGGCCTCGCCTGCCAGACCGATTCCCGCCCACTATGGAGATCCTCATGCTCGAGCTCGTGCCCTCCTCAGCCATGGCCATGGCAGATGCGTTCAAGCAGGAGGACAGCGTCGACAACCACGACGGTTGACCTCCATCTTCACCGCCGCCCCATCCGCGAGGTCCACTCCCATCTCGGCATCGCCCTGCGTGGTTCCCCCGCCGCCGGCTCGGTCGCCGAAGCGATCCCCGTGCTGCTGCACCTAGATGATGACCACGACTCCCCGTCGTCGACCTGAGATGCCAGCCTCCCTGGTAGTCGTGGTTGCTACCGACGGCCGACGACGCTGCTGCAAGGGGTACGAGGGGCTGCTAGCAACGACTGAAGTTGTTGCTACATGTACGGTGGCAGATTTTGCTACCGACGGCCAATGGATTTGCTGCAGTAGTACAAATATTTCGCTACAATCGTTCTCCTATTTTTTTCTAAGACATCCCCAATGAGGTCTCTCACGAAGTGCCTAGAAAAGTCTCCGGCGTGGTCTCCGATGAAGTAGGTTTTTGCTACATTAGAAGAACTTTGTTGCTACAAACGTCTTGTTCTTTTGGTACAACAGTGTCAACTTTTTGCTACAAGGTCTTCGGTGACAGTCACGGCGAGTTTTTTCAGGCGAGGTCGGTTTTGCTATATTAGCATAATTTTTTTGTTGAATGGTCTCCGGCGAGGTCTCCGGCGAGACTTTCTATTTTCTAAAACGAATCGTTTTTTTTTGCTTCGGAAGCAAAAGCGGGGACGTATGCAGCAAAAATGTGTGTTTTGCAATAAAAGTGGGATTTGGAGCGATTTCGGTGGACACGTGTCGCGCAGGGGAGGAGGACGATGGGAACTCCCGGTCGTCCGGGGGACGCCTAGCAGTTTCCAAAAACAAATCGCTGGACCAGCTCGGGATGAAGCAGTTCAATCAGTGAATCAAATTAAATGAGTGAATCAAATTAAATGTGCCTTTTCCTGTTATATAAGATATGCTATTTTCCAGGCAAAAGACAGAAGCTCTACTTATAGAAGAAAAATGATTGATGCAACAATGTAGCGCACAGATACGGAACTCTCTCCTCTCCCTCCCTCCCCTTGAGAGTCCGTCGTCGTTGGACGGGTCGCTCCTGCGTCCCCTCCATCGGACTAGCCGGTCGGAGATGGATAAAGGGGGGCGCCGGATCTAGGTCTATTTGTAAGAGTCATTGTTGGATCCGCAGCATAGAAAACAAAAAATTTCCTACGGTGTGAACTACACGCCAAGATCTATCTACTAGGTACAAAGCAACGGGTGGACATACATCCAACGAGAACTTACCCTCGTAGACAACGAGCTTTGTTAACGAGTAGGAACTCGTGGTTTATGTAGTCGTACACTTGCCGATCTCAAGATCGTGAGGAAGTCCGAGCGCCGCAACTCAGCAGCGCATCCGCACTCGCACACACCTTTAAGCCACCGGACAACCTCCACCTCCTCGCTCCAGCGATCCAGCGGAAACAGCAACTCCTTCCAGACGAAATGCCACCGAGAACATGTATCTCGCTAATCCAAGACCATGGGGGAATAATTCTAGAGGAGGAGAGAGATCCTTCACAAGGAGGTGTGTGGATGAAGGAGGGAATGGGTGGCCTTTTATAGGAGGAGGGGGGTGCCCCCTCTCTCTATGGCCGGCGCATGGGGGGGGTGACCCCTCACCTCCCCCATTCATGTGGTGGTAACCCCTCCACATTAAAATGCCTCTTCATGTTCCCTTTTAAAGTCTCCACTTTAAATGCATTAAATTTCTCCAAATTTAATGCTCTCTCATTTAATAAAACTCTTTTTATTAAATTTATTCAGAATTTTGTTAATTACTTTAATTAACAAAACATTCACATATAGCCCCTTGCAATATTTCAATATCACATGCAGAACCACCTTCTGCAATTTCACCCGAAATAATTTCCGGTTTCTATTGAAATAATTCCTGCACTTTGCAATTCTTTCGTCTGAAACATATGTGCTCCAAAATGGTGTCCGGTAACTCTTAAGTGTGCCACCCTACGGTTCGCGAATAATGCAGACATGATTGAGACCCTTCTCCGATCAATAATCAGCAGCGGGACCTGGAGATCCGTACTGACTCCTACACATTCAACGACGACTCCTGTGATCGTGAGAACCTTTAACGCTTGTAACTAAATCCCTTTGTCTCTCGATATATTACATGTCTGAGATTCGATCATCGGTATCTCCATACCTAGTTTGATCTTGTTACTGACATGCACTTTTTTCTCGTTCTCGTGATATAACATTCTAGTGATCACATCACTTGCTTGCAAGCTATCCTAATGTGATATCACCGAGAGGGCCCAGAATATATCTATCCGTCATCTGGATTGACAAATTCCACTCTTGATCCATGAGCCTCAACATAACACCTTCGTAGTACTGAACCCATCTTTATAGTCACCCTGTTACGGTGTGACGTTTGATGTTATCAAGATACTCTTCTGGTGTTAGCAATTAACATGATCTCATGGTCTAAGGATAAAGATTACTTCGTATGATGTTATAGAAATATAAACATAATGACTTGATCGTAATGCTATACTTAGGATGAATGTTCATCACATCATTCCACCAATGGTGTGACCTTGTTATTAACAACATCCAATATCCATGGTCAGAAAACTTTGTTCATCCTGTTAATCAACAAGCTAGTCTATAAGAGAGGCATGACTAGGAACCCTTTTTGTTTATTAAACACACATGTATTGATGTTTCCGAATCAATACATTTCTAGCATATAAAATAAACATCTATCATGTATAAGGAATATATAATAACAACTTTATTATTGCCTCTCAGGGCATATTTCCTTCACTCATAGGGTTTCGTGGCCATATGTCGTGGTTTGGCGCTTTGCCAGGAGATTGTGGCGAGATCTCTGGCCCAAGATCCTGCGCTTGCCGATGTTGTTGCTGCTGGTCGCGACGCTCTAGTGAAAGGAGCCGAAGGCGATGAGTGGCGAGGAGGCCAGCGTCTCCGTCAGTAAAGGGTTTTTAGGAGCCTTTCTTTCTTGCAGGGACATGCTGTTGTGTTTCCTCTCCTGGCTAGCCGTGGCGGCGAGGAGGAGAGGGAGTGTGACAAGGAGCTTGCTGATGTTCAACTCTCCTCGGCCGGCCTTGGTGGCGAGGGGGCAAGGTGGAGCAAGGCGGCTCCAAGTTCTCTGCTCGCGAAGAAAGGTGATGTCCATGGCGCTGTGCAGGTTTTGCCTCTGCTTGCTCTTGCCACCAAGGAGGTGGAAGGACTGCGGCGGAGTATTCTGCTAGGCGTCTGCTTCAAGAAGCTGCAGTTCATGAGAAATCCAAGCGACGACGATGTTGTCGAAGCTATCTACGGCCGGAGAAGCCATCTATCGCTCAGGTGCGTAGCTCACCATGAGCTTCTTCACTTCCGCAAGGCCATGGCGAAGCAAGAGAGCACGCAACTACCTGATTGGAAGATTCTCGAGGGCCTCAGCTTGGGATCCATCATTGGCAGCGCCCCAAGTGGCATGTTCCCCGGCGGTGGCGGTGATGCCCGGGCGGTGAGGTCCAGCAGCAACCGCGGTGGACAAGACCCATGACTCAATTGCTTTTTATTTTTAGTTCTAGGGTCTGTTCTGTAAAAGAGAATCCCTTATCTACAAGTTTCACTCTTGCTAGGGTCTGCTCTATAAAAGAGGATCCCTTATCTGCAAGTTTCACTCTTGCTAGGGTCTTCATTGTAATTTGTAACCCACTGCCAGTTTAATGCATCAGCTTCTAGGGCCTTCGGGCCCTAATCCGTTAAAAAAAACAATGTAGAGTACAAAGACCACCTTGCTGCACCACAATTCCGACTCGACGGTACAACCACATGCCACATAATGAGTACAAATGCGGGCCTCCACATCATCCTCTCCGGGCAACACACACCATGGGTGGACTGGGTCCGCTCTGCCTACCTGTGCGCACACCCCGCCCCCCTGACGCCCGCCTGGCAGGTATTCTCGTCGTTGTTGTCCCTATACCATGCCATAACCTTTGTCCGTGTGGGCCACATGCGTTTGGTCATACTCTAGGCAGATAACTGGACCTCGCGCTCTCGGCCGCGTTGTTAGCTGCCTACTCCCACATGGCCCGACCCACTAGGTCTGTCGCGGACGCACTCGCTGAGCGTGCCCTGGTGCTCCGTACGCATGCCAGGATCTCTGAACCAGCTGCCGCGGAGCTGCGCTTGCTTCATAGCACGCTTGATCACCTTGCCACGCGTGGCTCAGCTATCGATGACGAAAGATCGTTGGTGTGGGGTGGGGACTGCAATGCTCAAGAGCTCTGGCTGCATCACCCCCCTCCATGACTTGAATTGGGTTGGGTATGCGCCCCTTAATGTCAAGGTGTTTGTATGGATCCCACGACACGGCAAGGCGGGCACGGGTGCCTGCGCACAAATGCGTGTCCCTTCCGTCCCCGCCGTTTGGAGACGCTCGAGCACCTCTTCTTCGCATGCCCTGCCTTCGCCTCTTCTGGCGCCGTGTGCTTGGGACCCCGCGGTGCGGCCTCCCTGTGACTGCCGACACGTTATGGGTGTCGCTCCGGGCCAGCAACCCTTCATGGAGCGCACTGGTGTGCAGAACTGTTCTCTCCGGTGTCCTTTGGATTATCTGGAAAAGTAGGAACCATATGGTTTTTGATGATGTCCGCCTCTCCCCTTCGGTGATCCTCGAGCAAGTAGTTGAGCACTTGCACCTCTGGCGGGTGCAGAGTCCCGTCTTGCATTGGCTATGAGTGTGTGGAGCAAGGTGTTCAGAGTATTCATTTTGAGAACTTACGAGTAAGAACATATCATAAAGTCAAGAGTGTAGGCGGTGGTTTATACATAGGGTTAAGGAGGGACGGACCCTTGGAGCCATGGAGATTGCCCAAAAACAACAACATGATGTAGTGAACATGTTGCACTAACTTGTCCCTTCGTCACATGCTCGTGATAGTAATTTCTTTTTAGTTGTATTTTACTCCCTCCGTTCGGAAATATAAGACGTTTTAGCTTTGTGAATCGAATGTATCTAGACATCTTTTAGTGTATAGGTTCGTAGAGGTTCGGAGTAAACCTATAGACTAAAAGGTGTCTAGATACATTCGTTTTATAAAGATAGAATGTCTTATATTTTCGAATGGATGGAGTAGATGTGATGGGAGAAATCATATCCGATGTGGATTAAGCTGCTAATGGCAATTGAAATAGGGAACTAATGTGTTTATAAGTCTTAGAGCATCTCTAGCAGATACCGCATCGGACCGTCCGCAAAATAACCATCAGTTTGTGGTACGAGACAGAAAAAGTAGCCATTCTATATACCATAAACCGTACCGCATCCGAAATATTTTTGCGGTTCACCGCAAAATGTCGCTTCCGTGCCGCATATTTCCCGTATCAAGGGTTGTGTATGTAGTGAACCGCATCTTACCTTTCGCTTGGCGTCAGGGACATTTCCGCCGCCGCCGCCATTTTCCGATCTACTCGCCGTCACGCCTCTATCCCTTCCCCACCGCGCCGCCGCCCACCGCCGCTGTCATGAACGCTCCCCAGCCTCCGTCGGCTGATTCCACCGCGGAAACCCAGCCGACAACCTCTCCCATCGCGAATGTCATCGACGATAACCTTCCGCTTCCGCCGATGGTGAAACCGGCAAGGAAGCGACTAGGCGTGCAACCCCGTGCTGCCGGTAGTTCAATTGGCCCCATACGGCCCTCCGGCGGTCGGAAGAAAATCAGTGGATCTAAGGCGCCCTCCGACCCGAAGCCGAAGAAACCCGTTAGACGAAAGTCCTTCTCCACATACACCCCAGTGATTGCGCCTCCATCACGGCCAGCCACCCAATTCGCCCCTATTCCTGGAAGGTATGTTTCCTTGTAGATTTGATTGCCCTCAAATTTGCCCTAGATTTGTCGCAGATGCCGTGTAGAAATTAATTGAATCAAAATCGCCATATTTTTGGTGTTCATAGCAAGGACATTCTCTCGGTTCCGTGTTCGTTAGTTGACATGCTGAACGCCACCACGGTGAACATCAACGGTGCTCCACCCCTACCTGACGAGACTGGTACTGAAACGGAGTGACCAATCTCGGAAGAAATACTAGCAACGGATTAAGGACAATGTTTTCAAGCTAGTGCCCAAAGGAAGCACTCGCACATTGAGATCTTTCGAAGGCCGGTAGGATATAATCAAACAATCTTGCAGTCGTTGGAGTGCCGCCTATGAGAAAGTGAAGAATCACCCCCAAGCGGAGTCAACTTTGATGAATATGGCAATGTTGCACAATTCAGGTACAAGGACATGGCCGCATCGAGGAACAAACCATTCACTCTCCATCATTGCTAGGAATTGCTCAAGGCTAGTGAGAAGTGGAGGGTACGGGATTGAGAGGCACCACCTCCGAGAAATGTCTCGGTAATAAACTTGGAGGGAGAGGATGAAGAGTAAGACGATGAACCGAAAGTCAAAAGAAAAATGCCACATGGTACAAAGAAGGTGAAGGAAGAGTCAAAGAGAAAGGCTGAGCACGAAAAGTTGAGGGACAAGATGGACGAAATGATGAAGCACAAGGCGCTAGTAGCACATCAATAAATGGAAACCAAGATCAAGTTGGCTGACAAGAGAGAAGGGACCAAGATGAAAATGTGGCTTGCAACTCATGAAGATGAGAAGCGCAAAGCTGAGTTTGAGGGGCGGAGGATTCGTCTCTAAGAGGAAAAGGCTAGGGCAGCAGTGATTGCCGATGAAACACGAGTGATGACTATGGATCCTAACAAGATGGATCCGATCATAAAAGAGTGGTGGGACGATAGAAGGTTGAAGATCATCGAGGCAAGGAAAGCTCGCAGAGCTATTGCAAGTGATGTTGTGAATGGTGGAGGTGATCACCATGGCCATGAGGAAGCCTAGTATGTTTATTTTCAGTTCGTTTGTGCTGTTGTAAATTTTGAAAATTCTGAATTGGTTTGATCTGTTGGGGGTAGAATCTGTTTTGCGGTATATGCTTTTTTGTAGTACACGCGACGGGGTGGAACATATGCCGCAAAACTGAACCGTAAAAAGGAATATTCTATTTTGCGGTATAACTATGCGGCATCTGATCCGCCCTGCCCTTTTTCGCACCGCAAATACGCATTTTGCGGTACGGAGGGATGCAGTATCTGCTAGAAATGCTCTTATTATACTCAATATGTACATGTACCTTTCTGTGAAAAAGGCCCTTCGAGGGAACCACTCCCTCTCGCGAGTGCAACTCCTAGAAGACCAGCGCTACCTCCACCAGCCCACCGCCATTCGCCTCTCTCCTCCCCTCTTCCCCTCCCTCCCGGGTCGCTTCACGTGGGGTGACTCTGGGGACCCTCTCCCACCCTAACGAGCTGCCACTTGATCTACTCCTCACGACCGTTGTTGCCGTCTTCGTCGGTGTTGGCGGCCACACCCAACCCGCCAAAGATGAGGGGTGAGGGCGGATGATCTCCGGTGGTCTCCTAAGCGCTAGGCGGGCTGTAACAGGGGCGACGCATGTGAAACGCTGGTGGTGAGAGAGGTCTTCCACGGTCATGCATTGACCTGCGGTGGGGGCTCCTCCTTCCTGCGTGATTTGGCCGGATCTGGCAGAAGATCACCCATGTTCTGTCGTCTTCGTCCTCAATGTTGGCCTGGCCGGTGAGGTCTAGAGTGACAAATCTAATGGGGTGCTGGTAGGTGGCGTGGAGGCTACTAGCTATGCATGAATAAAGGTGGCGGTTCTAGGGTTCCAACTCGCGCCAAGACAATGATCTATCAGATTCCTATCCCCATCAATCTGGCTAGTGTGTCGTGTTCCAGAAGGATCCACCGACGAACTCCATAAGGTGATTCATGCCTAGAGATTGCTGGATTGGGATTCAGTCATGCGTACCCATGTTTTTATATGACCATTTACTTTTAGAGGGAGCGTTACGAAGCTTTGCTGGCTGTTACCATCATGTGACATGCTTTCTCGTTGCATGGTGAAGTCATCTAGCGGAGAATGTCATGGAATCTGAGATTTGAGGACTATCAATGGTGATTCGAGTCTTTGTGATGATGAGGAATTGGCTTGGTTATTTGTGACTTGGAGAAGCGACATCGTAAGTAGGAGCACAACACATGAGAAGTTCAAATTCTTCCCTTTTTAGGACGAAAATCAAAGGTCTGACCTTAATTGGTTGTGCCTGGCAATGGTCTTGTTGAAGACATTGTTTTGTGAGCAAGGACTTACTCTAGGGTGAAAATCTAAGATCTATGATCGGGAATCGGCGGCGCGTGTGCACTGTTCCATTCTTGGAGGCGTCACTTTTGGAGGAGTTGTACTTATGGTGTTGTCTTGGTGGTGTTAGTATTGCTGCTACAAGCAATATATCACTATAGCCGGATTTTTTTATTGTAATTCTTATTTTTGGGGGGTTATGTGTATCTGTAAGACCGCTAGGGCAATGCATTGTTGCAGAGGCTAGGTGTAATTGATATCTTCGTGATATTAATATATGCGCTTTGTCAAAAAGTCTTACACTCAGGAATTAGTTCCGGTCATGGATGAAACGGGCTGAATGGTTACCTCTACATAATAAGAAGGTTCGAGAAGACATCGTCTTATTTTTTGACGTTTCTTTTATACTTTTTTAGTTTGAGAATTCATTGTCTTAATTTTTATGTTTCTTCTATACTTTTTAGTCGTACAACATCGTATTATGAACATGTTATCAAGCTTAGAAGAGTTGGTGCTTTGACCAAGCTCATACACTTCCTAATCTTTCCACCAATAAGCCTATGCAAATCTCCCAAAGTTTCCCATTCAGAGTCATCGAGTTTCACCTCCCAACCCGTACTGTCTTCGGCCCTGTCTAGGTTGTCTTCCTCCAAAAAAGGTCTTATGGTTCCATGTCGGATAGAGACTAGACACAGACTTGGACATTGTTGTACGTTGTTTTCGAGGAGTTGGGCAGAAGGAAAAGAGGCTCCTAGCTAAAGTAGTCTCGCCCATAGCTCTCATGAGCCGGGGCATAATGTGAATCTCCGAATGTAGCTACTAGCTCCCTTACTTTTTGGTGTTGAGAAACATGTTTGGATGCAACTTTCATAGAAAAATAAGCATAATGAATTAACTGGACCCTGTCCATCCAGTCAGACTATACTTATCTAGGTATGATCCAGTCCAGCATGGATGCTCCAGAAATGGCTTCGGGCCCCTGCCCGCATCAGCCTAGACGAGATCTTGTATGGGTTTTCCTTATTTGACCAGTTAGACTGGTCCTATATTGTAGGATTGTCCGACCTATTAGAAGCCTACTCCGATTGGTCGAGCTCTCATGCGGCAAGTATTCTTAGTTCGCTTCTTTGAGATGTCGTCCTCATCATCCGATTTCCAGATAATTGTAAGAGACATCTAACCCTAAATGTTCAAGTTTAGATCTGTTAGTATGTTGTCGCTCATAGTTCATCTGTGTAGCATCCCATCTGTCTAACATATGTAATGCTACATGGTCTAGTAATATAATGGCTACTTCCTATATATAATTGTTGCATCATAATTATATCATGCTCATGTCATCATGCCACCTTGCATTTGAGCATCATATAAAACCCTTTTCCATTTTGGTTCTTCTCTCATATGCATTGGTAATTGTATTTGGCTATTGGTTTATTGCTTTTGGGTCTTGATAAATGCTTGATGCCCAAGTTGAGTTGGGGGCATATCTTTTATTCAATTCCATCACCTTTCTTTGTCACCACCTTATAATTCCACCATCCTAGTTACCCAGGAGCTTTTATTTTCTTTTGGCTTTTAATCTAGCTCATGTGGGTTGGGATGGATCCAATTATATATTTTTTACTTTAGCTTGGCCTTACTCCATATGTTGGAATGCATATCTATAAATTCCATGTGTATTTATTTTGTTTTGACAAGAATAAAACATGGCATTTAATGTCTATGCATGGGCCATGCAAATCACCACCACCTTTTTCTCCTTTGGGTTTTCTATGGTTTTTGAGTGGATCCTTTTCTTTTGTGTTTTCCCTTTCTCCTTCTCTCAAACCTCACCCCTCCCTCTTGGTTGATCTTGTTTTGATCATGCCAAACCCTAACCTCTCTTTACCTTTTCCCCATACTTGCATGCTCTTATGGGGTCATATCCAACTCTAATCTCACCACTCCCTTCCATCTCACCTCACCATTTCCATCTCACCACTCTTCTTGCTTGTTCTAGTTGTGATCATGTAAACCCTATATCTCAACCACACCTTACTCTACCTATCCTTACACTCCTCTTTGCTTGAGCATGTGAGGATGACAAACCCTAACCCCTCCCTAACCCTAGTTCTAGTCCAAACCCTAACCCCTTACTCTAACCCTCACCTCACCCCCCCTCTCACCATGCCGTGGTACACCTCTCCCTCCCTGCCAAGCTACCCCACCTAGTCCCTCCTTACCCATGCGAGCTACCCCACCCCTCTAACCTAACCTAGCCGAGGCTAACCCGAGCCTCCCTCTTTCCTTCTCCCTCTCTCCCTCTGCCGCAAAGGGACCCACCCGGGCCTGCCTCGCCTTGCCCTCACCCTGGCCCACCGGCAGCCCCTCTGCCTGGCCTCCCACATCGTGCACGTGAGAGCAAGGAAAAAGGTGGCCGAAGCCACCTTTACCCACCGTCGCCCCCACGGCATCTCCCAGCGCCCTCCCTCCTTCTTATCCCCCTACCGACCCCCGTCTCTGCCGTGCCCCAACACCCCTCCCCTGGCCGCTGTGCCGTTCCTTCCCTCCCCTGCTACCCCATCTCCACCCCCGGTGAACCACCTTCGGCCTCCTCCTTCTCCTCCTCGAAACCCTCGGCGGCAGGCGGTTGTTAGGGTTGTCGGGGAAGCGGCCGGCCTCCACGACGTCGCCCCTACACGCCCCAGCGAGGAGGAGCCGGACCCTGCGCTGCATCGCCGACGCCCTCGCCTCCGAAACCCTAGCTCCCCGGCCTCTGCGTCCTCATCGCTACGTCGCCTCCCCGTACGATCCGACCACACCTACCTCTCCACGGTAAGACCCTCTTCCTCCTGGACACCCCCATCTTCGCTGTCGTCGTCTGGCCTCGCCGGGCCAAACACCAAACACCCTTTGTCTGCTGGCGGTCTCTATGTTCGCTCGTCGCTGCGCCTCGTAGACGGCATACCTAGCCCCCGTCCACCCTGCTGTCACCATCCTAACGTCTGCCGCACTGGTTTCCACCCTCAGCGCGGACGCCCCGCGTCGCTGGATCGAGCCCCCACGCCGCGCTCTGTCGCGGTCGAGCATCGTCCTGTCCGCAGGTTTTCAGGAAGATCTACAGGGGCCTGTGGTCACTTTTCAAATTGCCCCCCTTTTATTTTTTTCCCTTAACCCGCGATACCTCTGGGTCCACCGGTCAGCCGCCCTAGCTATCTTACCGAAAACCCCCCAGGGTTCCACCGCCTCAACCCGCACTCCCTCACGCGCCTCGTGGCCAACCCTTCACCCGCCTCTGACGTGTGGGCCCGCTCCACCGGCAGGCCCACCGGTCAGTGACCGTGGCGGGCAATGCCCGCGGTACAGAAAGTTTTCCACCGCGCCAGTTCGCCCAGTCAGCCTGGACCCACCTGGCAGTGCCTGTGGCTGGAATATGGCTGAGTAACAAAAGTTCTAGATTTCTGTTTTCAATTTTAAACTTTTCAGAAATGATTTAAATTCAAAATTCAAATCTGTTTTTAAATAACTTTTAAATTGTAATTCCAAATAATACAAGTGATGTATGTTTTGGAATCAGAAAAATGTGAGGATTTCAAATATGCTATTCAAAATAATGTTTGAACACTTTAAAATTTTCGAGATGATTAAAATTATAATAAAATGCCCTTTTCTTAATTATTTAATAACTTTAGTTTTATAACTCCAAATTTGACAAATAATATGTCTAAATCGATCAGCGCGACGAGCCCGTTCTATCTATGCATTCCTTGTTCTGAATTGCAGCATGCATCATATAAATATAAAGTATACAACAACTTGTTTGGAGTTAAAACATGACTAAAACTCAATGAAATGCTTTATTCTTGTACCCCACACCTCACCCATGCCATGCAAATTGTGCATCATTCATCATGACACGCTTGTTTGCTTGTCGCATTTTAATTCATATGCTTGTGCACTTTATTTATGTTGGCCTTGTTTGTTTGGTTCTTCTTCGAATAGATGCCGAGCAGGGGATATATCAGGAATCCCAGGAGCACTACCCAGATCCGTCCCCCACTTCAACTGAGCTGCCAGGCAAGCACTACCACATGCTTGCATACATATAGTACCTATTGCCTCTATCTTATTTTTGCATCATTGAGTCGCGATTGCATTAAATTGAATCCCAAGTACCGCATAGCCTTTACTTTTAAACCCCACCGAAGCTTGTTCCTCCATCCCATGAGCCATTACTACAGGAGTTGATTGAGCCATGCGAGTCATAGAACAACATG
Source organism: Avena sativa (assembly GCA_916181665.1). Lineage (NCBI taxonomy): Eukaryota > Viridiplantae > Streptophyta > Magnoliopsida > Poales > Poaceae > Avena > Avena sativa. The sequence goes on from OV702289.1 coordinate 691,254,939, forward strand.
TGTAGGGTATGTGAGTGTCTGATGGATAACGAGGTACCTAAATAACTTAATCTGAGTAGTAATGGGATAACTAATGAAAGAGGCACCGGTGGGCAATATCTGCTATTTGGTTTTTATGCTCACTTGTGTCCCGTAGGACCCCGAGTACTTGATTCCTGTTCCTTGACTATTCGCACTATCCACATCCGGGAGGCCTGTGGACCCCCCTGAGCCAGAGCTTGATTCATTCTTATTTCTTGGGGCCACAAAATAGTTTGGGGCTTTATTACTATCATGTACTTATGCCATGTTTACTGCTTTATTTAAGATTGTGCGAGGAGCACCTGTACTGTTTAGGGATCGCGGCACGATTTCGCGGTATCGACAAGCCTAGTCACATTTTCGGGTTCCCAGTCATTTACAGTCGTTCTCGCAAACCCTGGGTCCGTCTCGGAGCCGGCCAACTTCGTTGCGGGTAGCTTATTGGGGTGGCCCCCTGAAATATTTCTGAATCCTGTGATCGCTTTGTCGTGAATGCCTCGTTGGGTTTTGAGTTGGTTTTTCCGAGGTTGATCGAGTGTGTGTTGCTATTTGTGCACCCCTGCAGGGTAAATCTTTCTGAAACCCGTGTCCGCGGTTATGGACGACTTGGAGCACAGTTTCTCGATCATAGACAAGTATAACTAAAGTACCGCTTTTAATTTGACTAAGTACCTAGCTAGTAAATAGTGCAACACTCATGGAATGGTTAATAAAACTGCCAACGGATGGGGGTTGTTCGTCCGCTTTCTCGTTGGTAAGCAAGAAGGAGGATGGATCTATTAATTATACTGTTATAACTGTTGTTCTTAATTAACGGACATTCGTCTATATTTGGTTAGGCAGATGGTTAGCGAGTATCTATAGACTTGTTAGTTATTATCTTTTGCTGCAATTGCGTCACCCCAGGTTATGTCCCCTTTAGAGGCATAAAGACTTGCTGAGTACCCCTAGGGTCTCACACGATAAATTGTTTGATTCGGATGAACAGGTGTACTCGCAAGATGGATACTGGGTGGAGGAGATAGACGATGTTGGCAACGATCACTCGGTGTAGAGATTCTGGGAACGGGGATCTGTGAGATCTGTGGGCGGGATGTGTTTATTTATGTGGCATCTTATGCCGATTTGCTTCTTATCCGTACTCGGACCTTGTTTTCCACTTCCGCCTGATACTCTGATGTTTGATGTATGAGGAGCTATCCTAAATTATTATCTCTATCTAGGATATTTGGATCTTGCCATATGGCGTTGCAATATTTCTATTTTCTTTTAGATGGAATGGCTCCGAGGACTATTGTATGTGGCTTGCATACATACTCACTTGTGTATGTAGTTGATCCCTTCGCCTGCCGATTACGCCGCTCGTTCTTGTCCCGATGTTCTGAAAGTGGTTAGGACGGCCGAAAGGTCTACCTGTGAGTGGCCCTTGGCCCCACCATACTATTTTAACCACTTTCGCTCATCCAGACATGTAACTAAGAGCGTAATTCACCGAGATAGTTACAATCTGTTAGCATGTGGTAGCTCATAGTATATGTGGAGGTTGTATGGTAGATTTTGGTAGTCTTGTTTCATGTTGTGGTGTGGGAAATGTTTTGTGGTAGTGTTAGGTTCGACGACTGATCTTTATTGTTGTATTGATGTATAAGTGTGGTAGTTGGTACAAGGATTAGTGCTAAATATATAGTTCTTCTCCTTGTACCAACTATCCCCTTAGACCTTAAGGCAGGCAAGGAAGAACAATTAACAATCTTGACACTGCCGCATTGTTTCTCTTCATATGGCTGTTATACATTTGTGTTTTTTCTTGACACTGTCATAATTACTCCACACAATGCTTACTTTGGTTATTCAATTTTTGTCGTAGGACTAGGACTGCAGGAGTGGCTGATCTGTCACCTCCCTTGACCTATTAGCAATCTCAGCGGTGCCTCTTCAATATGTGTTGATGCCTAATAAGGTGTTCCGAAGGAAGAACACCATGACATGGCTAGCATCTCTGTGCACCTTTGTCCTGAACAAGATTTCTTAGTTCATCAAGAAAGGTGGCTCTATGCATCGGGGATTCAAAGAGAAGTACATGCAAGCTATTACATATGATATATTCAAAGTTCTATGGCCGGAGAGTTACCCCGAGTCAGATCAAACCATATGAGACATTGGAGAGCTAAGTGGGTTCGAGCGCTGAAGATAAGAAGGCTTGAGAACATGCGCTGGCGATCCATGTAAAATACATACATGAACTTTGTAGTTTATTGCCAACATATTTGAATGTTATTTACTGTTATAAACATGTATTGCATTGATTTACGGGGATTTACCAATGATCTCCTTTATTTTTTTATAACCCTATAGGATAGGAAAACCCTGTCTTATGTATTTTTAAGTTAAGGGACCTTCAACTCAAAAGGGTCTAGGATTTTTTATGGAGCGGTTTTTCATTAAGAGAAGCACCTGGAGCACTTGGACCTCACGAGAGATCACACAAGGTTGATAAGGTCCCAGGTGGCGTTGTCAAAAGGTAGGACCGCACCACCTGGTCTATATGGACCATCGAAACTCCAATGTCATCCATCTTCTCTCCATTGACTTTGTTTCGACCTAAACCTTCTATAAAAAGGGTCTACGACACGATCTTGCAACAGAGTGAGGCGGAGATGTAAAAAACCAATAACAGAGTCAGAAGTCTGCCGCTGGAGGAAGGTTGGAGGGGGGCCACTGCCAGAATCGCCTCTAGTCGCCTCTCCTCCTTCACCAACACCTCCACCATCATCTTCATCATGAGGGGGAGTAGTTCACCCCCTGGAATATGGGTTTTGTGGTGGTAACTTGATCCAATCTCTCTATGTATGATCATGGTTGAAGTCCATATGATGTGTCTTACATGATTATGGAATTATCTATGTAATTCCTATGGTGGTATTATGGTATGAGATGATACTTGTTATGCATTTACCGTTGTGTTGAGACTTTATGGTTTGTCATACTTTGGAATACATCTATGATACATGTAATGATTTATCTATGCTTAATGTCTTGTTTACCTATGTCATGAGGTGTTTGGCAACGCCATGTGTAGGTAGATGGGAGAGATGTGGATGCACATATATTTATAAAATCATTGCACTAGTGCTTAGGATATGTTCCTTTAAGAGTATGATCTATGTGGGTAATGGGTGGCCGGGTGACAGACGTCATAAGCATCGAGTGATAGCGGTGTTGAAAATCATCCTTTATCCGAGGGTAAAAGGGGGAAGTATGACGTGGTGGAGAGATAACAATTACACGCTGGCCTACCCAGGTGATACTAGCAACATATATGGGTACTTCTTTCAACTATGTGTTCTAGGACATGTAGTCGCTATAAAGTTATCATTAAAGCATGACAATTATGTGTAATTTTATTATCTATAACATGGTCATCACCATAGACGGGGAGAGGAAGAGGACTGAGTGAACCCATGAACCCAGGTCCATTGTTTACATAGAGTAAAACCCTTTATCTTGTCCTCTTGCATTTAGAGGATTGGTACACTTTTATATTTACTATTTTGTTGCTCTTTAGTTCCTAGCATTAAATCAATCTCCCTTAATCCTTATGTAGTGCATAAACAACTAGACTTGTGGCACTCTAGTTGGAGAGAGTAATTGCTTTTCCTTCTTGCTCCTGCGGATCAATACCCCTACTTCCATATTGAGAGGTGGTCAGTGATCCCCTGCTCTTGGGGGTTGTCAACTAGGTGGAGGATACGCTATCTCTCATATGATGGACGACGAGCACTACTATGAGAATACCAAGGTTGGATAAATTTCCCTTGCATCAGTACACTCAATTGTTTGTAAGCTCACATCTGAACAAAACGTCATAACTAATTGTGTTTTCATGTAGACTCACCTGAAGGACACCGATATGATCAACACGCCCATTGAGAAATATGCTTGAGATGAAGATGATCTACTATTCCCACACCGTCCATCACTCTGACAATGTTACACTATGCTCTTAGCCACCTCATGGAGAACAATGTGCATGTCACCATGTCGCTTGCTATGACCCCTGATCGCATGATGAGCTGGTTCATGACCTTCCTGAACAAGCAATACCTACGAGGAGCCGACTATGGTGTTGGAAGAGGTGCTGGTAGCGGTGCTGCTGATGATGACTATGGTGTATATTTTAGAGTAGTTAGGATTGATGAAAAATTATGGCAGATCTGTATATTTTGTGAGGTGTATTCACTTACAACCTACCAGTTTGATGAAATTGTGATGCATCACGAGTAGTTATTATTGAACTCGTGCAGCAACACTAACACCGTGACATTTTAGATTATGTCGTACTAGTACTACGTATCTGAATTGCAATTCTCTAAATAATATTGTGTGCCTCGTTTTTTGATGGGTAAGCTCACCACATAGGCCAGGAGGTAGGCAGAATGCAAGTTACCAAACAACTGGTAATTAGCCAAAAACGTAGCAAACATCTAGGATTTTTTGAAACAAGGCAAAAGATTTGCCATTTTCATTGATTAAGGAGAAGTAGAGTTTTACAAACCATGCCTTGGGAATCATCGAGGCAACCAAACCGCATACAAAACGATTATTAGCATGGCATAATACTATAAAGAGCCTTGGTGCTGGCAAGGCACCACATGGAAGCTTCATCCTTAATTTTATTGACTAGCATTTTAACGGTTATAACATGATTTTGAAAGCCCCTAGAGTTTCTCTCTTTCCAAATTTCCCAAGAGACCAACATTGCCATTGAAGCCAAAACCTTCCTTTGTGCTCCCCTTTTATGGATAACCTCTTTCCACCATTCTTTTACGGATCCATATCGATGCATATTTGCGGTGTTACTAATCCTTCAGATTATTCCAAACTCTCATTGAGTAGCAGCATTTGAATAGAAGGTGGGAGGTCAATTATTGTGTTTGATTGCAAAGCTTGCAACAGTCGCAATTGGGCCAACCTCTTAGCACAAGTCTATCCGCCATCCGAATACGATTTTGGAGAACCAACCATGCAAAGATTTTGCATTTTGGTGTTGCTCACGGTTTCCAAACCATGGTGGGCATCAAGGAGTTAACTTGTCCCAAGAATTGCATTTTGTTTTCCGATTTATCATATTAGCATCCATCTCTTGTTAGTTTCCAAGTGATATCATTCGGAGTGTGTTGGTCTAAATGTATGTTGGCTAGCTTCTCCCAAAGCTTGAAAAATTGATCAATATGTTGCAAAGTAAGTCCATCTCGCGTATTGATTTGTGAGACCCAAAAGTCATTTAATAGACCTTGTTGAACCAAACATCTTTTCTTTTTAGAGATATCAAAGATAAGGGGAGCCACATCTTTAGGCATTTCTCCATCAAGCCAACTTGGTTCCTGAAAAAGCGCCATCTTTCCTTTCCCAATGGTTACTTTTGCTGCCGCAGCAAAGAGGGTGTGATCCTTGTAGTTGCAAAGGTTGCCAAGCCTCACCCACGGTTTGTCCTTGTTCTTCCATTCTTACGAAATCCATCTTAGTCCAAGAGCACCGATTTTTTTGGAGGTTTAATATTCCGAGTCCCCCTTTTTATTTTGGCTTGAAACAAGATCCTAATTTACTTTGCACTTTCCACTGGTAACTTTGTCACTATCCACCCACAAATAAGCTATTCTCAAACTATCAATCTTCATTAGAACCTCAATAGTGACATCGAGAACGGTGATGAAATGTATGACAATTCTTGTAAGGACCGCTTTCACTTGTGTTGTCCGTTTGTCCATTATGTGCTTCGCTATCCAAGGGATGAGTTTAGCCGCAACCTTACCTTCAAGAGGTTGAACATGTATTCTTTTAAGTCTAGTCACCGACAAGGGAAGCCCAAGATAATTCATTGGGAAAGTAGTGTGGGAAACCAGGAATGCTCGGAGAATGTCATCTAGATCAATGTTATCGCATCGAATAGGCGCCACTTGACTTTTTGTACAATTTGTCACAAGGCTGATGACCTCCCCAAAATGGGAAAGGGTGGAGGCAAGGAAGTCAATATCATTTTTGAGAGGCTTCACGAAGATGGCGGCATCATCGGCATAAAGTGAAGTCCTAACTATGGGTGCATGCCCACGAAGCTTGTATAGGTGGGCTTGTTCCGTGGCTTTGCAAAGAATGTGGTGTAGCAGGTCAATAGCCAAAACAAAAAGGAGTAGAGAGAGAGAGAGAGAGAGAGAGAGAGAGAGAGAGAGAGAGAGAGAGAGAGAGAGAGAGAGAGAGAGAGAGAGAGAGAGAGAGAGAGAGAGTGTCTCCTTGTCTTAAACCCCTCCGTGCTTGATAGGGTCATCGGCAATTCCAGTAAGTAGAACTCTCGAAGTAGCGGTAAGTAGGAGCGCTGAGATTCAATCTCTAAATTTTCTAGGAAATCCCTAATGATACAACATATCCATTAAGTAGTCCTATCGGATCGAGTCGAACGTCTTCTTGATGTCAAGTTTAAAGAGAAGGGTTGGATTCTTGGTTTTACGAAGCTTTCATCAAGAATTACATGAAAACACCTGGGACTTGGCTTCTTCGACAACCGAACGAAATATACATTAATGATAAGAGACTGTATTGACGCACGCAGTTTTCGTGGAGCTATGATCCCCAAATGCGTGAAAAGGTTACAACCAAACACTTGCCCCTATTACATCTAAAAACACGCTTTAAGCATTGTCGGGCAAACCTAGCATGACCTGGTACCGAAATGAATGACCTGAGAGAAGTTCACCGATGCGCCATGTAGTCATGTATACAGTACATCTCAAGTGACACCATTGCACATGGTGACATGAGTAAACATCCAGCACATCCTCTGCCCATAGGCCAAGCTGCTTTTTAAAAATTTAATATATATGCCAAGCTGTTGAACCGAGAAGTATCACACATATGCGAAAAAAACTAACCACAGTAGAGTTGTCGAAAAACATTTAACTACGTACAGTAGATAAAACGGTCTGCATCGGCTGTCGCTGCGCAGCCGGTAGCTGGTGCTAGCTCAAACATTCTCCTCATAATTAATACCGTGATCTGCACCCTCGTCTTGTCTCCGTTTAAGCACGGCCCCACCGCTCAGCCCGTAGCGTGCCGTATATACGTATCGCTAGGAGACAGAACGAGACGCCAAAAATAAGAAGCGGCGAAGGGGACGATCGAATCGCGTACACAGGAAGGAGAGAGGGAGAGAGAGGAGGGGGAGAGGTAGGGGAACGGAGGAGGCAGGCAGGCGGCTTCGACTCTTCCGACTCGCGCTGGGGACGATGGACGAGGCCAAGGATTGCGGGGACAATGACGCGCGGGCGCCGCTCCTCGTCGGCGGGCTCGGGCGGCGGAACAACTCGGTCGGGTCGATGCGCGGGGAGTTCGTGGCGCGCCTGCCCAAGAAGGTGCTCGACGCCGTCGACCCGGAGAGGCCGTCCCACGTCGACTTCTCCCGCTCCAAGGGCCTCAGAGAAGGTTCTGCAACCCTCCTCCTCAAACATTACTACTTCTCGTCTTAGACAGGATTTTGTTATTTTTTCCCTCGTTTGATCTGTATATAACTGTATTTGGCATTCTGCTGGTGCTGGCGTTTTGTCTTGCGAGGGAGGTCGCACCTTTGTGGCTGTGGGTTTTCTTGTCGCAGACTCGTGGTTGTGAACTGGTAATTGGTTGAATGGCTGGTGGCTGTGCTTGTGATCCTAGATTCCTGAATCCCACGGATAATTCGATTGTTGGTGATCGTTAAATCGTTATGGCTGTATTGCTGGTACAGAGTACTACCAGTTTTTTTATTCTAGCGAGGGGGGAATGGAGCTACTTACAATTGATCATGTATGGTATAGTTTCTTACTCCTTTGTGATGGAGTACTTCTTGAGTTTGCTATCTATCGGTGCTTCTGGTTGTTTCATATGGTTGCAGGTTGTAACTTGTAACATAACCAGTGTTGTGTATTCGGGGACATTTCACCTTTCTGTTTTGTTGTCACGGTCCTGGCCCCCAGGTCAATATTCATTCGTTGTATGCTCTTTGAAATTTATCCAATACCCTTTTTATGTTTGTCTTGGTCAAAACTCCTTCCAACTATTTTGTTTCTTTTTGGAGAATATTCAACGCTACAAGATGCAGTAGTACGGTGCGTGGTGCCTGTGTTTTCAGTTTACCTGAAACTACTGTGATTCTTAGCTGTGCTTGCTTATTGCTTAATTCATTTTTGTGGTCTTTGATACTACTTGTGTTTCTTTATCTCTAGATCCTTGGTCAATTCATGTTTGATTAAGAAACATCAAGACAAAAAGAAGAATTTTCAAATGGAGGGAGCATCTAGAATCTAGAAATAGAGCCCGGCGTAGCTTTATAATACCGATATCTTTGTCAGGACGTTCTGCATCTGCGATGTGCTCTTTTTTTTTAAAAATTATTTTAGTAGGAAAGTTGAAAGTTCAGACTTTTCTTGATTTAGATTAATTTTGCAAGTTGCAAGGGATGAGAACTGTTCCTATATACACTATCAAGAATAGTGTGATTCCATAGGCCGTACGTTTTGATTCTTCGATGTCTACAGTGTTCACGTTCTTTGTTTCTTTGAAAAAAATGGGAGAGTTCTCTTATTTGTATCCATAGTTAGATCCAATCCAAGATAGCTGTCTCAGGATGTCCTTGTCTGTCCTTTTCTGTTTCTCGGGGCAATCATAGATGTTGAACAGTCTGTAAGATTATTTCATTCATAATCTGCTAGCCTTGCACTCCAATTCTGTTTGTTTTACAGATGTTCCAATTTTCACTTGGAAGATATTATTTTTACCTACAAAACTGGTAATATTTTTTACTGTCAAGATAATTATGCCATAGCATACTAGTGGAATCTACAAGCATACTCCCTCCGTTCCAAAATATAAGATGTTTTAGCTTTTGTTAAACGAATGTATCTAGACGTTTTCTAGTGCGTGAGTTCACTCCGAACCTACACACTAAAAGATGTCTAGATACATTCGTTTCACGAAAGCTAAAACATCTTATATTATAAAACGGAGGGAGTATTACATATGAACTATTCCTAATATTTCATGGTTTTGGATGGTTCCCCATGATCCACAAGTAGGATATGACCTACTAATTTCTCTCTTTCTATATGCACAACATGAACTCTTTTATTTTAACGTTTCTAACATGATCGCCTTTTGGACTTATGTAGGAGAGAAAGAATACTACGAGAAACAATTTGCCACCTTGAGATCCTTTGAGGAAGTTGACTCAATAGAAGAATCCAATGTTATAAGCGAAGAGGAAGAGCTCATTGAGCAAAGACAGAGTGAATTTGCCATGAAGATATCAAATTATGCAAATATTCTTCTCTTGTCCTTGAAGGTTGTCATTTTTCCTTTGTTTTCAGTCCACTTGTTTCAACACCTTTAGGTTTGATTACACAATTCATACTCTCTCCTTCTCTTCAGATATATGCGACAGTTAAAAGTGGGTCGATTGCTATAGCTGCATCAACACTTGATTCATTGCTTGATCTCATGGCTGGTGGTATCCTTTGGTTCACACATCTATCGATGAAGAGCATCAACGTCTACAAGTATCCCATTGGTAAACTGAGGGTGCAGCCAGTAGGCATTATCATCTTTGCGGCTGTTATGGCTACTTTAGGTATGTTTGCTTCTTGTTGGAAATGAGTTCCGTCCATAATCGAGTGATGTTGCTACTTGTTTGCCTTTATATATGGACCTGTACCGCTGTCTTAAAGATTTAAAGAATAATTATTTTAAAATTTCAGGATTCCAAGTATTTCTTCAAGCTGCTGAAAAGCTGGTAGTGAACGAGGCTCCAGATAAACTGAACCCAGTACAACTTCTATGGCTATATTCAATCATGATCTTTGCAACAGTAGTTAAGCTAGCTCTGTGGTTCTACTGCCGGACATCTGGTAACAACATAGTCCGCGCGTATGCTAAGGTTTATATCTTTCTGTGTTTCTCTGTTTGACTAGATTCAAATGATCAGATGTGCATAGGTTTGGCAAAAATAATGTGATTGGTTTATTTTTGCAGGATCATTATTTTGATGTGGTCACGAATGTCGTCGGTTTGGCTGCTGCTGTTCTCGGTGACAGGTTCTACTGGTGGATCGACCCAGTTGGTGCTATTGTCCTTGCAGTTTATACAATTACAAACTGGTCTGGAACAGTGTGGGAAAATGCAGGTTTGCACTATTCATACTCACTACAACATTAAAATTTAGCATGTGAAACATCAGTTGTACGGTTGTACCCGTATATAGCTCTCTAATCTTATAAATAATCGAGTGCCGTAGGAAAAGTTTCGGCACGAGGACATCTGTTAGGACAAATTGTTTGTAGGGCTCCTAAGAAACATTTTATAAATAAAAGCAATGCATAACTTATAAATCAGTTGGTGCCTCTAAAATATTTGTAACTCGCATATAAGTACATTTGCTTGAATATGACATCAAGATTACTTCATGTTTAGCTTACCAAAACGTATTATATTTAGGAACGGAGGTAGTACAACTGAAACCATTCCTGAAAGTTGAAATGCTAGAATTTGCATTAGATTTTTAGGTTACCCTGACATTTAGCTATATAGTAATACATATCGCTATTCTGGATGCAGTATCACTAGTAGGTGAATCAGCTCCCCCGGAAGTGCTGCAGAAGTTGACATACCTAGCTATCAGGCATGATCCTCAAATTAAGCGTGTTGATACAGTTCGGGCATATACATTTGGGGTGCTTTACTTTGTTGAGGTTAGTATATCCTTGTTTTTTATATTTTGTTCTTTTGCATGCTCTTCTTCAGGTGAATCTATTCTCTTCCCTACAATATTAACCACATGCAGTAGTATGGTGTGTGGTGCTGCGTTTTCAGTTTACCTGAAACTGATGTGATTCTTAGCTGTGCTTGCTTGCTGCTCAATTCATTTTTGTGGTCTTCGCTCCTCGTGTTGCTCTCTCTAGATCCTTGCTCAATCCATAATGTTGGTTCATCTTGTTTGAATTTTGAATGGGATGGCTAATTAAGTATGAGGCGCTTCTTTGTGATGTGATCAGACAACAAGTTGTTACTCATTTATACTGGGACTTTAGCTTCACTTTGGTCTATGATCATAAAACAGTTTTAGTAACACTGTATGGACTTTCTCTTGCCGTGATAGAATTAGTATTTTGACAAAAAAAATGACAGAGATGCTCACAGCGTGTTAGAAACTGGTAATTCAGTGAGGCTTCGTACATATAATTGTTTTTAGTAAGAATGTTTTCAGTATTTTGATGAACTTGCATCTCATGTGGTCAATGGACTGGCAGGTTGACATTGAGCTCCCGGAGGACTTGCCGCTGAAGGAGGCGCATGCCATCGGTGAATCACTTCAGATAAAGATCGAGGAACTCCCAGAAGTCGAGCGGGCGTTCGTCCACCTTGATTTTGAGTGTGACCACAAGCCAGAGCACTCGATCCTCAGCAAGCTTCCTAGCAGCCAACCTTGATTACCCGTCGAATTCTGCCCAATTCTGCCCTGTAGAAGGAAGGTGCTAGCTATTTTGCTTGCCAGATCTGCTAGAGTACTTTGGTGTCCTATGCTACATGAAAGGGCTGAAGTTGTGTGAGGCGTTGTTGGTCATGACATTCTAGTTTAGGCTATCTTCTATAAGAGAGAACACTGGAGACTGTCTTTTTTTTCTTGTTTTTTTTTGCCTTGAAGATGTCATTGTTTGTATGCTACACTGCTACTAGGGCTGCAGTGTGTAAACGTTGGGCAGAAAAGTGAAGCGAAGCTGTTTTTCTGTGTTCAGAATCAGTCTAATGATTTTAGTATCTAATACAAAGCTCCAGCTGATATCGTTTATTCCAAAGAAAAACATTTTGGGAAATTCTTTAATTCAGCTAGTATATTAATCTTGCTCGCGGAAATCCAATTCGGCTGACGGGTGCAAATGAACCTGTTGTTTGAAAGCATATTTCAAAATGCTAAAAAAATTAGAAAAAAATATTTGCATGTAGATGCAAACATTTTAAGTTCGAACACAAGTTTTCGAGAAAAAGGAACATTTTTTGTGACCTGTGTAAAAAAGACAAATTCCGATGCTCCAATATAACTATTCATAGAATATTGTTTTTGTCGTTTTACATGGTCCACATAAAATGTTCTTTTTGCCTGAAAATATGTGTACGAACATACATTTTCTAGATGTGCACGTGATTTTTTTTTTACATTTTACATTTTATTTTTATACATTTCTCATAATAAGTTCATTTGCACACGTGAGCCAAAACATCACCTCCGGCTCTCGTTCCAAAAAAACAAAACTCTTTTTTCTTTAGAACTAACAAAACTCTTCTTCTACTACAGTTGTCTCCTTTCAGTCCATGAGCCCAACATGTGGTCCAGGTATTGAATAAAATACCAGGCCCATTAACAGACAAAGGCAGAGGAAACGCAGAGGACGAGAAAAATGTTCTAAAAAGACAAAAAATAAAACTCCTTCACCATACAATGCATATAAGTTCCAGTCAAGGTCAAACTTCACAATATCAGCATGTATATAATTTAATTTCATATGATATGCATTTGGTATTGTAAATATTCATTTTTTTCCATATAATTAGTCAAACTTTATAAAGTCTGACTTTCATAAAAACTTATATATATATATATATCTAGATACGATTGCATTTAATCTAAATATTTAACTAGATATATATGAATTTAGATAAAATTAAGACTATTAATATAAACTGGAGATTGCGTTAGATTACTGGCGAAGCCTGTCGGATACTCAGATAACATGAGCAAAGATATCAGTCTCCAGTACTCCACCATGCTGGACGTTTCCAAATCTCGGTGCTACACCTCAGCTACATCTAGTAGACCACTGCCACCGTCAGGTTCTAGCTGAGCCCGAGACAACGTAGAGATGCTCCAAGCCTCCAAGGTTCGTAGTACTACGTATTTTTATCTCGCAAAAGAAAACAGAGTGATGATACGGAACATGTGGCCTTTACGCGAAATAAGGAGACATCACATGGCTAGACACGCATTGAAGAGACGTGTCTTTCACTCCCACCGTTCCAAACTTCCACGTGCATACATAAGTCGTGAGACCTAAATATCTTTTTTATTTTTTCTAAGAAATCGCCGGGGGAGTATATTTCAACATGAATATTTTATTATTCAGAAGATATTGTAAGACTATGGTCCAGGCTTTTAGCCATCGGTCAGAAAATACCCGCAAAAAAGAAAATCTTACATGATTACAACACATTTTTTTCATGGGCAAACAGTGAGGCATTCTGTCCTACTATAAAAAAATATTGATGTTATTTTTTTTACATATTTATAGATAAAAAGGAGAAAAACAAATAGATTATTTTGTATCCAGTCCTTGATGGTAGGTGCTTTCTTTTGTTTACTTCTATATATGGATAATCAAGGCCATATCTTCCTCGAGCTGTCAACATCCAAAAATGATTAGATCTTGTCTTTCAGCAATGATATTTCATCATATACGCTAACACCTCTTTTTTTTTTTTTTACTTTCGGGCCTGATAAGATCCCAACATTCTTGAGCAAAAGTACAATCCCATAAGAGATGCATGTATGTTGCAAGTACCTTTGAACACAAAACACAAATTGTAACTTGGCAAGTGAAAAAAAATCCTTTACATCATGCTTCTGGCGTTTACCATGTTATTCATTAGTATTTAAAGGAATATTTTGTGTTTTATCTCACATGCATTTGTAGAGATTTGCTTGAAGAGGTCATGAATTGGAGGATCTCCATCAAAATATTGTACATCTTCATTGATGAATAATTTATGCCCCCAATAACTATAATAATAATAGTGGAGCAAATATGGGTAATATCCAATCAGTTGAGAGTTCATTTAAATACTTTATGCAAGCTCAGACTGAACAAAATAATAATGTTATTAGAATAACGGAGAACCATGTTACTATCCTTAGTAAATTATTTAACCAAGTTGTTGTTATGAAGAATGATGTGCAGGATCTCCAGAAAAGAACTAAAACTGTTGAGGCATAGTAGACCAAATAGTGAGAGTCAAACATTCATACTTGCAAAGTTTACAGGAAAGGTTGAGCCTAATCTGGTTGGAGACCACAAAATTATGAGAGTTGAAAAGATGATGAAAAGATAGATTATAGCAATACTTCATCACCGGACTACACCTTGGAGGACCATGTCAAGATGACCACATTTAAGAACCCCGACCGTGAAGGAGGTAATGAGATCGTGTATCAACACTTCATTAATCAAGTTACTATTAAGGTAGGCGAGCTTGAGATGGACTACAAAAAAAATATCTAAAAAGCTTCCCGCTAAGTTAGAGGATATTTCTTAGCCTAGTGTAAATGTAAATATTGGCCTGAATGAAATTGATGCGCTTTGTGATTTAGGTTCTAGTGTTTAAACCCTTCCGAAAAAAATATTCGAAAGGCTAAACCTTCGTAGTTATGTTGTCACTGAGCAACTCCATCTAGCTGACTCTACCTATAAACAAGTTGTGTGTCTCAAAGAGAATATTGTTGTGCAAATCAAAGACTGTCTATCACTCATTGTTCTTGTTATTGTTAACATGCCTGAAGATGCTACTACTCCTATAATACTTGGTAGACTATTTTTTAAGAACTATTAAAGCTTTGATTAATCTGCACAGAAAAATATGAGTTTTGAACTACCCACATGCAATCCTTTTGTTCTTCATTTCCCTAGGAGGAAGAATATGAAGGTCTACGACAATGACATCATTACCTTGTGTGGCACCCCGATCCGGAGGATCGAGACGCCTCACATTCCTGATATGAGTATGACTTATCGGGTTCCTATAATTAGTATACCTGGTACATACTAAAGATACGACCCAAGGCCCACAAAGAAATAAAGAGTTTCGGAAAGCATCTGAAGCCTAGGAACCAGATGTGTTAATCAAGATAGAGATACAAACCAACATAGTGAGGTAGCTGTAATCAAACTTGTAACCGATCCGTATTGGACTCTGAGACCCAGCCTCTCATATAAGGGCTGGGAGGAGCCAACGGAGAGGACACCATAGCTTGGAGTAGACACAACCCGCCGTGAGTTAGATCACATCTAGCGAATCGATGACTTTGTAATTATCTCTTTGCAATAAAGCTTAGACAAGATTCAACTCCCTTGTTTGTCTGATAGGCTGACGAAATCACCAATGCTCTCGTTTTCATCAAACCCAAGTCTATAACTATGGACATTGTCGAAGTTATCCCTCGTCAATTGGCGTCGTCTGTGGGAACTTTGAGTGTTGGATTCATGAATTCAGTGGCTTCAACTTCACCAAGAAACAACCCAACAAGTGAGGTCGGTGAGATCCATAATGATCCTCTCAATCTCGATTATCGCCTGCCCACCCCTCTGCCAGAAAATTTCGAAGAGGAGTGATGGCCCAAATATATCGAGCTCGTTGGGGAACCCCAAGAGGAAGGTATGATGAGCACAACAACAAGTTTTCCCTTAGTAAGAAACCAAGGTTATCAATCCAGTAGGAGAAAGGAAACACCCCAAAGGTGTAGCTAGCTGAATGTTGGTAGGGCGCACTACCGGTGCCAGCAGCAACGTGGAGACCTGCACAACATAACCACATAACTTTGCCCCCAACTTGCGATGAGGTTGTCAATCTCACCGGTTTTGCTGAAAACAAAGGATTAAACGTATCGAATGGAAGAAAGTAATAGTTTGCAGAAAGTAAACACAAAGCAGTAAACACTTTATAGATTGTATGTAAAAGAAAGGACCAGGGTCCATAGTTCACTAGAGGTGGCTCTCCTTAAGATAGATAACATGCTGGGTAAATAAATTACAACGGGGCAATTGACAAACATCGAGAAAGCAATACATGCATATACTAATCATCTCGACTCCTTTGGAACTTGATTGGGCATTACAACATTATACATAGACCGCCATCCAACTGCATCTATGACTAATAATCCACCTTCAGGTTATCATCCGAACCCCCTCCAGTATTAAGTTGCAAGCAACAAATTATTGCTTTACGAATTGCGTGTAAAGTAAACAATACAATTGTTCTATGAACAAATGATTGTTGTTTTCTCCCTAGTAGCAACAACACATCTAGTACCTTAGAGATTTCTGTCACTTCCCCAGATTACCAGAGGCATGAACCCACTATCGAGCATAAATACTAACTCTTGGAGTTGCTAGCATCTACTTGGCTAAGATAGCTACTAACAACGGAAAGCATGCAAGATCACAAATAACAAAGACATGATAGAATCAATAATCAATCTGAAATAGCATCTCAATATCCATCGAATCCCCGCAAACACAACATGCAGAATTATAAATAGATGATCTTGATCATGAACGGAGCTCACAAGATCTAGACATGAAAGCACAAAGGAGGAGAACCAGCCATCTAGCTACTACATGGACCCATAGTCTAGAGATGAACTACTCACGCATCACACCGGAGGCTTGCATGATGATGATGAAGGCCTCCAGGGTGAATTCCCCTCTCCGACAGGGTGCTGGGAAGAGCTTCAGATCCCTCTCGATCTAGGGATGGAGATGACGACGGCTATAGACTCTTTCGTGGCTTTTTGATCGGGTACTTAGGGTTTTGGTCCCAAGGGCAATATATAGGCGGAAGGAGAGGCTGAGGGGGTGCTGGGGTCGGCCAGACCACCCCCTGGCGTGGGCCAGGCCTGGCCACGCGGCCAGGTGGTGTGGCCAGCCCCCAGCTCTTCTTCGTCTCGTATTCTGGCATCAGATGTCTTCCGGAAAAATAGGCACTTTGGCTTTTGTCCCGTCTAATTCCGAGAATATTCATTTTCTGACTTTCCTGGAACCAAAAACAACAGAAAACAGGCAGCTGGCACTGTGGCTCTTGTTAATAGGTTAGTCCAAGAAATCATATGAAAAGTACTCCAAAGTGTGGACAAAACACAAGAAAGTAGATAAAACCAAGCATGGAATATCAAAAATTATAGATACATTTGCAATGTATCAAAATGTCCAAGCTTAACTCCTGCTCGTCCTCGAGTAGGTAAGTGATAAAAAGAAAGAATAATTTTTGAGGTGACATGCACCATCAAAGACTTGATCAAAGTATTTGTAAAACATTCAAAGCTGGGATCATAGTACATCAATCATAACATGAAAGACAAAGTTCTAGCAATAAGACAAAGAAACTATGATGCAACATGAAAAGGCACAAACAAAAGATTCATGAATAACAATGCTTTGCAAGACGTTTGTTTGTTTCACATAAAGAAAACATAGCATTATAGTATTCAGCTTGTCCCTCATAGAGTAGCAAATATAAATGCAGAGGACACCTTCAAAGTTCATAAGAGTGACTAGATACAAATAGTTTAAAACAAGCAATATCAAGTTATGCATCAATCAACTAGTCTTGGGACAATGCACATAGAACTAAGAATGGCCACTATGCTCTCAAAGTAGGTGCATAAAGGTAGAAGGTATAGACTCAATATAATGGCGGAAGAAAGGCCTTCAAAGAAGGAAGTAGAGATTCAAGTCTCATAAAGAGCTTCCAAAAATTATGGTACTTATAGCTTTCAGCTCTCATTGCCCCTATCATAAGCATCTTGAAGTTATTAAGGTTAAAATGAACAAACTATGGTGTACATGCTTGACGAAGTATAAGTTAGAAATCTCATGTCCCTTGTATACGAGGGCCGCTCCTCATGCTACTCAAGTTTAGTCACCGGTAAGTTCTTGTCATCGTAAGTACATGTGTATCATAGAGAACCGCCAACGGGGTACCCCTTGCCCGATGATACGGAAGAATCCCCATATCAAAATGACAAGGCAAGCAGACAACGAGCATCTCAGCAATCTTCTTATTTACCATGGGAATATGGTGCTTTTTTCTCTCTTTCCTCTTTTCATAATCTCTTTTTTTCTTTTCTCTTTTTTTCTCAATATAGGACTCTTTTTTTATAAGAAGAATGCTTCATAGACAGCTCATTATGGTTACGCTGTAGGTTTCCACCATGTCAGCATGGATTAGACCAGCGGCCCAGGCCTTTCTCTAACACACATACATAACTCCATGGACTTACAAGCTCCCCATTCATTTCACACCGACGACATCCATAGACAAAAGAGCATGATATCAACTAGGTACAAGTACCAAGTACAATGTTGAAAGCGTTCCCCATGACAGCATGGTTCTGCTAATTCCCAACAAATAAGTGCAAGCATATACAACATAGACGACATAATGGTTCAAGTTTATTAAGGGCATGAAAAGTAAAGTGTGCCATCAAGTTCGTGAGAGCTTTAATCACTAGTTTTCTCATAACAAGTTTAATTTGGAAGGTAAACAAAAGCATGAATATACTTTGAATAACATAAGCTAGTAGGTAGGTATGGTGGACTCTTTGGAATAACTTGGTTTAGGGAGTTGGATGCATGAGTGGAACTCATACTTGGTTGTGGAGGCTCAAAAGACTGGGAGCGACAAACTAAGAGAGAAATAATGGCCATAATCATGCAGAGCGACAAAACATCATTGATCAAAGCATAAAGTGATACTACAAGTTGAAAACTAAAGGATCAGGCTTATGGTGACTTTGGATAGTCATAACATGGTGTGAGCATGCGCCAAGTCAACCTAAATAAAGCATCAAAGGAGAATACCACTATACTATGCTTTAATATGCTAAAACAGCGCATGATTCATCCAAGGCACATTAAGCAATCTCAATTTTTTATAACAAGTCATGCTACAGCAAATAATAGTAAGAATAAATCCAAAACAATATCAAGCATGGCATGACAAAGCATAGGCCACAGTCAAAAACAAGCTCTTTTTACCACTTAAGCATGGACTTTCCTACTCTTTTCCAAACCAAACCAAACTATTTGAAAACCAATGTATGAAAGAGGGGGTCCAACCAATTTATTGATCAAACTAAGAAAACCAAGCAAACGAAAAACCAAAACGAAAACAAAAAAGAAGACGCTCCAAGAACAACACAACTGTGCATGAAACAATAAAAATGAAGCGTTTGGAAGAAACCTGGGAATTTTATTGATGAAGAGGGGAATGCCTTGGGCATCCCCAAGCTTTGACGCTTGTACTTCTTGGATATTTCTTGGGGTGACACGCGTGGCATCCCCAAGCTTTAGCTTTAGTCCATCCTTCATCTTATTACTCATTCCTTCCATACACCTGAAAATTTTCCTTCATACAAAACTTCACACAATCTTTATTAGCAACATTAGTTCACTCAAGATAATAAGTCTTAAGGTTCAGTTATAACACCAAATAAACTTCCATTAGAACACTAGATACTGAAGCACTTTCCTCAAAAAGCTCAATTCCTCAAAAGAACTCAAAAAGGAACAACAAGAATCAAATGCAGAAAATGGCAGAAATCTGTCAAAACAGACCAACAGGTAAAGACGAATTTTTTCGAAGACCTCCTGTTGCTCAAATCAAAAAGTGTTGAACTAATGAAAGTTAGATAACAACCTGGGCCAGAAGCACAAAAATTCACACCTCAAAAGGAAGTTCAGAGATTTTACACGAAACGGTGAAGCACAAAAATCTATTTCGGGACAGCAACTTTCCCAATCATTACTTTTCTCTCATTAGAGGTTACTCTTGGCACAAAAAGCAAATAAAAAGGATAAGGAGCGGTTATTACTGAAGTAATAACTTTCAAGACTCATCTAAAACTTTTGGGTTATCTCCCAATAAGTACTTTTCTTTAACGCCTTTAAGTTAGGCATAAGAAGCAAGAAAAAGAATCAAGTGTTCTCAAATGAAGAAGCATTAAGAGCAATACTAGAAATATCTTCAACAGGGCAAGGTATCTCATCCAAATAAGTTCTAGAGGATCCTCTCTCAATGCTCTTAGGTTCACTATTTTCATCAAACGGGTTTTCAGGAACAATCCAATTAAGATTCTTTTCTATGGCTTCATGCATTGCTACTAGTTTGAAAGGTGTTGGTATCTTAATTTCCTCCCCATTAAGTTCAGTTTTTCTCATCTTTTCTCGCGTACCAACAACATCTACGCATGATCCTAACATATTGAAACGTTCAAAGACTTTTCTAGCTTCCTTGGCAACATCATAGAATTCCTTAAACAAAGTTTCTAGAATAAAATCCCTCTTTTTAGGGTCCTCAGTTTCTTTAAGTTTAAGAAACATTACTTGCATTAAGGGGTTGAGGTTAACAAACCTAGCTTCTAATATGTGAATTAAAGAAGTTGCAGCAATATCATAGTTTGGAGCAAGTTCTGCAAGGGATCTATCCTCAGTATCCTCATGCTTACTAATATGATTAAAGAATTCTTCAATATTATCTTTCCCAATTATAGAACCACTACCAATTGAAAGATCTTTCAGGGTGAATTTAGGAATCAACATGGTGAGCTAAGGAAGAGGCAACAACTAAAGGAGACTTAATTTTTTTGTGTTTTCAATAAAGAAAGCAAAGCTTGTAAAACTATTTTTTTGTGTTTTTGATAAAGAAACAAGCAAACAAAGCAAAAAGAAACTAAGCAAAACAAAAATAACAAAGTAAAGAGATTGGTTATGAGGGACTCCCCTTGTAAACATGTCCTTGACTCCCCGGCAACGGCGCCAGAAAAAGTTGTTGATGGCCCAAATATATCGAGCTCGTTGGGGAACCCCAAGAGGAAGCTATGATAAGCACAGCAGCAAGTTTTCCCTTAGTAAGAAACCAAGGTTATCAATCCAGTAGGAGCAAGGAAACACCCCAAAGGTGTAGCTAGCTAAACGTTCGCAGGGCGCACTACCGGTGCCAGCAGCAACGTGGAGACCTACACAACACAACCACAGAACTTTTCCCCAACTTGCGATGAGGTTGTCAATCTCACCGGTTTTGCTGAAAACAAAGGATTAAACGTATCGAATGGAAGGAAGTAATAGTTTGCAGAAAGTAAACACAAAGCAGTAAACAGTTTATAGATTGTATGTAAAAGAAAGGACCGGGGTCCATAGTTCACTAGAGGTGGCTCTCCTTAAGATAGATAACATGCTGGGTAAACAAATTATAGCGGGGCAATTGAGAAACATCGAGAAAGAAATACATGCATATACTAATCATCTTGACTCCTTTGGAACTTGATTGGGCATTACAACATTATACATAGACCACCATCCAACTGCATCTATGACTAATAATCCACCTTCAGGTTATCATCCGAACCCCCTCCAGTATTAAGTTGCAAGCAACAAATTATTGCTTTACGAATTGCATGTAAAGTAAACAATATGATTGTTCTATGAACAAAGGATTGTTGTTTTCTCCCTAGTAGCAACAACACATCTAGTACCTTAGAGATTTCTGTCACTTCCCCAGATTACCAGAGGCATGAACCCACTATCGAGCATAAATACTAACTCTTGGAGTTGCTAGCATCTACTCCCTCCGTTCGGTAATATAAGACGTTTAAGGAAAATCCCGACAGCCATCAATTACAACATATGGACGAAAGTACCCCGCCTCTTTGTCCGAAATACATGGATCGGTAGTTTGAAATTTGAATTGGATCATCTCTGAGCCCAGCCGGCTGCGTCCGCCTCGCCCACCCGGGGATCGATCCGATCGATCTCCCATCCCGGCCGGCCGCTTCCACCTCCCCCAGCTGGGATCGGATCCAATCGATTTCCCGGTAGCTCCGACCGATCGCCCCGGAGTAGCTAGGATCGATCCGATCGATTCCGCCTCTGCCTCCACTTTGCGCAGCTACAGATTGATCCGATCCATCGCCCAACCCGGCCGGCCGGCGTCCGCCTCGCCCAGCCGGGATCGATCCAATCGATTCCCCAGCACCTCTTGCTCAGCTCCGGAGCACCTTGCAGTCCAAATCACCTTGCTCAGCTCCGGACCACCTTGTAGGCCAGCACGTTTTGCTCAGCTCCGGACCACCTTGCAGGCCAGCACATTTTGCTCAGCGCCGGCGACGTCGCAGCTTAGCTCCAGCAACGTTCCCACGTGTTGCCAGTCAGGGGGAGAAGGCCAGCAAGGTGCTAGGAACGTCGTTGCTCAGCTTCGACAGCTCCGGCAACATCTCCACACATTGTCGATCAGGGGAGAATGCTAGCAAGGTGCTCCGGACGCCGACAAGGCCCTCGGTTGTCGGCTCCCTCTCCTCGGTTGTCGGCTCACGCTCCTCGTCGCTGAGTACCACCAGCAGCTATGGTGCTGCCAGACCTAAATTTTACTCCTCCCGATGAAAGTGGAGGTATGCTACCTGAACCATGTACCAGAACTTGTGTTAGAAACATTGACACGAAATTTAGTAGCATCCAAACATGATTTAACACATTCAAACATTACAGGCAATGAAGAAGATGCTAGAGGTGGTGAGCAACTACTACATGATCAAATGGATGAAGAAGTTGCTAGAGGTGGTGATCAAGTACTAGATGATCAAATGGATGAAGATGCTAAAGGTGATGAACTAGTGAAAACTAATTCCTTGTTTATCTTATGAAAAAATTGATAATCTTGCATAAAATTGATGAACTTGCTCCATACTTCTACTGTTGCATAAAATCCAAGTACCGCACTACTACTACTGCGCAAAAGTTAACAAACCCTGTCAAGATGGAGAAAAGGGAAAATCATGCTCTATAGGTACAAAGATCCTTACAAGTATGGATATACAGTACTCCTTTGTCAAGTACTCCTGCAGAGTAACATCAACCACTGAATGTAGACAATGCAAGAAATGGTCCTGCAAATTAACAATATTGACATTAGCATCTTATATACTCCTGTATTCCTTATTTGTAATCAATTGTTTTCATGCACTCCAAATATATTACTCATATTCAAGTAAGCTGAATCTTGGAAAATGACAGAAAATATTGATGTAAATATTCATGAAAAGATTCAGTTAAGCTACAGAATATTCAATGAATCTTCATACTCCATATACACTGAATGTAGCTCCATTAAAACACAAGAATGTGACATACTTTCAGTAGGTTTTTTCTTCACTGTAGGAGTACAAGCAAATAATCACTGTAGCATGATTTTGTACTCACAATTAACTGAACTTGACTGTTTTTTCTTCACTGGTACAAGCAAACAAATTCCCACTTTGAACTGAATTTGTACAAGCAAAGTATCAGTACAAGCGATGACTACTGAATGAAATTAACACTTCATGTTACTGCTACCAACACAGAACAGTGTATTAGATTGGTTTCATCTCTCTAGCAATACATGATGATGACTGAAATAAATACTCCGTCAATACATGATGAGATATGTTAAGATTTTCGTGCTTCGTTTAAACAAGGAACAAGTTCAGTCTAGCAAGGGGATATGCAATAACAGGGTACTCCCATCTTAGGGATATTGACTAAGGAACAACAATTTTCGTCAGATAAATTAATTTTTGTAACAAAGCGTTGAGGCACAGCATGAAACTTAGACTAAATTTATTAAAATGTACACATGAAATTAGTTCTACCCCTACAGGCTACAGCAGTTCAAATCATGCATGAGCAGGGGAGAGAGAGAGAAGGGGGACACCACGGTTAAACAAGAAACAAGTTCAGTTTAAACAGGGAGTACTCGACAGAAACCGAAGTGCCACCCAAATTCGCTCCTTGGCAAGTTTAAATAGGGAGTACAATAAATTGATGAACTTGCTCCATACTTCTACTGTATTCCTGCCACCCAGCCACAATTTAACCTACATAAAATAAATTTAAGAGTATCAATAGCAGAAAATAAAATAAGTGAAAAGAAAATTTTGACACTATAAATATGCATGTTGGTTGGTAATGTACTAATGTGCATTCTTGTACTCCAAGTGAGAAGAATGGTTATACTGCTTACGTAATACTTCAAATTATGCTAACTTATTACTCCACTCAATGCAGAAATGGATGAACATGAAGAACAAGGTGGTGGTCAGCGAGAAGTGAGGCATAGGAAATCACTAAGTGATAGAGACAGATATGCTGCTTATGTAGCAATGCATACACTGTGTATGAGGAATGGTGGCAAGTTTAAAAGGAGTGACAAGAAAGGCGTAGCTGAATTTTTCAAGGCAGATCTCCAAATTATACAAAGAATATGGAAAATGGCTATGCGACAAATTTCTCAGGGTTTGGAGGTCGATGTTTCCAACAAGAGGAAAGGAAGGTGTGGAAGAAAACCAATCAAGATTGATCTATCCGGTGTCCCCACCATCCCACTAAACCAGAGATCAACAATCAGATCACTTGCTTGGCAACTGGGAGTAAGCCCGACTACATTGTTCACAAGATTTACAATGAATCTATTAAGGAGGCAATCCAATTCTTTGAAGCCAGCTCTGAAAGAAAAGAATAAAAAGGAGAGACTAGAATTTTGCATTTCAATGATTGATGAAAGAACTAGAGAAGATGCAGTCCCAAAATTTACCAATATGCACAATATGGTGCATATTGATGAAAAATGGTTTTACATGACCAAGAAAGATAGGAATTATTACCTGCTCCCAGAAGAAGATGTCACTATAAGAGCTATTCACAACACAAATTGCATTGGAAAAGTAATGTTCCTAACTGCTGTTGCTAGAACAAGGTTTGATAGTGCAGAAAATGTCACATTTTCAGGTAAAATAGGTATTTGGCCATTTGTAAAGGAAATACCAGCGGCAAGAAAAAGTGACAATAGACCAAAAGGAACATTGGAGATAAAGTCGATCAAAGTCAACCGGGATGTAATGAGGGAGTTTCTAATTGAGAAGGTATTGCCTGCTGTTGTAGCTGCTTGGCCTGTGGAAGATGTTGGGAAGACAATTCTAATCCAACAAGACAATGCAACGCCTCATATTCTCCCGGGTGACCAAGCATTCAAAGAAGCAGTGGCAGTAATTGCGGCAAAAACTGGACTAACCATAAAGCTGATTCAACAGCCGGCAAATAGCCCAGATTTAAACGTGCTTGATCTTGGGTTTTTCAGGTCTCTACAGTCTAAAACTGATACCAGAAGCCCTAAAACTCTTCAAGATTTCATTCAAGGTGTGCAACAAGAGTTTGATAAGTACGAGGTTTCTAAGCTAAATAAGATTTTCCTAAGTCTACAGACATGCATGATTGAAGTCATGAACCATGGAGGAGGAAATGGGTACGATCCCCCTCATGTGAACAAAGACAGATTGGAAAGACTAGGTATACTACCTGAAAGGCTTAAGATTCCAGCAGAAGTTTATGCAAATGCCAAACAAATCCTACAAGCAGCAAAGGAACAAGAGGCCAAGGAACAAGAGACAAAGGAACACATGACAAGTAAACAAGTGAAGCAAGTGAAGAAGAGGCAAAGAAAAAACAAGCAAGCACCAATGGAACAAGAAGCAAGTGAACAAGCAACAAGCGAACAAGAGACAAAGGAACACACGACAAGTGAACAAGTGAAGCAAGTGAAGAAGAGGCAAAGAAAAAATAAGCAAGCACCAATGGAACAAGAAGCAAGTGAACAAGCAACAAGCGAACAAGAGACAAAGGAACACATGACAAGTAAACAAGTGAAGCAAGTGAAGAAGAGGCAAAGAAAAAACAAGCAAGCACCAATGGAACAAGAAGCAAGTGAACAAGCAACAAGCGAACAAGAGACAAAGGAACACATGACAAGTGAACAAGTGAAGCAAGTGAAGAAGAGACAAAGAAAAAATAAGCAAGCACCAATGGAAGAAGAAGCAAGTGAACAAGCAACAAGCGAACAAGAGACAAATGTACACGCGACAAGTGAACAAGTGAAGCAAGCGAAGAAGAGGTAAAGGAAAAATAAGCAAGCACCAATGGAACAAGAAGCAAGTAAACAAACGACAAGCGAACATGAGGAAAAGGTACACGTGACAAGTGAACAAGTGAAACAAGCGAAGAAGAGGCAAAGAAAAAATAAGCAAGCACCAATGTAACAAGAAGCAAGTGAACAAGCAACAATCGAACAAGAAGTGAGCAAGTGAAGAAGTGTAGCAAGTAAACAAGTGTTTGTGTGCACTAATGTTGCTTCTTAAACACCCTGTTATTATGTGTTTATCTAGCCTACTCAAAAGATGTGCACTGAACAAGATATTGTATGTGTTGTGATGTGCAAGAGGATTATGCAAGCAAGCAAGATATCGTATGTGTTGTTATGTGCAAGAAGATTAAGCAAGCTACTGTATGTTCAGTAGAGTACTCCACTTTACAATTGTAATCCGAATATAATTTGAACAGGACAATACTACTGTATATTCATTTCCAAAAATAGTAGACATGAGTAGGTCAGAAAGAATCATCATTCCCACAAATCTACTTCCTTTTAGGAGCAATAATCAACAACATAAAAAACAGAAAAACACATGTTGACAACAGCAATACACGCCTAATTAATCCATACATCAGGACTCAAGAGTAAAGCACTCTAAAAATTAGTAGTAAAGCAAACTTTACCAGAGGTTTATAAAATGGCAGTACTTAAGTAAAGTTCAGTAGCCTAAGATTTGTGTGTGTGGAGTACCTTCAATTTTCTTGGGAGTGAATAGGCTATGGTTGCATGTTGTTAATGACTGAAAAATCAACTACTGTAGGTGCATAATACTCCCACAACAGTACCAGTTTTGCGTGGGAGTATATTCTGCTGCAAGCTAAAAATATATAACAAATCTGAGCATGCACCGTTCTACTCCTGACTGTGGGAGACATGCTATACTATTTCAATCAAAAGATAATATGACGAGAGTTCTGACCAGCTTGTCAGCCTTCTCCTTGTTATGCTCTAGAACTAACCTGATTAAAATCACACAATATACTGCACTAACTGCAGTAACCGATTAAATAAATATTGACAGTAGCATTCCTTATATACTCCTCCATTTGAGTGGAAATTGAACAATAAAATTGAATTATTCTAATCAGAGTAGTAAAGAAAATCCTCAAATAAGAAAGCCCTTGAATTATTCTAGAAAAAAGGTAAATCATCAAACAAGAAAGCTTATCTACGATGAATATTCAGTGAACATTACTCATGTCAGTAGCAGTGAACGCTGATGGAGTAATTGCTTAGAGTAATTAGTGAATATTGTTAAGTGAACAATATTCAGTACTAAGAACAATAAGAAAAATAACACTCTTGTTAGATGTGCTTTCAGACATCTTCTTAGTAGGCAACCTGTCACTGTATTCAGAGACCTGGAAACTATTCAAAGAGAAACTAGAGTGATCAAGGTACATCAGTACACTTGTCCCACTTAGGATTAAATTGAGACATGGAGTTCAATTCATAATACAGAGACTACACTAACACCACTTATCCGCTGCCAAGAGCACAAACAATTCAAAGAGGAACTAATCTGAGAGGCCATGTCAAACTAGAGCAACCTAGAGTATTCAGAGAGGAACTAGTGATACACTAAAATACAGCAGAGAGAGGAGAAGAGAGGAAGTGCCAGACGCACCGTGGCAGGCGACGGTCACTGAGATGACGAAGACGCATTCCAGTTGCTCTGCTCCTCCGTTTCTCCTGCGCCGTCTTCCTGCTGCTCCGGAGCTGCTCCAGATCCGCCGGCGCATGCAGATCTAACATCTCCTCGCCCAGCAGCACGTCGCTGCGCACGCAGATCCACCGCCTCCTAGACCAGCAGCACCTCGATGAAGGACGAAAATATAGCTCCTCCTCGCCTAGCAGCACGTCGTTCGTGCATAAAAATGTAAACTTTGACCTCCAAATCTCTGGCTCGGGCCAGGTGCGAGAGGAAAATGAGTGCGGGAAGAATCGGTGTGGTCAGGACTAGGAGGCGGTGGGTAGAAGTGAGTAAAACGCCGGCGGCGGCGAGGCGCAGAGAAAGACGGCGGGGACATGGAGGGGCGGCGATGGGAGAGATGGGTGAGAGAGGGAGGGGAATGAGCGAGCGAGGCGACACGACTGTCTGTAAGCGAGGGGTAGAATCAGAAACTCAGGATATTTCGTAACGTGAAAAAACTTGACCGTCGATATCTTAAACGTCTTATATTCCGGAATGGAGGGAGTACTTGGCCAAGATAGCTACTAACAACGGAAAGCATGCAAGATCACAAATAACAAAGACATGATAGAATCAATAATCAATCCGAAATAGCATCTCAATATCCATCGGATCCTCGCAAACACAACATGTATGGATTACAAATAGATGATCTTGATCATGAACGGAGCTCACAAGATCTACACATGAAAGCACAAAGGAGGAGAACCAGCCATCTAGCTACTACATGGATCCGTAGTCCAAGGATGAACCACTCACGCATCACACCGGAGGCTTGCATGGTGATGAAGAAGGCCTCCAGGGTGAATTCCCCTCTCCGGCAGGGTGCCGGGAAGAGCTTCAGATCCCTCCCGATCTAGGGATGGAGATGACAGCGGCTGTAGACTCTTTCGTGGATTTTTGATCGGGTACTTAGGGTTTTGGTCCCGAGGGAAATATATAGGCGGAAGGAGAGGCCGAGGGGGTGCTGGGGTCGGCCAGACCACCGCGCGGGCCAGGACTAGCCGCACAGCCAGGTGGTGTGTCCGGCCCCCAGCTCTTCTTCGTCTTGTATTCTGGCATCAGATGTCTTCCGGAAAAATAGGCACTTTGGCGTTTGTCCCGTCCAATTCCGAGAATATTCATTTTCTGACTTTCCTGGAACCAAAAACAGCAGAAAACAGGTAGCTGGCACTGTGGCTCTTGTTAATAGGTTAGTCTAAGAAATCATATGAAAAGTACTCCAAAGTGTGGACAAAACACAAGAAAGTAGATAAAACCAAGCATGGAACATCAAAAATTATAGATACATTTGCAATGTATCAAGGAGATAGATCTCATGATCAGAAACCTTCACTTTTGCATCGGAGCAGAAGTTCTTTGTCTTTTAGATCCGATCTTTTCCGGTCCGTCGGCTCCAATTATAGCACCTGAGGCAACACCAGCAACTTCTATCGACTCCACTCTCGCATCCGATAAGCACCGAAGACAACAACGACTACACCGTAAATTTGGGGGACTTTACCAATCTCTATGACGACCTCTCCTTTGGAACTGACTTTGAAATCCCGTTACCATCACGGTAGACCCGACAAATAGTGAATCTAAGAAAAGCATCGACTCTGGAATTAAAAAAGTAGATTAATACCCAAAGCAAAACCTACAGGATCTCACTAGTCCTCAGGATAGTGTATCCTCGAACTTTGACAATCACAGCAGCAAAACAAACATGGGGCGCCACCAGGTGTGCATGATCATAGGAGCAGTAGGAGTAGACGAAGGAACCTTGATACGTCCATTTTGCATCACTATTCTATATCATAATTTACTGTTATTCATTGATATATTTCATATTAAGAGATGATACTTATGTTATTTCATGTATTTTTGCATGGTTGATGACTATTGGAGGATGGACCACTGAAGTCAGGATTCTGATGGAAAAGGCACTATTTGGAGGCAAAATTTGCGAAGATCATAAAATCTCGGAAAATATATGGAAAATCCTATTTTTCCATAAGACGAAGGAAGCCAGAAGGGGAAGTGGAGATGGGCCACAGGGGGCCCACACCACCCCCTAGCGCAGGACAACCCTGGCCGCGCCACAAGGTGGTGTGGCCACCCTGGCCCACCCCTGGCATCGCCCTTTGGTGTATATAATCCCCTCGAAACCCTATGAATCGGGGGAGCAACCATAGAAAGATTCCGCCGCCTTTGCGGGGCGGAAACTGCAGAGAGAGAAAGAGCTCTCCGGCAGGCAACAGAAATCTGCCGGGGAAATTCCTTCCCGGAGAGGGGAGATCATCGCCATCAACACCGTCATCAAGCTAGACTTCATCGGGATCATCAACATCATCATCTTCATCATCATCATCATCATCTCCACCAGCACCATCATCACCACTCCATACCGCTGTAACAATTGGGTTAAATCTTGCATAGTTCTTAGGGGAAACTTTCCCGGTGTTGATTACTTGTTGTAGTTGATGCTATTGAGTGGAACCATTGAATTATCATTCATGTTCAGATTGTTACTTATCATTATTTCATCTCTGATCTTGATCCATATGATGTCTCGTGAGTAGTTCATTTAGTTCTTGAGGACATGGGAGAAGTCATGTTGTTAGTAGTGGAATTGTGTTGAGAAAGATTCAATAGTTTGATATTTAAGTTGTGGTGTTATTCTTCTAGTGGTGTCATGTGAACGCTGACTACATGATACTTCACCTTTATGGGCCTAGGGGAATGGATTGTGTATTTGGCTACTAATCGTAGGGGTTGCCAGAGTGACAGAAACCTGAAACCCCGTTAGGAAACCTTTGCACAAGGCAGTGTAGGATCTCAGAGTTTAAGGCTGTGGTTAGGTTTCTATCTTAATTACTTTCTTGTAGTTGCGGATGCTTGCAAGGGGTGTAATCACAAGTATGTATTAGTCCTAGGAAGGTCAGTACATTAGGACAGGTTCACCCACACAACACTTATCCAACTAGAGAAGATTAATCAACTATATGAAGCGAAAGCAATTGACAGTATTCCCATGCGTCCTCGAGAACGTTTGGCCACATTAAGTAATACAACCCGCTTGTCCTTTGCTAAAGAAATGATTGGGCCACTTGCTGCAATTATTATTATTGTCTTTTATTTACTCGCACTTTATTTATCTACATTATCAAAAAACCTAAAAATCCGTTTGCTAAGTATTTACAGAGAATTCCTGATCCAAACCACTCTTCAACACCTTCTTCTCCTCATTGGGTTCGACACTCTTACTTATCGAAAATACTGCGATACACCCCCTATACTTGTGGGTCATCAAGACTATTTTCTAGCACCGTTGTCGGGGAGCAAAGCGCTATTGAAGAGTGGAACTGGTAAAGGAAACTTATACTATGAGTATTGTTTACTTCTATTAGTTACTTTATTTCAATATGGATAATTCTTTAGTTTCTTATTTTGTAATGCTACTACCACTGCTAAGGTAATAAATGAACCACCACCTGCTGAAAATGATACTTTTAAAATACCTACAAGAATTATTGATTGTGTTATGGATAACTATTATGTTGGAGATGGAACTTTCCATCCCGGTGATCATTTGCTCTTTATACACGAATTATGTGGGTTGTTCAAGTGTGCAGGTATTACAACAGATCAAGTCAAGAATAAGTTATTCTCATTATCACTAAAAGGAAGAGCTGAGAAATGGTACAAGCTGCTGAAGAATGGCCAATCTCTTGAATGGGAGGAAGTTGTACCCCTCTTTTATTCAAAATTTTATCCTCCTAGTGAGATTCATAAAGATCAAAATCAAATATACAACTTTTGGCCCCGTGATGGAGAGAGTACAGCTCAAGCTTGGGGGAGATTGAAGTTACTAATGCTCAAATGTCCTATTCATGAGTTCCCTGACAATATTATTATCAATAACTTTTATGCAAGGCTTTGTCTTCATGATAAGGATCTATTGGATGCTTCTTGTGCTGGATCATTTACACACATGGAAGAAGAAGCTAAATGGGATCTTCTAGACCGTATTCAAGACAATGTTGAAGCATGGGAGAATGATAAAGGAAGAAAGTTAGGTATAAATTATGATTATGAATGCATTAAATCTTTTATGGGAACTGATGACTTTCATAATATTAGTAATGCTTATGGTCTTGATTCTCAAAGTATTGCAAATTATTTTAAGGCTTTTGCTTCTTATATTAAAATTCCTAAAACGAAATGGAATAAGTATCATGAGCCATATAAAGATATTGTTAATCGTGTTCCTGTAAGAGATACTGAAGTTTATACTGCTAATCATATTTTACCTGAACCTTACATTGAGAAAATGCCTTTCCCAGTTAAGATAAAGGAACATTCTATGATAGCTAGTATGGTTAATGAAAGTACAAAGAAAGCTGTAGAACCCAATGACCAAATAGATGATGAACCTGCAGTAGAAAATATGAAAGACTTTGTCGCTAAAAATGTAGAAGATGGGCACATTATCCTCTGTAAGGATACTTCTAAAATTGTTTCACATCCTAATGGAACTAGGAAAGCTAGTGTCCATGTGTTTTCTGTCTGAATAAGTGATCATTGCTACAATGGTTCATGTGATAGTTATATCATTAAATTTATGCACGATACTGAAAGTTACTATGAGAGAGGGAAAGTTGTCCTTATGCATCTCAATAATATTAAGTTCTCTCGCTTTATGTTGAAAGTCTTTATGTTGCACTTGTTTTGCCTTCCTATGCTAGTAGCCTCTAGTTTCAACAATTTATTTTCTTACAAAATTCCTTTGCATAGGAAGTGGGTTAGACTTAAAAACGTGTATATTTGCTTCTTAATGCTCTCTTTTACTTCAATTCATATTCTTATGTGAGCATCATTGAAATTTATCATGCCTATCTTAATGGCTATAAAGAAAGAGCTTTTTGGGAGACAACCCAATATATTTTTGCTTTTAGTTTATTTTTGTTTATTTGAGTCTCGGAAGTTATTACTTCTGAATAACCTGTCCTTATCCTTTTTGTTTGGTTTTCGTGTCAAGATCAGCCTCTAATTAGAGAGAAGTAAGATTTGGGGAAGTCGTTGTCCCAAAACAGATTTTTGTGCTTCACCGTAAAAAATCATGAAAAATCCCGGAACGTCATACTGATCTGTAATTGTTTTGTGTGCGTGCCCCAGGTTATTATTTAACTTTCGTTAGTTTTGTACTTTTTGATTTGAGTAACAGAAGATTTTCGAAAATTTTGATCTTTACCTGCTGGTCTGTTTTGACAGATTTCTGCCATTCCTGCATTTGTCTCTTAAATCGAATTCCTTTTTGAATTCCTTTTCGGCATTCGAGAGGAGTTGTTTTAGTAGCTTATGTTTTGATGGATTTCAGTTGAAATTGAACTTAAAAGTTTATTACCTTGCATGCACTAATGTTGCTAATGAGAATTGTGTGAAGTTTTGTGTGAAAGAAATTTCCAAGTTGTAGGAGAAAATGATGTAATAAGATGGTGAATGGTCAAAAGACTCAAGCAATATGTTTATGAAGATGAAGATATTGATGTTATTCAAGTGGTGACTCCGGAATTTTTTATTAAAGACCAAATTTAGAGACCTGCAGAGTCTGTTTTCGAATAGGTAATAGTTCTGATAAGGAAAGGTCCGCACAAAACCTTCAAAGTTATATTTTTGCAGTTTTCATCTAACATGAGAATTAATGAGTCGAAAGAGGGACGGAAACGGAGCCTGGGTGGCTCACACCACCCCGTGGCACGGGCCCACCAGGCCGCGCCACCAGGGGTGTGGCCACCCTAGAGCCCGTCTCCGAACCGTTTTCTCCCAATACTTTCCTTTTGTTGTTAAACTTTGTAATATACAATCCCCAGGATCCCCCGAGGTCCGTATATCGAGTTCTCATCGTGTTTTCGTTTCGATCTGCTTCTATGAGGAACTTTTCTCAAAGTTTAGAAGCACAATGGTCTCTGCCAACGATAAGGGCAAGGAGCCTATGGAAGATGATCTCCAAGACTTTGAGGAGGAGGAGGAGATTGAGAGTGAAGTTGAAGAGGAGGCAAAGGAAGACCAGCATATGGACACCAGCACCACCGTTGCAAGCATTAGAGTGGTGGTGAATCCTGCCAAGTTCAAAAGGACTGCACGGATGTCCACTGGAGGGAAGCTTCCGCGTCATTGCTTGGCTTCACGGTCACCTCCTCCACACACCAAGAATCCCTTCCATACCCTTATTCATGAGCAGCAATTCCAAAATATGCCCAAGGAAAAATTACCCTCCAATTGGGATATGCCTCGTTCTAACCATGCAGGAAAAGAATACTTCAAGGAGGAAGAGTGGGGAAAGAATCGCAAGAGGTAGGATTCATAGCCCGACATGATCATGAACCGCATTGAGCACAATTCGGAGTTGATTCGTACTCTCACCTTAGAGATTGAGGATTCGAGGGAATTGATTGAAAAGCTCATCAAGATAACACCACCACCACTGAAGTGTTGGAGATATGCCCTAGAGGTAATAATAAATGTAGTTATTATTATATATCTTTGTGTTTATGATAAATGTTTACATTCATGCTATAATAGTATTAACAAGGAAACCATTAATACTTGTGTGATTTGTAAACTTAATTTGAAGTCCCTAGTATGGCCTCTATACTTCACTAGCTTGTTGGTTGATTGATGATGTGGTTTCTTTGTCATGAACATTGAGATGTTATCAACAACAAGATCATATCGTTAGGAGAATGATATGGTGGACATACTCCTATAGACAAGCGTAGCATAAAGATCAAGTCATTTCAATAGTTCAATTGCTATATGCTTTCTGATACATAGTAACCTAATTCCTTCGACCATGAGATCATGCATATTGCCTTTACTGGATGGATGCTTTGATGTCATCAAACACCACACCGTAACAGGGTGGCTATAAAAGTGGCATTGGGTGTTCGGAAAGTATTGGTTGAAACACATGGATCAAGAGTGGGATTTGTCCATCCACATGACGGATAGATATTCTCTGGGCCCTCTCGGTGAAATGTCATCCAATTAGCTTGCAAGCATGTGACTTGGTCACAAGGGATCACATATCACGGGAACGAGAAAAGAGTACTTATCAGTAACGAGGTTGAACTAGGTATGCAGAGATACCGACGATCATGACCTCGGATAAGTAACATATCGTGAGACAAAGGGAAATTGGTATCGTATGTAAGTGGTTCATTCGATCGCAAAGTAATTGTAGAAATATGTGGGAGCCATATGAATTTCCAGATTCCTCTATTGGTTATTGTTCGGAGAAGTGTCTCGATCATGTCCGCATAATTCACGAACCGTAGGGAGACACACTTAAGGATTCGACGTTGTTTGAGTAGTTATGGTATTATGAGAAAGAGACCGAATGTTGTTCGGAGTCTCGGATGGGATCCGGGATATCACGAGGTGATCCGGAATAGTCCGGAGAATAAGATTCATATAAGGAAAGTCCCATTTCGGAGTTGGGGAATGGTTCCGGTGTTTTCATCGGGAACATTCTAGAAGGTCCCGGAATGTCCGGCACTCCGGGGGGGAAGGGGTACATGAATGTGTCATTGCAAGTTGGAATGATTGCATCATGTACTAAGTGTTCTCGCTGTCCAAAATAAAGGGTTTATTTAATTCCTAAATTGGAAAAGTCAAACGGCTAGTTTGAAAGTCAAACTGCCAGTTTTGGAAAGTGGGAAGAGGAGGAGAAGAGGAGACCGACTTGGGGAAGGAGTCCCCAAGCCGGCGGCCAGCTCCAAGCCGAGTTGGGGAGGGACTCCCTCCCTCCCCTGGCGCGCCAGCCCTCCCACCTATAAAGGGAGGGGCAGGGCTCCCCTCCCAACACACACAAGTTCCTATCCTCTAAACTAGAAACTAGACCTAGACCCCGGTTTAGAGCTGTTTCGGTTTAGAGCCTTCTAATTGGTTTAGAGCCCTCTAATTGGTGTGTCTAATTACTAGACCACTAATAGCCTCTCTCATAAGCTCCACCATACTCGCACCGGCTTAAGGCGAAGCCCTGCGGGATCTCCCCTCTACCTCCGGTACCACGCCGTTGTGCTGCCGGAATCGCGAGGAGAGTGCTACAACCTCCGCTGCCTGCTGGAACAAGGGAGAGGAAGGTCTTCGTCGAGTACCGAACGTGTGACCGACTGCGGGAGCGCTGCGGGAACGCGGCGCCGGAAGGATCGTCTACGCGATCTTGAGATCGGAAAGAGTACGACTACATCACCCACGAGAATCTGCTCTCGTTAAACACTTTGGAATCTTCGAGGGTGAGTTATTCCATCGACTCGTTGCTACAATCTAGTAGATAGATCTTGGCTTGTTTGTTTGTATGCGATAGAAAATTTTTGTTTTCCATGCTACGAACCCCTACAGTGGTATCAGAGCCGTGTCTATATGTAGATCTGTTGCACGAGTAGAACACAATGATCATTGTGGGCGTTGATGCTTTTATTGTAGATTGCTTTTTGTGTACTTTGCATCTTGCGGTATGTTGGGATGAAGCGGCCCGGGCTAACCTTACATGACATCGTTCATGAGACTTGCTCCACGCTTGACATGCAACTCGTTTTGCATAAGTGGCTTTGCGGGTGCCTGTTTCTCCTAGCATAGTAAAGATCCAATTTACAACGGGTGATCAACAATGCTAGTATCAATGTTGTGGTTCTTGTTCGTAAGTTAGAACGACACTTATGGAAAGCCCCAAACCACGTAAAATATGCAAAGAAAGTAGAAGCGTCTAACTTTGTTTTGCAGGGGTGTGCAGTGATGTGATATGGCCATGATTGTGATTATATTTGATGTATGCAATGTTCCTTATTGTAAGTTGGCAACCGGCAGGAGCCATATGGTTGTCTTTAATTTCTGTTAAGACCTGCGTGTCTATTCAAAATAGTTGTA
This sequence comes from Avena sativa, assembly GCA_916181665.1. Lineage (NCBI taxonomy): Eukaryota > Viridiplantae > Streptophyta > Magnoliopsida > Poales > Poaceae > Avena > Avena sativa. The sequence goes on from OV702289.1 coordinate 691,291,423, forward strand.
ATAGTTGAAGCTGGTGGACGACAACCATGGAGAAGCGTCATTGACCTTGATGCTATGCCGGTGATGGAGATCATATTCGTGCTTGAAGATGGAGATCGGAAGCACAAAGAAGAAAGGCCATATCATATCACATATTATGAATTGCATGTGATGTTAATCCTTTATGCATCTTGTATTGCTTAGTAGACGACGGTAGCATTATAAGATGATCCCTCATGCACATAAATTTCAAGTTCTAAAAGTGTTCACCCTTAGTATGCACCGTTGCCAAAGCTTGCTGCTTCGAAGCACCACGTGATGATCGGGTGTCTTTGATTCCGCGGGTGACTACAACGTAAGCAAGCCAGATTTGCTTATGCGGAAGCTAAGGTTTGATCTTGACGAGCCTAGCATGTACAGACATGGCCTCAGGAACACGGATCGCCGAAAGGCAAAGCATGAATCATATAGTAGATATGATGAACATGATGATTGTTCGCCATTAAAACTATATCAGCTCTCGTGATGATCGGTGTTGATGTAGTGGATTTGGTTCGTGTGATCACTAAAACAATGTGAGGGATGTTGTTTTGAGTGGGAGTTCACCTAGTTTAATTTCATTAATTAATTTGAACTCAATTTGTCATAAACTTAGTCTAAACTATTGCAAATATGTTGTAGATCAATGGCAGCCCCTACCATCAATTTTAATGCGTTCCTAGAGAAAGAAAAGTTGAAAAACAATGGAAGCAACTTCGCGGATTGGTTCCGCAATTTGAGGATTGTCCTCACAGCTGGTAATTTGACCTATGTGCTGGATGCACCGCTAGGTGACCCACCTGCAGCTGATGCTACCGATGAAGTAAAGAATGTTTACCTCGCTCGGAAGAATCAGTACTCCATAGTTCAGTGTGCTATCTTGTATGGTTTAGAATCGGAGCTTCAGAAAAGGTTTGAAGAGTCAGATCCATATGATATTGTCGAGGATCTCAAATTAATCTTTGAGACTCATGCGGCAATTGAAAGTTATGAAGCTTCTGAAAAGTTCTTTAACTGCAAGATGGAAGAGGGTAGCTCCGTCAGTGAGCATGTGCTTAAGATGTCTGGGCACGCAAATAAACTTCAAAGTTTGGGTATAGTGATTCCTAATACTTTGGGAGTTTACCGCATCCTCCAATCACTACCACCAAGTTACAAGAACTTTGTGATGAACTACAACATGCAGAACATGAACAAAGAGTTGCCAGAACTATTTGCTATGTTAAAATCTGCAGAAGTGGAGATCAAGAAAGAGCACCAAGTGTTGATGGTCAATAAGACCACCAAATTCAAGAAAGGCAAGTCTAAGCAAAAGGGACACTTCAAGAAGGGTGGTAAGAAAGTTACCACGCCGACGAAGAAGACCAAGGCTGGACCCAAGCCTGATACTGAGTGCTTTTACTGCAAGGGAGAAGGTCACTGGAAGCGGAATTGCCCAAGGTACTTGGCGGATTTGAAGAACGGCAACATCAAGAAGAAAGGTATATCTGATATACATGTTATTGATGTGTATCTCACTAGTACTCGTAGTAGTGCCTGGGTATTTGATACTGGTTCGGTTGCTCATATTTGTAACTCGAAACAGGAGCTGCAGAATAAACGGAAGCTAGTGAAGAACGAGGTGACGATGCGCGTAGGAAACGGATCAAAGGTTGATGTGATCGCGGTCGGCACGCTACCTCTTCATCTACCATCGGGATTAGTTTTATACTTAAATAATTGTTATTTGGTGCCTGCATTAAGCATGAACATTATATCAGGATCTTGTTTATTGCGAGACAGTTACTTATTTAAATCCGAGAATAATGGTTGTTCGATTTATATGAGTAATGTGTTTTATGCACATGCACCTTTGATAGATGGTCTATTCATATTGAATCTCGATAGTGGATATACACATATTAATAACATTGAAGCTAAACGATTGAAATCAAGCGATAACTCGACCTATATGTGGCACTGTCGTCTTGGTCACATTGGAGTGAAACGTATGAAGAAACTCCATTCCGATGGACTTCTTGAAGCACTTGATTTTGAATCACTTGAAAGATGCGAAGCATGTCTGATGGGTAAAATGACTAAGACTCCATTTTCTGGTATGATGGAGCGAGCTACAGACTTATTGGAAATCATACATACCGATGTGTGTGGTCCAATGAGTGTAGCATCGCGCAGTGGTTATCGTTATGTTCTTACCTTCACGGATGACTTGAGTAGATATGGGTATATCTATTTCATGAAACATAAGTCCGAAACTTTCGAGAAGTTTAAGGAGTTTCAAAGTGAGGTAGAGAATCAACGTAACAAGAAGATTAAATTTCTACGTTCTGATCGTGGAGGTGAATATCTAAGTTACGAGTTTGGCGAGCATTTGAAGAAATGTGGAATACTTTCGCAGTTGACACCGCCAGGAACACCACAGCGTAATGGTGTGTCTGAACGTCGTAATCGAACTCTCTTAGATATGGTTCGTTCTATGATGTCACTTACAGATTTACCGCTATCATTTTGGGGTTATGCATTAGAAACAGCCGCATTCACTTTAAATAGGGCACCGTCTAAATCCGTTGAAACGACACCGTATGAATTATGGTTTGGGAAGAAACCTAAATTGTCGTTCCTTAAAGTTTGGGGATGCGAAGCCTATGTAAAGAAGTTACAGCCGGACAAGCTTGAACCCAAAGCGGAAAAATGCGTCTTCATAGGATACCCGAAGGAAACTGTTGGGTATACCTTCTATCATAGATCCGAAGGCAAAATCTTCGTTGCTAAGAATGGATCCTTTCTAGAGAAGGAATTTCTCTCGAAAGAAGTGACTGGAAGGAAAGTAGAACTCGACGAGGTTGTCGAACCTTCTCTCGAAATTGCGAGTAGCGCAGCACCGGAAGAAGTTCCTGTGGTGCCTGCACCAATAAGAGAGGAAGCTAATGATGGTGATCATGAAACTTCGGTTGAAGTTGCTACAGAGCCTCGGAGGTCAACGAGAACTCGTACCACTCCAGATTGGTATGATTCCGTTATGAATGTCATGTTGGTGGATAACACCGATGACCCCGAGACATATGAGGAAGCGATGATGAGCCCAGATTCCAATAAATGGCAAGAAGCCATGAAATCCGAGATTGGATCCATGTACGAAAACCAAGTATGGACTTTGGTGGACTTACCGGATGGCCGGAAGGCTGTCGAGAACAAATGGATATTCAAGAAGAAAACAGATGCTGATGGTAATATTACTGTCTATAAAGCTCGACTTGTCGCAAAAGGGTTTCGACAAATTCAAGGAGTTGACTACGATGAGACTTTCTCACCGGTAGCGAAGCTAAAGTCTGTGAGGATTATGTTAGCAATCGCTGCATATTATGATTATGAGATATGGCAGATGGATGTCAAAACAGCATTCCTCAATGGAGACATTGATGAAGAGTTGTATATGATACAACCCAAAGGTTTTGTCGATCCTAAAGATGCTAACAAGGTATGCAAGCTTCAACAGTCCATCTATGGATTGAAGCAAGCATCCCGAAGTTGGAATCAACGTTTTGATAAGGTAATCAAAAGTTTTGGTTTTATACAAACTTATGGAGAAGCTTGTATTTACAAGAAAGTGAGTGGGAGCTCTGTAGCATTCTTAATACTGTATGTGGATGACATATTGTTGATTGGGAATGATGTAGACCTTCTTAATAGTGTCAAGGAATATTTGAATAATAGTTTTTCAATGAAGGATCTTGGCGAAGCAGCTTACATATTAGGCATAAAGATTTATAGAGATAGATCGAAACGCCAAATATCATTGTCACAAAGTACATATTTGGACAAAGTTCTAAAGAGGTTTGGAATGGAAGATAGCAAGAAAGGGTTCTTGCCCATGTTGTCCAATACGACCTTGAGTAAAACTCAAAGTCCGACATCGGCAGAAGATAGAGAAAAGATGAGTAAGACTCCCTATGCCTCAGCCATAGGATCTCTAATGTATGCCATGCTATGTACTAGACCCGACATCGCATATGCTGTTAGTCTAACTAGCAGATATCAAAGTGATCCAGGAGTGGATCATTGGACAGCGGTCAAAAACATCCTTAAGTACTTGAGAAGAACTAAGGATATGGTTCTTTCTTATGGAGGTGATGAACAGCTCGTTGTTAATGGTTACACCGATGCTAGTTGGAACACCGATCCGGATGATTCTAAATCACAATCTGGATACGTATTTATTTTGAATGGTGCAGCAGTTAGCTGGAGGAGTGCAAAGCAAAGCGTTGTGGCGAGATCTTCAACTGAATCGGAATACATGGCTGCTTCGGAGGCTTCACAAGAAGCGATATGGATGAAAGAGTTCATTACAGAGCTGGGTGTGGTTCCTAGTGCGCTGGACCCAATGTCTATCTACTGTGATAACATGGGCGCCATAGCCAATGCGCAAGAACCAAGGTCACACAAGAAGCTGAAGCATATCAAGCTACGTTTCCACGCTATTCGAGAACATATCCAGGATGGGGATATAAAGATTTGCAAAGTACACACAGATCTGAATGTGGCGGATCCGTTGACTAAACCTCTCCCAAGGGCAAAACATGACCAACACCAAACTGCCATGGGTGTTCGGTATATTACCATGTAATCTAGATTAGATGACTCTAGTGCAAGTGGGAGACTGTTGGAGATATGCCCTAGAGGTAATAATAAATGTAGTTATTATTATATATCTTTGTGTTTATGATAAATGTTTACATTCATGCTATAATAGTATTAACAAGGAAACCATTAATACTTGTGTGATTTGTAAACTTAATTTGAAGTCCCTAGTATGGCCTCTATACTTCACTAGCTTGTTGGTTGATTGATGATGTGGTTTCTTTGTCATGAACATTGAGATGTTATCAACAACAAGATCATATCGTTAGGAGAATGATATGGTGGACATACTCCTATAGACAAGCGTAGCATAAAGATCAAGTCATTTCAATAGTTCAATTGCTATATGCTTTCTGATACATAGTAACCTAATTCCTTCGACCATGAGATCATGCATATTGCCTTTACTGGATGGATGCTTTGATGTCATCAAACACCACACCGTAACAGGGTGGCTATAAAAGTGGCATTGGGTGTTCGGAAAGTATTGGTTGAAACACATGGATCAAGAGTGGGATTTGTCCATCCACATGACGGATAGATATTCTCTGGGCCCTCTCGGTGAAATGTCATCCAATTAGCTTGCAAGCATGTGACTTGGTCACAAGGGATCACATATCACGGGAACGAGAAAAGAGTACTTATCAGTAACGAGGTTGAACTAGGTATGCAGAGATACCGACGATCATGACCTCGGATAAGTAACATATCGTGAGACAAAGGGAAATTGGTATCGTATGTAAGTGGTTCATTCGATCGCAAAGTAATCGTAGAAATATGTGGGAGCCATATGAATTTCCAGATTCCTCTATTGGTTATTGTTCGGAGAAGTGTCTCGATCATGTCCGCATAATTCACGAACCGTAGGGAGACACACTTAAGGATTCGACGTTGTTTGAGTAGTTATGGTATTATGAGAAAGAGACCGAATGTTGTTCGGAGTCTCGGATGGGATCCGGGATATCACGAGGTGATCCGGAATGGTCCGGAGAATAAGATTCATATAAGGAAAGTCCCATTTCGGAGTTGGGGAATGGTTCCGGTGTTTTCATCGGGAACATTCTAGAAGGTCCCGGAATGTCCGGCACTCCGGGGGGGAAGGGGTACATGAATGTGTCATTGCAAGTTGGAATGATTGCATCATGTACTAAGTGTTCTCGCTGTCCAAAATAAAGGGTTTATTTAATTCCTAAATTGGAAAAGTCAAACGGCTAGTTTGAAAGTCAAACTGCCAGTTTTGGAAAGTGGGAAGAGGAGGAGAAGAGGAGACCGACTTGGGGAAGGAGTCCCCAAGCCGGCGGCCAGCTCCAAGCCGAGTTGGGGAGGGACTCCCTCCCTCCCCTGGCGCGCCAGCCCTCCCACCTATAAAGGGAGGGGCAGGGCTCCCCTCCCAACACACACAAGTTCCTATCCTCTAAACTAGAAACTAGACCTAGACCCCGGTTTAGAGCTGTTTCGGTTTAGAGCCTTCTAATTGGTTTAGAGCCCTCTAATTGGTGTGTCTAATTACTAGACCACTAATAGCCTCTCTCATAAGCTCCACCATACTCGCACCGGCTTAAGGCGAAGCCCTGCGGGATCTCCCCTCTACCTCCGGTACCACGCCGTTGTGCTGCCGGAATCGCGAGGAGAGTGCTACAACCTCCGCTGCCTGCTGGAACAAGGGAGAGGAAGGTCTTCGTCGAGTACCGAACGTGTGACCGACTGCGGGAGCGCTGCGGGAACGCGGCGCCGGAAGGATCGTCTACGCGATCTTGAGATCGGAAAGAGTACGACTACATCACCCACGAGAATCTGCTCTCGTTAAACACTTTGGAATCTTCGAGGGTGAGTTATTCCATCGACTCGTTGCTACAATCTAGTAGATAGATCTTGGCTTGTTTGTTTGTATGCGATAGAAAATTTTTGTTTTCCATGCTACGAACCCCTACATGAAGAAGTAATTCATCATCAGGTTTTGGCATCCCCTTGGTTTGTTCCAAGCTTGGGGGAGTGCCGCGGTATCACATTTTTTCCTTTTATCTTTTTACCTTTTCAGTAGAGTCATATCATGAATAGAGAAGTTATCATATAGGATGGTTTGCATTGTGGAAGTATCTCCCCTCTAGTTAGTTATCTATGTATCCCTTGGTGTGAGTTGACGTTATGGAATATTAATGAGAAGTTCTATCATTTACTTTTTGCACATCTTATATTAGTTTGCAATTTCTGTTATATTATTGATCTTGTTGTTAGTATTGGTATCACTTTGGGATCATTAAAAAAAATTTAGTTGGTTTTGGCAAACCTGGCTCTGGTCAGTAGCAACACTATTTGAGAATTGAATAAAAAAGAGAAAAGTACTTTTAAGAAATATAATTTCATCATCTTTCTTTCTTGATTGGCTCATAAGCTTAGTATTCTCTAGTTAAGATCTTTTGTGCTTCCAAGGAAGATTGCATGTTTGTTTTTATCACTTGTATGTTTGTTTGTTTCCTCAACCTCTTATGCTTGCTACCCAGCCTTGCTAGCCAAAAATTTGTACTGAGAGGGAATGCTTCTCGTGCATCCAATCCTTAAACCAAAACATATGACATTTGTGTCCACCATGCCTACCTATTAGCATTATTGCTATTCCAAGTAAATTCATGCTTTTATCTACCTTCCGAATTAAACTTGTTATGGGAAAATTAGTGATTAAAGCTCTCACAAACTTGATGGCACACTTTATTTTCTTGCACTTAATAAACTTGAACCATTGTGCCCATCTATGTTGCGTATATGTTTACGTTTTGTAAGTTGTGAATTAGCAGAACCATGTTACCATGGAGAACGCTTTCAACATTGCACTTTATTTAGTTGATATCATGTTCTTTTGCTTATGGATCCCAACAGTGTGAAATAAAAGGGGAGCTTGTAAGCTCATGGAGTTTGTATATGTGTTAGAGAAACGCTTGGGTAGCTAGCCTAAGCCATGCCTAATCATGGTGGAAACTTGCAGCATAACCATAGTGAGCAATCTGTGAAGCATCCTCAATAATAAAAAGAAAAAAAGAGAAAAAAAACCCTATGCAAATAGGAAATAAAAGGATCGATGAGATGCTCATTGTCTGTTGCCTTGTCATTTTGATATGGGAAAGTTCCTGTATCATGGGGCAAGGGGTACCCCGTTGGCGGTTCTCTATGATACACATGTACTTACAATGACAAGAACTTACTCGTGACTAAAGTTGAGTAGTATGAGGATCGGTACTCGTAAGCAAGGGGCATGAGATTTTCACCTTATAACTTGTCAAGCATATCCTCATATTTGTTCACTTTAACCTTAATCACCTAAAGATGCTTATGATAGGGTAATGAGAGCTGAAAGCTAATAAGTACCATAATTTTTGGAAGCTCTTTATGAAACTTGAAATCCCTACTTCCCTCTGCGAAGGGCCTATCTTTTACTTTTTAGTTGAGTTAGTAAACCTATTCCTTACTATCTCAAGCAAGTATTTGAGTTGTTGTGTTTCAATCATTCATATGATGATTTATTCAATCATGTTTCTTATGTTGCTTATTTTGCACACTACTCTTATCTTAGTGAATATTACTTTGAAAGCTATCATTGAAAACACATTATGTTTGAACTCCTGCAAATTGTTAACTATTCTTTGACCAAGAACAAAGTTTGCCATTACCAATTATGATTTACTTTGTGTATCTTTATTGTGTTTCCTTTACTTATTGCAAGTTAAGTTATATAATAGTGAGTTGTCTTCTATTATGATTTATGTATTGATGAATGTGATGCTTCTGTCCGTCTTCTTTTATCGACACTTCACTCCATTAACCTGAGGTCATGTTTATTGAGCTCAGTTTTTGCTTGGGGACAAGCGAAGTCTAAGCTTGGGGGAGTTGATACGCCCATTTTGCATCACTATTCTATATCATAATTTACTGTTATTCATTGATATATTTCATATTAAGAGATGATACTTATGTTATTTCATCTATTTTTGCATGGTTGATGAGTTTTGGAGGATGGACCACTGAAGTCAGGATTCTGATGGAAAAGGCACTGTTTGGAGACAAAATTCGCGAAGATCAGAAAATCCCGGAAAATATATGGAAAATCCTATTTTTCCCGAAGACGAAGGAAGCCAGAAGGGGAAGTGGAGATGGGCCATAGGGGGCCCTCACCACCCCCTGGTGCGGGACAGCCCTGGCCGCGCAACCAGGTGGTGTGGCCACCCTGGCCCACCCCTGGCATCGCCCTTTGGCGTATATAATCCCCTCTAAACCCTAAGATGTAACACCCCAGTTTAGTTAATCTTATATTTAGGGTTGTTTATGCATCCTGAGCATCATTCCTTAAAATGCATGCAAAGAAAATAAAGTTAAACCCTAAAACCTATTTACCCCTCTCTCTAAAACCTATTCAAAATGGTTTTGAATTTTGAAAACTACCAAAGGTGTGGAGCCCAAACAATATACAAGGGCCCTACAATATTTTCTATAGTCTATAAAAGTCTCTGGTATTTTTAAATGGTTCAAAACAAAAAAGTATTTGAAAACACAAATGGAAAGAGAAAACAGAAAAAGAAAAAAGGATTTTCCAAATAAAAACTAAACCAAACTCTATCTGGGCCTCAGCCCAACTCTTCCCCTCGCCCATCTGCTACTCAGCCGCGGAGTAGCAACCAAACTCCCTGATACGTTGCAAACGTATCCATAATTTTTGATGTTCCATACTTGGTTTTATCTACTTTCTTGTGTTTTGTCCACACTTTGGAGTACTTTTCATATGATTTCTTGGACTAACCTATTAACAAGAGGCACAGTGCCAGCTGCATGTTTTCTGCTGCTTTTGGTTCCAGGAAAGTCAAAAAATGAATATTCTCAGAATTTGACGGGACAAAGGCCAAAGTTATTATTTTACCGGGGGACACTTGGAGCCAGAATACGAGACGGAGAAGGGCCAGAGGGCGGTCACACCACCTGGCCGTGCGGCCAGGCCTAGCCCGCGCCAGGGGGTGGTGTGGCTAGCCTAGGCACCCCCTCGGCCTCTCCTTCCGCCTATATATTGCCTCTGATACGGAAACCCTAAGTACCCGATCAAAATTCCACGAAAGAGTCTGTAGCCGTCGTCATCTCCATCCCTAGATCGGGAGGGATCTGAAGCTCTTCCCGGCACCCTGCCGGAGAGGGGAATTCACCCTGGATGCCTTCTTCATCATCATGCAAGCCTCTGGTGTGATGCGTGAGTAGTTCATCTCTGTACTACGGGTCCATGTAGTAGCTAGATGGCTAGTTCTCCTCCTTTGTGCTATCATGTTTAGATCTTGTGAGCTCCGTTCATGATCAAGATCATCTATTTGTAATTCTGCATGTTGTTTTTGCGAGGATCCAATGGATATTGAGATGCTATTTTAGATTGATTATTGATTCTATCATGTCTTTTTATTTGTGATCTTGCATGCTTTCTGTTGTTAGTAGCTATCTTGGCCAAGTAGATGCTAGCAACTCCAACAGTTAGTATTTATGCTCGATAGTGGGTTCATGCCTCTGGTAATCTGGGGAAGTGACAGAAATCTCTAAGGTACTAGATGTGCTGTTGCTACTAGGGAGAAAACAACAATCCTTTGTTCATAGAACAATCGTATTGTTTACTTTACACGCAGTTCGTAAAGCAATAATCTGTTGCTTGCAACTTAATACTGGAGAGGGTTCAGATGATAACCTGAAGGTGGATTATTAGTCATAGATGCAGTTGGATGGCGGTCTATGTATAATGTTGTAACGCCCAATCAAGTTCCAAAGGAGTCAAGATGATTAGTATATGCATGTATTGATTTCTCGGTGTTTATCAATTGCCCCGCTATAATTTGTTCACCCAGCATGTTATCTATCTTAAGGAGAGCCACCTCTAGTGAACTATGGACCCCGGTCCTTTCTTTTACTTTCAATCTACAATCAAACTGTTTACTGCTTTGTGTTTACTTTCTGCAGACTATTACTTCCTTCCATTCGATAAATTTAATCCTTTGTTTTCAGCAAAACCGGTGAGATTGACATCCTCATCGTAAGTTGGGGGCAAAGTTTTGTGGTTGTGTTGTCCAGGTATCCACGTTGCTACTAGCACGGGTAGTGCGCCCTGCCAAGGCTCAGCTAGCTACACCTTTGGGGTGTTTCCTTGCTCCTACTGGATTGATAACCTTGGTTTCGTACTGAGGGAAAACATGCTGCTGTGCTCATCATACCTTCCTCTTAGGGTTCCCCAACGAGCTCGATATAATTTTGGCTATCACAGCCCAGCGCGGCCCAGCCGGCCCGTACCTGTTCGCGTGTTTACCCTTTCTTCTTCCTCGCGCACGGCAGAGAAGCAGCTACGTGCCTGCCCGCCGGTCGTCGATCAGATTCGTGCTAAGATGCTCACTGCCGCCGCTGAGTAGAGGATAAGAACGACCTTGTCGCCCTCTCTCTCCCCATCCCCATTTCCCTCTCTCTCTCTCACTTTGTGCCGTCCACGTGCAGAGGCACCCAAAACCCTAGCTCCGACCGCCGTCTCGCGCCGTCGTCTCCGGTCTTCCCTCGACCAACCCAGCACACCACCAGAACCGCCAATGTCTCCTCCTTTCACCCCTACTCGCGTGAGCCGGTGTGCTCCCAGGCGCCCCAATCAAGCCCGTCTTCCTCGCCTCTGACGCCTCTCACCGGCGCCATTGCCGTCGACCCCGTCCTCCTCTGACCTTGTTGAGGCCCCCAACGATTCAAGGGTAAGCCGCTGGTTCCCCTAGACGTATCCTTTCTCCTCCTCTCGCCCCGGTCAGAGCCCGCGTTGTGCGCCGCCATCGACCATCGCCAGACCTCGCCGTAGATGTAGCTCCGGCTACCAGATTAGGGCGGTGCCACCTCTATGTTACTCGCCTTGCTCCCTCTTTCGAAAGCGCACCCGCACGAAGCTCCGCATGCTCTCTGTCAGCGTCCCCGCCACCGTCTGGCCGTCTTCCGGCAAGGTGACGTCATGTCGACGTCATGCCTACGTGGCACTGGCGTGGCTATGGGTCCCGTGTTGACTGCTGACTGCCAGCGTGGCCAGTTGACCTGGCTCTAGGCCCTGCCATCAGTGTGTGGGTCTAGATCTGCCCCAGTGAGAAAAGTATCTGACCCCGTGATGACGTCAGCCTGGCGCAATAAAGCATTTATAATTGTTTTAATAATTTCAGAAAAAGGTTTAATAATGTAAAATCAATATCTTTTAATCTGCAATTCAGAAAAATACAAATAATATATCAAATGGTTCAGAAAAATAAGATATACCTATCTAAGCTATAATCATGCATTGTTCAACAACTTTCATTACAGGTTTAATTAGAATAACATATGAACCCTCGTAGGTGATTCCGGGGTCTCGCATGTATTAGGATTTGGACCCTTCGGATCTCGCTTAAATTGCCAAGCATGATTTAGGGTTTCATTTCAATAAAATTTAACTTGTCATATCATCATCCTTACTTGAGCATTGCATCGATGCCATGTGTTGATTGTTTCCTTTCTTTTCGGTGTTTACTTCTTCCTGGTAGAATACGATATCGAGATCGAGATCGAAGACCGAGATCAACACCATCGAAGGTCGACGAACAATACTTGACCAACTGTAATCAAGTCAAGTACAAGGCTTCCGAAGATCTATAATTTGAGTATCAACAAACAAGGCAAGCATAGCCCCACCATGATACAATCCTATGCTTTCAAAGTATTTTACTTCTCGCCATGATGCATACGATTCTACTGTGGTCTTTTATCGATAAATAGAGTATCCTATCGGTTGCATTACTCCCTTGAGATTATATTACCTGATCCACTGCTCCTAGCATAACTAGGTTTGGCTTGTGTGCACTGCTAGAGCTTTTATCTGTGTCTTCCTTAGCCATGTGTAGCTATCAGTGCTGGTTCATCCAGAAGATGTACCAAGTGCAGAGAATCTAGTATGACAGGAGAACGAGGTACACTGATGAGGTAAGATCAGAGGTAAAGGTTAAACATGCTAAGGATTATATGGGAGGCCACGGTGGGATGTGGTTTTTGCAATCCCATGCTCGCCACTACTTGGACCTGAGTTCTAGTCTCTTAAACCAAGACGAGCATACAACCACACGGGGCCTGGAAAACCTCACGAGCAACTAACTTGCCTAGTAGATTCCATGAGTCACATAGTTCGGGCGTTCCATTCGAAATATGCATTCTGGTTGTTCTCGAAGGCGGTGAAGGAGGTGCATTCATACAGGTAGGTAAGCGTGGCCGGGGTTGCTTGGGGTCGATGGAGCCCTTGGTAAACCAACCTCGCCCACATCTCTAGGGACCGACTTCGGGATTTGACCTGTTACGGCGGAACCATCCTTAGGGCGTGACTCATGGTGTCGGTGAAAGCAAGGTAAATATCGTGTCCAACCACCCTCTGCCGGCCTTCCAAGGAAGAGGGCTAATGATCTGGCATTAAGAGTCGGTTGGTACGTGTGGGTGATACATTGGAAATGTATCTATAATTTTTGATGTTCCATGCTTGGTTTTATCTACTTTCTTTTGTGTTGTTCCCACTTTGGAGTACTTTTCATATGATTTCTTGGACTAACCTATTAACAAGGTGCCACAGTGCCAGTTGCCTGTTTTCTGCTGTTTTTGGTTCCAGGAAAGTCAGAAAATCAATATTCTCCGAATTGGACCGGACAAAAGCCAAAGTTGATATTTTCCCGGAAGATTCACGGAGCCAGAAGGAGACACGAAGGGGGGCCACAGGGTGGCCACACTACCCCTTGGCGCGGGCCAGCCCAGGCCACGCTAGGGCATGGTGTGGGCCCCCTGGCCGGCCACCGACCTTGCCTCTTTCGCCTATATATTCCTCCCGAGGCAAAAACCCTAGATGGTCAATCAGAAATCCACGAAAAGTTCCGTAGCGCCACTGCCACCGAATGGGAGATTCGGGGGATAGAAAGTATCTGTTCTGGCACCCTGCCGGGACGGGAAAGTTCCCCCGGAGCCATCTCCATCGATCTCCACCACCATATCCATCACCATTGCTGATTCCCATGATGAGGAGGGAGTAGTTCTCTCTCGAGGCTAAGGGTTATACCGGTAGCTATGTGTTCAAATCTCTCTCTATGCATGATCTTATTGAGATCATGAGCTTGTAATCTATAGATCTACCTTGCTACTCAAGTGCTTTAATAGATCTCTGCTCTCCCCATGTGTGTGAACTTGACAGTGTGCAAACCATGGTGGCACTTAGGCTAGAGATTACAAATACTTGTTATGAGTTATATTTGGAGTTGGATGTCTTTATGAAATTGTGGTGTTTGTTGGAACCATCTAGTGCTCAAGGTTACAGTGTGGGGTTATCTAGATGGGAAAGGCTTACTTTGAGGTGTGATGTTATAGCCCTACCATGGATTAGAGTGTCCAACCGGAGAGTAGTTCAGTGTAGTATCATAAAGAAGAATATATTTATGTGAGAGTGTTCACTAGTGAAAATATGATCCCTAGGCCTTGTTTATAAGCACTAAAACACCGTTTGCAACTAGATCTATTACATGTTTGCTTGCTTCTATCTTTATTTCAGTTTTCCTTTAGTCTCTTCCATGCCATCAAGCTATTTTCTATCACCGTTACCACTTATAATTATCTATACCACTTGTATTTCACTATCTCTTCGCCGAACTAGTGCACCTATACACCTGACAAGTGTATTGGATGTGTTGGGGACACAAGAGACTTCTTGTATCTTGATTGCAGGGTTTCTTGAGAGGGGATACCTTTGACCACTTCCTCCCTGAGTTCGATAAACCTTGGGTGATCCACTTAAGGGAAAACTTGCTGCTGTTCTACAAACCTCTGTACTTGGAGGCCCAACAACTGTCTACAAGAATAGAAGTGCGTAGACATCAAGCTATTTTCTAGCGCCGTTGTCGGGGAGGTAAGGTAAAGGTATTCACACCGGATTAAAGAAGAAGAACCTCCCACGGCAAACGCCTATTTTCTGGCACCGTTGTCGGGGAGGTAAGGTAAAAGGTACTCACATCCTCCGGTGTGAGTGCTCGAAGTTTTTTCCTTTAGATTCTGCAATTTTGTCTTTTTGTTTCTTGTTTTCACTAGTTAGGCTTAATGGAAAACAACAAAAAAATTAGAGAGATTTTTAGTATTTTTCCTAATGTAGAACATGAATTCTTTGAAAAGAAAATTAAAAAACTCTTGGAACTTTATTTGCATGCTAATAGCAATGTTATTAGTATGAATCTTTTGAACACCTTTGTAACTAATTCTATGGAAAAGTCTAAGCTTGGGGAAGCTAGTTTTTATGAAAATGATCTTTTTAGTCCCCCAAGCACGGAGGAGAAAATTTACTTTGATGATACTATGCCTCCAATATATGATGATTACAATGATGAATACGATATTTTTAGTCCACCTACTATTGAGGAGAAAATTAATTGTGATTACAATATGCCTCCTATATTTGATGATTATGGTGATGAGAATAATAATGATAGCTATTTTGTTGAATTTTCTTCCACTACAATTAATAAGAATGACTATTCTTATAGGGAGAGTAATAATTGTTTTAGGCATGTGGATCATGATACGAATGTTTCATGTGATTGTTATATTGTTAATTTTATTCATGATGCTACTGAAATTTATTATGGTAGAGGGAAACATGGTTTTATGTGTCTCAATAATATTAAGTTTCCCCTCTTTATGTTGAAAGTCTTGAAGTTGCACTTGTTTTGCTTTCCTATGCTTGTTGTTTTGTGCTTTCATGACTTGTTTCTTTACAAGATTCCTATGCATAGGAAGTGGGTTAGACTTAAATGTGTTTTGAATTTGCTTCTTGATCCTCTCTTTTAATTCAATTCATATTTCTTATGTGGGCATCTTCTCAAACTATCATGCCTAACTTAAAGGCGTTAAAGAAAAGTATTTATTGGGAGATAACCCAAAAAGTTTTAGATGAGTCTTGGAAGTTATTACTTCAGTAATAACCGCTCCTTATCCTTTTTATTTGCTTTTTGTGCCAAGAGTAACCTCTAATGAGAGATAAGTAATGATTGGGAAAGTTGCTGTCCCGAAACAGATTTCTGTGCTTCACCGTAAAAATTCGTGTAAAATCCCTGAACGTCTTTTTGAGGCGTGAATTTTTTTGCTTATGCCCCAGGTTGTTATCTAACTTTATTTAGTTCAACACTTTTTGATTTGAGCAACATAAGGTCTTCGAAAAAATTCGTCTTTACCTGCTGGTCTGTTTTGACAGATTTCTGCCATTAGTTGCATTTGCTTCTTGTTGGTTCCTTTTTGAGTTCTTTTGGGGAATTGAGCTTTTTGAGGGAAGTGATACAGTAGTTAGTGTTCTAATGGAAGTTTATTTGGTGTTCGAACTGAACCTTAATACTTATTTATCTTGAGTGCACTAATGTTGCTAATAAAGATTGTGTGAAGTTTTGTATGAAGGAAAATTTTCAGGTGTATGGAAGGAATGAGTAATGAGATGAAGGATGGACTAAAGCTCAAGCTTGGGGATGCCATGCGTGTCACCCCAAGAAATATACAAGAAAGTACAAGCGTCAAAGCTTGGGGATTCCCAAGGAATCCCCCTCTTCATCAATAAAAATCCCAGGTTTCTTCCAAACACTTCATTTTTATTGTTTCATGCACAGTTGTGTTGTACTTGGAGCGTCTTCTTTTTTGTTTTCATTTTGTTTTTTCATTTTCTTTGTTTGCTTAATTTTCTTAATAAATTGGTGGACCCTCTCTTTCATACATTTGTGTTCAAATAGTTTGGTTTGGTTTGGAAAAAGAGTAGGAATGTTCATGCTTAAGTGGTAACGAGAGCTTGTTTTTGACTATGGCCTATACTTATTCATGCCATGCTCGATATTGTTTTGGCTTTATGCTTAGTATTCTTTGATGTAGCATGATTTGTTATAAACAATTGAGATTTCTTAATGTGCCTTTGAAGAATCATGCGTTGTTTTAGCATATTAAAACATAGTATTGTGGTATTCTCCTTTGATGCTTTATTTGGGTTGACTTGGCGCATGCTCACACCATGTTATGACTATCCAAAGGCACCATAGCCTTTATGATCCTTTAGTTTTCAACTTGTAGTATCACTTTATGCTTTGATTAATGATGTTTTGTCACTCTGCATGATTATGGCCATTATTGCTCTCTTAGTTGGTCGCTCCCAGTCTTTTGCTAGCCTCCACAACCAAGTATGAGTTCCACTCATGCATACAACTCCCTAAAACAAGTTATTCCAAAGAGTCCACCATACCTACCTACTAGCATACGCTATTCCAAGTATATTCATGTTTTTATCTACCTTCCGAATTAAACTTGTTATGAGAAAACTAGTGATTAAAGCTCTCACGAACTTGATGGCACACTTTACTTTTCTTGCCCTTAATAAACTTGAACCATTGTGTCGTCTATGTTGTATATGCTTGCACTTATTTGTTGGGAATTAGCAGAACCATGCTTTCATGGGGAATGCTTTCAATATTGCACTTGGTACTTGTACCTAGTTGATATCATGCTCTTTTGTATATGGATGTCGTCGGTGTGAAATGAAAGGGGAGCTTGTAAGTCCATGGAGTTATGTATATGTGTTAGAGAAACGCCTGGGCCGCTGGTCTAATCCATGCTGACATGGTGGAAACCTGCAGCGTAACCATAATGAGCTGTCTATGAAGCATTCTTCTTATAAAAAAGATTCCTATATTGAGAAAAAAGAGAAAAAGAGATTATGAAAAGAGGAAAGAGAGAAAAAAGCACCATATTCCCATGGTAAATAAGAAGATTGTTGATATGCTTGTTGTCTGCTTGCCTTGTCATTTTGATATGGGGATTCTTCCATATCATCAGGCAAGGGGTACCCCGTTGGCGGTTCTCTTTGATACACATGTACTTACGATGACAAAAACTTACCGGTGACTAAACTTGAGTAGCATGAGGAGCGGCCCTCATATTCAAGGGACATGAGATTTCCAACTTATACTTTGTCAAGCATATACTCCATAGTTTGTTCACTTTAACCTTAATCACTTCAAGATGCTTATGATAGGGGCAATGAGAGCTGAAAGCTATTAAGTACCATAATTTTGGAATCTCTTTATGAGACTTGAATCCCTACTTCCTTCTACGAAGGCCTTTCTTTTACTTTTATATTGAGTCTCTGCCTTTTATCTTTATGCATCTACTTTGAGAGCATAGTGGCCATTCTTAGTTCTATGTGCACTATCCCAAGACTAGTTGATTGATGCATACCTTGATATTGCTTGTATCTATAATTTTTGATATTCCATGCTTGGTTTTATCTACTTTGTTGTGTGTTGTTCCAATTTTGGAGTACTTTTCATATGATTTCTTGGACTAACCTATTAACAAGATGCCACAGTGCGAGTTGACTGTTTTCTGCTGTTTTTGGTTCCAGGAAAGTGAGAAAATCAATATTCTCGGAATTGGACCGGACAAAAGCCAAAGTTGATATTTTCCCAGAAGATTCACGGAGCCAGAAGGAGACACGAAGGGGGGCCACAGGGTGGCCACACCACCCCTTGGCGCGGGCCAGCCCAGGTCGCGCCAGGGCATGGTGTGGGCCCCCTGGCCGGCCACCGACCTTGCCTCTTTCGCCTATATATTCCTCCCGAGGCAAAAACCCTAGATGATCAATCAAAAATCCACGAAAAGTTCCGCAGCGCCGCCGCCACTGAAGGGGAGATTCGGGGGACAGAAAGTCTCTGTTCCGGCACCCTGCCGGGACGGGGAAGTGCCCCCGGAGCCATCTCCATTGATCTCCACCACCATCTCCATCACCATTGCTGATTCCCATGATGAGGAGGGAGTAGTTCTCTCTCGAGGCTAAGGGTTCTACCGGTAGCTATGTGTTCATCTCTCTCTCTATGCGTGATCATATTGTGATCATGAGCTTTGTAATCAAGTAGATCTACCTTGCTACTCAAGTGCTTTAATAGATCTCTGCTCTCCCCATGTGTGTGAAGTTGACAGTGTGCACACCATGGTGGCACTTAGGCTAGAGATTACAAATACTTGTTATGAGTTATATTTGGAGTTGGATGTCTTTATGAAATTGTGGTGTTTGTTGGAACCATCTAGTGCTCAAGGTGACAGTGTGGGGTTATCTAGATGGGAAAGGCTTACTTTGAGGTGTGCTATTATAGCCCTACCATGGATTAGGGTGTCCAACCGGAGAGTAGTTCAGCGTAGTATCATAAAGAAGAATATATTTATGTGAGAGTGTTCACTAGTGAAAGTATGATCCCTAGGCCTTGTTTCTAAGCACTGAAACACCGTTTGCAACTAGATCTGTTACATGTTTGCTTGCTTCTATCTTTATTCAGTTTTCCTTTAGTCTCTTCCATGCCATCAAGCTATTTTCTATCACCATTACCACTTATAATTATCTATAACACATGTATTTCACTATCTCTTCGCCGAACTAGTGCACCTATACACCTGACAAGTGTATTGGGTGTGTTGGGGACACAAGAGACTTCTTGTATCTTGATTGCAAGGTTGCTTGAGAGGGGATACCTTTGACCACTTCCTCCCTGAGTTCGATAAACCTTGGGTGATCCACTTAAGGGAAAACTTGCTGCTATTCTACAAACCTCTGCACTTGGAGGCCCAACAACTGTCTACAAAAATAGAAGTGCGTAGACATCAGTGGGTAAAGTTGTACACCCCTGCAGGGTTAAATCTTGCAGAGTACATCCTGTACTCACCCTTGCTTTGTTGATACTTTTAGAGTAAATGTTCCCCTGAAGACGAGTTTGGTACGACATCGACACCGACGAGTAGCTTGGGGTTCCCGGCCGACAGCCTGGAATCTATGGGCTGGGACGTCATCGTTATGCTTCAGGCCTCTTAGGCCATTTATTAAGTTTGCTATACTTAATACCCCCCCTGATTCATATTACTTGTCACGAAATTGGATGTATCTAGCACTAAAACATGTCTAGATACACCCATTTGAGCGACAAGTAATATGAATCGGAGGGAGTAGCATAATTTGCCTTCCGTTGTTTGATGTTTGTGGTCAGTGACCTCTGCTTGTAATATTTTGGTTCTTCGCTCAGTTATGCAGGGTTACTGTTGCGTTACCGATTTCTCACTCGATATCCTCGAGGTCTAGGTTAAGCTTATGTCAGGCTAAGGTCTAGATTTGTTTAACCCTGATCCCGGGGGTGTCATAGTTTTTGGTATTAGAGCAGTACCGACCATAGGAAAACCTTGCTATTGGTCGATGTTGAGTCTAGTGCTTGTGAAAACTATTTCAAAGATGAAAATTATTTACGAAAACTCTAGTATGCTCCTTTTTCTCCTTATCTGGTATCGCTCTAAACTCTAGGTCATCTTATCTTGTGTTGACTTTAAAATGTTTTGATATCTCTTCTAATCTTTCAAAAATTAGGTGCCCTCTGGGTATGCCGATTCTCAGCCAGTTGACCTAGTGTTGAGTTCTCTAGAGTTGCAGGTGTTGTGAAATCCTTGTGTCCCCTTTGCTTTGCTTAGTCTAAGAGATTCCTTTCCATCAAGATCTCTCTACCCTACGGGCCCACAATATTATATTGTAGAATCCATAGTGTTCTGTTCTAGGCTTCGAGGTTTCCTTTTGCCTCGTGTGCCTCCTTTTTGTTTGTTTGGGTACTTCAGAAGTTCTTTCTTCTCTTGGAAGCTACCTCGTGATTACTATCTTGCAGTGTACGTTGTGTCACCCAAGTAGTAATTACTTCTTTCTCGGGTTTTAACCCTTGGACTTGAACCGAAGATCCCGGATTGTACTGGATTCAAGTGCTATGAATCTCATACATGAAGCTGATCTTTAACCCAAGGTCCATTCCTTTGTCCCCTATTGTAATTGTTCACACATTACCTCAGGATGGCTGGTACTACCATTCCGGCATTCAAGCTTGTGGTCTTTGTCGCTATTAACTTGTGACAATCAAGGACTTCCCCTACCACTAGCTATGGTAGATGTTGTTTAATGGAACCAAATAGATCATGATAAGAGTACTCCTCATGAGTCTCGCATCTATACTCGTGACTCTACCACACCCTTACTTCTATGCATTGGTTTTCGGAAGATTGATAAACTATGCATCTACATCTCGGGATTCTATCCTGAGCATGTTCTATTCTCCTTGTTATTTCCCGCCTTCTGTCTACCAGTTGGTAGCCAAGTAGCAAATGTGCATTGGTGTCTTCCGATGCAATATACTCTTGTGGTCCGTCAAGACAAACCATTTCGGGTTGTCAGGAGAAACAAACTCCAGTACCTTGTCATATCTAGGACCAGGTCAAAGTGTTGTAAACCGCAGATCAAGAGGCATTGACTAGCTTCAATCTGTTCTACCTTAGCGTATCACACCCTTTTATACTAAGAGTTTGTGTTGAGTTTCATAACCTTCTTAATGAAGTGATGCTCTTACAAATTATACCGACCCTTCCTCCGAGCTCTCGTGCTCGTGAATGATGCATGTGCGTAATGATATGGCCATCTGAGATTCTTAGCAATTCTTATAGCTTTGAACTCCAAGGACATTTTCATGTCATTCTTAGCGTGATTGGTTAACCCTATCACTAGGCTAAAGGATGATTGTGCTACCATGTCCGATATTCTGGTACACTCTCTTTGGTCAAAGAGTTAGGCTTGTGCCGAAACTCTGAGACTATGTATTCTTGCCTTACCAAGCAAGTTTCCTCTCAAACTAAGTGACACTACGATGGTTTGTGATATTCTAGATGTCTACTAGAAGTATTGCCATGTTGCCACATGACCGTGTTGTCCAGTTCTTGAGCAAGTCAGTTCTCTGAACTGCTTCTTTCTCTAAGGATCTGTGCTGGATACCCCTGAACTAATTGGTTGAGCTTAAACAACAACTTGGAGAGTTGTAAGACAAAAGTTCTATCTGACCTAGTTCATATTAAAGGGATGCCTAGTTTCGCTCGTGCTGAAGAAAGATAGTGTTTCCTTCGTGGATATATTATCTTCCCCACCTTTGATTTGATTGGGTTATCGTCAAATCAAACTCAGTTCCAAGGACTATTGATGTGCTCGTCGTTTGACGTAGATCTTGTTGGGAACCCCAAGAGGAAGGTATGATGAGCACAGCAGCAAGTTTTCCCTTAGTTATGAAACCAAGGTTTAATCGAACCAGTAGGAGCAAGGAAACACCCCAAAGGTGTTACTAGCTGAGCTTTGGCAGGGCGCACTACCGGTGCTAGTAGCAACGTGGAGACCTGCACAACACAACCACAGAACTTTGTCCCCAACTTGCGATGAGGTTGTCAATCTCACCATGTTTTGTAGAAAACAAAGGATTAAACGTATCGAATGGAAATAAGTAAAAGTTTGCAGAAAGTAAACACAAAGAAGTAAAAGATTGTAGATTGTATGCAAAGAGAAAGGACCGGGATCCATAGTTCACTAGAGGTGGCTCTCCTTAGATAGATAACATGCTGGGTGAACAAATTACAGCGGGGCAATTGACAAACACCGAGAAAGCAATACATGCATATACTAATCATCTTGACTCCTTTGAGACTTGATTGGGCATTACAACATAATACATAGACCGCCATCCAACTACATCTATGACTAATAATCCACCTTCAGGTTATCATCCGAACCCCCTCTAGTATTAAGTTGCAAGCAACAAATTATTGCTTTACGAACTGCGTGTATAGTAAACAATACGATTGTTCTATGAACAAAGGATTGTTGTTTTCTCCCTAGTAGCAACAACACATCTAGTACCTTAGAGATTTCTGTCACTTCCCCAGATTACCAGAGGCATGAACCCACTATCGAGCATAAATACTAACTCTTGGAGTTGCTAGCATCTACTTGGCCAAGATAGCTACTAACAACGGAAAGCATGCAAGATTACAAATAACAAAGACATGATAGAATCAATAATCAATCTGAAATAGCATCTCAATATCCATCGGATCCCCACAAACACAAAATGTATGAATTACAAATAGATGATCTTGATCATGAATGGAGCTCACAAGATCTAAACATGAAAGAACAAAGGAGGAGAACCAGCCATCTAGCTACTACATGGATCCGTAGTCCAAGGATGAACTACTCACGCATCACACCGGAGGCTTGCATGGTGATGAAGAAGGCCTCCAGGGTGAATTCCCCTCTCCGGCAGGGTGCCGGGAAGAGCTTCAGATCCCTCCCGATCTAGAGATGGAGATGGTGGTGGCTATAGACTCTTTCGTGGATTTTTTGATCGGGTCCTTAGGGTTTTCGTCCCGAGGGCAATATATAGGCGGAAGGACATGCCGAGGGGGTGTCGGGAGCGGCCACACCACCCCGTGGCACGGGTTAGGCCTGGTTGCGTGGCCAGGTGGTGTGGTGTCTCCCTGGCCCTTCTCCGTCTTGTATTCTGGCACTTGATCCCTTCTCAAAATAGGCACTTTGGCTTTTGTCCTGTCCAATTCCGAGAATATTCATTTTCTGACTTTCCTGGAACCAAAAATAGCAGAAAACAGGCAGCTGGCACTGTGGCTCTTGTTAATAGATTAGTCCAAGAAATCATATGAAAAGTACTCCAAAGTTGGAACAAAACACAAGAAAGTGGATAAAACCAAGCATGGAACATCAAAAATTATAGATACATTTGCAATGTATCAACATCCCCAAGCTTAACTCCTGCTCGTCCTCGAGTAGGTAAGTGATAAAAAGAAAGAATAATTTTTGAGGTGACATGCACCATCAAAGACTTGATCAAAGTATTTGTAAAACATTCAAAGCTGGGATCATAGTACATCAATCATAACATGAAAGACAAAGTTCTAGCAATAAGCAAAAAAACTATGATGCAACATGAAAAGGCACAAACAAAAGATTCATGAATAAAATGCTTTGCAAGACGTTTGTTTGTTTCACATAAAGAAAGCATGGCATAATAGTATTCAGCTTGTCCCTCAATAGAGTAGCAAATATAAATGCATAGGACACCTTCAAAGTTCATAAGAGTGACTAGATACAATAGTTTAAAACAAGCAATATCAAGTTATGCATCAATCAACTAGTCTTGGGACAATGCACATAGAACTAAGAATGGGCACTATGCTCTCAAAGTAGGTGCATAAAGATAGCAGGTGGAGACTCAATATAATGGTGGAAGAAAGGCCTTTGTAAAAGGAAGTACGGATTCAAGTCTCGTAAAGAGATTCCAAAAATTATGGTACTTATAGCTTTCAGCTCTCATTGCCCCTATCATAAGCATCTTGAAGTGATTAAGGTTAAAGTGAACAAACTATGGTGTACATGCTTGACGAAGTATAAGTCAGATATCTCATGTCCCTTGTATACGAGGGCCGCTCCTCATGCTACTCAAGTTTAGTCAACGGTAAGTTCTTGTCATCGTAAGTACATGTGTATCATTGAGAACCGCCAACGGGGTACCCCTTGCCCGATGATACGGAAGAATCCCCATATCAAAATGACAAGGCAAGCAGACAACAAGCATCTTAGCATTCTTCTTATTTACCATGGGAATATGGTGCTTTTTTCTCTCTTTCCTCTTTTCATAGTATCTTTTTTTTCTTTTCTCTTTTTTCTCAATATAGGACTCCTTTTTTTTATAAGAAGAATGCTTCATAGACAGCTCATTATGGTTACGCTGCAGGTTTCCACCATGTCAGCATGGATTAGACCAGCGGCCCAAGCGTTTATCTAACACATATACATAACTCCATGGACTTACAAGCTCCCCTTTCATTTCACACCGACGACATCCATATACAAAAGAGCATGATATCAACTTGGTACAAGTACCAAGTGCAATGTTGAAAGCGTTCCCCATGAAAGCATGGTTCTGCAAATTCCCAACAAATAAGTGCAAGCATATACAACATAGACGACACAATGGTTCAAGTTTATTAAGGGCAAGTAAAGTAAAGTGTGCCATCAAGTTCGTGAGAGCTTTAATCACTAGTTTTCTCATAACAAGTTTAATTTGGAAGGTAAACAAAAGCATGAATATACTTGGAATAACATAAGCTAGTAGGTAGGTATGGTGGATTCTTTGGAATAACTTGGTTTAGGGAGTTGGATGCATGAGTGGAACTCATACTTGGTTGTGGAGGCTAGCAAAAGACTGGGAGCAACAAACTAAGAGAGCAATAATGGCCATAATCATGCAGAGTGACAAAACATCATGGAACAAAGCATAAAGTGATACTACAAGTTTAAAACTAAAGGATCATAAAGTCTATGGTGACTTGAGACAGTCATAACATGGTGTGAGCATGTGCCAAGTCAACCCAAATAAAGCATCAAAGGAGAATACCACTATACTATGCTTTAATATGCTAAAACAACGCATGATTCATCCAAGGCACATTAAGCAATCTCAATTGTTTATAACAAGTCATGCTACAGCAAAGAATACTAAGCATAAAGCCAAAACAATATCAAGCATGGCATGACAAAGCACAGGCCACAGTCAAAAACACGCTCTTTTTACCACATAAGTATGAACTTTCCTACTCTTTTCCAAACCAAACCAAACCATTTGCAAACCAATGTATGAAATAGGGGGTCCAACCAATTTATTCAGAAAACTAAGCAAACTAAAAACCAAAACGAAAATGAAAAAGAAGACGCTCCAAGAAGAACACAACTGTGCATGAAACAATAAAAATGAAGCGTTTGGAAGAAACCTGGGATTTTTATTGATGAAGAAGGGGATGCCTTGGGCATCCCCAAGCTTTGACGCTTGTACTTCTTGGATATTTCTTGGGGTGACACGCGTGGCATCCCCAAGCTTGAGATTTAGTCCATCCTTCATCTCATTACTCACTCCTTCCATACACCTGAAAATTTTCCTTCATACAAAACTTCACACAATCTCATTAGCAACATTAGTGCACTTAAGATAAATAAGTCTTAAGGTTCAGTTCTAACATCAAATAAACTTCCATTAGAACACTAGCTACTGTAGAACTTCCTTCAAAAAGCTCAATTCCCTGAAAGAACTCAAAAAGGAACCCACAAGAAGCAAATGCAGAAAATGGCAGAAATCTGTCAAAACAGACCAGCAGGTAAAGACGAATTTTTTCGAAGACATTATGTTGCTCAAATCAAAAAGTGTTGAACTAACTAAAGTTAGATAACCACCTTAGGCACAAGCATAAAAACTTACAGGTCAATCCGACATACATATATCTCTCACGAAGTTTTACGATGAAGCACAAAAATCTGTTTCGGGACAGCAACTTTCCCAATCATTACTTCACTCTCATTAGAGGTTACTCTTGGCACAAAATGCAAATAAAAAGGATAAGGAGAGGTTATTACAGAGGTAATAACTTCCAAGACTCATCTAAAACTTTTGGATTATCTCCCAATAAGTACTTTTCTTTAACGCCTTTAAGTTAGGCATAAGAAGCAAAGAAAGAATCAAATGTTCTCAAATGAAGAAGCATTAAGACCAAATTTTGTTTTCATAGGAGAAGCAAAAGAAATCTATTCTCTCTTTTTAGGGAAGTTCTCTATACCTTTCTTGAGTGGGAGTTGATATTTAATGGTGCCTTCTTTCATATCAATGATGGCACCAACAATTATAAGAAAATGTCTTCCCAAAGTAATAGGACAAGAAGCATTGTATTCAACATCCAAAACATAGAAATAAACGGGGACATAGGAATCGTTAACCATAATAAGAACATCATTAAGATTCCCCATGAGTTTATTTTTAACATTATCATTAAGTGGGACATTAAACTAGCAATCTTCAAGAGGAGGCAAATCAAGCATATCATAAATCCATCTAGGCATAATAGAAACACTACTATCAAGATCACATAAAGCTTTGAAATCAAAGTCATTCACTTTCATATTAATGATGGGTTCCCAACCATCCTCTTGTTTTATAGAAATAGAAGCTTTATGTTTCATCTTTTCTTCCTTAATCTTTATGAGAGCATTGGTAATGTGTTTTGTAAAGGCCATGTTCATAGCACTAGCATTAGGACTTTTAGCAAGCTTTTGTAGGAACTTAATAACTTCAGAGATATTGCAACCATCAAGATCAAAATCAACTTTATCATCCAAAGTAGTAGAACTATTACTAGCCTCAACACTATAGGTGGTGATAGTAGAAACACTAATGTTTCTAGCAATTTCATCTTATCTTTCCCACTTAGCATGTAATTCAGCTAATAGTCTAACATTTTCATCAATTCTTACTTGTATGGCATTAGTAGCTGCAAAGGGATTATGATTAGTTTCAGGTTTAGCAGCCGTTTTATTCAAAGAAGATTGAGTTTCAGCCAAAGATGCTATATTTCTTTCAGCATTAGAGAGTTTTTCCTCAATAGTTTTATTGAAAGCAGTTTGTTTACTAATAAACTCTTTAAGCATAACTTCAAGTTCAGAGGGAGCACTATTATTATTGTCGTAAGAATTTCCATAAGCATTACCATTGTTGGGAGGATATGGCTTATAATTGTTGTTAACAAAATTGTTCCTATAAGCATTGTTACCGTAAGCATTGTTGCCAAAATTATTATTTCTTATGAAGTTCACATCAACTTGCTCTTCTTGAGCAACCAAAGAAGCTAAAGGAACATTATTTGGATCAATATGGGCTTTCCCATTAACAAGCATAAACATAATAATATCAATCTTATCACTCAAGGAGGAGGTTTCCTCAACAGAATTTACCTTCCTGCCTTGTGGAGCTCTCTCAGTATGCCATTCAGAATAATTAACCATCATATTGTCTAGAAGTTTTGTTGCAGCACCCAAAGTGATGGTCATAAAGGTACCTCCAGCAGCAGAATCCAATAGTTTCCTTGAAGAATAGTTCAATCCTGCATAAAAAGTTTGGATGATCATCCAAGCAGTCAGTCCATGAGTGGGACAATTCTTTACCAAAGATTTCATTCTTTCCCAAGCTTGAGCAACATGCTCATTATCAAGTTGTTTAAACTTCATTATTTCACTTCTCATAGATATAATCTTAGCAGGAGGATAGTATTTTCCAATAAAAGCATCTTTGCACTTAGTCCAAGAATCAATACTATTCCTAGTTAAGGAATTCAACCACTCTTTAGCTTTTCCTCTCAAAGAGAAAGGAAACAATTTCAGCTTAATAATATCACCATCTATATCCCTATGCTTTTGCATCTCACAAAGTTCAACAAAGTTATTTAGATGGGAAGCGGCATCTTCATTACCAATACCAGAAAATTGTTCTCTCATAACAAGATTGAGCAAAGCAGGTTTTATCTCAAAGAAAGTATTTTCAGCCACAGGTGGAGCAATAGGTGTGCTCATAAAATCATTGTTGTTTTTGCTAGTGAAGTCACACAACTTAGTGTTTTCAAGAGTAGTCATTTTTTTTGGGTTTTCAAATAAGAAAGCAAACTGGTAAAACTAATTTTTTGTGTTTTTTGAAGAACAAAACAAGCAAACAAAGCAAAAAGAAAACTAAGCAAAAGAAAAACAACAAAGTAAAGAGATTGGTTATGAGGGACTCCCCTTGTGAAGATGTCCTTGACTCCCCGGCAACGGTGCCAGAAAAGATCTTGATGTGCTCGTCGTTCGACGTAGAGCTCGTTGGGAACCCCAAGAGGAAGGTATGATGAGCACAGCAGCAAGTTTTCCCTCAGTTATGAAACCAAGGTTTAATCGAACCAGTAGGAGCAAGGAAACACCCAAAGGTGTTACTAGCTGAGCTTTGGCAGGGCGCACTACCGGTGCTAGTAGCAACGTGGAGACCTGCACAGCACAACCACAAAACTTTGTCCCCAACTTGCGATGAGGTTGTCAATCTCACCGTGTTTTGCAGAAAACAAAGGATTAAACGTATCGAATGGAAAGAAGTAAAAGTTTGCAGAAAGTAAACACAAAGCAGTAAAAGATTGTAGATTGTATGCAAAGAGAAATGACCGGGATCCATAGTTCACTAGAGGTGGCTCTCCTTAGATAGATAACATGCTGGGTGAACAAATTACAGCGGGGAAATTGACAAACACCGAGAAAGCAATACATGCATATACTAATCATCTTGACTCCTTTGAGACTTGATTGGGCATTACAACATAATACATAGACCGCCATCCAATTGCATCTATGACTAATAATCCACCTTCAGGTTATCATCCGAACCTCCTCCAGTATTAAGTTGCAAGCAATAGATTATTGCTTTACGAACTGCGTGTAAAGTAAACAATATGATTGTTCTATGAACAAAGGATTGTTGTTTTCTCCCTAGTAGCAACAACACATCTAGTACCTTAGAGATTTCTGTCACTTCCCCAGATTACTAGAGGCATGAACCCACTATCGAGCATAAATACTAACTCTTGGAGTTGCTAGCATCTACTTGGCCAAGATAGCTACTAACAACGGAAAGCATGCAAGATCACAAATAACAAAGACATGATAGAATCAATAATCAATATGAAATAGCATCTCAATATCCATCGGATCCCCACAAACACAACATGTATGCATTACAAATAGATGATCTTGATCATGAACGGAGCTCACAAGATCTAAACATGAAAGCACAAAGGAGGAGAACCAGCCATCTAGCTACTACATGGATCCGTAGTCCAAGGATGAACTACTCACGCATCACACCGGAGGCTTGCATGGTGATGAAGAAGGCCTCCAGGGTGAATTCCCCTCTCCGGCAGGGTGCCAGGAAGAGCTTCAGATCCCTCCCAATCTAGGGATGTAGATGACGGCGGCTATAGACTCTTTCGTGGATTTTTTGATCGGGTCCTTAGGGTTTTCATCCCGAGGGCAATATATAGGAGGAAGGAGAGGCCGAGGGGGTGCCAGGAGCGGCCACACCGCCCGCTGGCGCGGGCTAGGCCTGGCCGCGCGGCCATGTGGTGTGGTGGCTCCTTGGCCCTTCTCTGTCTCGTATTCTGGCACTTGATCCCTTCCGGAAAAATAGGCACTTTGGCTTTTGTCCCGTCCAATTCCGAGAATATTCATTTTCTGACTTTCCTGGAACCAAAAATAGCAGAAAACAGGCAGCTGGCATCGTGGCTCTTGTTAATAGATTAGTCCAAGAAATCATATGAAAAGTACTCCAAAGTTGGAACAAAACACAAGAAAGTGGATAAAACCAAGCATGGAACATCAAAAATTATAGATACATTTGCAATGTATCAACTATCTTGATGATGTTACTACCTCTGATGTTTCACTTGAGTACATCTTCACGTCCCTTGGTCTGACCAATACTCTGCCTCGTTCATGCCACATATGAGTTCATCATCTTGGAGTATCTCGATAAGTTTGTTGTTGAGCCCATCGACAATATCCTTATCTTCTCCATGCTAGAATAGACTCATATGAAACATTTGGCATTAATGTTGGAAAACTTTTGAGAACCGTCTTCGGATCATCTCAAAGTATGTGTTCTGGATGTTAGAAGTGACCTTCTCCGGTTCACGTGCAAATGTTGAAAGATGTCGCCGTGGATTTGAGTAAAGTTAACTCCGTATCTTAAGGACATAGTTGTATTCTGTTGCAAGTACTTGATGTATGAGCAGTTGTCTTTTGACAAGTTGTTCATACATGGGTATAGCAATCTAGCTCAGTCTATTGGAGCTTAACACTATAGTCCATGTCTTGAGAATCTAGTAACTTTACCTTTATGGTAAACGTTACACACTTTCTATTCGGACATGCTGAGTCTGAAGTATCATTTCACCTAACCAAATCTGAATCTCAAGAAAATATGGTGGTTGGTGTTCTTCAAGGTTTTGACATAGGTCTCTTTGTAAATCCAGCAAGATTGATGTAATGGTTTACATAACTAGTTGGAATGACTATCGTCAAATTCTCTTGAATCAGCAAATAGCAGGCTTCTTCTATGATTTATTATAGGAGTTGTGCTTATGGTTTTCTTTGTATCCGAAGTCTGACCTTTACTTGATGTCTGTTTTCTCGAACATTAAGGAGAATATTTAAAGTAATGTTGCTAAATGTCTCTCGGTCGACCTCCAGACCCTTTATGTTGGCAAGCTTCTTATTGTGCCAAGTAATTGAAGTCTGAGAATGAAGTTTCTTTTTCCTCGTGTCATCAGGAATCTTCTTACCTATTCATCTGGTGGTGTAAAGTGATACCACGATCTTTGGCAAAGATTTTAATAGACCTAGATGAATAAAGAGTTTCCTTCATTTTCTTAAACATGTTCAGAAGTGACGATGATGTTGGTAATCAAGAAGTTCTCTTGCTACATGTTCCTTGTGACTCTTATGAGTCCTCGCCACAAAACAACCTTTCTATCTTGACCTTTTATTGAATGAAGAGTGATCATTCTGTATCAAAAGTAGATTAACAACTTGGTTATTCGTATCTTTGTAACCCTGGAAGCTCTACTTAAGCCATTTAGTAGGGGTTCGTCTCTCTAAGTCTGTGGTCGTGTTCTTTTTGTTGTAAGCTTTCCTTTTCAGAAGCTTAAATCCTTCTGAAACTCCATGGTCTCAACCCTTATGAAGACCAGCTATCTACCAACTTGGAACCATCTCCTCTTGTTCCTTCTGTTACCTAGATGTGTTTCATGTTTGTCACCTCAGAGTTGTTCTGAACACTCCTTCATGAGTTCACCATGATATACGTTGTGTGTTGTTTAGTGTGTTTCCCTCTTATCCTTAGAAGTGACCCTGTTTCTTTCTCCCTCTGTCTCTCTTCCTACCTTTGGAATCTCGGGCCAAGATTCTCGTAGGGGGGATAGAGCTGTAACACCCCAGTTTAGTTAATCTTATATTTAGGGTTGTTTGTGCATCATGAACATCATTCCTTAAAATGCATGCAAAGAAAATAAAGTTAAACCCTAAAACCTATTTACACCTCTCTCTAAAACCTATTCAAAATGGTTTTGAATTTTTAAAACTACCAAAGGTGTGGAGCCCAAACAGTATACAAGGGCCCTACAATATTTTCTATAGTCTACAAAAGTCTCTGGTATTTTTAAATGGTTCAAAACATAAAAGTATTTGAAAACACAAATGGAAAGAGCAATATTTTCTATAGTCTACAAAAGTCTCTGGTATTTTTAAATGGTTCAAAACATAAAAGTATTTGAAAACACAAATGGAAAGAGAAAACAGAAAAAGAAAAAGGATTTTCCAAATAAAAACTAAACCAAACTCAATCTGGGCCTCAGCCCAACTCTTCCCCTCGCTTATCTGCTGCTTAGCCGCACAGTAGAAACCTCTCCCTCAGCCCAGCAGCAGCCCAGCACGACCTAGTCGGCCCGTACCCGTTCGCGTGTTTACCCTTTCTTCTTCCTCGTGCATGGCAGAGAAGCAGCTGCGCGCCTGCCCGCAGGCCGTCGATCGGATTCGTGCTAAGATGCTCGCCACCGCCGCTGAGTAGAGGATAAGAATGACCTCGTCGCCCTCTCTCCCCCCATCCCCATTGCCCTCTCTCTCTCTCACTCTGTGCCGTCCACGCGCAGAGGCACCCGAAACCCTAGCTCCGACCGCCGTCTCGCGCCGTCGTCTCTGGTCTTCCCTCGGCCAACCCAGCACACAACCAGAACCGCCGATGTCTCCTCCTTCTTTCGCCCTACTCGCGTGAGCTGGTGTGCTCCCAGGCACCCCAATCAAGCCCGTCTTCCTCGCCTCTGACGCCTCTTGCCGGCGCCATTGCCCTCGACCCCGTCCTCCTCCAACCTTGTTGAGGCCCCCAACGCTTCAAGGGTAAGCCAATGGTTCCCCTAGACGTATCCTTTCTCCCCCTCTCGCCCCGATCAGAGCCCGCGTCACGCGCCGCCGTCGGCCACCGCTAGACCTCGCCGTAGATGTAGCTCCGGCTACCAGATTAGGGCGGCGCCGCCTCTATATTGCTCGCCTTGCTCCCCTCTTTTGAAAGCGCACCCACATGAAGCCCCGCATGCTCTCTGTCGCCGTCCCCGCCACCGTCTGGCCATCTGCCGGCGAGGTGACGTTATGTCGACGTCACGCCTACGTGGCGCTAGTGTGGCTATGGGTCCCGCGTTGACTGTTGACTGCCAGCGTGGCCAGCTGACCTAGCTCTGGGCCCTACCGTCAGTGTGTGAGTCTGGATCTGCCTCGGTGAGAAAAGTATCTGACCCCGTGATGACGTCATCCTGGCGCAATAAAGCATTTATAATTGTTTTAATAATTTCAGAAAAAGGTTTAATATTGTAAAATCAATATCTTTTAATCTGTAATTCAAAAAAATACAAATAATATATCAAAATGTTCAGAAAAATAAGATCTACCTATCTAAGCTATAATCATGCATTGTTCAACAACTTTAATTATAGGTTTAATTAGAATAACATATGAACCCTCGCAGGTGATTCTGGGGTCTCGCTTGTATTAGGGTTTGGACCCTTCGGATCCCGCTTAAATTGCCAAGAATGATTTAGGTTTTCATTTCAGTACAATTTAACTTGTCATATTATCATCCTTACTTGAGCATTGCATCGATGCCATGTGTTGATTGTTTCCTTTCTTTCCGGTGTTTACTTCTTCCCAGTAGAATACGATATCGAGATCGAGATCGAAGACCGAGATCAACACCATCAAAGGTCGACGAACAATACTGGACCAACTGTAATCAAGTCAAGTATAAGGCTTCCGAAGATCTATAATTTGAGTATCAACAAACAAGGCAAGCATAGCCGCACCATGATACAATCCTATGCTTTCAAAGTATTTTACTTCTCGCCATGATGCATACGATTCTACTGTGGTATTTTATCGATAGATAGAGTATCCTATCGGTTGCATTACTCCTTTGAGCTTATATTATCTGATCCACTGCTCCTAGCATAACTAGGTTTGGCTTGTGTGCACTGCTAGAGCTTTATCTGTGTCTTGCTTAGCCATGCGTAGCTTTCAGTGCTGGTTCATCCAGAAGATGTACCAAGTGCAGAGAATCTAGTATGATAGGAGAACGAGGTATACTGATGAGTTAAGATCAGAGGTAAAGGTTAAACATGCTAAGGCTTGTATGGGAGGCACGGTGGGATGTGGTTTTTGCAGTCCCATGCTCGCCACTACTAGGACCCGAGTTCTAGCCTCTTGAACCAAGACGAGCGTACAACCACACGGGGCTTGGAAAACCTCACGAGCAACTAACTTGCCTAGTAGATTCCATGAGTCACATAGTTCGGTCGTTCCATTCGACATATGCATTCTGGTTGTTCTCGAAGGCGGTGAAGGAGGTGCATTCATACAGGTAGGTAAGCATGGCCGGGGTTGCTTGGGGTCGATGGAGCCCCTGGTAAACCAACCTCGCCCACATCTCTAGGGACCAACTTCAAGATTTGACCCGTTACGGCGGAACCATCCTTAGGGCGTGACTCATGGTCTCGGCGAAAGCAAGGTAAAGGTTGTGTCCAACCACCCTCTACCGGCCTTCCAAGGAAGAGGACTAATGATCTAGCATTAAGAGTCGGTTGGTACGTGTGGGTAAAGTTGTACACCCCTGCAGGGTTAAATCTTTTGAAAAGCCGTGTCCACAGTTATGGACGACTTGGGAACGGATGTGAAGATCATAGAGAACTATAACCTAATCGTAAAACTTGATAGTTCAATGTGTGCTTAAGGATGCTTCCTCATGGGTACAAGAGGGTGATCCTAGTTGTGAGATGAGGTTTACTTTGGTGGATATCAAGATGATGATCAATTCTTCGGAGATGTCACTCTCTTAGCCCCTTTTAAAATATTCTGATTAGACGAGCTTCTTCTTCCTCTTTTTTTACAAACAAAGATGGCTTTATGCAAAATAACCCCACTAGCCATAAGTCTTGCGGAGTACACCCTGTACTCACCCTTGCTTTGTTGATACTTTCAGAGTAAATGTTCCCCTAAAGACGAGTTTGGTACGACATCGACACCGACGAGTAGCTTGGGGTTCCCGGCCGGCAGCTTGGAATCTATGGGCTGGGACGTCATCGTTATGCTTTAGGCCTCTTAGGCCATTTGTTAAGTTTGCTATACTTAATAGCATAATTTGTCTTCCGTTGTTTGATGTTTGTGGTCAGTGACCTCTGCTTGTAATATTTTGGTTCTTCGCTCAGTTATGAGCTTGCTGTAATAATTTTTGTGTCGCAGGGTTACTGTTGTGTTACCGACTTCTCAAGGGTATCCTCGAGGTCTAGGTTAAGCTTATGTCAGGCTAAGGTCTGGATTTGTTTAACCCTGATCCCGGGGGTGTCACATAAGACTCGGGGGGCCGACCACAGAAAGATTCTGCCGCCTCTACGGGGCGGAAACTGCAGAGAGAAAGCGCTCTCCGGCAGGCAGAAATCTGCCGGGGAAATTCCTTCCCGGAGAGGGGAGATCGTCGCCATCAACACCATCATCAAGCTAGACTTCATCGGATCATTATCATCATCTTCTTCATCATCATCTTCTTCATCATCATCTCCACCAGCACCATCATCACCACTCCATACCGTTATAACAATTGGGTTGAATCTTGCATAGTTCTCAGGGAAACTTTCCCGGTGTTGATTACTTGTTGTAGTTGATGCTATTGAGTGGAACCATTGCATTATCATTCATGTTCAGATTGTTACTTATCATTATTTCATCTCTGATCTTGATCCATATGATGTCTCGTGAGTAGTTCATTTAGTTCTTGAGGACATGGGAGAAGTCATGTTGTTAGTAGTGGAATTGTGTTGAGAAAGATTCAATAGTTTGATATTTAAGTTGTGGTGTTATTCTTCTAGTGGTGTCATGTGAATGTCGACTACATGATACTTCACCTTTATGGGCCTAGGGGAATGCATTGTGTATTTGGCTACTAATCGTAGGGGTTGCTAGAGTGACAGAAACCTGAAACCCCGTTAGGAAACCTTTGCACAAGGGAGTGTAGGATCTCAGAGTTTAAGTCTGTGGTTAGGTTTCTATCTTAATTACTTTCTTGTAGTTGAGGATGCTTGCAAGGGATATAATCACAAGTATGTATTAGTCCTAGGAAAGTCAGTACATTAGCACAGGTTCACCCACACAACACTTATCCAACTAGAGAAGATTAATCAACTATATGAACCGAAAGTACTTGACAGTATTCCCATGTGTCCTCGAGAATGTTTGGTCATCTTAAGTAATACAACCGGCTTGTCATTTGCTAAAGAAAGGATTGGGCCACTTCCTGCAATTATTATTATTGTCTTTTATTTACTCGCACTTTATTTATCTACATTATCAAAAACCCTAAAAATCTGTTTGCTAAGTATTTATAGAGAATTCCTGATCCAAACCACTCGTCAACACCTTCTGCTCCTCGTTGGGTTCGACACTCTTACTTATCGAAAATACTGCGACACACCCCCTATACTTGTGGGTCATCAAGACTATTTTCTGGTACCGTTGCTGGGGAGTGAAGCGCTATTGAAGAGTGGAACTGGTAAAGGAAACTTCTACTGTGAGTATTGTTTACTTCTGTTAGTTACTTTATTTCAATATGGATAATTCTTTAGTTTCTTATTTCGTAATGCTACTACCACTGCTAAGGTAATAAATGAACCACCACCTGCTGAAAATGATACTTTTAAAATACATACGAGAATTATTGATCGTGTTATGGATAACTATTATGTTGGAGATGGAACTTTCCATCCCGGTGATCATTTGCTCTTTATACACGAATTATGCGGGTTTTTCAAGTGTGCAGGTATTACAACAGATCAAGTCAAGAATAAGTTATTCTCATTATCACTGAAAGGTAGAGCTGAGGAATGGTACAAGATGCTGAAGAATGGCCAATCTCTTGAATGGGAGGAAGTTGTACCCCTCTTTTATTCAAAATTTTATCCTCCTAGTGAGATTCATAAAGATCGGAATCAAATATACAACTTTTGGCCTTGTGATGGAGAGAGTACAACTCAAGATTGGGGGAGATTGAAGTTACTAATGCTCAAATGTCCTATTCATGAGCTCCCTGACAATATTATTATCAATAACTTTTATGCAAGGCTTTCTCTTCATGATAAGGATATATTGGATGCTTCTTGTGTTGGATCATTTACACGCATGGAAGAAGAAGCTAAATGGGATCTTTTAGACCGTATTCAAGAAAATGTTGAAGCATGGGAGAATGATAAAGGAAGAAAGTCAGGTATAAATTATGATTATGAATGCATTAAATCTTTTATGGGAACTGATGACTTTTATAATATTAGTAATGCTTATGGTCTTGATTCTCAAAGTAGTGCACTTGCTAAAGAAAGGATTAGGCCACTTCCTACAATTATTATTATTGTCTTTTATTTACTCACACTTTATTTATCTGTATTATCAAAAACCCCTAAAAATCCATTTGCTAAGTATTTACAGAGAATTCCTGATCCAAACCACTCTTCAACACCTTCTGCTCCTTGTTGGGTTCGACACTCTTACTAATCGAAAATACTGCGATACACCCCCTATACTTGTGGGTCATCAAACCTCCACACCACACGACAAAAATGGTAACCTGATTATCCAACCTAACAATATTCTTTCAGAAAACGAGGCAACTCCATGCAGTAACGGATCAGAAGCACCACCGGAAAATCGCGTCATCTAAGGGGGAGGTGAACCATGCATCGTCCAAGGAGGAGGTGAACCGCGTCAAAAAATTCTACCTACCCAAGTTTTGTACACTACATCATATGTAGCAGTTTTTATTGAGAAACCGTCAAAGACGCTGTTTTTTTCTTTTAGAACTTGATAAGTACTAGATGAACCTAGTGCGCTTTGCCACGCTGTTCTCTGCCAGTGGCATTTTAATTTTATGGCAGCCGCTCAGGTTGCTGAGGTATATATATATATATATATATATATATATATATATATATATATATATATATATATATATATATATAGAGAGAGAGAGAGAGAGAGAGAGAGAGAGAGAGTCGTGATATTTGACACCTAGTATTCTACACCCACCCTCTATCTTTCAAAACCGTATATAATTTTTACATCACGTAAATTTTCTCTTATCTCGAAAGTCAAGAAGAACATTAAAAAATTAAACTTGTCGTAATTTTTTTGTTTATATGCCGTATAAAAATACGTCGTAAAATGTGTATTTTCTATGTTTTTACACTAAAATGACTCATAAATTGTATTTTTGTGTCGATTTTTTTGTATTTTTAATAAATATGAACATAATTATTAGTATACAAAACATAAATTTCTAAATATGAGAACATAAAAATATGTGGGGTGCAAAAATAACTATTCTGCACCTTAGATGCTAAATAGGGTTTCTATATATATATATTATTTTGTTCGATTTGGCATAGGTTTGTTCCACCAAGCAAACTCCAATCATCTAGAGCACATTGGGGGGGGGGGGGGGAGGGGGGGGGGGGATAATGACGTCAGCATAAAAACACAAAGAAAATGTGCAAGGAAGCATCAATGAACCTAGCAAAACCATGAGCAGCAGAAACACGAGGACACACACGAATACCCACAGCCGACTCACCCGACAGCGCAACCAAATCGCCACCCGGTATCCTCGCTACCGCACAACACAACATACATGCACTAATTTATATAAACAACAAATAAGATAGGCGATGAACCAGAACAAAAAAGACATGAAAATGTCAAGCAACGATAAATAAAATACAAAAGCCTTGGGGTCCACTCAATGAAGAAATGAACATACGACCCTAGGCACATCATCCTCAAACCTATCGCGTAAGGAACAACAACAAAATTTAGACACGCTGGCACCAAGACCCCGCACTCGTTGAACCACCAATGACACACCACAACCACACACGATGTGCTAACCAAAATGGCAATAGCAAATAAAACATGACAACAATAAAAAAACAGCCACGAATTGTGTTTGAGGCAACCTCAAATCCAGAAACTTACAGCACATCCACACATTGGCCTTGACCAGCGGCCACAACGACCACCATCACAAATCTACATCACACACACCCAAACAGCGAACCATGCTAGCGGAACCATCCTCACAATAGCATTGAAGAAAAATACAGAGTAGAGATTAGAGGAAATAAACCCGAGCGGGTGGTAGCCCCGGGGAACATGTGTGCGCGCAGCGCCCACGCCCAAAACCACACCCTGCACCGATGAAGCTCAGGAGGCAAAGAAGGAGGAAGTCACCGCAGCGCCAAAGGAAACCACCACCATGGAAAAGAAGAGCAAAAGAGAGAAGCAACAATGAACCGACCTCGCGCCCCACGACTCCCTTATCTTAGAACACATGCAGCTATGCACGACCTGCCGCAACGCTACACACAAAAGGCACGCAGATAGGATGGCATGCACCGAACAACGACGTCCATAGGACCCACCCGAAAGGACATAAACAAACCATAGGATCAATTCCACTGACATGAAAGCAACACCACACTGTCTGGCAAGCCCTAGACAGTGGGGCATGACCCAGCCAACAACAACCCACCAGTCAACCAAGCAGGGAAACACAACCACTAATATGTCACATATTGACCGACTGGCATACAACAGCCTGCATGGGTCGGCCCAAGTTCTTCCATCGTGTAGCTATTTTCTTTCAGAAGTTCGTGTCGCATGCGCATTCTAGTAATACTCGTTTCTGTTCGATGTTATAGGATGTTTTCTTCTTCTTTCTATTTTTCTTTAGCTTTTTTTTTACTTTTTCCTTGTTCTACAATTTTTTTCGAGTTCTTATCTCTTCACTTGTCGAGGTTTTTTATTCAATATTTTCATTTCATTTTCCACCGAAATTTAGTTTATTTTGTTTTGTTTTTATTTCTTCATTTTTCTCAATCTTTTCATGTCCTTTTCCTTTCTCTTTTATTATTTATATTATTATTTACTTTTCCTTTTAAAATATATAAATATTTTCTGTTGAACACATGAAGATGTTTTTAGTCTGATGAACAGTACGAGCGTTTTTGAGACCACTGAATATGCTTTAAACCGATGAACAACTTCTGAAATTACGTGAACTTCTTTTTTTAGACCCGTGACAATTTTTAAACCGGTAAACTTTTTTATACCCACAAATACCTTTTAGAATTATGTTAATATCTTGTTCAAACCCATATGATTTTTTTAGAATGTTGGACACTTTTTAAACGTGTGAATAATTTTTGAAATTATGTGAACATCTTTTTGGAGACGTGTGAGAGTTTTTTTTGGAGCGATGAATTTTTTCCCAACATTGTGAATATTTTTTACATGAACATATATCTACAAACAAATGAGAATTTTTTAGATCGATAAATATTTTGAAAAAATACATGTATTTTATTTTGTACCAAGTGAACAATTTTATTGTCACATGTGAACATTAGTTATGCTCTCGGTATTTGTGTAATTATTTAATATATATTTTTATTAGCTAATTTGTTTTGCGAGTAAAAAAATAAAATAGCAATCATGCTTATCTACAACTAACTGGGTGAGGCGGCTGGCCGGACACCCCAGCATCAGCGCGAGGTGAGGTCCGTTCAATATTTAAACCATCTTTAAACAGACATTATCCACATATACTTGGGGAGCATAGCATGCCTAGCAATCCACACACGACACGTCTAAGCAAGGAGATGCCTCCAATTCAAGGGAGCTTAGAGCTCTTAGAGATATACGCGTATTTTTTGCAAGGAGATAAATATATAAACTATAGTTTGTATAACTTTGTTACCACTAACTAGAAATATTGTTCTTGGCCTAGTGGCAAGACACCTAGTTCATATGTGCTGAAAGTCTCAAATTTGAATCCTAGGCTGCATATATACTAGTTTCTCTTATCCAAATTAATGAACTCAAATTTGTCTAGATTTGGATATATCTAATACTAAAACATGGATAGATACATCCGAATCTAGATAAATCTAAGTACATTAATTTGGATCGGAGGGATATGTATATTGTATTTTTTTCTTGTAGCAATATTTTTGTACTGTGAGGCTGACATTAATGAACCACATGTCTAAGTTATTATTCACATGTAAAAATTATGCAACATACTTATACAGAGAGGCTGCCATCGGGACCAAGCAGACACACCATGCACTACTATATCGGGCAACGTTGGCAAGGTCAAAACAACTGACGCGGCCGGAAAAATAGGTCCAAGAGAGGAGACGTTTCTTGTATAGAGATATAGGTTCGAGAACCCAACGGCTAGATACCATACACAACTGCCACATCGAGCAATGTTACCAAGGTCAAATGGACATCGCGATTGAAATAAAAAAATCCAACATCGACACGTTTCTTTGAACAGAGAGGCTAACATCAGGGGCCCATCAGTCAGACCCTGCACGGCTACCGCATCGAGAAATGTTCGCAAGTTCTAAACAGGAGGCGCGACCGAAAAAAGTCCAACAGAGAGCACACTTTCTTATCAAGAGAGGCTGAAATCTAGGACCCAACGTCCATACCCTACACGACTAATGCATTGAGCAATGTTATTAAGTTCTAAACAGGGAGGCGTGATGTAACACCTCGGCCTCTCCAGACCGATGACTGTCACCCCTGGCAGCTAAGTAGGATCTTTAGACTGGCCTCACAGATCAACACCAGTCTTTCTTGTGCACTTTGTCCTCACTCATGCGTACTCGGGAACAATTTCCCGGCCGGTCACCCATTCTCAGATTGCTCAAGGCCAAGAACACTTAACCTCGAAGTTATTTTAAGATGAGCTTCCGGAAAGAAAGTTGTAATTTGTTAGCTTGAGTACCATATCAATCCTATTAAGCTATGCATTAGGATATCACACACGGGGAAACGAAAAAGTCCATCACACACACGTTTATTCTAAGGAGATGATAAAATCGAGGACCCAGTATCCAGACCCCACACGGTTACCGAATCGAGCAATGTTACCAAGTTCTAAACAGGGAGGCGTGAACAGAACAAGAAAGTCCATCATGCACACATGTCCTCTAATAAGAGGCTAGCATATGGGACCTAGAAGACTGAGTAAACGGTTGATGCATCGAGCAAACATTATCAAGTCCAAATCAGAGAGGTGTGATTGGAAAAATAAATTCCATCATACACACGATTCATTTATATAAAGGCTAACATATGGAACCCAGCGGCCCAAATAAACGGCTGCCGCATCGAGCAACGTTATCAAGTCAAAACAGGGAGGCTCGAGCGAAAAAAAATAGTTCGTCATGCAAACGTTTCTTTTGATGAGAGCATGACATATCGAACCAACAACCTGACTAAACGGTTGATACATTGAGCAATGTTATCAAGTTCAAAACAGAAAGATGCGATCGCAAAAATTGTTCTGCTAGAAGACACTAACATCGCGGGCCCATGGGCTTCAAAATGCTTTTATGGCGCCGACCCGAGTTAAAATTGCGTGAGGAACCAAAAATCTAACATCTACCACGGCCCATACGAGTTTCTTCCACATTTCTAATGATTCCGTGGTAGTATGGTGCCTCAAAAAAAAGATTTTCATCTACCATGAAAAAATAATGAAATCGTGGCAGAAGGTGCACCTTCTATCACGCTCAGTGGACCAAACCGTTGCGGATGTCAACTATTCTTGTAGTGTCACTTTTGTGTATATACCATATCCCATTCTGTGGAAAAGTGTGGAAGTTGAGAAGAAATGAAACCCTTGTCCGAGTTTGAGAAGAAAGAAAACCCATGTCTGAGTTTTAAGTTTTGCCTACCTATCCTTGCACATATCTCGTACTTCTCCACTTAAATAATTTTGAATCTATGGTGATTTGATGGACTATGTTCGTGCTCCATTTGCAATGGCTTCAAATTCTAAGTGCTAGCCGAGTGTTATTGCTTCTTGGAGGGTGTGCACTTGCTAGCTGGCTAGATAGTTACTCGAAAATCTTCATCGTGTGTTTTGAAGCACCCAAGAGTTTGTGAAGGCCAGAGATCGCCTACTGCATATTATTCTATAGCTTAAGTTTGGTCGTAACCTAGCTATCCGAGGCCACTTCTGGCGTGCACGTGCATAACCGTTGGATATTGGATGGGAGCTGATAACTACAAGTGCACAGATCGTTTGTAGCTAGTTTTGAAATAAAGATATCGATCCTACAGAGAGCATGAGTCTGAACTCTAATAACTCTTAAAATAAATATTATGATAGAAATGCTAAATAAATTTCTAATCCCATAGAGAGTAGGAGTCTGAACTCTAATAACTCTTAAAATAAATATTACGATAAAAATGCTAAATAAAGTTCTAAGTAACAAGATAAAATACGAGTATTATGTAAAAGGGTGTTTTGAGGTTTTAGGTATAAGAGCAACAATAAAGTAAAGTAAAACACCTGAATGCAGAAAGTAAGTATCATGTATGTAAGAGAGATTGGAACTACAATAGGGAAAATCATTCTCAGGGCGTAGCGGATACACCACTAGCATTATAAGGAGCTAAGATAAAGATTATTATCATGAACATTCTCAACTATGTATGTGTGGGAGGAACTCCATATTTGGACAAACAGGCAGCAACCACTCCTCACATCATCCTCATAACCACAACAGTCAATAATCGACATCAATTAAATTACCGCGCTATTAAGGAACGTAATCCCGTAGGACGTATCCCATGGCACAGATAGTGTTCCGTGAGTTTCTCAGTTCCCAAGTTGATATGTAAGGAGTGCCAATAGCTTTATAGTCACTGTAAGTGCTAACACGCCTTCATCTACCAACAAGTAGTTCCCTCCATCAAGTCTCCATGAGAGGCAAATATTGAGAGGTCGACTTCTCTCAGCATCAATATGAAGACAATCTAACTATTGGGGATATGCTATATGGGTATCCTCATAGCATGTCACCAATCCGGCTAACCCGGGTGGCCCATAGTTGGTAGCAGGCTGCTGGGCGGCCCAGTTAGACGGATCCAGAAGGAAGGCCCATGTCGGATAAAGGAAGGCTACGCAGAAGTCACCGACATACTCGGAGCCTTGGAGTACAAGACACGGAAGACTAGTTCGTATTAGTGTGGGACTTGAACCTGGGTAAGGTGTGTCACCTCGTACCCGCCAACTCTCCGCCTTACCCCACGTCTCTAAACACGCACTCTGAGGACCCCTCCATGGCGTACTCGTCGGAAATACCACGACAGTTGGCGCCCACCATGGGGCAAGAGGCGCTTAGAGATCTACACCGGGAGAGGTCCAATCTCTTCGCGGGAATCGGCAACACCGTAGCCATCAGACGGGTTCTCTTCTTCGGCAACGTCCCAATCGTCCCTCAAGATGGGTTCTGGGTGCCGGCGAAGATGAACCCTACGCGCTGCTCCGTCATCACCTTCGGAGACATCCACATCTTCATCGGCGAAACCGACTCGGGTCCTAGCTCCCAGGAAGTCGGAAACTCGTCAAGCCTCGCACAGACCACCTATGGCAAGACACGTTTGCAGAAGGATCTAGGCCATATCTCTCCTTGGAGTATGGTGGCTCGGATCAGGAAAATTCAAGGCCCACCCAAACCGCCCCTGTGCAGGATATAAAGGTGGAAGGACCCCGCAAATCCGCTTGGCTTCCCCGAGCGTTAGAGATGCGCAGGTCACACTTTGTCGGTGTCGTCACCATCTTCGATCTAGCTATATGCGTTCAAAGGGACGGAGAACCTCCCCACGAATACCTCGCCAGATGGATGAGGGTGAGGGAAACCCTAGAGGGTG
Source organism: Avena sativa (assembly GCA_916181665.1). NCBI lineage: Eukaryota > Viridiplantae > Streptophyta > Magnoliopsida > Poales > Poaceae > Avena > Avena sativa. The sequence goes on from OV702289.1 coordinate 691,335,743, forward strand.
ACCGTGCTGATGAGCTCATGTACCACTTTGTGGAAGTGCTCACACCCGGAACTCTCCTCTGGCATACCCTCCAAAGGTGGCAGGCCGCGGGTCCTCTCACACTTGGTGAGATGTTCGCAATCGTCAACGAATACACGGACGCTGAGGAGAACACCCAAGCTATGCCTGGGACAAAAGCCGGAGGAAACAACAACAATGGCTCGCCTCCATCACCCTCAACATTTGCTGTCGACAACACCGAAGCCAACTCCGACTCCGTCCTCGACGCACTATACGCCGACATCAATATGGATGGCGGCGACTCGGACGCTAACTCGGAGGAATACGATGCTGTTATGAGGGAGATCGAGCAGGAGATCGAGAAGGAGCAGCGCGTCGAGAAGACCAACACTTCACACCAGGTGCTAGTCGCCATTGGCAGCGTGATGGAAGAAGACGGACAGGAACTAGAACGTGAGAGAGCTCCACCCACACCAGCGGTTACCAGAGCGACAACAGACAAGAAAGCCGCTAAGCCTCTGATGGCTCAAAATATATTCAAGCTCATTGGGGAACCCCAAGAGGAAGGTATGATGAGCACAACAACAAGTTTTTCCTCAGTTATGAAACCAAGGTTATCGAACCAGTAGGAGCAAGGAAACACCTCCAAGCTGTTGTTTCCAACTTGGAATCCTGCACAACACAACCAACAAACTTTGCCCCCAACTTACAGTGAGGTTGTCAATCTCACCGGTTTTGCTGAAAACAAAGGATTAAACGTATTGTGTGGAAGATAGTAATAGCTTGCAGAAAGTAAACAGAAAACAATAAATAGATTGTAGATTGATAGAAAAAGAAAGGACCAGGGTCCATAGTTCACTAGTGGTGATTCTCCTTAAGATAGATGACATGTTGGATGAACAAATTACAGTGGGGCAATTGACAAACATCAAGAAAGCATACATGCATATACTAATCATCTTGATCCCCATGAGATTTGATTGGGCATTACAACATTATACATAGACTGTAATCCAACTGCATCTATGACTAATAATCCACCTTCAGGTTATCATCCGAACCCCTCCAGTATTAAGTTGCAAGCAACAAATAATTGCATTAAGCATTGCATGTAAAGTAAACAATACGATTGTTTTATGAACAAAGGATTGCTGTTTTCTCCCTAGTAGCAATAGCACATCTAGTACCTTAGAGATTTTTGTCACTTCCCCAGATTCCTAAAGGCATGAACCCGCTATTGACGAGGGTTTAACTCATCAATGCCCATTGTTATGGACTTGGGTTTTGGAGAAGGAGGGAGCGCTGGAAGCATCAATCGGCTAGCAAACAAGCATACAGGGATGCAAGGTTTACCCAGGTTCAGGCCTCGTAGAGGTCCCTACTCCTGCTTGTCTGCTCTTGGAATTAACGAAGGAATCGAAGATTACAATGGTGCGCAGATGCAATCTGGCGAGGGTTGTGGAAACTAGGGTTGCGTGTGTCCTCCTCGCTGCCCCCTCCTAGCCTTTATATAGATAGGCCAGGTCTCAGGTAGCAGGTCGAGTCGGTTACAGTTTAGGGTTTTCCCTTCAAACTTTCTATCTTTAGACTTCTTCTTGTCTCGCAAGTTATCGATAGTCCATAGGCCACTCGAAGTCTTCACTGGGTCGTGGCAACGCCGTGGGCTTCCACCATATCTAGACCGTATATACAAGACTCGAGTACCTGCAGGATATACCCATGTCAGTATCCCCCGAGTGTCTAGTGGAATCGCAGATTCGACTAGGGACTTTATGAAGCCTTTCTAGTGTATGACTGAGTATTTTTTTGAGTGCTCTGTTTGTGTCATGGGGATTTGTTGATGTGCATGCCTGATTTAACCGATGTATCGGTATCAGTTAACTACCTTAGGGCAAAACAACGCAATCTACTCGAACTCGAGTCCCCGAACTCGAATTCGAAAAAGTGCTGGTGTAACTCGACTCAAGCCGTGGAGGTCTTACAGGAGTCGAATTCCAGTATATGGGTGTCAGGACTCGACGCGTCTGTCAAGGCATGTTCATCGCACCTGTAGGCACAGATACATTTTTGGTAGTGCACAGCAAATGCGTTGCCAAGCCTTATTCAGGTCTTATCTTCACGCTGTAAGCACGGCATCCGAAATTTTGTCATCGCGGAGATGATTCGGGTGACCCAGGAGACGCAGTCTCTTTGTAGGGAAAAATATGAGGCGGTGTCGCCATAGACTTCGAGTGTGGATGTTATCGACACAAAATACAATGTATAAATAATCATAGGGTGCGCGACCAGCGCTCCCTATGGGAGTAGCCCCCGAGTGCCTGGTTGAGTCGAAGACTCAGGCAGGGACTAAAGAACTTTTGCGACTGCCGTCGTCTTTTGTTTCCTTGTTTCAGTCGAATTTATTCACGGCGCTCCCTATGGGAGTAACACATGTCCATAGTCGAATCGTGGATTCGAGTGGTTGGGTATGATTTGAATGTCCATATTCCTGAAGAAAAGAAAAATCGTAGGGTGCGCGACCAGCGCTCCCTATGGGAGTAGCTCCCGAGTGCTTGATGGAGTCGAAGACTCGAGCAAGGACTAAAGTAGTCGAAGTCTTCTAGTGCTCAATCTTTGATGACATCAGTGCTGACGATGTGATGATCTCAGTTGCCCGCGTGAGCGGCTTTGACGGGACGTGACGAGCGATGGGTCCCATTTTCTAACCCTGACTTGACCGAGCGTGCGTAATCTTTTGTTTTAACTGCACCTCCTCGATTTCCGTGCGTAATGGGGGTAGTGGGGGACGGTTCGTGCTTCAGGTCCTCCACGTGTCGATCACGATGTGCGCCACGCGTCTGATAGGGTTTCTGCTGGCCGTTGGATTAAATCTTCTAGGGGGTTAAATAGCAGCGCAACTGCGGTAATTTCTCATCTGCTCCCTCTCTGCTTTGTGCCTCCATCTCCATTGCTTCTGCTCTCTACCTCCGAGAGTTTGATTCTTTCACAGCGCTGGACCAACTCCGTGTTTTCCTGAGTTATTTTCTTTGCTCTCATCGCCACCGTAAGATGGGGAATAAGAAGGGAGGTGCTGCCGCTGAGTCCGCCGCCGCCATTGCCACTGCCAAGAAGAAGGGCGGCTCCACCGCTGCAGGCACCAGCACCACCGTCGCCAGGAAGAAGAAAGGCATGGGCACTCGCGTCACCAATGGTGCGTGGCGCACGTCCATCATCAAGTCGTCCGAGCTCCGTCTTCTGCGCCAAGACGGAGTTCTGTCTTCCGCGGTCGGTGACTCGCAAGTCCTAGGTGGTGAGGTAACCCCTTGTCCTCCTGCTGGTTTCCGGGTGATGTTCCTAGCGTTCATCATCCGCGGTCTTTCTCTGCCCCTGCATCCTTTCTTCAGGGGCCTCCTTTCTTTCTATGGGCTCTAGCTGCACCAGCTGTTCCCCAACTCTACCCTCCACATTGCCTGCTACATTACGCTTTACGAGTGCTGGCTCGGAATCGAGCCACACTTTGGTCTCTTCAAGCGTCTCTTCAAGCTGAAGCGCCAGTCAGCGTCTCGCTCCGTAGCCTATGATGTAGGAGACTGCGGTATCCATGTCGACTCCTCCTTCACGTACTTTGACATCAAGCTCATGGCGTCCATCCAAGGGTGGAGGGACAAGTGGTTCTACATCCGTGACCAGAAGGACGAGGGAGACCACTTCGGACTCGCGCCTTTCGATCCTGCGGCGCCGTGCAGGAGGAGGTGCTCTTGGAAGAACGTGGTGATGCCCGACGAGTCTGAGGAGACAGATGTGCTGCACGAGCGCGTCTGCGACCTCGAGAGTCGCATGGGAAAAGAAGAGGGAGGCTGCGCCCTCATTCACACGTGGTTGTGTCGTCGCGTCCAGCCCCTGCAGGCCAGAGTCCACCCTATGTTCCAGTGGGCTCGTGCGGACAAGTCACTCGCATATCTGCTGATGGCATTTCCGCGAGTGAAGTAGATAAGAGGGTGCGGCTGCTGACCAAGTACACTGCCAAGGATGTACTCCCCAGTGAACCAGTCATGCCCCCTTTTGATGCTTCTAACCCTCCTCCTGAGGTATGATTATGCTACGAAGTAGCTTTATTTTGTCGAGTGCTTCTTTTTCTTGACTTGTGCTGACTTGTTTTCTATATGCAGGATTGGAAGGTTTCTCCCAGTTTGCCCCCTCTTCCTGAGGGGGTTATTCCTCGGGAAGTAGACGAGGAGGACGAGTCAGAGTCGACCGTCCCATTTGAAGAGGAGGAGGAAGCCCCCGAGTCCAGCGGTCTGGACACTCACAAGCGTTCGCGCAGCAAAGATTCGGATGCGTCATCTCCTTCGACCCCTGAAGGCCCAGCTATCGGTGCTGAGTTGCCGATTCCTGCCATTCCTGTGAGTGCCGTGGCGCCATCTTCCCGCAAGAAGATGCGGTTGCCGAAGGAGTCATCGGAGTCGGAGGGCCAAACCTTCGATTTTGACAAGTTTGATTCGTAAGTATACAATTCTTCTCTTAGTTCTTTTTTGGAGTTACGTTTTCCTGATGTTGGTTTTGTTCCGTAGTCAACCGGCATCGTCATCTTCTGGCGACGTCCAATTTTTGAAAGAATCTGGAGTCGCAGACTCCAAGGCCAAGGAAGTGGCTGAACGAACTTCGTCTCCTCCATTGGCGGCCCACTCCGGGCACAATTCATCAAGTTCTCCACACGATGTGGAGCACCAGATGGTTGGTCGGACGACTGCGCGGCAATCGACTTCGGAGTCACTGGAGGATCACGTATGTGTGATGTTGCTTTTTCTTGCAGTCGAATTAATCATCCATGTTAGCTGCTGATCCTTTTATTGTTTCTCCTGTTGCAGCTTATTGTGAAGGAAGCTGCTCGCCTGGCGGAGCAAGTGCTTGCAATGGGTCGCCAACATGCAATGTTGGACAATCGCCATGGCATGGTTGAAAGTGAGTGCTTTTTGCTTCTTCTTCTTCATCATCCTTGTGATATACTCGACTGACGGTCTATCTTTGTTTGTTTCGCAGCTAAGCATAATGCACTTCTTCGCGACACGCTTCCCTCAAAAATACGCTCGCCGCGGCAGTGAAGGGTCGCGATGAGGCAGTCTCTGTGCTTGACGAATCGCGGAAACACGAAGAGGATTTGCATGCCTCCATCGCTGCTAGGGAGAAGCTGTTTGAAGAACAACTCTTCTCGATTGCCAAGTCTCTTTCAGGTATTCCTTCGTCTGGATTTCCGTCGTATCCTTTCTTTCGAATTTGTTATTGTGCTGACCTTTTTTGCCAACACTTTGCTTTGTGTAGATGCCGGCGGTCTGAGCTTCGACGCCCAGGTGCTCCGTCGTGACGATGCCTTGGTGGACACTGTCACAGCAGTCGAAGATCGCAGTGCTTCCATCCAGGGGACGCTGACCAAAGCGAAGGGTGTACTCAGTTGCCTCCGTGTGGAGCTGGTGCCCAAAGCTGAGCTGATTGAGAACATAGATGATCTGGTGGAGTCCCTTGCTGGAGGCATTCCTACAGGCTTCAAGAACTCGCTTCGTGCGGCTGGCGCTTCTATGTCACTCGCGATGGTTCAAGCCCATGGAGTCAAGGTGGATCCTGCTGCGGTCTCCAAAGCGATGCCTGTAGGCACGGATGGTCAACAGGTAGTTTTTGCTCCTTTTGCAACTACCTGTGGCAAGTACGGGTCGCAGCTCATCAACACAGTCACGAAGTATTCCGAGGAGCTACAGCGAGCCAAGAAGGCGGCGAAGGCTGCAACGTCAGGGGCCAGCGGGAAGTCTGTGGCATCTGATACTGCCACAGACTCGATGAGGCCCCCGAAACTGAAGTCGATGTCGAAGAAGCCAGTTGCTCCTTAGTAATCATATTTGTAATAGTTAATAGCTTGACCCCTTTTATCTAGAACATGCCGTTGGCGGGTGTATTTGTTGATACTTGTTTATGCTTGAATGCACTTGAGTTTTTATCCATGTATTGCTTGGTCTTCTTATTATCTCTTGATTGGCTTGAGATAGGGCACATCTGAGTGGTCCTTCGAGTGAGCCTCGGAATCTGCCATCCACTGATGATACCTTATCGCAGTCGCGCTCAAGGGTGGATGAGCTGTCTCTACTTTCGCGACTGCGTGACCGCGTTAAGCAACTGGAGCGCGAACTGCCCGTCCTCCGTGGTAACGCGGATGTATGGAAGTTGAGGGCGGAGAAGGCCACTGCCCGAGAGAAATATCTGCTAGGGGAGGTGGCGCAGCTGGGCGACCAATTCAAGTGTTAGCTTTCTGCTTCCTTATCTTTTCTTATATCCACTCGCGGTAGTTCGTTGTCTTCATTATTTTGCCTTTGCTTGGTATAGTTGTCAGCGCGTGTCATCCGCAGGATGAGAAGGACAAGATCGCCATTCGCATGAATGACCTGACCCAAGAGCAGCTTCACGCGAGTGGATACTTCTGGGTAGATCATGATCGCGCAATCGCACTAGCGACCCTGCAGGATCGTGCCTCGCGAGTGCTTCATTTTCTGAAGAAATTGCAATCGTGCTTAAGGAATATCTATCAGACGATGTTTCCGCTAGAATCGTTCCCTCGAGCCTGCTGGCTCTTCTTGCTAAATTTCAAGACTTGAGTGGGGTCCGCGAGTGTGTGCGGCAACAGTTGGTGGCTGGTGCCAAGGCTACTCTATCACTGGTGTGACTGCATAGGCCTGATGTAGATGTTGCATCGATTACTGTTGGACCGCCGGCGCCACCAGCAGGCTCTACCTGGAATATGGTTCCTCATTACCAGGCGGTGGATTGCCCAGCAGAGGAGATTGTTGATTTCTTTGAAGAGCAGACAAATGTTCTTCTGTTGCAACAATAGTTTAGTTTGTATCCTGCACAAAAGTATACCAGTGTTGTAAAGTTCGTATGTATGTTGTATATAATTGATTAATATTGATATGTAAGGAGCTTGCTAGCTCGTATGTTTTGCGAGTGCGTTGCACTATGTGATTCCTTTTTGTTAGCCTGACTTGTGTTTATCTCAGCACCTTGCCAACCTGTCAGGTGCGCTGCAGCTGGATTGGTGTTTGTCAAGGGTTCGATTAGTGCGTCAGCTACTCAGGATATCACGATTAGTTTGTAGAACAGATGTGTAAAGGGTGGCGCAGCCCCCGAGTATATAGATGGCAGAAAATAATAGAAAGACACAGAGTTTGGGGCACTTAGCTTTATTTATTCGTAGAATAGTACGAGGTACAATGTGTGACTTAGTAGCCTTGGCTGAATAGCCTTATTTGTGATGAAAGAAATAAAAGATGACTAAGGGTAAAAGCACCGCAGCTGCGCGATGTTCCAAGGGTTGGAGTACGCGAGTCCTCTCTCGAAATCTTTGAGGCGATAGGCGCCACCTGGGATTACTTCTGTGATCATGTATGGTTCTTCCCAAGGGGACTCGAGCTTGAGATGTCCTTGCTGTTTCAATCGCAGGACTAGGTCTCCTTCGACGAAGGACCTGGGGCGTAGCCTTCTGCTGTGGTAGTTACGCAGGTTCTGCTGGTAGATCGTCGATCTTTATGCTGCGATTTCCCGTGCCTCATTAAGGAGGTCGACAGAGTCTTCGAGTGCAAGAGTTGACTCATGTTCGCTGTAAGAAATCACTCGTGATGCTTTGTACCGTACTTCTATTAGCAACACCGCTTCAGCACCATGCACCATGAAGAATGGGGTGTACCCCGTGGCACTGTTTGGGGTTGTGCATAGGCTCCAGAGTACCGATTGTAGCTCGTCTGGCCAGCATCCTGCAGCTTGTTCGAGTGGCCTAAGGAGTCGCTTCTTGATTCTGCCACAGATGAGCCCGTTGGCCTTTTCAACTTGACCATTGGTTTGCGGATTAGCTACGGAGGCATAGCTTACGTTGATTCATAGGTTCTCGCAGAAACCCTGGAACTCCTTAGAGGTGAAGTTTGTTCCATTGTCGGTAATGATGCTGTGTGGCACTCCAAAACGGTAGACAATGGACTCGAAGAACTTGACTGTGCTGGCTCCTGACTGGTTAGTCACCGGCATGGCCTCTATCCACTTGGTGAATTTGTCGACTATGACCAAGAGGTAGACGTAGCCTCCTCGCGAGGACTTTGGGAGCTTGCCGACCATGTCGAGTCCCCATTGCGCGAAGGGCTAGGTCAATGGTATTGGCCGGAGCTCCACGCCAGGTGCATGTGGTATGTCCGTGAATCACTAGCAAGCATTGCATTTTTGGACGATGTCCTTGGCGTCATGCATGGCCGTAGGCCAGTAGAATCCATCTCGTAGAGCTTTGGCGACGAGGGCGCGACTGCCGGCGTGGTGCCCGCAAGTCCCCTCATGGATGTCGAGGAGAACGGCTCTTCCATCAGCGTTGGAGATGCATCGTTGGAGTACTCCTGTGATGTTGCGCTTGTATAATTCACCATTGATGACGGCGAATGCCTTGGATCATCGTGTGATTTGCCACGCATCAGTCGGGTCGTCCGGCAGCCTCTTGCTGAGAAGGTATGTGATGTAGGGTTGAGTCCAAGAGGGTTCGATCATCATGATCGCCATTGGTCCTTCGAGTCCTGTGTCGAGCTCTAGGTTGTCGAGTACCATTGGCTCATTGGGTAGCGTAGCCCCCGAGTCCGTTGTTGCGCTTGTTTTCTTCTCTGCGGCCTTTGGCTTGATGGAGCATTCGCAGATGCACTTGAGAAATACTCTAGGTGGTATGGGGCCGCAGGTAGAGCCAATGTTGGCGAGTGCGTCTGCCTCTTCATTGCTTTCGCGGCCTACGTGTCATAGCTCGCAGCCGTCGAAGTCCCCTTCGAGTGTGTCGTAGAGGTCGCGATAGGCGATCATATTGTCGTTCAGTGCGTCGCACTCGTGCATTGTCTGGTTGATGACCAGTTTGGAGTCGCCGTAGATTATTAGCCTCTTGGTGCTGCAGGCTTTTGCCATCCACATCCCGTGCAACAGGGCCTCGTATTCAGCTTCGTTGTTGGAGGCGGTGAACTGCATTCGCACGATGTATTTCAACTTGTCTCCCTGAGGCGATGTCAGTATGACACCTGCGCCAACTCCATCCTTTCGCTTGGATCCGTCGAAGTGCATTGTCCAGAGATAAGACATATCTGGTTTTTCAGGGAGTTGATTCTCCATCCAGTGCACGAGGAAGTCAGGGAGAACTTGCGACTTGATCGCGCCGCACTTTTCATATGTAATGTCTCATGGAGATAGATCGATTCCCCAAAGCGTGACTCGTCCGGTGGCGTCGAGGTTGTTGAGGATATGTCCAAGCGGGGCGTCGTTGACCACCACGATTGGGTGCTCCTAGAAGTAGTGGTGCAGTCGCCTGGCTGTCAAGAAGATGCCATATGCCAACTTCTGGTAGTGCGGGTGCCGCCGTTTTGTTGGCGTGACCACCTTGCTGAGGTAGTAGACTGGGCGCTGTACCCCGTGGACCTTGTTTTCCTCAGCTCGTTCCACCACGAGTATCGTGCTAACCACCTGGTTGGTGGCGGAGATGTATAGCAATAGTGGTTCCCTTTTGCGTGGGGTCACCAGTACTGGTGAGGTAGACAGTAGACGCTTGAGGTCTTCGAATGCTTCATGTGCCTCATTGGTCCACTCGAACTTGTCAGCTTTGCGGAGAAGTTGGTAGAAGGGCAGTGCCTTTTCACCCATTCGACTGATGAATCGACTCAGCGCCGCAATTCGCCCAGCCAGCTGCTGGACACCTCTTACGTTCTTCAGCTTCTCCATGGCCAGTATGGCTTTTATTTTCTTCGGGTTTGCCTCGATCCCTCTCGTGGAGATGAGATACCCGAGTAGTTGCTCATATGGTACGCCGAAGGCGCATTTGTCTGGATTGAGCTTGATCCGGTAGCGGTCGAGGTTGGCAAAGGTGTCGAGTAAATCATCGATTAGCGAGGCTTCCTCTTTGGTCTTGATTACGATATCATCAACATACACTTGGATGTTGCGACCAAGTTGGTTCTTGAGGCAAGCCTGCATGCACCATTGATAGGTTGCTCCTGTGTTTTTTAGCCCAAAGGGCATTGTGTTGTAGCAGAACACACCAAAAGGCGTTGTAAATGCTGTTTTATCTTGATCTTCCTCCTTCATTCGAATCTGATTGTAGCCTGAGTAGGCGTCGAGGAAGCAGAGGCGCTCACATCCCGCGGTGGAGTCGATGATCTGGTCAATTCGCGGCAGCGGGAAGTGATCCTTTGGGCAGTGCTTATTCAGAGAGGTAAAATCTACGCACATCCGTAGGATATCCGTGTCCTTTTTTGGTACCAGCATTGTATTGGCGAGCCAAGTGCTTTCCTTGATCTCTCGTATGAATTTGGCATCGAGGAGTCTGTTGATCTCCATTCCGACTGCTTTTGCTCTTGGCTCAGACAGTCGCCGAATTGTTTGGTTGACTGGCTTTGCGTCTGGGTTGACATTGAGTGCGTGCTCGACGAATTCCCTGGGAACTCCTGGCATGTCCGTTGGACACCAGGCAAAGATTTCCCAGTGCTCACGGAGGAATTCGACAAGCGCGAGTTCCTATGCGGGACTCAAGTTGTTGGCGATGAGGGCCATCTTGCCCGGGTCTGATGGGTGGACCTGAACTTTCTTTGTGTGCACCGACGAGTCGAAGGACAGGTCAGGTGAACTTGGCCGGCTCAAGGGAGGCAGACTGTTGTCTGTCAACTCCTTCAATCTTGCGAGTTCTTCCTACATGCCGAAGTATTGGGAAATTCTGTTAAATTCCCTGTCGCAACGGTCGGACCTCTCGAAGCTCCCGTTGATTGTGATGACACTGTTGGGTCCTGGCATTTTCATCTGCAGGTAGGCGTAGTGCGGTACTACCATGAATCTAGCGAACACGACACGTCCGAGGATGCAGTGGTACTGTGAGGGCCAGTCGACAACTTCGAAGTCGATGCGTTCACGTCGAAAGTTTTTCGGCGTGCCGAAGATGACGTCGAGGTTGATTTTCCCAAGGGGATATATGCCCTTGCCTGGGACGATGCCGTGGAATGTCGTGTCCGAGACCTCTAGGCAGGTCAGAGGGATCCTCATTGCTCGCAAGGTACTCGCGAACATAAGGTTAATGCCGCTTCCACCATCCATGAAAATGCGACTCATGTCGAAGCCTCCAATCTGTGCCTCGAGTACGAGGGGACAATGGCCTGGGTGGGGTACTTAACGCGGGTGGTCGCGCTTGTCGAAGGTGATGCAGGAGTCGCTTCCACTGAGGTACTCAGTGGTGGATGGTGGTGAGTTTGTCGCCAAGTTGACTTGGCGAGTGATGGCCTTCTGCACCCGATTCGAGGGGCATCCCTTTTGGATCATCATGTTTCCCACAGCCCGTGGGTATGGCTCGCCGCCTTGATCGTGGACCGGTGCGGTCGCGGGTGGTGGCACTCCAGGTGGTGGAGGAGGAGCTCCATGTGCTACAACGCCTGGGGCGACTCCGTAGCCCCTGTTGACGGTGTCGCGATTCATCCATGCTAGACCCTCGTGGAGTTTGAGGAACTCGCGGTAGTCCTTGAGGAGGTGGCTGGATTTCTTCTTGCCATCATGCTTGTTGATGTAGAAGTGCATGTTGCACGGCCCGGACAGTTTGTCCTCGATTGTTGTTACGGGTGCCTCTTCGTGAGTGCGGTGCTGTCATACTTGCGTGGTTTTCCCGGAGTCGCGGTGTCCACCGCTGCGATAGCCGCTGTTGCGGTTGTCGGCATAGCCGGCTACGACCATGTTGACATCGTCGTGGTCATCGTAGATGAGCATTCGACGTTTGCTTTGGTGATCGCGTCTGCGCTCGATCTCTGCTTCGTCGTTAGAGTGAATGAGATTTTTCACCGAATCTTCTCCATCTGCCCACCGATTCGTGATTTCCATCAGGTGATCAATGGTTTTGGGCTTCGAGCGGCCCAGCTCCTCCCTGAGCTCTATGTGGCGAACGCCGCTGTTGAATGTGTCAATCGCCCGGTCCTCCGAGATATTTTCTGCGGAGTTCTTGATGATGGACCACCTCTGGATGTACGAGCGCAATGACTCGCCCGACCTTTGCTGGAAGCATCTCAGCTCTTTGATTGACACAAGCCTTTTGTAGGTGCCCTTGAAGTTGCGCACAAAGATGTAGACCAGCTCAACCCAGGTGCGAATGGATCTGCGCGGGAGGTTATTGAGCCAAGCTCAGGCGGCGCCCTGCAGCTGTAGCTGTAGGCATTGCATGGCAGTGCTTCAACTCCCGCCATGGAGCCTGACGGAGGAGATGTGTTCTTCCAACCAGATTTTCGGGTCCTGCAGGCCGTCAAACTTTGGGTTCTTCGATGGGACCTTGAACCCCTTGGGCATTCGCTTTTGTCTGATGGCCCTGCTGAAGCATCTGGCGCCACAGAGCTCCACGTCTTCGTCCTCTGAGTCAGTTGATCAGGCACGTCGTGCCCCTTGACTTGTTAATTTTGCGCCGCATGATGTCATGACGCGCGTCGTAGTCGTGGTCGTGTCGCCATGAGCAGCGACGTCAAGACAGATCGTGACTGTCGTCGCTGGACGAGGGTGAGGAATAGCGTTTTGCCAGAGCCTTGTTTTTCTTTGGCTCCGGCGTCGGTTCTTTGTCAAGAGCGGCCTCGATTAGCCACAGGCCTGCGATCGTAGATCGGTGCATGGCAGCTCGGGGATCTCCAGCTGGCGTCTGGTTGTTGAGTAGGTACATGGTGGCCGTTGTCACCGCAGCTTGCGGCGTCTTTGGGACCACATTGCCCCGGGTGTCGACTGTCATAGAGCTGAAGTCGAGGACTTTTGCAGCTTCTATGCGCTCCTGCTCGGTGAGATGGGCCATTTGAGATCGTCTCTTGTTGGCTACGTACTCGTTGCCTTTGGAGGAGGATCCTCCATGGGTGGAGAGCCTGTCCCTTTGAAGGCTCGACTCGTCTGCCGCCTTTTTACGCGCTTCGAGTTGTGAGATTGTTTGTAGCTGGCGTCTGTACTCTTCCTTCAACAGCCAATGATAGCCCATCAGCAGTTCTTGCGGTGTGCCTGGGGGCAGAGGATTGCCTCGCAGGGCGTCTCAGCAGCGAGCCCACTTGAGATCGTTGAGCTTGATCACGACACATTCGTCAGTGTGCTCGTTCACCATGGTTGGGGGTTCGACTGCCCCTCCATTGTTGACGGGCACGCCGTTGCCACCATTGGTGGGGGTGCCGTTAGGAGGTCCGCCATTAGGGATGCCACCGTTAGGCGGATCAGTGCCAGATCCATTGCCACCGTTTTCTCGATTAGCGGTGGAGTCGCTAGTGTTAATTACGGTGCATATGAAGTGGCTGGGGAAGCTGTTGCTCCCGCAGCTCTCGGATCCGGAGTCGTAGACAGATCGGATTCACGACTGCTGTCACTATCTGTGCTCTCGTTGTTGCTGAGGTGTTAAGCTCGCTGAGGGTGCCTATTGGTGGCGGGAACCACGATGCTGGAGCAATCGTGGATGCCGTTGGCTGGTCAGGCATGTGAAGCGTGCCCATCTGACCAACTTGGAAGCGGAAGCTCCCTATCACCAGGCTGATTCCCTCGCCCACGGACTCGAAAGCCGGGCGAGTGGCAGGCGTGTGGATGGTGAAATTGAATGCGCCAAAGAGCTGGCGAATCTCCGCTGTTGCGGAGTTGTAGATCGCGGTTGATGAGGCCGAAGAAGCCGTGACATCAGCACTCCCAATTCCCACAGACGGTGCCAATTGACGAGGGTTTAACTCATCGATGCCCATTGTTATGGACTTGGGTTTTGGAGAAGGAAGGAGCGTTGGAAGCATCAATCGGCTAGCAAACAAGCACACAGGGATGCAAGGTTTACCCAGGTTCAGGCCTCGTAGAGGTCCCTACTCCTATTTGTCTGCTCTTGGAATTAACGAAGGAATCGAAGATTACAATGGTGCATAGATGCAATCTGGCGAGGGTTGTGGAAACTAGGGTTGCGTGTGTCCTCCTCGCCGCCCCCTCCTAGCCTTTATATAGATAGGCAGGTCTCAGGTAGCAGGTCGAGTCAGTTACAATTTAGGGTTTGCCCTTCAAACTTTCTATCTTTAGACTTCTTCTTGTCTCGCAAGTTATCGGTAGTCCGTAGGCCACTTGAAGTCTTCATTGGGCCGTGGCAACCCTGTGGGCTTCCACCATTTCTGGACCGTATATACAAGACTCGAGTACCTGCAGGGTATACACATGTCAACTATCGAGCATAAATACTCCCTATTGGAGTTGCTAGCATCTACTCGGCCAAGATAGCTACTAACAACGGAGAGCATGCAAGATCACAAATAACAAAGACATGATAGAATCAATAATCAATCTGAAATAGCATCTCGATATCCATCAGATCCCCGCAAACACAACATGTAGATTACAAATAGACGATCTTGATCATGAACGGAGCTCACAAGATCTAGACATGGTAGCACAAAGGAGAAGAACCAACCATCTAGCTACTACCATGACCCGTAGTCCAGGGATGAACTACTCACGCATCACACTGGAGGCAGTCATGGTGATGAAGAAGGCCTCTAGGGTGAAATTCTCCCCTCTAGTAGGGTGCCGGGAAGACCTTTAGATCCCTCCTGGTCTATGGATGGAGATGACGGCGGCTACAGACTCTTTCGTGGAATTTTGATCGGTTACTTAGGGTTTCTGTATCGGAGGCATCTTATAGGCGAAAGGGGAGGCCGAGGGGGTGCCCTAGGCGGCCACACCACCCCCTGGCGCGGGCTAGGTCTGGCCGCATGGCCAGGTGGTGTGGCTGGCCTCTGGCCCCTCTCCATCTCGTCTTGTGGCTCCATGTCCCCCTCGGTGAAATATTAACTTTGGCTTTTGTCCCATCCAATTCCGAGAATATTCATTTTCTGACTTTCCTGGAACCAAAAATAGCAGAAAATAGGCAGCTGGCACTGTGGCATCTTGTTAATAGGTTAGTCCAAGAAAGTGTATAAAAATACTCCAAAGTGTGGACAAAACATAAGAAAGTAGATATAAAACAAGCATGGAACATCAAAAATTATAGATATGTTTGCAACGTATTAGCCTCCGGCTCCGGCCAAGGCTTTGCCCCCTCCGGTTATCCGCCCGCAACCGACGCAGGAACTTACCATAGCCCCCAGTACTGCCAGGCAGTCAAATAAGCCGCCAATGCCACCATCAAAGTCTGTAGCTGGCAACCCATTGGTTACTCCCGCCGATAAGGCAATCTACGGTGCACTCCTCGTTGAGCCTATCACCGTTGCCCATATCCAGAGCGTCATGGAGTTTGATGAGAAGCGTGCGGCAATCCTAGCGGAGGCAAAGTGCATTGCGGAGCAGGGCGCTAAGCTAGATGAAGACATGGCCAAGGCGCAACAATCCATCAAGGCGGCAAGAGCTATGGAGGCTGAGTACAAGCAATTGTTGTTAAAGCAAAAGGCCAAGAAAGTACCAGCTCACGTCGTCGAAGACCCCGGTGTTGGGTGTAGGTTGGGATATGATAGGTCCAAGCCGATAAAAGCCATCCCATACATCGATTCAGAGGGAGGCAAGTCATGCCAACCCCCACCCTCAACATCGCCATTGCCAAGACCCTCCTGGAACAGGACGGGTCACCAGAAGCAGTTGCTCAGGTGTACGACCTCGTCGCTAAGGCATGCAAGCAACAGGAGAAGGCCACCTCACAAAGGCTAGAGTCCAACCCGGAGCTTTGCCAGTCAACCTTGAATAGCCGCAGAAGGACAAAATCTCCCCGTGGCGACGGATCCCACACAGGCTCCACATAGCGAAGATAGAGAGAGGCACGCAACAGGACTGATGCCATCCCCATATACTCCGATCATGGCGAAAAGGCTCGTCCCCGCCGGTCGCCACCTCCACCACCATCTCGGTGTCACGAGGAACCATAGCCGTGCCACCGCCAAGGCGTCCCCAGGCCGGCATCGTTATACACGACCAGGGTGAGCAGCCCCGGCATGCCGGAGAGCGCAGCGACATTGAAGGACATAGGAGCAGGTCCCACAATGAACCGCCACTTTCGACAAGTAACCGTGACAGGAGCGAGGAGTCGCAGGAGGGGCACAGCAAGAAGGATAATCCACCGCCTCCATCGCCACCATCACCACCTAGCAGCCATCATGGAGGAGGCCACGGTGGATCTCATAGATCGCGCCACAACTCCCCTCCCCATGATGGAAAAGGGAAGCAACCAGAGTCGTATGATGCATGTACACGACTGGACAAGATCCAAGAGGCTCAGGAACTCCCATACCTTGGGCCACGTTGTTTTGGACCAGTGATACGGGCCACAACCTACCCCAAGGAACTCCGAATAGACAAGACCATCAAGCCCTACGATGGCACCGCTAGGCCAGCAACATCATTGCAGGACTACATCGAAGCGATTCATATCATAGGGGGAAACCCCAATGTCGCTGTCAAGTACCTCCCACTCATGCTGACCGGCACCGCTAGGCAATGGATTGACGACTTGCCGGAGAAATCAATATGCAGTTGGTTGGACATGCATGAAGTGTTCACCAAAAATTTCGAGGGTACGTACAAGCGTCCCTGTACTATCGGAGACCTACAGCGGTGTGTGCAAGAAAAGGATGAAACCTCTCATGCCTACCTCTCTCCCTGGCTAGATATGAAAAATTCCTACGCAGGAGTACACAAACAGACTGCTATGGCCGCCTTCATTGACGGTCTGGAAAAGGGAACTTTGCTCCGGCATACGTTGAAGCGCAAGGAAGACAACAATGAGCTCAACCTCAATGCAATGGTCGCCATGGCTAGCGAGTTCGCCGTTGCTGACGATGACGCACGCGGATCATTGCCGGCAATAGCAATCCCTACCCAGGCTAGGAAGAACAACAATAACAAGCGTAAGAATCCGCCTGAAGAAAAGCAAACAACCGACATGGTCGCCGCAACGTTCACTGGCACATGCAGAAGCGGACAATGTAGATGTGGTCGGGGGGCTAGCAGTGGCTAGTAGAGGAGTGATTCTACACCCTCAGTGCCTCGCGTACCCCAAATGTACGAAGAGTACCGTGATATGCCATGTTACATCCATCTAGACTCAAACAGCAAAGCCACCCACACCAACCGCCAATGCAAATTTGTCTACGACCTCAAGGAAGACCCTGAGTCCGGCTACAAGCAAAGTCAGAAGAACAGACCCCGTGGAAAGGGCAAGTGGAAGAAGAAGGAGGAGGAGTCCAAGGAATCAAGTGATATGGATGAAGACGTGGAACCCAAATCTTCCGATAAAGGAGAGGGTAAAGGGAAGAATCCCTTCGAAAAGAAGACTCCATGTTACCATACCTTTCTTGGCACTCGCACCGTTCGGGCCCAGAAAACCTCTCTGAGGATACTGATGGCTACCCTCCCTCCGGTCCCCCAGTATGTCAGATGGTCGGAAATTCCGATTACTTGGGATAGGAAGGATCACCCAGACCTTATCCCAACAGAGAACTAGTATGCCATGGTCATCAACATCATTGATGGCACAGAGTTCACCAAGTGCCTCATGGACAGTGGAAGCAGCATCAACATCATGTACCTGGATAAACTGCACAAGATGAACTTGATGGAGACCCAGCTAAGGAAGAGAAACACCGTGTTCCATGGGGTTGTCCCCAACCGACAAGCAATTTCCCTGGGCTGCATCACCCTTCCGGTCGCTTTTGGTGATGTTAACAATTACCGCTAAGAACGCATGACCTTTGAAGTGGTGACCTTCAAGAGCGTGTACCACGTCATCTTTAGACGCGACATATTCCACTCCTTCCTCACAAGCCCATGCTTTGTCTACAACAAGCTCAAGATTCCCGGAAAAAACAACATCATCACCATTGACAGAAGCTTCACCAATGCATGGGAGTGCGAGCTCAGCGAAGCCGCCTTTGCCGAAGCAGTTCTCTATGGTGAGGAGTTCAAGGAGATCTAGAACCAGGTCAATGCCTCAGAGATGCCGGCTTCGAAGAAGCAGATCACTGCTGCCGAACCCGCATTCAAGGACGCCATCAAGACCAAGCAGGTGGAGCTTGTTGAAGGAGATTCCTCCAAGACCACCACCATTGGCACGAACCTGGATCCCAAATAGGAAAGCGCGCTTGTCAAGTTCCTCCATGAGAATAGGGACATCTTCGCCTGGCAACCTACCGAGATGAAAGGTGTATCTAGGGAACCTGTCGAGCACAGCTTGAATATTGATCCCAATGCCAAACCAGTGAAGCAATCTCTACGACACTTTGGTGACAAAATACGAAGGGCTATAGGCAAAGAAAAAGCTAGGTTACTTAAGGCTAGCTTTATCCGAGAAGTTATTCACACCCGATGGGTGGAAAATCCTGTACTTGTGGCCAAAAAGGGAACCAATGAATTAAGAATGTGTGTTGATTACACCGGCTTGAACAAAGCATGTCCGAACAATCTGTTTGCTTTGCCTCACATTGACCAAGTGATTGACTCAATGGCTGGCTCGGAACTTCTATGTTTTCTCGATGCTTACTCAAGTTACCACCAAATTCGGATGCGAAAGTCGGACCAACTGGCCACTTCGTTCACCACACCCTATGGCACATATTGCTATATCACGATGCCCTTTGGGTTGAAAAACGCTAGTGCTACTTACCAGCGGACAATGCAATGTTGCCTACATGACCAAATAGGTCGCAACATACACGCTTACATGGATGACATCGCGGTAATGTCAAATAAATCAAATGATCTTATCGCTGACTTGCAAGAAATCTTTGAAAACCTCTGAAAATACAACACATTGTTGAACCCCAAGAAGTGCGTCTTTGGGGTACCTTCCGCTAAACTGTTGGGTTTCATCATTTCGCATCGTGGAATCAAGGTGAACCCGGGGAAAATCAAGGCCATCCTCGACATCAAACGTCCCACATGCCTGAAGGACATAAAAAGGCTCACGGGCTGCGTAGCAACAGTAAGCCGGTTCATCAGTCAACTTGGGGAGAAGGCTATGCCGCTCTACAAGTTGCTCAAGAAGGCAGACAAATTCACATAGACGGACGAAGCTGATGCAGCACTTCAGGAGTTGAAGAGAATACTCTCCTCCCCGCAAATACTTGCAACACCGGTGTCAAGGGAGCCTATGTTAGTATACATGGCGACAACCAACCGGGTTATTAGCATCATCATCGTGGTGGAGTGCAAGGAACCAACACACGAATATGGAGTTCAGCGAGCCGTTTACTATGTAAGCGAGGTCTTGACAGAATCCAAACAGTGTTACCCGCACTACCAAAAGATAGCTTATAGAGTTTTCCTTGCTTCACGCAAGCTAAGGCATTATTTCTAGGAGCACCCAATCACAGTAGTGAGCAAAGCTCCATTGTCCGACATCATTAACAACAACGACGCAACAGGGAGAGTGGTGAAGTGGGGCATTGAAATTGCTGCCTTTGAACTCACCTACAAGAGACGCAACGCTATCAAATCACAAGCATTGGCGGATTTTGTCACAGATTAGATGGAACTACTAGAAGACATTCCTGTGCTAGAACCAGAATATTGGGTCATGCACTTTGACAGATCAAAGCTACTCAATGGCTCGGGGGCTGGTGTATTATTGCAATCACCAACAGGAGAAAAGTTGCAATACGTCCTACAGATCCACTTCAATGCTACCAACAAAATGGTGGAGTAAGAGGCCCTCATTCACGGACTACGCGTGGCTAAAGATATTGGCATAAAGCGCATAGTTTGCTATGGAGATTCCGACTTGGTTTCCCAGCAAGTAGTTGGCACCTGGAACACACGGAACCCTATGATGGCGGCATATCGAGACGAAGTAGACGAAATAGCCAAGTGCTTTGACAGCTACGAAGTCTAGTACGTCAAAAGGGAGGAAAATGAGGCGGTAGATCTGCTATCAAAGCTTGGATCGGCTCGTCGACCAATTCCTCCAGGCGTTTTCCTGGAGCATTTACGGACCCCATCCATGAAGGGAGCGGACCCTGACAACCCGGATAGAGTGGATTCATTTGTTAATACAGTAACAGTGACCTCTCCGGCTTGGACGAAACCGTTCATGGACTATTTACAAGACGAAACTTTGCCCGCCGACAAAGTTGAAAGCCGACAAATAGTACGCAAAGCAAAAGGCTACATCATCATTGACGGCCAGCTATACAAAAGAAGTACCACAGAAGTTTTCCTTCGATGCGTCTCCCAGCAACAAGGTATTGAAATCCTTAGGGAAATACATCTCGGAGATTGCGGGCATCACGCCGCTCCCCGATCGTTGGTGGCTAAGGCCTTCCGACAAGGATTCTACTGGTTAACTGCCAAGGAGGATGCCGACAATTTGGTACAAACATGCCTTAGATGTTAGTTCTATCCAAGACAACCAAGTGTTCCAGCTGAAGAATTGCGAACAATACCAATAACTTGGTTGTTCGCAGTCTGGGGGCTAGACATGGTGGGACCCTTGCAGACATCACCCTGTGGATTTACACACTTGCTAGTAGCAGTGGATAAGTTCACAAAATGGATTGAAGATAAACCCATTAGAAAGCTTTATGGGGCAATATCCCTAAAATTTGTCCGGGATCTAGTGGTGAGATTTGGTCTCCCACACAGCATCATCACCAACAATGGCAGAAATTTGTCTCTCGGAGAAGTTGAGGAGTACTGTCATGAAAAAGGCATCCGCCTTGACCTAGCATCTGTGGCACACCCATAGTCAAATGGGCAAGTTGAAAGGGCCAATGGACTAATTTTGCACGGAATCAAGCCATGCTTAGAGGCACCGCTACATAGAACAGCTGGAGCCTGGGCGGAGGAATTACCATCTGTCTTGTGAAGTTTACGAACAACACCCAACAGATCCCCTGGCTTGAATCCTTCCTTTATGGTTTATGGAGCAGAAGCCGCCCTTCCATCCGACATCCTCCACGATGCACCAAGAGTCACCGCCTACAAGGAGGATGACGCTGAAGAATCTAGATGCCTATCTGTGGACCTACTTGAAGAAGAGCACATGCTGGCATGCCAGAGATCCGTCGTCTACTAGCAGAAGCTACGTGGCTACCATAGTCATCGTGTAAAGCATCGCTCGTTTAAGGAAGGGGATCTGGTGCTTAAACTCAAGCAGGAGAAATCTCACAAACTATCCCCGCCTTGGGAAGGACGGTTCGTCATAAGCAAAACATTGCTAAATGTTTCCTATTACCTCGTCGATATACACAAGTTGAAAGATAGGCCAAAAAACGCAAGCACAAGCAACGTGACTCCGATGATGACTACCCGGAGACAGATCGGCCATGGAACATAGCACAGCTACGTCCCTTTTACACTTAGCACATTTACATTATGTAATAAGTGTTGGGGTTCCGCGCATGAAAACAATAATTTTTACCCTACGCGCCTGAACCCCTGAAGCTACCAGGACCTATCTATTAGTAATACAGTAATGGGAGGGGCTTTTCGCGAACTTACCCTTGAAGACCGAAAAGCGTTGTCAACGCTCAGGAGAGCGTGGTTGATGTAGACGAGCCGAAGCCGGCCTCAAGGTCGTGATGAAGTCCTTGCGCTCCCTTGGCTCCAACGACTTGAGTGCCTCAAGCGCGACACCTCCCGGGGAGTTACACACGTCCGGTGCCTGACAATGACTCCCGCTTCCCCGATCCAGCAGCAGTTGTGGAAGTAGAGCTCCCGGATCCGAATCCCGCAGCGCGACGGCGCTCCGCGGTAAAGATGTCTCTTGTTCGCGCAGTCCAGACTTGGGACCGCGATCACGAGAGAGAGAGGAGGAGAGAAAAAAATATCAATTAGAGGTCCTCCCAAAAGTTAGAAGACCTTTATTGATTATTGGTGTATTTTATTTGGCCAAATACCCCCACTATATATAGGGGAGGAGAGGTACTACCTCCCTCAAAGTCCCGAGGTGGGACTAAAGGAGAGGCGGGGGGAGGGGTGGCACCGCCGGACACCCCCATGGGCCCCATGTGGGGGGGGGGGCTGGCCCGCTAGGGCGCTAACCACCCCCTTGGCCCCTTCTCCCTCTCTCCTTTCCCTAATGGGCCCTCTCCCCTCCGGGAATTGGCCCATTAAGCCTTTGACCATTTAAATTGATTTTTATCTTTATTAAATAATTATGAATAAATGTTTAAATCAATATTTAACATTCATTCACATATTATTAAACCTCCATGGTTGTGGAACACTTCCACCTCCACTCCGGACATCCTCCGGACATCCTCCGGACTTACCAAAACCCTTCCGGTTTTCTCTCTACTATTCTTTGGAGATTCTACCGATCCTATAAACACTCTCTAAGCATCATCAAGCCCTTAAGCGTGATACCTGATGGCCCAAAATATATCGAGCTCGTTGGGGAACCCCAAGAGGAAGGTATGATGAGCACATCAGCAAGTTTTCCCTCAGTATGAAACCAAGGTTTAATCGAACCAGTAGGAGCAAGGAAATTTCCCAAAGGTGTTGCTAGCTGAACGTTGGCAGGATGCACTACCGGTGCCAGCAGCAACGTGGAGACCTGCACAACACAACCACAGAACTCTGTCCCCAACTTGCGATGAGGTTGTCAATCTCACCGGTTTTGCTGAAAACAAAGGATTAAACATATTGAGTGGAAGAAAGTAATAGTTTGCAGAAAGTAAACACAAAGCAGTAAACGGTTGATTGTAGATTGAAAGTAAAAGAAAGGACCGGGGTCCATAGTTCACTAGAGGTGGCTCTCCTTAAGATAGATAACATGGTGGGTGAACAAATTACAGCAGGGCAACTGACAAACATAGAGAAAGCATACAAGCATATACTAATCATCTTGACTCCTTTGAGATTCAATTGGGCATTACAACATTATAGATAGACCGCCATCCAACTACATCTATGACTAATAATCCACCTTTAGGTTATCATCCGAACCCCCTCTAGTATTAAGTTGCAAGCAACGGATAATTGCATTATGAATTGCGTGTAAAGTAAACAATACGATTGTTCTATGAACAAAGGATTGTTGTTTTCTCCCTAGTAGCAACATCACATCTAGTACCTTAGAGATTTCTGTCACTTCCCCAGATTACCAGAGGCATGAACCCACTATCGAGCATAAATACTAACTCTTGGAGTTGCTAGCATCTACTTGGCCAAGATAGCTACTAACAACGGAAAGCATTAAAGATCATAAATAACAAAGACATGATAGAATCAATAATCAATCTGAAATAGCATCTCAATATCCATCGGATCCCCGCAAACACAGCATGCAGAATTACAAATAGATGATCTTGATCGTGAACGGAGCTCACAAGATCTAAACATGATAGCACAGGAGGAGAACCAGCCATCTAGCTACTACATGGACCCATAGTCCAGAGATGAACTACTCACGCATAACACCGGAGGCTTGCATGATGATGAAGAAGGCCTCTAGGGTGAATTCCCCTCTCCGGCAGGGTGCCAGGAAGAGCTTCAGATCCCTCCCGATCTAGGGATGGAGATGATGGCGGCTACAGACTCTTTCGTGGAAGTTTGATCGGGTACTTAGGGTTTCCGTATCAGAGGCAACTTATAGGCGGAAGGAGAGGCCGAGGGGATGCCTGGGGCGGCCAGACCACCCCCTACCACAGGCCAGCCCTGGCCGTGCGGCCAGGTGGTGTGGTCGGGCCCCAGCCCCTCTCCGTCTTGTATTCTGGCTCCATGTGTCCCTCGGTGAAAAACTGACTTTGGCTTTTGTCCCGTCCAATTCCGAGAATATTCATTTTCTGACTTTCCTGGAACCAAAAATAGCAGAAAACAGGCAGCTAGAACTGTGGCTCTTGTTAATAGGTTAGTCCAAGAAATCATATGAAAAGTAGTCCAAAGTGAGTACAAAACATAAGAAAGTAGATAAAACCAAGCATGGAACATCAAAAATCATGGATACGTTAGCAACGTATCAATACCCCGCACCAATGATCGACAGAGGGACCTGGATGGCCATGTGACCCCTGTGCGTTCCACGAAGATCTTTCGTCATTTGAACCGGGATAGTTGTGTCTTATTCCCTTTGTCACTCGATACTTGCATTGCCCGAGATCTGATCAATGGCATCACCATGTCGTGTTCAATCTCGTTACTGAACAACGCTACTTGACTCGTTCCGACAAGTGATATCCCCGTGATCAAATCACACGTTGCGCAACTATTGGATATAACCTCTCCGAGTGGGCCCTTGAGTATCTTCCTGTCACATGGACGGACAAATCCCGCTCTTGACATATATTGCCTCTACGGTTTCCTCCGAGTACCTGAACACACCTTTATAACCACTATTACCAAGTGGCGCTTAATGCTATCTAAGAACTCTCGGGAGACAGTGATTGATATAGCATCATGGTCTAAGGAATAGTCTACAAGGATCCATTTCTAATCATCGTAACTTGAACTTCCTGACATGATCGGGTCACGATGTTTAGGTTGGGTATTGGTTCATCATCTCATTCTCGGAATGAGATGACTCCATTTCCAACTGGCATAAATGCCACATAATCAGGAAACTTGATCATCTGTTGACCAATGAACTAGTGACTACAGTTTCATTAGAAACCCCTGGTTGTTTGTATATTGATGACCCACAAGTATAGGGGGTGTATCGCAATATTTTTGATAAATAAGAGTGTCGAACCCAACGAGGAGCAGAAGGTGCTGGCTAGTGGTATGGATCAGGAATTCTCTGCAAATACTTAGCAAACGGATTTTTAGGGGTTTTCAATAAAGCAAGTAAACAAAGTACGAGTAAAATAAAAGACAGTAGGAATAAATGCAGAAAGTGTCCCAATCCTCTATGCAGCAAAGGACAAGCTGGTTGTATTACTTAAGATGACCAAACGTTCTCTAGGACACATGGGAAGACTATCAAGTGCTTTCGCTTCAAATAGTTGATTAATCTTCTTTAGCTTGCTAAGTGTTGTGTGGGTGAACCTGTGCTAATGTACCGCCCCATCCAAGACTAATACATACTTGTGATTATACCCCTTGCAAACATCCGTAAGTACAAGAAAGTAATTAAGGTAGAAACCTAACCACAACTTTAAACTCTAAGACCCTTACGTCCCTTGTGCAATGGTTTCCTAACGGGGGTTCAGGTTTCTGTCACTCTGGCAACCCCTACGATTAGTAGCCAAATACACAATGCATTCCCCTAGGCCCATATAGGTGAAGTTTCATGTAGTCGATGTTCACATGAGACCACTAGAAGAAGTACACCACAACTTAAATAACAATCTATTGAATCTTTCTCAACACAACTCCACTACTAACAACAAGACTTTTCCCATAACCTCAAGAACAAAACGAACTACTCACAAGACATCATATGGATCATGATCAGAGATGGAATAATGATGTATAACAATCTGAACATAAACAATAATTCAATGGTTCACTCAATAGCATCAACTACAAAGAGTAATCAACACCGGGAAAGTTTCCCCTATGAACTATAGCAAGATTCAACCAATTGTTACAGCAATATGGAGATGGTGATGAGGGTGCTGATGGTGATGATGGTGGTGGTGATGATGATGATGATCCCGATGAAGTCCAGCTTGATGGTGGTGTTGATGGCGACGATCTCCCCTCTCCGGGAAGGAATTCCCCCGGCAGAAATCTGTCTGCCAGAGAGATCTTTCTCTCTCGATGTTTTCCACCCCGCAGAGGCGGCGGAATCTTTCTGTGGTCGCTCTCCGAGTCTTAGGGTTTCGGGAGGTTGATATACGCCAGAGGGGAGAGGCTGGAGTGGGCCAGGGTGGCCACACCACCTCCTGGCGCGGCCTAGGCCTGCCCGCGCCATGGGGTGGTGTGGGCCCCCTGTGGCCCATCTCTACCCCATCTTTTGGCATCCTTAGTCTTCTAGAAAAATAGGATTTTCCGTATATTTTCCCGGATTTTCTGATCTTCGCGAATTTTGCCTCCAAACAACACCTTTTCCATCAGAATAGCGGTCCATGCTCCAAAAGTCATCAACCATGCAAAAATAGATGAAATAACATAAGTATCACCTCACAGTATGAAATATATCAATGGATGATAGTGAATTAAGACATAGAATAGTGATGCAAAATGGACGTATTAACTCCCCCAAGCTTAGACTTCGCTTGTCCCCAAGCGAAACTGAGCTCAATAAACATGGCCTCAGGTTTATGGAGTGAAGAGTCGATAAAAGAATACGGAGAAGAAGCATCACATTCATCAAATACATAGATCATAATAGAATACAACTCACTATTATATAACTCAACTTGTAATAAGTAAAGGAAACACAATAAAGATACATAAAGTGAATCATAATTAGTAATGGCAAACTTAGCTCTTGGTCGAACAATAGTTGATAACTTGCTGGAGTTCACAAATAACTAGTTTTTCAATGAAAGCTTTCGAAGTAGTAAACATCAGGATAAGAGCAATGTGCAAAACAAGGAACATAAGAAACATGAATGAATAAATCATCATATGAATGAATGAAACACAACAACTCGAAATACTTGCTGAGATAGAAGGGAATAGGTTTACTGACTCAACAACAAAGTGAAAGAAAGGCCCTTCAAAGAGGGAAATAGGGATTGCAAGTCTCATAAAGAGCTCCCAAAAATTATGATACTTACTAGCTTTTAGCTCTCATTGCCCCTATCATAGGCATCTTTAGGTGATTAAGGTTAAAGTGATAAAAAATGAGGATATGCATTGACAAGTTGTAAGTTGAGAATCTCATGTCCCTGGAATACGAGGGCCGCTCCTCATGCTACTCAAGTTTAGTCACCGGTAAGTTCTTGTCATCGTAAGCATATGTGTATCATAGAGAACCGCCAACGGGGTACCCCTTGCCCGATGATACGGAAGAATCCCCATATCAAAATGACAAGGCAAGCAGACAACAAGCATCTCAGCAATCTTCTTATTTACCATGGGAATATGGTGCTTTTTTCTCTCTTTCCTCTTTTCATAATATCTTTTTTTTTTCTTTTTCTCTTTTTTCTCAATATCGGACTCTTTTTTTATAAGAAGAATGCTTCATAGATACTCGTTATGGTTACGCTGCAGGTTTCCACCATGTCAGCATGGATTAGACCAGCGGCCCAGGCGTTTCTCTAACACACATGCATAACTCCATGGACTTACAAGCTCCCCTTTCATTTCAAACCGACGACATCCATAGACAAAAGAACATGATATCAACTTGGTACAAAGTACCAGTGCAATGTTGAAAGCGTTCCCCATGAAAGCATGGTTCTGCTAATTCACAACTTACAAAGCGCAAGCATATACACAACATAGGTGAGCACAATGGTTCAGGTTTATTAAGTGCAAGAAAGTAAGGTGTGCCATCAAGTTCGTGAGAGCTTTAATCACTAATTTTCACATAATAAGTTTAATTTGGGAGGTAGATAAAACAAGAATTTACTTGGAATAGCAACAATGCTACTAGGTAGGTATGGTGGACACAAATGGCAAAGGTTTTGGTTTAAAGGAGGTGGATGCACGAGAAGAATACCCTCTCAGTACAGGTTTTTGGCTAGCAAGGCTGGGTAGCAACTATAAGAGTTGAAGGAAACAAACAAACATACAAGTGATAAAGACAAACATACAATCTTCCTTGGAAGCACAAAAGATCTTAACTAGAGAATACTAAACTTATGAGCAAATCAAGAAAGAAAGATGATGAAACTATTTTTCTTTAGAGTACTTTTAACTTTTTCATTCAACTCTCAAAAATAGCGTTGCTACTAACCGAGCCAAGTTTGCCAAAACCAACTAAATTAACTCAATGATCCCAGAGTGATACCAATACTAACAACAAGATCAATCATATAACCACGAATTGAAAACTAATATAAGCTATTGCAAAAGAGTGAATGATAGAACTTCTCATTAATATTCCATAACGGCAACTCACACCAAGGGATACACATCTAACGAGAGAGGGGACACTTCCATAATGCAAACCATACTACATAATAACTCCTCTATTCATGATATGACTCTACTAAAAAGGTAAAAAGATAGAAGATAGTGATATGATACCGCGGCACTCCCCCAAGCTTGGAACAAACCAAGGGGATGCCAAACCTGATGACGAATTACTCCTTAGGTGGTGGTGGTATCCTCTCGATGAGCTCTCTGATCAGTTTCCCCAAGTCCTCAATATCGAAAGTGAGAGTACGAATCAACTCCGAGTTGTGCTCAATACGGCTCGTGATCATTTCAGTTTGTGGATCCCAGCTCTTGTGATTCTTTTTCTGTTCTCCCCTCTTGGAGTATTCTTTTCCTGCATGGTTATGGATGGGGGTATGGAAGGGATTCTTGGTGTGTGGAGGAAGTGACCTTGGAGCCAAACTGTGATGGGGAACTTTCCCCCCAATCTGCATCCGTGCTGTCCTTCTAACCCTGGCAGGTTTCGTCACCACTCCAATGCATGCAATAGTAGTGTCGGTGTGTGTATGTTGGCCTTGCTCCTCTTCACCTTCACTCTTGATCTCCTTCTCCTTCCCGGGGTCTTGGAGGTCTTCCTCCATGGGCTCCTTCCCTTTATCCTTGGCAGACACCATTGTGCTTCTAAGCCTTCAAAGAGTATGTCCTGCAGAAACAGATCGAAACAAAAACACGATAAAAACACGATATACGGATCTCGGGGGATCCGGGGGGTTATATATTACGAAGTTTCATATCAAAAGGAAGGTACTGGGAGAAAACGAGTCGGAGGCGGAGTCCGGGGTTGACTCACCACCTGGTGGCGCGGCCAGGAGAGGGCCCACGCCATAGGGTGGTGTGAGCCACCCTGGCTCCGTTTCCGTCCCTTTTTCGCTTCATAACTTCCCTTATTGTCTGAAAACTATTTGAAAACAGACTCTGCAGGTCTCTGAATTTGGTATCTAGTAGATTCTTCTGGAGTCACCACTTGAATATCATTGATATCTTCATCTTCATACACTTATTACTTGAGTCATAAAACCCTTCTCTTCCTTATTACACCATTATCTCCACTTCCTGGAAAATTCTTTCACACAAAACTCCACACAGTTCTCATTAGCAACATTAGTATAAATGAAGTGATAAAACCTTCTGAGTCCAACTTGAACTGAAAACCATAAAAACATAAGCTACTGTAGCAACTCCTTCCGAAAACCCAAAAAGAATTCAAAAAGGAAATCGAATAAAGAAGCAAATGCGAGAGTGGCAAAATCTGTCAAAACAGACCAGCAGGTAAAGATCAATTTTTTCGAAAATCTTCTGTTGCTCAAATCAAAAAGTGCAAAACTAACGAAAGTTAAATAACAACCTGGGGCAGAAGCACAAAAAATTACACCTCAATAAGACATACAGAGATTTCTCACGAATTTTTACGGTGAAGCACAAAAAATCTGTTTCGGGACAGCAACTTCCCCAAATATTACTTCTCTCTCATTAGAGGTTGATCTTGACACAAAAACCAAACAAAACGGATAAGGAGCGGTTATTACCGAAGTAATAATTTCCAAGACTCAAAGAAACAAAAACAAACTGAAAGCAAAAACAAATTGGGTTGTCTCCCATAAAGCTCTTTCTTTATAGCCTTTAAGATGGGCATGATAATTTTGAAGAAGCTCTCATAGGGATATGAATTGAAGTGAAAGAGAGCATTAAGAAGCAAAAAACACACATTTAAGTCTAACCCACTTCCTATGCAAGGGAATTTTGAAGAAAAACAAGTTGTTGAAACCAGAGGCAACTTGCATAAGAAGGAAAAAGAAGTGCAACATAAAAACTTTCAGCATGAAACGAGGAAACTTGATATTATTGAGATGCATACGAACACTTTTCCCTATCTCATAGTAACTTTCAGTATCATGCATAAACTTAACAATATAGCTATCACAAGGACCATCATAGCAATGATCACTTATTCTAACAGAAAACACAGGAATACTAGCTCTCATAACACTACTATGTAAAACAATATTAGAGGTATCCTTGCAAAGGATAGTGTGTCCCTCTTCTTCATACTTAGTGACAAAGTCTTTCACATTTGCTATTATAGGTTCATCAACCATTTGTTTATTAGGTTCAACAGCCTTATTTATACTTTCATTAACCATACTAGCTATCATAGAATGTTCCTTTACCTTAACTGGAAAAGGCATTTTCTCAATATAAGGTTCAGGTAAAACATGATTAGCAGTATAAACTTCAGTATTTCTTGCAGGAACACTCTTAGCAATATCTTTATGAGGTTCATGATACTTATTCCACTTCTTTTTAGGCACTTCAAAATAGGAAGCAAAAGCCTTAAAATAAGAAGCAATAGCTTGAGAGTCTAGACCATAAGCATTTTTAATATTTTGAAAGTCATTAGTTCCCATAAAAGATTCAATGCATTCATAATCATAATTTATACCTGACTTTCTACCTTTGTCATTCTCCCCAAGCTTCAGCATTATCTTGAATACGGTCCAGAAGATCCCATTTAGCTTCTTCTTCGATGCGAGTGAATGATCCAGCACAAGAAGCATCCAATAAATCTTTATCATGTAGAGGAAGCCTTGCATAAAAGTTATTGATAATAATATTGTTGGGGATCTCATGAATGGGACATTTGAGCATTAGTAACTTCAATCTCCCCCAAGCTTGAGCTGTACTCTCTCCCTCAAGAGGCCAAATGTTGTATATTTGATTCCGATCTTTATGAATCTCACTAGGAGGATAAAACTTTGAATAAAAGAGAGGCACTATTTCCTCCAATTCCAGAGCTTGACCATTCTTCAGCAGCCTATACCATTCCTCAGCTCTTCCTTTCAGTGATAATGAGAATAACTTCCTCTTAACTTGATCTGTAGTAATACCTGCACACTTGAACAACCCGCATAATTCGTGTATAAAGAGCAAATGATCACCGGGATGGACAGTTCCATCTCCAACATAGTAGTTATCCATAACACGATCAATAATTCTTGTAGGTATTTTGAAAACATCATTCTCAGCAGGTGGTGGCTTATATACTACCTTAGAAGTGGTAGTAGCATTACCAAATAAGAAACTCAGCAAATTATCCATAACAAAAATAAAGCAACTAACAGAAGTAAACAATACTCACAATAGAAGTTTCCTTTACCAGTTCCACTCTCCAATAGCGCTTCACTCCCCGGCAACGGCGCCAGAAAATAGTCTTGATGACCCACAAGTATAGGGGGTGTATCGCAGTATTTTTGATAAGTAAGATTGTCGAACCCAACGAGGAGCAGAAGGTGCTGGCTAGTGGTATGGATCAGGAATTCTCTACAAATAATTAGCAAACGGATTTTTAGGGGTTTTCGATAAAGCAAGTAAACAAAGTACGAGTAAAATAAAAGACAGTAGGAATAAATGCAGCAAGTGGCCCAATCCTTTATGCAGCAAAGGACAAGCCGGTTGTATTACTTAAGATGACCAAACGTTCTCGAGGACACATGGGAAGACTATCAAGTGCTTTCGCTTCATATAGTTGATTAATCTTCTTTAGCTTGCTAAGTGTTGTGTGGGTGAACCTGTGCTAATGTACCGCCCCATCCAAGACTAATACATACTTGTGATTATACCCCTTGCAAACATCCGTAAGTACAAGAAAGTAATTAAGGTAGAAACCTAACCACAACTTTAAACTCTAAGACCCTTACGTCCCTTGTGCAATGGTTTCCTAACGGGGGTTCAGGTTTCTGTCACTCCGGCAACCCCTACGATTAGTAGCCAAATACACAATGCATTCCCCTAGGCCCATATAGGTGAAGTGTCATGTAGTCGACGTTCACATGACACCACTAGAAGAAGTACACCACAACTTAAATAACAATCTATTAAATCTTTCTCAACACAACTCCACTACTAACAACAAGACTTCTCCCATGTCCTCAAGAACAAAACGAACTACTCACAAGACATCATATGGATCATGATAAGAGATGGAATAATGATGTATAACAATCTGAACATAAACAATAATTCAATGGTTCACTCAATAGCATCAACTACAAAGAGTAATCAACACCGGGAAAGTTTCCCCTCTGAACTATAGCAAGATTCAACCAATTGTTACAGCAATATGGAGATGGTGATGAGGGTGCTGATGGTGATGATGGTGATGATGATGATGATGATCCCGATGAAGTCTAGCTTGATGGTGGTGTTGATGGCGACGATCTCCCCTCTCTGGGAAGGAATTCCCCTGGCAGAAATCTGTCTGCCAGAGAGATCTTTCTCTCTCGGTGTTTTCCGCCCTGCAGAGGCGGTGGAATCTTTTTGTGGTCGCTCTCCGAGTCTTAGGGTTTCGGGAGGTTGATATACGCCAGAGGGGAGAGGCTGGAGTGGGCCAGGGTGGCCACACCACCTCCTGGCGTGGCCTGGGCCTGCCTGCGCCATGGGGTGGTGTGGGCCCCTGTGGCCCATCTCCACTCCATCTTCTGGCATCTTTAGTCTTCTGGAAAAATAGGATTTTCCGTATATTTTCCCGGATTTTCTGATCTTCGCGAATTTTGCCTCCAAACAGCACCTTTTCCATCAGAATCCTGACTACAGCGGTCCATGCTCCAAAAGTCATCAACCATGCAAAAATAGATGAAATAACATAAGTATCACCTCTCGGTATGAAATATATCAATGAATAATAGTGAATTAGGACATAGAATAGTGATGCAAAATGGACGTATCATATATCGCACGTGCATTGATGTTTCCACTCAATACAGTTATAGCATGATATAAAACTTAATCATAAACTATATGAAATATGATAATAGTCTTTACTACTATTTGTCTCTAGGGCATATTTCCAACAGTCTCCCACTTGCACTAGAGTACAAATACACTAGCTGCATTTGTTCTCAACCATTGCCACCATATATCCGGTACCCTGAACATGCTTGCTCATGGAAGAGGTTAAGTCTTGGGTCTATACTTTACAGTCCCAAATCCGTTGCAACTTACTAATGTCACCTTGATTGACATTAATACTTTATCATCACATGATATCATCTGTGTGTATGCATCGTTGCTATGGCAGCAGAACGAGGCCTGATTCCAGGAGCCTCTAGTGACTTTAGATCAACCTCGAGGGCTTTATCATGGGCACTGTGCCCTGGGACACATCATTCTATGTTAAAAGCGAACTAGCCCCGCCATAACTTTATACAACACTTTAGATGGTACCCTTATCTATTATTATAAATGTATTCATCGAAACGCTAGTGCACTCTATGCAACTTTCGATGTTTTTATTCACCTTGCTTCCTACTTGATTTTAATCCGTATTCACGGGAGTTTCCAGAATATTCCCTTATAACATAAATCTTTATGTTTTAAGATATGTCATCCTTTATGGATTTGGAAAACATGTCTGCAGTTCTCTACTAGACACTGCGGACAAACTCAGCTCAACGTTCTGTGATTCGAACTTAATCACTTTTAAACATTCCTTCTTGGACCATATATTATGTTAAGTTATCATCATGGTTTTCTAAGATAGAACCTATGTCTGAACATAGTGGATGATGATCATCCTTTTCTTTCTTTCAACCATTGATGTTCAACTTAATACTATTCCTAATTTGAGTTATTAAGGACCAGTTCCTTAATTAACTTCTATTTTGAAACCCCTTTCAGAATCCCTTAAGGAATACCACATAATATTATAATACACCTATTATCAACTTCTACATCTTATAAATCATTATTTATAATTATTTGCGCTTTCATTCTTAACACACTTAAGAATTACTCCTATAAGCTCCCACTCAAAAATATGTCAATCACATATTGTTTTAGGAAGACTTTCATAGCTCCCACTCAATTTCATGCAAATTGCATATCCACTCACTATTTTGAATAACTTCAAAATCCTTTGATCAAATGTCAAGTTTGGAGATTTACTATGAGATACTAGTACTATTACTAGTTTTAAATCCATAGACACAAAGCACACATGAATCAAATTCATTTGAATTCGTCCAATACTTGACAAATTGCTTTTGCCATTCACCCCCCTTTCCACTATGGCTTTGCAGTCATTTGGGAAAATTCCAAGTAACCCCTTTTACTTGTGAGATTTAGCAACGAATTGCTCTCTAATCTCAAGGGAATTTTGCTATGGGATTTCTCATAACTTTAGTTTACCATTATTTCCTTAGTATTTCGTAGGTATGTCATATTCCAAGAATCATGACAAATGATTCACAAATGTCTCAATACAAGATATGGGTTACATTTTGAATCCTACTTTATGTAGTGAAAACACTAGTGGGGAAAACACAATGATCATTATCACTGATTCTTTCCTTTGTGAAGAGAATCCTTCAGGAACATTGTCCGTTGCGCTTCTCAACACTCGGATGCAGGGTTTTGAATCCTCATCGTGTTTTTCACTATCTTCCATTTGCTCCATAATTGAGAAATATCACTAAAAGTAAGCTTTCTCAAGAATGTACCAAAATCCAAGCAATACCAGTTTTGCTTCTCTTTTGGTTTCAGCTATGGATTTCGTATTCAAAGTTTCCAATGGATACTCTACATGGACTTATTCGCTATTGTTTTGGTTATATCGAATAACCCCAAAACTTTCACGAATTCAAATGGTTCACTGCATTCTAATTGAGTTCTCTTAACTAATGGTCTCTACATCTACACTAAAACGATTTATTTGGTGCCTTCTATTCACCCACTTTGATATCTAATATCACATTGTGATGCTTTGCATTTTGACGTTTCAAAACGCTTTGCATTCCACAATTTCTTTTATGCCATTCTTATAAAGTCGAATTTCATTACTATTGATCAAATCATAGTAATTAGATTCTCTTTTATCTTTATACCCTTTGTTGATGAAACACTTTGATCAAATCAAATAGTTTCATATTCATGTTTCCTTTGGTAAACTTCTTTATGCATTTAAACAATCATTTAATGATAATTACCATTTTCGTTAAAACACAATACATCGAATATGTATTAACTTTTAACGATTCATTAAAACACTTTGTATTCAAGTAACACACGGTGTTCAAGCTATTCTGCCGAAGTTAGGCATAATTTATATGTGATAAGAAATCGAATGACTTTCACATATTATCATTATAACTTTGAATTTAAACAATGGTTTTCATTCCGTAATGAAATATCATTTAAGTTAGGTATTTTGAGGCATTTCAATATTTTACAAATGTTCATGCATTATCAATTAGTTTCAAACAACAAGGATAATTCACACATAATCAAACAAGATATGAACATGAATAGAAATCATTCATAAAAGTAGAACAACTGTTTGTTACAAACTGATATGAATAACCGTCTCACAAAGTGTGAGACACACTAAAGAAGTTCACAATCTTTTGATTACAATAATCATCCTAAAACATAAACTAAATGATAAATGTTGAGGGAGAGCATCGTTGGTCATCATCATCTTGCTCGCCATCAGCATGCAACGTCACCTCCTCTCTAGCAAGCACCTCTCATGCAGAAGGACCTGTTTTCAGCAAAACAGAACAAGTATCTGATGACCCACAAGTATAGGGGGTGTATCACAGTATTTTCGATAAGTAAGAGTGTCGAACTCAACGAGGAGCAAAAGGTGCTGGCTAGTGGTATGGATTAGGAATTCTCTACAAATAATTAGCAAACGGATTTTTAGGTTTTTTTTATAAAGCAAGTAAACAAAGTACAAGTAAATAAAAGATAGTAGGAATAAATGCAGCAAGTGGCCCAATCCTTTATGCAGCAAAGGACAAGCCGGTAGTATTACTTAAGATGACCAAACGTTCTCGAGGATACATGGGAAGACTGTCAAGTGCTTTCGCTTCATATAGTTGATTAATCTTCTTTAGCTTGCTAAGTGTTGTGTGGGTGAACCTGTGCTAATGTACTGACCTTCCTAGGACTAATACATACTTGTGATTATACCCCTTGCAAACATCCGTAAGTACAAGAAAGTAATTAAGGTAGAAACCTAACCACATCTTTAAACTCTAAGACCCTTACGTCCCTTGTGCAATGGTTTCCTAACGAGGGTTCAGGTTTCTGTCACTCCGGCAACCCTTACGATTAGTAGCCAAATACACAATGCATTCCCCTAGGCCCATATAGGTGAAGTGTCATGTAGTCGATGTTCACATGACACCACTAGAAGAAATACACCACAACTTAAATATCAAACTATTGCATCTTTCTCAACACAACTCCACTACTAACAACATGACTTCTCCCATGTCCTCAAGAACAAAACAAACTACTCACAAGACATCATATGGATCATGATCAGAGATGGAATAATGATGTATAACAATCTAAACATAAACCATATTTCAATGGTTCACTCAATAGCATCAACTACAAAGAGTAATCAACACCGGGAAAGTTTCCCCTATGAACTATGCAAGATTCAACGCAATTGTTACAGCAATATGGAGATGGTGATGAGGGTGCTGATGGTGATGATTGTGGTGATGATGATGATGATGCCGATGGAGTCCAGCTTGATGGTGGTGTTGATGGTGATGATCTCCCCTCTCCGGAAAGGAATTCCCCCAGCAGAATTCTGTCTGCCGGAGAGATCTTTCTCTCTTGGTGTTTTCCGCCCTGCAGAGGCGGCGAAATCTTTCTGTGGTCGCTCCCCGAGTCTTAGGGTTTCGGGAGGAATATATACGCCAGAGGGGAGAGCCGGAGGTGGGCCAGGGCGGCCACACCACCTGGTGTTGCGGCCTAGGGTAGCCCCCACCAGGGGGCGGTGTGGGCCCCTTGTGGCCCATCTCCACTCCCTCTTCTGGTAGCCTTTGTCTTCTGGAAAAATAGGAATTTCTGTATATTTTCCTGAATTTTCTGATCTTCGCGAATTTTTCCTCCAAACAACACCTTTTCCATCAGAATCCTGACTGCAGCGGTCCATGCTCCAAAAGTCATCAACCATGCAAAAATAGATGAAATAACATAAGTATCATCTCTTAATATGAAATATATCAATGAATAACAGTGAGATATGATATAGAATAGTGATGCAAAATGGACGTATCAACTCCCCCAAGCTTAGACTTCACTTGTCCCCAGGTGAAACTGGGCTCAATAAACATGACCTCAGGTTTATGGAGTGAAGAGTCGACAAAAGAATACGGACAAGAAGCATCACATTCATCAATATATAGATCATAATAGAAGACAACTCACCATTATATAACTTAACTTGCAATAAGTAAAGGAAACACAATAAAGATACATAAAGTGAATCATAATTGGTAATGGCAAACTTAGCTCTTGGTCGAAGAATAGTTGATAATTTGCTGGAGTTCACAAATAACTGTATTTCAATGATAGCTTTCAAAGTAGTAAACATCAAGATAAGAGCAACATGCAAAATAAGGAACATAAGAAATATGATTGAATAAATCATCATATGAATGAATGAAACACGGCAACTCAAAATACTTGCTGAGATAGAAGGGAATAGGTTTACTGACTCAACTAAAAAGTAAAAGAAAGGACCTTCCCAGAGGGAAGTAGGGATTGCAAGTCTCATAAAGAGCTCCCAAAAATTGTGATACTTACTAGCTTTCAGCTCTCATTGCCCCTATCATAGGCATCTTTAGGTGATTAAGGTTAAAGAGATCAAATATGAGGATATGCATTGACAAGTTGTAAGTTGAGAATCTCATGTCCCTTGAATACGAGGGTCGTTCCTCATGCTACTCAAGTTTAGTCACCGGTAAGTTCTTGTCATCGTAAGCACATGTGTATCATAGAGAACCGCCAACGGGGTACCCCTTGCCCAATGATACGAAAGAATCCCCATATCAAAATGACAAGGCAAGCACACAACAAACATCTCAGCAATCTTCTTATTTACCATGGGAATATGGTGCTTTTTTATCTCTTTCCTATTTTCATAATATCTTTGTTCTTTTTCTATTTTTTCAATATCAGACTCCTTTTTTATAAGAAGAATGCTTCATAGATGCTCGTTATGGTTACGCTGCAGGTTTCCACCATGTCAGCATGGATTAGACCAGTGGCCCAGGCGTTTCTCTAACACACATGCATAAATCCATGCACTTACAAGCTCCCCTTTCATTTCACACCGACGACATCCATAGACAAAATAACATGATATCAACTAGGTACAAAGTACCAGTGCAATGTTGAAAGCGTTCCCCATGACAACATGGTTCTGCTAATTCATAACTTACAAAGCGCAAGCATATACGCAACATAGGTGAGCACAATGGTTCAAGTTCATTAAGTGCAAGAAGGTAAAGTGTGCCATCAAGTTCGTGAGAGCTTTAATCACTAATTTTCACATAACAAGTTTAATTTGGGAGGTCGATAAAACAAGAATTTACTTAGAATAGCAATAGTGCTAATAGGTAGGTATGGTGGACACAAATGGCAAAGGTTTTGGTTTTAAGGAGTGGATGCACGAGAAGAATTCCCTCTCAGTACAGGTTTTTGGCTAGCAAGGCTGGGTAGCAACTATAAGAGTTGAAGGAAACAAACAAACATACAAGTGATAAAGACAAACATGCAATCTTCCTTGGAAGCACAAAAGATCTTAACTAGAGAATACTAAACTTATGAGCAAATCAATAAAGAAAGATGACGAAATTATTTTTCTTTAGAGTACTTTTATCTTTTTCATTCAACTCTCAAAAATAGTGTTGCTACTGACCGAGCCAGGTTTGCCAAAACCAACTAAATTAACTCAGTGATCCCAAAGTGATACCAATACTAACAACAAGATCAATCATATAACCACGAATTGAAAACTAATATAAGCTATGCAAAAGAGTAAATGAAAGAACTTCTCAATAATATTCCATAACGGCAACTCACACCAAGGGATACATATCTAACGAGAGAGGGGACACTTCCATAATGCAAACCATCCTACACGATAACTTCTCTATTCATGATATGACTCTACTAAAAAGATAAAAAGATAGAAGATAGTGATGTGATACCGCGGCACTCCCCCAAGGTTGGAACAAGCCAAGGGGATGCCAAACCTGATGACAAATTACTCCTTTGGTGGTGGTGGTAATATTTTCTTAGTTGACGTGAGGAAATCTTCCAGCATCTTGCGAAGCCTATTATTCTCCCATTGAAGCATGTCCACCTTCCTCCTCAAGTCTTGGTACTGATCACAGAACTCCTTAGTGACTCGTAGGGCTTCCGTTGATGCAGGGTAAGCGACTAAAGGTACCAGCCCCTGCTTGGGGTCTTGGAGATCTTCCTCCATAGGCTCCTTCCCTTTATCCTTGGCGGACACCACTGTGCTTCTAAACTTCAAACATAGTTCCTGGCAGAAACAGATCGAAACAAAAACACGATGAAAACACAATATGTGAACCTCGGGAGATCCGGGGGGTTATATATTACGAAGTTTCACAACAGAAGGAAAGTACTGGGAGAAAACGAGTCGGAGGCAGAGTCCGGGGTGGCCTCACCACCTGGTGACGCGGCCAGGGTGGGCCCGTGCCACAGGGTGGTGTGAGCCACCCTGGCTCCGTTTCTGTCCATTTTTCGCTTCGTAACTTCCCTTATTGGCTAAAAACTACAAAAATATAGTTGGATAGTATTTTCACGGAACTTTTCTTACCAGGACTGTTACCTATTTGAAAATGGACTCTACAGGTCTCTGAATTTGATCCTTGGTAAATTTTTCCGGAGTCACCACTTGAATAACATCAATATCTTCATCTTAATACACTTATTACTTGAGTCATAAAACATTTCACTTCCTTATTACACCATTATCTTCACTACCTGGAAATTTCTTTCACATAAAACTTCACACAGTTCTCATTAGCAACATTAGTATAAGTGAAGTGACAAAACATTTTGAGTTCAACTTCAACTGAAAACCATCAAAACATAAGCTACTGTAGCAACTCCTTCTGAAAATCCAAAAAGAATTCAAAAAGGAAATCGATTAAAGGAGCAAATGCAAGAGTGACAAAATCTGTCAAAACAGACCAGCAGGTAAAGATCAATTTTTTCGAAAATCTTCTGTTGCTCAAATCAAGAAGTGCAAACCTAAGAAAGTTAAATAACAACCTGGGTCAGAAGCACAAAACATTACAGCTCAATCGGACATACAGATATATCTCACGAATTTTTACGGTGAAGCACAAAAATCTGTTTCAGGATAGCAACTTCCCCAAATCTTATTTCTCTCTCATTAGAGGTTGATCTTGACAAAAAACCAAACAAAAAGGATAAGGAGAGGTTATTACCGAAGTAATAACTTCCAAGACTCGAAGAAACACAAACAAACTGAAAGCAAAAATAAACTGGGTTGTCTCCCAAAAAGCTCTTTCTTTATAGCTATTAAGATGGGCATGATGATTTTGATGATGCTCACTCAGGAATATGAATTAAAGTGAAATAGAGCATTAAGGAGCAAGAAGACACACATTTAAGTCTAACCCACTTCCTATGCAAGGGAATTTTGTAAACAAACAAGTTGTTGAAACCAGAGGCTACTAGCATAGGAAGGCAAAACAAGTGTAACATAAAAACTTTCAGCATAAAACGAGGAAACTTGATATTATTGAGATGCATAAGAACACTTTTACCTCTCTCATAATAACTTTCAGTATCATGCATAAACTTAACAATATAACTATCACAAGAACCATCATAGCAATGATCACTTATTCTAACAGAAAACACAGGAATACTAGATCTCATAACACTACTATGTGAAACAATATTAGAGGTATCCTTAAAGAGGATAGTGTGTCCCTCTTCTTCATATTTAGTAACAAAGTCTTTCACATTTGCTATTATAGGTTCATAATCCATTTGTTTATCAGGTTCAACAACTTTGATTATACTTTCATCAACCATACTAGCTATCATAGAATGTTC
This sequence comes from Avena sativa, assembly GCA_916181665.1. Classification (NCBI taxonomy): domain Eukaryota; kingdom Viridiplantae; phylum Streptophyta; class Magnoliopsida; order Poales; family Poaceae; genus Avena; species Avena sativa. The sequence continues at coordinate 691,376,618 of OV702289.1, forward strand.
CTTTATCTTAACTGGGAAAGGCATTTTCTCAATGTAAGGTTCAGGTAAAACATGATTAGCAATATAAACTTCAGTATTTCTTGCAGGAACACTCTTAGCAACATCTTTATAAGGTTCATGATACTTATTCCACTTCTTTTTAGGCACTTCAATATAGGAAGCAAAAGCCTTAAAATAAGAAGCAATAGCTTGAGAGTCTAGACCATAAGTATTTTTAATATTTTGAAAGTCATCACTTCCCATAAAAGATTCAATGCATTCATAATCATAATTTATACCCGACTTTCTACCTTTGTCATTCTCCCAAGCTTCAGCATTATCTTGAATACGGTTCAGAAGATCCCATTTAGCTTCTTCTTCCATGCGAGTGAATGATCCATCACAAGAAGCATCCAATAAATCCTTATCATGTAGAGGGAGTCTTGCATAAAAGTTATTGATAATAATATTGTTGGGTAGCTCATGAATGGGACATTTGAGCATTAGTAACTTCAATCTCCCCCAATCTTGAGTTGTACTCTCTCCATCAAGAGGCCAAAAGTTGTATATTTGATTCCGATCTTTATGAATCTCACTAGGAGGATAAAACTTTGAATAAAAGAGAGGCACTATTTCCTCCCATTCCAAAGCTTGACCATTCTTCAACATCTTATACCATTCATCAGCTCCTCCTTTCAGAGATAATGTGAATAACTTCTTAACTTGATCTGTAGTAATACCCGCACACTTGAACAACCCGCATAATTCATGTATAAAGAGTAAATGATCACTGGGATGGACAGTTCCATCCCCAATATAGTAGTTATCCATAACACGATCAATAATTCTTGTAGGTATTTTAAAAGCATCATTCTCAGCAGGTGGTGGTTCATCTACTACCTTAGCAGTGGTAGTAGCATTACCAAATAAGAAACTCAGCAAATTATCCATAACGAAAATAAAGCAACTAACAGAAGTAAACAATACTCACAGTAGAAGTTTCCTTTACCAGTTTCACTCTCCAATAGCGCTTCACTCTCCGGCAACGGCGCTAGAAAATAGTCTTGATGACCCACAGGTATAGGGGGGGTATCGCAGTATTTTCGATAAGTAAGAGTGTCGAACCCAACGAGGAGCAGAAGGTGCTGGCTAGTGGTATGGATCAGGAATTTTGTGCAAATACTTACCAAACAAATTTTTAGTTTTTTTTTATAAAGCAAGTAAACAAAGTACGAGTAAATAAAAGATAGTACGAATAAATGCAGCAAGTGTCCCAATCCTTTATGCAGCAAAGGACAAGCCGGTTGTATTACTTAAGATGACCAAACGTTCTCGAGGACACATGGGAAGACTGTCAAGTGCTTTCGCTTCATATAGTTGATTAATCTTCTTTAGCTTGCTAAGTGTTGTGTGGGTGAACCTGTGCTAATGTACTGACCTTCCTAGGACTAATACATACTTGTGATTATACCCCTTGCAAACATCCGTAAGTACAAGAAAGTAATTAAGGTAGAAACCTAGCCACAACTTTAAACTCTAAGACCCTTACGTCCCTTGTGCAATGGTTTCCTAACGGGGGTTCAGGTTTCTGTCACTCCGGCAACCCCTACGATTAGTAGCCAAATACACAATGCATTCCCCTAGGCCCATATAGGTGATGTGTCATGTATCGATGTTCACATGACACCACTAGAAGAAATACACCACAACTTAAATATCAAACTATTGAATCTTTCTCAACACAACTCAACTACAAACAACATGACTTCTCCCATGTCCTCAAGAACAAAACGAACTACTCACAAGACATCATATGGATCATGATCAGAGATGGAATAATGATGTATAACAATCTGAACATAAACAATAATTCAACGGTTCACTCAATAGCATCAACTACAAAGAGTAATCAACACCGGGAAAGTTTCCCCTATGAACTATGCAAGATTCAACGCAATTGTTACAGCAATATGGAGATGGTGATGAGGGTGCTGATGGTGATGATGGTGGTGATGATGATGATGATCCCGATGAAGTCCATCTTTATCGTGGTGTTGATGGCAACGATCTCCCCTCTCCGGGAAAGAATTCCCCCGGCAGAAATTTGTCTACCGGAGAGATCTTTCTCTCTCGGTGTTTTCCGCCCCGCAGAGGCGGTGGAATCTTTCTGTGGTTGTTCCCCGAGTCTTAGGGTTTTGAGAAGAATATATACGCCAGAGGGGAGAGCCAGAGGTGGGCCAGGGCAGACACACCACCTGATGGCGCGGCCTAGGTTGGCCCGCACCAGGGGGTGGTGTGGGCCCCCTGTGACCCATCTCCACTCCCTCTTCTGGCAGCCTTTGTCTTCTGGAAAAATAGGAATTTCCGTATATTTTACCGGATTTTCTGATCTTCGCAAATTTTGCCTCCAAACAACACCTTTTCCATCAGAATCCTGACTGCAGCGGTCCATGCTCCAAAAGTCATCAACCATGCAAAAATAGATGAAATAACATAAGTATCATCTCTTAATATGAAATACATCAATGAATAATAGTGAATTATGATATAGAATAGTGATGTAAAATGGACGTATTAGTATCAAATATACTTAACACTACAAATGTGTTTGCAAGATTATAACATTTATAAACCTGTATATCAAATATATACCTTTGTCATTGATGACCTGAGCGACATCTGGTTCAACCAACACATTCCTGAGATGTGTCACGAACCGGTGTAACTCCATTGATTCCACGTCGCCCCTCATAATGCAAGTCCTGACTTGTGCTTAGTAGCTTGGTGGCAGCGACTGTAGCACAACGCCGTTTGCAAAAGAGCCTGTCATCCAGCTATCCAGGAAGTATGCAGGCCTCATGTACACATCATGCATGCACTCCAAGTGGTCGTCCAGTGATGAGTTCTCCTCCATCTTAATGGAGAGGAAGTCTCCCATTAGCTCATGCTCCCATATGCGTGCTTGTTCCACAAAATGTGTCCTAAGCTATAGCATCACCGAACGAGGGCTGACATAACCCACGAAAGGCCACAACTCATCCACCATTCCAAAACGCATAGTAACTAAAATGAAGGAGGCCATCTCATGATGGAGATAGCGGTCTTTCCGTTGCTCTAGGGTCTCTAGGTCAATGGGCTGATCCAAATCCATCCCGTCGAGTATGTAGTCGACCACGTCATTCTCGCTAAGGAGAACATGGAGACGCGCAACCCATATGGAGAAATTTGATCCATCTAATCTGAGCTTCTCTCCTTCTAACCAATCAATCGTCAACAGGAAAGGTGGCATCTACATTTACAATTACAAAAGGAATTTAGACTAAGTTTATAATTAAATGAGTTAATAATAACTCCACTCAGAAACACCTATCCCCATAAGGGTTCCTAGTGATAACACGACCTCTATCAGCCACATCTCCCCCGATTAACACGGCCATCAATGTGGGTTCAAGGGTGGACGCTAAACGTCGGTCACATCATTCATGCGACTCGTTCTCGATCTTTCGACCATCCGTGTTCCGAGGCCACGCTTCTATGGCATGCTAGCCTCGCCAACTCAACCTTAGTGTATTCGATATGCAACGTGGCTTACACCCACTATATGCGAACATAGATATGTCTAACACCCAGTCACCCTGTGTTGCCTCATACCGAAGAACTTTCTTGGTGGTGCACACTAAGGGGGAACACAATCGTTGGTAATTTTAATAGTGATCATCTTATTAGGCTACTGTCGAGTATCTAATACTACCACACAATAAGATATACAAACAATAACATTGAATGTAAATGTCATGTGATATGGTCCTTCACATCGTGATCTCCATCCATCATCACCGGATTCCGGCGCCAGGGTTCCGGCGCCGTAGACACCAGGGTACCGGTGTCATTCCGGCGTGGTAGTCCGCCACCTCCGTGACTATCTACTACTACGTAACAAAAGGTAATCACTTTACCTTTGCCACGACCATATCACAAAGCAACGCCCTGATACATTGCAAATGTATCTATAATTTTTGATGTTCCATGCTTGGTTTTATCTACTTTCTTATGTTTTGTCCACACTTTGGAGTACTTTTCATATGATTTCTTGGACTAACCTATTAACAAGAGCCACAGTGCCAGTTGCATGTTTTCTACTATTTTTGGTTCTAGAGAGTCAGAAAATGAATAATCTCGGAATTGGACCGGACAAAACCCAAAGTTGTTATTTTCTCGTAAGATTCACGGAGCCAGAAGGAGAGACGGAGGGGGCCACAGGGTAGCCAAACCACCCTTAGGCGTGGGTCCCCCCAGGCTGTGCTAGGGCATGGTGTGGGTCCCCCTGGCCGCCCATCGACCTTGCCTCTTCGCCTATAAGAGCCTCCCGATACATAAACCCTAAATCATCAAGCCTCTAGCCACGAAAAGTTCCGCAGTGCCGCCGCCACCGAAGGGGAGATTTGGGAGACAGAAAGTCTCTCTTCCGACACCCTGCCGGGACAGGGAAGTGCCCCCGGAGCCATCTCCATCGATCTCCACCACCATCTCCATCACCATTGCTGATTCCCATGATGAGGAGGGAGTAGTTCTCTCTCGAGGATAAGGGTTCTACCAGTAGCTATGTGTTCATATCTCTCTCTATGCATGATATTATTGAGATCATGAGCTTGTATTTTATAGATCTACCTTGCTACTCAAGTGCTTTAATAGATCTCTGCTCTCCCCATGTGTGTGAAGTTGACAGTGTGCACACCATGGTGGCACTTAGGCTAGAGATTACAAATACTTGTTATGAGTTATATTTGGAGTTGGATGTCTTTATGAAATTGTGGTGTTTGTTGGAACCATCTAGTGCTCAAGGTGACGGTGTGGGGTTTTCTAGATGGGAAAGGCTTACTTTGAGGTGTGCTATTATAGCCCTACCATGGATTAGAGTGTCCAACCAAAGAGTAGTTCAGCGTAGTATCATAAAGAAGAATATATTTATGTGAGAGTGTTCACTAGTGAAAGTATGATCCCTAGGCCTTGTTTCTAAGCACTGAAACACCGTTTGCAACTAGATCTGTTACATGTTTGCTTGCTTCTATCTTTATTTCAGTTTTCCTTTAGTCTCTTCTATGCCATCAAGCTATTTTCTATCACCGTTACCACTTATAATTATCTATAACACATGTATTTCACTATCTCTTCGCCGAACTAGTGCACCTATACACCTGATAAGTGTATTGGGTGTGTTGGGGACACAAGAGACTTCTTGTATCTTGATTGCAAGGTTGCTTGAGAGGGGATACCTTTGACCACTTCCTCCCTGAGTTCGATAAACCTTGGGTAATCCACTTAAGGGAAAACGTGCTGCTGTTCTACAAACCTCTGCACTTGGAGGCCCAACAAGTGTCTACAAGAATAGAAGTGCGTAGACATCAAGCACCTTCACCCAAGTTGGCTAAGCCAATGGAAGCTGAGGTTTGCACAAGATACAAGGACCATGAGTACAAACAAATCAAATGATTATCCAACGTACAGAAATGACCAAGACGGAGAAAGGTTACCAAAGATGCTCGTCTCTGCTTGCTTGCATATCTCCGCCAAGGCATCCCGTTCTTTCTGGACTATCTTGTACACCTCAAGGTTCCTCGCATTTTCCTATTTGGTAGCTTGGTTCTGTTCCTTGATTTGTGCAATCTCACCCTTCAAGCGTTGCATCTCGGCGTCAGCAGATTCTTGCAGCACCTTCATCGTTGCCTCATGGCCCTTGACGGCATCGGCCAGGTCCTTCTTCAAAATTTTGTTCTCATCATCGAGCTCCTGGATATGCTTGGATTGCTCGACGATGCTCTTGGCCTTGGCAATGGCCTCTGTAAGATAGAAATCAGAAAGTACTATGAGAAGATGGCAGAAATAAGTCCATGAGGAAAAGCAAGGAGCTGTTACAAGAAACAGACTCTGGCTATTTTTGATTTGTTGCTTCAGGAAGGCTATTTTACCCTGTTCAAGGTCTGGCTCCTTCCGCAAAGCAGCAAACCTCTCATTGGCTGTGATCCTCCGCATATTCTCATTCTACAAACAAACAAGCATGCTTAGTTTCTCTAGAGCATCTAGTCGGAACTATATAGTTTCAACTACACACTCGGGGGATATAGTACAAGTTTTCAAAACAACAAGTACGCTAATCTTAGAGTATCTAGCCGGAATTCCGCCAAGTTTCCACCTAGATGCTCGGGGGCTACACTGTCAAATTCTACTCTTAAAAAGTTCTTTGGAGCACTCAGGCCAATAACCTTTGTTTATCCGCCTAATAGCTCGGGGGCTACAGAGGGATATACTATGCAAAACAAATGAAGTGAAGTTCAAAGACTTACAATGGCAATAAGCTTGAGATTGTTGGCCAGATTGGCATATGCGGTGTGGAATATGCTGGCATTGTTATACACGGCATCCGCCTGCGCAATGAGGTCATCTAGGCACAATGTCGAAGGAGTCGCGACCAAAGGAGATGTTGAAGCCAGAGGCATGGACGATGCCCTAGCCACCTGTTGCATTTTCAGAACAGTTGATGGCGCATAGGCTCCCGCCTTAACCGTTACCTCCGACTCCGCCTCTTCCACCACTTGCTTCCCTTTCTCAGCGGCATCCTTAGCCGAAGCTTCAGCCACTTTGGAGGAAGTACTCTCCTGCGTCGCCTGGCCGCTGGGAGAAACGTCTGCCTCGAAAAGCCTGAGATATCAAGGATTGGATTGGCATCTGTCTCCATGGCGGAGATCTCAGGGATGACGGGGGACGAAGGCTTGGCGGTAGGAGTAGGGGGAGCAGTAGCGGGAGAGGTCTTAGCGGCCATGTCCATGGTGAGCATGTCACGAATGTTTTTCGGCCCTCCAGCATCTCTAGAGGATCGCTTCAAACTAACACCGGCTTTCCTCCTAAAACTTACGAAGTATAAGTACATGAGTTGAAAAAAGGTATGAGCTGAAAAGTATAAGCCGGAGAATGAAAATACTTACTCCACTGCAGGAGCCTTGGTGAGGGGAATGCCAGTGGATTTCTTCTTCTTCTCCGCCTCTAAGGCGGAGGTGGATTGTTTGGAGACTCCACTCTCCGATCTCTTCTTCTTCTTGGCCTCGGCAGCAGCGTTAGAGGTGGAGCTCTTCCGCTTTCATGTTGTCGGAGCTGGTTGATCCTTGGGGGGCGTCGTCGGACACCACTTGGATATCCTTTAGCTTGGGATCATAGACATGTGTGGCCATCTGATCCGCCGACAAGGTTGACAGCTGGGATATAGAGGAGTGCTAGATTGACAACTTCAAGTCAGAGAAACCTTAGAGTATATAACGAGCAACAAACGAAACAAAGGCTACCTTTGGGCACGTGTTGCAATCGAATATGTCGTAGGTGTTCTTGAAGCCGTGCTTCCTGTCTTTCACCTTGACGATGTCCTTAAGCAGGAGTTTGATGGAGTCAATAGAGAAGTTATCCCGTGAAATTCGCATGGGATCCCTCATGTCCTGGGTGTACTTACACATGAACTCAACACGATGCTGCAGAGGCTAGATCCGCCTAACAAACCAGCACATGGCAAGATCCAAGCCCGTCAGACCTCCGTCTACGAGCCATTCAATCTGCCTTACGGCGCGATTAGCCTCGTCGTCGGAGGGAAGGGAGGCTGGGGTCCGCCATGCGGGAACCTCGGCTCGGCTCCATCGACGAAGTCAGGATAAGTCTCAAGGTGGTCAGGCAGAGGAATATCCGGGCCGTAGAAGTACGTGTGCTGCCAGTTCTTGCATGACTCATGCCCTACGATGTTGGGAAAGCGCCGGCTAGGTCAGATCTTGAAGCTAATGGTTCCACAAATCCACAATTCATCCTTGGACTCTATGGACTTTCTCTTCACGGTTAAAAAGTATACGAACAGATCTAACCTAGGTTTGATGCCTAGGAATCCTTCGTACAAGGCTACGAAGTTGTTGAGGACTAAGATACTGTTGGGAGAGAGATTGTGGGGAAGTACCCGGAAGTGCTGGAGAACGTCCAAGAAGAAGTCGGAGACTGGCAGGCTTATGCCTCGTACCAGCTGGGCCTTGAGGTACTGTTGGGTCCGCAGCATAGAAAACAAAAAAATTCCTACGGTGTGAACTACACGCCAAGATCTATCTACTAGGTACAAAGCAACGGGTGGACATACATCCAACAAGAACTTACCCTCGTAGACAACAAGCTTTGTTAACGAGTAGGAACTCGTGGTTGATGTAGTCGTACACTTGCCGATCTCAAGATCATGAGGAAGTCCGAGCGCCGCAACTCAGCAGCGTATCCGCACTCACACACACGTTCAAGCCACCGGACAACCTCCACCTCCTCGCTCCAGCGATCCAGCGGAAGCAGCAACACCTTCCAGACGAAATGCCACCGGGAACATGTATCTCGCTAATCCAAGACCATGGGGGAATAATTCTAGAGGGGGAGATAGATCCTTCACAAGGAGGTGTGAGGATGAAGGAGGGAATGGGTGTCCTTTTATAGGAGGAGGGGGGTGCCCCCTCTCTCCATGGCCGGCGCATGGGGGGGTGACCCCTCACCTCCCCCATTCATGTGGTGGTAACCCCTGCACATTAAAATGCCTCTTCACATTCCCTTTTAAAGTCTCCACTTTAAATGCATTAAATTTCTCCAAATTTAATGCTCTCTCATTTAATAAAACTCTTTTTATTAAATTTATTCAGAATTTTGTTAATTAATTTAATTAACAAACATTCACATATAGCCCCTTGCAATATTTCAATATCACATGCAGAACCACCTTCTGCAATTTCACCCGAAACAATTTCCGATTTCTATTGAAATAATTCCTGCGCTTTGCAATTCTTTCGTATGAAACATATGTGCTCCAAAATGGTGTCCGGTAACTCTTAAGTGTGCCACCCTACGGTTCGCGAATAATGCAGACATGATCAAGACCCTTCTCCGATCAATAATCAGCAGCGGGACCTGGAGATCCGTACTGACTCCTACACATTCAACGATGACTCCTGTGATCGTGAGAACCTTTAACGCTTGTAACTAAATCCCTTTGTCTCTCGATATATTAGATGTCCGAGATTCGATCATCGGTATCTCCATACCTAGTTTGATCTCGTTACCGACATGCACTCTTTTCTCGTTCCCGTGATATAACATTCTAGTGATCACATCACTTGCTTGCAAGCTATCCTAATGTGATATCACCGAGAGGGCCCAGAGTATATCTATCCGTCATCTGGATTGACAAATTCCACTCTTGATCCATGAGCCTCAACATAACACCTTCGTAGTACTGAACCCATCTTTATAGTCACCCTGTTACGGTGTGACGTTTGATGTTATCAAGATACTCTTCCGGTGTTAGCAATTAACATGATCTCATGGTCTAAGGATAAAGATTACTTCGTATGATGTTATAGCAATATAAACATAATGACTTGATCGTAATGCTATACTTCGGATGAATGTTCATCACATCATTCCACCAATGGTGTGACCTTGTTATTAACAACATCCAATGTCCATGATCAGGAAACCTTGATCATCCTGTTAATCAACAAGCTAGTCTATAAGAGAGGCATGACTAGGAACCCTTTTTGTTTATTAAACACACATGTATTGATGTTTCCGAATCAATACATTTCTAGCATGTAAAATAAACATCTATCATCTATAAGGAATATATAATAACAACTTTATTATTGCCTCTCAGGGCATATTTCCTTCAGTCTCCCACTTGCACTAGATACAATAATCTAGTTCACATAGTGATAAATCTAACACCCATGGAGTTCTGGTGTTGATCATGTTTTGCCCTAGGGAGAACTTTAGTCAATGGATCTGCTACATTTAGGTCCGTGTGTACTTTACAAATCTTTATATCTCCATCCTTGACATGCTCGCGGATGGAGTGAAACCAGCGCTTAATATGTTTGGAATTCTTGTGAGACCTTGGTTCCTTTGCGTTGGCTATGGCTCCATTGTTGTCACAATAGATCACCATCGGGTCCAACGCACTGGGAACCACACCCAGTTCTGTAATGAACTCTTTCATCGAAACTGCCTCCTGCGCTGCTTCTGAAGCAGCAACATATTCCGCCTCCATTGTTGATCTAGCCACCACAGGTTGTTTGGAACTCCTCCAACTAACTACTGCTCCATTCAAGAGAAATACGTATCCAGATTGAGACTTAGAGTCATCCGGATCGGTGTCAAAGCTAGCATCAACATAACACTTAGCGACTAGCTCTTCTTCACCTCCGTATATGAGAAACATATCCTTAGTTCTTCTCAAGTACTTGAGGATGTTCTTTACCGCTATCCAGTGTTCCGAACCTGGATCAGATTGGTACCTACTAGTCAAACTAATAGCATGTGCCACATCCGGTCTTGTACATAGCATGGCATACATAATAGAGCCTATGGCCGAGGCATAGGGGATCTTATCCATCATCTCTCTTTCTTCCGCCGTAGCCAGACTTTGAGTCTTACTCAATGTCTTGCCTTGCAACATAGGTAAGAACCCCTTCTTACTTTCGTCCATATTAAACTTCTTTAATATCTTATCAAGGTATGTACTCTGCGATAGCCCAATTAGGCGCCTTGATCTATCTCTATAGATTTTAATGCCTAATATATATGACGCTTCACCAAGGTCTTTCACCAATTGCTAACATAATCCTAACCGACTTAAGCATCACTACGGGAGAGAATGTCTCATCGTAGTCAACTCCTTGAATTTGTCGAAACCCCTTTGCGACAAGTCGAGCCTTATAGATGGTCACATTACCATCAGCATCAGTTTTCCTTTTGAAAATCCATTTATTCTCAACGGCCTTTCGGTCGTGAGGTAAGTCCACCAAGTTCCAAACTTGGTTCTCGTACATGGATTCCATCTCGGATTTCATGGCTTCTAGCCATTTGTTGGAATCTGGGCTCATCATCGCTTCTTCATACGTCGCAGGGTCATCCATTTCATCAACCATGAAATTCACAACAGGATTGCCGTACAGTTCAGGAGCTGCACGTGTCCTGCTTGACCTGCGAGGTTCGGTAGTGTCCTCTTTCGGAGTTTCATGATCATTATCATTAGCTCTCTCTTCATCAGGTGAAGTCAACTCTGAAACAACTTCCGGTGTTGCGCCACTCGCCATTCCATGAAGAGAAGGTTCAATAACCTCTTTGAGTTCTACCTTCCGACTACTCACACCTTTCGCGAGAAACTCCTTCTCAAGAAAGGATCCATTCTTGGCAACAAAAACCTTGCCCTCGGATCTGTGATAGAAGGTATACCCAATTGTTTCCTTAGGGTATCCTATGAAGACGCATTTTTCTGCTTTGGGTTCGAGTTTATCCGGTTGAAGTTTCTTCACATAAACATCGCATCCCCAAACCTTAAGAAATGACAGCTTAGGTTTGTTTCCAAACCATAATTCATACGGTGTCGTTTCAACGGATTTAGATGGTGCCCGATTTAAAGTGAATGCAGTTGTTTCCAGTGCATAACCCCAAAATGACAGAGGTAAGTCAGTCAGAGACATCATAGACCGAACCATATCCAATAAGGTACGATTACGACATTCTGACACACCATTACGTTGTGGTGTTCCGGCAGGCGTGAGTTGTGATACTATTCCACACTCTTTCATGTGTGTGCTAAACTCGTAACTTAGATACTCTCCTCCACGGTCAGACCGTAGAAACTTGATCTTTCTATTATGATGATTTTCCACTTCATTCTGAAATTCCTTGAACTTTTCAAAAGTTTCAGACTTGTGTTTCATCAAATAGATATACTCGTATCTACTCAAATCATCCGTGAAAGTAACAAAATAACGATATCCACCTCGCACCGACACACTCATTCGTCCACACACATCAGTATGTATGATCTCCAACAGATTTGTCGCTCGTTCCATTGAACCACAAAACGGCGTTCTAGTCATCTTGCCCATAAGGCATGGCTCACATGTATCAAATGATTCAAAATCAAGTGATTCCAAAAGTCCATCAGAATGGAGTTTCTTCATGCGTTTAACGCCAATATGACCTAGACGGCAGTGCCACATATATTAGACATATCATCATCAAGTTTAATCTTTTTAGCATTAACATTATGAATGTGCGTAATATTACTATCGAGATCCAATAGAAATAAACCATTCAACATAGGTGCATGACCATAAAAGATATCATTCTTATAAATCGAACAACCATTGTTCTCAGATTTAAAGGAATGACCACTTTGCATCAAACACGATCCAGATACAATGTTCATGCTCAGTGCAGGCACCAAATAACAATTATTTAGGTTTATAACTAATCCCGATGGCAAATGGAGAGGTAGCGTCCCGACGGCGATCACATCAACTCTTGATCCATTGCCGACCCGCATCCTGACATCATCCCTTGCTAGTTGTCGCTTGTTCCGTAGCCCCTGAACCGAGTTACATATATTAGCAACCGATCCGGTATCAAATTCCCAGGTGCTACTGCGAGTACTAGTCAAGTACACATCAATAACATGTATATCACATATACCTTTGTTTGCCTTGCTGGACTTCTTGTCCGCCAAATACTTGGGGCAGTTGCGCTTCCAATGGCCAGTCCCCTTGCAATAGTAGCACTCGGTGTCAGACTTAGGGCCAGCCCGGGGTTTCTTTTCAGGCGTGGCAACAGACTTGCCACCCTTCTTTCCCTTGTGCTTGCCTTTCTTGTCCTTCTTGAAACCGGTGGTCCTATTGATCATCAACACTTGATGTTCTTTCCTAATCTCCACTTCTGCAGTCTTAAGCATTGGCAGAAGCTCGGGAAGAGACTTCTTCATGCCCTGCATATTATAGTTCATCACGAAGGTCTTGTAGCTAGGTGACAGAGATTGGAGAACACGATGTATGCCTAAGTCAATGGGAATCGTTATTCCCAAGGACACAAGCTTATCGGCGTACCCAGACATTTTGAGTACGTGCTCACTAACGGAGCTGTTTTCCTCCATCATGCAGCTAAAGAACTTTTTGTAGCATTATAACTCTCTACGGCAGCATGGGTATCGAAAATCATTTTCAATTCTCCCATGGTATCAAAGGCATTGCCATTTTCGAAACGCTTTCGAAGTTCTGGCTCTTGCCCATACAGTATGCCTCAATGAACTAAGTTCTGGTCCTCCTGACGATTCACATAGACATTCTTTTCCTTGTCAGGGGCATCAGGAGCTGGTGGGGGGCCTAGCGGCGCATCTAGCACATATTGCTTTTGTGCAGCAGTGAGGAGAATCCTCAAATTCATAGCCCAGTTGGTGAAGTTGCTACCATTCGCAGCAAGTTTCTCTTTCTCCATGAACACATTGAAATTAAAAGCAGGTGGTGCCATCTACAACAGAATTTGTAAAGTTTATTTAGACTAAGTTTATGATAGATTGAGTTCAACTAATCCAAATTACTAATGAACTCCCACTCAAAAACGACATCCCTCGTGTCCTTTTGGTGATTACATGAACCAAATCCACTATACCAAGTCTGATCATCACGTGAGTTGATATAGCTTCAAAGGCGAGCATCTATATGGGCATCATATCAACCATATGACTCATGCTTAACCTTTCGGTCCATGTTCCGAGGCCATGTCTATACATGCTAGGCTCGCCAAGTAAGAACCTTAGTATTCACGTGTGTAAAACTGTCTTACACCCGTTCCTATGAAAGTGTAGATTCGAGTACACCCGATCATCACGTGATGTCTCGAAACACGATCCATAGAACGGTGCATACTCAAGGATGAACACATTTTTATCTTGATATCTAAAAGAGGGATCATCTTATAATGCTATCAAACGCGCCAAACTAGCAGTATAAGATGCTAACATCTAATGTGTAAAGTGAGATGATATGGTCCATGCATTTGATCTCTATCACTTGCATCGTGGTATGATCTCTATCATTCCTTTGTGTGTAAGGCCAAGGTCTATGGAACTTACACGTTGAGTGTGTTGTAAGAGTATCCACCATACATCTACTTACAACAATACCATATCAACACACTAGCCCAGCAACGATCTAAACTAGACGCCTCTAATTTATCAATTGCAAGTTTTACGTGGCTTAGGGCTTTCGGAGATAGAATCGTTCTTACCTACGAACATGAACCACAACAAGGATAACTAAGTTATTAGCAACTCGTTGTAAATCAGATATTGACCATAGTAGGAGAGACAGACACCCGCCAGCCACTTATGCAAAACAAGTTGCATGTCAGTCGTGGAACCGGTCTCATGTACGATGACATGTAAGGTTGGTCCGGGCCGCTTCATCCCACTATGCCACCAATATCCAAAATACATAGAAGATGCAATAACATGATCATCATCGCCCACATATCAATCATATGTGTACTACCTGTGCTAAGCACCTACGCATAGATCAGGCTCTGATACCACTGTTGGGTCTGCAGCATAGAAAACAAAAAATTCCCTACGGTGTGAACTACACGTCAAGATCTATCTACTAGGTACAAAGCAACGGGTGGACATACATCCAACGAGAACTTACCCTCGTAGACAACGAGCTTTGTTAACGAGTAGGAACTCGTGGTTGATGTAGTCATACACTTGCCGATCTCAAGATCGTGAGGAAGTCTGAGCGCCGCAACTCAGCAGCACATCCGCACTCGCACACACGGTCAAGCCACCAGACAACCTCCACCTCCTCGCTCCAGCGATCCAGCGGAAGCAGCAACTCCTTCCAGACAAAATGCCACCGGGAACATGTATCTCGCTAATCCGAGACAATGGGGGAATAATTCTAGAGGGGGAGAGAGATCCTTCACAAGGAGGTGTGAGGATGAAGGAGGGAATGGGTGGCCTTTTATAGGAGGAAGGGGGTGCCCCCTCTCTCCATGGACGGCGCATGGGGGGGCTGACCCCTCACCTCCCCCATTCATGTGGTGGTAACCCCTCCACATTAAAATGCCTCTTCACATTCCCTTTTAAAGTCTCCACTTTAAATGCATTAAATTTCTCCAAATTTAATGCTCTCTCATTTAATAAAACTCTTTTTAATAAATTTATTCAGAATTTTGTTAATTACTTTAATTAACAAACATTCACATATATCCCCTTGCAATATTTCAATATCACATGCAGAACCACCTTCTGCAATTTCACCCGAAACAATTTCCGGTTTCTATTGAAACAATTCCTGCGCTTTGCAATTCTTTCGTCTGAAACATATGTGCTCCAAAATGGTGTCCGGTAACTCTTAAGTGTGCCACCCTACGGTTCGCGAATAATGCAGACATGATCGAGACCCTTCTCTGATCAATAATCAGCAGCGGGACCTGGAGATCCGTACTGACTCCTACACATTCAACGATGACTCCTGTGATCATGAGAACCTTTAACGCTTGTAACTAAATCCCTTTGTCTCTCGATATATTACATGTCCGAGATTCGATCATCGGTATCTCATACCTAGTTTGATCTTGTTACCAACATGCACTCTTTTCTCATTCCCGTGATATAACATTCTAGTGATCACATCACTTGCTTGCAAGCTATCCTAATGTGATATCACCGAGAGGGCCCAGAGTATATCTATCCGTCATCTGGATTGACAAATTCCACTCTTGATCCATGAGCCTCAACATAACACCTTCGTAGTACTGAACCCATATTTATAGTCACCCTGTTATGGTGTGACGTTTGATGTTATCAAGATACTCTTCCGGTGTTAGCAATTAACATGATCTCATGGTCTAAGGATAAAGATTACTTCGTATGATGTTATAGCAATATAAACATAATGACTTGATCGTAATGCTATACTTCGGATGAATGTTCATCACATCATTCCACCAATGGTGTGACCTTGTTATTAACAACATCCAATATCCATGATCAGGAAACCTTGATCATCCTGTTAATCAACAAGCTAGTCTATAAGAGAGGCATGACTAGGAACCCTTTTTGTTTATTAAACACACATGTATTGATGTTTCCGAATCAATACATTTCTAGCATGTAAAATAAACATCTATCATGTATAAGGAATATATAATAACAACTTTATTATTGCCTCTCAGGGCATATTTCCTTCAGGTACACCTTCTCTCCGGCTTGGGGAGAAGGAACCACCTCGTCGGCCGATGCTGCCCCCCAGATATCCCTCGGTGACTAGTTCCTGCAGATCCTTGGTGGAGGGAACAGAGCCCCTCCACACCCCCTTATGGGAAACGTTATCCTCGTCAGCAGCTTCTGGCGCCGCTTGTTCTTGGTTGTCACCTGTGGTCTCCACCACGGCGATGATGGGGACGACCACCCCCTCCAGCGGGACCGTCACTCCCTGGGATGGCTCTAAAATAGCCACGGGGGTCGCCACCATCAAAGGAATGGAGCTGCTGGAGGCCATTGTTGTAAGGGAGTAGGAGGAGGAGGAGAAGAAGGCTCTGGCTAGGGTTTTCAAGGAGGAGCTCGAACGGATGCACGACTAGAGGAAGACGAAGACGAGGAAGCGAATGCGGGTAAAAAGAAAACAAACTGACTGTTGTGAAAATATATAGACCTCGCATCAAGATCCGTGCTGAGGGATCTAATGGATGGAGCATTGCCGACGTGGAAGCGAACGTGCGCGGTAATTTCACCACGTCCTTCGTCTTTGCCGCTTCGCCGTTTCGGATTTCGCGCGCATGAAAATAGCTCATGATTAATTCTCTGTTTTCTGTGAGTTTCGAGGTAGCGTAGGTTGTACCCTACGTCATCCTCCTGACAGTTGCAGTAAAGTGTCACATCTGAAGATTCCATCAAAGGCGGAGAATGTCCGGCTCTGGAAACAAAGACTCAAGGAATCTCTGGCTACACTGCGAAGCCGGAGAGGATTGCAGGGTTCTTTGGGAGACCTTTGAGATATTACTTGATGAATTGCCGGCATCACTTAGACGGGATATTCAAAGATTAATGGCCAAGACGATGTAGGATTTCAAAGTCCTCCGGGGGCTACTGTTGGGGATATGCTATATTGGTATCCTCATAGCATGTAACCAATCCGGCTAACCCGGGTGGCCCATAGTTGGTAGCAAGGCCTATGGCCTGGTAGGCGGCCCAGTTAGATGGGTCTAGAAGGGAGGCCCATGTCGGATAAAGGAAGGCTACGCAGGAGTCACCGTCATACTCGGAGCCTTGGAGTACAAGACATGGAAGACTAGTTCTTATTAGTGTAGGACTCTTTATCTTGTCCGGCAAGGACCTTTCCCTATAAACCCTAGGTTCTGGTGCCTTTATAAGACGGACCTATGGGAGCCTTTAGGGCATAACCTCTTAGATTTCTACGTACAACGTGCAACACCTCGCACAGTGAACCTATCTCTATAACTCGGCGTATTGCCATTATAGTGATTTATAGCAGGAGTAGAGTTCCGCCATTGTTGTGGGACTTGAACCTGGGTAAGCTGTGTTACCTCGTACCCGCCAACTCGCCGCTTTACCTCACGTATCTAAACACGCACTGTGAGGACCCCTCCATGGTGTACTCGTCGGCAATACCACGACACTAACACATGGTCACAGTGATTAATATCATAATAGAGGCAATATCAATGGAATCTATCATAGATGAATACACTACTAGGAAAAACGTTATCAGTGGCGCACCAAAACAACTTTCTGTGGCGCATCTAGCAGTCGCCACTAAATTGTCGCCACTAAAATTATATTTCTGTGCCGCATATGCATATGCGCCACAGAATTCTCCAAATTCTGTGGTGCATATAGCTATATGCGCCACAAAATCTGGCGCATATAGCTATATGCGCCACAGAATTCTATGGTACATTCTGTGGCGCATATATATGCGCCACAGAATACTTTTTCAGAATTTTGAAATTTTCAGAATCTGGTACAAATACAGGTATATTACAGGAAATACACAAAAATTAACAGAAATTCACAGAAAAGCTGCACACAGCAGTACAAATGTTCCAGTTCACATATAATACATCAACAAGCACGAATGTTCACAAGTGTTCATCAATCACATCACTTAGAACCGAATAAGTGTACAAGTATATTTCACAAGTGTTCATCTCACTCACATAACTTACAACTGCGCAATATTGTCACCGCCTATACCTTAGGACAGAATGTAGTACACCGTAACCACGATGCCGGTGAGGAGGAGCGGCACCAAGATCTTCGTCCGGTTCTTCTTCCACGTGTGTCTCCTCCACTTGGCCACCACCTCCTCTCTAGTCGTGTATCCCTTGTAGCTGTTGCCGCTGAACTTGTCCACTTGTTGGTGGCAGTCCACCCACTCCTCGTAGACACCTGGAACCCGACCCTTGTACACAACGTACGTCGGCATCTCTATTGACAAGGCATATTAGTACATCATGCAAATATATATGTTGACAAATATTAGAGCAAGGCATTCATAAACTTAAAACAATGCGTCGATGACAATGAAAGAAACACGACAACATGTCCGACACAATAACAACGACGGTTTCAAGCTAGGCAAGTTAAGTTTTTTGACACACACACTACATGTCCACCGATACACACGGTCTCTCGGTCAAGTAGCCTTCTCCTTGCAGGGCGCCGGGAATGGCTTGTACATGTATTTCGTCGTCCATGTCCTGAAGTCACCCTGCGCCTTGAGGCGAGCTTCGATCTCCCTCTTGGTGAACGACCTGGGCTGGTGTAAGAGCCCACCATGTGTGTTGACCTGTTCCATGATGATATGTGACAGCTTCACCTGTGTATCATGGAAGTCTTCCCTGAGATCGGGGTCACTGATCCCATGCAACTTTTGGGCCCATCCTTGGAGAGAAGATGGCAGCGTTAGCATCTCGCAATCCCGAACAAACCCTTTGAGGTGATGGCAAATGTAGAAGGCCTCCTTCACACTGTCAGACGGCTGCTTGATACAGGGGAACTCGAACACATGCTTGAACTTGTGTCGGCCATCGTCCCTGTAAGCCTCCCCCTTATAGTTGAAGGGGCCTCCCTGATTGGCATAGCCCTCGATAGCATCATCCAGAACGCTCCTTACTCTGGCGTAGTTATTCCTCCTCGCACTCCCCGAGTCGAAGTAGGTGGCAAGCGAATACCTCGTGGAGAGGACGATGAGCGTGCAGTACTTATCTCTACGCAACACACAATGTGGAACAGGATGTTGGAAAAGAGCAATGGAAAGAAATACTTATGTGTTACGACGGCGGTAGGAGGATGTGTACACTTACTCGGGAAACAAAGGCACAAGGATGTTGTCCTTCCTCTTGTTGTCCATCAATAGCTTCTGAAGGTAGGAATTTGCCCGGACCCGGGTTCTTGTTCCTTCTTCCAGCTGGCTATCCCGCATGTAGTAGGGATCCGCTATCGCGACGAACGGGGTGTCCTCTCTCTTGACCTTCATCACTAGATTGAGCGCGAATAGGCGGACCAAGTTATAGTCCAGCCGTCTCGAGTGGAACAGCTTGAAGATGTCCTTGTAGGCTATGAAGAACACATCCGCGAGGGCATCGGTGATGAAGCCCACGTCCTCCGGCACCTTGGCGGTGAACACCGGGTAACTCGGGTCCTTGTCCTTGAGAAGGAGGCCCTCTAGTGTCAGGACACCTTCATGCAAACTCATCATAGCTCCCGAAGCCAGCGGCGCAGTTCTGGAGGCAATATGGGCTGACCAGCTTCATGCACTCTGGTCAAGCCATCCTCGCGGGATGGTACAACGTCGTCCCGGTAACGGATCGGAGCGGGCTGGCTCGCAGCCTTGTCCTTGTTCCTGTTCGGCCTCTTCCTCACCCTCTTCTTCTTTGCATCAGCAGCCTCCACTGACGATGCTAACCCGTCACCGGCCGTCCTGCAGAGTGTGTCAGGGCTGAAAATGATTCCGGCCGATGGAGGTTGTGTCTCGGCGGCCGGAGGCGTCTCCTGAGAAAACCCACGGAAGACCAGGCGCTTCTTGGGATGGCTAGTTTGATCGTGGAATGATGGTTCTTCAACGAGAGGACGCATGAACGGTCCTTTGTTGGCGCCGGTGTTGACGAAGGCATTGACGTCGACGGGTGCATCATCATCCACCTCGATGTTGGCATCGAAGGCCACCATGCCCATGTCATCCTGGGGTGGTGGCGATGGCTGTTGCGGTGCCACGGCCTTGCCTTTAGGTGGGGGCGATGGCGGTCGAGGAGCAACCACGCCCTTGGCTTCTTGTGGCGCCGGTGAAGACGCTCCCAAGAGTCTCTGGTGACGGCTTGTGGTGGCGGCGACGACGACCGGTGCAGCAGGAGGCTTCGTCCTTGGCGGCCGGACGACCAAGGTGGCACCGGTGGAGCGAGACCCAATACGAATCTGGGTCTTTGGCCAAATCATGGGATAGCCATGGCAACCTTCTAGGGTCAGGTGCTCGTCGGCTCCCGGAAGTTGCATGGGAGGGTCCATGTCTTTGCACCCCCCCAACACCTGACCTAACTCGACGCGCATCACGGCATCGTCCATGGGCTTGCAGTGCATCGTGCGGTTCGCCGGTTGTATTAGCTTGCCTGTGGCAACATCCTTCAACTCGCCGCCGGGCACCTTGTGCAGGAGCACGCACGGAGTGTCCTGAGGCATACAGATATGCATCATGAGATGGCAGCCAATCAAAGGCATTAAGTAGAGCATGCTGACTAACTACTTATTTTACCTTGGTGAGGGCGCCGAGCTCGGCTAATGTCGAGACACAGGTGGCCAGTGGCTGATCCTTCTTCTTCTCCGTCTCGAGTGCATTAGGAAGCACTGCCGCCGCCGGCTGCTGCGCCTTGGTAGTCTCGGCAGGAGGGGCAGCTCTGGCGTATCCAACTCCATCGGCTGCGCCACGGGGATGGAGGGCGGCGGGGTAACCATGTCTGGCGACACTTGGTGGCTCGAGGTGCTGCCTCCAGCGTTGGGCACTTGTATCGGCCCCACCTAACCATCCGCATTCCATTTTGCTATCCCCTCCATCAACCGAGGGGGTAGCATCTCGAGGATCTTCTGCTGCACTATCGCGTTCACCTCGTCCTGGTCCACCTTATTGGCCTCTAGATGCGCGATCTTCCGCTTCAGCTCTTCCTTCTCGGCTTGATCCTGAGCCGCCGAATGGGTCCGCCTCTCCTTTCTCTTCTTGGCTTCCTCGCTATAGTACTCGTGGAACTTTGTGCTCGTACCAAAGCCATAGATACGGCCAAATGACGTGGGCGGCTCAGACTGTGGCCTCCCCTTGAAGGCGTTGGTCGCCCTGTTGAAAATCGTGTCCCACGGCTCCGTCGAGCCCTGGGACGATGAGTCCGGCGCCTCGCGTGTAGCCTTGATTTCAGCGTCCTGCAGATAAGGAAAGGTGAACCCATTTAGGAACTTGCCTTCATTATTCAAAATGAAAGCAAATGGACCGCGGGTAAATTCCTTACCAGCTTACTCTCAAACTTCCTCACATCGTCCAGATAGTAGCGGGCCCGGACAAAGTTCCGGGTCTGCTCGTCCGTGATTTTTAAAAACGGGTTTTCTTTCCCGAGACGCTCAACCTCGGCATCCTCCCTTGCCCATATGGCCTTCTTTCCCCTGTAACCGCCGCTTCCACAATGGTGGTTACCTATGTTCTGTTCCCGCATTTCCCGACCCCACTCCATCCATGCCTTCGCTTCGTCAGTCTCCATCTCCGCCTTGAATATCTTGAACTCGTCTTCGTCGATCATGGGCTCACCCTTCTTGATCTTCTCCCAGCTTTCCTTTTTCGCGATCTTGTTCTTCACACAGGTTCTCCGGCTGCTCAAGGAATTGGCCATCTTCGTGATGGCTAACCTATTCACCTTTTTGGATTTTTCCAGTTTGTCGGTATACGGTGCTGGGAACTTGTACTGTCGGTGAAGCTTCTTAAGGCAGTTTGCCACGAACCGCTCATTCGCTTCACTTCTCAGGTGCTTCGTGTTGATCGACATGCTTTCCCGGATGATGCACCCGAGTTGCATGCCGTACCCAGCGGCAACATCCGGAGGCTCCAACGGAAGGCCACTTTCCGAGACTAGAGTGATCTCGTCGGTGGTGTCGGCGAGCTTTTGCGGCTTCCGATCCTTCCTCGGCTTCTTATTCTTCTTAACGGACGGGTTGCTGCTACCGCCATCCGTGCGGTCCCCGCCATCGGTCGTGCGGCCTCCACCATCGGAGGTGGTCGCATCCTCCTCCTCGGCTTCATATATCCGGTAGTCCTCATCCCCCTCTTGCTCATCATCCCCATCGTGGCCCGCAGTAGCTGCCACATCCTCATGCTGAGACTCCGCCGCCTCGTGTTGCGCTGCCGCCTTCTAGAAAGTGAGGTTCGCCGCTCTGGCTTGGTCTTCAACGCTCATGGCGGCCTTAGAAGTGCCGGCCCCATCAGCGGCCGACATGTTTGCACACTTCTAAACAAATTAAAATAAGGAAGTTAGTATTAATTATTGTTGACAATATTTAAAATGAGCTGTCCATTTCTCCCGAAGTGTCAATTCACTTCCACTTCGGTCGAGAAATGGGGCTCATATGTCAAAAAATTAATTCGGTCGACACTTAGTAATTTTTTGACATATGAGCCCCATTTCTCGACCGAAATGGATCGAAATCAACATTTCAGGAGAAATGGGCAGCTCAGGTGATTTCCCTGCAAACATTTCACATACAAAAATGCACAAAGAATAAGAAACTTCATGAGCATCAACAGTATAGTAGCGCCACCAGCATCGTTTTCACCTGCAGAAATTTCTTCACCGAAATTTGTAACCTATGTTTTATTTTCAAACGGGCTAGAGGCACCAAACAGGCCAATATCTGCCTGATCTGGTGCTTCACTGCAGTTATTGCTCCTCCCTTCTAAGTGAATACTATTTCAGCATGGAGGATTTTAATTGATTCCTGTGCATGTTTGAAAGAATGTATATGCCTCTTATCGCCTTCATTATTTGGCATGGGTGTACTACTAAATGTTAGTTGTTCAGAAAATGTGTACATGTGCTTCCATGTTTTTATATTAAGCTCGTACTATTATTTAATGATGTTCAATATATATATAACAGGTACCATCAGCTACATGTATAATAGATATACACTCCAGGGACCATCATCAAGTATACAACAACTAGCAATGCAAAACCTCTTACTATCTTCAAACTCCCCGCTGCGGCACTGCCTAATAAATATAGCAGTACTACCATATTCACCCATCACGGCAAGTGGATAATCTCATCCACTAGCATAAGAATATGTTATTGCATTTCTACCCACAGCCTATCTTCCTGGTGCACTGACTGCACTCTTTAATTCTACCAATTTTAATTACAGTATAATTCCACAAAGTTCCATCATGTTATTGCACAAAGTTCCACCAATATGTTACACAAAGTTCCATCATGTTACAGTATAATTCTACCAATATGTTATTGCATCATCCATCATCAAAATTCCACAAAGTTATAAATGGTTACAACAACAACATGCCTATCTTCCTGGTGCACTGACTGCACTCTTTAATTCTACCAATTTTAATTATAGTAAACAGTCTGTGCACATAGTGATTACATTTCTATTAGAGGTTAATTCCCATCAGGTATTAGAGGTTAACAACACCTTAATTCCCATCAGGTATTACATTTCTATTGGCAATACCATTTGCAACCAACAAATTTAAAATGAGCAGAGTAGCATATCGCAAGAATCGCTTCTAGCCAGCAACAAAATCAGCTCAAGTGAACCTAGGGTTCCTAGAGTACAGAGATCCAGGGGAAGGATGCATCCATGGGAATCGGCGATTACCTAGGGACGGCGGACGGTGAGGTGGATGCTATCTGGTGGACGGCGGATGGCGAGGTGGCTGCTCCTCCTGCGCTGCGGACGGGCTCCTCCTACGCGCTGCGGACGGGCTCCTCCTCCTGCGCGCTGCGGACAGGCTCCTCCTCCACGGGCTCCAGTGATGGGGGCGGCTCTCCTCCACGGGCTCCTCCTCCACGGGCTCCGGTGATGGGGACGACAGAGCCTCCTCCTCCTCCTCCTGATGCTCTGCGAGGCCACGGTGGGTATGGTGGCTAGGCAAGGCAGGCGCGGAACGGCGGGCGTGGCACGGCTGGGCGGGCGGGGCGGCGAGAGCGGAGGCGTGCTAGGGTTCTGTGGGAGATTTGACTCGATTTGGGGAAAAAGGGGCAGTGAGATTGAGGCCTCATCAAAACACTAAGTCAAAGAATTCTGTGGCGCATCTGTACAGATATGCGCCACAGAATTGTTGGAGATGGTACAAAAGGCGTGTTGCACTGTTGTTTGACAGAAACACTTGCTTACCACACTGGTTCAACGCTTGCTCCTTTGTTCTGAACCTAGGGTGGCCAGGTTCGATTGCTGGCTGCCACATCTTTTTTTTGACTTTTTAAAAAATATTTTTAGGATGGTAATAATATATTAAAAGCAAGAACTAATATATTTGCCTATTAAAAACAAGAATTAATATATTTGCCTCGATATTATATTATATATATGCTTGTGTCACACCCACATCAATATCCGCATACATTAGTTTGTCAAAGTAATACATATATGCAGGCGCGCGAGCACACACGTGCATTAATTAGTACAAAAAAGGCGTCAAAAACCGCTAATTCGTCTCCGAGGTAGCTAGTGTCTTTTCACAACAACTTTCTTGCCCTTCTTCTTCGCGGTAGAATACTTTAGGCCGGCCACCTTGAGATTTCTTCTCGTGTACGGGCAACCTTTAGCCGGTAGGGTAGTCTTCCTTCTTACTTTAGCATAAGTAGTTGGCTTGTCGAAGTACTTGTCGAATTCCTCTTCGATCTTGGGATCGTCGTTCTTGTCGATGTCTTGCTTGTTGGCGGGTCCTTCCATTCCGATGATGCTCCACTTGCCCCTCCTCACGACAACACGGCTTGGCTTTGCCGGGTCGGTAATGAAGAAGCATTGGTCAACTTGGCTAGCGAGCACCCATGGCTCATTTTTCGTGGAGGCGTTCTTCGATTTGGCATCGGGTATAACCATGGTGGTGAAAACCCGGCCATCTTTTTCGACGCTCTTGGCCCATCTAACACGAAACATCAGCACCATCACTCCGCAGTAGTCGAGTTCCCATATCTCCTCGATCCTTCTGTAGAATCTTTCCTTGACATCAGTCTCATCATCAGCGTATGATAGCATAGTTACTCCTGAGTTTTGGTATTCGCTATTCTTGTCCTTCTCCTCGGTGTAGAATCTGTAGCCGTTGATGTCGTACGTCTGATAGGTCCTAACGTTGCACCCGGGGCCCTGTGAGAGTGAGAATATGAGTTTCTGATCTTCAGTATAAGGCGTCGGCATGGGACTTTCCAGTAGCCTTTTCTTGAACCACCCCGTGAAGCTGGCGTTGTGCTCTCTGGTTACGTCTCCCTTCTTCCTCGGCTTCCCCATGTTGGCGAGCTTTTGCTCGATTAAGGTTTTGTGCTCATCCACCCAGGGGCCAACCAACTGTATGTGTTGTAGCGTGACTCGGTTTTCCCTATCAAAGTCGGCGTGTTCGAGTTCGATGCCGACGTGGAGTGCGCGGTAGCCCTCGCGGTGACCAAATCCAGCGAGCCTCCCGAGGTGCTTCCTGGTGGGCAGACCAACATCCTGGTTCTCGGTGCTTAGGTAGTTCTTGCAGAAGGAGATGCACTCGTAGGTCAGAAAGCCCTTGGCTATGCTTCCATCTAGACGGGACCTGTTGCGAACGAATCCTTTGATGACACCGTTTAGCCTTTCGAACGGCATCATATTGTGCAGGAACACCGGCCCGAGATGGATGATGTCATCCACGACATGGACAAGTAGATGCACCATGATATCGAAGAACGCGGGAGGGAAGTAAATCTCGAGCTCGCATAGTATCTCGACGATCTCTTCCTGTAGCTTGCCGAGCTGCTTCACGCTGATAGACTTCCTAGATATGACATCGAAGAAGTTGCAGAGGCCAAATAGCGTCTCACGGACGTGCTCGTCCATTATCCCTCGGATCGCAACAGGGAGTATCTGCGTCATCAGCATGTGACAGTCGTGAGACTTCGTCCCACTGAACCTCTTCTTCGCTACGTCCAGATATCTGCTTATCTTCCCAGAGTAGCCGTGCGGAACCTTGACTCCTAGGAGGCAACGGAAAAACCTCTCGAGCTCCTCCTCGCTTAGAGTGAAGGATGCAGCTTTAAGCACCACCTCATTCTTCTTAGCCCTTTTGCAGCGACCCTGGGTCCCTTCCATCTGTTCATTGTCATCGTCGGCATCGTCACTATTGGGGTACTGAAGTTCCTTCTTAATGCCAAGCAATTTTAGGTCACTTCTTGCTTTCGGCCCATCCTTGGTCCTATCCGGCATGTTCATCAGAGTGCCGAGCAGGCTCTCGGTAACGTTCTTCGTGATGTGCATCATATCGAGGCTATGGGGCGTGTGGAGGATCTTCCAGTAAGGAAAGTCCCAAAAACGGACCTCGCCTTCCATACTCCATGCAGCAGTGATGGTTGTTCCCTCTGCCGCTTCTTTCCTGGCGCAGAGCACTCTTCCCAATTGTCCAGAAGCTCCTTGATTTCTTTGCCGCTTAACGGTCGACGTGGGGCATTTTCGAGCTCGTCTTTGCCATTGAACAGGTCTCCGTGTTTTCTCCACGGGTGATCCTTGCGGAGCCACATTCGAGTCCTTTGGAACACGGTTTTCGAAGACCCATGATCCCTCGGCAGCTGCAGATGCGGGGTCTTATCCATGCACCTGACACATGCACAAAATCCGTGGTTCACCTAACACGCTACATATCCGTAACCAGGATAGTCCTGCACCATCGTGAGCAACGCAGCTCTCAGGTTGAAATAATCTCTAGTGTAGGCATCCCACGTACGTGCCGGCGTCTCCCACAGCATCGCTAACTCCTCTTTCAGGAGCCCGAGATACAGATGCATGTCGACACCCGGTTGTTTTGGCCCCTGGATAAGGATACTCATGTGTACATACCGCTGCTTCGTGCACAACCAGGGTGGGAGGTTGTACGGCCATACAGACACGGGCCAGGTGCTGTGCGTGCTACTCTGGTTGCCAAAGGGATTGAGTCCGCCGGTGCTCATGCCCAGCCTAACGTTCCTTGGATCGAGCCCGAACTCATCTTGGAATTCGATGTCCAGCGCATTCCACTAGCTAGCATACGCGGGGTGTGTCAGGATCTTGCCCTTCTCCGGATCATCTTCCGGCTTCTCCCTCTTCGCGTGCCATTGCATAAGCTCTGCTTCCTTAGGGTCTACGAAATACCGTTGTAGACGGGAAGTGATAGGAAAGTACCACACCACTTTTCGAGGAACTTTCTTGTTCCCTCTCTTGTATCGTCCCTGGCCGCACACCGGGCATGTTGTTCTACCCTTGTACTCGTTCCAGTATAGTGCGCAGTCGTTGATGCATGCGTGGTACTTCACGTCCGGTAGGTCTAGTGGGCAAACTACTTTCCTCGCCTCCTCGATACTTGTTGGCAATGTGTTGTCCTTGGGAAGACGAGCGTGCCAGAATTTCATGTGAGCGTTAAAGCTAGTGTCGGTCCATTTGTGCTCCGCCTTCATCTCCAGAGCCTTCAGCGTTACACTCAAGCGTGTATCCTCGGGCCGGCACCCAGGATACAATGGAGTCCTCCCGTCTACCTCCATCTGTGTCAGCTTGGCTTTCTCTCTAGCTGCAGCTCTCATGTTGGCCGTCTGCTTGAGGAGTATTTCTTGAAGATGAGGGTCCCGCAAGGCCGAAGTTAGCGGCGTGTCCATGATCCCGTCTTCTCCACCGCCACCACCACCATATGCTCCGGCATCGTCTCCTTCATGATGATCGTGTCTGCCGGCATCTCCTTCTTCATGATGATCATGTTCGTCGGCATCTCCTTTGTCATGATGACCATGTCCAGGAGACCCTTCGTCTTCTCCCCCGCCCCCGGCCTCTTCTTCATCATGGCCACCGCCATCTACCGATGGCTCCTCATTCACTAAGAAGCCAGGCATGAAACCGCGCGTCAATAGGTGAGACTCCAGTTGTTCGGAATCAGGGTTGATCCACTTCCAGTGTTTGCACGTTCGACACGGACATCTTATCTTGGTCATGTTGTTCCGAACCATGTCGTCTACCGCGTCAACCTTGTATCTAACCACCCAGCGTTCGCTCATATGGATGACCATGGTCGCCTGCGCGCGAACATAGACCAAATTAAAGAGAGTATGTTAGAACCATGCACACACACGACGTGCACACATAAATGCATGCGCATGATCGCCCGGGAAATTTCGGCATGACCTATCCTAAAAATAGGACGTATGGCTAGTGCAGAAATTTGCCGAAATGGACGTGAATCAACATTTTCGGCAAACCTCCATGCACCCGGCGCCGGCAACATGCTTTCAAGCACAACACAACCTCACTCCACAAGCAACATGTATTCAAGCACAACACAAAGCGAAGGAACATTATCTATCGCCATCGCACACCGCCCATGAGACCATCTTCACCTACAAAACATCCATACACACCGCGCTGAGGCCCGCCGGCCACACAAAACATGCATCACACAAGTACCCATGCACACATGCCTCACAAATCTACAAACCCCATATGCATATATAGTGTAGCAAGAGGGGGTGTTGGGATGTGTGGAGGAGGAAAGTATGAGTGGTTTACTACCTTTACAAGTAGGAGTAGCTTCCCCTCACAAGTACATGAACCAAAGTAGGTCTAGCTATCAACAATGGAGGTGAGTATGAGCAAAATGGAGTGGGAGGGAGGAGGGGGACGAGCTAGCTAGTTGGAGGTGGTGGGAACAAGGGAAAGGAGGGCTGCCACCTTTTGTAGATCTGTTTCACACATTCTGTGGCGCATATGGAAAATGCTCCACAGAATGTCAAAATTCTGTGGCGCATATAGCTACATGCACCACAGAAAGTGAGAATTCTGTGGCGCATATGCTATATGCGCCATAGAATTTTGACATTCTGTGGCGCATATATCCATATGCGCCATAGAATTCTGGCTTGCCCATGTGCTGGGGTCAAGCCCACGTGGGCCCACAAGAATTCTGTGGCGCATGTAGCTATATGCGCCACAGAATTCTCACCTGTGTATCATGGAAGTCTTCCCTGAGATCGGGGTCACTGATCCCATGCAACTTTTGGGCCCATCCTTGGAGAGAAGATGGCAGCGTTAGCATCTCGCAATCCCGAACAAACCCTTTGAGGTGATGGCAAACGTAGAAGGCCTCCTTCACACTGTCAGACGGCTGCTTGATACAGGGGAACTCGAACACATGCTTGAACTTGTGTCGGCCATCGTCCCTGTAAGCCTCCCCCTTATAGTTGAAGGGGCCTCCCTGATTGGCATAGCCCTCGATAGCATCATCCAGAACGCTCCTTACTCTGGCGTAGTTCTTCCTCCTCGCACTCCCCGAGTCGAAGTAGGTGGCAAGCGAATACCTCGTGGAGAGGACGATGAGCGTGCAGTACTTATCTCTACGCAACACACAATGTGGAACAGGATGTTGGAAAAGAGCAATGGAAAGAAATACTTATGTGTTACGACGGCGGTAGGAGGATGTGTACACTTACTCGGGAAACAAAGGCACAAGGATGTTGTCCTTCCTCTTGTTGTCCATCAATAGCTTCTGAAGGTAGTAATTTGCCCGGACCCGGGTTCTTGTTCCTTCTTCCAGCTGGCTATCCCGCATGTAGTAGGGATCCGCTATCGCGACGAACGGGGTGTCCTCTCTCTTGACCTTCATCGCTAGATTGAGCGCGAATAGGCGGACCAAGTTATAGTCCAGCCGTCTCGAGTGGAACAGCTTGAACATGTCCTTGTAGGCTATGAAGAACACATCCGCGAGGGCATCGGTGATGAAGCCCACGTCCTCCGGCACCTTGGCGGTGAACACCGGGTAACTCGGGTCCTTGTCCTTGAGAAGGAGGCCCTCTAGTGTCAGGACACCTTCATGCAAACTCATCATAGCTCCCGAAGCCAGCGGCGCAGTTCTGGAGGCAATATGGGCTGACCAGCTTCATGCACTCTGGTCAAGCCATCCTCGCGGGATGGTACAACGTCGTCCCGGTAACGGATCGGAGCGGGCTGGCTCGCAGCCTTGTCCTTGTTCCTGTTTGGCCTCTTCCTCACCCTCTTCTTCTTTGCATCAGCAGCCTCCACTGGCGATGCTAACCCGTCACCGGCCGTCCTGCAGAGTGTGTCAGGGCTGAAAATGATTCCGGCCGATGGAGGTTGTGTCTCGGCGGCCGAAGGCGTCTCCTGAGAAAACCCACGGAAGACCAGGCGCTTCTTGGGATGGCTAGTTTGATCGTGGAATGATGGTTCTTCAACGAGAGGACGCATGAACGGTCCTTTGCTGGCGCCGGTGTTGACGAAGGCATTGACGTCGACGGGTGCATCATCATCCACCTCGATGTTGGCATCGAAGGCCACCATTCCCATCTCATCCTGGGGTGGTGGCGATGGCTGTTGCGGTGCCACGGCCTTGCCTTTAGGTGGGGGCGATGGCGGTCGAGGAGCAACCACGCCCTTGGATTCTTGTGGCGCCGGTGAAGACGCTCCCAAGAGTCTCTGGTGACGGCTTGTGGTGGCGGCGACGACGACCGGTGCAGCAGGAGGCTTCGTCCTTGGCGGCCGGACGACCAAGGTGGCACCGGTGGAGCGAGACCCAATACGAATCTGGGTCTTTGGCCAAATCATGGGATAGCCATGGCAACCTTCCAGGGTCAGGTGCTCGTCGGCTCCCAGAAGTTGCATGGGAGGGTCCATGTCTTCGCACCCCCCCCAACACCTGACCTAACTCGACGCGCATCACGGCATCGTCCATGGGCTTGCAGTGCATCGTGCGGTTCGCCGGTTGTATTAGCTTGCATGTGGCAACATCCTTCAACTCGCCGCCGGGCACCTTGTGCAGGAGCACGCACGGAGTGTCCTGAGGCATACAGATATGCATCATGAGATGGCAGCCAATCAAAGGCATTAAGTAGAGCACGCTGACTAACTACTTATTTTACCTTGGTGAGGGCGCCGAGCTCGGCTAATGTCGAGACATAGGCGGCCGGTGGCTGATCCTTCTTCTTCTCCGTCTCGAGTGCATTAGGAAGCACCGCCGCCGCCGGCTGCTGCGCCTTGGTAGTCTCGGCAGGAGGGGGCAGCTCTGGCGTATCCAACTCCATCGGCTGCGCCACGGGGATGGAGGGCGGCGGGGTAACCATGTCTGGCGACACTTGGTGGCTCGAGGTGCTGCCTCCAGCGTTGGGCACTTGTATCGGCCCCACCTGACCATCCGCATTCCATTTTTCTATCCCCTCCATCAGCCGAGGGGGTAGCATCTCGAGGATCTTCTGCTGCACTATCGCGTTCACCTCGTCCTGGTCCACCTTATTGGCCTCTAGATGCGCGATCTTCCGCTTCAGCTCTTCCTTCTCGGCTTGATACTGAGCCGCCGACTGGGTCCGCCTCTCCTTTCTCTTCTTGGCTTCCTCGCTATAGTACTCGTGGAACTTTGTGCTCGTACCAAAGCCAGAGATACGGCCAAATGATGTGGGCGGCTCAGACTGTGGCCTCCCCTTGAAGGCGTTGGTCGCCCTGTTGAAAATCGTGTCCCACGGCTCCGTCGAGCCCTGGGACGATGAGTCCGGCGCCTCGCGTGTAGCCTTGATTTCAGCGTCCTGCAGATAAGGAAAGGTGAACCCATTTAGGAACTTGCCTTCATTATTCAAAATGAAAGCAAATGGACCGCGGGTAAATTCCTTACCAGCTTACTCTCAAACTTCCTCACATCGTCCAGATAGTAGCGGGCCCGGACAAAGTTCCGGGTCTGCTCGTCCGTGATTTTTAAAAACGGGTTTTCTTTCCCGAGACGCTCAACCTCGGCGTCCTCCCTTGCCCATATGGCCTTCTTTCCCCTATAACCGCCGCTTCCACAATGGTGGTTACCTATGTTCTGTTCCCGCATTTCCCGACCCCACTCCATCCATGCCTTCGCTTCGTCAGTCTCCATCTCCGCCTTGAATATCTTGAACTCGTCTTCGTCGATCATGGGCTCACCCTTCTTGATCTCCTCCCAGCTTTCCTTTTTCGCGATCTTGTTCTTCACCCAGGTTCTCCGGCTGCTCAAGGAATTGGCCATCTTCGTGATGGCTAACCTATTCACCTTATTGGATTTTTCCAGTTTGTCGGTGTACGGTGCTGGGAACTTGTACCGTCGGTGAAGCTTCTTAAGGCTGTTTGCCACGAACCGCTCATTCGCTTCACTTCTCAGGTGCTTCGTGTTGATCGACATGCTTTCCCGGATGATGCACCCGATTTGCATGCCGTACCCAGCGGCAACATCCGGAGGCTCCAACGGAAGGCCACTTTCCGAGACTAGAGTGATCTCGTCGGTGGTGTCGGCGAGCTTTTGCGGCTTCCGATCCTTCCTCGGCTTCTTATTCTTCTTAACGGACGGGTTGCTGCTACCGCCATCCGTGCGGTCCCCGCCATCGGTCGTGTGGCCTCCGCCATCGGTCGTCCGGCCTCCACCATCGGAGGTGGTCGCATCCTCCTCCTCGGCTTCATATATCCGGTAGTCCTCATCCCCCTCTTGCTCATCATCCCCATCGTGGCCCGCAGTAGCTGCCACATCCTCATGCTGAGACTCCGCCGCCTCGTGTTGTGCTGCCGCCTTCCAGAAAGTGAGGTTCGCCGCTCTGGCTTGGTCTTCAACGCTCATGGCGGCCTTAGAAGTGCCGGCCCCATCGGCGGCCGACATGTTTGCACACTTCTAAACAAATTAAAATAAGGAAGTTAGTATTAATTATTGTTGACAATATTTAAAATGAGCTGTCCATTTCTCCCGAAGTGTCAATTCACTTCCACTTCGGTCGAGAAATGGGGCTCATATGTCAAAAAATTACTAAGTGTCGACCGAAAAATTCGGCATGACCTTCGCTAATTTTTTGACATATGAGCCCCATTTCTCGACCGAAATGGATCGAAATCAACATTTCAGGAGAAATGGGCAGCTCAGGTGATTTCCCTGCAAACATTTCACATACAAAAATGCACAAAGAATAAGAAACTTCATGAGCATCAACAGTATAGTAGCGCCACCAGCATCGTTTTCACCTGCAGAAATTTCTTCACCGAAATTTGTAACCTATGTTTTATTTTCAAACGGGCTAGAGGCACCAAACAGGCCAATATCTGCCTGGTCTGGTGCTTCACTGCAGTTATTGCTCCTCCCTTCTGAGTGAATACTATTTCAGCATGGAGGATTTTAATTGATTCATGTGCATGTTTGAAAGAATGTATATGCCTCTTATCGCCTTCATTATTTGGCATGGGTGTACTACTAAATGTTAGATGTTCAGAAAATGTGTACATGTGCTTCCATGTTTTTATATTATGCTCGTACTATTATTTAATGATGTTCAGTATATATATAACAGGTACCATCAGCTACATGTATAATAGATATACACTCCAGGGACCATCAGCAAGTATACAACAACTAGCAATGCAAAACCTCTTACTATCTTCAAACTCCCCGCTGCGGCACTGCCTAATAAATATAGCAGTACTACCATATTCACCCATCACAGCAAGTGGATAATCTCATCCACTAGCATAAGAATATGTTATTGCATTTCTACCCACAGCCTATCTTCCTGGTGCACTGACTGCACTCTTTAATTCTACCAATTTTAATTACAGTATAATTCCACAAAGTTCCATCATGTTATTGCACAAAGTTCCACCAATATGTTACACAAAGTTCCATCATGTTACAGTATAATTCTACCAATATGTTATTGCATCATCCATCATCAAAATTCCACAAAGTTATAAATGGTTACAACAACAACATGCCTATCTTCCTGGTGCACTGACTGCACTCTTTAATTCTACCAATTTTAATTATAGTAAACAGTCTGTGCACATAGTGATTACATTTCTATTAGAGGTTAATTCCCATCAGGTATTAGAGGTTAACAACAGCTTAATTCCCATCAGGTATTACATTTCTATTGGCAATACCATTTGCAACCAACAAATTTAAAATGAGCAGAGTAGCATATCGCAAGAATCGCTTCTAGCCAGCAACAAAATCAGCTCAAGTGAACCTAGGGTTCCTAGAGTACAGAGATCCAGGGGAAGGATGCATCCATGGGAATCGGCGATTACCTAGGGACGGCGGACGGTGAGGTGGATGCTATCTGGTGGACGGCGGATGGCGAGGTGGCTGCTCCTCCTGCGCTGCGGACGGGCTCCTCCTCCTGCGCGCTGCGGACAGGCTCCTCCTCCATGGGCTCCAGTGATGGGGGCGGCTCTCCTCCACGGGCTCCTCCTCCACGGGCTCCGGTGATGGGGACGACAGAGCCTCCTCCTCCTCCTCCTCCTCCTCCTGATGCTCTGCGAGGCCACGGTGGGTATGGTGGCTAGGCAAGGCAGGCGCGGAACGGCGGGCGTGGCACGGCTGGGCGGGCGCGGCGGCGAGAGCAGAGGCGTGCTAGGGTTCTGTGGGAGATTTGACTCGATTTGGGGAAAAAGGGGCAGTGAGATTGAGGCCTCATCAAAACACTAAGTCAAAGAATTCTGTGGCGCATCTGTACAGATATGCGCCACAGAATTGTTGGAGATGGTACAAAAGGCGTGTTGCACTGTTGTTTGACAGAAACACTTGCTTACCACACTGGTTCAGCGCTTGCTCCTTTGTTCTGAACCTGGGGTGGCCAGGTTCGATTGCTGGCTGCCACATCTTTTTTTTGACTTTTTAAAAAATATTTTTAGGATGGTAATAATATATTAAAAGCAAGAACTAATATATTTGCCTATTAAAAACAAGAATTAATATATTTGCCTCGATGTTATATTATATATATGCTTGTGTCACACCCACATCAATATCCGCATACATTAGTTTGTCAAAGTAATACATATATGCAGGCGCGCGAGCACACACGTGCATTAATTAGTACAAAAAAAGGCGTCAAAAACCGCTAAGTCGGCTCCGAGGTAGCTAGTGTCTTTTCACAACAACTTTCTTGCCCTTCTTCTTCGCGGTAGAATACTTTAGGCCGGCCACCTTGAGATTTCTTCTCGTGTACGGGCAACCTTTAGCCGGTAGGGTAGTCTTCCTTCTTACTTTAGCATAAGTAGTTGGCTTGTCGAAGTACTTGTCGAATTCCTCTTCGATCTTGGGATCGTCGTTCTTGTCGATGTCTTGCTTGTTGGCGGGTCCTTCCATTCCGATGATGCTCCTCTTGCCCCTCCTCACGACAACACGGCTTGGCTTTGCCGGGTCGGTAATGAAGAAGCATTGGTCAACTTGGCTAGCGAGCACCCATGGCTCATTTTTCGTGGAGGCGTTCTTCGATTTGGCATCGGGTATAACCATGGTGGTGAAAACCCGGCCATCTTTTTCGACGCTCTTGGCCCATCTAACACGAAACATCAGCACCATCACTCTGCAGTAGTCGAGTTCCCATATCTCCTCGATCCTTCCGTAGAATCTTTCCTTGACATCAGTCTCGTCATCAGCGTATGATAGCATAGTTACTCCTGAGTTTTGGTATTCGCTATTCTTGTCCTTCTCCTCGGTGTAGAATCTGTAGCCGTTGATGTCGTACGTCTGATAGGTCCTAACGTTGCACCCGGGGCCCTGTGAGAGTGAGAATATGAGTTTCTGATCTTCAGTATAAGGCGTCGGCATGGGACTTTCCAGTAGCCTTTTCTTGAACCACCCCGTGAAGCTGGCGTTGTGCTCTCTGGTTACGTCTCCCTTCTTCCTCGGCTTCCCCATGTTGGCGAGCTTTTGCTCGATTAAGGTTTTGTGCTCATCCACCCAGGGGCCAACCAACTGTATGTGTTGTAGCGTGACTCGGTTTGCCCTATCAAAGTCGGCGTGTTCGAGTTCGATGCCGACGTGGAGTGCGCGGTAGCCCTCGCGGTGACCAAATCCAGCGAGCCTCCCGAGGTGCTTCCTGGTGGGCAGACCAACATCCTGGTTCTCGGTGCTTAGGTAGTTCTGGCAGAAGGAGATGCACTCGTAGGTCAGAAAGCCCTTGGCTATGCTTCCATCTGGACGGGACCTGTTGCGAACGAATCATTTGATGACACCGTTTAGCCTTTCGAACGGCATCATATTGTGCAGGAACACCGGCCCGAGATGGATGATGTCATCCACGACATGGACAAGCAGATGCACCATGATATCGAAGAATGCGGGAGGGAAGTAAATCTCGAGCTCGCATAGTATCTCGACGATCTCTTCCTGTAGCTTGCCGAGCTGCTTCACGCTGATAGACTTCCTAGATATGACATCGAAGAAGTTGCAGAGGCCAAATAGCGTCTCACGGACGTGCTCGTCCATTATCCCTCGGATCGCAACAGGGAGTATCTGCGTCATCAGCATGTGACAGTCGTGAGACTTCGTCCCACTGAACCTCTTCTTCGCTACGTCCAGATATCTGCTTATCTTCCCAGAGTAGCCGTGCGGAACCTTGACTCCTAGGAGGCAACGAAAAAACCTCTCGAGCTCCTCCTCGCTTAGAGTGAAGGATGCAGCTTTAAGCACCACCTCATTCTTCTTAGCCCTTTTGCAGCGACCCTGGGTCCCTTCCATCTGTTCATTGTCATCGTCGGCATCGTCACTATTGGGGTACTGAAGTTCCTTCTTAATGCCAAGCAATTTTAGGTCACTTCTTGCTTTCGGCCCATCCTTGGTCCTATCCGGCATGTTCATCAGAGTGCCGAGCAGGCTCTCGGTAACGTTCTTCGTGATGTGCATCATATCGAGGCTATGGGGCGTGTGGAGGATCTTCCAGTAAGGAAAGTCCCAAAAAACGGACCTCGCCTTCCATACTCCATGCAGCAGTGATGGTTGTTCCCTCTGCCGCTTCTTTCCTGGCGCAGAGCACTCTTCCCAATTGTCCAGAAGCTCCTTGATTTCTTCGCCGCTTAACGGTCGACGTGGGGCACTTTCGAGCTCGTCTTTGCCATTGAACAGGTCTCCGCGTTTTCTCCACGGGTGATCCTTGCGGAGCCACATTCGAGTCCTTTGGAACACGGTTTTCGAAGACCCATGATCCCTCGGCAGCTGCAGATGCGGGGTCTTATCCATGCACCTGACACATGCACAAAATCCGTGGTTCACCTAACACGCTACATATCCGTAACCAGGATAGTCCTGCACCTTCGTGAGCAACGCAGCTCTCAGGTTGAAATAATCTCTAGTGTAGGCATCCCACGTACGTGCCGGCGTCTCCCACAGCATCGCTAACTCCTCTTTCAGGAGCCCGAGATACAGATGCATGTCGACACCCGGTTGTTTTGGCCCCTGGATAAGGATACTCATGTGTACATACCGCTGCTTCGTGCACAACCAGGGTGGGAGGTTGTACGGCCATACAGACACGGGCCAGGTGCTGTGCGTGCTACTCTGGTTGCCAAAGGGATTGAGTCCGCCGGTGCTCATGCCCAGCCTAACGTTCCTTGGATCGAGCCCGAACTCATCTTGGAATTCGATGTCCAGCGCATTCCACTGGCTAGCATACGCGGGGTGTGTCAGGATCTTGCCCTTCTCCGGATCATCTTCCGGCTTCTCCCTCTTCGCGTGCCATTGCATAAGCTCTGCTTCCTTAGGGTCTACGAAATACCGTTGTAGACGGGAAGTGATAGGAAAGTACCACACCACTTTTCGAGGAACTTTCTTGTTCCCTCTCTTGTACCGTCCCTGGCCGCACACCGGGCATGTTGTTCTATCCTTGTACTCGTTCCAGTAAAGTGCGCAGTCGTTGATGCATGCGTGGTACTTCACGTCCGGTAGGTCTAGTGGGAAAACTACTTTCCTCGCCTCCTCGATACTTGTTGGCAATGTGTTGTCCTTGGGAAGACGAGCGTGCCAGAATTTCATGTGAGCGTTAAAGCTAGTGTCGGTCCATTTGTGCTCCGCCTTCATCTCCAGAGCCTTCAGCGTTACACTCAAGCGTGTATCCTCGGGCCGGCACCCAGGATACAATGGAGTCCTCTCGTCTACCTCCATCTGTGTCAGCTTGGCTTTCTCTCTAGCTGCAGCTCTCGTGTTGGCCGTCTGCTTGAGGAGTATTTCTTGAAGATGAGGGTCCCGCAAGGCCGAAGTTAGCGGCGTGTCCATGATCCCGTCTTCTCCACCGCCACCACCACCATATGCTCCGGCATCGTCTCCTTCATGATGATCGTGTCTGCCGGCATCTCCTTCTTCATGATGATCATGTTCGTCGGCATCTCCTTTGTCATGATGACCATGTCCAGGAGACCCTTCGTCTTCTCCCCCGCCCCCGGCCTCTTCTTCATCATGGCCACCGCCATCTACCGACGGCTCCTCATTCACTAAGAAGCCAGGCATGAAACCGCGCGTCAATAGGTGAGACTCCAGTTGTTCGGAATCAGGGTTGATCCACTTCCAGTGTTTGCACGTTCGACACGGACATCTTATCTTGGTCATGTTGTTCCGAACCATGTCGGCTACCGCGTCAACCTTGTATCTAACCACCCAGCGTTCGCTCATATGGATGACCATGGTCGCCTGCGCGCGAACATAGACCAAATTAAAGAGAGTATGTTAGAACCATGCACACACACGACGTGCACACATAAATGCATGCGCATGATCGCCCGGGAAATTTCGGCATGACCTATCCTAAAAATAGGACGTATGGCTAGTGCAGAAATTTGCCGAAATGGACGTGAATCAACATTTTCGGCAAACCTCCATGCACCCGGCGCCGGCAACATGCTTTCAAGCACAACACAACCTCACTCCACAAGCAACATGTATTCAAGCACAACACAAAGCGAAGGAACATTATCTATCGCCATCGCACACCGCCCATGAGACCATCTTCACCTACAAAACATCCATACACACCGCGCTGAGGCCCGCCGGCCACACAAAACATGCATCACACAAGTACCCATGCACACATGCCTCACAAATCTACAAACCCCATATGCATATATAGTGTAGCAAGAGGGGGTGTTGGGATGTGTGGAGGAGGAAAGTATGAGTGGTTTACTACCTTTACAAGTAGGAGTAGCTTCCCCTCACAAGTACATGAACCAAAGTAGGTCTAGCTATCAACAATGGAGGTGAGTATGAGCAAAATGGAGTGGGAGGGAGGAGGGGGACGAGCTAGCTAGTTGGAGGTGGTGGGAACAAGGGAAAGGAGGGCTGCCACCTTTTGTAGATCTGTTTCACACATTCTGTGGCGCATATGGAAAATGCTCCACAGAATGTCAAAATTCTGTGGCGCATATAGCTACATGCACCACAGAAAGTGAGAATTCTGTGGCGCATATGCTATATGCGCCATAGAATTTTGACATTCTGTGGCGCATATATCCATATGCGCCATAGAATTCTGGCTTGCCCATGTGCTGGGGTCAAGCCCACGTGGGCCCACAAGAATTCTGTGGCGCATGTAGCTATATGCGCCACAGAATTCTCACCTGTGTATCATGGAAGTCTTCCCTGAGATCGGGGTCACTGATCCCATGCAACTTTTGGGCCCATCCTTGGAGAGAAGATGGCAGCGTTAGCATCTCGCAATCCCGAACAAACCCTTTGAGGTGATGGCAAACGTAGAAGGCCTCCTTCACACTGTCAGACGGCTGCTTGATACAGGGGAACTCGAACACATGCTTGAACTTGTGTCGGCCATCGTCCCTGTAAGCCTCCCCCTTATAGTTGAAGGGGCCTCCCTGATTGGCATAGCCCTCGATAGCATCATCCAGAACGCTCCTTACTCTGGCGTAGTTCTTCCTCCTCGCACTCCCCGAGTCGAAGTAGGTGGCAAGCGAATACCTCGTGGAGAGGACGATGAGCGTGCAGTACTTATCTCTACGCAACACACAATGTGGAACAGGATGTTGGAAAAGAGCAATGGAAAGAAATACTTATGTGTTACGACGGCGGTAGGAGGATGTGTACACTTACTCGGGAAACAAAGGCACAAGGATGTTGTCCTTCCTCTTGTTGTCCATCAATAGCTTCTGAAGGTAGTAATTTGCCCGGACCCGGGTTCTTGTTCCTTCTTCCAGCTGGCTATCCCGCATGTAGTAGGGATCCGCTATCGCGACGAACGGGGTGTCCTCTCTCTTGACCTTCATCGCTAGATTGAGCGCGAATAGGCGGACCAAGTTATAGTCCAGCCGTCTCGAGTGGAACAGCTTGAAGATGTCCTTGTAGGCTATGAAGAACACATCCGCGAGCGCATCGGTGATGAAGCCCACGTCCTCCGGCACCTTGGCGGTGAACACCGGGTAACTCGGGTCCTTGTCCTTGAGAAGGAGGCCCTCTAGTGTCAGGACACCTTCATGCAAACTCATCATAGCTCCCGAAGCCAGCGGCGCAGTTCTGGAGGCAATATGGGCTGACCAGCTTCATGCACTCTGGTCAAGCCATCCTCGCGGGATGGTACAACGTTGTCCCGGTAACGGATCGGAGCGGGCTGGCTCGCAGCCTTGTCCTTGTTCCTGTTCGGCCTCTTCCTCACCCTCTTCTTCTTTGCATCAGCAGCCTCCACTGGCGATGCTAACCCGTCACCGGCCGTCCTGCAGAGTGTGTCAGGGCTGAAAATGATTCCGGCCGATGGAGGTTGTGTCTCGGCGGCCGAAGGCGTCTCCTGAGAAAACCCACGGAAGACCAGGCGCTTCTTGGGATGGCTAGTTTGATCGTGGAATGATGGTTCTTCAACGAGAGGACGCATGAACGGTCCTTTGCTGGCGCCGGTGTTGACGAAGGCATTGACGTCGACGGGTGCATCATCATCCACCTCGATGTTGGCATCGAAGTCCACCATTCCCATGTCATCCTGGGGTGGTGGCGATGGCTGTTGCGGTGCCACGGCCTTGCCTTTAGGTGGGGGCGATGGCGGTCGAGGAGCAACCACGCCCTTGGCTTCTTGTGGCGCCGGTGAAGACGCTCCCAAGAGTCTCTGGTGACGGCTTGTGGTGGCGGCGACGACGACCGGTGCAGCAGGAGGCTTCGTCCTTGGCGGCCGGACGACCAAGGTGGCACCGGTGGAGCGAGACCCAATACGAATCTGGGTCTTTGGCCAAATCATGGGATAGCCATGGCAACCTTCCAGGGTCAGGTGCTCGTCGGCTCCCAGAAGTTGCATGGGAGGGTCCATGTCTTCGCACCCCCCCAACACCTGACCTAACTCGACGCGCATCACGGCATCGTCCATGGGCTTGCAATGCATCGTGCGGTTCGCCGGTTGTATTAGCTTGCCTGTGGCAACATCCTTCAACTCGCCGCCGGGCACCTTGTGCAGGAGCACGCACGGAGTGTCCTGAGGCATACAGATATGCATCATGAGATGGCAGCCAATCAAAGGCATTAAGTAGAGCACGCTGACTAACTACTTATTTTACCTTGGTGAGGGCGCCGAGCTCGGCTAATGTCGAGACACAGGCGGCCGGTGGCTGATCCTTCTTCTTCTCCGCCTCGAGTGCATTAGGAAGCACCGCCGCCACCGGCTGCTGCGCCTTGGTAGTCTCGGCAGGAGGGGGCAGCTCTGGCGTATCCAACTCCATCGGCTGCGCCACGGGGATGGAGGGCGGCGGGGTAACCATGTCTGGCGACACTTGGTGGCTCGAGGTGCTGCCTCCAGCGTTGGGCACTTGTATCGGCCCCACCTGACCATCCGCATTCCATTTTGCTATCCCCTCCATCAGCCGAGGGGGTAGCATCTCGAGGATCTTCTGCTGCACTATCGCGTTCACCTCGTCCTGGTCCACCTTATTGGCCTCTAGATGCGCGATCTTCCGCTTCAGCTCTTCCTTCTCGGCTTGATCCTGAGCCGCCGACTGGGTCCGCCTCTCCTTTCTCTTCTTGGCTTCCTCGCTATAGTACTCGTGGAACTTTGTGCTCGTACCAAAGCCAGAGATACGGCCAAATGACGTGGGCGGCTCAGACTGTGGCCTCCCCTTGAAGGCGTTGGTCGCCCTGTTGAAAATCGTGTCCCACGGCTCCGTCGAGCCCTGGGACGATGAGTCCGGCGCCTCGCGTGTAGCCTTGATTTCAGCGTCCTGCAGATAAGGAAAGGTGAACCCATTTAGGAACTTGCCTTCATTATTCAAAATGAAAGAAAATGGACCGCGGGTAAATTCCTTACCAGCTTACTCTCAAACTTCCTCACATCGTCCAGATAGTAGCGGGCCCGGACAAAGTTCCGGGTCTGCTCGTCCGTGATTTTTAAAAACGGGTTTTCTTTCCCGAGACGCTCAACCTCGGCGTCCTCCCTTGCCCATATGGCCTTCTTTCCCCTGTAACCGCCGCTTTCACAATGGTGGTTACCTATGTTCTGTTCCCGCATTTCCCGACCCCACTCCATCCATGCCTTCGCTTCGTCAGTCTCCATCTCCGCCTTGAATATCTTGAACTCGTCTTCGTCGATCATGGGCTCACCCTTCTTGATCTTCTCCCAGCTTTCCTTTTTCGCGATCTTGTTCTTCACCCAGGTTCTCCGGCTGCTCAAGGAATTGGCCATCTTCGTGATGGCTAACCTATTCACCTTATTGGATTTTTCCAGTTTGTCGGTGTACGGTGCTGGGAACTTGTACCGTCGGTGAAGCTTCTTAAGGCAGTTTGCCACGAACCGCTCATTCGCTTCACTTCTCAGGTGCTTCGTGTTGATCGACATGCTTTCCCGGATGATGCACCCGAGTTGCATGCCGTA
This sequence comes from Avena sativa, assembly GCA_916181665.1. Lineage (NCBI taxonomy): Eukaryota > Viridiplantae > Streptophyta > Magnoliopsida > Poales > Poaceae > Avena > Avena sativa. Next base: position 691,419,314 of record OV702289.1, read on the forward strand.
CCCAGCGGCAACATCCGGAGGCTCCAACGGAAGGCCACTTTCCGAGACTAGAGTGATCTCGTCGGTGGTGTTGGCGAGCTTTTGCGGCTTCCGATCCTTCCTCGGCTTCTTATTCTTCTTAACGGACGGGTTGCTGCTACCGCCATCCGTGCGGTCACCGCCATCGGTCGTGTGGCCTCCGCCATCGGTCGTGCGGCCTCCACCATCGGAGGTGGTCGCATCCTCCTCCTCGGCTTCATATATCCGGTATTCCTCATCCCCCTCTTGCTCATCATCCCCATCGTGGCCCGCAGTAGCTGCCACATCCTCATGCTGAGACTCCGCCGCCTCGTGTTGCGCTGCCGCCTTCCAGAAAGTGAGGTTCGCCGCTCTGGCTTGGTCTTCAACGCTCATGGCGGCCTTAGAAGTGCCGGCCCCATCGGCGGCCGACATGTTTGCACACTTCTAAACAAATTAAAATAAGGAAGTTAGTATTAATTATTGTTGACAATATTTAAAATGAGCTGTCCATTTCTCCCGAAGTGTCAATTCACTTCCACTTCGGTCGAGAAATGGGGCTCATATGTCAAAAAATTACTAAGTGTCGACCGAAAAATTCGGCATGACCTTCGCTAATTTTTTGACATATGAGCCCCATTTCTCGACCGAAATGGATCGAAATCAACATTTCAGGAGAAATGGGCAGCTCAGGTGATTTCCCTGCAAACATTTCACATACAAAAATGAACAAAGAATAAGAAACTTCATGAGCATCAACAGTATAGTAGCGCCACCAGCATCGTTTTCACCTGCAGAAATTTCTTCACCGAAATTTGTAACCTATGTTTTATTTTCAAACGGGCTAGAGGCACCAAACAGGCCAATATCTGCCTGGTCTGGTGCTTCACTGCAGTTATTGCTCCTCCCTTCTGAGTGAATACTATTTCAGCATGGAGGATTTTAATTGATTCATGTGCATGTTTGAAAGAATGTATATGCCTCTTATCGCCTTCATTATTTGGCATGGGTGTACTACTAAATGTTAGATGTTCAGAAAATGTGTACATGTGCTTCCATGTTTTATATTATGCTCGTACTATTATTTAATGATGTTCAGTATATATATAACAGGTACCATCAGCTACATGTATAATAGATATACACTCCAGGGACCATCAGCAAGTATACAACAACTAGCAATGCAAAACCTCTTACTATCTTCAAACTCCCCGCTGCGGCACTGCCTAATAAATATAGCAGTACTACCATATTCACCCATCACAGCAAGTGGATAATCTCATCCACTAGCATAAGAATATGTTATTGCATTTCTACCCACAGCCTATCTTCCTGGTGCACTGACTGCACTCTTTAATTCTACCAATTTTAATTACAGTATAATTCCACAAAGTTCCATCATGTTATTGCACAAAGTTCCACCAATATGTTACACAAAGTTCCATCATGTTACAGTATAATTCTACCAATATGTTATTGCATCATCCATCATCAAAATTCCACAAAGTTATAAATGGTTACAACAACAACATGCCTATCTTCCTGGTGCACTGACTGCACTCTTTAATTCTACCAATTTTAATTATAGTAAACAGTCTGTGCACATAGTGATTACATTTCTATTAGAGGTTAATTCCCATCAGGTATTAGAGGTTAACAACAGCTTAATTCCCATCAGGTATTACATTTCTATTGGCAATACCATTTGCAACCAACAAATTTAAAATGAGCAGAGTAGCATATCGCAAGAATCGCTTCTAGCCAGCAACAAAATCAGCTCAAGTGAACCTAGGGTTCCTAGAGTACAGAGATCCAGGGGAAGGATGCATCCATGGGAATCGGCGATTACCTAGGGACGGCGGACGGTGAGGTGGATGCTATCTGGTGGACGGCGGATGGCGAGGTGGCTGCTCCTCCTGCGCTGCGGACGGGCTCCTCCTCCTGCGCGCTGCGGACAGGCTCCTCCTCCACGGGCTCCAGTGATGGGGGCGGCTCTCCTCCACGGGCTCCTCCTCCACGGGCTCCGGTGATGGGGACGACAGAGCCTCCTCCTCCTCCTCCTCCTGATGCTCTGCGAGGCCACGGTGGGTATGGTGGCTAGGCAAGGCAGGCGCGGAACGGCGGGCGTGGCACGGCTGGGCGGGCGCGGCGGCGAGAGCAGAGGCGTGCTAGGGTTCTGTGGGAGATTTGACTCGATTTGGGGAAAAAGGGGCAGTGAGATTGAGGCCTCATCAAAACACTAAGTCAAAGAATTCTGTGGCGCATTTGTACAGATATGCGCCACAGAATTGTTGGAGATGGTACAAAAGGCGTGTTGCACTGTTGTTTGACAGAAACACTTGCTTACCACACTGGTTCAGCGCTTGCTCCTTTGTTCTGAACCTGGGGTGGCCAGGTTCGATTGCTGGCTGCCACATCTTTTTTTTGACTTTTTAAAAAATATTTTTAGGATGGTAATAATATATTAAAAGCAAGAACTAATATATTTGCCTATTAAAAACAAGAATTAATATATTTGCCTCGATATTATATTATATATATGCTTGTGTCACACCCACATCAATATCCGCATACATTAGTTTGTCAAAGTAATACATATATGCAGGCGCGCGAGCACACACGTGCATTAATTAGTACAAAAAAAGGCGTCAAAAACCGCTAAGTCGGCTCCGAGGTAGCTAGTGTCTTTTCACAACAACTTTCTTGCCCTTCTTCTTCGCGGTAGAATACTTTAGGCCGGCCACCTTGAGATTTCTTCTCGTGTACGGGCAACCTTTAGCCGGTAGGGTAGTCTTCCTTCTTACTTTAGCATAAGTAGTTGGCTTGTCGAAGTACTTGTTGAATTCCTCTTCGATCTTGGGATCGTCGTTCTTGTCGATGTCTTGCTTGTTGGCGGGTCCTTCCATTCCGATGATGCTCCTCTTGCCCCTCCTCACGACAACACGGCTTGGCTTTGCCGGGTCGGTAATGAAGAAGCATTGGTCAACTTGGCTAGCGAGCACCCATGGCTCATTTTTCGTGGAGGCGTTCTTCGATTTGGCATCGGGTATAACCATGGTGGTGAAAACCCGGCCATCTTTTTCGACGCTCTTGGCCCATCTAACACGAAACATCAGCACCATCACTCCGCAGTAGTCGAGTTCCCATATCTCCTCGATCCTTCCGTAGAATCTTTCCTTGACATCAGTCTCGTCATCAGCGTATGATAGCATAGTTACTCCTGAGTTTTGGTATTCGCTATTCTTGTCCTTCTCCTCGGTGTAGAATCTGTAGCCGTTGATGTCGTACGTCTGATAGGTCCTAACGTTGCACCCGGGGCCCTGTGAGAGTGAGAATATGAGTTTCTGATCTTCAGTATAAGGCGTCGGCATGGGACTTTCCAGTAGCCTTTTCTTGAACCACCCCGTGAAGCTGGCGTTGTGCTCTCTGGTTACGTCTCCCTTCTTCCTCGGCTTCCCCATGTTGGCGAGCTTTTGCTCGATTAAGGTTTTGTGCTCATCCACCCAGGGGCCAACCAACTGTATGTGTTGTAGCGTGACTCGGTTTGCCCTATCAAAGTCGGCGTGTTCGAGTTCGATGCCGACGTGGAGTGCGCGGTAGCCCTCGCGGTGACCAAATCCAGCGAGCCTCCCGAGGTGCTTCCTGGTGGGCAGACCAACATCCTGGTTCTCGGTGCTTAGGTAGTTCTGGCAGAAGGAGATGCACTCGTAGGTCAGAAAGCCCTTGGCTATGCTTCCATCTGGACGGGACCTGTTGCGAACGAATCCTTTGATGACACCGTTTAGCCTTTCGAACGGCATCATATTGTGCAGGAACACCGGCCCGAGATGGATGATGTCATCCACGACATGGACAAGCAGATGCACCATGATATCGAAGAATGCGGGAGGGAAGTAAATCTCGAGCTCGCATAGTATCTCGACGATCTCTTCCTGTAGCTTGCCGAGCTGCTTCACGCTGATAGACTTCCTAGATATGACATCGAAGAAGTTGCAGAGGCCAAATAGCGTCTCACGGACGTGCTCGTCCATTATCCCTCGGATCGCAACAGGGAGTATCTGCGTCATCAGCATGTGACAGTCGTGAGACTTCATCCCACTGAACCTCTTCTTCGCTACGTCCAGATATCTGCTTATCTTCCCAGAGTAGCCGTGCGGAACCTTGACTCCTAGGAGGCAACGAAAAAACCTCTCGAGCTCCTCCTCGCTTAGAGTGAAGGATGCAGCTTTAAGCACCACCTCATTCTTCTTAGCCCTTTTGCAGCGACCCTGGGTCCCTTCCATCTGTTCATTGTCATCGTCGGCATCGTCACTATTGGGGTACTGAAGTTCCTTCTTAATGCCAAGCAATTTTAGGTCACTTCTTGCTTTCGGCCCATCCTTGGTCCTATCCGGCATGTTCATCAGAGTGCCGAGCAGGCTCTCGGTAACGTTCTTCGTGATGTGCATCATATCGAGGCTATGGGGCGTGTGGAGGATCTTCCAGTAAGGAAAGTCCCAAAAAACGGACCTCGCCTTCCATACTCCATGCAGCAGTGATGGTTGTTCCCTCTGCCGCTTCTTTCCTGGCGCAGAGCACTCTTCCCAATTGTCCAGAAGCTCCTTGATTTCTTCGCCGCTTAACGGTCGACGTGGGGCACTTTCGAGCTCGTCTTTGCCATTGAACAGGTCTCCGCGTTTTCTCCACGGGTGATCCTTGCGGAGCCACATTCGAGTCCTTTGGAACACGGTTTTCGAAGACCCATGATCCCTCGGCAGCTGCAGATGCGGGGTCTTATCCATGCACCTGACACATGCACAAAATCCGTGGTTCACCTAACACGCTACATATCCGTAACCAGGATAGTCCTGCACCTTCGTGAGCAACGCAGCTCTCAGGTTGAAATAATCTCTAGTGTAGGCATCCCACGTACGTGCCGGCGTCTCCCACAGCATCGCTAACTCCTCTTTCAGGAGCCCGAGATACAGATGCATGTCGACACCCGGTTGTTTTGGCCCCTGGATAAGGATACTCATGTGTACATACCGCTGCTTCGTGCACAACCAGGGTGGGAGGTTGTACGGCCATACAGACACGGGCCAGGTGCTGTGCGTGCTACTCTGGTTGCCAAAGGGATTGAGTCCGCCGGTGCTCATGCCCAGCCTAACGTTCCTTGGATCGAGCCCGAACTCATCTTGGAATTCGATGTCCAGCGCATTCCACTGGCTAGCATACGCGGGGTGTGTCAGGATCTTGCCCTTCTCCGGATCATCTTCCGGCTTCTCCCTCTTCGCGTGCCATTGCATAAGCTCTGCTTCCTTAGGGTCTACGAAATACCGTTGTAGACGGGAAGTGATAGGAAAGTACCACACCACTTTTCGAGGAACTTTCTTGTTCCCTCTCTTGTACCGTCCCTGGCCGCACACCGGGCATGTTGTTCTATCCTTGTACTCGTTCCAGTAAAGTGCGCAGTCGTTGATGCATGCGTGGTACTTCACGTCTGGTAGGTCTAGTGGGCAAACTACTTTCCTCGCCTCCTCGATACTTGTTGGAAATGTGTTGTCCTTGGGAAGACGAGCGTGCCAGAATTTCATGTGAGCGTTAAAGCTAGTGTCGGTCCATTTGTGCTCCGCCTTCATCTCCAGAGCCTTCAGCGTTACACTCAAGCGTGTATCCTCGGGCCGGCACCCAGGATACAATGGAGTCCTCCCGTCTACCTCCATCTGTGTCAGCTTGGCTTTCTCTCTAGCTGCAGCTCTCGTGTTGGCCGTCTGCTTGAGGAGTATTTCTTGAAGATGAGGGTCCCGCAAGGCCGAAGTTAGCGGCGTGTCCATGATCCCGTCTTCTCCACCGCCACCACCACCATATGCTCCGGCATCGTCTCCTTCATGATGATCGTGTCTGCCGGCATCTCCTTCTTCATGATGATCATGTTCGTCGGCATCTCCTTTGTCATGATGACCATGTCCAGGAGACCCTTCGTCTTCTCCCCCGCCCCCGGCCTCTTCTTCATCATGGCCACCGCCATCTACCGACGGCTCCTCATTCACTAAGAAGCCAGGCATGAAACCGCGCGTCAATAGGTGAGACTCCAGTTGTTCGGAATCAGGGTTGATCCACTTCCAGTGTTTGCACGTTCGACACGGACATCTTATCTTGGTCATGTTGTTCCGAACCATGTCGGCTACCGCGTCAACCTTGTATCTAACCACCCAGCGTTCGCTCATATGGATGACCATGGTCGCCTGTGTGCGAACATAGACCAAATTAAAGAGAGTATGTTAGAACCATGCACACACACGACGTGCACACATAAATGCATGCGCATGATCGCCCGGGAAATTTCGGCATGACCTATCCTAAAAATAGGACGTATGGCTAGTGCAGAAATTTGCCGAAATGGACGTGAATCAACATTTTCGGCAAACCTCCATGCACCCGGCGCCGGCAACATGCTTTCAAGCACAACACAACCTCACTCCACAAGCAACATGTATTCAAGCACAACACAAAGCGAAGGAACATTATCTATCGCCATCGCACACCGCCCATGAGACCATCTTCACCTACAAAACATCCATACACACCGCGCTGAGGCCCGCCGGCCACACAAAACATGCATCACACAAGTACCCATGCACACATGCCTCACAAATCTACAAACCCCATATGCATATATAGTGTAGCAAGAGGGGGTGTTGGGATGTGTGGAGGAGGAAAGTATGAGTGGTTTACTACCTTTACAAGTAGGAGTAGCTTCCCCTCACAAGTACATGAACCAAAGTAGGTCTAGCTATCAACAATGGAGGTGAGTATGAGCAAAATGGAGTGGGGGGGAGGAGGGGGACGAGCTAGCTAGTTGGAGGTGGTGGGAACAAGGGAAAGGAGGGCTGCCACCTTTTGTAGATCTGTTTCACACATTCTGTGGCGCATATGGAAAATGCTCCACAGAATGTCAAAATTCTGTGGCGCATATAGCTACATGCACCACAGAAAGTGAGAATTCTGTGGCGCATATGCTATATGCGCCATAGAATTTTGACATTCTGTGGCGCATATATCCATATGCGCCATAGAATTATGGCTTGCCCATGTTCTGGGGTCAAGCCCACGTGGGCCCACAAGAATTCTGTGGCGCATGTAGCTATATGCGCCACAGAATTCTCACTTTCTGTGGCGCATATATCATATGCGCCACAGAATTGCAGGAATTCTGTGGCGCATTTGCTACATGCGCCACAGAATTAATTTTAGTGGAGCATTTTTTGCATAGGCGCCACAGAATTAAAATCTACCTATAATCGTTTTCCTAGTAGTGATAGTACTTGTATAAATCCACAACGAGTACAGAAATTACAACAAGATCTAGACAAGATGTAGATGGAATGGATGGAGATGGTGGTGATGCAGCGGTGGATGATGAAGATCGATGCCTTAGCCTCCCGGATCTGCGTAGGGTGAAGATGGATCCTCGGTGGATGAGTTCCCCCTCCAGATGCCTTCTAGAGGTGAGGGTTTTGGTGATTTCTGGGTGTTCTGTATGTCATCTTCTTGATCCAGTTGCACGGATCAAACTATTTGAGGAGATAGAGGCGGCGCCAACTATACGGCCGGAAAATTTATTCCGGTTGTATAGTTGGTCATTGAACCCTATGTCTCCTTTGTTCGCTTCTGGTTTTCTTCTAGTATTATTAATATTTTCCAAATAAGCGATTTACGTTGTTTTTGACTCCTTTTCTCCTTAGTACAACTGCTCCAAGAATTATATCCATTGGATTCATCATCTGTCCTGATCCTGGTGAAAATAGACATAAAATGTGCGCACGAGCGCCGTAAAATACCAAGATCCTACATCTACAATGCAAAATAATAATGTAAAACATGATGCAAATACGCACTCATCAACTTCCCCAAGCTTAGACTCTTGCTCGTCCCGAGCAAGTTTAGCTTAATGGATGTGATCGTCATATTCATGAAGCTGAGTCGATAAAATAAATGAGGCAGTTGCAGCATGTGTTTATCATATACGATACATAGGAATAACTTCATGAATAGTACCTTACTTGAACCATCTGAATAGTATTAGAAGGCTTCCACACTTTAGTGATCAACAGTTCATAAAAGGTGAATCTCAACATAATGTAAAAGTATCTGGTTCAACCAAATGAGTTAGCGAGGTAGTCCCAAGTGTTTTAGGATCAACGTATTCACTTGGGATTCAAAATCTCAAAAATTTCTCTTTGTCATACTAAAATATAGTGGTATATGCCTATTTGCTCTTTGCACACTCGCTCTTTTCCTTATTTCTTTTCTTCTCTTTTGTATATATGCTCACACTTTTGTTTAAGTGTTGTGCAAAGGAGCTAGCCATACATTCCACTTTATGTAGGATTTCAAAGTTTAACGATCTCAATTATCAAATTCCAATTGTATATGAAGCATTCTTATGACTTGAAGATTCTACCTCGACTTGTTCTCACTCTATTTTGATAGCATTTTCATTTTCCTTTGTTCAAGGTTTCTTTTTCAACTTAAGTGCATAGATAATTTTTCTTTGTAAATCAAACCGTAGACCTACAACATATTGACTAAATTATCTTTATATGTTGCATTAATACCAATGGTGTGGAAGACTCCTATTGCTATCATCAAGTGCAAGTAAAATTATACTCAAGCCATTCATATATCCAATAAAACAAACACAGACTCAATATTGCTCCATATATAATAAACTTGGAATTTCATAAAAGGGATCGACTATTCTTGAAGGGAATTCTAATGATGCAAACTTTATTTCTAGTTTGAACTAATGCAAAAATAGTAATAAAAACTTATAAGATAGATTATAAGGTCTTAAAGATCTCCCCAAGCTTGGAATCAAGCCAAGCGGGATCAATACCTTGCGATTATTTGATACCATGATTATTGTAGATCACTGTGGCTCCATGGCATGTAACACCGCGGTGCGTAGCTTCTTGTTGGTATCCTCCAGGGTAGTGATGCGGCTATAGCACCTGCACAAATCAGATTACAGAGTGTCCACTCTATCTGCGAGCTTAGTCACCAACGGAAGGAGGTCTTCCTTCTTCTCCATCTCATTGAGATGGTGACGGACTTAAACGCGATAGAGTAGCTCCTGCTTCTGATATATCTCTAGTGCCCACACGCGATCCTTGGTCCTGGGGACGACTTCTTATTCCTCATCCATAATGGATGGATTGGGGAAGTGGAAACCGTACCTCCACTCTTCTTGAGGCTTAACCTTCATACGAGCACCAATGGTTGGCTTCGAGAGTGGTGTCTTCGCTCCCTTGCTACCACCTGCACCAATATTAGATAATTCCTTACGCTTGTGCGGCCTTGGATCCTTGGTGATGAACTTGACCGTCTCCACACACACCCTTTTCCATGCAGCTTGTGATCTTATCTCTCTTGCTGAGCTTTCTTCATTACCACCCAATCGATCTCTAGTGGATCATAGACGTCATGACGGATGTATACGTCAACCACGTCATCATCGGAATTGTTGTTGTAGTAGCTTGGCTCGATGTACTCCATGTATCTCGGGCTAAATCTCTCCACTTCCTCGTTGTCGTCCTCCATGGACGGGCTGCTAGAGCGGTCCCTGGAAGGGGCGACGAGACCCAAGAGGGAAGGGGCAATGAGACCCAAGGGTTTTCCATGTCCTGCGGCGAGATAGCGCATTGCTAGATTGGTTCTTGGAGATTATGATTAGAGCAAGAGACAATGGCAGTATATAAGGGGGGTCAGAGGTCGGTAAAAGTCGCGAGAAACACCAAATTCATGCCCAAGAATAGAATCTTAACGGAAAAGGGAAAGAAATCACGAATTTGGAAGAGTCCTGCCACGTAACGGCCAACTATACGGGCGCGGACCGTATAGCTCCGGACGTATAGTTGGTTCCGAGCAGATATTTCCAAATATCTCGAGTCCAGGTCGATTAAATCACGACTCGGAACCGACAGTAACGTTTTTTCGTATAGTTGCGACCGTATAGATATAGACACCAAAAATCAAAAGTGTCCGAGAGTTTAACGACCAACTATACGACCGGAATTTTGGCTCCGGTCAAATAGTTGCGACCGTATAGATACAGACACCAAAAATCGAAAGTATCTGAGAGTTTAACGACCAACTATACCGCCGGAATTTTGGCTCTGGTCGTATAGCTATGACCGTATAGGCTCAGATATTGAAAACAATTCCACGATGATGATATAGGGAGTTTAACGACCAACTATACAGCGGGAGCTTCCTCTTCGGTCATATAGCTCCGCCCATATAGTTGGTAAAAACCCTCAAAAACTTCAGAAAAACACCTGGAATTCAAAGGCAAAATTTTTAGAAGTAAAATTTGTGAAAACAAATCACTTATTTAGGTAAGAATACTTACCTCGAACTTACTGTTTGTTTATTTGGGAATGAAAAGATCCTCCAACAACAAAGACTTCTTCTCTTTGGGAGGAATTGACCTTAGTTCATTGAATAATTCTTGTAAACGAAAATCACCAGGACTAAAGTTCCTCTCAGTAAGATTGGTGTCTTGTTGGGAAAACATGGACACTGTATCCAACATCTTTATTTCTTGCTTCTGCATAATCTGCAACTCAAATTCTTGAAGTGAAAGAATCCAACGGATTAGTCTTGGCTTATGGTCTTTCCTCTCAAGTTCTTTTAAACCATCATGATCCGTATGAACACTTACCTTTGCATCAACTATGTAAGAATGAAATTTATCACAATAGAAAAATACAGCAAAAAGTTCCCTTTCTTCCTTAGGGTAATTCTTTTGAGCGCCATTTAGAGTTCTACTAGCATGATGTATAATATTAAATCTATGACCAATGTGTTGTCCCAGAGTTATTCCTACAACATCATCACTAGCTTCACATATTAAGTCAAAGGTTGTATCCCAGATAGGTGGTTTAATAATAGGAGCACGGGATAAAGCATTTTTGAGTTAATCAAAGGCTTCAAGACATTTATCATCAAAATTAAACCTTACTCCCTTTTGCAGGAGGTTAGTCAAAGGTTTAGATATTCTAGAGAAATTTCTAATGAACCTTCTATAAAAACCCACATGACCAAGGAAACTTCTTATACCTTTAATATCCCTAGGTTGTGGCATTCTCTCTATTGCCTCAACCTTAGCTCTATCCACTTTAATTCCCTTACCTGATACCTTGTGTCCAAGGACTATTACTTCTTTGACCATAAAATGGCACTTCTCCCTATTTAGAATAAGATTACTTTCTTCCAACGCTGCAAAACTCTTTTGAGACTATCCAGGCAACTAGTAAACGAAGTTCCATAGATAGAAAAGTCATCCATAAATACTTCCATTATCAGTTCTATAAAATCCGCAAAAATAGCAGTTATGCATCTTTGAAAAGTAGCTGGAGCATTACATAAACCAAAAGAGATACATCGGTAAGCATGTAAACCATAAGGACTAATGATAGTTGTTTTAAATTTGGTCATCCGGATGAACAGCTATTTGAGAAAAAACAGAGTATCCGTCTAAGTAGAAAAAAGAGTATGGTTTGCTAACCTTTCTAAAGTTTGATCTATGAATGGTAAAGGATAGTGATCTTTCCTAGTTTCTTTATTCAATTTTCTAAATTCTATGCCCAACAATAGTTCTAGTAGGTATCAATTCATTGTTTTCATTAGGAACAACAGTAAAACCGCCCTTCTTAGGGACACAATGAATAGGACTTACCCATTCACTTTCTTTAACGGGATAAATTATACTTGCGTCCAGTAGGCGTACAATTTCTTTCCTTACCACTTCCTTCATTTAAGGTTTCAATCTTCTATTAAATTCTTCAACTCGTTTAGCACCTTCTTCCATGAATATCCGATGGATGGTTATCATGGGACTAATGCCCTTCAAATCATCCATTGAATACCCAAAAGCTTTGCGATGCTCATTAAGTATCTTCATAAGTTCTTCTTCTTCTCCTGAAAGTCTAGCACTACTAATAACAGGAAATTTATTTGTATCATCTAAAAATCTGTATTTAAGATTATCTGGTAGAGTCTTCAACTCTGGGGTGGTAATTCCTTGTCCCCTCTCTTTTTTGGCTCTTCAAAAGCCTCGTCAGTAGGAGGTCCCATAATGGGAAGTGAATCAAATTCATCTTCAAGTTCTTCTAGGGACTTGCCCTTCATAACTATTTCTTCGTAATTTGACTATTCATTTATTTCTTCTTCTTGATTAATAAAGAAAAGAGCTGCGATTTCCTCAATAGTTTTCTCTTCCTCTTCTTCTTGTATTTGTGGAGGCCTATCTTTAAATTTGGAAAAGTGGAATTCATTTTCCGCTCCCCCAAGCTTTAGGGACACAATCTCCTTTTTGAAATCAACATCGGCACCTATATCACTCAAAAAGTTTCTTCCAAATATAATTGGGCAAAGAGTGTCAACTGGCATATCAACAACTACAAAATCGATAGGAAAGTTTTTGTTGCCAATTGTGACAGTTGCATCTTCAACTACTCCCATTGGAATTCTAAGATTTTTATTATCTAACATAATTGTCATATCAGTATTTTCAATTGTAGTCGGTTCTATTTCTTCTTTTATTTCTAAGTAGAAATCATAAGATATAACATTAACTTCGGTGCCAAGATCGCATAAACCATAATGCGAGGTTTCTTTAAATATGCAAGGAAGAATAGGCTTACCCACATCTTTTACCTTTGTTTTACCTTCAACCAATACAAAGTCTCTTCATCAAGTTCAACTATGTTATAATGTGCGTACATAGCCATAATTGCTTCCTTGGTTACCTCTTCATCTTTGGTTTCTTATAGGTGTTCCACGACTTCTGGCATACTTTCTTCTTCCTTCATTTCCTGTACTGCCTTGACCTGTTCATATTCAAGAATATGCTTTTGTGCAGTGTTAGGGAAAGGCATCTCATATATTGGTTCTAGGGAGGCTAGTGTTGCTTTATCTTCTCTTTTCTTCTCAGGTTTGGGTGGTGGATCATACTTGACCACACCCTCTTTCGGAGCTTTGATATGTTCTGTAAAAGCTTTAACAACTTGCAACACAAGATATGAATCAAAATAAAGTTCTTTAGATAATTATTTAACATGGCCCTTTTTTATTATAGTCATGAATGCAATCATGTTCTATTTCTACACCTCCTTCACTTCCTAGACCAAAATTCCATGAAACTCTATGATCGCGAATTCTATTAAGTAAAGCCCAAGCTTTAGTTATAGGAAGATTCATAAAGGCTCCTTCTGCGAAAGAGTCTATTTCAATTTTATTAGGTTCAATTAAACTTCTATAAAAGATATGCAACAAATACCATCAAGGTAAATCATGATGAGGACATAGACGGAGTAAATCTTTAAATCTGATATAAGCTCTTACTAGTCCCTCATTAGAATGGTTCCTCCAAGTCATTATAATACGCCTGATTCCAAAAGATTTTGATAATGGATAATATTTTGCTAGAAATTCATAAGCTAGATTATCCCAAGTAGTAGTGGTTTCAGGGGGTAGAGATCTATACCATGAGAGAGCTCTACTAGTCAAAATCTGACTAAAAAGTTTAACCCTTACCTCATCAACGGTATATCCCATCAGTTGAAAAGTGCCACATATATCTTTGAAACATGCAATATGCTCATATGGATCAGGATCTTCTTCACCTCCAGTAAATTGCTTTGTTGTGTAAAATACCAAGTAGTAGAGGATTTATTTCAAATCCCCTTGTCTTCTTATTGGAGTTGTCTCTTTTATAAATATCATAGGGCTTCCCAAAGTGGTTGAGTGGGTTAGCACTAGTCATATGCTCAAACTCCATCATGTTGGTGGAAACCTGTAACTCAAAACAAAACTTAGCAAGAAAAAAAATAAGCAAAAACTAAAAGACCTACAACGCTTAGCTCCCTGGCAACGGCGCCATAAAATAGCTTGATGACTGCAAGTGCACAGATCGTTTGTAGCTAGTTTCAAAATAAAGATATCGATCCCACAAGGAGCGGGACTCTGAAGTCTAATAACTCTTGAAATAAATATTACGATAGAAATGCTAAATAAAGTTCTAAGTAACAACATAAAATGCGAGTATTGTGTAAAAGGGTGTTTTGGGGTGTTAGGTATAAGAGCAACAATAAAGTAAAGTAAAACAACTGAATGCAGAAAGTAAGTATCGCGTATGTAAGAGAGATTGGAACTGCAATAGGGGAAAAGCATTCTCAGGGAGTAGCGGATACACCACTAGCATTATAAGGAGCTAATATAAATATCATTATCATGAACATTCTCAACTATGTTTGTGTGGGAGGAACTCCATATTCGGATAAATAGGCAGCAACTGTTGCTCACATCATCCTCATAACCACAGCAGTCAGCAATCGACATCAATCGAATTACTGCGCTATTAAGGGATGTAATCCCGTAGGACGTATCCCATGGCATGTATAGTGTTCCGTGAGTTTCATCGGTTCCCAAGTTGATACGTAAGGAGTGCCAACAGCTTTATAGTCATTGTAAGTGCTAACACGCCTCCGTCTACCAACAAGTAGTTCCCTCCATCAAGTCCTCATGAGAGGCAAATATTGAGAGGTCGACTTCTCTCAACATCAGGATGAAGACAATCTAACACATGGTCATAGCGGTGAATATCATAATAGACTTTATCTTATTTCAATCTCATACTAGGGTTTCTCCATCTCCCCAAGAACTAATGATCTACTCAGACATGGAGGAAACACCATCATGGCAATATCAATGGAATCTATCATAGATGAATAGTACTTGTATAAATCCACAACAAGTACGGAAATTACAACAAGATCTAGAAAATATGTAGATGAGATGGATGAAGATGGTGGTGATGCATTAGTTGTTGGGTCCGCAGCATAGAAAACAAAAAAATTCCTACGGTGTGAACTACACACCAAGATCTATCTACTAGGTACAAAGCAACGGGTGGACATACATCCAACAAGAACTTACCCTCGTAAACAACGAGCTTTGTTAACGAGTAGGAACTCGTGGTTGATGTAGTCGTACACTTGCCGATCTCAAGATCGTGATGAAGTCCAGCAGGTCTGGCTCCAGCACGTCCATCAGATCCAGCTCCAGCAGCACCAAGTCCAGCACCGCAAAGCAGCGGTGCATCCGTGATCGCACACACGTCCGGTACCCCGACAACCTCCGTCCCTCGCTCCAGCAAAGCAGCGGAAGCAGCAACTCCTTTCCAGATAAAGCCACCGGGAGCATGTATCTCGCTAATCCGAGACCATGGGGGAATAATTCTAGAGGGGGAGAGAGATCCTTCACAAGGAGGTGTGAGTATGAAGGTGTGAGAGGGGGCCTTTTATAGGAGGAGGGAAGGGTACCCCTCCCCATGGCCGGCGCCCCAAAGGGTGACCCCTCACCTTCTCATTCATGTGGTGGTAACTCCCTCCACATAAATTTGCCCCTTCACATTCTCTTTTAAAGTCCCCATTTTAAATGCATTAAATTTCTCCAAATTTAATGCTCTCTCATTTAATAAAACTCTTTTATTATTTTTATTCAGAATTTTGTTAATTACTTTAATTAACAAACATTCACATAAAACCCCCTGCAACATTTCAATATTACATGCAGAACCAATTTCAGCAATTTCACCCGAAACAGTTTCGGTGTCTATTGAAATAATTCTAGCGCTTTCTTAAATATTTATCTGAAACATATTTGCTCCAAATGGTGTCGGTATCCCTTAAGTGTGTCACCCTACGGTTCGCGAATAATGCAGACATGATCGAAACCCCTCTCAGATCAATAATCAGAAGCGGGACCTGGAGATCCATACTGACTCCTACACATTCAACGATGACTTCTGTGATCGTGAGAACCTTTAACGCTAGTAACTAAATCCCTTTGTCCCGCGATATATTACATGTCCGAGATTCGATCATCGGTATCTCCATACCTAGTTTGATCTCGTTACCGACATGCACTCTTTTCTCGTTCTCGTGATATAACATTCTAGTGATCACATCACTTGCTTGCAAGCTATTTCAATGTGATATCACCGAGAGGGCCCAGAGTATATCTATCCGTCATCGGGATGGACAAATCCCACTCTTGATCCAGGAGCCTCAACATAACACCTTCGTAGCACTAAACCCACCTTTATAGTCACCCTGTTACGGTGTGACGTTTGATGTTATCAAGATACTCTTCCGGTGTTAGCAATTAACATGATCTCATGGTCTAAGGATAAAGATTACTTCGTATGATGTTATAGCAATATAAACATAATGACTTTGATCGTAATGCTATACTTCGGATGAATGTTCATCACATCATTCCACCAATGGTGTGACCTTGTTATTAACAACATCCAATGTCCATGATCAGGAAACCTTGATCATCTTGTTAATCAATAAGCTAGTCTATAAGAGAGGCATAACTAGGAACCCTTTTTGTTTATTAAACACACATGTATTGATGTTTCTGATCAATACAATTATAGCATGTAAAATAAACATTTATCATAAACATGGAATAAGATAATAACCACTTTATTATTGCCTCTCAGGCATATTCCCTTCATTAGTGTATGATGAAGATCGATGCCTTAGCCTCCTGGATCTGCGTAGGGCGGAGATGGATCCCCGGTGGATGAGTTCCCCCACCAGATGCCTTCCGGAGGTGAGGTTTCGGCGATTACTGGGTGTTCTGTATGTCGTTGATACGTCCATTTTGCATCACTATTCTATGTCTTAATTCACTGTTATTCATTGATATATTTCATATTGAGAGATGACACTTATGTTATTTCATCTATTTTTGCATGGTTGATGACTTTTGGAGCATGGACCGCTACAGTCAGGATTCTGATGGAAAAGGTGCTGTTTGGAGGCAAAATTCACGAAGATCAGAAAATCCTAGAAAATATACAGAAAATCCTATTTTTCTAGAAGACTAAGGATGCCAGAAGATGGAGTGGAGGTGGGCCACAGGGGTCCCACACCACCCCATGGCGCGGGCAGGCCTAGGCTGCGCCTGGAGGTGGTGTGGCCACCCTGGCCCACTCCAGCCTCTCCCCTCTGGCGTATATCAACCTCCTGAAACCCTAAGACTCGGGGAGCGACCACAGAAAGATCCCGTAGCCTCTACAGGGCAGAAAACACCGAGAGAGAAAGATCTCTCCGGCAGACAGATTTCTGCCAGGGGAATTCCTTCCCGGAGAGGGGAGATCGTCGCCATCAACACCACCATCAAGCTGGACTTCATCGGGATCATCATCACCATCATCACCACCATCATCACCACCATCATCACCATCAGCACCCTCATCACCATCTCCATATTGCTGTAACAATTGCGTTGAATCTTGCATAGTTCATAGGGGAAACTTTCCCGGTGTTGATTACTCTTTGTAGTTGATGCTATTGAGTGAACCATTGAATTATTGTTTATGTTCAGATTGTTATACATCATTATTCCATATCTGATCATGATCCATATGATGTCTTATGAGTAGTTCGTTTTGTTCTTGAGGACATGGGAGAAGTCTTGTTGTTAGTAGTGGAGTTGCGTTGAGAAAGATTCAATAGATTGTTATTTAAGTTGTGGTGTACTTCTTCTAGTGGTGTCATGTGAACATCGACTACATGACACTTCACCTATATGGGCCTAGGGGAATGCATTGTGTATTTGGCTACTAATCGTAGGGGTTGCCGGAGTGACAGAAACCTGAACCCCCGTTAGGAAACCATTGCACAAGGGACATAAGGGTCTTAGAGTTTAAAGCTATGGTTAGGTTTCCACCTTAAATACTTTCTTGTACTTACGGATGTTTGCAAGGGGTTTAATCACAACTATGTATTAGTCTTGGATGGGGCGGTACATTAGCATAGGTTCACCCACACAACACTTAGCAAGCTAGAGAAGATTAATCAGCTATATGAAGCGAAAGCACTTGATAGTCTTCCCATGTGTCCTCGAGAACTTTTGGTCATCTTAAGTAATACAATCGGCTTGTCCTTTGCTGCATAAAGGATTGTGCCACTTGCTGCATTTATTCCTACTGCCTTTTATTTACTCGTACTTTGTTTACTTGCTTTATCGAAAACCCCTAAAAATCCGTTTGCTAAGTATTTGCAGAGAATTCCTGATCCATACCACCAGCCAACACCTTTTGCTCCTCGTTGGGTTCGACACTCTTACTTATCGAAAATACTGCGATACACCCCCTATACTTGTGGGTCATCAAGACTATTTTCTGGCGCCGTTGCCGGGGAGTGAAGCGCTATTGGAGAGTGGAACTGGTAAAGGAAACTTCTACTGTGAGTATTGTTTACTTCTGCTAGTTCCTTTATTTTCGTTATGGATAATTCGCTGAGTTTCTTATTTGGTAATTCTACTACTACTGCTAAGGTAGTAGATAAGCCACCACCTGCTGAGAATGATGTTTTCAAAATACCTACAAGAATTATTGATCGTGTTATGGATAACTACTATGTTGGGGATGGAACTGTCCATCTCGGTGATCATTTACTCTTTATACATGAATTATGCGGGTTGATCAAGTGTGCAGGTATTACTACAAATCAAGTTAAGAAGAAGTTATTCTCATTATCACTAAAAGTAATAGCTGAGGAATGGTATAAGCTGCTGAAGAATGGCCAAGCTCTGGAATGGGAGGAAATAGTGCCTCTCTTTTATTCAAAGTTTTATCCTCCTAGTGAGATTCATAAAGATCGGAATCAAATATACAACTTTTGGCCTCTGGATGGAGAGAGTACAGCTCAATCTTGGGGGAGATTGAAGTTACTAATGCTCAAATGTCCCATTCATGAGCTCCCCAGCAATATTATTATCAATAACTTTTATGCAAGGCTCCCTCTACATGATAAAGATTTATTGGATGCTTCTTGCGCTGGATCATTCACTCGCATGGAAGAAGAAGCTAAATGGGACCTTCTAGACCGTATTCAAGACAATGTTGAAGCTTGGGAGAATGACAAAGGTAGAAAGTCAGGTATAAATTATGATTATGAATGCATTGAATCTTTTATGGGAACTGGTGACTTTCAAAATATTAAAAATGCTTATGGTCTAGACTCTCAAGCTATTGCTTCTTATTTTAAGGCTTTTGCTTCTTACATTGAAGTGCCTAAAAAGAAGTGGAATAAGTATCATGAACCTTATAAAGATGTTGCTAAAAGTGTTCCTGCAAGGAATACTGAAGTTTATACTGCTAATCATGTTTTACCTAAACCTTATATTGAGAAAATGCCTTTTCCAATTAAGGTAAAGGAGCATTCTATGATAGCTAGTATGGTTAATGAAAGTATGAATAAAGCTGTTGAACCTGATAAACAAATGGTTGATGAACCTATAATAGCAAGTGTGAAAGACTTTGTCACTAAGTATGAGGAAGAGGGACACACTATCATTTGTAAGGATACCTCTAATATTATTTCACAAAGTAGTGTTACGAGAGCTAGTATTCCCATGTTTTCTGTTAGAATAAGTGATCATTGCTATGATAGTCCTTGTGATAGCTGTATTGTTAAGTTTATGCATGATACCGAAAGTTACTATGAGAGAGGGAAAAGTGTTCTTATGTATCTCAATAATATCAAGTTTCCTCGTTTTATGCTGAAAGTTTTTATATTGCGCTTCTTTTGCCTTCTTATGCAAGTTGCCTTTGGTTTCAATAACTTGTGTGTTTACAAAATCCCCTTGCATAGGAAGTGGGTTAGACGTAAATGTGTGTGTTTTCGCTTCTTAATGCTCTCTTTCACTTCAATCCATATCCCTATGAGAGCTTCTTCAAAATTATCATGCCCATCTTAATGGCTATAAAGAAAGAGCTTTATGGGAGACAACCCAATTTGTTTTTGCTTTTAATTTGTCCTTGTTTCTTTGAGTCTCGGAAGTTACTACTTTGGTAATAACCGCTCCTTATCCGTTTTGTTTGGTTTTTGTGTCAAGATCAACCTCTAATGAGAGAGAAGTAAGATTTGGGGAAGTTGCTGTCCCGAAACAGATTTTTGTGCTTCACCGTAAAATTTTGTGAGAAATCTCTGTATGTCGGATTGAGCTGTAATTTTTTGTGCTTATGCCCCAGGTTGTTATTTAACTTTCATTAGTTTTGCACTTTTTGATTTGAGCAACATAAGATTTTCGAAAAAATTGATCTTTACCTGCTGGTCTGTTTTGACAGATTTAGCCACTCTTGCATCTGCTTCTTTATTCGATTCCCTTTTTGAATTCTTTTTGGGTTTTTGGAAGGAGTTGCTACAGTAGCCTATGTTTTGATGGTTTTCAGTTGAAGTTGGACTCAAAAGGTTCTATCACTACACTTATACTAATGTTGCTAATAAGAACTGTGTGAAGTTTTGTGTGAAAGAAATTTCCAGGAAGTGGAGATAATGGTGTAATAAGAAAGAGAAGGGTTTTATGACTCAAGTAATAAGTGTATGAAGATGAAGATATTGATGCCTTTCAATTTATAACTCCGGAGAAATTCATTGAGGACCAAATTCAGAGACCTGCAGAGTCCGTTTCCAACTAGGTAACAGTTCTGGTAAGAAAAGTTCCGCGAAAATACAATCCAACTATATTTTTGCAGTTTTCAGTCAATAAGGAAAGCTACGAAGTGAAAAAGGGACGGAAACGGAGCCAGGGTGGCTCACACCACCCTGTGGCGCGGGCCCTCCCCTGGTCGCGCCACCAGGTGGTGAGTCCACCTCGGACTTCGCCTCCGACTCGTTTTCTCCCAGTACCTTCCTTTTGATATGAAACTTCGTAATATATAACCCCCTGGATCTTCCGAGGTTCGTATATTGTGTTTTCGTCGTGTTTTTTTTTGTTTCGATCTGTTTCTGCCAGGACATACTCTTTGAAAGTTTAGAAGCACAATGGTGTCTGCCAAGGATAAAGGGAAGGAGCCTATGGAGGAAGATCTCCAAGACCCCAAGCAGGGGCCGATACCTTTAGTCTCTTGCCCTGCATCAACGGAAGCCCTACGAGTCACTAAGGAGTTCTGCGATAAGTACCGAGACTTGCGGAGGAAGGTGGACATGCTTCAATGGGAGAATAATAGGCTTCGCAAGATGCTGGAAGATTTCCTCACGTCAACTAAGGAAATAATACCACCACCACCGAAGGAGTAATTCGTCATCAGGTTTGGCATCCCCTTGGTTTATTCCAAGCTTGGGGAGTGCTGCGGTATCACATCACTATCTTCTATCTTTTTACCTTATTAGTAGAGTCATATCATGAATAGAGGAGTTATTATGTAGTATGGTTTGCATTATGGAAGTGTCCCCTCTCTCGTTAGATATGTATCCCTTAGTGTGAGTTTCCGTTATGGAATATTAATGAGAAGTTCTATCATTCACTCTTTTGCATAGCTTATATTAGTTTTCAATTCGTGGTTATATGATTGATCTTGTTGTTAGTATTGGTATCACTTTGGGATCATTGAGTTAATTTAGTTGGTTTTGGCAAACCTGGCTCGGTCAGTAGCAACACCTTTTTGAGAGTTGAAAAGAAAAAGATAGAAGTACTCTAAATAAAAATAATTTCATCATCTTTCTTTCTTGATTTTACCATAAGTCTAGTATTCTCTAGTTAAGATCTTTTGTGCTTCCAAGGAAGATTGCATGTTTGTCTTTATCATTTGTATGCTTGGTTGTTTCCTTCAACTCTTGTACTTGCTACCCAGCCTTGCTAGCCAAAAACCTGTACTGAGAGGGAATTCTTCTCGTGCATCCACCTCCTTAAAACCAAAACCTTTGCCATTTGTGTCCACCATACCTACCTAGTAGCATTATTGCTGTTCCAAGTAAATTCTTGTTTTATCTACCTCCCAAATTAAACTTGTTATGTGAAAATTAGTGATTAAATCTCTCACGAACTTGATGGCACACTTTACTTTCTTGCATTTAATAAACTTGAACCATTGTGCTCACCTATGTTGCGTATATGCTTGCACTTTGTAAGTTGTGAATTAGCAGAACCATGCTGTCATGGGGAACGCTTTCAACATTGCACTGGTACTTTGTACCAAGTTGATATCATGTTCTTTTGTCTATGGATGTTGTCGGTGTGAAATGAAAGGGGAGATTGTAAGTCCATGGAGTTATGCATATGTGTTAAAGAAATGCCTGGGCTGCTGGTCTAATCCATGCTGACATGGTGGAAACATGTAGCGTAACCATAACGAGTATCTATGAAGCATTCTTCTTATAAAAAAAGAGATAGAGATTGAGAAAAAAGAAAAAAAAAGAGATATTATGAAAAGAGGAAAGAGAGAAAAAAGCACCATATTCCCATGGTAAATAAGAAGATTGCTGATATACTTGTTGTCTGCTTGCCTTGTCATTTTGATATGGGGATTCTTCCGTATCATCGGGCAAGGGGTACCCCGTTGGTGGTTCTCAATGATACACATATGCTTACGATGACAAGAACTTACCGGTGACTAAACTTGAGTAGCATGAGGAGCGACCCTCGTATTCAAGGGACATGAGATTCTCAATTTACAACTTGTCAATGCATATCCTCATATTTGATCACTTTAACCTTAATCACCTAAAGATGCCTATGATAGGGGCAATGAGAGCTGAAAGCTAGTAAGTATCATAATTTTTGGGAGCTCTTTATGAGACTTGCAATCCCTGCTTCCCTCTTTGAAGGGCCTTTCTTTTACTTTGTACTTGAGTCAGTAAACCTACTTCCTCTCTATCTCAGCAAGTATTTTGAGTTGTTGTGTTTCATTCATTCATATGATGATTTATTCAATCATGTCTTATGTTCCTTGTTTTGCACATTGCTCTTATCTTGATGTTTACTACTTTGAAAGCTATAATTGAAAAACCAGTTATTTGTGAACTCCATCAAATTATCAACTATTCTTCAACCAAAAGCTAAGTTTGCCATTACCAATTATGATTCACTTTATGTATCTTTATTGTGTTTCCTTTACTCACTACAAGTTGAGTTGTATAATAGTGAGTTGTCTTCTATTATGATCTATGTATTTGATGAATGTGATGCTTCTTGCCCGTATTCTTTTATCGACTCTTCACTCCATAAACTTGAGGTCATGTTTATTGAGCTCAGTTTCGCTTGGGGACAAGCGAAGTCTAAGCTTGGGGGAGTTGATACGTCCATTTTGCATCAATATTCTATATCTTAATTCACTATTATTCATTGATATATTTCGTATTGAGAGGTGATACTTATGTTATTTCATCTATTTTTGCATGGTTGATGACTTTTAGAGCATGGACCGCTGCAGTCAGGATTCTGATGGAAAAGGTGTTGTTTGGAGGCAAAATTCGCGAAGATCAGAAAATCCGGGAAAATATACAGAAAATCCTATTTTTCCAGAAGACTAAGGATGCCAGAAGATGGAGTGGAGGTGGGCCACAGGGGGCCCACACCACCCCATGGCGTGGGTAGGCCTAGGTCGCGCCTGGAGGTGGTGTGGCCACCCTGGCCCACGCCAGCCTCTCCCCTCTGGCGTATATCAACCTCCCGAAACCCTAAGACTCGGGGAGCGACCACAGAAAGATTTCGCCGCCTCTGTGGGGCGGAAAACACCGAGAGAGAAAGATCTCTCCGACAGATAGATTTCTGCCGGGGGAATTCCTTCCCGGAGAGGGGAGATCATCACCATCAACACCACCATCAAGCTGGACTTCATCGGGATCATCATCACCATCATCACCACCATCACCACCATCAGCACCATCAGCACCCTCATCACCATCTCCATATTGCTGTAACAATTGTGTTGAATCTTGCATAGTTCATAGGGGAAACTTTCCCGGTGTTGATTACTCTTTGTAGTTGATGCTATTGAGTGAACCATTGAATTATTGTTTATGTTCAGATTGTTATACATTATTATTCCATCTCTGATCATGATCCATATGATGTCTTGTGAGTAGTTCGTTTTGTTCTTGAGGACATGGGAGAAGTCTTGTTGTTAGTAGTGGAGTTGCGTTGAGAAAGATTCAATAGATCGTTATTTAAGTTGTGGTGTACTTCTTCTAGTGGTGTCATGTGAATGTTGACTACATGACACTTCACCTATATGGGCCTAGGGGAATGCATTGTGTATTTGGCTACTAATCGTAGGGGTTGCCGGAGTGACAGAAACATGAACTCCCGTTAGGAAACCATTGCACAAGGGACATAAGGGTCTTAGAGTTTAAAGTTGTGGTTAGGTTTCTACCTTAAATACTTTCTTGTACTTACGGATGTTTGCAAGGGGTTTAATCACAAGTATGTATTAGTCTTGGATGGGCGGTACATTAGCACAGGTTCACCCACACAACACTTAGCAAGCTAGAGAAGATTAATCAGCTATATGAAGCGAAAGCACTTGACGGTCTTCCCATGTGTCCTCGAGAACGTTTGGTCATCTTAAATAATACAACCGGCTTGTCCTTTGCTGCATAAAGGATTGGGCCACTTGCTGCATTTATTCCTACTGTCTTTTATTTACTCGTACTTTGTTTACTTGCTTTATCGAAAACCTCTAAAAATCCGTTTGCTAAGTATTTGCAGAGAATTCTTGATCCACACCACTAGCCAGCACCTTCTGCTCCTCGTTGGGTTCGACACTCTTACTTATCGAAAATACTACGATACACCCCTATACTTGTGGGTCATCAGACGTCTCCTCGATCTAGTTACACGGGGTGAAACTATTTGAGGAGGAGGAGGCGGTGCCAACTATACGGCCAGAACTATACGGCCGGAAAATTTATTCCGATCGTATAGTTGGTCGTTAAACCCTGTGTCTCCTTTGTTCGCTTCTGGTTTCCTTCTGGTATTATTAATATTTTCCAAATAAGCGATTTACGTTGTTTTTACTCCTTTCTCCTCAGTACAACTACTCCAAGAATTATATCCATTGGATCCATCATCTGTCCTAATCCTGGTGAAAACATACATAAAATATGCGCGCGAGCACCGTAAAATATCAAGATCCTACATCTACAATGCAAAATAATAATGTAAAACATGATGCAAATATGCACTCATCAGGATCCAATCTGGGTCGTACAACAAGCGTGGTAAGATGAATTATTTTTACTGCGAGCGGTACTTCTTCCATCAAGGGATTTGGCCCATCCACGACTCTGGCCCATGACATAGCGACTAAATTGGAAAAATGACCATGGTACCTGATCCACACCCCCGATTCCCCTCTCTGCTCGCCACTCGCCCCTCCTAGCTTCCTCTCGCCAGGATCGCTCCGCTTGCCTCCCCGCTTCTATTCCTGCTGCCGGAGTGTAATCCGTCGCCTCCCTCACCGGCTCCCAGCCCGACCTAGATGATTCCCACACCTTCAGCCTACCATGGATGGCGGCTAGCCAGGATCGGTGCAGGTTGCGGGGCGGATCAGGCCTCTTTGGGGCAGCGACTGTACTAGTAGCCAACTATCCTCTTCTTCCATGTTGCAGCTTGACCTTCGGCTCTAGAAGCCAGGATGCGATGCTGGCAGGGGAGGGTGAGGTGGTGGTCAGATCGAGTGGCCTCCTGTCATCCCCTGCTTCGTCGGTGACTAGGGGAGAACCAGGAGCCACACAACATTCCCTGCCATAGAACCTTCCTCCTCAAGTTGATACTAATTTAGTTTTAGTTACTCCGGATACTTTCAGGATGACCTCGAGCATGACTTGGCAAACAATCGGTGAGTGTTGAGCAAATTTATTTCTCCATTGAGTATGCGGATATATAATGCCTCAATGTATTCTAATTATTCAATTTATGTATATATGTGGATATAAGTTTATAGCAAGAATCATAGGTGCATGGACTTGCGGTCAAGTGATGCCTTTCCTTAAACTGTAGCCTTTTGGTTTCTAATGTCCTTCAGCCGTCAAGTGTTGACCTTGCCAAAACGACATCGTTCGTACTACATCATTGAGTATGTATGCTTGTCTCCCTATCCTAGACAATTCTAGCCGTTATATTCTTATTTTGTTACTACTTAGGTTTATCTTTCTTCTGAATATATAAGTTGGATGATATGCTTATCATTTAACAAAAAGATTCTATTTCCATCTACTCTATGTCTGTGTGTAGAATTCAGAATGTGTGTATGAAATAAAAGAAGATCC
The DNA here is from genome assembly GCA_916181665.1 of Avena sativa. Classification (NCBI taxonomy): domain Eukaryota; kingdom Viridiplantae; phylum Streptophyta; class Magnoliopsida; order Poales; family Poaceae; genus Avena; species Avena sativa. Next base: position 691,445,431 of record OV702289.1, read on the forward strand.
CTTCCTTCACATCTGATTTTGAATTACTTGACATGCCTAATCTTCCATTCTGCCATTTTGCTCATGAAGGCATTAAAATAAAAAAAGGAAACAAAACATGTTGCAAAGTATAGTTGAAAATAGATAATGACTCAACATGCCTATCACAGAACGCCAAAGCGCAATGCAGGCGGCAAGGCGAAGCTCATATATCCATCTAGTGTAGATCTACTTCTTAGTGGCTAGACACATACTTGTATCCTAACTCAAGGGGAAATATGTTAATTAGTCCTAGAGACCATGGACCATGTGGCTTTCGGACTTTCTATTCTATCCTTATCCAATGAGGATGTAGACTATCATAAATTATCTGAACTTTAGGATATATCTTTATGTTTATGACCCATCTCCCTAACTCATTTACTTTCCTACAATCCACATTCGTGCAAATTTACTCTATGTAGTTTTAGATGCTAAGGGTGTTTGTAGGCAACAAGTATAAAAGAACTATTAAAAGCAACCAACATCCCTTAATTCCCAACATATCCTATTCACCTCCTCTAGTCGATGTAAGTGATCTTTGAATTCCCTCTCCAACGACGACTCAAGGACCCTGTCATGGCTACCTCCCATCCACCTCATTGACACCGCAACCTCCACAACCCACACATATGTCCCAATATGCGGCCTTAAATGGAGAGCAACACTAAAATGGATCGTATGGGCACCTAAAGGTGGGGTTGAATAGGTGCTACTTCAAATTTTAGTTCTTTTTCAATTTTAGGCTTGACACAAATGTAAATTCTCTAGATATACAATTATGAGAATTTCCCTATATGCCAACCTAACTACTAAGCGTGTAAAAAGGAGTGAGAAAACCGTAGTGGAGCATGCAGAGACATGGGGATTTGTTTGACCGCAGTTCCTTCCTTGTTAAGGGAAGTACATCTGCGTTGGAGGGATGGGCGGTTCTAAGACCACCACGCCACAATAGGCCTCACCCTATTCTCCGATGGATCTCGCCACCAAAGGCCTGATCCACCTTTCCAATATTGGTACCCTTCGAGGCGAGAACCGGCGCCTTTACAACGCTCGTGGGGCACACATCCACAACCGAGGCTCCTGTGATGACAACAAGCTACCACAAGAATAAGGATTATCAAATAATCAAAACTAGGATCTAGATATTTGCAAGAAATACTAGATTAAGAATCCCCCAAGTGAATGGGGGGAAAGTTGAGCACTTGATTGGTGTTGATGAAGACCGAGTCCTCCTCCTTAAATTCCCCAAAGATCTAAGCCTTCGGGTCGGTGAGGATGAAGATCTCGCTTGGAACTTGAAGAACAGGTCTGAGATTTTTTGAATGAATCAAGAGTTCTGACAGGAGGATCAATTGGGGTATTTATACCCCCTGCCAAAACTCAGCCGTTGGAGAGTTTTGGGGCCTGATTATCTGGCCCAAGTGGGGGCCGGATTATTCGGATGGGGCAAAGATCTGCCCCAAAATCGGATTTTCTAGGGGAAAATGCACCCCCATACCGCACGACGCACCTTGGCTGCCTTTGAAAAACTTCCTAGGGGTGGATTATCCGGCCCCCTTTTGGGGCGGATTATCCCGCCTGGGCAAAAACTCCAGCCCTGGCCGGACAATCCGAAGAAAAATCCGCCCCCATACTGCATGACATTCCTTGCCTAGCTTTGTCGACTGGGCTAGGCCGGATTATCCGGCCCTTGGTAGGGGCGGTTAATCCACCCCCCAAACATCTGTTTTAGCTGCTTTTCATGTGAACACTTTATTTGCAGCACTCAACACACATGAGATGATCCATGGTATTGTTATCTAACACACAAAACACTAGAGATCATGAAATGTTCTTTCAATCTCCCCCTTTTTGGTGTTAGATGACAATACTAGGATTTGCAATAGAGATTTACTAACAACATCAGTACAAGAATGAAAGAGAGTCCCCCTAAATGTGTGCATAATAAAAATTGCATTTGAATACAAATGCACACAAGGTACAAGGCTATTTAATTGGAATGGAAACTTCACACAAGTGACAAGTTATCCCAAAACATCATACCACCGTGAGAGAGAAGTCCACAATATAATATAAGAATAGCCAATATGATAAGCATTATTGAGGCCATCCACCAAGACAAAGATAACCAATAGCTAGTATGATAGATAATATATCCAATATGATAGATGGATCCATAATCACCGAGAGATAAGTCCACAAGATAATTCCAGTGAGAAATCCACAACAGAACCATAGTGCCACACACAAACATAGTCTCATACAAATCAACTCACGAATAAAATTTCAACGCTAAATGGGCCCAAGCAATGATAGAGAAAAAACTATAAAATGCAAATACTTGAGCCCGACCCATGCAAACCCACGGAATCCTAAATAGAACTACTTCTCCCCCTTTGGCATTGAAACGCCAAAAAGGAAGAAGAGTGATGCTAGCGCCCCAAGAGATCATTCATCATACTCCACATCATCTTCATCGTCCTCGTCCTTGTCCTCATCATCATACTCCTCCTCATCTTCCTCTTCTTCATCATCATCAGCTGGTGGGGAAGGCTCCCTTGCTGGAGGAAATAGGTGGCGCTCGAGCTCTCCGTAGTTGAGTCCATAGGTGTTCCACTAAGCATACGGAGTGGGAGCAGTAGAAGCTGGAGCGTTGCGTGACGCCCCTGACACATGGTGAAGAATGAGCTACTAGGGGTGAGCCATTGTGGGTATCCACCCCCATGCACAAGATGTTCTGCTGGAACCAATTCAGCTGCTTCACCTCATGGGCAACAAGTGGTATAGGGGGCCTACGCCCACTAGCACGAGCATCTCTCATAAGACCCTCTAGAGCTGAAGAAGGATGGGAGGTCTTCCTTGCCTTGTTGTAGATCTTCTTGGTAAAAAGAGTGGGATCGATTTGCCCAATCTTGAAGCTACGGTCTAACAAAAGCTCTTTAAGATGCTCATACCACGCATGTGGGGCTTGTTTAAGGCCATAGAGTGCCTTATCAAGCTTGTAGACATGGTTCGGGAAGTTGGGGTCCTCGAAACCCGGGGGTTGCTTCACATATACCAACTCATGTAGAGGACCATTAAGAAAAACACTCTTAACGTCCATTTGTTGTAATTTAAAGTTGTGATGATCTGCATAAGCAAGAAGGATACGGATAGACTCAAGGCGAGACACGGAATCATAAGTTTCACCAAAGTCGATGCCTTCCACTTGAGAGAAACCTTGTGCTACCAATCTTGCCTTGTTTATTACAACAATTCCATTCTCATCTTGCTTGTTTTTGAAGATCCACTTGGTGCTGATAACATTGCGGCAATCCTTTAGCTTCTCTAGTAATTTCTAGACCTTGTTGCGCTCAAAATTATTGAGTTCTTCATGCATAGCAACCACCCAATCTGGATCTTCAAGTGCTTCAAAGACCTTCTTGGGTTCCACCATAGATACATGAGCTTGATGATCACTGGAGCTTGCAAGCTCTCTCCTTGTGGACACCCTTATTTTTAGATCGCCAACAACTTTATCTAGAGTATGACCTCTTAATTCAAGGTTCATTTCAGCATGAGCTTTGCGATGAATTTCAATCAGCTTGTTGTTTCTAGGAGGAATTTCTTCATCATTTGAGTCTTCGTCTGGACCACTAGCTTGATATTGGTCAACAACTTGTTCGGTGAGAACAGGAGATGAAGAACCTTTCTCTTGATTTTGATCAGCAACCATAACAGGAGGCTGCTGTTGTTCTGAAGCTTTAGGGCCGGATAATCCGGCCCAGGAGTTCTTGCTCCTTCTTGATCATCTTGGATGGTTCTAGGATGAGTTGGAGAAGGGTCAGATAATCCGGTGTCAACCGGAAAATCTAGCCTGGGAGTTTCTACTTCTTCCTGGTCATTCTGTTCATTCTTGGTATTTGATGTAGTCGAACCGAATAATCCGGTGTCAACCAGAAAATCCGGCCTAGAGCTTCCAGATGCTTCAGGAGATGGATGATCTTTAGCAGGTTGAGGTGTTGGTGCAGTGGTTTCTCCAGCATGTGGAGCTTGACGAGCTTGTGTAGATGAGGGCTCTACTTGAATAGAGCATTGTCCTTCCCGATCTTCCACAAGGGGTTCCTCAATGGGGCGGAAAAATCCCACGCCCATTCTTCTTATGGCATCTTGGGGTATTTCAACATCAGCATCACAAACATCAACTTGCTCCACATGGGAGCCATCGTTTTCCTCGAACACCACACTACAAGATTCTACAACCATTCCGAAGAGCTTATTGTAGACTCTATAAGTGTGGGATTTGGCACAATAACCAACAAAAATACCTTCTAAAGCCTTAGACTCGAATTTATACAAATGAACTCCTTTAATGAGAAAGAAAAACTTACAACCGAACACCCGAAAATATGATATGTTGGGCTTGTTACCGGTAAGAATCTCATACGGTGTTTTGTCCAAGATCTTGCAAAGATAAAGCCGGTTTGATGAGTGATAAGAAGTGGAGATAGATTCGGCCTAGAAATTGTATGGTGACTTGAATTCAGCCAACATAGACCTTGCCATGTCCATTAAAGTCCATTTTTTCCTCTTGGCTACACCATTTTGTTGAGGGGTGTACGCAGCGGAATATTGGTGTCTTATCCCCTCTTCGCTTAGGAATTCATTTAGAGTGTAGTTCTTGAACTCAGATCTGTTGTCGCTTCTAATTGCCAATATTGGGACATTGTGTTGACGCTGAACCTCGTTGGCAAAATCGATGACAGTTTGTTGGGTCTCACTTTTTAGCTTGAAGAAGTATACCCATGTGTATCTTGAGTAATCATCAACTATGACAAGGCAATATTTCTTCCCACCAAGGCTTGCATGAGATGGAGGACCAAAGAGATCCACATGAAGGAGCTCCAAGATCCCCTTTGATGAAATAATAGTTTTCCTCTCGTAGGGAGAGTCGTGCATCTTTCCTTCAACACATGCCATGCAAACACGATCTTTGGCAAAAGAAACATTGCCTTTTAGTCCAAGGACGTGGCCACCCTTGTGAAGACTTTGCAAAGTTCTCATGTTAACGTGAGCTAGACGGTGATGCCATAACCAGCCCACGTCGGCCTTTCCGAATTAGCACATCGGAACCGATGTGGTTTTCCCCGAAAAGTCCACCACATATAGGTCATTTTCGATGTACCCAACGAAAGCGACCTTTAGAGACTTGCTCCACAAGAGTACCACTAAATCACCATCAATAAAAATTGCAAAGCCCATCTTACCAAGGGCACGAACAAAAAGTAAATTATAACCGAGGGTCTCAACAAGCATGACGTCCACGAGAGAAATATCGTGGACAACCACAACCTTGACAAGACCCAATACCTCATATTTTGACTTATCACCATAGGAGACGGTTATTTGATCATGGTTTGGCCTCATCTTCGTGATGATCTCCTTGCTTCCGGTCATATGACTTGTGCACCCGCTATCTAGCACCCATTTGGAACCACTGGAAGCATATCCCTGCAAGAGAATTACTTCTTGGTTTTAGGTACCCATTTTTCAATGGGTCCTCTCATGTTAGTAACAAGGGTCTTTGGAACCCAAATAGACCAAGAAATATAATTATCAAAAGGACCAACATAAGTAGCATAGACATCACCATAGTAATCACAAAACAACTCATAATTAGGATTATTAGACCCTGCAAAACCAATATAGTCAGTTTTGTCCTTTGTGATGTTCTTTTCAATGGTGCTTGTCTTTGCTTGAGCAATTTTTCCTTTCTTCTTCTTGTTCTTCTTGTTCTTAGGCTTTGGGACATAACCAAGTCCCTCCTTTCCATTATTCATCCTTTGCTTGCTCTTTCAACATAGCATTTTCTTCATGTGCAAATGTTGATGTAGAAGTGCTTGGAGTATCATACTTGGTCAATCGAATTTGGAGCTAATCATGAGACTCATTAAGAATGGAGTATTCATTCTCCAAAGCCTTGGGGGCAATGTCAAGTGTCTCCAATTTCTTAGAGAGTTTAGCATGAGCATCCCCAAATTCAATCTTCTCCCTTTTAGTTTCTTTGCTTTGGCAATAGCATTATCACGTTCCTTGACCAGCTTGGCCACAACTTCATCATGTGTCTACTCGATAGACTCAAGTCTCTCCTCTAGTGAGACTCAAGCCTATTCTTCTTCTTCTAGAGCATTCTTTAAGGATGCAATCTCCATTGCATCCTCTCTTTCAATTTTGCCCTTTTCTTCGAGAAGCTTTTCATTTTGAGCAAGTTGGTCCATGAGTGCCTCAAAGTGCACTTTATAGTCACCTTGCAAGTTAGTGATGAAATAATCCAAAGCAATAATTTCCTCCTTAACCTTAAGACTAGTAGAATCCTCCATATCAATATTCATTGTAGTCTTAGGGAAAGAAGTGGTGGAAGATGATACCTCGGAACCTCTTGCCATAAGGCAAGTGACGTTCTTGTTGCTCACATTTTCTTTAGGTGAATCGAAGAGTGAAGTCAGTGTAGATGTGGTGGCTATGGCAGCCACCTCTCGTGAGCTATCATCATCTTCTTCATCTTCACTCCCGGATGAGTACTCCTCTTGAGCTACCAATACAATCTTTGGTTGCTTCTTGTAAGGACCATTTTTCTTCACAAATTGCTTCTTCTGAGGTGCCTTTGACTTTTTTTGAGAATGAGCCTACATCCATTGTCTTCTCTATTTTGATACGGACATTCGGCCACAAAGTGCAGCCGGTCTCCACAATTGAAGCATGTTCTCAGTTTAGGACCATTTTCCCTTCTTCCATTAGAACCATTCTTGCGTTCATTTCAGATTTGGCTTTGGCGAGGTCCTTCCAAAATTTCCTAGCATAAAAGGCCATGTACTCACCATGTGCCCTCTTGACATCCTCGGGACAGTCCATAGCTTCAAAGTCATCATCATCTTGTTCAACAACATTTGCCTTTAAGGCCACATTTACCCCCTTTTGCATTCCAATGGCTCGAGCACGAGCATCTTCTACATTCTTGGTAGCCACTTTGAAGGCAACCATTTCTTGCATGACCTCATTGGAAGTATTTTGATGGTAATTGTGTCTACCTTGAAGGCTCTTCAAATTAGTAGGCTCAAAAGGTATAAGAGCACTAACATACTTTCTCTTGATCCAAGCGTCATCAACGTGGGTAGCACCATGATTTCTAAATGTGGTGGCTATTGACTTGAGTCTTCTATACATATCCTCGTGATCCTCGCCATCCATCATGTAAAAACCTTCATCTTGGTTACTTAGTGCATCATACCTATTCCTTCTCATGCTTTCATTCCCAATGAATAGTTCGGTGAGGGCATCCCAAGCTTATTTAGCGGTGCTGACATGTTCTATGTGGGGCATGTCCTTGGGACCCACACCGAGCTGAATCATGTGTAGAGTCATTGCATTGAGTTGGCTGTCCACAACTTCCCTTCTTGTCAAATTGGTGGGATCTCCAATGTGGAGGCCTTCTTCAATGATCCTCTGAAGCTCAATTGACGAACTGCACACATGAGATTTCATTAAGAATTGCCATTGATTGAAAGAAGACGCAGTAAGCTTGGGTGGATCACCCCTATTGTTTATATGAGGGTGCAGGATTGGTGGATCGGGAGAATATAAATGAGAGACCTCACTATAATCCTCCTTACCACTTCCCTTTTTGGAGGAGGATCCATTATTTTTATCACCTACCACCTCATCTTCCTTGGAGTTAGCATTAGCTTTGTCCTTAGAGAGCGGAGTGCTAGCCTCAGAGGTAGATGGAGGAGGGGCTGCGGATGGAGAGAGACGTGCAATCATTTGATGCATCTCTTCCATTTTGGCCTCTATGGATTTCAGCAAGGTTGTTTCCAACGTCTTGAGATTATCCATAGTTACCTTGTCCATAACCACACTACCATCTCCCTTAGCACCCATAACCTCTTAGGCGTTAAAGCCCAAATATAGAGTCGAGGCTCTGATACCAAATGAAATGGATCGTATGGGCACCTAGGGGGGGGGGTGAATAGGTGCTACTTCAAATTTTAGTTCTTTTTCAATTTTAGGCTTGACACAAATCTAAATTATCTAGATATGCAATTATGAGAATTTCCCTATATGCCAACCTAACTACTAAGCGTGTAAAAAGGAGCGAGGAAACCGTAGCGGAGCACACGGAGACACGGGGATTTGTTTGCCCGCAGTTCCTTCCTTGTTAAGGGAAGTACATCTGCGTTGGAGGGGTGGGCGGTTCTAAGACCACCACGCCACAATAGGCCTCACCCTATTCTCCGAAGGATCTCGCCACCAAAGGCCTGATCCACCTTTCCTCTATTGGTACCCTTCGAGGCGGGAACCGGTGCCTTTACAACGCTAGCGGGGCACACATCCACAGCCGAATTGGAGGCTCCCGTGATGACAACAAGCTGCCACAAGAACAGGGATTATCAAATAATCGAAACTAGGATCTAGATATTTGCAAGAAATACTAGATCAAGAATTCCCCAAGTGAATGGGGAGAAAGTTGAGCGCTTGATTGGTGTTGATGAAGATCGAGTCCTCCTCCTTCAATTCCCCAAAGATTGAAGCCTTTGGGTGGGTGAGGATGAAGATCTCGCTTGGAACTTGAAGAACATGTCTGAGCTTTTTCGAATGAATTAAGAGTTCTAACAGGAGGATCAATTGGGGGTATTTATACCCCCTGCCAAAACTCAGCCGTTGGAGACTTTTGGGGCCAGATTATCTGGCTGGAGCAAAGATCCGCCCCAAAATCGTATTTTCGGGGGGAAATCCGCCCCCATACCGCACACCGCGCCTTGGCTGCCTTTGAAAAACTTCCTGGGGGCGGATTATCCGGCCTGGGCAAAAACTTCGGCCCTGGCCAGACAATCCGAAGAATAATCTGCCCCATACTACATGACGCACCTTGCCCACCTTTATCGATTGGGCTAGGCCGGATTATCCGGCCCTTGGCAGGGGCGGATTATCCGCCCCCCAAACATCTGTTTTGGCTACTTTTCATGTGAACACTTTATCTGAAGCACTCAACACACATGAGATGATCCATGGTATTGTTATCTAACACATAAAACACTAGAGATCATGAAATGTTCTTTCAAACACCTCCTCACAAGTCTATGGCCCTACGGGAGCAATGCGCAAGAGAAGAGCTGAGAGAATTGAGATGGAGGAATGCACCACACCAAGACATGCGTCCTAGAAGACCATCACAAAACCATATAGGGTATCTCTACAGGAGGCAGCTCATGTCAGAGAGTTGATAATGAAGTCGTCTTTGATATTGATTCAAAACCAAAGGTTTAGATGCGAATGACAAGTTTGAGCTTCAAAACTAAGCAAGCTGAAAACGAGGCTTGGTGGTCAAGAGGCATGGAGCACGCCTAGGACGGCCTGCCATAATGTTTTGGTAGGAAAGCTGACAGCTACGACGACAGGGGAGGGTGGGGTGGCGGAGGTGGATGTGAAGGCTAGCGGCAGGGGAGCACCTCCTGTGTCACCTCGGAGCAGCTTAGGAGGCGCTAAGTTTTTCTCTCATGTTTTGCAATCGGTAATATGAAAAGCTATTATTAGACCATAACATTGATTTACATCAGTTTTCGGAAATAAAACACCACATAAATGACACGACTTGTGAAGAAACTTAAGGCCTCGTTTGGAGTTGGTGTGCCTTAACTCATACCCTTGCTTGCTGGAGTTGGAGATGATCTCGCATATCACGTACTTTCTATGTCTTAGATTATAAGATATTTCATAAGCAAGAATAGCATATAAAAATGTTAAAAGTATGCATACGTTCTGAGACACATCTGAACCCGCGACGAGAATTGGCTACAAGAAAACGTATTTATAAGAGGAGCCACAAACAACCTGTTGATTCTGGGTCGAAGAAGCCGCATCTATAGTTACTCGTGTAAATTTCCAGTAAAAAATTAACCATATGTGGCCTACACCAAAAAGAGAAAATAAAACTTGGCAATGCTTCTGTACAGTTTGCACTGTTCGTTAATCACTTTGTCATTTTTGGCCAAGTTACATACTTTTTGTATTTCAGTTTCATACTTGTCATGCACATGCCTGCATACATTCTCAACAAGCAAGCTTTTATTTCGTATTTTCTGACTCTGTTTAGTATTTTTATTCTTACAGTTCACCATGGTTCAGATGTACCTGGGTTGTGAAAATTCCTAACTAACACCATTCCATTATCTTCACTCCATCTTGTGTGCGTTCTGATCTATAGTACTGGTCCTGACTCGAAGCAATTTATGATTCTTTCTCCTAACAAAAAAACGGTGGCCAGTGTGTCGTCGTTTCTCCAATTGCTAACGAGACAATGTCATCACTCCTGTCCTGCCTGTCCCGGAGATAAAGAAAGCACGAGCACGGCCTAGCTCGGTCTTCCCCGGCGATGACGACATGATGGCAAGCAGAGCTCTCGACTGTACGCACATGAATGTTCCATCGGTTTGCCCGACCCGCATCCGTCCTGCCCACAGAAAACCCGGTACAGACGCGTAATCTTGGGACTTTATTTTCGAAAAATAACTCCTGCTTGTTTCCGGCCCCAAATTTGGCACGCAGTCATGTGGGGATACGTGCCCAAAAAATTACGAAGTTTTCAAGGATAACCGGGCGGTACAAGACTGAAAATGGCACGTAGTAGTTCTCCCCACTTTGCTGAGTGTGTATCTATGGCACGTACTAGCAGAAAGACATATCGTGCCTTTATTTTTACTTTTTTGCTTTGCTCCACTAGATGCAAAGATACCGCACAGTAGCGTAACGCTTTCGCATGTCCAAAAGGAGGTGGTGGCGCTTTTTCTGCACGGGGACTATTTGCGCACGCTTTACCGTCCAGGGAGAGAGAGACCCGAGGAGGGGAAGGCAACGAGCGCCCGACTAGGCAGGCAGGCGACTACATCAGGCATAGCGCCCGATCCGAAAAAGCGTGACCCTTTTTTTTCCTCTTATTACTTCGTTCGGCCACCGATCCGTTGTCCCTCATGATCCTTTGAGTTTCGGTGCCTGCTTTTGCAGTACTTTCCGTCATTGTCAGAGAATGGCATCAAAAGGTCTCCTTTTTTTCTGCCGCGAACCCGCCGAAATGAAGTTTTGGGGGGAAAATATTGCACTCGTACGTTGATCCGTGGTGGCTATTCAAGTTGGTGTAACTTGCTTCATAATTTTCATACTTGTTGAAAAACACGAAAAAAAAATAGACCCACGGAGGAGAAACATCCGGGTGTCTAGCTCATCATCACATGGGCTAGCCACTAAGAGCAGATGCGCCAAAATAGCACAGCGCTAAAATAATAGCTTTTTTACCCCGCGCGCTGTAAACACCCCCAGCAGATGCGCTAAAATGAGGCGCGCGGCAAATTTTTAGCGCGGCGCTGTATTTTGCGCTATTTGGAGCACAAAATATTGGGCTCCGGCTACAGTGCACGCTATCGCTGGCGACGCGCGGGAAGAACCAACCGCCGGACTTTTCCCTCCCGCGCGCGCACTCTCTTCTTCCCCCCACCCACTTCAGCGCCGCCCACCAACCCCGTCGGCGTCGCCGCCAACTCCAACCCACCCGTCGGTGCTCCGCTCACCTCCCGGCGCCGCCCCCGCTCACCGGCCCGTGCTCCGCGCTCACCTACCCCGGCTACCGCTCCTGCCCACCGCCCCAGCCGCCGCGCGGCACGGTCGGATTTCCCGAAGCTTGGCACCCGCGCGGGCTCGATTCGTTGGCGGCGTGCTGCCGCGGCGCCGCGCTCAAGCTCGTCGGCGCTGATGTCTTCCTCGAGCCGGGAGGAAACTTGGCGCACACAAGGTGTTCGTCGAAATTACCGCATGGTTCGTTCCGCCAGATACATACTTTGTGCAGAGGAGGAATGTGATACATTGCAAATGTATCTATAATTTTTGATGTTCCATGCTTGGTTTTATCCACTTTCTTGTGTTTTGTTCCAACTTTGGAGTACTTTTCATATGATTTCTTGGACTAACCTATTAACAAGAGCCACAGTGCCAGCTGCCTGTTTTCTGCTGTTTTTGGTTTCAGGAAAGTCAGAAAATGAATATTCTCGGAATTGGACGGGACAAAAGCCAAAGTGCCTATTTTTCCGGAAGGGATCAAGTGCCAGAATACGAGACGGAGAAGGGCCAGGGAGCCACCACACCACTTGGCCGCGCAGCCAGGCCTGGCCTGCGCCAGGGGGTGGTGTGGCCGCTCCCGGCACCCCCTCGGCCTCTCCTTCCGCCTATATATTGCCCTCGGGACGAAAACCCTAAGTACCCGATCAAAAATCCACGAAAGAGTCTGTAGCCGCCGTTATCTCCATCCCTAGATCGGGAGGGATCTGAAGCTCTTCCCGGCACCCTGTCGGAGAGGGGAATTCACCCTGGAGGCCTTCTTCATCACCATGCAAGCATCCGGTGTGATGCGCGAATAGTTCATCCTTGGACTACGGATCCATGTTGTAGCTAGATGGCTGGTTCTCCTCCTTTGTGTTTTCATGTTTAGATCTTGTAAGCTCCGTTCATGATCAAGATCATCTATTGGTAATCCATACATGTTGTGTTTGCGGGGATCTGATGGATATTGAGATGCTATTTTAGATTGATTATTGATTCTATCATGTCTTTGTTATTTGTGATCTTGCATGCTTTTCGTTGTCAGTAGCTATCTTGGCCAAGTAGATGCTAGCAACTCCAAGAGTTAGTATTTATGCTCGATAGTGGGTTCATGCCTCTAGTAATCTGGGGAAGTGACAGAAATCTCTAAGGTACTAGATGTGTTATTGCTACTAGGGAGAAAACAACAATCCTTTGTTCATAGAACAATCGTATTGTTTACTTTACACGCAGTTCGTAAAGCAATAATCTATTGCTTGTAGCTTAATACTGGAGGGGGTTCGGATGATAACCTGAAGGTGGATTATTAGTCATAGATGCAGTTGGATGGCGGTCTATGTATTATGTTGTAATGCCCAATCAAGTCTTAAAGGAGTCAAGATGATTAGTATATGCATGTATTGCTTTCTCGGTGTTTGTCAATTGCCCCGCTGTAATTTGTTCACCCAGCATGTTATCTATCTAAGGAGAGCCACCTCTAGTGAACTATGGATCCCGGTCCTTTCTCTTTACTTACAATCTACAATCTTTTACTGCTTTGTGTTTACTTTCTGCAAACTTTTACTTCTTTCCATTCGATACGTCTAATCCTTTGTTTTCCGCAAAACACGGTGAGATTGACAACCTCATCGCAAGTTGGGACAAAGTTCTGTGGTTGTGTTGTGCAGGTCTCCACGTTGCTACTAGCACCGGTAGTGCGCCCTGCCAAAGCTTAGCTAGTAACACCTTTGGGGTGTTTTCTTGCTCCTACTGGTTCGATTAAACCTTGGTTTCATAACTGAGGGAAAACTTGCTACTGTGCTCATCATACCTTCCTCTTGGGTTCCCAACAAGCTCTATGTCGAACGACGAGCACATCAAGATCTTTTCTGGCGCCGTTGCCGGGGAGTCAAGGACATCTTCACAAGGGGAGTCCCTCATAACCAATCTCTTTACTTTGTTGTTTTTGTTTTGCTTAGTTCCTTTTTGCTTTGTTTGCTTGTTTTGTTCTTCGAAAAACACAAAAAAAATAGTTTACTTGTTTGCTTTCTTATTTGAAAAACACAAAAAAATAAGTCTTCTTTAGTTGTCACCTCTTCCTTAGCTCACCATGTTGATCCCTACATTCACCCTGGAAGACCTTCCAGTTGGTAGTGGTTCTATAATTGGGAAAAATAACATTGAAGAATTCTTTAATCATGTTAGTAAGCATGAAGATACTGAGGATAGATCCCTTGTAGAACTTGCTCTAAACTATGAGATTGCTGCAGCTTCTTTAATTCACATGTTAGAAGCTAGGTTTGTTAACCTCAACCCCTTAATGCAAGTAATGTTTCTTAAGCTTAAAGAAATTGAGGATCCTGAAAAGAGGGATTTCATTTTAGAAACTTTGTTTAAGAAGTTCTATGATGTTGCCAAGGAAGCTAGGAAAGTCTTTGAATGTTTCAATATGCTAGGCTCATGTGTAGATGTTGTTGGTACACGAGAAAAGATGAACAAAACCGAACCTAATGGGGAGGAACCTAAGATACCAACACCCTTTAAACTAATAGCAATACATGATGCCATAGAAAAGAATCTTGATTGGATTGTTCCTGCAAACCCTTTTGATGAGAATAGTGAACCTAAGAGCATTGAGAGAGGATCCTCTAGAACTTATTTGGATGATATACCTTGCCTTGTTGAAAATATTTCTGGTATTGATCTTAATGCTTCTTCATTTGAGAACAATTGATTCTTTCTTTGCTTCGTATGCCTAACTTAAAGGCGTTAAAGAAAAGTACTTATTGGGAGGTAACCCAAAAGTTTTAGATGAGTCTTGGAAGTTATTACCTCAGTAATAACCTCTCCTTATCCTTTTTATTTGCTTTTTGTGCCAAGAGTAACCTCTAATGAGAGAGAAGTAATGATTGGGAAAGTTGCTGGCCCGAAACAGATTTTTGTGCTTCACCATAAAGATTAGTGAGAGAGCTCTGTATGTCGGATTGAGCTGTAATTTTTTGTGCTTCTGCCCCAGGTTGTTAGTTCAACACTTTTTGATTTGAGCAACAGAAGGTCTTCGAAAAAATTCGTCTTTACCTGCTGGTCTGTTTTGACAGATTTCTGCCATTTTCTGCATTTGCTTCTTGTGGGTTCCTTTTTAAGTTCTTTTGGGGAATTGAGATTTTTGAAGGAAGTGCTACAATAGCTAGTGTTCTAATGGAAGTTTATTTGGTGTTAGAACTGAACCTTAAGACTTATTTATCTTGAGTGCACTAATGTTGCTAATAAAGATTGTGTGAAGTTTTGTATGAAGGAAAAATTTTAGGTGTATGAAAGAAATGAGTAATGAGATGAAGGATGGACTAAATCTCAAGCTTGGGGATGCCACGCGTATCACCCCAAGAAATATCTAAGAAGTACAAGCGTCAAAGCTTGGGGATGCCCAAGGCATCCCCTTCTTCATCAATAAAAATCCCAGGTTTCTTCCAAACGCTTTTTTTTTGTTTCATGCACAGTTGTGTTGTTCTTGGAGCGTCTTCTTTTTTGTTTTCGTTTTGGTTTTTAGTTTGGTTGGTTTGCTTAGTTTTCTGAATAAATTGCTTGGACCCCCTCTTTCATACATTGGTTTGCAATTGGTTTGGTTTGGTTTGGAAAAGAGTAGGAAAGTTCATACTTATGTGGTAAAAAGAGCTTGTTTTTGACTGTGGCCTGTGCTTTGTCATGCCATGCTTGATATTGTTTTAGTTTTATGCTTAGTATTCTTTGATGTAGCATGACTTGTTATAAACAATTGAGATTGCTTAATGTGCCTTGGATGAATCATGCGTTGTTTTAGCATATTAAAGCATAATATAGTGGTATTCTCCTTTGATGCTTTATTTGGGTTGACTTGGCACATGCTCACACCATGTTATGACTGTCTCAAGTCACCATAGCCTTTATGATCCTTTAGTTTTCAACTTGTAGTATCACTTTATGCTTTGATCAATGATGTTTTGTCGCTCTGCATGATTATGGCCATTATTGCTCTCTTAGTTTGTTGCTCCTAGTCTTTTGCTAGCCCCCACAACCAAGTATGAGTTCAACTCATGCATCCAACTCCCTAAACCAAGTTATTCCAAAGAGTACACCATACCTACCTACTAGCTTATGCTATTCCAAGTATATTCATGCTTTTGTTTACCTTCCAAATTAAACTTGTTATGAGAAAACTAGTGATTAAAGCTCTCACGAACTTGATGGCACACTTTACTTTACTTGCCCTTAATAAACTTGAACCATTGTGTCGTCTATGTTGTATATGTTTGCACTTATTTGTTGGGAATTAGCAGAACCATGCTTTCATGGGGAACGCTTTCAACATTGCACTTGGTACTTGTACCTAGTTGATATCATGCTCTTTTGTATATGGATGTTGTCGGTGTGAAATGAAAGGGGATCTTGTAAGTCCATGGAGTTATGTATATGTGTTAGAGAAACGCCTGGACCGCTGGTCTAATCCATGCTGACATGGTGGAAATCTGCAGCGTAACCATAATGAGTTGTCTATGAAGCATTCTTCTTATAAAAAAAGAGTCCTGTATTGAGAAAAAAGAGAAAAGAAAAAAAGAGATACTATGAAAAGAGGAAAGAGAGAAAAAAAGCACCATATTCCCATGGTAAATAAGAAGAATGCTGAGATGCTCGTTGTCTGCTTGCCTTGTCATTTTGATATGGGGATTCTTCCGTATCATCGGGCAAGGGGTACCCCGTTGGCGGTTCTCAATGATACACATGTACTTACAATGACAAGAACTTACCGGTGACTAAACTTGAGTAGCATGAGGAGCGGCCCTCGTATACAAGGGACATGAGATTTCTGACTTATACTTCGTCAAGCATGTACACCATAGTTTGTTCACTTTAACCTTAATCACTTCAAGATGCTTATGATAGGGGCAATGATAGCTGAAAGCTATGAGTACCATAATTTTTGGAAGCTCTTTATGAGACTTGAATCCCTACTTCCTTTTACAAAGGCCTTTCTTCCACCATTATATTGAGTCTCCACCTTCTATCTTTATGCACCTACTTTGAGAGCATAGTGGCCATTCTTAGTTCTATGTGCATTGTCCCAAGACTAGTTGATTGATGCATAACTTGATATTGCTTGCTTTAAACTATTGTATCTAGTCACCCTTTTAAACTTTGAAGGTGTCCTATGCATTTATATTTGCTACTCTATTGAGGGACAAGCTGAATACTATTATGCCATGTTTTCTTTATGTGAAACAAACAAACATCTTGCAAAGCATTTTATTCATGAATCTTTTGTTTGTGCCTTTTCATGTTACATCATAGTTTCTTTGCTTATTGCTAGAACTTTGTCTTTCATGTTATGATTGAAGTACTATGATCCCAGCTTTGAATGTTTTACAAATACTTTGATCAAGTCTTTGATGGTGCATGCCACCTCAAAAATTATTCTTTCTTTTTATCACTTACCTACTCGAGGACGAGCAGGAGTTAAGCTTGGGGATGTTGATACATTGCAAATGTATCTATAATTTTTGATGTTCCATGCTTGATTTTATCCACTTTGTTGTGTTTTGTTCCAACTTTGGAGTACTTTTCATATGATTTCTTGGACTAACCTATTAACAAGAGCCACAGTGCCAGCTGCCTGTTTTCTGCTGTTTTTGGTTCCAAGAAAGTCAGAAAATGAATATTCTCGGAATTGGACGGGACAAAAGCCAAAGTGCCTATTTTTCCGGAAGGGATCAAGTTCCAGAATACGAGACGGAGAAGGGCCAGGGAGCCACCACACCACCTGGCCGCGCGGCCAGGCCTGGCCCGTGCCAGGGGGTTGTGTGGCCGCTCCCGGCACCCCCTCGGCCTCTCCTTCCGCCTATATATTGCCCTCGGGACGAAAACCCTAAGTACCCGATCAAAAATCCACGAAAGAGTCTGTAGCCGCTGTCATCTCCATCCCTAGATCAGGAGGGATCTGAAGCTCTTCCCGGCACCCTGTCGGAGAGGGGAATTCACCCTGGAGGCCTTCTTCATCACCATGCAAGCCTCCGGTGTGATGCGTGAGTAGTTCATCCTTGGACTACGGATCCATGTTTTAGCTAGATGGCTGGTTCTCCTCCTTTGTGCTTTCATGTTTAGATCTTGTGAGCTCCGTTCATGATCAAGATCATCTATTTGTAATCCATACATGTTGTGTTTGCGGGGATCCAATGGATATTGAGATGCTATTTCAGATTGATTATTGATTATATCATGTCTTTGTTATTTGTGATCTTGCATGCTTTCCGTTGTTAGTAGCTATCTTGGCCAAGTAGATGCTAGCAACTCCAAGAGTTAGTATTTATGCTCGACAGTGGGTTCATGCCTCTGGTAATCTGGGGAAGTGAGAGAAATCTCTAAGGTACTAGATGTGCTGTTGCTACTAGGGAGAAAACAACAATCCTTTGTTCATAGAACAATCGTATTGTTTACTTTACACGCAGTTCGTAAAGCAATAATCTGTTGCTTGCAACTTAATACTAGATGGGGTTCAGATGATAACCTGAAGGTGGATTATTAGTCATAGATGCAGTTGGATGGCGGTCTATGTATTATGTTGTAATTTCCAATCAAGTCTCAAAGGAGTCAAGATGATTAGTATATGCATGTATTGCTTTCTCGGTATTTGTCAATTGCCCCACTGTAATTTGTTCACCCAGCATGTTATCTATCTAAGGAGAGCCACCTCTAGTGAACTATGGATCCCGGTCCTTTCTCTTTACATACAATCTACAATCTTTTACTGCTTTGTGTTTACTTTCTGCAAACTTTTACTTCTTTCCATTCGATACGTTTAATCCTTTGTTTTCCGCAAAACACGGTGAGATTGACAACCTCATCGCAAGTTGGGGACAAAGTTCTGTGGTTGTGTTGTGCAGGTCTCCACGTTGCTACTAGCACCGGTAGTGCGCCCTGCCAAAGCTCAGCTAGTAACACCTTTGGAGTGTTTCCTTGCTCCTACTGGTTCGATTAAACCTTGGTTTCATAACTGAGGGAAAACTTGTTGCTGTGCTCATCATACCTTCCTCTTGGGGTTCCCAACGAGCTCTACGTCGAACGACGAGCACATCAGAATGCCACCGGAGAGCTCGGGCATAGCACCTATCAGAAAGTGACCGCCACTTTGAGGATGTTGGCATACGGTAGACCGACGGATCTCATTGATGACCACTTGGCCATGGGTGAGAGCACCGCTATCATGTGTGTGAAGCGGTTTGTTGTGGCCATTGTGCAAGTGTTTGGCGCCATATATTTGAGAGCCCCCAATGCCGAGGACATGGCTCGGCTCTTGGAGGAGAACGCGGCTCGAGGATTTCCCGGAATGCTTGGCTCCATAGATTGCATGCATTGGAGTTGGAAGAATTGTCCTGCGGCATGGCATGTGAAATTCAAAGGGCACAAAAGGATTCCACTATAATCCTTGAAGCGGTGGCCGACCATGAGACATGGATTTGGCATGCATTTTTTGGTATGCCCGGGTCTTGCAATGACATCAATGACATCCAACGGTCTCCTCTTATGACAAGGATTGCTTTGCATGAAGGTTCACAAGTGGAGTTTGAAGCAAATGGCCGTAAGTACAACTATGGCTACTATCTTGCCGACGACATCTACCCAAGGTGGCAAACATTTGTGAAGCCGGTCCACAAGCCCAAAGGTAAGAAACAAACCAACTTTCACGCAGCGCAAGCGACGACTAGGAAAGATGTGGGAAGAGTATTTGGGATTTTGTAAGCCCAATTTGCTATTGTAAGAGGACCAGCTAGATTTTGGGACCAAGAGTGCCTTTGGTATATCATGAATGCTTGTGTCATCATGCATAACATGATCATAGAGGATGACAGTGGGAAAGATGTAGAATAAACCACCCACTATGACTTGATGGGTGTGCCCGTACAAGTTCAACGCTCAGAACATAGGATTGCATGGTTCATGGCCTCTTATCATGCAATTCGGTCCAATGACGCACATGATGAGCTTCAAAATGATCTCATCGAGGAGTGGTGGAAATGGTTTGGAGGCCGGTAGTTCATTTGTATTTTTATTGTATTGTTGTGAAACAATTTGTTGTATTTGTTGAAGAACGGCATCGTTGTATTGTTGTAAAACTATTTGTTGGTGTGTTGCAAAACTATTTGTGCTATTGGTGATGCAAAACTTGTTGTAATAAATTTTCTAGACAATTTATTGTTATTTTTTCGGCGTTTGTTTGATCTCGTTGAATGTATGGAATTGTTGTTTTTGTGTTTGCGCCTGTAGCGCGCTCTATTTTACAGCGCCTCATGGGGGCACAAAACTCGTGGACACTCGAACGCTGCATTTTAGCGCCTCCGGTAGAGGTCGCGCGATTTTGTAACGCTCGAATGCGATAGTGCGCGCTCCAAAACTGATTTGCAGCGCTGCATTTTTTGGCTTCTGCTGGAGATGCTCTAAGACCAGCCACACTAGTGCAGTAACATGGGACCCAGCTCCAAAACCCTGCAAGAAAAAGATTAAACCGATCTTATTTTGCTGCATTGTATGGAATCGCTTAGTGCACTAACATGGGACCTAGCTACTGTTAGAAAACATTTTTTTCTAGCCTATATTCTTTCCATCTAGACATGGTTTCTCTCCTCTTTTATCGCTTGTGTCAGATAGAAGCTAACAAAGTACAGGAATCACTTTTTCTTAGAACAGCTTGTGTGGATGCTGCGCAGTGTATCGAACCGATCTAGAGCAGGGTTTGAATCGCTTTTTGCCTACACCGTGGATGGTCTAAGACTCGGAACCTTTCTCATTTATTAAAAAAATACTATAGAAAAACAATTGCAAATTAAACAATGAATTTTGTATCTCCATATATTTCACACATTTTTAGACAGGTTAGTACCATGATTTAATGGTTTATTCGATTAGTATGGTGAAGTTATTGGTTACCGTCACGAAAACCTTTAAACTAAATCAAGCAAAAACATCATACTCTTAAATGACTAGCGAAAATAAGTAGATTATCTTTTGATTTTATCAAAATCCAAAACCATTTCCTATAGGATTTATTTTGGGTCTAGTAGAGTACAAAAATTTACAAAGATCATCTTTGACATATCATACTGGTTTAAAAACACATGATGTGTAGGTAATCAATGGGGTTTGGTGTTATGCAAGTTGACAATTGGCATGCAATTATTGTATCCTTTCCTATGTATAAGGGTTTCTTTAGTTTTCTAGTTAATATTTCTTCTCAAGAGTTCCATCCTTATGATTACCCCCTTTTGATCATAGGACTAGACTTGTTATTTTCATATGAGACCATTTCACATAAAAATATATGTGCTCGCAGTCATTTTAGTTTTATTTTATAAGTCTAACACACTGGCTTCTATAGTTTTATCCACTCTCTTGCTTGTGTGTTACGACAGATGAACCATGCATCCAATTAGAATTTGTTGAGCCCCCATGTTTGATGATCTTATAAGACTTAATCGTAAATGACATCTCATTAATGTTTTATTTCTTCTCACAATGAGACTATAATGTCTTAAGAAGTTGTGCATAATAACCACATAAATGTCTCACTTGGATTTCTTCTTTGTTGAACAAATTATTCTCGTCAAGCGACATGAAATGGGTTTCTTATGTCTCCATTTGTATAAATCGTTGATTGTTTATCAAATGGACGTACTCCTTTGCTAAGGAGCTCAATAGATACTCTGTAATCACCTTTTGTGAGGTGCTCACGCAGTCCTTTTGGGAGCACCAAATCAAAATGAAAATTCTCCTAAGATTTTTGTGGTACTAATTATTTTATCATACTCTTGTAGAAAATATCAAGGTCAACTCATTTATGCTAGGTCATAACAAACACGTGTTGTGATATTCACACATCATTAGCACATTAAAGTAATAAGATTCTATTTATTTATTTCAGACTTCTTTAGTTGGATGTCAAATTTTATATAGCTCGTATAAGCGAGTGGAGATTTGCTGCACATGGTCGCAACTGATCCCTTTTTCTAAACTGAAAATCATATTTGAAGTTCTGTTTTTTTTGCAAACAAATCAGGATGTAGCCAGTGATGCATACCACAAGCATGGAAGCTATCAATAGGGAACAATATGTATTTTGAGCTACACAGAAATAACAAAATTGTGGATCTGAGTAACACATTTTTAATTTTGGGAAAAATAGATTTTGTCATTTTTATGTGTCCCATAATAAAAGGAATTTCACATTGTGAATTTACATGCTTGTAGGGCATACCATTGACAAAGTAAAAAAAAATCAATTCTTTTTGAAAATTATAAATATGATTTTTGGAAAGTTTAATATAGAGGTATCACTGGAGCTCATGTGTCTGAAAAACTTTTTGCCGTATAAGCTATCTATGATCTTCTCTTGGATTTTTTCTGTATCGTATTTTGGTGTCAAAATCACCATTGTTTGAAGTACACACAAGGATGACCCTCTTACTCTTACAAACTTGACATAGTCAGTATCATATTAAGCTCTTAAACTATCTATACAAATCGCAAATATTAACCCTTCATAGAAATGCACACCAATAGATAGAAGAAAACCCTCATCAAAACACAAAAGATAAAGATGTAAGTTATTCTATCTTAGTAAAAGTATCATGCCCCGTAAAGGTTAGTTATTATGAACTTATGATGACACACCATGTGTTGCCTCCAAAAAAAAGATGACACACTATGTGGTACCCTTTAAATACAAAACATGAATCAGGTAATGTATAAGGACCCAGTGACAAAAACAAAGCTATGACACCAGATTTTGAACCAGCAAACACCGCGACTGTTTTAACCAGATTTACAACAAACACCCCGACTAAAATTCCTGAAACCACTAGAACCCATCAGAAATCGCACCGCGGCCTAACCGTGGCGGTTAAAAAAGCTACGTCGTCGTCGCCTTCCCTCCCCCATCTTCCTCCGCATCTTCTTCCTTTTACCCAACCCCACCTCGCCTCGCCTCACCTCATCATTCCCCCCTCCCCCCATCTCGCCAGCAAAACCCCCGGTGGCGCCACCCCCGCGGCCGATCTGACCCGGCCGCAGCTCCAGCGACGCAACCGCGTCCTTGTTCTCCGGCTGCTGCGCCGCCGTCGTTGGCGGCGGTGGATCGGGCGCGAACACGTTGTTGCGTTGAGGGCAGCGGGGAGAATTGATGACGGGGGTGGCTCCGGAGACGGCGGTGACTTCGTCGTCGGGATCGGGGATCTGGTCGCGGCGGCGGGACGAGATCACGTTCGATCGCCTCCAGAAGGTAAGGTCGCGCGCACGTTACTTTTTTTATGACGCTGGGTTTGATTTGAGTGGTGAGAATTGGGTGAATTGGTGGTAGTATCCCTGCGAATCTGTGACTGAGCTGGTTTCCTGCGTCTGCCTTGGATTGGCTCGGTTTCAGCGTGTGATTCGCATAAAAGCTGCGTGGAGATAGTGTCAGGGAAACGAGCTGTTTAGTTGATTAGAATCCCCCCACAAAGCTTGGCTTGCTTGGGTATAATTTTCTGAATTTTGGTTAGATTCAACCGGATTACCATCCGTTCCCCTGACGAGCATATGTACCAATATTGACTTTGTGAGCAGCTCTATTGAATTGACTTTGACTTCATATTGGTGGCGCATTGCTCTTAGAGACTCTAAACCATTGGGTCTGCATGAGTTTGATATGTTTGGTTTGGTTTGGTATGTTTAACATGGGAAAACAAAACTAGGCTTACTTGTACTTCTCTGTTATGAGTTTGAAGCGGTCGGTGATGCGTGATGGAGTCGTCTCCAAAGGCTTGAGACACTTGATGATAGATGCGATGAGAAAGTTAAACTGGTTTTGATTCTGTCCTTATTTCAGCAGGATATATAAAGCATTGCTCTGTGGATAATTCTGAGATGTCAAATGCTGGCTCAAGTTAGCAAAACAAAATTCTGTCAGAACACTTATATTACCTCAACAACTTGCTTATGCAGCATAATATATAGCTCTGAAGCTTTCATTCCATACGCCTCCCATCAGAGCCGGGTTCCATTATCAAAGGATAACAGAACAAATGTCTTCGGAAACTAATCGTGTACTTAACTCTACAATCCTAAGTCTTCATGGTTTTGCATTTACTTCCTTCCACCATAACAGGATGATAAGCTAGCGAACTGTAAGCAGAATTTAGATTGGGTATCCAATGGTGATACAGATAGAATTAAAGTTCGCTTTCTTTTATCCCCATCCTGGCATATATGCCATCGAATTTATTATTGTGATTTTGTGCGATAATTTTTACAATGACCTTGATTTTTCCTTACAACCCGCCTGTGGTACCTCCAGTTTGCTGCACCCCCACCTTGGTGCTGTAAATGTTGTGGTAATGTACTCTTGATTAACATTATGATTTGTTGCTATTCAGTGGGAGAGTTACTTATTGAGCTCTTTCCTTGTTCTCATGCTTGGGGTATCTATTTTCCACTGGAAATAAACCAGAATGCATAAAGTGATATCGTATTTTTATCTTGGAAATTGAAGCTATGTTCTAGGTTTCATGATAACTTTATTGCAAAGGGAACTGATGGTTTTCTGGTGGTGGATTTAATTTATTTCAGTTCTGGAATGACCTGCCTCCTCAAGCACGACGGGAGCTCCTCAAATTGGATAAGCAAACCCTCATTGAGCAAGCACGCAAGAATTTCTACTGTTCAAGGTGCAACGGGTTGCTTCTGGAAAATTTCAAGTCACTGCAGCAAGAAGTTTCAGATATTGATTGTCTGAGCTCAACTGGTGAATCAAGGATTCGGCAACAAATTGAGTCTCAGGATCCATCTATTCATCCTTGGGGAGGCCTTGCAACAACAAAGGATGGAATCCTTACGCTTATTGACTGTTTTCTAAAAGCTAAGTCATTACAGGTGCTCCAGAATGTAAGTATAAACAATTATGCAGTAACTTGTGATCCAATGTTTTTTTGTTCTCTGCATCGGTGAAATATGATTAAGAACAACTTCAATATGTTCAGTATATTGAATAACTGATCCTTTGTATGTCTGAAGTAATCATCCTTTGTTCATCTGAAGTAATCTCCAAATCATGCATGTGGGTTTTACTTAAAATATTTTATTCTCGATCAGAAAATATTTGATCACTCTATTTCTTAATGCATTTTCCATATGTGTTAATCAGGTGTTTGACAATGCACGAGCAAGAGAAAGGGAACGGGAAATGCTTTATCCTGATGCATGTGGTGGGGGAGGCAGAGGATGGATTAGCCAAGGGATGGCTAGCTATAGCAGGGGTTATGGAACTAGAGAAACATGTGCTCTGCATACTGCCCACCTTTCATGTAATACACTGGTTAATTTCTGGTCAGCATTATGCGAAGAAACTAGATCTTCTCTTCTGCGTATGAAGGAGGATGATTTCATTGAAAGATTAATGTACAGGTGAGCATAATGGAGATGTTGTTTGTGTTATTCAAATTAAAGTTAGGCACATAGAAAAGTATTCACTGAACCAGGCATTCAACGTATGGACAAAAGTAACCGAATTGAACTAGCAAGTCCTTAACAAGCTGAAATCTTAACTCTGCTTATATCCACCAAATGGAAGATGGCCTAGGGAACAAACTTAGAAAGTATTTTTAAGGTTTGTATAGTTGAACAGATTGATGGGAAACTGGAATGTGGTTGGCCAGAAATTTGCTACTTAGCTGTGAAAGAATATATTTTGGGGGTTAGTATAGATATGGTAAGGTAAGAACATGATAGAGTTCAACTATTGACTGATCAGTTCTATTTAATCCTGCTTTGTGTTAAGAGTGAAATTTTCCTCTATGCTGCCATTTGTTGGTGTTTTCTGGCAGCCTCATAGAAAAGTTAACAGTATGGGAAAAAATTAACAGGTTTGACAGCAAGAGATTTTGCCGAGATTGTCGAAGAAATGTTATCCGTGAATTCAAGGAGCTAAAGGAATTGAAACGCACACGAAGGGAATCTTACTGCACCAGTTGGTTCTGTGTTGCTGATTATGCATTTCAGTGCGAGGTCAGAGTGACTTCCTCAATGTTTACCAACAAGATCTGCATTTAATTGATCATGACATGGTTTATAATTCCTATGAAGTTAATCTGGCTCCTCTTATATGCAGGTGTTTGAGGATGCCGTCATGGTTGATTGGCACCAATCTTTATCAGTGACAGATGGATCTTATCATCACTTTGAATGGGCTATTGGGACTGATGAAGGACAATCTGATGTCTTTGGCTTTGAAAATGTTGGGATGAAGACCCAAGTCCACCGAAATGGGATTGATCTTGACCAGTATGAAGATTATTTCATAACTTTGAGAGCTTGGAAGCTCGATGGACGCTATACGGAGCTGTGTGTAAAAGCACATGCATTGAAGGGCCAATCTTGTGTCCATCACAGGCTGGTGGTGGGGGATGGCTTTGTGGCGATTACGAAGGGTGAAGGTATAAGAAGTTTATTTGAGCATGCTGAAGAGGCCGAGGAAGAGGATGTATGTGGCATATCACTTACAGTGTTTCGTTCTTTAACTAAGATAGGCTTAATTGGGAGCATTTATTATTCTGACTGATGAAAACTTGAGCAGGAAGATGATGCCATGGAAAGGGATGAAAATGATCTTGACGGTGATGGCGCTCATCCACAGAAGCATGCCAAGAGTCCTGAGCTGGCAAGAGAATTTCTTCTGGACGCTGCTGCGGTCATATTCAAAGAACAGGTAATTTATTGTCAAAACTCATGACTTATCCGAAGCAGTACTTGCATAATGATTCTGACTGTACAAAGAAGAAAACGATTTTTTTTTTTTACAAATTCTGATAACGTCTACCAAATTAAGGTGGCTTAGCCGTATATTCCAGCTTACAAGTTTGAGTTCAGTAAGATGTTAGCCTTTGGTAGTGACCGTAAAAGGAAAGTACAACAGATCATCAGTTATTGTTATTCCTATGTGAAGACTTCTAGTAGTGTGTCATCTGATTTCCGACCTTAGAAAATAATGTGTATTGTTCTCTGCTGATCAATGAATTTACAAGGATTGACAGCTTTAATCACTACTTACTGTGATATATTTTCTATCTACTGCATTCACATAGTTTGCAAACAAGCTCTTTTTCCTGCATACTATTTGTGGTTACTGTAGCTACCGTCAACTAACTATTCAGATTTATTCAGGTTTTATTGAGAAATTTAGACAACCATACTCCTAGTCTTAATCAAAAAGTAAATGTAATTTTCTTTGCAGGCTGAGAAAGCCTTTAGAGAAGGCGCAGCCCAGCAAAATGCACAAAGTGTTTTTGTGTCTCTTGCACTAAAACTTCTGGAGGAGCGAGTGCATGTTGCATGCAAAGAAATTATTACGCTGGAAAAACAGGTGTGTGCTATACCTGCAAAGAGAATTTAGGAAAGATATGCTCATTTATATTTGTGACTATTAATTTATTGGACACCTTGCAGAACAAGCTTCTTGAGGAAGAGGAAAAAGAAAAGCGTGAAGAACAAGAGCGCAGAATGAGGAAGAGAACAAAAGAGAGGGAAAAGAAGATCAGGAGAAAAGAGAGGCTGAAAGAAAAGGAAAGGGATAAGGGGAAAAAGCTTGTTGAATTCAAAACTTCAAATGATATTTCATCTTCAACTCTAAGCAACTCCTCAACATGTACAAACCATGAATCCGGAAATACTTTTGACTCTAGAGATTCAGCTAGTGAAGAGGAAGACAATTCCGCTGTAGTGGATCTGTGCCACGCTGACACTGAATCTTCATGCAGAGAAATTAATGGACATAACAATGTAGATTGCTGCAATACAGTGACAAGTTATCCTCCAGTTGATAGCAGTGAACCTTTCATATCCGAGCAATCAAGACCATCAAGACGAAATCTGAGGTTGAGAAAGGACATTCCTCGAGACCAGTCCTCTTGTTGGGATGATGATGGCAGAGATGAATCAGGAAGTGTCGGCAATTTGCAGTGGCAATCAATGGAAAGAATGAGAAATGGTGCTGGGAGCTGTAACTCAGTGTTTAGTACAAATAACAGAACAAGAGATCGGCAAGACTATAGTTTTTGCAGCTATGACCATCAGGAGAGAGCGGGTGACAACTTTTTTTCGCCAACAACTAGATCAGGTCGGGAGATGAAGATGGCAAGAAAAGCAGGAGTTGATAAGCCTTTGGTACAGTACCGCCGTGTTGGTAGTACACAAGAGAGAGATGCAATCCCAAAGCAAGTATGGGAGAGAATGGATACCCGAAAGAAGACTTGCTTACACGTAACAAATAATATGTCAGGATCAGTTGACGATGTCGACTCACCCAAACCAGTGCTGTGTGATATCAGTGGATGCGAGAAGCTTGACACAGGACCTGAACCACTGGGTAAAGTTTCTGAAAGGTCCAGGGATGTTTGTAAATTAGAAACCGATCAGTTACATGAACACCCTGAGGAAAATCAATCTGCTTGTTGTGATGGAACTCCTATGACAAATGAACAAAAATGTTACTCCACAAATAATGAAGGCTCTAGGCTGGATGAAGAGCTGATGACGAACTCTGCCAGTTCTGATGGCTCATCTTCTTGTATGAGCGAGGCAGATAGAGAAAGCAGTTCAAGCAGTATGACCTCTTTGAGCACTCATAATCCAGAACCATCATCATCTGACTCAGAGGAATCTTCTGAGAGAGTCAACAGCGTTACAGAAGCTCCATCAACAAGAACTGCTTCACGTTCTTTACTTGAGACATGCGCAGGAAATGGTTTCAGAGAATACCACCCAAAAGCCAAATGTCCCCCTCACAGCAACGGATTTGGGTTCAATGTATCCCCCTGCCAGGATCAGCTATTGCGTCACCAGAACATGCATGCACCTGCATATTCGCCAGTCACGGTTGGCCCTCACAGTCATTCTTGTGCTGCTCCAACAAATGGATATTTCCAGTACGGCCAGCCTCCCAATTTCTTTTCCGGTCCACTTGGATTCCGAGTACGTGGGAACCAATCTGCAGATTTCCCAGTGCAGTACAACAATGTACATGGTTACCCAGCTCCTGCTTATAGTTTTATTCACCCAGAGCAAATTCGCAAGACGTCAGCAAGCTTCGGAGTCATGCCTCCACCTCCACCTCCACCTTCACCTTACCGTCATCGGACAGGGCCGATCAGTGGTCATCCTGGTGGAGACTTGAATCCAGATAGGCATAGTTCCATGATGAAGCCGATGGGCCTGAAGGATGCTGCAGAAGATGGTAACAAATTGCATGACAGAAGTTCATCCTTCTCGTTATTCCAGTTCAACCTACCAATAGCTCCGCAAGCACCTCCATCATCCAAAGATGGTAAGAGTGGAGAGTTGGTATCAAGAACGCCATTTGCTCCCGTGCAAGCCCAGCCTTGCTCTAGAGAGCAGACAGATATGAAGGAGTATAATCTGTTCTCCACTGATCAGAGCGCCTATTTTCATTTATCCAGATAAAAGCAAAGTGTGTGGGAGACGTGTTTTTCCCTCTTTACTGAAAAAAAACATACAGTACATGGTGAGTGATTGTATTCTCTAAACGAAATAAAAGATTTTAGTGTTTTTTCTTCTATGTTTATGTGCCTTATCTCTCCATTTTCCCCCTCTTGTTATTCTCTTCCGTGTATGAAAAGTTAGTTTATGAGCATTTTAATTTCTAACCCAATTCCTTTTAAGTTCGTAGTTTGCTCCAGTAGTTTATATTGTCTGAAGCAATTTGCTTCATTAGAGTTAGCTCCTGTCACCCCTTTTTCCTCTCTTAATCAATTCTGCTTTTCTACCATCTTTTCCCTATAAAATTCAAAAAAAAAAACATTGTTTCCCTATTTTGCGGTTTCATGGTGATGGCCAACTTGTAAAAATTCTTCCATCTAAATCATCTGTGTGGCTGCGGCATCATTTATCAACGTGGACTGCTCACAACGTCTCAAACTACGCAATGAACTTACTAACAAAAACAAGGATCGCCTTGAAAAAAAACACTATACAGATCACTCACAACACACAATTCACAATATAAACTCAGTAGGATAAACAATGATAATCTTGCAGAAGCGCTATGATGGCAGTGACAATGAAACTGAATGACTGACAAACTAAACAGAATCTGGGAATATCTGCATGGCTTGCTTCCAGGAGCCTGGAAGAGGATGAACATCAGAGATACCTATGCTATACACAGTTTTTGTCCCTGTGTATTCGATTTTTGCCTTCTCAGCTGCCTCACGCAGTCTCTGCAGTGCCAATCTATCCTTTGAAAGATCAATAGATTCAGTCCTTTTGAAGTCACTGACCAAGAATTCCAACAGAGTATTGTCAAAGTCTTCTCCACCCAGGAAAGTGTCACCATTTGTTGCTTTGATCTGAAAAGAACATGATCAGGGACAGGAATGGAACACTAAATAACAGTTCTCCTTAAAAAAAAAAACGACCTCTTCCACACCATGATAAATCAGACATGCTCCTTACAAGGAGACAGACTCCTTGCATATCTACAAACAAGGAGATGATAAACCAGTCCACATATGTCTTACAAAACAAGGGCTTCATCCTTGGAATTGCAAAACAGCAAGATACAGTGTTGCCTCATCGACAAACTCCACTATTTCATACTTGCTCCCAGCTGCAGCCTTCTCCAGCGAAGACCTACTAGGCAAGTCGGAGAATACAATGTCTGGATGCTCTCTGCGGTGTTCTGCCAAGTTCTGCCTCCCCTGATCCAAGAACATGACAACTCTTGCACCTAGGTAAAATGAAAAGAGTCTCAGATTATATAATTGAGCAGAACACAGGGTTTGGAACACCCAAAGTACCTCACGCAGTAAAACACTGAAACATTGACATTTTGAAAGTAAGCAGCTGCTTGGTTTATGACCTAAAGAACCTGCAATAGCCTATCAAATGCCTGAAATTTGCCTAAACTAGAGGTGTGGCAAGGTTGAAGAGTTTTGGCAGCATAGGCAGTCCCTTGTTTGGGTAATATGAGTCCAAATAACCTAACTGCCTTGTGAGAGGCTTTTATGAGAGGTTAGAGTGACAAAAATGAGACGACTCAAGGACAACTAAATACTAACTGAACTGACACACTGAATTTACCGACGCAAAAGACAAAATGACCATGGCATCATCTAAATACTACAAATCACCTTGAGAAAACTCTAGGTTGCCTTTGCAGCAACAGGATTAGGCAAACGGGAGCAAGTAATGATTTTAGCCAATGAGTAGTATGAATCTTTGAAGTAGAATGAGCACCCTCAGTCAATCACCTGTAAATCTGCCAGTCTTAGTAGAAGAAATTCAAATGACTCAAAGTTACTAAAATAACAACAGCATACTGCTTGGATATTGGCTATACTTTAGGAGTCGATGTGTGTATATGTAGGTTCCATTAAATTCTTCAACACTACATTGCCAAACATACATCACAATAGCTTGTTATAACACAGAATGCAGGATACTGCATCGATATTGTACATAAATATTCCCTATTGTTTCCTTGTAAAGAACAGTTATATTGTACATAAACAAGTTCATCCATGTAGTTCAAGTATATGGAATGGTCGAACAGCATTTAATCTAACAGACCAATCTGACCATTGGAACTATCAAACTTCCACCACTTACTGTGTGTTCTAGCATCTTAAGTATCACATACCACCAAGGATTACGAGTCACTGAGTCGAAAGTAGCTGCTAGGGTACCGACTGAAAGACTAGTTTTGACTAGTCACCACTAGTGCTAGACTAGTCGATATATAGTTAGCTTGCTTCTGGCTGTAGAGTTAGCTTGCTGCAGCGCAGTCACATGAGCAGCCAGGAATACTGAACACTTGCAGTTCACTATGCCGTTACATCAAAGGTAGTACTGATAATTCATTAGCGAATACTTAACATCGCGACAAGATCTCAGAGACGTTTTATGGCCATCTATGTATGACAATGGACAGAAGGGAATGCACAAGTCTAATTTTACACTTCCAATCAGCAAATGACATTGATAACACAGACTGACAAACAAAGATAAGGTAGTGTTTCATCCGGTCGCTCACCTTTGCAGCACCTCTTCGCGAGCGACCTGAGCAGCGCGGCGGCCGTGACCCCCATCCCCGGGAAGTAGCACACGAACACCACGTCGAAATCGTCGAACCTCCCCGGCACGGCCTCCACCACGCCACCTCCCTGGCCCCCTCCCCCTCCCTCCAAATGGAAGCACCTCACCTGGTCGTGCTCCTCCTTGATCCCGCCCAGCACGTACAGCGACTCGTGCGCGGCCACGAGGAGCTCGCAGGGGGACTCGGAGAGAAGGGCGCTCACGAAGGACGCCGTGGGCGTCACGGCCAGCACCCGCGACGCCGGCGAGAGCGCCCCCGTGGCGAGCGCGCGGGGGAGTTGGGATCCCGAGGCGTTCAGGAAGGACCAGTCCTTCTCTACGATGTCGTCTATGGCGAAGCCGTCGGGGACGCCGGCGAGGGGGGCGGCGCAGGAGAGCGCGGGCGCGAGGCTGAGGCGCAGGGGTTTAGGGAATTTGGGGTCGAGGTGTCGCGGTTGGAATTGGGATTGGGGTTTTGGCCGGAGTATAGGGGAGAAGGCGAGGGTGAGGAAGGTGGAGGTAGCGGCCATGGCGTGTCGGCGGTGGTTGGCGGAGGAGGGAAATGGAACGAGGTGTGCGGCAAGGTTGTAGAGGAGGCGACCACGGTGAAGTGGATGTGAGGATTTTGTGGGCTGGCACGGCGAAAGTATGGAAAATCATTGCCTCGGTCGAGCCAGATTCATGGGCCATTTTCTCGAGGATTTTGTGGCAGGCTTGTTCCGTCCTTGCTTGGGAAACCCAAACCCACGATCAAGGAAATGAACATGGACATTTTTTTATGGTCGTGGAGATTCGTTAATTGGAAAATTTTGGTGGGAAGCAAGGCTGGACAAAGGATAACTTCATGAGTGCCTTGAAAAGAGATGACCAAACAAAAGTATATGGGAGATTTGGGTTTTCGTGATATTTTCAAACTCGCCCTTCTACTCCATCTTAAAATAGATGTAGAAGGTTTGTCAAAATCGGATATATCTATATTTATACAAATTTTATCAAACTTACGACATCTATTTTGAGATGGAGGGAGTAGCTCGCCAAGCATGGCATATTTTGTGATCTCCATCGCTCTTCTAACTCGCCAAGCAAGGCGGCATATTTTTCAAACAAAGATTTCCTAGATGTTAAACTAGGAATGCACCCTTCTTAGATTTGCGTGCGATTTTGGAAGGAAAGGAGGCTCTCTAGTTGGGTCTTATTCACCGCATTGGTGGAGGAAAATCAACTAGAATCTGGACTCAAAACTGGTTGCGCGTGCGTAAATGATGAGACAATTGCTTGTCGTGTTGATAACCCTCCCAGTAAGTCGGTGAACTGGTCAAATGCTTGTGGAGATTGAACAAAGAAGTGAATCCTGGTTGGATGGACGGTCTTCATCTTCAAATAATGACGATTCCAAGAAAACATGGATGTGGAAGGTTGTTGTCCCCTAAAAAATCATGGTGTTTCTATGGCATTTGGCGAAGCAATCCTTTCCCACATATGATATCCTGAATCACCGTAACATTTCAACGACTAGTTCACGCTCTGTGTTGTAGGCAAGATTCGTGGTGTCACTCGCTCATTGACTCTCTGTTGGCAAGGTGCATTTGGGCGTTGTCTGGTGAGGAAACGGTCGATCATATGAACGCTACTTACGAGCCAAACACGAAGTGCTGGATTTCTGAAACGATGGAAATCCTAGCCACGGATGAACTTATCAAGGTTTTGGACACCTTATGGGCAATTTGGAGCAAGAAGGATTCAGGTGAATTGCCTTAGGCTTCACGGACCTTAGCAGATCGTCATGTGGGTCGCTTGTTGGCCCAAGCTAGGTAGGCTAAAGGCAGATGCCCTCTGGGGCAGACCTATGTCACCTTCAAGAATCTACGGACAAAACAATCCTTAGAAGTGGGCTCTGAAACTCCATGCTATAATTGTATTAAGCGGAAACACTAATACATGTGTGGTATATAAACTTTGGAATTACCTACAATAAAGACGTGTATATTCGACTTTGGTTTTGTAAACATTTTATATATGCCTTGCATACTAAAATTTAAGAAAAGACAAACTATGTTTCACCTCTTGCCATTTCAATGGATCATGGTGTCGCTATTTTCAGTGTAAAAGCGGTATGTCACTGTAGCATAATCTTTTAAATTATAATTACAGTTTTCTATTTGATCTTTTCAAGTCAAACTAGGTTCGATTATATTCTCAAAACGTTCTATACTACTATGGTGTTTCAGGAAACTCAAGTTTATGAAACAATATCTAAACTTTCAAAATTTTGCTAAACTTGTAACTCAAAATATCTTCTTTTATGACCCAATCATAAACTCTTGATTTTCTTGTCACCGTGATTTCTAGTTCATGCTATAACATTTGAACATGTTTCGAGTGTCTTATACTTTTTTCTCATTAAACAGATATACTCATATATCCATTTAAGTCCTCGGTGGAAATACAAAGTAGAATAAGCCACCACTTGTGGTTTTACATAATGGACCACATACATCACTATGTATTACTTCTACTAAGTAAGTCATCCGTTCAACTTTTACTTATGAATAATGTTTTAGTTATCTATAGGAAAGTCTTACAAGCGTCAATCCATTCAAAACAACTTGACTTCAAAATTTCATCAACATGGAGTTTCTTCATATCTTTCTTTCCAATATAACTTAAATGGTGGTGTCACACTTAAGTGAAATTCCAATCATTCATCTTGTGACGCTTTAACATTTAGTTTTATAAATATTATTTCACCAACAAGATTTATAATGATTCATCCATAGTCTATGGAATACAGTAATTATTTGAACAACAACTTGTTCTCACAATATTAGAACCAAACAAATCTTGATAGCTTTGTCTTTGATGTAGATGACAAACATAGTAACATCTTATTTATTTATCGATGAACATCATCACCATATTCTTTTGCTAGTTACTCGGACCATCGTATTTCTTATATTGAGTTGTTTTGTATGACACTTCATACCAACCAATACAGTATCTAATACTGAAGAATTACATTGGTTTAACGAGCAAAGAATATATATTCATAACATGTATATCTTCTATATACCTAATTTGGATAATTCCAATCCATTAATTTCTATCAATTACATTTATAGATTTTCCTTTAACGTTTTTCTCTCCTTTAGAAGAATCAATCAATATCAAAAGTGGCACCAATAACATGGTACTTGGTCCAAGTGTATTAGTCAAATACTAATATCCTCAAACCTACGATTTTGAAGCGATTCACCATCATCACATGATTCACGTTCTTCCGGATTCATCTTTTACTAATCTTTTAGTATAGTAAACATTTTACCCATACCTCTTATTCATCCTATTATGACATATTTCATGATTGAACTACTATAGTTCATAAGGACGAATGTTTGTATAACTTTAATTTCTAAACCTATTGGGTGATAGGTACGCCTAGCATCACCATTCGCAAATGCTCATCCAATATGAGAATATGTTTCTAACTAAATTACACTTTATCATATTACAATCAAATAGTATTTTAGATATCAGAATATCTTTTAGATAAGATGATTTCTAAAGCGAATCTTTCAGCTCCTAGATAATCTTGATACTAAAAACTTTATTTCCAATATTAAGTATCATGGAGGCAAACGTGATCTTTTAGACACTAACTTTGGAAGCATTACTCAAGGATTAATACACTTATTAAACCTTATAGAGTAAGTGAGGCTTTACTTGAAAGTTTACTTTAGGAATTTTATCATTAAATTCAACAATCAAACAATACAGTACTAATTCGTAAAGTAAGTATCTAGAATTTTATAGTTCTATTATCTCAATTACAATGGAGCGCAAGGTAGTCTATAACAGATGTCAACTACAACAAACCTATGCAAATTCACTTAGATTTTTTAGTTTATAATACGAGTTCATTACCAGAACTCCCACTTAAACGAACATCCATCATCGTGGTTTTAGTGATTACATGGTCCTAATCCACTATAACACCCTGGATCATCACGGCTTATGGTATAGTTTCAAAGGTATGCATCAAAATGTCAGTCACATCATGATGTGACTCATGCTTAACCTTTCGGTCACTTGTGTTCTGAGGCCATGTTTGTACATGCTAGGCTCGCCAACGTTGAACTTTAGTGTATTTGCAGTGCATACATGGTTTACACCCACCGTATGTGAATGTCGATGTGTTTACACCCTATCATCATGGCCTGCTTCATAATGATGGACTTTATTGGTGGTGCACACTTAAGGGAGAACACACTAATTATGCACGACACGAGAACCACATCATTGGGGTAACATAGTATTACAAGTTTTTCCTGGTAATGGAGCTATGGGCGACATTTAGAGAAAACTCGACTAGTTTTCAAATTAAACTAGGGTTGATAAGATCGTGGTCGTCTGCTAGAGCTCGACCATCCCTTATATGTTGCCGCAAGACCCACTATCAAGAAGTGTATCCATGACTTCTTGTATAAAAAATGAATACTTTTGTAGCTCATCATTTATTGGAAAAAACAAAAAAGGTAAATATGTGGACGTTTTAGCACAAATCTCCGCAATTACTTGTTTGGATTTTACATATTTATTATTTTCATATGATATCTTTCTATAGGTTAGTAGATATTTTTATATGGCTATGTTCTATTTGTATGAGTAAAATAGGGATTAGGCTGTGGAGAGATGGCTGAGTGGTCGATAACTTCGGTCTTGAAAACCGGTATAGTCCTAGGAACTATTGAGAGTTTGGATCCCTCTCTCTCTCCTTTTGCTTATTGAATATGTTTGTTTCTTTAATTTTTCTTTATTTGATCATATTGTAATTAAGTTGAGAGATCATCTTATGATGCTACTGTCCTAGTTTAATACTAGTATAATAATATGCATAAAGTAATAAACATCATATGTAGATAAGTTTATGCGATATGATATGATCGTTGTGCCTTCATCTCCATCGAGTGTGCCGACATTGCACCAAGTCCATGGTGTCTCCATGTCATTGGCAGTTCATTTCATAAACACTTACCTAGACCATACATATCACATGCCCTCTACAAAATAAAGTTAGAATCCTCTACTTTATCTTTTGCAAGTTTTACGCGGCTGTTAGGGCTTTCGCAAGAGAACTTTTTCCACCTACGAACTTTCAATCGCAACATGGATTGACTAGTTGTTGCTTTAAATCCCCTTTTAGGGTGTCCTTTGTAAATACCATATCAACTAATGTAAGAGAGGCATACACCCGCTATCCACTTATATGGTACAAGCCATATGTTTGAGCGTGGAAGCAGTCTCGTGTAAGATAACACGTAAGGTTGGTCTAGGCCGCTTCATCAAACATTACCACGATATGAACAAGTACATGTGGGTGAGTAACAACTAGAAAATCAATGCCCACATATTTATATGTGTTCTAGCCATACCAACACATCTACGCATAGATCGGTTCTAATACCACTCAAGGGGCTCCGCAGTAGAAAACAAAAACATTCTTAGCAAAGCAAACACCGTAGCCAAGATCTATCTATGCAGATGTAAGGTAACGGAGGAATTAAGTGTTCATACCTTTGAAGACCAAAATCGTTTTCACGAGAAACATGGTTGATGGAGTCGTACGATGTAGCCGACCTCAAGGTCGTGTAGATGTCCAAGATCCAAGCTCAAAGAGACGAGCTCCAAGCTCCAAGCTCCAAGCACCACAACTGGCAGTGCCTCCAAGGATTTACACGCATCCGGTGTAGAGACGTCTCTAGCAGCACGACGACATGCGTATGATGGAGAAACCCCTATCCCCATATGCAGTTCTAATCTTGGGAACCACACATGAGGGAGAGGGAGAGAGAATAGGAAAATCCATTTGGGATGATCCGAGGGAGAGGGTGTGCCCCTTTCTATAATGGTGGGGGATGGGTGCTATCACCAGGATCCAGGCGGGGTGGGACTATTCCCACCGCCGTCCTAGGTGGTCCCCACGCACGGCGTAAGGCCCATGGCCGCCAACTCCCTTGGCCCCTCCTTGGGGTGCCTCCCCACATGGGCATTTCCCTCTAGGAAGGGCCCAATTAGGTGGACTACCACAAAATCCAATTTAGATTTATATATTTAATATTAATTCAATTAATCAATATTAAATACATAATATTTAATTTCTACCATTCCGATACACCTTTTGGACCCCTCCAGTCATCATTGGATATCCCCAAAACACTTCCAGTATCATCCTAGAACAATTCTAGTGTTTTCTCTCTTTTCGCCAACGATTTTGAATCAATCCCTAAGCATCATCTATCCTTAAGCGTGACACCCTATGGTTCGGGAATACACAGACATGATCGAGACACCTCTCGGATCAATGACCAACATCGGTGTCTGGAAACTCATGATGGCCCCCATGCATTCCACGAATAAATTGATCACTTGAATATTGAACGTTGAGTCTCATTCCCTTTACGACATGATACCTAGTTTGTCCAAGACCTGATCTCTGGTATCTACATACCTATTTCGATCTTTTTACCAATAAATACATTTACTCGTTCCCGTGATATTATATCTTCGTGACCTAGTCACATGTTTGCAAACTTGTAGATGTAATTTCACCGAGTGGATCTAGGGTATCTATCTGTCACATGGATGTGCAAATCCCAATAATTATGCATGCACCTCTACATTCCCTCTGAAATACCCAACACACACCTTTATGATCACCTTGTTACGCTGTGACAGTTGATGCAGTCTAAGCAGCCGCGGGGATAGTGATTAAACATGGTCTCACGGTCAAAGGAGTAAATCACTATGTTTTGCTAGATATCAAAATGCTGAACTTCGTGACTAGATCACATCGCAATACTAGGGTTCAGTGCGCGTCCATCACATCATTCATCCAATGACTTGACCCCCTTGTTGACATAAATGTCCATGCTCGGGAAATCTCGATCATCAACTGCCCAACGAGCTAGTCTAATAGAGGATACTAGGGACTTGCAATTAGTGAGAATTCCTCCATCGTTACACTAAAGACAAGTGTTTGTCGCTGAAACAATGAGTTCTTTGAGAAATAAATCTTCGTGAAAATTTAAGTGAGAGGACAATAAAAATGTTAATGAGGTTATTTGAACCTAAGTGATATGATCAGAGTAGCACAACACCATAAAGTGCTCTAGAGGCGTCTATAATGCTCATGGGTACCGTTTCTACAAACGTTGTAGTTCTAGAAATCTAAGTTCATATTGAACCTTGTGGATCGGGTGATATGCAAATAGCAAGACTTGAGGACAAAATGTCAGTTTTGGAAAATGAAATTACCGATTACATGCAAAGAAGCAATGATGAGCCCTGACTCCTGTAAATGGCTAGAGGCAATAAGAATTCGTGATAGTATCCATATATGAAAATCAAGTTATGAACTTGGTAGACCCTTAGGAAGGCATGAAACTTTTTAAAGAGTAAGTGGATCTATAAAGAAATAGACATGGATGTTTACATCCGCAAAATGGTCGACATGTCAGAAGTAATTTACGAAAAAGTTCAAAGAGTTGACTGTGACAATATTTGATCTTCCACATCGATATTTAGTCTACGTGGATTATTGTAGCAACCACTACATATTGAGATATGGTAGTTGAATAAATAAAACAACGTTTTTCTAAGAGAATGGTTACCTTGGATGTGTGCATGACACTATCCAAAGGGTTTTGTTAATTCGAAAGGTGCTAAAATATATGCAAACTTCAATGGTTGAAGTAAGCATAGAGGAGTTGAAATCTTGACCGTGATGAAATTATTAAAGAGTTTAAGTTCATGAGAAATGATGAAGATGCTTGTGTTTACAAGAAAGTAAGTGAGAGTGTTAAGACATATTTCCCATGCTTTATATGAAATACATTATGTTGATTGGAAATGATGTATCTTTTATGAGACATGAATTGATAATTTCATTAAAATTGGATTTTGATGAAAGACTTAGGCAAAACAAGAATATTAGACATCAAAGTCTATATAGATATATTAAAGTGATAATATGGTTATGTTGAAGTACATATATGACATATTAAATTAGTTCAATATGTTGGCATATTTGAGTGGGAGCTATGTGAGTTTCCTATTCAATATTTGACAAGAAAAGTTTTTGCCACATGGTAGCAAGATCAACTGTATTCACAACTGATAAATAAAACCTCATGATTAATTAAATCATGAATGCCATGATATGTACATATCTAGATGAGTCATATACTCTATTAGGATCACATACTAGGATGATTCATAAGATGATCATTATACAATAGTAATGGTATTCTTGTGTACTTTGGACGGACCAAGAATATGTGATGTATGCGAAAGTGACAAAATAGTTCAATGTAATGTGTTACATTGATGAAAGTTTTTGTCACACATACAAATAAAGTTTATCTCAATTAGGCTATGTGTTAATAAATAAGGTGGCATAGTGAAATGGAAGAAAGTTCCATGATGAATTTGGACTAGTTTGAAAGGTGTAACAGTATGACGAGTACTACAACAATGGCTAAGTATATGACTACTCTAACAGTAGCTTAAAAGAGGGTTTTTGTGTCAATTAGTTTAATTGTAAAACTAGGAGTAGTTCCAAGTGGGATATACTATGAAGATCTATTGTACATAAGTAGTGTCAACATAGTTTTGGCTTAAGAAATTGAGGTATTACCAGAAGACTAAATTATACAATGCCATCTCATTGAAGAATGGGAGATGCATAGACATGAAAATACACATAGAACTAAAAGTGTCAGTTCTGAAGATTAGGTTTACCACAAGAAATGTGTGTAGATAACACTAGAATCCATAGGTGTTAAAATGCGTTAAGAAATAACTAGATTATTGACTCTAGTACAAGTGGGAGACTGAAAGAGATATGCCCTAGAGGCGAATAATAAAGAGGTTTTTATTGAAATATCTCATTAGTTCATAATAGTTTTGGACCATGCTATAATTGTATTAAGCAGAAACACTAATACACATGTGGTATATAAACAGATCAAGTCCCTAGTATCCTCTAGTAGACTAGCTCGTTGGGCAGCCGATGATCGAGGTTTCCCGATCATGGACATTTATGTCAGCTAACAACTAGGTCATGTCATGGGATGAATGATGTGATGGACGCACACCCAACTCTAGTATTGCAATGTGATCCAGTCACAAAGTTCATCATTGTGATATCTAGCAAAATGTAGCGATTCACTCCTTTGACTGTGAAATCATGTTCAATCACTATCCTCGCGGCTGCTTAGACCGCATCAACCGTCACACCATAACATGGTGATCATAAATGTGTGCGTTGGGTATTCTAGAGGGATATGTAGAGGCGCATGCATCAATATCAGGATTTTCACATCCGCGTGACAGATAGATACCCTAGACCCACTCGGTGAAATTACATCTACAAGTTTGCAAACATGTGACTAGGTCACAGAGATATAATATCATGGGAATGAATAAATGTGTTTTTCAATAACACTATCAAAATACCCCCATACCCGGCGGATTTTTGGGGGTGGCATAAGCGAAAAGGACGGGCAAAAGTTGGTTGGACAACGGATGGGCTTTTCCAGCACCATGTCGCGGCGGTCACTTAGACACCATGGAAGACAGGATACCGGAGGATTTTGGTGTCATAGTAGGTGGCACGCAAGAGCGACATTATTCCATGTCGCGCTTGGGAAACAGTGTCATTACCTCTTGCACTGCGTAATTAAAGCATCGAGTGAATTTGTCATAATGCTAGAGAGTGGTCAAAGACATCCAGCTGATGGGTTAAGGTTGTCTTGCTAACTAGTGTGTCCCACCATGAAGCCCGGACTTTATATCTCATGCTTCCCTCCCAAATCCCTCTCCACAGATTTGCATCAGCGGCGATCGGTGGCGACACCGCAATTGAGCCTCTAATTGGTGGTGGTTATGTAAGTTAATTATATATTGATTCTAGTCTTGATCCAATTTGCCAGTTTCCTTTTTGGATATCATCTTAGATCTCATGAACACACTTTGGGTCTTTCCCCTAGGACGATGTGGTACCGCGCTGGATCTTTGATCCATCCTCGAACGGTGTCCCTATGAGATATCGCTACAAGAAAAGATGTGTGTGCGATAGATTCCCACACATACTTGCCGCTTGCCATGGCACGCACACCAGCCGTAGGTTCCTCGGCTACCAATTCAAAACGCCAAGGTGCCCATACTTGTTATGGAAGGATCAACCACTCGAAGAAACTACAACATGTATTTCCCAAAATGTGGAAGGAAACCAGGGACGGAGATCTAAGTGATAGCTTCGAGGCAGAGGAGTTCGAGAAGGAAGCGAGGGATCTAGCCAAATAAGAAATTGGGCCTTCACTAAGTAAGATGCATGATATTTGTCTAAATCTTGCTAGATCCCTAGAGCCTGCTAGGATTTCACTAGATGGCCTATCTTTGGATATTATTAATGATTAAGGATGTTATTAAGTTCTGAAAACCATGTTTATTTGTTTAGCTGAAAGGCAAATTGGGCGCACCATTATGGGCTTATTGTGCACATGCGGCCTACTTATTGAAGAGCCCATAAATCAAACCCTAACCAACCCTCACTGCTCCTATTTATATAATAAGCAACCCTTGCTCCTCCTTTTAACTACCACGACGTCACTGCACTCCCCCATTCCTCACATCGAGACTCAAACCCTAGATCTCACTAGCTGCATGAAAAGAATATGCCCAAGAGGTAATAATAAAGTGGTTATTATCTTATTACATGTTTATGATAAATGTTTATTTCTCATTCTATAATTGTGTTAACTGGAAACTTTAATACATGC
Organism: Avena sativa; assembly: GCA_916181665.1. Lineage (NCBI taxonomy): Eukaryota > Viridiplantae > Streptophyta > Magnoliopsida > Poales > Poaceae > Avena > Avena sativa. The sequence continues at coordinate 691,488,030 of OV702289.1, forward strand.
AAACAAAGAAAAGGCTCCTAGTAATGCCTCTCGTTACACTAGCTTGTTGATTAACAGATGATCAAGGTTTCCTGATCATGACATTGGATGTTGTTAATAACGAGGTCACAACATTGGTAGAATGATGTGATGAACATTCTCCCAAAGTATAGTAATACAATCATGCCATTATGTTTACATTGCTATGATGTCATTCGAAGTAACTCTAATCCTTAGACCATGAGATCACGTGAATCACTAACTCTGCAAGAGTACTTTGATTCCATCAAATGTCACACCATAACAGGGTGATTATAAAGATGTCGTTGAGTACTTGGAAGTCTTAGTTGAGGCTCGTGGATCAAGAGTGGGATTTGTCCATCCTGATGACAGAGAGATATACTCAGGGCCCTCTCGGTGATATCACATTAACATAGCTTGTAAGCAAGTGATAAGATCACTAAGAATGTTGTATCACGGGAACAAGAAAGGAGTACTTGTCAGTAACGAGATCGAACTAGGTATGAATGATACCGAATGATCGGATCTCGGACAAGTAAAATATCGTGAGACAAAAGGAATTGGTTACACGAAAAAGGTTCACACGATCACTAATTCATCATTGAATTAGTGGGAGTCATTATGGATCTCCGAGTCCCGCTAATGATTATTGATCAGAGAGAGTCTCGATCATGTACAAATAGTTAACAAGCCTGTAGGGATACACACTTAAGGGTAGTCGACACATTTGAGTGGATAGGGAACACATGATAAAATATTGGACAACACAGAAACTATTCTGATAAAAACTGCCGGAATAGTTTCGGTGTATCGAAATATTGCAAGGGGATAAAATGTTAATGTGTTCATTAAATGAAGTGTTCATTAAATGAACTAGTCATTAAATGAAGTATTCATTAAATTTAGTGGCATTAAACCAAGTGAGTGGAGAATTATGAGAGATGGCATTAATTTTGGTGGAAAATTAATGCAAGTGAGTGGAGGTTTGGGTGGAGATGGATTTATGTGAGTGGAGCATTCACCCACATGATGAGGGGAGAGTTGGGGGAACCTCTTGGGGTGTGATCACCCCTTGGGGCAACCTCCCCTCCCCTTATAAAAGGCCATATCCTCCTCCCCTCATCACACACCATTCCATCTCTCTCTCATATGTCCTTTGGATGGCATCTTCTCCCCTTGCTAGCTTGTCCATTGCCATGGGAATGATGCTTAGGAGAATACCTTCTCAAGATCTTCTCCACCACCACCACTACCATGTCACGGTACTGCTGGTAACATGGGCATACCCTACAGGTACTTGAGATTAGCATATACGGTCTAGCCCAGAAGAAGACCACGACGTTGCTAAGGCCCAATCGAGAATCAGGTGACCTGGGAGACTTCGACTCCTTGCAAAACATGTCAAACACAAGATAGAAATTTAAAGGGAAACCTTAATATGTAACTGAATGAGATATGCCCTAGAGGCAAATAATAAATAGGTTTTTATTATCATATCTCAATTAGTTTATAATAGTTTCATATTGTGCTATAACTATGCCAAGTAGAAACATTGGTACATGTGTGGTATGAAACAACCAAGTCCCTAGTAGCCTCTATTCATACTAGTTCGTTGGTCATGAGGATGATCTGGGTTTCAAGATCATGGGCATTTATGCCAATTAACAACATGGTCATATCATTGGAGAATGATATGATGGACATTCCTCGAAGGATTGCAACTCGATCAAGTCATATAGTTCATTGCTGCAACATCTATACCTAGACTCCTTTTCCTTAGACCGTAAGCTCATATTACTCACTGTTTCCTGAGGCTGCTTTGACTGCATCAACCGTCATCTGGTAATACAGTGGCCATAAAGGTGTACGTTGGGTATTCCAAAGGAACAGTAGATGACATGTGACTGCAAGACCGGAATTTGTTCACCCACATGATGACTAAAGATACATACGGCCGGCTTGGTGAGATTACATCCATAAATGTTGCAACATGTGACTCGGTCACGGGGATGTAATATCACGGTAACAAGAAAATAGAACTTGTTGTTAACGAGATTGAACAAGGTATGTGAGACCAATGATCGGATCTCGGACAAGTCATATCAAGAAACAAAAAGAAGTGGATGCTACATTTATCGGTTCAAACGACATTGTCATTAGGAATACATAGGGGTCACATGGATATCCCTGGTCCCTCTGTTGATCATTGATACAGATCATGTCTAGAGCATTCCCGAGCCATGAGAGGATACACTTAAGGGTACGATGAGAGTGATCATTCGTAAGATGGAATCATAGTAGAGAAAGAGAAAGCCAGAAATGTTCCGCAGAGAGATCCGAAGTTGTTCGGAGAAAGAATAAAGGAAAAGACCGGAAATGTGTTTTCAGGTAAATGAGAATTTAAATATATATTTATTATATGTTAATTGTGAATTAATATATTCTAAATAATATTTCAATTAAGATTTATAAAAGGCAACTTTTATATTAGGCCAAATCCCGAGGGAAAGGCCTAGAAGAAAAGCTGCAGGAAAAAAGGGAAAAAGCAAATAGCTAGCCCACGTGGGCGGAGGATAACAGCCACCGCACTGGGTGGCAAGCAGCTAGGCTGCGCTCGCAGGCAGGTGGCAGATACTACACGCCGCTGTGGGCAAACTGCAGCCGCTGGCTGCCACCGCTGCGGGCAGGCGGGAGCTGGGCCGCGGGCGAGGCCAGCCGGCCCACCCGGGCCGCCGGCTGCACGCGCGCCTGGCAGGCCACTGTCGTGGACCGGCCCACCCGAGCGACAGTCTCCACGCCGCCGCACGCAGGAGGCAAGGTGCGGGATTGGCCGCCCAGGGCCCACCCGGCCGGCGCCTGTGCTGCAGGCTGCTATTGATCTCTTTTTCCCTCTTGGGCTAAAATCAGCCCATCTGGCAGAACAAAATTCTCGCTGTTTTTCCTTTGACTATTAGTCCCACATGGCTAACGTAATGGGGAGGGCACACCCCTCCGCCTATATAAAGGGGTGCCCATGGGTGGGATTAGACACACAATTTGAGAAGTCTTGTCGTAGACTTTCTCCCTCCCTCTCTCTATGCCTTGTGACCATGGCCCCAAGTCTGGGCTGTGCGAACAAGGCACACCTATAGTACGTCGTTGCGCTGTAGGGATTCCTAGCCAGATATCAACTTTCGCACTCCCGGCGGGATCGGGGAGCCGGATGTCTCATCATGCACCGTATGTGTACGAAGACACAAGGCGCAACACTTGGGGCACTTAAATGTCGTGAGCCGGAGCTGCTGCACGATGAAGAAGGAGCAAGGGGTGACCTGTGAGGAGCTTCACGACCTTGAGGTCGGCTACGAGTACGACTACATCAACCACGTTCCCTCGGAACGTTAATCGCATATGGTCTACAAGGGTATGTATTCTCTACGCATTGGCTGTTACCGTATTACTACATAGATAGATCCTAGGCAGTTTTAGGGTTCCATCATAGGATTTTTTTTGTTTTCTGCCGCGGATCCCCTTCAGTGGTATCAGAGATGATCTATGCATAGGAGTGTTGTACGGCCAGTACACACAAGTTTTGTGCGGGCATTGATCCCTTAGTTGTTACCCTCTAACGTGTACTTGTTTATATCGTGGTATTGTTTGATGAAGTGGCCTAGAACGACCTTATGCATATTCATACGCGAGACTGGTTCCACACTCAACATACAGCTTATACCGTATAAGTGGCTAGCGGGTGTATGTCTCTCATTCGATAGTTGATATAGCATTTACAACGGAGGACCCCGAAAGGGGTGTATTAAAGACAACTGTCGGATCCATGTTGTGGTTGGAAAGTTCGTAGATTAGAAGCGGTTCTATTGCGAAAGCCCTAACAACCACGTAAAACTTGCAATAGATAAAGTAGAGGCGTCTAACTTTATTTTGCAGGGGGCATGTGATTATGATATGGCATTGGCCGTTACGAAGGTAAAGTAGTTTACTTTTCTGTTGCTAAGTAGTATAGTAATAGTCATTGTTCTGATGGATGACCTGGTGGAGGCGTCGTGGACTTGGCATCAAACCAAGGGCAAGATGGAGATCATGCCGGAGTGCTCGATGGAGATCAAGGCGCACAAAGGACCATATCATATCACATTATACATATGATGTTGATACCTGTTTTACATCTTGTTGTGTGCTAGTATTTAGATACCCAACGGTAGCAAATAAGATAATCCCTATTTAATTCCAATGTTCCATGTTCCCCTTGTGTGTGCACCACCAAGAAAGTTCTTTGGTATGAGGCGATCCATGGTACAGGCGTGGGTGTCAAACATATCTACGTTCGCATATAGTGGGTGTAAGCCATGTTGCACAGTGAATACACACAAGTTAGATTTGGTGAGCCTAGCATGTTACAGAGACATGGCCTCGGAACACAAGAGATCAAAAGATCGAGCATGAGTCACATGGATTATGTGATTGGCATTATTGAATGTCTACCTTTGAGGCTGCACTGATGGCCGTGATGATCGGGGGAGGTGTAGAGGATAGGGATCATGCGATCACTAAAATCGTCCAGGGGATGACAATTTTAGTGGAGACCAATTATAAATTGATCTCTTATTATGAACTTAGTCTAGATGTCTGTTTGCAAATATCTTAGTAGATCTTGGCCTATCCCATTGAGGTCCTTTGCGACCATGGGAATATATTGCTTAATTTGGAACTTAGCAAAAGGGTCCAACTTCATAGATTAATACCCATGCCTAAGGGATATCCTCGTAAAAGGTGATCTTCTCTTCTTGATACAATAACCATTAGGAGATAATTCGATGGCTCCAGAATGTTTGTGTTTTCTCCATAATCATCCAATAAGCCATTCTCCATTCGATGGAGAGTTGGGCTACATTTTATATTCTACAAAATAAGGCACATAGAGTACGAGCCTGAAGGGAATATGCTCGAGAGGCAATAATAAAGTGGTTATTATCTTATTCCATGTTTATCATAAATGTTTATTTTGCATGCTATAATTTTATTAATTGGAAATGTTAATACATGTGTGTTTAATAAACAAAATACGAAGTTCCCAGTAATGCCTCTCATATAAACTAGCTCGTTGATTAACAAGATGATCAAGGTTTTTTGATCATGGACATTGGATGTTATTAATAACGAGGTCATAACATTGGTGGAATGATCGATCCAATGTTTGGGGAGCTTCAGCAGCGGCGCGCCATCGTCAGCTCCGGCTCGTCATCAGCGGCGGGATCCAGAGGGCTTCCTTGTAATTTTTCCTTTGTTTCTGGACCTTTCTGTATGTTCGGAGAATTAATATATCATCCTTTTCACAAAAAAAACATTGGTGGAATGATGTGATGAACATTCATCCGAAGTCTAGCATTACGATCAGAGTCATTATGTTTATATTGCTATAACATCATACGAAGTAATCTTAGTCCTTAGACCATGAGATCATGTTAATCACTAATACCGGAAGAGTATCTTGGTAACATCAAACATCACACCGTAACAGGGTGACTATAAAGGTGGGTTCAGTGCTACGAAGGTGTTATGTTGAGGCTCATGGATCAAGAGTGGGATTTGTCCATCCTGATGACGGATAGATATACTCTGGGCCCTCTCGATGATATCACATTGAAATAGCTTGCAAGCAAGTGATGTGATCAGTAGAATGTTATATCACGGGAATGAGAAAAGAGTGCATGTCGGTAACGAGATCAAACTAGGTATTTGGATGCCGATGATCAAATCTCAGGCATGTAATATATCACGAGACAAAGGGATTTAGTTATGACGTTAAATGTTCACACGATCACAAGAGTCATCGTTGAATATGTGGGAGTCAGTACGGATCTCCAGGTCCCGCTGCTGATTATTGATCGGAGAGGGGTCTCGATCATGTCTGCATTATTCGCGAACCGTAGGGTGACACACTTAAGGGATACTGACACCATTTAGGAGCAAATATGTTTCAGATAAAGATTTAATAAAGCGCTAGAATTATTTCAATAGACACCGAAACTGTTTCGGGTGAAATTGTTGAAATTGGTTCTGCATGTGATATTGAAATGTTGGAGGGGGTTTTATGTGAATGTTTATTAATTAAAGTAATTAAAAAAATTCTGAATAAAATAAATAAAATAGTTTTATTTAATGAGAGCTTGCATTAAATTTGGTGGAAATTTATTGCATGTGAGTGGAAGTGTGAGTGGAGGCTTATTTATGTGAGTGGAGCATCCACCACATGAATGATGGAAGAGGTGGGGGCACCACCATGGATGCCACCCCATGGCCCTTGGCTGCCCCCTCTTACCTATAAAAGTCCCCCCTCTCCTCCTCACAACACACACCTCCTCGTGAAGGATCTCTCTCCCCCTCTAGTTATTCCCCATGGTCTCGGATTAGCGAGGTACATGTTCCCGGTGGCTTTATCTAGAAAGAAGTTGCTGCTTCTGCTGCTTTGCTGGAGCAAGGGACGGAGGTTGTTGGGGTACCGGATGTGTGTGCGATCACGGATGCACCGCTGCTTTGCGGTGCTGGAGTTGATGGTGCTGGATCTGATGGACGTGCTGGAGCCGGACCTGCTGGACTTCATCACGATCTTGAGATCGGCAAGTGTACGACTACATCATCCACGAGTTCCAACTCATTAACAAAGCTTTGTTGTCTTCGAGGGTAAGTTCTCTATGGATGTATATCCACCCGTTGCTTGTATCTAGTAGATAGATCTTGGCGTATAGTTCCCATCGTAGGAAGTTTTTTGTTTTCTATGCTACGAACCCAACAGTGGTATCAGAGCATGATCTATGCGTAGGTGCTTTACGCGGGTAGTACACATATGTTTATATGTGGATGCTGATGATTATGTTATTGCATCTTCTATGTATTTTGGATATTGGTGGCATAGTGGGATGAAGCGGCCCGGACCAACCTTACATGTCATCGCACATGAGACCAGTTCCACGACTTACATGCAACTAGTTTTGCATAAGTGGCTGGCGGGTGTCTATCTCTCCTACTATAGTCAATATATGATTTACAACGAGTTGCTAATAACTTAGTTATCATCGTTGTGGTTCCATGTTCGTAGGTAAGACCGGTTCTATCTTCGAAAGCCCTAAGCCACGTAAAACTTGCAATGAATAAATTAGAGGCGTCTAGTTTAGATTGTTGCTGGGCTAGTGTCATGATATGGTAATGTTGTAAGTTGATGTATGGTAGATACCCTTACAACACACCTAATGCGTAAGTTCCATAGACCTTGGCCTTACACACAAAGGAATGATAGAGATCATACCACGATGCACATGATGGTGATCAAATACACGGACCATATCATTCCACTTTACACATATGATGTTTGCATATTATATTGCTAGTTTGGCATTTTAGTAGCATTATAAGATGATCCCTCATTTAAATATCAAGATAAAATGTGTTCTTCCTTAAGTATGCACCGTTCTATGAATCGTGTTTCGAGACATCACGTGATGATCGGGTGTACTCGACTCTACACTTTCATACAACGGGTGTAAGACAGTTTTACACACGCGAATACTAAGGTTCTTACTTGGCGATCCTAGCATGTACAGACATGGCCTCGGAACACGGACCGAAAGGTTAAGCATGAGACATATAGTTGATGTGATGCCCATATTGATGCTCGCCTTTGAAGCTACACCGACTCACGTGATGATCGGACTTGGTGTAGTGGATTTGGTTCATGTAATCACCAAAAAGGCACGAGGGATGTCATTTTTGAGTGGGAGTTCATTTCTAATTTGGATTAGTCGAACTCAATTTGTCATAAACTAAATCGAAGTGAATTTGCATAATTTGTTGTAGTCATTGGCGTCTGTTCACTACCTTATGCTTAGTTTTAATTGAGATAATAGAACTATAGAATTCTAGATATTTACTTTATGAACTGGTATCGTATTGTTTTGAATGTCAATTTAAAGTTTAGAAGTCCTATTGCAAACTTTCAGCAAACTCTATTTACTCCATGAAGTTTAATAAGTAGTATTAAATCAAGAGTAAGAATTCCAATGTTAGTATCTAAAGTATCATGTTTGTCTCCATGATTATTGATATTCAAAAGTTGTTTTAATATCAAGATTGTCTAGGAGCTGAAAAATTGTTTCAGAAACCATCATGTGTGGAAGATATTGTGATATCTAAAACAATGTTTTTGGTTGCATTATGATAGAGTATAATTTAGCAAAATACATGTTCTCATATTGTATGAGAATTTGTGAAGGATGGAGATGCTAGGCATCCGAATCTCCCAAAAAGATTTTGGGAACTAACATTATACTCGTGATTCTTCCTTATAGGTTATAGTAGCTTGATCATGAAAGTTGTCATGATAAGGATGAATAGAAGATGTAAGTAAAATGTTTACTACACTAATAGATTACTAAAGAATGGATTTTTGAAAGAACACCAAACATTTGATGATGGTGATCCACTTCAAAGTGCAAGTCCAAAGGTATTAGTATTTGACTATATACACTTTGTACTATGTGTCATGTGAATGACACCACTATTTGATGTTGATAGATTCTTTTAAAAGAAAAGGAATTGTTGAAATAGAATCTATAAAATATTTGGCAGAAAAGAAAAGGTTGGAGATGTCCAACTTAGCTATATAGAAGATATACAGGTTATGGCTGTATTCCTTGCTTGTTAAACAATGTGGTTCTCAGGTATTGGATACCGAATTGGTTGGTGTGAAGTGTCATAGAGAACAACACAATTCATGAACTGCAATGGCCTAAGTAACTAGCAAGAGAATAAGTGATGATGTTCATCGAAAACAAATAAAGTGTTATTGTGTTTTCGTTGTCGTCAAACCTAGCCTTCAAGATTTGTTTTAATAATTATTATTTTGTTTCGGTATTACGAGAACAATGGTTATTCCGAATAATTACCGTATTCCATAAAGGATGGATGAACTTTTACAAGTCTAGTTGGAGAAATCACATCCATAAACATTATTGCTAAAATGTCGTAAGACAAATGATTGGAAGATCACTTATGAAGTGACATCGCTGTTTGAATTATATTGGAAAGTAAACATGAAGAAACTCCATGTTGATGGATTTTTGGAGTCTTTTGATTTTGATCAATTGACGCTTGTGAAACTTTCCTCGAGATAATTGAAACTCTATCCATAGGCCAAAGAGGAACGGATGACTAACTTATTAGATATTATGCATGTTGATGTATATAGTCCATTATGTGTAGCCATATGTGATGGATCTTTTTGCTTCATATGCTTTCTCCAGAAACTTGAGTGAATATATCTATATATTTACTTAATAAGGAAGAAGCATGAAACATTTGAAAATTGTTCAAAGACTTTCAAGATGAAGTAAAAAATCATTGTAATAGGAAAATAAAATATTTTATTAAATGATCATAAAGGAAAATATTTGAGTTACAGGTTTAGCAAAACACCTAAGATTTCAGGAATTGTTCCATGAATTTGCATTTCCCGATAAACCACAGGAGTATGGTATGTTCAAGAGATCAAATCAAACCTTGTTTGACATGGAAAGATCAAAGGTGTCATTTATAAAACTGCCATTATGTTTTAAGGATTAAAGCTTTAGATACTACCGCTTTTACACTGAAAAGAGCACCATCGTGATCCGTTGAAATGACACCATATGTTATGGTTTGGGATAAAACCCGAATTGTCTTTTCTTAAATTTTGGTATGCTATGAATAAGTAAAATGTTTACAACCAAAGTCGGATAAGCACGTCTTTGTAGGTTATCCCAAATAATTTGTTGGTAATTCCTCCATAACACCGAGGACAAAAGAGTTTGCCGCTTGGACGTCAAGTTTCTTGAGAAGGAATTTTTTGTGAAAAGTTAAGTGGGAGGACAATAGAACTTTGATAAGGTTGTTGAACCTTAGATATATGTGCTATGTAGCGCAGTGCCGGAAAGTGTCCCGGTGGCAGCCACAATGCTCATGGCTCCCGTGATTACAAAGGGTGTGATCTTGGAGATTAGAGTTCCTATTGAACCATGTGGTCGGTAAGAATCAAATAGTAAGATTTGAAACAGAAGTCGTTATTGTTTTGACAATAATGAACGACTGCATGCAAAGAAGCGATGATGGGTCCTGACTCCATAAAATGACTAGAAGTCATAGAATCCGTGATAGTATCCATACATGAGAAATCAAGTTTCTCAACTTGGAAGACCCTCCGGAAAGGCGTGAAGCATATCGGTCGTGTTTGGATCTATAAAGAAATAGACATGGATGTTTAACATCTATGAAATAGTCGACATGTCGGAAAGAAGTTTATGGAAATGTTCAATGAGTTGACCATGACAAGATTTGATCTTTCATAGCGATATTTAGTCTTGACGGATTAATGTAGCAACCACTACATATAATTTGGTATATGGTAGTTGAATAAACAAAACAAGATTCTTCTAATAGAATGGTTACCTAGGACGTGTACATGACACGGTCTGAAGGATTTTTGTTAATTCAAAGGGTGCTAAAAGGGCATGCAAACTTCAATAGTTGAAGTGAGCATAGCGGAGTTGGAATCTTCACCATGATGAAAATGTTAAAAGAGTTTAATTTCATCGGAGATGATGAAGATGCTTGCATTTGCAAGAAATTAAGTGGGAGCGCTGAGACAAATTTCCAATACATTATGCAGAGTACATATTGTTGATTGGAAATGATGTATCTTTTATTGACACAAGTTAATAATTTCATTAAAATAGGATTTCGATGAAAGACTTGGGCAAAACCGGAATATTTGGCATCAATGTCTATACGGATAGATTGAGGCGCTAATATGGTTATGCCAGACGTACATATATGAGATATTGAAAGGGTTCAATATGGAAACAACAAGAAAGGTTCTTGCTGCATGGAAAGGATTGTATCAAGATTCAAGTGTTTCAACACTTGGTGAGTAAAATCACATGAAGATTTTGATCGATTATACCGTGATATGTATATATCCAGATATGTCCTATGCTCTAAATGTTATGATCACATACCAGAATGATTCATAAGATGATCATTGGACGATAGTAAAGCTATTCTTATGAGATTTGGAAGAACTAAGAATATATCATGTATAAGTGACAAATAGTTAAAGGTAGTTCATTGTAAAGTGTTACATTGACACTAGTTTTGTCACAAGATACAAATTAAATTTATCTCAATTTAGACTATGGGTGACACAATGTAATGGAAAGGATGTTCCATGATGGATTTGGACGAGTTCCAAAGTTGAGACATTGTGACGGATACTACAACAAAAGGCTAAGTATATGACTGCTATAGTAGCAGCAAAGGAGGGCATTTGTGTTAAGTAGTTTGTTATCAAACTAGGTGTGGTTCAAAGTGGGCTAATACTATGAAGATATATTTTATGACAATAATATCAACATTTTTTAACCCGAACAAACTAAAAGTCTCACCAAAGGACCAAATTTATATAATGCCATCTCATTTGAGAATGAGTGATGCGTAGAGACGCAAAGACATGCAAATACACATGGACCTAAAACTGTCAGATCCGGAGATTATATTAACCACTAGCAATCGCGTATATGCAACACCAGAAAGCCATAGGTGTTCAATACGCAAAGTTTTCAAACTAGATTATTGACTCTAGTGCAAGTGGGAGACTGAAGGGAATATGCCCGAGAGGCAATAATAAAGTGGTTATTATCTTATTCCATGTATATGATAAATGTTTATTTTGCATGCTATAATTGTATTAATTGGAAACGTTAATACATGTGTGTTTAATAAAAAAATACAAAGTTCCTAGTAATGCCTCTCATATAAACTAGCTCGTTGATTAATAAGATGATCAAGGTTTCCTGATCATGGACATTGGATGTTGTTAATAACAAGGTCACAACATTGGTGGAATGATGTGATGAACATTCATCTGAAGTATAGCATTACGACCAGAGTCATTATGTTTATATTGCTATAACACCATACGAAGTAATATTAGTCCTTAGACCATGAGATCATGTTAATCACTAACACAGGAAGAGTATCTTGATAACATCAAACGTCACACCGTAACAGGGTGACTATAAAGGTGGGTTCAGTGCTACGAAGGTGTTATGTTGAGGCTCATGGATCAAGAGTGGTATTTGTCCATCCCTATGACGGATAGATATACTCTGGGCCCTCTCGATGATATCACATTGAAATAGCTTGCAAGCAAGTGATGTGATCACTAGAATGTTATATCACGGGAGCGAGAAAAGAGTGCATGTCGGTAACGAGATCAAACTAGGTATTTGGATGCCGATGATCGAATCTCGGGCATGTAATATATCACGAGACAAAGGGATTTAGTTACGATGTTAAAGGTTCACACGATCACAAGAGTCATCGTTGAATATGTGGGAGTCAGTATGAATCTCCAGGTCCTGCTCCTGATTATTGATCGGAGAGGGGTCTCGATCATGTCTGCATTATTCACGAACCGTAGGGTGACACACTTAAGGGATACCAACACCATTTAGGAGCAAATATGTTTCAGATAAAGATTTAAGAAAGCGCTGGAATTATTTCAATAGACACCGAAATAGTTTCAGGTGAAATTGTTGAAATTGGTTTTGCATGTGATATTGAAATGTTGGAGGGGGTTTTATGTGAATGTTTGTTAATTAAAGTAATTAAAAAAATTCTGAATAAAATAAATAAAATAGTTTTATTTAATGAGATCTTGCATTAAATTTGGTGGAAATTTAATGCATGTGAGTGGAAGTGTGAGTGGAGGATCCACCACATGAATGATGGAAGAGGTGGGGGCACCACCATGGCTGCCACGTCATGGCCTTTGGCTGCCCCCTCTTCCCTATAAAAGTCCCCCCTCTCCTCCTCACAACACACACCTCCTCGTGAAGGATCTCTCTCCCCCTCTAGTTATTCCCCATGGTCTCGGATTAGCGAGATACATGTTCCTGGTGGCTTTATCTGGAAAGAAGTTGCTGCTTCCGCTGCTTTGCTGGAGAGAGGGATGGAGGTTGTCGGGGTACCAGACGTGTGTGCGATCACAGATGCACCGCTGCTTTGCGGTGCTGGACTTGGTGGTGCTGGATCTGATGGACGTGCTAGAGCCGGACCTGCTGGACTTCATCACGATCTTGAGATCGGCAAGTGTACGACTACATCATCCACGAGTTCTAACTCGTTAACAAAGCTTTGTTGTCTTTGAGGGTAAGTTCTCTATGGATGTATATCCACCCGTTGCTTGTATCTAGTAGATAGATCTTGGCCTATAGTTCCCATCGTAGGATTTTTTTTGTTTTCTATGTTGCGAACCCAACAGAGCCATTGGATGGGTTTTCCTCCATCATGGATGAAAAGAGAATATTTAGAGAAACACTTAGCGATCTACCGTTAGAGTTGAGAACTCTTAGAAGGGCTTGATTGCAATAGGAGGTCATGGATGAAAAAGGTATATGTTAGATATACAAAATTATAAATGTGGTTCTTTCAAAACTCGTTGCAGTTTACAAAGTATTTGATACTTGTCCTGTTTTGTGAAAACAGGATGGTCTGCTTGATAATTGCTAGAGTTGAGGCAATGAAGCTTGATAACGGCAAGCAAAACAGTTGATGGCCAACATCACCTCTTTTCTCAAAGTTTATCATTTGGATTGGTGGACTTGAATATAAATTTGTAATCTTTGTTTGCGTGTCTTGCTTTTGGCGAGACGATTATTCATATGAACAAGTTACAAGCTAGTTTGTACTATTCTTATGAACAATACCGTTATGGTCATATTACGATTACAAACAAGTTATTCTCATCACTATGTTAATGATAATAGTTTAAACATTTATAAAAGATTGGAATGCTAAAAGATATCCAAAGTTTAATAATGAGATGACACTATAGTTTAAGTCATTTTGGTTATTTCATGTTCTTTATGAAGATCGGAGTCCTAGATGCTTAATCTGGAGGCTTTTCAAAACCATGCCTCTTGGGCAGAATGACTAAAATTCCGCATTCTGGTAAAATGGTGATATGCAAAGAAATGTTGAATCTTATACATAGTGATGTATCGTATTTTCAACAAGTAGTGGAAATCATTTGTTGTGGACTTAAGTGAATAAGCGTATTTACTTAATGAAACATGAGTTCAAAATGATTTGAATTATTCAAATGAGTTCACAACAATAAAAGGATATTGAAATTAACGAGAATGCGAAGTCTCTTCGATTTGATCGACATGACTGAAGTATTCAATTTAAGTTTAGCATAAAAGGGACTTGTGAAAGATGTTTCACAAATTATGATAATTGGATGAATTCAAACTGTGTTGAAATGTCTAAACATCATAATCATTTTGTATTAGATACATATTATCTCCTATCGGGGTTATGGTTATCGTTTAGAGTTAGAGATTGAAATAAGCAAGCACTCATTTGAAATACAAAGGAACATCTGAAGATTCGTGGAAACAACACCATAAGTGTTATGGCACATTTGAGTTTCTGGAGATTCTGATAAGTCGAAGTCGTGGCGAATAAACGAGTCTTTGTAGAGCATTCTTAGGAAGCTATGAATGCATCGTCCACAAGTTGACGTGTCTTGATGAAGATACAAGTGGAAGAAAGTAAAAGATCAAAACAAGGTATTTGACCTTACCTCCGAATTGTTGAGTGGCGCAGCGAAATTTGTCTCGTGAAACTAAACTCTACAAATAGAGGACAAACTGTTGATAATGATCATAAAGTTTCAAGTAAATACTTTTACTAAAGAAAGTAGGATTCAACTATATATTCTACAAGTTTGTGGAATTATATTGTTGATTCACTTGTCATGTTTTGAACAAGACATACCTACGAAATACAAAGAAGTGTGATGGACCTAAGTGCGAGAAATGAATGATCATTGAAATCTCGTTAGTGGAATTCTCGATTTGATGATGATCAAAGAAATTTGGAATGTCCAATATTATCGAGAGGACCTAGATTTGAGTGGGAGCAAATCATCTTGGCTAATTCATAATATGTAGCTGACATATTTTGAGTGGGAGCCAAGTGAAATCCCTGGATCTCAAACATGAATGTCATATTTGAGTGGGAGCGTGAAATCATTCTGTGATATGTGGACGACATATGTGAATGATGTGATTGATGTTAATAACGTTTAAGTCAGATAAATAAGGATGAAGTTGAAGTTATTAAACAAAGAGATCTATCAAGATAGATTGGTGGGTTTAATAAACACTAAATGTCGAATGCTTCCTGGACTTGATTCTGAAAGATGTTCAGAATGTCCTAAGACAAGATTGTGAAGAAGCTCAGTATGGAACAAGGTAAGAAAGAAGTTCTTGTTGTATGAAGCATTGAGTTAGTATTGCAACTATGGTTGAAAGAAAGAGATGCGTTGCATCTCCTATGCCTCAGCCATAGGTTCTTCCATATAACCATGTTGTATACTCGACATAAAGTGACTCGAAGTTCTGGTTGGTAGGACAAAGTCTTAACTATAAGAACGTGTCTTTAAGTGATTCCTGAGTTGATCACTAAACCAGAATTAAGTTTGTACTTAAATGGCAAGAAGCAAAGTAAGTGGCATAGTTGCATTTCATGCACTAGGTTCTACATAGATATAGAAGTATAAAGGCTCCATCTGATGTGATATATAATGTTATGGCGGGGCTAGTTCGCTTTTAACGTAGAACGATGTGTCCCAGGGCCCAGGGCCCATGAGAAAGCCCTCGAGGTTGATCTAAAGTCACTGTAAGCTCCTGGAATCTGGCCTTGTTCTTCTGCCATGACTATAGTATATACACAAAGGATAGCAAAGTGTGTTTTGAAGTTTAGATGACAACAGTGAAAACGACCGTCATTATAAACACTAGAAACAAAAGTTTCACTTTGTTGCCAAACAAATGCTTCGACCCATTATAACATAATGGAGTGAATGTCAAAATTAGGAAGACATTAACGATTTGCAAAAGACAATGATCTGGTAAAACAGAACATGGACATGATGTTTCCCATGAGCATGCATGATCTGTAAACGCGTATATGGTTTATATGAGTAAAATGCAAGCTGGATTATTAGTACTCTAGTGCAAGTGGGAGACTGAAGGAGATATGCCCTAGAGGCAAATAATAAATAGGTTTTTATTGTCATATCTCAATTAGTTTATAATAATTTCATATTGTGCTATAACTATGCCAAGTAGAAACATTGGTACAGGTGTGGTATGAAACAACCAAGTCCCTAGTAGCCTCTATTCATACTAGTTCGTTGGTCATGAGGATAATCTGGGTTTCAAGATCATGGGGATTTATGCCAATTGACAACAAGGTCATATCATTGGAGAATGATATGATGGACATTACTCGAAGGATTGCAACTTGATCAAGTCATATTGACGAGGGTTTAACTCGTCAATGCCCATTGTTATGGACTTGGGTTTTGGAGAAGGAGGGAGCACTGGAGACATCTATCGGCTAGCAAACAAGCACACAGGGGACAAAGGATTTACCCAGGTTTAGGCCTCATAGAGGTCCCTACTCCTGCTTGTCTGCTCGTGGAATTATCGAGGGAGTCGAAAGTTACAATGATGCGCAGATGAAATCTGGCGAGGGTTGCGAAAACTAGGGTTGCGTGTGTCCTCCTCGCCGCCCCCTCCTAGCCTTTATATAGATAGGCTAGGTCTCGGGTAGCAGGTCGAGTCGGTTACAAGTTAGGGTTTTCCCCTTTAAACTTTCTATCTTTAGCTTCTTCTTGTCCTTCAAGCAATTGAGAGTCCATAGGTTACTCGAGTCCCTCCATCCGGGCCTTGGCGACACCGTGGGCCTATACGTATTTGGGCCGTATATACCAAACTCGAGTACCTGTAAGGTATACCCATGTCAGTAGCCCCCGAGTGTCCAGTGGAATCGCAGATTCGACTGGGGACTTTTGAAGCCTTCGAGTGCCTGAATGAGTATATTTCGATTGCTTTTATTTGTGTCATAGGGATTGTTGATTTACGTGCCTGATATGACTGATGTATCGGTATCAGTTAACCACCTTAGGGTGAAACAACGCAATCTACTCGAATTCGAGTCCCCGGACTCGAATCCGGAAAAGTGCTGGTGTAATTCGACTCAGGCCACGGAGGTCTTACAGGAGTCGAATTCCAGTTATATGGGTGTGAGCACTTGACGCGTCCGTCAAGGCATGTTCATCATGCCTGTGGGCACGGATATGTTTCTGGTAGTGCGCAGTTAAATGCATTGCCAGGCCTTATTCAGGTCTTACCTTCACGCCGTAGGCGCGGCATCCGAATTTTATCATCGCGGAGAAGATTCGGGTAACCCAGGAGACGCAGTATCTTTGTAGGGGAAAAATTATGAGGCGGTGTCGCCATGAGTTTCGAGTGTGGATGTTATCAACACATAGTTTTTTGTTCAAATAATCATAGGGTGCGCGACCAGCGCTCCCTATGGGAGTAGCCCCCGAGTGCCTGGTTGAGTCGAAGACTCAGGCAGGGACTAAAAACTTCTGCGACTGCTGTCGTCTTTTGCTTGCTTGTTCGGTTGATAACCCGGGAAGGTAGTGAAACACCTTTGCGACTGCTATCATCTTCGCCTGCTTGTTTCAGTCGATGACCCAGGCAGGTGCAAAAATATTTTTGCGCATGATGTCTTCTTTTGCCTGCCTGTTTCTGGCGCTCCCTATGGGAGTAACCCATGTTCATAATCGAACTGTGTTTCAAGTGGTTGGGTTTGCCTTTTGTAATTGTCCATGTTCCTGCAAAAAGAAAAGAAAAATCGTAGGGTGCGCGGCCAGCGCTCCCTATGGGAGTAGCCCCCGAGTGCTTGGTGGAGTCGAAGACTCCTGCAAGGACTAAAAATAGTCGAAGTTCTCCATTGCATAGCCTTTTGGTGACGTCAGTGCTGACGCTTGTATGACCTTAGTTGCCCGCGTGAGCGGTTTTGATGGGACGTGACGAGCTGTGGGTCCCACTTTCTGACTTTGATTTGACTGGGCGTGCATAATCTTATTTTTAACTGTGCCTCCTCGATTTCCGCGTGTAATGGTAGAAGTGGGGGGACGGTTCGCGCTTCCTCTTCTCCACGTGTCCTCCGCGATGCGTGCCATGCGTCCAATAGGGTTTTTATCAGCCGTTGGATTGCATCTTCCAGGGGTTAAGTAGCGATGCCGCAGCGGTAATTTTCCCATCTGTGTTCTTTCTTCCTTTGCTGCCATCGCCATTGCCCTTTGCTTTCCTGCTTTCCTCTGCACCCACCTGCTCTACGATGCTGGACCAGCTTCGTTCGTTCCCAGCTATTTTCTTCGCTCTCATCACCGCCGCGCAATGGGGAAGAACAAGGGAGGCGTTGCCGCTGAGTCCGCGGCCACCCTCGCTGCAGCGAAGAAGAAGGGTGGCTCCGCTGCTGCGGCCACCAGCGCTGCCGCCGCCGGGAAGAAGAAGGTCGCGGGCACCCGCGTGACTAATGGCGCTTGGCGCCCCTCCATCATCAAAGCGTCGGATCTTCGTCTTATTTGCCAAGACGGAGTGATCTCTGCATCAGTCGCCGATTCGCGCGTCCCCAGCGGTGAGACCGTTCCTGTGCCTCCTGCTGGTTATCGAGTGATGTTTCTTGCATTCATCATTCGCGGTCTTTCCTTGCCTCTTCACCCCCTTTCTTCGGGGTCTTCTTTGTTTCTATGGGCTCCAGCTCCATCAGCTGTCCCCAAATTCCCTCCTCCACATTACTTGCTTCATCACCCTCTGCGAGTGCTGGCTCGGAATCGAGCCGCACTTTGGCCTTTTCAAACGTATTTTTAAATTGAAGCATCAGTCTGCATCTGGCTCTTTGGTTTATGATGTAGGTGGTTGCGAAATACATGTTGATCCATCCGCCACTTACTTCGATATCAAGCTCACCAAGTCCGTCCAGGGATGGAGGGACAAATGGTTTTATGTGCGCGACCAGAAGGCCAAGGACGAGCACTTTGGTCTCGCACCTTTTGATCCCGCGACTCCCTGCAAGAAGATGCGTTCTTGGAAGAACGTGATCATGCCTTCCGAACTCGCGGAGACAGATGTGTTATATCAGCGCGTCTGCGACCTCGAGAGTCGCATAGGCACAGAAGAGGGAGGCTGCGCCCTTGTCAGGACTTGGCTGCAGCGTCGCGTCCAGCCTCTCCAGGCCAGGGTCCATCCCATGTTCCAATGGGGTGGCGCTGATGATCCCACTCGCGTGTCTGCCGATGGCATGTCCGCGAGTGAGGTAGATAAGAGGGTGCGACTGGTCACGAAGTATACCCTCAAGGATGTACTTCCAAACGAGCCAGTCGTTCCTCCTTTCGATGCTTCGAATCCTCCTCTTGAGGTATGGTTGTGCTATGTAGTAGCGTATTTTCTCGATTGCGTCTTCTATTGCTTATCTGTTTTATTTTTGTATGCAGGAGTGGGCGGTGTAGCCTTGCATGCCTCCCCTCCCTGAGGGGATTATTCCTCGTGAGGCTATGGAAGAGGACCAGTCTGAGTCGACAGTCCCTTCCGATGTTGAAGAGGAAGCCCCTGAGTCCGAAAGTCCGGATACTTGCAAGCGTTCGCGTAGCGAGGATTCCGCGCATCGACTCCTTCCACTCCAGGGGGCGCGGCTGTTGGTGCGGAGTCGCCAATTCCCGCCGTTCCTGTGAGGGCTGTGGCATCGTCATCTCACAAGAAGATGCGATTGCCCAAGGAGTCTTTGTCGGAGTCGACAGAGGCCACATTTGATCTTGATAGATTTGACTGGTAAGTTTGCTAGTAAATTCGTTCGTCACTTGTTTTCTTCTTGTTGGCTTTTTCCCTGTAGTTTCCTTATCTGAGTGTGGATTTTGTCTTGTAGTCAAGAGGCGTCGTCATCTTCTGGTGACGTCGAATTTTTGAAGGAGTCAGGAGTCGCGACCTCAAAGGCCAAGATAGAGGTCGAGCGTGCTCCTTCTCCTCCAGCGGCGGCCCACTCCGGGCACAATTCTTCGAGCTCTCCTCACGTAGGGGAGCATCGAGTAGTAGCTCGGACGATGGTTCAACAATCTTCTTCGGAGTCGCTGGAGGACCATGTAAGTATATCTCTCTCTTCTCTTTTTTAACCTGGCAGTCAACGCCCTTTTGTTGCCTTTTGCTGATTCCTTCTTTTGCACGACAGCTCCTTGTCAAGGAAGCCGCGCAGGTGGCGGAGCAGGTGATGGCGATAGGTCGCCAGCATGCGATGCTGGAGAAGCGCCACCGCGTGGTCGAGAGTGAGTGTTCTATACCTATTTCTTGTCATCTTCTCTACACATTGGTATCATCGACTGACAGACAAATTTTGACTGTCCTATAGCTGAGCATAATGCTTTATTGCGTGACGTCGCCACGTTGGAAAAGACTCTGGCCGCAGCTGTGAAGGGGCGCGATGAGGCAATCGCGGCTCGTGATGAAGCCCAGAAGCGTGAAGAGGATCTGCGTGCCTCCTTTGCGGCCAGGGAGAAGTTGTTCGAAGAGCAACTGTTCTCAGTCGCCAAGGCCCTCTCAGGTATCTTTACTTGGCGGATATTTTTATTGATGTTCTTCTCTTCCTCTGCGACGCCGGTGGCATTCAGAAGTTTGATCCGTGTGTGTTTTTTGGTGTAGATGCTGGTGGCTTGAGTTTTGATCCACGAGTCCTTGGTCGTGATGACGCTCTGGCGGGCGCGGTATCTGCGGTCGAAGACCGTAGCGCCGCTGTCCAAAATACGTTGTCCAAAGCCAAGGCCACCCTGAGTCGTCTCTAGGAGGAGCTGATGCCGAAGGCGGAGCTGCTCGACAATGTTGAGGAGCTGGTGGAGTCACTCGCTGGGGGTGTGCCTGCCACGTACAAGAACTCCCTCCGCGCAGCTAGTGCAACCATGTCTCTAGCCATGGTGCAAGCCCACGGAGTCAAAGTGGATCCCTCGGCGGTGTCGAAGACAATGCCTGTTGGCGCGGATGGTCAGCAGGTAGTGTTCGCTCCCTTTGGGACTGCCTGTGCCAAATATGGCCATTCCTTGATAAACACCGTTGCCAAGTATTCGGAGGAGCTCAATCGCGCCAAGAAGGCGGCGAAAGCTTCGGCCTCAGGGGCCAGCGGAAAGTCAGTGGCATATGATACTGCCACGGACTTGATGAAGCCCCCGAAGTCCTCGAAGTCGAAGAAGCCAGCTGCCCGTAGTTAGTTTCGTGTAATAGCTAATGAACTCGCTCTTTTGATTGTAGCTCATGCCTGTTGGTGGATGTGTTTGTACATACTTTTATTGATCCTGAATGCACCTGTTACTTTTGGCTTTTGAGTTGGTCGCCTTATTTTTGCTTCTGGCTTGATTTTTGGTAGGGTACATCAAGTGGCCCTGTGGGGGGAACCCTGGACTCACCATCTTTTGAGGATGCAACGGCACCATCATGCTCCAGAGTAGAGGAACTTTCCTTGCTTTCGCGACTTCGTGATCGCGTTAAGCAGCTGGAGCGTGAGTTGCCCGTGATCCGTGGTAGCGCCGACGTGTGGAAGTCAAAGGCTGAAAAAGCCACCGCTCGCGAGCAATATCTGCTTGGCGAGGTGACGCAACTGGGTGACCAGTTTAAATGTTAGTTTGCTCATCCTCATATTTTTCGTTGTAGTTAATCGCGATGGTACGTTGTACTCATGCTGTTGATGCTGCTTCGTGTAGTTATTAGCGCACACCGTCCGCAGGAGGAGAGATATAGGATTGCCATCCGCCTTCATGATCTTACTCAAGATCAACTTTAAGAGAGTGGATACTTCTAGGTAGATCATGATCGTGCGACTCTGGTGCAGCTCTGTTCGGGGGTGGCCCAAGTGGTGGTGGTGGTGCGCCATGTGCCACGGCGCCTGGAGCAGTTCCGTAGCCTCTTTCGACCGTGTTGCGGTTCATCCGCACCAATCCCTCGTGTAGCTTGAGGAACTCACGACAGTCCTTGAGGAGGTGACTGGACTTTCTCTTGCCGTCATGCTTATCGATGTAGAAGAGTACCGTGCATGGTCCGGACAGTTTTTCTTCGATGGTGGTCGCGGGTGCTTCATCGCGGGTGCGGCGTTGCCATACTTGCGTGGTTTTCCCGAAGTCGCGATATCCGCCGCTACGGTATCCGCTGTTGCGGTTGTCGTCGCGTCTATCGGCGTAACCGGCAGCGACCATGTTGACATCATCGCGATCGTCGTAGACGCGCATACGACGTTTGCCCCGACGGTCGCGTCTGAGTTCTGCTTCCTCGTCAGAGTGAGCGCGGTTCTTCAGCGAATCTTCTCCATCAGCCCACCGGTTCGCGATCTCCATCAGGTGGTCGATGGTCTTGGGCTTTGAGCGTCCTAGCTCCTCCCTGAGTTCTATGCGGCGGACACCGTCGTTGAATGCATCAATCGCACGGTCTTCCGAGATGTTCTCCGCGGAGTTCTTGATGATGGACCACCTTTGGATGTAGGAGCGCAGCGATTCACCAGATTTTTGCTGGCAGCATCTCAGTACTTCGATTGAAGCAGGGCGTTTGTATGTGCCCTTGAAGTTGCGTACGAAGCTGTAGACCAGCTCATCCCAGCTGCGAATGGATCCGCGCGGGAGGTTGTTGAGCCATGCCCGGGCTGCGCCTTGCAGCTGTAGCTGCAAGTATTGCATGGCAGTACTTCGACTGCCTCCGTGCAGCCTGACTGAAGAGATGTGATCCTCCAGCCAGATCTTGGGGTCCTGTAGACCGTCAAATTTCGGGTTCTCCGATGGGAGTTTGAACCCTTTAGGCATTCGCTTCTGCCTGATGGATCTGCTGAAGCATCTGGCACCGCAGAGCTCTCCATCTTCTTCTTCCGAATCAGTCGACCGAGCACGTCGTGCCCTTGACTTGTCGATCTTGCGATGCGTGAGCTCGTCGCGTGCATCGTAGTCGCGATCGTGTCGTCGTGAACGGCAGCGTCGAGACAGGTCGTGACTGTCGTCGCTTGATGAGGACGAGGAGTAGCGTTTTGCTAACGCTTTGCCCTTTTTGGGGTCTGGTATTGGTTCTTTGTCGAGGGCGGCCTCAATTAGCCCAAGGCCCGCGATCGTAGATCGGTGCATGGCCGTCCGAGGATCTCCAGCTGGTGGCTGGTTATTGAGAAGGTACATGGTGGCCGCTGTCACTGCGGCTTGCAGCATCCTTGGAACCACGTTGCCTCTCGTGTCGACTGTCATAGAGCCGAAATCGAGGATTTTTGCGGCGTCTATGCGTTCTTGTTCGGTGAGGTGAGCCATCCGCGACTGCCTCTTCTTGGCGAGATGTTCGTTGCCTCTTGAGGAGGATCCTCCGTAGGAGGAGAGCCCAGCACGATGAAGGCTTGACTCGTCTGCCGCCTTTTTGCGCGCCTCAAGTTCCACGATTGCTTGTTTCTGGCGCTTGAATTCCTCCTTTAGGAGCCAGTGGTAGCCCATCAGTAGTTCTTGCGGAGACCCGAGGGGTAGAGGTGTACCTCGTAGGGCTTCGCGGCAGCGTTCCCACTCTTGCTCGTTGAGCCTGATCACGACGCGTTCGCCGGTTTGCTCGTTGATTATGGTAGGGGGTTCGACTGCTCCTCAATTGCCACCGTTGCCGCCGTTGGTGGCGTTGGACGGGTCAGGGCCGTTGCCACGGTTGGCGGAGGTGTCGCTCGCGTTGATGACGGTGCACATGAAGTGATTTGGGAGGCTGTTGCTTCCACAACTTTCAGATCCGGAACCGTAGGTTCCTTCTTCAGTGGCCAGATCGCTTAGATCGGAGTCACGACTGCTGTCGCTTACCATGTTCCCGACCGCTGCTGGAGCATTGAGCTCGCTGAGGGTACCGATCGATGGAGGGAACCATGATGCTGGGGCAATCGCCGGTGCTGTCGGCTGATCAGGCATGCGAAGCGTGCCCATCTGACCAACTTGGAAGCGGAAGCTCCCAATTATCAAGCTGATTCCTTCGCCCACGGTGTCGAAGGCCGGGCGAGTGGCCGGCGTATGGACGGTGAAGTCGAAGGCACCGAAGGGCTGGCGAATCTCTGCTGTTGTAGAGTTGTAGATCGCGTTTGATGGGGCCGAAGAAGCCGCAACATCAGCGCTCCCAGTTCCCACAGACGGCGCCAATTGACGAGGGTTTAACTCATCAATGCCCATTGTTATGGACTTGGGTTTTGGAGAAGGAGGGAACGCTGGAGACATCTATTGGCTAGCAAACAAGAACACAGGGGACAAAGGATTTACCCAGGTTTAGGCCTTGTAGAGGTCCCTACTCCTGCTTGTCTGCTCGTGAAATTATCGAGGGAGTCGAAAGTTACAATGATGCGCAGATGAAATCTGGTGAGGGTTGCGAAAACTAGGGTTGCGTGTGTCCTCCTCGCCGCCCCCTCCTAGCCTTTATATAGATAGGCTAGGTCTCGGGTAGCAGGTCGAGTCGATTACAAGTTAAGGTTTTCCCCTTTAAACTTTCTATATTTAGCTTCTTCTTGTCCTTCAAGCAATTGAGAGTCCATAGGTTACTCAAGTCCCTCCATCCCGGCCTTGGCAACACCGTGGGCCTGTACGTATTTGGGTCGTATATACCAAACTCGAGTACCTGTAAGGTATACCCATGTCACATATAGTTCATTGTTGCAACAGCTATACATAGACTCCTTTTCCTTAGACCGTGAGCTCATATTACTCACTGTTTCCCGAGGCTGCTTTGACTGCACTAGCCGTCATATGGTAATACGGTGGCCATAAAGGTGTACGTTGGGTATTCCAAAGGAACAGTAGATGACATGTGACTGCAAGACCGGGATTTGTTCACCCACATGACGGGTAAAGATACATTTTTTTCGAAAAGGAGCCAACGCCTCAGCCTCTGCATTTGAATGATGCATACGGCTTGTTTATTTCTTTATTAATAAAAACTATTCGTAGTCTCCATCACCAATACAAAAATAAAGATCATAAAATGGTATACTCATAACAGCCATCTAGAACAGACAGGCACAAAAGGACACGATGCCATCAACAAGTGATTCTGAGATCAGATCGCCAGCCACACCGGCTGAATAATTCATGTGCGACCATCTCCAAAAGGTTGCACCCAGTAGCCATTGCTTGTCGATCCGCCGCTGGTTGGAGATAGGACCATGTATGGATCCAGTGGGAAGCCAAGTGAATAACCTGCAAAAAATTAATATTTTGTGCTCTGTTAAAGATAAAATCATTGCGTACGTTCCAAATAGCCCAAAGAATAGCGCAAGCTCCCACCCGAATTTGGATTTTTTCTTTTTTTGTGGTGCCCTTGAGCCAGTTACCAAAAAGATTGTTAATACTCGATGGTGGTGATATGTTAAAAATCATGTGAATAATGCGCCAAATAATATTCGCGAAAGAGCATTCAATAAAAAGATGTTGAATAGTCTCGTCTTTGTCACAAAAGCAGCAATTGGCGTTTCCCTGCCAATGACGTTTTCTCAAGTTGTCTTTAGTTAGGATGACCTTTCTATGAACAAACCACATAAAAATCCTGATTTTTAAAGGGGTTTTGATTTTCAAAATATACTTTCTAAGAAACCTTGTGTTTCCATTCAAAAGGTCAAGGTACATAGATTTAACGGTAAAATTACCACACTGTGTAAGTCGCCAACGAAAATTGTCACATCCCTCCGTAAGATTAATTTATATGAGTCTAGATACGAGATGCAACCACGCATCCCACTTATTCCCTGTTAAAAGTCTCCTAAAATTCACATTCAGTG
This sequence comes from Avena sativa, assembly GCA_916181665.1. Taxonomy (NCBI): domain Eukaryota; kingdom Viridiplantae; phylum Streptophyta; class Magnoliopsida; order Poales; family Poaceae; genus Avena; species Avena sativa. Next base: position 691,513,773 of record OV702289.1, read on the forward strand.
GATTCGATGAGAGCACGTCAGCCACGGTAACTTGTTTCCGTTGCACAATATTATACAGTATGGTATATTGTTGTGCTAGAGGTGTGTCTCCTAACCAAACGTCCTCCCAAAATCTGGTGTTGGTTCCATCCTTAACTTCAAAACGGCCCCTAGAAAAAAATTCTTGTTTTACTTTCATTAGGCCCTTCCAGAACGGTGAGTCATTGGGTTGTGCAGTTACTTGTGACAGAGTTTTTGAATGCAAATATTTATTTTGGAGCAACTCCTGCCAGACGCCTTTCTCATTAATTAGTTTGAATAACCATTTACTAAGTAAGCATTTATTTTTGATTTCTAGAACCTCCACTCCAAGTCCTCCTTGGTCCTTCGAAGGTTACATACGGCCGGCTTGGTGAGATTACATCCATAAATATTGCAACATGTGACTCGGTCACGGGGATGTAATATCACGGTAACAAGAAAATAAAACTTGTTGTTAACGAGATTGAACAAGGTATGTGATACCAATGATCGGGTCTCGGACAAGTCGTATCAAGAAACAAAAGGAATTAGATGCTACATTTAGCAGTTCAAACGACATTGTCATCAGGAATGCATAGGGGTCACATAGATATTCCTGGTCTCTCTATTGATCACTGATATAGATCATGTCTAGAGCATTCCCGAGCCATGAGAGAATACACTTAAGGGTACGATGAGAGCAATCATTCGTAAGATGGAATCACAGTAGAGAAAGAGAAAGCCAGAAATGTTCCGTGGAGCGATCCGAAGTTGTTCGGAGAAAGAATAAAGGAAAAGACCGGAAAAGTGTTTTTGGGTAAATGAGAATTTAAATATATATTTATTATATGTTAATTGTGAATTAATATATTCTAAATAATATTTCAATTAAGATTTATAAAAGGCAACTTTTATATTAGGCCAAATCCCGAGGGAAAGGCCTAGAAGAAAAGCTGCAGGAAAAAAGGGAAAAAGCAAATAGCTAGCCCACGTGGGCGGAGGATAACAGCCACCGCACTGGGTGGCAAGCAGCTAGGCTGCGCTCGCGGGCGGGTGGCAGATACTACACGCCGCTGCGGGCGAACTGCAGCCGCTGGCTGCCACCGCTGCGGGCAGACGGGAGCTGGGCCGCGGGCGAGGCCAGCCGGCCCACCCGGGCCGCCGGCTGCACGCGCGCCTGGCAGGCCACTGTCGTGGACCGGCCCACCCGAGCGACAGTCTCCACGCTGCCGCGCACGAGAGGCAAGGGGCGGGATTGGCCGCCCAAGGCCCACCCGGCCGGCGCCTGTGCTGCAGGCTGCTATTGATCTCTTTTTCCCTCTTGGGCTGAAATCAGCCCATCTGGCAGGACAAAATTCTCGCTGTTTTTCCTTTGACTATTAGTCCCACATGGCTAACCTAATGGGGAGGGCCCACCCCCTCCGCCTATGTAAAGGGGTTCCCATAGGTGGGATTAGACACACAATTTGAGAAGTCTTGTAGTTGGCTTTCTCCCTCCCTCTCTCTATACCTTGTGACCATGGCCCCAAGTATGGGCTATGCGAACAAGGCACACCAGTACGCTGTTGCACTGCAGGGATTCCTAGCCGGATATCAACTTCCGCACTCCCGACGAGATCGGGGAGCCGGAGGTCTCATCGTGCACCGGATGTGTACGAATACACGAGGCGCAACACTTGGGGCGCTTAAATATCGTGAGCCGGAGCTGCTGCATGATGAAGAAGGAGCAAGGGGTAACCTGCGAGGAGCTTCGCGACCTTGAGGTCGGCTACGAGTTCGAGTACATCAACCACATTCCCCTCGGAACGTTAACCGCGTACGGTCTAAAAGGGTATGTATTCTCTATGCATTGGTCGTTACGGCATTACTACATAGATAGATCCTAGGCAGGTTTGGGGTTCCATCGTAGGAAATTTTTTGTTTTCTGCTGCGGATCCCCTTCAGTAACCGACTCGGCCTGCTATCCCGAGACCTAGCCTATCTATATAAAGGCTAGGAGGGGGCAGCGAGAATGATATCCGCAGCCCTAGTTTCCACACCATCACCAGATTGCATCTACGCACCCCTGTAATTTTCGACTCCACGATAATTCCAAGAGCAGACAAGTAGGAGTAGGGTCCTCTACGAGGCCTGAACCAGGGTAAACCTCGTGTCACATGTGTGCTTGTTTGCTAGACGATCGATGCCTCCAGTGCTCCCCACTTCCTCGAACCTAAGTCCATCTATGATTGGCACTGATGAGTTAACCCCTCATCAATTGGCGCCGTCTGTGGCAAATAGGAGTGTTGATGTTGCGGCTTCCTTGGCCCCATCAACCGTGATCTACGACTCCGCAGCAGCGGAGACTCGCCTCCTCTTTGGTGCCTTCGACTTCACCGTCCACACGCTGGCCACTCGCCCGGATTTCGAGTCCGTGGGTGACGGAATCGGCCTGGCGATCAGGAGCTTATGCTTCCAAGTTGGTCATCTGGGCACACTTCGCCTCCTTGATCAGCCGAAGGTTCCTGCGATTGCTCCTGCATCGTGGTTTCCACCCCCAATCGGCACCCTGAGCGAGCTCAATGCCCTGACATCAGTCGGAAATACGGATAGCGACAGTAGTTGTGAGTCCGATCTGGGCAATCTGGCAATAGAAGATGGAGCCTACGGCTCCGGATCTGAAAGTTGCGGGAGCAACAACTTCCCTAGCCATGACATGTGCGTTGTCATCAACATGGTCGTCAATGGGGATAACACTGGTACTAGCGATGGCATCCCAGTAGCGAATGGTGGCCCCTCCAACAGCGCCCCCACCAACAACAGGCTAGAAGGCCGTCCCCCTGGCGACGGGCCCATCCCAGAGGATCAGCCGAACCTCTCAGAAAATGAAAATACCCAAGAACGCGTACTGATAAAGCTCAACGACGCTGAGTGGGCCCGCTGCAGGGAGGTCCTACGGGGCAACCCCCTACCACCCAACTCATCGCAAGACATGTTGATGGGTTATCACTGGCTGCTCAAGGAAGAATTCAAGCACCAACAACAAGTAATCGCCTAGCTCGACGAGCGCAGAAGGGCCACGAACGAGTCGAGTCTCCGTCGAGCTCAACTCTCTTCCATCGGAGGATCCTCCTCTAAAGGAAACGATCACACAGCCGCTAAAAGACGCTCTCGACTGCCTCACCTCACTGAGAGGGAGCGAGTAGAGGCCAGTCGAGCCCTCGACTTCTCGTTCATGATGGTGGACACACGGGGCAATGTACTTCCGAAAACTCCGTAGGCAGCGGTGGCAGCAGCTACCATGTACCAGCTCAACAACCAGCCACCGGCTGGAGACCCACGCTCCGCCATGCACCGATCTATGATCGCTAGCCTGGGACTAGTCAAAGCTGCACTCAGTAAAGATCCAGCGCTGGAGCCGAAGAGAAACAAAGATCTAGCCAATTACTACTCTCCTTCCTCCTCTAGCGGCGACGACCATGACCTGTCACGGTGACATGACTACGACTACGACGTGTGTGATGACATAACACATAGCAAGGTTGACAAGATGCATGCAAGGCGCGCCCATTTGACTGACTCGGAGGATGACGGGATGGAGCTCTGCGGTGCCAGCTGCTTCAGCAGAGCCATACGTCAAAAGCGAATGCCCAAAGGGTTCAAACTCCCGTCAGAGAACCCAAAATTGATGGCCTCCAAGACCCAAAGATCTTGATGGAGGATAATATTTCCTCCGTCAGGCTACACGGCGGAACCACAAGCATGGCCATGCAATGCCTCCAACTACAGCTGCAAGGCACCGCTCGTGCATGGATTAACAACCTCCCACGCAGATCGATTCGCAGCTGGGATGAACTGGTCTACAGCTTCGTGCGGAACTTCAAGGGCACTTACAAAAGGCCCGCATCAATCAAAGAATTGAGAGCCTACTATCAAAAGACTGACGAGTCTATGCACTCATACATTCAAAGGTGGTCCATCATCAAAAACTCTAGAGAGGACATCTCTGAGGATCGCACAATCGACGCATTCAACGGCGGCGTACGCCGCAGAGAGCTCAGGGAGGAGCTGGGCCGCTCGAAGCCCAAAACAATCGACCACCTAATGGAGATCGTGAATAGGTGGGCTGATGGATTGGACTTGGTGAAAAACAACCATGCCCACTCAGATGATGATGACGACCTCGGTCGTAGACGTGATCGCCGAGGAAAACACCGGATGCACGGTTACAAAGACCACGAGGAAGTCGACATGGTCGCGGCTGGCTACGCTGATAAGCGCGACGACAGCAGCCGCAACGGCGGATATCGCAGTGGTGGATACTGCGACAGCGGAAAACCACGCAAGTATGGTAACACCGCACTCGTGATGAAGCACCTGGAACATCTATCTAGGACAAACTATCCGGACCTTGCAACGTGCATTTCTACATCGACAAGGATGATGGCAAGAAAAATCCAGTCACCTCCTAAAGGAATACCGCGAGTTCCTCAGGATCCACGAAGGCCTGGCCTAGATGAATCATGACGCGATAAACCAAGGCTATGGAGCTGCCCCGGTGTCATGGCTCACGGAGCGCCGCCACCACCACCCGGCCCACCCTGACCTACGGTCGCGCCAATCCAGGACAATGGAGGCGAGCAATACCCGCGAGCACTGGGAAATATGGGAATGATCCAAAAAAGACGCCCATTAAACCAGGTGCAAAAATCAATCACTCGCCAAGTCAACCTGGCGATGAACTATCCACCCTCCACCATCGAGTACCTCAGTGGGTGTGAGTCCTACATTACCTTCGACAAACCCGATCATCCACGTCAAGTACCTCGCCTAGGTCACTGCCCCCTAGTGCTCTAGGCACAAATTGGAGGCTTCGAGATGAGTCGCGTCTTCATGGACGGAGGCAGCGACATCAACCTCATGTTCGCAAGCACCTTGTGCGCCATGCAAATCCCCCTGTCATGCCTGGAAACCTCAGACACAATGTTCCACAACATCGTCCCAGGGAAGGGCATATACCCCCTGGGCAAGATCAGCTTGGACGTCATCTTCGGTACACTAGCAAACTTCCAATGAGAATGCATCAAATTCGAAGTGGTCGACTGGCCCTCGCAGTACCATTGCATCCTCGGACGTGTCGCGTTCGCGAGGTTCATGGCGGTGCCACACTACGCCTACCTGCAGATGAAGATGTCAGGCCCTAACAGCATTATCACCATCAATGGAAGCTTCGAGAGGTCAGACAACTGTGACAGGGAATTCAACATAATATCCCAGTCTTTTGGCATGCAGGAGGAGCTGGCGAGGTTGAAGGAGTTGACAAACAACAGTCTACCTCCTCCGAGTAAGCCAAACTCACCTGACCAGTCCTTCGACTCATCGGTCCACACCAAGGTGGTCTAGGTCCATCCAATAGACCCGACCAAGATGGCCCTCATCGCCAACAACTTGAGTCCCGCATAGGAACTCGCGCTTGTCAAACTCCTCCGTGAGCGTTGGGAAATCTTCGCCTGGTGTCCAATAGACATGCCAGGGGTTCCTAGGGAATTCGCCGAGCACTCATTCAACGTAAATCCTGAAGCAAGACTAGTGAAGCAGACAATACATCGACTGTCGGAGCCAAGGGAAAAAGCAGTCGATACGGAAGTCAACGGACTCCTCGACGCCAATTTCATACGAGAGATCAAGGAAAGCACTTGGATAGAAAACCCCGTGCTCGTTCCTAAAAAGGACACAGATATCCTGCGGATGTGCGTGGACTTCACTTCCTTGAACAAACATTGCCCAAAGGATCATTTCCCATTGCCGTGGATCGACCAGATAATCGACTCCACCGCAGGATGCGAGCACCTCTGCTTCCTTGACGCCTACTCAGGCTACCACCAGATTCAAATGAAGGAGGAAGACCAGGAGAAAACTGCGTTCATCACGCCCTTTGGTGTCTTCTGCTACACAATGATGCCCTTCGGGCTGAAGAACGCAGGGGCCACCTATCAGCGGTGTATGCAGGCCTGCCTCAAGAGCCAGCTTGGCCGCAACATTCAAGTCTACATCGACGACATCTTCGTCAAAACTAAGGAGGAAGCATCGTTACTCGACGATCTCCGCGAAACCTTCGATAACCTCGACCGCTACCGGATCAAGCTAAACCCGGACAAATGTGCCTTCGGTGTACCATCTGGGCAACTACTCGGGTACCTTATCTCCGCGAGAGGGATCGAGGATAACCTGAAGAAAATAAAGGCCATATTGTCCATGGAGAAACCAAAGAACGTCAAAGGCGTCCAACAGCTAGCTGGGCGAATCGCGGCACTCAGCCAATTCACCAGTCAAATGGGCGAGAAGGCACAACCTTTCTACCAACTCCTTCACAAAGCTAAAAAGTTTGAGTGGACAGAAGAAGCGCAAGAAGCATTCGAAGACCTCAAGCAACTACTATCCACTTTGCCGGTGTTGGTAACACCTCAAGAAAAGGAGCCCCTGTTGCTATACATCTCCGCCACCAACTAGGTGGTTATTACCATTCTCGTAGTACAACGAGCCGAAGAAAATAAAGTCCACGGAGTACAACGTCTAGTATACTACCTCACCGAGGTGCTCAAACCAACAAAACAGCGATACCCACATTATCAGAAGTTGGCATACGACGTCTTCATGACAGCCCGACAACTGTGCCACTACTTCCAGGAACACCCCATCATTGTGGTGAACGACGCTCCACTAGGGCACATCCTCAACAGCCCCGACACCATCGGACGAGTCGCGCTTTGGGGGATAGAACTTTCTCCACGAGACATCAATACGAGAAGCGATACACGATCAAGTCGCAAGTACTCCCAGACTACCTTGTTCACTGGATGGAGAACCAGCTCCCCGATACGCTAGACATGTCCTGCCTATGGACAATGCACTTCGACGGATCAAAACATCGAGATGGAGCGCTAGCGTCATCCTGACATCACCACAAGGTGACAAGATGAGGTATGTTCTACTAATGTAGTTCCGTGCCTCCAACAACGAAGCTGAATATGAGGCCCTGCTCCATGGGATGCAGATGGCCAAATCCTGTGGCGCAACACGACTCGTCATCTATGGCGACTCCAAGCTGGTGGTGAATCAAACCATGAACCAATGTGATGCCCTGAGCGACAACATGATCGCCTACCACAACCTCTATGACACACTCGAAGGAGACTTTGATGACTATGAACTGCGGCACATTGGTCGAGAAAGCAACAAAGAGGTGGATACACTCGCCAATATTGGTTCCACCTGTGCCCCGGTGCCACCCGGAGTATTCCTAGAGCAAATATGCGAATGCTCCATCAAGCCGATGGCTCCATAGTAGCAAACTAGCACGTCAAAGGACTCGGGGGCTATGCCACCCGATGAACCCAAAGCACTTGAGGATATGGAGCAAGAGACAAGACTCGAAGGCCCCATGGAGGTCATGATGATCGAGCCATCCTGGACGCAACCATACATCACATACCTTCTCAGCAAAAGGTTGCCAGATGACCCAACAAATGCGCGTCATATAGCGCGACGATCCAAGGCTTTCACCCTCATCAACGGCGAACTGTATAAGCGCAACATCATAGGAGTCCTTCAATGATGCGTCTCCAACAGAGATGGAAGAGCCATCCTCCTTGATATACACGAAGGCACTTGCGGCCATCACGCCGGAAGTCACGCCCTCGTCTCCAAAGCTCTACGAGCTGGATTCTACTAGCCAACAGCAATGCATGATGCTAAGGACATCATCCAGAGGTGCAATGCTTGCCAAAGATTTGCCGACAAACCACACGCAATTGGTGCAGATCTCAGGTCGATACCCGTGGCCTGGCCCTTCGCGCAATGGGGAGTTGACATGGTCGGCAAGCTGCAAAAATCTTCACCTGGAGGGTACGTCTACCTTCTTGTCACAGTTGACAAATTCACCAAGTGGATTGAGGTCATGCCGGTGACAAAACAATTAGGGGCCACTGCTGTCAAATTCTTCGAGTCCATCATCTTCTGATTCGGGGTGCCGCATAGCATCATCACGGACAACGGAACAAACTTCACCTCAAACGAATTCCAGGATTTCTGCGAAAACCTGGGAATCAACATCAGGTACGCCTCGGTGGTACACCCTCAGACCAATGTTCAAGTCGAAAAGGCCAATGGCCTCATCTGCAGCGACATCAAGAAAAGGCTCCTCAGGCCACTCGAAAGAGCGGCTGGGTTCTGGCCCGAGGAGCTACCATCGGTACTATGGAGCATGCGCACAACTCCAAACAGCACCACAGGCTATACTCTATTCTTCATGGTACACGACGCCAAGGCAGTACTACTTGCAGAAGTATGCTACAAGGCCCCAAGGGTCATAGCATATAGTGAGGCGGAATCAATTGCCACACTCGAAGACTCTGTCGACCTCCTCAATGAATCACGTGAGATAGCAGCGGAACGATCCACGATCTACCAGCAAAATCTCCGCAACTACCACAGCCGAAGGCTACACCCAAGGTCCTTCGTCGAAGGAGACCTCGTCCTGCGTCTGAAGCAGCAAGGACACCTCAAGCTCGAGTCCCCCTGGGAGGGACCCTATGTGATTACCGAAGTAATCCCAGGTGACGCCTATCGCCTGAAAGACGTAGAGAGTGGAGTCGCATACTCCAACCCCTAAAAAATCGCACAGCTGCATCGTTTCTACCCTTAGATATTTTTACTTTAGCCACACATTGTATCTCCCGATATTCTGCGAATAAATAAAGCGAAGTGCCTTCAACCTTTTTTTTCTATTTTTTTTGCAATTATATCACTCGGGCGCTGCGCCACCCTTCTACCTCATTTCACAAATAACGCAGTAACCTGAGTAGCTGACGTACTATTAATCGACCCTTGGTAAACCCAACCCAGTTGCAACGCACCTGACAGGTTGACAAAGTGCTAAGATAAGTGCGTCAGGCTAACAAAAAGGAACTACAGAGTACAAGCTACTTGAAAAATATATAAGCTAGCAAGATTTACATAAAAACAGGTAATAAAAATACCCAACTCACTTATACGAACTTTACAACACCTATACATCTTTTTGCAGATTCAAAACTACCCTACTGGCGTAAAAGGAGAATGTTGGTACGCTCCTCGAACAATTCGATGATGTCTTCGGCTGGCTGATCAACCGCCCAACAATGGGGCACCATGTTCCACGCCATCCCCTCTGGCGGGGGCGGCGGTCCACCAGCAACAGCTGCAAGATCCAAATCAGGTCGATGCAGGCGAACAAGTGCCAGTGCAGCTTTAGCACCCGCAACTAACTGCTGACGCACACACTCGCGAACTGTGCTAGCATCCTGGAACTTCTTCAATAAAGCTAACAAGCTTGAAGGTACCGTGTCCAAGGGGAACATTGCCCGAAAGATGTGCTTCAAGCACGACTGCGCCTTCTTCAAGTATAGCAGCACCTGCGACACACGATCCTGCAATGTCGCCAACGCAACTGCGCGATCCCGGTCAACCCAAAAGTACCCGCTAGCTTCTAGTTGTTCCTAGGTCAAGTTGTTTAGCTGAATGGCGACTCGGTCCCTCTCCTCCTGTGGACAGCGAATCCTAACAACTGCAAAGGGCAGCAAAAAGAATAAGGGAGAATCGCCACCACAAGTAGCTAGGAAAGAAGAAGAAGCTAAGGAAACTAACACTCCAATTGCTCATTCAGCTGAGCCACCTTGCCCAGAAGATATTTCTCCCGTTCACTAGCTTTTTCGGCCTTCAACTTCCACACATCAGCGCTACCACGGATCATGGGCATTTCTCTGTCCAAGTGCTATATACGATCACACAATCGAGATAGCAGCAAAAATTCCTCCACCTTTGAACGTGGTTGCGCCACAGGTTCATCAGTGGGAGGTGCGTCAGATGGATCACTCGAAGGACCCTATCCAAGCAGAGGAACAGACGGATAGGACCAACCATTCATAATAACATCAAAGTAGAAACATCGAAGTTCAACAAGTCTTAAAAGGGGTACCCCCACAAAGCACAGCGCAATTCAAGAAGAAGTCTAGAGAAGCTAGAATATTAGAAAAGACGACAAAGAGACAGCCTACAGCTATGCATTGGCACTCGAGGGCTTCCTCGAGTTAGTGGCAACCTCCGACACCGCGGCCTTTTCGGTTACAGCCTCTGATGCTGTGGCTTTTGCCGTCTTCGACCGCCTCAGCTCCGCCGAGTACTTTGCGAGTGTCTCAATGAGTCGAGGCCCATATTTATGACAACGAGTGGCAAAGGGAGCAAACACTACCTGCTGGCCATCTGTAGTGACCGGCATCGCCTTGGAGACCTTGCTGGGGTTCAGATTAACACCATGGGCTTGCGCCATTGCAAGTCCCATGGTAGCTCCGACTCTCCTCTAAGCATTCTTGAAGTGCATGGGCACACCTTCGGCAAAGGACTCCACGAGGCCATCAAGATCTTCGATAAGCTCGACCTTGGGGACCATCTCCTCTCGAAGACGCCCAAGCACACCCTTGGCCTTCTTGAGGGAATACTTTACAGCAATGTTGTGGTCTTCGACTGTAGCTACGGCGCCTGCCAAAGCATCTTAACGGGCCAAATCTTGGGAGTTTAAGTCCACACCGGTAGCATCTACGGAAGACACAGCTGAGCACAACCAAACATAGGCAAATATAGAGAAAACATGGCATAGCATCGTACCTGAGAGTGCCTTGGCAACAGAGAAAAGTTGTTCCACAAACACTTTCTCCCTGTCAGCCGTAGCAGAACGCATGTCCTCCTCGTGCTTCTTCGACTCCTAGGCGGAACATTCCAAGGCTTCGAGTGCCTCGTCGTGTTTCTTATCCGCTGCGGCAAGACCCTTCTCGAGGGAGCTGACGCAACGGAGGAGCTCATTGTTCTCACCTACAAAGGATGATAGAAAATCTTAAGGTCGACAATTTTCTATGCCAACAATACAAAGGTAAAAAGTGCAAGTTCACCTTCGAACGCGTGATTCTGGGTTTCCAACAAGGCATGTTGACGGCCCATCGATGTAATCAGTTCGGCGATGCGAATAGATTCCTTAACGACAGGCTGCAAGAATAAAGGCATTAGCACCAACCTAATTTCGACTGACATAGTCAAGAAAAACTTACATGCTCCTCTAGGGACTCCAAAGTTTCTCTCTGCATAGGCGTCCGGGCAACCATCTAGTGCCCCTCGGTGTGGGGGAGGGCTAGATGAATTGGCACCGGAGGTGGCCGCCACCTGGGGAGAATGCGACTGCTCTGCCACATCCTTGTCTTTGGAGTCTGCGACTCCAGACTCCTTCACAAAGTGGCAGTCATTGGATGACGACGATGCAGTTTTCTACAGCAAAAACATACAAAAACAACCTCAGAGAAAGAGATTTCAAGACATAAGGACAAATCAGCAGAGGCATAAACTTACCAGTCGAAGTCATCAAGGTCGAAAAAGTCCTCAGACACCTCCTTCGGTGTCCTAAGCTTCTACCGTGGAGGAGGATCCACGGCGCGTACAGGCACCATGGGAATTGGCTCCTCTACCTCAGTTGAAGGACCCTCTAGCATCGTCAGCGATGAAGCATCCGAGTCCTCTCTTCAGGAGCACTTGCAAGTCCTGTTCTCGCTGGACTTGGGGCCTTCCTGCTCTTTAGTGACGGGGACGATGGATCTCGACTCGTCCTCCTCTTCCGCTTCACGAGGGATTACTCCCTCAAGCTGAGCAGGCAGGACGGTGGTCACCTTCCAATCCTGGAACAAGAGGCAACGTTAGTATAAATGAAAACCTATCAGGCAATCAAAAAACGAGAAGAGATAACAAGAAAACTACCTCAGGCGGAGGGCAACTAGCATAGAACTGAGGCACGGCTGAGTCACCAGGGAGTTTCTCCTTGGCAATATACTTGGTTAGCATCCGAAACCTCCTGTCTACTTCACCTGAGGAAATATTTTCTCGGGAGATGCGAGTGACGTCGTCAACTCCAGTCCAATAGCACATCGGATGCGCCCTGGCCTATAGTGGCTGCACTCGACGACGCATCCAGGTGCGAATGAGGTCTGCGCCGCCCACTTCCTTCCCTCAGATGAGTTGAAGGTCACAGACACGCTTGTACAGAACCTCAGTTTCTTCATCTTCGTCGGGCATCACCGTGTTCTTCCACGACCTCCTCCTCTTACACTCCGCCTTTGAGTCAAAAGGTGCAAGTCTGAAGTGTTCATCGTTGACCTTCTGGTCACGGATGTAGAACCACTTCTCCCTCCGCCCTTGGACAGATGCATTGAACTTGATGGAGAAATATTGGACATTGGGGTCTACATGGATCCCGCAGCCTCCTATATCATAGACTACCGACCTAGAGCCTGACTGGCGCTTCAATTTGAAGAGTTTTTTGAAAAGACCAAAGTGTGGCTCGATTCCGAGCCAACACTCGCAAAGGGTTGATACATTGCAAATGTATCTATAATTTTTGATGTTCCATGCTTGGTTTTATCCACTTTCTTGTGTTTTGTTCCAACTTTGTAGTACTTTTCATATGATTTCTTGGACTAACCTATTAACAAGAGCCACAGTGCCAGCTGCCTGTTTTCTGCTGTTTTTGGTTCCAGGAAAGTCAAAAAATGAATATTCTCGGAATTGGACGGGACAAAAGCCAAAGTGCCTATTTTTCCGGAAGGGATCAAGTGCCAGAATACGAGACGGAGAAGGGCCAGGGAGCCACCACACCACCTGGCCACACGGCCAGGCCTGGCCCACGCCAGGGGGTGGTGTGGCCGCTCCCGGCACCCCCTCGGCCTCTCCTTCCGCCTATATATTTCCCTCGGGACGAAAACCCTAAGTACCCGATCAAAAATCCACGAAAGAGTCTGTAGCCGCCGTCATCTCCATCCCTAGATCGGGAGGGATCTGAAGCTCTTCCCGGCACCCTGCCGGAGAGGGGAATTCACCCTGGAGGCCTTCTTCATCACCATGCAAGCCTCCGGTGTGATGCGTGAGTAGTTCATCCTTGGACTACGGATCCATGTAGTAGCTAGATGGCTGGTTTCTCCTCCTTTGTGCTTTCATGTTTAGATCTTGTGAGCTCCGTTCATGATCAAGGTCATCTATTTGTAATTCATACATGTTGTGTTTGTGGGGATCCGATGGATATTGAGATGCTATTTCAGATTGATTATTGATTCTATCATGTCTTTGTTATTTGAGATCTTGCATGCTTTCTGTTGTTAGTAGCTATCTTGGCCAAGTAGATGCTAGCAACTCCAAGAGTTAGTATTTATGCTTGATAGTGGGTTCATGCCTCTAGTAATCTGGGGAAGTGACAGAAATTTCTAAGGTACTAGATGTGTTGTTGCTACTAGGGAGAAAACAACAATCCTTTTTTCATAGAACAATCATATTATTTACTTTACACGTAGTTCGTAAAGCAATAATCTGTTGCTTGCAACTTAATACTAGAGGGGGTTCGGATGATAACCTGAAGGTGGATTATTAGTCATAGATGCAGTTGGATGGCGGTCTATGTATTATGTTGTAATGCCCAATCAAGTCTCAGAGGAGTCAAGATGATTAGTATATGCATGTATTGCTTTCTCGATGTTTGTCAATTGCCCCGCTGTAATTTGTTCACCCAGCATGTTATCTATCTAAGGAGAGCCACCTCTAGTGAACTATGGATCCTGGTCCTTGTCTTTTACATACAATCTACAATCTTTTACTGCTTTGTGTTTACTTTCTGCAAACTTTTACTTCTTTCCATTCGATACGTTTAATCCTTTGTTTTCCGCAAAACATGGTGAGATTGACAACCTCATCGCAAGTTGGGGACAAAGTTCTGTGGTTGTGTTGTGCAGGTCTCCACGTTGCTACTAGCACCGGTAGTGCGCCCTGCCAAAGCTCAGCTAGTAACACCTTTGGGGTGTTTCCTTGCTCCTACTGGTTCGATTAAACCTTGGTTTCATAACTGAGGGAAACTTGCTGCTGTGCTCATCATACCTTCCTCTTGGGGTTCCCAACGAGCTCTACATCAACACCGCCATCAAGCATTTTTCTGGGCGCCGTGCATTGAGCCATCAAGCATTTTTCTAGCACCGTTGCCGGGGAGTCAAGGACATCTTCACAAGGGGAGTCCCTCATAACCAATCTCTTTACTTTGTTGTTTTTGTTTTGCTTAGTTTTCTTTTTGCTTTGTTTGCTTGTTTTGTTTTTCAAAAACACAAAAAAAATTAGTTCCTATCTTGAGTGCCACTAGTCTAGCCTTGCTCCAATCACTATGTCACCCGAGGAAATGATTTTCACGTTTAAACAAGGAATTGAGGAAAGTTTTAAGGAAGCTTGGTCTAGAATCTCTGATCTACATGAAAAAACTGAGCCTAAAATGACTCAAAGCTTGTTCCTTAGCAGTTTTTACCTTGGGATTGCTCTTTGCTATAGATATGCTTTAGATGCTGTTGTGGGAGGAGATTTCCTCCAATGTAATGAGGATGATGCTATTAGTGCTATAAAGAAATTGATCCTCACTTACAACATGCCTAGCCAAACTGATATTTCTTTCACAAAAATATTTGCTAGGTTGAACACTCTTGAGGCTAGCACTACTAGCTTAGAAAATTGCTATAACATGCTTAGGGAGCATCACAATTATGTTCCAATAAACTCCGAACCATCAAAGTGGTTCCCTACAGTAAAGATCAAGATAAACACTGAAACTTTTCAAGCTCGCTGTGATATCATGTCTGAATTTTGTCTTATTCCCAAAGATATTTATGAATCTTTGAATCTTTGGGGGCTTACTGAAGGAGGAAAAGAAATATCTCTTGCTAATAATGCTACCTTATTTCCTATTGGAATAGCCGAAGGAGTGTTTACAAAGATCCTTGGGAAAATGATTTCTACTGATTATCTTGTTATTGAATGTGCAGGAAAAGGACAAATTACACTTGGAAGGTCCCTATTAGAACTCCTTGGAGCAATAATAGATGTGGGAAAGGGGACCATGCACCTTTCTTCTCCACCAAAAAATCACATTTTACCAAAGGTTAAGAATAAAAATAAGAGAGGTAAGGGCAAGAAAGTTGGTTTTAATGCTTCTTCATTTGAGAACACTTGATTCTTTCTTTGCTTCTTTTGCCTAACTTAAAGGCGTTAAAGAAAAGTACTTCTTGGGAGATAACCCAAGAGTTTTAGATGAGTCTTGGAAGTTATTACTTTAGTAATAACCGCTCCTTATTCTTTTTATTTGCTTTTTGTGCCAAGAGTAACCTCTAATGAGAGAGAAGTAATGATTGGAAAAATTGCTGTCCCGAAACAGATTTTTGTGCTTCACCGTAAAAATTCGTGAGAGAGCTCTGTATGTCGGATTGAGCTGTAATTTTTTGTGCTTCTTCCCCAGGTTGTTATCAAACTTTTAGTTAGTTCAACACTTTTTGATTTGAGCAACAGAAGGTTTTCAAAAAAAATCGTCTTTACCTGCTGGTCTGTTTTGACAGATTTCTGCCATTTTCTGCATTTGCTTCTTGTTGCTTCCTTCTTGAGTTCTTTTGGGGAATTGAGCTTTTTGAGGGAAGTGCTACAGTAGCTAGTGTTCTAATGGAAGTTTATTTGGTGTTGGAACTGAACCTTAATACTTATTTATCTTAAGTGCACTAATGTTGCTAATGAGATTGTGTAAAGCTTTGTATGAAGGAAAATTTTCAGGTGTATGGAAGGAATGAGTAATGAGATGAAGGAGGGACTAAAGCTCAAGCTTGGGGATGCCACACGTGTCACCCCAAGAAATATCCAAGAAGTACAAGCGTCCAAGCTTGGGGATGCCCAAGGCATCCCCTTCTTCATCAATAAAAACTCCAGGTTTCTTCCAAACGCTTCATTTTTATTGTTTCATGCACAGTTGTGTTGTTCTTGGAGCATCTTATTTTTCTCTTTCGTTTTGGTTTTTCGTTTGCTTTAGTTTGCTTAGTTTTCTGAATAAGTTGGTTGGACCCCCTCTTTCATACATTGGTTTGCAAATAGTTTGGTTTGGTTTGGAAAAGAGTAGGAAAGTTCATGCTTATGTGGTAAAAAGAGCTCGTTTTTGACTGTGGCCTGTGCTTTGTCATGCCATGCTTGATACTGTTTTGGCTTTATGTTTAGTATTCTTTGTTGTAGCATGACTTGTTATAAACAATTGAGATTGCTTAATGTGCCTTGGATGAATCATGCGTTGTTTTAGCATATTAAAGCATAGTATAGTGGTATTCTCCTTTGATGCTTTATTTGGGTTGACTTGGCGCATGCCCACACCATGTTATGACTATCTCAAGTCACCATAGCCTTTATGATCCTTTAGTTTTCAACTTGTAGTATCACTTTATGCTTTGATCAATGATGTTTTATCGCTCTGCATGATTATGGCCATTATTGCTCTCTTAGTTTGTCGCTCCCAGTCTTTTGCTAGCCTCCACAACAAAGTATGAGTTCCACTCATGCATCCAACTCCCTAAACCAAGTTATTCCAAAGAGTCCACCATACCTACCTACTAGCTTATGCTATTCCAAGTATATTCATGCTTCTGTTTACCTTCCACTTGTTATGAGAAAACTAGTGATTAAAGCTCTCACGAACTTGAAGGCACACTTTCCTTTACTTGCCCTTAATAAACTTGAACCATTGTGTCGTCTATGTTGTATATGCTTGCACTTATTTTTTGGGAATTAGCATAACCATGCTTTCATGGGGAACGCTTTCAACATTGCACTTGGTACTTGTACCTAGTTGATATCATGCTCTTTTGTATATGGATGTCGTCAGTGTGAAATGAAAGGGGAGCTTGTAAGTCCATGGAGTTATGTATATGTGTTAGAGAAACGCCTGGGCCGCTGGTCTAATCCATGCTGACATGGTGGAAACCTGCAGCGTAACCATAATGAGATGTCTATGAAGCATTCTTCTTATAAAAAAGAGTCCTATATTGAGCAAAAAGAGAAAAGGAAAAAAAGGAGATACTATGAAAAGAGGAAAGAGAGAAAAAAGCACCATATTCCCATGGTAAATAAGAAGAATGCTAAGATGCTTGTTGTCTGCTTGCCTTGTCATTTTGATATGGGGATTCTTCCGTATCATCGGGCAAGGGGTACCCCGTTGGTGGTTCTCTATGATACACGTGTACTTACGCTGACAAGAACTTACCAGTGACTAAACTTGAGTAGCATGAGGAGCGGCCCTCGTATAAAAGGGACATGAGATTTCTGACTTATACTTCGTCAAGCATGTACACCATAGTTTGTTCACTTTAACCTTAATCACTTCAAGATGCTTATGATAGGGGCAATGAGAGCTGAAAGCTATAAGTACTATAATTTTGGAAGATCTTTATGAGACTTGAATCCCTACTTACTTTTACAAAAGGCCTTTCTTCCACCATTATATTGAGTCTCCACCTTCTATCTTTATGCACTTACTTTGAGAGCATAGTGGCCATTCTTAGTTCTATGTGCATTGTCCCAAGACTAGTTGATTGATGCATACTTTGATATTGCTTGTTTTAAACTATTGTATCTAGTCACTCTTATGAACTTTGAAGGTGTCCTATGCATTTATATTTGCTACTCTATTGAGGGACAAGCTGAATACTATTATGCTATGTTTTCTTTATGTGAAACAAACAAACAGCTTGCAAAGCATTGTTATTCATGAATCTTTTGTTTGTGCCTTTTCATGTTGCATCATAGTTTCTTTGCTTATTGCTAGAACTTTGTCTTTCATGTTATGATTGAAGTACTATGATCCCAGCTTTGAATGTTTTGCAAATACTTTGATCAAGTCTTTGATGGTGCATGTCACCTCAAAAATTATTCTTTCTTTTTATCACTTACCTACTCGAGGAGGAGCAGGAGTTAAGCTTGGGGATGTTGATACATTGCAAATGTATCTATAATTTTTGATGTTCCATGCTTGGTTTTATCCACTTTCTTGTGTTTTGTTCCAACTTTGGAGTACTTTTCATATGATTTCTTGGACTAACCTATTAATAAGAGCCACAGTGTCAGCTGCCTGTTTTCTGTTGTTTTTGGTTCCAGGAAAGTCAAAAAATGAATATTCTCGGAATTGGACGGGACAAAAGCCAAAGTGCCTATTTTTCCGGAAGGGATCAAGTGCCAGAATACGAGAGGGAGAAGGGCCAGGGAGCCACCACACCACCTGGCCGCGCGGCCAGGCCTGGCCCGCGCTAGGGGGTGGTGTGGCCGCTCCCAGCACCCCCTCGGCCTCTCCTTCCGCTTATATATTGCCCTCGGGACGAAAAACCTAAGTACTCGATCAAAAAATCCACGAAAGAGTCTATAGCCGCTGTCATCTCCATCCCTAGACCGGGAGGGATCTGAAGCTCTTCCCGGCACCCTGCCGGAGAGGGGAATTCACCCTGGAGGCTTTCTTCATCACCATGCAAGCCTCCGGTGTGATGCGTGAGTAGTTCATCCTTGGACTACGGATCCATGTAGTAGCTAGATGGCTGGTTTCTCCTCCTTTGTGCTTTCATGTTTAAATCTTGTGAGCTCCGTTCATGATCAAGATCATCTATTTGTAATTCATACATGTTGTGTTTGTGGGGATCCGATGGATATTGAGATGCTATTTCAGATTGATTATTGATTCTATCATATCTTTGTTATTTGAGATCTGGCATGCTTTCTGTTGTTAGTAGCTATCTTGGCCAAGTAGATGCTAGCAACTCCAAGAGTTAGTATTTATGCTCGATAGTGGGTTCATGCCTCTGGTAATCTGGGGAAGTGACAGAAATCTCTAAGGTACTAGATGTGTTGTTGCTACTAGGTAGAAAACAACAATCCTTTGTTCATAGAACAATCGTATTGTTTACTTTGCACGCAGTCCGTAAAGCAATAATCTGTTGCTTGCAACTTAATACTAGAGGGGGTTTGGATGATAACCTGAAGGTGGATTATTAGTCATAGATGCAGTTGGATGGCGGTCTATGTATTATGTTGTAATGCCCAATCAAGTCTCAGAGGAGTCAAGATGATTAGTATATGCATGTATTGCTTTCTCGGTGTTTGTCAATTGCCCCGCTGTAATTTGTTCACCCAGCATGTTATCTATCTAAGGAGAGCCACCTCTAGTGAACTATGGATCCCGGTCCTTGTCTTTTACATACAATCTACAATCTTTCACTGCTTTGTGTTTACTTTCTGCAAACTTTTACTTCTTTCCATTCGATACATTTAATCCTTTGTTTTCCGCAAAACACGGTGAGATTGACAACCTCATCGCAAGTTGGGGACAAAGTTCTGTGGTTGTGTTGTGCAGGTCTCCACGTTGCTACTAGCACCGGTAGTGCGCCCTGCCAAAGCTCAGTTAGTAACACCTTTGGGGTGTTTCCTTGCTCCTACTGGTTCGATTAAACCTTGGTTTCATAACTGAGGGAAACTTGCTGCTGTGCTCATCATACCTTCCTCTTGGGGTTCCCAACGAGCTCTACATCAACACCGCCATCAAGCATTTTTCTGGGCGCCGTGCATTGAGCCATCAAGGGTGATGTGCAAGCAATGTGGAGAATGGAGTTGGGGTTCAGCTGATGGAGCTGGAGCCTATAAAAGCAGAGCAACCCTCACACAAACTTGTGGAGGGGGAGAGAAAGACCACGAATGACAAATGCGAGAAACATCACCTGAAATCTGATAGGGGGATCGGGGATTACCTCGTCGCTTGGAATTCGGCAGTCATCTTCGGTAGCTAGGAGAGCGCCATCCTGGCGCCAGTTGAAGAGCTTTGTCTCCTTTATGGCGGTGTGCCGCCACGATCTGTTGGTGACACGCATGCCCGCACCTTTCTTCTTGGTAGCTGCAGTAGCAGTACCAGATCCTGTAGCGGCAGCACCCTTTTTCTTGGCCGCAACGGTGGTGGCCACAGATCTAGCGGCAGAGGCGCCTTTCTTCTTCCCCATCTTTCGACTATGGTGGGAGCGTAAAAAATAGCTGGGGAAGGTCTTGAGGTTGTCTAGCGTAGTAATGGAGGTGCGAGCAATGGAGCAGCAATGAGTAGCAATGGAGACAGAGCGCGAAAAAGAAGATGAATTGTGGGGAAATTACCGCACGGGAGATCCCTACTTAACCTCAACACAGATGCAATCCAATGGCCAGAAGTGCAGTATCAGACGCATGGCGCAAATCAAGGTGGACGTGTGGCGAGGCAAGCAGTGAACCGTCGCCCCACCTTTTCCATTACACACGAGAATCGAGGAGACACAGTTAACACTGAAGATTACACATGCCTGGTCAAATCCAAGTCAGAAATAGGGTCCCACCTTCGTCACATCCCGTCAAAACCACTCACGCGGGCAACTGAGGTCATCTCATCGTCAGCACTGATGTCACCCACTCTAGCAGGAGCATCTTCTGACTACTCTAGTCCTCACTTGACTCTTCGACTCGACCAAACACTCGGGGGCTACTCCTAACAAGAGCGCTGGCTGCGCACCCGAAAAAATACATGGACATAGAAACTTTTCGACAAGGTAATTGCGCTTAAACCCCTCACTCGAATCACCGATTCGACTGTGGACTCGGGGTCACTCCCATAGGGAGTGTTGGAAGCATATTCGGCTGAAACAAGCAAAAGATGACAGCAGTCAAAAACATTCATAGTCCCCACTCGACTCTACGACTCGAATAGGCACTCGGGGGTTACTCCCATAGGGAGCGCTGGCCGCGCACCCTATGATTTCTTTTACTAAAGGCGTGATAGACTACGTCCATACTCGTAAGCATTAGCGACTCCGCCTCATATTTTCCCTGTAAGAAGACTGCGTCTCCCGAGCCACCCAAATCATCTCCATGATGAAAAAAATTCGGATGCCACGCTCACAGCGTGAAGATAAGGCCTGAAAAAGGCCTGGCAATGCACATGCTGCGCTCTACCAGAAATAATCCGTGCCTGCAGGTACGATGAAATAAGCCTTGACAGACACGTCGAGTGCTCATACTTATACACTGGAATTCGATTATATAAGACCTCCACGGCATGAGTCGAATTACACCAGCACTTTTAAGAATTCGAGTCCGGGGACTCGAATTTGACTAGATTGTGTTGTTTTTCTCTAAGGCAGTTAAGTGATCCCGATACATCGGATAAATCAGGCACGTATATCGACAATCCCTATGACATAAGCTAAAGTACTTGAAAACGCATTTGGCTATCCACTCGAATGTCTCATAGTCTCCACTCAAATCTGCGATTCGACTAAACACTCGGGGGCTACTAACATGGGCATACCCTACAGGTACTCGAGATCAGCATATACGGTCTAGCCCAGAAGAAGCCCACGATGTTGCTAAGGCCCAGTTGAGATTCAGGTGACCTAGGAGACTTCGACTCCTTGCAGAACATGGCAAACACAAGATAGAAATTTAAAGGGAAACCCTAATATGTAACCGACTCGGCCTGCTATTCCGAGACCTAGCCTATCTATATAAAGGCTAGGAGGGGCTGGCAAGAAGGATATCCGCAACCCTAGTTTCCACACCATTGCCAGATTGCATATGCGCACCCCTGTAACTTTCGACTCCTCGATAATTCCAAGAGCAGACAAGTAGGAGTAGGGTCCTCTACGAGGCCTGAACCTGGGTAAACCTCGTGTCACCTGTGTGCTTGTTTTCTAGTCGATCGATACCTCCAGTGCTCCCCACTTCCTTGAACCTAAGTCCATCTACGATGGGCATTGATAAGTTAACCCCTCGTCAGCTGGAGTTCCCGAGGATACGCTACTTCCGCTGCCCAACATGGAGCAAGGGACGGAGGTCGTCGGCACACCGAACATACGACCGATTACAGAGGTGCTGCCCTTTGTGGTGCTTATAGTCATCGCATCCTTGAGGATGGTCGTGTATATTCTACATGACATGGGTATGCCTAATAGGCACCCAAATACAGCCTACTTAGTGCGGCTCAACGGAAGGCCCACTCGATGACCTGCCAAGGTCCATGACGCCCATGACGGTTCAGCTGATATGAAGCCCATATGGACACTGACTCCAAGCGCGCAAGACAAGGAAAGCTCAAGACTAAAGTTTGAATCCAACTTGTAACCTACTCGTATTGGTACCTGAGACCTAGCCTCCCTCATATATAAAGGCTAGGAGGGTCCAATGAGGAGGCATCTTTCGCAATAGACAATAGATCTAGATACAACATCCATAGCATACGCCAGATCCAATCTGCGCACCACCGTCATCTCGACGACATTGTAATCTTCGGTTCCTCCATCAATCAACAGCAGACAAGCAAGAGTAGGATTTTTCCTCCGGGGCCTAAACCTGGGTAAACATCGTGTTCCTATGTTGCTTGTCTGTTAGCCGACGAAGTCTCCAGCGCGCCGCTCTTCCTCTAAACCCAAGTCCATAAACTATAGGCATTGACGTGTTAACCCCTCGTCAATTGGTGTCGTCTGTAGGAAATCCGCGCGATGATGTTGCGACTTCAGAGGCCCCATCACCGGCGATCTATGATTCGCCATCTTCCGAGAAACAGATCTACTTCGACTATGCATAGGGGCTGACTTCAACATGTCATTGACTTGGCTGATTTTCGTGGTCTGTGAAGTTTGCGATTCGCGACAACCAAGAGAAAAGGAGACGTCTTGTGGTCAGTCGGGCGCGTGATGGCTGACCGGCTTGATAAAGTTCAGTTGTTCAAATGACAGAAAGGTTGAATTAGATCAAGGAAGCAACACACGTGAGCTTGTCCCACACGACGGAAAATTCCAATCAAAGATGCATCCACGACCGATTGCATGTGGCCGTACCTAATGGGCATTTTCTATTCAATCTCAATCTATATCATGTATTGGTTACTCTACGAGTCAATTATCTTATTTAAAATCTAATCTTTTATACATGTTGTTTTGGAACATATGCACCATATGAACATGAATCGCGTCAGGGAGACGGATGAAGGGCACGCCAACGTCGGTCGACCATGCCCATGTGATTCCCTTGCCACCAGATCCACGCACGAAGCTATCCTGGACTCAGCAATTAAGAAGGCTATTGTATGTAAACAGTCTGACGATAGAAGACATGGAGATGGCTCCATCTAGCACAAAGGTACAACTATCTATTGCCGCGTGGACTCCGCACACGACACGTCTGTCGTGCCACTCGCCGCCGCGTCGACTCTCTTCGAACAAAAAATCCAACGACCCCAATGTGACGACTCTGTACAGCCACATCAACTCCATCTACACCCGGGGGCCGTGCTAACTCCGCTGGGTGACCCGCTGCCACCATGGGCTACGGTGACCTACTACGATCTTTGGTTACAGTAAACCGCTGCCGCCATCGGCTTCGGCGACCACTTGCCGTGTCGACTCCGGTCTGCTGCATCATATCTCAAACACCGTCTCAACTACATTGACCACATCGACTCTACACTCGTGGGCTCCTTCAGCTCCAGTGACCCGCTTCGGTCTTCGGCTCCAGCGACCCACTGCGTCTTCGGATCCAGTGATTCGGGGGCTCCTTCGGCTCCAGCGATCCGCTACGGTATTCGAATCCAGGGACTCGGGGGCTCCCTCAGCATCAGCGACCCGCTGCGGTCTTCAGCTTCAGCGACCCGCTACGGCTTCGACTCTAAAGAAGCTGCCTCTTTCGGTTGCGATAACCCGTTGCCGCCATCAGGTGTGGCGACCCGCTAAAATCCTCAACTCTGTCATGTGACCCATTGTCGCTTCGACTACGTCCGCGAGCACATCAACTTCGTCCACGACAATTACACCAATAAAGCTAAGTTTCCCTCTACTTGGAGATATTTTTTTTAACTCACACTCGACACACTCGGGACTTCCCCTATTCGAGTGACCTAATGTGTCATCGACTTCGCTCACTCGAGTATTTCATACGCGACAGCCCGAGTAGCTGATTCTGCCTGATCATTGAATCTTTGAACTTTGAGTACCTCGGGAAGGTACTGAGACTAAGGGGTAATCAGGCTAACGAAAAGGCCTACCATACAGTGCAAAAGTGTTTATGCGATTGGCACCAAAATTATACTTTATAAACCGAACCGATGCGCAAATCTTATTTACAAGATACAAGTACTTCACATTTTTTTATGTTTTCTGTAGCTTATAAGGACATCGACTACATGAAGCTATTCTATCGGGTCCTCCAACAGAGTCGACCAACACTAGTCACATCAATAGATGCCAAGACCCGGGTCGAAACTTTCCTTGGATGACCACATTGCTTGGGGGTGTGCCGCGCACCCGAAAACTACAGCGCTGGCTATACACCCGACATAAGCGTCGCACGACTCCGTCGCGTCAACTCCATCCGCAATGTCTAAACGATGCACGACTCTACTACACTAACTCTAACTATAGTGTTGACTCGTGGCTCTTTATGCGTCAGACACTGACTCGATGCACTTCCGGGTCAGTGGATTCTCCTCGCATGATCTTCAACTGCGTCTACAAGATACAAGACTCGAGTCTCTGCGCGAGTCTACGACTCCGCTAGACACTCGGGGGCTACTCCAAACTGGAACGCTGGTCACACACATACAAGAACTCTAGGGCTACTCCCATAGGGCACACTAGTCGCACATTCGAAAAAGCACAAGCGTTGATGGCATTCGCAAGATCACCCCAAATACTTCCGGATCGTTCTGTTTATGCAACTAACGAATACAAGTCTCTGCTCGAGTCTACGACTCAAACAAACACTCAGGGGCTACTCCCATAGGGAGCGCTGGTCGCGCATCCTATAGGAAACAAAAGATTCATAGTATAGTCCATTGTGTCGACTACGTCCACAATATCGACTCCCTTACAGCAATCGAACTCATTGGTGACTCCACTCACTTACATTCCAATGTCAAGTTTAAAGACAACGTCTCCTTGGCCACCCAAAATACCTCCACGGTGAGAAACCTTCGGACGATGTGTCTACGACGTAAAGATAAGACCTACAGATACAATCCGATGACCTAGCAACCGCATCCGCTGCGCTCTATCAGATAAATACCATGCCTGCAGGCGTTACTAAAATCCCAACGAACGTGTTAGGTACATATGCATTAAAACTAGAGTTCGACTTACTAAGGCCTCCGCGGCATAAGTCAAACTGTGTAGGTGACTTTGTTTTTTCCCTAGAGCAATTAACTGGTCCCGATACGTCGAGTGCACCAGGCATGTTTACCAACATCCCTATGAACTTCTATGAATTTAGACTAACCCGATAAACTTTCGGGTGAAGTGCTTCACACTAGATACAATTATCGACTCCGACATCCGAATGCAAGGCTCAAAGAAAACTAAGTCTCCACCTGAATCTACGATTCGGCTGGACACTCGGGGGCTACTAACATGGGTATGCCTAATAGGCACCTAACTACAGCCTACCATTAGGCACCTAAATACAGCCTACCTGGTGTGGCTCAATGGAAGGCCCATTCGATGACCTGATAAGGTCCATGCCGCCCATGACGGTTCGCTTGATATGAAGCCCATATGGACACCGGCTCCAAGTGTGCAAGACAAGGAAAGCTCAAGACAAAAGTTTGAATACAACTTGTAACCTACTCGTATTGGTACCTGAGATCTAGCCTCTCTCATATATAAAGGCTAGGAGGGTCCAATGAGGAGGCATCTTCCGTAATAGACAATAGATCTAGACACAACACCGGTAGCATATGCCAGATCCAATCTGCCAACCACCGTCATCTCGGCGATATTGTAACCTTTGGTTCCTCCATTAATCAAGAGTAGACAAGTAGGAGTAGGGTTTTCCCTCCGGGGGCCTAAACCTGGGTAAACACCATGTCCCCGTGTTGCTTGTCTATTAGCTGACGAAGTTTTCAACGCGTCGCTCTTCCTCTAAACCCAAGTCCATAAACTATGGGCATTTATATGTTAACCCCTCGTCACTATATCAACCACGTTTGTTTGCGGGAACGTTATCCCGCTTAAGGTCTTTGAGGGTGATTCCTTCTGAAACCATTACAAGTATTGTCTAGATTTTATCTTTGTAGTTGTAATCGTAGGAATTTTTTGTTTTCTATGCAATAAACCACATCACTGCACGCCCACTAACCTAGCTTTGCCGTGCATGGACCAAGCTCATCCACGCATGTACCAAGGTCTCCGCCATGCATGGACCAAGCTCATCTGTGGGTGGTCGTTTAGGTGGGCGAAGCAGATCATTGCATGGCTGGGCGAAGCAGGTCGTCGCATGGTTGTCGCATCAACAGTGGGAGAAGCAGATCAGCGTGTGGTCGTCACGCCAACGGTGAGCAAAGCAGATCCACGCATGGTCATCGCGCCATCGGTGGGCAAAGCAGATGAGCGCGTGGTCATTAACGTTAGGATTTTGTTTAAAAATCCGTAGAATAGCAGAATAGAGAGGATCTCAAGAATTAGATTTAGTGTTTAGGAAATCTTATGTTTTCATTTTTTATTTTCGAAGAAATTTATGTAATATGTGAAAAATATAAATATAAAAAGAAATATTATGTTAAAATGGGTTCACAATAAATATTATTAATATATAAACTGAAATTATCAAATCGTATTAGGATTAGCAACGCAAATCAATTATTATTAATGTAATTAACTTTGAGTGATGCTAGAAAGTGTAACACGACAAATAATGCGGGGCTACACGACATTATAATTCCACCGTCTTCCATAATAAACCGAGGTACATCCTCTACCGCACCACGAAAGCGCTAGCTCGGCAGATCACGTTGTATCACGCCAAAAAATCTGCCACCGTTGCAAATCTCCGACGCAGTTATCCCTGATGGCTTTTTTATCGCGTCGGCGCAAGTGTGGCGACTAAGGCTGTGCCTCGGTGTCTATAAGCGCCAGCGCCCGAGCTCCATGTTGCAGTGTAACAAGATCGAACTAGGTACGGTGATACCGGAGATCAGGCCTTGGACAAACCAGGTATCATGTCACAAAGGGAATGAGACTCGACGTTCAATGTTCAAGCGATCGAGTTACTCGTGGAATGCATAGAGCCATCATGAGTTTCTAGACACCGATGTTGGTCATTGATCCAAGATGTGTCTCGATCATGTCTGTGTATTCCCGAACCGTAGTGTGTCACACTTAATCGTAGATGATGCTTAGAGAGTGATTCGAGATTGTTGTAGAAAAGAGAGAAAACACCGAAATTGTCCGGGATGATACTTGAAAGTGTTTCGAGGATATCCGATAATGATCGGATGGGTCCAAAAGGTGTTTCAGAATGATATGAATTTAATAATATGTAATTAGTATCGATTAATTGAATTAATATTAAATATATAAATTTAAATTGGATTTTAGGGCAACCCACCTAATTGGCCCCTTCCTAGAGGGTAAGGCCCATGTGGGGGAGGCGCCCCAAGGAGGGGCCAAGGGAGCCAGCGGCCATGGGCCTTACCCCGTGCGTGGAGTCTACCTAGGTCGGCGGTGGGAATTGTCCCACCCCGCCTATCTCCTGGTGGTAGCACTCCTCCTCCACCTATATAAAGAGCGGCATCCCCTCCCCCTCAGATCATCCCAATTGGCTTTGCCTATTCTGTCTCCCTCTCCCTCACGTGTGGTTCCCAAGATTAGAGCTGCATACGGTGATAGGGGTTTTCCACCATACGCACGCCGTTGTGCTGTTGAACTCGGTCCGGATCAATCTTATTCCACTGCTTAGCTGGACCTGAGCCCATGAGATGTCTCTACACCGGATGTGTGTAAATCCTCGGAGGCACTGCCAGTTGTGGTGCTTGGAGCTTGGAGCTCATCATTTGGAGCTTGGATCTTGGACGTCTACATGACCTTGAGGTCGGCTACATCGTACGACTCTATTATCCACATTTCTCGTGAAACGTTAAACGCTTTATGAACACCGAATCCCTCTGTTGCCTTACATCTTCATAGATAGATATTGGCTATGAAGATCGCGTTGGTAGGATTTTTTTTGTTTTCTACCGCGGAACCCCTTGGCCCTTCCCAAGTCCGTGCGTCTTTACGGCCTCCTCTAGATATGGAGCTTGGGCGCCGATGACCTTTGCCGCTTGGTTCGGCCACGTCGGCTCTACAACTTCTAGGGTCTGGGATTTGGACCCCCCTCCTGCAGGTGTTTGGTTTGGACGGCCTCTTCTAGATCCTGGTGCATCCGGCCAGTCAAGGGCGCTTGATGTCTTCAAGCTCAGGTGAGGATGGAATTCCGGGTGTCGCTATCGTCCTTGGAGGCGTCGTGGAGGAACCCATCTCCTACTTGTGGTGGGCTATCAGGGGAAATTCGGGAATGAGTTTAAGCTTTGTCCCAATTCTCGTCAGTACCGGTGACGACGATGCCCTAAGGTGTCATTCCCTTCCATGGAAGCGTCATCTTGGTTCCCATCCCCTGACCAACTTTGGTGCTTCTAGCTTGGTATGCTCGACATGATCTAGTCTTGGTGCAATGCTATCCGTCTCTGTGCCAAGCCAAGTTCTTTGGTCTTTGATGCAACTTCTTGACCTATTCTTTGGGATGTTCGTGCCAACGGTGAGGTCTCGGTGATTGTGGTCCTTCAATGCCGTATGTGGTTTTGGTGTCCTCGCCTTGTGCTCAGGTTCACTCCTCTTTCAGTGGCTATCTCAAGGCCAAGAGAAGGTGTAGTGGTAGTCTCAGTGAACCTTGCCCTTCGGTGGGTGACATCGGCAAGGGGATTCCCTTCGACTAAGGCTGCAAATCTCCTAGTTCCGAAGGTGTAGAGTGACCGCTCGGCAAGTGAGTTTCACCTCTCTATGTAGTCTCAACTATGGGATCCTTTCGATGATCCTACAACACTCCTCCACGCTCTTCGAGGTTTGTTCCAGAGTTACTGGGTGCTAAGTGTATTGCTTGGTGGTAGGCATGCATGCAGACGGTCCGGCAGACGCTAGTGGACAAACCGCCGGATGCCATGCAAAGTTTAGAAAACAAACGGGCTGTGTATTAATGAGTACGTGATTAGAGATGAATTAGATTAGCCGGACACGGCTGGATCGGTTTGGCGGACGTCCACATGCATCCCTACTTGGTGTTGTAGATTTCGCTTGTGTCCGGTTTTCCCTCTTTGTTTTTCCGCATTTTGTTGTGTGCTACATGTGGTAGCAGTTGTGTTTGTATCCGGTTTCGATCTTTTAATGAAAATGGTTCATGTTGGCTAATGCCCGCCCTAGTTTCCTAAAAAATCCAGTAATCCTAATTTTCAGAGTCATTTTCCACGGTCGTATTTGTTGTAGACAAACTTCATCAACACTCCCTAGAACTTATTTGGTGGACCCGGACCGTGCCATGTTTCAGCACTTCCTATAGTGTCATGGTTAACGTGCATGGAGGCTCCCAGAAGGCCAGAAGCACGAGCAACACGAGCAGTAATGCGGTTAGAGTTAGACAGCTTTGGTCCAATGGCTTTCAAACCCCCGTTTTGCCTTGAAGCTAAAAATGGAAAAACGCAAGGAGATCAATGGCCAGTATCCAAGAAATGTGGCGAGGCGTTGGGCAATGTGACGAAACCTACGCCTCCGAAGCCCTACTTCCCTTTCCTCGTCTCTCCGGCTCTGTTTCAACCCCTTCTCTTCTTCTTTCGCGAAAGAACAAGGGGAAAAGGAAGGTACATCATGCCTGCTTCGTTTTCTTCACGTTTTGACATCTTTGGTTGGTTTATTCTTTCGTGTAATCATTTATTTTGTCTTGGAATTTCAATGACACAAGGCATAATTTGTTTTTTCCACCATCTTCAATCATGAAATGTGGCTTGTACTTGCTTACTATGATCTTGGATTGGTCATTCTTTTTTCTTAGACAGTACTATGGATTGGTCATTCTCAAATGTGATGTGAATTAGTTCCAGTTAGAGCATCAATTTTTTGTCCAACGTAACCAGAGTCTGAAATCTCTAAATCTCAGCAATTCAAATATTTTCTTCCAACATTGTTCCAGGGGTTCATTACGGGGAGGGCGATGGCGACGAGGATCGGCGCCATTCCGACCCAGAGCATCTTCTAGAGGGTGTAGTCATCGTCTTCACCAGGAAGAGCTCCATCCTGGTGAGCCGCGGGGAACGCTAAGTAGGAAACCTGTCAACAATGGATGGGCCGCTTGACAACGGGCCCCTAAACCGCGGACCCCTGGGCCTGCTAGGCGGCGGACTGGACCCGGACCCGTCTTCGTCCTCCTCCTCGTCGTCGTCGTCGTCGGAAGATTCAGATAGCTCGGGGGGATCGTCATCGGTATTATCCACCTCGTCGTCGCCGCCTCCCTCCAGCCAAGATTCTCCCACGCAGTCGTCCCGACCGCCGCAGTCGTCCGGCTCACCACCGTCGACGCCATCATCGCCGCCGGCTCCACCAGCAGATACAGGCGGCTCTCCCCCATCGCAGGTCTCGCCGCCAGGATCAAATGCCCTCCCGTCTCCGCAGGCTCCGAAACGCAGCGGCGGCGAGAGCGGGAGTAATAATTCCAAGGGCGGGGGCGGGGGCGGTTCGAGCGGCCGTGGCAAGAGCGGAAGCAAGCAGGACGATTCGCCGCCCGTGGAGGCCATCGTCGCCGGCGTGGTGATCGGCGTTGCCGTCTTCGCCCTGCTGATGTGCATCGCGGCGTGCGTGTGCTGCGCCAGGAAGAAGAAGAAGCGGCAGCCGCCCATGAGCATGCCCTACTACACCGACCAGCACGGTAGCGCGCGCATACTATAGTAATTGTTGTTCCATTCCACCATGCCGCCCATTCATGCCCGGGGGTAGTAATTGACATGGCGGCGTGCGCGTGCATGCAGGGAACGTGTTCTACGCGAACAACATGCCCAAGTGGCCGCAGGGCAGCGAGCCGATGGACGGACGCGGCGGCGGCGGCGGGTGGCAGCAGCCGCAGTTCTCGCCGGGGCAGGGGCCGCTGAGCGAGGAGATGACGATGAGCGGGTCGCACGGTACGGGGGCGTTGCCGCCGCCGTCCCCCGCCTTGTCGCTGGGGTTCGGGTCGCAGAGCTCGTTCACGTACGAGGAGCTGGGGGCGGCGACGGGCGGGTTCTCGAAGGAGAACCTGCTGGGGCAGGGCGGGTTCGGGTACGTGTACAAGGGCGTGCTCCCCGGGAGCGGCAAGGAGGTGGCGGTGAAGCAGCTCAAGGCCGGGAGCGGGCAGGGCGAGCGCGAGTTCCAGGCGGAGGTGGAGATCATCAGCCGCGTCCACCACCGGCACCTCGTCTCCCTCGTCGGGTACTGCATGGCGTCGTCCCAGCGCCTCCTCGTCTACGAGTTCGTGGCCAACGACACCCTCGAGCGCCACCTCCACGGTTGTTCGTCCTTGTACATTGTTTTTCAAGCGCTTTCTGACCCGCATCTTTCTGAATTCTGACACTTGGTGGCTACGCTGCAGGGCAGGGCCTGCCGGTGATGGAGTGGCCGACGAGGCTCGCCATCGCGCTGGGCTCTGCCAAGGGCCTTGCTTACCTGCACGAAGATTGTAAGTGTGTACTTACTACTACTCTTGTTTTGGGTGCTCGTCGTGCATGCTGTATGTCTTTCTGACGATTTGTCTATTGTGGTGTCGTATGTTACTTAAGGTCATCCAAGGATCATTCACCGTGACATCAAGGCGGCTAACATTCTCCTGGATGAAAATTTCGAGGCTAAGGTGAACTAACCAAGCCCTCGATCGATGCACGTACGAGATTTGTATGAACGGAAGTAGTATAACCTCTTGTGAATGTTTGGCAGGTTGCGGATTTTGGGCTCGCCAAGTTAACCACAGACAACAACACGCACGTCTCCACGCGCGTCATGGGAACGTTCGGGTGAGCAGAGCACGCCTACATCGACACACCTCGTACTTTGGCACACAAGAATTACCGTCCTTTTTCTGTGTTCGACTTTTGCAGGTATCTGGCCCCGGAGTACGCCTCCAGCGGCAAGCTCACGGACAAATCCGACGTCTTCTCCTTCGGCGTCATGATGCTCGAGCTCATCACCGGCCGGCGGCCCGTCGATCCCACCAACTACATGGAGGACAGCTTGGTCGATTGGGTTAGCTACACTGCTCCTCTTTCCCTCGATCTCCTGCAGCATCCGTGCAGCATATAGCTTCGTTTCTGACGCGCCGGCGGTTGGCAACAGGCGAGGCCGCTCCTGGCGAGCGCGCTATCGGAAGGCGGCAAGTTCGACGAGGTGGTCGACCCGCGCCTGCAGAACAAGTACGACCTGCAGGAAATGGAGCGCATGGCCGCCAGCGCGGCCGCCGCAGTTCGACACTCCGCCAAGCGCCGCCCCAAGATGAAACAGATAGTTCGTGCTCTGGAGGGCGACATGTCGCTGGACGACCTGAACGAAGGGGTGAAGCCCGGGCAGAGCATGATCTACAGCTCTGACGAGTCCGGGAACTACGCGGCCAACATTGATAGGTTGAGGCAGGTCGCGTTCGAGAGTAGCGGGGAGTACACCAACGAGTACAGTGGGACGGGTGGTGAGTCGGGGGACGCAGCACGACAGCGTCCTCCGACCTGATACAATCAGTCCTTCCAACGGCTCTTCACCGTATGCATCTTGAAAATCTGTGGTGTAAGTTGGGCACATGCGTGTTATGAGAGGGATCGATTGATGCACGTATGAGTTGGTGTGTACGTACCAAAGTTTAAAATAGCCGGCTATTTCATTTAGTGCCAGAAGCTATACAAGGCTATAGCGGGCTATTCAATTTTAGCCGTTTTTCAAAGAAAAAGGAAATTTTAGTCATATCTTACTAAAAAACGAAAAACTATGACACAAAACATGATTCAAACTACAACTCATTCAAATATTCAGCACAAATAAGTATTTAACCATTCAACTCACAACATTTTATTCAATCAGGATGAACAGAAATATAAAAAAAAGCGCAATCCATAAAGCGTGACCTTTAGCGGCTAGATTGGACGCTAATTTATGGCTAAATCAGGCTATAGGCTATTCTCTATTTAGCCTACGGACGTCATAGCCGTAGCGGAAGGCCTCTCGAAAGGCTATAGCGCGGCTATAGCAGGCTATAGCCGGCTATTTAAAACTTTGGTACGTACATGGGGCGCGACATGCGGTATGTTTGATGTACCTGCTTCAATGCTTGTAAACCGGTGTTGTACAATCGTGTAAATTGATGTGTCTATATGTACATACATGTACAGCTCCTCGGTTACAATTGAAGTGGAAATAGATTTGAAAGGAAAGTCTAGACAAGTGCCACTGTTAAGGTTGAGCACTTTTACCATACCCCGAAACTAATACAGATCCTTTATTTATCTTGATCTAGCGGTTATAATTAACTGGTACTCCAAAACCAGGTTGAAGGAGTACCACCTCAAAATTCTATGGAGTACCATAGTGTTAAGGGTAAAACAGTAATCAACAAGATCGTCCTTCTCACTCCTCGGCTGTTTGACACTTGTGTCTAGGTTTCAAGGTCGCGACGCGACGCCGCCAGAATAGCTGCCGCCGACCACACCTTGCCGAGCCTGATCACTAAAGATACACAGCGCGCACGTCTTACCACACATCCTTCGTTCCACTTTCTCAGTTCTTGCAAGCAACAACCCTGAGTATTTCCGCCGCCCACGTACTACTCAGGTCCGTCGCCGTTGTCCTATACAGACAGTGGTGTCGTTCGGTGGCCGTAGTTCTCTAAACGAATCTCTTATTTAGCCTTTTGGCCGTAAACTTGTATCTTAGACTCCTGGATTCTTAAGCACGTTGAGGTCATTCCTGATAAATTAAAGATCAAATTGGAATCTTTGGAGTGAGATGGTGATGACTGTTTTTTTACTCCTCTCTCCATGCGTTCATCAATCGCTTCGATCTGAATGCAATCATTCCGGCATTGGGGAAATTACACGGGTAATAAATCGGCGGAGGAAGCAGTATGCGATGGGAGTTAGCAGCGGCGACGGTCGGTAGGGAGGCGAGGCCGCCGCACTCGACGAGAGAAAAGAGATCTGCGCACTCCATGCGGAGGAGGCCGCTGGGAAGTTCTACTAAGGAAGATTATCGATCATAACTACCCTCATTAGCAGGAGGAAAAGTCTATATTGCCCCTACAAATGGATGGTTGGATTTGCTTGGTACTCCCTTCCCCCTCAGGGAGTACCGGGGTGCCGTAAAATTCCTCAAGGTTTTTTTTCTTGATATAAAATACACCCAAAGGATATCTTATATATCTGATATTTATCAAGGAAAACATAAGACATTGTGAGCGACGGACCACAAGACACAAACAATCAATAAAATTAAAATTACATCAAAATTCATGTTGGTCGTCTTCTTCCTTCACAGCTCGTCATCTACAGGAGGTCAACAAAACATTGAACTTGCAGTAAGGAACAGAGGCACCTGCAAATGCCCTCATCAAATAAGACTTTGAAGACTGCAATAGCCACTCACCGCAAACAACGACATCTAATAGTCGTCGAGCGAACATCGGTAGGGGTAGCACCACACGCATCACATGCTTGCAATCTTTCACAACCAAACTAGAGGGTTGAAGCGACAGACGACTATTACTAAAAACCGGTACGGGAGTTGGAGAGAGGCGATCGGGAGAAATGAGGCGGTTGGGAAAACTCATCTAGGGTTCCATCACCCCGTCGGTGACACCGCTGGTCTTATCCGTCTCCGGTGGCCTTGGGGCCTTAGAGCTATGACTGACCACGACCCCTAGCCAGCAGGGGTTTTCGTTCTTTGTTTTGCAATATCTTCTTCGCTATGTTGAGGTGGTGGCTACGTCCAGAAGTCAGAATAAGGTCCTCTCCATGTTATCCTCGCTATGGTGGTGCGTTTAGCGCCGACGGAGAGCACGCGGAGTCGTGTGTCTGGCAGATCTCTTGGGATCCGATCGGTGTTCGTGTTCATCGGTGTAGTTTCAGGTCGGTCTCTTCTAATCTATGGTTGTGCCCATTGGTGATGGTTGTTGCTCTGGTGCATTGGTCCTTTTGGACCTTAGCATGATGACTTTTTGTCTGTCTACTATAACAAGCTCTACTACAAGTTTTGCCTGGCTCCTTCGGCTCGCGCTAGTCTTTATAGTCATTGCTAAGTGGTCAAAAGACTTATTTATAATTTTTATTACTTTTGGAGTTATGTCTACTATCATCGATGATTATTAATAGATCAGTGAAATTTTGCAAAAAAACTAAAGGGTTGAAGAAACCAAATCTTGTCGCGAAACAAAGGGAAACAATCACCATGCTAATAACCATCCAATTGTTTGCCTTGAAAGACACACCAACTACCAAGACCCGAAGAAAACCAACTAATCTAATGATGCTAACCCTTATGGACCCTTTGTTGATGCCAAATCTGTTGGGGTTCCACGTATGAAAACAATAAATTTTACCCTACGCTCCTGAACCCCTGAAGCTGCCAGGACCTATCTTTTAGTAATACAGTAACGGGAGGGGCTTTTCTCGAACTTACCCTTGAAGACGAAAAGCGTTGTCAACGCTCAGGAGAGCGTGGTTGATGTAGACGAGCCTAAGCCGGCCTCAAGGTCGTGATGAAGTCCTTACGCTCCAATGGCTCCAACGACTTGAGTGCCTCAAGTGCGACACCTCGCGGGGAGTTACACACGTCTGGTGCCTGACGATGACTCCCGCTTCCCCGATCCAGCAGCAGTTGCGGAAGTAGAGCTCCTGGATCCGAATCCCGCAGCACGACGGCACTCCACGGTGAAGATGTCTCTCGTTCGTGCAGTCCGAACTTGGGACCACGGTCACGAGAGAGAGAGAGAGAGAGAGAGAGAGAGAGAGAGAGAGAGAGAGAGAGAGAGAGAGAGAGAGAGAGAGAGAGAGAGAGAGAGAGAGAGAGAGAGAGAGAGAGAGAGAGAGAGAGAGAGAGAGAGAGGGAGAGAGAGAGGGAGAGAGAGAGTATCAATTGGAGGTCTCCCCAAAAGTGAGAAGACCTTTATTGAATATTGTGTGTATTTATCTGGTCAAATACCCCGACTATATATAGGGGGAGGGGAGGTACTACCTCCCTCAAAGTCCCGGGGTGGGACTAAAGGAGAGAAGGGGGAGAGGGGGTGGCGCCGCCGGCCACCCCATGGGCCCCGTGCGGGGAGGCTGGCCCACTAGGGCGCCGGCCTCCCCTCTTGGCCCTTCTCCCTCTTGCCTTTTCCCTAATGGGCCCTCTTCCCTCTAGAATTGGCCCATTAAGCCTATGACCATTTAAATAGATTTTCTCTTTTATTAAATAATTATGAATAAATGATTAAATCAATATTTAACATTCATTCACATATTATTCAACCTCCGTGGCTATAGAACACTTTCCACCTCCACTCTGGACATCCTCCGGACTTACCGAAACCCTTCCGGTTTTCTCTCTACTATTCTTCGGCGATTCTACCGATCTTATAAACACTCTCTAAGCATCATCAAGCCCTTAAGTGTGATACCCCACGGTTCGGGAACACTCTAGACATGGTCGGGACACTCCTGCACCAATTATCGACAGAGGGACCTGGATGGCCATGTGACCCCTGTGCGTTCCACGAAGATCTTTCGTCTCTTGAACCGGGACAGTCGTGTCTTATTCCCTTTGTCTCTCGATACTTGCATTGCCCGAGATATGATCAATGACATCACCATGTCGTGTTCAATCTCGTTACCGAACAATGCTACTTGACTCATCCCGACAAGTGATATCCCTGTGATCAAATCACACGCTGCGCAGCTATTGGATATAACCTCTCCGAGTGGGCCCTTTGAGTATCTTCCCGTCACATGGATGGACAAATCCCGCTCTTGACATATATTTCCTCTACGGTTTCCTCCGAGTACCTGAACACACCTTTATAACCACTGTATTACCTAGTGGCGCTTGATGTTAATCTAAGCACTCTCGGGAGACAGTGATTGATATAACCTCATGGTCTAAGGAATAGTCTACGCCGATCCATTTCTAATCATCGTAACTTGAACTTCGTGACATAATCAGGTCATGATGTTTAGGTTGGGTATTGGTTCATCATCTCATTCTCAGAATGAGTTGACTTCATTTCCAACTGGCATAAATGCCACATGATCAGGAAACTTGATCATCTGTTGACCAATGAACCAATGACTAGAGTTTCATTGGGAACCCCTGGTTGTTTGTATATCACACGTGTATTGATGTTTCTACTCAATACAGTTATAGCATGATATAAAACTTAATCATAAACTATATGAAATATGATAATAGTCCTTACTACTATTTGTCTCTAGGGCATATTTCCAACAGTCTCCCACTTGCACTAGAGTACAAATACACTAGCTGCATTTGTTCTTAATCATTGGCACCATATATCCGGTACCCTGAACATGCTTGCTCATGGAAGAGGTTGAGTCTTGGGTCTATACTTTATAGTCCCAAATCCTTTGCAACTTACTAATGTCACCTTGATTAACATTAATACTTTATCATCACATGATAACATCTGTGTGTATGCATCGTCGCTATGGCAGCAGAATGAGGCCTGATTCCAGGAGCCTACAGTGACTTTAGATCAACCTCGAGGGCTTTCTCGTGGGCACTGTGCCCTGGGACACATCATTCTACGTTAAAAGAAAACTAGCCCCGCCATAACATTATACAACACTTTAGATGATACGCTTATCTATTATTATAAATGTATTCATCGAAACACTAGTGCACTCAGTGCAACTTTCGATGTTTTGTTCACCTCGCTTCCTACTTGACTTCAATCGGTATTTACAGGAGTTTCCAACATATTCCCTTATAACATAACCCTTTATGTTTTAAGATATGTCATCCTTTATGGATTTGGAAAACATGTCTGCAGTTCTCTATTAGACACTGCAGACAAACTTAGCTCAATGTTTCGCGATTCAAACTTAATCACTTTCAAACGTTCCTTAGTGGATCATATATTATGTTAAGTTACCATCATGGTTTTCTAAGATAGAACCTATGTCTCAACATAGTGGATGATGATCATCCTTTTCTTTCTTTCAACCATTGATGTTCTACTTAATAATATTCCTAACTTGAGTTATTAAGGACCAGTTCCTTAATTAACTTCTATTCTGAAACCCTTTTCAGAATCCCTTAAGGAATACTACAAAAATATCATAATACACTTATTATCAACTTCTACACCTTATAAATCATTATTTATCGGTACTTGCGCTTTTATTCTTAACATACTTAAGAATCACTCCTATAATCTCCCACTCAAAATATGTTCCTAACATATTTGGGTATGAGTCACTACTCTTACTCAAATATGTTCCTACATATTTGAATTTGAGACTTATATTGCTCCCACTCAAAAATATGTCAATCACATATTGTTTTAGGAATACTTTCATAGCTCCCACTCAATTTTATGCAAATTGCATATTTACTCACTATTTTGAACAATTTCAAAATCCTTTGATCAAATATCAAACTTGGAGTTTTACTATGAGATACTAGTACTTTTACTAGTTTCAAAGCCACTAGACATTTAGCACACTTGAATCAAATTCATTTGAATTTGTCCAATACTTGACAAATTGTGCTTTTGTCATTCGCCCCTTTTCCACCATGGCTTTGCGGTCATTTGGGAAAATTCCAAGTAACTCCTTTTACTTGTGAGATTCAGCAATGAATTGCTTTCTAATCTCAAGGGAATTTTGCTATTAGGATTTCTCATAATTTTAGTTTACCATTATTTACTTAGTAGTTCGTAGGTATGTCATATTTCAAGAATCATGACAAATGATTCACAAATGTTCCATACAAGATATGGGTTACATTTTGAATCCTACTTCATGAAGTGAAAACACCAGTGGGGAAAACACGATGATCATTATCATTGATTCTTTCCTTTGTGAAGAGAATCGTTCAGGAACGTTGTCCGTTGCGCTTCTCGACACTCTGATGCAGGGATTTGAATCCTCATCGTGTTTTTCACTATCTTCCATTTGCTCCATAATCGAGAAATATCACTAAAAGTGAGCTTTCTCAAGAATGCACCAAAATCCAAGCAATATAAGTTTTGCTTCTCTTTTGGTTTTAGATATGTACTTCGTATTCAAAGTTTCCAATGAATACTCTACAAGGACTTATTCGCTATTGTTTTGGTTATATCGAATAACCCCAAAACTTTTACGACGATCCATACTAGATATGGAGCTGCTTTCATGAATTCAAATGGTTCACTATATATATTCTAATTGAGTGCTAACTATTTCTAACTAATTGTCTCTACATCTACACTATAACAATTTATTTGGTGCCATCTATTTACCCACTTTCATATATAATATCACAATGTGATGCTTTGCATTTTGACGTTTCAAAACGCTTTGCATTTCACAATTTCTCTTATGCCATTCTTATAAAGTCAAATTTCATTACTATTGATCAAATCGCAGTAATTAGATTCTCTTTTATATTTATACGCTTTGTTGATGAAACACTTTGATCATATCAAATATTTTCACACTTATGTTTCCTTTGGTAAACTACTTTACACGTTTAAACAATCATATAATGATAATTACCATTTTTGTTAAAACACAATACATCGAATATGTATCTACTTTTAACAATTCATTAAACATTTTGTATTCAAGTAATACACGGTGTTCAAGTTATTTTGCCGAACTTAGGCATGATTTATATGTGATAAGAAATCAAATGACTTTCACATATTATCAACATAACTTTGAATTTAAACAATGGTTTCATTCATTAATGAAATATCATTAAGTTGGGTATTTTAAAGCATTTCAATATTTTACAAATGTTCATGCATTATCAATTAGTTTCAAACAACAAGGATAATTCACATATAATCAAACAAGATATCAACACGAATAGAAATCATTCATAAAAGTGGAACAACTGTTTGTTACAAACTCATATGAATAACCGTCTCACAAAGTGTGAGACACACTAAAGAATAATATTTTGATTACAATAATCATCCTAAACATAAACTAAATGATAAATGTCGAGGGAGAGCGTCGTTGGCCATCATCATCATGCTCGCCATCAGCACGCAACGTCACCTCCTCTCCAGCAAGCACCTCTCATGCAGAAGGACCTATTTTCAGCAAAACAGAACAAGTATCAAATATACTTAACACTGCAAATGTGTTTGCAAGATTATAACATTTATAAAATTGTATATCAAATATATACCTTTGTCATTGATGACCTCAGCGACATTTGGCTCAACCAACACATTCCTGAGATGTGTTACGAACCGGTGGAACTCCATTGATTCCGTGTCGCCTCTCATATGCAAGTCCTGACTTGTGCTTGGTAGCTTGGTGGTAGCGACAGCAGCACAACGCCATTTGCAAAAGAGCCCGTCATCCAGCTATCCAGGAAGTATGCATGCCTCATGTACACATCATGCATGCGCTCCAAGTGGTCGTCAAGTGATGAGTTCTCCTCCATCTTAATGGAGAGGAAGTCTCCCATCAGCTCATGCTCCCATATGCGTGCCTGTTCCACGAAATGTGTCCTAAGCTGTAGCATTACCGTACGAGGGTTGATATCACCTACGAAAGGCCACAGCTCGTCCACCATTCCGAAACGCATTGTAAGTGAAATGAAGGAGGCCATCTCCCAATGGAGATAGCGGTTTTCCCGCTACTCTGGGGTCTCTAAGTCAATGGGCTGATCCAAATCCATCCCGTCGAGTATGTAGTCGACCACGTCATTCTCGTGAAGGAGAACATGGAGACGCGCAACCCATATAGAGAAGTTTGATCCATCTAATCTGAGCTTCTCTCCTTCTAACCAATCAATCGTTAATAGGAAAGGTGGCATCAGGGAGAACTTTTCTACATTTACAATTGCAAAAGGAATTTAGACTAAGTTTATAATTAAATGAGTTAATAATAACTCCACTCAGAAACACCTATCCCCATAAGGGTTCCTAGTGATAACACGACCCCTATCATCCACATCTCCCCAGATCGTCACGGCCATCAATGTGGGTTCAAGGGTAGACGCTAAATGTCGGTCACATCATTCATGCGACTCGTGCTCGGTCTTTTGACCATCCGCATTCCGAGGCCATGTCTGCACATGCTAGGCTCGCCAACTCAACCTTAGTGTATCCGCTGTGCAACATGGCTTACACCCACTGTATGCGAACGTAGATATGTCTGACACCCATGCATGTACCATGGATCGCCTCATACCGAAGAACTTTCTTGGTGGTGCACACTAAGGGGGAACACAATCGTTGGTAATTTTAACAGGGATCATCTTATTAGGCTACCATCGAGTATCTAATACCAGCACACAATAAGATATACAAACAATAACATTGAATGTAAATGCAATGTGATATGGTCCTTCATGTCGTGATCTCCATCCGTCGTCACCGGATTCCGGCACCGTAGACACCAGGGTATCGGTGTCATTCCGGCGTGGTAGTCCGTCACCTCCGTGACTATCTACTACTACGTAACATAAGGTAATCACTTTACATCAAAAATCATGCTGGTCGTCTTCTTCCTTCACTTTCTCATCATCTACAGGAGGTCAACAAAACATTGAACTTGCAGTAAGGAACATGGGCACCTGCAAATGCCCTCATCAAATAAGACTTTGAAGACTGCAATAACCACTCACCGCAAACAACGACATCTAATAGTCGTCGAGCAAACATCGGCAGGGGTAGCACCCCACGCATCACATGCTTGCAATCTTTCACAACCAAACTAGAGGGTTGAAGCGATAGACGAATATTACTGAAAACCGGTACGGGAGTTGGAGATAGGCGATCGGGAGAAATGATGCGGTTGGGAAAACTCATCTAGGGTTCCATCACCCCGTTGGTGACACCGTTGGTCTTATACGTCTCCGGTGTGATGGGTTCGTAGCATGGAAAACAAAAAATTCTACCGCAAGAACGAACAAAACCCAGATCTAATCTAGATAAAAGCCAAGATCTAATCTACTAGACATGAGCAACGAGATAGATCGGTACTAACCCTCGTAGAACCGAAAGCGTTAACGAGATTAGATCTCGTGGATGATATAGTCGATCACTTGCCGATCTCAAGATCGTGTGGACAATCCTTCCGGCACCGCGATCCGGCAGCGCTTCCGCAGACGGTCACACGTGCGGAGTCGAAGTAGACCTTCATCTCCCTGTTCCAGCGAGCAGCGGAGGTAGTAGATCTTCTCCACGGAATCCCAGCAGCACGACGGCGTGGTGGTGGTGGTGGAGATGAGAAATATGCAGGGCTTCGCCTATGCCTGTGCAGAAGAAACATGGAAGAGAGAGGCGGCTGAGATTGGGAGTTATGAGACAAGGTGAAAGAGGGGGCGCCCCCTCCCTTCTATTTAAAGGAGGGAGGCGCGCCTGGGGAGGGGGAGTCCTAGTAGGACTCCCTCCTCCTTGGGCCGGTGGGTTGGGGGGGATTCCTCCTCCCCCCACGAATCCGTGTCTTGCCCCACTTGGTTTCTTTGATCCCTTTCTTGGTTTTCAAGCAAACTCCAAGAAATCCTCTAGAACCTTCCAGAACATTCTGAAACCTTCTAGAATCTCCATACAAATACTCCGGAACATTTCCTAACTTAGAAAATGATCCCCAATATATGAATCTTATTCTCCGGACCATTCTGGATCTCCTCGTGATGTCTCGGATCCATTCCGAGACTCCGAACAACATTCGGTCTCCAACGCAAATTCCATATCTACTTTCATCATAAACACAAAGATATAATATAACCTCTTTTATTATTGCCTCTTGGGCATATCTCCAACAGTCTCCCACTTGCACTAGAGTCAATAATCTAGATTACATGGTAATATACCGAACACCCATGGCGTTCTGGTGTTGGTCATGCTTTGCTCTAGGGAGAGGTTTAGTCAACGGATCTGCTACATTCAGATCAGTGTGTACTTTGCAAATCTTTATGTCACCATCTTGGACATACTCGCGAATAGCATGAAAACTTAGCTTGATGTGCTTCAGCTTGCTATGCGACCTTGGCTCATGTGCATTAGCTATGGCACCTGTGTTGTCACAGTAGATGGCCATCGGGTCTAACGCACTGGGAACCATGCCAAGTTCAGTAATGAACTCCTTCATCCATATGCCTTCTTGTGCAGCCTCCGAAGCAGCTATGTATTCCGATTCAGTTGAAGATTTCGCCACAACGCTCTGCTTGGCACTCCTCCAGCTTATTGCAGCACCATTCAAAATAAATACGTATCCAGACTGTGACTTCGAGTCATCTGGATCGGTGTTCCAACTAGCATCAGTGTAACCATTTACAACAAGCTGTTCATCACCTCCATAAGAA
The DNA here is from genome assembly GCA_916181665.1 of Avena sativa. Lineage (NCBI taxonomy): Eukaryota > Viridiplantae > Streptophyta > Magnoliopsida > Poales > Poaceae > Avena > Avena sativa. The sequence goes on from OV702289.1 coordinate 691,557,029, forward strand.
AGAACCATATCCTTAGTCCTATTCAGGTACTTTAGGATATTCTTGACCGCTGTCCAGTGTTCCATTCCAGGATCACTTTGATATCTGCTAGTCAAACTAACAGCATGTGCTATATCCGGTCTCGTACACAGCATGGCATACATGATAGAACCTATGGCCGAGGCATAGGGAATTTTATTCATCTTTTCTCTATCTTCTGCTGTAGCTGGACTTTGAGTTTTACTCAAGGTCTTACCTGACAACATGGGCACGGACCCTTTCTTGCTCTCTTCCATTCTAAACTTCTTTAGAACTTTGTCTAAGTATGTACTTTGTGAAAGCGCTATTAGGCGTCTTGATCTATCTCTATAAATCTTGATGCCTAGAATATATGCCGCTTCGCCAAGATCCTTCATCGAAAAACTATTATTCAAATAGGTTTTGACGCTATTAAGAAGTTCTATATCATTTCCAATCAACAATATGTCATCTACATATAGTACTAGGAATACTACAGAGCTCCCACTCACTTTCTTGTAAATACAAGCTTCTCCATAAGTTTGTATAAATCCAAAGTTTTTGATTACTTTATCAAAACGTTGATTCCAACTCCGGGATGCTTGCTTCAGTCCATAAATGGAGCACTGAAGTTTGCATACCTTGTCAGCATCTTTAGGATCGACAAAACCCTTGGGTTGTACCATATACAACTCTTCCTCAATGTCACCATTAAGGAATGCCGTTTTGACATCCATCTGCCAAATCTCATAATCGAAATATGCAGCTATTGCTAACAAAATCCTTACAGACTTTAGCTTCGCTACTAGTGAGAAAGTCTCATCGTAGTCAACTCCTTGAATTTGTCGGAACCCTTTCGCGACAAGTCGAGCTTTATAGATGGAAACATTACCATCAACATCTGTTTTTCTTTTGAAAATCCATTTGTTCTCGACAGCCTTACGGCCATCCGGTAAGTCCACCAAAATCCATACTTGGTTTTCGTACATGGATCACATTTCGGATTTCATGGCTTCTAGCCATTTGTCAGAATCTGGGCTTACCATAGCTTCTTCATACGTCGCAGGGTCATCAGTGTTGTCCACCAACATGACGTTCAAGGAAGAGTCATACCACTCAGGAGTGATACGAACCCTCATTGACCTGCGAGGTTCAGTAGTAACTTCGTTCGAATTTTCATGATCATCATCATTAGCTTCCTCTCCAGTTGGTGTAGGCGGCACAGAAACAACTTCCGGTGTTGCGCTACTCTCAACTCCGAAAGAAGGTTCAATAACCTCGTCGAGTTCTACTTTCCTTCCAGTCACTTCTTTCGAGAGAAATTCCTTCTCCAGAAAGGATCCATTCTTAGCAACGAAAACTTTGCCTTCGGATCTATGATAGAAGGTATACCCAATTGTTTCTTTAGGGTATCCTATGAAGACGCATTTCTCCGCTTTGGGTTCAAGCTTATCAGGTTGTAACTTCTTTACATATGCTTCGCAACCCCAAACTTTAAGGAACGACAACTTAGGTTTCTTACCAAACCACAATTCGTATGGTGTCGTTTCAACGGATTTAGATGGTGCCCTATTTAAAGTGAATGCGGCTGTCTCTAATGCATAGCCCCAAAATGATAACGGTAAATCTATAAGAGACATCATAGACCGAACCATATCTAAGAGAGTTCGATTACGATGTTTGGACACACCATTACGCTGTGGTGTTCCCGGTGGTGTCAACTGTGAAAGTATTCCACATTTCTTTAAATGCATGCCAAACTCATAACTTAGATATTCACCTCCGCAGTCAGAACGCAGAAACTTAATCTTCTTGTTATGATGATTTTCCACTTCACTTTGAAATTCCTTAAACTTCTCGAAAGTTTTGGATTTATGTTTCATAAAGTAGACATACCTATATCTACTCAAGTCATCCGTGAAAGTGAGAACATAACGATATCCACCACGCGATGCTACACTCATTGGACCGCACACATCGGTATGAAATATTTCCAATAAGTCTGTAGCTCGCTCCATTATTCCAGAGAATGGAGTCTTAGTCATTTTTCCCATTATACATGCTTCGCATCTTTCAAGTGATTCAAAATCAAGTGATTCAAGAAGTCCATCAGAATGGAGTTTCTTCATACGCTTCACTCCAATGTGACCAAGACGACAGTGCCACATGTATGTAAAATTATCATTCAATTTTATTCGTTTAGCATCTATGTTGTGAACATGTGTATCACTACTATCGAGATACAATAAGAATAAACCATTCATCTCAGGTGCATAACCATAAAAGATATTACTCATATAAATCGAACAACCTTTATTCTCAGACTTAAAAGAGTAACCGTCTTGCAATAAACAAGATCCAGATATAATGTTCATGCTTAACGCAGGCACCAAATAACAATTATTTAAATTTAAAACTAATCCCGATGGTAGATGCAGAGGGAGCGTGCCGACGGCGATCACATAAACCTTGGAGCCATTTCCAACGCGCATCGTCACCTCGTCTCTTGCCAGTCTTCGTTTATTCCGCAGCTCCTGTTTCGAGTTACAAATATGAGCAACCGAACCAGTATCAAATACCCAGGCACTACTACGATTACTAGTAAGATACACATCTATAACATGTATATCGAATATACCTTTCTTCTTGATGTTGCCGTTCTTTAGATCCGCCAGGTATTTGGGGCAGTTACGCTTCCAGTGACCAGCACCCTTGCAGTAGAAGCACTCAGTTTCAGGTTTAGGACCAGCCTTGGGCTTCTTAGCAGGTGCGGCAGCTTTCTTGCCGTCCTTCTTGAAGTTGCCCTTGTTCTTAGGCTTGCCCCTTTTCTTGAAATTGGTGGTCTTATTGACCATCAACACTTGGTGTTCTTTCATGATCTCCACTTCAGCAGTTTTCAGCATGGACGATAGTTCAGGCAACGTCTTGTTCATGCAGTGCATATTGTAGTTCTTGTAACTTGGTGGCAGTGATTGGAGGACACAGTGAATCCCCAATTCATTAGGAATCGGTATCCCCAACTCTCGGAGTTTGTTTGCGTGCCCAGACATGGTGAGCACGTGCTCACTAACGGAGCTACCCTCTTCCATCTTGCAGGTAAAGAACTTCTCGGAAGCTTCATAGCTTTCCATGGCCGCGCGAGTCTCAAATATGAGTTTGAGCTCCTTAATGATTTCAAATGGGTCATGGTGCTCAAAACTCTTTTGAAGCTCCGATTCTAAACCGTACAGGATGGCACACTGAACTGTGGAGTAGTGATGTTTCCGAGTGGCATAAACATTCTTTACGTCATCGGCGGCATCTTCTGCAGGTGGGTCACCTAGCGGTGCTTCGAGCACATAGGTCAACTGACCAGCCCTGAGGACGATCTTCAGTCCACGGAACCAGTCCGTGAAATTGCTTCCATTGTTCTTAAGCTTTTCTTTCTCTAGGAACGCATTGAAATTGATGGAAACGTTCGCCATTATCTACAACATATTTGCAAGTAGTTAAGACTAAGTTTATGATAAATAGTGTTCTAATTTAATTCTTAAATTAACTAGGTGATCTCCCACTCAAAACAACATCCCTCGCAGTTGTTTTAGTGATTACACGAACCAAATCCACTACACCAAGTCCGATCATCACGTGAGATGATGTAGCTTCATCGGCGAACAATCTTCATGTTCATCATATCAATCATATGACTCATGCTCTACCTTTCGGTATTCCGTGTTCTGATACCATGTTTGTACATGCTAGGCTCGTCAAGATTAACCTTAGTTTCTGCATGTGCAAATCTGGCTTGCACTCATTGTATGCACACGTAGAATCTATCACACCCGATCATCACGAGATGCTTCGAAACGATGAGTCTTAGCAACGGTGCCAACTAAGGACGAACACTTTATTACTTGATATTTAGTGAGAGGGATCATCTTATAATGCTACCGTCGCGATCTAAGCAATACAAGATGCATAAATGATTAACATCACAGGCAATTCATAATTTGTGTGATATGATATGGCCCTTTCTTCTTATGCCTTCGATCTCCATCTCCAAAGCACGGACATGATCTCCATCATCACCAGCATTGCGTCAAGGTCCGTGGCGCCGCTTCATGGTTGTTCATCTTCACTAGCAACTATTACAACTACTTGGAACAAGGCTATTACAAGATGAATAGACACGCAGGTCTTAACAGAATTAAAGACAACCATTAGGCTCCTGCCGGTTGCCATATTACAACAAGGATCATTGCATCCATCAAATACAATCACAATCACATGTAGGCTATATCACATCACAAAACCCCTGCAAAAACAAGTTAGACGCCTCTAATTTTGTTTGCAAGTTTTACGTGGCTTGGGGCTTTCGACTAAGAACGCATCTTACCTACGAAACTGAACCACAACGTTGATACAAGTGCTATCAAGTGCAAAGTGTAGATTTGATCTATAGTATGATGGGAGAGACAGACACCCGCAAAGCCACTTGTGCAATACGAGTTGCATGTCAAGCGTGGAGCAAGTCTCATGTACGATGACATGTAATGTTAGCCCGAGCCGCTTCATCCCACCATACCGCAAGATGCAAAGTACACACATAGCAAAAGACGGCACGAGCACCAACGCCCACAACCTCATTGTGTTCTACTCGTGCAACAGATCTACGCATAGACAAGGCTCTGATACCACTGATGGGTTCGTAGCATGGAAAACAAAAAATTTCTACCGCAAGAATGAACAAAACCCAGATCTAATCTAGATAAAAGTTAAGATCTAATCTACTAGACATGAGCAACGAGATAGATCGGTACTAACCCTCGTAGAACCGAAAGCGTTAACGAGATTAGATCTCGTGGATGATGTAGTCGATCACTTGCCGATCTCAAGATCGTGTGGACGATCCTTCCGGCGCCACGATCTGGCAGCGCTTCCGCAGACGATCACACGTGCGGAGTCGAAGCAGACCTTCCTCTCCCCGTTCTCCACGAATCCCAGCGGAGGTAGTAGATCTTCTCCACGGAATCCCAGCAGCACGACGGCGTGGTGGTGGTGGAGATGAGAAATCTACAGGGCTTCGCCTATGCCTGTGCAGAAGAAACGTGGAGGAGAGAGGCGGCTGAGATTGGGAGTTATGAGACAAGGTGCAAGAGGGGGCGCCCCCTCCCTTCTATTTAAAGGAGGGAGGCGCGCCTGGGGAGGGGGAGTCCTAGTAGGACTCCCTCCTCCTTGGGCCGGCGGGTTGGGAGGGAGGAATCCTCCTCCCCCACGAATCCGTGTCTTGCCCCACTTGGTTTCTTTGATCCCTTTCTTGGTTTTCAAGCAAACTCCAAGAAATCCTCTAGAACCTTCCAGAACATTCCGAAACCTTCTAGAATCTCCATACAAATACTCCGGAACATTTCCTAACTTAGAAAATGATCCCCAATATATGAATCTTATTCTCCGGACCATTCCGGATCTCCTCGTGATGTCCCGGATCCATTCCGAGACTCCGAACAACATTCGGTCTCCAACGCAAATTTCATATCTACTTCAAACAACTTCGAATCTTAAGTGTGTCACCCTACGGTTCGTGAATATGCAGACATGATGAAGACACCTCTCCCATCAATAACCATCAGCGGGATCTGGAGATCCATAACGGCTCCCACATACTCAACGATTACTTCGTGATCGATTGAACCAATTAACATACGAAACCAATTCCCTTTGTCTCGCGACATTCTACTTATCCGAGGTTTGATCGTTAGTATCTTCATACCTAGTTCTTCCTTGTTACTGATAAGTACTCTTTACTCGTTCCATGTTATGTCATCCCTTGTGACCCAGTCACATGCTTGCAAGCTATCTAGATGACATTCCACCGAGAGGGCCCAGAGTATACCTATCCGTCATATGGATGGACAAATCCCAATCTTGGTCTATGCGCTTCAACACATACTTTCAGAATACCCAATGACACCTTTATAACCGCCCAGTTATGAAGCGGCATTTGATGTCATCAAAGTACCCATCCGGTGATGGTGATTAACATAACCTCATGGTCGAAGGATTAGGTTACTATGTATTTCAAAGCTTACAGCAATACGAACTTAATGACTTGATCTTATGCTACGCTTACTATGGGTGTGTGTCCATCATATCATTCTCCTAATGATATAACCTTGTTATTAATCACATCCAATGTCTATGATCAGGAAACCATGATCATCAATTAATCAACAAGCTACTTCAACAAGAGGCTTACTAGGGACTCTTTTATGTTTACAAAACACACAAGCATTAGTGTTTCCTAATAATACAATTATAGCATGGGATGTAAACATTCATCGTAAACACAAAGATATAATAATAACCTCTTTTATTATTGCCTCTTGGGCATATCTCCAACACGGTGGCCTTGGGGCCTTGGAGCTATGGCGAACCACGACCCCTAGCCAGCGGGGGTTTTCTTTCTTTGTTTTGCAATATCTTCTTCGCTATGTTGAGGTGGTGGCTACATCCAGAAGTCAGAATAAGGTCCTCTCCGTGTTATCCTCGCTATGGTGGTGCATTTAGCACCGACGGAGAGCACGCGGAGTCGTGTGTCTGGCAGATCTCTTGGGATCCGATCGGTTTTCTTGTTCATCGGTGTAGTTTCAGGTCGGTCTCTTCCAATCTATGGTTGTGCCCATTGGTGATGGTTGTTGCTCTGGTGCATTGGTCCTTTTGGACCTTAGCATGATGACTTTTTGTCTGTCTACTACAATAAGCTCTACTACAAGTTTTGCTTGGCTCCTTCGGCTCCCGCTAGTCTTTGTAGTCATTGCTAGGTGGTCAAAAGACTTATTTATAATTTTTATTACTTTTGGAGTTCTGTCTACCATCATCGATGATTATTAATAGATCAGTGAAATTTTTGCGAAAAAACTAAAGGGTTGAAGAAACCAGATCTTGTCGTGAAACAAAGGAAAATAATCACCATGCTAATAACCATCCAATTGTTTGCCTTGAAAGACACACCAACTACCAAGAACCGAAGAAAACCAACTAATCTAATGATGCTAACCCTTATGGACCCTTTGTTGATGCCAAATCTGTTGGGGTTCCGCGTATGAAAACAATAAATTTTACCGTACGCCCCTGAACCCCTGAAGCTGCCAAGACCTATCTATTAGTAATATAATAACAGGAGGGGCTTTTTGCGAACTTACCCTTGAAGACCGAAAAGCGTTGTCAACGCTCAGGAGAGTGTGGTTGATGTAGACGAGCCGAAGCCGACATCAAGGTCGTGATGAAGTCCTTGCGCTCCAATGGCTCCAACGACTTGAGTGCCTCAAGTGCGACACCTCGCGGGAAGTTACACACGTCTGGTGCCTGACGATGACTCCTGCTTCCCTGATCTAGCAGCAATTGCGAAAGTAGAGCTCCTGGATCTGAACCCCGCAGGGCGACGATGCTCCGCGGTGAAGATGTCTCTCGTTCGTGCAGTCCAAACTTGGGACCACGGTCACGGGAGAGAGAGAGAGAGAGAGAATATCAATTGGAGGTCTCCCCAAAAGTGATAAGACCTTTATTGAATACTATGTGTACTTATCTGGCCAAATACCCCCACTATATATAGGGGGAGGGGAGGTACTACCTCCCTCAAAGTCCCGGGATGGGACTAAAGGAGAGGAGGGGGAGAGGGGGTGGTGCCGCCAGCCACCCCATGGGCCCTGCGCGGGGGGCTGGCCCACTAGGGCGCCGGCCTCCCCTCTTGGCCCTTCTCCCTCTTGCCTTTTCCCTAATGGGCCCTCTTCCCTCCGGAATTGGCCCATTAAGCCTATGACCATTTAAATTAATTTTTTCTTTTATTAAATAATTATGAATAAATGATTAAATCAATATTTAACATTCGTTCACATATTATTCAACCTCTGTGGCTATGGAACACTTTCCACCTCCACTCCGGACATCCTCCAGACTTACCGAAACCCTTCCGGTTTTCTCTCTACTATTCTTCGGCGATTCTACTGATTCTATAAAACTCTCTAAGCATCATCAAGCCCTTAAGCCTGATACCCCACGGTTCGGGAACACTCCAGACATGGTCGGGACACTCCCGCACCAATGATCGACAGAGGGACCTGGATGGCCATGTGACCCCTGTGTGTTCCATGAAGATCTTTCGTCCTTTGAACCAGGACAGTCGTGGCTTATTCCCTTTGTCTCTTGATACTTGCATTGCCTGAGATATGATCAATGACAGCACCATGTCGTTTTCAATCTCGTTACCGAACAATGCTACTTGACTCGTTCCGACAAGTGATATCCCCGTGATCAAATCACACGTTGCGCAGCTATTGGATATAACCTTTCCGAGTGGGCCCTTGAGTATCTTCCCGTCACATGGACGGACAAATCCCGATCTTGACATATATTGCCTGTACGGTTTCCTCCGAGTACCTGAACACACCTTTATAACCACTGTATTACCAAGTGGCGCTTGATGCTATCTAAGCACTCTCGGGAGACAGTGATTGATATAACCTCACGGTTTAAGGAATAGTCTACGAGGATCCATTTCTAATCATCATAACTTGAACTTCGTGACATGATCAGGTCACAATGTTTAGGTTGGGTATTGGTTCATCATCTCATTCACAGAATGAGTTGACTCCATTTCCAACTGGCATAAATGCCACATGATCAGGAAACTTGATCATCTATTGACCAATGAACCAGTGACTAGAGTTTCACTAGGGACCCCTGGTTGTTTGTATATCACACGTGTATTGATGTTTTCACTCAATACAGTTATAGCATGATATAAAACTTAATCATAAACTATATGAAATATGATAATAGTCCTTACTACTATTTGTCTCTAGGGCATATTTCCAACAAAATTGGATGCCCTCGAGGCAGGAAGAGACCTGACATAGGTATGCCCTATGGGTGCCTAAGATTGGCCTATCTAGTCTGGTCCAGGGAAGGCCCACAAGACGAATCGTGTCCAGTGATAAAACCCATAAAGGTTTAGGTGGCCCAAGCCCACAAAGGACGTGACTCCTTGAAGGATACGGCAAAGTATAGATAGAAAGTTAAAATGAAACCCTAATCTGTAACCGACTCGATGGTAGCCTAAGACCCGACCTCCTCATATAAAGGCTGGGAGGGAACCACGAGGAGGACCGACCGAAACCCTAGCACAAACACCCGTCATATTACATCTGCACATCACCTCCATCAAGGCACCCTTGTAACCTTCTATTCATCTTTAGTCAAGAGCAGACAAGCAGAGTAGGGTTTTCCCTCTGGGGGCCTGAACCTGGGTAAACACCATGTCTCCGTGTTGCTTACCTGCTAGCCAAACGAGATCTCCAGCACTTTGTCTTCCTCAAAACCCAAGTCCATAAACTATGGGCATTGACGTGTTAACCCCACATAAAAACCAAATAGACCTTATTCCAATGCATCATCGACGTTGCCACATCGTCGATGCCACGAGTGAGACAAAAACCAACAAGAACATGACCTATGAGAAAAATAGGAAGAAGAGGATGTGCCTCCACTCCTCTAGCGGCCGACGTGGCCGTCAAACAGAAGTGATGAGGGGGGAATGGGGAGACTACATGGAAGAAACCTAGGTGACGAGTAGGGTTGGGTAGTGGTGCGGTGAGAGCATATTTTCTTACGCTTTGAGTGTTTTTTGTGCCACTATTAAGTTGTCACTATTGAATACCACTTCAAAGATTTTCCTCCCAAACATGTCACCTCCTTATGGAAAATAAAATACGGCGTGTGTCTCTCCTTATTATTTATCTCACTACAATCATGGTCATGGATGACACTGAAAGAGCATGTGGGCCCCATGTGTGGTTTTGGTAATTAATAACAATCTCTATGGACTAATGTTTGCATTGGGTTGCACTTGTAGGATTTGTCCATTGGCTTCGCTTGGACCATGTGTTGGATTCAAGGTGGAAGAAATAAAGATGAAGAAGCATTGTCCAAGGGCATTGGGCCTTTTGGAATCATATGAAGTTATAAGAAATGTTGTGCAAGTTAAAGATGCGCCATCTCTAGAAGATCTCATGCTTGAAGCTTGCCATTCTTGGTGGTAATGGATCAATGAAGACAATGTCAAAGAAGACGCTTCCCCATGGTGTATGGGGGAGCATATGTCAAGTCTTCATCAAGCGAGTGTATGCAAGAGTAATAAAGAAAGGTGTCCATCCTGAGAAGGACAAGGTTGTCTACACCGTGCTCAAGTGGTTTGCTCAAGGCTAAGGTATAATCTTGATAGGTTTTCCCTTTTGCCAGTCTCATGTTGGTAGTTGGGAGACCGGGTTTAGGATAGATAATCGTACTATCAAGAGGGGCTCTTGACTGAGTAGCTCGATCATATCTTTCAGAGAGATCTCAAACCATTGCATTCTTAGCATCATATTTCTTGGTTGTTTGTTATATCTTTTCCATCGTTGGTTCTAGAGCTTGTGTTCATTATAAGCTCTAGTTCATCAAAAACGTATCTCCCCCTTATATCTTATTGCGTTTTTATCTTGGAGTTTTTCGGATTCTCACCAAGGGAGGTATCTCACAGTATAATACTTGATACACTCTCACTTCTGTAACACAATGAAAACACCATGGTTAGAGCATCTCCAAAATCCTTCCTATATTTTCGCCAGATTGCTAAAAACTGCTTTTTCACCAATTGGGACAAAAAATAGCTCCAGTAGCATTGCTATAACTAATCCCCACACAAAAAAATTTACTCATCTGAGCAAAGTCGCACCCTCACTTGGCATATTTACAAAGTCTAGAGCCACTTCCTATATTCCCAAAACCAACGCAGGAGAGAGCCAACCGCCCGCACGAAAATTTCAGCGCGTGAGGCCTCTTGTGGAACGGGTGCTTGCCATGTGGTGGGTGCTCGGGAGAATAGGGCGAGGCCTCTTGTGGCGTTGGTGGTCTTAGTACCACCCATCCCTCCAACGATACGTACTCCCTTTATGGGAGGAACTCGGTAAAATATCGTCGTCCCCGCGTGCCTCGGTGATGACCCACAAGTATAGGGGGTGTATCATAGTATTTTCGATAAGTAAGAGTGTCGAACCCAACGAGGAGCAGAAGGTGCTGGCTAGTGGTATGGATCAGGAATTCTCTGCAAATACTTAGCAAACGGATTTTTAGGGGTTTTTGATAAAGCAAGTAAATAAAGTATGAGTAAACAAAAGACAGTAAGAATAGATGCAGCAAGTGGCCCAATCCTTTATGTAGCAAAGGACAAGCCGGTTGTATTACTTAAGATGACCAAACGTTCTCGAGGACACATGGGAAGACTGGCAAGTGCTTTTGCTTCATATAGTTGATTAATCTTCTTTAGCTTGCTAAGTGTTGTGTGGGTGAACCTGTGCTAATGTACCGACCTTCCTAGGACTAATACATACTTGTGATTATACCCCTTGCAAACATCCGTAAGTACAAGAAAGTAATTAAGGTAGAAACCTAACCACAGCTTTAAACTCTAAGACCCTAACGTCCCTTGTGCAATGGTTTCCTAACGAGGGTTCAGGTTTCTGTCACTCCGGCAACCCCTACGATTAGTAGCCAAATACACAATGCATTCCCCTAGACCCATATAGGTGAAGTGTCATGTAGTCGATGTTCACATGACACCACTAGAAGAAGTACACCACAACTTAAATATCAAACTATTGAAGCTTTCTCAACACAATTCCACTACTAACAACATGACTTCTCCCATGTCCTCAAGAACAAAACGAACTACTCACAAGACATCATATGGATCATGATAAGAGATGAAATAATGATGTATAACAATCTGAACATAAACAATAATTGAATTGTTCACTCAATAGCATCAACTACAAAGAGTAATCAACACCGGGAAAGTTTCCCCTATGAACTATGCAAGATTCAATGCAATTGTTACAGCAATATGGAGATGGTGATGAGGGTGATGATGGTGGTGGTGATGATGATGATCCTAATGAAGTCCAGCTTGATGGTGGTGTTGATGGCGACAATCTCCCCTCTCCGGGAAGGAATACCCTCGGCAGAAATCTGTCTGCTAGAGAGATCTTCCTCTCTTGGTGTTTTCCGCCCCGCAGAGGCGGTGGAATCTTTCTGTGGTTGCTCCCTGAGTCTTAGGGTTTCAGGAGGAATATATACGCCAGAGGGGAGATCCAGAGGTGGGCCAGGGCGGCTCCACCACCTGGTGGCGTGGCCTAGGGTGGCCCGCGCCATGGGGTGGTGTGGGCCTGATACATTGCAAATGTATCTATACTTTTTGATGTTCCATGCTTGGTTTTATCTACTTTCTTGTGTTTTGTCCACACTTTGGAGTAATTTTCATATGATTTCTTGGACTAACCTATTAACAAGATGCCACAGTGCTAGTTGCCTGTTTTCTGCTGTTTTTGGTTATACGAAAGTCAGAAAATGAATATTCTCAGAATTGGACGGGACAAAAGCCAAAGTTCCTATTTTACCGGAAGACTCACGGAACCAGAATACGAGACGAAGGAGGGCCAGGGCCTGGCCACACACCTACCAGGCGCGGGTACCCCTAGGCCGCGCCAGGGCATGGTGTGGGCCCCCTGGCTGGCCACCAACCTTGCCTCCTTCACCTATATATTCCTCCCGAGGCAGAAACCCTAAATAGTCAATCAGAAATCCATGAAAATTTCCGCTGCGCCGCCACCACCGAAGGGGAGATTCGGGGGACAAAAAGTCTCTGTTCCGGCACCCTGTCGGGACGGGGAAGTGCCCCCGGAGCCATCTCCATCGATCTCCACCACCATCTCCATCACCATTGCTGATTCCCATGATGAGGAGGGAGTAGCTCTCTCTCGAGGCTAAGGGTTCTACCGGTAGCTATGTGTTCATCTCTCTCTCTCAATGCATGATCTTATTGAGATCATGAGCTTGTAATCTATAGATCTACCTTGCTACTCAAGTGCTTAATAGATCTCTTCTCTCCCCATGTGTGTGAAGTTGACAGTGTGCACACCATGGTGGCACTTAGGATAGAGATTACAAATACTTGTTATGAGTTATATTTGGAGTTGGATATCTTTATGAAATTGTGGTGTTTGTTGGACTCATCTAGTGCTCAAGGTGATAGTGTGGGGTTTTCTAGATGGGAAAGGCTTACTTTGAGGTGTGCTGTTATAGCCCTACCATGGATTAGAGTGTCCAACCGGAGAGTAGTTAAGAGTAGTATCATAAAGAGAAGATATTTATATGAGAGTGTTCACTAGTGAAAGTATGATCCCTAGGCCTTGTTTCTAAGCTCTGAAACACCGTTTGATTTTAGATCTATTACATGTTGCTTGCTTCTATCTTTATTTTAGTTTTACTTTAGTCTTTTCCATGCCATCAAGCTATCTTCTATCACCGTTACCACTTATAATTATCCATACCACTTGTATTTCACTATCTCTTCGCCGAACTAGTGCACCTATACACCTGACAAGTGTATTGGGTGTGTTGGGGACACAAGAGACTTCTTGTATCTTGATTGCAGTGTTGCTGGAGAGGGGATACCTTTGACCACTTCCTCCCTGAGTTCGATAAACCTTGGGTGATCCACTTAAGGGAAAACTTGATAATGTTCTACAAACCTCTGCACTTGGAGGCCCAACAACTGTCTACAAGAATAGAAGTGCGTAGACATCAAGCTATTTTCTGGCGCCGTTGCCGGGGAGGTAAGGTAAAAGGTACTCACATCCTCTGGTGTGAGTGCTCGAAGTTATTTCCTTTAGATTCTGCAATTTTGTCTTTTTGTTTATTGTTTTCACTAGTTAGGCCTAATGGAAAACAACAACAAAATTAGAGAGCTTTATAGTATTTATCTTGAGTTAGGACATGAAGTGTTTGAAGAGAAAATTAAAAAACCTATGGAACTTTATTTGCATGCTAATAGCAATGTTGTTAGTATGAATTCTTTGGACACCATTATTGCTAATGCTATGGAAAATTCTAAGCTTGAGGAAGCTAGTTTTGATGAGCATGATATTTTTAGTCCCGCAAGCATGGAGGAGAAAATTTACTTTGATGATACTATACCTCCAATATATGATGATTATAATGATGAATATGATATTTTTTGTCCACCTACTATTGAGGAGGAAATTAATTATGACTACAATATGCCTCCTATATTTGATGATTATGGTGATGAGAATAATAATGATAACTATTTTGTTGAATTTGCTCCCACTACAATTAATAAGAATAACTATGCTTATATGGAGAGTAATAATGATTATATGCATGTGGCTCATGATAAGAATATTTCATATGATAGTTATATTGTTAATTTTATTCATGATGCTACTTAAAGTTATTATGAGAAAGGGAAACATGGTTTTATTCATCTCAATAATATTAAGTCTCCCCTCTTTATGTTGAAAGTCTTGAAGTTGCACTTGTTTTGCTTTACTATGCTTGTTGCTTTGTGCTTTCATGACTTGTTTCTTTACAAGATTCCTATGCATAGGAAGTAGGTTAGACTTAAATGTGCTTTGAATTTGCTTCTTGATGCTCTCTTTTACTTAATTTCATATTTCTTATGTGAGCATCTTCCCAAACTATCATGCCTAACTTAAAGGCGTTAAAGAAAAGTACTTATTGGGAGATAACCCAAAAGTTTTAGATGAGTATTGGAAGTTATTACCTCTGTAATAACCGCTCCTTATCCTTTTTATTTGCTTTTTGTGCCAAGAGTAACCTCTAGTGAGAGAGAAGTAATGATTGGAAAAGTTGCTGTCCCGAAACAGATTTCTATGCTTCACCGTAAAAATTCGTGTAAAATCTCTGTACGTCCTTTTGAGGTGTGAATTTTTGTGCTTTTGAACCAGGTTGTTATCTAACTTTCTCTAGTTCAACACGTTTTTATTTGAGCAACAGAAGGTCTTCGAAAAAATTCGTCTTTACCTGCTGGTCTGTTTTGACAGATTTCTGCCATTTTCTGCATTTGCTTCTTGTTGGTTCCTTTTTGAGTTCTTTTGGGGAATTGAGATTTTTGAGGGAAGTGATATAGTAGCTTGTGTTTTAATGGAAGTTTTATTGGTGTTATAACTGAACCTAAAGACTTATTATCTTGAGTGCACTAATGTTGCTAATAAAGATTGTGTAAAGTTTTGTATGAAGGGAAAATGTCAGGTGTATGGAAGGAACGAGTAACGAGATGAAGAATGGACTAAAGCTCAAGCTTGGTGATGCCACGTGTGTCACCCCAAGAAACATCTAAGAAGTACAAGTTTCAAAGCTTGGGGATACCCAAGGCATCCTCCTCTTCATCAATAAAAATCTCAGGTTTCTTCCAAACGCTTCATTTTTTATTGTTTCATGCACAGTTGTGTTGTTCTTGGAGCGTCTTTTTTTCGTTTTCGTTTTAGTTTTTCGTTTGCTTTGTTTTCTTAGTTTTCTGAATAATTAGTTGGACCCCCTCTTTCATACATTGGTTTGCAAATAGTTTGGTTTGGTTTGGAAAATAGTAGGAAAGTTCATTCTTATGTGGTAAAAAGAGCTCGTTTTTGACTGTGGCCTATGCTTTGTCATGCCATGCTCGATATTGTTTTGGCTTTATGCTTAGTATTCTTTGCTATAGCATGACTTGTTATAAAAAATTGAGATTGCTTAATGTGCCTTGGATGAATCATGCGTTGTTTTAGCATATTAAAGCATAGTATAGTGGTATTCTCCTTTGATGCTTTATTTGGGTTTACTTGGCGCATGCTCACACCATGTTATGACTATCTCAAGTCACCATAAGCCTTTATGATCCTTTAGTTTTCAACTTGTAGTATCACTTTATGCTTTTATCAATGATGTTTTGTCACTCTGCATGATTATGGCCATTATTGCTCTCTTAGTTTGTCGCTCCCAGTCTTTTGCTAGCCTCCACAATCAAGTATGAGTTCCACTCATGCATCCAACTCCCTAAACCAAGTTATTACAAAGAGTACACCATAACTACCTACTAGCTTATGCTATTCCAAGTATATTCATGTTTTTGTATACCTTCCGAATTAAACTTGTTATGAGAAAACTAGTGATTAAAGCTCTCACGAACTTGATGGCACACTTTACTTTTCTTGCCCTTAATAAACTTGAACCATTGTGTCGTCTATGTTGTATATGCTTGCACTTATTTGTTGGGGATTAGCATAACCATGCTGTCATGGGGAACGCTTTCAACATTGCACGGGTACTTTGTACCTAGTTGATATCATGCTCTTTTGTCTATGGATGTCGTCGGTGTGAAATGAAAGGGGAGCTTGTAAGTCCATGGAGTTATGTATATGTGTTAGAGAAACGCCTGGGCCGCTGGTCTAATCCATGCTGACATGGTGGAAACCTGCAGCGTAACCATAATGAGGTGTCTATGAAGCATTCTTCTTATAAAAAAAGAGTCCTATATTGAGAAAAAAGAGAAAAAGAAAAAGAAAAAAAGAGATTATGAAAAGAGGAAAGAGAGAAAAAAGCACCATATTCCCATGGTAAATAAGAAGATTGCTGAGATGCTTGTTATCTGCTTGCCTTGTCATTTTGATATGGGGATTCTTCCGTATCATCGGGCAAGGGGCACCTCGTTGGCGGTTCTCTATGATACACATGTACTTACGATGACAAGAACTTACCGGTGACTAAACTTGAGTAGCATGAGGAGCGGCCCTCATATTCAAGGGACATAAGATTCCTAACTTATACTTTGTCAAGCATATACACCATAGTTTGTTCACTTTAACCTTAATCACTTCAAGATGCTTATGATAGGGGCAATGAGAGCTGAAAGCTATTAAGTACCATAATTTTTGGAAGCTCTTTATGAAACTTGAATCTCTGCTTCCTTCTATGAAGGCCTTTCTTCCACCATTATATTGAGTCTCCACCTTCTACCTTTATGCACCTACTTTGAGAGCATAGTGGACATTCTTAGTTCTATGTGCATTGTCCCAAGACTAGTTGATTGATGCATAACTTTGATATTGCTTGTTCTTAAACTATTTGTATCTAGTCACCCTTATAAACTTTCAAGATGTCCTATGCATTTATGTTTGCTACTCTATGAGGGACAAGCTAAATACTACTATGCTATGTTTTTTTATGTGAAACAAACAAACGTCTTGCAAAGCATTGTTATTCATGAATCTTTTGTTTGTGCCTTTTCATGTTGCAACATAGTTTCTTTGTCTTATTATTAGAACTTTGTCTTTCATGCTATGTTGAAGTATTATGATTCCAGCTATCAATGTTTTACAAATACTTTGATCAAGTTTATGATGGTGCATGTCACCTCAAAAATTATTCTTTCTTTTTATCACTTACCTACTCGAGGACGAGCAGGAGTTAAGCTTGGGGATGTTGATACATTGCAAATGTATCTATAATTTTTGATGTTCCATGCTTGGTTTTATCTACTTTCTTGTGTTTTGTCCACACTTTGGAGTACTTTTCATATGATTTCTTGGACTAACCTATTAACAAGATGCCACAGTGCCAGTTGCCCATTTTCTGCTTTTTTGGTTCTAGGAAAGTCAGAAAATGAATATTCTCAGAATTGGACGGGACAAAAGCCAAAGTTCCTATTTTACCGGAAGACTCACGGAACCAGAATACGAGACGAAGGAGGGCCAGGGCCTGGCCACACACCTACCAGGCGCGGGTACCCCTAGGCCGCGCCAGGGCATGGTGTGGGCCCCCTGGCTGGCCACCAACCTTGCCTCCTTCACCTATATATTCCTCCCGAGGCAGAAACCCTAAATAGTCAATCAGAAATCCACGAAAATTTCCGCTGCGCCGCCACCACCGAAGGGGAGATTCGGGGGACAGAAAGTCTCTGTTCCGGCACCCTGTCGGGACGGGGAAGTGCCCTCGGAGCCATCTCCATCGATCTCCACCACCATCTCCATCACCATTGCTGATTGCCATGATGAGGAGGGAGTAGTTCTCTCTCGAGGCTAAGGGTTCTACCGGTAGCTATGTGTTTATCTCTCTCTCTATGCATGATCTTATTGAGATCATGAGCTTGTAATCTATAGATCTACCTTGCTACTCAAGTGCTTAATAGATCTCTGCTCTCCCCATGTGTGTGAAGTTGACAGTGTGCACACCATGGTGGCACTTAGGCTAGAGATTACAAATACTTGTTATGAGTTATATTTGGAGTTGGATGTCTTTATGAAATTGTGGTGTTTGTTGGACTCATCTAGTGCTCAAGGTGATAGTGTGGGGTTTTCTAGATGGGAAAGGCTTACTTTGAGGTGTGCTGTTATAGCCCTACCATGGATTAGAGTGTCCAACCGGAGAGTAGTTAAGAGTAGTATCATAAAGAGAAGATATTTATATGAGAGTGTTCACTAGTGAAAGTATAATCCCTAGGCCTTGTTTCTAAGCTCTGAAACACCGTTTGATTTTAGATCTATTACATGTTGCTTGCTTCTATCTTTATTTTAGTTTTACTTTAGTCTTTTCCATGCCATCAAGCTATCTTCTATCACCGTTACCACTTATAATTATCCATACCACTTGTATTTCACTATCTCTTCGCCGAACTAGTGCACCTATACACCTGACAAGTGTATTGGGTGTGTTGGGGACACAAGAGACTTCTTGTATCTTGATTGCAGTGTTGCTGGAGAGGGGATACCTTTGACCACTTCCTCCCTGAGTTCGATAAACCTTGGGTGATCCACTTAAGGGAAAACTTGATGATGTTCTACAAACCTCTGCACTTGGAGGCCCAACAACTGTCTACAAGAATATAAGTGTGTAGACATCAGGGCCCCCTGTGGCCCATCTCCACTCCCTCTTCTAGCAGCCTTCTTCTTCTGGAAAATAAGGATTTTCCATATATTTTCCTGGATTTTCTGATCTTCGCGAATTTTGCCTCCAAACAGCACCTTTTCAATCAGAATCCCGACTGCAGTGGTCCATGCTCCAAAAGTCATCAACCATGCAAAAATAGATGAAATAACATAAGTATCATCTCTTAATATGAAATATATCAATGAATAACAGTGAATTATGATATAGAATAGTGATGCAAAATAGACGTATCAACTCCCCCCAAGCTTAGACTTCGCTTGTCCCCAAGCGAAACTGAGCTCAATAAACATGACCTCAGGTTTATGGAGTGAAGAGTCGATAAAAGAATACGGACAAGAAGCATCACATTCATCAATACATAGATCATAATAGAAGACAACTCACTATTATATAACTTAACTTGCAATAAGTAAAGGAAACACAATAAAGATACATAAAGTGAATCATAATTGGTAATGGCAAACTTAGCTCTTGGTCGAAGAATAGTTGATAATTTGCTGGAGTTCACAAATAACTGGTTTTCAATGATAGCTTTCAAAGTAGTAATCACCAAGATAAGAGCAATGTGCAAAACAAGGAACATAAGAAACATGATTGAATAAATCATCATATGAATGAATGAAACACAACAACTCAAAATACTTGCTGAGATAGAAATGAATAGGTTTACTGACTCAACTAAAAGGTAAAAGAAAGGCCCTTCGCAGAGGGAAGCAGGGATTTCAAGTTTCATAAAGAGCTCCCAAAAATTATGATACTTATTAGCTTTCAGCTCTCATTGCCCCTATCATAGGCATCTTTAGGTGGTTAAGGTTAAAGTGATCAAATACGAGGATATGCTTGACAAGTTGTAAATTGAGAATCTCATGTCCCTTGAATATGAGGGTCGCTCCTCATGTTACTCAAGTTTAGTCACCGGTAAGTTCTTGTCATCGTAAGCACATGTGTATCATAGAGAACCGCCAACGGGGTACCCCTTGCCCGATGATACGGAAGAATCCCCATATCAAAATGACAAGGCAAGCAGACAACAAACATCTCAGCAATCTTCTTATTTACCATGGGAATATGGTGCCTTTTTCTCTCTTTCCTCTTTTCATAATCTCTTTTTTTCTTTTTTCTCTTTTTTCTCAATATCAGACTCTTTTTTATAAGAAGAATGCTTCATAGATGCTCGTTATGGTTACGCTGCAGGTTTCTACCATGTCAACATGGATTAGACTAGCGGCCCAGGCGTTTCTCTAACACACATGCATAACTCGATGGACTTACAAGCTCCCCTTTCATTTCACACCGACGACATCCATAGACAAAAGAACATGATATCAACTAGGTACAAAGTACCAGTGCAATGTTGAAAGCGTTCCCCATGACAACATGATTCTACTAATTCACAACTTACAAAGCGCAAGCATATACGCAACATAGATGGGCACAATGGTTCAAGTTTATTAAGTGCAAGAAAGTAAAGTGTGCCATCAAGTTCGTGACAGCTTTAATCACTAATTTTCACATAACAAGTTTGATTTGGAAGGTAGATAAAAACATGAATTTACTTGGAATAGCAATAATGCTAATAGGTAGGTATGGTGGACACAAATGGCATGGGTTTGGTTTAAAGGAAGTGGATGCACGAGAAGAATTCCCTCTTAGTACAGGTTTTTGGCTAGCAAGGCTGGGTAGCAAGTATAAGAGTTGAAGGAAACAAACAAACATACAAGTGATAAAGACAAACATGCAATCTTCCTTCGAAGCACAAAAGATCTTAACTAGAGAATACTAAACTTATGAGCAAATCAAGAAAGAAAGATGATGAAATTATTTTTCTTTAGAGTACTTTTATCTTTTTCATTCAACTCTCAAAAATAGTGTTGCTACTGACCAAGCCAGGTTTGCCAAAACCAACTAAATTAACTCAATGATCCCAAAGTGCTACCAATAGTAACAACAAGATCAATCATATAACCACGAATTGAAAACCAATATAAGCTATGCAAAAGAGTAAATGATAGAACTTTTCATTAATATTCCATAACGGCAACTCACACTAAGGGATACATATCTAAAGAGAGAGGGGACACTTCCATAATGCAAACCATCCTACATGATAACTTCTCTATTCATGATATGACTCTACTAAAAAGGTAAAAAGATAGAAGATAGTGATGTGATACCGCGGCACTCCCCCAAGCTTGGAACAAACCAAGGGGATGCCAAACCTAATGATGAATTACTCCTTTGGTGGTTGTAATATTTTGTTAGTTGACGTGAGGAAATCTTCCAACATCTTGTGAAGCATATTATTCTCCCATTGAAGCATGTCCACCTTCCTCCTCAAGTCTCGGTACTTATCACAGAACTCCTTAGTGACTCGTAGGGCTTCCGTTGATGCAGGGCAAGTGACTAAAGGTACCAGCCCCTGCTTGGGGTCTTGGAGGTCCTCCTCCATAGGATCCTTTCCCTTATCCTTGGCGGACACCATTGTGCTTCTAAGCTTCAAAGGTAGTTCCTGGCAGAAACAGATCGAAACAAAAACACGACGAAAACACGATATACGAACCTCGGGGGATCCGAGGGATTATATATTATGAAGTTTCATAACAAAAGGAAGGTTCTAGGAGAAAACGGGTCAGAGACGGAGTCCGAGGTGGCCTCACCACCTGGTGGCGTGGCCAACGGTGGGACCGCGCCACAGGGCGGTGTGAGCCACCCTGGCTCCGTTTCCGTCCCTCTTTCGCTTCGTAGCTTTCCTTATTGACTAAAAACTGCAAAATATAGTTGGATAGTATTTTCGCGGAACTTTTCTTACCAGAACTGTTACCTATTTGAAAACGGACTCTGCAGGTCTCTGAATTTGGTATTTAGTGGGTTCTTCCGGAGTCACCACTTGAATAACATCAATCTTCATCTTCATACACTTATTACTTGAGTCATAAAACCTTTCACTTCCTCATTACACCATTTTCTCCACTACCTGGAAATTTTTTTCACACAAAACTTCACACAGTTCTCATTAGCAACATTAGTATAACTAAAGTGATAAAACCTTTTGAGTTCAAATTCAACTTAAAACCATCAAAACATAAGCTACTGTAGCAACTCCTTCCGAAAACCCAAAAAGAATTCAAAAAGGAAATCGAATAGAGAAGTAAATGCAAGAGTGGCAAAATCTGTCAAAATAGACCAGCAGGTAAAGATTAATTTTTTCGAAAATCTTCTGTTGCTCAAATCAAAAAGTGCAAAACTAACGAAAGTTAAATAACAACCTGGGGCAGAATCACAAAACATTACAGCTCAATACGACATACAAAGATCTCTCACGAATTTTTACGGTGAAGCACAAAAATCTGTTTCGGGACAGCAACTTCCCCAAATCTTACTTCTCTCTCATTAGAGGTTGATCTTGACACAAAAACCAAACAAAACAGATAAGGAGCGGTTATTACCGAAGTAATAACTTCCAAGACTCAAAGAAACAAAAACAAACTTAAAGCAAAAATAAACTGGGTTGTCTCCCAAAAAGCTCTTTCTTTATAGCCATTATGATGGGCATGATAATTTCAAAGATGCTCACATAGGAATATGAATTGAAGTGAAAGAGAGCATTAAGAAGCAAAAATACACACGTTTAAGTTTAACCCACTTCCTATGCAAGGGAATTTTGTAAACAAACAAGTTGTTGAAACCAGAGGCTACTAGCATAGGAAGGCAAAAGAAGTGCGACATAAAAACTTTCAGCATAAAACGAGGAAACTTGATATTATTGAGATGCATAAGAACACTTTTCCCTCTCTCATAGTAACTTTCAGTATCATGCATAAACTTAACAATATAACTATCACAAGAACCATCATAGCAATGATCACTTATTCTAACAGAAAACACAGGAATACTAGCTCTCATAACACTACTTTGTGAAACAACATTAGAGGTATCCTTACAAAGGATAGTGTGTCCCTCTTCTACATATTTAGTAACAAAGTCTTTCACATTTGCTATCATGGGTTCATCAACCATTTGTTTATCAGGTTCAACAGCTTTACTTGTACTTTCATCAACCATACTAGCTATCATAGAATGTTCCTTTATCTTAAATGGGAAAGGCATTTTCTCAATGTAAGGTTTAGGTAAAACATGATTAGCAGTATAAACTTCAGTATTTCTTGTAGGAACACTCTTAGCAATATCTTTATAAGGTTCATGATACTTATTCCACTTCTTTTTAGGCACTTCAATGTAGGAAGCAAAAGCCTTAAAATAAGAAGCAATAGCTTGAGAGTCTAGACCATAAGCATTTTTAATATTTTGAAAGTCATCAGTTCCCATAAAAGATTAAATGCATTCATAATCATAATTTATACCTGACTTTCTACCTTTTTCATTCTCCCAAGCTTCAACATTGTCTTGAATACGGTCCAGAAGATCCCATTTAGCTTCTTCTTCCATGCGAGTGAATGATCCAGCACAAGAAGCATACAATAAATCCTTATCGTGTAGAGGGAGTCTTGCATAAAAGTTATTGATAATAATAATATTGTTGGGGAGCTCATGAATGGGACATTTGAGCATTAGTAACTTCAATCTCCCCCAAGCTTGAGCTGTACTCTCTCCATCAAGAGGCCAAAAGTGGTATATTTGATTCTGATCTTTGTGAATCTCACTAGGAGGATTAAACTTTGAATAAAAGAGAGGTACTATTTCCTCCCATTCCAGAGCTTGACCATTCTTCAGCAGCTTATACCATTCCTCAGCTCTTCCTTTTAGTGATAATGAGAATAACTTCTTCTTAACTTGATCTGTAGTAATACCTGGACACTTGAACAACCCGCATAATTCGTGTATAAAGAGTAAATGATCACCAGGATGGACAGTTCCATCCCCAACATAGTAGTTATCCATAACACGATCAATAATTCTTGTAGGTATTTTAAAAGCATCATTCTCAGCAGGTGGTGGTTCATCTACTACCTTAGCAGTGGTAGTAGCATTACCAAATAAGAAACTCAGCGAATTATCCATAACGAAAATAAAGCAACTAGCAGAAGTAAACAATACTCACAGTAGAAGTTTCCTTTACTAGTTCCACTCTCCAATAGCGCTTCACTCCCTGGCAACAGCGCCAGAAAATAGTCTTGATGACCCACAAGTATAGGGGGTGTATCGCAGTATTTTCGATAAGTAAGAGTGTTGAACCCAACGAGGAGCAGAAGGTCCTGGCTAGTGGTATGGATCAGGAATTCTCTGCAAATACTTAGCAAACGTATTTTTGGGTTTTTTGATAAAGAAAGTAAATAAAGTACGAGTAAATAAAAGACAGTAAGAATAGATGCAGCAAGTGGCCCAATCCTTTATGCAGCAAAGGACAAGCTGGTTGTATTACTTAAGATGACCAAACGTTCTCGAGGACACATGGGAAGACTGGCAAGTGCTTTTGCTTCATATAGTTGATTAATCTTCTTTAGCTTGCTAAGTGTTGTGTGGGTGAACCTGTGCTAATGTACTGACCTTCCTAGGACTAATACATACTTGTGATTATACCCCTTCCAAACATCCGTAAGTACAAGAAAGTAATTAAGGTAGAAACCTAACCACAACTTTAAACTCTAAGACCCTGACGTCCCTTGTGCAATGGTTTCCTAACAGGGGTTCAGGTTTCTGTCACTCTGGCAAACCCTACGATTAGTAGCCAAATACACAATGCATTCCCCTAGGCCCATATAGGTGAAATGTCATGTAGTCGACGTTCACATGACACCACTAGAAGAAGTACACCACAACTTAAATATCAAACTATTGAATCTTTCTCAACACAATTCCACTACTAACAACATGACTTCTCCCATGTCCTCAAGAACAAAACAAACTACTCACAAGACATCATATGGATCATGATCAGAGATGAAATAATGATGTATAACAATCTGAACATAAACAATAATTCAATGGTTCACTCAATAGCATCAACTACAAAGAGTAATCAACACCGGGAAAGTTTCCTCTATGAACTATGCAAGATTCAACACAATTGTTGCAGCAATATGGAGATGGTGATGAGCGTGCTGATGGTGATGATGGTGGTGATGATGATCCGATGAAGTCCAGCTTTATGGTGGTGTGGATGGCGACAATCTCCCCTCTTCCGGGAAGGATTTCCCTCCGCAGAAATCTGCCTGCCAGAGAGATCTTTCTCTCCCGGTGTTTTCCGCCCCGTAGAGGAGGTGGAATTTTTCTGTGGTCGCTCCCCGAGTCTTAGGGTTTCGGGAGGAATATATACGCCAGAGGGGAGAGACAGAGGTGGGCCAGGGCAGCCACACCACCTGGTGGCGCGGCCTAGGGTGGCCCGCGCCAGGGGGTGGTGTGGCCCTCCTGTGGCCCATCTCCACTCCCTCTTCTGGCAGTCTTCGTCTGCTGGAAAATAGGATTTTCCATATATTTTCCTGGATTTTCTGATCTTCACGAATTTTGCCTCCAAACAGCACCTTTTCCATCAGAATCCTGACTGCAGCGGTCCATGCTCCAAAAGTCATCAACCATGCAAAAATAGATGAAATAACATAAGTATCATCTCTTAATATGAAAGATATCAATGAATAATAGTGAATTATGATATAGAATAGTGATGCAAAATGGACGTATCACTCGGTATCTCTATTCCCGAGCTATTTACTTATGCACTTTACATTGTGATAACCTTCGTGCTTGAAGTAATCTATTTTGCTATCATTTTGTTGCTTGTATATCTTAGCATAAGTTGTTGGTGCACATAGGTGAACCTTAGCATTTATAGGCTTTGTGCTTGACAAAAGAAGACGCTAGTTTTATTCCGCCTTTGTTAAGACCATATCGTAAAAGTTTTTATACCGCCTATTCACCCCCCTCTAGGCATCATCTATGATCTTTCAATTGGTATCAGAACGAGGTCTCTCGCTTTTAGGCTTCACCACCTTGAGAGTAAAGATGTCGACTAGGTGATTAGTGCATGATTCCATTTATATATTCAATGGCACTAATTATGATGCTTGGAAACTTTGCATGCTTGATTTTTTCTGGGGAATTCACCCATCTATTGAGGGAATTCTATATATGGGTTTTTCTTCTCCTATGGATCCCTAAAACGAATCTTTTGAGGAGAAGATGAACTCTTATATAGATGCTCAAGCTACTAAAGTGCTTTTACTTGTTGTGAGCAATGTAGTTATGTCTTCAGTCATGCCTTATTGGATTGCTCATGAGATATGGACAAAGCTTCAAGATAAATATGATGTTTCCAACATTATTGAGGATGATTGTTTTCCCTCCACCTCCGACTGTGATGTGTTCTCACCTTTTACCACTTCACCAACATGTGATTTTTCACAAGGTAATGATATGGTGAGTGGTGATATAAATTGCAATGTAGATAGTGAGATTACTATTGGTAATCCATCTTCTCTATCTAGTTGCAATATTCTAACTTTGGACCTTAACACTTCTAGCACTCAAAACTCATTACATGCTTGTGTTGATAGTCCTTGCATATCATGTAAAAATGGCTTGAATAGATCTCATGATGATATGCTTGCTTTGTCTTGTGGCCATGATAAAATGCTTCTATTTCCTATAGTGCTTGTGTTGCTAACCATGTAGAGGGAATCAAAGATTCTATGGGTCAATACAAGTGTTTGAATGAAGCTTCAAGTAAAATATCATCACCACCTTCTTAAAGTTATCACATATGCCTTATGGCTAAGGAAACAAAGGTAACCTCTTTGGATCCCATTGTATCTCATCATGTTGATGATGATGATGATGTTGATGTTAGTGATGATGATGATGATGATGTTGTTGATGGTAGTGATGATGATCATCATCATCTTGTTGATTATGATATTGCCACCATTCAAGATATGGGAGAGATTGTCTTTCCTGCTCTTCATAAAAATAAAATTGCTTGCTCCAACTTTGTTGAAATCTTGCCTTGTGCTATTAAGGGCAAGAAACTTATTGAGGAGCAAGAAAATATCATATTTAAAAAGAATGAACATGAGCATGAGTATCACCACGACCCGGCTGTGTCGCACACTGAAGCCCCGGCTACGCCCAAGATCGCCTCGGCCGACATCGCCTCCAGCAGCCAAGCCCCAGCCAGTGCCTCCGGCCCTTCTGCCAGCTAGTTAACTTGATCCCCGGTATGCCGTGAGTATTTGTGGATGAAGAACCTGTTTTTTCTTGTGCTGTTGAACAACTCTGTTCTTGTTACTGAACTCTGGTGGGAGCATCGCCTCCCTTTGGATAGTTGCCCGTGGTTTTTCATTTGCACTTTCTGTTTTGCATTTGCTGCATGCTTGTTTCTGTGTGGGGGCACGTAAGCGCAGCCACAGGGTGTAGTCCCCGAGGTTTGGGCCGGCTAGAGGATACTGTCGGGTCGAAGCTCCTTTATGCTGTTGTCTGTTTGCAGGTTTCTGTGTGGGGGCGCGCAAGCGCACCCACAGGGTGTAATCCCCGAGGTTCGTGCTAGCTGGAGGATACAGCCAGGTCGAATATCCTTGACCTGCTCTGCTGCCGCCTAGAAGCTACTAGCCTCTGGCTTGGGTGTTCATCGTGGAACTTTGGCTCATGCAAACATAGAAACAAATAAGTTGTTTGCACTTCTTGTTCAAGTGTAAAAGGGGCGAAGCAGGCTCGCGTTCCATGGGCACTCAGTTTCTTCGCCTGAGAGATCCATCTTGTTTTTTCCCGCTGGCGGGCGTCGATGAGGTAGTATGAGTTGTTTTGCAGTGCCTGGCTGATGATGAATGGGCCCTCCCAAGGTGGAGATAACTTGTGCATCCCCTTGGTGTCTTGTACTAGCCTTAATACGAGGTCGCCTTCGCGGAATGAGACGCTGCAGATCCGGCTGGCGTGGTAACGGCGCAAGTTTTGCTGGTAGATGGCGGATCTAGACAAGGCCAGCTCGCGTGCTTCTTTGAGAAGGTCGACGCTGTCCTCCCGTGCTTCTTTGGCTTGTTGCTCTGTGTAAAGCAGTTTGCGGGGTGCGTCGAACTCGATGTCTATGGACAAGACCACCTCCGCCCCATCGACGAGGAAGAAAGGAGTGTAGCAGGTAGACCGGTTTGGCATGGTGCGAAGGCTCCAAAGCACAGTCGGTAGCTCCTCAATCTAGAAGCCGGGGGATCGCATCAGTGGCTCGATCAGCCGGGGCTTGATTCCGGCTAGTACTAGGCCGTTTGCTTGCTCGCACTTTCCATTGGATTGGGGGTGAGCCACAGATGCAAGGTCCAGGCGGATGCCCTTATCTCTACAAAATTGTGCGAAATATCCCTTGGCGAAATTTGTGCTGTTGTCGGTTATGATGCTGTTGGGGTAGCCAAAGCGTGTGATTATGTCCATGAAGAACTTGACCACTGTTGGTCCATCCAGCTTCTTTATTGGCTTTGCCTCTATCCACTTGGTGAATTTGTCCACCGCCACCAGCAAGTGCGTCATGCCGGATCTAGCCGTTTTAAAAGGGTCGACCATGTCGAGCCCCCAGACGGCAAACGGCCAGGTGATGGGAATTGTCTTGAGCGCTGCAAACGGAGTGTGCTTCTACTGGTTGAACCGCTGACAACCATTGCATTCCTTGACGATTTGCTCGGCGTCTTCTAGTGTCGTGGGCCAGTAGAACCCATGGCGGAATGCCTTTGCCACTATGGCTCGTGACGACGTGTAGTGGCCACACTCGCCCTGGTGAATGTCGATCAACAGCCAGGTTCCTTCTTCCTGGCTCACACACCACTGATAAATGCCCCCAACACTGCGCTTGTAGAGCTCGTTGTTGATGATGGTGTATGTGCTAGCTCTACGCTTCACCTTCCTTGCTTCTACCTCTTCTTCGGGCAGTTCTCCGCTTGCCAGGAATTTCATGAACGGCTTGGCCCATGTTGCGGTTTCCCGAATGGCGTATACCGCCTGCATGAGCAGATTCACCTCTGCGCGGATAGCCGGGCTGGACCTGTCTGGTGGTCGACCCGGCGAAGCAGCGGTGCCGGTGGCCTCCAGGCTGGACGCGGCAGTCCCTGGGTGTGGTGGAGTAGTCCCCGGGTGCGGTGGAGCAGTCACGGAGGTCTTGGAGCTGGCAGTCCCCGGGTCCGCGTCCAATATTATGGAGTCGGATTTGGGAGACGGCGTGATTGATGGCTTGCGTAGGTGCTCGAGGGAGACTCCAGGTGGAATTGCTTGCCTTGTTGACCCGATGCGGGCGAGCGTGTCCGCGGCCTCGTTGTTTACCCTGGGGACATGGTGAAACTCGCACCCTTCAAAACAGGCGCACAACTGTTGTACGAAGAAACGATATAGAGCCATGTTTGCATCCCTGGCATTCTAGTCGCCTGACACTTGCTGTACCACCAGATCAGAGTTGTTGAAGCATAGGATGCATCAGATGCCTATTTCTTTTGCCATCTTGAGGCCGTGGACGAGCGACTCGTATTCTGCGACGTTGTTGGATGCACGGAAGTGGATCTGTAGCACATATTCCAGCCGGTCTCCTTTGGGAGAGGTGATGACCACTCTGGCTCCGAGCCCTCCATACATCTTGGAGCCGTCGAAATGTAGCTTGCAATGCATGGAGTCAGGGCAAGGTGGCAGGTACTGCGTCCCTGCCCAATCAACGAGGAAATACACCAAGGCCTAAGACTTGATCGCCGTTCTTGGCTCGTACTGTATGTTGTGGGCGGCGAGCTCTATGGCCCATTTCGCCACCCGGCCCGTGGCATCTCTATTGCCGATGATCGCAAAAAGTGGCGCGAGCACCACCACACGGATGGAGTGCTCCTGGAAGTAGTGCTTCAATTTCTTGGCGGCCATGTACACGCCATACACCGGCTTCTGGTAGTGAGGGTAATTCTGCTTCGAGAGTGAGAGTACCTCACTCAGGTAGTACACCGGTCGTTGCACCAGCTGCGCTTTTCCTTCTTCCGGCCTCTCCACTACCAGCACCACACTGACGACCCAGTTGGTTGCTGTGATGTACATCAACATGGGCTCCTTTGCTGCTGGTGCTGCCAGAATAGGTGGTGAGGTGAGCATGCGCTTGAGGTCGCGAAAGGCTTCATCCGCCTGCAATGTCCAGACAAATTTGTCCGTCTTCTTCATGAGTTGGTACAGCGGGAGTGCTTTCTCGCCCAGCCGGCTGATGAACCGACTGAGGGAGGCCAGGCATCTGGTGAACTTCTGGACATCTCGTAAGTTCTTGGGCGGTTGCATGCGCTCGATTGCACCTATCTTCTCCGAGTTCGCCTCGATTCCTCGCTCTAATACGAGAAAACCGAGGAGTTGACCGGCTGAGACGCCGAACACACACTTCTCCGGGTTCAGCTTCATCTGGAACCGGCGGAGGTTGGTGAATGTTTCCTTCATATCTTCAAGGAGTGTCTAGCGCTCCTTGGTCTTGACTACCACATCATCGACGTAGGCATGTATGTTTCTGCCGATCTGATACTACAAGCACTTCTACATGCAGCGATGGTATGTTGCTCTAGAGTTCTTTAGTCCAAACGGCATGGTGGTGTAGCAGTAGGCTCCATAGGGAGTGATGAACTGTCTTTATTTGATCGACGGGGTTCAGCCGGATCTGGTGGTAGCCGGAGTGCATGCAGAAACAAGATCAGCTCGCAGCCGGCTGTGAAATCAATCACTTGGTCTATCCTTGGCAGGGCGAATGGGTCTTGGGGCATGCTTTGTTTAGACTGGTGTAGTCAACACACATGCGCCAAGTCTTGTTATTATTTAGCACGAGTACGGGGTTTGCCAGCCATTCTGGGTGGAAAACCTCCATGATGAATCCGGATGCGATCTCCTCACCGATGGTTCTTCTTTTTTCTTCCGCGAAGTGGCATAGTGACTAGACCAGTAGGTCGATTCGTGCGCGCGCATCTTGCTGTTCCTCCGGCTCGAGCGGTCCCAGACAGCCGGATAGGCGGGACTTGGGCATTGCTTGGCCTTTTCCGGCTTCGTCGGCTGGCTCGCGGTTTTTGCTGGTAACAGCTGCCACGTCGTGGGTGTTACGCCCACGGCCTGTAGATCCACCGCGTGGGCGGTTGCTTGGCCTTGCTCCGTTTGGGGAAGATGCCTTGCTGCCGCCTATAGCCGGATCCGCCATCCGGCGAGCCAGTTGGGTCCTGTTGTTGCCGGCCATGCTGCATTCTGCCTCAGCCTGTTGTTTGTTTGCCGTGTCCATGAGGAGCTGGACACGTGCTTGCTAATGGAGCAGCTCCTCGCCCTCCAAGTGGCTTAGCTCTACGACTGCCGCCTCCACGGCCCTCATGTTTTTAGCGGGAGTGTTGTAAACTGGCTGTACCACGGGCGTACACGGATCAGCGGCACGATCCATCTCCGAATCGAGGTTTCGGCCTTGGGGCTGGGCCAGGCGGCTGGTGCCAGGTAAGCGGGCGAAGCCGTGCACAATGTTGTACTCGCGCATGGTTGCGTTCATCCGTCGTTGGGCGGCTGCTACTTTTCCAGCTTCCTCCAGAAGGTTCTGACGAGTAGCCTCCGGGGATGCTGCAGCTGGGTCTGCCTCGATGGGGGTGATGGGGTTGCGGAGGTGTTCGATGGACGCGTGGAGCATGTCCTAGTTCGGGAGGCGCGAGTTGGTGGCGCGAACATCCACGTTGCGCTCTAGAGGTGGGCAATGGTTCTCCACCGAGCCCGCCATCCTGACCTTGATGCTACCGCTGGCGACGCGTGAAGCGGAGAAACCAGGGGCATGCCGGAGATGGTGACGACCTCACGAGGGAAGCCTCAGCAACGGTGGCGACGTAGACGCGGTGTTCGCTGAAGTGCATGATGGAGCCTCCGCTTGGGAAAGTTCCCAGCGAAGCAGGATGCGTTGTCGAGGACACAGTCGAAGGAGCCGAAGGTGAGGACGAGGCCAGAGGCGACTCGCTCACCGGCGACGAGTGGAAGTCCCGTGCGAAAGATGATCCCAGCCGAAGCGTTGTGCCCCACGGTGGGCGCCAACTGTCATGGTGTGGAACACGGCAGTATCATCGGGGATGGCTTGAAGGGGACAATCAGAATGCTATCGGTGGCTACTCGCAACGGGTTGGGCACAGATACTGCAAACACAGCGATGTACCCAGGTTCAGAGCCCTCTTGGCAAGGTAAAGCTCCTACTCCTGCAAAGATCTACTATCAAAGGGGCGAATGCCCAATACAGATGCTCCTTGATCTGTTTTCCTGGCTACTCCTTGCTAGAAGGAGAAGAAGGAGCTACTCAACTTGTCCAATGTGGAGAACTTCTAACTTGTAATTGTCTACCTAGAACCCTAGCATTACCCCCCCTTATATACGGGTTGAGGAGGTAGTTTACAAGATGGGTTCTAGGGTTTACTGTTTGGATCTGGGCCTTACAAAGTGGGCCAGCTGGACAAGGCCAAACGATAGGCCCGGGTCCAGTAAAGCCTCCAGTACAGGGAAGGACAACGCTACAGTGTCTAGCACCCCTGCTTTACTCGTCAGCCGGCTCTTTATCCGTCAGCCGGCTCTTTATGCGTAAGCCGGAGCTTTCCTCGTCAGCCCTTGCTTTTCTCATCAGCCTCCAGCTTTGGCACAGTTGCCCGGTAGCGCCGGCCAGGCTAGCCAGCCTGTCCTGTCAAAGGTGCACTCAGCAAGGAGCGTCATTCCCACCGTACTACCGCTAGTGGATCCGAGGCGGCTGATAACCCACAAGTATAGGGGATCGTGTGTAGCCTTTTCTATAAGTAAGAGTGTCGAACCCAACGAGGAGCTAAAGGTAGGATAAATATTCTCTCAAGTTCTATCAACCACTGATACAACTCTACGTACACTAAACGTTTGCATTATCTAGGAAATAAAACTAGAGCAACAATATGAGTAATAGAGATAGCTTTGCATGATAATAAATAACAAGAAAGTAAAGCTAGTTGCTGCAGCAATAAAATACACTAAACTAACAGAACCATGAGTGTGGAATAGTGGTGGTAATTGTGGTGGCTTTGTCCAAGTTTAAATAGCGAATAGATCGGGTTCATTGTCTTCGATGCAGTTTTCTATGTGGGAGAGGCTAAATATACATGTGCTTCACTACTTGGAATTACATGTACTATATGATTGGATTATTAGCAAACATCCATAAGTACTAATCAATACATTAAGGTTTCCCCAACCATAGCCTTAAGTTTAATGGTCCTCTTACTCCCATACGTGCAACGTTCCGGTTCACGTCCTCAGGTTTCTGTCACTCCGGCAGAACTTCCTCCCTTCCTCTTACACATACTATAAACCCTATGATATTTAATCCATGCGTGCACAAATATAATGGACACCAAAGGACTGTACCATATCAACATACAACTCTAAAGAACCAAAGACGTTCAACCATTCAATCTAAGAATAAAGAAACTACGCAAACATGACATAGATCATAGGATTATAACTTATAGCATCAAACACCATGTTTACATAGGACAGTACAGAGGTGTGTGGGAGGATGAACCACTGCATACTAGGAGGATTAGGCGATGGAGATGGCGGTGAAGATGGTGAAGAGGGCGGCGGCGGCGCCAGCGGCAGCGCGGGGGACTCCTTCCCCGCCGCCGGTATCATGGGGGAGCACCGCCCCTTAGCCCCTTCCTTCATGGATTCTTGGGAGCCCACCCCATGGAGATGGGATCTATGAGGGAGGCAAAAACGTGGCTTTGGTGGCTGCAAATTCGTGGGTGGAGATGCCCTGGGCGAATTAGGTTTTCTCCCTTTATATAGCTTCTCGGATTCCCGTCACCCCATCTTAGGCTGCAGTAAATCGGGCCTAAAAGGCCCGTCCGGACTCGGAATCAGCTAAATTTTATATCCAGGACGTTTGTCGTCAAATTTCTAACAACCTTTTAGTTTAAGAGTTTTCCATTTGACACCGTCTTCGACCCGAAACGTGACCATCTTCAAAAAGAGTTTTGAGACAAATTTCTGGAAAAATCCCAATTTTACTCCAACAAGGTCTCCACTTGTATTCTTGGTAATTCCTACACATCAAAGTGTAAAACATGAATATTGTGCACTTTTGCAACTATTAGTAGGTTAGTCCAAATAAATCATAATCTTTATACAAAAAGGAGTGTCAAAAGCATATTATTAGCATAAAACTATCAAAAATTATAGATACGTTATGGACGTATCAGCGGCCGGCTAGGAGCGGCCTCCCAGCCGGCTCTTCTGGCTACCCGGCTAGACAGGCCAGCCGGGGAAACTTGGATGCGGATCGGGTGGAGGATTCCACCCTGCTATGGTTACTTGATCTGGATCCAGACGGCATGAGCTCCTTAGAGCCGGCCGGTTGGTCCCGTCTTGGCCTACCTGGGGGTTATCCCCTCGACAGGAGACTTGGTTTCATCATGAAGAATTGATGGATCTTCATCTATTATATTTGTCAAGCCAAGTTATGTGGATTATATTGCCTCTATCATATTTCCAATGTTCCTCCTTGCGGTAACATGTTCTTAACTCATTACATTGAAAGTTACTCGCCCCTTGTGCATGTGTTGGTTTTGTACCTTGCATGCTTTTGTATATGTTGTGCTTGCCACTTACCTATATTGAGTTATCAAATATATTTCTGTATGTTTGAGTGTCACACCATGTACATGTGTGTTCTTATGTTTGATCCTTTCTTGAATATGTTTGGAATCTTATTTGGCTCTTGTGAGAGATTAATGGACTATACCATCTTGGAGGAGTGTTATGCTTGGGAATTCCACAATCCTAAAAATATGTGTACATGAGGTATACCACCTAGTATTTATATTGTATTCTCTAGTCTCTGTGGTATGAAATTCTCATGAGAAATTCAAGTTCTATAATGTCCATTAATTATCTCTATTTGGATCTTTTTGCCTCGTGTTGATATTTATAGTTTATCACATTATGGGGGAGTCATATGCTTAGTGCATATTACAAGCTTAGAAAATGTGAATATGCGAGGTAGTGTCACTTAGAATTGATATTGATAATTATCTAGCTCCTATGTGACACATTTTCTCAAAGAAGTTCAAATTTGCTTGAATACATTTGTTTCTCATCTTTTGGATCTTGTTTGTGAGAGTGTTTCTTGGTATGTGTTTCCTCATATTTGGATCCCTATATCCTCATGGAAACCATTAGCTTCAAGTCACTCTAATCACTAGTGATTGTGTGACTATTTGAAGCTACCAAGAATCTCTTTTGAAGCATCAAGCTTAATTCTTATACTTTGTTATATGCTTCTTTGTGTGAATATGATCTTGGATATCCGTGTGAACTACCTCGGGAAGATTATTCCCAATACTTCTTGTCCTTGTACAATTAGTGCTAGATTTATGGTAGAATTTATTGATCATATTCAC
Source organism: Avena sativa (assembly GCA_916181665.1). NCBI lineage: Eukaryota > Viridiplantae > Streptophyta > Magnoliopsida > Poales > Poaceae > Avena > Avena sativa. The sequence continues at coordinate 691,592,200 of OV702289.1, forward strand.
TTTGGCCTTTGCTTGATTTTGTACTATCTCTTGCCAAGAAAATGTTTTGTGTTGTCTCCCAAGCTTTCCTTGCCTCTTATGGATCTTTTTTATTGGTATCCTCTTGTGTTTTATTTAATGTAGGTAGTAGTGATGATCTCATTTGTGTGCATTTTGCATTCAAAAGCAAAATTCTTTATAATGTACTACTTCTGGGTGAGCTCTCCTATATTATTTAGAACATTCCTATTTATGCTTCTTGTTTTGTTCCATACAATGTGTATGTGCTTGGAAGTTCGACCTTTTTGTTTTGGTATTCTGTGCCATCATGAAAAGTGTGGAGAGTTTGGTTTATTTGTTGGAACCTTGCTCTTTCTGGGAGTTGGTTTTGTCTCATTACTTGTTTCGTGTTTTGACTTTTTAGAATGAGATAAATCCTCGAGCATTTGTGTTTTTATCTATATTTTTCTCTTTGGCTTTAGCCTAGTTCATTTGTTGAACTTATGATCGGTCATGTGTTGATTTGATTCTTTTGACACAATTTGGACACCGTTTGTCGTGTCACACTCATGTGTGTACCATCTTGGTTTACTTAGTGTTTTTGTTCAAATTGTATCTCCTTTTGGTTCTTGAAAGTCTAGTGCATGCATATTTACTACTTGTTTATATTATGGCATGCTTGCTTTCGTTCATCCAATATATATGGGAAACTCCACCAAATCCCATTGTCTAAGTTGTGCATGAAATTCAATTTCATATCAATATGCACATATTGATGTGGAGTCTCTCCTATGTACTGTAGTTTCTCTAACTACTTTGGACCCAATGTTTGGGGACCATTTTGTACTTAATGTGTTTTAGGTACATTGGAGATATATTGGATGCTTGTCTCTCAATTTTGAAGAAGTGGTGTGTCCTTGAAAATTGGAGGCAAGCTATAGGATGATCGACGAACTCACATCTACCACATCCTATCAATGATATCTCGGTAACAAGTATCTCTTTCTCATGCTCATATATCTTGCTTCCAACCATTTGTGGGTTGCCTTCTAGCATGAATTTTTGTATTTGTATTTGTTGTGGCTCTAGCTTCGGTTTTAAGAGAACCTCCTATTGTAAATATGTGTAAGTTGAGATGAGTGCATATAATTGGGACTATACAAAATCATGCATATGATTCACCAATCCCAAATATGTAAATCTAGCAATTTTATTGCCTATCTTTTCCTCAACTTCTATCATGTGCAATAGTGAAATTTTGCTAGTTGAGTTTTCCTTTGTTATACTTGTTGCTTTTCTCCATATATTCCAACTATCTACTCTTCCCTTAAGGATAGTTGTAATGTATGAGGTGTGTTGGTGTTTGAAGCTCATAAATGAACAATAAGATAAAATTGTGCCTTTGGCCATGCTTTTAAGCAAAACATCTTATTGGTATATGTTATGACTTCATTTTGTATTCCATGGGCTTTCTTGTATATCTTCTTTGTGTGTGCTTGTTTCCTTGTGGGCATATGTCTTTGTGATGCTTTCCACTTAGAAACTTATACACATAAGAGAAGATATTTTTCGTTGAGATTTTGTTCCTTGGAGACCACCTTTCGATTTCTTTTTTGATGATTCGGTGGCTTCCAAATTTATTTGCCTGTGAGTGTTTGTCTCTTGTTTTTGCATCTTTGGGCACTCATATTTGTTCTCTCATGCCTTGTATTGTTAAATGAATTTGGATGAGTGAGGATTCCATGATCATGCACTTTGTTCTCAAATGCAATTATCATAATTGGTGCATAATCTTTGGAGATCTCCTCTAATTCATTTAATAATGCTCATTTTCCTTCTTGCTCACCTTGTGTGCCTTAAATGCTTATGGGGGAGTGAGGATTCCACGTTTGTGCATTGTGTATGCTAATACAATTATTCTAATTTGTGCGCAAATCTTGGGGAGCTTCTCTATTTTTATTTAAAACACTCCTTTGATCGTATCATAATATCTTGTTTTTTCCATTTGGTCTCATTTGTTTTTTTTCAATTGGTTTGTCGAATCTTGTGATTGCTTGCATCGTTTGTTGACGCTTCTTTCATTTTATTTATTTTGCAATCTTCGGGTCCTCAATATAGTTATAATTCTCCCAAGTATTCATCATTGGATATGTGTGAATGCACACCTTTGGAGGAACTATCACTATATTGGCCTTTTAGAACTTGTCACCCATTTCGGCAATCGATGCCAATGGGGGAGAAGTTTTAGAGGGTTTAAGGAAAGTTGGTTTATGCTTTGGGTTTGTTCTTAAGCATTTTCCTTTCATGCTCTTGCATCTCTGTTGTTGCTTAGCATGTGGTATATATAGAGGAAACTCCACCAATGATAATGATTGGCAATATATGCAATGAAATTCAAGTTCATCACACATGCATAGAATTGTGGGGGAGTTTGCTCTATATGTGGTGGTGGTACCAATATCACATACTTGTGTAGTATTTGACATTGATGCTACCATTTTGTTTGATATAATTCCTTATATAAACCCTCTCAAAGGGATTGTCATCAATTACCAAAATGTGGGAGATTGAAAGAGCATGTGGGCCCCCATGCATGGTTTTGGTAATTAATGACAATCTCTATGGACTAATGTTTGCATTGAGTTACACTTGTATGATTTGTCCATTGGTTTTGCTTGGACCATGTGTTGGATTTAAGGTGGAATAAATGAAGATGAAGAATCATTGTCCAAGGGCATTGGGACTTTTGGAATCATATGAAGTTAGAAGAAATGTTGTGCAAGTTAAAGATGCGCCATCTCTATAAGATCTCATTCTTGAAGCTTGCCATTCTCGATGGTCATGGATCGGTGAAGAAAATGTCAAAGAAGAGGCTTCCCCATGGTGTATGGGGGAGCATATGTCAAGTCTTAATCAAGTGAGTGCGTGCTAGAGCAATCAAGAAAGGTGTCCAACTTGATAAGGACAATGTCGTCTACATCGTGCTCAAGTGGTTTGCTCAAGGCTACGGTATAATCTTGATAGGTTTTCCCTTTTGCCGGTCTCATGTTGGTAGTTGGGAGACCCGGTTTAGGATAGGTAACTGTACTATCAAGAGGGCATCTTGAGTGAGTAGCTCGATCATATCTTTTGGAGAGATCTCAAACCATTTCATTCTTAGCATCATGTTTGTTGGTTGTTTGTTAGATCTTTTCCATGATTGGTTCTAGAGCTTGTGTTCATTACAAGCTCTAGTTCATCAAAAACAGATCTCCCCCTTATATCTTATTGCGTTTTTGATCTTGGAGTTTTTCCGGATTCTCACCAAGGGAGGTATCTCACAGTATAATACTTGATACACTCTCAATTCTGTAATATAATGAAAACACCATGGTTCGACCATCTCCAACCAGATTGCTAAAAACTGCTTTTTCACCAATTGGGCCAAAAATAGCTCTAGTAGCATTGCTATAACTAATCCCCCACACACAAAATTTTACTCAGCTGAGCAAAATTGCACCCTCACTTGGCATATTTGCAAATTCTAGAGCCACTTCATATATTCCCAATACCAACGGGGGACAGAGCCAACCGCTCGCGCGAAAAGTTCATCGTGTGAGCCATGGACACTGGCCGCTTCCCCGCTGCCTCCCTGATGTCGTTCGGGCCATGCGCCGCTGCACCTCCTTCCGTGAGTTGCCTCGCCGCTCCTCACCTTGTTTTCTCAGCCGCATTAGCTTTTTGTTGGGTATCTCTTGTTGTCCTCTTTCCAACAAAATTGGTTTCAGCTCAATCGGAGTTTCCTAACTCAAGATATTGCTATTTGAAGTTTGCCTTTATTTAGTTTAAAAGGAAAAAGGACATGATCACACGGGCCACTCCCTCTGTTCCGCCTGGTAGCAGAGCAGGCCCAGGCCGGTTGTCGTTGTATTGGGAACGGCAGTACCTAAGAAGGTTAGATAGAGGTGTGGGGACTAGCAGGGAAGCTATCGATGGTGTCCGCAGGCGGGATTGGATACGAGCAAGCGTAGCAGGACGCAGGAAGTACCCATGTTCGGAGCCCTCGTGGTGAGGTAAAACTCCTACTCCTGCCGATCTGACTATGGGTGATATACGAACTACAAGTGCTCCTCGAGCTGTGTTCTCTAGCTACTGCCTTAAATGCACTGAGACCAACCCTTTCTACTGAGGCCTTCCCCTCCTTATATAGGCAGAGAGGCAACGGTCTCACTGCCCAATCCGACTGGCGGGCCCCACAGGCGAGTCCCAGCCGGCTGGTCATCTATAGTATCCGGTACAACATGTCCCATCGGTGTATGAGCTATATGGCTGTCATAGGTACAGTGGACGCCGTGTGAGCCTGTCGTCAGCATCGGGCCACTATTCCTGCGTCATCCCCGCAAAGTCTTCGGTATGGTCGAGTAGTTGCCAGTCTTGTCATCGTATAGGGCGTACCGCGCACTGATCCACAGGTCGTCCTGTCTCCTTGATTGGTTCCGGCTATGCTGTCGTAGCCGGCTGCTTCTCGCTGATCCGGCTACCATGCGATAGCCGGCCCGGCTTGCCTTGTCCGGCTGCACTTGGCCAGCCGGACATGATCCGACTGCCCTGTTTCTTGTCCGGTTGGGGTATCTAGGGGTCATCCCCCCGACACTAGCCCCCGAGCGCGTGTGGATTCCGCCCTTAGGCGAAATGTGCGCGCGCTCCCTCTTCGTTTTGAATTTGTGACCGGCTACACCTGGCGGTTGTGCTACCCGTGACGTCAGTGCTGACGCCGGCCACGCGCGCACACGCCATCATTACTCCGCGGCAGGCAGCGTAACGTCCTGTCGCACGTCACCTCGGGAAACTGCCGCCTGACGCTTCGGTTCCCGCTCCAGGATCTTCGGCGCACCTCGCGTCTACACACGGGATCTGGGCCGCGGTTGGGGTGAGGGTCGCCTGGATGGGTGCCACGTGGCGCTGTGGACGGTTGCCCTTCCGATCCTTTAAAGGGACGCCCCGGGGGGAGTTCCTTTCCTCTGCTCCCCCGCTTCTAGTTACCTTCTCCCCTTCTGCGCTCCTGCTCTCTACACCTTGCCATTGCTGCTGTTGTAGCCCGCTGCACCGCCCATCTGTCGTCGGCGGCGGTACGGGTGTTGGAGATATGCCCAAGAGGCAATAATAAAAGTGGTTATTATTATATCTTTGTGTTTATGATGAATGTTTACATCCCATGCTATAATTGTATTATTAGGAAACACTAATACTTGTGTGTTTTGTAAACATAAAAGAGTCCCTAGTAAGCCTCTTGTTGAACTAGCTTGTTGAACAAATGATCATGGTTTCCTGATCATGGACATTGGATGTCATTAATAACAAGGTCATATCATTAGGAGAATGATGTGATGGACACACACCCATAGTAAGTGTAGCATAAGATCAAGTCATTTAGTTCGTATTGCTACAAGCTTTCAAATGCATAGTAACCTAATCCTTCGACCATGAGGTTATGTTAATCACCATCACTGGATGGGTGCTTTGATGACATCAAACACCGCTTTGTAACTGGGTGGTTATAAAGGTGCCATTGGGTATTCTGAAAGTATGTGTTGAAGCGCATGGACCAAGATTGGGATTTGTCCATCCATATGACGGATAGATATGCTCTGGGCCCTCTCGATGGAATGTCATCTAGTTAGCTTGCAAGCGTGTGACTAGGTCACAAGGGATGACATATCATGGAATGAGTAAAGAGTACTTATCAGTAACGAGGTAGAACTAGGTATGGAGATACCAACGATCAAACCTCAGATAAGTAGAGTATCGCGTGACAAAGGGAATTGGTTTCGTATGTTAATGGTTCTATCGATCATGAAGTCATCGTTGAGTATGTGGGAGCCGTTATGGATCTCCAGATCCCGCTGATGGTTATTGATCGAAGAGGTGTCTCCATCATGTCTGCATATTCACGAACCGTAGGGTGACACACTTAAGGTTCGATGCTGTTAGGTAGATATGGAATATGCGTTAGAGACCGAATGTAGTTCAGAGTCTCGGATTGGATCTGGGACATCACGAGGAGATCCGGAATTGTCCGGAGAATAAGATTCATATAATGGAGATCATTTTCTAGGTTCGGAAATGTTCCAGAGTGTTTTTATGGGGATTCTAGAAGGTTTCAAAATGTTCCGGAAAGTTCCAGAAGGTTCCGTGGACTTTACTTGAAAACCAAGAAAGGAAAGGGGAAGACTTGGGGGGGAAGGAAACTCCCTCCCACTCTCCCTTGTGCGCCGGCCCTAGGAGGTGGGCCTAGGGGTGGGAACCCTAGGCCGCACCCCTCCCTCTATATATAGAGGGGTGGAGGCGCCAACCCCCCTTGCCCCTCCACTCTTGCCCTAGCCGTCTCTCTTCTCCTCCTTCGCTCTGCTCAGGCTTAGGCGAAGCCCTACAGAATTATCTACTCCACCACCACCACCATGCCGTCGTGCTGCTGGGATTCCGTGGAGAGATCTACTACCTCCGCTGCTCCCTGGAACGGGGAGAGGAAGGTCTGCATCGACTCCGCACGTGTGACCGACTGCGGAAGCACTGCCGGAACGCGGCGCCGGAAGGATCGTCTACTCGATCTTGAGATCGGCAAGTGATCGTCTACATCAACCACGAGATCCGATCTCGCACAAGGCTTTCAGATCTACAAGGGTTAGTACAGATCTATCTCGTTGCACATGTCTAATAGATTAGATCTTGGCTTTTATCTAGATTAGATATGGGTTTTGTTCATTCTTGCGGTAGAAATTTTTTGTTTTCCCTGCTACGAACCCATCAGTGGTATCAGAGCCGTGTCTATGCGTAGATCTGTTGCACGAGTAGAACACAATGGTTTTGTGGGCGTTGGTGCTCGTGCCGTCTTTTGCTTTGTGTACTTTGCATCTTGCGGTATGGTGGGATGAAGCGGCTCGGGCTAACCTTACATGTCATCGCACATGAGACTTGCTCCACGCTTGACGTGTAACTTGCTTTGCACAAGTGGCATTGCGGGTGTCTGTCTCTCCCACCATAGTATAGATCCAATTTACACTTTGCACTTGATAGCACTTGTATCAACGTTGTGGTTTCAGTTTCGTAGGTAAGATCCGTTCTTATTCGAAAGCCCCAAACCACGTAAAACATGCAAAGAAAATTAGAGGCGTCTAACTTGTTATTGCAGGGGTTTTGTGATGTGATATGGCCATCATGTGATTGTGATTATATTTGATGTATGCAATGATCCTTGTTGTAATATGGCAACCGGTAGGAGCCTAATGGTTGTCTTTGATTCTGTTAAGACTTGCGTGTCTATTCATCTTGTAATAGCTTTATTCCAAGTAGTTGTAATAGTTGCTAGTGATGATGGACAACCATGAAGCGGCACCACATGACCTTGACGCAATGCTGGTGATGATGGAGATCATGTCCGTGCTTTGGAGATGGAGATCAAAGGCATAAGAAGAAAGGGCCATATCATATCACACTAATTATGAATTGCCTGTGATGTTAATCCTTTATGCATCTTGTATTGCTTAGACCGCGACGGTAGCATTATAAGATGATCTCTCTCACTAAATATCAAGTAATAAAATGTTCCTCCTTAGTTGGCACCGTTGCTAAGACTCGTCGTTTCGAAGCATCTCGTGATGATCGGATGTGATAGATTCTACGTGTGCATACAACGGGTGCAAGCCAGATTTGCACATGCGGAAACTAAGGTTAATCTTGACGAGCCTAGCATGTATAGACATGGTCTCAAAACACGGAATACCGAAAGGTAGAGCATGAGTCATATAAATGATATGATGAACATGAAGATTGTTCGCCGATGCAACTACATCTTCTCTCGTGAAGATCGGACTTGGTGTAGTGGACTTGGTTCGTGTAATCACTAAGATAATGTGAGGGATGTTGTTTTGAGTGGGATTTCACCTAGTTAATTTAAGAATTAAGATTGAACTCAATTTATCATAAACTTAGTCTAAACTACTTGCAAATTTGTTGTAGATTATGGCAAACCTCTCCATCAATTTCAATGCATTCCTAGAGAAAGAAAAGCTTACGAACAATGGAAGCAACTTCACGGACTGGTTCCGTGGACTAAAGATTGTCCTCAGGGCTGGTCAGTTGACCTATGTGCTCGAAGCACCGCTAGGTGACCCACCTGCAGAAGATGCCACCGATGACGTAAAGAATGTTTACGCCACTCGGAAAAATCACTACTCCACAGTTCAGTGTGCCATCCTGTACGGTTTAGAAATGGAGCTTTAGAAGCGCTTTGAGCACCACGACCCGTTTGAGATCATTAAGGAGCTCAGGCTGATTTTTGAGACTCACGCGGCCGTGGAGAGCTATGAGGCCTCCGAAAAGTTCTTTAACTGTAAGATGGAAGAGGGAAGCTCCGTTAGCGAGCATGTGCTCACCATGTCTGGGCACGCAAACAAGCTCCAAGAGTTGGGGATAACGATTCCTAATGAGTTAGGGATTCACCGTGTCCTCCAATCACTGCCACCGAGTTATAAGAACTTTGTGATGAACTACAATATGCACTGCATGAACAAGACGTTGCCTGAACTATCGTCCATGCTGAAAACTGCTGAAGTGGAGATCAAGAAGGAGCACCAAGTGTTGATGGTTAATAATTCCACCAATTTCAAGAAACAGGGCAAGCCTAAGAACAAGGGCAACTTCAAGAAGGACGGCAAGAAAGCTGCCGCACCTGCTAAGAAGCCCAAGGCTGGTCCTAAGCCTGAAACTGAATGCTTCTACTGCAAGGGTGCTAGTCACTGGAAGCGTAACTTCCCCAAGTACCTGGCGGATCTGAAGAACGGCAACATCAAGAAGAAAGGTATATTCGATATACATGTTATTGATGTGTATCTTACTAGTAATCATAGTAGTGCCTAGGTATTTGATACTGGTTCGGTTGCTCATATTTGTAACTCGAAACAGGAGCTGCGGAATAAACGAAGACTGGCGAGAGACGAGGTGACGATGCGCGTTGGAAATGGCTCCAAGGTTGATGTGATCGCCGTCGGCACGCTCCCTCTACATCTACCTTCGGGGTTAGTTTTAAATTTAAATAATTGTTATTTGGTGCCTGCGTTATGCATGAACATTATATCTGGATCTTGTTTATTGCGAGACGGTTACTCTTTTAAGTCCGAGAATAAAGGTTGTTCGATTTATATGAGTAACATCTTTTATGGTAACGCACCTGAGTTGAATGGTTTATTCTTACTGAATCTCGATAGTAGTGATACACATGTTCACAACATAGATGCTAAACGAACAAAATTGAATGATAATTCTACATACATGTGGCACTGTCGTCTTGGTCACATTGGAGTGAAGCGTATGAAGAAACTCCATTCTGATGGACTTCTTGAATCACTTGATTTTGAATCACTTGAAAGATGCGAAGCATGTCTAATGGGAAAAATGACTAAGACTCCATTCTCTAGAATAATGGAGCGAGCTACAGACTTATTGGAAATAATACATACCGATGTGTGTGGTCCAATGAGTGTAGCATCGCCTGGTGGATATCGTTATGTTCTCACTTTCACGGATGACTTAAGTAGATATGGGTATGTCTACTTTATGAAACATAAGTCCTAAACTTTTGAGAAGTTTAAGGAATTTCAAAGTCAAGTGGAAAATCATCGTAACAAGAAGATTAAGTTTCTACGTTCTGACCGTGGAGGTGAATATCTAAGTTATGAGTTTGGCATGCATTTAAAGAAATGTGGAATACTTTCGCAATTGACACCACGGGGAACACCACAGCGTAATGGTGTGTCCGAACGTCGTAATCGAACTCTCTTAGATATGGTTCGGTCTATGATGTCTCTTACAGATTTACCGCTATCGTTTTGGGGCTATGCATTAGAGACAGCCGCATTCACTTTAAATAGGGCACCATCTAAATCCGTTGAAACGACACCGTACAAATTGTGGTTTCGAAAGAAACCTAAGTTGTTGTTCCTTAAATTTTGGGGTTGCGAAGCATATGTAAAGAAGTTACAACCTGATAAGCTTGAACCCAAAGCAGAGAAATGCGTCTTCATAGGATACCCTAAAGAAACAATTGGGTATACCTTCTATCATAGATCCGAAGGCAAAGTTTTCGTTGCCAAGAATGGATCCTTTCTTGAGAAGGAGTTTTTGTGCCGCCTGCACCAATTGGAGAGGAAGCTAATGATGGTGATCATGAAACTTCGAACGAAGTTGCTGCTGAACCTCGCAGGTCAACAAGGGTTCGTACCACTCCTGATTGGTATGACCCTGCCTTGAACGTCATGTTGGTGGACAACACTGATGACCCTACGACATATGAAGAAGCTATGGTGAGCCTAGATTCCGACAAATGGCTAGAAGCCATGAAATCCGAAATGGGATCCATGTACGAAAACCAAGTGTGGACTTTCGTGGACTTACCGGATGGCCGTAAGGCTGTCGAGAACAAATGGATTTTCAAGAGAAAAATAGATGTTGATGGTAATGTTACCGTCTATAAAGCTCGACTTGTCGCGAAAGGGTTCCGAAAAATTCAAGGAGTTGACTATGATGAGACGTTCTCACCAGTAGCGAAGCTAAAGTCTGTGAGGATTTTGTTAGCAATTGCTGCATATTTCGATTATGAGATTTGGCAGATGGATGTCAAAACGGCGTTCCTTAATGGAGACATTGAGGAAGAGTTGTATATGGTACAACCCAAGGGTTTTGTCGATCCTAAAGATGCTGACAAGGTATGCAAACTTCAGCGCTCCATTCATGGACTGAAGCAAGCATCCCGGAGTTGGAATCAACGTTTTGATAAAGTAATCAAAAACTTTGGATTTATACAAACTTATGGAGAAGCTTGTATTTACAAGAAAGTGAGTGGGAGCTCTGTGGCATTCCTAGTACTATATGTAGATGACATATTGTTGATTGGGAATGATATAGAACTTCTTAATAGTGTCAAAGCCTATTTGAATAATAGTTTTTCAATGAAGGATCTTGGCGAAGCGGCATATATTCTAGGCATCAAGATTTATAGAGATAGATCAAGACGCCTAATAGCGCTTTCACAAAGTACATACTTGGACAAAGTTCTAAAGAAGTTTAGAATGGAAGAGAGCAAGAAAGGGTTCGTGCCCATGTTGTCAGGTAAGACCTTGAGTAAGACTCAAAGTCCAGCTACGGCAGAAGATAGAGAGAAAATGAATAATATTCCCTATGCCTCGGCCATAGGTTCTATCATGTATGCCATGCTGTGTACAAGACCGGATATAGAACATGTTAGTTTGACTAGCAGATATCAAAGTGATCCTGGAATGGAGCACTGGACAGCGGTCAAGAATATCCTAAAGTACCTAAATAGGACTAAGGATATGGTTCTTTCTTATGGAGGTGATGAACAGCTTGTTGTAAACAGTTACACTGATGCTAGTTGGAACACTGATCCAGATGACTCGAAGTCACAGTCTAGATACGTATTTATTTTGAATGGTGTTGCAGTGAGCTGGAGGAGTGCCTAGCAAAGCGTTGTGGCGAAATGTTCAACTGAATCGGAATACATAGCTGCTTCGGAGGCTGCACAAGAAGCCATATGGATGAAGGAGTTCATTACTGAACTTGGCGTGGTTCCTAGTGCGTTGGACCCGATGGCCATCTACTGTGACAACACAGGTGCCATAGCTAATGCACAGGAGCCAAGGTCACATAGCAAGCTGAAGCACATCAAGCTACGTTTCCATGCTATTCGCGAGTATGTCCAAGATGGTGACATAAAGATTTGTAAAGTACACACTGATCTGAATGTGGCAGATCCGTTGACTAAACCTCTCCCTAGAGCAAAGCATGACCAACACCAGAACGCCATGGGTGTTAGGTATATTACCATGTAATCTAGATTATTGACTCTAGTGCAAGTGGGAGACTGTTGGAGATATGCCCAAGAGGCAATAATAAAAGTGGTTATTATTATATCTTTGTGTTTATGATGAATGTTTACATCCCATGCTATAATTGTATTATTAGGAAACACTAATACTTGTGTGTTTTGTAAACATAAAAGAGTCCCTAGTAAGCCTCTTGTTGAACTAGCTTGTTGATTAACAGATGATCATGGTTTCCTGATCATGGACATTGGATGTCATTAATAACAAGGTCATATCATTAGGAGAATGATGTGATGGACAGACACCCATAGTAAGTGTAGCATAAGATCAAGTCATTTAGTTCGTATTGCTACAAGCTTTCAAATGCATAGTAACCTAATCCTTCGACCATGAGGTTATGTTAATCACCATCACTGGATGGGTGCTTTGATGACATCAAACACCGCTTCGTAACTGGGTGGTTATAAAGGTGTCATTGGGTATTCTGAAAGTACGTGTTGAAGCGCATGGACCAAGATTGGGATTTGTCCATCCATATGACGGATAGATATGCTCTGGGCCCTCTCGGTGGAATGTCATCTAGTTAGCTTGCAAGCGTGTGACTAGGTCACAAGGGATGACATATCATGGAATGAGTAAAGAGTACTTATCAGTAACGAGGTAGAACTAGGTATGGAGATACCAACGATCAAACCTCAGATAAGTAGAGTATCGCGTGACAAAGGGAATTGGTTTCGTATGTTAATGGTTCTATCGATCATGAAGTCATCGTTTAGTATGTGGGAGTCGTTATGGATCTCCAGATCCCACTGATGGTTATTGATCGGAGAGGTGTCTCCATCATGTCTGCATATTCACGAACCGTAGGGTGACACACTTAAGGTTCGATGCTGTTTAGGTAGATATGGAATATGCGTTAGAGACCAAATGTAGTTCGGAGTATCGGATTGGATCTGGGACATCACGAGGAGATCCGGAATTGTCCGGAGAATAAGATTCATATAATGGAGATCATTTTCTAGGTTCGGAAATGTTCCGGAGTGTTTTTATGGGGATTCTAGAAGGTTTCGGATGTTCCGGAAAGTTCCAGAAGGTTCCATGGACTTTACTTGAAAACCAAGAAAGGAAAGGGGAAGACTTGGGGGGAAGGAAACTCCCTCCCCCTCTCCCTTGTGCGCCAGACCTAGGAGGTGGGCCTAGGGGTGGGAACCCTAGGCCGCACCCCTCCCTCTATATATAGAGGGGTGGAGGCGCCACCCCCCCTTGCCCCTCCACTCTTGCCCTAGCCGCCTCTCTCCTCCTCCTTTGCTCTGCTCAGGCTTAGGCGAAGTCCTACAGAATTCTCTACTCCACCACCACCACCACGCCGTCGTGCTGCTGGGATTCCGTGGAGAGATCTACTACCTTCGTTGCTCGCTAGAACGGGGAGAGGAAGGTCTGCATCGACTCCGCACGTGTGACCGACTGCGGAAGCACTGCCGGAACGCGGCGCCGGAAGAATCGTCTACTCGATCATAAGATCGGCAAGTGATCGTCTACATCAACCACGAGATCCGATCTCGCACAAGGCTTTCGGATCTACAACGGTTAGTACAGATCTATCTCGTTGCACGTGTCTAATAGATTAGATCTTGGCTTTTATCTAGATTAGATCTGTGTTTTGTTCGTTCTTGCGGTAGAAATTTTTTGTTTTCCCTGCTACGAACCCATCAACGGGTCACCGTCAATCGTCTGCCACTGCGCCCTCCGACGAGCCGGAGATGGCCGCTGAACGCGGAGCGTGGTGTGGCTTCCTCCGTCATGGAGGACCACATCCAGAAGTACCACGCCACCCGCGTCCTTCCGCCGGAGGAGGAAGTGGTGGTGTGGCTCGCGCCGGCGGGAGAGGAGTCGCTGCATCCGGTGGAGGGAGAGCGGGTGGTCTTCCTCTCGCACTTGGCGCACGGGTTCGTGCTGCCGGTGCATCCGTTCTTCCTCACCTTCCTCGCCTTCTTCGACCTCCGCCTCCATCACCTCGGTGCCAACGCCATCAGCACGCTAGCGCACTTTATTGCGTTCTGCGAGAGTTACCTCGGGATCCAGCCGGATCTCGGGCTCTTCTGCGGGCTCTTCCGAGTCCGGCCATAGGTCCAATTTACGAAGGGGCCGCTAGTCGTCTGTGGCGGCGCCTCCATCTACTCCCGTGCGCAGACCGGCTACCCGAAGTTCCGGCTGCATGACACAGTATGACTGTGGTAGCAGTCGTACTTCTACATCAAGAACCTCACGACTGTCGACCGGATCAACCTTCCGGCGTTCTAGGACATGGAGTCTAGACGGTAGCACTGGGAGCTGAAGATCTATGGCGAGAAGGCGGAGTCGGACGTGATGCTGAAACGCATGCGCGCCCTCGTCACTGCCGGATTAACCGGCCTGGACATCACCCTCAGCTGGATGTCCCGGCTGATGATGCCGCTGCAGCAGCGAGCGCACAAGATGTGCTTCTACTCTGGCCGGCTGGACCCGACCTGGCTGTCGTGCCGTGATCCCCGCTACCAGAACTTGAAGGAGTGGGTGTGGACGATTACCAAGGAGCGGCTATCGGAAGGCTGGGCTTTCGGGCTGGCGCCCTATAGTCGGGACAACCGCGCGCCCCGGGTAAGCTCTTTCAGCCGAAATTTTTGTTTCTCTTGCTCTTCTTTTTTGTCTTATCTGACTAATCTTTTGCATTCGACAGATCTTTCCTTGCATCCTTCATGAGGAGGGCGACGCCCCCCTCCAGACGTTCACGCCCGACTTGCCCGAGCCGCGTGCTCGGCGATCTGGCGAGGAGTCGGACGGGGATGGGGATGCCTTCCCTAGCCGGAACGACGAACCGGCCACCAATCCCCATGCGGAGGTCGACGAGGAGGAGGAGGCTACGTCGGCCCCTGATCCGGCACGGCGCCTCGCGACGGACGGCCACTCCAGCCAGTCTGGTGCTGGCGGGAGCTGCTCCAGCCATTCCAGCGCCAGCCGACCTGCCACGGAGGAGCCAGCTCCTAAGAGGAGCCAGACCAGCGTCCTTCCCCCTAGCCGCCTTGGCCAGAAGAAAGGGCCACCCCCGGTGGTACAAGGGTAAGCTCTTCTCCGGGCCCTCTTACTATTTTTGGTTCTTTTGGTTGCCTTTGGCTTACTTGCTTCTTTTTCCTCCTTCTCTTCTTCCATCTCTTTTAGCGCGTTGGTCTCCTTTGGAGCCGTGAGCCCGGCGCGAGCGCCGACCGGGACGCCACCTCGCGCGCCGGCCACATCCGTCTCCGCCCCTTCTTCTTCCGAGGCGCCGCCTCCGCCGCCACCTCGAGCCGAACCAGCTGCCTCCGCCGGAGCGGAGGGCCCCCAGCCGGAAGCGAAGGGTCCTCAGCCGGGCAACTCTTCTGCGGGCATGCGGGGGGCAGCAACCGGCAAGGAGCTCGTGGTTGTCGGCAACGACAACTCCGAGGATGAGCCGGGAGAGGAGTGGAGGATAGCGGTGGTTGCCGCGAAGGAGTCCCTAGCCGCCAACGCCGTGGATGCCAAAGCCTCCTCCGCTGCCTCGCTGACAGATCTCGCCACCACCCTCAAACTGGTGGTGAAGGAGATCTGGCTGCTGGAGGCTGCAGCCGGCGGGAACCGGTCCCTGGAGCAGAAGCTCGTTGCTGCCAACGGGACTTCCCAGAGTAAGTTTACCTCAAACGACTCTTCTTTTTTTTCCTTTTTTTTACTAATAGTCGGCTTTGTCGCAGCTATCCTCGTGTGTGCTCAGCGCGAGATCGATCGCTTGAAGAAAGCGAATGACCGGTTGAGCAAGTCCAACTCCATTCTGCGGCTGCAGAACAAGGATTGGCACGCGAAGTTGGACGGTCTAGAGGCCACCGTCAAAGAGCGCGACGCCTCGCTCGCTAGCCGGATCGAAGCCTTCAACCTTCTCGAGGCCCAGAACAAGGACCAAGAGAAGGAGATCAAACGGCTGGCGACGAAGGAGAAAGCCTTGGTGGATGAACTGATGCAAGTCGATCACACGGCTAAGAGTAAGTTCCCTTTTTCCATCTCCTCTGTCTTTCCGGATCCGGTAGTCGGATCTGACTATCTTTTTTCTGACAGCATTTTATCCCGGCATAGACCTGCTAGCGTACAACCGGCTGCAGGAGAACTGGCGGGAGCACAGCCGACGGCCTATGAGCTTGTCATTCTTCTCGGCGAGGAGGCTGCCAAGCTCTGCCAAGTGGCGCATGCTATCTTCTCGTTTCTGTGGCCGGATGCTACGGTCCCGGAGATGATGGCGCAGCTAGCTGCGAAGGTGGGAGAGGTGCCGACTACTGTGGACCGGCTACGGGACTTGGTGGCACGAGCCGGAGCGGAGATGGCTCTGGCCCTCATGCTCTCATGGTACAAGGACGCCCGCGTCAAGAAGATCGACGGAGTCTTCCGCGCCGGCGCCGACCTTGCCGCCATCCGCTAGGCTCATCCGGAGCTCCGGGGCTCCACCATCAAGATCGCCGACTACGTGGATCCTGACGAGGTGCTCACCGACTCGGAGTCCGTCGGCACTCCGGATGCGGAAGCCTCGACGCAGCCGGCTGCGGGCGCCGGAACCGGGTCGAGCGTCGCGCCTCCTCCTCCTCCTGAGGCTACTGCCAGCCAAGGCGCTCCGCACGGCAAGGGTCCTGCCGCTTAGTTATTGCCCCGGGATGCCAGGTGTATTTGTTTGTCTTGTTTTGCCTTGAAACTCGTATGTATGTACCGGCTGCCTCTGGCGCCGGGTAAACTTATGGGAGTTTCGTCTCCTCCTTTCCTTTTAGTGTTGATTCTGGACTAGCTTGGTTTCCCTTCAACTTGTGTGTTTTGCATATTCTTTCAATATTTCACTGATTGACTTTATCCGACCGACTTCGCTCGGCTACACGCCTTTAGCCGGGGGAACTGCACCTCCAGTGGGGGCACACTAGCGCACCCACTAGGTGTAGCCCCCGAGATTCGGAGTAGCTGGCGTAGCCAGGTACTTCGAATCTTCCTTCTTTTCCCAAATCTTCTAACTTTATCCGACTAGATGCGTCATAGTCGGTTGCTTCCACTGGCTGAACACCTTCAGTAGGGGGAACTAACATTCCAGTGGGGCCGCGCGAGCGCACCCACTGGGTGTAGCCCCCGAGATTTGGAGTAGCTGGCGTAGCCAGGTACTTCGAATCTTCCTTGTCTTCCTCTTGCTCTTGCCCTTGCCCTCACCTGGGCTCCGAACGCCTGGCTAAACGCCCTTAGCCGGTCGGGAAACTACAAGATTCCACTAGGGGCGCGCGAGCGCACCCAGTGGGTGTAGCCCCCGAGATTCGGAGCACTTGATGAAGGCAAGGACTTCGAATCTTCTTCTCTTTTCTTCCTGAATTCCGACTCGAAGTAGTCATACAAGAATATACATACACATACGTTCTCACATGTTAATAGGTTAGTCTGCTAAACTATAGCCGGGAGGCGGATTTGTTTTTGAAAACTAGCTTGCGCCTTTCTGGACACTTGGTCGGTTTCCTGTCTGCTCTGCTATTTTCGCTACGTCCTTGCCGGGCAGCCGGGTTGCAGTCTGCAGCCGGAATCGAAGGGAGTTGACAGTACATCACGCACGGTACTAACGGCTTAGCATCCGGATTGTCTTAAGCTAGTTGCGAGGCCGGGACGCTCGATTTGTCGCGTCTCCTCCCCGTTTTTCATGTGGGATGCCTCGGGCTTTTGCTCTTGCTAGCCGGACAGCCAGGTTGCGTTCTGTAGCTGAGACAAAGAGTGGGCCTCTGACATCGTCGCACATTACTCGGTCGGTTTGTTGACTTAGCAGGTCGGGCCAGCCGGCAAGCCCCCGGGTAGGGGTTGCTGGAGCCGGAAAATAGAACCGAAAACAGATGCAAACACATTTCTAGCAAGAAGCCCCCAAGCATCTCATAGGGGTCCGCATTTTCATTCATAGGGTTTGCGGGATACATACACTGTCTGGTGATTAGGTGTAAAACGGGCACAGCAAGGCCGCGTTCCAGGGACACTCGGTCTCCTCGTCTGATTTGTCCATCTTGTTCTTGCGTGGCTGCTGCACGTCGATGAGGTAGTAGGAGTCGTTGGGCAGCGCCCGGCTGATGATGAAGGGGCCCTCCCAGGGTGGCGATAGCTTGTGCATGCCCTTCGTGTCTTGTACCAGCCGGAGGACCAGGTCGCCCTCGCGAAACGCGACTGGGCGGATCCGGCCTGAATGGTAGCCGCGTAGTCGTTGCTGGTACAGGGCTGACCTGGACAATGCCAACTCGCGGGCCTCCTCGAGGAGGTCCACACCATCCTCCCATGCCTCTTGGTTGGCCTTTTCATCATAGAGGAGCTTGCGCGGGGAGTCGAACTCGATATCCACGGAGAGGACGGCTTCCGATCCATAGACCAGGAAGAATGGAGTGTAGACGGTTGATCTATTCGGCATGGTGCGGAGGCTCCATTGCACAGGCGGAAGCTCCTCGATCCAGCATCCGGGTGACCGCTCCAATGGCTCGATGAGGCGCGGCTTGATGCCGGCTAGCACTAAGTCGTTTGCCCTTTCGACTTTCCCATTGAACTGCGGGTGCGCGACGGAGGCGAGGTCCAGCCGGATGCCCTTGTTGCTGCAGAATCGGGCGAAGGCCCCCTTGGCGAAGTTTGTGCCATTGTCGGTGATGATACTGTTGGGGTAGCCGAACCGGTTGATGATGTCGGTGAAGAAGGTAATGGCTATCGCCTCGTCCAGCTTCCGGATGGGCTTGGCCTCGATCCACTTTGTAAATTTGTCCATCACCACTAGCAGATGGGTCATGCCCGCGCACACTCGCTTGAAGGGACCGACCATGTAGAGGCCCCAAACCGCGAAGGGCCAGTTAATCGGTATGGTCTTGAGCACCAAAGTCGGCATGTGCCTGAGCTGCCCGAAGCGCTGGCACCCATTGCACGCGCGGACTAGCTATTCAGCGTCCTCGAGGGCGGTGGGCCAATAGAAACCATGGCGAAACGCCATGGCGAAACGCCTTGGCGACTATTGCCCTTGACGAAGCGTGGTGCCCGCACTCGCCCTGGTGGATGTCCTTGAGTAGCCGGTAGCCCGTGTCCACATCGACACACCTTCGGAAGATGCCGGATACGCTGCGCTTGTACAGTTCGTTGTTGATGATGGTGTACGTGTGCGCGCGGCGCCAGATTTGCCTGGCCTCCACCTCGTCCTCCGGAAGCTCCCCGTTGGCGATGTAACTCATGAAGGGTTGTGCCCAGGATGGCACTTCCCGAATGACGAGGATGCTCCCGCTCTCCGGTTGATGGTCGTCGGGGGCCATCCGGATGAGGTACCCGGGACGACAGCCCCCGAGCCGCTTGGCGAGTCGGCAGCCCCCGGGTCTTGCGAGCCAGAGGGTACTGATTTGCCGGAGTTGGTGCGGGCCTTCTTCTTTGGAGGTTCTGCCGGCTCCGTCTCTGTCGCCCCGTCAGCCGGAGTGCTCCCTGCCCATATGATGGAATCCGACTCGGGTGATGGGTTGATGGAGGGCTTGCGCAGGTGCTCCAAGGAGACCCCGGGCGGGATCGCCTGCCTGGTGGATCCGATTCGGGCGAGCAAATCGGATGCCTCGTTGTTGGCGTGAGGGACGTGATGAAATTCACACCCGTCGAAGGAGGCGCTGAGCTTCTGTATGTGGAACCGGTAGAGGGCCATGTTTGTGTCACGGGCGTCCCATTCTCCGGATACTTGCTGCACCACCAGATCCGAATCACCGAAGCAGAGGATCTGGTTGACACCAATCTCCTTGGCTAGCCGGAGTCCTTGCGACAGTGCCTTGTATTCGGCTACGTTGTTGGAGGCCTTGAAGTGGATCTGCAGGACGTACTCCAGCCGGTCTCCCTTGGGCGAGGTGAGCACGATGCCAGCTCCCAAGCCCCTGAGCATCTTTGACCCATCGAAGTGCATCTTCTAGTGGTCCGAATCCGGAACGGGTGGGAGATACTGGGTCTCGGCCCAGTCGACGAGGAAGTCCGCCAGCGCCTGTGACTTGATCGTGAGCCGGGGCTCGTACTGGATGGAGTAGGCAGCAAGCTCAATGGCCCACTTGGCGACTTGGCCGATGGCGTCCTTGTTGCCGATGATTTCTGAAAGGGGTGCGGCGCACACGACCTTAATCGGATGTTCCTGGAAGTAGTGCTTGAGCTTCTTGTATGCCAGGTACACGCCGTAGCACATCTTCTGGTAGTGGGGGTAGTTTTGCTTGGAGAGGGACAGGACCTCGCTGAGGTAGTAGACGGGCCTCTGAACCGGCTGAGCCTTGCCTTCCTCGGGGCGCTCCACCACCAGGACGATGCTGACGACCCGGCCGATGGCTGCTATATAGAGCAACATCGGCTCCTTGCTAGCCGGCGTGGCTAGAACCGGCACTGTGGACAGCATGCGCTTGAGGTCATGAAATGCAGCGTCGGCTTGCAAAGTCCATGAGAACTTATCTGTCTTCTTCATCAGCTGGTACAACGGGAGTGCCTTCTCTCCCAGCCGGCTGACGAAACGACTGAGGGAGGCCAGGCATCCGATGAGCTTCTGGACTCCAAGCAGGTTCCTGGGCGGCTGCATCCTCTCGATGGCCACGATCTTCTCCGGATTTGCCTCGATACCTCGTTGCGATACGAGGAAACCGAGCAGCTGACCGGATGGCACTCCGAAGACACACTTCTCCGGGTTCAGCTTCATCTGGTACTGGCGGAGGTTGCAAAATGTCTCTCCCAGATCTTCGAGGAGGGTGCGCTTCTCCTTGGTCTTGATGACCACATCGTCCACATAGGCGTGCATGTTTCGGCCTATCTGTGAGTGCAAGCACTTCCGCCTGCAACGCTGATAGGTAGCGCCTGCGTTCTTCAGACCGAAAGGCATGGTTACATAGCAGAAAGCCCCGTAGGGGGTGATAAATGATGTCTTAATCTGATCAGCCGGGTTTAACCGGATCTGATTGTAACCGGAATAGCAATCTAGAAAAGACAACAGATCACAGCCGGCCGTGGAATCGATGACTTGATCGATACGGGGCAATGCGAAGGGGTCTTTCGGGCACGCCTTGTTCAGGCTGGTGTAGTCGATACACATGCGCCAGGTCTTGTTCTTCTTCAGCACCAGGACTGGGTTCGCCAGCCAGTCCGAGTGGTACACTTCCATGATGAACCCGGCTGCAAGGAGCCAGGTGATCTTGTCACCGATAACCTTTCTCTTCTCCTCCGCGAACTGGCACAAAGGTTGCATAACCGGTTTAGCATCCAGCCGCACATGAAGTGAGTGCTCGGTGAACTCCCTCGGTACACCTAGCATGTCCTTGGGTGACCATGCAAAGATGTCCCGATTCTCACGGAGGAAGTCGACGAGCACGCCTTCCTATTTGTTGTCCAAGTTGGCACCGATGGTGACGAACTTGGTCGGGTCAGAGGGGTCGAGCAGGATCCTCTTCATCTCCTTTGCCGGCTGGAAGGCTCCTTCTCCAACCGGTTTGCTGCTAGCCGGTATGTCCTGCTGGGCCATGGCCACATTGCGCATGATCACGCGCTTCTCCTCGGCTATGATGAGGGCCTCTGCCAATTTGGAACCGGCTGAGGCGCACTCCATCGACCGCTTGAAGCAGCCGGCGACGGTGATCACTCTGTTGGGTCCCAGCATCTTCGTCTTGAGGTATGCATAGTGGGGGACGGCCATGAACTTGGCAAGGGTGGGGCGCCCGAGGAGAGCGTGGTAGGATCTCGTTAGGTTTACCACCTCGAACCAGATCGGTTCGCGGCGGAAGTTCTCCTTGGTCCCAAAGATGACGTCCAGCTGGATTTTACCCAGCGGGGCACAAGCCGGCCCCGGCAGCACGCCGTGGAACGTTGTGGTAGTCAGGCGCAGGTCGCATTCGCGAATACCCAGCTTCTCCAGCGAGGACCGGTAAAGGAGGTTGAGGTTGCTACCTCCATCGATGAGGACGCGAGAGAAACGTTAGGTACGCATGTTGGAAACGATGAGGGGGTCGAGCACCATGGCGTAGCCCCCGGGAGTCGGCAGCTGCTCCGACTGGTCTTCACGGCTCCAGGTGATGGGGGTTTCCGACCAGTTCAGGTACTGGGGGACCGAAGAAACGATGGCATTGACCTCCTTGGAGTGTCGCCTGCGGCTGTGCTTGTCGTCCAGCTCCATCTCGAAGATGTGGTAGGTGGCGTGCGACTAGGGGTAGCTGTTGTTGTTGTTGCCTCTGTTGCCGCCGTTACCATCGTTGCCGGCTCCCCTAGCCGATGGCGGTGGTCCACCAGGAGGGGGCAGGGGGAGACGTGGTTGGCCGCCCTGGTCCTTTAGCTGGCGAGTCCAGCTGCAATTCCGGGTGGTATGCGTAGCCGGTTTGAAGGGACCGCTGTGCCACTTGCACGGGCCGTCAAACATCTGGTCGAAGGTGAGCCGTGTCTTCTGCCTCCTTGCATCATTAGTCGGCGCGTCAGGCGCCCCTTCCACAGCATTGACCTGTCGCGCGTGGTAGCGGGGCTTCTGTTGATCGGCTTGGCGGTCCCCATGGAACCGGTTGTCATTGCCATGGCGTCTGGAGGATCCGGCTTCTCCAGCTGGATTGCTCGGACGGTTGCGAGCCGGCTCCGTATGAGTCAGACGCCCGTCAGCATTTACCCAGAGGGGTTTCTTCATGGCGGCATCCGCCATGGCGTACTGGTCCACAACCGTCATGAGCTCCGCCATGGTTTTCGGCTCGTCACACAGTAGCCGGTGGCGAAGCATGGTGCCTTCTCGGCAACCCTCGATGAAGAAGCTGATGGCCTGGCTCTCCAGGATGCCCTCGCAAGTGTTGCGCAGCTCCGTCCACTTGGCGAGGTACTCGCGGTCGGTCTCGCGGTCACCCTGGATGCACAAGGCCAGGTCGTGTGGGTGTCCCGGACGCTTGTACATGCCATTGAAGTTGCGGACAAACACCTTCTCAAAGTCTAGCCAGGCGTTGATGCTATTGGGCGCAAGGCTATTGAGCCATGTCCTTGCCGACCCGGTTAGCATAAGAGGGGCGTAGCGCATGGCTGTGCGCTTGTTCCCATGGGTGATGCCGACTGCCGTAGCGTAGTCGGTCAGCCAGTCTTCCGGCTTCATACTGATGTCGTACTTGGGGGTGTTCCTGGGCAGGGTGAACTTATCCGGAAATGGCTCGTTCCGGATGCGGGGTCCGAAACAAACCGGTCTGGTGGAGTCTTCTTCCTCCGTGACGCGCGCTTGAGTGAGGAGCTCGATGCGGTCATGGGCATCCGGATGATCCGGGTTGGGCGCTCCCACCTGGCCCGAGAGACGGGAACCGGCGGGTCTAGGTGCTCCGGTTGGTGGAGGGGGAGGCGGTGGGTTGCTATTCACCGTTTGCTCCTGGCGCGGCTGGCCTTTGTTGCCAGAGCTGCGACTCCTGCTGCGGGCCTTAGCCGGCTGAGGGGAGGACGCCTTTTGGGTGTCGCGGGGCGCGCCCTTGCTGTTGACAGGCAGCTTGCTCCCCCTGGAGTAGCTGGGGTCCTCCTGCATCTGCCGGTTGGCATCAGCCTGCTCATCCGCGATGTGGAGGAGCTCCTGCATGCGAGCGTGCTGGCGGGCTCGCTCCTCACCCTCCAGGTTGGGCAGTTCTTCTGCCGCGGCTCGCGCCGCGCGCAAGTTCTTGATGGGCGTGTTGTAGGTGGGCCGGATGAGGGCGGGCGCGGGATCCGGCTCCCCATCCTTTTCCATTCTTCCGCCCAGCTCGCCGCCTTGGCGCCACACCTGGTCATGCCGGCTAGGCTCCACGGTAGCCGGAGTGAAGCCATGCGCGCGGTCGTACTCGCGCCGGGTGATCTCAAGTTTCTTGCGGTTTGCCGCCAGCTCCATGGCCTCCTGGAGGAGGATCTGTCTCTCCATGGCGAAGTTGGCTTCCGCATCCTCCGGGTTATCCCCGAGGTTAACCGGCATCAGGAGACGATCAATGGCCTCCTCCACCGGATTCTGAGGTTGCGGAGGCGCGGAGGTTCCGCCCTCGTCCGTGCCCCACTCCCGCGGTTGGCGGGGGAGGGAACTAGAGCCGGCCATCATGACCTCCACGCCGCGGGAAGCGATAGAGGTGCTACCTCCCGGATGCGGTAGCTCCGCGACAGAGACGGTCTCCCTAGGGAAACGCTCTGGAACAGTGGCGATGTAGACGGGGAGGCCGCGGCAAAGAGCAGGATGGAGCCGTTCACCGGGAAGGTGGTTCCGGTGAAGCAGCAAGCGTTATCAATGACGCAGTCGAACTTGTCGAGCGTGAGCACCAGGCCAGAGGCCACGCGCTCACCGGCTGAAGTGCGGGGTCCCGTGCGGAACATGACTCCGGTCGAAGCCATCTTCCCCACGGTGGGCACCAACCACCAGCGGCGCTGGGGGTATTCCCCTGTATTCCCGTGAATACCATTAATTCTGAGCGGAAAAAAATTTAGTACTAGTCCTTGACCGCACCGACACGCCTCACGCGACCGTCCTCGTCTCGCGAACACGACCGACCAGCCCTCACACGAACGTGAAATCCTCGTCAGGCCTCAGCCCTCACGCGACCCTCCTCTCCTCCTCTCACGCGGAAACGCACGCGGCCAGGAGGCGGTGCCGCGGCACCTCACCGGCCATCCGCCCCCCGCCCCCGGCCCCCCAATCGCCTCGCCCCCTCGCTGCCCATCCCCGTCGGCCCGCCCCCCTCCAAGGCTCCCCTCCCGCCACCCGCGCCCCGCCTCCCAGCCTCCCCCCGGCAGCGCAAGCAGCCGAGTAGCAGAGCAGCAGCAAGCGGTGGTGAAAATCTGGCCATCCCAGGTTCGTTTCCCCCTCTGGCCCTCTCCCTCCTTTAGTCTTTATTTTTTAGATTTCTAGATGTCTAGCCTAGATGTCTAGATGCTTATCTGATTGCTCAAGTTCAATACCAATTTCTAGATTTACTAGTAGCTATTTGCCTAATTTGGTGTTGTAATTTGTATCCAGATTTACTAGTAGTTGATTGCCTGATTCGGTGTTGTAATGATTTACTAGTAGTTGATTGCCTGATTTGTGTTGTAATTTGTAGCTGATTGCATAATTTACTAATCTGATTGCTCTCTTGGTTTCTTGTAATCTAGATGAAGAACAAGAGTGTTGCTGGCAGTAGCATATTTGCATTGTGGGATAAAGCTTCAAAAGCCAAAAAGACAAACGAGACAGCCACACCGAATCAGACAGTTGTTGAATCAAGTAGTCATCCTGATCAGGCTGAGAGCAATTTGCAATTGGTGCTAGCGCAAGCACCTAATGCAGAACATGAACCGGAGAGCAGCCATGCAACCCCAACTCCAATTGTAGAAAATGAAGAAGCAATTGATGAAGAGGATGAAGAAACACAAGCAGATTTGGGGGCACTCGAACATGATCCTGGGAAGCGGATTCCCATCTCGAGGTATGATGTCAATGATCAAGATAGAGTAAGAAGGAGATACATTGAGATGGGGCCATGTCAACCAAAGAATCATAAGTTCCCGTGGATAGATAAAAGTGGAAAAGATCGTCGCTTTTGCCGCTTTTGGTTTAAAGAATATCCATGGATTAAGTATAGTGTGGACAAAGATGCTGCTTTCTGCTTTGTTTGCTATTTGTTCAAAGATAAAACAAGATGTCCCGGTGGAGATTCATTTGTGAAGGATGGGTTTAGGAACTGGAACATGAAATCGAGATTGAAGAGACATGAAGGTGGTGTAAGTAGTGCTCATGCTGAATCTCAAGAGAAGTATGATATGTTCACTACACCATCTGCATTGATTCGGGAGTCTCTTGCTTCAAACACCTCACAATACAAGGCTTTGTATAAGCAACGTTTGACATGGACACTCAAGTGTTTGAGATTTCTATTGCGCCAAGGCTTGGCATTTAGAGGACACGATGAAAGTGAAGACTCACTAAATAAAGGAAATTTTCTTGAGCTCTTAAATTGGCTAGCAGGAAATTTTGAAGAGGTTGACAGGGTGGTTCTCAACAATGCTCCACGGAACTGCAGGATGACTCACCATGATATACAACATGAGCTCATAAAATGTTGTGCACAGTTGACTACTGAACTAGTCATGGAGGAACTTGATGGTGGCCATTTTGCAATACTTGCAGATGAGTCTAGTGATGTGTATCAGAATGAACAGTTGGCTGTTTGCTTGCGTTATGTTGATAAGAAAGGAAGAGTTGTTGTAAGATTTCTTGGTCTTGCTCATGTTGAAGATACTACTTCTTTGACACTTAAAGCTGCAATTAAACAAATGCTAATGAACTTCAATTTGACATTAGCTATGGCTCGTGGGCAAGGGTATGATGGAGCTAGTAACATGAAAGGTAATGCCAATGGACTGAAAAAACTTATTATGGATGAGTCTCCTTCTGCCTACTATGTTCATTGCTTTGCCCATAAACTACAATTGACTCTTGTTGTTGTTGCTAAGGAGAGTGGTGATTGCACTTGGTTCTTTCAGCAGCTTGCATACTTGTTAAATGCTCTTGGCATGTCTTGTAAAAAAATGAGAATGCTTCGGATAGCTCAGGCGGAGGAACTAATTGATGCATTGGAATTGCAGGAAGTAGAAACAGGGAGTGGACTCAATCAGGAAATGGGTTTGGCAAGGCCATGTGATACACGTTGGGGCTCTCACTTCAGAACTATGAGCCGTGTCATATCTATGTATGGTGCAATATGACGAGTTCTTGTGAAGATTGGAAAAGAGTACCATGGTGCGGAGGCCGTAGCGGCTCTAACAGTGTTGACATCATTTCAGTCATTTGAGTTTGTTTTCATGGCACACTTGATGCAAGAAATTTTTGCATACATAGATGATTTGAGCAGAGATTTGCAAGCGAAAGAGCAAGATATTGTTCATGCTATTGAGGTACTTGATAACACAAAGTATCACTTGGAGTGCTTGAGGTCTGATCATGGATGGGATGATTTTCTTATAAAGGTCACATCTTTCTGTACCAAACACAAGATCAAAGTTGTTGATATGGAGGGTCCTTACTTTCCTGTTGGGCGACCTAGAAGGGGTTTCTTTAATGGTGCAATGAATTTCCATCGCTTCCATGTTGACATGTATGTGGGTGTCATTGATAGGCAAATTTCTGAGCTCAATGACAGATTTGATGAGGTAAACACAGATCTACTTTCTTGCATGGCAGCATTTAGTCCACTTCGTTCTTTCGCTGCTTATGATCAAAAGAAGTTGGTTAAGCTTGCTACAAAGTTTTATGCTAATGATTTCACAAGTGATGAACTTGCAAGACTTTCGTGGCAATTAGACATGTATATTACTAATGTGCGTAGAGATGAAAGGTTTAAAAACTTCAAGAGTCTATGTCAGCTTTCAGTTATGCTTGTCGAGACAAACAAGCATGAACAATACTTTCTTGTTTACAAGATTCTTAAGTTGGTATTGATTCTACCAGTAGATACTACAAGTGTTGAAAGGGTTTTTTCTTCAATGAACTATGTGAAGAATAAGCTAAGGAACAAAATGGGTGATGACTATTTGAACAACTGCTTGGTTACATTTGTTGAGAGAGTTATTCAATGAAGTAAAAGATGAGGATGTCATCAATCTCTTCCAACAAGGCGACCGCAAAGTTGTATTGTATTTTAGCTTCAATCAAGAGGTAATGCCTCAATGCAATTGTGTTACTGTCCTATACTATTTTGTTATTATGAATTATCGTCCTATCTCTTATGATTTATGAATTGTGGCTTCAATGAAAATTTGTACATGTCCTATACTGCTTTGTGCTAATGCTATCAATCCTATAGTTCATATTGTGCATTGAGACAAAAAATTTTGCAAAATGAATACCCCCCAGCCAATTCCTGGCGCCGCCACTGGCGCCAACTGTCGTTGTATTGGGAACGGCAGTACCTAAGAAGGTTAGATAGAGGTGTGGGGACTAGCAGGGAAGCTATCGACGGTGTCCGCGGGCGAGATTGGATACGAGCAAGCGTAGTAGGGCGCAGGAAGTACCCAGGTTCGGAGCCCTCGTGGTGAGGTAAAACTCCTACTCCTGCCGATCTGACTATGGGTGATATACGAACTACAAGTGCTCCTCGAGCTATGTTCTCTAGCTACTGCCTTAAATGCACTGAGACCAACCCTTTCTACTGAGGCCTTGCCTCTCCTTATATAGGCAGAGATGCAACAGTCTCACTGGCCAATCCGACTAGCGGGCCCCACAGGCGGGTCCCAGCCGGTTAGTCATCTACAGTATCTGGTACAATGTGTCCCATCGGTGTATGAGCGGTATGGCTGTCATAGGTACAGTGGATGCCATGTGAGCCTATCGTCAGCATCGGGCCACTGTTCCTACGTCATCCTCGCAAAGTCTTTGGTATGGTCGAGTAGTTTCCAGTCTTGTCGTCGTACAGGGCGTACCGCACATTGATCTGCATGTCGTCTTATCTCCTTGATTGGTTCCGGCTACGCTATCGTAGCGGCTGCTTCTCGCTGATCCGGCTACCATGCGATAGCCGGCCCGGCTTGCCTTGTCCGGCTACACTTGGCCAGCCGGACACGATCCGACTGCCCTGTTTCTTGTCCAGTTGGGGTATCTGGGGGTCATCCCCCTGACACCGGTAGTACCGGCCCAAGCGGTACTACCGCCCGGCCGACCAGTACTACCGGGCCGGCCCAATCCTGCCTAGCCTGCTTTAGCCACCATCGCTCCCTCGCTGGGCTCGCCCCCTCGCGCATTTTCTCTTGCCATCTAGCCCTCCCAATCCTCTCTCGCTCGTGTGCCTACCGCCCGTGTTGACTTGCTTCACGCGCATCGCTCGCTAGTTCTCCCCTGCGTTGTCGCCCGCTTGCCTACTTTAAAACCCCTTGTCGAAGCCCTTTATTATAAGCTTCCCTGGATCTGGGAAGTTTCTCTTTCATGCTTGCCCCTGGGCAGTAGTACCGACCCACTGCAGTACTACTGGACCAGGTCGGGATTTTGGCCCCCAACAGGCAGAAATCCCTTGGCCCTATTTAAGCATCTCCTATCTCTTTTTTTAGGGTTACTCCTCCTGTTTTTTCTCAAGCTTTGCCTTGTTATTTGACACCTCTTTGAGCTTGATTTCTTTCTTCCCCTCCAATGGTTCTTGCACATATTTGAGAGGAAGATTGAGGAGATCTAGATCTACACTTTGACCAGACCAAATCATCTCTTTGTGAGTGAATCTATGGGATCTAGATCTTGGAGGATTTTGTGTTCTCCATTTGTTCTTCATCTCTTATTTCCCCAATTGCTTTAGTAGTTTTTTTGAAATTTGAGAGTGAAGGATTGGAGCATCTTTGTGGTGTTCTTGCCATTTGTATTAGGTGCATCGGTTTGAGTTCTCCCCGGAGGATTTGGTTGGTCAAATCAAGAAGCTTGTCCCTCTTGGGTTCTTGGAACCCTAGACGGTCGTGTGGCCTTTGTGGCAAGTTCTTGGGGCCTTCAATTAAGTTGTGAAGCTCTCCCCATGATTGAGGCCATGGTGGAGATTGCCCCAAACTTGTACGTGTTTGGTGACCGCCCTCAAGTGTCCCATGGTGGAACCGGTGCTTGTCATGTGGTGGGTTCTCTGGAGAATAGGATGAGGCCTCGTGTGGCATTGGTGGTCTTAGTACCGCCCACCCCTCCAACGAGACATACTCCCTTGTTGGGAGGAACTCAGTAAAATATCATCGTCCCCACGTGCCTCAGTTATCTCTATACCCGAGCTCTTTACTTATGCACTTTACATTGTGATAGCCTTCGTGCTTGAAGTAATCTATGTTGATATCACTTTGTTGCTTGTTTAGCTTAGCATAAGTTGTTGGTGCACATAGGTGAACCTTACTCCCTCCAATCCATATTAATTGTCACCGGATTGGATGTATCTAGCACTAAAACATGTCTAGATACATCCATTTCTACGACAAGTAACATGGATCGGAGGGAGTACCATTTATAAGCTTTGTGCTTAACAAAAGAAAACGCTAGTTTTATTCCGCCTTTGTTAAGCCCATCTCATAAAAATATATACCGCCCATTCACCCTCCCTCTAGGCGGCATATGTGATCTTTTAGCCACCTTACTTCCAATGTCTATAAATGCCATGAGTTTGATCCTATTTCCAATGCCAAACACTTCCACGGATATCACCGCACCCTTGACAATTACTTCCATTGTGATGGACATAATCTACGTGACTCCTTGAGCTCCCACTCTCTTTGTGATTATTTTCTAGACAATTCTTTTTCATGGAGCATGACATTTCTCATGATGACCTCTCTACGCGCATGTCCTTATCCAAGTCAAGCAAAGTCACTATAGGACCGAGAGGAGATGTCGATTAATTACGGGTATTGTGTCGACTATACGGACATTTCTCACGGTTCTCTACCAGCTACAACATCTTTGTTTTGTTATTCTAGTTGAATTTGCAGGTGTTCGATCTTCGCCTTGACTAGTTCCATATTGTGGACCCTAAACTCTTTAAGAATGTCCATGTCACACCTAAATCTGATTACGTGACTCGTGGAAGGAAGTGGACGTTGGACCGTGCATGGATAAACAAAATTTTACTACGCGGTTATCCCAAGATCCAGCTGAGGTAATAGGCGGGTAGTGTGTCAAGGCAGTGTAGCCCGATCCCACGAACAACTCCTCCAGATCCGCCATGAACTCAGCAACTCCTATAGATCCTCACAAACACCTTCGTCTCTAGCGTCATAGGTGCAATGGCTCTACTAGTATCCACATGTGCGGGAAGAAGCGCCGGGTAGAGGATTGTTAGATCCTATCTAACCCGATTTGGGAGTGGAGAAAGTGACTGCTAGGTAGGAAATGTTTAGGAGGAAAAACTTGAGGCCCATCTAGGTTGTATCCCACTATCCATATGGATCTAATCCACATTGGCCCCTTGTCCTTAGATGTGTGACCCTGTAGGTTCACATACACCTGGACACGACATGAGCTACACTTCCAAGTATCCCTCCATTGCTTTGAGTCTAACTCACTTCCGTGAACACTTTGTATCACGTCAATAGATGGTAGCAGCCTCTAGTAAGACGTGCTAACTCTCAAGTGTCGTAAAGTCTGGAAGACAACCTTCAATGTGACTTTCGTCCAAGTCCCTGATACGTTGCTAACGTATCCATAATTTTTGATGTTCCATGCTTGGTTGTATCTACTTTCTTATGTTTTGTCCACACTTTGGAGTACTTTCTATACACTTTCTTGGACTAACCTATTAACAAGAGCCATAGTGCCAGCTGCTTGTTTTCTGTTGTTTTTGGTTCCAGGAAAGTCAGAAAATGAATATTCTCGGAATTGGACGGGACAAAAGCCGAAGTCAGTTTTTCACTGAGGGACACAAGGAGCCAGAATACGAGACGGAGAGGGGCCAGGGGGTTGCCGCACCACCTGGCCGCGTGGCCCAGCCTGGCCCGTGCCAGGGGGTGGTCTGGCCGCCTCCGGCACCCCCTCGGTCTCCCCTTTCGCCTATAAGATGCCTCCGATACAGAAACCCTAAGTACCCGATAAAAAATTCCATGAAAGAGTCTGTAGTCGCCGTCATCTCCATCCCTAGATCGGGAGGGATCTGAAGCTCTTCCCGGCACCCTGCCGGAGGGGAGAATTCACCCTGGAGGCCATCTTCATCACCATGCAAGCCTCTGGTGTGATGCGTGAGTAGTTCATCTTTGGACTATGAGTCCATGTAGTAGCTAGATGGCTGGTTCTCCTCCTTTGTGCTATCATGTTTAGATCTTGTGAGCTCCGTTCATGATCAAGATCATCTATTTGTAATTCTGCATGTTGTGTTTGCGGGGATCCGATGGATATTGAGATGCTATTTCAGATTGATTATTGATTCTATCATGTCTTTGTTATTTGTGATCTCGCATGCTTTCCATTGTTAGTAGCTATCTTGGCCAAGTAGATGCTAGCAACTCCAAGAGTTAGTATTTATGCTCGATAGTGGGTTCATGCCTCTAGTAATCTGGGGAAGTGACAGAAATATCTAAGGTACTAGATGTGTTGTTGCTACTAGGGAGAAAACAACAATCCTTTGTTCATAGAACAATCGTATTATTTACTTTACACGTAATGCATAATGCAATTATCCGTTGCTTGCAACTTAATACAGGAGGGGGTTCAGATGATAGCCTGAAGGTGGATTATTAGTCATAGATGCAGTTGGATTACAGTCTATATATAATGTTGTAATTCCCAATCAAGTATCAAAGGAGTCAAGATGAGTAGTATGTGCATGTATGCTTTCTTGATGTTTGTCAATTGCCCCGCTGTAATTTGTTCACCCAACATGTCATCTATCTTAAGGAGAGCCACCACTAGTGAACTATGGACCCCGGTCCTTTCTTTTACCATCAATCTACAGTTGTTTACCATTTTCTGTTTACTTTCTACAAACTATTACTTTCTTCCACTCGATACGTTCAATCCTTTGTTTTCAGCAAAACCGGTGAGATTGACAACCTCATCGCAAGTTGGGGCAAAGTTCTATGGTTGTGTTGTGCAGGTTTCCACGTTGCTGCTGGCACCGGTAGTGCGCCCTGCCAAAGTCCAGCTAGCAACACCTTTGAGGTGTTTCCTTGCTCCTACTGGATTGATAACCTTGGTTCCATAATTGAGGGAAAACTTGCTGCTCTGCTCATCATACCTTCCTCTTGGGGTTCCCCAACGGGCTCGATATATTTTGGGCTAAGCAACTAATTTTCTGGCACCATTGCCGGGGAGTCAAGGATATCTTCACAAGGGGAGTCCCTCATAACCAATCTCTTTAGTTTGTTATTTTTGTTTTGCTTAGTTTACTTTTGCTTTGTTTGCTTGTTTCTTTATCAAAAACACACAAAAAATAGTTTACAAGTTTGCTTTCTTTATTGAAAACACAAAAAAATGACTACTCTTGAAAACACTAAGTTGTGTGACTTCACTAGCACCAACAACAATGATTTTATGAGCACACCTATTGCTCCACCTGTTCCTGAAGCTGCTTTCTTTGAAATAAAACCTGTTTTACTCAATCTTGTTACGAGAGAACAATTTTCTGGTATTGGTAATGAAGATGTTGCTGCTCATCTAAATAACTTTGTTGAACTTTGTGAGATACAAAAGCATAGGGATATAGATGGAGATATTATTAAGCTTAAATTGTTTCCTTTCTCTTTGAGAGGAAAAGCTAAAGAATGGTTGAATTCCTTAACTAGGAATAGTATTGATTCTTGGACTAAATGCAAAGATGCTTTCATTGGAAAATACTTTCCTACCGCGAAGCTTATATCTATGAGAAGTGAAATAATGAAGTTTAAACAATCTAATAATGAACATGTTGCTCAAGCTTGGGAAAGAATGAAATCTTTGGTAAAGAATTGTCCCGCTCATGGACTGACTGCTTGGATGATTATCCAAACCTTTTATGCAGAATTGAACTATTCTTCAAGAAATCTATTGTATTCTGCTGCTGGAGGTACCTTTATGACCATTACTTTGGGTGCTGCAACAAAGCTTCTGGATAATATGATGGTTAACTGTTCTGAATGGCATACTGAGAGAGCTCCACAAGGTAAGAAGGTAATTTCTGTTGAAGAAACCTCCTCCTTAAGTGATAAGATTGATGTTATTATGTATATGCTTGTTAATGGGAAAGCCCATATTGATCCAAATAATGTTCCCTTAGCCTCTTTGGTTGCTCAAGAAGAGCAGGTTGATGTGAACTTTATAAGAAATAACAATTTTAGCAATAATGCCTACCAGAATAATTTTGGTAGCAACAATTATAGGCCATATCCTCCCAACAATGGTAATGCTTATGGAAATTCATACAACAATAATAGGAGTGCTCCCTCTGAACTTGAAGTTATGCTTAAAGACTTTATTAGTAAACAAACTGCTTTCAATAAAACTATTGAGTAAAAACTCTCTAATGCTGAACGAAATATAGCATCACTGGCTAAAGCTCAATCTTCTTTGAATAAAATGGCTACTAAACCTAAAACTATTGATAATCCCTTTGCTGCTACTAATGCCATACAAGTAAGAATTGATGAAAATGTTAGACTATTAGCTGAATTGCATGCTAAGTGGGAAAGGGAAGATGTAATTGCTAGAAACATTAGTATTTCTACTATCACTACCACTAGTGTTGGCTAGTAATACCTCTACTACTTTAGATGATAATTATGATTTTGATCTTGATGGTTGCAACATCTCTGAAGTTATTAAGTTCCTACAAAAGCTTGCTAAAAGTCCTAATGCTAGTGCTATGAATATGGCCTTTACAAAACACATAACTGATGCTCTCATAAAAATTAAAGAAGAAAAGATGAAACATAAAGCTTCTATTCCTATAAAACAAGAAGATGGTTGGGAACTCATAATTAATATGAAAGTGAATGATTTTGATTTCAAAGTTTTATGTGATCTTGATAGTAGTGTTTCTATTATGCCTAGAAGGATTTATGATATGCTTGATTTGCCACCATTGGAAGATTGTTATTTGAATGTCCCACTTGATGATAATGCTAAAAAGAAACTCATGGGGAGTATTAATGATGTTCTTATTATGGTTAACAATGCCTATGTCCCCACTGATTTCTATGTTTTGGATGTTGAATGCAATGCTTCTTGTCCTATTACTTTGGGAAGACCTTTTCTTAGAACTGTTGGTGCCACCATTGATATGAAAGAAGGCACCATTAAATATCAACTTCCACACAAGAAAGGTATAGAACACTTCCCTAAGAAGAGAGAGAAGATTTCTTTTGCCTCTCCTATGAAAACAAAATTTGCTTTTAATGCTTCTTCATTCGTGAACACTTGATTATTTTTCTTGCTTCTTATGCCTAACTTAAAGGCGTTAAAGAAAAGTACTTATTGGGAGATAACCCAAAAGTTTTAGATGAGTCTTGGAAGTTATTACTACAGTAATAACCACTCCTTATCCTTTTTATTTGCTTTTTGTGCCAAGAGTAACCTCTAATGAGAGAGAAGTAATGATTGGGAAAGTTGTTGTGCCGAAACAGATTTCTGTGCTTCACCGTAAAAATTCGTGTAAAATATCTGTACATCCTTTTGAGGCATGAATTTTTGTGCTTATGCCAGGTTGTTATCTAAGTTTCATTAATTCAACACTTTTTGATTTGAGCAATAGAAGGTCTTCGAAAAAATTTGTCTTTACCTGTTGGTCTGTTTTGACAGATTTCTGCCATTATTTGCATTTGCTTCTTGTTGGTTCCTTTTTGAGTTCTTTTGGGGAATTGAGCTTTTTGATGGAAGTGCTACAATAGCTTGTGTTTTAGTGGAAGTTTTATTGGTGTTGGAACTGAACCTAAAGACTTATTATCTTGAGTGCACTAATGTTGCTAATAAGACTGTGTGAAGTTTTGTATGAAGGAAAAATTTCAGGTGTATGGAAGGAATGAGTAATGAGATGAAGGATGGACTAAAGCTCAAGCTTGGGGATGCCACGCGTGTCACCCCAAGAAATATCCAAGAAGTACAAGCGTCAAACCTTGGGGATGCCCAAGGCATCCCCTTCTTCATCAATAAAAATCCCTGGTTTCTTCCAAACACTTCATTTTTATTGTTTCATGCACAGTTGTGTTGTTCTTGGAGCGTCTTCTTTTTCGTTTTCATTTTGGTTTTTCGTTTTCTTGGTTTGCTTAGTTTGCTGAATAAATTGGTTGGACCCCCTCTTTCATACATTGGTTTTCAAATAGTTTGGTTTGGATTGGAAAAGAGTAGGAAAGTTCATGCTTAAGTGGTAAAGAGAGCTTGTTTTTAACCGTGGCCTATGCTTTGTCATGCCATGCTTGATATTGTTTTGGCTTTATGCTTAGTATTCTTTGTTGTAGCATGACTTGTTATAAACAATTGAGATTGCTTAATGTGCCTTGGAAGAATCATGCGTTGTTTTAGCATATTAAAGCATAGTATTGTGGTATTCTCCTTTCATGTTTTATTTGGGCTGACTTGGCGCATGTTCACACCATGTTATGACTATCCCAAGTCACCATAAGCCTTTATGATCCTTTAGTTTTCAACTTGTAGTATCACTTTATGCTTTGATTAATGATTTTTTGTCGCTCTGCATGATTATGGCCATTATTGCTCTCTTAGTTGGTCGCTCCCAGTCTTTTGCTAGCCTCCATAACCAAGTGTGATTTCCACTCATGCATCCAACTCCTAAAACCAAGTTATTCCAAAGAGTCCACCATACCTACCTATTAGCATATGCTATTCCAAGTATATTCATGTTTTTATCTACCTTCTGAATTAAACTTGTGATGAGAAAACTAGTGATTAAAGCTCTCACGAACTTGATGGCAGACTTTACTTTCTTGCACTTAATAAACTTGAACCATTGCGTCCATCTTTGTTGCGTATATGCTTGCGCTTTATAAGTTGAAGTTAGCAGAACCATGTATCTTGGGGAACGCTTTCAACATTGCACTTGTACTTTGTACCCCGTTGATATCATGTTCTTTTGCTTATGGATCCCGGCGGTGTGAAATAAAAGGGGAACTTGTAAAATCATGGAGTTTGTATATGTGTTAGAGAAACACCTGGGACGCTAGCCTAAGCCATGCCTAATCATGGTGGAAACTTGCAGCATAACCATAATGAGCACTCTATGAAGCATCCTCAATAAAAACCTATGCAAATAGCAAATAAAAAGATCGTTGAGATGCTCATTGTCTGCTTGCCTTGTCATTTTGATTATGGGATAGCTCCTGTATCATGTGCAAGGGGTACCCCGTTGGCGGTTCTCTATGATACATTACTTACAATGACAAGAGCTTACTTGTGACTAAAGTTGAGTAGCATGAGGTTCGGTCTTCGTAAGTAAGGGGCATGAGATTTCAGCTTATAACTTGTCAAGCATATCCTCTTAGTTGTGTCACTTTAACCTTAATCACCTTCAAGATGCTTATGATAGGGGCAATGAGAGCTGAAAGCTAATAAGTACCATAATTTTTGGAAGCTCTTTATGAAACTTGAATCCCTACTTCCTTCTATGAAGGCCTTTCTTTTACTTTTATGTTGAGTCTCCACCTTCTATCTTTATGCACCTACTTTGAGAGCATAGTGGCCATTCTTAGTTCTATGTGCATTGTCCCAAGACTTGTTGATTGATGCATAGCTTTGATATTGCTTGTTTTAAACTAACTTGTATCTAGTCACTCTTATGAACTTTTAAGGTGTCCTCTGCATTTATATTTGCTACTCTACGAAGGACAAGCTGAATGCCACTATGCTATGTTTTCTTTATGTGAAACAAACAAACGTCTTGCAAAGCATTGTTATTCATGAATCTTTTGTTTGTGCCTTTTCATGTTGCAACATAGTTGCTTTGTCTTATTGTTAGAACTTTATCTTTCATGTTATGATTGAAGTACTATGATCCCAGCTATCAATGTTTTACAAATACTTTGATCAAGTTTATGATGGTGCATGTCACCTCAAAAATTATTCTTTCTTTTTATCACTTACCTACTCGAGGACGAGCAGGAGTTAATCTTGGGGATGTTGATACGTTGCTAACGTATCCATAATTTTTGATGTTCCATGCTTGGTTTTATCTACTTTCTTATGTTTTGTCCACACTTTGGAGTACTTTCTATACACTTTCTTGGACTAACCTATTAACAAGAGCCATAGTGCCAACTGCCTGTTTTCTGCTGTTTTTGGTTCCAGGAAAGTCAGAAAATGAATATTCTCGGAATTGGACGGGAAAAAAGCCGAAGTCAGTTTTTCACCAAGGGACACAAGGAGCCAGAATACGAGACGGAGAGGGGCCAGGGGGCCGCCACACCACCTGGCCGCGCGACCCAGCCTGGCCCGCGCCAGGGGGTGGTCTAGCCGCCTCCGGCACCCCCTCGGCCTCCCCTTTCGCCTATAAGATGCCTCCGATACAGAAACCCTAAGTACCCGATCAAAAATTTCATGAAAGAGTCTGTAGCCGCCGTCATCTCCATCCCTAGATCAGGAGGGATCTAAAGCTCTTCCCGGCACCTTGCCAGAGGGGAGAATTCACCCTGGAGGCCTTCTTCATCACCATGCAAGCCTCCGGTGTGATGCGTGAGTAGTTCATCTCTGGACTACGGGTCCATGTAGTAGCTAGATGGCTGGTTCTCTTCCTTTGTGCTATCATGTTTAGATCTTGTGAGCTCCGTTCATGATCAAGATCATCTATTTGTAATTCTACATGTTGTATTTGCGGGGATCCGATGGATATTGAGATGCTATTTCAGATTGATTATTGATTCTATCATGTCTTTGTTATTTGTGATCTTGCATGCTTTCCGTTGTTAGTAGCTATCTTGGCCAAGTAGATGCTAGCAACTCCAAGAGTTAGTATTTATGCTCTATAGTGGGTTCATGCCTCTAGTAATCTGGGAAGTGATAGAAATCTCTAAGGTACTAGATGTGTTGTTGCTACTAGGGAGAAAACAACAATCTTTTGTTCATAGAACAATCGTATTGTTTACTTTACACGCAATGCGTAATGCAATTATCCGTTGCTTGCAACTTAATACTGGAGGGGGTTCAGATGATAGCCCCTGAAGGTGGATTATTAGTCATAGATGCAGTTGGATTACGGTCTATGTATAATGTTGTAGTGCCCAATCAAGTCTCAAAGGAGTCAAGATGAGTAGTATGTGCATGTATGCTTTCTCGATGTTTGTCAATTTCCCCGCTGTAATTTGTTCACCCAACATGTCATCTATCTTAAGGAGAGCCACCACTAGTGAACTATGGACACCGGTCCTTTCTTTTTGTTGGGTCCGCAGCATAGAAAACAAAAAATTTCCTACGGTGTGAACTACACACCAAGATCTATCTACTAGGTACAAAGCAAACGGGTGGACATACATCCATAGAGAACTTACCCTCGTAGACAACGAGCTTTGTTAACGAGTAGGAACTCATGGTTGATGTAGTCGTACACTTGCCGATCTCAAGATCATGAGGAAGTCCGAGCGCCACAACTCAGCAGCGCATCCGCACTCACACACACATTCAAGCCACCGGACAACCTCCACCACCTCGCTCCAGCGATCCAGCGGAAGCAGTAACTCCTTCCAGACGAAATGCCACCGGGAACATGTATCTCGCTAATCC
Organism: Avena sativa; assembly: GCA_916181665.1. Classification (NCBI taxonomy): domain Eukaryota; kingdom Viridiplantae; phylum Streptophyta; class Magnoliopsida; order Poales; family Poaceae; genus Avena; species Avena sativa. The sequence continues at coordinate 691,631,197 of OV702289.1, forward strand.
GAGACCATGGGGGAATAATTCTAGAGGGGGAGAGAGATCCTTCACAAGGAGGTGTAAGGAAGAAGGAGGGAATGGGTGGCCTTTTATAGGAGGGGGGGGGTGCCCCCTATCTCCATGGCCGGCGCATGGGGAGGGGTGACCCCTCACCTCCCCCATTCATGTGGTGGTAACTCCTCCACATTAAAATGCCTCTTCACATTCCCTTTTAAAGTCTCCACTTTAAATGCATTAAGTTTCTCCAAATTTAATGCTCTCTCATTTAATAAAACCCTTTGATTAAATTTATTCAGAATTTTGTTAATTACTTTAATTAACAAACATTCACATATAGCCCCTTGCAATATTTCAATATCACATGCAGAACCACCTTCTGCAATTTCACCCGAAACAATTTCTGGTTTCTATTGAAACAATTCCTGCGCTTTGCAATTCTTTCGTCTGAAACATATGTGCTCTAAAATGGTGTCCGGTAACTCTTAAGTGTGCCACCCTACGGTTCGCGAATAATGCAGACATGATCGAGACCCTTCTCCGATCAATAATCAGCAGCGGGACCTGGAGATCCGTACTGACTCCTACACATTCAACGATGACTCCTGTGATCGTGAGAACCTTTAACGCTTGTAACTAAATCCCTTTGTCTCTCGATATATTACATGTCCGAGATTCGATCATCGGTATCTCTATACCTAGTTTGATCTCGTTACCGACATGCACTCTTTTCTCGTTCCCGTGATATAACATTCTATTGATCAAATCACTTGCTTGCAAGCTATCCTAATGTGATATCACCGAGAGGGCCCAGAGTATATCTATCCGTCATCTGGATTGACAAATTCCACTCTTGATCCATGAGCCTCAACATAACACCTTTGTAGCACTGAACCCATCTTTATAGTCACCCTGTTACGGTGTGACGTTTGATGTTATCAAGATACTCTTCCGGTGTTAGCAATTAACATGATCTCATGGTCTAAGGATAAAGATTACTTCGTATGATGTTATAGCAATATAAACACAATGACTTGATCGTAATGCTATACTTCGGATGAATGTTCATCACATCATTCCACCAATGGTGTGACCTTGTTATTAACAACATCCAATGTCCATGATCAGGAAACCTTGATCATCCTGTTAATCAACAAGCTAGTCTATAAGAGAGGCATGACTAGGAACCCTTTTTGTTTATTAAACACACATGTATTGATGTTTCCTATCAATACAATTATAGCATGTAAAATAAACATCTATCATATATAAGGAATGCATAATAACAACTTTATTATTGCCTCTCAGGGCATATTTCCTTCAGTCTCCCACTTGCACTAGAGACAATAATCTAGTTCACATAGTGATAAATCTAACACCCATGGAGTTCTGGTGTTGATCATGTTTTGCCCTAGGGAGAACTTTAGTCAACGGATCTGCTACATTTAGGTCTGTGTGTACTTTACAAATCTTTATATCTCCATACTTGACATGCTCGCAGATGGAGTGAAACCGGCGCTTAATATGATTGGAATTCTTGTGAGACCTTGGTTCCTTTGCGTTGGCTATGGCTCCATTGTTGTCACAATAGATCACCATCGGGTCCAACGCACATGGAACCACACCCAGTTCCGTAATGAACTCCTTCATCCAAACCGCTTCCTGCGCCGCTTCTGAAGCAGCAACATATTCCGCCTCCGTTGTTGATCTAGCCACCACAGGTTGTTTGGAGCTCCTCCAACTAACTGCTGCTCCGTTCAAGAGAAATACATATCCGGACTGAGACTTAGAGTCATCCGGATCAGTGTCAAAGCTAGCATCGACATAACACTTAGCGACTAGCTCTTCTTCACCTCCGTATATAAGAAACATATCCTTAGTTCTTCTCAAGTACTTAAGGATATTCTTGACCGCCATCCAGTGTTCCGAACCTAGATCAGATTGGTACCTACTAGTCAAACTAATAGCATGTGCCACATCCGGTCTTGTACATAGCATGGCATACATTATAGAGCCTATGGCTGAGGCATAGGGGATCTTATCCATTATCTCTCTTTCTTCCGCCGTAGTCGGACTTTGAGTCTTACTCAATGTCTTGCCTTGCAACATAGGTAAGAACCCCTTCTTACTTCCGTCCATATTAAACTTCTTTAATATCTTATCAAGGTATGTACTCTGCGATAGCCCAATTAGGCGTCTTGATCTATCTCTATAGATTTTAATGTCTAATATATATGAAGCTTCACCAAGATCCTTCATCGAAAATTTGTTGTTTAGATAACTTTTAACACTGTTTAAAAGATCTAAATCATTTCCAATCAATAATATGTCATCCACATATAATATCAGAAATGCCACATTGCTCCCACTCACTTTCTTGTAAATACAAGCCTCTCCATAAGTTTGGACAAATCCAAACTCTTTGATCACCTCATCAAAGTGGAGATTCCAACTTCGTGATGCTTGCTTCAGTCCATAGATGGATCACTGAAGTTTGCACACCTTATTAGCATCCTTAGGATCGACAAAACCCTTAGGTTGTATCATATACAACTCTTCTTCAATCTTACCATTGAGGAACGCAGTTTTGACATCCATCTGCCATATTTCATAATCGAAATATGCAGCAATTGCTAACATAATCCTAACCGACTTAAGCATCGCTACGGGAGAGAATGTCTCATCGTAGTCAACTCCTTGAATTTGTCGAAACCCCTTTGCGACAAGTCGAGCCTTATAGATGGTCACATTACCATCAGCATCAGTTTTCCTTTTGAAAATCCATTTATTCTCAACGGCCTTTCGGTCATGAGGTAAGTCCACCAAGTTCCAAACTTGGTTCTCGTACATGGATTCCATCTCGGATTTCATGGCTTCTAGCCATTTGTTGGAATCCGGGCTCATCATCGCTTCTTCATACGTCATAGGGTCATCCATTTCATCAACCATGAAATTCACAACAGGATTGCCGTACAGTTCAGGAGCTGCACGTGTCCTGCTTGACCTGCGAGGTTCGGTAGTGTCCTCTTTCGGAGTTTCATGATCATTATCATTAGCTCTCTCTTCATCAGGTGAAGTCAACTCCGAAACAACTTCCGGTGCTGCGCCACTCGCCATTCCATGAAGAGAAGGTTCAATAACCTCTTTGAGTTCTACCTTCCGACTACTCACACCTTTCGCGAGAAACTCCTTCTCAAGAAAGGATCAATTCTGGGCAACAAAAACCTTGCCTTCGGATCTATGATAGAAGGTATACCCAATTGTTTCCTTAGGGTATCCTATGAAGACGCATTTTTCTGCTTTGGGTTCGAGTTTATCCGGTTGAAGTTTCTTCACATAAAGATCGCATCCCCAAACCTTAAGAAATGACAGCTTAGGTTTGTTTCCAAACCATAATTCATACGGTGTCTTTTCAATGGATTTAGATGGTGCCCGATTTAAAGTGAATGCAGCTGTTTCCAGTGCATAACCCCAAAATGACAGAGGTAAGTCAGTCAGAGACATCATAGATCGAACCATATCCAATAAGGTACGATTACGACGCTCCGACACACCATTACGTTGTGGTGTTCCGGCAGGCGTGAGTTGTGAAACTATTCCACAGTCTTTCATGTGTGTGCTAAACTCGTAACTAAGATACTCTCCTCCACGGTCGGACCGCAGAAATTTGATCTTTCTGTTATGATGATTTTCCACTTCATTCTGAAATTCTTTGAACTTTTCAAAAGTTTCAGACTTGTGTTTCATCAAATAGATATACCCATATCTACTCAAATCATCCGTGAAAGTAACAAAATAACGATATCCACCTCGCACCGACACACTCATTGGTCCACACACATCAGTATGTATGATTTCCAATAGATCTGCCGCCCGTTCCATTGAACCAGAAAACAGCGTTCTAGTCATCTTGCCCATAAGGCATGGCTCACATGTATCAAATGATTCAAAATCAAGTGATTCCAAAAGTCCATCAGAATGGAGCTTCTTCATGCGTTTAACGCCAATATGACCTAGACGGCAGTGCCACATATATGTAGATATATCATTATCAAGTTTAATCCTTTTAGCATCAACATTATGAATATGCGTAATACTGCTATCGAGATCCAACAGAAATAAACCATTCAACATAGGTGCATGACCATAAAAGATATTATTCATATAAGTCGAACAACCATTGTTTTCAGACTTAAATGAATAACCACTTTGCATCAAACACGATCCAGATACAATGTTCATGCTCAGTGCAGGCACCAAATAACAATTATTTAGGTTTATAACTAATCCCGATGGCATATGGAGAGGCAGCGTTCCGACGGCGATCACATCAACTCTTGATCCATTGCCGACACGCATCGTGACCTCATCCCTTGCTAGTTGTCACTTGTTCCGCAGCCCCTGAACCGAGTTACATATATTAGCAACTGATCCGGTATCAAATACCCAGGTGCTACTGCGAGTACTAGTCAAGTACACATCAATAACATGTATATCACATATACCTTTGTTTTCCTTGCCAGACTTCTTGTCCGCCAAATACTTGGGGCAGTTGCGCTTCCAATGGCCAGTCCCCTTGCAATAGTAGCACTCGGTGTCAGACTTAGGGACAGCTCGGGGTTTCTTTTCAGGCGTGGCAACAGACTTGCCACCCTTCTTTCCCTTGTGCTTGCCTTTCTTGTCCTTCTTGAAACCGGTGGTCCTATTGATCATCAACACTTGATGTTCTTTCCTAATCTCCACTTCTGCGGTCTTAAGCATTGACAGAAGCTCGGGAAGAGACTTCTTCATGCCCTGCATATTATAGTTCATCACGAAGCTCTTGTAGCTAGGTGGCAGAGATTGGAGAACACGATGTATGCCTAAGTCAATGGGAATCGTTATTCCCAAGGACACAAGCTTATCGGCATACCCAGACATTTTGAGTACGTGCTCACTAACGGAGCTGTTTTCCTCCATCATGCAGCTAAAGAACTTTTCTGTAGCATTATAACTCTCTACGGCAGCATGGGTATCGAAAATCATTTTCAATTCTCCCATGGTATCAAAGGCATTGCCATTTTCGAAACGCTTTCGAAGTTCTGGCTCTAGCCCATACAGTATGCCGCAATGAACTAAGTTGTGGTCCTCCTGACGAGTTATATAGACGTTCTTTTCCTCGTGAGGGGCATCAGGAGCTGGTGGGGGGCCTAGCGGCGCATCTAGCACATATTGCTTTTGTGCAGCAGTGAGGAGAATCCTCAAATTCATAGCCCAGTTGGTGAAGTTGCTACCATTCGCAGCAAGTTTCTCTTTCTCCATGAACATATTGAAATTAAAAGCAGGTGGTGCCATCTACAACAGAATTTGTAAAGTATATTTAGACTAATTTTATGATAGATTGAGTTCAACTAATCCAAATTACTAATGAACTCCCACTCAAAAACGACATCCCTCGTGTCCTTTTGGTGATTACATGAACCAAATCCACTACACCAAGTCCGATCATCACGTGAGTCGGTGTAGCTTCAAAGGCGAGCATCTATATGGGCATCATATCAACTATATGACTCATGCTTAACCTTTCGGTCCATGTTCCGAGGCCATGTCTGTACATGCTAGGCTCGTCAAGTAAGAACCTTAGTATTTGCGTGTGTAAAACTGTCTTACACCCGTTGTATGAAAGCGTAGAGTTGAAAACACCCGATCATCACGTGATGCCTCAAAACACGATCCACAAAACGGTGCATACTTAAGGAAGAACACATTTTATCTTGATATATAAATGAGGGATCATCTTATAATGCTATCAAACGCGCCAAACTAGCAGTATAAGATGCTAACATCTAATGTGTGAAGTGAGATGATATGGTCCATGCATTTGATCTCTATCATTTGCATCGTGGTATGATCTCTATCATTCCTTTGTGTGTAAGGCCAAGGTATATGGAACTTACACGTTAAGTGAGTTGTAAGAGTATCTACCATACATCTACTTACAGCAATAGCATATCAAGACACTAGCCCAGCAACGATCTAAACTAGACGCCTCTAATTTATCAATTGTAAGTTTTACGTGGCTTAGGGCTTTCGGAGATAGAACCTGTCTAACCTACGAACATGAACCACAACAAGGATAACCAAGGTATTAGCAACTCGTTGTAAATCAGATATTGACTATAGTAGGAGAGACAGACACCCGACAGCCACTTATGCAAAACAAGTTGCGTGTCAGTCGTGCAACCGGTCTCATGTACGATGACATGTAAGGTTGTTCCGGGCCGCTTCATCCCACTATGCCACCAATATCCAAAGTACATAGAAGATGCAATAACATGATCATTATCGCCCACATATCAACCATATGTGTACTACCCGTGCAAAGCACCTACGCATAGATCAGGCTCTGATACCACTGTTGGGTCCGCAGCATAGAAAACAAAAAAATTCCTACGGTGTGAACTACACACCAAGATCTATCTACTATGTACAAAGCAAACGGGTGGACATACATCCATAGAGAACTTACCCTCGTAGACAACGAGCTTTGTTAACGAGTAGAAACTCGTGGTTGATGTAGTCGTACACTTGCCGATCTCAAGATCGTGAGGAAGTCCGAGCGCCGCAACTCAGCAGCGCATCCGCACTCGCACACACGTTCAAGCCACTGGACAACCTCCACCTCCTCGCTCCAGCGATCCAGCGGAAGCAACAACTCCTTCCAGATGAAATGCCACCGGTAACATGTATCTCGCTAATCCGAGACCATGGGGGAATAATTCTAGAGGGGGAGAGAGATCCTTCATAAGGAGGTGTAAGGAAGAAGGGGGGAATGGGTGGCCTTTTATAGGAGGAGGGGGTGCCCCCTCTCTCCATGGCCGGCGCATGGGGGGTGACCCCTCACCTCCCCCATTCATGTGGTGGTAACTCCTCCACATTAAAATGCCTCTTCACATTCCCTTTTAAAGTCTCCACTTTAAATGCATTAAGTTTCTCTAAATTTAATGCTCTCTCATTTAATAAAACCCTTTTATTAAATTTATTCAGAATTTTGTTAATTACTTTAATTAACAAACATTCACATATAGCCCCTTGCAATATTTCAATATCACATGCAGAACCACCTTCTGCAATTTCACCTGAAACAATTTCCGGTTTCTATTGAAACAATTCCTGCGCTTTGCAATTCTTTCGTCTGAAACATATGTGCTCTAAAATGGTGTCCGGTAACTCTTAAGTGTGCCACCCTACGGTTCGCGAATAATGCAGACATGATCGAGACCCTTCTCCGATCAATAATCAGCAGCGGGACCTGGAGATCCGTACTGACTCCTACACATTCAACGATGACTCCTGTGATCGTGAGAACCTTTAACGCTTGTAACTAAATCCCTTTGTCTCTCGATATATTACATGTCCGAGATTCGATCATCGGTATCTCTATACCTAGTTTGATCTCGTTACCGACATGCACTCTTTTCTCGTTCCCGTGATATAACATTCTATTGATCAAATCACTTGCTTGCAAGCTATCCTAATGTGATATCACCGAGAGGGCCCAGAGTATATCTATCCGTCATCTGGATTGACAAATTCCACTCTTGATCCATGAGCCTCAACATAACACCTTCGTAGCACTGAACCCATCTTTATAGTCATCCTGTTACGGTGTGACGTTTGATGTTATCAAGATACTCTTCCGGTGTTAGCAATTAACATGATCTCATGGTCTAAGGATAAAGATTACTTCGTATGATGTTATAGCAATATAAACACAATGACTTGATCGTAATGCTATACTTCGGATGAATGTTCATCACATCATTCCACCAATGGTGTGACCTTGTTATTAACAACATCCAATGTCCATGATCAGGAAACCTTGATCATCCTGTTAATCAACAAGCTAGTCTATAAGAGAGGCATGACTAGGAACCCTTTTTGTTTATTAAACACACATGTATTGATGTTTCCTATCAATACAATTATAGCATGTAAAATAAACATCTATCATATATAAGGAATGCATAATAACAACTTTATTATTGCCTCTCAGGGCATATTTCCTTCACTTTTACCATCAATCTACAACTGTTTACCGTTTTCTGTTTACTTTCTACAAACTATTACTTTCTTCCACTCGATACGTTTAATCCTTTGTTTTCAGCAAAACCGGTGAGATTGACAACCTCATCGCAAGTTAGGGGCAAAGTTCTGTGGTTGTGTTGTGAAGGTTTTCACGTTGCTGCTGGCACCGGTAGTGCGCCCTGCCAAAGTCCAGCTAGCAACACCTTTGAGGTGTTTCCTTGCTCCTACTGGATTGATAACCTTAGTTTCATAACTGAGGGAAAACTTGCTGTTGTGCTCATCATACCTTCCTCTTGGGGTTCCCCAACGGGCTTGATATATTTTGGGCTAAGCAGTCCCTTTGCCACATGATATACCTTGTGAAGCTATAGACGAGTAGTTGTCATCCCTTTAATAGCTTAACTCTCTTCTCATTTTGTGATATTCGATTCACTGGACTAACAGTTAGTATGACTCCTTAGTAACACTTAATTGAGTCACGCATGTTCATGCTTCTGAATCATATCACACGAGAGGGCCAAGAGAATAACTCTCTATTACAGAGGGAGAAATCTCATCTTGGTTATCCACGTCACACAACTTGATTTACAGTTGGCTTGAACTCTATCTTTATAACTGCTCTTTTACATAATATCGTTTGAGAGAACCTAAGTCAACTGATCCGCAACTCGGATCATGCGATCACCTCAGATCTAAGGATTCCATTACTTGAGGCTCCAAATGACATGCTCGTTGCATCTCAACCGTGGGTCAGTCCGACTCTCTAAACACTTTCGCCGAATTAGTGTAAGACGGATTAGCATCACCATACCCATGACAAGCGGAACCATGTCATCAGCCAAATTTCACATTGGTCTAAGTTGTGTGTCTTGCACAGCCTCGACAACCAAGGACAATTTAGTACGAACAACATGAATATATAGTTTCACTGAATCACGTATTTAATGATATATATCTGATATTCATACAAGAACACCTTAATAACTTTATAAATACATTGGAATATCATCATATTTGATTGCCTCTAGGGCATATTACAAACAATGGAGAAGATAACATTTTATGTCGTTTGTATAGAGTTTGTCTTTTCTCAGTTGACGTATGCCTAAGGATTTTTCCTCATAGATGATGCCTACATGATGGCTAGAATTTTTTCCAACCGAGATTCTACCCCTTTCCATTGCAGTAATGAAAATAACGACTGTCTTCAATCTGTTACACAAGAAGAGAGAGAATTGGGAACTAAGAACCAAGCTAGTGCAGTATTAGGAAACCCACTATTATCCTCGTTGTTGAGAGCATGCTAGGAAACCCACTATTATCCTCGTGTTGAGAGCATGCTATGGGGAAAAACCTAGTACCACAAATAGAGTTTAAACAAGGGAAAGGCTAGAGCCAAACAATACAAGGTTCTCTACCTGGCAAATTTACAACAACTTAAGATTACACAATGGAAATATCCAGAGATAACATCACGAACCAGTAGAAACACATGCGAAGGCAGTAACCCATCTTTTTATTTTGTCAAAAGCAACAGTTAAGGAAGAGGATGGACACATGAAGCTCTAGTTATCATCAAGAATTATTGAGAGCCAATGTCAGGAACTTGGTTGTTGAAGATGGAAGATGCCATGTGCATCATTTTTTAGCTCCTCCAGCGAGATATTCTTTTTCAACTCCCTTCTATAGACATGTTCAGTAGCGAAGCAAAGAGATTGAAAAGAAACCAAATACATTAGGGGATCTCATCTGATGTTTTTCAGAAGTTATTATGTTGTGAACATTCCAGATTGCCCAACAATTATCTACAATAAGAATCATGAAAAACTTGTCTCTACTAGTGAGATATGCATGAAGCCGGGTCATAGCCTGTCGTAAGGAATTTGACACACAGCTAGCACCCAGAACATCCCCAAACTTAATTTGCAATGTCGCAAGTGAAAAAGAGGTGGCTATTCGTTTCAACTTGATTACAGAAGGAACAAAGGGAAGATCCAAGCCAGCTCCTCTTCCTCATATTTTGCCTGGTCAAAATAACATCTTTACAAAGTTGCCACATGAAAACCTTGATCTTAAGAGACAACCTAGCCATCCAAACCCATCTTTTGTTAGATCCAGCTAGATTTCTCTCCAACCACTTACAGATTTGGTCAAGAAAAATGCATTTTCATCGAAAGAACAAGAAATCCTATAAGAATCAGGGGATAGGGACAAATAGTTTATCTTTTGAATAACCATATTCGATTGAGTTAACATGCCACCATGAAGAAATTCTCCTAGAACGGATCATAAAATTTTCCTTTGTTGTTTCTTTTATAGTACAATCTTGCAGTTTACGAAGATAACATAGATTAGGGAATTGATCAACAAAGGGGATAAATATAAATGAAATCTTTCGAACGTCTAGTAATGTTGCCATTCCCTATAATAATTCCCCTCGTGGAAAATTAGGTATCTCTAACTCTCAAAAGTGCTTTTTAGTAAGAAGCCCCATTAAAAAAATTGGAGAAAAATAGCAAGACACTTCAGTGATTTTAATTCTTTATTAAATAGGCTTACATCATTTGTGATTACATCAGTGAGAAAATATGGAGGTTTATCTTGCAATGTGGTGGAAGCATAAACCTCGGCTCTACTAGCTAAAATACGAGCTGCATAATTTGCTTCCCTATGATAATTACTATAAGAAACATAAGTAATTTCAACAAAGAAAATCACTCTCTTCATAGATCCTCTTTCTTGGTACATGCCCCCATCCCGCATGACTTGAATGACTTCCATGCAATGTGCTTGAGCCATGATCTTGTTATAGCCAAACTAGAATTCAAGCAATAACCCATCTGGCAATGCTTCTGCAGATGGAGCATAAGTAATATACGATAGAGTGTGATTGATATCTACAATGAAAACACCATGGTTAGAGTATCTCCAAAAGTCTTTCTATATTTTCGCCAGATTGCTAAAAACTGCTTTTCACCAATTGGGCCAAAAAATAGCTCCAGTAGCATTGCTATAACCAATCCCCCCACACAAAATTTTACTCACCTGAACAAAATCGCACCCTCACTTGGCATATTTGCAAAGTCTAGAGCCACTTCCTATATTCCCAAAAGCAATGCAGGAGAGAGCCAACCGCCCGCATGAAAAGTTCACCATGCGAGGCGTGGACACCGGCCGTTGCCCCGCTGCCTCCCCTACTGCTATTCGGGTTGTGCACCGCCGCACCTCCTTTCGTGAGTTACCTCACCTCTCCTCACCTTGTTTTCTCAACTGCATGAGCTTCTGTAATACTCCTAGTTATAATAATATCAGTTAGGGTTTGGTTGTGCATCATGAGCATTGCATGCAAGCATTTGAACCAAGGAAATTTCAAATTGTAACTAAGAGAAGAAAATAAAACCCTAATTCTCTATTTTCCTCTCTCATAAATACATTCAAATGGTTTTGATATTTGGAAAATACAAAATATTATGGAGCCCAAATTGTTCTAAGGGCCCCTTAGTGCTTTCAGGTATTCTTGAAACCTTCTAGTAATTTGGAAATGCTCAAAATAGATTTGAAATTGAAAATACAAATAAAGAAATAGAAATAGAAAAAGAAAAGGATTTTTTAAAAAAATCTACAACTAAACCTAACCTGGGACACAACCCATCTCTCCTCCCTCCCTATCTGCCTCCCAGCGTAGCGCTAGTATCCCACCTCGCTTGCTTTGACGCGGCCCACTAATCCCATATGCAGCCCGCGGTCGGCCCGTACCGCTTCGGCCTTGTCTTTTCCGTCGTCTTCGATGACGATGACAACCACTCGCGTGTCATCGACGCCACCGTCGCCCCTGCGCCATGATTCATGCTTGTCGCCGCCATAGGAGAAAGGGGATAAGACCCCGCTTCGACGCCTACCTCATCCTCATCCTCTTCCTTCCTCTCTGCCTCTTCCTCTCTCTTTCCTCCTCGTGGCTGAAACCCTAGCTGCAGAGATCATCAGCGCCTCGTCGTTCTGTGCTTCCCCGCAAGCAGCCGAGTAGCCTAGGAGAAGCACCTTGTCGTTGTCGTCGTCCTCGTCAAGCAATGCAAGTTAGGAGGACCCCGTATGACCAGAATCGAGCTCGAGGTGCTCGTCTTCTTGAAGTCCGACCACCATCGATTCCCCTCCGTCCGGCCTCTTCCGGCATCCCCAACCTCATCGTCGTGCTCATGGTGAGCTAGCGGTCCTCATGGACCCTCTCCTTCACTCCCTCTCGCTCTAGTTCGCACCCTCGCCGTTGCATCACCGCTGGCTGCCGTAGTTGCTAGTCGTTGCCTACCTTCTAGTGACCAAAAAGAGGCGGGGCTACCACCAGGTCTGTCTCGATCCCCTTGTTCCAGAGAGCCCAGCCCCGAGTCCCCGAGTGCAGCAGATCATCGGGAGCATGCTTGATATGAGAGCATCTCCATCGATGACGCCAACATGATGTAGTAAAGCTTTTCCTTTTATTAAATGGTTTTGTAAATTCTTTATAGAAATAAAAATACCCCTATGGGCCCAGTCTATCAGCATTTTATTAATTACCCAAATTATTTTCTGAAATGATTAAAAACCTGACATGTGGGACCAAGTGGTTAAATAATTTAATATATTCCAAAAATTATAAATTGTTTTAAAATGGATTTAAATTGAGAAAAATCATAACTAATTCATTTTACGTTAGAAAAATATGAATAATATAGCAAAATGTTCTGAAAAATGATATCTTTACAATAGCATCATAATCATACATTGTTAACCAACTTCAATTAAGAAGTTTGTTAGAAGAACAATAGAAACCCCATAGGTGCATTTGGGGTTCTTTTGGAAATGCCGTCTTTAGGGTGTTTCGACCCCAATTAAATCGATGACTATGTTTAGGGTTATATTGAAGCACCCTTTAACCTGTCATATCATCATACTCCCTCCTTTTCGGTTTACAAGTCCTACGCGTATATCTAGATTATCAATTTGACTTATATAATTTAAATTATATAGTATAAAAATTATATCATTGAAAAATACAAAGTCTAAAGTTTCCGGTGATATATTTTTTAGAATTTATACCTCATACTAAGTTGCTTAATTTGGCAACATAAAACTACACGCAGGACTTGTAAACCGAAATGGAGGGAGTACTTATTTGAGCATCGCATTGATTCCATGTGTTGATTACTGCTTTTCTTTCTAATGTTTCTGCTTCTTCTCGGTAGACATCGGAGTTGATGTGAGCAACAAGACCGAGTCCAAGATTGAAGATCGAGATCAACACCATCAAAGGATATCGATGAATGATGCCAAGCAGATGTACCCTAGAGAGCTATACTCTTGTTATCAACGAACAAGTCAAGCTGATAAACCTGAAGCTCTGTATTGGGTATCAACATGCAAAGACAAGCGTAGCCCCACACATGATATAATCCTATGTTTTTCAAAGTACTTCAATTATTTCCATGTGTATATGGTTCCAAAGTCTTTTATCGATAGATACAGTAATCCTATCTAATGCATGTTTCCTTTGTAGCCTATACTTTCTGATCCACTACTCCTAGCATAACTAGGGTTTGGCTTATGAGCAACGCTAGAGATATTATGTCTATTGTGTTTAGCCATGCTTAGTTGTTACCGCTGGTCCATCCGGTTGATGAATCAGAGCTACGAATGAACCTAGTTATATAGGATGGCGTGGTATAATCAGATATGAATGTTAAACATGATAAGACTTGTATGGGAGGCCACTTTGGGTTGTGGTTTTTGCAGTCACATACTTGCAACCACTAGGATCCAAGTTCTTACTTCTTGAACCAAGACAAGCGTACATCCACACGGGAGCCCAAAAAACCCCTCGACCAACTAACTTGTCTAGTAGATTTCATGAGTCATATAGTTTAGACGTTCCATTCGACATATGCATTATGGTTGTTCTCGAAGGAGGTGCATTCATACAAGTAGGTAAGCGTGGCAGGGAACGGGAGAGGCACGATCTCTGTAATCTCGAACCCTGGTCACATCTCTAGGGACCGGCTTCGGGACTTGACCTGTTACAGCGGCATCTCCTTAGGACGTGACTCATGGTCTTGGCGAAAGCAAGGTAAAGGTCGTGGTCAACCACTCTCTACCGACCTTCCAAGGAAGAGGGCTCATAGCTTGGCACTAAGAATTGGTTGATATGTGTGGGTAAAGTTGTACACCCTGCAGGGTTATTAATCTTTTCCAAAAGCCTTGTCCACTGTTATGGATAACTTGGGAACGGACATGATGATCATGGAGAACTATAAACTAATCGTAAAACTTGGCAAGTAAGTAAAGTATGCTTAGGATGCTTCCTCATGGATCGAGGGGGTGATCCTAGTTGGTAGGTTCAGCTGATAAAGGTTCGGTTGATATCAAAGATGATCGAAGCTAGAGATATCGCTCTCTTAACCCCTTTTAAAATGATTTGTTTAGACGAGATTCTACTCATCTCCCTTTTTCAAAGAAAGATAGCTTTATGCAAATAAACTCCACCAGCCATAAGTCTTGCAGAGTACACCCTATACTCAGCCTTGCTTTGTAGATACTTTTGTAGAGCAGAGTAAGTGTTTCCCTCAAGATGAGTTATGTACAACATCGACATCGACGAGTAACATGGGGTTCTCGGTCGGTAGCCTAGAATCTATGGATTGGGACGTCATCGTTATGCTTCAGGCCTCTTAGGCCATTTTTTAAGCTTGTTATACTTAATAGCATAATTTTCCTTCTGTTGTTTGATGTTGTGGTTAGTGACGTTTTCTTGTAACATTTTGGTTCTATGCTCAGTTATGAGCTTGCTGTAATAACTTTTGTGTCGTAGGGTCACTATTGCATTACCAATTATTCACTGGATATCCTCGAGATCTAGGTTAAGCTTATGCCAGGATAAGATATGGGATTTGTTTAACCCTGGTCCCGGGGGTGTCACAGCTTCCCAGGAAGCCAATCGAGATCTACCTCACCCGTAGTGCCGCTGTCTGATTCGGACCGGGGAAGGCCATCGACGGTGCAGGGGAAGCTCAGCATGCACCCCCAGTTCCCCCACTCGTGTCCCCTCGCCTCACCCCTCGTCCTCGCGTCTTGGCCAGAAGTCGGAGGACACGACGCTCCACTCATCTTTCCCTGCCCGAGCCCCTCCCGCTCTGGTTGGAGGAGGAAGCTCGACAGCCCTACCCGCGCCCCTTGCCTTGCTAGCGCCCACTCCCTCTCCTGGCTGATTTTGGTAGTGAAGTTCGTATCAGGAAGAAAAGATGGGGAAGAAGAGGAGAGAAAAATAGAGAGAGGAAACATGACCCATTTACATGTGGGTCCCGCAAAATTTGCAATTGCTATTATAGGAAGGCTAGCAAAGTAGTGTTGGAGATATGCCCAAGAGGCAATAATAAAAGTGGTTATTATTATATCTTTGTGTTTATGATGAATGTTTGCATCCCATGCTATAATTGTATTATAAGGAAACACTAATACATGTGTGTTTTGTAAACATAAAAGAGTCCCTACTAAGCCTCTTGTTGAACTAGCTTGTTGGTTAATTGATGATCATGGTTTCCTAATCATGGACATTGGATGTCATTAATAACAAGGTTATATCATTAGGAGAATGATGTGATGGACACACACACCCATAGTAAGCGTAGCATAAGATCAAGTCATTAAGTTCGTATTGCTACAAGTTTTCAAATGCATAGTAACCTAATCCTTCGACCATGAGGTTGTGTTAATCACCATCACCGGATGGGTACTTTGATGACATCAAACACCGCTTCGTAACTGGGTGGTTATAAAGGTGTCATTGGGTATTCTAAAAGTATGTGTTGAAGCGCATGGACCAAGATTGGGATTTGTCCATCCATATGACGGATAGATATGCTCTGGGCCCTCTCGGTGGAATGCCATCTAGTTAGCTTGCAAGCATGCGACTATGTCACAGGGGATGACATAACATGGAACGAGTAAAGAGTACTTATCAGTAACGAGGTGGAACTAGGTATGGAGATACCGACGATCAAACCTCGGATAAGTAGAGTATCGCGTGACAAAGGGAATTGGTTTCGTATGTTAATGGTTCTATCGATCACGAAGTCAGCGTTGAGTATGTGGGAGCCTTTATGGATCTCCAGATCCCGCTGATGGTTATTGATCAGAGAGGTGTCTCCATCATGTCTACATATTCACGAACCGTAGGGTGACACACTTAAGGTTCGAAGTTGTTTTAAGTAGATATTGAATGTGCGTTGGAGACTGAATGTTGTTCGGAGTCTCGGATTGGATCCGGGACATCACGAGGAGATCCGGAATTGTCCGGGGAATAAGGTTCATATAATGGGGATCATTTTCTAAGTTAGGAAATGTTCCGGAGTGTTTGTATGGGGATTCTAGAAGGTTTCAGAATGTTCCGGAAGGTTCTAGAAGATATTTTGGAGTTTACTTGAAAACCAAGATAGGATAAGGGAAAACTTAAAGGGTAAGTAAAGGAAACTTGGGGGGGAAGGACTCTCCCCCCAAGCTCCTTGGTGTGCCGGCCCTAAGGGGTGGGCCTAGGGGTGGGAACCCTAGGCCGCACCCCTCCCTCTATATATAGAGGGGTGGAGGCGCCACCCCCTTGCCCCTTCCCACTCCAAACCCTAGCCGCCTCTCTCCTCCTCCTTCCATCTGCTCTGGCTTAGGCGAAGCCCTGCAGAATTCTCTACTCCACCACCACCACACCGTCGTGCTGCTGGGATTCCGTGGAGAGATCTACTACCTCCGTTGCTCGCTGGAACGGGGAGAGGAAGGTCTGCTTCGACTCCGCACGTGTGACCGACTACGGAAGCGATGCCGGAACGCGGCGCCGGAAGGATCATCTACTCGATCTTGAGATCGGCAAATGATCGACTACATCAACCATGAGATCCGATCTCGAACAAGGCTTTCGAAACTACAAGGGTTAGTACAGATCAATCTCGTTGCACATGTCTAATAGATTAGATCTTGGCTTTTATCTAGATTAGATCTGGGTTTTGTTCGTTCTTGCGGTAGAAATTTTTTGTTTTCCATGCTACAAACCCAGCAGTGGTATCAGAGCTAGGTCTATGCGTAGATCTGTTGCATGAGTAGAACACAATGGTTTTGTGGGCGTTGGTGCTCGTGCCGTCTTTTGCTTTGTGTACTTTGCATCTTGCGGTATGGTGAGATGAAGCGACTCAGGCTAACCTTACATGTCATCGCACATGAGACTTGCTCCACGCTTAACGTGTAACTTGCTTTGCACAAATGGCTTTGCGGGTGTCTGTCTCTCCCACCATAGTATAGATCCAATCTACACTTTGCACTTGATATCACTTGTATCAACGTTGTGGTTCAGTTTCGTAGGTAAGATCCGTTCTTATTCGAAAGCCCCAAACCACGTAAAACATGCAAAGAAAATTAGAGGCGTCTAACTTGTTTTTGCAGGGGTTTTGTGATGTGATATGGCCATCATGTGATTGTGATTATATTTGATGTATGCAATGATCCTTGTTGTAATATGGCAACCGGCAGGAGCCTAATGGTTGTCTTTAATTCTGTTAAGACCTGCGTGTCTATTCATCTTGTAATAGCTTTATTCCAAGTAGTTGTAATAGTTGCTAGTGATGATGGACAACCATGAAGCGGTGCCACTGACCTTGACGCAATGTTGGTGATGATGGAGATCATGTCCGTGCTTTGGAGATGGAGATCAAAGGCATAAGAAGAAAGGGCCATATCATATCACACTAATTATGAATTGCCTGTGATGTTAATCCTTTATGCATCTTGTATTGCTTAGATCGCGATGGTAGCATTATAAGATGACCCCTCTCACTAAATATCAAGTAATAAAGTGTTCGTCCTTAGTTGGCACCGTTGCTAAGACTCGTCGTTTCGAAGCATCTCGTGATGATCGGATGTGATAGATTCTACGTGTGCATACAACGGGTGCAAGCCAGATTTGCACATGCAGAAACTAAGGTTAATCTTGACGAGCCTAGCATGTATAGACATGGTCTTGGAACACGGAATACCGAAAGGTAGAGCATGAGTCATATAAATGATATGATGAACATGAAGATTGTTCGCCGATGAAACTACATCTTCTCTCGTGAAGATCGGACTTGGTGTAGTGGACTTGGTTTGTGTAATCACTAAGACAATGTGAGGGATGTTGTTTTGAGTGGGAGTTCACCTAATTAATTTAAGAATTAAAATTGAACTCAATTTATCATAAACTTAGTCTAAACTACTTGCAAATTTGTTATAGATTATGGCGAACCTCTCCATCAATTTCAATGCGTTCCTAGAGAAAGAAAAGCTTAAGAACAATGGAAGCAACTTCACGGACTGGCTCCGTGGACTGGAGATTGTCCTCAGAGCTGGTCAGTTGACCTATGTGCTCGAAGCACCGCTAGGTGACCCACCTGCAGAAGATGCCACCGATGACGTAAAGAATGTTTACGCCACTCGGAAAAATCATTACTCCACAGTTCAGTGTGCCATCCTGTACGGTTTAGAAATGGAGCTTCAGAAGCGCTTTTAGCACCACGACCCGTTCGAGATCATTAAGGAGCTCAAGCTCATTTTTGAGACTCACGCGGCTGTGGAGAGCTATGAGGCCTCCGAAAAGTTCTTTAACTGTAAGATGGAAGAGGGTAGCTCCGTTAGCGAGCACGTGCTCACCATGTCTGGGCACGCAAACAAGCTCCAAGAGTTGGGGATAACGATTCCTAATGAGTTAGGGATTCACCGTGTCCTCCAATCACTGCCACCAAGTTATAAGAACTTTGTGATGAACTACAATATGCACTGCATGAACAAGACGTTGCCTGAACTATCGTCCATGCTGAAAATTGCTAAAGTGGAGATCAAGAAGGAGCACCAAGTGTTGATGGTCAATAAGACCACCAATTTCAAGAAACAGGGCAAGCCTAAGAACAAGGGCAACTTCAAGAAGGACGGCAAGAAAGCTGTCGCACCTGCTAAGAAGCCCAAGGCTGGTCCTAAGCCTGAAACTGAATGCTTCTACTGCAGGGGTGCTGGTCACTAGAAGTGTAACCGCCCCAAGTACTTGGCAGATCTGAAGAACGGCAACATCAAGAAGAAAGGTATATTCGATATACATGTTATTGATGTGTATCTTACTAGTAATCGTAGTAGTGCCTGGGTATTTGATACTGGTTCGGTTGCTCATATTTGTAACTCGAAACAGGAGCTGCAGAATAAACGAAGACTGGCGAGAGACGAGGTGACGATGCGCGTTGGAAATGGCTCCAAGGTTGATGTGATCGCCGTCGGCACGCTCCCTCTACATCTACCTTCCGGATTAGTTTTAAATTTAAATAATTGTTATTTGGTGCCTGCGTTAAGCATGAACATTATACCTGGATCTTGTTTATTGCGAGACGGTTACTCTTTTAAGTTCGAGAATAAAGGTTGTTCGATTTATATGAGTAATATCTTTTATGGTAACGCACCTGAGTTGAATGGTTTATTCTTACTGAATCTCGATAGTAGTGATACACATGTTCACAACATAGATGCTAAACGAACAAAATTGAATGATAATTCTACATACATGTGGCACTGTCGTCTTGGTCACATTGGAGTGAAGCGTATGAAGAAACTTCATTCTGATGGACTTCTTGAATCACTTGATTTTGAATCACTTGAAAGATGCGAAGCATGTCTAATGGGAAAAATGACTAAGACTCCATTCTCTGGAATAATGGATCGAGCTACAGACTTATTGGAAATAGTACATACCGATGTGTGCGGTCCAATGAGTGTAGCGTCGCGTGGTGGATATCGTTATGTTCTCACTTTCATGGATGACTTAAGTAGATATGGGTATGTCTACTTTATGAAACATAAGTCCGAAACTTTTGAGAAGTTTAAGGAATTTCAAAGTGAAGTGGAAAATCATCGTAACAAGAAGATTAAGTTTCTGCGTTCTGACCGCGGAGGTGAATATCTAAGTTACGAGTTTGGCATGCATTTAAAGAAATGTGGAATAATTTCGCAGTTGACACCGTCGGGAACACCACAGCGTAATGGTGTGTCCGAACGTCGCAATCGAACTCTCTTAGATATGGTTCGGTCTATGATGTCTCTTACAGATTTACCGCTATCGTTTTGGGGCTATGCATTAGAGACAGTCACATTCACTTTAAATAGGGCACCATCTAAATCCGTTGAAACGACACCGTATGAATTATGGTTTGGAAAGAAACCTAAGTTGTCGTTCCTTAAAGTTTGGGGTTGCGAAGCGTATGTAAAGAAGTTACAACCTGATAAGCTTGAACCCAAAGTGGAGAAATGCGTCTTCATAGGATACCCTAAAGAAACAATTGGGTATACCTTCTATCATAGATCCGAAGGCAAAGTTTTCGTTGCCAAGAATGGATCCTTTCTTGAGAAGGAGTTTCTCTCGAAGGAATTGACTGGAAGAAAAGTAGAACTCGACGAGGTTATTGAACCTTCTCTCGGAGTTGAGAGTAGCGCAGCACCGGAAGATATTTTTGTGCCGCCTGCACCAATTGGAGAGGAAGCTCATGATGGTGATCATGAAACTTCGAACGAAGTTGCTGCTGAACCTCGCAGGTCAACGAGGGTTCGTACCACTCCTGATTGGTATGACTCTGCCTTGAACGTCATGTTGGTGGACAACACTGATGACCCTGCGACGTATGAAGAAGCTATGGTAAGCCCAGATTCTGACAAATGGCTAGAAGCCATGAAATCCGAAATGTGATCCATGTACGAAAACCAAGTATGGATTTTGGTGGACTTACCGGATGGCCGTAAGGCTGTCGAGAACAAATGGATTTTCAAAAGAAAAACAGATGTTGATGGTAATGTTACCATCTATAAAGCTCGACTTGTCGCGAAAGGGTTCCGACAAATTCAAGGAGTTGACTACGATGAGACTTTCTCACCAGTAGCGAAGCTAAAGTCTGTAAGGATTTTGTTAGCAATAGCTGCATATTTCGATTATGAGATTTGGCAGATGGATGTCAAAACGGCATTCCTTAATGGTGACATTGAGGAAGAGTTGTATATGGTACAACCCAAGGGTTTTGTCGATCCTAAAGATGCTGACAAGGTATGCAAACTTCAGTGCTCCATTTATGGACTGAAGCAAGCATCCTGGAGTTGGAATCAATGTTTTGATAAAGTAATCAAAAACTTTGGATTTATACAAACTTATGGAGAAGCTTGTATTTACAAGAAAGTGAGTGGGAGCTCTGTGGCATTCCTAGTACTATGTGTAGATGACATATTGTTGATTGAGAATGATATAGAACTTCTTAATAGTGTCAAAGCCTATTTGAATAATAGTTTTTTCAATGAAGGATCTTGGCGAAGCGACATATATTCTAGGCATCAAGATTTATAGAGATAGATCAAGACGCCTAATAGCGCTTTCACAAAGTACATACTTGGACAAAGTTCTAAAGAAGTTTAGAATGGAAGAGAGCAAGAAAGGGTTCGTGCCCATGTTGTCAGGTAAGACCTTGAGTAAGACTCAAAGTCTAGCTACGGCAGAAGATAGAGAGAAGATGAATAATATTCCCTATGCTTCGGCCATAGGTTCTATCATGTACGCCATGCTGTGTACAAGACCGGATATAGCACATGTTGTTAGTTTGACTAGCAGATATCAAAGTGATCCTGGAATGGATATGGTTCTTTCTTATGGAGGTGATGAACAGCTTGTTGTAAATAGTTACACTGATGCTAGTTGGAACACCAATCCAGATGACTCGAAGTCACAGTCTGGATACGTATTTATTTTGAATGGTGCTGCAGTGAGCTGGAGGAGTGCCAAGCAAAGCGTTGTGGCGAAATCTTCAACTGAATCGGAATACATAGCTGCTTCGGAGGCTGCACAAGAAGCCATATGGATGAAGGAGTTCATTACTGAACTTGGCGTGGTTACTAATGCGTTAGACCCGATGGCCATCTACTGTGACAACACAGGTGCCATAGCTAATGCACAGGAGCCAAGGTCACATAGCAAGCTGAAGCACATCAAGCTACGTTTCCATGCTATTCGCGAGTATGTCCGAGATGGTGACATAAAGATTTGCAAAGTACACACTAATCTGAATGTGGCAGGTCCGTTGACTAAACCTCTCCCTAGAGCAAAGCATGACCAACACCAGAACGCCATGGGTGTTAGGTATATTACCATGTAATCTAGATTATTGACTCTAGTGCAAGTGGGAGACTGTTGGAGATATGCCCAAGAGGCAATAATAAAAGTGGTTATTATTATATCTTTGTGTTTATGATGAATGTTTGCATCCCATGCTATAATTGTATTATAAGGAAACACTAATACATGTGTGTTTTGTAAACATAAAAGAGTCCCTACTAAGCCTCTTGTTGAACTAGCTTGTTGGTTAATTGATGATCATGGTTTCCTAATCATGGACATTGGATGTCATTAATAACAAGGTTATATCATTAGGAGAATGATGTGATGGACACACACACCCATAGTAAGCGTAGCATAAGATCAAGTCATTAAGTTCGTATTGCTACAAGCTTTCAAATGCATAGTAACCTAATCCTTCGACCATGAGGTTGTGTTAATCACCATCACCGGATGGGTACTTTGATGACATCAAACACCGCTTCGTAACTGGGTGGTTATAAAGGTGTCATTGGGTATTCTGAAAGTATGTGTTGAAGCGCATGGACCAAGATTAGGATTTGTCCATCCATATGACGGATAGATATGCTCTGGGCCCTCTCGGTGGAATGTCATCTAGTTAGCTTGCAAGCATGTGACTAGGTCACAGGGGATGACATAACATGGAACGAGTAAAGAGTACTTATCAGTAACGAGGTGGAACTAGGTATGGAGATACCGACGATCAAACCTCGGATAAGTAGAGTATCGCGTGACAAAGGGAATTGGTTTCGTATGTTAATGGTTCTATCGATCACGAAGTCATCGTTGAGTATGTGGGATCCTTTATGGATCTCCAGATCCCGCTGATGGTTATTGATCGGAGAGGTGTCTCCATCATGTCTACATATTCACGAACCGTAGGGTGACACACTTAAAGGTTCGAAGTTGTTTTAAGTAGATATTGAATGTGCGTTGGAGACCGAATGTTGTTCGGAGTCTCGGATTGGATCCGGGACATCACGAGGAGATCCGGAATTGTCCGGGGAATAAGATTCATATAATGGGGATCATTTTCTAAGTTAGAAAATGTTCCGGAGTGTTTGTATGGGGATTCTAGAAGGTTTTGGAATGTTCCGGAAGGTTCTAGAAGATATTTTGGAGTTTACTTGAAAACCAAGATAGGATAAGGGAAAACTTAAAGGGTAAGTAAAGGAAACTTGGGGGGGGGGAAGGACTCTCCCCCCAAGCTCCTTGGTGCGCCGGCCCTAAGGGGTGGGAACCCTAGGCCGCACCCCTCCCTCTATATATAGAGGGGTGGAGGCGCCACCCCCTTGCCCCTTCCCACTCCAAACCCTAGCCGCCTCTCTCCTCCTCCTTCCATCTGCTCTGGCTTAGGCGAAGCCCTGCAGAATTCTCTACTCCACCACCACCACCACACCGTCGTGCTGCTGGGATTCCGTGGAGAGATCTACTACCTCCGTTGCTCGCTGGAACGGGGAGAGGAAGGTCTGCTTCGACTCCGCACGTGTGACCGACTGCGGAAGCGCTGCCGGAACGCTGCGCCGGAAGGATCGTCTACTCGATCTTGAGATCGGCAAGTGATCGACTACATCAACCACGAGATCCGATCTCGAACAAGGCTTTCGAAACTACAAGGATTAGTACAGATCAATCTCGTTGCACATGTCTAATAGATTAGATCTTGGCTTTTATCTACATTAGATCTGGGTTTTGTTCGTTCTTGCGGTAGAATTTTTTTGTTTTCCATGCTACGAACCCATCAAGTAGATCTTTGTTTGGATTGCTAAATCCTCTATCTCCTCTTCCTATATCGAATTTTCAGCTATCCAATATACAAAGACTGTTGGAGATGCTCTTATCATGTATTTGGCCTTGATGATATCCTGCCAAAGCCAGTTTGGGTTTCTAACTTCCACTGCCATTTACAAAGGAGGCTAATTTTATGCTTTTTAAATCTTTAACACCAAGGCCACCCATATATTTCAATCTATAAAATCTACACCATTTGACCATATAATAACATCTTTTTTCCTTACAATGCTAAAAGAATCTTCTCATGTTATAGTTCTAAAATTGCAAGGGCTATACATGGTTACTTGGATGCTTCTTTTTTCCTTCTTGCACAAATTAAGGCATGGTACAAGAACTTTTTGCAGAAGACACACTCCCACATGAAGTTGTTCAACTTTGGCTTCATCATGGAACCATCTGAAAGGGATGGCCATCACGACAATACACAAGACACATCGACATTGGACGAATATCTCTGGGACTAGGAAAAGAAGAACCAGTTAGGTTATTGTATACTCCCTTTGTTCACTAATGCAAGATATTTCAGTATTTTAAAGTAGACTAGATACATTCTAAAATAAGTGGACCCACACACCATGTTAGAAAAAATTAAATATCTTATATTAGTAAATGGAGGGAGTACATCCAAAGTTATAGTAAGTCGTGGAATTTTTATGAATGGAAATGTGTAAGTAGCAAAGTGAGGTCGTCCGAGTCTATCCGACTAGAAGGGGGGGGGGGGGGGCAGGGCCCAACATGCCCCGCAGACAAACTGTGCGCCGCAAACCGTGCATTTCCAGTCCAAATTTGGGTCGTATTTATGGTGACGCGGATAGGGTGCGTGTCCGGTCGTGACTCCTTTTTTCCAGCTCGGGTCCTCCAACACCCACACACGCACACGGTCCTCCCACTCTCACCCAGCTGTCCCCGCCTCTCTAGATCTATGGATGCCACGTCGTCCCCTGCCGTGCCCTCGTTGCCGTCCCCCCCGTTGCCGTCCCCCGCCATGCCCCTGCTGACACCGAAGCCGCTCCCACGACACGGGGGGTCAGGGTTCCATCCTGACATGATAGTGAGGACCCGTCTCCCGGACCACCAGTTGCCCCTTTGGCTGGGACATCCTCGATGAAGTCTTCCTGTCGGAGATGAAGCACATGTGACCTCTCGACGAGGCTCACTTGGAGCGCCTCCATGAGGTACACGCGAACCCCGTCGACACGGCCGCCCATGTCCGCCTCGATGAAGCTCAGGAGAAGCTCGACATGCAGAAGGCGACCATGCGCTAGCTTGAAGAAGAGTGCGGCCTCGTTCGATCCCGACACCCGCTCAACAAGGCTACATTCCGCTCCCTCGGCATCTGAGGGCCTACACTCCGGCGATGATGAATAGCGTTGCCTTTGGCTACCTCGACATCTGAGGTACTACACTCCAACGATGATGAAAAGTGTCGCAATCTAGGGTTAGGTTTAGTAGAATTAGTAGAACTAGTAGAGCATGAAGATGAACCTCGTATTGCTACTTTAATTTACTATAAGAGTACCATTTTAGTAAAATAAAAAACTAAAAAAATCCAGCCGCAGACAAATGTGGAGCGGTATTGGGTATTGGGTAAAGTGGCATGTCCAAGACGACATAGTCAGATCAGATACTTTTTGGTGTGTGAAATGGGGCCGTAGTTGGAGTTGACCTTAGAGCATCTCTAGCAGATATCGCATATCTGGTCAACCCCGCAAATATGTAATTTTGGTCCAAAAATAGCTAAAAACGGCCCGAGCAGATAACACAAAACTGGTCAAAAACCGCAATGTTTTTGCGGTTTCCGAATATCAACTCACATGTATCCCATATATCTAGTTTCTCCGGTCTATTTTGCAGCTTCCCGCAAAACGGTCAACGTTCACGGTGATGAAATTTCTGACCGCGCCGCCGCTAAACTCGCCGGAGTCCGCCAAGTTCCGGCGAGGTGGTTCAATTCCCCGCGCCAATCTACAATTACGGACGAGAAGATCCGATTCCCTACATCTATTGTGTGCTGATGCTGGCGCGTCCATCGGAGATGTGAGGGACAAGCAGTAAAGCTGTATTCCCTCGTCGCTGAGGAAGAAGACGGTGCGGGACCCGTACATCGTCCTTTCCGGCAGCTCGCACACCTTGTGCACGTATGGCAGGAACACGTCGTGGTAGTCCAACGCCTCATCCACGGTCATGGAGAACGTACGACATGAACATGTCATGGTGCTCCCTGGTCAGCTCAGAAGGCAAGACTACACACGAACATGCCGCACAGAAGAAAAAGAACGATGGACTGGTGCACTGCGTGCAGGCAAGAGAAAGAATTCGATCGAATATTCGAGAGTATATTCTGCTTTTTCGTATGCATATGCAATATCTGTTCCGCGCTAACGTTTTTCAGGAAAAAACGGCTTTACAATACACCACATTTGAGTTTTGCAAGACCGCGAGATGGTGGGCGTGTTTGGTTGCTCGTGGATTTTAGTCGCACCTGAAGATCATGACTCTACGGAAGTTGCGTGCGGCAATGCAACCTCTCGTGACAAAATAACCATTCGTTTGATTCCATGTGTTCTTATTTCCCTAGGGGTTTGGAAGCTAAGGACTAGTTGTTTGGTTCTATGCATTATTAGTTTTCACCAAATTGCTATTTGTTTGGCTACTTGCATTGACCCTAATAGCCTTACCTACTCACTACTTAGGTGAGCTTACCAACAACAGTAAGGCAGATAACAAAGTTCAGACAATTGTAATTCAGAGAACTACTAGATTATATTAAGACTGATTCGATATAATCAGTCATGGTGTGTGCTATAGCACGAGTTCACGAACAACTGCCCATGATGCAACACAAGTTCATCACAAATGACTGATTATGTAGTTATAACTGAATACCACCTCCCAAAATACATCGACCAAAGTCCAGGGGTCACCGCAACCAAAGTTCATTAGCCTAGCTACTATAAAATACACATCATAGTCATCACCATCAACACCGCTACCAGCACCTCCTCGAACAACTCAGTCCGCTGCTCCGAGATATTGCTTGTTTAGGAAGACCGTGAACCAGCTCATCCTACGCTCAGGGGTCATGACAAGGTACCTGGTCGCCTGTCCACTATGCTCTATCAGATGGCTAAGAGCACGGTGTATCACGGTCACAGAGATGAGCGCAACGAAAATGCGAGGATAGTAGATGATCTTCGTCTGAGCATAGTTCTCAATGGAATTATTGATCAACTCGGTGTCCGATGGTTGAGCCTATATGAGAATCACAGTTAGTTCAAGACATGTAGTTTATATGTGAGCTTTACAACTACTAATGCAAGTGCAAATATATCAGACTTTGATGTGCACATAGTAGTCGGCATCGTCCATGATGATAGAAAATGTCTCCTCTACCCAACGCATGGTCTCTAGCCTCTTGATTCTCAACACCCGAATCCACCTAACTCTCCATTGTCTCATGTGGTTGTACACCTGATTCGCAGAGACTGGCCGGCCACAGAACTTGAAGACATCCTCTGCAATCAGGCGCATGTCCGTCTATCTAAACCCCGAACTACTGAACCACCTTTCTCGATCAACTAGACGACCCGATTCAGGACGAAGATGGACAGAAATGTTGACCATGACATGGCCAACTTCTTCCTGGTCACCGCATCAGGCATCGACACATAACGCAGAGGCCTCTCAAAGGTTGCTAACAGATCAGGGGACACAACCTTATCCTAGACACATGTTCAGTTCTAGGGGGAAAACTACACTTGCAACACTAATCCTACCTACATCACATGGCAATCCTCATAGTACAACATGAATATTAACTGCCAAAATGGACCACGATCTACTAGAACGGAGCACATGCGAACATATGAACTGTGAGCTAGAACATGGCAACAGATTTAAGTTGTGACAGCTAGGGTTAGGTGTTTCTTACCGTGATCTCAATCTCGATCGACGAGGACGACATGTCTGAGATAACCGAGGATGAAGGCTTGCGGAGATGAGCTAGACCCATCGGAGTAGGAGGCGCTGCTCACCTGCCCGTCGGTGAGGAAGAGGATTTAGAGAAAGAACTCGAAAATGATGGAAATGGTGGCGCGGATTTTAGAGGCGGACGAGCGGCGGTGTTTATAGCCGCCGCGAATCGGCGGGCAGTAACCCAATTTCTTCCGCCGGATTTTCCCAGCTCCCGCCATCCATCCCTTGCACGCGCGTGCATCTTCTTCCCCCGCGAGCGAGAGAAGAACTTGCTCCGTGGAAACACCCAATTTGGGTATTCCTCCAGAACGAGGTTGAGATGCAATTTAAGACTCGTACGGTGAAAAGATTCCTCCTAGCGCGAAATCAAACGCCTTTATTTTTTTCCCGCGCTATGCGAGAAACGGGGATATTGACAACCAAACACACCAATATGTGCTAGAGATGCTCTAACAAAATTCGGGCCTGAGATGCTCTAACAAAATTCGGGCCTGACAGCTGACGACCCGCAGACCCAACTCGGCTCTAGGGACCTAAGTGCAAAACCCGGAGCTCGAGGCTCGTCCGAAGTCCCGATCCACCACACCGTCCGAAGTACCGATCCCCACCGCACCGTCGTGCGCTGCGCCCACCAGTCCACCGCCGCACGGCCGAGTTTGCGTAGGATCCGGGCGAAGAGAAGCTTCCTCCGCTCCAAGGACACAGAATCCACCCACCACCCGCCACAGTGCGGCCAGTTCGTTCCGCAATCAAATCTTCGCATGCCTCGTTCTCTCGCCGGTGACCTCACGGACCCGGAGATGGCGCAGCCCTACATGAAGAAGGACGACGACGATTCCGAGAGTTAGTTACCTTCTCCCCCACTAAACCCCTACCGAGTACTCCTCGCGCTCCCTACCTTGCTTGCTGCTCTCGGTCGGATATGATGCAACCCGGAGGGGACGCCACCGCCGACGAGAATGCCGGATCTGGCTCGATCTCGCGGTGGATCTCATGTAAGTGTGTGCCCGGCGCGCGATGTTGCTTTTAGTGGCGGTGGCCGTGCGTCCTTGTTTGACGCCGCTCCGCTGGTAGGATCGGCGGTTGATTTGGTTCAGAATCGGGGCTGGAGAGCTAGGATTTAGGTGGATCTGCACTAACTACACCTCATCGGGCGGTCGGTTGTGGCGTCCCCTACTTTTTGGTTCGTCCTCCCAGTAGCGAGCAGCGAGTTGCTACGGCGATTGGCTGAGACTCTGCAACGCCTGACGACCGGAATCAGTTACGCCCACGTACCATTGTTGTGAATGCGCTCCTTTAGCTTGTCTGTTTGTTTGGCCAATTAGATTGATAGCATGCTTTCGGTGATAGGTTCTCGCGGTCTGGTTATAGATGTGGTGTCTTCGCTGACTTAGCAGTATACCATCTTCTACACAATTGCTTTCCATGTTTCCTGCATGAATCAGTTCATTGGTGCTGCAATTAGAGCTTACATCTGATTACTGGCTGCTCTGTTTAAGGACGGTAATATGTGCTGCGGACAATTTTTACAGCTGACAGGTTGAGAACGATGGATTGTTTGTTGCGTGGACTGTGTTATGCAAGCAGGACTTAGTGTTATCGCACTGGGATGTGCTGTAGTCCTTTCTGTGTGACATGAATGCCATAGACTGATTAAAATTGCCTTACCTCTTTCCACTACGGCAGTGTGACCATCCCAAAAGCGCATGCTGGTCAATCAATATTTTTTTTGCACTGTTGCACATTTTTTGGTTTTATTTATTCCAGGAAAAATAATTCCTGGCATGAATCTTGAGAGTACAATATGGTTTTATTTATTCCAGGAAAAATAATTTTCTTTGTTCCAGATATAACTCTGTTAAAGCCCATAAAATTTGCCTATGATGATAATGATTTGATCAAATTGTGGTTCTGCATTTTGCCAGCAAGCCAGCCTAAACCTTCTAAACAGAGGCACTTCTGATCCTCCTGGTGTTTGGCTTAGAGACTGGTCCAACTGTAGGTTTGAGACGGGCTTGGATTCTGGGCCCATTTCCATTGGTTCAGTTATTTTAAAACACTTAATTTCTTTTTAACAATTGGGTTTTGAAATGGCCAGTGGTTTTCGGCACTGAGTTTGAGTTTGATATTTTATTGAAAGGTTTCTATCTCTTATGTTCTTAGATCATGGTCAGTATGAATAATTGCTTTCACAATACGACATGTTCATTAACTGTTTGGAAGCTGTTGCAGTTGAGTACTCGCCATTTTTCGGGATTGAGAAGGGGGCTGTTCTGCAGGAGGCGCGTGTGTTCAATGATCCTCAGCTTGATGCCAGAAAATGCTCGCAGGTAATCATTGCTTACAATAACTCTGTTTCTCTCATCCTTTATGATAATACATCGAGCTGTATATTTGTGCCCTATTATTCTTATGGGCTTTGCAGTTTGCTTGATATATGCTCTTGAATTTTGCAGGTCATCACCAAGTTATTGTATTTACTTAATCAAGGAGAGACATTCACAAAGGTATGATAGTGAACATCTGCATTATGCAAAATTTGTGATGGAATGCAGCAAACTAATATTGATTTAATGTAATGTGCACTGATGCGAGCCACAGTGTCAAGTATTGAAGTTAAAGATTAAAATAGTGATTTGAATGCAATTTATAGCTGTTTAAAAAGAGCAATTGTGATATTATCTTGTTTTATCCCTGATGGATATATTCTGCAGGCTGAGGCCACTGGAGTTTTCTTTGCAGTGACTAAGTTATTCCAGTCCAATGATGCTGGTCTTAGGAGGCTGGTCTATTTAATGATCAAAGAACTTTCTCCATCATCAGACGAGGTGAATGTTGTTTCAGATGTACTAATTTGTTTCATGTTTATTATTCTAAGTCGCTTGAGTTTCATTTCTGCAACAGGTTTTCATAGTCACAAGCTCATTGATGAAAGATATGAACAGTAAGACAGATATGTACCGTGCCAATGCTATTAGAGTGCTCTGTAGAATAATTGACGGCAACCTCCTTACTCAAATCGAGAGATACCTGAAGCAAGCTATTGTAGACAGAAATCCTGTGGTTGCTAGTGCTGCTCTTGTTAGTGGTATTCACCTGTTTCAGGTACTACCATAGTTCTGTACACAAATTTTTATACCTTGTTTACAGATACTTAAAGATATTCTTAACATATAGGCAAATCCAGAAATTGTGAAAAGATGGAGCAACGAAGTGCAGGAAGCTGTGCAATCAAGAGCTGCACTTGTGCAATTTCATGGCCTTGCTCTTCTTCACCAGGTATAATTTTTGCTCAAGAATAAAAGGGAAAGTTATAGAGCTGCACGTCTTCTAATGGTGTTCTAGGCGAACAGTTTCCTTCGATGCTAAGTTACCTGAATCGTTCCCTGCATCCAGGTGACCTGATAGCTTATGGATTCAGTGAAGTAAATGGTTCGGTCAGGTCATGTACTGGGCAGTATGCTTTGGGAGTTAGAATATGTTATGGAGCACTAACATGTGCACAAGCTGATGCCAGCGCCATTTATATCGGTGTTGTAGTAATGAACCTTATATGTCGGAAACTTCTAAATAAGCAAGCTCATGAGACTAGTGGCTTTAACTGCAGTTCTATATATGCTGTTTTTGACTTTTGCTGAACTAAAATTTAAATGGTCTGTTCATTTTACACCTACAGTTCCGCTTTGATTATACTACTCCCTCTGCCCTGAAAAGGATGTCGCAGATTTGTCTAGATACACGTTTTAGTGTATAGATACATGCGAATCTCGACAAATAAGTGACATCCTTTTCTGAGCGGAGGGAGTATGTCCAAAATTGTATAGCGACGCACGAAAAAGAATATGTTTTAGTGAACTGCATTTGTTACGAGAGAGTAAAGTAGTGCTATGTAAAAGTTTCTATTAACCTCAGACACTTTATATTCAGTAAATTTTCTCTCAAACTTGCAGACCAGACAGAATGACCGTTTAGCTGTTAGCAAGCTGGTTTCTAGTTTGACAAGGGGGTCGGTCCGCTCGCCCCTTGCACAATGTCTTCTGATTCGTTACACAAGCCAGGTAACCTATATGTACTTCTACTGGAACCTTGAAAATGAGTAAATGGCTAAAAATGGGAGTGGTTATTTTGTAGGTAATACGGGAGAGCATGAACACACAAAATGGCGATCGCCCATTTTTTGATTATCTGGAATCATGTCTCAGACATAAATCAGAAATGGTGATTTTAGAGGCTGCACGGAAAATAACAGAGATGGATGTCACAAGTCGTGAATTAGCACCAGCAATTACTGTGTTACAGTTATTTTTGAGCTCATCCAAACCTGTGCTTCGGTTTGCTGCTGTCCGTACCCTCAATAAGGTAACCCATGCATGTTGAGCAAGCTTTGATGTACACAAATATTGTACTGTGTTCATATCCTATTTTTAAGAGTATGTTGTGTCCATATCTTGATGCACCTTTCGTCTTGCAGGTTGCTATAACACGCCCTTTGGCTGTCACAAACTGCAATGTTGATCTAGAAAGTCTGATGTCAGACCAGAACAGGAGTATAGCAACCCTAGCAATCACTACACTTCTTAAAACTGGCAATGAATCAAGTGTTGATCGCCTCATGAAACAAATTACCAGTTTCATGTCTGACATAGCAGATGAATTCAAGATAGTTGTAGTTGAAGCTATACGATCTCTGTGCCTGAAGTTCCCACTGAAGTACCGTTCGATGTATGTGAGCAACTAATGGGTGTTGACACCTTTCATATAACATTTATTTCTTTAAGTAGTGCCTTTTCTTTTGATTATTTTAAGTTTCATGGTCCATGTTTTGACTTTCATTTCTTCTGTAGGATGATTTTTTTGAGTAACAGTTTGAGAGAAGAAGGGGGCTTTGAGTATAAAAAGGCCATAGTTGATTCAATAGTTGCTCTGATCAGTGCGATACCAGACGCCAAAGAAATTGGTCTCTTGCATCTCTGTGAATTTATCGAAGACTGTGAATTCACATATCTTTCTACCCAGGTATTTACATTTGTTATGCTTGTACTGTTTATTATGCAATGGATCATTAACTCCAAGTTCCAGCTACCTATGAATTGAACAATTTTCTTTTATAGTTGTTGCCTGATATTTAAGGCATGTGCACAATAAGTCCTTTTACAGCTTCCATACATATTTCATGTAGTGATTACTTGACATTGTTATAAAATGCTGTGGATAGTGAATCTTATCAGTTATTACTATGGTGATGTCTAGGACAGTATTGGTGATATTTTGGTATCTCTAACAGTATAGTCAGAAGATTTTGTGTCACATGAGAGCCTTGTTACTCCCATGTTATCTGATTTCAGCATACTTATTGTTTGATACTTCATCACAATACAGCACAAAAAAGCTCTCAGCATCTGTAGCTAGAACTATAAAGTTGCATTGCCACCAAATTAAGCTGACCATGTAGACCATCATCTCTCCAGCAAATCAGCTGTCTAGAAGGGTAATTTCACTTAAACAATAGAGCATACCCTTATATTACAGAGCACATTAAGTGAAAATTAAGGGAAAATGCTTGTTTGACCCCGGGCACAGATGCCCCCTTTATCTCTGCCATCCATTTTCTCCAAGATGGGTGGTACTCAGAAGTATTGAACTTCGTATAGCATTTTAATAATGCCGAGTCCACAGTGCATGGTCCCACCTCTGCGTGAGTAATGATGATCTAGTTGCCGTCGCGTGCTATCGGTACATAATCCTGACACAGAGTGGACCGGGAAGTCAATCGCTTTGTACCGATGAATTTGTGACTCCTTCCATATTTCCCAGCTAATTCTCGTGCATTGCCTTAATTGAAACACGAAAAATCTGGCTGACTAAAATATCACCATTTGCCCACCCAGTTGCCTTTGATTTTACTTCCATCGTCGATTTCCCCGTATCCGGCGGCGAGCTAGCTCACTGGAGGCCTCCGCACTATCTCCACCGTCGACCACCCATTCAGCAGACGGAGGGTTGATGCCTTCCGGCGTGGCAGCCGCCTGCTCAATGTCGAGAACTTGCTCCTCACCGTGAGGCATCCGATCCATAGTGGTCTCGTTGTGAGTGCCACCCTCAAACAAAGGGAACCTGTGCAGAAGGATGAGTTCTAAACTTCTTCAACAAATTGTCAAAACAAAACGACAAAGTCCAAACAGATCGATTTACCTGTCCACCGGATCCAGCAAAAATTCCATGTCCCCCGACATTTCTTTCTTCGCCGGTGCAAGCTGGATTTCAATCGCACCGCTCTCTCTTTCTCTTCGAGGATCCTCTCGCCTCACCCATGTTGCGAATCAATTAGCCCACCAAAATACACTGACCAGAGGCCCACGGAATCATGCTTCTGTATGACCAGCACAGTCCCTGCAGACGTAATGCACTAATGTACAGAAACGATCTGTTTACCTGTCCCAAATGCCCGTCTTTCTTGGGCCCACCATACTCGGGTAGCACATGCAACAACGACCCAGTACTTTTATTTTCCGCGGCCCTGGCTGAACATAAAAGTCTGACGAGACACAGATCCCCAAAGGACACGGGTGGTCCAGATAGCATGTGCATCTTTGCTCGTGACTCCAAACACCCTGTCCAAAGTTAAGGTCAATTAGACAATATGCCTGTAGTTACAGAAGTTTGCCTAGGAAAGGTTCTGTTCATATTAGGGATTTTTACTCGATGAGGTGAAACTGTTCTTCACCACCGGACTTATAACATTGAAATGTACCTGGGTCTGTTTACGGTGCAATCCATTCGATGAAACTATCAACACATGTTGAATATTCCTATACTTTGTCTAGATTTGTACATATGGCAATTTGTTATACAACCATATGGGTCTGAACGTCGCATAAGTTTTTAACGTGTTCAATTCCATTATTCTATTATACTTCCTCATTCACCATGACGTTAAGAGCTGTTGGATAGTTTTCTGATTAACTTCAGAATTCTGAATTGTAAAAAAAGATTTCCTGATGATTCAACTCTTCAACTAGAGAATTAACAGCTTCTCTTGCTGCCAGATATTGCACTTTTTGGGAAATGAAGGGCCAAGAACATCAGATCCAAGCAGATACATACGCTACATCTACAACCGTGTGATATTGGAAAATTCCACCGTTCGTGCTAGTGCTGTTAGTACGTTGGCAAAGTTTGGTGCCTTAGTCGATGAATTGAAGGTAAAATCATACATCCTTTCTTCCCGTTCTTACACCACTTTGTTTTCTGCATATTTAACTCTTTTATATTTTTGTTTTTAGCCTCGGATATTTGTTCTTCTACGACGGTGCCTGTTTGACACTGATGACGAGGTAAACTTGGAATTCCACTTGATTTTAATGATTTCCTTTTTGTGAAATGGAAACCGCAAAAGAACAATTTTCCATTATGTTTGCAATACTTAATTAGCAGGTCACCTCTCGTTGGATTCCACTGTAGCAGTAAAACACAGTTGTTGTATGATGTATCTGGGCAATAATAAATTATTAAGCATTGATTGGTCTTTCCTCTTGTAGGTCCGAGATCGTGCTACACTTTATCTCGAAACTCTGAATGGTGAAGTTGCTGTGGGGAACTCTGAGAAGGATGTGAAAGAATTTCTATTTGGATCGTTTGATGTGCCGCTTGCCAACTTGGAAGCAAGTCTAAGAACCTATGTATGTTTACTGTGAGCATTACATTTTGCATGTTTCAACTGAATCATTCCCTATGCTATGCTCAATTCTTGAAGAACATGGCAGGAACCATCCGAGGAGCCTTTTGATATTTCCTTAGTGTCAAGAGAAGCTAAGTCACGACCACTTCAGGATAAAAAGGTCCCTGGAAAGAAGCCATCTGCTGGTGCTCCTGCCCATGCACCTGTTTCAGCTGTTGATGCTTATCAGAAGGTGCTCTCATCCATTGCTGAGTTCTCTGGGTTCGGAAGGCTCTTCAAGGTTTGCACAGTAATTACATTTTAGTGCTTTTTGACAAGTTCACGTTCTAAATTTCTCTTGTTGCCCCAGTCGTCAGAACCTGTGGAGCTGACAGAGGCAGAGACTGAATATGCGGTTAACGTGGTTAAGCACATATACGAAAGACATGTTGTATTGCAGTACAACTGTACCAACACAATCCCTGAACAACTGCTAGAAGATGTAAGCAATGGCCTTGAAGCATTTTATTGGAGACAAACGGTTAACTCACGCATAAAATTTGATTAATGTCCGTTACTTCTTTCAGGTTACTGTCTATATTGATGCCACGGATGCTGAAGAGTTTTCAGAAGTTTGTTCAAAGCCTCTTAAAAGCTTGCCATATGATTCACCTGGTCAAATTTTTGTTGCTTTTGAAAAGCCAGAGCATGTTCCTGCTACTGGGAAATTTTCAAATGTACTGAGGTTCACTGTTAAAGAGGTAAGTCAGTAAGTGTAACAATGTTCCTCA
This sequence comes from Avena sativa, assembly GCA_916181665.1. Classification (NCBI taxonomy): domain Eukaryota; kingdom Viridiplantae; phylum Streptophyta; class Magnoliopsida; order Poales; family Poaceae; genus Avena; species Avena sativa. Next base: position 691,667,660 of record OV702289.1, read on the forward strand.
TATTATTGGATTCTGCATGACTATTTTCTGTAGGTTCCACTAATTCAAACATTTTGCATATAATAAGAATTGGGTCTTTGGCACTCAATGTCTAGTCCATACGGAAATCTTTCTGTGTGTAACATTGTGGTGTCGCCTTCTGGAATTTGGATTCTTCGGGCTGGTTGTTTTGGTGCCAACATCGGCCATGCCAATGTTTAGGCAAGCCAAAATGTTGGCTACCAAACCTCCTTGGCAACCTCTAAAAAAGTTGTTAAATTTTAGCAAGTATTGGTCTTACCAAATATTGGCTACATTGGTATGCCAAATGTTGGCATCAAACCAAGCAGCCCTTTCATGCGAAACCTGCTTCATCTGCTCATACAACTGGAATAGTCTAAAAGAAATTAGGAATATAATACGTAGTAGAGTCATGTTCTGGACTTCAAACGATTATATGCCACTATCCTTGAAACAAGGGAAAGGCACTAATTTTTCCGTTCATTGAGTTATTGTTATTTGCCATCGGCAGGTTGACACATCTTCAGGGGAAGTCGATGAAGATGGTGTGGAGGATGAATACCAGATAGAAGACCTTGAAATTGTTCCAGCTGATTATATGCTGAGGGTTGCAGTCTCCAACTTTAGGAATGCTTGGGAAAATATGGACCCTGAAAGTGAGCGTGTTGATGAGTATGGACTCGGTACTAGAGAGAGCTTGGCTGAGGCTGTGAGTGCTGTCACTGGTATCCTTGGCATGCAACCGTGCGAGGTGAGCTACCATTTCTCTAAACTAACATTTGTTAGGATGGTTACCCATGTTTGTATTCATCTTTGGTCGTTTCTTGGAGCCTTGTTTGGATTGTTGTCCATGTTTGGTCATGTCAATGCCTCTATTCCTAACCAGTTTATTTTTCTTGTTGCATTTGCCAAATCATGGGCAAGCGAAACCTTTGCCAAAATTTTGGCTTAGCCAAATTTCTTTCTAGGATGCAATATGGTTCAAACCAAACGCAGCCCAAAACTTTTGATTGAAAGGTTGCTAAATAGTTTACTCATGTTTTACAGGGCACAGAGGTGGTACCAAGCAATGCAAGATCGCATGTTTGCCTGCTGTCTGGCGTATTTAGCGGGGACGTGAAGGTTCTTGTGAGGTTATCATTTGGCCTAAGCGGGCCCAAGGAAGTAGCAATGAAGCTCGCGGTCAGGTCAGACGACCCTGAAGTCAGTGACAAGATCCATGAGATTGTTGCCAGCGGCTGAAGTTGGATCACCTCAACCCCTGCCAAAACTTGTGTAGAACTGGTAAATAGTCTCCAGATTCATGGTAAAAGGAAAATAGTGAATGTACCCTGTTGATGCTCCGGTGTTTACAGAATGCTCTTAGCTTTCGCTTCCTCTGTTGCTCATCAAAAGTTGTATTGTATCTTGTACGCCTTGCCTTCACTGCACAGTTAATTTCTGAACATGCAATTTTCACTAATACTCCCTCCGTTTCAAAGTATAAGATGTTTTAGCTTTATGAAGGGAGTGTATCTAAACCTTTTTTAGGCCTTGTTTACTTATCTTTCGCTAGTGTATTCGCGGGGATCGGAGTGGATTATTGCAATTCTCCCCAAATCCTCGTAGTCTGTTTACCATGCTAGGTTTGGCTGGGAAAATCCTGGAATATCTCCACATATCCTTCATATTTTTGCCTAAATTGTAAACTTTTCTCTAAGGTAGAGTATTTGTATTTTTAGGAAAGTGTATTATAGGGGATTGGAGAGTATTGGGTGAACACTACCAAATAACATGGGCAGTTTAAAATGTATATACTACAGCCCTCACGTCCAACTCTGTCCAACTCTGATTAAATCGTACTAGCCGGATAAGGAATCTGTCAGCATGGCACGCCGCTTGGTGTAGAGCAGACCACCGCCGGACGTCTACGTGTCCCAAGTCATAAAAAGAAAAAAAAAAGAATTCCATTGCCGGGATTTGAACCCGGGTCGTCTGGGTGAAAGCCAGATATCCTAACCGAGCTAGACGACAATGGATTTGTGATGGGTAAAATATTTGCCACTACTAAACCACTGAGAACATCACAACCACCTTTTTGTGTGGGTGGAAAATGATTGCTAAAATGGCATCATTCTACTGTACTCACCATGATAATAACCTGTTGATCATAATGTACACATATTCTGGTGTTTGCTAAGAATCTAGCAAGATTTTTTGTTCTGATCTTTGTCAATTTTCTCGTTGTGAATAAGCACCTTCCATTACTATATCATGCAGGTTTACAATCACGTCAGATGCAGATTACAAGGGAATCAAGCAACATGTTTAACCGGAGATAATGCTGCGTCCCAGCCCTAGCACTCAAGGCACAAACGAGTAGCTAGGTTAGCATCTCGTTAGACATTTTTTAATTTGTTGTTGAGAAAACTCAAAATATGTGCGTCTTGATGCACATAAAAAGAGTAAGATGCAAGGGCAAAGATGACAAAACCCCATTATTACAACTCTGGCCCTATGGGGTAGGCCTACTCAAAAGTAGCACTGCCAACCCTTCGCCCATGACCCAGTCTCAACCCCGGTTGTGTCGAGCAGTCCGACGATGTTCGGCTTCACGTTGTGGATTGTCGAAGGTGGTTAATGCTCCGTTGTTCAGATCCACAAAGTGGTGAGCATGATCATGAAGAAGGTTGAGTTGTGAGGGGGTGACCGGGTGAGGGTGGAGGGTAAGGAAGATGGCCCGCTCCCACATTGTCTTCTCCAACAATGAGCGGCCTGGAACTCGATCAAATCTAACAGAGGACCACATACCACAAGGTGCGAGTGAGAAGGTGTGTGACATGTTTTCCTCCGACTGAGCAAGAACCACAGGGCATATGGGGCAACCTACTCCGTGCAAGTCTCTCCCCATCTAACTTCGATCTTGGTGGGCCAACTAGATGAAGAATTTCACCTTATGAGGGATCATTGGCTTCTAGTTAAGCTCAGAGGACCTCGAGACAATCACCCCTTTGATGTCTTAGCATTACTTGGAAGTGTAATGACCGTCAGGCGTTCATCACCAAATTAGGGGTGTACAATGAGTCTATAAGTTGCACGCCCTAACCAATTGAAAGACGTGAATATATTCCAAAAACGCTAGTGGGCTAAGCACACCTAAATGTCGGATGTCCAATGTATGTAAATAAATGTGTCCCAAATAGTAGGTCGTTTTGCAGCTGCTTAGATATGTGCATGAGGAGGCCGAGGGAAATATCGATGATGCCCTTCCCATAGAACCACTAATCCTCCAAGAAGAGAGCGGGTGTTCTAGCCCTAAACCATCATCTTGGTGTATGCGATGAACATTCTAGCTCACCAAGCATACCGGGCATAAAAAATCCTCCTATTTTCATGAGAGTGGCTACCATGTGTGGACAACGTGTCCATCCAAAGGAATACCTAGGTGATCATCAATCATGAAGCTTCCTCGAGGGAATCCATGTCCTCACACATGATGGGGATGGGGAACATTGAGCACTTCGTGAAGTTGTTTTTCATGCACATGGACTAACCGGATAGTGCAGGAAAAGGGGATCACTCTAACGCAACCCTTTTAGATGCCATATTGACACCCCAAATTGTTGCTAATCAATATCCTCGAGCTGATCGGGGAGAAGAGGATGGTGATCCACTCTAGAAAGCATGACCATATTTGCACCCTTCAAAGTACCTTGAAAGAAGATGCAACAATTTTTTTATAGATGAGCTTTGATTCTCCTCAAACAAAGATCCCAATGTTCCCTCTTTTTATTTTTTATGGTTGGCACATCAGCGAGTTGGATGGTGTGTCTACGATAGAAATTCAAGGTTTCATTTCCATCGATGATGATGTTTGTGGATTATGTTCACCTCCTTGGGGCATGGCCATGGCGCCCATATTATTGTTGATTTCCTTCTCCATTGACACTTTTGATACTCTTTTGACTGATGGGTTCGTAGCATGGAAAACAAAAAATTTCTACCGCAAGAACGAACAAAATCCAGATCTAATCTAGACAAAAGCCAAGATCTAATCTATTAGACATGAGCAACGAGATAGATCGATACTAACCCTCGTAGAACCGAAAGCGTTACGAGATTAGATCTTGTGGATGATGTAGTCGATCACTTGCCGATCTCAAGATCGTGTGGACGATCCTTCCGGCGCCGCGTTCCGGCAGCGCTTCCGCAGACGGTCACACGTGCGGAGTCGAAGCAGACCTTCCTCTCCCTGTTCCAGCAAGCAGCGGAGGTAGTAGATCTTCTCCACGGAATCCCAGCAGCACGACGGCGTGGTGGTGGTGGTGGAGATGAGAATTCTGCAGGGCTTCGCCTATGCCTGTGCAGAAGAAAGGTGGAGGAGAGAGGTGGCTGAGATTGGTTGTTGTGATAGGAGGTCCAAGGGGGGGCGCCCCTCCCTTCTATTTAAGGGAGGGAGGCGCGCCTGGGGAGGGGGAGTCCTAGTAGGACTCCCCTCCTTGGGCCGGCGGTGGGAAGGGGGGAGGAAACCTCCTCCCCCATGAATCCGTGTATTGCCCCACTTGGACTCCTTGATCCCTTTCTTGGTTTTCAAGTAAACTCCAAGAAATCCTCTAGAACCTTCCAGAACATTCCGAAAACTTCTAGAATCTCCATACAAACACTCCAGAACATTTCCTAACGTAGAAAATGATCCCCAATATATGAATCTTATTCTCCGGACCATTCCGGATATCCTTGTGATGTCCCGGATCCATTCCGAGACTCCGAACATCATTCGGTCTCCAACGCATATTCCATATCTACTTAAAACAACTTCGAACCTTAAGTGTATCACCCTACGGTTCGTGAATATGCAGACATGATGAAGACACCTCTCCGATCAATAACCATCAGCGGGATCTAGAGATCCATAACGACTCCCACATACTCAATGATGACTTTGTGATCGATAGAACCATTAACATACGAAACCAATTCCCTTTGTCACACGATATTCTACTTATCCGAGGTTTGATAGTCGGTATCTCCATACCTAGTTCTAACTCGTTACTGATAAGTACTCTTTACTCGTTTCCATGTTATGTCATCCCTTGTGACCTAGTCACATGCTTGCAAGCTATCTAGATGACATTCCACCGAGAGGGCCCAGAGCATATCTATCCGTCATATGGATGGACAAATCCCAATCTTGGTCCATGCGCTTCAACACATACTTTCAGAATACCCAATGACACCTTTATAACCGTCCAGTTACGAAGCGGTGTTTGATGTCATCAAAGTACCCATCCGGTGATGGTGATTAACATAACCTCATGGTCGAAGGATTAGGTTACTATGTATTTGAAAGCTTACAGCAATACGAACTTAATGACTTGATCTTATACTACGCTTACTATGGGTGTGTGTCCATCACATCATTCTCCTAATGATATGGTCTTGTTATTAATGACATCCAATGTCCATGATCAGGAAACCATGATCATCCATTAATCAACAAGCTAGTTTAACAAGAGGCTTAATAGGGACTCTTTTATGTTTACAAAACACACAAGTATTAATGTTTCTGGTTAATACAATTATAGCATGGGATGTAAACATTTATCATTAACATAAAGATATAATAATAACCACTTTATTATTGCCTCTTGGGCATATCTCCAACAGTCTCCCACTTGCACTAGAGTCAATAATCTAGTTAAAAACTTGTGCATTCAACACCTATGGCTTTGTGGTGTTGTATAGACACTATTGCTAGTGGTAAACATAATCTTCGGATCTGACACTTCCAGGTCCGTGTGTATTTGCATGTCCTTGCGTCTCTACGCATTACTCATTCTCCAATGAGATGGCATTGTATAAATTTGGTCCTTTGGTGAGACCTTTTGTTCCTTGGGATTAAATCATGTTGATACAATTGTCGTACAATGTATCTTCATAGTATTATCCCGCTATGAACCACACCTAGTTTGATAACAAACTACTTGACGCAAATGCCCTCATTTGCTGCTACAATAGCAGTCATATACTTAGCCTTTTGTTGTAGTATCTGTCACAATGTTTTAACTTTGGTACTCAACCAAATCCGTTATGGAACTTCCTTTCCATTACATTGTGCCACCCATAGTTTAAATTGAGATAAACTTAATTTGTGACAAAACTAGTATCAATGTAACAATTTACAATGAACTATTTGTCACCACTATATAAGTAATATATTCTTAGTTCTTCCAAAGATCATAGGAATATCCCTACTATTGTCCAATGATCATCTTATGAGTCATTATGGTATATGCTCATAACATTTAGAGCATAGGACATATCTAGATGTGTACATCTCAAAGAATGATTGATCAAAATATTCTTGTGATTTCACCAAGTGTCAAAACACTTGAATCTCGTGTCAACACACTTGAATCTTGATTCAGTCCTTTCCGTGTGTCAAGAACTTTTCTTGTTGTTTCCATATTGAACTCATTCAACATCTTATCTATGTACATTTGGCAAAACCATATTAGCGCCTCAATCTATCCATATAGACATTGATGCCTAATTCTTGGGTTATGCCTAAGTCTTTCATCGAAATGAAATTCTTAACCTGTGTCAATAAAAGATACATCATTTCTAATCAACAATATGTCTTTCACATAATGTATTAGAAATATGTCTTAGCGCTCCCACTTAATTTCTTGCAAAAATGCAAACATCTTCATCGTCTCTGATGAAATTAAACCTTTTAACGGTTTCATCATGGTGAAGATTCCAACTCCGCGATGCTCACTTCAACCATTGAAGTTTTGCATACTCTTTTAGCATCCTTTGAATTAACAAAACCCTTTGGATCGTGTCATGGACACATCCTAGGTAACCATTCTATTAGAAGAACTTGTTTTGTTTGTTCAACTACCATATACCAAAATATATGTAGTGGTTGCTACATTAATCCTTCCAGACTAAATATCGCTATGAAAGATCAAATCTTATCATAGTCAATTCCTTGAACATTGTCGTAAACTCTTTCCGACATGTCGACTATTTCATAGATGTGAAACATCCATGTCTATTTCTTTATAGATCCATATACGACTGTAAGGTCTTGCACCTTTCCAGAGGGTCTTTCAAATTCAAAGCTTGATTTCTTGTGTATGGAATTATCACGGATTTTATGGCTTCAAGCCACTTAACGAAGTCAGGGCCCATCATTGCTTCTTTGCATGTAGTCGGTTCATCATTGTCAAACAACAATGATTTAACTCTCAAATCTTGGCATTTGGTTACTTACCCGACCTACTTGGTTCAATAGTAACTTAGATCTCCGTGACCACAACCTTTGAGGCACGTGAGCCATGAGCATTGTTGCTGCCTCCGGGAAACTTTCCGACGCTGCGCAACTTAGCACATATTAGCCAAGGTTCAACGACCTTGTCAAAGTTCTATTGTCCTCCCACTTAACTTTTCACCAAAATTCCTTCTTAAGAAACTCGACATTCTAAGCGACAAACACTTTTGTCTTCGGTGTTATGGAGGAATACCCAATGGTTATTCGAAATAACCTACAAAGACATGCTCATCCGACTTTGGTTGTAAACACTTTACTTATGCCTAGCATACCAAAAATTTAAGAAAGGACAACCTGGGTTTTATCCAAAACCATGACTTATATGGTGTCATTTCAGCGGATCACGATGGAGCTCTTTTTAGTGTAAAAGTGGTAGTCACTAAAGCTTTAATCTTTAAAATATAATGGCAGTTTTATAAATGACACCTTTGATCTTACCATGTCAAACAAGGTTTCATTACATATCTCGAACACTCCATACTCCTATGGTGTTTTGGGAAATGCAAATCCATGGAACGATTCCTCAAATCTTAGGTGTTTTGCTAAACTTGTAACTCAAACATCTTTCTTTATGATCCAATCATAAACTTTTTATTTCCTTGTTACAATAATTTTCCACTTCATCTTGAAAGTATTTGAACATTTTCAAATGTTTCATACTTCTTCCTTATTGAGTAAGTATATACATATACTCACTCAAATCTTCAGAGAAAGCATATGAAGTTGAAATCCATCGCCCACGACTACACATAATGGACTATATACATCAATATGTACAAATTCCAATTAGTTAGTCGTCCGTTCCTCTTTTGGCCTACGAACGGAGTTTTAATTATCTCCAGGAAAGTATCACAAGCGTCATTTGATCAAAATCAAAGACTCCAATAATCCATCAACATGGAGTTTCTTCATGTATCCCTTTCAATATAATTTAAACGGCGATGTCACTTCGCAAGTGATCTTTCAATCATTTGTCTTGCGACATTTTAGCATTAGTTTTATGGTCGTTATTTCTCCAACCAGACTTGTATATCATCCATCTATTATGGAATACGGTAATTATTTGAACAACCTTTTGTCGTCATAATACCTGATCAAAATAACAATTATTGAAACAAATCTTGAAGGCAAGCTTTGATGTTAACGAGCAACACAACAACCCTTTGTTTGTTTTCGATGAACATCATCACATATTATCTTGCTAGTTACTTAGGCCATTGCAGTTCATGAATTGTGTTATCCTGTATGACACTTCATACCAACCAATTCGGTATCCAATACCGCAGAACCACATTGTTTAACAACCAAGGAATACAGCCATAACATGTATCTTCTATATACCTAAGTTGGATATCTCCAATCTTTTATTTTCTACCAAATATTTTATAGATTCTCTTTCAACAATTCCTTTTCTTTTAAAAGAATCTATCAACATCAATAGTGGTGTCATTCACATGACACATAGTACAAAGTGTGTATAGTCAAATACTAATACCTTTGGACTTGCACTTTGAAGTGGATCACCTTCATCAAATGTTTGGCATTCTTTCAAAATTCCATTCTTTAGTAATCTTTTAGTGTAGTAAACATTTTATTTACATCTTCTATTCATCCTTATCATGACAACTTTCATGATCAAGCTGCTATAGCTTATAAAGGTGAATTGCGAGTATAATGTTTCTTTTCCAAAACCTTTTGGAGGATTAGGACGACCAGCGTCTCCAACCTTCACAAATTCTCATCAAATATGAGGACATATACTCTATCATGTTGTAACCAATACATTGTTTTAGATATCGCAATACCTTTCACATATGATGGTTTCTGAAACATTGCTTTCAGCTCTTAGATAAACTTGATATTAAAAACAATATTTTGAGTATCAAGAATCATGGAGGCAAACATGATACATTAGATACTAACACTGGAATTGTTACTCTTGATTTAATACTGTTTATTAAACTTCACAGAGTAAATGTAGTTTGCTGAAAGTTTGCAATATGACTTTTAAACTTTAGCTTGACACTCAAAACAATACGATACCAGTTCGTAAAGCAAATATCTAGAATTTCTATAGTTCTACTATCTCAACTATAACTAAGCGTAAGGTGGTGAACGGATGCCAATGACTACAACAAACTATGCAAATTCACTTTGATTGTGTTTATGATAAATTGAGTTTGACTAATCCAAATTACAAAAGAACTCCCACTCAAAACAACATCCCTCGAGTTGTTTTAGTGATTACACGAACCAAATCCACTACACCAAGTCTGATCATCACATGAGATGATGTAGCTTCATCGGCGAACAATCTTCATGTTCATCATATCAATCATATGACTCATGCTCTACCTTTCGGTATTCCGTGTTCCGAGACCATGTCTGTACATGCTAGGCTCGTCAAGATTAACCTTAGTTTCCGCATGTGCAAATCTGGCTTGCACCCGTTGTCTGCACACATAGAGTCTATCACACCCGATCATCACGAGATGCTTCGAAACGACGAGTCTTAGCAACAGTGCCAACTAAGGACGAACACTTTATTACTTGATATTTAGTGAGAGGGATCATCTTATAATGCTACCGTCGCGATCTAAGCAATACAAGATGCATAAAGGATTAACATCACATGCAATTCATAATTAGTGTGATATGATATGGCCCTTTCTTCTTATGCCTTTGATCTCCATCTCCAAAGCACGGATATGATCTCCATCATCACCAGCATTGCGTCAAGGTCAGTGGCGCCGCTTCATGGTTGTCCATCATCACTAGCAACTATTACAACTACTTGGAATAAAGCTATTACAAGATGAATAGACACACAGGTCTTAACAGAATTAAAGACAACCATTAGGCTCCCGTCGGTTGCCATATTACAACAAGGATCATTGCATACATCAAATACAATCACAATCACATGATGGCCATATCACATCATAAAACCCCTGTAAAAACAAGTTAGACGCCTCTAATTTTCTTTGCAAGTTTTACGTGGCTTGGGGCTTTCGAATAAGAACGGATCTTACCTACGAAACTGAACCACAACATTGATACAAGTGATATCAAGTGCAAAGTGTAGATTTGATCTATACTATGATGGGAGAGACAGACACCCGCAAAGCCACTTGTGCAAAGCAAGTTGCACGTCAAGCGTGGAGCAAGTCTCATGTGCGATGACATGTAATGTTAGCCCGAGCTGCTTCATCCCACCATACCGCAAGATGCAAAGTACACAAATAGCAAAAGACGGCACGAGCACCAACGCCCACAACATCATTGTGTTCTACTCGTGCAACAGATCTACGCATAGACAAGGCTCTGATACCACTGATGGGTTCGTAGCATGGAAAACAAAAAAATTCTACCGCAAGAACGAACAAAACCCAGATCTAATCTAGACAAAATCCAAGATCTAATCTATTAGACATGAGCAACGAGATAGATCGATACTAACCCTCATAGAACCGAAAGCGTTACGAGATTAGATCTCGTGGATGATGTAGTCGATCACTTGCCGATCTCAAGATCGTGTGGACGATCCTTCCGGCGCCGCATTACGGCAGCGCTTCCGCAGATGGTCACACGTGCGGAGTCGAAGCAGACCTTCCTCTCCCCGTTCCAGCAAGCAGCGGAGGTAGTAGATCTTCTCCACGGAATCCCAGCAGCACGACGGCGTGGTGGTGGTGGTGGAGATGAGAATTCTGCAGGGCTTCGCCTATGCCTGTGCAGAAGAAAGGTGGAGGAGAGAGGCGGCTGAGATTGGTTGTTGTGATAGGAGGTCCAAGAGGGGGCGCCCCCTCCCTTCTATTTAAGGGAGGGAGGCGCGCCTGGGGAGGGGGAGTCCTAGTAGGACTCCCCTCCTTGGGCCGGCGGTGGGAAGGGGGAGGAAACCTCCTCCCCCACGAATCCGTGTATTGCCCCACTTGGACTCCTTGATCCCTTTCTTGGTTTTCAAGTAAACTCCAAGAAATCCTCTAGAACCTTCCAGAACATTCCGAAACCTTCTAGAATCTCCATACAAACACTCCGGAACATTTCCTAACTTAGAAAATGATCCCCAATATATGAATCTTATTCTTCGGACCATTTCGGATATCCTCGTGATGTCCCGGATCCATTCTGAGACTCCGAACATCATTCGGTCTCCAACGCATATTCCATATCTACTTAAAACAACTTCGAACCTTAAGTGTGTCACCCTACGGTTCGTGAATATGCAGACATGATGAAGACACCTCTCCGATCAATAACCATCAGCGGGATCTAGAGATCCATAACATCTCCCACATACTCAATGATGACTTTGTGATCGATAGAACCATTAACATACGAAACCAATTCCCTTTGTCACACGATATTCTACTTATCCGAGGTTTGATCGTCGGTATCTCCATACCTAGTTCTAACTCGTTACTGATAAGTACTCTTTACTCGTTTCCATGTTATGTCATCCCTTGTGACCTAGTCACATGCTTGCAAGCTATCTAGATGACATTCCACCGAGAGGGCCCAGAGCATATCTATCCGTCATATGGATGGACAAATCCCAATCTTGGTCCATGCGCTTCAACACATACTTTCAGAATACCCAATGACACCTTTATAACCTCCCAGTTACGAAGCGGTGTTTGATGTCATCAAAGTACCCATCCGGTGATGGTGATTAACATAACCTCATGGTCGAAGGATTAGGTTACTATGTATTTGAAAGCTTACAGCAATACAAACTTAATGACTTGATCTTATGCTACGCTTACTATGGGTGTGTGTCCATCACATCATTCTCCTAATGATATGATCTTGTTATTAACGACATCCAATGTCCATGATCAGGAAACCATGATCATCCATTAATCAACAAGCTAGTTTAACAAGAGGCTTACTAGGGACTCTTTTATGTTTACAAAACACACAAGTATTAATGTTTCCGGTTAATACAATTATAGCATGGGATGTAAACATTTATCATTAACATAAAGATATAATAATAACCACTTTATTATTGCCTCTTGGGCATATCTCCAACATTGACTTGAGTCATCTTTGAGTTCCTCTTTGGACTCCCTATTCGTCAATGCCCTTGATACCTTCGATCTGGATTGCGGATGTAGTATAGATTGATTTTTCCCTAGATTACCTAGGTTTATCAAACCTTAGGAAGAATTTGCTTGGTGTAAGATTACGTGGAACAAGATCTTGAGAACTCGTAGTATATTTATTTACCGGATCCTTCACGTTTACTTCTTTTGTTTGTATCAATGGATGGAGATAGTCCAGGACTAAGGATTCATCTGTAGTTGTGCACACATATAGAATAAACATAATAATCTCGTTCATGAGTTGTGATATAATATTGATAAAGGTTGCAAGCGATACATCTGTAACTACTATAGTATTTTCTAGCCACGTCTACTATAGAATTTTTTCCAACCACTACACCACTGTCACATGTGGTTACGTGGCTATAAGTAACAGACCAAAGCCTTATGATTCATGACGTTACTGTTACTTCCAAATGGATCTCTAAACAACTACTATACTCTCCTTGTTGTCACTAGGTTTCACGCGTAGAAGCTGATTAACATTCATATCACCTCATTACCTGTATCAATCCTCGAGATCTTGGGCACCTGACCAGTCCATGGATTGAGGCAAGAGACAAGAATACAAAGAATAAATCCAATATTCAATCACAACACAATATTCCATGTTAAAGGATGCACATAACACTTCTAGGCTATGCCTTAGCCCGTAGCCTGTGAGGACAACTCACTCATAATAAGATCAACAATCATAAACATTGTAGAGAAATTCTTAAAACAAATACCAAAGAGTCTTACAATACTCCCAATCATCATGAGATCAAGATTACAAGTAGAGGACTATGGCTATGGAGTGGATATGGAGATAGAGTGGAGGAATGGCTATGGTGATGCCGATAGCGGCGGCTCTATGGTGGATCTCCTCTCCTCATATGTGTTTTGCTCCGAATGACTTCAGATGCATTAGGGTTTCTAGAGGCTCTGATGTGAATTCTATATAGGCGTCTTCACGAAAGTTGCTCGGTTTAACCAGGTGAAGGCAGTGACACAAGGTGCAGGTGGGTAGTACGGATGGGTCGCGCTCGTACTAGTGCTCGTTAAAGCTCATGGACACCTCTTCATGGACTCTTTGACTTGGGAAAAATAGCAACTCACAAATCTTCATTGATTAGCAGATATTTTGCCATAAACGTGTTCATTTCTGCAAGGAGAAAAATCAAACAAAGGATTTGCATATCTATGCAATAATTAGTCATTAGTGGAAAGGCTAGAGAGATATTTTATCAATTACTTGACTTATATTAGATTTAAACATGGAGAAAAATGGTTGTATTTCACAACCATCAACTTCCCCAAGCTTAAACCTTGATCATCCTCGAGCAAGGAACTAAAATCATAAGGAATTCAACATTTAAACTGAAACAACGAGAAATCAAGTTCACATATAATTGGTAGTCTCATGTAGCCACCACTTCTTCAATCTAAAAGCTTAGCATAGATAGAGTAATGGAAAGAATATTATGCAAGTTATGTTAAGTCAAGACAATCACACTAAAGATTTTATCAACAAGCATAACAACATGAATAAATAGTTATTTCAATTCCTCTAGTCAATTCTCAGCTTGCCAAGGAACACTTGGACAATTCATATTCACAGTTAAGAGTGAGAGATCATGTCAAAAGAAGCATAACATTAGAGTGTCTCATTTTAAACACCCACATCAATAATCAGGGCTATCAAACATTTCTTTTCCATTCTTTGCCCTTTCAAAGTTTAAGTTCTTAAGTAATGAGACCATGCCAAAACTTAATGTGTTTAATGAGACTGTGTAGGCTAGGATGGATACTCGTGACTGCCACCAGGTTTCTTTGGCTTTAATAATGATTTCTCGTAACAGGTTAGAGGAGTATTTCAACTTTTGCTTGTAACATAGACCCATGAGAATGCCAAAACTCTTACACACTATAGCATTGCTGCTACGAATATTTAATCAACTCATAGCTAAAATCCAAGATTTTTCTCTATACAGATTGTTCATAGGCCAACAGAGTCATCAACATACCATGGAGTGCGACAGTGTTGCATACATGCATAACTTGTATCATACTTTAATCAACATGTCAAATTTTGGCATGCATCTCAATTATCGTTAAACATCAGTGTTCTTTCGAACAAATCCTTTCAAGAGTGTCATCAAGTCTATCATTGTATCTATGGTGTTGAGTATCTCCAAAGCTAAACTCTTAAGACAATCACACATCACCTAAGTCATTATTTAGAGACATTCTCGTGTTCTATTTGTTTGGAAAAATTATTTCCAAGGCAAGACTCGGTTAACTACAATAATTAGAGTAAAATCTTACTTATATAATTACTCATGCAAACAAAAGCTCCACTCTAATTATCAAGGCTTACAGTCACTAGCATAACATCTCAACAATACTACTAACTAGCATAGGCATTTTAAACTTAATAAGTGTGAGTTATAAGACATACCTCTCACTCGTGTCTTCACGTTTATATTCCATACAATATGTTATTTCAAAACTCAAACCAAATCACCCTCTTGCAAATATTAAAGCAACAAAGGAAAATGGAACCACTTTTAAGAGAAATGATAAAATGAAAAAATAGGTTTGTATTTTTGAAGATTGAGATAGAGATAATACAACATTGGTGACAAATCTCGGCTAGGAAAACTTCAAACTAAATACAAACAAACGAAAAAAGAAAAAGAAATGAGAAAGCAAAGTGTTGGAATAAGTCCAACACAACCATTTAAAATCTCACATGGAGTTAAACTAGAACCTCATTATTACATAAATAAATGCCACTCTCGATTTTTGGGGAGACTTCCTCAAGTTTAGGATTTTGCAAGCCCTTTTGTGCTTTATTGTGGCGGTGGCGGATAAGATTCAATGTTCTGTTGGCTACTCCAATATATGGGCGAAGTGAGATGACAAATTCTAAGTAGTGTCACAGAGGTTTATGCCGAGGTTGTTCATGATGTCGATGGCACCTCCGAGCATGTACATGTTGTCATACATGGTGTAGGGGTTATGCGGCTTCTATTCTTGTTCAGGTCCTTCTTCTCCTTGTTCTACTTCATCATCCTCTTCTAGCATATCCACTTTGGGTTGGCTTTCTTCACCCGTGTAGCATAATGCAGACGTCCATCCTCGATAAAGAATAGATAGTGAGGTACAATAGCAGGGTATACAACCCCAACTCTAGGTATGTGTAACACCCCAGTATTAGCTAATCCTAATTATGGTTTTGATTGTGCATGCATAAGCATCATTGTTTTTGCTAAAATAAAAATGCAAATAAGAAAACACAAAACCCTAAACCCTATTTTCCCCTCTCTCTAAAAGAATTCAAAAGGTTTTGAATTTTGAAAACTACCAACACTATTGAAGCCCAAACTGAATAAAAGGGCCCCACGGTATTTCATATATTTTAGAAACCCTCTAGTATTTTCAAACAACTCAAAATAGAAAAGTATTTGAAAATGCAAAGAGAAAAGAAGAAAATTAAATGGAAAATGTTTTCAGAAATAAAAAACAAAGACAGCAGCAAAACCAGGCCGGCCCATCTCCTCTCTTCCTATCTCTACCGCTCAGCATAGCACCTGCAGCCCAAGTCGCATCCCAGCCAAGGCCCAACCCGTATACCCTTTCGGCCTCCCTTGGTCGTCGTCTTCCCCGCGCCTCCAAGCTGCTGCCTGGCGTTGTCGATGCCATCGATCCGTGCCATGCCATGCTCGCCACCGCGCTATGCCCTAGAGCCGAGGATAAGAACGACGCTGAGACATCTCTCTCCCCCTGGTTACCTCTCTCGCTCCCGCAAGCTTCCTCTCATTCCCCAACAATCCAGAACCCTAGCCGCCTAGATGTTGCTCGTCGATGTTGCTCCCGGCCACCCCATGACTAGCCGAAGTCCCCTCAAGCTCCACCTCGACGTGCCGGTCCTTCTCACCGATGGAATCGATGTCACATGTCAGGAATCATCCGCAACGACCATGTCTCCCCGAACTCCGACCGCCACCATTGTTGTCAATCGCTGCCGTTCCCGATCGCGCCCTGCCTCGCCGACCACCTCTTCGGGCTCCTGGTGAGCATGCAGTGCTCAGGCACCACCCCGCGCCTCCCTACCTCTCTGGTTTGTCCTTGCCTCGTGTGCTGCCGCTGGCCTTTGTCGTAGTCGTGTAACGTCCCCAACCTTTAATAAGATTGAGTCCCCTGTGTTTACAATGCTAGTCCCTGGATCAATAGCTAGCATCCACAGTTCAGATGTAATATCAAGAAACAAAGGTCATAATACAACTTTATAACCAGGAATAAAATAGTTTTATTACATCAAACTTAGCTCATTGGCTAACTACATTACATTGCAGCGGAATAACTATAGTCATGGGTCCTTCATCTTCAAAGTGCCACAGGCAGATGTTGGTTGTAGACTTTGTAATCCTAATCAATCAATCTTCACTAAAATCAATCAAACCTGCAACATCATAAGTTACAGCCACAAGGGTCAATACATTTGAATTGTATTGGCAAGTGATACTTTGGTAGTATAGTGGAGTCTATCATCTATATGCATTTTGGCTAAGTGGAGTTGAGGCTTGCATTGCTCAAAATAGATTTTTCCTATCATTTTTGAAAACACTAAGTTTTGTTTGGCAAAAACTTTCCAAGACATCTACTAATCAAAGACTGGAGATCCACTCAGGGCATCTACCAATCAAAGACTGAAGATTTGCTTGGCAAAAACAATTTCCCAATCTAAGATTTTGAGATCCTTGTACAAAGCCATCTCTCCATCAAAGATTGAAGAATTTCACACAACCCTTGTTCACCCACAAGTTTTAATTTAGAAAATTGGAGTGATGAGATTCTTGAAGTTTCCATGTCTTGATGCTCAAATTGTCCTTTACCAGGGACATGGCTAAGTACTTAGGTTTTACACTCTGCAGAGGTGGTGCACTTTCCCCACAAGACTTGGTTTCCCAAGACAAAATCTTTCAGAAGCATTCCCTTAGACCATCATGGACGCGTTCCAACCTATCAAACACTACCACCCACTGTCCATATGGCTAAGTTCTTGCAACCTATATGATCATGGCAGAGCCCATATTGCCAAGTGGTTGCACTTGAAGCTTCTCAACATTTGACATCTCAAATCTCTTTGTTCCTGGGTGGCCATCCACAAGTGAGATACACAAGGTTCACCAGTCCTCTGGCCTTGTGTAACCACTCAACACAAACCATTCCTTCCATTCCACCCAGGTGATTCATTAACTTAGTTGTTTTATTAAACAAAACACAAGTCCTTAGACTTAGAATATTTTTCCATAGTGTGAATATATATATCCCACCCATGTTTTCTATTAGCTAGACTAAGCTTGAGAGTAATAGGATTCTTAACTAGGAAAATCCTTTTAAGGATTCATTCTACTAGTTTTCTTATAGCAAGGTCTATACTTAGCAAAATAAAAACCATGCAAGTTTTACTTAGCAAAAACACTAATGCATAGTGAAAATAATGGGATAATGATATGAAGCATCACTTGCCTTTTTGGTAGAGGGTATAGGTTTACTCCTTGATCTTGCTAGTCTCACTCTTCTCTAACTTCACTACAAGTCAATCAAGCAAACACAAACTCAATCCACCAATCAAGCAAAACAACACACATAAAATAACAAAGTCAAGGCAATGCATGCAAGCATGCAAAGGATGGTTCTAATTGTAAAGGTGGTCTCCACTAGGCTTCTAAACTTTGTAAGTTCCAAATTGGTCATTTATCAAAATGGCAAAGTTAAAGAAATGCATGCAAGCATGCCAAGCTTTGTTTTGTTTTGAAAAAGGGGTTCCTAATGGGTCATAGACTTTTGGGAACACCTATTGGTCATTTTGTGAAGTGGCTAAGTCATTTGCAAAAGGTTTCACTATAAAACCATTTGCAAAACAAAGTATCACTCTATGTGGTGTAGAAACATTTTTACTAAGGCTTTAACCTATAGGGTTCACTCAATGAGTTGCTATTGCAAAACTTGGTGTTTTGGGGTCTGTAGGTTTGGTTCAAACATTTTCTCAAAGTTTTCTTTATGAAAGCATTTTCATAAACAAAACAAATAGTTTTAGTTAGCTAGAAATGGACTAAACTAATTAATCCATCCTATTCTTTTCCAAAATCACTTTCCAAACTATGGGTTGGTTCCTATGGTCAGTAAGGTCTCAACAAACTAATTTGCAAAGGTTTTAACCTAAATATCATTTTTAAATGATTTTTCTAATGTTAGCAAGCACACAAAAGAATCTACAAAGTTAAACAAGTTAACAGATACTATTTGCTAAACTAAGGGTAGGCTTGGTTAGAGCTTGTCTTTCTGATTCCAACGACATCAAATTTGTAAAATTTGGATGTGTGGATCCAAAGATACAAGGGTTTGAAGTTTGCAAAAGTTTCTGTTTTCAAATTCTGTTTTAAACAGAACTGGGGACACGTGGCGTATTCTTATTCGCCCGTACCGGTTCGGTGTGGATCGGCAACGTGGAGCGTTAGATCTAAGTTAAATCGTGCGGTCCAGAGCTAGCACTTACCCCTTCGCTAACATTCTATCATATCCGTCAGATCTGGATCCTACGGTTGTTAGCACGCTTGCCAAAGATCGGTGGCGCTGTGCGGCGGCAGACGGCGGCGGCGCTCTGGCGGTGGAGTTCCGGCTAACACAGGAAGCGAGAGAGAGGGAGGAGTGGCTCACAGTGATCGCCGAGGCACGGGGAAGCTCAACATGCTGCTGGCTTGACAAGGGGTGCTCTGGTTTAGCCGCGATTCCTCGCCGGAGTGGAGGACGTCGACGGATGGCTCTGCTCGTAGTCGAAGACGGTGCTGTGGACCACGAGATGGCAAACGAAAGTCTGGGTTAGACGCAGGAGATCATGTCGGAGCTATGGGCGTGAACGAGAGGGCTCGGGGCGGTCGAGGCTTACCGGGGCACGTTGCCGGAGAAGAAGCAGACACGGCGGCGCTTGGAGCTTGTCGGAGTCGTCGCTACAGATCACCCTAAGGCAAAACAAAGGCACGGTAAGATGCGGGTCATCATGGAGTTCACGTGAGCATGATCGAGAGGTGCTGGGGCGGACGGAGTTCACCTGGAAAGCTCGCCGGAGAAACGGCAGACGGCGGTGTGGTGCTGTGGTCGTTGTTGTCGAGGCTCTGGGGTACCCGCGGATGAATGGGTGGTATGGACAGAAGCGCCAGGGAGTGGAGAAGCTGCTAGGGTGCTCGGGGAGGCAAGGCAGTGGCTGGGCTCGCCGGAATTGAGGAGAGAGCTCGTCGGTGACGGCGGTGGTGCAGAGGGAATTGGCGACAGCCTAGTGGCCGAGAGGAAGAGTGGTCTGGGGGAAAGGGAGGAGGGGACGCTGGCGTTTAAATGGGCGTTGTCGCTGGACTGAATAAACGCGGCAGTAACTCGAATTGATGCGAGCTTTCAACGGGCAGAAACGGCCGGCGAAGTCTGGGGGAGACGGGGTCGCGGGGAGGACGATGAACAGCTGTCGGTGGGGTCCTCTGGTCAGTGGGAAAAGAAAGGAGGGAGGGGTCCACTTGTCAGTCTCTTTGCGGGTTGTTTAGTCGGTGAGGAAAAACGGTTCGGGTGTGGGAACAGGTGGGGTCCGCTTGGCAGTGAAAGAAAAGGGAGTGGGAGTGGGGTCCAGATGTCATTCTCTGTGCGGGTAGGTTTCTTAGTGAGAAGAGATTTCTTCGGGGGAGAGAACAGGTGGGCTACTATTGGGCTAGTTGGGTTGGGCCTGTTTTCTTATTTTTTTTCTGTCTAACTCTTTTTCTTTTTCTAATTCTTTTCCTGTTTTGAATTTCAAACAATTATTCACACTTTCAAACAACACTCAAATCAATTCAAACAATCAACCAAACTTTTCATTTGAATTTGGTTCTGTTTGGCAACATAATCCAAATCTCAAAATGAAATATTATTTTTATTTAATTTAGGATCCATTTAATAATTAAAGAAAATGGATCTTTAGTTATTAGGGTTTGATTTATTTAATAAAATTTCCATTTGAAATCCAATTATTTTCAAAACCAAACCAGTAGGTTTTATTTTGAAAATAAGGAATACTTGGAAACTTATTTAAATAAATAAATAAGTTTTGGTGTTTAATTAAAATGGGAAAGCCTTTACTTAAATAAAATTGGATATTTAAATCCTTATTATTTTATTTAAATAATCCTTTACTCATTTTAATCAAAGCAAAACCTTTTAATAAAAGATTTCAAAGTAGTAATAAAATACTTGGTGTTCATTTAAAATGGAAAAAAGCCTTTACTTAAATAAAATTTGGATATTTAAATCCTTATTATTTTATTTAAATAAACCTTTATTCATTTTATCAAAACAAAATATTTTATTACAAAAGCTTGGCCAAAATTAATTTGGCTCACCTTTTCATTTGAAAACAAAGTCTTTTATTAAAAGATCCAAAATAGTATTTCCAAAACAATTTATTTTCCTTTATCAAATGTTTATCTTTTTAATCCCTTTAGGATTATAATTGTTCACCAATTGATGTGGGCTTTTGGCAAAGGCTTTATTAGCTTTTGGAATTTCAATTTCCTTATCTTTTATATTCACAAGATCTTGTTTATGGTTCCAAACTAAGTGAAACCAATCTCTATGGTCTTTTTTGATCCTTTGTGATTATTTGTTGATCAACTTTGGTATGGATCAAATCCATAGATTTGGAGATACTTTGGAAAATGATTTCCTTCCATTAGGGCTTAGGGATTTGGATTACTTTCCAAATGTTCAAATTTCCAGATACATTCATTGAGGAATGCATTTCCCTTGATTTGGATTTTGTTGAATTCAAACTTCCACCAAAGTTTGCTCAAGATGGGATTTTAAGTTTCCTTTTAGAAACAAAAGTTTCTTTTTACCCTGATTTTCAACAAAATTTTATTTTGTTTAATTTATTTTTCACATTACAAGATTTGGAAAATCTTGGGATGTGACAGGCTACCACCCTTAAAATAAATCTCGTCCCGAGATTTGGGGAGGCTAGGGTTACAAGCAGGTACAACTAGGGTACTACCACCCTTAAAATTTTTCAAACTAAACTACATCTTGGCTTGCTGGGAATCTTGAGGAAAACTTCTGCTTAGTGTCCTTGTTTTCATGCTTGACTCATGGGCCAAGGTTGAGTTTCTCCATAGGCTTGTTTATCTTGTTCTTCATCTTTTCTGGACAATTGCTTACATAGTGTCCTGGTTCCTTGCAATTGAAACAGTGGATATCTTGGAGTTCTTTCCGTTGCTCTTGTGGACAAATTGCTACATAGTGGCCTAGCTCTTTGCAGTTGTTGCACACTACTTGGCCGATCTCTTTATTCTTCGGGTTCTCTGGGCATCCACTGGGGTAGTGTCCCATTTCCTTACATTTACGACATTGCACAAGGCTCATGTCTTGCCTTGGTTTCTTGGGCTTCTTTGATCCTTTGAATTGGGTTGTCTTGTTTGGAGGTATAAGTGGTCCTTTTCCTTTGTCATCAACATTCTTGGATCCTTCTTGTTTCCTTTGTTCAACAATGGCATAGATGGGGCATTGAATAGGTACATGGTCGTTTCCTTCACAAAGGTAACAAGTAACTTGAGATGTGGGGCATTGGCCAACTGGATGTTCCTCTTCACAATTGGGGCATTGATCTTCATGCTCCTTGGAAGTGTGATCCTTGTCTCCACAAATAATGCAAGCTGGGGCTCCATCTAGAATAATATTCTTGCCATCCTTGTTGTCATACACTCTTTTAGGATAGTTTTCTTCCATGCTGATCATTTGATTAGTCACCTTAAGCATCAGTTGGGATTGTTCTTCCAAAAACTTTTGCAAGGTAGGGTCTTTATCACTATTGTTGGCTATGAACTGAGCTGTTAGTTGGCTCAATTGGTGTTGGGTTGCTAGGAGTTCTCTCATGTTGTCCTCTTGGTTGTTGTTGTTGTCATCATCCTTGATGCTGGAGTCTCTTGGAGAAGTCATCTGTTTGGGTTGGATTGGGATTAAATAGGCAAAAGATATTTCTAAGGAGTCAATCCTAATCACACACATTACAAATCACACAAGCAATGTGCAAGCAATCACAAACAAACACTCCACTCAAACACAAGTTTCAAGCATAACTTAGGCAACAAAATATTTTTGTTACCACATAAGTTGGTGGGTTTGACTTAACAAAAATACGGTGGTCCATCTATATGGTTCACTTGTTATCTTTCCATCCTTCTTGGTTGATTCTTCTTGATTGAGATCATGGTTCCTTTGGGAAAAACTCTTGGTCACAAATACTTCAAAGGTGATGATGGCTCCTTCTAAGTTGTGTTTCCTTAGTCTTCAAGTGAAATGTTACTCAAGACTTGTATTCTTTAGTGATATCCAAGTTGAAGTCCTTGGTGTACATGTTGAAGATGCTGAAGTCATTAGAGTTGAAGGTATTGAAGAAGTCCTTTGCACATGATGAAGTCTTTGGTCATGGGGTAGGCTTTCCATTGAGTTTGAAGTAGAAGAGAAGTAGAGTTGAAATCAAAATGGTTGAGGAAAGAGTTTACAAGATTTGTTTTTGTAAATAAGTTTTGGAATAAGACAACTCCTATTGTCTAAGGGTTTTTGTCCAATCCTAGGGTTTACAAATCCTACAGGCAACACAACCTGGCTCTGATACCATTCTGTAACGTCCCCAACCTTTAATAAGATTGAGTCCCCTGTGTTTACAATGCTAGTCCCTGGATCAATAGCTAGCATCCACAGTTCAGATGTAATATCAAGAAACAAAGGTCATAATACAACTTTATAACCAGGAATAAAATAGTTTTATTACATCAAACTTAGCTCATTGGCTAACTACATTACATTGCAGCGGAATAACTATAGTCATGGGTCCTTCATCTTCAAAGTGCCACAGGCAGATGTTGGTTGTAGACTTTGTAATCCTAATCAATCAATCTTCACTAAAATCAATCAAACCTGCAACATCATAAGTTACAGCCACAAGGGTCAATACATTTGAATTGTATTGGCAAGTGATACTTTGGTAGTATAGTGGAGTCTATCATCTATATGCATTTTGGCTAAGTGGAGTTGAGGCTTGCATTGCTCAAAATAGATTTTTCCTATCATTTTTGAAAACACTAAGTTTTGTTTGGCAAAAACTTTCCAAGACATCTACTAATCAAAGACTGGAGATCCACTCAGGGCATCTACCAATCAAAGACTGAAGATTTGCTTGGCAAAAACAATTTCCCAATCTAAGATTTTGAGATCCTTGTACAAAGCCATCTCTCCATCAAAGATTGAAGAATTTCACACAACCCTTGTTCACCCACAAGTTTTAATTTAGAAAATTGGAGTGATGAGATTCTTGAAGTTTCCATGTCTTGATGCTCAAATTGTCCTTTACCAGGGACATGGCTAAGTACTTAGGTTTTACACTCTGCAGAGGTGGTGCACTTTCCCCACAAGACTTGGTTTCCCAAGACAAAATCTTTCAGAAGCATTCCCTTAGACCATCATGGACGCGTTCCAACCTATCAAACACTACCACCCACTGTCCATATGGCTAAGTTCTTGCAACCTATATGATCATGGCAGAGCCCATATTGCCAAGTGGTTGCACTTGAAGCTTCTCAACATTTGACATCTCAAATCTCTTTGTTCCTGGGTGGCCATCCACAAGTGAGATACACAAGGTTCACCAGTCCTCTGGCCTTGTGTAACCACTCAACACAAACCATTCCTTCCATTCCACCCAGGTGATTCATTAACTTAGTTGTTTTATTAAACAAAACACAAGTCCTTAGACTTAGAATATTTTTCCATAGTGTGAATATATATATCCCACCCATGTTTTCTATTAGCTAGACTAAGCTTGAGAGTAATAGGATTCTTAACTAGGAAAATCCTTTTAAGGATTCATTCTACTAGTTTTCTTATAGCAAGGTCTATACTTAGCAAAATAAAAACCATGCAAGTTTTACTTAGCAAAAACACTAATGCATAGTGAAAATAATGGGATAATGA
This sequence comes from Avena sativa, assembly GCA_916181665.1. Taxonomy (NCBI): domain Eukaryota; kingdom Viridiplantae; phylum Streptophyta; class Magnoliopsida; order Poales; family Poaceae; genus Avena; species Avena sativa. The sequence continues at coordinate 691,692,116 of OV702289.1, forward strand.
TATGAAGCATCACTTGCCTTTTTGGTAGAGGGTATAGGTTTACTCCTTGATCTTGCTAGTCTCACTCTTCTCTAACTTCACTACAAGTCAATCAAGCAAACACAAACTCAATCCACCAATCAAGCAAAACAACACACATAAAATAACAAAGTCAAGGCAATGCATGCAAGCATGCAAAGGATGGTTCTAATTGTAAAGGTGGTCTCCACTAGGCTTCTAAACTTTGTAAGTTCCAAATTGGTCATTTACCAAAATGGCAAAGTTAAAGAAATGCATGCAAGCATGCCAAGCTTTGTTTTGTTTTGAAAAAGGGGTTCCTAATGGGTCATAGACTTTTGGGAACACCTATTGGTCATTTTGTGAAGTGGCTAAGTCATTTGCAAAAGGTTTCACTATAAAACCATTTGCAAAACAAAGTATCACTCTATGTGGTGTAGACACATTTTTACTAAGGCTTTAACCTATAGGGTTCACTCAATGAGTTGCTATTGCAAAACTTGGTGTTTTGGGGTCAATAGGTTTGGTTCAAACATTTTCTCAAAGTTTTCTTTATGAAAGCATTTTCATAAACAAAACAAATAGTTTTAGTTAGCTAGAAATGGACTAAACTAATTAATCCATCCTATTCTTTTCCAAAATCACTTTCCAAACTATGGGTTGGTTCCTATGGTCAGTAAGGTCTCAACAAACTAATTTGCAAAGGTTTTAACCTAAATATCATTTTTAAATGATTTTTCTAATGTTAGCAAGCACACAAAAGAATCTGCAAAGTTAAACAAGTTAACAGATACTATTTGCTAAACTAAGGGTAGGGTTGGTTAGAGCTTGTCTTGCTGATTCCAAGGACATCAAATTTGTAAAATTTGGACGTGTGGATCCAAAGATACAAGGGTTTGAAGTTTGCAAAAGTTTCTGTTTTCAAATTCTGTTTTAAACAGAACTGGGGACACGTGGCGTATTCTTATTCGCCCGTACCGGTTCGGTGTGGATCGGCAACGTGGAGCGTTAGATCTAAGTTAAATCGTGCGGTCCAGAGCTAGCACTTACCCCTTCGCTAACATTCTATCATATCCGTCAGATCTGGATCCTATGGTTGTTAGCACGCTTGCCAAAGATCGGTGGCGCTGTGCGGCGGCAGACGGCGGCGGCGCTCTGGCGGTGGAGTTCCGGCTAACACAGGAAGCGAGAGAGAGGGAGGAGTGGCTCACAGTGATCGCCGAGGCACGGGGAAGCTCAACGTGCTGCTGGCTTGACAAGGGGTGCTCTGGTTTAGCCGCGATTCCTCGCCGGAGTGGAGGACGTCGACGGATGGCTCTGCTCGTAGTCGAAGACGGTGCTGTGGACCACGAGATGGCAAACGAAAGTCTGGGTTAGACGCAGGAGATCATGTCGGAGCTATGGGCGTGAACGAGAGGGCTCGGGGCGGTCGAGGCTTACCGGGGCACGTTGCCGGAGAAGAAGCAGACACGACGGCGCTTGGAGCTTGTCGGAGTCGTCGCTACAGATCGCCCTAAGGCAAAACAAAGGCACGGTAAGATGCGGGTGATCATGGGGTTCACGTGAGCATGATCGAGAGGTGCTGGGGCGGACGGAGTTCACCTGGAAAGCTCGCCGGAGAAACGGCAGACGGCGGTGTGGTGCTGTGGTCGTTGTTGTCGAGGCTCTGGGGTACCCGCGGATGAATGGGTGGTATGGACAGAAGCGCCAGGGAGTGGAGAAGCTGCTAGGGTGCTCGGGGAGGCAAGGCAGTGGCTGGGCTCGCCGGAATAGAGGAGAGAGCTCATCGGTGACGACGGTGGTGCAGAGGGAATTGGCGACAGCCTAGTGGCCGAGAGGAAGAGTGCTCTGGGGGAAAGGGAGGAGGGGACGCTGGCGTTTAAATGGGCGTTGTCGCTGGACTGAATAAACGCGGCAGTAACTCGAATTGATGCGAGCTTTCAACGGGCAGAAACGGCCGGCGAAGTCTGGGGGAGACGGGGTCGCGGGGAGGACGATGAACAGCTGTCGGTGGGGTCCTCTGGTCAGTGGGAAAAGAAAGGAGGGAGGGGTCCACTTGTCAGTCTCTTTGCGGGTTGTTTAGTCGGTGAGGAAAAACGGTTCGGGTGTGGGAACAGGTGGGGTCCGCTTGGCAGTGAAAGAAAAGGGAGTGGGAGTGGGGTCCAGATGTCATTCTCTGTGCGGGTAGTGTGAGAAGAGATTTCTTCGGGGGAGAGAACAGGTGGGCTACTATTGGGCTAGTTGGGTTGGGCCTGTTTTCTTATTTTTTTTTCTGTCTAACTCTTTTTCTTTTTCTAATTCTTTTCCTGTTTTGAATTTCAAACAATTATTCACACTTTCAAACAACACTCAAATCAATTCAAACAATCAACCAAACTTTTCATTTGAATTTGGTTCTGTTTGGCAACATAATCCAAATCTCAAAATGAAATATTATTTTTATTTAATTTAGGATCCATTTAATAATTAAAGAAAATGGATCTTTAGTTATTAGGGTTTGATTTATTTAATAAAATTTCCATTTGAAATCCAATTATTTTCAAAACCAAACCAGTAGGTTTTATTTTGAAAATAAGGAATACTTGGAAACTTATTTAAATAAATAAATAAGTTTTGGTGTTTAATTAAAATGGGAAAGCCTTTACTTAAATAAAATTGGATATTTAAATCCTTATTATTTTATTTAAATAATCCTTTACTCATTTTAATCAAAGCAAAACCTTTTAATAAAAGATTTCAAAGTAGTAATAAAATACTTGGTGTTCATTTAAAATGGAAAAAAGCCTTTACTTAAATAAAATTTGGATATTTAAATCCTTATTATTTTATTTAAATAAACCTTTATTCATTTTATCAAAACAAAATATTTTATTACAAAAGCTTGGCCAAAATTAATTTGGCTCACCTTTTCATTTGAAAACAAAGTCTTTTATTAAAAGATCCAAAATAGTATTTCCAAAACAATTTATTTTCCTTTATCAAATGTTTATCTTTTTAATCCCTTTAGGATTATAATTGTTCACCAATTGATGTGGGCTTTTGGCAAAGGCTTTATTAGCTTTTGGAATTTCAATTTCCTTATCTTTTATATTCACAAGATCTTGTTATTGTTCCAAACTAAGTGAAACCAATCTCTATGGTCTTTTTTGATCCTTTGTGATTATTTGTTGATCAACTTTGGTATGGATCAAATCCATAGATTTGGAGATACTTTGGAAAATGATTTCCTTCCATTAGGGCTTAGGGATTTGGATTACTTTCCAAATGTTCAAATTTCCAGATACATTCATTGAGGAATGCATTTCCCTTGATTTGGATTTTGTTGAATTCAAACTTCCACCAAAGTTTGCTCAAGATGGGATTTTAAGTTTCCTTTTAGAAACAAAAGTTTCTTTTTACCCTGATTTTCAACAAAATTTTATTTTGTTTAATTTATTTTTCACATTACAAGATTTGGAAAATCTTGGGATGTGACAAGTCGTCTCTCCGGTGACCACCTCGCAGCGGCACCGCCTCTTTTAGGTCCGCCTTGAAGCGCTGGTTCGAACGCATGTAGCCGCACATCTCCGCGCGATCCCCTATGTCGCCACCGGCTACCGTCTGCCGCGCTATCGTCGTGGTGACATGGTGCTTGCGTCAGCACTGCGCAAGCTTTGCCATGGTGGCACCTGGCGTGTCCCATGGCCCACCCATCAGTCACCACGGCTAGCCTATGCGTTAGTGTAAAAATAATTAAATGCCCAGTGTGACGTCAGCCCCGTGTCATAATGACGCAGTAAATCTATTTAAATAATTTTAGAAAAGGGTTTTAATCTTATAAATTCAATATGTGTTCTTCTGTAATTCAGAAAAATACAAATAATATATCAAAATATTCAGAAAAATGAGATCTGCACTTTAGCATCAAAATCATGCATTGTTCAACACCTTTTATTACAAGTTTAATTAGAAGAACAAATGAACCCCTGCAGGTGATTATGAGGTTCCCCCTATTCAAGGGTTTGTGACCCTTGGACCCTGTTTAAAATGGTCGAGCATGCCTTAGGGTTACATTTCAATACAATTTAACTTGCAATATCATCATCCTTGTTTGAGCATTGCATCGATGCCATGTGTTGATTGTTTCCTCTTTCTTTTCGGTGTTTTTGGTTCTTCCCGGTAGAATAGAATATCAAGATCCAGATCGAAGACCGAGATCAACACCACCGAAGATCGACAAACAATACTTGACCAACTATAATCAAGTCAAGAACAAGGCTTCCGAAGATCTGCTTTTTGGTTATCAACAAGCAAAGGCAAGTATAGCCCCACCATTATACAATCCTATGGTTTTAAAAGCATTTCAATTCTTACCATGATGCATATGATTCTACTGTGGTCTTTTATCGATAGATAGAGTATCATATCTACTGCATTACTCCCTTTGAGCTTATATTACCTAATCCACTGCTCCTAGCACAATTAGGTTTGGCTTGTGTGCACTGCTAGAGCTGTTATATGTGTCTTGGTTAGACATGCTTAGCTGTCAGTGCTGGTTCATCCCGATGATGTACCAAATCCAGAGAATCTAGTATGACAGGAGAACGATGTGTACTGATGAGGTAAGATCAGTGGTAAAGGTTAAATATGCTAAGGCTTGTATGGGAGGCCACGGTGAGATGTGGTTTTTGTAGTCCCATGCTCACCATTAGTAGGACCTGAGTTCTTGCCTTTGGAACCGAGACGAGCGTACAGCCACACGAGGCCTAGAAAACCTCACGAGTAACTAACTTTCCTAGTAGATTCCATGATTCACATAGTTCGCACGTTACATTCGAGATATGCATAGAAAACATTTTGAAAGATTTGGCGGGTGAAGGTGCATCATAACAGGTAGGTAAGCGTGACCGGGGTTACTTGGGGTCGACGGAGCCCCTGATAAACTAACCTCACCTCACATCTCTAGGGACCAGCTTCGGGACTTGACCCGTTACGGCGGAACCATCCTTAGGGTGTGACTCATGGTATCGGCGAAAGCAAGGTAAAGGTCATCTGTAACCACCATGTGCCGGCCTTCCAAGGAAGATGGCTAATCATGTGGCATTAAGAGTCGGTTGGTACGTGTGGGTAAAGTTGTACACCCCTACATGGTTAAATATTTTTGAAAAGTCATGTTCATGGTTATGAATGTTTGGTGACCGAATTCTAAGATCATAGAGAACAACAACCTAATTGTGAAACTTAGAGGTTTCAACGTGTGCTTAAGGATGCTTCCTCATGGGTACGAGGGGGTGATCCTAGTTGATGGGTGATGATGATTTGGTGGATATCAAAGATGATGATCAATTATTTGGAGATGTCACTCTATTATCCCCTTTTAAATTATTTTGATTAGACGATGTCGTCGGATTGATGACAAGTACGCCATGAGGGGGTCCTCGGGGCGTGCGGAAGAGAGGGGTGTGAGACGTACGGTGTTCCGGGACGGTGATCACACAAGTTTACCCAGGTTCGAATCCACCGGCTTTGGACGGATCCTCTCATGGCGTACTTGTCATCAATCCGACGACAGTTGGCGCCCACCGTGGGGAAAGTGAGCTTCGGATCTGTGTTCCGAGCGGAATCTGCAAGAATCGGAATCGCAATACTATCGCCATTGGTCGCATCCTCTACGCCAGTGACGTCCCTCTCATCGTCCTAGACAAGACTTGGATTCTGGCTAGGGAAGCCGTGACCACCTACACCATCATGTCTTTCAGCGAGATCGATGTTTACATCAGTTTCGCTGAACCTGCCCCACCCACCCCAGTGGTGATGAAAGAGGCAGAAGAAATTTCTGGGTCCCCCCTGTCCGCGGAGGCGGCAGAGTTCCGGATCTCAGAAAACCCTAATCCCACCCAGCCCGCACCAGTTGCGGAGATAGTAGAGAAAGCTGAACCTGAGGCAGATCTCGCGGTGAATGTCGGATCTGGAGTGGATCTCCCTAGAGAGTATGAATCCCAGATCGATCCACCTGTAGAGGTCAAAATCCAGGAAGAGCAAGAAGTTAACTCTGGTTCCGGCTTTGATGACGCCGGGACGGACATGCCCTTCCTGAGATACACACTAAGACGCATGATGATGCAAAACTTAGGCGTAGATGCAATCCTCGAGACCATCAGGCATTTCGACGAAGCCTACTATGAAGACCGCAGTTATCTCAGGAGGAGCACATCGCACTTTGTCGGATATGTGGGATCCGGATTCGGCTCCGCCGATGCTGGAGACAACGCCGACTCTGTGCTGGAGGCTATCGGAACAAGCGTCGAATTACCGGCATCTTCGGATGACTCCATGACGGTGGCAGATTTCTGGAAGTTCTCCACGGAATATGAAGAGGAGATTAACTCCACAGCTGCTGCAAAAGGAGAAGACATGGACAAAGGATCCGGAGAAAACTCTCCCAAAGCACATGACAACATGGATCTCGGAGATGATCCCGTGAACCAAATGGCCGAAAGTACCGATCAAAGTTTGACTCCGGGAAACGGGCCCAAAGCCGTCTTTGCTACCGGCGCTGCCAAGAAGGCAAAGAAGAAGAACAAGACCCCAACAAAAGACCCTTCGACAGAGGAGGTGATTGCCGAAGAATATGAGGAAGACTCGGATGGAGCACTTATCCCAGACGAGCCCATAGAAGAGTCAGTGGATGGACACGTGATCACTAAAGGTGTGCATAAACTCATTGATGTTGCATTAACCACACCTATCCCTACAGCTGCAGAACTTACTATTGAAGAGCTGGATGAAAGGGCCCAGGCCCTAGAAGTGCGTCGCCAAGTACTCCTCGATGAAGCCAAAAACCTTGAGGAAGAAAAGAAACACATGCAAACTGCGGAGAAGTACAACTCCAGGCAACATCAGAAGACCAAGAAACGTCATACTCATGATGACCAATTCCCGCAGATTCACAAAGTCCTCTTTGGAGGAGAACATGGGATGCCTCGACGCGACAACAACGAGGATTGGGTGTATCCAACTCCAGTGTAAAACACCGTTGCGGCTCAAGAAATCCTATCTGGTAATCCAGGCCGAGAGCAGATCCGATTAGGCATTAAACTACTCAACAAGGGTCTGGAGCAGCAAAAGGTCGCCCTGTCCGGAAGCCAAAAAATGGTCTCCCATTCTGACCAATGTCGCACGGATTCGGCCTAGAATGACGTAAGACCCCAACGTGTTCCGGAACAGCATCATTGTTCCGACCGTCGGGAAGACAACTACTTAAGAACCGGATCTTTAGGATAACACCACAAAGCTGCACATGACTGGCGTAACGTTACCCCACTTGCGTAGCAAGAGGCAATCGCCACACTGAATCTGAAGAATCCTCCCTGGCGAGAGTCGAAGGATCGCAGGGAAGAAGATAAAGAGAGATGTCGGGAGGAGGACCGACAAAGAATGCCACCTCCTAGACACGCAAGCCGTCCGGCTGACGGGCGAGGGAACGACGGACACCGTGTCGAGACAAACCGGCAGGGGGCTCGTCGTAATGAAGATCCTCCCCGGAACCGGAATAATGACGCTCCGGACGGAGGACGGTGATCAACCGAAAACAACCCAGCTGCTCCACCCTCTCCACCAAGTAGCCATCACAACGTCTCCCAAGGAGGACAAGGAGGGCATCGTGGTGGGGGAGGTGGTGGCAGAAGCCGAAGTCCGGCTCCAAGGCACCGCAGCCGCAACCGTCATTCGGGACGATCTTTATCCCCAAGTGACGTAAGACATAGGATCAATTCCAACATAAAAGCGCGGCGCTACGAAAACGATGATATATACATGGACCCAAAGTGCTTCGGACCACGTATAAGAGCCATAAAATTCCCAGAAGGATTTGCTATCTCAAGACATATTCAAGCCTACGACGGCATAGCTCGGCCAGATACTTGGATCTAGGATTTCTTCCAAGCTTACTGTATCGCCAAAGGCGGAAACAGCCTGGTCGCAACCCGATATCTCCCACTCATGTTGCGGAAGACGTCACAATCATGGCTCAATGAACTTCCGGAGAACACCATCCACAACTGGTATGACATGCAAAGTGCGTTCTTTCGGAATTTCGAAGGCACATACCGGAGGCCCTGTATGGTAGGAGACCTACAACGTTGCACCCAGAAAGCCGAAGAAACTTGCCGGGGTTATCTCGGATGATGGATCGACACCAAGAACTCTTGTGAAGGAGTAAACGACCAAACTGCGATTGGAGCTTTCATTGCAGGACTCCCAATTGGTTTACTACGTCATCGCTTGAAGTGTGACAAGGTCACTGATTTGGGAGAGATGATAGAAACAACGAGGAAGTATGCAGATGATGACGATGACATAGAAGGATTACTTAACGCCCTAGTTGTGCCACAGTCAGCAAAACAACCAAAGCAACAAGCTCAGAAGCGCAAGAACACCTCGGAAGAAAAGCCCAACGCGGAAACGACAGTGGTCACTGCTACTTTCGGGTCTGGAGGACGAGGAGGGCGTGGCGGTGGCCGTGGACGCGGTCGTGGGACATCAAGAGTCCAGGGTAGAGGAGACCAACAACCCAGAAAAACCTACTCCTGGGCCGACATTGCCAATAACCCATGTGTGCATCACTTAGATGCCAATGGGGTCTCGTCCCACACAAACGCTGAGTGTCATTTCAATGACGACATCAAGAAAGACGATACCATTGGCTATAGGGCTAAGCGGAAGAAGGGAAAGAAGAATCCCAAAAAAGATAAAGAGACCAAGGATGATTCCGACATGGAGGAAGCTGATGCTTCAAATCCCAAGCCGGAAGGGAAAAAGAACTTCCCGACAAAGAAATACACTTACGTCACCTTCCTCAGATCTCAACCAACTAAGGTCAAGAAAGCAGTTCTACATGAGCTCAACGCAACAGTTCTGGCTGTCCCTCAATTTTTGGACTGGTCAGAAGTGGCAATCACCTTTGACCGTGCTGATCATCCGCCTAAGTTGCACATGCGAGGAAAATACGCCTTAGTCATCAATCCACTTATTGACGGCTATGGTTTCTCCAAGACTCTCATGGACAGTGGCAACAACATTAATATTCTGTATGTCGAAACACTACGCCGAATGAAGATCTCGGAAACCCAGCTAAACTACAGCTCTGTGATCTTTCACGGAGTTGTCCCAGGAAGGCAAGCAAATTCCCTGGGGGGAAATCACTTTGGTTGTTACCTTTGGAACTCCAAAGAACTATCGGACGGAAGCACTTTCCTTCGAAGTGGTCCCGTTTAAGAGCGCTTACCATGCTATATTTGGACGTCTGGCTTACTGGTCTTTTATGTCTCGTCCATGTTACATTTGAAATATGATGAAAATTCTAGGTCCCAACGGCGTGATCACTATCAGGGGAGACCCGAAGAAAGCACGAGAGTGCGAGGATGGAAATGCCGCCTTTGCTGAAGTCGTGCTGCACGCCCAGGAGTACCAGGAGATCAAGAAGAGCATAGATCCGTCCGAGATGCCCGCAACAAAGAAGGAGGTGACAAAGCCGAATCCGGAGTTCAAGGCATCAGAAGAGACGAAGAAGACGCCGTTGAAGGATGATGATCCCTCCAAGGTAACCCAGATAGGCGTAGGCCTAGATAGCACATAGGAAAGCGTGCTCGTCAAGTTCCTCCAAGCAAATCAAGATTCTTCGCATGGCAGCCATCTGACATGACCGGAGTACCTAGGGAACTTGCCGAGCACTCTTTAAATGTACACCCGAACGCTAAACCCGTCAAACAGTCCCTACGACGTTTTGGCGATGAAAAGCGTAAGGCAATAGCTAAGGAACTAGCACGACTCGAGTTAGCTGGATTCATAGAAGAGGTCATCCACACTAAGTGGTCGGCCAATCCTGTAATGGTCCCTAAAAAGGACACCACTGATTTAAGGATGTGTGTTGATTATACTACCTTGAACAAGGCTTGTCCCAAATATCTGTTCACTCTGCCTAGGATTGATCAAGTTATCGATTCTACGACAGGCTCAGAACTCCTATGTTTTCTCGACGCATATTCCGGTTATCACCAAATTTGGATGAAGGAATCTGACAAAGTCAAAACTTCATTCATAACCCCCTTCGGAACCTTCTGTTTTGTTACGATGCCCTTTGGGCTGAAGAATGCAGGAGCTACGTACCAACGCACAATGCAGCGTTGCTTCCACGATAAAATCGAACGCAATGTACATGCATATGTGGATGATATTGCAGTAATGTCCAAAAAGAAGGAAACCTTGATTTCCGACTTGGAGGAAACATTTGCCAATCTACGAAAATACAACATAATTCTTAATTCGAAGAAATGCTTCTTTGGAATCCCAGCCGGAAAATTGTTAGGTTTTATCGTGTCTCAAAGAGGCATAGAGGTAAACCGAGACAAAATCAAGGCTATACCCAATATTTCCAGGCCAACTCGCCTGAAGGACGTACAAACACTAACTGGTTGCATTGCCGTAGTCAGTCGGTTTGTAAGCCGGCTCGGTGAAAGAGCCGCACCACTATACAAACTCCTGAAAAAGACCAAGAATTTTATGTGGACCGACAAAGCTGAAGCTGCACTGCAAGACCTGAAAGCAGTACTCTCATCTGCTCCCATCCTTGCAGCACCGGAACCACAGGAACCGATGTTGCTCTATCTTGCTGCGACAAACAAAGTCATCAGTATCGTCATGGTGGTGGAGAGACCGGAGGAAAATCAGGAACATTTGGTGCAGCGTCTGACTTACTATCTCAGAGAGGTCTTAACAGAATCAAAGCAGCGGTATCCGCACTATCAAAAGCTGGCTCACGGTGTGTTCTTAGCATCTCGTAAGTTACGACATTATTTTCAGGAACATCCAATTACCGTGGTGAGCAAAGCTCCCATGAGAGATATAATCAACAATAGTGACGCCACAGGACGCGTCGCCAAATGGGGCATAGAGCTTTCAGCTTTCGATATTGAGTACAAACCTCGTACAATAATCAAATCCCAAATCCTTGCTGACTTTGTCGCTGATTGGATAGAGACAACGGAGAGTATGACCCTACCAGAGTCAGAATACTGGACCCTACATTTTGATGGGTCTAAAGCGCTCGGGGGCTGGCGTGGTGCTCAAATCACCCCAAGGAGATAAACTTTTCTATGTATTGCAGATACACTTCACGGTGACAAATAACATTGCTGAATATGAAGCACTACTGAATGGAATCTGGATTGCTAAGGATATCGGCATCCGACGATTAATGTGTTACGGAGATTCGGATCTTGTTGCACAACAAGTATCGGATATCTGTAAGGCAAATAAGCACATGGCAGCATATAGGTTGTCATGGATGAACTATCTAAATCGTTTGAAGGGTTTGAAGTTCAACACATCCCTCGAACAGAAAATGAGGAAGCAGATGCACTATCTCGAATAGGCTCTGCCCGGAAAAAGGTCCCGGATGGCGCTTTTTAGAGCACCTCAAAGTTCCTCTATAAAAGGAGTGGACGAGGAATATCCAACCAAATCCGACTCACCTTTAGTAGCAGTTCTGGCTGTGATTCCCAGCTAGACTCAACCCTATCTTAATTTCTTGGTAGACGGAAAATTACCCGAAGACGAAGTTCTGAGCCGACAAATCATCCGACGAGCAAAAGCCTATACTATAATTAGTGGTGAGCTCTATAAGCGGAGTGCATCTGGGGTCTTTCAGCGCTGTGTATCTCCGGAAGAAGGAGTGGAAATCTTACGGGAAATCCACGAAGGCGAGTGTGGTCACCATGCTGCAGCCAAATCTTTAGTGGCAAAAGCTTTCCGACACGGTTTTTTCTGGCTTATAGCCAAGGCAGATGCCGAACGACTAGTTAAGACGTGCAAGGGCTGCCAAAAGTACACCAAACAAGCTCACGTTCCGGCTGATCAGCTGCGAACAATACCTATAACATGGCCTTTCACGGTCTGGGGGCTTGACATGGTAGGACCGTTTAAACGAGCTCCAAGTGGATTTACACACCTCTTAGTGATGGTGGATAAATTTACCAAATGGATTGAGGCTAAACCCGTCACTAGTTGTGATGGAGCAACAACCAGAAGATTTGTTGAGGATGTTATAATCTGATACGGTTATCCGTATAGCATTATCACGGACAATGGGAGTAACTTTTCTATGGGAGAGCTTGCCGAATTCTGCAATGAACAAAATATCCGGCTTGACATTGCGTTAGTCGCACATCCACAAGCTAATGGACAAGTCGAAAGAGCAAAAGGTTTAATCTTACAGGGCCTAAAACCGAGACTCGAAGCACCACTGCGACGTGCTGCGGGGGCTTGGACAGAGGAATTACCTTCTGTAATATGGAGTTAGCGAACAACTCCAAACAGGTCAACTGGATACACACCTTTCTTCTTGGTCTATGGCGCAGAAGCAGTTCTTCCTAGTGATTTAATTCACACTTCTCCTAGAGTGGCCATGTATATTGAGGAGGATGCCGAAATTTCTCGACAAAATGATCTCGACTTAGTCGAAGAAGTTCGCGCCGTTGCTAAAATGAGATCAACGGCCTATCAACAGAAGTTACGCAAGTATCATAGCCAGAGAGTCAGAAACCGGTCTTTCAATAAGGGCGATTTGCTTCTCCGGCTTATGCAGCAAAGAAAGCACAAACTTTCCCCAATATGGGAAGGGCCATTTTTAGTTAGTCGAGTATTACATAATGGTTCATACTACCTAACTGATATGCGACCAGTCAAAGAAAGACCTGCTACTAAGAAGAGAAAGAGAGTTGGAGGTAGTACAAATCCGAATGAATTAGACAGACCATGGAATATTGCTCAGCTACGTCCCTTTTATTCTTAGTTTATTTTTCTTTGTAAACATATATGTGTCCGTGTTCAATGAGAAATAAAGTCTTGGTTTCCTCAAAATCTTTCTGAGAAGTTTTTACCATCTTATTTCCGAATGATCATGTCACAAGTCGAAAATCCTAGAATACTTGAAAGTACTTTATGCTCATGTTTGTTCTGATTTAGATTCTGATTCTAAAATTGATACCTTTGGGTATAAATCTAAATTTTCTAGTCTATACTTTGGTTATTTGTCTGATTGCTGGATGCAGGCATTTTCTGAGTAGTGAATTGTTGGTACTGGAATCCGGCTTTGTTTCCGAGTTTAAACTGGTTTAGCAATTGAGCTCCGTTGCTCGACAAAGTTTCCATGCTAAAAGTTTAGCCGGCTCATAAAAGGGACAAGGCGTAAAGCCAGATAAACAATAAGTGTAGACAAAAAATACAAGTGCTTATGTAAACATTTCAGGCACATAGTATCAAAGTCAAAAGTGCCGAATAGATAAATTAAAATGTAGCACTAGCAAAAGTATCATAATACTTAATTACAAACCAAAATTGTTTTTTAGAATAACACATTGTTCTTCTGATATTCTATGATGCAGGAGGAGAGGTAGGAGCTGCCGGCTCGCTGGATACATCGGCCTTGGCTTGATAGCGTTCCGAGATGTTCAAATCCGATATGGTTTGATCATCGTCGGAAACCTCAGCTGTTTCTTCGGAAGGCGGAGGCGGCGTGTCCACGCGGGTGAAGAAGGGAGTGTCGTAGCTAGTCAAATCAGCTACGTGGCACCCATATCCGGCGCAAGAGTCCATGATAGCCTTGATATCTTGCTCCTGTCCGTCTTCATCCACCTTGAAGTACCCTCTGGTTACTTGCCAGATTTCCATGTTTCCATGGTGGCTCATAACCATGGTGAGAGCGTTTTGCACTGTGGTTCGCGTGTAGGACATGTTCTAGTCCTGAAAAAGCTGCGGCATATCCTTGGCCTTGTCTCGCACTTCAAAACCGAACATGCTGTGCATATCTGGAACCTTGAGAACCCCGCCAATGTCTTCGAGAGATTGGCGGAAGTCATGAAGCAAATCACCGACTTGGGTAAGCCGGTGGGTGCGAGACTCGGCAGAGGTAGAATCCGTCAAGTTCAGAAGACCTGCGCATATAATGCAAAGGGTAAGTCAAATAAACCCGAACTCTAGGGAGTCGGAAGATGCAGAAAAATCAGAGAAAGGGAAACATACCAAGGATGACATAGTCGACTTTGGCCTTCTCTTCGCGAAGACTCTAGAGTTCAGCCCGGAGCACCCCGGAAATGTCCTTCTTTCTAAATAACTCATCGTTGAGATCCGAGATTTTCTTATCTTGAAGCGCAATCTTGCGATCACGCTCATCGGTGGCCATGGAGCTGGACTCGAGAATCTGAGCAATGCTCTTCTCATGATCTGCCTTGAGCTTATCCAGCTCTTGGTGAAGTTCTTTGTTCTCCACCACCAAGGTCTTAAGATTCTCGGCCTCTTCGATCATGGCGCAGGACTGTTTTACCAGTGCTGTAAGTCAAAAGAACAACAGTTCAACAAAAATTCGACTATGAAACAAAAAAAGACAAGGTTTGAGTCTCGAAATGTTTACCTTCGGCCTCATCCTTGGAAACCTTCAGCTATGCATTTTCAAGTCGGAGAGCTCTAATCTCTTTTTCCGCTTGTTGCAGATATTTTTTAATAATTCCTTGTTATACGAATTAACTTTCTGTAAGTCAGAATACCCAGAGTCAGAAGTCTACTAAAGACTCGGGCTAATATTGTAACTAATATTAGCACGAGCCTTGGGGGCTACACTACTTCATTCTTTGGCATCCTAAGTAAGCATAAACTCGGATTTAACTATCCAACTTCATGCTTGGGGGCTAGAGGATAGGATATAAAGTAACATAAATAAAAAAGTGAGTTGGAATTCCGACTTACATGTTGTTCATGTGTGAGCTTGCTCAAGCACATGTTCACTTCAGTTGTAACCTTCTCGGCAAGGGTGAGCGGGATCACAGGTGGAGGTGGTAACACACCAGCTCTTAGTCCCACGTCATGATGGTGGACTTGTTAGAGAAGTTCGGAGTACTTGATATCCTCCGCTTCTTGTGCTTCTTCTTCGGTAGAAAGATTTCGGCTTTCCAAGCATTGTCGGGCCAAACACTGGATTTCCTCCGCAAATTTCCGAGACATGCCAAGTTTGGCAAGTCCCGGATTACTTAGGAGATTGTTGGCGAAGATTTCTGCCGAGGGATCATTATCCAAAGAGGGTTCACCCTTATCAACACCTGACTCACTCATGGTGACGTCAGTTTGCGACTCAAGGATCGTGGGCTCTGTTGTTTGAGCAAGATCTTCTACAACAGTCGGAGATCGAGTAATCTCTGGTGCTGCAGAAGGCTGAGGAGCGGGAGTCGGAGGAGCCACGACAGGAGAAGCTAATTTGAGCTTCGATTGGCGCAGAGGCTTCGAGGCCGTTTCCTTTCCCTTGCCCTTGATGAGCTGTTTAGCTCTGAGAAGATAATAGAACAAAGAACATTACATCTCAGAAGGAATTATAGGCAAAGTACAATGACCTTGTGAGGAAAGATTACCTCTTCACAACGGGCACTTCTTTGGTGCCAATGACAATGTCGGAGCTTTGCATTTCCATGGAACGACATCCGGCATTGGGACCAACTCACTCTCGTCCTGAGAAAACTCAGGAGGGTATCCCTCGATAGGAGCAAACTCCGACTCGAGGAGGTCGGCAAGTTGAAAAGGAAAAACATCTTAGTATTGCAAAGATAACATATGGATGAGCACGAAAAAGTGTTACTGCTGAAGTTTACCGGCACAACAGGATTTTCCGCTGTATGCATGTCTAGGGACAGCTCCGGAATCTTCCTCTCGATCCGCTCCCTTATCAGCCATTTGACTTGACATATATAGTCTTTCGGCTTTAAGGACTTGGACCTGACACGGAGGGAGTCATTCTTCGACAACATGATGGAGTGCATCAGTCGATCTCCATGATGTTGAAGAGGTTGGATCCGGCGCACCACCCAGCATTGAACTAAGTCAGACCCTTTTAGGCCCTTGTGCTTCATCAGATATTCAATCCGTCTCTTGGCGAGAAACAGATCGTCACTGAGAGTCGGAGCGGCCTCTTCCCAAGACTCTTGAGGTGTGGTGGCTCTATCTACGAAAGCCGGCAAAGCTGTGTCTTTGCTGGGAGCAGGGATATCCTTGTGGTAGAAGAAGGTGGACGGCCATTGTTTGACTGAATCACTAGCCATAATCCGAGGATAAATGCGCTCGCGCCTAACCTAAAAACTAATGGTGCCGGTAATATAAGGATTACCGGCAGTAATGGAATTTCTCCGGACATGAAAGTAGTACCAGAAAAGAGTAAGGCTCGGCCTAATGCCGAGATACCCCTTGCACAAAGAAGCGTATGCACTCATCTCTAAGATGGAGTTCGGGGGAAGATGGTGGAGATGAACGCCATAATGATCTATAACCTCGGAAAAGAATTCCGAGGGAGGAAAAGACAGACCTCTGTCAAGGTGAGTGCCGAAATGCACTCGCTCATCGTTGCGGGGGTTGGGGATGGTTTCGCCGAAATCGCTCCGCCAGTCACCGGCGCGGAGGAGACCTTCGTCTTCAACGACCTAGAGCTTTGGATCGTCCAGGACGCAGGGGATCTAGACTCCACGGTGGCTCTCCCTCTCTGCCTCCACCGCCGCCGTCTCCGCTGCCGCTACCGCTAAGCCGGAGCATGATGAAGAAGCCATTCTATCTGGTGCGCCGGTGACCTTAGATGGGCGGCACTAGACGTGTTTTTGCAGGATCAGTGGAGCGCTGAGTTCGTGGGAGGCGTAGAGGAGAAGGAAACGTCGCTAGAACTGGTGAAGAGGATTGGGGGAGAAATCCACACCAAGGGACGGGGAAACCTCCGCGCGATGATTACGTCGCCTCGATCTCCACACACGCATTGAAACGATGCCTTGGTTCCACGAAAGGCGGACCCACCAACAGTCGTGCTGACAGGAAATGTCTGTCAGTGATGTGACTTGACCATGGCTGGTGTCGAGCTACGTCAGAGACCAAGTTCTGGCTTAGTTTGAATTTCGAGCTGGAAATCTAAATAAATGTACTTATAGGTCCGGCTTATTTTTGAGACCTGGATCGTATCTTTTGTTTTGAAGTTTTAGGAACCCTTCAAGATTCTGCAAACCGAATATCAAGCTAGATGATGATGAATCCGACTTTGGATCTTGGAGGCTTCCGGGGGCTGCTGTTGGGGATATACTTTCCGGGTATCCTCACAGTTCCTCACTGACCAGGGTGACCCACTTCGGGTTAGAGCTTTGCTTCACGGGCGGCCCAGTCAAGGAGAAGAGACGGAGTCTAGTCCGGCTACGGGAAGGCCCAGAAGACTTACCGACATAGGCCCATAGTGTTACTTATAGTTCAAGATGTACTCTGTAACTGACTATTAGTCGTAGCCGGATAGATCTCTCCTGTAAACCCTAGGCCGGATATCTATATAAAGCCATCCTAGGGAGAGCCTTTCGGTCAATTACCACCAGACAATAGTCTACAACCTCAACTCGCATAGGCGAAACCCTTGTAACCCATATTCCGGCTCTGCTGTATTACTAGATTGCTAGCAGGAGTAGGATCCATCCAAAGCCGGCGGATTCGAACCTGGGTAAACTTGTGTGCTCACCATCCCGGAACACCGTACGTATCACACCCCACTCTTCCGCACGCCTCGAGGACCCCCTCATGGCGTACTTGTCATCAATCCGACGACAGACGAGCTTCTTCTCCTCTTGTTTTATAAAAAAGATGGATTTATGCAAAATAACCCCACCAGCCATAAGTCTTGCGGAGTACACCCTGTACTCACCCTTGCTTTGTTGATACTTTTGAAGCAGAATAAGTGTTCCCCTGAAGACAAGTTTGGTACGACATCAACACTAACGAGAAGCTTGGGGTTCCCGGCCGACAGCCTGGAATCTATGGGCTAGGATGTCATCGTTATGCTTTAGGACTCTTAGGCCATTTGTTAAGTTTCTATACTTAATAGCATAATTTGCCTTCCATTGTTTGATGTTTGCTGTTAGTGACCTCTGCTTGTAATATTTTGGTTCTTTGCTTAGTTATGAGTTTGCTATAATTTTTTTTGTGCCGCCGGGTTACTGTTGTGTTACTGATTTCTCACTGAATATCCTCGAGCTCTAGGTTAAGCTTATGTCAGGCTAAGGTCTGGGATTTGTGCTTGATAATGACGCATGTGCGTAATAATGTGGCCATTCGAGATTCTCAACAATCATTATTGCTTTGAACTACAAGGATATTTATGTCATCCTTAGTGTGATTGGTTAACCCTGTCACTAAGCAAAGGATGAATGTGCTACCAAGTCCGCTATCCTGGTACATTTCTTTAGTCAAAGAGTTAGGCTTGTGCCGAAGCTCTGAGACTATGTCTTCTTGCCTTACCAAGCAAGTTTCCTCTCGAACTAAGTGACATATCGGTGGTTCGTGATATTCTAGATGTCTACTAGAAGTATTGCCATGTTGCCACATCACTGTGTTGTCAAGTTCTTGAGAAAGCAAGTTTTCTAAACTGCTTCCATCTCCAAGGATACGTATTGGATACCCCTAAACTAATTGGTTGAGCTTAAACAACAACTTGGAGAGTTGTAAGACAAAAGTTCTATGTGACTCAGTTTCATCTTAAAGGGATGTCTAGTTTTGTTCGTGCTGAAGAAAGATAGTATCGCCTTTGTGGACATGTTATCTTCCCCGCCTTTGATTTGATTGGGCTATCATCAAATCAAACTCAGTGCTAAGGACTATCTTGATGATGTTGATACTCGTGATGTTTTACTTGAGTACGTCTTCATGTTCGTTGGTCTAACCAATACTCTGCCTTGTTCATACAACATATGAGTCCATCTTCCTGGAGTATCTCGATAAGTTTGTTGTTGGGCCCATCGATAACATCTTACCTTCTCCAAGCTAGACTAGGTTCATATGGAACTTTTGGCATTTATGTTGGAAAAATTTTGAGAACCATCTTCGGGTTGTCTCAAAGTACATGGTCTGGATGATAAAAGTGACCTTCTCCAATTCACGTGCAATTGTTGAAAGATGTCGCAGTGAATTTGAGTAAAATTATCCTTGTTCCTTAAGGACACATGTGTATTTTGTTGCAAGTATTAAATGTATGAGCAGTTGTCTTTCGACAAGCTGCTAATACATAGGTCTATCAATCTAGCTTAGTCTTTTGGAGCTTGACATTGTAGTCCATGACTTGAGAATCTAGTGACTTTACCTTTGTGCTAAATGTTGCACACTTTCTATTTAGACATGCTGAGTCTGAAGTATCATTCCACCTAACCAGAGCTAAATCTCAAGCAGCAACGATGGTTGGTGTTTCTCAAGGTTTTGACATAGGTCTCTCTGCAAACCCGGCAAGATTGATGTAATGGTTGACACAATTAGTCAAAAGGTCTATTGCCATATTCTCTTGAATCAGCAAATAGCAACCACTCTTCATGAAGCATCTTCTATGATTTAATTATAGGAGTTGTGCTTGTAGTTTCCTTTGACTCAGAAGTCTGACCTTTACTTGATGTCTCGTGTTTCGAACATCAAGGGGAACATTTAAAGTAGTGCTGCTAAATGTCTCTCGGTTGATCCTCCAGACCCTTTTACGTTGGCAAGCGTCTTGTTGTGCCAAGTAATTGAAGTCTGAGAATGAAGTTTCTTTTTCTCGTGTCATCAGGAATCTTCTTATGTATTCATCTCGTATTGCAAAGTGATATCACGATCTTTGGAAAAGATTTTGATAAACCTGGATGAATAAAGAGTTTCCTTCCTTTCTCGATCATGTTCGAAGAGTGACTATGATTTTGGTAATCAACAGTTTCTCTCATTACATGTTCCTTGTGACTCTTATGAGTCCTCACCACAAAATAACCTTTCTGTCTTGACCTTCTGTTGAATGGAGGAGTGAGCCTTTTGTATCAAAAGTAGATCAATAGCTTGGTTATCTGTATCTTTGTATATCTGGAAGCTCTACTTAAGTCATTAGTAGAGGTTCACCTCTCAAAGTCTGTGGTCATGTTTTCTCTGTTGGAAGCTTTCCCTTCCAGAAGCTTAAGCTCTTCTGAAACTCCATGGTCTCAATCCTTATGAAGACCAGCTGTCTCTCACCTTGAAACCGTATCCTTTTGTTTCCTTTGTTACCTTGACGTGTTTCATGTTCATCATCTTAGAGTTGTTTTTGAACACTCCTTCATGAGTTGACCATGAGATACTCTATGTGTTGTTTAGTGTGTTTCCCTCTTATCCTTAGAGTGACCCAGTTCTCTTCCTTCTTCCTACCTTTGGAATCTCGGGTCGAGATTCTCGTAAGGGGGATAGAGCTGTAACACCCCAGTATTAGCTAATCCTAATTAGGATTTTGATTGTGCATGCACAAGCATCATTGTTTTTGCTAAAATAAAAATGCAAATAAGAAAACGCAAAACCCTAAACCATATTTTCCTCCCGCGCTAAAATAATTCAAAAGGTATTGAAGTTTGAAAACTACCAACACTATTGGAGCCCAAACTGAATAAAAGGGCCCCACGGTATTTCATATGTTTTAGAAAGCCTCTAGTATTTTCAAACAACTCAAAATAGAAAAGTATTTGAAAATGCAAAGAGAAAGCAGAAAACTAAATGGAAAATATTTTCAGAAATAAAAACAAAGCCAGCAGCAAAACTCGGTTGGCCCATCTCCTCTCTTCCTCTCTCTACCGCTCAGCGCAGCGCCTGCAGCCCAAGTCGCAGCCCGGCCAAGGCCCAGCCCGCATATCATTTCAGCCTCCCCCGGTCGTCGTCTTCCCCGCGCCTCCAAGCTGTTGCCTTGACAACGCTGTCAATCCGCGCCGTGCGATGCTCTCCACCGCGCCGTGCCCTAGAGTCAAGGATAAGAACAACGCCGAGACGTCTCTCTCCTCCTGGTTCCCTCTCTCGCTCTTGCAAGCTTCCTCTAGCTCCCGAACTATTCAGAACCCTAGCCGCCCAGATGTCGCTTGTCGCCGTCGCTCCCGGCCACCCCGTTCCTAGGCGAAGTCCCCTCGAGCTCCGCCTCGACGTGCTAGTCCTTCTCGCCGACGAAATCGATGCCATGCATCCGGAATCATCTATAGCGACCGTGTCTCCCCGAACTCTGGCCGCCACCATCGTTGTCAACCGCCACTGTTCCCGACCGCACCCTGCCTTGCCGACCGCCTCTTCGGGCTCCTGGTGAGCATGCGGTGCTCAGGCACCACCCCGCACCACTCCTACCTCTCTGGTTCGCCCTCGCCTCACGCGCCGCCGCCTGCCGCCACTTGCCTTCATTGTAGTCATCGCTCCGATGATCACCCCACAGTGCCGCCACCTATTTTAGGTCTGCCTTGAAGCGCTGGTTCGAACACACATAGCCGCACAACCCCGCGTGATCCCATGCGTCACTGCCGGCCACCGTCTGTTGCACCGTTGTCGTGGTGACGTGGTACTTGTGTCAGCACTGCGCAAGCTTTGCCACTGTGGCACCTGACATGGCCCATGGCCCACCCGTTAGTCACTGCAGCTAGCCTCTGCCTCGGTGTAAAAAGAATTAAATGCCTAGTGTGACATCAGCTCTATCATAATGACGCAGTAAACCTATTTAAATTGGTTAAATAATTTCAGAAAAGGGTTTTAATTTTATAAATTCAATATCTTTTATTCTGTAATTCAGAAAAATACAAATAATATATCAAAATGTTCAGAAAAATGAGATATACACTTTAGCATCAAAATCATGCATTGTTAAACAACTTTAATTACAATCTTAATTAGAAGAACAAATGAACCCCCGCAGGATATTACGAGGTTCCCCCTGTTCAAGGGTTTGCGACCCTCGGACCCTGTTTAAAATGCTCGAGCATGCCTTAGGGTTACATTTCAATACAATTTAACTTGTAATACCATCATCCTTGTTTGAGAATTGCATCGATGCCATGTGTTGATTGTTTCCTCTTTCTTTCTGGTGTTTTTGGTTCTCCCCTGTAGAATACGATATCAAGATCCAGATCAAAGACCGAGATCAACACCATCGAATATCGACGAACAATACTTGACCAACTATAGTTAAGTCAAGCACAAGGCTTCCGAAGATCTGATTTTTGGTTATCAACAGGCAAAGGAAAACATAGCCCCACCATTATACAAACCTATGGTTTCGAAAGCATTTCAATTCTTACCATGATGCATACAATTCTAGTGTGGTCTTTTATCAATAGATAGAGTATCCTATCTATTGCATTACTCCCTTTGAGCTTATATTACCTGATCCATTACTCTTAGCATAACTAGGTTTGGCTTATGTGCACTGCTAGAGCTGTTATCTGTGTCTTGCTTAGCCATAGCTATTAGTGCTGGTTCATCCAGATGTACCAAATGTAGAGAATCTAGTATGATAGGAGAACGAGGTATACTAATGAGGTAAGATCAGTGGTAAAGGTTAAACATGCTAAGGCTTGTATGGGAGGCCATGGTGGGATGTGGTTTTTGTAGTCCCATGCTCGCCACTTCTAGGACCCGAGTTCTTGCCTTTGGAACCGACACGAGCGTACAGCCACACGGGGCCTGGAAAACCTCATGAGTAACTAACTTGCCAAGTAGATTCCATGAGTTACATAGTTTGGGGTTCCATTCAACATATGCATAGAAAACATTTTGAAAGATTTGGCGGGTGAAGGTGCATCATAACAGGTAGGTAAGCGTCGTCGGGGTTGCTTGGGGCCGACGGAGCCCCTGATAAACCAACCTTGCCTCACATCTCTAGGACCGGCTTCGTGACTTGACCCGTTACAACAGAACCATCCTTATGATGTGACTCATGGTCTCGGCGAAAGCAACATAAAGATCGTCTCCAACCTCCCTCTGCTGGCCTTCCAAGGAAGAGGGTTAATCATGTGGCATTAAGAGTCGGTTGGTATGTGTGGGTAAAGTTGTACACCCCTACAGGGTTAAATCTTTTTGAAAAGATACGTTCACGGTTATGAACGGTTGGGTGACCGAATTCTAACATCATAGAGAATAATAACCTAATCGTAAAACTTGGAGGTTTCAACGTGTGCTTAAGGATGCCTCCTCATGGGTACGAGGTGGTGATCCTAGTTGATAGGTGATGATGATTTGGTGGATATCAAAGATGATGATCAATTCTTTGGAGATGTCGCTCTCTTATCCCCTTTTAAAATATTCTGATTAGATGAGCTTTTTCTCCCTCTTGTTTTATAAACAAAGATGGATTTATGCAAAATAACCCCACCAGCCATAAGTCTTGCGGAGTACACCCTGTACTCACCCTTGCTTTGTTGATACTTTTGAAGCAGAATAAGTGTTCCCCTGAAGAAAAGTTTGGTACGACATCAAACTGACGAGTAGCTTGGGGTTCCCGACCGACAACCTGGAATCTATGGGCTGGGACGTCATCGTTATGCTTCAGGCCACTTAGTACATTTGTTAAGTTTGCTATACTTAATAGCATAATTTGCTTTCCGTTGTTTGATGTTTGCGGTCAGTTACCTCTGCTTGTAATATTTTGGTTCTTTGCTTAGTTATGAGCTTGCTGTAATATTTTTTTGTGTCACAGGGTTACAATTGTGTTACCAATTTCTCACTGAATATCACGAAAACCAAGACATCACTGACTTATCGATGGTTGTATATTACCAAATTTGATATGAATGGTGTTGGCAAGGATGGCTACGTACCTTCGTAGACGATAGGTCCACAAGATTGAAAAGCTTGATGGCGCAAATAGAACAAAAGTATGGCACCCAAGTTTGGCGTCAAGTTATAGTTGGGGGTAGAAGTTTTGGCGAGGATAATCACGTCCTTCTTATTGACTCTAGTAAATTCAGTATGTATCTGTAGGGTGTTAGCAATAACATAGTAAAAATATCAAACCATAGGACACTCAATATTACTCCTTTTTTTAACAGTTTGGAGAACACACATCATATTGAAATATTGAGAGGGAGTAGTGTTTAGCAAAAAACTTGAACACCATACACCAGCGTTGTTGTTGATGAACCCAAAGAAGGTTCACCACTCAGTGAGAGTCATGCTATAGTTGTCGTTCATGAGGTGGAAGGTTATCATGTTGCTTCATTCCCAGTCCTCCTCGGAGCAGTAGTTCACTCCCATGGTGTGCTTAAACATGCTCAAGAACTTGAGCGTCAACTAGTTGTAGGTTGGAACATCTCGAAAGACAAATAGAAATATTTAAACTCTATTGCAAAGTAAATTAAAATCATTAATCAAACCCAGTTGATTAAGGATAATAGGGAATGCTCACTTGGTGGACTTGGTCTCATGTTCCTCGAGCCTTCTAAATATGTTGGTTTGGAAGTCCTCGATGAACCCGACGACCTGCACATCTGTTTGGCTCCTCGTGTTCATCATCTAGAAAATTTAAAACTTGCACAAATTAATTTTTTATCCGATGGCCTACAAGAGCATAGGTTCATCAAATCACGTTTTCGTGGAAGTATCAATACTAGTTTTTATATTGATCCCAACAAGGATCATAGGGAAGTGTTTATTAGTGACATTTATGTCGCACTCAAGGTGTCACTTGTCTTGAGAGAATTGACTATAAGGATTGAGATGCAAAAAGGTGAGTGTGAATGGTTGAGAATTGAGTATTGGGCAGTATTTAAAGTAAAGAACATAAAAGTAAACATTACTAAGATTGCTTTGAGTTTCATGCGGATGAAATATTAGGCGTGGAGATATACGGTTCATGATGATAATGAATGTGCTAGGTGGTATAAATGGGATGAGTGATTATAATACTTCTTATTAATGTGTAAGTAGGCGAGCAACCCATATAATAGTCAAGACTCCTCTTGGTAGATTCCCTTAGCATGAATGATCCATTTGGCTATTACCACAACCATAGGAGTGCAACAATTAAGGTCATGAGACCAAATCAAGGCTTTAAACTTAGTGGTTCCTCGCTCTCCTCGAGTTATACTAGCTCCCCTTTGATATCGGTTGTGTCACTCGGGGGTCACCGATTCACTAGCAAACAAGTTTATGTCTATGAGATCTCATGATCGTGTTGTTTGGACCCTTAAATTAGACACCAAGCATTAGTTGCACAAACACAATCATCATTCTCACACAAAATAATCACAACGATAATCATAAATAGGTGGAAGCAAAATAGTCACATCACATCTCACCAATTCCCTACATCTCCCACGCATCTGGGGATTTACTCACACATGATACGAGAATAGAAGAATGATATAATCATAATGTAAATGGAGTCTTGTGACCTAGGAGATTGTGTGCAAACCCAAAAACAAAGGAGGTCTGGGTGTTAGGAATTTGGAAATTCAAAATGATGCCCTGTTATTGAAGTATATGGTCAAATTTATGAATAAAGCAGATATTCCATGGGTGGATTTGCTATGGCATACTCATTATTAGGGGAAGGTACCTCATGCCTCTCTGAGGTTGGATCTTTCTGGTGGAAGGACATTTGCTCTCTCTTTGATCAGTATAGAGGCATAACCTCTTGTAATGTTGGA
Source organism: Avena sativa (assembly GCA_916181665.1). Taxonomy (NCBI): domain Eukaryota; kingdom Viridiplantae; phylum Streptophyta; class Magnoliopsida; order Poales; family Poaceae; genus Avena; species Avena sativa. The sequence goes on from OV702289.1 coordinate 691,717,576, forward strand.
ACTAGTCACTCGATGCTTCTTTGGAAAGATAAGTGGTCAAATCATAACCCCCGATCTGCTGCTTATACCAGATTATTCTCCTTTGCCCTAAACCAGGATGTTTCGGTCATGCAAGCCCTCCAAATAAACCATTTGGCAAGTATGTTCTATTTACCTCTATCTACTCATGCTTTTGATGAAATGCAACTTATGCAAATGGAATTAAATGAGCTGAGGGACAATTATAATAGAGATAAGGACCAATGGATTTACTCTCTAAATAGTGGTACATACTCATATTCCAGCTACTATAATTTCCTTTTACAAGGGATGTCAGCTCGAACAATTTTCAAATGGCTTTGGAAGAGTAGATGTGTACCAAAACTGGATGTTTTTACTTGGCTGATGATTATTGATAAGATCAATACTAAAGATATGATATTAAGGAGATAATGGCATCTCAACTCTGGTCCTAAATGTATTTTGTGTACAAACCATAGTCTTGAAACTAGAGACCATCTTTTATTTACTTGCCCTTTTGCTACCAGATGCTGGAACTATGTGAAAATTCAGTGGATACAAAAAGATAATATCTCCGAAACTTTCAAAGCTACCAAACAATTGTACTCTAGACAATGTTTCATGGAGGTAGCTATTTGTGCAAAATGGAACATTTGGAAGGAAAGAAATGGATTCATTTTCGAGCATCAGGACTGTAACACCCCAACATTAGAGCTTAGAAATAAGCTGAACACAGGTGTCTGCATTGCATTCATGCATAGAAAATTTGGATAATTTTCGCGCTCTTAAATAAAACTTGTCGAAGTGATTGAAGCTTCTCTTAACTTGGTGGAACTGAAGTAGATCATCAAGTTAACTGCGATAAGTTTCAATATGACCTTTGCTAAAACCTTATCTTTGGGTAATATAATTTGATCTAAGCATAGATCAAATGTAATAAAACTAAGTCACAACACACTGATTAATAAGGAGTACTTGATCTTCTAGAGATCATTACATGGTATTCCATACAACAACTCAAGGATGAATACTTAATCTTCTAAAGCTTATATCAAGGTATTACCTACAACAAACCTAAATACCAAGTCAAGTATATAACTCCAAGTAAAGAAACCTCATAACTAAATCTTGAAACACTTTGTCATAGTTATTCCTACCATGGGTATCATGGTAGTTCTTAAACATTAACTCTTATCACAAACAAAGTAGAAAGGGAAGTCAAGCCAAGACCATTCATCTCATATATTTTGTTGCCTTGTTAGTAGGTGACATATCTATTTAACCAAGTCCTAGTGTCAATTGATCATCAAGGTTGAGTGATCAATTCTTGACCTAGCACTTATTGACTCTTAGCTTTGACCTATTATATTAACCCTCCAAATACCTTAAGTAAATTGATAAGAAGAAGAAACTAGATATGGTGCAGTGTGCCATCATCAATGGAATGTGATCCTTAGTGGAGATCAAACCATCTAACATTGGAGGAGTTAACTCACTCCTGAGTTAACTAGAGAAAGTATCTAAACCCAAGAGTTAAGTTAGTGATCATGAAGCTATTAGGGAGCTAGTAGTATTAGAGTGTCTAACAATAATTTGGTTAAGCCAAGTAGATATAGATATGAAGTAAGTTTCTTTAACAAGATAAGTCTTATAGAGAGACTGGTACAAGTCTACTACTTAGTAGATAGATGATAGATCTTGATCATACAATTAGAAACCTAAGCTTAGCTTGATTAAAGGATGGTGGTCATTATTCTCAAGTCACTTGAGAATAGATGACCGGCTGATGAAGAAGAGTTGTGAGTACACCAAATTAGGCAAAGCCTAGTAAGGTGAATCATCTAGCTTGATCATGAGAAGTCAAGCTAGAGTATGATGAATGATGTATACACACTTCTATTCTTGTAGACAGTTGTTGGACCTCCAAGTGCAGAGGTTTGTAGAACAGCAGCAAGTTTCCCTTAAGTGGATTACCCAAGGTTTATCGAACTCAGGGAGGAAGTGGTCAAAGGTATCCCACTCAAGCAACCCTACAATCAAGATACAAGAAGTCTCTTGTGTCCCCAACACACCCAATACACTTGTCAGGTGTATAGGTGCACTAGTTCGACGAAGAGATAGTGAAATACAAGTGGTATGTATATAAGACAATGGTGCCAGAAAAGAGCTTGATGGGAGGAAAAGACTAAAGGCAAAAAGATGGATGCAAGCAAACATGTAACAGATCTAGTTGCAAACGGTGTTTCAATGTTTAGAAATAAGGCAAGTGGTATGTATATAAGACAATACTTTCGCTAGTGAACACTCTCATATAAATATGTTCTCTTTGTGATACTACTCTGAACTACTCTCCGGTTGGACACTCTAATCCATGGTAGGGCTATAACAGCACTCCTCAAAGTCCGCTTTCCCCATCTAGATAACCCCACACTATCACCTTGAGCGCTAGATGGTTCCAACAAACACCACAATTTCATAGAGACAACCAACTCAAAATATAACTCATAACAAGTATTTGTAATCTCTAGCCTAAGTGCCACCATGGTGTGCACGCTATCACTTTCACACACATGGGGAGAGCTAGAGATCTATTAAAGCACTTGAGTAGCAAGGTAGATCTACTTGATTACAAAGCTCATGATCACAATATGATCATGCATAGAGAGAGAGATGAACACATAGCTACTGGTAGAACCCTTAGCCTCAAGGAAGAACTACTCCCTCATCATCATGGGAATCAGCAACAGCGATGGAGATGGTGGTGGAGATCGATGGAGATGGCTTCGGGGGCACTTCCCCGTCCAGGCAGGGTGCTAGAATAGAGACTTTTGTCCCCTGAATCTCCTCTTCGGTGGTGGCGACACTTCGGAACTTTTTGTGGAATTCTGATCTGGTGGCTGGACTATTTAGGGTTTTTGCATCGGAGGCTTCTTATAGGCGAAAGAGCGATGTCAGAGGGTGGACCAGGGGCCCACACCACCTGGTGGCGCGGCCAGGGGGACCCACGCCACCACATGGTGTGGCCAGCCCCTGGCCCCTCTCCGTCTCGTCTTCTGGCTCCGTGAGTCTTCCGGTAAAATATCGACTTTGGCTTTTGTCCCGTCCAGTTCCGAGAATATTCATTTTCTGGCTTTTCTAGAACCAAAAACTGAATAAAATAGGCAACTGGCACTGTGGCATCTTGTTAATAGGTTAGTCCTAGAAAATGCATAAAAGTATCTCAAAGTATGAACAAAACATAAGAAAGTAGATATAAAACAAGCATGGAACATTAAAATTTATAGATACGTTTACAACGTATCAATATATAACATAAGTTGTATGGAGTAGTTGGAAGCAATAGCAAGATGGAATTAAAGGAATTAATGGATAGAGTTAGAAGTAGCTACATTGATGGATTCATCAAGGGTAGTCTAGTAATGGAAGTTATGTAGATACTAGGAGAAGAATGGAGAATGAGTATTGTTAAAGTGGCATGACCATGTCATCATATGATGATTGATATGGTGGAGTTAGATAAGTAAGTTACTTAGAAGGATGTGATCTTTGTGAATAAGATAAGGGATATATATGGAGTATATTTACAAAAGGAATTCCTTATCTAAAGATAACCTTGGTGAGGTATTAAGGTAAGGATTCTTTAGAAGTCTTAAATCAAGATCATATCAAACCATGACAAGACCCATGTCTACTTCATTATTCAAAACCCTAGAATCAAATGGATAGTGGAACCATTTCCTATTTCTAGGTAACCATTGAACAATACCTCTTGGACAATTAAAGCTTCCAAGAGATAATTAGAGAACCAGTTGAGAGTGTTTATAGATGGAAGCCTTGTCCACCTTATTATCTTAAACCCTAATAAGCCTCGCCCACTCCACCGCAGCCCAGTACTAGCCCAGCCTAGATACCTCTTCGCCTCGTCGTCTTCGTCGACGACGGTGAAGCAGCTGCGAGGCCGTGCTGCTGTCATCGATCCTCTGTTGCGCTATGATGTGTGCCGCCGTACCTGGAGGTGAGGATAAGAACGGTCGTTCTCTCCTCTATCCACTCATACCCATCTCACTCTCTCTCGTGCTCTCTTGTGTTTTCCCCCAAAACCGAAATCCTAGCCGTTGCGGGCGCTATCGGGCTGGCCATACGAGACCTTGTCGAGCTCCGTCGTGGTGCCTGGGAGCTTCCTCTCGTTGTCCTGGATAGTCTAGCAGAAGGAATCGAGCACTCTCGCTTGCCATCGGCACCACCGTCCTCGACTCTTCGCCGCCAGTCGTCGCTGTTCATCATCGATTGCCATTGTCACAGAGCTTCTCTGGCCTCACCATCGTGCTCTTCATCTTCTTGGTGAGCCACCGGTGCTCGTGCACCTTCTCGCGCTTTGAGTCGCCTTACCATCGTGCTCCACCGTCGGCCGCCATATGTGGTTGTTGCCGGAGTAGCTCCGGTGACCAATAATAGGCGATGACACCACCCCTAGACTCACCTTGCTCCTCTCTATAGAGCGCACACCTCCGTTTGGCCCCGTGAGCTCCCAATCTTGGAGTCCTTCCTTGACTGGGAGGGAATCCCCATTGATGACGTCACTGTGACGTCATGTGATGTCATATATATATATATATATTTCTTTTCAGTAACCATTTTATGTTATAAATAAATCCCTGGAAAAGACATGGCAGAGGTCCCACTAGTCAGTGGCTTAGGGTAGAACTGGTTCGGTGTAAAAAGAATTCAATGAAGTGCTGACGTCAGCACTGACGCAGAAAAACATTTAGTTATTTATTTTTAATTCCACAAAATGAATAAATTTTGTTAAATCAATATCTTTTGTTTTATAATTCAGAAAAATATATATTATATATCAAAATGTTCAAAAAGATAAACTCTATAATATAAACCTAATATCATATTTTATTTTCAAACTTAAATAAGTTAATTATTATTATTAGTAAATAGCCTATTAGGGATAAATCTTAAATAAATATATTCTATTATTTAAAATTCATAAAATTAGGTATAATATAAAAAAATAGAAAAACAAAATATATATTTATAAACTTATTTTGTACATTTTTGTGATACTTAACTAAGTATTTATTCTTTATTTAGTATTTATAAAGTGATAAAACTTATAAAAATCATATCTTAATAATTAAAAAAATCATAAAAATACATAGTATACCAAAATGATCATAAAAGTAAAATATATACTTTAAAAATATCATTTTTAATTATTGAAGAAAAATAAAATTTAAAGGTCTAATAAATCTTATTTAAACACTTTCCTTTTAGTTTAATTCATTAAAAATATACAAAGCTTTACTTTTGCCTTTATCATTATTGTTTAAAGTCTAAAAGTGTAAAAACAAGTTCAATTGATGTTTAAGTGAAGTCAAAATAGGTCTAACCATTTTAAGTTGTACTTACTAAAACTACCATTTAAAAGTTAAGTAAATCTTACTTTCCAAAAATATTTTATCAATTATAAAATCATCAAGGTTTGAGTACTGATTCTTTTACAAGTTTGAGAATCCACTTTAAAAGCTAAACAAAGTCTTTAAGTATTTAACATGATGTCATTCCCATATTTATAGAAATAAGTATTAATTCTATAATAAGTAAGTGATTCTATTCACTTATAAAACCAAGAGAACACCACTTCCATAAAGTTATAATACTTTTGTTTCACCTTCATGAAGTGTTAACAGTCTCCACTTGCTAGTGGAATAGCTATTCAAATATGGTAATTGTTTTCTTCTTGAATATTCATAACTAGTAAGAAAATCTTAAGGTGTTAGCTTTAAGTTTAACTGCTTTTACTTTGTAAAGAAATCTTTTCCTCAAAAGTTATTCTTTTAAGAAACATAAAAAGTAATCCTTGAACACTTCTTTAAAAGATCTAGTTAATTCTTAATCTTGCTTAAGAAATATTCTAGATACCATGACCCATTTGAGTGCTTTAGTATTGCATACTACTTGTTATATTTACATATTGTTTCACACACACTCTCACAAGCCTTAATAAGAAGCATAAGTGTGAAATTGGTATAAAAGTACAACACATTCCAAACAACTCATCACAAGTTTCAAACCCTAGATTAGATACGATTAGTCTGAGATTTGTGTTTATCAAACTACATTACAATACTTATGCATAATTGCATCTTGCTTCTTTAAACATAAGTCCTTACTGGACCAATGATGCTATTTCCAGATTGTGGATTTTATGTTGTCTTGAAGATAGTGAGTGCATAATCTGGCAATCACAAAAGGCAAGTTCACAACTTGCTCATGTCCTTTGATTATTTTCTATCAAATGCTTGTAACTCAAATATTGTCATCGCCTGCATTATAAAAAGGTCAGAAAACACTATTTTCGTAATAATATGATTATGGATTATTTACCAAGAGGTAATAATCTACTGATACAGTTCCAGTGGTAAAGGAACATAATATCTAGAAATTAACAACCAATGTCGCCAGTGATTCTAGCGCCGTATATTACGCGTTAACCATGAGATTTGGAATGGGACGGAGAAGTCAGCTGTATCTTCTTCCTCTCGCATGCATCCAGATGGCCAGGTCGTGGTTGTTATCCTTGTAGCATGCATTTATTGGTAATTCATAGAGGATATGCAGCATATGGGTGGGAGCCCTCAACGTCCCACGATAGTTCTGGCATCTGACGGTCTGTACTAACCATTGTCGTAATTCAAGATGTGGGCATGGCGTACACCAAGGGGACATGCGTGGTCGCGAAGGGGGCAGTGATTGGCTTGGATCTTAGACTGGGCCCCATACCAAGGAAGTATGGACGAGCCTATAACTCGGATGTGCAAAAAAGCTAAGGTCTCTCATGGGTAAAGCAACACACCTCTGCAGAGTGTAAGAACCGTGACATGTTACTCTCTATTCTAGGAAGGAGCTACGAATGCGGCAGGAAAGGAACCCCACGAAGGTTCTGGTCAACCTATGAAGGCTGTCGGACATAGTTTTAAGAATAAAAGCAACCTTTGAAGAAATGTTTACGAAAACCTACATTGCCTATGACCTTTGGTATATGGCTATAGAGATAGTGAATCATACACTCCTTTTTATTAAACTTGCTGAGTACACTCGTACTCAACCGTACCTTCTTAACCCTTGCTAGGTTCTAAGCCATTGAAGACAACGTCAACACCAACTTATGCTCAAGAAACCATCATCGGCAGCTCAAGTTCTTCAATAAAGTCAATGAAGTCAACATATACATCAACAGAAACAAAGGCGAAGGTCTTGATTAGTTAGGAGTAGATACTCTAGCCATAAAACCTACTTCTGTAGAGCATTGCATTAGTAGCAATTTCAAGCCAGATAGTTTAGATGTTAGTATTTTTAGCCAGATAGCTTTGAGTTATTTCTGGTTCTTCTTTGTAAGAAGTTTCTTTCTCTCTCTTTAACCTGGAGAGTGCTCTAGATCTTATGTGAAGAGTCGAGTTGTAATCTATAGTCATGTCTTAGACCTGCTATGTTTCTGTTGTACCACTATGAGGTATGTAATACTAGTGGATGGTGTTTCATTGGTGTTATGTCAACGAATATAGTATACTACATCATGCAGTCGTATGCTGGGTCACCACAGCTGGTATCAGAGCATATGCTTTGACCTTAGGATTAAAACCCTTTTAGGAAGATCTATAGGTTGGATAGTGACTATAGGATCCATCTTATCTAAACCAAGACTTGTGATGGGTATCCATTTGAGGATAAACCTTGTCACACTTAAGTTGGATGTTCTTATCATCTTTCTTCAGGATTAGTCATATGTCTTCTCTAGAGAATTGTAATTTTAGAGTAGCTCTAAATAGGTATAACACCGCTAAGATATCTTAAGTAAGTTAAAATATCAAAGAAGATTACGACCGGGATTAGGATATCATGTGTAGTAGTATTAGTGAGGGAGTCTATGTTTAGAATCCTTGTGATGTAGCAGAATCTTACCACTAGTTGATACCACTATACCATACAGGGTAGACCACCAGAGTACGTATAGATACAATTGGAAGTAAATCATGTGGCATTCACTTGAGAATTCCATGTGATGGAGTAGAATTTTGTTAAGAATCATTAATAGTAAGACAAGAAGAAGAGTCATCAGGGTGAGATTAGCTCTTAAATCACGATGACTAGGTAAATCTTAACAAGTTCATGGTGGGATTAGCTCCGAGACCATGATAAGTGTGTAATTAGGACAAGTACTTAGTAAATAATCTTGTAATAACAGTAGTAAAGAACAGTTTAGGTCTATGATAAAAGGCATAGGCGTCATAATATTACGATAATTATGAATTAAGGTAGTAACTACGATTTTGTTAGTAGTTTTGAGAGATTATGTGAGGATAGTTTACGATAGAATGGAAAATTTCTAGTCTTTAGTAGTCCCGAAAGAAAGGTAAGAGGTTAGTCAAAACCAAAGTGAGACCATTTTGCTTCAAATTATCCTGTTGCAACTGAGCAATTTGGGTAAATATTGATACACAGAGTAGTTTAACCCCTAAGTGCTAAGTATCACGAGGTAAACCTATACTAGGAGGTCATATACTACACAGCTATGCCTGAATTCTGGAGGTATTATACTCAACGACTATATTACGGGCTTAGAATAATGTGTGTTATATGTACCACATTTGGATTTTTGTTTTTTCTTGGATCTTCTTGATTGGCTAGAGTTGTGCATGAAGTTTGACTTGATGTGCAAATGCATGCTGCGTCATCAAGTTATTACTTGATGTTATAGACCTAGATAGAAAAAGGGAATTCGTGTAAGGGAGTGACGAGTTCCAAAGATCAAGATGAAGACTTGCACAAAGAAGGAAGCTAAATATAAGGAGTATCAACACTATTTTGAAGGATAGATCCATCCCAACTTATTATTAGTTGGCAATAAGAAGGAATATTAATGCAGAAAAGGTGTGGAGCAACATGAAGGAATGAATTTAAGTTCACTCAAGATAGGTGATGTTGCTCAGAAGTTAATGAAGTAGTTGTCCCAAGTCCATGGAAGTAACAGGAGAAGGAGCAAAGAAGAAGTCTTGGAATAAGGGTGGTATTCAAGCTCTGACAACTCAGAGAGAATGCTAGTAGTAAGTCCAGAACCTATAGGGTAATCTATACACCAAGGAGGATCTGCAGATGGTATCCATAGCTGGTATCCTTGTGGTTAGGGTAGATAGGTCATCATTGTATAAATTAAAGAGCATAGAACTTGGCATAAGCTAAAAGAGAGTTAAAGAAGTACGAAATTAAGGCGATCGTTTTTTTCGAGACGTTTCGTGAAATCGGGGTTATCAGTGAGAAACAGTGCCCAAAAAAATAAACATAAGACAAGTAATGTTGGAAGATTCATTTCGGAGATCCACAATTGTGTGGGTGTACCACAAATTCTTTCATGAGACCTTATATAGGTAAAGTATAAGCTAGGTAGAGACCAATATCCTTATTATTGAGCTAATGGGTAATATACGTACAGATTAGAGACCATTAGAAAACCCCAAGGGGGAGAGTAAACAATAGACACTGAAGTGTTGTTGTCTAACTTTCTGACTAAAGGTTGGAGAAGAAGTACCGAGTCATGATGAGGTTAAGCCTTATTATCATAAGGATATAAGAAGTCATCATTATAAAGTATTTTCAAGAGTATGCCCAGGTGAAACATCGAAGGAGATATAATTGATTAACCCAAGAGAACTAGTTAAAAGGGGAAAACAACACTTAAATTGTCCTTTAGAGTAAAGAGAGAATTTCAAAATAGACCGGTGTAGTGTAATAGGAAAACCGGATTGGAATGGACAAAATGTGTCCACAACCATTCTAAATAGGACTATAAGGGCATAAACCCAAAGATATATAATAAAAGGAACTATATTGTAAATTAAAAACAATAGTGGATATTGTCGGAATGAAGAGGATTCAAGAAAAAAGGATCTGGATACGGGATACTACAATTATCCCCATTTATGATCACAATGGATTTGAGAAATGTCATGATCAACACAATTCAATATCTCATTCCGAAATGTAAGAGAGTACGAACTTCGGGGATGAAGTTTATTTCAAGGGGGAGAGTCTATAACACCCCAACATTAGAGCTTAGAAATAAGCTGAACATAGGTGTGTGCATTGCATTCATGCATAGAAAATCTAGGTAATTTTCGCGCTCTTAAAAAAACTTGTCAAAGTGATTGAAGCTTATCTTAACTTGGTGGAACTAAAGTAGATCATCAAGTTAACTGTGATAAGTTTCAATATGACCTTTGCTAAAACCTTATCTTTGGGTAATATAATTTGATCTAAGCGTAGATCAAATGTAATAAAACTAAGTCACAACACACTGCTTAATAAGGAGTACTTGATCTTCTAGAGATCATTACATGGTATTCCATACAACAACTCAAGGATGAATACTTAATCTTCTAAAGCTTATATCAAGGTATTACCTACAACAAACCTGAATACCAAGTCAAGTATATAACTCCAAGTAAAGAAACCTCATAACTAAATCTTGAAACACTTGTTTGTCATAGTTATTCCTACCATGGGTATCATGGTAGTTCTTAAACATTAACTCTTATCACAAACAGAGTAGAAAGGGAAGTCAAGCCAAGACCATTCATCTCATATATTTTGTTGCCTTGTTAGTAGGTGACATATCTATTTAACCAAGTCCTAGTGTCAATTGATCATCAAGGTTGAGTGATCAATTCTTGACCTAGCACTTATTGACTCTTAGCTTTGACCTATTATATTAACCCTCCAAAGACCTTAAGTAAATTGATAAGAAGAAGAAACTAGATATGGTACAGTGTGCCATCATCAATGGAATGTGATCCTTAGTGGAGATCAAACCATCTGATGTTGGAGGAGTTAACTCACTCCTGAGTTAATTAGAGAAAGTATCTAAACCCAAGAGTTAAGTTAGTGATCATGAAGCTATGAGGGAGCTAGTAGTATTAGAGTGTCTAACAATAATTTGGTTAAGCCAAGTAGATATAGATATGAAGTAAGGTTCTTTAACAAGATAAGTCTTATAGAGAGACTAGTACAAGTCTACTACTTAGTAGATAGATGGTAGATCTTGATCAGACAATTAGAAACCTAAGCTTAGCTTGATTAAAGGATGATGGTCATTATTCTCAAGTCACTTGAGAATAGACGACCAGCTGATGAAGAAGAGTTGTGAGTACACCAAATTAGGCAAAGCCTAGTAAGATGAATCATCTAGCTTGATCATGAGAAGTCAAGCTAGAGTATGGTGAAGTATACAACATAAGTTGTATGGAGTAGTTGGAAGCAGTAGCAAGATGGAATTAAAGGAATTAATGGATAGAGTTAGAAGTAGCTACATTGATGGATTCATCAAGGGTAGTCTAGCAATGGAAGTTATGTAGATACTAGGAGGAGAATGGAGAATGAGTATTGTTGAAGTGGCATGACCATGTCATCATATGATGATTTATATGGTGGAGTTAGATAATTAAGTTATTTAGAAGGATGTGATCTTTGTGAATAAGATAAGGGATATATATGGAGTATATTTAGGAAAGGAATTCCTTATCTAAAGATAACCTTGGTGAGGTATTAAGGTAAGGATTCTTTAGAAGTCTTAAATCAAGATCATATCAAACCATGACAAGACCCATGTCTACTTCATTATTCAATGTCGTGGTGGTGTCACGGCAGATGCCATGGATAGGCTAAAGGTGGGGACTAATACGCGCTAGGGGAATCCAGGGAGGGATAGTAGAGTGATTCTCTACACAGAAGTTTGTATTGCTATATCTTCAAGATTACAAGTGCTCCTTGAGCTGTATTGGCGAGAGGAGGAAGAAGGTACTCTCTTACTCTTGCCTACTATCTAGCCCAAGAACCCTAGATCTTCTAGTGCTTAACCAACTAGAATTCTGCCAACCCCCTCTACCAGAACCCTAACCCCCTTATATAGAGGTGGTTCGGTCCTGGCCTAGGGCATACGTGGAGGCATATTCCTAAGAATATGCCCCCTCCCAAAGTAGTAACCCGACAGGGGTGCTTTTCCCCCGCGTCACACTTGCTTTAGCGACGTAAGCCGACGTGAGCGTCGTCACCCTTGTCAGCCATGACCCGGTGGTCCTGCCCTTGCTTTATCCGCTCATCCAGTACGTACCGGACCTTCTTTTTTGACCAGAGAGATTCCTTCCTTCTCCTAGAAGCTAAGCGAGGATCCGGATCATAGTAGATCCAGCCACACCCGTTCCTGCATATAAGTTAGACAAGCATTTCTGACTTACTCCTTAAGTCGGATGATACAATGTTAGGCGACCCCCCTGGTCCGGGTTACTCCGTGATCCGGCCTGCCTTGAGGTGACTTGGCCAGCAACCGCTTTGACCTTGCCGAACCTCGGCTAACTCGGCCCTTATACCCCGGAGTGACCCTACCCGGGGGTATCCCCCCCACATTAGTCCCCGAAGCTGGTGCGGTATTAGCTGCCTCGGCCGCTAAGGCCACATCAGGTTCATTTATGTCCGAGCCTCAGACGTTCAATTCTGGGTTAGCTCCTTATCTCGGATTGTATGGATTTACATTCCCTTCGCACGTTCCAAGTTTCCACTTGCCGGCCGGGTCACCACTTTGGCTCGGATCCCATGGTTATCACGGTTTGATTCGGGCCCTGTTTCCTTCTCTCATACGCCAACCCACGTGGAGGCTAATCATTACCTTGTCTTATTTTAAGGGCCTGCACAGTAGCCGCCGCAGTAATTGTCAGTTTTACTGTGCGCGGGTTACGTCATGCCTGTCTCCTCGTTTACCGCAATAGCACGTCGTGTCATGGGATCTCATCTACTCTGTGGCCCTTTGTGTGGCTTTTCTCTGATTGGCTGATGCCGGAGATACACGGCCACACCGTGTGGCTCGCCGGCGCAGCGCGATCCCACTCATCGTTCACTGTGGGCGGTTAAATAGGGGAGGGGCGCGTCCCTTAGCATTTTTCCATCTCCGCGCCCCTTTGCCCGTTGCGATTTTCACCTTCGTCTTCCCTGCGACCACGCTGCCGCCGGTGCTGTCCATCAGCAACACCGCCGCCGCACCTCCTCGTGCCTCCGCACCGCAGCCACCGCTGCGCAACTTCTTAGCCACGGGTCCTCGTCAATCTAGACCACAGACCCCCGCTGCCGCTAGCTCCAGCGAGGACAGCGGATACGAGATGACTGAGGAGGATCTCGTCGTCGCCGAGCAGGAGATGGAGGAGGACGCCGGCGCGGCGGACCGCGGCGCGTGGGCCGGTTCGTGGGTCTTCCAAGACGACATCGACTGGCTCTACCGGACCAGGCGTATTCCCGCCGGTGTCGCCGCTCGTCTCCCCTCCTCGGAATTGGCCCCCTCACCCAATCCGGGTGAGTTCGTCGTATTCCTATCCCATTTCCAACGGGGATTTGGTCTCCCGGTGAGCGACTTCTTCTGGGACTGGGTCAGGACGTACCACCTGCAGCCGCACCATCTCCCAGCAAACGCAATCACCTCTCTTTCTGCCTTTGTCTCTATGATCGAAGGTTATACCGGACTATGGCCCACGAAGGAGCTATGGATCCAATTCTTCGGTCTTCGTCGCAATGTCGTCCCCAACATCCACGTCGAGTCGGAGGACAAGCAGCTCACCCAGTTCGGAGCTGCCTCGATCTCTCCCCAGAGATTTTCAATCTTTCCCCGGGTCACCGGGCTTGACTCCTGCAAAGGGTGGGCCCAGACCTTCTTCTACGTCCGGAACGAGGGTACCGAAGACTTGATTCGGTTGCTGCCCTACGCTCCGGGTCCCCCTGACACGGATTTCTGGGAGGAGGTCGCCAAGAAACCTACAGCTCTGGCCAATCAAGTCAACAAAAGATTCGTGGAGCTGAAGAAGCTCGGATTACGCAACAAGGACGCTATGATCACGTTCGTGCTCAACCGAATCTCTCCCCTCTAGAGGCGCACCCACAAGTTGTGCCACATGAGCTTCGGTCGCGACCTCAACCGAACCTCCTCCTTCGAATTGAGCAACACAGAGATCTTCCGCCAGGTCAAGGCTCTGTTCACCACTCACAAAGATTTCTCCGCCGAATGGACGTGGGGAATCGAACATTACTGCCGTGACAGGCTCCCTCCTGCGGTAAGCTTCGTGGGGTAAACTTATTTCGGATCAATTATGTGTCGGTTTTTGTCATATTTTTGACTCTGCTCTTTGTGCTTTTTCTCAGCTGTTTCTCCAGCAAACTCTCGAGGATGGCACGGATCCGACCCTTAAGTGGGCGCCGGACCGAGAGATCCCGGATGAGGAGGAGCCGGACCAGGAGATGTTCATCCCTATGACCGATGCCACCAAACGTCCCAGCGGTAAATTCTCTTCTCTTAGAGATTGGCCCGATGATGAGGATGACTCGGATATCGATGTGATTGAACCCGTTGAGGCTGTCCCTCTTTCTTTTGCCTTTCCGGCATCAGCTAACCCCGGTGGGCATATCCACGAGGATCCTCCACTTGCCACGGGCGAGCCGGTTCCGGTGGCGTCGAAGAAGAAGCGCAGATCCGCATCAAGTTCTTCCTCTAAACCTTCTCAGCCCACCAAAAGGCAAAAGAAGGCCGGAGACAAGACTGCCTCCAAGCGGGCAGGCAAAGCCCCGGCACGGAGGGCCCGGAAACCCAAGGAGGCCGAGACCTCGGATGCGTAAGTCATTTTTCACTTCACAACACACTTCTCCTTGCATCAGGGTAATTTCACTCCTGACATCATTTTCTTTTGCAGGCCTCCTGTGGAGGTCCCTCAGAGCGGATCGAGCATCTCTTCTCCCCTTCGGTCCGGTCCTTCCCCTCCTCGTGACAACGAGTCACGCCCGCTGAGCCCTATTCCGGAGGGCTCTGCGGCTGCTCCGGGTTCTGCAGTACCTCATCAAGAGGAACGCGACCTCGGATCGGGAGGGATCGGTCTGGCCGAGGCAACATCGTCCACCACTTCGGCATTGCCGCAACCAGCAACCACCAAGTCTACCGCAACCCCAGCACCAACAGCAGCTCCAGTACCAGCTTCCGAACCGGCACCTGTCTAGGCAGCCAGGAAACCCATAGCGGCTCCAGTACCAAGTTCCTCTGCCTCTTCCGAGTCATCTCAACCCCGGCGAGGAACCATTCCAACAGCTTCCAAAGGGAAATCTGTCGTGGTTACTTCTTCCCGGCAAGCTAAAGGCAAGAAAGCTCCGGATCCTGCCAAGTCTACATCCGTCGAGGCCGGGCAGCGAACCTTGTTGTCAATGCTTCTGAAGAAATCACCAGCAGCGACGGATCCTCCTGTCGAGCCAACCGATGCGCAACAGATGGTTCTTCACACCATCCTAGCTCTTCCCCTAATTGAGAGGAAGGAAGCTCATGCAAAGGGCTTGGTGGCACCCCACATGCCCACTGGCGAACGGTACCCTCCGAGCCTTATCGAGTTCGTCATGAACTGGAATAAGGCGGAGTTTGTCTACAACGACGATCTCCCGGAAAAGTTCGGCCCCGTAGAATTTTCTGCTCAGATGAACACTGCCGCCAAGGCAATTAACCTCGCGGGGCGAATGATGGAGGTATGTCGTTTCTCCTTTACATGCTATAGATAATAACCATTAGTCCCCGAGCCTCCGGTGGAGTAGCTTGTTACTCGGCCAGATGCTCCTTAGAAAACTAACATAGCTGCATGTAAACTTCAAATATGCACACACCTAGAGCCGGGTTAAGTTTCACTTGGCCCGGATCTTACACACTTCGAATATGCACACACCTAGAGCCGGGTTGAGTTCTACTTGGCCCGGATCTTACACACTTCGAATATGCACACACCTAGAGCCGGGTTAAGTTCCACTTGGCCCGGATCTTACACACTTTGAATATGCACACATCTAGAGCCGGGTTAAGTTCCACTTGGCCCGGATCTTACACACTTCGAATATGCACACACCTAGAGCCAGGTTAAGTTCCACTTGGCCCGGATCTTGTACACTTCGAATATTCATCAAGTTAATTTCACACTTTTGTGGTCCTTTTAGGTAACTACCAATTGCCGGAGCGCCGAATTTCAACGCCTGCTTGATACTCACAAGATCCTGCGTGCAAAACATGTTGCACTTGGAGCAGAGCATGAAAATAGGGGTAATTTTCTCCCTCAGCACTTCTCCGTTTTTCTTCACTTGTTTTCGCCGGACTAATCTCCTCATTCGGTTTTTGCAGCTGGGGTGGAGGCTGAGAACAAAATTATGTGGAAGAACTTGGAGGAAATCCGAGGTATGTCTTCTTTTGTCTGACCTTGTTGTGTTTTCCATTTCCTCTTCTCCTTGGCTCGACAAACATTCACTCCTCGGCTTTGCCGGGTCAACATACTATTTCAACATCGCTTGAGGATAGTGTGCCCGTGCCTGATATGATGCTGCATTTTCTCGAACAAGCAGGACAACATCAAGCTGAGCTGAAGAAGAAAAATGATGAGCTTGCCCTCCTCCGGGCCAAGGACGACGAGATAGCCAAGCTCAAGACTGAGATGGAGAAGATGAAGGCCCCACACAAAACCGAGCTCCAAAAAGTTGGCTAGAACTTCACCGAAGAGCGTGAGCGCCTTACTCTTCAGATCTCCAAGGACCATGACCTGCTTAAAGAATCTGAGGTCCAACTTGGGTCGGCGATCGCTGAGCTTGAACAACTTCACTAGAGACGCGACAATTGCATCAAGGAGTTGACCCGGATCCACCGCCATATCTCACGTAAGTTTCTTTCCCTTATCCGACATAATTTTCCGGCTCAGCGCATATGTGTTTGCTTCAGCATTTTCCTTTTCCTTGTTTCTAGACCACTTTCCCGAGGGTACTCCCATTGCCAGTGCTGCTGTTACCAAATTCCGCCGAGAAAGGGGTACTCCCATTGCTCCTGATGGTGAGAGCATTCCCTTGTACATGGAGGACCTATTGGTCAGCGTGTCAGCTCGTGTGGAAACCATCAAGAACTATGGGAAAGATCTCCTCAACGTTGTGGTCCGGATCTACAACACCTTGGCCAAGCGAGAGCGCTCCGGAGAGGATCACACTCCTTGCCGAAAAGCTGTTGGAAATTGAGACCCAGCTTGACCTCTGGGGAGAGTCCGTCGGGCGTGCCGCAGCAGATACCCTCCTTCATCATATTCTTACATGGTATGAGAAGATCGACCTGAGCCTCCTCACACGTCGGTGCACCGGATCCAGATGGACCGATGATCCAGAGTGGGTAGCTCGGTGCCTGGCTTGCGCCTACAGCCTCGTCGAATATTCTCCTATCCATGACTGGATTGAAGGACCAAGCTTTCTGGAGTCCGGTGGGGATGAGCATATTGAGAATGTGGAGGATGGGTCGGGTGAGGATGGAGAAGATGCTGCTTTGGATATTGAAGACAGCGATGATGACGCCGAACTTCCTCCTCCTGCCGCTCCTTAGTTGAAAAAAAAACTTGAAAATTTTATCAGATCCCCGGTATGCCGGGTGCAATTGTATGCTTGATATGTGATATTTTGCTACTATGTTTGTATGCCGGATTAACTTGGGCGTAGTCCCCGAGTTTCATTTTCTTGTTCGTCCAATTCTCTGGCTCGACCCATGTCTACCTTGATTCGGTTTTACGACTTACGAATCCGAGCTTCAAAAATTGTCTTAACAATACTTAGAAATTCTGAGGCTTGGCTCAAAATAATTCAGCATAATATCTTGAAAATAAATACAGGGTTAGTCCGAAAAAACAAACGTTAGCTCGAATAAATTCGTTTCCTTAGTGGTTTTTCACGTGCTACGCAATTCCAAACTTGTTCCCTTGCTTGCCATGAAGCCAATTCTTGTTGGACAGCAGCAAGTCGAAGGGTTGGGTTTTTGGTGCTCACACATTACTAATCCGAGTTAAGTAAAATGACTCATTCCAGCTACCGCATAAGAAATTACGACAAACATTATTAAGGCAGTCCCCGAGTTACTGCTCGAGGCGCTGCTATTTCATTGATAAGCTCATTGCCGACATACATACCGACATATGACTCGGATACATACACTTCTTAGCTAAGTGTAGAAGGGACGAAGTAGTGCTACATTCCACGGTCGCTTGGATTCCTCTCCGGACCTATCCGCCTTGTTCTTTTCCTGTGGCTTTGCATCTATGAGATAGTAAGAATCATTGTGCAATGCTTTGCTCACAATGAACGGCCCTTCCCATGGGGGGGATAATTTATGCATGCTAGTAGTACGTTGTACCAACCGGAGCACCAGATCGCCTTCCCGGAAGACTCGGGGGCACACTTTCCGGCTATGATAGCGTCGGAGGTTTTGTTGATATATGGCGGATCTGGACAGTGCCAGTTCTCTCGCTTCTTCCAGCAGATCAACATCATTTTGCCGGGCTTCTTGCACTTCGGCTTCTGTGTATTGGGTGACCCTAGGCGAATCATGCTCTATGTCGGCTAGTAATACAGCTTCTGCCCCATATACCAGAAAGAATGGCGTATAGCCTGTTGATCGATTCGGAGTTGTTCTTAAGCTCCACAGTACTGCTGGTAGTTCTTCTATCCAGCACCCCGCTGATCTTTGCAGCGGCTCAATGAGCCGGGGTTTTATCCCGGATAACACTAATCCGTTGGATCTTTCCACTTGTCCGTTCGATGCGGGATGGGCTACCGAGGCGACATCGAGTCGGATCTTCTTATCTCGGCAGAAGCGCGCAAATGCTCCTTCCGCAAAATTTGTTCCATTATCAGTTATAATGCTGTGTGGATAACCGTATCTCAAGATGATGTCTTTGAGAAATGTCACGGCCGTAGCTCCATCACATTTTCTTATAGGCTTCACTTATAAACTTGTCCACCATGACCAAAATGTGTGTCATGTTTCCTCTCGCTGGTTTGAGCGGGCCAACCATGTCCAAGCACCATACAGGAAATGTCCACGTAATTGGTATGGTCTTGAGTTCCGACATAGGCATATGTGTCTTGGTGGCGTACCTCTGACAACCATTGCATTTTTTCACCAGATCTTCTGCTTGTTCCAAGGCACTTGGCCAGTAGAATCCATGCCGGAACGCCTTTGCCACCAAGGCTCGGGATGAGGCATGATGCCCACATTCCCCTTGGTGTATATCTCGGAAGATGTCAAGCCCTTCTTCCAGGTCAACGCATCGTTGGAGGACATTAGTTACACTGCGTTTGTATAACTCGGAATTAATGATTGTGTATGCTTTTGCTCTCCTCTGCATTTGCCTGGCTAACACCTCCTCAGCGGGTAACGTTCCGTCTTTCAGGAATTGGAATATAGGCAGTGCCCAAGCTGGTATGGCTCGTGGAGGGAATATCTCCTCATCAATTTCCATCTGATCCACCGGCATAACTTTAGCCGGATCACTCTGAGCAGTCCCCGGGTCTAGCGAGGTAGTCCTCGGGTTTGCCGAGGTAGCCCCCGGGTTTGCCGAGGCAGTCCCCGGGTCTCGCGTACCACCTCCCATGTCAATGTCCATGGGCTCAGCTCCGGATTCCATATTTTCTGGGACATAGATCGAGTCGGTTCCTGGGGACGTCCTGATAGATGGTTTTCTGAGGTGTTCCAATGCTACACCCGGTGGAATTGCCTGTCTGGTCGATCCGAGCTTTGACAACATGTCGGCAGCCTCGTTTTCTGCCCGGGGTACATGGTGAAATTCACACCCCTCGAAGTAACCAGATATCTTCTGCACATGAAATTTGTATAGTGCCATGTTTGGATCCGGGCGTCCCACACTCTGGACACCTGCTGCACCACCAGGTCCGAGTCGCCGAAGCATATTATCCGACGTATGCCAATCTCCTTTGCCACTTTGAGCCCGTGCACAAGAGCTTCATACTCAGCGACATTGTTCGATGCCGCGAAATGGATCTGCAATACGTACTTTAGTTGGTCTTTCTTTGGCGAGGTGAGCACAACTCCGGCGCCTAACCCGGTTTTGGTTTTCGACCCGTCAAAATGCATCCTCCAGTAGTTCGGATCCGGTGGCGGTGGTTCGTATTGTACCTCGGCCCAATCCACAAAAAAGTCCGCCATAGCCTGAGATTTGATCGCTTCTCTTCTATAGTATTGTGGCGCATATGGGGCTAGCTCAATTGCCCATTTTGCGATTCTGCCACTCGCATCCTTGTTACCCATTATCTCGGATATGGGAGCTTCACATATTACTTTGATGGGGTGCTCCTCAAAGTAATGCTTTAACTTCTTTGCCGCCATATAGACACCGTATGCCACCTTTTGAAAATGCGGGTAGTTCTGTTTTGAGGCAGACAATACCTCGCTCAGGTAATATACTGGCCTCTGCACCGACTTACCCTCTTCATTGCGTTTCACTACGATTACTGCACTTACAACTCGGTTGGTTGCGGCTACGTAGAGCAACATTGGCTCCTTTGATAGTGGAGAGGCTAACACTGGCGCAGTGGCCAACATCTTTTTCAAGTGGGCAAAAGCTTCATCGGCTTGTGGTGTCCAAACGAATTTATCCGATGTTTTCATGAGTTGGTAGAGAGGCAGTGCCTTTTCTCCCAACCGGCATACGAACCGACTCAATGATGTCAGGCATCCAGTGAACTTCTGGACATCATTGAGATACTTCGGCAGCTCCATCCGTTCGATGGCTCGGATCTTAGTTGGATTAACCTCGATACCTCGGCTGGAGACGAGAAATCCGAGTAACTTCCCAGCCGGGACACCGAAGGTACATTTTTCCGGGTTAAGCTTCATCCGGAACCTTCTCAAGTTCGCGAATGTTTGCCTTATGTCGTCAAGGAGCGTTGCGCTTTCCTTGGTCTTGATAACCACATCATCCACATATACTTGTACGTTCTGACCTATTTGGTCGTGCAAATATTTTTGCATACATCTTTGGTACGTTGCACCTGCATTACGTAAACCAAACGGCATAGTGCGATAGCAGTAAGCCCCGTACGGGGTAATAAACGCCGTTTTTATTTGATCATCCGGGTTCAGAGGTATATGGTGGAAGCCAGAATATGCATCAATGAATGACAACAGTTCGCATCCTGCGGTTGAGTCTATGACCTGATCTATCCTCGGTAGTGGAAATGGGTCTTTTGGACACGCCTTGTTCAGGTTCGTGTAATCGATACACATACACCAGACCACTGCCACGTTCGGATCGTCCTTCTTCTTTTCCACTAGCACCGGATTAGAGAGCCAATCCGGATATAGTACCTCCATGATGAATCCTGCTGCCAGTAACCGAGCTATCTCGTCTCCAATGACTTTTCTCCTATCCTCGGCGAAGCGGCGGAGAGGTTGCTTCACCGGCCTTGCTCCGGGTCTTACGTTCAAAGAGTGCTCGGCCAACTCCCTCGGAACACCTTGCAAGTCCTGTGTAGACCAAGCAAAAATATCCCGATTCTCACGGAGGAAGTTGATGAGCTCGCTTTCCTATTTGTCATTTAACCCGACACCAATTGTTATGGTGCGCTCCGGAAACATGTTATCAACTAGAATCTTCTTGGTGTCCTTTGCGGCTTGAAACGAAACGCTGCCATGCGGGTTACTTAGCGCCGGCATATATTGCTGCGCGGACTGAGCTAGTGCCGCCACCTCTTGGATTTTTCTTTTCTCTCGCGCAATCACGAGCGACTCGGCTAGGTTAGACCCGGCTGAAGCACACTCCATGGAACATCGGAAATCCCCAGCAATGGTAATCACTCCATTTGGCCCGGGCAACTTCATCTTCAGATAACTGATGTGACAGCTTGCCATGAATTTGTTCAATGCTGGTCTTCCGAGTAACGCGTGATACGCACTTTCCAAGTTCACCACTTCAAACTCCAGATTTTCAGTTCGGCAGTTATCCCATGTTCCGAATAGCACGTCGATCCGGACTTTGCCTATGGGCTCGCACGAAATGCCTGGTACAATGCCATGGAAAGTTGTTCTCGTAGCCTGGAGCATGTACTCCGAGATGCCTAACTTGCGCATCGTGTCCGCATACATGATGTTAATGCTACTACCATTATCAATCAAAACCTTGGAGAACCTCACGTTGATGTTTGGTCCAATGAACGTCGGATCTAGCACTAGCGCGTACGAACCTAGGCTCGGCATAAGTTTAGGATGATCTTTGATGTTCCAGGTGATTTCTTGGTCCGACCAAGGCATGTACCTCGTCACCGCTGGCATGACCGCATTGACCTCCATATGTCAGCGTCGCAAGCTCTTTCTATCTGTTTCATCAGTCATGAACACACAATAACTCTGGTGATGTTCCCTGTACTCATTCCTTCCCTCGTTTCCGGGGTACCTCTAATCCGGTAGTTGCTGATTTTCCACCTGATGCATTGCATCCCTTCTCTCATTGTTGTCATACCTCGGCGGAGGGGGAGGCAACATTAGCTGCTGCGTGTTTGCTCCAGAGAGTAATTGCTGCCGGGGTAACTCCTACCAAGGTTGCTCATTCCGGGGTACCTGAGCATTCCTCGAGCCACCTTGTTCTATCTTTCGCATCCACTCACATTGCCTCGTCGTGTCACCCGCCGGGCTATTCGGATTCGGCGTGTGAAACATACACGGTTGGTCCAGCATTGACTCATAGGTATACCTCGGACGGTCTTTCTTTTCTTGCCACTGTTTCTTCTGCTCCGGGGTCCATGTTTTCTTGCCATCATTTCTTGGAGTCCATTGCCCTCCAGTTCTCTGGCGTTGGTTACTCCCTCCTCCGGGTTGATCTTGATTCACTGCCGCAACTTGTTGCGAGCCATAGCGATGGTCCGGTCTATCATCTCTCCTTTTTCCTCTGTAATCATTCCTCCGGGACGACCCGACTCCATCTCTCTGATAGTATTCCTCGTTTGAGTCATTTGACGGGAGCCTAGGTTGAGTCGAATCGCCCAAAGCATACGAATCAGCAATCCGGATAATCTTTGCCAGTGTAACTGGCATTTTCCTTTGTAGTTTCATCCACAGCTCGCTGCCGTATCTGCACCCTTGCACAAACCACGCTATGGCATGTGACTCTATGACGCCCTCACACGAGTTTCTTACGGTACACCACCGGGTTAAGAATTCACGATCCGTCTCGTTGGGTCTTTGCTTGCACATTGCCAGGGTCTGCGGTCTATTCGGCCTCTGGTACGTACTTGAGAAGTTGCTGATAAACCTTTCTTCAAAATCTATCCAGTAAGTGATGCTTCCGGGCGGCAAGTTATTCAGCCATACTCTGGTCGGGCCTTCCAACATCTGGGGCACGTAATACACAGCCCATCTCAAGTTGCCAGTTGCAATTTTTACCGCCGTAGCATAGTTTATCAACCAATCCTCCGGCTTGGTAGTGCCATCATACGTCTTCGTGCCCCTAGGTAATTGGAAGTTGGGTACTGGTGGTTCCTTCATGATCCAGGGTCCAAAGCACGCTGGACCCGGAGGACCTTGACATTCGATCTGTTCTGACCTATACAGGCGATCCAGTTTTAACCTGGCGTCATCCGGCATCAAATCCCTGCTCCCCAACCTAGACCCTATCACATGATAGTCCTCTCTGGGGTACCCTGTGTTCACCATCTTTGAATCACCGTCATTGTATCGGTTTTGCTCTCGTTGCACGTCTTTCTGCTGCATACCTCGGCCGGCGCTTTGCTCTTGCCTCGGTATATTCCGCTGCTGCGGTTGCCCTGCTCCTGCGGAGTTGTGTTGTCCGGCATTGCCGTTGGCAGCGTCCCCTTGACCGGCATTGCCTTGGTCGCGATTACCTCGGCCAGCTTCACCTCGGCTCACACTCCGTCGATCATCACCTTTCCGCATCTCTTTTTCTTTTCCCGCACGCGTTGGGTCGTACGGGATGATCTGTTTGTTCCATCTGGCCGAGGTTACTACCTCCTCTCTCCTTGGGCCGCCATGAGGCGATGATGCGGCTCCAGCAGATTTCTTCGGGTTACCCATCACCGAATGGACGATCTTGGAAGCCCCAGCTCTCCCCGGGTTAGCTCTCAGCAGCTCCTCGTTCTGCCTGTTCGTGATCCGAACCAGCTCGTTAACCCTGTCTTGCTGTCTCTGACGGGCCTCCCCCGTCAGACCCTCTAACTCGGACGCAGCAGCGTCTGCTGCTCTGAGGTTCTTCGCCGGGGTACTATACCTCGGCAACCCCATAGACAAATAGTTTTCCGACCCTTCTGCTCCATCATCACCTTCTCTATTCATCTCACTTATGAGATTTTTCCCTTTTACCCTCACTGCATCAACCTTGTTTGCCTTTGCGTACTCACGCAGCGTCACGTTCAGTGACTGCTGAGCCGCGCTATTTTCTTTGCACCCTCTAGTATCTTTTGCCGAGTTTCCTCTAGCTCGACCTGTGCCTGAGCCGGATCTACCACCGCTGCTACCGGGTTAGCCAAGCTATCCATAGCTTCCCTCAGTACGTTCTCAGGCCTCTCTAGTGGAGGTCCTCTACCTTTTCTCGGTGCCTTAGGTGTTACCTCCGGGTCTGGTGCCGGATCCTTGCTTGCGCCTGCACCTGGCGCAGTCATCATCACCTCCGCATGGTCCGGGTAGCGAGCGATACGTGCCCCGCGAGCCACAGTGAGGGGTGGTTCCCCCGCATCAACGATGCGACGCGGATGAACGCACGAGACGTCCACTGCAACGTAAACCTTGTGCGCGCCGAGCTTGACGAAGAGGCCGTTGCGCGGAAGCAGGCGCGTGCCGAAGCAACCAGCGTTGTCGCTGACGAAATCCAACGCTCCAAAGCGCTGAATGAGCTCGGAGATGATGCGCTCGCCGGTGCCGATGAAGTTTCCCGTCCGGATCTTCACCCCTGCTAGCGCCGCTAGCCCCACGGTGGGCGCCAAATGTCGTGGTGGTGTCACGGCAGATGCCATGGATAGGCTAAAGGTGGGGACTAATACGCGCTAGGGGAATCCGGGGAGGGATAGTAGAGTGATTCTCTACACAAAAGTTTGTATTGCTATATCTTCAGGATTACAAGTGCTCCTTGAGCTGTATTGGCGAGAGGAGGAAGAAGGTACTCTCTTACTCTTGCCTACTATCTAGCCCAAGAACCCTAGATCTTCTAGTGCTTAACCAACTAGAATTCTGCCAACCCCCTCTACCAGAACCCTAACCCCCTATATAGAGGTGGTTTGGTCCTGGCCTAGGGCATACGTGGAGGCATATTCCTAAGAATATGCCCCCTCCCAAAGTAGTAACCCAACAGGGGTGCTTTTCCCCCGCGTCACACTTGCTATAGCGACGTAAGCAGACGTGAGCGTCGTCACCCTTGTCGGCCATGACCCGGTGGTCCTGCCCTTGCTTTATCCGCTCATCCAGTATGTACCGGACCTTCTTTTTTGACCAGAGAGATTCCTTCCTTCTCCTAGAAGCTAAGCGAGGATCCGGATCATAGTAGATCCGGCCACACCCGTTCCTGCATATAAGTTAGACAAGCATTTCCGACTTACTCCTTAAGTTGGATGATACAATGTTAGGCGACCCCCCTGGTCCGGGTTACTCCGTGATCCGGCCTGCCTTGAGGTGACTCGGCCAGCAACCGCTTTGACCTTGCCGAACCTCGGCTAACTCGGCCCTTATACCCCGGAGTGACCCTACCTGGGGGTATCCCCCCAACATTCAAAACCCTAGAATCAAATGGATAGTGGAACCATTTCCTAATTCTAGGTAACCATTGAATAATACCTCTTGGACAATTAAAGCTTCCAAGAGATAATTAGAGAACCAGTTGAGAGTGTTTATAGATGGAAGCCTTGTCCACCTTATTATCTTAAACCCTAATAATACCTAGTCTCATTGACAAGGGGTAACCTCGGCAATGCCCATGGTGATGGACCTGGGGTTTCGCGGAATAGAGAACGCTGGGGATTTCGTCGAATGTCAGGAAAACAATGAAGACAAAGTTGCCTAAATATTGGGAAAACACTCTATTACAACTTGTCCTCTAGATTTTAGTGTACCCTCATTTGGGCTTCTCCCGTCCTATATATAATAGGCCAGGTCTCAAAGCTGTATGTAGATAGGTTTCATACACGCGTGATTACAATACCAACATAATGTCGGTTCTTTCCTAATACAGTAAAAGTCTCTATCGTTGCTTCCTTGGGCTGTTATCTGGAATCTTTATGGGCCGTAGGCCTTTTACCCAATGTGGAGCATCCGAGTAATCATACCCATGTCAGTAGCCCTCGAGACTCTACCTGAATCCATAATTTTCAGGTTGAGTCTCAAAGTTTTCTTTCTTCCTTCTCTCATTATGTTTGATTTTATTTTTTGTAGGGATTTTGGTACAACGAGTCTGATGCTTCCGATGGATCGGAAATCAGTTAATTGCTCCTGGGCAAAAACAAGGTTGACCTACATCAAACTCAAGTCCCCAGGCTTGAATCCGGAATTTGTCACTAGCATAATTCAGTTCGAGCCGCTAAGGTCTTACCGAATATTGAATTCCAGTTTTCTATTTTTCATCGGGTACCCAGCGCGTCTATTGGGATTTTTCATCGTATCGTTGTTACGGATATTTTACTGGAAGAGCGCATTCTTGTGTGATTACCAGGCCACACAGGACGAATCCCGGGGTCTTACCTTCATGTTTCTGAACACGGCATTCGGATTTTTGTCGCATCGGGTGCGATCCGAGAGTTTTATTTTACTTTCTGTATCCTGCTCCCGATAGGAGTATTTATCGTCGAATGCTTCCTTTGTTTTTCTTTATCAGGTGCGCGCCGCACTCCTGATAGGAGTAGCCCCCGAGGCTATGTTTGGATATATATATGTATCAAAACATAGGCTTGAATTTTTTCTGCGTCATTGTTTCTATAAATTTTGTTGGGTGCATGACTAGTGCTCGCGATAGGAGTAGCCCTCGAGGCTACAGTTGTAATATTGTATATTCGAGTGTAGTCTCAAATCTTCCTCTAGAGGAATTTACTTCGACTCCAATTGAATTTCTTCGGGTCATACCCTAAAGTAGCCGCAATTTTGTTGTAGTGTGTAGCATCCCAATTGTCTAACAATTGTAATGCTACTTGGTCTAGTAATATAATGGCTACTTCCTACATATAATTGTTGCATCATAATTATATCATGCTCATGTCATCATGCCACCTTGCATTTGAGCATCATTTAAAACCCTTTTGATTTGGTTCTTCTCTCAGATGCATTATTAATTGTATTTGCCTCTTGATATTGTATTTGGTTATTGATATATTGTTTAAATGCCCAAGTTGAGTTGGGGGCATATCTTTTATTCCACTCCACTACCCTTTCTTTCACCACCTTATAATTCCACCATCCCATTATCCATGAGCTTGTATTTTATTTTCTTTTGGTATTTAATCTAGCTCATGGTAGATAGGATGGATCTACTTCTACAAATTCTTTTGCTTGGCTTTTATTCCACTTTTGGGAATGCATAAGAATAATGCCATGTTAATATTATTGTTTTCACAAAAATAAACATGGCATTAATTATTTTGCATGGGCCATGCAAGCACCACCACATTCTAGTCCTTTGGGATTTTATATGAATTTTTGAGTGGTGTATATCTCTTGGAGCTCTCCCTTCTCTCTCAAATCTTTCACCTTGTTTGGTTTAATTCTTTTTGCCTTGTGCTCATCAAGCTTTTCTCTCTTGTGTATGCCATGCATGGTCATGTAAAATCCTTCCCATCTCCATCTTTTCCTCCACACTTGATCTAGTCATGACCATGCATCCTTTTAGTCCATACACTCTCCCTCACCCTTCATCTTGGCTTCATATTTAATCATGTGTTAAAACCTAAAAATCCTACATGAAACCCTAAACCTAGCTCCCTCCCTCTCTTTAATCCCTCCTCTCCAAGCCACACCCCATCTAACCAGCCCTAACCCGAGCCACCCCCTCTCTCCCTACCTCCTCCTCCTAACCTAGCCGAGCTACCCCAACCCTAATTGCCCGAGCCTCTCCCTCCTCTCTCTTTTTCTCTCTGCCAGCTGCCCACCCGAGCCTCCTCTCCGCCCTGTCCTCGCCCTGGCCCAGCTGCAGCCACACCCAGGCCGAGCCCTGCCCGAGCACGTGAGGAGAGGGAGAAGCAAAAGGTGGCCGAGACCACCTTTTCCTCCACCTTTCCCCCACGGCACCCTCCCCTCTCCCTCTGCTATCTACCTCCCTCTCACGCCTCCTCGTCCTCTCCCAGATCTCCCCAGGCTGCTCCCCTTCCTCCCTGTCTTCCCCTACAACCACCTACCCCATCGCCGGCCACCGTCGGTCTCCACCATCCCCCGTCGATCCAGGAGGCGTAGGCGAGCAGGAGGTTGTCGGCGATGGCTGGAGGAGCACCCTGCGTCGCCTCGTACACGGAGCCGTGAAGGAGACCGCCCCCGCAGACGCTGCACGCCGACGCGTCCGCGGCAAAACCCTAATCGCCGGCCGCCAGCCTCCCCGACGATCCTCTGCGCCTCTTCCTGATCTGACCACACCAACCGACCCGCGGTGAGCCTCCCTCTCTCCCTGACATCCTCGCCGTCCTCGACGTTGCCTGGTCGCGCCGTGCGTTCCGTCGGGCACTCTCGGTACGTCGCCGAGCACGAGCGTCTGCACACCTCCACGACACGAACCACTCATCTAGCCGCCCATCCCCCTCCTAGCAACGTCACCCCACATACCGCAGTGGCTGCCGCCTCCACGCGCGTACCCCAGGTCCCCAGTTCGAGCCCCGCCTCGCTGCGCCGCGCGCCGCGCGTCAGACCGGTCCGTCCGACGCGTAGAAGAAGCACAGTGCCGCCGCGCGTTTTGCAGAAAACCCCCTAGCTTTTTGTCTTAACCCGCGCTCCTAGAGGCCCCACCCGTCGGTCACCCTGGCGTTTTAACGAATAGGTACCTGGGTTTTCCACCGCCTCAACCCGCACTCCCCGGATCCGCGACGTGTCGCCCGCTGGCTGGCTGTGCGCGCCGTGGACCCGCGAGGCTGCCGGCCCCACCTGTCAGCCTCTTGGTCTAGGTAAGCCGCGGTGAGAAAAACCTTTTCTATGCGCGTGTTGGCCCAGTCAGCTCTGGCCCCACTTGTCTGTGTCTGTGGCTAGATCTGGGTGAGTGACAAAAGGTTTTTGTTTTCTGTTTTAATTTAAACTTTTCAAATTTGTTTTAAATTCAAATTCAAATCTGTTTTCAAATATCTTTTAAAATATAATTCCAAATTAAACATATAATATATGTTTTGAAATCAGAAAAATGTGAGGATTTCAAATATGCCATTCAAAATATTATTTGAACACTTTAAATTTCGAGTTGATCAAAATTACAATAAAATGCCCTTTATGTTAATTAATTAATAACTTTTGTTTTATAACTCCAAATTTGACAAATAATATGTCTAAATCGATCAGCGCGACGAGCCCGTTCTATCTATGCATTCCATGTTCTGAATTGCAGCATGCATCATATAAATATAAAGTACATAGCAACTTATTTGAGTATAAAATGTGACTAAAACTCCATAAAATGCCTTATTCTTGTACCCCACACCTCACCCATGCCATGCTACATTATTGCCATGCAAATTGTGCATCATTCATCATGGCATGATTGTTTGCTTGTCGCATTTGATTCATATGCTTGTGCACTTTATTTATGTTGGCCCTTGTTTGTTTGGTTCTTCTTCGAATAGACGTTGAGAAAGGGATATATCAAGAAACCCAGGAGCACTACCCAGATCCTTCTCTCACTTCAACTGAGCTGCCAGGCAAGCACTACCACATGCTTGCGTACATATAGTACCTATTGCCTCTATATTATTCTTGCATCATTGAGTCGCGATTGCATTAAACTGAATCCCAAGTATTGCATAGCCTTTACATTTCAACCCCACCGAAGCTTGTTCCTCCATCCCATGAGCCATTACTACAGGAGTTGTTTGAGCCATGCGGGTCGTAGAACAGCATGTGTAGGGTATGTGAGTGTCTGATGGATAACGAGGTACCTAAACAACTTAACCTGAGTAGTAATGGGATAACTAATGACAGTGGCACCGGTGAGCAATATCTGCTATTTGGTTTTTCATGCTCACTTGTGTCCCGTAGGACCCCGAGTACTTGATTCCTGTTCCTTGAATATTCGCGCTATCCACATCCGGGAGGCTTATGAACCCCCCTGAGCCAGAGCTTGATTCATTCTTATTTTCTTGGGGCCACAAAGTAGTTTGGGGCTTTATTACTATCCTGTACTTATGCCATGCTTTACTGCTTTATTTACGATTGTGCGAGGAGCACCTGTACTGTTTAGGATCGTGACACATTTTCGCTGTATCGACAAGCCCAGTCACACTTTCGGATTCCTAGTCGTTTACAGCCGTCCACACAAACCTTGAGTCCGTCTCGGAGCCGGCCAACTTCGTTGCGGGTAGCTTAATGGGGTGGCCCCCTGAAATATTTCTGAATCCTGTGATCGCTTTGTCGTGAATGCCTCGTTGGGTTTTGATTTGGTTTTTCCGAGGTTGATCGAGTGTGTGTTGCTATTTGTGCACCCCTGCAGGGTAAATCTTTCTGAAAGCCGTGTCCGCGGTTATGGACGACTTGGAGCACAGTTTCTCGATCATAGACAAGTATAACTAAAGTACCGCTTTTAATCTGACTAAGTACCTGACTAGTAAATAGTGCAACACTCATGGAATGGATAATAAAACTGCCAACGGATGGGGGGCTGTTCGTCCGCTTCCTCATTGGTAAGCGGGGAGGAGGATGGATCTGTTAATATTACTGTTATAACTATTGTTATTAATTCACGGACATCCGTCTATCTTTGGTTAGGCGGATGGTTAGCGAGTATCCCTAGAATTGTTAGGTATTATCTTTTGCTACAATTGCGTCACCCCAGGTTGTGTCCCATTTAGAGGCATAAAGACTTGCTGAGTACCCCTAGGGTCTCACACGATAAATTGTTTGATTCAGATGAACAGGTGAACTCGCAAGATGGATACTGGGTGGAGAAGACGGACGATGTGGGCAACGATCATTCGGTGTAGAGATTCCGGGAACGGGGATCCGTGAGATCTGTGGGCGGGATGTGTTTATTTATGGGGAATCTTATGCCGATTTGCTTCTTATCCGTACTCGGATCTTGTTTTCCGCTTCCGCCTGATACTCTGATGTTTGATGTATGAGGAGATATCCTAAACTATTATATCTATCTAGGATATTTGGATCTTGCCGTATGGCGTTGCAATATTTCTATTTCTTTTAGATGGAATGGCTCTGAGGACTGTTGTATGGTGGCTTGCATACATACTCATTTATGTATGTAGTTGATCCCTTCGCCTGCCGATTACGCCGCTCATTCTTGTCCCGATGTTTTGGAAATGGTTAGGACGGCCGAAAGGTCTACCTGTGAGTGGCATTTGGCCCCACCGTACTATTTTAACCATTTCCGCTCATCCAGGCTTGTAACTAAGAGCGTAATTCACCGAGTTAGTTACATAGTGCGTCTTCAGTGATGACGTATCTAATGTTGTTAGTATCCATAAAAACACGCCCTGACGGGACGTGTCGAACGTGGGCCCATGCAGCAGTAATGATGACGCGTGATAGTGTATTCATTGGAGATACTTGACTGCACGTCTCCTCTCTGCGCGAAAATTGAGGCGTCACACGTTGTTCTTCGTTTTTACCACAGCCATAACTTTTCTTTAGGTTTTTCCTTTATGGAATCTTTGAAACATGTGTCACCATCGTGCGCTCTTCTGTCGGTTTGATTTTGCATCGAACGGTTCAGTCCTCTCGTCGTTGCTCTTTATAAGGGTGGAGGGGTTCATTTTACTATTTTACCTCATGTTCCCTTGCCTCATCTTCCTCCTCGTGCTCTTGCCCCCTTGCGGACTCCTATTCTTGCTCCCCTGCAAAATCCCTAGTTCTTATGCTCTTGCTTCTCTATGCTACCATGGGAAAAAGCAAGGCTACTGGAACTTCTGCCGCCGCCGTGAAGGCCACCAGGAAAAGGGTCGTCGGGTGGGCTCCCACCAAGTGCATGACGCGAGAGCTCTGCGAGGCGCGGAACTCCGGCCTTCTGACGGAGGGGTCCTTCAAGCTCCCCGATGATGAAGCTGCTCCCATCCCCGAGCCTGGCTAGAGGGTAATGTTCCTCTCCTTCCTCTTCCATGGTCTTTCTCTCCCCATCCACGAATTCCTTCGGGGCCTTCTATTTGTTTATGGCGTGCAACTTTATTAGCTCAGGCCCAATTCCATCCTCCATGTTGCTTGTTTTGTCACTTGTTGCAAGTGTTTCCTTGGGATTCATCCCCATTGGGGCCTTCTGAAATACTTCTTCTATGTTCGTCGCAATGCCACTGACACCATTATCCATGATGTTGGTGGTGCCATTTTTTCTGTCCGATCCGATGCTGATTAATTGGACTTCAAACTCACGGATTCTATCCAAGGTTGGAAGTCTAAGTGGTTTTATGTCAAGGACCAGCCACTCGAAGGCCAATCTTTCGGGTTAGCCCACTTTGAACCTAAAAAAGTGTGTCGTAAACTCGACTCCTGGGATCAGCATCCCTCTGCCAAGGAAATGGCAGAAATCCAGCCCTTTGTTGATCGTATTTCCAAGTTGTGGCATGAGGTTGGCAAAGAATTGTCGGGTCTCCAGGTCCTGGCATATTTTTTGTGGATCCGTGTCCAGCCACTTCAAGCCCGGTTGTCTGGTATGTGGGCGTATACCTGGAAGAAGGACCCGATGAGGATATCCTCGGAGGACCTCACCCTTAAGTTGTATGAGAAGAGAGTCCGGAGCTTCACAACTTTGACTGCAAAAAGCCCGGTTCCTTCGACTTGCCTTGTGGAGCCCTATGGCAAGAAGAAATGGCTTCCCAAGGTACATTTCCTTTGCCTTTGTCTTTTTTTTGTCTTCTGTTTATAGATACATTTTTCAATTCTTCCGCTTTCTATAGGATTTTGATCACCTGAGCTCACTTCCTCCCTTCCTGGAAGTGGTGAGCCTCCTGTCCACCCCTCTGCATCTGACGATCTCCCTATGACTGGGACTGCCGCGGATGAGGAGGGGGATAATTCTGCGTCTGACTCTTCATCGAAAACGCAATCACTTCCTTCAGCTGGCTTCGGGGATTTTCGCGTGGAGCATGCCAGCGAAAAGAGGAAACACCCTTGTGCTGTGGAAAGGGTCGAGGATTCGGATGACTCTACTGCTTCCAAGCCTTTTGGCACTTCTCCGATCACAGCTGCTCCTGCCTGGATGAACTTGTTTCATCTTGCGCAGGATGTGTCTTCATAAGTATTTGCTTTCTTCTTCTTCTGTTTTCACTGGGTGTTTTTACTGCTGATGCTTACTCTTGGTCGTGTTGTTTGTAGTGATGACGGAGATCTTCCCGCTTCTCCTCTTCCCACATCTATGGGCTGCTCCACGAGGAAGACCCCTCCGCTATCGGTGGAGCCGAAGGAGAAAATTCTGTCTCCTATGGAGAAAAACGTCCAAAAGGATGTCGCCGCTTCATCCAAGCCACCACCACAAAAAAGGAGGAAAATGGCGGGTAAAGGGGTGGTGATATCTGAAGAACCCGTTGATGTGGACATGAAGGATGTAAGTCACTTTTGACGCCAGAATTTTCCTTCCCTGTATATTTAGTCTGCCTTGATATCCTTTTACTGTGTTTTTCCCTTGCTCAGCCTTTGATGCGCGAGATGGTCAGTATGGCCGCACATTTTATAAGGATCCGTGATGATGCCGAAGAGCTGAAAAGTATGTGATGATCGCTTTTGTAATCTCCTTGTAAATATGTTCATCCTCATTTTTGCGTTTCACTCCTACAGCCGCTGCCAAGCAATCCGGAATTATTCGGGATTAGGCGATGAAGCGTGCCAATGATTTGGAAAACAGGCTCTGAGGTGCCAAAGAGGCCAATCGGAAGGCGAAAGTTGATGCTGAGGAAGTGGCCAGGCAAGTCGCTGCTCGAGATGCGAATCTGCGGCAGCGTCTAGAGGCCCTAAATAAATCGCCGGCCCGTAAGTTTTTATCTGTGCGTGTATTTTTGTTTTGTTTCTTTCTCTTGGTTGTCAACCTCTTCTTCTCTCTTTTTGTTTGTCAGAGCTGACTAGCCAGAACCTGACGCTAGATGATGATAAGAGGGTTGATCCTTTATCGGATGCTGTTAGCACTTTGGAGGCTAACAGCGTTCGTGTGTGCAATCTTCTTGTCCGTTCATGCCGCGCCTTCAAGAAGCTCCATGCCGAAGTATTTCCAACCACGGATGTGCCGGAGGACCTGAATGATCTTGTCGCCGTTTTTGGTGCTGATCCCGGCCCCCTTGTTGGTTATAGTCTGACGCAGTCAAGGAGTGGTGCCGAAACTTCGATGGCCCTGGCGATGGCGCATGGCGAGAAGGTCGACTGGGAGAAGGTTAGCTCCTCTGTCCTGGTCACCTCTAGTGGCAAAGCAGTTGACCTGAAGCCACATATTAAAAAGGCTAGAAAATATTCTCGGCTCCTCCTGGGTCTGGTCTCGGGTTCAGGGAAACTGGCTACCCCTTCCTCGACTCCTCTTACTACGTCGGGCGCTCCTTCTTCGGCTACTCCTGCCGCTACTGTAGCTAGTGCTCCTTCTACTAGCGCCACCTTGTCTTTGAAGGATGCAGCCTCATAGGCCCTATTTTGTAATCATTTGTCATGTCTCTTTGTAATGAACCTTGACTTTATCTGGCTTTCCCCTTGCTTCTCTTTGCAAGGAGGTAACTTTTGAATATATGTGTTCATGCTTGCTTTTGTAAACTGACTGTTTTGTATGCTTCTTTGTCTTGTCAGATCTTGAATAATTCCTCGGCTCCTTCCAGTTCGGCGCAACCGTTGGATTTTGTTGCACCCTCCGCTATAGCGGGTGCGATTAGTCTTGTCGTCGTGCGTACGGTGGACCCATCGCTATATGCTGAAAAGATAGAACAAGTGAAGAAACTTGAAGGAAAACTGCGGGTTGTTCAATCAGTGGTGGATGATTCTCAATCAAAAACACGCCAGGCTCTCAGTCGCGAGGCTTTTTTCTTGGAAGAGATCTCCCGGGCGAGCGAAAAGATACTGTATAAGCTGCCTTTTCCTTCGGTTGCCTTTTTTGTCTTGATAGAAATTAATTTCTCTCCAATGCGCAGGTATTCGATTATGCGAGAGGGAGGAGAGATAACGTCTGTGCGACTAGATGCATGCTCTTGTATCTGCCTCTCGCAGTTCTGAAACAGATTTTTGGACTAACCACCGCCATGCCTTCACTGTGGCGCTGTTGTAGGATCGTCTATCGGAGCTAGAGCAATTTGTCGAATGCTGCCACAGATCTCTGGCTATTGTTTACAATACCATGTTTTCTTGGGATCCTTAGCCTCAAACCTTGGAAGATTTAATTACGAAGTTTTGGCAAGGTGAGAGGACCCGCCATTATGTGAAGCTTCAGCTTGTGGCGAGTGTCAAGCTTGTGCTTTCTTGGGTGCATGCGCATCACCCGATATTGGATCTGGATGTCATATCTTTGGGTCTGCTTATCCCTTCCGATGGCGACCTTGTCTACATGGCGCCTCACTATGCCGCCACTCGGAGGCCTTGTGCGTAGGTGCTTAGAAGCAGACGAGGTTTTTTTTTGTAAATTTTGAGATCTGACTGCTTGTTTGTGTAGCTTTGTACTTTGTATAGAACTACTTTATACTTGTCAAAAAGGTCATATGTTTTATACAAGATTTTGATTGTATGTTGTATTCTCTTATGGGGGATCTGGCGAACTGACGTGCCATAGAAGTTTTTTATCGTGGAATACTTTCTTTAGTTATTCATATCAATGAGTGAGAGTACATTGTGGTGGCGCGATCGCCTGGCGTTTGGCCTTTATTGAAAATAAGGTGTATCTAAATAGAAATTTTCTGAAGGGACTTCGACTTCAATCATTGGGTCTTCTTATGCGGGGCCGTTATTGGAGGTTGCATACGTTGCTTTTTGCGACGCTGGCACGTGCTTGCTCTTTTGATATTTTCTTCTTGCGGGTGTGCCCTTGATGTGTCGACTCTTCATCCGCTAATTTTAGCTGCCCAAGCTCCGCCTCCATCCCGAAAGATTCCGAGATTTTGTTGAATTCTCGATCGCAGCTGTCTGCGCAGATGAAGCTTCCTTTGCCTGTGATGACCCCGTTGGGGGCTGCATTTTCAGCACTAGGTATGCGTAGTGAGGTACTGCCATGAACCTGGCGAAATATGGTCGTCCCAGGATCGTGTGGTATTGAGATGGCCAGTCCATAACTTCGAATTCCAGCTTTTCTCGTCTGAAGTTATTTTTTGACCCGAAAATGACGTCGAGGTGGACTTTGCCCAATGGAATTTCGGCTTTTCCAGGAACTATCCCGTGGAAGATTGTGTTAGTTGGGGTTAGGTTCATTATGGACCAGTTCATGGCCCGCAGGGTTTTGGCATAAAACAGGTTGATGCTGCTTCCTGTATCCAAGAAAACCTTGCTCATGTTGAACCCGTGATTTGCGCTTCCACTATTAGCGCTGACTGGCCTGGCTGAGGGACCCATAATGGATGGTCAGCTCTGCTGAAAGTAATTTCTTGTTCTGACCAATGGAGATACTCCGGTGTAGGAGGTGGCTTTGTTACCGCCAAGTTTACTTGCCTGGTGAACAAATTCCGTGTTCTATTAGAGGGTGGCCCCTTCTGGATTATTGACATTGCTCCTTTTGACCTAGGATATTCATTGTCTTGGTATGTTGTATTTTGCGGTTGTCCCGCTGGTGCAGGCCCCTATGGTGGAGGTGGAGCGCCAATGGCCAGAGTGCCAGGTGTAGGGCGTAGTTTCTGTTTGTTGCTTCAGCTGCCTTTGCGTTGCATAGTTCTTGCATCTTTAGAAATGCCCGGCAGTCCTTTAGGAGGTGATTTGATCGTCTTTTCCCTGTTGAGTCAACGTAGTAGTGCATATTGCAGGGTCCTTCCAACATTTGTCCTTCTGACATTGGTGTGTCTTGGTTCGTCAGCTGGTATCGTTGTCGCGGCTGGCTTTCACCGATGTTGTCCCTACTACGACGATATCTGCTGTTGTAGTCGTCACTTCGTCGATTGTCCATTCCAGAAAAGCTCACTGCAACGTAATTGGGTGTATGGTATCCATCATTGGTTCGTCCTCTCCGGTCGTTGTTACGCCAGTCTTTGTCGTCAGGTGAACGGGCCCTTTTGTTGTGTATTGCAACCTCTCCGTCGGCCCAACGATTGGCTATTTCCATCAGCTGTGAAATTGTCCTTGGCTTTGTTCGTCCTAGTTCTTCAATGAATTCCTGTCGACGGAGACTGTCATTCAAGGTGTCGATTGCTCTTTCGTCGGATATTGCTTCAGCCGAATTTTTGGTAATGTTCCATCATTGGATGAAGGCTCGTATTGATTCTCCTGGCTTCTGCTTGCAGGCATGCAATTGCTCTAAAGACGGGGGTCGCTTGAATGTAGATTGAAAATTTCTGATGAATTTTTCTTCAAGATCATTCCAACTGCTGATAGAATCTTCTAGTAGTTGCTTCAGCAAGGAGCGTGCCGCACCAGTTAGGTGGAGCTGCAGGTTTTGCATTGCCATGGCTTTGGATCCTCCTTGTAATCTGACAGTCGCTAGATAATCTGTCAGCCAAGCTTCGGGTTCTGGGAGGCCGTCGTATTTTTGTCGATCTTGGGGTAGCTTAAAATCTTTTGGCACTAGACTTTTGTGAACCTGTCGGGTAAAGGAGCTGGCTCCGCATAATTCTTGTTCGTCCTCACTTTCACCGTCACGGTACCGTCGGGTGCTGCGCTCTTCTCGTGATCGATCAATTCTTCGTCGGGTGATGTCGTTTCTTGCGTTGTTGCGCAGTTCTTGTTCGGAAAAGTGGACCGGATGTCGCGACCGTGATCATCGGGCGTGACCTCCTTGCCGAGGGTTATTGCGATAGTGTGGGGACCGGTCATGTTACCTCGTGGTTTCTTTATCTTCTTGTGCAAGAGTTTTTCCCACCAAGCCGAGGTTCATCAGGGCAGATCGGTGGAGGGCTACACGAGGATCGTCGGGTGCAGGTTGTGTTGTGATTAGGTATGTTTGTGCAGCGACAATAGCTGCATGGGCTGTCTTTGCTTTGATATTTCCATCTTGATCTATCAACATAAACAAGAGATCAAAGTCTCGAATTAATCCGCTTCTCTCTTCTTCGGGTATACCTCGTAATCTAGAAATTCCTCTTCTTGGCGATGCTCCTCCTGTGATGCTTCTTGATCCTAGGGTGGGGCTTAGTTGTGCCCGCCGTAAGCTAGATTCGTCGGCTACCCTCTTCCTTTTGTCGAGATGCCTTTGCATCCTGAGGATTTTTCTCTTTTTGTAGTACAGCAGATACTGGTACGCCAATAGATCTTCATGGGTGGCATCTGTTGTCATTGGGACCACACCCGAGATTGCTGCTCTCGCTTTTCCCATGCACTGGCTGGTAGGCTAAGGGTTCGCCTCTCATCTTCACATGGTTGCTCTTCTTCCTGATTTTCCCGGTCGACTATTGGGTCTGCCTTGTTTCCTCGACTTCCTTCATTGTCATTACTTCCTGCACTATGGCTTGAAAGAATATCATCGGGGTTAAGAATTGGGTTACCGTTGGAGTCTTGCTAGGTCGTGGCGTCTCCGATGATCACGCATACTTGGTGCTGAGTGGCGTACGGACTAGTAACATTGTCGTTTTCACCGATGGAGACACTATCGGATGAGCCAGTGAAGTCCATCAGTTTTTGCTCTGGATAGATTTCCGCCATCCGAATTCCAAAGTCGATTCTTTCGCTACTTTCTTAGGGTTCTGAATTGGCTAGGCTTGCTTCACGTGGTGGTGTGAATGGTGGGTCTGATCCGAAGGAGAGATTGTCATAGAGACCATCAAGATCCCCCAGATTCGTCTCGATTTGCCCGCCTTTGTTGCCTTCTTCGATATGTGCTTCAACTTCCATTGAGGATCCAATGGAAGGTTCATGTACTTCTTTGGTCGTAGCTTTACGGGTGGGCGGGCGTGGATTTGCTTTCGTCGAGTTGATCCTTGGTGGAGAGCGTTCCGCCGAATCCGTGCTTCCAGCGTTCAAGTTTCCCATAGACGGCGCCAATTGACGAGGGGTAACCTCGGCAATGCCCATGGTGATGGACTTGGGGTTTTGCGGAAAAGAGAATGCTGGGATTTCATCAGATGTCAGGAAAACAATCAAGACAAAGTCGACTGAATATTGGGAAAACACTCTATTACAAGTTGTCCTCTAGATTTTGATGTACCCTCGCTTGGGCTTCTCCCGTCCTATATATAATAGGCCGGGTCTCAAAGCTGTATGTGGATAGGTTTCATACACGCGTGATTACAATACCAACATAATGTCGGTTCGTTGTTTCTTTCCTAATACAGTAAAAGCTTCAGTCGGTTGCTTCCTTGGGTTGTTATCTGGAAACTTTATGGCTCGTAGGCCTTTTACCCAATGTAGGGTAGCGAATAATGAGCATCCGAGTAATCATACCCATGTCACTCAGATACCATCAAGACCACAGTAATAAGTAATATGTATTGCTCACTCTAAGTTAAGATAACATCCAAGATTATAAAGTTAGGAGCAATCCTTGAACCTTGATCCCTAGCAACATTCACCAATAAACTTCAGGGTAGTGTATCCTCTAGGATCCCTAGAAAGTGTGGTATTAGAAACCCTAAATAAAAGTTGTTGGGCATGGAGATAACTTGTGCCACATGAATGATAATGGTTATTCACCATTATATAATAAACTTCCAACTAAACATTAACCACACTTAAGAAAGTAGTGAACAATTAGTTCAAGAAGTGATCCAAATCTACTTCAAAAGTGAGTAGAATAGTTATGAATAAATTGTAATGAAATATGAATAAAAAGATTCCAAACTTTAAAGAACCTTAAAATTTAAATCATTATATTATAAACCACCATATTATGTGATTATTAAATAAAGATAGGTATGGATATATTCCATGTAGATCATTCAACATTTTCCATCTTTACCATAACCATTACCATATGGTGAAAATAAGAACAACTATATAAGCTCTTTATATAAGAAGTTAATCCCTAAAAACCCTAATCCCTATTAATACTTCTCTAATAAGAAGAAACCTTTATATAATGACACATTCTGAGATTACAATCAGAAGTGTGGAAAGAATTGGTTATGACTGATCTCTATAATAATATTCATGACTTATAAAATTTCGGGATATTTTAAACCTTGAGAAAACTATATTTGAAAAGGTTCCATAAAATAGTAAATAGAAGCAAAAAAAGTAAAAGGAAAAGGACTGTCAGCAGAACCGGGCCGCAGCCCAACAACATTCGTGCTGCCAGTCACTCACGTGCAGCCCCAGGAACTTTTTGCCCACTCCACCGCAGCCCGGTACTGGCCCAGCCCAGATACCTCTTCGCCTCGTCGTCTTCATCGACGACGGCGAAGCAACTGCGTGGCCGTGTTGCCGTTGTCGATCCTCCGCCGCGCTATGATGTGTGCCGTCGTCCCTGGAGGTGAGGATAAGAATGCCCATGCTCTCCTCTATCCGCTCATACCCATCTCACTCCCTCTCGCGCTCTCTCATGTTTTTCCCCAAAACCAAAACCCTAGCCGTTGCAGGCGCCATCGGGCTAGCAATACGAGACCTTGTCGAGCTCCGTCGTGGTGCCTGGGGGCTTC
Source organism: Avena sativa (assembly GCA_916181665.1). Lineage (NCBI taxonomy): Eukaryota > Viridiplantae > Streptophyta > Magnoliopsida > Poales > Poaceae > Avena > Avena sativa. Next base: position 691,758,295 of record OV702289.1, read on the forward strand.
CTCTCATCGTCCTGGATAGTCTGGCAGAAGGAATCGATCCCTCTCGCTTGCCATCGACACAACCGTCCTCGACTCTCCGCCGCTAGTCGTCGTCGTTCATCGTTGATTGCCGTTGTCACAGAGCTTCTCTGGCCTCGCCATCGCGCTCTTCGGCTTCCTGGTGAGCATCCGGTGCTCGTGCACCTTCTCGATTTCCTTCTCGCACTTTGAGTCGCCTTACCGTCGTGCTCCGCCGTTGGCCGCCGTATGTGGTTATCGCCGGAGTAGCTCCGGTGACCAATAATAGGCGGCGACACCACCCCTAGACTCGCCTTGCTCCTCTCTATTGAGCGCACACCTCCGTTTGGCCCCGCGAGGTCCCAATCGTGGAGTCCGTCCTCGATTGGGAGGGAATCCCCATTGATGACGTCACTCTGACGTCATGTGATGTCATATATATATTTTTCTTTTCAGTAATCATTTTCTCTTATAAATAAATCCCTGGAAAAGACATGGCAGAGGTCCCACTAGTCAGTGGCTTAGGGTAGAACTAGTTCGGTGTAAAAAGAATTCAATGAAGTGCTGACGTCAGCACTGACGCAGAAAAACATTTAGTTATTTATTTTTAATTCCAACAAATGAATAAATCTTTTTAAATCAATATATTTTGTTTTATAATTCAGAAATATATATATTATGTATCAAAATGTTTAGAAAAATAAACTCTATAATATAAACCTAATATCATATTTTATTTTCCAACTTAAATAAGTTAATTATTATTATTAGTAAATAGCCTATTAGGGATAAATCTTAAATAAATATATTCTATTATTTAAAATTCATAAAATTAGGTATAATATATCAAAAATTTAGAAAAACAAAATATACATTTATAAACTTATTTTGTACATTTTTGTGATACTTAACTAAGTATTTATTATTTATTTAGTATTTATAAAGTGATAAAAGTTATAAAAATCATATCTTAATAATTAAAAAATCATAAAAATACATATAATATACCAAAATGATCATAAAAATAAAATCTATACTTTAAAAATATCATTTTTCATTATTGAAGAAAAATAAAATGTAAAGGTCTAATAAATCTTATTTAAACACTTTTCTTTTAGTTTAATTCATTAAAAATATACAAAGCTTTACTTTTGCCTTTATCAATATTGTTTAAAGTCTAAAAGTGTAAAAACAAGTTCAATTGATGTTTAAGTGAAGTCAAAATAGGTCTAACCATATTAAGTTGTACTTACTAAAACTACCATTTAAAAGTTAAGTAAATCTTACTTTCCAAAAATATGTTATCAATTATAAAATCATCAAGGTTTGAGTACTGATTCTTTTACAAGTTTGAGAATCCACTTTAAAAGCTAAATAAAGTCTTTAAGTATTTAACATGATGTCATTCCCATATTTATAGAAATAAGTATTAATTCTATAATAAGTAAGTGATTCTATTCACTTATAAAACCAAGAGAACACCACTTCCATAAAGGTATAATACTTTTGTTTCACCTTCATGAAGTGTTAAAAGTCTCCACTTGCTAGTGGAATAGATATTCAAATATGGTAATTGTTTTCTTCTTGAATATTCGTAACTAGTAAGAAAATCTTAAGTTGTTAGCTTTAAGTTTAACCGCTTTTACTTTGTAAAGAAATCTTTTCCTCAAAAGTTATTCTTTTAAGAAACATAAAAAGTAATCCTTGAACACTTCTTTAAAAGATCTAGTTAATTCTTAATCTTGCTTAAGAAATATTCTAGATACCATGACCCATTTGAGTGCTTTAGTATTGCATACTACTTGTTATATTTACATATTGTTTCACACACACTCTCATAAGCCTTAATAAGAAGCACAAGTGCGAAATTGGTATAAAAGTACAACACATTCCAAAGAACTCATCACAAGTTTCAAACCCTAGATTAGATACGATTAGTCCAGGGATTCGTGTTTATCAAACTGCATTACATTACTTATGCATAATTTCATCTTGCTTCTTTATACATTAGTCCTTACCGGACCAATGATGTTGTTTCCAGATTGTGGATTTTCTATTGTCTTGAAGACGGTGAGTGCATAATCTTGCAATCACAAAAGGCAAGTTCACAACTTGCTCATGTCCTTTGATTATTTTCTATCAAATGCTTGTAACTCAAATATTGTCATCACCTGCATTTCAAAAAGGTCAGAAAACACTATTTTCTTAATAATATGATTATGGATTATTTACCAAGAGGTAATAATCTACTAATACAGTTCTAGTGGTAAAGGAACATAATATCTAGGACTTAACAACCAATGTTGCCAGTGACTCTAGCACCGTATATTACGCGTTAACCATGAGATTTGGAATGGGACGGAGAAGTTAGTTGTATCTTCTTCCTCTCGCATGCATCCGGATGGCCAAGTCGTGGCTGTTATCCTCGTAGCATGCATTTATTGGTAATTCGTAGAGGATATGCAGCATATGGGTGGGAGCCCTCAACATCCCATGATAGTTCTGGCATCTGATGGTCTGTACTAACCATTGTCGTAATTCAAGATGTGGGCATGGCGTACACCAAGGGGACATGCAGGGTCGCGAAGGGGGAAGTGATTGGCTTGGATCTTATACTGGGCCCCATACCAAGGAAGTATGGATGAGCCTATAACTCGGATGTGCAACAAAGCTAAGGTCTCTCATGGGTAAATCACCGCACCTCTGCAGAGTGTAAGAACTGTGACATGTTACTCCCTGTTCCGGGAAGGAGCTACGAACGCGGCAGGAAAGGAACCCCACGAAGGTTCTAGTCAACCTGTGAAGGCTGTCAGACATAGTTTTCAGAATAAAAGCAACCTTTGAAGAAATGTTTACGAAAACCTACATTGCCTGCGACCTTTGGTCTGTGGTTGTAGAGATAGTGCATCATACACTCCTTTTTAGTGAACTTGCTGAGTACGCTCGTACTCAACCGTACCTTCTTAAACCCTGCTAGGTTCTAAGCCTTTGAAGACGACATCAACACCAACTTATGCTCAAGAAACCATCATCTGCAGCTCAAGTTCTTCAATAAAGTCAATGAAGTCAACATATACATCAACCGAAACAAAGGTGAAGATCTTGATTAGTTAGGAGTAGATACTCTAGCCATAAAACCTACTCCTATAGAGCATTGCATTAGTAGCAATTGCAAGCCAGATAGTTTAGATGTTAGTCTTTTTAGCCAGATAGCTCTGAGTTATTATTTCTAGTTCTTCTTTGTAAGAAGTTTCTTTCTCTCTCTTTAACCTGTAGTGTGCTCTGGATCTTATGTGAAGAGTCGAGTTGTAATCTATAGTCATGTCTTGGACCTGCTATGTTTCTGTTGTACCACTCTGAGGGATGTAATACTAGTGGACGGTGTTTCATTGGTGTTATGTCAATGACTATAGCATACTACATCATGCAGTGGTATGCTGGGTCACCGCAAGGGCCATAGTTTTGCACGGTGGAAAATTCTCTTTAAGAAGAACATCTACCTGACTTCCCATAGGGTTAAAGCTAAACACAAGGAATCTCTTCTCGGCTGGTTGCATTCCCTATAATTTTTTGTTTGTCTGTCTTTTAAGGTGCCTTTGGGTTGATACTCTCCACCTTTGTAAATATGGGGTGAACCTATCCGTACTTTGGTTCATTTAATTAAAATATATCATTGGGGTTTCCCTCACGGTTTCCTTGGTCAAAAAACGTAAATGGATTTCAGCTTGATATTACCATAGCAAGCCACAATAAAGGGAAAATTAGATCCAATACAAAGCAAAGTATGAATAGAGTCTCAATCCTTAGTCTTACAAGTGTGAATCTCTCTCTCTTGATCTAGTGCAAGGGGGTTATGGAGGAGTGAATGATCTAGAGGCTAGATCTTGGAGAGGATTGATGGAACTCTTCATATCCTTTAGATCCCTTCTTCCTCTCTTCTCGAATGGATGGTGGTGGTTGCGTTTGTTTTCATTGTTGCCTCCTTTATGAAAAGTGCTTACATTAATCAGGCGAAGGCGGCTACAGGTGGTACGGGCGGGCCATACGGGCAAGCTCCGCCCATACTAATGCTCGTTAAGGCTCCTAGAGCCTCGAATCAGAAAGTCTTCAGTTAGAGATTTTCTTTATTTGTTCCAATACGCTCATAAATGGCCTTGGATCCTTAAAAAAAGTGCCGAGAATCTGAAACTCACATTAAAACTACAAGGTTTCACTATCTTGTGATATTAGCGTTAGTTGAGAGATGAAAACCAATGAAACCAATGGAAAATTCTCGGTAAAAAGCGTCATAATTTGGAGCTATCAACATCCCCGAGCTTAGCTGTTACTCGCCCTCGAGTGACAAAGTGATAAGGAATTATAGCAACAAAATAAAACTTGGGTAGAAAAACTTACAAGTCCAAGGTGACATCGTATTCCATCTTCAAAAATCTTGCAACCTTAAACATGATCATAATATATTTGAATGGTTGCACCTAAGTTCACTTCCTAACCACATGTAACTTGCTAGTAAATAAGTCTTAGTCCCAAGAGGAAGTGTGAAAGATTTACTTAGGCTTTTGAATCAAATATTTTAGCGCCTCTCTTTTAATGAGAGTAAAAACAAGTTTAGCAAGAAATGCTTTGTCAAATTAAGGATGCTCAAGTAATGTCAAAATATATATAACATTAGAGTGGCTCATTAACACCCACTTCAAAAATTGTGACCCTATACCACTCAATTGTTTTCCTTTTCTAGAACTTCAAACCTTTGGTAGTAGGATGATGCCAAGACTTAGTTAGTTTAAGCAATATTGTGCATGCATTGTTAAATGGCTCAAACTTTGCTTATAACATAGACCCATAATACCAAGACTTTTACCCATCATAGCATTGGCATGCTACATATGTTCAATTAACTAATAGCCAAAATCTAAGATTTAACTCAGATAGATCGTTCAAATGCTAGCAAAGTTGTCAGTCCCATGGGGTGCGATTGTGTTGTGAGACACACATAAAGCTATATCTTACTTTTAATTAACAAGTCAAGCAGCATTGCCATGCATCTCAACTATCGCTAGAAATTCATACCTTCACATAATTCTTTCTCAGCAAGTGCATATCGAGTCAATCAAATTTAAGTTTTATGGGGTTGAGCATTGTCATAGTTAAATCCTTAAGACATGTACAAGGCACCAAATTCATCTCATAGATGATTTCTCAAGTTTTTAAAATTATTAGATTTGACTCCTACATAGTTGTTTTTCAAACTAAAGTGCAATATTCACAAGTCGAAACTAAAGTAGTGACACAAGCATGGGAATAAAATTTATAGGATAACAAGCTAAGTGGGGATCGAGACTAGAGTGCAACCGAGCAAACAATAATATGATCAAGAATAAACTTACAAGAGGAGTAGATATAAGAATGTGATACCTCCTCTCACCTGTTCGATCGTATACTCAAGTCGTATCCATGGTATACTTCCCATCACTATGTCACTTGAAGTGAATAGCCTATGAAAATCCAAAATAAAACCATGGGAGTTTCACATGAAATAAAACAAAAGGCTATTCTATTTTTTGTGTTATCTTTGTATCGATGCAAAACTAAAAGTAAACATGCAACTAACAAGAAAAGAAAACAAATCAAAAGAAGAAAAAAATATGAATATAAAGAGGATGGAGGATTTCAACCTCCCCAAGCTTAGGCTTTTGGCCTAACTTGTTTTACTCGTCATAACCATCATTTGGCAGCTGGTTGTGGTGCAAGTAGTAGTTGGGGAAATCACTCATGAAATGAGTGATGTTCTGAATCAAGTTAACGACATTGGCATTCATGTCGTGCAACATGTTATCCTCATCACCCACACGAGTAACCAATGTGTTGTACTGGTCGAAGGGGACATAGATATGTCCCGGTGGTGGCACCGGTGGCATGCATGGCTGTTGCTGCTATGGTGGGAACTACTGTTGGTGATGGTGTTATTGGACATAGTCATCCCAGCCCATGTCACCCCATCCTTGTTGCTACTCCTGATCCCACTCTTGCTTATTTCCTCCTTCCCAAGCGGGATTGCCCTTCGAGTTTGGAATTCTCCTAGCAAAGGTCCTTGCTTGGTGGAATTCCTCCTAGGTAAGGACCCGACTCTGTCTTCCTGGCAAACCAAAAGCATGTACAAAAGGAAGAAGTTCTTGTTGTACATGACCATTAGGCTCAAAATAAAACTGATAAGCACGGAGGTGGCGATTGGGTCCATATATTCCCATATATTCCATGCTAGCCATATGGATACTATCTAAATACTTACTCCCATCCACGAGTCGTCCTGCCAGAATATGCCACCTTCTTGAGTAGGCGATTTGGGTGACAAAATCGCCGCACGGAATATCTCCTTAATGCAGCGAACTTTGGCGGTGGAAGTGATGAATGAGGAGAGCACCAAGGTTGACCTTGTGGACCATCTCTGGGTGAAGATCCATGTATATGACACTAATGTTAGGGTCTGCCATTGCCCCGACGTCCCCCTTCCTAAACAAAGAGTTTGCCAAGAACATGGCAAAGTTGTGGATGGTCGGGTTCTAGATTGTGGCAGCTTTGCTATGTAGATATTGGAGGTTCCTATGAACATAAATTTGCTCCTAAGCATCCATTGCCTCAATGAGGACTTAATTAGTAGTATCAGGTTCTCCTTCATAAGAGAACCCAAAAATATCACATAATTCCTGAAAATTAAGACCGCGAGGGGTGCCGTTGAGTGTAAAGCTCACAGTGCAATGTTGTTGGTGCGTGGCGAGGTTGTCGTAGAAGGTGGAGAGGAACTCCCAAGTGTTGCGCTTGTAGGTGTCAACATTGAGGGAGGCGAAGCTCTCCATGCCAGCGTCCTTGACCATGGTGTTGAAATCCTCTTGCAAACCATTGCGCGGGAGGAATTGTTCACAAACCCACTTCATGGGTGGAACGACACGGTATCGGACCCTCTTGTAGTCCTTGTCAAGAGTCGAGTTCAAGGCTTCACCCTCCACACGCAAGCGCTTTCCCTTCGATCCCGATGAATCGGTGGTTCCACCGCAACCAAATACTTTTGCCAGATTCATTGTACTGCAAAATTTCAACACAAAACTGCGGGTATAAGGTTTCTATGATGTATACAAATGATTCCATGCAAAAACTTTGAATCCTAACATGTAGAATCAACGGGGATCTAAGAATATTATGAAATCATGTAGATAGTCAATGTGAGAAATTTACCCATGGATTTCTGAAAATAAGACATGTATCGGATGAGAAACTTACTGATGTGAAGATTTCCCAACTTAAATGGATGAAATCAGTGAAGAACCAGTGCTTCTAGGTGATTAGGGTTGAGGTTTGAGAGAGAAAGAGAGAGAGGAAGAAGAAGAAGAATGGCTGGTTTGGGGCTCCTAGCCAGCAGCTATCGTTTTTACGAGGCAACACACGCAGTACAGGTAGAAGGTCCGGGCGTGTCCCGCCCATACCGATGATTATTACTGTTGGATACCTCGGTTAGGTTAGTGCATCTTACCTGGGCTCGCTACGGGCGTGCGGTACGGGCAAAAAAGGTTGTACCAGTGGTTGTTAGCCATTCAATAACCTTCAAAGTTTTCGCCTGAGTTCCGGTATGGGCGCGCGGTACGATTGGATCTGACCGTACCGGCGGTCATTAGAACTCCTTTTTTGGCAATAATTCTGATTTTCTACACCACTTTGGTACGAGCACGTGGTACGAGTGGATCCTGCCATACCGACCTTCATTAAGACCCTTGTTACTTTTCCTTTGCTTAACCTCTCCTATATTTTTTTCAAACTTCCACCATAAGCTTCAAGTATCAATTTTTCTGTAAAATTTTGGGTAGAAGCGATCTATTAGAAAACCTAAAGCTAAAATCTAAAATCTAAAAACTAGATTTTATTCGAAGATGGTTTAACTCCCATCAAGCATTTTATTCCAATCATTGGTTGATTTGATTTTAGCCAACCCTTTAGTCTCAAATGGGCACCTTTGGTTGCCCATCATCAAGGGCACTTAATGTTTGAACTCTTTTAGTAGGTGGCATATGTTTCTCACTACTCTTTGGTTTCTTCAGAAAATATCGAATGATTTGATCATCATAAATATTGAAGACTATTTTTTTACTACTGGAATTGACATTTGTTCCTGTAGTGCTAAGAAAAGGTCTTCAAAGAATTATAGAAAGTATATCATATTCAGGCATATCAAGTATAATAAAATCAGTAGGAATAACATGTTGATCAATTAGAAGCAAAACATCCTCAATCATGCCAACAGGTTGCTTGGTGGTTTTGTCATCCATCTATAAAGTAATAGAAGTAGGGGAATATTATCCTAAATCTAATTTATTATAGAGTGAATATGGCATGATGCTAACTCCTGCACCTAAATTACACAAGGTGTTATAAATGCTAGTTGTTCCTTAGCGCAAGAAATAGTTGGTGTACCAGGATCTCTAAGTTTAGGAGGGAGTCTATCAGCATAACTAGTCATCACTGCTATAGTCTTTGTTACCTTTTTCTTTCTATTGAAAATATCACATATGAACTTCTTATAAGTAGGTACTTGAATTGCATCAGCTAGAGGAAGTTTTAAACAAAGATGGCTTAGAGCTTTGGCAAAGGCACACTATATATCTTTATTAGGCTCATATTGCACTTGGTTAGGGTAAGGAATTTCCTCTTTACCTTCTCTTTTACATTTGGTATTGGCTCTGGATCTTTCATTTTCTTCTTTGTCTTAGGCTTTTGCTTTTTATCTTGTTTATCTTTATCTATAATGGCCTATTCTTCTTGTTCACGGCTATGTTCACTTCCTTCTCTTCGATCAATAGTTTTGGCATCAGAGTGGTATTGTTTATCTTGATCTTTAGTGTTGTATTCCTCAGTTTCTTCCGTGCCTCCTTCCGTTTCCTTTGGGATTCAAGTTCTATATCGTCTTGAGGGTCAACAAGGTTTTATTCCTATTGTGTCATTTCTTGAGTTTGTTTAGCCATCTAGGCTTTCTCTTCTTGATACCAAGGTGGACCTAGAGATTCCTGCGTTCTTGTACCTCATCTAGTAACAGTGTTACTAATGATAGTTTCATAAAAATCATCCTGACTCAAAATAAGATCTCGAGTCTCTACTATTTGGTCACATTGAAATTTAACCATCCTAACATGTTTATCCAGATGTATAGTTGCATGTCCTAGAAACTTCCATCAGTTCCTTAATATCTTTTTCATGAAGTTTGAGATGTTTATTATAATTATGACGGAATTGGGTTTGTTGACGCATACATTGTTGAAGAGCTTTATTCAGCTCACCTTCTTCTACTAAATCTTGAAACACATCAACTTTATCGTTTTAAACAAATTTAGCCGCTATACCCTTTTCCTCCACCGACTTCTTAACTTCACGCATGAGTTCTGGTGTTATAAAAAGCATACCTTTCCTTGGTTCAGCTTCTCCTTCTGGATTACATTGTTCATTGTTAGAAGCTCTTACCACGAAGAGTTTCAAAGATTGCTCTATTGTTAATTCACTTAGTGTTCCTCCTGTAGTTGAGTCAATCATTTGTTTGGATTCATTAGTAAGTCAATTATAAAAATATTTCACAATTGAATAATCATGAAAACCATGATTAGGGACACTCATAATTAGCCTTAAGAATGTTTCCCAGGCCTGTGCAAAACTTTCCTCAATCTTCTTGAACAAATTAGTAATATCGTGTTTAATCTGTAGCATTTTATCAAACAAAGTAAATTTTTGCATAAACTCTTTAATACAACCCATCTAACTAGTAATTGATTCATTAGGTAAGGATTGTAACTAGGCAAATTCTTTATCTTTCAAAGACCAACAAAATAATTTCAGAAGTAGAAACTGACAAGGGGTAACCTCGGCAATGCCCATGGTTATGGAATTGGAGTTTCAGGGAAATGAGAGCGCTAGTGATTTTGTCGGCTTATCAGACAAACAAGGGAGTCAATGCACGTATGATTCTTTAAGAAGATGATTATAGAGTCGCTGATTCACTAGATGCAATCTAACTCATTGCGGGGTGTGGTTTGCTGAAAGCTAAGGTGCCCTCTCCATCGGCTCCTCCCAGCCTTTATGTGAGAGGCTGGGTCTCAGAGTCAAGTGTACGGATCGGTTACCAGTTAGAAATACAAATTTATGACTATGTCGGTTTAAGCTTTTGCCTTGACCATCACGTCTAGTTCCTGGGCTTAGGATGCTTCCAGGACCCTTGGTTTCTTATGTGCCTCATGGGTCGTAGTTCAGGTATGTACCATGTATACCAATAACGGGAACCTGATAAGTCATACCTATGTTAGTAGCCCCCGAGACTCCACCCAAATCACATATTCAGGTTGAGTCTGAAAGACATTTTCGACATTGAACCTGAAAATTTCTTCGAGTAAATGAACTATGATTTTTTTATCATGGGGATTTTGGTATAATGATTCTGGTGCATCTGACAGATTGGAAACCAGTTAATTGCTCTTGGGCAAAAACATCGTGAACCTTCTCAAGATCAAGTCCCCGGACTCGAACCTGGTACATACTAGCATAAGTCAGCTCAGGCCGCGGAGGTATTATCGAGTACTGAATTCCAGTTTTTTGTTTTGGGTACACAACGCGTCCGTCGGGATTTTTCATCATATCGTCGATATGGAAATTTTCTATCAGAGCACATTCATGTGCGATTACCAAGCCCATAGGATGGATCTCGGGGTCTTACCTTCATGTCATACACATGACAATCAAACATGTTATCACGCCGGACACGATCTGAGAATTTGAAGTTTCTATCGGCTGCCTTGTTTGGCTATTGAAATTGCTGAAGTTGTCAGCTTATTGTCATTTTCATCGGGTGTGCTGTTAGCGCTCCCCATGAGAGTAACCATTTGAGGATACACTCGGGTAAGCTCATAGGTTTTTTGTATGTCACTCCGTAGGAGGATATTTTCCCTCCTATCGGGTGCATGGCTGCGCTCCCGATGGGAGTATCCCCTAAGGCTACATTCAAATGCTTGCAGTCGAGTGTAGGCTCAAAGTTCATCTTCCTAAATTCTTCTGTTGACTCCATAGGAGGATTTGTTTTTCTATCGAGTGCACGGTTAGCGCTCTCGATGGGAGTATCCCCCGAGGCTATGTTCGGCTATTTGGTCCAGAGCATATGCTCAAATCTTTATCATCTGAGGAGGTCCTCAACCCATGCCTTCTATTTCTTGAATCATCAAAAAAACTAGGTGTGTGGCTAGCGCTTCCGATGAGAATATCCCTCAAGGCTATGTTCGTGTGCCTGCACCGGAGCATAGGCTCAAGATCTCCATCATTCGAGGAAATTTTCAGTTGATGAGGGGTAACCTCGACAATGCCCATGGTTATGGACTTAGGGTTTTAGTGAAAAGAGAGTGTTGGTGATTTCGTCGGCTTATTAGATAAACAATGGAGTCGATGCCCATATGATTCTTGAAGAAGATGATTACAGACTCGCTGATTCGCTAGATGTAATCTAACTCACGATGGGTTGTGCTTTGCTGAAAGCTATGGTTCCCTATCCATCGGATCCTCTCAACCTTTATATGAGAGGTTGGGTCTCAGAGTCAAGTACGGATTGGCTACAAGTTGGAAATATAACTCTACGACTATGTTAGTTTAGGCTTGTGCCTTGATCATCAAGTCTGGTTCCTAGGCTTCATGGACCTCTGGTTTCTTATGGACCTCATGGCCCGCAGGTATACCAATCACGGGAACCCGATAAGTCATACCTATGTTAGAAACTCTTTAGGTAATCCTTCTGGTCCAAAAGTATCACAAATTTCATACACCCTAGTTAGGTGATGATTTGGATCTTCATCCTTGTTTTCTGAAAAGGAAATATCTTGCATCATACGCACAAGTTTAGGATTTGTCTCGTATTCTATACATTCTGGATCAGGATAAAGTATAGGTTGTCTCATGGCAAGTGGAGAAGAAGCAGCTCATTCTTTTAGTGTCTTCTTAGGCTCCTCTGCCCTCTGCATTGGAGATAGTTCTGCCATTAAAGAACTCAAACTATTCGCATCTACAACACGTGAGTTAGCAAGATTTTCAAGAAATTCCTGGCGTCTAGCATCAAGTATATACTCAATATAAGGTGGCAAATAAGTCTTTCTAGAGCATGTTTTTGTGAAAGTATTAGTTCCAATTTTTATATCGATCCCACCAAGGAGCATCGGAAAGTGTTTATCAACAGCGTTTCTGCGCACTCAAGGTCACTTATCTTGAGTGAATTGACTGCAAGAATCGAGATGGAAAAGGGTGAGTATGAATGGTTAATAATTGAGTATTGAGAAATATTTAAAGTAAAGAACATAAAAGTAAACAATATTAAGATTGCTTTAAGTTTCTTGCAGATGAAAGATTTGGCGTGGAGAGATACAGTTCATGCTGATAGTGAATGTGCCAGGTGGAATAAATGGGATAAGTGATATTAATGTGCAAGTAGGCAAGTAACCCATATGATAGTCAAGACTCCTCTTGATAGTTTCGATTGGCTTCAATGATCCTAAAGCAACCCGACCTAGTAGGGGTCTAAGTCTCTATGCTATTTAGTGCTAGTCCCTAGATTGACTCGCTAGCACACACAGTTCATGATGTAATATCACGAAACAAATGTCATAATTTTGTTACATCAAATGATTCAGAATATAACATAGTATCATATAAGTTGCATAGCAGAAGGTGTAGGGGTTCCGCGTATGAAAACAATAATTTTTACCCTACGCCCCTGAACCCCTGATGCTACCAGGACCTATCTATTAGTAATGCAGTAATGGGAGGGGATTTTCGCGAACTTACCCTCGAAGACCGAAAAGCGTTGTCAATGCTCAGGAGAGTGTGGTTAATGTAGACGAGCCGAAGCCAACCTCAAGGTCGTGATGAAGTCCTTGCGCTCTTGCGGCTCCAATGACTTGAGTGCCTCAAGTGTGATACCTCGCGGGGAGTTACACATGTCCGGTGCTTGACAATGACTCCCGCTTCCCCGATCCAGCAGCAGTTGCAGAAGTAGAGCTCCTGGATCCGAATCCCGCAGCACGACCGTGCTCCACGGTAAAGATGTCTCTCGTTCGCACAGTCCGAACCTGGTACCACGGTCACGAGAGAGAGAGAGACAGAGAGAGAGAGTATCAATTGGAGGTCTCCCCGAAAATGAGGAAACCTTTATTCAATATTGTGTGTATTTATCTGGCCAAATACCCCCACTATATATAGGGGAAGGGGAGGTACTACCTCCCTCAAAGTCCCGTGGTGGGACTAAAGGAGAGGGAGAGGGGGGCGCCGCCGGTCAGCCCTAGTGGTCCCCACGCGGGAGGGGGGGCTTGGCCCAGCCGGCCACCCCCTTGCCCCTTCCCCCCTCTTGCCTTTCCCTAATGGGCCCTCTTCCCTCCGGAATTGGCCCATTAAGCCTTTTGACCTTTAAATTGATTTTCTCTTTTATTAAATAATTATGAATAAATGATTAAATCAATATTTAACATTCATTCACATATTATTGAATCTCCGTGGCTATGGAACACCTTCCACCTCCACTCCGTACATCCTCCGGACTTACCAAAACCCTTCCGGTTTTCTCTCTACTATTCTTCGGCGATTCTTCTGATCCTATAAACACTCTCTAAGCATCATCAAACCCTTAAGCGTGATACCCTATGGTTCGGGAACATTCCATACATGGTCGAGACACTCCTGGACCAATGATCGACAGAGGTACCTGGATGGCCATGTGACCCCTATGCGTTCCACGAAGATCTTTCGTCGTTTGAACCGGGACGGTCATGTCTTATTCCCTTTGTCTCTCGATACTTGCATTGCCCGAGATCTGATCAATGACATCACCATGTCATGTTCAATCTTGTTACTGAACAATGCTACTTGACTCGTTCCGACAAGTGATATCCCTGTGATCAAATCACACGATGCGCAGCTATTGGATATAACTTCTCCGAGTGGGCCCTTGAGTATCTTTCCATCACGTGGATGGGCAAATACCGCTCTGACATATATTGCCTCTAAGGTTCCTCCAAGTACCTGAACACACCTTTATAATCACTATATTACCAAGTGACGATTGATGCTATCTAAGCACTCTCGGGAGACAGTGATTGATATAGCCTCATGGTCTAAGGAATAGTCTATGAGGATCCATTTCTAATCATCATAACTTGAACTTCGTGACATGATCGGGTCACGATGTTTAGGTTGGGTATTGGTTCATCATCTCATTCTCAGAATGAATTAACTCCATTTCCAACTGGCATAAATGCCACATGATCAGGAAACTTGATCATATGTTGACCAATGAACCACTGACAAGAATTTCACTAGGAACCCCTGGTTGTTTATATATCACACGTGTATTGATGTTTCCTCTTAATACAGTTATAGCATGATATAAAACTTAATCATAAACTTTATGAAATGTGATAATAGTCCTTATTACTATTTGTCTCTAGGGCATATTTCCAACAGTCTCCCACTTGCACTCGAGTACAAATAAACTAGCTGCATTTGTTATTAATCATTGGCACCATATATCCGGTACCCTGAACATGCTTACTCATGGAAGAGGTTGAGTCTTGGGTCTGTACTTTACAGTCCCAAATCCTTTGCAACTTACTAATGTCACCTTGATTGACATTAATACTTTATCGTCACATGATAACATCTATGTGTATGCATCGTCGCTATGGCAGCAGAATGAGGCCTGATTCCAGGAGCCTACAGTGACTTTAGATCAACCTCGAGGGCTTTCTCATGGGCACTGTGAAGGAAATATTCCCTGAGAGGCAATAATAAAGTTGTTATTATATATTCCTTATACATGATAGATGTTTATTTTACATGCTAGAAATGTATTGATTCGGAAACATCAATACATGTGTGTTTAATAAACAAAAAGGGTTCCTAGTCATGCCTCTCTTATAGACTAGCTTGTTGATTAACAGGATGATCAAGGTTTCCTGATCATGGACATTGGATGTTGTTAATAACAAGGTCACACCATTAGTGGAATGATGTGATGAACATTCATCCGAAGTATAGCATTACGACCAAGTCATTATGTTTATATTGCTATAACATCATACAAAGTAATCTTTATCCTTAGACCATGAGATCATGTTAATTGCTGACACCGGAAGAGTATCTTGATAACATCAAACGTCACACCATAACAGGGTGACTATAAAGATGGGTTCAGTACTACGAAGGTGTTATGTTGAGGCTCATGGATCAAGAGTGGAATTTGTCAATCTAGATGACGGATAGATATACTCTGGGCCCTCTCGGTGATATCACATTAGGATAGCTTGCAAGCAAGTGATGTGATCACTAGAATGTTATATCACGGGAACGAGAAAAGAGTGCATGTCAGTAACGAGATCAAACTAGGTATGGAGATACCGATGATCGAATCTCGGACATGTAATATATCGAGGGACAAAGGGATTTAGTTACAAGTGTTAAAGGTTCTCACGATCACAGGAGTCATCGTTGAATGTGTAGGAGTCAGTATGGATCTCCAGGTCCCGCTGTTGATTATTGATCGGAGAAGGGTCTCGATCATGTCTGCATTATTCGCGAACCGTAGGGTGGCACACTTAAGAGTTACCGGACACCATTTTGGAGCACATATGTTTTAGACGAAAGAATTGCAAAGCGCAGGAATTGTTTCAATAGAAACCGGAAATTGTTTCGGATGAAATTGCAGAAGGTGGTTCTGCATGTGATATTGAAATATTGCAAGGGGCTATATGTGAATGTTTGTTAATTAAAGTAATTAACAAAATTCTGAATAAATTTAATTAAAAGAGTTTTATTAAATGAGAGAGCATTAAATTTGGAGAAATTTAATGCATTTAAAGTGGAGACTTTAAAAGGGAATGTGAAGAGGCATTTTAATGTGGGGGGGTTACCACCACATGAATGGGGGAGGTGAGGGGTCACCCCCCCATGCATCGGCCATGGAGAAAGGGGGCACCCCCTCCTCCTATAAAAGGCCACCCATTCCCTCCTTCATCCTCACACCTCCTTGTGAAGGATCTCTCTCCCCTCTAGAATTATTCCCCCATGGTCTCGTATTAGCGAGATACATGTTCCCGGTGGCATTTCGTCTGGAAGGAGTTGCTGCTTCCGCTGGATCGCTGGAGCGAGGAAGTGGAGGTTGTCCGGTGGCTTGAACGTGTGTGCGAGTGCGGATGCGCCGCTGAGTTGCGGCGCTCGGACTTCCTCACGATCTTGAGATCGGCAAGTGTACGACTACATCAACCACGAGTTCCTACTCGTTAACAAAGCTCGTTGTCTACGAGGGTAAGTTCTCGTTGGATGTATGTCCACCCGTTGCTTTGTACCTAGTAGATAGATCTTGGCGTGTAGTTCACACCATAGGAATTTTTTTGTTTTCTATGTTGTGGACCCAACACACTGTGCCCTGGGACACATCATTCTACCTTAAAAGAGAACTAGCCCCGCCATAACATTATACAACACTTTAGATGGTACCCTTATCTATTATTATAAATGTAATCATCGAAGCACGAGTGCACCCTGTGCAACTTTCGATGTTTTTGTTCACCTTGCTTCCTACTTGACTTTAATCGGTATTTACAGGAGTTTCCAACATATTCCCTTACAACATAACCCTTTATGCTTTAAGATATGTCATCCTTTATGGATTTGGAAAACATGTCTACAGTTCTCTATTAGACACTGCGGACAAACTTATCTCAACGTTCAGTGATTCAAACTTAATAACTTTTAAACATTTCTTCTTGGATCATATATTATGTTAAGTTACTATCATGGTTTTCTAAGATAGAACCTATGTCTCAACATAGTGGATGATGATCATCCTTTTCTTTCTTTCAACCATTGATGTTAAACTTAATACTATTCCTAACTTGAGTTATTAAGGACCAGTTCCTTAATTAACTTCTATTCTGAAACCCTTTTCAAAATCCTTTAAGGAATACTACATAATATCATAATACACTTATTATCAACTTCTACACCTTATAAATCATTATTTATCGGTACTTGCGCTTTTATTCTCAATGTGTCGAATACACACTTGATAATCACTCCTTTAAGCTCCCACTCAAAATATGTTCGCAACATATTTGGGTATGAGTCACCACTCTTACTCAAACTATGTTCCTACATATTTGAATTTGAGACTTATATTGCTCCCACTCAAAAATATGTCATTCACATATTGTTTTAGGAAGACTTTTATAGATCCCACTCAATTTTATGCAAATTGCATATCCACTCACTATTTTGAACGATTTCAAAATCCTTTGATCAAATATCAAACTTGGAGATTTACTATGAGATACTAGTACTTTTACTAGTTTTAAATCCACCAGACTTTCAACACACTTGAATCAAACTCATTTGAATTTGTCCAATACTTGACAAATTGTGCTTTTGTCATTTACCCCTTTTTCCACTATGGCTTTGCAGTCATTTGGGAAAATTCCAAGTAACTCCTTTACTTGTGAGATTCGGCAACGAATTGCTTTCTAATCTCAAGGGAATTTTGCGCCTAGGATTTCTCATAATTCTAGTTTACCATTATTTCCTTAGTAGTTCGTAGGTATGTCATATTCCAAGAATCATGACAAATGATTCACAAATGTCTCCATACAAGATATGGGATGCATTTTGAATCCTACTTTATGTAGTGAAAACACTAGTGGGGAAAACACAATGGTCATTATCATTGATTCTTTCCTTTGTGAAGAGTTTCATTAAGGAACATTTTCCATTGCGCTTCTCAACACTCTGATGTAGGGTTTTGAATCCTCATCGTGTTTCACAATATCTTCCATATGCTCCATAATCGAGAAATATCACTGAATGCGAACTTTCTAAAAAATGTACCAAAATCCAAGCAATACTAATTTTGCTTCCCTTTTGGTTTAGCTATGGATTTTGTATTCAAAGTTTCCAATGAATACTCTACAAGGACTTATTCGCTATTTTTTTAGTTATATCGAATAACCCCATAACTTTTACAACGATCCGTACTAGATATGGAGCCACTTTCACGAATTCACATGGTTCACTATATATTCTAATTGAGTGATACCTATTTCTAACTAATGGTTTCTACATCTACACTACAACGATTTATTTGGCGCCATCTATTCACCCACTTTGATATCTAATATCACATTGTGATGCTTTGCATTTTGGCATTTCAAAACTCTTTGCATTTCACAATTTTCTTTTATGCCATTCTTACAAAGTCGAATTTCATTACTATTGATCAAAGCATAGTAATTAGATTCTCTTTTATATTCATACCCTTTATTGATGAAACACTTTGATCATATCAACTAGTTTCAAACTTATGTTTCCTTTGGTAAACTTATTTACACATTTAAACAATCATATAATGACAATTACCATTTTGTTAAAACACAATACATCGAATATGTATTTACTTTCAACAATTCATCAAACACTTTGTATTCTAGTAATACACGGTGTTCAAGTTATTTTGCCGAACTTGGGCATGATTCATATGTGACAAGAAATCGAATGTCTTTCACATATTATCTTTCACATATTATCATTAAGTTGGGTATTTTAAGGCATTTCAATGTTTTACAAATGTTCATGCATTATCAATTAGTTTCAAACAACAAGGATAATTCACATATAATCAAACGAGATATGAACACAAATAGAAATCATTCATAAAAGTGGAACAACTGTTTGTTACAAGCTCATATGAATAACCGTCTCACAAAATGTGAGACACACTAAAGAAGTTCACAATCTTTTGATTACAATAATCATCCTAAAACATAAACTAAGTGATAAATGTCATGGGAGAGTGTCGTTGGCCATCATCATCATGCTTGCCATCAACACGCAACGTCACCTCTTCTCCAGCAAGCACCTCTATGCAGAAGGACCTATTTTCAGTAAAACAGAACAAGTATCAGATATACTTAACACTGCAAATGTGTTTGCAAGATTATAACATTTATAAAATTATATATCAAATATATACCTTTGTCATTGATGACCTCAGCGACAACAGGTTCAACCATCACATTTCTGAGATGTGATATGAACCTGTGGAAATCCTATGTTTCCGTGTTGCCTCTCATAATGCAAGTCCTGACTTGTGCTTGGT
Source organism: Avena sativa (assembly GCA_916181665.1). Taxonomy (NCBI): domain Eukaryota; kingdom Viridiplantae; phylum Streptophyta; class Magnoliopsida; order Poales; family Poaceae; genus Avena; species Avena sativa. Next base: position 691,777,490 of record OV702289.1, read on the forward strand.
AGCTTGGTGGCAGCGACCGCAGCACAATGCCATTTGCAAAAGATCCTGTCATCCAGCTATCCAGGAAGTATGCAGGCCTCATGTATGCATCATGCATGCGCTCCAAGTGCTCGTCAAGCGATGAGTTCTCCTCCATCTTAATGGAGAGGAAGTCTCCCATCAGCTCATGCTCCCATATGCGTGCTTGTTCCACGAAATGTGTCCTAAGCTGTAGCATTACCGTATGAGGGTTGACATTACCCACGACAGGCCATAGCTCGTCCACCATTCCGAAATGCATTGTAACTGAAATGAACAAGGCCATCTCCCGACGGTAATAGCAGTCTTCCCGCTGCTCTGGGGTCTCTATATCACTGGGCTGATCCAAATCCATCTCGTCGAGTATGTAGTCGACCACGTTATTCTCGCTAAGGAGAACGTGGAGACGCGCAACCCATATAGAGAAGTTTGATCCGTCTAGCCTGAGCTTCTCTCCTCCTAACCAATCAATCGTCAACATGAAAGGTTGCATCAGGGAGAACCTTTTCTAATTTCTAATTACAAAAGGAATTTAGACTCAGTTTATAAGTAAATCAGTTAATAATAACTCCCCTCATAAACACCTATCCCCTGAAGGGTTCCTAGTGATAACACGACCCCTTTTCCCCACATCTCCCTCGATCATCACGGCCATCAATGTGGGTTCTAGGATGGACGCTAAACGTCGGTCACATCATTCATGCGACTCGTTCTCGATCTTTCGACCATCCATGTTCCGAGGACACGTCTCTGTAACGTGCTAGGCTCGCCAACTCAACCTTAGTGTATTCGCTATGCAACATGGCTTACACCCACTATATGCGAACGTAGATATGTTTGACACCCGATCATCACGGCTTGCCTCATACGGAAGAACTTTCTTGGTGGTGCACACTAAGGAGGAACATAATCATTGGTAATTTTAATAGGGATCATCTTATTAGGCTACCGTCGATTATCTAGTACTAGCACACAATAAGATATACAAACAATAACATTGAATGTAAATGCGATGTGATATGGTCCTTCACGTCGTGATCTCCATCCGTCATCACCGGATTCCGGTGCCGTAGACACCAGGGTACCGGTGTCTTCCGGCGTGGTAGTCCGTCACCTCCGTGACTATCTACTACTACGTAACAAAAGGTAATCACTTTACCTTTGCCACAACCATATCACAAAGCAACGCCCCTTGGAAAACAAAGTTATACGCCTCTACTTTATCTTTGCATGTTTTACGTGGCTGAATGGGCTTTCGCACAAGAACCGTACTTACCTACGAACTATCACCACAACGCTGATCAAGTAGTTGTCTATACTACACCCCTTTCGGGGCCCTCCGTTGCAAATGGCATACCAACTAATGCGAGAGAGATAGACACCCCCAAAGCCACTTTATACGGTACAAGCCGTATGTCAAGCGTGGACCAGTCTCGCGAATGAACGCGTAAAGTCGGTTGAGGGCTACTTCAGCAAGCATTACTACGGTATACACAAGTACACGTGGGAGGGTAACAACTAAAAGATCAATCCCCACACGCTACATCTCGTGTGTTCTACCCGTACTAGCATTACTACGCATAGATCTAGCTCTGATACCACTGTAGGGGTTCCGCATATGAAAACAATAATTTTTACCCTACACCCATGAACCCCTGATGCTGCCAGGACCTATTTATTAGTAATGCAGTAATAGGAGGGGCTTTTCGCGAACTTACCCTTGAAGACCAAAAAGCGTTGTCAACGCTCAGGAGAGCGTGGTTGATGTAGACGAGCCGAAGCCGACCTCAAGGTTGTGATGAAGTCCTTGCGCTCCTGCGGCTCCAACGACTTGAGTGCCTCAAGTGTGACACCTCAGGGGAGTTACACATGTCCGGTGCCTGATGATGACTCCCGATTCCCCAATCCAGCATCAGTTGCGGAAGTAGAGCTCCTGGATCCGAATCCTGTAGTGCGACAATGCTCCGCGGTGAAGATGTCTCTTGTTCACGCAGTCCGAACTTGGGACGATGGTCACGAGAGAGAGAGAGAGAGAGAGAGAGAGAGAGAGAGAGAGAGAGAGAGAGAGAGAGAGAGAGAGAGAGAGAGAGAAAGAGAGAGAGAGAGAGAATATCAGTTGGAGGTCTCCCCAAAAATGAGGAAACCTTTATTGAATATTGTGTGTATTTATCTAGCCAAATACCCCCACTATATATAGGGGAAGGGGAGGTACTACCTTCCTCAAAGTCCCAGGGTGGGACTAAAGGAGAGGGAGAGGGGGGCGCCGCCGGCCAGCCCTAGTGGGCCCCGTGCGGGGGGGTGATTGGCCCAACCGGCCACCCCCTTGCCCCTTCTCCCCTCTTGCCTTTCCCTAATGGGCCCTCTTCACTCCGGAATTGGCCCATTAAGCCTTTTGACCTTGAAATTGATTTTCTCTTTTATTAAATAATTATGAATAAATGATTAAATCAATATTTAACATTCATTCACATATTATTCAATCTCCGTGGCTATGAAACACCTTCCACCTCCACTCCGGACATCCTCTAGACTTACTGAAACCCTTCCGGTTTTCTCTCTACTATTCTTCGGTGATTCTTCCGATCCTATAAACACTCTGTAAGCATCATCAAACCCTTAAGCGTGATACCCTACAGTTCAGGAACACTACAGACATGATCAAGACACTCCTGGACCAATGATCGACAGAGAGACCTAGATGGCCATGTGACGCCTGTGCGTTCCACGAAGATCTTTCGTCGTTTGAACCGGGACGGTCGTGTCTTATTACCTTTGTCTCTCGATACTTGCATTTCCCGAGATCTGATCAATGACATCACCATGTCGTGTTCAATATCGTTACTGAACAATGCTACTTGACTTGTTCCGACAGTGATATCCTTGTGATCAAATCACACGCTGCGCAGCTATTGGATATAGCTTCTCCGAGTGGGCCCTTGAGTATCTTTCAGTCACGTGGATGGAAAAATCCCGCTCTTGACATATATTGCCTCTACGGTTCCTCCAAGTACCTGGACACACCTTTATAATCACTGTATTACCAAGTGACACTTGATGCTATCTAATACGCTCGACTTTCGACGTAGAGCTCGTTGGGAACCCCAAGAGGAAGGTACGATGAATATAGCAGCAAGTTTTCCCTCAGTTATGAAACCAAGGTTTAATCGAACCAGTAGGATCAAGGAAACACCCCAAAGTTGTTACTAGCTGAGCTTTGGCAGGGCGCACTACCGGTGCTAGTAGCAACGTGGAGACCTGCACAACATAACCACAGAACTTTGTCCCCAACTTGCGATGAGGTTGTCAATCTCACCGTGTTTTGCAGAAAACAAAGGATTAAACGTATCGAATGGAAAGAAGTAAAAGTTTGCAGAAAGTAAACACAAAGCAGTAAAAGATTGTAGATTGTATGTAAAGTAAAAGGACCGGGATCCATAGTTCACTAGAGGTGGCTCTCCTTAGATAGATAACATGCTGGGTGAACAAATTATAGCGGGGCAATTGACAAACACCAAGAAAGCAATACATGCATATACTAATCATCTTGACTCCTCTGAGACTCGATTGGGCATTACAACATAATACATAGACCGCCATCCAACTGCATCTATGACTAATAATCCACCTTTAGGTTATCATCCGAACCCCCTCCAGTATTAAGTTGCAAGCAACAGATTATTGCTTTACGAACTGCGTGTAAAGTAAACAATACGATTGTTCTATGAACAAAGGATTGTTGTTTTCTCCCTAGTAGCAACAACACATCTAGTACCTTAGAGATTTCTGTCACTTCCCCAGATTACCAGAGGCATGAACCCACTATCGAGCATAAATACTAACTCTTGGAGTTGCTAGCATCTACTTGGCCAAGATAGCTACTAACAACGGAAAGCATGCAAGATCTCAAATAACGAAGACATGATAGAATCAATAATAAATCTGAAATAGCATCTCAATATCCATCGGATCCCCACAAACACAACATGTATGGATTACAAAAAGATGATATTGATCACGAACGGAGCTCACAAGATCTAAACATGAAAGCACAAAGGAGGAGAAACCAGCCATCTAGCTACTACATGGATAAGTAGTCCAAGGATGAACTACTCACGCATCACACCGGAGGCTTGCATGGTGATGAAGAAGGCCTCCAGGGTGAATTCCCCTCTCTGGCAGGGTGCCGGGAAGAGCTTCAGATCCCTCCCGATCTAGGGATGGATATGACGGTGGCTATAGACTCTTTTGTGGATTTTTGATCGGGTACTTAGGGTTTTCGTCCCAAGGGCAACTTATAGGCGGAAGGAGAGGCCGAGGGGGTGCCGGGAGCGGCCACACCACCCACTGGCGCGGGCCAGGCCTGGCCGCACGGCCAGGTGGTGTGGTGGCTCCCTGGCCCTTCTCCGTCTCGTATTCTGGCACTTGATCCCTTCCGGAAAAATAGGCACTTTGGCTTTTGTCCCGTCCAATTCCGAGAATATTCATTTTCTGACTTTCCTGGAACCAAAAACAGCAGAAAACAGGCAGCTGGCACTGTGGCTCTTGTTAATAGGTTAGTCCAAGAAATCATATGAAAAGTACTCCAAAGTTGGAACAAAACACAAGAAAGTGGATAAAACCAAGCATGGAACATCACAAATTATAGATACATTTGCAATGTATCACTATCTAAGCACTCTCGGGAGACAGTGATTGATATAGCCTCACGGTCTAAGGAATAGTCTACGAGGATCCATTTCTAATCATCGTAACTTGAAATTCGTGACATGATCAGGTCATGATGTTTAGGTTGGGTATTGGTTCATCATCTCATTCTTAGAATGAGTCGACCCCATTTCCAACTGGCATAAATGCCACATGATCAGGAAACTTGATCACCTATTGACCAATGAACCAGTGACTAGAGTTTCACTGGGAACCCCTGGTTGTTTATATATCACATGTGTATTGATGTTTCCTCTCAATACAGTTATAGCATGATATAAAACTTAATCACAAACTTTATGAAATATGATAATAGTCCTTATTACTATTTGTCTCTAGGGCATATTTCCAACAGAAGGGCTAGCTCCTCACAAACAAATTCCAACAATGGAAGACTAATAAAAGATAAGGAGCTCCATTCAAATGCCATAGGCAAAGCATGCTGAGTGGAGACTCGTAACCCTAACATCGCACTTAACAATGTTTAGTGAAACCTCAAACATGAAAAGTTGTAGCCATGAATGAGGTTAATACATTGAATGTATTTGCAAGTGTCACTATTGGGGGTATATAAATCCAATGAGGCAAAATCAGCCAGCTCTTCTTATCTACTGTTCTGCGGGTCAATCCAAAGCCTCCTTCCAAACCATCCTTCACTCCACTACTCCTCAAGGGCTAAATTCAACATGTCATTAGTAAGACCGTAGCCCTACCATGCTACTTGTGCAACCTCTCCTATTATCAACATGTTAGTAATTGAGACCACCGCCCTTGCCATGCACCCCATCTAGGACTCAACTCAACGTATCAGAAAGTCAGACTCGACGCCCTTACCATGCCACGCAATCCACCCTCTCAGGCTCAACACATCAATAAGTAAGACTCCATGCCCTTACCATGCCATGCCATCCTAGAAAATCTCCTCCATTCTTCCAAATCCAACCACTCACTATGTCAATCCAATCTCATTGTCCCACTAAGTTAAAGTATATTCTTGGGTTTTTGTCCACATCCCTAAATTGGCATAGCCAAACATTCCCAACACAAACATTGGTCACACATCACACAAGATTGAATATCCATATGGCTATCCTATCCGGGTTTCATAGTGTATCATCATACAAACAAAAATACTTCTACACTCACATAGTAAGCGTAATAAGGACCAAGGTGTAGTTCAACTTGCGAATTAATCATAAAATTATCATTAGTAAATATAAACTTGCCTCATTGTTTATGGATGTTCACTCACTTCTTACAATCACAGGGCTTACACACCTCTCAATCTATAAGTCAAAGAATTCAAATGAACACCCATTCACACAACAAATATCATGCAAGAGTAAGACATGCACGACTTCATACAAAACATTTGATATGTATTGAAAATCATGAATAAGGTTTATAAAAGTTAAAAATATGCATGGTGCAAAAAGATTTTTTTAAAAATAATTTTTATCACTAAAGTTATGTTCAAAATAGTTATTAAAAGGGTATAGATTCGTATTTAAGTAAATATGATGTAGACATAATTTTAAATTTTATCCTATGATCCTATGGGACAGGGGACTAAAATATAAGCATTTAGAAAAAGGAATCACATCAAAAAAAATTGTAATTAAAGTTATGCCCCTAATACCTAAATGGCAATCCTATAATATTGTTCAATTTAAAATATTCAAATTTGAAAAATAACAGTTGGAAAACATTCTACATGTCATAAGGGTCCTAGGGGTATATTATTTGCATTGCTTGGGCTTATAGATAAAAAGTTATGATGTATCTAAGTTATAGGCACTTTTCTGCAAAAATGCCATCTACTAACGGGTGGGAGACTCTATTTTCAAATAGCAGGCCACATGGATCTCTCCTATTCGCTGATACCCATTCGGTAAGTGGAGCAACATGGGTCATTGGATCATCACAACCTGGATAACCAGATCGCCTCTAGCTCGTGGCTCGACTCGCGACACGGTTAGCGGCTAAGCTTGCAGCTAGGCTTAGCTGGGTTGAATCAAGGACGTCGTTGCACGATCGAACGATAGAGAGAGGGGGTATCTCACCTCTAGGCTTGGGTCGCTGGAAAAGCTTGTTCATGGTGGTGGGTGGCTCGAGGGTGGATGAACGCGATGATGCGGTGGACCTGGGCGACCGCGGAGGCGTCGACAAGAAGCGGGGAATCGAGGGGAGGTTGCAGGTGGTAGTGGCAGGGAAGAGCAACCGGAGTGGTGGCGGACAGTGGTGTCGTGGGGGTGGTCCTCTAGGTTGTGGAAGAGGGAAAATAAGAGCACCAGGGGATGTGGGAGTGAGAAAGGGAGAGAACTAGGGCAAAGGAGAAGAGCGGGGCAGTCGGAGCTCACCAGCAGCAAGGTCGAACGGCGGCGGCGGCGGTGGTTCTGGTGAGAAATCGCGGGACAGCCTTGTGGCATCGTCACGGGGCAGCAGAGGGGAAGAGAATATGGAAGTGCGGGGTTTTGAAGGAGGGTCTCAGGAGCAGGGTCGGCCGAGGAGTAGGAAACACGGGTGGAGCAGGGGCAATGAGGTCATTGGAAGGTGGGCATCGTGGGTGGTTGGAGGAAGGCGATGGGGTTGGGTGGGTCCCAAGTGGCAGTAGCGGGGGAAGGGGTGGGTCCATTGCTAGGCTGCTGGGTACCGCTCGTGTGGGTGGGCCACGTGGTAGATAAGGGCATGGAAACTCTGGTACGACCTAGTTGGGTCGGTTCGGTAGATTTAGCTATTATTATTATTTTTGTTTTATTTCTTTTTAGTTTTACCTTTTCCTTTATAATTTTAGTTTATAAATCCAAATTGAGTAAAATTAGTTTCTAAATTTTTGTAATATCAAAGCACACAATAAAAACTTTATAGAAACATGTTTTTAACTGAAAATAAAATATAAAAAATGCCATTTGCACTAAAAGCAATATAAGGATAGTTTTGAAAACTAGGGTTTAGGCTTCAAATATAAAATAAAAATAATCAAAAATTCTTTTGGGGCATTCAAACATTCAAACCATGCTATTTAAATTTAACATTCCAAAATTTAGGAAATTTTGGGATGTTACAAATCCATTTGCCTATTACCACAACCATGGTCAGTGCAACAATTAAGGTCATGAGACCAAATCAAGACTTTAAACTCAGTGGTTTCACGTTCTCCTTGAGTTATACTAGCTCCTCTTTGATATCGACCTTGGCACTCGGGGGTCACTGATTCACTAGCAAACAAACTCATGTCTATGAGATCTTAGGATCATGTTGTTTGGGCCCATAAATTAGACAACAAGCATTAGTCGCACAACGACAATCATTCTCACATAGAATAATCACAACGATAATCACAAATAGGTGGAAGTAAAATAGACACATCACATCTTAATAATTCCCTACATCTCCCATGCCTATGGGGATTTATTCACACATGAGAGGAAAATATCACGATGATATAATCATAATGTAAATGGAGTTCATCTTTATATTACCGTAGCTAGCCAAAATAAAGGGAAGATCAGATCCAATACAAAGCAAAGTATGGATAGAGTCCCAAACCCTAGTCTTACAAGTGTGAATCTCTCTATCTTGATCCAGTGCAAGGGGGTTATGGAGGAGTGATTTATCTAGAGGCTAGAGATCTTGGATAGGATTGATGGAACTTGTCTTCTCCTTCACATCTCTTCTTCCTTTGTTCTCGGATGGATGGTGGCGACTGCGTCTGTTTTTTGTTGCCTCCTCCATGAAAAGTGTTTATATTAATCAGGCGAAGGCGGCTACATGTGATAAAGGCGAGCCATATGGTCAAGCTTCGCCCGTACTGATGCTCATTAAGGCTCCCGGAGCCTCAAATCAGAAAGTTTTCAATTAGAGATTTGCCTAATTTGTATCAATCTGCTCATAACTGGCCTTGGATCCTTCCAAAAGTGTCCACAATCTGAAACTCACATTAAAACTTCAAGCCTTCGCTAACTTGCAATATTAGCGTTAGTCGAGAGATGAAAACCAATGAAACCAAGTGAAAACCAATGGAAAATCCTCGGTAAAAAGTGTCATAACTTGGAGCTATCATGATCCAATGGTAATAGGCAATGAATGTTCCTCTACACTTTCTACAAAAAAATCTCCTCTAAACATTGATACAAAACATGTTCATCAAGCAAAACAGTGCATAATAGACATGAGTCTAAGATTGATAATGAAAAGAGATAGATCATGGTTTTGCAAAAAGTAAATGGGGGATTGATGGAGAAACATACGAATGATCGTTGGTATGCAAAGAATCAAATCAAAAAACAGTAGAGGTGAAGAGTCCTTGAGGTGCTTGAGAGTTTGGAGGGAGAAGAAATAAGAAACATGGAATTTGAGAGTGGGTTTACCTTGCTTCAGTGGATCAAAAAATGGTCATATAGGTGGTATGGCTGTACCAGCACCAGCTGCTAGGTGATGACTGGGTTCCTGCACCAATAACAGGGTTATTGCAGTACTTGTAGCAGCAAATATTTAAAGAGTTTGTCCCGATGGGAGCTCGGCGAACACGGCCCCGCAACCACGTTGTTGATGCGACCACGTTCGCACCCAAACCATGGTTTGGAAATAGCCTATTCTATAAGTTGCTAGGATAAATGAATTTAAGATGTTTTGTAATAACTACTACTAGGACTAGAGGAAAACTAGAACAAAAGTAAAAATGAAAAGAGGTGAATGCAATGAGATGAAATGTTAATGCTATGATTCCTCAATTAATGTTGTGTATACCGTTGTGCATGATAAGTACTTCTGGAATAGCTGTTAACTATAATTGTGGCGGTCCCTCATATACCGTTGTCTCCCACTGTTGGTAAGTGGCAACTAGACAACTCAATTGTCCACACCCTATTCAAACATGGGTTATCTCGTAAGAGAATAGTGTATTAAGGTAACAAGACCAATCAAGGTAAACCAGAGCAAACACATTAAGTTCTATGGATAACCGTAATCCTAAGCAAGTGTGCTAGTCACAGGATATCCCGTATGTCACTTTGGGGTCAAGCAATTCACAACACTATACCTATCTATATCATGAGTGATTTTGAGGGAACTCTGGGCGGTGCATCTTAAGCTGCTATTGCCTCCGCAAATCACTTATAGAAAATAGCCTATTAGTTCTACCCATGGAAGAGCAGATACTAATGATAAGTTTTGTGACACTCCGTGAATCCCTAGTAAATTCCTCAACAATGGATTGGACGTCTCCAATCACTACAATAATATCATGAATAGAATAATGTAAATAGAAAGCACAAACATATTAATTAACAAGAACACACCACACTTCAATTACTCAAATCATCATTACATTAATAAAAGGGGGTTCAAGCCATGTTACAACCCATCATGGAGATCATGATGGGGAAGGATGAAGGAGTAGCGGTGATGGAGATGGTGATGATGGCGCGGTGATGGTGGCGTCGACATGGTGATGATGGCGTCCTCCTTCTACTCCTCTTCTTGCTTGGATGGCTTGATGGTGTTGATGGAGATCTGGATCTTGATGGAGTTGTAGAGGCTATGGAGGCGGCACAGTGGCAGGGTGCCGCCATTGAGGCGGTAGATGGGATCTAGATCTTGTATATGGTGTATGCTGGTTTCCTCTCCTCTTCTTTGACTCCTCCCTCCTTTATATAGGCCTTGGGGTGCCCTAGGGTTCCCCCAATACCATCATATGACTTAGGGAAGGTTCTGGAGCTTCTGGAGGGCAAAATCCTGTCATTTGCGACCTTTTTGGCAACAATACAGCGGGAGCTATACGGCTAGAATTTTTGCTCCCGCCGTATAGTTGGCCGTTAAACCTTCGGTACTCTTTAGTATTTTGGTCGTCATTTCTATATACAAACTCCATTTTGGGTGTTCTTGGGCTTATTGAATTCGTATCATCGAGGGTTGCGACCCTGTGGTCTTGAATCTTTATTTTGAGAAGTTGCAAAATTTCACTTTTCCAACACCTCAAATGGCTAAGTCTGGTCCCTACAACTCCTCCATAGTATGCTCTCTTTGTTCCTTTTCCCTTTGTTTTATCCATAATCATCATCAACACCTACACACATGTCAAAGACAAGGGAGAGGGATAAAATTCTACCTAAACTACTAAATGTGCAAAGCTCATATTGAATTTAATAAAAACAAGTAATCATGCATATCAGGCATAGCAATAGTTAGATGGAGCATGATATGATAGGCAAATGACACAATTTATATTGCTAAAAAGTGTTGTATTATCATAACCATCAACTTCCCCAAGCTTGATCTTGCTCGTCCTTGAGCAAAACGGATCGATAACTTAATGGATGTGATCTTGCTTATCATTGTAAATCAATGCACCGTATCCTTGTTTTTCCTACAAGCTCAAAGAAAGAGAGAACATAATCATACAAGGCAATATAAGCTCAGTTATATTATTCCAAACCACTAGAGATTAGTCAAAAACTTCTATGTCCCATGTGAAAGTTAAATCTAGCTTGCAAGTAAACTTGTGATCCTTCTATACACACTTTATTGTATTTTTGTATTTTTATTTGTATAAGGCAAAGCTGAACACGGTTAGTTGTCAATCATAAATAGAAATAGAGTTTTCTAATGCTGCCCACACATGCCATCATTAAAGTCTCTCAAGTGCAAACTTCAATTGTTGAGCTCATAGAAAATATATTTCTTAATAACGAGACCATGCCAAAAGAGTGGTATATGTTCAATCGAGACTATGTAGGCTAGGAAGGACACTCGTGACCATTACCAAGGTTTCCCTTTTCGGTATAATGATTTATCATAATGGTCAGAGGTGTATTCTGACTTTTGCTTTTAATGTAGGCCCATGAGAATACCAATGCGTACCCAAATATAGCATTTTTGCTACATATGTTGGGCAACTCATAGCCAAACTCCAAGAGTTTCCTCTTTTTGGATTGTCCAAAGGCCAGCGGAGTTGTTAGCATCCCATGTTGTGCGACAGTGGCGCAAGACACGCATAAAGCAATATCTCACTTTGATTTCCAAGACAAAAAATTGGCATATGTAATCTTGAAACTTTGAAACATCATTTATTATTTGACAACTCACAGAGTAAGCATCTATTAAGACCATCATTTCCAACACTATGGGGTCGTGCTACTCCATAACCATTCACTTAAGACAATTCTAAACAGTGAAAACTAGCAAGTTTTGAAGAACTTCTTTATTATATTTTTTTTCAAAATGTAGAGAACATGGCAATGTATATTTAGAGGATCACAATATTTTTCACAAGCTAGATAAAAGTTGAACATGCATCAAAGCTATGGCTTGCCTCCTATGGGGCCTAACATGATCAAGTATATCCCTTATATAAATATGAACAAAAACTCATCTAAGCAAGCATTCAAAAATAGAGGTATACACAATAGCATAAAAACTTTTTAAGATAAAGAACTTTGCACAAGACTCTATGCATGCAAAATAACCTCCCCAAGATAAACTTGAGAAGATCATGAAAACAAAAGATAAAATGCAGTTATCAAAAGAGAGTATAAGAAGTGGTTACCTCCCCAAGCTTAAGTTAAAGCAATGGTGAAACACTTTACCGTTGAGGTGCTTTTAACCTCTACTTTGATGAACAAAGAACCTTTGCTTCAATGAATACTTTACGATCCGGTGTATGCCTTCCTCAAGAACCTGGTAGGAACAAGACTAGAAAGAAGACAAAATATTTTTGTGTTTTTAAAGACACGGGTTTGGCTCACAAGTGATAAAAATACAATTCCCACTGATTCGGTTCATCAACCTAAGCACCACACTTAAGTCAACAAACTAGTTCTAGAAGTGGCCTCTCCAAGATTGTGATGAGGTGCAAGTGAAACAGGATACGAGACACGAGTATGCATCCCCTATGTGCTTATTTAAAAGAGGTTTGAGTTGGAAGGTTTTACCAGACACTGATTGTTGAAACATTGAACTGAAGCAACCAAGTGGCTCATGTGAGTGTTTGCACGGTTGGCACTACCGTACACGTCGTCACACAAGGTTCAAGTCCCTACAAAAATAACACACAAAATAAAGAGAACAATTTAGTGTACAAATAAAGTTCGTTCACCCAACTAATAAAAGAAAACAAAAAGAAAACATGAACTGCTAAAAAGAATTACAACTTAAGGAATTTATGAGATATAACTTTATTGTTTACATACGCTCGGCTTCTCTAAAACATGGGAGAAGCTCCCAGGTGGTGTTTCGAGGTTTTTAGAAGAAGGAAAAAGAAAGAATGAAACTTTGAGCAATGGTTACCTTCTAGTTGGCGTTTGAGGGGTTTTCCCAACTATACGGGTGCAACTATACGGCCGGACCAAAAAGGTCATGCCGTATAGTTGGTCGTTAAACTTACAGTACATTGAACATCGAAGGGTAGATGGCGTCGATATCTATACGGCTGCAACTATACGGCCGGACCAAAAAGGTCCCGCCGTATAGTTGGTCATTAAACTTGCAGTACCCTGCAATATAAATCCGGAGATGTGGTAGATAACTATACGACCGTAACTATACAGCCAGAAAAAAATTCCCGCCATATAGTTGGTCGTTAAACCTTCTAGAAATGCCAATCTTCGCCTGTTTCTTCGAGGATTCATTATTAACCTGAAACTTAATAAACACCATGTTTTGACGGTAAAATAACAACTTTAATTTTCGACCAACAAATACATATAATTGAAGGATTCACCTGAAACTGAATTTCTCTTCCTTTTTACCGAGTTTATGCAACACATAATATAGTGACAATAAATTCTACCTTTTGAAAACTACCATAAGATTACTCTAATAGCAAGACATGTGAAGAATAAAAGTGCCAATGCAACATGAATGCAACTAGACTCGAGACACAAAACTAAGAAAGACACCTAGTAACTTGTGGGTTGCTTCCCGGGAAGCGCTCTCTTTAAAGCCATAAAGCCAGGCTAGGATGCTCCATACATTTCCAACCTAGATACCTAGGGATATCGACTCGAGGTGAGGTTATACATACCAGCTTGGATCATCTTGAAGTAGAGTTCGGTCGGAGTCATACCCGCTTATGGTGCATCGGCATCATGTAGATGGACAAGTTCTCGCTTTCAAGCGAGTGTTGATGCATCAAGCTTGGTGAACATGTCTCTGTGTATAGCTGCAATGAGAGGATTTGAGATTCATATAAAATTCTTAAATCTTTACCTTGGTTACCTATTTAGGGGAACACTTCATAGTATTCTTCCTTCATAGCAGGGAGTTCAGGACACTGCATGTTAGTATAGAAAGGTTCTATCTCTACTTTATTATTATTAATGCTCTCCATATAAGTGTCTAGGCACAAGGCCTCCGCAGAACAATTTTCAATAGTTTTAGCATCATAAAAATCACTACTAGAGTGAGAGGCATCACAAACAAAATTTGTAGTGTGACTCTCTTTGTCAACCTCACCTTTTTGTTCCTCCTTTTCATTGACTGGTGTTTTAGTAGCAATGATAGAATCAAAAGTAGGATTTGAAGGTGTGAGCGGGTGATCGATCCGTTCTTCCTCCTTGTGCTCCTTTTCCTCTTCGCCCTTTAGTGAGTCCTACAAAAGGTTATCTTTCTCCATGGCGGTTTTAGACCGCTTTAAATAATATAATACCAATGCATTATTACTTAAATTATTGTCGCAAAATAGGAATATGGGGTATACTAAATTAAAAATTCCATCAAGTGCTTCACTTTCAACATCAATACTTCCTAGTCTAAATACCATTTCAGATGCACCTTTGAAACAAAAGTATTCTAGTACTTCCAAACTAGCATAGGATTTATCTCTATTATAATTTGCTAGAGTAGGATTGTTGGAACACTTACATTGAAAATTAAGGTGGTCATCTATTATACATATTGTGCAATAAGATTCATCATTAGCACGCAACCATAATGAATGCCTTTCCAATTGGTCCAACAATTTCTTTATCAGCTCATGTCTAGCAACCAGGCTTGATGAACTTGAATCCTTTATCTCCTCTAATGCTTGTATTATCTCTTGAACAAAATTTATCTCGGAAGACATGATTAGTAGCAACAGATTTTGTAAATTTTTGGTTTTGTAATTTTTTATTATTTTTAATATAAAAGAAAGTAGTAAGATAATAGCAACAAACCAAAATAAACTATGCGCGAGTAGATAACCGAACACTTTGCTCCCAGGCAACAACGCTAATTTGATGACTGGGTTCCTGCACCAATAATAGGGTTACTGCAGTACTTGTAGCAGCAAATATTTAAAGAGTATGTCCCGATGGGAGCTCGGCGAACATGACCCCGCAGCCACATTGTCAATGCGATCACGTTCGCACCCAAACCGTGGTTTGGAAATAGCCTATTCTATAAGTTGCTAGGATAAATAAATTTAAGATGTTTTGTAATAACTACTTCTAGGATCGAAAGAAAACTAGAACAAAAGTAAAACTGAAATGAGGTGAATGCAATGAGATGAAATATTAATGCTATGATTCCTCAAGTAATTTTGTGTATACCGGTATGCATGATAAGTGCTTATGTAATAGTTGTTAACTATAATTGTGGCGGTCCCTCATATACCGTTGTCTCCCACTGTTGGTAAGTGGCAACTAGACAACTCAATTGTCCACACCCTCTTCGGACATGGATCATCTCGTAAGAGAATAGTGTATTAAGGTAACAAGACCAATCAAGGTAAACCAGAGCAAATACATTAAGTTCTATGGACAATCGTACTCCTAAGCAAGTGTGCTAGTCACAAGATATCCCGTCTGTCACTTTGGGGTCAAGCAATTCGCAACACTATACCTATCTATATCATGAGTGATCTTGAGGGAACTCTGGGCGATGCATCCTAAGCTGCTATTGTCTCCGCAAATCACTTATAGCAAATAGCCTATTAGTTCTACCCATGGAAGAGAAGAGACGAATGATAAGTTTTGTGACACTCCGTGAATCTCTAGTAAATTCCTCAACAATGGATTGGACGTCTCCAATCACTAGAATAATATCATGAATAGAACAATGTAAAGAGAAAACACAAACATATTAATTAACAAGAACACACCACACTTTAATTACTTAAATCATCGTAACATTAATAAAAGGGGGTTCAAGCCCGAGTGCGCGCAATGGGAGACGAGCGACCGTTAGCTCTGTATCCTAGCCAACGAGCCTCCATCGCGATCAGTTGTCTCCACCGTAGTTTTTCCGGGTAGAGCTATGTCGTATGGCACAGTACATGATACAAAAAGGTACTGGGAACAGATCATTTATTGCTGAAAAAAAACAGATCATTTATCGGTTCTGACAAACTAGCCTTTTTCCAGAATAAAAAAAGGTGATTTGGCTGGTAGACCAACATGGGCTAATAGCAGACAGCTCGAAAGATAGGCTCCCAACGCGACTGAGTCGTAGGCACTAATCAAACATCGACATTAGCATCATTGGTTAAGAGCTTAGCAAAGATGGGCTGCAATTATTTTTGCTTACAAGGCCAGTTGATAGTACATGATAATGTTCTAAAAAAGGTCGATACATGATAATTACGAGCAAAACAGGGAACATGGCATGGATTAGCAAGAAACATGTTACGGATTAGTAAGATGGGGTGTAATTCAGTTGATTTTTTTTTTGCTAGATTTGATTTTGGGGTGGGCCAAAATAGGTGATTACGAGCTAAAATAGATACTTCCAGCAAGAAAAATGTCTTGGATTAGTAAGATGAGACGTAGCTTCATTTGAGTATTTTACTACTCCCTCTCACCCAAATTACTTGACTCGGGTTCGTCTATATTCGGATATATCTATGTTTAGATACATCTGAATCTAGACAAATTCAAGTCAATTAATTTGTATCAGAGGGTATTTTTAGGAAGGAGCCTAAAATATATAATTACTAGGTGATTAAGTATCGTGGCTTAATTGGGCAGCGACATCACGTTGATCGTGGGCCACGCTGCCACGGAGACGTATGACGTTGAGTGGTCAGTTGTCACAATAAAGCTTCGGAGACGACACACGCAGCTCAAGCACTAAAGTCCTGTCATCCTGATAAGCTGGCCCACATTATTTATCACACCCAGACCCAACCAGTAAAGGATAAACATGGACCAAAACAGTAAAGCCCATGTCTAACAATCAAGTTCCAACAGAATACATGCTACTATTCACGCGGGAGTATCCTGGCCCGTAGTGCCGGGAGGCCCCGACCTAGTTCAAATCACGAAGGCCCATAGGAGCGACGCTGATACCGAGCTCCGTGTAGCTCGTCTCCCATTACGTCGCTCTCGGTTCAAGCCATGTTACAACTCATCACAGAGATCATGATGGGGAAGGATGAAGGAGTAGCGGCGATGGAGATGGTGATAACGGCGCGGTGATGGTGGTGTCGACGTGGTGATGGCGGCGTCCTCCTTCTCCTCCTCTTCTTGCTTGAATGGCTTGATGGTGTTGATGGAGATCTGGATCTTGGTAGGACTGTAGAGGCTATGGAGACGGCACAATAGCAGGGTGCCGCCGTGGAGGCAGTAGATGGGATCTAGATCTTGTATATGGTGTATGGTGTCTTCCTCTCCTCTTCTTTGACTCCTCCCTCCTTTATATAGGCCTTGGGGGTGCCCTAGGGTTCCCCCAATACCGTCATATGACTTAGGGAAGGTTCTGGAGCTTCTGGAGGGCGAAATCCCGTCGTTTGCAACATTTTTGACAACTATACGTCGGGAGCTGTACGGCCAGAATTTTTGCTCCCGCCGTATAGTTGGTCGTTAAACCTTAGGTACTTTTTAGTATTTCGGTCGCCATTTCTTCATACGAACTCCGTTTTGGGTGTTCTTAGGCTTGTTGAATTCGTCTCATCGAGGGCTACAACCCTGTGGTCTTTGATCTTTATTTTGAGAAGTTGGAAAAATTCACTTTTCCAACACCTCAAATGGCTAAGTCTGGTCCCTACAGCTCCTCCATAGTATGCTCTCTTTGTTCCTTTTGCCTTTGTTTTATCCATAATCATCATCAACACCTACACACATGTCAAATACAATGGAGAGGGATAAAATTCTATCTAACCTACTAAATGTGCAAAGCTCATATTGAATTTAATAGAAACAAGTAATCATGCATATCAGGCATAGCAATAGTTAGGTGGAGCATGATATGATAGGCAAATGACACAATTTATATTGCTAAAAAGTGTTGTATTATCACAGCCATCAACTTCCCCAAGCTAATATTGCTCGTCCTTGATCAAAAGGGATTGATAACTTAATGAATGTGATATTTCTTATCATTGGAAATTAATGCACCGTATCCTTGTTTTTCTTGCAAGCTCAAAGCAAGAGAGCACATAATCATACAATACAATATAAGCTCAGTTATATTATTCCAAACCACTAGATATTAGTCAAAAACTTCTATGCCCCATGTTAAAGTTAAATCTAGCTTGCAAGTAAACTTGTGATCCTTCTATACGCACTTTATTATATTTTTGTATTTTATTGTATAAGGCAAAGTTGAACACGGTTAGTTGTCAATTATAAATAGAAATAGAGTTTTCCAATGCTGCCCACTCATGCCATCTATTAAAGTCAAGTGCAAACTTCGATTGTTGAGCTCATAGAAAATTTATTTCTTAGTAACAAGACCATGCCAAAAGAGTGGTATATGTTCAGTTGAGATTGTGTAGGCTAGGAAGGACACTTGTGACCATTACCAAAGTTTTCCTTTTCGGTATAATGATTTCTCATAATGGTCAGAGGAGTATTCTGACTTTTGCTTTTAACGTAGGCCCATGAGATTTTCTTATAACCTGAAATGTTAGTGAGGTTTCCAAAATGATAGTAATAGTGAGAATAGCATCGTATCTTAATTAGCCACATATCAATGAATAACTTTGAACATAATTACCTTGTCTTCTCCTTCATGGATCTTTGAACTCTTTATTTTGCTAAAACAAAAATAATCAAAAACACAATCAAAGATTTATTTCACATGGGTTGCTTCCCATGAAGCACGTCTAGTTTTTGTCGCTTAGCTCGACCGTGATGATGATCATTTAATCCTTGGAACATGGGACACCCACTCCAAAACAGTTGGCCTTCAGGGTGATGATCCCATCGTCATATTTTTTGACCTTCTTTTTACTAGGGAAATGAACAACAAAAGGTTCTCGCGAGGGTAATTCAAACCTCACGTTTCGCTTCATGAAGATTAATCAAGGTCTTAACAGTTCTTAAAAATGGTCTATCAAGAATTATAGATGCCACTGAATCTTCATGCATATCAACTATGATAAGATAAACAAGTGCATGATGCCCTTTGATTTGCACAACAATATTTTCTTTAATGTCCACGGCTTATTTAAATGTGGAATTCTCTATATGAAGTTTAAGTTCAGTTACTTCAAACGAACCAAGGTTAAGCCTATCAAATAAACTTTTAGAAATGGTTGAAACGACTTGCACCAAGATCATAAAGTGCAACTATCTCATTAAATCCTACATGAATTCTTGATTGTAGGTTCAAATATATCTTCTAGATTAGCGTGGAGCTTCTCAGATAACTTCTTATATTCATTTTCTATCTCACATATTTTTGTAGAAACTTTATTGATAAATTATTTGTACATGACTTATTACCTCTATCAATGTTGGGGTTCTTTAAAGTGATCATTTTAATAAGGTCCTCCACGGTGTAATCTAGGGATGGAACATTTCTATAGTCTGGCTCTTCAGGTTCTTCATCTTTATTTTCAACCCTCATCTTCTTGAGGTCTTCGATTGAATTAGGCACGGGTTTCCCTGCAAATCTTGCAAGTATGAGAATTTGACTCTTAGCTATCTTACCCAATTATGTCTCCACGGTCTTTGTTCTTTCTTGAAAAGTCTGCATATCATTTCTATAATGTCAACAACTTGGTTAGAAATTTTACCGATAATATTATCATGGTTCTCCATTATTTTGGTAAGGATACTATTTTTCTTAGCTTGAGTTTGCATAAAAGTTCTAAAAGAATTTTCAGTTACAAAGAGATTACTATGATTTTCTTCATTAGTATTATTGTTGTTGTTTGGAGCACCTGTAGTATTATATTAAGGTTCTTGAAAGTTTGAACCATAGTTTTGGTTCTTCCATGCAGGGTTATAAGGATAACAAGAAATATAGTCCACTTCTTCAATATTAGTTTTGGTGATGACATTAATTTGTGTTTATTCCTTACTCTTTATTATTTCTATGAGCTTATTCACCTTTGCAGCGAGTTCTTCATTCTTCTACTCATTAACAGAGTTTAATTTTCTTGAGGAGGATCTTTCCACATGCCATTAGACATGGTTGTTCTGCATATCATCAAGAAGCTTCGTGGAAGCATCAACTTGTTTGGCCATGAATGTGCCTCCAGTTGCAATGTCAATCAATGATTTAGATATTGGATTAAGAGCGTTATAAAATAGGTGGAGAATTAACCACTCTTTCATCCCATGTTAAGATATTTTTCTGACAGACTCCTTCATCCTTTCCCACGCAAGCTCTAATGGCTCGTAGTATTCTTGTTTAAAACTTGTAATATTAGATCGTAGTTGCATAGTCTTAGTAGGATAAAAAGTTAGTCATAAAAAGATTAGTACATTCCTCCCATGAAGTGATAGTGTCTTTAGACAGTGCTAGCAACTAACCTTTTTCCTTTCCTTTAGCGAGAAAGGGAATAGATGCGGCTTAACTGTATTGGGGTCAACATCTTCTATGTGCATCATGCCGTATATCTAGTAAAGCTATTTAAATGCATATCTGCGTTATTAGTAGCTGAGCCTTCAAATTGGTTCTGTTGAACCAAACTCAAATAGTTAGGCGTCATTTCATAGTTCTCCGTTGTGACAACGGGTTGAGTAATAGATGCACGTAAATAATCATCATTGGGAGTAGCATACTCCTCAAACTTCTTTTGTGCCATAGTTCTAATATTTCTAGGGTTTTTCTATTAAGACAAATAACAATATTAACAATAAAAAGATTAACTATTTTTTTGAATTTTCAATTGATAACAAAAATGTAAACCAAAAACAATAAATAAACTAAAAATAAAATAAACTAGCAAGGTATCTAATAACCTCAATAGGGTAGCAAAAATTGCTTCCCCGACAACGACGTCAGAAAAAGATTGATATCTTCGGTCGGGATTACATATGTAGTATAGCTTAGTTTTTTCCTAAAAGACCTAGCTTTATCGAACCTTGAGAAGATTTTGCTTGGCGTAAGATTATGTTGAACAAGACTTTGAGAACTCGTAGTATCTTTGTTTCCCGGACCCCTCATGTTTACTTTTTTTCTTTATATCAATGGATGGAGATAGACTAGAGCTAAGGATTCACTTGTAGTTATGCACACATATGGAATAAAGATAATAATCTCGTTTATGATTTGTGATCTAATATTGATAAAGGTGGTGTATAGGACATTCGTAATTAGTATAGTAGTTACCAGCCACATCTACTATAGAATTTTTTCCAACTACTACACCACCCTCACGCGGGGTTACACAATTATTAAGTATAACAGACCAAAGGCTTACGATCTATGATGTTACCATTACTTCCAAGTGAATCCCTAAACAACTATTTTACTCCCTTGACTTCACTGGGTTTCACGCGTAGAAGTTGATTATCATTCATCTCACCTCATTACTTGTATCAATTATCGGGGTCTTGGATACCTGACAAATCCGTGAATTGTGACAAGATACAAGAATACAAAGGATGAATCCAATATTTAATCACAACACAATATTTCATGTTAGAGGATGTACATAATGTTGCTAGGCTATGCCTTAGCCCGTAACCCGTGAGGACTACTCACTCATGATAAGATCAACACTCATAAACACTGTAGAACTTTTTGAAGACAATACCAAATAGTCTTACAATGTCAGTAGTCGAGATGAGATCAGGATTACAAGTAAAGGATCATGGCTATAGAGTGGATATGGAGTAGAGAAATGGCTGTGGTGATGGCGGCGACTCTGTAGTGGATCTCCTCTCTTTAGATGTGTTTTGCCGCGAATGGCTTTAGACGCGTTAGGGTTTTGGGCAAATCTTCAGACGTCAGTATTCAGAGCATCTAACAAGCAACAACCCGCGACCCTCCCTTTTCATTTGTCGGCCTTTTCGTTGTTTGGAAGCCGCTCCTGCTAGGATCCGATCGTCAGCAGACCATACTATGCATCCGCGTCCATGTTGTTGCATCTGAAATGTTGAGATGGAATGATGAAGAGACGTCCAACGAGGAATGGCTAGGCGACTTGATTTCTCCCTCATTTCAGTGTATGATTTACGGTTTAGAAGGTTCCTAACATGGGTATGACCTGTCGGGTCTCTATTGTTAGTATACCTGGTACAGATCCAATACAAGACCCATAAGTCCCATAAGGAGCCAGAGGTTCTAGATGCACCCGAAGCCCATGAACCAGACGTGACAATCAAGGAAAAGCCCAAGACGTAGCCGACATAGTCGTAAGGTTACCTTTTATACTGTAACCGACCTAGATTGGACTCTGAGACCCAGCCTCTCATATAAAGCCTCGGAGGAGCCAACAGGGAGGGCACCTGAATCTAGTCATAGCAACCCACTCTAAGCTAGATCACATCTAGCAACCCAACAACTTTGTACTCTCTAGGGGTTCCTCTACGAGGGCCTAAACCTGGGTAAATCTCGCCTCCCTTATTTTTCTGATAAACTGACGAAATCACCAGCGCACTTCTTTTCCCTGAAACCCAAGTCCATAACAATGGACATTATCGAAGTTACCCCTCGTCAGTTCCAACTTAGGATTTTTTGATTATGCCTAGATTAATCCTAGATTTGGTGCTATTTTGGCCAATTCGTAGTTCCCATAGGTGGATTATGCTCCTGGATCAATTGATGACCCAACATTTTGGGGGATCACTGTCGATTCAGCCGAGCTTTGCCGCGCCTATAGGTGTGTGCCGGAGAAAGCCGCTTCCCTCGAAGGAACGAACACAAGAAAAATGAACTATGCATATGCACAACACAATGTATAATAGTGTGCTATATTTATATCAATTCTTTAGGACTTAAAATAGATATGCGACGCAATGGTTGTGTGATTTGCTCAATTTTAGTGATAAATTATTGTTAGAACAAATTTACCGGTGCGATTTTTGTTAAAACAAGTGTGTTTACAATTTACATTTGTAGGAAGTCATAGATTATAAACTGCAGTTTTGTATGTTTGGTTGATCCCGAGTGGCATGTAACACTGCAATATTCACTATCCAGTTTGTGCGACATATATAAGATAGCAATAACGCCAAAATTGAAGAGACAAATTTAGAATGCTGAGTTGGTTAATAATTTATTTAAAAAAAAGAATAAGATGGACAAGAAATAGATTGCCATATTACCAAATGTGAAGAAGTGAATGGATACCTGGTGAATCGTGTACTAGAGCAAAACATGCAAAGTTGAAAGAGAGATGTGAAAAGAAATTTGAGATTAAGTTAAGAAAGATGGAGAAGGAGAGGAATATGCTAAAATAGGAGAAAAAAATGAGATGAGGAAATAAGATAATGAATGAGAAGAGGAGACCTACATGTTGTTTGTTGTTTGGTATATTAAAGGCTAGTGATTTGAACAAGTAAAAGATAAAATGCTAGAGATGTTTTCGGTTGGATCTTGTTGAGCCTTTGCCCCGTTAAAAGAAAATATACATTTTTCTAAATCTAGATATAATATTATTTATTGTATGAATTTCTATTTAAGTAAAATATAGTTGCATTTTTACGTAGAATTTTTTTTTACTCTCTTCGTTCCTTTCAATAGTGTCTAAAGTTTTATGGTTTTTTCTAAAATAAGGTATACTAGATGGACATGCGCACTTCGCCGCGCCGTCTACAGTCTTTTTGGCAGAGTGTGGTAGGTGTGTTGCACTCACCGTTGGTAACATATTTTGTTTTATTTGTGTTATCATAAATTAAATATATGAGCATGTACAGGGTTGAGTATTTTAATCGGTATACAAATATGTCATTTACGTGTTAGACATGTCCGAAACTGAGAGATCTGACCTTAAAAACAAGAAGCGGACCCTTATTTTCGGTTCCCCTCATTTGATATTGTGCGGTGCAGACCGACGACTGGAGGAGGCATCCCTTTGGAGAAGGGGAGGCGAGGAGAATGCCGCATTGGAAGAACCGGAGGCGTCTCCTGCAAGCTTCGGGCGACACCTTGTTGCAGGGGTGAGCGACCAAGAAGCGGATACCGGAGAGGGCAAGTACCTAGCGGCGGAGCTTGACCATGGGGGAGGAGCTACCCGGTAAAGAGGGTCCAGTAGGAGAGGAGGGGCATCGGGGCAGAGTCCTGGCCATCGGTGGGATGTCGAAGGCAAGGACGAGTAGACGCGGAGGTGCCATATCAACCCCGTACAACTGTTGCTTCACCCATGATAGGGTTTCACGCAAGGGGCCGCGCTGGGTCCGGAGGGGAGGAGATGATGGGAAAAGAGGTTATCGTGAGTGGACGGGACAAAACAAGCGGAGGTGAGAGGGAGAACTCGGGATCGGATGGGGCGGCGTACGTTGCTGGGGGAGACGGATGAGGGGCTAGGATGGCCGGGAGCTCGGATGGAGGGGAACGAGATCGAGATAGGGGTGGGGGTAGGGGCGGGGGTGAGAGGGACTAACTCGTAAACGAAATAATTGACGGTCACAACCGTAACAAAAATTTCAGTCAACACCTGAAACTGTACGGTTGAGATGACTCAAAGTAAAGATCAGACGGCTACAAACGCGCGCGCGAGCAGATGACCTCAGATAACTCGCTTTTGCTCAAGCTTAAGCTATAGTTGAAGGGAAAATGCCCGAGAGGCAATACTAAAGTGGTTATTATCTTATTCCAAGTTTATGATAAATGTTTATTTTACATGCTAGAATTTTATTGATCGGAAACATCAATACATGTGTTTAATAAACAAAAAGGGTTCCTAGTTATGCCTCTCTTATAGACTAGCTTGTTGATTAACAAGATGATCAAGGTTTCCTGATCATGGATATTGGATGTTGTTAATAACAAGGTCACACCATTGGTGGAATGATGTGATGAACATTCATCTGAAGTATAGCATTACGATCAAAGTCATTATGTTTATATTGCTATAATATCATACGAAGTAATCTTTATCCTTAGACCATGAGATCATGTTAATTGCTAACACCGGAAGAGTATCTTGATAACATCAAACGTCACACCGTAATAGGGTGGCTATAAAGGTGGGTTCAGTGCTACGAATGTGTTATGTTGAGGCTCATGGATCAAGAGTGGGATTTGTCCATCCCGATGACGGATAGATATACTCTGGGCCCTCTCGGTGATATCACATTGAAATAGCTTGCAAGCAAGTGATGTGATCACTAGAATGTTATATCACGGGAACGAGAAAAGAGTGCATGTCGGTAACGAGATCAAACTAGGTATGGAGATACCGATGATCGAATCTCGGACATGTAATATATCACGGGACAAAGGGATTTAGTTACTAGCGTTAAAGGTTCTCACGATCACAGAAGTCATCGTTGAATGTGTAGGAGTCAGTATGGATCTCCAGGTCCCTCTACTGATTATTGATCGGAGAGGGGTCTCGATCATGTCTGCATTATTCACGAACCATAGGGTGACACACTTAAGGGATACCGACACCATTTGGAGCAAATATGTTTCAGATAAAGATTTAAGAAAGCGCTGGAATTATTTCAATAGACACCAAAACTGTTTCGAGTGAAAATGCTGAAATTGGTTCTGCATGTAATATTGAAATGTTGCAGGGGGTTTTATGTGAATGTTTGTTAATTAAAGTAATTAACAAAATTCTGAATAAAAATAATAAAAGATTTTTATTAAATGAGAGAGCATTAAATTTGGAGAAATTTAATGCATTTAAAGTGAAGACTTTAAAAGAGAATGTGAAGGGGCATTTTAATGTGGAGGGGTTACCACCACATGAATGGAGGAGGTGAAGGGTCACCCCCTCCATGCGCCGGCCATGAAGGAGGGGCACCCCCTCCTCCTATAAAAGGCCACCCCCTCCTCACTTCTCACTCACACCTCCTTGTGAAGGATCTCTCTCCCCCTCTAGTATTATTCCCCCATGGTCTCGGATTAGCGAGATACATGTTCCCGGTGGCTTTATCTGGAAAGGAGTTGCTGCTTCCGCTGCTTTGCTGGAGCGAGGGATGGAGGTTGTCGGGGTACCGGACGTGTGTGCGATCACGGATGCACCGCTGCTTTGCGGTGCTGGACTTGGTGGTGCTGGAGCTGGATCTGATGGACGTGCTAGAGCCGGACCTGCTGGACTTCATCATGATCTTGAGATCGGCAAGTGTACGACTATATCAACCATGATTTCCTACTTGTTAACAAAGCGTGTTGTCTACGAGGGTAAGTTCTCGTTGTATGTATGTCCACCCGTTGCTTTGTACCTAATAGATAGATCTTGGCGTGTAGTTTATACCGTAGGAAATTTTTTGTTTTCTATGCTGCGAACCCAACAGTGGTATTAGAGCCTGATCTATGCGTAGGTGCTTAGCACGGGTAGTACACATATGTTGATATATGGGCGATGATGATCATGTTATTGCATCTTCTATGTATTTTGGATATTGGTGGCATAGTGGGATGAAGCGGCCCGGACCAACCTTACATGTCATCGTACATGAGACCGGTTCCACGACTGACATGCAACTTGTTTTGCATAAGTGGTTGGCGGGTGTCTGTCTCTCCTACTACAGTCAATATCTGATTTACAACGAATTGCTAATAACTTAGTTATCCTCGTTGTGGTTCATGTTCGTAGGTGAGAACGGTTCTATCTCCGAAAGCCCTAAGCCACGTAAAACATGCAATTGATAAATTACAGGCGTCATCGTTGCTGGGCTAGTGTATTGATATGGTATTGTTGTAAGTAGATGTATGACAGATACTCTTACAACACATTCAACGTGTAAGTTACATAGAACTTGGCCTTACACACAAAGGAATGATAGAGATCATACCACGATGCAAATGATAGAGATCAAATGCATGGACCATATCATGTCACTTTACACATTAGATGTTAGCATCTTATATTGCTAGTTTGGCGCTTTCTGTAGCATTGTAAGATGATCCCTCTTTTAGATATCAAGATAAAAATGTGTTCTTCCTTAAGTATGCACCGTTTTGTGGATCGTATTTCGAGACATCACGTGATGATCGGGTGTACTTGAATCTACGCTTTCATACAAACGGGTATAAGACAGTTTTACACATGCGAGTACTAAGGTTCTTACTTGGCGAGCCTAGCATGTACAGACATGGCCTTGGAACACAGACCGAAAGGTTAAGCATGAGTCATATAGTTGATATGATGCCCATATAGATGCTCGCCTTTGAAGCTACATCAACTCACGTGATGATCGGACTTGGTGTAGTGGATTTGGTTCATGTAATCACCAAAAAGGCACGAGGGATGTCATTTCTAATTTGGATTAGTCGAACCAAATTTGTCATAAATTAAATCAAAGTGAATTTGCATAGTTTGTTGTAGTCATTGGCATTCGTTTTCTACCTGATGCTTAGTTTTTATTTGAGATAATAGAACTATAGAAATCTGGATATTTACTTTACGAACTGGTATCGTATTGTTTTGAATGTCAATTTAAAGTTTATAAGTCCTATTGCAAACTTTCAGCAAACTCTATTTACTCCATGAAGTTTAATAAGTAGTATTAAATCAAGAGTAAGAATTCCAATGTTAGTATCTAAAGTATCATGTTTGCCTCCATGATTATTGATATTCAAAAAGGTTGTTTTAATATCAAGATTATATTGGAGCTGGAAATTGTTTCAGAAACCATCATGTGTGAAAGATATTGTGATATCTGAAACAATATTTTTGGTTGCATTATGATAGAGTATAATTTAGCAAAATACATGTTCTCATATTGTATGAGAATTTGTGAAGGATGGAGATGCTAGGCATCCAAATCTACCAAAAAGATTTTGGGAACTGATATTATACTCGCGATTCTTCCTTATAGGCTATAGTAGTTTGATCATGAAAGTTGTCATGATAAGGATGAATAGAAGATGTAAGTAAAATGTTTACTACACTAATAGATTACTAAAGAATGGATTTTTGAAAGAACACCAAACATTTGATGATGGTGATCCACTTCAAAGTGCAAGTCCAAAGGTATTAGTATTTGACTATATACGCCTTGTACCATGTGTCATGTTGATGACACCACTATTGATGTTGATAGATTCTTTTAAAAGAAAAGGAATTGCTGAAAGATAATCTATAAAATATTTGGCAGAAAATAAAAGGTTGGAGATGTCCAACTTAGGTATATAGAAGATATACATGTTATGGCCATATTCCTTGCTTGTTAAACAATGTGGTTCTTAGGTATTGGATACCGAATTGGTTGGTATGAAGTGTCATACAGGACAACACAATTCATGAACTACAATGGCCTAAGTAACCAACAAGAGAATGAGTGATGATGTTCATCGAAAACAAATAAAGTGTTATTGTGTTTTTCATTGTCATCAAACCAAGCCTTCAAGATTTGTTTAAATAATTGTTATTTTGTTCCGGTATAATGAGAACAATGGTTGTTCAAATAATTACCGTATTCCATAAAGGATGGATGAACTTTTACAAGTCTAGTTGGAGAAATCACATCCATAAACACTATTGCTAAAATGTCGCAAGACAAATGATTGAAAGATCACTTATGAAGTGACATCGTTGTTTAAATTATATTTGAAAGAAAACATGAAGAAACTCCATGTTGATGGATTTTTGGAGCCTTTGATTTTGATCAATTGACGCATGTGAGACTTTCCTCAAGATAATTGAAACTCCGTCCATAGGCCAGAGAGGAACGGATGACTAGATTATTGGAAATTGTGCATGCTGATGCGCATAGTCCATTATGTGTAGCCATATGCGATGGATCTTTTTGCTTCATATGCTTTCTCCAAAAATTTGAGTGAATATATCTATATATTTACTTAATAAGGAAGAAGTATGAAACATTTGAAAATTGTTCAAAGACTTTCAAGATGAAGTGGAAAATCATTGTAACAAGAAAATAAAGAGTTCATGATTCGATCATAAAGGAAGATATTTGAGATACATGTTTAGCAAAAAACACCAAAGACTTGAGGAATTGTTCCATGATTTGTGTTTCCCGATAAACCATAGGAGTATGGCATATTCGAGAGATAAAATCAAACCATGTTTGACATGGTAAGATCAAGGGTGTCATTTATAAAACTGCCATTATGTTTTAAGGATTGAAGCTTTAGAGACTACCGCTTTTACACTGAAAAGAGCACCATAGTGATCCATTGAAATGACACCATATAAGTTATGGTTTGGGATAAAACCCGAATTGTCTTTTCTTAAATTTTGGTATGCTATGCATAAGTAAAATGTTTACAACCAAAGTCGGATAAGCACGTCTTTGTAGGTTATCCCAAAGAATTTGTTGGGAATTTCTCCATACCACAGAGGACAAAAGAGTTTGTTACTTGGAACGTCAAGTTTCTTGAGAAGGAATTTTTCGTGAAAAGTTAAGTGGGAGGACAATAGAACTTTGATAAGGTTGTTGAACCTTAGCTATATGTGCTAAGTAGCGCAGCGCCGGAAAGTGTCCCGGTGGCGGCCACAATGCTCATGGCTCTCGTGATTACAAAAGGTGTGATCTCAGAGATTAGAGTTCCTATAGAACCGTGTGGGTCGGTAAGAATCAAATAGTAAGATTTGATAAGAAAGTATTGTTTTGACAATGATGAACCTGATGGGTTCGTAGCATGGAAAACAAAAAATTTCTACCGCAAGAACGAACAAAACCCAGATCTAATCTAGATAAAAGCCAAGATCTAATCTATTAGACATGTGCAATGATATAGATCTGTACTAACCCTCGTAGATCCGAAAGCGTTACGAGATTAGATCTCGGGGTTGATGTAGTCGATCACTTGCCGATCTCAAGATTGTGTGGACGATCCTTCCGGCGCCGCGTTCCGGCAGCGCTTTCGCAGTCGGTCACACGTGCGGAGTCGAAGTAGACCTTCCTCTCCCCGTTCCAGCGAGCAGCGGAGGTAGTAGATCTTCTCCACGGAATCCCAGCAGCACGACGGTGTGGTGGTGGTGGTGGAGTAGAGAATTCTGCAGGGCTTCGCCTAAGCCTGAGCAGAGGGAAGGAAGAGGAGAGAGGCGGCGGCTAGGGCTTGAAGTGGAGGGGGCAAGGGGGTGGCGCCCCCACCCCTCTATTTAAAGGAGGGAGGCGCCATGGGAGGGGGAGTCCTAGTAGGACTCCCCTCCCTCCTTGGCCGGCGGATTGGGGAGGGGGGAGGAGTCCTCCTCCACCACGACTCCTTGTCTTACCCCACAAGGACTCCTTGATCCTTTCTTGGTTTTCAAGCAAACTCCAAGAAATCTCCTAGCATCTTCCAGAACATTCTGAAACCTTCTAGAATCTCCATACAAACACTCCGAAACATTTCCTAACTTAGAAAATGATCCCCATATATGAATCTTATTCTCCGGACAATTCTGGATCTCCTCGTGATGTCCCGGATCCAATCCGAGACTCCGAACAACATTAGGTCTCCAACGCATATTCCATATCTACTTAAAAAAACTTCGAACCTTAAGTGTGTCACCCTACGGTTCGTGAATATGCAGACATGATGAAGACACCTCTCCGATCAATAACCATCAGCAGGATCTGGAGATCCATAATGGCTCCCACATACTCAACGATGACTTCGTGATCGATAGAACCATTAACATACGAAACCAATTCCCTTTGTCACGCGATATTCTACTTATCCGAGGTTTGATCGTCGGTATCTCCATACCTAGTTCTACCTCGTTACTGATAAGTACTCTTTACTCGTTCCATGTTATGTCATCCCTTGTGACCTATTCACATGCTTGCAAGCTAACTAGATGACATTCCACCGAGAGGGCCCAGAGCATATCTATCCGTCATATGGATGGACAAATCCCAATCTTGGTCCATGCGCTTCAACACATACTTTCAGAATACCCAATGACACCTTTATAACCACCCAGTTACGAAGCGGTGTTTGATGTCATCAAAGTACCCATCCGGCGATGGTGATTAACATGTCCTCATGGTCGAAGGATTAGGTTACTATGCATTTGAAAGCTTACAACAATACGAACTTAATGACTTGATCTTATGCTACGCTTACTATGGGTGTGTGTCCATCACATCATTCTCCTAATGATATAACCTTGTTATTAATGACATCCAATGTCCATGATCAGGAAACCATGATCATCATTTAATCAACAAGCTAGTTCCACAAGAGGCTTACTAGGGACTCTTTTATGTTTACAAAACACACATGTATTAGTGTTTCCTTATAATACAATTATAGCATGGGATGTAAACATTCATCATAAACACAAAGATATAATAATAACCACTTTTATTATTGCCTCTTGGGCATATCTCCAACAGTCTCCCACTTGCACTAGAGTCAATAATCTAGATTACATGGTAATATACCTAACACCCAGGGCGTTCTGGTGTTGGTCATGCTTTGCTCTAGGGAGAGGTTTAGTCAACGGATCTGCCACATTCAGATCAGTGTGTACTTTGCAAATCTTTATGTCACCATCTCGGACATACTCGCGAATAGCATGGAAATGTAGCTTGATGTGCTTCAGCTTGCTATGTGACCTTGGCTCCTGTGCATTAGCTATGGCACCTGTGTTGTTACAGTAGATGGCCATCGGGTCCAACGCACTGGGAACCACGCCAAGTTCAGTAATGAACTCCTTCATCCATATGGCTTCTTGTGTAGCCTCCGAAGCAGCTATGTATTCCGATTCAGTTGAAGATTTCGCCATAACGCTTTGCTTGGCACTCCTCCAGCTCACTGCAGCACCATTCAAAATAAATACGTATCCAGACTGTGACTTCGAGTCATCTGGATCGGTGTTCCAACTAGCATCAGCGTAACCGTTTACAACAAGCTGTTCATCACCTCCATAAGAAAGAACCATATCCTTAGTCCTATTCAGGTACTTTAGGATATTCTTGACCGCTGTCCAGTGTTCCATTCCAGGATCACTTTGATATCTGCTAGTCAAACTAACAGCATGTGCTATATCTGGTCTTGTACATAGCATGGCATACATGATAGAACCTATGGCCGAGGCATAGGGAATATTATTCATCTTTTCTCTATCTTCTGCCGTAGCCGGACTTTCAGTCTTACTCAAGGTCTTACCTGACAACATGGGCATGAACCCTTTCTTGCTCTCTTCCATTCTAAACTTCTTTAGAACTTTGTCTAAGTATGTACTTTGTGAAAGCGCTATTAGGCGTCTTGATCTATCTCTATAAATCTTGATGCCTAGAATATATGCCGCTCCGCCAAGATCCTTCATTGAAAAACTATTATTCAAATAGGTTTTGACGCTATTAAGAAGTTCTATATCATTCCCAATCAACAATATGTCATCTACATATAGTACTAGGAATGCTACAGAGCTCCCACTCACTTTCTTGTAAATACAAGCTTCTCCATAAGTTTGTATAAATCCAAAGTTTTTGATTACTTTATCAAAACGTTGATTCCAACTCCGGGATGCTTGATTCAGTCCATAAATGGAGCGCTAAAGTTTGCATACCTTGTCAGCATCACTAGGATCGACAAAACCCTTGGGTTGTACCATATACAACTCTTCCTCAGTGTCACCATTAAGGAACGCCATTTTGACATCCATCTGCCAAATCTCATAATCGAAATATGCAGCAATTGCTAACAAAATCCTCATAGACTTTAGCTTCGCTACTGGTGAGAAAGTCTCATCGTAGTCAACTCCTTGAATTTGTCGGAACCCTTTCGCAACAAGTCGAGCTTTATAGACAGTAACATTACCATCAGCATCTGTTTTTCTTTTGAAAATCCATTTGTTCTCGACAGCCTTACGGCCATCCGGTAAGTCCACCAAAGTCCATACTTGGTTTTCGTACATGGATCCCATCTCAGATTTCATGGCTTCTAGCCATTTGTCGGAATCTGGGCTCACCATAGCTTCTTCATACGTCGCAGGGTCATCAGTGTTGTCCACCAACATGACGTTCAAGGCAGAGTCATACCAATCAGGAGTGGTACGAACCCTCGTTGACCTGTGAGGTTCAGCAGTAACTTCGTTCGAAGTTTCATGATCACCATCATCAGCTTCCTCTCCAATTGGTGCAGGTGGCACAAAAACATCTTCCGGTGCTGCGCTACTCTCAACTCCGAGAGAAGGTTCAATAACCTCGTCGAGTTCTATTTTCCTTCCAGTCACTTCTTTCGAGAGAAACTCCTTCTCAAGAAAGGATCCATTCTTGGCAATGAAAACTTTGCCTTCGGATCTATGATAGAAGGTATACCCAATTGTTTCTTTAGGGTATCCTATGAAGACGCATTTCTCCGCTTTGGGTTCAAGCTTATCAGGTTGTAACTTCTTTACATACGCTTCGCAACCCCAAACTTTAAGGAACGACAACTTAGGTTTCTTACCAAACCACAATTCGTACAGTGTCGTTTCAACGGATTTAGATGGTGCCCTATTTAAAGTGAATGCGGTTGTCTCTAATGCATAGCCCCAAAACGATAGCGGTAAATCTGTAAGAGACATGATAGACCGAACCATATCTAAGAGAGTTCAATTACGATGTTCGGACACACCATTACGCTGTGGTGTTCCCGGCGGTGTCAACTACGAAAGTATTCCACATTTCTTTAAATGCATGCCAAACTCATAACTCAGATACTCACCTCCGCGGTCAGAACGCAGAAACTTAATCTTCTTGTTACGATAATTTTCCACTTCACTTTGAAATTCCTTAAACTTCTCGAAAGTTTCGGACTTATGTTTCATAAAGTAGACATACCCATATCTACTTAAGTCATCCGTGAAAGTGAGAACATAACGATATCCACCATGCGATGCTACACTCATTGGACCGCACACATCAGTATGTATTATTTCTAATAAGTCTGTAGCTCGCTCCATTATCCCGGAGAATGGAGTCTTAGTCATTTTTCCCATTAGACATGCTTCGCATCTTTCAAGTGATTCAAGAAGTCCATCAGAATGGAGTTTCTTCATACGCTTCACTCCAATGTGACCAAGACGACAGTGCCACATGTATGTAGAATTATCATTCAATTTTATTCGTTTAGCATCTATGTTGTGAACATGTGTATCACTACTATCGAGATTCAATAAGAATAAACCATTCATCTCAGGTGCATTACCATAAAAGATATTACTCATATAAATCGAACAACCTTTATTCTCAGACTTAAAAGAGTAACCGTCTCGCAATAAACAAGATCTAGATATAATGTTCATGCTTAACGCAGGCACCAAATAACAATTATTTAAATTTAAAACTAATCCCGAAGGTAGATGTAGAGGGAGCGTGCCGACGGCGATCACATCAACCTTGGAGCCATTTCCAACGCGCATCGTCACCTCGTCTCTTGCCAGTCTTCGTTTATTACGCAGCTCCTGTTTCGAGTTACAAATATGAGCAACCGAACCAGTATCAAATACACAAGCACTACTACGATTACTAGTAAGATACACATCAATAACATGTATATCGAATATACCTTTCTTCTTGATGTTGTCGTTCTTCAGATCCGCCAGGTACTTGGGGCAGTTACGCTTCCAGTGACCAGCACCCTTGCAGTAGAAGCATTCAGTTTCAGGCTTAGGACCAGCCTTGGGCTTCTTAGCAGGTGCGGCAGCTTTCTTGCTGTCCTTCTTGAAGTTGCCCTTTTTCTTAGGCTTGCCCTGTTTCTTGAAATTGGTGGTCTTATTGACCATCAACACTTGGTGCTCCTTCTTGATCTCCACTTCAGCAGTTTTCAGCATGGACGATAGTTCAGGCAACATCTTGTTCATGCAGTGCATATTGTAGTTCATCACAAAGTTCTTTTAACTCGGTGGCAGTGATTGGAGGACACGGTGAATCCCTAACTCATTAGGAATCGTTATCCCCAACTCTTGGAGCTTGTTTGTGTGCCCAGACATGGTGAGCACGTGCTCGCTAATGGAGCTTCCCTCTTCCATCTTGCAGGTAAAGAACTTTTCGGAGGCCTCATAGCTCTCCACGGTCGCGTGAGTCTCAAAAATGAGCTTGAGCTCCTTAATGATCTCGAACGGGTCGTGGTGCTCAAAACGCTTTTGGAGCTCCGTTTCTAAACCGTACAGGATGACACACTGAACTGTGGAGTAATGATTTTTTCGAGTGGCGTAAACATTTTTTACGTCATCGGTGGCATCATCTGCAGGTGGGTCACCTAGCGGTGCTTTGAGCACATAGGTCATCTGACCAGCCCTGAGGACAATCTTCAGACCACGGAGCCAGTCCGTGAAGTTTCTTCCATTGTTCTTAAGCTTTTCTTTCTCTAGGAACGCATTGAAATTGATGGAGAGATTCGCCATAATCTACAACAAATTTGCAAGTAATTTAGACTAAGTTTATGATAAATTGAGTTCAATTTTAATTCTTAAATTAACTAGGTGAACTCCCACTCAAAACAACATCCCTCATATTGTCTTAGTGATTACACGAACCAAGTCCACTACACCAAGTCCGATCTTCACGAGAGAAGATGTAGTTTCATCGGCGAACAATCTTCATGTTCATCATATCACTTATATGATTCATGCTCTACCTTTCGGTATTCCGTGTTCCGAGACCATGTCTGTACATGCTAGGCTTGTCAAGATTAACCTTAGTTTCCGCATGTGCAAATCTGGCTTGCACCCGTTGTATGCACACGTAGAATCTATCACATCTGATCATCACGAGATGCTTCGAGACGATGAGTCTTAGCAACGGTGCCAACTAAGGACGAACACTTTATTACTTGAAATTTAGTGAGAGGGATCATCTTATAATGCTACCGTCGCGATCTAAGCAATACAAGATGCATAAAGGATTAACATCACAGGCAATTCATAATTAGTGTGATATGATGTGGCCCTTTCTTCTTATGCCTTTGATCTCCATCTTCAAAGCACGGACATGATCTCCATCATCACCAGCATTGCGTCAAGGTCAGTGGCGCCGCTTCATGGTTGTCCATCATCACCAGCAACTATTACAACTACTTGGAATAAAGCTATTACAAGATGAATAGACACGCAGGTCTTAACAGAATTAAAGACAACCATTAGGCTCCTGCCGGTTGCCATATTACAACAAGGATCATTGCATACATCAAATATAATCACAATCACATGATGGCCATATCACATCACAAAACCCCTGCAAAAACAAGTTAGACGCCTCTAATTTTCTTTGCAACTTTTACGTGGTTTGGGGCTTTCGAATAAGAACGGATCTTACCTACGAAACTGAACCACAACATTGATACAAGTGCTATCAAGTGCAAAGTGTAGATTGGATCTATACTATGATGGGAGAGACAGACATCCGCAAAGCCACTTGTGCAAAGCAAGTTACACGTCAAGCGTGGAGCAAGTCTCATGTGCAATGACATGTAAGGTTAGCCCGAGCCGCTTCATCCCACCATACCGCAAGATGCAAAGTACACAAAGCAAAAGACGGCACGAGCACCAACACCCACAAAACCATTGTGTTCTACTCGTGCAACAGATCTATGCATAGACAAGGCTCTGATACCACTGATGGGTTCGTAGCATGGAAAACAAAAAATTTCTACCGCAAGAACGAACAAAACCCAGATCTAATCTAGATAAAAGCCAAGATCTAATCTATTAGACATGTGCAACGAGATAGATCTGTACTAACCCTCGTAGATCCGAAAGCGTTACGAGATTAGATCTCGGGGTTGATGTAGTCGATCACTTGCCGATCTCAAGATCGTGTGGACGATCCTTCCGGCGCCGCGTTCCAGCAGCGCTTCCGCAGTCGGTCACACGTGCGGAGTCGAAGTAGACCTTCCTCTCCCCGTTCCAGCGAGCAGCGGAGGTAGTAGATCTTCTCCACGGAATCCCAGCAGCACGACGGTGTGGTGGTGGTGGAGTAGAGAATTCTGCAGGGCTTCGCCTAAGCCTGAGCAGAGGGAAGGAAGAGGAGAGAGGCGGCGGCTAGGGCTTGAAGTGGAGGGGGCAAGGGGGTGGCGCCCCCACCCCTCTATTTAAAGGAGGGAGGCGCCATGGGAGGGGGAGTCCTAGTAGGACTCCCCTCCCTCCTTGGCCGGCGGATTGGGGAGGGGGGAGGAGTCCTCCTCCACCACGACTCCTTGTCTTACCCCACGAGGACTCCTTGATCCTTTCTTGGTTTTCAAGGAAACTCCAAGAAATCTCCTAGAACCTTCCAGAACATTCCGAAACCTTCTAGAATCTCCATACAAACACTCCGGAACATTTTCTAACTTAGAAAATGATCCCCAATATATGAATCTTATTCTCCGGACAATTACGGATCTCCTCGTGATGTCCCGGATCCAATCCGAGATTCCGAACAACATTCGGTCTCCAACGCATATTCCATATCTACTTAAAACAACTTCGAACCTTAAGTGTGTCACCCTACGGTTCGTGAATATGCAGACATGATGAAGACACCTCTCCGATCAATAACCATCAACAGGATCTGGAGATCCATAATGGCTCCCACATACTCAACGATGACTTCGTGATCGATAGAACTATTAACATACGAAACCAATTCCCTTTGTCATGCGATATTCTACTTATCCGAGGTTTGATCTTCGGTATCTCCATACCTAGTTCTACCTCGTTACTGATAAGTACTCTTTACTCGTTCCATGTTATGTCATCCCTTGTGACCTAGTCACATGCTTGCAAGCTAACTAGATGACATTCCACCGAGAGGGCCCAGAGCATATCTATCCGTCATATGGATGGACAAATCCCAATCTTGGTCCATGTGCTTCAACACATACTTTCAGAATACCCAATGACACCTTTATAACCAACCAGTTACGAAGCGGTGTTTGATGTCATCAAAGTACCCATCCGGTGATGGTGATTAACATGACCTCATGGTCGAAGGATTAGGTTACTATGCATTTGAAAGCTTACAGCAATACGAACTTAATAACTTGATCTTATGATACGCTTACTATGGGTGTGTGTCCATCACATCATTCTCCTAATGATATAACCTTGTTATTAATGGCATCTAATGTCCATGATCAGGAAACCATGATCATCATTTAATCAACAAGCTAGTTCCACAAGAGGCTTACTAGGGACTCTTTTATGTTTACAAAACACACATGTATTAGTGTTTTCTTATAATACAATTATAGCATGGGATGTAAACATTCATCATAAACACAAAGATATAATAATAACCACTTTTATTATTGCCTCTTGGGCATATCTCCAACAGAACCGACTACATGCAAAGAAGCGATGATGGGCCCTGACTCCATAAAATGACTAGGAGTCATAGAATCCATGATAGTATCCATACACGAGAAAACAAGTTTATGAACTTGGAAGACCCTTCGGAAAGGCGTGAAGCCTATCGGTCGTGTTTGGATCTATAAAGAAATAAGACATGGATGTTTAACATCTATGAAATAGTCGACACGTCGGAAAGAAGTTTACGACAATGTTCAAGGAGTTGACTATGACAAGATTTGATCTTTCACAGCGATATATAGTCTTGACGGATTAATGTAGCAACCACTATATATAATTTGGTATATGGTAGTTGAATAAAACAAAACAAGGTTATTCTAACGGTAACCTAGGACATGTACATGACATTGTCCGAAAGGTTTTGTTAATTCAAAGGGTGCTAAAAGGGCATGTAAACTTCAATAGTTAAAGTAAGCACAGCGGAGTTGGAATCTTCAGCATGATGAAACTGTTAAAAGAGTTTAAATTCATCGGAGATGATGAAGATGCTTGCATTTGCAAGAAATTAAGTGGAAGCGCTGAGACATATTTCTAATACATTATGTAGAGGACATATTGTTGATTGGAAATGATGTATCTTGTATTGACACAAGTTAAGAATTTCATTAAAATAAGATTTCGATGAAAGACTTGGGCAAACCCGGAATATTAGGCATCAATATCTATATGGATAGATTAAGGCGCTAATATGGTTGTGCCAGACATACATATATGAGATATTGTAAGGGTTCAATATGGAAACAACAAGAAAGGTTTTTGCTGCATGGAAAGGATTATATCAAAATTCAAGTGTTTCAACACTTGGTGAGTAAAATCACATGAAGATTTTGATCGATTATACCATGATATGTATATATCCAGAATGTCCTATGCTCTAAATGTTATGAGCATATACCAGAATGATTCATAAGATGATCATTGGACAATAGTAAAGATATTCTTATGAGCTTTGGAAGAACTAAGAATATATAATATATAAGTGACAAATAGTTAAAGGTAGTTCATTGTAAAGTGTTACATTGATACTAGTTTTGTCACAAGATACAAATTAAATTTATCTCAATTTAGACTATGGGTGGCACAATGTAATGGAAAGGATGTTCCATGATGGATTTGGATGAGTTCCAAAGTTGAGACATTGTGACGGATACTACAACAGAAGGCTAAGTATATGACTGCTATAGTAGCAGCAAAGGAGGGCATTTGTGTTAAGTAGTTTGTTATCAAACTAGGTGTGGTTCAAAGTGGGCTAATACTATGAAGATATATTGTGTGACAATAATATCAACATATTTTGAGCCGAACGAACTAAAGGTCTCACCAAAGGACCAAATCTATACAATGCCATCTCATTTGAGAATGAGTGATGCGTAGAGACGCAGAGACATGCAAATACACACGGACCTGAAACTGTCAGATCTAGAGATTATGTTAACCACTAGCAATAGCGTATATGCAACACCAGAAAGCCATAGGTGTTCAATACGCAAAGTTTTTCAAACTAGATTATTGACTCTAGTGTAAGTGGGAGACTGAAGGGAATATGCCCGAGAGGCAATAATAAAGTGGTTATTATCTTATTCTATGTTTATGATAAATGTTTATTTTACATGCTAGAATTGTATTGATCGGAAACATCAATACATGTGTGTTTAATAAACAAAAAGGGTTCCTAGTTATGCCTCTCTTATAGACTAGCTTGTTGATTAACAAGATGATCAAGGTTTCCTGATCATGGACATTGGATGTTGTTAATTACAAGGTCACACCATTGGTGGAATGATGTGATGAACATTCATCCGAAGTATAGCATTACGATCAAAGTCATTATGTTTATATTGCTATAATATCATACGAAGTAATCTTTATTCTTAGACCATGAGATCATGTTAATTGCTAACACCGGAAGAGTATCTTGATAACATCAAACGTCACACCGTAACAGGGTGACTATAAAGGTGGGTTCAGTGCTATGAAGGTGTTATGTTGAGGCTCATGGATCAAGAGTGGGATTTGTCCATCCTGATGATGGATAGATATACTCTGGGCCCTCTCGGTGATATCACATTGAAATAGCTTGCAAGCAAGTGATGTGATCACTAGAATGTTATATCACGGGAACGAGAAAAGAGTGCATGTCGGTAACGAGATCAAACTAGGTATGGAGATACCGATGATCGAATCTCGGACATGTAATATATCGTGGGACAAAGGGATTTAGTTACTAGCGTTAAAGGTTCTCACGATCACAGAAGTCATCGTTGAATGTGTAGGAGTCAGTATGGATCTCCAGGTCCCGCTGCTGATTATTGATCGGAGAGGGGTCTCGATCATGTCTGCATTATTCGCAACCGTAGGGTGACACACTTAAGGGATACCGACACCATTTGGAGCAAATATGTTTCAGATAAAGATTTAAGAAAGCGCTAGAATTATTTCAATAGACACCGAAACTGTTTCGGGTGAAAATGCTGAAATTGGTTCTGCATGTAATATTGAAATGTTGCAGGGGGTTTTATGTGAATGTTTGTTAATTAAAGTAATTAACAAAATTCTGAATAAAAATAATAAAAGATTTTTATTAAATGAGAGAGCATTAAATTTGGAGAAATTTAATACATTTAAAGTGGAGACTTTAAAAGAGAATGTGAAGGGGCATTTTAATGTGGAGGGGTTACCACCACATGAATGGAAGAGGTGAAGGGTCACCCCCTCCATGCGCCGGCCATGAAGGAGGGGCACCCCCTCCTCCTATAAAAGGCCACCCCCTCCTCACTTCTCACTCACACCTCCTTGTGAAGGATCTCTTTCCCCCTCTAGTATTATTCCCCCATGGTCTCGGATTAGCGAGATACATGTTTCCGGTGGCTTTATCTGGAAAGGAGTTGCTGCTTCCGCTGCTTTGCTGGAGCGAGGGATGGAGGTTGTCGGGGTACCGGCCGTGTGTGCGATCACGGATGCACCGCTGCTTTGCGGTGCTGGACTTGGTGGTGCTGGAGCTGGATCTGATGGACGTGCTGGAGCCGGACCTGCTAGACTTTATCACGATCTTGAGATCGGCAAGTGTACGACTACATCAACCACGAGTTCCTACTCGTTAACAAAGCTCGTTGTCTACGAGGGTAAGTTCTCAAACAATATAAAAGCTCTCCGGACTTATAATCCTAAACAAAGGTAGTACTTGCTAAGAAAATATAGTTAAAAACCAATTACTAGGTCTATAGGTAGTTCTATACTTGTCTGTGGGACTCGATTTAGTTTTCATATTCGTAATTTGTAAAATTTTAGCCGTGTATTTATCAATTAGACTCGATTTAGTTCTAAACCATGTTTGTCGTCGAAATTGTGCTGACAGCAGACGCCATGTAGACATGAATCCCACTCGTAGGAGATAACTGCCTGAAAATTTGTACTTAGCTCCTTCAATGTGACCCGTTGCGGTTAGTTGATCTTCCGCGGATAAAATATGTGAAATCCCGGTTGTTAGTTATAGATATCCTATGTTCTAAAATCCCTAACTCTTCTAATCCATAACTCTAGTTCATTCGTCGTCTCCTATCCCCTGCCCCGATCATCTCTCTGGCTAGCGCCCCTCATGGTTGGAGCTCGAGCATGTCAAGCGTCTTTCGTGGTTCCGACTCAGGTGTGAAGGAGTACCGTGTTCCTAAACGGGAGCCACCCATCATAAAAGCGTCTCACAAGGGGCTAAGCGTAAATTTCTAGCGCTGCTGCTGCCACTACGAGTGAGATCCACATCCACGTGTCATCGAGCACAATTTCAACAGGAAATATGGTTTAAAACTAAATTAAGTTTAATTAATAAATACACGGTTAAAATTCCACAAATTGTGAGCACGAGGCCTAATAAATCTAAATAAACACAGGCACAAGTACGGGCACGTATTTAACTCTTTTTTTTACGTCCGTCACTTATTCAAAATCCCCCTCTTCTCACAACCATAGCCCCCACCAGGCTTCCGCCTCCTCGCACATTTTGTCGAACACCACACCTGCTCTTCCCTCACGCTCTGCACCTCCGCAATCGCTATCCCTAAACCCTAGTCCTTCTGCCCGCC
Organism: Avena sativa; assembly: GCA_916181665.1. Taxonomy (NCBI): domain Eukaryota; kingdom Viridiplantae; phylum Streptophyta; class Magnoliopsida; order Poales; family Poaceae; genus Avena; species Avena sativa. The sequence continues at coordinate 691,819,790 of OV702289.1, forward strand.
ACTATTACTCCGTCATCCACGCGGACGATGCGGAAGAGGTAGCACCCGATCCGGCCATGGCGTGCTGCTGCCTCCGCGCCGCCGCGGCGCCCCGCCTCCTTTTCCGCGCCGGCGCGCGGCGCCTCCCGTTGCCGCTCGCCGTTTCCCGAAGAGTACGTGTTCTGGCCCCTTCTCTGGTCAACCCCTTCCCATCTCACAGTTTGAAGGTTTGGTCTTGGAGAGTGCCCAGGGGAGAGAAAATTAGTGGAATACCAACATTAACTAGCCCTAGTAACATTTGGTGAAGGTTCGGTGGTCATTTCATTGCTGCTTGTACTACATTGCCTCTGGATAAAGTTCAGTGTTGTTCAGTTGAGCACATTCATGTAATTTCGTGGCAAATTGGATTGCAATCCTTTTTAGATTCGAGTTCGACAGTAACTCAAGTGGTTTATACCCTTAATGTTTTCAGTGATATGAGTATAATTTAATTACTGTTCCTATGTCTCCTTCGATATATTAGGTTTTTTCCAAGCAGTCACTCTTGCCAACTACTGATTCTGTTGAGAGTTTTCAAGGACCATCCGTGGAGCATGCCCCACCGACCCCGTTGTATGATGACAGCATGCCCTCAATTGTCTCGACCATATTAACTAATCCTGGCGAGAATGTTGCTCCTGCTGATCCTGCAAAGAGTAGAATAATGCTTGTTGATGGAACCTCAGTGATGTACAGATCATACTACAAGATATTAGGTCAGTGTTTCCCTTATGCAATGATATATTGGTATATCTTGTCATTATATCTTGAGAATCACCTCTTGGTAAGGTGATGGAGTTGTGGATGTACTGAACGACTCCACGCTTCAGGGTTTTTATCATGGTGTTCAGTTTCTCATGTAGACCTGATTGTGTATGTTCTTCATGAGGTTCGTAGATTTACCCTTGGTTTCGGCCAATTTAGGCGTGTTTTTACAGCGCTCTGTGCACGCCTGTGCATCTTCCTTGTAATTGCAAAAAAGAAATTATCTTGAAGCATGTATTTAAATCAGCACTCCTAATGGCAGAGGAGATGTTGGAACTCAACATTGATATGGAACTGATAGACTTAGTTCTACTTTGGTGTGATAATTCAAAGTATAGCTGAATTCTGTTGTTATCCTAGGCACAAAACATAGAGGGGTAAAAGAAATATTACATGTGTGCACACATGCAATGTAAATTTCATTACTATATGGCATGGAACTTTTTGCCAATTTCACAAACCCGTAATATGTAAATGGTCTTCAGTCTTCACAGACTGATGGTTTAGCTATTCAGCTGCTGTATTACCTGCCTTGTTATATGTACACATACATTATCTTCTAGTCTGTCTCTCTGGTTTAACCGTGGGCTATGCTTGAACAGAAATCTTAAGTAGCACCGCGGCAGAACATTTGATAACTGATGCCAGCAGCTTGTATTCTGTAATCCTATTAGATAGCCATGCCAATTGGTCAAATCCATCCCAAAAAATCAACTACTTGCAAAACCACCTGATATTTTCTGCAGGCATAAAATAAATTGATATTCACAAAAGAAAAGGCACCAAACGTGCTGCTGATTTCTAAGTAGGTTTCCAGTTGCACAATATGTCACACTATTTGTATCTTTCGGCCCCCATTTTATTAGAGTAAATTCGTGAATCTACATGCTCATTTACAAACTATCACAATATCACAGAACCACAGATTTAAAGACCAAATTTGCAGTATAGATTTAGGGACCAATTGTAATATAACACCGCAGAATAATCTGCACATATGTGAAATCGGGTTTCAGATATGTTGTTTTGGCAAAGTTTGAAGTACATTAAACCTGTTGGTGAAATTTACTCTTTCCAATTGCTCTTTTTCAGTTTTGTAATATACAACTCATATATTCTTTTCTATGGATGTAGCACAGCTGCAACATGGTCAGTTGGAGCATGCTGATGGAAATGGGGATTGGGTTTTAACTATATTCAAAGCTCTGTCACTGGTGAGTAGGGCTTGTTTGTAGCTTTTAAATGGCACCCTAGATGTTAATTAACTCAAGTTTGTTCGCAATTGTTGTTGCACTTATGTGTTGCTTCATGTAAAGTTTGTCGGAAACACAATCTGCTAGAGCAATTCCGTTTCTTCATTTGTATTTTTATGTGACGAACAAGAACATGGTACATGATTGTACTTTATTCTCTGTAAACAATTTTCTCACCATCCACTGGACACTACTAACTCGACAAGTATGAATTGGGGAAAAGTGAAAGAATATGGAAGGTGAGAAAAAGTTGAGAAACTTTTGCACTTAGATATGTTTTTGGTCGGTGGCACATTATACCTGGACAGTTGGTGCATAATTTGTTCCACCATGCTTGTCTTCAATGACATTTCATTAATGAACTCTAATTGACAGACAATAGCATGGATTTTGACCAAGTTCGTTCCAGTAGGCATATTTGACCATTATGGTGAGCCGTTAGGGTCGAGTTTTGGGGAAACACAATTTCCTGTACATAACTGCATATTTCATCATCAACCATAAAAGTTTATCCTCAGTTAATATTAGTCCCTTATGGATCTATAGGGAACCACAACAGGCCATATGATGTTTACTGTGGCTTTGAAGAGAGTGATCGATACTTCTGCAGTTTAATCATTGACGGATTAACCTTTTGCCGCTATTTCAAGTACCAAAATTTATATTTACATTGTAGAACTGTTTCCTTTGTATATCTGTTTAATTGATAACATTTGTGATCCTTTGCTGTGGTTTTTAAATCTACCGAGTTTTCTCTGCAGCTTCTAGACATGTTGGAGTTCATTCCATCTCATGTTGCGGTATGTCATTTTATTCTAGCATGGATTCTACTGGCATCTGTGATTTAATTTTGTATTTTCACTGACAAAACTACATTCTGGTGGTCTATGCATGAGCTTTTCTTGTTGGTAACTGCTTGTCAATTTATGTGCACATGTATAATATCCTTTGTCTAATTCTCATTACTCCCTCCGTCCCGGTTTAAAGGGCCTACGCGTATACCTAGGTTGTTTATTTGACCAATAAAATATAAATTATTTTACACAAATGTTATACCATTAGAAAGTATAACATCTAAATTTTCTAGTGATATAATTTTTGTGTTAAATAATTAATATTTTGTTAGTCAAATTAACGACCTAGGTATACACATAGGCCCTTTAAACCAAGACAGAGGGAGTAGAATAAAATATTTAGAGTCTAACTGTAGGTAACCTTTATATTTGTAGCATACTTATCATTTCAACATTTTGGCTTTAGGCATCATTTGGCACTTCCCAACCTAAGCATCCACTGAGAAATGATTACAGCATTACAGAAACTACAGTGTGTGTTCCTTTATTTGTTTCCTCTTAGCCCCTTGATCCCCTTATGTTGCTTTAAACTCATTTGCAGGTGGTGTTTGACCATGATGGTGAGCTTGTCTGCCTGTCTCCCTGCGATAATCCCCATATTTATTGAGTACACCCATTATTTTAATGTTTACTCTTGCACTGATTCCTTTACTCAGTTTCTTGCTGTCATTATTGTACGTCCACTCTTCATATAATGGCAATTTGCATAGTTTTCAACAGTAAAAATATTAACTCCAATTACTGTTCTCTCCAAGTCTTTGTCTTGCATTGGTGCATTACTATTTGTGTTTGGACATACAACTCCCAAAGTTCATCTTTCCTGCTCTCTGATTCACTCTCTTAGTTGTTGAGCCAAACAGAGTGTTGTTTTGATCACTTCCTTTTCACATCTATGATCTATCTCTGTTCTGTTGAAATGCACTATGAGTGGTTTGTTTCTGCACAAGGTGGGAAAACTTTATGATATTTATGCATTGTTGCGATGGTGCAAATCCAAACAAAAATTTAAGACCTACTGTTATCATATGAGTCAATGTAACTCAAGTCAACATGTTTGGCGTAATTCAAAATTAATATCTTTATTGTGTGGCCTTGTGGGTTTAGTTTATGTGTTTGGGTTTCTTCTTAAAAGCGGAAATCCCCTTGTTTAGTAGCTTGTGAAAAGAAACAAAATGCCCTTGCTATGCAAATTCAAAGTAATATATCTCATTATAGTTCTTAAAGTATAAATAAGCGGCCGAATTTTTCTTTTCAGGAGTCCCATATGGTAAATATAAGGCCATGCCATCCAAAGAATGTCACATGGCAAAAGGTAAGAGTGGAGATAAACTCAAGTAACTTAACGGGATCATGGGAGATGGTAATCTGAGGCCTTCTCATCTTGATTCATTGGAGAGTTTAGGCTGATCCAAATTCTTATGCAATGGATGGCCTGGAAAAGTGTACAATGGTAGGAGCGGCAAAAATGAGTTGTAGAATACAGTGTCTAGGACTCCGTCTTATGAATGCCAGCCTTTTCGTCTATAAAAAAAATAGTTTTTGTTCTTCTAGTTCTCGTTCAAATCCTCCTTTTTTGGCCTAGGGCTGCTTGGATAAAATAATTTCGAAAGAGTAGTGTAGGATTCCAATCGAAGATAATTTTTTGCCTACAGGGACTATTGGGTTCAAAATTATGAACCCTCCAAAATTCCTATGGATTGCTTTCGTAGACTCCAATTCCATTGGATTCATTGCAGGTGGTTAGATCTCTTGAAAAATTTCCTCGGTGTCTATGAAAACTATGACATGCACTCAATCACTGTAGGCTTCTAAAATGTCATGGCATCCTATTCTGCGGTTTGCAGATCCTGCATTCCAGAGAGGTCCTAATAGGTAAATATTATATTGGTGCAAAGTAACATAGGACAGAACCTCATTCTGTACTCTTGTGTTGTGTGTAACAGGAGACTCTGGCTCATCTATATTTTATGTGGTCCTTCTGAAGTCTGGACATGTGTCATTTATCTCTAGCCTGCTGGGCCGAAACAATTCATTTTCAATCCATATTATTTTTCATCTTGTCTTCTTTGTCCATATAATAGGTCAGCATTTATAAAGCAACACTAACTGTATGAATATAGGTCTGTGGAAAACTTTTAAATATTAACAGTTATCTTCTATACTCTATGGGTTTAAATGTACAGGAACATGATGCTATTTTGTGTGCATTTTCGTAGGAATGACTTTTCGACATATGTTATACCCTGCTTACAAGAGCAACCGCACCTCAACACCAGACACCATTGTTCAGGGCATGCAATACTTGAAAGCATCTATCAAAGCAATGTCAATTAAAGTAATCGAGGTAAAATAATTAGCAGCTGTACATGCGGCTTTGAAGAAATTATTTGTTATCTATTGATATCTGGGATTGTCAAAAAATATTGATGTAGGTTCCAGGTGTCGAAGCTGATGATGCTATTGGTACACTAGCTGTCAACAGTGTGTCTGCAGGCTACAAGGTAAAAACACTTCTATCACGAACTATTCCTTGAATACTTTTGTCATGTATGTTTTGTCAATATATTTCTCTTCATGAATATTTTCCCCCTACTACTGTTACTAGTTGAACGCCCATGTTTGCCACGGGCCCTCAAGTTTTTTCCTCAGTCATGCTTTGTAGTCACCCCACTCTAACAAGACTACCACTGTACTCCGTAGCACCTCTACTTCAAAAACATGTAACTCGATATCATGCACCAGTGTTTTCTCCAATTGGCAGATCCTAGTCGTTCCCAACTTTCCATAGCCCATGAATTCGGAGTTGCTACGAGATAACATAAGTAAATATTGTCGGGGTTTCGTGTCCCGACAATAAATTTATATAGGTAGAGTATGTGGCCATGATCCAATGGGCTAACTACCTCAGGCACACAAGGATGTATACATGTTCAGGCCCTGGGAATGGTCGCGGTAACAGCCCTACTTCCTAGTCAGCCTCCCCTCCATCCCTGCTAGCTGGCTGCTGAGCACCACACAGGCAAATGTGAGAATAGACGGGGTGAGGTTGGAGGTGGAGGCGGCGCTATGGCGAGGCTGGGCAGATAGAGGGTGTGCCAGAGAGGCGCGAGGGCGGGACCGAGAAATGCCAGCGCTAGGAAGGGGAGGTATATGGTCCGAGTGCCGCTATTTCAAGTGGCCCACAAGTCGGCACATCTAAAAATTGGGAAAAACTTGCGATCGCTCGAGGAGGGCGACGGCGTATGACAAAACAAGACATACCACCAACTGCGCTTTAATAGTAAACATCGACTGTTCATAGTCAATGATGATGTTTCCTGGATTCTTTTTCTTTTGCAAAATTTACTGGAGTTCTGGTATTCAATGGGATAATAAACAATTTACCATTCTTACTTGAAAAATGAACAACTAGGTTACGCCTGATGTTAAATGCTGCCTCAGCATTTTTTGAATTTTTTACCAAAAGTGCAAGACATGAACTTAGCTGATAAAATTTGGTCTCGTTGAAGTCTGTTCGATTTGATATCTTGTGTACACTGGGTCTCTTATCTATGGCTAATGTCTTTATGTCTCAATATGCCCCGTCCTCTTCTGAAGGTACGGGTTGTCTCTCCTGATAAAGACTTCTTCCAAATTTTGTCACCTTCTCTACGTTTGCTGAGGATTTCTCCACGTGGTTCTGGGTCAGTGTATTTGGTTTTTACCTCTCTTAAGCGTTGCTGGAAATGTTCAAACAGTTAATTTTCATGATTTTGACGTGGTTTCATTTTTTTCTGAACAAACAGGATGGTTTCATTTGGAGTTGAAGACTTCGTGAAGAGATTTGGAGCACTAAAGCCATCACAGTTTGTTGACGTCGTTGCACTTTCGGGTGACAAAGCTGATAATATACCAGGTATTTTCTGCACAGTTGTGTCTTTTGATGCCGTTCTAGCTAGGGGAAAATAAAACCGCTCCTAGTAGTTAGCACTATAACCTGGCCCAACTGTATTGGAGTTAGGCATACATTTTTTACGTGAAAGGCAGATCTCTCTTTACCTTATAAATGCATTAAAAAATTCAAGTACATGAGGAAACAGGTAGAAACTTTCTGAGTTAGGCAGTTTGTGTTGAGTGGGTTGCACGTGTTCGACGGTTTCAGGGCTGTGTGGCCTGTGGGTGAGGTGGGCTGCTTTTGGTAGCTAAGCTAGCTTGTGACAAGTTGCTGTGATATTCCCACCCACCCTTCTGCTTCACTGAAACCAAAGAAAGCAAGTAGCACTGCCTCCATTAGAGTCCATGGCTGTGACTGATCTCCACATGCCTTCTGAGCAGAAAGCTTCCACTTCTATTTGGCTCCGCCACTATCTTGCAGCCACACCATTTGCCTCCAAACTCCGTCCGCTTCTCGTGCTTCCTGCCCCCAAGTCTTCAACAACTCCAGTGAGCTCTCCGATTTTCTTGTCTATCTAGTGCTCTCAAGCTTTGGCACGATGCCATCCCACCTCGGTATTGACTCCATACTGATTAGGTGTCATGTCAGCTTCGGCCTTGGTATGATTGACTACATTGACCGCGCTGTGGCTACATGCCTGTGCATTGGTCGTAAACCATCCCGGCATCCACAATAATTTTCTCCCCTTTCTAGTTATCTCCTTCCCTGATTCTCACTAGTTAGGTGGTTTTTACAAAACCTTTAATCCACCAACTGCAACAGGGTTTGGTTGGTTCGTCAGTTGATTGATTCAGGACCATTTTGTTAACAGCCCTAAATCTGGCATTCATTCTCCTTTCTGTTTTTTTTTGTGCTGTTGCTCACTCAATTGATTAAAATTCATAAGGCTCTCAAATATACCCTGAACAAGGGTGGGTGCATGAGTTCAGGGTTTAGGTATTTGTGCATTTTGAAAAATTCTCAAAAACAAATCATATATCTACTTCATGTTAAAACTTGTGCACCTGCAAAGTTTCACAAAAATATGACCAAATTTGTTCTGTACAGAGAAGGAAAGTGGTTGCTGTTATACACTGTTCAAAAAGAAGTCGTACATTTTGTCTTTTCTGTGCAGGGCATATTTGATCGTGTTTTTTTTTGTTCGATTTTTTGTAGGTGGGATGATGCACATCTATAAGTTTTTAGATAATCTTTTAAGATGCATAATTAGGTAACCCCTAAACTGAAGCACCCATCCTCAACATGAATATTTTCATGATGAAAAATCGACAACATGAAGATAATATTCGAGCAAATTCATACTGTGGGCATAATGTGTTTTTGTACTGTAACTTGTCTTTGATGGAGAAAATGCTAGTTGCATGATCTACTAGAAATAACGGTTTCTTTTCTATTACTGTTTCATTTGGGAAAACTATGTATGAACTGACCATATGACTTTAGTCTTATTAACCTTTTGATTCCCATCCTCACACCCCCAAAGGGGTTTAGTTAACCTTTTATGCATATTCAATTTGTATGAGAAATGAGAAATCCTCCGACCCAAATTACTTGTCGCAGATTTAGGCAAAATGTTGCCTAAAATCTGTCTAGGTTCATTGAACCTGGGACACGTAATTTGGATCAGAGACTATTCATTCATGCAACTCAAATTTGTGATCTTATTTTCACTATGGGAGCCTATTGACTTTTATATGGCTGGTCATTTTCTTTTTCAGGAGTTGATGGGATTGGAGATGTTAATGCAATAAAACTGATAATTAAGTTTGGTATGTTGACTTTTTCAAACTGTTTTTGTTCAGAAGACTTATTAGATCTTTATCACCTGAGAGTCATAGCATGTAGGATTTGCTTTCATTTAAGTTATAGTTTGTCGCAAACTGATCAAGCTAAGGACGCATTCTGATGCAATAAAGGAGGATGTGCATAGATACAGAGTTGAAAATTTACTGATGTTCCATTACTTGTTCACTTGTCTTGGTTGATTTACTGTGCTGAGTTTCTGAAAGTATTAAATGGCATTATCTGCTACCCTGATTGAAAATTGTCCTTTCGCTGGAACTTGAATAGGTTCCTTGGAGAATTTATTGAGATCTGTGAATGAAGTTGAGGATGAGCGAATCAAACAGGTAGAGCAGACCATTCTAAATCTTGCAGATTATAAAAATGCTAAAATTGCATCTGAATTGTTAAACATGTCACAATCGTTTTGACTACTGATTGCAATTTTCTCTGTAAAGTATATCATCTTATTGTTTCTCAAATGGTTTGAGTAATTTGTTCCATTAGAGCTCTCCCCTACTTTTCCAATGAAGGAAAGATTGAGTTCTGTTGATTGTTGTCCTTTACAGGCTTTGATATCTCAATCGGAGCAGGCATTACTTTGCAAAAGCCTGGTATTTTCTTTCTAACTGTCTTCTTTCATTAGTCCTTAATTCTATCATCTTTGAGTAGCTTCTTTCATCCCTCAGTGAAACTCTTCTGATTGAAGTTACTCTTGTTGTAGGCCATATTACGTTGTGACCTTCCATCGTATATGGTTCCTTTTAAGACGCCTGACCTTGTATTTCAGAAGCCAAAGGTGACTTAAGCTGTAGCATAATTTACCACTAAATTCTTCGCATTTTATGCTTCTGCTTCCTGCTCACGCTGCTACTATTCTGCTTCAGGACGATGGAGCCAAATTCATAAATCTCTTGCGAGCTTTGGAAGCGTATGCAGAAGGATCGTCAGCAGATCAAATCATCAGAAGAGCATCGTATCTTTGGAACAAACTTGAATCATGACAATGTCAGATGTTTTCAGTGTGAACGGCAAGAATGATTGCATAACTGCACGAGGATAGGAGACCTGGTGTTGAAACAATGTCATCACCTTGCTTCAGCCTAGGGAGCACTTGCCATATCGGAAATGGAGTACAGTTCGTTGCTGGCTACCACATTTTGTGTTGCACTTAGGCGTAGGAAAGTATCGGTGGTGCCTGTTTAGACAAACTGATACCGCGAAACTAACCTTAGTTAGCTGTAGATAAATTACAACACCATCGATAACGTAACTGTCGAACCAGATGATATTTTGTATTTTTCTAATTAAGGTGGGACAGAACGTGACAAGGCGGCTGGTTCGTTCATCATTCGATTATGTGCAACTTTTGTGATTTTTCGTTTTCTAGCAGTGAAATTCACTTTTGCACATAGGTGATGGGCGCGTTTTTAGAAACAAAAGTCATTGCACAAAGCTAAAATGTCTTATATTTTCGAACGGAGGGAGTAATATCTATACAAGTCATCTACTTTCCACCAACATTGCCAGACTCAGTAAAATACCAAACCATACAAGCTGCTGCATGCCGGCATGACCTGTCTGCGCTTCCGCCCCTGCCGGCATGTAGCACGAGCCGCCCTGCTGCTCCTGTTGCGTGCTTCCTGGCAAGCTGCCTGTTGTCACGCAGAATCCCGTCGGTGTCACCCCACTCCCCGCCTGCACCTGTGCTGGAGCTGGAGTAACACCGATCTGGCCTGACGTGCTGGGAGTATTGCCGCTGCCTTTGGCGAGCCCGATGTCGTAGTTCGCCGTGAGGTCGGCCTGGTACAGCCCGAACGACCGCTCCGACACCGGCCCGGGCTTGAGGTCCTCGTCGTAGAGCGCGAAGATGTACGTGTCCACCGACTTGCCCGGCGTCCGCGGCGTGCCCACCTCCGACTTGAGGTGCGCGACGAGGTTCCCATTGTACGCCTTGGCGTTGTCCGGCGTGGCGCCGGCCTCGTCGGGGTCCCCCTTGTACGGCCACCCGGTCTCCGCGATGACGATCTCCACGTCGGTGTACCCCTTGGCGTCCAGCGCGGCGCGGATGGCGTCGAGCTGCGCGTCGAACATGTTCATGTAGGTGAGCCCCGACACGGCGTCGACGCGGCCAGGGTTGGGCTGGAACAGGCAGAAGGCCAGCGTCTCCTCCCGCGTGTCGGAGGCGTACGCGAAGTACGGGTACGGGTTGATAACGGCCCGCCGTTCTGGTGCAGGAACTCCAGCACCGGGTCCAGGCTGGCCGCGAGGTCCTCGTGGAACGAGCCGGACGACGGCGGGTCCGACGACGCCAGCACGGCCATCGAATGCACCGTGGAGATCTTGGTGGTTGAGCCGGCGGCGGGAAGCGCGGCGAGGAGGTTCTGCATGGCCGGGAGGAGCTGCGGGCCGAGCGTGGGATCGCCGGAGTTGAGGAGCTCGTTGCCGACGGAGATGGCGGAGACGGACACCGTGGTGGGGATGTTGGCGGCGGCCCAGGACGCGGCGGCGGCTGGGGAGGAGGCGAGGATCGGGACGTCGGAGTTGGGGACGCCTAGGAGGATGGAGATGTTGGAGCCCGCGAGTGCGGCCACGAGGTCCGGCTGGGGCTCGTATAGGCGGAGCTTGCCGATGGACGTCGACATCAGGAGGCTGGCCGTCGACGCCGCTGGCGGGAGGTTGTCCGCGATCGTCCCGTAGTTGACTCCGATGAACGACTGCGACGCTGCATGAAAAGTCCAAGTTAGAAGTTAGAACGCTTACTTACTGCAGTCTAATTTCCACATTTTTGCTAATTATATGGGTGGTCTGGATTTTCTGAAATAACTTGCAGTCGAAATTCGGCACTATCAAAACCAAAATTTGCACTATATGAAGTTGTTTTACTTTAGAACTGGGATTTTCTCATGTCACGATCGTACGTGCCAATAAGCCGAAGTGCCGAACTTACAATGCGGAACGAAGTTCTTAATTAGGTATACTTGCGTAACATGCTCTCTGGCTCTCTGCCTTGAATATATAATTCCGTGCGGAGTGCGAACATGGAGCATCTGGTAGTTTCTCAAGTTAAGCGTGAAGCAGATGCAGCACGTACGATACAAGTACGACTAATGCAGTGTTACGCAGGACATCAGATTCCGGGAAATGGAAGGACCACATCAGTGGGATGCACGACGTGTAGCAATCATACGTACACGGCGATGTACACTAGAGTCTTGGCCTCTCAGCTGTACAGTCCTGTCCATTATTTGTCTGTTTCTACGCATTGATAGTTTGATGCTCCTACCACTAGATTCCATGGCCAACCGGGTTCGTTGGACTGAAAAGTTTGAGACAGTGGTCAAAGTCACCCAACACCAATCAAGGGAACACATCGTGCATGTGAGGTTGCTTAGGAGCTACTCCTCATAATCTCCTTACCACTATGAGCATCAGGCTTTTCCCTACAGCTAATAATACAGTCGCTAATGCACTACGCTCAGTTAATACCATGCCTTTATTTTTGGTAGTTAAAGCATCGCCATTGACAGCAAATCCAAAAACGATTCATCTCTCTCTGTCTATGCGTTGGGAATATGATCATGACCCATGCACGAGCACAAGAAAACCACATGGAAAAGAGTAGTAGTAATAAGATCTCATGAAATCCGCATCTTAACTTTAAATTAGCACAGCTGTGACATCAATCGACATCGACTTTACCTACCGTTCTGGTAACTTGAAAAGAAAGTTCAGTAAATCACCACGTGTAAGTATCGGTGTCCTACGGCTAGCTACCAAAAAGCATTCATCCAAGTATCAAAATGTATCTGCGCGGTGCTGCGAGGAACAAATGAAATCACAAATACTACCGCTGAACTGAAGTTAGTGCCTGAACAGAAGTAAAATAATCCACTACAGAAGAGAAATACTAACTCTTTAACGATAGGGTGGCAAACGGCACCCGCATAACGACCCGTGAAGCAAAATATAGCCAAAAGAGGGTCTCAAAAGTTAGTAAAATTAGAGAAGGCTTAGTGAAAAAGTTATGCCGCAACCCGCCCCGCTTGACACCCTACTTAACGACCATATACCAACATGACGCAACTCGATTGCTGGTACAAATTGTATGCAGCTTACTATCGAGTTGAGTCATGTTCGTATATCGAGTTGAGTCATGTTCAGAATTAGAAGAGGAGGGACATGCTACTTTGCAAGCTACTGTAAAATAGTTTAGGCATACCGGTAGGGAAATGAACTGAAGCACTTACTTGCCAAGTGGAAGAGGAAGGCCCCGTGCAGGAGCCTGAAGATCACAGCAGCATCCGGCTGCCACCTCCTCCTGACCCCCATGCTACCGCTACTGCCTAGCTACTGCAATCTCTTTCTGAGGAGGTGTTCTCCAGTTGCTGCTCGCTTGGGTTATGGAAAGCGAGGTCGGCCTGCTCGGGGTAGAAGAAGACGAAGGACGGAAGGAGGCGAGGCGTTACTTCGCGGTTGTCTTTTCCCCTGGCCCGTTCTTCCTGCATAAAAGAAGGCGAGACGACACCGTGTGGGCTCGGTAGGGGCTGTGTGCAGCACTAGATGCTGGTCGCCGTTCGTCGTCTCCTCTACCTTTTGAGCGTATCTGTAGCTGGCTGCACGCTCCCGCGTGTCTTTCGTGGCGCCACCCTGCGGAGACGCATAGATATATAGGCAAGACAATCGATCAATCAATTCGCAAAAAAAAAAGAAGACAATCGATCAATCGATCAGCGACGGAAGCTTCACCCGTAATAATGTTCTTTGGAACGGTGGATCAGGTCGGATGTGGGAACTGGCAGCGGTTGTACTTCCGTTTCGCAGAATTTATGGCTGATTCGTGGAATCATCATCATTAATTTGGGTTTGGGGGCCACCCTGTCATCGGCCGTCACGTCTTGGTGTCTTGTGGATGCGGTCGACGGTGCTGTGCCAGTGCCAGTGCCAGCGCCACCCTGGTTCTCGATCATGTCGTGTAATATGTGTGTCTTGAGCTGAATCAGTGGCGAATTTGGGCAATGGCCGCTGTGGCACCCGACCAGCCACACGGGTGGTTATCGTGGCAATTAATCGGTAATACTACGCGATTACTACTTCGATCATTGAGCCGTTCCATAAGGTCAAGGCTCCTCCGTAGGCAGAGCGTGATGGGAGCTGAAAAGAGCCTGTCATCTATATAGGCGTGTATGGATATCGATATTCTGAACCAGCAAAGAGTAGGCTGCCACCTATTTGGTACTCCTTCTGTTTCATAACATAAAGATGTTTTAGCTTTGTGAAAAGAGTTTAGCTAGATCTCTTTTAGTGTATCCCTTCTTGTCAGGGTTTTCGTCCTCGCGCCGTCCTACCGGCGATCGAGAATTCCTATTCCTGCTCCCCCAATCCTTTCCTCTGATCTTGCTCGGGCCTCCTGGCCTTGGCGATCTAGGATCGAGTGCGAGGTTTTAGGGCTCGTTTTGTTTTCTTCCGCAAGGTGTGTTTGGAGCTAGGGTTTTGCCATGGATCCTAGCGCTTCCGGATCGGGAGGATCTAGGAAGGATAATCTGGAAGCAATGATGAAAAAGTTGGGTCTTCGGGAGGAAGACCTAGACGATGTGATCTTTGAGGAACAACTTGTTCCGCCGACCGAGACCACTAGATGGCTGGCGATTGGAAGGGTCCATATGGATAGGGAGTTCAACAATTATTGGTTCTTTAAGAATATGCACAGTGCTTGGGGCCTCGCTCGGGATGTCAAATTCAGATCGCTGGATGATAATATGTATACGATGCAATTCTCCTGCCTCGGCGAATGGGACAATGTCATGGAAGGAGGACCTTGGACCTTTCATGATCACCCTGTTCTTCTAGCTCCTTGCGATGGCTTCACAAAGCCGTCGGAGATTGATCTACACGGGTTCAAAATCTGGATACAAATTCACGATTTACCTGATGGTTTCAGGCCCATGCTTGAGGTTTTGGCGTCTAAATAGTTGGTGAGATGATTGGAACGGAACCCCCTTCTAATGATTTCACCGGGATTTTTTTCAGAATTAGAATCTGGCTAGATGTAAGAAAGCAGCTGAAGAATGTCGTGTCTATGATCAGAGCAAACAAGAGACAATTGTTCCTGGTGAAATATGAGCGTCTGCCTGACTGGTGCTCTTTTTGTGGTATGATTGGACACCTTCACAATGAGCATGGGGATAGGGTTCATCCGCTAGAGTCTTTGGTGTTCAAAGACATTAGAGCGGTCTAGGCCATTGGAACTGGTGGCCGTGGTGGAGGTCGACGTGGTGGTGGTCGCGGCGGTGACCGTGGACGGGGGTATGGACACGGCTTTGGAAGAGGATCGTATTCTGATGATTTTCCAGAGTCTCAGCAAAACAAAACTTCCGATGAGTTGTATGAGGATACTATGGAGATCGACCCATCCAGAAAGCGGGGCATGGAGGGCCGCGGTGCTATTATGGACGGTTCTATGCATCCTTCTTCATCTACTGTGGGCACTGATTTGGTTTCTCGGTTTCAAACAGATCCGAAAACTTCGGTCCCTCCTAGTCCTCCTACTAGCAGGGATCCAAAACGGGTTAGAACCGCTGAAGGTAACAATGTCTCGGAAGAATCAAAAAACATAGATGCTGATAAACTGAATTTGACGGGCTCCGGTATGGGGCGTCGCCCGTCCCAATGAATCTATTGGGTCTGAACTGTCGTGGGGCGGGGGACCCTCGTACAGTTTGTGACATCACGACGCTAGTTCAGTCGCATTCCCCTCCCTGCTCTTTTTATGCGAAACTAGGTAGAAAAGGGAGAAGATGAGAGGTTTGAGAAGACAGTTTGGTCTGCGTGGATTTGAGGGTATTGACAGCAAAAGTTTGTCAGGTGGTTTGGCATTATTTTGGCATGAATCTTTAACTGTGGATGTTCAGGAAGTTACTGCTAGATACCTCAATGTTTTTGTCCGCTCTTCAGTTGATGATCATCAATGGATATTAACATGTATTTATGGGGAGCCACGTGTTGAACATAGACATCTTATGTGGGACAAGTTAAATGAGTTACATTCACGATCTGATATGCCCTGTGGCTAGTAGTTGGGGATTTAAATGAGTGCATGTGGGGTTTTGAACACTTCTCCTCAACACCTAGAGTTGAACCTCGAATGTCAGCCTTCAGGGATACATTAGATCTTTGTGGTCTTCTTAACTTGGGCTTTGTTGGAATCCCTCATACATATGATAATAAGCGATCTGGGGCAACAAATGTCAAAGTCCGACTTGACCGAGCTGTCGCTATGAATGCTTGATGTGGGAGCGTGATCATACGCTGCCTGGGGTTATAAAAAAATGTTTGGGACTCTATTGCTAATATCCACAACTTGGGTGATGTTGACAATGGCCTTCGGAAAACTATGGATAAACTCCAGGTGTGGAGTAAATTAAAATTTGGGAGTGTGAAAGAGGAGATTCAGAAATCAAGATCCCAACTTGAGGAACTTATGCACATGAATGCTGACAGGCAGGAAATAAGGAAGATCACTGATATGATGAATGAGCTTATGTACCGAGAGGAGATGATGTGGTTACAAAGATCACGTTTGACTTGGTTAAAAGATGGTGATCGTAACAGAAAACACTTTCACAGTAAGGCGGTATGGAGAGCCAGGAAAAATAAAATCAGAAGGTTAGTGGATGACGTGGGTGAAGTTCATGAGGATGTTGTAATAATGCAGCACATGTCGACTAAGTATTTCCAAAATTTATTTAGTGCTGACCCTAATCTGAACCGTGACCCGGTCATTGAATTATTTGAACAGCGCATTACGGATGAGATCAATGGGTCGCTTAGTGCTGATTTCACCAAGGAGGAAATTTCCAATGCTTTATTTCAGATTGGGCCTCTTAAGGTGCCTGGCCCGGATGGTTTCCCGACTAGATTTTTTTAGCGTAATTGGGATACTCTCAAAGAAATAAATCATTGGAGCCATCCAAGAATTTTTCAGAACAAGTATTATGCCTATTGGTGCTAATAATACTTCGATTGTGTTAATACCAAAAGTGAATAATCCAACAAAGCTTTCAGAGTATAGGCCAATAAGCCTTTGTAATGTTATTTACAAAGTGGTTTCTAAGTGTTTGGTGAATAGAATGCGTCCTTTACTAGATGATATCATCTCACCAGTCCAGATTGCATTTGTTCCTGGACGGTTGATCACATATAATGCATTGTTGGCTTTTGAATGCATCCATCCACCATATTAAGCGGGAGAAAGATCCTACAATTTTTTTGTGCCTATAAACTTGATCTCTCAAAGGCATATGATAGAGTTGATTGGTCGTTCTTGAGACAAGTGATGCAAAAGTTGGGGTTCTCTCATAGATTTGTGGAGTGGATAATGACGTGTGTGACGTCTGTGAGATATTTTATAAACTTTAATGGGACCCTCTTGGATTCATTTGCACCGTCACATGGGCTACGACAAGGTGATCCACTCTCTCCATTTTTATTCCTTTTTGTTGTTGACGGTTTATCTGCTCTCCTGAACAAGGAAATTGCTGAAAACAATCTATCTCCAATCAAAGTATGTCGGTGTGCTCCTAGTGTGTCCCATCTTCTCTTTGCCGATGATACTCTATTATCTTTTAAGGCTGACCGCGAGAAAGCCTTATGTGTTCAGCGTGTATTGGATAGCTATGTTGTGGCTACGGGTCAACTTATAAACCCTGCAAAGTGCTCAATGCTCTTTGGTGATGCATGCGCAACCAACATCTAGGAGGAGGTACGTATGGTGTTGAATGTGTCCTCCTTGACTTTTGAAGAGAAATATTTGGGTTTGCCTACCCCTGAAGGCCGTGTGTCGAGAGGAAAGTTGCAAAATTTGCAAGCACAATTAACAAAGCGATTGTTTATGTAGGGTGATAGGAACATAGACCAAGCTAGCAGGAAAATCTTCATTAAAGCTATTGTGTAGGCTCTTCCAACTTATCTCATGGGTGTCTTCAAATTTCCCTTCTCAGTGTGTGATGATCTTACCAAATTGGTCAGAAATTTCTATTGGGGTGCAAAAGATGAAAAATGAAAGACTCACTAGAAGGCATGCGAGAAGTTACAAAGACCAAAGAAATAAGGTGGTCTTGGCTTTAGAGACTTCAGGAAGTTTAATCAGGCTCTCTTAGCCAGGTAAGCTTGGAGGCTACTTTAGAAACCTGATAGTTTGTGTGCTAGGGTGCGGCAAAGTACTATCCAATAGCAGTATTGAGGACACTGTATTCACCGGTAATTCTTCTTTAACCTGGACGACCATATTTTATGGTCTCGAATTGTTAAAGAAAGGTTTAGTACGTGTGGCGTGTTCGTAATGGCTAGAGTATTAAAATTTGGCAGATGCATGGATTCCTAGACCGATATCTTTGAAGAGGAGGTGCAAACTCCATTTTGTACCAGAGCTGATTGATCAGCGTGGTGCTTGGGAAGTGGACTTGTCAGTTGATGTCATGGAGATTCTGAAAATTAGCCCCTCCCCAAGGCTGTTACCCGATCGGCTTGCTTGGGCCCCGAAAAAACATGGACTTTTCACTGTACATAGTGCTTATGGACTTGCCATGGATGAATCTTGGAGGGAGAACACACAATCTTCCAATTCGGCACCTGATGGCAGAAGTAAGGATTGGGATCTAATCTGGAAAAATGATGCTCCTCCAAAGATTCAACACTTTGCATGGTGTCTTGTGACGGATTCATTACCAACTTGGCAGAATAAATGCAAGCGTACTCTAGAACGAACTGATTTGTGCCCGGTATGTGGTATCCAGACAGAGGGATAACTTCCATCCATTTATGAGATGTCCTCTTGCTAAGCAGCTCTGGTTGTCCATGGCTGAGATATGGCAGCTTCCGAATTATGAGGAATTACAAAACTCTGGAAGAGAATGGCTCTTTAATGTGCTTTCAGGCCTGTCTAAGACCAGGATTTGCATGGTGCTTATGGTTCTACAGAGAATTTGGCACATCTGTAATGAGATTACTCATGATAAAGTGCCACCACCACTTGAAGCATCACATCATTTCCTCACAAGTTATATAGAATCTTTGATTTCAATTAAACATCATACAACCAAGGATATTGTCAAAGGGAAGTTCGTCCTAGACACTAAAGATAAGAGGTTTCATTCTCCTTTAAACCCTGGGAATCTTACTTGGGAAAAACCACCGATCGGATGGTGCAAACTAAGTACGGATGGACGTGTGAGGATGGGAAATATGGTGCGGGTATGATTGCTAGAGATCATGATGGTAACATCATATTTTCTGCATGTCGCGGTCTGCATTTTTTGTAAAGATCCTCTTAGTGCTAAACTACATGCGCTATTGGAGGGGTTGGCACTTGCACTTCATTGGTGCGGCCTTTCGTTGTTGGTTGAAACAGATTTGATGGAGATAGTGAAGCTGGTGAAGTCTGGAGAGGTGGATCGTTCAATTCACTCTTCCATCATAGAGGAAATTAAGATCTTACTTAAGATCTGAGATACTTATGTTACTCATGTAAGGCGTTGTCAAAATAAATATAGTCATTATATGACTAATTTAGGTAGAACTCAGGGCCGCACTGCTGTCTGGCTGCATTCTGGTCTGGAGGAGTTAGTGAACATTAGCCTTACCGATTGTAATCCCGAGACTCTTTGAGTAATACAAGTTTTTCATTCGCTAAAAAGACTCATTTTAGTGTGTAGATTCGAAGGAAACCTATATACTAAAAGGTGTCTAGGTACACTTCTTTCACCAAGCTAAAACATCTTATATTTTGAAATGAAGGGAGTAACTTGTAGCTGACTGAAACTAGACAATCTTAGTCGTTTCTATAAACACCAGATTCCTCGTGATACGTGCTCTCCTTGAAACCATTATCTTCATCTCTGAAGGAAATATGCCCTGAGAGGCAATAATAAAGTTGTTATTATGTATTCCTTGTATATGATAGATGTTTATTTTACATGCTATAATTGTATTGATAGGAAACATCAATACATGTGTGTTTAATAAACAAAAAGGGTTCCTAGTTATGCCTCTCTTATAGACTAGCTCGTTGATTAACAAGATGATCAAAGTTTCCTGATCATGGACATTGGATGTTGTTAATAACGAGATCACAACATTTGTGAAATGATGTGATGAACATTCATCCGAAGTATAGCATTATAATCAAAGTCATTATGTTTATATTGCTATAACATAATACGAAGTAATCTTAGTCCTTAGACCATGAGATCATGTTAATTGCTAACACCGGAAGAGTATCTTGATAACATCAAACGTCACACCGTAACAGGGTGACTATAAAGGTGGGTTCAGTGCTACGAAGGTGTTATGTTGAGGCTCATGGATCAAGAGTGGAATTTGTCAATCCCGATGACGGATAGATATACTCTGGGCCCTCTCGGCGATATCACATTAAGATAGCTTGCAAGAAAGTGATGTGATCACTAGAATGTTATATCACGAGAACGAGAAAAGAGTGCATGTCGGTAACGAGATCAAACTAGGTATTTGGATACCGATGATCGAATCTCAGACATGTATTATATCATGAGACAAAGGGATTAAATTACTAGTGTTAAAGGTTCTCACGATCATAGAAGTCATCGTTGAATGTGCAGGAGTCAGTATGGATCTCCAGGTCCCGCTTCTGATTATTGATCTGAGAGGAGTCTCAATCATGTCTACATTATTCGCGAACCGTAGGGTGACACACTTAAGAGTTGTGGGACACTCTTTAGGAGCACATATGTTTCAGACGAAAAGACTGCAAAGCGCAGGAATTGTTTCGATAGAAACTGGAATTGTTTCGGATGAAATTGCAGAAAGTGGTTCTGCATGTGATATTGAAATGTTGCAAGGGATTTTATGTGAATGTTTGTTAATTAAAGTAATTAACAAAATTCTGAATAAAATAAATAAAAGAGTTTTATTAATTGAGAGTGGCATTAAATTTGGTGGAAATTTAATGTATGTGAGTGGAATTTTGGGTGGAGTCAAAATTGATGTGAGTGGAGCTTCCACCACATGAATGAGGAAGAGGTGGGGGCACCCTCCTTGGCCACCGGCCATGGTAGGGGAGGAGCCCCCTCTCCTATAAAAGCCCCCCCTCTCCTCCCTCACAAAGCACACCTCCTCGTGAAGGATTTCTCCCCCCCTCTAGATATTCCCCCATGGTCTCGGATTAGCGAGATACATGTTCCCGGTGGCCTTGTGTCTGGAAGGAGTTGCTGCTTCCGCTGATTCGCTGGAGCGAGGAGGTGGAGGTTGTCCGGTGGCTTGAACGTGTGTGCGAGGACGGATGCGCTGCTGATTTGCGGCGCTCGGACTTCCACACGATCTTGAGATCAGCAAGCGTACAACTCGTTAACAAAACTCTGTTGTCTTCGAGGGTAAGTTCTCCATGGATGTATATCCACCCGTTGCTCTGTATCTAGTAGATATATCTTGGCGTATAGTTCTCTTCGTAGGAAATTTTTGTTTTCTATGCTGCGAACCCAACAGTGGTAGCAGAGCCTGATCTATGCGTAGGTGCTTTACATGGGTAGTACACATATGTTTATATGTGGGCGATGATGATCATGTTATTGCATCTTATATGTATTTTGGATATTGGTGGCATAGTGGGATGAAGCGGCCCGGACCAACCTTACATGTCATTGTACACGAGACCGGTTGCACGACTAACATGCAACTAGTTTTGCATAAGTGGCTAGCGAGTGTCTGTCTCTCCTACTATAGTCAATATCTGATTTACAACGAGTTGCTAATAACTTGGTTATCCTTGTTGTGGTTCATGTTCGTAGGTAAGACCGGTTCTATCTCCGAAAGCCCTAAGCCACGTAAAACTTGCAATTGATAAATTAGAGGCGTCTAGTTTAGATCGTTGCTGGGCTAGTGTCTTGATATGGTATTGTTGTAAGTAGATGTATGATAGATACTCTTACAACACACTTAACGTGTAAGTTCCATAGACCTTGGCCTTACACACAAAGGAATGATAGAGATCATACCACGATGCAAATGATAGAGATCAAATGCATGGACCATATCATCTCACTTTACACATTAGATGTTTTCATCTTATATTGCTAGTTTGGCGCTTTTGGTAGCATTGTAAGATGATCCCTCATTTAGATATCAAGATAAAAATGTGTTCTTCCTTAAGTATGCACCGTTCTATAGATCGTATTTCGAGACATCATGTGATGATCGGGTGTACTCGACTCTACTCTTTCATACAACGGGTGTAAGACAGTTTTACACACGCGAATACTAAGGTTCTTACTTGGCGAGCCTAGCATGTACAGACATGGCCTCGGAACACGGACCGAAAGGTTAAGCATGAGTCATATAGTTGATATAATGCCCATATAGATGCTCGCCTTTGAAGCTACACCGACTCACGTGATGATCGGACTTGGTGTAGTGGATTTGGTTCATGTAATCACCAAAAAGACACGAGGGATGTCATTTTTGAGTGGGAGTTCATTAGTAATTTGGATTAGTTGAACTCAATATATCATAAACTTAGTCTAAATATACTTTACAAATTCTATTGTAGATGGCACCACCTGCTTTTAATTTCAATGTGTTCATGGAGAAAGAGAAACTTGCTACGAATGGTAGCAACTTCACCAACTGGGCTATGAATTTGAGGATTCTCCTCACTGCTACACAAAAGCAATATGTGCTAGAGGCGCCGCTAGGCCCCCCACCAGCTCCTGATGCCCCTGACGAGGAAACGAATGTCTATATAACTCGTCAGGAGGACCACAACTTAGTTCATTGTGCATACTGTATGGGCTAGAGCCAGAACTTCGAAAGCGTTTCGAAAATGGCAATGCCTTTGATACCATGGGAGAATTGAAAATGATTTTCGATACCCATGCTGCCGTAGAGAGTTATAATGCTTCTGAAAAGTTCTTTAGCTGCATGATGGAGGAGAACAACTCTGTTAGTGAGCACGTACTCAAAATGTCTGGGTACGCTGATAAGCTTGTGTCCTTGGGAATAACGATTCCCGTTGACTTAGGCATACATCGTGTTCTCCAATCTCTGCCACCTAGCTACAAGAGCTTCGTGATGAACTATAATATGCAGGGCATGAAGAAGTCTCTTCCCGAGCTTCTGTCAATGCTTAAGACTGCAGAAGTGGAGATTAGGAAAGAACATCAAGTGTTGATGATCAATAAGACCACCGGTTTCAAGAAGGACAAGAAAGGCAAGCGGAAGGAAAAGAAGGGCAGCAAATCTATTGCCGCACCTGAAAAGAAATCCCGAGCTGGCCCTAAGTCTGATACCAAGTGCTACTATTGCAAGGGGACTGGCCATTGGAAGTGCAACTGCCCCAAGTATTTGGCGGACAAGAAGGCCGGCAAGGCAAACAAAGGTATATGTGATATACATGTTATTGATGTGTACTTGACTAGTACTCGCAGTAGCACCTGGGTATTTGATACGGGATCGGTTGTTAATATATGTAACTCGATTCAGGGGCTGCGGAACAAGCGACAGCTAGCAAGAGATGAGGTCACGATGCGGGTCGGCAAAGGATCAAGAGTTTATGTGATCGCCGTCGGAACACTGCCTCTCCATATGCTGTCTGGATTAGTTATAAATCTGAATAATTGTTATTTGGTGCCTGCACTGAGCATGAACATTATATTCGGATCGTGTTTGATGCAAAGTGGTTATTCCTTTAAATCTTAAAACAATGGTTGTTCGATTTATATGAATGATATCTTTTATGGTCATGCACCTATGTTGAATGGTTTATTTCTGTTGGATCTCGATAGTAGTATTACACATATTCATAATGTTGATGCTAAAAGGATTAAACTTGATAATGATATATCTGCATATATGTGGCACTGCCGTTTAGGTCATATTGGCGTTAAACACATGAAGAAACTCCATTTTGATGGACTTTTGGAATCACTTGATTTTGAATCATTTGATACATGTGAGCCATGCCTTATGGGCAAGATGACTAGAACGCTGTTTTCCTGTTCAATGGAACGAGCGACAGACTTATTGGAAATCATACATACTGATGTGTGTGGACCAATGAGTGTGTCGATGCGAGGTGGATATCGTTATTTTGTTACTTTCATGGATGATTTGAGTAGATACGGATATATCTATTTGATGAAACATAAGTCTAAAACCTTTGAAAAGTTTAAGGAATTTCAGAATGAAGTGGAAAATCATCGTAACAGAAAGATCAAATTTCTACGGTCCGACCGTGGAGGAGAGTATCTTAGTTACGAGTTTAGCACACATATGAAAGATTGTGGAATAGTTTCATAACTCACGCCTGCCGGAACACCACAACGTAATGGTGTGTCGGAACGTCGTAATCGTACTTTATTATATATGGTTCAATCTATGATGTCTCTGACTGACTTGCCACTGCCATTTTGGGGTTATGCACTGGAAACCGCTGCATTCACTTTAAATAGGGCAGCATCTAAATCCGTTGAAACGACACCGTATGAATTATGTTTTGGAAACAAACCTAAGCTATCACTTCTTAAAGTTTGGGGATGCGATGTTTATGTGAAGAAACTTCAGCCGGATAAACTCGAACCCAAAGCGGAAAAATGCGTCTTCATAGGATACCCTAAGGAAACGATTGGGTATACCTTCTATCACAGATCCGAGGGCAAGGTTTTTGTTGCCAAGAATGGATCCTTTCTCGAGAAGGAGTTTCTCGCGAAAGGTGTGAGTAGTCGGAAGGTAGAACTCGAAGAGGTTATTGAACCTTCTATTCATGAATTGGCGAGTGGCGCAGCACTGGAAATTGTTTCGGAGTTGACTTCACCTGATGAAGAGAGAGCTAATGATAATGATCATGAAACTCTAAAAGAGGATACTGCCAAACCTCGCCAGTCAAGCAGGACACGTGCAGCTCCTGAACTGTATGGCAATCCTATTATGAATTTCATGATTGATGAAATAGATGACCCTGCGACGTATGAAGAAGCGATGATGAGCTATGATTCCAACAAATGGCTAGAAGCCATGAAATCCGAGATGGAATCCATGTACAAAAACCAGGTTTGGACCTTGGTGGACTTACCTCATGATCGAAAGGCCGTTGAGAATAAATGAATTTTCAAAAGAAAAACTGATGCTGATGGTAATGTGGCCATCTATAAAGCTCGACTTGTCGCAAAGGGGTTTCGACAAATTCAAGGAGTTGACTACAATGAGACATTCTCTCCCGTAGCGATGCTAAAGTTGGTTAGGATTATGTTAGCAATTGCTGCATATTTCGATTATGAAATATGGCAGATGGATGTCAAAATTGCATTCCTCAATGTTAATATTGAAGAAGAGTTGTATATGATACAACCTAAGGGTTTTGTCGATCCTAAGGATGCTGATAAGGTATGCAAGCTTCAGCGATCCATCTATGGACTGAAGCAAGCATCCCGGAGTTGGAATCTCTGCTTTGATGAGGTGATCAAAGAGTTTGGATTTGTCCAAACTTATGGAGAGGCTTGTATTTACAAGAAAGTGAGTGGGAGCAATGTGGCATTTCTGATATTATATGTGGATGACATATTATTGATTGGAAATGATATAGATCTTTTAAACAGTGTTAAAAGTTATCTAAACAGCATATTTTCGATGAAGGACCTTGGTGAAGCTTCATATATATTAGGCATTAAAATCTATAGAGATAGATCAAGACGCCTAATTGGGCTATCATAGAGTACATACCTTGATAAGATATTAAATAAGTTTAATATGGACGGAAGTAAGAAGGGGTTCTTACCTATGTTGCAAGGCAAGACATTGAGTAAGACTCAAAGTCCGGCTACGGCGAAAGAAAGAGAGATAATGGATAAGATCCCCTATGCCTCAGCCATAGGCTCTATAATGTACGCCATGCTATGTACAAGACCGGATGTGGCACATGCTATTAGTTTGACTAGTAGGTACCAATCTGATCCAGGTTCGGAACACTGGATAGTGGTCAAGAATATCCATAAGTACTTGAGAAGAACTAAGGATATGTTTCTTGTATACGGAGGTGAAGAAGAGCTAGTCGCTAAGTGTTATGTCGATGCTAGCTTTGACACCGATCTAGACGACTCTAAGTCTCAATCCGGATACGTATTTCTCTTGAACGGAGCATCAGTTAGTTGGAGGAGTTCCAAACAACCTGTGGTGGCTAGATCAACGACGGAGGCGGAATATGTTGCTGCTTCAGAAGCGGCACAGGAAGCGGTTTGGATGAAGGAGTTCATAACAGAACTAGGTGTGGTTCCTAGTGCATTGGACCCAATGGTTATCTATTGTGACAACAATGGAGCCATAGCCAACACCAATGAACCAACGCCAACAACAATAAAGATTTGTAAAGTACACACGGACCTAAATGTAGCAGATCTGTTGGCTAAAGTTCTCCCTAGGGCAAAACATGATCAACACCAGAACTCCATGGGTGTTAGATTTATCACTATGTAAACTAGATTATTGTCTCTAGTGCAAGTGGGAGACTGAAGGAAATATGCCCTGAGAGGCAATAATCAAGTTGTTATTATGTATTCCTTGTATATGATAGATGTTTATTTTGCATGCTATAATTGTATTGATAGGAAACATCAATACACGTGTGTTTAATAAACAAAAAGGGTTCCTAGTTATGCCTCTCTTATAGACTAGCTCGTTGATTAACAAGATGATCAAAGTTTCCTGATCATGGACATTGGATGTTGTTAATAACGAGGTCACGACATTTGTGAAATGATGTGATGAACATTCATCCGAAGTATAGCATTATGATCAAAGTCATTATGTTTATATTGCTATAACATCATACGAAGTAATCTTAGTCCTTAGACCATGAGATCATGTTAATTGATAACACCGGAAGAGTATCTTGATAACATCAAACGTTACACCGTAATAGGGTGACTATAAAGGTGGGTTCAGTGCTACGAAGGTGTTATGTTGAGGCTCATGGATCAAGAGTGGAATTTGTCAATCCCGATGACGGATAGATATACTCTGGGCCCTCTCGGTGATATCACATTAAGATAGCTTGCAAGCAAGTGATGTGATCACTAGAATGTTATATCATGGGAACGAGAAAAGAGTGCATGTCGGTAACGAGATCAAACTAGGTATTTGGATACCGATGATCGAATCTCGGACATGTATTATATCATGAGACAAAGGGATTAAATTACTAGCATTAAAGGTTCTCACGATCACAGAAGTCATCGATGAATGTGCAGGAGTCAGTATGGATCTCCAGGTCCCGCTTCTGATTATTGATCAGAGAGGAGTCTCAATCATGTCTGCATTATTCGCGAACCATAGGGTGACACACTTAAGAGTTGCCTAACACCATTTATGAGCACATATGTTTCAGACAAAAGGATTGCAAAGTGTAGGAATTGTTTCGATAGAAACCGGAATTATTTCGGGTGAAATTGCAAAAAGTGGTTCTGCATGTGATATTGAAATGTTGCAAGGGGTTTTATGTGAATGTTTGTTAATTAAAGTAATTAACAAAATTCTGAATAAAATAAATAAAAGAGTTTTATTAATTGAGAGTGGCATTAAATTTGGTGGAAATTTAATGCATGTGAGTGGAATTTTGGGTGGAGTCAAAATTGATGTGAGTGGAGCTTCCACCACATGAATGAGGAAGAGGTAGGGGCACCCTCCTTGGCCGCTGGCCATGGTAGGGGAGGAGCCCCCCTCTCCTCCCTCACAAAGTACACCTCCTCGTGAAGGATCTCTCTCCCCCTCTAGATATTCCTCCATGGTCTCGGATTAGCGAGATACATGTTCCCGGTGGCCTTGCGTCTGGAAGGAGTTGCTGCTTCCACTGATTCGCTGGAGCGAGGAGGTGGAGGTTGTTCGATGGCTTGAACGTGTGTGCGAGGATGGATGCGCTGCTGATTTGTGGCGCTCGGACTTCCACACGATCTTGAGATCGGCAAGCGTATGACTACATCATCCACGAGTTCCAACTCGTTAACAAAACTCTGTTGTCTTCGAGGGTAAGTTCTCCATGGATGTATATCCACCCGTTGCACTGTATCTAGTAGATAGATCTTGGCGTATAGTTCTCTTCGTAGGAAATTTTTGTTTTCTATGCTGCGAACCCAACAATCTCCGGTGGTGGATTTCGGAATGTAAACCTATCAGGGATAAACAACATCTCTAGCAGATATGCTAAATAGATCCGGGCCAGTAAAAGTCCGAAGAATTCACAATTTATCGCAATTTTGTTCAATCTAACAGATCCCCTAAACGGCTCGCATGTATTATTTTTTACAATTCCCCAAAAACACGATTTTAAGGCCGGAGCTAGTCGCTAAGTGTTATGTCGATGCTAGTTTTGACACCGATCCGGATGACTATAAGTCTCAATCCGGATACGTATTTCTCTTGAATGGAGCATCAGTTAGTTGGAGGAGTTCCAAACAACCTGTGGTGGCTGGATCAACGATGGAGGCAGAATATGTTGCTGCTTCAGAAGCGGCGCAGGAAGCGGTTTGGATGAAGGAGTTCATAACAGAACTAGGTGTGGTTCCTAGTGCATTGGACCCAATGGTGATCTATTGTGACAACAATGGAGCCATATCCAACGCCAAGGAACCAAGGTCTCACAAGAATTCCAAGCATATTAAGCGCCGGTTTCACTCTATCCGCGATCATGTCAAGGATGGAGATATAAAGATTTGTAAAGTACACACGGACCTAAATGTAGCAGATCCGTTGACTAAAGTTCTTCCTAGGGCAAAGCATGATCAACACCAGAACTCCATGGGTGTTAGATTTATCACTATGTAAACTAGATTATTGTCTCTAGTGCAAGTGGGAGACTGAAGGAAATATGCCCTGAGAGGCAATAATAAAGTTGTTATTATGTATTCCTTGTATATGATAGATGTTTATTTTGCACGCTATAGTTGTATTGATAGGAAACATCAATACATGTGTGTTTAATAAACAAAAAGGGTTCCTAGTTATGCCTCTCTTATAGACTAGCTCGTTGATTAACAAGATGATCAAAGTTTCCTGATCATGGACATTGGATGTTGTTAATAACGAGGTCACAACATTTGTGAAATGATGTGATGAACATTCATCCGAAGTATAGCATTATGATCAAAGTCATTATGTTTATATTGCTATAACGTCATACAAAGTAATCTTAATCCTTAGACCATGAGATCATGTTAATTGCTAACACCGGAAGAGTATCTTGATAACATCAAACGTCACACCGTAACAGGGTGACTATAAAGGTGGGTTCAGTGCTACGAAGGTGTTATGTTGAGGCTCATGGATCAAGAGTGGAATTTTTCAATCCCGATGACAGATAGATATACTCTGGGCCCTCTCGGTGATATCACATTAAGATAGCTTGCAAGCAAGTGATGTGATCACTAGAATGTTATATCACGGGAACGAGAAAAGCGTGCATGTCGGTAACGAGATCAAACTAGGTATTTGGATACCGATGATCGAATCTCGGACATGTATTATATCATGAGACAAAGGGATTAAATTACTAGCATTAAAGGTTCTCACGATCATAGAAGTCATCGTTGAATGTGTAGGAGTCAGTATGGATCTCCAGGTCCCGCTTCTGATTATTGATCTGAGAGGAGTCTCAATCATGTCTGCATTATTCATGAACCATAGGGTGACACACTTAAGAGTTGCCGGACACCATTTAGGAGCACATATGTTTCAGACAAAAGGATTGCAAAGTGCAGGAATTGTTTCGATAGAAACCAGAATTGTTTCGGGTGAAATTGCAGAAAGTGGTTCTGCATGTGATATTGAAATGTTGCAAGGGGTTTTATGTGAATGTTTGTTAATTAAAGTAATTAAAGAAATTCTGAATATAATAAATAAAAGAGTTTTATTAATTGAGAGTGGCATTAAATTTGGTGGAAATTTAATGCATGTGAGTGGAATTTTGGGTGGAGTCAAAATTGATGTGAGTGGAGCTTCCACCACATGAATGAGGAAGAGGTGGGGGCACCCTCCTTGGCCGCCTGCCATGGTAGGGGAGGATCCCCCTCTCCTATAAAAGGCCCCCCTCTCCTCCCTCACAAAGCACACCTCCTCGTGAATGATCTCTCTCCCCCTCTAGATATTCCCCCATGGTCTCGGATTAGCGAGATACATGTTCCCGGTGGCCTTGCGTCTGGAAGGAGTTGTTGCTTCTGCTGATTCACTGGAGCGAGGAGGTGGAGGTTGTCTTGTGGCAACGTGTGTGCGAGGACGGATGCGCTGCTGATTTGCGGCGCTCGGACTTCCACACGATCTTGAGATTGGCAAGCGTACGACTACATCATCCACGAGTTCCAACTCGTTAACAAAACTCTGTTGTCTTCGAGGGTAAGTTCTCCATGGATGTATATCCACCCGTTGCTCTGTATCTAGTAGATAGATCTTGGCGTATAGTTCTGTTCGTAGGAAATTTTTGTTTTCTATGCTGCGAACCCAACAATCTCCGGTGGTGGATTTCAGAATGTAAACCTATTAGGGACAAACTACATCTCTAGCAGATATGCTAAATAGATCCGGGCCAGTAAAAGTCCGAAGACTTCACAATTTATCGCAATTTTGTTCAAGCTAGCAGATCCCCTAAAAGGCTCGCCCGTATTATTTTTTACAATGCCCCAAAAACATGATTCCAAGGCCAGTATATGTAGCGTGCTCCACCACCGCCGCTGTTCGTACAACCGTCTCTAGTCATCGATTCCTTGCTGCTTTGGCAAAATCATGCACAATGATATGTCCATAACGTATCTATATTTTTTGATGGTTTTATGCTATTAATATGCTTTTGACACTCCTTTTTGTATAAAGTTTATGATTTATTTGGACTAACCTACTAATAGTTTCAAAAGTGCACAATGTTCTTGTTTTACACTTTGATATGTAGGAATTACCAAGAATACAAGTGGAAACTTTGTTGGAGTCAAATTGGGATTTTTCCAGAAATCTGTCTCAGAACTCTTTTTGAAGATGGTCACATTTCAGGTCGAAGACGGCGTCAAACGGAAAACTCTTCAACTACAAAGTTGTTGAAAATTTCGCGACATTCTGGACATAAAATTTAGCTGATTCCGCGTCCGGACGGGCCTTTTAGGCCCTATTTACTGCATCCCAAGATGGGGTGACGGGAATCCGAGAAGCTATATAAAGGGAGGAAACCTAATTCGCCCAGGTCACCTCCACCCACGAATTTGAAGCTGCCAAAGCCATGTTTTTGCCTCCCCTATGGATCCCATCTCCATGGGGGAGGGCTCCCAAGAAGCCATGATGGAAGGGGGCTAAGGGGTGGTGCTCCCCCATGATACCGGCGGCGGGGAAGGAGTCCCCCGCGCCACCGCCGGTGCCATCGCCGCCCTCTTCACCATCTTCACCATCTTCACCGCCATCTCCATCACCTAATCCTCCTAGTATGCAGTGGTTCATCCTCCCACACACCTCTGTACCGTCCTATGTAAACATGGTGTTTGATGCTATAAGTTATAATCCTATGATCTATGCCATGTTTGCATAGTTTCTTTGTTCTTAGATTGAATGGTTGAACGTCTTTGGTTCATTAGAGTTGTATGTTGATATGGTACAATCCTTTGGTGTCCATTATTATTTGTGCATGCATGTATTAAACATCATAGGGTTTGTAGTATGTGTAAGAGGAAGGGGGAAGTTCTGCCGGAGTGACAGAAACCTGAGGACGCAAACCGGAACGTTGCACGTATGGGAGTAAGAGGACCATTGAACTTAAGGCTATGGTTGGGGAAACCTTAATGCATTGATTAGTACTTACTATGTTTGCTAACAATCCAATCATATAGTACATGTAATTCCAAGTAGTGAAGCGCATGTATATTTAGCCTCTCCCACATAGAAAACTGCATCGAAGACAATGAACCCGATCTATTTGCTATTTAAACTTGGACAAAGCCACCACAATTACCACCACTATTCCACACTCATGGTTCTGTTAGTTTAGTGTATTTTTTTGCTGCAGCAACTAGCTTTACTTTCTTGTTATTTATTATCATGCAAAGCTATCTCTTTTACTCGTATTGTTGCTCTAGTTTTATTTCCGAGATAATGCAAACGTTTAGTGCGCGTAGAGTTGTATAAGTGGTTGATAGAACTTGAGAGAATATTTATCCTACCTTTAGATCCTCGTTGGGTTCGACACTCTTACTTATCGAAAAGGCTACACACGATCCCCTATACTTGTGGGTTATTAAGACCTTCTCTGGCGTCGTTGCTGGGGAGCAATAGCGTGTGGGTGAATATTCTTGTGTGCACTTGTTTGCTTTATCTCTAAGTAGGTTTTACTTTCAGTTTTAAGTTGTTCTCTATCTTAGTATGGATAGGGAATGCGAATTACAAAAAAAAGTTGTACTTGTTACATAAAAACGTTTTAAAAAAGGAAAGTGATTGGAAAGATGAGTAATGGTTAAGTGAGGGTCGACCTTAAACACTTGTGTTCATGCCTATGAAACCAAAACAAATATTTCCATGGAAGATTTTCAGTTAAAAACGTGTAGGAATGCATGAAGCCTTGAAAAAGAAAGATATTTCTGGTATTGATCTTAATGCTTATTCATTCAAAAATACTTGAATCTTGATCCTATGCCTAACTTAAAGGCATTAAAGAAAAGTACTTATTGGAAGATAACCCAAAAGTTTTAGTTTAGTCTTGGAAGTTATTGCTTCAGTAATAACCTCTCCTTATCCTTTTTATTTGTTTTTTGTGCCAAGAGTAACCTCTAATGAGAGAGAAGTAATGCTTGGGAAAGTTGCTGTCCTGAAACAGATATTTGTGCTTCGCTATAAAAATCCGTGTAAAATCTCTGTATGTTGGTTTGAGCTGTAATGTTTTGTGCTTCTGCCCCAGGTTGTTATCCAACTTTCGTTAGTTCAACACTTTTCGATTTGAGCAACATAAGGTCTTCGAAAAAATTGGTTTCTATCTGCTGGTCTATTTTGACAGATTTCTGCCATTATTTGCATTTGCTTCTTGTTGATTCCGTTTTGGTTCTCTTTGGGGAATTGAGCTTTTTAAGGGAAGTGCTACCGTAGCTTTTGTTTTAATGGAAGTTTTATTGGTGTTGAAACTGAACCCAAAGACTTATTATCTTGAGTACACTAATGTTGCTAATGAAGATTATGTGAAGTTTTATATGAAGGAAAAATTTCAGGTGTTAAGGAAAGAATGATGTAATGAGATGAATAATGGACTAAAGCTCAAGCTTGGGGATGACACCCCGTGTCACCCCAATAAATATCCAAGAAGTACAAGCGTCAAAGCTTGGGGATTCCCAAGGCATCCCCTTCTTCATCAATAAAAATCTCAGGTTCTTCCAAACACTTCATTTTTATTATTTCATGCACAATTGTGTTGTTCTTGGAGCATCTTCGTTTTTGTTTTTGGTTTTTGTTTGCTTGGTTTGCTTAGTTTGCTTGAATAAATTGGTTGAACCCTCTCTTTCATACATTAATTTTCAAATAAGTGTGGTTTGGATTGGAAAAGAGTAGGAAAAGTTCATGCTTAAGTGGTAAAAGGAGCTCGTTTTTTTACGGTGGCCTATGCTTTATCATGTCATGTTTGATATTGTTTTGGATTTATGCTTAGTGATTTTTGCGGTAGCATGACATCTTATAAACAATTGAGACTGCTTAATGTGCCTTGAAAGAACCATGCGTTGTTTTAGCATATTAAAGCATAGTATTGTGGTATTCTCTTTTGATGCTTTATTTGGGTTGACTTGGCGCATGCTCACACCATGTTATGACTATCCCAAGTCACCATAGCCTTTATGATCCTTTAGTTTTCGACTTGTAATATCACTTTATGCTTTAATTAATGATGTTTTGTCGCTTTGCATGATTATGTCCATTATTGCTCTTTTAGTTGGTCGCTCCCAGTCTTTTGCTAGCCTCCATAACCAAGTATGTGTTCCACTCATGCATCCAACTCCAAATAAAACCAAGTTATCCCAAAGAGTCCACCATACCTACCTATTAGCATTTGCTATTCCAAGTATATTCATGATTTTATCTACCTTCCGAATTAAACTTGTTATGAGAAAACTAGTGATTAAAGCTCTCACGAACTTGATGGCACACTTTACTTTTCTTGCCCCTAATAAACTTGAACCATTGTGTCATCTATGTTGTATATGCTTGCACTTATATGCTGGGGATTAGCAGAACCATGCCATCATGGGGAACTCTTTCAACATTGCACTTGTACATTGTACGTAGTTGATATCATGCTCTTTTGTCTATGGATGTCGTCGGTGTGAAATGAAAGGGGAGCTTGTAAGTCCATGGAGTTATGTATGTGTGTTAGAGAAACGCCTGGGCCGCCGGTCTAATCCATGCCTAATCATGGTGGAAACCTGCAGCGTAACCATAATGAGCAATCTATGAAGCATTCTTCTTATAAAAAAGAGATAGAGATTGAGAAAAAAGAAGAAAATAGAGATGATAAAAGAGGAAAGAGAGAAAAAAGCACCATTTTCCCATGGTAAAATAAGAAGATTGCTGAGATGCTCGTTGTCTGCTTGCCTTGTCATTTTGATATGGGGATTCTTCCGTATCATCGGGCAAGGGGTACCCCGTTGGCAGTTCTCTATGATACACATGTACTTACTATGACAAGAACTTACCGGTAACTAAACTTGAGTAGCATCAGGAGCGACCCTCGTATTCAAGGGACATGAGATTTCCAACTTATACTTTGTCAAGCATATACTCCATAGTTTGTTCACTTTAACCTTAATCACTTCAAGATGCTTATGATAGGGGCAATGAGAGCTGAAAGCTAATAAGTACCATAATTTTTGGAAGCTCTTTATGAGACTTGAATCCCTGCTTCCTTCTATGAAGGCCTTTCTTCCACTTTATATTGAGTCTCCACCTTCTATCTTTATGCACCAATTAAGAGAGCATAGTTGTCATTCTTAGTTCTATGTGCATTGTCCCAAGACTTGTTGATTGATGCATAACTTTGATATTGCTTGTTCCTAAACTATTTGTATCTAGTCACCCTTATGAACTTTGAAGGTGTCCTATGCATTTATGTTTTGCTACTCTATGAGGGACAAGCTGAATACCATTCTCATTATGCTTTCTTTATGTGAAACAAACAAACGTCTTGCAAAGCATTGCTATGTGCATTGTCACAAGACTTGTTGATTGATGCATAACTTTGATATTGCTTGTTCCTAAACTATTTGTATCTAGTCACCCTTATGAACTTTGAAGGTGTCCTATGCATTTATGTTTTGCTACTCTATGAGGGACAAGCTGAATACCATTCTAATTATGCTTTCTTTATGTGAAACAAACAAACGTCTTGCATAGCATTGTTATTCATGAATCTTTTGTTTATGCCTTTTCATGTTACAACATAGTTGCTATGTCTTATTGTTAGAACTCTATCTTTCATGATTCATGTTTAGCGCACCTTAATCCCAGCTATCAATACTTTTGCAATAATGATGATCAAGATTGTGTTGTCTGCATGCCACCTCAAAAATTATTATTTTTTGATTGTTTACCTACTCGAGGACGAGAAGGAACTAAGCTTGGGGATGTTGATACGTCCATAACGTATCTATATTTTTTGATGGTTTTATGCTAATAATATGCTTTTGACACTCCTTTTTGTATAAAGTTTATGATTTATTTGGACTAACCTACTAATAGTTTCAAAAGTGCACAATGTTCTTGTTTTACACTTTGATGTGTAGGAATTACCAAGAATACAAGTGGAAACTTTGTTGGAGTCAAATTGGGATTTTTCCAAAAATCTATCCTAGAACTCTTTTTGAAGATGGTCACGTTTCGGGTCGAAGACGGCGTCAAACGGAAAACTCTTCAACTACAAAGTTGTTGGAAATTTCGCGACATTCTGGACATAAAATTTAGCTGATTTCGAGTCCGGACAGGCCTTTTAGGCCTTATTTACTGCAGCCCAAGATGGGGTGACGGGAATCCGAGAAGCTATATAAAGGGAGGAAACCTAATTCGCCCAGGGCACCTCCACCCACGAATTTGCAGCCGCGAAAGCCACGTTTTTGCCTCCCCTATGGATCCCATCTCCATGGGGGAGGGCTCCCAAGAAGCCATGATGGAAGGGGGCTAAGGGGTGGTGCTCCCCCATGATACCGGCGGCGGGGAAGGAGTCCCCCGCACCACCGCCAGTGCCATCACCGCCCTCTTCACCATCTTCACCATCTTCACCGCCATCTCCATCACCTAATCCTCCTAGTATGCAGTGGTTCATCCTCCCACACACCTCTGTACCGTCCTATGTAAACATGGTGTTTGATGCTATAAGTTATAATCCTATGATCTATGTCATGTTTGCATAGTTTCTTTGTTCTTAGATTGAATGGTTGAACGTCTTTGGTTCATTAGAGTTGTATGTTGATATGGTACAGTCCTTTGGTGTCCATTATATTTGTGCGCGCATGTATTAAACATCATAGGGTTTGCAGTATGTGTAAGAGGAAGGGGGCAGTTTTGCCGGAGTGACATAAATCTGAGGACACGAACCGGAACGTTGCACGTATGGGAGTAAGAGGACCATTAAACTTAAGGCTATGGTTGGGGAAACCTTAATGCATTGATTAGTACTTACGGATGTTTGCTAACAATCCAATCATATATTACATGTAATTCCAAGTAGTGAAGCGCATGTATATTTAGCCTCTCCCACATAGAAAACTGCATCGAAGACAATGAACCCGATCTATTCGCTATTTAAACTTGGACAAAGCCACCACAATTACCACCACTATTCCACACTCATGGTTCTGTTAGTTTAGTGTATTTTATTGCTGCAGCAACTAGCTTTACTTTCTTGTTATTTATTATCATGCAAAGCTATCTCTTTTACTCGTATTGTTGCTCTAGTTTTATTTCCTAGATAATGCAAACGTTTAGTGTTCGTAGAGTTGTATCAGTGGTTGATAGAACTTGAGAGAATATTTATCCTACCTTTAGCTCCTCATTGGGTTCGACACTCTTACTTATCGAAAAGGCTACACACGATCCCCTATACTTGTGGGTTATCACACAACCGGTCGAAGATCCCTTCGCTATGCTTCCATTCTGACCAAGTCTGTGCCAATCTTCGACAAATTGTCTCAGGTACAAGAGAAATCCGGCGAGCGGCACTTGTAAGTAGCACATGTGAGTGGTGCACACTAGAGAAGTGAAGACGAGTGGCCCACGCGAGAGCGGTGCAGGCGCGCGGACAAGTGCACACAAGCTTGTGGACATGGGCGGCAGGCGCACGCGAGAGCTGGATCGATTCCATAGCTAGCTAGCTAGGTGATACTATTGGACCGTGCTACCCGACGGATGCCCTAGAAACGACGTTCTTGGCGGGTGTTTCGATAGGGACCGGTTTTGATTTCCCACGTCCCGATCCTGCAGCCCGCACCCCCATCATGGACGCATGACCAATTCCAAAAGGGGAAAGGTGGCCTTTTCCCCAAGAAGAGGGACCATCTTCCTCTCCAAGCAAAAACCAAACGAATCCCTCGATTCCGCACCTGACCATGTCGCCTTCAATTTCTCGCCAAAATCGCCATTAGAGCTCCACCTTAATAGCTTGATACCCAACACCCCTTCTCCTGAAAAGTAAAAAAAGACAGACATGAAAAAACAACAGGTACTTCTCAATCAAACCCTAAATTCACCATCATTTTGGTAGCAAAACAAAGAGAAAAAACACTATATGGTAGATAAAATTCTACTGTTGCACACCATGAATCTAACCAAAAACTAGGCATCTACAACTACTTTGCTACTCAATCAACAAACTATGGTTCTCTAGATTAATTTTGCCTCTGTATATGTTCAATCTTGTTCAAACTACAACATATCAAACTTTTTAAGCTTCAGTATTAGTTTATATTGATCCCTGCATAAGAAACAACTAAATTAGGACAACTAACACAAATACAAACAGTAGCAAAAAAGAGAACTTCTCCTAATAATGATTTTTTTTCTAAATTGACATCCTATTATTGCTACCTAAATTCCTCACATGTTGCATATTCTGGTTGAACAGCGGGGACACCATGGCTATCGACCTTAATGCCGAACCAGGCCAAGAAACAGAAGAGGAGGAACATGGTGATGTTTTGCACATAGATGCTATTGTGCAAGTTATGAATGAAGGTATAATGTTTATACAAATTTAGAGATAAGAAATCACACATGGGGGTGTAAATAAGTTATCCACCAATTTATATAGTAGTTATCCAGGCATATGAGTACAATTTATCCACCAGCTCACACTATAGTTATCCAGGAATGCTAATCAAGTTATCCACCAGCTAACACTATAGTTATCCATGCTTATATGTAGAAGTTACCCCATAAATCATCACTAGACATATATCCAGTAGTGTTGTGCATGACTAGGCAAGTGCATTAAAAACTTGACAGTAGGAAGAGAGTAAAAAAATGAATAGTATTCTAGTTATGACTGAAAAAGATATGATGTTTAAGCATAATCAAAGATTAGAAAATCACACATGGGGATATAAAAATCAAGTTATCCACCAGTTTATGTAGCAGTTATCCAGGCATATGTGTACAAGTTATCCACCGGTTTATGCAGCAGTTATCCAGACATATGTGTACAGATTCATCCACTGGTTAGCAAATAAATTTAGGACGTGATATAGTTATCCATGGTTAGATGCAGAAGATACCCCATGTGTGGATTTTGTAACTACAATATCCTATTCTACTTGTGCGTGACTTACCATTGCAAAGACAATCAACATATTTACAAAAATGCTTGCTAATTTTGAAAGTTATCCACTAGGTCGGGGCAAGTTACCCACCTATTATATCTGCTGTTATCCATGCCTTTTCATTTTGGTTACCCATTCCTACAATTTTTTTTTTAGAATAACTCGATTGTGTTCACAATATGATGTTTAAGCACAATCAAAGATTAGAAAATCACACATGGGGATAAATCAAGTTATCCAATAGTTTGTACAACAATTATCCAACATTTTATACAACAGTTATCCAGACATATGTATACAAGTTATCCACCAGTTTATGCAGCAGTTATCCAGGCATATATGTACAGATTCATCCACCAGTTAGCAAAAATAGTTATCCATGCTTATATGCAGAAGATACCCCAGTGTGGATTTTGTAACTAGAATGTACTATTCTACTTGTGTGTGACTTACCATTGGAAAGACAATCAACATGTTTACAAAATGCTTGCTAATTTTGAAAGTTATCCTCTAGGTAGGGTCAAGTTACCCACGTTTTATATCTGCTATTATCCATGCCTTTTCATTTTGGTTACCCAGTCCTGCAAAAACAAATAGAATAACTTGTGTTTACTTGCATAACAGATGTTGTCCAAACTGAAGGACATACTAACAATGACTGCATGTACACTATGATTGAATAAGCTAGACAAGAAACAACGATGGGTGGCACAATCGAAGAAACGACAAGACACATAGCTAAACAATTGAGGATTCAGATAATAATGCTACCAATGATGCAAGGGATGAAGTACACTCCACACCACAACCACCAACAACTGGAATTCTCTTTGACAGGTTTGAATCAGCTCGGGGAACACTACATGGCGTATTCATAAAGGAAGGGGTTCGGAATAAGGATAGATTGGTCAAGAAAAGATGCAAAAATGATCTAAACAAGGCATATCTTGTGTGCACAAAAGCTAGGAAACCTCATGAAGATAAGGAAGACACACAGAATCCTAAATCATGTGTCAAGAAGAGGAAAAAGAATACACACCCAAGGACTGGGTGCACAACACACATATATGTCAAGAGGAATAATGCCTGGTGGTATGTTGAACATTTGTCGGATGATCATAACTACCCCTAATAATAAAACCTTCATTTACAAGGTTTTTACGTTTGCACCACAACATACCAGTAGAAGAAAAGGTGTTCCTACGGATGCTGCATGCATGCAACATCGAAACATGCCGGCAGATGCAGCTGATGGAAAGTTTCTATGGGAGCCTGAATGATGTGCCATACATAGAAAAGGACTTGGAGAACATGAGGGCATCTTTCCGCAATTTAAACAATCACCATGACAAGCAAGACACATTGGCATTCTTTGAAAAGATGAAGGCCGAAGATCCATATTTCTTCTACAAAATAAAACTTGATGAGGAGGACAAGGTTGAGAACCTATTCTGGGTGGACAGGGAATCACGACGAGCATACAAGGCTAGCTACAATGATTGCATATCATTCGACACTACCTACCTAACGAACCGGTATAAACTACCATGTGCTCCATTTATTGGGATAAATAATCATGGGCTCTCAGTTCAGTTTGGATGAGGATTCGTGCGTCGAGACCTCAAGTACAACTTTGTGTGGTTGTTTTAGAAGTTCAAACTGGCAATGGATGGCTTA
This sequence comes from Avena sativa, assembly GCA_916181665.1. Taxonomy (NCBI): domain Eukaryota; kingdom Viridiplantae; phylum Streptophyta; class Magnoliopsida; order Poales; family Poaceae; genus Avena; species Avena sativa. Next base: position 691,859,898 of record OV702289.1, read on the forward strand.
GCACCAAAAAATATCATAACAGATCAAGACTCTACCATGGGTGGTGCTACAAGTGCTGTTTTCCCGGATGCAACTCACAAAAATTGCATATGACACTGATGACCCACAAGTATAGGGGGTGTATCGCAGTATTTTCGATAAGTAAGAGTGTTGAACCCAACGAGGAGCAGAAGGTGTTGACAAGTGGTATGGATCAGGAATTCTCTGTAAATACTTAGCAAACGGATTTTTAGGGGTTTTTGATAATGCAGATAAATAAAGTACGAGTAAATAAAAGACAATAATATTAATTGCATCAAGTGGCCCAATCCTTTCTTTAGCAAAGGACAAGCCGGTTGTATTACTTAAGATGACCAAACATTCTCAAGGACACATGGGAAGATCGTCAAGTGCTTCCGCTTCATATAGTTGATTAATCTTCTTTAGTTGGATAAGTGTTATGTGGGTGAACCTATGCTAATGTACTGACCTTCCTAGGACTAATACATACTTGTGATTATACCCCTTGCAAGCATCCGCAACTACAACAAAGTAATTAAGATAAAAACCTAACCACAGCCTTAAACTTTGAGATCCTACACTCCATTGTGCAAAGGTTTCCTAATGGGGGTTCAGGTTTCCGTCACTCCGGCAACCCCACGATTAGTAGCCAAATACAGAATGCATTCCCCTAGGCCCATAAAGGTGAAGTATCATGTAGTCGACACTCACATGACACCACTAGAAGAATAACACCACAACTTAATTATCAAACCATTGAATCTTTCTCAACACAATTCCACTACTAACAACATGACTTCTGCCATGTCCTCAAGAACTAAAAGAACTACTCACGAGACATCATATGGATCAAGATCAGAGATGAAATAATGATAAGTAACAATCTGAACATGAACAATAATTCAATGGTTCCACTCAATAGCATCAACTACAACAAGTAATCAACACCGGGAAAGTTTCCCCTAAGAACTATGCAAGATTTAACCCAATTGTTACAGCGGTACGGAGTGGCGGTTATGGTGCTGGTGATGATGATGGTGGAGATGATGATGATCCCGATGAAGTCTAGCTTGATGACAGTGTTGATGTCGACGATCTCCCCTCTCCGGGAAGGAATTTCCCCAGCAGATTTCTGCCTGCCGGAGAGCTCTTTCTCTCTCTGTAGTTTCCGCCCTGCAGAGGCAGCAGAACTTTTCTGTGGTCGCTCCCCGAGTCTTAGGGTTTCGAGGGGAATATATACACGGAAGGGCAATGCTGGAGGTGGGCTAGGGTGGCCACACCACCTGGTGGCGCGGCCAGGGCTGGCCCGCGCCATGGGGTGGTGTGGCCCCCCTGTGGCCCATCTCCACTCCTCCTTCTGGCTTCCTTCATCTTCTGGAAAAATAGGAGTTTCCGTATATTTTATGGGATTTTCTGATCTTCACCAATTTTGTACCTGGACAATGCCTTTTCCATCAGAATCCTGACTTCAGTGGTTCATCCTCCAAAAGTCATCAACCATGCATAAATAGATGAAATAACATAAGTATCATCTCTTAATATGAAATATATCAATGAATAACAGTAAATTATGATATAGCATAGTGATGTAAAATGGACGTATCAACTCCCCAAGCGAAAACTGAGCTCAATAAACATGACCACATGTTTATGGAGTGAAGTGTCGATAAAGAGAATATGGACAAGAAGCATCACATTCATCAATACACAAATCATAATAGAAAATAACTCACTATTATATAACTTAACTTGCAATAAGTAAAAGAAACACAATAAAGATACACAAAGTAAATCATAATTGGTAATGGCAAACTTTGTTCTTGGTCAAAGAACTGTTAACAATTTGCAGGAATTCAAACATATTGGGGTTTTCAATGATAGCTTTCAAAGTAATATTCACTAAGATAAGAGCAGTGTGTAAAACAAGGAACATAAGAAACATGATTGAATAAATCAACATATGGATGATTGAATCACAACAACTCAAATGCTTGCTTAAGATAGAAAGGAATAGGTTTACTGACTCAACTGAAAAGTAAAAGATAGACCCTTCGCAGAGGGAAGCAGGGATTTCATGTTTCATAAAGAGCTTCCAAAAATTATGGTACTTAATAGCTTTCATCTCTCATTGCCCCTATCATAAGCATCTTGAGGTGATTAAGGTTAAAGTGACACAAATATGAGGATATGCTTGACAAGTTATAAGTTGAAAATCTCATGCCCCTTGCTTACGAGTACCGAAGCTCATGCTACTCAACTTTAGTCACAAGTAAGTTCTTGTCATTGTAAGTACATGTGTATCATAGAGAACCGCCAACGGGGTACCCCTTGCCCCATGATACAGGAGCTATCCCATATCAAAATGACAAGGCAACAGACAATGAGCATCTCAACGATCTTTTTATTTGCTATTTGCATAGGTTTGTATTGAGGATGCTTCACAGATTGCTCACTATGGTTATGTTGCAATTTTCCACGATGATTAGGCATGGCTTAGGCTAGTCGCCCAGGCGTTTCTCTAACACATATACAAAATCCATGAGCTTACAAGCTCCCCTTTTATTTCACACCACCGGGATCCATAGACAAAAGAACATGATATCAACTAAATAAATGCAATGTTGAAAGCGTTCCCCATGGTAACATGGTTTTGCTAATTCACAACTTATAAAGCGCAAGCATATACGCAACATAGATGGACACAATGGTTCAAGTTTATTAAGTGCAAGAAAATAAAGTGTGCTATCAAGTTTGTGAGAGCTTTAATCACTAATTTTCACATAACAAGTTTAATTCAGAAGATAGATAAAAACATGAATATACTTGGAATAACAATAATGCTAATAGGTAGGTATGGTGGACAGAAATGGCATAGGTTTTGGTTTAAGGATTGGATGCACGAGAAGCATTCCCTCTCAGTACTAGTTTTGGCTAGCAAGGCTGGGTATCAAGCATAAGAGTTGAAGGAAATAAACAAACATACAAGTGATAGAAACAAACATGCAATCTTCCTTGGAAGCACAAAAGATCTTAACTAGAGAATACTAAGCTTATGATCCAAACAAGAAGAAAGATGATGAAATTGTATTTCTAAAAGTAGTTTTCTCTTTTCCATTCAATTCTCAAATAGTGTTTCTACTGACCAGAGCCAGGTTTTCCAAAACCAACTAAATTTACTTAATGATCCCAAAGTGATACCAATACTAACAACAAAATCAATCATATAACATAAATTGCAAACTAAAATAAGATGTGCAAAAAGTAAATGATAGAACTTCTCATTAATATTCCATAATGGCAACTCACACCAAGGGATACATAGATATCTAGCTAGAGGAGAGATACTTCCACAATGCAAACCATCCTATATGATAACTTCTCTATTCATGATATGACTCTACTAAAAAGGTAAAAAGATAAAATATAATGATGTGATACCGTGGCACTCCCCCAAGCTTGGAACAAACCAAGGGGATGCCAAAACCTGATAACGAATTACTCATTCAGTGGTGGTGGTGTTCTCTCGATAAGATTTTCAATTAGTTTCTTCAAATCCTCAATCTCAAAGGTGTGAGTACAAATCAACTCTGAATTTTGCTCAATGCGGTTCATGATCATGTCGAACTGTGAACCCAGCCCTTGTGATTCTTTCCCCACTCTTCCTCCTTAAAGTGTTCTTTTCCTACATGGTTAGAACGAGGAATATCCCAATTGGAGGGTAATTTTTCCTTAGGCATCTTTTGGAATTGCTGCTCGTGTATGAGGGTATGGAAGGGATTCTTGTCGCGTGGAGGAAACGACCGAGGAGCCAAGCAAAGGCGCGGAACCTTCCCTCCAGTGGACATCCGTGTGGTCCTTTTGAGCTTGATATGACGTGTACTTACTCTAATACTTGCAATGGTGGTGCTACTATGCGGATGCTGGTCTTCCTTCACTTCCTCTTCAACTTCTCCCTTGATCTCCTCCTCCTACTTGGGGTCTTGGAGATCATCTTCCACAGGATTCTTTACCCTTATCATTGGTGGAGACCATCGTGCTTCTAAACTTGAGATTAGCTCCTGACAAAAATAGATCGAAAACAAAAACACGGAGAGAACACGATATACGAACCTCGAGGGATCTAGGGGATTATATATTACAAAGTTTAACAACAAAAGGTAGGTACTGGGAGAAAACGGGTCGGAGACGGGCTCTGGGGTGGCCACACCTCCTGGTGGCATGACCAGGTGGGCCCGTGCCACGGGGTGGTGTGAGCCACCCAGGCTCCGTTTCCGTCCCTCTTTCGACTCATTACCTTCCACATTAGATAAAAACTGCAAAATTATAAATTGAAAGGTTTTTCGCGGACCTTTTCTTACCAGAACTGTTACCTATTCGAAAACGGACTCTGCAGGTTTCTGAATTTGGTCTTTAATGAATTTTTCCGGACTCACCATTTGAATAACATCAATATCTTCATTGTAAGAATCTCCAGAAATATAGTGCTTGAGTCTTTGACCATTCACAACTTGTGTAGTGTTGTCTTTTAAGGAAGAAATTTTTATTGCACCTGAACGATACACCTCTTTAATAACAAAAGGTACTTCCCATTTTGAAAGTAGTTTTCCTACAAAAAATCTGAGACGAGACCTATACAATAGAACCTTCTCACCAACATGGAACTCTCTCTTAAGAATTCTCCTGTCATGCCATCTTTTAACTTTTTCTTTAAAGAGTCTAGCATTTTCAGATGCTTCACTTCTCCACTCATCTAAAGAACTCAAGTCAAACAATCTTTTCTTACCAGCAAGTTTGAAATCTCTATTAAGTTTTTTCACTGCCCAATAAGCTTTGTGTTCTAATTCTAAAGGCAGGTGACAAGCTTTTCCATAAACCATTTTGTAAGGAGACATTCCCATAGGATTTTTATAAGCAGTTCTATAAGCCCATAAAGCATCATTCAACTTTTTAGCCCATTTTTTCTAGATCTATTAACAATCTTTTGTAAGATGGATTTAATTTCTCTATTTGATATATCTACTTGCCCGCTAGTTTGGGGATGATAAGCTGAAGCAATTCTATGATTAACATCATATTTAGCAAGGGTCTTTCTAAAGCCACCATGAATGAAATGTGAACCTCCATCAGTCATAAGATACCTAGGCACACCAAACCTAGGAAAGATAACATCCTTAAGCATTTTTAAAGAGGTCTCACCATCGGCACTTTTTGTAGGTATGGCTTCTACCCACTTAGTAACATAATCAACGGCAACAAGAATATGAGTATAACCTTTTGAAGGAGGAAAAGGACCCATAAAGTTAAATCCCCAATAGTCAAATGGTTTAATAACAAGAGAGTAATTCATAGGAATTTCATTGCGTCTAGAAATATTACCAACTCGTTGACATTCATCACATGATAAGATAAACTTTCTTGCATCTTTAAAAAGTGTAGGCCAGTAAAAACTTGATTGTAGAACCTTTTGTGCGGTTCTATCTCCAGCATGATGTCCTCCATAGGCACTACCATGACATTTCCACAATATCTCTTTTTGTTCATATTCTGGAACACATCTTCGCATAATACCATCCACTACTTCTTTATATAAATGTGGGTCATCCCAAAAATAATGCCTCAAATCATAAAAGAATTTCCTTCTTTGCTGGGCTGTAAAAGTTGGAGGCAGATACTTGGAAACAATAAAGTTAGCATAATCAGCATACCACGGACTCTCTCACGAGCTTACCCCTATTGTAGCTAACTGTTCATTTGGAAAGCTATCATTAACAGGCATAGGATCAAAAGAAATGTTTTCCAATTGAGATAAATTATCAGCAACAGGATTTTTAGCACCTTTCCTATCTACAATATGTAGATCAAACTCTTGTAAAAGCAACACCCATCTAATAAGCCTAGGCTTAGCATATTTATTTGTCATAAGGTACTTAATAGCAGCATGATCAGTATGAATGGTAACTTTTGAATCAACAATATAAGGTCTAAACTTATCACAAGCAAAGACAACTGCTAAGAACTCTTTTTCAGTAGTAGCATAATTCTTTTGAGCAGCGTCAAGAGTCTTACTAGCATAATGGATAACATTCAACTTTTTATCTATTCGTTACCCAAGAACAGCACCTACAGCGAAATCACTAGCATCACACATAATTTCAAAGGGTAAATTCCAATCAGGTGGTTGGACAATAGGAGCAGTAGTTAAAGATTTCTTTAGAGTTTCAAAAGCTTCCCTAAAATCATCATAAAAAACAAAAGGTACATCTTTTTGGAGAAGATTAGTAAGTGGTTTTGATATCCTGGAGAAATCTTTAATAAACCTTCTATAGAAACCAGCATGATCAAGGATAGTATGAATACCTTTGATGTCTCTAGGACAAGGCATTTTCTCAATTGCTTCAACTTTGGCTCTGTCAACTTCAATGCCTCTTTTGGAAATTTTATGTCCAAGGACAATTCCTTCATTAACCATGAAGTGACATTTCTCCCAATTAAGAACAGGTTGTGCAGGCAGTTATCAAAAGAAGTTCCATAGACGGAAAAATCGTCCATGAATACTTCCACAATTTCTTCGTAAAAACCATGAAAGATAGCAGACATGCATCTTTGAAAAGTAGCAGGAGCATTACACAAACCAAAAGGCATATGCCTATAAGCACAGTTTCCATAAGGACACGTAAAAGTAGTTTTTTCTTGATCTTGTTATTTAACAACAATTTGAGAGAACCCAGAGTATCCATCAAGAAAGCAAAAATGAGTCTTTTTTAGACAAGCTTTCTAACATTTGATCAATAAAAGGCAGAGGGAAATGATCTTTCTTAGTAACTTTGTTAACCTTTCTGAAGTCAATGCACATCTTATAACCAACTACTACTCTTTGGGGGATAAGCTCATTATTCTCATTAGGCACAATAGTAATTCCTCCTTTCTTAGGGACACAATGAACAGGACTAACCCATTGACTATTAGCAATAGGATAAATGATACCAACATCAAGGAGTTTTAATACCTCATTTCTTACCACTTCCTTCATCTTAGGATTTAAACGACGCTGATGTTCTACCACTGGTTTTGCATTGGGTTCTATATTGATAGCATGCTGACATATAGTAGGAGAAATCCTTTTTAAATCATCAAGGGTATAGCCCATAACTCCTTGATGTTTCTTCAATACTTCTAATAATCTGTCCTCTTCCTTTCCTGAAAGTTTAGAACTAATAATAACAGGATATAATTTCTTATCATCGATGTAAGCATATTTAAGATCGTCAGGTAAAGGTTTTAGATTGAAAACTGGATCCTTTTTGGGTGGTAATATGGTACCCAAATCATCCACAGGTAAGTTATGCTTAAGCATCTTGGGTTGACGACGGAGAATCTCATCAGTCTCATTTATTTCTTCCATGAAGATCTCACTTTCGTGGTCTTCCATAAATTGCTGCAAAGCATTGTTAGGAGCAAGAGAAATATAAGCAAGTTGTTCAACTCTAAAATCCTCATTGGGAAATTCGTTTTCATAAGGAACTTTAGCAAATTTCGAAAAATTAATCTCATAAGATTCTCCATCAAATTTAGTTAAAATTTTCTCCCTCTTACAGTGTATAATGGCTCCACAAGTGTTCAAGAAAGGTCTACCAAAAATGATAGGATAGGTTTTACTAGCAGCTGAACCAAGTACTAGAAAGTCAGCAGGATATTTAATCTTACCACAAAGAACTTCCATATCTCTTACAATACCAATTGGAGAGATGGTCTCTCTATTGGCAAGGTGAATAACCACATCAATTTCTTCTAGTTTGCAGGGACCAATTTCATGCATAATTTCTTTGTAAAGCTCATAAGGAATAACACTTAAACTTGCACCAATATCTCATAAACCATAATAGCAATTATCACCAACTCTAATAGAAAGCACAAGGACACTAGCTTTTCTAGTTCTACTAGGGTGTGAAACAATATTAGAAGCATCCTCACAGAAGATAATGTGTCCATCTTATACACTTTTAGTGACAAGGTCTTTCACAATTGCTACTACAGGTTCAACATTTATTTGTTCATCGGGTTTTATAGCTCTCTTTGTACTTTTGTTAACCACACTAGTTATCATAGAATGCTCCTTTACCTTATCCGGGAAAGGTATTTTCTCGATATAAGGTTTAGGTAAAATACGATCAATGGTACAAACTTTAGTACTTCTAGTAGGAACACAATCAACAATATCTTTATATGGTGCATGATACTTGTTCCATTCCTTTTTGGGAATTTCAATATAAGAGGCAAAAGCCTTAAAACAGTTTGCAATAAGTTGAGAATCAAGACCATAAGCAACACTAATATTATGAAACTCATCAGTTCCCATAAAAGATTTAATGCATTCATAATCATAATTTATACCTGACTTTCTTCCTTTATCATTCTCCCATGCTTTAGCATTGTCTTGAATACGATCTAGAAGATCCCATTTAGCTTCTTATTCCATATGTGTAAATGATCCAGCACAAGAAGCATCCAGTAGATCCTTATCATGAGGAGAAAGCCTTGCATAAAAGTTGTTGATTATAATATTGTTAGGGAGATCATGAATAGGACATTTGAGCATTAGTAACTTCAATCTTCCCCAAGCTTGAGCTGTACTGTCTCCATCACGAGGCCAAAAGTTATATATTTGATTCTGATCTTTATGAATCTCACTAGGAGGATAAAATTTGGAATAAAAGAGAGGTACTATTTCCTCCCATTCAAGAGATTGGCCATTCTTTAGCAGCTTATACCATTCCTCAGCTCTTCCTTTCAATGATAACAAGAATAACTTCTTCTTAAATTGATCTATTGTAATACCTGCACACTTAAACAATCCACATAGTTCATGTATAAAGAGCAAATGATCACCGGGATGGACTCTCCCATCTCCAAAATAGTAGTTATCCATAACACGATCAACAATTTTTGTAGGTATTTTAGAAGTATCATTTTCAGCAGGTGGTGGTTCATCTACTACCTTAGCAGTGGTAGTAGCATTACGAAATAAGAAACTAAGTGAACTATCCATATTGAAATAAAGTAACTAACAAAAGTAAACAATACTCACAGTAGAAGTTTCCTTTACCAGTTCCACTCTTCAATAGCGCTTCACTCCCTAGCAACGGCGCTAGAAAATAGTCTTGATGACCCACAAGTATAGGGGGTGTATCGTAGTATTTTCGATAAGTAAGAGTGTCGAACCCAACGAGGAGCAGAATGTGTTGACAAGTGGTATGGACCAGGAATTCTCTGTAAATACTTATCAAACTAATTTTAGGGTTTTTTGATAATGCAGATAAATAAAGTACGAGTAAATAAAAGACAATAATAATAATTGCAGCAAGTGGCCCAATCCTTTCTTTAGCAAAGGATAAGCCGGTTGTATTACTTAAGATGACCAAACGTTCTCAAGGACACATGGGAATATCGTCAAGTGCTTTCGCTTAATATAGTTGATTGATCTTCTTTAGTTGGATAAGTGTTGCGTGGGTGAACCTATGCTAATGTACTGACCTTCCTAGGACTAATACATAATTGTGATTATACCCCTTGCAAGCATCCGCAACTACAAGAAAGTAATTAAGACAAAAACCTAACCACGGCCTTAAACTTTGAGATCCTACACTCCCTTGTGCAAAGGTTTCCTAATGGGGGTTCAGGTTTCTGTCACTCCGGCAACCCCACAATTAGTAGCCAAATACACAATGCATTCCCCTAGGCCCATAAAGGTGAAGTATCATGTAGTCGACGTTCACATGACACCACTAGAAGAATAACACCACAACTTAATTATCAAACCATTGAATCTTTCTCAACACAATTCCACTACTAACAACATGACTTCTCCCATGTCCTCAAGAACTAAAAGAACTACTCACAAGACATCATATGGATCAAGATCAGAGATGAAATAATGATAAGTAACAATCTGAACATGAACAATAATTCAATGGTTCCACTCAATAGCATCAACTACAACAAGTAATCAACACCGGGAAAGTTTCCCCTAAAAACTATGCAGGATTCAACCCAATTGTTATAGCGGTATGGAGTGGTGGTGATGGTGATGGTGATGATGATGGTGGAGATGACGATGATGATGATATCTATGAAGTCTAGCTTGATGATGGTGTTGATGGAGAGATATCCCCTCTCCGAGAAGGAATTTCCTCGGCAGATTTTTGCCTGCCGAAGAGCTCTTTCTCTCTCTGTAGTTTTCGCCCCGCAGAGGCGGTGGAACTTTTTTGTGGTCGCTCCCTGAGTCTTAGGGTTTCAAGGGGAATATATACGCCGAAGGGCGATGCTGGAGGTGGGGCCAGGGTGGCCACACCACCTGGTGGCACGGCCAGGGCTAGCCCGTGCTAGGGGGGGGGGGTGGGCCCCCTGTGGCCCATCTCCACTCCTCCTTCTGGCTTCCTTCGTCTTCTGGAAAAATAGGAGTTTCCGTATATTTTCTGGGATTTTCTGATCTTCGCCAATTTTGCACCCGGACAATGCCTTTTCCATCAGAATCCTGACTTCAGTGGTTCATCCTCCAAAAGTCATCAACCATGCATAAATAGATGAAATAACATAAGTATCATCTCTTAATATGAAATATATCAATGAATAACAGTAAATTATGATATAGAATAGTGATGCAAAATGGACGTATCAGACACATCATCCAAAATTCAACTGAGAAAATGGGAACATTCATGGCCAATCACCCAGAGCTGCTAGATGCTTTTAATGCCTGTGTGAACAACAACTTGACAGCGGAGGAATTTGAGGAGGCTTGGATTCAAATGATAAACACTAATAATGTTCGTGACAACGTGGATCTATTTTCACTATGGGAACAAAGAAAGGTTTGGGTACCAGCCTACTTTATGCATGCCTTTTTTCTGTTCCTGCAGACCACAACAAGAAGCGAAGGCTTCAACATAGTCCTCATGCATTACATCAAACCAAGTAATTCCCTATATGAATTTGTACAATAGTACATGTCGGTGCAATAGAAGATTTACACTACCGAGTTGAACGAAGAGACATAAACGGCTTTGACAAACCCGTAATGGTGGTGTGGAAGCATAATGGAGGAACAAATGGCAAAAACATACTGATATCTTTGATCTGGATTCACGGATGCAGTATAATAGTCTTTTTCCCTAGTAGACCTAGGTTTAATCAAACCTTGGGAAACAATGCTAAACGGAATTAAAAAGGACCTGTCAGCAAGACTTTGTCTTTTCGTTTTACCTTCGTTTACTAGACTAATCTAGTTTACTTTTTATCATGGATTGATTCAATGGTTGGAGATAGGATAGGGTTGAAGATCCACCTGTAGCTACACATCAAATGGTGTCAGGGGGATGACCCCTGGGTAGCCTGGACGGACAAGAACAAAGGCAGACGACTCATGTCTGACTAGCAGATCATAGTCGGACGCAGGCGCGTTATCTCGGCTACTAGACAGTAGCCAGAACAAGGAAGGGTGGCAAGACATGGATCCTTCTACACGGACGTAGCCGGACGCAATCAGGACAGAGGCAGGGCGATGTGGTGCACAGTGCACGGTACGCCCTGGTACAGCGACAAGACACACCACTACGAGACCATATCGAAGACTTTGTGGCTGATGGGGGAACAATGGATGGTTGCTAATGACATGCTCGCACGGTGTTCACTATGCCCACGACGACCCGCACGTCGCATACTCCCGATGAGAGCTGCCACTACTCGATACTGTAGATGACCAACCGGCTGGGGCCTGCCTATGGAACCCGCCAGCCGGACTGGCCAGTAAGATTGCTCCCCTAGCCTATATAAGGGGGGAAAGGCTCTCGTAGCAAGGGTTGGCATTTGAATATCTAGATAGTCCATACAGCTCGAGGAGCAGCTTGTATTCCAGATATCTCCCATAGTCAGATTGTAGGAGTAGGGGTGTTATCTCCATACGAGGGCCCTGAACCTGGGAACTTCTCGTGTCCCGCTACGCTTGTTTGTACCCAATCCCGCCTACAGACATTGTCGAGAGCTTCCCTGCTGATGAGGGGTAACCTCGGAAATGTCCATGGTGAAGGACTTAGGGTTTCGCGAAAAGAGAACGCTGGGGATTTCGTCGGATGTTAGGAAGTGGGACTCCCCTCCTTGGGCCGGCGGTGGGAAGGGGGAGGAATCCTCCTCCCCCACGAATCCGTGTCTTGCCCCACTTGGTCTCCTTGATCCCTTTCTTGGTTTTCAAGTAAACTCCAAGAAATCCTCTAGAACCTTCCAGAACATTCCGAAACCTTCTAGAATCTCCATACTAACACTCCGGAACATTTCCCAACTTAGAAAATGATCCCCAATATATGAATCTTATCTCCGGACCATTCTGGATCTCCTCGTGATGTCCCAGATCCATTCCGAGACTCCGAACAACATTCGGTCTCCAACGCAAATTCCATATCTACTTAAAACAACTTCGAACCTTAAGTGTGTCACCCTACGGTTCGTGAATATGCAGACATGATGAAGACACCTCTCCGATCAATAACCATCAGCGGGATCTGGAGATCCATAACGGCTCCCACATACTCAACGATTACTTCGTGATCGATAGAACCATTTAACATATGAAACCAATTCCCTTTGTCACGCGATATTATACTTATCCGAGGTTTGATCGTCAGTATCTTCATACCTAGTTCTTCCTCGTTACTGATAAGTACTCTTTACTCGTTCCATGTTATGTCATCCCTTGTGACCCAGTCACATGCTTGCAAGCTATCTAGATGACATTCCACCGAGAGGGCCCAGAGTATATCTATCCGTCATATGGATGGACAAATCCCAATCTTGGTCTATGCGCTTCAACACATACTTTCAGAATACCCAATGACACCTTTATAACCGCCCAGTTACGAAGTGGCGTTTGATGTCATCAAAGTACCCATCCGGTGATGGTGATTAACATAACCTCATGGTCGAAGGATTAGGTTACTATGTATTTCAAAGCTTACAACAATACGAACTTAATGACTTGATCTTATGCTATGCTTACTATGGGTGTGTGTCCATCACATCATTCTCCTAATGATATAACCTTGTTATTAATCACATCCAATGTCCATGATCAGGAAACCATGATCATCAATCAATCAACAAGCTAGTTCAACAAGAGGCTTACTAGGGACTCTTTTATGTTTACAAAACACACAAGTATTAGTGTTTCCTAATAATACAATTATAGCATGGGATGTAAACTTTCATCATAAACACAAAGATATAATAATAACCACTTTTATTATTGCCTCTTGGGCATATCTCCAACAGTCTCCCACTTGCACTAGAGTCAATAATCTTGATTACATGGTAATATACCGAACACCCATGGCGTTCTGGTGTTGGTCATGCTTTGCTCTAGGGAGAGGTTTAGTCAGCGGATCTGCTACATTCAGATCAGTGTGTACTTTGTAAATCTTTATGTCACCATCTTGGACATACTCGCGAATAGCATGGAACCGTAGCTTGATGTGCTTCAGCTTGCTATGTGACCTTGGCTCCTGTGCATTAGCTATGGCACCTGTGTTGTCACAGTAGATGGCCATCGGGTCCAACGCACTGGGAACCACGCCAAGTTCAGTAATGAACTCCTTCATCCATATGGCTTCTTGTGCAGCCTCCGAAGTAGCTATGTATTCCGATTCAGTTGAAGATTTCGCCACAACGCTCTGCTTGGCACTCCTCCAGCTCACTGCAGCACCATTCAAAATAAATACGTATCCAGACTATGACTTCGAGTCATCTGGATCGGTGTTCCAACTAGCATTAGTGTAACCGTTTACAACAAGCTGTTCATCACCTCCATAAGAAAGAACCATATCCTTAGTCCTATTCAGGTACTTTAGGATATTCTTGACCGCTGTCCAGTGTTCCATTCCAGGATCACTTTGATATCTTCTAGTCAAACTAATAGCATGTGCTATATCCGGTCTTGTACACAGCATGGCATACATGATAGAACCTATGGCCGAGGCATAGGGAATTTTATTCATCTTTTCTCTATCTTCTGCCGTAGCCGGACTTTGAGTTTTACTCAAGGTCTTACCTGACAACATGGGCACGAACCCTTTCTTGCTCTCTTCCATTCTAAACTTCGTTAGAACTTTGTCTAAGTATGTACTTTGTGAAAGCGCTATTAGGCGTCTTGATCTATCTCTATAAATCTTGATGCCTAGAATATATGCCGCTTCGCCAAGATCCTTCATCGAAAAACTATTATTCAAATAGGTTTTGACGCTATTAAGAAGTTCTATATCATTCCCAATCAACAATAGGTCATCTACATATAGTACTAGGAATGCTACAGAGCTCCCACTCACTTTCTTGTAAATACAAGCTTCTCCATAAGTTTGTATAAATCCAAAGTTTTTGATTACTTTATCAAAACGTTGATTCCAACTCCGAGATGCTTGCTTCAGTCCATAAATGGAGCGCTGAAGTTTGCATACCTTGTCAGCATCTTTAGGATCGACAAAACCCTTGGGTTGTACCATATACAACTCTTCCTGAATGTCACCATTAAGGAACGCCGTTTTGACATCCATCTGCCAAATTTCATAATCGAAATATGCAGCGATTGCTAACATAATCCTCACAGACTTTAGCTTCGCTACTGGTGAGAAAGTCTCATCGTAGTCAACTCCTTGAATTTGTCGGAACCCTTTCGCGACAAGTCGAGCTTTATAGACGGTAACATTACCATCAGCATCTGTTTCTTTTGAAAATCCATTTGTTCTCGACAGCCTTACGGCCATCCGGTAAGTCCACCAAAGTCCATACTTGGTTTTCGTACATGGATCCCATTTCGGATTTCATGGCTTCTAGCCATTTGTCGGAATCTGGGCTCACCATAGCTTCTTCATACGTCGCAGGGTCATCAGTGTTGTCCACTAACATGACGTTCAAGGCAGAGTCATACCACTCAGGAGTGGTACAGACCCTCGTTGACCTGCGAGGTTCAGTAGTAACTTCGTTCGAAGTTTCATGATCATCATCATTAGCTTCCTCTCTAGTTGGTGCAGGCGGCACAGAAACATCTTCCGGTGCTGCGCTACTCTCAACTCCAAAAGAAGGTTCAATAACCTTGTCAAGTTCTACTTTCCTTCCAGTCACTTCTTTCGAGAGAAATTCCTTCTCCAGAAAGGATGCATTCTTAGCAACAAAAACTTTGCCTTCGGATCTATGATAGAAGGTATACCCAATTGTTTCTTTAGGGTATCCTATGAAGACGCATTTCTCCGTTTTGGGTTCAAGCTTATCAGGCTGTAACTTCTTTACATATGCTTCGCAACCCCAAACTTTAAGGAACGACAACTTAGGTTTCTTACCAAACCACAATTCGTACAGTGTCGTTTCAACGGATTTAGATGGTGCCCTATTTAAAGTGAATGCGGCTGTCTCTAATGCATAGCCCCAAAATGATAACGGTAAATCTGTAAGAGACATCATAGACCGAACCATATCTAAGAGAGTTCGATTACGACGTTCAGACACACCATTACGCTGTGGTGTTCCCGGCGGTGTCAACTGTGAAAGTATTCCACATTTCTTTAAATGCATGCCAAACTCATAACTCAGATATTCACCTCTGCAGTCAGAACGCAGAAACTTAATCTTCTTGTTACGATGATTTTCCACTTCACTTTGAAATTCCTTAAACTTCTCAAAAGTTTTGGATTTATGTTTCATAAAGTAGACATACCCATATCTACTCAAGTCATCCGTGAAAGTGAGAACATAACGATATCCACCACGCGATGCTACACTCATTGGACCGCACACATCGGTATGTATTATTTCCAATAAATCCGTAGCTCGCTCCATTATTCCAGAGAATGGAGTCTTAGTCATTTTTCCCATTAGACATGCTTCACATCTTTCAAGTGATTCAAAATCAAGTGATTCAAGAAGTCCATCAGAATGGAGTTTCTTCATACGCTTCACTCCAATGTGACCAAGACGACAGTGCCACATGTATGTAGAATTATCATTCAATTTTATTTGTTTAGTATCTATGTTGTGAACATATGTATCACTACTATCGAGATTCAATAAGAATAAACCATTCATCTCAGGTGCATAACCATAAAAGATATTACTCATATAAATCGAACAACCTTTATTCTCAGACTTAAAAGAGTAACCGTCTCGCAATAAACAAGATCCAGATATAATGTTCATGCTTAACGCAGGCACCAAATAACAATTATTTAAATTTAAAACTAATCCCGATGGTAGATGTAGAGGGAGCGTGCTGACAGCGATCACATCAACCTTGGAGCCATTTCCAACGCGCATCGTCACCTCGTCTCTCGCCAGTCTTCGTTTATTCCGTAGCTCCTGTTTCGAGTTACAAATATGAGCAACCGAACTAGTATCAAATACCTAGGCACTACTACGATTACTAGTAAGATACACATCTATAACATGTATATCGAATATACCTTTCTTCTTGATGTTGCCGTTCTTCAGATCCGCCAGGTATTTGGGTCAATTACGCTTCCAGTGACCAGCACCCTTGCAGTAGAAACACTCAGTTTCAGGCTTAGGACCAGCCTTGGGCTTCTTAGCAGGTGCGGCAGCTTTCTTGCCATCCTTCTTGAAGTTGCCCTTGTTCTTAGGCTTTCCCCGTTTCTTGAAATTGGTGGTCTTATTGACCATCAACACTTGGTGCTCCTTCATGATCTCCACTTCAGCAGTTTTCAGCATGAACGATAGTTCAGGCAACGTTTTGTTCATGCAGTGCATATTGTAGTGCATCACAAAGTTCTTGTAACTTGGTGGCAGTGATTGGAGGACACGGTGAATCCCCAATTCATTAGGAATCGGTATCCCCAACTCTCGGAGTTTGTTTGCGTGCCCAGACATGGTGAGCACGTGCTCGCTAACGGAGCTACCCTCTTCCATCTTGCAGGCAAAGAACTTCTCGGAAGCTTCATAGCTTTCCATGGCCGCGCGAGTCTCAAAAATGAGTTTGAGCTCCTTAATGATCTCAAACGGGTCATGGTGCTCAAAACGCTTTTGAAGTTCCGATTCTAAACCGTACAGGATGGCACACTGAACTATGGAGTAGTGATGTTTCCGAGTGGCATAAACATTCTTTACGTCATCGGTGGCATCTTCTGCAGGTGGGTCACCTAGCGGTGCTTCGAGCACATAGGTCAACTGACCAGCCCCGAGGACGATCTTCAGTCCACGGAACCAGTTCGTTAAATTGCTTCCATTGTTCTTAAGCTTTTCTTTCTCTAGGAACGCATTGAAATTGATGGAAACGTTCGCCATAATCTACAACAAATTTGCAAGTAGTTTAGACTAAGTTTATGATAAATAGTGTTCAAATTTAATTCTTAAATCAACTAGGTGAACTCCCACTCAAAACAACATCCCTCGAGTTGTTTTAGTGATTACACGAACCAAATCCACTACACCAAGTCCGATCATCACGTGAGATGATGTAGCTTCATCGGCGAACAATCTTCATGTTCATCATATCAATCATATGACTCATGCTCTACCTTTCGGTATTCCGTGTTCCGAGACCATGTCTGTACATGCTAGGCTCGTCAAGATTAACCTTAGTTTCCGCATGTGCAAATCTGGCTTGCACCCGTTGTATGCACACGTAGAGTCTATCACACCCGATCATCACGAGATGTTTCGAAACGACGAGTCTTAGCAATGGTGCCAACTAAGGAAGAACACTTTATTACTTGATATTTAGTGAGAGGGATCATCTTATAATGCTACCGTCGCGATCTAAGCAATACAAGATGCATAAAGGATTAACATCACAGGCAATTCATAATTAGTGTGATATGATATGGCCCTTTCTTCTTATGCCTTCGATCTCCATCTCCAAAGCACGGACATGATCTCCATCATCACCAGCATTGCGTCAAGGTCCGTGGCGCCGCTTCATGGTTGTTCATCTTCACTAGCAACTATTACAACTACTTGGAACAAAGCTATTACAAGATGAATCGACACGCAGGTCTTAACAGAATTAAAAACAACCATTAGGCTCCTGCCGGTTGCCATATTACAACAAGGATCATTGCATACATAAAATACAATCACAATCACATGTAGGCCATATCACATCACAAAACCCCTGCAAAAACAAGTTAGACGCCTCTAATTTTCTTTGCAAGTTTTACGTGGCTTGGGGCTTTCGACTAAGAACGCATCTTACCTACGAAACTGAACCACAACGTTGATACAAGTGCTATCAAGTGCAAAGTGTAGATTTGATCTATACTATGATGGGAGAGACAGACACCCGCAAAGCCACTTGTGCAATATGAGTTGCATGTCAAGCGTGGAGCAAGTCTCATGTACGATGACATGTAATGTTAGCCCGAGCCGCTTCATCCCACCATACCGCAAGATGCAAAGTACACACATAGCAAAAGACGACACGATCATCAACGCCCACAACCTCATTGTGTTCTACTCGTGCAACAGATCTACGCATAGACAAGGCTCTGATACCACTGATGGGTTCGTAGCATGGAAAACAAAAATTTTCTACCGCAAGAGCGAACAAAACCCAGATCTAATCTAGATAAAAGCCAAGATCTAATCTACTAGACATGAGCAACGAGATAGATCGGTACTAACCCTCGTAGAACCGAAAGCGTTAACGAGATTAAATCTCGTGGATGATGTAGTCGATCACTTGCCGATCTCAAGATCGTGTGGACGATCCTTCCGGCGCCGCGTTCCGGCAGCGCTTCCGCAGACGGTCACACATGCGGAGTCGAAGCAGACCTTCCTCTCCCCGTTCCAGCGAGCAGCGGAGGTAGTAGATCTTCTCCACGGAATCCCAGCAGCACGACGGCGTGGTGGTGGTGGTGGAGGTGAGAATTCTGCAGGGCTTCGCCTATGCCTGTGCAGAAGAAAGGTGGAGGAGAGAGGCGGCTGAGATTGGTTGTTATGATAGGAGGGCAAGAGGGGGCGCCCCCTCCCTTCTATTTAAAGGAGGGAGGCGCGCCTGGGAGAGGGAGTCCTAGTAGGACTCCCCTCCTTGGGCCGGCGGTGGGAAGGGGGAGGAATCCTCCTCCCCCACGAATCCGTGTCTTGCCCCACTTGGTCTCCTTGATCCCTTTCTTGGTTTTCAAGTGAACTCCAAGAAATCCTCTAGAACCTTCCAAAACATTCCGAAACCTTCTAGAATCTCCATACTAACACTCCGGAACATTTCCCAACTTAGAAAATGATCCCCAATATATGAATCTTATTCTCCGGACCATTCCGGATCTCCTCGTGATGTCCCAGATCCATTCCGAGACTCCGAACAACATTCGGTCTCCAACGCAAATTCCATATCTACTTAAAACAACTTCGAACCTTAAGTGTGTCACCCTACGGTTCGTGAATATGCAGACATGATGAAGACACCTCTCCGATCAATAACCATCAGCGGGATCTGGAGATCCATAACGGCTCCCACATACTCAACGATTACTTCGTGATCGATAGAACCATTTAACATATGAAACCAATTCTCTTTGTCACGCGATATTCTACTTATCCGAGGTTTGATCGTCAGTATCTTCATACCTAGTTCTTCCTCGTTACTGATAAGTACTCTTTACTCGTTCCATGTTATGTCATCCCTTGTGACCCAGTCACATGCTTGCAAGCTATCTAGATGACATTCCACCGAGAGGGCCCAGAGTATATCTATCCGTCATATGGATGGACAAATCCCAATCTTGGTCTATGCGCTTCAACACATACTTTCAGAATACCCAACGACACCTTTATAACCGCCCAGTTACGAAGTGGCGTTTGATGTCATCAAAGTACCCATCCGGTGATGGTGATTAACATAACCTCATGGTCGAAGGATTAGGTTACTATGTATTTCAAAGCTTACAGCAATACGAACTTAATGACTTGATCTTATGCTACGCTTACTATGGGTGTGTGTCCGTCACATAATTCTCCTAATGATATAACCTTGTTATTAATCACATCCAATGTCCATGATGAGGAAACCATGATCATCAATCAATCAACAAGCTAGTTCAACAAGAGGCTTACTAGGGACTCTTTTATGTTTACAAAACACACAAGTATTAGTGTTTCCTAATAATACAATTATAGCATGGGATGTAAACTTTCATCATAAACACAAAGATATAATAATAATCACTTTTATTATTGCCTCTTGGGCATATCTCCAACAGCCATGTGCTGGTTCACTAGGCGGATCCAGCCTCTGTAGCACCATGCCGAGTTGATGCATAAATACACTTAAGATAGGAGGGATCCCATGCGAATTTCGCGAGATAACTTTTCTACTAACTCCATCAAACTCCAGCTCAAGGACATCGTCAAGGTGAAGGACAAGAAGCGTGGCTTCAAGATCACCTTCGACATGTTCGAGTGTGGCAAGTGCCCAGAGGTATCTTCTGTTTCCTTTGTTGCTCGTTACATCTCTAAGGTTTTTCCGATTTAAAGTTGTCTATCTAACACTCCCATGTATCCTAGATGGTGACCTTGGCGGCAGATCAAATGGCCTCCCAAGTCTATGATCCTAAGCTGAAGGATATCCAGGTGGTGTCCGACGATGATGCCCCGAGGATCAACCAGCTCCGGCGGCACGAAAGCGGAAGAGCTCCACCTCTAACGTTGCTGCCGAGGCCAAGAAGAAGAAATCGGAGAGTGGAGTCTCCAAACATTCCACTACCGCCTTAGAGGTTGAGAAGAAGAAGAAGTCCACCGGCATTCCCCTCACCAAGGCTCCTGCCGTGGAGTAAGTACTTTCATTCTCCGGCTTGTATTTTTCAGTTCATACCCTTTTTCAACTCTTGTACTTATACTTTGTACGTTTCAGGAGGAAAGACGATGTTAGGTTGAAGCTATCCTCCAAGGGTGTTGGAGGGTCAAAAAACATTCGTGATATGCTAACGAAGGACTTGTCCGCCAAGTCCTCTCCCGCCACTGACCCCCGTCATCCCTGAGATCTCCGCCATGTAGACAGATGTCAATCCAATTCTTGATGTCTCAGGATCTGTCGAGGCAGATGTTGCTCCCAGCAGCCAGGCGATGCAAGAGAGCACTTCCTCCAAAGTGGCTGAAGCTTTGGCTAAGGATGCCACTGATAAAGGGAAGGAAGTGGTGGAAGAGGTGGACATGGAAGCAACGATCAAGGCGGGAGCCTCCGAGCCATCATCTGATTTGAAGGCGCAACAGACGGCTAGGGCTTCATCCATGCCTCCGGCTTCAACCTCTCCAGTAGTTGCGACTCCTCCGATGTTGAGCCTAGATGACCTCATAAAGCATGCCGATGTAATCTATAAGAACACCCGGTCCTTCCATGATTCCTAAGCTCATCTGGCCAACAATCTTAGGATCATTGCGATCGTAAGTTTTTTGAACTTCACTTCTTTTACTTTGTGTAGTATATCCCACTGTAGCCCCCGAGCTCTTAGGCGGATAAACTAATAGTTATTGGCATGAGTGCTCCAAAGAACTAATTGTAGAACTTGTCCATGTAGCCCCCGAGCGTTTAGCTGAAATTGTAAAGTTCTGACTAGATGCTCTAGAGAAACTAGCTTGTTTAAAATTGTATACTGTAGCCCCCGAGCATTTAGTTGAAACTTGAATAGTTCTGACTAGATTATCTAGAGAAACTAAACATGTCGACATCTTGTGCAGAATGAGAATAAACGAAGAATATCCGCCAATGAGAGGTTTGCTTCTCTACGAAAGGAACTGGATCTTGAACAGGGTAAAACCAAATTCCTGAAGGAATAGATCGAAAATAACCAGAGTTTGTTTCCTACAACAGCTCCTTACTTTTCTCATTGAATTATTTCTTCCGTCTTCTGATAGCACTTTCTGATTTTTGTCTTACAGAAGCCATTGCCAAGGCCAAGAGCTTCGTCGAGCAATCCAAGCATATCTAGGAGCTCGATGATGAGAATAAAATCCTGAAAAAAGACTTGGCCGATGCCATCAAGGGTCATGAGGCATCGACGAAAGTGCTGCAAAAATCTGCCGACTCCGAGATGCAGCGCCTGAAAGACGAGATTGCCCAGCTCAAGGAACATAACCATGCTGCCAAAGAGCAGAACGCTAGGAACCTTGAGGTGTACAAGACCGTCCAGAAGGAGCGAGATGCATTGGCAGAGTCATGCTCTCAAGCAGAGACGAGCATCTTTGGTAACCTTTCTCCGTCTTGGTCATTTCTGTATTGTAGACGATTCTTTGATTGGTTTGTGCTCATGGTCCTTGTTTCTTTGCATACCATAGTCCCTATTGGCTTAGCCAATTTGGGAGAAGGTGCTACAGACCTCAAGGAACGCATGATTCTTGCCGGCAACTTTGTCAGCACCCGCCTTGCTCAAGCCAAGGAGATTACCCAGCCTATGGGGATTAATATCAAGGCGGAAGACTCAGCAGCTAAGTATGCAGAAATCCTGCGTCGAGCCCCCGAGAAAGTCAAGGACTAGAAAGCCTCTTGCATCCAGGCTGGTGCAAGGATGACCCTGTCCCTGGTCAAGGAACACTACGATAACACCGACATCGACTTGGCAACCTCCGGCATGCCCAAGCTGGACGAGGAAGGACAAGATATCGATAGCGATGCTATTTGGAACTCCCTCGCCAGCTTCGATACCAGAGTTGCCAAGATGGTCAAGGTGGATGTCTTCGTGCCTGCCGAGATCCATGATGAAGACATGGCCTCGTCTGAGTCTAGCCCCTCTCCTTTAGAGTTTGACGATCTCTCCCGGCCTGGCTCTCCTGATGATGCCACCATGAAGCCCCCTACAGCAGAGCCATAAAAAATGTTTTTATTAAATGTGTCTCTCCAAAGTGTATGCGGAAAAAACTTATGTTTGGCTAAAGCAGAAAAACTTGTACTCAAGCTTCCTGCAACTTATCTTTTTCTAGCATGTGTATATTTTTTTAAGAAAGTGCTGGCTTATCCATTATTCTGGTTCGTCTGCTTGACCTTTCGTGAGACGGAAGACTCGCAGCTCATAACTATGCTCTCAGGTGATGATGCTTAATAGCACCATCAAGAACCTAAAAGCAAAATCGTCGGCTTTGAGTGCCGAAAAGTCACTACTCTGGAATCCACATAAAAACTTCAGAAAACGTGTAGACCAAAAAACTTAAGCTAGCTCCCGTAGGCAGAATTTTCACAAGGGCAAATGCAACCTTGCACATAAAGGGTTTATATGATCCAAAAATGAACAACTAAAGGAGGTAAAAGATAAGAGAATATGAGTGAACCAAATGCTTTATTTCATTGGTCATATAAGAAACTTATTACATAATATAAATATGCTAAGTGTAAAAGGGACGTAGTTGTGCTATGTTCCATGGCCGATCTGTCTCCGGGTAATCATCATCGGAGTCACGTTGCTTGCGCTTGCGAATTTTTGGCCTACCTTTCAACTCGTGAATATAGACGAGGTAATAGGAACCATTGAGCAATGCTTCGCTTATGACGAACGGTCTTTCCCAAGGCAGGGATAGTTTTTGTGATTTCTCCTGCTTGAGTCGAAGTACAAGATCTCCCTCTTTAAATTACTGATGCTTTACGCAGCGACTATGGTAGCCATGCAACTTCTGCTGGTAGATGGTGGATCTCTAGCATGCCAGCACGTGCTCTTCTTCAAGTAGGTCCACAGATAGTCGTTTGGATTCTTCAGCGTCATCTTCCTTGTAGGCGGAAACTCTTGGTGCATCGTGGAGGATGTTGGATGGGAGGACTGCTTCTGCTCCATAAACCATGAAGAAAGGAGTTAAGCTGGTGGATATGTTAGGTGTTGTTCGTAAACTCCACAAGACAGATGGTAGTTCTTCCGCCTAGGCTCCAGCTGCTCTACGTAGCGGTGCCTCTAAGCGTGGCTTGATTCCGTGCAGAATTAGTCCATTGTCCCTTTCAACTTGTCCATTTGACTATGGACGTGCCACAAATGCTAGGTCAAGGCGGATGCCTTTCTCATGACAGTACTCCTCAACTTCTCCGAGAGTTAAATTTCTGCCATTGTCGGTGATGATGCTATGCGGGAGACCAAATCTCACCACCAAATCCCGGACAAATTTTAGGGTTGTTGCCCCATCAAGATTTCTAATGGGTTTAGCTTCAATCCATTTTGTGAATTTGTCCACTAGTACTAGCAAGTGTGTGAATCCATAGGGTGCTGTCTGCAAAGGCCCCACCATGTCCAGCCCCTAGACTGCAAATGGCCAAGTTATTGGTATTTTTTCGCAATTCTTCAGCTAGAACACTTGGTTATCTTGCATAAAACTAACACCAAAGGCATGTTTGTACCAACTTGTCGGTGTTCGCCTTGGCAGTTATCCCATAGAGTCCTTGTCAGAAGGCCTTAGCCACCAACGATCGGGGAGCGGCATGGTGCCCGCAATCTTTGGGATGTATTTCTCTAAGGATTTCGATACCTTGCTGCTAGGAGACGCGTCGAAGGAAAACTCCTGTGGTACTACTCTTATATAGCTGGCCATCAATGATGATGTAGCCTTTTGCTATGCGTACTATTTGCCGGTTTCGACTTTGTTGGCGGGCAAATTTCCGTCTTGTAGATAATCCATGAACGGCTTCGTCCAAGCCGGAGAGGTCACTGTTACTATGTTAATAAATGAATCCACTCTATCCGGGTTGTTGGGTCCGCTCCCTTCATGGATGGAGTCCGTAAATGTTCCAGGAAAATGCCTGGGAGAATTGGTCGACAAGATGATCCAAGCTTTGACAGCAGATCTGCCGCCTCATTATGCTCCCTTTTGACGTACTTGACTTCGTATCCGTCGAAGCACTTGGCTATTTCATCTACTTCGTCTCGATATGCCGCCATCATAGGGTTCCGCGCGTTCCAGGTGCCAGCTACTTGCTGGGCAACCAAGTCAGAATCTCCACAACAAACTATGCGCTTGATGCCAATATCCTTGGCTATGCGAAGTCCGTGAATGAGGGCCTCATATTCCTCCATGTTGTTGGTAGCATTGAAGTGGATCTGTAGGGTGTATTGCAACTTCTCTCCTGTTGGTGATTGTAATAATACACCAGCCCCCGAGCCATTGAGTAACTTCGATCCGTCAAAGTACATGACCCAATAATCTGGCTCTAGCACAGGAGTGTCTTCTGACAAACCTGTCCAATCTGCAAGAAAATCCGCCAATGCTTGTGATTTGATAGCGTCACATTTCTTGTAGGTGATGTCGAAGGTGGCAAGTTCAATGCCCCACTTTGCCACTCTCCCTATAGCATCGTTGTTGTTGATTATGTCAGACAATGGAGCTTTGCTCACTACTGTGATAGGGTGCTCCTGAAAATAATGCCTTAACTTACGTGAAGCAAGGAAAACTCCATAAGCTATCTTCTGGTAGTGCGTGTAATGCTGCTTGGATTCCGTCAAGACCTTGCTTACATAGTAAACGGGCCACTGAACTCCGTACTCGTGCGTTGGTTCCTTGCGCTCCGCCACAACGACGATGTTGATTACTCGGTCGGTTGCCGCCATGTAAACTAACATAGGCTCCCTTGGCACCGGTGCTGCAATTATAGGTGGGGAGGAGAGTATTCTCTTCAACTCCTGAAGTGCTGCGTCAGCTTCGTCCGTCCATGTGAATTTGTCTGCCTTCTTGAGCAACTTGTAGAGCGGCATAGCCTTCTCACCAAGTTGGCCGATGAACCAGCTTACTGCTGTGATGCAGCCTGTGAGCCTTTGTATGTCCTTCAGGCATGTTGGGCGTTTGATGTCGAGGATGGCTTTCATTTTCCCCGGGTTCACCTCGATTCCGTGATGCGAAACGATGAAGCCCAATAGTTTGCCGGATGGTACCCCGAAGACGCACTTCTTGGGGTTTAGCATCATGTTGTATTTCCGGAGATTGTCGAAGGTTTCTTGCAAATCAGTGATAAGATCATTTGATTTCTTTGACATTACCGTGATGTCGTCCATGTAAGCGTGTATGTTGCGACTTATTTGGTCGTGCAGGCAATGTTGCATCATCCGCTAGTACGTAGCACCAGCATTTTTCAACCCAAAGGGCATCGTGACGTAGCAATACGTGCCATAGGGTGTGGTGAACGAAGTGGCCAATTGGTCCGACTTTCGCATCCGAATCTGGTGGTATCCTGAATAGGCATAGAGAAAACACAGAAGTTCCGAGCCAGCCATCGAGTCAATAACTTGGTCAATGTGAGGCAAAGCAAACAGATCCTTTGGACACACTTTGTTCAAGCCGGTGGAATCAACGCACATTCTTAATTCATTGGTTCCCTTTTTGGGGACAAGTACAGGATTTGCCACCCATCGGGTGTGAATAACTTCTCGGATAAAGCCAACCTTAAGTAACCTAGCTATTTCTTTGCCTATAGTCCTTCGTCTTTCATCACCAAAGTGTCGTAGAGGTTGCTTCACTAGTTTGGCATTAGGATCAATATTCAAGCTGTGCTCGGCGAGTTCCCTAGGTACATGTTGGGGGGATACCCCCGGGTAGGGTCACGCCGGGGTATAAAGGCCGAGTTAGCCAAGGTACGGCAAGGTCAAAGCGTATGCTGGCCGAGTCACCTCAAGGCAGGCCGACTTACGGAGTAACCTGGACCGGAGGATGTCCACCTAACTGTGTCCCGGCCGACGTATGTCGTATGCCGACAGGCTTGTTGTATCTTGTATGCAGGTACCCACGAGGTCGGATTAACCAGACATGATCCGGGTTATATCAGGCTTGCAAGAGAAGGAAGGTATCTCGCTGGTCAAAAGGTGGTCACTGTACGCTGGAGCGTGAGCGAAGCAGACAGAGGGAAGGACCACCGAGGCGTGGCCGACAAGGATGACGTAGCCTGTGTCGGATGACTCTGGCGCCGCAGAGGCTCACATAGCCTCTGCATGGCTTACGATGGCAAAAGGTGACCCGGTCAGCTTACTATTTTGGGAGAGGCATATTCCCAGGAATATGCCTCCATGTATGCCCTAGCTAGTAGCCTGGCCTCCCCTTTATAAGGAGCGCCAGGACCTCAGTAGAAGGGGATCGCGAGTTGTTTTGCCCTACGCGTGAGTAGTTGGTAGTGGTGAGAGTAAGAGAGCTCGTCCTTCCTCCTCTCCCCAATACAGCTCAAGGAGCATCTATAAACTTGGTGAACCTTAAGAATACAAAGCATCTGTGTGTGGAATCACCACACTATCCCTCCCTGTATTCCCCTAGTGCATATTGGCCCCACCTTTAGCCTATCCATGGCATCTGCCGTGACACCACCACGATAGTTGGCACCCACCTTGGGGCTAGCGGCGCTAGCAGGAGTGAAGATCCGGACGGGAAGCATCATCGGCAACGGCGAGCGCATCGTCTCTGGGCTCGTTCAGCGCTTTGGAGTGATGGACTATGCCAGCGACAATGCTGGCTACTTCGGCAAGCAACCTCCACCATGCAATGGCGTCTTCGTCAAGCTTGGCGCCCACAGGATCTACATCGGCGTTGATGTGTCTTGCGTTCACCCGCGGCACATCGTCGAGGGAGGCGAGCCACCCCTTAGCGCGGCTCATGGTGCGTGTATCACTCGCTCTCCGGACCGCGCTGAGGTGATGATGACATCGCCTGACGCTGGCGCGAGCAAGGACCCGACACCAGATTCGGAGGTAACACCCAGGGCGCCCAGGAAAAGTAGAGGTCCACCGCTAGAAAGGCCAGAAAACGTATTGCAGCAGGCGATAGATAGCTTGGAAATCCCCATAGCACCTTTAGTAGATCCGGCTCAGGCACATCTGAGTTAGAGGAGACTAGGCAGAAAATACCAGAGGGTGCGAAAAAGATAGCCGCGGCTCAGCAGTCATTGAACATGACGCTGCGTGAGTACGCAAGAGCAAATAAGGTAGATGCTGTAAAAGTAAAAGGGAGAAATCTCATCAGTGAGATGAACAAAGAGGGTGATACTAGAGTTGAGGAATCAGAGAACCCTTTGTCCATGGGGTTGCCGAAGTACAGCACCCCGGCAAAGAACCTCAGAGCAGCGGATGCAGCTGCATCCGAGTTAGAAGGTTTGACAGGTGAAGCCCGGCAGAGACAGCAGGAGAGGGTCAACGAGTTAGTTCGGATCGCTAACAGGCAGAATGAGGAGTTGCTCAGGGCTAACCCGGCGAGAGCTGGAGCTTCCAAGGTAGTTTATTTGGCAGTGGGAAACCCGGAGAAATCCGCTAGAGCTGCATCATCACCTCATGAGGGCCCTAGAAGAGAGGAAGTGGTAACCTCGGCGAGGAGAAACAAGCAGATAGTCCCATATGACCCGGCAAGGGCAGGGAAAGGAAAAGCAGTGCAGGGAAATGAGGATCGACAAAGTGTCAACCAAGGTGAAGCTGGCCGAGGTAACCGCGACCAAGGCAATGCCGGTCAAGGAAACGCTGTAAACGGTAATGCCGGACAGCGTAACTTGGCGGTTGTAGGGCAACCGCAGCAGCGGAATATACCATGGCAAGAGCGAAGTGCCGGTCAAGGTATGCAATAGAGATGCGCTCCACAAGAGCAAGACAAATACAACGACGGTGATTCAGAAATGGTGAATGCGGGATACCCTAGGCCGGACTATCATGTGATAGGGTCAAGGTTGGGAAGCAGGAACTTGATGCCTGACGACGCCAGGTTAAAGCTGGATCGGCTCTATAGGTCGGAGCAAATTGAGGGCAAGGTCCTCCGGGTCCAGCATGATTTGGGCCCCGGATCATGAAAGAGCCTCCAGTACCTAACTTTCAGTTACCCAGAGGCACGAAAACATATGACGGTAGCACCAAGCCAGAGGATTGGTTAATCAACTATGCAACTGCAGTGAAGATTGCTATAGGCAACTTGAGATGGGCGGTGAGATACGTACCTCAGATGCTGGAGGGGCCATCGAGGGTATGGTTAAACAATTTACTACCCAGTAGTATCAATTGCTGAATCGATTTTGAGGAAATGTTCGTCAGTAACTTCTCGAGCACGTATCAAAGGCCGAATAGGCCACAGACCCTAGTAATGTGTAAGCAGAGGCCAAATGAAACAGACCGGGAGTTCCTAACCCGCTGGTGCAACGTGAGAAATTCATGTGAAGGTGTGATTGAGTCTCAAGCCATAGCTTGGTTCGCACAAGGGTGTAGATATGCAAGCATGTTGTGGCAAAGGTTACAAAGGGATATGCCAACTACCCTGGCAGAGACAATCCGGATTGCTGATTCTTATGCTTTGGGTGATCCGACTCAACCCCGGCTTATGTCAAACGAGTCAAATGAGGAGTACTACCAGCGAGATGGAGCCGGATCATCCCGGCGAAATGATTACCGGGGTAAGAGAAGAGATGATAGACCGGATTACAGGTACAGCTCGCAACAAGTTGCTGCTGTAAATCAAGATCAACCCGGAGCAGGGAGTAATCAGCGTCAGAAAACTGGAGGGCAACAGTGGACTCCAAGAAGTGATGGCAAGAAAACTTGGACGCCAGAGCAGAAGAAACAGTGGCAAGAAAAGAAAGACCGACCGAGGTATACGTATGAGGCAATGCTGGATCAGCCGTGCAAATTTCACACGCCAAACCCGAGTAACCCGGCGGGTCATACAACCCGACAATGTGAGTGGATGAGGAAGATAGAGCAAAGTGGCTCGGGGAATGCTCAGGAACCCCAGAACGATCAACCTCGGCAGGAGTTACCTCGGCAGTAGTTGCTCTCCGTAGCAAACACACAACAGTTGATGTTACCACCACCTCCGCCGAGGTATGATAATCATGAGAGAAGGGATGCAGTGCATTAGGTGGAAAACCAGCATCATCCAGATCAAAGGTACCCCGACAATGAGGGGAGAAATGAATATAGGGAGCATCACCAGAGTTACTGTGTGTTTACCACAGAGGAAACGGATAGAAAGAGCTTGCAACACCGACATATGGAAGTGAATGCGGTTATGCCGGCTGTGACGAGGTATATGCCTTGGCCGGATCAAGAAATTACCTGGAGTATCAAGGACCATCCCAAGCTTATGCCGAGTCCTGGTTCTTATGCATTAGTGCTGGACCCAACATTCATCGGGCCAAACATCAATGTGAGGTTCTCTAAGGTGATGATTAACAATGGCAGCAACATCAATATCATGTACGTGGATACGATGCGCAAGTTGGGTATCTCAGAGAACATGCTCCAAGCCAGTAGGACAACTTTCCATGGCATTGTGCCTGGTATTTCATGTGAACCAATTGGCAAAGTCTGAGTTGATGTCTTATTCGACACAAGAGATAACTGCCGAACTAAAAATTTGGAGTTTGAGGTTGTGAACTTAGAAAGCGCTTATCATGTGTTACTCGGCAGGCCAGCCCTGAACCAATTCATGGCAAGTACTCACATCAGTTACCTGAAGGTGAAGTTTCCTGGGCCAAATGGAGTAATTACCATAGCAAGAGATTTCCGACGTTCCATTGAGTGTGTGTCGACCAGGTCTAACCTAGCCGAGTCACTTGCGCACAAGAAAAGAGAAAGATCCAGGAAGTAGCGGCATTGGCTCAGTCCGCACAGCAGTATATGCCGACGCTGAGTAACCCGCATGGAAGTGTCTCATTTCAAGCAACAAAGGATACAAAGAAAGTACCTGTTGATGATCTGTTCCCAGAGCGCACTATAACAATTGGTGCCGGGTTAACTGACAAATAGGAAAGCGAGCTCGTCAACTTCCTCCATGAGAATCGGAATATCTTTGCTTGGTCCACACAGGACTTGCAAGGTGTTCCGAGGGAGTTGGCCGAGCACTCTTTGAATGTGAGACATGGAGCAAAGCCGGTGAAGCAACCTCTCCGCCGCTTCGCCGAAGACAGGAGAAAATTCATTGGAGATGAGATAGCTCGGCTCCTCGCAGTTGGGTTCATCATGGAAGTGCTTTAGCCGGATTGGCTATCTAATCCGGTGCTTGTGGAAAAGAAGAAAGATGATCCGAATGTGGTAGTGGTTTGGCGTATGTGCATCGATTACACGAACCTGAATAAGGCGTGTCCAAAAGATCCATTCCCACTGCCAAGGATAGATCAGGTCATAGATTCTACTGCTGGGTGTGAACTGTTGTCATTCATAGACGCATATTCTGGTTTCCACCAGATACCTCTGAACCCGAATGATCAAATAAAGACTGCGTTTATTACCCCGTACAGGGCTTATTGCTATCGCACCATGCCTTTCAGTTTACGTAATGCAGGGGCAACATACCAAAGATGTATGCAAAAATGTTTACACGATCAAATTGGTCGAAATGTGCAAGTATATGTGGATGATGTGGTTATAAAAACCAAGCTTGATGATATCAGGCAAACATTCACGAACCTAAGGAGGTTCCGGATGAAGCTTAACCCGGAGAAGTGCACCTTCGGTGTCCCGGCTGGAAAATTACTCGGATTTCTTGTCTCCAGCCTAGGTATCGAAGTTAACCCAGCTAAAATCTGAGCCATAGAGCGAATGGAATTGCCGAAGTGTCTTAACAATGTCCAAAAGTTCACTGGTTGCCTGACATCTTTAAGTCGGTTTGTATGTCGGTTGGGAGAAAAGGAATTGCCTCTCTATCAACTAATGAAAAAGTCAGACAAATTCGTATGGATGCCACAGGCAAATGAAGCCTTCATCCAGTTAAAGAAAATGTTAGCCGCTGCACCAGTATTAGCCTCTCCACTATCAAAAGAGCCAATGTTGCTCTACGTAGCTGCAACCAACTGAGTCGTAAGTGTAGTGATAGTGGTAGAGCGCGACGAAGAGGGTAAGTCGGTGCAAAGGTCAGTCTATTACCTAAGAGAGGTATTATCAGCGTCAAAGCAAAACTATCCTCACTATCAGAAGATGGCATATGGCGTGTATATGGCAGCAAAGAAGATGAAGCACTATTTTGAAGAGCACCCCATCAAAGTGATATGTGAAGCCCCCATATCTGAGATAATGAGCAATAAGGATGCGAGCGACCGGATCGCAAAATGGGCAATTGAGCTAGCTCCTTATGCTCCACAATTTGACAGGAGAGATGCGATCAAGTCTTAGGCTGTGGCCGACTTTTTCGTGGATTGGGCCGAGATGCAATATGAGCCACCCTTGCCAGATCCGAACTACTGGAGAATGCATTTTGACGGATCAAAAATGAAAACCGGATTAGGCGCCGGAGTTGTGCTTACCACCCCAAAGAAAGACCAGCTGAAGTATGTGCTGTAGATCCACTTCGCAGCATCAAACAATGTTGCAGAATATGAAGCACTGGTGCATGGACTCAAAGTAGCAAAAGAAATTGGAATACGGCGGATCCAGTGCTTTGGTGACTCAGATCTGGTAATTCAGGAAGTCTCATGGCAATGGGATGCTTTGGATGAAAACATGGCACTGTACAGATTTCATGTGCAGAAAATATCGGGATACTTCGAGGGATGCGAGTTCCATCATGTACCCCGACTGGAAAATGAGGCTGCCGACGTACTGTCGAAACTCGGATCAACCCGACAAGCGATTCCACTGGGCGTAGCACTAGAGCACCTCAGAAAGCCATCTATTAGGCCACCCCCAGAATCCGAGTCAATCTATATCCCAGCAAATCTAGAGTCAGAAGCTGTGCCCATGAACATTGATATGAGAAGTGGCTCAGGAGACCCGGGGACTGCTTCGACAAACCCGAGGACTGCTTCGCAGAACCCGGGGACTGTGCAGCTTGACCCGGCAGAGGTTATGTCAGTGGATGAAATGGGAGTTGACGAGGATGTGTTTGCAGTGTGAGCTATACCAGCTTGGGCACTGCCCATATTCTAGTTCCTAAAGGATGGATCCTTGCCCGATGAAGAAGTGCTTTAAAGGCAAATTCAGAGGCGCGCAAAGGCATACACGATTATCAGTGCCGAGCTATACAAGAGAAGTGTCACGAATGTCCTGCAACGGTGTGTGGACCCAGAAGAAGGGCTTGACATCCTCCGAGATATACATCAAGGAGAATGTGGGCATCACGCCTCGTCCAGGGCCTTAGTGGCAAAAGGTTTTCGGCATGGATTCTACTGCCCAAGTGCCTTAGAAAAAGCAGAAGATCTAGTAAGAAAATGCAGTGGTTGTCAGAGGTATGCTACCAGAACACACATGCCAATGTCGGAACTCAAGACCATACCAATTACCTGGCCATTTGTTATATGGTGTTTGGATATGGTTGGTCCATTTAAGCTGGCGAGAGGGAACATGACCCATATCTTGGTCATGGTTGACAAGTTTACAAAGTGGATTGAAGTAAAGCCAATAAGAAAATGTGATGGAGCTACAGCCGTGACATTCCTCAAAGATATCATCCTGAGATATGGCTATCCTCACAGTATCATAACAGATAACGACACCAATTTTGCTGAAGGAGCATTTGCGCGATTCTGCCGAGATAAAAAGATCCGGCTGGACGTTGCCTCGGTAGCTCACCCCGCATCGAACGGACAAGTGGAAAGATCCAACGGATTAGTATTATCCGAGATAAAACCCTGGCTCATTGAGCCGCTGCAAAGATCAGTGGGGTGCTAGATAGAAGAACTACCAGCGGTACTATGGAGTTTAAGAACAACTCCGAATCGATCAACGGGATATACACCATTTTTTCTGGTATATGGGGCAAAAGCTGTATTACCAGCCGACATAGAGCATGATTCGCCTAGGGTCACCTAATACACAGAAGCCGAAGTGCGAGAAGCCTGGCAAAATGATGTTGATCTGCTAGAAGAAGCGAGAGAATTGACATTGTCCAGATCCGCCATATATCAGCAAAATCTCCGACGCTATCATAGCCGGAAAGTAAACCCCCGAGTCTTCTGGGAAGGTGATCTGGTACTTCGGCTGGTACAACGTACTTCTGGCATGCATAAGTTATCCCCCCCATGGGAAGGGCCATTCATCGTGAGCAAAGCATTGCACAATGACTCTTATTACCTCATTGATGCACAACCACAGGAGAAGAACAAGGCGGACAGGTCCGGCGAGGAATCTAAGCGTCCATGGAATGTACCTCTACTCCGTCCGTTCTACACTTAACAAAGAAGTGTGTGTATCCGAGTCTCTCATATGTCGGTATGTATGCCGACAATGAGTTTATCAATGAAATCTTGGCACCTCGAGCAGTAACTCGGGGACTGCCTTAGTAATATTTGTTGTCTTCTGTGTTTGTTATTTATTTTTATGTCGGATGGCTTAAGTTGCTTCTATCTAAGACGGATTAGTAGTATGTGAGCACCAAAAACTCAACTCTTCGACTTGCTATTGTCCAACAAGAGTTGGCTTCATGGCAATCAAGAGAACAAGTTTGGAATTGCAAAGCACACGAAAAACGACTAAGGAAAGGAATGTAATCGAGTCGACATTTGTTATTCAGACTAACCTTGTGTTTACTTTACTTTTACTACGCTGGATTATTTTGAGCTAAGCCTAAAGTTTCCAAGTATTGTTAAGTCAATTTTTGAAACTCGGACTCGTAAGTCACAAAACCAAATCAAGGTAGACGCGAGCCGAGCCAGGAAATTAAAGGAACAAGAAAATGAAACTCGGGGACCACGCCCAAGTTAATTCGGTGTGAACAACTTAGTAGCAAAATATAATCAGTATGCTTAATACATCGGCACCCGGCATACCGGGGATCTGATAAAATTCAAAGTGTTTTTTCGTGCTCAAGGAGCCGCAGCAGGAGGAGGTAACTCGGCGCCAGCGGGTGGAACTCCGGCCTCGGCCTCGTCGTCATCTTCATTTCCTTTGACATCTAAGGCTTCGTCCTCTTCCTCGTCATCCGAACCATCTTCGACATATTCGTCGTCAACGGTGCTGAGGAAGCTTGGTCCCTCATTCCATTGATGTACAGGGGCAAACTGGATGAGGTTGTGGGCGCAGGCCTTGCGCCGGGGTATCCAATCCGGGTCATTTGACCACCTTGATCCAGTGCGCAAGCGCTCGAGAAGCTTCAGATTTAGTTTTTCATACCACGTGAGAATGAAGTGGAGAACAGTATCAGCTCAGCGCGAGCGGCGGATTCCCTCCAGAGGTCGAGTTGGGTCTCACAATCCATCAGCTTGTTGATCAGAGCGGTGGATCCCTCCGAAACATCCTCATCAGGCCAAAGGGCTCAGAAGATCCGGACGGCTGAATCCGGGAGACCCGAACCATAGTTCTTCATAATTTCAACTCAGGAGGATAGGCTGACTATCAGATCCTCCATGTCAAAAGGAATGGGTTCAGAGCCAGGACCAGTTGGAGTACCCCTCTGCTGGCAGAACTTGGCAACGACAGTAGATGCAATGGCATCACCCTCTGGGAATTTGTCTAAAGACAGAACAAGTAAAATAAGTAAAAGAATTTAACCCGGAAAAATACATGTCGGCTGAGGGAAAAGAGTTTACGGGAAATATGGCTATGGATCCGAGTCAGCTCTTTGGTGCAATTATCACGCGTCTTCCGGAGCTTCTCAAGTTCAACATTTGCCGAGTCAAGCTTGACGTCGGCCT
This sequence comes from Avena sativa, assembly GCA_916181665.1. NCBI lineage: Eukaryota > Viridiplantae > Streptophyta > Magnoliopsida > Poales > Poaceae > Avena > Avena sativa. The sequence continues at coordinate 691,895,413 of OV702289.1, forward strand.
CCTTGAGCAGTTCTTGATCCTTTGCAAGTTGGAGGTTAAGGCATTCTTGTTCCTCGGTGAAGTCCTGGCCAGCCTTGTCCATTTCAACCTGGTGGAGCTCTTTAAGTTTTTTCATCTCAGCCTTGAGCTTGGCAACTTCATCATCCTTGGCTCGGAGTTTGGCAAGTTCATCATCTTTCTTCTTGAGCTCGGCCTGATGTTGCCTTGCTTGTTCGAGAAAAGGCAGCATCATATCAGGCACGGGCACACTATCTTCAAGGGATGCTGCAACGGTTTGTTGACCCGACAGAGCCGAGGTATGAATATCCGCCGAGCTCAAAAGAAAGGAGAGAGAGCACGGAAATTGAGTAATCAAAGCAAATTACCTTTTATCTCGGCCAAGTTTTTTCTCATGGTTTTGTTTTTGGCATCCACTTCGGCTGCACAATTCGAATGAAAGATTAGTTCAGCGAGAAAAGACTCAGAAAGATGGGAAAAAGTCAAAGTGAAAACTTACCCCTTTTCTCGAACTCAGCAAGAAGTGTAGCATGTTTCGAGCGCAGCGCCTTGTGTGTGTCCAACAGGCGCTAAAACTCAGCGCTCCGGCGGTTAGTAGTGACCTAAAAAAAGCAAGGGTGGCTTAGTGATGTGCATATTCGAAGTGTACAAAATCCGGGCCAAGTGGAACTTAACCCGGCTCTAGGTGTGTGCATATTTGAAGTGTACAGAATCCGGGCCAAGTGGAACTTAACCCGGCTCTAGGTGTGTGCATATTCGAAGTGTACAAGATCCGGGCCAAGTGGAACTTAACCCGGCTCTAGGTGTGTGCATATTCGAAGTGTACAAGATCTGGGCCAAGTGGAACTTAACCCGGCTCTAGGTGTGTGCATATTCGAAGTGTACAAGATCCGGGCCAAGTGGAACTTAACCCGGCTCTATGTGTGTGCATGTTGAAAGCTACTAAGGATCTATGCTAGTTCTCTAAGGAGCATCCGTCCGAGTAAGAAGTTACCCCCCGGAGGCTCGGGGACTAATGGTTATATCTCTAAGTACTTGTGCATGTTAAAAAAAAAACAAAGTAGCGTACCTCCATCATCCGGCCAGCAAGGTTGATAGCCTTGGCTGCTGTGTTCATTTGTGCGCTAAATTCGGCGGGCCCAAACTTCTCCGGGAGATCGTCATTGGGATTGACGAACTCTGCTCTGTTCCAGTTATTGACATATTCGATTAGAGCCGGAGGATAGCTCTCTCCACTAAGAATGTGGGGCGCAACCAAGCCCTTGGCGTGGGCCTCCTTCCTCGCAACTTGGGCGGCAGTAGGGCTGGTGTGCAATGCAAGTTGCTTGCCAGCTGACTCAGAGGGGGCATCTTTCTTTGGCAGCATGGACGCAAGCGTGCGCTGTCCAGCCTCGATGGATGCTGCCCTGGTGGCGTCAGAACTTTTCTTAGTCTTGGGCTGCTGCTGAGAGGCTGAAGTTTGAGCTACAGATTTGGACTTGGGTGCAGCCTTGGTGCTAGCTGGGCCCTCTCGCCGAGTCTTGGAAGACTCGGACGAGGCAGAAGGAGTTGGTGCTGGTGCTTGCGTGGCTGCTGGTGCTGCTATTGGTGCTGGCGCTGGTGCTTGCGCTAGTGCTGGTCCTAGCGGTGGTGGTGGTGCTGCTGCTGTTGGTACCTCGGAGGTGACGGGCTGCGGCTGAGCCGATCGAGAGCTGGGAGCATCAGCTGCCTCAGCCATGCCACTTCCCCTTGCTCCGAGGTTGCCCTCCTCTGGACGAGGTGGGCTGTGACCCGGAGCAGCCATGAAACCCTCATGAATTGGGCTCAGTGGGCGTGTGTTGTCACCACGAGGGGGAGATGGGGTACGCCGGAGGGGTGAAGCGATGCTGGAGCCGCTCTGGGGAACCTCCACCGCAGCCCTGCCGAATCAAACGACGAATGACAAGTTGTAACAAAAAGAAAGGCATATAGATAGAAAAACATGAAGCAGAGAACTAGACAAAGAGAAAAGTGAGTTACTCGTTAGAAGTCAAAGGCTCCTTGGGCTTTCGAGCTCTCCGGACTATGGTCTTAGTCGGAGGCTTGGTGGCGACCTTGTCAGCGGACTTCTTCCGCCTTTTGGTTGTCTTGGGAGGCCTGGAAGAAGCAGCTGAAGTGGCACCCCTTTTCTTAGACGCGGCTGGGGTCGGCTCACTCGAAGAGAGAGGGGGATCGTCATGGATATGCCCAACCAGGTTAGCTGAAGCCGGAAATGCGTAAGAAATGGGTACCGCGTCAAATGCCTCCATCACCTCAACGTCGGAATCATCTTCATCGTCAGGCCAATTCCTTAAGGAAGAAAATTTACCAGTGGGTCGCTTGGTTGCGTCCGGGGTAGGCAGCAACATTTCCTGATCCGGCTCCTCCTCATCCGAGACAAGTCGATCCTTCCCCCATTTTAGGGAAGGCTCGGTGCCATCTTCAAGGGTCTGCTAAAGAAACAACTAAAATGAAAGTACAAAGGGATCAAATAAACAACATGCTCCGACATATAATATAACTCGGAAAAGGATTGAGCAACGAGATTTACCGTAGGAGGAGGCTTATCTCGGCAGAAATGCTCCATCCCCCACTCCCAGTCAAAGCTAAAGTCCTTGTCGGTTGTGAAGATGGCCTTGATCCGGCGGAAGATCTTAGTGTTGTTCAACTCGAAGGAGGAGGTCCGGTTGGGGTCAAGTCGCCAGCTCATGTGGCAAAGTTTGTGCGTGCACTTCTGTAGGGGAGAAATCCGGCTGCGGACGAATGTGATCATCACGTCCTTGTTGCGCAGCCCCAGATCCTTCCACTCCTGGAAACGCTTATTGACCTGGTTTGCCAAGGCAGTTGGTTTCTTGGAATCCGGTCCCACAGATCCGGATTAGGAGGACCCATCTTAAAGGGGCGTAGCCAGATCAGATCCTCATCCGAACCATTCCTCACATAGAAGAAGGTCTAGGCCTAGCCCTTGCAGGAATCAAGCCCCATAACCCGGGGGAAGACAGATTGCTTCCGAGGTGAGATGGAGGCCGCACCAAATTGGTTCAGATGCTTCTCCTCCGGGGCAAGCAGCTTATCCGGAACAACATTTCTCCATAGACCAAAGAACCGGATCCAGAGCTCTTTGGAGGGCCACAGTCCGACATACCCCTCTATGGAGGATGTGAAGGAAGAGGGAGATGTGATGGTGTTCGCCGAAAGATGGTGGGGTTGGAGTTCATAGATGTTGAGGAAGTCATGGAAGAAATCGCTCACTGGTAGGCCGAAGCTGCGCTGGAAGTGAGAGAGGAACACGATGAAATCACCCGGATTGGGTGAGGGAGCAAGCTCTTCGCAGGGGAGGCATGAAATTACGCCCTCCGGAATGCGGCGGGTGCGATAGAGCCAGTCAAGGTCATCTTGACACACCCAGGAACCGGCCCAAGCACCACACTCCATGGTCTCACCCCCTCCTCCATCTCGTCTTAAACAACGGTGAGCTCTTCCTTAGTCATCTCCAGGTCTCTGTCCTCACCAGCCCAATCAGAGATGGGGGGCAGAGGCTTGGATTAGCACGGACCCATGACGGTGGAGCAGCACGGGAGCGGCAGTAAAACTGGTGCAAAGAAGCACGGTGCAGCGACGATGCTGCAGAGCAGATGCGGCAGCGGCGACGCTATTGCAAGGAAGAAGAAGAGGCATAGAGACTAAGGGGCGCGAGAATGGGAAAATAGCCAAGGGACGCGACCCCTCCCCTATTTAACCACGCCCCAGCGGTGGGTAGTGGGATCGTGTTGTGCGTCAAGGCCACACGGCGTGGCCGTGTATCAGCCGTCAACCAATCAGAGGCAAGCCACAGGAAGGGCCACAGGGCACAAGAGATCCCACGACACGACATGGTGATACAGTTAACGAGGAGGCAGCTATGACGCGACGTGTGCAACAGTAACCCCTGACAATAAGTACAGTAACTGGCGCAGACCCTTAAAATGAGGCAAGGTAATGATTACCCTCCACGTAGGACGTGGGGAAGTGTATGAGAGAAGGAAGGATAACCCAAAAAACTTAAGGGTGACCCGGCCAGCGAGTGATAACTCAGAATGTGCCAAGGGAAATCTAGGCCATGAAATCCGAGCTATGAGGTAACTCGGAAAAGGGAGCAAAAGGCTCGGTAGATTGAACCTGTCGTGGCCTTAGCAGCAGAAGTTGCTAAGACCACACCAGCTTCGGGGACTAATGTTGGGGGTATACCCCCGGGTAGGGTCACGCCGGGGTATAAAGGCCGAGTTAGCCGAGGTACGGCAAGGTCAAAGCGTATGCTAGCCGAGTCACCTCAAGGCAGGCCTACTTACGGAGTAACCCAGACCGGAGGATGTCCACCTAACTGTGTCCCGGCCGACGTATGTCGTATGCCGGCAGACTTGTTGTATCTTGAATGCAGGTACCCACGAGGCCGGATTAACCAGGCATGATCCGAGTTATATCAGGCTTGCAAGAGAAGGAAGGTATCTCGCTGGTCAAAAGGTGGTCACTGTACGCTAGAGCGTGAGCAAAGCGGACAGAGGGAAGGACCACCGAGGCGTGGCCAAGAAGGGTGACGCAGCCTGTGTCGGATGACGCTGGCGCCGCAGAGGCTCACGTAGCCTCTGCATGGCTTACGGTGGCAAAAGGTGACCCGGTCGGCTTACTATTTTGGGAGAGGCATATTCCCAGGAATATGCCTCCATGTATGCCCTAGCTAGTAGCCTGGCCTCCCCTTTATAAGGAGCGCCAGGACCTCAGTAGAAGGGGATCGCGAGTTGTTTTGCCCTACAAGTGAGTAGTTGGTAGTGGTGAGATTAAGAGAGCTCCTTCTTCCTCCTCTCCCCAATACAGCTCAAGGAGCATCTGCAAACTTGGTGAAACTTAAGAATACAAAGCATCTGTGTGTGGAATCACCACACTATCCCTCCCTGGATTCCTCTAGTGCATATTGGCCCCACCTTTAGCCTATCCATGGCATCTGCCGTGACACCACCATGATAGTACACCTTTCATGTTGGCGGTTGCCAGGCAAAGATGTCCCTATTCTCATGGAGGAACTTGACGAGCGCGCTTTCCTGTTTAGGATACATGTCCGTGCCAATGGAGGTGGTCTTAGAGGAATCACCTTCGACAAGCTCCACCTGCTTGGTCTTGATGGCGGCCTTGAAGGCGGGTACGACAACAGTAATCTGCTTCTTCGAAGCCAGCATCTCCGAGGCATCGACCTGGTTCTGGATCTCCTTGAACTCTTCACCGTAGGGGACTGCTTCGGCGAAGGCGACTTCACTGAGCTCGCACTCACGTGCCTTGGTGAAGCTTCCGTCAATGGTGATGACACCATTTGGTCCGGGGATATGGAGCTTGTTATAGACAAAGCATGGCCTTGCAAGGAAGGAGTGGAAGATGTCGCGTCCAAAGATGACATGGTACCCGCTCTTGAAAGGCACCACTTCAAAGGTCATGCATTCTTGGCGGTAATTATTGACATCACCAAAAGCGACCGGAAGGGTGATGCGGCCCAGGGAATTTGCTTGTCGGCCAGGGACAACCCCATGGAACACGGTGTTGCTCTTCCTTAGATGGGTCTCTGTCAAGTTCATCTTGTGCAGTGTATCCAGGTACATGATGTTGATGCTGCTTCCACTGTCCACGAGGCACTTGGTGAACTCCGTGCCGTCAACGAGAGGGTTGATGACCATGGCATACTGGTTCTCTATTGGGATAAGTTCTGGGTGATCCTTCCTATCCCAAGTAATTGGAACTTCCAACCACCTGACGTACTGGGGAACCGGAGGGAGGGTAGCTATTAGTATCCTCAGAGAGGTTTTCTAGGCCCGGACGGTTGGGGTGCCAAGGAGGGTGTGGTAACATGGAGCCTTCTTTTCGAAGGGATTTTTCCCTTGATCCTCTTCCTTGTCGGAAGATTTTGGGTCCACGTCTTTGTCCATATCACTTGATTCCTTGGGATCTTCCTCCTTCTTCTCCCTTTTCCCTTTCCGCGGGGTCTGTTCTTCTGACTTTGCTTGTAGCCAGACTCAGGGTCCTCCTTGAGATCGTTGACAAATTTGCATTGGTGGTTGGTGTGGGTGGCTTTGCCGTTTGCGTCAAGGTGTACGAAACACGGCATATCCCGATACTCTTCGTACGTTTGGGGAACGCGGGGTGCTGAGGGTGTAGTGTCACTCCTCTGCTGGCCACTGCTAGCCCCCGACCACGTCCACGCTATCCGCCATTGCCTCTGCCAGTGAACATTGTGGCGACCATGTCGGCTACTTGCTTTTCTTCGGGTGGACTCTTCCGCTTGTTATTGTTGTTCTTCCTAGCCTGGGTAGCGATTTCTATTGTCAGCAACGATCCACGCGCGTCGTCGTCAGTAGCGGCGAACTCGCTAGCTATGGTGATCATTGCATTGAGGTTGAGCTCATTGTTGTCTTGCTTGCGCTTCAACGTATGCTAGAGCAAAGTTCCCTTTTCTAGACCATCAATGAAGGCGGCCATAGCGATCTGTTCATGTACCTCTGCACATGAATTTTTCATGTCCAGCCAGCGAGAGAGGTAGGCACGAGAGGTTTCATCATTTTCTTGCACACACCGCTGTAGGTCTCCGATAGTGCAGGGAGATTTGTACGTACCCTCAAAATTCTTGGTGAACGCTTCATGCATGTCCAACCAATTGCATATTGATTTCTCCGGTAAGTCGTAGATCCACTACCGGGCGGTGCCGGTCAACATGAGTGGGAGGTACTTGAGGGCGACATTAGGGTTTCCCCCTACGATGTGGATCACTTTGCTGTAGTCCTGCAACCACGTTGCTGGCCTGGCAGTGCCGTTGTATGGCTTGATGTTCTTGTCTATCCGGAGGCCCTTGGGGTAAGTTGTGGCCCATATCACTGGTCCAAAACAACGCGACCCGAGGTATGGGAGCTCCCGAGCTTCTTGGATTTTGCCCAGCCGTGTACATGCATCGTATGGCTCTAGCTGCTTCCCTTTTCCGTCATAGGGAGGGGAATTGTGGCGTGATCTATGAGATCCACTGTGTCTTCCGCCATGATGGCTGCTAGGTGGCGATGGCGGTGGTGGAGGCGGTGGTTAGCTCTCTTGCTGTGTCCCTCCTATGATTCCTCATGCCTGTCGCGGTTACTTGTCGGACGTGGCGGCTCCTAGTGGGACCTGCTCCTGTGTCCTTCATTGCCGCTGCACTCTCCGGCATGACGAGGCTGCTCGCCCTAATCGCGTATGACGACGCCGGGATAGGTCCGCCTTGGCGATGGCATACTTGTACGGTGGTGCGGCTCTAGTTCCTCATGACGCCGAGATGGTGGTGGAGGTGGCGATCGGCGGGGACGAGCCTTTTCTCCGTGATCGGAGGATATGGGGATGGCATCGGTCCTGTTGCGTGCCTCTCTCTGTCTTTGCTCTGTGGAGCCTGTGTGGGATCCCTCGTCACGGGGAGATTTTGGCCTTCTGTGGCTGTTTAGGGTTGACTGGCAAAGCTCCGGGTTGGACTCAAGACTCTGCGAGGTAGCCTTTTCCTGTTGCTTGCATGCCTTAGCGACAAGATCGTACACCTGAGCAACTGCTTCTGGCGACCTGTCCTGTTCCAGGTGGATCTTGGTGATGGCAATGTTGAGGGCGGGAGTTGGCATGACTTGCCTCCCCTCGGAATCAATGTAGGGGGTGGCTTTTGTCGGCTTAGATCCGTCATACCCCAACCTTCACTGACCGCCAGGATCTTTGACGACGTGAGCTAGCACTTTCTTCGCTTTTTGCTTTAACAACAATTGCTTATACTCAGCCTCCATAGCTCTTGCCGCCTTAGTGGATTGCCGTGCCTTAGCCATGTCTTCATCTAGCTTAGCGCCCTACTCCACGATGCACTTGGCTTCCGCCAAGATTTCTGCGCGTTTCTCATCAAGCTCCGTAATGCTTAGGATATGGGCGATGGTGAATGGCTCAGCAAGAAGTGCGCCGTAGATTGCTTTGTCAGCGGGAGTGGCCAGTGGGTTGCCAGCAGCAGACGTTGATGGTGGCATTGGCGGCTGATTTGATTGCCGGGCCGTACTAGGGGTCGTGGTGAGTTCTAGCGCCGGTATCGGGTGGATAATCGGAGGTGAAATAGCTTTGGCCAGAGCCGGAGGCTCAACGGCTTTCTTAGTTGTTGCTGATCTGGTGACCGCTGGCATGGGTGGATCTCTCTCACATTCCGGTTCCTGTCAGTCTTCTTCCATCACGCTCCCAATGGCGACTAGCACCTAGTGGGAAGTGTTGGTCTTCTCGGCACACTCCTCCTTCTCAATCTCCTGGTCGATCTCCCTCATAACAGTGTCATATTCCTCTAAGTTATCGTCCGAGCCACCGCTGTCCATATTGATGTCGGTGTATAGCGCGTCAAGGACGGAGTCGGAGTTGGCTTTGGTGTTGGAGATGGTGGACGTGGAGGGTGATGGAAGCGGGTTGTTGTTGTTGTTGTTGTTGTTGTTGTTTCCTCCTCCGGCTATGATGGTGATTTCTGTCATGGACTCTTTCTTGGCATCCACGTACTCGTTGACGATGGCAACCATCTCACCAAGGGTGAGAGGGCCTGCGGCCTGCCGCCTTAGGAGGGTATGTCGGAGGAGTGTTCCAGGCGTGAACCCTTCCACGAAGTGGTATACGATCTTGTCAGCACGGTCTCCCTCTAGGGTTTCCCTCACCCTCATCCATCTAGCGAGGTATTCGCGTGGAGGTTCTCCATCCTTTTGAACATATCTTGCTAGATCGAAGATGGTGACGACACCGACAAAGTGTGACCTGCGCATCTCTAAAGCTCGGGGAAGCCAAGCAGAGTTGCGGGGTCCTTCCACCTTTATATCCTGCACAGGGCAGTTTGGGTGGGCCTTGAAATTTCCTGATCCGAGCCGCCATACTCCAAGGAGAGGTAAGGCCCAGATCCTTCCGCGAATGTGTCCTGCTCATAGGCGGTCCGTGCGGGGCTTGACGAGTTTCTGACTTCCTGGGAGCTAGGACCCAAGTCAGTTTTGCCGATGAAGATGTGGATGTCTCCGAAGGGGATGACGGAGCAGCACGTGGGGTTCATCTTTGCCGGTACCCAAAACTCATCTGGAGGGACGATTGGGACATTGCCGGAGAAGAGAATGTGACCGATGGCTACGGTATCGCCGATTCCCGCGAAGAGATTGGACCTCGCCCGGTGTAGAGCTCGAAGCGCCTCTTGCCCCATGGTGGGCGCCAACTGTCATGGTATTGCTGACGAGTACGCCATGGAGGGGTCCTCATAGTGTGTGTTTAGAGATGTGGGGTAAGGCGAAGAGTTAGCGGGTACGAGGTAACACAACTTACCTAGGTTCAAGTCCCACAACGGTGGAGGAACTCTACTCCTGCTACAAATCACTATAATGGCAATACGCGGAGTTATAGAGATTGGTTCGTTGTGTGAGGGTGTTATGAATCGTGCCCTAAAGGCTCCCACAGGCTGGCTTATAAAGGCGCCAAGATCTAGGGTTTACAGGGAAAGGTCCTTGGTGGATAAGGTAAAGAGTCCTACACTAATACGAACTAGTCTTCCATGTCTGTACTCCAAGGCTCTGAGTATGTCGGTGACTCCTGTGTAGCCTTTCTTTATCTGGCATGGGCCTCCCTTAAGGATCTGTCTAACTGGGCTGCCCAGCAGGCCATAGGCCTTGCTACCAACTATGGGCCACCCGGGTTAGGCGGATTGGTGACATGCTATGAGGATACCCATATAGCATATCCCCAACATCGTCAATCACCTTTCAAGGAGAAAGAAGATTCTCGCAAGGGGAGTCCCTCATAACCAGTCTCTTTACTTTGTTTTTGTTTTGCTTAATTTATTTTGCTTTGTTTGCTTGTTTCTTTTTATCAAAAAAACACAAAAAAAGAATTGTACTGGTTTGCTTCTTTTATCAAAAAACACAAAAAAAATTAGTTCCTATTTCAGTTTCTATTTCTGCTGGCTTGCTTTAATCTTATAAAAATGAATACTCCTGAAAACACTAAGTTATGTGACTTCACTAGCACAAACAACAATGATTTCATGTGCACAGCTATTGCTCCACCTGTTCCTGAAGCTGCTTTCTTTGAAATTAAACCTGCTTTGCTCAATCTTGTTATGAAAGAACAATTCTCTGGTGCTGGTACTGATGCTGATGCTGCTCACCTTAATAACTTTGTTGAACTTTGTGAAATGCAAAAACATAGGGATATAGATGGAGATATTATTAAGCTTAAATTGTTTCCTTTCTCTTTGAGAAGAAAATCTAAAGAATGGTTGCTATCCCTACCTAGAAATAGTATTGATTCTTGGATTAAATGCAAAGATGCTTTCATTGGAAAATACTATCCTCCTTCTAAGATTATATCTATGAGAAGTGAAATATGAAATTTAAACAATTTGATAATGAACATGTTGCTCAAGCTTGGGAAAGAATGAAATCTTTGGTAAAGAATTGCCCCACTCATGGACTGACTGCTTGGATGATTATCCAAACTTTTTATGCAGGACTAAATTATTCTTCAAGAAATCTGCTGGATTCTACTGCTGGAGGCACCTTTATGAGCACTACTTTGGGTGCTACAACAAAGCTCCTTGATAATATGATGGTTAACTATTCTGAATGGCACACTAAGAGAGCTCCACAAGGTAAGAAGGTAAATTCTATTAAAGAAACCTCCTCCTTGAGTGATAAAATTGATGTTATTATGTCTATGCTTGTCAATGGAAAAGCTCATATTGATCCAAATCATGTTCCCTTAGCCTATTTGCTTGCTCAAGAGCAATTATATGTGAACTTCATTAGAAATAATAATTTTGGCAACAATGCTTATGGTAATAACAATTATAGGCCTTATCCTCCTAATAATATTAAAAGTTATCATGGTAAATATGGAATGCCTAGTGAAGAAAGAATTTTAGAAGTTGAAAGATCCACTAAAAACTTCATGCAAATGCAATATGAGTAGAATAAATTATTTACTAAAACCATGGAGGAACAATCTACTATTTTGAAAAATATTAGTCATCAACTTGAGAGTTTAAATAGGGAAATTCCTGGTTTGCAATCCAAAATTTCGAATGCTGAAAAAAATATCATCTTTGTCTGAAGCACAATCTTCTTTGATTAATAAAATGGCTGCTAAACCTGAAACTTGAAGGAAATATGCCCTGAGAGGCAATAATAAAGTTGTTATTATGTATTCCTTGTATATGATAGATGTTTATTTTGCATGCTATAATTGTATTGATAGGAAACGTCAATACATGTGTGTTTAATAAACAAAAAGGGTTCCTAGTTATGCCTCTCTTATAGACTAGCTTGTTGATTAACAAGATGATCAAGGTTTCCTGATCATGGACATTGGATGTTGTTAATAACAAGGTCACAACATTTGTGAAATGATGTGATGAACATTCATACGAAGTATAGCATTACGATCAAGTCATTATGTTTATATTGCTATAACATCATACAAAGTAGTCTTAGTCCTTAAACCATGAGATCATGTTAATTGCTGACACCAGAAAAGTATCTTGATAACATCAAATGTCACACCGTAACAGGGTGACTATAAAGGTGGGTTCAGTGCTATGAAGGTGTTATGGTGAGGCTCATGGATCAAGAGTGGAATTTGTCAATCCCGATGACGGATAGATATACTCTGGGCCCTCTCGGTGATATCACATTAAGATAGCTTGCAAGGAAGTGATGTGATCACTAGAATGTTATATCACGAGAACGAGAAAAGAGTGCATGTCGGTAACGAGATCAAACTAGGTATTTGGATATCGATGATCGAATCTCGGACATGTATTATATCATGATACAAATGGATTAAATTACTAGCGTTAAAGGTTCTCACGATCACAGAAGTCATCGTTGAATGTGCAGGAGTCAGTATGGATCTCCAGGTCCCCCTTCTGATTATTGATCTGAGATGAGTCTCAATCATGTCTGCATTATTCGCAAACCGTAGGGTGAAACACTTAAGGGTTGTCGAACACCATTTAGGAGCACATATGTTTTAGACAAAAGGTTTGCAAAGCGTAGGAATTCAGGTGAAATTGCAGAAAGTGGTTCTGCATGTGATATTGAAATGTTGCAAGGGGTTTTATGTGAATGTTTGTTAATTAAAGTAATTAACAAAATTCTGAATAAAATAAATAAAAGAGTTTTATTAAATTGAGAGTTGCATTTAATTTGGTGGAAATTAAATACATGTGAGTGGGATTTTGGGTGGAGGCCATGTTTATGTGAGTGGAGGTTCACCACATGAATGAAGGAGGGGAGGAGCCCCCCCCTCATGCGCCGGCTATGGGAGGGGAGGGGTCTCCCTCCCTCCTATATAAAGCCCCCTCTCCCCTCTCACAAAACACACCTCCCCGTGAAGGATCTCTCTCCCCCTCTAGATATTCCCCCATGGTCTCGGATTAGCGAGATACATGTTCCTGGTGGCCTTGCGTATGGAAGGAGTTGCTGCTTCTGCTGCTTCGCTGGAGCGAGGAGGTGGAGGTTGTCCGGTAGCTTGAACGTGTGTGCAAGGATGGATGCGCTGCTGATTTGCGGCGCTCGGACTTCCACACGATCTTGAGATCGGCAAGCGTACGACTACATCAACCACGAGTTCCTACTCATTAACAAAACTCGTTGTCTTCGAGGGTAAGTTCTCCATGGATGTATGTCCATCCATTACTCTGTATCTAGTAGATAGATCTTGGCGTATAGTTCTCATCGTAGGAATTTTTTTGTTTTCTATGCTGCGGACCCAACAGTGGTATTAGAGCCTGATCTATGTGTAGGTGCTTTGCACGGGTAGTACATATATGTTTATATGTGGGCGATGATGATCATGTTATTGCATCTTCTATGTATTTTGGATATTGGTGGCATAGTGGGATGAAGCGGCCCAGACCAACCTTACATGTCATCGTACATGAGACCGGTTCCACGACTGACATGCAACTAGTTTTGCATAAGTGGCTAGCGGGTGTCTGTCTCTCCTACTATAGTCAATATCTGATTTACAACGAGTTGCTAATAACTTTGTTATCCTCGTTGTGGTTCATGTTCGTAAGTAAGACCGGCTCTTTCTCCGAAAGCCCTAAGCCACGTAAAACTTGCAATTGATAAATTAGAGGCGTCTAGTTTAGATCGTTGCTGGGCTAGTGTCTTGATATGTTATTGTTGTAAGTAGATGTATGATAGATACTCTTACAACTCACTTAACATGTAAGTTCCATAGACCTTGGCCTTACACACAAGATCATACCACGATGCAAATGATAGAGATCAAATGCATGGACCGTATCATCTCACTTCACACATTAGATGTTAGCATCTTATATTGCTAGTTTGGCGTTTTTGTTAGCATTATAAGATGATCCCTCATTTAGATATCAAGATAAAATGTGTTCTTCCTTAAGTATGCACCGTCTTGTGGATCGTGTTTTGAGGCATCACGTGATGATCGGGTGTTTTCGACTCTACGCTTTCATACAACGGGTGTAAGACAGTTTTACACACGCGAATACTAAGGTTCTTACTTGGCGAGCCTAGCATGTACAGACATGGCCTCGGAACACGGACCGAAAGGTTAAGCATGAGTCATATAGTTGATATGATGCCCATATAGATGCTCGCCTTTGAAGCTACACCGACTCACGTGATGATCAGACTTGGTGTAGTGGATTTGGTTCATGTAATCACCCAAAAGGACACGAGGGATGTTGTTTTTGAGTGGGAGTTCATTAGTAATTTGGATTAGTTAAACTCAATCTATCATAAACTTAGTCTAAATATACTTTACAAATTCTGTTGTAGATGACACCACCTGCTTTTAATTTCAATGTGTTCATGGAGAAAGAGAAGCTTGCTACGAATGGTAGCAACTTCACCAACTGGGCTATGAATTTGAGGATTCTCCTCACTGCTGCACAAAAGCAATATGTGCTAGAGGCGCCGCTAGGCCCCCCACCATCTCCTGATGCCCCTGACGAGGAAACAAATGTCTATATAACTCGTCAGGAGGACTACAACTTAGTTCATTGTGGCATACTATATGGGCTAGAGCCAGAACTTCGAAAACATTTCGAAATGGCAATACCTTTGATACCATGGGAGAATTGAAAATGATTTTCGATACCCATGCTGCCGTAGAGAGTTATAATGCTTCTAAAAAGTTCTTTAGCTGCATGATGGAGGAGAACAGCTCTGTTAGTGAGCACGTACTCAAAATGTCTGGGTATGCCGATAAGCTTGTGTCCTTGGGAATAACGATTCCCATTGAGTTAGGCATACATCATGTTCTCCAATCTCTGCCACCTAGCTACAAGAGCTTCGTGATGAACTATAATATGCAAGGCATGAAGAAGTCTCTTCCTGAGCTTCTGTCAATGCTTAAGACTGCAGAAGTGGAGATTAGGAAAGAACATCAAGTGTTGATGATCAATAAGACCACCGGTTTCAAGAAGGACAAGAAAGGCAAGCAGAAGGGAAAGAAGGGCGGCAAATCTGTTGCCGCACCTGAAAAGGAACCCCGAGCTGGCCCTAAGTCTGACACCGAGTGTTACTATTGCAAGGGGACTGGCCATTGGAAGCGCAACTGCCCCAAGTATTTGCCGGACAATAAGGCTGGCAAGGAAAACAAAGGTATATGTGATATACATGTTACTGATGTGTACTTGACTAGTACTCGCAGTAGCACCTGGGTATTTGATACGGGATCGGTTGCTAATACATGTAACTCGGTTCAGGGGATACAGAACAAGCGACAACTAGCAAGGGATGAGGTCACGATGCGGGTCGACATTGGATCAAGAGTTGATGTGATCGCCGTTGGAACGCTGCCTCTCCATATGCCGTCGGGATTAGTTATAAACCTGAATAATTGTTATTTGGTGCCTGCACTGAGCATGAACATTGTATCCGGATCGTGTTTGATGCAAAGTGGTTATTCGTTTAAGTCTGAAAACAATGGTTGTTCGATTTGTATGAATAATATCTTTTATGGTCATGCACCTATGTTGAATGGTTTATTTCTGTTGGATCTTGATAGTAGTATTACGCATATTCATAATGTTGATGCTAAAAGGATTAAACTTGATAATGATATATCTGCATATATGTGGCACTGCCGTCTAGGTCATATTGGTATTAAACGCATGAAGAAACTCCATTCTGATGGACTTTTGGAATCACTTGATTTTGAATCATTTGATACATGTGAGCCATGCCTTATGGGCAAGATGACTAGAACGCCATTTTCAACGGGCGACAGATTTATTGGAAATCATACATACTGATGTGTGTGGACCAATGAGTGTGTTGGCGCGAGGTGGATATCGTTATTTTGTTACTTTCACGGATGATTTGAGTAGATACAGGTATATCTATTTGATGAAACATAAGTCTTAAACCTTTGAAAAGTTCAAAGAATTTCAGAATGAAGTGGAAAATCATCGTAACAGAAAGATCAAATTTCTGCGGTCCGACCATGGAGGAGAGTATCTTAGTTACGAGTTTAGCACACATATGAAAGACCGTGGAATAGTTTCACAACTTACGCCTGCCAGAACACCATAGCGTAATGGTGTGTCAGAATGTCGTAATCGTACTTTATTGGATATGGTTCGATCTATGATGTCTCTGACTGACTTGCCACTGTCATTTTGGGGTTATGCACTGGAAACCGCTGCATTCACTTTAAATAGGGCACCATCTAAATCCGTTGAAAAGACACCGTATGAATTATGGTTTGGAAAGAAACCTAAGCTGTCATTTCTTAAAGTTTGGGGATGCGATGTTTATGTGAAGAAACTTCGACTGGATAAACTTGAACCCAAAGCAGAAAAATGCGTCTTCATAGGATACCCTAAGGAAACGATTGGGTATACCTTCTATCACAGATCCGAGGGCAAGGTTTGTGTTGCCAAGAATGGATCCTTTCTTGAGAAGGAGTTTCTCGCGAAAGGTGTGAGTAGTCGGAAGGTAGAACTCAAAGAGGTTATTGAACCTTCTCTTCATGAAATGGGGAGTAGCGCAGTACCGGAAGTTGTTTCGGAGTTGACTTCACCTAATGAGGAGAGAGCTAATGATATTGATTATGAAACTCCGAAAGAGGACACTACCGAACCTCGTAGGTCAAGCAGGACACATGCAGCTCCTAAACTGTACGGCAATCCAGTTATGAATTTCATGATTGATGAAATAGATGAACCTCCGACGTATGAAGAAGCAATGATGAGCCCTGATTCCAACAAATGGCTAGAAGCCATGAAATCCGAGATGGAATCCATGTACAAAAACCAGGTTTGGACTTTTGTAGACTTACCTCACGATCGAAAGGCCGTTGAGAATAAATGGATTTTCAAAAGAAAAACTGATGCTGATGGTAATGTGACCATCTATAAGGCTCGACTTGTCGCAAAGGGGTTTCGAAAAATTCAAGGAGTTGACTACGATGAGACATTCTCTCCCGTAGAGATGCTTAAGTCGGTTAGGATTATGTTAGCAATTGCTGAATATTTCGATTATGAAATATGGCAGATGGATGTCAAAACTGCGTTACTCAATGGTAATATTGAAGAAGAGTTGTATATGATACAACCTAAGGGTTTTGTCGATCCTAAGGATGCTGATAAGGTATGCAAGCTTCAGTTATCCATCTATGGACTGAAGCAAGCATCCCGGAGTTGGAATCTCCGCTTTGATGAGGTGATCAAAGAGTTTGGATTTGTCCAAACTTATGGAGAGGCTTGTATTTACAAGAAAGTGAGTGGGAGCAATGTGGCATTTCTAATATTATATGCAGATGACATATTACTGATTGGAAATGATATAGATCTTTTAAATAGTGTTAAAAGTTATCTAAACAGCAAATTTTCGATGAAAGACCTTGGTGAAGCTTCATATATATTAGGCATTAAAATCTATAGAGATAGATCAAGACGCCTAATTGGGCTATCGTAGAGTACATACCTTGATAAGATATTAAAGAAGTTTAATATGGACGGAAGTAAGAAGGGGTTCTTACCTATGTTGCAAGGCAAGACATTGAGTAAGACTCAAAGTCCGGCTACGGCGGAAGAAAGAGAGATAATGGATAAGATCCCCTATGCCTTAGCCATAGGCTCTATAATGCATGCCATGCTATGTACAAGACCGGATGTGGCACATGCTATTAGTTTGACTAGTAGGTACCAATCTGATCCAGGTTCGGAACACTGGATAGCGGTCAAGAATATCCTTAAGTACTTGAGAAGAACTAAGAATATGTTTCCTGTATACGGAGGTGAAGAAGAGCTAGTCGGTAAGTGTTATGTTGATGCTAGCTTTGACACTGATCCGGATGAATCTAAGTCTCAATCCGGATACGTATTTCTCTTGAACGGAGCAACAGTTAGTTGGAGGAGCTCCAAACAACCTGTGGTGGCTCGATCAACGACGGAGGCGGAATATGTTGCTGCTTCAGAAGCGGCGCAGGAAGCGGTTTGGATGAAGGAGTTCATAACGGAACTAGGTGTGGTTCCTAGTGTGTTGGACCCAGTGGTGATCTATTGTGACAATAATGGAGACATAGCCAACGCCAAGGAACCAAGGTCTCACAAGAATTCCAAGCATATTAAGCGCCGGTTTCACTCCATCTGCGAGCATGTGAAGGATGGAGATATAAAGATTTGTAAAGTGCACACAGACCTGAATGTAGCAGATCCGTTGACTAAAGTACTCCCTAGGGCAAAACATGATCAACACTAGAACTCCATGGGTGTTATATTTATCACTATGTAAACTAGATTATTGTCTCCAGTGCAAGTGGGAGACTGAAGGAAATATGCCCTGAGAGGCAATAATAAAGTTGTTATTATGTATTCCTTGTATATGATAGATGTTTATTTTGCATGCTATAATTGTATTGATAGGAAACATTAATACATGTGTGTTTAATCAAAAAGGGTTCCTAGTTATGCCTCTCTTATAGACTAGCTTGTTGATTAACAAGATGATCAAGGTTTCCTAATCATGGACATTGGATGTTGTTAATAACAAGGTCACAACATTTTTGAAATGATGTGATGAACATTCATCCGAAGTATAACATTATGATCAAGTCATTATTTTTATATTGCTATAACATCATACGAAGTAGTCTTAGTCCTTAGACCATGAGATCATGTTAATTGCTGACACCAGAAAAGTATCTTGATAACATCAAACGTCACACCGTAACAGGGTGACTATAAAGGTGGGTTCAGTGCTATGAAGGTGTTATGTTGAGGCTCATGGATCAAGAGTGGAATTTTTCAATCCCGATGACGGATCGATATACTCTGGGCCCTCTCAGTGATATCACATTAAGATAGCTTGCAAGCAAGTGATGTGATCACTAGAATGTTATATCACGAGAACGAGAAAAGAGTGCATGTCGGTAACAAGATCAAACTAGGTATTTGGATACCGATGATCGAATCTCGGACATGTATTATATCATGAGACAAATGGATTAAATTACTAGCGTTAAAGGTTCTCATGATCATAGAAGTCATCGTTGAATGTGCAGGAGTCAGTATGGATCTCCAGGTCCCGCTTCTGATTATTGATCTGAGAGGAGTCTCAATCATGTCTGCATTATTCGCGAACCCCGTAGGGTGACATACTTAAGGGTTGCTGGACACCATTTAGGAGAACATATGTTTCAGACAAAAGGTTTGCAAAGCGCAGGAAATGTTTTGATAGAAACAGGAATTGTTTCGATAGAAATCAGAATTGTTTTGGGTGAAATTGCAGAAAGTGGTTTTGCCTGTGATATTGAAATGTTGCAAGGGGTTTTATGTGAATGTTTGTTAATTAAATTAATTAACAAAATTCTGAATAAAATAAATAAAAGAGTTTTATTAAATTGAGAGTTGCATTTAATTTGGTGGAAATTAAATACATGTGAGTGGGATTTTGGGTGGAGGCCATGTTTATGTGAGTGGAGGTTCACCACATGAATGAAGGAGGGGAGGAGTCCCCCCTCATGCGCCGGCTATGGGAGGGGAGGGGTATCCCTCCCTCCTATATAAAGCCCCCCTCTCCCCTCTCACAGAACACACCTCCTCGTGAAGGATGTCTCTCCCCCTTAGATATTCCCCCATGGTCTCGAATTAGCGAGATACATGTTCCCGGTGGCCTTGCGTCTAGAAGGAGTTGCTGCTTCCGCTGATTCGCTGGAGCGAGGAGGTGGAGGTTGTCCGGTAGCTTGAACGTGTGTGCGAGGACGAATGCGCTGCTGATTTGCGGCGCTCGAACTTCCACACGATCTTGAGATCAGCAAGCGTACGACTACATCAACCACGAGTTCCTACTCGTTAACAAAACTCGTTGTCTTCGAGGGTAAGTTCTCCATGGATGTATGTTCACCCGTTGCTCTCTATCTAGTAGATAGATCTTGGCGTATAGTTCTCATCGTAGGAATTTTTTTGTTTTCTATGCTGCGGACCCAACAAAACTATGGAAAACCCCTTTGCTGCTACTAATGCCATACAAGTTAGAATTGATGAAAATGTTGGACTCTTTGCTAAATTGCATGCTAAGTGGGAAAGATAAGATGAAATTGCTAGAAATAATAGCATATGTACTATTACCACCACCAATGTTGATGCTAGCAAACCACATGAAGTCCCCATTCCTTTTGCAATAATGCCTAAAACCAATGGAACCTTTTCCAATAAAAATGCTGAAATTCTTCGAAATATGGGAAACAATAGTTCTACTACCTTGGATGGTAATTTTGATTCTGATCTTGATGGTTGCAATATTTCTGAAGTAATTATGTTCCTACAAAAGCTTGCTAGAAGTCCTAATGCTAGTGCTATGAATATGGACTTTACAAAACACATTAAAGATGCTCTCATAGAAATTAAAGAAGAAAATTGAAACATAAAGCTTATATTCCTAGGAAATTAGAAGATGATTGGGAACCCATCATTAATATGAAATTGAACGATTTTGATCTCAAAGCTTTATGTGATCTTGGTACTAGTGTCTCTATTATGCCTAGAAAGATTTATGAAATGCTTGATTTGCCACCATTGGAAGATTGTTATTTAGATGTCCAACTTGATGATAATGCTAAAAAGAAACTCATGGGGAGTATTAATGATGTTCTTATTATGGTTAACAATACCTATTTCCCCGTTGATTTCTATGTTTTGGATGTTGAATGCAATGCTTCTTATCCTATTATTTTGGGAAGACCTTTTCTTAGGACTGTTGGTGCCATTATTGATATGAAGGAAGGCACTATTAAATATCAATTTCCACTCAAGAAAGGTATAGAACACCTCCATAGAACGAAAGAGAAGATACCTTTTGTCTCTCCTATTAAAGAAAAAATTGATCTTAATGTTTTTTCATTTGAAAATACTTGAATCTTGCTTCCTATGCCTAGTTGAAAGGCGTTAAAGAAAAGCACTATTGGGAGATAACCCAAATTATTTTTACTTTCAGTAAGTTTTTCTTTTGTTGAGTCTTGGAAGTTATTGCCTCAGTAATAACCTCTCATTATCCTTTTTGTGTGGTTTTTGTGCCAAGAATAACCTCTAATGAGAGAGAAGCAAGACTTGGAAAAGTTGCTGTCCTGAAACAGATTTTTGTGCTTCACTATAAAACATCGTGAAAAATCCCTGTAAGTCGGATTGAGATGTAATTGTTTGTGCTTATGCCCCAGGTTATTATCCAACTTTCGTTAGTTTAGCACTTTTCGATTTGAGCAACAAAAGGTCTTCAAAAAAATCAGTTTTACCTGTTGGTCTGTTTTGACAGATTTCTGCCATTATTTGCATTTGCCTCTTAATCTCTTTCTCTTTGAGTTCTATTTGATCACTTGAGCTTTTAGAAGGAATTGCTACAGTAGCTTGTGTTTTAATGGAAGTTCTACTTGTGTTAAAACTAAACCCAAAGACTTATTATCTTGAATACACTAATGTTGCTAATGAAGATTGTGTGAAGTTTTGTATGAAGGAAATTTTCAAGTGTAGGGAAGAATAATGTGATGAGATGAAGTATGGACAAAATCTCAAGCTTGGGGATGCCACCCGTGTCACCCCAAGAAATATACAAGAAGTACAAGCGTCAAAGCTTGGGGATGCCCAAGGAATCCCCTTCTTCATCAATAAAAATCTCAGGTTTTCTTCCAAAACACTTCATTTTTTATTATTTCATGCACAATTGTGTTGTTCTTGGAGCGTCTTTGTTTTTATTTTTAGTTTTCTTTTCTTTGGTTTGCTTAAATAAATTGGTTGGATCCCCCGCATTCATATGTGGTTTCAAATAAGTTGATTGGTGTTGGAAAAGAGTAGGAAGTTTCATTCTTATAAGTGGTATAAAAGGAGCTTGTTTTGACTGTGGCCTAGACTTTATCATTTCATGTTTGATGTTGCTTTGACTTTATGCTTTCTGATTATTGCTGTAGCATGACTTGTTTCAAACAATTGAGATTGCTTAATGTGCCTTGAAATAATCATGCGCTGTTTTAGCATACAAAAGCATAATATTGTGGTATTCTCCTTTGATGCTTTATTTGGGTTGACTTGGCACATGCTTACACCATGTTAAGACTATGAACTAGTCACCTTAGCCTCTGTGATCATTTAGTTTTTGACTTGTGATATCACTTTATGCTTTAGTTAATAATGTTTTGTCGCTTTGCATGATTATGGCCATTATTGCTCTCTTAGTTGGTCGCTCCCAGTATTTTGCTAGCCTCCACATGTACCAAGTGTGAGTTCCACTCATGCATCCAACCCCATTCCAAGTTATTCCAAAGAGTCCACTATAAATTCCTATGCATGGTGTGTTACACCATTCCAAGTATATTCATGTTTTTATCTACCTTCCAAATTAAACTTGTTATGTGAAAATTAGTGATTAAAGATCTCACAAACTTGATGACACACTTTACTTTCTTGCACTTAATAAACTTGAACCATTATGTCCATCTATGTTGCTTATATGCTTGCACTTTATAAGTTGTGAATTAGCAGAACCATGTACCATGGGGAACGCTTTCAACATTGCACTTATTATTCAGTTGATATCATGTTCTTTTGTTTATGGATCCCAGCGGTGTGAAATAAAAGGGGAGCCTGTAAGCTCATGGAGTTTGTATGTGTGTTAGAGAAACGCCTGGGCGGCTAGCCTAAGCCATGCCTAATCATGGTAGAAAGTTGCAGCATAACCATAGTGAGCATTCTATGAAGCATCCTCAATAAAAACCTATGCAAATAGCAAATAAAAGATCACTGAGATGCTCATTGTCTGTTGCCTTGTCATTTTGATATGGGATAACTCCTGTGTCATGGGGCAAGGGGTACCCCGTTGGCGGTTCTCCATGATACACATGTACTTACAATGACAAGAACTTACTTGTGACTAAAGTTGAGTAGCATGAGGTTCGGTACTCATAAGCAAGGGGCATGAGATTTTCAACTTATAACTTGTCAAGCATATCCTCATATTTGTGTCACTTTAACCTTAATCACCTCAAGATGCTTATGATAGGGGCAATGAGAGCTGAAAGCTAATAAGTATCATAATTTTTGGAAGCTCTTTATGAAACTTGAAATACGTGCTTCTCTAGAAGGGCCTTTCTTTTTTACTTTTATGTTGAGTCTCCATCTTCTATCTTTATGCACCAATTGATAGAGCATAGTGGTCATTCTTAGTTTAATGTGCATTGTCCCAAAACTTGTTGCTTGATTCATAACTTTGATATTGCTTGTTCTTAAATTATTTGTATCTAGTCACCCTTATGAACTTCGAAGGTGTCCTATGCATTTATGTTTTGCTATACCATGAGGGACAAGCTGAATAACACTCTTATTATGTTTTCTATATGTGAAACAAACAAACATCTTTCAATGCATTGTTATTCATAATCTTTTGTTTGTACCTTTTCATGTTACAACATAGTTGCTATGTATTATTATTAGAACTTTATCTTTCATGCTCATGTTTAGAGTACTATGATCCCAGCTATCAATGTTTTACAAATACCTTGATCAAGGTTGTGATGATGCATGTCACCTCAAAAATAATTCTTCTTATCACTTACCTACTCGAGGACGAGCATGAGTTAAGCTTGGGGATGCTTGATACGTCGTAAACATATCTATAATTTTTGATGCTCCATGCTTGTTTTATATCAACTTTCTTATGTTTTATTCACACTTTGAGGTATTTTTATACATTTTCTGGAACTAACCGATTAACAAGATGCCACGGAGCCAGTTGCATGTTTTCTGCTGTTTTTGGTTTCAGAAAAGCTAGTAAGGAAATATTTTCGGAATTGGACGGGACAAAAGAAAAAGTCAATATTTTACCAGAAGGAACACGGAGTCTGGAGGGGAGACGAAGTGGTGCACCAGGGCGGCTACACCTGGTGGCGGCGCGGCCACGGGGCGCGCCACCAGGTGGTGTGGCCCCCCTAGGCCTCCACCGACTTTGCTCCTTCGCCTATAAAAGTATCCCGGGACGAAAACCCTAAGTACCCAATCAAAAATCCACGAAAGAGTCTATAGCCGCCACCATCTCCATCCCTAGATGGGGGGATCCGAAGCTCTTCCCGGCACCCTGCCAGAGGGGAGAGATCATCCTGGAGGACTTCTTCATCACCATGCCTGCCTCCGGTGTGATGCATGAGTAGTTCACCCTTGGACTATGGGTCCATGTAGTATCTAGATGGTTGGTTCTCCTCCTTTGTGATGTCATGTTTAGATCTTGTGAGCTCAATTCATGATCAAGATCATCTATTTGTAATCCTATATGTTGTGTTTGCGGGAATCCGATGGATATTGAGATACTATGTCAGATTGATTATTGATTCTATCATGTCTATGTTATTTGTGATCTTGCATGCTCTCTGTTGTTAGTAACTATCTTGGCCAAGTAGATGCTTGCAACTCCAAGAGGGAGTATTTATGCTCGATAGTAGGTTCATGCCTCTAGTAATATGGGGAAGTGAAAGAAATCTCTATGGTTGTAGATGTGATGTTTCTACTAGGGAGAAAACAACAATCCTTTGTCCATGGGGAAATTGTATTGTTTACTTTACACACTTTTCTTAATGCAATTATCCGTTGCTTGCAACTTAATACTGAAAGGAGTTCGGACGATAATCAGAAGGTGGATTATTAGTCATAGATGCAGTTGGATTACGGTCTATGTATTATGTTGTAATGCCCAATCAAATCTCATAGGAGTCAAGATGTCTAGTATATGCATTGTTATGCTTTCTCAATCTGTCAATTGCCCCAATGTAATTTGTTCACCCAACATGCTATTTATCTTAAGGAGAAACACCTCTAGTGAACTATGGACCCCAGTCCATTCCTTTACCATTGATATACCATCTACTGTTTACTGTTACTTTCTGTAAGCAATTACTATCTTCCACACTATACATTTAATCCTTTGTTTTTAGCAAAACCAGTGAGATTGATAACCTCACTGTAAGTTGGGGCAAAGTTATGTGGTTGTGTTGTGCGGGATTCCAAGTTGTTAGCAACACCTTGGAGTTGTTTCCTTGCTCCTACTGGTTCGATAATCTTGGTTTCATAACTGAGGGAAAACTTGCTACTATGCTCATCATACCTTCCTCTTGGGGTTCCCAACGAGCTCTACATTTTGAGCCGTCAACTACCAAACTGGCCAGTGAATCGATTCGCCATTTCAGCACCAACATTACCTTGCCACATTGTCCACCCTTGCACGAGGGTACGCATTAACCCGAATTTCCCACTAGATTAGCAACTCATGTTTTTTTTGCACAAAAACAGGAAAAGAAATGGCATAACCATTAATAAAAATGTAGGGACACAAACTAACGGTAAAAGATCAAAATGTAATGATACGTCATTTGAACAACTAGGATCTGTGCAAGTGTAAAACCATTTGTTGAACCCTTGGGCTCCATCGAATAGTCCAAATTTGATGCCATAACAAGGTTTCAGTTACACAAACAAAAAATAAAAATAAGTAAAAAATACCAATCTTTTGTGCTACATGTTATCACCCACTAAACCCATAAGTTACCCACATGTTATGATCATAGTTATCCACAGAAATAAATAGGTTACCCTATTTTTATGTGAATTGTTATCAAGAAGTGGACTCTATGGTTACCCACCCTAAACACTAAAAGTTATCCACTAAGGCATGTAAAATGCATACATGAACTTTGTAGTTTGTTAACATGTTTTTCCACATATTTGCATCATATATAATGTTATATCCTTGTTTTATATTGATTTTTGGGGATTTACCAATGACCCCTTTATTTTGGTTATAACCCTAGAGGGGAGAAAAACCCCGATTTCAATGTTTTTGATATTTCAGGACCTATACGGAGTCAAATGGACCTGCACTTTTGGGAATACCAATTATCCACGAGAAGCATCTAGAGAACTGGAATATCACCAGGAGGGCCAGGAGGGCCAAGAGAGCCCAGGTGGCGTGCCCAGGACTAGTGGGCATGCCACCCATGCTCTTTCCCTCCTCGACCGTCCGATCGCCTTGATTCTTTCACCCACGGAGCTCTCTTGACCTAAAAATCCCTATATAAGGACCCCCTAGGGCATCCTTGAAAAGGGGGCGAGGAAAAGCGACGAGAGCCACCCGAGACAAAAACACAACCAGATCTAGCGAAGATTGAGGGGGAAACTCCACCGGAGCCACCTCCAATGAGATCTCCACCCTCTCCAACATCTCCAGCTTCATCACCATGATGAAGAGGGAGTAGTCTACCTCCAGGCTATGGGTTTGTGGCAGTAGATTGATCTATTTATCTCTTGTTCTTCATAGATCTAGTACCATATGAGATGCCCAACATGATTATGGTCATATTTGTAATTCCTATGTGGTGGATCTTTATTCTATGATTTGATATTTGAGATTGGAACCTATTTTGTGTAAGATGTTTTAATAGATGCATATCATGCACCCCATTCTTGATTGGTTGCTTTGATCCAACTTTTATGCAAGAACTTGTATGGGGAGAAGTGTGTGTTAGATGGAGTAGCATGGGGGTAGAGATTGAATTGTGACACATAATATTCAAGATATACTTTGTTTTTACCTTTCTTTTATTGTATCACTAGGGGTGAAGTGAAATCATGTGCTATAGTTATCACATGACATTGTGATGACCTTGACTAGATCAAGGTAGCATATTTGTATTTCAAACATCATATAATATTTCTTAAAGCTATACTCGAATCTGTTCTTAAATCAAGATTGCATGGAGATTTCCCTTCGTGAGGAGTATAAGAGGGATGTATTCCATCTTAATATTAGAATGTGATGCCCATATTAATTCCTTTTATCAAGCACTTATAGAATTTCCATGAATCTTTATCATTGATAAATTGTTTTATGATCACTACAACCTAAAAAGAAAGTATAGAAGTGAACCCATGAACCCCGGTCTGATTTTTATCATAATAAACACCTTTCCTTTACATCTACTATAATTTATAATTGCTGAAATTTATTATTTTGAAAATACAAAAAAAATACTTTCTCTACTTGCAGTCACTCATACAAACCCAAAAACAATCCTACTATCTTCCATATCATCTAGTTTGCTTTACTTTATTTTATTTACTTAGTTTCTTATTTTATTTCATAATACTAATACGAAACCTTGTGATTGACAACCACTTGGTGGAGTTGGGGACACAAGACAAATTATTTTACTTTATAGGTTGCTTGAAGAGGAGAAGGGAAATATCCACGCAATTCCCCAAGAGTTCGATATAAACCCTCGAGTCACCCTTGTGGGGAAAAGAAGCTTGCTACAACACTATGCACTTCGAGCCCCAACAAAAAGTGGTTGTGTTTGTTGCCATCAAGACTATTTTCTAGCGCCGTCACTAGGGAATTGGTGGAGACTTATCACAAGTGGTTGTAGTGTGGTGAAACTCCCACGACGACTTCTAGATCATCTTCTGGCACCGTCATCTTCATCAACTTGTGCAACAACCCAAGTTTGGGGAGGTTGCACCACTGTGAGCTTTTTCTTCTCCTTTTAGGTTTTTAAAGTATTTTATTTTCTCTTGTTTTTAGTCTTTTTAAGTTATTCCTTAAAAAACACAAAAACACATAAAAATGGAAAAGAGAGCTTATTGGTCCTTTAGTGTAAAGAACTCCCCAAAAGAAAGTGAGATACCATTTGAATCATTTGAAATAGACCCTATAACTACTAAAGCTATTTATGAAAACCGTTTTTATGGGAAGCCCAATGAGAACCCTATGCAACATTTGAGAACTTTTAATGAAAGATGCAAAGATCTAAACATGAGTAATAAAAACAATAGTATTATTCACTTGCTGGTAAGGCTTTAGATTGGATATTAAAATGGCCACCTGGAAAGTTTAGCTCTTGGTTTAATGTTAAAGCTGCTTTTGTTGAAAGATTTGGAACCCCTAAAGTAATAGGTCATCTTAGGGAAATGCTTATCATGTTTAAACAAAAAATGATGAACCTCTTATAAGAGCTTGGGAAAGATTTAGAGAAATAGCTTTTGGGACAGAACATGGTTTTAGAGATTGGATGTTAATGCACATCATCTATAGAGGGCTAAATAAAAGTTCAATGGCTTATTTAGATAAAGAAAGTGGAGGTTCCTTCATAAATATAACTGCCAATAACGCTTATATATTGTTAGATGGCCTACTCCTAGAAGTAAAAGTCAAAGAAAGCCTTGAAAAAGCTAAAGTACCAGAAGATGTATTTGATGATATACATGAAATCTTCAATTTATATAATACAGATAAACAAGTAGAGGAAGTTAAAATGTTAAGTGAAACAAAAGAACCTCTAATTGATCTTAATAAATGTATCTTGCATGAACTCATTAACTTGTTACAAAAAATTCTAATGATCCATCCTTTAAATGGTCATCAAGCAGGATTTGGTTCTTACCTAGCAAATTATGTTATAAAAGAAAAGATTGAAAGATACAATAGAGAAGCTATGATACCACCTAAGCTTGGGGTTGTATGGATCCCCAAGTTATTAATCACTATTGGAAAAGAGACACATCATGCTATTCTAGATTTAGGATCTAGTGTCTCAGTTTTATCTAAAGATCTATATGATTTACTTGAATTGAAACCTATGGAAAAATGCTCAATAGATCTTTTACTTGTTGATGATTCAACTAAACATGCTCTAGGAAAAGTTCAAGATATTATGGTTGAATTACATATGACATTTGAGCATGTTGATTTTATTGTCATGGATATGGGGAGCAATACCTCAAGTCCTATAATACTTGGTAGACCTTTTTTGAGAACCACATGTGCACTCATTGATACAAAAGAAGGAAATGTGAAGTTTCAATTTCCTCACAATAAGTGTATGGAACACTTTCTAAGGAATAAGGAGGTAGCTAAGAAGCACAAGCTATCCATGAGTTCCACATCACCTAAACCAAGTAAGTAAAGCCTAGCTATATGGCTATAAAGAAAGCGCTTTGCGGGAGGCAACCCGATTATTTATTTATTATGGATTTTTTTAAACTCTTGCTGTAGCAAGATAGTTTGGTTTGGTTATCTTTCTGTAACTTTTATAAAGTACCAAGTGGAACCCATTTTGGATGTTTTAAAAGTTGCTAAACATATGGAGTAGCAATTTCCTGCAGAATAGTTTTTAGTGCGTGAATTTTCTGATTTTTTCTATAACTCCGATTGCGCTCAGATTAATACAGAATTTACAAATTTTCATCCTATGTATGAAGACAAATTGGATAAAATTCCTGACATGTCTAAGTGGACTAAAGAATTCGTTTTGCTGTTGTTGAAAATTTGGACAGATTCTGCCATGTTTTGTTTCAACCATTCCCAAGTGTATTAAAATGATTTGTATGAGTCATATTATATGCTAGGGATATGTAGGAACATTATATGCTTGATGGAAAATTTATAAAGAATTTTATCTTTTGATATATATATATATGCAGCAACTATTATATTCTTGTGCCACTAATGTCACCTCTCAGAAAAGAGATGGGATAAAAAGTTTTGTATTGAACTTTTTTGACAGAGAATAGAGGAACACCACACCAAGAGAAATCCAAGGATGGTGAAAACCATAAGCTTGGGGTATGCCCAAGTCACCCCATTGGACCAACTCAACTCTCGGTTTGCAAACCTCTAAACTTTGTTTTTTGAGCAACATAGAACTATCGTAGAAACTTGGAGCATCTGTTTTTTCATTTTATTTTTTGTTTTACATTAGAGAGACCAACACCACAATTATTATAAATGTTTATGATCATCTACTGAAAATAAACTACACCTTAATAAGATTAAATCTTAAAAAGAATGCCATGGAATAGAAGAAAAGGGGAGATAAAAACAAAAGCTGAAATTCATGTTGTGTCTAGTTCTTAAGCTCAAGTGTTTTATATGAAGCATGATCTATTTTATGCCTATTAATTTGTATCCTTTTCTTGTGAAATTTAGGTTCAACATTAAGAAGAAAGGTGAGAAAATAAATGTTGGCATTATGAACTAGATGGCACACTCTTTAGATCTCTTTTTGCTAAGCATTTTTCTACACAAGCTAAGACTTGTTCCAAGGCCCTTAAAAATAGATTAGGCATATCTACGTATTTGTGGCAAAAGCTACTTTAAAGTATAGTATGTATGTTAATCCTCCAAACATTCTTAAAAACGCCCTTTTTCATGTATTTTAAAGCTCATAAGAAAGTAAGGTTTGGGGTTATACCACTATGGAATTTTTTGTGCTTTACATCTTATTAGTTGTAGTTGGCTAAACCATGCTGGCATGGCACACGATTTCAATGTTGATAATTAATCATGTTTAAGTTTTGCCTATGGATTGCATCGATGTGAAATTAAGTGTGCACACTGGAGTAGGCATGTTGGTATAAAATGCTCCCGAACCGCTAGCCAAAGCCATGCATGACATGGTGGAAACTTACAGCCTGATGATCCTTGTTGATATGATTCATATGTCTGTTTTTCTTGTCTTCTAAAGTAGTGATACTTCCCCTCCACCTCCAACCTTGAACACAAACAAGGAATTATATGAGCTTTTATGCTAAAATAAGTAAATAAATGCCAAAAAGGGGACATATAGCTACACAAGGGGCAAAAGGTACTCAGTGATGCGGTTTCACAAAACCAACATGAGTATACAATGATAGGCCTAAGTTGAGTAGCATAAGGGTGCAAGGTTATATACTAGGTGCATGAAACAATCAACTTGTAAGACGTTTAGCACATAAACCATACGATGCTTTAAAACAAAGTGAAAATAAAAAGCTGCTGGAAACCCCATCCTTATTAGTATTGTTGACATGAATTACATAGCTCAAAATTTTATTTATATTCTTCATGGAGGATTAACATATGTATTCAATGCTTACTTTTGATATGGGATGCATAACATCTCAAGGGAAGACATAAAACTAAGAAGTGAGTCTTCCAGTCAAGGGCATAAAACTAAGAAGTAGCCCAAAAATAAAGGCATGAAAACACCAATGTTGACAATCATGAAAAGAGTCTTATTCTATAGGTTCATCAAAGTGTGCTTGAAGGTTTATTTTGTTCATCATTTGTTTTATCACATCATCACTTATTGTTTAGCATATTTATGGATGTGTAAAAGATACAACTTGATAGTACACTTGCATATTATGTTTCATTGAAAGGAATTGAGCCTATGAACTCTACATGATAATGAAGGAAGCAAAGGTAACAAACTCCAAAGTCCATGTTTAGTTTTATCACCTTCATGCTTAAGGACGAGCATAGGTTAAGCTTGGGGATGTTGATGCATGTAAAATGCATACATGAACTTTGTAGTTTGTTAACATGTTTTTCCACATATTTGCATCATATATAATGTTATATCCCTATTTTATATTGATTTTTGGGGATTTACCAATGATCCCCTTTATTTTGGTTATAACCCTACAGGACACAAAAACCTTGTTTTCAATGGTTTTGATGTTTCAGGACCTATACAAAGTCAAATGGACCTGCACTTTTGGGAATGCCAATATTTATCCATGCGAAGCATCTAGAGCACTAGAATCTCACCAGAAGGGCCAAAAGAGCCCAGGGTGCCCTTAGAAATCATAAACATAAATGTGTACCTGCAAGAGGGCCAGGCAAGCCTGCATAAGGGTGCCCTTAGAAATCTCCTCATGCAGCTGGTCAATGAAAAATTTGCACCACTAAAACTTGTTCACAACTGCAATATTTTTCTATGAACAGAAAATGTAAAGAAATTTTTAACGTAACATCACACTTACAAAAAATATATGTTACACAACACCACACCCCCCAAATACAATTTTTTTACCACCATGATATCAATCTAGTTATCCACACAACAAACAAAAAGTTATCCACACAAAAACATATAAGTTACCCCAAAAGATAGCAACTAAAAAAAGAAAGGGAAACTAACCATGATAGGGTAACACTTATGGCCAACATGTTTTCGGGTGGTGGGTGATAGGAGTGTCAAGACAATGTACATGACATATATTTGGTTGAAATCATAACCAGTTGAAGTCATATCCTTCAAGATTTCAAACACTCGAGTTCCCAGAGGGGTGCCACCATCTTTAGAAAAAAGAACAGGGGCAAGGGCACCCTGAATATCAGGATCAGCATAATACGGAACTGGCTCATCCCCAAGCAGCAATCCAAAAGAACTGAAGACAGTTTCCTTGTTAAGGGGTATACTTCCTCGTCCCAGGACAACAAATTCACTTGTGTGTTTGTCGTATAAACCCACAAACCAAGTCATAAGTGCATCGTGCAGGGAGGCATACTTGATGTCCAACAAACTATCAAACTCCATTGCTTTAATTACTGCCTTCTGATCATATGATAACCATATAAAAAGAGTGGTTACATCAGAAGGAAATGCCTTGTTCCTTCCATGTTTATAGGAAGGTGGTTCTTCACCCTCGATAACATCATCAACAACCTTCCGTTTCCTTGTCACCATGGCTCCTTCAAACAATTTCAGAAGAAAACATAATGAATTACACGATCACAAAATTATAACGGTATACACAAACACATGGAAAATGAATGGGAAATAATAACATGCAAAACAAAACAAAGAAACAATACTTGTCCGGCCAAAATGCACTAAAGAGTTACCCAAAAAGAGATAAACTAATGTTATCTTTCCATTAGAACATAAGTTACCCATGCTCATATACTAATGTTATGCCAATTCTTCAAAAGTTACCCACATATATGACTAAAGTTATCCAGTACACTACCAACATGATTAGGGGTATTGTTATCAAGGGATTTGCACCAAGGCTAGCCATACGGGATATAGTAAATTACCCACTTGAATCACATATAGTATAGTTCTGCCATTTGTCCAGAAGTTACCTACATTGATTGACTATTGTTATCAGGTAAAGTGTACAAAAGTCAATGATGATCAAAAAATATCCAGTACACTACCAACATGATTACGTGTGTTGTTATCAAGGGATTTACACCAAAGTTACCCTTACCCACTTGAATCATATATAGTTTACATCAATTACACATACTAAAACCAACCAAAATAATTCAAAAATCATATACAACTAGAGCATTATATGAAATTCATCATGTTTCTATCATGTAGATTAGTGTAACACCCCATCCACTAGGCCCCGGGGGTGTCACTCCTGGTAGCTTAATAGGATATCTAGACTAGCCCATAGACCAACACTAGTCTTTTCTGTGCACTTTGTCCTCACTCGTGTGCACCTCGTTACCCACTTCCCGGTCGGTCACCCATCCTAGAATTGCTCTAGGCCAAGCGCACTTAACCTCAGAGTTCTTTTTGGATGAGCTTCCGGAAAAGAAGTTCCAACTTGTTGGTATGAGTATCCTATCAATCCTATTAAGCCATGTACTTGGATCTCACAATCAGCCAGCACTCCATATTTCATATGAATGGGACCACACCGGAAAGGATGTCTTATTATGTGAATCAGATACCAATATAATATCAAATTCATCAGTACGAAGCATGAGTTTTCCATAACATAGCTCATATGAACTCACAATAGACACCTACCACAAACAGATAAACATAAGATTTAGCAACCATATAAACAACCATATTATATCAGAACCACAAAATGAAAGGTGTGTAGGAGAGCGGGTGACGATGAGTGAGACCACGAGAGGCCATCTTTCCCCTCGGTCACTCTAGGTTGGGGTGCCCAAACCACACCACCCCTTTGCTTCCCGTTCCCGTGTTGACCCCTGCGTCATCATCTCCTCCGCCCACGCCTCTATGGGTCACCACACCGGAGGAAATCAAGATCTTGTTCGGATCCATTACCCCTGATCTGGCAACAGGCTCAGGCCGCAGGGGATGATGGCGACCCGACGCTGCAGGGGGTAGTGGTCGGCTCTACTTCGCATTCATGAGCGCAACTAGAGCTGGGACCGGCACGGTGGCGGATGGCACGTGCTCTGCTGTAGCTGCGGTGTGGGAGCCTACTGGGGCTAGTCTGGGAGAGGCGCCAGAGATGCACTGCACCTTTGCATGCAGCGAGGAGTTGCCGCCTCCCCCTCCACTCAGGCCAGGGATGGCGCCCCAGGTCTTTAAGGCTTGGGATCCAGAGTTGCTGTTCGTGGTGGAGAAGGGCGCTATGGCACCCCCGCTGAAATCATTAATTGTAGCCGAAACTAGCCTGGAGAAGGATTCAAATCAAGAGATCCCGCAGAACCTTGGGAAGATTTGGAAAGAGGTGAGGCCGAAATTCTGGTGGAGGCGAGTAACTCCTTCCTCTTCCGATTGGTCGCGTGCTGAGAAGACACAGAGGAATCAATGGCTTAGCTTCCAAGACATTTGTTTTCACTACCTCTCCCCATTGCATTTTGTCAGGCAGTGCACAAATAAGATCCAATGCTGTTGGGGGATACCCCGGGTAGGGTCACGCCAGGGTATAAAGGCCGAGTTAGCCGAGGTACGGCAAGGTCAAAGCGGATGCTGGCCGAGTCACCTCAAGGCAGGCCGAGTCTCGGGGTAACCCGGACCAGGGGATGTCCATCTAACTGGGTCTCAGCCGACTTAAGCCATATATCGGACAGATGA
The DNA here is from genome assembly GCA_916181665.1 of Avena sativa. Lineage (NCBI taxonomy): Eukaryota > Viridiplantae > Streptophyta > Magnoliopsida > Poales > Poaceae > Avena > Avena sativa. The sequence goes on from OV702289.1 coordinate 691,929,565, forward strand.
ATCTAACTCATATGCAGGAATAGGTGTGGCCGGATCAACTATGTACGGTCCGGGTTATATCAAGCTTGTAGGAGAAGGAAGGCATCTCACTGGTCAAAGGTGACCACTATACGCAGAGCATGAGCAGAGCGGACAGAGGCAGGACCACCGAGGCGTGGCCGACAAAGGTGACGATGCCTATGTCGGATGACGCAGGCGCCGCAGAGGCTCACGTAGCCTCTGCATGGATGACGCGGGGGAAAAGTGACCCGGTCGGCTTACTATTTTGGGAAGAGGCATATTCCAGGGAATATGCCTCCACGTATGCCCTAATTGGAGACCTAGCCACCCCTATATAAGGAGGGCTAGGGACTCTGTAGAAGGGGTTGATCTCGAGTAGGTTAGATTTTACTTGGTTCTAGAGGGCTAGCTAGTGGTGAGAGTAAGAGAGCTCCTTCTTCCTCCTCTCTCCAATACAGCTCAAGGAGCACTTGTAATCTGTGGAGGTGAATTAAATACTAAGCTTATGTATGTGGAATCACCAGACTATCCCTCCCTGGATTCCCCTAGTGCATTTAGTCCCCACCTTTAGCCTATCCATGGCATCTACTGTGACACCACCACGACAGTTGGCGCCCACCGTGGGGCTAGCGGCGCTAGCAGGGGTCAAGATCCGGACGGGAAACCTCATCGGCACCGGCGAACGCATCATCTCCGGGCTCGTTCAGCGCTTTGGAGCGCTGGACTTTGTCAGCGACAATGCTGGCTGCTTCGGCAAGCGTCCTCTTCCGCGCAACGACCTCTTTGTCAAGCTCGGCGCGCACAAGGTCTACGTTGCTATCGATGTGTCGTGCGTTCATCCGCGGCACGTCGCTGAAGGAGGCGAGCCACCCCTTAGCGTGGTTCTCGGGGCGCGTATCACTCGCTCCCCGGACTGTGCTGAGGTGATGATGACTGCGCCTGGCGCTAGCGCAAGCAAGGATCCGGCACCAAATCCGAAGGTAATGCCTAAGGCACCAAGGAAAAGTAGAGGTCCTCCACTAGAGAGGCCAGAGAATGTGCTGCAGCAAGCGATGGATAGCTTGGCAAACCCAGTAGCAGCAGTGGTAGATCCGGCTCAGGCACAGGCCGAGATAGAGGAAACTAGGCAAAAAATACTAGAGGGTGTGAAAAAGATATCCGCGGCTCAGCAGTCGTTGAACATGACAGTGCGTGAGTATGCAAAGGCAAATAAAGTAGATGCTATAAAAGTGAAGGGAGAAATCTCATGAGTGAAATGAACAAAGAGGGTGATACTAGGATTGAGGAGTCAGAGAACTGCTTATCTGTGGGGCTGTCGAAGTATAGTACCCCGGCGAAAAACCTCAGAGCAGCAGATGCATCTGCGTCCGAGTTAAAGGGTCTAACGGGTGAAGCCCGTCAGAGACAGCAAGATAGGGTCAATGAGTTGGTTCAGATCGCGAACAAGCAAAATGAGGAATTGCTCAGGGCTAACCCAGAGAGAGCTGGGGCCTCCAAGATCGTTCAGTCGGCGGTGGGTAACCAGGAGAAATCCCCTGGAGATGCATCATCTCCTCATGGTGGTCCTAGGAGAGAAGAGGTAGTAACCTCGGCCAGGAGGAACAAACAGATAGTCCCGTATGACCCGGCAAGGGCAGGGAAAGGAAAAGAAGTGTAGAAAAATGAGGATCGACGAAGTGCGAGCCGAGGTGACCGCGACCAAGGCAATGCCGGTCAAGGTAATGCTATAAATGGCAATGCTGGACAGCGTAACTCGGCAGGAGCAGGACAACCGCAGCAGCGGAATATACCAAGGCAAGAGTAAAGTGCCGGCCGAGGTATGCAACAAAGAGGCGCTCCACGAGAGCAAGACCGATATAACGATGGTGACTCGGAAATGGTGAATGCAGGATACCCAAGGCCGGACTATCATGTGATAGGGTCAAGATTGGGAAGCAGGGATTTGATGCCTGACGATGCCAGATTAAAACTGGATCAGCTGTATAGGTCGGAACAGATTGAATCTCAAGGTCCCCCGGGTCCTGCGTGTTTTGGACCCAGATCATGAAGGAACCTCCGGTACCTAACTTCCAGCTACCTAGAGGCACTAAGACATACGATGGCAGCACAAAGCCGGAGGATTGGTTGATTAACTATGCTACGGCTGTAAAAATTGCTACAGGCAACTTGAGATGGGCTGTGAGATACGTACCCCAGATGTTGGAGGGGCCAGCGAGGGTATGGCTAAACAATTTGCCGCCCGGAAGTATTAACTGCTGGATTGATTTTGAGGAAATGTTTATCAGCAATTTCTCAAGTACGTATCAGAGGCCGAATAGGCCACAGACCCTAGCAATGTGTAAGCAGAGACCGAATGAAATGGACCGGGAGTTCTTAACCCGATGGTGTACCATGCGAAACTCATGTGAGGGGGTGATCGAGTCACAGGCCATAGCATGGTTTGCGCAAGGATGCAGATATGCAAGCATGTTGTGGCAAAGACTGCAAAGGGATATGCCAACTACGTTGGCAGAGACAATCCGGATTGCTGATTCGTATGCTTTGGGCGATCCGACTCAACCTAGGCTCGTGTCAAACGAGTCAAATGAGGAGTGCTACCAGAGAGATGGAGTCGGGTCATCCCGGAGGAATGACTACCGGGGTAAAAGAAGAGATGACAGACCGGATTACCGGTACAGCTCGCAACAAGTTGCTGCTCTAAATCAAGATCAACCCGGAGCAGGGGGCAATCAACGTCAGAAAACTGGAGGGCAACAATGGACACCAAGAAACGATAGCAAGAAAACTTGGACGCCAGAGCAGAAGAAATAGTGGCAAGAAAAGAAGGACCGTCCGAGGTATACTTATGAGTCGATGCTGGATCAGCCGTGTAAATTTCACACGCCAAATCCGAGTAACCCAGCGGGTCATACAACAAGGCAGTGCGAGTGGATGCATAAGATAGAACATGGTGGTTCGGGGAATGCTCAGGCACCTCGGAATGATCAACCTCGGCAGGAGTTACCCCGATAGCAATTGCTCTCCGGAGCGAACACGCAACAGCTAATGTTGCCTCCCCCTCCGCCGAGGTATGACAACAATGAGAGAAGGGATGCAGTCCATCAAGTGGAAGACCAGCATCAACCGGATCAGAGGTACCCTAGAAACAAGGGGAGGAATGAGTACAGAGAGCATCATCAGAGTTACTGCGTGTTTACCACTAAGGAAATAGATAGGAAGAGCTTGTAGCACCGACACATGGAGGTGAATGCGGTAATGCCAGCAGTGACGAGGTATATGCCTTGGTCGGACAAGGAAATCACCTGGAGCATCAAAGATCACCCCAAGCTTATGCCAAGTCCTGGTTCATATGCGCTAGTGCTGGATCCAACATTCATTGGTCCTAACATCAATGTGAGATTCTCCAAGGTACTAATTTACAATGGCAGTAGCATTAACATCATGTATGCGGATACAATGCGCAAGTTGGGTATCTCGGAGAACATGCTCCAAGCTACAAGGACAACTTTCTATGGCATTGTGCCAGGCATTTCTTGTGATCCCATAGGCAAGGTCCGGGTTGACGTATTGTTCGGCACGCGAGATAACTGCCGAACTGAGAATTTGGAGTTTGAAGTGGTGAACTTGGAAAGTGCGTATCACGCGTTACTCGGAAGGCCAGCATTGAACAAGTTCATGGCAAGCTGCCACATCAGTTATGTGAAAATGAAGCTGCCCGGGCCAAATGGAGTGATTACCATTGCTAGAGATTTCCGACATTCCATTGAGTGTGTGTCAACCGGGTCTAACCTCGCCGAGTCACTCGTGATTGCGCAAGAAAAAAGGAAGATACAGGAGGTGGCAGTGTTGGCTCAGTCCGCGCAGCAATATATGCCGGCGTTGAGTAATCCGCATGGTAGTGTTTCGTTCCAAGCCACAAAGGATACCAAGAAAGTGCCTGTTGATGATATGTTCCCAGAGCGCACCGTAAGAATTGGTGCCGAGTTAAATGACAAATAGGAAAGCGAGCTCGTCAACTTCCTCCGTGAGAATCGGGATATTTTTGCTTGGTCCACACAGGACTTGCAAGGTGTTCCGAGGGAGTTGGCCGAGCACTCTTTGAATGTGAGACCCAGAGCAAGGCCGGTGAAGCAACCTCTCCGCCTCTTCGCCGAAGATAGGAGAAAAGTCATTGGAGATGAGATAGCTCGGTTACTAGCAGCTGGGTTTATCATGGAGGTTCTTTACCCGGATTGGCTATCTAATCCGGTGCTGGTGGAGAAGAAGAAGGATGATCCGAATGTGGCAGTGGTTTGGCGTATGTGTATCGATTACACGAACCTGAATAAGGCGTGTCCAAAAGATCCATTTCCATTGCCAAGGATAGATCATATCATTGATTCAACTGCTGGGTGTGAACTGTTGTCATTCATTGATGCATACTCTGGTTTCCACCAGATACCCCTGAATCCGGATGATCAAATAAAAACTGCATTTATCACCCCGTATGGGGCTTATTGCTATCGCACCATGCCATTTGGTTTACATAATGCAGGGGCAACGTACCAAAGATGTATGCAAAAATGTTTGCACAACCAAATTGGTCAAAATGTACAAGTGTATGTGGATGATGTGGTTATCAAGACCAAGGAAAGAAAAACGCTCCTTGACGATATCAGGCAGACATTCGCGAACCTAAGGAGGTTCCGGATGAAGCTTAACCCGGAAAAATGTACCTTCGGTGTCCCGGCTGGAAAATTACTCGGATTTCTTGTCTCCAGCCGAGGTATCGAAGTCAATCCAACTAAAATCCGGGCCATAGAGCGAATGGAACTGCCGAAGTGTCTTAACGATGTCCAAAAGTTCACTGGTTGCCTGGCATCGTTAAGACGGTTTGTATGTCGGTTGGGAGAAAAGACATTGCCTCTCTATCAACTCATGAAAAAGTCGGACAAGTTCATTTGGACGTCGCAGGCCAATGAAGCCTTTATCCAATTAAAGAAAATGTTAGCCACTGCACCAGTGTTAGCCTATCCACTGTCAAAGGAGCCAATGCTGCTCTATATAGCCGCAACCAACCGAGTTGTAAGTGCAGTAATTGTGGTAGAACGCGATGAAGAGGGTAAGTCAGTGCAAAGGCCGGTGTATTATCTGAGCGAGGTATTATCAGCCTCAAAGCAAAATTATCCGCACTATCAGAAAGTGGCGTATGGTGTGTACATGTCGGCAAAGAAGCTAAAGCATTATTTTGAGGAGCACCCCATCAAAGTAATATGTGAAGCTCCCATATCCGAGATAATGAGTAACAAGGATGCAAGTGGCAGAATTGCAAAATGGGCAATTGAACTAGCTCCCTATGCGCCACAGTATGACAGAAGAGAAGAAATCAAGTCTCAGGCTGTGGCCGACTTTTTTGTGGACTGGGCCGAGGTACAATATGAACCACCGCTACTAGATCCAAACTACTGGAGAATGCACTTTGACGGGTCAAAAACAAAAACCGGGTTAGGCGGCGGAGTTGTGCTTACCTCGCCAAAGAATGACCAGTTGAAGTATGTGCTACAAATCCATTTCGCAGCGTCAAACAATGTCGCCGAATATGAAGCACTTGTGCATGGGCTCAAAGTGGCAAAAGAAATTGGGATACGTCGGATCCAATGCTTTGGAGACTCGGATTTGGTAGTTCAGCAAGTGTCGGGGCTATGGGACGCTCTTGATCCAAACATGGCATTATACAGATTCCATGTGCAGAAAATATCTGGTTACTTTGAGGGATGCGAATTTCGTCATGTGCCCCGCATGGAAAATGAGGCTGCCAACGTATTGTCGAAGCTCGGATCAACCCGAGAAGCAATTCCACTGGGTGTAGCATTAGAACACCTCAGAAAACCATCTATCAGACCGTTCCCAGAAACCGACTCAATCTACGTCCCGGAGGATCCGCAGTCTGGAGGTGCACCCATGGACATTGACATGGGAGATGGTGCGCGAAACCCGAGGACTGCCTCGGCAAACCCGGGGACTGCTTCACAGGACCCGGGGATTGCTCAACATGATCTGGTTGAGGTTATGCCGGTGGATCAGATGGAAATTGATGAGGATATGTTCCCTATACGAGCAATACCAGCTTGGGCACTACCCATATTCCAATTCCTGAAAGATGGAACCTTACCCGTTGACGAGGTGTTGTCCAGGCAAACTCAGAGGAGAGCAAAAGCATACACGATCATCAATTCCGAGTTATACAAAAGGAGTGTGACTAATGTCCTCCAGTGATGTGTTGACCCGGAAGAAGGGCTTGACATCCTCCGAGATATACATCAAGGGGAATGTGGGCATCATGCCTCGTCCAGAGCCTTGGTAGCAAAAGCTTTCCAGCATGGATTCTACTGGCCAAGTGCCTTAGAACAAGCAGAGGACTTGGTAAGAAAATGCAATGGTTGTCAGAGATATGCTACCAAGACACATATGCCAATGTCGGAACTCAAGACCGTACCAATCACTTGGCCATTTGCCGTATGGTGTTTGGACATGGTTGGCCCATTCAAACCAGCAAGGGGAAATATGACTCACATTTTGGTCATGGTGGATAAATTTACAAAGTGGATTGAAGTAAAGCCAATAAGAAATGCGATGGAGCTACGGCCATGACATTTCTCAAAGACATCATCTTGAGATACGGTTATCCTCACAGTATCATAATTGATAACGGCACAAATTTTGCTGAAGCAACATTTGCACGATTCTGCCGAGATAAGAAGATCCGGCTGGACATTGCCTCGGTATCCCACCCCGCATCGAACGGACAAGTGGAAAGATCCAACGGATTAGTATTATCCGATATAAAACCCCGGATCATTGAGCCGCTGCAAAGATCAGCGGCGTGCTGGATAGAAGAACTACTAGAGGTATTGTGGAGTTTAAGAACAACTCCGAATCGATCAACATGCTATACGCCATTCTTTCTAGTATATGGGGCAGAAGCTGTATTACCAGCCGACATAGAGCACGACTCGCCTAGGGTCACCCAATACACAGAGGTCGAAGTGCAAGAAGCCCGGCAAAATGATGTTGATCTGCTGGAAGAAGCAAGAGAATTGGCATTGTACAGATCCGCCGTATATCAGCAAAATCTCAGACGCTATCATAGCCGGAAAGTAAACCCCCGAGTCTTCCGGGAAGGTGATCTGGTACTCCGGTTGGTACAACATACTGCTGGCATGCATAAGTTATCCCCCCATGGGAAGGGCCATTCATTGTGAGCAAAGCATTGCACAATGATTCTTATTATCTTATCGATGCAAAGCCACAGGAAAAGAACAGGGCGGACAGGTCCGGCGAGGAATCTAAGCGTCCATGGAATGTAGCTCTACTTCGTCCTTTCTACACTTAGCAGGGAAGTGTATGTATCCGAGTCTCTCATATGTCGGTGTGTATGCCCGGCAATGAGTTTATCAATGAAATGTTGGCACCTCGAGCAGTAACTCGGGGGCTGCCTTAATAATATTTGTTGTCTTCTGTATTTCTCATTTATATGTCGGCTGGCGTAAGTTTTTCTACTTAACCCGGATTAGTAGTGTGTGAGCACCAAAAACCTAACTCTTCGACTTGCTGCTGTCCAACAAGATTTGGCTTCATGGCAAGCAAGATAACAAGTTTGGAATTACATAGCACATGAAAAACGACTAAGGAAAAGAACTTAATCGAGCCGACGTTTGTTTTTTGGACTAACCTTATGTTTACTTTCGATTTATTATGCTGAGTTATTTTGAGCTAATCCTAAAGTTTCCAAGTATTGTTAAGACAATTTTTGAAGCTCGGACTCATAAGTCATAAAACCAAATCAAGGTAGACACGAGCCGAGCCAGAAGATTGGAAGAACAAGAAAATGAAACTCGGGAACTACGCCCAAGTTAATCCGGCATAAAAACTTAGTAGCAAAATATCACTTGCGTACTAGATACAAATCCACCAGGCATACCAGGGATCTGATGAAATTTAAAGTGTTTATCAAGGAGCAGCAGGAGGAGGTAATTCGGCGCCAGTAGGGGCAGCCTTGGCCTCAGCTTTAGAATCATCTGCGTCTTCCTCGACGTCTGAGACTTCGTCCTCTTCGCCATCATCCGACTCATCTTCAGCATTTTCAACATTTTCATCATTGGCAGCATCTAGGAAGCTCGGTCCCTCATTCCATTGATGAATGGGGGCGTATTGGATGAAGCTGTGAGCGCAAGCCTTGCGCCGAGCTACCCAATCCGGGTCAGTAGACCACTTTGATCCAGTGCGCATGTGTGCAAGGAGATTGAGGTCAATCTTCTCATACCACGTAAGGACGTAGTGGAGAACGATCTCAGCTCCAGCGCGCCCAGCAGATTCTCTCCAGAGATCGAGCTGTCTCGCATTCCATAAGCCTGGCAAAAAGAACAGACATATTCTCCGGAGTATCTTCCTTAGGCCAAAAGGCATTGAAGATCCGGATTACTACGTTCAAGACGTCCTTGCCATAGTTCTTCACAAGTTGGACACGAGAGGACAAGCTGACCAGCAAGTCCTCTAGGTCATATGGAATTTCTCCAGCGCCAGGGACAATTGGGGTACCCCTCTTCTAGTGGAACTTGGCAATACCTTTGGATGCAACGACATCGCTCTCTGGGAATTTGCCTGAAAAAATAAGACAGGTGGAGTTAGTAAAGGAAGCAAACCCGGAAAGGTCAGTGTGTGTTGAAGGAAAAGAACTTACCAGCAATATGGCTGTGGATCCAGGTTAGCTCCTTGGTGCACTTGTCACGCCTCTCCCGGAGTTGAACAAGCTCAGCGTTCGCCGACTCAAGTTTAGAGTCGGCCTCCTTAAGCAATTCTTGGTCCTTGGCGATCTAGAGGTTGAGGCGCTCGTGCTCTTCGGTGAAGTCTTGGCCAGCCTTTTGAAGTTTGGTTTGATGATGTGCTTTCAGTTTCTTCATATCTGCCTTGAGCTTGGCAATCTCATCATCTTTGGCTCGGAGGAGGGCAAGCTCATCATCTTTCTTTTTGAGCTCGGCCTGGTGCTGCCCTGCTTGTTCGAGAAAATGCAGCATCATATCAGGCACGGGCACACTATCTTCAAGAGATGCTGAAATAGTTTGTTGACCCGGCAAAGCCGAGGTATGAATGTTTGCCGAGCCACAGAGAAAAGGAGATAGAGAGCATAGCAAAGTTGAGCCAAAACGACTTACCCTTGATCTGGTCCAGGTTTTTCCTCATGATGGTGTTCTCAGCCTCCACCTCAGCTACAAAATTCGAATGATGGATTAGTTCGGCGGAAATGTATGAAGAAAAACGGAAAAATGCCAAGGGAGAAAACTTACCCCTTTTCTCGTATTCAGCGAGAAGTGTATTATGTTTTGCACGCAGCATCTTGTGAGTGTCCAGGAGACGCTAAAACTCAGCGCTCCGGTGGTTGGTGGTCACCTGAAAAGAGTACAAAAAGATTTCTTAGTCTTGTGCATATTCGAAGTGTACAAGATCTGGGCCAAGTGGAACTTAACCCGGCTCTAGGTGTGTGCATATTCGAAGTGTACAAGATCCAGGCCAAGTGGAATTTAACCCAGCTCTAAGTGTGTGCATATTCGAAGTGTACAAGATCCGGGCCAAGTGGAACTTAACCCGGCTCTAGGTGTGTGCATATTCGAAGTGTACAAGATCCGGGCCAAGTGGAACTTAACCCGGCTCTAGGTGTGTGCATATTCGAAGTGTACAAGATCCGGGCCAAGTGGAACTTAACCCGGCTCTAGGTGTGTGCATATTCGAAGTGTACAAGATCCGGGCCAAGTGGAACTTAACCCGGCTCTAGGTGTGTGCATATTCGAAGTGTACAAGATCCGGGCCAAGTGGAACTTAACCCGGCTCTAGGTGTGTGCATATTCGAAGTGTACAAGATCCGGGCCAAGTGGAACTTAACCCGGCTCTAGGTGTGTGCATATTCGAAGTGTACAAGATCCGGGCCAAGTGGAACTTAACCCGGCTCTAGGTGTGTGCATATTCGAAGTGTACAAGATCCGGGCCAAGTGGAACTTAACCCGGCTCTAAGTGTGTGCATGTTCGAAGTTATCAAGGAGCTACGTTAGTTTTCTAAGGAGCATCCGGCCGAGTAACGAGTTACTCCCCCGGAGGCTCGGGGACTAATGGTTATATCACTAATATCTACAACATGTTAAGGAAAAGACGAGGTAACGTACCTCCATCATCCGACCCGCAAGGTTAATTGCCTTGGCAGCAGTATTCATCTGCGCAGCAAATTTGGTGGGACCGAACTTCTCCGGGAGATCGTCGTTGTGGACGAACTCCGCCTTGTTCCAGTTATTTACAAACTCGATCAAGGTCAGAGGGTATCGTTCACCGCTGAGCATGTGGGGCACCACTAAACCCTTGGCATGCGCTTCCCTCCTCTCAACCTGGGCAAGGGCAGGGCTGGTGTGCAAAACACGTTGCGCATCACCTGGCTCGGCAGGGGCATCCCTCGGAGATGGAGTCTTTTTTGAAAGCATGGACGCAAGTGTGCGCTGTCCAGCCTCGATGGACGCTGCCCTGGTGGCATCAGGAGCCTTCTTGCCCTTGGGCTACTACTGAGAAGTGGAGGTTGCTACAGCAGATTTGCCCTTGGGAGCTGCTTTGGTGCTAGCCTTGGTGCTGCTAGTGTCTTCTCGCCGAGCCTTGGAAGACTCGGACGAGGCGGAGGGGCTTGGTGCTGGTGCTGGTGCTGTTTTCTGCTTGGGTGGAGGTGCTGAAGGAACCTTGGTGATAGCTGGTTGCGGCGGAGCCAAAGTTGTGGTTGCTGCTGCCTCGGCAGAGCCAGTCTCCCCCGCTCTGAGGTTGCTCTCCTCTTGACGAGGTGGGCTGGAACCCGGAGCAGCCGCTGAGCCCTCTGGAATGGGGCTCAGCGGGCGTGAATCGTCGCCACGAGGGGGAGAAGGGCTGTGTCGGAGTGGCGAGGCAATGCCGGATCCACTCTGTAGGACCTCCACCGCGGCCCTGCCGAATCAAATAATGAATGATGAGAAACTATAAAGGAAGGGCAAGTGAATAAGAAAAGGGAGAAACGACTTACTCATCCAAAGTCAAGGGCTCCTTCGGCTTGCGAGCTCTCTAGGACACATCCTTAGTCGTGGCCTTGGTGGCGGCTTTGTCCGCGAACTTCTTTCGCCTCTTGGCTAGCTGAGAAGGTCCGGAGGACGAAGCAGATGCGGCTCCCCTTTTCTTCTTCGATGCGACCGGGACAGGCTCTCCCACGGCAAGGGGAGGATCTTCATGGATCTACCCACCGGGGTTAGCTAATGGCAGAAAAGCATAAGAAAGGGGGATAGCGTCAAATGCTTCCATCACCTCAACATCCGAGTCATCTTTATCGTCAGGCCAATCTCTAATGGAAGAGAGTTTACAGGTGGGTCGCTTGGTCGCGTCGGCCATAGGAAGGAACATCTCCTGATCTGGTTCCTCCTCGTCCGAGGTATCTCGGTCAGGCGCCCATTTGAGGGAAGGCTCGGTGCCATCCTCGATAGTTTGCTGAACGAATTGCTAAGGGAAAGAAAAGACAACAGGGTTAAATATACAACAAAGACCGGCATATGATTTAATTCGGAGAGAGTTTGGGGAACGAGACTTACTGCGGGGGGAATCCTATCTCGGCAATAGTGTTCGATCCCCCACGTCCACTCAGAAGAGAAGTACTTGTGGGTGGTGAAGATGGCCTTGACCCGGCGGTAGATCTCGGTGTTATTTAACTCGAATGAGGAGGTCCGGTTGGGATCACGGCCCCAGCTCATGTGGCAAACTTTATGAGTATGTTTTTGGAGGGGGGAGATCCGGTTGCGGACGAATGTGATCATGGCGTCCTCATTGTGCAATCCGAGATCCTTTAGCTCCTGGAACCTCTTGTTGACTTGGTTCGCCAGGACAGTGGGCTTCTTGGGGACCTTGTCCCATAGATCAGGGTTAGGAGGACCCGGAGCGTAAGGGCGCAGCCGGATCAGATCCTCAGTTGTGCTATTCCGGACATAGAAGAAAGTCCGGGCCCATCCCTTGCCAGAGTCAAGCCCCGTAACTCGGGGAAAGATAGACTGTCTCCGAGGGGAGATGGAAGTTGCGCCGAACTGCGTGAGCTGCTTGTCCTCCGGGTCAAGCTAGATGTTCGGAATCACGTTCCAGCGAAGGCCAAAGAACCGGATCCATAGCTCCTTGATAGGCCATAGTCCGGCGTAGCCTTCATTGGTGGAGGCGAAGGCAGAGAGAGAGGTGATGGCGTTAGCTAGAATATGGTGCGGCTGAAGCTCATATGTGTTGAGCCAGTCGTTGAAGAAATCGCTTGCTGGGAGCCCGAATCCACGTTGGAAGTGGGAGAGGAACACCACATACTCACCCGGATTGGGTGAGGGGGCAAGCTCGGAGGCAGCAAGGCGTGCAGTGACTCCCTCTGGGATGCGCTTGGTGCGATAAAGCCAATCCAAGTCATCCTGGCAAACCCAGGAGCCTGCCCACGCGCCGCGGTCGGCGGTCGCCGTATCTTGCTCCATCTCCTGCTCGACGACGACGAGCTCCTCCTCTGTCATCTCCAGATCACTGCCCTCGCTGGCGCTGGCGGCGGTGGGTAACAGAGGCTTGGATAGGAGAGGACCCGTGGCGGAGAAGATGCGTAGAAGTGGCGGCGGTGCTGGTGCGCGTGGAAGCAGCACAGCAGCGACACAGCAGCTCGGGTGCGGTAGCGGCGGCGCTGTCGCTGGAGAAGAAGAGGAAGAAGTAGAGGCAGAGGGGCGCGGAAGCGGGAAAAGATCCTAGGGGGCGCACCCCTCACCTATTTAACCACTCCCTCGAGGGGGTAGTGGGATCACATTGCGCGGACGGGCCACACGGTGTGGCCGTGTGCAATCCGGATTGACTAATCAGCAGTGAGCCACACGGAGGGCCACAAGGTGCAGCGGATCCCATGAAGTGACGTTATGGTGCAGTTAACGAGGAGGCAGGTACGACGCGACATGGGCAACAGTAACTTCTGACAATCACTGTGGCGGTTATTGTTGCGGGCCCTTAAAATGAGGCAAACGTGATGATTAGCCTCCACGTGGGAAAGCGTACAAGAGAAGGAAGAGTGATCCGGATGAGTATGAGGTGACCCAGCCAGCGAGTGAAAACTCGAAATGTGCCAAGGGAAAGTAAACCTGGAAAATCCGGACTATGAGATAACCCGGAAAGAAAACTAGAGGCTTGATAAAATTGAACCTGCTGTGGCCTTAGCGGCTAAGGCAGCTAAGACCGCACCAGCTTCGGGGACTAATGTTGGGGGGATACCCCCGGGTAGGGTCACGCCAGGGTATAAAGGCCGAGTTAGCCGAGGTACGGCAAGGTCAAAGTGGATGATGTCCGAGTCACCTCAAGGCAGGCCGAGTCTCGGGGTAACCCAGACCAGGGGATGTCCATCTAACTGGGTCTCAGCCAACTTAAGCCGTATGTCGGACAGATGAATCTAACTTATATGCAGGAATAGGTGTGGCCAGATCAACTATGTACGGTCCGGGTTATATCAAGCTTGTAGGAGAAGGAAGGCATCTCGCTGGTCAAAGGTGACCACTGTACGCAGAGCATGAGCGAAGCGGACAGAGGCAGGACCACCGAGGCGTGGCCGACAAAGGTGACGATGCCTATGTCAGATGACACAGGCGCCGCAGAGGCTCACGTAGCCTCTGCATGGATGACGCGGGGGAAAAGTGACCCGGCCGGCTTACTATTTCGGGAAGAGGCATATTCCCTGGAATATGCCTCCACGTATGCCCTAATTGGAGACCTAGCCACCCCTATATAAGGAGGGCTAGGGACTCTGTAGAAGGGGTTGATCTCGAGTTGGTTAGATTTTACTTGGTTCCAGAGGGCTAGCTAGTGGTGAGAGTAAGAGAGCTCCTTCTCCCTCCTCTCTCCAATACAGCTCAAGGAGCACTTGTAATCTGTGGAGGTGAATTAAATACTAAGCTTCTGTGTGTGGAATCACCACACTATCCCTCCCTGGATTCCCCTAGTGCATTTAGTCCCCACCTTTAGCCTATCCATGGCATCTGCCGTGAAACCACCACGACAAGTGCATCTTGTGCAAGCGCCCTGGACACATTGCTAGAGGCTGCCCAAACAAGCGACCACTACCTCCCCCTCCTCCCCATCTTCGCAGGCAGGCTACGACTTCCGTGCAGTGTTGGGGACCGGTGTCATGCCCTGCACCTACGCCGGCGTGGGCCTTGTCCTCCCACATGCAGCGGGACAGACATGAGTTGGCGCTGGGGCTTGTGGTGAACCGGCCACTAGAAGAGTTCATCTCGTCGATGAGCACACCAACCATGGAGGCGGACGTGTATGAGATGCACTGCACGCACCTCACCGTGCTCATCTCCGACTCGCGCATCAACATCAGCACGGGCTCCATCGCCAAGACGATCCAGCTAGAGACAGGGTTTGCTTGGTAGGACATCCATGTGTCCGCCACCTTCCCTGACGACTTTTTGGTGCGCTTCAGGGAGCCGTGGCAGTGCGACCTCGTATACGAGCACCGCACAATGCAGCTGCAGCGAGGAAGTATGGTTTTCAAGCAATTGTCTCCTATGGTGAGCGGATGGCCGCAGACTTGGAGGTACTACTGCCGCGTCATCATCGAGGGTGCGCCAGATAACACGTGGAACAATGGCGACACACTCAAGGAAATCCTCGGTGGTTCCTGCGAGCTCGACCATGTGGAGAGGTGGTCTGTCCTGAAGGACAACATGGTGGGTCTCTTCGTCTAGGTCTGGTCACTGGACCCAGACAAAATTCTGTGAGTGAAATTGCTTCACTGCTCAAGCGGCTGGCGACGTGCCATTCTAGGCTGCCAGAGGGCACACCTTCGGAAGAGGGGCTAGACATCACACGCTACCTCATCCTCCTTCACCTTGATTTGGTGAAGGACTACCGCCCAGTTCAGGAGAGCTCCGACCACCAGCGGTGGGTGGAGTGGTCAGCCATCTTCCGCCGCGAGTGGCATTGGGGAAAAGAGGACACAGTGCCTATGCCAAGAATTAGGCCGTCCAGGAACAGTATGGGACCATCCAGCCACCATAGGGACAAGGAGGAAGATCACGAGGGAAGAGGCGGCCACAATGGCGCCGGTGATGGCGGAGCGTGGTGGCATGCAAGCCGCGGCAGACATCGCGGAGGAGATAACTGGGAGGACGGTGGCAGCTGATGGCTAGCAAGTGCATATGTTCATCAAAGAATGTTTTCGTGGAAGTATTAATTCTAGTTTTTATATCAATCCCGATAAGGAGCCTTGGTAAGTGTTTTTATGTGGCGTTTCTGTCACACTTAAGGTGTCATGGGTCTTGAGTGAATTAACTGCAACTACTGGTGGTGGAAGGTTTTGAGTGAAAGATAGAGGAAACTTGCTTAGGAAATAAATAAGGATTAAATTGCATAAAAGTAAAGACGCGAAAGGTGTTTAAAGGTATGAGAAGTTAGGCGCGGAGAGAAATAGTTCATGGTGATAGTGAACGTGCCAAATGGATAAAGTGGAATAAGTGATAGTGATATTTCTTATTCGTAAGTGAGTAGGCAAGCAACCCATATACCGACTAGGAGTCCTCATGGCCAATTCTTCCTAGCCCCAATGATCTGTCTACATGTTACCATGACAATGGTCAGCACATTAATTAAGGTCTTGCGACCGGATCAAGGCTTTAATCTTGATGGTTCCTTTTTGTCTTCGAGTAGTGCTAGCTCCTCATTGATATTGGATGTGTTACTCGGGGGTCGTTGATTCGCTAGCATACAAGCTCATACCTATGAGATCTTTGGATCATGTTACCTGGGCCCTTAAATTAGATAACAAGGATTAGGTGAACATAGATAATCATTCTCACTATTCAATAAACACTACAACAATCACAAATGGATGGATTTAAAGGAGGCACGACTCATCTCACCAATCCCCTACATCTCCCATGCCTATGGGGATTTACCCAGACATGGGAGGAAGACAAATCAAGAGCATAATTGTATTGCAAATAAGAATCATCTCAAAGATTGTTGCAAACCATAATAGAGATTGAAGATCAAATCAAATACAAACCAAAGGTAGATCAAAATATCAAACCCTAATCTTACAGTTGCCAATCTCTCTCTAAGTAATGATGGGGATGATGGTGGAGTGTGTGGTTGAGGAGTTGAAGATCGTCGAGGAATGAGGGGAGGTTCTTCTCCTCTTCCACATCTGATCTCACCCTCTCTGGATGAGTTTGCGGCGGATGTGTTTACTTTTTTGTCGTCCTTCTCATCTCCCCCCTTCACGAAAGTTACTTGTATTGATATAATGAAGTTGCGGCATGTACTACGGGCGCATCCTGACTGTACCGCTGGTCATTAAGCTCTCTGAACGCCTCCAATGAAAGGGGCTCCAATTGGGGATTTACTTCTTTAGGTGCAATTAGCCCATAAATGCTATTAGATCTTTAATAAATGTTCATTACCTAAAACCCATCACAAGAAACCAAGGATTCGCTAATTGTGACATTAACATTAGTAGAAATAAGTAATCTTCAGTGAAATCCGGCAATAAAAATAGGAAAATCAATAGTAAAAAGTGATGAAATTTGGAGCTATTAGTGGCGGGGGCTCGTGGCATGATGCGAGATGCAACCACCAGCGACAGGACAGGCGGCCGAGCAGGTCGCCGGAGAGGCGGCACCAGGATGGTGAGTTCCTTGACGGCTCCCATCGCCATTCAAAGAGCCCGGTGCCACGCGAGCATGGCAAGGGAAGCAAGACGCCTCTTCCTCAATAGGAGGGCGATGGGGCAAACCTGGTGCTAGAGCTGATGCCTGCCGTTGTCGAGCAGCCTCGCGCGCCTGCACGCCGGAAGAGAAGCGGCTCCCGCAGTCCTTCGGGGTCCATGTCCATGGGTACGACCCTATCGCCACCAGATGCTCGACCACGCGGAAGCGGCAGCCCAATGCAAGTCTCGCCGCCACCCATGTCCTGCTGTGGCCTTGGCATCGAGGTGGGGTTTGAGTTGTGCTCGCCACCTAGCGAGCAGCTAGTTGATGGCTCCAATATTTGCCATCTTCCATTGCGTTTAAATATTGTTTTTGGTCAAGCAATTGCCAAGAAACTCTCAATCCTTGCCACTAATGACTAATAATTGCAAAGATATGCAAAACCTATCTTTGAATTACGTTGTGTAGGAAATCACGTTTTTAATGAGAAATAAGGAGTCATAATGAAGGTTTTTGAGGAAGTCCACACGGCCAAGTAATTGGGGAGTTGTTCTAGGGTGTCAGCAAGCTTAATGACCACTGGTACGGGCAGGGCCCGCCTGTACCGTCCACCCGTACCAGGTGGCGACGACTTCGTCTCGTCAAACCCTACAACTTTTGTGAAGACGGCTATATATTTTGAGGCTCCAACCGCCATTCTCAGATTACATCACAACATGTGACACCCCCGGGATCAGGGTTAAACAAATCCCAGACCTTAGCCTGACATAAGATTAACCTAGAGCTCGAGGATATCCAGTGAGAAATCGGTAACACAACAGTAACCCTGCGACACAAAAATTATTACAGCAAGCTCATAACTGAGCGAAGAACCAAAATATTACAAGCAGAGGTCACTGACCACAAACATCAAACAACGGAAGGAAAATTATGCTATTAAGTATAGCAAACTTAACAAATGGCCTAAGAGGCCTGAAGCATAACGATGACGTCCCAGCCCATAGATTCTAGGCTGCCGGCCGGGAACCCCAAGCTACTCGTTGGTGTCGATGTCGTTCGGAACTCGTCTTCAGGGGAACACTTATTCTGCTACAAAAGTATCAACAAAGTAAGGGGTGAGTACAGGGTGTACTCCACAAGACTTATGGCTGGTGGGGTTGTTTTGCATAAAGCCATCTTTGTTTATAAAATAAGAGGGAGAAGAAGCTCGTCTAATTAGAATATTTTAAAAGGGGGTAAGAGAGCGACATCTCCAAAGAATTGATTATCATCTTGATATCCACCAAAATAATCCTCATCTCACAACTAGGATCACCCCCTCGTACCCATGAGGAAGCATCCTTAAGCACACGTTGAGTTGCCAAGTTTTACGATTAGGTTAATGTTCTCTATGATCTTAGAATTTGGTCACCAAGCATTCATAACCATGAACACGGCTTTTCAAAAAGATTTAACCCTACAGGGGTGTACTACTTTACTGACATGTACCAACTGACTCTTAATGCCAACGTTTTAGCCCTCTTCCTTGGAAGGCCGGCAGAGGGTGGTTGGCCACGACCTTTACCTTGCTTTCGCCGAGACCATGAGTCACGCCCTAAGGATGGTTCCGCCATAACGGGTCAAATCCCGAAGCCAGTCCCTAGAGATGTGAGGCGAGGTTGGTTTACCAGGGGCTCCATCCACCCCAAGCAACCCCGGCCATGCTTACCTACCTGTATGAATGCACCTCCTTCACCGCCTTTGAGAAGATCCAGAATGCATGTCAAATGGAATGGCCGAACTATGTGACTCATGGAATCTACTAGGCAAGTTAATCAGCGGAGGGGTTCCCAAGCCCCGTGTGGCTGTACACTCATCTTGGTCCAAAGGCAAGAACTCGGTTCCTAGTAGTGGCGAGCATGGGACTAGAAAAATCACATCCCACCATAGCCTCCCATACAAGCCTTAGCATGTTTAACCTTTACCACTGATCTCATCAGTATATCTCATTCTCCTGATATACTAGATTCTCTGCATTTGGTACATCTTCTGGATGAACCAGCACTGACATCTAAGCATGGCTAAGGAAGACACAGATAAGCTCTAGCAGTGCACACAAGCCAAATCTAGTTATGCTAGGAGCAGTGGATCAGGTAATATAAGCTCAAAGGGAGTAATGCAACAGATAGGGTACTCTATCTATCGATAAAAGACCACAATAGAATCGTATGCATCATGGCAAGAAGGAAATACTTTTGAAACCATAGGGTTGTATAATGGTGGGGCTATGCTTGCCTTGTTTGTTGATACCCAGGTATAGATCTTCGGTAGTCTTGTACTTGACTTGATTACAGTTGATCAAGTATTGTTCGTCGATCTTCGATGGTGTTGAGCTCGGTCTTTGATATTGATCTCGATATCGTATTCTATCGGAAAGAACCAAACACCAGAAAGAAAGGGGAAAACAACAATCAACACATGGTATCGATGCAATTCTCAAGCAAGGATGATGATATGACAACTTAACTTGTATTGAAATGTCACCCTAAAGCATGCTTAGCAATTTTAAGCGGGTTCCGAGGGTCGCAAACCCTAGAACAGGAGAAACCCCAGAATCACCTGCGGGAGTTCATTTATTTCTCTAATGAAACTTGTCTTGAAAGTTATTTAACAATGCATGATATTGATGCTAAAGTGTACATCTCATTTTTCTGAACATTTTGATATATTATACACATTTTTCTGACTTATAAATATTAAGTTATTGAATTTATAACATTATATCATTTTGTGGATTTAATAAAACTATTAAAAGGATTTACTGCGTTAGCATGACACACGCTGACGTCACCACAACATCTAACACTTTTCTCACCCAAGGCATATCCACCCCATGTCACTGACATGTGGGCCATATGCCCACGTCAGCATCCACGGTGGTGGTCAACAGGTCAACGGGGTCCACGGACACGACAGCGCCACATCACCGTGACGTCACATCGTCGGCCACCTGCAGATGGTCATCGGCGCTGGCAATTTCGAGCACGCGTGCCCAAGATGGATATGTGGTTTGAACCAGGGCTGCAAGGCGAGCTAGCTAGTGGCGGTGCCACTGTGATTTGACCACCGGAACAGTGTCTACGACGGCGACTGGCAGCGACAGACGGTGGCGCATGGCGCGGGCTACAAGCAGAGCGAGAGGGAGAGAAAGGAGAGGTCCGGGAGGACCAGAGGCTCACAAGGAGCACGATGCTAGCGACGGATAGGAGCGAGGAGGCCGGAGTTGGCAGCGATTGATGGCGGAGGCGTTGACCGGAGTCAGGGAAGACGGCTTCGATGCGGCTGATTGTGGGCACGCAGGCTTGACTAGCTAGACGAGGAAGAACAAGGAGATCATGGCGGAGCTTAGGGTGTGCTCACCGGAGCTTGGGGCGACGGGGAACAGTGAGGCGTCAGCAAGGTCCGAGCTAGGGTTTCGGCCAGAGGAGGAATTGGGGCACAGAGGGGATTAGGGTTCTTCCGGGTGGCGGCGGGGGTATTTGTAGACGGCGATAGCGTTGGTAGCACGAATCATGACGCGGGCGAGTATCCTGGCACGGCAGACGACGGCGGCGGCGCCACGCAGTTGCTCTGTCATCGGCGACGAAGACGACGTGCGAGACAAAAGGAGCGAAGGGGTATGTGGGCCGGATGTGGGCTGCGGATGGGTTGAGCTAGGCCGCGAGAAAGGAAGAGAAGAGAGGAAAGGGAGCAGGGCCAGCCTGTTTGCTAGTCTGGCTCCATTTTTTCTATAAAACTGTTTTCCTTTTCTGTTTTATCTTTTCCATTTGTATTCTTCAAATACTTTTATGTTTTAAATCATTTGAAAAATACCAGAGACTTTTGTAAGCTATAGAAAATATTGCAGGGGCCCTTTAATCAATTTGGGCTCCATATAGTTTGGGTCTTTTGAAAATCTCAAAACCCTTTTGAATGTTTTCAAAGGGAGGAGAAAATTAGGGTTTTAGGGTTTTACTTTGTTTTCTTCACATGCATTTTTAAGGGATTATGCTCATGAATGCACAAAAAACCCTAAATATAAGATTAACTAAAACTGGGGCGTTACACAACACCACCAAAGGAGATCCATAGCATTGTTCATCCATTGTTCATCACTTCCACCATCCATCCGTCCACTAGCCATAGCCATTGCTTTGTACTTTAGATCTCCTTGTGATTTGGCGACCATTGTAAGAATATTTGATTTCAATCTAAGTATTTGTATGATGTTTTCTATGTCCGATCTATTTGTTATGAGTGAGTAGTCCTCACGGGCTGCGAGTTGGGGAGAAACCTCGTAGTGATTATGTGCATCTCGATCATGGGAGTATTGTATTTTTGTTTGCAATTCAGATTTGTATCTTTTGTTTATTCGTCTCTTTTCTCGGTATGTGGACTTGTAGGTACCCAAGATCCCATGGATTGATAAAGGCTTGAGGTGAGATACTTGGCTAGCGGCGATCTCATAGGAACCTCAGTGACAAAAAGGGTAGTGCGGTCTTTGCTTAGTGCCCCATTCGGGATCAACAACAATATCACCACTTAAAGCTTTGATCTATGTTTTACACTTAATAATCCTTTGTAACCCATGGCTTCGGTGTGCACTTGGTTGGATTAAAAGTCTATTGCTATGCCCTCTGCATCACGGGGGCTCTAGAATATTAGGATGTGTTGCCCATAAGATATTATCTCCATTCAAACATTATACATGACTATGCTTATTATTATCCTTTATCCCATTTGATGTGTAGCTGTAGGTGGATCTTCAACCCTGGCCTATCTCCATCCATTGATTCAAACCCATTATAAATTAAACTAGATTGGTTCGGTAAACTAAGGTAAAATGAACAAACAAAGTCTTGAAGATGTGTCCTTTTTATTTCCTTTTAGCATTGCTTTTCAAGGTTCGATTAAACCTAGGTCTTCTAGGGAAAAAGGTATTATACTACATCTGGATCGAAGGTATCACTAGCCTAGGAGGGCCAGCTGTAGGTGCCAACCTCTCCATAGATCCCGTGGGCAGAACTGTAGATAGCGGCACCACAGGAACAACATGCAAGCGCCTACGCTGGCAGATGGTTAGCCAACATCGTGCCTACTTACGGCGGCGTGGAGGTGGCCGGTGTTGGCCTACTAGGCGTCTCGCCAACATTGGCATCTGCTCGAGAGCTTGACGTGGCCTAGCTAGTCTTCGGGTGGGGTGAACTGCTCCTCGAGCGCTCAGGCGAACATGTGCCAACCTCCCAGGCAGTGCTGGCCTAGAATGGAGCTTGGCTAAATAGCCCAACAACCATGTTTGGGTAGGCAGAGGCACCGGCTATGGACTGCTTCCAGTAGACGCAAGTGGAGCTAGAGGATGTGATGTTTGGGCCCGAGTGCATCGAGCAACAACTAGGATTTAACAGTTTGGCGGCAAGCATACCAGTTGCTGAGTAAACTGTGTACGAGACCGGCGAGCTTAGTGCATTGTTGCAGCACGAGTCTGGCGGCTGGTAGCTTCAGGACATCTTCGCAACACCACAATAGCCGCTGCAGCCCCCACAGCTACCATCGCCGGAGGATTCCTCTAAAGAGCTCGATGATGAGTAGCTGCTTAACGACACTCTAAAGTCCAACGCACTGCAAGCACTTCGTGAGGCCAACCTTTGCAGCCATGGCGCGGCAGAGGAGGTAATCTCAGGTGTCACCGAGATGCAGGTTAAGGCCGGCAAAACATCATTGCTTGGCCGGATCATGGGGAAACTATCCCCATCACTGCTTGGCCTACCTGGTATGACAGCGGGTAGTAAGAAAAAGCTGGTAGCTAGAAATCTAGCCACATCCTCGTCGTCTTCTACATCAAGAAGAAGTGAACGACTAGCAACCAAAGCTTCCACAATGATAACCACTCGCAAGGCTCAAGCGAGCGCTTGTAAGCAACTGGGCCATATCCGCCACGAAGACGAGTTCGACAACGACATCTGTGACTAGTACCTGAAGATGTTCTAGTCGTTGTCCCAGGACAACTTACAGGGGCTAGTGACACTGGCTGAGGTGACTACCAGGCCTGCATTTGTGCTCCAAGAAGGCTAGCTGACTGAGTTCCTCAGGGAGTCCACATACATGGAATGATGGGCAAAGCCCATCATGCGTGTCTATCCCATTCAATGGATTGCACAACCGTAACCCTAGTGGGGTTGATGACTGCCACGGCCTTTACCTATAGTTGGCATGGCATGATCGGGCCAAATTTGTTGTTGCTTAACTTCTGTAGATGTACTATGCAATAACTAGTAGCACAGCGGCAAGTCGATGCCCTTACATGTAGATGGCGATGCACTCTGCTTGTGAACCATTGTCGTCCTCATCACCATGTTATCACAACTTAAACTGCTCATTTGGAATGTTAGAGGGCAAAATGACCATGTATGGTGCATCGTAGTACGATACTTGGCCATGAGCACACATTGTTCCATCCTATGCATCCAAGAATGAAAGTTGGCACAGCCATCTGATGATGATCGAAATCACATCGTCGGACAAACGCTCAAGGGATATGTTTTTCTACCAGCTAATGGCACTAGAGGAGGGGCAATTATGTTGTAGCGAGACGATATGCTGCTTTCCATGAATGTCAATGTGGGCACTTACTCCATCATGGCCAACTTTCTAGACCAGCCCAGCAACTTGTCATGGACACTAACTACTATGTACGGGACAACTGAAGAAGATAGAAAGCAAGCCTTCCTGAACGAGATAATTGAAACACACAACCAATACAGGGGGCATGGATGATAATCGGGGACTTTAACCTAATCCTCCATGACGAGGACAAGAACAACCGTAGGGTGAATGATGGCTCAAAATATATTGAGATCGTTGGGGAACCCCAAGAGGAAGGTATGATGAGCACATCAGCAAGTTTTCCCTCAGTTATGAAACCAAGGTTATCGAACCGGTAGGAGCAAGGAAACACCTCCAAGGTGTTGTTTCCAACTTGGAATCCTGCATAACACAACCACAGAACTTTGCCCCGAACTTACAGTGAGGTTGTCAATCTCACCGGTTTTGCTGAAAACAAAGGCTTAAATGTATTGTGTGGAAGATAGTAATTGTTTACAGAAAGTAAACATAAAACAGTAAATACATGGTAAAAGAATGGACCGGGGTCCATAGTTCACTAGAGGTGTTTCTCCTTAAGATAGACGACATGTTGGGTGAACAAATTACAGCGGGGCAATTGATAGACACCGAGAAAGCATACATGCATATACTAATCATCTTGACTCCTATGAGATTTGATTGGGCATTAAAACATTATACATAGACCGTAATCCAACTTCATCTATGACTAATAATCCACCTTCAGGTTATCATCCGAACCCCCTCTAGTATTAAGTTGCAAGCAACAGATAATTGCATTAAGCAAAGTGTGTAAAGTAAACAATACGATTGTCCCATGGACAAAGGATTGTTGTTTTCTCCCTAGTAGCAACAGAACATCTACTACCTTAGAGATTTCTATCACTTCCCCAGATTACTAGAGGCATGAACCCACTATCGAGCATAAATACTCCCTCTTGGAGTTGCTAGCATCTACTTGGCCAAGATAGGTACTAACAACGGAAAGCATGCAAGATCACAAATAACATAGACATGATAGAATCAATAATCAATCTGAAATAACATCTCAATATCCATCGGATCCCCGCAAACACAACATGTAAGATTACAAATAGATGATCTTGATCATGAACGGAGCTCACAAGATCTAAAAATGGTATCACAAAGGAGAATAACCAACGATCTAGCTACTACATGGACCCGTAGTCCAGGGATGAACTACTCACGCATCACATCGGAGGCAGTCATGGTGATAAAGAAGGCCTCCAGGGTGATCTCTCCCCTCCGGCAGGGTGCCGGGAAGAGCTTCAGATCTCTCCCGATCTAGGGATGGAGATGACGGTGGCTATAGACTCTTTCGTGGAATTTTGATCGGGTACTTAGGGTTTTTGTCCCGGGAGGCTTTTATAGGGGAAGGGGCAAGGTCGGTGGAATACCAGGGGCGGCGCGCCTAGGGCTAGTCGCCCCACCCTAGGGTGTGGCCGCCCTAGTGCCCCTCTTCGTCTCCCCTCCAGACTCCGTGTTGCTTTGGGTAAAATATTGACTTTGGCTTTTGTCTGGTCCAATTCCAAGAATATTTCCTTACTAGCTTTTCTGAAACCAAAAACAGCAGAAAACAGGCAACTGGAACTGTGGCATCTTGTTAATAGGTTAGTTCCAGAAAATGTGTAAAAATACTCCAAAGTGTGGACAAAACATAAGAAAGTAGATATAAAACAAGCATGGAACATCAAAAATTCTAGATACGTTTACAACGTATCAACATCCCCAAGCTTAACTCCTGCTCGTCCTCGAGTAGGTAAGTGATAAAAAAGAAATAATTTTTGAGGTGACATGCACCATCACAATCTTGATCAAAGTATTTGTAAAACATTGAAAGTTGGGATCATAGTACTCTAACATAGAATGAAAGATATAGTTCTAACAATAAGACATAGCAACTATGTTGTAACATGAAAAGGTACAAACAAAATATTCATGAATAACAATGCTTTGAAAGATGTTTGTTTGTTTCACATATAGAAAACATAATGAGAATGGTATTCAGCTTGTCCCTCATAGTGTAGCAAAACATAAATGCATAGGACACCATCAAAGTTCATAAGGGTGACTAGATACAAATAATTTAAGAACAAGCAATATCAAAGTTATGAATCAATCAACAAGTTTTGGGGCAATCCATATTAAACTAAGAATGGCCACTATGCTCTCTTAATAGGTGCATAAAGATAGAAGATGGAGACTCAACATAAAAGTAAAAGAAAGGCCCTTCATAGAAGGAAGCAGGGATTCAAGTCTCATAAAGAGCTTCCAAAAATTATGGTACTTATTAGCTTTCAGCTCTCATTGCCCCTATCATAAGCATCTTTAGGTGATTAAGGTTAAAGTGAACAAATATGAGGATATGCTTGACAAGTTATAAGTTGAAAATCTCATGCCCCTTACTTACGAGTACCGAACCTCATGCTACTCAACTTTAGTCACGAGTAAGTTCTTGTCATTGTAAGTACATGTGTATCATAGAGAACCGCCAAAGGGGTACCTCGTGCCCCATGATATAGGAGCTATCCCATATCAAAATGACAAGGCAACAGACAATGAGCATCTCAGCGATCTTTTTATTTACTATTTGCATAGGTTTTTATTGAGGATGCTTCATAGATTGCTCACTATGGTTACGCTGCAAGTTTCCACCATGATTAGGCATGGCTTAGGCTATCCGCCCAGGCGTTTCTCTAACACATATACAAACTCCATGAGCTTACAAGCTCCCATTTTATTTCATGCCGCTGGGATCCATAAGCAAAAGAACATGATATGAACTAAATAAAGTGCAATGTTGAAAGCGTTCCCCATGGTAACATGGTTATGCTAATTCACAACTTATAAAGCACAAGCACATACACAACATAGATGGGCACAATGGTTCAAGTTATTAAGTGGAAGAAAAGTAAAGTGTGCCATCAAGTTTGTGAGAGCTTTAATCACTAATTTTCACATAACAAGTTTAATTCGGAAGGTAGATAAAAACATGAATATACTTGGAATAGCAAATGCTAATAGGTAGGTATGGTGGACTCTTTGGAATAACTTGGTTTTATTTGGAGTTGGATGCATGAGTGGAACTCATACTTGGTATGGAGGCTAGCAAAAGACTGGGAGTGACCAACTAAGAGAGAAATAATGGCCATAATCATGCAAAGCGACAAAACATTATTAATTAAAGCATAAAGTGATATTACAAGTCGAAAAATAAATGATCATAGAGGCTATGGTGACTTGGTATAGTCTTCACATGGTGTGAGCATGCGCCAAGTCAACCCAAATAAAGCATTAAAGGAGAATACCACAATATTATGCTTTTATATGCTAAAACAACGCATGATTCTTTCAAGGAACATTAAGCAATCTCAATTGTTTATAACAAGTAATGCTACACCAATAATCACTAAGCATAACGTCAAAGCAATATCAAGCATGACATGATAAAGTCTAAGTCATAGTCAAAAACAAGCTCCTTTTATACCACTTAAGCATGAACTTTCCTACTCTTTTCCAATCCAAACCAACCTATTTGAAACTATGCATGGATGCGAGGGTACAACCAATTTATTCAAGCAAACTAAGAAAATGAAAACTAAAAACAAAAACAAAGACGCTCCAAGAACAACACAATTGTGCATGAAACAATAAAAATGATGTGTTTGGAAGAAACCTGAGATTTTTATTGATGAAGAAGGGGATGCCTTGGGAATCCCCAAGCTTTGACGCTTGTACTTCTTGAATATTTCTTGGGGTGACACGGGTGGCATCCCCAAGCTTGAGATTTTGTCCATACTTCATCTTATCACATTACTCTTCCCTACACTTTGAAATTTCCTTCATACAAAACTTCACACTATCTTCATTAGCAACATTAGTGTACTCAAGATAATAAGTCTTTAGGTTCAGTTTCAACACAAGTAAAACTTCCATTAAAACACAAGCTACTGTAGCACTTCCTTTTAAAAGTTCAAGTGAGCAAAGAGAACTCAAAGAGAATGAGATTAAGAGGCAAATGCAAATAATGGCAGAAATCTGTCAAAACAGACCAGCAGGTAAATCTAATTTTTTGAAGACCTTCTGTTGCTCAAATCAAAAGTGTTGAACTAACGAAAGTTAGATAACAACCTAGGGCAGAAGCACAAAAAATCACAGCTCATTCGACATACAGGGATAACAACTTTCCAAAATCTTGCTTCTCTCTCATTAGAGGTTACTCTTGGCACAAAAACCACACAAAAATGATAAGGAGAGGTTATTACTGAAACAATAACTTCCAAGACGCAACAAAATAATCCTAACGAAATTTGGGTTATCTCCCAATAAGTGCTTTTCTTTAACGCCTTTGAGCTAGGCATAAGAAGCAAGAATCAAGTATTCTCAAATGAAGAAGCATTAAAACCAAATTTCTTGCCCCTACCTCTCTTAACTTTATTCTTATCCTTGGGAAACGGATGATTGTTTGGTGGAGAAGCAAAATGCATGATGGCCTTTTCCACATCTATTATTGCTCCAAGGAGTTTTAATAGGGATCTTCTAAGTGTAATTTGTCCTTTTACTACACATTCAATAACAAGATAATTAGTAGCCACCACTTTCCCTAGAATATTTGTCAACACTCCTTCATCTATTCCAATGGGTAATATTGTGGCATTATTAGCAAGAGATATTTCTTCTCCCTCTTCAGAAAGTCCCCAAAGATTCAAAGATTCATAGATATCTTTAGGGATGAGACAGAATTCAGACATGATATCACAACAAGCATAACTAGTTTCATTATTGATAACAACTTTTACTGTAGGATGCCATTTTTAAGTTCATAATTTATTGGAACATATTCATGATGCTCTCTAAGCATGTTATAGCATTCTTTTAAACTAGCTGTGTTGGTCTCAAGAGTGTTCAACCTAGCTATAATGTTTATAATGGAGGAATCAGATTTGCTAGGCAAGTCATATGTTGCAACCAACTTTTTTATGGCATTAAAAGCTTCACCATCATTGCATTGGAGGAAATATCCTCCTACTACAGCATCCAAAGCATACCTATAGCAAAGAGCAGTTCCAAAGTAAAAACTGCTAAGAAACAAGCTTAGAGTCATTTTAGGTTCAGTTTTTGCATGTAAATCAGAGATTCTAGACCAAGCTTCTTTGAAACTCTCTTCAATTCCTTGTTTGAAAGTAAAAATCATTTCCTCAGGTGACATAGTGATTGGAGCAATGCTAGACATAATAGCAACTGGAGATAGAAACTAATTTTTTTGGTGTGTTTTTGATATAAAAAAGCAAACTAGTATAACTAATTTTTGTGTGTTTTTCATAAAGAAACAAGCAAGCAAAGCAGAAATAAACTAAGCAAAACAAAAAAAACAAAGTAAAGAGATTGGTTGTGAGGGACTCCCCTTGTGAAGATGTCCTTGACTCCCTGGCAACGGCGCCAGAAAAAGGCTTGATGGCTCAAAATATATCGAGCTCGTTGGGGAACCCCAAGAGGAAGGTATGATGAGCACATCCGCAAGTTTTTCCTCAGTTATGAAACCAAGGTTATCGAACCAGTAGGAGCAAGGAAACACCTCCAAGGTGTTGTTTCCAACTTGGAATCCTGCACAACACAACCACAAAACTTTGCCCCTAACTTACAGTGAGGTTGTCAAATTCACCGGTTTTGCTGAAAACAAAGGCTTAAACGTATTGTGTGGAAGATAGTAATTGCTTACAGAAAGTAAACAGAAAACAGTAAATAGATGGTAGATTGATGGTAAAATAATGGATCAGGGTCCATAGTTCACTAGAGGTGTTTCTCCTTAAAATAGACAACATGTTGGGTGAACAAATTACAGCGGGGCAATTGACAGACATCGAGAAAGTATACATGCATATACTAATCATCTTGACTCCTATGACATTTAATTGGGCATTACAACATTATACATCGACCGTAATCCAACTTCATCTATGACTAATAATCCACCTTCAGGTTATCATCCAAACCCCCTCTAGTATTAAGTTGCAAGCAACAGATGATTGCATTAAGCAAAGTGTGTAAAGTAAACAATATGATTGTCCAATGGACAAAGGATTGTTGTTTTCTCCCCAGTAGCAACAACACATCTAGTACCTGAAGGAAATATGCCCTAAGAGGCAATAATAAAGTTGTTATTATATATTCCTTATACATGATAGATGTTTATTTTACATGCTAGAATTGTATTGATTCGGAAACATCAATACATGTGTGTTTAATAAACAAAAAGGGTTCCTAGTCATGCCTCTCTTATAGACTAGCTTGCTGATTAACAAGATGATCAAGGTTTCCTGATCATGGACATTGGATGTTGTTAATAACAAGGTCACACCATTGGTGGAATGATGTGATGAACATTCATCCGAAGTATAGCATTACGATCAAGTCATTATGTTTATATTGCTATAACATCATATGAAGTAATCTTTATCCTTAGACCATGAGATCATGTTAATTGCTGACACCAGAAGAGTATCTTGATAACATCAAACGTCACACCGTAACAGGGTGACTATAAAGATGGGTTCAGTACTACGAAGGTGTTATGTTGAGGCTCATGGATCAAGAGTGGAATTTGTCAATCTAGATGACGGATAGATATACTCTGGGCCCTCTCGGTGATATCACATTAGGATAGCTTGCAAGCAAGTGATGTGATCACTAGAATGTTATATCACGGGAACGAGAAAAGAGTGCATGTCGGTAACGAGATAAAACTAGGTATGGAGATACCGATGATCGAATCTCAGACATGTTATATGTCGAGAGACAAAGGGATTTAGTTACAAGCGTTAAAGGTTCTCACTATCACAGAAGTCATCGTTGAATGTGTAGGAGTCATTACGGATCTCCAGGTCCCGCTGCTGATTATTGATCGGAGAAGGGTCTCGATCATGTCTGCATTATTCGCGAACCGTAGCTTGGCACACTTAAGAGTTACCAGACAGCATTTTGGAGCACATATGTTTTAGACGAAAGAATTGCAAAGCGCAGGAATTGTTTCAATAGAAACCGGAAATTGTTTCGGGTGAAATTGCAGAAGGTGGTTCTGCATGTGATATTGAAATATTGCAAGGGGCTATATGTGAATGTTTGTTAATTAAAGTAATTAACAAAATTCTGAATAAATTTAATAAAAAGAGTTTTATTAAATGAGAGAGCATTAAATTTGGAGAAATTTAATGCATTTAAAGTGGAGACTTTAAAAGGGAATGTGAAGAGGCATTTTAATGTGGAGGGGTTACCACCACATGAATGGGGGAGGTGAGGGGTCACCCCCCATGCGTCGGCCATGGAGAGAGGGGGCACCCCCTCCTCCTATAAAAGGCCACCCATTCCCTCCTTCATCCTGACACCTCCTTGTGAAGGATCTCTCTCCCCCTCTAGAATTATTTCCCCATGGTCACGGATTAGCGAGATACATGTTCCCGGTGGCATTTCGTCTAGAAGGAGTTGCTGCTTCCGCTAGATCGCTGGAGCGAGGAGGTGGAGGTTGTCCGGTGGCTTGAACGTGTGTGCGAGTGTGGATGCGCTACTGAGTTGCGGCGCTCGGACTTCCTCACGATCTTGAGATCGACAAGTGTACGACTACATCAACCACGAGTTCCTACTCGTTAACAAAGCTCGTTGTCTACGAGGGTAAGTTCTTATTGGATGTATGTCGACCCGTTGCTTTGTACCTAGTAGATATATCTTGGCGTGTAGTTCACACCGTAGGAAATTTTTTGTTTTCTATGCTATGGACCCAACAGTGGTATCGGAGCCTGATCTATGCGTAGGTGCTTAGCACGGGTAGTACACATATGTTGATATGTGGGCGATGATGATCATGTTATTGCATCTTCTATGTATTTTGGATATTGGTGGCATAGTGGGATGAAGCGGCCCGGACCAACCTTACATGAGACCGGTTCCACGACTGACATGCAACTTGTTTTGCATAAGTGGCTGGCGGGTGTCTGTCTCTCCTACTATAGTCAATATCTGATTTACAACGAGTTGCTAATAACTTAGTTATCCTCGTTGTGGTTCATGTTCATAGGTGAGAACGGTTCTATCTCCGAAAGCCCTAAGCCACGTAAAACTTGCAATTGATAAATTAGAGGCGTCTAGTTTAGATCGTTGTTGGGCTAGTGTATTGATATGGTATTGTTGTAAGTAGATGTATGGTAGATACTTTTACAGCACAGTCAACATGTAAGTTCCATAGACCTTGGCCTTACACACAAAGGAATGATAGAGATCATACCACGATGCAAGTGATAGAGATCAAATGCATGGACCATATCATCTCACTTTACACATTGGATGTTAGCATCTTATACTGCTAGTTTGGCGCGTTTGGTAGCATTATAAGATGATCCCTCATTTAGATATCAAGATAAAAATGTGTTCTTCCTTGAGTATGCACCATTCTATGGATCGTGTTTCGAGACATCACGTGATGATCGGGTGTACTCGAATCTACGCTTTCATAGGAACGGGTGTAAGACAGTTTTACACACGCGAATACTAAGGTTCTTACTTGGCGAGCCTAGCATGTACAGACATGGCCTCGGAACACGGACCGAAAGGTTAAGCATGAGTCATATGGTTGATATGATGCCCATATAGATGCTCGCCTTTGAAGCTATATCAACTCACGTGATGATCAGACTTGGTGTAGTGGATTTGGTTCATGTAATCACCAAAAGGACACGAGGGATGTCGTTTTTGAGTGGGAGTTCATTAGTATTTTTGATTAGTTGAACTCAATCTATCATAAACTTAGTCTAAATAAACTTTACAAATTCCGTTGTAGATGGCACCACCTGCTTTTAATTTCAATGTGTTCACGGAGAAAGAGAAACTTGCTGCGAATGGTAGCAATTTCACCAACTGGGCTATGAATTTGAGGATTCTCCTCACTACTGCACAAAAGCAATATGTGCTAGATGCGCCGCTAGGCCCCCCACCAGCTCCTGATGCCCCTGACGAGGAAAAGAATGTCTATGTGACTCGTCAGGAGGACCACAACTTATTTCATTGCAGCATATTGTATGGGCTAGAGCTAGAACTTCGAAAGCGTTTCGAAAATGGCAATGTCTTTGATACCATGGGAGAATTGAAAATGATTTTTGATACCCATGCTACCGTAGAGAGTTATAATGCTACAGAAAGGTTCTTTAGCTACATGATGGAGGAAAACAGCTCCGTTAGTGAGCACGTACTCAAAATGTCTGGGTACGCCGATAAGCTTGTGTCCTTGGGAATAACGATTCCCATTGACTTAGGGATACATCGTGTTCTCCAATCTCTGCCACCTAGCTACAAGAGCTTCGTGATGAACTATAATATGCAGGGCATGAAGAAGTCTCTTCCCAAGCTTCTGTCAATGCTTAAGACTGCAGAAGTGGAGATTAGGAAAGAACATCAAGTGTTGATGATCAATAGGACTACTGGTTTCAAGAAGGACAAGAAAGGCAAGCACAAGGGAAAGAAGGGTGACAAGTCTGTTGCCACGCCTAAAAAGAAACCCTGGGCTGGCCCTAAGTCTGACACCGAGTGCTACTATTGCAAGGGGACTGGCCATTGGAAGCGCAACTGCCCCAAGTATTTGGCGGACAAGAAGTCCAGCAGGGCAAACAAAGGTATATGTGATATACATGTTATTGATGTGTACTTGACTAGTACTCGCAGTAGCACCTGGGTATTTGATACCGGATCGGTTGCTAATATATGTAACTCGATTCAGGGGCTACAGAACAAGCGACAACTAGCAAGGGATGAGGTCAGGATGCGGGTCGGCAATGGATCAAGAGTTGATGTGATCGCCGTCGGGCCGCTACCTCTCCATTTGCCATCGGGATTAGTTATAAACCTAAATAATTGTTATTTGGTGCCTGCACTGAGCATGACATTGTATTTGGATCGTGTTTGATGCAAAGTGGTCATTCCTTTAAATCTGAAAACAATGGTTGTTCGATTTATAAGAATGATACCTTTTATGGTCATGCACCTATGTTGAATGGTTTATTTCTGTTGGATCTCGATAGTAATATTACGCACATTCATAATGTTAATGCTAAAAAGATTAAACTTGATGATGATATGTCTACATATATGTGGCACTGCCGTCTAGGTCATATTGGTGTTAAACGCATGAAGAAACTCCATTCTGATGGACTTTTGGAATCACTTGATTTTGAATCATTTGATACATGTGAGCCATGCCTTGTGGGCAAGATGACTAGAACGCCGTTTTCCGGTTCAATAGAACGGGCGACAGATCTATTGGAAATAATACATACTGATGTGTGTGGACCAATGAGTGTGTCGGCGCGAGGTGGATATCGTTATTTTGTTACTTTCACGGATGATTTGAGTAGATACGGGTATATCTATTTGATGAAACACAAGTCTGAAAGTTTTGAAAAGTTCAAGGAATTTTAGAATGAAGTGGAAAATCATCGTAATAGAAAGATCAAATTTCTACGGTCTGACCGTGGAGGAGAGTATCTAAGTTATGAGTTTAGCACACACATGAAAGAGTGTGGAATAGTTTCACAACTCACGCCTGCCGGAACACCACAACGTAATGGTGTGTCGGAACATCGTAATCATACCTTATTGGGTATGGTTCGATCTATGATGTCTCTGACTGACTTACCTCTGTCATTATTGGGTTATGCACTGGAAACAGCTGTATTCACTTTAAATCGGGCATCATCTAAATCCATTGAAACGACACCGTATGAATTATGGTTTGGAAACAAACCTAAGCTGTCATTTCTTAAGGTTTGGGGATGCGATGTTTATGTGAAGAAACTTCAACCGGATAAACTCGAACCCAAAGCGGAAAAATGCGTCTTCATAGGATACCCTAAGGAAACAATTGGGTATACCTTCTATCACAGATCCGAGGGCAAGGTTTTGTTGCCAAGAATGGATCCTTTCTTGAGAAGGAGTTTCTCGCGAAAGGTGTGAGTAGTCAGAAGGTAGAACTCGGAGAGGTTATTGAACCTTCTCTTCATGGAATGGCGAGTGGCGCAGCACCAGAAGTTGTTTCGGAGTTGACTTCACCTGATGAAGAGAGAGCTAATGATAATGATCATGAAACTCCGAAAGAGGACACTACCGAACCTCGCAGGTCAAGCAGGACACGTGCAGCTCCTGAACTGTACGGCAATCCTGTTGTGAATTTCATGGTTGATGAAATGGATGACCCTGTGACGTATGAAGAAGCGATGATGAGCCCGGATTCCATCAAATGGCTAGAAGCCATGAAATCCGAGATGGAATCCATGTATGAGAACCAAGTTTGGAACTTGGTGGACTTACCTCACGACCGAAAGGCCGTTGAGAATAAATGGATTTTCAAAATAAAAACTGATGCTAATGGTAATGTGACCATCTATAAGGCTCGACTTGTCATAAAGGGGTTTCGATAAATTCAAGGAGTTGACTATGATGAGACATTCTCTCCCGTAGCGATGCTTAAGTCGGTTAGGATTATGTTAGCAATTGCTGCATATTTCAATTATGAAATATGGCAGATGGATGTCAAAACTGCGTTCCTCAATGGTAAGATTGAAGAAGAGTTGTATATGATACAACCTAAGGGTTTTGTCGATCCTAAGGATGCTAATAAGGTATGCAAACTTCAGCGATCCATCTATGGACTGAAGCAAGCATCACGGAGTTGGAATCTCCACTTTGATGAGGTGATCAAAGAGTTTGGATTTGTCCAAACTTATGGAGAGGCTTGTATTTACAAGAAAGTGAGTGGGAGCAATGTGGCATTTCTGATATTATATGTGGATGACATATTATTGATTGGAAATGATATAGATCTTTTAAACAGTGTTAAAAATTATCTAAACAGCAAATTTTCAATGAAAGACCTTGGTGAAGTGTCATATATTAGGCATTAAAATCTATAGAGATAGATCAAGGCGCCTAATTGGGCTATCGCAGAGTACATACCTTGATAAGATATTAAAGAAGTTTAATATGGACAAAAGTAAGAAGGGGTTCTTACCTATGTTGCAAGGCAAGACATTGAGTAAGACTCAAAGTCCGGCTACGGCGGAAGAAAGAGAGATGATGGATAAGATCCCCCATGCCTCGGCCATAGGCTCTATTATGTATGCCATGCTATGTACAAGACCGGATGTGGCACATGCTATTAGTTTGACTAGTAGGTACCAATCTGATCCAGGTTCGGAACACTGGATAGCGGTAAAGAACATCCTCAAGTACTTGAGAAGAACTAAGGATATGTTTCTTATATACGGAAGTGAAGAAGAGCTAGTCGCTAAGTGTTATGTCGATGCTAGCTTTAACCCCGATCCGGATGACTCTAAGTCTCAATCCGGATACGTATTTCTCTTGAACGGAGCAGTAGTTAGTTGGAGGAGTTCCAAGCAACCTGTGGTGGCTGGATCAACGACGGAGGCGGAATATGTTGCTGCTTCAGAAGCGGCGCAGGAAGCAGTTTGGATGAAAGAGTTCATTACGGAACTGGGTGTGGTTCCCAGTGCGTTGGACCCGATGGTGATCTATTGTGACAACAATGGAGCCATAGCCAACGCAAAGGAACCGAGGTCTCACAAGAATTCCAAACATATTAAGCGCCGGTTTCACTCCATCCGCGAGCATGTCAAGGATGGAGATATAAAGATTTGTAAAGTACACACAGACCTAAATGTAGCAGATCCATTGACTAAAGTTCTCCCTAGGGCAAAACATGATCAACACCAGAACTCCATGGGTGTTAGATTTATCACTATGTGAACTAGATTATTGTCTCTAGTGCAAGTGGGAGACTGAAGGAAATATGCCCTGAGAGGCAATAATAAAGTTGTTATTATATATTCCTTATACATGATAGATGTTTATTTTACATGCTAGAATTGTATTGATTCGGAAACATCAATGCATGTGTGTTTAATAAACAAAAAGGGTTCCTAGTCATGCCTCTCTTATAGACTAGCTTGTTGATTAACAGGATGATCAAGGTTTCCTGATCATGGACATTGGATGTTGTTAATAACAAGGTCACACCATTGGTGGAATGATGTGATGAACATTCATCCGAAGTATAGCATTACGATCAAGTCATTATGTTTATATTGCTATAACATCATACGAAGTAATCTTTATCCTTAGACCATGAGATCATGTTAATTGCTGACACCGGAAGAGTATCTTGATAACATCAAACGTCACACCATAACAGGGTGACTATAAAGATGGGTTCAGTACTACGAAGGTGTTATGTTGAGGCTCATGGATCAAGAGTGGAATTTGACAATCCAGATGACAGATAGATATACTCTGGGCCCTCTCGGTGATATCACATTAGGATAGCTTGCAAGCAAGTGATGTGATCACTAGAATGTTATATCACGGGAACGAGAAAAGAGTGCATGTCGGTAACGAGATCAAACTAGGTATGGAGATACCGATGATCGAATCTCGGACATGTAATATATCGAGAGACAAAGGGATTTAGTTACAAGCGTTAAAGGTTCTTACGATCACAGAAGTCATCGTTGAATGTGTAGGAGTCAGTACGGATCTCCAGGTCCCGTTGCTGATTATTGATCGGAGAAGGGTCTCGATCATGTCTGCATTATTCGCGAACCATAGGGTGGCACACTTAAGAGTTACCGGACACCATTTTGGAGCACATATGTTTCAGACGAAATAATTGCAAAGCGCAGGAATTGATTCAGTAGAAACCGGAAATTGTTTCGGGTGAAATTGCAGAAGGTGGTTCTGCATGTGATATTGAAATATTGCAAGGGGCTATATGTGAATGTTTTTTAATTAAAGTAATTAACAAAATTCTGAATAAATTTAATCAAAAGAGTTTTATTAAATGAGAGAGCATTCAATTTGGAGAAATTTAATGCACTTAAAGTGGAGACTTTAAAAGGGAATGTGAAGAGGCATTTTAATGTGGAGGGGTTACCACCACATGAATGGGGGAGGTGAGGGGTCACCCCCATGCGCCGGCCATGGAGAGAGGGGGCACCCCCCTCCTCCTATAAAAGGCCACCCATTCCCTCCTTCATCCTGACACCTCCTTGTGAAGGATCTCTCTCCCCCTCTAGAATTATTTCCCCATGGTCTCGGATTAGCGAGATACATGTTCCCGGTGGCATTTCGTCTGGAAGGAGTTGCTGCTTCCACTGGATCTCTGGAGCGAGGAGGTGGAGGTTGTCCGGTGGCTTGAACGTGTGTGCGAGTGCGGATGCGCTGCTGAGTTGCGGCGCTCGGACTTCCTCACGATCTTGAGATCGGCAAGTGTACGACTGCATCAACCACGAGTTCCTACTCGTTAAAAAAGCTCGTTGTCTACGAGGGTAAGTTCTCGTTGGATGTATGTCCACCCGTTGCTTTGTACCTAGTAGATAGATCTTGGCGTGTAGTTCACACCGTAGGATTTTTTTTGTTTTCTATGCTGCGGACCCAACAGTACCTTAGAGGTTTCTGTCACTTCCCCAGATTCCTAGAGGCATGAACCCACTATCGAGCATAATTACTCCCTCTTGGAGTTGTTAGCATCTACTTGGCCAATATAGCTACTAACAACGGAAAGCATGCAAGATCACAAATAACATAGACATGATAGAATCAATAATCAATCTGAAATAGCATCTCAATATCCATTGGATCCCTGCAAACTCAACATGTAAGATTACAAATAGATGATCTTGATCATGAACAGAGCTCACAATATCT
This sequence comes from Avena sativa, assembly GCA_916181665.1. NCBI lineage: Eukaryota > Viridiplantae > Streptophyta > Magnoliopsida > Poales > Poaceae > Avena > Avena sativa. Next base: position 691,967,715 of record OV702289.1, read on the forward strand.
AAACATGGTAGCACAAAGGAGAAGAACCAACCATCTAGCTACTACATGGACCCGTAGTCCAGGGATGAACTACTCACGCATCACACTGGAGGTAGTCATGGTGATGAAGAAGGCCTCCAGGGTGATCTCTCCCCTTCGGCAGGGTGCCGGGAAGAGGTTCAGATCCCTCCCGATCTAGGGATGGAGATGACGGCGGCTACATACTCTTTCGTGGAATTTTGATCGGGTACTTAGGGTTTTCGTCCCAGGAGGCTTTTATAGGCGAAGGGGGAAGGTCAGTTGTAGCATCCCAATTGTCTAACAATTGCAATGCTACTAGCCTAGTCTATATATAATACTACCTTCCTATATATAATTGTTGCATCATAATTATATCATGCTCATGTCATCATGCCACCTTGCATTTGAGCATCATATAAAACCCTTTTGTTTTGGTTCTTCTCTCATATGCATTGTTAATTGTATTTGCCTCTTGATATTGTATTTGGTTCTTGATATATTGTTTAAATGCCCAAGTTGAGTTGGGGGCATATCTTTTATTAACTCCACCACCTTTATTTCACCACCTTATAATTCCACCACCCAACTAAATATGAGCTTGGCACTTATTGGTTTTACCTCTAGCTCATGTGGGTTGGGATGGATCCAATTCTATTTTTCCACATGCTCTCATCTTAGCATCATGTTGTTTTCACATCATTGATATATGAGAGCCACATGGCCACCTTTGCATGCCTTGTGAGTGGAACCCTTCTTCCTAGCTTCCACATGGATTATCATGGATTTATGCTCATGTCGGGGAATTGGTGGGACTACTAAACATCTAGTGGAATAAACACACTAGCAAGTCCCAATTTTAATCCAATATGATCATCTCCATCTATTCCACTTGGGACCCTCTTTTAAATTCTTAGCTTGGCTTTATTCCAATTTTGGGAATGCATAATAATAATGCCATGTAATAATATTGTTTTCACAAGAATCAGCATGGCAATAAATATTTTGCATGGGCCATGCAAGTACCATCTTTTGCTTGTCATTTGGATTTTATTTGATTTTGAGTGGATCATCTCTATCTCTATCCCTTCTTTTGGCTTGATCTATTTTGATCTTGCTTAAACCCTATCTACCCACATCCCTCTCTTTTTCTTGCCTTGATCTTGTTGGAGCTTGTCATGTTCTAGCTTGGTCTTGTCAAAAGAAAGCCAGTCCATCTATCTCTCTCTCTTAAACTCTATCATCACCATACCCTCTCTCACTAGCTCTCTCTCTTTTCTATCTCTAGAACCACCACATCCGCTACCCCTATCCCTATATCCCTCCTCTCTAACCCAAAACCCTAATCCCTCTATCACCATCCATCCTACATAGCTAACCCGAGCCCATGCCATCAACCCCACCCCTTCTCTCTAGCTAACCCTAGTTCTAATCCACCCCTCTAACATCACCCGAGACCACCTCTCTCTATCCCTAATCTAAACCTAACCCGAGCTACCCCTCTCCCTTCTCCCTCTCTCTCGGCCTCTCTCTTCTCCCTTCTTTGCTGGCCCCACCTAACCACCTGGCACCCTCTTCTGCCCCACCTTTTCTTTGGCTTCAAGACAAGGACAAAAGGGAGAGAAGAGAAGCACCTACCCGATCACCTCCTCCCTCACCTTTTTGCAAAGCCACCACCCCCCATGTGCTCCTCCCTACCCTCTCTACCCCAACCACCCCCTCCTCTCAGATCCCATCTGGACGAAGCCAGACCTCTCTCCTTCCTCCCCACCACATCCTGGCCTTGGCCATGGCCTTCCCGTGCCGAACCAAACCCTAGACCCGCCTACCTCCTGGCCTCGTCGGTCCGAAGCTCCCCAAGGCGAACCAGCAGCACCTCCGGGGTCTTCTACTTCCTCTTTGACGCCTTGAACACGGAGCAGCGATCGGTGCTCGCCAGAGGACACGTTGCCGCCGCCATGGCCGGAAGGAACCGAGCAAGCTGTCCGCAAGCCCGCCGCCAGATCCACTCCACCTCCGGCTCCAGCGACCACACCGACGAGCTCCTGGTGAGCACCTCAACTCCCTAGACTTGGCCGTCCTCCTCCTAGCGGCCCAGGTGCGCCGGACGCTCCGTCGAGCACCCTTCGTGCACCGCCGTGCGCGCGCTCTGGCAGACAGCTGCAGCAAACGCAGTACCGACCGCCCTGTTCCTCGCCCTGCCTCGCGCGCTACAGCCCACCCCCGTAGTCGCTCCCTGCACGAAACTCGTAGCCCTAGGTCCCCTCTTCAGCTTCCGTTTTTACCGCAACGTGTTCCGCCCAGCGGTTTCGTCGCCATCGTCGTCGGAACAGGCCAGATCTGCCGCTGTCGGTGCCGTTTTCGTCAGCAGTGCAGCAGCAGCCGATGACCATCTTGCGCGTAGCCCCCTCCCCTTTTTCCCGCCTAAACACGCAGCCCCGCGGCCCCACCTGCCAGCCTCGGTGGTTGCTTTGCAAGAAGACCCCCGGAAAAACCCCACCACCACGGACCAGTCTCCCCCGCGCCCCGGCTTGCCCACGTGTCCAGCACGCGTTGGCCGCGCGCGCGTGTGGCCCCGAGGTCGCCCTGGCCCACATGTCATACTCAGAGGCTCGGAAGCACCGCGGTGTAAAAAGCTTTTCGCGCGCGTGTGCCCGCCCAGTCAGCATGGCCCCACTGGTCATTGGCTGTGGCTAGGATCGAGCCGAGTAACAAAAGTATTTCCGTAATCTGTTTTAATTCAAATCTTTTCCAAAATTAATTCAAATTCAAATTTATTTCTGTTTTTAAATAACTTTTAAAATACAAATCCAAATAATGCAAATATTATATGTTTTCAAATCAGAAAAATATGAGGAATTCAAATATGCCCTTCAAAATCTATTTTGAACACTTAAAATTTCAAGTTGATTAAAATTACAATAAAATGCCCTTTTGTCTTAATTAATTAATAACTTTTGTTTCATAAGTCCAAATTTAACAAATAATATGTCTAAAATGATTAGCTCGTCGAGACCTTTCTGTTTATGCAATCCTTTATCTGTTTTGCAGCACGCATAATATAAATATAATGTCTACAGCAACTAATATGAGGATAAAATGGGGCCAAAACTCAATAAAATGATTTATTCTTGTATTCCACACCTCACCCATGCCATGCTACTTTAATGCCATGCAAATTATGCATCATTCATCATGGCATGATTGTTTGCTTGTCGCATTTTATTCATATGCTTGCGCACTTTATTTATGTTGGCCCTTGTTTGTTTGGTTCTTCTTCGAATAGACGCTGAGCAGGGGATATATCAAGAGAACAGGAGCACTACCCAGATCCATCCCTTGCTTCAACTGAGCTGCCAGGCAAACACTACCACATGCTTGCATACATATAGTACCTATTGCCTCTATCTTATTCTTGCATCATTGAGTCGCCTTTGCATTAAACTGAATCCCAAGTATTGCATAGCCTTTACTTTTAAACCCCACCGAAGCCTGTTCCTCCATCCCATGAGCCATTACTACAGGAGTTGTTTGAGCCATGCGAGTCGTAGAACAGCATGTGTAGGGTATGTGAGTGTTTGATGGATAACGAGGTACCTATACAACTTAAATCTGAGTAGTAATGGGATAACTAATGAAAGTGGCATCGGTGAGCCATATTCGCTATTTGGTTTTTCAGGCTCACTTGTGTCCCGTAGGACCCCGAGTACTTGATTCCTGTTCCTTGAATATTCGCGCTATCCACATCCAGGAGGCCTATGGACCCCCCTAAGCCAGAGCTTGATTCATTCTTATTTCTTGGGGCCACAAACTAGTTTGAGGTTTTATTTACTATCCTGTACTTATGCCATGCTTTACTGCTTTATTTAAATTGTGCGAGGTACTGCACACTGTACTGTTTAGGAAAGCGGAGTGTTTCGCGGTGTCGACAAGCCCAGTCACATTTTCGGGTTCCCAGTCGTTCACAGCCATTGACGCAAACCTTGAGGCCGTCTCGGAGTCGGCTAACTTCGTTGCGGGTAGCTCAATGGGGTGGCCCCCTGAAATATTTCTGAATCCTGTGATCGCTTTGTCGTGACTGCCTCGTTGGGTTTTGATTTGGTTTTTCCGAGGCATATCGAGTGTGTGTTGCTATTTGTGCACCCCTGCAGGGTAAAACTTTCTGAAAGCCGTGTCCGCGGTTATGGAAGACTTGGAGCACAGTTTCTCGATCATAGACAAGCATAACTAAAGTACCGTTTTAAATTTGACTAGACTAGGTACCTGACTAGTAAATAGTGCAACACTCATGGAATGGATAATAAAACTGCCAACGGATGGGGGGGGGTGTTCGTCCGCTTCCTCGTCGGTAAGCGAGGAGGAGGATGGATCTGTGGATATTACCGTTTTAACTGTTATAACTGTTGTTATTAATTCACGGACATCCGTCTATCTATGGTTAGGTGGATGGTTAGCGAGTATCTTTAGAATTGTTAGGGTTTATCTTTTGCTGCAATTGCGTCACCCCAGGTTGTGTCCCCTTTAGAGGCATAAAGACTTGCTGAGTACCCCTAGGGTCTCACACGATAAATTATTGGTTCAGATGAACAGGTACACTCGCAAGATGGATACTGGGTGGAAGAGACGGACGATGTGGGCAACGATCATTCGGTGTAGAGATTCCGGGAACGGGGATCCGTGAGATCTGTGGGCGGGATGTGCTTATTTATGGGGCATCTTATGCCGATTTGCTTCTTATCCGTACTCGGATTTTGTCTTCCGCTTCCGCTTGATACTCTGATGTTTGATGTATGAGGAGATATCCTAAACTATTATATCTATCTAGGATATTTGGATCTTGCCGTATGGCGTTGCTATATTTCCTTTCTTTTTAGATGGAATGGCTCTGATGTACTATTGTATGGTGGCTTGCATACATACTCATTTGTGTATGTAGTTGATCCCTTCGCCTGCCGATTACGCCGCCCGTTCTTGTCCCGATGTTTGGAAATGGTTGGGACGGCCGAAAGGTCTACCTGTGAGTGGCATTTGGGCCCCACCGTACTATTTCAACCATTTCGGTTCATCCAGGCTTGTAACTAGGAGCGTAATTCACCGAGGTAGTTACAATTGGTATCAGAGCCATCCTGACCTTCAGGGTCTCAGCCAAATGGTCGTTGTCTGTCTAGCAAATATTTTTGGTAGTTATGTATACTAGGGAAAAACAAAACGCGAGAGTAGGACTGCTTCCACTTTTCTTCTTACCCAACCACCCACCCTTTTCTGGTAAGGAAGTGTAACGTTTTCAATCCTCTTCTCAAAATTCAAACTAGGATTCACGTGTTCTGGGTTTCCGGTGTACCATAGGTTGTGTGTGTGTGTGTGTGTAATTCCTTGTCTATCTGTTGCATCCAACATGTTATCTTTATCTGCCTTTTGGTTAACAACTGTTGGTACATTCCATACTGACAGGCTTTTGCAAACCGTCGCGATCCATCTGACTCCTTGTTAACCGGTGCCATCTTTTTAAGGGTGTCCTTCCTTCTAGCAACTCCACCTTCTGTGTAAGCATCAGTTGCTAATCTCTACCTGATAAGTGATTTTGCGCATCTATTGGTATTTTAATGCCGAAAAATGCGGAAAAATTTTCTTTGATACATCCGTGTTTCCACACCCCTTTTCAGTCGTGTGTGAAACATTATCTACCTTCCTTTTATCAGCATGTCCATGCTAACTCATTCTTTTGTCACCGGCGCTTAATCCTGGAGTTCCTTTTCATCTCCTTTTCTCTGGGGCTAATTACATAACGTGTGTCGATCCGATGCTGATGATTGTAATTTGGCTCTCGGCATAGCTATATTCCACTCATGATAAGTGTCGATTGGAATATGGAAAAATGCTATCAACCGTCACCATCTGGAGGATAAGGTTATCTCCTGTGATTTTGAGTACACCGTGATCATATCTATGCATATTCACGCATCTTTGGCAATCCGGAGTTTCCCAAAGCACTATGGCGATCTATCATTTGTCCATCATGCTACACATCTTTTGAACCCCATATCTGCAAAATTCTCTTTGAGACGAGGGAATTGCATCTTTTCGCTTCCGATAGCTTTGCTTAAGGTATGAGCTATCATCGTTTCTTATCCAAGATCTCTTTATCTTTGTAACCGGCGATCCAATCGACAATGTGAACCAGGCGGCATCTCTTTTTCTTCCGAAGGACCAGATAATCTATTCTTCCAGTGCATCTTCTCCAACACGAACCCGTGCTCTTAATATTGATATTTCTAAGAGCGTTGAGCTCAGGAAGTGTTCGAGCATTTGTTCGTTCCTCTCGCCTTTTGAACTTGGTATTCTGGGAATATCTTGTTAATTCATGGTGGTATATGTTGATAATATGCTTGCCTATTCGATATCAATGGAAGGACATGGAAGATCATCTGTGTCTCTTTCTCTCAAGCTTCGTGAGCACTGCCTGTGTGCAAAGTATCAAAGCGTGAATTCGGGCTTCTTGATGTCACCTATCTCGACCACGTCCTTCTGCTAAATACATTGCTTCAATTCTGGAATTAGCGAGTCCATTGTTAATTCCATCCTCCATCTTCAACCAATCCGGAGTTGTTCCTTGTTGGCAAGTTATCATCGTCGTTCCGCTAAAGATTTCCTCAAGACTGCTAATCTCTCTCAATCCTTTCAAGAAGAACATGGAGTTCTTTCACCCTAGTCTCGTCAAGTAATCTCTTGAAACCATCTCGCTCTATCGTCTATGCTCAATCCACCGGAGGCCATGAAGACCTTCCAGATCTTGCATTCCTTCTGTTCAAGTTGGTGCTATCTTTTCTGTAGCTGTTGAATCTTGCAGTTGTCTCCATGATCTTCCTTCATATCTTTCCGGTGGCTTGGTACTCCCGACACGACGACAACATCATCATCTTTATCTATCTTGAATCCGGTGAATCGTTTGTATCTATCCTTGTTTTCTATGGAGTTCCATGAGCTCTTCTTGTCAATACCTTCAGTCTGTTTCGGTAGTTGAGTTGCATGGTTTTCTTATTCATGTGCGGAGTAATGCTTTGAGTGCGGGATGGAGTAGCTACCATACCACTACTCTTATCATTCGCTCTTGTACATTGAATTGGTGAATTAATGTGATTTCACTCATTCCACGGAAGTTAGAAGTGGCCTTTATCCCTTGATACTTTTACTTCCGTCCTTGTTTTTTTTCGGAGTGCTCTCTCGAAGGAAGTAATCAATAATCTCTTGTTGGTGGTCTGTCTATTCTATATGGCGCAAAATCTTCAAGTATCTGGTGGAAACAAACGCAAAATCTTTTCTGTCCTCGTCATTCTACCGGTGCTCTACATCCCCGAACAAGATGAAAGGAAACTATCTCTCTCTTTGTTTCATCAATTCTTTTTCCTGTGGTAAAGCCATTTATGGGTGATGCCATCAGCCGCAAATCTATTGCGTTAGCCTCAAGGCTAAAGAAAGCAATAAGTATCTCTACGATAAACTCCAGATCCTCCATATTCTTTGCTTCTCGGGATCCCACCATGATCTAGTTTCACCTCCGTCTTTGGAAGTTATATCCGCGCACCTCAATTGCGTGATCCTTTGGTCTTACCGGCGCAAGAAGAATCTAATCCGGCGATGTCTAACTAAATCTTTCTGTTGATATCAAGGGACTCTATTGTTTGAAGGCAATATTGTTTCCGTGCTTCATTTCTCAAATCTGAGGGAAGGTACGATGCTATTGTCATAGTGGTTCAAAACTTCTCCAATCTAGATCTTTTCTTCCAGCGAGACAAAGTTTTCATCATCTCTAGTATCGGTAAATCTTTAATGTTAATGGTGTGTCTTTCTTTATTCATGATACATCATCTTTTCCTTTTTCTTTCACAAGTGGTTATATTCTTTTATCATGTTTCTTGGGAAACCGGAGCTGTGCCCATCCTATCCTTCTTGTCTCACGACAATCCTTCAATCCTTCTAATCCGTTGTTCTTCTAGCAAAACGCAAGACTCGCAACAAGTCTAGCAAGTTTTGCAAGGTGTAGTGGTTGCACCATTCCTTGTTCATCATCTTGGGAACGCAAGGATCACCTTCGTTCGAACACCCGCCTCTTCTTGTGTTGTTTCTTTTTCCTAGGAATCTCGGGGCGAGATTCTTGTTTAGTGGGGGAGAGTTGTAGCATCCCAATTGTCTAACAATTGCAATGCTACTAGCCTAGTCTATATATAATACTACCTTCCTATATATAATTGTTGCATCATAATTATATCATGCTCATGTCATCATGCCACCTTGCATTTGAGCATCATATAAAACCCTTTTGTTTTGGTTCTTCTCTCATATGCATTGTTAATTGTATTTGCCTCTTGATATTGTATTTGGTTCTTGATATATTGTTTAAATGCCCAAGTTGAGTTGGGGGCATATCTTTTATTAACTCCACCACCTTTCTTTCACCACCTTATAATTCCACCACCCAACTAAATATGAGCTTGGCACTTATTGGTTTTACCTCTAGCTCATGTGGGTTGGGATGGATCCAATTCTATTTTTCCACATGCTCTCATCTTAGCATCATGTTGTTTTCACATCATTGATATATGAGAGCCACATGGCCACCTTTGCATGCCTTGTGAGTGGAACCCTTCTTCCTAGCTTCCACATGGATTATCATGGATTTATGCTCATGTTGGGGAATTGGTGGGACTACTAAACATCTAGTGGAATAAACACACTAGCAAGTCCCAATTTTAATCCAATATGATCATCTCCATCTATTCCACTTGGGACCCTCTTTTAAATTCTTGGCTTGGCTTTATTCCAATTTTGGGAATGCATAATAATAATGCCATGTAATAATATTGTTTTCACAAGAATCAGCATGGCAATAAATATTTTGCATGGGCCATGCAAGTACCATCTTTTGCTTGTCATTTGGATTTTATTTGATTTTGAGTGGATCATCTCTATCTCTATCCCTTCTTTTGGCTTGATCTATTTTGATCTTGCTTAAACCCTATCTACCCACATCCCTCTCTTTTTCTTGCCTTGATCTTGTTGGAGCTTGTCATGTTCTAGCTTGGTCTTGTCAAAAGAAAGCCACTCCATCTATCTCTCTCTCTTAAACTCTATCATCACCATACCCTCTCTCCCTAGCTCTCTCTCTTTTCTATCTCTAGAACCACCACATCCCCTACCCCTATCCCTATATCCCTCCTCTCTAACCCAAAACCCTAATCCCTCTATCACCATCCATCCTACATAGCTAACCCGAGCCCATGCCATCAACCCCACCCCTTCTCTCTAGCTAACCCTAGTTCTAATCCACCCCTCTAACATCACCCGAGACCACCTCTCTCTATCCCTAATCTAAACCTAACCCGAGCCCCAAACTACCTAGCCCGAGCTACCCCTCTCCCTTCTCCCTCTCTCTCGGCCTCTCTCTTCTCCCTTCTTTGCTGGCCCCACCTGACCACCTGGCACCCTCTTCTGCCCCACCTTTTTTTTGGCTTCAAGACAAGGAGAAAAGGGAGAGAAGAGAAGCACCTACCCGATCACCTCCTCCCTCACCTTTTTGCAAAGCCACCACCTCCCATGTGCTCCTCCCTACCCTCTCTACCTCAACCACCCCCTCCTCTCAGATCCCATCTGGACGAAGCCAGACCTCTCTCCTTCCTACCCACCACATCCTGGCCTTGGCCATGGCCTTCCCATGCCGAACCAAACCCTAGACCCGCCTACCTCCTGGCCTCGTCTGTCCGAAGCTCCCCAAGGCGAACCAGCAGCACCTCCGGGGTCTTCTACTTCCTCTTTGACGCCTTGAACACGGAGCAGCGATCGGTGCTCGCCAGAGGAGACGTTGCCGCCGCCATGGCCGGAAGGAACCGAGCAAGCTGTCCGTGAGCCCGCCGCCAGATCCACTCCACCTCCGGCTCCAGCGACCACACCGACGAGCTCCTGGTGAGCACCTCAACTCCCTAGACTTGGCCGTCCTCCTCCTAGCGGCCCAGGTGCGCCGGACGCTCCGTCGAGCACCCTCCGTGCACCGCCGCGCGCGCGCTCTGGCAACAGCTGCAGCAAACGCACTACCGACCGCCCTGTTCCTCGCCCTGCCCTGCGCGCTATAGCCCACCCCCGTAGTCGCTCCCTGCACGAAACTCGTAGCCCTAGGTCCCCTCTTCAACTTCCGTTTTTACCTCAACGTGTTCCGCCCAGCGGTTTCGTCGCCATCGTCGTCGGAACAGGCCAGATCCGCCGCCGTCGCTGTCGTTTTCGTCAGCAGCGCAGCAGCAGCCGATGACCATCTTGCGCGTAGCCCCCTCCCCTTTTTCCCGCCTAAACCCGCCGCCCCGCGGCCCCACCTGCCAGCCTCGGTGGTTGCTTTGCAAGGAGACCCCCGGAAAAACCCCACCACCACGGACCAGTATCCCCCGTGCCCCGGCTTGCCCACGTGTCCAGCACGCGTTGGCCGCGCGCGCGTGTGGCCCCGAGGTCGCCCTGGCCCACATGTCATACTTAGAGGCTCGAAAGCGCCGCGGTGTAAAAAGCTTTTCGCGCGCGTGTGCCCGCCCAGTCAGCATGGCCCCACTGGTCATTGGCTGTGGCTAGGATCGAGCCGAGTAACAAAAGTATTTCCGTAATCTGTTTTAATTCAAATCTTTTCCAAAATTAATTCAAATTCAAATTTATTTCTGTTTTTAAATAACTTTTAAAATACAAATCCAAATAATGCAAATAATATATGTTTTCAAATCAGAAAAATATGAGGAATTCAAATATGCCCTTCAAAATCTATTTTGAACACTTAAAATTTCAAGTTGATTAAAATTACAATAAAATGCCCTTTTGTCTTAATTAATTAATAACTTTTGTTTCATAAGTCCAAATTTAACAAATAATATGTCTAAAATGATTAGCTCGTCGAGACCTTTCTGTTTATGCAATCCTTTATCTGTTTTGCAGCACGCATAATATAAATATAATGTCTACAGCAACTAATATGAGGATAAAATGGGGCCAAAACTCAATAAAATGATTTATTCTTGTATTCCACACCTCACCCATGCCATGCTACTTTAATGCCATGCAAATTATGCATCATTCATCATGGCATGATTGTTTGCTTGTCGCATTTTATTCATATGCTTGCGCACTTTATTTATGTTGGCCCTTGTTTATTTGGTTCTTCTTCGAATAGACGCTGAGCAGGGGATATATCAAGAGAACAGGAGCACTACCCAGATCCATCACTTGCTTCAACTGAGCTGCCAGGCAAGCACTACCACATGCTTGCATACATATAGTACCTATTGCCTCTATCTTATTCTTGCATCATTGAGTCACGTTTGCATTAAACTGAATCCCAAGTATTGCATAGCCTTTACTTTTAAACCCCACCGAAGCTTGTTCCTCCATCCCATGAGCCATTACTACAGGAGTTGTTTGAGCCATGCGAGTCGTAGAACAGCATGTGTAGGGTATGTGAGTGTCTGATGGATAACGAGGTACCTATACAACTTAAATCTGAGTAGTAATGGGATAACTAATGAAAGTGGCATCGGTGAGCCATATTCGCTATTTGGTTTTTCAGGCTCACTTGTGTCCCGTAGGACCCCGAGTACTTGATTCCTGTTCCTTGAATATTCGCGCTATCCACATCCAGGAGGCCTATGGACCCCCCTGAGCCAGAGCTTGATTCATTCTTATTTCTTGGGGCCACAAACTAGTTTGAGGTTTTATTTACTATCCTGTACTTATGCCATGCTTTACTGCTTTATTTAAATTGTGCGAGGTACTGCACACTGTACTGTTTAGGAAAGCGGAGTGTTTTCGCGGTGTCGACAAGCCCAGTCACATTTTCGGGTTCCCAGTCGTTCACAGCCATTGACGCAAATCTTGAGGCCGTCTCGGAGTCAGCTAACTTCGTTGCGGGTAGCTCAATAGGGTGGCCCCCTGAAATATTTCTGAATCCTGTGATCGCTTTGTCGTGACTGCCTCGTTGGGTTTTGATTTGGTTTTTCCGAGGCATATCGAGTGTGTGTTGCTATTTGTGCACCCCTGCAGGGTAAAACTTTCTGAAAGCCGTGTCCGCGGTTATGGACGACTTGGAGCACAGTTTCTCGATCATAGACAAGCATAACTAATGTACCGTTTTAAATTTGACTAGACTAGGTACCTGACTAGTAAATAGTGCAACACTCATGGAATGGATAATAAAACTGCCAACGGATGGGGGGGTGTTCGTCCGCTTCCTCGTCGGTAAGCGAGGAGGAGGATGGATCTGTGGATATTACCGTTTTAACTGTTATAACTGTTGTTATTAATTCACGGACATCCGTCTATCTATGGTTAGGAGGATGGTTAGCGAGTGTCTTTAGAATTGTTAGGGTTTATCTTTTGCTGCAATTGCGTCACCCCAGGTTGTGTCCCCTTTAGAGGCATAAAGACTTGCTGAGTACCCCTAGGGTCTCACACGATAAATTATTGGTTCAGATGAACAGGTACACTCGCAAGATGGATACTGGGTGGAAGAGACGGACGATGTGGGCAACGATCATTCGGTGTAGAGATTCCAGGAACGGGGATCCGTGAGATCTGTGGGCGGGATGTGCTTATTTATGGGGCATCTTATGCCGATTTGCTTCTTATTCGTACTCGGATTTTGTCTTCCGCTTCCGCTTGATACTCTGATGTTTGATGTATGAGGAGATATCCTAAACTATTATATCTATCTAGGATATTTGGATCTTGCCGTATGGCGTTGCTATATTTCCTTTCTTTTTAGATGGAATGGCTCTGATGTACTATTGTATGGTGGCTTGCATACATACTCATTTGTGTATGTAGTTGATCCCTTCGCCTGCCGATTACGCTGCCCGTTCTTGTCACGATGTTTGGAAATGGTTGGGACGGCCGAAAGGTCTACCTGTGAGTGGCATTTGGGCCCCACCGTACTATTTCAACCATTTCGGTTCATCCAGGCTTGTAACTAGGAGCGTAATTCACCGAGGTAGTTACATCAGTGGAGTACCAGGGGGCCCACACCAGGTGGTGGCGCGCCTAGGGCTAGCCGCGCCACCCTAGGGTGTGGCCGCCCTGGTGCCCCTCTTCGTCTCCCCTCCGGACTCCGTGTTGCTTCGGTTAAAATATTGAATTTGGCTTTTGTCCAGTCCAATTCCGAGAATATTTCCTGACTAGCTTTTCTGAAATCAAAAACAGCAGAAAACAGGTAACTGGCACTGTGGCATCTTGTTAATAGGTTAATTCCAGAAAATGTGTAAAAATACTCCAATCTATGGACAAAACATAAGAAAGTAGATATAAAACAAGCATGGAACATCAAAAATTATAGATATGTTTACAACGTATCAGTGAACAGAAGATGGATGCGGTAGTTCAGACAAGCATTATACGCAAGCTTCCTCCGGGAAATCAAGCTCGTGGGTAGGCGCTTCCCCTGGAGTAATGAGCTGGAAGAACCAACGTTGGTTCAGTTGGACCAGGCCTTCTGCAACTATGATTGGGAGGAGCTATACCCTGCGCCAAAATTGATCCCGCAAGCTTCATCCATGTCGGATCATTGCCTACTCCTCCTAGTCCAGGACATGGTGATCAAAACTGCACCGTGATTCTGCTTTTAAGCCTTCTGGACACTAATGGAGGGGTACAACACGGTTGTCAAGAAGTTATGGGATGAGCCGTGTAGATTCACCAACCAGTTTGCCATCCTTGACCATAAGCTAAAAAGACTAGTGAAGCACCTAGATATCTGGGCTAAGAACTATGTGGGGGACATCAGGAAACAAATGCTAATCAGGAAGGAAATAATATTGCGGCTGGACACCACGCAGGAGACTAGGTAGTTGACTGTCAATGAAAGAGAGCTACGCTCATCCCTAAAGGCAAGAGCGGTTGGTCTAGCGGTCATCAACAGGATCAAGGCCAGGCAAAGGGCCAGAATTAGATGGTTAAAATTGGGAGACACCAACACAAAATTCTTCCATGCAAGGGTGGCCAGTAGGAGACAAAAGAACAAAATTAAATCACTGCAATCTAGTTCAAGGGTTTCTACCTCACCATCGGAGCTGGAATAGGTGGTCTTAGGCCATATGAATTCCATAGTCGGCACTTCCGTGCAATGTACCGACCGTTTCAATTGGGGATTGTTGAGCCTGCCAGCCATGGATCTACAAGATTTGGATGCCCCATTCTCAATGGAGGAGCTCAAGAATGCAGTGTTCTCAACGCTAGTCGACAAGGCCCCTGAGCCAGATGATTTCTCTGGGGGCTTCTTCAAAGCCTCATGGAATGTGGTAAAAGAAGACATGTTTAGGGAACTAAACAAATTCTACGATCTAAATGATCCGTCCTTTCAAAGCCTTAATGTGGCCCATTACATCCCGCTTCCCAAGATGGAGCAACCAACTGAAGTGGCCCACTACCGGCCCATAAGCCTCATACATGCCTTCATGAAGCTCGTTTCAAGGATTCTGGTAACTATAACTAGATTGCAGCCGAAGCTGGATGGGATCATTTCGCTTGCCAAAGTGCATCCATTCGTGGAAGGAGTTTACATCACAACTTTCTGTATGTTCAGAATCTGGCAAAACATTACCACAAGAACAAGACACCTGCACTCCTGGTCAAGCTAGACATTGCAAAAGCATTTGATACGGCTTCCTCGGAATATATCCTTGACATGCTTGAAGCTCGTGGCTTCCCTCTACGTTGGAGGAACTGGATAGCGTTGTTATTCCGCTCAGCATCCTCTAGGAAACTGGTTAATGGGGTGTCGGGCCGCATGATCTGGCATCATAGAGGGATGAGGCAAGGGGACTCCCTATCCCCATTCCTTTTTGACCTAGCAATGGAACCCACCTGCACAGATTGCTAGATATTTCCATGGATGATGGAATTATTTCTAAGATGTGCGGAAGGATGGGCGTCTTCAGAGCGTCATTGTATGCAAACGACGTTGCAATTTTTCTCAACCCGGCCCAGGCCAACCTTACTGGACTACAAGCTATCCTTGAAATCTTTGAGAGGGTAACGGGCCTTAAAACTAACCTTAACAAGAGCTCCATGACACCCATCAGTTTCCATAATATGAACATTTAAGAACTCATACAAGAGTTTGGCATACCAATCCAACATTTCCCGTGTAATTATCTAGGGATGCCACTGTCCATAAAGAGGCTGACCAAGGCGGATTGGCTGATGTTACTGGACAAAATAGATCGCTACCTTGCTACCTGGAAGGCAAGGATGATGAGCAAGGCCAGAAGGCTGGAGATGCTAAAATCTGTGCTCACATCTCTAGCAGTCTACATGATGACCATTAACAAGATGCTAGGCTGGGTAAACAATGAATTTGACCGCAAAAGAAGGGCTTGGCTTTGGGCGGGAGAGGCATCTTGTAATGGGGGATGCAAAGTTAGCTAGAAGATGGTCAGTCGGCCAAAGGCATTGGGAGGTTTAGGGTTTCACCGTGTGGATGCTTTCGGCGTAACACTCAGATTGAGGTGGAAGTGGCAGCAATTGAAATACCCGAACAAGCCATGGGCTAAGATGAGCTTGCCATCAAATAAGAAGGATCGACAACTGTTCTCAGCAGCCACGAGAATAACTATTGGAAACGGGTAGAAAGCAAGATTCTGGACTAATCGATGGTTAATGGACCAAACACCAGCAGAGATAGCACCAATGATCTATAAAATACCAGCAAGGAAGAATTTTTCAATGCATACATCCACATTTAAACTGTATATTATTCATATTTTTGATGAAATATCTCTCTAAATCCTACCACTAATGCCTAATGATCAAAGGGGTATGCAATCCTTTCTTTCTATTTTCCCTACGCAGATAATGATGTTTGATGATGGGAATCACAACATTAAAGTCAAAGATACGAGATTTCCAACAACCCAAAGAAACCAGGAGTCGTGAAGTGGAGACAGAAGCTTTAACGACCAACTATACAATGGGAATAAAATTCTGGTTGTATAGTTCCGACCGTATAGTTTCCATCGACACCGCTAGGTCACACAGAACAACTTTCGTGAAGGGACCCCTATATAAAGAGGCTTCGGGCGATGAGAAACAACGGCCCCCCAGAACCCCAGAAACCTGCATCCACAACATCGAAGAGCCACCGGAGGAATAGACTTAGATCTAATCTCCAAACCCTTCTCCACCACCATAGCCATATTCCACCACTTGTAATAGTAGATCTCATCTTAGATTGGTGACATTGTAAGATTATTTGCTATCAATCTCATGATTTCCACTACAATGTTTATGATCTTTGATCTCATCTCTATGTGTGAGTAATTCTCCTTGGGCTAAGGGCTTTGGCCTAGCCATGTAGCTTTTGTGCATGTTATTTATCATAGATGGGATCATGTATTAGTTTGTATGACCTGATGATTATTGTATCCTCTCTTGTCTCAATCCAAGGACTTGGCAGGTACCCAAGTCCCCGAGGATTGAGCCAGGTATAGGGAGTATGAGTAATGACTAATCTGCAGGTTGGGAACCCCAGTGATAGAGTAGGGGTAGTACGGCTGTATGTGATGGATTTACTTGGGATTAATGGTGACATCACTATGCATATCATTAGTTCTCTTTCTTCTGTGGATGAGACTAGTAGGTTATTGCTATAAGCGGCTGCAGAGGCAATAGCAATTATGGATGCACTGCTCACATATAATTATCTTGCTATAACAATTACATGCATACTTTATTATTATCTTTTATTCCCATCAGATGTTTTGCACAGCTACAGGTGAAACCGAAAGCCCTAGGCCCTCTCTCTCCATCATCGACAACAATAAAAGATAGCAAACTCCTGGTTCGGTAAAATAGAAAAAGAATTCTAAAACTCCCGAAGGTCCGTTAAAGTAACTTCACTATGCTTTCTGCTTCCCGAGGATTCGATAACCTAGGTCTACTAGGGAAAACAGATATACTACATCCATAATCCAGATCGAATGTATCAACCCTTTTTCTGGCACCGTTGCCAGGGAAGCAATAGCTACCCTGGTGAGGTTAGTAGGAACCTTGCTAGTTTTAATTCTTGTTTTTAATTTTGTTATTTTTATTTTAGTCTTTATTTGAAAAACCAAAAAAATAGTTAGTATTTAAATTCTTGTTTTTACTATCGTAAGTCTTTGTTTAAGAAAACCCAAAAAGATAGGAAATATGGCTGAAAAGAAGCTTGGGGAGTTTGCAACTCCCAACAATGATTATTTGTGTACTCCTATTACCCATCCAGCAACTACTGTTGATGATTATGAAATTAAGCCCCACTATTTAAGTTTGGTTCAACAGAATCAATTTGGAGGCTCTGCTGTTGAGGCTGCGGGTATGCACTTGAACGCTTTCACTGAAATATGTGATATGATGCGCATAAAAGATGTTGACCCAGATGCGGTCAAATTACGATTATTTCCTTTCTCTCTTAGAGGAAGAGCAAAAGAATGGTTGCTATCTTTGCCTAGAAATACTATTGCATCATGGGTGGAGTGTACTTCTTTATTTATGACTAAAATTTTCCCACCTGCAAATACTGTGCAACTAAGATCTAATATTACTGGTTTTAGACAGGAAGAGCATGATCCACTAGCGCTTGCATGGGATAGGATGAAAGAATGCATGAGAAACTGTCCCAGTCATGGGATGGAAGATTGGTTAATTCTCCATTTATTATATAATGCTCTTAACCCTGTGTCTAAGTCTATGCTTGATACTGCAGCTGGAGGAACATTTATGGGCAAACATATTACCAAAGCAAAGCAGCTGATAGACAATATGCAAGACAACCATGCCTAGTGGCATGTGGATAGATCAAACACGAAGAAGGTGAACTCCATCTCACCACAAGAAAATGAAGAACTCAATGCTAAGCTGGATGAGCTCATATTAACCGTAAAGGTAAGGAAAACCAGGTAAGAGCTATCCCGGAATCAAATATTGAAGAAATAGACTTGATAGCTCGTAATGATTATAACCCTGCTTGGAAGAAGAATTATAATCCTAATTTTCAGAAACATTATTCTAGTCCTACAGGTAACTCTAATAATAATCTGGGAACAAGTAATGGTAGTCTCCAAGAAACACTTAAGTCCTTTATAGATTCACAAAATGAGCAAAACAATATCCTTGTTAAAATAATGGAGAACCATGATGCTATCCTTGGTAAATTATCTAACCAAGCTGTAAGTTTGAGGAATGATTTGCAGACCCTCCAAGAAAGAACAAGGATTGTTGAGGCAGAGCTAGGTAAGATAACCGAGAGTCAAACTCTCATTCTAGCTAAATTTGCAGGTAAAGCTGAGCCCAATCCTGTTGAAGACATCAAGATGATGAGAATCCAAAGGGAGAAGCCTAAAGAACTTGATTATAGTAATGATCCTTCACCAAATTACACCATTGAAGATCTCGTAAAAAGGATCAATATCAAGATTCCGGTAAGTGAAGGAAATGAGGAAGCTATGTATCAACACTTCCTTAATCAGGTAGCAATAAAGGTACGTGATCTTGAGGAAGAATATAAGAAAATTGCTAAAAGATTATGTATGAAGCTTGATGATATATTTGAGCCTACTATTAAGATTAAAATTGGGGCCAATGAGATAGCTGCACTTTGTGATCTAGTTGCAAGCGTTTCAAAATTCCAAAAAGTCTTTTTAATAAGTTAAATCTTGGCTCTTTTGAAATCACCGAGTTAAAATTACATCTAGCATATTCTACCTACAAACAAGTTGTAGGGATTAAAGAAAATACTTTACTATACATTAAATGCTATCCTGCTCTTATTGATTTTGTTATTGTTGACATGCCTAAAGATGCTACTGCTCCTATTATATTAGTCCGTCCATTCTTAAGAACTATTAAGGCTTTGATTAATCTACATGAAGGGAACATGAAGCTTCAATTGCCTTTGCAGGATCCTTTTGTTATTCATTTTCCTAGGAAGAAGAAAGCCAAGCATGATGAAAAGGAGGCCATCACTTTGAAGGCCAAATATTTTGGAGTGGGTGTTCCACTCATCTGGTCTAAGTGAGCAACATCAAGGTCAAGGTATTGACCATAAAAGAACGCTTCATGGGAGGCACCCAATGTGAAATAAAGGTTTGAGTAAAGTTTTAAGTTTTAGTTTTAGTTTTATGTTTAATAAAGAGTGCTAGAAAGCTCTAGTTGAGGAGAAGAAGTTCGGTAGTACTAAAAATCTTGCTTTATACATGCCGATGTTGGTCGACAATTTTTACTGTAAAAAACAAGGTGTTTCGCTAAATTTCAGGATAAGAAATAATTCTCGAAGAAAAATAGAAATTTTTTGATGACTACAGAAGGTTTAACGACCAACTATACGACGAGAATAAAAATTCCAGCCGAGTTTGGCCGTATAGATATCTTTGCCATCGACAAATTTTCTTTCTTAGGTACTGAAGGTTTAACGACCTACTATACGACGAGAATAAAAATTCCAGCCGTATAGTTCCGGCCGTATAGTTATCGTTGCCTTTGTAAAACTTCTTTTCCAGGATATAGAAGGTTTGACAACCAACTATACGGCGGGGATAAAAATCACGGCCGTATAGTTCTAGCCGTATAGTTGCGCCGCCAGGTGAAAACCCTGAATTTTTGACATCAGACCAACTATACAGCAGGAACAAATTGTTCTGGCCGTATAGTTTGGCCGTATAGTTGCGTCCGACCACAAAATCGCCATGGGAAGGTACCCCCAACACCAAAACTTCAATCCTTTTTCTCTCTTCTACCTCCAAACTCTCTCAAAACCTCAAGAGATCTTCATCTCTACTTAATTTCATTCGATTTCCTAGCACACAAGTGATCTATGGTATGTTTCTCCTTTCATCCTCCAATTACTTTTTACAAATTTATTTTCGATCTATTATCATTATCAATCTAGGGTGAGACCTACTATGAACTAATTGCCATGATTATTATTTTGAGGGGACTCTTTAGTGTGCTAAGATGAGGAATATGTTATGCTTATTATTGTTGGCTCAAAAAGTTTTATTTTTTGTCTTTCCTTATTATTTTACATGATGAACACAAGGAGCCAAACTCGTGCTCGTGCTGCTGCTAGTTCTTCTCTTTGGCTGCCACTCAAGAACGCATGGGGATACGGTTCAGGGATGAGCTCCAACGTGATCGCTTCAACAGGATCAAGAACCGAGAAGTGAAGACAACCAAGTGGGATGGCCCCATTATATTGAATCAACTCAGTATTTCTAATGAATTCAATTTACTTTGCAATAGAGTTGTCCTGCAAAACTTTGTATTCAATTATGTGCCTACTTATTGCTGGTTAATGATACATTGCAAATGTATCTATAATTTTTTGATGTTCCATGCTTGGTTTTATCCAGTTTGTTGTGTTTTGTCCACACTTTGGAGTACTTTTCAAATGATTTCTTGGACTAACCTATTAACAAGAGCCACAGTGCCAACTGCCTGTTTTCTGCTGTTTTCGGTTCCAGGAAAGTCAGAAAATGAATATTCTCGGAATTGGACGGGACAAAAGCGAAAGTGCCTATTTTTCCGGAAGTCATCAGATACCAGAATACGAGACGGGGAAGGGCTGGGGGCCGGCCACACCACCTGGCCACGCGGCCAGGCCTGGCCCGCGCTAGGGGGTGGTCTGGCCGACCCCAGCACCCCCTCGACCTCTCCTTCCGCCTATAAGATGCCCTCGGGACTAAAACCCTAAGTACCCGATCAAAAATCCACGAAAAAGTCTGTAGCCGCCGTCATCTCCATCCCTAGATCGGGAGGGATCTGAAGCTCTTCCCGGCACCCTGCCGGAGAGGGGAATTCACCCGGGAGGCCTTCTTCATTACCATGCAAGCCTCCGGGGTGATGCGTGAGTAGTTCATCCTTGGACTACGGATGCATGTAGTAGCTAGATGGCTGGTTCTCCTCCTTTGTGCTTTCATGTCTAGATCTTGTGAGCTCCGTTCATGATCAAGATCATCCATTTGTAATTCTACGTGTTGTGTTTGCGGGGATCCGATGTATATTGAGATGCTATTTCAGATTGGTTATTGATTCTATCATGTCTTTGTTATTTATGATCTTGCATGCTTTCCGTTGTTAGTAGCTATCTTGGCCAAGTAGATGCTAGTAACTCCAAGAGTTAGTATTTATGCTCGATAGTGGGTTCATGCCTCTGGTAATCTAGGGAAGTGGCAGAAATATCTAAGGTACTAGATGTGTTGTTGTTACTAGGGAGAAAACAACAATCATTTGTTCATAGAACAATCATATTGTTTACTTTACACGCAGTTCATAAAGCAATAATCTGTTGCTTGCAACTTAATACTGGAGGGGGTTCGGATGATAACCTGAAGGTGGATTATTAGTCATAGATGCAGTTGGATGGCGGTCTATGTATAATGTTGTAATGCCCAATCAAGTCTCAAAGGAGTCAAGATGATTAGTATATGCATGTATTGCTTTCTCGATGTTTGTCAATTGCCCCGCTATAATTTGTTCACCCAGCATGTTATCTATCTTAAGGAGAGCCACCTCTAATGAACTATGGATCCCGGTCCTTTTCTTTTACATACAATCTACAAACTGTTTACTGCTTTGTGTTTACTTTCTGCAAACTATTACTTCTTTCCATTCGATACGTTTAATCCTTTATTTTCAGGAAAACACGGTGATATTGACAACCTCATCGCAAGTTGGGGACAAACTTCTGTGGTTGTGTTGTGCAGGTCTCCACGTTGCTACTATCACCGGTAGTGCGCCCTGCCAAGGCTCAGCTAGCAACACCTTTGGGGTGTTTCCTTGCTCCTACTGGTTCGATTAAACCTTGGTTTCATAACTGAGGGAAACTTGCTGCTGTGCTCATCATACCTTCCTCTTGGGGTTCCCAACAAGCTCTACATCAACCACGAGCCATCAAGCATTTTTCTGGCGCCGTTGCCGAGGAGTCAAGGACATCTTCACAAGAGGAGTCCCTCATAACCAATCTCTTTACTTTGTTATTTTTGTTTTGCTTAGTTTCTTTTTGCTTTCTTTTGCTTGTTTCTTTATCAAAAAACACAAAAAAATTAGTTTTACTAGTTTGCTTTCTTATTTCAAAAACACAAAAAAATTAAGTCTCCTTTAGCTGTCACCTCTTCCTTAGCTCACCATGTTGATCCCTAAATTCACCCTGAAAGACCTTTCAATTGGTAGTGCTTCTATAATTGGGAAAGATAATATTGAAGAATTCTTTAATCATGTTAGCAAACATGAAGATACCGAGGATATATCCCTTGCAGAACTTGCTCCAAACTATGAGATTGCTGCAGCTTCTTTAATTCATATGTTAGAATCTTGGTCTGTTAACCTCAACCCCTTAATACAAATAATGTTTCTTAAGCTTAAAGAAATTGAGGACCCTAAAAAGAGGGATTTTTTTCTAGAAACTTGTTTTAAGGAGTTCTATGATGTTGCCAAGGAAGCTAGGAAAGTATTTGAACGTTTCAATATGCTAGGCTCATGTGTAGATGTTGTTGGTACACTAGAAAAGATGAACAAAACCGAACCTAATGGGGAGGAACCTAAGATATCAATACCCTTTAAACTAGTAGCAATACATGATGCCATAGAAAAGAATCTTGATTGGATTGTTCCTGCAAACCCTTTTGATGAGAATAGTGAACCTAAGAGTGTTGAGAGAGGATCCTCTAGAACTTATTTGGATGATATACCTTGCCTTGTTGAAAATATTTCTGGTATTGATCTTAATGCTTCTTCATTTGAGAACACTTGATTCTTTCTTGCTTCTTATGCCTAACTTAAAGGCGTTAAAGAAAAGTACTTATTGGGAGATAACCCAAAAGTTTCAGATGAGTCTTGGAAGTTATTACTTCAGTAATAACCGCTCCTTATCCTTTTTATTTTATTTTTGTGCCAAGAGTAACCTCTAATGAGAGAGAAATAATGATTCGGAAAGTTGCTGTCCCAAAACAGATTTATGTGCTTCACCATAAAAATTCATGTAAAATCTCTGAAAGTTTTATTGAGGCGTGAATTTTTGTGCTTCTGACCTAGGTTGTTATCTAACTTTCGTTAGTTCAACACTTTTTGATTTGAGCAACAGAAGGTCTTCGAAAAAATTCTTCTTTACCTGCTAGTCTGTTTTGACAGATTTCTACCATTTTCTGCATTTGCTTCTTGTTGGTTCCTTTTGAGTTTTTTTGGGGAATTGAGCTTTTTGAGGGAAGCGATTCAGTATCTAGTGTTCTAATGGAAGTTTATTTGGTGTTGGAACTGAACCTTAAGACCTTTTATCTTGAGTGCACTAATAAAGATTGTGTGAAGTTTTGTATGAAGGAAAAATTTCAGGTGTATGGAAGGAATGAGTAATGAGATGAAGGATGGACTAAAGCTCAAGCTTGGGGATGCCACGTGTGTCACCCCAAGAAATATCCAAGAAGTACAAGCGTCAAAGCTTGGGGATGCCCAAGGCATTCCCCTTCTTCATCAATAAAAATCCCAGGTTTCTTCCAAACGCTTCAGTTTTATTGTTTCATGCACAGTTGTGTTGTTCTTGGAGCGTCTTCTTTTTTGTTTTCATTTTGGTTTTTAGTTTTCTTGGTTTTCTTAGTTTTCTGAATAAATTGGTTGGACCCCCTCTTTCATACATTGGTTTGCAAATAGTTTGGTTTGGTTTGGAAAAGAGTAGGAAAGTTCACACTTATGTGGTAAAAAGAGCTTGGTTTTGACTATGGCCTATGCTTTATCATGCCATGCTTGATATTGTTTTGGCTTTATGCTTAGTATTCTTTGCTGTAGCATGACTTGTTATAAACAATTGAGATTGCTTAATGTGCCTTGGATGAATCATGCGTTGTTTTAGCATATTAAAGCATAGTATAGTGGTATTCTCCTTTGATGATTTATTTGGGTTGACTTGGCGCGTGCTCTCACCATGTTATGACTATCTCAAGTCACCATAGCCTTTACGATCCTTTAGTTTTCAACTTGTAGTATCACTTTATGCTTTGATCAATGATGTTTTGTCACTCTGCATGATTATGGCCATTATTGCTCTCTTAGTTTGTCGCTCCTAGTCTTTTGCTAGCCTCCGCAACCAAGTATGAGTTCCACTCATGCATCCAACTCCCTAAAACCAAGTTATTCCAAAGAGTCCACCATACCTACCTACTAGCTTATGCTATTCCAAGTATATTCATGCTTTTGTTTACCTTCCAAATTAGACTTGTTATGAGAAAACTAGTGATTAAAGCTCTCACAAACTTGATGGCACACTTTACTTTTTTGCATCTAATAAACTTGAACCATTGGGTCCTTCTTTGTTGCGTATATGCTTACGCTTTATAAGTTGAAATTAGCAGAACCATGTGAGCTCGTGGGGAACGCTTTCAACATTGCGCTTGTACTTTGTACCCCGTTGATATCATGTTCTTTTGCTTACGGATCCCGACGGTGTGAAATAAAAGTGGAACTTGTAAGATCATGGAGTTTGTATGTGTGTTAGAGAAACGCCTGGGCCGCTAGCCTAAGCCATGCCTAATCATGGTGGAAACTTGCAGCATCACCATAATGAGCACTCTATGAAGCATCCTCAATAAAAACCTATACAAATAGCAAATAAAAAGATCGCTGATATGCTCATTGTCTGCTTGCCTTGTCATTTTGATTATGGGATAGCTCCTGTATCATGTGCAAGGGGTACCCCGTTGGCAGTTCTTTATGATACACATGTACTTACAATGACAAGAGCTTACTTGTGACTAAAGTTGAGTAGCATGAGGTTCGGTCTTCGTAAGTAAGGGGCATGAGATTTCGGTTTATAACTTGTCAAGCATATCCTCTTAGTTGTGTCACTTTAACCTTAATCACCTTAAAGATGCTTATGATAGGGGCAATGAGAGCTAAAAGCTATAAGTACCATAATTTTTGGAAGCTCTTTATGAGACTTGAATCCCTACTTCCTTCCATGAAGGCCTTTCTTCCACCATTATATTGAGTCTCCACCTTCTACCTGTATGCACCAACTTTGAGAGCATAGTGGCTATTCTTAGTTCTATGTGCATTGTCCCAAGACTAGTTGATTGATGCATAACTTGATATTGCTTGTTTTAAACAATTTGTATCTAGTCACTCTTATGAACTTTGAAGGTGTCATATGCATTTATGTTTGCTACTCTATGAGGGACAAGCTGAATACTATTATGCTATGTTTTCTTTATGTGAAACAAACAAACGTCTTGCAAAGCATTATTATTAATGAATCTTTTGTTTGTGCCTTTTCATGTTGCATCATAGTTTCTTTGTCTTATTGGTAGAACGTTGTCTTTCATGTTATGATTGAAGTCTTTGATGGTGCATGTCACCTCAAAAATTATTCTTTCTTTTTATCACTTACCTACTCGAGGACGAGCAGGAGTTAAGCTTGGGGATGTTGATACATTGCAAATGTATCTATAATTTTTGATGTTCCATGCTTGGTTTTATCCACTTTCTTGTGTTTTGTCCACTCTTTGGAGTACTTTTCATATGATTTCTTGGACTAACTTATTAACAAGAGCCACAGTGCCAGCTGCCTATTTTCTGCTGTTTTTGGTTCCAGGAAAGTTAGAAAATGAATATTCTCGGAATTGGACGGGACAAAAGCCAAAGTGCCTATTTTTCCTGAAGTCATCAGATGCCAGAATACGGGACGGAGAAGGGCTGGGGGCCGGCCACGCCACCTGGCCACGCGGCCAGGCCTGGCCCGTGCCAGGTGGTGGTCTGGCCGACCCCAGCACCCCCTCGACCTCTCCTCGCCTATAAGATGCCCTCGGTACTAAAACCCTAAGTATCCGATCAAAAATCCACGAAAGAGTCTGTAGCCACCGTCATCTCCATCCCTAGATCGGGAGGGATCTGAAGCTCTTCCCGGCACCCTGTCGGAGAGGGGAATTCACCCTGGAGGCCTTCTTCATCACCATGCAAGCCTCCGGTGTGATGCGTGAGTAGTTCATCCTTGGACTACGGATCCATGTAGTAGCTAGATGGCTGGTTCTCCTCCTTTGTGATTTCTTGTCTAGATCTTGTGAGATCCGTTCATGATCAAGATCATCTATTTGTAATTCTACATGTTGTGTTTGCGGGGATCCGATGGATATTGAGATGCTATTTCAGATTGATTATTGATTCTATCATGTCTTTGTTATTTGTGATCTTGCATGCTTTCCGTTGTTAGTAGCTATCTTGGCCAAGTAGATTCTAGCAACTCCAAGAGTTAGTATTTATGCTCGATAGTGGGTTCATGCCTCTTGTAATCTGGGGAAGTGACAGAAATCTCTAAGGTACTAGATGTGTTGTTGCTACTAGGGAGAAAACAACAATCCTTTGTTCATAGAACAATCGTATTGTTTACTTCACACGCAATTCGTAAAGCAATAATCTGTTTCTTGCAACTTAATAATGGAGGGGGTTCGGATGATAACCTGAAGGTGGATTATTAGTCATAGATGCAGTTGGATGGCGGTCTATGTATAATGTTGTAATGCCCAATCAAGTCTCAAAGGAGTCAAGATTATTAGTATATGCATGTATTACTTTCTCGATGTTTGTCAATTGCCCCGCTGTAATTTGTTCACCCAGCATGTTATCTATCTTAAGGAGAGACACCTCTAGTGAACTATGGATCCCGGTCGTTTTCTTTTACATACAATCTACAAACTGTTTACTGCTTTGTCTTTACTTTCTGCAAACTATTACTTCTTTCCATTCGATACGTTTAATCCTTTGTTTTCAGCAAAACACGGTGAGATTGACAACCTCATCGCAAGTTGGAGACAAAGTTCTGTGGTTGTGTTGTGCAGGTCTCCACATTGCTACTAGCACCGGTAGTGCGCCCTGCCAAGGCTCAACTAGCAACACCTTTGGGGTGTTTCCTTGCTCCTACTGGTTCGATTAAACCTTGGTTTTATAACTGAGGGAAACTTGCTGCTGTGCTCATCATACCTTCCTCTTGGGGTTCCCAACAAGCTCTACATCAACCACGAGCCATCAGTTAACTCTTGAATATCTAAGTTCTTTGCAAAGCACCGTTAAAGCATGGCATGGAGAGGACATGATTTCTTTCTGACTTATGAACAACAATTATGCTTTATCATTAGATCAATGGTGCGCATGTTTTAACTTTCCAAACAATAATGCTAATGCCTTATGCGCATCCTTTACTGGCATAGACCCTTCCCCAGAAGTTTATTATAATGGAATGAGTTTCACTACTAGAGTAAGCAAGGGGAAGAATATTCAACATCCTGCAATTCGCTATTTGTTCTATGTTATTGCTAACAACTTGCAGGCACGAAATGAGTTCATGAGACTCAATGAAGAGTACATCTTAGTCCTTGCAAAAGCTGCTTTCAACAACATCAACTTGTCACTCAACTTGGGTGCAATTCTTGTGCACTACCTGGAGTACCAATCCTCCCAAAGCCAAGGACCAATTGAAGGGAATATGCCCGAGAGGCAATAATAAAGTGGTTATTATCTTATTCCTTGTTTATGATAAATGTTTATTTTGCATGCTATAATTGTATTAATTTGGAAACGTTAAT
The DNA here is from genome assembly GCA_916181665.1 of Avena sativa. Lineage (NCBI taxonomy): Eukaryota > Viridiplantae > Streptophyta > Magnoliopsida > Poales > Poaceae > Avena > Avena sativa. The sequence goes on from OV702289.1 coordinate 691,995,317, forward strand.
ACATGTGTGTTTAATAAAAAAGGAAAGTTCCTAGTTATGCCTCTCTTATAAACTAGCTTGTTGATTAACAAGATGATCAAGGTTTCCTGATCATGGACATTGGATGTTGTTAATAACGAGGTCACAACATTAGTGGAATGATGTGATGAACATTCATTCGAAGTATAGCATTACGATCAAAGTCATTGTGTTTATATTTCTATAACATCATACGAAGTAATCCTAGTCCTTAGACCATGAGATCATGTCAATCACTAACACTAGAAGAGTATTTTGATATCAAACGTCACACCATGAAAGGGTGATTATAAAGGTGGGTTTAGTGCTAAGAAAGTGTTATGTAGAGGCTCATGGATCAAGAGTGGGATTTGTCCATCCCGATGACGGATAGATATACTTTGGCCCCTCTCAGTGATATCACATTGGTTAGCTTGCAAGCAAGTGATAAGATCACTAGAATGTTATATCACGGGAACAAGAAAAGAGTACATGTCGATAACGAGATAAAACTAGGTATGGAGATACCGATGATTGAATCTCGGACATGTAATATATCGTGATACAAAGGGATTTAGTTACTAGCGTTAAAGGTTCTCACGATCACAGAAGTCATCGTTGAATGTGTAGGAGTCAGTATGGATCTCAAGGTCCCGCTTTTGATTATTGATCTGAGAGGGGTCTCGATCATGTCTGCATTATTCACGAACCGTAGGGTGACACACTTAAGGGATACCGACACCATTTGAAGCAAATATGTTTCAGATAAAGATTTAAGAAAGCGCTGGGATTATTTCAATAGACACTGAAACTGTTTCGGGTGAAATTGCTGAAATTGGTTCTGCATGTAATATTGAAATGTTGCAGGGGGTTTTATGTGAATGTTTGTTAATTATAGTAATTAACAAAATTCTTAAAAAAATTAATAAAAGAGTTTTATTAAATGAGAGATCATTAAATTTTGAGAAATTTAATGCATTTAAAGTGGAGGCTTTAAAGGGAATGTTAAGGGGCAAATTTATGTGGAGGGGTTACCACCACATGAATGGGGGAGGTGAGGGGTCACCTCCATGAGGCGCCGGCCATGGGGAGGGGTACTGATACGTCCAAAACATATCTACTTTCCCAAACACTTTTGCTATTGTTCTTCCTCTAAACTTGTGTGATTTTTATACAACTAACACAGACTGACGCTGTTTTCAACAGAAATACCTTGGTGTCTAGTTTTTGTGCAGAAAATCAACTATCAGGAAAAATCCTGGAAAATATGCCAAAAATCCTATTTCACCAGAAGATTCACAGAGCCAGAAGACGATACGGAGGAGGGCCACGAGGGTCCCACACCACCTGGCTGCGCGGGCCAGGCTAGGCCGCGCCTAGGGTGGTGTGGCTGCCTCAGTCACCCCCTCGGCCTCCCTCTTCTCCTATAAGTTGCCTCTTGACCTAAAAACCAAGGGGGGTTCGATATTTTTCTAGAAAGAGTTCCACTACGCCACCACCACCAGATTCCGCGATTCAGAACCAGATACTCCGTTCTAGCACCCTGCCAGGATGGGGAATTGGAGGAGATCATCGCCATCATCATCACCATCGCTTCTCCATCAACCATCCATGTTTCCCCCATCTATGAGTGAGTAATCCCCCGCTGTAGGCTATGGGGATGGTAGGGATTGGATGAGATCATTCATGTAATGGCATCAGATTGTTAGGGCATGGTGCCTAGTATCTATTATTAGTGCTTTTTGACTTTGTTGCAACTTGTTATGCTTAATGCTTGTCACTAGGGCCTGAGTGCCATGATTTCAGATCTGAACATGTTATTGATTCATTATGATAGTATTGTTTATGGTCTTACCTGCAAGTTGTATACACATATTGTTGTCCGGAACCAAAGGCCCCAAAGTTACAGCAATCTAGATAACTAGAGGGAATGGCTTTCATGTGAGGATTACATGTGTTCACAAAGTGTTAATGCTTTGCCCCGGTGCTCTATTAAAAGGAGCACCTTAATTGCTAGTAGTTCCCTTGAGGCCCCGCTACAAAGATGTTGTGCAAGTTCTCATTGCGAGCACGTATGACTATATATGGAACACATGCCTATGATTATCTAGTACTTGGATGCTTTATCTTATTTATCTGCAAATGACCTATGTCTTGATTGCCATATGAATTGGCTTGTCCATGCAACGCCCATCCATCCATCCCTATGCCTACCGCGCTTTAATCCTACTGTTTACTGCAATTGTTACTACTGTCTCTACTTTTACTACTGCTATTACTTTGCTATTGCTATTACAAAACTATTGCTACTGATAAAATGTTGTGAGCAAGATTGTTTCCAGGTGCAGCTGAATTAACAACTCAGTTGTTAAGGCTTATAAATATTCTTTGGCTCCCCTTATGTCGAATCAATAAATTGGGTTTCACTTCCCTCGAAAATACTGCAATACACCCCCTATACTGGTGGGTCATCAAGACTATTTTCTGGCGTTGTTGCCGGGGAGCATAGCTTTATTTATCAAGTTCACTTGGAATCACTCTTGCTCGCTGCCATCCATCCATTATGGGTAAGTCTCGTGATGGCAAGGTTCTTATTTTACCATCCACTACAAGGAGAGGTACTGTTCTGAACACCTCTGTTACTCTTGATTCACCGTCTGTTATGGGTAAGTTCCTTACACCACCACACACACATGGTACGCATACTACTACTACTGCTGAATCTGAAACCTTTGATACTTATGATGTTGGTTCTACTATGCTTGATAAAAGGGGTTCATTAGGTCCTTTCCTAGATGCTACGATTGCTAGAACTATAGCTGGAACTACTGAAACTCCTAATGAAGACACTACTACACCTGTCAGTTCACCTGAGTCTAGAGAGAGCTATGATATTGAAGACGGTTATATAGAGATGACCGATGAATTTAATAAAGAATGTCAAAACACCCATGATAGGAGTGCTATTAAGAGTCTCCTTGAGAGGCATACTATAAAACCCAAATTGTCTCCTAATGCTAAGTTTGCTGCATCGCCCATAAACATTAAAGATCAGGATTATGATTTCTCTCTTGATTTATCTTACATAACTATTGTTGAGAAAGAACATTTTTGTGGGACTAAGAATGAAAGTGCTGTAGCACATATGACTGAGCTTTCTACCATGAGTGGCCTCTTTTCTGATGATATTAAGATGCACACCTACTTTGTTGCTAAAATTTTCCCTTTTTCACTGAAAGGAGAAGCTAAAACTTGGTTTAATAATTTACCTGCTAGATCTATTGATAGCCCTGATTGCTTGATTAGTACCTTCCTTGAAAAGTATTTCCCTCCTAATGCTAGACATGCTATTTTGCAGGAACTTTTTGATTTTAAACAGGGAGAAAAAGAGATATTGCCTAAATCATGGGCAAGGTTTTGTGCTTTGATTCATGCACAGGTTGGATGTCCATTACCTAAAAATGAGCTTCTTGATATATATTATAATGGACTAATTGAAGAATCTAGGACATACCTGGATAGTTGTGCTGATTGTGTTTTCAGGAATAGAACTCCCAAAGAAGCTGAGGAATTAATGGCTAAAATAAGCAAGAATTATGAAGATTGGACTCCTCCTGAACCAACTACACCTGAGTTAACTGTGCCTAAGACAACACCAACACCAAAACCAAAGAAGAGGGGAGTTATTGAACTAAATGATGAAGTGATGAAGGAAGCTAAGAAATGTCTTAAGGAGAAGGGAATTAAAGCTACAGATGTGAAAAATTTACCTCCTATAGAAGAATTATATAAGCCAATCTCCCACTCATCCACTATTGAGGTACACTCTCTCCAACATTTTGATGAAAGTGATATTCCTTACTCTAAACCTCCTGATCAATGATTAGAAGAATTTGATGTTTTTATTGTTAAGCGAGATAATTTTAATAAAAGGGTGCAAAATCATCTAATGGAAAACTCTAGAGCTATTGCTGAGTTGAAGGATATTGTGGAAAGAACCTCTAATGATGTTAAAATGCTTGTTAAAAAATTTCAAATGGTTTAAACTCAAATTGATCAGCTTATTAAAGTACAAAAAGACTTGCTAGTTAATGCTGCTAAAGAAAAACATGCCTATGAAATAAGAACTAGAAGTGGTGCTGCCACCCAGGATCCTCTATATCCTGAGGGGCATCCTAAAAGAATTGAGCAGGATTCTCAATAAACTAAAAATAGTGGTATGATACATTGCAAATGTATCTATAACTTTTGATGTTCCATGCTTGGTTTTATCTACTTTATTGTGTTTTGTCCACACTTTGGAGTACTTTTCATATGATTTCCTGGACTAACCTATTAACAAGTGCCACAGTGCCAGTTGCCTATTTTCTGCTGTTTTTGGTTCCAGGAAAGTCAGAAAATAAATATTTTCGGAATTGGACCGGACAAAAGCCAAAGTTGATATTTTCCCGGAAGACTCACGGAGCCAGAAGGAGACACGAAGGGGGGCCACAGGGTGGCCACACCACCCCTTGGCGCGGGCCAGCCCAGGCCACGCCAGGGCATGGTGTGGGCCCCCTGGCCGGCCACCGACCTTGCCTCCTTCGCCTATAAGAGCCTCCCGATACCAAAACCCTAAATCATCAAGCCTCCAGCCACGAAAAGTTCTGCAGCGCCGCCGCCACCAAAGGGGAGGTTCAGGGGACAGAAAGTCTCTGTTCCGAAACCCTGCCGGGACGGGGAAATGCCCCCGGAGCCATCTCCATCGATCTCCACCACCATCTCCATCGCCATTGCCGATTCCCATGATGAAGAGGGAGTAGATCTCTCTCGAGGCTAAGGGTTCTATTGGTAGCTATGTGTTCATCTCTCTCTATGCATGATCTTATTGAGATCATGAGCTTGTAATCTATAGATCTACCTTGCTACTCAAGTGCTTAATAGATCTCTGCTCTCCCCATGTGTGTGAAGTTGACAGTGTGCACACCATGGTGGCACTTAGGCTAGAGATTACAAATAGTTGCTATGAGTTTTATTTGGAGTTGTATGTCTTTATGAAATTGTGGTGTTTGTTGGAACCATCTAGTGCTCAAGGTGACAATGTGGGGTTTTCTAGATGGGAAAGAATTACTTTGAGGTGTGCTGTTATAGCCCTACCATCGATTAGAGTGTTCAACCGGAGAGTAGTTAAGAGTAGTATCATGAAGATAATATATTTATATGAGAGTGTTCACTAGTGAAAGTATGATCCCTAGGCCTTGTTTCTAAGCATTGATACATAGTTTGCAATTAGATCTATTACATGTTTGCTTGCTTCCTTCTTTATTTCAGTTTTACTCTAGTCTTTTCCACGCCTTCAAGCTATTTTGTATCAACGTTACCACTTATAATTATCCATACCACTTGTATTTCACTATCTCTTTGCCGAACTAGTGCACCTATACACCTGACAAGTGTATTTGGTGTGTTGGGGACACAAGAGACTTCTTGTATCTTGATTGCAGGGTTGCTTGAGAGGGGATACCTTTGACCACTTCCTTCCTGAGTTCGATAAACCTTGGGTAATCTACTTAAGGGAAAACTTGCTGCTGTTCTACAAACCTCTGCACTTGGAGGCCCAACAACTGTCTACAAGAATAGAAGTGCGTAGACATCAAGCTATTTTCTGGCGCTGTTGCCGGGGAGGTAAGGTAAAAGGTACTCACAACCTTCGGTGTGAGTGCTCGAAGTTATTTCCTTTAGATTCTGCAATTTTGTCTATTTGTTTCTTGTTTTCACTAGTTAGGCTTAATGGAAAACAACAACAAAATTAGAGAGCTTTATAGTATTTATCTTGAGTTAGGACATGAAGTGTTTGAAGAAAAAAAATTAAAAAACCTATGGAACTTTATTTGCATGCTAATAGCAATGTTGTTAGTATGAATTCTTCAGACACCATTATTGCTAATGCTATGGAAAAGTCTAAGCTTGGGGAAGCTAGTTTTTATGAAAATGATCTTTTTAGTTCCCCAGCTTTGGAACATAGCTATTCTATTGCTTATGATGATACCAAACCTCCAATTTATGATGATTACAATGATGAATATGATATTTTCAATCCACCTACTATTGAGGAGAAAATTCATTATGATAACAATATGCCTCCTATATTTGATGATTATGGTGATGAGAATAATAATGATAGCTATTTTGTTGAATTTGCTCCCACTACAATTAATAAGAATGACTATGTTTATGAGGGGAGTATTAATTCTTTTATGCATGTGGCTCATGATAATAATGTTTTATATGATAGTTATATTGTTAATTTTATTCATGATGCTACTGAAAGTAATTATGAGAGAGGGAAACATGGTTTTATGCATCTCAATAATATTAAGTTTCCCCTCTTTATGTGGAAAGTCTTGAAGTTGCACTTGTTTTGCTTTCCTATGCTTGTTGCTTTGTGCTTTCATGACTTGTTTATTTACAAGATTCCTATGCATAGGAAGTGGGTTAGACTTAAATGTGCCTTGAATTTGCTTCTTGACGCTCTCTTTTACTTCAGTTCATATTTCTTATGTGAGCTTCTTCTCAAACTATCATGCCTAACTTAAAGGCGTTAAAGAAAAGTACTTATTGGGAGATAACCCAAAAGTTTTAGATGAGTCTTGGAAGTTATTACTTCAATAATAACCGCTCCTTATACTTTTTATTTGCTTTTTGTGCCAAGAGTGACCTCTAATGAGAGAGAACTAATAATTGGGAAAGTTGCTGTCTCGAAACAGATTTCTATGCTTCACCGTAAAAATTCGTGTAAAATCTCTGAACGTCTTTTTGAGGCGTGAATTTTTGTGTTTCTGCCCCAGGTTGTTATCTAACTTTCTTTCGTTCAACACTTTTTGATTTGAGAAACAGAAGGTCTTCGAAAATTCGTCTTTACCTGCTGGTCTATTTTGACAGATTTCTGCCATTTCCTGCATTTGCTTCTTGTTGGTTCCTTTTTGAGTTCTTTTGGAGAATTGAGCTTTTTGAGGGAAGTGCTAAAGTAGCTAGTGTTTTAATGGAAGTTTATTTGGTGTTATAACTGAATCTTAAGACTTATTTATCTTGAGTGCACTAATGTTGCTAATAAAGATTGTGTGAAGTTTTGTATGAAGGAAAAATTTCAGGTGTATGGAAGGAATGATTAATGAGATGAAGAATGGACTAAAGCTCAAGCTTGGGGATGCCACGCGTGTCACCCCAAGAAATATTCAAGAAGTACAAGCGTCAAAGCTTGGGGATGCCCAAGGCATCCCCTTCTTCATCAATAAAAATCCCAGGTTTCTTCCAAATGCTTCATTTTTATTGTTTCATGCACAGTTGTGTTGTTCTTGGAACGTCTTCTTTTTCGTTTACGTTTTGATTTTTCGTTTTGCTTGGTTTTCTTAGTTTGATGAATAAATTGGTTGGACCCCCTCTTTCATACATTGGTTTTCAAATAGTTTGGTTTGGATTAAAAAGAGTAGGAAAGCTCATGCTTAAGTGGTGAAGAGAGCTCGTTTTTGACTGTGGCCTATGCTCTATCATGCCATGCTTGATATTGTTTTAGCTTTATGCTTAGTATTCTTTGTTGTAGCATGAATTGTTATAAACAATTGAGATTGCTTAATGTGCCTTGGATGAATCATGCGTTGTTTTAGCATATTAAAGCATAGTATAATGGTATTCTCCTTTGATGCTTTATTTGGGTTGACTTGGCGCGTGCTCACACCATGTTATGACTATCTCAAGTCACCATAGCCTTTATGATCCTTTAGTTTTCAACTTGTAGTATCACTTTATGCTTTGATCAATGATGTTTTGTCGCTCTGCATGATTATGTCTATTATTGCTCTCTTAGTTTGTCGCTCCCAGTCTTTTGCTAGCCTCCACAACCAAGTATGAGTTCCACTCATGCATCCAACTCCCTAAACCAAGTTATTCCAAAGAGTCCACCATACCTACCTACTAGCATATGCTATTCCAAGTATATTCATGCTTTTGTTTACCATCCGAATTAAACTTGTTATGAGAAAACTAGTGATTAAAGCTCTCGCGAACTTGATGGCACACTTTACTTTTTTGCATTTAATAAACTTGAACCATTGTGTCGTCTATGTTGTATATGCTTGCACTTATTTGTTGGGAATTAGCAGAACCATGCTTTCATGGGGAACGCTTTCAACATTGCACTTGGTACTTGTGCCTAGTTGATATCATGCTCTTTTGTATATGGATGTCGTCGGTGTGAAATGAAAGGGGAGCTTGTAAGTCCATGGAGTTATGTATATGTGTTAGAGAAACGCCTGGGCCGCTGGTCTAATCCATGCTGACATGGTGGAAACCTGCAGCGTAACCATAATGAGCTGTCTATGAAGCATTCTTCTTATAAAAAAAAGAGTCCTATATTGAGAAAAAGAGAAAAAGATAAAAAAAGAGATTATGAAAAGAGGAAAGAGAGAAAAAAAAGCACCATATTCCCATGGTAAATAAGAAGATTGCTGAGATGCTCGTTGTCTGCTTGCCTTGTCATTTTGATATGGGGATTCTTCCGTATCATCGGGCAAGAGGTACCCCGTTGGCGGTTCTCTATGATACACATGTACTTACGATGACAAGAACTTACCGGTGACTAAACTTGAGTAGCATGAGGAGCGGCCCTCGTATTCAAGGGACATGAGATTTCTGACTTATACTTCGTCAAGCATGTACACCATAGTTTGTTCACTTTAACCTTAATCGCTTCAAGATGCTTATGATAGGGGCAATGAGAGCTGAAAGCTAAAAAATACCATAATTTTTGGAAGCTCTTTATGAGACTTGAATTCCTACTTCCTTCAATGAAGGCCTTTCTTCCACTTATATATTGAGTGTCCACCTTCTATCTTTATGCACATACTTTGAGAGCATAGTGGCCATTCTTAGTTCTATGTGCATTGTCCCTAGACTTGTTGATTGATGCATACTTTGATATTGCTTGTTTTAAACTATTTGTATCTAGTCACTCTTATGAACTTTGAAGGTGTCCTATGCATTTATGTTTGCTACTCTATGAGGGACAAGCTGAATACCACTATGCTATGTTTTCTTTATGTGAAACAAACAAACGTCTTGCAAAGCATTGTTATTCATGAATCTTTTGTTTGTGCCTTTTCATGTTGCATCATAGTTTCTTTGTCTTATTGCTAGAACTTTGTCTTTCATGTTATGATTGAATTACTATGAACCCAGCTTTGAATGTTTTAAAAATACTTTGATCAAGTCTTTGATGGTGCATGTCACCTCAAAAATTATTGTTTCTTTTTATCACTTACCTACTCGAGGATGAGCAGGAGTTAAGCTTGGGGATGTTGATACATTGCAAATGTATCTATAATTTTTGATGTTCCATGCTTGATTTTATCTACTTTCTTGTGTTTTCTCCACACTTTGGAGTACTTTTCATATGATTTCTTGGACTAACCTACTAACAAGTGCCACAGTGCCAGTTGCCTGTTTTCTGCTGTTTTTGGTTCCAGGAAAGTCAGAAAATCAATATTCTCGGAATTGGACCGGACAAAAGCCAAAGTTGATATTTTCCTAGAAGATTCACGGAGCCAGAAGGAGACACGAAGGGGGGCCACAAGGTGGCCACACCACCCCTTGGCGCGGGCCAGCCTAGGCCGCGCCAGGGCATGGTGTGGGCCCCCTGGCCGGCCACCGACCTTGCCTCCTTTGCCTATAAGAGCCTCCCAATACCAAAACCCTAAATCATCAAAGCCTCTAGCCACGAAAAGTTCTGCAGTGCCGCCGCCACCGAAGGGGAGATTCGGGGGACAGAAAGTCTCTATTCCGGCACCCTGCCGGGACGGGGAAGTGCCCCCGGAGCCATCTCCATCGATCTCCACCACCATCTCCATCACCATTGCCGATTCCCATGATAAGGAGGGAGTACATCTCTCTCGAGGCTAAGGGTTCTACCGATAGCTATGTGTTCATCTCTCTCTCTATGCATGATCTTATTGAGATCATGAGCTTGTAATCTATAGATCTACCTTGCTACTCAAGTGCTTAATAGATCTCTGCTCTCCCCATGTGTGTGAAGTTGACAGTGTGCACACCATGGTGGCACTTAGGCTAGAGATTACAAATACTTGCTATGAGTTGTATTTGGAGTTGGATGTCTTTATGAAATTGTGGTGTTTGTTGGACTCATCTAGTGCTCAAGGTGACAGTGTGGGGTTTTCTAGATGGGAAAGACTTACTTTGAGGTGTGCTGTTATAGCCCTACCATCGATTAGAGTGTTCAACCGGAGAGTAGTTAAGAGTAATATCATGAAGATAATATATTTATATGAGAGTGTTCACTAGTGAAAGTATGATCCCTAGGCCTTGTTTCTAAGCATTGATACACAGTTTGCAATTAGATCTGTTACATGTTTGCTTGCTTCCTTCTTTATTTCAGTTTTACTCTAGTCTTTTCCACGCCTTCAAGCTATTTTCTATCAACGTTACCACTTATAATTATCCATACCACTTGTATTTCACTATCTCTTTGCCGAACTAGTGCACCTATACACCTGACAAGTGTATTGAGTGTGTTGGGGACACAAGAGACTTCTTGTATCTTGATTGCAGGGTTGCTTGAGAGGGGATACCTTTGACCACTTCCTCCCTGAGTTCGATAAACCTTGGGTAATCCACTTAAGGGAAAACTTGCTGCTGTTCTACAAACCTCTGCACTTGGAGGCCCAACAACTGTCTACAAGAATAGAAGTGCGTAGACATCATGGTACTACTCCTAAGAAAAGTATTGTAGAATCCTCTGAACCTGCTAAAGATCCTAATAGTATATCTGTCTCTAATGCAGAAACTAAAAGTGGTAATGTGGAAAATGATGCCCTTGATAAAGAAAAAGTTAAAGAAGAACCTGAAAGGCACACTAAGAATACTAAATACACTAAAGAAGATTTTGTTGCTAAGAAACATGGTAGTGAAAGAGATCCTTGGGTCCAAAAACCTAGGCCTTTCCCTGATAAGAAACACAAGTCAAAGGAAGATGAACACTATAAGAAGTTTTGTGAGTGGATGAAAACTTTATTTTTGCAAATTCCTTTGAATGATGCTATTATATTGCCTCCTTATTCAAAGTATATGAAGGATATTGTCTCGAATAAAAGGAAGATCCCTAATGAAGAAATTTCTACTTTGCTTCCTAATTATTCCTTTAATGGTAAGGTTCCAAAGAAACTTGGAGACCCAGGGATTCCAACTATTCCTTGCTCTATTAAAAATAGTTATGTTAGAACTGCTTTGTGTGATTTGGGAGAAGGAGTTAGTGTTATGCCTTTTTCTCTCTATAAGAGACTTCAACTAGAAAAACTAATACCAACTGATATATCTTTGCAAATGGCTGATAAATCTACTACTATTCCTGTTGGTATATGTGAGGATGTACATGTTCAGGTGGCTCATAATTTCTTGATATTAACTGATTTTGTTGTGCTTGAAATGCCTAAAGATGATAATATGTCTATTATTCTTGGGAGACCTTTTCTTAATACTGCAGGAGCTGTTATTAATTGTAATCAAGGAAAGGTGACTTTTAATGTTAATGACAAGGAGCATACTGTCTATTTCCCCGAGAAGATTGATAGGACTTATGGTTTGATATCAATTGAACATGTTGAGGGCATTCAAGTTGGAGAAATATATTGTCCCATACCAAGAGAAAAATATGAAAATACTATGATTGGGACCATTGTTATCAAAGCTGAGGTAACGTAATCATTAGTGGAATGCAAAGTTTTGTTTCATATAAAATTGTTTTGGTAACAAGACCTGATCAACCTTGTTAACAAAGGGATTTTAATGAACAAAACAATGTTTTCACCATGATTATCTCCGCTTACTTTTATTTTATCCATTTTATTTTTTGCTTTTGTTTAGTTTACTTTCCTTTTGCTAGTTGGTTGCATATTAGAGTATCTTACAACTTCTGAAGTTTTAGTTTTGTTTTGCTTTTGCATCTTTCCGAAAAAATCTTCCTGTCAGAAAATCATTCATCTATACCTGAAAATTGGTCAAAAATAAAGTGTCTCGAAAAATTCCAGAAAATTCATATTAAACTTTTACATGAAAAAAGGGGCAGAGAAGTGCTTGGAGTGACCCGGGGGGCCACCAGGCAGGCACACCACCTGGTGGCACGGCCACCCCAGGGGCGCGCCTGGCCATGGTGTGGGCCACCCCTGGCCCTCCACTCACTCTCTCACTTCCCACTACCCTCTCTCTCCTGAGAAAACACCAGCTCATTGCTCGAAATCGCATTCTTGTTGTTCTTGTCCATGATTTTTCGATCTCCTTGATCAGCCCATCTTTGCTGCTAAAATTCGGAGCATTTGTTCTCCGGTATGTGATTCCTCCGCTTGTCCAAGTAGATTTGTGTTTAGTGGTTTATATCTTGAGTATTTTGCTGCGGTAGGTGACAGGTTATGAGAGCTTGTAAGCTTGTTCAATGCTTAGAAATATTGTTTTGATGCATGTTTAGGCCTCTTACAAGTCCCTATGAGTAGTTCCCTTCATTATGTATTCACTTTGCAATCACTTGTATGATGGTTGTCCTAAATTTCAGAAAAGAAGATGAATGAACACCAACTCAACCAACATGAACTAAGGGTGCCTGAGGTTCTGAAGGTTCACCATGAGGAGGAAGTTTTTCCTTCCATCTATCCATGCCCGAATTCATGAGGACTGCAGGGATTTCTTAGGACTTCCATACTTTAATTGCTAATGCAGGATTGGAGCATTTTGTGGGAGCTGAACCTTACCAATTTGTGAAACTAACTACGTCTGTGGTGTAGGACTTTTGATTTAGTTGCTCTTTGCCTAACCCCATGGTTCACTACAAAATTTACAATATAGCTGTCAACCTTCCTTTTGATGACTTTTGTGCAGCTATTAAAGTACCCCAGTGGGGATCGTGTGAAAGGATTAAAGAGCGACCTGCACCACTCATGGACTTGTATGCAGAGATTTGCCAAGGGAGCAGCTTCTCAAAGGAGAGTGGAAAAATTTGTAACATTCATCTCCCGTCTATTCGCTACTTTGCCTACTTTATTGCCAAGTGTGTTCTCGCTAGGAAAACTGCTAATAAGTTATCCTCATATGATCTAGCATTCATCTCAGCTGCTATAAAACGAGATAGGACTTACAATTTGGGTGCCTTGATAGCTTTCCTTCTTGCTGCTAACCGCGAGAAAGGTGGAATTTGTGGAGGCCTCATCGCCTCTCGTTTATTAGCTTTGCATGGTGTAGTGCCTCATCATCTAGACCTACAGTTTCCCATAGAGAGGATTGACCTTAATTCCATGATACAACATAAATTTGTTTCTTCTTGGGCTGATTTGAGTGATTTGTCTTATGAAATAACCTTTCTCAAGGCTGGTTGGAGAAGGAGTAAGTCCGAGCGTGTTGTTCTTTTGCCTGCACCTGTTTTGTTTAACCTTGATACCAGGGTAGGATGGTCACTCACCGAGGAAGAACTCGATGCATACTTGGGAGAGCTCTCCCAACAGGAGCAGGATACTGGAAGGGAGGTTACGGATGATTCGGTCCAGCCGTCGAATGAGGGGGAGTCTTCATATCAGCAGCCTACCTATGATTGGGGAGCTTCCTCTTCTTCCCAAGGGCCTAACCACGATCATTCTTACGATGACCCATCTGCTTGGAACCCTTACCCGCGTTGGGGTTGATACCCACTTAGGCCAAAAGCCTAAGCTTGGGGGGAGGTACACCGACATCACACTCATCTACATATCATGTTCAGTCGGTACTTTGTATATCCATGTTTTTCTTTCTTTTGCTTTCTAAAACACAAAAAGACCAAAAATATTTTCTTTGTTTCTCTTTGTTTGCTTCTTTTTGCCTTGGCTTGTGATGGCTCAATGCATGGCGCCCAGAAAAATGCTTGATGGTGGTGTTGATGTAGAGCTCGTTGGGAACCCCAAGAGGAAGGTATGATGAGCACAGCAGCAAGTTTCCCTCAGTTATGAAACCAAGGTTTAATCGAACCAATAGGAGCAAGGAAACACCCCAAAGGTGTTACTACCTGAGCTTTGGCAGGGCGCACTACCGGTGCTAGTAGCAACGTGGAGACCTGCACAACACAACCACAGAACTTTGTCCCCAACTTGCGATGAGGTTGTCAATCTCACAGTGTTTTGCGGAAAACAAAGGATTAAACATATCGAATGGAAAGAAGTAATAGTTTGCAGAAAGTAAACACAAAGAAGTAAACAGTTGTAGATTGTATGTAAAGAAAAAGGACTGGGATCCATAGTTCACTAGAGGTGGCTCTCCTTAAGATAGATAACATGCTGGGTGAACAAATTACAGCGGGGCAATTGACAAACACCGAGAAAGCAATACATGCATATACTAATCATCTTGACTCCTTTGAGACTTGATTGGGCATTACAACATTATACATAGACCGCCATCCAACTGCATCTATGACTAATAATCCACCTTCAGGTTATCATCCGAACCCCCTCCAGTATTAAGTTGCAAGCAACAGATTATTGCTTTACGAATTGCGTGTAAAGTAAACAATACGATTGTTCTATGAACAAAGGATTGTTGTTTTCTCCCTAGTAGCAACAACACATCTAGTACCTTAGAGATTTCTGTCACTTCCCCAGATTACCAGAGGCATGAACCAACTATCGAGCATAAATACTAACTCTTGGAGTTGCTAGCATCTACTCGGCCAAGATAGCTACTAACAACGGAAAGCATGCAAGATCACAAATAACAAAGACATGATAGAATCAATAATCAATCTGAAATAGCATCTCAATATCCATCGGATCCCTGCAAACACAACATGCAGAATTACAAATAGATGATCTTGATCATGAACGGAGCTCACAAGATCTAAACATGAAAGCACAAAGGAGGAGAACCAGCCATCTAGGTACTACATGGATCCGTAGTCCAAGGATGAACTACTCACGCATCACACCGGAGGCTTGGATGGTGATGAAGAAGGCCTCCAGGTGAATTCCCCTCTCCGGCAGGGTGCCGGGAAGAGCTTCAGATCCCTCCCGATCTAGGGATGGAGATGACGGCGGCTATAGACTCTTTCGTGGATTTTTGATCGGGCACTTAGGGTTTTCGTCCTGGGAGCAATATATAGCCGGAAGGAGAGGACGAGGGGGTGCCGGGAGCGGCCACACCACCCCCTGGTGCAGGCCAGGCCTGGCCGCACGGCCAGGTGGTGTGGTGGCCCCCTGGCCCCTCTCCGTCTCGTATTCTGGCACTTGATGACATCCGGAAAAATAGGCACTTTGGCTTTTGTCCCGTCCAATTCGGGGAATATTCATTTTCTGACTTTCCTGGAACCAAAAACAGCAGAAAACAGGCAGCTGACACTGTGGCTCTTGTTAATAGGTTAGTCCAAGAAATCATAAGAAAAGTACTCCAAAGTTGGAACAAAACACAAGAAAGTGGATAAAACCAAGCATGGAACATAAAAATTATAGATACACCAGCTTGCTTCTTCCATTTGGCTTTGTCTTAATTATTCGAAAAACCCAAAAAGATTTCGCTTTGCTTGTTCTTCTTTTTGGTTCTTGCCTTTAAAAATTAAAAACAACAAAAATATTTGTTGTTCTTCTTTGGTTTTGTGAAGTTCATTGCTGGGTTCAACAGTCCTCAGTGGAATTTGGTTTCATGTTATTATTCAAGCCACACAAGTGAAGGGCAATAATAAGGATTAATGACAACTTGAGGTGTGGTAAGAGGCTGGTAACGAACTCTATTTGTTTTCATTTTTTGTACATATACTCATCATTGTGGTCATGCTTAGTCTGTTCATGAAAGGTGTATGTTATTCATGGATGCTTAGTAGTTCTTGCTTTCCTATGATTAGCTCCAGCTTGCTAATGGTTTGTAGCATGTCATATGAATGTTTGCTTGCATTGTTCTATTCATAACTTGGTATGACACTGTGGTATCCTCCTCTGAATGTTTCACTTGAATTGACTTGGCACATGCTCATGCATGCATATGACTGAAACAATAATCAGTTAAGCCACGATGAATTATTTTGCCTTAGGGGTCTTGAATCACTTTCATGCCATGATTAGTCCTGTTTTGTTGCAAGCATGATTATGACAGTTATTGCTCTCCCATTTGTTGCTCCCTTACTATTGCTATCCTTCACTTGCATTGAGTATGAGCTCTACTCATGTTTCTAGTTCCCCAAAACCAATATTGCCAAAAGTGTCCACCATACCTAACTATTAGCATCATTTGCTTTTCCGTGCATATTCAGTATGCCTTGTTTTCTTCCGAATAAAATGTTTGCTTGTTATGAGAAAGTTAGTTAGTAAAGCTCTCACGAACTTGATGGCACACTTTATTTCTTGCACTTAATAAACCTGAACCACTATGACTGTCCATGAAAGTTATATGCTTGCAAATTATAGGCTGGGGATTAGCAGAACCGTGCTGTCATAGGGAACGCTTTCAACACCTGTAAATATATACCCAGTTGATACCATGCTCTTTTTTTACGGATGTCATCGGTGTGAAATAAAAGGGGAGCTTGTAAGTCCATGGAGTTATGTATGTGTGTTAGAGAAACGCCTAGGCCGCCGGTCTAATCCATGCCTAATCATGGTGGAAACCTATAGCGTAACCATAATGAGCTGTCTATGAAGCATTCTTCTTATAAAAATGAGTCAGATATTGAGAAAAAGAGAAAAAAAGAGATATGAGAAAAGAGGAAAGAGAGAAAAAGGCACCATTTTCCCATGGTAAATAAGAAGATTGTTGAGATGCTCGTTGTCTGCTTGCCTTGTCATTTTGATATGGGGATTCTTCCGTATCATCGGGCAAGGGGTACCCCGTTGGCGGTTCTCTATGATACGCATGTATTTACTATGACAAGAACTTACCAGTAACTAAAGTTGAGTAGCATGAGGAGCAGCCCTCGTACTCAAGGGACATGAGATTTCCAGTTTATGGTCTGTCAAGCATATAACTCAGATTGGACCTCACTTTCACCTTAACCATTTAAAGATGCTTATGATTGGGGCACTGAGAGCTCAAAGCTAATGAGTACCATACTTTCAGCATTTGGAAGCCTTTCAAACTTTTCAAAACCTTTTCATTTCCTTGTTGAGTCACCGCATATTCTATGAGCACTTTCTTGAGAGCATAGCTTTCATTCTTAGTGTAATATGCTTGTCTCGAAACTTGATTAATTGTGTCATTACCTTGATGCTTGTATCTTTGATATCTTTACTTCTAGTCTTCACTTGAACTTTAGAGGTGCCTTGGCATTTATGTTTGCTCTACAATCAAAGGCAAGCGAGATACCACTCTATCATACCTTGTTATGAGCATTGCAATGTTGTTTATGTTTATGTTTCACGCTATTTATTATTCTGGAGTTGGAATCTCTTCATAGCTTGCAATGACTATTAAGTAAACTTAGTTGCATACTCTTTATTATGAATTGCCTGAGTAGTTGATCATATGCTGAGAATATATACATCTTATGAAGCAAATGTGTTCGTGAAAGTTTCTTTTATCGCACTCAGTTTTCAACTGAATTGCTTGAGGACAAGCAATAAGCTAAGCTTGGGGGGAGTTTATACATCCAAAACGTATCTACTTTCCTGAACACTTTTGCTATTGTTCTTCCTCTAAACTTGTGTGATTTGGATACAACTAACACGGACTGACGTTGTTTTTAGCAGAATTACCTTGGTGTCTAGTTTTTGTGCATAAAATCAACTATTAGGAAAAATCCCAGAAAATATGCCAAAAATCCTATTTCACCAGAAGATTCACGGAGCCAGAAGACGAGACGGAGGAGGGCCACGAGGGGCCCACACCACCTGGCCGCGTGGGCTAGGCCAGGCCACGCCTGGGGGTGGTGTGGCCGCCTCGGTCACCCCCTCGACCTCCCTCTTCGCCTATAAGTTTCCTCTTGACCTAAAAACCAGGGGGGTTCGACATTTTTCAGAAAGAGTTCCACTGCGCTGCCACCACCAGATTCCACGATTCGGAACCAGAAACTCCGTTCTGGCACCTTGCTGGGATGGAGAATTGGAGGAGATCATCACCATCATCATCACCATCGCTTCTCCATCAACCATCCATGTTTCCCCCATCTATGAGTGAGTAATACCCCATTGTAGGCTATGGGGATGGTAGGGATTGAATGAGATCGTTCATGTAATGGCATCAGATTGTTAGGGCATGGTGCCTAGTATCTATTATTAGTGCTTTTTGACTTTGTTGCAACTTGTTATGCTTAATGCTTGTCACTAGGGCCCGAGTGCCATGATTTCATATCTGAACATGTTATTGATTCATTATGATAGTATTGTTTATGGTCTTACCTGCAAGTTGTATACACATATTGTTGTACGGAACCAAAGGCCCCGAAGTGACAGCAATCGGGATAACCGGAGGGAATGGCTTTCATGTGAGGATCACATGTGTTCACGGAGTGTTAATGCTTTGCTTCGGTGCTCTATTAAAATGAGCACCTTAATTGCCAGTAGTTCCCTTGAGGCCCTGCTGCAAATGGGATGGCAGGACAAAAGATATTGTGCAAGTTCTCATTGCGAGCACATATGACTATATATGGAACACATGCCTATGATTATCTAGTACTTGGATGCTTTATCTTATTTATCTGCAAATGCCCTATGTCTTGATTGCCATATGAATTGTCTTGTCCATGCAACGCCCGTCCATCCATCCCTATGCCTACCGTGCTTTAATCCTACTGTGTACTGCAATTGTTACTACTGTCTTTACTTTTACTACTGTTATTACTTTGCTATTGCTATTACAAAACGGTTGCTACTGATAAACTGCTATGAGCAAGATTGTTTCCAAGTGCAGCTGAATTGACAACTCAGTTGTTAAGGCTTATAAATATTCTTTGGCTCCCCTTGTGTCGAATCAATAAATTGGGTTTCACTTCCCTCGAAAATACTGCGATACACCCCCTATACTTGTGGTTCATCAGGTATCCCCCTCCTCCTATAAAATCCCCCCCTCACACCCCTTCTTCCACACACCTCCTCGTGAAGGATCTCTCTCCCCCTCTAGTATTTTCCCCCATGGTGTCAGATTAGCGAGATACATGTTCCCGGTGGCTTTATTTGGAAAGGAGTTGATGCTTCTGCTGCTTTACTGGAGCGAGGGACGGAGGTTGTCAGGGTACTGGATGTGTGTGCGATCATGGATGCACCGCTGCTTTGCGGTGCTGGACTTGGTGGTGCTGGACTTGCTGGAGTTGGATCTGATGGACGTGCTGGAGCTGGACCTGCTGGACTTCATCACAATCTTGAGTTTGGCGAGTGTACGACTACATCATCCACGAGTTCCATCTCATTAACAAAGCTTTATTGTCTTTAAGGGTATGTTCTCTATGGATGTATATCCACCCGTTGCTTGTATCTAATAGATAGATCTTGGCGTATAATAGTTCCCATCGTAGGAATTTTTTTGTTTTCTATGTTGCGAACCCTTCAGTGGTATCAGAGCCTGATCTATGCGTAGGTGCTTTACATGGGTAGTACACATATGTTTATATGTGGGAGATGATGATCATGTTATTGCTTCTTTCATGTATTTTGGATATTGGTGGCATAGTGGGATGAAGCGGCCCGGACCAACCTTACATGTTCTCATATTGTATGAGAATTTGTGAAGGTTGGATACGCTAGGCGTCCTAATCTACCAAAAAGGTTTTGGGAACTGATATTATACTCATGATTCATCCTTATAGGCTATAGTATCTTGATCATGAAATTTTCCATGATAAGGCTAAATAGAAGATGTAAGTAAAATGTTTACTACACTAAAAGGTTACTAAATGTATTTTTGAAAGAATGCCAAACATTTGATGATGGTGATCCACTTCAAAGTGCAAGTCCAAAGGTATTAGTATTTGACTATACACGCTTTGTACTATGTGTCATGTGAATGACACCACTATTGATGTTGATAGATTCTTTTAAAAGGAAAAGGAATTGCTGAAAGAGAATCTACAAAATATTTGGCAGAAAAGAAAAAGTTGGAGATGTCTAGCTTAGGTATATAGAAGATATACATGTTATGGATGTATTCTTTGCTTATTAAACAATTTGGTTTTTAGGTATTGGATACTGGTATTGGATACCGAATTGGTTGGTATGAAGTGTCATATAGGACAACGCAATTCATGAACTGCAATGGCCTAAGTAACTAGCAAGAGAATAAGTGATGATGTTCATAAAAAACAAATGAAGTGTTATTATGTTTCTCGTTGAGATCAAATCTTGTCTTCAAGATTTGTTTTAATAATTGTTATTTTGTTCCGGTATTATGAGAACAATGGTTGTTTAAATAATTACTGTATTCCATAAAGGATGGATGGACTTTTACAAGTCTAGTGGGATAAATCACATCCATAAACACTATTGCTAAAATGTCGCAAGACAAATGATTGGAAGATCACTTATGAAGTGACATCCCTGTTTGAATTATATTGGAAAGTAAACATTAAGAAACTCCGTGTTCATGGATTTTTGGAGTCTTTTGATTTTGATCAATTGGCGCTTGTGAAACTTTCCTCGAGATAATTGAAACTCCGTTCATAGGCCAAAGAGGAAAGGATGACTAGCTTATTGGAAATTGTGCATGCTGATGTGCATAGTTCATTATGTGTAGCCATATGCGATTTATCTTTTTGCTTCATATGCTTTCTCCATAAATTTGAGTGAATATATCTATATATTTACTGAATAACGAAGAAGTATGAAACATTTCAAAATTGTTCAAAGACTTTCAAGATGAAGTGAAAAATCATTATAACAAGAAAATAAAAGAGTTTATGATTTGATCATAAAGGAATATATTTGAGTTACAGGTTTAGCAAAACACCTAAGATTTCAGGAATTGTTCCATGAATTTGCATTTCCCGATAAACCACAGGAGTAAGGTATGTTCGAGAGATCAAATCAAACCTTGTTTGACATGGTAAGATCAAAGGTGTCATTTATAAAACTGCCATTATGTTTTAAGGATTAAAGCTTTAGTGACTGCCGCTTTTACACTGAAAAGAGCATCATCGTGATCCGTTGAAATGACACCATATGAGTTATGGTTTGGGATAAAACCCAAATTGTCTTTTCTTAAAATTTTGGTATGCTATGCATAAGTAAAATGTTTACAACCAAAATCGGTTAAGCACCTCTTTGTAGGTTATCTCAAAGAATTTTTTGGGCATTCCTCCATAACACCGAGGACAAAAGAGTTTGTCACTTGGAACATCAAGTTTCTTGAGAAGGAATTTTTCGCGAAAAGTTAAGTGGGAGGACAATAGAACTTTGATTAGGTTAATGAACCTAAGCAACATGTGCTAAGTAGCACAGCACCGGAAAGTGTCCCGGAGGCGGCTAAAATGCTCATGGCTCCCATGATTACAAAGGTTGTGATCTCAGAGATTAGAGTTCCTATTGAACCGTGTGGTTCGGTAAGAATCAAATAGTGAGATTTGATAAATAAGTCGTTATTGTTTTGACAATGATGAACCGACTGCATGCAAAGAAACAATGATGGGCCCTGACTCCATAAAATGACTAGAAGTCATAGAATCCGTGATAGTATCCATACACGAGAAATCAAGTTTCTGAACTTGGAAGACCCTCCGGAAAGGCGTGAAGCCTATCGGTCGTGTTTGGATCTATCAAGAAATAGACATGTATGTTTAACATCTATGAAATAGTCGACATGTCGGAAAGAAGTTTATGACAATGTTCAAGGAGTTTACTATGACAAGATTTGATCTTTCATAGTGATATTTCGTCTTGACGGATTAATGTAGCAACCACTACATATAATTTGGTGTATGGTAGTTGAACAAACAAAACAATGTTCTTCTAATAGAATGGTTACCTAGGACGTGTACAAGACACGGTCTGAAGGGTTTTGTTAATTCAAAGGGTGCTAAAAGGGCACGGAAACTTCTATAGTTGAAGTGAGCATAGCGGAGTTGGAATCTTCACCATGATGAAAATGTTAAAGGAGTTTAATTTCATCGGAGACGATGAAGATGCTTGCATTTGCAAGAAATTAAGTGGGAGCGCTGAGACAAATTTCCAATACGTTATGCAGAGTACATATTGTTGATTGGAAATGATGTATCTTTTATTGACACAAGTTAAGAATTTCATTAAAATAGGATTTCGATTAAAGACTTGGGCAAAACCGGAATATTTAGCATCAATATCTATATGGATAGATTGAGGCGCTAATATGGTTGTGCTAGACATACATATATGAGATATTGAAAAGTTTCAATATGGAAACAACAAGAAAGGTTCTTGCTGCATGGAAAGGATTGTTTCAAGATTCAAGTGTTTCAACACTTGGTGAGTAAAATCACATGAAGATTTTGATCGATTATACCGTGATATGTATATATCCAGATATGTCCTATGCTCTAAATGTTATGAGCACATACCAGAATGATTCAAAGATGATCATTGGGCGATAGTAAATATATTATTATGAGCTTTGGAAGAACTAAGAATATATCATGTATAAGTGACAAATAGTTAAAGGTAGTTCATTGTAAAGTGTTACATTGATACTAGTTTTGTCACAAGATACAAATTAAAATTTATCTCAATTTAGACTATGGGTGGCACAATGTAATGGAAAGGATGTTCCATGATGGATTTGGATGAGTTCCAAAGTTGAGACATTGTGACGGATACTACATCAAAAGGCTAAGTATATGACTGCTATAGTAGCAGCAAAGGAGGGCATTTATGTTTAGTAGTTTGTTATCAAACTAGGTGTGGTTCAAAGTGTGCTAATACTATGAAGATATATTGTATGACAACAATATCAGCAAATTTTAACCTGATCGAACTAAATGTATCACCAAAGGACCAAATTTATACAATGCCATCTCATTTGAGAATGAGTGATGCGTAGAGACGCAAAGACATGCAAATACACACGGACCTGAAACTGTCAGATCCGGAGATAATGTTAACCACTAGCAATCGCGTATATGCAACACTAGAAAGCCATAGGTGTTCAATACGCAAAGTTTTTCAAACTAGATTATTGACTCTAGTGCAAGTGAGAGACTGAAGGGAATATGCCCGAGAGGCAATAATAAAGTGGTTATTATCTTATTTGTTGTTTATGATAAATGTTTATTTTGCATGCTATAATTGTATTTATTTGGAAACGTTAATACATGTGTGTTTAATAAACAAAAGGAAAGTTCCTAGTTATGCCTCTCTTATAAATTAGCTCGTTCATTAACAAGATGATCAAGGTTTCCTAATCATGGTCATTGGATGTTGTTAATAACGAGGTCACAAAATTAGTGGAATGATGTGATGAACATTCATCCGAAGTATAGCATTAGGATCAAAGTCATTGTGTTTATATTGCTATAACATCATATGAATTAATCCTAGTCCTTAGACCATGAGATCATGTCAATCACTAACACTGGAAGAGTATCTTGATAACATCAAACGTCACACCATGAAAGGGTGATTATAAAGGTGGGTTCAGTGCTACGAAAGTGTTATGTACATCCTCATGAATCAAGAGTGGTATTTGTCCATCCCGATGATGGATAGATATACTCTGGGCCCTCTCGGTGATATCACATTGGTTAGCTTGCAGGCAAGTGATGAGATCACTAGAATGTTATATCACGGGAACAAGAAAAGAGTACATGTCGGTAACGAGATCAAACTAGGTATGGAGATACCGATGATCGAATCTCCGACATGTAATATATCGCGATACAAAGGGATTTAGTTACTAGCGTTAAAGGTTCTCACGATCACAGAAGTCATCGTTGAATGTGTAGGAGTCAGTATGGATCTCTAGGTCCCGCTTCTGATTATTGATCTGAGAGGGGTCTCGATCATGTCTGCATTATTCGTGAACCGTAGGGTGACACACTTAAGGGATACCTACGCCGTTTGGAGCAAATATGTTTCAGATAAAGATTTAAGAAAGCGCTAGGATTATTTCAATAGACACGGAAACTATTTCAGGTGAAATTGCTGAAATTGGTTCTGCATGTAATATTGAAATGTTGCAGGGGTTTTATGTTATTTTTTGTTAATTAAAGTAATTAACAAAATTCTGAATAAAATTAATAAAAGAGTTTTATTAAATGAGAGAGCATTAAATTTGGAGAAATTTAATGCATTTAAAGTGGAGACTTTAAAAGGGAATGTTAAGGGTCAAATTTATGTGGAGGGGGTTACCACCACATGAATGGGGGAGGTGAGGGGTCACCTCCATGAGGCGCCGGCCATGGGGAGGGGTACCCCCTCCTCCTATAAAAGCCCCCCTCACACCCCTTCTTCCACTCACCTCCTCGTGAAGGATCTCTCTCCCCCTTTAGTATTTTTCCCCCATGGTCTCGGATTAGCGAGATACATGTTCCCGGTGGCTTTATCTAGAAAGGAGTTGCTGCTTCCGCTGCTTTGCTGGAGCGAGGGACGGAGGTTGTCGTGGTACCAGACGTGTGTGCGATCACGGATGCACGCTGCTTTGCGGTGTTGGACTTGGTGGTGTTGGACTTGCTGGAGCTGGGTCTGATGGACGTGCTGGAGCTGGACCTGCTGGACTTCATCACGATCTTGAGATCAGCGAGTGTACGACTACATCATCCATGAGTTCCATCTCGTTAACAAAGCTTTGTTGTCTTTGAGGGTATGTTCTCTATGGATGTATATCCACCCGTTGCTTATATCTAATAGATAGATCTTGGCGTATAATAGTTCCCATCATAGGAATTTTTTTGTTTTCTATGCTGCAAACCCTTCACCAATCACAGGTGGAGGCGTCATCACTGTGCTTGCCATTTCCCTAAGCATCGATCTAGGTGAGTTGCACCCAGTGCTAGGTGAGCGACGTGTTGGTTTCTCTACTTTAAAAGCTTGTGGAATGCTCACTAGGAGAGGTGGTGTTTATTACTTGTATATTGCTGGAGCTGGGCGTCTCTACCCCACTCCTTTGCCTAATGGTCTTTTCTCTATCGAGGAAGGACGTTTGCTATATGACTTGCAGGTTGAGCAACACCAACCCGAGGAGGAGATTCCGGATGATGATGAGGACCAAGAAGAGGAGCAAGAAGTTCCTTCTCAAGAGGAGCAGCCACCATCCCGGTTCGATACATACCAAGACTTCCAAGAACTTGGAGGAACTATGGAGAGGATAAATAACCTCTTCTTGAACCTCCGAGAAACAACTAGTGATTTATCAACTAATTTGCAAACTGGAGTTATGACTTTTCCCGCCACCACAATGATTTGAAGGGATTGCAAAAGCCTAAGCTTGGATAAGTTTCCTCATTATCTTTATTTGGCATTCATTTGTTTTTATTTATTTCGAGGTTATGTTTTTAATTTGAGTTTATAAGCACTTGTGTTGATTTACCCAACACTTTAACTTTAGTTATTTCTATTTGTTTTTTAGACTTTCTAGATGAGCTTTGCCACCAATTTTGTATTCTTTAATTCCCTCACTTAAAAACAACAAAAATATTTTTCTATTTATCTTTATTTTCCCTCTTCTTTCCTTTCTATTCTCCTTGTGGCTTTCACATATTTGTAGGAGAGTGATCGACTTCGAGTTTCCAAGAGGCAAATCAAAAAGGTAAGAGAGAAGTGGAACCAATCATGAGAGGTATGCCTTAAGACTCCCCACTTTTGAAGTTTGACAAAGCATGCTAGTTAGTAGTAAATGTTAAGATATTATATTGGTGGAGTGAGTCTTTATATTGTAGTAAAATTTTGTTTGCATGGGTATTTAGTTGGGTACGTTTTGTTCCAGCTCTTGTAGTTAACCAAGTCTTGCCTAAAAATTTGCTAAAAAATTGTAATAATAAAAAGTCTCACAATTGAAGGCTTGGGTGTTGTAGTATTTAGTCTTGAAGGCTTATTTCTAGAGACACTCAACACCACAGAAAATAATGATTGACTTGATAGCTCTCTTTAAAAGGATTTGTTCGATTGAATTAATATTTAGCGGTTTTTGTGAGCATGCCAAAGTTTGACTTGTGAATCATAAGAATGATATAGCTTTATGCGTGTCAAACTTCATGGGATGCCAACAACTTCGTTAGCTTACGAATGATCTTCATGGAGGAAACTCCTAGATTTCGGCTATGATTTGATTAAACATATGTAGCAGCAATGCTATAATGGGTAAGATTATTGGAATTCTCGGGTAGTTGTGTTCATGATGGAATCACTCCTGTAGCTGATATGAGTAATCATTATGCAAAAGGAACAAAAACCTTGGTGATGCCACGAGTGTCCATCACAACCCGATAAACTATTTTTTTTTGGCATGCTCTCAATTACTTAAGAACTGAAATTCTTGAAGGACAATGAACAGAAAAGTAGTGCTTGAAAAGTCTTGATTTATTGATGTGGGAGAATTGAGATACTCTAGTGTATATGTTTTTCATGACAAACTCTCACACTCTCAATTTTACATGATTATACTTTATTGTTCAAAGGCAAGCCTATGAGTTGATTACATGACATGAAATAAAGTTTACTCATTTTAATCATCCATGTTAACAATAATTTTTTTGTACTATAAGGATGCATAAAAACCTATATGATATGCTTGCCATTACTCTATCTAAGCTGAAGTTTTTCAGATTAATAAAGTGGAGGAAACATGAGACTACCAATCATGAGTAAGATCACCATCTCGTTATTTCAGTTTAAATGCTGAGTTCCTTTTTGACTTTGGTTTTGTTGCTCAAGGACGGTCAAGTTTAAGCTTGGGGAGGTTGACGGTCAACAAAATTATTGTTCAAAGGCAAGCCTATGAGTTGATTACATGACATGGAATACAATTTACTTATTTTAATCATCTATGTTAACAATAATTTTGTTGTACTATAAGGATGAATAAAAACCTATATGATATGCTTGCCATTACTCTATCTAAGCTGATTTTTTTCAGATTAATAAAGTGGAGGAAACATGAGACTACCAATCATGAGTAAGATCACCATCTCGTTATTTCAGTTTAAATGCTGAGTTCCTTTTTGATTTTGGTTTTCTTGCTCAAGGACGGTCAAGTTTAAGCTTGGGGAGGTTGATGGCTATGAAATACTTGTAACACCCCGAACTCTCCATGCCTGGGCTATCACTCCTGGCAGTAGAATAGGATATCAGGACTGGCCCCATAGACCAACACTAGTCTTTTATATGCACTTTGTCCTCACTGGTGCACACCCGGTACCCACTTCCCGGTCGGTCACCCATCCTAGAATTGCTCTAGGCCAAGCACGCTTAACCTCGGAGTTCTTTTCAGATGAGCTTCCAAAAAAGAAGTTGCAACTTGTTGGTATGAGTATCCTATTAAGCCATGTGCTTAGATCTTAAATGGATGGGAGAGGTTGATGGGTGGGGCCCTAGGAGAAAAGGTGTCTAGATCAGGTGTGTGATATGTTGCAAACGTATCTATAATTTTTGATGTTCCATGCTTGTTTAGTATCTACTTTGCTTTGCTTTGTCAACACTTTGAGGTATTTTTATATGTTTTCTGGGACTAACCTATTAACAAGATGCCACAGTGCTAGTTGCCTGTTTTCTTCTGTTTTTGGTTCCAGAAAAGGTAGATAATCAATATTATCGGAATTGGACGGGACAAAAGCCAATACGCCTATTTTTCCCGGAGCAACACGGAAAAACGAAGCAGAGACAGAGTACGGCAACAGGGTGGGCACACCATATGGTGGCGCGGGCTAGCCCTGGCCACGCCACCAGGTGGTGTGGGCCCCCTGGCTGGCCATCGACCTTGCCTCTTCGCCTATAAGATGCCTCCCGATGCGAAAACCCTAAATCGTCAAGCCTCTAGCCACGAAAAGTTCCGCAGTGCCACCGCCACCGAAGGGGAGATTCGGGGGATAGAAAGTCTCTGTTCCGGCACCCTGCTGGGACAGGGAAGTGCCCTCGGAGCCATCTCCATCGATCTCCACCACCATCTCCGTCGCCGTTGCTGATTCCCATGATGATGAGGGAGTAGTTCTTCCTCGAGGCTAAGGGTTCTACCGGTAGCTATGTGTTCATCTCTCTGTCTATGCGTGATCATATTGTGATCATGAGCTTTGTAATCAAGTAGATCTACCTTTCTACTCAAGTGCTTTAATAGATCTCTGCTCTCCCCATGTGTGTGAAAGTGACAGCGTGCACACCATGGTGGCACTTAGGCTAGAGATTACAAATACTTATTATGAGTTATATTTGGAGTTGGATGTCTTTATTAAATTGTGGTGTTTGTTGGAACCATCTAGTGCTCAAGGTGATAGTGTGGGGTTATCTAGATGGGAAAGGCTTACTTTGAGGTGTGATGTTGTAGCCCTACCATGGATTAGAGTGTCCAACCGGAGAGTAGTTAAGAGTAGTATCATAAAGAGAAGATATTTATATGAGAGTGTTCACTAGTGAAATTATGATCCCTAGGCCTTGTTTCTAAACATTGAAACACCATTTGCTACTAGATCTGTTACATGTTTGCTTGCTTCCATCTTTATTTCAGTTTGCCTTTAGTCTCTTCCACGCCATCAAGCTATTTTCTGGCACCATTGTCTTATATCCATACCACTTGTATTTTACTATCTCTTCGCCGAACTAGTGCACCTATACACCTGACAAGTGTATTGCGTGTGTTGGGGACACAAGAGACTTCTTGTATCTTGATTGCAGGGTTGCTTGAGAGGGGATACCTTTGACCACTTCCTCCCTGAGTTCGATAAACCTTGGGTGATCAACTTAAGGGAAAACTTGCTGCTGTTCTACAAACCTCTGCACTTGGAGGCCCAACAACAGTCTACAAGAATAGAAGTGCGTAGACATCAAGCTATTTTCTGGTGCCATTGCCGGGGAGGTAAGGTAAAAGGTACTCACATCTTCTGGCTATTAAGCTATCTTCTAGTACTGTAGCTGGTGTGTGAGTGGTCGAAGTTATTTCCTTTAGATTCTGCAATTTTGTCTTTTTGTTTCTTGTTTTCACTAGTTAGGCTTAATGGAAAACAACAAAAAATTAGAGAGCTTTTTAGTATTTTTCCTAATGTAGAACATGAATTGTCTGAAAAGAAAATTAAAAACCCATGGAACTTTCTTTGCATGCTAATAGCAATGTTATTAGTATGAATTCTTTGAACACCATTATTGCTAATGCTATGGAAAAGTCTAAGCTTGGGGAAGCTAGTTTTTATGAAAATGATCTTTTTAGTCCCCCAAGCACGGAGGAGAAAATTACTTTGATGATACTATGCCTCCAATATATGATGATTACAATGATGAATATGATATTCTCAGTCCACCTACTATTGAGGAGGAAATTAATTATGATTACAATATGCCTCCTATATTTGATGATTATGGTGATGAAAATAATAATGATAGCTATTTAGTTGAATTTGCTCCCACTACAATTAATAAGAATGACTATGTTTACGTGGGGAGTATTAATTCTTTTATGCATGTGACTCATGATAAGAATGTTTCTTGTGATAGTTATATTGTTAATTTTATTCATGATGCTACTGAAAGTTATTATGAGAGAGGGAAACGTGGTTTTATGTATCTCAACAATATTAAGTTTCCCCTCTTTATGTTGAAAATTTTGAAGTTGCACTTGTTTTGCTTTCCTATGCTTGTTGCTTTGTGCTTTCATGATTTGTTTATTTACAAGATTATTTTTCATAGGAAGTGGGTTAGACTTAAATGTGTTTTGAATTTGCTTCTTTATGCTCTCTTTTACTATAAATTCATATTTCTTATGTGAGCATCTTCTCAAACTATCATGCCTAACTTAAAGGCGTTAAATAAAAGTACTTATTGGGAGATAACCCAAAAGTTTTAGATGAGCCTTGGAAGTTATTACCTCAGTATTAACCTCAGTAATAACCGCTTCTTATCCTTTTTATTTGCTTTTTGTGCCAAGAGTAACCTCTAATGAGAGAAGTAATGCTTGGGAAAGTTGCTGTCCCGAAACAGATTTTTGGGCTTCACTGTAAAAATTCGTGTAAAATCTCTGTACTTCTTTTTGAGGCATGAATTTTTGTGCTTCTGCCCCAGGTTGTTATCCAACTTTCATTAGTTCAACACTTTTCGATTTGAGCAACATAAGGTCTTCGAAACAATTGGTTTTTACCTGCTGGTCTGTTTTGATAGATTTCTGCCATTATTTGCATTTGCTTCTTGTTGATTCCTTTTTGAGTTCTCTTTGGGAATTGAGCTTTTTGAGGGAAGTGCTTCAGTATCTTGTGTTTTAATGGATGTTTTATTGGTGTTGAAACTGAACCTAAAGACTTATTATCTTGAGTGCACTAATGTTGCTAATAAAGATTGTGTGAAGTTTTGTATGAAGGAAAAATTTCAGGTGTATGGAGAGAATGATGTAATGAGATAGAATGGACTAAAGCTCAAGCTTGGGGATGCCACCCCGTGTCACCCAAGAAACATTCAAGAGATACAAGCGTCAAAGCTTGGGGATGCCCATGGCATCCCCTTCTTCATCAATAAAAATGTCAGGTTTCTTCCAAACACTTCATTTTTATTGTTTCATGCACAGTTGTGTTGTTCTTGGAGCGTCTTCGTTTTTTGTTTTTGGTTTTTGTTTGCTTGGTTTTCTTAGTTTGCTTGAATAAATTGGTTGGACCCCCTCTTTCATACATTGGTTTTCAAATAGTTTGGTTTGGATTGGAAAAGAGTAGGAAAAGTTCATGCTTAAGTGGTAAAAGGAGCTTGTTTTTGACTGTGACTTAGACTTTATCATGTCATACTTGATATTGATTTGGCTTTATGCTTAGTGATTATTGCTGTAGCATGACTTGTTACAAATAATTGAGATTGCTTAATGTGCCTTGAAAGAATCATGCGTTGTTTTAGCATATTAAAGCATAGTATTGTGGTATTCTCCTTTGATGCTTTATTTGGGTTGACTTGGCACATGATCACACCATGTTATGACTATCCCAAGTGACCATAGCCTTTATGATCCCTTAGTTTTCGACTTTTAATATCACTTTATGCTTTAATTAATGATGTTTTGTTGCTTTGCATGATTATGGCCATTATTGCTCTCTTAGTTGGTCGCTCCCAGTCTTTTGCTAGCCTCCATAACCAAGTATGAGTTCCACTCATGCATCCAACTCCTAAAACCAAGTTATTCCAAAGAGTCCACCATACCTACCTATTAGCATTTTCTATTCCAAGTATATTCATGTTTTTATCTACCTTCCAAATTAAACTTGTTATGTGAAAATTAGTGATTAAAACTCTCACGAACTTGATGGCACACTTTACTTTTCTTGCCCCTAATACACTTGAACCATTGTGTCATCTATGCTGTATATGCTTGCACTTATACATTGGGAATTAGCAGAACCATGTTCTCATGGGGAACGCTTTCAACATTGCACTTGTACTTTGTACGTAGTTGATATCATGCTCTTTTGTCTATGGATGTCGTCGGTGTGAAATGAAAAGGGAGCTTGTAAGTCCATTGAGTTATGTATGTGTGTTAGAGAAACGCTTGGGCCGCTAGTCTAATCCATGTTGTCATGGTGGAAACCTGCAAGGTAACCATAATGAGCTGTCTATGAAGCATTCTTCTTATAAAAAAGAGTCAGATATTGAGAAAAAAGAGAAAAAGAAAAAAAAAGAGATATGAGAAAAGAGGAAAGAGAGAAAAAAGCACCATTTTCCCATGGTAAATAAGAAGATTGCTGAGATGCTCGTTGTCTGCTTGCCTTGTCATTTTGATATGGGGATTCTTCTGTATCATCGGGCAAGGGGTACCCCGTTGGCGGTTCTCTATGATACACATGTACTTACTACGACAAGAACTTACCGGTAACTAAACTTGAGTAGCATGAGGAGCGGCCCTTGTATTCAAGGGACATGAGATTTCCAGCTTATACTTTGTCAAGCATATACTCCATAGTTTGTTCACTTTAATCTTAATCACTTCAAGATGCTTATGATAGGGGCAATGAGAGCTGAAAGCTAACAAGTACCATAATTTTTGGAAGCTCTTTATGAGACTTGAATCCCTGCTTCCTTCTATGAAGGCCTTTCTTTTACTTTTATTTTGAGTCTCCACCGTCTATCTTTATGCACCTATTGAGAGAGCATAGTGGCCATTCTTAGTTCTATGTGCATTGTACCAAGACTTGTTGATTGATGCATAACTTTGATATTGCTTGTTCTTAAACTATTTGCCTCTAGTCACCCTTATAAACTTTGAAGGTGTCCTATGCATTTATGTTTGCTACTCTATGAGGGGCAAGCTGAATGCCACAATGCTATGTTTTCTTTATTTGAAACAAACAAACGTCTTGCAGAGCATTGTTATTCATGAATCTTTTTGTTTGTGCCTTTTCATGTTACAACATAGTTGCTATGTCTTATTGTTAGAACTTTATATTTCATGCTATGTTGAAGTACTATGATCCTAGCTTTCAAATGTTTTACAAATACTTTGATCAAGTTTATGATGGTGCATGTCACCTAAAAAATTATTCTTTCTTTTTATCACTTACCTACTCGAGGACGAGCAGGAGTTAAGCTTGGGGATGTTGATACGTTGCAAACGTATCAATAATTTTTGATGTTCCATGCTTGTTTAGTATCTACTTTGCTTTGCTTTGTCAACACTTTGAGGTATTTTTATATGTTTTCTGGGACTAACCTATTAACAAGATGCCATAGTGCCAGTTCCCTGTTTTCTTCTGTTTTTGGTTCCAGAAAAGGCAGAAAATCAATATTCTCGGAATTGGACGAGACAAAAGCAAATATGCCTATTTTTCCCGGAGCAACACGGAAACACGAAGCAGAGACGGAGTAGGGCACCAGGGTGGGCACACCATATGGTGGCACGGGCTAGCCCTAGCCACACCACTAGGTGGTGTGGGCCCCCTGGCTGGCCACCGACCTTGCCTCTTCGCCTATAAGATGCCTCCCGATGCGAAAGCCCTAAATCATCAAGCCTCCAGCCACGAAAAGTTCCGCAGCGCCGCCGCCACCGAAGGGGAGATTCGGGGGACAGAAAGTATCTGTTTCGGCACCCTACCGGGATGGGGAAGTGCCCCCAAAGCCATCTCCATCGATCTCCACCACCATCTCCATCGCCATTGCTGATTCCCATGATGATGAGGGAGTAGTTCTTCCTCGAGGCTAAGGGTTCTACCGGTAGCTATGTGTTCATCTCTCTCTATGCGTGATCATATTGTGATCATGAGCTTTGTAATCAAGTAGATCTACCTTGCTACTCAAGTGCTTTAATAGATCTCTCCTCTCCCCATGTGTGTGAAAGTGACAGCATGCACACCATGGTGGCACTTAGGCTAGAGATTACATGTTTTCTTGCTTCCATCTTTATTTCAGTTTGCCTTTAGTCTCTTCCACGCCATCAAGCTATTTTCTGGCATCATTGTCTTATATCCATACCACTTGTATTTTACTATCTCTTCACCGAACTAGTGCACCTATACACCTGACAAGTGTATTAGGTGTGTTGGGGACACAAGAGACTTCTTGTATCTTGATTGCAGGGTTGCTTGAGAGGGGATACCTTTGACCACTTCCTCCCTGAGTTCGATAAACCTTGGATGATCCACTTAAGGGAAAACTTGCTGCTATTCTACAAACCATTGCACTTGGAGGCCTAACAACTGTCTACAAGAATAGAAGTGCGTAGACATTAGTGTGGCACATTAAAACCGCAACCCACCATGCGGGTTGGTTCTAGGATGTTGGATGCTAATCAAGCGGCTCCTGTTAGCCCACCGGGTTTGACAAGTTTCAAACCGGTCTAAGTCTAGATTTCTCACTGCTATTTCATCGATTCCATCATAAATAGTTAGCTAGATATGTGGGGGTGCAGGTGGAGGTATGAATAAATAAATGTCGGGACAAAGGTGGGTCATTGTATGGGTCAAGGTTTACATGATCCATTCCTTTTAGCTATGTTTCGGAGTATAAAAAATGTTTTCGGTAGCCTATATTACTGTTTTAAGGGTTGTGTTTTTACGGGAGATGTTAGAGATACTCTAAAGCTTCTCTGACGAACTGTTGCATAGTTTAGTTATATTAGTTTGATAATACAATGTCTAGGGTTTCGTGGGGTCAAAGTTACATACATACACATACAATGTATAGAGAAAAATACAAACACACTAGACTACAGTGCCTTTCAACACACCCCTTTAATCTAAACCGCTAATACAAGGTTCAGATTGGTCTTAAACCGGTCCAGCATCTATCGTGTGGTTGGAATAGTAACATATCAGCCAGCTGATCATCCGTGGAAATAAACCTGACATCTAGTGCACATGTTGCTACTCACTCATGCATAAAATGGAAATCGATCTCAATATGCTTCACGCGAGCATGAAAGACTAGATTCATCGTCAGGTATGTAGCCCCAAAAATATCGCACCATAAGATAGGCGTACACTAATGAGTTACATCAAACTCCTTGAGCAGAGATTCCATCCATATTTCTTTAGCAACACCATGGACAATGCCTTATACTCCACCTTGGTACTGGAGCTCGAGATTGTTGAAATGAGATTCAGTCCAACAAACACATCAAAGCCACTAGTGGAACGACAACCATCCACACAACCATCCCAATCTTCATAAGTGAAAATACTCATGCCTGAAGAGGGGGATTTACGAATCTACAAACCAACCTATAGTGTTCCTTGACATACCAGAAAATTCGCTTAACAACATCTTGACGAACTTCAGTAGGCTAAGAGAGAAACTAACCACACCTTATTCACTGCAAAGGAAATATCTGATCAAGTAACGGCCAAATACTACAATCCCCCAACAATGCTATAGTACTAAAAAGAATCATTAGTACCAGGTAGGGCTCTAAGTGTCACGCACCAACCTCTTCGACGTGACCAAAGGAATGGGAGAGGGATTACAATTCTCCATATTGACTCTATGAAGAAGATCAAGCGCATAATTTCATAGAGTCAATGGGATGCCCCTGAATTGTAAGATGCTTCCAGTCCAAGAAAATAATCTAGCTTACCCATGTCCTAAATAGGAAAAGTATCGAGAAGTGAATTCACTAGACGATCAACAACCTCCAAAGTAGAGCCAACAGTAACGATGTCATCAACATAGACCAATACATAGATCGGAACACCATCTTGAAAAAAGATGAATAACGATGTATCATCCTTGGACGAAGTGAAACCAAGCTGATGAAGAAGTTGATTCAAACATGTGTACCATGCACGTGGTGACTGCTTCAGAGACCATAAATAGACAGCTGAAGCTTGCAAACAAGCGAGGGATATTTAGCATCCTCAAAATGTGGTGGTCGGTGCATATAGACATCTTCGATCAAGAAACCATGAATAAAAACATTACTGGCATCAATTTGTTGAAGACTCCAGCCATGAGAAACTACAAGTGATAAACTAAACTTTTCACATAGTCAATCCCATGTTGTTGAGTAAAACCACGAGCTACCAAATGAGCATTGTGTTTATCAATCGAGCCATTTTGACAATGCTTGGTTTTGAAAATCCACTTTCTACCAACAATGTTAACACTAGGTAGTCAAGGAACCAAGGCCCATGTCTTGGTCTGAGAGAGAGCGGCAAACTCTACGGTCATGGCTGTATGCCACTCTGGTTCATGCAACACCTCTCGATGAGATAAGCGCAACAAAGAACGCATGTCCTCATGGATCATATCAAATGGTCCCATTAGTATACACTTTCTCCTTCCTCCTGTGATCTTGCTATCACATCACCATGGTGTGTGTCAAATCAGCGATAGTACGAGAAGGGTCATCTAGAGGTACCGTGGCCGAGACATCGACATGAGGCGTTATGGGATACCCTAGTGTTGGATCATCCAGATGCTCCAGTGGTGACACGACCAGCGGCCCATGGGCTAAATCAGAAGAGGTCTTGTAGGACAACGAGCCTTTCATGGACAAGCCATGCACGTCGATCGGTTGGGAGGTGTAGTGTTGATTGGTCCGACGTGGGTATAGCCTATCAGGTACCCACTATTATTATACTTGGTTCGACCCAACTAGAGGCCAACATGATGATTTACTGGGACCATGAAGACCAAGATAATTTGGCAGCTATGGAGCATCAAAAGCCCAAATTCCTGGCACGGTGAGGAAGAACAAGCCCAAGATTAGGAAACTCTAGGGTTCGTCTCTAACCTATAACTGACTCGGTCATGGTACCTGATACCTAGTCTCCCATATAAAGGCTAGGAGGGGCCTCCAGGAAGTTCTCTACAACTCATGCATAATCTGCTCTAGGAAGGTCCAATCTACACCACCATAGCCACTTCGATGACATTGTAATCTCCATAAATAATCAAGAATAGATAAGCAGGAGTAGAGTATTACCCTCTAAGGGCCTGAACCTGGGTAAAACTCGCCTTATCCCTTGTTTGTTAGCCGACGAATCTATGTACGCACCTTTTTCCCCTAAACCTAAGTCCATCATCCATGGGCATTGTCATGGATACCCCACGTCAATTGGTGCGGTCTGAGGGAAATCTATGCGATAGATTCACGCATTCAGTGGATCCAACCTTGGCCATCTGTGGCTCGCCGGTTTCCAAGGATCATATCTACTTAGGTTCCCTCAAGTTCACCCTGCACTCACGGCCTCTCGCGCCACCTTTGACTCCCTACACAAGGAGATGGATCTGATGTTTGGAGGTTTGCGCTTCTACACCAATACGGTGGGCACCCTTTGTCTCCCAGACCTGATACGTTCGCTCCAGCAAAGTCGACATCACCATTGACCACTATGGTGCCCTCCTCGCCATCTTGCGTCATCTCCTCTACCGAGCCGAAATCAATCCCGACATCAATCTTCTGTGTCGACTGCGATGCCTACCATGCACGGGTCCGACCGACTTTACCAGGCATCATGACGGCAGTTCCGTCGATCACGACAG
This sequence comes from Avena sativa, assembly GCA_916181665.1. NCBI lineage: Eukaryota > Viridiplantae > Streptophyta > Magnoliopsida > Poales > Poaceae > Avena > Avena sativa. The sequence continues at coordinate 692,032,330 of OV702289.1, forward strand.
TTGTAGAAGTAGTGCGTACCCTTCATGTTTCTAGTATGTGGTCATCAACCTCGCCACCAGAGTTGGCAATGGGAACAACGAAGCAGCCAACCGGACCGCCTTCAACATCCCTCTGGAGGCCTGGAACAAGGCAAATGAGGCCTTAAGAGGTCCAACCCCTATGACGGCGGATGCGACGCAGGAGGGGCTGATGTCCTACCACACCCTCCTTAACCAACAACATACACGCCGACTGCAGCACATGCGGGACTTGATGAGCGCAAGCGGCGTGCTAATGTACTGATCAAGGGGCGGCGACAGATGTACACTCTCCACTCTTCCTCGTCAAGGCACACCCACGTGGACGGGGCACCAAAGTGATGATCTCGGCTACGATGTCTCCCCAAAGACAATAGGCTTGGGGTTATCAAAAAGCCTTGATTCATCGTTCATGATGGTGGACACGGTGGGCGACATGGTGGCCAAGACGCCACAATGTGCCCTAATCACGGCTACTATGTACATGTTGTATAAACAACCTCTGGAGAACGATCCTTAGGCGGATCTTCATCGATCAACCATCGCCGACCTAGGCTCGATGGGAAGCGAAGCAGTGAAAAGACATCATGCCGTGATGATTAAACCACTCGCCTCGATGAGGCGACAACTTGCCACTTCACTGCAACAATCCACGATGAGAGCCACGAGCACGAGGATCATGTGACTATGACACCTGCAACAACATCACACAATGCAAAGTCAACAGATCCCGCGCGAAGCATGCTAATCACTGATACGTCGTAAACGTATCTATAATTTTTGATGCTCTATGCTTGTTTTGTATCAACTATCTTATCTTTTGTCTACACTTTGAGGCATTTTTATACATTTTCTAGAACTAACCTATTGACAAGATGCCGCAGTGCCAGTTGCTTGTTTTCTACTGTTTTTGGTTTCAGAAAAGCTAGTAAAGAAATATTCTCGGAATTGGACGAAACAAAAGCCGAAGTTCCTATTTTTTCCGACACGACACGGAAGTCCAAAGCAGAGACGGAGGAGAGCCACGAGGCGGCCACACCATAGGGTGGCGTGGCCCCTGGGTGTGCCAGGCCCTGGTGTGGGTCCCTCAGGCGGCCATCGACCTCACCTCTTCACCTATATAAACCCTCCGAGACGAAAACCCTAAAGAAAGGATCAGAATTCCACAAAATGTTCCGCAGCGCCGCCGCCACCTAAGAGGAGATTCGGGGGACAAAAGTCTCTGTTCTGGCACCCTGCCGGGACGGGGAAGTACCCCCGGAGCCATCTCCATCGACTCCACCGCCATCTCCATCGTCGTTGCTGACTCCCATGATGAGGAGGGAGTAGTTCTCTCTCGAGGCTAAGGGCTATACCGGTAGCTATGTGTTCATCTCTCTCTCTCTATGCGTGATCTTATTGAGAACATGAGCTTTGTAATCTAGTTGAATAAGTAGATATGTTCTGCTACTCAAGTGCTTTAATTAATCTCTACTTATCCCCACGTGTGTGAAGTTGACAGTGTGCACACCGTGTGGCACTTAGGCTAAGGTTACAGAAATACTTATCATGAGTATAATTTGAGTTGGATGTCTCTATGAGATTGTGGTGTTTGTTGGAACCATCTAGCGCTCAAGGTGATAGTGAGGGGTTATCTAGATGGGGAATGCAAACTTTAAGCTGTGCTGTTATAGCCCTACATCGTCCAACCGGAGAGTAGTTCAGGGTAGCATAATGAAGAGAAGATATTTATATGAGAGTGTCCACTAGTGAAAGTATGATCCATAGGCCTTGTTTCTAAGCATTAAAACACCGTTTACAATCAGTCATGTTACATGTTTGCTTGCTACCACTCTTATTTCAGATTGCAATTACCACTTATAATCATCCATATTACTTGTATTTCACTATCTCTTCGCCGAACTAGTGCACCTATACAACTAACAAGTGTATTGGGTGTGTTGGGGGACACAAGAGGCTTCTTGTATCTTGATTGCAGGGTTGCTTGAGAGGGATACCTTTGACCACTTCCTCCCTAAGTTCGATAAACCTTGGGTGATCCACTTAAGGGAAACTTGCTGCTGTTCTACAAACCTCTGCACTTGGAGGCCGAAACACTGTCTACAAGAATAGAAGCGTGCGTAGACATCAATCACGAGTCCCTCGACTCTGAGAAGATGTCAAGCCGTGCAGTGCAAGTTGCTTTAGCTACTGCATCCGCCTGACCCAGATGCCAAAGGGTCTCAAGCTTCCCTTTGACACCCCAAGTACGACGGGATCCAAGAGCCAAAAACTTGGCTAGAGGACTACCTAATAGTAGTATGCCATGAAGGTTCAAAAACTACTGCCATGCAGTGCCTACATCTATAGCTGAAAGGCTCTACGCGCAGTTGGCTGAAGAGACAGCCCACAAAGTTGATTAGAAACTAGGATGACCTGGTCCATAGCTTCGTCTAGAACTTCCAGGCTACTTACAAATGACCAGTGTTCATCGAAAAACTACAGGCGTGCACGCAAAGATCAAGCAAGTCAATACGCTCATACATCCAGCAATGGACCACCCCGAGGAACGCCGCAGAGGACATCTCTGAGGAGAGGGCAATCAACACCTTCAACTGCGGCCAAAGCAAGCGAGAGATCAAGGATGAGCTAGGTTGCATACAACTGAAGACCATCGATCACCTGATGGATATATCCAATTGATGGGCGGATGGTGCAAACTCTCTGCGTAGCAACCACGCACGCTTATTAGACGACGATGATGCAGCTGGCCACATAATTTTTCCAGCCCTGATGTCTTGGATCACAACCTAACCCATCCCGTCCAACTCTAGGCTATCAAGGTTGGAATTTTTTCTCCCCGTCTGACCCATGAAATGTTTCCCCGACGCGACGCATAGGAAAAGAAAAGGGTGATGCATAAAGTCTCAGCATGGTCTAGGACTAAGCGAATGACCAGAAACACGTTCATGGGGTTGTATTAGCTTTGGGTGGAGGCTTGGGATCAACCACATCCCTCTCTGGAGTTTCCACGCCTGGATCCATTCCAGAGAAAACGAACGAGGCCTGATATGTTTTTTAAGTTCCCTCGTCAATTTGTATCGGTTTGGCCGTATGAGTTTATTTATAAAATGAGGTGGAAGACCGTTTCAACTAGGCTAAGAGGTTTTAAGTTAGGACGCGACTACCTGGCGGACGCCCTGAAATAGCGCGATTCTGGCGGGCGTTTTTGACTCGCGATCCCGCGTCGACGCGCCCCGCCCCTTCCCATCACGGACGCATGACCAGGTCCAAAAAGGGAAAGCTAGCTTTTCCCCCAAAAATTGGGACCATCTTCCTCTCCAAGCAAAAAACCCAAACCCGAATCAGAAATCCCCCCAGATCTAGCGCTATCCCCCTCCCCCAATTTCGCACCTGTCCATGTCGCCTTCATCCTCTATCCAAGATCGCCATTGCAGATCCACCCTAACACCTTGATGCCCAGCACCCTGCTACTGAAAAGTGAAAAAACGAACACACAACAAAAACAACAGGTACTTCTCAAAATCAAACCTTCAATTCAGCATGATTTTCGTAGAAACGTCTCTATATGGTACTCAAGATGACAATATACTTCTGCACAACATGAAATTAAACGAAAACATGGCATCTACAACTAATTTACTCCTCAAATTTAGCATCTGAGATATGTCCAATCTTGTTCAAACTATAAGAAATCAATCATCTTAAGCTTCAGTGGCAGTATATGTTGATCCATGTATTACAAACAACTAATTTAGGACAACTAACAACTAAATAGACATGACATCCTATTTTTGCTTCATCCTAAATTCTGACAAGATGAATATTTTGGTTGAACAGCTGTGAAACCATGGATATTGACCTTAATGCGAAACCAAATCAAGAAATAGACGAAGAGGAGCATGCTGATGTTTCACACACAAATGCTATTGTGCAAGTTATGAATGAAGGTATGATGATTATATGAAATCAACTTATCCAGCAGTATTTAAACAGAAGTTATCCAGGCATATCAGTACAAGTTATCCACTAACTAAAACTACAGTTATCCAGGCATATGAGTACAAATTATCCACTAGCTAAAACTACAAGTATCCATGCATCTGAGTAGAAGTTATCCACTAGCTAAAACTACAGTTATCCATGCATATGAGTAGAAGTTGTCAACTAGCTAAAACTGTAGTTATCCATGCTTATATACATAAGTTATTGATACATTGCAAATTTATCTATAATTTTTGATGTTCCATGCTTGGTTTTATCCACTTTCTTGTGTTTTGTCCACACTTTGGAGTACTTTTCATATGATTTCTTGGCCTAACCTATTAACAAGAGCCATAGTACGAGCTGCCTGTTTTCTGCTGTTTTTAGTTCCAGGAAAGTCAGAAAATGAATATTCTCGGAATTGGACGGGACAAAAGCCAAAGTGCCTATTTTTCCGGAAGTCATCAGATGCCAGAATACGAGACGGAGAAGGGCTGGGGGCCAGCCACGCCACCTGGCCGTGCGGCCAGGCCTAGCCCACGCCAAGGGGTGGTCTGGCCGACCCCAGCACCCCCTCGGCCTCTCCTTCCGCCTATAAGATGCCCTCAGGACGAAAACCCTAAGTACCCGATCAAAAATCCACGAAAGAGTCTGTAGCCACCATCATCTTCATCCCTAGATCAGGAGGGATCTGAAGCTCTTCCTGGAACCCTGCCGGAGAGGGGAATTCACCCTGGAGGCCTTCTTCATCACCATGCAAGCCTCCGGTGTGATGTGTGAGTAGTTCATCCTTGGACTACGGATCCATGTAGTAGCTAGATGGCTGGTTCTCCTCCTTTGTGCTTTCATGTTTAGATCTTCTGAGCTCCGTTCATGATCAAGATCATCTATTTGTAATTCTGCATGTTGTGTTTGCGGGGATCCGATGGATATTGAGATGCTATTTCAGATTGATTATTGATTCTATCATGTATTTGTTATTTGTGATCTTGCATGCTTTCCGTTGTTAGTAGCTATCTTGGCCAAGTAGATGCTAGCAACTCCAAGAGTTAGTATTTATGCTCGATAGTGGGTTCATGCCTCTGGTAATCTGGGGAAGTGACAGAAATCTCTAAGGTACTAGATGTGCTGTTGCTACTAGGGAGAAAACAACAATCCTTTGTTCATAGAACAATCGTATTGTTTACATTACACGCAATTCGTAAAGCAATAATCTGTTGCTTGCAACTTAATACTGGAGGGGGTTCGGATGATAACCTGGAGGTGGATTATTAGTCATAGATGCAGTTGGATGGCGGTCTATGTATAACGTTGTAATGCCCAATCAAGTTCCAAAGGAGTCAAGATGATTAGTATATGCATGTATTGCTTTCTCGATATTTGTCAATTGCCCCGCTGTAATTTGTTCACCCAGCATGTTATCTATCTTAAGGAGAGCCACCTCTAGTGAACTATGGATCCCGGTCCTTTTCTTTTACATACAATCTAGAAACTATTTACTGCTTTGCGTTTACTTTCTGCAAACTATTACTTTCTTCCATTCGGTACATTTAATCCTTTGTTTTCAGCAAAACCGGTGAGATTGACAACCTCATCGCAAGTTGGGGACAGAGTTCTGTGGTTGTGTTGTGTAGGTCTCCACGTTGCTGCTGGCACCGGTAGTGCGCCCTGCCAACGTTCATCTTGCTACACCTTTGGGGTGTTTCCTTGCTCCTACTGGATTGATAACCTTGGTTTCGTACTGAGGGAAAACTTGCTGCTGTCCTCATCATACCTTCCTCTTGGGGTTCCCCAACGAGCTCGATATATTTTGGGCCATCAAGCATATTTTCTGGTGCTGTTGCCGGGGATTCAAGGACATCTTTACAAGGGGAGTCCCTCATAACCAATCTCTTTACTTTGTTATTTTTGTTTTGTTAGTTTTTTTTGCTTTGTTTGCTTGTTTCTTTATCAAAAACACAAAAAAAATTAGTTTTACTAGTTTGGTTTCTTATTTGAAAACACAAAAAAATGACTACTCTTGAAAACACTAAGTTGTGTGACTTCACTAGCACCAACAACAATGATTTTATGAGCACACCTATTGCTCCACCTATGCCTGAAGATACTTTCTTTGAGATAAAACCTTCTTTGCTCAATCTTGTTATGAGAACAATTTTCTAGTATTGGTAATGAAGATGCTGCTGCCCATCTAAATAACTTTGTTGAACTTTGTGAGATGCAAAAGCATAGGGATGTAGATGGTGATATTATTAAGCTGAAATTGTTTCCTTTCTCTTTGAGAGGAAAAGCTAAAGAATGGTTGAATTCCTTAACTAGGAATAGTATTGATTCTTGGACTAAGTGCAAAGATGCTTTTATTGGAAAATACTATCCTCCTGCTAAGATTATATCTATGAGAAGTGAAATAATGAAGTTTAAACAACTTGATAATGAGCATGTTGCTCAAGCTTGGGAAAGAATGAAATCTTTGGTAAAGAATTGTCCCACTCATGGACTAACTGCTTGGATGATCATCCAAACTTTTTATGCAGGATTGAACTATTCTTGAAGTAACCTATTGGAATCTGCTGCTAGAGGTACCATTATGACCATCACTTTGGGTGCTGCAACAAAACTTCTGGACAATATGATGGTTAATTATTCTAAATGGCATACTGAGAGAGCTCCACAAGGTCGGAAGGTAAATTCTGTTGAGGAAACCTCCTCCTTGAGTGATAAGATTGATATTATTATGTCTATGCTTGTTAATGGGAAAGCCAATATTGATCCAAATAATGTTTCTTTAGCCTCTTTGGTTGCTCAAGAAGAGCAAGTTGATGTGAACTTCATAAGAAATAACAATTTTGGCAACAATGCTTATGGTAATAAAAATTATAGGCCCTACCCTCCTAATAATACTTATGGTTATAATGGTAAACCTGGATTACCTAGTGAAGGAAGAATTTTAGAAGTTGAAAGAGCCACTAAAAACTTCATGCAAATGCAATATGAGCAAAATAAACTATTCACTAAAACTATGGAGGAACAATCTATCATTTTGAATAACATTAGCCATCAACTTGAGAGTCTAAATAGGGAAATTCCTAGTTTACAATTGAAACTCTCTAATGCTGAAAGAAATATATCATCTTTGTCTGAAGCTCAATCTTCATTGATTAATAAAATGGCCGCTAAACCTGAAACTAATGATAATCCCTTTGCAACTACTAATGCCATACAAGTAAGAATTGATGAAAATGTTAGACTATTAGCTGAATTACATGCTAAGTGGGAAAGAGAAGATGAAATTGCTAGAAACATTAGTGTTTCTACTATTACCACCACTAGTGTTGAGGCTAGTAATAGTTCTTGTTGTGGAATTGGCCACGACAGATGCTAGAGGGTAGCTTACATAGAGAAAAGGGCAAGGCGGGTAGGAGAATCCGGGAGCAAGATTGGCACACGATGTACCTAGGTTCACGTCCCCTCGGTGGAGGATCGCTACGTCCTGCTGTCAATCCAATATATGATCATAGATTAGTTTACATGGAGCCGTCGGAGGCGAAGGGGGAGACTAGATCTAATATGTTGTGGAGAGATCTAATACGACGTACCCCATGGGGGTGCCCCTGATGGCTTTATATATGCAGCCAGTTAGGGTTTACAAGTGCTAATGGGCCTTTTATTGGAGTCGCTGTCTTGGGTTTCTAGTCGGCGTGGCGTCTGGGTCCAGTACGTGCCAATCACCGTATACGGCGAGTCGACCCTCTCTAGGCTTGGCTTCAGTCGGCTCGCTCCAGCTAGCGACCCCGCTTCATGGGTATACCCCGATTGGTATTCCCCCATTAGTAGTCCCCGAGCGCGTCTGGGACTCGGCGATGACTTCAAGCTAATGAATCGGTGCAGGCGATTTTAGGGTGGAGTCGATGGCGAGTCGTTGGCGAGCTCCTGAAATAGAGAAAAAGCTTATGAAGTAGTTCATTCGTCAAGGCGAGTCGACGCGCCAGGGTGGAGTCACCATTGGGTGGAGTCACCCTTTGGAGAAGTTTGGCCGGCGCCTTGTCAACTTGCTGTTGTACAGGACGCGGAGGCCACCAAATCATTGATGGTGAAGTCGCTAAGTCGGTGCAAGGGAATACGTGAGACGAGTCTGTGAGGGATGAGTCCCCGAGCATGTTGAGTACGCGAGGGAGAGTCCGCGGTGGCGAGTCCCGAGCGTGTTGAGTACACGAGGGCAAGTCCGCGGTGGCGAGTCCCCAAGCGTGTTGAGTACACGAGGGCGAGTCCACGGTGGCGAGTCTGAAGGAAATATGCCCTGAGAGGCAATAATAAAGTTGTTATTATGTATTCCTTGTATATGATAGATGTTTATTTTGCATGCTATAATTGTATTGATAGGAAACATCAATACATGTGTGTTCAATAAACAAAAAGGGTTCGTAGTTATGCCTCTCTTATAGACTAGCTTGTTGATTAACAAGATGATCAAGGTTTCCTGATCATGGACATTGGAAGTTGTTAATAACAAGGTCACAACATTTGTGAAATGATGTGATGAACATTCATCCGAAGTATAGCATTACGATCAAGTCATTATATTTATATTGCTATAACATCATACGAAGTAATCTTTATCCTTACACCATGAGATCATGTTAATTGCTAACACCGGAAGAGTATCTTGATAACATCAAACATCACACCATAACAGGGTGACTATAAAGATGGGTTCAGTACTACGAAGGTGTTACGTTGAGGCTCATGGATCAAGGGTGGAATTTGTCAATCCAGATGACGGATAGATATACTCTGGGCCCTATCGGTGATATCACATTAGGATAGCTTGCAAGCAAGTGATGTGATCACTAGAATGTTATATCACGGGAACGAGAAAAGAGTGCATGTCGGTAACGAGATCAAACTAGGTATGGAGATATCGATGATTGAATCTCGGAGATGTAATATATCGAGAGACAAAGGGATTTAGTTACAAGCATTAAAGGTTCTCACGATCACAGGAGTCATCGTTGAATGTGTAGGAGTCATTACGGATCTCCAGGTCCTGCTGCTGATTATTGATCGGAGAAGGGTCTCGATCATGTCTGCATTATTCGCGAACCGTAGGGTGGCACACTTAAGAGTTACCGGACACCATTTTGGAGCACATATGTTTCAGACGAAAGAATTGCAAAGCGCAGGAATTGTTTCAATAGAAACCGGAAATTGTTTTGGGTGAAATTGCAGAAGGTGGTTCTGCATGTGATATTGAAATATTGCAAGGGTCTATATGTGAATGTTTTTTAATTAAAGTAATTAACAAAATTCTGAATAAATTTAATAAAAAGAGTTTTATTAAATGAGAGAGCATTAAATTTGGAGAAATGTAATGCATTTAAAGTGGAGACATTAAAAGGGAATGTGAAGAGGCATTTTAATGTGGAGGGGTTACCACCACATGAATGGGGGAGGTGAGGGGTCACCCCCCATGCGCCTGCCATGGAGAGAGGGGGCACCCCCTCATCCTATAAAAGGCCACCCATTCCCTCCTTCATCCACACACCTCCTTGTGAAGGATCTCTCTCCCCCTCTAGAATTATTCCCCCATGGTCTCGGATTAGCGAGATACATGTTCCTGGTAGCACTTCATCTGGAAGGAGTTGCTGCTTCCGCTGGATCGCTGGAGCGAGGAGGTGGAGGTTGTCCGGTGGCTTGAACGTGTGTGCGAGGACGGATGCGCTGCTGATTTGCGGCGCTCGGACTTCCACACGATCTTGAGATCGGCAAGCGTACGACTACATCAACCACGAGTTCCTACTCGTTAACAAAACTCGTTGTCTTTGAAGGTAAGTTCTCCATGGATGTATGTCCACCTATTGCTCTGTATCTAGTAGATAGATCTTGGCGTATAGTTCTCATCATAGGAAATTTTTCGTTTTCTATGTTGCGGACCCAACAGTGGTATCAGAGCCTGATCTATGCGTAGGTGCTTTGCACGGATAGTACACATATGTTTATATGTGGGCGATGATGATCATGTTATTGCATCTTCTATATACTTTGGATATTGGTGGCATAGTGGGATGAAGCGGCCCGGACCAACCTTACATGTCATCGTACATGAGACCGGTTCCACGACTGACATGCAACTAGTTTTGCATAAGTGGCTAGCGGGTGTCTGTCTCTCCTACTATAGTCAATATCTGATTTACAACGAGTTGCTAATAACTTGGTTATCCTCGTTGTGGTTCATGTTCGCAGGTAAGACCGGTTCTATCTCCGAAAGCCCTAAGCCACGTAAAACTTGCAATTGATAAATTAGAGGCATCTAGTTTAGATCGTTGCTGGGCTAGTGTCTTGATATGGTATTGTTGTAAGTAGATGTATGATAGATACTCTTACAACTCACTTAACGTGTAAGTTCCATAGACCTTGGCCTTACACACAAAGGAATGATAGAGATCATACCACGATGCAAATGATAGAGATCAAATGCATGGACCATATCACCTCACTTCACACATTAGCATCTTATATTGCTAGTTTGGCGCTTTTGGTAGCATTATAAGATGATCCCTCATTTAGATATCAAGATAAAATGTGTTCTTCCTTAAGTATGCACCGTTTTGTGGATCTTGTTTTGAGGCATCACGTGATGATCGGGTGTTCTCGACTCTACGCTTTCATACAACGGGTGTAAGACAGTTTTACACACGCAAATACTAAGGTTCTTACTTGACGAGCCTAGCATGTACAGACATGGCCTCGGAACACGGACCGAAAGGTTAAGCATGAGTCATATAGTTGATATGATGCCCATATAGATGCTCGCCTTTGAAGCTACACCGACTCACGTGATGATCGAACTTGGTGTAGTGGATTTGGTTCATGTAATCACCAAAAGGACACGAGGGATGTCGTTTTTGAGTGGGAGTTCATTAGTAATTTGGATTAGTTGAACTCAATCAATCATAAACTTGGTCTAAATATATTTTACAAATTCTGTTGTAGATGGCACCACCTGCTTTTATTTTCAATGTGTTCATGGAGAAAGAGAAGCTTGCTGCGAATGATAGCAACTTCACCAATTGGGCTATGAATTTGAGGATTCTCCTCACTGCTGCACAAAAGCAATATGTGCTAGAGGCGCCGCTAGGCCCCCCGCCAGCTCCTGATGCCCCTGACGAGGAAAAGAACGTCTATATAACTCGTCAGGAGGACCACAACTTAGTTCATTGCGGCATACTGTATGGGCTAGAGCCAGAACTTCGAAAACGTTTCGAAAATGGCAATGCCTTTGATACCTTGGGAGAATTGAAAATGATTTTCGATACCCATGCTGCCGTAGAGAGTTATAATGCTTCTGAAAAGTTCTTTAGCTGCATGATGGAAGAGAACAGCTCTATTAGTGAGCACGTACTCAAAATGTCTGGGTACGCCGATAAGCTTGTGTCCTTGGGAATAACGATTCCCATTGACTTAGGCATACATCGTGTTCTCCAATCTCTACCACCTAGCTACAAGAGCTTCGTGATGAACTATAATATGCAGGGCATGAAGAAGTCTCTTCCCGAGCTTCTGTCAATGCTTAAGACTGCAGAAGTGGAGATTAGGAAAGAACATCAAGTGTTGATGATCAATAAGACAACCGGTTTCAAGAAGGACAAGAAAGGCAAGCAGAAGGGAAAGAAGGGTGGCAAATCTGTTGCCGAGCCTGAAAAGAAACCCCGAGATGGCCCTAAGTCTGACACTGAGTGCTACTATTGCAAGGGTACTGGCCATTGGAAGCGCAACTGCCCCAAGTATTTGGCGGACAAGAAGGCTGGCAAGGCAAACAAACGTATATGTGATATACATGTTATTGATGTGTACCTGACTAGTACTCGCAGTAGCACCTGGGTATTTGAGACGGGATCGGTTGCTAATATATGTAACTCGGTTCAGGGGCTGCGGAACAAGCGACAACTAGCAAGGGATGAGGTCATGATGCGGGTCGGCAATGGATCAAGAGTTGATGTGATCGCTGTCGGAACGCTGCCTCTCCGTATGCCGTCGGGATTAGTTATAAACCTGAATAATTGTTATTTGGTGCCTACACTGAGCATGAACATTGTATCCGGATCGTGTTTGATGCAAAGTGGTTATTCGTTTAAGTCTGAAAACAATGGTTGTTCGATTTATATGAATAATATCTTTTATGGTCATGCACCTGTGTTGAATGGTTTATTTCTGTTGGATCTCGCTAGTAGTATTACGCATATTCATAATGTTGATGCTAAAAGGATTAAACTTGATAATGATATATCTACATATATGTGGCACTGCCGTCTAGGTCATATTGGCGTTAAACGCATGAAGAAACTCCATTCTGATGGACTTTTGGAATCACTTGATTTTGAATCATTTGATACATGTGAGCCATGCCTTATGGGCAAGATGACTAGAACGCCGTTTTCCGGTTCAATGGAACGGGCGACAGATTTATTGGAAATCATACATACTGATGTGTGTGGACCAATGAGTGTGTCGGCGCGAGGTGGATATCGTTATTTTGTTACTTTCACGGATGATTTGAGTAGATACGGGTATATCTATTTGATGAAACATAAGTATGAAACCTTTGAAAGGTTCAAAGAATTTCAGAATGAAGTGGAAAATCATCGTAACAGAAAGATCAAATTTCTGCGGTCCGACCGTGGAGGAGAGTATCTTAGTTACGAGTTTAGCACACATATGAAAGACTGTGGAATAGTTTCACAACTCACGCCTTCCGGAACACCACAACGTAATGGTGTGTCAGAACGTCGTAATCGTACTTTATTAGATATGGTTCGATCTATGATGTCTCTGACTGACTTGCCACTGTCATTTTGGGGTTATGCACTGGAAACCGCTGCAATCACTTTAAATAGGGCACCATCTAAATCCGTTGAAAAGACACCGTATGAATTATGGTTTGGAAACAAACCTAAGTTGTCATTTCTTAAAGTTTGGGGATGCGATGTTTATGTGAAGAAACTTCAACCGGATAAACTCGAACCCAAAGCGGAAAAATGCGTCTTCATAGGATACCCTAAGGAAACGATTGGGTATACCTTCTATCACAGATCCGAGGGCAAGGTCTTTGTTGCCAAGAATGGATCCTTTCTTGAGAAGGAGTTTCTCGCGAAAGGTGTGAGTAGTCGGAAGGTAGAACTCGAATAGGTTATTGAACCTTCTCTTCATGAAATGGCGAGTAGCGCAGCTCCAGAAGTTGTTTCGGAGTTGACTTCACCTAATGAAGAGAGAGCTAATGATATTGATCATGAAACTCTGAAAGAGGACACTACCGAACCTCGCAGGTCAAGCAGGACACGTGCAGCTCCTGAACTGTACGGCAATCCTGTTATGAATTTCATGATTGATGAAATAGATGACCCTGCGACGTATGAAGAATCTATGATGAGCCCTGATTCCAACAAATGGCTAGAAGCCATGAAATCGAGATGGAATCCATGTATGAAAACCAGGTTTGGACCTTGGTGGACTTACCTCACGATCGAAAGGCCGTTGAGAATAAATGGATTTTCAAAAGAAAAACTGATGCTGATGGTAATATAACCATCTATAAGGCTCGACTTGTCGCAAAGGGGTTTTGACAAATTCAAGGAGTTGACTACGATGAGACATTCTCTCCCGTAGCGATGCTTAAGTCGGTTAGGATTATGTTAGCAATTGCTGCATATTTCGATTATGAAATATGGCAGATGGATGTCAAAACTACGTTCCTCAATGGTAATATTGAAGAAGAGTTGTATATGATACAACCTAAGGGTTTTGTCGATCCTAAGGATGCTAATTGAAGGAAATATGCCCTGAGAGGCAATAATAAAGTTGTTATTATGTATTCCTTGTATATGATAGATGTTTATTTTGCATGCTATAATTGTATTGATAGGAAACATCAATACATGTGTGTTTAATAAACAAAAAGGGTTCCTAGTTATGCCTCTCTTATAGACTAGCTTGTTGATTAACAAGATGATCAAGGTTTCTTGATCATGGACATTGGATGTTGTTAATAACAAGGTCACGGCATTTGTGAAATGATGTGATGAACATTCATCCGAAGTATAGCATTACGATCCAGTCATTATGTTTATATTGCTATAACATCATACGAAGTAATCTTTATCCTTAGACCATGAGATCATGTTAATTGCTAACACCGGAAGAGTATCTTGATAACATCAAACGTCAAACCGTAACAGGGTGACTATAAAGATGGGTTCAGTACTACGAAGATGTTATGTTGAGGCTCATGGATCAAGAGTGGAATTTGTCAATCCAGATGACGGATAGATATACTCTGGGCCCTCTCGGTGATATCACATTAGGATAGCTTGCAAGCAAGTGATGTGATCACTAGAATGTTATATCACGGGAACAAGAAAAGAGTGCATGTCGGTAACGAGATCAAACTAGGTATGGAGATACCAATGATTGAATCTCGGACATGTAATATATCGAGAGACAAAGGGATTTATTTACAAGCGTTAAAAGTTCTCACGATCACAGGAGTCATCGTTGAATGTCTAGGAGTCAGTACGGATCTCCAGGTCCCGCTGCTGATTATTGATCAGAGAAGGGTCTCGATCATGTCTGCATTATTTCCGAACCGTAGGGTGGCACACTTAAGAGTTACCGGACACCATTTTGGAGCACATATGTTTCAGACGAAAGAATTGCAAAGCGCATGAATTGTTTTAATAGAAACCGGAAATTGTTTCGGGTGAAATTCCAGAAGGTGTTTCTGCATGTGATATTGAAATATTGCAAGGGGCTATATGTGAATGTGTGTTAATTAAAGTAATTAACAAAATTCTGAATAAATTTAATAAAAAGAGTTTTATTAAATGAGAGAGCATGAAATTTGGAGAAATTTAATGCATTTAAAGTGGAGACTTTAAAAGGGAATGTGAAGAGGCATTTTAATGTGGAGGGGTTACCACCACATGAATTGGGGAGGTGAGGGGTCACCCCTCCATGAGCCGGCCATGGAGAGAGGGGGCACCCCCCTCCTCCTATGAAAGGACACCCGTTCCCTCCTTCATCCTTACACCTCCTTGTGAAGGATCTCTCTCCCCCTCTAGAATTATTCCCCCATGGTCTCGGATTAGCGAGATACATGTTCCTGATGGCATTTCGTCTGGAAGGAGTTGTTGCTTCCGCTGGATCACTGGAGCGAGGAGGTGGAGGTTGTCCGGTGGCTTGAACGTGTGTGCGAGTGCGGATGCGCTGCTGAGATGCGGCACTCGGACTTCCTCATGATCTTGAGATCGGCAAGTGTACGACTACATCAACCACGAGTTCCTACTCGTTTACAAAGCTCGTTGTCTTCGAGGGTAAGTTCTCCATGGATGTATGTCCACCCGTTGCTTTGTATCTAGTAGATAGATCTTGGCGTGTAGTTCTCATCGTAGGATTTTTTTTGTTTTCTATGCTGCGGACCCAACAGTGGTATCAGAGCCTGATCTATGCGTAGGTGCTTTGCACGGATAGTACACATATGTTTATATGTGGGCGATGATGATCATGTTATTGCATCTTCTATGTACTTTGGATATTGGTGGCATAGTGGGATGAAGCGGCCCGGACCAACCTTACATGTCATCGTACATGAGACCGGTTCCACGACTAACATGCAACTAGTTTTGCATAAGTGGCTAGCGGGTGTCTACCTCTCCTACTATAGTCAATATCTGATTTACAATGAGTTGCTAATAACTTGGTTATCCTCGTTGTGGTTCATGTTCGTAGATTAGACAGGTTCTATCTCCGAAAGCCCTAAGCCATGTAAAACTTGCAATTGATAAATTAGAGGCGCCTAGTTTAGATCGTTGCTGGGCTAGTGTTTTGATATGGTATTGTTGTAAGTAGATGTATAATAGATACTCTTACAACTCACTTAACGTGTAAGTTCCATAGACCTTGGCCTTACACACAAAGGAATGATAGACATCATACCACGATGCAAATGATAGAGATCAAATGCATGGACCATATCACCTCACTTCACACATTAGATGTTAGCATCTTATATCGCTAGTTTGGCGCTTTTGGTAGCATTTTAAGATGATCCCTCATTTAGATATCAAGATAAAATGTGTTCTTCCTTAAGTATGCACCGTTTTGTGGATCGTGTTTTGAGGCATCACGTGATGATCGGGTGTTCTCAACTCTACGCTTTCATACAACGGGTGTAAGACAGTTTTACACACGCAAATACTAAGGTTCTTACTTGACGAGCCTAGCATGTACAGACATGACCTCAGAACACGGACCGAAAGGTTAAGCATGAGTCATATAGTTGATATGATGCCCATATAGATGCTCGCCTTTGAAGCTACACCGACTCACGTGATGATCGGACTTGGTGTAGTGGATTTGGTTCATGTAATCACCAAAAGGACACGAGGGATGTCGTTTTTGAGTGGGAGTTCATTAGTAATTTGGATTAGTTGAACTCAATCTATCATAAACTTAGTCTAAATATACTTTACAAATTCTGTTGTAAATGGCACCACCTGCTTTTAATTTCAATGTGTTCATGGAGAAAGAGAAACTTGCTGCAAATGGTAGCAACTTTACCAACTGGGCTATGAATTTGACGATTCTCCTCACTGCTGCACAAAAGAAATATGTGCTAGATGCGCCGCTAGACCCCCCACCAGCTCCTGATGCCCCTGACGAGGAAAAGAACGTCTATATAACTCGTCAGGAGGACCACAACTTAGTTCATTGCGGCATACTATATGGGCTAGAGCCAGAACTTCGAAAACGTTTCAAAAATGGCAATGCCTTTGATATCATGGGAGAATTGAAAATGATTTTCGATACCCATGCTACCGTAGAGAGTTATAATGCTACAGAAAAGTTCTTTAGCTGCATGATGGAGGAAAACAGCTCCGTTAGTGAGCACGTACTCAAAATGTCTGGGTACACCGATAATCTTGTGTCCTTGGGAATGACGATTCCCATTGACTTAGGCATACATCGTGTTCTCCAATCTCTGCCACCTAGCTACAAGAGCTTCGTGATGAACTATAATATGCAGGGCATGAAGAAGTTGTTGGAATTATGCCCTAGAGGCAATAATAAATATGTTATTATTATAATTCTTGTTCATGATAAAGTTTATATTCCATGCTAGAATTGTATTAAGCGGAAACATTAATACTTGTGTGGTTTGTGAACAACACCGTGTCCCTAGTACGCCTCTATGGACTAGCTCATTGATCAATGATGGTTAAGGTTTCCTAACCATAGACATGAGTTGTCAATTGATAATGAGATCATATCATTGGGAGAATGATATGGTGGACAGACCCAAACTAAGCAAAGCTATTAGATCGTTTCATCGTGTTCGTCTTTGCGAAGCTTTTCTCATGTCAAATATTGTATTCCTTAGACCATGAGATAATACAACTCCCTGGTATCGGAAGAAAGCTTTGAGGTCATCAAACGTCATCCTATGAGAGGGTGATCATAAAGGTGTCTCTCAGGTGATCGGAAAGTATCTGTTGGGTTGTATGTATCGAGATGGGATTTGTCCCTCCCAAGTCGGAGAGATATACTTTGGGCCCACTCGGTAATCGATATCAACACCGCTTGCAAGCATGTGGTTAAGGAGTTAATCACAAAGTGATATCGGATTACGGAACGAGTAAAGTACTTGCTGTGAACGAGATTGAACTAGGTATGACGATACCGACGATCGAATCTCGGGTAAGTAAAATATCGCGAGAAGAAGGGAACATATATATGGGATTGATTGAATCCTGGCATCGTGGTTCATACGATATGATCATCGATGAATGTGTGGGAGTCAATATGGGTGCCCAGACCCCGCTGTTGATTATTGATAGAAGATCATGTCTGCATATTCTCGAACCCGCAGGGTCACACACTTAACGTGTCTCGACGCTAGGATAGATTGGATACTTGGTTTATGAATTTTTGTTCGGAGTCTCGGATGGGATCCGGGACATCACGAGAGGTTCCGGAGTGGTCCGGAGAATAAGATTCATATAAGGCAGTGCAGTTTTTGGAGTTCGGAATTGTTCCGGGTTAATCGGTATTGTACCGGAAGCTTCTAGAACCTTCCGAAAGGGGACCAACGTGGCCCCACCTTCCGGGAGGGGGCATGGGCCTATGAGGGAGTGTCCTGGCCGCATTGGGCCAGGGGCACAAGGCCCCATAGGGCCCAGCCGATCCTAGATAAGTTTAAATCGTTTAAACTAGAGATAAGATAGGGTTTCTAGAAGGGAGAGTTTAAATCGTTTAAACTAGAGATAGGCTTGGAGGATGGGAAAGGGCTGGCCGCACCCCCCCTCTATATATAGAGGGCTGGTGCGCCCCCTTCCCCCCCCCCCCACACACACCTTCCTCCAAACCCTAGTTGCCCTGCTGCCCTCCTCTCTCCCTCCCGACTGTTTGTAGGCGAAGCCCTGCGGCAGAAATTCTCCACCATATACACCACGCCGTCGTGTTGTAGATCCAATCCATCTCTCCACCATACTTGCTGGTCCGAGGAAGGAGGAGACATCGAGGTGCTGCACGTGTGCATCTCACGGAGGCACCGCCACTTGTGGTGCTAGATCGGATCGGATCGCGAGGAGGAGAAGCGAGTACGACTACATCACCCACGTTCCGACGAACGTTCCGCTGTGCGAATCTTCAAGGGTATGAAGATCTAATCCAATCTCTCTTGTTGTTTGCATCTCCTAGATTAGATCTTGGCTTTCCCTCTGTTCGCTTCCGTAGAAAATTTTGATTTACTATGCTGCGAACCCCTTCAGTGGTATCAGAGCTAGATCTATGCGTAGATGTGATTCACGAGTAGAACGCAACATGGTTGTTGCGGGCGTTGATGTTTTCTGTTGCAAGCCTCTTGTTTGTGTTCTTCTTATGACGCGGGATAGTGAGATTGAAGCGGTCCAGGCCAACCTTACGCGACGTCGTTCGCGAGACCGGCTCCGCACTTGACGTGTGGCTTGTACCACACATGCGGCTGGTGGATGTCAGTTTCTCACACTATAGTTGTCATGGGATTAACACCGGAGTTTGGCAACCATAATATCACCGTTGTGGCTTTCCGTAGGTAAGAATCGTTCTTAGCATCTACTCCCATAAGCCACGTAAAACATGCAACAACAAAGTAGAGGCGTCTAACTTGTTTTTGCAGGGAGTGTTTTCTGTGATATGGTATGGCCCAAGATGTGATGTGTATAATGTATGCGATGATCATGTTTTGTAATGTTTCACGACTTGCATGTCGATGAGTACACAACCGGCAGGAGCCATATGGTTGTCTTTATAATTGTGTATGACCTGCGAATCAACTTCTTATACGCCATGTAATAGCTTTACTTTATCGCTAAGTAGTTAGCAATAGTTGTAGTTGCTATTCGTGGTGGAGGCAATCATGGTGGAGTGATGGAGATCATGCCGGAACGCACAAGATGGAGATCATTGCGCGAAGATTGGCTATACCATGTCACATAAAGTTATATGCATGTGATGTTTATCCTTTTGTGTATCTTATTATGCTTAGATCGCGACGGTAGCATTATAAGATGATTCCTCACTTAAAGATCAAGATAAAACTGTGTTCTCCCCAAGTATGCACCGTTGCGAAAGTTCGTCGTGTCCAAGCATCATGTGATGATCGGGTGCTATAGACTCTACATTCACATACAACGGGTGCAAGCCAGTTTTGCACACGCGGAAATACTTGGGTCTAACTTGACGAGCCTAGCATGTACAGACATGGCCTCGGAACACAAGAACCGAAAGGTTAAGCATGTGTCATATGAATGATATGATCGACACTTCGTTGTCCACCATTGAAACCACATCTCTTCTCATGAAGATCGGATTAGGTGTGGTGAATTTGGATCGTGTTCACTAAACAACTTGAGGGATGTTGAATTTAGTGGGAGTTCATCTAGTAATTTGATTAAGTTGAACTATTTATCATGAACATAGTCTAAATTGTACTTGCAAATACTGTAGATCACATGGCCAAGTCCAACTTCAACTTCAACGTTTTTGCTGAGAAAGAAAAGCTTAGAAACAATGGGTCTAACTTCACCAACTGGTTCCGCAATCTAAGAATCATTCTGTCTGGCGGACAAAAGGACTATGTCCTTGAGAAAGCGTTAGGTAACCCCCCTGCTGCAACTGCGCCGGCTGATGAGAAAGCTGTCTATCAGTCGTGCAAAGATGATTATGGTGTGATTAAGAGCACCATGTTGTTTGCTAT
The DNA here is from genome assembly GCA_916181665.1 of Avena sativa. NCBI lineage: Eukaryota > Viridiplantae > Streptophyta > Magnoliopsida > Poales > Poaceae > Avena > Avena sativa. The sequence goes on from OV702289.1 coordinate 692,052,617, forward strand.
GGAACCGGAACTTCAAAATCGTTTTGAAAACTATCCCGGGCCCTTTGAGATTCTCGAGGAGCTGAAAACCATGTTTCAGACTCAGGCCCGTTCTGAGAGATATGAGATCTCTGAGAAGTTCTTTAACTGCAAGATGGAGGAAGGGAGTTCCGTTAGTGAGCACGCCATTAAGATGTCGGGCTACACTCAACGCCTTGAGCAACTGGACTGCAAGATTCCAGAGGAGCTCAAGATTGACAGGGTTCTGCAATCACTCCCTCCCAGCTACAAAAGTTTTGTAGTGACTCATAATCAGATTGGTTCCACTGATACGATCACCGAGCTCTTCGCAAAGCTGAAGGCTGCGGAGGTGGACATCAAGAAGGATAATCATGTGTTGATGGTCAACAAGCCCTCCTTTAAGAAAGGTAAAGGTGCAAAGAAGCCCTTCAAGAAAGGCGGCGGCAAGCGCGTTGCCCCTGCTGAGAAGAAGCTCAAGTCTGGTCCTAAGCTGGACACTGAGTGCTTCTATTGCAAGGACAAGGGTCACTGGAAGCGCAACTGTCCGAAGTATTTAGCGGACAAGAAGGCTGGCACCATCAAAGGTATATTTGATATACATGTTATTGATGTTTTCCTTACTAGCCCTCGTTGTAGTGCCTGGGTATTTGATACTGGTTCAGTTGCTAATATTTGTAACTCGAAACAGGAGCTACGGAATAGACGGCGGCTTGCGAGGGATGAGGTGACGATGCGCGTTGGCAACGGATCAAGAGTTGATGTGATGGCCGTCGGCACGCTCTCCTTAGTTTTACCTTCGGGATTAGTTTTAAACCTTAATAAATGTTATTATGTGCCTGCGTTGAGCATGAACATTATTTCTGGATCGTGTTTATTGCAAGACGGTTATTCATTTAAATCGGAGAATAATGGTTGTTCTATTTATATGAGTAACATCTTTTATGGTCATGCACCTCTTGTGAATGGTTTATTTCTTCTAAATCTCGAAAGGGATGAAACACACATCCATAACATTGAGGCTAAGAGATGCAAAGCAGATAGTGATAATACTACTTATTTGTGGCACTGTCGTCTAGGTCATATTGGAGTAAAGCGCATGAAGAAACTCCATTCTGATGGACTTTTGGAGTCTCTTGATTTTGAATCATTTGACACATGCGAACCATGCCTCATGGGCAAGATGATCAAAACCCCGTTCTCCGGTATGATGGAGCGAGCAACGGACTTGTTGGAAATCATACATACCGATGTATGCGAACCGATGAGTGTTTCGACGCGCGGTGGATATCGCTATTTTCTCACTTTTACCGATAACTTAAGTAGATATGGGTATATCTATTTAATGAAACATAAATCTGAAACGTTTGAAAAGTTTAAAGAATTTCAGAATGAAGTGGAGAACCATCATAACAAAAAGATTAAGTTTCTACGATCCGATCGTGGGGGCGAGTATCTGAGTTATGATTTTCTCACGCATCTTAAAGCAAGTGGAATCGTTTCACAACTCACGCCACCCGGAACACCACAGCGCAATGGTGTGTCTGAACGCCGAAATCGAACCCTATTAGATATGGTCCGATCGATGATGTCTCTTACTGATTTGCCGTTATCATTTTGGGGTTATGCATTAGAAACCGCTGCATTCACTTTAAATAGGGCTCCATCTAAATCCGTTGAGACGACACCGTATGAACTGTGGTTTGGTGCTAAACCTAAGTTGTCGTTTCTTAAAGTTTGGGGATGCGAAGCTTACGTCAAGAAGTTGATGCCGGACAAGCTCGAACCCAAAGCGGAGAAATGCGTCTTCATAGGATACCCTAAGGAAACTATTGGGTATACCTTCTATCACAGAACCGAAGGCAAAGTGTTTGTCGCAAAGAACGGTTCCTTTCTTGAGAAGGAGTTTCTCTCGAAAGAAGTGAGTGGGAGGAAAGTAGAGCTAGACGAGGTTATTGAACCTTCTCTTGAATTGGAGAGTAGCGCAGCACCTGAAATTGTTCCAGTGCCGCCTGCACCAACAATAGAGGAAGCTAATGACAAGGATCATGAAGCTTCGGACGATGCTGCTACTGAACGTCGCAGGTCGACAAGGTCGCGTGCCCCTCCTGAGTGGTACGGCAACCCTGTCTTGATTGTCTTGTTAGTAGAAGACAGCGAACCTACGAACTATGAGGAAGCGATGATGAGCCCAGACTCTGAGAAATGGCTAGAAGCCATGAAATCCGAATTGGGATCCATGAGCGAAAACCAAGTATGGACTTTGGTGGACCCTCCTAGCGACCGAAAGGCCGTTGAGTGCAAATGGATCTTCAAGAAGAAAACGGACGCGGATGGTAATGTTACCTCTATAAAGCACGGCTTGTTGCGAAAGGTTTTCGACAAGTTCAAGGTGTTGACTACAATGAGACTTTCTCTCCCGTAGCGATGTTTAAGTCCATTCGGATTTTATTAGCAATTGCTGCGTTTCATGATTATGAAATATGGCAGATGGATGTCAAGACTGCTTTCCTCAATGGCAACATTGATGAAGAGTTGTATATGATGCAACCCGAAGGTTTTGTCGATCCTAAGGATGCTGATAAAGTATGCAAACTTCAGCGTTCCATTTATGGACTGAAGCAAGCGTCTCGGAGTTGGAACCTTCGTTTTGATCAAGTGATCAAGAGTTTTGGATTTGTTCCAAATTGCTACGAAGCTTGCATCTACAAGAAAGTGAGTGGGAGCTCGGTGACGTTTCTGGTACTATATGTGGATGACATATTGATTATTGGAAATGACATCGACATGCTTAACGATGTGAAGAGTTATTTGAACAAGTGTTTTTCAATGAAAGACCTAGGTGAAGCTGCTTATATATTGGGCATCAAAATCTATAGAGATAGACAAAGACGCCTGATAGCTTTAAGCCAGAGTACATACCTAGACAAAGTTCTGAAAAGGTTCAGGATGGATAAGGCATTGAAAGGTTCAGTGCCTATGTTGTCAGGTAAGATATTGAGCAAGGCTCAGTGTCCAGCTACGGTAAATGATAGGGAAGCTATGAGCAAAGTGCCTTATGCCTCGGCCATAGGTTCCATCATGTATGCCATGCTGTGTACTAGACCGGATGTGTCCAATGCTCTTAGTTTGACGAGCAGATATCAAAGTGATCCAGGAGTGGAACACTGGACAGCCGTGAAGAACATCCTAAGGTACCTAAATAGGACTAAAGAAATGTTCTTAGTCTATGGGGGTGATGAACAGCTCGTCGTAAAAGGTTACGTTGATGCTAGTTTCGACACCGACAAGGATGATTGTAAATCTCAGACAGGATACGTGTATATTTTGAATGGAGGAGCTGTGAGCTGGAGAAGCTGCAAGCAAAGCGTGATCGCGGGATCTACAGTAGAAGCGGAATACATGGCTGCTGCAGAAGCGTCAAGTGAAGGAGTTTGGATCAGAAACTTCCTCACTGAGCTTGGCGTGGTTCCAAGTGCATTGGACCCACTGGAGATATTGTGTGACAACACTGGCGCCATAGCACTCGCTAAGGAACCAAGATATCATCCAAAGACCAAGCATATCAACCGCAAGTTTCATATAATCCGAGATTATATAGCAGATGGAGATCTGAAGATCAGCAAAGTACATACAGATCTGAATGCTGCAGATCCATTGACTAAACCTCTTCCACGTGTAAAACATGATCAGCACCTCAGTGCCATGGGTGTGAGATTGTTGCCAAATGTAAACTAGATTATTGACTCTAGTGCAAGTGGGAGACTGTTGGAATTATGCCCTAGAGGCAATAATAAAGATGATATTATTATAATTCTTGTTCATGATAAAGTGTGTGCCCATACCCCGCTGTTGATTATTGATAGAAGATCATGTCTGCATATTCTCGAACCCGCAGGGTCACACACTTAACGTGTCTCGACGCTAGGATAGATTGAATACTTGGTTTATGAATTTTTGTTCGGAGTCTCGGATGGGATCCGGGACATCACGAGAGGTTCCGGAGTGGTCCGGAGAATAAGATTCATATAAGGCAGTGCAGTTTTTGGAGTTCGGAATTGTTCCGGGTTAATCGGTATTGTACCGGAAGCTTCTAGAACCTTCCGGAAGGGGACCAACGTGGCCCCACCTTCCGGGAGGGGGCATGGGCCTATGAGGGAGTGTCCTGGCCGGATTGGGCCAGGGGCACAAGGCCCCATAGGGCCCAACCGATCCTAGATAAGTTTAAATCGTTTAAACTAGAGATAAGATAGGGTTTCTAGAAGGGAGAGTTTAAATCGTTTAAACTAGAGATAGGCTTGGAGGATGGGCAAGGGCTGGCCGCACCCCCCCTCTATATATAGAGGGCTGGTGCGCCCCCTTCCCCCCCACACACACCTTCCTCCAAACCCTAGTTCCCTGCTGCCCTCCTCTCTCCCTCCCGACTGTTTGTAGGCGAAGCCCTGCGGCAGAAATTCTCCACCATATACACCACGCCGTCGTGTTGTAGATCCAATCCATCTCTCCACCATACTTGCTGGTCCGAGGAAGGAGGAGACGTCGAGGTGCTGCACGTGTGCATCTCACGGAGGCACCGCCACTTGTGGTGCTAGATCGGATCGGATCGCGAGGAGGAGAAGCGAGTACGACTACATCACCCACGTTCCGACGAACGTTCCGCTGTGCGAATCTTCAAGGGTATGAAGATCTAATCCAATCTCTCTTGTTGTTTGCATCTCCTAGATTAGATCTTGGCTTTCCCTCTGTTCGCTTCCGTAGAAAATTTTGATTTACTATGCTGCGAACCCCTTCAGAAGTCTCTTCCCGAGCTTCTGTCAATGCTTAAGACTGCAGAAGTGGAGATTAGGAAAGAACATCAAGTGTTGATGATCAATAAGACCACCGGTTTCAAGAAGGACAAGAAAGGCAAGCAAAAGGGAAAGAAGGGCGCCAAATCTGTTGCCGCGCCTGAAAAGAAACCCCGAGCTGGCCCTAAGTCTGACATCGAGTGCTACTATTGCAAGGGGACTGGCCATTGGAAGCGCAACTGCCCCAAGTATTTGGCGGACAAGAAGGCCGGCAAGGAAAACAAAGGTATATGTGATATACATGTTATTGATGTGTACTTGACTTGTACTCGCAGTAGCACCTGGGTATTTGATACGGGATCGGTTGCTAATATATGTAACTCGGTTCAGGGGCTGCGGAACAAGCGACAACTAGCAAGGGATGAGGTCACGATGCGGGTCGGCAACGGATCAAGAGTTGATGTGATCGCCGTCGGAACGCTGCCTCTCCATATGCCGTCGGGATTAGTTATAAACCTGAATAATTGTTATTTGGTGCCTACACTGAGCATGAACATTGTATTCAGATCGTGTTTGATGCAAAGTGGTTATTCATTTAAGTCTGAAAACAATGGTTGTTCGATTTATATGAATAGTATCTTTTATGGTCATGCACCTGTGTTGAATGGTTTATTTCTGTTGGATCTCAATAGTAGTATTACGCATATTCATAATATTGATGCTAAAAGGATTAAACTTGATAATGATATATCTACATATATGTGGCACTGCCGTCTAGGTCATATTGGCGTTAAACGCATGAAGAAACTCCATTCTGATGGACTTTTGGAATCACTTGATTTTGAATCATTTGATACATGTGAGCCATGCCTTATGGGCACGATGACTAGAACGCTGCTTTCCGGTTCAATGGAACGGGCGACAGATTTATTGGAAATCATACATACTGATGTGTGTGGACCAACGAGTGTGTCGGCGCGAGGTGGATATCGTTATTTTGTTACTTTCACAGATGATTTGAGTAGATATGGGTATATCTATTTGATGAAACACAAGTCTGAAACGTTTGAAAAGTTCAAAGAATTTCAGAATGAAGTGGAAAATCATCGTAACAGAAAGATCAAATTTCTACGGTCCGACCGTGGAGGAGAGTATCTTAGTTACGAGTTTAGCACACATATGAAAGACTGTGGAATAGTTTCTCAACTCACGCCTGCCGGAACACCACAACGTAATGGTGTGTTAGAACGTCGTAATCGTACATTATTGGATATGGTTCGATCTATGATGTCTCTGACTGACTTGCCACTGTCATTTTGGGGTTATGCACTGGAAACCGCTGCATTCACTTTAAATAGGGCACCATCTAAATCCGTTTAAAAGACACCGTATGAATTATGGTTTGGAAACAAACCTAAGCTGTCATTTCTTAAAGTTTGGGGATGCGATGTTTATGTGAAGAAACTTCAACCGGATAAACTCGAACCCAAAGCGGAAAAATGCGTCTTCATAGGATACCCTAAGGAAACGATTGGGTATACCTTCTATCACAGATCCGAGGGCAAGGTCTTTGTTGCCAAGAATGGATCCTTTCTTGAGAAGGAGTTTCTCGCGAAAGGTGTGAGTAGTCGGAAGGTAGAACTCGAAGAGGTTATTGAACCTTCTCTTCATGAAATGGCGAGTAGCGCAGCTCCAGAAGTTGTTTCGGAGTTGACTTCACCTAATGAAGAGAGAGCTAATGATATTGATCATGCAACTCCGAAAGAGGACACTACCGAACCTCGCAGGTCAAGCAGGACACATGCAGCTCCTGAACTATACGACAATCCTGTTATGAATTTCATGATTGATGAAATAGATGACCCTGCGACGTATGAAGAAGCGATGATGAGCCCTGATTCCAACAAATGGCTAGAAGCCATGAAATCCGAGATGGAATCCATGTACGAAAACCAGGTTTGGACCTTGGTGGACTTACCTCACGATCGAAAGGCCGTTGAGAATAAATAGATTTTCAAAAGAAAAACTGATGCTGATGGTAATGGTAATGTAACCATCTATAAGGCTCGACTTGTCGCAAAGGGGTTTTGACAAATTCAAGGAGTTGACTACGATGAGACATTCTCTCCCGTAGCGATGCTTAAGTCGGTTAGGATTATGTTAGCAATTGCTGCATATTTCGATTATGAAATATGGCAGATGGATGTCAAAACTACGTTCCTCAATGGTAATATGGAAGAAGAGTTGTATATGATACAACCTAAGTGTTTTGTCGATCCTAAGGATGCTAATTGAAGGAAATATGCCCTGAGAGGCAATAATAAGGGTGTTATTATGTATTCCTTGTATATGATAGATGTTTATTTTGCATGCTATAATTGTATTGATAGGAAACATCAATACATGTGTGTTTAATAAACAAAAAGGGTTCCTAGTTATGCCTCTCTTATAGACTAGCTTGTTGATTAACAAGATGATCAAGGTTTCCTGATCATGGACATTGGATGTTGTTAATAACAAGGTCACGGCATTTGTGAAATGATGTGATGAACATTCATCCGAAGTATAGCATCACGATCAAGTCATTATGTTTATATTGCTATAACATCATACGAAGTAATCTTTATCCTTAGACCATGAGATCATGTTAATTGCTAACACCGGAAGAGTATCTTGATAACATCAAACATCACACCGTAACAGGGTGACTATAAAGATGGGTTCAGTACTACGAAGATGTTATGTTGAGGCTCATGGATCAAGAGTGGAATTTGTCAATCCAGATGACGGATAGATATACTTTGGGCCCTCTCGGTGATATCACATTAGGATAGCTTGCAAGCAAGTGATGTGATCACTAGAATGTTATATCACGGGAACAAGAAAAGAGTGCATGTCGGTAACGAGATCAAACTAGGTATGGAGATACCAATGATCGAATCTCGGAGATGTAATATATCGAGAGACAAAGGGATTTATTTACAAGCGTTAAAGGTTCTCATGATCACAGGAGTCATCGTTGAATGTGTAGGAGTCAGTACGGATCTCCAGGTCCCGCTGCTGATTATTGATCAGAGAAGGGTCTCGATCATGTCTGCATTATTTCCGAACCGTAGGGTGGCACACTTAAGAGTTACCGGACACCATTTTGGAGCACATATGTTTCAGACGAAAGAATTGCAAAGCGCATGAATTGTTTTAATAGAAACCGGAAATTGTTTCGGGTGAAATTGCAGAAGGTGTTTCTGCATGTGATATTGAAATATTGCAAGGGGCTATATGTGAATGTTTGTTAATTAAAGTAATTAAAAAAATTCTGAATAAATTTAATAAAAATAGTTTTATTAAATGAGAGAGCATTAAATTTGGAGAAATTTAATGCATTTAAAGTGGAGACTTTAAAAGGGAATGTGAAGAGGCATTTTAATATGGAGGGGTTACCACCACATGGGAGTTGAGGGGTCACCCCCCCATGCGCCGGCCATGGAGAGAGGGGGCACTCCCCTCCTCCTATAAAAGGCCACCCATTCCCTCCTTCATCCTTACACCTCCTTGTGAAGGATCTCTCTCCCCCTCTAGAATTATTCGCCCATGGTCTCGGATTAGCGAGATACATGTTCCCGGTGGCATTTCGTCTGGAAGGAGTTGCTGCTTCCGCTGGATCGCTGGAGCGAGGAGGTGGAGGTTGTCCGGTGGCTTGAACGTGTGTGCGAGTGCGGATGCGCTACTGAGTTGCGGCGCTCGAACTTCCTCACGATCTTGAGATCGACAAGTGTACGACTACATCAACCACGAGTTCCTACTCGTTAACAAAGCTCGTTGTCTTCGAGGGTAAGCTCTCCATGGATGTATGTCCACCCGTTGCTTTGTATCTAGTAGATAGATCTTGGCGTGTAGTTCTCATCGTAGGAAATTTTTTGTTTTCTATGCTGCGGACCCAACAGTAATAAGGTGTGCAAACTTCAGCGATCCATCTATGGACTGAAGCAAGCATCACGAAGTTGGAATCTCCGCTTTGATGAGGTGATCAAAGAGTTTGGATTTGTCCAAACTTATGGAGAGGCTTGTATTTACAACAAAAGTGAGTGGGAGCAATGTGGCATTTCTGATATTATATGTGGATGACATATTATTGATTGGAAATGATATAGATCTTTTAAACAGTGTTAAAAGTTATCTAAACAGCAAATTTTCGATGAAAGACCTTGGTGAAGCGTCATATATATTAGGCATTAAAATCTATAGAGATAGATCAAGGCGCCTAATTGGGCTATCGCAGAGTACATACCTTGATAAGATATTAAAGAAGTTTAATATGGACGAAAGTAAGAAGGGGTTCTTACCTATGTTGCAAGGAAAGACATTGAGTAAGACTCAAAGTCCGGCTACGGCGGAAGAAAGAGAGATAATGGATAAGATCCCCTATGCCTCAGCCATAGGCTCTATAATGTATGCCATGCTATGTACAAGACCGGATGTGGCACATGCTATCAGTTTGACTAGTAGGTACCAATCTGATCCAGGTTCAGAACACTCGATAGCGGTAAAGAACATCCTCAAGTACTTGAGAAGAACTAAGGATATGTTTCTCATATACGGAGGTGAAGAAGAGCTAGTCGCTAAATGTTATGTCGATGCTAGTTTTGACACCGATCCGGATGACTCGAAGTCTCAATCCGGATACGTATTTCTCTTGAACGGAGCAATAGTTAGTTGGAGGAGTTCCAAACAACCTGTGGTGGCTGGATCAACAATGGAGGTGGAATATGTTGCTGCTTCAGAAGCGGCGCAGGAGGCAGTTTTGATGAAAGAGTTCATTACGGAACTGGGTGTGGTTCCCAGTGCGTTGGACCCGATGGTTATCTATTGTGACAACAATGGATCCATATCCAACACAAAGGAACCAAGGTCTCACAAGAATTCCAAACATATTAAGCGCCAGTTTCACTCCATCCGCGAGCATGTTAAGGATGGAGATATAAAGATTTGTAAAGTGCACACGGACCTGAATGTAGCAGATCCGTTGACTAAAGTACTCCCTAGGGCAAAAAATGATCAACACCAGAACTCCATGGGTGTTAGATTTATCACTATATAAACTAGAATATTGTCTCTAGTGCAAGTGGGAGACTGAAGGAAATATGCCCTGAGAGGCAATAATAAAGGTGTTATTATGTATTCCTTGTATATGATAGATGTTTATTTTGCATGCTATAATTGTATTGATAGGAAACATCAATACATGTGTGTTTAATAAACAAAAAGGCTTCCTAGTTATGCCTCTCTTATAGACTAGCTTGTTGATTAACAAGATGATCAAGGTTTCCTGATCATGGACATTGGATGTTGTTAATAACAAGGTCACAACATTTGTGAAATGATGTGATGAACATTCATCCGAAGTATAGCATTACGATCAAGTCATTATGTTTATATTGCTATAACATCATACGAAGTAATCTTTATCCTTAGACCATGAGATCATGTTAATTGCTAACACCGGAAGAGTATCTTGATAACATCAAACGTCACACCGTAACAGGGTGACTATAAAGATGGGTTCAGTACTACGAAGGTGTTATGTTGAGGCTCATGGATCAAGAGTAGAATTTGTCAATCCAGATGACGGATAGATATACTCTGGGCCCTCTCGGTGATATCACATTAGGATAGCTTGCAAGCAAGTGATGTGATCACTAGAATGTTATATCACGGGAACGAGAAAAGAGTGCATGTCGGTAACGAGATCAAACTAGGTATGGAGATACCGATGATCGAATCTCGGAGATGTAATATATCGAGTGACAAAGGGATTTAGTTATAAGCGTTAAAGGTTTTCACGATCACAAGAGTCATCGTTGAATGTGTAGGAGTCAGTACGGATCTCCAGGTCCTGCTGCTGATTATTGATCGGAGAAGGGTCTCGATCATGTCTGCGTTATTCGCGAACCGTAGGGTGGCACACTTAAGAGTTACCAGACACCATTTTGGAGCACATACGTTTCAGACGAAAGAATTGCAAAGCGCGGGAATTGTTTCAATAGAAACCGGAAATTGTTTCGGGTGAAATTGCAGAAGGTGGTTCTGCATGTGATATTGAAATATTGCAAGGGGCTATATGTGAATGTTTGTTAATTAAAGTAATTAACAAAATTCTGAATAAATTTAATAAAAAGAGTTTTATTAAATGAGAGAGCATTAAATTTGGAGAAACTTAATGCATTTAAAGTGGAGACTTTAAAAGGGAATGTGAAGAGGCATTTTAATGTGGAGGGGTTACCACCACATGAATGGGGGAGGTGAGGGGTCACCCCCCCATGCGCCGGCCATGGAGAGAAGGGGCACCCCCTGTTGGAGATATGCCCAAGAGGCAATAATAAAGTGGTTATTATCATGTCTTCACACTTATGATAAATGTTTACATACCATGCTATAATTGTATTAAACGGAAACATTAATACTTGTGTGATTTGTAAACTAAAATAAGAGTCCCTAGTAAAGCCTCTTGTTAAACTAGCTTGTTGGTTAATATATGATCATGGTTTCCTGATCATGAACATAGAGATGTTATTAACAACAGGGTCATATCATTAGGAGAATGATGTGGTGGACATACTCCTATAAGATAAGCGTAGCATAAAGATCAAGTCATTTCAATAGTTCAATTGCTATATGCTTTCTGATACATAGTAACCTAATTCCTTCGACCATGAGATCATGCATATTGCCTTTACTGGATGGATGCTTTGATGTCATCAAACACCACACCGTAACAGGGTGGCTATAAAAGTGGCATTGGGTGTTCGGAAAGTATTGGTTGAAACACATGGATCAAGAGTGGGATTTGTTCATCCACATGACGGATAGATATTCTCTGGGCCCTCTCGGTGAAATGTCATCCAATTAGCTTGCAAGCATGTGACTTGGTCACAAGGGATCACATATCACGGGAACGAGAAAAGAGTACTTATCAGTAACGAGGTTGAACTAGGTATGCAGAGATACCGACGATCATAACCTCGGATAAGTAACATATCGTGAGACAAAGGGAAATTGGTATCGTATGTAAGTGGTTCATTCGATCGCAAAGTAATCGTAGAAATATGTGGGAGCCATATGAATTTCCAGATTCCTCTATTGGTTATTGTTCGGAGAAGTGTCTCGATCATGTCCGCATAATTCACGAACCGTAGGGAGACACACTTAAGGATTCGACGTTGTTTGAGTAGTTATGGTATTATGAGAAAGAGACCGAATGTTGTTCGGAGTCTCGGATGGGATCCGGGATATCACGAGGTGATCCGGAATGGTCCGGAGAATAAGATTCATATAAGGAAAGTCCCGTTTCGGAGTTCGGGAATGATTCCGGTGTTTTCATCGGGGATATTCTAGAAGGTTCCGGATTGTCCGGCACTCCGGGAGGGAAGGGGTACATGAATGTGTCATTACATATTGGAATGATTGCATCATGTACTAAGTGTTCTTGCTGTCCCAAATAAAGGATTAAATTGAATCCTAAATTGAAAAAGTCAAACGGCTAGTTTGAAAGTCAAACGGCAGTTTTTGGGAAGTGGGAGGAGAGGAGGAAACCGAATTGGGGGAGGAGTCCTCCTCCCCAAGCCGGCGGCCAGCCCTAGGCCGAGTTGGGGAGGGACTCCCTCCCTCCCCTAGCGCGCCAGCCCTCCCACCTATAAAGGGAGGGGCAGGGCTCCCCTCCCAACACAACACAAGACACACAAGTTCCTATCCTCTAAACTAGAAACTAGACCTAGACCCCGGTTTAGAGCTGTTTCGGTTTAGAGCCTTCTAATTGGTTTAGAGCCCTCTAATTGGTGTGTCTAATTACTAGACCACTAATAGCCTCTCTCATAAGCTCCACCATACTCGCACCGGCTTAAGGCGAAGCCCTGCGGGATCTCCCCTCTACCTCCGGTACCACGCCGTTGTGCTGCCGGAATCGCGAGGAGAGTGCTACAACCTCCGCTGCCTGCTGGAACAAGGGAGAGGAAGGTCTTCGTCGAGTACCGAACGTGTGACCGACTGCGGGAGCGCTGCGGGAACGCGGCGCTGGAAGGATCGTCTACGCGATCTTGAGATCGGGAAGAGTACGACTACATCACCCACGAGAATCTGCTCTCGTTAACCGCTTTGGAATCTTCGAGGGTGAGTTCCACTATCGACTCGTTGCTGCAATCTAGTAGATAGATCTTGGCTTGTTTGTTTGTATGCGATAGAAAATTTTTGTTTTCCATGCTACGAACCCCTACAGTGGTATCAGAGCCGTGTCTATATGTAGATCTGTTGCACGAGTAGAACACAATGGTCATTGTGGGCGTTGATGCTTTTATTGTCGATTGCTTTTTGTGTACTTTGCATCTTGCGGTATGTTGGGATGAAGCGGCCCGGGCTAACCTTACATGACATCGTTCATGAGACTTGCTCCACGCTTAACATGCAACTTGTATTGCATAAGTGGCTTTGCGGGTGCCTGTTTCTCCTAGCATAGTAAAGATCCAATTTACAACGGGTGATCAACAATGCTAGTATCAATGTTGTGGTTCTTGTTCGTAAGTTAGAACGACACTTATTGAAAGCCCCAAACCACGTAAAATATGCAAAGAAAGTAGAGGCGTCTAACTTTGTTTTGCAGGGGTGTGCAGTGATGTGATATGGCCATGATTGTGATTATATTTGATGTATGCAATGTTCCTTATTGTAAGTTGGCAACCGGCAGGAGCCATATGGTTGTCTTTAATTTCTGTTAAGACCTGCGTGTCTATTCAAAATAGTTGTAATAGTTGAAGCTGGTGGACGACAACCATGAAGAAGCGTCATTGACCTTGATGCTATGCCGGTGATGATGGAGATCATGTTCGTGCTTGAAGATGGAGATCAGAAGCACAAAGAAGAAAGGCCATATCATATCACATATTATGAATTGCATGTGATGTTAATCCTTTATGCATCTTGTATTGCTTAGTAGACAACGGTAGCATTATAAGATGATCCCTCATACACATAAATTTCAAGTTCTAAAGTGTTCACCCTTAGTATGCACCGTTGCCAAAGCTTGCTGCTTCGAAACACCACGTGATGATCGGGTGTCTTTGATTCCGCGGGTGACTACAACGTAAGCAAGCCAGATTTGCTTATGCGGAAGCTAAGGTTTGTCTTGACGAGCCTAGCATGTACAGACATGGCCTCAGGAACACGGATCACCGAAAGGTAAAGCATGAATCATATAGTAGATATGATGAACATGTCGATTGTTCGCCATTGAAGCTATATCAACTCTCGTGATGATCGGTTTTGATGTGGTGGATTTGGTTCGTGTGATCACTAAAACAATGTGAGGGATATTGTTTTGAGTGGGAGTTCACCTAGATTAATTTAATTATTAATTAGAACTCAATTTATCATAAACTAAATCAAAGTGAATTTGCATAGTTGTTGTAGTCATTGGCATCCGTTTACCACCTTGCGCTTAGTTATAATTGAGATGATAGAACTATAGAATTCTGGTTAGATACTTTACGAACTGGTATCGTATTGTTTTAAGTGTTAATCTAAAGTTTAAAAGTCCTATTGCAAACTTTCAGTAAGTTCCGGTTACTCCATGAAGTTTAATAATTAGTATTAAATCAAGAGTAACAATTCCAAGTGTTAGTATATAAGTATCATGTTTGTATCCATGATTCTTGATATTCAAAGGATTCCCTTAATATCAAGGTTATCTAGGATCTAAAAGAGTTGTTTCAAAAACCATGATGTGTGGAAGATATTGTGATATCTGAAACGAAGTTTTGGTTACAACATGATAGAGTATAATATGGCAAAGTTCATGTTCTCATATTTTGATGAGAATTTGCAAAAAGGTTGGAGACACTTGTTGTCCTAATCCTCCAAAAGGTTTTGGATAGCAACATTATACTCATAATTCATCGTTATAAGCTAAAAGTAGCTTGATCATGGACGATACCATGATAAAGGTGAATATTTGATGTAGGTAAAATGTTTACTACACCAAGAGATTACTAAAGTAAGGAATTTGAAAGAACACCAAATATTTAATGATGGTGATCTACTTCAAAGTGCAAGTCCAAAGACATTGGTATTTAATTATACACGCTTTGGACTATATGTCATATGTATGACTCCACTATTGATATTGATAGATTCTTTCAAATAGAAAAGGAAATATTGAAAGGGAATCTCATAAATATATGGCAGAAAAGAAAAAACTAGAATTGTTCAGTTTAAGTATATAGATGATGTACATGTTGTGGCTATATTCTTTGCTTATTAAAATGTGGTTCTTAAGTATTTGATACTGAATTTGTTGGTATGAATCGTCATACGAAACAACAGAATTCATGAACTACAATGGCCTAAGTAACTAGCAAAAGAATATGTGATGATGTTCATCGAGAACAAATAAAGGGTTATTATGTTGCTCGTTAAAACATCAAAGCTTGCCTTCAAGATTTGTTTTATCAGGTATTATGAGAACAAAAGGGTTGTTCAAATAATTGCCGTAATCCATAAAAGATGGATGATTCGCAAATCTCGTTAGAGAAATCACATCCATAAAACTAGTGCTAAAATGTCAAAAGACAAATTGATTGAAAGATCACTTAGGAAGTGACATCGCTGTTTGAATTATATTGGAAAGAAAACATGAAGAAACTCCATGTTGATGGAATTTTGGAGTCTTCTGATTTTTGATCATATGACGCTTGTGAAACTTTCCTAGAGATAATTAAAACTTCGTTCATAGGCCAAAAGGGAACGAATGACTAGCTTATTGGAACTTGTACATATTGTTGTACGAAGTCCGTTATGTGTAGTCAAGAGCGATGGATTTCAACTTCATATGCTTTCTCCGAAAATTTGAGTGAATATATGAATATTTACTTAATAAGGATGAAGTATGAAACATTTGAAAAGTTCAAAGACTTTCAAGATGAAGTGCAAAATCATTGTAACAAGAATATAAACAGTTTATGATAAAGATCATAAAGGAAGATATTTGAGTTACAAGTTTAGCATAATACCTAAGATTTAAGGAATCGTTCCGTGGATTTGCATTTCCCGAAACACCATAAGAGTATGGAGCGTTCGAGATATGTAATTAAACCTTGTTTGACATGGTAAGATCGAAAGGTGTAATTCATAAAACTGCCATTGTATTTTAAAGATTAAAAGCTTTAGAGATTACCGTTTTTCCACTGAAAAGAGCTCCATCATAATCCGTTGAAATGACACCATATAAGGTTATGGTTTGGGATAAAACCCAAGTTGTCCTTTCTTAAACATTGGTATGCTATGCATGAGAAAGATGTTTGCAACCAAAGTCGGATGAACCTGTCTCTGTATGTTATTTCGAATAACTGTTAAGTACTCCTCCATAACATTGGAGACAAAAGTGTTTGTCACTTAAAACGTCAAGTTTCTTTGAGAAGGAATTTTTCGTGAAAAGTTAAGTGGGAGGACAATAGAAACTTTGATAAGGTTAAAAGAACCTTAGCTATATGTGCAGAGTTGCGCAGCGCCGAAAAGTGTTTCGGAGGCAGCAACAATGCTCATGGCTCACGTGCCTCAAAGGTTGTGGTCACGGAGATCTAAGTTCCTATTGAAACAAGTAGATCGGGTAAACAATCAAATACCAAGATTTGAGGGTTGAATCATTATTTGAGAATAATGAACCGACTACATGCAGAGAAGCGATGATGGGCCCTGACTCCGTCAAATGGCTTGAAGCCATATAATCCGTGATAGTTCCATACACGAGAAATCAAGTTTTGAACTTGAAGGACCCTCGAGAAAGGTGTAAGACCTTACAGTTGTGTCTGGATCTATAAAGAAATAGACATGGATGTTTTACATCTATGAAATAGTCGACATGTTGGGAAAGAGTTCACAACAATGTTCAAAGGTTGACTATGACAAGATTTGATCTTTCATAGTGATATTTAGTCTAGACGGATTAATGTAGCAACCACTACATATAATTTGTTATATGGTAGTTGAATAAACAAAACAAGTTCTTCTAATAGAATCGTTACCTAGGACATGTGCATAACACGGTCCATAGGGTTTTGTTAATTCAAAGGATGCTAAAAGCATATGCAAACTTCAATGGTTAGAGTGAGCATAGCGGAGTTGGAATCTTCACTATGATGAAACTGTTAAGAGAGTTTAATTTCATCAGAGACAATGAAGATGCTTGCGTTTGCAAGAAATTAAGTGGGAGCGCTAAGACATGTTTCTAATACATTATGTGGAAGACATATTGTTGATTGGAAATAATGTATCTTTTATTAACACATATTAAGAATTTCATCCCGATGAAAGACTTAGGCAAAACCCAAATATTTGGCATCAATAGACGCTAATATGGTTGTGCCAGAAGTACATAGATAAGATATTGAATGAGTTCAATATAGAAACTACAAGAGAAGGTTCTTGTCGCACAGAAAGGATTGAATGAGTTCAATGTTGATGATATATTCAAATGTATTGACATTTGGTAAAGTGAAACAAATAATCAAGTATAGATTGATACTTGATGTATGAAATCACAAAGAGTATTTATATCAATCATACTGTGATATGTACAAATCCAGATATGTCCTATGCTCTAAATGTTGTGAGCATATACCAGAATGATTCGTAAGATGATCATTGGACAATAGTAAGGATATTCTTATGATCTTTTGGAAGAACTAAGAGTATATTATTTGTAGAAGTGACAAATAGATGGTTAGTTCATTGTAAAAGTACTACATTGATACTAGCTTTGTCACAAAGTACAGATTAAGTTTATCTCAATCTAAACTAAGGGTGGCACAATATAATGGAAAGTGAGTTCCATAATGGATTTGGATGATTTCCAAAGTTAAGACATTGTGACAGATACTACAACAAAAGGCTAAGTATATGACTGCTATTATAGCAGCAAAAGAGGGCATTTGTGTCAAGAAGTTTGTTATCAAACTAGGTGTAGTTCTCAGTGGGATAATACTATGAAGATATATTGTGCGACAATATTATCAACATGTTTTAACCCTAAAGAGCTAAAGGTCACACCGAAATACCAAATTTATACAAAGCCATCTCATTAGAGAATGAGTGATGCGTACAGACGCAAAGACATGCAATTACACACGGACCTGGAAGTGTCAGATCCGGAGATCAGTTGACCACTAGCAATCGTGTACATACAACACCGTAAAGCCATAGGTGTTGAATACACAAAGGTTCGAAACTAGATTATTGACTCTAGTGCAAGTGGGAGACTGTTGGAGATATGCCCAAGAGGCAATAATAAAGTGGTTATTATCATGTCTTCACACTTATGATAAATGTTTACATACCATGCTATAATTGTATTAAACGGAAACATTAATACTTGTGTGATTTGTAAACTAAAATAAGAGTCCCTAGTAAAGCCTCTTGTTAAACTAGCTTGTTGGTTAATATATGATCATGGTTTCCTGATCATGAACATAGAGATGTTATTAACAACAGGGTCATATCATTAGGAGAATGATGTGGTGGACATACTCCTATAAGATAAGCGTAGCATAAAGATCAAGTCATTTCAATAGTTCAATTGCTATATGCTTTCTGATACATAGTAACCTAATTCCTTCGACCATGAGATCATGCATATTGCCTTTACTGGATGGATGCTTTGATGTCATCAAACACCACACCGTAACAGGGTGGCTATAAAAGTGGCATTGGGTGTTCGGAAAGTATTGGTTGAAACACATGGATCAAGAGTGGGATTTGTTCATCCACATGACGGATAGATATTCTCTGGGCCCTCTCGGTGAAATGTCATCCAATTAGCTTGCAAGCATGTGACTTGGTCACAAGGGATCACATATCACGGGAACGAGAAAAGAGTACTTATCAGTAACGAGGTTGAACTAGGTATGCAGAGATACCGACGATCATAACCTCGGATAAGTAACATATCGTGAGACAAAGGGAAATTGGTATCGTATGTAAGTGGTTCATTCGATCGCAAAGTAATCGTAGAAATATGTGGGAGCCATATGAATTTCCAGATTCCTCTATTGGTTATTGTTCGGAGAAGTGTCTCGATCATGTCCGCATAATTCACGAACCGTAGGGAGACACACTTAAGGATTCGACGTTGTTTGAGTAGTTATGGTATTATGAGAAAGAGACCGAATGTTGTTCGGAGTCTCGGATGGGATCCGGGATATCACGAGGTGATCCGGAATGGTCCGGAGAATAAGATTCATATAAGGAAAGTCCCGTTTCGGAGTTCGGGAATGATTCCGGTGTTTTCATCGGGGATATTCTAGAAGGTTCCGGATTGTCCGGCACTCCGGGAGGGAAGGGGTACATGAATGTGTCATTACATATTGGAATGATTGCATCATGTACTAAGTGTTCTTGCTGTCCCAAATAAAGGATTAAATTGAATCCTAAATTGAAAAAGTCAAACGGCTAGTTTGAAAGTCAAACGGCAGTTTTTGGGAAGTGGGAGGAGAGGAGGAAACCGAATTGGGGGAGGAGTCCTCCTCCCCAAGCCGGCGGCCAGCCCTAGGCCGAGTTGGGGAGGGACTCCCTCCCTCCCCTAGCGCGCCAGCCCTCCCACCTATAAAGGGAGGGGCAGGGCTCCCCTCCCAACACAACACAAGACACACAAGTTCCTATCCTCTAAACTAGAAACTAGACCTAGACCCCGGTTTAGAGCTGTTTCGGTTTAGAGCCTTCTAATTGGTTTAGAGCCCTCTAATTGGTGTGTCTAATTACTAGACCACTAATAGCCTCTCTCATAAGCTCCACCATACTCGCACCGGCTTAAGGCGAAGCCCTGCGGGATCTCCCCTCTACCTCCGGTACCACGCCGTTGTGCTGCCGGAATCGCGAGGAGAGTGCTACAACCTCCGCTGCCTGCTGGAACAAGGGAGAGGAAGGTCTTCGTCGAGTACCGAACGTGTGACCGACTGCGGGAGCGCTGCGGGAACGCGGCGCTGGAAGGATCGTCTACGCGATCTTGAGATCGGGAAGAGTACGACTACATCACCCACGAGAATCTGCTCTCGTTAACCGCTTTGGAATCTTCGAGGGTGAGTTCCACTATCGACTCGTTGCTGCAATCTAGTAGATAGATCTTGGCTTGTTTGTTTGTATGCGATAGAAAATTTTTGTTTTCCATGCTACGAACCCCTACACCCCCCTCCTCCTATAAAAGGCCACCCATTCCCTCCTTCATCCACACACCTCCTTGTGAAGGATCTCTCTCCCCCTCTAGAATTATTCCCCCATGGTCTCGGATTAGCGAGATACATGTTCCCGGTGGCATTTCGTCTGGAAGGAGTTGCTTCTTCCGCTAGATCGCTGGAGCGAGGAGGTGGAGGTTGTCCAGTGGCTTGAACGTGTGTGCGAGGACGGATGCGCTGCTGATTTGCGGCGCTCAGACTTCCACACGATCTTGAGATCGCCAAGCGTACGACTACATCAACCACGAGTTCCTACTCGTTAACAAAGCTCGTTGTCTCCGAGGGTAAGTTCTCCATGGATGTATGTCCACCCGTTGCTCTGTATCTAGTAGATAGATCTTGGCGTATAGTTCTTATCGTAGGAAATTTTTTGTTTTCTATGCTGCGGACCCAACAGAGTCTCCGAGCGTGGCAAGTACGCGAGGGCGAGTCCCCGAGCGTGGCGAGTACGGGAGGGAGAGTCCACGGTGGCGAGTCCCCGAGCATGGCAAGTCCGCGAGGGCGAGTCCGCGGTAGCGAGTCTCCGAGCGTGGTGAGTACGCGAGGGCGAGTCTGCGGTGGCGAGTCCCCGAGCGTGGAGAGTACGACGGCGAGTCCACAGTCGTGGAACAATGCGGATACGCAGTATGCCTAGGAGTAATCCCCGAGGCTCGAGTTGGCTTGTAGAGGTGACTTGAGGCTCTTTAGAGATGCATATTATGAAAATATTAGTGGTTGTTGCCGAGCATGGTGAGTCCGCGTGGGGAGAGTTCACGGCGAGCGAGTCCGCAAGGGGAGAGTTCGCGGCAAGCGAGTCCGCGAGGGGAGAGTCCCCGAGTGTGGCGAGTCCGCGATGATTGCGAGTCCACGAGGGGAGAGTCCCCGAGTGTGGCGAGTCCGCGATGATTGCGAGTCCACGAGGGGAGAGTCCCCGAGTGTGGCGAGTCCGCGATGATTGCGAGTCCGCGAGGGGAGAATTCCCGAGTGTGGCGAGTCCGCAATGACGTTGATTGCGCTGTTTTTGTTAGCGAGTCTCTCATCTTGGCCCAGGGGGCCAGTCGCATGGCGACTCCAAAGATGGCTCTCGACTTAGCGTTCTTCCTAGACAATTCGAGGCTCGGTTTGCGAGTCCTCGTCCACAGTACTTGGCCATGCGAGTCGCACTATCTAAGATTGAGGAGGACATGGTGTTGTATGTGTAGCACTACCATTTGTCTTGACCCGGAAGGCCAGTCGAGCAAGGCGACCCCAATGATGACTCTCGGTTAGCGTTTTTCGTGGACGATCCGAGGCTCGGTTTGCGAGTCCACGTCCGCACTACTTGGCCATTGCGAGTCGCTCTTTCAAAAGTTGACAAAGGCGAACTGATTTTTCCCGGAGGGAAGAGACGCCTAGTGGTGAGTCCATGCAGCGTGGCATGTGACCCTCTCTGGCGACTCGGACGATGAAGGTCCCTTAGTAGGCGCGGCGTACGTATTCGACGTAGCGGAAGTATAGGCGCGCTTTGGCGGAGTCGACGCGGCGGACATGGGGTCGACGCGGCGGACGGAGGTCGCGCTAGGGCGAAGTCGACGCGGCGGACACGGGGTCGACGCGGCGGACGGAGGTCGCGCTAGGGCAAAGTAGACGCGGCGGACACGGGGTCGACGCGACGGATGGAGGTCGCGCTAGGGCGAAGTCGACGCGGCGGATACGGGGTCAACGCGGCGGACGGAGGTCGCGCTAGGGCGAAGTCGACGCGGCAGACACAGGGTCGACGCGGCAGACGGAGGTTGTGCTATGGCGAAGTCGTGTGGTGTTTAGCCGGTAGCATGGCGAGTCGGCGATGGACGAGTCGCCGAACGTAGCGAGTCCACGATCATGGAGAGTTCGCAGCGGGCGAGTCCTGATGAATGAGGCGAGTCCGTGAACACGGAGAATCCGCGAGGGCGGCAAGTCCACGATAGGCGACTCCGCGAAGGCGTATTCGAGATTAGCGAGTTCGAATTGACGAATTCACGAGCAGAGCGAGGCCGCGAGTACGTGACGACGTGTTCGCGATAGACAGGTCGGCGAGCGGGGCGAGGCCCCGACGGCGTGACTTAGAGTTTTTTTATCTATACACAAAAGATAGGGCGAAACCGGAGAAGAATATTTATATATTGATATTCAAGGATCAGTGCAAATAATTTAGAAAATAGCACCTGATTCGAAGCTGTGATGGAGAGATCAATCTGCCGTTTGACTGCACAAGTGTGGCTGATATCATACCGCGCAAAACGCGTATGGGTGGTAGTCGCTATGGCTACCAAGTCTATAGGTAGTCCCGAGCGTGCTGGTCGCAAGGAACTTCGGGTCTCGGAAGGCGTATTCCTAGGTAGAGACCGATTCACCGATTTGCACTGCATGGTACACGTATTGCAAAATAAACATGCAAAGAATGAGATCAAAATAGAATAGTTCATGTGAGAGAGATTTCATAGAAAAAAGCCATTAGTCTTCGGATGAGTGCGCTGATTTGCGTAACGAAGCTTCTGTGCTGTGTGGATGTCATACGGCCGCCGCCAATGCTTGGTCCGATTCAGTTTTGCATAAAATCAGTCCTCCAAATGATACGCGTATTTTGTATCTAGGTGATTAGATCCAGATAAACAATTAATTGGCAAGGCAATAGAGGGAAGACGTGATTGGACAGAAAACTCAGCTGGATCGCAGGCCACGGTCAATTGAAACCGCGCGGCATGCGTATGAAGAAGAATTTTTTCCTTCGGAGACCCGGCGACCGGACTCGGCCCCGATCGGACTTTCATAGGGTGGAGTCGCGACGGTGGAGTCAGTTATGGCAGGGGTGAAGACGATTCAACCGCATACGAGTTGAGGTAGCTGGTCCAAGACCTCGAGCCTATTCGGATCGTGACTCATATCATGAGGCGGCGCGTGCATACATAAAACGTTATGCAAAGAGTTAGATCAAATCTGAATAAATTAACTGATACACCTCGTAACTATACATGAGAGAATAGTTGAATATTAAATCAATCTGTCACCATGTTTTGTCGTTGGTGTGGAGAGGATGGATTCTGCATGCATGTAGAAAAGAAATCGCTCACATATACACATGATTCGAGAGGATCTGTGCGTGCGGCTCAAAGCGGACCGACGACGGTTGCACAGATTGAATCCGATCTCTTCTATCTCCAGTCTTTTGTGATGATGACAAGGGATCCCGCCCGGATCATCAGCTCCAAGCACCGCTTGGCCCACGGTGGGCGCCAACTGTCGTGGAATTGGCCACGGCAGATGCTACAGGGTAGCTTACGTAGAGAAAAGGGCAAGGCGGCGTAGGAGAATCCGGCAGCGAGATTGGCACACGATGTAACGTCCCCTCAGTGGAGGATCGCTACGTCCTGCTGTCAATCCAGTATATGATCATAGATTGGTTTACATGGAGTCGCCGGAGGCGGAGAGGGAGACTAGATCTAATATGTTGTGGAGAGATCTAATACGACGTACCCCGTGGGGATGCCCCTGGTGGCTTTATATATGCAGTCAGTTAGGGTTTACAAGTGCTAATGGGCCTTTTATTGGAGTCGCTGTCTTGGGTTTCCAGTCGGCGTGGCGTCTGGGTCCTGTACGTGCCAGTCGCCGTATACAGCGAGTCGACCCTCTCTAGGCTTGGCTTCAGCCGGCTCGCTCCAGCTGGCGACCCCGCTTCATGGGTATACCCTGATTGGTATTCCCCCATCAGTTCTACTACTCTAGATGATAAATTTGATTTTGATCTTGATGGTTGCAACATCTCTGAAGTTATTAAGTTCCTACAAAAGCTTGCTAAAAGTCCTAATGCTAGTGCTATAAACATGGGCTTCACTAAACACATTACTGATGCTCTCATAAAGATTAAAGAAGAAAAGATGAAACATAAAACTTCTATTCCTATTAAACAAGAAGATGGTTGGGAACCCATCATTAATATGAAAGTGAATGACTTTGATTTCAAAACTTTATGTGATCTTGATAGTAGTGTTTCTATTATGCCTAGAAGGATTTATGATATGCTTGATTTGCCTCCTCTTGAAGATTGTTATTTGAATGTCCCACTTGATGATAATGCTAAAAAGAAACTCATGGGGAATCTTAATGATGTTCTTATTATGGTTAACAATTCCAATGTCCCCGTTGATTTCGATATTTTGGATGTTGAATACAATGCTTCTTGTCCTATTACTTTGGGAAGACCTTTTCTTAGAACTGTTGGTGCCATCATTGATATGAAAGAAGACACCCCTAAATATCAACTCCCACTCAAGAAAGGTATAGAACACTTCCCTAAAAAGAGAGAAAAGATTTCTTTTTTCTCCTACGAAAACAAAGTTTGGTCTTAATGCTTCTTCATTTGAGAACACTTGATTCTTTCTTTGCTTCTTATGCCTAACTTAAAGGCGTTAAAGAAAAGTACTTATTGGGAGATAACCCAAAAGTTTTAGATGAGTCTTGGAAGTTATTACTTCAGTAATAACCGATCCTTATCCTTTTTATTTGCTTTTTGTGCCAAGAGTAACCTCTAATGAGAGAGAAGTAATAATTGGGAAAGTTGCTGTCCCGAAACAGATTTCTATGCTTCACCGTAAAAATTCGTGTAAAATCTCTGAACGTCTTTTTGAGGCATGAATTTTTGTGCTTCTGCCCCATGTTGTTATCTAACTTTTGTTAGTTCAACACGTTTTGATTTGAGCAACAGAAGGTCTTCGAAAAAATTCGTCTTTACCTGCTGATCTGTTTGACAGATTTCTACCATTTTCTGCATTTGCTTCTTGTTGGTTCCTTTTTGAGTACTTTTGGGGAATTGAGCTTTTTGAGGCAAGTGCTACAGTAGCTAGTGTTCTAATGGAAGTTTATTTGGTGTTAGAACTGAACCTTAAGACTTATTATCTTGAGTGCACTAATGTTGCTAATAAAGATTGTGTGAAGTTTTGTATGAAGGAAAAATTTCAGGTGTATGGAAGGAATGAGTAATGAGATGAAGGATGGACTAAAGCTCAAGCTCTGGGATGCCACGCGTGTCATCCCAATAAATATACAAGAAGTATAAGCGTCAAAGCTTGGGGATGCCCAAGGCATCCCCTTCTTCATCAATAAAAATCCCAGGTTTCTTCCAAACGCTTCATTTTTATTGTTTCATGCACAGTTGTTTTGTTCTTGGAGCGTCTTCTTTTTTGTTTTTGTTTTGGTTTTTCCTTTTCTTGGTTTTCTTAGTTTTCTGAATAAATTGGTTGGACCCCCTCTTTCATACATTGGTTTGCAAATAGTTTGGTTTGGTTTGGAAAAGAGTAGGAAAGTTCATGCTTATGTGGTAAAAAGAGCTTGTTTTTGACTGTGGCCTGTGCTCTGTCATGCCATGCTTGATATTGTTTTGGCTTTATGCTTAGTATTCTTTGCTGTAGCATGACTTGTTATAAACAATTGAGATTGTTTAATGTGCCTTGGATGAATCATGCGGTGTTTAGCATATTAAAACATAATATAGTGGTATTCTCCTTTGATGCTTTATTTGGGTTGACTTGGCGCATGCTCACACCATGTTATGACTATCTCAAGTCACCATAACCTTTATGATCCCTTAGTTTTCAACTTGTAGTATCATTTTATGCTTTGATCAATGATGTTTTGTCGCTCTACATGATTATGGCCATTATTGCTCTCTTAGTTTGTCGCTCCCAGTCTTTTGCTAGCCTCCACAACAAAGTATGAGTTCCACTCATGCATCCAACTCCCTAAACCAAGTTATTCCAAAGAGTCCACCATACCTACCTACTAGCTTATGCTATTCCAAGTATATTAATGCTTTTGTTTACCTTCCAAATTAAACTTGTTATGAGAAAACTAGTGATTAAAGCTCTCACGAACTTGATGGCACACTTTACTTTACTTGCCCTTAATAAACTTGAACCATTGTGTCTTCTATGTTGTATATGCTTGCACTTATTTGTTGGGAATTAGCAGAACCATGCTTTCATGGGGAACGCTTTCAACATTGCACTTGGTACTTGTACCTAGTTGATATCATGGTCTTTTGTATATGGATGCCGTCGATGTGAAATGAAAGGGGAGCTTGTAAGTCCATGGAGTTATGTATATGTGTTAGAGAAACGCCTGGGCCGCTAGTCTAATCCATGCTGACATGGTGGAAACCTGCAGCGTAACCATAATGAACTGTCTATGAAGTATTCTTCTTATAAAAAAAGAGAGTCCTACATTGAGAAAAAAAGAGAAAAAGAAAAAGAAAAGATACTATGAAAAGAGGAAAGAGAGAAAAAAGCACCATATTCCTATGGTAAATAAGAAGAATGCTGAGATGCTCGTTGTCTGCTTGCCTTATCATTTTGATATGGGGATTCTTCCGTATCATCGGGCAAGGGGTACCCCGTTGGCGGTTCTCTATGATACACATATACTTACAATCACAAGAACTTACCGGTGACTAAACTTGAGTAGCATGAGGAGAGACCCTCGTATACAAGGGACATGAGATTTCTAACTTATACTTCGTCAAGCATGTACACCATAGTTTGTTCACTTTAACCTTAATCACTTCAATATGCTTATGATAGGGGCAATGAGAGCTGAAAGCTATAAGTACCATAATTTTTGTAAGCTATTTATGAGACTTGAATCCCTACTTCCTTTTATAAAAAGGTCTTTCTTCCACCATTATATTGAGTCTCCACCTTCTATCTTTATGCACTTACTTTGAGAGCATAGTGGCCATTCTTAGTTCTATGTGCATTGTCCCAAGACTAGTTGATTGATGCATAACTTGATATTGCTTGTTTTAAACTATTGTATCTAGTCACTCTTATGAACTTTGAAGTTGTCCTATGCATTTATATTTGCTACTCTAATGAGGGACAAGCTGAATACTTTTATGCTATGTTTTATTTATGTGAAACAAACAAACGTCTTGCAAAGCATTGTTATTCATGAATCTTTTGTTTGTGCCTTTTCATGTTGCATCATAGTTTTTTTGCTTATTTCTAGAACTTTGTCTTTCATGTTATGATTGAAGTACTATGATCCTAGCTTTGAATGTTTTGCAAATACTTTAATCAAGTCTTTGATGGTGCATGTCACCTCAAAAATTATTGTTTCTTTTTATCACTTACCTACTCGAGGACGAGCAGGAGTTAAGCTTGGGGATGTTGATACATTGCAAATGTATCTATAATTTTTGATGTTCCATGCTTGGTTTTATCCACTTTCTTGTGTTTTGTTCCAACTTTGGAGTACTTTTCATATGATTTCTTGGACTAACCTATTAACAAGAGCCACAGTGTCAGCTGCCTGTTTTCTGCTATTTTTGGTTCCAAGAAAGTCAGAAAATGAATATTCTCGGAATCGGACGGGACAAAAGCCAAAGTGCCTATTTTTCCGGATGTCATCAAGTGCCAGAATACGAGACGAAGAGGGGCCAGGGGGCCACCACACCACCTGGCCCGCGCCAGGGGGTGGTGTGGCCGCTCCCGGCACCCCTTCAGCCTCTCCTTCCGCCTATATATTGCCCTTGGGACGAAAACCCTAAGTGCCTAATCAAAAATCCATGAAAGAGTCTGTAGCCGCCATCATCTCCATCCCTAGATCGGGAGGGATCTGAAGCTCTTCCTGGCACCCTGCCAGAGAGGGGAATTCACCCTGGAGGCCTTCTTCATCACCATGCAAGCCTCCTGTGTGATGCGTGAGTAGTTCATCCTTGGACTACGACTCCATGTAGTAGCTAGATGGCTGGTTCTCCTCCTTTGTGCTTTCATTTCTAGATCTTGTGAGCTCTGTTCATGATCAAGATCATCTATTTGTAATTCTGCATGTTGTGTTTGCGGGGATCCGATGGATATTGAGAAGCTATTTCAGATTGATTATTGATTCTATCATGTCTTTGTTATTTGTGATCTTGCATGCTTTCCGTTGTTAGTAGATATCTTGGCCAAGTAGATGCTAGCAACTCCAAGAGTTAGTATTTATGCTCGATAGTGGGTTCATGCCTCTGGTAATCTGGGGAAGTGACAGAAATCTCTAAGGTACTAGATGTGTTATTGCTACTAGGGAGAAAACAATAATCCTTTGCTCATAGAACAATTGTATTGTTTACTTTACACGCAGTTCGTAAAGCAATAATCTGTTGCTTGCAACTTAATACTGGAGGGGGTTCGAATGATAACCTGAAGGTGGATTATTAGTCATAGATGCAGTTGGATGGCGGTCTATGTATTATGTTGTAATGCCCAATCAAGTCTCAAAGGAGTCAAGATGATTCGTATATGCATGTATTGTTTTCTCGATGTTTGTCAATTGCCCCACTGTAATTTGTTCACCCAGCACGTTATCTATCTTAAGGAGAGCCACCTCTAGTGAACTATGGATCCTGGTCCTTGTCTTTTATATTCAATCTATAAACTGTTACTACTTTGTGTTTACTTTCTGCAAACTTTTACTTCTTTCCATTCGATACGTTTAATCCTTTGTTTTCAGCAAAACATGGTGAGATTGACAACCTCATCGCAAGTTGGGGACAGAGTTCTGTGGTTGTGTTGTGTAGGTCTCCACGTTGCTACTAGCACCGCTAGTGCGCCCTGCCAAAGCTCAGCTAGTAACACCTTTGGGGTGTTTCCTTGCTCCTACTGGTTTGATTAAACCTTGGTTCCATAACTGAGGGAAACTTGCAGCTGTGCTCATCATACCTTCCTCTTGGGGTTCCCAACGAGCTCTACATCAACACCGCCATCAAGCATTTTTCTGGGCGCCATACATAGAGCCATCAATTATCAAAAACCCCTAAAAATCCATTTGCTAAGTATTTATAGAGAATTCCTGCTCCAAGCCACTCATCAACACCTTCTACTCTTTGTTGGGTTCGACACTCTTACTTATCGAAAATACTGCGATACACCCCCTATACTTGTGGGTCATCAATGCACAACTCCCAACATCAACATGAAGACAATTAACACAGACACATAATGAACAATATCACATAATAATCTTTATCTCAATTCAATCTCATACTATGGTTTCTCCATTTCCCCAAGAACAAAGGAAACTACTCACACATGAAGGCAATCAACATCATGGATAGAATATGGATGAAGTATGATGATACAATTGAAGACAAGTGCAAATCCAAGATTCAACCTAGAATTACAACAAGTAACCAAAGGGGATCGGTGATGGAGACGTTGTTGATGAAGATGATGATGTAGATTAATGTGGAGGCCTTCAAGATCCTAGTCCCCTCTCTTCTTGTGTGATGGTGATGGTGTAGATCTGATTGGAGGCAGCTATGGCGGAGGCACGGCGACAGGGCTTGATGACCCACAAGTATAGGGGGTGTATCGTAGTATTTTTCATAAGTAAGAGTGTTGAACCCAACGAGGAGCAGAAGGTGCTGGCTAGTGGCTTGGAGCAGGAATTCTCTGTAAATACTTATCAAACGGATTTTTAGGGTTTTTTGATAATGCAAGTAAATAAAGTACGAGTAAATAAAAGACAATAAGAATAAATGCAGCAAGTGGCCCAATCCTTTATTCAGCAAAGGACAAGCCGGTTGTATTACTTAAGATGACCAAACGTTCTCGAGGACACATGGGAAGACTGTCAAGTGCTTTCGCTTCATATAGTTGATTAATCTTCTTTAGCTTGCTAAGTGTTGTGTGGGTGAACCTATGCTAATGTATCGACCTTCCTAGGACTAATACATACTTGTGATTATACCCCTTGCAAACATCCATAAGTACAAGAAAGTAATTAAGGTAGAAACCTAACCACAGCTTTAAACTCTAAGACCTTACGTCCCTTGTGCAATGGTTTCCTAACGAGGGTTCAGGTTTCTGTCACTCCGGCAACCCCTATGATTAGTAGCCAAATACACAATGCATTCCCCTAGGCCCATATAGGTGAAGTGTCACGTAGTCGACGTTCACATGACACCACTAGAAGAAGTACACCACAACTTAAATATCAAACTATTGAATCTTTCTCAACACAATTCCACTACTAACAACATGATTTCTCCCATGTCCTCAAGAACAAAACGAACTACTCACAAGACATCATACGGATCATGATCAGAGATGGAATAATGATGTATAACAATCTAAACATAAACAATAATTCAACGGTTCACTCAATAGCATCAACTACAAAGAGTAATCAACACCGAGAAAGTTTCCCCTAAGAACTATGCAAGATGCAACCCAATTGTTACATCAATATGGAGATGGCGATGAGGGTGCTGATGGTGATGATGGTGGTGGTGATGATGATGATCCCGATGAAGTCCACCTTGATGGTGGGGTTGATGGCGACGATCTCCCCTATCTGGGAAGGAATTCCCCTGGCAGAATTCTGTCTGCCGGAGAGATCTTTCTCTCTTGGTGTTTTCCACCCCACAGAGGCGGCGAAATCTTTCTGTGGTCGCTCCTCGAGTATTAGGGTTTCAGGAGGATTATATACGCTAGAGGAGAGAACCAGGGGTGGACCAGGGCGGCCACACCACCTGGTGGCGCGGTCTAGGCTGGCTCGTGCCAAGGGGTAGTGTGGGCCCCCTGTGGCCCATCTCCACTCCTCCTTCTGGCTTCCTTCGTCTTCTGGAAAAATAGGATTTTCTGTATATTTTCCCGGATTTTCTGATCTTCGTGAATTTTGCCTCCAAAAAGCACCTTTTCCATCAGAATCCTTACTGCAGTGGTCCATGCTCCAAAAGTCATCAACCATGCAAAAACATGTGAAATAACATAAGTATCATCCCTTAATATGAAATATATCAATGAATAACAGTAAATTATGATATAGAATAGTGATGCAAAATGGACGTATCAGGGCTCCGCCGTGGTGGAGGATATGGCTTCGTGGCTCTCTCTTGGGTCCTCCCTCCTTTATATAGGCCTTGGGGGAACCCCCCAATATCGTCATATGACTTAGTGAAGGTGCTAGAGCTTTTCTAGGGTCAAATCCCGTCGTTTAAGACCTTTTTGGCAACTATACAGGTGGAGCTATATGACCAGAAAAATAGCTCCGGCCGTATAGTTGCTCGTTAAACTCTTAGATCCTTTTAGTATTTTGGTCGCCATTTCTTCATAGGAACTCCGTTTTGGGTGTTCTTGGGCTCGTTGAGTTCGTATCGTCGAGGGATACAACCCTGTGGTCTTGGATCTTTATTTGGAGAAGTTGGAAAATTTCACTTTTTCAACCTCTCAAATGGCTAAGTCTGGTCCCTACAGCTCCTCCATACTATGCTCTCTTTGTTCCTCTTGCCTTTGTTTTATCCATAATCATAATCAACACCTACACACATTTCATAGACAAGGAAAGTGATAAAATTCTACCTAAAATACTAAATGTGCAAAGCTCATATGAAAGTAAATGAGAAATAGAAATCATGCATATAAGGCATAGCTATAACTAGAAGAAACATGATATGAGGGATAAATGGATCATTTTATATGGCTAAAAGAGGTGGTATTTCACAGCCATCAACTTCCCCAAGCTAGACCTTGCTCGTCCTCGAGCAGGAAGGGTCGATAATAAATTAATGGTTGTGAAATAGCTTATCATTGGGAATCAATGCCTTGCATCCTTATTTCTTTTACAAGCTCGAAGAGAGAAAACATGTATTCATACAAGGCAACACAAGCTCAGTTATAAAGACCACCAAAATTCATCAAAACTTATATGCTCCATGTCAACGGTGAATCTACTTGCAAACAAACTTGTGATCCTCTTATTGCACCTTTTGTATAACTTTTCATATGATTATTTTTTATGAGGCAAAACTTAGTCACAAATAGATGTCAAGCATAAATAGGAATAAAGTCTACCCGATCATGTCATCTAGTTAAGGATCTCAAGTGCAAACTCCAGTTATTGAGCTTTTAGAAAGTTTATATCTTAGTAATGAGATTTATGCCAAAAGGAAATGCGAGAACATGTCAAAAGAAGCACAGAATTAGAGTGTCTCATTTGGTCATCCACATCAATGAATCATGCCTATCAAACACTCATTTTCTATTCTTTCTCTTTCTAAAACTTCTATTCATTAGTAATGAGATCATGCCAAAACTTAGTGTGTTTAATCAGACTATGCAGGCTAAGAATGGATACTCGTGACCATTACCAAGGTTTCCCTTTTTAGTATAATGATTTCACTTAACGGTCATATGAGTATCCCCTCTTTCGCTTTGAACGCAGGCCCATGAGAATACCAATGCATACCCAGATATAGCATTTATGCTACATATGTTTGGCAACTCATAGCCAAATTCCAAGAGTTTCCTATTTTTGGACTGTTCAAAGGCCAGTGGAGTTGTTAGCCTCTCATGTTGTGCGACAGTGGTGCAGACACGCATAAAGAAATATCATACTTTAATCAACAGGTCAAGATTTGGCATGCATCTCAATTACCGCTAAATATTAGTTTCTTCAAACAAATCCTTTCAAAGAGTACTATCAAGTCGATCATCACATCTATGGTATTGAGTATCTTTAAGGCTGAACTCTAAGACAATTAAACAACACCTTATTTAGCATAGAACTCAAAACTTCGAAATATCATTTCCAATTGACAACTCCTTCCGTAAGTAAACTATCAAGTCTATTGTTTTGAAATTATGGGGTCGAGCATAACCTATTCATTTAAGACAAGGCTATTTAGTGATAACCAACAAATTTCAAAAGATGTTGATCAAGTATTCATTCTTTCCAAGTGTAGAGATTGTGGCAATGTTTTATAGAGGATCACAAATAGTGTCACAAGCTTGAGAAACAATTTGGCAAGATGCATACAAGATCTAAGTCAACTACTATGGTGCCTATCATGAGCAAGTGTATCCCCATATGAATATAGAACTAGACTCACTTAAACAAGCATTCAAAAACAGCGGGATACATGATTGCATTAAACCTTCATCGAATACGAACATTGCACAAGACTCTACACATGTAGAAGTAACCTCCCCAAGCTTAGAACTTTGCAAGGACCAATCTTGAGTATATCACCAAAAGAAAAGAGAAAATACAGTTTCCAAAAGAGAGTGTGATAAGTGGTTACCTCCCCAAGCTTAGTTGAAAACAAGGGTGACACACTTTACCATTGAGGTATAAGTAACCTCTCTTTTGATGAACAAGGAACCTTTGCTTCAACATATATTTCTTGATATGGCTCGGTGTGCCTTCCTTGATGACCTGCTTAAAAACTAAAAACTAAACGAAATATTTTTGTGTTTCTGCATACACGTGTTTTAGCTCACAAGTGATAAAAATACAAGTCCTACCAAGTCGGTTCATCAACCTAAGCACCACGCTTAAGTCAACAAACTAGTTCTAAAAGATGCCTCTCCTTGATTGTGATGAGGTGCAAGTGAAACAGGATACGAGACACGAGTGTGCAGCCCCTATGCGCTTATTAAAAGAGGTTCGAGTTGGAAAGTTTTACCATACACTGATTGTCGAAGCGTTGAATTGAAGCAACCAAGTGGCTCATGTGAGTGTTTGCACGGTCGGCACTAATGTACACGTCGTTACACAAGGTTCAAGTCCCTACAAAAATAACACACAAAATAAAATGCATCGGTTTGGTATACGAACATAGTTCATCCCACCGACAAAAGGAAAGTAAAAAAGAAAACATGAACTTCTATAGAGAATTATAGTCTAGGAGGTTTCTGAGGTAGAAATTTATTGCTTACATATGCTCGGCTTCTCTAGATCATGGGAGAAACTCCCAGGTGGTGTTTCGAGGTTTTTAGAAGAAGAAAGAATAAAATTTTGAGCAATGGTTACCTTCTAGTTGGCGTTTGAGGGGTTTTCTCAACTATACGGGCGGAACTATACGGCCGGACGAAAAAGGTCCTGCCGTATAGTTGGTTGTCAAACCTTCTATACCTGGAAAATAAATTTTACGAAGGCATCGATATCAGACGAGGGTTTAACTCGTAAATGCCCATTGTTATGGACTTGGGTTTTGGAGAAGGAGGGAGCGCTGGAGACATCTATCGGCTAACAGACAAGCACACAGAGGATAAAGATTTACCCAGGTTCAGGCCTCGTAGAGGTCCCTACTCCTGCTTGTCTGCTCGTGGAATTATCGAAGGAATCAAAGGTTACAATTGTGCGCAGATGTAATCTGGTGAGGGTGGTGGAAACTAGGGTTGCGTGTGTCCTCCTCGCCGTGCCCTCCCAGCCTTTATATAGAGAGGCTAGGTCCCGGGTAGCAGGTTGAGTCGGTTACAAGTTAGGGTTTTCCCCTTTAAACTTTCTATCTTTAGCTTCTTGTTCTTCAAGCAATCGAGAGTCCGCAGGTTACTTGAATCTTTCGTTTGGGCCTTGGCGACACCGTGGGCCTGTACGTATTTAGATCGTATATACCAAGCTCGAGTACCTGTAGGGTATACCCATGTCAGTAGCCCCCGATTGTCCAGTGGAATCGTAGATTCGACTGGGGACTTCTGAAGTCTTTCGAGTGCCTGAATGAGTATATATTTTGACTGCTTTTAATTGTGTCATAGGGATTGTTGATATACGTGCCTGATATAACCGAAGTATCGGTATCAGTTAACCACCTTAGGGTGAAACAACGCAATCTACTCAAACTCGAGTCCCCAGACTCGAATCTGGAAAAGTGCTGGTGTAATTCGACTCAAGCCGCGGAGGTCTTACAGGAGTCGAATTCCAGTTATATGGGTGTGAGCACTCGACGCGTTCGTCAAGGCATATTCATCGTACCTGCAGGCACGGATATGTTTCTGGTAGTGTGCAGCTAATGTGTTGCCAGGCCTTGTTCAGGTCTTACCTTCATGCTGTAAGCGTGACATCCGAATTTTATCATCGCGGAGACGATTCGGGTGACCCAGGAGACGCAATCTCTTTGTAGGGAAAAATTATGAGGCGATGTCGCCATGAGTTTCGAGTGTGGATGTTATCGACACACAATTTTTGCATAGATAATCATAGGGTGTGCGACCAGCGCTCCCTACGGGAGTAGCCCCCGAGTGCCTGGTTGAGTCAAAGACTCAGGCAGGGACTAAAGAATCATTTTGCGACTGCTGTGCTTGGTTGAGTCAAAGACTCAGGCAGGGACTAAAGAATCATTTTGCGACTGCTGTCGTCTTTTGCTTGTTTCAGTCGAATTTGTTTCCAGCGCTCCCTATGGGAGTAACCCATGTCCATAATCGAATCGTATTTCGAGTGGTTGGGTTTGCCTTTTGATTGTCCTTATTCCTGCAGAAAGAAAGAAAAGCGTAGGGTACGCGGCCAGCGCCCCCTATGGGAGTAGCCCCCGAGTGCTTGGTGGAGTCGAAGACTCCAGCAAGGACTAAAGTAGTCGAAGTTTTTCGCTCCGTAGCTTTGATGACGTCAGTGCTGACGCTTGTATGACCTCAGTTGCCCGCGTGAGCGAGTTTGACGGGACGTGATGAGCAGTGGGTCCTACTTCCTGACTTTGATTTGACTGGGCGTGCGTAATCTTTATTTTAACTACGCCTCCTCGATTTCTGTGCGTAATGGGAGTAGTGGAGGGATGGTTCACGCTTCCCCTTCTCCGCGTGTCCAACACGATGTGTGCCACACGTCCGATAGGGTTTTTCTGAGCCGTTGGATTGCATCTTCCAGGGGTTAAGTAGCAGCGCTACGACGGTAATTTTCCCATCTGTGCTCATTCTTCCTTGCTGCCATCGCCATTGCTGCTACTCCTCTGCTTTTTCCTGCGCCCGTTTCCTCCACGATGCTAGACCAGCTCCGCTCGTTCCCGAGCTACTTTCTTCACTCACATCGCTGTCGTGCAATGGGGAAGAAGAAGGGATGCGTTGTTACTGATTCTGGGGCCACTGTTGCCGTGGTGAAGAAGATGGGCGGCTCCGCCGCTGTGGGCACCAGCATCGCCGCCGGCGGGAAGAAGAAGGTCGCGGGCACCCGCATCACGAATGGTGTGTGGCGCCCTTCCATCATCAAGGCGTCTGATCTACGTCTTATTTGCCAAGATGGAGTGCTGTCCGCGGCAGTCGCTGATGCGCGCGTCCCTAGCAGTGAGACTATTCCTGCTCCTCCCGCTGGTTTTCGAGTGATGTTTCTTGCATTCATCATTCGCGGTCTCTCCTTGCC
The DNA here is from genome assembly GCA_916181665.1 of Avena sativa. Lineage (NCBI taxonomy): Eukaryota > Viridiplantae > Streptophyta > Magnoliopsida > Poales > Poaceae > Avena > Avena sativa. Next base: position 692,088,768 of record OV702289.1, read on the forward strand.
TCTTCACCCCTTTTTTAGGGGTCTTCTTTGTTTCTACGGGCTCCAGCTCCATCAGCTGTCCCCAAATTCGATCCTCCACATCACTTGCTTCATCACACTTTGCAAGTGCTGGCTAAGATTCGAGCCACACTTCGGCCTTTTCAAGCGCATCTTCAAATTGAAGCATCAGTCTGCATCTGGCTCTTTAGTTTACGATGTAGGTGGTTGCGGAATCCAAGTCGACCCATCCACCACCTACTTCGATATCAAGCTCATGGCGTCCGTCCAAGGGTGGAGGGACAAATGGTTCTACATCCAAGATCAGAAGGCCAATGGCGAACACTTTGGACTTGCGCCCTTCGATCCCGTGACGCCGTGTAGGAGGATGCGCTCCTAGAAGAACATAGTCATGCCTGACAAGCTTGCAGAGACAGACGTGCTGTATCAGCGTGTCTACGACCTCGAGAGCTGCATAGGCAAAGAGGAGGGAGGCTGCGCCCTCATTCGCACTTGGCTGCACCGTCGCGTCCAGCCCCTGCACGCCAGGGTCCACCCCATGTTTAAATGGGCTCGCGCTGATGATGCCACTCACGTGTCTGCCGATGGCATGTCCGCGAGTGAGGTGGACAAGAGGGTTCGACTGGTCACGAAGTATACTGGCAAGGATGTGCTTCCTAGTGAACCAGTTGTTCCTCCCTTTGATGCTTCGAATCCTCCTCCTGAGGTATAGTTGTTCTACGCAGTAGCTTATTTTGTCGATTGCTCTTCAGTTGCTTACTTGCTTTTTGCTGATTTTTGTTGTTTGTATGCAGGATTGGGCGGTGTCGCCTTGTATGCCCCCGCTCCCTGAGGGGATTATTCCTCGTGAAGCCTTGGAAGAGGATGAGTCTGAGTCGACTATCCCTTCTGATGTGGAGGAGGAAGCCCTCGAGTTCGATAGTCTGGATACTCGCAAGCATTCGCGCAGCAAGGATTCCGACTCGTCGTCTCCTTCAACTCCGGAAGGTACGGGAGTTGGTGCGGAGTCTCCAATTCCTGCCGTTCCTGTGAGGGCTGTGGCACCATCTTCTCGCAAGAAGATGCGATTGCCCAAGGAGTCTTCGTCGGAGTCGGTGGAGGCCACATTTGACTTTGACAAGTTTGACTGGTAAGTTTTCTAGTTCATTTGTTCTTCTCTGTTTCTTTCCTGTTGGCTTGTCTCTGGGTTTGCCATTTGTTGATATGGTCGTTATCTTGTAGTCAAGAGGCGTCGTCATCTTCTGGCGACGCCCAATTTTTAAAGGAATCAGGGTCACGACCTCGAAGGCCAAGGAAGAGGTCGAGCGTGCTCCTTCCCCTCTGGTGGCGGCCTACTCCGGGCACAACTCTTCCAGTTCTCCCCATGCAGGGGAGCATCGAATGGTTGCCCGGATGATGGTACAACAGACATCTTCGGAGTCACTGGAGGACCATGTAAGTGCAGCTTTTCTTTGTTTTAGTGTTGTAGTCGGCGTTATCTTGTGATTCCTTGTTTGTGCTACATATCCTTGTGAAGGAAGCCGCGCTCTTGGCGGAACAAGTGATGGCGATGGGCCGCCAGCATGCTATGCTGGAGACGCATCATCGCGTGGTTGAAAGTGAGTGTTCTACACTTACTCTTCTTCATCTTCTCATTTTGATATAGTCGACCGATGATCAACTTTTGCTTGTCGTGTAGCTGAACATAATGCCTTATTGCGTAATGCCGCCACTTTGGAGAAGACGCTTGCCGCGGCTATGAAGGGTCGCGACGAGGCAATCGCAGCGCGTGACGAGGCGCAGAAGCATGAAGAGGATCTACGTGCCTCCTTCGCGGCCAGGGAAAAGTTGTTCGAAGAACAACTGTTCTCAATCGCCAAGGCCCTCTCAGGTAGTTTTGCTTGTGGATACTGTTATCCTTCTCTGCTTCTAATGTTTTTGCTGGTGGCGCTAATGTTTTTGTCAATGTGTGGGTTTATGTACAGACGCTGGCGATTTGAGATTTGACTCGCAGGCCCTTCGTCGTGACAACGCTCTGGCGGGTGCGCTGTCTGCAGTCGAGGACCGTAGCACCGTCGTCCAGGATACACTTTTCAAGGCCAAGGGCGCCCTCAGTCGCCTCCGGGAGGAGTTGTTGCCTAAGGCGGAGCTGATCTATAATATGGACGAGCTGGTGGATTCACTCGCCGGGGGTGTGCCCTCCAGCTACAAGAACTCACTCTGCGCGGCTGGCGCGTCCATGTCACTCGCCATGGTGCAGGCCCACGGAGTCGAGATCGATCCTTTCGCGGTGTCGAAGGCGATGCCTATTGGCGTGGACGGTCAGCAGGTAGTCTTCGCTCCTTTCGCAACTACCTGTGGCAAATATGGGCATCACTTGATAAATACTATTTCGAAGTACTCTGAGGATCTCCAATGTGCCAAGAAGGTGGCAAAAGCTTCGACGTCAGGGGCCGGCGGAAAGTCAGTGGCGTCTGACACTGCCACGGACTTGATGAAGCCCCCAAAGTCGTCGAAGTCGAAGAAGCCAGCTGCTCCTTAGATATTTTTGTAATAGATAGTTTTAGATTGTGTCCTTTTGTTTTAAAGACATGTCTACTGGCGAGTGTATCTGCTGATACTTTTGCTAGTATTGAATGCATCTGATCCTTTTGTCTTTGTGTTGATTTCGTCGTCTTATTTTGCTTCTATCTTGACTTGTGGTAGGGTACATCGAGTGATCCTTTGATGGAAACTCAGGACTCGCCGACCCCTAATGGTACTGCGGCCCCACCGCGCTCCAGGGTTGATGAGCTGTCATTGCTTTTGCGACTGCGTGACCACGTGAAGCAGCTGGAGCGTGAGTTGCCCGTGCTCCGCGGTAACGCAGACATGTGGAAGTCGAAGGCGGAGAAAGCCGCCGCCCGAGAGCAATATTTGCTTGGCGAGGTGACGTAGCTAGGCGACCAATTCAAATGTTAGTTTGCTTGGTCTCATCTTTTCCTTGTAGTCACTCGCAGTGGTACGTTGTGCTCATGCTGCTGTTGCTGCTTCGTGTAGTCGTTAGCGCGTGTCATCCGCAAGAGGAGAAGGATAGAATTGCCATTCGCCTGCATGATCTCACCCAGGAGCAGCTTCAAGAGAGTGGATACTTCTGGGTAGATCATGATCGTGCGACTGCGCTAGCGACCTTGCAGGATCGTGCGTCGCGAGTGCTACTTTTTCTGAAGAAGTCGCGGTCATGCTTGAAGAATATTTATCGGGCGATGTTCTCGCTGGATGATGCTCCATCGAGCTTGCTGACCCTCCTTGCCAAGTTTCAAGATCTGTCCGCGGTTCGCGAATGCGTGAGGCAACAATTGTTGGCTGGTGCCAAGGTTGCCCTGTCAATGGTGCGACTGCACAGGCCTGGCATAGATGTTGCGGCAATTTCGTCTGGGCCGGTCGCCTGCGCCGCCAGCAGGTTCTGCTTGGAATATGGTGCCGCACTACCAGGCGGTGGACCGCCCAGTAGAAGAGATCGTCGACTTCTTTGAGGAACAAACCAACGTTCTTCTGCTGCAGTAGTATCCTAGTTTGTATCCTGCACATAAGTGTACTTGTGTTGTAAAGTTCGTATAAATGTTGTAGATAATTTATTGTCGAATGCGTATAAAGAGCTTTGTTAGGACGAAGTGCGTGGCACTATGCGAGTCCTTTTCGTTAGCCTGGTCATGCTTTTATCTCAGTCCCTTGTCAACCTGTCAGGTGCGTTGCAGCTGGGTTGGTGTTGTGTTAAGGGTTTCGATTGATGTACCAGCTACTCAGGATATCACGTTTTGGTCGAAGACCATATGTGTATAGGGTGGCGCAGCCCCCGTGTGTATAAATTGGAAAAGTAAAGGAGAACTCAGAGTTTTGGGGCACTTAGCTTTTTTTATTCGGAGAACAGTGCGAGGTACAATGTGTGGCTAAGTAGCCTTATTTTGCAATGTAAAAGGTAAAAATGACTAAGGGTAGAAGCGTCGCAGCTGTGCGACGTTCCAGGGGTTGGAGTATGCGACTCCTGACTCTAGATCTTGAAGGTGATAGGCGCCACCTGGGATTACTTCTGTAATCAGGTATGGTACTTCCCAGGGGAACTCGAGCTTGAGATGCCCCTGCTGCTTCAGTCGTAGGACCAGGTCACCTTCGACGAAGGATCTGGGGCGGAGCCTCCTACTGTGGTAGTTGCGCAGGTTCTGCTGGTAGATCGTGGATCTTTCTGCGGCGATTTCCCTTGCCTCGTCAAGGAGGTCGACGGAATCTTCGAGTGCGAGGGATGACTCTTGTTCGCTGTAAGCAACCACGCGCAGCGCCTTGTACCATACCTCGGCTGGTAGCACTGCCTCTGCTCCGTGCACCATAAAAAATGGCGTGTAGCCCGTGGCGCTGTTTGGAGTTGTACGTATGCTCCAGAGTACGGATTGTAGTTCGTCCAGCCAGCAACCCGTGGCTTGTTCGAGTGGCCGGAGGAGTCGCTTCTTGATGCCGATGCAGACGAGCCCATTTGCTTTTTCCACCTGACCGTTGGTCTACGGATGCGCTACTGAGGCATAGCTGATGTTGATCCCCAAGTTCTCGCAGAATTCTTGGAACTCCTTGGGTGTGAAGTTCGTCCCGTTATCGGTGATGATGTTGTGCAGCACCCCGAAGCGGTAGACGATGGACTCGAAGAATTTGACTGCGCTGTGCCCTGATTGGTTGGTCATTGGCATGGCTTCAATCCACTTGGTGAATTTGTCGACTGCGACCAAGAGGTACACGTAGCCTCCTCACGAGGACCTTGGAAGTTTGCTGACCATGTCGAGCCCCCACTATGCGAAGGGCCAGGCCAATGGGATTGGTCGTAGCTCTGCGCCTGGTGCGTGCGGCTTGTCCGCGAATTGCTGGCAAGCGTTGCATTTGTGGACGATGTCCTTAGCGTCGCGCATGGTCGTAGGCCAGTAGAACCCAGCTCGTAGAGCTTTGGCAACGAGGGAGCGACTGCCGGCGTGGTGCCCGCAGGTCCCTTCATGGATGTCGAGGAGAACTGCTCTTCCATCGGCCATGGAGACGCATCGTTGGAGTACTCCTGTGATGCTGCGTTTATACAGTTCGCCGTTGATAACAGCGAATGCTTTAGATCGCCGCGTGATGTGCCGTGCATCTGTCGGATCGTCTGGTAACCTCTTGCTGAGGAGGTATGTGATGTATGGCTGCGTCCAGGATTGCTCGATCATCATGACGCTCATTGGTCCCTCGAGTCCTGTGTTCAGTTCCAAGTCATCGAGTGCCATTGTCTCATTGGGTGGCGTAGCCCCCGAGTCCGTTGCTGCGCTTGTTTTCTTCTCTGTGGCCTTTGGCTTGATGGAGCGTTCGCATATGCGCTCGAAAAATACCCCAGGTGGTATGGTGGCGCAGGTAGAGCCTATGTTGGCGAGTGCGTCCGCCTCTTCGTTTCTTTCATGCCCTACGTGTCGCAGCTCGCAACCATCAAAGTCTCCTTAGAGTGTGTCGTAGAGGTTGCGGTATGCGATCATGTTGTCGTTCAGTGCGTCGCACTCATGCATTGTTTGGTTGACGACCAACTTGGAGTCGCCGTATATGATGAGCCTCTTGGCGCCGCAAGCCTTTGCCATCCTCATCCCGTGCACCAGGGCCTCGTATTCAGCCTCATTGTTTGAGGCTGTGAACTGCATTCGCAGGATATACTTCAGCTTGTCCCCTTGAGGTGATGTCAGTATGACACCTGTGCGTGCTCTGTATTTCCGCTTGGACCCATCGAAGTGCATTGTCCAGAGGTAGGACATATCTGGCTTGTCCAGGAGTTGGTTCTCCATCCAATGCACGAGGAAGTCAGGGAGAACTTGCGACTTGATTGCGTCGTGCTTTTCATATGTGATGTCTTGTGGAGACAGCTCTATTCCCCAGAGCGCGAATCGCCCCGTGGCGTCGGGGTTATTGAGGATATGTCCCAACGGGGCGTCGTTGACTACCACGATTGGGTGTTCCTAGAAGTAGTGGCGCAGTCGCCGGGCGGTCATAAAGACGTCATACGCCAGCTTCTGGTAGTGCGGGTACCGCTGTTTTGTTGGCGTGAGGACCTCGTTGAGGTAGTATACTGGGCGTTGTACGCCGTGGACCTTGTTTTCCTCAGCTCGCTCGATGACGAGCACTGTGCTGACCACCTGGTTGGTGACGGAGATGTACGGCAATAGTGGTTCCCTTTCTCGTGGAGTCACCAGCACTGGCGAAGTGGATAACAGGCGCTTGAGGTCTTCGAATGCTTCTTGTGCTTCATTGGTCCACTCGAATTTTTCGGCTTTGCGGAGGAGCTAGTAGAAGGGAAGTGCCTTTTCACCCATCCGACTGATAAATCGACTGAGGGCCGCGATTCGTCCGGCCAGTTGCTGGACTCCTCTTATGTTCTTCAGCTTCTCCATGGCCAGTATGGCTTTTATCTTCTTCGGGTTCGCCTTGATTCCCCTCGCGGAGATGAGATACCCGAGTAGCTGCCCAGATGATACGCCGAAGGGGCATTTGTCCGGATTGAGCTTGATCCGGTAGCGGTCGAGGTTGGCGAAGGTTTCGCGCAGATCATCGATTAGAGAGGCTTCCTCCTTGGTCTTGATTACTATGTCGTCGACATAGACTTGGATGTTGCGACCCAGCTGCTCCTTGAGGCAAGCCTGCATGCACTGCTGGTAGGTGGCTCCCGCGTTCTTTAGCCCGAAGGGCCTTGTGTTGTAGCAGAACACACCAAAGGGCATTGTAAACGCTGTTTTTTCTTGATATTCCTCCATTGGAATTTGGTTATAGCCTGAGTAGGTGTCGAGGAAGCAGAGGCGCTCGCATCCCGCGGTGGAGTTGATGATCTGGTCGATCCGTGGCAGCGGGAAGTGATCCTTTGGGCAGTGCTTGTTCAGAGAAGTGAAGTCCACGCACATCCGCAGGATATCCGTGTCCTTTTTTGGTACCAGCACCATGTTGGCGAGCCAAGTGCTTTCCTTAATCTTGCGTATGAACTTGGCCTCGAGGAATCTGTTGATCTCCATTCCAATTACCTGCGCTCGTGGCTCAGACAGTCGCCTAATTGTTTGCTTGACTGGCCTTGCATCGGGGTTGACGTTGAGTGCGTGCTCGGCGAATTCCCTGGGAACCCCTGGCATGTCCACAGGACACCAGGAGAAAATTTCCCAGTGCTCACGGAGGAATTCGATGAGCGCGAGTTCCTATGCAGGACTCAAGTTGTTGGCGATGAGAGCCGTCTTGGCGGGATCCGATGGGTGGACCTACACTTTCTTTGTGTGCACAGATGAGTCGAAGGAGAGATCAGGTGAGCTTGGCCTACTCAGGGGAGGCAGACTGTTGTCTGTCGTCTCCTTCAATCTTGCGAGTTCCTCCTGCATGCCGAAGGACTGGGAGATTCTGTTGAATTCCCTATCGCAACTGTCGGATCTCTCGAAGCTCCCGTTGATTATGATGACGCCATTGGGACATGGCATTTTCATCTGCAGGTAGGCGTAGTGGGGTACTGCCATGAATCTAGCGAACGCAACACGCCCGAGGATGCAGTGGTACTGTGAGGGCCAGTCGACGACCTCAAAGTCGATGCACTCGCGCCGGAAGTTCTTGGGCATGCCGAAGATGACGTCGAGGTTGATTTTGCCCAGGGGGTATACGCCTTTCCCTGGGACAATGCCATGGAACGTTGTGTCCGAGGCCTCCAGGCAAGTTAGGGGAATCCTCATTGCTCGCAAGGTACTCGCGAATATAAGGTTGATACCGCTTCCGCCATCCATAAAGATGCGGCTCATGTTGAAGCCTCCAATTTGCGCCTTGAGTACGAGGGGGCAATGGCCTGGACGGGGTACCTGAGGCGGATGGTCGCGTTTGTCGAAGGTGATGCAGGACCCGCTTCCACTGAGGTACTCATTAGTGGATGGTGGAGAGTGTGTGGCCAAGTTGACTTGGTGAGTGATGGCCTTTTGCGCCCTATTGGAGGGGCGTCCCTTTTGGATCATCATGGTGCCCATGGCTCGTGGGTACGGCTCGCCTCCGTGGTGCTGGTCTGGTGCAGCTGCGTTCGGGGGTGCCCCAGGTGGGGGTGGCAGAGCGCCATGTGCCACAGCGCCTGGAGCGGCTCCGTAGCGTCTTTCGACTGCATTACGGTTCATCTTAACCAGTCCCTCATGTAGCTTGAGGAATTCGCGGCAATCCTTGAGGAGGTGGCTAGATTTTTTCTTGCCATCATGCTTGTCGATGTAGAAGTGTACCGTACATGGCCCGGACAATTTATCTTCTATGGAGCTCGTGGGTGCCTCGTCGCGAGTGCGGCGTTGCCACACTTGCATGGTTTTCCCGGAGTCGCGGTATCTACCGCTACGGTATCCGCTGTTGCGGTTGTCGTCGCGTCTTTCGGCATAGCCAGCCGCGACCATGTTAACATCGTCGCGGTCATTGTAAATGCGCATGCGACGCTTGCCTCGGCGATCGCGTCTGCGCTCGAGCTCCACCTCCTCGTCGGAGTGAACGCGATTCTTCACTAAGTCTTCTCCATCGGCCCACCAATTTGCGATCTCCATCAGGTGGTCGATGGTCTTGGGCTTTGATCGGCCCAGCTCCTCTCTGAGTTCTAAGCGGCGGACGCCACCGTTGAATGCGTCAATCGCACGATCCTCCGAGATGTTTTCTGCAGAGTTCTTGATGATGGACCACCTTTGGATGTAGGAGCGCAGCGATTCGCCAGATCTTTGCTGGTAGCATCTCAACTCTTCGATTGATGCAGGCCGCTTGTATGTGCCTTTAAAGTTGCACACGAAGCTATAAACCAGCTCGTCCCAACTGCGAATGGATCCGCGTGGGAGGTTGTTGAGCCATGCTCGGGCGGCACCCTGCAGCTGTAGCTGCAAGCATTGCATGGCCGTGCTTCGACTGCCTCCGTGGAGCCTGACGGAAGAGATGTGGTCCTCTAGCCAGATCTTCGGGTCCTGTAGGCTGTCAAACTTCGGGTTCTCTAACGGGAGTTTGAACACTTTAGGCATTCGCTTCTGTCTAATGGATCTACTGAAGCATCTGGCGCCGTAGAGCTCCACATCCTCCTCTTCTGAGTCAGTCTACCGAGCACGTCATGCTCTTGATTTGTCGATCTTGCGCTGCGTGATGTCATCACGTGCGTCGTAGTCGTGGTCGTGTCGTCGTGAGCGGCGACGTCGAGACAAGTCGTGGCTGTCATCGCTGGACGAGGGCGAGGAGTAACGCTTTGCTAGCGCCTTGCCCTTCTTTGGCTCCGGTGTTGGCTCCTTGTCGAGGGCGGTCTCGATTAATCCCAAGCCCGCGATCATAGATCGGTGCATGGCGGCTCGGGGGTCTCTAGCTGGTGGTTGGTTGTTCAAGAGGTACATGGTGGCTGCTGTCACCGCAGCCTGCGGCGTCTTGGGGACCACATTGCCCTGGTGTCGACTGTCATAGAGCCGAAGTCGAGGACCTTTGCGGCCTCTATGCGTTCCTGCTCGGTGAGGTGGGCCATCCGAGACTGCCTCTTCTAGCGAGGTGCTCGTTGCCCTTTGAGGAGGATCCTTCGTAGGAGGAGAGTCCAGCACGACGAAGGCTCGACTTGTCTGCCGCCTTTTTGCGTGCCTCGAGTTGCGCGATTGTTTGTACTTGGCGCTTGAATTCTTCCTTCAGGAGCCAGTGATAGCCCATCAGCAGCTCCTGCGGGAATCTGAAGGGTAGAGGGGTGCCTCGCAGGGCCTCGCGGTAGCGAGCCCATTCTTGCTCGTTGAGCTTGATTACGACGCGTTCGCCGGTTTGCTCATTTACTATGGTTGGAGGTTCGACTGCCCCTCTGTTGTCAACGGGGACGCGATTGCCACCGTTACCTCCGTTGCCGCCATTGCCACCGTTGCCGCCATTAGGCGGGTCGGTTCTGTTGCCGTGATTGCCGCCGTTGTCGCAGTTGGAAGAGGTGTCGCCTGCATTGATGACGGCGCACATGAAGTGATTGGGGAAGCTGCTGCTTCCGCAACTCTCAGATCCGGAACCGTAGGTTCCATCTTCAGTGGACAGATCACTCAGATCTGAGTCACGACTGCTATCACTGACAGTGTTCTCGACTGTTGTTGGGGCGTTGAGCTCGCTGAGGGTGCCGATCGGCGGAGGAAACCACGATGCTGGGGCAATCGCCGGTGCTGTCAGCTGATCAGGCATGCGAAGCGTGCCCATCTGACCAACTTGGAAGCGGAAGCTCATGATCGCCAGGCTGATTCCGTCGCCCACGGACTCGAAGGCCGGGCGAGTGGCCGGCGTGTGGACGGTGAAGTCGAACGCGCCGAAGAGCTGGCGAATCTCCACTGTTGCGGAGTTGTAGATCGCAGTTGATGGGGCCAAAGAAGCCGCAACATCAGCACTCCCAATTCCCACAGACGGCGCCAATTGACGAGGGTTTAACTCGTCAATGCCCATTGTTATGGACTTGGGTTTTGGAGAAGGAGGGAGCGCTTGAGACATCTATCGGCTAACAGACAAGCACATAGGGGACAAAGATTTACCCAGGTTCAGGCCTCGTAGAGGTCCCTACTCCTTCTTGTCTGCTCGTGGAATTATCAAAGGAATCGAAGGTTATAATGGTGCGCAGATGTAATCTGGCGAGGGTGGTGGAAACTAGGGTTGCATGTGTCCTCCTCGCCACCCCTCCCAGCCTTTATATAGATAGGCTAGGTCCCGGGTAGCAGGTCGAGTCGGTTACAAGTTAGGGTTTTCCCCTTTAAACTTTCTATCTTTAGCTTCTTCTTGTTCTTCAAGAAATCGAGAGTCCGCAGGTTACTCGAATCCTTTGTTTGGGCCTTGGCGACACCGTGGGCCTGTACGTATTTAAACCATATATACCAAGCTCGAGTACCTGTAGGGTATACCCATGTCAATATCTATACGGCCGGAACTATACGGCCAGAATTTGTATTCCCGTCGTATAGTTGGTCATCAAACCTTTTGTATCCTGGAAAAGAATTTTGATAAAGGCATCGATAACTATACAGCCGGAATTTTTATTCCCACCGTATAGTTGGTCCTTAAACTCTCAGTACATATGAAATAAAAATTGTCGATGGCAAAGATATCTATACGGACGGAACTATATGGCCAGAATTTTTATTCCCGCCGTATAGTTGGTCGTTAAACTCTCAGTATGCATCAAAAAAATTCTATTTCTTCGAGAATTCTTACTTAACCTGAAACTTAGCTTGACACCATGTTTTGATAGTAAAATAACAACTTTAATTTTCGACCAACAATAGCATGTATAAAACGGGATTTAAGTACAACCGAGTTATGCTGCACATAGTAACAATAAATTCTACCATTTGAAAACTACAACAAGATAACTCTAATAACAAATCATAAAAATAAAAAAATTCCAATGCAACATGAATGCATCAAGACTCAAGACACAAAACTAAGAAAGACACCTAATGACTTCCGGATTGCCTCCCGGGAAGCGCTTTCTTATAACCAAGTAGCCAGGCTTTTCTTCAATATGATTTCAATAGATAGGAGCCATAGAATTATTTATTCTTACCTCCAAAAGAGGTTTGGATCACTTACTATTATAACCTGGTCAAAGTCTCACCCGCTTGCGGTGCATCGGAGTCTTGTAGATAAATGTGTTATTGCTCACAAATGATAATTGATGCGCCATGTGTGGTGAGCATACCTCCCTAGATAGCTTCAACAAAAGTATTAGATATTTACATGTAAAGTCAAACATTTTACCTTTGATAGCATCATCGGGATTTCATAGTACTCTTGTTGGGTTACACTATCATGAGGGAACACTACTTTTGATTTCTTGCAAACAAGTAACTTTGTGCACTACGGGTTTTGTTCGTGCCTTACTCCTCATAATAAGTGTATTCTCACTAAAACATTCATGAGAATACCAAGGAATACGTTGCAGGATTTCATAAGCTATTTTTCTGAGAGCACTATCTTCACTATTAATACGTGATATGACATGTATTATCAACTCATGGGCACCTTCAAAGATTACTCTAATACTTCACTAGTAACATCACCATTATTATAAGACACTGAAGATTGATTAAAGGTATCAGGGCATTGAAAATGAAAGTAGTGCCCAAGTTTCATACATTCAGGACATATTATTGGATCGTCTATCGTATCCGAAGAAATTAACCTTTTAGCGTATTCCACTATTTCGTAATACATTTCTCTTACCGTCATATTGCTCACTAGTTCTTCAAAATACTCATCCTCCTCTTCCAATGAGGATTCATGTCCCATGTTAATAACATCACAATATTCATAGAAAGATTCATCTTCTAGTCCCTCACCGAAGTCCCCAAAATCACTGTCTAGGCACAAATCCTCCTCAGAACAATCATCATAAGTTTGGGACTTGTAGAAATCATTACTAGATAATGAGATTTCGAGATTTCGTTTGCATGCATACTATTTGTGTGGGGAATGTTATTTTCAAAAGTAGGAGATTCAAGTGGTTGATCAAGTTGCTCCTCTTCATTCTTACTAAGATAATTTGCAAGTAGCTCAGCGATAGTCTTACCTTCGGGCTTACCTTCCACTAGTTGAGAGGGTGCAACATCAAGTGCCACCTCTTTATTAACAACATGTTTCGGTGGTTTAGGTGGAGGCTTTTTTAGTGGAGTTCCCTCCACATAATATTTTGGAGCACCCTGCAAAAGGTTAGATTCTTCCATGGCGGCTTTAATCCGCCCAACAATAAATTCATTATCATGGAAGGGTGAACTTCTTTATAGATCGTATCGAGTGGTTTACTTTCTACCTGTATATTTCTTAAACGAAATAACAACTCTTGGCAACCAGTAAAAAGCACAAATTGTAATGTATCCTCCCCAGCAAGGCATTTAAACTCATCTCTATTATAGTTTGCTAGTTCGGTATCAAAATAATTATACTTACATTGATAACTGAGGTGATCCGGAGATCCGCAATAATCACAACATAATTGATAAGAGGCACATAGTGTGGATGAATACTTGTCCACCTTAGTCAACCATTCTTTTAATATGCCTTCCCTCTTATGAATATCTCCCAAAGTACTTCCCTTTGACTCCTTCATTATAGATTTCATCTGTTGGAAGGTAGTTATCTCGGAAGACATGATTAGTAACAAATATTTTTATGGGCTTTTGGTTTGTAAACAAAAGAAAAATTCAAATGCAGCAAATAAAGAAAGCTTAAAACATAATCTAGCAAAACTAAAATAAATAAACAAAAGCTAAAAGACCTACAGTGCTTAGCTCCCCGGCAACGGTGCCAGAAAATAGCTTGATGACTGCAAGTGCACAGATCATTTGTAGCTAGTTTCAAAATAAAGATATCTATCCCATAGGGAGCAGGAGTCTGAAGTCTAATAACTCTTTGAACTAAATACTGAAATAGTAATGCTAAATAACGTTCCAAGTAACAAGATAAAATGCGAGTTTTGTATAAAAGATATTTTTGGATTTTCAAATAAGAGAACAACAAGTAAACTAAAGCTGTAAGTAAACAAGAGCATGTAAGTATGATTACGAAAGTCTGCAAGATGATGGAAAGAGTTCTCAGGGAGTAGTGGATACACCACTAGTAATTAGAAAGAGTGATCAAAATTATTATAATGAATAAGACCATTTATGATATGTGTGGGAGGAACTCCATATATGGACGAATAGCCAGCAACCGCTGCACACATCATCCTCATAACCACAACAGACAGCAATCAACATTAATCGAATTGCTGCGCTATTAAGGGATTTATCCCGTGGCATGGACATGGCTTTATGAGTTCTCCTTGATTCCCCCAAGTTAGTACGTAAAGAATGACAACAACTTTATAGTCACAGTAAGTGCTATCATCCCTCCATCTACCAACAAGTAATCCCCTTCATTGAGTCCCCATAGGAGGCAAATATTAAGGAGGTGCACAACTCCCAACATCAAGATGAAGACAATTAACATAGACACAGAATGAACAATATCACATAATAATCTTTATCTCAATTCAATCTCATACTAGGGTTTCTCCATCTCCCCAAAAACAAAGGAAACTACTCACAGATGAAGGCAATCAACATCATGGATACAATATGGATGAAGTATGATGATACAATTGAAGACAAGTGCAAATCCAAGATTCAATCTAGAATTACAATAAGTAACCAAAGGCGATCGGTGATGGAGACGTTGTTGATGAAGATGATGATGTAGATCGATGTGGAGTCCTTCAAGATCCTAGTCCCTTCTCCTCTTGTTTGATGGTGATGGTGTATATCTGATTGGAGGCGGCTATGGTGGAGGCACGGCGGCAGGGCTCCGCCGTGGTGGAGGATATGGCTTGGTGGCTCTCTCTTGGGTCCTTCCTCCTTTATATAGGCCTTGGGGTGCCCTAGGGTTCCCCCAATACCATCATATGACATAGGGAAGGTTTTGGAGCTTTTCTAGGGTCAAATCCCGTCATTTCCAACCTTTTTGGCAACTATAAAGGCGGAGCTATACGACCAGAAAAATAGCTCCGACCGTATAGTTGCTCGTTAAACTCTCAGATCCTTTTAGTATTTTGGTCGCCATTTCTTTATACGAACTCCATTTTGGTTTCTTGGGCTTGTTGAGTTCGTATCGTCGAGGGCTACAACCATGTGGTCTTGGATCTTTATTTTGAGAAGTTGGAAAAATTCACTTTTTCAACCTCTCAAATGGCTAAGTCTGGTCCCTACAGCTCCTCCATACTATGCTCTCTTTGTTCACTTTGCCTTTATTTTATCCATAATCATAATGAACACCTACACACATGTCATAGACAAGGAAAGTGATAAAATTCTACCTAAACTACTAAATGTGCAAAGCTCATATGAAAGTAAATGAGAAAAAGAAATCATGCATATAAGGCATAGCTATATCTGGAAGAAACATGATATGCAGGATAAATGGCTCATTTTATATGGCTAAAAGAGGTGGTATTTCACAGACAATAGTGGTCGCTCGAACCCAACTAGCTCCTGGTAAGCAAAAGTCTCTTGGGGTTCGCATGTTTGTGCTGAATTGTAATTTTTGTTTTATTTACTCTGTAGATATTAGGCAGTTATGCAACAGTCTTGTTTCTTTGATAGGAAGAACCGCAAGGTTAGAAACATGACTGTCGGGTCAGTCATTTTGCTACCGGAAGAAAATAAAAACGAGTGGAAAGATGATGTTGGACACGATTATGGTGATGATTGTCCCGGTGATGTAGAATACGTGAAGCTAAGAGAATTGGCACTGAGGAAGAGGAAGAAGGCATGAATTGAAGAAGCCAGTGGACGTGAAGGCTTGGCACCTAGGCGGGGGAAGAAGGCTGCTGGCAATGAAGATGCATAATAATGTGTTGAACTTGAATCTATATATGTAATGCAGTTAAATTATAGAGCTCTGTGCGTGGAACTTGTCGAGCGAAACAATCTACCCATGTTCTCAGAGTAAAATGTACCGCGACTTAGGGTTTGGAAACACTCGAGTCAGTAGTTGAATCTAAAATTGTGATTGTGCCACTACTATCTGAAAATAGTAGCACCAGTTCCATGATTGCCGAGGGGCAGGAGGTCTCCAAATTCGATGGAATGTAAGTGGCACAGAAATAAATTATTTAAGCTGCTACACTCCATGAAACAACAACTTATTTCAGCTGCTGCACAATGACATGGCTACTAAACAGCAATGGCAACCGATAATGCCCAGATGATGAGGAAATCGGTACCACTTTCTAGCCTAATCTTGAGCCCGTCTATCTCACCGCCTCCCTGCCCGAGCATCCCCTGCATCTGGCGAAGCTCCCAGATCTCCAGTAACAGTTTGTACGTGCTTCCACTTTATAAATTATGGTTATGCCATTTGCATGCGGCACAATCCACGTAGATTACGTTTAAACAAACCACCAATGTCACATTACCACCATCATCAGCCAAAAGGAAGTAATGCAGGGTTAAGACAGATTAGCGGGCTACCAATTTTTTCCTCCCAGGACTCCAAGACCACTAGTTGAGACCGCTAGGTCAACAAGTACTACTATTACAACTTAAAAAGTACGGAGCTCAAGCTAAATAGAACTAGTTATCACACATCTCCTTGATCTTCCTAATCTTAGCCCGATGCACATCTTCCTGCGAGAGGAAGGATCAAATCATCTGCTCCATCCTTTTAGCATATTCCTTGTACAACTTCAATTGTTTATCTGCATTTATCCTCATGCACTTGTCAATACTCGTAGTTGTGAACTGCAGGATTTTGGCCTGGTGAAGTTCATTCCTTGCTTGAGTCAGTTCTTGCTCTGCTTTAGCCTTCAGGGCAAACGCCACGTCCCTCTCCTTCTCGACTTTTGCTAACCTTGTCTTGCACCCTCCTGAGATCTCGGTTAAGCTTGGTTGTGTCAACTTGGTCAAATAGCTTCATCTCAGCACCGTTAAGACGTGATCTAACTATGGATTCTTTTAACTCAACAGTCATATCCCATAGTTTCTTGATCTCTACGCACTTCTATTCTTATAGGCAGTTGTTGGGCCTCCAAGTGCAGAGGTCTGTAAAACAACAACAAGTTTTCCCTTAAGTGGATCACCCAAGGTTTATCGAACTTAGGGAGGAAGTGGTCAAAGGTATCCCTCTCAAGCAACCCTGCAATCGAGATACAAGAAGTCTCTTGTGTCCCCAACACAGCCAATACACTTGGCAGGTGTATAGGTGCACTAGTTCGGCGAAAAGATAGTGAAATACAAGTGGTATAGATAATTATAAGTGGTAACAGTGATAGAAAATAGCTTGATGGCGTGGAAAAGACTAAAGTAAAACTGAAATACAGATAGAAGCAAGCAAACATGTAATAGATCTAATAGGAAACTATGTTTCAGTGCTTAGAAACAAGGACTAGGGATCATACTTTCACTAGTGAACAATCTCATATAAATATATTCTTGTTTATGATACTACGCTGAACTACTCTCCGGTTGGGCACTCTAATCCATGGTAGGGCTATAAAAGCACTCCTCAAAGTTCGCTTTTCCCATCTAGATAATCCCACACTGTCACCTTGAGTACTAGATGGTTCAAATAAACACCACAATTTTATAAAGACATCCAACTCCAAATATAACTCATAACAAGTATTTGTAATCTCTAGCCTAAGTGCCACCATGGTGTGCACACTGTCAACTTCACACACATGGGGAGAGCAGAGATCTATTAAAGCACTTGAGTAGCAAGGTAGATCTATAGATTACAAGCTCATGATCTCAATAAGATCATGCAGAGAGAGAGAGAGATGAACACATAGCTACCGGTAGAACCCTTAGACTCGAGAGAAAACTACTCCCTCCTCATCATGGGAATCAGCAACGGCAATAGAGATGGTGTTGGAGATCGATGGAGATGACTCCGGGGGCACTTACCCGTCCCGGCAGGGTGCCAGAACAGAGATTTTCTGTCCCCCGATTCTCCCCTTCGTTGGCGGTGGCGCTGTGGAACTTTTCATGGCTGGAGGCTTGACGATTTAGGGTTTTCGCATCGAGAGGCATCTTATAGGCGGAGAGGCAAGGTCGGTGGGCAGCTAGGGGGCCCACACCATGCCCTGGCGCGACCTGGGGGAACCCGCGCCTAGGGGTGGTTTGGCCACCCTATGGACCCCCTTCGTCTCTCCTTCTGGCTCCGTGAATATTCCGGGAAAATAACGACTTTGGCTTTTGTCCGTTCCAATTCCGAGAATATTCATTTTCTGACTTTCTGGAACCAAAAAGAACAGAAAATAGGCAACTGGCACTGTGGCTCTTGTTAATAGGTTAGTCCAAGAAATCATATGAAAAGTACTCCAAAGTGTGGACAAAACATAAGAAAGTTGATAAAACCAAGCATGGAACATCGAAAATTATGGATACGTTAGCAACGTATCAACATCCCCAAGCTTAACTCCTGCTCGTCCTCGAGTAGGTAAGTGATAAAAAAAGAAAGAATAATTTTTTAGGTGACATGCACCATCATAAACTTGATCAAGGTATTTGTAAAACATTGAAAGATGGGATCATGATACTTCAATCATAACATGAAAGACAAAGTTCTAGCACTAATACAAAGAAACTATGTTGCAACCTGAAAAGGCACAAAGAAAAGATTAATGAATAACAATGCTTTGCAAGACGTTTGTTTGTTTCACATAAAGAAAACATAGCATAGTGGCATTTAGCTTGTCCCTCATAGAGTAGCAAACATAAATGCATAGGAAACCTTCAAAGTTCATAAGAGTGACTAGATACAAATAGTTTAGAACAAGCAATATCAAAGCTATGCATCAATCAACAAGTCTTGGGAAAATGCACGTAGAACTAAGATTGGCCATGCTCTCAAAGTAGGTGCATAAAGATAGAAGGTGGAAACTCAACATAAAAGTAAAAGAAAGGCCTTCATAGAAGGAAGCAGGGATTCAAGTCTCATAAAGAGCTTCCAAAAATTATGGTACTTATTAGCTTTCAGCTCTCATTGCCCATATCATAAGCATCTTGAAGGTGATTAAGGTTAAAGTGACACAACTAAGAGGATATGCTTGACAAGTTATAAGCCGAAATCTCATGCCCCTTACTTACGAAGACCGAACCTCATGCTACTCAACTTTAGTCACAAGTAAGCTCTTGTCATTGTAAGTACATATGTATCATAGAGAACCGCCAACTGGGTACCCCTTGCACATGATATATGAGCTATCCCATAATCAAAATGACAAGGCAAGCAGACAATGAGCATCTCAACGATCTTTTTATTTGCTATTTGCATAGGTTTTTATTGAGGATGCTTCATAGAGTGCTCATTATGGTTATGCTGCAAGTTTCCACCATGATTAGGCATGGCTTAGGCTAGCGGCCCAGACGTTTCTCTAACACAAATACAAACTCCATGATCTTACAAGTTCCCCTTTTATTTCACACCGTCGGGATCTATAAGCAAAAGAACATGATATCAACGGGGTACAAAGTACAGGTGCAATGTTGAAAGCGTTCCCCATGATACATGGTTCTGCTAACTTCAACTTATAAAGTGCAAGAATATACGCAACAAAGATGGACGCAATGGTTCAAGTTTATTAAATGCAAGAAAGTATAGTGTGCCATCAAGTTCGTGAGAGCTTTAATCACTAGTTTTCTCATAAGAAGTTTAATTCGGAAGGTAGACAAAAACATGAATATACTTGGAATAGCATATGCTAATAGGTAGGTATGGTGCACTCTTTGGAATAACTTGGTTTTAGGAGTTGGATGCATGAGTGGAACTCATACTTGGTTGTGGAGGCTTGCAAAAGACTGGGAGCGACTAACTAAGAGAGCAATAATGGCCATAATCATGCAGAGCGACAAAACATCATTGATCAAAGCATAAAGTGATACTACAAGTTGAAAACTAAAGGATCATAAAGGCTATGGTGACTTGGGATAGTCATAACATGGTGTGAGCATGTGCCAAGTCAACCCAAATAAAGCATCAAAGGAGAATACCACAATACTATGCTTTAATATGCTAAAACAACGCATGATTCTTAAAAGGCACATTAAGCAATCTCAATTGTTTATAACAAGTCATGCTATAGCAAAGAATACTAAGCATAAAGCCAAATCAATATCAAGCATGGCATGACAAAGCATTGGCCACAGTCAAACACTAGCTCTCTTTACCACTTAAGCATGAACTTTCCTACTCTTTTCCAATCCAAACCAAACTATTTGAAAACCAATGTATGAAAGAGGGGGTCCAAACAATTTATTCAGAAAACTAAACAAACCAAGCAAACGAAAAACCAAAACAAAAATGAAAAAGAAGACGCTCCAAGAACAACACAACTGTGTATGAAACAATAAAAATGAAGTGTTTGGAAGAAACCTGGAATTTTTATTGATGAAGAAGGGGATGCCTTGGGCATCCCCAAGCTTTGACGCTTGTACTTCTTGGATATTTATTAGGGTGACATGCGTGGCATCCCCAAGCTTGAGCTTTATTCCATCCTTCATCTGATTACTCATTCCTTCCATACACCTGAAAATTTTCCTTCGTACAAGCCTTCACACAATCTCTATTAGCAACATTAGTGCACTCAAGATAATAAGTCTTTAGGTTCAGTTTCAACACTAATAAAACTTCCATTAAAACACAAGCTACTGTAGCACTTCCCTCAAAAAGCTCAATTCCCCAAAAAAACTCAAAAAGGAACCAACAAGAAGCAAATACAAATAATGACAGAAATCTATCAAAACAGACAAGCAGGTAAAAACCAATTTTTTCGAAGACCTTGTGTTGCTCAAATCAAAAAGTGTTGAACGAACGAAAGTTAGATAACAACCTGGGGCAGAAGCACAAAAATTCACGCCTCAAAAAGACATACCGAGATTTTACATGAATTTTTACGGTGAAGCACAGAAATCTGTTTCAGGACAGCAACTTTCCCAATCATTACTTGTATCTCATTAGAGGTTACTCATGGCACAAAAAGCAAATAAAAAGGACAAGGAGTGGTTATTACTGAAGCAATAACTTCCAAGACTCAACTAAAACTTTTGGGTTATCTCCCAATAAGTACTTTTCTTTAATGCCTTTAAGTTAGGCTTGATAGTTTGAGAAGATGCTCACATAAGAAATATGAATTGAAGTAAAAGAGAGCATCAAGAAGAAAATTCAAAGCACATTTAAGTCTAACCCACTTCCTATGCATAGGAATATTGCAAAGAAACAAGTCATGAAAGCACAAAGCAACAAGCATAGAAAAGCAAAACAAGTGCAACTTCAAGACTTTCAACATAAAGAGGGGAAACTTAATAATGTTGAGATACATAAGACCATGTTTCCCTCTCTCATAATAACTTTCAGTAGCAACATGAATAAAATTAACAATATAACTATTGCATAAAACATTCTTATCATGAGCCACATGCATAAAATGATTATTACTCTCCACATAAGCATAGTCATTCTTATTAATTGTGGTCGGAGCAAATTCAACAAAATAGCTATCATTATTATTCTCTTCACCATAATCATCAAATATAGGAGGCATATTGTAATCATTAATTTTCTCCTCAATAGTAGGTGGACTGAAAATATAATATTCATCATTATAATCATCATATATTGGAGGCATAGTATCATCAAAGTAAATTTTCTCCTCCATGCTTGAGGGACTAAAAATATCATGCTCATCAAAACCAGCTTCCCCAAGCTTAGACTTTTCCATAGCATTAGCAATAATGGTGTCCAAAGAATTCATACTAACAACATTGCTATTAGCATGCAAATAAAGTTCCATAGGTTTTTTAATTTTCTCTGCAAACACTTCATGTCCTAACTCAAGATAAATACTATAAAGCTCTCTATTTTTTTTTGTTTTCCATTAAGCCTAACTAGTGAAAACAAGAAACAAAAAGACAAAATTGCAGAATCTAAAGGAAATAACTTCGAGCACTCACACACCAGCAACCGCACTAGAAGATAGCTTAGTAGCCAGAAGATGTGAGTACCTTTTACCTTACCTCCCCGGGAATGGCGCTAGAAAATAGCTTGATGTCTACGCACTTCTATTCTTGTAGACAGTTGTTGGGCCTCCAAGTGCAGAGGTTTGTAGAACATCAGCAAGTTTTCCCTTAAGTGGATCACCCAAGGTTTATCGAACTCAGGGAGGAAGTGGTCAAAGGTATCCCTCTCAAGCAACCCTGCAATCAAGATACAAGAAGTCTCTTGTGTCCCCAACACAGCCAATACATTTGTCAGGTGAATAGATGCACTAGTTCGATGAAGAGATAATGAAATACAAGTGGTATAGATAATTATAAGTGGTAACGGTGATAGAAAATAGCTTGATGGCATGGAAAATACTAAAGTAAAACTGAAATAAAGATAGAAGCAAGCAAACATGTAATAGATCTAATAGCAAACGGTGTTTTAGTGCTTAGAAACAAGGCCTAGGGATCATACTTTCACTAGTGAACACTCTCATATAAATATATTCTTCTTTATGATACTATGCTGAACTACTCTCTGGTTGGACACTCTAATCCATGGTAGGGCTATAAAAGCACTCCTCAAAGTTCGTTTTTGCCATCTAGATAACCCCACACTGTCACCTTGAGTACTAGATTGTTCAAACAAACACCACAATTTCATAAAGACATCCAACTCCAAATATAACTCATAACAAGTATTTGTAATCTCTAGCCTAAGTGCCACCATGGTGTGCACACTGTCAACTTCACACACATGGGGAGAGTAGATATCTATTAAAGCACTTGAGTAGCAAGGTAGATCTATAGATTACAAGATCATGATCTCAATAAGATCATGCATAGAGAGAGAGAGAGATCACATAGCTATCGGTAGAACCCTTAGGCTCGAGAGAGAACTACTCCCTCCTCATCATGGGAATCAACAACGGCGATAGAGATGGTGGTGGAGATCGATGGAGATGGCTCCAGGGGCACTTCCCCATCTCGGCAGGGTGCCAGAACAGAGACTTTCTGTCCCCTGAATCTCCCCTTCGGTGGCGGCGGTGCTGCGGAAATTTTCGTGGCTGGAGGCTTGACGATTTAGGTTTTTTTTGCATCGAGAGGCATCTTATAGGCGGAGAGGCAAGGTCAGTGGGCAGCCAGGGGGCCCACACCATGCCCTGGCGCGGCTTGAGGGAAGCCGCGCCTAGGGGTGGTTTGGTCACCTTGTGGCCCCCCTTTGTCTCTCCTTTTGCCTCCATGAATCTTCCGGGAAAATAACGACTTTGACTTTTGTCCGGTCCAATTCTGAGAATATTCATTTTCTGACTTTCTGGAACCAAAAACAGCAGAAAACAGGCAACTGGCACTGTGGCTCTTGTTAATAGGTTAGTCCAAGAAATCATATGAAAAGTACTCCAAAGTTTGGACAAAACATAAGAAAGTAGATAAAACCAAGCATGGAACATCGAAAATTATGGATACGTTAGCAATGTATCATTTGTCCAGCGTTTTTTGCATCGATTTGGGCCACTCTAGATTTACCCATTTGACAACACCGCAACTTCTTCCTTGCATCATTGCACGATGTCCTTGACACTGTAAAAAGCTCCTGCCTGTGTTTCGTCCTTCGAACGCTACAAATTTAGCGGGCACATATCCATGTTTACATAGCAGGGGACTTTCTTCCTCCAGTAAACCGTGATAGCCGGAGTCGTACAACGTCTGGTTGGCCTAACACATCATGCGTGCATGAGTAAACAAAGTAGATCTAGCTCAAAATAGATAATTGGCCACAGATGATAGAGATGAGATGACTCACATTGATATCACTATCCCTGTCGTCACAATGCGTTTCCTCATCATCTCCCCTTGAACCCATGGCGAGAGGGGGTGTGGGGGACTGGGGTGGCTACGGGAGAGATGGCTGGAGGCATCATCGGCTTACGGCTACGGCGGGATGGGAGAGAAGTGGGGAAAGTGGCTTCGATGGGAAGGAAGAAAAGTATGGGGAGGAAGAGAAGTAAAGGGGACATGACGCTGGCATATGGCCCACAGAACTTGTGACACTCGCAAAAGGCGAGAGCGCGGTGTTGCAAGTTTGTCCAAAGCAAGCGAACAGTAAGCATAGCCAATCATGTCGCGGAATAGCCTACTCGCGGATTGCTCTTACGAAGAACCATCCCAATCGTCCAAGCGCCCCGATCGAACGGTATATAACAATCATCATGCAGAAAAACTATGTTAGGGCGTGCCTTCTAGAAGACTCGGTCTAATGGCGACCATTGGGGGCTAAGGTTAGGGCTCTCCTAAGGTTAGGATCCATGTGGTTTATGAAAAGAGCACACATTTCAATGACACTGGTGGATCCATGTGGTTTATGAAAAGAACACACATGCAAATTACTCTAGTGGATCCATGCGGTTTATGAAAAGAACACACATGCAAATGACTCTAGTGGATCCATGTGGTTTATGAAAAGAACACACATGCAATGAATCTAGTTGTGGTTTATGAAAAGAACACACATGAAATGAATCTAGTTGTGGTTTATGAAAAGAACACACATGCAATGAATCTAGTTGTGGTTTATGAAAATAACACACATGCAATGACACTGGTGGATCTAGTTGTGGTTTATAAAAATAACACACATGCAATGACTCTGGTGGATCCATGTGGTTTATGAAAAGAACATACATGCAATGACTCTAGTGGATCCATATGTGGTTTGTGAAAAGAACAGACATGCAATGACTCTACAAGTGGTTAATGAAAAGAATACTGATGGCTCAAAATATATTCGAGCTTGTTGGGAACCACAAGAGGAAGGTATGATAAGCACAACAACAAGTTTTCCTCAGTTATGAAACCAAGGGGATCGAACTAGTAGGAGCAAGGAAACACCTCGAAGGTGTTGTTTCCAACTTGGAATCCTGCACAGCACAACCACAGAACTTTGCCCCAACTTATAGTGAGGTTGTCAATCTCACCGGTTTTACTGAAATAAAGATTAAACGTATTGTGTGGAATATAGTAATTGCTTGCAGAGAGTAAATAGTAAATAATAAATAGATGGTAGATTGATGGTAAAAGAATGGACTGGGGTCCATAGTTCACTAGAGGTGATTCTCTTTAAGATAGATGACATGTTGGGTGAACAAATTATAGCGGGGCAATTGACAAATACAGAGAAAGCATACATGCATATACTAATCATCTTGACTCCAATGAGATTTGATTGGGCATTACAAGATTATACATAGACCGTAATCCAACTACATCTATGACTAATATTCCACCTTCAGGTTATCATCCGAACCCCCTCCAGTATTAAGTTGCAAGCAACAGATAATTACATTAAGCAAAGTGTGTAAAGTAAACAATACGATTGTCCCATGGACAAAGGATTGTTGTTTTCTCCCTAGTAGCAACAACACATCTAGTACCTTAGAGATTCCTGTCACTTCCCCAGATTACTAGAGGCATGATCCCACTATCGAGCATAAATACTCCCTCTTGGAGTTGCTAGCATCTACTCGGCCAATATAGCTACTAATAACGGAAAGCATGCAAGATCACAAATAACATAAACATGATAGACTCAATAATCAATCTAAAATAGCATCTCAATATCCATCGGATCCCCCAAACACAACCTGTAAGATTACAAATAGATGATCCTAATCATGAACGGAGCTCATAAGATCTAAACATGGTAGCACAGAGGAGCACCAATAATCTAGCTACTACATGGACCCGTAGTCCAGGGATGAACTACTCACGCATCACACCAGAGGCAGGCATGGTGATGAAGAAGGCCTCTAGGGTGATCTCTCCCCTCTGGCTGGGTGCCGGGAAGAGCTTCAGATCCCTCCCGATCTAGGGATGGAGATGGCGGCGGCTACAAACTCTCTCGTGGAATTTTGATCGAGTACATAGGGTTTTCGTCCCGAGAGGCTTTTATAGGCGGAAGGGCAAGGTCGGTGGGCACCCAAGGGGCCCACACCACCCCCTGGCGTGGCCTGGGCTGGCCCACGCCACCAGGTGGTGTGGCCACCTCGTGTCCCCTCTCCGTCTCGTCTTCTGGCTCCATGAGTCTTCTGGTAAAATATTGACTTTGGCTTTTGTTCGGTCCAATTCCGAGAATATTTCTTTTCCAGCTTTTCTGAAACCAAAAACAATAGAAAACAGGGAACTGGCACTGTGGCATCTTGTTAATAGGTTAGTTCCAGAAAATGTGTAAAAATACTCCAAAGTGTGGACAAAACATAAGAAAGTAGATATAAAACAAGCATGGAACATCAAAAATTATAGATATGTTTACGACGTATTGATACGACCAAAACGTATCTACTTTCCCGAAAACTTTTGCTATTGTTTCTCCTCTAAACTTGTGTGATTTGGCTACAACTAACACAGACTGATGCTGTTTTCAGCAGAATTACCTTGGTGTCTAGTTTTTGTGTGGAGAAAATCTACTATCAGGAAAAATCCTGGAAAATATGCCAAAAATCCTATTTCACCAGAAGACTCATGGAGCCAGAAGACGAGACGGAGGAGGGCCACGAGGGCCGCACACCCCCTGGTCGCGCGGGCCAACCCAGGTTGCTCCTGGGAGGGGTGTGGCCGCCTCGGGCACCCCCTCGGCCTCCCTCTTCACCTATAAGATACCCCTTGACCTAAAAACTCAGGGGGGTTTCGACGTTTTTCCAGATAGAGTTCCGTTGTGTCGCCACAACCAGATACTGTGATTCGGAACGAGAAACTCCGTTCTGGCACCTTGCTGGGACGGGGAATTGGAGGAGATCATCGCCATCATCATCAACATCGCTTCTCCATCAACCATCCATGTTTCCCCCATCCATGAGTGAGTAATCCCCGCTGTAGGGTATGGGGATGGTAGGGATTGGATGAGATCGTTCATGTAATTGCATCAGATTGTTAGGGCATGGTGCCTAGTATATCTACTTTTAGTGCTTTTTAACTTTGTTGCAACTTGTTATGGTTAATGCTTGTCACTAGGGCCTGAGTGCCATGATTTCAGATCTGAACATGTTATTGATTCATGAGGATATTATTGTTTATGATCTTACCTGCAAGTTGTATACACATATTACTGTCCGAAACCAAAGGCCCCGAAGTGATAATAATCGGGATAACCGGAGGGAATGGCTGTGATATGAGGATTACGTGTGTTCACAGAGTGTTAATGCTTTGCTCCGGTTCTCTATTAAAAGGAGCACCTTAATTTCCAGTAGTTCCCTTGAGGCCCCTCTGCAAACGGGCAGGTAGGACAAAAGATGTTGTGCAAGTTATCATTACGAGCACGTATGACTATATATGGAACACATGCCTATGATTATTTAGTACTTGGATGCTTTACCTTATTTATCTACAAATGCCCTATATCTTGATTGCTACATGAATTGTCTTGTCCATGCAATGCCCATCCAACCCTATGCCTACCGCGCTTTAATCCTACTGTTTACTGCAATTGTTACTACTGTCTTTACTTTTACTACTGCTATTACTTTGCTATTGCTACTATAAAACTGTTGCTACTGATAAACTACTATGAGCAAGATTGTTTCCAAGTGCAGCTGAATTGACAACTCAGTTGTTAAGGCTTATAAATATTCTTTGGCTCCCCTTGTGTTGACTCAATATATTGGGTTTTACTTCCCTTGAAGACTATTGCGATCCCCTATACTTGTGGGTTATCAAGACTATTTTCTAGCTCCGTTACCGGGGAGCATAGCTCTATTTATCAAGTTCACTTGGAATCACTATTGTTTACTGCCATCCATTCATCATAGGTAAATCTCATGATGGAAAGGTTCCTATATTACCATCCACTACATGGAGAGGTACAGTTCTGAACACCTCTGTTGCTCTCACCATCTGTGATGAGTAAGCTCCTTACACCACCACCACATACACATGCTACACATACTGCTACTTCTGTTGAATCTGAAACATCTGATACTTATGATGCTGCTTCTACTATGCTTGATAAGAGTGGTTCCTTAGTGTCAACACCCGGATTTTTAATCCCAGATGCCTGTTATGCCATACATCGCAATCCCAGGATTACCATTTTTGCGAGACATAATAGATTGGATATCATAGTACATCATCCATTACAAACCATAATAAGGTCTTACAAATAAAGGATTTCATGATCTAGTCTAAATTCAAACAAGCAGCGGAATAATAAGCATAGCAGTGGGCTCCATCTTCAGTATCACAGGCAATGCTGACGATGGGAGATGATCCTAGTTGTCGTAGGCGTCCCGATGTCCATCATCCTGATAGTCCTCCTCATAGTCTGGCCACATGAATAGCCAGGGACAAAGCCATGAGTACTCTTTAAGTACTAGCAAACTATCACTAACAAGTAAGGTAGTTCTAGTAGTAATACTAAGCTCTAAGTTTATTTGCAAAAAGCCAGATTTATCTAAACTGAGTTTAGAAGTAAAGAAAACTAAGTAACTGTTCTAAATCACTTTTAAGTGGGAAACCTAGTTTTCATAGTCACAACCCTGTTGTGGTCGAGTCAAAATTCATAATTCACTTCACAAGTCATTTTGAAAACATCTGAAGACGGAACAGTATGGCCACTCCAATTGTCCATGACCGTGGACGCGGCTATTCGAATAGTTTGACACTCTGCAGAGGTGGTACACTTTCACCACAAAATTCGATACATCTGTCAGGGATAACCCTGAATCATCATACTTAGTATGCGGATAATCAATCATAACCTTTCAATTACACACTCTAGTATAGGCACCTCCGCTATGAGCTTAGCCTCCCAGCCATGGCCATCTGCCATCCTGGGCACTGCATAGCTGGACATCATCAAGAGGTAGCCTCAGCTCAAACCTCTTCCACAAGGGAACCCATACTAATGCATATAAACTTCCGGCTAAGCCTTACCCAATTCAAGTATTGTGGTTATACGGTAAAATTGGAATGGTATCGCATCCGAACCCAGCCATCAGTTTTTATAAAGGGCTAAGGCTCATGCCCCAACATTTTCATCACCAAATCCATTTGTGTTTCTCAACACATGTCAAAACATTTCAATAGAATGACTCATCATTCCATGGTTTTCATAATCATTTTCACCAAGTATTCCCATCTAAAGTGATCAAGTTTTATGCTTAGCACTATCCACTAAGTTAAGAGTGTTCACTAATGAGGGTGCTAATCTTCAATCTCATGCCATAGAATGACATCTAGTATAGGCCTATTTTTATACTCTTTATGCTATCTATACTACTTTCCAATACTCACAAAGCAACAACTAAAGGTAAAGAACTTTGGTAAAGTAAAGAGTAAAGCTTGCAAGTAAAACTTGGGATGGGTATAAATCAAAGTGTATAACCAAGCATACCTAATGCATCTTGCTTAGTTTAAAGCTTGTATGGTTAACTTGTATAATTCTAGCTTGCCAATAATACCTTGCATAGATCTAGCTTGCATAGTTAAGAAACTTGCAAGTGTTATCTTGCCTTGATTGGTGCAGTGATTGAAGTTTTCCTCCTCTTCTTTGGGGTAGAACTCCTCCTCCTCATAGCTTGGGTCGGTACTATCGTATATAAATAAATACGGGATAGACAATCACTAAACAATACTTAACTAGCTCTAATTAGCACACTAAGTCTCACACTTGATGATATAGCATCATCACAATCATCACATGAAATAAAGAACTAGTTTTATTTCTCTTATTTGAGAAAAGTAATTTCTACTCATTGAAATTAATTAGGATTTAATATTCTCCAATTAAAATATGGGATCATGTTGACACATGTCATCACCACATATTCTAATACATAGGAATGTGATTTAAAGGGTTGGTCATATTTTATAAAGTTTAAGATTATCATTTATAAATTTAAAGTGACTAGAAATGCCCTAATAACATTCTTTTGGTACTAGTCTGATGTCACTGCAAGCAAACCTAGATATTTTTATATATTCAGATAGTATTATCAAATGTGATTTTCGAGAGTTGGAATCAACTCAAAAGCTATTATGGTTGATTTTTGAAAAATGTTTGAATGTAGAAATGTCTCTGTCTTGTTATATTTACTAAAGATTGTCTCTAACTCCAAATGATTTAAATCCAACGGGTTTTGATAGATAATTTAAATACCTTTCTAGCAAAATTTGAATCATGCAATTTGGTTTAGTGAATCTCTGTGAATTGATTTTTGAATATGTGGACATAATAGGGTTTTAGCTAAAAAGGAAATTCCAATATTTGAATTTCCAGGACAGCGCGGGAAGTTAAACGGGCCGGCCCAGCTACACTACACGGTGGAGAGGGCTGCTGATAGATGGGGTCCACCAGTCAGCGAGACTAACTACGCGAAGCGGTATCTAAGCATCTGGACCGTGTATTAGAAGACAGATCAACGGCTGGGAGTCGTCGTCGACGACGAACTACTCCGGCGAGGAATCAACCCTAACGCGGCGGTGGGGGTCTCGTGGGGCTCACCTGGGCTCCAGCTAGGGTCGGCAATAGGGCGATCGACGTTGTAGACGACGGTGAGGCGAGGCACGGTCACGGTAGGGCTTGGGGTGGTCAAAATTAACGGCGCCCTTCTCCTCTAGCAGCGACGGGCTCCGGCCAAATTCCGGTGAGGGAGAGCTCGCCTTGCTCCGGAAAGAAGTGGGGGAGGGTCAGTGAGAGGTGGTGAGTGGAATGGTGTGGAGAAATGAGGCAGGGGTGGCCTCCTTTTATACTGCGGCGAGGGGACCGAACGGTGCAGGCGCGAGCTCATGGGTGACGATGCTATAGGCGGCTATCAGCGTGGCGAGGCTAGTGGGTGGTGTTGTGTTCCCTGGCGGTTCTCTCATACTTAATGGCGATGCGTGGGGTGGTGTGGTTCGGTCGGGAGCGTGCGGTGCTCCGCACGGACAAATAGGTGTTTGCAGCAGCGTGCGGCAGCTGCGGGTCGCACGACGGCGAACGGGGTTGTCAGCTGGGTTGCTGTGATCATGGCGGGCGTGAGCATGCGCGGCGAAGGCAAGGCACGGTCTGGGCGAGCTGGTCAGGCGCGGCGAGCTGGTGCGCTCTGGACCTGGTGTAGAGGCATGGTGTCCAGGGCTCGGCTAGGGTCGAGGCTGGGACAAGGGGTGGCGGTGGAGTGCGGCGTGCTTCCTGGACATCATGGTTGGCTGCGGCGATGTCTGCTGTGAGCTGGCCATGGTCAGCCGGCGATGACCAAAATCGGGTGGTGCTCCACTGTGCAAACGACAAAGGGGGGACTTGGTCTAGGTGCTGGCTATGCTCAGGGGAGACAGGGGAGTGAAGTGGAGACCAAATGGTCGACTAATTACTGTGGAAACAATGAAGTTAGGCAGGTGGTTAAATTAGTGTAAGCAAGGTGTTTGTGGAAATGGCTGCATGAAACTTGCTTTGGAACTTTTGATTCAAATTTTTTGAGTGATCTTAAGTTAAGCTTGAGAGTCTATGTTTGCTTGGAGAGGTCAAGGGGAATTGATTTGATAGGTTTGTGAAAAAGTGGGACCTTAACATATGAATTAGATTCGATTTTCAACTATCCATTAAATTTATTTGAAAGATGTTTTTGTATGTTTGTAAAGTGGGACATGATACACTTTTACTTGGTCTAGCAAGGGGTGAAAAGAATTAGAATTGTTTCTGTTAGAAATCTTCTTCTAGGAACACACAAAGTGACCTAGTGGTTAACTTTTGTCAAAATGACTATTTGCTTTATTTATTCACATTTGATTTCTTTTTCTTTTCATTTTGTTTGTAAATGGCCTAGATGATGTAGTATTCATCTTTAAACCATTTCACATCCTTTGTAGCAATCAAGCATGGCATAAGCACTCAAATCTACACTAATGCAAACACACATGCATTCATATTCATTTTATTAATAAAAATTTTTGTTAACCCTAAATTGGGTGATTAGAACTTGATAATCTTGATTAGAAGTTTTGGGGTGTTACAAACCTTCCCCCCTTAAACAAAATCTCTTCCCGAGATTTAAGAAAAACTAGGAACTAAAGAGATCTGGAAACTCAGTCCTAATGTAATTTTCTCGCTCCCAAGTAGCTTCTTCTTCGGTATGGTTGCTCCATTGGATCTTGAGAAACTTGATACTCCGGGTCCTAGTGGTTCTAAAGGCTTCTTCCAAAATATGGATGGGCACTTCTCGATATGTCAGATCCTTGTTGATATCTATGTCCCGGTGATCGATGTTCTTCAAAACTTCAGTCTTCTCCGGAACTTCTAGGCATTTGCGAAGTAACGAGATATGGAACACATTATGGATGGCTGACATCTCCTCTGGCAGTTCTAGTTGATAAGATACTTCTCCTCTATAATTCAAAATCTTGAACGGTCCAATATATCTGGGGGCTAACTTTCCTTTTAGCTAAAAACGTTGCATTCCCTTCAAGGGCGACACTTTGAGATACACGAAATCTCCGACATTGAAACTCAGGTCTCGACGTCTCTTGTCAGCATAACTCTTCTGTCTAGATTGGGCGGTCTTGAGGTGCTCACGGACTTTGTGAACCTTCTCTTCGGCTTTTTGTAGGATGTTGGGTCCGAAAACCTGACTCTCTCCTACTTGCAACCAATTCAAGGGGGTACGACACTTGCTTCCATACAGAAACTCAAATGGGGCCATTTGCCAACTGGCTTGATAACTATTGTTGTATGAGAATTTTGCAAAAGGCAGATAATCTTCCCATTTTGATACATACTCTAGGACACAAGCTCTCAACATATCTTCTAAGATTTGGTTTACTCTTTTAGTCTGTCCATCGGTCTGCGGGTGATAAGTTGTGCTGAAATTCAGCTTGGTTCGTAATCCTTCTTGGACTTTCTGCCAATGAGGTAAATTGGGTTCCTTGATTCGACACTATGGTCTTGGGGGTTCCATGCAAACTGACGATTCTAGCAATGTACAACTCTGCTAGCTTCGAACTTTGGTAGGTAGTCTTGACAGGTACGAAATGGGCTACCTTGGACAGTCTATCAACTATGACCCAAATAGAGTCATTTCCCCTACTAGAAGTAGGCAAACCGGTGATAAAGTCCATTCCAACGGAATCCCATTTCCATTCCGGAATCTACAATGGTTGCAAAAGTCCTACGGGTATCCGATGTTTCGCTTTGACTCTTTGACAGATATCACACTTGGCTATGTAGCTTCCGATTTCTCTCTTCATCTTGTGCCACCAAAATTGTTCCTTCAAATCCTGATACATCTTTGTTCCTCCATGCTGGTTAGAATAAAGAGTATCATGATCTTCCTGCATGATAACTTGCTTCAGCTCCGAATCTACTGGCACACAGATACGTCCTTTGTACCACAAAACTCTTTCTTCATCTTCGGTGAATTCGGGTACCTTTCTTGTACCGATACGATGTTTGATTCCATTGATACTCGCATTTCCTTTCTGCGGTTCCTTGATCTGAGTGATCAAAATGGGTTGAAGTTCAATGCTGGCTAAAAATCCTCTACTAACTAGCTCCGTTCTAAACTGCTCCAGGGTGCAGCGCCCAGTCTACTACCTCAGCGAGGTACTCACACCAACAAAGCAGCGGTACCCGCATTACCAGAAGCTGTCGTACGGCGTCTTCATGATAGCCCGATGACTGCACCACTACTTCCAGGAACACCCAATCGTGGTAGTCAATGACGCCTCGCTTGGGCATCTCCTCAACAATCCCAACACCACCGGACGAGTCGCGCTTTGGGGAATCGAACTGTCTCCACGAGACATTACATATGAAAAATGTGATGCAATCAAGTCGCAAGTTCTCCCTGACTTCCTCGTGCACTGGATGGAGAACCAGCTCCCTGAAAAACCAGATATGTCCTACCTCTGGACAATGCACTTCGACGGTTCCAAGCGAAAGGATGGGGCCGACGCAGGTGTCATACTGACATCGCCCCAGGGAGACAAGCTGAAATATATCCTGCGAATGCAGTTCACCGCCTCCAACAATGAAGCTGAATACGAGCCCCTACTGCATGGGATGAGGATGGCAAAAGCTTGTGGCGCCAAGAGGCTCATAATATATGGCGACTCCAAGCTGGTCGCCAACCAGACAATGCACGAGTGCGACGCACTGAATGACAACATGATCGCCTACCGTGACCTCTACGACACACTCCAAGGGGACTTTGACGGTTGTGAGCTGTGGCACATAGGCCACGAAAGCAATGAAGAGGCGGACACACTCGCCAACATAGGCTCTACCTGCGCCCCCATACCACCTAGGGTATTTCTCGAGCGCATCTGCGAACGCTCCATCAAGCCAAAGACCGCAGAGAATAAAACAAGCGCAACAACGGACTCGGGGGCTGCGCCGCCCAATGAGCCAATGGCACTCGATGACCTAGAGCTTGACATAGGACTCGAAGGACCAATGAGCGTCCTGATGATCGAGCCATCTTGGACTCAACCGTACATCACGTACCTCCTCAGCAAAAGGCTACCGGACGACCCGACTGACGCACGGCACATTGCACGGTGATCCAAAGCATTCGCCGTTATCAACGGCGAACTATACAAACATAGCATCACAAGAGTACTCCAGCGATGCGTCTCCAATGCCGATGGAAGAGCTGTTCTACTCGACATCCATGAGGGGACTTGCGGGCACCACGCTGGCAGTCGAGCCCTCGTCGCCAAAGCTCTACGAGCTGGATTCTACTGGTCTATAGCCATGCGTGACGCCAAGGACATCGTCCAAAAATGCAACGCTTGCCAGCGATTCGCGGACAAGCCACACGCACCTGGTGCGGAACTCAGGCCAATTCCATTGGCCTGGCCCTTCGTGCAATAGGGACTCGACATGGTCGGCAAGCTCCCAAAGTCCTCACGAGGAGGCTACGTCTACCTCTTGGTCACAGTCGATAAATTCACCAAGTGGATAGAGGCCATGCCAGTGACTAACCAGTTAGGATACAGTGCAGTCAAGTTCTTCGAGTCCATCATCTACCGCTTCGGAGTACCACACAACATCATCACGGACAATGGGACGAACTTCACATCCAAGGAGTTCCAAGAATTCTGTGAGAATCTGGGAATCAATGTAACCTATGCCTCCGTAGCACATCCACAGACCAACGGTCAGGTCAAAAAAGCCAATAGGCTCGTCTGTGGCGGCATCAAAAAGCGAGTCCTTAGGCCACGCGAACACGCCGCATGCTGCTGGCCAGACGAGCTACAGTCAGTACTCTAGAGCCTGCGCACAACTCCAAACAGCGCCACGGGGTACACCCCGTTCTTCATGGTGCACGGTGCTGAAGCGGTGCTACCCGTGGAGGTACGATACAAAGCACCGCGAGTGGTCGCTTACAATAAGCAGGAGTCAACCCTTGCACTCGAAGACTCTGTCGACCTCCTTGACGAAGCACGGGAAATCACCGTGGAAAGATCAACGATCTACCAGCAGAACATGCGCAACTACCACAGCTGAAGGCTACGCCCCAGGTCCTTCGTCGAAGGAGTCATGGTCCTGCGACTGAAACAGCAAGGGCATCTCAAGCTCGAGTCCCCCCTGGGAGGGACCATACATGATTACAGAAGTAATCCTAGGTGGCGCCTATCGCCTCAGAGATTTTGAGACAGGAGTCGCGTACTCCAACCCCTGGAATGTCGCGCAGCTACGACGCTTCTACCCTTAGTTGTCTTTTATTTTTTGCAAATAAGGCTACTTAGCCACACATCGTACCCCGTACTACCCTACGGATGAATAAAGCTAAGTGCCCCAAAACTCTGTGTTCCTTCTATTTTTGCAAAATATCCACTCGGGGGGCTGCGCCACCCTACACACATCTGTTCTACGAACTAACGTGATATCCTGAGTAGCTGACACACCAATCAAAACCCTTGACAAACACCAACCCAGTTGCAACGCACCTGACAGGTTGGCAAGGGGCTGAGATAAACACAAGTCAGTCTAATGAAAAGGAATCGCATAGTGCAACGCACTCGCAAAACATACACGCTAACAAGCTCTTTAGATACATCAATGTTAATCAATTATACACAACATATATATATATATATATATGAACTTAACAACACTAGTGCAACTATGTGCAGGATACAAATTAAACTACTGTTGTAGCAAAGGAACGTTGGTCTGCTCCTCGAAGAAGTCGACGATTTCCTCCGCTGGACGATCCACCGCCTGGTAGTGAGGAACCATGTTCCAAGTCGAACCTGCTGGCGGCGCTGGCGGTCCGGACGCAATTGCTGCAACATCCACATCAGGCCTGTGCAGTCGCACCAACGACAGAGCATCCTTGGCACCAGCCACTAACTGTTGCCGTACACACTCGCGGACTGCACTCAAATCTTGAAATTTGGCAAGAAGGGGCAACAGGCTCGATTGAACGATGTCCAGCGGGAACATCGTCTGGTAAATATTCTTCAAGTACGATTGCAACTTCTTCAAGAAGTGAAGCACTCGCGACGCACGATCCTGCAGGGTCGCCAGTGCGATTGCACGATCATGATCCACCCAGAAATATCCACTCGCTTGAAGCTGCTCTTGGGTCAGGTCATTCATGCGAATGACAATCCTATCATTCTCATCCTGCGGATGGCGTGCACTGACAACTACAGCAAGCAAAAGCAAAATAAGAAGACAACGAACTACTGCGAGTGACTACAAGGAAAAGATAAAGAAGAAGAGAGCTAACACTTAAACTGGTCGCCCAACTGCGTCACCTCCCCTAGCAGATATTGCTCTCGTGCGATGGCCTTCTCCGCCCTTGACTTCCATACATCCGCGTTACCATGGAGCACAGGCAGTTCACGCTCCAACTGCTTCACGCGGTTGTGGAGTCGCGAGAGCAGAGACAGCTCATCCACCCTTGAGCGTGACTGCGCCAAAGTATCATCAGGGGGTGGCGTATTCCGAGGTTCAATCAAAGGACCACTCGATGTGCCCTATCACAAGTCAAGCAAGAGACAATAAGAAGACTAAGGCGATGCATAGACAAAAGACTCGAGTGCATTCAAGCATAATAAAGTATCGGCAGATACACTCGCCAAAAGGCATGTTCCAGACAAAAGAAATAAGCTATTTAACTATTAAAGACACGACTACTGAGGAGCAACTGGCTTCTTCGACTTGGACTTCGGTTTTGGGGGCCTCATCGAGTCTGTGGCAGTATCAGACGCCACAGACTTTCCGCCGGCCCCTGATGTCGCAGCCTTTACCGCCTTCTTCGCTCGCTACAGCTCCTCAGAGTAATTCGCAACCGTATTGATCAGCTACGGTCCGTACTTGCCACAAGCCGTTGCGAAAGGAGCAAAGACTACCTGTTGGCCATCCGCACTGACAGGCATCGCCTTGGAGACCGCTGCAGGATCAACCTCGACTCCATGGGCTTGAACCATCGCGAGTGACATTGAAGCGCCAGCCGCACGGAGTGAGTTCTTGAAGCTCGCAGGAATGCCTCTAGCAAGGGACTCCACCAGCTCATCCATATTTTCGATTAACTCAGCCTTGGGCGCTAGCTCCTCACGGAGGCGACTGAGCACGCCCTTGGCCTTGGTGAGCATCCCCTAAACAGCAACACTACGATCCTGGACTACCGAGATGGCACCGGCCACGGCATCGTCATGACGGAGTGCCTAGGGGTTGAAGCTCAGACCGCTGGCATCTACACAAGAATCAAGCATGGGCACAAAAGTCAGCACAGCAACAAATTTGAAAGAAGGGACACGACGAAAATCCAGACAAAGGAATACCTGATAGAGCCTTGGCAATCGAGAAAAGCTTTTCTTCGAACAACTTCTCCCTATCTATGATGGAGGCACGCAGATCCTCCTTGCGTTTCCACGATTCGTCCTGTGCTACGATTGCCTCATCGCGGCTCTTCATCGCCACGGCAAGCGTTTTCTCGAGGGAAGCGGTGTCACGAAGGAGTGCATTATGCTTAGCTGTGACACAAACAAAGATAAACCGTCAGTCGAATATATCACAAGGATGCAGAAGATAAAGCAAAAAAGCACTCACTTTCAACCGCGCGATGGCGATTGTCCAGCATTGCATGCTGATGACCCATCGCAAGCACCTGCTCCGCCAGACAAGCGGCTTCCTTCACAATGAGCTGTGACAAAAGAAATAGTAAAGGGTCAGCAGATGGCATAGATGAAAAATTCGCCTGCAAAATCAGAAGAAGAGATACTGCACATACATGATCCTCCAATGACTTCGAGGTCGATTGATGCGCATTCGTCCGGATAACCATCTGATGCTCCACATCATGGGGAGAACTCGATGAATTATGCCCAGAGTGCGCCACCAATGGAGGAGAAGGAGTGCGCTCGACCACTTTCTTGGCCTTGGATGTCGCGACTCCAGATTCCTTCAAAAATTGGACGTCGTCAGAAGATGACGACGACGGATGACTGTGGAAGAAAACCAACATCAAGAGAATGCAATTCCAAAGACGAACCAAAAAGGAAGACCTATATAACTTAGCAATCAAATTTGTCAAAATTGAAGGTTTGATCCCCCGACTCTGACGATGACTCCTTCGGCAGTCGCATCTTCTTGCGAGAAGATGGCGCCACGGCGCTCACAGGAACGGCAGGAATCGGCGACTCTGCACCAATAGCTGCACCTTCCGGAGTCTAAAGATACGATGCATCTGAATCCTCGCTGCGCGAACGCTTGCGAGTGTCCGGACAACTTGACTCGGGGGCTTCCTCCTCCACATCAGATGGGACGGTCGACTCCGACTCGTCCTCTTCCAAGGCTTCACGAGGAATAACCCCCTCAGGAAGAGGGGGCATACAGGGTGACACACTCAAATCCTGCATACAACAAACAAGTTAGTACAAGTCAGGAAAAGAGAAGCATTCGACAAATAAAAGCTACTTCGTAGCACAACCGTACCTCAGGAGGAGGATTAGCAGCATCGAAGGGAGGCATGACTGGTTCACAGGGGAGCACATCCTTGACGGTGTACTTGGTGAGCAGTTGCACCCTTTTATCTACCTCACTCGAGGAAATGCCATCAGCAGATACGCGAGTGACATCGTCCGCGCCAGCCCACTGGAACATAGGGTGGACTCTGGCTTGCAGGGGCTGGACGTGGCGGCGCAACCACGTGCGAATGAGGGCGCAACCTCCCTCTTCTTTACCAATGCGATTCCCGAGGTCGCAGACGCGCTCGTACAGCACATCTGTCTCCATAGACTCACCGGGCATCACTACATTCTTCCAGGAATGCCTCCTCTTGCACGGTGTTGCGGGATCGAAGGGCGCGAGTCCGAAGTGGTCTTCGTCAGCCTTCTGGTCGTGGATGTAGAACCACTTGTCCCTCTACCCTTGGACGGACGCCATGAGTTTGATGTCGAAGTACGTGGTGGAGGAGTTGACATGGATACCACAGCCGCCTACATCATAGACTACGGAGCCAGACGCCGACTAGCGCTTCAGCTTGAAGAGACGTTTGAAAAGACCGAAGTGCGGCTCGATTCCGAGCCAGCACTTGCAAAGAGTAATGTAGCAAGCTACATGGAGGATGGAGTTGGGGGACAGCTGATGCAGCTGGAGCCCATAGAAACAGAGAAGGCCCCTGAAGAAAGGATGCAGGGGTAGCGAGAGACCGCGGATGATGAACGCTAGGAACATCACCCGAAAACTGGCAGGAGGAGAAGGGATTACCTCACCACCAGGGACACGCGCGTCAGCGACTGCGGAAGATAGAACTCTGTCCTGGCGTAGGAGACGGAGCTCAGAAGATTTGATCACGAACGCACGCCAC
This sequence comes from Avena sativa, assembly GCA_916181665.1. Classification (NCBI taxonomy): domain Eukaryota; kingdom Viridiplantae; phylum Streptophyta; class Magnoliopsida; order Poales; family Poaceae; genus Avena; species Avena sativa. Next base: position 692,128,036 of record OV702289.1, read on the forward strand.
GCGCCATTGGTGACGCGAGTGCCCGCGCCCTTCTTCTTTCCAGCGACGGCAGTGCTGGTGCCCGCAGCGGTGGAGCCGCCCTTCTTCTTGGCAGCAACAGTGGCGGCGGCGGAATTAGCCGCGGCACCTCCTTTCTTCTTCCCCATCTTACGGTGGCGGTGTGACCGGAGGAAGTAACTGGGGAATACGCGGAGCTGGTCTAGTGCCGCGAGAAAAGATGAACACAAAGGAGCAGAGGAGTAGCAGCAATGGCGACGAAGGCAAAGGCAGAGAAAAGAGCAGATGTGAAAAATTACTATCGCAGCACTGCTACTTAACCCCCTGGAAGATGCAATCCAACGGCCAGGAAAAACCCTATCAGACGCGTGGTGTTCATCGTGATCGACACGTGGAGGACCCAAAGCGTGAACCGTCCCCCACTACCCCCATTACGCGTGGAAATCAAGGAGGCGCAGTTAAAACAAAGATTACACACGCCCGGTCAAGTCAGAGTCAGAAAATGGGACCCACCGCTCGTCACGTCCCGTCAAACCCACTCACTCGGGCAACTGAGGTCATCACGTCATCAGCACTAATGTCATCCAAAATTGAGCAGCAGAAGACTTCGATTATTTTAGTCCTTGCTCGAGTCTTCGACTCCACCAAGCACTCGGGGGCTACTCCCATAGGGAGTGCTGGTCGTGCACCCTACGATTTTTCTTTTTTCTCTTCTGCAGGAATATGGACATTCAAAGCATACCCAACCACTTGAATCCATGATTTGATTATGGACATGGGTTACTGCCATAGGGAGCGCCGGAAATAAATTTGACTAAAACAAGCAAACAAAAGACGACAGTGGCCGCAAAAGTTCTTTAGTCCCTGCCTGAGTCTTCGACTCAACCAGGCACTCGGGGGCTACTCCCATAGGGAGCGCTGGTCACGCACCCTATGATTATTTGTACATCGTACTGTGTGTTGATAACATCCACACTCGAAGTTTATGGCGACACCGCCTCATAATTTTTCCCTACAAAGAGACTGCGTCTCCTGGGTCACCCGAATCATCTCCGCGATGACAAAATTCGGATGTCGCGCTTGTAGCGTGAAGATAAGACCTGAATAAGGCCTGCCAACACATTTACTGCGCACTACCAAAAATATATCCGTGCCAACAGGTACGATGAACATGCCTTGACGGACGCGTCGAGTGCTCACACCTATATACTGGAATTTGAGTCCTGTAAGCCCTCCGCGGCTTGAGTCGAATTACACTAGTACTTTTCCAGATTCGAGTCTGGGGACTCGAGTTCGAGTAGATTGCGTTGTTTTACCCTAAGGTAGTTAACTGATACTGACACATCAGTTAAATCAGGCACGCACATCAACAATCCCTATGACACAACAAAGCAGTCAAAAATATACTCATTCATGCACTCGAAAGGCTTCATAAAGCCCCCAGTCGAATCCGCGATTCCACTAGACACTCGGGGGCTACTGACATGGGTATACCCTACAGGTACTCGAGCTTGGTATATACTGCCTGAATACAGCGGAAGCACATGGTGTCGCCAAGGCCCAAACAGAGAACTTGAGTAACCTACGGACTCTCGATTGCTTGAAGAATAAGAAGAAACTAAAGATAGACAGTTCAAAGGGGAAAACCCTAACCTGTAACTGACTCGACCTGCTACCCGAGACCTAGCCTATCTATATAAAGGCTAGGAGGGGTCGGCGAGGAGGACACACGCAACCTTACTTTCCACAACCCTCGCCATATTGCATCTGCGCACCATTGTAATCTTTGATTTCTCTGTTAATTCCATGAGCAGACAAGCAGGAGTTGGGACCTCTACGAGGCCTGAACCTGGGTAAATCTTCGAGTCCCCTGTGTGCTTGTTTACTAGCCGATTGATTCTTCCAGCACTCCCTCCTTCTCCAAAACCCAAGTCCATAACAATGGGCATTGATGAGTTAAACCCTCGTCACTAGTATAGGCATCTCCCCTATGAGCTTGGCCTCCCAGCCATGGCCATCTGCCATCCTGGGCACTACATAGGTGGACATCATCAAGAGGTAGCCTCAGCTCAAACCTCTTCTGCGAGGGAACCCATACTAATGCATATAAACTTCCGGCTAAGCCTTACCATTTTCAGGTATTGTGGTTGTACGGTAAAATTGGAATGGTATAGCATCCGAACCCAACCATTAGTTTTTATAAAGAGCTAAGGCTCATGCCTCAACATTTTCATCACCAAATCCATTTGTGTTTCTCAACACATGTCAAATAATTTCAGTAGAATGACTCATCATTCCAAGGTTTTCATAATCATTTTCACCAAGTATTCCCATCTAAAGTGATCAAGTTTTATGCTTAGCACTATCCACTAAGTTAAGAGTGTGCACTAATGAGGGTGCTAATCTTCAATCTCATGCCATAGAATGACATCTAGTATAGGCCTAGTTTTATACTCTTTATGCTATCTATACTACTTTTCAATACTCACAAAGCACTAACCAAAGGTAAAGAACTTTGGTAAAGTAAAGAGTAAAGCTTGCAAGTAAAACTTGGGATGGGTATAAATCAAAGTGTATAACCAAGCATGCCTAATGCATCTTGCTTAGGTTAAAACCTGTATGGTTAACTTGTATAATTCTAGCTTGCAAATAATAGCTTGCATAGTTAAGAAACTTACAAGTGTTAGCTTTCCTTGATTGGTGTAGTGATTAAAGTTTTCCTCCTCTTCTTCGGGGTAGAACTCCTCCTCCTCGTAGCTTGGGTCGGTACTATCATATATAAATAAATACGGGATAGACAAAAACCAAACAATACTTAACTAGCTCTAATTAGCACACTAAGGCTCACACTTGATGATATAGCATCATTACCATCATCACATGAAATAAAGAACTAGTTTTATTTATCTTATTTGAGAAAAGTAATTTCTACTCATTGAAATTAATTAAGATTTAATATTCTCCAATTAAAATATGGGATCATGTTAACACATGTCATCACCACATATTCTAATACATGGGAATGTGATTTAAAGGGTTGGTCATATTTTATAAAGTTTAAGATTATCATTTAATAAATTTAAAGTGACTAGAAATGCTCTAATAGCATTCTTTTGGTACTAGTCCAATGTCACTGCAAGTAAACCTATATATTTTTATGTATTCAGATATATATTATCAAATGTGATTTTTGAGAGTTGGAATCAACTCAAAAGCTATTATGGTTGATTTTTGAAAAATGTTTGAATGTGGAAAAATCTCTGTCTTGTTATTTTTACTAGAGATTTTCTCTAACTCCATATGATTTAAATCCAACGGGCAAGGATAGATAATTTAAATACCTTTCGAGAAAAATTTGAATCATGCAATTTGGTTTAGTGAAACTCTCTGAATTGATTTTTGAATATGTGGACAGAATAGGGTTTTAGCTAAAAAGGAAAACCCAATATTTGAATTTCCAGGCCAGCGCGGTATGTTAAAGGGGCCGGCCCAGCTACACTACACGGCGCAGCGGGCTGCTGACAGATTGGGGTCCACCAGTCAGCAGGATTAACTATGCGAAGCAGTATCTAAGCATCTAGGTCATGCGATTAGAAGACAGATCAACGGCTAGGAGTCGTCGACGACGACGAACTACTCCGGCAAGGAATCAACCCTAACGCAGCGGTGGGGGTCTCATGGGGCTCACCTGGCCTCCAGCTAGGGTCAACAACAGGGGCGATTGACGTGGTAGACGACGGCGAGGCGAGACACGGTCACGACAGGGCTTGGGGTGGTCGAAATCAACGGCGCCCCTCTCCTCCAGCAGCGGCGGGCTCCGGCCAAATTCCGGCGAGGGAGAGCTCGCCTTGCTCTGGGAAGAAGTGGGGGAGGGTCAGTGAGAGGTGGTGAGTGGAATGGTGTGGAGAAATGAGGCAGAGGTGGCCTCCTTTTATACTGCGGCGAGGGGACCGAACGGTCGGGAGCGAGCTCGTGGGTGATGTTGCTACAGGCGGCTATCGGTGTGGCGGAGGCTAGTGGGCGGTGTTATGTCCCCTGGTGGTTCTCTCGGACTTAATGGCGAGGCGTGGGGCGGTGTGGTTCGGTCGGGAGCGTGCGGTGCTCAGCATGGACGCAGAGGTGTTTGCGGCAGCATGCAGCAGCTGCGGGTCGCGCGGCGGCAAACGGGGTTGCCTGCTAGGTTGCTGTGATCATGGCGGGCGTGAGCATGTGTGGTGAAGTCAAGGTACGGTCTGGGCGAGCTGGTCGGGTGCGGCGAGCTGGCGTGCTCTGGACATAGTGTAGAGGCACGGTGCGCGATGTAGCTAGGGTGGTCCAGGGCTCGGCTGGGGTCGAGGCTGGGACAAGGGGTGGCGGTGGAGTGCAGTGTGCTTCCTGGACATCATGGTTGGCTGCAGCGGTGTCTGCTATGAGCTGGCCGTGGTCGGCCAGTGATGACCAAAATTGGGTGGTGCTCCACTGTGCAAACGGCAAAGGGGGGACTTGGTCTGGGTGCTGGATATGCTCAGGGAGACAGGGGAGTGAAGTGGAACAAATGGTCGACTAATTACTATGGAAACAGTGAAGTTAGGCAGGTGGTTAAATTAGTGTAAGCAAGGTGTTTGTGGAAATGGCCACATGAAACTTGCTTTGGAACTTTTGATTCAAATTTTTTGAGGGATCTTAAGTTAAGCTTGAGAGTCTATGTTTGCTTGGAGAGGTCAAGGGGAATTGATTTGATAGGTTTTTGATAAAGTGGGATCTTAACATATGAATTAGATTCAATTTTCAACTATCCATTAAATTAATTTGAAAGATGTTTTTGTAAGTTTGTAAAGTGGGCCTTGATATAGTTTTACTTGGTCTAGCAAGGGGTGAAAAGAATTAGAATTGTTTCTGTTAGAAATCTTCTTCTAGGAACACAAAAAGTGACCTAGTGGTTAACTTTTGTCAAAATGACTAATTGCTTTATTTATTCACATTTGATTTCTTTTTCTTTTGATTTTGTTTGTAAATGGCCTAGATGATGTAGTATTCATCTTTAAACCATTTCACATCCTTTGTAGCAATCAAGCATGGCATAAACACTCAAATCTACGCTAATGCAAACACACATGCATTCATATTCATTTTATTAATAAAAGTTTTTGTTAACCCTAAATTCGGTGATTATAACTTGATAATCCTGATTAGAAGTTTTGGGGTGTTACAATTAGGTCCTTTCCTAGATGCTACGATTGCTAGAACTATAGCTGGAAATACTGAAACTCCTAATGAAGACACTACTACACCTGTTAGTTCACCTGAGTCCATAGAGAGCTATGATATTGAAGACAGATATATATAGAAATGACTAATGAATTTATTAAAGAATGTCAAAATACTCATGGTAAAAGTGCTATTAAGAGTCTCCTTGAGAGGCGTACTATAAAACCCAAATTATCTCCTAAAGATAAGTTTGCTACATCTCCCATAAACATTAAAGATAAAGATTATGATTTCTCTCTTGATTTATCTTACATAACCATTGTTGAGAAAGAACCTTTTTGTGGGACTAAGAATGAAAGTGTTGTAGCACATATGACTGAGCTTTCTACCATGAGCGGCCTATTTTCTGATGATATCAAGATGCGCACCTACTTTGTTGCTAAAATTTTCCCTTTTTCACTGAAAGGAGAAGCTAAGGCTTGGTTTAATAATTTACCTCCTGGATCTATTGATAGCCCTGATTGCTTGATTAGTACTTTCCTTCAGAAATATTTCCCTCCTAGTGCTAGACATGCCATTTTGCAAGAACTTTTTGATTTTAAACAGGGAGAAAGGAGATATTGCCTGAATCATGGGCAAGGTTTTGTGCTTTGATTCATGCACAACCTAGATGTCCATTACCTAAAAATGAGCTCCTTGATATATATTATAATGGACTAACTGAAGAATCTAGGACATACCTGGATAGTTGTGCTGGTTGTGTTTTTAGGAAGAGAACTCCCAAAGAAGCTGAGGAATTAATGGCTAAAATAAGCAAGAATTATGATGAGTGGACTTCACCTGAGCCAACTGCACCTGAGATAACTACACCTGAGTTAAATGTTCGTGAGCCAACACCAACACCAAAGAAGAGGGGAGTTATTGAACTAAATGATGAAGTGATGAAGGAAGCTAAGAAATGTCTTAAGGAGAAGGGTATTAAAGCTGAACACATGAAGAATTTACCTCCTATAGAAGAATTATGTAAACCAATCTCCCACTCATCCACTATTGAGGTGCACTCTCTCCAACATTATGATGAAGGTGATATTCCTTATTCTAAACCTCCTGATTAATGCTTCGAAAAATTTGATATGTTTATTGTTAAGCAAGATAGTTTTAATAAAAGAGTGCAGGATCATTTGATGGAAAACTCTAGAGCTATTATTGAGTTAAGGGATATTGTCGAAAGAACCTCTAATGATGTTAAAATGCTTGTTAAACATTTCCAAATGGTTCAAACTCAAATTTATCAGCTTATTAAAGTACAAAAAGATTTGCTAGTTAATGCTTCTAAAGAAAAACATGCTTATGAAATTAGAACTAGAAGTGGTGCTGCCACCCAGGATCCTATATATCCTGAGGGGCATCCTAAAAGAATTGAGCAAGATTCCCAACAAACTGAAGATAGAGGTACTTCTTTTAAGAGAAATAAAAAGAAACATAAAACAGTTGTAGAATCTTCTGAACCTGCTAAAGATCCTAATAGTATATCTATCTCTGATGCTGAAACTGAGAGTGGTAATGATAAAAATGATTCTCATGATAAAGAAGAAATTGAAGAAGAACCTGAAAGGAACACTAAAAATGCTAAGTACACTAAGGAAGATTTTGTTGCTAATAAACATGGTAGTGAAAGAGAGCCTTGGGTTCAAAAACCAATGCCTTTTCCTAATAAGAAACACACGTCAAAGGAAGACGAACACTATAATAAGTTTTGTGAGTGGATGAAACCTTTATTTTTGCAAATTCCTTTAATTGATGCTATTAAATTACCTCCTTATTCAAAGTATATGAAGGATATTGTCTCTAATAAAAGTAAGATCCCTAATGAGGAAATTTCTACTTTGCTTGCTAATTATTCCTTTAATGGTAAGGTTCCAAAGAAACTTGGAGACCTAGGGATTCCAACTATTCCATGCTCTATCAAAAATAATTATGTTAGAACTGCCTTGTGTGATTTGGGAGCAGGAGTTAGTGTTATGCCTTTTTCTCTCTACAAAAGACTTCAATTGGAGAAACTAATACCAACTGATATATATTTACAAATGGCTGATAAATCTACACTATTCTTGTTGCTATATGTGAGGATGTTCCTATTCAAGTGGCCCATAATTGCTTGATATTAACAAACTTTGTTGTGCTTGAAATGCCTGAAGATGATAATATGTCTATTGTTCTTGGGAGACCTTTTCTTAATACTGCAGGAGTTGTTATTAATTGCAATCAAGGAAAGGTAACTTTTAGTGTTAATGACAAGGAGCATACTGTCTATTTCCCCAAGAAGATTGATAGGAATTATGGCTTAAATTCAATTGAAAATATTGAGGGCATCCAAGTTGGAGAAATATATTGTCCCATACCACGAGAAAAATATGAAACCATTATGATTGGGACCATTGCTATCAAGGTTGAGGTAACATAATCATTTAGTGGAATACAAAGTTTTGTTTCATATAAAATTGTTTTGGTAACAAGACCTGATCAACCTTATTAACAATGGGATTTTAATGAACAAAACAATGTTTTCACCATTGTTGGGGATATACTTTCCGAGTATCCTCACTGGACCTCATTGACCAGGGTGTCCCACTTCGGGTTAGAGCTTTGCTTCACAGTCGGCCCAGTCAGGGAGAAGAGACGGAGTCCAGTCCAGGTACGGGAAGGCCCAGAAGACTTACCGACATAGACCCATAGTGTTACTTGTAGTTCAAGATGTACTATGTAACCGACTCTTAGTCGTAGCCGGATAGATCTCTCATGTAAACCCTAGGCCGGATATCTATATAAGCCGTCCTAGGGAGAGCCTTTAGGGCACCCTCACAATAGTCTACAATCTCAACTCGCACAGGCGAAACCCTTGTAACCCATATTCCGGCTCTGCCGTATTACTAGATTGCTAGCAGGAGCAGGATCCGTCCAAAGCCGGCGGATTCGAACCTGGGTAAACTTGTGAGCTCACCGTCCTGGAACACTGTACATCTCACACCCCTCTCTTCCACACGCCTCGAGGACCCCCTCATGGCGTACTTGTCATCAATCCGACGACAGTTGGTGCCCACCGTGGGGCAAGTGAGCTTCGGATCTGCGTTCCGAGCGGAATCTGCGAGAATCGGTATCGGCGAGACTATCACCGTCGGTCGCATCCTCTATGCTAGCAACATCCCTCTCATCATTCTCGACGAGACCTGGATTCCGGCTAGGGAGGCCGTGACTGCCTACACCATCATGTCTTTCGGCGAGATCGATGTGTACATCGGATTCACTAAATCAGTCCCACCCACCCCAACGGTGATTATAGAGGCAGAAGAAACTTTTGGGTCCCCTTTGTCCGCAGAGGCGGCAGAGTTCCGGATCTCAGAAAACCCTAATCCCACCCAGCCCGCACCCATTGCGGAGATAGTCGAGAAATCCGAGCCTGAAGCAGACCTTGCGGTTCAAGTCAAATCTGGAGTGGATCTCCCTAGCAAGGCCGAATCCCAGATCGATCCACCTGCCGAAGTTGAAAACCAGGAGGATCGCAGCAACAACCTTGGTTCCGGCCCTGCCAACGCCAGAACAGATCAACCATTCCTAAGGCACACGTTGAGGCGCATGATGATGCAAGACGCAAGCGTGGATGAGGTTCTCGAAACCATCAGGATCTTGGAGGAAGCCCACAAGGAAAGCCGCAACTACCTCAGGACCCACACATCGCACTTTGTCGGATACGTTGGATCTGGATCTGGATCCGACTCTGCTGATGCTGGAGACAACGCTGACTCGGTGCTGGAGGCGATTGGAAAAAACACCAACTTACCCGCATCTTCGGATGACTCGATGATGTCGACGGATTTTCGAAAGTTCTCCACAGAGTATGAAGAGGAGTACAACTCCAAAGCTGCAGAAGAAGGAGAAGACATGGATGAAGGATCCGGGGAAAGTCTCCCAAAGCGCAGGACGATATGGAGATCGAAGATAATCCCGAACTCCAAATGTCCGAAAGTACCGATCAGAGCTTGACTCCGGGAAACGGACCCAAAGCCGTCTTTGCTATCGGCGCTGCCAAGAAGGCAAAGAAGAAGAACAAGACCCCGGAAAAAGAGCCTCCAACAGAGGAGGTCATTACCGAGGAATACGATGAAGACTCGGATGCAGAACTTATCCCAGAAGAGCCCAAAGAAGAGTCAGTGGATGGACACGTGATCACCGAAGGTGCGAGTAAACTCATCGATGCTGCACTAACCACACATATTCCTACAAATGCAGAACTTACTGCTGAAGAGCTGGATGAAAGGGCCCAGGCCCTAGAAGCACGTCACCAAGTACTCCTTGATGAGGCCAAAAACATCGAAGAAGAAAAGAAACGCATGGCAACTACGGAGAAGTACATCTCTCGGCAGCATCAGAAGACCCGGAAATGTCACACTCGTGACGACCAATTCCTGGAAATTCACAAAGTCCTCTTTGGAGGAGACCATGGGATGCCTCGACTCGATAGCTAGGGAGACTAGGTGTATCCAACAACAGTGAAAAACACGGTTGCGGCTCGAGAAATCCTAGCAAATAATCCAGGCCCAGAGCAGATCCGATTGGGCATTAAACTACTCAACAAGGGTCTGGAGCAGTAGAAGGCCGCCCTGTCCGGAAGCGAAAAACTAGTCTCTGATACGTTGCTAACGTATCCATAATTTTTGATGTTCCATGCTTGGTTTTATCTACTTGCTTATGTTTTGTCCACACTTTGGCGTACTTATCATATGATTTCTTGGACTAACCTATTAACAAGAGCCACCATGCCAGCTGCCTGTTTTTTGCTATTTTTGGTTCTAGGAAAGTCAGAAAATGAATATTCTCAGAATTGGACGGGACAAAAGCCAAAGTCAGTTTTTCACCGAGGGATACCAGGAGCCAGAATACGAGACGGAGAGGGGCTGGGGCCCGTCCACACCACCTGGTCGTGCGGCCAAGCTTGGCCCGTGCTAGGGGGTGCTATTTCAGATTGATTATTGATTCTATCATGTCTTTGTTATTTGTGATCTTGCATGCTTTCCGTTGTTAGTAGCTACCTTGGCCAAGTAGATGCTAGCAACTCCAAGAGTTAGTATTTATGCTCGATAGTGGGTTCATGCCTCTAGTAATCTAGGGAAGTGATAGAAATCTCTAAGGTACTAGATGTGCTGTTGCTACTAGGGAGAAAACAACAATCCTTTGTTCATAGAACAATCGTATTCTTTACTTTACACGCAATTCGTAATGCAATTATCTGTTGCTTGCAACTTAATACTAGAGGGGGTTCATATGATAACCTGAAGGTGGATTATTAGTCATAGATGCAGTTGGATGGCGGTCTATGTATAATGTTGTAATGCCCAATCAAGTCTCAAAGGAGTGAAGATGAGTAGTATATGCTTGTATGCTTTCTCGATGTTTGTCAATCGCCCCGCTGTAATTTGTTCAGCCAACTTGTTGTCTATCTTAAGGAGAGCCACCACTAGTGAACTATGGACCCCGGTCCTTTCTTTTACCATCAATCTTCAACTTTTTACTGCTTTGTGTTTACTTTCTGCAAACTATTACTTTCTTCCACTCGATACGTTTAATCCTTTGTTTTCAGCAAAACCAGTGAGATTGACAACCTCATCGCAAGTTGGGGGCAAAGTTCTGTGGTTGTGTTGTGTAGGTCTCCATGTTGCTGCTGGCACCGGTAGTGCGCCCTGCCAAAGTTCAGCTAGCAACACCTTTGGGGTGTTTCCTTGCTCCTACTGGATTGATAACCTTGGCTTCATAACTGAGGGAAAACTTGCTGCTGTGCTCATCATACCTTCCTCTTAGGGTTCCCCATCGAGCTCGATATATTTCGGGCCATTAGTCTCCCAATCTGACCAATGCCGCACGGACCCGGCCTGGAATGACGTAAGACCCCAACGCGCTCCAGAACAGCATCACCGTTCTGACCGTCGGGAAGACAACTACTCAAGAACCGGATCTTCAGGACAGCATCACAAAGCTACACATGACTGGCGCAATGTTACTCCAGCTGCGGAGCAAGAGGCAATTGCTGCACTAAATCCGAAGAATCCTCCCCGGCGAGAGTCGAACGATCACAGGGAAGAAGACAAAGAGAAACGTCGGGAGGAGGACCGTCAAAGAATGCCACCTCCTAGACATACAAGCCATCTGGCTGACGGACGAAGGAACGACGGAGACCGTGCTGAGTCAAGCTGGCAGGGGGCTCGTTGTAATGAAGATCCTCCCCGGAACCGGAATAATGATGCTCCGGACGAAGGCTGGCGATCAGCCGGAAACAACCCAGCTGCTCCACCCTCTCCACCAAGCAGCCATCACAATGGCTCCCAAGGAGGACAAGGAGGGCGTCGTGGCGGAGGAGGTGGTGGCAGAAGCCGGAGTCTGGCTCCAAGGCACCGCAGCCATAGCCGTCATTCAGGACAATCTCTGTCCCTAAGTGATGCAAGGCACAGGATTAACTCCAACATAGAGGCACGGCACTACGAAAATAATGATATATACGTGGGCCCAAAGTGCTTCGGACCATGCATAAGAGCTACAAAATTCCCGGAAGGATTTGCTATCTCAAGGCACATTCAGGCCTACGATGGTATGGCTCGGCCAGATACTTGGCTCCAGGAGTTTTTCCAGGCTTGCTGTATTGCCAAAGGCGGAAACAGCCTGGTCGCGACCCGATATCTCCCACTCATGTTGCGGAAGACGGCACAATCATGGCTCAATGAACTTCCAGAGAACACCATCCACAACTGGTATGACATGCAAAGCGCGTTCTTTCGGAATTTCTAAGGCACATATCGGAGGCCCTGTACGGTAGGAGAGCAACAACGTTGCACCCAGAAAGCCGGAGAAACTTGCCGAGATTACCTCGGATGATGGATTGACACTAAAAACTCCGGTGAAGGGGTAAATGATCAAACCACGATTGAATCCTTCATTGTAGGACTCCCAATTGGTTTACTACGTCATCGCTTGAAGTGTGACAAGGTCACTGATTTGGGAGAGATGATAGAAACATCGAGCAAGTATGCAGATGCTGACGACGATGCACAGGGATTACTTAACGCCCTAGCTGTGCCACAGTCGGCAAAACAACCAAAACAGCAAGCTCAGAAGCGTAAGAACACCTCGGAAGAAAAGCCCAACACGGAAACGGCAGTGGTCACTGCTACTTTTGGGTCTGGAGGACGAGGAGGGCGCGGCGGTGGCTGTGGACGCCGTCGTGGGACATCAAGAGTCCAGGGTAGAGGAGACCAGCAACCTGACAAAACCTACTCTTGGGCCGACATTGCCAATAACCCATGTGTGCATCACTTAGACGCCAATGGGGGTTCGTCCCACACAAACGCCGACTGTCGTTTCAATGACGACATCAAGAAATACGATACCGTTGGCTACAAGGCTAAGCGGAAGAAGGGAAAGAAGAAACCCGAAAAAGATAAAGAGACCAAGGATGATTTCGACATGGAGGAAGCCGATGCTTCAAATCCCAAGCCGGAAGGGAAGAAGAACTTCCCAACAAAGAAAGACACTTATGTCACCTTCCTCGGATCTCAACCAGCTAAGGTCAAGAAAGTAGTCCTTCATGAGCTCAACGCGACTATTTTGGCTGTCCCCCAATTCTTGGACTGGTCGAAAGTAGCAATCACCTTTGACCGTGTTGATCATCCTCCTAAGTTGCACAGGCGAGGAAAATATGCCTTAGTCGTCAATCCACTTATTGACGACTATGGTTTCTCCAAGAATGTTGGGGGGATACCCCCGGGTAGGGTCACTCGGGGGTATAAGGGCCGAGTTAGCCGAGGTTCGGCAAGGTCAAAGCGGATGCTGGCCGGGTCACCTCAAGGCAGGCCGGATCACGGAGTAACCCGGACCAGGAGGGGGTCGCCTGACATTGTTTCATCCGACTTAAGGAGCAAGTCGGAAGTGCTTGTCTAACTTATATGCAGGAACAGGTGTGGCCGGATCTACTATGATCCGGGTCCTCGCTTAGCTTCTAGGAGAAGGAAGGAATCTCTCTGGTAAAAAAGAAGGTCCGGTACGCACTGCATGAGGTAAGAAAGCAAGGGCAGGACCACCGGGTCGTGGCCGACAAGGGTGACGACGCCCGTGTTGGCTGACGCGGGCGCTGCAGAGGCTTACGTCGCTAAAGCATGTGTGACGCGGGGGAAAAGCACCCCGGTCAGGTTACCACTTTGGGAGGGGGCATATTCTTAATAATATTCCCCCACATATGCCCTAGGCGGGGACCGAACTTCCTCTATATAAGGGGGGCTAGGTCTCTGGTAGAAGGGGTTGGTTGAGCTCTAGTTGGTTTGGTGATCCCATAGGGCAAGTTGATCTAGGGTTCTAAGGAAAAATAGTGGGCAAGAGTAAGAGAGCTTCTTCTTCCTCCTCTCGCCAATACAGCTCAAGGAGCACTTGTAATCTCGAGATATAGCAATACAAACTTCTGTGTGGAGAATCACTCCACTATCCCTCCCTGGATTCCCCTAGCGTGTATTAGTCACCACCTTTAGCCTATCCATGGAATTTGCCGTGACACCACCATGACAGTTGGCGCCCACCGTGGGGCTAGCGGCGCTAGCAGGGGTGAAGATCCGGACGGGAAACCTCATCGGCACCGGCGAACGCGTCGTCTTCGGGCTCGTTCAGCGCTTTGGAGCGCTGGATTTCGTCAGCGACAACGCTGGCTGCTTCGGCACGCAACCACTTCCGTGCAACGGCCTCTTCGTCAAGCTCGGTGCGCACAAGGTCTACGTTGCTGTGGACGTCTCATGCGTTCATCCGCGTCACGTCGTCGATGCGGGTGAACCACCCCTCACTGTGGCTCGCAGGGCGCGTATCGCTCGCTCCCCGGACCATGCGGATGTGATGATGACTGTGCCAGGTGCAGGAGCAAGCAAGGACCCAGCGCCAAACCCGGAGGTAACACCTAAGGCACCGAGGAAAGGTAGAGGACCTCCACTAGAGAGGCCTGAGAACGTACTGAGATAAGGTATGGATAGCTTGGCTAACCCGGTAGCAGCAGTGGTAGATCCGGCTCAGGCACAGGCCGAGCTAGAGGAAACTAGGCAAAAGATACTGGAGGGCGCAAAGAAAATAGCGCGCGGCTCAGCAGTCGCTGAATATGACACTGCGTGAGTACGCAAAGGCAAACAAAGTTGATACGGTAAAAGTAAAAGGGAGAAATCTCATAAGCGAGATGAACAGAGAAGGTGATGATGGAGTAGAAGGGTCGGAAAACTATCTGTCTGTGGGGTTGCCGAAGTATAGTACCCCGGCGAAGAACCTCATAGCAGCAGATACGGCTGCATCCGTGTTAGAGGGTCTGACGGATGAGGCTCGTCAAAGACAGCAAGATAGGGTTAACGAGCTAGTTCGGATCGCGAACAGACAGAACGAAGATCTGCTGAGAGCTAACCCGGAGAGAGCTGGAGCTTCCAAAATCGTCCATTCGGTGATGGGTAACCCGGAGAAGTCTGCTGGAGCCGCATCATCGCCTCATGGTGGTCCAAGGAGAGAAGAGGTAGTAACCTCGGCCAGACGGAACAAACAGATCGTCCCGTACGACTCGACGCGTGCGGGAAAAGAAAAAGAGATGCGGAAAAATGATGATCGACGGAGTGTGAGCCGAGGTGAAGCTGGCTGAGGTAATCACGACCAAGGCAATGCCGGACAGCACAACTCCGCAGGAGCAGGACAACCGCAGCAGTGGAATATACCAAGGCAAGAGCAAAGCGCCGGCCGAGGTATGCAGCAGAAAGGTGCGCAACGAGAGCAAAACCGATACAACGACGGTGATTCGGAAATGGTGAACGCAGGGTACCCCAGGCCGGACTATCATGTGATAGGGTCAAGATTGGGAAGTAGGGATTTAATGCCGGATGACGCTAGATTAAAACTGGATCGCTTGTATAGGTCGGAACAGATCGAATGTCAAGGTCCTCTGGGTCCAGCGTGCTTTGGACCTCGGATCATGAAGGAACCGCCGGTACCAAACTTCCAGTTACCCAGAGGCACGAAGACGTATGACGGCAGTACCAAGCCGGAGGACTGGCTGATAAACTATGCTACGGCGGTAAAAATTGCAACTGGTAACTTGAGATGGGCTGTACGTTACGTACCCCAGATGTTGGAAGGCCCGGCCAGAGTATGGCTGAATAATTTACCACCCGGAAGCATCAACTGCTGGATAGATTTTGAAGAAATGTTTATCAGCCACTTCTCAAGTACATATCAGAGGCCGAATAGACCGTAGACCCTAGCAATGTGCAAGCAAAGACCTAACGAGACGGATCGTGAATTCTTGACCCGGTGGTGTACTGTGAGAAACTCGTGTGAGGGTGTCATAGAGTCACAGGCCATAGTGTGGTTTGCGCAAGGGTGCATATATGGCAGCAAGCTGTGGATGAAGTTGCAAAGGAAAATGCCAGTTACGCTAGCAGAGATGATCCGGATCGCTGATTCGTATGCTTTGGGCGATCCGACTCAAACTAGGATCACGTCAAATGAGTCAAAAGAGGAATACTATCAGAGGGATGGAGCTGGGTCATCCCGGAGGAACGATTATCGAGGAAAAAGGAGAGATGATAGATTGGATCATCGCTACGGTTCGCAACAAGTTGCAGCTGTGAATCAAGATCAACCCGGAGCAGGGAGTAACCAACGCCAGAGAACGGGAGGGCAATGGACTCCAAGGAAGGATGGCAAGAAAACATGGACTCCAGAGCAAAAGAAACAGTGGCAGGAAAAGAAAGACCGTCCGAGATATACCTACGAGTCAATGTTGGACCAGCCGTGTAAGTTTCACACGCCAAATCCGAATAGCCCGGCGGGTCACACGACGAGGCAATGTGAGTGGATGCGTAAGATAGAGCAAGGTGGTTCGGGGAATGCTCAGGCACCCCGGAATGAGCAACCTCGGCAGGAGTTACCTCGGCAGCAATTGCTCTCCGGGGCGAACACGCAGCAGCTAATGTTGCCTCCCCCTCCGCCGAGGTATGACAACGATGAGAGAAGGGATGCAGTGCATCAGGTGGAAAATCAGGAACAACCGGATCAGAGGTACCCCGGAAACAAGGGAAGGAATGAGTACAGGGAACATCACCAGAGTTATTGTGTGTTCATGACTGAGGAAACAGATAGAAAGAGCTTGCAGCGCCGACATATGGAGGTCAATGCGGTCATGCCAGTAGTGACGAGGTACATGCCTTGGTCGGACCAGGAAATCACCTGGAACATCAAAGATCATCCTAAACTTATGCCAAGCCTAGGTTCGTATGCGCTAGTGCTAGATCCGACATTCATTGGACCGAACATCAACGTGAGGTTCTCCAAGGATTTGATTGATAATGGCAGTAGCATTAACATCATGTATGCGGATACGATGCGCAAGTTGGGCATCTCAGAGAACATGCTCCAGGCTACGAGAATAACTTTCCATGGCATTGTACCAGGCATTTCTTGTGAGCCCATAGGCAAGGTCCGGGTCGACGTGCTATTCGGCACAAGGGATAACTGCCGAACTAAAAATCTGGAGTTTGAAGTAGTGAACTTGGAAAGTGCATATCATGCATTACTCGGAGGACCAGCATTGAACAAATTCATGGCAAGCTGTCACATCAGTTATCTGAAGATGAAGTTGCCCGGGCCAAATGGAGTGATTACCATTGCTGGAGATTTCCGACGTTCCATTGAGTGTGCTTCAGCCGGGTCTAACCTAGCCGAGTCAATCGTGATTGCGCAAGAGAAAAGAAAAATCCAGGAGGTGTCGGCATTAGCTCAGTCCGCGCAGCAATATATGTCGGCGTTAAGTAACCCGCATGGTAGCGTTTCATTTCAAGCCGCAAAGGACACCAAGAAGGTTCCAGTTGACAACATGTTCCCGGAGCGCACCGTAACAATTGGTGTCGGGTTAACTGACAAATAGGAAAGCGAGCTCGTCAACTTCCTCCGTGAGAATCGGGATATTTTTGCCTTGTCTACACAGGACTTGCAAGGTGTTCCGAGGGAGTTGGCCGAGCACTCTTTGAACGTAAGACCCGGAGCAAGGTCGGTGAAGCAACCTCTCCGCCGCTTCGCCGAGGATAGGATAAAAGTCATTGGAGACGAGATAGCTCGGTTACTAGCAGCAGGATTTATCATGGAGGTACTATATCCGGATTGGCTCTCTAATCCGGTGCTGGTAGAAAAGAAGAAGGACGATCCGAACGTGGCAGTGGTTTGGCATATGTGTATCGATTACACGAACCTGAACAAGGCGTGTCCAAAAGATCCATTTCCACTGCCGAGGATAGATCAGGTCATAGACTCAACCGCGGGATGCGAACTGTTGTCATTCATTGATGCATATTCTGGCTTCCACCAGATACCTCTGAACCCGGATGATCAAATAAAGACTGTGTTTATTACCCCGTATGGGGCTTACTGCTATCGCACTATGCCGTTCGGTTTACGTAATGCAGGTGCAACGTACCAAAGATGTATGCAAAAATGTGTGCACGACCAAATAGGTCAAAACGTACAAGTATACGTGGATTATGTGGTTATCAAAACCAAGGAAAGCACAACGCTCCTTGACGACATAAGGCAAACATTTGCGAACTTGAGAAGGTTCCGGATGAAGCTTAACCCAGAAAAATGTACATTCGGTGTCCCGGCTGGAAAATTACTCGGATTTCTCGTCTCCAGCCGAGGTATCGAAGTTAATCCAACTAAGATCCGATCCATCGAACAAATGGAGCTGCCGAAGTGTCTTAACAATGTCCAGAAGTTCACTGGATGCCTGGCATCGTTGAGTCGGTTTGTATGTCGGTTGGGAGAAAAGGCACTGCCTCTCTACCAACTCATGAAAAATTCGGATGAATTTGTTTGGATGCCACAGGCCGATGAAGCCTTTGCCCACTTAAAAAAGATGTTGGCCACTGCGCCAGTGTTAGCCTCTCCACTATCAAAGGAGCCAATGTTGCTCTACATAGCCGCAACCAGCCGAGTTGTAAGTGCAGTAATTGTAGTGGAGCGCAATGAAGAGGGTAAGTCGGTGTAGAGGCCAGTATATTACCTGAGCGAGGTATTGTCTGCCTCAAAATAGAACTACCCGCACTTTCAAAAGGTGGCATATGGTGTCTATATGGCGGCAAAGAAGTTAAAGCATTACTTTGAGGAGCACCCCATCAAAGTAATATGTGAAGCTCCCATATCCTAGATAATGGGTAACAAGGATGCGAGTGGCAGAATTGCAAAATGGGCAATTGAGTTAGCCCCTTATGCGCCCCAATACGACAGAAGAGAAGCGATCAAATCTCAGGTTGTGGCGGACTTTCTTGTGGATTGGGCCGAGGTACAATACGAACCACCGCCACCGGATCCGAATTACTGGAGGATGCACTTTGATGGGTCGAAAACCAAAACCGGACTAGGCGCCGGGGTTGTGCTTACCTCGCCAAAGAAGGACCAGCTAAAGTACGTATTGCAGATCCATTTCGCGGCATCAAACAATGTCGCTGAGTATGAGGCTCTTGTGCATGGGCTCAAAGTGGCAAAGGAGATTGGCATACGTCGGATAATATGCTTTGGCGACTCGGATCTGGTGGTGCAGCAGGTGTCCGGAGTGTGGGACGCCCTGGATCCAAACATGGCACTATACAAATTTCACGTGCAGAAGATATCTAGTTACTTCGAGGGGTGTGAATTTCACCATGTACCCCGAGTGGAAAACGAGGCTGCCGACATGTTGTCAAAGCTCGGATCGACCAGACAGGCAATTCCACTGTGTGTAGCATTGTAACACCTCAGAAAACCATCTATCAGGCCGTCCCCAGGAACCGACTCGATCTATGTCCTGGAAAATACGGAATCCGGAGCTAAGCCCATGGACATTGACACGGGAGGTAGTACGCTAGACCCGGGGACTGCATCAGCAAACCCGGGGACTGCCTCGGCAAACCTAGGGACTACCTCGCTAGACCCGGGGACTGCTCAGTGTGATCCGGCTGAAGTTATGCTGGTGGATCAGATGGAAATTGATGAGGAGATGTTCCCTCCACGAGCGATACCAGCTTGGGCACTGCCTATATTCCAATTCCTGAAAGACGGAATGTTACCCGCTGAGGAAGTGTTAGCCAGGCAAACTCAGAGGAGAGCAAAAGCATACACAATCATCAATTCCGAGTTGTACAAACGGAGTGTAACCAATGTCCTCCAACGATGCGTTGGCCCGGAAGAAGGGCTTGACATCCTCCGAGATATACACCAAGGAGAATGCGGGCATCATGCCTCATCCCGAGCCTTGGTGGCAAAGGCGTTCCGGCATGGATTCTACTGGCGAACTGCCTTGGAACAAGTAGAAGATCTGGTGAGAAAATGCAATGGTTGTCAAATGTACGCCACCAAGACACATATGCCTATGTCGGAACTCAAGACCATACCAATTACGTGGCCATTTGCTGTATGGTGCTTGGATATGGTTGGCCCGTTCCAACCGCGAGAGGAAACATGAGACACATTTTGGTCATGGTGGACAAGTTTACAAAATGGATTGATGTGAAACCTATAAGAAAATGTGATGGAGCTACGGCCGTGACATTTCTCAAAGACATCATCTTGAGATACGGTTATCCACACAGTATTATAACTGACAATGGAACGAATTTTGCGGAAGGAGCATTTGCGCGCTTTTGCCGAGATAAGAAGATCCGACTCGATGTCGCCTCGGTAGCCCACCCCGCATCGAACGGACAAGTGGAAAGATCCAACGGATTAGTATTATCCAGGATAAAACCCCGGCTCATTGAGCCGCTGCAAAGATCAGCGGGGTGCTGGATAGAAGAACTACCAGCGGTACTGTGGAGCTTAAGAACAACTCCGAATCGATCAACAGGCTATACGCCAATTTTCTGGTATATGGGGCAGAAGCTGTATTACCAGCCGACATAGAGCATGATTCGCCTAGGGTCACCCAATACACAAAATCCGAAGCGCAAGAAGCCCGGCAAAATGATGTTGATCTGCTGGAAGAAGCGAGAGAACTGGCACTGTCCAGATCCACCATATATCAGCAAAATCTCCGACGCTATCATAGCCGGAAAGTGTGCCCCCGAGTCTTTCGGGAAGGCGATCTGGTGCTCCGGTTGGTACAACGTACTACTGGCATGCATAAATTATCCCTCCCATGGGAAGGGCCATTCATTGTGAGCAAAGCATTGCTCAATGATTCTTACTATCTCATAGATGCAAAACCACAGGAAAAGAACAAGGCGGACAGGTCCGGAGAGGAATCCAAGCGACCGTGGAATGTAGCACTACTTCGTCTCTTCTACACTTAGCTAAGAAGTGTATGTATCCGAGTCGTCTCATATGTCGGTATGTATGTCGGCAATGAGCTTATCAATGAAATAGCGGCGCCTCGAGCAGTAACTTGGGGACTGCCTTAATAATGTTTGCTGTTACTTTTTATGTGGTAGCTGGAATAAGTCGTTCTACTTAACCCGGATTAGTAATGTGTGAGCACCAAAAACCCAACACTTCGACTTGCTGCTGTCCAACAAGAATTGGCTTCAGGGCAAGCAAGGGAACAAGTTTGGAATTGCGTAGCACATGAAAAAACGACTAAGGAAGCGAGTTTATTCGAGCTAACGCTTGTTTTTCGGACTAACCCTGTATTTATTTTCAAGTTATTATGCTGAATTATTTTGAGCTAAGTCTAAAAGGTTTTAAGTATTGTTAAAATAATTTTTGAAGCTCGGATTCGTAAGTCATAAAACCGAATCAAGGTACACACGGACCGAGCCAGAGAATTGGACGAACAAGAAAATGAAACTCGGGGACTGCGCCCAAGTTAATCCGGCATAGAAATGTAGTAGCAAAATATCACATATCCAGCATACAATTGAACTCGGCATACCGGGGATCTGATAAATTTTCAAGTTTTTTGGAACTAAGGAGCGGCAGGAGGAGGAAGTTCGGCGTCATCGTCGATGTCTTCAATATCTGAAGCATCATCTTCTCCGCCCTCATCCGACCCATCTTCAACGTTCTCATTGTGCTCATCGCCAGCAGATTCCAGGAAGCTCGGTCCTTCAACCCAGTCATGAATAGGAGAATATTCGACGAGGCTGTAGGCGCAAGCCTGGCGCCGAGCTACCCACTCCGGATCACCGGTCCATCTGGATCCGGTGCGCCGGTGTGTAAGAAGGCTGAGGTCGATCTTCTCGTACCATGTGAGAATATGGTGAAGGATGGTGTCAGCTGCGGCACGACTAGCGGACTCTCTCCAGTGGTCAAGCTGGGTCTCAACTTCCATTAACTTCTCGACAAGAATTGCGATGGTCTCTAGGCTACTCTCTCTGGGCCAGAACATATTGAAAATGCGAACTACAACGTCGAGGATGTCCTTGCCATAATTCTTGATGGTCTCCACGCGAGAGGACAAGCTGACCAATAGGCCCTCCATGTCCAAGGGAATGTTCTCACCATCAAGAGCAATGGGAGTACCCCTTTCTTGGTGAAATTTGGCAACAACAGCGCTTGCAATAGCAGTACCCTCTGGAAAATGGTCTGGAAACAAGGCAAAGGAAGAAGGTAAAGAAAAGACATATGAGGTAATCCCGGAGAATTATGTCGGACAAAAGGAAAGGAACTTACGAGAAATGTGGCTATGGATCTGGGTTAACTCCTTGATGCAGGCATCGCGTCTTTTACGAAGTTGCTCAAGCTCTGCGTTTGCTGACCCAAGCTAGAGGTCGGATTCTCTGAGTAGGTCCTGGTCCTTGGAGATCTGGAGAGTAAGGCGCTCACGCTCTTCTGTGAAGTTCTGGCCAACCTTTTGGAGCTCGGTTTTGTGCTGGGCCTTCATCTTCTCCATTTCAGCCTTGAGCTTGGCAATCTTGTCATCCTTAGTCCGGAGGAGAGCAAGTTCATCATTCTTTTTCTTCAGCTCAGCTTGATGCTGCCCTGCTTGTTCGAGAAAATGCAGCATCATATCAGGCACGGGCACACTATCCTCAAGCGATGCTGAAATAGTATGTTGACCCGGCAGAGCCGAGGAGTGAATGTTTGCCGAGCCAAGGAGAAGAAGAAATGGAAAACACTACGAGGTCGAACAAAAGAGGACATACCCCGGAATTCCTCCAAGTTCTTCCGCATGATTTTGTTCTCAGCCTCCACCCTAGCTGCAGAAACCGAATGAGGAGATTAGTTCGGCGGAAAAAAGTAAAGAAAAACGGAGAGGTGCCGAGGGAGAAAATTACCCCTCTTTTCATGTTCTGCACCAAGTGCAACATGTTTTGCACGTAGGATCTTGTGGGTATCAAGCAGGCGTTGGAATTCAGCGCTCCGGTGATTGGTAGTTACCTGAAAAGTACAGAAGTGTAAAATTAGCTTGGTGCCGATTCGAAGTGTGCAAGATCCGGGCCAAGTGGAACTTAACCCGGCTCTAGGTGTGTGCATATTCGAAGTGTACAAGATCCGGGCCAAGTGGAACTTAACCCGGCTCTAGGTGTGTGCATATTCAAAGTGTACAAGATCCGGGCCATGTGGAACTTAACCCGACTCTAGGTGTGTGCATATTCGAAGTGTAGAAGATCCAGGCCAAGTGGAACTTAACCCGGCTCTAGGTGTGTGTAGATTCGAAGTTTACAATGCATACGTTGGTTTTCTAATAAGCATCCGGCCAAGTAACAAGCTACTCCCCCGGAGGCTCGGGGACTAATGGTTATTATCTACAGCATGTAAAGGAGAAACGACATACCTCCATCATTCGCCCCGTGAGGTTAATTGCCTTAGCGACAGTGTTCATCTGGGCGGAAAATTCTGCGGGGCCGAACTTTTCCGGGAGATCGTCGTTGTGGACGAACTCCGCCTTGTTCCAGTTCATGACGAACTCGATAAGGCTCGGAGGGTACCGCTCGCCGGTGGGCATATGGGGCACCACCAAGCCCTTCGCATGAGCTTCTTTCCTCTCAACTAGGGCAAGAGCTGGGCTGGTGTGCAGAACCATCTGCTATGCATCGGTTGGCTCGATAGGAACATCCTTCGATGCTGGTGATTTCTTCGGAAGCATCGATGATAGAGTTCGCTGCCCGGCCTCGATGGATGCAGACTTGGTAGTATCCGGAGCCTTCTTGCCCTTAACTTGCTCGGAAGAAGTAACTGCGGTGGATTTCCCTTTATAAGCTGCTGGAATAGTTCCTCGCCGAGGCTGAGATGACTCGGACAAGGCAGAAGAACTTGGCACTGGAGCTGTTGTTGGTTTCCTTGGTGCCGGGACAGGTGCTGGCTCAGTCGCTGGTACTGGAGCTGCTGCTGGTGCTGGTGTTGTGATAGACTCGGTGGTTGCTGGTTGCGGCGATGCCGAAGTGGTGGACGCCGTCGCCTCGGCTGAAACCGACCCCTCCCGCTCTGAGGTCGAGTTCCTCTCGATGAGGCACTGCGGAACCCGGAGCAGCCGCAGAACCCTCCGGAATAGGGCTCAGCGGGCGTGACTCGTTGTCACGAGGAGGAGAAGGGCCGGACCGAAGAGGTGAAGAGATGCTTGATCCGCTCTGAGGAACCTCCACCGGAGGCCTGAAAAAGAGAATAATGTCAGAAGAGAAATTACCACGATGCGAGGAAAAGTGAGTTACGCAATGAAAAATGACTTACGCATCCGAGGTTTTGGCCTCCTTGGGTTTCCGGGCCCTCCGTGCCAGGGCTTTGCCTGCCCGCTTGGAGGGGAGAGATTTGGTTGCGCACGAACGTGATCATAGCATCCTCGTTGCGCAATCCGAGTTTCTTCAGCTCCACAAACCTCTTGTTAACTTGGTTGGCTAGAGTTGTGGGCTTCTTGGGGACCTCCTCCCAGAAATCTGTGTCAGGTAGACCTGGAGCGTAGGGCAGCAACCGAATCAAATCTTCGGTACCCTCGTTCCGGATGTAGAAGAAGGTCCAGGCCCATCCTTTGCAGGAGTCAAGCCCGGTAACCCAGGGAAAGACCGAAAACCTCCGGGGCGAGATGGAGGCAGTTCCGAACTGGGTGAGCTGCTTATCCTCCGACTCTACGTGGATATTGGGGACGACGTTGCGACAAAGGCCGAAGAACCGAATCCACAGCTCCTTCGTGGGCCATAGTCTGGTGTAGCCTTCGATCGTAGAGGCAAAGGCGGAAAGGGAGGTGATAGCGTTGGCTGGGAGATGGTGCGGCTGCAAGTGATAGGTCCTAACCCAATCCTAGAAGAAATCGCTCACCGGCAGACCAAATCCCCGTTGGAAGTGGGACAGGAATACAACAAACTCACCCGGATTGGGTGAGGGGGCCAGTTCGGCGGAGGGGAGACGAGCGATGACGCCGGCGGGAATGCGCCTGGTCCGGTAGAGCCAGTCAATGTCATCTTGACAGACCCATGAACCGGCCCATGTGCCGTGGTCCGCCGCGCCAGCGTCCTCCTCCATCTCCTGCTCGGCAACGATGAGCTCCTCCTCCGTCATCTCGTATCCACTATCCTCGCTGGAGCTAGCAGCGACGGGGATCTGTGGCCTGGATTGGCGAGGAACCGTGGCTAAGCAGTTGCGCAGCGGTAGCTGTGAAGCAGAAGCACGGGGAGAGGGCGGCGGCGGCGCTACTGCTAGAAGCACTGGCGGCGGCGTGGTCGCAAGGAAGACGAAGGAGAAACTCAACGGGCAGAGGGGCGCAGAAGTAGAAAAATGCTAAGGGGTGCGCCCCTCCAATATTTAACCACCCCCAGAGATGGATGAGTGGGATCGCGCTGCGCCGACGAGCCACACGGTGTGGCCGTGTATCACCGGCATCAGCCAATCAGAGAAAAGCCACACAGGGGGCCACAGAGTAGAAACAATCCCATGACGCGGCGCGCTGATGCGGTAAACGAGGAGGCAAGCATGACGTGACCCACGCACAGTGATAATTGACAATTACTGCGGCGGTTACTATGCAGGCCCTTAAAATAAGACGAGGTAATGATTAGCCTCCACGTGGGTTGGCGTATGAGAGAAGGAAACGGGGCCTGGATCAAACCATGATAACCATGGGATCCGAGCCAAAGTAATGACCCGGCCGACAAGTGAAAATTTGGAACGTGCAAAGGGAACGTAAATCCATATAGTCCGAGACAAGGAGCTAACTCAGAATTAAACGTCCGAGGCTCGAACATGAATGAACCTGATGTGGCCTTAGCGGCCAAGGAGGCTAAGACCGCACCAGCTTCGGGGACTAATGTTGGGGGATACCCCCGGGTAGGGTCACTCCGGGGTATAAGGGCCGAGTTAGCCGAGGTTCGGCAAGGTCAAAGCGGATGCTGGTCAGGTCACCTCAAGGCAGGCCGGATCACGGTGTAACCCGGACCAGGAGGGGGTCGCCTGACATTGTCTCATCCGACTTAAGGAGTAAGTCGGAAGTGCTTGTCTAACTTATATGTAGGAACAGGTGTGGCCGGATCTACTATGATCCGGGTCCTCGCTTAGCTTCTAGGAGAAGGAAGGAATCTCTTTGGTCAAAAAGAAGGTCCGGTACGCACTGCATGAGCTAAGAAAGCAAGGGCAGGACCACCGGGTCGTGGCCGACGAGGGTGACGACGCCCGTGTCGGCTGACGCGGGCGCCACAGAGGCTTACATCGCTAACGCATGTGTGACGCGGGGGAAAAGCACCCCGGTCGGGTTACCACTTTGGGAGGGGGCATATTCTTAGGAATATGCCCCACGTATGCCCTAGGCGGGGACCGAACTTCCTCTATATAAGGGGGGCTAGGTCTCTGGTAGAAGGGGTTGGTTGAGCTCTAGTTGGTTTGGTGATCCCATAGGGCAAGTTGATCTAGGGTTCTAAGGAAAAATAGTGGGCAAGAGTAAGAGAGCTTCTTCTTCCTCCTCTCGCCAATACAGCTCAAGGAGCACCTGTAATCTTGAGATATAGCAATACAAACTTCTGTGTGGAGAATCACTCCACTATCCCTCCCTGGATTCCCCTAGCGTGTATTAGTCCCCACCTTTAGCCTATCCATGGCATCTGCCGTGACACCACCACGACAAAGACTCTCATGGACGGCGGCAACAGCATTAACATTCTGTATGTCGAAACGCTACGCTGGATGAAGATCTCGGAGACCCAGCTTAATTACAGCTCTGTGATCTTTCACGGAGTTGTCCCAGGAAGACAAGCAAATTCCCTGGGAGAAATCACTTTGGATGTTACCTTTGGAACTCCAAAGAACTACCGGATGGAAACACTTTCCTTCGAAGTGGTCCTGTTCAAGAGCACGTACCACGCTATATTTGGACGTCCGGCTTACTGGGCTTTTATGGCTCGTCCGTTTTACATTTACAATATGATGAAAATTCCAGGTCCCAACAGTGTGATCACCATCAGGGGAGACCGGAAGAAAGCGCGAGAGTGCAAGGATGGAAATGTCACCTTTGCTAAAGCCGTGTTGGACGCCTAGGAGTACCAGGAGATCAAGAAGACCATAGATCCGTCCGAGATGCCCGCGACAAAGAAGGAGGTGACAAAGCCGAATCCGGAGTTCAAGGCATCGGAAGAGACGAAGAAGACGCTGTTGAAGGATGATGACCCCTCCAAGGTGACCCAGATAGGTGTAGGCCTAGGTAGCGCATAGGAAAGCGTGCTCGTCAAGTTCCTCCAAGCAAATCAAGATATCTTCGCATGGCAGCCATCTGACATGACCGGAGTACCTAGGGAACTTGCTGAGCACTCTTTAAATGTACACCCGAACACTAAACCCGTCAAACAGTCCCTACGACATTTTGGCGATGAAAAGCGTAAGGCAATAGCTAAGGAACTAGCATGGCTCGAGTTAGCCGGATTGATAGAAGAGGTCATCCACACTGAGTGGTCGGCCAATCCTGTAATGGTCCCTAAAAAGGACACCACTGATTTAAGGATGTATGTTGATTATACTGCCTTGAATAAGGCTTGTCCCAAAGATCCATTCACTCTGCCTAGGATTGATCAAGTTATCGATTCTACCGCAGGCTTGGAACTCCTATGTTTTCTCTATCACCAAATCCGAATGAAGGAATCTGACAAAGTCAAAACTTCATTCATAACCCCCTTCGGAACCTTCTGTTTCGTTACGATGCCCTTTGGGCTCAAGAATGCAGGAGCTACGTACCAGCGCACTATGCAGCGTTGCCTCCACGATCAAATCGGACGCAATGTACATGCATATGTGGACGATATTGAAGTGATGTCCAAAAAGAAGGAAACCTTGATTTCTGACTTGGAGGAAACGTTTGCCAATCTACGAAAATATAACATAATGCTTAACCCGAAGAAGTGCTTCTTTGGAACCCAGCCGGAAAATTGTTAGGATTTATCTGTCTCAAAGAGGCATAGAGGTAAACGGAGACAAAATCAAGGCTATACTCAATATTTCCAGGCTGACTCGCCTGAAGGACGTTCAAAGACTAACTGGTTGCATTGCCGCAGTCAGTCCGTTTGTAAGTCGGTTTGGTGAAAGAGCCGCACCACTATACAAGCTCCTGAAAAAGACCAAGAAATTCATTTGGAACGACAAAGCTGAAGCTGCGCTATAAGAACTAAAAGTAGTACTCTCATCTGCTCCCATCCTCGCAGCACCAGAACCACAGGAACCGATGTTTCTCTATCTCTCTACGACAAAAAAGGTCGTCGATATCGTCATGGTGGTGGAGAGACCAGAGGAAAATGAGGAACACCTGGTGCAGCGTCTGACTTATTATCTCAGCGAGGTCTTAACTAAATCAAAACAGCGGTATCCGCATTATCAAAAGCTGGCTTACGGTGTGTTCTTAGCATCTCATAAGTTACGGCATTATTTTCAGGAACATCCAATTACCGTGGTGAGCATAGCTCCCATGAGAAATATAATCAACAATAGTGACGCCACAGGACGCGTCGCCAAATGGGACATAGAGCTCTCAGCTTTCGACATTGAGTACAAACCTCGTATAGCAATCAAATCCCAAATCCTTGCTGACTTTGTTGCTGATTGGACAGAGACAATGCAGAATATGACCCTGCTAGAGTCGGAATACTGGACCTTGCATTTTGACGGGTCTAAAGCGCTCGGGGGCTGGCGTGGTGCTTAAGTCACCCCAAGGTGATAAACTTTTCTATGTATTACAGATACACTTCAGAGCAACAAACAACATTGCCGATTATGAAGCATTACTGCATGGAATCCGGATTGCTAAGGACATCGGCATCCGACGTTTAATGTGTTATGGAGATTCGGATCTTGTTGCTCAACAAGTATCGGATATCTGTAAGGCAAACAAGCACATGGTGGCATATAGGGCTATTGTGGATGAACTATCTAAATCGTTTGAAGGGTTTGAAGTTCAACACATCCCTTGAACAGAAAATGAGGAAGTAGATGCACTATCTCGAATAGGCTCTGCCCGGAAAAAGGTCCCGGATGGCACTTTTTTAGAGCACGTCAAAGTTCCCTCTATAAAGGGAGTGGATGTGGAATATCCGACCAAATCCAACTCACCTTTAGTAGCAGTTCTGGCTGTGATTCCCAGCTAGACTCAACCCTACTTGGATTTCTTGGTAGACGGAAAATTACCTGAAGACGAAGTTCTGAGCCGGCAGATCGTCCAACGAGCAAAAGCCTATACTATAATTAGTGGTGAGCACTATAAGCGGAGTGCATCTGGGGTCTTTCAGAACTATGTATCTCCGGAAGAAGGAGTGGAAATCTTACAAGAGATCCATGAAGGCGAGTGTGGTCACCACGCTGCAGCCAAATCTCTAGTGGCAAAAGCTTTCCGACACGGTTTTTTCTGGCTTACAGCCAAGGCAGATGCCGAACGGCTGGTCAAGACATGCAAGGGCTACCAAAACTACGCCAAACAAGCTCACGTTCCGGCTGATCAGTTGCGAACAATACCTATAACATGGCCTTTCGCGGTCTGGGGGCTTAACATGGTAGGACCATTTAAACGGGCTCCAAGTGGATTTACTCACCTCTTAGTGATGGTGGATAAATTCACCAAATGGATTGAGGCTAAACCCGTCACTAGTTGTGATGGAGCAACAGCCAGAAGATTTGTCGAGGATGTCATAATCCGATACGGTTATCCGCATAGCATTATCACGGATAATAGGAGTAACTTCTCTATGGGAGAACTTGCTGAATTCTACAATGAACAAAATATCCGGCTTGACATTGCGTCAGTCGCGCATCCACAATCTAATGGACAAGTCGAAAGAGCAAATGGTCTAATCCTACAAGGCCTAAAACCAAGACTCGAAGCACCACTATGTCGTGCTGCGGGGGCTTGGGCAGAGGAATTACCTTCTGTAATATGGAGTTTACGAACAACTGCAAACAGGTCAACTGGATACAGACCTTTCTTCTTGGTCTATGGCGCAAAAGCAGTTCTTCCCAGTGATTTGATTCACACTTCTCCTAGAGTGGCCACGTATATTGAAGAGGATGCCAAAATTTCTCGACAACATGATCTCGACTTAGTCGAAGAAGTTCGTGTCGTTGCTGAGATGAGATCAACAGCCTATCAGCAGAAGTTACACAAGTATCATAGCCAGAGAGTCAGAAACCGGTCTTTCAATTAGGGCGATTTGGTTTTCCGGCTTGTGCAGCAAAGAAAGCACAAACTTTCCCCATTATGGGAAGCGCCATTTTTTAGTTAGTCGAGTATTGCACAATGGTTCATACTACCTAACTGATATGCGGCCAGTCAAAGAAAGACTTGGTACTAAGAAGAGAAAGAGAGCTAGAGGCAGTACAAATCAAGATGAGTTAGACGGACCATGGAATAGTGCTTAGCTACGTCCCTTTTATTCTTAGTTTATTTTTCTTTGTAATCATATATGTGTACATGTTCAACGAGAAATAAAGTCTTGGTTGCCTCAATATCTTTCTGAGAAGTTTTTACCATCTTATTTCCGAATGATCATGTCACAGTCAAAAATCCCAGAATACTTGAAAGTACTTTATGCTCATGTTTGTTCTGGTATAAATCTAAATTTCCTAGTCTATACTTTGGTTATTTGTCTGATTTCTGGATGCGGGCATTTTTCGAGTAGTGAATTGTTGGTACTGGAGGCCGACTTTGTTTCCGAGTTTAAATTGGTTTAGCAATTGAGCTCCGTTGCTCGGCAAAGTTTCCGTGCTAAAAGTTGGCCGGCTCACGAAAGTGCAGACACACAATACAAGTGCTTATGCAAACATTTCAGGCACATAATATTAAATCCAAAAGTGCTAAATAGATAAACATAAAGCTTAGCACTAGCAAAAGTATTATACTACTTATTTACAGACCCAAATTGTTTTCAGAATAACACATTGTTCTTTCTGATACTCAGGGGGAGAGGTAGGAGCTACCGGCTCGCTGGATACATCAGCCTCGTTTTGATAACGTTCCGAGATGTTCAAATCCGATATGGTTTGATCATCGTCGGAAACTTCAGTTGTTTCTTCGGAAGGAGGAGGCGGCGTGTCCACAAGGGTGAAGAAGGGAGTGTCGTAGCTAGTCAAATCAGCTACATGGCACCCATATCCGGTGTAGGAGTCCATGATAGCCTTGATGTCTTGCTCCTGTCCGTCTTCGTCCACCTTGCAGTACCCTCTGGTTACTTGCTAGATTTCCATGTTTCCATGGTGGCTCATAACCATGGTGAGAGCGTTTTGCGCTGCGATTCGCGCGTAGGACATGTTCCAGTCCTGAAGAAAGCTGCGGCATATCCTTGGCCTTATCTCGCACCTCAAAACCGGACATGCTATGCATGTCCAGGACCTTGAGAACTTCGCCAATATCTTCGAGGGATTGGCGGAAGCCATGCAGCAAATCACCGACTTGGGTAAGCCGGTTGGTGCGAGATTTGGTAGAGACTGAGTTCATCAAGTTTAGAGGACCTGCGCATATAATGCAAAGGGTAAGTCAAGTAAACCCGGACTCCAAAGAGTCGGAAGATGCATATAAGTCAAAAAAAGGGAAACATACCAAAGGTGACATTGTCGACTTTGGCCTTCTCTTCCCGAAGACTTTGGAGTTCAGCCCGGAGTGCCTCGGTAATGTCCCTTTCTTTGAATAGATCATTGCTGAGATCTGAGATTTTCTTATCTCGGAGCGTCATCTTACGATCACGCTCCTCGGTGGCCATGGAGGTGGATTCGAGAATTTGAGCAATTCTCTTCTCATGATCCGCCTGAAGCTTATCCAGCTCTTGGCGAAGTTCCTTGTTTTCCACCACCAGGGTCTTAAGATTCTAGGCCTCTTCAATCAAAGCACATGTGTCGTGGTGGTGTCACGGCAGATGCCATGGATAGGCTAAAAGTGGGGCCAATATGCACTAGAGGAATCCAGGGAGGGATAGTGTGGTGATTCCACACACAGATGCTTTGTATTCTTCAAGCTAGATGAGTTTACAAGTGCTCCTTGAGCTGAATTGGGGAGAGGAGGAAGAAGGAACTCTCTTACTCTCACCACTACCTATCTCCCAAGAACCAACTACTCAAATGCCAATCAACAGAGATCAACCCCTTCTACAGATGCCCTAGCCCTCCTTATAAAGGGGTGGCTAGGTCTCCAATTAGGGCATACGTGGAGGCATATTCCTGGGAATATGCCTCTTCCCAAAATAGTAAACCGACTGGACCACTTTTCGCCATCGTAAGCCATGCAGAGGCTACGTAAGCCTCTGCGGCGCCAGCGTCATCCGACACAGGGCGCGTCACCCTTGTCGGCCACGCCTCGGTGGTCCTTCTCTTTGTCCGCTTCGCTCATGCTCCAGCGTATAGTGACCACCTTTTGACCAGCGAGATACCTTCCTTCTCTTGCAAGCCTGATATAACCCGGATCGTGTCTGGTTAATCCGGCCACGTGGGTACCTGCATACAAGTTACATAAATCCTGCTGACATACGACATACGTCGGCCAGGACTCAGTTAGGTGGACATCCTCTGGTCCGGGTTACTCCGTGATTTGGCCTGCCTTGAGGTGACTCGGCGAGCACTTGCTTTGACCTTGCCGTACCTCGGCTAACTCAGCCTTTATACCCCGGCGTGACCCTACCCGGGGGTATCCCCCAACATTAGTCCCCGAAGCTAGTGCGGTCTTAGCAGCTTCAGCCGCTAAGGCCACGGCAGGTTCAACTTATCGAGCCCTTTGCTCCTTTTTCCGAGTAACCTCATAGTCTGGATTTCATGGGCTAACTTTCCCTTGGCACATTCCGAGTTTTCATTCGCTGGCCAGGTCACCCTTTAGTTATCCGGGTTATGCTTCCTTCTCTCATACGCTTCCCTATGTCCCACGTGGAGGATAATCATTATCTTGCCTCATTTTAAGGGCATGTGACAGTTACTGCTGCAGTTAATGTCAGGTGTTACTGTTGCACACGTCACGTCATGTATGTCTCCTCGTTAATCGTATCACCACGTCGCGTCGTGGGTTCTCCCTAGCCTTGTGGCCCTTCCTGTGGCTTGCTTGTGATTGGCTGACCCGGCAGATACACGGCCACACCGTGTGGCCTCACCGCATCGCACGATCCCACTTCCCCCGCTAGGGCGTGGTTAAATAGGGGAGGGGCACACCCCTTGGTATTTTTCCCCTTCACGCGCCCCTCTGCCTCTTATTCTTCTTCTTCCTCCTAGTGATAGCACCGCCACTGCCGTACCTGCTCAGTAGCGCCGCCGCCGCCGCACCGCACTTTTTTGCACCTGCATCGCTGCCGCTCCCGCGTAGCTCCACCGCCACGGGTCCACGCCAGTCCAAGGTCCTGCCCCCCACCTCCGATAGGGCTGGTGAGGACAGTGATTTAGACATGACTGAAGAAGAACTCGCTGTCGTTGAAGCAGAGATGGAGGAGGGAGGGGAGAACACAGAGCGCGGTGCCTGGGCTGGTTCTTGGGTGTGCCAGGACGATCTGGACTGTCTATACCGCACGCGCCGCATCCCCGAGGGCGTGGTTGCCCGCCTCACCGCCGAGGAGCTTGCTCCCTCACCCAATCCGGGTGAGTTCGTAGTGTTCCTCTCCCATTTCCAGCGCGGCTTCGGCCTCCCCATCAGTGATTTCTTCCATGAATTCCTCAACATCTATGAGCTTCAACCTCACCATCTCCCGCCGAACGCAATCATATATCTTTCTTTCTTCGCCTCCACCATAGAGGGGTATGTCGGATTGTGGCCCACTAAAGAACTTTGGATCCGGTTCTTCGGTCTACGAAGAAACGTGATTCCGAATAAACAGCTTGATCCGGAGGACAAATATCTGACTCAGTTCGGTGCTGCTTCTATCTGTCCCCGGAAACAATCCGTCTTTCCCTGGGTCACGGGGCTTGATTCGTGCAAGGGCTAGGCCCGAACTTTCTTCTATGTCAGAAATGACACGAATGATGATCTGATCCGGCTGTGCCCCTACATTCCGGGTCCTCCTAACCCGGATTTGTGGGACCGGGTTTCCAAGAAACCCACTGTCTTGGCGAATCAAGTCAACAAATGGTTTCAGGAGCTGAAGGTGCGGGGCTGCGCAACGAGGATGCCATGATCACTTTCGTCCGCAGCTGAATCTCCCCTCTCCAGAAACGCACTCACAAGCTTTGCCACATGAGCTGGCGCCTTGACCCCAACCGGACCTCTTCCTTTGAACTGAACGATACCGAGATATTCCGCCGGGTCAAGGCCCTTTTCACGACCGACAAAAACTTCTTCACTGATTGGGAGTGGGGGATAGAGCATTTCTGCCAGGACAAGCCTCCTCCTATGGTACCTCTCGTGTTCCATTTTGTTTCTGAGTTATATTCTATGTCGGAGTATGTTGTTTATCTAATCCTTTTGTATGTCTCTCTTAGCTGTTTCTTCAGCAAACTCTCGAAGATGGCACCGAGCCTTCACTCAAATGGGCGAAGGATCGACTTGTCTCAGATGAGGAGGAGCCGGATCAGGAGATGTTCCTGTCGTTCCCTGATGCCACCAAGCGACCCACTGGTAACTTCTCTTCCTTAAGAGATTGGCCTGATGATGAAGATGATTCCGACGTTGAGGTGATGGAAGCATTTGACGTTGTACCCCTTTCTTACGCCTTTCCGGCTTCAGCTAACCCGGGTTGGCAGATCCACGAAGACCCTCCTCTTGCCACGGGTGAGCCGATCCCAACCGCGTCAAAGAAACGGGTGAATGCATCTTCTACTTCCGCCGGACCTTCTAAACTGACCAAGAGGAGGAAGAAGTTTGCAGATAAGACCGCCACCAAGCCTCCGGCAAAGGCCATACTCCGGAGAGCTCGAAAGCCCAAGGAGCCTTTGACTTCTGATGAGTAAGTCATTTCTTCCTTTGTCTAATTCTTTTGCTTCATGTTTTTATATCTATATGCCTTTCCTTTGTTATAATTCATTATTCGTCGTTTGATTCGGCAGGGATGCGGTGGAGGTTCCCCAAAGCGGATCCAGCATCGCTTCGCCTCTCCGGCATACCCCATCTCCCCCTCGTGGTGACGATACACGCCTGCTGAGCCCCATTCAGGAGGGTTCGAGGGCTGCTCCGGGTTCTAGCCCACCTTGTCCAGAGGGGGAAGTGGTTCTGCTGAGGCAGCAGATGCTCCCAGATCCTCTTCGGCTCAGCCGCAACCTGCCACCTCCGAGGTATCCATAGCACCCCCACCAAAACCAGCACCAGCGCTAGCACCAACAGCAGCACCACAAGCAGTAGCAGCGGCACCAACTCCTTCCACCACGTTCGAGTCTTCCAAGACTCGGCGAGAAGGCCCAGTTAGCACCAAGGTTGCACCCAAGAGCAAATCCGCAGCTCAAACCTCAACCTCTCAGTAGCAGCCTAAGGCCAAGAAAACTTCTGATTGAGAGGAGGGAGGCCCACGCCAAGGGTTTGATTGCGCCCCATATGCTTAGCGGAGATCGATATCCTCCTGCCCTGATTGAGTTTGTTAATAACTGGAACAAGGCGGAGTTCGTCAATAACGATGATCTCTCGGAGAAATTTGGGCCTACCGAGTTTGCCGCACAAATGAACACAGCCGCCAAGGCTATCAACCTTGCCGGCCGGATGATGGAGGTGTGCTACTTTGTCTTTTCTTTAACATGTACTAATGCTTAGTGATATAACCATTAGTCCTTGAGCCTCCGGGGGAGTAATTTGTTACTCGGTCGGATGCTCCTTAGAGAATTAGCGTAGCTCCCTAGAAACTTCGGATATGCACACACCTAGAGCCGGGTTAAGTTCCACTTGGCCCGGATCTTGTACACTTCGAATATGCACACACCTAGAGCCGGGTTAAGTTCCACTTGGCCCGGATTTTGTACACTTCGAATATGCACACACCTAGATCCGGGTTAATTTCCACTTGGCCCGGATCTTGTACACTTCGAATATGCACACACCTAGAGCAGGGTTAAGTTCCACTTGGCCCGGATTTTGTACACTTCGAATATGCACACACCTAGAGCCGGGTTAAGTGCCACTTGGCCTGGATCTTGTACACTTCGAATATGCACACACCTAGAGCCGAGTTAAATTCCACTTGGCTCGGATTTTGTACACTTCGAATATGCACACACCTAGAGCCGGGTTAAGTTCCACTTGGCCCGGATTCTGTACACTTCGAATATGCACATGATTAAGTCAACTTTGCTTTTCTCAGGTCACCACCAATCGCCGGAGTGCTGAGTTCCAGCGCCTCTTGGACACACACAAGGCGCTGCGCTCGAAGCATTCTACACTTCTCGCTGAGTTCGAGAAAAGGGGTAAGTTTTCACTTTGACTTTTTCTATCTTTTTTAGTCTTTTCTCGCCGAACCAATCTCTCATTCGAATTTGTGCAGCCGAAGTGGATGCCAAAAACAAAATCATGAGAAAACACTTAGCCGAGATAAAAGGTAAGTCACTTTGGTTACTTAATTTCTGTGCTCTCTTTCCTTTCTCCTGAGCTCGGCAAATATTCATACCTCGGCTTTGCCGGGTCAACAAACTATTTCAGCATCCCTTGAAGATAGTGTGCCTATGCCTGATATGATGCTGCATTTTCTCGAACAAGTAGGGCAACACCAGGCCGAACTTAAGAAGAAGGATGATGAGCTCGCCCAACTCCGAGCCAAAGACGATGAAATTGCCAAGCTCAAGGCCAAGATGAAAAAACTTAAGGAACTCCATAAGGTTCAGATGGACAAGGATGGCCAGGATTTCACCGAGGAGCAAGAACGCCTCAAGCTCCAACTCACAAAGGATCAAGAACTGCTGCAGGAGGCCGACGTGAAGCTTGGCTCGGCTAACACTGAACTTGAAAAGCTTCGGGAGAGGTGTGCTAACTGCACCAACAAGTTGATCCGGATCCACAGTCATATCTCTCTTAAGTTCTTTTCCTTCAACCGACATGAATTTCGCCGTGTCAACCTCTTTTACTCATTTCACTTGTCTTGTTATCAGGAAAAATTCCTAGAGGGTAATGCCATTGCGGCTACTGTCGTTGCCAAGTTCCGCTAGCAAAGGGGTACTCCTACCGGTCCTGGATCTGAAACCATTCCCTTTGACATGGAGGAGTTGCTAGTCAGCCTATCCTCTCGCCTTGAGATTATAAAAAACTATGGTTCGGATATCCTAGACTCAGTCGTCCGGATCTTTAATGCCCTTTGGCCTGGTGAAGATACTCTGGAGGGGACCACTGTTCTGATTACCAAGTTAATGGAGTGCGAGACCCAGCTTGACCTCTGGAGGGAATTCGCCGCCCGTGCGGGAGCTGAAACTGTTCACCATTTCGTGCTCACATGGTATGAGAAAATAAATCTGGATCTTCTCGAGCGCTTGTGCACCGGATCAAGGTGGTCCAATGATCCGGATTGGATAGCTCGGTGCAAGGCCCACGCCCATCAGCTCATTCAGTATGCTCCCATCCATCAATGGAACGAGGGACCAAGCTTCCTTGGCGTTATTGACGACAAATACATTGAAGATGGAACCCATGCCGGAAAGCTTTTGCCACTAATGCTCTGGATGAGGCGTGATGCCCACATTCCCCTTGATGTATATCTCGGAGGAGGTCAAGCCCTTTTTCCGGGTCAACACACCTCTGCAGGACATTTGTGATGCTCCTCTTGTATAGCTCGGCATTGATAATCGTGTATGCCTTTGCGCGCCTCTGAACTTGTCTTGAAAGCACTTCTTCATCGGGCAAGGATCCATCCTTCAGGAACTGGAATATGGGCAGTGCCCAAGCTGGTATGGCTCGCACAGGAAACACATCGTCGTCCACTTCCATTCGATCTACCGGCATAACCTCTATCGGGTTAGGCTGCACAGTCCCCGGGTTTTGCGAAGCAGTCCTAGGATTTGCCGAAGCAGTCCCCGGGTCTCCTGAGGCACTTCCCACATCAATGTTCATGGGCACAACTTCCGACTCTGGATTTTCCGGGATATAGATTGACTCGGATTCTAGGGGTGGCCTGATAGATGGCTTTCTGAGGTGCTCTAGTGCTACACCTGGTGGAATCGCTTGTCGGGTGGATCCGAGTTTCGACAGTACGTCGGCAGCCTCATTTTCCAGCTGGGGTACATGATGGAACTCACAACCCTCGAAGTATCCCGATATTTTCTGCACATGAAATCTGTACAGTGCCATGTTTTCATCCAAGGCATCCCATAGCCCCGATACTTGCTGAATTTCCAAATCCGAGTCGCCAAAGCACTGCATCCGATGTATTCCAATTTCTTTTGCCACTTTGAGCCCATGCACAAGTGCTTCATATTCTGCAACATTGTTTGATGCTGCGAAGTGGATTTGCAGCACATACTTCAGCTGGTCCTTCTTAGGCGAAGTAAGCACAACTCCGGCACCTAACCCGTTTTTCGTTTTTGATCCGTCAAAATGCATTCTCCAGTAGTTCGGATCTGGCAATGGTGGCTCATATTGCATCTCGGCCCAATCCACGAAAAAGTCGGCCACGGCCTAAAGACTTGATCGCATCTCTCTTGTCAAATTGTGGAGCATAAGGAGCTAGTTCAATTGCCCATTTTGCGATTCGGCTGCTTGCATCCTTATTACTCATTATTTAAGATATGGGGGCTTCACATATCACTTTAATGGGGTGTTCTTCAAAATAATGCTTCAGCTTGTTTGCTTCCATATATACACCGTATGCCATTTTCTAATAGTGAGGATAGTTCTGCTTTGATGCTGATAATACCTCGCTCAGGTAATAGACTGGCCTCTGCATTGACTTACCCTCTTCGTCGCGCTCTACCACTATTACTGCACTTACAACTCGGTTGGTTGCAGCTACATAGAGCAGCATTGGCTCTTTTGATAGTGGAGAGGCTAATACTGGTGCAGTGGCTAACATTTCCTTTAGTTGAATGAAGGCTTCATTGGCCTGCGGCGTCCATACGAATTTGTCTGACTTTTTCATTAGTTGATAGAGAGGTAATGCCTTCTCTCCCAACTGACATATAAACCGACTTAAGGATGCCAGGCAACCAGTGAACTTCTGGACATCATTAAGACACTTCAGCAATTCCATTTGTTCTATGGCTTGGATTTTCGTTGGGTTAACTTCGATACCTCGGCTGGAGATAAGAAATCCGAGTAATTTTCTAGCCGGGACACCAAAGGTACATTTCTCTGGGTTAAGCTTCATCCGAAATCTCCTTAGGTTCACGAATGTTTGTCTGATATTGTCAAGGAGCGTTTTGCTTTCCTTGGTTTTCATAACCACATCATCCACATATACATGCACATTTCCACCAATTTGATCATGCAAACATTTTTGCATACATCTCTGGTATGTTGCCCCTACATTACGTAAACCAAAAGGCATGGTGCGGTAGCAATAAGCCCCATACGGGGTGATAAACGCAGTCTTTATTTGATCACTTGGGTTCAGAGGTATCTGGTGGAAACCAGAATATGCATCTATGAATGAAAACAGTTCACACCCAGCAGTAGTATCTATGACCCGATCTATCCTTGGCAGTGGGAATGGATCTTTAGGACACGCCTTATTCAGGTTCGTGTAATCGATGCACATACGCCAAACCGCTGCTACATTCTGATCATCTTTCTTCTTTTCCACAAGTGCCGGATTAGATAGCCAATCCGGGTAAAGCACTTCCATGATAAACCTGGCTGCGAGGAGCCGAGCTATCTCATCCCCAATGAATTTTCTCCTATCTTCGGCGAAGCGGCGGAGAGGTTGCTTCACCGGCTTTGCTCTGGGTCTCACATTCAAAGAGTGTCTCGCTTTCCTATTTGTCAGTTAACCCAGCACCAATTGTTACGGTGTGTTCTGGGAACAGATCATCCACAGGCACTTTCTTTGTATCCTTTGTTGCTTGAAACGAGACACTTTTGTGCTGGTTACTCAACGCCGACATATACTGCTGTGCGGATTGAGCCAATGCCGCTACTTCCTGGATCTTTCTCTTTTCTTATGCGATCACAAGTGACTCGGCTAGGTTAGACCCGGCCGACACACACTCAATGGAAGGTCGGAAATCTCCTGCTATGGTAATTACTCCATTTGGCCCGGGCAACTTCATCTTCAGGTAAATGATGTGACAACTTGCCATGAATTTGTTCAGGGCTGGCCTACCGAGTAACGCGTGATATGCACTTTCTAAGTTCACAACTTCAAACTCCAAGTTCTTAATTTGGCTGTTATCTCGTGTACCGAATAATATGTCAACTCGGACCTTGCCAATGGGTCCATAGGAGATGCCTGGCACAATACCATGGAAAGTTGTCCTTGTAGCTTGGAGCATGTTCTTCGAGATACCCAACTTGCGCATTGTATCCACATACATGATATTGATGCTGCTGCCATTGTTAATCAGTACCTTGGAAAATCTCACATTGATATTTGGCCCGATGAACGTTGGGTCCAGCACTAGTGCATATGAACCAAGACTCGGCATAAGCTTGGGATGATCCTTGATACTCCAGGTAATTTCCTGATCTGACCAAGGCATATACCTTGTTACTGCTGGCATAACCGCATTCACTTCCATATGTCAGCGTTGCAAGCTCTATCTATCCGTTTCCTTCGTGGTAAACACACAGTAACTCTGGTGATGCTCCATATATTCATTTCTCCCCTCATTTCTGGGGTATCTTTGATCTGGCTGATGCTGATTCTCCACTTGATGCACCACATCCCTTCTCGCATGGTTTTCATACCTCGACGGAGGTGGTGGCAACATTAACTATTGCGTGTTCGCTCCAGAGAGCAATTGCTGCCGGGGTAACTCCTACCAAGGTTGATCGTTTCGAGGTGCCTGAGCATTCCCCAAACCATTTTGCTCAATCTTCCTCATCCACTCACATTGTCTAGTCGTGTGACCCGCCGGGTTACTCGGATTCGGCATGTGAAATTTGCACGGCTGATCCAGCATTGCCACATATGTATACCACGACCGGTCTTTCTTTTCTTGCCACTGTTTCTTCTGCTCTGGCATCCAAGTTTCTGGCCATCATTTCTCGGAATCCACTATTGCCCTCCAGTTTTCTGACGCTGATTACTCCCTGCTCCGGGTTGATCTTGATTTACAGCAGCAACTTGTTGCGAACTGTACCTGTAATCCGGTTTATCATCTCTTCTCTTACCCCGGTAATCATTCCGCCTGGATGATCCGGCTCCATCTCGCTGGTAGTACTCCTCATTTGACTCGTTTGATATAAGCCGGGGTTGAGTCGGATCCCCCAAAGCATACGAATCAGCAATCCGGATCGTTTCTGCCAGTGTAGTAGGCATATCCCTTTGCAGTCTTTGCCATAGCATGCTTGTATATCTACACCCTTGTGCAAACCAAGCTATGGCCTATGACTCAATCACGCCTTCACATGAATTTCTCACGGTGCATCAGCGGGTCAGGAACTCCCTGTCTGTTTCATTTGGTCTCTGCTTGCAGATCGCTAAGGTCCGTGGCCTATTCGGCCTCTAATACGTGCTCGAGAAGTTACTGATAAACATTTCCTCAAAATCAATCCAATAGTTGATACTTCCGGGCGGTAAATTGTTTAACCATACCCTCGCTAGCCCCTCCAGCATCTGAGGCACGTATCTCACAGCCCATCTCAAGTTGCCTGTAGCAATTTTCACCGCTGTAGCGTAGTTGATTAACCAATCCTCCGGCTTGGTGCTGCCATCATAAGTTTTCGTGCCTCTGGGTAACTGGAAGTTAAGTACCGGAGGTTCTTTCATGATCCGGGGCCCAAAGCACGCTGGACCCGGAGGGCCTTGCCCCTCAATCTGCTCCGACCTATAGAGCCGATCAAGTTTTAACCTGGCGTCGTCAGGCATCAGGTCTCTGCTTCCCAATCTTGACCCTATCACATGATAGTCCGGCCTAGGGTATCCTGCGTTCACCATTTCCGAATCACCATCATTGTATCTATCTTGCTCTTGTGGAGCGCCTCTCTGTCGCATACCTTGGCCGGCACTTCGCTCTTGCCGTGGTATATTCCGCTGCTGCGGTTGCCCTACACCCGCCGAGTTGCACTGTCCGGCATTGCCATTTATAGTGTTTCCCTAACCAGCATTGCCTTGGTCGCGGTTACCTCGGCCAGCTTCACCTCGGCTGACACTTCGTCGATCCTCATTTCCCTGCACTGCTTTTCCTTTCCCTGCCCTTGCCGGGTCATAGGGGACTATCTGTTTGTTTCTCCTCACCGAGGTTACCACTTCCTCTCTTCTTGGGCCACCATGAGGGGATGATGTAGCTCCAGCGGATTTATCTAGGTTACCTACAGCTGAATAAACGACTTTGTAAGCCCTAGCCCTTGCCGGGTTAGCCCTGAGCAACTCTTCATTTCGTCTGTTAGCGATCCAAACTAACTCGTTGACCCTCTCTTGCTGTCTTTCCCGGGCTTCACCCGTCAAACCCTCTAACTCGGATGTAGCTGCATCCGCTGCTCTAAGGTTCTTTGCCGGGGTACTGTACTTCGGCAGCCCCACGGACAAAACGTTCTCTGACTCCTCAACTCTAGTATCACCCTCTTTGTTCATTTCACTGATGAGGTTTTTCCCTTTTACTCTTACAGCATCTACCTTATTTGCTCTTGCGTACTCGCGCAGTGTCATGTTCAATGACTGCTGAGCCGCGGCTATCTTTTTTGCACCCTCTAGTATTTTCTGCCTAGTCTCCTCTAACTCGGCCTGCGCCCGAGCCGGATCTACTGCAGGAGCTATCGGGCTCTCTAGGCTATCTATCGCCTGCTGCAGCACGTTCTCTAGCCTCTCTGGTGGAGGACCTCTACTTTTCCTTGGTGCCTTGGGTGTTACCTCCGGGTCTGGTGCCGGATCCTTGCTCGCGCCAGCACCAGGCGCCGTCATCATCACTTCGGCGCGGTCATGGGAGCGAGTGATACGCGCCCCGTGAGCCGCGCTAAGGGGTGGCTCGCCTTCCTCAATGACGTGTCGCGGGCGAACGCATGACACATCGACGGCGACGTAGATCTTGTGAGCGCCAAGCTTGACGAAGAGGCTGTTGTGCGGAAGTGGTCGTTTGCTGAAGCAGCCAGCATTGTCGCTGATGAAGTCCAGTGCTCCAAAGCGCTGAACGAGCCCAGAGACGATGCGCTCGCCGTTGCCGATGAGGTTTCCCGTCCGGATCTTCACTCCTGCTAGCGCCGCTAGCCCCACGGTGGGCGCCAACTGTCGTGGTGGTGTCACGGCAGATGCCATGGATAGGCTAAAAGTGGCGCCAATATGCACTAGAGGAATCTAGGGAGGGATAGTGTGGTGATTCCACACACATATGCTTTGTATTCTTCAATCTAGATGAGTTTACAAGTGCTCCTTGAGCTGTATTGGGGAGAGGAGGAAGAAGCAACTCTCTTACTCTCACCGCTACCTATCTCCCAGGAACCAACTACTCAAATGCCAATCAACAGAGATCAACCCCTTCTACAGATGCGCTAGCCCTCGTTATAAAGGGGTGGCTAGGTCTCCAATTAGGGCATACGTGGAGGCATATTCCTGGGAATATGCCTCTTTCCAAAATAGTAAACCGACTGGATCACTTTTCGCCATCGTAAGCCATGCAGAGGCTACGTAAGCCTCTATGGCGCCAGTGTCATCCAACACAGGGTGCGTCACCCTTGTCGGCCACGCCTCGGTGGTCCTTCTCTCTGTCCGCTTTGCTCATGCTCCAGCGTACAGTGACCACCTTTTGACCAGCGAGATACCTTCCTTCTCTTGCAAGCCTAATATAACCCGGATCGTGCCTGGTTAATCCGGCCACGTGGGTACCTGCATACAAGTTACATAAATCCTGCCGGCATACGACATACGTCAGTCGGGACTCAGTTAGGTGGACATCCTTCGGTCTGGGTTACTCCGTGATTTGGCATGCCTTGAGGTGACTCGGCTAGCACTTGCTTTGACCTTGCTGTACCACGACTAACTCGGCCTTTATACCCCGGCGTGACCCTACCCGGGGGTATCCCCCCAACAACATGACTGCTTCACCAGTGCTATAAGTCAAAAGAACAAAAATTCGACTATGAAATACAAGACAAGGTTTGAGTTTTGGAATGTTTACCTTCGGCCTCATCCCTGGAAACTTTCAATTGTGCATTTTCAAGCCGGAGAGCTCTGATTTATTTCCGCTTGTTGCAAACATTCTTCAACAAATCCTGGTTATAGGAATATACTTTCTGTAAGTTAGAATACCTAGAGTCAAAAGTCTACTAAAGACTCGGGCTAATATTTTTACTAATATCAGCACGAGCCTTGGGGGGTACACTAGTTCATTCTTTGGCATCC
Source organism: Avena sativa (assembly GCA_916181665.1). Classification (NCBI taxonomy): domain Eukaryota; kingdom Viridiplantae; phylum Streptophyta; class Magnoliopsida; order Poales; family Poaceae; genus Avena; species Avena sativa. The sequence continues at coordinate 692,171,985 of OV702289.1, forward strand.
TAAGGAAGCACAAAACCGGATTTGACTTTCCAGCTTCATGCTTGGGGGCTAGAGGATATGATATGAAATAAGGAAAAACGGGAGTTGGAATTCTGACTTACATATTGTTCGTGAATGAGTTTGTCTAAACTCGCATTCACTTCGGTGGCAACCTTTTCGGCGAAGGTTAGGGGGACCACTGGCAGAGTGGGAAGCTCGCCGGTCCTCAGCTTCTCGTCACAAAGACGAACTTGTTCAAGAAGATCAGAGTGCTTGATATCCTCTGCTTCTTGTGCTTCTTCTTCGGTAGAGATAGTCCGGCTTTCCAGGCATTGCCGGGCTAGCCATTGAATCTCCTCCACAGACTTCCGAGATAGGCCAAGTTTGGCAAGTCCCGGATTGTCCAGGATATTGTCGGCGAAGGTCTCTGCCGAGGGATCATTACCCGAAGAGGGTTCACCCTTATCAAAACTTGAGTCACCCATGGTGACGTCAGTTTGCGATTCAAGGATCGCTGGCTATGCTGGTTGAGCCAGATCTTCTACAACGGTCGGAGATGGAGTAATCTCTGGCGCTGCAGAAGGCTCAGGGGTAGGATTCGGAGGATGTTGGGGGGATATCCCTGGGTAGGGTCACACCGGGGTATAGAGGTCGAGTTAGCCGAGGTACGGCAAGGTCAAAGCGTATGCTGGCCGAGTCACCTCAAGGCAGGCCGACTTACGGAGTAACCCGTACCGTAGGATGTCCACCTAACTGTGTCCCGGCCGACGTATGTCGTATGCCGGAAGGCTTTTTGTAACTTGTATGCAGGTACCCACGAGGCCGGATTAACCAGGCATGATCTTGGTTATATCAGGCTTGCAAGAGAAGGAAGGTATCTCGCTGGTCAAAAGGTGGTCACTGTATGCTGGAGCGTGAGGCTTACGTAGCCTCTACATGGCTTACGATGGCAAAAGGTGACTCGGTCGATTTGCTATTTTGGGAGGCATATTCCCAGGAATATGCCTCCACGTATGCCCTAGCAAGTAGCCTGGTCTCCCCTTTATAAGGAGCGCCAAGACCTTAGTAGAAGGGGATCGCGTGTTGTTGCCTAGCGCGTGAGTCGTTTGTTCATTGGATAGTGGTAGTGGTGAGAGTAAGAGAGCTTCTTCTTCCTCCTCTCCCCAATACAGCTCAAGGAGCATCTGTAAACTCATATAGCTTGGAGAATACAAAGCATCTATGTGTGGAATCACCACACTATCCCTCCCTGGATTCCTCTAGTGCATCTTGGCCCCACCTTTAGCCTATCCATGGCATATGCCGTGACACCACCACGGCGGTTGGCGCCCACCGTGGGGGTAGCAGCACTAGCAGGAGTGAAGATCCGAACGGGAAGCATCATCGGCAACAGCGAGCGCATCGTCTCTGGGCTCGTTCAGCGCTTTGGAGCGCTGGACTACGTCAGCAATAATGTTGGCTACTTCGGCAAGCGACCTCCACTACACAATGGCGTCTTCGTCAAGCTTGGCGCCCACAGGATCTACGTCGGCGTCGATGTGTCCTGCGTTCACCCACGGCACGTCGTCGAGGGAGGGGAGCCACCCCTTAGCGCGGCTCATGGTGCGCGTATCACTCGCTCCCCTGACCGCGCTGAGGTAATGATGACAGCGCCTGACGCTGGTGCTAGCAAGGACCTGGCACCAGATCTAGAGATAACACCCAAGGCGCCGAGGAAAAGTAGAGGTCCACCGCTAGAAAGGCCAGAAAACGTACTGCAGCAGGTGATAGATAGCTTGGAAAGCCCCATAGCACCTGTAGTAGATCCGGCTCGGGCACAGGCCGAATTAGAGGAAACTAGGCATAAAATACTAGAGGGTGCAAAAAGGATAGCCACGGCTCAGCAGTCGTTGAACATGATGCTGCGCGACTATGCAAGAGCAAATAAGGTAGATGCAGTAAAAGTAAAAGGGAGAAACCTCATCAGTGAGATGAACAAATAAGGTGATACTAGAGTTGAGGAATCAGAGAACATTTTGTCCATGGGGCTGCTGAAGTACAACACCCCGGCAAAGAACCTCAGAGCAGCAGATGCAGCTGCATCCGAGTTGGAAGGTCTGACGGGTGAAGCCCGACAAAGACAGTAGGAGAGGGTCAACGAGTTAGTTCATATCGCTAACAGACAGAATGAGGAGTTGCTCAGGGCTAATCCGGCAAGAGCTGGGGCTTCCAAGGTCGTTTATTCGGTAGTGGGTATCTCGGAGAAATCTGCTAGAGCTGCATCATCCCCTCATGATGGCCCAAGAAGAGAGGAGGTGGTAACCTCGGCAAGGAGAAACAAACAGATAGTCCCATATGAACCGGCAAGTGCAGGTAAAGGAAAAGCAGTGCAGGGAAATGAGGATCGACGAAGTGTCAGCCAAGGTGAAGCAGGCCGAGGTAACCGCGACCAAGGCAATGCCGGTCAGGGAAACGCTGTAAACGGCAATGTCGGACAGTGTAACTCGGCGGGTGCAGGGCAACCGCAGCAGTGGAATATACCACGGCAAGAGCGAAGTGCTAGCCAAGGTATGCAACGGAGATGCGCTCCACAAGAGCAAGACAGATACAACGATGGTGATTCGGAAATGGTGAATGCAGGATACCAGAGGCCGTATCATCATGTGATAGGATCAAGGTTGGGAAGCAGGAACTTGATGCTTGATGATGCCAGATTAAAGTTGGATCGGCTCTATAGGTCGAAACTAATTGAGGGGCAAGGTCCTACGGGTCCAGCATGCTTTGGGCCCCGGATCATGAAAGAGCCTCCAGTACCTAACTTCCAGTTACCCAGAGGCACAAAAACATATGACGGTAGCACCAAGCCGGAGGATTGGTTAATTAACTACGCAACGGTAGTGAAAATTGCTACAGGAAATTTGAGATGGGCGGTGAGATACGTACCTCAGATGCTGGAGGGGCCAGCGAGGGTATGGTTAAACAATTTACCACCTAGTAGTATCAACTACTGGATCAATTTTGAGGAAATGTTTGTCAGTAACTTCTCGAGCACGTATCAGAGGCCGAATAGGCCACAGACCCTAGCAATGTGCAAGCAGAGACCAAATGAGACAGACCAAGAATTCTTAACTCACTGGTGCAATGTGCGAAACTCATGCGAGGGCGTGATTGAGTCACATGCCATAGCTTGGTTTGCACAAGGGTGTAGATATGCAAGCATGTTGTGGCAAAGGTTACAAAGGGTTATGCTAACTACGCTGGCAGAGACAATCCGGATTGCTGATTCGTATGCTTTGGGTGATCCGACTCAACCCCGGCTTGTGTCAAACGAGTCAAATGAGGAGTACTACCAGAGAGATGGAGCTGGATCACCCTGACGAAATGATTACCGGGGTAAGAGAAGAGATGATAGACCAGATTATAGGTACATTTCGCAACAAGTTGCTGCTGTAAATCAAGATCAACCCAGAGCAGGGAGTAATCAGCGTCAGTAAACTGGAGGGCAACAGTGGACTCCAAGAAATGATGGCAAGAAAACTTGGACGCCTGAGCAGAAGAAACAGTGGCAAGAAAAGAAAGACCGGCTGAGGTATACGTATGAGGCAATGCTGGATCAGCCATGCAAATTTCACACGCCAAATCCGAGTAACCCGGCGGGTCATACAACCCGGCAATGTGAGTGGATGAGGAAGATAGAGCAAAGTGGTTCGAGGAATGCTCAGGCACCTCGGAACGATCAACCTCGGCAGGAGTTACCTCGGCAGCAGTTGCTCTCCGGAGCAAACACAGAACAGTTAATGTTACCACCACCTTTGCCGAGGTATGAGAATCAGGAGAGAAGGGATGCAGTGCATCAGGTGGAAAACCAGCATCAGCCAGATCAAAGGTACCCCGGCAATGATGGGAGAAATGAGTACAGAGAGCATCACTAGAGTTATTGTGTGTTTACCACGGAGGAAACATATAGAAAGACCTTACAACACCGACATATGGAAGTGAATGCAGTTATGCCGGCAGTGACGAGGTATATGCCTTGGTCGGATCAGGAAATTACATGGAGTATTAAGGACCATCCCAAGCTTATGTCGAGTCCTGGTTCGTATGCATTAGTGTTGGACCCAACGTTCATCGGGCCGAATATCAATGTGAGATTCTCCAAGGTGCTGATCGACAATGGCAGCAACATCAATATCATGTACGTGGATACAATGCGCAAGTTGGGTATTTCAGAGAACATGCTCCAAGATACAATGACAACTTTCCATGGCATTGTGCCTGGTATCTCTTGTGAACCCATCGGCAAAGTCCGGGTTGACGTGATATTCGGCACAAGAGATAACTGCCAAACTGAAAATTTGGAGTTTGAGGTTGTGAACTTAAAAAGCGCATATCATGTGTTACTCGGCAGGCCAGCCCTGAACAAATTCATGGCAAGTACTCACATCAGCTACCTGAAGATGAAGTTGCCCAGGCCAAATGGAGTAATTACCATAGCTGGGGATTTCTGACATTCCATTGAGTGTGCGTTAGCCGGGTCTAACCTAGCCGAGTCACTCGTGATCGCACAAGAAAAGAGAAAGATCCAAGAAGTAGCGGCATTGGCTCAGTCCGTACAGCAGTATATGCCGGTGCTGAGTAGCCCGCATGGAAGTGTCTCATTTCAAGCAACAAAGGATACAAAGAAAGTACATGTTGATGATCCTGTCCCAGAGCGCACCATAACAATTGGTGCCGGGTTAACTAACAAATAGAAAAGCGAGCTCGTCAACTTCCTCCGTGAGAATCGGGATATCTTTGCTTGGTCCACACAGGACTTGCAAGGTGTTCCGAGGGAGTTGGCCGAGCACTCTTTAAATGTGACCCGGAGCAAAGCCGGTGAAGCAACCTCTTCGCCGCTTCGCCGAAGACAGGAGAAAAGTCATTGGAGATGAGATAGCTCGGCTCCTCGCAGCCGGGTTCATCATGGAAGTGCTTTATCCGGATTGGTTATCTAATCCGGTGCTTGTCGAAAAGAAGAAAGATGATCCGAATGTGGCAGTCGTTTGGCGTATGTGCATCGATTACACGAACCTAAATAAGGCGTGTCCAAAAGATCCATTCCCACTGCCAAGGATAGATCAGGTCATAGATTCTACTGTTGGGTGTGAACTGTTGTCATTCATAGACGCATATTCTGGTTTCCACCAGATACCTCTGAACCCGAATGATCAAATAAAGACTGCGTTTATTACCCCGTACGGGGCTTATTGCTATCGCACCATGCCTTTCGGTTTACGGAATGCAGGAGCAACGTAACAAAGATGTATGCAAAAATGTTTACACGACCAAATTGGTCGAAATGTGCAAGTATATGTGGATGATGTGGTTATAAAAACGAAGGAAAGCAAAACGCTCCTTGATGATATTAGGCAAACATTCGTGAACCTAAGGAGGTTCCGGATGAAGCTTAACCCGGAGAAGTGCACCTTTGGTTTCCCGGCTGGAAAATTACTCAGATTTCTTATCTCTAGCCGAGGTATCGAAGCTAACCCAACTAAAATCCGAGCCATAGAGCGAATGGAATTTCCGAAGTGTCTTAACGATGTCCAGAAGTTCACTCGTTGCCTGGCATCCTTAAGTCGGTTTGTATGTCGGTTGGGAGAAAGGCATTGCCTCTCTATCAACTAATGAAAAAGTCGGACAAATTCGTATGGACGCCGCAGGCAAATGAAGCCTTCATCCAGTTAAAGAAAATGTTAGCCACTGCACCAGTATTAGCCTCTCCATTATCAAAAGAGCCAATGTTGCTCTACGTAGCCGCAACCAACCGAGTTGTAAGTGCAGTAATAGTGGTAGAGCGCGACGAAGAGGGTAAGTCGGTGCAAAGGCCAGTCTAGTACCTGAGCGAGGTATTATCAGCGTCAAAGCAAAACTATCCTCACTATCAGAAGATGGCGTATGGTGTGTATATGGCAGCTAAGAAGCCGAAGCATTATTTTGAAGAGCACCCCATCAAAGTGATATGTGAAGCCCCCATATCTGAGATAATGAGCAATAAGGATGCAAGCGTCCAGATCGCAAAATGGGCAATTGAGCTAGCCCCTTATGCTCCACAATTCGACAGGAGAGATGCGATCAAGTCTCAGGCGGTGGCCGACTTTTTCGTGGATTGGGCCGAGATGCAATATGAGCCACCATTGCCAGATCCGAACTACTAGAGAATGCATTTTGACGGATCAAAAACGCGGATTGGGTGCCGGAGTTGTACTTACCTCTCCAAAGAAAGACCAGCTGAAGTATGTGCTACAGATCAACTTCGTAGCATCAAACAATGTTGCAGAATATGAAGCACTGGTTCATGGACTCAAGGTAGCAAAAGAAATTGGAATACGCCGGATCCAGTGCTTTGGTGACTCGGATCTGGTAGTTCAGCAAGTCTCTGGGCAATGGGATGCTTTGGATGCAAACCTGGCACTGTACAGATTTCATGTGCAGAAAATATCGGGATACTTCGAGGGATGCGAGTTCCATCATGTACCTCGGCTGGAAAATGAGGCTGCCGACATACTGTCGAAACTCGGATCAACCCGACAAGTGATTCCACCGGGCGTAGCACTAGAGCACCTCATAAAGCCATCTATCAGGCCATCCCTAGAATCCGAGTCAATCTATATCCCGGCAAATCCAGAGTCGGAAGCTGTGCCCATGGACATTGATGTGGGAAGTGGTTCAGGAAACCCCGGGACTGCTTCGCAGTACCCGAGTGTGCAGCTTGACCCGGCAGAGGTTATGTCGGTGGATCAAATGGAAATTGACGAGGATGTGTTTCTAGTGCAAGCTATACCAGCTTGGGCACTTCCCATATTCCAGTTCCTGAAGAATGGATCCTTGCCCGATGAAGAAGTGCTTTCAAGGCAAATTCAGAGGCGCGCAAAGGCATACACGATTATCAATGCCGAACTATACAAGAGGAGTGTCACGAATGTCCTGCAACGGTGTGTTGACCCGGAAGAAGGGCTTGACATCCTCCGAGATATACATCAAGGGGAATGTGGGCATCACGCCTCGTCCAGGGCCTTAGTGGCAAAAGCTTTCCGACATGGATTCTACCGGCCAAGTGCCTTGGAACAAGCAGAAGATCTAGTAAGAAAATGCAATGGTTGTCAGAGGTATGATACCAAGACACACATGCCAATGTTGGAACTCAAGACTATACCAATTACCTGGCCATTTGATGAATGGTGTTTGGATATGGTTGGTCCATTTAAGCCGGCGAGAGGAAATATGACCCATATCTTGGTTATGGTTGACAAGTTTACAAAATGGATTGAGGTAAAGCCGATAAGAAAATGTGATGGAGCTACGGCCGTGTCATTCCTCAAAGATATTATTCTGAGATATGGTTATCCTTGCAGTATCATAACAGACAGTGGCACCAATTTCGCTGAAGGAGCATTTGCGCGATTCTGCCGGGATAAAAAGATCCCGCTGGACGTTGCCTCGGTAGCCCACCCCGCATCGAACAGACAAGTGGAAAGATCCAATGGATTAGTATTATCCGGGATAAAACCCCGGCTCGTTGAGCCGCTGCAAAGATCAGCGGGGTGCTGGATAGAAGAACTACCAGCGGTATTGTGGAGTTTAAGAACAACTCTAAATCGATCAACAGGCTATACGCCATTTTTTCTGGTATATGGGGCAGAAGCTGTATTACCAGCCGACGTAGAGCATGATTCGCTTAGGGTCACCCAATACACAGAAGCCGAAGTGCGAGAAGCCTGGCAAAATGATGTTGATCTGCTAGAAGAAGCGAGAGAATTGGCATTGTCCAGATCCGCCATATATCAGCAAAATCTCTGACGCTATCATAGCCGGAAAGTAAACCCTCGAGTCTTCCGGGAAGGTGATCTGGTACTCCGGCTGGTACAACATACTAGTGGCATGCATAAGTTATCCCCCCCATGGGAAGGGCCATTCATCGTGAGCAAAGCATTGCACAATGACTCTTACTATCTCATTGATGCACAACCACAGGAGAAGAACAAGGCGGACAGGTCCGACGAGGAATCTAAGCGTCCATGGAATGTAGCTCTACTCCGTTTGTTCTACACTTAACAAAGAAGTGTGTGTATCCGAGTCTCTCATATGTCAGTATGTATGCTGGCAATGAGTTTATCAATGAAATCTTGGCACCTCGAGTAGTAACTCGGGGACTGCCTTAGTAATATTTGTTGTCTTCTGTGTTTGTTATTTATTTTTATGTCGGCTGGCTTAAGTTGCTTCTGCCTAAGCCGGATTAGTAGTGTGTGAGCACCAAAAACTCAACTCTTCGACTTGTTGCTGTCCAACAAGAATTGGCTTCATGGCAAGCAAGAGAACAAGTTTGGAATTGTGAAGCACACGAAAAACGACTAAGGAAAAGAACGTAATCGAGCCGACATTTGTTAGTCACACTAACCTTATGTCTACTTTACTTTTACTACGCTAGATTATTTTGAGCTAATCCTAAAGTTTCCAAGTATTGTTAAGTCAATTTTTGAAACTCGGACTCGTAAGTCACAAAACCGAATCAAGGTCGACGCGAGCCAAGCCATAAAATTGAAGGAACAAGAAAATGAAACTCGGGGACTACGCCCAAATTAATCCGATGAGAACAACTTAGTAGCAAGATATAATCAATATCTTAATACATCTGCACCCGGCATACCGGGGATCTGATAAATTTCAAAGTGTTTTTTGGTGCTCAAGGAGCAGCAGCAGGAGGAGGTAACTCGGCGCCAGCAGGTGGAACTCCGACTTCAGTCTCATCATCATCTTCATTATCTTCGAGATCCGAGGCTTCATCCTCTTCCTCATCACCTGAACCATCTTCGACGTATTCGTCGTCAACTACGCCGAGGAAGCTTGGTCCTTCGTTCCATTGATGGACGGAGGCAAACTGGATGAGGTTATGGGCGCAAGCCTTACGCCGGGCTACTTAATCCGGATCATTTGACCACCTTGATCCGGTGCGCAAGCGCTCAAGAAGCTTCAGATCTAGTTTTTCATACCACATGAGAATGAAGTGGAGGACCGTATCAGCTCCAGCACGAGCGGCGGATTCCCTCTAGAGGTCGAGCTGGGTCTCGCAATCCATCGGCTTGTTGATTAGAGCAGTGGATCCCTCCGGAACGTCCTCACTAGGCCAAAGGGCATGGAAGATCCGGACGGCTGAATCCAGGAGACCCGAACCATAGTTCTTCATAATTTCAATTCGGGAGGATAGGCTGACTATCAGATCCTCCATGTCAAAAGGAATCGGTTCAGAGCCAGGACCAGTTGGGGTACCCCTCTGCTGGCGGAACTTGGCAACGGCAGCAGCTGCAATGGCATCGCCCTCTGGGAATTTGTCTGCAGACAAAACAAGTGAAATAAGTAAAAGAATTTAACCCGGAGAAATACATGTCGGCTGAAGGAAAGGAGTTTACGGGAGATATGACTATCGATCCGAGTAAGCTCCTTGGTGCAATTATCACGCCTCTTTCGGAGCTTCTCAAGTTCAACATTAGCCGAGTCAAGCTTGACGTCGGCCTCCTTCAGCAATTCTTGATCCTTTGCAAGTTGGAGGTTAAGGCGTTCTCGTTCCCCAGTGAAGTCTTGACCAGCCTTGTCCATTTCAATCTTGTGGAGCTCTTTGAGTTTTTTCATCTCAGCTTTGAGCTTGGCAAGTTCATCATCCTTGGCTTGGAGCTTGGCAAGTTCGTCATCCTTCTTCTTGAGTTCGGCCTGATGTTGCCCTGCTTGTTCGAGAAAATGCAGCATCATGTCAGGCACGGGCACACTATCTTCAAGGGACGCTGCAACGGTTTATCGACCCGGCAGAGCCGAGGTATAAATATCTGCCGAGCTTAGGAGAAAGGAGAAAGAGCACGGAAATTGAGTAATCAAAGCGAATTACCTTTTATCTCGGCCAAGTTTTTTCTCATAATTGTATTTTCGGCCTACACTCCGGCTATGAAATCCGAATGACAGATTAGTTCGGCGGGAAAAGGCGCAGAAAGATGGGAAAAATTCAAAGAGAAAACTTACCCCTTTTCTCGAACTCAGCAAGAAGCATAGTATGTTTCGAGCGCAGCGCCTTGTGTGTGTCCAAGAGGCGCTGAAACTCAGCACTCCGACGATTGGTAGTGACCTGAAAAAAGCAAGGTTGGCTTAGTTATATGCATGTTCGAAGTATACAAAATCCGGGCCAAGTGGAACTTAACCCGGCTCTAGGTGTGTGCATATTCGAAGTGTACAAAATCCAGGCCAAGTGGAACTTAACCCAGATCTAGGTGTGTGCATGTTCGAAGTGTACAAGATCTGGGCCAAGTGGAACTTAACCCGGCTCTAGGTGTGTGCATATTCGAAGTGTACAAAATCCGGGCCAAGTGGAACTTAACCCGGCTCTAGGTGTGTGCATGTTCAAAATGTACAAGATCCGGGCCAAGTGGAACTTAACCTGACTCTAGGTCTATGCATGTTCGAAGTGTACAAAATCCGGGCCAAGTGGAACTTAACCCGGCTCTAGGTGTGTGCATATTCAAAGCTACTAAGGAGCTACGCTAGTTCTCTAAGGAGCATCCGGCCTAGTAACGAGTTACTCCCCTGGAGGCTCGGGGACTAATGGATATATCTCTAAGCACTTGTGCATGTTAAAGAAAAGACAAAGTAGCGTACCTCCATCATCCGGCCAGCAAGGTTGATAGCCTTGGTTGTTGTGTTCATTTGTGCGCTAAATTCGGCGGGCCCAAACTTCTCCGGGAGATCGTCGTTGGGATTGATGAACTCCACTCTGTTCCAGTTATTGACATATTCGATTAGAGCCGGAGGATAGCTCTCTCGACTAAGCATGTGGGGCACAACCAAGCCCTTGGCGTGGGCCTCCTTCCTCGCAACTGGGGCGGCTGCAGGGCTGGTGTGCAATGCAAGTTTCTTGCTGCTAGCAGACTCGGAGGAGGCATCTCTCTTAGGCAGCATGGACACGAGTGTGCGCTGTCCAGCCTTGATGGATGTTGCCTTGGTGGCGCTAGAACCTTTCTTAGCCTTGCTTTGCTGCTGGGAGGCTAAGGTTTGAGCTGCAGATTTGGACTTGGGTGGAGCCTTCGTGCTAGCTGCGTCTTCTCGCCGAGCCTTGGAAGACTCGGACGAGGCAGAAGGAGTTGGTGCTGGTGCTGGTGCTTGTGTTGTTGCTGGTGCTGCTGTTGGTGCTGGCGCTGGTGCTTGTGCTGGTGCTGGTCCTGGCGGTGCTGCTGCTGCTGGTGGTACCTCGGAGGTGACGGGTTGCGGCTGGGCCGATGAGGAGCTGGGAGCATCCGCTACCTCAGTCGTGCCACTTCCCCCTGCTCCGAGGTTGCCCTCCTCTGGACGAAGTGGGCTAGAACCCGGAGCAGCCACTGAACCCTCCTAAATTGGGCTCAGCGGGCGTGTATCGTCGCCACGAGGGGGAGATGGGGTGCGCCGGAAAGATGAGGAGATGCTGGAGCCGCTCTGGGGAACCTCCACCACAGCCCTACCGAATCAAACGATGAATAACAAGTTATAACAAAAGAAAGGCATATAGATAGAAAAGCATGAAGCAGAGAATTAGACAAAGAGAAAAGTGACTTACTCGTCAGAAGTCAAAGGCTGCCTAGGCTTTCGAGATCTCCAGACTATGGCCTTAGTCAGAGGCTTGGTGGCGACCTTGTCAGCGGACTTCTTCTGCCTTTTGGTTGTCTTGGGAGGCCAGGAAGAAGCAACTAAGGTGGCAGCCTTTTCTTAGACGCGGCTGGGGCCGGCTCACTCGAAGCGAGAGGGGAATCTTCATGGATCTGCCCAGCCGGGTTAGCTGAAGCCGGAAACGCATAAGAAATGGGTATAGAATCAAATACCTCCACCACATCAACGTCGGAATCATCTTCATCGTCAGGCCAATTCCTTAAGAAAGAGAAGTTACCAGTGGGTCGCTTGGTTGCGTCCGGGGTAGGTAGGAACATTTCCTGATCCGGCTCCTCCTCGTCCGAGACAAGTCGATCCTTCCCCGATTTGAGCGAAAGCTCGGTGCCATCTTCAAGGGTCTGCTAAAGAAACAACTAAAAGGAAAATACAAAGGGATCAAATAAACAACATGCTCCGACATATAATACAACTCGGAAAAGGATTGAGTAACGAGATTTACCGTAGGAGGAGGCTTGTCCCAACAGTAATGCTCCAATCCCCACTCCCATTCAGCGGAGAAGTCCTTATCGGTCGTAAAGTGTTGGGTCCGCAGCATAGAAAACAAAAAATTCCTACGGTGTGAACTACACGCCAAGATCTATCTACTAGGTACAAAGCAACGGGTGGACATACATCCAACGAGAACTTACCCTCGTAGACAACGAGCTTTGTTAACGAGTAGGAACTCGTGGTTGATGTAGTCGTACACATGCCGATCTCAATATCGTGAGGAAGTCCGAGCGCCGCAACTCAGCAGCGCATCCGCACTCGCACACACGTTCAAGCCGCCGGACAACCTCCACCTCCTCGCTCCAGCGATCTAGCGGAAGCAGCAACTCCTTCCAGACGAAATGCCACCGGGAACATGTATCTCGCTAATCCAAGACCATGGGGGAATAATTCTAGAGGGGGAGAGAGATCCTTCACAAGGAGGTGTGAGGATGAAGGAGGGAATGGGTGGCCTTTTATAGGAGGAGGGGGGTGCCCCCTCTCCCCATGGCCGGCGCATGGGGGGTGACCCCTCACCTCCCCCATTCATGTGGTGGTAACCCCTCCACATTAAAATGCCTCTTCACATTCCATTTTAAAGTCTCCACTTTAAATGCATTAAATTTCTCCAAATTTAATGCTCCCTCATTTAATAAAACTCTTTTTATTAAATTTATTCAGAATTTTGTTAATTACTTTCATTAACAAACATTCACATATAGCCCCTTGCAATATTTCAATATCACATGCAGAACCACCTTCTGCAATTTCACCCAAAACAATTTCCGGTTTCTATTGAAACAATTCCTGCGCCCTTGCAATTCTTTCGTCTGAAACATATGTGCTCCAAAATGGTGTCCGGTAACTCTTAAGTGTGCCACCCTATGGTTCGCGAATAATGCAGACATGATCGAGACCCTTCTCCGATCAATAATCAGCAGCGGGACCTGGAGATCCGTACTGACTCCTACACATTCAACGATGACTTCTGTGATCGTGAGAACCTTTAACGCTTGTAACTAAATCCCTTTGTCTCTCGATATATTACATGACCGAGATTCCATCATCAGTATCTCCATACCTAGTTTGATCTCGTTACCGACATGCACTCTTTTCTCCTTCCCGTGATATAACATTCTAGTGATCACATCACTTGCTTGCAAGCTATCCTAATGTGATATCACCGAGAGGGCCCAGAGTATATCTATCCGTCATCTGGATTGACAAATTCCACTCTTGATCCATGAGCCTCAACATTACACCTTCGTAGTACTGAACCCATCTTTATAGTCACCCTGTTACGGTGTGACGTTTGATGTTATCAAGATACTCTTCCGGTGTCAGCAATTAACATGATCTCATGGTCTAAGGATAAAGATTACTTCGTATGATGTTATAGCAATATAAACATAATGACTTGATCGTAATGCTATACTTCGGATGAATGTTCATCAGATCATTCCACCAATGGTGTGACCTTGTTATTAACAACATCCAATGTCCATGATCAGGAAACCTTGATCATCTTGTTAATCAATAGGCTAGTCTATAAGAGAGGCATGACTAGGAACCCTTTTTGTTTAATAAACACACATGTATTGATGTTTCCGAATCAATACAATTCTAGCATGTAAAATAAACATCTATCATGTATAAGGAATATATAATAACAACTTTATTATTGTCTCTCAGGGCATATTTCCTTCATAAAGATGGCCTTGATCTAGCGGAAGATCTCAATGTTGTTCAACTCGAAGGAGGAGGTCCGGTTGGGGCCAAGTTGCCAGCTTATATGGCAAAGTTTGTGTGTGCGCTTCTGTAGGGGGGAATCTGGCTGCGGACGAATGTGATCATCACATCCTCATTGCGCAGCCCCAGATCCTTCAGCTCCTGGAACCGCTTATTGACCTGATTCGCCAAGGCAGTTGGTTTCTTGGGAATCCGGTCCCACAGATCCGGATTAGGAGGACCCATCACAAAGGGGCGCAGCCAGATGAGATCCTCATCCGAGCCATTCCTCAGTTAAAAGAAGGTCCGGGCCCAACCCTTGCAGGAATCAAGCCCCGTGACTCGGTGGAAGACAGATTGTTTCCGGGGAGAGATGGAGGCGACACCAAATTGGGTCAGGTGCTTGTCCTGCAGGGCGAGCAGCTTATCCGGAACCACGTTCCTTCGCAGACCGAAGAACCGGATCTAGAGCTCTTTGGAGGGCATCAGGCCGATGTATCCTTCTACCGCAGAGGCGAAGGAAGAAAGGGACGTAATGGCATCCGCCAGAAGATGGTGAGGTTGGAGTTCGTAGATGTTGATGAAATCGTGGAAGAAATCGCTCACTAGCAGGCCGAAGCCGCGCTGGAAGTGAGAAAGAAATACGACGAACTCACCCGGATTAGGTGAGGGAGTGAGCTCCTCGGAGGCAAGGCAAGAAATCACGCCCTCGAGAATGTGCCGGGTGCGGTAGAGCCAATCCAGGTTATCCTGGCACACCCAAGAACCGGCCCAGGCACCGCTCTCCACGGTATCACCCCCTCCTCCATCTCTTCTTCAACGACGGCGAGTTCCTCCTCAGTCATCTCCAGGTCACTGTCCTCACCGGCCTGGTCAGAGGTGGGGGGCAGAGGCTTGGATTGGCGCGGACCTGTGACGTTGAAACAGCGTGGGAGCGGCAGCGAGGCTAAGGCAAAGAAGCACGGTGCGGCAGCGACGCTACAGAGCAGATGCGGCGGCGGCGCTGTCACAAGGAAGAAGAAGAGGTAGAAAGGCTCAGGGGCGCGAGAAGGGGGAAAACACCCAAGGGACGTGCCCCCTCTCCTATTTAACCACGCCCCAACAGTGGGTAGTGGGATTGTGCTGTGCATTGAAGCCACACGATGAGGTCGTGTATCTGCCGGGTCAACCAATCAGAGGCTAGCCACAGGAAGGGCCACAGGGCATAGGAGATCCCACGACGCGATGTAGTGATGCAGTTAACGAGGAGGCAGTTGCGATGCGACGTTTGTTGCAGTAACCTCTGACAATAAGTGTAGTAACTGGCGCAGGCCCTTAAAATGAAGCAAGAAAATGATTACCCTCCACGTAGGATGTGGCAAAGTGTATGAGAGAAGGAAGGATGACCCGGAAAACTTAAGGGTGACCCGGCCAGCGAGTGATAACTCGAATGTGCCAAGGGAAGGCTAGGCCAGAAAATCTGAGCTACAAAAATAACTCGGAAAGGGCAGCAAAAGGCTCGGAAAATCGAACCTACCGTGGCCTTAGCAGCTGAATTTGCTAAGACTGCACCAGCTTCGGGGACTAATGTTGGGGGATACCCCCGAGTAGGGTCACACCCAGGTATAGAGGCCGAGTTAGCCGAGGTACGGCAAGGTCAAAGCATATGCTGGCTGAGTCACCTCAAGGCAGACCGACTTACGGAGTAACCTGGACCAGAGGATGTCCACCTAACTGTGTCCCGGCCGACGTATGTCGTATGCCGGAAGGCTTTTTGTAACTTGTATGCAGGTACCCACGAGGCCGAATTAACCAGGCATGATCCGGGTTATATCAGGCTTGCAAGAGAAGGAAGGTATCTCACTGGTCAAAAGGTGGTCACTGTATGCTGGAGCGTGAGCGAAGCGGACAGAAGGAAGGACCACCGAGGCATGGCCGACAAGGGTGACGCAGCCTACGTTGGCTGACGCTGGCGCCACAGGGGCTTACGTAGCCTCTACATGGCTTACGATGGCAAAAGGTGACCCGGTCGATTTGCTATTTTGGGAGAGGTATATTCCCAGGAATATGCCTCCACGTATGCCCTAGCAAGTAGCCTGGTCTCCCCTTTATAAGGAGCGCCAAGACCTCAGTAGAAGGGGATCACGTGTTGTTGCCTGGCGCATGAGTAGTTTGTTCATTGGGTAGTGGTAGTGGTGAGAGTAAGAGAGCTTCTTCTTCCTCCTCTCCCCAATACAGCTTAAGGAGCATCTGTAAAGTCATATAGCTTGGAGAATACAAAGCATCTGTGTGTGGAATCACCACACTATCTGACATGGGTATACTCTACAGGTACTCGAGCTTGGTATATACGGTATGAATACGTATAGGCCCACGGTGTCGCCAAGGCCCAAAACGAAGGATTCGAGTAATCTGTGGACTCTCGATTGCTTGAAGAACAAGAAGAAGCTAAAGATAGAAAGTTTGAAAGGGAAAAACCCTAACTTGTAACCGACTCGACCTGCTACTCGAGACCTAGCCTATCTATATAAAGGCTAGGAGGGGGCGGCGAGGAGGACACACGCAACCCTAGTTTCCACAACCCTCGCCAGATTGCATTTGCGCACCATTGTAACTTTCGACTCCCTCGATAATTCCACGAGCAGACAAGCAGGAGTAGGGACCTCTACGAGGCCTGAACCTGGGTAAATCTTTGTCCCCTGTGTGCTTGTTTGCTAGCCGATAGATGTCTCCAGCGCTCCCTCCTTTTCCAAAACCCAAGTCCATAACAATGGGCATTGATGAGTTAAACCCTCGTCAATTGGCGTCGTCTGTGGGAATTGGGAGTGCTGATGTTGTGGCTTCTTCGGCCCCATCAACTGCGATCTACAACTCCGCAACAATGGAGATTCGCCAGCTCTTCGACGCCTTCGACTTCACCATCCACACGCCGGCCACCCGCCCGTCCTTCGAGTCCATGGGTGACGGAATCAGCCTGGCGATTGGGAGCTTCCGCTTCCAATTTGGTCAGATGGGCACGCTTCACATGCATGATCAGCCGACAGCACCTACGATTGCCCCGGCATCATGGTTCCCTCCATCGATCGGCACCCTCAGCGAGCTCAACGCCCAGGTGGCAGTCGAGAACACGATCAGGGACAGCAGTCGCGATTCCGATCTGAGCGATCTGGCCACTGAAGATGGAACCTATGGTTCTGAATCTGAAAGTTGTGGAAGCAATGGCTTCCCCAATCACTTCATGTGCGTCGTCATCAACGCAGGTGACACCTCCACCAATCGCGACAACGGTGGTAACACCGGTAATGGCACCGATCCACCCAACGCCGGCAACAGTGGCAATGGCGGTAACGGTGGCAATCGTGCTCTCGTCAATAACAGAGGAGCAGTCGAACCTCCCAGCATAATCAATGAGCAAACCGGCGAACGCGTCGTAATCAAGCTCAACGAGCAAGAGTGGGATCGCTGCCGCGAGGCCTTACGGGGTACACCTCTACCCTTCGGGTCCTCGCAGGAACTGCTGATGGGCTATCACTGGCTCTTGAAAGAAGAATTCAAGTGCCAACTGCAAACAATCGCGCAACTTAAGGCGCGTAAAAAGGCAGCGGACGAATCGAGCCTTCGTCGCGCCGGGCTCTCCTCCTACGGAGGATCCTCCTCAAGAGGCAACGAGTACCTCGCCAAGAAGAAGCAATAGCGGATGGCTCATCTTACCAAACAAGAGTGCATAGAAGCCGCGAAAGTCCTCGACTTTGGCTCTATGACAGTCGACACGAGAGGCAATGTGGTCCCTAGGACGCCACAGGCTGCGGTGACAGCAGCCACCATGTACCTCCTCAATAACCAGCCGCCAGCTGGAGATCCCCGAACTTCCATGCACCGATCTACGATCGCGGGTTTGGGATTAATCGAGGCCGCCCTCGATAAGGAGCCAACACCAGACCCAAAAAGGGCAAAGCGCTAGCAAAGTGCCACTCCTCGCCCTCATCCAGCGATGACAGTCACGACCTGTCTCAGCGCCACCGCTCATGGTGACACGACCGTGACTACGATGCGCGCGACGATCTCATGCAGCGCAAGATCGACAAATCAAGGGCATGACATGCTCGGTCGACTGACACAGAAGAAGAAGACGGGGAGCTCTGCGGCGCAAGATGCTTCAGCAGATCAATTAGGCAAAAGCGAATGCCTAAAGGGTTTAAACTCCCATCAGAAAACCCAAAATTTGACGGTCTACAGGACCCCAAGATTTGGCTGGAGGATCACATCTCCTCCGTTAGACTCCACGGAGCCAATCGAAGCACTGCCACGCAATGCTTGCAGCTACAGCTGCAGGGCACCACCCGAGCATGGCTCAATAACCTCCCACGCGGATCCATTCACAGTTGGGATGAGCTGGCTTACAGCTTCATGCGCAACTTTAAGGGCACGTACAAATGGCCCGCATCAATCGAAGAGCTGAGATGCTGCCAGCAAAGATCTGGCGAATCACTGCGCTCCTACATCCAAAGGTGGTCCATCATCAAGAACTCCGCGGAAAACATCTCGGAAGACCGCGCAATTGATACATTCAATGGTGGTGTCCGCCGCCTAGAGCTCAGGGAGGAGCTGGGCCACTCAAAGCCCCAGACCATCGACCACCTGATGGAGATCGTGAATCGGTGGGCCGATGGAGAAGATTCAGTAAAGAATCATGCTCACTCCGACGAGGAGGCAAAACTCGAACACAGACGCGACCGCCGAGGCAAGCGCCGCATGTGCATCTACGATGACCGCAACGACGTCAACATGGTCGCAGCCGACTATGCCGATAGACGCGACGATAACCGTAACAACGGATACTGTAGCGACGGATACCGCGACTCCGGGAAAACCACGCAAGTATGGCAACGCCGCACTCGCGATGAGGCACCCGTGACCTCCATCGAGGACAAACTGTCCGGGCCATGTACGGTGCACTTCTACATCGACAAGCATGATGGCAAGAAGAAGTCCAGCCACCTCCTCAAGGATTGCCGCGAGTTCCTCAAGCTACATGAGGGACTGGTTCGGATGAACCGCAATGCAGTGGAAAGAGGCTATGCAGCCGCTCCAGGCGCCATGGCACATGGCGCACCGCCACCACCACTTGGGCCACCCCCGAATGGAGCCGCACCGGACCAGCACCACGGAGGCGAACCATACCCACGGGCCATGGGCACCATGATGATTCAAAAGGGACGCCCCTCCAATAGGGTGCAGAAGGCCATCACTCGCCAAGTCAACTTGGCCACGCACTCGCCACCATCCACCACTGAGTACCTCAGTGGAAGCGAGTCATGCATCACCTTCGACAAGCGCGACCAACTGCCCCAGATACCCCGTCTAGGTCATTGCCCCCTCATACTCGAGGCACAAATTGGAGGCTTCGACATGAGTCGCGTCTTCATGGATGGCGGAAGCGGCATCAACCTCATATTCACGAGTACCTTGCGAGCGATGAGGATCCCTCTAACCTGCTTGGAGGCATCGGACACAACGTTCGATGGCATCGTCTCGGGGACAGGTGTATACCCCTTGGGCAAAATCAACCTCGACGTCATCTTCGGCACGCCGAAGAACTTCTGGCGCGAGCGCATCGACTTTGAGGTCGTCGACTGGCCCTCACAATACCATTGCATCCTCAGGCGCATCGCATTTGCTCGGTTCATGGCAGTGCCCCACTACGCCTACCTGCAGATGAAAATGCTAGGTCCCAACAGCGTCATAATGATCAACGGGAGCTTTGAGCGATCTGACAGTTGCGACAAGGAATTCAACTGAATCTCCCAGTCCTTTGGCATGCAGGAGGAACTCGCAAGATTGAAAGAGACGACAGACAATAGTCTGCCTCCCCTGAGTAGGCCAAGCTCACCTTATCTCTCCTTCGACTCATCTGTGCACACAAAGAAAGTACAGGTCCATCCATCGGATCCCGCCAAGACGGCCCTCATCGCCAACAACTTGAGTCCCGCATAGGAACTCGCGTTCGTCGGATTCCTCCGTGAGCACTGGGAAATTTTTGCCTGGTGTCCTACAGACATGCCAGGAGTTCCCAGGGATTCACCGAGCACGCACTCAACGTCAACCCCGACGCAAGGCCAGTCAAGAAAACAATCAGGCGACTATCTGAGCCACGAGCGCAGGCAGTTGGAATGGAGATCAATAGACTCCTGGAGGCCAAGTTCATACGCGAGATCAAGGAAAGCACTTGGCTCGCCAATACGGTGCTGGTACCAAAAAAGGACACGGATATCCTACGGATGTGCGTGGACTTCACTTCTTTAAATAAGCACTGCCCAAAAGATCACTTCCTGCTACCATGGATCGACCAGATCATTGAATCCACCGCGGGATGCGAGCGCCTCTACTTCCTCGATGCCTACTCAGGCTATAATCAAATTCGAATGAAGGAGGAAGATCAGGAGAGAACAGCGTTTACAATGCCCTTTGGTGTGTTCTGCTACAACACAATGCCCTTCGGGCTAAAAAACGCGGGAGCCACCTACCAGCGGTGCATGCAGGCTTGCCTCAAGGAACAACTGGGTCGCAACATACAAGTCTATGTTGATGACATAGTAATCAAGACCAAGGAGGAAGCCTCTCTAATCGACGATTTGCGTGAAACCTTCGCCAACCTCGATCTCTACCGGATCAAGCTCAATCCGGACAAATGCGCCTTCGGCGTACCATCTGGGCAGCTACTCGGGTATCTCATCTCTGCGAGGGGAATCGAGGCGAACCCGAAGAAGATAAAAGCCATACTGGCCATGGAGAAGCCGAAGAACATAAGAGGCGTCCAGCAACTGGCCGGACGAATCGTGGCCCTCAGTCGATTCATCAGTCGGATGGGTGAAAAGGCACTGCCCTTCTACCAGCTCCTCCGCAAAGCTGAAAAATTCGAGTGGACCAAGGAAGCGCAAGAAGGATTCGAAGATCTCAAGCGCCTGCTATCCACTTTGCCAGTGCTGGCGACTCCACGAGAAAGGGAACCACTGTTGCTGTACATCTCTGCCACCAACCAGGTGGTCAGCACAGTGCTCGTCGTCGAGCGAGCTGAGGAAAACAAGGTCCACGGTGTACAATGCCCGGTGTACTACCTCAGCGAGGTCCCCACGCCAACAAAACAGCGGTACCCGCACTACCAGAAGCTGGCGTACGACGTCTTTATGACCGCCCGGCGACTGCGCCACTACTTTCAGGAACACCCAATCGTGGTAGTCAACGACGCCCCGTTGGGACATATCCTCAATAACCCCGACACCACGGGGCGAGTCGCGCTTTGGGGAATAGAGCTGTCTCCACGAGACATCACATACGAAAAATGCGACGCAATCAAGTCGCAAGTTCTCCCTGAATTCCTCATGCACTGGATGGAGAACCAACTCTCGGACAAGCCAGATATGTCCTACCTCTAGACAATGCACTTCGATGGGTCCAAGCGGAAAGACGGAGCAGGCGCAGGTGTCATACTAACATTGATACGTCCATTTTGCATCACTCTACTATGTCTTAATTCACTATTATTCAATGATATATTTCGTATTGAGAGGTGATACTTATGTTATTTCATCTATTTTTGCATGGTTGATGACTTTTGGAGCATGGACCGCTGCAGTCAAGATTCTGATGGAAAAGGTGATGTTTGGAGACAAAATTCGCGAAGATCAGAAAATCTGGGAAAATATACGGAAAATTCTATTTTTCCAGAAGACTCAAGATGCCAGAATATGGAGTGGAGGTGGGCCACAAGGGGCCCACACCACCCCATGGCGCGGGCAGGCCTAGGTCGCGCCAGGGAGTGGTGTGGTCGCCCTGGCCCACTCCAGCCTCTCCCCTCTGGCGTATATCTTCCTCCCAAAACCCTAAGACTGGGGGAGCGACCACAGAAAGATTCCGCCACCTCTGCGGGGTGGAAAACACCGAGAGAGAAAGATCTCTCCAGGAGACAGATTTCTGCCGGGGGAATTCCTTCCCGGAGATCATCAACACCACCATCAAGCTGGACTTCATCGAGATCATCATCATCATCATCACCATCATCACCATCAGCACCCTCATCACCATCTCCATATTGCGGTAACAATTGAGTTGAATCTTGCATAGTTCATAGGGGAAACTTTCCCGGTGTTGATTACTCCTTGTAGTTGATGCTATTGAGTGAACCGTTGAATTATTCTTTATGTTCAGATTGTTATACATCATTATTTCATCTCTGATCATGATCCATATGATGTCTCGTGAGTAGTTCGTTTTGTTCTTGAGGACATGGGAGAAGTCTTGTTGTTAGTAGTGGAGTTGCGTCGAGAAAGATTCAATAGATTGTTATTTAAGTTGTGGTGTACTTCTTCTAGTGGTGTCATGTGAACGTCGACTACATGACACTTCACCTATATGGGCCTACGGGAATGCATTGTGTATTTGGCTACTAATCGTAGGGGTTGCCGGAGTGACAGAAACCTGAACCCCCGTTAGGAAACCATTGCACAAGGGACGTAAGGGTCTTAGAGTTTAAAGTTGTGGTTAGGTTTTACGTTAATTACTTTCTTGTACTTACGGATGTTTGCAAGGGGGTTTAATCACAAGTATGTATTAAGTCTTGGATGGGGCGGTACATTAGCACAGTTTCACCCACACAACACTTAGCAAGCTAGAGAAGATTAATTAACTATATGAAGCGAAAGCACTTGACAATCTTCCCATGTGTCCTCGAGAACGTTTGGTCATCTATAGAAATACAACCGGCTTGTCCTTTGATGCATAAAGGATTGGGCCACTTGCTGCATTCATTCTTACTGTCTTTTATTTACTCGTACTTTGTTTACTTGCTTTATCGAAAACCCAAATCTGTTTGCTAAGTATTTGCAGAGAATTCCTGATCCATACCACTAGCCAGCACCTTCTGCTCCTCGTTGGGTTTGACACTCTTACTTATCGAAAATACTGCGATACACCCCCTATACTTGTGGGTCATCAAGACTATTTCCTGGCGCCGTTGCCGGGGAGTGAAGCGCTATTGGAGAGTGGAACTGGTAAAGGAAACTTCTACTGTGAGTATTGTTTACTTCCGCTAGTTGCTTTATTTTCGTTATGGATAATTCGCTGAGTTTCTTATTTGGTAATGCTACTACCACTGCTAAGGTACTAGGTAAGCCACCACCTGCTGAGAAAGATGTTTTCAAAATACCTACAAGAATTATTGATCGTGTTATGGATAACTACTATGTCGGGGATGGAACTGTCCATCCCGGTGATCATCTACTCTTTATACACGAATTATGCGGGTTGTTCAAGTGTGCATGTATTACTACAGATCAAGTTAAGAAGAAGTTATTTTCATTATCACTAAAAGGAAGAGCTGAGGAATGGTATAAGCTGCTGAAGAATGGTCAAGCTCTGGAATGGGAGGAAATAGTGCCTCTCTTTTATTCAAAGTTTTATCCTCCTAGTGAGATTCATAAAGATCAGAATCAAATATACAACTTTTGGCCTCTTGATCGAGAGAGTACAACTCAAGCTTGGGGGAGATTGAAGTTACTAATGCTCAAATGTCCCATTCATGAGCTCCCCAACAATATTATTATCAACAACTTTTATGCAAGGCTCCCTCTACATGACAAGGATTTATTGGATGCTTCTTGTGCTGGATCATTCACTCGCATGGAAGAAGAAGTTAAACGGGACCTTCTAGATCGTATTCAAGACAATGCTGAAGCTTGGGAGAATGACAAAGGTAGAAAGTCAGGTATAAATTATGATTATGAATGCATTGAATCTTTTATGGGAACTGATGACTTCAAAATATTAAAAATGCTTATGGTCTAGACTCTCAAGCTATTGCTTCTTATTTTAAGGCTTTTGCTTCTTATATTGAAGTGCCTAAAAAGAAGTGGAATAAGTATCATGAACCTTATAAAGATATTGCTAAGAGTGTTCCTGCAAGAAATACTAAAGTTTATACTGCTAATCATGTCTTACCCAAACCTTATATTGAGAAATTCCTTTTCCAGTTAAGGTAAAGGAACATTCTATGATAGCTAGTATGGTTAATGAAAGTATGAGTAAGGCTGTTGAACCTGAACAAATGATTGATGAACCTATTGTAGCAAGTGTGAAAGACTTTTTTGCTAAATATGAAAAATAGGGACACACTATCCTTTGTAAGGATACCTCTAATATTGTTTCACAAAGTAGTGTTATGAGAGCTAGTATTCCTGTGTTTACTGTTAGAATAAGTGATCATTGCCATGATAGTCCTTGTGATAGTATATTGTTAAGTTTATGCATGATACTGAAAGATATTATGAGATAGGGAAAAGTGTTCTTGTGCACCTCAATAATATCAAGTTTCCCCGTTTTATGCTGAAAGTTTTTATGTTGCACTTCTTTTGCCTTCTTATGCAAGTTGCATGTGGTTCCAATAACTTGTTTGTTTACAAAATCCCCTTGCATAGGAAGTGGGTTATACTTAAATGTGCGTGTGTTTTTTCTTCTTAATGCTCTCTTTCACTTCAATTCATATCCCTATGAGAGCTTCTTCAAAATTATCTTGCCCATCTTAATGGCTATAAAGAAAGAGCTTTATGGGAGACAACCCAATTTGTTTTTGCTTTGAGTTTGTTTGTGTTTCTTTGAGTTTTGGAAGTTATTACTTCGGTAATAACCGCTCCTTATCCGTTTTGTTTGGTTTTTGTGTCAAGATCAACCTCTAATGAGAGAGAAGTAATATTTGGGGAAGTTGCTGTCCCAAAACAGATTTTTGTGCTTCACCGTAAAAATTCGTGAGAGATCTGTGTATGTCAGATTGAGCTGTAATTTTTTTGTGCTTCTGCCCCAGGTTGTTATTTAACTTTCGTTAGTTTTGCACTTTTTGATTTGAGCAACAGAAGATTTTCGAAAAAATTGATCTTTACCTGCTGGTCTGTTTTGACAGATTTTGCCAATCTTGCATTTGCTTCTTTATTTGATTTCCTTTTTGAATTCTTTTTGGGTTTTCGGAAGGAGTTGCTATAGTAGCTTTTGTTTTGATGGTTTTCAGTTGAAGTTGGACTCAAAAGGTTCTATCACTTCACTTATACTAATGTTGCTAATGAGAATTGTGTGAAGTTTTGTGTGAAAGAAATTTCCAGGAAGTGGAGACAATGGTGTAATAAGGAAGAGAAGGGTTTTATGATTCAAGTAATAAGTGTATGAAGATGAATATATCAATGATATTCAAGAGATGACCCCATAAGAATCTACTAGATACCAAATTCAGAGACCTGCAGAGTCCGTATTCAAATAGGTAACAGTTCTGGTAAGAAAAGTTCCGCGAAAGTACAATCCAACTATATTTTTGCAGTTTTCAGTCAATAAGGAAAGTTTCGAAGCGAAAAAGGGACGGAACCGGAGCCAGGGTGGCCCACACCACCCCATGGCGCGGGTCCACCCCTGGCCACGCCACCAGGTGGTGAGGCCATCCAGGACTCCGTCTCCGACCCGTTTTCTCCCAATACCTTCCTTTTGATGTGAAACTTCGTAATATATAACCCCCGGATCCCCTGAGGTCCAGATATCGTGTATTTGTTGTGTTTTTGTTTCAATCTGTTTCTGTCAGAATATACTCTTTGAGAGCTTAGAAGCACAATGGTGTCCGCCAAGGATAAAGGGAAGGAGCCCATGGAGGAAGACCTCCAAGACCCCGGGAAGGAGAAGGAGATCAAGAGTGACGGTGAAGAGGAGCATGGCCAACGTCCACATACCGGCACCACCATTGCAAGCATTGGAGTGGTGAAACCTGCCAAGATTAGAAGGACTGCACGGATGCAGACTGGGGGGAAAGCTCCTCGTCACAGTTTGGCTCCACAGTCACTTCCTCCACGCACCAAGAATCCTTTCCATATCCTTATCCATGAGCATCAATACCGGAATATGCCCAAGGAGAAATTACCCTCCAATTGGGATTTGCCTCGTTCTAGCCATGCAGGAAAATAAGACTTCAAGGAGGAAGAGTGGGGAAAGAATAGCAAGAGCTGGAATTCTCAACACGACATGATCATGAGCCGCATTGAGCAAAACTCACAGCTGATTCGTAATCTCACCTTCGAGATTGAGGACTTGGGGAAGCTGATTAGAGATCTCATTGAGAGGATACCACCACCACCAAAGGAGTAATTCGTCATCAGGTTTGGCATCCCCTTGGTTTGTTCCAAGCTTGGGGGAGTGTCGCGGTATCATATCACTATCTTCTATCTTTTTACCTTATTAGTAGAGTCATATCATGAATAGATGAGTTATTATGTAGTATGGTTTGCATTATGGAAGTGTCCCCTCTCTCGTTAGATATGTATCCCTTGGTGTGAGTTTACGTTATGGAATATTAATGAGAAGTTCTATCATTCACCCTTTTGCATAGCTTATGTTAGTTTTCAATTCTTGGTTATATGATTGATCTTGTTGTTAGTATTGGTAGCACTTTGAGATCATTGATTTAATTTAGTTGGTTTTGGCAAACCTGGCTCGGTCAGTAGCAACACCTTTTTGAGAGTTGAAAAGAAAAAGATAGAAGTACTCTAAAGAAAAATAATTTCATCATATTTCTTTCTTGATTTGCTCATAAGTCTAGTATTCTCTAGTTAAGATCTTTTGTGCTTCCAAGGAAGATTGCATGTTTGTTTTTATCACTTGTATGTTTGTTTGTTTCCTTCAACTCTTGTACTTGCTACCCAGCCTTGCTAGCCAAAAACCTGTACTGAGAGGGTATTCTTCTCGTGCATCCACTCCTTTAAACCAAAACCTTTTCCATTTGTATCCACCATACCTACCTAGTAGCATTATTGCTATTCCAAGTAAATTCTTGTTTTGTCTACCTCCAAAATTAAACTTGTTATGTAAAAATTAGTGATTAAAGCTCTCACAAACTAGATGGCACACTTTATTTTTTTGCACTTAATAAACTTGAACCATTGGGTCCTTCTTTGTTGCGTATATGCTTGCGCTTTATGAGTTGAAGTTAGCAGAACCATGTATCATGGGGACCGCTTTCAGCACTTCATTGGTACTTGTACCTAGTTGATATCATGTTCTTTTGCTTATGGATCCCGGCGGTGTGAAATAAAAGTGGAACTTGTAAGATCATGGAGTTTATATGTGTGTTAGAGAAACTTCTAGGCTGCTAGACTAAGCCATGCCTAATCATGGTGGAAACTTGCAGCATAACTATAGTGAGCATTCTATGAAGCATCCTCAATAAAAACCTATGCAAATAGCAAATAAAAAGATCGCTGAGATGCTCACTGTCTGCTTGCCTTGTCATTTTGATTATGGGATAGCTCATGTGTCATGTGCAAGGGGTACCCCGTTGGCGGTTCTCAATGATACGGATGTATTTACAATGACAAGAGCTTGCTCGTGACTGAAGTTGAGTAGCATGAGGATCGGTACTCATAAGTAAGGGGCTTGAGATTTTAACTTATAACTTGTCAAGCATATCCTCTTAGTTGTGTCACTTTAACCTTAATCACCTAAAGATGCCTATGATAGGGGCAATGAGAGCTGAAAGCTAGTAAGTATCATAATTTTTGGGAGCTCTTTATGAGACTTGCAATCCCTGCTTCCCTCCATGAAGGGCCTTTCTTTTACTTTGTAGTTGAGTCAGTAAACCAATTCCCTTCTATCTCGGCAAGTACTTTGAGTTGATGTGCTTCATTCAT
Source organism: Avena sativa (assembly GCA_916181665.1). Taxonomy (NCBI): domain Eukaryota; kingdom Viridiplantae; phylum Streptophyta; class Magnoliopsida; order Poales; family Poaceae; genus Avena; species Avena sativa. Next base: position 692,199,542 of record OV702289.1, read on the forward strand.
TCATATGATGATTTATGCAATCATGTTTCTTATGTTCCTTGTTTTGCACATTGCTCTTATCTTGATGTTTACTACTTTGAAAGCTATCATTGAAAACCAGCTATTTGTGAACTCCAGCAAATTATCAACTATTCTTCGACCAAAAGCTAAGTTCGCCATTACCAATTACAATTCACTTTATGTATCTTTATTGTGTTTCCTTTACTCATTGCAAGTTAAGTTGTATAATAGTGAGTTGTCTTCTATTATGATCTATGCTTTTGATGAATGTGATGCTTCTTGTCCGTATTCTTTTATCGACTCTTCACTCCATAAACCTGAGGTCATGTTTACTGAGCTCAGTTTCGCTTGGGGACAAGCGAAGTCTAAGCTTGGGGGGAGTTGATACGTCCATTTTGCATCACCATTCTATGTCTTAATTCACTATTATTCATTGATATATTTCGTATTGAGAGGTGATACTTATGTTATTTCATCTATTTTTGCATGGTTGATGACTTTTGGAGCATGGACCGCTGCAGTCAGGATTCTGATGGAAAAGGTGCTATTTGGAGGCAAAATTCACGAAGATCAGAAAATCCGGGAAAATATATGGAAAATTCTATTTTTCCAGAAGACTCAAGATGCCAGAATATGGACTGGAGGTGGGCCACAGGGGCCCACACCACCCCATGGTGCGAGAAGGCCTAGGCCGCGCCAGGGAGTCGTGTGGCCGCCCTGGCCCACTCTAGCCTCCCCCCTCTGGCGTATATCTTCCTCCCGAAACCCTAAGACTGGGGGAGCGACCACAGAAAGATTCCGCCGCCTCTGCGGGGCGGAAAACACCGAGAGAGAAAGATCTCTCCAGCAGACAGATTTCTACCGGGGGAATTCCTTCCCGGAGAGAGGAGATCGTCGCCATCAACACCACCATCAAGCTGGACTTCATCGGGATCATCATCATCATCATCACCACCATCATCACCATCAGCACCCTCATCACCATCTCCATATTGATGTAACAATTGAGTTGAATCTTGCATAGTTCATAGGGGAAACTTTCCCGGTGTTGATTACTCCTTGTAGTTGTTGCTATTGAGTGAACCGTTGAATTATTGTTTATGTTCAGATTGTGATACATCATTATTTCATCTCTGATCATGATCCATATGATGTCTCGTGAGTAGTTCGTTTTGTTCTTGAGGACATGGGAGAAGTCATGTTGTTAGTAGTGGAGTTGTGTTGAGAGAGATTCAATAGATTGTTATTTAAGTTGTGGTGTACTTCTTCTAGTGGTGTCATGTGAACGTCGACTGAATACTTATTCTTGGGGACAAGGTGAAGTATATCCTGCGAATGCAGTTCACGGCCTCAAACAACAAGGCTGAATACGAGGCCCTGTTGCACGGGATGAGGATGGCAAAAGCTTGCGGCACCAAGAGGCTCATCATATATGGCGACTCCAAGTTGGTCGTCAACCAAACAATGCATGAGTGCGACGCACTAAACGATAACATGATCGCGTACCGCGACCTCTACGATACACTTGAAGGAGACTTTGATGGTTGCGAGCTGTGACACGTAGGTCGCGAAAGCAACGAAGAGGCGAACGCACTCGCCAACATAGGCTCTACCTGCACCCCCATACCATCTGGGGTATTTCTCGAGCGCATATGCGAACGCTCCATCAAGCCAAAGGCCGCAGAGAAGAAAACAAGCGTAGCAACGGACTCGGGGGCTACGCCACCCAATGAGCCGATGGCACTCGATGAATTGGAGTTGAACACAAGACTCGAGGGACCAATGAGCGTCATGATGATAGAGCAATCCTGGACGCAGCCATACATTACGTACCTCCTCAGCAAGAGGCTACCGGATGATCCAATAGATGCACAGCACATTGCGCAGTGATCCAAGGCATTCGCTGTTATCAACGGTGAACTGTATAAGCGCGGCATCACAGGAGTACTACAACGATGTGTCTCCCTAGCTGATGGAAAAGCAGTTCTCCTTGATATCCATGAAGGGACTTGCGGGCACCACGCCGACAGCCGCACCCTCGTTGCCAAAGCTCTATGAGCTGGATTTTACTGGCCCACGGCCATGCGTGATCCCAAAGACATAGTCCAAAAATGCAATGCTTGCCAGCGATTCGTGGAAAAGCCAGACGCACCAGGCACAGAGCTACGGCCAATCCCGTTGGCCTGGCCCTTCGCACAATGGGGGCTCGACATGGTTGGCAAACTTCCAAGGTCCTCGCAAGGAGGCTACGTCTACCTCTTGGTGGCAGTCGACAAATTCACCAAGTGGATCGAGGCCATGCCGGTGACCAACCAATCAGGGCACAGCGCAGTCAAGTTCTTCGAGTCCATCGTATACCGCTTTGGCATGCCGCACAGCATCATCACCGACAACGGGACGAACTTCACATCCAAAGAGTTCCAAGAATTCTGCGAGAACCTGGGGATCAACATCAGCTACGCCTCAGTAGCGCATCCACAGACCAACGGTCAGGTGCAAAAAGCAAACGGGCTCGTCTGCAGCGGCATCAAGAAGCGACTCCTACGACCACTCGAACAAGCTGTGGGTTGCTGGCCAGATGAAGTGCAATCCGTACTCTAGAGCCTACGTACAACTCCAAACAGTGCCACGGGCTACACACCATTCTTTATGGTGCACGGAGCAGAGGTAGTGCTACCCACTGAAGTACGATACAAGGCACCGCGCATGGTCACTTATAGCGAACAAGAGTCATCCCTTGCACTCGAAGACTCCGTCGACCTCCTTGACGAACCAAGAGAAATCGCCGCAGAAAGATCCATGATCTACCAACAGAACCTGCGCAACTACCACAGTAGAAGGCTTCGCCCCAGATCCTTCGTCGAAGGTGACCTAGTCCTGCGACTGAAGCAGCAGGGGCATCTTAAGCTCGAGTCCCCCTGGGAAGGACCGTACGTGATTACAGAAGTAATCCCAGGTGGCGCCTACTGCCTCCAAGATTTAGAGATAGGAGTCGCATACTCCAACACCTAGAACGTCGCACAGCTGCGACGCTTCTACCCTTAGTCGTTTTTTACTTTTACATTGCAAATAAGGCTGCTCAGCCAAGGCTACTTAGCCACACATTGTACCTCCCACTGTTCTTCGGATAAATAAAAGCTAAGTGCCCCAAAACTCTGTGATCTCCTTTACTTTGTCAATTTACATCCTCGGGGGCTGCGCCACCCTATACACATCTGTTCTTCGAACCAAAAACGCGATATCCTGAGTAGCTAGCACATCAATCGAACCCCTTAACACAAACTCAACCCAGCTGCAACGCACCTGATAGGTTGACAAGGGACTGAGATAAAACATGGCCAGGCTAACGAAAAGGACTCGCATAGTGCAACGCACCTCATGCTAACAAAGCTATTTATACACATTCAACAATAAATTATCTACAACATCTATATGAACTTTACAACACAAGTACACTTATGTGCAGGATACAAACTAGGCCACTATTGCAGCAGAAGAACATTGGTTTGTTCCTCGAAGAAGTCGACGATCTCCTCTGCTGGGCGATCCACCGCCTGATAGTGCGGTACCATATTCCAAGCAGATCCTGCTGGCGGTGCTGGCGGCCCAGACGCAATGGTGGGAACGTCCACATCAGGCCTGTGCAATCGCACTATTGAGAGAGCAGCCTTGGCACCAGCCACCAACTGCTGCCTCACGCACTCGCGAACCGCGGGCAGATCTTGAAATTTAGCAAGGAGAGCCAGCAGGCTTGATTGAGTGTCATCCAGCGGGAACATCGCCTGATAAATGTTCTTCAAGCACGACTGCGACTTCTTCAGAAAGAGCAGCACTCGCGATGCACGATCCTGCAGGGTCGCCAGCGCAGTCGCACGATCATGATCTACCTAGAAGTATCCACTCTCTTGAAGTTGCTCCTGGGTGAGATCATGAAGGCGAATGGCAATTCTATCCTTCTCCTCCTGCGGAAGGTGCGCGCTAACAACTACACGAAGCAGCACGAATAGCATGAGTACAACGTACCACTACGAGTGACTACAAAGGAAAAGATGAGAATAGGCAAACTAACACTTGAACTGGTCACCCAGCTGCGTCACCTCACCAAGCAGATATTGCTCGCGGGCGGCGGCTTTTTCTGCCTTCGACTTCCACACGTCTGCGCTACCGCGGAGCATGGGCAACTCACGCTCCAGCTGCTTCACGCAATCACGAAGTCGCGAAAGCAAGGATATCTCCTCTACCCTGGAGCGCGGCGGTGCCACGGTATCATCAAGAGATGGCGAGTCCTGGGTTCCCCTCATGGGATCACTTGATGTACCCTACCACAAGTCAAGATAGAAGCAAATAAGGCGATCAAATCAACACAAAGGAAAAAGGTCAGATGCATTCAAGACCAGCATAAAGTATCAGCAGATACACTCGCCAGCAGGCATGTTCTTAAACAAAAGGACATAAACTAATCAACTATTACAAAGCTAACTAAGGAGCAGCTGGCCTCTTCGACTTCGACGGCTTCGGGGGCTTCATCAAGTCCGTGGCAGTATCAGACGCCACTGACTTTCCACCAGCCCCTGAGGCTAAAGCTTTCGCCTCCTTCTTGGCACGTTGGAGCTCCTCAGAGTACTTCGCAACAGTATTTATCAAAGGATGCCCATATTTGGCACAGGCAGTCGCGAAAGGAGCGAAGACTACCTGCTGATCGTCCGTGCCAACACGCATCGCCTTTGACACCACGGAAGGATCGATCTCGACTCCGTGGGCCTGCACCATGGTGAGTGACATGGTTGCGCCAGCCGCGCGGAGTGAGTTCTTGTAGCTAGAAGGCACACCCCCGGCGAGTGATTCTACCAGCTCGTCCATATTATCGATCAGCTCCGCCTTAGGCATCAACTCCTCCTGGAGGCGACTGAGGGCGACCTTGGCCTTCGAAAGTGTATCCTGGATGGCGGCGCTACGGTCCTCGACTGCGGACACCGTGCCCGCCAGAGCGTCATCGCGATGAAGGGCATGCGGGTCAAAGCTCAAATCGCCAGCATCTGTACATGAACCCATGCAGGGACCAAAACATCAGCGCCACCAGCAAACACATTAGAAGCAGAGAAGAATAACAATATCCACAAGCAAAAGTACCTGAGAGGGACTTGGCGATTGAAAATAGTTGTTCTTCGAACAACTTTTCCCTGACCGCAAAGGAAGCACGCAGATCCTCTTCACGCTTCTGCGCCTCGTCACGTGCTGCGATTGCCTCGTCGTGACCCTTCACACCTGCGGCAAGTGTCTTCTCCATGGTGGCGGCGTTACGCAATAAGGCATTATGTTCAGCTACAGGACAAGCAAAAGTTGATCATCAGTCGACTATATCATAAGGAGTAGACGAAGGAGAATAAAGTGCAGAATACTCACTTTCAACCACGCGGTGACGCGTCTCCAGCATTGCATGCTGGCGACCCATCGCCATCACCTATTCTGCCAAGCGCGCGGCTTCCTTCACAAGGAGCTGTAGCACAACCAAGGAATCAACAGAGGCAACAGACAACATCGACTGCAAACAAAGAAAAGCTATACTTACATGGTCCTCTAGTGACTCCGAAGATGTCGGTTGTGCCATCACCCGGGCAATCATTCGATGCTCCCCTGCATGGGGAGAACTAGAAGAGTTGTGCCCAGAGTGGGCCGCCACCGGAGGGGAAGGAGAACGCTCGACCTCTTCCTTGGCCTTCGATGTCGTGACTCCTGATTCCTTTAAAAATTGGACGTCACTAGAAGATGACGACGCCTCTTGACTGCAAGATAACGACCATATCAACAAAATGGCAAACCCAGAGACAAGCCAAAAGGAAGCAAACAGAGAAGAACAAGTGAACTAGAAAGCTTACCAGTCAAACTTTTCAAAGTCAAACATGGCCTCCACCGACTCCGACGAAGACTCCTTGGGAAATCGCATCTTCTTGCGAGAAGACGGTGCCACAACCCTCACAGGAACGGCAGGAATTGGCGACTCCGCGCCAGCGGCCGTACCTTCTGGAGACGACGCGTCAGAATCCTTGCTGCGCGAACGCTTGCAAGTATCCGGACACTCGGACTCAGGGGCTTCCTCTTCCACATCAGAAGGGAGAGTCGACTCAGACTCGTCCTCTTCCAATGCTTCGCGAGGAATAATCCCCTCAGGGATAGGGGGCATACAAGGCGATACCGCCCTATCCTGCATACAGACAACAAAGATCAGCAAAAAACAAGCAAGCAATAGAAAAAGCAATCGACAAAATAAGCTACTGCGTAGCATAACTATACCTCAGGAGGAGGATTCGAAGCATCAAAGGGAGGAACAACTAGATCACTAGGAAGCACATCCTTGCCAGTGTACTTCGTGACCAGTCGAACCCTCTTGTCCAGCTCACTCGCGGACATGCCATCGGCAGACACGTGAGTGGCATCATCAGGGCCAGCCCATTGAAACATGGGGTGTATTCTGGCTTGAAGGGGCTGGACGCGATGGCGCAGCCAAGTTCGGATGAGGGCGCAACCTCCCTCTTCTTTTCCTATGCGACTCTCGAGGTCGCAGACGCGTTGATACAGCACGTCTATCTCCGCGAGTTCGCCAGGCATAACTACGTTCTTCCAGGAACGCATCTTCTTGCATGGTGTCGCGGGATCGAAGGGCGCGAGTCCAAAGTGCTCCTCTTTGGCCTTCTGATCATGGACATAGAACCATTTGTCCCTCCATCCCTGGATGGACTTCATGAGCTTGATGTCGAAGTAGGTGGCGGATGGGTCGACGTGAATTCTGCAACCACCTACGTCATAAACTAAAGAGCTAGATGCGGACTGGCGCTTCAATTTAAAGATGCGCTTGAAAAGGCCAAAGTGTGGCTCAATTCCGAGCCAGCACTCGCAAAGGGTGATGAAGCAAGAGATGTGGAGGATCGAATTTGGGGACAGCTGATGGAGCTGGAGCCCGTAGAAACAAAGAAGACCCCTAAGAAAGGGGTGAAGAGGCAAGGAAAGACCGCGAATGATGAATGCGAGAAACATCACTCGAAAACCAGCGGGAGGAGCAGGAATGGTCTCACCACTAGGGACGCGCGCATCAGCGACTGCTGCGGAGATCACTCTGTCTTGGCGAAGAAGACGGAGATCAGACGCCTTGATGATGGAAGGGCGCCATGCACCATTCGTAAGGCGGGTGCCCGCGACCTTCTTCTTCCCTCCGGCGGCGGTGCTGGCGCCCGCAGCGGCAGAGCCGCCCTTCTTCATCGCGGCAACAGTGGCCGTGGAATCAGCGGCAGCGCCTCCCTTCTTCTTCCCCATTGCACGACGGCGATGTGAGCGAAGGAAGTAGCTCGGGAACGAGCGGAGCTGGTCCAGCATCGTGGAGGGGACGGGCGCAGGAGAAAGCAGAGGAGTAGAAGCAATGGCGATGGCAACAAGGAAGAAAGAGCACAAATGGGAAATTACCGCCGTAGTGCTGCTACTTAACCCCTGAAAGATGCAATCCAACGGCTCAGAAAAACCCTATTGGACGCGTGGCACACATCGTGTTTGACACGTGGAGAAGGGGAAGCGCGAACTTACCCTCCACTACTCCCATTACGCACGGAAATCGAGGAGTCACAGTTAAAATAAAGATTACGCACGCCCAGTCAAATCAAAGTGAGGAAGTGGGACCCACCGCTCGTCACGTCCCGTCAAACTCGCTCACGCGGGCAACTGAGGTCATACAAGCGTCAGCACTGACGTCATCAAAGATACGCAATGGAAAAATTCGACTACTTTAGTCCTTGCTAGAGTCTTCGACTCCACCAAGCACTCGGGGGCTACTCCCATAGGGAGCGCTGGCCGCGCACCCTGCGATTTTCTTTTTGCAGGAATAAGGACAATCAAAAGGCGAACGAACCACTCGAAATACGATTCGATTATGGACATGGGTTACTCCCATAGGGAGCACCGGAAACAAATTCGACTGAAACAAGCAAAAGATGACAGCAGTTGCAAAATGATTCTTTAGTCCCTGCCTGAGTGTTCGACTCAACCAAGCACAGCAGTCGCAAAATGATTCTTTAGTCCCTTCCTGAGTCTTCGACTCAACCAGGCACTCGGGGGCTACTCCCATAGGGAGCGCTGGTCGCGCACCCTATGATTATTTATGCAAGAACTATGTGTCGATAACATCCACACTCGAAAATCATGGCGACACCGCCTCATAATTTTCCCTACAAAGAGACTGCATCTCCTGGGTCACCCGAATCGTCTCCGCGATGATAAAATTCGGATGCCGCACTTACAACGTGAAGGTAACACCTGAATAAGGCCTGGCAACGCATTTAGCTGTGCACTACCAGAAATATATCCGTGCCTACAGGTACGATGAACATGCCTTGATGGACGCGTCGAGTGCTCACATCCATATAACTGGAATTCGACTCCTGTAAGACCTCCGCGGCTTGAGTCAAATTACGCCAGCACTTTTCTGGATTCGAGTCCGGGGACTCGAGTTTGAGTAGATTGCGTTGTTTCACCCTAAGGTGGTTAACTGATACCGATACTTCGGTTACATCAGGCACGCATATCGACAATCCCTATGACACAGATAAAAGCAGTCGAAATATATACTCATTCAGGCACTCGAAAGACTTCAAAAGTCCCCAGTCGAATCTGCGATTCCACTGGACACTCGGGGGCTAATGACATGGGTATACTCTACAGGTACTTGAGCTTGGTATATACGGTCTGAATACGTATAGGCCCACGGTGTCGCCAAGGCCCAAAACGAAGGATTCGAGTAATCTGCGGACTCTCGATTGCTTGAAGAACAAGAAGAAGCTAAAGATAGAAGGTTTGAAAGGGAAAACCCTAACTTGTAACCAACTCGACCTGCTACCCGAGACCTAGCCTATCTATATAAAGGCTAGGAGGGGGTGGTGAGGAGGACACACGCAACCCTAGTTTCCACAACCCTCGCCAGATTGCATTTGCGCACCATTGTAACTTTCGACTCCCTCGATAATTCCACGAGCAGACAAGCAGGAGTAGGGACCTCTACGAGGCCTGAACCTGGGTAAATCTTTGTCCCCTGTGTGCTTGTTTGCTAGCCGATAGATGTCTCCAGCGCTCCCTCCTTCTCCAAAACCCAAGTCCATAACAATGGGCATTGATGAGTTAAACCCTCGTCACTATCCCTCCCTGGATTCCTCTAGTGCATCTTGGCCCCACCTTTAGCCTATCCATGGCATCTGCTGTGACACCACCACGATAGAGGAGCCACGGCAGGAGAAGCCAATTTTAGCTTCGACTGACGCAGGGGCTTCGAGGCTACTCCCTTCCCCTTGCCCTTGATGAGTTGTCTAGATCTGAGAAGGTAATAGAGCAAAGAACATTACATCTCAGAAGGAATTACGAGCAAAATATAAAAACCTTGTGAGGAAAGATTACCTCTTCACAACGGACACTTCTTTTGTGCCAGTAGCCAATGTCGGAGCTTTGCGTTTCTGAGGAACGACATCCGGCATTGGAACCAATTCACCCTCATCCTGAGAAAACTCAGGAGGATATCCCTCGATAGGAGCGAACTCCGACTCGGGAAGGTTAGCAAGCTGAAAAGGAGAAGTATCTCAATATTGAAAAAATAACATAAAGATGAGCACATAAAAAGAGTTGTTGCTGAAGCTTACCGGCACGACGGGATCTTCCACTGTATGCATGTCCAGGGACAACTCCGGAATCTTCTTCTCAATCCGCTCCCTTATAAGCCATCTGATTTGGCTTACATAATATGTTGTCTCTAAGGTTTTGGGGTTGATGCTGAGGGAATCCTTCTTCGATGACGTGATGGAATGCATCAGTCGATCTCCATGATGTTGAAGAGGTTGGATCCGACGTGCCACCCAGCATTGAACTAAGTCGGACCCTTTCAGGCCCTTGTGTTTCACTAGATACTCGATCCGCCTCTTGGCAAGGAGCAGATCGTCACTGAGAGCCGGAGCGAGCTTGTCCCAGGATTCTTGGGGCATAGCGGTGCCATCGACGAAAGCCGGCAAAGCGTGATCTTTGCCGGGAGTGGGAATATCCTTGTGATAGAAAAAAGTGGATGGCCACTGTTTGACCAACTCACTAGCCATGATCCGAGGATAGACGCGCTCTCGCCTAACCGAAAAACTAATGGCACCGGTAATGTAAGGATTATCGGCAGCTATGGAATTTCTCCGGACATGAAAGTAGTACCAGAAGAGAGTAAGGCTCGGCCTAATGCCGAGATACCCCTCGCACAAAGAGGCGTACGCACTCATCTCTAAGATGTATTTTGGGGGGAGATGATGGAGATGAACTCCGTAATGACCTATGACCTCGGAAAAAATCTGAGGGAGGAAAACTCAGACCTCTATCAAGGTGAGTGCCGAAGTGCACTCGCTCATCGCCACGGGGGTTGGGGATGGTTTCGCCGAAGCCGCTCCGCCAGTCGCCGGCGCGGAGGAGCCCTTCTTCAATGACATGGAGCTTGGGATCGTCGAGGACGCACGGGATCCAAACCCAGCAGTAGAGCTCCTTCTCCGCCGCCGCCTCCGCTGCCGTTGCTACCGAGCCGAAGGATGATGCAGAAGCCATTTTTTCCGGTGCGCCGGTGACCTTGGATGGGCGGCGCTGGAGGTTTTTTGGGGAGTAGTGGAGCTCTAAGTTCGTGGGAGGAGTAGAGGAGAAGGAAACAGCGCAAGGAACTGGTGAAGGAGATGGGGTAAAGAATTCTCACCACTTATAGCCACCAGCCGCGTTAAGATTCGTGTAAACGCTACAGTGAACATGCCACGCGTCGTGGAAAGGACTGGGAAACCCCCACACGATGATTACGCCGCCTTGATCTCCACGCACGCATTGAAACAACGCCTCGGTTCCATGAAAGGCGGACCCACCAACGGTCATGCTGACAGGAAATGTCTGTCAGTGACGTGACTTGACCATGACTGTTGTCAGGTTACGTCAGAGACCAAGTTTCGGCTTAGTTTGAATTTCGAGCTAAAAACACGAATAACGTATTTGTAGGTTTGACTCGTTTTTTAGACCCGGATCATATCTTTTCTTTTGAAGTTTCAGGAACCCTTCAAGATTCTCCAAGCCGAAGGTCAAGCTAGATGATGATGAATCCGACTTTGGATCTTGGACCGCCTCCGGGGGCTGCTGTTGGGGATATACTTTCCAGGTATCCTCACTATACCTCACTGACCGGGGTGGCCCACTTTGGGTTAGAGCTTTGCTTCATGGGCAGCCCAGTCAGGGAGAAGATATGGAGTCCAGTCCGGCTACGAGAAGGCCCAGAAGACTTACCGACATAGGCCCATAGTGTTACTTGTAGTTCAAGATGTACTCTGTAACTGACTCTTAGTCGTAGCCAGATAGATCTCTCCTGTAAACCCTAGGCCGAATATCTATATAAGTCGTCCTACGGAGAGCCTTTAGGGCACCCTCACAATAGTCTACAATCTCAACTCGCACAGGCGAAACCCTTGTAACCCATAATCCGGCTCTGCTGTATTACTGGATTGCTAGAAGGAGTAGGATCCGTCTAAAGCCGGTGGATTCGAACCTGGGTAAACTTGTGTGCTCACCGTCCTGGAACACCGTACGTCTCACACCCCTCTCTTCCACACGCCTCGAGGACCCCCTAATGGCGTACTTGTCATCAATCCGACGACAACCATGATTGTCCTTGCCTACTTTTATTTTATCCATTTTAATTTTTGCTTTTCACTTAGTTTACTTTTCTATTGCTAGTTGCTTGCATATTAGAGTGTCTTAGAACTTCTGAAGTTTTAGTTTGGTTTTGTTATTGCATCATTCCAATATTATCTTTCTGCCGGAAAATTATTCATCAATACCTGAAAATTGCTAAAAAAATAAAGTGCCTCAAAAAATTCCAGAAAATTCATATTAAATTTTTACGTCAAAAGAGGGGCAGAGAAATACCTGGAGTGACCCAGGGGGCCCACCAAGCAGGCACACCACCTGGTGGCATAGCCACCCTAGGGGCGCGCCTGGCCATGGTGTGGGCAACCCCTGGCCCTCCACTTACTCTCCCTCCTGCTACTCCTTTCTCTCTCCCAAGAAAACACCAGTCCATTGCTCAAACTCGCGTTTCTGCTGTTCTTGCTCGCGATATTTTGATCTCCTTGCTCAGCCCATCTTTGCTGCTGAAATTTGGAGCATTTGTTCTCCAGTATGTGACTCCTCCGCTTGTTCAAGTAGATTTGTGTTTAGTGGATTATATCTTGAGTATTTTGCTACTATAGGTGACAGGTTATGTGAGCTTGTAAGCTTGTTCAATGCTTAGAAAAATTGTTTTGATGCATGTTTAGGCCTCTTACAAGTCCCTATAAGTAGTTCCATTCATTATGTATTCATTTTGCAATCACTTGTATGATGGATGCTTAAATTTCAGAATAGAGGAGATGAACAACCACACTTTTGGAGAAGTATTTGAGAGGGACACACCCAGGAGGGCAAGGCCTTCGAGATCAGCTTCTCAATATATGCCATCATATAATGAAGATCTTATTGCACCACTCTTTGGCAATGAAGGAGATGAGGGAGATGCTCACCCATCTACCTTCCCTTGTTTTTCCTTTTTGCAAGCTCCAGGGATCCTCGATGATTTCTTACTCCTTGTTCAGAGGGTTGGTCTAACCACTTACATGGAAGATGAGAGTGAGCAATATGTCGTGCTCACCAAAACTTTCGTTGAAAGTTTTGTTTTCACTAACACCCCTTATCGGTCAACTGTTTCATTCAAAATTTATAATATGCCTATTACCATGCCATTGGAAAGATTTTGCAGCATTATAGGCATAGGCATGACTGGGACAGTGAAGAAGATCCAAGGTCGACCCGCTGATTTGCTGGAGCTCTACCGAAGTGTGACAAATGAGGATGACCGCACAGCTTAGCGCGGGAAGATGAGGAATATTCAACTCCCAGCTCTTAGATATTTTGCTTATTATCTTGCCACTAGCATTCTTGGTAGGGAGAACACTAGTAATATTTATCATTATCATTTAGCCTTTCTTGCTACAGCACTTAATAATGATGCTAAGTATAATCTGGGTTCTCTCATTGCCCGTCGCTTAGCTGCTAGAGGACCCATTTATGGGGGTATTATTGCCTCACGCATGGTTGTTGCCTTAGAACTTTCTATTGATCCTAATGAAACTGTGTTGACACCACATAGGCTCGATCTTGCTGCTATGAAAACACATCACTTTGTTATTACTAACTCTAGTATCGATAGTTTATAGGATGTTGTTTACTAACAGAGACGAGAGGTAAATTCATTTGCAATAGTCCACTTTGTTCAGTATTTGCAGGATGCCATGGTCGCGTTCCAAGGAGGAGGTGGACGAGAAACTCCGCTTGCTTGGTTTCCATGGGAAGCACCAGGGGGAAGTGCCCTCTTATGACTACTCTGCGCACTACGCTGGAGCATCCTCGAGTTCATATCAGGATGAAGGCACTTCTTCGCCATATTATGGAGGCGCTCCATCTTGGCCAGCTTGGGATTGATACCCACTTAGGCCAAAATCCTAAGCTTGGTGGAGGTATACCGACATCACACTCATCTACATATCATGTTCAGTCGTTACTTTGTATATCTATGTTTCGTTTTCTTTTTAGTTTTTGTTCTTGCTTTATTTTTGCCTTCCCAAAACACGAAAAGAGCAAAAATATTTTTGTTATTTCCCGTTGTTTGCTTCTTTATGTTTTTAGCCTTGGTTTGCTTCTTCCTTTTAGCTTTGTCTTAATTATTCAAAAAACCCCAAAAGATTTTGCTTTGCTTGATCTTCCTTTTGGTTCTTGCTTCAAAAATCGAAAACACCAAAAATATTTGCTGTTCTTCTTTGGATTTGTGAAGTTCGTTGCAGGGTTCAGCAGTCCTTAGTGGAGTTTGGTTTCATGTTATTATTCAAGCCACACAAGTGAAGGGAAAAAATGAAGATTAATGACAACTTGAGGTGTGGCAAGAGGCTGGTAATGAACTCTATTTGTTTTCATTTTTGTACATATACTCATCATTGTGAGCATGCTTAGTCTGTTCATGTAAGGTGTATGTTATTTATGGATGCTTAGTAGTTCTTGCTTTCTTATGATTAGCTCCAGCTTGCTAATGGTTTGTAGCATGTCATATGAATGTTTGCTTGCATTGTTCTATTCATAACTTGGTATGACATTATGGTATCCTCCTCCGAATGTTTCATTTGAATCGACTTGGCACATGCTCACGCATGCATATGACTGAAACAATAATCAGTTAAGCCTCGATGAATTATTTTGCCTCAGGGTTCTTGAATCACTTTCATGCCATAATTAGTCATGTTTTGTTGCAAGCATGATTATGACAGTTATTGCTCTCTCGTTTGTCGCTCCCTTTCTGTTGCTGGCCTTCACTTGCACTGAGTATGAGCTCTACTCGTGTTTCCAACTCCCCAAAACCAATATTGCCAAAAGTGTCCACCATACCTACCTATTAGCATCATTTGCTATTCCGTGCATATTCAGTATGCCTTGTTTTCTTCCGAATAAAATGTTTGCTTGTTATGATAAAGCTAGTTAGTAAATCTCTCACGAACTTGATGGCACACTTTATTTCTTGCACTTAACAAACCTGAACTATTGTGACTGTCCATGAAAGTTATATGCTTGATAATTATAGGCTGGGAGTTAGCAGAACTGTGCTATCACGAGGGATGCTTTCAACATCTGTAAATATATACCTAGTTGAATCATGCTCTTTTGTTTATGTATGTCGTCGGTGTGAAATAAAAGGGGACCTTGTAAGTCCATGGAGTTATGTATATGTGTTAGAGAGATGCCTAGGCCGCTAGCATAAGCCATGCCTAATCATGGTGGAAACTTGCAGCATAACCATAGTGAGAAATCTATGAATCTTTCTTCTTATAAAAAAAGAGACATATTGAAAAGAGGAAAGAGAGAAAAAAGCACCATTTTCCCATGGTAAATAAGAAGATTGCTGAGATGCTCATTGTCTGCTTGCCTTGTCACTTTGATATGGGATAGCTCCTGTATCATGTGCAAGGGGTACCTCGTTGGCGGTTCTCTATGATACACATGTATTTACTATGACAAGAACTTACCGGTAACTAAAGTTGAGTAGCATGAGGAGCGACCCTCGTACTCAAGGGACATGAGATTTCCAGTTTATGGTATATCAAGCATATAACTCATATTGGACCTCAGTTTCACCTTAACCATTTAAAGATGCTTATGATAGGGGCAATGAGATCTCAAAGTAATGAGTACCATACTTTCAGCATTTGGAAGCCTTTCAAACTTTTCAAAACCTTTTCACTTCTTTGTTGAGTCACCACTTATTCTATGAGCACTTTCTTGAGAGCATAGTTGTCATTCTTAGTGTAATGTGCTTGTCTCAAAACTTGGTTAATTGTGTCATGACTTTGATGCTTGTATCTTTGATATCTTTACTTCTAGTCTTCACTTGAACTTCATAGGTGCCTTGGCATTTATGTTTGCTCTACAATCAAAGGCAAGCGAGATACCACTCTAGCATACCTTTTTATGAGCATTGCAATGTTGCATATGTTTATGTTTCATGCTACTTATTATTTTTGGGTTGGAATCTCTTCATAGCTTGAAATGACTATTAAGTAAACTTATTTGCATACTCTTTATTATGAATTGCCTAAGTATTTGATCATATGCTGAGAATATATACATCTTATGAAGCAAATGTGTTCATGAAAGCTCTTTTGTCGCACTCAGTTTTCAACTGAATTGCTTGAGGACAAGCAATAAGCTAAGCTTTGGGGGAGTTGATATGTCCAAAATGTATCTACTTTCCCGAACACTTTTGCTATTATTTCTCCTCTAAACTTGTGTGATTTGGCTACAACTAACACGGACTGGCGCTATTTTCAGCAAAATTACCTTAGTGTCTAGTTTTTGTGCAGAAAATCAACTATCAGGAAAAATCCTAGAAAATATGTCAAAAATCCTATTTCACCAGAAGACTCACGGATCCAGAAGACGAGACGGAGGAGGGCCACGAGGGGCGCACACCCCTTGGCCGCGCAGGCCATCCCAGGCTGCGCCTAGGAGGGGTGTGGCCGCCTCAGGCACCCCCTCTGCCTCCCTCTTCGCCTATAAGATGCCCCTTGACCTAAAAACTCAGGGGGGGGTTCGACGTTTTTCCAGATAGAGTTCCATTGCGCCACCACAACTAGATACCGCGATTCGGAACCAGAAACTCTGTTCTGGCACCCTGTCGGGGCGGGGAATTGGAGGAGATCATCGCCATCATCATCACCATCGCTTCTCCATCAACCATCCATGATTCCCCCATCCATGAGTGAGTAATCCCCCGCTATATGCTATGGGGATGGTAGGGATTGGATGAGATCATTCATGTAATTGCATCAGATTGTTAGGGCATGGTGCCTAGTATCTACTATTAGTGCTTTTTGACTTTGTTGCAACTTGTTATGCTTAATGCTTGTCACTAGGGCCCGAGTGCCATGATTTTAGATCTGAACATGTTATTGATTCATGAGGATATTATTGTTTATAATCTTACCTGCAAGTTGTATACACATATTATTGTCTAGAACCAAAGGCCCCGAAGTGACAATAATCGGGATAACCGGAGGGAATGGCTGTGATATGAGGATTACGTGTGTTCACGGAGTATTAATGCTTTGCTCCGGTGCTCTATTAAAAGGAGTGATGGGGATATGCAGAATGGGGTATGCCTAGCAGGACGTTTCGATCGGGCCAAAGGCCTAGCGAGTGGGCCTAGAGGATGGCGACTGGAACGCGACTGAGGAGAAGGCCTGGCGATTGGAGACTGGAGGCCCAGAAGCATACCTAAAGCTCAGTCGGATTAGGTCAAAGCCTCCAAATCCATAACTTGTTCGGTTGTAAACTGTAAACCCTAGCGAGGTGCCTCCTATATAAGCCTCCCTAGGGTACTCTGAGGACTCGCGTTCCATCTTACACCCCTTCAAGCGACTCGCTGCTTAGATGCCGAGCTCGCCACCCCTGTAACTCGCTCTCCATCAATCTAATCTAGAAGGAGTAGGTCTTTACCCTCCGAGGGGCCGAACCTGGGTAAACCCATGTGCATCCGCCCCCATCTCGCACCGTAGATGGTCGCTAGCTCTCGCCCCCGATTCTATCAATCGCTACCTATGGGAGCGACTGTCGTGGCCATTTCCACGATAGTGGCGCCCACCGTGGGGCCTAGCCGAACTGGCCTGAGTTCTACGGCGAGACCCTACTCGCCGATCGATCGGCTGATCGTCACCGGCTACATGACTGCCATCGGCGAGATCTTACAGATCTTGCCCAGCAGCTATATCTCGGTGTCACGCCCGGTCACCCACATCGCGATAATGCTGGTCGGCTCCATCAACATGTTCGTCGGCTTCACCGGCGCAGTCGACCCGGCGGCAACGGTGATCGTTGGTGGATCGTCGCCACGCCACGATCTTCTCTCAGAGGAGCAGGTCCACTCCATTAGTCACCTCGCCACCGAATACGATTTGGCTACCAGCAACGCGGTCGAGACCAATGCCACCGCGGACGACGCGGCCCTCCATGATGACACCGACTCCGCGACCCCTGCCGCGGTCGACAGATCTATCACCGCAGCATCACGGGAGGACTCCATGACGCGGGTCTCCAACCCTGAGGACTTCGAGGATTCCTCCATCCTTGGGATCTTCGATTCCGACTCTGGCTCGGAGTCCCCCGAGGACTTCCGTGCCAGATCCAATCGCTTCAACGCAATCTACATGGCGGGCAGCATGGTTGCCCCGCACATTCCATTCTCTACACCAATCCCTCCAACCGCGACAGCCACAGAGGTGGAGGAAGCCCGTCTATGACTGGAGGAGGCGCAGGGGAAGGATCTAGCCGAGCGTGAGAAATTCCGCCTCGAGTGGGCGACGGTGCAGGAGCTGTCGGTCTACCACCAGCGCCGCATCAGGACCTGCCTGAACTCCAACATCTAGGGCCGCGTCCTGAACTTCAACAACGAAAGCGACCCTGCACACGCGGCTAAGCGTGAATACTACGAGAATGTGCCACCAGGTGGCAGCAACCGACCACCACCCGGTGCACCGGCGACTGGGGCCCCACCGCCACCCATAGGTCGCGTGCCCCTGCTAGACTAGCCACGGATCATAATCTCGCCACAGGGCCACGATGCCAACGGGGTCCCACTGTACTCCACTCGAATGGACAACGTCGTCGTGGCCGATGCCATAGTCACCCACCTCGACGTCCAGGGAGAAGGCGTGCTACAGATCCAGTATGCCAAGGCCCTACTCACCAGGGCCGTCGAGCAGCAAGCCGTGGGAGTCGGCCTGCGGGGGCGGATGTATTCCCGCTCATCTGCAAGAAGGGCGGCCTCAAGCATCCACCCAACCGTCACCAACACCGTGACCTGCCCACCGCCCCAGCTCCTGGTGCACCAGCCACGGGCCGCCAACCCCGCGCTCTCCACCAACGAGCCGTGACCGGTGAACAACACGGTCGCTGCCAACAGGCAACCCATCGACGCCCGGACCCACATCGTCAACAACCAGGCTTGGCGGGCGTGCCAGTCCAATGACTTGAGGCACACCCTCACCAACCATGGTGACCCTGAACCCAGGGGCTCGCTCAGTCGAGTCAGTCGCCAGTGCTTCGGACCTATGATCCGAGGCGAGAAGTACCCCGCCAACTTCAAGGCGCCCAAGGAGATCAAAAAGTACGACCCAACGTACGACCCAGCGGTGTGGTTAGACACATACTCATGGCGATGGGAATCACCGGCCACACTGACCTGCTAGCCGCTCGCTACCTCCCCCTGATGATGGAGGGTGCAACCCGGCAATGGATCAACACCCTCCTCGCCGACAGCATCGACTCGTGGGAAGAGATGCGGGATGCCTTCGTCAGGCACTTTGAGGGCTCCTACACCTGTGCCACCACCATAGAGGACATGGAACATTGCATACAGGGACACCGTGAGTCGACCTACCACTGGATCCAAAGGTGGCAGGAACTATGGATCAATGCCTCCGGCATCCACCCGGACACGGCGATACACTGCTTCAAGAACGCGTGCCGGTATGAACCCCTGGTCGCTAAGATCAAGAGGGTCTACCGGACGCTTGACAACATCCCTGACCTCCTTGAGATCGCCAAGCGTTACGCGGAAGAGGACCCCAACCAGGACTCCGACGACGAGTCAGGAGGAAGACGCTGCATCAGCACCCACGACAGCGGGCGACAGCGCGACATGCGCTACAGCAACACTCGCATCACCGGCAAGCGCCGCGGTGATGGGCGAGTCAACTTCGTCGCCAATGCCGGCTATGGCTAACGCGACCCGAAGAATTTCCGCCGCGATGGAGGAAACTACCGCGACAGCGGGAACTACCACGCCAACAATGCGGCGAGGCTAAAATTCGACCTTGCCGCCCTGCTCAACCAACCCTGTGTCTACCACAGCAGGGAGGGTAAGCCCACCACCCACACTACCGCAGACTGCCACTCCCTCAAGCAAATCGAAAAGGCAAGGTGGGCACGGAACAACCGTAACAACAACCCGCCAAGGGACAACGGCAACGCCGGCGGCTTCGGCAACGCTGTCGGATCACTCCACACCTTCACCATGCTCGGAACCAAGCGTGAGAAGAAGGTGCTTGCCCGTGCAGTCGCTGTCAATGCGGTGACACAGGTCGATATCCCCCGCTTCCTCAACTAGTCTGAGCAAAGCATCACCCGGAGTCGCCAGGACCACGCGCCCAAGATCGAGTACCCATGGCGAGTCGCCCTGGTGGTCAGGCCCAAAGTGGCCGACTACTGGCTGCCCAAGACACTGATACGTCCATTTTGCATCACTATTCTATATCATAATTTACTGTTATACATTGATATATTTCATATTAAGAGATGATACTTATGTTATTTCATCTATGTTTGCATGGTTGATGACTTTTGGAGCATGGACCGCTGCAGTCAGGATTATGATGGAAAAGGTGATGTTTGGAGGCAAAATTCACGAAGATCAGAAAATCCGGGAAAATACATGGAAAATCCTATTTTTTCAGAAGACGAAGGAAGCTAGAAGAGGAAGTGGAGATGGGCCACAGGGGGCCCACACCACCCCCCGGCGTGGGCCACCCCAGGCCGCGCCACCAGGTGGTGTGGCTGCCCTGGTCCACTCCAGCCTCTCCTCTCTGGCGTATATTATCCTCCCGAAACCCTAATACTCGGGGAGCGACCACAGAAAGATTTTGCTGCCTCTGCGGGGTGGAAAACACCGAGAGAGAAAGATCTCTCAGGCAGACAGAATTCTGCCAGGGGAATTCCTTCCCGGAGAGGGGAGATCGTCGCCATCAACACCACCATCAAGATGGACTTCATCGGGATCATCATCACCATCATCATCTCCACCAGCACCATCATCACCACTTCATACCGCTGTAACAATTGGGTTGAATCTTGCATAGTTCTTAGGGGAAACTTTCCCGGTGTTGATTACTCCTTGTAGTTGATGCTATTGAGTGAACCATTGAATTACTGTTTATGTTCAGATTGTTACATATCATTATTTCATCTCTGATCATGATCCATATGATGTGTTGTGAGTAGTTCGTTTAGTTCTTGAGGACATGGGAGAAGTCATGTTGTTAGTAGTGGAATTGTGTTGAGAAAGATTCAATGGTTTAATATTTAAGTTGTGGTGTACTTCTTCTAGTGGTGTCATGTGAATATCGAATACATGACACTTCACCTATATGGGCCTAGGGGAATGGATTGTGTATTTGGCTACTAATCGTAGGGGTTGTCAGAGTGATAGAAACCTGAACCCCCGTTAGGAAACCATTGCACAAGGGACATCGGGGTCTTAGAGTTTAAAGCTGTGGTTAGGTTTCTACCTTAATTACTTTCTTGTACTTGTTGATGCTTGCAAGGGGTATAATCACAAGTATGTATTAGTCCTAGGAAGGTCGGTACATTAGCACAGGTTCACCCACACAACACTTAGCAAAATAAAGAAGATTAATCAACTATATGAAGCGAAAGCACTTGACGATATTCCCATATGTCCTCGAGAACGTTTGGTCATCCTAAGAAATACAACCGGCTTGTCCTTTGCTAAAGAAAGGATTGGGTCGCTTGCTGCATTTATTCTTATTGTCTTTTATTTACTCGTACTTTATTTACTTGTATTATTTACTCGTACTTTATTTACAGATAATTCCTGCTCCTAGCCACTCGCCAGCACCTCCTGCTCCTCGTTGGGTTTGATACTCTTACTTATCGAAAATACTGCGATACGCCCCCTATACTTGTGGGTCATCAAGACTATTTTCTGGCGCCGTTGCCAGGGAGTGAAGCGCTATTGGAGGGTGGAACTAGTAAAGGAAACTTCTAATGTGAGTATTGTTTACTTCTGTTAATTGCTTTATTTTCATTATGGATAATTTGCTGAGTTTTTTATTTCGTAATGCTACTACCACTTCTAAGGTAGTAGATGAACCACCACCTGCTGAGAATGATACTTTTAAAATACCTACAAGAATTATTGATCGTGTTATGGATAACTATTATGTTGGAGATGGAACTGTCCATCCCGGTGATCATTTTCTCTTTATACACGAATTATGCGAGTTGTTCAAGTGTGCAGGTATTACAATAGATCAAGTTAAGAAGAAGTTATTCTCATTATCACTAAAAGGAAGAGCTGAAGAATGGTATAAGCTGCTGAAGAATGGTCAAGCTCTTGAATGGGAGGAAATAGTACCTCTCTTTAATTCAAAGTTTTATCCTCCTAGTGAGATTCATAAAGATCGGAATCAAATATACAACTTTTGGCCTCTTGATGGATTGAGTGCAGCTCAAGATTGGGGGAGATTGAAGTTACTAATGCTCAAATGTCCTATTCATGAGCTCCCTCACAATATTATTATCAATAACTTTTATGCAAGGCTTTCTCTTCATCATAAGGATTTATTGGACTCTTCTTGTGCTGGATCATTTACACGCATGGAAGAAGAAGCTAAATGGGATCTTTTGGACCGTATTAAAGACAATGTTGAAGCATGGGAGAATGACAAAGGAAGAAAGTCAGGTATAAATTATGATTATGAATGCATTGAATCTTTTATGGGAACTGATGACTTTCAAAATATTAAAAATGCTTATGGTTTAGACTCTCAAGCTATTGCAACTTATTTTAAGGCTTTTGCTTCCGAAGTTCTTAAAAATAAGTGGAATAAGTATCATGAACCATATAAAGATGTTGCTAAGTGTGTTCTGCAAGAAATACTGAAGTTTATACTGCTAATCATGCTTTACCTAAACCTTACATTGAGAAAATGCCTTTCCCAGTTAAGATAAAGGAACATTCTATGATAGCTAGTATGGTTAATGAAAGTACAAATAAAGTTGTTGAACCCGATGAACAAAATGATGAACCTATAATAGCAAATGTGAAAGACTTTGTCACTAAATATGTGGAAGACGGACACACTATCCTCTGTAAGGATATCCCTAGTTTTGTTTCACAAAGTAGTGTTATGAGAGTTAGTGTCCCTATGTTTTCTGTTAGGATAAGCGATCATTGCTACAATGGTTCTTGTGATAGCTATATTATTAAGTTTATGCATGATACTAAAAGTTATTATGAGAGAGGGAAGACTTTTCTTATGCATCTCAATACTATCAAGTTTCCTCGTTTTATGCTTAAAATCTTTATGTTGCACTTGTCCTGCCTTCCTATGCTTGTTGCCTCTGGTTTCAACAACGTGTTTGCTTACAAAATTCCCTTGCATAGGAAGTGGGTTATAATTAAACATGTATATTTTTGCTTCTTAATGCTCTCTTTCACTTCAATTCGTATCTTGTGTGAGCTTCATTGAAATTGTCATCCCATCTTAATGGCTATAAAGAAAGAGCTTTTTGGGAGACAACCCAATATAGTCTTGCTTTCAGTTTGTTTTTGTTTCTTTGAGTATTGGAAGTTATTGTTTCGTCAATAACCTCTCCTTATCCTTTTTGTTTGGTTTTTGTGTCAAGATCAATCTCTAAAATGAGAGAAGTAAGATTTGGGGAAGTTGCTGTCCCGAAACAGATTTTTGTGCTTCACCGTAAAAATTCGTGAGAGATCTCTGTATGTTGGTATGAGGTGAAATGTTTTGTGCTTCTTCCCCAGGTTGTTATTTAACTTTCGTTAGTTTTGCAATTTCTGATTTGAGCAACATAATATTTTAGAAAAAATTGATCTTTACCTGCTGGTCTGTTTTGACAGATTTTGCCACTCTTGCATTTGCTTCTCTAAACGATTTCCTTTTTGAATTCTTTTTGGGTTTTCGGAAGGAGTTGCTACAGTAGCTTATGTTTTGACGGATTTCAGTTGAAATTGAACCTAAAAGGTTTATTACCTCGCTTACACTAATGTTGCTAATGAGAATTGTGTGATGTTTTGTGTGAAAGAAATTTTTAGGTTAGTGGAGAAAATGGTGTAATAAGATAGTGAAAGGTTTCATGACTCGAGCAATATGTGTATGAATATGAATATATTGATGTTATTCAAGCGGTGACTCTGGAAGAATCTATCAAAGACCAAATTCAGAGACCTGCAGAGTCCATTTTTGAATAGGTAACAGATCTGGTAAGAAAAGTTCCGCGAAAATTCTATCCAGTTGTATTTTTGGAGTTTTTATCCAACAAGGAAAGCTACGAAGCGAAAGAGGGATGGAAACGGAGCCAGGGTGGCTCACACCACCCGTGGTGCGGCCCCCTGGCCGTGCTAGCAGGTGGTGTGGTCGCCCCGGACTCCGTCTCTGACCCGTTTTCTCCCAGTACCTTCCTTTTGTTGTAAAACTTTGTAATATATAATCCCCTGGAACCCCCGAGGTTCGTATATCGTGTTCTCGTCGTGTTTTCGTTTCGATCTGTTTCTACCAGGAACTATTCTTGAAGGTTAGAAGCACAGTGGTGTCCGCCAAGGATAAGGGAAAGGAGCCTATGGAGGAGGATCTCCAAGACCCCGAGCAGGAGAAGGAGATCAAGAGTGAAGATGAAGAGGAGGCAAAGCAAAGCCAACATCCGCACACCGGCACTACCATTGAAAGCATTGGAGTGGTGGCAAAACCTGCCAGGATCAGAAGGACTGCACGGATGTCAACTGGAGGGAAACCTCCGCGTCACTGTCTGGCTCCACGGTCACTTCCTCCATGCACCAAGAATCCTTTCCATACCCTTATCCATGAGTATCAATACCAGAATATGCCCAAGGAGAAACTACCCTCCAATTGGGATTTGCCTCATTCTAGCCATGCAGGAAAAGAAGACTTCAAGGAGGAAGAGTGGGGAAAGAATCACAAGAGCTGGAATTCGCAACCCGACATGATCATGAGCTGCATTGAGCAAAACTCACAGTTGATTCGTAATCTCACCTTCGAGATTGAGGACTTGGGGAAACTAATCGAAAAGCTCATTGAGAGAATACCACCACCACCGAAGGAGTAATTCGTCATCAGGTTTTGGCATCCCCTTGGTTTGTTCCAAGCTTGGGGGAGTGTCGCGGTATCACATCACTATCTTCTATCTTTTTACCTTTTTAGTAGAGTCATATCTTGAATAGAGAAGTTATCATGTAGGATGGTTTGCATTATGGAAGTGTCCCTCTCTCGTTAGATATCTATGTATCCCTTGGAGTGAGTTTCCGTTATGGAATATTAATGAGAAGTTCTATCATTTACTCTTTTCATATCTTATATTACTTTTCAATTCATGGTTATATGATTGATCTTGTCATTAGTATTGGTATCACTTCGGGATCATTGAGTTAATTTAGTTGGTTTTGGCAAACCTGGCTCGGTCAATAACAACAATATTTTGAGAATTGAATGAAAAAGATAAAAGTACTCTTAAGGAAATATAATGTCATCATCTTTCTTTCTTGATTTGCTCATAAGTTTAGTATTCCCTAGTTAAGAACTTTTGTGCTTCCAAGGAAGATTGCATGTTTGTTTTTATCACTTGTATGTTTGTTTCCTTCAACTCTTATGCTTGCTACCCAGCCTTGCTAGCCAAAAACCTGTACTGAGGGGGAATGCTTCTCGTGCATCCAATCGTTAAAACCAAAACCTATGCCATTTGTGTCCACCATACCTACCTACTAGCACTATTGCTATTCCAAGTAAATTCATGTTTTTATCTACCTTCCAAATTAAACTTGTTATGTGACAATTAGTGATTAAAGCTCTCACAAACTTGATGGCACACCTTACTTCCCTGCATTTAATAAACTTGAACCATTGTGTCCATCTTTATTGCGTATATGCTTGTGCTTTATAAGTTGAAGTTGGCAGAACCACAACATTGCACTTATATTCCATTGATATCATGATTCTTTTGCTTATGGATCCTGGTGGTGTGAAATAAAAGGGGAACTTGTAAGATCATGGAGTTTGTATGTCTGTTAGAGAAACGCCTGGGCCGCTAGCCTAAGCCATGCCTAACCATGGTGGAAACTTGTAGCATAACCATAATGAGCACTTTTTGAAGCATCCTCAATAAAAACCTATGCAAATAGAAAATAAAAGGATCGCTGAGATGCTCATTGTCTGCTTGCCTTGTCATTGTGATTATGGGATAGCTCATGTATCATGTGCAAGGGGTACCCCGTTGGCAGTTCTCTATGATACATATGTATTTACAATGACAAGATCTTACTTGTGACTGAAGTTGAGTAGCATGAGGTTCGGTACTCGTAAGTAAGGGGCATGAGATTTCAACTTATAACTTGTCAAGCATATCCTCTTAGTTATGTCACTTTAACCTTAATCACCTAAAGATGCCTATGATAGGGGCAATGAGAGCTGAAAGCTAGTAAGTACCATAATTTTTGGAAGCTCTTTATGAAACTTGAAATCCCTGCTTCCCTCTGCGAAGGGCCTTTCTTTTACTTTTTAGTTAAGTCAGTAAACCTATCCTCTTCTATCTCAGCAAGTATTTTGAGTTGTTGTGTTTCATTCATTCATATGATGATTTATTCAATCATGTTTCTTATGTTCCTTGTTTAGCACATTGCTCTTATCTTAGTGTCTACTACTTTGAAAGCTATCATTGAAAACTAGTTATTTGTGAACTCCAGCAAATTGTGAACTATTCTTCGACTAAGAGCTAAGTTTGCCATTACCAATTATTATTTTACTTTATGCATCTTTATTGTGTTTCCTTTACTTATTGCAAGTTAAGTTATATAATAGTGAGTTATCTTCTATTATGACTTATGTATTGATGAATATGATTCTTCTTGTCCGTATTATTTTATCGACTCTTCACTCCATAAACCTGAGGTCATGTTTATTGAGCTCAGTTTTTGCTTGGGGATAAGCGAAGTCTAAGCTTGGGGGAGTTGATACATCCATTTTGTATCACTCTTCTATATCATAATTTACTGTTATTCATTGATATATTTCAAATTAAGAGATGATACTTATGTTATTTCATCTATTTTTGCATCGTTGATGACTTTTGGAGCATGGACCGCTGCAGTCAGGATTCTGATGGAAAAGGTGTTGTTTGGAGGCAAAATTCGCGAAGATCAGAAAATCCAGGAAAATACATGGAAAATCCTATTTTTCCAGAAGACGAAGTAAGCCAGAAGGGGAAGTGGAGATGGGCCACAAGGGGCCCACACCACCCCCTGGCGCGGGCCACCCCAGGCCGCGCCACCAGGTGGTGTGGCCGCCCTGGAACACTCCAACCTCTCCCCTCTGGCGTATATTATCCTCCCGAAACCCTAAGACTCGGGGAGCGACCACAGAAAGATTCCGCCGCCTCCGCGGGGCGGAAAATACCGAGAGAGAAAGATCTCTCCGGCAGACAGAATTCTGCCAAGGGAATTCCCTCTTAGAGAGGGGAGATCGTCGCCATCAACACCACCATCAACCTGGACTTCATCGGGATCATCATCATCATCACCATCATCATCTCCACCAGCACCATCATCACCACTTCATACCGCTGTAACAATTGGGTTGAATCTTGCATAGTTCTTAGGGGAAACTTTCCTGGTGTTGATTACTCCTTGTAGTTGATGATGTTGAGTGAACCATTGAATTATCGTTTATGTTCAGATTGTTACATATCATTATTTCATCTCTGATCATGATCCATATGATGTCTTGTGAGTAGTTCGTTTAGTTCTTGAGGACATGGGAGAAGTCATGTTGTTAGTAGTGGAATTGTGTTGAGAAAGATTCAATGGTTTGATATTTAAGTTGTGGTGTACTTCTTCTAGCGGTGTCATGTGAACGTCGACTACATGAAACTTCACCTATATGGGCCTAGGGGAATGGATTGTGTATTTGGCTACTAATCGTAGGGGTTGCCAGAGTGACAGAAACCTGAACCCCCGTTAGGAAACCATTGCACAAGGGACGTCAGGGTCTTAGAGTTTAAAGTTGTGGTTAGGTTTCTACCTTAATTACTTTCTTGTACTTGTGGATGCTTGCAAGGGGTATAATCACAAGTATTTATTAGTCCTAGGAAGGTCGGTACATTAGCACAGGTTCACCCACACAACACTTAGCAAACTAAAGAAGATTAATCAACTATATGAAGCGAAAGCACTTGACGATATTCCCATGTGTCCTCGAGAACGTTTGGTCATCCTAAGTAATACAACCGGCTTGTCCTTTGCTAAAGAAAGGATTGGGTCAGTTGCTGCATTTATTCTTATTTTCTTTTATTTACTCGTACTTTATTTACTTGCATTATCAGAAACCCCTAAAAATCCGTTTGCTAAGTATTTACAGAGAATTCCTGCTCCTAGCCACTCGCCAGCACCTTCTGCTCCTTGTTGGGTTCCACACTCTTACTTATCGAAAATACTGCGATACACCCCCTATACATGTGGGTCATCAGACACTGATGGACGGCGGGAGCTACATCAACATCATGTACTTGGACACGTTCAAGAGGCTCCAGCTCCCAGAATCAGCAATCGAGCCGACCCTGACAACCTTCCACGGCATCATCCCTGGTCGGAAGTCATACCCGATTGGAAAAGTAACGCTGCCAGTCACCTTCGACACACCAACAAACTACCGCACCGAGATGATCGTGTTCGAACTGGTGAACTTCCGCAGCCCCTACCACTACATCTTGGGACACCAAACGTTCGCCAAATTCATGGCTACCCCCCACTACGCCTACAACATGATGAAGCTTCCAGGGCCAAGCGGCATCATCACCGTCCACGGCGACCCTGATATGGCCGCGGAATGCGAAGACAAAGGCACTGAACTCGCTGACGCCATCATCGCCGAAGAGAATGACCACGTGGAGGAACTCGTGAAATATGCGGGCAACATCAACAATGACGACCCCACCATCCTGAAGAAGCCAACTGCTACGAGCTCCACGTTTGAGGCGACCACGCACACCCGCACCATCGAGCTCATCCCGAGTGACTCCAGCCAGACGGTCACCATTGGGGCGGACATGAGCCCCGCATAGGAAAGCGCGCTCACCGAGTTTCTCCATGAGAATCGCGACATCTTCGCATGGAAACCATCTGACATGCTTGATGTCCCGAGGGAACTCGCTGAGCACAAACTCAACGCCAACCCCAAAGTGCGACCAGTAAAGCAGTCGCTACGGCCCTTTAATGAAGAGCGCCACCGAGCAATCACGAAAGAAGTACAGCGCCTACTTGCCGCAGGCTTCATTCGCCCAATCAAATACTCCAAGTGGCTGGCAAACCCAGTCCTGGTCCTGAAAAAGAACAACACATGGAGAATGTGTATCGACTACACCAACCTCAACAGCGCCTTCCCGAAGGAGGAGTTCGTCCTACCGCGCATTGACCAGATCATCGACTCGACCGCGGGATCGGAATCGTTATGCTTCCTCGACGCATATTCTGGCGACAACCAGATCAAAATGGCGGTCGAGGATGAGGATAAGACGGCGTTCATCACGCCATTCGGCGCCTTCTACTACACGGCCATGACGTTCGGCCTCAAGAACACCGGCGCCACCTACCAAAGGTGCATGCAGGAGTGCCTTGCGAGCCAAATTGGCCGCAACATACACGTCTACATCGATGATGTGGTGGTAAAATCCATCCACCAGGATGACCTGCTCGCCGACCTGGCCGAAACCTTCGCAAACCTGCGGAGGTACAACATCAAGCTCAACCTAGGAAAATGCACTTTCAGCATCCCCACCGGACAACTCCTAGGATACGTGGTCTCCAAACGAGGCATCGAGGCCAACCCCACCAAGATTGACACCATCGCGCGACTTGGGAAACCCGAGTGCCTGTGTGACGTCCAGAAGTTGGCCGGAAGAGTCGCGGCTCTCAGTCGCTTCATTCCCCGATTCGGAGAGAAGGCAATGCCCCTCTACCGCCTGATGCGCAAGAAC
The DNA here is from genome assembly GCA_916181665.1 of Avena sativa. Taxonomy (NCBI): domain Eukaryota; kingdom Viridiplantae; phylum Streptophyta; class Magnoliopsida; order Poales; family Poaceae; genus Avena; species Avena sativa. The sequence goes on from OV702289.1 coordinate 692,228,999, forward strand.
CCCATGTTCCAATGGGAGGTGGAGGCGGACGACGCACTCAAAGCACTCAAAGAAGTGCTACTCGTGGCTCCACTCCTCACCGCCCCAATCGACAAAGAGCCAATGCTCGTCTATGTGGTGGCCTCCACTCGAGTCGTCAGCACCGTGATGGTCGTCGAATGGCCAGAGGAGGGCAAGGAGCGCCCTGTGCAGCACCCCATCTACTACATCAGTGAAGTCCTGACGGACTCAAGACAGCGCTACCCACAGTACCAAAAACTGGTATACGTGGTATTCCAAGCTCAACGGTGACTCCCTCACTACTTCCAGGAGCACCCAATAACGGTCATCTCCTCCGTTCCACTGCAGGACATCATACGCAATCGCGAGGCAACTAGGCGAGTCGCCAAGTGGGCCATCGAAATCGGCATCCACAACATCAAATACGAGCCCTGCAAAGCGATCAAGTCGCAAGCCATGGCTGATTTCCTTGCAGACTGGGAAGAAGCAAAGCAGCCGGAGAAGCTCCCATACCTCCACTACTGGTCGCTCCACTTCGACGGGTCCAAGAACACCAACAACGCTAGGGCCGGGGTCATACTGACCTCCCCCAAAGGAGACAAGCTCTGCTACATGCTCCACCTCAACTTCAAGCCCTGCACCAATAACATGGCAGAGTACGAGGCCCTCCTTCACGGCATGTGGGCCACCAAGGAGATGAACATCAACCGCCTACGGTGCTACGGCGACTCCGACCTAGTCACCGGCCAAGTCGCCGGGACCTGCGACGCTGTCTCCCCGACAATGATAGCATATCGCCAAGCGGTAGACCAGCTGGGAGGACACTTCAATGGTTACTCAATTGAGTGGATCGACGGGTGAAAAAATGAGGAGGCAGACGCCCTCTCCCACATCGGGTCGGCTTGGCAAACACCACCCGCAGGCGTCTTCCTCGATATCATCCACAAGCCTTCGGTCTCCCCGCCGAAGGAGATCGACATCGGGATACCACTACAACCCGAGCTGGCCCTAGTCGCCATGATTGTAGAGCCCAGCGACTAGACGGCACAGTACGTCGCCCTCCTCGAGCACAAGATCCTCCCAAGCAATGAGACGGAAGCACGAATGATCGTGCGCTGTTCCAAATCCTTCGTCATCATAAATGATGAGCTCCACAAATGCAGCGTGACTGGCGTGTTCCAGCGCTACGTACAGCTAGAAGAAGGACGCAAGATCATCCAGGACATCCACACCAGCGACTACGGCCATCACGCCGGTGCCCAGTCGCTGGTCGCCAAGGCCATGCGGCATGGCTTCTAGTGGCTCACCACGCACGCCGATGCCACCGACATCGTCCAAAGATGCGTCGGGTGCCAGAAGTACAACCAGACGCATCTCCCTAGTTCGGCACTCAAGACCATCCCCATCACCTGGACATTCGCCGTATGGAGCATGGACATGGTCGGCCCATTCAAGAAGGCCCCATCCGGCTTCACCCACCTCCTGGTCGTGGTCGACAAGTTCACCAAATGGGTCGAAGCCAAGCCGATCAAAAAGTGTGACGGCAAGACGGCCACCAAGTTCCTCCACGAGCTCATCTACCGGTACGCCTACCCGCACAACATCATAACGGATAACGGCACCAACTTCGCCAAGGGCGCCATGGCAGAATTCTGCGAAGAACAGAGCATACGACTTGACCTCGCCTCAGTCACCCACCTAGAGTCGAACGGCCAAGAAGAACGTGCCAATCAGAGCTTCCTCCACGGACTCAAGCCACGACTCCAAGTGCCCCTCGAGCGAACCCCAGGACGCTGGGTTGAAGAGCTCCCCTCCGTAATATGGGGGATTCGCACCTCCGTCAACCGCTCCACGGGGTTCACGCCCTTCTTCATGGTGTAGGGCACCGAAGCCGTAATGCCAACCGACCTGGAGCATGACTCACCTCGAGTCGCCAACTATGTCGAGGTGACGAATGAGATCGCCTGAAAAGACAGCATCGACCAGGTCGATGAGGCACGCGACCTGGCTCGCTCTCGCACCGCCTTCTACCAGCAGGGACTCCACCGCTACCACAGCCGCCGAGTGCGGACCCGCACCTTCCAGGAGGGCGACTTGGTCCTACGATTGGCCCAGGACAAGAAGGGCATGCACAAGCTCTCCCTCCCATGGGAGGGGCCATTCGCCATAGGACGCGTCCTCGGTAATGATGCCTACTACCTCATCGACATACGGGGCAATGGCCAGCTTGAGGTCGGGAGGCCATGGAATGTAAACCTCCTCCGAAAGTTCTATACATAGAACTCAAACTTGTACCCAGATGATTTATAATGAAATTCATTCGGATCGCACAAATTGTGTCTACTCGCCATACTCTTGTGCCAGTCGCACTCGTACATTCAGCAATATGCTACCTACGAAAGTCAACCTTGGTTGAGCGACCGGCACGGCTAAGTAGTATGACCCAATGGCACCGAAAATATTCGGGTTCTATGTCATCCATGAACACGCCAACCCGGAGCCACCATCGGAGTCGCCCCGCTCGACTGACCCACCGGGCCAAGACGACCGGCAAACGCTTCCCACAGCGACCTGTCCTCCCCATCCTCGCGCAAAGCGACTCGAACGGTTCAGTACCACGCACGGGGACTTCACAAAAAGGAACCCTCATGTGGCTTGGGAACACACCAAGTAAGAGAGCTGCCTTGGACTCGACATGCGACTGGCTCTCTGAGCCAGGGGAAGAAACGTGTTACAAACAACGCACCAAAACCTTACAATAGGCACACGCCCAAAAACGGCTAAGTGCCATGCTCGGGGACTCGCCTAAACCGACCTTACTCGCGCTCGGGGACTCGCCACTTCGGATTCGCAAGGCGAGTGGTCCCACACCCCACGGCAAATAAGTCACAACCAATACAAAAATCCAAAGCAAACACACATGTACACAAACGAGTTATACCCCACTAAAGGGTGGACGCGCTCAGGGACTCGCTCAAACAAAAGTCAAACATACCACATAATTTACCATGCATTGCGAATCGATTGACTCCTCTTACTTCCATACATAAATATTGTTCCTATTACAAAAGTGGCCACTTGGCATATCTTACAAAAATCCCCCAGGGCAGCTATCTATTTTGCAGGCCCCGATGAAGAAGTGCTGCCACCGCCCTTGACACAGACGTATGGCTCCCACAGATTCTTCGGGTAGGTGAACAGCAACTTCGAAATCGCCGACCGGAAGGGTTGCTCCGACTTCAGGTCGTGATGTTCCGGCTCGGGGTCGCCCGGCGCCACCACCGTCTCCTGGTACAGCAGCAAGTCCCCCATAGCCAGCACCTAATCTACGAAGGGGGCAGCCTTGGCGGTCAGCCTCAACACCTCCGACATCTCCACCGAGCCAGTCGCTGAAGGGTAGCCACTGGTGATGTCGTCGAGGTCGAAGTCGTCAGGGAAATGCGCGAGCCCCAGGCTCAACACCGTGGTGACCTGATGGCTCTGTATATGGCGCCAGAAAAGTGCTGGTGCGGTGTTGATGTAGAGCTCGTTGGGAACCCCAAGAGGAAGGTATGATGAGCACAGCAGCAAGTTTCCCTCAGTATGAAACCAAGGTTTAATCAAACCAGTAGGAGCAAGGAAACACCTCAAAGGTGTTGCTAGCTGAGCCTTGGCAGGGCGCACTACCGGTGCTAGTAGCAACGTGGAGACCTGCACAACACAACCATAGAACTCTGTCCCCAACTTGCGATGAGGTTGTCAATCTCACCGTGTTTTGCGGAAAACAAAGGATTAAACATATCGAATGGAAAGAAGTAATAGTTTGCAGAAAGTAAACACAAAGCAGTAAAATATTATAGATTGTATGTAAAAGAAAAGGACCGGGATCCATAGCACTAGAGGTGGCTCTCCTTAAGATAGATAACATGATGAGTGAACAAATTACAGCGGGGCAATTGACAAACATCGAGAAAGCAATACATGCATATACTAATCATCTTGACTCCTTTGAGACTTGATTGGGCATTACAACATTATACATAGACCGCCATCCAACTGCATCTATGACTAATAATCCACCTTCAGGTTATCATCCGAACCCCCTCCAGTATTAAGTTGCAAGCAACAGATTATTGCTTTACGAACTATGTGTAAAGTAAACAATATGATTGTTCTATGAACAAAGGATTGTTGTTTTCTCCCTAGTAGCAACAGCACATCTAGTACCTTAGAGATTTCTATCACTTCCCCAGATTACCAGAGGCATGAACCCACTATCGAGCATAAATACTAACTCTTGGAGTTGCTAGCATCTACTTGGCCAAGATAGCTACTAACAACGAAAAGCATGCAAGATCACAAATAACAAAGACATGATAGAATCAATAATCAATCTGAAATAGCATCTCAATATCCATCGGATCCCCGCAAACACAACATGCAGAATTACAAATAGATGATCTTGATCATGAACGGACCTCACAAGATCTAGACATGAAAGCACAAAGGAGGAGAACCAGCCATCTAGCTACTACATGGATCCGTAGTCCAAGGATGAACTACTCACGCATCACACCGGAGGCTTGCATGGTGATGAAGAAGTCCTCCAGCGTGAATTCCCCTCTCCGGCAGGGTGCCGGGAAGAGCTTTAGATCCCTCCCGATCTAGGGATGGAGATCACGGCGGCTACAGACTCTTTCGTGGATTTTTGATCAGGCCCTTAGGGTTTTCGTCCCGAGGGCAATATATAGGCAGAAGGAGAGGCTGAGGGGTGCTTGGGGCCACCACACCACCCCCTGGCGTGGCCAATCCTGGCTGTGCGGCCAGGTGGTGTGGCCGGCCTCTGGCCCCTCTCTGTCTCGTATTCTGGCATCTGATGACTTCCAGAAAAATAGGCACTTTGGCTTTTGTCCCATTGAATTCCGAGAATATTCATTCTCTGACTTTCCTGGAACCAAAAACAGCAGAAAACAGGCAGCTGGCACTGTGGCTCTTGTTAATAGGTTAGTCCAAGAAATCATATGAAAAGTACTCCAAAGTGTGGACAAAACAAAAGAAAGTGGATAAAACCAAGCATGGAACGTCAAAAATTATAGATACATTTGCAATGTATCAACATCCCCAAGCTTAACTCCTGCTCGTCCTCGAGTAGGTAAGTGATAAAACGAAATAATAATTTTTGAGGTGACATGCACCATCAAAGACTTGATCGAAGTATTTGTATAACAATCAAAGTTGGGATCATAGTACTTCAATCATAACATGAAAGACAAAGTTCTAGAAATAAGACAAAGAAACTATGATGCAACATGAAAATGCACAAACAAAAGATTCATGAATAACAATGCTTTCCAAGACGTTTGTTCGTTTCAAATAAAGAAAACATAGCATAATAGTATTCAGCTTGTCCCTCAATAGAGTAGCAAATATAAATGCATAGGACACCTTCAAAGTTCATAAGAGTGACTAGATACAAATAGTTTAAAACAAGCAATATCAAGATATGCATCAATCAACTAGTCTTGGGACAATGCACATAGAACTAAGAATGGCCACTATGCTCTCAAAGTAGGTGCATAAAGATAGAAGATGGAGACTCAATATAATGGTGGAAGAAAGGCCTTCATAGAAGGAAGTAGGGATTCAAGTCTCATAAAGAGCTTCCAAAATTTATGGTACTTATAGCTTTCATCTCTCATTGCCCCTATCATAAGCATCTTGAAGTGATTAAGGTTAAAGTGAACAAACTATGGTGTACATGCTTGACGAAGTATAAGTTAGAAATCTCATGTCCCTTCTATATGAGGGCCGCTCCTCATGCTACTAAAGTTTAGTCACCGGTAAGTTCTTGTCATCGTAAGTACATGTGTATCATAGAGAACCGCCAACGGGGTACCCCTTGCCCAATGATACGGAAGAATCCCCATATCAAAATGCCAAGGCAAGCAGACAACGAGCATCTCAGCAATCTTCTTATTTACCATGGGAATATAGTGTTTTTTTTCTCTCTTTCCTCTTTTCATAATCTCTTTTTTTTCTTTTCTCTTTTTCTCAATATAAGACCCTTTTTTATAAGAAGAAGGCTTCATAGACAGCTCATTATGGTTCTGTTGCAGGTTTCCACCATGTCAGCATGGATTAGACCAGCGGTCCAGGCGTTTCTCTAACACATATACATAACTCCACGGAATTACAAGCTCCCCTTTCATTTCACACCGACGACATCCATATACAAAAGAGCATGATATCAATTAGGTACAAGTACCAAGTGCAATGTTGAAAGCGTTCCCCATGAAAGCATGGTTCTGCTAATTCCCAAGAAATAAGTGCAAGCATATACAACATAGACGACACAATGGTTCAAGTTTATTTAGGGCAATAAAAGTAAAGTGTGCCATCAAGTTCGTGAGAGCTTTAATCACTAGTTTTCTCATAACAAGTTTAATTTGGAAGGTAGACAAAAACATGAATATACTTGGAATAGCATAAGCTAATAGGTAGGTATGGTGGACTCTTTAGAATAACTTGGTTTAGGGAGCTGGATGCATGAGTGGAACTCATACTTGGTTGTGGAGGCTAGCAAAAGACTGGGAGTGACAAACTAAGAGAGCAATAATGGCCATAATCATGCAGAGCGACAAAACATCATTGATCAAAGCATAAAGTGATACTACAAGTTGAAAACTAAAGGATCATAAAGGCTATGGTGACTTGAGATAGTCATAACATGGTGTGAGCATGCGCCAAGTCAACCTAAATAAAGCATCAAAGGAGAATACCACTATACTATGCTTTAATATGCTAAAACAACGCATGATTCATCCAAGGCACATTAAGTAATCTCAATTGTTTATAACACGTCATGCTACAGCAAAGAATACTAAGCATAAAGCCAAAACAATATCAAGCATGGCATGACAAAGCATAGGCCACAGTCAAAAACGAGCTCTTTTTACCACATAAGCATGAACTTTCCTACTCTTTTCCAAACCAAACCAAACTATTTGCAAATGTATGAAAGAGGGGGTCCAACCAATTTATTCAGAAAACTAAGCAAACAAAAGCAAACGAAAAACCAAAACGAAAACAAAAAAGAAGACGCTCCAAGAATAACACAACTGTGCATGAAACAATAAAAATGAACCGTTTAGAAGAAACCTGGAATTATTATTGATGAAGAAGGGATGCCTTGGGCATCCCCAAGCTTTGAAGCTTGTACTTCTTGGATATTTCTTGGGGTGACGTGTGTGGCATCCCCAAGCTTGTGCTTTAGTCCATCCTTCATCTCATTACTCATTCCTTCCATACACCTGAAAATTTTCCTTCATACAAAACTTCACACAATCTTTATTAGCAACATTAGTGCACTCAAGATAAATAAGTCTTAAGGTTCAGTTCTAACACCAAATAAACTTCCATTAGAACAGTAGATACTGTAGCTCTTCCCTCAAAAAGCTCAATTCCACAAAAGATCTCAAAAAGGAACCAACAAGAAGCAAATGCAGAAAATGGCAGAAATCTGTCAAAACAGACCAGCAGGTAAAGACGAATTTTTTCGAAGACCTTCTGTTGCTCAAATCAAAAAGTGTTGAACTAACGAAAGTTAGATAACAACCTGGGGAAGAAGAACAAAGCTTCACGCCTCAAAAAGACGTTCAGAGATTTTACACAAATTTTTACGGTGAAGCACAGAAATCTGTTTCGGGACAGCAACTTTCCCAATCATTACTTCTCTCTCATTAGAGGTTACTCTTGGCACAAAAAGCAAATAAAAAGGATAAGGAGCGATTATTACTGGAGTAATAACTTCCAAGACTCATCTAAAACTTTTGGGTTATCTCCCAATAAGTACTTTTCTTTAACGTCTTTAAGTTAGGCATAAGAAGCAAGAAAAAGAATCAAGTGTTCTCAAATGAAGAAGCATTAAGACCAAATTTTGTTTTCATAGGAGAAGCAAAAGAAATCTTCTCTCTCTTCTTAGGGAAGTGTTCAATACCTTTCTTGAGTGGGAGTTGATATTTAATGGTGCCTTCTTTCATATCAATGATCGCACCAACAGTTATAAGAAAGGGTCTTCCCAAAGTAATAGGACAAGAAGCGTTGTATTCAACATCCAAAACATAGAAATCAACGGGGACATAGGCATTGTTAACCATAATAAGAACATCATTAAGACTCCCCATGATTTTCTTTTTAGCATTATCATCAAGTGGGACATTCAAATAACAATCTTCAAGAGGAGGCAAATCTAGCATATCATAAATCCTTCTAGGCATAATAGAAACACTACTATTAAGATCACATAAAGCTTTGAAATCAAAGTCATTCACTTTCATATTAATGATGGGTTCCCAACCATCTTCTTGTTTTATAGGAATAGAAGCTTTATGTTTCATCTTTTCTTCTTTAATCTTTATGAGAGCATCAGTAATGTGTTTGGTAAAGGCCATGTTCATAGCACTAGCATTAGGACTTTTAGCAAGCTTTTGTAGGAACTTAATAACTTCAGAGATATTGCAACCATCAAGATCAAAATCATACTTATCATCTAAAGTAGTAGAACTATTACTAGCCTCAACACTAGTGGTGGTAATAGTAGAAACACTCATGTTTCTAGCAATTTCATCTTCTCTTTCCCACTTAGCATGTAATTCAGCTAATAGTCTAACATTTTCATCAATTCTTACTTGTATAGCATTAGTAGCTGCAAAGGGATTCTCATTAGTTTCAGGTTTAGCAGCCATTTTATTCAAAGAAGATTGAGCTTCAGCCAAAGATGCTATATTTCTTTCAGCATTGGAGAGTTTTTCCTCAATAGTTTTATTGAAAGCAGTTTGCTTACTAATAAAGTCTTTAAGCATAACTTCAAGTTCAGAGGGAGCACTCCTATTATTGTTGTAGGAACTTCCATAAGAATTACCATTGTTGGGAGGATATGGCTTATAATTGTTGTTACCAAAATTACTCCTATAAGCATTATTGCCAAAATTATTATTTCTTATGAAGTTCACATCAACTTGCTCTTCTTGAGTAACCAAAGAGGCTAAAGGAACATTATTTGGATCAATTTGGGCTTTCCCATTAACAAGCATACACATAATAATATCAATCTTATCACTCAAGGAGGAGGTTTCCTCAACAGAATTTATCTTCCTACCTTGTGGAGCTCTCTCAGTATGCCATTCAGAATAATTAACCATCATATTGCCCAGAATTTTTGTTGCAGCACTCAAAGTAATGGTCATAAAGGTACCTCCAGCAGCAGAGTCCAATAGGTTCCTTGAAGAATAGTTCAATCCTGCATAAAAAGTTTGGATGATCATCCAAGCAGTCAGTCCATGAGTGGGACAATTCTTAACCAAAGATTTCATTCTTTCCCAAGCTTGAGCAACATGTTCATTATCAAGTTGTTTAAACTTCATTATTTCACTTCTCATAGATATAATCTTAGCAGGAGGGTAGTATTTTCCAATAAAAGCATATTTGCACATAGTCCAAGAATCAATACTATTCCTAGTTAAGGAATTCAACCATTCTTTAGCTTTTCCTCTCAAAGAGAAAGGAAACAATTTCAGCTTAATAATATCACCATCTACATCCCTATGTTTTTGCATCTCACAAAGTTCAACAAAGTTATTTAGATGGGAAGCAGCATCTTCATTACCAATACCAGAAAATTGTTCTCTCATAACAAGATTGAGCAAAGCAGGTTTTATCTCAAAGAAAGTAGCTTCAGGAACATGTGGAGCAACAGGTGTGCTCATAAAATCATTGTTGTTGGTGCTAGTGAAGTCACACAACTTAGTGTTTTCAAGAGTAGTCATTTTTTTGTGTTTTCAAATAATAAAGCAAACTAGTAAAACTAATTTTTTTGTGTTTTTGATAAAGAAACAAGCAAACAAAGCAAAAAGGAACTAAGCAAAACAAAAATAACAAAGTAAAGAGATTGGTTATGAGGGACTCCCCTTGTGAAGATGTCCTTGACTCCCCGGCAGCGGCGCCAGAAAAATGCTTGATGGCTCTGTATATGGCGCCAGAAAAGTGCTGGTGCGGTGTTGATGTAGAGCTCGTTGGGAACCCCAAGAGGAAGGTATGGAGCACAACAGCAAGTTTCCCTCAGTATGAAACCAAGGTTTAATCGAACTAGTAGGAGCAAGGAAACACCCCAAAGGTGTTGCTAGCTGAGCCTTGGCAGGGCGCACTACCGTTCCTAGTAGCAACATGGAGACCTGCACAAGAAAACCACCGAACTCTGTCCCCAACTTGCGATGAGGTTGTCAATCTCACCGTGTTTTGCAGAAATCAAAGGATTAAATGTATCGAATGGAAAGAAGTAATAGTTTGCAGAAAGTAAACACAAAGCAGTAAAAGATTGTAGATTGTATGTAAAAGAAAAGGACCGGGATCCATAGTTCACTAGAGGTGGCTCTCCTTAAGATAGATAACATGCTGGGTGAACAAATTACAGCGGGGCAATTGACAAACATTGAGAAAGCAATACATGCATATACTAATCATCTTGACTCCTTTGAGACTTGATTGGGCATTACAACATTATACATAGACCGCCATCCAACTGCATCTATGACTAATCCACCTTCAGGTTATCATCCGAACCCCCTCCAGTATTAAGTTGCAAGCAATAGATTATTCCTTTACAAACTGTGTGTAAAGTAAACAAAACGATTGTTCTTTGAACAAAGGATTGTTGTTTTCTCCCTAGTAGCAACAACACATATAGTACCTTAGAGATTTCTGTCACTTCCCCAGATTACTAGAGGCATGAACCCACTATCGAGCATAAATACTAACTCTTGGAGTTGCTAGCATCTACTTGGCCAAGATAGCTACTAACAACGGAAAGCATGCAAGATCACAAATAACAAAGACATGAGAGAATCAATAATCAATCTGAAATAGCATCTCAATATCCATCGGATCCCCGCAAACACAACATGCAGAATTACAAATAGATGATCTTGATCATGAACGGACCTCACAAGATCTAGACATGAAAGCACAAAGGAGGAGAACCAGCCATCTAGCTACTACATGGATCCGTAGTCCAAGGATGAACTACTCACGCATCACACCGGAGGCTTGCATGGTGTAACATCCCAAAACTTCAATCCAAGTTTATCAAAGATCAAATCACCCAAATTTAGGGTTAACAAAAACTTTTCCAAATTTAAAATGAAAGCATTCATATGTGTGTGCATTTAAAAGAGGAGTTGTTTGAATTGCCATGATTGATTGATCCAATGCTAGTAAAATGTTTCTTAGGTGATTTAAACATCATCTACATCATTCCCAAACTTTTCCTAAAAGAAATCAAATCAAAAAGAATTAAAATGAAGGAATGGTCATTTGGACAAATTTAACTCTCATACCTACTTTGGCTATTCCTAGTACTCAATTCTTAACAGAAACAATTCTTGATCTTTATACCCCTTGCTAGTACACATAATGAGGTACCAAGGCCCACCTTTTGATCTACTAAAAACCTTCTGTTAACTATTTTAAATGACAGTTTAAAATTGAATCTAATGCATATGCATAGATCATCCCTATTTCAAAAACCATGCATTTGAGCTCCATTTTCAAAACCCTTGCAACCAGAGACTACCTAGCACTAGTGGAGATCACCCAAAAATTTTGAACTCAAAATTCAAAACTTTTTCTCTTGCGGCCATTTCATCAAACACTTGGCAGGCAGATTACAAACTAAACAAATTTCACTATTTTAAATAGTGTTCTGGCCAAACTTGTTCCCCAAATTTCCACCAAAAACCTCTCCACTACTCCCTCTAACCCTCTCTAGCCCATCCCCACACTGTGCCATGACCAAATGGTCATGGCCATTAAGGCCGAACCCCCACTTGGGCACCCCACCGGCGACAGCAAGCCACAGCCGTCGCCAGCGCCATCCATCGTGTCCTGGAGATAGCCAGTGGTCCACCTCCACCATCCAACCAGTCCCAGCCCAAGGACAGCGACCAGAACAACCAGGAACCGCCGCGCCCCGAGCCTGTCGACCATGCCGATGCCGCCCGCAGAGCGCGCACTGTCCCCGCGTGCACAAGCCGCCGCTCGACACCAGCCCGCGCCCACCGCTCCGCCTCGACCTGGAGAACACCCTAGACACCTCCGTTCACCGCCCAAAGCCCCACAGCCACCGCTCGCCGTGGGCACAGCCGCTTCGGCCGCGCAGAGCGCCACCTCACCCCGACCGCATGCCACCGCCCCTACAGCCGCATTGAAGCACTAGAGCACCGCCAGGGGACCGCCCATAGATCGCCATCCCCAGCCATGCCGCTAGCTCGCCATAGCCATGTCGCCACCGTCGACCGCCCATCCCGCTCGGTCTCACCGTCGAGCCTATAAAAGGAGCCCTCCCCAGCACCAAAGAGTCACACCATTCCACTCCCCTCACCTCTCTGAACCTCACCCACCTCTCGCAGGAGCAAGTGGAGCAGCAGTTCGCTGGAATTGGAGCCGGAGCCGCCGCCTCTGGAGAAGAAGGGTGTCGTTGATTCCGGCCACCCAAGCTCCGCCGCGACCATGCCTCGCCTCGCCGTCGTCTTCCACTTTGTTTGCCTGCATCACTGACCCTGCTGGAGCCCTGGTACACCCCCAGTAGACCCCCACCGAGCCGCTAGGGTTCGAGCTCGCTGGCGACCCGTCCATCGTCGACAACGACCCTCAGCCGTAGATCTAGCCTCTAATCGCACGGCCCACAGCGCGCGTACCGTTTCGCATTTTAAAGAGCCGCTGACAAGTGGACCCCCCTGTCAGCTGAGCCCCGTGCTGCGTAGCGCCACTGGGCCGGCCCATTTCCTTTCCCGCGCAAGCCCGTAGATTCAAATCTAGATTTTTCTTTTTAGTTAGAATATAGTTTCTGTCCAGTGTTTCAAAATTCAATTCTGTGAGTTTGACAAATCCAAATTACATGGACCTAATTTTGTCTGAAAGGTATTGAAATGCTCTATCCAAGACCGTTGGATTTAATTCATTTAGAGTTATAGATTTCTCCTAATAAAAATAAGAAGACATAAGCTTTTGCAACTTGAAACATTTTTGTAAAATCAACCAAGTTAGCTTTTGAGTTGATTCCAACTCTCAAAAATCACATTTCATCATATCTATCCAAATATGTAATAATATTAAGGTTTACAGGCAGTGACTTTGGACTAGTACCAAAATAATGCTATATAGGCATTTCTAGTCACTTTAAATCTTTAAATAATGAACTTAAACCAAAGTAATATTGATCCAACCTTTAAATCTCATTCCCACATGTTAGAATATGTGGTAAGGACATGTGTCCACATGATACCATATTTTGGTGGTGAATATTAAATTTTAGTTAATATTTCAATGAGTAGAAATTACTTTTCCAAAATAAAAAAGTTGAAACTATTGAATTAAACTTGTGATGCTTGTGATGATAATAGATCATAAATTGTGTGGTTTAGAATAATACTTAGCCTAGTTAATGATTGTTTGGTGATTGTGCACTCCCTATGTATTTCTAGACGATAGTACCGACCCAGCCTTCGAGGAGGAGGAGTTCTACCAAGAAGAAGAAGAAGAAAACTTCCACCACTACACCAACCAAGGCAAGCTATTAGTGGCAAGCTAACCCTTGCAAACATGCTTTAGTAAGCTATTGTAGCAAGCTAGAATAAAACTAGATAGTTTAGTAAAGATGCCTTAAGCATACTTTCATCACACCCCCTTTAACTATTAGTACTCCAAGTCTTATTAACAAGTTTTACCCCCCCTTAGTTTACACAAAGTTCTTTAATTAATTTTGAAGGTAGCATAAAGAGTATAAAACTTGACCTACTTATAAACCTTTAGATGTCATTCTATGGCATGATATTGATCCCACCTTTCCACCTTAGTGAACACTCTTAACCTAGTGTTTTAGAATAGATCAAAACTTGAGTCACTTTAGATGGGAACACTTGGTGAAAATGAGTTGTGAAAACCTTGGAATGATGAGTCATTCTATTGAGATGTTTTGACATGTGTTGAGAAACACAATTGATTTATGATGATGAAAATGATGAGGCATGAGCCTTAACCCTTTTATAAAACTGATGGTTGGATTCAGATGCGATACTATTCCAAATTTACCGTACAACAACATTACCTGAATTGGGTAAGGCTTAGATGGAAATTTATATGCATTAGTATTAGTTCCCTCATGGGAGAGGTTTGAGCTAAGGCTACCTCTCAATGATGTCCACCTATGCAGTGCCCAAGATGACTGATGGTCATGGTTGGGAGGCCATGCTCATAGGAGAGGTGCTTGTACTAGGGTGTGTAAAGGGAAGGTTATGTTTGATTATCTGCATACTAAGTATGATGACTCAGGGTTATCCCTGACAGATGTATCGAATCTTGTGGTGAAAGTGTACCACCTCTGCAGACTGTCAAACTATTCGAATAGCCGCGTCCGCGGTTATGGACAGTTGGAATGGCCATACTGTTTCGTTGTCAGATGTTCTCTAAATAACTTGAAATGAATGATGAACTTTGACTTGACCACAACAGGGTTGTGTAGATGATAATAGCTTCCCAACTTAAGTGATTCTAGAACTTTATTTTATCTTTTCTTGCTTCAGAACTCAGCTTAGGTTTCAAACTTAACTTGATAGTGGTTCTTTAAATTCAGTACTTTAACTTAGTATTACAATCCTTGTTAGTAGTAGTTTGCGAGTACTTAAAGAGTACTCATGGCTTTTGTCCCTGGCTATTATCATGGCCAGACTATGAAGGAGATTATCAGGATGATGGTCAGCAGGACGGCTATGATAACTAGGACTATCTGTCTTTGTCAGCATTGCCTGTGCCCCTGAAGATGGACCCCACCGCTACGCTATCGTTTATTTCCGCTGCTTGTTGTATTAAAGACTGGATCATGAGATCCTTATTTGTGTAAAACCTTATGTATGGTTTGTAATGGATGATGTACTATGATATCCAATCCGTTATGTCTCGCAAAAATGGTAATCCTGGGATTGCGAGGTATGGCATAACGGGCATCTGGGATTAAAAATCCGGGTGTTGACAAGTTGGTATCAGAGCCATCCTGACTATAGGAGACCCTAGTTAGAATGGACGTCCAAACCAAAAATTTAGCTTCAAAACTAAAGTGAGTATTTATGAAAAAATATTTCCCCTCTTACCCTTGTGAACTCATTCTTTCTCAAAAATACATGTTCCTCAAAATTCTTACATTACTACTTAAAATTTGACACACTTGATCACTTCACTAATTTCCTCATCCTAAATTCTTGTAGATGGAGACTCAGTTCAGCAAGTTTTACCAGTTGGGAAACGGAGGTCAGCTGATCTTCGAGAGGGATCTGGATTCACTGTCGGAGTTACTGGGACGCCCACATCCGGAGTTTCTTGGAGCTCAACTTTCAGGACCCCCAGGAGGAGACCTACAATGGCTAGTCACCGCAGATCTTCAAGGAAGCATTGAAGCACCAACTTCTGGAAGAATTCAGTTCTCCGTGAGAGAGAACAACTGGCTAGATGGATTAGCCAGGGAAATGCATGAAGCTCTCGCACGTCTATGTGCCCTCAGCGTCAACGAGATTCAAGGAACCCGTTTTGCCCACTATGCAAGACGTGACTTCATGGGAATGCCGATGGAGATGCCAAGTCACCCAGAGTTGAGGCGTGAAATGAAGAACCTTGACTTCTTGCTTCATGACCGACAGCAGGAACTAGACAATGCCAGAGAGTTAGCCAACCAGAACCGTGCCATTGCCGACCAGAAGGCCCAGAGTTTCGCACTGCTCGTCCAAGATCGCCAGTCTCTTTGTCGCCAGCGTGCAAAGAAGGATCGCACCATCGCCCGTCTTCGCAAGAAGGTGGCCGACCTCGAGAAGACCGTCAAGGAGCAGGAAGCTCAGATTGCCGCCAAAGAAGAAGATGATGAGGGAGAAGACATCCAGGGAGATATGGATTCTTACCTCAGCAACGATGACGATTTTCTGGCAGAGGATGCTGTGGACTTCTACATTGATGATGAAGACTCCGACTTCATCGACGATGAGTAGATGCACTAGAGCACTGTCGTAGCATGAGATGTATCATCTCATTGTATTGCAGCTTGCAGAATGGTTCTTAAAACCATCTGTTTTTCCACTTTGCTTGTTCTGGTGTGTGTTGTATCGTGTGCTTGCTTGCATGAATGACAAAGAAGTTAGTTGAAAATCCTGAGTCTAACTCAAAGTTGTAGCTTTGAAAACCCAAAACCATGAACCTTAGAATTTCCCTCTTACCCCTGTATCTATCTCAATCTTCAGATGACTCGTGGAAACCAAGGAGGGAGCAGCTCATCGCAGGACCCAATGATACAGATCTTGTAGACTCATCGCAGACCGTGAAGCAAGCAGGGCCGAGCGTCAAGCCAACTTGGCAACATTGCAGCAGATCACACAAATGGCTCTCAACAACCAAGGACATGGAAATCAGGATCACCATGGATCTAAACTCAAAAAAATTCAGAACACCAATCCCCCTATCTTCAACCAATCTGAAAACCCATTAGATGCTGATGACTGGTTACAGACCATGGAAAACAACCTCGAAGTTGCAGGAGTTGAGGAGAATGAGAAAGTTCTCTTCGCCACCCACTATCTGGCAGGAGATGCAAGAGCTTGGTGGAATAGCGTCTGCAACATGAACCATGGCCAGGTGATGACCTGGGAAGCATTCAAGGTCAAGTTCAGCCGCACCCACGTGCCGCAAGGTCTTGTCAACAGGATGAAGATGAATTCCGTGAACTGAAGCAAGGAAGATTGACTGTAGTAGAGTACCGTGACAAATTCTTGTCACTTGCCAGATATGCACCGGATGAAATTAACACGGAGGCCAAGAAGAAAGAGAGATTCTTAAATGGACTGCATGATGAGATGCAGACTGTCCTCGTCAACATCTGTTTCCAGGATCTTGAAGAGCTAGTCGACTCTGCCATTCAGATGGAAGGGAAGATTAACCAGGCTAACGACAACCGCAAGCGTCGTATGATGCAGCAGTCTGGATCCAGCAGTCACCAGAAGTACCGTCCTAACCCCTCACCAGGATATGCACCAAGGAACAACCGACCCCCAAATTCTCGCCCAAGCTACCCCAACCGTAGCGGAGGAAATGTGAAGCCTGGAGGAAACAATCACAACTCCGGCAACGCCAACCACTTCAACCGTGCCCCTCCCAAGAGCAACAACAACAACACTGCCCCCAGAACTGGCAGCAATGCTGTACCTGTCGCAGTCAAGGACAAGTCCCAGATCACTTGTTTCGAGTGTGGAGTGAAGGGTCACTACTCCAAAGAGTGTCCCAAGAAGACTGCCGCCAATGCCCCTGTGAATGCCCCAGCTCAGCAGCAGCGTCGTGTTCAACCAGGCAGGAGATTTGCCCCAGGGAAACCGCACAACCGCAATGGTCGTCTCTTCCACATGAACACAGAAGAAGCCCAAGAAGCACCAGATGTAGTGCTGGGTATGTTTTCTGTCAACTCAGTTTTAGCAAGAGAATTGTTTGATTCTGGAGCATCGCATTCATTTGTCACCGAAGAATTTGTATGCACTAGTAAGATTCGCCCAACCAACCTGAAGCATGTCATGATAGTTCAAATCCCCGGTTCAACCACAAAAGCTAGAAAAATTTGCAAAGCTGTACCTATCAGAATACATGGGATAGATTTTTATGCCAACCTAATTGTACTTGGAACCAAAGGTTTGGAAGTAGTACTAGGTATGGAATGGATGTCAAGGCATAAAGGATTGATAGACTGTGCTAAGAAAGCCATCACCATGACCAGTAGTTCTGGAGTAACAGTAGAACATATCTCTGAAACCTTACCCCGTCAATTCAAATGCAACAAAAGTGTAGCCCTGCCTACCATTGACCAATTCAGAGTAGTCTATGAATACCCCGACGTATTCCTAGATGAATTGCCACGTATTACCCCAGATAGGGATATAGAGTTCATTATCGAACTAATCCCCGGAACCGGACCTATAGCCCAGAGACCCTATACCATGAACCCCTCAGAGTTAGTAGAACTGAAGAAGAAGTTGGATGCCATGTTAGCAACAGGCCTGATTCAACCAAGTGCATCGCCATGGAGATCACCAGTGTTATTCGTCGACAAGATAGATGGAGGCAATCGTCTATGTACAGACTATAGAAAGTTGAATGATGTCACCATCAAGAACAAGTACCCCTTGCCAAAGATAGAGGATCTATTTGATCAATTGACGGGAGCTCAGGTATTCTCAAAGATTGATCTTAGGACTGGTTATCACCAACTTAAGATTCGTGCAACGGATATTCCGAAGACCGCCTTTACTACTCGCTATGGTTTATACGAGTATACGGTTATGTCTTTTGGATTAACCAATGCCCCTGCTTATTTCATGAATCTCATGAATAAGATCTTTATGAATTTCCTTGATAAGTTTGTAGTTGTGTTTATCGACGACATCCTTATCTACTCCAAGTCAGAAGAAGAGCATGAGCAACATCTGAGAATCATCCTAGAAACCCTGAGAGAGCATCAGTTATATGCCAAGTTCAGCAAATGTGAGTTTTGGCTGAAAGAAGTAGGATTCCTAGGACATATTGTGTCTGTCGGAGGAGTCTCTGTTGATCCCAGCAAGATCAAAGATGTCGAAGAATGGGAAGCCCCAACCAATCAAACCCAAGTTCGTTCATTTCTCGGATTAGCGGGATATTACCGCAAATTCGTAGAAGGATTCTCGAGCATAGCCCGACCAATGACCCAATTGTTGAAGAAGGACAAGAAGTTTGAATGGACAGACAAGTGTGAAGCCAGTTTCCAAGAGCTAAAGAAGAGATTGATATCAGCCCCAATTTTGATCATGCCAGACATCAAGAAGCCGTTTGATGTGTATTGTGATGCATCCAAGATTGGTCTAGTATGTGTATTGATGCAAGAAGGCAAAGTCATCGCGTATCTGTCTCGACAACTGAAGCAGCATGAACAGAACTATCCGACCCATGATCTTGAGCTAGCCACTGTGGTTCTAGCATTGAAGACATGGCGTCATTATTTGATGGGTAATCGCTATGAGATTTACTCAGATCATAAGAGCTTGAAGTATATCTTCACCCAGAAGGAGTTGAATATGAGGCAAAGCAGATGGATAGAGTTAATCAAGGATTATGACCTTGACATTCACTATCACCCCGGCAAAGCCAATGTGGTAGCGGATGCTCTTAGCAGATTGCCGTGTAGGCTTAACACCATGATCAAAGAGAAGCAACCAAGTTTGTATGAGGAGTTGGAGCAGTTCAGGACTGAGTTAGTTAGCAAAGGATTCCTAGATAGCATTGAACTTCAACCCACTTTGATTAGCCAAATCAAGGAAGCCCAGAAGGGGAATGAAAGTATCGACGGAATCAAACGTCGTATTGGTATAGGCAAAGTACCTGGATTCACCGAAGACGAAGAAGGTGTACTGTGGTACAAGGGATGTATCTGTGTACCAGCAGATTCGGAGCTGAAGGAAATTATCATGAAGGAAGCTCATGATACTCTTTATTCTATCCACCCCGGAGGAACAAAGATGTATCAGGATTTGAAAGAGCAATTTTGGTGGCACAAGATGAAGAGAGATATCGGAAGCTACATCGCCAAATGTGACATTTGTCAAAGAGTCAAAGCGGAGCATCAGAGACCTGCAGGATTGTTGCAACCATTGCAAATTCTGGAATGGAAATGGGATTCCGTCAGAATGGACTTTATCACCGGTTTACCTACTTCTAGTAGGGGAAATGACTCAATCTGGGTCATAGTTGATAGACTATCCAAGGTAGCCCACTTCATACCAGTCAAGACAACCTACCAGAGTGCAAAACTAGCAGAGCTGTACATTGCTAGGATTGTTAGTTTGCATGGAACCCCCAAGACCATCGTATCAGATCGAGGAACACAGTTTACTTCAAGATTTTGGCAGAAAGTTCAGGAAGGTTTAGGAACCAGTTGAACTTCAGTACCGCTTATCACCCGCAAACAGATGGACAGACTAAGAGAGTCAACCAGATCTTGGAGGATATGCTTAGAGCTTGTGTGTTGGAATACGGATCAAAATGGGAAGACTGCCTGCCCTTCGCAGAATTCTCATATGACAACAGTTATCAAGCTAGTTTGCAGATGGCGCCATTTGAATTCTTATACGGAAGAAAGTGTCGTACCCCTTTGAATTGGTCGCAAGTAGGAGAGAGTCAGATATTTGGACCCGACATTCTCCGAGAAGCATAAGAGAAAGTTCACAAAGTTCGTGAGCACCTCAAGACCGCCCAATCCAGACAGAAGAGCTATGCTGACAAGAGAAGCAGAGACCTGACTTTCAATGTCAGAGTTTTCGTATATCTCAAGGTTTCACCATTGAAGGGAACCCAACGCTTTAGTCTGAAGGGAAAGTTAGCTCCCAGATATATCGGACCTTTCAAGATTCTGAACCGCCGAGGAGAAGTATCGTATCAGCTGGAATTGCCTGAAGAGATGTCAGCCATCCACAATATGTTCCATATCTCATTACTTCGCAAATGCTTGGAAGTGCCTGAGAAGACTGAAGTTTTCAAGAATATCGATCACAGAGCAGTAGAGATCAACAATGACCTGACCTATCGGGAAGTGCCCATTCGTATCTTAGAAGAAGCCTACAGAACCACTAGGACCAGGAGTATCAAGTTTCTCAAGATTTAGTGGAGCAACCATACTGAGGAGGAAGCCACTTGGGAGCGCGAGGATTACATTAGGACAGAGTTCCCAGATCTCTTTAGTTCCTAGTTTTCTTGTAAATCTCTGGACGAGATTTTGTTTAAGGGGGGAAGGTTTGTAACATCCCAAAACTTCAATCCAAGTTTATCAAAGATCAAATCACCCAAATTTAGGGTTAACAAAAACTTTTCCAAATTTAAAATGAAAGCATTCATATGTGTGTGCATTTAAAATAGGAGTTGTTTGAATTGCCATGATTGATTGATCCAATGCTTGTAAAATGTTTCTTAGGTGATTTAAACATCATCTACATCATTCCCAAACTTTTCCTAAAAGAAATCAAATAAAAAAGAATTAAAATGAAGGAATGGTCATTTGGACAAATTTAACTCTCATACCTACTTTGGCTATTCCTAGTACTCAATTCTTAACAGAAACAATTCTTGATCTTTACACCCCTTTCTAGTACACATAATGAGGTACCAAGGCCCACCTTTTGATCTACTAAAAAGCTTCTATTAACTATTTTAAATGACAGTTTAAAATTGAATCTAATGCAAATGCATAGATCACCCCTATTTCAAAAACCATGCATTTGAGCTCCATTTTCAAAACCCTTGCAACCAGAGACTACCTAGCACTAGTGGAGATCACCCAAAAATTTTGAACTCAAAATTCAAAACTTTTTCTCTTGCGGCCATTTCATCAAACACTTGGCAGGCAGATTACAAACTAAACAAATTTCACTATTTTAAATAGTGTTCTGGCCAAACTTGTTCCCCAAATTGCCACCAAAAACCTCTCCACTACTCCCCCTAACCCTCTCTAGCCCAGCCCCACACTGTGCCACGACCAAATGGTCATGGCCATTAAGGCCGAACCCCCACTTGGGCACCCCACCGGCGACAGCAAGCCACAGCCGCCGCCAGCGCCATCCATCGTGTCCTGGAGATAGCCAATGGTCCACCTCCACCGTCCAACCAGTCCCAGCCCAAGGACAGCGACCAGAACGACCAGGAACCGCCGCGCCCCAAGCCTGTCGACCATGCTGATGCCGCCCGCAGAGCGCGCATTGTCCCCGCGTGCACAAGCCGCTGCTCGAGACCACCCCGCGCCCACCGCTCCGCCTCGACCTGGAGAACACCCCAGACACCTCCGTTCGCCGCCCAAAGCCCCACAGCCACCGGTCGCCGTGGACACAGCCGCTTTGGCCGCGCAGAGCGCCACCTCACCCCGACCGCATGCCACCGCCCCTACGGCCGCATTGAAGCACTAGAGCACCACCAGGGGACCGCCCATCGATCGCCATCCCCAGCCATGCCGCTAGCTCGCCATAGCCATGTCGCCACCGTCGACCTCCCATCCCGCTCGGTCTCACCGTCGAGCCTATAAAAGGAGCCCTCCCCAGCACCAAAGACTCACACCATTCCATTCCCCTCACCTCTCTGAAACTCACCCACCTCTCGCTGGAGCAAGTGGAGCAGCAGTTCGCCGGAATTGGAGCCGGAGCCACTGCCTCTGGAGAAGAAGGGTGCCGTTGATTCCGGCCACCCCAAGCTCCGCCGCGACCACGCCTCGCCTCGCCGTCGTCTTCCACTTCGTTCGCCCGCATCACCGACCCTGCTGGAGCCTTGGTACGCCCCCAGTAGACCCCCACCGAGCCGCTAGGGTTCGAGCTCGCCAGCGACCCTTCCGTCATCGACGACGACCCTCAGACATAGATCTAGCCTCTATTCGCACGGCCCACAGCGCGTGTACCATTTCGCGTTTTAAAGAGCCGCTGACAAGTGGACCCTCCCTGTCAGCTGAGCCCCGTGCCGCGTAGCGCCACTGGGCCGGCCCATTTCCTTTCCTGCGCAAGCCCGTAGATTCAAATCTAGATTTTTCTTTTTATTTAGAATATAGTTTCTGTCCAGTGTTTAAAAATTCAATTATGTGAGTTTGACAAATCCAAATTACATGAAACCAATTTTGCCTAAAAGGTATTGAAATGCTCTATCCAAGCCCGTTGGATTTAATTCATTTAGAATTATAGATTTGTCCTAATAAAAATAAGAAGACAGAAGCTTTTGCAACTTGAAACATTTTTGTAAAATCAACCAAGTTAGCTTTTGAGTTGATTCCAACTCTCAAAAATCACATTTCATCATATCTATCCAAATATGTAATAATATTAAGGTTTACAGGCAGTGACTTTGGACTAGTACCAAAATAATGCTATATAGGCATTTCTAGTCACTTTAAATCATTAAATAATGAACTTAACCCAAAGTAATATTGATCCAACCTTTAAATCTCATTCCCACATGTTAGAATATGTGGTAAGGACATGTGTCCACATGATCCCATATTTTGGTGGTGAATATTAAATTTTAGTTAATATTTCAATGAGTAGAAATTACTTTTCCAAAATAAAAAAGTTGAAACTATTGAATTAAACTTGTGATGCTTGTGATGATAATAGATCATAAATTGTGTGGTTTAGAATAATACTTAGCCTAGTTAATGATTGTTTGGTGATTGTGCACTCCCTATGTATTTCGAGGCCATGCTCATAGGAGAGGTGCTTGTACTAGGGTGCGTAAAGGGAAGGTTATGTTTGATTATCTGCATACTAAGTATGATGATTCAGGGTTATCCCTGACAGATGTATCGAATCTTGTGGTGAAAGTGTACCACCTCTACAGGGTGTCAAACTATTCGAATAGCTGCGTCCGCGGTTATGGATAGTTGGAATGGCCATACTGTTTCGTTGTCAGATGTTTTCTAAATAACTTGAAATGAATGATGAACTTTGACTTGACCACAATAGGGTTGTGTAGATGATAATAGCTTCCCAACTTAAGTCATTCTGGAACTTTATTTTATCTTTTCTTGCTTCAGAACTCAGCTTAGGTTTCAAACTTAACTTGATAGTGGTTCTTTAAATTCAGTACTTTAACTTAGTATTACAATCCTTGTTAGTAGTAGTTTGAGAGTACTTAAAGAGTACTCATGGCTTTTGTCCCTGGCTATTATCATGGCCAGACTATGAAGGACATTATCAGGATGATGGTCAGCAGGACGGCTATGCTAACTAGGACTATCTGCCTTCGTTAGCATTGCCTGTGCCCCTGAAGATGGACCCCACCGCTATGCTATCGTTTATTTCCGCTGCTTGTTGTATTAAAGACTGGATCATGAGATCCTTATTTGTGTAAAACCTTATGTATGGTTTGTAATGGATGTCGTACTGTGATATCCAATCCGTTATGTCTCGCAAAAATTGTAATCCTGGGATTGCGAGGTATGGCATAACGGGCATCTGGGATTAAAAATCCGGGTGTTGACACATGGTGATGAAGAAGGCCTCCAGGGTGAATTCCCCTCTCCGGCAGGGTGCCGGGAAGAGCTTCAGATCCCTCCCAATCTAGGGATGGATATGACGGCGGCTACAGACTCTTTCGTGGATTTTTGATCGGGCCCTTAGGGTTTTTGTCCCAAGGGCAATATATAGGCGGAAGGAGAGGCCGAGGGGGTGCCGGGGGCCACCACACGACCCCCTGGCACGGGCCAAGCCTGGCCGCGCGGCCAGGTGGTGTGGCCGGCCTCTGGCCCCTCTCCTTCTCGTATTCTGGCATCTGATGACTTCCGAAAAAATAGGCACTTTGGCTTTTGTCCCGTCCAATGCCGAGAATATTCATTTTCTGACTTTCCTGGAACCAAAAACAGCAGAAAACAGGCAGCTGGCACTGTGGCTCTTGTTAATAGGTTAGTCCAAGAAATCATATGAAAAGTACTCCAAAGTGTGGACACAAGAAAGTGGATAAAACCAAGCATGGAACATCAAAAATTATAGATACATTTGCAATGTATCATGGCCCCGCGCCTAAAAGCCGAATGCGCCATCCATTCTACAACGGCGGGTGCCTCTTCTAGGTAGCGCCATACTTCAGTCAGTCCCCCAGGTATAACCTCGGTGGGGGACATCCCTTGAAGAACTACCTGGACACACAACGTCGAGGCGGTGGCCGCGTTCACCACTGCGGTCACACACTATGAGGCATTGAAGGTCTGCACCACCGGATCGCCTTGCCCTATCAAAGCTACAACGTCATACGCCAGTGTCACTATGGACTCACCCACTCGGGGATTCACAACACATATCAAAGAAAAGAGCAACGACTCACCAAGGAGCTTCCAACAATTCTCGGTCACGTGCTTCTCCAAGGCAGAAAGATCGCTCTTCAACCCAACGATGATTGAGTCAACAGCCTTCCGCTCCTCCTCAGCCGTAGCGACTGTGGCCTTGGCCCTATCCTTAGAAGAGATCACGGACGCCTTCGCCTCCTCCAATTCCTTCACCAATGAATCGATACTCCCATTAGCCACATCCAGCTCTGGAACCGGAACATACCCCTCTTGGGCTTTGGCAATGGCAGCCGGAAGACCATCTGAAAGGAACAACAACAATAGTCAGCCTACCGTAAACACCAGTAGCTCGCAATCGCCAAACAAAACGAGTACTCACCGGCAGTCTGTTGGAGTCGCCAGTTAGCCTCTCGTGCCACGCGCAGGTCATGCTCCAAACGCTCCTTCGCGGCCTACCGATCAGCCAATTCCCTCTGCAAGCCCTACAAGCAGAATGAACAGTTAGCAACTACAAAAATACAAATTCAATGCCTAGCCGCTGAAATTCAGCGACTAGACACTCGGGGACTGGCGACTAGAAGAAATTCAGTGCCTAGCCACTGAAATTCAGCGACTAAACACTCGGGGACTGGCGACTAGAAGAAACTCAGTGCCTAGCCGCTGAAATTCAGCGACTAGACACTCAAGGACTAGATGTACCTAAATGGCGACACCAAGCATACTGTGAAGCCCACTAGCATCTGTTGAAGGGACCACGGAGGAGGTACACCCGCGATGAGGTCCAACGTCCTCATCAATGATCTTTGGCATTTGTAGAGACTGGTTTTCCGCCACGATCAGAAAACCCCTCGCCATGAAGCGCGGGAACGACGCGGACGCCCTCGCCGGAGCGCTGGTTGCTGGAGTTGGCGGTTCTATCGTTGGAGCCCCCTTAGCTGGCTCCGATTGAGTGGCCGCCACCTCCTCGCCGCCGGCGGCAGGGTCACTCCCCTTGGTGCTGTCTTTTGCTGCAGAATCATCGGGCACACCCCTCTGCTTCTTCGCACCCTCAGCAGGCGCAACTTCCGTAGCAGGCTTCCTCTTCTTGGGGGGATCGCCTTCCCCTGTGGTGACGATCGGTGGAATCTTAGCCACTGAAGGGCGACCTATCTTCTTAGCGCCAGACCTGCAAAACCTCCAAAGTAAACAAAGAAATCATACAAGAAGTCGCCCAAGAATTGGAAAGGAAAACTCGCGACTCACTTGGTGACCAGCAGAATGCGTAACCCCGTGCTGATGTGGGTGGGCTTGTCTAGATCTGGGCCCAGCTTGCAGGTGAGACCCTTCTCGAAGACATCCGAAGCCCATGACACCGCGTGCTTCTTCAATGATGAAGCCGCGGTCGCGGGAATCTCTGGCTCAGAAGACGCGGCCGTCCCCGAAGGTTGTGGCGACTTCGATGTCACAGCTTCAGCCGCCTCCCGCTCCGACGCCGCCGAAGTTGTCGGCGCGATCACCGTGAGCGGAACTTCCACCGCCACTCCCACGTCTTCAACCTCTGATCCCATCATCAGAGTCGCACCCTCCGGGATCTCGTGTGAAGTTTTGGTCACATCGTCGTCGGATTCATTGTCCGACTCGAACACCACTACCGATTTGGATGGCGGCATTGGCTTCAGAGCCAGCTTCTTTGCGGGCGACTTCGGTTTGCGTGCAGGTTTCACCGGCTTGGTCGTTCGCCGTGAGCTGTGCTCTTGCAAAATATCGTCGTCTTCGTCACGCTCTTCAAGACTACAGCTCGCCTCGAACTCACGTTGCTTCTGCATGCGAGTCTTGCAAGCCACGGGCGCTGGGGGAGGAACCTCCCTCTCTTCCTCTTCGCCCTCAGAGGACTCTCCTTCGGCACCCCCCTCGAGTTCCTTGGGGACCTCTTCGTCGAGCGGGGGGCAGCCCTCGAGACCCTAGAACAACTGAGAGTGGCCATGAACAAGCATCAAATGATGCGGCTGCAAATTGCACCACAGGAATCACGGCTAAAGATAAATCCAGAGAGAGAGACTTACCGTAGGAGCTTCTTTCTTCTCAGGCATGTACAGGGCGAGCCCGGCCGACATGGTTGTAAATTCCACATCGGTAATCTTCTTCAAGGCGTCCTTGTAATCTGTAGCATCCCACGACTCCTTGCTGGTCCAGGAAGGATCGTTCTTCCCGTTGTACTCGTACATCCAATGGGGCCGGGTCGCCAATGGGACCAGGCGCCGCCCGAGCCAGCAGTTGTACAGGTTGATCGTGGACAACCCTTGGTCCTTCAACTTCTGGATCTGGTCCATCATCTCCGCGATGGCCATCCTCTGATCATCGGGGAGCTTGTCCGCTGCCAGCCGACGGGGCTCGCTTCTCTCCACGACGAACTTGGGCAATGCCACTTCGCCGGAGGGGGTGGACTCCTTCACATAAAACCAACTCTTCTTCCATTCGCTCGCGGCCTTCTTCGGCAACAGGACCTTGACGAAATTGACCTTCGGCTTCAATTGAAATGTGACGCCTCCGGCCGCCAAGATCGGGCCGCCGGACCACTCGTGCCTGATGCGGCCGTGGAACATCTCCAACCATAGAAGGAAGTACGGCCTGCAGTCGAGGTAGCATTCGCAGAAGGCGACGAAGATTGCCAGCTGCTCGATGTTGTACAAGCCGAGATCCGACGGCTTGATCACGTAGTATGCGCAGAGCTGTCAGAAGAATAACGAGGTGGGGAACCCCAAGCCCCTCTCCAAGTGGCTTGGGAAGCAGATGAACTCGCCGGCACGTGGCTTCGGCTCGACCTCGGAAGACGCGGGGATCTGCCAATTCCCCTTACAGAGGACCCCGTCGTCCACAAAAGACTTGAGTTGCGCTGCAGTGCACTTAGATTTCCCCCATAGACCTTTCGGAGGCGCCATCAGGAAGGAAGCAGGGTCGCTTGGTCTAGAGAGTCTAGATCGAGGGAAGATAGAGGGAATGGATGCACAAAGATGAGAAATGCGGGGAAGGGTCTATAGGACTGATCCGTCACTCCCCTTATAAAGAAGCGTTGCAAGCCAATCTCGGGATAGCCGTTACCCGCGGTAATTGCGCGGAAGTTACCACTGGACTACCCAACGGATAGTTTGACCAAGATGATGGTCCAACTCCTTCACTCGACTCGCCTGCAACTATGCCATGTCCGGTCGACGGGGGCAGCGACTCGATAGTGATTGCATTCGCCAAAGCTGCGACTGGAGACCCGGTAGAAAATTTCCTTGGTTCTCGGCAGAGTCCATCACCGATTCGACTGGGCGTCCAAATTGGACTCGCCTACTTCGACTGCCAAATGAACACCTGTGTTTGAATCAACGATGGCCTCGGGGACTATCTGATGGGGATATGCCGAATCGGGTATGCCTAGCAGGACGTTCCGATCGGGCCAAAGGCCTAGCGAGTGGGCCTGCAGGACGGCGACTGGAATGCGACTGAGGAGAAGGCCTGGTGATTGGAGACTGGAAGCCCAGAAGCGTACCTGAAGCCCAGTCGGATTAGGTCAAAGCCTCTGAATCCATATCTTGTTCGGTTGTAAAATGTAAACCCTAGCGAGGTGCCTCCTATATAAGCCTCCCTAGGGTACTCTGAGGAATCACGTTCCATCTTACACCCCTTCAAGCGACTCTCTGCTTAGATGCCGAGCTCGCCACCCCTGTAACTCGCTCTCCATCAATCTAATCTAGCAGGAGTAGGTCTTTACCCTCCAGGGGGCCGAACCTGGGTAAACCCATGTGCATCTTCCCCCATCTCGCACCGCAGATGGCCGGCAGCTATCGCCCTTGATTCTATCAATCACTGCCTATGGCAACGACTGTCGTGGTCATTTCCACGACAAGGAGCACCTTAATTGTCAGTAGTTCCCTTGAGGCCCCGTTGCAAACGGGCTGGCAGGACAAAAGATGTTGTGCAAGTTCTCATTACGAGCACGTATGACTATATATATGGAACACATGCCTATGATTATTTAGTACTTGGATGCTTTACATTATTTATCTGCAAATGCCCTATATCTTGATTGCTACACGAATTGTCTTGTCCATGCAACGCTCGTCCAACCATCATTATTCCTACCGCACTTTAATCCTACTATTTACTGTAATTGTTACTACTGTCTTTACTTTTACTACTCTATTACTTTGCTATTGCTACTATAAAACTGTTGCTACTGATAAACTACTGCGAGCAAGATTGTTTCCAGGTGCAGCTGAATTGACAACTCAGTTGTTAAGGCTTATAAATATTCTTTGGCCCCCCTTGTGTCAAATCAATAAATTGGGTTTTACTTTCCTCGAAGACTGTTGCGATCCCCTATACTGGGTTATCACGTATCAACATCCCCAAGCTTAACTCCTGCTCATCCTCGAGTGGGTAAGTGATAAAAAAGAAAATAATTTTTGAGGTGACATGCACCATCATAATCTTGATCAAGGTATTTGTAAAACATTGATAGCTGGGGTTATAGTACTCTAACATAGACATGAAAGATATAGTTCTAACAATAATACATAACAACTATGTTGTAACATGAAAAGGTATAAACAAAATATTCATGAATAACAATGCTTTGAAAGACGTTTGTTTGTTTCACATATAGAAAACATAATGAGAATGGTATTCAGCTTGTCCCTCATAGTGTAGCAAAACATAAATGCATAGAACACCTTCAAAGTTCATAAGGGTGACTAGATACAAATAATTTAAGAATAGGCAATATCAAAGTTATGAATCAATGAACAAGTTTTGGGACAATGCACTTAAACTAAGAATGGCCACTATGCTCTCTCAATAGGTGCATAAAGATAGAAGATGGAGACTCAACATAAAAGTAAAATAAAGGCCCTTCATAGAAGGAAGCAGGGACCCAAGTCTCATAAAGAGCTTCCAAAAATTATGGTACTTATTAGCTTTCAGCTCTCATTGCCCCTATCATAAGAATCTTTAGGTGATTAAGGTTAAAGTGAACAAATATGAGGATATGCTTGACTAGTTATAAGCTGAAAAACTCATGCCCCTTACTTACGAGTACCGTTCCTCATGCTACTCAACTTTAGTCACACGTAAGTTCTTGTCATTGTAAGTACATGTGTATCATAGAGAATCGCCAATGGGGTACCCCTTGCCCGATGATATGGAAGAATCCCCATATCAAAATGACAAGGCAAGCAGACAATGGGCATCTCAGCGATCCTTTTATTTCCTATTTGTGTAGGCTTTTTTCTTTCCTATTTGCATAGGTTTTTTTAATAGAGTATGCTTCATAGATTGCTCACTATGGTTATGCTACAGGTTTCCACCATGATTAGGCATGGCTTAGACCAGCCGCCAAGGCGTTTCTCTAGCACATATACGAACTCCATGACCCTTACAAGCTCCCCTTTCATTTCACACCACCGAG
Organism: Avena sativa; assembly: GCA_916181665.1. NCBI lineage: Eukaryota > Viridiplantae > Streptophyta > Magnoliopsida > Poales > Poaceae > Avena > Avena sativa. Next base: position 692,259,316 of record OV702289.1, read on the forward strand.
ATCCATAAGCAAAAGAACATGATATCAACTAAATAAAGTGCAATGTTGAAAGCGTTCCCCATGGTAACACGGTTATGCTAATTCACAACTTACAAAACGCAAGCATATACGCAACATAGATGGTCACAATGGTTCAAGTTTATTAAGTGCAAGAAAAGTAAAGTGTGCCATCAAGTTCGTGAGAGCTTTAATCACTAATTTTCACATAACAAGTTTAATTCGGAAGGTAGATAAAAACATGAATATACTTGGAATAGCAATAATGCTAATAGGTAGGTATGGTGGACTCTTTGGAATAACTCAGTTTTATTTGGAGTTGTATGCATGAGTGGAGCTCATACTTGGTATGGAGGCCAGCAAAAGACTGGGAGCAACCAACTAAGAGAGCAATAATGGCCATAATCATGCAAAGCGACAAAACATTATTAATTAAAGCATAAAGTGATATTACAAGTCGAAAACTAAATTATCATAGAGGCTATGGTGACTTGGTATAGTCTTAACATGGTGTGAGCATGCGCCAAGTCAACCCAAATAAAGCATCAAAGGAGAATACCACAATATTATGCTTTTATATGCTAAAACAACGCATGATTCTGTCAAGGCACATTAAGCAATCTCAATTGTTTGTAACAAGTCATGCTACAGAAATAATCACTAAGCATAAAGTCAAAGCAGTGTCAAATATGACATGACAAAGCCTAGGCCACAGTCAAAAACAAGCTCCTTTTTGTACCACTTATAAGCATGCACTTTCCTACTCTTTTCCAATCCAAATCAATTTATTTGAAACTATGTATGAATGCGGGGGTCCAACCAATTTATTCAAGCAAACGAAAACAAAAACAAAGACGCTCCAAGAACAACACAATTTTGCATGAAACAATAAAAATGAAGTGTTTGGAAGAAAACCTGAGATTTTTATTGATGAAGAAGGGGATGAATTGGGCATCCCCAAGCTTTGATGCTTGTACTTCTTGAATATTTCTTGGGGTGACACGGGTGGCATCCCCAAGCTTGAGATTTTGTCCATACTTCATATTATCACATTGTTCTTCCCTACACTTTAAAATTTGCTTCATACAATACTTCACACAATCTTTATTAGCAACATTCGTGTAATCAAGATAATAAGTCTTTAGGTTCAGTTTCAACACAAGAAAAACTTCCATTAAAACACAAACTACTGTAGAAATTCCTTTTAAAAGTTCAGGTGATCAAAGAGAACTCAAAGAGAAAGAGATTAAGAGGCAAATGCAAATAATGGCAGAAATTTGTCAAAACAGACTAGCAGGTAAAAACCAATTTTTCCGAAGACCTTCTATTGCTCAAATCGAAAAGTGCTAAACTAACGGAAGTTGGATAACAACCTGGGGCAGAAGCACAAAACATTACAGCTCAATCCAACATACAGAGATTTTTCATGAATTTTTACAGCAAAGAAAAAAAATCTGTTTTGGGACAGCAACTTTCTCAAGCATTATTTCTCTCTCATTAGAGGTAACTCTTGGCACAAAAACCACACAAAAATGATAAGGAGAGGTTATTACTAAAGCAATAACTTCCAATACTCAACAAAAGAAAAAATTATTGGCTAAAAATTTGGGTTATCTCCCAATAAGTTCTTTTCTTTAACGCCTTTGAGCTAGGCATAAGAAGCAAGAATCAAGTATTCTCAAATGAATAAGAATTAAGAGAAAATTTTATTTTAATAGGAGAGGAAAAAGGAATCTTCTCTCTCTTCTTACGGAAGTGTTCTATCCCTTTCTTGAGTGGGAATTGATATTTAATGGTGCCTTCTTTCATATCAATAATCGCACCAACAGTTCTAAGAAAACGTCTTCCCAAATTAATAGGACAAGAAGCATTGCATTCAACATTCAGAACATAGAAATCAACAGGGACATAGGCATTGTTAACCATAATAAGGACATCATTAATTCTCCCCCTGGGTTTCTTTTTAGCATTATCATCAAGTTCGACATTTAAATAACAATCTTCTAATGGTGGTAAATCAAGCATTTCATAAATCCTTCTAGGCATAATAGAAACACTACTATCAAGATCACATAAAGCTTTGAGATCAAAATCATTCACTTTCATATTAATGATGGGTTCCCAACCATCTTCTAATTTCATAGGGATAGAAGCTTTATGTTTCATCTTTTCTTCTTTAATTTTTATGAGAGCATCAGTAATGTGTTTTGTAAAGGCCATATTCATAGCACTAGCATTAGGACTTTTAGCAAGCTTTTGTAGGAACATAATAACTTCAGAGATATTGCAACCATCAAGATCAAAATCATAATTACCATCCAAGGTAGTAGAGCTTTGGTTTCCCATATTTCGAAGAATTTCAGCATTTTTATTGGAAACGGTTCCATTGGTTTTAGGTATTGTTGCATAAGGAATGGGAACTCCATGTGGTTTGCTAGCATCAACATTAGTGGTGGTGATCGTACAAATACTACTATTTCTAGCAATTTCATCTTCTATTTCCCACTTAGCATGCAATTCAGCTAACAGTCTAACATTTTCATCAATTCTAACTTGTATGGCATTAGTGGCAGCAAAGGGATTTTCAATGGTTTCAGGTTTAGCAGTCATTTTATTAATCAAAGAGGATTGTGCTTCAGACAAAGATGATATATTTCTTTCAGCATTCGAAAGTTTTTCCTCAGTAGTTTTATTGAAAGCAGTTTGTTTACTAGTAAAATCTTTAAGCATGACTTCAAGTTCAGAGGGTGCACTCCTATTGTTGTTGTAGGAATTTCCATAAGCATTACCATTATTGGGAGGATATGGCCTATAATTATTATTACCGAAATTATTCTTGTAGGCATTGTTGCTAAAATTATTATTTCTAATAAAGTTCACATCAACTTGCAACCAAAGAGGCTAAGGGAACATGATTTGGATCAATATGATCTTTTCCATTATCAAGCATAGACATAATAACATCAATTTTATCACTCAAGGAGGAGGTTTTTTCAACAGAATTTACCTTCTTACCTTGTGGAGCTCTCTCAGTGTGCCATTCAGAATAGTTAACCATCATATTATCTAGAAGCTTTGTTGCAGCACCCAAAGTAATGGTCACAAAGGTACCTCCAGCAGCAGAATCCAGTAGATTTCTTTAATAATAATTTAGTCCTGCATAAAAGGTTTGGATAATCATCCAAGCTGTCAGTCCATGAGTGGGACAATTCTTTACCAAAGATTTCATTCTTTCCCAAGCTTAAATAACATGTTCATTATCAGATTGTTTAAATTTCATTATTTCACTTCTCATAGATATAATCTTTGCAGGAGGATAGTATTTTCCAATGAAAGCATCTTTGCATTTAGTCCAAGAATCAATACTATTTCTAGTTAGGGATAGCAACCATTCTTTAGCTTTTCCTCTCAAAGAGAAAGGAAACAATTTAAGCTTAATAATATCTCCATCTATATCCCTATGTTTTTGCATCTCACAAAGTTCAACAAAGTTATTAAGGTGAGCAGGAGCATCTTCAGTACTAAGACCAGAAAATTGTTTTTTCATAATAAGATTGAGAAAAGCAGGTTTAATTTCATAGAAAGTAGCTTCAGGAACAGGTGGAGCGATATGTGTGCACATGAAATCATTGTTTTTGGTGCTAGTGAAGTCACACAACTTAGTGTTTTCAGGAGTATCAATTTTTGTGTTTTAAATAAAAGAAACAAGCAAACAAAGCAGAAATAAACTAAGCAAAACAAAAAACAAAGTAAACAGATTGGTTGTGAGGGACTCCCCTTGTGAAAATGTCCTTGACTCCCCGACAACGGCGCCAGAAAAAAGGCTTGATGGCTCAAAATATATTCGATCTCGTTGGGAACCCCAAGAGGAAGGTATGATGAGCATAGCAGCAAGTTTTACCTCAGTTATGAAACCATGGTTATCGAACCAGTAGGAGCAAGGAAACACCTCCAAGGTGTTGTTTCCAACTTGGAATCCTGCACAACACAACCATAGAACTTTGCCCCAACTTACGGTGAGGTTGTCAATCTCATCGGTTTTGCTGAAACAAAGGATTAAACATATTGTGTGGAAGATTGTAATTGCTTGCAGAAAGTAAACAGTAAATAGAGGGTAGAATGGAACGGGGTCCATAGTTCACTAGAGGTGATTCTCTTTAAGATAGATGACATGTTGGGTGAACAAATTACAGCGGGGCAATTGACAGACACCGAGAAAGCATACATGCATATACTAATCATATTGACTTCTATGAGATTTGGTTGGGCATTACAACATTATACATGGACCATAATCCAACTGCATCTATGACTAATATTCCACCTTCAGGTTATCATCCGAACCCCCTCCAGTACTAAGTTGCAAGCAACAGATGATTGCATTAAGCAAAGTGTGTAAAGTAAACAATATGATTGTCCCATGGACAAAGGATTGTTGTTTTCTCCCTAGTAGAAACAACACATCTAGTACCTTAGAGATTCATGTCACTTCCCCAGATTACTAGAGGCATGAACCCGCTATCGAGCATAAATACTCCCTCTTGGAGTTGCTATCATCTACTCGGCCAAGATAGCTACTAACAACGGAAAGCATGCAAGATCACAAATAACATAGACATGATAGAACCAATAATCAATCTGAAATAGCATCTCAATATCCATCGGATCCCCGCAAACACAACATGTAAGATTAGAAATAGATGATCTTGATAATCAATGGAGCTCACAAGATCTAAAGATGGTAGCACAAAGGAGGAGAACCAACCATCTAGCTACTACATGGACCTGTAGTCCAGGGATGAACTACTCACGCATCACACCGGAGGCACGCATGGTGATGAAGAAGGCCTCCAGGGTGATCTCTCCCCTCTGACAGGGTGCCGGGAAGAGCTTCAGATCCATCCCGATCTAGGGATGGAGATGGCGGTGGCTACAGACTCTTTCGTGGAATTTTGATCGGGTACTTAGGGTTTTCGGCCCGAGAGGCTTTTATAGGCGGAAGGGCAAGGTCGATGGGCACCCGAGGGGCCCACACCACCCCCTGGCGCGACTTGGACTGGCCCGCGCCATCAGGTGGTGTGGCCACCTCGTGGCCCCTCTCCGTATCGTCTTCTGGCTCTGTGAGTTTTCTGGTAAAATATTGACTTTGGCTTTTGTCCGGTCCAATTCCAAGAATATTTCTTTTCCAGCTTTTCTGAAACCAAAAACAGCAGAAAGCAGGCAACTGGCACTGTGGCATCTTGTTAATAGGTTAGTTCCAGAAAATGTGTAAAAATACTCCAAAGTGTGGATAAAACATAATAAAGTAGATATAAGACAAGCATGTAACATAAAAAATTATAGATACGTTTACGACGTATCAAACACACATGCAATGACACTAGGGGATCCATATGTGGTATATCAAAAGAACACACATGCAATGACACTGGTGGATCCATATGTGGTTTGTGAAAAGAACACACATTCACTGAATCTAGTTGTGGTTTATGAAAAGAACACACATGCAATGACACTGGTGGATCCATATGTGTTGTAGGAAAAGAACACACATTCAATGACACTAGTGGATCCATATGTGGTTTGTGAAAAGAACACACATGCTGATGTGGTTTATGAAAAGAACAGGCATGCAATGACTCTAGTGGATCCATGTGGTTTATGAAAAGAACACACATGCAATGACACTGGTGGATCCATATGTGGTCTATGAAAAGAACACACATGCAATGACACTAGTGGATCTATATGTCGTTTGTGAAAAGAACACACATTCACTGACTCTATTTGTGGTTCATGAAAAGAACACACATGCAATGACACTTGGGGATCCATATGTGGTTAACAAAAAGAACACACATGCAATGAAACTGGTGGATCCATATGTGGTTGTGAAAAGAACACACATGCAATGACTCTGGTGGATCCATATATGGTTTGTGAAAAGAACACACATGCAATGACACTGGTGGATCCATATGTGGTCTATGAAAATAACACACATGCAATGACACTGGTGGACCCATATGTGGTTTGTGAAAAGAACACACGTTCACTGAGTCTAGTTGTGGTTCATGAAAATAACACACATGCAATGACACTGCTGGATCCATATGTGTTTTAGGAAAAGAACACACATTCAATGACACCAGTGGATCAATATGTGGTTTGTGAAAAGAACACACATTCTCATGTGGTTTATGAAAAGAAAAGACATGCAATGTCTCTGGTGGATCCATATGTGGTATATGAAAAGAACAGACATGCAATGACACTGGTCGATCCATATATGGTTTGTGAAAAGAAAAAACATTCACTGACTCTAGTTGTGGTTCATGAAAAGAACACACATGTAATGATACTAGGGGATCCATATGTGGTTACAGAAAAGAACACACATGCAATGACACTAGTGGATCCATCTGTGGTTAGTGAAAAGAACACACATGCAATGACTCTGGTGGATCCATATGTCGTTTGTGAAAAGAACACACATGCAATGACTCTAGCTATGGTTAATGAAAAGAACACACAAGCAATGACTCTATTTGTGGTTTATGAAAAGAACACACATGCAATGACACTGGTGGATCCATGTGGTTTATGAAAAGAACACACATGCAATGACACTGGTGGATCCATGTGGTTTATGAAAAGAATAGACATGCAATAACTCTAGTGGATCCTTATGTGGTTTTTGAAAATAACACACATTCAATGACACTGGTGGATCCATATGTGGTTGGTGAAAAGAACACACATGCAATGACTGTAGGTGTGGTTTATGAAAAGAACACACATACAATGACTATAGCTGTGGTTTATTAAAAGAACACACATGCAATGACACTGGTGGATTCATGTGGTTTATGAAAAGAACACACATGCTATGACACTGGTGGATCCAAATGTGGTCTATGAAAAAAAACACATGCAATGACACTGGTGGATCCATATGTGGTTTCTGAAAAGAACACACATTCACTGACTCTATTTGTGATTCATGAAAAGAACACACATATAATGACACTAGGGGATCCATATGTGGTTAATGAAAAGAACACACATGCAATGACACTGGTGGATCCATATGTGGTTTGTGAAAAGAACACACATACAATGACTCTGGTGGATCCATATGCAGTACAAGAGCAATAGCCCTACAATAACACATACCCTGCAACGATAGACATATGTGTATCTAGGATGCACCTGCTGCATGTTCCCACATGTCCACGCCTAAGTATTTTTTTTCCGTTACCTCCAACTCCCGATTCCCCGTCTAAAAGAACTCCCCGTCCCGATTCTCTTCATGCCCAACCCTAGTAGCCGCCACTAATCAAGCCATCCAGATCCCTTTTTCTCCAGCCCCTCCAAGCCATCTGACGCCCGGCGCCGTGGCCTCCTCATCTCGATTACCCTCACCGATGGTGTCCTCATAGTCACAACACTCGACCTCGCCAACCACCGTGCATGTAGGCCGTGGGGGGGACACGCACAGCCACGGAGTTCAGGTTCTTGGTGTTCAACAAGGGTTCGGACCACCTCCAGCCCTCCTTCGCCGCTTGCAGGGCCATGTGATGCGATGGGGACTGCCACTGCGAGTCGTGGGTTCCCTGTTCTCACATGCAACCATCGGTTTAGGGAGGTCCATCTATCTCCTAACTATACTCATCACTGCTCCTTTCCTATCTTATTATCCATCTGAATTATCATTCAATCGGAGGTCACGTGTGGTTGCAGTTATTTTTTCTAGTCTGGTTGAATAAACAATGTGATGTGATGTGATGGCCTCCGGTTGTCACTGGGAAATCCCAGGTTTGTAGATTGGTCGCCATTATGAAGTATGAAGAGTTCGTAATATGGCTTAGTGTAGATACAGATTTCTGTAGTTTATGCTTTGCTTCTACCTGCAGGAATGCTTCAGAAGAAAGAAGAACGGAACATTGATTTTGTAGGAAATGGAGATATGTCAAATTACTTTTGTTATGATGGTCCCTAGTATGAATCTCATTGTTCACTCTAAGTTCATAATTTGATGTTACTTCATTAACCATTTAACATCATCGTTATGGCTAGTTGTAATTTAATTAAACACGGCCTTGTCCTTTAAAATTACTATTCCATCCGTCCAGAATTAAGTCACCTAGATTTGTCTAGATTGACATTTATCTAGACGCATTTGGTGGGTAGATCCGTGCGAATCTGGACAAATCCTGAGTCACCTATTGATGACGAGAGTACCATGTTACAATTAGTGAATTATTTTATTATTGCAACTACTACTCCCTCTAATCCAAATTAGTTGACTTAGATTTATCGATTTGAGTGTATCTAGACTTATTTTAGTGCTAGATACCTCTGATTCTAGACAAAACCAAATCAACTAATTTGGGTCGTAGGGAGTACTATTAAATTAAGAATGGCATGGGTCTGATAAGTTACAGTACCAACTCAACACGGTCCTCTTTCCTGCTTTAGATATTCTAGTGTTGAGGTCTTGTGGACCTTGTGGTTATGCATTGCCAATTGGCTAGAGTACATAACATGTTTATCACCATGTAGCAGAATTTTTATGCAGCAACATCTTTGCAGCAGTTAGCAAGTCAAGCAGAAAGAGGTAACATTTCTGCTGGCATTTTTTTTAGGAACACACGAGAATGCCGTCTTTTTTATAGATAGAAGGGGCAAAAAACCTGCTGGCATTTTTTCATGCACGCGCTTGTTGTTCAGACCTAGCTTTCAAAATAATACAATGATAGCCGAGGAAGATAAGAAGGTTTTTAGGACACACCAAATACTCCAATGGTTTAGATGAACTCAACTGCTTGCGGTCTCAAAACTGGAATGTCCAAAACAAAATATCATGTCAGGTTGGTATGTCTCTTCTCGTTTCACATTCTAACTTCCAATCTTTTGGAACACCGACAACTAGTAACTGATTGCATATCCTCTAGGGTACCCTACCTACTAGAGTTGAATACAGAAAAAAGATATGTGCACGCTCTTGCTTGAAAGAAACCCGCAGGTGCTAAAATAGCAAATAGTGACTTATAACTTAGGAACCAGGGATATAATCTGTAGGTTGAAAGATTGTGCAAGGAAAATAAGGACACTAATGCATTGCTTAGAAGTTTTGTGGCTAAAGTAGCCGAGCTAGATAAAGAGGATGCATCAATGTCAAATCACGTTTTTATTTGCTAGATCGGTTCTAAAAGGGAAACTTTCCTTTTGCAGGCCCGGAAGATCAACCAAGACAGCTCTATTCTGATTCTATTCTAGAAGGCAAAACATTAGAAGGAAGAACAGTTGAAGGAGGAACAATTGAAGGAATAGATTTCGGATTAGCTAGAATATTATATTTTGGAGCAATATTGTAAGGTCTGTACTCCTAAGATAATTTTCATGTACGAAATGGTGATTTCAATAATCAATATCAAATTTTTTCTTCATGTGATTCATTCATAATCTGCAGTTTTTGTGTGTTGTCCGTACATACTATGTAAATTCTATATTCTCTTGTTTCTGCTCCAATGGATACATTGATAAAAATAATATTCATTTAAAAATAAAAAGTTCCAATTTGTATATGTTTTCAGTCCGTCTACTATATGTTCTGTGTTCCAACGGATACAATTGTTGCTCATCATATGTTGCCACGTTGCAACGCCTTACCCATTGGTTACCAACACATATATATTCGTTGCGTTAGATCCTAGCAACGCCCAAAAATGCAACACATAATAAATCCGTTGGTAAGGGTCCTAGCAACGCCTATATGTGTGTTTAGATACACATTTGTGCGTTGTTGTAGGGGGGTTATGTTGTAGTGATGTGGTTCGTGAAAAGAACACACATGCAATGACACTGGTGGATCCATATGTGGTCTATGAAAATAACACACATGCAATGACACTGGTGAATCCATATGTGGTTTATGAAAACAACACACATTCACTAATTCTAGTTCTGGTTTGTGAAAAGAACACACATTCACTAATTCAAGTTGTGGTTTGTGAAAAGAACACACATGCAATGGCACTGGTGGATCCATATGTTTTTTAGGAAAAGAACACACATTCAATGACACTAGTGGATCCATATGTGGTTTGTGAAAAGAACACACATGTTCATGTGGTTTATGAAAAGAACAGACATGCAATGACTTTGGTGGATCCATATGTGGTCTATGAAAATAACAGACATGCAATGACACTAGTGGATCCATATACGGTTCTTGAAAAGAACACACATTCACTAACTCTAGTTGTGGTTCATGAAAAGAACACACATGCAATGACACTAGGAGATCCATATGTGGTTAATGAAAATAACACACATGCAATGACACTGGTGGATCCATATGTCGTTAGTGAAAAGAACACACATGCAATGACTCTGGTAGATCCATATGTGGTTTGTGAAAATAACACACATGCAATGACACGGGTGGATATATATGTGGTCTATGAAAAGAATACACGTGCAATGACACTGGTGGACCCATATGTGGTTTGTGAAAAGAACACACGTTCACTGAGTCTAGTTGTGGTTCATGAAAAGAACACACATGCAATGACACTGCTGGATCCACATGTGTTTTAGGAAAAGAACACACATTCAATGACACCGGTGGATCAATATGTGGTTTGTGAAAAGAACACACATTCTCATGTGGTTTATGAAAAGAAAAGACATGCAATGACTCTGGTGGATCCATATGTGGTATATGAAAAGAACAGACATGCAATGACTCTGGTGGATCCATATGTGGTTTCTGAAAAGAACAGACTTGCAATGACTCTAGCTGTGGTTCATGAAAAGAACACACATGCAATGACACTGGTGGATCCATATGTGTTTTAGGAAAAGAACACACATTCAATGACACTGGTAGATCCATATGTGGTTTGTGAAAAGAACACACATGGTCATGTGGTTTTTGAAAAGAAGAGACATGCAATGACTCTGGTGGATCCATATGTGGTTTGTGAAAAGAACACGCATTCAATAACACTGGTGGATCCATATGTGGTTTATGAAAAAAAACACATGCAATGACTCTAGTTGTGGTTTATGAAAATAACACACATGCAATAACTCTAGTGGATCCATATCTGGTTTGTGAAAAGAACATACATGCAATGACTCTAGCTGTGGTTAATGAAAATAACACACATTCAATGACTCTAGCTGTGGTTTATGAAAAGAACACACATGCAATGACACTGGTGGATCCATGTGGTTTATGAAAAGAACAGACTTGCAATGACTCTGGTGCATCCATATGTGGTTTGTGAAAAGAACACACATGAAATGACTCTGGTGGATCCATATGCGGTTTGTGAAAAGAACACACATGAAATGACTCTAGTGGATCCTTATGTGGTTTGTGAAAAGAACAAACATTCAATGACACTGGTGGATCCATATGTGGTTTGTGAAAAGAACACACATGCAATGACTCTAGGTGTGGTTTATGAAAAGAACACACATGCAATGACACTGGTGGATCCATGTGGTTTATGAAAAGAACAGACATGCAATGACTCTGGTGGATCCATATGTGGTTTGTGAAAAGAACACACATGAAATGACTCTGGTGGATCCATATGTGGTTTGTGAAAAGAACACACATGAAATAACTCTAGTGGATCCTTATGTGGTTTGTGAAAAGAACAAACATTCAATGATACTGGTGGATCCTTATGTGGTTTATGAAAAGAACACACATGCAATGACTCTAGGTGTGGTTTATGAAAAGAACACACATGCAATAACTCTAGCTATGGTTTATGAAAAGAACACACATGCAATGACACTGGTGGATCCATGTGGTTTATGAAAAGAACAGACATGCAATGAATCTGCTGGATCCATATGTGGTTTGTGAAAAGAACACACATGAAATGACTCTGGTCGATCCTTATGTGGCTTGTGAAAAGAACACACATTCAATGACACTGGTGGATCCATATGTGGTTTGTGAAAACAACACACATGGAATGACTCTAGGTGTGGTTTATGAAAAGAACACACATGAAATGACTCTAGTTGTAGTTTATGAAAAGAACACACATGAAATGACACTGGTGGATCCATGTGGTTTATGAAAAGAACACACATGCAATGACACTGGTGGATCCATATGTGGTCTATGAAAAGAACACACATGCAATGACACTGGTTATCCATATGTCGTTTGTGAAAAGAACACACATTCACTGACTTTAGTTGTGGTTCATGAAAAGAACACACATGAAATGACACTAGGGGATCCATATGTGGTTAATGAAAAGAACATACATACAATGACACTAGTGGATCCATATGTGGTTTTTGAAAATAACACACATGCAATGACTCTTGTGGATCCATATGTGGTTTGTGAAAAGAACACACATGCAATGACTCTAGGTGTGGTTTATGAAATGAACACACATGCAATGACACTGGTGGATCCATGTGGTTTATGAAAAGAACAGACATGCAATGACTCTGGTGGATCCATATGTGGTTTGTGAAAAGAACACACATGAAATGACTATGGTGGATCCATATGTGGTTTGTGAAAAGAACACACATGAAATAACTCTGGTGGATCCATATGTGGTTTATCAAAAGAACACACATGCAATGACACTGGTGGATCCATGTGGTTTATGAAAAGAATAGACATGCAATGACTCTACTAGATCCATATGTGGTTTGTGAAAAGAACACACATGAAATGACTCTAGTGGATCCTTATGTGGCTTGTGAAAAGAACACACATTCAATGACACTGGTGGATCCATATGTGGTTTGTGAAAACAACACACATGGAATGACTCTAGGTGTGGTTTATGAAAAGAACACACATGCAATGACTCTAGCTATGGTTTATGAAAAGAACACACATGCAATGACACTGGTGGATCCATGTGGTTTATGAAAAGAACACACATGCAATGACACTGGTGGATCTATATGTGGTCTATGAAAAGAACACACATGCAATGACACTAGTTATCCATAAGTCGTGGTGGTGTCATGGCAGATGCCATGGATAGGCTAAAGGTGGGGACTAATACACACTAGGGGAATCCAGGGAGGGATAGTGAAGTGATTCTCCACATAGAAGTTTATATTTGCTTTGCCTCCAAGGTTACAAGTGCTCCTAGAGCTGTATTGGCGAGAGGAGGAAGAAGGAGCTCTCTTACTCTCACTCACAGATCACACTTAAAACCCTAGCCAAATCAGAAAAATCGGATCCCCCTATACAGAAGCCCTAGCCCTCCTTATACAGGGGGGGCTAGGTCTCCACTTAGGGCATACGTGGAGGCATATTCCTAAGAATATGCCATCTCCCAAAGTAGTAAGCCGACCGGGTTACTTTTCCCTCGCGTCACACATGCAGAGGCTACGTGAGCCTCTGTGGCGCCCGCGTCAGCCGACATGGGCATCGTCACCCTTGTCGGCTATGCCTCGGTGGTCCTTCCCTCGTCTGCTTCGCTCAGGCAGTGCGTACCGGGGCTTCTTTTGACCAGCGAGATTCCTTCCTTCTCCTAGAAGCTAGATGTGACCCGGATCATAGTTGATCCGTCCACACCCGTTCCTGCATATAAGTTAAACATGCATTTCCGACTTACTGCTTAAGTCGATTGAGACTTAGTTAGGCGAACGCCCCTGGTCCGGGTTACCCCGTGATTCGGCCTACCTAGAGGTGACCCGGCCAGCATCCGCTTTGGCCTTGTCGAACCTCGGCTAACTCGGCCTTTATACCCTGGCGTGACCCTACCCGGGGGTATCCCCCAACATTAGTCCCCGAAGCTGGTGCGGTCTTAGCTGCCTAGGACGCTAAGGCCACATCAGGTTCAATTATGTTTGACCTTTGGACGTTATTTCCGAGTTACCTCCTTGTCTCGGGTTATATGGATTTACGTTCCCCTTGCACGTTCCAAGTTTTCACTTGCCGGCCAGGTTACCACTTCAACTTGGACCTCATGGTTTTACTTTCCCTCTGCACATTCCAAGTTTTCACTTGCTGGACGGGTTACATACGGTCCTATCCGGGTCTTGCTTCCTTCTCTCGTACGTCAATCCACGTGGAGGCCAATCATTATGTTGTCTCATTTTAAGGGCCAGCACAGTAACCGCCGCAGTAATTGTCAGTCATCACTGTGTGTGGGTCACGTCCCGCCTGCCTCCTCGTTTACCGCATCAACGCGTCATGTCATGGGACCAACTCCACTATGTGGCCTTCCGTGTGGCTCCTTGCTGATTGGTCGATGCAGGTGGTACACGGCCACTGCGTGTGGCGTGCCCGCAGGACGCGATCCCACTTTCACCTCGTGGGAGAGGTTAAATAGGGGAGGGGTGCATCCCTTAGGCTTTTTCCCCTTACCGCGCCCCTCTGCCCTTTGCTCTTCTTCTTCGTATTCCTCGCAACCACACCGCTGCCAGTGCTCCCAAGCAGCAGCGCCGCCGCCACATCTTTTCCCCCACATCTCTACGTCGTCGCCACCGCTACGCGCCTCCTCCACCACGGGTCGCTGCCAATCTAGGCCTTTGCCCCCTGCCGCTGCTAGCGCCAGCGAGGGCAGCGATCATCAGATGACGGAGGAGGAGCTCGTCGTTGCTGAGCAAGAGATGGAGGAGGACTCCGCCGCTGCGGACCGTGGTGCGTGGGCCAGGTTCTGGGTCTGCTAAGATGACCTGGTCTGGCTCTACCGGACCAGACGCATCCCCGCCGGAGTCATCGCGCGCCTTGCCTCCGCCGAACTCGCCCCCTCACCCAATCCGGGTGAGTACGTTGTGTTCTTGTCGCACTTCCAACGGGGGTTTGGCTTGCCGGTCAGCGATTTCTTCCATGACTGGTTAAGCACATACGAACTCCAGCCGCACCACCTTCCTACCAACGCAATCACTTCTCTTTCTGCTTTTTCCTCTACGATCGAGGGCTACGCCGGATTATGGCCCACGAAGGAGCTATGGATCCGGTTTTTCGGCCTTCGTCGTAATGTCATTCCGAATATTCAACTCGATCTGGAGGACAAGCAGCTCACTCAATTCGGAGCTGCATCCATCTCACCCCGAAGGCTATCCGTTTTCCCTCGAGTCACCGGGCTAGACTCCTGCAAAGGATGGGCCCGGACTTTCTTTTATGTCCGAAACGAGGGCACTGAAGACTTGATCCGGCTGCTTCCCTATGCTCCGGGTCCACCTAGCCCGGAGTTGTGGGACGTTGTCCCCAAGAAGCCCACTGTATTGGCCAACCAGGTCAATAAAAGGTTCAAGGAGCTGAAGCATCTCGAGTTGCGCAACGAGGATGCCATGATCACATTTCTCCGCAACCGGATCTCCCCTCTCCAGAAACGCACTCACAAGGTGTGCCACATGAGCTGGGGTCGCGACCCCAACCGAAGCTCGTCCTTCGAGCTTAGCAACACAGAAATCTACCGCCGGGTCAAGGCGCTCTTCACCACCCACAAGGACTTCTCCTCTGAGTGGACGTGGGGAATTGAGCATTATTATTGGGATAGGCTTCCTCTCGTGGTAAGCTTCGTGCCACCAACTCTCTCCGGATTAGATCTTATGTCGGTTGTCGTCTTATTTTTAACTCCGTTGTCTTTTTTCTCCTTCAGCAATTCCTTCAGCAGACCATTGAGGATGGCACCGACCCCACCCTCAAATGCGCGCCTGACCGGGAGAGCTCGGACGAGGAAGAACCGGACCAGGAAATGTTCCTCCCAATGTCCGACGCGACCAAGCGACCCACCGATAAACTCTCTTCTATTAGAGATTGGCCCGACGATGAGGATGACTCGGATATTGAGGTGATGGAAGTTGTTGACGTTGTCCCCCTTTCTTATGCTTTTTTGGCATCAGCTAACCCCGGTGGGCAGATCCACGAGGACCCTCCCCTTGCCACGGGTGAACCTGTTCCGGCAGCGCCAAAGAAGAGGCGTGGAGCTGCATCAAGTTCCTCCTCCGGACCTTCTTAGCCCTCCAAAAGGCGAAAGAAGTCTGGAGACAAAACTGCTTCCAAGCCTGCAGGCAAGGCCCCAGCACGAAGGGCTCGGAAACCCAAGGAGCCCCTGACCTTGGATGCGTAAGCCTCTTTTCCCTCTGCAACTTATTCTTCCTTGCATTGTTTTAGTCTCTCTTCTGACATTGTTTGATTTGGCAGTGCTGCGGAGGATGTTCCCTAGAGTGGATCTAGCATCTCTTCACCGCTCCGACCTAGCCCTTCTCCCCCTCATGATGACGAGTCACGCCCGCTGAGCCCTATTCTAGAGGGTTCTGTGGCTGCTCTGGGTTCCAGCCCACCTCATCAAGAGGGGGGCAACCCCAGAGCGGGGGAGACGGACCCAGCCGAGGCAGCGGCATCCACCACTTCGGCTCCGCCACAACCAGCAACTACCGAGACTACCTCCGTACTAGCACCAACACCAGCACCAGCACCAATTCCGGCACCAGCACCAACTCCGGCAGCAAGAACATCAGCAGCAGCACCAGCTCCAGCAACAAGGGCACCAGCGCCAAGCTCCTCCGCCTCGTCCGAGTCTTCTCAGTCTCGGCGAGGAAGTACCCAGGCAGCTCCTAAGGGGAAATCTGTCGCAACCACTTCCTCTTCTCAGCAAGCCAAAGGCAAGAAAGCCCCTGACGTCACCAGGGCAGCGTCCACCGGGTCTAGAAAGTGCACCCTCACATCCATGCTTGCCCAAAAGGCTTCGGCACCGAAGGACACCCCCGCCGAGCTAACTAGTGCGCAGCAACTTGTTCTGCACACCAGTCCGGCCCTTGCTCAGGTTGAGAGGAGAGAGGCACAAGCGAAGGGCTTGGTGGCGCCCCACATGCTCAGCGGTGAGCGATATCCTCCGACCTTGATCGAGTTTATGAACAACTGGAATAAGGCGAAGTTCGTCTATAATGACGATCTCCCGGAGAAGTTCGGTCCCGCCAAATTTGCTGCTCAGATGAACACAGCCTCTAAGGCGATTAACCTCGCGGGCCGGATGATGGAGGTACGTTACTTCACCTTTTCCTTAGCATGCACTAGCAATATAACCATTAGTCCCTGAGCCTCCGGGGGAGTAACTTGTTACTCGGCCGGATGCTCCTTAGAAAACTAACGTAGCTCCCTGACAACTTCAAATATGCACAAACCTAGAGCCGGGTTAAGTTCCACTTGGCCCGGATCTTGCACACTTCGAATATGCACACACCTAGAGCCGGGTTAAATTCCACTTGGCCCGGATCTTGTACACTTCGAATATGCACACACCTAGAGCCGGGTTAAATTCCACTTGGCCCGGATCTTGTACACTTCGAATATGCACACACCTAGAGCCGGGTTAAGTTACACTTGGCCCGGATCTTGTACACTTCGAATATGCACACACCTAGAGTCGGGTTAAGTTCCACTTGGCCCGGATCTTGTACACTTCGAATATGCACACACCTAGAGCCGGGTTAAGTTCCACTTGGCCCGGATCTTGTACACTTCGAATATGCACATACCTAGAGCCGGGTTAAGTTCCACTTGGCCCGGATTTTGTACACTTCAAATATGCACACACACCTAGAGCCGGGTTAAGTTCCACTTGGCCCGGATCTTGTACACTTCAAATATGCACAAGGCCTAAGCCAAATTTTTGTATTCTCTTCAGGTGACCACCAACCGCCGGAGTGCTGAGTTCCAGCGTCTTCTGGATACCCACAAGATGATGCTCGCAAAGCACAATGCATATCTCGCTGAACATGAGAAAAGGGGTAAGTTTCTCCCTTGGCGCTTCTCCGTTTTCCTTCATCTTCCTCTGCCGAACTAATCTCATTATTTGGTTTCCGCAGCTGGGGTGGAGGCTGAGAACAAGATTATGCGAAAGAACCTGCAGCAGATCAAGGGTAAGTCCTTTTTGTCCGACCCTGCTTTGCTTTCCATCTTCTTTTCTTCTTGGCTCGGCAAACATTCATACCTTGGCTCTACCGGGTTAACATGCTATTTCAGCATCTCTTGAAGATAGTGTGCCTGTGCCTGACATGATGCTGCATTTTCTCAAACAAGCAGGGCAGCATCAGGCCAAGCTCAAAAAGAAAGACGATGAGCTTGCCCTCCTCCGAACCAAGAACGACGAGATTGCCAAGCTAAAGGCAAAAATGAAGAAAATGAAGGCGCAGCACCAAACCGAGCTTGAAAAGGCTGGCCAGGACTCCACCGAAGAGCGCGAGCGCCTCAACCTCTAAATTGCTAAGGACCGCGAACTTCTCTAGGAGGCCGACGTCAAACTCGAGTCGGCGTACGCTGAACTGGTGCAGCTCCGCCAAAGACGTGATAATTGCATCAATGAATTGACTCGGATCCATAGCCACATTTTACGTAAGTTCCTTTTCCTTATCCGGCATATTTCTTCGGGTTATCTCACATGTCTTTTCATTACTTGCTTCTCTTGTCCCATTTTTAGGCAAATTTCCAGAGGGTACTCCCATTGCGAGTGCCGCTGTTGCCAATTTCTGCCGAGAGAGGGGTACTCCCGTCGCTCCTGACGGTGAGAACATTCCTTTTGACATGGAGGACCTATTGGTCAGCCTGTCATCTCGCGTGGAAATCATCAAGAACTACGGCAAGGATCTCCTCGATGTTTTAGTCCGAGTCTTCAACACGTTCTGGCCCGGTGAGGACGCTCCGAAGAGAATCGCAATTCTTGCTGAAAAGCTGACGGAGATTGAGACCCAGCTCAACCTTTGGAGGGAGTCCGCTGGACGTGCTGCAGCTGAGACCGTTCTTCACCACATACTCACGTGGTATGAGAAGATCGATCTCAGCCTCCTGACACGCCTGCACACCGGATCCAAGTGGACCAATGACCCAGAATGGGTAGCTCGGCGCCAGGCTTGCGCCCATAGCCTCATTGAATATGCTCCCATTCACGAATGGACTGAGGGTCCGAGCTTCCTGGAAGCCGCTGGCGACGAAGAGTTCGAGAATGTTGAAGATGGTTCAGACGAGGATGGAGAGGACGATGCCTCGGATATCGAAGAAGGCGAAGATGACACCGAACTTACTCCTCCTGCTGCTCCTTAAGTAAAAACACTTCAAAACTTATCAGATCCCCGGTATGCCGGGTGGAATTGTATCCCGTACTTATGTGATATTTTGCTACTAAGTTTGTATGCCGGATTAACTTGGGCGTAGTCCCCGAGTTTCATTTTCTTGTTCGTCCAATCTTCTGGCTCGGTTTGTGTCTACCTTGATTCGGTTTTACGACTTACGAATCCGAGCTTCAAAAATTCTTTTAACAATACTTAGAAACTTTTAGGCTTAGCTCAAAGTAATTCAGCATAATAATTTGAAAGTAAATACAAGGTTAGTCCAAAAAACAAACGTCGGCTCGATTAAGTTCTTTTCCTTAGTCGTTTTTCATGTGCTACGCAATTCCAAACTTGTTCTCTTGCTTGCCATGAAGCCAATTCTTGTTGGACAGCAGCAAGTCGAAGAGTTGGGTTTTTGGTGCTCACACACTACTAATCCGGGTTAAGTAGAACAACTTACTCCAGCTGACGTAAAAATAATGAAAAACAACAAATATTATTAAGGTAGTCCCCGAGTTACTGCTCGAGGTGCCAATATTTCATTCATAAGCTCATTGCCGGCATACATACCGACATATGAGAAGACTCGGATACATACACTTCTCTGCTAAGTGTAGAAAGGACGAAGTAGAGCTACATTCCATGGACGCTTAGATTCCTCATCGGACCTGTCCGCCTTGTTCTTTTCATGTAGCTTTGCATCTATAAGATAATAAGAGTCATTGTGCAATGCTTTGCTCACGATGAACGGCCCTTCCCATGGGGGGATAATTTATGCATGCCGGCAGTACGTTGTACCAACCGGAGCACCAGATCGCCTTCCCGAAAGACTCGGGGGCTTACTTTCCGGCTATGATAGCGTCGGAGATTTTGCTAATATATGGCGGATCTGGAAAATGCCAGTTCTCTCGCTTCATCCAGCAGATCAACATCATTTTGCCGGGCTTCTTGCACTTCGGCTTCTGTGTATTGGGTGACCCTAGGCGAATCATGCTCTATGTCAGCTGGTAATACAGCTTCTGCCCCATATACCAGAAAAAACGGCGTATAGCCTGTTGATCGATTCGGAGTTGTTCTTAAACTCCACAGTACCGCTGGTAGTTCTTCTATCCAGCACCCCGCTGATCTTTGCAGCGGCTCAATGAGCCGGGGTTTTATCTCGGATAATACTAATCCGTTGGATCTTTCCACTTGTCCGTTTGATGCGGGGTGGGCTACCGAGGCTACGTCGAGTCAGATCTTCTTATCCCAGCAGAAACGCGCAAATGCTCCTTCCGCAAAATTTGTGCCATTATCAGTTATGATACTGTGTGGGTAACCGTACCTCAAGATTATATCCTTGAGAAATGTTACGGCCGTAGCCCCATCACATTTCCTGATAGGCTTCACTTCGATCCACTTTGTAAACTTGTCCACCATGACCAAAATGTGAGTCATATTTCCCCTTGCTGGTTTGAACGGGCCGACCATATCCAAGCACCATACGGCAAATGGCCATGTAATTGGTATGGTCTTGAGTTCCGACATTGGCATATGTGTCTTGGTAGCATACCTCTGACAACCATTGCATTTTCTCACCAGATCTTCTGCTTGTTCTAAGGCACTTGGCCAGTAGAATCCATGCCGGAACGCTTTTTCCACCAAGGCTCGGGATGAGGCATGATGCCCGACTCTCCTTGATGTATATCTCGGAGGATATCAAGCCCTTCTTCCGGGTCAACGCATCGCTGGAGGACATTGGTCACACTCCGTTTGTACAGCTCGGAATTGATGATCGTGTATGCCTTTTCCCTCCTCTGTGTTTGCCTGGACAGCACTTCCTCAGTGGGTAACGTTCCATCTTTCAGGAATTGAAATATAGGTAGTGCCCAAGCTGGTATCGCTCGCATAGGGAATTGAAATATAGGAATTTCCATTAGATCCACCGGCATAACTGCAACCGGATCAGGCTGAGCAGTCCCCGGGCCTCGCGAAGCAGTCCCCGGGTTCGCTGAGGTAGTCCCCGGGTTTGCTGATGCAGTCCCCGGGTTTCGCGCACCACCTCCCATGTCAATGTCCATGGGCTCAGCTCCGGATTCTGTATCTTCCGGGACATAGATTGAGTCGGTTCCTGGGGACGGCCTGATAGATGGTTTTCTGAGGTGTGCCAATGCTACACCCGGTGGAATTGCTTGTCGGGTTGATCCGAGCTTCGACCGCATGTCGGCGGCCTCATTTTCCACCCGGGGTACATGGTGAAATTCACACCCCTCAAAGTAACCAGATATCTTCTGCACATGAAATCTGTATAGTGCCATGTTTGGACCTAGGGCGTCCTACAACCCCGACACTTGCTGTATTACCAAATCCGAGTCGCCAAAGCATAGTATCCGACGTATCCCAATCTCGTTTGCCACTTTGAGCCCATGCACAAGTGCTTCATACTCAGCGACATTGTTCGATGCCGCGAAATGGATTTGCGGCACATATTTCAGCTGGTCCTTCTTTGGCGAGGTAAGCACAACTCCAGCGCCTAGCCTGGTTTTTGTTTTTGACCCGTCAAAGTGCATCCTCCAGTAGTTCGGATCTGGTGGCGGTGGTTCGTATTGTACCTCGGCCCAATCCACAAAAAAGTTCGCCACAGCTTGAGACTTGATTGCTTATCTTCTGTCATATTGTGGCGCGGAAGGAGCTAGTTCAATTGCCCATTTTGCGATTGGACCACTTGCATCCTTGTTACTCATTATCTCAGATATGGGAGCTGCACATATTACTTTGATGGGGTGCTCCTCAAAGTAATGCTTTAACTTCTTAGCTGCCATATAGACACCATATGCCACCTTTTGATAGTGTGGGTAGTTCTGCTTTGAGGCATATAATACCTCGCTCAGGTAATACACTGGCCTCTGCATCGACTTACCCTCTTCGTCGCGCTCCACCACTATCACTGCACTTACAACTCGGTTGGTTGCGGCTATATAGAGCAACATTGGCACCTTTGATAGTGGAGAGGCTAACACTGGTGCAGTGGCTAACATCTTCTTTAAGTGGGCAAAGGCTTCATCGGCCTGTGGTGTCCAAATAAACTTATCCAACTTTTTCATAAGTTGATAGAGAGGCAATTCCTTTTCTTCCAACCGACATACAAACCGACTTAACGATGCTAGGCACCCAGTGAACTTCTGGACATCGTTAAGACACTTCGGCAGCTCCATTCGTTCAATGGCCCAGATCTTAGTTGGATTAACTTCGATACCTCGGCTGGAGACGAGGAATCCGAGTAATTTTCCAGCCGGGACACCGAAGGTACATTTTTCTAGGTTAAGCTTCATTCGGAACCTTCTTAAGTTCGCGAATGTCTGCCTGATGTCGTCAAGGAGCGTTTTGCTTTCCTTGGTCTTGATAACCACATCATCCACATACACTTGTACATTTTGACCTATTTCGTCGTGCAAACATTTTTGCATACATCTTTGGTACATTGCACCTGCATTACGTAAACCAAACGGCATGGTGCGATAGCAATAAGCCCCATACGGGGTGATAAATGCGGTCTTTATTTGATCATCCGGATTCGGAGGTATCTGGTGGAAACCAGAATATGCATCAATGAATGACAACAGTTCACATGCCGCGGTTGAGTCTATGACCTGATCTATCCTTCAGTGGAAATGGATCTTTCGGACACGCCTTGTTCAGGTTCGTGTAATCGATACACATACGCCAAACCACTGCCACGTTCGGGTCATCCTTCTTCTTCTGCACCAGCACCGGATTAGAGAGCCAATCCGGATAGAGTACTTCCATGATAAATCCTGCTGCTAGCAACCGAGCTATCTCGTCTCCAGTGACTTTTCTCCTATCCTCGGCGAAGCGGCGGAGAGGTTGCTTCACCGGCCTTGCTCCGGGTCTCACGTTCAAAGAGTGCTCGGCCAACTCCCTCGGAACACCTTGCAAGTCCTGTTTTAGACCAAGCAAAAATATCCCGATTCTCATGGAGGAAGTTGATGAGATCGCTTTCCTATTTATCATTCAACCCGGCACCAATTGTTACGGTGCGCTCTGGGAACATATCATCAACAGGCACTTTCTTAGTATCCTTTGCGGCTTGGAACGAAATGCTACCATGCGGGTTACTCAACACCGGCATATACTGCTGCGCGGACTGAGCTAATGCCGCCACCTCTTGGATTTTTCTTTTCTCTTGCGCAATCACGAGTGACTCGGCTAGGTTAGACCCGGCTGAGGCACACTCAATGGAACGTCGGAAATCTCCAGCAATGGTAATCACTCCATTTGACCTGAGCAATTTCATCTTCAGATAACTGATGTGGCAGCTTGCCATGAACTTGTTCAATGCTGGTCTTCCGAGTAATGTGTGATACGCACTTTTAAAGTTCACCACCTCAAACTCCAGATTCTCGGTTCGGCAATTATCTCTCGTGCCGAATAACACGTTAACCCGGACTTTGCCTATGGGCTCACAAGAAATGCCTGGTACAATACCATGGAAAGTTGTCCTTGTAACCTGAAGCATGTTCTCCGAGATACCCAACTTGCACATTGTATCGGCATACATGATGTTAATGCTACTGCCATTGTCAATCAGTACCTTGGAGAACCTCACATTGATGTTAGGTCCAATGAATGTCGGGTCCAGCACTAACGCATACGAACCAGGACTCGGCATAAGCTTGGGATGATCTTTGATGTTTCAGGTGATTTCCTGGTCCGACCAAGGCATGTACCTCGTCACCGCTGGCATTGCCGCATTGACCTCCATATGTCGGTGCTGCAAGCTTTTCCTATCTGTTTCCTCGGTGGTAAATACATAGTAACTCTGATGATGCTCCCTGTACTCATTCCTCCCCTCATTTCCGAAGTACCTTTGATCCGGCTGATGCTGGTTTTCTACTTGATGCACTGCATCCCTTCTCTCATGGTTATCATACCTCGGTGGAGGGGGAGGCAACATTAGTTGTTGCGTGTTCGCTCCAGAGAGCAATTGTGGCCGGGGTAACTCCTGCCGAGGTTGATCATTCCGGGGTGCCTGAGCATTCCCCGAACCACCTTGTTCTATCTTACACATCCACTCACATTGCCTCGTTGTATGACCCGCTGGGTTGCTCAGATTTGGCATGTGAAATTTACACGGCTGATCCAACATCGACTCATAAGTGTACCTCGGACGGTCCTTCTTTTCCTGCCACTGTTTCTTTTGCTCTGGCGTCCAAGTTTTCTTGCCATCGCTTCTCGGAGTCCATTGCCCTCCAGTTTTCTGGCGTTGACTGCCCCCTGCTCCGGGCTGATCTTGATTCACAGCTGCAACTTGTTGCGAACTGTACCGGTGATCCGGTCTATCATCTCTCCTTTTACCTCTGTAATCATTCCTCCGGGATGATCCTGCTCCATCTCTCTGGTAGTACTCCTCATTCGACTCGTTGGACACGAGCCTAGGTTGAGTTGGATCGCCCAAGGCATACGAATCAGCAATCCGAATCATCTTTGCCAACATAGTTGGCATTTTCCTTTGCAACTTTTGCCACAGTTCGCTTGCATATCTGCATCCTTGCATAAACCACGCTATGGCCTGTGACTCTATCACGCCCTCACACGAGTTTCTCACGGTACACCACCGGGTCAAAAACTCCCGGTCCGTCTCATTCGGTCTTTGCTTGCACATAGCTAAGGTCTGTGGCCTATTTGGCCTCTGATACGTACTCGAGAAATTGCTGATGAACATTTCCTCAAAATCGATCCAGCAGTTAATACTTCCGGGCGGCAAATTGTTCAACCATACCCTTGCTGGCCCCTTCAACATCTGGGGTACGTATCTCACATCCCATCGCAAGTTACCTGTAGCAATTTTCAGAGCCGTAGCATAATTTATCAACCAATCCTCCGGCTTAGTGCTGCCGTCATACGTCTTCGTGCCTCTGGGTAACTGGAAGTTAGGTACCAGTGGCTCTTTCATGATCCGGGGTCCAAAACACGCAGGACCCGGAGGACCTTGACTTTCAATCTGCTCCGACCTATACAGTCGATCTAGTTTCAACCTGGCATCATCCGGCATCAAATCCATGCTTCCCAATCTCGGCCCTATCACATGATAGTCCGGCCTTGGGTATCCTGCATTTACCATTTCCGAATCTCCATCGTTGTACCGGTCTCGCTCTCGTGGCGCATCTCTCTGTTGCATACCTTGGCCGGCACTCTGCTCTTGCCTTGGTATATTCCGCTGCTGCGGTTGTCCTGTAGAGTTGCGCTATCCAGCATTGCCGTTAACAGCATTTCCTTGACTGGCATTGCCTTGGTCACGGTTACCTCGGCCAGCTTCACCTCGGCTTACACTCCATCCATCGTCGTTTCTTTGTACCTCTTTTGCCTTTCCTGCCCTTGTCGGGTCATACGGAACAATCTGCTTGTTTCTCCTGGC
Source organism: Avena sativa (assembly GCA_916181665.1). Taxonomy (NCBI): domain Eukaryota; kingdom Viridiplantae; phylum Streptophyta; class Magnoliopsida; order Poales; family Poaceae; genus Avena; species Avena sativa. The sequence continues at coordinate 692,284,802 of OV702289.1, forward strand.
CGAGGTTACTACCTCCTCTCTCCTTGGACCACCATGAGGAGACGATGCGGCTCTAGTGAATTTCTCCGGGTTACCCACCGCCGAATGAACGATCTTGGAGGCCCCAGCTCTCTTCGGGTTTGCCCTGAGCAGTTCCTCATTTTGCATGTTCACGATCCGAACCAACTCATTGACCCGATCTTGCTGTCTCTGACGAGCTTCACCTGTCAGACCCTCTAGCTCGGATGCAGCTGCATCCGCTGCTCTGAGGTTTTTCGCCGGGTACTGTACTTCGGCAGACCCACGGACAAACAGTTTTCTGACTCCTCAATCTGAGTATCACCTACTTTGTTCATTTCACTCATGAGATTTCTCCCCTTCACTTTTACAGCATCTACTTTATTTGCCTTTGCATACTCACGCAGCATCATGTTCAACGACTGCTGAGCTGCAGCAATCTTTTTTGCTCCCTCTAGAATTTTCTGCCTAGTTTCCTCTAGCTCGGCCTGTGCCTGAGTCGGATCTACCACTGCTGCTACCGGGTTTGCCAAGCTATCCATAGCTTCTCTCAGTACATTCTCAGGCCTCTCTAGTGGAGGACCTCTACCTTTCCTCGGTGCCTTAGGTGTTACCTCCGGATCTGGTGCCAGATCCTTGCTTGCGCCTGCGGATGAACGCATGATATGTCCACAGCAACGTAGACCTTGTGCGCACCCAACTTGACGAAGAGGCCGTTGCGCGGAAGTGGGCGCGTGCCGAAGCAGCCAGCGTTGTCGCTGACGAAGTCCAGCGCTCCAAAGCGCTGAACGAGCCCAGAGAGGATGCGTTCGCTGGTGCCGATGAGGTTTCTCGTCCGGATCTTCACCCCTGCTAGCGTCGCTAGCCCCACGGTGGGCGCCAACTGTCGTGGTGGTGTCACGGCAGATGCCATGGATAGGCTAAAGGTGGGGACTAATACACACTAGGGGAATCCAGGGAGGGATAGTGAAGTGATTCTCCACACAGAAGTTTATATTTGCTTTGCCTCCAAGGTTAAAAGTGCTCCTAGAGCTGTATTGGCGAGAGGAGGAAGAAGGAGCTCTCTTACTCTCACTCACAGATCACACTTAAAACCCTAGCCAAATCAGAAAAATCGGAACCCCCTCTATAGAAGCCCTAGCCCTCCTTATATATGGGGGCTAGGTCTCCACTTAGGGCATACGTGGAGGCATATTCCTAAGAATATGCCATCTCCCAAAGTAGTAAGCCGACCGGGTTACTTTTCCCTCGCGTCACACATGTAGAGGCTACGTGAGCCTCTAGGGCGCCCGCGTCAGCCGACATGGGCATCGTCACCCTTGTTGGCCACGCCTCGGTGGTCCTGCCCTCGTCTGCTTCGCTCAGTCAGTGCGTACCGGGGCTTCTTTTGACCAGCGAGATTCCTTCCTTCTCCTAGAATCTAGATGTGACCCGGATCATAGTTGATCCGGCCACACCCGTTCCTGCATATAACTTAAACATGCATTTCCGACTTACTGCTTAAGTCGGTTGAGACTTAGTTAGGCGAACGCCCCCTGGTCCGGGTTACCCCATGATTCGGCATGCCTTGAGGTGACCCGGCCAGCATCCGCTTTGGCCTTGCCGAACCTCGGCTAACTCGGCCTTTATACCCCGGCGTGACCCTACCCGGGGGTATCCCCCCAACACCATATGTCGTTTGTGAAAAGAACACACATTAACTGACTTTAGTTGTGGTTCATGAAAAGAACACACATGCAATGACACTAGGGGATCCATATGTGGTTAATGAAAAGAACATACATACAATGACACTAGTGGATCCATATGTGGTTTGTGAAAATAACAATCATGCAATGACTCTTGTGGATCCATATGTGGTTTGTGAAAAGAACACACATGCAATGACACTGTTGGATCCATATGTGGTCTATGAAAAGAACACACATGCAATGACACTGGTGGATCCATATGTGGTTTGTGAAAAGAACACACATTCACTGACTCTAGTTGTGGTTCATGAAAAGAACACACATGCATTGACACTGGTGGATCTATATGGGTTTTAGGAAAAGAGCACACACTCAATGACACTGGTGGATCCATATGTGGTTTGTGAAGAGAACACACATGCTCATGTGGGTTATGAAAAGAACAGACATGCAATGACTCCGGTGGATCCATACGTGGTCTCTGAAAAGAACATGCATGTAATGACTCCGGTGGATCCATATGTGGTTTGTGAAATGAACAAACATGCAATGACTCTAGTTGTGGTTCATGAAAAGAACACACATGTAATGACACTCGTGGATCCATATGTGTTTTAGGAAAAGAACACACATTCAATGACACCGGTGGATCCATATATGGTTTGTGAAAAGAACACACATGCTCATGTGGTTTATGAGAAGAACAAACATGCAATGACTCTGGTGGATCCATATGTGGTTTGTGAAAAGAACACACATTCAATGACACTGGTGGATCCATATGTGGTTTGTGAAAAGAACACACATGCAATGACTCTAGTTGTGGTTTATGAAAAGAGCACACATGCAAGCGGTGGTTTATGAAAAGAACACACATGCAATGACACTGGTGGATCCATGTGGTTTATGAAAAGAACAAACATGCACTGACTCTGGTGGATCCACATGTAGTCTGTGAAAAGAACACACGTGAAATGACTCTAGTGGATCCATATGTGGTTTGTCAAAAGAACAGACATGCAATGACTCTAGCTGTGGTTAATGAAAAGAACATAGATGCAATGACACTAGGGGATCCATATGTGGTTAATGAAAAGAACACACATGCAATGACACTGGTCGATCCATAAGTGGTTTGTGAAAAGAACAAACATGCAATGACATTGGTGGATCCATATGTGGTCTATGAAAAGAACGCACATGCAATGACACTGGTGGATCCATATGTGGTTTGTGAAAAGAACACACATTCACAGACTATAGTTGTGGTTCATGAAAAGAACACACATGCAATGACACTGGTGGATCCATATGTGTTTTAGGAAAAGAACACACATTCAATGATACTGGTGGATCCATATATGGTTTGAGAAAAGAACACGCATGCTCATGTGGTTTATGAAAAGAACAGACATGCAATGACTCTAGTGGATCCATATGTGGTTTATGTACAGAAAAGGCATTCAATGACTCTGGTGGATCCATTTGTGGTTTGTGTAAAGAATGGACAAGCAATGGCCCTAGCTGTGGTTAATGAAAATAACACACATGCAATGACTCTACTTGTGGTTTATGAAAAGAACACACATGCAATGACACTGGTGGATCCGTGTGGTTTATGAAAAGAACATACATGCAATGACTCTATTGGATCCATATGTGGTTTGTGAAAAGAACACACATGAAATGACTTTAGTGGATCCTTATGTGGTTTGTGAAAAAGAACAGACATGCAATGACTCTAGCTGTGGTTAATGAAAAGAACACACTTGCAATGACACTAGGGGATCCATATGTGGTTTGTGAAAAGAACAAACATTCAATGACACTGGTGGATCCATATGTGGTTTGTGAAAAGAACACACATGCAATGACTCTACATGTAGTTTATGAAAAGAACACACATTCAATGACTCTAGTTGTGGTTTATTAAAAGAACACACATGCAATGATACTGGTGGATCCATCTGGTTAATGAAAAGAACACACATGCAATGACTCTGGTGGATTCATATGTGGTATATGAAAATAACAGACATGCAATGACTCTGGTGGATCCATATGTGGTTTGTGAAAAGAACACACATGCAATCACTCTGGTGGATCCATATGTGGTTTATGAAAACAACGGACATTCAATGACTCCAATGGATCCATATGTGGTTTGTGAAAAGAACACACATTCAATGACTCTAGTTGTGGTTTATGAAAATAGCACACATACAATGACTCTAGTGGATCCATAGGTGGTTTGTTGAAAGAACATACATGCAATGACTCTAGCTGTGGTTAATGAAAAGAACACACATGCAATGACATTAGGGGATCCATATGTGGTTAATGAAAACAACACACATGCAATGACTCTAGCTATGGTTTATGAAAAGAACACACATGCAATGACACTGGTGGATCCATGTGGTTTATGAAAAGAACAGACATGCAATGACTCTAGTGGATCCATATGTGGTTTGTGAAAAGAACACACATGAAATGACTCTGGTGGATCCATATGTGGTTTGTGAAAAGAACACACATGAAATGACTCTAGTGGATCCTTATGTGGTTTGTGAAGAGAACAACCATTCAATGACACTGGTCGATCCATATGTGGTTTGTGAAAATAACACACATGCAATGACTCTAGTTATGGTTTATGAAAAGAACACACATGCAATGACACTGGTGGATCCATGTGGTTTATGAAAAGAACAGACATGCAATGACTCTGCTGGATCCATACGTGGTTTGTGAAAAGAACACACATGAAATGACTCTGGTGGATCCTTATGTGGTTTGTGAAAAGAAGACACATTCAATGACACTAGTGGGTCCATATGTGGTTGGTGAAAACAACACACATGGAATTACTCTAGGTGTGGTTTATGAAAAGAACACACATGCAATGACTCTAGCTGTAGTTTATGAAAATAACACACATGCATTGACACTGGTGGATCCATGTGGTTTATGAAAATAACACACATGCAATGACACTGGTGGATCTATAAGTGGTCTATGAAAAGAACACACATGCAATGACACTGGTGGATCCATATGTCGTTTGTGAAAAGAACACACATTCACTGACTCTAGTTGTGGTTCATGAAAAGAACACACATGCAATGACACTAGGGGATCCATATGTGGTTAATGAAAAGAACATACATGCAATGACACTGGTGGATCCATATGTGGTTTGTGAAAATAACACACATGCAATGACTCTTATGGATCCATATGTGGTTTGTGAAAAGAACACACATGCAATGACACTGGTGGATCCATATGTGGTCTATGAAAAGAGCACACATGCAATGACACTAGTGGATCCATATGTGGTTTGTGAAAAGAACACACATTCACTGACTCTACTTGTGGTTCATGAAAAGAACAGACATGCAATGACACTGGTGGATCCATATGGGTTTTAGGAAAAGAAGACACATTCAATGACACTAGTGGATCCATATGTGGTTTGTGAAGAGAACACACATGCTCATGTGGTTTATGAAAAGAACAGACATGCAATGACTCTGGTGGATCCATATGTGGCCTCTGAAAAGAACATGCATGTAATGACTCTGGTGGATCCACATGTGGTTTGTGAAAAGAACAGACATGCAATGACTCTAGCTATCACTAGTGGAAAACGGGCCTCCAGTCCCGGCCCGTAAGGGGCTTTAGTCTCGGTCCTGGTAACCGGGACTAGAGGTGCGGGACTAAAGGCCCACCCATTAGTCCCGGCCCTCTTACCTGCCGGGAACAATGGGCATCCACGTGGCTGTCTCTACGGGCGCTGGGTGCGCCCCCATTAGTCTCGGTTCGTATTACGAACCGGGACAAATGGTTCTCTGCCGCGACAGCATTTTAGGCACTTTCTCTGCCGCGGCCAAGAATTTAATTTGTATTCTTTTTTTCATTTCAAAATAGTTTTCTACGCTACCACATACCGTACATGTTCGTGCATACATAAGATAACTTCTCTTAAGATCGAGCATACAGTTATATACATGATAGTTACACATGGAGATCACAATTATCGGGACTAGAGCCCGTCTATTCAATTACACGGTCGGGGATCGTCGGCGCCTATTCACACTAAATTCACCGGCGTCATCTATCATCTCGTTCATCAAGAATCTTGCCAGTTCTTCAGCAATTGCTACTACGTGTTGCTATCGTAGGAGCTGATCCCGCATTTTCTCGAACTATATAGGAAAAGGAGATCAATATGAATATCAATAATGATAACAAAAAGTGACGGTAATAAAAATAATGTTATGAATGTATTGCTTACATTGACTCTATAATCATTCAGCTCACTGGTAAACGTGCGAATGAACTCGCAAACGTAGAATCCACATAGATTCGTCCCCTGTGGCTGCCTCGCGCACTTTACGAGAATAAAATTCAATCAAAATAATAATCATGCATCATAATTGTATTGAAACTAGAAGTAAAGAGATGCGCCTACTACTTACCGAGATCGGCTTAAACGTCATCTTCTCAGTAAAGTCACCCGTAACTGCACTCTTGAACTGGTTCCAAACCCTACCCGGTAAAGAAAATGAATGAGTTATTTATTACGTGATATCTCAGGAAATCAACGAAAGAGACCGCTGTAGCGCAAAAATTACCTCTGGAGCATGTCCTGCATGTCACTAAACTGTTCTAGGGGTCTCTTTAATGGGTCCATGACTTCAACTCTTCCCTTATCAAGTTGAATGTCCATGAGAATCCAGTGGAAACTGTACACGTTTATATATACATCAGTAACTCATCAATTACACTTAACATCGAGTAAGCAAAAGAGAATGTGTACAATAGAGTAAGACACTCATGCGAAATTGTAAGGATACAGTATGTGGTCATAGAAATTTTGCTCCGTTAGAAATCTTAGAAGGTTTTCCTGTGTTTCCTCGGGTTTTTCCTTTAGCGTCCGACAATGTATTTTATCTGGGTCAATGATCCCAACACTGAAGATTGACCTTCTTTTACATTCCATGATCTTCATTCTGCATAATAATAGAGTACAAAAGGATATAATTAGGATAATTACATGCAATGAACTGAACAACTAAAAAAATGAACAGCTTATATATAGACAATGAATTCAACAACTTACAGACAATAGCAACTCATGAGACTTTTGTCGATGGCGTCGAAAGTGTATAACTAGAAGAGTTCTAGAAACTCAACATGGACCTCTTCTTCTCGGAAGTAGTAGTCATGTGGGACTTTCGCCACGATCATTATTCTCTCCTCCTTTACGGCATTCAAGTACCATTTATGTAAACTCCGCATTTGTGTTGGCAGTTGTTGGAACTGCTCAAAGCTGACCAGAGGCTTCCCTGGGACATATGTAGGGACTACCTGAGCCTTGGGTAACTTGTCGCCCTGGGAACCTAGCAATTACTCAACAGTCACATTCATAGCGGCCACAAGCTTCTTAGCTTCTTCCATATCCTGCTGGGGAGTGTCATAGGATACCACCTTGAGGGGTGGGGTCGATTTTTTGGCCTGTTCCCCGAGCTGGGGGACGTCTTTTCTTTTCCCGGTTGCACTTTGACTTGATGATTTGCTCCCGCTTGCACTTCTACTTGATTTGCTCTTCTTCACTTCCTTCTGAAGTGTGCGTCGATAGTCATCTGGCTTATGGTGCAAGTCATATTGCGATTTTGTGTTCAGAAAAGAAAGTGCATACGCTTTTTGCTTCTCGGTGTATACCGGGGCGGGCTCGGGTTTCTTCTTTTGAAGCTGCGCAACACATTCGGCCTTTACGATCATGTCGGTTTCCTCGTCAGTACGATCGTAAGGTCTGATAGAAAGATTCTTATGAGGTACTCTTGGGAGGGGCAACATTTGTCGTTTTGGGCTCCTGCGTCGTTTAGTACTAATCGGAGGCTGCGGCGGAGATCGAGATGGACTCGGGCTGTGGTGGTCGTAGTCATGGGGTGGGCTTCTTGGAGGTGATGGAGGTGAAGGTGACATGCGACCACTCGGAGGCGGTGTTGGCTTTGACATCCATCCTGGAAGCTTGATGTTGTTCTTGTCCCATAGAATGATACCACCCAGTACTTCTCCGAGTGTCCTTTCACCTTCAGGTCCAGGGATGTCAAGATCCATTGAGTCCCACCCCATTGCGATTTCATCCACACCAACTTTAGCATAGCCAGCTGGAATCTCACGGCCATGCCAGCGTGCGCCAGGTGGACAACGTAAAGCACATCCGACCGCCACCTTGATGGATAGGTTATTCACCTTCTGATGGAGCTCACAAGATGCCTGCTCCTTGATTCCATCCACGGGGTAGCCGGGACCGCCATCTACCATACGTGCATCGTTAGAAGGGACCTCCGATTCAGCCACGCTGCTTTTCCGCTGAGATGGGACGGCGGTAATATTGAGTACAGGATCTTGCAGGCACGCTGCTCCTCGAAGTTCGTCAATCTGTTGCTGATGCATTCGAAGTGTTCCTATCAACTCGGTGAACTTATCTCCCTCCTCCTCCTGCCATCGCCTCTTTGCTCTCTCTCGGCTCCTATAAGTATCTCTGTCTTTGGGAAACCCCATCTCCCACGTATAACTAGGGCCAAGGCCTCGTACACGTCCTCCACGTTCGTCATTCCCGAGGACCTTTGTCAGCAAGTCTTTCTCTCTATCGGGACAGAACTTTGTTGTCCCTGCTTTAATCTCCTTCACCACTTTCTGCCATGTATCTCGGGGTATCCTAATCCCGTCACTGCAAATAAGGTCCCCTGTACTTTCGTCATACTCATTCCCATGCCCAAGGAACCAATTCCTTGCCCTCAGATCCCATTCTTCGTGTATTGGTTTTGGAGTGATCCCTTTAGCAAGCAACTCATTCTCTTTAGCATCCCACTTTGGCATGGCAGCCGCGTAGCCCTCTGGCCTCAGGTGATGGTGATATTTCTTCATCGCGGCATTTTTCTTGTTTTTTCCGACATTTCCATAGCAGGTTGTGACTCCTTGTACTTCACAAATGCATCCCAGTTAGCCTGCTGCTTCGTTAGATAGCATTCAAATTTAGGAGTCTTCTTCGCCTTCTGATACTTTTGCCATAATGCTTTCTTCCAGTTCTTGAATAGTTCGGCCATCTTCGTAAGAGTCCACTGCTTGACTTTCTTCCTCAATGCAGCTGTGTCGACATCATCCTCACATTCTGGTAGGGTGAAATGTGTCATGAGGTCATTCCAAAGACCCTCTTTGCACCTGTCGGAGACATACTCACCCTCTTTCGCCCCTTTGGTCTTATTCCACTCTCAAACGGTGATCGGGATGCGATCCCTAACCATAACTCCGCATTGTTGTTTAAATATAGTTTTAGCCTTTTCGGGTTCCACCGGTTCACCCCGTGGTGATACCCGCGTAATTGTATAATGCGTAGATGCGTCCAACTTTTTGGTCGGGCCTCGTTTGGAATATTTTTTGCTCGATGTGGAGGCCTAAGAGAAGAAACATTCGTCAATTTATATATATATATACAACTAAGTTAATGCATCTACTGATCACCAGACTTCATATATATACCTCGCCGGAGGCTTCTCCACCACCGGAGCCGCCGGCTTCTCCACCACCGGAGCCGTCAGCTTCTCCTTGATCATTTCGGTCGACCTCCTCTCCCTCACCGGAGGGGTTCAAATAAATCGACCGAGATTCGGGTGGATCAACATGGGGGGTGTCGTTGATCATATCCTCGAGAATTTCTTCTTGTGCTAGGTCTCTCTGGATTGGATCCATAGTTTTCTACAAAATGCACACAATAACATTTTTCATTCAATATTGCTGCATAAAATAATACTAAACAATAATATGAACACGCAATTTGCTACCACCCTAAGTCCGGGGGCCCGCGAGCACTACCACATTAACCCTAAGTCCGGGGGCCCGCGAGCACCACCACCCTAACCCTAAGTCCGGCTGCCCGCGAGCACTACCACCCTAACCCTAAGTCCGGGGGGCCGCGAGCACCACCACCCTAACCCAAAGTCCGGATGCCCGCGAGCACTACCACCCTAACCCTAAGTGCGGGGCCCCGCGAGCACTACCACCCTAACCCTAAGTGCGGGGCCCGCGAGCACTACCACCATAACCCTAAGTCCGGTTGCCCGCGAGCACTACCACCCTAACCCTAACTGCGGGGCCCCGCGAGCACTACCACCCTAACCCTAAGTGCAGGGCCCGCGAGCACTACCACCCTAACCCTAAGTCCGGCTGCCGCGAGCACTACCACCCTAACCCTAAGTCCGGGGGGCCGCGAGCACCACCACCCTAATCCTAAGTCCGGCTGCCCGCGAGCACTACCACCCTAACCCTAAGTGCGGGGCCCACGAGAACTACCACCCTAACCCTAAGTGCGGGGCCCGCGAGCACTACCACCCTAACCCTAAGTGCGGGGCTCGCGAGCACTACCACCCTAACCCTAAGTGCGGGGGCCCGCGAGCACCACCATACTATATACTACACTAACATATTATATAATAAACTAATTAACATACTACACTAATATATACTACTAAAAAAATAAAAAATACACTTTATATTACACTACTATATACTACTAAAAAATAAAAAATATACTACACTAATTAACATACTACACTAATATGTAGTACTAAAAAATTAAAAAATACACTTTATATTACACTACTATATACTACTAAAAAATAAAAAATATACTACACTAATTAACATACTACACTAATATATACTACTAAACAAATAAAAAATACACTTTATATTACACTACTATATACTACTAAAAAATAAAAAAATATACTACACTAATATATACTACTAAAAAAATAAAAAATACACTTTATATTACACTACTATATACACTAATTAACATACTACACTAATTAACATACTACACTAATATATACTACTATATATTAAAAAATACACTTTATATTACACTACTATATACTACTAAAAAATAAAAAAATATACTACACTAATTAACATACTACACTAATATATACTACTATATATTAAACTACTAATATATTACACTACAAAAATAATATTACAATTCTACAAAAAAAAGAGGAGCCGCCGGCGCCTGGCCGGCTCGCGCCTGCGCCCGCTCACCAGCTGCCAGTCGCCGGCCAGGCGCCAGCCGGCCAGCGCGCGCGGGGGGAGCGAATGGGAGGGGGCGGCCCGGCCTGCTCGCCTACAGTGTCGGCGCCGCCGCGCCGTCGCGTAGCCGGATGGGGGAAGCGAAGGGGAGGGGGTGCGGGGTACCTATGGCGGGGGCGCGCGCGGCGGCTGGAGTGGCGGTGGCGATTGGGGGCGGTGGCGGCGACGGTTGGGGTGGTAGCGGCCGGAGAATCGGGCAGCCTGCCGGCGTCAGTTCGTCCTTCGCATGTGGGGGAGTGCTCTGCGTGGGAAGAAGGGGCGTGCGGAGAGAAGAAGGCGCGTCAAATGTATAGTGGGGGACCTTTAGTCCCGGACCGTATAACGAACCGGGACTAAACAGTTTAGTCCTGGTGCGTTATACAGACCGGGACTAAAGGTCCCCCACTTTAGTTCCGGTGCGTGCCACCCACCGGGACTAAAGGGTTTTCGGCCCAGTCCAACAAGCGCGCGCCAACGCCACACCTTTAGTCCCGGTGTGTAGCATATTATTTTCAATTAGCATATTTTAAAAAAATCACCCTTGGGCACGCCTATTTAAAAAAAATCAATTAGCATATTATTTAAACATTTGAATTTTACAGTTTTTGCATACTTATAAATTTGAAAAAAAATTCAACATGAAAAGTTCTTGAATTTGAATAAGTAATCCAAATCTATTTTCTGTTTTATAAAATAATTATTCTAACTAGTGAAACTAATAACCATTTTGCCATTTTCAATTTAAAAATGCATTAAATATTATATTTTGCATATTTTTGAATAAGTGATTCAAATCAATTTTCTATTTTATAAAATACTTATTCTAACTAGTCAAACTATTAACCATTTTGCCATTTTCATTTTAAAAATGCATTAAATATTATATTTTGCATATTTTTGAATAAGTGATTCAAATCAATTTTCTGTTTTATAAAATAATTATTCTAACTAGTCAAACTATTAACCATTTTGCCATTTTTATGTAATTCCGACGCTCCGGTGGTCTTCCTCCAGCGAAACCCTAGACCGGGGGCCCCGGATCGTTTACCCCGCCTTATTTTTTCCCGCCCGTTCTCTTCCGGATCGTAGCCTCTTTAGGGTTTAGGGTTTAGGGTTTTGGTTTAGAGTTTAGGGGTTAGGGTTTAGGGTTTTTGGTTTAGGGTTTAGGGTTTTTAGTTTAGGGTTTAGGGTTCCCTCCTCTGACTTAGGGTTTTTGGTTTAGGGTTTAGGGTTTTTGGTTTAGGGTTTAGGGTTTTTGGTTTAGGGTTTAGGGTTTTTAGTTTAGGGTTTAGGGTTCCCTCCTCTAACGTAGGGTTTAGGGTTTAGGGTTTAGACTCATATCTGCCGCCTCTCTCCACTCTATCCCATGGCTTCCACCATACCTCTAACCCCAGGGAGGCGGAGATGGAGTCTTTCACGGGCTAGCAGGAAAATATTTTCCGAGGCGGAACTTCCGAAGATGCCATAGGGCGTGTGCACCAAGGGCATCTTCGAGAAGTTCCGCCACGGGAGATTTCCCAACCCTTTCCTCCATTCATGGGGATGAAACTCTCCATCCATGTTGGCTTGGTCGTTGCCATAGCACATCTAGACTCATATCTGCCGCCTCTCTCCACTCTATCCCATGGCTTCCACCATACCTCTAACCCTAGGGAGGCGGAGATGGAGTCTTTCACGGGATAGCAGGAAAATATTTTCCGAGGCGGAAATTCCGAAGATGCCATAGGGCGTGTGCACCAAGGGCATCTTCGAGAAGTTCCGCCACGGGATATTTCCCAAGCCTTTCCTCCATCCATGGGGATGAAACTCTCCATCCATGTTGGCTTGTTGAGTTGCTTGCCATGGCGTATCGATGCTCCTTTTATAGGCACGGCGTCGCTTCTACTTTGTCTTCTTCCTCCGACAGGGCGTCGTGCGCTACATGCTTTATCTCATCGAGCAGTGCGTCCACCCACGTGTCCTTATCCTACCGATAGCTTTAGTCCCAGTTTGAGCCCCCACCCGGTACTAAAGGTTACCCACGCGTCCTTATCCCACCGATAGTTTTGTTAGATGACACAAAAACCACCTTTAGTCCCGGTTGCACCCACCAGCCGGTACTAAAGGTTAGCCACCCCCCAGATAAGGCCCTCCCAGATAAGCCTCCCCCAGATAAGGCCCCCCCATCTTTTGTCCCGGTTTGAGCCCCCACCCGGGATGAAAGTTTCCCGCGCCACTGCGTTCCCGTGCTTTCCACCGGTTCCCACCTCTGTCTTCCCGCCATTTTTTCAGTATATATATGTACGCTTGGCCTCCATTTACATATCACATCTAGACTCATCATTCTCTTCCCATGGCTTCCATTGTATCTCTAACCACCCGGGAGGCGGAGGCGCTTTGCGCCTCCAACTACCCCTGCCCACCGGGCTACCGCGTCCCCACCAGCTGGATGCTGAGCACTGGAGGCATGCCGGTCCCTCCTGTCCCTCTAGGTGTGGAGTGCCGGATGGCCATCACGAACCACTACTACCTCGAGCTCACGCCAGAGCAGCGGAGGAATCCCAACTAGCATCCCGACTATTTCCCGACTTGGGAAGCCTTCTTCATCAATCGGCGTGAGAGGGCGCTCGCCAGGCACGAGGAGGACGGCCCACCTCCTTCGAACTTCAATGAGGCCGGCCGTCGGCTGTGGTGGCGCGGCCGGACTCTCTAGAGTGTCATGGCCTACAACACGACCGGCAATAACCCCCGCCTGTGGTACCCTCAAATCCATCCCACGTGTGCCCAACCTTCAAGGTTCAACTACGGCGACCCCGACGACGACAGCGATGACGGCGCCGACGACTACGACGACTACATTGGCGCGTATTACAGGGCTAGGCAGGAGCATGACTGAATCACTCCAACCATTAGGCATGTTTCTTAATTTTCAGTTGTGCTATGTATCCTTAGTGTTTGTGGGTTCCTTCTCTTGTGATGGTTCCTTCTCTTTTTGTGATCACCTACCGCGGCTCAGAATGTCTAGTTTGATTGAGCAAGATGTATTACATGAAAGGGGACCTTTATGTCTCAAATAAAAGGATTAATACATTACATAGATTTATGTCTCAAATAAAAGGTTTAATTACATAGATTTATGTCTCAAATAAAAGGTTTAATACATTATTACACATCACCAACATCTAGTGTTGTGGTTTTCTTCTGCACCGTAGCCATGGAGAATCTTCATCATTTAACAGAATGCTTGGGTTAGTTTTCACTTTGATGGGCGGAATTTCATGAAACTTATTGTAATCTTCTGACATGTCTGTCTTGTCATCCACTCCCATGATGTTTCTTTTCCCTGAAAGAACTATGTGGAGCTTTGGCTCATCGTATTTTGTACTCTTTTGCTTATCTTTCCTTTTTCTCGGTTTGGTAGACATGTCCTTCACATAGAAAACCTGAGCCACATCGTTGGCTAGGACGAATGGTTCATCCATGTACGCAAGATTGTTGAGATCCACTGTTGTCATGCCGTACTTTTCGTCTACATGTACCCCGCCTCCTGTCAGCTTGACCCATTTGCACCGAAACAAAGGGACCTTAAAAGTAGGTCCATAGTCAAGTTCCCATATCTCCTCTATGTACCCATAATATGTGTCAATCTGCCCATTGTCATCTGTTGCATCAATGCGGACACCACTGTTTTGGTTGGTGCTCTTTTTATCTTGGGCGATCGTGTAAAATGTATTCCCATTTATCTCGTACCCTTGGAAAGTACATATAGTCGAAGATGGTAACCTGGCCAACGAGTACAACTCATCTCCAACAGTGGTATTATTCATGAGATGTTTCTGCAATCAATTGCCAAAATTCTTCTCGTGTTCCCCTTTAATCAAGGTTTCAGGCTTCCCCGGGTTTTCAGAGCGTAGAATATTCTTGTGTTTCTCGATATATGGAGCCACCATGGTGGAATTGTGTAGAACTATGTAGTGTGCTTGAGTGAAAGAATGCCTGTCCCTACATACCATTGATTTCCTTCCTAGTGTGCCTTTTCCAGTCATCCTCCCCTCATATCGAGAATCAGGAACACCAATCGACTTAAGGTCAGGAAGAAAGTCAACACAAAACTCAATGACCTCCTCTATTCCATAGCCCTTGGAGATGCTTCCTTCTGGCCTAGCATGGTTATGAACATATTTCTTTAAGACTCCCATGAACCTCTCGAAGGGGAACATATTGTGTAGAAACACAGGACCGAGAATTCTAATCTCTTCGACTAGGTGAACTAGGAGGTGCGTCATAATATTGAAGAAGGATGGCGGGAACAACAACTCGAAGCTGACCAGACATTGTACCACATCAATCTGTAACCCTGATAGACTTTCTCGATCGATTACCTTCTGAGAAATTGCATTGAGGAATGCACATACCTTCACAGTGGCTAGTCGAACATTTTCTGGTAGAATTCCCCTCAATGCAACCGGAAGCAATTGCGTCATAAGCACATGGCAGTCATGAACTTTAGGTTTTGAAATTTTTTCTCTTTCATATTTACTATTCCCTTTATATTCGACGAGAAGCCAGACGGGACCTTCATACTAAAAAGGACTTCAAAAAATATTTCCTTCTCTTCTTTGGTAAGAGCGTAGCTGGCAAGCCCTTGAAACTGCCTTGGATGCTTGTCGTCTCGTCCTTTATGATGTTGCTGGTCCTCCCGTGCTGTCGGGGTATCTTTTGACTTCCCATACAAGCCCAGGAAGCCTAGAATATTCACGCAAAGATTCTTCATCAGGTGCATCACGTCGATTGTAGAGCGGACCTCATGCACTTTTCAATAGGGTAGCTCCCAAAATATAGATTTCTTTTTCCACATGGGTACGTGTCCGGTAATGGGGTCTTTCGGAACAGGTTGTCCTCCAGGACCCTTTCCAAAGATTACATCCAAATCCTTGACCATATCAAATACATCAGCACCACTACAGGGGACAGGCTTCGTCCGGGTTTCTGCCTTGCCATTGAAATGCTTGCCTTTCTTCTTTAAAGGATGACTGGGAGGAAGAAAACGAGGATTGTACGGGTACACATTCTTTCTACATTTATCTAGATATATACTTTCAGTCTCATCTAAACATTGCATGCATGCATTGTATCCTTTGTTCGTCTGTCCTGAAATGTTACTAAGAGCAGGCCAATCATTGATGGTTACGAACAGCAACGCTTGTAGGTCAAATTCCTGTTGTTTGTGCTCATCCCACACACGTACACCTGGTTTGGCCCACAACTGTAGAAGTTCATCAACTAATGGCCTTAGGTACACATCAATGTCGTTGCCGGGTTGCTTCGGGCCTTGGATGAGCACTGCATCATAATGAACTTCCGCTTCATGCACAACCAAGGAGGAAGGTTGTAGATACATAGAGTCACGGGCCAGGTGTTGTGACTGCAGTTCTGCTCCCCAAAAGGATTCATGCCATCGGTACTTTGACCAAACCATAAGTTCCTTGCATCACCAGCAAAGTCCAGGAAGTCTCTCTCGATTTTTCTCCACTGCCGACCATCAGCAGGGTGCCTCAACATCCCGTCTTTCTTACGGTCTTCCATGTGCCATCGCAACAACTTGGCATGCTCTTTATTTCTGAACAAACGTTTCAACCGTGGTATTATAGGAGCATACCACATCACCTTGGCAGGAACCCTCTTCCTGGGTTGCTCGCCCTCAACATCACCAGGGTCATCTTTTCTGATCTTATACCGCAATGCAGTGCATACCGGGCATTTATCCATATTCTCGTACTTCTCACCGCGGTAGAGGATGCAGTCATTAGGGCATGCATGTATCTTCTGCACGTCTAATCCTAGAGGGCAGACAAGTTTCTTTGCTTCGTACGTACTGGAGGGCAATTGGTTATTTCTTGGAAGCAGCTTCTTCATTATTACCAGCAGCTTTTCAAATCCCGAGTTAGTCATACCGGTCTCTGCCTTCCACTTCAACAATTCTAGTGTGCTACCCAGCTTCTTCTGGCCATCTTCACAAGTTGGATACAGCAATGTGTTGTGGTCCTGTAACATCTGCTTGAACTGCAACCTCTAGTTTTCTGTGACGCAGTCTCGCCTTGCATCACTAATGACCCGAACAAAATCATCAATGGGCTCATCTGGTTCCTGTTCTTCACCCCCTTCTTTTTCATTATCTTCAACTGCGGTATCATCGTATTCAGGGAACATACATCAGTAGTTTTCATCATCGTTCTCTTCTTCATCGCTGTCTTCCATCATAACCCCTCTTTCTCCGTGCTTGGTCCAAACATTATAGCCGAACATGAAAGCGGACCGAAGCAGGTGGCTCTGAATGACTCTTGAGGAAGTGTGAGCCTGCTCATTCCGACATTCAACACATGGACAACACATAAAACCATCCCGCCGTTTGTTCGCCTCGGCCACAAGGCGAAAAGAACGCACGTCTTCTCTGTAAGCATCAGAGCGTCGGTCACCGTACATCCATGGGTGGCTCATCTGCATCATACAACCATGCATATATATCAAATGCAATCACGATGCTTAAATTAGTACCGTGCAGTCAAAACGAGAAAATAGTTGCTAACCTTTTAGGACACTTCAAAACAAAGAGGAGAAACACCTCATATCATATTTTGTCTTGTGTGAACTCAAGTGGCATCGCTCTAATAGGCATTTCACCGAACACCTCTAGTGCATATGAAGAAAAAAAGTTAGCACAAAGTTATACCCACCTCTCACATATGAAAAAAATAGGGGAGAGTGGAGGGTTGGGTGCATATATATAGGGCTAGGCCATTAGTCCCGGTTTGAGATACAAACCGGGACTAAAGGTTCTGCCAGGAGCTCGCGCGCCGTCCTAGACCCATTTGTCCCGGTTTGTATCTCAAACCGGGACTAATGGTTCCTTACGGATCGGGACATAATGCCTCGGCCTCCTCGGGCCGTCTGGTCCGGACCATTAGTCCCGGCCCCAGCCACGGCCGGGACTAATGGCCCGAACCAAAGGCCCATTTTCTACTAGTGTGTGGTTCATGAAAAGAACACACATGCAATGACACTCGTGGATCCATATGTGTTTTAGGAAAAGAACACACATTCAATGACACCGGTGGATCCATATGTGGTTTGTGAAAAGAACACGCATGCTCATGTGGTTTATGAGAAGAATAAACATGCAATGACTCTGGTGGATCCATATGTGGTTTGTGAAAAGAACACACATTCAATGACACTGGTGGATCCATATGTGGTTTGTGAAAAGAACACACATGCAATGACTCTAGTTGTGGTTTATGAAAAGAACACACATGCAAGCGGTGGTTTATGAAAAGAACACACATGCAATGACACTGGTGGATCCATGTGGTTTATGAAAAGAACAAACATGCAATGACTCTGGTGGATCCATATGTGGTCTCTGAACAGAACACACGTGAAATGAATCTAGTGGATCCATATGTGGTTTGTCAAAAGAACAGACATGCAATGACTCTAGCTGTGGTTAATGAAAATAACATAGATGCAATAACACTAGTGGATCCATATGTGGTTAATGATAAGAACACACATGCAATGACACTGGTGGATCCATAAGTGGTTTGTGAAAAGAACACACATGCAATGAAACTGGTGGATCCATACATGGTCTATGAAGAGAACACACATGCAATGACACTGGTGGATCCATATGTGGTTTGTGAAAAGAACACACATTCACTTACTCTAGTTGTGGTTCGTGAAAAGAACACACATGCAATGACACTGGTGGATCCATATGTGTTTTAGGAAAAGAGCACACATTCAATGATACTAATGGATCCATATGTGGTTTCTAAAAATAACACATATGCTCATGTGGTTTATAAAAAGAACAGACATGCAATGACTCTGGTGGATCCATGGTTTATGTACAAAACAGGCATTCAATGACTCTGGTGGATCCATATATGGTTTGTGTAAAGAACGGACAAGCAATGACCCTAGTTGTGGTTAATGAAAAGAACATACATGCAATGACTCTAGCTGTGGTTTATGAAAAGAACACACATGCAATGACACTGGTGGATCCATGTGGTTTATGAAAAGAACAGACATGCAATGACTCTGTTGGATCCATATGTGGTTTGTGAAAATAACACAGATGAAATGACTCTAGTGGATCCTTCTGTGGTTTGTGAAAAAGAACAGACATGTAATGACCCTAGTTGTGGTTAATGAAAAGAACACACATGCAATGACACTAGGAGATCCATACGTGGTTTGTGAAAAGAACACACATTCAATAACACTGGTGGATCCATATGTGGTTTGTGAAAAGAACACACATGCAATGACTCTAGCTGTGGTTTATGAAAATAACACACATTCAATGACTCTAGATGTGGATTATTAAAAGAACACATATGCAATGATGATGGTGGATCCATGTGGTTAATGAAAAGAATACACATGCAATGACTCTAGTGGATCCATATGTGGTTTATGAAAATAACAGACATGCAATGACTCCGGTGGATCCATATGTGGTTTGTGAAAAGAACACACATGCAATGACTCTAGTGGATCCATATGTGTTTTGTGAAAAGAACACACATGCAATGACTCTAGTTGTGGTTAATGAAAATAACACACATGCAATGACACTAGGGTATACATATGTGGTTAATGAAAAGAACACACATGCAATGACACTAGTGGATCCATATGTGGTTTGTGAAAAGAACACACGTGCAATGACATTGGTGATTCCATATGTGGTTTATGAAAAGAACACACATGCAATGACACTGGTGGATCCATATGTGGTCTATGAAAAGAACACACATGCAATGAAACTGGTGGATCCATATGTGGTTTGTGAAAAGAACACACATTCACTGACTCTAGTTGTGGTTCATGAAAAGAACACACATGCAATGACATTGGTGGATTCATATGTGTTTTAGGAAAAGAACACACATTCAATGACACTGGTGGATCCATATGTGGTTTGTGAAAAGAACACACATGCTCATGTGGTTTATGAAAAGAACAGACATGCAATGACTTCGGTGGATCCATATGTGGTTTACGAAAAGAACAGACAAGCAATGACTCTGGTGGACTCGTATGTGGTTTGTGAAAAGAACATACGTGCAATGACTCTAGCTATGGTTAATGAAAAGAACATGCATGCAATGACACTGGTGGATCCATATGTAGTTTGTGAAAATTACACGCATGCAATGACTCTAGTTGTGGTTTATGAAAAGAACACACATCCAATGACTCTAGTTGTGGTTTATTAAAAGAATACACATGCAATGACACTGGTGGATCCATGTGATTTATGAAAAGAACAGACATGCAATGACTTTGGTGGATCTATATGTGGTTTATGAAAAGAACATACATGCAATGACTCCGGTGGATCCATATGTGGTTTGTGAAAAGAACACACATGCAATGACTCTATTGGATCCATGTGGTTTATGAGAAGAACACACATCCAATGAACTCTAGTGGATCCATGTGGTTTATGACAGTAACACACATCCAATGAACTCTAGTGGATCCATGTGGTTTATGAGAATAACACACATGCAATGAACTTAGTGCATCCATGTGGTTTATGAGAAGAACACACATCCAATAAACTCTAGTGGATCCATCTTGGCATAATTTGATGCATGCCATGATGTATTTCATTGTACAAGACACTCACTTTCCATTTTTATACTACTTAGTTTTGCCCTTGGTTTTTTGATACTACTCAGTTTTGCCCTCTCTCTCTCTTTCGTAGAAGCCCAAACCTATACTCACTATGTCTGCTACACCCTGATTGGTTGTCATAGTTGTCACATGTATCATGCGCACCAACCGTTGATCCTGTGTGATCCAACAAGGATCATTGCACATGGCATGCCCTTCACAGTACAGCATGACACAACACAGATGTCTCCTTCAGCGAGACTTCTACAAGAAGGAACACGAAGCCATCCATGGAAAAAGTCGTTGAGTGGTCATGTCATGTTTAATCAAGTCTGAAAATCTTACTACTGCTACTACTATGCCACAACACATGCGTCGTCGAGTGCACGGTCATCGACGGGCAGCTGCAATTTATTGCCACTTGATTTTAATAAGACATATCCCATTTTTACACAGTGGCTCTCAATCTCACTTCCAACTGGGCCCCACCTTAAGAAACTTCCACGCATTAGCCGGAGGCCGAAGAGCTGAGAAATAGGTCTCGAGAGGGGCCCTCGACGAGATCTAACGTCTCCACTTTCATCGAGTCCCTCATAGTCATCCACACATCCCTCTACCCAATCTGGCGCAACCCCACAATTCTCGCAGTATAGCCACCTACCTTCTCCTCTACATTTCCCCTTTTAATTATCGCCAATTTTATGGCTGTGTCAAACTTCGTACATAGAAATTGTGTATGCGCCCTTTGCATGCAGCTGAATACAGAACTGCCATGCATGGCCTGGGAAAAAAAGTGATGTACCATGCGCGTGTCGCGGTGCATGGTGCAGTATCCTACACGGCGCGTTGCTCGGTGGTGTAACAAAACGTGCCTTGCTTCCATTCACCTTAACTATAGATCCCCTCTCCGCATACCCACTCTCACTCTCGCTCACTCTCCTCACGCAACCCTCTCCACTATCCCACCAGCTTCTGCAAACTCCCGAGAAAACCCCATACATGTCGGTGATGGCGGAGGAGGATGCGGTGGCCATCGTCGCCTCCAAGGCCACCAGCGAGGAGGCCCCCGTCTCTGTCCTGGTCTCCCTCAGCGCGTTGAAAGCAGCCACCGTCCCCGTCCAGGACCCCATCGAGGCATCGTTGGCAGCCGCCGTTCCCGTCCAGGCTCCCGTCCCCGCTACCGACGTAGCCGCCGGCGAGGAGGCCACCACCGGTCACAAGCAGATCCAGCTCTTCTAGGACCACTACGATCCAGAGGAGTACATTGCTTTGGTGAACCCCTACGAGACCGGCATCGACAACCCATGGTCGGAGGTAACTAGGGTTTGCTCCCCTTCCCTGGTTCTTCTCCCGTTCCCATCGTTGGATGCTAGATCTTAGTTTATTAGGGTTCGCTTGTTCGCATTTCGATTGCTCGATCTTCTTACATCATCTAATCCTCCCTTTTCCATTTCTTCCAATAGGTTTACGGTAGCGATGTCTGCAGCGATGATGAGTCCAGGCACACCAAGACTCGTCAGGTGCTAAGGAGGCTGTAAGCCGGCCAGTACAACACCTTCTTTGTTGGCGGCCTCTATAGTTGCCCCTTCTGCAGGACGAGACTCGCCGGCATCGACTTCAACTGCATCGTGATGCATGCAGAGGGCTCGAGCTCTGGCACCCCAAAGTCAGCCAGACCATGAACGTGAATGCCTACATCGCTGAACACCAGGCTCTCGGCATTCACCTCCGAAACCTCTAGCAGGTGGGCATCGAAGAGGGTCGCATGCCTCCGGTCAAGCCCAAGGCCCCCAAGATCAAGGGACTGGGCAGCAAGAAGTGGAGGAAGTGCCAGCGGGAGGAGGCGGAGGCGCATGCGCATGCAAGGAGGGGTTGAACGTGTCTGCTGCTGGCAAGCAGCTTCTTTTGATTTTGTATATTTCCTGTGTGATGGGTGCCGAGCAGCTAATGTATCAAACCTCGTTAAGCAACCTACTTTCTATCGCTATATCCTATTTAGCTGCATACAACTATATCTACATTGTTTTTGTTTTCTAAATGAATGTATTCTGCCTGGTGTGCTTTGCTGCTCTAGATTTGCTACCAGATCGGCACAAAAAGAGGTCCAAAAGGGAACGAATGATCGAACAGAGAAGCTACTCTAGATTTGCTACCAATTTTGACGAAATGAAACATATCTATTTAGCGAGAGAGGAAAAAGGTACTCTTTCAAACTGCCAGTTAACGAGCTGCCATCTTGGCAAGCTACCAGACACATACGGAAACATAACACAAAGAAGTAAAATTTATTTTACTACTCTCACTTGAGGCGCTAGCCATCTTGACAAGCTAACTGAGTTTCACAAAACAGAAACATAACACAAAGGAGTAAAATTGAATTCACTTCTCATCAGAACACTTGAGGCGATTGCCATCGTTCCTAGGCGACCAACTGCCATCATTCCAGGTGGATCTTACATTTTTTGCCCTCCACAGCTCACAAAGTTCGTCCCACCCAGAATCTGACTCGGCTTCCCTATCTTTAGTATCCTGCGGCATAATTAGCGGTGCATCACAGGCCTGATTATTGCCGCTAGAAGATGTTGCCTCTCTGTTTGCTGCTTCGGCTGCAGCCTCTCTGCCATCTGCTTTAGATGCATCCATTTTCTTTGCATATGCAGCGTCAAACTCAGCTATTCTGCATTTTCTACAAAGGGCTCCCCTAAGCTAGTCTTCCCTCTTGCAACTGGGGCAAAACACGAGGTAACATAGAAAGAAATGGTTCTTCTTGTATAGCTGGTAGGTCACGTAAGCATCTATGGCTGCATACTTTAGGTTTATATCAGACAACGACCGCTACTCCCATAAATCGTGCCTATCCATAGGGAAATCTGCCTTTATTCTGTCATACGACTCATCAAGGATTCTAGTTGTGAGTGTAGTCATTCCACCCTTCCTCGAGCCCCCTATGATCTTGACAAGACTCTGAATATGGATCTAGTTGTGCGTAGGAATTGTAATTCCCTATTGACGAAATTTCCAAAAATCAGTTGTATTGTCGACAGTGCAGAAAACAATTCCTTTTTCTACAAGGAACTGGCGCAGCGCCGGACAATTCTTGTCAGCCCTGAAAGTATGTAGTTTGTCATCACCAAAATTTGTAACTACAAATATTTTGTCAATGCAAGATCATCATCTGAATATAATTTTAAAAAGTTTAGTAAATGCAAGATTAAGACTCTCAACATTGGCTTGTCATAATTTATTGGGTCCTAAATAAAATTTAGTAGTTGCAAGATGAGCAAATGGATAAAGAACAAGAGGAGAAAACCCTAAAAACAGTTAACTACAGAGAGCGGATCTACAAACCGGGAGAAGTGGTAGATGAGGACGTGTTTCCTCATGGCCAGTTGAACGACGGTGACTTCATTCTCTTTATATAGGTTCTCCGGGGTATACTCGAGGTCTAATCCCACAAACTTGTCCTTGCTTTTCTCAAGCCAACCCTCGTACATCCTCAGGACTCGCACCACTATCTCCTCCTCGTTGGTATAGACGACGTCTATCTTCTTACTGTCATGGGCAATGAAGCTTGTCTCTAGAGAGCGTCGACCTTCCATGGCGGCAAGGAGAAGACGGAAATAAGACAGATGACAGGAAGAAGAGTGGTTTTTGCAAGACAGGGGAACGGTAGAACCGTCAATGCGTTTCTAAGGTAGTGGTTAATGACGGGGACGGAAGTCCAATGGAGAGACGCGTGGTGGTGGCCGTTCCAGCTTCAGAGTAAACAAAAATAATAATAACAAGGATATATGTGCCATGTTTTGTCACATCAATACAACGGGCCGGCCGTGTTGTCCTATCCACTACGCCAGCGCTGCAACCCTACGTGACAGCCACCATGCCTAAGCGACGGGAGCGATATAACGGCAAAAATTAACAAGGGGGCCAACTTGACGGGTGCTAGCCTAATATTTTGTATTGAAATGTAAAGTTGAATTCGGGCCGAAAAAGACCATCTGAGTATTTGGTATGCCAATTATGGTCATCGCGGCTGATTACAAGCAATTTGGGAACCGTGTTGCCTGGGAGCCTCAACTTTCGGGCCGCAAAATGATGTTTTAAATAAGATGATGCCCTCATATGTGACACCAATACAGCCTACCGCAGTGGTTCGAATCCTAGGGCATACAGGTTCGATTCCTGGTTGCCTCACAAATTTTTTAATATGTTCCAAAATACTTGTCACTAATAAATTTTTAATACTTGTCATTAATATTTTTAATGCTGTCTAGTATATTTTGTAACAAATAATAATTAAGTTTAACATTCACAAATCTATTTAAAACAAGGACATCCACTTGTAAGTACACAGATAATTATTAATTTATTTAAAAACTACGACGTGAATATCATCATGTCACATAAACTTCAATATCCATACACACGAATATTCGAGCAAAAAATGTCATGTCATGTGTGCATGATCTCGATTCTGAGCTAGCTAGAGCTAGCGTCTCTTTGCAATCTTCTTGCCCTTCTTCCTCGCGGTTGAATACTTTAGCCCAAGAAGGTTAAGGTTTCTTCTTGTGAACGGACAACCATTAGTAGGTAGGGTGGTCTTCCTTTTTCCTACAGCAATCAGCTTGTCGAAGTACTTGTCGAATTCATCTTCGATCTTCGGATCACCATTCTTTTCCAAGTCTTGCTCATTGGTGGGTCCGTCCATTCCAATGATGCTCCTCTTGCCCCTCCTCACGACAAGATAACTTGGCTTCGACGGGTCGGTGATGAAGAAACATTGGTGAACTTGGCTCGCGAGTACCTATGGCTCGTTTTTTGTGGAGGCGTTCTTTGCAGAGGCATCGGGTATAACCATGGTGGTGAAATACCGGCCCTCTTTTTGGACGCTCTTGGGCCATCTGACATGGAACATCGGCACCTTCTCTCCTGCGTAGTCGAGCTCCCAAATCTCCTCGATCCTTCCAAAGAACCGTTCCTTGATGGTGGCTTCGTCATCAGCATAGGATAGCATCATTACTCCTGAATTCTGATATTTGCTACTCATGTCCCTTTTCTCGGTGTAGAATCTGTACTAATTGATGTCGTAGGCCTGATATGTCCTCGTGTTATGCTCGGGGCCATTTGACAAGGAGAAAATGAGTTTTTCATCCTCCGTAGAAGGCGTCTACGGGTCTGCAGGGGGATTATCGTGAAGCTTCTTCTTGAACCAAGCCATGAAGCTAGAGTTGTTCTCTCTTGTTATGTCTCCCTTCTTCCTCGGTCGGCCAAGGTCAATGAACTTCTTCTCGATTAAGCTTTTGTGCTCTTCCACCTAAGGGTGGACCAATTCGATGTGTGCCTTGTCAAAGTCGGCGCGTCGACCCTTCGCGCCGACATGCATGGTGCGAAAACCCTAACGGTGGCCATATCTAGTGAGCCTATCGAGGTGCTTCCTTTTGGGCAGACCAACAGGGTCATCCTCGTTGTCCGGGTTGGTGCAAAGATAATTCTAGCAGAAAGAGACGCACTCATAGGTCAGAAAGCCCTTGGCAATGCTTCCATCTGGACGGGACCTGTTGCGTATGAATCCTTTGATAACATTGTTCAGCCTTTCGAACGACATCATGTTGTGCAGGACTGTCGGCCCGAGATGAATGATGTCATCCACAACATGGACGAGCAGATGGACCATGATGTATAAGAATGCGGGCGGGAAGTAAATCTCGAGCGCACATAGTATCACGACGATCTCATATTGTAGTGTGTCGAGCTGCTTCAAGCCAATCGAGTTCCTCGAGATGACGTTGAAGAAGTTGTAGAGGCCAAATAACGTCTCACAGACGTGATCGTCCATTATCCCTCGGATCGCAACTGGAAGTATCTGCTCATCAGCATGTGACAGTCGTGAGACTTCATCCCGCTGAACCTCTTCTTCGATTTGTATAGATATCTGCCTATGTTCCCCAAGTAACCGTAAGAAACTTTAACTCCTAGGAGGCAGTTGAAAAACTGCTCAAGCTCCTACTCATTTAGAGTAAAGCAGGCAGCGGGAAACACCGCAATTCCCCTCTTAACCCTTTTGCGGCGACCTTGAGTATCTTCAGCCGTCTCATCATCATCATCATCATCATCATCATCATCATCATCATCATCATCATCATCGGGCGGCGTCTCATGAAGTTCTTCCTTGATGCCAAGTTCCATTAGGTCGTTCCTTGCTTTCGGCCCGTCTTTGGTCCTATCCGGCATGTTGATGATAGTTGCAAGCAGACTCTCGCACATGTTCTTCGTGATGTGCATGACATCAAGAATATGGGGCATGTGGAGGTATTTCCAGTATGGCATGTCCCAGAAAATAGGCCTAGCTTTCCACACATCATGCAATGGATTCGTTTTCTAACGCTTCTTTCCCGGAAAAGGGCACTCTTCCCAGTTGTCCAACATATCTTGGATTACTTCACCGTTCCTCAGACATGGGGCTTTTTTGATCTCTACTTTGCTATTGAATAGATCTCTACACTTTCTCCACGCGTGATCCTTTGGAAGCCACATTCGAGTCTGTTGGAACACGGTCTTCGATGACCCGGGATCCCTTGGTAGCTAGAGATGTGGGGTCTTATCCATGCACTTGACACATGATTTGTGTCCGTGGTTCATCTGGGCAGACATGTATGCGTAACCTGAATAGTCCTGGACCATCATGAGTAACGCGGCTCTCATAGGGAAATAATCTCATGTGTATGTGTCCCACGTATGGGATAGCGTCTCCCACAGCGTGGCTAACTCTTCTTTCAGCAACCCGAGATACAGATGCATCTCGATACCTGGTTGTTTTGGCCCCTAAATCAGAATACAATGTGTATGTATCTCTGCATGGTGTACAACCAGGGAGGGAGGTTGTACGGCCATACAAACACGGGTCAGGTGCTATGTGTACTACTCTGGTTGCCAAACGGACCGAGTCCATCGGTTCTCATACCAAGCCTGATGTTCCTTAGATCGCCCCGAAGTCTGGAAAGTCAATGTCCAGTTCGTTCCACTGGCTAGCGTTCGAAGGGTGTGTGAGGATCTTGCCCTTATGCATATCATCTTCGGAGGCTTCTTCCTTTCCGCGTGCCATATGAGCTTTGCTTTCTTAAGGTCCACGAAATACTGCTACAGACGGGGAGTGATACGAAAGTACCATACCACTTTCCGAGGAACTTTCTTGTTCCCTCTCTTGTATCGTCCTTGGCCACACACCGGACATGTGGTTCTATCCTTGTACTCGTCCCGATAAAGTGCACAGTCATTAATGCAGGCGTGGTACTTAACATACGGTAGGTCGAGAGGACACACAATTTTCTTGGCCTCCTCGATACTAGTTGGACACGTGTTCCCCTTGTGAGGACATTCTAGCCAGAATCTCATGTTTTTGTTGAAGCTTACGTCGGCCATTTGCTTTCCGCCTTCATCTCCAGAGCCTTGAGCGTTACATTCAAGCGGGTATCCTCGGGCCGGCACCCAGGATACAATGGAGTTTTCCCATCTATATCCATCTGTGCTAGCTTGGCTTTCTCCCTGGCAGCAGCTTTGGTGTTGCTCATCTCCATGAGAAGGAGTTCTTGAACATGAGGGTCCTGCAAGGCTGAGGTTAGCCGCGTCGTCCGTGTGCCTGCGTCTTCTCCACTGGCACCTCCTGAGTGATGATCATGTCAGTCACCTCCATCATCTCCTTCGTGTTGATCATCATGTACTTCACCGGCATCTCCTTCATGATCATGATCATGTCTGCCATCGGCATCTCCTTCGTGATGATCATCATGCTTGCCCTTGTCTTTAGGATCGTTGATGTCCTTGTCATCTTTAGAATCATAGTCGCACATGTAACCGCGCGTGAGCAGGTGATTCTCCAAGTCTCCGGGATCAGGGTCGACCAAGCTCCCGAGATTGCATGTTCGACACGGACATCTTATGTAGGTCCTCTTGTTCAGAATCATGTCGGCCACCGCGTGTTTCTTATATCTAGCTACTCAACCTTCGC
This sequence comes from Avena sativa, assembly GCA_916181665.1. NCBI lineage: Eukaryota > Viridiplantae > Streptophyta > Magnoliopsida > Poales > Poaceae > Avena > Avena sativa. The sequence continues at coordinate 692,313,311 of OV702289.1, forward strand.
TCATGTGTCTAACCATGGTTGCCTGCGTGGTGTAGACCAAAAATAGAGAGTATCTTAGAACCACATCACCATCATGCACACATACACACATGCATGCATGGTCGCCGGAAAAATTCGGCATGACCTCTCCTAAAAATGGGACATATGGACAGTGCAAAAATTTGCCAAAACGGAAATTAATCGACATTTCGGCAAACATCCATGCACACGCCAGAGCTAGCAACATGTTTGCTTCTTCATCACCTGCAAACATTCATGCACCATAGAAGTTAGCTTCACGTAGATCATGCAAACATCACCGCCTCTCGCAATAAGGAAGGCTTCACATACATAATAAGCATGCACACACATACACACCGCACTGACGTGCACCCGCCACACAAAACATCCACATGCATGTCCTCCAACAACTGACCTAGTATAAGCATTACTGAGCCAAGTCCGTGACGAGAGAGTGTGGTTGTTGGAGAACAAGATGGATGTTGGAGGAGGAAAACTAGTTGGTTTAGTAGATCTACAACTTGGAGAGGGATTCCCCTCACAAAACTATCAAGGTTGGCTCAACAACCAAGAATGGAGGAAAGAATGGAGAAATTGAGGTGGTGGGGAGGAGGAGGACGAGCTATAGATCTAGTTTGGGGTGGTGGGTGGAGAAGAATGGAATGGTTGGAGTGGCTGCCAACATGTAGATCTGGGTGAAGTTATCAGTGGCGCATCTTCCACAATACGCGCCGCTGATAAGTCTACAACCTTTTTTAGGTGGTGGGCCCAAGATTTATTAGTGGCGCATTTTTTGCAATATGCGCCATTGGAAAACAAATATCAGTGGCGCATCTCCAATATGCGCCATTGATAATCCTGCCACCTTTCTGAGTGGTGGGGCCCACATATTATCAATGGCGCATGTTCTGGAAGATGTGTCATTGGTGAGGAGAATATCAATGACGCATAATCCATATGCGCCATTGATGAGCATATATCAATAGCGCATATGGACATATGCGCCATTGACGTTTGGTCCACATCCCTCCGGGGTGCCGAGCCCACATTATCTGTGGCGCATTTTTTAGATGTGCGCCATTGGTTAAACAAAATATCAGTGGAGCATATTTTTAAATCCGCCACTGATAATTATCAGTGGAGCATATTCAGAAAAATGATCCACTGGTAATAAATCTATTCATAAGCCTTTCTCTAGTAGTGAACCCCCACCCCCCTCTCTTCCCACGTGAATCAGATGCTCTGCTAGGAAGTTCACTTGCTATCTACGATAAGTTCACATCGTTCACCGTGGAAGTTCAGAAAGCCTCTCCAAACCCCCACCCTCCCCCTCTCTTCCCACGTGAATTTGGTGCTCTGCCAGGAAGTTCACTTGCTACTATAGAGAAGTTCACATGTTCCACCGCGGAAGTTCAGAAAGACCCCCAACCTGCCCCACCCTCTCCTCTCTTCCCATGTGAATATGGTGCTCCGACAGAAGTTCACTTGCTCCTACAGAGAAGTTCATATCTTCCATCGTGGAAGTTCAGAAAGACCCCCCAACCCGCCCCACCCTCCCCTCTCTTTTCCCATGTGAATCTGGTGCTCTGACAGGAAGTTCACTTGATACTACAGAGAAGTTCACATCTTCCACCGCGGAAGTTCAGAAAGACCCCCCCACCCCCCCCTCCCATCTCTCTTCCCACGTGAATCTGGTAGTCCGTCAGAAAGTTTACTGTCTAGTCGCGTGAAGTTCAGAAAGGGTTCCGTGAAAGGTCAGAAAGGGATGTAGAATAGTTATTCTAAAGGGGTTGTAGAATAGCGGAGCTATATATATATATATAGGTGGACGATGCGTCCTAACAACACCATAGGCTACTGCCGCAACACTATGGATACATTGTCCAACCTCTAGTCAAATATTGCCATGCTTTTAGAGTTATTAAAATAAACAGACCAAAGCATTGTGCTCTATGATGTCGCTGTTATCCCGAAAGAATAACTTACAACTGCGGTAATCCCCTTATTGCTACCACTTTTCTCGGTGCGGCTTTTGGATAAACTATACTACCGATCTTCGAGATCTTGGGTACCTAACATGTTCTATGATCGAGGCAAAATACAAGAGACAAATATACATGTAGATATATTACCTTAGAAGTACACTTATCCCATATTAAAATATGTACATTTTGTTGTGAGGCTAGGCCTCATAGTACGTAAGGACTACTCACACATGATTAGGTTAACAATCATTAACATTGTATTAAGAATTCTTGAGAGATAAATAACAAATAGTCTTACAGTACCATCAATCACAATGGAACCAAGATTACAAGTAGGGGACTATGCTATGAGGTGGAGAATGGTGCGGAGATGTGTATGCCGACAACAGAGTGATGGTGTGTTGAATATGATAGCGATGGCGTGTGATAACGACAAGTGTAGGGGATCACTGAATTTTTCTATGGGAGGTCGACACGGTGAGAGCACAAGAATACCAATAATACTTTAGAAGTCACTCTCAACCACAACTATGTATCAATATTCACAAAAGAGCAAGTGGTGAATGGAGTAGTTGAACAAAACAATAAAGTAAAACAAGGAATAGTTGTACCAAATTCCAGTTGTGGCTAGAAAGTATATAGTTGTAACTTTGAGTGGCAAAAAAGGTAGGCATGAGATGATAAGAGGAAACCTCTAATTATTTCTAACCTCTCATGCTGGGTTGTTATAATCACCGTAAATGGAGAGAGAGGATTGAGTGAACCCATGAACCCATGTCCATTGTTCCTATAACACAAAACATTTGTCTTGGTCTCTTGCATTGAAGAGGATTGGAACACTTTTACGCTATTGCTTTGTTATATTACACTTCCAAGACTTAAATCAATCGCCTTGTTTCTTAAACTCGTTTAATGCGTAATCAACTAAAACTTGTGATACTTTAGTTGTAGAGAATAAATAGCTTTTCCTTCTTACTCCTGTGGATCAATGCCCTACTTCAGTATTGAGAGGTACTTCAGTGATCCCCTAGTCTTGGGGTTATCACCAACTAGTATCAAAAAATGGAGAACATACATAGCAAACACCCCAGATGCAAATGTGAGAGCTGAGTTACATGATGTCCAGCGGAAGATTGCCACAATAATCTACCTGGAAGTCTGCACTGCGGGTGATCTATTCTTCTACACCCATGTACGACCAACTAAAGCTGAGATAGGAACTGGCTTATCGGCCTATTGCAACAAGAGGCCATTCAACATGTCGGATGGTGTCCGTCCCTTCCCGTCGAGACCTTGAGTAATAAACGTTATTTCTCAACCCGCGTCCTGTAAATGTCATTTTTGAGATAGAAATCTGACTCATATTTGATAAGTGTATATTTATATGCGACTTTACATGTTTTTCTTACTTTGGTCCTTTTTTGAGAATGTTGATGATTAAAATGTCATGGCACTATATATGGGAATATGTTATGATGGGATTGTCAGCCTGGTGCTATGCACAAATCTAAATCTTGTGCATCCTACTTGGTTGACGGTTTCATCATAGCATATTTCTGTGTCCAAAACCTAAGTACATATGAGACATGCTTTTTGAGTTGACCTTATTTTATAAGTGTATCTTTTATATGCGATTTTACATGTTTTTTCTTACTTTGGTCCTTTTTTGAGAATGCCGATGATTAAAATGTCGTGTCACTATATATGTGAATGTGCTGTGATGGGACTGTGAGCCTTGTGTTATGCACAAGTCCAAGTCTTGTGCATCCTACTTGAATAACGGTTCCATCATATTTGATACATGTATCTTTATATGAGGTTTTACATGTTTTCTCACCCATCATTTAATTATTATTGTTGACATGTGAACTCTTGCTTTCTATTGCCTAATATTATTTGGCTTGTAGATGACGTGGCATGTCGTGTAAAAGGGACGGGTTACTGGAGTCTACGACATTTGGAAAGATTGTTAGAGACAGATATACCGTTTCAGCGGCAACACCTATAAAGGATACAACACTATGGCATATGCGAAAGTTAGACACACATTCTATCTAGCGGGAGAGAGGAGGAGAAACCGGATGAAGACCTCCACCTTCATCGTGACGATGCTCATCGTGCCTGTTTTTCTGTTCTGTGTGTTTCTACTTTAGATGTCTTAGCTATCCTACGAGCTATAACTTGGTCGGTCGAGATAGCGTATTCGTGTAATAACTTTGTCGCTTGTTTATGTTCTAACTATCTATTTCGGTTCTAACATGCTATAAACCTTTGTGTTTGGTCACTTATCTATTTCTATTGCATGTGTAACTGTATATACTTATACTGCTTGTGTAACTCTATATATTTATACTGCCTCTGTAATACGCCAGCAATATGCCGTATAATCGGTGTTTTTTACATGTAATATCTATCACCGGCACATGAGCCCTCAGTACCGCTGGCGCACGAGCGTACGCCACTGCTAGAAATGATTACCGCTGAAGTTAATATATACTACCATCGCATAAGGGGTGGCCGTGCTGGGGCTGAGTGCGATACGCCCAGCGCGTAGGGCTGGTGCGCCGGCGTTAAGTGGCATTACACCGGCGCATGGGCAGCGCATCGACGCTAATGGGTTACCATTGGCGTGAATATCGCTGGCGCGTGCCCATGCACTGACGGTAGCCTATTTATGCGCGCCGGCGGTATGCCTTTTCCCAGTCGTGCACAAAGCAAACCTTGATTTCTGCATCTTCATCGAGACAATGGGCTGACGGGCGTACGCCTCGCAACCACACCGGTAAACCAAGCATAATTAACACATTCATTACTAGTTCAAGCAGCCAAAGAAAACGGTGCAGCAGCCAGCGCAGCGAAGCGCGTGTGTCAGTCTAGTATAGTTTCAGCTCGGTGCATGTGCACGATGTTGCTGGAATGCTGGATAGACAAGGCAACCATAAGTACCAAGACTTCCCCGCAAAAAAAAACACACACCATAAATACCAAGACTGCTAGGCCCATTTTCTGTATTACTTATTTCGGGCCTTAGGTTGGCCTTATTACTATTCTGGGACTACTGGGCCTTGCAGCATGTTCCATTTATACTTTCTTCTTTCTGTCTCCATCTACAACTACGATTCTACATAAAACGAACCCGGAAGGGGGAAAAAAAGAGACAACGGCGAGCATGTGTACATTTCCTCTGTACTCCTTCCTAGACGCTAGACTGAATCGCCGATCATATATGTTCACTGTCAAAACACTCTGTTCCCTCCTCTCCCAGTGCATTGATCCTATGGACCCTGATCGGGAGGCCCTTGGGAAAGTCGACGAAAGGGTAGACGAAGGCCTGGTCCGGCTCGGCGAGCTCCCACCGGAAGTTGAGCACGAGGTGGTGCAAGAAGATGGCCATCTCGAGCTTGGCGAGCTCCGACCCGGCGCAGAGCCGTGTGCCCCCGCCGTACGGCATGAAGTTGCTGTTCTGCGACACGCCGGCCGCGGTACCCTGCAACAACAACAACAACGACGACGAAGCAACGCTGTCAGCATTTACACCTGCGAATATTCAGGTTTGTGCTTGCACAATATTCAGGTGAATCAGTGGTGGTACTATCGCCACGATCACATATTCCTCACGGCCATTAATCGGTCGCAGTAGTTAATGACGTCTGTCTGTCTGTCTGTACGTGACGGATAAGAATGGGATGTGTCTGGAGAGACCGACTGATGGACTGGTTCCAATCTCTCCACTGATTGGATTCCATTCCAACGTGCCATTCTTCCCCGTCTGGACCATGCACTTGGTTTCGCACAATTCACAGGAACCCAGGCTATGGCTAGCGTGAGTCCAAGGGGGGGCTAGCTAGCATCAGTACAGTAGCCTCGATATGAGAGGAAGAAGAATACGGTGGGCTGCCTTGACCGAGACATGCATAGTCGACGGTAGCAGCCAGCGGGAGCAAATTAACACGTCTCTTTTGATCGGACCAGATCAAAAGCACACGTGCGCATACCATCTGAACATTCCCTTTCATGTCAGGGCCGCCCCGTACGTGCACCGCGTTGTTATCGCGGAGCCGCCTAGCGGAAAGAATAGTCGTCCTGTATTGCCACAATTGCTCCAGCCACCAGATATATGGGGAAGAAACACACTTATTGTTAGCTTTGTGCACCTAATTCTTTCTATTCTTGCATTTCGACGATGCTAACGTCACGGATGCTTATGATTGATTTTGTTTTGGGGCAAATATAAGGCTTGTACTATGATTGATTGGACAACAATGACGACTCCATGTCCGGCCAGATATTTTCCTTTCTCTTTTCCGTGGATGGATCTATCTTCAGTAGTGCCCATACTATAGTAGATATCTACAAGTTGACGTGGATGCAAGGTTGCAACAGTACTACCGTTCCTAGCCGCGGTTGATTTTGTGTGGACTAAACTGTGCGCTGGCTTTTGCACTAACCTTCCATCTCCAGGGGTTGAAGTGGCTGGGGTCTTCGTACAGCGACGAGTCGAGGTGCACCGCCGCTAGCACTGGGAGGATCTTCCATCCGCTCGGGATGTCGTACCCTGTCAAATCATGTATGTATACCCAAAAGCAGTTAGCTACACAGATCTTCAGTAAGCGCAGTCAAATGTACAGAGATAAATTGTTTCAAGGTGCCAACGTACCATTGTAGTGCACATCTCGGATGACTTTCCGGTGCAGGAACCTCACCACGTTGCCCAGCCGCAAGGTCTCGTTTATAACCTGCAACGAAAGAAGCAGCAGAAACGGCGTCAGCTACTATTGCATTATTTCCCTTTTTCTCTACTCGCAATTTTTTTTTGCGGGGATACTACTCGCAAATTAATGAGGGAGTTCGGCAGTTCGAATGTAGGAGGAACATATGCCTTTTCTGGTGTACGTAGTGCAATCTACAGCCCCATACAGTAGCACAACACCTAGCTACTATTGCTATAGTTCTTGCTGTGCTAAAGTCGACATGTACTCCACAGCTTGATAATTACCCCCTTGGCATCTCTGATGACTGACTTGGAAAGTGATTTCCCAATAGAAGCCATTCTACTGACTCGGACCTCAGTTACTTTAACCCATGGTCATGTTCTTCGGTAGATGTACGTTTGACGTGTTCTGCTTTGTGCCGTCTGAAGATCAAGGCATACGACAAAGATACCTTCTTGGCGCTGGCTATAACCCCAACAGCACATACTCCTCGGGCCATTTTGGATCGTATCGATTGGGCCAGACAAACTCTACCTAGAAACTTCCAAAGTAAAAGCCATCTTCGAGCTAGAAGAGCAAGCAGCCACTATACGCTCCAAAAATGTTGGCTGGCCAAGTCGCAGACAGCCCTTCGTTTGGCTTCCACTCGTGCATGGCGTTTTTGGGAACTTCCTACTCCTCCACGCAACTAGACGAGCCTTGTATGTGCAACTAGGAGTTGGAAGTAGCTAACAAAAGGCAGCAGATAGATCGATTGCACTGATATTACTATGGATCGAGATCAGATCGAGGCCAGAGGAAATGGACAAATAATCAAAGGGCCTTACGCATTGCGTGAAAACCATCTCTTTGTAGTCTTCCCAGCTCAATTTGCACTCCCCTCTCAGCTTTTGTCTCCTAGCAATCTCTAGATGCTCCTCCTGCACGGCCATGGATCACTAGTGTCAATAATTCTTCCATGATATCTATGATGCATTTCACCATCAATATAAGCGTGTCTAGTTTTATTTTCATGCGTGTGGAATAATTCTAGCTAGAGAACCAAAAAAAAGTTAATTGAGCGGATAATATTGAGCATGCTACACTTTGTTGGGGAAGCCACAGGAGAGGCTATATCGATCCTACAGTAGTATAAAGAGTTGGCGGTAAATTGAATTTGTACCCGCAGTTCTTGGACGGCTCTAGGGCAACCTTCCAGGAAGAAAATGGCGAGGGCGAGCGCCATTGATGACGTCTCATGCCCGGCAAAGAGCAAGCTCAGCAAGAGGTCCAGGATTTGTTCCTTTGACAAATTAGATTGCTTCATGGCCCATCCGAGAAGATCATCTTCTTCTAAGCTTGAGGCTTCCTTGTTCATTTTCTCAAGCCTCTCCTCCATTTTCCTCTCTATTACTCCAAGTATGGTGGCACGCGACTGCAGGCAAAACGTAGTAAATAATTGTACAGTATATGACACAATTTTTTGGCACAACAAAATAAAATTGCAGCTCAAAGTCATATTTAGTAACTTTGCTGAGAAAACATTGGACACGTTACTATCACTAAGATGTTGCCTAACCGCCTACTAGTCTATGACCGTGTCTTATCATAGCTTCCTGTTTTGGAGAAATTGGTATCTGTTCAACATAGCTGCCGGCAAATAAGAGAGGATACTTCTCTAGCTCACAATTTATTCTCGCCCTCCCTTCTGTTCTTTCTGAAACTGAAAAGGTGATTAGTTAAACAAAACAAAAAGGTCTTGCTCTTTTACTTTTGTATTAATTATTTTTCTATTTTTGAAACGTTTGTTGCATGGTGAGTAGACACAACTAGAAATAACTTTTTTTAGAGGACTAGAAATACTTTCTAAGCTTTGACTAAACACCAGTAGGTGCAAAAACCAATCCTTCGGACATTTCATAAATAAGGGGTAGTATATACTATAGTAGTATGCGAACATTGTTCACAACAACTGATCTTTTATTGGCGAAGTACATCAATTAGGTATATGTAGGATCGATCTCAGCTAAAAAACGGTGCTAACATGATTGATTAAAACAAAGTTATTAAGACGGTTGCTAACTCCATGCCTGGCGGCATTAATGTGGTTCCAGTGTGGCAAGAGTTGGTCAGCGGTTGAATCATGATAAATGATGGATTCTGCCAACATATAATCATGCCAAATTATGAAGGTTGGTCATTTAACTTTTTTGTAAGAGCTAGGGGTCAAAATTTCAAGTTGGAATCGTATGCTGTTGAGCAGAGGCCGTGTGTAGGGGAGAGAAAGAGTGTGGGCTTGTGAAAGCATGCATGCACAGCATGCTGCATCTGGGAGCAATCAATAAAGATCATTTGAGTGTGACCTCACGAGCAGTAAAAAGCGGGCAACATTTTATGCGGCCATGAGTGATGATCAGTACCTCCAAGGGAAGCAGCAAAGAAAAAGTTGATGGATGGAATGGATCTACTCACAAGTAACACCAGCCATGTCCATGTGCATGAATGGTTTTCTAGCCTGTAAGCACCAGTGTCAACTATATGTAGAAATGATTTCCTTGCCATGCATAAGCAGATGGACAGAATGACCTTTTAGCTAACAAAAAATAATAGTAATCTCAACCATGCACCTACTGGCTAGACCTAGATGCACACATTTGAACTAACATTTGCAAAAAGGAAACCTAGTATTTCACTATTGTCTAATAAAGAGTTTCTTTTAGGTGCCCATATTAGTAGTACTACATACAAATGATGTAGTATCATTATCCTTAGTATCAATGTAAGGAGTAGATAGAACCTTGTTGCAATCAAAGTGGCTGTAGCATAGAGATGGAGAGAGAAAATTTTGCAGAGGTGCCTGATTGGTCCTGATGCGGCCGTACGTGTGCACCAATCCTTGGACCATCCACTATTCGAAACGACCCACACCCCTACTACATGCTGCCATGTTGTAGTAGTATATTAATGCGTCCCTTCGATCTGATGGCTCTCTGCATATGCAACATCGATGCATGGGCCATACTTATGTGTATGTGTACACAAAATTAAATATAATCCTAGAAAAAAACATACCCCTCTCTCGAAGATAACTCCTACTACTAGTTGTGTTGTTGTGTCCTAGTTATAGGCTGTAGCCCGGCCCCCTCACTTTGATTTTCTTAGTTTACGTACCAAACAAAACGTTGACAGGACATGTAACATATTCATATGTGGAAATATGAATATATCTTGATCCTTGGCCTTCATCGATCGATGGATCGGTTGTTGTTGTAACACCATCCTATGAAACTCTAGCTAGGTAGGTGTTTTAATTTGGTGCCCATATATGGGAGTACTGTACTATGGTTTTCTAGTCTACGATGGAGCTAGCCTCCTTTATCCCCTCCCACACGTGTCCATGGAAATAGTACTAGTGGTGAACAGTAACAATTTGAAGAGCAGTGCTGCTTCCCTCCCGTGAGCGAGTGAGTGTGTGTGTGAGAGTGAGAGGGACAAGTAACTAGAAAACAAAAGCTACGGGACAAGATAGATTCGAAATAATTTTCCATACTGGACACCCAAGCGTGCGCGCAGAGAGAGGGACAGGCACAGGCACAGGCTAGTGTGTACCTTGAGGGCCTTCCAGTATGCCGTGCCTGGGAAGTTGAGGGGCGCGGACACGACCCCCTTCATGAAGGTGATGTACTCCAGCCTCAGCCGCTCCGTCTCCTCCTCCCCGGGGTCCATGCTCATTATGTTCTTCGCCATCAGGTTAAACGTGAACTGCACGCACGCATCCATCCAGCCATGGGTTAATTAGCAAGCCAGCTAGCGCTGTGGCGTGTACGACGTTGCATGGACCACATACACACACACACACACACCACGGTGCCGCGCGTGCGGGCGCCGTCGTCTGTATGTGCATCGGTACGTACTATGCAGGTGCCAGGTGGGTACCTTCTTGGCTTCGTGCTGGGCGGAGAAGACGACGGAGGCGGAGGAGGACGGGATGAGCCAGTCGCGGAGGACGAGGAGCGTGTGGCGCTCCACCTCCGGGAGGAGCACGGCGCGGAGGCGGACGGAGCTGAGGAAGTTGAGGGAGATGGCGCGCATCTCGCGGTGCGGGTCGCCCGTCAGCACCAGCATGGACCACTTGCCCAGGATGCCGCCGATGCTGCGCGGGTAGCTGCACTCGAACAGCCGCCCCTCGTTCTGCAGGATGTACCGGTTCAGACCGGCGTCCGCAGACACCACCGTCCGGTCGCCGAACAGGCTCGAACGGTATATCTTGCCGTACCTGCATATCCATCCATCATCCACGCCCGACGTCAGTCGTCAGTTGAGTTCGACCCATCATTTCATCCACACGTACGCGACACACTACAGGGTACCGCAGACAGGCAGGCAGACAGACCGTGCGACGTGCTGGTTCATGAAGTGCCCCACGGTGGTGGCGGGGTGGGTGCGGAGGTACCCGAAGGTCTCGCCGATGAAGGGCCAGCCCACGGAGCCGGGCGGCAGGTTCGGCCGCTTCTTCTTCGTCAGGTGGGCGCCTCGACATTTGGCAACGCTGGTGGTGTAGAAGGTGAGCAGGGCCAGGAGGACGAAGGGGAGGAAGAAGAGGAGCTCGCTGGTTATGGAGGCCATCATGGCGGCCATCACGCCGCTCTTTCTTCAAATCTATATATTTCCCTCCTCGTTGATCGCGCGCGAGCGAGCGAGAGAGAGAGAAAGAAAAACAGGGGCTGCCTCAATTAAAGAGTGGGTGCTTTAAGCTCTACTAGAAATCTCTCCCTGCAAGGAAACCTTTGTGCAAAGAGTTTTTTTGGTAGCTAGGAAGGTGCCCACTTCGCTCTCTCCTCCCCCTCTCTGTTGTGGTGGTGGCGCTCTTATATAAGTTTTTTGAGGTGTGTGACAGGGAGGAGGTGGTTGTGGAATGGGGATCCTTTAGCCACAACTTAATTTTTGGTGCGCCGCATGGGGTGGGGGCACTGCTGCTAGGACTACTTTTTTCCCCTTCCTCTTCTCTGTTTCTCATGGGCCGTGCCTGGAAAGACAAATAATCATTGCGTTTTACCAGCCCATTGAACATGGCTGATGTGTCGTTTCATCCATTCACAGTGTACTCGGTCAACAATGGACTAGCCAGTTTTACCCGGATTCTCAAAAAAGAAAAAACAGTTTTACCCTTTTTTATTGAGAGTTCTCCAGTTTTATTACTACACTCCTAGATCTGGAAAATGAACATACCACTTAAAAACAAAATATTTGTGTGGTATCTTTGTCGAGGAGTCAATTCTTACAAAAGATAACCTTATTAAGAGAAATTGACAGCCTATGCAACAACGCATTGGTCTATCGGCCATATGGATGCACACAACCAAAAAAGAAAAAAAGAATTTAAAAAAAGAAAAGTCATGCTACAGTTCCTCATTTATTGAAACAGCAGTACTACCACCACCAAAACAGCACCAGAAGTCCATCTTCTCCAAAAATGACGCCTCCAAGAAGGGAACAGTGCACAAACACCGTCATGTCTGATCAAAGATCTAGGTTTTCACCCTGAAGAAAGTCCACGCTCTCAAAACAATACCTTCAACAAGACCATTGCCACGCACAACCAATTAAGGCTAGATACTGGGTTTTCACCCTGAAAGATAGGACCATGATCTTCACTTGTACTGTCGTCCCCGCTTGTATACTGCTGCACCAAGTCACGAGTCACCAAGCCAATTCCTCATCACCACCCGGACTCGAACCACCATTGTCCGTCTTCAGATCTCGGTCTTCACGATATTCTCCGTCGATAACATGGAACGAGAACATGCCCCATGATATTAACAGCCAACAGAGCTTCGAAGCGCTTCCTCTGAACCCAAACGACCAGATTGAAAACATGGGTGCGCACGACTGAATCCCACCCGATCCAACGATCTCTCGGCATATGCGCACTTTGGAATTCGCCGGCGGAGCCTTCCGGAACACGACACTGCAACCAGATCAATGGAGACAAACATCAAGCGGGTCTTCGTCTTGCCGTGAGATGAACCATAGGACCACCCCCCTTTATTCATCCCGAGCCAGCAGCCCCTCGCCACCAGCCGGAGGTAGAGGAGAAGACAGTCCAGCTTGCCACCGAAGCGGCTCGCTAGAAACCAGCGTGCAGCTGCCTCCGCAGCCATAGGCACATATCGGATCCGGGCAGACCCGATGCAACCGTCGCCCGCCATGGCGGCCGCACATCAGCGCCGCCGAGGAAGTCCTCGCAATATCGCCTCCAATGCTGCCACCACGACACCTCCTCCTCCCCAAGCCCTCGATCTGTGCCGCCCAGAAGACGACGGGCCTAGGCGGACGCCCTAGGCCCACGACGTGATGTCGTCGCCTAAATTAGCTGTAGGAGAACCCATCGCCGCCTGGCCGAGGTCGCCGCCCCGACCGCCGCCCCCGAAGCGCTCCATCGGTGCCGCCCCGGCCGCCCATCCGAAGAAGACCGCCGCAGTCCCCACCCCTAGCACCTTAGGTACTAGGGGGCCGCCGCCACCGAGGCCGATGCCGACGGCAACGCCGGAGGGATGGGATCTAGAGGAGGGAGGTCGGCGACCGCTGAATCTAGGGGCCCTCCGGCAACGCCTGGGGGTCGCCACGGGAGGGTTACGGGATGTTTCCCTTTTCTCCTGGAGTGGTTATGTCAAGAGAAATTGGCATGGAAGTGCGTCATGTGTTTTCTGTCATCACGACGAGACAATAAAACACTTATTCTTCCGGTGTAAATTAGCTCGGTCTATATGGTCAGTCACCCGGTTAGCATCTGGACTATATCCCCCACTTAGTGTTGCAAACATTTTTGATAACTGGTTAAGGTTTTTACTGATAAAATTATTCTCTTATACAGATTATTTACCAGTGCATAGGTACACTCTGTTTGTGGTTGCTCTTCAGCGTGTGGAGTTTCGAGACCTTTTTACGGAGATTTGTGTTCATTTGGTGGTAACAGCGAAGACTACCTTTACCCTACATGGATGGCAACATGACCTTAGGATCGGGCCTCCTCCACCTTAGGCGACCTACAGTCCTTGGACTATGTATTTCGTCTTCTTTGCTTTATTATCTTGTTTCGGATGATGGTACAGTTGTGTGCATCTAGTTATGCAGAGACCAGATGTAATGCTTAAATCTTTTAAGTAATAAAGCACCCTTTATCAAAAAAAAATGTGATAAAGCTTAGTCTGCCCCACGGTTCAAGTTCAAGTTCACTAACAACTGTGTGTTCTCTTAAATTATTTCCGATAACTCAACTGTTGCATTAAGATGATATAAGCATATAAGCATAATAGTTACACCACATCTTCGCGAGATGCATACGATCCATACAAGATATATTTGTATTTTTTATTACTCTTTGTACTACCGTTAAAGATTATTACTGTATAATAGATCCGCGGATTTTTTTCGCAAAAAAATACACACTTCTATATCTTGGAGATATAACAATGTAGATATCTTTTTTATATCTATCTATAGATGTATCTCTATATATCTATCTACATTTATACCATATCTTGAACAAAGAGCGGGCGTATATATCTATAGATGTATCTCTATATCTGCCTACATTTATACCATATCTTGGAGGTATATATCTATAGATGTATCTCTATATCTGCCTACATTTATACCATATCTTGGAGGTATAAATATACATATCTTTTTATATCTATACATGTATGTCTCTATATATCTACATTTATATCTATATATGTACTCCGATACTATCTATCTATATCTACGTCTATTTATACTTATTGTTCGTGTCCTAGATTTCGACATGGGATGGATGATCCTCTTTTTAGTTTGGCCAAGGAAGCAATGTCCGGTGAGGTTGATCCGCTAGCTAGACGAACACAATCACACAGGGAGACACATGTTTTAAGCCAAAGGTTTAAGCCGCAATGTGCGGATCCCTACGTTCTGCGACTGACTACTATTTGGTGGATGAACACACAGTTACAGAGTTTATTCCCAGGGAAGAACACAGCATGTTCTCCTCTCTCTCTCACACACGCACATCAGCTGACCTGGGGCTCCTTCTATAGTGACAAGGGGACACCACAAATGTCGGTCATTAAGCACCGCCGCATGGTAGGTAGAATTGTGCATGACCTCAACGTGCCGAGGCTGCCCTGTCGTCCCCCGGCGTGTGCCAGAGTGCGAGCAGGAGTAGCATGGTGCCTAGTCTAGGCATCGTTGGCCACCTGTCTTCCTTGTCCCCGGTCGATCTCTCCATACGGGATCCGGTGCATGTCCTTGTGTTGCTACTTCAGAGTGACCACGGGCGTCCTCGGTTACATGCACTCCCAAGTCTCTAGGTGAGCTCTCCCTCGCACGGGATAAGCTTGAGCAGGGTTGATCTTCTCGGACACGTGTGCGGGCTTGTTGGTAGGCAACCCCGTGAGGACCCCTATTCCTCATGGGACCGACAGTTCCTCCTAGGCGTCGGCTCGTTTCTCAATAAAGGAGTTGAGATTGCGCCCAAAATTGAAAGCAGACTCGCTTTTGAAACGTCAAGCATTCATGTCACACTACAAAAATATCCCTCATACCCGACACTTTTTTGGGGCAAATAAGAGAAAAGAACCGGCAAAACTTGGATATGATGCGGATGTGCTATGCGCGGTGACAAGCAGCATGAAGTCAATTTTTTGCCGTGGCAAATTTATATATGGCGTTAAATGGCGTCGCGCTAGCTATACATCGGTATCGGCGTTCCGAGACGCCTCAATAACGCGAACCGGGATAGTAATGATTCCGCCATGAAAAATACGTGACGTGGACTGTGGGTCCCATGTGTGTGACTGTTAATATTTATCTCACTGACAGGTGAGCCTCACCGAAGTCTAGCTGTTTCCATCTGAATATAAGGAAAGAACCCTTTTCCCCATGACCGTAATTTCTCTCCCATGTCACGCACTTCGTCATTTCTTCAACCTCTGTCTTTATCTCTCCACGAAGCTTAGATCGACAGCGGCAGCGAGAGTCATTGGCGAGAATCGACGGCAGCGTCAGACGTACCCCAACAGTTCTATTAGACAAGCACGATGCCGATACGTGATGTTGTTATTTTTCGATTTCATTGCCATTGAATTTTTTGTTTGGGTTTTTTGTTCTCGTGTTCATCTCCAAAATTTCTTGATTTCTCGACCTCACCAATGTGTATTGCTGTTTTTATTTCAAGTTCGACATTCTTAGAGTACCGGGTCACATGCGTGACCTGCAATGGCATGTGGAAAACGATGTGAACGTGTTATGGCGATGCCCTGACCATGTAATCGCCTGGCGATACATGGCCTATGACAAGAACTTCACACAGGATACCGGCCGCAAGTTACTCATGTGTCGTCGTCGGGGTGCAGCTTCATGCCATTGGGTGGATGGGTTGATTCAGAGCACCTAATCGACCTCCAACAATCATTGCATGAGCTCTGGTGGGGCGAGATGGAGGACAACGAACGAAGAAGGCAGGCCAAGTACGCTGAACATATGAACCTGCAATCACGGAATTGCAGAATAAGGCGAATGACCGCGTTGCAGCGCTGAGGGAGCGGTGCATTAGATTGGTTAGCAGGGTGCAAGTCATTATAAATAGGTTAGACAAGCTTGCTGATAGATGTAATTAGAGTTAAAGTTAATTATGTTGTTAGTATTAGTTCTTAGTACTAATTAATCTTGTAGTAGATCTAGTAAGCTGTAGTGTTCTTTTGGTGGCTTCTTCATTTTGGAAGTGCAATGCCATGACTCGTGCACAAGTACATGTGTACCGATATCTCCCCATATATGCAAATTACCATTTTCCTCTTTTTAGTGTTTTTTTGTTGGTTTGCTAATAAATACGAATGTTAATCAAACAGAATGTTGGAGAATATGCGACATGTTTAACTTGCAAAAAAATTGTTAAGGCAAAGGTTGGCGTAGTTAAGAATCATACTAGTTTTTCCCCTTTGTCCCACACATTTCGCTCTCATCCTTATCTGAAAAAATCCCCCATCACACCAACCCTAACCCTAGCCCCAGCTCCGCGGCGACGCTGACCCCAGCCGCACTCCTGCGCCACGCTAGACCGCACCGTCCTCCGCGGTGGTGCTAACCCCGGCCGTGCTCACCTCCTACGCCACACCGGACCGCACCATCCTCCACGAGGAAGCTGTCCCTTGCCGCATATTCGTGTGTCCCCGATCCCTCGAACTGGCATTGTTTATATTCAGGCATTGAGATTTGTTAGTATATCATTGTTTTATGGTTCACTGTGTCTTGGGATCTATAAACTAACATTGCTAGGTAGTCAGTAATGATGTCAAACTGTCTTAATTTCCATGGTGAAAAAAACAATGTTGAACAACAACAATAACAAAGTTCCAAGGTCTCAACAGCCTGTGGCCTCTACCATGCAAGGTAAACTTGCTTTCAGTATACAACTCTATCAATACAAGATACATATAACTATGAAATTGTACACTCTTCGATATAGGTTTGGCAATAAAGTTAATATGACCAATATTCTTTCACTTGGTTTTCAGGTCCCAATATTCTATCACTAGATAAGTACTCCCTTCGATATAGGTTTGGAAATGAAGTGGACATAACCAGCTCAAGAAGGAAAAATCTAAAGCGAATTTTTAGAAGTTATAGGACATAAATTTCTTACTATGTTTGCACCCTCAAGAAAATCACAGACTGAAAATGAAATATGGTAATTCTCTTCCTAGTGTAGTACTGTAATTCTCTTGAGCTCCAACCATGCCTAGAACTGTAACAATCTAAATTGTTCTTATCTTTCCTGTGTAGTGCTTATCATCCAGTTTCGCTATGAAGTATATTATGCCTTATATATCTAGATAAACCGTTCAAGCAAAGTCGGGTGATAATAAAACTACTGTTAGTTCTAGATCAAACTGGGAAGAATATGTTCGCCAACACAATATCTAGGAAGGTGATGTTTGTGCCTTCCAGTTTGTAGTCAAAGTGGGTTCTCTGATCGTGATAGTTCATCTTTTGTAGTGGTTTGAACTTGTTGGAATTAGTTGCATCTTTTGTGAGCTATAAACTTGTTGGATTGAGATGTAATGTATGTATATAATGAATGCTCATGTTAATTCAACTGAAGTTGAATTCTGTGTGTTAAGTTCTTTGTTATGCTATTTATTGGGTTGAGATGTGATATAGATATTTGTTATTTAATGGGGCAGAATTGCAAAATTTCCATATAGCATGTGCCGACAGACATATTACGAGGCATTGTCATTATGCCGTAGTCTCACAGCTGCCACAACATGTACATAGTGCCACCCTACATGGGTCGTGGCGTAAACACCTTGCTGCTGCGGAAGCGCTAGCTCGGCATATCATGTTGTGTCGCACCAAAAAATCCGCCTTCGTTGCACAATCCCCGAAGCAGTTACCCCTGGCGGCTTTTTTTCCGCGCTAGTGCGAGCATGGTGAATAAGGCTGTGCCTCGACGTCTATAAACGCCAGCGTCCGAGCTCTGTGTTGTAGTGTCATGCTGCCTGCGCAACAGCCGAAGCGTGCCCTTGCCTTCTGACTAGGAGGTGATGGGTCGCCCAGCTGCTACGACAATCGCAGCGGAGCCGGTCATGGGCACGTCTTGGGATGGAGCTGTAGCTACTGTGCTGCCGCTCAGCCATCTCTGCCTTCTATAAAAGCAAAAAGGGAAGGGCAGCAAATTTCTCTTTTCCTTCTTTCCCTAGATACCTTTCTTGTTTTCCCCAATGGTGAGATCCACCTCCAGGCGGAGATCCGTAGCCACTACAAGGATTTTCCCTTCGCCTAGTTTCTCCTCCAAATCCCTCTTTGGCGTGGTGTTTCGAGGCTGAAAGTTTCTATGAATGTCGGATCTCGGATCCGTCACCACGTGGTGAGAGTATTTGACGAGGCGGACGCGCTGACAGGTGGTATAGGTGTATGGTATGGGCAAACTCCGCATGTACCATAGGTTGTTACCCTCTATAGCCTTCCTTCATGTTTGCTATTCTCCCAGGTGCGAGAAAAAACAATTAAATGACATTTATCACTTAGAAATATCATATTACTGCATAATATGATAGTTCCAATTGATATATTCACAAAATACTTAATAATTTGGGATCCTGTTGAAACAAGGACAAAAGGTGCACACGAGTGTAGTAAAGTACCAAAAATCCTACTCTACTTGTGCAAAAACATAAGGTAAATATGCTTCAAATTTGGACTCATCAACTTCCCCAAGCTAGACTTTTTCTCATCCCCGGTCAAGATGATGGCTTATGGACAAGGGCATCATGTTAATGAGGCACGAGTCGTTATGATAAATGAGGCAAATTGAAGCAGAATTACAATATCAGATATAGAACTCCATCGTTACTCAGCACTTCATTGAGTTTCAGATATAGAGCGGATATGCGGTGAAGGCACTTCTACAGGTCAGAATGCATGGGGAATATTCCCTCGGCAACCTTACTCAGCACTTCATTGAGTTTCTTCTTGCCTTCTAGATCTAGGAGGCGTTCGTGCACGATCTCCCAATGGAGAAGTTCTCCCTTTTGGTCCTTCTCTATCATGCGAAGGCGTTGCTTGGATTCTGAGATTTCTAAGGCAATAGGTACGTCCATGAGTCTGAATCCCCAATCATCATGTGGCTTCACGCTCATGCGAGCGTTCATGGTGATCTTCTTTGTTGTAGAAGTGTCTGTCGTAGTCTCCTAATAAGTTTCTGCATTAGCTTAGTTAACTTTCTTGCGCTTGGGCAAAGAGTATTTGGTGGCGATGAACTTGAGCAACTCCGTGCAACCCCTTCCGTGTGGCTTCCTTGCTTCCTCTTCATCTTTAGGCCTCACCATAGAGAGGTAGTCGGGTTGCCTCCACCCGCTGTTTGTTTGCTCCATGAAGATCTCGAACTCATCATCATCAGAGTCATAGGAGATACCCTTGTTCTTTGGATTAAGGCCTTGTGCTTCACGGTCATCGACCTCAATGGAGGAAGTCTGGAACTATCCCATGAAGGAGTCATGAGGCCTAGAGGTTTGTCATTGCCTTGAACTGGGTAACACATTAAAGAGATTGGATCTGTTGATATAAGAAGGAACAAAACCTTTGGGAAGGCTTATGAAGGGTTAGAAATAGGGAAAAACTTGTATTAGGAGTAAAACGGTCAGTCAAGAAAAGAATCCCAATAATTATGAAAGAATCGAGACAAAAGGGAAAATTTTGAGGCGGTAACGATTAGTGGTATGGGCGGCGCCCGTACGGCGCGCCTGTACCCGATGGCCTACCAAAAACCCCAACGACTGAAGTTGTCATGAAACTTACCAATTGGTTGGTACGGGCGGGATCTATCTATATGGTCCGCTCGTACTGGTAGTTACCGACCTTTCAACATTGGTAAAAAGGGTTTTTTAGACCACACAAAACACACGAAAACCAAACGAGGTACAGTGTGTTCAACGACCTGCCGTACGGTTGGAGGAAACCCTACGTCCCGGTCGTACCGCCTATGTAAGAAAACAACAACAAACGAGGCAAGGGTACTGAGCGTTTAACGATCAGTGGTATGGGCAGGTGCGGTCGTACTGCTCGCCCGTACCAAGCTCGTAAAACTGGCGGTAAATTCAAAAAACATAAGAAGTTTAAAATATGCAAACGCAAAAAATGGCAAAACAATAATTAGAGTACATAAAATAAGGTTGGGATTATCTTACCCATTTGGTAGTAATGAGTTTATTTTGACGTCTTAACATCCTTTAACTTTTGGATTAACTTCTTGTTTTTCCTTTTGAACAAGGTTGGTCATAAGAAATTGCTAAAACCATTGTAGAGAGAAACATAAAATTTTATTTTGGGATGGATAATCCCTGATGGTATACAAATAGATGACACCCTTTCTAGTGATCTGAATTCTTTAATATTCATCAGTGTGTCAACATGTTCTTCTATTCTTTGAAGGATCTTCAAGTCAAATTCTTGCAAAAGCAAAGTCCAACAGATCATTCTAGAATTAACGTTAGTTCTTTCAGGGATTTCCTTTAAGCCAATACGATCAATATGCACTCTTACTTTTGAACATTTATGTAAGATCTAAACTTATCACAGGATAAAACAACAGCAAAGAGTTCCTTTTCTGCCATAGGATAATTCTTTTGAGCACCATTCAAGGTGTGACTAGCATGATGAATGATATTAAGTTCATCACCATCATGCTGGCAAAGAACGTCTTCCACTACTTCATGACTGGCTTCACAAAACAAGTCAAAAGGTTTCTTCCAATTAGGTGGTTTAATAACAGGAGCATATAGAAGAGCTTGCTTCAAAATTGTGAAAGCAGTAAGGAAGTTTTCATCAAAATTAAAAACAGCCCCCTTTTGTAAAAGGTTAGTTAATGGTCTAGAAGTTTAGAGAAGTTTTTCAACCTTCTATAAAATCCAGCATGACCTAAGAAACTCCTTACACCTTTTACATCATGAGGAGGGGGAAGTATTTCTATTTCTTCTATCTTAGCTTTGTCGACTTCTATGTCTTTGTCCGAAATTTTATGACCAAGTACTATACCTTCTTGAACCATGAAATGACACTTCTCCTAATTCAAGACTAGGTTAGTATCTTCGCATACCTACAAAACTTTATGAATATTATGAAGACAATGGTTAAATGACGTTCCATAGACTGAGAAATCGCCCATGAATACTTCCATAATATTTTCAACATAATCAACAAATATGGCAATCATACACCTTTGAAAGGTGGCAAGAGCATTACAATGGCCAAAAGGCAAATTAAGATAAGAATATAAACCGAACGGACAAGTGAAATTTGTCTTAAGTTGGTCATCAGGATGGACATCTATTTGAGAAAAACTAGAATAACCATCTAAATAACAAAAATGAGAGTGCATAGCAATTCTCTCTAAAGTTTGATCTATAAATGCTAAAGGGTACTAATCCTTTCTAGTTTCCTTATTAAGTTTTCTATAATCAATGCGCATCCTATGACCAATGACGGTATGAGCCGAGACCATCTCATTGTGTTCATTTGGGACAATAGTGAACCCACCTTTCTTTGGAACACAATGAACTGGGCTTACCGAATTGCTTTCCTCTACATGAATGATTATACCTGCATCTAGTAAGCATATTACCTATTTTCTTACCTCTTCTTTCATATGAGGTTTAAGTTGCCTTTGGAAGTCTGCAACTGGCTCAGATCCTTCTTCCATAAAAATTCTACGGGTGGCTATCGAGGGACTAATCCCTTTCAAGTTGCCCATCGAATATCCGAGAGCTTTTTGGTACATATTAGGACCATTATTAAATTATCCTCCTCTTTTTCTGCGAGATTAGAGCTTACAATGATATGATATTTATTAGTTCTATCAAGAAACTTGTATTTTAATTCCTTGGAAAGGGATTTGAGTGTAGGAGGTGCAAGTGCATCATCCCCTTTTCTTATGGGTATCTCATAAATTTGATTCATTTTGGGATCAACCATAGGGGTTAAATCAAGATAATTATCAATTTCCATTCTATCTGTATCTCCAGGAAGATTTTCATTATCAACTAGGGTTCTTGCTAAATTATCGTTGGGAGTTTCAATGAATACAATAGAAAGACTAGTGATGTTACCTTCTTCCTCTTGCCCATTCTCATATTCATCAAACTCTTCAATACTTGGCCTATGATCAAACTTGGAGAAATGGAAATTCATTTTATCCTCGCCAAACTTGAGAGATACAATTTGTTTCTTGCAATCAATGTTTGTCGCTGCGGTGTTTAGAAAAGTTCTTCCAAAAATAATTGGACAATAAACATCAGTAGGCATATCAATAAGTACAAAATCAATAGGGTACTTGTAAGGTCCAATACAAATTCGAGCATCTCTAATTACCCCCCCCATAGGAACTCTAAGTGTGTTATCTGCTAAGATTACGGTCATATCAGTATCTTCCAATTCAGCTAGGATAAGTTCATTTTGGACAAGTAAAAATTGTAAGGGATTACATTAACAGCTATTCCGATATTATAGAGGCCATAATAAGAAGACCCTCTAAAAGTGCAAGGGAGAATAGGCTTACCAACATCTTTAGTTTTTACCTTTCCTTCAATGAATTGTGAAGCTTCGGTGTCCAGCTCGATCACATTGCAATGTGGAAACATGGTTAATATATCTTCTTTAGTTGGATCACATGCATCTTGAATACTTACTTGGTTAATTTCTTCCTCTTTTGGCTCTTTCTCTAAATTTTTTGAGGAACATTCTTTCCTCTTCCAGCTGTTCTTCGAGTTGTTGAGCCATCATATGTTTTATCGCCGTCCTTGGAAAAGGAAGGGGTTCAACATAATGGGCTTCCCTCTTTAATGGCTCTACAGGGGCCACGATTTTTATCTCAACATCTTCAACTTGCTCAGGTGGTGGAGTGTATTGAAGCCAATATTTCTTTAGGGCTTCAATATGTTCTGTAAAGACTGAAGGATTTGCAGAATAATATCATCACCAAGTTGAAGTTCATTAGTGGTTTCCTTAACTTTATTGGATTCCTTATAAGCGTTCAGACAATCATATTTAATTTCTATCCCTCCTTCGCTGCCTAAATCAAATCCTCAGGTTTCTCTATTGTAGCGAATTCATTCTAATAGTTCCCAAGCTTTAGTTCTAGTTAAGTCCATAAAAGAACCTCTGGATTTAGTGTCAAGTTCATGCTTAATCTCTTGATTAAGTCCCCCATAGAAAATATGTAGAACATACCATTTAGGTAAATCATGATGGGGACATCTATTAAGGATGGATTTATACCTCTTGAAGGCTCTTACCAATCCTTCACATGGGCGGTTTTTGAAGTTCATGATCATCCTCCTTACTTCAGCAGTCTTCACTTTGGGGAAGAATCGAAATACAAATTCTCCTTTGAACTTTTCCCAAGTATCAATTTTCTCTACAGGGCATATTCTATACCAAGCTAAATCAGTGTTGGTTAGAGATTGGCTAAACAGTTTAAGTTTTAATTCATCATCAGAATAGCCTTTCAATTTAAGTGTCCAACATAACTTAGTAAAATGCATTAAATTAGTGTAAGGATCCTCATCTGGATCATCTCCTGCAAAAGTTTTCTCTTTAATAATTGCGATAAAGTGAGGGTTAACCTCGAATTATGGTTCGCTCCGACTTGGGAATTCCTTAAAAAATCCTCTATTAAACTTCCCGAGGTATTTAGTTGCATCAAGCTGATTCGTCAACCTGAGTGTTGCTTACCTGAAACTAGTAAAGAACTTTAGTAAGATAATTAGTAAAATAAGCAACTAAGAACAAATACCAAAAGTGCTCAGCTCCCCGGCAACGGTGCCAGAAAAAATCATTATTACTGCAAGTGCACAAATTCATTATAGCTAGTTTCGAAATAAGAGTAGCGAACCCACAAAGAGCTATTTGGTAGAGGTATTTATGCCCCTCGTCACTGTCTACCAAAGGATACTTGTAAGATGCCTTTGATTTCAAGTAAAGGGTGTTCAAAAGGTTTTTGTTTAAATGTAGAAAAGTAAATAAAACAAGGAACAAAAGGGTCAGAAATGGTGTTGGAACTCAATAAGACTAAAGCATTCTCGAGGATGTAGGATACACCGCTAGCATGGGGTAATTAATCATAATTAGGATAGTCTATTTCTTTCGTCATAATATGTGTGGAGAGAGCTCCATAATAAGATGTTCACTACAAAACTCATGGGCAGTCGCTTTCTTGAGTCAAGTAATGAGGTATCTCTAAATAACCACTGCGATGCCTGAGAGAAATCACTCATACAAACCACCACAATTAAGGGTTTCCCCATGGATATCGTAATGATATTAGTGAATATCGCTTAATTGCCCCTTTGACCATGTAGGTTATAAGCCAATGCTTATAGTCACAAAACTAACACTAGACATAGTCCCATACACATCCTTAGGATATCACCCTCTCTTTGGACCCGGAGGCAAATGATATGTGGCCGACTACACAGACCATCTAAAGAGAGAGATCAGACACAATATCATAGATCAACGGATCATGGACCAAAGTAATAGATCATCATTATTTCATTTTATAATAATGCTAGGGTTTCTCTATCTCCCCAAGAAGAAAGGGAACTACTCACACATGGAAGCAATCAACAACATCGTCATATTCAAATGGATGGATAAAAGTATGAAGATAACTGTAATGCAAACCACAATTTCTCACACATGGAAGAATCAACAACATCGTCATATTCAAATGGATGGATAAAATTATGAAGATAAATCTAGTGCAAACCACAATTGTTTTGGAATTACAACAAAACCTAAGGTATGGGAGAGGGGAATGGTGATGGTGATGGATATGCAGTAGTTGACGGTGAAGGAGATGATGCGATGCCCTCCGATGATCCGTGAAGCATCAAGGATTTGCCCTTCGCCTAGTTCCTCCTCCAGATCCCTCTCTATGAATGTCGGATCTCAGATCTGTCTTCGCGTGGTGAGAGTATTTGACGATGCAGACGCGCTGACAGGTGGTACAGGCGGACAATACGGGCAAGCGGACGGTACAGGTCGTTGAACCCTCTATAACCTTCCTTCATGTTTGCTATTCTCCCAGGTGTGAGGAAAAATCAATTAAATGACATTTATCACTTAGAAATATCATATTACTGCATAATATGACAATCCCAATTGATATGTTCACAAAAGACTTAATAATTCGAGATCCTGTTGAAACAAGGACAAAAAGTGCATGCGAGCGCAGTAAAATACCAAAAATCCTACTCTACTTGTGCAAAAATATAAGGCAAATATGCTTCAAATTTGGACTCATCACTCCCCATCGCCCCTGCGATGAGACTTCATCACCGGGCTTCGCTATGCGGAGAGGAGTCTGTTAGAAATATGCCCTAGAGACAAATAGTAGTAAGGACTATTATCATATTTCATATAGTTTATGAGTAAGTTTTATATCATGCTATAACTGTATTGAGTGGAAACATCAATACACGTGTGATATACAAACAACCAGGGGTTCCCAGTGAAACTCTAGTCACTGGTTCATTGGTCAACGGATGATCATGTTTCCTGATCATGTGGCATTTATGCTAGTTGGAAATGAGGTCATCTTATTCTGAGAATGAGATGATGAACCAATACCCAATCTAAACATCGTGACCCGATCATGTCACGAAGTTAAGTTACGATGATTAGAAATGGATCCTTGTAGACTATTCCTTAGACCGCGAAGCTATATCAATCACTGTCTCCTGAGAGTGCGTAGATAGCATCAAATGCCATCTGGTAATATGGTGGTTAAAGGTGTGTTCAGGTATTCGGAGGAAACCGTAGAGGCAATATATGTCAAGAGCGGGATTTGTCCGTCCATGTGACGGGAAGATACTCAAGGGACCACTCGGAGAGGTTATATCCAATAGTTGCGCAGCGTGTGATTTGATCACAGGGATATCACTTGTCGGAACGAGTCAAGTAGCATTGTTCAGTAACGAGATTGAACACGACATGGTGATGTCATTGATCAGATCTCGGGCAATGCAAGTATCGAGTGACAAAGGTAATAAGACACGACTGTCCTGGTTCAAACGACGAAAGATCTTCGTGGAACGCACAGGGGTCACATGGCCATCCAGGTCCCTCTATCGATCATTGGTGTGGGAGTGTCACGACCATGTCTGGAGTGTTCCCGAACCGTGGGGTATCACGCTTAAGGGCTTGATGATGCTTAGAGAGTGTTTATAGGATCGGTGGAATCACCGAAGAGTTGTAGGGAGAAAACCGGAAGGGTTTCGGTAAGTCCGGAGGATGTTCGGAGTGGAGGTGGAAGGTGTTCCATAGCCACGGAGATTGAATATTATGTGAATGAATGTTAAATGTTGATTTAATCATTTATTCATAATTATTTAAATAAAGAGAAAATCAATTTTAATGGTCAAAGGCTTAATGGGCCAATTCCGGAGGGAGAGGGCCCATTAGGGGAAAGGAGAGAGAGGGAAAAGGGGCCAAGGGGGTGGCCGGCGCCCTAGTGGGCAAGCCCCCTGCGCGGGGCCCATGGGGGTGGCCGGCGGTGCCACCCCTCCCTCCTCCTCTCCTTTAGTCCCACCCCGGGACTTTGAGGGAGGTAGTACCTCCCCTCCCCCTATATATAGTGGGGGTATTTGGCCAATTTAAATACACAAATAATCAATAAAGGTCTCCCCACTTTTGGGAGGACCTCTAATTGATATTTTCTCTCTCCCCCTCTCTCTCTCGTGACCGTGGTCCCAAGTCTGGACTGCGCAAGCGAGAGACATCTTCACCGCGGAGCGCCGTCGCGCTGTGGGATTCAGATCCGGGAGATCTACTTCCGCAACTGTTGCTGGATCGGGGAAGCGGGAGTCATCTTTAGGCACCGGACGTGTGTAACTCCCCACGAGGTGTCGCACTTGAGTCACTCAAGTCGTTGGATCCAAGGAGCGCAAGGACTTCATCACGACCTTGAGGTCGGCTTCGGCTCGTCTACATCAACCACGTTCTCCTGAGCGTTGACAATGCTTTTCGGTCTTCAAGGGTAAGTTCGCAAAAATCCCCTCCCGTTACTATATTGCTAATAGATAGGTCCTGGCAGCTTCAGGGGTTCTGGGGCGTAGAGTAAAATTTATTGTTTTCATACGCGGAACCCCTACATAGTCCCTAGCGTCAGTCCCGGCAAGCTCTGATACATTGTTACTTTCGTCTGAGCTAGTGGCGTACTACCTTGGGAAAGACCCAGTGAAAGACAATCCTTTCGAGGCATCGTGGAGCGTCTCCCAATACGACAAAGGGGAGGGAAGGCCCGAGGGATCTACCACTCCTCCTCTAGAGTCGACCTTGATGGCCTCCGTCAGCAAATAGTCTTCTGGGGAGACGCCTCCATCTGGGCCAAGCCCCCACTTCAAGAGGGGCATGCGGACTTGGGTGTGAAGCTTCGCGAGGAGAGTCTCTTGCATCTTCCCAAGTCCTTTTACCGCCCCTAGTGCGGGTCCTGAGATTCTTCTTTTCCTTTGATCTTGAGCGAAGGCACTTCGATGTCCCCGGCACCAACCTCCTTGGCACCGTCCAACGTGAGGATGGATGCCAGTGTGGAGTTGCCGGTTCCATCAAGCAACCTAGGGGTAGATGCCATGGGGGAGTTAGTGGGATCCCTGATGGGTTCGTAGCAAGTAAAACAAAAAAAATCCTACGCGTGAACCACTATCTAGCCAAGATCATCTACGAGATGGTAGAAATGAGTAGCTCACCCTCGAAGACCGTAAGTGGGATTACGTTCCTGCTCAAACATTGTCGATGATGATGAAGGTGTACATGCGACGATCTCAAGGTCGGGTACTCAAGGCGCCACAATCGGCGGCACCTTCGTACTCGGTCACACATGCGGCTTGTTGACGTCGGAAACTCCTACTCCACTTCTCTAAGTGTAGACTTTGAACCATTTTATGGCAGAGCTTCGCTAAGAAGTGGAAATGGTGGAGCAAAAAGGGAGGGAAAATAAGGAGGCTCAAGTGTCTAAAGGAAGAGAGGACGAGTTGACACCTTTTATAGGAGAGGAGGGGGCAGCCCCTAGGGGCTACGTCAGCCCCTAGAGGTGCCACCTCTCCCTCTTCATGGTGGTAACCCCCTCTTTTATTTTCCTTTTTAATTGCATGACATTCATAACAATTAAGCCACACTTATGGAATTAATAAAACATTTTTATTTATTTAATATTTTTTAATTCATTCAATTAACAAAAATTAACAATTACCCCTTGTGTTATTTCGATATTCCGAAACAGTTTCGGTGCTTTTTCGAAACAACCCCTGTGTTGTCCTATAATTCAGTCGGAGTTCCAAATCCACTCAAAACACATTAGTGAACCTTAAGTGTGTCACCCTACGGTTCGTGAATTACATGGACATGATCGAGACACCTCTCCGGTTAATAATCATCAGCGGGATCTAGAAATCCATGATGACTCCCACTTACTCAATGATGAATCTAGTGATTGTGTGAACCACTAAAGTTGTAATCAATTCCTTTTGTCTTGTGATATATTACTTGTTTGAGAGCCGATCATTTGGTATCATCCATACCTAGTTCGATCTTGTTCCATGATATGACATTCCCGTGACCTAGTCACATTCTTGCAAGCGGTGTCAATGCAATATCACCGAGAGGTCCCAGAGTATATGTTTCTATCATCAGGTCGGACAAATACCGCTCTTGATCCATGAGCCTCAACTAATACTTTCAGGGTACCCAAATAAACCTTTATAATCACCCTGTTATGGAGTGATGTTTGATATCATCAAAGTACCCTTTTGGCATCAGTGATTAACATGATCTCATGGTCTAAGGATTAGGACTACTTCATATGAGTTTGATATAGCAATGAAACTTGATGACTTGATCGTATTGCTATTCTTACTATGGGTGTAAGTGTTCATAACATCATTCTTCTAATGATGCGACCTCGTTATTAACAACATCCAATGTTCATGATCAGGAAACCTTGATCATCGGTTAATCAACGAGTTAGTTAAAAGAGAGGCTTTATTAGGAACCTTTTGGTTGTTCATTAAACACACAAATATTAATGTTTCCAATTAATACAATTCTAGCATGAGAAATAAACATCTATTATGAACACGAATAATATAATAACCACTTTATTATTGCCTCTTGGGCATATTCCTTTTAGTCTCCCACTTGGAATAGAGTCAATAATCTGAATTACATAGTGATGAATCTAGCACCCATTGAGTTCTGGTGCAAATCATGTTTTGCCTTGTGTACTTTGCAAATCTTTATATAACCATCCTTGACATGTTCACCGATGCAGTGAAACTGGCGCTTTATATGCTTGGAATTCTTGTGAGACCTTGGCTCTTTGGCAATAGCTATGGCACCATTCTTGTCACAATAGATAATTGTAACATCCCAGGATTAGAAACTAGAAATAGATGGGACACATGTTTGTGCATTGCATTCATGCATCTGAAAATATGGGTAATTTTTTCGCAAACTAAAACCCTAGAGTGATCAGAATCTCTCTTGCTTCGATGGATTTTTACATGACCTTTAGGTATTATCTGTGTTCTTGGAGGGGTAGAATTTGAAATTTACTTTGAATTTCCAAATTCAATTCAAAGTTGAATTAGAAATTTAGGAATAATAATACTATAACCAAGTAAAATAAATGATTATAATAATGATATAAAATAATTCTTTATTAGTAAGAATACATGAAGTATTACATTATTCTTTTATAATAAAAGAACAAAAGTAAATTACAATTAACTAAAAGAAATAAAGGAAATTGAATACATTAAAGTAATTCAAACAAATACAAATAAGTAGAAATCTTTATTACTTTCCTATTTAATAATACAAAGATTTAAAGGATATAAGTATATCAGAAGTCATTACAGAGATGAATAATTACAAGTAAATAAAAAGAAATGCTTTAATGAATTATATAAGTATCACATGGTTTTTACAAAAGAATAAGAAAATTAGAGTAACAAAAATCTAAACTAAGATTCCTATATCTAGTCTTGATATTCGTGTATTCCTTCTTGGTATCTGCAAGATAAGTCAAAAATAAACAAAGGAAGGGGATTAGGATTAGTGCTCTCAGTAGTAACAGTGGGTTGCACTGTTTTGTCACACCATGGAGCTTAATTAAGTAGGGGAAAGTTTCACCAAAAACAATATCTATTCTTATTAGTGTATCAATTGTCTCAGCACAACATCATTGATAGAAATGGGCAAATTTCACCAAAATAGTAAAGTGGAGCAAGTTTCACCTTGGAAAGTAAATAAGGATAGTCAAAACCAGGAAAATATGAAGGGGCACACAATATAAAACCACACAAGAACAATACATATCTCTGTTTTTCCCTTCACCGAACCAGCAGTAGTTCTCTCTCAAGAAACACCATGGTTCTCACCGGTTCAACGCATCATACAACCATCCCACTATCTCCACAATCACAGTATACAAAAATAGCATAAGTAGTATCAATCATGATCATCTAAAGGGGAGCTAGCCAGCAAGCAGCAAGGCCAAGTCTGGAACAAGGCCGAACCAGTAACAAGGAAGAGAAGATCAAGCTAGAGCAAGAACAATAGATCAAGCCAGTCTAATCAATCCAACATCACCAAACTTCATTATCCACTCTACAACAGCAGGTTAGCATCCAGAAATCATGCATAGTATCTATTCTTAATAGTATAGGCATGATAGATGGAATAGTGGTTATATCCTCAGATCTGTACTCAAATGGAGTACAAGATCATCCCAGGCTATAGAAACACATGTGTGTATCTGTTCTTATTTATCTGAGTAGTTGCCCTCAGGCTTTGCATCCTAGGCATGGCTAAAGAATCAAGTATAGCATATGTTCTTATTTGTATCTGGGCCTCAGCCTTTTGCATCATCGGCAAAGGTTAAATTAAATCTTGATCAAGAAAGCCTGTAGCAGATCATGTAGTTGATCTAGACCACTGTCCATCCTCCAAAGGGGTACCACAACAGCTAGGTCACCTATAGAAGCCACAAGTATTGCATACAAGGGATAGCCATTCCAATAATCAACTTTGCAAAACCTTAAAGAAATTAAATCATTTTCCTAAATCCCTAAGGGGCAGGAATCATAGTAGTAAGGGTTCTCTGTCAATGGACAGACTAATTTTTTGTCAAGTAGGACAGTGACTGAATTCAAAGATAATGTTTGAATCCAATTAGGCCACACATGCATATACTCAGAGAACTTTCCACTAACAATATTCTGGTAACACAAAGGCCACCACACCAACATCTTTCTAATTCATCTGTTATTAAGCAGATGTTCTATGTACATCATTTTCCCAGACAGTTGTCGAGGAATCATTTAGTTGCAAGCATCACCATTCAACTTATATCGCAAAATTATCACTTAAATATTACTTATTAAACCACAACCTGCAGTAAGGGCAGTTGTTGAATCAAAAATGCATGTGCCACGGTATGATAGTATGAACAGAGGTATTATCAACATCATTTCCCTAGTTTGCAAGGGCCAGGAACCATTTAAAACCTTACTATCGTATTGACAGATGATATATAACCACAACTCAGCTTTAGGCATAAAGTTATCAAATAAGCTCATCTCAATTTTGGCCATCTTAAACTGCTAGAACAACTTAAAATCATTCCTAGGATTTTATCACTCGCACATGGACCAGAGCATGTCCAATACCATCTCAGTTACTCAAATTTACTGTAACCATGACCCAAGTTAAATCCTTAGAACCTAAAATCAAATAGCCGCTAGCTATTCCAATGTTTCAATATGTCCATTAGTTAGTATTCATCAATGAATCCAGCAACAATAGGTTGCAGCCTATAATATATTTAGACTCAAAATTAAGAACTTGGTCAATGTCGGTAGTCACATGAAGATCATCACACAAACATCAGGGAGCTATTGCTATAACAAATTAGGGTTTGACCTTCGAGAGAGACAGAGCGGCCATGAGAGTGGAAGAGAGGGAGTAGGGGAATAGACTTACCCGGGGGTCCTCACTTAGAGATAGAAGAGGAAGCTGAGCTGGCCGACGATGGTGACCACAACTTGACAAGACGAGGCCACCAAGAGAAGGACGTCGGGGTTGCAGCCATACTACCATCCCGCCAGCTTTAGACCAAGAAAGGGCGTGGCGGAGGCAACATCAGCACCTGTGCACTGAGCCAAAGTAGCTAGGGTTTCCGAGTAAGAGCGGGCAGATGGAGGAGGGACAGACAAATCAAAATGGATAGTATGTTGCAACGTTAATCAGTGGATCACTTGCTACCATGGCAGCGGCCAAGATGGAGAGGGCGTTGCGAGGAGAAGGAGAGGATCAGGTCAGGGTCAATCGACCGAATGAACCGGACCAAGTGGTCTAGCCCAACCTAGTGGGCTGGCCTGACCTGTGGGCCTAGATCTGAGAATATAAAGGAAATGAGAAAATAAATAAAAAGGGGTAAATGGAATTACTAAAATACCCTCTAAATATTTTGAACCCTAGAAAAATATAGAAAAATCCTAAAAATATACATAATATATCAAAATGATCACAAAAATAATCTCTACGTAATAAAAATATTGATTCACTTATTTAGGTTAAATAAAATATAACCAAATATTAAGGTTACTTAAATCCTAAGTAAAATCCATAAAAATAAAAGTCCTAAAAATCATTTTTTGTATAAAAATAAATTTATTATTTTATAAAAATTCTAACTTATTTTTTTACAAATCCAAAGATATTTAATCTTTTATGGAATTTTCTAAAAATAAGGATAATACCTAAAAATAAATCAAATTTTTTTTAAGATCCTGAATAGATATATTTCACTAGAAAAATACTAAAAAGATTCTATCAAAAGTTTTTAAGATTTTAAAGTAATAAATCCTTAACCATTTTATAAAATACCTATTTTTTAAATTCTTTAAAAACAATTCTTAAGTAAGAAATAATCACAATTTGCTATAAAACCTTAAATCTTCTATATTCAAATATTAGTTCCAAAAACCATAACTTAAGTCTATAATAACACTTAAGTACAAACAATTAACTTTTAGAAAACTCTTTAAAACC
This sequence comes from Avena sativa, assembly GCA_916181665.1. Classification (NCBI taxonomy): domain Eukaryota; kingdom Viridiplantae; phylum Streptophyta; class Magnoliopsida; order Poales; family Poaceae; genus Avena; species Avena sativa. The sequence continues at coordinate 692,346,636 of OV702289.1, forward strand.
ATAAATCCAAGTTAAACCAACAATTTTAACTGAATTTTAAAATAGCATTGACTTGTGATAAAGATGAATACCTTTATCTGTTAACCTTGTTTAACATGAATTTAAAACCTTAACACATTAATGAGATCATCTAAATTGCTTTCCTTAATAAGCCAAATCATTTTCATAATAACAAATCACATCTAAACTCATCATTCACTTAAATTGAAAGTGAATGAATTCACACTATTAATCATTTCTATCTTAACCATAGAACTTGATAATACTTTAGATACACACCTAAATCTACTTATGTTTTTAAAGTTAACTTTGGTTCACAAAGTTATAAGCATAATGCCCAAAGTATGTTTATGTTTTTTGTAGGTAACTCTGGTTTGTTCCAACTAAGTCATAAATCATCTTTAGTCCAAACTTATCAAACCTACACAAATGACATCCATCTTATTCTATTCATCATAAAGATTGTTTAAACCTTATCCAAGAAACCTTTCTTCAAAAGTTATTCGTTTTGCCACTTCAAACAAAAACACTATGATATTTGTTTCAACTCCTATCAACCTAAGACATGAACTTCCATAATAGTTACATAATATAAAATAACTCTAATCATGTGTTGTTATATTTACTTGGTATCATACATTTTAGTCTTAAGTTCCTTGTATATATGTGTTTGCTTGTAAAGTGAACTTATAGACACACTAAACCTTAAGGAAATCACCCAAGCTTAACTTATTCACCATATTGGGGTATTACTTCGGGGTTTTCAAAATTGCATTACATTATTTATGCATAACTACATATTGCTTCTTTAAACATTAGTCCTTACCGGACCAATGATGCTAATTTCTGATTTTGGATCTTCTATTGTCTTGAAGACCGTGAGTGCATGATCTTGTAATCACGGAAGGCAAGTTCACACTTGCTAATGTCCTTTGGTTATTTTCTATTAAATACTTGTAACTCAAATGTTGTCATCACCTGCATTTAAAAAAGGTCAGAAAACACTATTTTCATAATAATATGATTATGGATTATTTACCAAATGGTAATAATCTTCTATTACAGTTCCAGTGGTAAATGAACATAATACCTAGGACTTAACAACCAATGTCACCAGTGATTCTAGTGCCGTACGTTAACCATAAGACATGGAATGGGACGGGAAAGTCATCTGGATCTTCTTCCTTTCATATGCCGACGGATGACCTTATCGTGAAGCTCTAGATTCCTCGTGGAGGATCCAGCACATGGGTGGGACCCCTTAGTGCCCTGCGATATGAGTGTCTATATTATCTGTGCATAGATATCTTGGTGGTGGTTTATCATATCTGGTGGTGGCTGCCAGGCAAAGCTGCTTACAAAGTCTTTGAGAGGCTACCAGTTATATCTGTCTGAAAGGTATATAACCGTGGTAGACCTGCTTGGAGGATCGTGTTGTCATATGGGGCCGTGGAGAAGGACAAAGAATGGCTTTTATCATCTACTGGGCCCCACATCCCAGAATTGTGGACGGGAATAAGCTGCCCGGTTGTGCAACAAGGATTTGATCTCTTATGGCTAAACTAATGCACCTCATAGTGTAAGAACTGTGACATGTTACTCCCTGTTCCGGGAAGGAGCTACGAATGCAGCAGGAAAGGAACTCCACAAAAGTTCTGGTAAACCTATGAAGGCTGAAGGAAATAGCTTTTGTCATGGTGGTGGCACGACAGATGCCATGGATAGGCTAAAGATGGGGCCAATGAGTGCTAGGGGAATCCAGGGAGGGAGAATGTGGTGATTCCATGCATAGATGTTCTTATATTCTCTCTATCAATGGTGTTTACAAACGCTCTTCAAGCTCTCAGCAAGAAGGAGACTATGTCTCTTACTTCCTACCAACTAGCTCTTGAGTTCTACCTTAGACAGAGAAAATGATTGATTCCCTTCTATGGAGGCCCCGGTGCTCCTTATATAGGGGAGCCCGGGTTACAATTCTAGGGCACACATGGCAGCATATTCTGTGAATATGCTCCTCGCCTAAAGCTAGATGCTTCTTTATTTTCTTTAACGGCTCGTCCGAGCTTTGGACGTAACCCACTGTGTAATCTTTGTCTTTAAGTGTCACCAAACACAGGCTACGTCATCCGGCATTACCCATGTCACCTTGGTCGCCCCTGACCCGCTGGTCCTGTTCTTTACTTTGCTTCGGTCATGCTACAGCTAATAAAGCCACCTTTTGACCAGCGGGGGATTCCTTCTCTTGGAAGCCACGAGATAGTCCGGCTAGCATATAGCTAATCCAGCTTATCAAGTTACCTGCAAAACAGCTAGATAGACATGGCCGGCATATATCTTATGTCAGCCGGATCATAGTCAAGGAGATGCTCCATGGCCGGGTCACTCCGTGGTTCGGCCCGCCTTGAGGTGACCCGGTCAGCCCTTGCTTTGACTGTGCCATACCCCGGCTAACTCGGCCCTTATACCCCGGCATTACCCTACCCGGGGGTATCCCCCCAAAATTAGTCCTCGAAGCTGGTGCGGTCCTAGCAATTTTTGGGTTGTTAAGGCCACATCAGGTTCCCATATTCGGATCTTTGCCTCTTTGGCCGAGTTACCCAGGAACCCGGAGTTCTTCCTCTTGTGATCCCTTGGCTCATTCCGAGTTATTCCTTGTTGGCCGGGTCTTTTGCTTGCTTATTCGAGTTACCTTTCCTTCTCGTGTACGCTTCCCCACATCCTACATGGAGGGTAATCATCGTTTTACCTCATTTTAAGGGCCACAAGCATTTAATGCGCTGGTTACTGTCGCAATGTCAGGAATAACTGCCGCACACATCCCTTCACTGCGGCGCCTCGTTAACTGTAACATTACATCACGTCATGGGATCCTTTGCTCCTGTGGCCGTTGCTGTGGCCATGCTCTGATTGGCTGATGCGGCTGCATACATGCCTGTAGCGCGCGGTGTGGCAACCGCAAAGGATCCCACTACGCGCCCATTGCACGGTTAAGTAGAGGGCCTGGGGCGATTTCAGGGGACGTTCCCCATTTTCTCTGTACTTCCCAGCCTCCTTTTTCTCTCGTCGTAGCCTTGTCGCCGCCACTAGTTTCTTGCTGCTCCGGCGCCATCGCGACCGCGCACAAGCAGCATCTTGTTCCTGTGCCGCTGTTCCTACTCACGATCTCCATCACGGGGCCTTGCGCTTCCCGTTTCCCCTCCTCCGGTTATGTCTACTCTGATTTCTCTCTCGAGGATCTCGAATCCACCATGACTGAGGAGGGAACAGCTGTGGTGGCGCAGCAGGAGGAAGGAGCAGAGGGCCGCGAGCGTGGCCGCTAGGATGGCTCTACCGTTTGTGAGGAGGACCTGGACTGGCTCCGTGCCATGCGTCGCATCCCCGCCGGCGTCGCCTGCCGCCTCGCCTCCTTCCCCCAACCCTAGGGAGTATGTTGTTTTCCTTTCGCATTTTCAGCGCGGCTTCAGCCTCCCCACCTCAGATTTCTTTTTTGATTTCATTCCCACTTACAAATTGCAACTGCATCATCTCCCCGCCAATGCTATCACGTCTCTGTCCTCCTTTGCTTCTGGCATTGAGGGGTACATTGGCCTCTGGCCAACCAAGGAACTTTGGATCAAGTTCTTTGGTCTCCGGAGGAACGTGGTTCTAGATAAGGAGCTTGCCCCAGAGGACAAGCATTTGACCTAGTGTGGCGTTGCCTCCATTTCTCCCCGGAAGAACTCTGCATTCCCCCGGGTCATCGAACTCGAGTCCTGCAAGGGCTGGGCCCGGACTTTCTTCTATGTCCGAAACACCACCAATGAGGACTTGATCTGGCTCCTCCCCTTCAAGATTGGCCCTCCTGATACCTCGCTTTGGGAGAGCATTCCGAAGCGGCCCATGGCTCTGGTGAATCAAGTGGAGCGCTGGATCAAGGAGCTGATCAAGAAGAAACTCCGGGGGGAGGACATCATGATTACTTTCCTCCGCAGTCGGGTCTCCCCGCTTCAGAAGCAAGCTCACAAGATTTGCTACTTGAGCGGCCCTCTCGACCCCCACCAGACTTCATCTATCAAACTAGATAACTCAGTGGTTTACCGCTGGGTTAAATCCATATTCAATGTGGAGAAAGAGTTCACCGAGGATTGGGAGTGGGGAGTTTATCCCTTCACCCAGGACAACCCTCCTCCAAAGGTAAACTCACTTTTTCCTGTTTTACGGATCTTCTCTATATGTCGGTTCACTTTTGTAACTTGTCAATTGTTGTCTTGTTCTCAGCGATTCCTCCAGCAGCCACTGGAGGATGGCGAGGTGCTGGCGAGCAAGTGGTTGCCGGACCGCACCGAGGAGGATGAGGAGGAGCCTAATCCAGAGACCTTCCTGCCTACCCCGGACATCGTCAAACGCAGCGCTAGTAACGCCTCTTCTCTAAGGGATTGGCCAGACGACGATGACTCGGACATTGAGGTCCTGGAGGTACTTGATCCAGTTCCCATCTCTTACGCGCATCTGGTTATGTCCGAATGTTCAGCTAACCCAGACGGTCAGGTCCACGAGGTTCCTCCCCTCACCACTGGTGGTCCGGCCCCTTCTTCTTCCCAGAAGCGCACGGCTACCTCGGCCGCAGCTCCGGAGGTACCGTCGCCCAAGAAGAGGCCGAAGAAGTCCAGAGTGAAAGCCTCGTCTAAGCCGGCTGCCAAGTGCACGGTCCGGAGGGCGCCCAAACCTTGGGCTCCTCCAACCTCGGATGAGTAAGTCCTTTTGCACTGATACTTGGGGATTTTTCCTTTGCTTGCCTTTGTCTCTTATTGGTTCTCTCTCTTTTTGACTTGGCGTTTTTCTTCTTTTTAGAGCTCCTAGGGTCATCCCTCAAAGCGGCTCCGACATAGCCTCCCCAATCCGGAGCAGCCCTTCTCCCCCCGCAACAACGATACTCGCTCGCTCAGCCCCATTCAAGAGGGCTCCACGGCTGCGCCTGACCAGAGCCCACCTCGTCATGAGGAAGGCAATGTCGGCACGGGGGGTAGCGGGGCAGCTCTGGATATGGCGATGCCAGATCTCCCCAGTTCTTCGGCCTCAGCACCAAGTCATGAGGTGCCAGTTTCATCGGCAACGCCCCCAACAAGTTCTTCTGTCCTAGTGTTTCCAGCATCAATAACACCAGCAGCAACAGCAGCACCAGCACCAGCACCAGCACCAGCAGCACCAGCACCAGCATCGGCACCACTAGCAACAGTAACACCGGCACCAACAATAGCAGCTAAAGCCTCCACCAAGCCTCCCAAGAGAAAAGCCCCATCAGCTCCCTCCAGGTCAACTCCTTCAGTCACCGACATTTTCCAGCCAGCTCCTCAGGCTTCATCCGGCAAGTTCAAGAAGGCTTTCGGGTCAGCTAAAGGAACTTCATCTGGGTCTACCGCCTCCGGGTCAGAGGGTAGCAAGCAACTGGTTCTGCATACCTGCCCCGCTGCAGCTCAATCCACCAGGCGAGAGGCCCACGTGAAAGGCCTTGTGGTGAACTATTCTCCCAGTGGTGAAAGTTACAGTCCACTGCTCCTTGGGTATGTGAAGAACTGGAATAATGCAGAATTCATCGACCCTCAAGATGATATGCTGGAGAAGTTTGGCCCAGCCGAGTTCAGTGCCCAGATGAACTCCGCTACTAAGGCTATCTCTTTAGCTGGCCGGATGATGGAGGTAACTCTTTTCCTTTGCTGTTGGTACTTTGCATAACTAAGCACTTGTAGACATAGCCCCTAGTCCCCGAGCCTCCGAGGGAATAACTTGTTATTCGGTCGGATGCTCCTTACAGAATTTAGTTTTTGTCCATAGCAACGTCAAATTTTAACATAGTTAGAGCCGGGTTAAGTTCCCTTGGCCCGGATCTTATACACCTTGAATATCCACACACACCTAGAGCCGGGTTAAGTTCCACTTGGCCCGGATCTTGTAGATTTCGATTATCCACACACCTAGAGCCAGGTTAAGTTCCACTTGGCCCGGATCATGTAGACTTCGAATATCCACACACCTAGAGCCGGATTAAGTTCCATTAGGCCCGGATCTTGTAGACTTCGAATATCCACACACCTAGAGCCGGGTTAGGTTCCACTTGGCCTGGATCTTGTAGACTTCGAATATCCACACATCTTGAGCCGGGTTAGGTTCCACTTGGCCTGGATCTTGTAGACCTCGGATATCCACACACCTAGAGCCAGGTTAAGTTCCACTTGGCCCGGATCTTGTAGACTTCAAATATCCACACACCTAGAGCCGGGTTAAGTCCCACTTGGCCAGGATCTTGTAGACTAAATATCCACACACCTAGAGCCGGGTTAAGTCCCACTTGGCTCGGATCTTGTAGACTTCGAATTATTTTTACTTTGCCTTTGAACTTTGCCATCACCTTGCTTATTTCAGATTACCACTAACCGCTGAACCGCTGACTTCCAGCATTTGCTGGACTCTTATAAAGATATGTGCGCACGTTATGGTAAACTCCCGGAGGCTCACCAAAAGAAGTGTAATGTTCCTTATTCAGATTTTTCCCTCTTCCATGTTCGTTCTTTAGAGTTGTCTGTGATTTGTACTGATTTGCTATCCGAATCATGCAGACGAGGTGGAAGCTGAGAATATCATTATGTGGAAGAATCTGGCTGAGATCAAAGGTAATTTTATCCCCTTCACACAACCACTGTACTTTCCTTCTTTTATCTGGTGGACACTTATACTTTGGGTCCTCCGGGTCATTACATTGTTGCAGTTGCTCTCGAGGACAGCGTTACCATGCCTGAAATGATGACCCATTTCCTCGAACAAGCAGGGAAGCATGAGGATGAGCTAAAGAAGAAACATGAAGAGATAGCTCGGCTCCAGCTCCAGGACTCGGAGATCACTCGGCTGAATGCCGAAATTTAGAGGCTCAAGGGCCTCGATGAGCCGAGTTGGAGAAGGCTGACCAGGAGTTTACCGAGGAGAAAGAGCGTTTAACCACGCAAATCTCCAAGGACAAGAGCTTATTGCAGGAAGCCGACATCAAGCTTACGTCGGTGACCACCGAATATGAGAAACTCCAGGCCCATAGCACCGATGTTCATTCAGAGCTTCATCGACTCCTCTTATTGCACGCGAGTTCTCTTCCCTTGCTTAACTTTCATTCCTCCGGATCTGGTACTCTTAGTTACTGCTTCCTTTGCTCTGTCAGGCAAATTTCTAGAAAGCGATACGCTCGGTGTCGCTCCCGTAACCCGGTCCCACGAACAGCGTGGTATTCTTGCTGCCCCTGGTGCCTAGCCAATCTCGTATAATACGGAGGATCTACTAGCGAGCCTCACCGCTTGTCTTGAGGTAGTGAAGAACCATGGCGCGGATATTATACCAGCGACAACGCGAATGTTCAACTCCCTCTGGCCCAGTGAAACCATTCCAAAAAGAGGCTCGACTTTCATAGCCAAATTAATGGAGTGCGATACGCAGCTGCATCTGTGGCGCGAATCTGCCGCACGGGCCGGGCCGACATTGCCTTGCAATTTGTTCTTTCGTCGTATGAAGGAATTGATCTGGGGTTTCTCACTCACATGCGCACCGGGTCTAAGTGGTGCAAAAATCCGAATTGGATCGTGCGCCGCAAAGCCTGTGCCAACAAGCTCATCTAGTACTCCTTCTGCCACGCTTGGAATGAAGGGCCGAGTTATCTCGATGTCGTTGACGAAGAAGCTATTTCTAGAGATGAAGAGGAAGGGAGTGAAGGTGAGGCCTCCGAGCTTGGCGACGAGGCCGAAGACCCGGAGGATAGCAAGGTTAACCCTAAGGATGAAGCCAAGGCTAGCGCCCCTCCCCCACACTCCGAAGTACTTCCTTCATCGACGGATGATTCGTCTGCTGCTCCTGCTCCTTAGAAAACACTCATCATATTTATCAAATCCCCAGAATGCCGGGCGTAAATGTATCTAAATACTTTAGTTTGGTTGTGCTACAATTTAATGTTCTAAACTAAGTTTTTATTGCTAGATTATCGTGGGCGAAGTCCCCGAGTTTCGTTTTCTTGTTCCCCCAATTTTTGACTCGGCGCGCGTCTACCTTGATTCGGTTTTTCGACTTACGAGTCTGAGGTTCAAAAAATTGATTTAACAATACTTAAAACTTTGAGATTAGCTCAAAATGATCTGGCATTTTAGTGAGCATAATAAACTAAGGGTCAGTTAGAAAACCAATGTTGGCCCGCTTAAGTTCTTTTCCTTAGTCGTTTTTCATGTGCTTTGCCATTCCAAACTTGTTCTCTTGCTTGCCATGAAGCCAATTCTTGTTGGACAACAGCAAAGTCGAAGAGTTAGGTTTTTGGTGCTCACACATTACTAATCCGACTAAGATATAAGCGACTTAACCCAGCCGACATAAAAATACGAAAACGAGAGACAATTATTACGGCAGTCCCCGAGTCTCTGCTCGGGGTGCCAAAGTTTTTATTAATAATCTCATTGCCGACATACATACCGACAAATGAGTAGCTCGGATACATTCACCTCTTAGGTGTAGAAAGGACGAAGTAGTGCTATGTTCCACGGTCGCTTGGATTCCTCTCCGGACCTGTCCGCCTTGTTCTTTTCCTAGGGTTGTGCATCAATAAGATAGTAGGAATCATTGTGCAAGGCTTTGCTTACAATGAAAGGTACTTCCCATGGAGGGGATAGCTTATGCATGCCAGCTGTGCGTTGTATCAGCCGGAGTACCAGGTCACCTTCTCGGAAGACTCGGGGGTTTACTTTTCGGCTATGATAGTGTTGGAGATTTTGCTGATATATGGCGGATCTGGACAAGGCCAATTCTCTTGCTTCTTCCAGCAGATCAAGATCATTTTTCCGGGCTTCGCGCACTTCGGCTTCTGTGTATTGGGTGACTCTTGGTGAATCGTGCTCTATGTCGGCTAGTAATACAGCTTCTGCCCCATATACCAGAAAGAATGGCGTATAGCCTGTTGATCGATTTGGAGTTGTTCTTAAGCTCCACAGCACCGCTGGTAGTTCTTCTATCCAGCACCCCGCCGATCTTTACAGCGGCTCTATGAGCCAGGGTTTTATCCCGGACAATACCAGTCCGTTGGATCTTTCCACTTGCCCGTTCGATGTGGGGTGGGCGACTAAGGCGACATCTAGCCGGATCTTATTTTCTTGACAGAATCTCGCAAACACTCCTTCAGCAAAATTGGTTCCATTGTCAGTTATGATGCTATGGGGATAGCCATATCTCAGGATTATATCCTTGAGGAATCTTACTGATGTTGCCCCATCACATTTCTGAATTGGTTTCACCTCAATCCACTTGGTGAACTTGTCAACCATGACTAGGATATGGGTCATCCCTCCCTTTACCAGCTTAAATGGCCCTACCATATCTAGGCACCATACAGCAAATGGCCAGGTAATGGGGATAGTTTTCAGCTCCGACATTGATAGATGAGTTTTGGTGGCGTATCTTTGATAGCCATTGCATTTTATCACCAAGTCCTCTGCTTGCTCCAAAGCACTGGGCCAATAAAATCCATGACGGAAAGCCTTTGCCACTAATGCCCTTGAGGAGGCATGGTGGCCACATTCCCCTTGGTGAATATCCCGGAGTATGTCAAGTCCTTCCTCCGGATCAACACACTGCTGCAGTACTATTGTAACACTTCTTTTGTATAGTTCAGCATTGATAATTGTATAGGCCTTTGCCCTTCTCTGGATCTGCCTTGAGCTTATTTTGTCATCCGGCAAGATTCCCTCTTTTAGGAAATCAAAAATTGGCTTGGCCCAAGTTGGTATAGTCCGGACGGGAAATGGTTCCTCCTCAATTTCCATCGCATCTACCGACATAACTCCTGCCGGATCAGGCTGATCAGTCCCCGGGTTTGCTGAGGAAGTCCCCGGGTTTGGCAAGGTGCTTCCCCACTCTATCTCCATAGGCGCAGCTCTTGATCCGGAGAGTGTCGGGATATCAATTGAATCTGATTTGGGTGTGGGCGTGATAGATGGTTTTCTCAGGTGCTCCAAAGCAACATTTGGCGAGATTGGCTGTCGGGATGAGCCTAACTTGGAGAGCGTATCTACTGCCTCGTTTTCAATCTGAGGTATGTGGTGGAACTCACACCCCTCGAAGAACCCACTTATCTTTTGAACATGAAACCTGTATAAGGCCATGTTAGCATCCAAGGCATCCCAATTTCCAGACACTTGCTACACCACCAAATCAGAATCTCCAAAGCATTGTATCCAACGTATCCCTACTTCTTTTGCTACTTTGAGACCATGCACCAATGCTTCGTACTCCGCCACATTATTCGAGGCACTGGAGTGGATTTGAAGGACATATTTTAGTTGATCCTTCTTGGGTGAGGTAAGGACTACTCCGGCGCCCAACCCATCTTTCAGTTTCGATCCATAGAAGTGCATTTGCCAATAATTGGAGTCCGGCAGGGGTGGCTCGTATTGCATTTCAGCCCAGTCCACAAAGAAATCCGCCACGGCTTGTGACTTGATAGCATCCCTTCTATCAAATTGTGGTGCATAGGGAGCTAACTCGATTGCCCACTTTGCTATCCGGCCACTTGCATCTTTGTTACTCATAATTTCCAAAATGGGTGCCTCACATATCACCTTGATGGGGTGTTCCTCAAAAGAGTGTTTAAGTTTCTTGGCTGACATATATACGCCATACGCCATCTTCTAATAGTGAGGGTAGTTCTGTTTCGAGACTGACAATACCTCGTTTAGATAGTACACCGGCCTTTGCACCGACTTTCCTTCCTCTTCTCGCTCCACTACGATTACTGCACTTACGACTCGGTTGGTCGTGGCTACGTAGAGCAACATTGGCTCCTTAGGTAGTGGTGCTGCCAGGATCGGCGCAGTAGATAACATCTTTTTCAACTCTCAAAATGCAAGGTCCGCCTGTGGCGTCCATGTGAATTTATCTGCCTTTTTCATTAATTGGTAGAGGGGCAAGGCCTTCTCTCCCAACTGACACACGAACCGACTTAACGATGCCAGGCAACCAGTGAACTTCTGCACATTGTTAAGGCATTTTGGTAGTTCCATTCTTTCTATGGCCCGGATTTTCGTCGGGTTAGCTTCAATGCCATGGCTAGATACTAAAAAACCGAGTAACTTTCCGGTGGGCACGCCAAAGGTGCACTTCTCCGGATTTAGCTTCATTCGGAACCTTCTCAAGTTCGCGAACGTCTGCCGGATATCATCGACGAGTGTATTGCTTTCCTTGGTTTTTATTACCACATCATCCACATAAACTTGCAGTTCCGACCTATCTGGTCATGTAAGCATTTTTGCATGCACCGTTGGTACGTTGCTCCTGCATTACATAGTCCAAACGGCATAGTGCGATAGCAATAAGCCCCGTACAGGGTAATAAATGCAGGCTTTATTTGATCATCCGGATTCAGGGGTATCTGGTGGAAACCAGAATACGCATCAATGAATGACAGTAGCTCACATCCGGCCGTTGAGTCTATGACTTGATCTATCCTAGGGAGCGGAAATGGATCTTTGGGACACGCCTTATTTAGGTTCGTGTAATCAATGCACATGCGCCATACCACAGCCACGTTCGGATCATCTTTCTTTTTCTCCACAAGCATAGGATTAGAGAGCTAATCCGGATAGAGTATTTCCATGATAAATCCGGTCGCTAGGAGCCTAGCTATTTCGTCTCCAATGACTTTCCTTCTGTCTTCGGCGAAACGCCAGAGAGGTTGCTTTACTGGCTTAGCCCCGGGTCTTACGTTTAATGAGTGCTCAGCCAAATCCCTCGGTACACCTTGTAGATCTAGAGTAGACCAAGCAAAGATATCCCGATTCTCACGGAGGAAGTTGACGAGCTCGCTTTCCTATTTGTTGCTTAACCCGGCACCAATGGTCACGGTGTGCTCTGGGAATTGATCATCGATTGGCACTTTCTTCGTGTCCTTGGTTGCTTGGAATCATACGCTCCCGTGTGGGTTGGTCAGAGCCAGCATATGTTGTTACGCGGATTGAGCCAATGCCGCCACTTCCAGTATCTTCCTTTTTTCTTGAGCTATCACGAGTGACTCGGCTAAGTTAGATCCGGCTGAAGCGCACTCGATCGAACACCGGAAGTCCCCTGATACAGTTATCACGCCCCTTGGCTCGGGCAGCTTCATCTTAAGGTAACTGATGTGGGTAGTTGCCATGAACTTGTTCAGCGCTGGCCTGCCGAGTAATGCGTGATAAGCGCTCTCCAGATTCACCACTTCGAATTCCAAGTTTTCAGTCCGGCAATTGTCTCTAGTGCCGAATAACACGTCAACTCGGACCTTACCAATTGGTTCACACGAAATACCTAGTACAATGCCATGAAAGGTGGTCCTTGTTGCTTGCAGCATGTTCTCTGTTATTCCCAACTTGTGCATGGTATCCTTGTACATAATGTTGATACTACTGCCATTGTCGATCAGTACCTTGGAAAACCTTAGATTGAGATTCGGCCCGACGAACGTCGGATCCAGGACCAGAGCATAGGTTCCCGGGCTAGGCATGATCTTTGGGTGATCCTTGATACTCCATGTAATCTCTTGATCCGACCAGGGCATATATCTCACTACTGCTGGCATTACTGCATTCACCTCCATATGTCGGCGCTGCAAGCTTTTCCGGTCATTCTCTTCCATGGTAAACACACAAGAGCTCTGATGATGCTCCCTGTACTCGTTTCATCCCTCATTCTCGTGGTAACCCTAACCTTGTTGCTGGTTATTGCCTACTTGATGTACCGCGTCCCTTCTTTCCGGATTCTCATACCTCGGTGGAGGTGGTGGCAATATCAATTGCTGTCCATTCCCCCTGTTAGTAACGGTGGTCGTGGTGCTTCATTTCTAGGTGCTTCGTTCCGAGGTGCCTGAGCATTCCCCGGACTGCCCTGTTCTAACTTCCTCATCCATTCACATTGTCGGGTTGTATGATTCTCCGGACTATTCGGGCTTGGTGTATGGAACTTGCAAGGTTGATCCAGCATGGACTCAAACATATACCTCGGTCTATCCTTTCGCTCTTGCCATTGCTTTTTTTGCTCCAGGGTCCAAGGCTTTTTCCCTTCGTTTTTTGCTGCTAGTTTTGCCCTCCAGTTTTTTGGCATTGGCTGGTGCCGGCATTGGGTTGATCCCGGTGTACCGCTGCTACCTGCTGCGAGTTGTATCGGTAATCCAGGTGCTCATCCCTTCTCTTTCCTCGAAAATCATTCCTCCTTGATGATCCAGAGCCATCTCAGCTGTAATACTCCTCGTTTGCCTCGCTCGACATTAGCCAGGGTTGTGTTGGATCTCCCAAGGCATATGAATCCACGATCCGGATTGTCTCCGCCAAGGTAGTTGGCATGTCTCGCTGTAACCTCTGCCACAACATAGTTCCATATCTGCATCCCTGAGCGAACCACGCAATAGCTTGTGATTCAATTACCCCCTCGCATGAGTTTCACACATTGCACCACCGAGTCAGGAAATCTCGGTCTGGCTCATTCGGTCTCTGCCTGCACAACGCAAGGGTTTGTGGCCTGTTGGGCCTCTTGTAAGTGCTCGAGAAGTTGCTAACGAACAACTCCTCGAAATCCAACCAACAGTTGACACTCCCTGGTGGCAAGTTGTTCAGCCAAACTCGCGCTGGTCCTTCCAGCATCTGTGGCACATATCTTACCGCCCATATCAAATTTCCCGTTGCGATCTTGACCGTTGTGGCGTAATCAATCAGCCAATCCTCTGGCCTAGTACTACCATCATAAGTTCCGGTTCTTCTGGCCAGCTAAAAGTTCGGCACTGGTGGCTCCTTCATGATCCGGGGCCCAAAGCATGCTGGACCCGGTGGACCTTGCACCTCAATTAGCTCCGACCTATAAATTCTATCCAATTTCAGCCTTGCATCATCTGGCTGCAAGTTCCTGCTTCCCAGCCTCGACCCAATTATGTGGTGATCCTGTTTGGGGTATCCATCGTTGATCATAGCCGAATAACCATCATTGTATCTTTCCTGTTCCGGGCAAGCATTTTGTTGTTGTGCTGCTTGTCCTGCACTCCCCTCCTGCCGAGGTGCGCGTTGTTGCTGCTGCCATGGTATATTTTGCCCCGTTCCCACGGGATCACACTGTCCGGCATTGCCGTTGGCAGCATTTCTCTGACCGGCATTGCCTTGGTCGCGGTTACCTCTGCCGGCCACACCTCGGTTGGTACTATGTCGATCTTCATCAACTTGCACTGCTTTGCCTTTTCCGGCCCTTACCGGATTATAAGGAACCATCTGTTTGTCTCTTCTCCCAGAGTTTACTACTTCTTTTCTCCTAGGATTGTGACCCAGAGATGATGTGGCTCCTCCGGATCTCGCTGGGTTATTCCTGGCCGAATGTACCACCTTTGAGGCTCCTGGTGGCGCCGGGTTTACCTTGTTCATTTCTTCATTTTGCTGGCAAGCAACTCTCAGCAAGTGATTCACTCTCTCTTGTTGTCTTTGCCGGTCCTCTCCAGTTAGACCTTCTAACTCGGACGCGGCCGCGTTTGCTGCCCTGAGGTTCTTTGTCGGGGTACTATATCGATCCAGCCCTCTTGTTACTATCGTGGCTGTCTGACCCGGCCTAGGCTCGTACTCCTTGTCAATCTCTATAATCAGGTTCCTACCCCGAATTTTTACTCCATCTATGCGGTTTGCCTTAGCATATTCTCTCAAGGTGTTGTTCAAAGACGAATGCAGCTCTGCTACCTTCTTTGCCCCAGCTAACATTTTCCGCCTAGTTTCCTCTAACTCAGCTTGTGCCTGAGCCGGATCTACCACATATGCTATTGGCGTTGCTAGGCTATCTATTGCTTGCTGGAGCATATTCTCTGGCCTTTCTAGTGGAGGAAACCTAGACCTGGTCTGCTTTGGCGTGACCTCCAGCTCTGGCGCCGGGCCCTTGCTTGGTTCCACGTTAGGTGCGGTCATCAGGACCTCAACACTACTGGTGGGGCGAGTGATACGCACTCCACGAGCTGCACTACGAGGTGGTTTGCCTCCGTCGACGATGTGCCGCGGATAAACGCGGGACTCATCCATGCCGACGTAGATCTTGTGCGCACCAAGCTTGATGAAGATGCCATTGCACGGAGGGGGGTGTCTGCCGAAGCTTCCTACATTGTCGCTGACGTAGTCCAGCGCTCCAAAGTGCTAAACCAAACCCGAGACGATGCGCTCGCCGGTGCTGGCGAAGCTTCTCGTCTAGATTTTCACCCCTGCTAGCACCGCTAGCCCCATGGTGGGCGCCAACTGTCGTGGTGGTGGCACGGCAGATGCCATGGATAGGCTAAAGATGGGGCCAATGAGTGCTAGCGGAATCCAGGGAGGGAGAATGTGGTGATTCCACGCACAGATGTTCTTGTATTCTCTCTATCAATGGTGTTTACAAACGCTCTTCAAGCTCTCAGCAAGAAGGAGACTATGTCTCTTACTTCCTACCAACTAGCTCTTGAGTTCTACCTTAGACAGAGAAAATGATCGATCCCCTTCTATGGAGGCCCTGGTGCTCCTTATATAGGGGAGCCCAGGTTACAATTCTAGGGCACACGTGGCAGCATATTCTGCGAATATGCTCCTCGCCTAAAGCTAGATGCTTCTTTATTCTCTTTAACGCCTCGTCCGAGCTTTGGACGTAATCACTGCGTAATCTTTGTCTTTAAGCGTCACCAGACACGAGCTACGTCATCCGGCATTGCCCGCGTCACCTTGGTCGCCCCTGACCCGCTGGTCCTCTTCTTTACTTTGCTTCGCTCATGCTACAGCTAATAAAGCCACCTTTTGACCAGCGGGGGATTCCTTCTCTTGGAAGCCACGAGATAGTCCGACTAGCATATAGTTAATCCGGCTTATCAAGTTACCTGCAAAACAGCTAGATAGACATGGCCGACATATATCTTATGTCAGCTGGATCATAACAAGGAGATGCTCCATGGCCGGGTCACTCCGTGGTTCGGCCTGCCTTGAGGTGACCCGGTCAGCCCTTGCTTTGACCGTGCCGTACCCTGGCTAACTTGGCCCTTATACCCCGGCGTTACCCTACCCAGGGGTATCCCCTCAATAGCTTTTCAGAATAAAAGCAACCTTTGAAGAAATGTTTATGAAAACCTGCATTGCCTACGACCTATGGTCTGTGGCAGTAGATAGTGCATCAAACACCCCTTTTTAGTGAACTTGTTGAGTACGCTCGTACTCAACCGTACCTTCTTAACCCTTGCTAGGTTCTAAAGCCGTTGAAGACAACATCAACATCAACTTATGCTCAAGAAACCCTCATCGATAGCTCAAGCTCTTCAAGAAAGTCATCAGAGTCAACATATGCATCAACTGAAGTGAAGATAAAGTTCTTGATTAGATAGTAGTATATTCTCTAGCCATAAAACCTACTTCTGTAGAGCATTGCAATAGAAGCAATTGCAAGCTAATTAGTTTTGATACTAGTCTTATGAGTAGTATAGTTTTGAGTTGTTATTTCCGATTCTTCTTTTGTAAGAAGTGTTTTCTTCCTCTTTAACCTAGAGTGTTCTTTGGATGTTTTGTAAAGAGTCGAGTTGTAACATATAGTCATGTCTTGGACCTGCTGTGTTTCTGTTGTACCACTCTGAGGGATGTAATACTAGTGGAACGGTGTTTCATTGGTGTTATGTTAATGACTATAGTGTACTACATCATGTAGTGGTACGCTAGGTCACCGCAATAACCATTGGATCCAATGCACTCGGAACCACACCTAGTTCAGATATGAACTCCTTCATCCAAACCGCTTCCTATGCTGCTTCTGAAGCAGCAAGATATTCCACCTTTGTAGATGATCCTGCTACCATGCTTTGCTTGGAAATCCTCTAGCTCACTGCTCCTCCATTTATTACAAATACATACCCGGATTGAGACTTAGAGTCATCTGAATCAGTGTCGAAGCTAGCATCAACGTAACACTTTGCGACGAGCTCTTCTTCACCGCCATACACGAGAAACATATCTTTAGTCCTTCGTAAGTACTTAAAGATATTCTTGACCGCTATCCAGTGTTCCAAACCTGGATCATATTGGTACCTACTAGTTAAACTAATAGCATGTGCCACATCTGGTCTTGTACATAACATAGCATACATGATAGATCCTATGGTAGAGGCATAGGGAATCTTATTCATTACTTCTCTATCTTCTGTTGTAGCCAGACTTTGAGTCTTGCTCAATGTATTTCCTTGCAACATAGGTAAGAACCCTTTCTTACTTTCATCCATTCTAAACTTCTTTAAAATCTTGTCAAGGTATGTACTTTATGATATCCCAATTAAGCGTCTCAATCTATCTCTATAGATTTTGATGCCTAAGATATATGCATCTTCACCAAGTTCCTTCATTGAAAATTTACTGTTTAGGTAATCTTTCACGCTCTTCAAAAGTTCCATATTATTTCCAATTAGCAATATGTCACCCACATATAATATTAGAAATGCTACAGAGCTCCCACTCACTTTCTTTTAAATACAAGCTTCTCCATAAGTTTAGACAAATCCAAACCCTTTGATTACTTCATCAAAATGGAGATTCCAACTTCGGGACGCTTGCTTTAGTCCATAAATGGATCGCTGAAATTTGCATACCTTGTCAGCATCCTTATAGGATCAAAAAAAACTTTCGGTTGCACCATGTAAATGCTTCCTCAATATTACCATTAAGGAACACGATTTTCACATCCATCTGCCAAATTTCATAATCAAAAAATGCAGCAATTGCTAACATAATCCTAACAGACTTTATCATCACTATGGGTGAAAAAGTCTCATCGTAATCAACTCCTTGAATTTGTGAAAAACGTTTTGCGACAAGTCGTGCTTTATAGATGGTCACATTACCATCAATGTATGTTTTCTTCTGGAAAATCCATTTATTCTCAATGGCCTTACGGTCATTGGGAAGTTCCACCAAAGTCCATACTTGGTTTTCGTACATGGATTCCATTTTGTATTTCAGGCTTCAAGCCATTTGTCGGAATCTAGGCTCATCATCGCTTCATCATACATCATAGGGTCATCATTCTCAACCACGACAGTTACAACAAGATCATCAAACCGATCAAGAGCGGCACATGTTCTTGTTGACCTGCGAGGTTTGGTAGTATCCTCTTTTGGTGTTTCATGATGTTCATCATCTTCTCCCACTTCATTTGGTGAAGTCACCACCGGAACAGTTTCCGACACTGTGCCACTTTCCAATTCATGAAGAGGAAGTTCAACAACCTCATCAAGTTCTACCTTCCTACTATTCATACGTTTCGAGAGAAACTCCTTCTCCAAAAAGGATCTGTTCTTAGCAACAAAAAATTTGCCTTCGGATCCGTGATAGAAGGTGTACCCTAATTGTTTCTTTAGGGTATCCTATCAAGTCGCATTTTTCCGCTTTGGGTTCGAGTTTATCAGGTTGAAGTTTCTTCACATAAACATCGCATCCCCAAACTTTTAGAAATGACAGCCTAGGTTTGTTTCCAAACCACAATTCATACGGTGTCATTTCAACAGATTTAGATGGAGTCCTATTTAAAGTGAATGCGGCTGTTTCTAACACATAATCCAAAAAGATAGTGGCAGATTGGTAAGAGACATCATAGACCGAACCATATACAATAGAATACAGTTTCGACGCTCGTATACACCATTGCGTTGTGGTGTTCCAGCGGGAGTGAGTTGTGAAACTATTCCACATTCTCTCATATGTGTGCAAAACTTGTAACATAAATATTCTCCTCCACGATCAGATCGTAGAAATTTAAGCTTTCGGTTACGATGATTTTCTACTTCACTCTGAAATTCTTTGAACTTTTCAAAAGTTTCAGACTTGTGTTTCATTAAGTAAATATACCCATATCTACTTAAGTCATCAGTGAAAGTAACAAAATAACGATAGCCACCATGCACCGGCACACTCATTGATCCACACACATCGGTATGTATGATTTCTAATAAGTCTATCATGTGTTCCATTAAACCGAAAAATGGCATTCTAGTCATCTTGCCCATAAGGCATGACTCACATGTCTCAAATGATTCATAGCCAAGTGATTCTAGAAGTCCATCTGAATGAAGCTTCTTCATGCGTTTAACATCAGTATGACCTAAACGGCAGTGCCACATATATGCGGCAATATCATTGTTTAACTAATTAGTTTTGGCATTCACATTATCAATATGTGTTTCATTACTATCAAGATCCAAAACAAGTAAACCATTCTACTCAAGCGCAAGACCATAAAAGATATTATATATATATTGAAAAACCGTTATTCTCAAACTCGAATGAATAATCGTCTCGCACTAAACAAGATCTGGAAATAATGTTCATGCTTAACGCATGCACCAAATAACATTTATTCAGGCTTAAAACTAATTCGGATGGTAATTGAAGAGGCAGTGACGAGGGTTTAACTCGTCAATGGCCATTGTTATGGATTTGGGTTTTGGAGAAGGAGGGAGCACTGGAGGCATCAATCGGCTAGCAAACAAGCACACCGGGATGCAAGGTTTACCCAAATTCAGGCCTCATAGAGGTCCCTACTCCTGCTTGTCTGCTCTTGGAATTATTGAGGGAGTCGAAAGTTACAGGGGTGTGCAGATGCAATCTGGTGAGGCTGTGGAAAACTAGGGTTGTGATTGTCCTCCTTGCCGCCCCCTCCTAGCCTTTATATATATATAGGCTAGGTCTCAGGTAGCAGGTCGAGTCAATTACATATTAGGGTTCGTCCCTTTGAACTTTCTATCTTAAGCTTCATCTTGCACCGCAAGCAATCAGAGTCTTCGTGAGTCACTCGAATCCTGAATTGGGCCTTGGCAACACCATGGGATTCTGCCGTATCTGGACCGTATATGCCAAACTCGATTACCTATAGGGTATGCCCACGTCAGTAGCCCCCCGAGTGTCCAGTGGAATCGCAGATTCGACTAGAGACTTTATGAAGTCTTTCGAGTACATGTCTGAGCATGTTTTCGAGTGTTCTGTCTGTGTCATAGGGATTGTTGATATATGTGCCTGGTTTATCCGATGTATCGGTATCAGTTAACTACCTTAGGGCAAAACAACGCAATCTACTCAAACTCGAGTCCTCGGACTCGAATTCGGAAAAATGCTGGTGTAATTTGACTCAGGCCGTGGAGGTCTTACAGGAGTCGAATTCGAGTGTATAAATGTGAGAACTCGACACGTCCATCAAGGCATGTCCATCACACCTGTAGGTACGGGTATATTTCTGGTAGTGCGTAGCAGATGCGTTGCCAGGCCTTATTCAGGTCTTATCTTCACGCTGTAAGCGCGACATCTGAATTTTTGCCATCGCGGAGACGATTCGGGTGACCCAGGAGACGTAATCTCTTTGCAGGGAAAATATGAGGCGGAGTCGCCATAGCATTCGAGTGTGGATGTTATCAACACACAATATGATGTACAAGAAAAATAATCATAGGGTGCGTGGCCAGCGCTCCCTATGGGAGTAGCCCCCGAGTGCCTATTTGAGTCGTAGACTCGAGTGGGGACTAAAAACATTTTGCGACTGCTGTTGTATTTTGTTGCTTGTTTCAGTCGAATGTGCTTTCATCACTCCCTATGGGAGTAACCCGTAGTCCACAATCAAATCTTTGATTCGAGTGAAGGGTTCTAACAATGCTTGGTCATCTGTATAAAATTCTTTAGGTGCGCGACCAGCGCTCCTGTTAGGAGTAGCTCCTGAGTGCTTGGTTGAGTCGAAGACTCGAGTAAGGACTAAACTAGTCAAGATGTTCTTCTGCTAGAATTGATGACGTCAGTGCTGACGACGAGATGACCTTAGTTACCCGTGTGAGCGGCTTTGACGGGACGTGACAAGCAGTGGGTCCTACTTTCTGACTTTGATTTGATTGGGCGTGCCTAATCCTCTGTTTTAACTGCTTCTCCTCGATTTCCGTGCGTAATGGGAGTAGTGGGGGAGGTTCGTGATTCACCTTTGCCACGCATCGATGTTGATGTACGCCACGCGTCCAGTAGGTTTTCTGCTGGCCATTGGATGACATCCGCTAGGAGGTTAAGTAGGAGCACAAATGCGGTAATTTTCCTCATCTTTCTCCTTGCCCGCGCTTCCTCCGCCATTGCTGTTCTTGCTGCTGCCTTGCGTACTTCCTCTCCGTGATGCTGGACCAGCTTCGCGTATTCCCCAGTTATTTCCTGCGCTCTCACCGCCATCATAAGATGGGCAAGAAGAAGGGGGCGCCACCGCTGGATTTGCGGCCACCATTGTCGCCGCCAAGAAGAAAGGAGGCACCACCACCACGGGCACCAGCGCCACCGGTGCTAGGAAGAAGAAAGGTGCGGGCACCCACATCACCAATGGGTCCTGGCGCCCATCCATCATCAAATCCTCCGAGCTGCACACTCTTTGTCAAGATGGAGCACTTTGTCCCACGGAAGATGACTCTCGCGTGCCTAGCGAAGAGGTACTCTCCCATCCTCCTGCGGGTTTCCGAGTGATGTTCCTTGCGTTCATCATTTGTGGTCTCCCTCTCCCCCTGCATCCATTTGTTAGGGGTCTTCTCTGTTTCTATGGGCTCTAGCTGCACCAGCTGTCCCCAAATTTGATTCTCCACATCACCTGCTTCATCACACTTTGCGAGTGCTGGCTCAGAATCAATCCACACTTTGGTCTTTTTAAGAAACTCTTCAAGCTCAAATGTCAGTCGGGGTCAGGTTCTGTAGTCTACAATGTAGGGGGCTGCAGGATCCACGTCGACTCCTCCACCACGTACTTTGACATCAAACTTACCACGTCTGTTCAAGGGTGGAGAGATAAGTGGTTCTACATCCGTGACTAGAAGGTTGACGGAGAGCACTATGGACTCACGCCCTTCGATCCCGTGGCTTCCTGCAAGAGGAGGCGCTCCTGGAAGAATGTCGTGATGCCTGGCGAGTCCGAGGAGACGGAGATGCTGTATTAGTGTGTCCGCGAACTCGAAAGCCGTATACACAAAGAGGAAGGTGGTGCACTCATTCGCACCTGGTTGTGCCACCACGTTCAGCCTCTGCAGGCCAGAGCCCATCCGATGTACCAATGGATTGGTACTGGCGATGTCACTCGCATATCTGCGGAGGGCATTTCTTTGGGTGAGGTGGACAGGAGGTTGCGGTTGGTGACCAAGTACACCGCCAAGGAGGATCTCCCAGGCGAATCAGTCGTGCCTCCTTTCGACTCCAACAATCCTCCATCTAAGGTAGAGTTTCACGATGAAGTGTATATATGTCTTCGATTGCTTGTCAGGTGCTTGATATATAATGATGTTTCTTCTTCTTATAGGATTGGAACGTGGCTGCTAGATTGCCTCCTCTGCCTGAAGGAGTTATCCCGCGTGAAGTGGAGGAACAGGACGAGTCAGGCTCCACCGTCCTCGAGGAGGAAGAAGAGGAAGCCCCCGAGTCCGGTGACCGTGGGACTCGCAAAACGCTCTCGTAGCAAGGATTCAGATGCTTCCTCGCCGTCGACTCCAGAGGACTCTCCTACTATTGCTGCAGAGGAGCCGATTCCTGCCGTGCCTATATGCGCCATGGCTCCTCCCGCTCGGAAGAAGCTGCGGTTGCCGAAGGAGTCGTCGGATGACTCCTTTGACCTCGACAAATTTAACTGGTGGCGTCGGTCGTCTTGTTTTCGTCTTGTTTTCTTTGAAGTGTCTTTTCCAAAGTGGCGTCGGTCGTGCTTTGCAGCCAAACGGTGTCGTCGTCTTCCGACGACGTTCAATTTGTGAAAGAGTCCAGAGTCGTAGACTCCAAGAAGAAAGAGGTGTCCATACAGTCGCCTTCCCCTCCGGTGGCGGCCCACTCTGGCGCCAATTCTTCGAGTTCCCCTCATGCTGGGGGCACCAGATGGTTGCACGGACGCCTATCCGACCGGCATCTTCGGAGTCCTTGGAGGAACATGTAAGTGTCTTTTTTTGCCATTGGCAGTCGAATTCTGGAGTTTGTGCTTTTTGTTGACGTTGAATATTTATTTTCTTTGGATGTAGCCTATTGTGAAGGATTCCTCTTGTCTCGCAGAGCAGGTCCTTGCTATGGGTCGACAACATGCCTTGCTGGACAACCGCCATCACGCAGTCGAAGGTTTGTTCTAATCGTTGTCTCTTCACTCTCCTTTGTATTGAAATTTGTACTCATGTCCTTTCTGTGCTCTGACTTTTTTAGGTGAGCATAACGAACTTCTTCGTCGCTTTTCTTCCCTCGAGAAGGGGCTTTCTGTGGCAGAGAAGAAGCATGATGAGGCAATCGCAGCCCTGGAGGTGTCGCAGAAGCGTGAGGAAGACCTACGCGCTTCTACTGCTGAGAGGGAGAAGTTGTTTGCGGAACAGCTTTTCTCGACTACGAAGGCACACTCAGGCACTTGCACTGCTTCACTTGTATTTTCCCTATCTTGGTTTTCTTGTCCTTATGGTGACACCTTGTATTCTTCAGATGTCGCTAGTCTTAGCTTCGACACCCAGGCCTTGCGTCGCGAGGATGCTCTTGCTAGCACTGTGATCACAGTCGAGGACCGCGGTGTCTCCCTCCAAGAGACATTGGGGAAGGCCAAAGGTGTGCTGAGTCGCCTCCGGGAGGACCTGACCCTAAGGCCAGCCTAATTGACAATCTTGATGACCTGGTGGAATCCTTCACCGAAGGTATTCCCATGGATTTCAAGAACTCCCAGCGATCTGTCGGTGCCACCATGGTACTCGCGATGGCGCAAGCCCATGGCGTGGAGTTATACCCAAGCGCAATCTCGAAGGCGATGCCTGTCGACACGGATGGCCCACAGGTAGTGTTTGCTCCCTTCGCTACTAGATGTGGTAATTATGGGCCTCAACTCATCGATACAGTCGCGAGATATTCTATGGAGCTGTAGCAAAAGAAGGCGGCGAAGACTGCAGCGTCTAGGGCTACCACCGGAAAGTCTGTGGCATCTGAGGCTGCCATGGATTTGATGAGGCCCCCGAAGTCAAAGTCTAAGTCGAAGAAGCAGATTGCTCCTTAGTTGCCATTTGTAATAGTTGTAGCTTCCTTTTGACTAGATTGTACTTTTGTGGGAGTGTCCCTGTGAATACTTAGCTACGTTTGAATGCATTCGCACTTTTATCGATGTATTCTTGTTCCCTTATTTGCCTCTTGCTTGATTGTAATAGGGCCCTTCGAGTGATCCTCGTGACTCTCCTCCTACCGATGAAAACGCAGCGCAACCGCGTTTGAAGGTCGAGGAGCTGTCGCTTCTCTCGCAACTGCGTGACCGTATTAAGCAGTTGGAGCGGGAGTTGCCCATTGTCCATGGTAATACGGATATGTGGAAGTCGAAGGCGGAGAAGGCCACCGCCCATGAGAAGTATCTTCTAGATGAAGTTGCTCAGTTGAACGAGCACTTTAAATGTTAGCTCTGTGTCTTCTTATCCTTTCCTTATCCATTAGTGGCGATTCCTTGGCTTATGTTGTTGGTCTTGCTTTTGTAGTTGTTAGCGCTCGCCATCCGCGGGATGAGAAGGACCGGGTGGCCATTCGGGTGAATAACCTAACCTAGGAGCAGCTACAAGCTAGTGGGTACTTCTGGGTGGATCATGACCGTGTAGTCGCGCTGGCGACTTTGCAGGATCACGCCTCGCGGGTGCTTCAATGCTTTAAGAAGGCGCAATCTTGCCTGAAGTATATTTACCAGACGATGTTTCCGCTGGACGCTGTACCTTCAAGCCTGTTGCTCTTTTGGCGAAATTTCAAGATATAAGCATGGTCCGCGAGTGCGTGCGACAGCAGCTGGTCACAGGTGCGAAGGCTACCCTATCGCTGGTGCGACTGCATCGGCCAGATGTGGACATAGCGTCTGTTGCTGCTGGACCGCCACCGCCAGAAGGGATGACCTAGAACATGGTACCGCCCTATTAAGCGGTTGACCGTCCAGCAGAGGATATTGTCGACTTCTTTGAAGAGCAGACGGATGTTCCTCTTTTGCAGTAGTAGCGTAATTTGTATCCTGCACATAGATGTATAACTGTTGTAAAGTTCATGTGATTGTGGTGGGTGTATTTGATACCCATTAATATGTGAAAAGCTTGCTAGCTTGTATGATGTTCGAGTGTATTATACTCTGCAGTTCCCTTTTGTTAGCCTGGTGTGTATTTATCTCAGCACCTTGCCAACATGTCAGGTGCGTTGTAGCTGGGTTGGTGTTTATCAAGGGTTCGATTGGTAGTGTGTTAGCTACTCAGGATACCGTGATTTTCTCATAGAATGAAGGTGTAAAGGGTGGCACAGCCCTCGAGTGAATAATTGCAAAAAATAGAAAAGACATAGAGTTTTGGGGCACTTAGCTTTATTTATTCGCAGGATAGTACGAGGTACAATGTGTGGCTAAGTAGCCTGGCTAAATAGCCTTATTTGTAAAGTAAAAAATGACTAGGGGTAGAACCGACGCAGCTGCGCGACGTTCCAGGGGTTGGAGTATGCGACTCCACTCTTGAAATCTTTAAGGCGATAGGCGCCACCTATGATTACTTCGGTAATCACATAAGGTCCTTCCGAAGGGGACTCGAACTTGAGATGTCCTTGCTGCTTCAGTCGCAGGATGAGGTCTCCTTCGACGAAGGATCTTGGGCGTAGTCTTCTGCTGTGGTAGTTGCGGAGGCTCTGTTGGTAGATCGTGGATCTTTCTGCCGCAATCTCGCGTGCCTCGTCCAGAAGGTCGACGGAGTCTTCGAGTGCGAGAGTTGACTCTTTCTCGCTGTATGCAACCACCCGCGAGGCTTTGTAGTGCACTTCTGCGGGTAGCACCGCTTCAGCACGGTGCACCATGTAGAACATAGTGTAGCCCGTGGCGCTGTTGGGAGTTGTGCGTAAGCTCTAGAGTACGGATTGCAGCTTGTCTGCCCAACATCTCGCGGATTGTTCGAGTGGCCGAAGGAGTCATTTCTTGATTCCGCTGTAGACGAGGCCGTTGGCCTTTTTGACTTGACCGTTGGTCTGAGGGTGAGCCACCAAGGCATAGCTGATGTTTATTCCCAGATTTTCGTAGAATTCCTGGAACTCCTTCGAGGTGAAGTTTGTCCCGTTGTCCGTGATGATGCTATGTGGCACCCCAAACCGGTAGACGATGGACTTGAAGAATTTGACGGTGCTGGCTCCTGACTGATTCATCACCGGCATGGCCTCGATCCACTTTGTGAATTTGTCGACTACGACTAGGAGGTAGACGCAGCCTCCTCGCGAGGATCTTGGGAGCTTGCCGACCATGTCGAGTTCCCATTGTGCAAAGGGCCAAGCCAATGGTATTGGCCTGAGTTCCACGCCAGGTGCATGTGGTTTGTCCACGAATCGCTGGCAAGTGTTGCAGCGCTGGACGATGTCCTTGGCGTCGCGCATGGCTGTTGGCCAATACAATCCAGCTCGTAGAGCTTTGGCGATGAGAGCGTGACTGCCAGCATGGTGTCCGTAGGTGCCTTCATCTATGTCGAGGAGGACGGCTCTTAAGTCCCCGTTGGAGACGCACCGTTGAAGAACTCATGTGATGTTGTGCTTGTACAGTTTGCCGTCGATGAGGGCGAATGCCTTGGATCATCGCGCTATGTGTCGCGCATCATTCGGGTCATCTGGCAGCCTCTTACTGAGCAGGTATGTGATGTACGGTTATGTCCAAGATGGCTCGATCATCATGGACCTCCATTGGGCCTTCGAGTCCTGTGCCAAGCTCTATGTAATCGAGTGCCATTGGCTCGTTGGGTGGCGTAGCCCCCGATTCCGTTGACGTGCTTGCTTTCTTCTCCGGAGCCTTGGGCTTGATGGAGCAGGTCGAGGAATGCTCCAGGTGGTATTGGGGCACAGGTGGAGCCGATGTTGGTGAGTATATCCATCTCTTCGTTGCTTTCGCGGCCAACGTGTCGCAGCTCGCAACCGTCAAAGTCTCCCTCGAGTGTGTCGTAGAGGTCGCGATAGGCGATCATGTTGTTGCTCAGAGCATCACACTCGTGCATTGTTTGGTTGACCACCAGTTTAGAGTCGTCGTAGATGACTAGTCTCTTCACGCTGCAGGCTTTCCCCATCCGCATTCCATGGATCTAGGCTTCATACTTAGCTTCGTTGTTGGAGGCTGTGAACTTTATTCGTAGAACATACTTCATCTTGTCTCCTTGGGGCAATGTTAGTATGACACCTGCGCCAGCTCCGTCTTTTCGCTTGGACTCGTCGAAGTGCATTGTCCAGAGGTAGGACATATCTGGCTTGTCGAGGAGTTGATTCTCCATCCAGTGTACGAGGAAATCTGGGAGAACTTGCGATTTTATCGCGTCGCGCTTCTCGTATGTGATGTCTCGTGGAGACAGTTTGATTCCCCAGAGCGCAATTTTATAGCAGCAGTGGTTCCTTTTCGCGAGGCGTCACCAGTACTGGCGAGGTGGATAGTAGATGCTTGAGGTTTTCGAATGCTTCTTGTGCTTCGTCTGTCCACTTGAACTTGTCAGCTTTACGGAGAAGTTGGTAGAAAGGCAGTGCCTTTTCACCCATTCGACTGATGAATCGACTGAGCACCACGCTTCACCCAGCCAGCTACTGGACGCCTTTTACGTTCTTCGGCTTCTCCATGGCCAGTATAGCATTTATTTTCTTCGGGTTTGCTCCGATCCCTCTCGCAGAGATGAGATACCCGAGTAGTTGCCCAGATGGTACGCCAAAGGCGCATTTGTCCAGATTGAGCTTGATCCAGTAGCGGTCGAGGTTATCGAAGGTCTCGCGGAGATCGTCAATTAATGTTGCTTCATCTTTGGTTTTGATGATGATGTCGTCGATGTAGACTTGAATATTGCGACCAAGTTGGTTCTTGAGGCAAGCCTGCATGCACCGCTGATAGGTAGCTCCCGCTTTTTTAGTCCGAAGGGCATCATGTTGTAGCAGAACACACCGAAGGGTGTCATAAATGCTTTCTTCTCTTGGTCTTCCTCCTTCATTCGAATCTGATTGTAGCCTGAGTAGGCATCGAGGAAGCAGAGGTGCTCACATCCCGCAGTGGAGTCGATTATTTGATTGATCCGTGGCAACGGGAAGTGATCCTTTGGGTAGTGCTTGTTCAAGGAGGTGAAGTCCACGCACAACCGCAGGATATCCGTGTCTTTTTTAGGCACAAGCACTGTATTGGCGAGCCATGTGCTTTCCTTGATCTCGCGTATGAAATTTGCGTCGAGGAGTCTGTTGATCTCCATACCGACTGCTTTTGCTCTTGGTTTAGACAGTCGTCGTATCGTCTGCTTGACTGGCCTTGCGTTTGGATTCACGTTGAGTGAGTGCTCGGCGAATTCCCTAGGAACCCCTAGCATGTCCGCTGGACGCTAGGCGAAGATTTCCTAGTGCTCACGGAGGAATTCGACGAGCGTGAGTTCCTATGCGGAACTCAGGTTGTTGGCGATGAGGGCCGTCTTGGTCGGATCCGTTGGGTGGACCTGGACTTTCTTGGTATGCACCGACGAGTTGAAGGATAGATCGGGCGAGCTTGGCCTTCTCACGGGAGGCAGACTGTTGTCTATCGACTCCTTCAATCTTGCGAGTTCCTCATGCATGCCAAAGGACTAGGAGATTCTGTTAAATTCCCTGTCACAGCTATCGGACCTCTCGAAGCTTCCATTGATTGTGATGACACCGTTTGGACCTGGCATTTTCATCTGCAAGTAGGCATAGTGTGGTACTACCATGAACCTCTTGAATGCAAAACGTCTGAGGATGCAGTGGTATTGTGAGGGCCAGTCGACGACTTCAAAGTCGATGCACTCTCGCCGAAAGTTTTGAGGCTTGCCGAAGATGACGTCGAGGTTGATTTTGCCTAGGGGGTATACGCCCTTTCTTGGGACGATGTCGTGGAACATCGTGTCTGACACTTCCAGACATGTCAGCGGGATCCGCATTGCTCGCAAGGTACTCGTGAACATGAGGTTGATGCCGCTTCTGCTGTCCATAAAGACATGACTCATCTCGAACCCGCCGATCTGTGCCTCGATTACCAGAGGACAGTGGCCTGGGCGAGGTAATTGACGCTGGTGGTCGCTTTTGTTAAAGGTGATGCAGGACTTGCTGCCACTGAGGTACTCAGTGGTGGATGGCGGAGAGTTCGTCACCAGATTGACTTGGTGAGTGATTGCCTTCTGCGTTTGATTTGAGGGGCGACCCTTTTGGATCATCCCCATGTTCCCAAGTGGCCAGGGGTACGCCTTGCCTCCATGATTGTGAGCTGGTGGAGCCGCATGTGGTGGTGGTCCGGGCGGTGGTGGAGGAGCTCCATGTGCTACAGTGCCCGGGGCAGCTCCATAGCCCTGGTTCATCTGGGCCAGGTCTTCGTGGAGCTTGAGGAACTCACGGCAGCCGTTTAGGAGGTGGCTAGACTTTTTCTTGTCGTCATGCTTGTCGATGTAGAAGTGCACGTTGCATGGTCCGGACAGTTTATCCTGGATGGATGTTGCGGGCACCTCTTCGCGAATGCGGCGTTGCCACACCTGCGTTGTTTTCCTGCTATCGCGGTATCCGCCAGTGCGATATCCGTTGTTACGATTGTCGTCGCATTTGTCGGTGTAGCCGGCTGCGACCATGTCGACCTCATCACGGTCTTGGTATCCGCACATTCGACGTTTTCCTCGGCGGTCGCGTCTACGCCCGAGGTCATCGTCGTCGTCGAAGTAGACACGGTTTTTTACCGAGTCCTCTCCATCGGCCCACCGATTTGCGATTTCCATCAGGTGGTCGATTGTTTTGGGATTTGAGCGGCCTAGCTCCTCCCTGAGCTCTCTACGGCATACGCCACCGTTGAACGTGTCGATTGCACGATCCTCAAAGATGTCTTCTGCAGAGTTCTTGATGATATACCATCTCTAGATGTATGAGCGCAACGACTCGCCGGATCTCTGATGGCAGCCTCTCAGCTCTTCAATTCATGCGGGTCTTTTGTAGGTGCCCTTGAAGTTGCACACAAAGCTGTAGACTAGCTCCTCCCAGCTGCGAATTGATCCGCGCGGGAGATTGTTTCGCCATGCGCAAGCGGCGCCCTAAAGCTGTAGCTGTAGGCATTGCATGGCCGTGCTTCGACTTCCACCATGTTGCCTGACGAAGGAGATGTGATCCTCCAGCCAAATCTTCGTGTCCTGTAGGCCATCAAATTTCGGGTTCTCCAATGGGAGTTTGAACCCTTTAGGCATTCGCTTCTGCCTGATGGCTCTGCTAAAGCATCTGGCGCCACAGAGTTCCACCTCGCCGTCTTCTGAGTCAGTCGACCGAGCACGCCTTGCGCGCATTTTGTTGACCTTGCACTGTGTGATGTCATCACACGCATCGTAGTCCTGATCGTGCCGCCGTGAGCGACGACATCAAGACAGGTCGTGGCTATCATTGCTGGACGAGGATGAGGAGTAGCGTTTGCCAGAGACTTTCTTTTCTTTGGCTCCGGTGTTGGCTCTTTACTGAGGGCAGCTTCGATTAGCCCCAGGCCCGCAATCGTAGATCGGTGCATGGCAGCTCGCGGATCTCCAGCCGGTGGCTGGTTATTGAGTAGGTACATGGTGGCTGCTGTCACTGCCGTTTGCGGCATTTTCGGGAGCACGTTGCCCTACGTATCTACCATCGTAGAGCCAAAGTCAAGGACTTTCGCGGCTTTTTCGCGCTCCTTGTCGGTGAGGTGGGCCAGTCGAGATTGTCGTTTGGCAGCCACGTATTTGTTGCCTTTGGAGGAGGATCCTCCATGGGAGGAGAGTTGATCCCGCCGAAGGCTCGACTCGTCCGCTGCCTTTCTACGCGTGTCAAGTTGCATGATTACCTGCTGCTGTAGCTTGAATTCTTCCTCCAGCAGCCAATGGTAGCCCATCAGCATGTCCTGCGACGAGTTAGGGGGTAGAGGATTGCCCCGCAGAGCTTCTCGACAGTAGGCCCACTCGTTGTCGTTGAGCTTCATCAGCATGTTCGGTGCGCTCATTCGCCGTGACGTGCGGTTCTCCTCCCGTCCCGTTGTTGGTGGGTGCACCGTTGGTGGGGCCACCATTTGCGACTGGTATACCGCCGTTGGTTGGTCCAGTGCCGGTACCGACATTTTCGTGATTGACGTCGGTGTCGCCTGCATTGATGACGGTGCACATGAAGTTATCGGGGATGCTATTGCTCCCACAACTTTCAGATCCGGAGCCGTAGGCTCCATCTTCTGTGGCTAGGCCACCCAGATCGGATCCGCGACTATTGCCGATGTCCGTGCTTCTAGCAGTTGTCGGGGCGTTGAGTTCGCTGAGGGTTCTGATTGCTGGCGAGAACCACAATGCTGGAGCGATCACGGGTGTAGTCAGCTGGTTGGGAAGGCGAAGCGTGCCTAGTTGGCCGACCTGGAAGCGGAAGTTCCTGATCGCCAGGCCGATCCCATCGCCCACGGACTCGAAAGCTGGGCGAGTGGCCGGCGTGTGGACGGTGAAGTCGAAAGCACCGAAGAGCTAGCGAATCTGCGCTGTTGCAGAGTTGTAGATCTCGATTGACGAGGCCGGAGAAGCCGCGACATCAGCACTCCCAATTCCGACAGACGGCGCCAATTGATGAGGGTTTAACTCGTCAACGTCCATTGTTATGGACTTGGGTTTTGGAGAAGGAGGAAGCGCTAGAGGCATCAATCGGCTAGCAAACAAGCACATGGGGATGCAAGGTTTACCCATTTTCAGGCCTCGTAGAGGTCCCTACTCCTGCTTGTCTGCTCTTGGAATTATCGAGGGGGTCGAAAGTTACAGGGGTGTGCAGATGCAATCTAGCGAGGCTGTGGAAAACTAGGGTTGTGATTGTCCTCCTCGCCACCCCCTCCTAGCCTTTATATAGATAGGCTAGGTCTCAGGTAGCAGGTCGAGTCGGTTAAAGATTACGGTTGGCCCCTTTGAACTTTCTATCTTAAGCTTCATATTGCGCCATAAGCAATCGGAGTCTCCGCGAGGCACCTGAATCCTGAATTGGGCCTTGGCAACGCCGTGGGCTTCTGCAGTATCTGGACCGTATATGCCAAACTCGAGTACCTATAGGGTATGCCCACGTCAGGTAGTGTCTCGACGGCGATCACATCAACCTTTTATCCATTGCTGACGCACATCGTGACCTCATCCCTCGCAAGTTGCCGCTTATTCCTTAGCTCTTGTTTCGAGTTACATATGTGAGCAACCGAACTAGCATCAAATACCCAGGCTCTATTGCGACTACTAGTAAGGTACACATCAATAACATGTATATCATATATGCCTTTGTTAACCTTCCTGTTCTTCTTATCCACTAGATATTTTGGGAAACTATGCTTCTAGTGCCCCATGCCCTTGCAATAAAAGCACTCAGTATCAAGCTTAGGACTAGCCTTGGGTTTCTTCTTAGAACTGGAAAAAAAATTGCCATCATTCTTGTTTTTACCCTTGGACTTATCCTTCTTGCCTTTCTTGAAATTCGTGCTCTTACTGACCATCAACACTTGATGTTCCTTTTTAATCTCCACTTCAGCAGTCTTAAGCATTGAGAGAAGCTCGGGGAGAGACTTCCTCATGCCCTGCATGTTGTAGTTCATCACAATGCTCTTGTAGCTTGGTGGTAGAGATTGGAGCACCCGATGAATTCCTAGCTCATTGGGAATCATTATTCCCATAGATATGAGCTTATCGGTGTACCTAGACATTTTGAGTACATGCTCACAAACGGAGCTGTTCTCTTCCATCATGTAGCTAAAGAACTTTTCTGAAGCGTCATAACTCTCTACGGCAGTATGGGTGTCAAAAATAAGTTTCAACTCTCCCATTGTATCATAAGAGTTGATGTTCTTGAAACATTTTTGCAGATCCGGCTCAAGTCCATACAATATGTTGCAATCAACTAAACAGTGGTCCTCCTTACGAGTCAGAAAAATATTTTTCTCCTCATCGGGAGCATCTTCTGCAGGCGGGTTACCTAGCGATGCTTCAAGCACATAGCCCTTTCGAGAGGCATTGAGGAGGATCCTCAAATTAAGTGCCTAGTTGGTGAAGTTGCTACCGTTGGTGGCTAGTTTCTCTTTTTCCATGAACATATTGGAATTGAGAGAAGGTGGTGCCATGATCTACAATATATTTGCAAAGTTGACTTAGACTAAGTTCATAATAGATTGAGTTCAAGTTAATTAAAAAATCTACGTGAACTCTCACTTAAAAACAACATCCTTCCTAGTTTTCTTAAGTGATTACACGAACCAAATTCACTACACCGCAACCGATCATCACGTGAAAAGGCGCAGTTTCAAAGGCGAACATCACCATGTTCATCATATCAACCATATGACTCATGCTTAACCTTTCAGTTCGTGTTCTGAGGCCATGTCTGTACATGCTAGGCTCTCCAAGTAGAACCATAGAATTCGTGTGTGTAAAGCTGGCTTATACTCGTTGTATGTGAACGTAGAGTCTATCACACCCGATCATCACGAGGTGTCTCGAAACGACGAACTTTCTTGATGGTCCATACTATGGAAGAACACATCTTTATCTTGATATTATGCGATAGGGATCATCTTATAATGCTACCGCGCGATCGAATCTAAGCAAAATAAGATGTATAAAAGGATAAACATCACATACATATATAATATGATATGATATGGTCCTTCACGCATTCGATCTCCATCTTGTGCGTCATGGCATGATCTCCATCATTCCACCGGCATAGCACCAAGGTCCATGGTGCCTCCACCTTGATTGTCTTCCTCCATTACAATATATCACTTGGATATATATATTTAGCACGCGGGCCATAAAATGAAATGACAACCATAAGACTCCTGCCTGTTTTTTATAATTTACAAAAAGGATCATTGCATACAATTTGTAACATTTGACCATATGACATCACATGCCCGACAAAAACAAGTTAGATGCTTCTAATTTGTCTTGTATATTTTACGTGGTTTAGGGCTTTCTAGGGAAGAACCGTTCTTCCCTACGAACATGTAAACACAACGGTGATAAAAATATTATTAGCAATCCTTTGTAAATTAGATCATAACTATAGTGGGAGAGACAGGCACCCGCTGAGCCACTTATGGAAAACAAGTTGCATGTCAAGCGTGGAACATGTCTCATGTGCGAGGTGGTAGCAACGAGATCATCAAGGAGATGGTAGAAATGAGTAACTCACCCTTGAAGACCGTAAGCGAGATTATGTTCTCGCTCAAACGTTGTCGGTGAAGATGAAGGTGTACATGCAACGATCTCAAGATCTGGTAATCAAGGCGCCACAACCGGTGGAACCTCCGTACTCGGTCACACGTGCGACTTGTTGACGTCCTCCACACCCTCGGTCTAGCGAGGCAGCGGAAGAAGGGATCCATTGGAAACTCCTAGTCCACTTCTCTAAGTGTAGACTTCGAACGATTTTGTGGCAGAGCTTCGCTAAGCAATGTCAATGGTGGAGCAACAAGGGAGGGAGAAGAAGGAGGCTCAAGTGTCTAAAGGAAGAGAGGAGGAGTTTCCACCTTTTATAGGAGAGGAGGGGGTAGCCCCTAGGAGGATGCTCCGGCCCCTAGAGGTGCCACCTCTCCCTCTTCATGGTGGTAACCCCTCCATCAAGTAGGTAACCCCTCTCTTATTTTCCTTTTTAATTGCATGACATTCATAACAATTAAACCACACTTATGGAATTAATAAAACATATTTATTTATTTAATATTTGTTAATTCATTCAATTAACAAACATTAACAATTACCACCTTGTGTTATTTCGATATTCCGAAACAGTTTGAGTGCTTTTCCGAAACAAACACTGTGATGTCCAATAATTCAGTCGGAGTTCCAAATCCATTCAAAATGCATCAACGAACATTAAGTTTGTCACCCTACAGTTCATGAATAACATGGACATGATTGAGACACCTCTCCTATCAATAATCATCAACGGGATCTGGAAATCCGTGATTACTCCCACTTACTCAAGGATGAATCTAGTGATCGTGTGAACCATTAACATTATAGTCAATCCTTTTATCTCGTGATATATTACTTGTCCGAGATCCGATCATTTGGTATCATCCATACCTAGTTCGATCTCGTTCCCAACAAGCACTCTTTACTCGTTCCGTGATATGGCATTCCCGTGACCTAGTCACATGCTTGCAAGCGGTGTCAATGCAATATCATCGGGAGGGCCTAGAGTATACCTTTCCATCATCAGGTCGAACAAATCCCACTCTTGATCCATGAGCCTCAACTAATACTTTCAGAGTACTCAAATCAACCTTTATAATCACCATGTTAAGGAGTAACATTTGATATCATCAAAGTGCCCTTCTGGCATCAGTGATTGACATGATCTCATGGTCTAAAGATTAGGAATACTTCGTATGAGTTTGATATAGCAATGAAACTTGATAACTTGACCGTATTTCTATTCTTACTATGGGTGTAAGTGTTGATCACATCATTCTTATAATGATGCGACCTTGTTATTAACAACATCCAATGTTCATGATCAGGAAACCTTGATCATCGGTTAATCAACGAGCTAGTTAAAAGAGAGGCTTTACTAGGAACCTTTTGGATGTTTATTAAACACACAAGTATTAACATTTCCGATTAATACAATTCCATCATGAGAAATAAACATCTATTATGAACATGGAATAATATAATAACCACTTTATTAATGCCTCTCGGGCATATTCCTTTCAGCCCTTCCCCCTCAAGGTGAGCCACCAAGTCATCCTCCCATCGTTTTTTGCTTCTTGTGTGCCTTTATGATGAAATTACCCTTGCAAGTAACGCGGGCACACTGCTCGCACCCGTGAGCACTGCATCTCTGCCAGCGCCCTTGTCGGGTATTGGTGAGCCGGTCAAGGGAGATATGGAGGCCTCGCCCCTAGGACCTTTGCTGAGGCACCCACCGAGCCCTTCCAGACCCAAGATCCATCTCCAGACCTGTGATATGGCTTTGGAGGAGAGGGAGCGGGACGTCACTTGCCGCGAGCAGGGGATGGATCATCTAGAGAGCATCTGCGCTTGCATCGCTGGTCTAGAGTTTTCGTAAGCAGTTCCAACACATCGGCCACAACCGTGCATGTCGTCTTAATCATGCTTATCATATGCGATGATGCAATGCGCCTGTAGTCCACACTTGCAAAGTAGATCAGAGTTCGATTGGAACATGCTGGTCCACCCATCTACTTTGAAATCGATCCACCTCGGCACCATGCCCTAATCGAGAAAACCCCAAATTAGTGTTTTAAATAGGTGATAAAAGAAATACAAACTTAGATAAGCACGGACTTTTCTGCCGCCCCTAAGAACGCCTCCACGATGCAACATCTTGTTGCCGCCATCGCGCTCAACACCTTTAGGATTCTACATCTTGATGTCGCCTCCAGCATCCGCCTCTGTAGTACCCTCTGCTACGTTAGTGAGAGCTATAGGGAGAGGATGTGGATGCAGAAGGGACATATATAAATAATAGAGAAGAAAACGGCTCGGTGATGGTGGGTCACACCAGTTAGTGACACTAGCATGACCGATCAACGGGTACTTGTTGACCAGTCGGCAACGTGAGACACATTCTAAGGCTCGCGTACAATGCATGACACACTAATATATGCCTCCATCCATCTACTACGCTATTATAATGTGCCGGCCTACCCGGACACCTACCATGGTACCAAAATCCGCCAGTCGTGTCTACAACAGCGTATAAGTGGCCGGAGCAGAAAAATGATGCCATGATTGCTCATCTGCCGAGTAACCAACTTTTGCATATACTTTTGTGTCACACCAAAAAAGTACTGGGCATGGGGAGGTATTTTTGTAGTGTGTGCGCAATAGAGGTTCATCGCACACCCACGAATAGTGACGGTCCGATTAACCATGTGTGAAGGATCATTTCCATCATATGCATAGGCCCGGTCCATACTAGTGAGTGTACTTCTACCTTTTTTGCGGGGAAACGATCCGGATCTATTTTATGAGTTCATAATAAGTACAAAGCATCCCAAACATAATAAAAATCACATCGAGATCTTTTGACCACCTAACGACCACTACAGCCACCAGAGCGAGCCGCCGACGCGCCTCTATCGCCGCTCCCTCACCGGAGCCAGCCCGACGTTGTTGATGACAGACGGAAAGTCTTCGTGCACGTGCCCCTAAGGACCAGCACCCTAGAGCTAAAGTTGTCGCCATTGAGCCATTGAATTGATCCGAACCTGGTAACACCAAACCTAGAACACACATAGACTGGATGAGATCCAGAAAACACGTAGTCTGGACGAGATCCACCACTCCATGGAAGTGGCGACCAGACGAATCCCCGCCCTCGTCAATGCCAACAGCGGGTTCGTCGCCGACGAGGTGGAAGAGGAGACGGGTATACCTTATTCTAGTCCCACACAACGCCGCCATAGACACCATAATGACGATGCCAGTTGACCAAACTCTAACTTTAAAGACCCTTCTACACCACCGAGCGTAGGTCCGAGGTCCCATTCCCCTCCCACCGCCAGAGCAACAAGCAGAGGAGGCGGGGACCCGCCGATTCTCGATCGTAGACGGCGAGGACGAAGCAGATTGTGGCGGCTGCTAGGGTTTTCACCCTAGCCGCCGACTCTCTTTTTCTCACGGGAGGGGAGAGAGACGTGTGGTTGTAACTACGAGTGTACTTCTACCTTTGTCTAAAGTCAAACTTAGTAACATATATGACATCATATTGGTATATTATAAAATTATATTTCAAAGTGAATCAAGTGATACTAATTTACAACAATAAATGTTGCTACGGTTTCTTAAAGTTGGTTGAATTTAAAGAAGTTTGACTGAAGTCAAATCTAAAAGTACACTTATTTGTGGATGAAGAGAATATCAAATATACCTGATAGCATAAGCTTTTTTCCTCATGTACAGAGAGAATTAAGGAAATGCACACCTGCTTATCTAGAAAAAGGTAGTACAACAAAGTACTTTGGCGAAAGTTAAGCTTTGTTTAGGTGTTGGCGAAACTTAGTTAATCAGTAATGTATTGCTGGAACATTGATATTATAGCGTGGCTGCTTAATTTCTCTGTGATGACCTTGAGCTTTTGGATTATCTTAAGATAACTACTACAAGCATCTTTCGACCTTTTCATTTTCAGTTTTCAACGCCGAGGAATTTGTTAGTGGTTCCAGCTTGTTAATAACGGAATCGAGTGGCTTCCGAAACTTGATTGGTCACGTTCATGCCCGTCGTGGGACTCGGCGCAGAGAGCGCAGCATCGATGGTTTTTGGTAGATCAAATGGCCGAGATGGCCCATGCCATGAGGACGGCATCGGCAGAAATGATCAAAGGAGTGCTGTGGATCGAGATTTCCAGATAGGCGGGCATCATTGTTAATTCGGTGCCAGGGAAAGATGATTAGGGCGATGTTTACCGATAACCTTTTTTACGCATTATTCGTGTCTGTTGCTTCACCACGTAATCATGGTATGATGTATGTCCTGAAGGTTCGAAATAGCTGTACGGGTTGGTTGTACACATGTATAGCTCCTGATCCGGTTCGATACTGTGGGTGGTGTATATTGTATTGGTGTGCATGGACTGTATCCTGTAAAAATTAACTGTTTTTTTACACGGTTTGCGAGCAAGCTCCTTCCACTGTTGTTGGCGAAAGCAGTCCATGATGATCAGGAATATGGTCACCGCTGCTCGCCGCTGGGCGCACTAGAAAACAAAGCACAGCGAAAGCAGC
This sequence comes from Avena sativa, assembly GCA_916181665.1. Classification (NCBI taxonomy): domain Eukaryota; kingdom Viridiplantae; phylum Streptophyta; class Magnoliopsida; order Poales; family Poaceae; genus Avena; species Avena sativa. Next base: position 692,385,375 of record OV702289.1, read on the forward strand.
AGCAGCGGTGATGTGGCCGGACGATGGCGAGTGACGTCTCTCCGGCTCCGGGAGAGGTGAGAATGAGATGCGACCAAGCACCCGTGCGGGTGCTCTGCCCACTCGCTTCACGACACGCGTAAAGCCAATCATATAAGGTGGGTCCCAGCCTGCCCGCACGTGTGGGGGATATCAGCTGGTCGTGCCATCAAAAGGAGGACCGAATCCCACGCAGCCACAGAGTTTTCTTTTCCAACAGCTACTATGCCCAAATATAGTGGAATTTCCTGTGGAGCCCGCCCGTCGGGCACGCTTCGGTGGCACCATAGATTAGTACTCCCTCTGTTCGGGATTATAGGTCCTACGCGCATACCTAGGTTGTTAATTTGACCAACAAAATATAACTTATATATCACAAAAATTATACCATTAGAAAATATAACCTCTAAGGTATTTAGTGGTATAATTTTTATGCTATAATATGTATATTTTATTGTTTAAATTGGCAACCTAGTTATCCGCGCGGGACTTATAATCCCAAACAGAGGTAGTACAGTACTACTCTATTTTGCTGGCAAAGAGATACTCCGACCGATCTACTCCAAGCAAAAGTAGAGGATGAGCTCAACTGACAATAATGCAGTCAATGTTTTATTCAGGTAGAACACTTCTTGCCGTGGAAGGACAGTACTGGGATGTTAGAAACAGAAGAACACATCTCGCGGAGTACGAACCGTCGAACCGTGGACTCTAAAACAATGGACGGAGGGGAACAACGAACTTGATGCATATAAAACATAGGCGCCATGATTTTGATGAGTAACATGATAAAACCAAACATTAGCCATACTATATGTGCTCTCCAAGCCAAAAGTAATACTCCCTCCGATCCATATTATTGTTCTCAACTTTGTCTAAATTCGGATGCATCTAGTCTAAATACTTAACTAGATACATCCGAATATTCCATACGACCTAGAAAAGGCCCAGTTTCACTTCCACTATCATAACGATAACGGAACAACAACAACACACACGATCGGTAGTTCAGAGTTCAAACAAGTGAAGAAAAAAAAGAAAAGCCAAGCATGGCACCGCCTATGCTAGTGTCCACCAGGCGACTACCTAAGAACTGGAAACAGCGTAATGTGCGACAGCAATCTTGTTATGTTGATACTGTGGCCTTAGTTGTTATACTTATACTCCCTCTATTTCAAATTACTCCGCCGGCGCGCTTATGTAGGTGGGCTAGTACTCCCTTATTTTTTATTCAAAAAAATTCTGAAATTTTTGAAACGAGGCAAAAGCTTTGCCTATATATTGATATAGAAGGAGCAAAACAAGAGGTGACAGCCTAAACCATCAAAAGAAAAAAGTTACATCACAACTAACACCACCGGCTACCCCACAAGATCCGCCAGTTTTTTTGCTCCCGCAATGATCCAATCCTTTCCTTCTTCTTTTGTCCTACGCATGACTTCCGTAGGAAGCGAAGTTGAAAACTCTCTCATTCCTCTCCTTCTAGATTTCCCATGTGATGAGCATGATCGCGGTTTTGAGACCTTTGGGAGAGGAAGCGGGTGATTTGGCAGTGGCTTGCTAATAGTCAATCACCTTGGGGCGGTCGGAGCCCATGTTAAGTAATAAGTCAGGGCAGGAAAGCCAAGTTGCCGCAGCCGACCAGATTCTCTTCGAAAACCGGCATTCGAAGAAGATGTGTCGTACCGTCTCAGGGGAACATCTGCACAGTTGACAGGTGGGGTGGTGCGGCCATCCACGCTTGGCCAGGCGGTCAGCGGTCCATAGGCGGTTTTGGACGGCCAACCAAGCGAAAAAGCGGCATTTGGGTGGGGCCAAGGGCTTCCAGACGATCGGCCCGAAGGAACAAGGTAGAGAGGCCATGTATTGCGCCTTATAAGCAGAGCTTGCCGAGTAGCAACCGTTAGGAGACAGAGTCCAAATAATGGAACCTTCAATTCTCGGGGAGAGATGGACTTCCGAGATAAGATCCCAAAGGTGAACGAACTGAACAATGTGCTCGACGGAGAAGGAGCCCACCATAATATCCGAGACCCAGTTTTGTCCATTAAGGGCATACTGGACCGTTCGGTTTTTCCTTCTCGAGGCTTTGAAGATCAGAGGAGCCAGGTCTTTTGGGGGCATTCCATCAAGCCAGGAGGAAGACCAGAAACAAGCCTTTCTGCCATCACCAATGGTGACTTTAGTGGCAGCATTAAAGAGCTGCCTACCGGAGGCGTCGTTGGGAGTGTCGGAACTCACCCACGGTTTTTCGGGGGTCGTCCACTCGTACCAGAGCCAACGGAGCCGGAGAGCGCGGGAGAACTTCTTCATGTCAAGGATCCCCAATCCGCCAAGCTCCTTGGGGCGGCAGACTTTTTGCCAGTTGACTTTGCATTTCCCACCACTTACATTTTCTTTGCAAGCCCAAAGCAAACCGCGACTGATCTTGGCGAAGGCCCTAAGAAAGCCCTTGTCCGCTTTGAGAGTTGTGAGCAGGAAGATCGGCATAGACGAGAGGACTAATTTCACATAGGCACAACATCTAGCCCGATTAAGGAATCAACCCTTTAGAGGGTTTAAGCGGGAGGCAACTTTATCAATGTATGGTTGAAGGTCAACCCTTCTGAGTCTGCCAAGAGAAAGGGGTAACCCCAAGTACTTGAGGGGGAACTGGGCAGTAGCGGCAGGGAAGTTTGTCAGAATCGGGGTGAGGTCAATGTCAGAGCAGCGAATCGGGGCTATGGAACTCTTGGCCACATTGGTCATCATCCCGGTAACCTCTCCAAAAAATTGGAGGATGTTGGCCAAACTTGATAAATCCTGCTCATTTGGGGCCAAGAAGATGGCGGCGTCATCAGCATACATAGAAATCCGAGGCCCCTGAGGGCCTCCAAGCATTCTGCTAAGCTGTCTGTGGGCCGTGGCCCTGTCCAGGATTTGATGCAGAGGATCGATGGTGATGTCGAAAAGTAGGGGGGCAGAGGGTCTCCTTGTCGAAGACCGCGACCGTGGGTGATGTCCTTCCCGAGAATCCCATTGAGAATAACCCGAGAGCTAGCAGAGGTGAACAAAGAAGCCAGCAGAGCCCGCCATCTCGGGCGAAACCAAGGCGCTGCATGAGGTCGAGCATATAGTCCCAGCGGACCGTGTCAAAAGCTTTAGCAAAGTCCAACTTAATGAGCAGGACAGGTGTCTTGCTGCGGTGAAGTTTGCGGCCTGTGTTTCTGACATACATGAAGTTATTATGGATGGTTCTAGTCTTGATGAAAGCACTTTGGCAACGAGAGACAATGGCATCCATCTCCGGGCTGAGTCGACGAGCCATAGCTTTAGCAATGATCTTCAGGACCACATGAATGAGACTTATAGGTCTATAGTCAGTGACTGCTTCTGCACCATGAAATAGATAGTATGAAATGTGTACTACGTATACTAAAAATCCTATGAATTTTTTGAATAAAAAAAGAGTGTAGTAGTCCACCTAGGTAAGAGTGCGTGCGGAGTAATTTGAAACAGACGGAGTACCTGGCATCAACGATGAACATCCTCATGCTAGCTTTCACAAGCTGAACACAACGTTGTCATTAACACATAGTACGTCCTTCTTGAAGCTTTGCGTTGGAAGAGTGTTGACTTGGTCGTAAGTATTGCTTTTTCTACGATTCTTTCATGGTTCTCCTACTGTTGGATCCATCGGATACTTTACTTGCAAGTTGATGCTCGGGGTCATGTCGCCTTGCATCTCGTTTAATAAAATCATTATGTTTGTGTGCATCCGAGAATGTACGCATATCGGGTCGTCTTGCCGTTGTTTTTTGAAAAATGATTCAGTGGATGGAATTTTCATTCCCAAAACCTTCGGACCAACATATGATGTCTTATATGATTGACCAACTAAGACACACCTGGACCTAGATCATTCCCTCGAATGTCTGTCTCGTTTATCAGGCCGTGAGCTGAATTTTAGAAAATGGGATTCATGTTTTGCCTTTTTTTTTTTGGAACGGAGGCACAACATGAATCTCATTCCTAAAAATCAGCTCACGATGCTAAAAACAGAAGAACACATCTTATTAATTCAGTAGATTGCCGGGTTAGTCCTAGTGCTACAATGGTCCTTTATTCTCCCATTGTGAATCCCACCAATTTAGTTTTAAAATGGTATATGCATATTGTGTCTTTCTATCTTCTATACTACTACTACTACAACAACTTTGGATAAGCTGGCCAGGTACTGAGGTGCACTAGGCACACCACAAGCCATGCTGCACGAGATATTTTCCTCCACTAAACGTGCTGGCTCTGTTTCTGTGTTGTCACTGAAAAAGAACATACTCACTCCGTTCAAAAATAAGTGACTTGGGTTTATCTAAATTTGCATATACATATGTATTAAAACGTGTTTAGTTACATCCGAATTTAGACAAACTCACGTCACTTATTTTGGACGGAGGGAGTACTCTGCTTTTCGACTCCACCGGGGAGCCAAAGCGATATGGACTCCAAGATTCATTGCACCTCTCCGTGCAACTCCTAAATCTTCACACCACATGCGAGAGTTTCCATCAAGCTGCGGTCGGTGCTCCGCCTCCGATGGAATCGCCTGCCGCCGCGGTTAAGCCCGCCCGCGTAAGAACAAAACTAGCCCGCAGAAATCAGTCGGTACGAATCGACTTGACAGGCGAGATCGTCTGTCCCTGCCGGTACGTGTGGTCGACGCGCCATGTTTTACGGCTTGATTCGGGGCCTGACGAGACGGCTGAAAGAAACTCGTGATCAGAACCACGCAGTCCAATCCAATCCGCATTGCCTGTGGTCGACGCCGGGGTCGACCGTCAACCGAGCCCATAATCTCATCCGGTTTACGATAGGGTTGCCGTCGCTGGCGTGAGGACACGTTCTCCGCGCTCTGCCAGAACTTGATCAGGAGCGTACGACGCACAGATACATAGTACCGCTACATGCACTGATCCTGCACTGCTTGGGAACCAGTGAACGCCGGAGCACAAAGCATACAGACTTACAGAGACATGCCCATCACATTCACATATGTATCTTTCAGAAACGATGGACAGTCACCTTACACGCCCCCCAGGCCCCAGCTCGCCGCTGCTAATTTCTCAGACGAACTGCAAGCAAAATCGTCCGTGGAATATGGACTCCTGTTTCGCCGCACTAGCCCCAAACTGGCCGAAGCGGATCAACAATCGGATCGATCGGTCGAAAGAGACGTCGCACTCGTTATCAGTGTATTATCATGTCTGACCATTTCTTTCCTTGGTCCAAGAACAGTAGTGCGTACCTGGCTCAACCTCTGCTTCAGATTCCGTATGTGCAAGGCATGGGGCTAGTCGTGCCTCGCTCAATTCAGCAGATAAGGATATCCATCACGACAACTATTTCAGATTCGTGCGACTTTACCTGGGCAGCTGCAACACGATGAATTCTAAATCTGCCGGTACAAAGGGATAGAGAATTTGAAAGTCCAAACTCTTGGACACCATTTTCCTTAATAATATCATAGAATTCTTTAAGCAAGGTTTTCAGAATAAAATCTCTCTATTCAGGGTTCTCAATATCTTTAAGTTTAAGATACATCACTTGCATCATGGGGTTAAGGTTAACAAACCTAGCTTCCAACATGTGAACTAAAGAGGCTACAGCCATTTTATAATTTGGAGCAAGTTTTGCTAGGGATCTATCCTCAATATCCTCATGCTTGCTAACATGATTAAATAATTCTTCAATATTATCTTTCCTAATTATAGAGCCACTACCAATTAAAAGGTCTTTCAGGGTAAACTTAGAGATCAATATGGTGAGCTAGGAACTAGGTAACAACTATAGAAAGAACTATTTTTTTTTATGTTTTTGATAAAAGAAGCAAACTAGTACAACTATTTTTTTTGTGTGTTTTTGATAAAGAAACAAGCAAACAAAGCAGAAATAAACTAAGCAAAACAAAAACAACAAAGTAAAGAGATTGGTTATGAGGGACTCCCCTTGAGAAGATGTTCTTGACTCCCCGGCAACGGCGCCAGAAAAAGCCTTGATGATCGGACTCAACACGTCGATCTCGTTGGGGAACCCCAAAAGAAAGGTATAATGAGCACAGCAGCAAGTTTTCTCCGAGTTATGAAACCAAGGTTATTGAACTAGTAGGAGCAAGGAAACACCTCCAAGGTGTTGTTTCCAACTTGGGATCCTTCACAACACAATCACAGAACTTTGCCCCCAACTTACAGTGAGGTTGTCAATCTCACCGGTTTTACTGAAAACAAAGTATTAAACGTATTGTGTGGAAGATAGTAATTATTTACAGAAAGTAAATAGAAAACAGTAAATAGTAGATTGTAGATTGATGGTAAAAGAATGGACCGGGGTCCATAGTTCACTAGAGGTGATTCTCCTTAAGATAGATGACACGTTGGGTAAACAAATTACAGCAAGGCAATTGACAAACATCGAGCAACCATACATGCATATACTAATCATCTTGACTCCTATGAGATTTGATTGGATATTACAATATTATACGTAGATCGTAATTCCACTGCATCTATGACTAATAATCCACCTTCAGGTTATCATCCGAACCTCCTCCAGTATTAAGTTGCAAGCAATAGATAATTACATTAAGCAAAGTGTGTAAACTAAACAATACGATTGTTCTATAAACAAAGAATTGTTGTTTTCTCCCTAGTAGCAACAGCATATCTAGTACCTTAGAGATTTATGTCACTTCCCCAGATTACTAGAGGCATGAACCTACTATCGAGCATAAATACTCCATATTGGAGTTGCTATCATCTACTCGGCCAAGATAGCTACTAACAACAGAAAGCATGCAAGATCATAAATAACATAGACATGATAGAATCAATAATCAATCTAAAATAGCATCTCAATATCCATCGGATCCCTCCAAACACAACATGTATGATTACAAATAGATGATCTTGATCATGAAAGGAGCTCACAAGATCTATACATCGTAGCACAAAGGATAAGAACCAACCATCTAGCTACTACATGGATCCGTAGTCCAGGGATGAACTACTCACGCATCACACCGGAGGTAGTCATGGTGATGAAGAAGGCCTCCAGGGTGATCTCTCCCCTCCGGCAGGGTGCCGGGAAGAGCTTTAGATCCCTCCTGATCTTGGGATGGAGATGGCGGCGGATACAGACACTTTCGTGGAATTTTGATCGGCTCCTTAGGGTTTTCATCCTGGAGGCAATATATAGGCGAAGGGGCAAGGTCAGTGGAGTACCAGGGGGCCCACACACCCTGGTGGCACGGCTAGGGCAGCCCACGCCGCCACCAGGTGTGGCCGCCCTGGCTCCCCTTTTCGTCTCCCCTCCGGACTCTGTATTCCTTCTAGTGAAATATTGACTTGGGCTTTTGTACGGTCCAATTCCGAGAATATTTCCTTACTAGCTTTTCTGAAACCAAAAACAGCAGAAAACAGGCAACTGGCATTGTGGCATCTTGTTAATAGGTTAGTTCCAAAAAATGTCTAAAAATACTCCAAAGTGTGGACAAAACATAAGAAAGTAGATATAAAACAAGCATGGAACATCAAAAATTATAGATACGTTTGCAACGTATCAACATCCTCGGGCTTAACTCCTGCTCGTCCTCAAGTAGGTAAGTGATAAAAAAGAAAGAATAATTTTTGAGGTGACATGCACCATCATAATCTTGATCAAAGTATTTGTAAAACATTGATAGCTGGGATCATAGTACTTTAACATAGCATGAAAGATATAGTTCTAACAATAAGACATAGCAACTATGTTGTAACATGAAAAGGTACAAACAAAATATTCATTAATAACAATGCTTTAAAAGACGTTTATTTGTTTCACATATAGAAAACATAATGAGAATGGTATTCATCTTGTCCCTCATAGTGTAGCAAAACATAAATGCATAGGACACCTTCAAAGTTCATTAGGATGACTAGATACAAATAGCTTAAGAACAAGCAATATCAAAGTTATGAATCAATCAACAAGACTTGGCACAATGCACATTAAACTAAGAATGGCCACTATGCTCTCTCAATAGGTGCATAAAGATATAAGATGGAGACTCAACATAAAAGTAAAGAAAGACCTTGATAGAAGGAAGCAGGGATTCAAGTCTCATAAAAAGCTTCCAAAAATTATGGTACTTATTAGCTTTCAGCTCTCATTGCCCCTATCATAAGCATCTTGAAGTGATTAAGGTTAAAGTGAACAAACCTTGGAGTACATGCTTGACAAAGTATAAGTTGGTAATCTCATGTCCCTTGTATACGAGGGCCGCTCCTCATTCTACTCAAGTTTAGTTACCGGTAAGTTCTTGTCATAGTAAGTACATGTGTATCATAGAGAACCGCCAACGGGGTACCCCTTGCACATGATACAGGAGCTATCCCATAATTAAAATGACAAGGCAAGCAGACAATGAACATCTTAGCAATCTTCTTATTTACCATGGGAAAATGGTGCTTTTTTCTCTCTTTCCTCTTTTCTCATATTTTTTTTTCTTTTTCTCAATCTCTATCTCTTTTTTTATAAGAAGAATGCTTCATACATTGCTCACTATGGTGATGCTGCAAGTTTCCACCATGATTAGGCATGGCTTAGGATAGCGCCCAGGCGTTTATCTAACACACATACATAACACCATGGACTTACAAGCTCCCCTTTCATTTCACACTGACAACATCCATAAACAAAAGAGCATGATATCAACTGGATACAATGTACAAGTGCAATGTTGAAAGCGTTCCCCATGACAGCATGGTTCTGCTAATCCCAATGTATAAGTGCAAGAATATACAACATAGATGACACAATGGTTCAAGTTTATTAGGGGCAAGAAAAGTAAAGTGTGCCATCAAGTTCGTGAGAGCTTTAATCACTATTTTTCACATAACAAGTTTAATTCGGAAGGTAGATAAAAACATGAATATACTTGAAATAGCAAATGCTAATAGGTAGGTATGGTGGACTCTTTGGAATAACTTGGTTTTAGTTGGAGTTGGATGCATGAGTGGAACTCATACTTGGTATGGAGGCTAGCAAAAGACTAGGAGCGACCAACTAAGAGAGCAATAATGGCCATAATCATGCAAAGCGACAAAACATCGTTAATTAAAGCATCAAGTGATATTACAAGTCGAAAACTAAATGATCATAGAGGCTAAGTTGACTTGGTGTAGTCTTAACATGGTGTGAGCATGCGCCAAGTCAACCCAAATAAAGCACTAAAGGAGAATACCAAAATATTATGCTTTTATATGCTAAAACAACGCATGATTTTTTCAAGGCACATTAAGCAATCTCAATTGCTTGTAACAAGTCATGCTACAGCAATAATCACCAAGCATAAAGCCAAAAAAAATATCAAGCATGATATGATATAGCCTAGGCCACAGTCAAAAACAAGCTCCGTTTATACCACTTAAGCATGAACTTTCCTACTCTTTTCCAATCCAAATCAACTTTATTTGAAAACTAATGCATGAATGAGGGGGTCCAACCAATTTATTCAAGCAAACTAAGCAAACAAAAACAAAAAACAAAAAACGAAGATGCTCCAAGAACAACACAACTGTGCATGAAACAATAAAAATGAAGTGTTTGGAAGAAACCTGAGATTTTTATTGATGAAGAAGGGGATGCCTTGGACATCCCCAAGCTTTGACGCTTGTACTTCTTGAATATTTTCTGGGGTGATAGGGGTGGCATCCCCAAGCTTGAGCTTTTTTCCATACTTCATCTTATCACATTATTCTTCCCTACACTTTACAATTTCCTTCATACAAAACTTCAGACAATCTTCATTAGCAACATTAGTGTACTCAATATAATAAGTCTTTTTGGTTCAGTTCCAACACAAATAAAACGTCCATCAAAACAAAAGCTACTGTAGCACTTCCTTTAAAAACTTCAAATGATCAAAGAGAACTCAAAGAGAAAGAGATTAAGAGGCAAATGCAAATAATGACAGAAATCTGTTAAAATAGACCAGCAGGTAAAAACCGATTTTTTCAAAGACCTTCTGTTGCTCAAATCGAAAAGCTTTGAACTAACTAAAGTTGGATAACAACCGGGGCAGAAGCACAAAAAATTACAGCTCAAACCGACGTACAGAGATTTTTCACGAGTTTTTACAGCCAAGCACAAAAATCTGTTTCAGGACAACAACTTTCTCAAGCATTACTTCTCTCTCATTAGAGGTTACTCTTGGCACAAAAACCACACAAAATGATAAGGAGAGGTTATTACTGAAGCAATAACTTCCAAGACTCAACAAAAGATTCCTAACAAAATTTTGGGTTATCTCGCAATAAGTGCTTTTTTAACGCCTTTGAGCTAGGCATACGAAGCAAGAAAAGAATCAAGTATTCTCAAATGAAGAAGCATTAATATCTATACCAGAAATATCTTCAACAAGGCAAGGTATCTCATCCAAATAATTTCTATAGGATCCTCTCTCAATGATCTTGGGTTCACTATTTTCATCAAACGGGTTTTCAAGAACAATCCAATCAAAATTCTTTTCTAAGGCTTCATGCATTCCTACAAGTTTAAAAGGTATTGGTATTTTAATTCCCTCTCCATTTTTAGGTTTGGTTTTATCCATCTTTTCTCGTGTACCAATGACATCTACACATGAGCCTAGCATATTAAAACGATCAAAAACTTTTCTGGCTTCCTTAACAACATCATAGAATTCTTTAAACGAGGTTTCCAGAATAAAATCTCTCTTTTCAGGGTCCTCAATATCTTTAAGTTTAATAAACATCACTTGCATCATGGGGTTAAGGTTAACAAACCTAGCTTCCAACATGTGAACTAAAGAGACTGCAGCAATTTCATAATTTTGGAGCAAGTTCTGCTAGGGATCTATCCTCAATATCCTCATGCTTGCTAACATGATTAAAGAATTCTTCAATATTATCTTTCCCAATTATAGAGCCACTACCTATTGAAAGGTCTTTCAGGGTGAACTTAGGGATCAACATGGTGAGCTAGGAACTAGGTAACAACTATAGAAAGAACTATTTTTTTGTGTGTTTTTGATAAAAGAAGCAAACTAGTACAACTAATTTTTTGTGTGTTTTTGATAAAGAAATAAGCAAACAAAGCAGAAATAAACTAAGCAAAATGAAAACAACAAAGTAAAGAGATTGGTTATGAGGGACTCCCCTTAAGAAGATGTTCTTGACTCCCTGACAACGACGCCAGAAAAAGCCTTGATGATCGGACTCAACATGTCGATCTTGTTGGGGAACCCCAAGAGGAAGGTATGATGAGCACAGCAGCAAGTTTTCCCTCAGTTATGAAACCAAGGTTATCGAACTAGTAGGAGCAAGGAAACACCTCCAAGGTGCTGTTTCCAACTTGGGATCCTGCACAACACAACCACAGAACTTTGCCCCCAACTTATAGTGAGGTTGTCAATCTCACCGGTTTTGCTGAAAACAAAGGATTAAACGTATTGTGTGGAAGATAGTAATTGCTTGCAGAAAGTAAATAGAAAACAGTAAATAGTAGATTGTAGATTGATGGTAAAAGAATGGACCGGGGTCCATAGTTCAGTAGAGGTGATTCTCCTTAAGATAGATGACACGTTGGGTAAACAAATTACAGCGGGGCAATTGACAAACATCGAGAAAGCATGCATGCATATACTAATCATATTGACTCCTATGAGATTTGATTGGGCATTACAACATTATACATAGACCGTAATCCAACTGCATCTATGACTAATAATCCACCTTCAGGTTATCATCCGAACCCCCTCCAGTATTAAGTTGCAAGCAACAGATAATTGCATTAAGCAAAGTGTGTAAAGTAAACAATACGATTGTTATATGAACAAAGGATTGTTGTTTTCTCCCTAGTAGCAACATCACATCTAGTACCTTAGAGATTTCTGTCACTTCCCCAAATTACTAGAGGCTTGAACCCACTATCGAGCATAAATACTCCCTCTTGGAGTTGCTAGCATCTACTCGGTCAAGATAGATACTAACAATGGAAAGCATGCAAGATCACAAATAACATAGACATGATAGAATCAATAATCAATCTGAAATAGCATCTCAATATCCATCGGATCCCTGCAAACACAACATGTATGATTACAAATAGATGATCTTGATCATGAACAGAGCTCACAAGATCTAGACATGGTAGCACAAAGGATAAGAACCAACCATCTAGCTACTACACGCACCCGTAGTCAAGGGATGAACTACTCACGCATCATACCGGAGGCAGCCATGGTGATGAAGAAGGCCTCCAGGGTGATCTCTCCCCTCCGACAGGGTGCCGGGAAGAGCTTCAGATCCCTCCTGATCTAGGGATGGAGATGACGGTGGCTACAGACTCTTTCGTGGAATTTTGATTGGGTCCTTAGGGTTTTCGTCCCAAAGGCAATATATAGGCGAAGGGGCAAGGTCGATGGAGTACCAGGGGGCCCACACCCCTGGTGGCACGGCTAGGGCAGCCTGCGTCGCCACCAGGTGTGGCCGTCCTGGCTCCCCTCTTCGTCTCCCCTCCGGACTCTGTATTCCTTTTGGTGAAATATTGACTTGGGCTTTTGTTCGGTCTAATTCCGAGAATATTTCCTTACTAGCTTTTCTGAAACCAAAAACAATAGAAAACAGGCAACTAGCATTGTGGCATCTTGTTAATAGTTTAGTTGCAGAAAATGTGTAAAAATACTCCAAATTGTGAACAAAACATAAGAAAGTAGATATAAATCAAGCATGGAACATCAAAAATTATAGATACGTTTGCAACGTATCAACTATCCCAAATCGTATGCCGATGAATAACCCGACGAGTTCGACTTTTTTCGCCGATCTTACAATGGATAGTAAACACCTGATATTCCTTACGGGAAGGTATCGACTAAGTATACCATTGATGAAGATTGGCAATTATATATCCTCTACATGCAGTATATATATCCAAACTATCATCCATCAGTAAAACCCTTCAATATGATGGTGAGAAACACAGTAGGTTTGACGAATCAATATGATACACCTTATGTGACCACTTGGTCAGTGCCATACACGAATGGTGATACTCACGATTCAGTTCACCTTCGTGGTTATGACCTAATTAGTGGAGATCCAATAGGAGCACATGTGCTAACCTATAATACCGTGGTAGGTGATACTTCCCACACACAATTGCAAAGTTTTGGCAACACATGACCAAAAGATACTAAAAGTGCCAGGGGCAAGCCTACGAATATCTACAAGGTTTTGAGGTGCATAAGGAAAAGCATGAGCAATAGGAAAACATGGATGACTTTACTACGTCAAATTTTGAAGAGTTGTCGGCAAAGGAGCACCAAGGCTACAAAGTTATCATGAAGAAGCGTCAAGACGAATTCAACATGTTGTGAATGTAGTGAGAAGAAGAACTCAAGGAGACGTCTGATAAGAGACTTGAACTTGATACTCTTAGTACCTAACTATGAGGGTATATATCATATAATTCCATAACTTCCATGAGGTTCTACACCATACTATGTTCTGATAACTCTCCTATATAACTAATAACTATGGTTTGGCATACTTGGCATAGCTATTATGGTTTAGGCATGCAATACTACACTATTGTTGAACACATTTCTCTTAGCAACAATTGATGATTATCAGTAAGGTTATACTCCTTCATGTAAAGACTCTCAAGTGAATCCAACATGATTTGCTTCCCACTACTATCATAGGTGCTCTAATGGTATTGACTATATGTTTCCATGGTATCTACCACTATTGGCTAATGATAAGGTTCCACTTCATATAAAGAGTCCTGTTCATAGGGTAACACTAGTTCAATCATAACTAATGTAGTTTTAATTGGCAACTACAATATGATGACCTATAAGTTTCATATTCCTCAACAATATGCATCTAATTTTTTTAGTATACTCTCCAATGGTTGCACTAGTACTTTAATCTATACCCTTTTCCATTACTTGTATATCATTTATCCTATACTAGTCTATCTTCCTATTCCCGCTAGTTAATAATTCATACCAGTGTATAAAGGAACATGATAGATAACATGTGAAGAAGCTATTTAAATGTGATCGGTTATTCTCAAGTGAATATCCATCACGAGTCTTAAGGAATTGTTGTTTAGATAAGATAACTACATAAAGTCACTACCCAACATACATATCTCCTTTAAAGGGTTTTAATCCTAAAGTCAAAGCGTTTGTTATGATACTAGATGTGGTGACCTAGCATACCACTACATGTTGCATTACACAAGTCATTGACATAACAACAACGGAACACTGTTTCACCAGTATTACGTCCCTAAAAATGGTACAACAGAAACATCGTATGTCCAAGGCATGACATAGATTTCAACGCAGCACATTACCGAAGATCTTTAGAACCTCCTTAGTACATTGAGGAAATTTCCTTTACAAAATAAAACCATAAAAAGGAACTTGTGTACTATTCTATGACTAAATGTACCTCTAATACTATCTCTTGCGATTACTTATACAACAATGTTGTACAGATAGGTTCTATTACCTAGGTGTTGATCGCCTCTCTACTATTAGACTTTATTTCCACTATGATTAGAGTAGATGTTAACTCCATCGGCTCCACTGGATAGTTTCATCTCTTTGAAGTAGTCCTTCTTTGCATTTTATTGGGTTTGGATGACGGTCCTTGACTGCTCCAGAATCTAGCAAGATTTAAGAAGGTATGGTTGAGTATGAGCATACTCAACAAGTTTATTAAGGATATATGTTCAATGCACTATCTATAGCCACAGACCATAGGTCATAGGATAATGCAAGTTCTTGTAAACATTTCTTCAAAATGTTGCTTTTATTCTGAAAAGCTATGTCCGTCAGCCTTCACATGTTTACCAGAACTTCATGGAGCTCATTTTCTACTGCGTTCACAGTTCCTTTCTAGAACAAGGAGTAACATGTCACTATGTGTATACTCTGTAGAGGTGCATTGCTTTACCCATAAGAGATCTTAGCTTTGTTGCACAGCTGGGCCGCGAATCCCATCCACACTTCCTTGGTATGAGGCTAATCTAAGATCCAGTCACTTCCCTTCTCCACAACCTCGCATTCCCACAATTTTCTGTAAGCAGTAACTATACTCGGTAGCCCCCATAAAGGCGGTCACTACCCTGGTAGCCCCTTACAAACCCTCATAGACACCAATAACATGGGATGATGTGGCTTACCACACATGTGCTTGTATCCTCACAAGGAAATATATCTTACGGTAAGGTCATCCATTGACATGTGAAAGGAAGAAGATCCAGCTAACTTTCCCATCCCATTCCAAGTCTTTTGATTAACATGTAGTATACGACCCAAGAATCATTGATGACATTTTTTGTTAATCTTAGGTGATACTTTTCCGTATAAATGGAATCTCCACTGACCACATATATCATACCATGTTTCCATTTGCCCGCCATATTAAATTACCATCACTCGGGCTGATAGACAATATGTCATATTATTATGAAGATATGATTTTCTGCCTGTTTTTAAAATGCAAGTGATACCAATAATAGATTTCAAATAGTTTATAGGAAATAACCAAAGGACATGAGGAATTACGAACTTGCCTTTTTTACTACAAGATTATGTATCCAAGATTTCCTAGTCGATATAAACTCCAAATCTGAAATAACAACATTGGTCTGATAAGGACTAATATTTAAAGAAGCAAGATGCTATTAAGCATAAGGAATATTATGAACTTTTGTATAAATCCCAAAGTAAACCCCAATGTTTGGTTATGGTTTGAGTTTAAGTGATTTGTTTTGTAGTTGAGTTCTATACATATACATCTCCTTGGTAATAAGACATTAACGTTTATATCATATAGTTCTTAAGTAGAAAAGTATTTTAAGGTATATCTTGTACTTGGTTGGAAATGTGTAGAAGTTCCTAAGGATGTAATATAGGTATTTGCATAGCTCTAAGGATCTTGAATACACACAAGGAATACATGAGTAAGGTTGACTAAGCATAATAGGTGAACTCACATGTTAGCACCCATTTTGGGCAGTTAGAAATTACAGAGGGTGAAAGCTCGAAAAAGGTAGCCTGCATATGGACGCATTTTGATGATTACCAAAATCCTGCTCAAAGATGAATATTGAAGATAGTCGACTATGGACTATTGGAAAAACCATCCCAAGATGAAGCATTGGTGAACCCTGCTAAGGAGAAGCTTCTAGAAGCCGGTGGTGGAACCGACTAGTTCCCAATACCATGACTTGGCCGGCAAAAAAACTCGAATACCATGATGACTATGCCAACACAGAAGGAAAAGAACTTCGTAGGGAGTCAACCCGGATGCTTGAAGACTGGATGTAGTATGAAGCCGATAGTAATTACCTAGTTTAGAGTTATTTTCCTACTAAGGAATCCGCATTGTACTCATGTAATAGTCTCCTAGGCTTATACGGAAAGACCAGCCGCCCCATATAAATTGCGGTGACCCAGCATACGACCACATGATGTAGTACACTATACACTAACATACCACCAATGAAACATCGTTCCACTAGTAGACATCCCTCAGAGTGGTACAACAGAAATATCACGGGTCCAAGACATGACTATAGATTACAACTCAAATCTTTAAGATTTGGTGTATCTTCAAGTTTACTTCACAAGAAATTACATCTATAAGAAATTTAAGATTAACATACCAGATACAAAAGTAAAGTACAGTAATATATGATTAGGGTTAATTTATATCATGTAATTATTATGAAATTCCATGTTTTAGGTTGTTAAGAGTTAAAAAGAAATAACATAGTGTGTTTGTTTGAAGTGGCAAAAAGAATAACTTTCAAAGAAATTATTGCTTATGTTACGTTATTCAATTCTGAAGATTACTAGGATTAAAGCTATGGGTTTTGATAAATTACAAATTATCTTGAGTTATTATACTTTTAGTTGATTGAATAGTAGACCAAATTTAACTATAAAAACATGAATAAACTTAAGATACAATGTTTACGGTATTTTAGACCATAGTTAACTAATCAAATAGAAAGGAAATTTAAAAAATGATATTTATAGTATCATCAAGGTCTAGGTTTTCCTAAGTCTAATAAAGTTTACAATATCATTTGTCCTTGGTATAAATGGATGTTGGATCTTACCTTCCAAGTGAATACCTTTTATTTATGTGTAAATGTGGAAACTAGTCTTTAAGCAAATTTTAAATAACTGAGATATTAAGTTGATATAACTAAGGATTCTAATGTATGTTGCTTAAGTTTGTATTTGTAAACTACTAAATATGGTTCTTTTGGTATAAAATATTTTGGTTTGTATTAAAAATAAATAAATGTCTAAAGGTGAATTTGTTGAACATGGTAATTCTTACTATGACAAGTAAAACGAATACTCTAATCTTCTTTGTATGTTTTTACCTAAGTTATAAAGGTAAAAGTAATTATAAAGCATTAAAACTTCGTCTTTATAGTTACTAATGAAAGGATATGAATTATTATAAGTAATAAATTTTTAAAGACTTAAGGTAAGATGTAAAGGTATTTGTTTAAATTTTTAGGTGACCAAAAGAAAATATATTTAATAGTTATATTAATCCTTGGGTAGTCAATTAAAGATGACCAAGATTCATGTTGATTTATAAATGATAAAAGAGAATATACCCTTTTATTTCAATAAAATAAAAAGGCTATAAAATCAATTATAACACATATTCATTTATAAATTCAAAAATTACTTGAATTTTTATATTGGGCATTTTTATAAAGCTATAAATTTATTTTTATAGACAAAATTGTTTTTATTGATTTTTAGGACTTCTCCTTATTTTGTTATATTTCATTAAGGATTTTGGTGGATTTAATATTTAGTTGTATTTTATTTAACTTAAACAAGTAAAGTTATAATTTTCCTAGGTGGTGATTATTTTGGTGATCATTTTGACATATTATATGTATTTTTAGGATGTTTCTACATTTTGCTAGAGCTTATATATTCCTAAGGGCATTTTTGAAATTACCATATTTGGTTTAATCCAATTCTTTCTCTTTTTATACAATGGGCCTAGCTAATGGGCCAGCCCAGTCCTCAGCCCAGCCTGAAGGGAATATGCCCGAGAGGCAATAATAAAGTGGTTATTATCTTATTCCATGTTTATGATAAATGTTTATTTTACATGCTAGAATTGTATTGATCGGAAACATCAATACATGTGTGTTTAATAAACAAAAAGGGTTCCTAGTTATGACTCTCTTATAGACTAGCTTGTTGATTAACAAGATGATCAAGGTTTCCTGATCATGGACATTGGATGTTGTTAATAACAAGGTCACACCATTGGTGGAATGATGTGATGAACATTCATCCGAAGTATAGCATTACGATCAAAGTCATTATGTTTATATTGCTATAGTATCATACGAAGTAATCTTTATCCTTAGACCATGAGATCATCGTATCTAAAGTATCATGTTTGCCTCCATGATTATTGATATTCAAAAAGTTGTTTTAATATCAAGATTATATTGGAGCTGGAAATTGTTTCAGAAACCATCATGTGTGAAAGATATTGTGATATCTGAAACAATGTTTTTGGTTGCATTATGATAGAGTATAATTTAGCAAAATACATGTTCTCATATTGTATGAGAATTTGTGAAGGATGGAGATGCTAGGCATCCGAATCTACCAAAAAGGTTTTGGGAACTGATATTATACTCGCGATTCTTCCTTATAGGATATAGTAGCTTGATCATGAAAGTTGTCATGATAAGGATGAATAGAAGATGTAAGTAAAATGTTTACTACACTAATAGATTACTAAAGAATGGATTTTGAAAGAACACCAAACATTTGATGATGGTGATCCACTTCAAAGTGCAAGTCCAAAGGTATTAGTATTTGACTATATACGCTTTGTACCATGTGTCATGTTGATGACACCACTATTGATGTTGATAGATTCTTTTAAAAGAAAAGGAATTGCTGAAAGAGAATCTATAAAATATTTGGCAGAAAATAAAAGGTTGGAGATGTCCAACTTAGGTATATAGAAGATATACATGTTATGGCTATATTCCTTGCTTGTTAAACAATGTGGTTCTTTGGTATTGGATACCGGTATTGGATACCGAATTGGTTGGTATGAAGTGTCATACAGGACAACGCAATTCATGAACTACAATGGCCTAAGTAACCAGCAAGAGAATGAGTGATGATGTTCATCGAAGACAAATAAAGTGTTATTGTGTTTTTCGTTGTCATCAAACCAAGCCTTCAAGATTTGTTTAAATAATTGTTATTTTGTTCCGGTATTATGAGAACAATGGTTGTTCAAATAATTACCGTATTCCATAAAGGATGGATGAACTTTTACAAGTCTAGTTGGAGAAATCACATCCATAAACACTATTGCTAAAATGTCGCAAGACAAATGATTGAAAGATCACTTATGAAGTGACATCGCTGTTTAAATTATATTTGAAAGAAAACATGAAGAAACTCCATGTTGATGGATTTTTGGAGCCTTTGATTTTGATCAATTGACGCATGTGAGACTTTCCTCGAGATAATTGAAACTCCGTCCATAGGCCAGAGAGGAACGGATGACTAGCTTATTGGAAATAGTGCATGTTGATGTGCATAGTCCATTATGTGTAGCCATATGCGATGGATCTTTTTGCTTCATATGCTTTCTCCAAAAATTTGAGTGAATATATCTGTATATTGACTTAACAAGGAAGAAGTATGAAACATTTGAAAATTGTTCAAAGACTTTCAAGATGAAGTGGAAAATCATTGTAACAAGAAAATAAAGAGTTTATGATTCGATCATAAAGGAAGATATTTGAGTTACATGTTTAGCAAAAACACCTAAGACTTGAGGAATTGTTCCATGATTTGTGTTTCCCGATAAACCATAGGAGTATGGCATATTCGAGAGATAAAATCAAACCATGTTTGACATGGTAAGATCAAGGGTGTCATTTATAAAACTGCCATTATGTTTTAAAGATTGAAGCTTTAGAGACTACCGCTTTTACACTGAAAAGAGCACCATCGTGATCCATTGAAATGACACCATATGAGTTATGGTTTGGGATAAAACCCGAATTGTCTTTTCTTAAATTTTGGCATGCTATGCATAAGTAAAATGTTTACAACCAAAGTCGGATAAGCACGTCTTTGTAGGTTATCCCAAAGAATTTGTTGGGAATTTCTCCATAACACCGAGGACAAAAGAGTTTGTTACTTGGAACGTCAAGTTTCTTGAGAAGGAATTTTTCGTGAAAAGTTAAGTGGGAGGACAATAGAACTTTGATAAGGTTGTTGAACCTTAGCTATATGTGCTAAGTAGCGCAGCGCCGGAAAGTGTCCCGGTGGCGGCCACAATGCTCATGTCTCTCGTGATTACAAAAGGTGTGATCTCAGAGATTAGAGTTCCTATAGAACCGTGTGGGTCGGTAAGAATCAAATAGTAAGATTTGATAAGCAAGTCGTTATTGTTTTGACAATGATGAACCGACTACATGCAAAGAAGCGATGATGGGCCCTGACTCCACAAAATGACTAGAAGTCATAGAATCCGTGATAGTATCCATACACGAGAAATCAAGTTTCTGAACTTGGAAGACCCTCCGGAAAGGCGTGAAGCCTATCGGTCGTGTTTGGATCTATAAAGAAATAAGACATAGATGTTTAACATCTATGAAATAGTCGGCATGTCGAAAAGAAGTTTATGGCAATGTTCAAGGAGTTGACTATGACAAGATTTGATCTTTCATAGCGATATATAGTCTTGACGGATTAATGTAGCAACCACTACATATAATTTGGTATATGGTAGTTGAATAAACAAAACAAGGTTCTTCTAATAGAACGGTAACCTAGGACATGTACATGACATGGTCCGAAGGGTTTTGTTAATTCAAAGGGTGCTAAAAGGGCATGTAAACTTCAATAGTTGAAGTAAGCATAGCGGAGTTGGAATCTTCACCATGATGAAACTGTTAAAAGAGTTTAAATTCATCGGAGATGATGAAGATGCTTGCATTTGCAAGAAATTAAGTGGGAGCGCTGAGACATATTTCTAATACATTATGTAGAGGACATATTTTTGATTGGAAATGATGTATCTTGTATTGACACAAGTTAAGAATTTCATTAAAATAAGATTTTGATGAAAGACTTGGGCAAAACCGGAATATTAGGCATCAATATCTATATGGATAGATTGAGGCGTTAATATGGTTGTGCCAGACATACATATATGAGATATTGAAAGAGTTCAATATGGAAACAACAAGAAAGGTTCTTGCTGCATGGAAAGGATTGTATCAAGATTCAAGTGTTCCAACACTTGGTGAGTAAAATCACATGAAGATTTTGATCGATTATACCGTGATATGTATATATCCAGAATGTCCTATGCTCTGAATGTTATGAGCAAATACCAGAATGATCCATAAGATGATCATTGGACAATAGTAAAGATATTCTTATGAGCTTTGGAAGAACTAAGAATATATCATGTATAAGTGAGAAATAGTTAAAGGTAGTTCATTGTAAAGTGTTACATTGATACTAGTTTTGTCACAAGATACAAATTAAATTTATCTCAATTTAGACTATGGGTGGCATAATGTAATGGAAAGGATGTTCCATGATGGATTTGGATGAGTTCCAAAGTTGAGACATTGTGACGGATACTACAACAAAAGGCTAAGTATATGACTGCTATAGTAGCAGCAAAGGAGGTCATTTGTGTTAAGTAGTTTGTTATCAAACTAGGTGTGGTTCAAAGTGGGCTAATACTATGAAGATATATTGTGTGACAATAATATCAACATATTTTGAGCCGAACGAACTAAAGGTCTCACCAAAGGACCAAATCTATACAATGCCATCTCATTTGAGAATGAGTGATGCGTAGAGACGCAAAGACATGCAAATACACACGGACCTGAAACTGTCAGATCCGGAGATTATGTTAACCACTAGCAATGCGTATATGCAACACCAGAAAGCCATATGTGTTCAATACGCAAAGTTTTTCAAACTAGATTATTGACTCTAGTGCAAGTGGGAGACTGAAGGGAATATGCCCGAGAGGCAATAATAAAGTGGTTATTATCTTATTCCATGTTTATGATAAATGTTTATTTTACATGCTAGAATTGTATTGATCGGAAACATCAATACATGTGTGTTTAATAAACAAAAAGGGTTCCTATTTATGCCTCTCTTATAGACTAGCTTGTTGATTAACAAGATGATCAAGGTTTCCTGATCATGGACATTAGATGTTGTTAATAACAAGGTCACACCATTGGTGGAATGATGTGATGAACATTCATCCGAAGTATAGCATTACGATCAAAGTCATTATGTTTATATTGCTATAGTATCATATGAAGTAATCTTTATCCTTGGACCATGAGATCATGTTAATTGCTAACACCGGAAGAGTATCTTGATAACATCAAACGTCACACCGTAACAGTGTGACTATAAAGGTGGGTTCAGTGCTACGAAGGTGTTATGTTGAGGCTCATGGATCAAGAGTGGGATTTGTCCATCCCGATGACGGATAGATATACTCTGGGCCCTCTCGGTGATATCACATTGAAATATCTTGCAAGGAAGTGATGTGATCACTAGAATGTTATATCACGGGAACGAGAAAAGAGTGCATGTCGTTAACGAGATCAAACTAGGTATGGAGATACCGATGATCGAATCTCGGACATGTAATATATCGCGGGACAAAGGGATTTAGTTACTAGCGTTAAAGGTTCTCACGATCACAGAAGTCATCGTTGAATGTGTAGGAGTCAGTATGGATCTCCAGGTCCCGCTGCTGATTATTGATCGGAGAGGGGTCTCGATCATGTCTGCATTATTATTGAACCATAGGGTGACACACTTAAGGGATACCGACACCATTTGGAGCAAATATGTTTCAGATAAAGATTTAAGAAAGCGCTGGAATTATTTCAATAGACACCGAAACTGTTTCGGGTGAAAATGCTGAAATTGGTTCTGCATGTAATATTGAAATGTTGCAGGGGGTTTTATGTGAATGTTTGTTAATTAAAGTAATTAACAAAATTCTGAATAAAAATAATAAAAGAGTTTTATTAAATGGGAGAGCATTAAATTTGGAGAAATTTAATGCATTTAAAGTGGAGACTTTAAAAGAGAATGTGAAGGGGCAAATTTATGTGGAGGGAGTTACCACCACATGAATGGAGGAGGTGAAGAGTCACCTCCTCCATGCGCCAGCCATGAAGGAGGGGCACCCCCTCCTCCTATAAAAGGCCACCCCCTCCTCACTTCTCACACACACCTCCTTGTGAAGGATCTCTCTCCCCCTCTAGTATTATTCCCCATGGTCTCGGATTAGCGAGATACATGTTCCCGGTGGCTTTATCTGGAAAGGAGTTGCTGCTTCCGCTGCTTTGCTGGAGCGAGGGACGGAGGTTGTCGGGGTACCGGACGTGTGTGCGATCACGGATGCACCGCTGCTTTGCAGTGCTGGACTTGGTGGTGCTGGAGCCAGACCTGCTGGACTTCATCACGATCTTGAGATTGGCAAGTGTACGACTACATCAACCACGAGTTCCTACTCGTTAACAAAGCTCGTTGTCTTCGAGGGTAAGTTCTCCATGGATGTATGTCCACCCGTTGCTCTGTACCTAGTAGATAGATCTTGGCGTCTAGTTCACATCGTAGGAAATTTTTTGTTTTCTATGCTGCGGACCCAACAGTGGTATCAGAGCCTGATCTATGCGTAGGTGCTTAGCACGGGTAGTACACATATGTTGATATGTGGGCGATGATGATCATGTTATTGCATCTTCTATGTATTTTGGATATTGGTGGCACAGTGGGATGAAGCGGCCCGGACCAACCTTACATGTCATCGTACATGAGACCGGTTCCACGACTGACATGCAACTTGTTTTGCATAAGTGGCTGGCGGGTGTCTGTCTCTCCTACTATAGTCAATATCTGATTTACAACGAGTTGCTAATAACTTAGTTATCCTCGTTGTGGTTCATGTTCGTAGGTAAGAACGGTTCTATCTCCGAAAGCCCTAAGCCACATAAAACTTGCAATTGATAAATTAGAGGCGTCTAGTTTAGATCGTTGTTGGGCTTGTGTATTGATATGGTATTTTTGTAAGTAGATGTATGATAGATCCTCTTACAACACACTCAACGTGTAAGTTCCATAGACCTTGTCCTTACACACAAAGGAATGATAGAGATCATACCATGATGCAAGTGATAGAGATCAAATGCATGGACCATATCATCTCACTTTACACATTAGATGTTAGCATCTTATACTGCTAGTTTGGCGCTTTCTGTAGCATTGTAAGATGATCCCTCATTTAAATATCAAGATAAAATGTGTTCTTCCTTAAGTATGCACCGTTCTATGGATCGTGTTTCGAGACATCACGTGATGATCGGGTGTTCTCAACTCTACGCTTTCATGCAACGGGTGTAAGACAGTTTTACACACGTGAATACTAAGGTTCTTACTTGGCGAGCCTAGCATGTACAGACATGGCCTTGGAACAAGGACCGAAAGGTTAAGCATGAGTCATATAGTTGATGTGATGACCATATTGATGCTCGCCTTTGAAGCTACACCGACTCACATGATGATCGGACTTGGTGTAGTGGATTTGGTTCATGTAATCACCAAAAAGGCACGAGGGATGTCCTTTTGGAGTGGGAGTTCATTTCTAATTTGGATTAGTCGAACTCAATTTGTCATAAACTAAATCGAAGTGAATTTGCATAATTTGTTGTAGTCATTGGCATCTGTTCACTACCTTATGCTTAGTTTTAATTGAGATAATAGAACTATAGAATTCTGGATATTTACTTTACGAACTGGTATCGTATTGTTTTGAATGTCAATTTAAAGTTTATAAGTCCTATTGCAAACTTTCAGCAAACTCTATTTACTCCATGAAGTTTAATAAGTAGTATTAAATCAAGAGTAAGAATTCCAATGTTAGTATCTAAAGTATCATGTTTGCCTCCATGATTATTGATATTCAAAAAGTTGTTTTAATATCAAGATTATATTGGAGCTGGAAATTGTTTCAGAAACCATCATGTGTGAAAGATATTGTGATATCTGAAACAATGTTTTTGGTTGCATTATGATAGAGTATAATTTAGCAAAATACATGTTCTCATATTGTATGAGAATTTGTGAAGGATGGAGATGCTAGGCATCCGAATCTACCAAAAAGGTTTTGGGAACTGATATTATACTCGCGATTCTTCCTTATAGGATATAGTAGCTTGATCATGAAAGTTGTCATGATAAGGATGAATAGAAGATGTAAGTAAAATGTTTACTACACTAATAGATTACTAAAGAATGGATTTTGAAAGAACACCAAACATTTGATGATGGTGATCCACTTCAAAGTGCAAGTCCAAAGGTATTAGTATTTGACTATATACGCTTTGTACCATGTGTCATGTTGATGACACCACTATTGATGTTGATAGATTCTTTTAAAAGAAAAGGAATTGCTGAAAGAGAATCTATAAAATATTTGGCAGAAAATAAAAGGTTGGAGATGTCCAACTTAGGTATATAGAAGATATACATGTTATGGCTATATTCCTTGCTTGTTAAACAATGTGGTTCTTTGGTATTGGATACCGGTATTGGATACCGAATTGGTTGGTATGAAGTGTCATACAGGACAACGCAATTCATGAACTACAATGGCCTAAGTAACCAGCAAGAGAATGAGTGATGATGTTCATCGAAGACAAATAAAGTGTTATTGTGTTTTTCGTTGTCATCAAACCAAGCCTTCAAGATTTGTTTAAATAATTGTTATTTTGTTCCGGTATTATGAGAACAATGGTTGTTCAAATAATTACCGTATTCCATAAAGGATGGATGAACTTTTACAAGTCTAGTTGGAGAAATCACATCCATAAACACTATTGCTAAAATGTCGCAATACAAATGATTGAAAGATCACTTATGAAGTGACATCGCTGTTTAAATTATATTTGAAAGAAAACATGAAGAAACTCCATGTTGATGGATTTTTGGAGCCTTTGATTTTGATCAATTGACGCATGTGAGACTTTCCTCGAGATAATTGAAACTCCGTCCATAGGCCAGAGAGGAACGGATGACTAGCTTATTGGAAATAGTGCATGTTGATGTGCATAGTCCATTATGTGTAGCCATATGCGATGGATCTTTTTGCTTCATATGCTTTCTCCAAAAATTTGAGTGAATATATCTGTATATTGACTTAACAAGGAAGAAGTATGAAACATTTGAAAATTGTTCAAAGACTTTCAAGATGAAGTGGAAAATCATTGTAACAAGAAAATAAAGAGTTTATGATTCGATCATAAAGGAAGATATTTGAGTTACATGTTTAGCAAAAACACCTAAGACTTGAGGAATTGTTCCATGATTTGTGTTTCCCGATAAACCATAGGAGTATGGCATATTCGAGAGATAAAATCAAACCATGTTTGACATGGTAAGATCAAGGGTGTCATTTATAAAACTGCCATTATGTTTTAAAGATTGAAGCTTTAGAGACTACCGCTTTTACACTGAAAAGAGCACCATCGTGATCCATTGAAATGACACCATATGAGTTATGGTTTGGGATAAAACCCGAATTGTCTTTTCTTAAATTTTGGCATGCTATGCATAAGTAAAATGTTTACAACCAAAGTCGGATAAGCACGTCTTTGTAGGTTATCCCAAAGAATTTGTTGGGAATTTCTCCATAACACCGAGGACAAAAGAGTTTGTTACTTGGAACGTCAAGTTTCTTGAGAAGGAATTTTTCGTGAAAAGTTAAGTGGGAGGACAATAGAACTTTGATAAGGTTGTTGAACCTTAGCTATATGTGCTAAGTAGCGCAGCGCCGGAAAGTGTCCCGGTGGCGGCCACAATGCTCATGTCTCTCGTGATTACAAAAGGTGTGATCTCAGAGATTAGAGTTCCTATAGAACCGTGTGGGTCGGTAAGAATCAAATAGTAAGATTTGATAAGCAAGTCGTTATTGTTTTGACAATGATGAACCGACTACATGCAAAGAAGCGATGATGGGCCCTGACTCCACAAAATGACTAGAAGTCATAGAATCCGTGATAGTATCCATACACGAGAAATCAAGTTTCTGAACTTGGAAGACCCTCCGGAAAGGCGTGAAGCCTATCAGTCGTGTTTGGATCTATAAAGAAATAAGACATAGATGTTTAACATCTATGAAATAGTCGGCATGTCGAAAAGAAGTTTATGGCAATGTTCAAGGAGTTGACTATGACAAGATTTGATCTTTCATAGCGATATATAGTCTTGACGGATTAATGTAGCAACCACTACATATAATTTGGTATATGGTAGTTGAATAAACAAAACAAGGTTCTTCTAATAGAACGGTAACCTAGGACATGTACATGACATGGTCCGAAGGGTTTTGTTAATTCAAAGGGTGCTAAAAGGGCATGTAAACTTCAATAGTTGAAGTAAGCATAGCGGAGTTGGAATCTTCACCATGATGAAACTGTTAAAAGAGTTTAAATTCATCGGAGATGATGAAGATGCTTGCATTTGCAAGAAATTAAGTGGGAGCGCTGAGACATATTTCTAATACATTATGTAGAGGACATATTTTTGATTGGAAATGATGTATCTTGTATTGACACAAGTTAAGAATTTCATTAAAATAAGATTTTGATGAAAGACTTGGGCAAAACCGGAATATTAGGCATCAATATCTATATGGATAGATTGAGGCGTTAATATGGTTGTGCCAGACATACATATATGAGATATTGAAAGAGTTCAATATGGAAACAACAAGAAAGGTTCTTGCTGCATGGAAAGGATTGTATCAAGATTCAAGTGTTCCAACACTTGGTGAGTAAAATCACATGAAGATTTTGATCGATTATACCGTGATATGTATATATCCAGAATGTCCTATGCTCTGAATGTTATGAGCAAATACCAGAATGATCCATAAGATGATCATTGGACAATAGTAAAGATATTCTTATGAGCTTTGGAAGAACTAAGAATATATCATGTATAAGTGAGAAATAGTTAAAGGTAGTTCATTGTAAAGTGTTACATTGATACTAGTTTTGTCACAAGATACAAATTAAATTTATCTCAATTTAGACTATGGGTGGCACAATGTAATGGAAAGGATGTTCCATGATGGATTTGGATGAGTTCCAAAGTTGAGACATTGTGACGGATACTACAACAAAAGGCTAAGTATATGACTGCTATAGTAGCAGCAAAGGAGGTCATTTGTGTTAAGTAGTTTGTTATCAAACTAGGTGTGGTTCAAAGTGGGCTAATACTATGAAGATATATTGTGTGACAATAATATCAACATATTTTGAGCCGAACGAACTAAAGGTCTCACCAAAGGACCAAATCTATACAATGCCATCTCATTTGAGAATGAGTGATGCGTAGAGACGCAAAGACATGCAAATACACACGGACCTGAAACTGTCAGATCCGGAGATTATGTTAACCACTAGCAATTGCGTATATGCAACACCAGAAAGCCATATGTGTTCAATACGCAAAGTTTTTCAAACTAGATTATTGACTCTAGTGCAAGTGGGAGACTGAAGGGAATATGCCCGAGAGGCAATAATAAAGTGGTTATTATCTTATTCCATGTTTATGATAAATGTTTATTTTACATGCTAGAATTGTATTGATCGGAAACATCAATACATGTGTGTTTAATAAACAAAAAGGGTTCCTATTTATGCCTCTCTTATAGACTAGCTTGTTGATTAACAAGATGATCAAGGTTTCCTGATCATGGACATTGGATGTTGTTAATAACAAGGTCACACCATTGGTGGAATGATGTGATGAACATTCATCCGAAGTATAGCATTACGATCAAAGTCATTATGTTTATATTGCTATAGTATCATATGAAGTAATCTTTATCCTTGGACCATGAGATCATGTTAATTGCTAACACCGGAAGAGTATCTTGATAACATCAAACGTCACACCGTAACAGGGTGACTATAAAGGTGGGTTCAGTGCTACGAAGGTGTTATGTTGAGGCTCATGGATCAAGAGTGGGATTTGTCCATCCCTATGATGGATAGATATACTCTGGGCCCTCTCGGTGATATCACATTGAAATAGCTTGCAAGGAAGTGATGTGATCACTAGAATGTTATATCACGGGAACGAGAAAAGAGTGCATGTCGGTAACGAGATCAAACTAGGTATGGAGATACCGATGATCGAATCTCGGACATGTAATATATCGCGGGACAAAGGGATTTAGTTACTAGCGTTAAAGGTTCTCACGATCACAGAAGTCATCGTTGAATGTGTAGGAGTCAGTATGGATCTCCAGGTCCCGCTGCTGATTATTGATCGGAGAGGGGTCTCGATCATGTCTGCATTATTTGCGAACCGTAGGGTGACACACTTAAGGGATACCGACACCATTTGGAGAAAATATGTTTCAGATAAAGATTTAAGAAAGCGCTGGAATTATTTCAATAGACACCGAAACTGTTTCGGGTGAAAATGCTGAAATTGGTTCTGCATGTAATATTGAAATGTTGCAGGGGGTTTTATGTGAATGTTTGTTAATTAAAGTAATTAACAAAATTCTGAATAAAAATAATAAAAGAGTTTTATTAAATGAGAGAGCATTAAATTTGGAGAAATTTAATGCAGTTAAAGTGGAGACTTTAAAAGAGAATGTGAAGGGGCAAATTTATGTGGAGGGAGTTACCACCACATGAATGGAGGAGGTGAAGAGTCACCTCCTCCATGCGCCGGCCATGAAGGAGGGGCACCCCCCCTCCTCCTATAAAAGGCCACCCCCTCCTCACTTCTCACACACACCTCCTTGTGAAGGATCTCTCTCCCCCTCTAGTATTATTCCCCATGGTCTCGGATTAGCGAGATACATGTTCCCGGTGGCTTTATCTGGAAAGGAGTTGCTGCTTCCACTGCTTTGCTGGAGCGAGGGACGGAGGTTGTCGGGGTACCGGACGTGTGTGCGGTCACGGATGCACCGCTGCTTTGCGGTGCTGGACTTGGTGGTGCTGGAGCCGGACCTGCTGGACTTCATCACGATCTTGAGATCGGCAAGTGTACGACTACATCAACCACGTGTTCCTACTCGTTAACAAAGCTCGTTGTCTTCGAGGGTAAGTTCTCCATGGATGTATGTCCACCCGTTGCTCTGTACCTAGTATTAGATCTTGGCGTCTAGTTCACACCGTAGGAAAAGTTTTGTTTTCTATGCTGCGGACCCAACACAGCCCAGCCCACAGGGTTGTCTAGACCACACTGATCGGTCCACTAGGTCGACTTCCCTTACTCTCTTCCTCCCTTACACGACCTTGCTCCTCTCTCCCTTTGAGGACATTATGACGCCACCACCATCGCCTGCATATCACGGCTAGCTCTGGCCTCCTTGGTCGCCGCCACTGGTTGTAGTCAACGCACCTCGTCGAGACTTACCTACATGTCCAAGCCAATCTAGAAACCTTGCTCACTTCTGGCCGCCCCCTTTGTCAGATGGTTCTAGGGTTTTGGCCGCCTTAGTTTTGTCATGCTTCGATGCTGCTTCCGGTCATCCCCAGGCGCTGCTGGAGACCTAATGGCGTGGACGATGCCATCGGTCGCGTCTTGGCACAGTAACAACACCGTCGTGCCCCCTGTGCCGTCTTTACGTGGCACCCTTCGCCATCTCGGCTGCCTCTCTGCTTACTCTTCTTCAAGCTCTAAGTGAGGAGCTCTAGTAAGTATCTTTGGTCCACCATTTAGTCACCCTCTCTTGCTCTCGTTCTCTCGTTCTCTCTGTCATTGCATCTCTGCCTCTACCATGGTTAAACCCTAATTAGGGTTTCTCCTTTCAAGTGTTATGTGTAGTTTCTAGTAACTTGCTAGTGCTGATGTGGAAGCATGGAAGTTCAGGCATTTGATATTAGAGATACTGCATTTCATGTTCCTAGTTGGATGCTATTGAGACTTTAGTTCAGGCATTTCTTGGTCTTGATGATTGGAAGCATGCAGTAATTTTTGGTTATTAGAGATACTGCAACTAGATCTTATACTGGCATTGGTTGTGATAGTTTATATATATCCTTGCTCCAATAAGAACTACTAGAGTTGTTTCTGTCAAACTAGGCAGTGAACAAGTATAATGTAATATCTTTGATTTTAGGGAAATGGCTTAGACTGATAACAGTTTCCGTCCATACTGATAGTAAGAACTAGATATGAATTCTGATTCCTAGGTTATTTACTAGGAAGATGATGTGAATTCATTCGAGCGTGAGATTGGTGGCCATATATGTATACTATCAACATGACAGTAAATGATTACATGATTCCTAGCTATTTCTTATAGGAAAATGATATGAATTCAATTGGTGTTCATTTTCAAGTGGAATTTGTGATAACATATGAATATGATCCATAGGACAGTACATATTGAAATGATTTCTAGTTGTTAAGACTAGAAAAAAACTGTTTGAATTTATGTGGTTGATTTCCTTTGAAATGGTCCCTGCCTAGGATGCTCAGGCTGAGGCGCACTCAAATAAGAACATATACTATATTGTGACTTTTTTATTCTTTAGGATGTGCTTTTCATGGCACTTCCATGCAAGACTAAGAGAATTATTTTCATTTCATCCTTCTAGATAAAAATCTAGTTGAAGCGTAGATGAACTGGATTGATGTGGATTATTTCCACCATTTCCCCAAGATGTTTTATGCAAAAGCTAAGTACTGAGGCTTAATAGATCTTACAGAACAACTTGTTATAGAGATGTGGTCAGGGACCTTGTTTTGCTACTGATGGTAAGCTATTATAAACCCCTTTCCTTAATCTTCTAATTGTTTGACTTCTCCTAGAGATCCTTCTCCTTCTTGCTCCTTGCTGGATCGGTTCCACTGTGCTCCTGATCTTGAGATTTGTGTGACCATGGTTGCTTTGATGGAGTTGGTGGTGCTTTGGTGATGATGTGTGCCTGCTCCTCCTAACCTTCTCCTCCTAGTATATTGGCCTACCTTACTGGCATGTTTCTTATGTTGAATCATGGTGGCTATGGTGATACTGATGTGGATCTGGGTGCTCTTGTGTGTTATGAACTGGTTTGTGGAGAGAATGGATATGGTTAGCTATGGAACTATGGAAAGAAGCTATGATGCGACGCTATCTTCCCTTTATGAACTTGGGTTGCTCCCTTCTTATCTATCTCCTGGAGTTGGTGCTGTGTTGGCACAGAACAGTGTGTGTTGTGACCAAGCTGCTTCCATATGAGCTCCATAGGGTGAAGGTTTCAACCTATGAAACTTGTTCCTGTGGATCAGCTCGAGTGTATAGATATTTTCTCAAGCTTTGGCTATTCCTTTTATTTTCCAAATGAGGATTCTGCTCCTAAGCTAATGTTGCACAATTCTGAAGCATTGCCTGATAAGATCCATTTACAGCTTTGGTCCCTAATTAAATACTCCATGATGAAACATTGGCTTATCATCACTAAGCCAATTCTGAGAGTAATACTAACAAAATATCCACCTTTTCCTTTTTGGGTTTTTATAATGTGATACTTGTAGGTATCAAGCCGATCAAGGAGAAAAGCTCCTGGACATGAAGATTTAGTTTAGGGATTATTCTATTTGAAATTTATTGTAATTTCCTTTTTATTCCTTATTGTAAAGACAATGTAATATTATTATTAAGTAAAATAGTTTAATTTTTTCTTTATTCACATTCTTGTAATCTATATTTCCTTATGGTAATATCCTCTTTATTTACTACTTGGTGTAATAAAGATTTATTCTTCAAGACTTGTAAATTACTATACCCAATTTATAGAATAAAGAACTCTATTGTTTATTCATAATCTTTTATTGAATCCTTTTATCTCATTATTTGTTGTCTTCTTTCATTTTCTTATTTGTAAGGCAATGTAATACTTGTATTACAATAATTGTTTATTTTCTCTTGGAATAAAGAATTCCTTGATTTATATAATTGCAATTAATAGTATTATTGTGTTTAGCCATTTTGTTACAGTCTTACATGGAGAGTTGTACTCACTAGCATCAGTCTTACATGGAGAGTTGTACTCACTAGCATCGTACAATTATTGTTAGACTTATTATTGTCTTGAAAGGAAACTTTATTTGCGTTTTACAAGGTCTCGCATGTTCTACTTTGTGGTAGACAAATGTGGAGCGTCTAGGTCGCTATTTTTTTAAAATAATACGTTTTTTTATTAAATTCCACAAATAATACACGAATTTGACAATTTCCAATTCTAGCACGGCCTCGGGGGATGAACTACCGATAGGATCCCGTCGGGGGTTAAACTACCGAGCAGCCTTGTCGGCCATTGCACTCCCAATCTGAGTGGATGGCAGGGCCCGCCTGGCCGAGCTGTCGGCTGATGGGGCAGGAGCAGGGGAGCATCGGGAGTTTAACACTCGACAGACTAGTCGGGATTTGAACTCCCGAGAAGCTGGCCTTCTTATCCGCATGCCGCGCCGGCCAGCCCCGCGGCCTCGTCTTCTTCCTCTCTCCATTCTTCTTCCTCTTGTTTCTAGCCATAGCTCTACCGATTGTCAGCCCATTTGTACTCCGATTTCCACCCAAAATTGGTGCTGAAACACATTAGAAAGTTAGGAAAGGCCCGATCTACTGATGAGTTAGCCTGGTGAAGTGATTTGGGGCGGTTTTATGGAGGAAATTGGTGGTGTTCTTGGGGAGCAATGGCTATGGTGGAGGCTGGGGCAGCAGCTTGAGGCAGCTGCATGGTGGAGGTGCCGATCCGGTGACTAACAGAAGTGCAAATCAATGGATTCAACGGGTTCAGATTTATATCTAGGTACACTCAGAAGGGTACTAACAGAAGCGCAAATCAATGGATTCAACGAGTTCAGAGTTATATCCAGGAGTGGTAGAATGCAACGACTCAAGTGTGGATCGCTGGCCCATTTGATATGGAGCTATTTCGTGCATACTTACAGAGGTACATGAATATGACATAGTTGTGTCCCATCCACCACGCGCATGATGATGAGATATACCCTAGATAGTCGACTTTGGAGCCCAGACAGTCATCGTAAATACTCTTTTCTTCATTAATGGACATGTTAGTCTATATAATATGTACTTATCTACTATACAAATGCAGGCCGATATGACATGGGAGCTATAGGATGAAGTGTCTCAGTGGGGATGTTCGCTTTCATCCGCTCCTCTTGTACCACGTCATCAGGCTCAGTCCTTTGTCCGGTGTGTCGAGGAAAGACTACGGAGTATCTATACGACCATCACGTGCACCAACATTTCGGACGTCGTTCAGCACTGAGTAGCACAGCGCCCACCGTATCACTCCATGGAGGAGCGCCCACCGCGTCACTCCACACAGCAGCGCACCCCTCATCCCTCCACGCAGCGGCCACCTCCAGACTAGGCTGGAGGCTCGGCGTGGCAGCAGAAATATCCTCCTCGCCCACTCTGCCACGGGCCTCGTCCACGTATCTCACAGCAGGCGACACCAAGAGCACCACCTCCAGACCAGGCTGGAGGCTCGGTGTGGCAGCAGCAGCAGCTGTAGTTTATGAACGACCTGTGGCAACAGCAACAGCTTACTTTTGACCAGTGGCAGTAGCAGCACATCCCCTTCATGAACTTTAATTACCAGCCTCAATATCAGTCTAAGGGTAAGCATTTTCCTATCTATTATTGTTACATGCAGTATGCTATCGTTCAGTACTAAATTTCTTTTACATGATTAGGAGGATATGGAGGCCTGACCATGTCCTCTATGGGTTCGAGGGCGACTAATGAGGAGGAGGATCAGCAGACTTAGCAGGATCAGGTTGACTGGTTTGGCTATTATCAGACGCAGCAGACTCCACCACTTTTCCCCACACAGGATACACAGACCTAGGGTGACGGGTCAACTCTACCTCCCTGTAATATGGGGCCACCCAGAAGGTACGAATGGAGTACACCTAGCCCGCAGCAACCCCATGACCGGTACCAGTGATATCTATCTATGTGCGGTACATTTATCTATGTACGAGAGATATATCTACCGATGCATGGGACATATATCTATCTATGTATGACACTTACATCTATCTATGTATGAGACACCTTTCTATTATTTCACATTTTTATTCGACAAACACTTCAACATAGCTTGCAACACAGTTCAACATAACTTGCGGTACATAAATAAGAGTGCTCTCTATCCCTACAATGATGCCTCACCCTTGCCCTTCAACGATGCCTCGCCCTGGCTCTTCTTGGACTGCGCCTTCTTCTTGGCCTGCCTCTTTTCCCACTCAGCTCTCGCCCTGGTACCAATGGCCGGCGGCATGAAGAGATCATCTTCATCTTCACTTTCTTCCAGCCAAGATTAAAAGTTCTCATCCTTCCTCTGCTTCTCATTGCTTTTCTAGGCTTGTGCCTTCTTCTTGGCCTGCCTCTTGTCCCACTCATCTCTCGCCCTGGTACCAACGGCCGGAGGCATGAAGAGATCATCTTCATCTTCACTCTCTTCTAGCCAAGATGAAAAGTACTCATCCTTCCTCTTCTTGTCATCGCTCTTCTTGGCATGCGCCTTCTTTATGGCTTGCCTATTTTCCCACTCACCTCTTGCCCTGCTACCAACGGCCGGTGGCATGAAGAGATCAGCTTCATCTTCACTCTCTTCTATCCAAAATGTAGGGTTCTCAGCCTTCCTCTACTTGTCAGCTTCACTCTTAAATTTAAGCTTGTTCCACCTTGCATTGGTCCTACGAAGCTCTTGGTGTACCTCCTCTAGGGTCGTCGAATGCCACCCTCTCCTACGTAGTGCCTCACCCAGCTCAGTGAGGAGATAATCACTAGGAATGAGTTCCTCCAATTTGGGTGGATTATTGTCTATCTTACAAGTCCTGGCAAAATAAAAAAGGTCCTCGGACATCTTCTGGAAAGGAAAAGCCGCCGACATAGTGGTGCTCTCGACGAGAATGGTGTGCTTACATAGCTTCGTGAGGATGGATTTTATTAAGTAAACAAACAAGAAATGGCGGGAACAACTAGTCGGGAACAACTGAGCGAGAAACATTTTGGCGGGAAACAATCTTGCGGGAAACATTTTGGTGGGCAAACATTGTGGCGAGAAAACTTAAGATACATTGTCTATAAAATTAACTAACGACTACAAGGTAATGCGGAAATGAAGTTACTAAACAACAAATGAAACTGAAATGGAGATATATCTAAAACTAGAATTAAGATGCATCGGGACACTACAACTGAAATGAAGATACATCGGTACTAAGCCATACATCTACCTTCCCTGAGTTCAGCGCGGGTACTTTCCGGTCTTGTCCCCATGTTCCTCTACCGCCTGTGCCTCAGTAGCCCTTTCTCTTAATCTCTTCCTTTCCACATCTTGGGCCTCCTTGCGCACATGTTCCACCGCATACCTCCGCTCTTCCT
The DNA here is from genome assembly GCA_916181665.1 of Avena sativa. Lineage (NCBI taxonomy): Eukaryota > Viridiplantae > Streptophyta > Magnoliopsida > Poales > Poaceae > Avena > Avena sativa. The sequence goes on from OV702289.1 coordinate 692,421,977, forward strand.
CTTAGGCCCTCCTCTTCTCGTTTATCTCCCGGTTCCAAGCTCTCTCCTCTCTTATTTTTTTCAGTTCTCTCTCACTCTCATTCTTCTCCTCTTCGACCATCCTTTCAGCATGTTCCTCTTCGTGAAACGTAGACCATGCAGCTAGGTTCGTATCATGACACTCTTGCATGGCCCAAGATGGTTGCTCCATGTCAATCCAGTGGTACCACTTGCAAAGAGGAGGAGGAGACTGCAAGCACATTAATGGAATGAATAGAAGAACACATAATAACGTGAATCATTCATATTCACCATGCTCTGGGAACATACCGGAGGCCTCTCGTATGACGAACTTGCTTGCCGGGATGGGCTTGCGTCGTAGTTGGGACACATGAAAAACTTCATGCCCATGCAAGTGGAGAAATCGATTGACTCCTTGACTTTGGTGAGATGGTTGCACCAACAGTGCTCGTGTGTCACCCCTTGTGTCAACCTAGCATCTTTCATCTTCCTAGGCCTATACTCTAGGTCCAAACATGGCACACTCATGTTGGAGAGGAGAAGGAAATGCAAGAGAAAGAGGAGGAACATATGAACTGGTGGAAGAGAAAACATCTTGGTGCCTGGATTTAAAGAGGCACTAGGAAGAATAGGCAGGAGAAAAAGGCGGGAAAAATGGTAGGAAAACATAGCGGGAAGCGTTTGTGGGAGATAAACGGCGCGAAACCGTGGTGGGAGAAATTCGGCGAGAATCGGCTGATGGAACAAAATGACGAAAACCAAAAACTGATCAAGTTTATTAAGTTAACGAAACACGTCGCATGATCCATACAAGATTTGGGGGCATCTATGATAATCGGGAGTTAAGAACCTGATCAGGCTTCTTGGTGGTTCAACCACCGACGACCTCTCTACCACGGCAGGCGGACCTTCGACAGCCTGCTCGGTGGTTTAACCCCCGATAGGATCCTGTCGATAGTTTATCCCCCGAGGCCGTGCTAGAATTGGAAATTGTCAAACTATTGTAATATTCGTGGAATTTATTAAATAAATTGTTTTTTTTAAATAGCGTCTAGGTCATTCCTCACAGATTCGCCGTACATCGTCAGAGCTTCTCACATGCGACCTTTGTTCGCCACACGTTGTCACCATGAAAAAGCACATGCACACACATTCCTGTGTGCGGAGAAGTCTACGCGTACGCATGTCTTGGCGCTCTAATCAGTCCACATGTCTATAATACACACTCTTTCAGGTTCATGGCCAAGCCAAAAAATGTTGACTCTGGCCATATGTGGTTTCTCCCGGGCGCTAGATTACTTCTCAGTGTTATCCTTTAGCGATGTCGTGCGGTGGGTCCCGCTAACGTGAGGTTTTGGTGAAAGACAAGTCCGGTATAAAATAGTTCTCTCCGTGCCTTGAGAGTTCGAGATCTAATCGTCGTATTTACCTTCCCATCTTCGTCGCTCTTCTTCCACTTTCTTCTACGAGCGTGCTCTCTTTTGTTTTCAGACATATTTCATACATTCCTCTTTGTTCCTAATGGACTAAAGCAGAAGCTTGACTAATGGTCGCCTCACTGGACGATTAGCCGTCTTGGGATCGCCCTCTCCCTCGGCAGATCATCGTGTGGTGCGCTTCCATGATGATTCGTCGCAAGAGACGGAGAGTTGGTGCGCAGTCAACGGTGATCCATGAGTTGTTTTGCCTCTGCGGTGACCCAGCATACCACTGCATGATGTAGTACACTATAGTCGTTGACATAATGAAATGGATCGTATGGGCACCTAGAGGAGGGGTAAATAGGTGCTACTTCAAATTTTAATGCCTTTTCAATTTTAGGCTTAACACAAAGGGTAAATTCTCTAGATAAACTATTCGGTGGAATTTCCCTATATGCAAACCTATCTACTAGCGAGTAAAGAGCGAGTGGAAGAGGAACGGGTGAACCGTAGTGAAGCACGCGGAGAGACAGGATTTGTTTTACCGCAGTTCCTTCCTTGTTAAGGGAAGTATGTCTGCGTTGGAGGGGTGGGCGGTACTAAGACCACCACGCCACAATAGGCCTCACCCTGTTCTCCGATGAATCCCGCCACCAAAGGCCTGATCCACCTTTCCATTATAGGAACCCTTTGAGGTGGGTACCGGTGCCTTTACAAAACTAGCGGGGCACAACTCCACAATCAACTTGGAGGCTCCCATAATGACAACAAGCTGCCAAAGAACAAGTTATCAATAACAAAGAACAAGATCTAGATATTGATAAGAATACTAGATAAGGGATTTCTCCAAATGAATGGAGAGGAGTGGATGCGCTTCATTCGTGATGACGATGACGATTCTCTCCTCCTTCAAATCCCCCAAAGATCGAAGCCTTCGGGTGGTTGAAGTGGGAGATCTAGAATGGGAGCTCTTACTTAGTGTCTGAATAATTTTGAGTGAATCAAGCAGATTGCTCGTTCGGGAAGAAGGGATATTTATACCCCCTTCCAAATCCAAGCCGTTGGTGCCTTTGGGGGCTGGATTATCCGGCCCAAGTGAGGACCGGATTATCCGGCCTGGAGAAAAACTCCGCCCCAGACTCGGATTATCCGGCAGATAATCCGCCCCCACTCTGAGTGTCGCGCCGAGCCTGCCCTTGATCGCCTTCTAGGGGCCGGATTATCCGGCCTGGGGAGGAAAAACCGCCGATGTTCGGATTTTCCGGGAGAAAATCCGACCGGACTCCGAGCGACGCACCTTGGCAACCTTTGGTCGATTTCTGGGGGCCGGATTATCCGGCCCATGCGAATGCCGGATTATCCGGCCTGGGGAAGAAAAACCGCCCCAGTTCGGATTTTCTGGGAGATAATCCGACTGGACTCCAAGCGACGCGCCTTGGTAGCCTTTGATCGATGAGGTAGGTCGGATTATCCGGCCCTTGGTGGGGCGGATAATTCGGCCCCTTAAAACACCTGCACACTTAGCGCACATGAGAAAAACTCCATGGTATTGTTATCTAACACACAAAACACATGAAAACATGAAATGTTCTTTCAATCTCCCCCTTTTTGGTGTTAGATGACAATACTAGGATTTACAGGAAAGGATCACAAGACCACCAACAAAAACATGGAAGAGACTCCCCCTCAATGTGTGCATATTAGAAATTTGCATTTGAATACAAGTGCACACAAATAGGTGTGAATCTATTCCATTGACATATGAACAACATAATCATACCACCGAGATAGGGATAGAGGCATCCTTCAAATAGCCACAATTATCAATGTGATAACCAATATAAGCGCCTTCCTCAATAAAGATTCCCAGCATAATAGGATATGAATAGATGAATCCATAAGCATAATCCATGAGATAAATCCAGACATCCATCGTCACGGAGTCTCACACAAACCACAAGCACAAATTAAAGTTCAACGCTAAATGGGCACAAGCGAGAAAAAAGACCAATAGGAAAAAATGCAAATGCTTGTGCCCGACCCATGCAAATCCTCGAATACGTAATAGAACTACTTCTCCCCATTTGGCATCGAGATGCCAAAAAGGAAGAAGAGCGATGCTAGCGCCCCAAGGTACCCGGAGGCGCGGAGAAGAAGATCTGGGGAGGCCCGAAAAATCCGGTGGACGGAGAGGCTCCAGGGAGGGTGGGGGACGGCAGGCGGCGGCTAAGGAGGAGGAGAGGGTTGGGGGAGAAGTGCTGCTCGTTATGAGCCCTTCCCCCTGATCCCTGCCCTTAAAGACGAAATCCGCTAGGGCCGGATTATCCGCCCTATACTTGGTTATCCGCCCTATACTTGGGCCAGATTATCCGGCCACAAATCTGAATTTCTGTTGAACACAGATTCAGGCCCACGCGTCCCCAAACAACACCCTCACAAGGTGTACAAGGGACTTGTGTGCAAGAATAGATGGTTTAGGGGTAGGGAAAGGCTTAGGATTGAGAGAGCCAAACTGAGATGGTACTACACACTCAAAATTGCAAGAACCAAATCAACTAAAAGCCAAAATTGAGTGTGATTCCCATAAGAACAAGAGATGAGCGAAAACAACCAAAAAGATCCACAAAAATCCAATGCTCCTCATGGGAGAGGGCGGTGGCCGAAGCCACCTTGTTGGAGTGTATGGTATGACACCGTGAAGATATATCTTGGGTTCATGACCAATACTCATCAATAAGCTCACATATCACAAAATGATATTTAATATAAATGATTTATCTTGCTTTTGGCATTATGGGGGAGGGTTAGCCCAATTAATTAGGACCACACTCCCCCTATATCCATGCCCACATCTAGACCAAATAAGACTGAGATGTACGAGTGAGTACATGGGTAATCAAGACAAGCTCCTGGAATCAATGATATTTAGCTCACTCCTCAAGTAGCAGAACCTTGTTTCATCAAGTGGCTTCGTGAAAATATCAGCAAGTTGGTTCTTCGTGCTCACAAAAGATAGATCAATATCACCTCGAGCAACATGGTCTCAAATAAAATGATTCCAAATCTCAATATGCTTTGTCCTTGTGTGTTGTACCGGATTATACACAATTTTGATTGCACTTTCATTATCACATAAAAGAGGCACTTTGTCACAATTAACACCGTATTCCTTTAAAGTTTGCCTCATCCACAATAACTGAGTGCAAGCACTAGCAGCAGCAACATATTCAGCTTCGGCGGTGGAGAGAGAGATACAATTATGCTTTTTAGATGACCAACACACTAGAGATATTTCCAAGAATTGACAAGCTCCAGAAGTGGATTTCCGATCATCTTTATCACCAGCCCAATCTGAATCAGTATAACCACATAGAGAGAAATTGGATCCCTTGGGATACCATAGACCAAAATTAGGGGAATGAACCAAATATCAAAAGATCCTCTTGACCGTCACTAAGTGACTTTCTTTAGGAGCTACTTGATACCTTGCACACACCCCCACACTCAACACAATATCGGGTCTAGATGCGCAGAGGTAAAGAAGAGAGCCGATCATGGACCGGTATACCTTTTGGTCCACATCTTGACCATGGGGGTTAAGTTCAAGGTGGCATTTTGTTTGCATCGGAGTGGCGACACCATTAATATCCGTCATCTTGAATCTCTTGAGCATGTCTTGGATGTACTTATCTTGATTGATGAAGGTTCCTTCTCTAAGTTGCTGGATCTCGAATCCAAGAAAGAACCGTAATTCCCCCATCATAGACATCTCAAACATGTCAGTCATAAGCTTTGAAAAATCATCATTAAAAGCTTTATTAGTAGAACCAAAGATGATATCGTCTACATATAGTTGGCATACGAAGAGCTCCCCCTTAACCTTCTTAGTAAAAAGAGTGGGATCGATTTGCTCAACTTCGAAGCCACGGTCTAGCAAAAGCTCTTGAAGGTGCTCATACCACGCACGTGGGGCTTGTTTAAGGCCATAGAGTGCCTTATCGAGTTTGTAGACATGGTTCGGGAAGTTAGGATCCTCAAATCCCGGGGGTTGCTTTACATACCAACTCATGCAGAGGACCATTAAGAAAAGCACTCTTAACGTCCATTTGCTGCAATTTAAAATTGTTATAGGCAGCATAAGCAAGAAGGATACGGATGGACTCAAGCTGAGCCACATGAGCATAGGTCTCGCCGAAGTCAATGCCCTCAACTTGAGAATAGCCTTGTGCCACAAGTCTCGCATTGTTCTTCACAACAATGCCATTCTCATCTTGCTTGTTTTTAAATATCCATTTAGTGCCGATAACATTGCGGCAATCTTTGGGCTTCTCCACGAGTTTCCAGACCTTGCTGCGCTTGAAATTATTCAATTCTTCATGCATAGCAACAACCCAGTCCGGATCTTCAAGAGCTTCAAATACTTTCTTAGGTTCCACCATTGAGATGTGAGCTTGATGCTCACCAAAACTTGCCAATTCCCTTATTGTAGAAACCCTTCGTCGAAGGTCACCTACAACCTTGTCGAGAGTGTGACCCCTTAGTTCAAGGTTCCGATTAGCACGAGCCTTGTGACGAAGTTCAATAAGCTTGTTGTTTCTTGGTGGAATAGTTTCATCACTTGAATCTTCATTGGAATCATTTGCTTGACCTTGATTAGAATCCGGATTAACAGAAGTAGGAGGTGATGAAGCATGTCCTTGAGGAAGGTCAGCAGCCGTAACAGGAGGCTGTTGGACAACTGGTGATTCAGGGCCGGATAATCCAGCCGACGGTGAGGCCGGATAATCCGGCCTAGGAGAACTTGTAGCAGCTTCATTAGGCTGTCTGGGACTTGCTTGAACTGGCAAGGGGGCAGATAATCCGGGGCCAGCCGGAAAATCCAGCCTGGAGCTTGCAGCGATTTCTTCAACACCAGGAGCGGTTTGGTCGTCAGGGGCGGGGTGGCCAGATAATCCGGTGTCAATCGGATAATCTGGCCTGGAGCTTTCTGGAACATCTTGACCTTCAGCAGTTGATGAAGATGGTGTGGAAGTTACTCCCATGGTTGGAACATGTTGAGTATGTGTAGATGAGGGCTCTTCATGAGAAGAGTATCGTCCTTCCCGATCCGCCACAAGGGGTTCCTCAATGGGGCGGAAAAATCCCACGCCCATTCTTCTTATGGCATCTTGGGGTATTTCAACATCTACATCACAAACATCAAATTGCCCCGCACGGGAGCCGTCATTTTCTTCGAACACCACACTACAAGATTCTACAACAGTTTCGGAGAGCTTATTGTAGACTCTATAAGTGTGGTATTCGGCACCATAACCAACAAAAATACCTTCTAGAGCCTTATATTCAAACTTAGATAAACGAACTCCCTTGATGAGAAAGAAACACTTACACCCGAATACCCGAAAGTATGAGATGTTTGGCTTGTTACCGGTAAGTATTTCATATGGAGTCTTGTCCAAGATTTTACGGAGGTATAACCGGTTGGATGAATGACAAGCAGTAGAGATTACTTTAGCCCAGAAGTTATAAGGAGACTTGAATTCGGCTAGCATTGACCTTGCCATATCCATTAGAGTCCAATTCTTCCTCTCGGCTACACCATTTTGTTGAGGGGTGTACGCAGCGGAATATTGATGTCTTATCCCCTCTTCACTTAGGAACTCATTTAAGGTGTAGTTCTTGAACTCAGAGTCGTTATCACTTCTTATAGCCAGAATAGGGACGTTGTGTTGATGTTGAACCTCGTTGGCGAAGTCGATGACTGTTTGTTGAGTTTCACTCGTCAACTTGAAGAAATAAACCCAAGTGTATCTTGAGTAATCATCAACGATCACAAGACAGTACTTCTTCCCACCGAGGCTTGCATGAGACGGAGGTCCGAAGAGGTCCACATGAAGGAGCTCTAAGATCCTTTTTGATGAGATAATAGTCTTCCTTCGATGAGGAGAGTCATGCATTTTCCCTTCAACACAAGCCCTGCAAACACGATCTTTGGCAAAGGAGACATTTTCTTTTAGTCCAAGGATGTGGCCACCCTTGTGGAGACTTTTCAAAGTTCTCATATTGACGTGGGCTAGTCGGTGATGCCATAACCAACCCGCGTCAGTCTTTCCGAAAAGACACATCGGGCTTGTAGTGGTTTTCCCCGAAAAGTCCACCACGTACATGTCATTTTCGACATATCCCACGAAAGCGACTTTTAGAGACTTGCTCCACAAGAGTACCACCAAATCAGCATCAATATAAACTGCAAAGCCCATCTTACCAAGGGTGCGAACTGAAAGTAAATTGTACCCGAGGGTCTCGACAAGCATGACGTCCACGAGAGAGATATCGTGAGCCACCACGACTTTGCCGAGACCCAATACCTCAGATTTTGACTTGTCACCATAGGAGACGGTTATATGATCATGATTTGGCCGCATCTCCATGATGATCTCCTTGCTTCCGGTCATGTGACTCGTGCATCCGCTATCGAGTACCCATTTAGATCCACCGGAAGCATAGCCCTGCAAGAAAGTTACTTCTTGGTTTTAGGTACCCATTTTTCAATGGGTCCTTCTCATGTTAGTGACAAGGGTCTTGGGGACCCAAATAGACCAAGGAATATAACAATCATAAGGACCTACATAACTAGCATAAACATCACCATAATGATCGCAATATAACTCAAAGTTAGGATTATTAGCCCCTACAAAACCATCATAATTATACTTGTCATTGGTGGTGGTGCTAGTCTTTGGTTGAGCAGTCTAGCTCTTCTTCTTCTTGTTGTTGTTTTTCTTGTTCTTTGTCTTGGGAATATAACCAAGACCTTCTTTTCCATTGTTTTTCCTTTGCTTGCTCAGTATCTCATCTAAAACTTCTTTACCTTTGTGTTGAGAACCTCTTACAGGTTTTTCTTTTCCATAAGATGATGTGGAGGTGCTTGGCACATCATACATCTTAAATTGAGTTTGGAGCTGGTCATGAGACTCGTTTAGAGTCGAGTGATCACTCTCCAATGCCTTGTGAGCACTGTCAAGTTTATCAAACTTCTCCGAGAGTCTAGCATGAGCAGCCCCAAATTCAATCTTTTCTCTCTTTAGTTTCTTTACTTTGGCAAGAGCATTGTCACGTTATTTGATGAGCTGGGCCACAACTTTTTCATGTGACTCCTCAATGGATTCGAGTCTCTCTTCCAAAGATACTCGAGCTTCCTCTTCTTCTTCCAAAGCATTCTTCAAAGAAGCTATCTCCAAGGCATCTTCTCTTTCAATTATGCCCTTTTCTTCAAGAAGATCTTCGGCTTGAGCAAGTTGACTCATAAGAGCATCAAAATGAAGTTTGTGCTCACCTTGCAGGTTAGTGAAAAAGTTGTCCAAAGCAATAACTTCTTATTTCATTTTAAGACTAGCATGATCATCCATATCCAAATTTATGTTAGTTTTAGGAAATGAAGAGCTAGAACTTGATACCTCGGACCCTCTTGCCATAAGGCAAGTGGCATTGTTGTTGATGACGTTCTCGTTTGGCGAGTCGAAGAGAGATGATGGAGTCGATGTGGTGGCTATAGCAGCCACCTCGCGAGAACTATCTTCATCCTCTTCATCTTCACTTGCAGAGGAGTATTCTTCTTGTGCCACCAAGACGATCTTGGGTTGCTTCTTGTAGGGGCCATTCTTTTTAATAAATGGCTTCTTCTTAGGTGCCTTGGATTTTTCTTTAAGAATGAGCCTGCCACCATTGTCTTCTCTATTTTGATATGGACACTCGGCTATGAAGTGCGGCCTATCTCCATAATTGTAGCATGTTCTCAGTTTTGGGCCACTTTCTCTTCTTCCACTTGACCCATTCTTGCGCTCGAGTTCCGACTTGGCCTTGGCAGGATCCTTCCAAAAGTTCCTTGCGTAAAACGCCATGTACTCACCATGAGCACGTTTGACTTCATCGGGGAAGTCCATGGGGGCCCCCTCAAAAGCTCTTTCATCCTCATCTTGCTCAACAACAGTAGCCTTTAGAGCAACATTGACTCCCTTTTGTATTCCAATGGCACGAGCACGAGCATCTTCAGCGTTCTTCGCGGCAACTTTGAATGATGCCATTTCTTGCATGAATTCATTAGATGTCATTTGATGGTAGTTGTGTCTACCTTGCAAGCTCTTCAAATCCGTTGGCTTGAAAGGCATTAAAAGGCACTCACATATTTTCTTTTTATCCATGCATCATCAATGTGGGTGGCTCCATGCTTTCTAAATGTTGTTGCAATGCCCTTGAGTCTTTGATACATGTCTTCATGGTTTTCACCATCCAACATGTAGAATCCTTCAGCTTCATTACTAAGGGCATCATACCTATTCCTTCTCATGCTTTCATTCCCAATAAAGAGATCGGTGAGGGCATCCCAAGCTTCTTTAGCTGTGTTGAGATGTTCAATGTGGGGCATGTCCTTGGGACCCACACTGAGCTGTATCATGTGGAGAGTCATAGCATTCAATTAGCTGTCCACAACTTCTCTTCTTGTCAGGTTGGTATGATCTCCAATATGAAGACCCTCTTCAATAATCCTCCAAAGTTCAATAGAGGAGCTGCAAACATGAGACTTCATTAAGAATTGCCATTGATTAAAAGAGGATGTTGTAAGCTTGGGTGGATCACCCCTATTGTTTATATGAGGATGAGGGATAAGTGGGTCGGGGGAATATACGTGATGAACCCCACTATATTCCTCCTTACCACTTCCCTTCTTGGAGGTGGAACCATTATGTTTTTCAGCTACCACTTCATCATCCTTGGATCCGGTGTTAGCCTTATCCTTGGATGATGGTGTGGCAGCCTCAGAGGAGAATGGAGATGGGGATATGGATGATGTGACACGAGCAATCATTTGATTCATCTCCTCCATCTTGGCCTCAAAGGATTTCAACAAGGTTGTTTCCAACATCTTGAGGTCATCCATTGTGACCTTATCCACAGCCCCATCCCCATCTCCCTTGGTACCCATACTTCTCTTAGGCGGTTAAGCCCGAATAAAGAGCCGGGGCTCTGATACCAATTGAAATGGATCGTATGGGCACCTAGAGGGGGTGAATAGGTGCTACTTCAAATTTTAATGCCTTTTCCATTTTAGGCTTAACACAAAGGGTAAATTCTCTAGATAAACTATTAGGTGGAATTTCCCTATATGCAAACCTATCTACTAGCGAGTAAAGAGCGAGTGGAAGAGGAACGGGTGAACCGTAGTGAAGCACGTGGAGACACATGATTTGTTTTACCGTAGTTCCTTCCTTGTTAAGGGAAGTACGTCTGTGTTGGAGGGGTGGGCGGTACTAAGACCACCATGCCACAATAGGCCTCACCTAGTTCTCCGATGGATCCCGCCACCAAAGGCCTGATCCACCTTTCCACTATAGGAACCCTTCGAGGCGGGTACCGGTGCCTTTACACAACTAGCAGGGCACAACTCCACAATCAACTTGGAGGCTCCCGTAATGACAACAAGCTGCCAAAGAACAAGTTATCAATAACAAAGAACAAGATCTAGATATTGATAAGAATACTAGATCAGGGATTTCTCCAAATGAATGGAGAGGTGTTGATGCGCTTGATTCATGATGACAATGATGATTCTCTCCTCCTTCAAATCCCCCAAAGATCGAAGCCTTCGGGTGGTTGAAGTGGGAGATCTAGAATGGGAGCTCTTGCACAATGTCTGAATAATTTCGAGTGAATCAAGCAGACTGCTCGTTGGTGAAGAAGGGATATTTATACCCCTTCCAAATTCAAGCCGTTGGTGCCTTTGGGGGCCGGATTATCCGTCCCAAGTGAGGACCGGATTATCCGGCCTGGGGAAAAACTCCGCCCCAGACTTGGATTATCCGGTAGATAATCCGCCCCCACTCTGAGTGTCGCGCCGAGCCTGCCCTTGATCACCTTCTGGGGCCGGATTTTCTGGCCCATGCGAATGCAGGATTATCCGGCCTAGGGGAAAAAATCGCCCTAGTTCGGATTTTTTGGGAGATAATTGATGTCTACGCACTTCTATTCTTGTAGACAGTTGTTGGGCCTCCAAGTGCAGAGGTTTGTAGAACAGCATCAAGTTTTCCCTTAAGTGGATCACCCAAGGTTTATCGAACTCAGGGAGGAAGTGGTCAAAGGTATCCCCTCTCAAGCAACCCTGCAATCAAGATACAAGAAGTCTCTTGTGTCCCCAACACACCCAATACACTTGTCAGGTGTATAGGTGCACTAGTTCGGCGAAGAGATAGTGAAATACAAGTGGTATGGATAATTATAAGTGGTAACGGTGATAGAAAATAACTTGGTGGCATTGAAAAGACTAAAGTAAAAATGAAATAAAGATGGAAGCAGGCAAACATGTAACAGATCTAATAGCAAACGGTGTTTCAGTGCTTAGAAACAAGGCCTAGGGATCATAATTTCACTAGTGAACACTCTCATATAAATATCTTCTCTTTATGATACTACTCTTAACTACTCTCCGGTTGAACACTCTAATCGATGGTAGGGCTATAACAGCACTCCTCAAAGTAAGCCTTTCCCATCTAGAAAACCCCACACTGTCACCTTGAGTACTAGATGAGTCCAACAAACACCACAATTTCATAGAGACATCCAACTCCAAATATAACTCATAACAAGTATTTGTAATCTCTAGCCTAAGTGCCACCATGGTGTGCACACTGTCAACTTCACACACATGGGGAGAGCAGAGATCTATTAAAGCACTTGAGTAGCAAGGTAGATCTATAGATTACAAAGCTCATGACCACAACAAGAACATGCATAGAGAGAGAGATGAACACATAGCTACCGGTAGAACCCTTAGCCTCGGGAGAGAACTACTCCCTCCTCATCATGGGAATCAGCAATGGTGATGGAGATGGTGGTGGAGATCGATGGAGATGGCTCCGGGGCACTTCCCTATCCCGGCAGGGTGCTGGAACAGAGACTTTCTGTCCCCGAATCTCCCCTTCGGTGGCGGAGGCGCTGCGGAACTTTTCGTGGATTTCTAATTGATGATTTAGGGTTTTGGTATCGGGAGGCTCTTATAGGCGAAGGAGGCAAGGTCGATGGCCAGCCAGGGGGCCCACACCATGCCCTGGCGTGGCCTAGGTGGACCCGTGCCATGGGGTGGTGTGGCCACCCTATGGCCCCTCTCCAACTCTCCTTCTAGCTCCGTGACTCTTCCGGTAAAATAGGAACTTTGGCTTTTGTCCCGTCCAATTCCGAGAATATTCATTTTCTGACTTCCTAGAACCAAACACAGCAGAAAACAGGCAACTGGCACTATGGCATCTTGTTAATAGGTTAGTCCAAGGAATCATATGAAAAGTACTCCAAAGTGTGGAGAAAACACAAGAAAGTGGATAAAACCAAGCATGGAACATCAAAAATTATAGATACATTTGCAATGTATCAATAATCCGACTAGACTCTGAGCGGCGCGCCTTGGCATCCTTTGATCGATGAGGTAGGTCAGATTATCCGGCCCTTGGTGGGGCAGATAATTCGACCCCTCAAAACACCTGCACACTTAGCGCACATGAGAAAAACTCCACGGTATTGTTATCTAACACACAAAACATAGGAAAACATGAAATGTTCTTTCACATAACACCAGTGAAACACCGTTCACTAGTATTACATCCCTCAGAGTGGTACAACAAAAACACAGCAGGTCCTAGACTTGAATATAGATTACAACTCGACTCTTTACAAAAGATCCAGAGAACACTCTAGGTTATAGAGAGAGAAAGAACTTCTTACAAAGAAGAACCAGAAATAATAACTCAGAAAAATCTAGTAACTAAGACTAGCATCTAAACTATTTGGCTTGTCATTGTTCCTATTGCAATACTCTACAGAAATAGATTTTATGGCTAGAGAATATACTCCTATCTAAACCGACACTTTATCTTCACTTCAGCTGATGTATATGTTGACTTCATTGACTTTATTGAAGAACTTGAGTTGTCGATGACAGTTTCTTGAGCAGAAATTGATGTTGACATCGTCTTCAACAACTTACAATATATCAAGGGTTAAGATTGTACGGTTGAGTACGAGCGTACTCAGCAAGTTCACTAAAAAGGAGTGTATGATGCACTATCTCTATAGCCATAGACCAAAGGTCACAGGCAATGCAGGTTTTCGTAAACATTTCTTCAAAGGTTGATTTTATTCTGAAAACAATGTCCAACAGCCTTCATAGGTTGACCAGAACCTTCGTGGGGTTCCTTTCCTGCCGCGTTCATAGCTCCTTCCCGAAATAGGGAGTAACATGTCACAATTCGTACACTCTGCAGAGGTGCGTCACTTTTCCCATAAGAGACCTTAGCCTTGTTGCACAACCGGGCGTACTTTCCCGTCCACAATTCCGTGATGTGGGGCCCAGTCTAAGACCCAAGCCAATTGTTGCCCTCTCGCGACCCCGTATGAGACACGATCCCTCGAGACAACTACCACGGTTACTCTTTGGGTAGCCTCTCGGAGACTCTGTACGCAGCTTTGTCTCGCGATCACCATCAACTATGGTGAACTCGGACCCAGTCAGAGATGCACAGATAATCTAGACACCTAGCTCGTGGGGAACTAAGGGGTCCCACCCATGTGCTGGATTCTCTAGAACTCCACGAGAAATCAACAGCCTCATGATAAGGTCATCTGTCCATACGAAAGGGAGAAGATACAGCTGACTTTCCCGTCCCATTCCAAGTCTTATGGTTGATGCGTAATATACGGCGCTAGAATCACTGGCGACATTGGTTGTTAAGTCCTAGATATTATGTTCCTTTACCACTTGAACTGTATCAATAGATTATTACCATGTGGTAAATAATCCATAATCATATTATTATGAAAATAGTGTTGTCTGACCTTTTTGAAATGCACGTGATGACAACATTTCCGTTTCAAGCATTTGATAGAAAATAATCAAAGGACATGAGCAAGTTGTGAACTTGCCTTTTGTGATTGCAATATTATGCACTCACGGTCTTCGAGATAATAGAAAATCCAAATTCTGTAAATAACATCATTGGTCCGATAAGGACTAATGTTTAAAGAAGTAAGATGCAACGATGCATAAGTAATGTAATGCAGTGTGATACATGCGAATTCCCGGAATAGTCGTATCTAATCTAGGGTTTAGATTTTATGATGAGTTCTTTGGAATGTGTTGCACTTTTATACCAGTTTCACACTTGTGATTCTTATTAAGGCTTGTGAGAGTGTGTGTGAAACAATAAGTAAATACAACAAGTAATATGCAATATTAAAACACTCAAATGGGTATGGTATCTGAAATATTTCTTCAACAAGATTAAGACTCCATTACAGCTTTTAAATAGGTGTTCAGGGATTACTTTTAACATTTCTTAAAAGAACAACTTTTGAGGAAAATATTACTTTACAAAGTCAAAAGTATTTAAACTTAAAGATAATACTTTAAGGTTTTCTTATTAGCTAAGATTATTACAAAGGAAGACATTACTACATTAAACAATCATAGTATAAGTGGATGCCTTTACCTATCTATCTTAGAAATTAATGGTTATACTTAACAAGTAAATAATAGGTATTACTTTACTTACTTTAGAATTTGGTTTAAATCTTTAAGTGGTTTTCTCAAACTGGTGAAAGAATTAGTAAATAAAAGTTTGGTTATGTTACAAGTGCATAGGATTCTTGTGATAAACAATATGCTATTTTAGTTGATTTTATAATTGGAAAAAATCTTTTAGGAAAACTAAAATACCCTTAATTTGAGATGATAGTTTTAGTAGTTACATTTTAAAATTGTTTTACCTACATTACCTTCACTTAACATTAATTGACTTGTTATTACATTTTTTTAAACTTCAAACAAATAATGCTAAAGAGAATAGTAAAGGTTTATATATTTTTAATGAATTAAAATAAAATAAAAGGGTTAAAATAAGATTTATTAGACCTTTACCTTTTATTTCACTTCAATTATGAAAAATGATATTTTTAACATGTATATTATACTTTTGTGATCAATTTGATATATTATAAGTATTTTTGTGATTTTTAAATAATAAGATATGAGTTTTATAAGTTTTAACACTTTATAAATACTAAATAAATAATAAATATTAGTTAAGTGATACAAAAATAATTGAAACAAGTTTGTAAAGGTAGATTTTTTATAAGAATTTTGGTATATTATTTATATTTTTCTCATTTACCAATATTAAAATATTAATTTTCAAAACATTATTACTTATAAAATATTTATTAAATAATAATTATTTAAATAGTTAACACAATAATATTTGATAATAAGTTTATAATATAGAGTTTAATTTTCTGAACATTTTGATATATTATATATATATTTCTGAATTATAAAACAAAAGATATTCAATTTTTAAGATTTAACTATTTTCCTAAATTCCTAAAATGTATTTATATATAAATTTATATTGTTTATTCATTTCTTATTGAATTTTAACCCGAAGAGTACTTTTCATACCGCCTTAAACATACCCTAGGTCACTGACCTGTGGGGTCAGTGGCCACGCCATTACCAGAACTGAAAATAACAAATAAAATGGCCTTATGACATCGACACGACGTCATGCTGATGTCACTCTAGCTCGATCCTCCTACGTAGATGATCGATCCATCGATCAAGAGCTTGCGGGGCAAAACAGAGATTACTACGCGGTAGAGTAGACCAAGGCGATCCTAGGGGTGGTACCACCGCCCAATTTTGGTCACCAGAGTTACTCCGGCGACCCCTTATTGCGGCGGCCGACGATGAATTCCGGCAGTAGACCAAACCAAGAAACAAGGATGAAATCGGAGAGGTGTGCCAGCACGGGTAGCTTACCCTGAAGCTGTAGAGCGTGATGGCGAGACCGGAGGAGCACTGCAGCGGCGGGAATCGACAATTAACGTCGTCGGAGAAGAAGCGGTCGGGAAGCTCGACTAGAGCACGCGGCTACAATTCCTCCTGTGAGATGACCGAGAGAAGCACGGGGAACACAACGGTAGCCTCGGCTTGCCCCGGTGCGAACGGAAGGCGACGTGGCGGATCATCGGTGAGATTACGGTTTCTGGTACAGAGGGAAGGAGAGAGAGCAACGCCGGCTAGGGTTCGTCCTTGGCGGCACAGAGGCGACTTTATAGGCGACCAGGGGCGGCAGCACGGATCTTGGCGCATGTCGGTGGCGAGGGCACGTCCAGTGAGCTGCTTGGCTTGATCGAGAGGTGGACGGCGACTAGAAGAACACGACGAAACGTTACCAGGCCAGGTGGGCCGACTTGGGCTGCATAAGGGTTGTGGCAAAGGTTGCGTAGCAAGTTTCTCCAGCTGCTCGTGAGCGACAGATAAGCGAGAACTTCTCTGGGCCGTGGGCCAATACTGCTGCGCGGTTTTTTGCTTTTCTATTTCGATTGAATTTCCTGTTTTCTTTTTCTATTTTCTGTTTTAGTACAAACTATTTCGAATATGAATTCCACAAGAGTTTAAAATGTGCAGAAACTTTGTAAGTCATGAATATTATTGTTTGTAGAATTTTTAATCATCTTCTCTTAATTTCTTATTGGGCAACAAAATATATTCGTTATATTAAAAGCCCTTTTCATTAAGAAATATTGATAAGGAGTAGGGTTTTAGGAATTGGGTTCTTATACATAAGTTTTCATAGAAATGATTCTGGTTTCACTTGACAATCTTAATGGTACTGATTTGGGATGTTTATCCATGTATATAGAATCTTGTTCCTACTTACCTTCATAAAGGATTTATCTAAATACATTATAAAGGATTAATCTTTGTGGTTAATTATAGTTTGATTTGGTTTTAATGGTTCTCCATATTTGGGGATTTGCCCAAATCCAATTCTACTTGATTTGTAGAGTTTAGAATTACCATAGAACACTTTTGGTTAGGTAATGATGAATCAATATCAATCATTGGTAGAGAAATACTAAGGTTTATTCAAATATAGGTACATGGGTTTTGAGAGGATTTAATAACCCATATTCTATTATAGATAGGGACAAGGAGCAAGGTTTAGGGATACTACATCTAAATCTATGAATGGGTTTGATATCTCCACATAGAGTGAGATATTGGAATTACTTAGTAATGGGATCATGATAATTCTATCATTCTAGGCTCCTATTTAGAGTTCATGATAATCAAATGGACAAGGCTTTCACCAATACTCTCTCAACTAGTATTCTACTCATCTCTTATACCTTTCATTTGACTAAGAGATACTATCCATTGGCTGCCTAGAGATAGGAACTGGTTTAACTACCCTCTTCATTCAAAAGTTTAAAACAAAGAGGTAGACATGGTTCTGTTCATGGCTTGACATGATCTTGGTTAAGGCTTCTAAATAATCCTTACCTTAATACCTCACTAAGGATACCTTGAGATAAGGAATTCCTTTCCTAAATATACTCTATATACCTCTCTTATCTTATTCACAAAGATTACATCTTCCTGAATAAGACAATCATCTGTCTCCACTATATCCATCATCATATGATGACATGGTCATGCCACTTCAACATTACTCCATTCAACTCATATTATATACTTCATCAAACTCTACCTTGACTTCTAATGATCAAGCTAGATGATTCAGCTTACCAGGCTTTACCTTATTTGGTATACTCACAAGTCTTTTTCAACACCTAGTCATCTATTCCCAAGTGACTTGAGAATAATGACCACCATCATTTGATCAATCCAAGCTTAGGCTTCTCTTTGTCTGATTAAGATCTATTTTCAACTAAGTAGTAAACTTGTATTAGTCTCTCTATAGATTTATCTTATTAAGCAAGCTTATTCTAAGTCTATATCCACTTGTCCTAACAAAATTGTTATCTAATGTACTAATACTACTAGCTTTCTCATAGCTCCTCAATCACTAGCTCAACCCTTGAGTTTAGGTACTGCTTCTAGTTAACTCATGAGTGAGTTAACTCCTGCAACATCAAATGGTTTGATCTCCACTAAGGATCACATTCCATTGATGATGGTACACTCAACCATATCTAGTTCTTCCTTTAGATTAATTTACTTAAAGTATTTGGAAGGTCAACACAATAGGTCAAAGCTATGAGTCAATAAGTTCTAGATCAGGAATTGATCACCCAAAATTGATGATCAATTGATACTACGACTTGGTTAAATAGATATGGCACCTCTTAATATCATATTAAGAGTATGTGCTAGATGGTCTTGGCTTGACTTCCTTTCTACTCTATCTGTGACAAGAGTTAATGTTTATGAACTACCATGATACCCATGGTAAGAGTAACTATGGCAAACAAGTGTTTCAAGATTTAGTTATAGAGTTTCTTTTACTTAAGTTATATACTTAACTTGGTATACAGAGTTTATGGTAGGTAATATCTTAATATCATCTTTAGAATATTAAGTATTCATCCTTGAGTTGTGGTATGGAATACCATGTAATGATCTCTAACAGATCAAGTACTCCTTATTAAGTAGTGTGTTGTGACTTAGTTTTACTACATTTGATCTACCCTCAGATCAAATTATATTACCCAAAGATAAGGTTTTAGCAAAGGTCAAATTGAAACTTATCGCAGTCAATTTGATGATCTACGTTAGTTCCACCAAGTTTAGAGAAGCTTCAATCACTTTGACAAGTTTTATTTAAAAGTGTGAAAATTATCTGGATTTTCTATGCGTGAATGCAATGCACACACCTGTGTTCAGCTTATTTCTAAGCTCTAATGCTGGGACGTTACATACTCTCCCCCTTAAAATAAACTTCGTCCCCAAAGTTCGTACTCTCTTGCGTTTTGGAATGAGGAGTTGACTTGTATTGATCACAACATTTCTCAACTCCATTGTGATCATAGTTGGGGATAATTGTGGTATCCCGTATCCGGATCTGTTTCCTTGAATCATCTTCATACTTGGCAACTTCGAACTATCATTCCTAATTTATCCTATGGTTTCTGTTACGATAATCCCTTGGTTTATGTGCTTACAGTTCTATTTAGAATTGGTTGTGGACACATTTTGTCCATTCCAATCTGGTTTTCCTACTACACTACACTGGACTTTTTTTGGTAGACTCTCCTCCTTCTTAAGGAACTTACCACTATTTCCCCTTTATAACTAGTCCACTAGGTTTAATCTATTATATCTCCTTTGACCTTTCATCCGGACATACTCTAGAGAGTACTCTTATACAAATGATTTGTTATAACCTTATGAGAATAAGGCTTAATCTCACCATAATTTTGTACTTCTCCAACCTTTAGTCAGAAAGTTAGACAACAACACTAAAGTGTTTATTGTTTACTCTCCCCCTAGGGTTTTCTAATGGTCTCTAATCTGTGAGTATAATATACATTAACTCGATAGTAATGATATTGGTCTCTATCTAGCTTATACTTACCTATATAAGGTCTCACGAAAGAATCTACGGTACACCCACATAGTAGTGGATCTCTCTAATGAATCTTCCAATGTTGCTTGTCTTACTCTTAACCTTATGGACATTTTTGCTTTGGTAAGCCAGATTTCACGAAGCGTCTCGAAAGACGATCTTTTAATTTCATACTTCCTTAGATCTAACTTAACTTAGGCCGAGTTTTATGCTCTTTAAATTACACAAAGATGACCTACTTAGCTAAACCGCTAGGATACCAGCTACAGATACCAACTACGGATACCAGCTGTGGATCCTCCTAGGTGTATGGATTACCCTACGGTTTTTGACTTCTTACTGTCATCCTCTCTGAGTTTGTCAGAGCTTGAATACCACTTTCGTTTCAAGACTTCTTCTTTGCACTGATTCATGATACTTCCATGAACCTAGTACAACTACTTCATTAGATTCTTAGCAACATCACCTATCTTAAGTGAACTTAAATTCATCCTTCATGTTGCTCTCCACCTTTTTCTGCACTAATAATCCTTCTTATTACTAGCTCATAGTGAGTTGGGATTGATCCATCCTTCAAAATAGTGTTGATACTACTTCTGTTCAGCTTCCTTCTTCGTGCAAGTCTTCAACTTTATCTTCAGAACTCGTCACTCCCTTACACGAATTCCCTGATTCCTTAAATGCATGTACGAAGCATCTTATACAACTAATAATGTATTGACTTACCATGTGCTTCATTGCGATTTACTTGAGTCATGGTCTCAAACTTCCATTTTCCTGAAGATGTACCTTCTTCAATAACACCCTCCTTTGAAGATCATCCAGGGGATGTTAGGTTTCCTCCTACGGATATTCCATATTTATCCCTATGTTTTGGACAACATGATTTCTTGTGTCCTATAATTCCACACTTTTTACACTTTCCTAGAAATGCTCTTGCATTTCTCTTCATTGGAGTAGGATGAATGTTTGGACTAGATGGTAGCCCCATTATTGGTCCTATTCCTCCTGTTGACAACCCACGAGTTAACGGTCGGTTTAGGCAGTTCATCATCCTGTGTCCAGGTTCTCCACATTGGTAACATAATATCTTAGGGTTTGGGCACTCCTTAATAACATGGCCCCTGATTCCATAATTGTGACACATCTTCTTTGTGTTGTACATCAGATGTGGATCCGGACATGTTGTGGTTTGTTTTTGAACTTTCTTCCTCTTTCCTTCAAGTACAACAATCTCATCACCTTCTGATACATGTGCACTATCCAGTAATTCCTGAAACTCCTTTGTACGCACAATTCTAAGTTGCATCCTCATAACTTCTTGTAGTCCCTTCATGAACTTCCTTTGTCATTTTGCCTCCATGTTTACTTCTGCTCTAATGTACTTGGATAAACGATTAAACTCCCGTACATGTTTCTGAACTGGAAGATTCTTCATTTCTAAGGTTTCATCCTCCTTCCTTTTCCCATTATTCTGATGAAAAAATTCTTCACGAAACTTCTTTTTGAACTCACCCCAGGTACTAACACCTTTTCCCAATGTTGTGCTTGACGTCTCCCAATACGTGGCTGCAGTTCCAGTCAATAGATAAGTTGCATATCGCACCTTTTCTTCATCCTTACATCCCACACTTTTAAGCATCCTAGATGTATCCATTAACCAATTTTCCGCCTCCAAAGGTTCTTCTACCATGGAAAAACTCCAAGGCTTGGTTTGTAAGAACCTCACTAGTTTAACCCTTGGATATAATTCCTCAGGTTGCTTCTCTTGCCTTTTATTTAAAGTTTCCTTATAGAATTGATCCTGCCTCTCTATTTCAGCATTTCTCCTGTCTTCCATACCCTTCATATACTAAAGAACTCCTTCGTTGGGAATTAAATATGGCATTTGAATTTCTACTTCCTTTGGAATTGGATCTCTAACCTCCTTTTGTTGTGTCAGCATCATCTCATGAGCCTTCACCTTCCCTTCCTTAGAGTGATAATTCGCCTCTCCCTCACGTGAACCCATTTTCCCCACTAGACCTGTACATCAAGTAAGAACTCCATGAAACAGCATGCATATGCCCATAAAGTTCCATTTCATGCATAGACCTAGTCAATCAAGAAGATGCAAGAAAAACCAAAAATCCAAATGTGGTACATATAACACACATCACTCTAAGCCCAGAATATAATAGTTGAGTATAATACCTCTATAATTTAGGCTTAGCTGTGTAGTATATGACACCTCCTAGTATAGGTTTACTTTGTGATGCTTAGCACTTAGGGGTTAAACTACTCTTTGTCTCATTACTTACCCAATTTTTTTATGCTTATTACTTACCCAATTTGCTTAGTTGCAACTGGATAATCTTGAGAAAAGTGGTCTTACTTTGGTTCTGACTAACCACTTACCTTTCTTTTGGGACTACTAAAGACTACCAATCTTCCATTCTATCGTAAACTATCCTCACATGATCTCTGAAAACTACTAACAAAATTGTAGTTACTATCTTAATCCAAAATTATTGTAATATTGTAATACCTTATGACTTCTATCATAGACCTACACTGTTCTTTACTTACTGTTGTTACAAGATTATTTACTAAGTACTTGTCCTAATTACAGATTTATCATGGTCTCGGAGCTATTCTCACCACAAACTTGTCAAAATTTACCTAATCATCATGATTAAAGAGCTAATCTCACCATGATGACTCTTCTTCTTACCTTACTATTAATGATTCTTAACAAAATTCTACTCCATCACATGGAATTCTCAAGTAAATGCCACATGATTTACTTCCAATTGTATTTATACATACTCTAATGGTCTACCCTGTATGGTATAATGGTATCACTAGTGATAAGGTTCTTCGAATTTATAGAAATTCTAAATGTAGACTCCATCACTAATACTACTTCATATGATATCCTAATCTTAGTCCTGGTCTTCTTTGATATTTTATCTTACTTAAGATATCTTAGTGGTGTTATACTTATTTAGATCTATACTAAAGTGACATTTCTCTAGCGAATACATATAACTAATCCTTAAGAAAGAGGATAAGAACATCCAACTTAAGTGTGACAAGGTTTACCCTCAAGTGGATATCCATCACAAGTCTTGGTTCATATAAGATGGCTCCTATAGTCACTATCCAACCTACAGATCTTCCTAAAAGGGTTTTAATCCTAAGGTCAAAGCATATGCTCTGGTACCAGCTGCGGTGACCCAGCATACCACTGCATGATGTAGTACACTATAGTCATTGACATAACACCAATGAAACACCGTTTAATAGTATTACATCCCTCAGAGTGGTACAAAAGAAACACAGCAGGTCCAAGACATGACTATAGATTACAACTCGACTCTTTACAAAAGATCTAGAGAACACTCTAGGTTAAAGAGAGAGAAAGAACTTCTTAAAAAGAAGAACCAGAAATAATAACTCAGAAATATCTAGTAACTAAGACTAGCATATAAATTATTTGGCTTGCCATTGCTGATATTGCAATGCTCTACAGAAATAGGTTTTATGGCTAGAGAATCTACTCCTATCTAAACTGACACTTTATCTTCACTTCAGCTGATGTATATGTTGACTTTATTGAAGAACTTGAGTTGTCGATGACGATTTCTTGAGCAGAAATTGATGTTGACATCGTCTTCACCAGCTTAGAATCTAGCAAGGGTTAAGAAGGTACGGTTGAGTACGAGCATACTCAGCAAGTTCACTACAAAGGAGTGTATGATGCACTATCTCTACAGCCACAAACCAAAGGTCATAGGCAATGCAGGTTTTCGTAAACATTTCTTCAAATGCTGCTTTTATTCTGAAAACTATGTCTGACAGCCTTCGCAGGTTGACTAGAACCTTCGTGGGGTTCCTTTCCTGCCGCGTCCGTAGCTCCTTCCCGGAACAGGGAGTAACATGTCACAATTCTTACACTCTGTAGAGGTGCGTCACTTTTCCCATAAGAGACCTTAGCCTTGTTGCACAACCGGACGCACTTTCCCGTCCATAATTCCGTGATGTCGGTCCCAGTTTAAGATCCAAGCCAATCGCTGCCCTCTCCATGACCCCGTATGAGACGCGATCCCCCAAGACAACTACCATGGTTACTCTTTTGGTAGCCTCTCGGAGACTCCGTACGCAGCTCTGTCTGGCGGTCACCATCAACTATGGTGAACTCAGACTCAGTCAGAGATGCACAGATAATCTAGACACTTAGCTCGTGGGGAACTAAGGGGTCCCACCCATGTGCTGGATTCTCTGGAACTCCACGAGAAATCAACAGCCTCACGATAAGGTCATCTGTCCATACGAAAGGGAGAAGATACAACTGACTTTCCCGTCTCATTCCAAGTCTTATGGTTGACGCGTAATATACGGCGCTAGAATCACTGGCAACATTGGTTGTTAAGTCCTAGATATTATGTTCCTTTACCACTTGAACTGTATCAATAGATTATTACCATGTGGTAAATAATCCATAATCATATTATTATGAAAATAATGTTTTCTGACCTTTTTGAAATGCAGGTGATGACAACATTTGAGTTTCAAGCATTTGATAGAAAATAATCAAAGGACATGAGCAAGTCGTGAACTTGCCTTCTGTGATTGCAATATTATGCACTCACGGTCTTCGAGATAATAGAAGATCCAAATTCTGTAAACAACATTATTGGTCCGGTAAGGACTAATGTTTAAAGAAGCAAGATGCAACGATGCATAAGAAATTTAATGCAGTGTGATAAACGTGAACTCCAGGAATAGTCGTATCTAATCTAGGGTTTAGAGTTTATGATGAGTTCTTTGGAATGTGTTGCACTTTTATACCAGTTTCACACTTGTGCTTCTTATTAAGGCTTGTGAGAGTGTGTGTGAAACAATAAGTAAATACAACAAGTAATATGCAATATTAAAACACTCAAATGGGTATGGTATCTGAAATATTTCTTAAACAAGATTAAGACTCCATTAGAGCTTTTAAATAGGTGTTCAGGAATTACTTTTAACGTTTCTTAAAAGAACAACTTTTGAGGAAAATATTACTTTACAAAGTAAAAAGTATTTAAACTTAAAGCTAATACTTTAAGGTTTTCTTATTAGCTAAGATTATTAAAAAGGAAGACATTACTACATTAAACGATCATAGTATAAGTGGATGCGTTTACCTCTGTATCTTAGAAATTAATGGTTATACTTAACAAGTAAATAATACGTATTACTTCACTTACTTTGGAATTTGGTTTAAATCTGTAAGTGGTTTTCTCAGACTGGTGAAAGAATTAGTAAATAAAAGTTTGGTTATGTTACAAGTGCATAGGATTCTTGTGATAAACAATATGCTATTTTAGTTGATTTTATAATTGGAAAAAATCTTTTAGGAAAACTAAAATACCCTTAATTTGAGATGATAGTTTTAGTAGTTACATTTTAATATGGTTTTACCTATGTTACCTTCACTTAACATTAATTGACTTGTTATTACATTTTTTTAAACTTCAAACAAATAATGCTAAAGAGAATAGTAAAGGTTCATATATTTTTAATGAATTAAAATAAAAGAAAAGGGTTTAAATAAGATTTATTAGACCTTTACCTTTTATTTCACTTCAATTATAAAAAAATGATTATTTTAACGTGTAGATTATACTTTTGTGATCAATTTGATATATTATAGGTATTTTTGTGATTTTTAAATAATAAGATATGATTTTTATAAGTTTTAACACTTTGTAAATACTAAATAAATAATAAATATTAGTTAAGTGATACAAAAACAATTGAAACAAGTTTGTAAAGGTAGATTTTGTTTTTATAAGAATTTTGGTATATTATTTATATTTTTCTCATTTACCAATATTAAAATATTAATTTTCAAAACATTATACTTATAAAATATTTATTAAATAATAATTATTTAAATATTTAACACAATAATATTTGATAATAAGTATATATTATAGAGTTTAATTTTCTGAACATTTTGATATATTATATATATATTTCTAAATTATAAAACAAAAGATATTCAATTTTTAAGATTTAACTATTTTCCTAAATTCCTAAAATGTATTTATATATAAATTTATATTGTTTATTCATTTCTTATTGAATTTTAACCCGAAGAGCACTTTTCATACCGCCCTAAACATACCCTAGGTCACTGACCTGTGGGGTCAGTGGCCACGTCATTACTAGAACTAAAAATAACAAATAAAATGGCCTTATGACATCGACACAACGTCGTGCTGACGTCACTCTAGCTCGATCCTCCCAGGTAGATGATCGATCGAGAGCTTGCGGGGCAAAAGAGAGATTACTACGCGGCAGAGTAGACCAAGGTGATCCTAGGGGTGGTACCACCGCCCAATTTTGGTCACCGGAGTTACTCCGGCGACCCCTTATTGCGGCGGCCGACGACGGATTCCGGTGGTAGATCAAACCAAGAAACGAGGATGAAATCGGAGAGGTGTGCAAGCACGGGTATCTCACCTTGAAGCTGTAGAGCGTGATGGCGAGACCGGAGGATCACTGCAGCGGCGGGAATCGACGATTAACTGTGTCGGAGAAGAAGCGGTCGGGAAGCTCGACTAGACCGTGCGGCTGCGATTCCTTTCGTGAGATGACCGAGAGAAGCACGGGGAACACAACGGTAGCCTCGGCTTGCCCCGGTGCGACTGGAAACGGCGACACGGTGGATCACCGGTGAGGTTAGGGTTTCTGGTACAGAGGGAAGGAGAGAGGAACGCCGGCTAGGGTTCATCCTTGGAGGCACGGAGGCGACTTTATAGGCGACCGGGGGCAACGGCGCGGATCTTGGTGCATGCTAGCAGCGAGGGCACGGCCCGCGAGCTGCTTGGCTCGATCGAGAGGTGGACGACGACTGGAAGAACACGACGAAACGTTACCGGGCCAGGTGGGTCGACTTGGGCTACATAAGGGTTGTGGCAAAGGTTGCGTAGCAAGTTTCTCCAGCTGCTCGCGAGCGACAGATAAGCGAGAACTTCTCTGGGTCGTGGGCTGATACTGCTGCGCGGTTTTTTCCTTTTCTATTTCGATTGAATTTCCTGTTTTCTTTTTCTATTTTCTGTTTTAGTATAAACTATTTCGAATATGAATTCCACAAGAATTTAAAATGTGCAGAAACTTTGTAAGTCATGAATATTATTGTTTGTAGAATTTTTAATCATCTTCTCTTAATTTCTTATTGGGCAACAAAATATATTCGTTATATTAAAAGCCCTTTTCATTAAGAAATATTGATAAGGAGTAGGGTTTTAGGAATTAGGTTCTTATACATAAGTTTTCATAGAAATGATTCTGGTTTCACTTGACAATCTTAATGGTACTGATTTGGGATGTTTATCCATGTATATAGAATCTTGTTCCTACTTACCTTCATAAAGGATTTATCTAAATACATTATAAAGGATTAATATTTGTGGTTAATTATGGTTTGATTTGGTTTTCATGGTTCTCCATATTTGGGGATTTGCCCAAATCCAATTCTACTTGATTTGCAGAGTTTAGAATTACCATAGAACACTTTTGGTTAGGTAATGATGAATCAATGTCAATCATTGGTAGAGAAATACTAAGGTTTATTCAAATATAGGTACATGGGTTTTGAGAGGATTTAATAACCCATATTCTATTATAAATAGGGACAAGGAGCAAGGTTTAGGTATACTACATCTAAATCTATGAATGGGTTTGATATCTCCACATAGAGTGAGATATTGGAATTACTTAGTAATGGGATCATGATAATTCTATCATTCTAGGTTCCTATTAGAGTTCATGACAATCAAATGGACAAGGCTTTCACCAATACTCTCCCAACTAGTATTCTACTCATCTCTTAGACCTTTCATTTGACTAATAGATACTATCCATTGGTTGCCTAGAGATAGGAACTAGTTTAACTACCCTCTTTATTCAAAAGTTTAGAACAAAGAGGTAGACATGGTTCTGTTCATGGCTTGACATGATCTTGGTTAAGGCTTCTAAAGAATCCTTACCTTAATACCTCACTAAGGATACCTTGAGATAAGGAATTCCTTTCCTAAATATACTCTATATACCTCACTTATCTTATTCACAAAGATTACATCTTCCTAAATAAGACAATCATATGTCTCCACCATATCTATCATCATATGATGACATGGTCATGCCACTTCAACATTACTCCATTCAACTCATATTATATACTTCATCACACTCTAGCTTGAATTCTAATGATCAAGCTAGATGATTCAGCTTCCCAGGCTTTACCTGATTTGGTATACTCACAAGTCTTTTTCAACACCTAGTCATCTATTCCCAAGTGACATGAGAATAATGACCACCATCATTTGATCAATCCAAGCTTAGGCTTCTCTTTGTCTGATCAAGATCTATTTTCAACTAAGTAGTAAACTTGTATTAGTCTCTCTATAGATTTATCTTGTTAAGTAAGCTTATTCTAAGTCTATATCCACTTGTCCTAACAAAATTGTTATCTAATGTACTAATACTACTAGCTTTCTCATAGCTCCTCAATCACTAGCTCAACCCTTGAGTTTAGGTACTGCTTCTAGTTAACTCATGAGTGAGTTAACTCCTCCAACATCAAATGGTTTGATCTCCACTAAGGATCACATTCCATTGATGATGGTACACTCAACCATATCTAGTTCTGCCTTCAGATTAATTTACTTAAGGTATTTGGAAGGTCAACACAATAGGTCAAAGCTATGAGTCAATAAGTTCTAGATCAGGAATTGATCACCCAATATTGATGATCAATTGATACTAGGACTTGGTCAAATAGATATGGCACCTCTTAATATATGTGCTAGATGGTCTTGGCTTGACTTCCTTTCTACTCTATCTGTGACAAGAGTTAATGTTTAAGAACTACCATGATACCCATGGTAAGAGTAACTATGGCAAACAGGTGTTTCAAGATTTAGTTATAGAGTTTCTTTTACTTAAGTTATATACTTAACTTGGTATACAGAGTTTATGGTAGGTAATATCTTAATATCATCTTTAGAATATTAAGTATTCATCCTTGAGTTGTGGTATGGAATACCATGTAATGATCTCTAGCATATCAAGTACTCCTTATTAAGTAGTGTGTTGTGACTTAGTTTTTTACTACATTTGATCTACCCTCAGATCAAATTATATTACCCAAAGATAAGGTTTTAGCAAAGGTCATATTGAAACTTATCGCAGTCAACTTGATGATCTACTTCAGTTCCACCAAGTTAAGAGAAGCTTCAATCACTTTGACAAGTTTTATTTAAAAGCGCGAAAATTATCCGGATTTTCTATGCGTGAATGCAATGCACACACCTATTGAAAGGGAAATGGACGTCGCCTAGAGGGAGTGAATAGGCGTTTTAAAATTAATATGGTTTACGCTCTAATAAATGCGGAATAAAACTTAACGTTTAATTTATCAAGCCAAAACCTATATCCACTAGGTTCACTAAGTGCACCAACAACCTATGCTAAGCAAGACAAGCAACAAGGTGATAGCAAGAAATAATACTTCAAGCATGATGGCTATCACAATGTAAATTGCATAATATATCAAGGGCTCGGTTGAGAGATAACCGTTGTACACGGAGACGATGATTTGTTTCCCGAAGTTCACTTCCAAAGAAGCTACGTCTCCATTGGAGAGGTGCGGGGGCGCAATGTACTTCGAACACCACAAGTATCTCACCTCGAGGTGTGGTGGCTCGATCCTCACCCAACGCCGCACAAGGCCTCACAACAGGCTCACCCTATTCTCCTGTGAGATCGCCACAAAGGCCTACTCACGTTCCACTATGGGACACTTGAGGGCGGTCACCGAACCCGTACAAGGTTGGGGCAATCTCCACAACTCAATTGGAGGCTCCCAACAACAATGCCACAAAGGCTACAAAACCACAAAAGGCAACAAGGCTACAAAAGTCTACAAGACCACAAGAGGTCAACAATCCAACCACACAACCGTCTAGGGTTCCAAGAACCCAAGAGAAACAAGCCCAAGGGCTTGAACTCGCTGAATCTCCAAGGAGAACCCAAACCTATGCACCAAATGCAAGAGGCAAGTCCTTCTCTTTCAAATTCCACCAAAGCTACAAAAGCTATTGGGGGAATAAGAGAGGAAGAACACAAGAGGAGAACACAAAACTCTCCAAGATCTAGATCCCAAGGATTCCTTCACAAAGAAGGGATTTGGTTTGGTGGGGCTTGTAGATCTAGATCTCCTCTCTCAAATCCCTCAAAAAGATGCAAGAATCATAGGAGGGGGAAGGGGAGAGGGAAAGCTCTTCAAGGTCAACAATCGAGGAGAGAGAGAGAGTGAAAAACTGTCCAAAAGAGCTAACCCCACGAAGGGGATGAGGAGCCCCTTTTAAAGGGCTCCCAGATCTGGCCGTTGGGCCATTTACGACCCTGACCGGTAGTACCGATGGATGGTCGATACTACCGGTTGCACCCGGCTAACGGTCACAAAACGCGATGCGAACAAACACAAAAACGAGTACGGCCGGTAGTACCGGTGGTCACCGGTACTACCGCCTGGTCCGGTACTACCGCCCAAGATTCCGACTGAAGTACCGTCAAATAGCACAAACCAGGCTGAGAGAATACTGAACCAAAATTTGGTTTACCGGAAGTTGGGCCGGAATTAACACCGGTACTACCGGCGGCATTTCTGCCCGAGCGGTACTTCCGACGCCTGGCCGGTACTTCCGGTCAGAGAAACTTCAGAACCAAAACAGCAAGAACTTTTGCATCCGAACTCCAATCGAGATGAAACCAATTTTGTTGGAAAGATAGCGACGTGTAGAATCCAAGGGAGAGAATACCATGAATATATATATGTGAGATACCTCCCAAGGTGCAGAGCCGGAAAACCCGCAAGATCA
Source organism: Avena sativa (assembly GCA_916181665.1). Taxonomy (NCBI): domain Eukaryota; kingdom Viridiplantae; phylum Streptophyta; class Magnoliopsida; order Poales; family Poaceae; genus Avena; species Avena sativa. Next base: position 692,452,733 of record OV702289.1, read on the forward strand.
AAAGTGCAATAAGATATGCAAGGGAAATCCGTTTTTGATGAACTAGAGCTTGTTATGAAGATAACCACAAGCTCTAGATCCTCACATGGACAAGAACCAAACAACAACCAAGAAAGATGATGCTATGTATGCAAAGGTTTGAGCTCTCTCCGAAATATACAAACGAGTCACCCACTCGAGACTCCCTCTTGATAGTACAGCTATCTATCCTAAACCCGGTCTCCCAACACTACAAGAGACTGGTAAAATAGAAACCCTATCAAGATCATACCTTTGCCTTGAGCATCCCACTTGAGCTTGATGTAGACGATCTTGTCACCTTCAAGGTGGAACACCTTTCTTGATTGCACTTGCTTGCACTTGCTTGATGAAGTCTTGAGACATGCTCCCCCATACTCCATGGGGAAGCCTCTTCTTCGAACTTGTCTTCATCATTCCATGATTTCCAAGGATGGCAAGCTCCAAGCATGAGATCTTCTAGAGATGGTGCATCTTCAGCTTGCACTTCATTTCTTGATGATGTCTTGAAGATAGCCATGAGGAACTCCATCTTCTTCTTCTTCAAGACATACTTGATCTTCTTATTTTACTTGATTCCAATAGGCACAAAGCCCTTGGACAATGCTTCTTATTTTTCATCCTTGAGACCAACACATGGTCCAAGCGATGCCAATGGACAAACCTACAAGTGAGACTCAATTTGCACATTAGTCCATAGGGATTGTCATTAATTACCAAAACCATACATGGGGGCATACATGCCCTTTCACCTGTGTTCAGCTTATTTCTAAGCTCTAATGCTAGGACGTTACAGCCTCCTTTGTTCGTAGGACAGGCGCGTGATCTTTCTTAGAAATTAACCTGCAGTCTTCACCAGGCTGGTATGACCGGGGCGGCGCCTACAACGGCGACGGATACACGTTGTACCCAGGTTCTTGGCAATCATGGTACGGAGGATCGGGCACTGATTCATAAGGCATCTGCTTCCGATGCGGTGGCACCCACGACGGAATATTCTAGCGAAGAAGATTAGGTTGCTTCTGACGTTGTCGGTGACTATGCTGCAAAGGATACTCGCGACATGAAACGGAAGCATTATGCATAAGCGTCATTCAGACGATTTACTAAGTAGATTATTCGCGTGTTAGCATTTTTTTTATTTGTCATGTAAGTAACTGCTATCTATGCGTTCTATTCGGTCGTCTGTTATTAGCTCGGACATGTGTTCTATAACCGTTATTTCTCGCGAGCATTTATCACCAACTGCTTTTCAAGCTTTTTCTCACGATCACTTGTCACCGGCGCATCATGCCTAAACGATTTCCTCATCAAATGAACTACTTTACATATATATAAACATTCTCTCTTACAGCTGTGCCTTGGTGGGGCGCATGGAGGAGTCAAATTTATATTAAATTGACTAAACAACATAATACAAATCTAAATGGATGAAACAATATAATGTATTATCCAAATTGACAAAACGGCACGAAACGCATCATCAAAAATACCAAATTAGCACAACACATCATGAAAAAAATCCTAAACACCATAATACATCATCAAAGTATCCATACAGAACACTGCTTCATCACAATGGACCATCAACATCAAGAATATATACCATAACTAAGCAGAACAATACAAGCGTTGACATTGGCGTTGATGTTGCCTCCCATGTTAAGTTTCTTGAAGAGGTTGTTGATGTCCGGGAAGAAGTAGTCGTCGGGGAAGTCATCTTCGGACGATGTCGTGTTGCTAGTAGTCGTGATAGAGCACTCCTCGAAAACCTGTTCGCCCCTCACCCATATAGATCTTTGAGGTGCGGGGTTCCAGGGGCCTACTGTCTCGTCCGGTGGTGCATGACGCAGAACGGGATGGTGAAGACGATAGCGTTGGCGCATGGTTCGGGAAATAGGAAGTCCCAGTGCAGGTCGGGGAGGTCGTGGGATGCAGACCATGTCCGAGTCGGCAACATCCTACCATCTAGAAAAGCAAGAAAAAACTGATTGATTAACTCGTCTGTTAATGACTTATAATTAAAACATAATTAATTTAGTTTCCCCGAACAACAAAATATAAACATCATGCAAAAGATGAGCTCGGCTCGGCTCATTCCTGCAACCTACCGTGCCCGCGCGTCAGGACAGGACGAGCATCATCGGGGGAGGAGTGTGCAATAGCTGCTTTTTATCATACTTAGGGAACGGTAGAACATACTACTATATAAGGACGCGCAACTCTCTCTCAATTAGCAATATGCCCACCTCTTGCCATAATGCATGAATAGGGAAGAGAGGATTTCAGAATTTTGTGTTGGTTATAGGCCAATGGTCCAACACCAAATTCTAACAGCCCTTAGCCATGTGTCAGATGCAATACATCTAGGGCATGTTTGGTTGCTCAGGCCGGAATTTCCCGTTTTTGTCACTTGGCCCACTGGGTGCTGCATGGGGAGAGATTGCCCTCGGGACAGGATGGGCTGTTTATTTGGTTCTCTATATTTTTGTTTCCTCATAAGGAGAGCCCATATGACTACTTTGTTTGGTTTCCCAGATTGGGCTCTACTGGTGCAAAGTTGCACGTTTGGGAGCCCGCATCCAGCCCGATGTGCTTATCTCGCATGGCAAAATAGTGAGCTTACCAACTAGCCTCCATGGTTTAAGATCTTACATGATCGATCAGCCTGAATCAGAACAACTGGTAGTGGATAATCCACATGATTAGGCTGACGATGATGATGTCTTTGATCATACTTGCACCCCGTATAGGTGGAACCTGCTCGTGTGGATGAACTTGTTGACGAACTGATGGTGGTGGAGTGAAATTGATCTTCATTTCTACTGACGGTTGTTCCTTACAGGGACGCTCTGCTAAGAACTCAGAGTAGGATTTTTGTGCTTGCTCTAGAGTCTTAAACCCTTTATGGAGGTTGCGCTGGTAACCCGTCACCTATTGGCTGTACTCCTCCCATGTCTTGTAGATTCCCGGCTTCTTGCCATAGTACACCACGTACCAGTTGTATTTTTGTGAGACATAACACATATGCAAACATATTAAGGATCAAAAGTAGGGCAGACCGATCAATTTCACAAACACGGGGCACAAGCATAAACTAGTTAAGCATGCATGATCATACGGGCATAAGCATCAGCAGTTCCAACCTACCAAGTTAGTGTGATCAAACTGATCATGACCAACATCTATGGTGAGATCCTACCACCACATCAAAAGGGGTGCAATCCTAACACCGCATAAATTCTTCATCATGTGAGGGGTTAGTATATACCACCTCACAATAAACATGCATAAGTTTTCATCAAGTCCCTAGCTACTTCAAAATATACAACTTATTCTTCATCATGCATGCACTACCACCACCATCTCCATGATCAGGGAGCAAGCACTACACGTAGTAATGCTTGGCCAGGAAGGTCCTAAGCCAGAGATCCTTGTGGTCCTCTGCCATTTGAACAAAGTCGTTGCCCATAGCCCGGTGTCGAAGTGGTGGTTGAGCGCCACCATTAGAGCCTTAGTGATGTACCCTTGGCTGCCATGACAGCGTCGTACAGAGCTAGGTGCACATCGGGAGGGGAAGAAGTGGTGATGGCGGTCGCCACCGCTTTCACGGCCTCGGTCATGCACGTGAGGGCGATGATGTCCTCCTCCCCCAGCAGCGACCTCTTCCTCTTCTTGCAAGGATTGTAGCCACCTGCAACGTAGGCATTTGTGCTGCCGCCTTGACCAACGCCGATAGCAGGAGAACTTGCGACAGCATCGATCTCGGCATCCTCATCGAGTACCACTGTCTCCGACTCCTGGGTCTGTACGTATTTGGGGCACGGTTCTCCAAGAGGCTCAGTGGAGCTCATTGCAATCCTGCCAGTGGAAAGGCCAAAGGAGAAGATGGCCTCCATCTGCCTATAGTTGGCGACAGGCTTGTTCAGGTACTCGGCATCCTTGGGGTGATCCTGAGACAAGGAATTGCTGGGAGGTTTGCAAGGTTAGTGAGTCTAGTGATCGAAATCAAAGGATATGTTACTGAAATTAGTTAATACCGAGATGTGTCCCCTGTAGTGGGCGTCCTCCAAGATGATGGTGCAGGTCTCCTCGTCCTAGCTAGCTCCGCTAAGGTCTCTGAGCTTGGAGATATGGATCCACCTAGTCCTCCACTTACGCAGGTGTCTACACCTGCTGGGAGGACACCTCGATGCCACATAACTCAAACACCTTGCGGGCAACAGTATTCAGGTGCACTTCTTTGAACCCCTTCTCCGTCCTGACGCCGCTCTTGATAATATCGCACATCTGGTTGAGCACGAACGCCGAGAGGAATGGTTCCTACTTCATGGTGCCCTTAACCCCCTGCATTGTCCTGTGTTGTGGGCTTTGCCAGCCTTGGCTTTCTTCTTGGCCATGATTTTGGCAGCTTGTTCTGCAATTTGCTCCACCGTGTTCCCAGTCATCGGAGGCATGGACAAGATCTCCGTGCGCCGAGGATAGATGAGCCTCAGAGGCGGTAGCTGGGATTGGGTCTCAGTGACAAAGGTCACCTGAGAATCTAGGAGGGACTAGTTGAACTCATCATTGGTCATGTCCTACAGATTTCAAGGCCGCGCGTATCAGGACCTAGACTACACACATGAACACGAGCCTAAACATGCAATGAGTCCAGAAAAACACCAATCTATAACTATACCTAGTAGTTCCTTAGGCATACTAACCCAAATCTACCGCAAACTACAATCAGATCTAGGAGGTGCTAACAGACCGAAGCTACTAGACCTGGGGTTTGATGGAACTCACCGGCATCGGAGGAGCGGAGCACGTGGAGGATGAAGATCTTGGAGAAGAACGCCTGGACCAGTCGGTCTACAACTACCAGCGCCGCTCCCTCCGCTTACCTATAGGGCGACGCAGAACCTCGCCGGCTTGAGAGCTCGAAGAATGGGTAAAATGGTGGCGATGGACGTTGGTGTGGTGGGCAGTGCTTTATACCGGCGCGCGTCAGCGGGCGGTGATGAAATTTCTCCCGCCAGCTTTTGGGAGAAACCCGCGGCTCACGCCATCGCCGAGCTCGCACGGGCGACGCAGCTTTCCCCCCTTTTGCACGAGCGGGGCCTGTCCCCGCGAAAACGTCCAAAATCGATGTTTCCAGCGGACCAACTTTTAGGCTGCTTCGAAGTTTGTGCGATGCAAAAAACACATGCGACCCAATACACCAAATGTCCTTATTTCTTCCCGACCCATACGAGAAACGGGAAAACGGGCAACCAAACACGCCCCTACCACTTGGAAGACTTGCTCGTTTAGACGTGCTCTAAGGAAACCATTTCTGTTGAGGTCGAGTACCTTGTCATAGACAAGATGCCGTGATTAAAGAACCCCATGCCTTTTTTTCTTTGATCGCGATGAAAGAACCAATGTCGCTGAAAGGAAAGAAAAACATTCCGATTCAGTGTCTTTTATTTTTCTTCAGAGAAACATTCTGATCGAGTTTGACAAAGCTTCTCCCCAGAATAAACAAATTACACACGTTTTCGGCCTGGCAAACAGTATTTGCTGGTGCCTCACGTATCCTAAGTAGTCCCTCTCTTTTTTACTAGAAGTAAGAAGAAGAAGAAATAGTAACATGATCAAGGGTGGGAACCACACGTCTGATCATAGGACCTCCGTCAAATCGCATTCTCGTTACGGCCGCCACATGCGAACTGACACTCATGGCGACTATTTGCAAATCTTGCAGCAGGCCATACGTACACACGGTTGCATACAGTGCATGTGCTTAATCGGCCGGGTCAGCGATATAGTACTACAAGCTCTACGTGTTGTCGCAGCATACAACTATTCACGTGTTGCTTAATTAGCTTTTTGCACGCGGATTTGCCGCTCTGGCCGCAGCAGTAGAATAGATTTGTGTGAACAGTTTGGAGCATGCAGGTTCAGGGAGGCGCCACTGCTCCACAGTACGGACCACGCAATATCCAGCACGTAACTACAGTAGTTGCCTCTCAGGGCAACCGCCTCGTTGATCGGCCCGGGCGGAACCGATCGAGTTGCGGTCAACAACAGCCGAGAAAGTCCTTGCGGATGCGTTTCGTACATGCCCATGCAGCTATACCAAGGACCTTTTTGGTCCGCATAAAAGCATACTCTCTCTCTCGCAAGCGAATCAGATTGTTTTTTTATTCGCGTCTATCTAAACGTGATTTAGTATATCGATATACATAAATCTAGATAAATATTCGACATCTAATTTGAGAGGTATAATTTGTTTGCCGCCATGCTGAATTCTACACTACTGGAAAGTGGAGGACACATGAACATGAAATACACATTTTGTTTGCATCGCGGGAGAAGCACATATACATTTTTGAAGAATTATGGGTATGTCATAAGCACAAAGAAAAAGTTCCACAAGGCAGGGCCTAAAAAATTATCCTACGGGCCAAGCAGGCTCTGTAGAAAAAATCTTATGATTTCCAATCCTAAGCCAAGTAAGCTCTATAGAAAAAAAAATGTACCTAAAAAATGATGGAAAAATTTGTAACAAATTCCTCTAAACCGGACAAATCTTATTCCTTAACCGAGAGGCATTGAATCGCTCAGTTAAAATAAGTAGATGTCAGAGGGTTTAGATTTAGCAATAAAACTTGGCACGGATGGTGTCGACGTACTAGTAGTTCACGGCCAACCACGGTTTTGTCATGCGTCCATTTGGACGTATGAACTCTTCTGGATTCTCCTACGTTAGTTGAATTATTACTACTACTTCCTCTGAGGTTTCTCCATATATTTCAGAGGGGCCCTGGCTTAAGCTCTCTACATGCTGGCTAGCACCGAAAAAACCTCATACACTATTGATAATCAAACGTGTTAGGTGCCGCAGAAACAAGGCAACGCCTGCCTCGACGCGGAAGGACGAGAGACGTACGCGATCCAACCTGTCCAGGAAGAAGGCAGGCGGCAAGGCCGTCGCCGTCCACATGTAGTCGTACATACAACTAACCAACGTGCGATCCCCTGCGCGCTGTGTACGCACCCAATCCAGATAGATACCCGACCCGATCGCCGATCGAGCTAGCTACCACCACCCACCGATCGCCGAACTAATGTGCGCGCGACGCTGAGAGTTTCTTCCGGAACAGTGGGGTGCAGCTGTGCAGTCTTCAATGGCCGATCGGGGTTTGACACCGACGGAGATGGGCACACCCGGCCGCCGTGCTCAGCTCCGAGCCTCCGACCCGAGGGAGCGGGGGCCCCTTCCCAATGATACGCAGGACCGGTGGCTTTCAGCTCATGAATAGTGCGAGCGTGCGCCAGCTAAGGCGCATCCCCGTCAGGTCACTGTCATGCCCTGCGCGCGAGATATGCGCAATCTGACAGGTACGGCGAGGGCATGGGGCCGGGCTGTGAACCGTACCACGACAGTGGGTGGTATCCATCGCCAAGGTCAAGGACTGGACCGCCGCGCAGACGCGGAGGCGGAGGCTCGCGCGTCGGAGTCGCCGTGGCTGTTCGTCCGTTGGCGCATGGGGGACCGGTTCGATCGGTCGACCCGACGCACGTACTACGTGTTCGATCGATCTGCGCGTCTTCGCGATCGGGGAGGGGTCACGTGCGTCAGCCAGTGCGTGCGCGCCCGACGCCGACGTCTCGCGGCGAGAGCGACGCCTCGTGTGGTGAGCCATACGACGACCGACGCATAGCGGCAGCACAAGAGCCACTGCTTGCACTGGCCACCACCTTGCGCTTTAGAGCAAGTTCAATAATATAGCCGGTCGTTGGCTATAAGCAAGTGACACGTCATCTATAGCCAGCTCTATAGCCACTATATACAATAGTTGAACACAAAAATATACTACGTAATTAATATGTGGCCCACATGTCACTCTCATGAAGTGCCTAGGAGCACGTGCTAGAGCTGACTCTTAACTTTGAGCAAGGTTAATAATACAGCCCGCTGCCGGCTGTATACCTATGCCACGTCATCTATAGCTAACATAAAAGCCCATCCATACAATAGACTAGCTTTAGGTTGGCTATTAGTGAAATTTAATTAAGATTTATTTCTTTAAAGCACACATGCTATTGGACCTAGTTTGCATGCAAGACTTTTTCTCTCGGCCTCTGTGCTAGAGCCGGCTATACGTGAAGCACCCGCTTTCTTCTCTCTCCTCTTTTCTCTCTCTTCCACCTAGGCTTTTAAATGACATGGCACCTCCTATAGCCTGCTGACTAGGCTTATTGTACTTGCTCTTACAGCCGGCTTATCTTCTCTCTCCTCCACCTCACACAGACTATACTAACTATACTATTTTATCTCTTATAGCCAGCTGACTGTACCATATTGTACTTGCTCTTATTACTAGCAACTTGGCTTCTTTTCCATCGGTCGGTCGTTGGGTTCCATCCAGCCTTGCTCGGCTGTTGGAATCAATCCATAGATCGTGGTTAGCTAGCCTGCCGCTAAACAATCGATCGACGACTATGTTTGACACGAGCTGGTAGGAGGCGATTGTGGGAAAATGTTGCAACAACCTTGCTTTGCATACGCAAAAAAAATACAAGGCATGCGTGAGTTTGGTTTGCAACAACAAGTGAAGAAACCCACCAAAATACCATTTTAATTATTATGGCTAAGGAGACGAGTGATTGGAGAAATACACACTAGAACTCTCTATTGCATTTCTTCTTTTTATAGGTGTGTCTTCCTTTGTGCAGCATGACAACGCTGCTCGCACGAGTATGGCCATGGGTCTTGTGCACTGAGAAAGCTCATACATATCATGCGACAAGAATGTCCATATGACTCCCGCACATAGAGAGAGGTATACATACTTCCATATAGACTCAACAAAAGCTTGCCTAACATAAAGCCAAGATCAAAAATTAATACACAACTCATATTATCGAAGAACACCTAATAAAGAAACATCATACACGCCAAAACATCCGTTAGACTGAAAGCACGCCAACACATGGCAGGATGCTCTAATGACAACGTTAAGGTATCTCAAGGGTTCACATTTAACACATAGACATAGTCTCGCGTCAGCTAACAAAAGTCAACTAACATGCATTGGCGAATTGAGATGAGAATGTAAGTTAAGCAAGGTGAACATTTTTTACATCATGTAAGCAAGATGAATATTCCATTAGGTACCAACTGATGATATTCAACAACTTGGACATGGTCTCTTTGTCGAACCAATGTTAAGACATCTCGATGGCGGACATTAAACAATATGGACAAAGTATCATGTCGGCTAAGTAAACTCATAATTTAAGCAAGGTCAATATTTTTTGGCACGAATTTGTGGAATGTGGTGTTTCTTTTCTTTATGAAAGGGAACAGGGGAGAAATCCCTTTTGATCTAAAAATAATAATATTTTTTGACACCATGGAAGCATGATGAATCAGTTTACATAAGGAAAAGAGCACCTACATACTCACTTGGTGGGATTCAATCAAGTAATGAGAATGTTGGATTAACATTAAGACATCTAAAATGCTGAATTCAACAAGATGGACATGGCCAGGTCTCAAACGGTTGATATTCAACCATGGAACTATTCATTAGGAAATATCAATGGCTGACATTCAACAACATGAACATGGTCCCGTATCAGTTAAGCAAAGCCTACTTTGAACATGGCTAGATAAATTGTGATAGTTATCAAAACTTAATCAAGGTACAAATTTTGGCGCGTCAGGTAAAAGCAAAAGTTTAGCCAGGCATGTGTCGACGAAACATCGATCGTACATATACACGATTTAAGGTCTTGCGAAGCGAGTTGCCGAAAGCCAGGATAAATGATGATTAATTGTCATGTTTATACATTGCACATTTATAGTTCCAGTTCAATCGCTGCAACAGTTGTTCCGTCTTGCCGCACTTTTAGCCGTTTCTTTTGATACCTTTCCTCCTTTTGCAACCCAGGGATGGCATGGCCGTGCAGCATCATTACGTCCCTCGTACGAGCATGGCCATGCATCCAGAAAGCTCCCACAGTGCCATGCGTAGGACGGCCGAGAAAAAGCCTTTGACTAGAAAAAGGATGCATACGCATGATGCATGCCCTTGCATGGGCTTCACCTTTGCATAATGCAGTCGTTGTTATGACCCCAGCCCATATCCCCGCTACTCATGAGTCGTCGGTAGGTCCTTGCAAGTTGCAACAGTATTTATCTCCAGCTTGTTGATTATAGCATGTCGAAAAGAACGAGACAACTTTCGCCACAAAAAAAAAAGAATAAGACAACAACCACCGCAAAGCACTGTGTGATCGATACTGGTTTTGACAACATAATTCAGTAACCGATGTTCGGTTATCTTAGCCTATTGTTCTAGCCGATCTGCTTTTCCTGATCTCTGATAGTAACAAAGGAACGATATATATGTCATACGGAGTATATAGAAACCTAATAAACTGTTCGATTAGTCGATGATCTGAGCTCACTTTGCCTAGAAGACATGTCGGCAGAACCCTGTGCCAACTAGGAGTAGTACCAGCAGGTTAAAAAGGGGAAGCAAGAAAAAATGCAAACAGCAAGTGTCGATCGGGAAAGATGTTCTGATGATCCTCGACACCATGATTCACGAACGTGCAAGAACAAAAAGATGATGCAGGGCGAAGAAAAAGGAGGGCCTCGCCATACAGATATATATGTAACATTAGACTCTACTTTTACTACCTAAAAAAAACAAGAAGGCGAGTGCACAAGGATGTGTCGACCGCTCGACAGACAAACCGGGTGTTAAGATCAAAGGGCAACTCGATGAGCTTGGCGTCGGATTAATTAAATGTGCCCAAGCCAGGGACTGTGGCCAGGTTAGGAGAAAAAGGGTAGCCGATAATCGAGCTGCTGCCGCTGAGTGCACGCTGATCTTCAAGTGTACGTCTGGGTGCGGCCTGCTCGCTTGCATCGGGGCTGAAAATGGACGAGCCATCATTTGGTGGACGCAGCGTACCGTCTCACTGGGCACCCGTGCCGCCGTGCGACACGAACATAAAATGCTCTCGCTTTTGGCCCATTTTGCCGCGTAGAAAGCTATACAATACTACCTAGCTAGGTACCTGAAGAAGACGCAGATGCAGGGGCTCTTGAGCGACAGCGAAACGCACGTTGGCACTACCGGACACAACACGATTTTCTATCGGTAAGAAAGGTAGGAGTTGTACTACTACTACTACTCGGCATGCAGATGATGCCAAGTCTGGCTAGTGGTCAACGACACACTGATGTAGTTTGTTGTTGCTGCATGCTAATCGCCCTGGTAGGTATCCATCCTAGGAGAGGCGCTCGTGCAAAGCCCTGGCTAGCTAGCTTGCTACGAGGTGCAGTGCAGTGCAGCCCTTTCTGGTAAAAGATGAAATGGTGCTACAAACCCATATAGTACTATGTGGCTTTTCGGCCCACTTTGGGCATGTACACTGCGAGTGGACACATTGTTGCCCACTGAACGCAGGAGCCACTAGTGGCACAGGAGACAAGTTTCCAGTGGTTCCGTTAAGAAAGAAAAGGCGTGGCGACCGGGCACGCAAAGCTACTTAGCGATACACATGCGTAGATGGTATGATAGGCAGGCTACTTGACCACTAATAGTGCACAGAATGAAGGAGGTCAGTCAAAATACGGAAGCACTCGACGAAGATGGCGAATTGTGTAGGCATGCATGTGCCAGAATTTATAGTGGTTTGGGCATTTTCTCCTGTGCGATCTTGTCTGGTCCGAAACCGTCATGATTATCCAACATTCGTGCTGGAGTGGAACCCAACCCAGTGCTCCACCTATCCGCGACTGCAAGCTGAGATAGAGATGCTGTACTGTACTTAGGAAGATGATTCCCGCGGTAGACGACAAACGCTCTGCCCCTTGTGGTAAGAATGCCACGGGAATATGGACATAACGGAGGGGGCCGAGTAGATTTGGGATCGTGATGGAGATTCTGGCTTGTGATCTCAGCGTCGGTGAAAAGGCGGATATGATTCGGGCAACGCGTAATAGTAGTAATACTGTAGCCAGTTCCACCGTCCAGTCTTGTTACAGTGTTGCTGGTACTGTGCCCAAACATGGACAAGAGATGGATGTGAGTGAGGCGCCTCAAGATTTTAAACTATGCCCAGCAGCGTCGTCACTCGTCAGACATCAGTGCGTCTGAACGAACTGCATCATTTTCAGACGAGCTGCACTGTTTTCTGGTCTGAGTGTAGCTAACATAAGTTATCCTGAAGATGCATTTACCAGGCCCTCCAGGGTCCAGCCTCAGCAAACGCAGCCTGCAAGCAGGATGGGCTTTGCAGAAACAGTGTGTAGTGTAACGGAAAGGATCTTGAATTTGAGGTGGCTCAGAGCGCAGAATATGCGCAGGTGCAGTGGATGATGTGCCGGCAGCATTCAGATTTGATTTGACTTTGGAGGTGCCCTCGGACAAGCCTAGAAGCTGGAAGCCTGAAATGAAATGATGTACTACGGCGACCATATTCGCACTTGGTATGCTGAAAATGGGCAAAGTGGCTCACCTTAGCACACTGAACCAAGTGAAGAGATACAACATTTCCGAGCAGGATTTTTCCTCTTTGTAGTTGAGCCATTTTACTAAAATGTTACAAGGTGCCAGAAAGATATTCACATAGACAAAGGCAACAACAGTCTTCTCTCTCTTTTCCTTTTAAGCCTTCTATGCCTAGAGATTTTCAGACCTATTGGAAGAAGAATTCCAAAAAATACAAACAGGGATGACAGCTTGAACCATTTCAGGTAAAGCGCAACATAGCATGACACCATGAGAAAACAAAACAACACCGCATAGAGGAGGGCAACCTTCAGATCCCGCCTGAATGAAAGTAGAAAACGGGTATAAGTAAAACTGAATCAAATAGCAATCAGCTAGTACGCTGATGTCCGACTAATTAAAGCACAAACAGGATACCCGTAAGGAGAATTTTTATACTAACCAAAATGCGAATGAGCTAGTTTCAGAATTGCAAATACCTAGAGCACACTGCATCAATAATAATACTTACTTAGTTACTTTAAGCTAGTTTGCATCCAAAAATCAGTTATTAGGATTTAAGATATGCAGATACATAGAGTGCATTTTCACCAACTATACTACTCTCTACATGCTAATCTGGACTCGAAATCAGCTAGGATTTGCAAATTGCATATCCCAGACTCAATTATATGAACTACGCTACTTTCTGGATGCTTCTCTGAATCCTTCATCCTACCATGAGCCAAGTTCAGATATTATTACAAACTTGGCATGATCTGGCACTTCTCATTGTTCAACTTAGGATACAAGGGATGAAATGATAAAATGAAACTCCCTCTTTTCTAGTGATTAATTCAAATACAATCATTATTAATAAAAGCAGCATATTGTTTCATTTCTTCGTCTAAAATTATATAATTAATTGGAAAGCAAGACAGAAGGCCTAATCATGTTGTACACCAAATGAGATGTCTATAATGCAATAGGCAGTGAAAGATCCATGTATGAAAACGTAAATAATGTTGCAGGGAGGAATTCAGAATGATTTATTGAGAGATAGGCATCGATTCGGTAAATCCCAGCGCCTAATTGGTGCGCACATACCACCCATGACACCAAGTAAATAAAGGTGTTTTCATTCCACAGATAGGTAATAGATCACAATTCATACATCACAGGTTCAGCAAAGCACAATTTTAAAATCACTTGTTCTCTTAGCTTAATCCATGCAGGCTGACTTCTGGTATATAACTATTCTCAATGAGGTCAATACCCGGTTTCAATATCTTGCCCATTATAAACAGGGGTATATGCTGCGCAAATGCACAAAAGGCCCAAAATGGTGTGTGAAAAGCACATGTACAACTTCTCTTCTTTTGCTCTAGGACACACCTGAGAGTGCGTCATTTTCATTAAGTGCTAAGTTAGCACAAACGACCAAAGTACAAAGATTTACAGAAGAAAAAATAAAGAAATAAGAGAAAAAGAAAGGAATACACGGCCGTCCTCACCAAATGACCAGCAAACAATGGATCCCAAGCTAACCTAGAACTAGCACAGCACGGGACCAAAGGATCGAGGCCTGGAGTGCAACGAGCACTCACTGGCAGCCACACCAAAGCTCAAGAGAACTCAAGACCGGGCTACGGCTGCAGGAGCAACACAGGGAACAAGTTCTCAAGAATTCTAAAAGAAAAAAGTACTAGCAGGGAGTGTGCTGTGAATCTGCGGAGACTAACTTCAAACTCGATGTACTTTCTGAGATGTTTGTGAAATGACCATTTGTGGATCCAATTGACTATGTGCCGATCAGTACAGTATTTTGTCGGACATACTCAAAATTCATATGTTAGTTTTAACTTTGGTGAACGGTTGGAATGGGAAGGTTAGTGATTCCAATTCAAGTGTATGCACATTGAATTTACTTGCACCGAAGGCACAAACATATATAATTCAATACTAAAGTGTAACCATTTGAAGCTACTTCTGAGATAATGTTCCTAAGTTCGCACTAATATATTTTTTCTGAGGGGTGTGTAAATTGTGAAGTTAGAATGAGTCGAAGCTTCCAATTTTCTGTTGAAGAGACATGCAGGAATGCAGCAACATTCCGAGTATAAAATTTGTGATGACTACAGCATAGTTACCTTCTATACTCATAATTTTTGTATCACGTTGTTATGTATGGACATAACTTAAACAATTTCCAGGTTATGAAATTTGTGTTGAGCTTTTTAGGCAGCATGGTCTAAAATTTTATAACTCTATAGGAGATTAAACCATCTCAAACCTAGTGGGGGGAAACAGAATTGAGAAATAAACATTTCATAAAATTATTGACCCTCTTTTTGTTTACTAACTAAAGGCTTCTTTCATGCTAACACAACTGTTATGACCGGTTTAGCATATAACCGGAGGAGGCCCAATGGGCAGGCTTAGTTAGGGGCTTAGCCCAATTATCATATTTCCATTATATATATGAGTTGTAATCGAACATCAAAGGGAAGCAATAAACATAATATTTGTTGCCGACTCCTCAAGGAGTCAGACTCCCAGCCCTAGCCACCGCCTCTCCTCTGCGCCGCCGCCTCGCCAAGCTCGCACGAGGGCGCCGACTCGCCGGCGCCCTCGCCTCCGCTCGCACGCAACTCCCTCCTTCCCCTACAACCTCCGCCCTAGACCTGGTAGAGTAGTCGATCCTACCAATTTGGTATCAGATTGCTCTCGTTCGATCATGTCGTCTTCACCGCCCTCCACCACCATCGCCCCTGTGCCCGGGACCTCCGCGCCGCCGTCGACGACCACCTCCGAGGCGCTCGCGCCGATGCTCCCCGGGCCGCCCTTCCCCACCACAACATCCGCCTCCGCGTCGTCTTCCGTCGTCTACACCCCCGAGCAGATGAGCGGGGTCCTCAACGACCTCGTCGCCGCCGTCCAAGGGATCCGGCTGTTCCTGATCGGGTCCCAGGGACCGCCTACGTCGCCGCAGCCGGCCGCCGTCACCGGTCCGCCATGGATCCCGGCGTTCCCGGTCGCGCCGCTGCAGCCTCAACCTCCCACGCCCCTGCCGTGGATGCAGTGGCAGCCGCTGATCACCACCGGCCCGGGCCCCGCCGCCTCGAGCGGTGTCCCGATCCAACATGTCCGCTTTCCCCCATCGCCGTCACCACTTCCGGCGTGGCTCGTCGAGTCGTCGCCTCCACCGGTCTATACGACGGCCGGGGACCAGCAGCGGCCTCCCCACTCGGACGCCACATCCTCGGGCTTCGCGGCCTCCCCCGCGGCCCGCGCTGAGCCGTACGTCCCTGGCGGCGCTGCCCCGACACCCCCACGCTACGCCAAGCTCAACTTCGCCACCTATGACGGCTCGGAGGACCCCCTCAACTGGCTCAACCAGTGCGAGCAGTTCTTCCATGGGCAGCGTACCCTCGCGTCGGACCGCACTTGGCTTGCCTCCTATCACCTTCGGGGCGCCGCCCAAACATGGTATTACTCTCTCGAGCAGGACGAGGGCGGCATGCCCCCATGGGACCGCTTTCACGAGCTATGCCTCCTACGTTTCGGGCCACCGGTCCGCGGCAGCCACTTGGCGGAACTTGGGCGGTTGCCGTTCACCACCACGGTGCAAGACTTCGCCGACCGCTTCCAGGCCCTCGCTTGCCATGCTCCTGGGGTGACGGGACAGCAGCGAGCCGAGCTCTTCGTCGGCGGGCTACTGGATCACATCCGGGTGGACGTGGAACTCCAGGCCCCCCAAGACCTCCAAACGGCGATGCACTACGCCCGCGCCTACGAGCGTCGCGCCCAGGCGGTGCAGCAGCTCGCCCCGGGCCGCGGAGGCCGCACGGCCGCTCGCCCACCTCCCGCGACCGCGGCAGCCGGTCGACCGAACCCGGCTGCACCGGCGAACCCTGCCCTGGCGGCCACGCGTACCTTCCGACGGCTTACTCCGGCCGAGCAGGTCGAACGCTGCCGTCTCGGACTCTGCTTCAACTGCGACGAGCCCTACGCCCCCGGTCATGTCTGCCCACGCCTCTTCTACTTGGAGACGGTCGACGACACCAAGGCGGACACGCCACCCGAGGAGCCCGGCGTGCTGCCTCCACCGGCGCCGGCCGAGCCCACATCCGCCACCGATCCTACCAAGGCATTTGTGGTCTCTCTCCATGCGCTGGCCGGCATACGCCATGAGCGCACGATGCTCCTGCCGGTGCTGATTCACGGCGAACGCCTGGTGGCACTGCTGGATACGGGCTCCACTCATAATTTCCTGCCCGCCGCCACCATGCGTCGTCTCGCCCTCCAGCCAACGGGCGGCGATAATCTCCGCGTGACCGTGGCCAACGACGACCGCCTTCGCTGCCATGGGTTGGCGCAGCACGTGCCCCTCACCATCGGCGACGAGCACTTCACCATCACGTGCGCCGGCATCGACTTGGGTTGCTTTGACTTCATCCTCGGCGTGGACTTCCTGCAGACCCTCGGCCCCATCCTGTGGGACTTCGACACCCTCACGATGACCTTCTCGCGTCGGGGCCGCCGCGTCCGGTGGGAGGGCCTTGGGGGCGCCGCCCCGGCACCACAGCTGCAGCTCGCCGCGGCGGACGACGAGGCCGAGCACCCCCTGCTGACCCAGCTCCTGCAGCAGCACAGCGACCTCTTCGACAAGCCGCAAGGGCTGCCGCCTGTTCGGGAGTACGACCACCACATCCACCTTCCACCGGGTACGACTCCGGTGGTGGTGCGGCCTTACCGCTACCCCAGTTGCAGAAGGACGAGCTGGAGCGGCAGTGCGCGCTAATGCTCGCCGCGGGCATCATCCGGATCTCTACGTCGCCATTCTCTGCGCCGGTGCTTCTCGTCCGCAAGTCGGACGGCGCGTGGCGCTTCTGCATCGACTACCGCGCCCTTAACGCCCTGACGCTCAAGGATAAGTTCCCGATCCTGGTGGTCGACGAGCTCTTCGACGAGCTCCATGGGGCGCGCTTCTTCACCAAGCTCGACCGGAGGTCGGGCTACATCAGGTGCGCATGCACCCGGACGACATCGCCAAGACGGCGTTCCGGACCCATCATGGCCACTTCGAGTTCGTGGTGATGCCGTTCGGCCTCACCAACGCGCCCGCGACTTTTCAGGCCCTAATGAACAACGTCCTCCGCCCATACTTACGCCGATTTGTGCTCGTTTTCTTTGATGATATACTTATCTACAGCACTTCATGGGCGGAGCACCTTCAGCATATCGCCATCGTCCTCAACGAGCTTCGAGCACATCGTCTTCACCTTAAGCGCTCGAAGTGCTCGTTCGGGACGGCATCGGTCGCCTACCTCGGCCACGTCATCTCCGCCGACGGGGTGGCTATAGACGCCGACAAGGTGGCAGCCGTCGTGGCTTGGCCGACGCCGCACTCGTCACGCGCCCTCCGGGGTTTCTTGGGCCTCGCCGACTACTACCGGAAGTTTATCCGGGACTTCGGCCTCATCGCGTCGCCACTCACGCGCCTGCTGCGTCGCGATGCCTTCGCTTGGGACGATGAGGCCACCGCGGCGTTCGAGGCCCTAAAGGGGGCCCTCATGACGGGCCCCGTTTTACAGATGCCGGACTTCGACCGGCCATTCATCGTCGACTGCGACGCCTCCGGTGCGGGGTTCGGCGCCGTCCTTCACCAGGGCGGCGGTCCCCTCGCCTACTTTAGCAGGCCCTTCGCCACCCGTCACCTCAAGCTGGCAGCGTACGAGCAGGAGCTCATTGGCCTGGTGCAGGCCGTGCGCCATTGGCGGCCCTACCTCTGGGGTCGCTCGTTCCGGGTTCGCACGGACCACTACAGCCTCAAGTTCCTCTTGGACCAGCGGCTGTCGACGGTGCCGCAACATCAGTGGATCAGCAAGCTCTTCAGCTTTGACTTCACGGTGGAGTATCGTCCAGGGCGCCTCAACACCATGGCCGACGCCTTGTCTCGCCGTGACACCGACCCTGCCAACGCCGATGGAGACGCCGAGGGGGCAATGCTCTGCATCCGCTCGGGCCCCACTTTCGCCCTCTTCGCCCATATTCATCGGGCCACCACGGCCGCACCGGACGCTCAGCTCCTGCGACAGTAGCTGGAGGCGGGCGAGTTGGACGAGCCATGGCGCCTGGTGGATGGCTTGCTCCTGCATGGGCGCCGTATCTTCGTGCCCGACCACGACGACCTCCGTCATCAGGTGTTGTTGATGGCTCACTCAGCCAGCCATGAGGGTGTCCAGAAGACTCTCCATCGTCTCCGCGCTGACTTCTACATCCCCGGTGATCGGGCTTTGGTCCGGGACTGGGTGCGTTCATGCGAGACATGCCAGCGCAATAAGACGGAGACCCTGCGGCCGGCCGGGGTGTTGCAGCCGCTGGAGGTGCCATCTCAGGTGTGGGCTGATATCTCCATGGACTTCATCGAGGGCCTTCCCAAGGTGGGCGGCAAGTCCGTCATCCTCATAGTGGTCGATCGCTTCTCCAAGTACGCCCACTTCATCGCGCTCGGCCACCCCTACACAGCCGCATCGATGGCTCGCGCTTTCTTCGACGGCATCGTCCGTCTCCACGGGTTTCCCGTGTCGATCGTCAGCGATCGGGACCCGGTGTTCACGGGGCATGTGTGGCGCGATCTCTTCCGGATGGTGGGCGTGAAACTCCGTTTCAGCACGGCCTTCCATCCCTAGACGGACGGCCAATCGGAGGTGGTTAACAAGGTGATTGCCATGTATTTGCGCTGTGTTACAGGTGATCGTCCTCGCGCTTGGGTGGATTGGCTTGCATGGGCGGAGTACTGCTACAACACATCCTATCACTCCGCCCTGCGCGCTACGCCGTTTGAGGTGGTCTACGGCAGGCCGCCTCCGCCTATCTTGCCGGTGGATCAGGCGACGGCTCGGACGGAGGCTGCGGGGGAGCTTCTCCGCACCCGCGATGAGATGCTTGTCGAGGTGCGGCAGCGTCTCGTCCAGGCTCAGCAACTGGCCAAGCACTACTACGACGGCCGCCATCGCGAGGTGGAGTACGCGGTGGGTGATTGGGTGTGGTTGCGCCTCCTGCACCGCTCCACTCAGTCCCTGGATCCCTGGGCAAAGCGCAAGCTAGGTCCCCGCTACGCTGGGCCATTCGCCATCCTGGAGCGCATTGGGCAGCTGGCGTATCGTCTACAGCTGCCAGCCGGGGCTCGCATCCACGACGTCTTCCATGTGGGGCTGCTCAAGCCCTATCGTGGCGCGGCACCGACAGCCACGTCAGCCCTTCCTCCGACTGCAGATGGGCGCTTGCTGCCAAGCCCAGCCAAGGTGTTGCGCGCACAGCTCCGTCGTGGCGTCTGGCACTTGTTGGTTCAGTGGGAGGGCCTTCTGGAGGAGGAGGCCACCTGGGAGCAGCGTGACGAGTTCCAGCAGCACTATCCAGACTACCAGCTCGAGGACGAGCTGTTTGCGCAGGCGGGGAGAGATGTTATGACCGGTTTAGCATATAACCAGAGGAGGCCCAATGGGCAGGCTTAGTTAGGGGCTTAGCCCAATTATCATATTTCCATTATATATATGAGTTGTAATCGAACATCAAAGGGAAGCAATAAACATAATATTTGTTGCCGACTCCTCAAGGAGTCGGACTCCCAGCCCTAGCCGCCGCCTCTCCTCTGCGCCGCCGCCTCGCCAAGCTCGCACGACGGCGCCGACTCGCCGGCGCCCTCGCCTCCGCTCGCACGCAACTCCCCCCTTCCCCTACAACCTCCGCCCTAGACCTGGTAGAGTAGTCGATCCTACCAACAACAAAGCATGCCTATTCCCTTCAGTTGTAATTATCAGTTATCCACATGAAAGATGACAACCTCTGTTTGTTCTAGTATACCTATTAACTGTCAGTAAAAGCGTAAAGATTAGAGCGCTTGTTCCTAATCTCAAAGCATAAAAGTGTAGTGTGCTCCATTCACTAGACATACATTACAAGGTGCTCACTAGTGGCCCATGTGTAAATACGATGGTGATTTTGAGAGAGTTAGGGGTGCTCCAACCATGCTGACAAAACTAATGTGCTCCACGGATTGAGTTGGAACCATACTTGAACACTCACAGTGGTTCTTGCAGTATCTAAACTTGTGGACTTTACATGGTGCCATGGCTGCTATCCAGCTAGATTGCTGGTGAACTTGCGCCATACTAAACACTAGCATTCGTAGTCATGCCAATTATCAACTTCCCACCCTTGCAGTAACCTCAACTCGTGGCAACTTCTGAAATGGAAAGGAGCACTATTTCTACAGCTATGTGTCTCTGCAACAGGAGTGAGGTCCACCAGCAAAGTCTCATTCTGCCAAAGCAAACAGGTTGTCACAGGTAACAGGAACAGACACCTTCCCTCCCTCTTATAAAATGGTGCGCTGCAAGTTCCTTCTAATGCCAACTTCAAATTCACCACTTGCATTTCTTTCGGAGAATAGGCAGGGAAATAAATGGCCATCAAGATTAAGCCTAGGTATGAGCCTTTAACTTTATGAGTTATGACCCCTCCAGACTAAACCCCGAATTCAAGAGCTGTATTTCTGATTTTTGAACATTATACAAAAAGCCTTGTCATGTGCTTCTTGCAAAAAATTGCATTGATATCTGTATCACATTCCTGCTTAGGTCAAATATGACTTCTTTTGGGCAGCCCCTAAACATGTACTATGTGATGTTTATCGCTTTATTCCATCTGTCAATTAGACAGGGGAAAAGTAATGTGGTTGTCATCTAGGTCTTCAGCTGGCAGAGGGGACTGTGGAATGCCCTGCAGACACTAAGTAGATGCCCATATAATCAGACATACTTAAAACATGGGTTGAATGATATACTTCCTCCGTTCACTATTATAAGATGTTCTAGGATTTTTGGAAAATGTATGCATCTAAACGTATTTCACTGTATAGCTTCACTCACTACGGTTCGTACCTAGCCCATATTGAAATATCTAAAAGGTCTTATAATAGTGAACAGAGGAAGTATCTTTTTTTAACAAAGAAGGTTGAGTGATCTCCACCTTATATATTCAAAAGTCAACCTGAAGGTCCGAAAGTATGAAGAGCCAGGAAAGTCTCTAGATTCAAGGACTATTAGCAGTCAAGAGAGGACAACTAGTGTTTTAGGCCAAACCTTGACCTAGGTCAGGTGTCCTGTATATAGATGGGCCCAACACAGAAGGTGCAAAGTTTTACTAATATAGTCACGGTAGTGAAGGCACTCAATTTATCCAGACGTAGAAGTTGCTGGCTCAGCAACTGAAAAAACTCAGCAAACAATATATGGTTAACTGGATTTATGCCACTGCAATTTTCGTGAAGGCAAAATGCCATTACAAAAAACGAAGTTGGATATATGCCATTGCAACTCTCACATACCTATAATTATGCCATTTTGTCCCATACCAATCTATACACTGCCCATATACACCAATGTGTACCTTTATACGGGTATTTGTTCATCTATCTCTCGGTCAATTGACTCGATTACCCACTCGACCCTGCTCACATGAACCAGTTCCTCACACCCTGACCTGACTCGTATGAACCCTAGCTGGAGGTGGGCGCTGGTGGAGGCGGAGGCGGCTACCGGCCAGCTCCCGGCTGCTTTGATCTCCGACGACCTCCACTTTGCACCTAGCTTCCAACCCACTCAACCAGCCGGCCAGCTCCCGGCTGCTTTGATCTAATACTTTTTCTTTCCTGTTTTTTCCTCCTAGTTCTATGATTGCTGTTGTATACGATGTGCTACACGGAGCAACTCCAGCAACCATCCTCTCCTCTACCGATTTGTATGTGCCCAGAATGAGCTAAAAATGGCATAGTAGTCTTGTATTGGATGTGCTTGATTTTCTATAAGTTTTTCAGATTCTTTTGGGCAGTACAAATATTCGTCTAAAATTTGATTTCTATTTTCTTTTGGCGTCCGCCGGTCCTAAAAGTGCTACCCAAATTTAGCACAAGGCCACGAGGGCAGTATGGTCAGTATTAAAATACACATTGGAATACACCAATCTCTTTAACCGTTATTCTCTTAAGCAAAGAAAATGGCATAGCTAGAGGTATGAGAGAGTTGTAGTGGCATATATCCAACTGCAGTGGCATAAATCCAATTAAGCCAACAATGTAACCCCTACAGAAAATATGCGTATTCAATAGTGTGTCTGTTTATATTTCATCAACTATACATTGAGAGAGCTTCACCTCAAGCAATCAATGTGATTCACGAGATTCATCCAAACAAAGTCGCTAACTAAGGTCAGTAGCTTTGCTATTGTCTTGATAAGCGTAAAAAAGTGTCATATTAAGCTATATAGCGCTGCGGGTGCATCCAGCTTACCTAATGTACAGTCAATGCCCACCCTTTCCAATAACACTGGTACCCAAAGCAGATCCTTGCACAACCTCAAACTCCCAACATTCTGTATGCTAGTATGCCACCAACTGAACGTTTTTACCTCCAATTGGCATAAAACGTGATCTTCATCCAGCCAACTTACATCTGCTAGCAGCCATATCGTATAATTCCCAAATAATAATAATAAAGGTAACTAAAATCCCTATAGGTCGTCACCGGTAGGAACTAACCAAGAAATAAAATGCCACCATGAGCTATACAGATCAGCTAAGATCCCTATAATCAAGGAAGCAAAATATACAGCATGGCCTGCAATATATACCACGCCGAACCGGACCAATCTTTAAGCTTAATCGAATATACACCCACAAGGGTCATTCAATTGAAACCAAAGTCCAAACCGCGTGAAATTCGAAGAGCGTCGCATCAGATGTTAGCGTAAAGAAGGAATCAAGAAAGAGGGGAACCTAACCTGGAGGAGATGTGGGGGTTGGGAGAGAAGACGGCGAGGGCCGCCGAGTAGGACTTGGCCGACCGGATCTGGTGTTCCCTCAGCTGTTCCACCAGCTTTGCTCGCGTGATCATCTCCTGTGTCCCGCAACTGATCCTCCCGGTTGAGCACACTAGCAATCTCTTGCACACCTACCAAAATTTTCTAAAATTGGCAGAACGAAGGGGATCCGGGAGGAAGGAAGAGACGAGAGGAGGAAGAGCCGAAGAAGATGGGAGGAACAAGGACTCGTATCCTGCGTCCCACTATTGCTTGTAGCGCCGCTGGATCGTGGATCAACGGCCAGGATTAGTTCTGCAGGAAAAAAGTGCACATTGGAAATTTCGATTTGTGCACCAGAAAACGATTGGTGAAATTTGTGAAATGTCACTCCAAATTTCCTTACATTCTTTTAGAGTTTCCAAATTGTCTTATTTTTTTGCCAGGTTTGAATAACTTAACGGGAATTCTAGCTTTAGACCAGTCGATTTTTGTCAAAACTCGGCGGGCTAACGTACATCGTTGGATTTGCATCGAACGTAGGGGACAAACCCGCACGGTTGGTGGCGGTTTAATGCACGCACACCTGATCCGGACATCCCCTTCACCTGGGGCCCCACTTGTCATCGTCTCCCACCCCTCCCACTTCTCCCGACCGTTTCGGGTATTTCGCTGCTTCCTTCCCTTCTTCTCCGGCGATTTGCTTCGTGCTACGGCAGTTCCCGTCCAATCCCCTACTATTCTATTTGCCTCTGTTGCCGCCGACGTGTCGACTCCCTCTAGGTGCGCTCGCAGGTTCGTTCCTCCTCCGATTTTTCTCCACGACCGCTCCGACCCTTCACCTCTCTCCTACTCTGTTTCCAGCGGTTCCATTTCCGTCAGTTTAATCATCGGCGTTGATTTCCGGTTGGTCCTATAGTTTAGGGTTGCTTGGAAGTTGTAATGCGTGTGTTTTGCCCCCGATTTCGCCGCGCTCCTTCATGATTCATCCCCCCGTTTTTTAAATGGGTTGAGCACTGCCCCCTGATTTCCTTTGGTCCTATAGTTTTGAGTAATGTCCCCTAACCAGATCTACTGCGTGTGATGTAGTTATGATGTATCCATGTGGGTCGTTTCCCCCATGATCTAATCACTAATATCCCTGTGCTGCCTCCTGTTATTTGATCTATGATACTTTCTATTTGAAGTGGGTTAGTTTTGTATAGGATTCCTTGATATCAATAGCACTAGTCATGTATAACATTGCACAGGATTCCTTGATAACAACAGATCTATCCATTGGTAATATTGGAGAGGATCCCTTGATAACAATAGTACTAGCCATGGGATGTGCTAACTTTTGTTTATGATCTGTTGGTAACTTTTGAGCA
Organism: Avena sativa; assembly: GCA_916181665.1. Lineage (NCBI taxonomy): Eukaryota > Viridiplantae > Streptophyta > Magnoliopsida > Poales > Poaceae > Avena > Avena sativa. Next base: position 692,477,466 of record OV702289.1, read on the forward strand.
AAGTGCATGATACCATATGTGTAATGGTATGGGTAACTTGTGTACTGATGGCATGATAACATTAGTCTATCCGAGATGTCCATAATGATCCACAAGTATAGGGGATGTATCGTAGTACTTTCGATAAGTAAGAGTGTCGAACCCAACGAGGAGCAGAAGGTGCTGGCTAGTGGTATGGATCAGGAATTCTCTGCAAATACTTAGCAAACAGATTTTTAGGGATTTTCGATAAAGCAAGTAAAGAAAGTACGAGTAAATAAAAAACTGTAGGAATAAATGCAGCAAGTGGCCCAATCCTTTATGCAGCAAGGACAAGCCGGTTGTATTACTTAAGATGACCAAACGTTCTCGAGGACACATGGGAAGACTGTCAAGTGTTTTCGCTTCATATAGCTGATTAATCTTCTCTAGCTTGCTAAGTGTTGTGTGGGTGAACCTGTGCTAATGTATCGCCCCATCCAAGACTAATACATACTTGTGATTAAACCCCTTGCAAACATCCGTAAGTACAAGAAAATATTTAAGGTAGAAACCTAACCACAGCTTTAAACTCTAAGACCCTTGCGTCCCTTGTGCAATGGTTTCCTAACGGGGGTTCAGGTTTCTGTCACTCCGGCAACCCCTACGATTAGTAGCCAAATACACAATGCATTCCCCTAGGCCCATATAGGTGAAGTGTCATGTAGTCGACGTTCACATGACACCACTAGAAGAAGTACACCACAACTTAAATAACAATCTATTGAATCTTTCTCAACGCAACTCCACTACTAACAACAAGACTTCTCCCATGTCCTCAGGAACAAATCAAACTACTCACAAGACATCATATGGATCATGATCAGAGATGGAATAATGATGCATAACAATCTGAACATAAACAATAATTCAATGGTTCACTCAATAGCATAAACTACAAAGAGTAATCAACACCGGGAAAATTTCCCCTATGAACTAATGCAAGATTCAACGCAATTGTTACAGCAATATGGAGATGGTGATGAGGGTGATGATGGTGCTGATGGTGATGGTGGTGATGATGATCCCGATGAAGTCCAGCTTGATGGTGGTGTTGATGGCGATGATCTCCCCTCTCCGGGAAGGAATTCCCCCGGCAGAAATTTGTCTTTCGAAGAGATCTTTCTCTCCCGGTGTTTTCCGCTCCGCAGAGGCAGTGGAATCTTTCTGTGGTCGCTCCCCGAGTCTTAGGGTTTCGGGAGGATGATATACGCCAGAGAGGAGAGGCTGGAGTGGGCCAGGGTGGCCACACCACCTCTAGGCGCGGCCTAGGCCTACCCGCGCCATGGGGTGGTGTGGGCCCCCTGTGGCCCACCTCCACTCCATCTTCTGGCATCCTTAGTCTTCTAAAAAAATAGGATTTTCCATATATTTTCCCAGATTTTCTGATCTTCACGAATTTTGCCTCCAAACAGCACCTTTTCCATCAGAATCCTGACTACAGCGGTTCATACTCTAAAAGTCATCAACCATGCAAAAATAGATGAAATAACATAAGTATCACCTCTCAATATGAAATATATCAATGAATAATAGTGAATTAAGACATAGAATAGTGATGCAAAATGGACGTATCAGTCCATATCAATAGTACTAACCATGTATCTGTTCATTTTCGTTTATGATCTGTTTGTAACTTTTGAGCAAAGTGCATGATAACATATGTGTGATGGTCTGGGTAATTTGTGTACTAATGGCATGATAACATTATACTAGCTAGGGTGCCCATAAAAAATCATATATAAATCACGATGCACTGCTCTAGATGTTTTAGGCTTTTGAAATTAGGATTCCTTGATAACAATAGCACTATTCATGGGTAACATTGGAGAGGATCCCTTGATAACAACAGCACTAGCCATGTATCTGCTAACTTTATGTTTATGTTCTGTTGGTAACTTTTGAGCAAAGTGCATAATAATATATGTGCACTGGTATGGATAACTTATGTTCTGTTGGCATGATAACATTAGATTACCTAGGGTGCACATAACAAATTCAAGTGTGTAATGTAGAATATCCCCTATTGGTACCATTGTAATGATTTTGGTAGTGTAATCCATAACTTTTACTTATATCTGTTGGTAACTTTTGAGCAAAATGCATGATAACATTTGTTGTATGATCATGGGTAACATTTTTGTTGGTGGTGCAATTGTTAACTTTTTGTTTATCTATGTTGATAAGTTTTTAGCTTCTTGTATGATAACATTAGTTTATGATCATGGGTAACTTATGTACTGATGGCTGGATAACATTATATTATATCTTTTTGTGTTTTTATTTTGTATGGTATTTTTAACATTATTTCATCTATATGTTAATTTTTGGTGTTGTTTTCCAGATTTTCTATGAGTTTGTGTGTACCATTTGTTTGTTTTTTTTGTTGAGTTTTGTATTTATGTTTTCATTTTAAATTGTTTGTAGTGGCCACGATGCCAAGAAAACAGAAGGCTGCTGCTGACGTTGTCGATGGTAAAAAATAGCCTGCCCGTAAACGTAACAGGGCATCTCCTTATGTTGTGACCAGTTTACTTGAATTTTTATCAGACAATCAGAAGACAGCAATTGAAAAAATGGAGCTTGACAGTTTGCAAGATATCAAGTGCTCATCACTGCACGACGCAGTTATGACCTGGTTTGTTAGTTTATATGACAAGCACACACGTGAATTTGTTGTGCCCGGTCGAGGAAGGATACCCCTTAATGAGGATACTGTATTCAGTTGTTTTGGGTTGCCGCTTGGGGAAGAGCCGGTACCATATTATGCTGATGCAGACATTCAGGCTTCCCTTGCGCCTGTTCTTTTTCCTGATGATGGCGACACTCCTTTGAGAACTCGAGTTTTTGAAATATTGAAGGATATGACTTCATATGGCAAAGAGTTCAAGCAAACATATGTCATGTACATTATGTCGACTCTTCTGTCACCGACCATCCGGAACCATGTTAGCCACAAGTTCTACCCTATCATGGTTAGTTTCCCTTGTCATGTCTGTTCTTTTTAATATCTATTTTTGGGTGGTAACTTATATGTTCTGATGTTGATAACTTTCTGTTTGTTGTGATAATAACCATTGTGTTTTAGGGGTGGTAATATTTTTGTATTTGGGTTATGGTGGTGTGTAACATATTTATAAGTTTTGTTGTTATGTTGATAGCTTCTTTTTCCATTATATAATTTTAGCACAACATTGGAAATGTGTCCAAGTTCTAGTGGTGCAAATTTGTCGCTGACCAGTTACACGAGGAGCTTTCTAATGGTACTCATACGCAGGCTTGCCTTTTTATCTTGCAGGTACACATTCCCGTTTTTAAATTTTTTGAATATTACCTTCTATGTTCAAATTTGTTGTATTTTTTAGTTAGTGTATTGATTGTATTCTTTTCTGATTTTTTAATTTTTTTTCACAGCTGCTTTATGTTGACTCACTTGATGTTAGCGGGTTAGATATTGATTTGCCGGAAGGGCGGTATGCTGTGAACATATGGTCCAGAGAGCTAATTGATCAAGTGTTAAAGGCTGATCTGCAGAATGATGGAAAAAGTTATGGAAAGCTGGAGGTAGGTTATACATTTTTGTAACATATGGGTTTTTATCTTGTGGATAACTTTTATGCTTAAGGGTTGGTAACTTTTTATAAAACTTCTTGATCACACTCATCATAAACTATGGGTAACTTATGTGTTCAGTGGATGGTAACATGTAGGTCACAATGTGGGTAATGTGTGTAATATGTAGAAAACTGGTTGATCACATTTGCTAATTTTGTATTTTTTTGATCGTGCGGTTGAATCCTCGGTATGGCATTAGCTTCAGACTATTTGGTGGTGCCCAAGGGTTCAACAAATGGTTTGACACTTGCGCAGACCCTCGTTGTTCAAATGAGGTAACATTTTTAGTATGTTGATAATGTATTGATCTTTTTTTTGTCTTGTTACTTTGTGTTCTTTGTTTTTATTAATGTTCGTGTTGTTTCTTTTCTTTTTATTTGTGCAGCAAAAAGCAGTGATAGCTAATCTGGTTGGCAGTTTTGCATCTGGTCTTTTTGGGTTAATGAGTACCCTTGTGCAAGGTTTGACGATGGTGCAAGGTAATGCTGGTGCTAAAATAGCGAAACAATTTACTGCCCAGTTTGGTGTTCATCTTGCTGCGCAACCTATGGGAGGAATCTTCATGGGTGGAGCTAGCTCAAGTGCTGCTCGTGGTGGTAGGGTTGCTCGAGCTGGGACTCGTGGAAGGAATGTTCCATGCAGTAATGTAGTATTGTCTCATGTTGTTCCTTCTGATGATACAATTCTGCCGAATTCAGACAGTAGTAGCTCTGATAATGATGATGACACCCTTGAGCCCCAATCAGACATCAGTGGAGATGACGATGCTGAACGGTATGTCCGTGCAGACAGAAAGGGGAAAGTTGTGGTAGGTAGTCATGTGGGTGGTTCTTCTAATGTCGATCTATCCTTGACTTCCCGGATTCTGCTGAAGATCAAAATAACAGTCCAGTACCAAGATCACTTGCCTCTCCTTATATGTCAGCACTGGAAGATAGGTCACCTGTTGCAGATCCTGTCTCATCGGCTAACCGGGTGACTGAGGCTGCTGTTTCTACTATTGTGGATGGACATCAACAAACCCCTCTGTGTGTCTATGAAAGGACTAGGAAGAAGAAGTCATGTACAGTCGAGGGGGTTGAAAATGAAATCAAGTCTCTTGTATGCAAAGAGCTTGGCATTACTCCTATCATGATGTAGTCTGCTATTTCTGGGAGGTATGAGCGAGCATATTATATTATCTTGGTCATTTTCTGTATTTTTTGTTAATCAGTGGATAACTTTACTATCTTAGTGTTGATAACTATAGCATTTTTCACATGATAACTTTTTTATGTTCATGTGGGTAACCCTTCTGTTTTTTATCATATAGCTCTTGGTTACCCTTGTATCAGATTGTCTATGTAATGTCCATATCCTATTTTGGGTATTATGTTGTAATTTTATGTTTTAAAGTTTGTAATTACTTTTGCAAACACATTTATTATGTATATGGGTAACTGTTTACTTTTTTGTGGATGGATAACTTTTATTAAATGTTATGGATAAGTTGTGCATTTATACCTGGATAACTTATCTATGTCAGTGTTGGTCACTGCAGTTTTTAAGACTGTTTTATAACTATAGTTAGTGTAATGTATGTGTTTCATTTGCATTTTTGTTTGTTCAACTTCATATAATAATTGATGTTAATTATTTATGACAACAAAAAAAATCATTGAAGAAGACATCTGTTGTAGCTACAAGGTCTTCACCACGGTTGGCAAAACAGCATTCTGCAGATGGTGGCACATCTATTATGGATATTTGTGGATCCTCTGCAATTCCTTCACCTACTCGTGTTGAAGGACCTGCTAATGATGATGCAAATCCTGATGTTGTGGATGCACCTGCTGAGAATCTTGAAGCTGTTATATCTGGTGGAGAAACAAGTGCCAATGCTGTTGCTATTGAAGATCTGTCTGTGACGAGTGCACATGCTACAGCTGTAGTAAGATTATATGTCGATGTGACAATGAATGTAGCTCAACCAGATTCAGGAGCTCCATTGATTAAGCAAACCAGTGATCAGCTTGTTAGCAGCAGCGTGTTAAATGCCAATCAGACGGACAACATCACGGAAGTTGATGCTGCCACCACATATGCTCCCCAGGTTGATGCCAATGTTCAGCCAGGTGGTTTTGTTTGTCCTGATGGCGTTGTTCTTGTTCCTACGTCGTCGTTATTCACCAACCTTGCAGCAGCTTCTACTTCTGTTGATGTGCCTGCAAGTCCTACTGTCTACTCGCTTGGAGATCCATCAACTCAGGGTGGGAGTGAAAATGAGCCTTCTAGCTTGGATGATAGTACCCAGGGAGATGTACAACCTGTTTTATCTGCTCCTTTGGTTCCTGCGTCGAGTCTTTTCGAGACCCCTATTAGCAGGCAGTCCCGTGTGTCTGATACATCTACTGGTCCTTCACCATTTGTTAGTGGACATGTTGGTGGAGTTGGAAGTTCTGAAGCTGAAGTTACCGTTATCAAGAAAGCAAAATTGGTTGCTCGTGATGGAAACTTGAGTCTTCCTGCTGGCATACCATTACATGTTTTATCTAGTTCTGTGATGTTGGCGCATCCGCCTGCTGCGAATCCTCCTGTTTATCCTATTGCTGGTGCCCCTGCGCAGCCCGCTCCTACTGCTGGTGCCCCTGTGGAGTCTGCTCCTACTGCTCCTGCTCAGCCTGATCTTCGTATTGTTGCACAAGCTGATCCTAATGCTGTGCCTGTATCTCGTGACACTTCTGCTGCTCCGGGTGATTTGTTCCATGTTTTTGAAGCAGAAGATGTTCTTCCTTTGTCTTGGGCACCTTCTCCTTGCACTGTTACACACCTCCATTTTGCTTCATATGTCTTATATGCTTGTTTTTGTAATGTAAAATTATATTCTATTAATGATGTTTTATTTCATGGTGGATCATGGGTTTTTATCATGACTGTGCATTCTTTTGTCTATCTTGATAACTTTATATATATGCTCTAGATCACTTTTATATATTAATGCTAATAACTTTAACTTAATTACGTTGGTAACCTACACTGTTTTTGTATTCAAATGTCCTGTTTTATAATTTTTCAAATGTAGCTCTAAGTGGTGGATTACTATACATATATTCATTGGTAACTAGTAGTTTAGTTAATATCATGTTTCTCTATGTGTTTTAAACTTCATGCAATCTTAGAAGAAAAACCTCCATGCTAGATGTATAATTTTAGTCATATATATAGTTGTCATGAAGTATGGATTAACATGTTTTCTTTGTATGCAACATGTAACAGATTATATAACATTAACAATATTTTTTTTGTTTGGTCCTTTTTTCTTCTTGTCTTTCTTTTTTGGGACTTACTCTATGCAGCTGTTAACTTATTGAACTTACCGATAACAAGTGGTGATAAAAATGAGGGTGTGGATGATGGATCTAGTTAATTGTTCTTTGGATGACAAACTTGAAGATCATCGTTTTGATGACTGTTTGGGCTTGGGTTTCATGGCGGTCGGGCTATCTTTGATGGAGGTTCTGTTTTATGGTAGTCGTAGTTTAAATTAGGTTGCAGCTTATGGGAACTTTTATTTTGTGATATGTCCTTCATGGAACAATTTGTGCTCTAATTTATATGACTCTATGTTTGTGTGATGTAATTAAACTACCCTTATTGTTTAATATATGTTTATGCTTTTCAATTTTTTCTTGTGGTGATAAACATGTGGTACTTTTTTCCACATGGGGTCCGCCATTTCTATCCTTTTTCATTTGGACATTTCCTTTTGTCTTTTCTTTAATCTTTTTTGTAGTGTATCAACAAATGATGAAAATGTAGTTATTTCTCTTGATGATCTTTTGGTTGAAAAGATTGGTTATCAAGGTGTTTGGAGCTTTACGAAAGATACCAAACAGTTGAACCAGACTAATTGTTCCATTCTAGGTATTGAAACAAAATTGTTTAGTTCTTCTTTTTGTATTTGAATGGATATTTTTTATGTACTGCATTTTTTTGTTGTAGCTGTTCCTGATTATTCAACTCCTGGTATTAGTTCTGCTCTTCCAGTTGCTGTCGCTGGCAGTGTTACACCTGCGACGCGGCTGCGCACTGTTAGACTTATTCATCCTTCCAAGACTCTTCTCTCTCTGTTCTCCTATACTAGGACAACTGCTGAAGAAGATGCATTGTATAAAAAGATTATCATACACACGCGTAAAGAGAATAATTCGAAGATTAGGAAGTATGTGCATGTTCTTTTTTTACAATCTTTTACCCCTTTATTAATCTCTGTTGGTAACTTTTGTACTTTACAATTGGTCACTTTCACTGTTTTATGGTTGATAACTTGACTTTTTTATGGTACCTTGGTTGATAAATTGTACTAATCCTGGTGGGTCACTTGTACTATTTTTAGTGGATAACTCTTAGTTTTTACAGTGGATAACTTGAACCCTTTTTTGGTACTTGTTTGATAACTTTTATTACTACTAGTGGATCACTTGTATTGTTTCATTGCTGATAACTTATTATTTTCATAGTGGATAACTTGTATTGTAATCATTACATATGTTTTATTGCTGATAACTTATTGTTTTCATAGTGGATCACTTTTACTGTTTATGGTTGATAACCTGACCTTTTTGGTATCTGGATGATAAGTTTGTACTAATGCTGGTGGGCACTTGCACTATTTTTAGTGAATAACTCTTAGTTTTTATAGTGGATAACTTGAACCTTTTTTTGATACTTGTTTGATAACTTGTATTACTACTGGTGGATCACTTGTACTTTTTGTTGCTGATAACTTATGGTTTTCATAGTTGATAACTTTTATTCTAATCATTACATATGCTTTATGTTTTTGTAGCACACCGATTTGTAACATTGACCCAATGTGGGTGACAACTAGTGATTTTGCTAGAAGTGTGATGCCATATGGCGAGCTTTCAAAAAATATGTGTGATCTTGCTATTTCCGCAATGCAAGATAATTGTCCATCCAACAAAATTATATTTCCTTATATCGTGACTAAATATCTGTTGGAGGGAAGATTCACCGCCACTCTTGTTCGGAGGTCATTCAGAAGAGATGACAACTACAAACTCAGCCACAAACATATGGTATGCGGTCTAATTTGATTGTTTATTGTTTTTAATTTGTTGTATGCAGTTGATAAGTTCAGATCATAATGTATGGTAACCATTGCTAATTTGTGTTGATACTCTTTCATTTCTGCCTGGGTAACCACTGTTTTTTTTTCTGCATGTGCCCCTACTTATTTTATGTTCATTTTTTCTGTAGCTTTGCTTTGTTGTCCTTCAGGAGCTTCGGACTAAAAAGGATCCTATGGCCATTGGTACATGCTTTCTGTTAACATGCCTGCCAAAAGGTTTGAGATTCTTGACTCGCTCCGTGGTGAAGCTAATGTAGAAATGATTGAACATGCGACCAGGCTAATGGAAGCAATAAAGAGAATGTACATCGTCAATTATTCTGATTCTAGAAGACAGATTGAAAATTTTGAGTTGATGCATGTCCCTGTTCTGAAGCAAGTTGGCAGGTTAGTGTTATTCATATTATGGCATCATTGTTTTCTGTTCTTGTATAGTTATTAGTTTGTTTTGTATGCATGTAATTATATTTTGGTTTTGTATAATCATTGATATTATATTGTTTATTCTCTATTTTTTGTTTTTCAGCACTGATTGTGGTTTCTTCATGCTCAAGAACCTTGAATTGTGGAATGGAAGCGTTGCGCCTTGTATTTGTCAAGATATGATGCCGGGAATCAAGAAAAAGATGACTTCTTTTTGGTTGAACCACCCTCGTAATGTACTCTTGAATTGGAGGTCACTTTTGGAAGATAATAAGTTCTGAGGTAGTTTTCCCAATTTATCCACAACCTTGCATGTTTTTTATCCAGTCATAATTCTGTAAGTTATCCACACTGTTATATATAAGTTACCCATGTTATACATGTTTTCTTATATATGAGTATTTTTTATGCTTTCTTTCTACTTTCAAGTTTTTTATTGTAGTTTGTTAGGCACACTCAATTCTGTTTGATAATTTGTCTATTGATGATTTTGTGGGTTAATTTCTACGTATAAGCATGGATAACTGTAGTTTTTAGCTACTGGATAACTTCTACTTGTATGCATGGATAACTGTTGTGTTAGAGGTTGATAACTTGTAGTCATATGTCTGGATAACTTCTGTTTTAAATAGTCTAGCAATGTTTTGTTGGGTAACTTCTACGTATAAGCATGGATAACTGTAGATTTCTCTATTGGATAACTTGTACTCGTATGAATAGATAACTTATGTGTTAGCTGGTGGATAACTTGTATTCATATGTATGGATAACTTGAAACCACAGAATGTATAGCATGAACTATCATACGTAGAAACAACAAAGATATCGTTGGCATATTGTGTTACATAAACATTCTAATACATATGTTGTTTTGCACGGTTTGTCTAGATTTGGTATCCTAGCAGCTTCAACTTTTCCTGGCATTTGCGGATGGTGTGACCTTCGGCACCACAGTGGCTGCATTTCTTTGATTTCTTTGTAGCAAGGTCTAGTGGATTTTTGTTTGCTATCTGTCTTGGTCGCCCTTTTGTTACTGACTTCTCCGGGTTCTTTATGTGCTTTGTTGATGACATGTGAGATCCCGATATGCTTATTGTTTGAACTGCTGCATAGTTGCTTGTTGACTGTTCATTATTTGGTGGGGCAGTTGTCGGAGGTGTCACACTTGCGTCGTTAGGAGCACTAGACGATGGCATAGTAATTGCTTCATTTTCAGCTTCTCTTGCGTTCCTCTCTTCTCTTCTTGCTATCACATCTAGCTCTTGTTTCATTTCCTTCAAGTGTTTCCTGATGATTTTTCTTCCATCATCTGTCTTTACTCCTATCTTTGCAGCTCTGGCAAACTCTTGTCTGTATGATGCAAACACCATCATATTTCTTGATTCTTCAGGCATCTCTTTCTTTCCTTGTTTATGTTTGTCATTTGTTTCAGCTAGGATAGTTTCCGCGTCCAATGTCCACATTTTTAGGATGTACCTATCTGGGATCTGATGGACTTTTATATGCGTCATCACTTTTATAATGTGGCAGTACAGCATACCGTCACGATCGAATTTGCAGCAGTTGCATTCATATGTTCCTTCTTCCCAGTTTGCAAATACCCTATAACTTCTATAGCCATAGTGTGGGACTGGAATCCTTGTTATGCTCAGTTCAAACTGGTAGCCATTGAGGTGACCGCATTGGTATGACATGCTCTTTCGCATCTCACTCTGAAACCTGAAGAAAAAATTTCTCGTGTATGCCTTTGCCATTTGTCGCTCCATTATACTTCCACACCACCACTCTGGGTCCATCAAAGTTGTATCACACTCTGCCTTTAGCTCAGCATTGTAAATCTTTTCTTGTACCGACATGTACTGTTGTACAAACTCATAAACGGAGTTGCTTGATTTGACGTAACGCCTGAGCACTGCGTTGAACCCTTCGCTTCTTGCTGTTATCTGAAGGAATGGGAAAAAGGCGTGCATAAAGTATGCTGGTACCCAAACCTTTCTTTGTTCCCATAGTGAAAATAGATCCACATTGTCATGGACATTATGAGTATTTATCATATGCATCCAAGCCTCCTCAAATTCATCCGGTGACAAGCTGTTGTTTACACATGCATTGAAAGCGTCGAGCAGCTCTGGATGGTTAGCCATGAATGTCCCTATTTTCTTAGTTGCATTCTAGATGACGTGCCATCTGCAATTCCTATGAGTTGCATCTGGGAAAACGACACTTATAGCACCACCCATGGCAGCGTCTTGATCTGTTATTATATTTTTTTGGTGCTAAGACGTCCATTGCCAGTTTGAACATTTGAAACAGCCACACAAAGTTGTCCTTGATCTCTCGACGCACGAACCCGCATCCAAACTGAACCGATAGTCCATGGTTATTTATCCCAATAAATGGAGCGCATGGTAATTTATACCGGTTCGTTAGGTAGGTAGTGTCGAATGATATGCAATCATTATATCCAGACTTGTATGCTCTTTGTGATGCCCCGTCAACCCAAAACAGGTTCTCAATCCTGTCCTCTTCATCAAATGTAAATTTGTAGAAGAAATCTGGATCTTCTGCCTTCATTTTTTCGAAGTATGCCAAGGTGTCTTGCATGTCGTGGTGATTGTTTTCACTGCGAAAAGAAGCCCTTAGGTTCGCCACATCCCTTTCTATGTATGGCACATTATTTAGACTGCCATAGAAACTTGCCATCAGCTGCATCTGCTGGCATGTTTCGATGTTGCATGCACGGAGCATCCGCAAGAACACGTTTTCTTCTGCTGGTATGTTCCGGTGCGAACGCAAGAACCTTGTTAATGAAGGTTTTATTATCAGGGGATGGTTATGTTCATCCGATGAATGCTGAACATACCACCATGCATCCTTCCTCTTGACATATAAGTGTGCTGTGCACCCAGTCCTTGGATGTGTATTTTTTCCTCTTCTTGACACAAGATTTTGGGTTTTGTGTGTCTTCCTTTTCTTCGTGAGGTTTACCAGATTTTGTGCACACAAGATACGCCTTATTTATCTCATTTCTTATGTATTTTCTTGACCAATCTATCCTTATTACAAAACCCTTCCTCTGTGAATATGCCATGTAGTGTTCTCTAGCTGATTCAAAACTGTCAAAGCGCATTCCATCTGTTGGTGGTTGTGGTGTAGAATGTACTTCATCTTTGGCATCATTGTGTGCATTATTCTCCCCATCTTCATTTGAATCTGCTGTGTGTACTGTTGTTTCTTCGATTGTGCCACCCGTGGTTGTTTCTTGTGCAGCTTGTTCAACTATAGTATACATGCAGTCATTGTCACTATGTTCTTCAGTTTGGGCATCACCTGTTATGCAAATAAACACAAGTTATCATTTCTGTTTTTTTGCAGGTATGGGTAACCACAATGAAAAGTCATGGATAACAGAAGATAAAATTCATTGGTAACTTATCCCTATCTAGTGGGTAACCTTTTAGGACAACATGTTTTTTTCGTAGATATGTTGGTTGTCTTTGAATGGCAAGTCACACACAACACTTTTGTATAAAATGTAGTATTGATATTTTGTGTTAAAGTCTACATAAAAGCTTGGGTAACTATAGTGCTAGCTATGTGGATAACTTGAATCTATCTATCTGGATAACTGCTTAATACAATGGGTGATAACTTGTATTTATATTCCTGGATAACTGATGTATAAACTGGTGGATTAGTTATTCTATCTTTTTTTTTTGCAGGAATGGGTAAATATAATGAAAAGTCATAGATAACAGCAGTTCTAATAGGTGGGTAACTTTTTAAACTAGCAAGTATTCATAAACATATCGACTGTCTTTCCAATGTTTAGTCACACATAACACTTATGTATAATTTGTAGTGTTTATATTGTTGTTAAATTCTATCATCCACGTATGGGTAACTATAGTGCTAGCTATATGGATAACTTGCACCTACGTGCCTGGATAATTGCTGAATTAAATGGTTGATAACTTGAGTAATATCACATGGATAATTAATTTAAAAACTTGTGGATAAGTTGTACTCATATGCCTGGATAACTTGTACTGATATGCCTGGATAACTGTAGTTTTAACTAGTGGATAACCATATGCCTGGATAACTTCTGCATATAAGCATGTATAACTGCAGTTTTAGCTAGTGGATAACTTCTACTCATATGCCTGTATAACTTCTACTCATATCCCTGGATAACTGCAGTTTTAGCTAGTGGACAACTTGTACTCATAAGCATGGATAACTGCAGTTTTAGCTAGTGGACAACTTGTACTCATATGCATGCATGGATAACTTGTACTCATATGCATGGATAAGTTCTACATTTAAGCATGAATAACTGTAGTTCTAGCTAGTATATAACTTGTACTCATATTCATGGATAACTGCAGTTTTAGCTAGTGGACAACTTGTACTCGTATGCATGGATAACTGTAGTTTTAGCTAGTGGATAACTTCTACTCATATGCATGGATAACTGATGGCCCAAAATATATCGAGCTCGTTGGGGAACCCCAAGAGAAAGGTATGATGAGCACAACAGCAAGTTTTCCCTCAGTACGAAACCAAGGTTATCAATCCAGTAGGAGCAAGGAAACACCCCAAACGTGTAGCTAGCTGAACGTTGGCAGGGTGCACTACCGGTGCCAGCAGCAACGTGGAGACCTGCACAACACAACCACAGAACTTTGTCCCCAACTTGCGATAAGGTTGTCAATCTCACTGGTTTTGCTGAAAACAAAGGATTAAACGTACCGAATGGAAGAAAGTAATATTTTGCAGAAAGTAAACACGAAGTAGTAAACAGTTTATAGATTGTATGTAAAAGAAAAGGACCGGGATCCATAGTTCACTAGAGGTGGCTCTCCTTAAGATAGATAACATGCTGGGTGAACAAATTACAGCGGGGCAATTGACAAACATCGAGAAAGCAATACATGCATATACTAATCATCTTGACTCCTTTGAAACTTGATTGGGCATTACAACACTATACATAGACCGCCATCCAACTGTATCTATGACTAATAATCCACCTTCAGGTTATCATCCGAACCCCTCCAGTATTAAGTTGCAAGCAACATATTATTGCTTTACGAATTGCATGTAATGTAAACAATAGATTGTTCTATGAACAAAGGATTGTTGTTTTCTCCCTAGTAGCAACAACACATCTAGTACCTTAGAGATTTCTGTCACTTCCCCAGATTACCAGAGGCATGAACCCACTATCGAGCATAAATACTAACTCTTGGAGCTGCTAGCATCTACTTGGCCAAGATAGCTACTAACAACGGAAAGCATGCAAGATCACAAATAACAAAGACATGATAGAATCAATAATCAATCTGAAATAGCATCTCAATATCCATCGGATCCCCGCAAACACAACATGCAGAATTACAAATAGATGATCTTGATCATGAACGGAGCTCACAAGATCTAAACATGAAAGCACAAAGGAGGAGAAACAGCCATCTAGCTACTACATGGATCCATAGTCCAATGATGAACTACTCACGCATGACACTGGAGGCTTGCATGGTGATGAAGAAGGCCTCCAGGGTGAATTCCCCTCTCCTGCAGGGTGCCGGGAAGAGCTTCAGATCCTTCCCGATCTAGGGATGAAGATGACAGCGGCTACATACTCTTTCGTGGATTTTTGATCGGGTACTTAGGGTTTTTGTCCCGAGGGCATCTTATAGGCGGAAGGAGAGGCCGAGGGGGTGCTGGGGCCAGCCAGACCACTCCTGGCGCGGGCCAGGCCTGGCCGTGCGGCCAGGTGGGGTGGCCGGCCCCCATCCCTTCTCCGTCTCGTATTCTGGTATCTGATGACTTCCGGAAAAATAGGCACTTTGGCTTTTGTCCCGTCCAATTCCGAGAATATTCATTTTCTGTCTTTCCTGGAACCAAAAACAGCAGAAAACACGCAGCTGACACTATGGCTCTTGTTAATAGGTTAGTCCAAGAAATCATATGAAAAGTACTCCAAAGTGTGGACAAAACACAAGAAAGTGGATAAAACCAAGCATGGAACATCAAAAATTATAGATACATTTGCAATGTATCAACATCCCAAAGCTTAACTCCTGCTCGTCCTCGAGTAGGTAAGTGATAAAAAGAAAGAATAATTTTTGAGGTGACATGCACCATCAAAGACTTGATCAAAGTATTTGTAAAACATTCAAAGCTAAGATCATAGTACTTCAATCATAACATGAAAGACAAAGTTCTAGCAATAAGACAAAGAAACTATGATGCAACATGAAAAGGCACAAACAAAAGATTCATGAATAACAATGCTTTGCAAGACGTTTGTTTGTTTCACATAAAGAAAACATAGCATAATAGTATTCAGCTTGTCCCTCATAGAGTAGCAAATATAAATGCATAGGACACCTTCAAAGTTCATAAGAGTGACTAGATGCAAATAGTTTAAAACAAGCAATATCAAGATATGCATCAATCAACTAGTCTTGGGACAATGCACATAGAACTAAGAATGGCCACTATGCTCTCAAAGTAAGTGCATAAAGGTAGAAGGTGGAGACTCAATATAATGGTGGAAGAAAGGCCTTCATAGAAGGAAGTAGGGATTCAAGTCTCATAAAGAGCTTCCAAAAATTATGGTACTTATAGATTTCAGATCTCATTGCCCCTATGATAAGCATCTTGAAGGTGATTAAGCTTAAAGTGACACGAGTAAGAGGATATGCTTGACAAGTTATAAACCGAAATCTCATGCCCCTTACTTACGAAGACCGAACCTCATGCTACTCAACTTTAGTCACGAGTAAGCTCTTGTCATTGTAAGTACATGTGTATCATAAAGAACCACCAATGGGTACCCCTTGCACATGATACAGGAGCTATCCCATAATCAAAATGACAAGGCCAGTAGACAATGAGCATCTCATCGATCTTTTTATTTGCTATTTGCATAGGTTTTTATTGAGGATGCTTCATAGAGTGCTCATTATAGTGATGCTACAAGTTTCCACCATGATTAGGCATGGATTAGGCTAGCGGCCCAGGCGTTTCTCTAACACACATACAAAATCCATGATCTTACAAGTTCCACTTTTATTTCACATGGCCGGGATCCATAAGCAAAAGAACATGATATCAACGGGGTACAAAGTACAAGTTCAATGTTGAAAGCGTTCCCCATGATACATGGTTCTGCTAATTTCAACTTATAAAGCGCAAGCATATACGCAACAAAGAAGGACCCAATGGTTCAAGTTTATTAGATGCAAAAAATTAAAGTGTGCCATCAAGTTCGTGAGAGCTTTAATCACTAGTTTTCTCATAACAAGTTTAATTTGGAAGGTAAACAAAAGCATGAATATACTTGGAATAGCATAAGCTAGTAGGTAGGTATGGTGTACTCTTTGGAATAACTTGGTTTAGGGAGTTGGATGCATGATTGGAACTCATACTTGGTTGTGGAGGCTAGCAAAAGACACAACTATGCATGAAACAATAAAAATGAAGCGTTTGGAAGAAACCTGGGATTTTTATTGATGAAGAAGGGGATGCCTTGGGCATCCCCAAGCTTTGACGATTGTACTTCTTGGATATTTCTTGGGGTGACACGCGTGGCATCCCCAAGCTTGAGATTTAGTCCATCCTTCATCTCATTACTCATTCCTTCCGTACACCTGAAAATTTTCCTTAATACAAAAATTCACACAATCTTTATTAGCAACATTAGTGCACTCAAGATAATAAGTCTTAAGGTTCAGTTCTAACACCAAATAAACTTCAATTAGAACACTAGCTACTGAAGCACTTCCCTCAAAAAGCTCAATTCCCCAAAAGAACTCAAAAAGGAACCAACAAGAAGCAAATGCAGAAAATGGCAGAAATCTGTCAAAACAGACCAGCAGGTAAAGACGATTTTTTTTGAAGACCTTCTGTTGCTCAAATCAAAAAGTGTTGAACTAACGAACGTTAGATAACAACCTGGGGAAGAAGTACAAAAATTTACGACTTAAAAAGACGTTCAGAGATTTTACACGATTTTTTTTACGGTGAAGCACAGAAATCTGTTTCGGGACAATAACTTTCCCAATCATTACTTCTCTCTCATTAGAGGTTACTCTTGGAAGAAAAAGCAAATAAAAAGGATAAGGAGCGGTTATTACTGAAGTATTTGTTGGGTCCGCAGCATAGAAAACAAAAAAATTCCTACGATGAGAACTATACGCCAAGATCTATCTACTAGGTACAAAGCAACGGGTGGACATACATCCAACGAGAACTTACCCTCGAAGACAACGAGTTTTGTTAACGAGTAGGAACTCGTGGTTGATGTAGTCGTACACTTGCCGATCTCAAGATCATGAGGAAGTTCGAGCAGGTCCGGCTCCAGCACGTCCCTCAGATCCAGCTCAAGCACCACCAAGTCTAGCACTGCAAAGCAGCGGTGCATCTGTGATCGCACACACGTCCGGTACCCCGACAACCTCCGTCCCTCGCTCCAGCAAAGCAGCGGAAGCAACAACTCCTTTCTAGATAAAGCCACTGGGAACATATATCTCGCTAATCCGAGACCATGGGGGAATAATACTAGAGGGGGAGAGAGATCCTTCACAAGGAGGTGTGAGTGAGAAGTGAGGAGGGGGTGGCCTTTTATAGGAGGAGGGGGGTGCCCATCCTTCATGGCCGGCGCATGGAGGGGGTGACCCTTCACCTCCTCCATTCATGTGGTGGTAACCCCTCCACATTAAAATGCCCCTTCACATTCTCTTTTAAAGTCTCCACTTTAAATGCATTAAATTTCTCCAAATTTAATGCTCTCTCATTTAATAAAACTCTTTTATTATTTTTATTCAGAATTTTGTTAATTACTTTAATTAACAAACATTCACATAAAACCCCCTGCAACATTTCAATATTACATGCAGAACGAATTTCAGCATTTTCACCCGAAACAGTTTCGGTGTCTATTGAAATAATTTCAGTGCTTTCTTAAATCTTTATCTGAAACATATTTGCTCCAAATGGTGTCGGTATCCCTTAAGTGTGTCACCCTACGGTTCGCGAATAATGCATACATGATCGAGACCCCTCTCCGATCAATAATCAGCAGCGGGATCTAGAGATCCATACTGACTCCTACACATTCAACGATGACTTCTGTGATCGTGAGAACCTTTAATGCTAGTAACTAAATCCCTTTGTCCCGCGATATATTACATATCCGAGATTCGATCATCGGTATCTCCATACCTAGTTTGATCTCGTTACCGACATGCACTCTTTTCTCGTTCCCGTGATATAACATTCTAGTGATCACATCACTTGCTTGCAAGCTATTTCAATGTGATATCACCGAGAGGGCCCAGAGTATATCTATCCGTCATCGGGATGGACAAATCCCACTCTTGATCCATGAGCCTCAACATAACACCTTCGTAGCACTGAACCCACCTTTATAGTCACCCTGTTACGGTGTGACGTTTGATGTTATCAAGATACTCTTCCGGTGTTAGCAATTAACATGATCTCATGGTCTAAGGATAAAGATTACTTCGTATGATCTTATAGCAATATAAACATAATGACTTTGATCGTAATGCTATACTTCGGATGAATGTTCATCACATCATTCCACCAATGGTGTGACCTTGTTATTAACAACATCCAATGTCCATGATCAGGAAACCTTGATCATCTTGTTAATCAACAAGCTAGTCTATAAGAGAGGCATAACTAGGAACTCTTTTTGTTTATTAAACACACATGTATTGATGTTTCCGATCAATACAATTCTAGCATGTAAAATAAACATTTATCATAAACATGGAATAAGATAATAACCACTTTATTATTGCCTCTCGGGCATATTCCCTTCAGTCTCCCACTTGCACTAGAGTCAATAATCTAGTTTGAAAAACTTTGCGTATTGAACACCTATGGCTTTCTGGTGTTGCATATACGCTATTGCTAGTGGTTAACATAATCTCTAGATCTGACAGTTTCAGGTCCGTGTGTATTTGCATGTCTCTGCGTCTCTACGCATCACTCATTCTCAAATGAGATGGCATTGTATAGATTTGGTCCTTTGGTGAGACCTTTAGTTCGTTCGGCTCAAAATATGTTGATATTATTGTCACACAATATATCTTCATAGTATTAGCCCACTTTGAACCACACCTAGTTTGATAACAAACTACTTAACACAAATGACCTCCTTTGCTGCTACTATAGCAGTCATATACTTAGCCTTTTGTTGTAGTATCCGTCACAATGTCTCAACTTTGGAACTCATCCAAATCCATCATGGAACATCCTTTCCATTACATTGTGCCACCCATAGTCTAAATTGAGATAAATTTAATTTGTATCTTGTGACAAAACTAGTATCAATGTAACACTTTACAATGAACTACCTTTAACTATTTGTCACTTATACATTATACATTCTTAGTTCTTCCAAAGCTCATAAGAATATCTTTACTATTGTCCAATGATCATCTTATGAATCATTCTGGTATATGCTCATAACATTTAGAGCATAGGACATTCTGGATATATACATATCATGGTATAATCGATCAAAATCTTCATGTGATTTTACTCACCAAGTGTTGAAACACTTGAATTTTGATACAATCCTTTCCATGCAGCAAGAACCTTTCTTGTTGTTTCCATATTGAACCCTTTCAATATCTCATATATGTATGTCTGGCACAACCATATTAGCGCCTTAATCTATCCATATAGATATTGATGCCTAATATTCCGGGTTTGCCTAAGTCTTTCATCAAAATCTTATTTTAATGAAATTCTTAACTTGTGTCAATACAAGATACATCATTTCCAATCAACAATATGTCCTCTACATAATGTATTAGAAATATGTCTCAGCGCTCCCACTTAATTTCTTGCAAATGCAAGCATCTTCATCATCTCCGATGAATTTAAACTCTTTTAACAGTTTCATCATGGTGAAGATTCCAACTCGCTATGCTTACTTCAACTATTGAAGTTTGCATGCCCTTTTAGCACCCTTTGAATTAACAAAACCCTTCGGACCATGTCATGTACATATCCTAGGTTACCGTTCTATTAGAAGAACCTTGTTTTGTTTATTCAACTACCATATACCAAATTATATGTAGTGGTTGCTAAATTAATCCGTCAAGACTATATATCGCTATGAAAGATCAAATCTTGTCATAGTCAACTCCTTGAACATTGTCGTAAACTTCTTTCCGACATGTCGACTATTTCATAGATGTTAAACATCCATGTCTTATTTCTTTATAGATCCAAACACGACCAATAGGCTTCACGCCTTTCCGGAGGGTCTTCCAAGTTCAGAAACTTGTTTTCTCATGTATGGATACTATCACGGATTCTATAAATTCTAGTCATTTTATGGAGTCAGGGCCCATCATCGCTTCTTTGCATGTAGTCGGTTCATCATTGTTAAAACAATAACGACTTGCTTATCAAATCTTACTATTTGATTCTTACCGACCCACACGGTTCTATAGGAACTCTAATCTCCGAGATCACACCTTTTGTAATCACGAGAGCCATGAGCATTGTGGCCACCACCGGGACACTTTTCGGCGCTGCGCTACTTAGCACATATAGCTAAGGTTCAACAACCTTATCAAAGTTCTATTGTCCTCCCACTTAACTTTTCACGAAAAATTCCTTCTCAAGAAACTTGACGTTCCAAGTAACAAACTGTTTTGTCCTCGGTGTTATGGAGAAATTCCCAACAAATTCTTTGGGATAACCTACAAAGACGTGCTTATCCTACTTTGGTTGTAAACATTTTACTTATGCATAGCATACCAAAATTTAAGAAAAGACAATTTGGGTTTTATCCCAAACCATAACTCACATGGTGTCATTTCAATGGATCACGATGATGCTCTTTTCAGTGTAAAAGCGGTAGTCTCTAAAGCTTCAATCCTTAAAACATAATGGCAGTTTTATAAATGACACCCTTGATCTTACCATGTCAAACATGGTTTGATTTTATCTCTCGAATATGCCATACTCCTATGGTTTATCGGGAAACACAAATCATGGAACAATTCCTCAAGTCTTACGTGTTTTTGCTAAACATGTAACTCAAATATCTTACTTTATGATCGAATCATAAACTCTTTATTTTCTTGTTACAATGATTTTCCACTTCATCTTGAAAGTCTTTGAACAATTTTCAAATGTTTCATACTTCTTCCTTGTTAAGTAAATATACAGATATATTCACTCAAATTTTCGGAGAAAGCATATGAAGCAAAAAGATCCATCGCATATGGCTACACATAATGGACTATGCACATCAGCATGCACAATTTCCAATAAGCTAGTCATCCGTTCCTCTCTGGCCTATGGATGGAGTTTCAATTATCTCAAGGAAAGTCTCACATGCGTCAATTGATCAAAATCAAAGACTCCAAAAATCCATCAACATGGAGTTTCTTCATGTTTTCTTTCAAATATAATTTAAACAGCGATGTCACTTCATAAGTGATCTTTCAATCATTTGTCTTGTGACATTTTAGCAATAGTGTTTATGGATGTGATTTCTTCAACTAGACTTGTAAAAGTTCATCCATCCTTTATGCAATACGGTAATTATTTGAATAGCCATTGTTCTCATGATACCGGAACAAAATAACAATTATTTAAACAAATCTTGAAGGCTTGGTTTGATGACAACGAAAAACACAATAACACTTTATTTGTTTTCGATGAACATCATCACTCATTCTTTTGCTGGTTGCTTAGGCCATTGTAGTTCATGAATTGCGTTGTCCTGTATGACACTTCATACCAACCAATTCGGTATCCAATACCTAAGAACCACATTGTTTAACAAGCAAGGAATATAGCCATAACATGTATATCTTCTATATACCTAAGTTGGACCTTTTATTTTCTGCCAAATATTTTATAGATTCTCTTTCAGCAATTCCTTTTCTTTTAAAAGAATCTATCAACATCAATAGTGGTGTCATCAACATGACACATGGTACAAAGCGTATATAGTCAAATAGTTTGGACTTGCACTTTGAAGTCGATCACCATCATCAAATGTTTGGTGTTCTTTAAAAATCCATTCTTTAGTAATCTATTAGTGTAGTAAACATTTTACTTACATCTTCTATTCATCCTTATCATGACAACTTTCATGATCAAGCTACTATAGCCTATAAGGAAGAATCGCGAGTATAATATCAGTTCCCCAAAACCTTTTTGGTAGATTCGGGTGCCTAGCATCTCCATCCTTCACAAATTCTCATACAATATGAGAACATGTATTTTGCTAAATTATACTCTATCATAATGCAACCAAAAACATTGTTTTAGATATCACAATATCTTTCACACATGATGGTTTCTGAAACAATTTTCAGCTCCAATATAATCTTGATATTAAAACAACCTTTTGAATATCAATAATCATGGAGGCAAACATGATACATTAGATACTAACATTGGAATTCTTACTCTTGATTTAATACTACTTATTAAACTTCATGGAGTAAATAGAGTTTGCTAAAAGTTTGCAATAGGACTTATAAACTTTAAATTGACATTCGAAACAATACGATACCAGTTTGTAAAGTAAATATCCAGAATTCTATAGTTCTATTAACTCAAATAAAAACTAAGCATAAGGCAGAAAACGAATGCCAATGACTATAACAAACTATGCAAATTCACTTTGATTTAATTTATGACAAATTTGGTTCGACTAATCCAAATTTGAAATGAACTCCCACTCAAAAACGACATCCCTCGTGCCTTTTTGGTGATTACATGAACCAAATCCACTACACCAAGTCCGATCATCACGTGAGTTGATGTAGCTTCAAAGGCGAGCATCTATATGGGCATCATATCAACTATATGACTCATGCTTAACCTTTCGGTCCGTGTTCCGAGGCCATGTCTGTACATGCTAGGCTCGCCAAGTAAGAACCTTAGTACTCGCATGTGTAAAACTGTCTTACACCCGTTTGTATGAAAGCGTAGAGTCGAGTACAC
Source organism: Avena sativa (assembly GCA_916181665.1). Taxonomy (NCBI): domain Eukaryota; kingdom Viridiplantae; phylum Streptophyta; class Magnoliopsida; order Poales; family Poaceae; genus Avena; species Avena sativa. The sequence goes on from OV702289.1 coordinate 692,500,684, forward strand.
CCGATCATCACGTGATGTCTCGAAATACGATCCACAAAATGGTGCATACTTAAGGAAGAACACATTTTTATCTTGATATCTAAAAGAGGGATCATCTTACAATGCTACAGAAAGCGCCAAACTAGCAGTATAAGATGCTAACATCTAATGTGTAAAGTGAGATGATATGGTCCATGCATTTGATCTCTATCACTTGCATCGTGGTATGATCTCTATCATTCCTTTGTGTGTAAGGCCAAGGTCTATGGAACTTACACGTTGAGTGTGTTGTAAGAGTATCTATCATACATCTACTTACAACAATACCATATCAATACACTAGCCCAGCAATGATCTAAACTAGACGCCGCTAATTTATGAATTGCAAGTTTTACGTGGCTTAGGGCTTTCGGAGATAGAACTGTTCTTACCTACGAACATGAACCACAACAAGGATAACTAAGTTATTAGCAACTCGTTGTAAATCAGATATTGACTATAGTAGGAGAGACAGACACCCGCTAGCCACTTATGCAAAATAAGTTGCATGTCAGTCGTGGAACCGGTCTCATGTACGATGACATGTAAGGTTGGTCCGGGCCGCTTCATCCCACTATGCCACCAATATCCAAAATACATAGAATATGCAATAACATGATCATTATCGCCCACATATCAACATATGTGTACTACCCGTGCTAAGCACCTACGCATAGATCAGGCTTTGATACCACTGTTGGGTCCGCAACATAGAAAACAAAAAAATTCCTACGATGAGAACTATACGCCAAGATCTATCTACTAGGTACAAAGCAATGGGTGGACATACATCCAACGAGAACTTACCCTCGAAGACAATGAGTTTTGTTAACGATTAGGAACTCGTGGTTGATGTAGTCGTACACTTGCCGATATCAAGATCGTGAGGAAGTCCGAGCAGGTCGGCTCCAGCACGTCCCTCAGATCCAGCTCCAGCACCACCAAGTCCAGCACCGCAAAGCAGCGGTGCATCCGTGATCGCACACACGTCCGGTACCCCGACAACCTCCATCCCTCGCTCCAGCAAAGCAGCGGAAGTAGCAACTCCTTTCCAGATAAAGCCACCGGGAACATGTATCTCGCTAATCCGAGACCATGGGGGAATAATACTAGAGGGGGAGAGAGATCCTTCACAAGGAGGTGTGAGTGAGAAGTGAGGAGGGGGTGGCCTTTTATAGGAGGAGGGGGGTGCCCCTCCTTCATGGCCGGCGCATGGAGGGGGTGACCCTTCACCTCCTCCATTCATGTCGTGGTAACCCCTCCACATTAAAATGCCCCTTCACATTCTATTTTAAAGTCTCCACTTTAAATGCATTAAATTTCTCCAAATTTAATGCTCTCTGATTTAATAAAAATCTTTTATTATTTTTATTCAGAATTTTGTTAATTACTTTAATTAACAAACATTCACATAAAACCCCCTGCAACATTTCAATATTACATGCATAACCAATTTCAGCATTTTCACCCGAAACAGTTTTAGTGTCTATTGAAATAATTCCAGCGCTTTCTTAAATCTTTATCTGAAACATATTTGCTCCAAATGGTGTCGGTATCCCTTAAGTGTGTCACCCTATGGTTCACGAATAATGCAGACATGATCGAGACCCCTCTCCGATCAATAATCAGCAGTGGGACCTGGAGATCCATACTGACTCCTACACATTCAACGATGACTTCTGTGATCGTGAGAACCTTTAACGCTAGTAACTAAATCCCTTTGTCCCGCGATATATTACATGTCCGAGATTCGATCATCGGTATCTCCATACCTAGTTTGATCTCGTTACCGACATGCACTCTTTTCTTGTTCCCGTGATATAACATTCTAGTGATCACATCACTTTCTTGCAAGCTATTTCAATGTGATATCACCGAGAGGGCCCAGAGTATATCTATCCATCATCGGGATGGACAAATCCCACTCTTGATCCATGAGCCTCAACATAACACCTTCGTAGCACTGAACCCACCTTTATAGTCACCCTGTTATGGTGTGACGTTTGATGTTATCAAGATACTCTTCCGGTGTTAGCAATTAACATGATCTCATGGTCTAAGGATAAAGATTACTTCGTATGATATTATAGCAATATAAACATAATGACTTTGATCGTAATGCTATACTTCGGATGAATGTTCATCACATCATTCCACCAATGGTGTGACCTTGTTATTAACAACATCCAATGTCCATGATCAGGAAACCTTGATCATCTTGTTAATCAACAAGCTAGTCTATAAGAGAGGCATAACTAGGAACCCTTTTTGTTTATTAAACACACATGTATTGATGTTTCCGATCAATACAATTCTAGCATGTAAAATAAAAATTTATCATAAACATGGAATAAGATAATAACCACTTTATTATTGCCTCTCAGGCATATTCCCTTTAGTAATAACTTCTAATACTCATCTAAAACTTTTGGGTTATCTCCCAATAAGTACTTTTCTTTAACGCCTTTAAGTTAGGCATAAGAAGCAAGAAAGAATCAAGTGTTCTCAAATGAAGAAGCATTAAGACCAAATTTTGTTTTCATAGGAGATGCAAAAGAAATCTTCTCTCTCTTCTTGGGGAAGTGTTCTATACCTTTCTTGAGTGGAAGTTGATATTTAATGGTGCCTTCTTTCATATCAATAATGGCACCAATAGTTCTAAGAAAAGGTCTTCCCAAAGTAATAGGACAAGAAGCATTGCATTCAACATCCAAAACATAGAAATCAACGGGGACATAGGCATTGTTAACCATAATAAGAACATCATTAAGACTCCCCATGAGTTTCTTTTTAGCATTATCATCAAGTGGGACATTCAAATAACAATCTCCAAGTGGTGGCAAATCAAGCATATCATAAATCCTTCTAGGCATAATAGAAACACTACTATCAAGATCACATAAAGCTTTGAAATCAAAATCATTCACTTTCATATTAATGATGGGTTCCCAACCATCTTCTTGTTTTATAGGAATAGAAGCTTTATGTTTCATCTTTTCTTCTTTAATTTTTATGAGAGCATTAGTAATGTGTTTTGTAAAGGCCATGTTCATAGCACTAGCATTAGGACTTTTAGCAAGTTTTTGTAGGAACTTAATAACTTCAGAGATATTGCAACCATCAAGATCAAAATCAAATTTATCATCTGGAGTAGTAGAACTATTACTAGCCTCAACACTAGTGGTGGTAATAGTAGAAACACTAATGTTTATAGCAATTTCATCTTCTCTTTCCCACTTTGCATGTAATTCAGCTAATAGTCTAACATTTTCATCAATTATTACTTGTATAACATTAGTAGCTGCAAAGGGATTATCATTAGTTTCAGGTTTAGCAGCCATTTTATTCAAAGAAGATTGAGCTTCAGCCAAAGATGCTATATTTCTTTCAGCATTAGAGAGTTTTTCCTCAATAGTTTTATTGAAAGCAGTTTGCTTACTAATAAAGTCTTTAAGCATAACTTCAAGTTCACAGGGAGCACTCCTATTATTGTTGTAGGAATTTTCATAAGCATTACCATTGTTGGGAGGATATGGCTTATAATTGTTGTTGCGAAAATTGTTCCTATAAGCATTATTGCCAAAATTGTTATTTCTTATGAAGTTCACATCAACTTGCTCTTCTTGAGCAACCAAATAGGCTAAAGGAACATTATTTGGATCAATATGGGCTTTCCCATTAACAAGCATAGACATAATAATATCAATCTTATCACTCAAGGAGGAAGTTTCCTCAACAGAATTTACCTTCCTACCTTGTGGAGCTCTCTCAGTATGCCATTTAGAATAATTAACCATCATATTGTCCAGAAGTTTTGTTGCAGCACCCAAAGTGATGGTCATAAAGGTACCTCCAGTAGCAGAGTCCAATAGGTTCCTTGAAGAATAGTTCAATCCTGCATAAAAAGTTTGGATGATCATCCAAGTAGTCAGTCCATGAGTGGGACAATTCTTTACCAAAGATTTCATTCTTTCCCAAGCTTGAGCAACATGTTCATTATCATATTGTTTAAACTTCATTATTTCACTTCTCATAGATATAATCTTAGCAGGAGGATAGTATTTTCCAATAAAAGCATCTTTGCACTTAGTCCAAGAATCAATACTAGTCCTAGTTAAGGAATTCAACCATTCTTTAGCTTTTCCTCTCAAAGAGAAAGGAAACAATTTAAGCTTAATAATATCACCATCTATATCCCTATGCTTTTGCATCTCACAAAGTTCAACAAAGTTATTTAGATGGGAAGCAGCATCTTCATTACCAATACCAGAAAATTGTTCTCTCATAACAAGATTGAGCAAAGCAGGTTTTATCTCAAAGAAAGTATTTTCAGCCACAGGTGGAGCAATAGGTGTGCTCATAAAATCATCGTTGTTGGTGCTAGTGAAGTCACACAACTTAGTGTTTTCAAGAGTAGTCATTTTTTTGGGTTTTCAAATAAGAAAGCAAACTAGTAGAACTAATTTTTTTGTGTTTTTGATAAAGAAACAAGCAAACAAAGCAAAAAGAAACTAAGCAAAACAAAAATAACAAAGTAAAGAGATTGGTTATGAGGGACTCCCCTTGTGAAGATGTCCTTGACTCCCCGGCAACGGCGCCAGCAAAATGCTTGATGGTTCTGTGTATGGCGCCCAGAAAAATGCTTGATGGCGGTGTTGATGTCGAGCTCATTGGGAACCCCAAGAGGAAGGTATGATGAGCACAACAGCAAGTTTCCCTCAGTTATGAAACCAAGGTTTAATCGAACCAGTAGGAGCAAGGAAACACCCCAAAGGTGTTACTAGCTGAGCTTTGGCAGGGCGCACTACCGGTGCTAGTAGCAACGTGGAGACCTGCACAACACAACCACAGAACTCTGTCCCCAACTTGCGATGAGGTTGTCAATCTCACCGTGTTTTGCTGAAAACAAAGGATTAAACGTATCGAATGGAAAGAAGTAAAAGTTTGCAGAAAGTAAACACAAAGCAGTAACAGTTTATAGATTGAATATAAAAGACAAGGACTTGAATCCATAGTTCACTAGAGGTGGCTCTCCTTAAGATAGATAACATGCTGGGTAAACAAATTACAGCGGGGCAATTGACAAACATCGAGAAGTAATACATGCATATACTAATCATCTTGACTCCTTTGAGACTTGATTGGGCATTACAACATAATACATAGACTGCCATCCAACTACATCTATGACTAATAATCCACCTTCAGGTTATCATCCCAACCCCCTCCAGTATTAAGTTGCAAGCAACAGATTATTGCTTTATGAACTATGTGTAAAGTAAACAATACGATTGTTCTATGAACAAAGGATTGTTGTTTTATTCCTAGTAGCAACAACACATCTAGTACCTTAGAGATTTCTGTCACTTCCCAAGATTACCAGAGGCATGAACCCACTATCGAGCATAAATACTAACTCTTGGAGTTGCTAGCATCTACTTGGCCAAGATAGCTACTAACAACGGAAAGCATGCAAGATCACAAATAACAAAGACATGATAGAATCAATAATCAATCTGAAATAGCATCTCAATATCCATCGGATCCCCGCAAACACAACATGCAGAATTACAAATAGATGATCTTGATCATGAATAGAGCTCACAAGATCTAGACATGAAAGCACAAAGGAGGAGAACCAGCCATCTAGCTACTACATGGATCCGTAGTCCAAGGATGAACTACTCACGCATCACACCGGAGTCTTGCATGGTGATGAAGAAGGCCTCCAGGGTGAATTCCCCTCTCCGGCAGGGTGCCGGGAAGAGCTTCAGATCCCTCCCAATCTAGGGATGGAGATGACGGAGGCTACAGACTCTTTCATGGATTTTTGATCGGGCACTTAGGGTTTTCATCCCGAGGGCAATATATAGGCGGAAGGAGAGGCCGAGGGGGTGCCGGTAGCAGCCACACCACCCCCTGGCATGGGCCAGGCCTGGCCGCGCGGCCAGGTGGTGTGGTGGCCCCCTGGCCCCTCTCCGTCTCGTATTCTGGCACTTGATGACATCCGGAAAAATAGGCACTTTGGCTTTTGTCCCGTCCAATTCTGAGAATGTTCATTTTCTGACTTTCCTGGAACCAAAAACAGCAGAAAACAGGTAGCTGGCACTGTGGGTCTTGTTAATAGGTTAGTCCAAGAAATAATATGAAAAGTACTCCAAAGTTGGAACAAAACACAAGAAAGTGGATAAAACCAAGCTTGGAACATCAAAAATTATAGATACATTTGCAATGTATCAATAATGCAGGTAAATAAAGTACGAGTAAATAAAAGACAATGATAATGATTGCAGAAAGTGGCCCCATCCTTTCTTTAGCAAAGGACAAGCCGGTTGTATTACTTAAGATGACCAAACATTCTCTAGGACACACGGGAATATCGTCAAGTGCTTTCACTTCATATAGTTGATTAATCTTCTTTAGTTTGATAGGTGTTGTGTGGGTGAACCTGTGCTAATGTACCGACCTTCCTAGGAGTAATATATACTTGTGATTATACCCCTTGCAAGCATCCGCAAGTACAAGAAAGTAATTAAGATAGAAACCTAACCACAGCTTTAAACTCTAAGAGCCCGACATCCCTTGTGCAAAGGTTTCCTAACGGGGGGTTTAGGTTTCTGTCACTCCGGCAACCCCTACGATTAGTAGCCAAATACACAATGCATTCCCCTAGGCCCATAAAGGTGAAGTGTCATGTAGTCGATGTTCACATGACACCACTAGAAGAATAACACCACAACTTAAATAACAAACTATTGAATCTTTCTCAACACAATTCCACTACTAACAACATGACTTCTCCCATGTCCTCAAGAACTAAACGAACTACTCACAAGACATCATATGGATCAAGATCAGAGATGATATAATGATAAGTAACAATCTGAACATAACAATAATTTGATGGTTCCACTCAATAGCTTCAACTACAGCAAGTAATCAACACCGAGAAAGTTTCCCCTAAGAACTATGCAAGATTCAACCTAATTGTTACAGCGGAATGAAGTGGTGATGATGGTGATGATGGAGATGATGATGGAGATGATGATGGAGATGATGATGATCCCGATGAAGTCAAGCTTGATTGTGTTGTTGATGGCGAAGATCTCCCCTCTCCGGGAAGGAATTCCCCCAGCAGAATTATGTCTGCTGGAGAGATCTTTCTTTCTCTATAGTTTTCTGCCCCGCAGAGGCGGTGAAATCTTTCTGTGGTTGCTCCCCTAGGCTTAGGGTTTCGTGGGGATAATATACGCCAAAGGGGAGAGCTGGAGGTGGGCCAGGGTGGCCACACCACCTGGTGGCACGGCCAGGGGTGGCCTGCGCCAGGGGGTGGTGTGGGCCCCCTGTGGCCCAACTCCGCTCCCTCTTCTAGCATCCTTCGTCTTCTGGAAAAATAGGATTTTCCATGTATTTTCTGGAATTTTCTGATCTTCGCGAATTTCGCCTCCAAACAGCCCCTTTTGCATCAGAATCCTGACTGCAGCGGTCCATCCTCCAAAAGTCATCAACCATGCAAAAATAGATGAAATAACATAAGTATCATCTCTTAATATGAAATATATCAATGAATAACAGTAAATTATGATATAGAATAGTGATGCAAAATGGACGTATCAACTCCCCCAAGCTTAGACTTCGCTTGTCCCCAAGCGAAAACTGAGCTCAATAAACATGACCTCAGGTTTATGGAGTGAAGAGTCGATAAAAGAATACAGACAAGAAGCATCACATTCATCAATACATAAATCATAATAGAAGACAACCCACTATTATATAACTTAACTTGCAATAAGTAAAGGAAACACAATAAAGATACAGAAAATAAATCATAATTGGTAATGGCAAACTTTGCTCTTGGTCAAAGAATAGTTAACAATTTTTAGGAGTTCAATCATAAAGGGGTTTTCAATGATAGCTTTCAAAGTAGTATTCACTAAGATAAGAGCAATGTGCAAAACAAGGAACATAAGAAACATGATTGAACAAATCATCATATGAATGAATGAAACACAACAACTCAAAATACTTGCTGAGATAGAAGGGAATAGGTTTACCGACTCAACTAAAAAGTAAAATATAGGCCCTTCGCAGAGGGAACAGGGATTTCAAGTTTCATAAAGAGCTTCCAAAAATTATGATACTTATTAGCTTTCAGCTCTCATTGCCCCTATCATAAGCATCTTTAGGTGATTAAGGTTAAAGTGAACAAACTATGGAGTATATGCTTGATGAAGTATAAGTTGGCAATCTCATGTCCCTTGAATACGAGGGCCGCTCCTCATGCTACTCAAGTTTAGTTACCGGTAAGTTCTTGTCATAGTAAGTACATGTGTATCATATAGAACCGCCATGGGGTACCCCTTGGCCGATGTGATGGGTTCGTAGCATGGAAAACAAAAAATTTCCACCGCAAGAACGAACAAAACCCAGATCTAATCTAGATAAAAGCCAAGATCTAATCTATTAGACATGTGCAACGAGATAGATCTGCACTAACCCTCATAGACCCGAAAGCATTACGAGATCGGATCTCGTGGTTGATGTAGTCGATCACTTGCCGATCTCAAGATCGTGTGGACAATCCTTCCGGCGCCGCGTTCCGGCAGCGCTACCGCAGTCGGTCACACATGCGGAGTCGAAGCAGACCTTCCTCTCCCCGTTCCAGCGAGCAGCGGAGGTAGTAGATCTCTCCACGGAATCCCAGCAGCACGACGGTGTGGTGGTGGTGGTGGAGTAGAGAATTCTGCAGGGCTTCGCCTAAGCCAGAGCAGAGGGAAGGAGGAGGAGAGAGGCAACTTGAGATCTAGAGAATAGAAGGGGCAAGGGGGTTTGTTCCTCCACCCCTCTATTTAAAGAAGGGAGGCGCCATGGGGAGGTGGAGTCCTTGTAGGACTCCCCTCTCCCTTGGCCAGCGGATCAAGGAGGTGGGGGGAGAGTCCTACTCCCCCACGAATCCTTGTCTTACCCCACAAGGATTCCTTGATCCTTTCTTGGTTTTCAAGTAAACTCCAAGAAATCTTCTAGAACCTTCCGGAACATTCCAAAACCTTCTAGAATCCCCATACAAATACTCTGGAACATTTCCTAACTTAGAAAATGATCCCCAATATATGAATCTTATTCCCCGGACAATTCCGGATCTCCTCGTGATGTCCCGGATCCAATCCGAGACTCCGAACAACATTTAGTCTCCAACGCACATTCCATATCTACTTAAAACAACTTCGAACCTTAAGTGTGTCACCCTACGGTTCGTGAATATGCAGACATGATGGAGACACATCTCCGATCAATAACCATTAGCGGGATCTGGAGATCCATAACAGCTCCCACATACCCAACGATGACTTTGTGATCGATAGAACCATTTAACATACGAAGCCAATTCCCTTTGTCACGCGATACTCTACTTATCCGAGGTTTGATCGTCGGTATCTCCATACCTAGTTCTACCTCGTTACTGATAAGTACTCTTTACTCGTTCCATGATATGTCATCCCTTGTGACCTAGTCACATGCTTGCAAGCTAACTAGATGACATTCCATTGAGAGGGCCCAGAGCATATCTATCCGTCATATGGATGGACAAATCCCAATCTTGGTCTATGCACTTCAACACATACTTTCAGAATACCCAATGTCACCTTTATAACCACCCAGTTACAAAGCGGCGTTTGATGTCATCAAAGTACCCATCCGGTGATGGTGATTAACATAACCTCATGGTCGAAGGATTAGGTTACTATGCATTTGAAAAGCTTGTAGCAAAACGAACTTAATGACTTGATCTTATGCTATGCTTACTATGGGTGTGTGTCCATCACATCATTCTCCTAATGATATGATCTTGTTATTAACGACATCCAATGTCCATGATCAGGAAACCATGATCATCCATTAATCAACAAGCTAGTTTAACAAGAGGCTTACTAGGGACTCTTTTATGTTTACAAAAAACACAAGTATTAATGTTTCCGGTTAATACAATTATAGCATGGGATGTAAACATTTATCATAAACATAAAGATATAATAATAACCACTTTATTATTGCCTCTTGGGCATATCTCCAACAGTCTCCCACTTGCACTAGAGTCAATAATCTAGTTAAAAACTTGTGCATTCAACACCTATGGCTTTCTGGTGTTGTATAGACACTATTGCTAGTGGTAAACATAATCTTCGGATCTGACACTTCCAGGTCCGTGTGTATTTGCATGTCCTTGTGTCTCTACGCATACTCATTCTCCAATGAGATGGCATTGTATAAATTTGGTCCTTTGGTGATACCTTTAGTTCCTTTGGATTAAATCATGTTGATACAATTGTCATACAATGTATCTTCATAGTATTATCCCGCTATAAACCACACCTAGTTTGATAACAAACTACTTGACGCAAATGCCCTCATTTTCTGCTACAATAGCAGTCATATACTTAGCCTTTTGTTGTAGTATCTATCACAATGTTTTAACTTTGGTACTCAACCAAATCCGTTATGGAACTTCCTTTCCATTACATTGTGCCACCCATAGTTTAAATTGAGATAAACTTAATTTGTGACAAAACTAGTATCAATGCAACAATTTACAATGAACTATTTGTCACCACTATATAAATAATATATTCTTAGTTCTTCCAAAGATCATAGGAATATCCCTACTATTGTCCAATGATCATCTTATGAGTCATTCTGGTATATGCTCATAACATTTAGAGCATAGAACATATCTGGATGTGTACATCTCAAAGAATGATTGATCAAAATATTCTTGTGATTTCACCAAGTGTCAAAACACTTGAATCTCGTGTCAACACACTTGAATCTTGATTCAGTCCTTTCCGTGCGTCAAGAACCTTTCTTGTTGTTTCCATATTGAACTCATTCAACATCTTATCTATGTACATTTGGCAAAACCATATTAGCGCCTCAATCTATCCATATAGACATTGATGCCTAATTCTTGGGTCATGCCTAAGTCTTTCATTGAAATGAAATTCTTATCCCGTGTCAATAAAAGATACATCATTTCTAATCAACAATATGTCTTTCACATAATGTATTAGAAATATGTCTTAGTGCTCCCACTTAATTTCTTGCAAAATGAAAACATCTTCATCGTCTCTGATGAAATTAAACCTTTTAACGGTTTCATCACGGTGAAAATTCCAACTCCGCGATGCTCACTTCAACCATTGAAGTTTTGCATACTCTTTTAGCATCCTTTGTATTAACAAAACCCTTTGGATCGTGTCATGTACACGTCCTAGGTAACCATTCTATTAGAAGAACTTGTTTTGTTTGTTCAACTACCATATACCAAAATATATGTAGTGGTTGCTACATTAGTCCGTCCAGACTAAATATCGCTATGAAAGATCAAATCTTATCATAGTCAATTCCTTGAACATTGTCGTAAACTCTTTCCGACATGTCGACTATTTCATAGATGTGAAACATCCATGTCTATTTCTTTATAGATCCATATACGACTGTAAGGTCTTGCACCTTTCCAGAGGGTCTTTCAAATTCAAAGCTTGATTTCTCGTGTATGGAATTATCACGGATTTTATGGCTTCAAGCCACTTAACAAAGTCAGGGCCCATCATTGATTATTTGCATGTAGTCGGTTCATCATTGTCAAACAACAATGATTTAACTCTCAAATCTTGGCATTTGATTACTTACCCGACCTACTTGGTTCAATAGGAACTTAGATCCCCGTGACCACATCCTTTGAGGCACGTGAGCCATGAGCATTGTTGCTGCCTCCGGGACACTTACCAACGCTGCGCAACTCAGCACATATTAGCTAAGGTTCAACAACCTTGTCAAAGTTCTATTGTCCTCCCACTTAACTTTTCACCAAAAATTCCTTCTCAAGAAACTCGACATTCTAAGTGACAAATACTTTTGTCTTTGGTGTTATGGAGGAATACCCAATGGTTATTCGAAATAACCTACAAAGACATGCTCATCTGACTTTGGTTGTAAACACTTTACTTATGCCTAGCATACCAAAAATTTAAGAAAGGACAACCTGGTTTTTATCCCAAACCATTACTTATATGGTGTCATTTCAACGGATCACGATGGAGCTCTTTTCAGTGTAAAAGTGGTAGTCACTAAAGCTTTAATCTTTAAAATATAATGGCAGTTTCATAAATGACACTTTTGATCTTACCATGTCAAACAAGGTTTCATTACATATCTTGAACACTCCATACTCCTATGGTGTTTTGGGAAATGCAAATCCATGGAACGATTCCTCAAATCTTAGGTGTTTTGCTAAACTTGTAACTTAAACATCTTTATCATCCAATCATAAACTTTTTTATTTTCTTGTTACAATAATTTTCCACTTCATCTTGAAAGTCTTTGAACATTTTCAAATGTTTCATACTTCTTCCTTATTGAGTAAGTATATACATATACTCACTCAAATCTTCGGAGAAAACATATGAAGTTGAAATCCATCGCCCACGACTACACATAATGGACTATATACATCAATATGTACAAATTCCAATCAGTTAGTCGTCCGTTCCACTTTTGGCCTACGAACGGAGTTTTAATTATCTCCAGGAAAGTATCACAAGCGTCATTTGATCAAAATCAAAGACTCCAAAAATCCATCAACATGGAGTTTCTTCATGTATCCCTAATATAATTTAAACGGTGATGTCACTTTGCAAGTGATCTTTGAATCATTTGTCTTGCGACATTTTAGCATTAGTTTTATGGTCGTTATTTCTCCAACCAGACTTGTATATCATCCATCTATTATGGAATACGGTAATTATTTGAACAACCTTTTGTCATCATAATACCTGATCAAAATAACAATTATTGAAACAAATCTTGAAGGTAAGCTTTGATGTTAACGAGCAACACAACAACCCTTTGTTTGTTTTCGATGAACATCATCACATATTCTCTTTCTAGTTACTTAGGCCATTGCAGTTCATGAATTTTGTTGTCCTGTATGATACTTCATACCAACCAATTCGGTATCTAATACCGTAGAACCACATTGTTTAACAACCAAGGAATACAGCCATGACATGTATCTTCTATATACCTAAGTTGGATATCTCCAATCTTTTCTTTTCTGCCAAATATTTTATAGATTCTCTTTCAACAATTCCTTTTCTTTTAAAAGAATCTATCAACATCAATAGTGGTGTCATTCACATGACACATAGTACAAAGTGTGTATAGTCAAATACTAATACCTTTGGACTTGCACTTTGAAGTGGATCACCTTCATCAAATGTTTGGCATTCTTTCAAAATTCCATTCTTTAGTAATCTTTTAGTGTAGTAAACATTTTACTTACATCTTCTATTCATCCTTATCATGACAACTTTCATGATCAAGCTGCTATAGCTTATAAAGGTGAATTGCAAGTATAATGTTTCTTTTCCAAAACCTTTTGGAGGATTAGGACGACCAGCGTCTCCAACCTTCACAAATTCTCATCAAATATGAGGACATATACTCTATCATGTTGTAACCAACACATTGTTTTAGATATCGCAATACCTTTCACATATGATGGTTTCTGAAACATTGCTTTCAGCTCTTAGATAAACTTGATATTAAAGCCAATCTTTTGAGTATCAAGAATCATGGAGGCAAACATGATACATTAGATACTAACACTGGAATTGTTACTCTTGATTTAATACTGTTTATTAAACTTCACAGAGTAAATGGAGTTTGCTGAAAGTTTGCAACAAGACTTTTAAACTTTAGATTGACACTCAAAACAATACGATACCAGTTCGTAAAGAAAATATCCAGAATTTCTATAGTTCCACTATCTCAACTATAACTAAGCGTAAGGTGGTGAACGGATGCCAATGACTATAAAAAACTATGCAAATTCACTTTGATTGTGTTTATGATAAATTGAGTTTGACTAATCCAAATTACAAATAAACTCCCACTCAAAACAACATCCCTCGAGTTGTTTTAGTGATTACACGAACCAAATCCACTACACCAAGTCCGATCATCACGTGAGATGATGTAGCTTTAAAGGCGAACAATCAACATGTTCATCATATCATCCATATGACTCATGCTTTACCTTTCGGTATTCCGTGTTCCAAGACCATGTCTGTACATGCTAGGCTCGTCAAGGTTAACCTTAGTATCCGCATGTGCAAATCTGGCTTGCACCCGTGCACACGTAGAATCTATCACACCCGATCATCACGAGATGCTTCGAAATGACGAGTCTTAGCAACGGTGCCTACTAAGGACGAACACTTTATTACTTGATATTTAGTGAGAGGGATCATCTTATAATGCTACCGTCGTGATCTAAGCAATACAAGATGCATAAAGGATTAACATCACATGCAATTCATAATTAGTGTGATATGATATGGCCCTTTCTTCTTATGCCTTTGATCTCCATCTCCCAAGCACGGACATGATCTCCATCATCACCAGCATTGTGTCAAGGTCAGTGGCGCCGCTTCATGGTTGTCCATCATCACTAGCAACTATTACAACTACTTGGAATAAAGCTATTACAAGATGAATAGACACGCATGTCTTAACAGAATTAAAGACAACCATTAGGCTCCTGCCGGTTGCCATATTACAACAAGGATCATTGCATACATCAAATATAATCACAATCACATGATGGCCATATCACATCACAAAACCCCTGCAAAAACAAGTTAGACGCCTCTAATTTTCTTTGCATGTTTTACGTGGTTTGGGGCTTTCGAATAAGAACAGATCTTACCTACGAAACTGAACCACAACGTTGATACAAGTGCTATCAAGTGCAAAGTGTAGATTGGATCTATACTATGATGGGAGAGACAGACACCCGCAAAGCCACTTGTGCAATACGAGTTGCACGTCAACTGTGGAGCAAGTCTCATGTGCGATGACATGTAAGGTTAGCCCGAGCCGCTTCATCCCACCATACCGCAAGATGCAAAGTACACAAAGCAAAAGACGGCACGAGCACCAACGCCCACAAAACCATTGTGTTCTACTCATGCAACAGATCTACGCATAGACACGGCTCTGATACCACTGATGGGTTCGTAGCATGGAAAATAAAAAAATTCTACCACAAGAACGAACAAAACCCAGATCTAATCTAGATAAAAGCCAAGATCTAATCTATTAGACATGTGCAACGAGATAGATCTGCACTAACCCTCGTAGACCCAAAAGCGTTACGAGATCGGATCTCGTGGTTGATGTAGTCGATCACTTGCCGATCTCAAGATCGTGTGGACGATCCTTCCGGCGCCGCGTTCCGGCAGCGCTACCGCAGTCGGTCACACGTGCGGAGTCGAAGCAGACCTTCCTCTCCCTGTTCCAGCGAGCAGCGGAGGTAGTAGATCTCTCCACGGAATCCTAGCAGCACGACGGTGTGGTGGTGGTGGTGGAGTAGAGAATTCTGCAGGGCTTCGCCTAAGCCAGAGCAGAGGGAAGGAGGAGGAGAGAGGCAACTTGAGATCTAGAGAATAGAAGGGGCAAGGGGGTTTGTGCCTCCACCCCTCTATTTAAAGGAGGGAGGCGCCATGGGGAGGTGGAGTCCTTGTAGGACTCCCCTCTCCCTTGGCCGGCGGATCAAGGAGGTGGGGGGAGAGTCCTACTCCCCCACGAATCCTTGTCTTACCCCACAAGGATTCCTTGATCCTTTCTTGGTTTTCAAGTAAACTCCAAGAAATCTTCTAGAACCTTCCGGAACATTCCAAAACCTTCTAGAATCCCCATACAAATACTCTGGAACATTTCCTAACTTAGAAAATGATCCCCAATATATGAATCTTATTCCCCGGACAATTCCGGATCTCCTCGTGATGTCCCGGATCCAATCCGAGACTCCGAACAACATTTAGTCTCCAACGCACATTCCATATCTACTTAAAACAACTTCGAACCTTAAGTGTGTCACCCTACGGTTCGTGAATATGCAGACATGATGGAGACACATCTCCGATCAATAACCATTAGCGGGATCTGGAGATCCATAACAGCTCCCACATACCCAACGATGACTTTGTGATCGATAGAACCATTTAACATACGAAGCCAATTCCCTTTGTCACGCGATACTCTACTTATCCGAGGTTTGATCGTCGGTATCTCCATACCTAGTTCTACCTCGTTACTGATAAGTACTCTTTACTCGTTCCATGATATGTCATCCCTTGTGACCTAGTCACATGCTTGCAAGCTAACTAGATGACATTCCATTGAGAGGGCCCAGAGCATATCTATCCGTCATATGGATGGACAAATCCCAATCTTGGTCTATGCACTTCAACACATACTTTCAGAATACCCAATGTCACCTTTATAACCACCCAGTTACAAAGCGGCGTTTGATGTCATCAAAGTACCCATCCGGTGATGGTGATTAACATAACCTCATGGTCGAAGGATTAGGTTACTATGCATTTGAAAAGCTTGTAGCAAAACGAACTTAATGACTTGATCTTATGCTATGCTTACTATGGGTGTGTGTCCATCACATCATTCTCCTAATGATATGATCTTGTTATTAACGACATCCAATGTCCATGATCAGGAAACCATGATCATCCATTAATCAACAAGCTAGTTTAACAAGAGGCTTACTAGGGACTCTTTTATGTTTACAAAACACACAAGTATTAATGTTTCCGGTTAATACAATTATAGCATGGGATGCAAACATTTATCATAAACATAAAGATATAATAATAACCACTTTATTATTGCCTCTTGGGCATATCTCCAACATGATGATATGGAAGAATCCCCATATCAAAATGACAAGGCAAGCAGACAATAAGCATCTCAGCATCTTCTTATTTACCATGGGAAAATGGTGCTTTTTTCTCACTTTCCTCTTTTCTCATCTCTTTTTTTCTTTTTTCTTTTTTCTTTTTTCTCAATCTCTATCTCTTTTTTATAAGAAGAATGCTTCATAGATAGCTCATTATGGTTATGCTACAGGTTTCCACCATGATTAGGCATGGATTAGACCAGCCGCCCAGGCGTTTCTCTAACACACATACATAACTCCCCTTTCATTTTATTTCACACCGACGACATACAAGCCCCCCTTTCATTTCACACCGACGACATCCATAAACAAAAGAGCATGATATCAACTGGGTACAATGTACAAGTGCAATGTTGAAAGCGTTTCCCATGACATCATGGTTCTGCTAATTCCCAACGTATAAGTGCAAGCATATACAACTTAGATGACACAATGGTTCAAGTTTATTAGGTGCAAGAAAAGTAAAGTGTGCCATCAAGTTCGTGAGAGATTTAATCACTAATTTTCACATAACAAGTTTAATTCAGAAGGTAGATAAAAACATGAATTTACTTGGAATAGCAATAGTGCTAATAGGTAGATATGGTGGACACAAATGGCATAGGTTTTGGTTTTAAGGATTGGGTGCACGAGAAGCATTCCTTCTCAGTACAAGTTTTTGGCTAGCAAGGCTAGGTAACAAGTATAAGAGTTGAAGGAAACAAACAAACATACAAGTGATAAAAACAAACATGCAATCTTCCTTGGAAGCACAAAAGATCTTAACTAGAGAATACTAAGCTTATGAGCAAATCAAGGAAGAGAGATGATGAAATTATATTTCTTCAAGAGTACTTTTTATATTTTTTCATTCAATTCTCATAATAGTGTTGCTACTGACCGAGCCAGGTTTGCCAAAACCAACTAAATTAACTCAATGATCCCAAAGTGATACCAGTACTAATAACAAGATCAATCATATAACAAGAATTGAAAACTAATATAAGATATGCTAAAGAGTAAATGATAGAACTTCTCATTAATATTACATAATGGCAACTCACAACAAGGGATACATAGATATCTAACGAGAGGGGGGACACTTCCATAATGCAAACCATCCTACATGATAACTTCTCTATTCATGATATGACTCTACTAAAAAGGTAAATAGATAGAAGATAGTGATATGATACCGCGGCACTCTCCCAAGCTTGGAACAAACCAAGGGATGCCAAAACCTGATGACGAATTACTCCTTCGGTGGGTGGTGGTGGTGTTCTCTCGTCCCCATACGACTTCCAAGGTAAAGGCTCCCCATCAACAAAAGACATCCTGGTCTCCAACATCCTGAAACTAGCAGCAACACTTATGCGTTTAAACCTAACCTCGTACTCACAGTTTTGATTTTGCACGTCGTAGAGCTGTGCTTGTAGTTGGTTGGTTATTCGGTGGAGTGAGAGAATTTCATCCTTAAGCTCAGCAGTCTCCTTCTGGTGCTCGGCGATGAGTTCTGAACTAATCTTATGGATGATATCCACTTTGCATTCCGCCATCTTCTTGTACCTAAAGACTTCTTGCTCCAATGCTTACATCCTGTCCTCCAGACTTCCCTCACCTTTAGGGCCCTGAACCTCTTTTATCTGTACCTCCCCATCTTTGAGCAACAGTTCCTTGGGATGAATCTTCAACTCGCGCATGTATGGGTTGACGATGTCCGTAGAGGAATCTTCCTTGGCTTATCCAGAGAAGACATTGTGGCTCCAAAACTGAGAGTCTACTTGTCAGAAACAGATCAAAACAAAAACACAACGATAACACGATATACAAACCTCAGGGGATCCGAGGATTATATATTACAAATTTTTACAACATAAGGAAGGTACTGGGAGAAAACGGGTCGGAGACGGACTCCGGGGCGGCCACACCACCTGGTGGCACGGCCAGGGGGGCGTGCCAGGGGGTGGTGTGAGCCACCCTGGCTCTATTTCCGTCCCTCTTTCTCTTCATTGCCTTCCTTTTTGGATAAAAACTACAAAAAATATAACTTGACAGATTTTTCGTGGACCTTTTCTTACGAGAACTTTTACCTATTCGAAAAACGGACTCTGCAGGTCTCTGAACTTGGAATTTAATAGATTCTTCCGGAATCATCGCTTGAATAACATCAATATCTTCATCTTCATACACATATTGCTTGAGTCATGTAACCTTTCACTATCTTATTACACCATTTTCTCCAATAACCTGGAAATTTCTTTCACACAATTCTCATTAGCAACTTAGTGTAAGCAAGGTAATAAACCTTTTAAGTTCAATTTCAACTGAAATCCATCAAAACATAAGCTATTGTAGCAACTCCTTCTGAAAACCCAAAAAGAATTCAAAAAGGAAATCGATTTAAGAGCCAAATGCAAGAGTGGCAAAAATCTGTCAAAACAGACCAGCAGGTAAAGATCATTTTTTTCGAAAATCTTCTGTTGCTCAAATCAAAAAGTGCAAAACTAACGAAAGTTAAATAACAACCTGGGGCAGAAGCACAAAAAATTACAGCTCAATCCGACATACAAAGATTTTTAACGATTTTTTATAGTGAAGCACAAAAATCTGTTTCGGGACAACAACTTCCCCAAATCTTACTTCTCTCTCATTAGAGGTTGATCTTGACACAAAAACCAAACAAGAAGGATAAGGAGAGGTTATTGCCAAAACAATAACTTCCAATACTCAAAGAAACAAAACAAACTGAAAGCAAAAAGAAACATATTGGGTTGTCTCCCAAAAGATCTTTCTTTATAGCCATTAAGAGGGGCATGATAATTTCAATGATGCTCACATAAGAATATGAATTGAAGTAAAAGAGAGCATCAAGAAGCAAAAATACACAGGTTTAAGTCTAACCCACTTCCTATGCAAGGGAATTTTGTAAGCAAATAAATTGTTGAAACCAGAAGTTGCAAGCATAGGAAGGCAAAACAAGTGCAACATAAAGACTTTCAGCATTGATGGCTCAATGCACGGCGCCCAGAAAAATGCTTGATGGCGATGTTGATGTAGAGCTCGTTGGGAACCCCAAGAGGAAGGTATGATGAGCACAGCAGCAAGTTTCCCTCAGTTATGAAACCAAGGTTTAATCGAACATGTAGGAGCAAGGAAACACCCCAAAGGTGTTACTAGCTGAGCTTTGGCAGGGCGCACTACCGGTGCTAGTAGCAACGTGGAGACCTGCACAACACAACCACAGAACTTTGTCCCCAACTTGAGATGAGGTTGTCAATCTCACCGTGTTTTGCGGAAAACAAAGGATTAAACGTATCGAATGGAAAGAAGTAGAAGTTTGCAGAAAGTAAACACAAAGCAGTAAACAGTTGTAGATTGTATGTAAAAAAAGAGGACCGGGATCCATAGTTCACTAGAGGTGGCTCTCCTTCAGATAGATAACATGTTGGGTGAACAAATTACAGCGGGGCAATTGACAAACACCGAGAAAGCAATACATGCATATACTAATCATCTTGACTCCTTTGAGACTTGATTGGGCATTACAACATTATACATAGACCTTCATCCAACTGCATCTATGACTAATAATCCACCTTCAGGTTATCATCCGAACCCCCTCAAGTATTAAGTTGCAAGCAACAGATTATTGCTTTACGAACTGCGTGTAAAGTAAACAATACGATTGTTCTATGAACAAAGGATTGTTGTTTTCTCCCTAGTAGCAACAACACATCTAGTACCTTAAGATTTATGTCACTTCCCTAGATTACCAGAGGCATGAACCCACTATCGAGCATAAATACTAACTCTTGGAGTTGCTAGCATCTACTTGGCCAAGATAGCTACTAACAACAGAAAGCATGCAAGATCACAAATAACAAAGACATGATAGAATCAATAATCAATCTGAAATAACATCTCAATATCCATCGGATCCCCGCAAACACAACATGCAGAATTACAAATAGATGATCTTGATCATGAACGGAGCTCACAAGATCTAGACATGAAAGCACAAAGGAGGAGAACCAGCCATCTAGCTACTACATGGATCCGTAGTCCAAGGATGAACTACTCACGCATCACACCGGAGGCTTGCATGGTGATGAAGAAAGACTCCATGGTGAATTCCCCTCTCCGGCAGGGTGCCGGGAAGAGCTTCAGATCCCTCCCGATCTAGGTATGGAGATGACGACGGCTATAGAATCTTTCGTGGATTTTTGATTGGGTACTTAGGGTTTACGTCCCGAGGGCATCTTATAGTCGGAAGGGGAGGCCGAGGGGGTGCCTGGGCTGGCCACACCACCCCCTGGCGCGGGCCAAGCCTAGCCGCGTGGCCAGGTGGTGTGGCCGCCCTCTGGCCCCTCTCCGTCTCATATTCTGGCACTTGATGACTTCCGAAAAAATAGGCACTTTGGCTTTTGTCCCGTCCAATTCCGAGAATATTCATTTTCTGACTTTCCTGGAACCAAAAACAGCAGAAAACAGGCAGCTGGCACTGTGGCTCTTGTTAATAGGTTATTCCAAGAAATCATATGAAAAGAACTCCAAAGTTGGAACAAAACACAAGAAAGTGGATAAAACCAAGCATGGATCATCAAAAATTATAGATACATTTGCAATGTATCAAGCATAAAGCAAGGAAACTTAATATTATTGAGATGCATTAGAACCGTCTTCCCTCTCTCACAATAAATTTCAGTATCATGCATAATTAACGATATAACTATCACAAGAACCATTGTAGCAATGATCACTTATCCTAACAGAAAACACAGGGACACAAGCTCTCATAACACTACTTTGTGAAACAATATTAGAAGTATCCTTACAGAGGATGGTGTGTTCATCTTCTACATATTTAGTGACAAAGTCTTTCACATTTGCTACTACAGGTTCAGTATCCACTTGTTCATCAGGTTCAATAGCTTTATTTTTACTTTCATTAACCATACTAGCTATCATAGAATGTTCCTTTATCTTAACTGGGAAAGGCATTTTCTCAATGTAAGGTTTAGGTAAAACATGACTAGAAGTATAAACTTCAGTATTTCTTGCAGGAACACTATTAACAATGTCTTTATAAGGTGCATGATACTTATTCCACTTCTTTTTAGGAATTTCAATATAATAAGCAAAAGCTTTAAAATAAGTTGCAATAGCTTGAGAGTCTAGACCATAAGCATTTCTAATATTATGAAAGTCATTAGTTCCCATAAAAGATTCAATGCATTCAGAATCATAATTTATACCTGACTTTGTTCCTTTGTCATACTCCCATGCTTTAGCATTGTCTTGAATACGGTCTAGAAGATCCCATTTAGCTCCTTCTTCCATGCGTGTAAATGATCCAGCACAAGAAGCATCCAATAGATCCTTATCATGAAGAGAAAGCCTTGCATAAAAGTTATTGATAATAATATTATTGGGGAGCTCATGGATAGGACACTTGAGCATTACTAACTTTAGTCTCCCCCAAGATTGAGTTGTACTCTCTCCATCAAGAGGCCAAAAGTTGTATATTTGATTCCGATCTTTATGAATCTCACTAGGAGGATAAAATTTTGAATAAAAGAGAGGTACTACTTGACCATTCTTCATCAGCTTATACCATTCCTCAGCTCTTCCTTTTAGTGATAATGAAAATAACTTCTTCTTGACTTGATCTGTTGTAATACCTACACACTTGAACAACCCGCATAATTCGTGTATAAAGAGCAAATGATCACCGGGATGGACAGTTCCATCTCCAAAATAGTAGTTATCCATAACACGATCAATAATTCTTGTGGGTATCTTAAAAGTATCATTCTCAGTAGGTGGTGGTTCATCTACTACCTTAGCAGTGGTAGTAGCATTATGAAATAAGAAACTAAGTGAATTATCCATATTGAAAATAAAGTAACAAGCAGAAATAAACAATACTCATAGTAGAAGTTTCCTTTACCAGTTCCACTCTCCAATAGCGCTTCACTCCCCGGCAACGGAACTAGAAAATAGTATTGATGACCCACAAGTATAGGGGGTGTATCGCAGTATTTTCGATAAGTAAGAGTGTCGAACCCAATGAGGAGTAGAAGGTGTTGATGAGTGGCTTGGAGCAGGAATTCTCTATAAATACTTAGCAAACGGATTTTTAGGGTTTTTTGATAATGCAGGTAAATAAAGTACGAGTAAATAAAAGACAATGATAATGATTGCAGCAAGTGGCCCAATCCTTTCTTTAGCAAAGGACAAGCCGGTTGTATTACTTAAGATGACCAAACATTCTCGAGGACACAAGGGAATATCATCAAGTTCTTTCACTTCATATAGTTGATTAATCTTCTTTAGTTTGATAGGTGTTGTGTGGGTGAACCTGTGCTAATGTACCTACCTTCCTAGGAGTAATACATACTTGTGATTATACCCCTTGCAAGCATCTGCAAGTACAAGAAAGTAATTAAGATAGAAACCTAACCATAGCTTTAAACTCTAAGATCTTGACATCCCTTGTGCAAAGGTTTCCTAACGGGGGTCCAGGTTTCTGTCACTCTGGCAACCCCTGTGATTAGTATCCAAATACACAATGCATTCCCCTAGGCCTATAAAGGTGAAGTGTCATGTAGTCGACGTTCACATGACACCACTAGAAGAATAACACCACAACTTAAATAACAAACTGTTGAATCTTTCTCAACACAATTCCACTACTAACAACATGACTTCTCCCATGTCCTCAAGAACTAAACGAACTACTCACAAGACATCATATGGATCAAGATCAGAGATGATATAATGATAAGTAACAATCTGAACATAATAATAATTCGATGGTTCCACTCAATAGCATCAACTACAACAAGTAATCAACACCGAGAAAGTTTCCCCCTAAGAACTATGCAAGATTCAACCCAATTGTTACAGCGGTATGAAGTGGTGATGATGGTGCTAATGGAGATGATGGTGGAGATGATGATGATGATCCCGATGAAGTCCAGCTTGATGGTGGTGTTGATGGCGACGATCTCCCTCTCTGGGAAGGAATTCCCCCAGCAAAATTCTGTTTGTCGGAGAGATCTTTCTCTCTCTGTAGTTTTCCGCCCCGCAGAGGCAGCGGAATCTTTCTGTGGTTGCTCTCCTAGGCTTAGGGTTTCGTGGGGATAATATACGCCAAAGGGGAGAGCTGGAGGTAGGCTAGGGTGGCCACACCACCTGGTGGCGCGGCCAGGGGTGGCTCGCGCCAGGGGGTGGTGTGGGCCCCCTGTGGCCCAACTCCGCTCCCCCTTCTGGCATCCTTCGTCTTCTGGAAAAATAGGATTTTCCATGTATTTTCTGGAATTTTCTGATCTTTGCAAATTTTGCCTCTAAACAACCCCTTTTCCATCAGAATCCTGACTGCAGCGGTCCATCCTCCAAAAGTCATCAACCATGCAAAAACAGATGAAATAACATAAGTATCATCTCTCAATATGAAATATATCAATGAATAACAGTAAATTATGATATAGAATAATGATGCAAAATGGACATATCATGCACCTCCTTAATATTTGCCTCCTACGGGGACTCGATGAAGGGGATTACTTGTTGGTAGACGGAGGGATGATAGCACTTACTGTGACTATAAGGTTGTTGTCATTCTTTAGGTACTAACTTGGGGGAATCAAGGAGAACTCATAAAGCCATGTTCATGCCACGGGAGAAATCCCTTAATAGCGCAGTAATTCGATTGATGTCGATTGCTGTCTGCTGTGGTTATGAGGATGATGTATGCAACGGTTACTGGCTATTCGTCCATATATGGAGCTCCTCCACACATATCATAAATGGTCTTATTCATTATAATAATTTTGATCACTCTTTCTAATTACTAGCGGTGGATCCACTACTCCCTGAGAACTCTTTCCATCATCTTGCAGACTTTCATAATCATACTTACATGCTCTTGTTTACTTATAGCTTTAGTTTACTTGTTGTTCTATTATTTGAAAACCCAAAAATATCTTTTATACAAAACTCGCATTTTACCTTGTTACTTAGAACGTTATTTAGCATTACTATTTCAGTATTTAGTTCAAAGAGTTATTAGACTTCAGACTCCTGCTCCCTGTGGGATCGATATCTTTATTTTGAAACTAGCTACAAACAATATGTGCACTTGTAGTCATCAACCACCCTGTCCAAGAATAGAAGGGTGACTCCTAGTTGCAGCAGCTTCCATATCTAGTACATCACAATTCAGCTCAAACATGTAAGCCAAAGCATACATTTTCATAAACCCAATTAGCTGGCTAGCACATGTTAGAGGAACCATGATGCCCCGTTCATCCATGAAGCTGAACTTTGCAGCCTGCTTCGGCCATATTTCAGCATGATTACGCAGAGCAGCAACCATACCAGGGATAGTGCAGATATGCGCAGGCACTTCTTCCATCATGATACAATGGTCTCCATACCACTTTCCCTTCACCCTTGCTAATTTAGAGTCGTAACTAAAGAGGGCTACCGTAACCAGGTAAGGGTGGTCCGCGGAGATCCCACTTGATAGAAAACTATGGACAAAATATTTTTGTTAGCATTGGGCTAACAAACAATTTTAGGTTCAGTAGCCAGCTAGCAGTTATAGTTAGTGCGAATAGCAAAGAGAAGGGTAGCTCACCTGCATGTAGCCAAAACTTCTTCTTCCTTGGTAGTAGGATCTGCCATCCTCCGAGCTGCTCAGCTCGTCAGCGGCGGAGGCGGGCTAGAGCCTCGCAATAGCGGCTACGGCATGCGCCATTGGAGCTCGGGATCAGCGAATGGGCGCAACAACTGGGTGCAGTAACTTGGCGCCGGAAGTCAAATGTCCGAAGGGATCGTTCTACCTGGAGGGTGGATTTCGATGCTGCCGGTGGTAGGGGAAAGGAGGGAATGGATTTGTGAAATTGGTTAACACATCCAAGCCACTTAGTTCCTCAATTTGCCTAAGAGGTTACCGCGTTGACGCTTGATGACTGCAAGTGCACATATCATTTGTAGCTAGTTTTGAAATAAAGATATCGATCCCACATGGAGCAGGAGTATGAAGTCTAATAACTCTTGAAATAAGTATTACAATAGAAATGCTAGATAAAGTTCTAAGTGACAAGATAAAATGCGAGTATTGTGTAAAAAGGTGTTTGGGGGTTTTGTGTATAAGGGCAATAATAAAGTAAAGTAAAACAACTAAGTACAGAAAATAAGTATCGCATATGTAAGAGAGATTGGAACTATAGTAGGGAAAAAGTGTTCTCAGGGAGTAGCGGATACACCACTAGTATTATAAGGGCCTAAGATAAAGATTATCATTATGAACATTCTCAACTATGTATGTGTGGGAGGAACTCTATAATTGGACAAATAGGCAGCAACTGTTGCTCACATCATCCTCATAACCACAACAGTCAGCAATCGACATCAATCGAATTACCGTGCTATTAAGTAATGTAATCTCGTAGGACGTATCCCATGGCATGGATAGTGTTCCGTGAATTTCCTCGGTTCCCAAGTTGATACGTAAGGGGTGCCAACAGCTTTTTAGTCACTATAAGTGCTAGCACACCTCCGTCTACCAACTAGTAGTTTCCTCCATTGAGTCCCCATGAGAGGAAAATATTGAGAGGTCGACTTCTCTCAACATCAAGATGTAGAAAATCTAACACATGGTCACAACGATGAATATCATAATAGACTTTATCTTATTTCAATCTCATACTAGGGTTTCTCCATCTCCCCAAGAACTAATGATCTACTCAAACATGGAGGCAATCAACATCATAGCAATGGTAATGGAAACTATCATAGATTAATAGTACTTGTATAAATCCACAATGAGTATGGGAATTACAACAAGATCTAGACGAGATGTAGATGGGATGGATGGAGATGGTGGTGATGCAGCGGTGGATGATGAAGATCGATGCCTTAGCCTCCCGGATCTGCGCAGGGCGAAGATGGATCCCTTGTGGAGGAGTTCCCCCTCCAGATGCCTTCTGTAGGTGAGGTTTCTACGATTTTTGGGTGTTTCTGTATGTCGTCTCCTCAAACCAATTGCACGGGGTGAAACTATTTGACGAGGCGGAGGCGACGCCAACTATACGGCCGGAGCTATACGGCCGGAAAAATTGCTCTGGTCGTATAGTTGGTCGTTGGACTCTCTGCCTCCCTTGTTCGCTTCTGGTTTTCTTCTGGTATTATTAATATTTCCCAAAATAAGTGATTTACGTTGTTTTTGACTCCTTTCCTCCACAGTACAACTGCTCCAAGAATTGTATCAATTGGATCCATCATCTGTCCTGATCCTGGTGAAAACAGACATAAAATGTGCGCACGAGCACCATAAAATACCAAGATCCTACATCTACAATGCAAAATAATAATGTAAAATATGATGCAAATATGCACTCATCAACTTCCCAAGTTTTAGCTTAATGGATGTGATCCTCATATTCATGAAGCTGAGTCAATAAAATAAATGAGGCAATTACAACATGTGTTTATCATGTACGATACATAGGAATAAGTTCATTGAATAGTACCTTACTCGAACCATCTGAATAGTATTAGCAGGTTTCCACACCTTAGTGATCAACAGTTCATAAAAGATGAATTTCAACATAATGTAAAAGTATCTGGTTCAACCAAATGTGTTGGGGGGATACCCCCGGGTAGGGTAACACCGGGGTATAAGGGCCGAGTTAGCCGAGGTACGGCACGGTCAAAGCAAAGTGCTGACCGGGTCACCTCAAGGCAGGCCGAATCACGGTGTGACCCGGCCCATGGGGCATTTCCTTGACAATGGTCTGGTCGGCATAAGATTTATGCTGGCCATGTCTATCTATTTTGCATGTAAATAGGTAAGCCGGATTAGCTATATGCTAGCCGGATTATCTTAGCTTCCAAGAGAAGGAATTCTAGGGCTAGTAAAGTAAAGGTGGCTTTATTAGCTATAGCGTGAGCAAAGTAAAGTAAAGAAGAGGACCGGTGGGTCAGGGGCGACCAAGGTGACGCGGGCAAAGCCGGATGACGTAGCCCGTGTCTGGTGACGCAAAAGACGAGGATGACGCTGCAGGTTACATACAAAGCTCGGACGAGCCGTTAAATAGGAATAAAGAAGCATCTGCTTTAGGAAGGGAGCATATTCGAAGAATATGCTGCCACCTGTGCCCAAGAGTTGTAACCCGGGCTCCCCTATATAAGGAGCACCGGGGCCTCCATAGAGAGGGACGACGGTGAATAGATCAATCATTCTCTGTCTAAGGAAGAACTCTAGGGCTAGTGAACAGGGAGTAAGAGACATCGTCTCCTTCTTGTTTTGTAAACACCATTGATAGAGAATATACAAGAACTTCTGTGCGTGGAATCACCACGCTCTTCCTCCCTAGATTCCCCTAGCACTCATTGGCCCCATCTTTAGCCTATCCATGGCATCTGCCGTGCCACCACCATGACAGTTGGCGCCCACCGTGGGGCTAGCGGTGCTAGCAGGGGTGAAAATCCAGACGGGAAACGTCTCAAGCACCGGCGAGCGTATCGTCTCCGGCTTGGTTCAGCGCTTTGGAGCATTGGACTATGTTAGCGACAACGCGGGAAGCTTCGGCAAGCACCCTCCACCGCGCAACGGCGTCTTCCTCAAGCTTGTCACGCACAAGATCTACATCGGGGTGGATGAGTCCTGCATTCACCCGCGGCACATCGTCGAGGGAGGCGAACCACCTCTCAGCGCTGCTCATGGAGTGCGTATCTCTCACCCCACTAGCAGTGTTGAGGTCCTGATGACCGCGCCAGATGCGGGACCGAGCAAAGATCCGGCACCAGAACCAGAGGTAACGCCCAAACAGACAAGATCTATGTTTCCACCGCTAGAAAGGACATAAAATGTTCTCCAGCAAGCGATAGATAGCCTGGCAATGCCAATAGCACCTATGGTAGATCCGGCTGAGGTGCAAGTTGAGTTAGAGGAAACTAGGCGGAAAATGTTAGCTGGAGCAAAGAAAGTAGCAGAGCTGCATCAGTCGCTGGACATCACCTTGAGAGAGTATGCTAAGGCAAACTGTATCGATGGAGTGAAAATCCAGGGCAGGAACCTGATCACTGAGATTGACAAGGAGTACGAGCCTAGGCCGGGTCAGAGAACTACGATAGTAACAGGAGGGTTGGATCGGTATAGTATCCCGGCTAAGAACCTCAGAGCAGCAAATGCGTCTGCATCCGAATTAGAAGGTTTAACCGGAGAGGCCCGACAAAGGCAACAAGAGAGAGTAAATCACCTATTGAGAGTTGCATGCCAACAAAATGAAGAAATAAACAAGGCTAACCCGGCACCACCAGGGGCCTCACAAGTGGTACATTCGGCTAGAAATAACCCGGCAAGATCCAGAAGAGCCGCGTCGTCTCCGGGTCACAATCCCAGGAGAGAAGAGGTAGTGGACTCCGGGAGAAGAGACAAGCAAATGGTCCCTTATGACCCAGTAAGGGCTGGAAAACGCAAAGCAGTGCAAGTTGATGAGGACCGGCACAGTACCAGCCGAGGTGTGGCTGCCCGAGGTAACTGTGACCAAGGCAATGCCGGTCAAAGAAATGCTGCCAACGGCAATGCCGGACAGCGCGATCCCGTGGGAGTGGGGCAAAATGTACCTCGGACTCAGCAACAGCGCGTACCTCGGCAAGAAGGAAGTGTAGGACAAGCGACACAACAGCATCATGCACATCCGGATCAGGAAAGATACAATGATGGTTATTCGGCTATGGTCAATGATGGATACCCCAGACCGGATCACCACGTAATTGGATCACGATTGGGAAGCAGGAACTTGCAGCCAGATGATGTGAGGTTGAAGTTGGATAGGATTTATAGGTCGGAGCAAATCGAGTTACAAGGTCCACCGGGTCTAGCATGTTTCGGGCCCCGGATCATGAATGAGCCACCAGTGCCGAACTTTCAGCTGGCTAGAGGAACCCGAACTTATGATGGTCGTACCAGGCCAGAGGATTGGCTGATCGATTATGCCACAGTAGGCAAGACCGCAATAGGAAATTTGAGATGGGCGGTGAGATATGTACCGCAGATGTTGGAAGGACGAACGCGAGTTTGGTTGAACAATTTGCCACCAGGAAGCGTTAACTGCTGGTTGGATTTCCAAGAGCTGTTCGTTAGCAATTTCTCAAGCACTTACAAGAGACCCAACAGACCGCAGACGCTTGTGTTGTGCCGACAGAGACTGAATGAGCCAGATAGAGATTTCCTGACTCGGTGGTGCAATGTGAGAAACTCGTGCGAAGGAGTGATTGAATCACAAGCTATTGCGTGGTTTGCTCAGGGGTGCAGATATGGAAGTATGCTGTGGTAAAGATTACAGCGAGATATGCCAACTACCTTGGCTGAGACGATCCGGATCGCAGATTCATATGCCTTGGGAGATCCAACACAACCCCGGTTGATGTCTAGCGAAGCAAACGAAGAGTATTACAGCCGGGATGGCCCTGGATCATCAAGGAGGAATGATTTCCGAGGAAAGAGAAGGGATGAGCGCCCGGATTATCAGTATAACTCGCATCAAGTCGCAGCAGTGGACCGGGATCAGCCCAATGCCGGAGCAAGCCAATGCCAGAAAACTGGAGGGCAAAACTGGCAGCAGAAGAACAAAGGCAGAAAGCCTTGGACCCTGGAATAGAAAAAGCAATGGCAAGAGCGAAAGGATAGACCGAGGTATACATTCGAGTCTATGCTAGATCAACCTTGCAAATTTCATACGCCAAGTCTGAACAGTCCGGCAAATCATACAACCCGGCAATGCGAATGGATGAGGAAACCGGAACAAGGAAGTTCGGGGAATGCTCAGGCACCTCGGAACGAAGCACCTAGAAATGAAACACCATGGCCACTATTACTAATAGGGGGAAATGGACAGCAACTAATGCTACCACCACCTCCTCCGAGGTACGAGAATCCGGAAAGAAAGGACGATGTACATCAAGTGGGCAATAATCAACAACAAGGCCAAGGTTACAACGATAATGAGGGACGAAATGGGTACAGGGAACATCATCAAAGCTACTATGTGTTCACCACGGAAGAGAATGACCGGAAAAGCTTGCAGCGCCGGCATATGGAGGTAAACATAGTAATGCCAGATGTGGTGAGGTATATGCCTTGGGCGGATCAGGAGATTACATGGAGTGTCAAGGATCACCCAAAGATCATGCCAAGCCCAGGAACCTATGCTCTGGTCCTGGATCCGACGTTCATCGGGCCGAATCTCAACGTGAGATTTTCCAAGGTGTTGATTGACAATGGTAGCAGTATTAACATTATGTACAAGGATACCATGCACAAGTTGGGGATAACAGAGAACATGTTGCAAGCAACAAGGACCACCTTTCATGGCATTGTGCCAGGTATTTCTTGTGAACCAATTGGTAAGGTCCGGGTTGACGTGTTATTCGGCACAAGAGATAACTGCCGCACTGAGAACTTGGAATTCGAGGTGGTGAATCTAGAAAGCACTTATCACGCGTTACTCGCAGGCTAGCGCTGAGCAAATTCATGGCAACTGCCCACGTCAGTTACCTTAAGATGAAGTTGCCTGGACCAAGGGGCATGATAACTATATCAGGGGACTTCTGGCGTTCGATCGAGTGCGCCTCAGCCGGATCCAATTTAGCCGAGTCACTCGTGATATCTCAAGAAAAAAGGAAGATACTAGAAGTGGTGGCATTAGCTCAATCCGTGCAACAACATATGCCGGCCCTGACCAACCCGCACGGGAGCATATCGTTCCAAGCAACTAAGGACATGAAGAAGGTGCCAATCGATGATCAGTTCCCAGAGCGCACCGTCACCATTGGTGTCGGGTTAAGCAGCAAATAGGAAAGCGAGCTTGTCAACTTCCTCCGCGAGAATCGGGATATCTTTGCTTGGTCTACGCAAGATCTGCAAGGTGTACCGAGGGAGTTGGATGAGCACTCGTTGAATGTAAGACCTGTGGCTAAGCCGGTAAAGCAGCCTCTCAGACATTTCGTAGAAGACAGAAGGAAAGTTATTGGAGATGACATAGCAAGATTACTAGCAGCCGGGTTTATCATGGAGATACTCTATCCGGATTGGCTCTCTAATCCGGTGCTGGTGGAGAAAAAGAAAGATGATCGGAACGTAGCTGTGGTATGGCGCATGTGTATCGATTACACGAACCTAAATAAGGCGTGTCCTAAGGATCCATTTCCACTTCCTAGAATAGATCAAGTCATAGATTCAATGGCCAGATGTGAGCTACTGTCATTCATTGACGCGTATTCTGGTTTCCATCAAATACCCCTGAATTCGAATGATCAAATAAAGACCGCGTTTATTACCCCGTACGGGGCTTATTGCTATTGCACTATGTCGTTTGGATTACGTAATGCAGGAGCAACGTACCAGCGATGCATGCAAAAATGCTTGCATGACCAAATAGGTCGGAATGTGCAGGTCTATGTGGATGATGTGGTAATAAAGACCAAGGAAAGCAGTACGCTCCTTGAGGATATCCGGCAGACATTCACGAACTTAAGAAGGTTCCGAATGAAGCTGAACCCGGAGAAATGCACTTTTGGTGTACCCGCCGAAAAATTGCTCGGTTTTTTGGTATCTAGCCATGGCATTGAAGCTAACCCGACAAAAATCCGGGCCATAGAAAGAATGGAACTACCAAAGTGTCTTAACAATGTCCAGAAGTTCACTGGTTGCCTGGCATCGTTAAGTCAGTTCATATGTCGGTTGGGAGAGAAGGCCTTGCCCCTCAATCAGCTAATGAAAAAGGCAGATAAGTTCACATGGACACCATAGGCGGATCTTGCATTTCGAGAATTGAAAAAGATGTTATCTACCGCGCCAATCCTAGCTACACCATTACCTAAGGAGCCAATGTTGCTCTACGTAGCCGCGACCAACCGAGTCGTAAGTGCAGTGATCATAGTGGAGCGCGAGGAGGAAGGAAAGTCAGTGCAAAGGCCGGTGTATTATCAGCCTCAAAACAGAATTATCCTCATTATCAAAAGATGGCATACGACGTATATATGTCGGCCAAGAAACTCAAACACTATTTTGAGGAACACCCCATCAAGGTGATATGTGAGGCACCCATTTCAGAGATCATGAGTAACAAGGACGCAAGCAGCCGAATAGCAAAGTGGGCTATCAAATTAGCTCCATATGCACCACAGTTCGACAGAAGGGATGCGATCAAGTCACAAGCTGTGGCGGATTTCTTTGTGGACTGGGCTGAAATGCAATACGAGCCACCCCTGCCGGACTCCAATTATTGGCAAATGCACTTCGATGGATCAAAATTGAAAGACGGATTAGGCGTTGGAGTAGTGCTTACCTCGCCTAAGAAGGATCAACTGAAGTATGTCCTTCAAATCCACTTCAGTGCCTCGAATAATGTGGCGGAGTACGAAGCATTGGTACATGGTCTCAAAGTGGCAAAGGAAGTGGGGATACGTCGGATACAATGCTTTGGAGATTCGGATTTAGTGGTGCAACAAGTATCTGGAAATTGGGATGCCCTGGATGCTAACATGGCCCTGTATAGGTTCCATGCTCAAAAAATAAGCGGGTTCTTCAAAGGGTGTGAGTTCCATCACGTACCTCGGATCGAAAACGAGGCAGTAGATACACTGTCCAAGCTGGGCTCATCCCGGTAACCCATTTTGCCAAACGTGGATTTGGAGCACTTGAGAAAACCATCTATCACACCATCACCCGAATCAGATTCAATTTATATCCCATCACTTCCCGGATCAGGAGCTGCACCTATGGAGATAGAATGGGGAAGCACCTCCGCAAATCCGAGGACTGCTTCAGCAAACCCGGGGACTGTTCAGCTTGATCCGGCAGGAGTTATGTCGGTGGATGCAATGGAGGTTAATGAGGAACCATTCCCCGTCCGGACTATAACAACTTGGGCAAAGCCAATTTTTGATTTCCTGAAAGAGGGAATCTTGCCGGATCATGAAATAAGTTCAAGGCAAATTCAGAGAAGGGCAAAGGCCTATACCATTATCAATGCCGAATTATACAAAAGAAGTGTGACAGCGGTACTACAACGGTGCGTTGATCCGGAGGAAGGACTTGACATACTCTGGGATATTCACCAAGGGGAATGTGGCCACCATGCCTCCTCAAGGGCCTTAGTAGCAAAAGCTTTCCGGCATGGGTTTTATTGGCCCAGTGCTTTGGAGCAAGCAGAGGACTTGGTGAGAAATTGCAATGGTTGTCAAAGATACGCCACAAAAACTCACCAACCAATGTCGGAGCTGAAAACTATCCCCATTACATGGCCATTTGCTATATGGTGCCTAGACATGGTAGGACCATTTAAGCCGGCCAAAGGAGGGATGACCCATATTCTGGTCATGGTTGACAAATTCACGAAATGGATTGAAGTGAAACCGACTCGAAAATGTGATGGGGCAACAACAGTAAGATTCCTCAAGGATATAATCCTAAGGTACGGCTACCCCCATAGCATCATAACTGATAATGGGACGAATTTCGCTGAACGAGCGTTTGCGAGATTCTGTCAGGAAAAGAAGATCCGGTTAGATGTCGCTTCAGTCACCCACCCCGCATCGAACAGGCAAGTGGACAGATCCAACAGACTGGTACTATCCGGGATAAAACCCTGGCTCATAGAGCCGCTGCAAAGATCAACGGGGTGCTGGATAGAAGAACTACCAGCGGTACTGTGGAGTTTAAGAACAACTCCGAATCGATCAACAGGCTATACGCCATTCTTTCTGGTATATGGGGCAGAAGCTGTATTACCAGCCGACATAGAGCATGATTCGCCAAGGGTCACCCAATACACAGAAGCCGAAGTGCGCGAAGCCTGGCAAAATGATGTTGATCTGCTGGAAGAAGCGAGAGAACTGGCCTTGTCCAGATCCGCCATATATCAGCAAAATCTCCGATGCTACCATAGCCAGAAAGTAAACCCTCGAGTTTTCTGGGAAGGTGATTTGGTGCTAAGGCTAATACAGCGCACTGCTGGCATGCATAAGTTATCCCCTCCATGGGAAGGACCTTTCATTATGAGCAAAACTTTGCACAATGATTCATACTATCTTATTGATGCACAGCCCCAGCAAAAGAACAAGGCGGACAGGTCCGGAGAAGAATCCAAAAGACCATGGAACGTAGCACTGCTTCGTCCTTTCTACACCTAAGAGGTGAATGTATCCAAACTACTCGAATGTCGGTATGTATGTCGGCAATCAGCTTATCAATAAAAATTTCGCTACCCCGAGCAGAGACTCGGGGACTGCTATAACACTTGTCTCTTGTTTCCGTATTTTTGTGTCGGCTGGGTTAAGTCGCTTATGTCTTAGTTGGATAGTAATGTGTGAGCACCAAAAACCTAACTCTTCGACTTTGTTGTTGTCCAACAAGAATTGGCTTCATGGCAAGCAAGAGAACAAGTTTGGAATGGCAAAGCACACGAAAAACGACTAAGGAAAAGAACTTAAGCGGGCCGACATTGGTTTTTTGGCTAACCCTTAGTTTATTTTCTTCACTAAAGTGCTGAATCATTTTGAGCTAATCTCAAGGTTGTAAGTATTGTTAAGCCAATTTTTTGAACCTCGGACTCCTAAGTCAGAAAACCGAATCAAGGTAGACACGAGCCGAGTCAAATATTGGGGGAACAAGAAAATGAAACTCGGGGACTTCGCCCACTATAATCTGGCAATAAAACTTAGTTCGGAACATAAAATTGTAGCACAAACAAACCAAAGTATTTAAATACATCTACGCTCGGCATTCCGGGGATCTGATAAATTTGACAAGTGTTTCTCAAGGAGCAGGAGCAGCAGACGAATCATCAGCTGAGAAGGGAGGTACTCCAGAATGTGGGGGAGGAGAGCTAGCTTCGGCTTCATCTTCCGGGTTAACCTCACCTTCCTCCGGATCCTCAGCCTCGTCGCCTAGTTCGGAGCCCTCTCTCTCACTTCCTTCATCTTCGGCTCCAGAGACAATCTCGTCATCAATGACATCAAGATAACTCGGCCCCTCATTCCAGGCATGGCTGAAGGAGTACTGGATGAGATTGTTCGCACAGGCTTGGCGATGCGTGATCCACTCCGGATCCTCGCACCACTTTGACCCGGCGCGCATACGATTGAGCAATGCCAAGTCAATTCCTTCATACCATGAGAGCGCAAATTTCAGAGCAATATCGGCCCTAGCCCGGGCAGCAGACTCGCACCACAAATGCAGCTGCGTGTCACATTCCATGAGTTTGGCTATAAAAGCCGAGCACTTTTTGGGAATGGTTTCACTGGGCCAGAGGCAGCTGAACATCCGTATTGCCGCTGGGATGATGTACGCGCCATGGTTCTTTACTACCTCAAGGCGAGCAGTGAGACTCGCCAGGAGATCTTCCGTGGTATAGGGGATTGGCTCGCCATCAGGGGCAGCAGGAATTCCACGTTGTTCGCAGGACTGGCGTACGGCAGAGGCGGCGAGCGTATCGCTCTCTGGAAATTTGCGTAAGGATGAGAAGAAAAACAGTGAGCAAAAGGACCAAATCCAAATGATAGCAGATCAGGCAAAGGCAGAAAACTTACGTGCAATCTTGAAGAGAAGTCGTTGTATCTCGGAATCAACATTGGCATTATGGACCCAAAGTTTTTCGTATTCGATGGTCACCGGCGTAAGCTTGACGTTTGCTTCCTCCAGTAGGCTCTTGTCCTTGGGGATTTGCATGGTTAAACGCTCTTTCTCCTCGGCAAACTCCTGATCGGCCTTCTCCAGCGCGAATTGATGGGAGCTCTTAAGCTTTTGAATTTCGGCATTCAGCCGAGTGATCTCCGAGTCCTGCTGCCTGAGCCGAGCTATTTCCTCATCTTTCTTTTTCAGTTTAGCTTCATAGTTACCTTCTTGTTCGAGGCAGTGGGTCATCAGTTCAGGCATGGTGACACTATCATCGAGAGCAACTGCAACATGATCCGGAGCACCCAAAGTATGAGTGTCCACCGGATGAGGCAAGGAAAGTACAATGATTATATGAAAGGGATGAGTTTACCTTTGATCTCCGCAAGGTTCTTCCTCATGATTTTATTCTCAGCTTCAACCTTGGCTGCATGACTCAGACAAGACATTCATATAAGTCCTAAGAAATTTGAATGAACAAGGAAGAAAAGGAATGTAAACTAACCCCTCTTCTGGTACTCCACCAGGAGTTTACCATAACGCCCGCGAATGTCTTTGTAGGAGTCCAGCAGGTGCTGGAACTCAGCGGTTCGGCGATTAGTGGTAATCTGAAATAAGCAAGGAAGAGACAAAAGTTCAGAGGCAAAGTAGAAATAATTCAAAGTCTACAAGACCCGGGCCAAGTGGAACTTAACCTGGCTCTAGGTGTGTGGATATTCAAAGTCTACAAGACCCGGGCCAAGTGGAACTTAACTCGGCTCTAGGTGTGTGGATATTCGAAGTCTACAAGACCTGGGCCAAGTGGAACTTAACCCGGCTCTAGGTGTGTGGATATTCGAAGTCTACAATACCCGAGCCAAGTGGAACTTAATCCGGCTCTATGTGTGTGGATATTCGAAGTCTATAAGACCCGGGCCAAGTGGAACTTAACCCGGCTCTAGGTGCGTGGATATTCGAAGTCTACAAGATCCGGGCCAAGTGGAACTTAACCTGGCTCTAGGTGTGTGGATATTCGAAGTCTACAAGATCCGGGCCAAGTGGAACTTAACCCGGCTCTAGGTGTGTGGATATTCGAGGTACAAAAGATACGGGCCAAGGAAACTAGACCCGGCCCAAAATTTATTGCAAATTAATCTCATTATGAACAAAAACTAAGCTCTACGAGAAGCATCCAACCGAATAACAAGTTATTCCCTCAGAGGCTCGGGGACTAGGAGATATATCTACAAGCGTTCAATTGCATAAAATATCAACGACAGAGAAAAAGAATTACCTCCATCATCCGGCCAGCCAAGGAGATAGCCTTAGTAGCGGAGTTCATCTGGGAGCTGAACTCGGCGGGGCCGATCTTCTCCGGGATATCGTCTTGAGGATCGATGAATTCGGCGTCATTCCAGTTCTTCACATACTCAAGGAGTTGTGGACTGTAACTTTCGCTGCTCGGAGTATAGCTCGCCACAAGGCCCTTCATGTGGGACCCCCGTCTGCCAGATTGAGCTGCAGCGGGGCTGGTATGCAAAACCAGCTGATGGCCGCCCACTGATCCGGAGGGAGCAGGCCCGGAAGAAGTATCTTTGGCTGACCCGGAGGTCTTCTTGGCTTTGTCGGATGAGGATTGAGGAGCTTGTTAAAAGATATCAGCGATTGAAGGAGTAGACCCAGTGGGAGCCGAAGGAGCTTTGCCCTTGGGAGGCTTGGAGGCTCTTGCTGCTGGTGCTGATGTTGATGGTCCTGCTGGTATTGTTGTTGTTGGTGCTGCTGGTGCTATTGTCGCTGTTGCTGCTGGTGCTGGTGCTGGTGTTGTTGCTACTTTTGCTGCTGATGCTGGTACTGGTACTAGTACTGAAGGTGCTGGGGGCGGCGGCGATGAAACTAGCACCTCAACATTGGGCACAGAGGCCGAGGAGCTGGGGAGATCCGGCATCACCATGTCCCGAGCTGCCCCACTGTCCCCCGCACCGACGTTGCCCTCCTCTTGGCGAGGTAGGCTCTGGTCAGGCGCAACTGTAGAACCCTCTTGAATAGGGCTAAGCGGGCGATAATCATTATCGCGGTGGGGAGAGGGACTGCTTTGGAGTGGGGAGGCTGTGCCGGAACCGCTCTAAGGAATATCCACAGGAGCCCTAAGAAGAAAGGAAGGACATCGAGTCAAAAAGAGAGAACCAACCAGAAAGGCAAGCAAAGGAAAAAATCCGAAGTAGCAATGCTAAAAGGACTTACTCGTCTGTGGTAGGAGGAGCCCGAGGTTTGGGTGCCCTCCGAACTGTGCTCTTGGTGGCAGGCTTGGCCGAGGGTTTAACCCCGGACATCTTTTGCCTCTTCTTGGGCGGCAGCGCCTCCGAAGCTGCGGCCAAGGTAGCTGCGCGCTTCCGGGAAGGGGTCGGGGCCGAACCACCGGTGGCAAGGGGAGGAACCTCATGGACCTGATCGTCCGGGTTAGCTGAACATTCGAACATGAGCCGGGTGCAAGTAAGAGATGAGAACCGGATCAAGTACCTCACGGACTTCAATGTTAGAATCATCATCGCCTGGCCAATCCCTTAAAGAAGAGGCCTTACCAGCGCTGCGCCTGACGACGTCCGGGGTAGGTAGGAAGGCCTCCGGATCAGGCTCAACCTCGTCCTCCTCGGTGCGGTCCTCCAACCATTTGCTCGCCAGCACCTCGCCATCCTCCAACGGTTGCTGTAGAAATTTCTGAGACAATAGTTGCCAAGTTACAAAAAGAAAACGACATACGAAGAAGATTCGGAAAACGAAGAAGGGTTAATTTACCTTTTGAGGAGGGTTGGCACGGGTGAAGGGCTCGAGTCCCCACTCCCAATCCTCGGAGAACTCCTTATCCATGTTGAATATGGACTTAACCCGGCGGTAAACCGCCGAGTTATCCAGCTCGAAAGAAGAGGTCCGGTGAGGTTGAGAGGGCCGCTAAGGTAGCAGATCTTGTGGGCTCGCTTATGGAGGGGGGAGACCCGGCTGCGGATAAAAGTAATCATAATATCCCCCCTAGAGACGCTCCTTGAGCAGCTCCGTGATCTGGCGTGCCACTTGATTCGCCAGGGCCGTGGCGCGCTTGGGAATGCTTTCCCAAAGCGAGCCATCTGGAGGACCAAGCTTGAAAGGGAGCAGCCAGATCTGGTCGTCCTTGGTGGTGTTCCAGACGTAGAAGAAGGTCCGGGCCTAGCCCTTGCAAGATTCGAGCCCGGTGACCCGGGGAAACACAGACTGCTTGCACGGAGAGATGGAGGCAGCGCCGCATTGGGTCAGGTGCTTGTCCTCCGGGGCAAGCTCCTTATCCAGAACCACGTTCCTCCGTAGACCAAAGAACTTAATCCAAAGTTCTTTGGTTGGCCAGAGGCCAATGAATCCCTCAATGCCGGTGGCAAAGGAAGACAGAGAGGTGATAGCGTTTGCGGGGACGTGATGTGGTTGCAGCTTGTAAGTGGAAATTAAATCGAAGAAAAAATCAGAAGTGGGGAGGCCGAAGCCGCGCTGGAAATGGGAAAGAAACACAACGTATTCCCCCTCTCTACGGGAAGGAGAAATTTCACCGGCGGCGAGGCGGCAGGCGACACCGGCGGGAATGCGACGGGAGGGGCGGAGCCAAGCCAAGTCCTCCTCGCGGACGGTGGAGCCGTCCCAGCAACAGCGCTCGCAGCCCTCCACTCCTTCTTCATGTTGCGCCACCACTGCCTCCGCCTCAGACATGGTGGATTCGAAGCTTTTGATGGGATAATCAGAATAGAAATAGCCGAAGGAAGGAAAGCGGGAAGCGCAAGTCCCCGTGATGGAAACTGTGAATGAGGACAGCGGCGCGGATGTGAGTGGTAGCGGTCGTGGTGGCGCTCGTGAAGCAGAGAACTGGCGGCGGTGGCGGAGTCGCTGTGAAAGAGAGAAAGAGCAGTGGAGCACGACGCAAATGGGGGAACTTCCCCTGGGAGTGCCCCGCACCCCCTACTTAACCGTGCCACACGTGCATCATGGGATCCTTTGTGGGTGACGTGCCTCACGCAACGAGCGTGTACGCGGCCAGAGCAGCCAATCAGAACAAGGCCATAGGAGGGGCCACGGGAGCAAGCGATCCCATGACATGACACGGTGTTACAGTTAACGAGGCGCTACAATGATGGGACGTTTACAACAGTTATGCCTGACGCAGCGATAGTAACTGGCGTGGTAAATGCGCATGGCCCTTAAAATGAGGAAAATGATGATTACCCTCCACGTAGGATGTGGAGAAGCGTATGAGAGAAGGAAAGGTAACCCGGATAAGCAAGCGAAAGACCTAGCCAACGAGGAATAACTCGGAAAGTGCAAAAGGGTTGCAAGAAGAGAAACTCCGGGTTACGAGGTAACTTGGCCTAAGGAGCAAAAGATCCGGATAAGGGAACCTACTGTGGCTTAACAACTAAAAGTTGCTAAGACCGCACCAGCTTCGAGGACTAATGTTGGGGGGATACCCTCGGGTAGGGTAACACCGGGGTATAAGGGCCGAGTTAGCCGAGGTATAGCGCGGTCAAAGCAAAGTGCTGATCGGGTCACCTCAAGGCAGGCCGAATCACGGTGTGACCTGACCCATGGGGCATTTCCTTAATAATGGTCCGGCCGGCATAAGATTTATGCCGGCCATGTCTATCTGTTTTGCCGGTAAATGGGTAAGCCAGATTAGCTATATGCTAGCCAGATTATCTTAGCTTCCAAGAGAAGGAATTCCCCGCTGGTCAAAAGGTGGCTTTATTAGCTGTAGTGTGAGCAAAGTAAAGTAAAGAAGAGGACCAGCGGGTCAGGGGCAACCAAGGTGACGCGAGCAAAGCCGGATGATGTAGCCCGTGTCTGGTGACGCAAAAATACGAGGATGATGCTGCGGGTTACGTCCAAAGCTCGGACGAGCCGTTAAAGAGGAATAAAGAAGAATCTGCTTTAGGAAAGGAGCATATTCGAAGAATATGCTGCCACCTGTGCCCAAGAATTGTAACCCGGGCTCCCCTATATAAGGAGCACCAGGGCCTCCATAGAGAGGGACGATAATGAATAGATCAATCATTCTCTGTCTAAGGAAGAACTCTAGGGCTAGTGAACAGGGAGTAAGAGACATCGTCTCCTTCTTGTTGAGAGCCTTGGGAGCACTTGTAAACACCATTGATAGAGAATATACAAGAACTTCCGTGCGTGGAATCACCACGCTCTCCCTCCCTGGATTCCCCTAGCACTCATTGGCCCCATCTTTAGCCTATCCATGGCATCTGTCGTGCCACCACCACGACAGAATGAGTTAGCGAGGTAGTCCCAAGTGTTTTAGGATTCACGTATTCACTTGGAATTCAAAATCTCAAAAGTGTATCTTTGTCATACTACAATACAGTGGTATATGCCTACTTGCTCTTTGCACACTCACCCTTTTTTTTGTTCCTTTTCTTTTCTTTTATATAAATGCTCACACTTTTGTTTAAGTGCTGTGAAAAGGAGATATCCATACATTCCACTTCATGTACGAATTCAAAGTCTAATGATCTCAATTATCAAATTCCAATTGTATATGAAGCATTCTTATGACTTGAAGGTTCTACCTCGACTTGTTCTAATTCTATTTCGATAGCACTTTCATTTTCCTTTGTTCAAGGTTTCTTTCTCAACTTAACTGTATAGATAATTTTTCTTTCTAGATCAAACCGTAGACTTACAGCATATTGACCAAATTATCTTTAAGTGTTCCATTAATACCAATGGTGTGGAAGACTCCTATTGCTATCATCAAGTGCAAGTAACATTATACTCAAGTCATTCATATATCAATAAAGCAAACACAAACTCAATATTGCTCCATATATAATAATAAACTCGGAATTTCATAAAAGGGATCGACTATTCCTGAAGGGAATTCTAATGATGCAAACTTTATTGCTAGTTTGAACTAATACGAAAATAGTAATAAAAACTTATAGGATAGATTACAAGGTCTTAAAGATCTCCCCAAGCTTGGAATCAAGCCAGGCGGGATCAAATAATCCCTTGCAATTATTTGATACCGTGATTGTTGTAGATCACTGTGGCGCCATGTCATGTAACACCGCGGTGCGTAGCTTCTTGTTGGTCTCCTCCAAGGCAGTTATGCGGCTGTAGCACCTCCACAAATTAGACTAGAGAGTGTCCACTCTATCAGCGAGCTTAGTCACCAATGGAAGGAGGTCTTCCTTCTTCTTCATCTCATTGAGACGGTGACAGACTTCAACACGATGGAGTAGTGATACGTTGCTAACGTATCGATAATTTTTGATGTACCATGCTTGG
Source organism: Avena sativa (assembly GCA_916181665.1). Lineage (NCBI taxonomy): Eukaryota > Viridiplantae > Streptophyta > Magnoliopsida > Poales > Poaceae > Avena > Avena sativa. The sequence goes on from OV702289.1 coordinate 692,543,475, forward strand.
TTTTATCTACTTTCTTATGTTTTGTCCACACTTTGGAGTACTTTTTATACACTTTCTTGGACTAACCTATTAACAAGATGCCACAGTGCCAACTGCCTATTTTCTGCTGTTTTTGGTTCCAAGAAAGTCAGAAAATGAATATTCTCAGAATTGGACGGGACAAAAGCCAAAGTCAGTTTTTCACCGAGGGGGACACGGAGCCAGAATATGAGACGGGGAGGGGCCAGAGGGCCTCCACACCACCTGGCCGCACGACCAGGCCTGGCCCACGCCAGGGGGAGGTGTGCCCGCCTAGGGCACCCCCTCGGCCTCCCCTTTCGCCTATAAGATGCCTCTGATACAAAAACCCTAAGTACCCGATCAAAAATCCATGAAAGAGTCTATAGCCGCCGTCATATCCGTCCCTAGATCGGGAGGGATCTGAAGCTCTTACCAGCACCCTGCCGGAGGGGAGAATTCACCCTGGAGGCCTTCTTCATCATCATGCAAGCCTCCGGTGTGATGCGTGAGTAGTTCATCCTTGGACTATGGGTCCATGTAGTAGCTAGATGTCTGGTTCTTCTCCTTTGTGCTATCATGTTTAGATCTTGTGAGCTCCATTAATGATCAAGATCATCTATTTGTAATCCTACATGTTGTGTTTGCGAGGATCCGATGGATATTGAGATACTATTTCAGATTGATTATTGATTCTATCATGTCTTTGTTATTTGTGATCTTGCATGCTTTCCGTTGTTACTAGCTATCTTGGCCAAGTAGATGCTAGCAACTCCAAGAGTTAGTATTTATGCTCGATAGTGGGTTCATGCCTCTAGTAATCTGGGGAAGTGACAGAAATCTCTAAGGTACTAGATGTGTTGTTGCTACTAGGGAGAAAATAACAATCCTTTATTCATAGAACAATCGTATTGTTTACTTTACACGCAATGCATAATGCAATTATCTGTTGCTTGCAACTTAATACTGGAGGGGGTTCGGATGATAACCTGAAGGTGGATTATTAGTCATAGATGTAGTTGGATTACGGTCTATGTATAATGTTGCAATGCCCAATCAAATCTCAAAGGAGTCAAGATGTTTAGTATATGCATGATTGCTTTCTTGATGTTTGTCAATTACCCCGCTGTAATTTGTTCACCCAACATATCATCTATCTTCAGGAGAGCCACCACTAGTGAACTATGGACCCCGGTCCTTTCTTTTACCATCAATCTACAATTGTTTACTACTTTCTGTTTACTTTCTGCAAACTATTACTTTCTTCCACACAATACATTTAATCCTTTGTTGTGCAGGTTTCCATGTTGCTGCTAGCACCGGTAGTGTACCCTGCCAAAGGCCAGCTAGCAACACCTTGGAGGTGTTTCCTTGCTCCTACTGGTTCGATAACCTTGGTTACTGTTGTGCTCATCATACCTTCCTCTTGGGGTTCCCCAACGAGCTCGTTATTACACGAGTCAACAAGTACTTTTCTGGCGCCATTGTCGGGGAGTCAAGGACATCTTCACAAGGGGGGTCCCTCATAACCAATCTCTTTACTTTGTTATTTTTGTTTTTCTTAGTTTATTTTTGCTTTGTTTGCTTGTTTCTTTATCAAAAACACACAAAAATTAGTTCCTACTATAGTTGTTATTTTTATTGGTCTGTTCTTTTCTTGCTTTATCATGCTTTCTATCAATGGTTGGTTTCTTTGAAACTGAATATTATTGGTAAAGTGGATTCACGGAAGAACAAAAATATTATTATAAGGAACACCGCTTGCCACAAAAAGGGAAACACTTATGGGAACAAATTGATAAATTGTATACCATTGCTATAAACGTGTGCTCTACTTATAATGTTACTTATTGCTTTGATAAATCTTGTTGCTGTAGGAGGTATAAACACCTCCCTTTTCAATGTGAGTATAATGATAATGTTACCATATCTTCTTATGTTAAAGGGAATTATGACTTTTATGACGTGGAACAAATTGAAGAATTTATTGCATGGAAGGGTGCATTTGAACTTGCTAGTTTGCTTGAAAATATTGATGATTCACCTTATAAATATGAGGTTTATGATATACTTAAATTTTGCTTTGATAATTACAAGGTAGAAAATGGCTATATTCTTGAATATCTTAATAGATGCTCTCCACCAGTGGAAGAGACTAATGCCTTGCAGGAGCCTATGGAAGAAGAAATTGCTGAAACTGGAAGCTCATTAGATGAAAAAGAGGAGGAGAGTAATGATAAAGAGGAGGAAGAATGGATCTACACATCCCTACCTTCTAATGAGAGTACCTCTTTACCCCTTACATTATTTGATTGTCCCCCATGCTTACCAAAGGAGGACAAATGTCATGTTCCTGAGGATTCTTTTGAAAATGTTTATAATAAAGCTCTAGTGTTTGTAGATCATGAAAATCATGCTTTATGTGATAGTTATATTGTTGAGTTTATTCATGAGGCTACTGAAAATTATTATGAGAGAGGAAAATATGGTTGTAAAAGTTTTCATGGTACTGAAACACCTCTCTATTTGCTGAAAGTTTTGAAGTTACTCTCGTTTTATCGTCATATGCATGTCGCTTTGTTCTTTGTGAATTTATTTGCGTATAAGATTCCTATGCATAGGAAGAGGGTGATGTCTACGCACTTCTATTCTTGTAGACAGTTATTGGGCCTCCAAGTGCAGAGGTTTGTAGAACAGCAACAAGTTTCCCTTAAGTGGATTACCCAAGGTTTATCGAACTCAGGGAGGAAGTGGTCAAAAATATCCCTCTCAAGCAACTCTGCAATCAAGATACAAGAAGTCTCTTGTGTCCCCAACACACCTAATACACTTGTCAGGTGTATATGTGCACTAGTTTGGCGAAGAGATAGTGAAATACAAGCGGTATAGATATAAGACAACGGTGCCAAAAAATAGCTTGATGGCGTGGAAGAGACTAAAAGCAAACTGAAATAAAGATAACATAAATCAAACATGTAACAGATCTAGTTGCAAATGGTGTTTCAATGTTTAGAAGCAAGGCCTAGGAATCATACTTTCACTAGTGAACACTCTCATATAAATATCTTCTCTTTATGATACTACTCTTAACTACTCTCCGGCTGGACTCTAATCCATGGTAGGGCTATAATAGCACACCTCAAAGTTCGCTTTCCTCATCTAGATAACCCCACACTATCACCTTGAGCGCTAGATGGTTCCAACAAACACCACAATTTCATAGAGACATCCAACTCCAAATATAACTCATAACAAGTATTTGTAGTCTCTAGCCTAAGTGCCACCATGGTGTGCACGCTGTCACTTTCACACACATGGGGAGAGCAGAGATCTATTAAAGCACTTGAGTAGCAAGGTAGATCTACTTGATTACAAATCTCATGATCACAATATGATCATGCATACAGAGAGATATGAACACATAGCTACCGGTAGAACCCTTAGCCTCAAGGAAGAACTACTCCCTCCTCATCATGGGAGTCAACAACAGCGATGGAGATGGCGGTGGAGTCGATGGAGATGGCGGTGAAGATGGTGAAGAGGCGGCGGCGGCGCGGAGGACTCCTTCCCCGCCGCCGGTATCACAGGGGAGCACCGCCCCTTAGCGCCCTGATGTCTATGCACTTCTATTCTTGTAGACAGTTGTTGGGCCTCCAAGTGCAGAGGTTTGTAGAACAACAGTAAGTTTTTGTCACATCCCAAGATTTTCCAAATCTTGTAATGTGAAAATTAAATAAACAAAATAAACTTTTGTTGAAAATCAGGGTGAAAAGAAACTTTTGTTTCTAAAAGGAGATTTGAAATCCCATCTTGAACAAACTTTGGCTAAAGTTTGAAGTCAACAAATCCAAATCAAGGGAAATGCATTCCTCAATGAATGTATCTGGAAATTGAACACTTGGAAAATAAATCCAAATCCCTAAGCCCTAATGGAAGGAAATCATTTTCCAAAGTATCTCCAAATCTATGGATTTGATCCATACCAAATTTGACTATCAAATATTCTCAAAGGATCAAGAAAATACCTTAGAGATTGGTTTCACTTAGTTTGGAACTATAAACAAAATCTTGTGGATACAATAAGATAAGGAAATTGAATTTCCAAAGCCAATAAAGCCCTTACCAAAAGCCATACCAATTGGTGAACAATTTTAATCCTAAAGGGATTAAAAAGATAAACATTTAATAAAGGAAAAATAAAATTGTTTTGGAAATACTATTTGGATCTTTTGATAAAAGACTTTGTTTTCAAATGAAAAGGTGAGCCAAATTAATTTTGGCCAAACTTTCGTAATAAAATATTTTGTTTTGATAAAATGAGTAAAAGTTTATTTAAATAAAATAATAAGGATTTAAATATCCAATTTTATTTAAGTAAAGGCTTTTCCCATTTTAAATGAACACCAAGTATTTTATTACTACTTTGAAATCTTTTATTAAAAGGTTTTGCTTTGATTAAAATGAGTAAAGGATTATTTAAATAAAATAATAAGGATTTAAATATCCAATTTTATTTAAGTAAAAGCTTTCCCATTTTAATTAAAACACCAAAACTTATTTATTTATTTAAATAAGTTTCCAAGTATTCTTTTATTTTTCAAATAAAACCTTCTGGTTTGGTTTTGAAAATAATTGGATTTCAAATGGAAATTTTATTAAATAAATCAAAACCCTATTTTATTAATAACTAAAGATCCATTTTATTTAATAATTAAATGGATCTTAAAACAAATAGAAATATTATTTTATTTTGAGATTTGGATTATGTTGAAAAACAGAACCAAATTCAAAGTAAAGTTGAGTGTTTGTTTGAATTGTTTGAATGGTTTGATTGTTTGAAAAATTGTTTGAATTTCAAAACAGAAAAAGAATTAGAAAAAGGAAAAATAAAGCAGACAGAAAAAAAAATAGAGCAGCCCAACTAGCCCAACAGCAGCCCACTAAGGCCCAGCAAAACCAGCCCAGTTTTCTCCTCGAATAAAAGTTTGGCACCAACTTTCTGACCCACTGAGTCAATGACAACCAGGACCCACCCCCACTCCCTTTTCCTTCACTGCCAAGCGGACCCACCTCCTCTTATTCCTCTCCCGAACCGTTTTTCTGCACCGCAAAAGAAACCCACGCAGAGACTGGCAAGTGGACCCCGTTCCCTCTACTTTTCCCACTGACCAGAGGACCCCACCGCCACCTCCTTCTTCTTCCCCGCGCGACCCTGTCTCCCCCAGACGACGCTGCCGTTGCTGCCTTTGAATGCCGCGTTCAATTCTCAGTAACGCCGCATTAATTCCTCGCCGAGACAACGCCCATTTAACCGCCTGCTCCTCCTCCTCCTTTTCCCCCAGACCACTCCTCCACTCTGCCCCTAGACTGCCTCCAATTCTCTCTGTACCGCCGCCGCTTCGACGATGTTCCGGTGACGATTCCGACGAAACCCCACCGCCCCTTGCATCCCTAAGCACCCTAGCAGCTTCCCCACTCCCTGGCGCTTCTACCCGTGCTCTCCGTTCAGACGCGGGTGCCCCAGAACCTCGACTCCATCAAGCTTCTGAGCGCCACCGTCTGTCTGCAAACTCCGGCGAAGCCCACAGGTAGTTCCGACCGCCCCTCCTCTTCTCTTTCACGCACGCGTCACCGCACTGACCTTGCGCAGCTAACCTTGCTCTCTGTTTGCCTCCGCGTGATCTACAGCATCATCCTCGACAGCAACCAGAGCCGCCCGTCGTCAGACGCAACTCCGGTGAGGAATTGCCGCAGACCCCGAGCGCCCCTCGTCCGACCAACACTTCCTCGAGCATCGCCGTGACCCCCTGAGCCCGGTGAGCAACCCCTCCTTCTCCCTCACCTCCTGTAGCGTCGCCTCCGTCGTCGACCGATCGCTCCGCCGCCGGTAACCACCGCAGCGCCGCTAGCTTTAGGTCGAGCCTGCCGCAGCCGTTCGATCTGGATCGGACGCACTAGATAGATCACTTAACCGCGAAGAGGTACGCGCCCTGTGCCGTGCGATCTAACTTAATCTAACGTTCCACAGAGCCGATCTGGCCGAACCGGTACCGGCCAATCACAGCGCAACGCGTGGCACTAGATCTGTTTAAAAGAAATTTGAAAACAGAAACTTTTGCCATTTTCAAACCCTTGTATCTTTGAATCCACACGTCCAAAATTTACAAATTTTATGTCGTTGGATTCAGGAGAGCAATCTCTAACCAACCCTACCCTTAGTTTAGCAAATAGTATTTGTTAGATTGTTTGATTTTGCAGATTCTTTTGTGTGCTTGCTAACATTAGAAAAATTGTTAAAAAATGATTTTTGAGATCAAACCTTTGCCAATTAGTTTGTTGTGACCTTACTGACCCTAGGAACCAACCCAAGTTTTTGAAAATGATTTTGGAAAAGAATAGAATGGATTAATTAGTTTAGTCCATTTCTAGCTAACTAAAAACTATAGTTTTGGTTATGAAAATGTTTTTGAGTAAAGAACCTTGGAGAATTGGTTTAGACCAAACCTACTGACCCAAAACACCAGGTTTTGCAATAGCAACTCATTGGGTGAACCCTATAGGTTAAAGCCTTAGTAAAAATATTTCTACACCACATAGAATGACACTTTGTTTTGCAAATGGTTTTATAGTGACACCTTTTGCAAATGACTTAGCCACTTTGCAAAATGACCAATAGGTGTACCCAAATGTCTATGACCCATTAGGAACCCGTTTTTCAAACAAAACAAGGCTTGGCATGCTTGCATGCATTACTTTAACTTTGCCACTTTGGTAAATGACCATTTTGGATCTTACAAAGTTTAGGAATCTAATAGAGACCCTCTTTGCAAATGACTTTGCCATTTTGGTAAATGACCAAATTGGAACTTACAAAGTTAGAAGCCTAGTGAAGACCATCCTTACAATAGAACCAACCTTTGCATGCTTATGCATGACTTAGATTCCATTGTCTTGTGTGTGTGATTCTGTTTGAGAGAATATTGGTTTGGAGTGTTAGTTGATTTTGTGTTTTTCTTGATTGGTAGATTGAGTTGTACCTTGCTTGATTGAATTGTAGTGACTTGAAGAGTGTGATTGTTGCAAGGACAAGGAGTAAACCTATACCCTCTACCAAAAAGGCAAGTGATGCTTCATATCTTATGTCCCATTATTTTCAATATGCATTAGTGTTTTTGCTAAGTAAAACTTGCATGGTTTTTATTTTGCTAAGTATAGACCTTGCTATAGGAAAACTAGTAGAATGAATCCTTAGAAGGATTTTCCTAAGTTAAGAATCCTATTACTATCAAGCTTAGCCTAGCTAATAGAAAACCTGGGTGGAATATATTCACACTATGGAAAATATTCTAAGTCTGAGGACTTGTGTTTTATTTAACAAAACAACTAAGTAATGAATCACCTGGGTGGAATGGAAGGAATGGTTTATGTTGAGTGGTTCACAAGGCCATGGACTTGGCTTGTGTATCTCACTTGTGGAAGGCCACCCAGGAAACAAAGAGATTTGAGATGTCAAATGTTGAGAAGCTTCAAGTGCAACCACTTGGCAATATGGGCTCTGCCATGATCATATAGGTTGCAAGAACTTAGCCACATGGACAGTGGGTGGTAGTGACTGATAGGTTGGAGCGCGTCCATGTTGGTCTAAGGAAAAGCTTCTGAAAGATTTTGTCTTGGGAAACCAAGTCTTGTGGGTAAAGTGCACCACCTCTGCAGAGTGTAAAACCTAAGTACTTAGCCATGTCCCTGGTAAAGGACAATTTGAGCATCAAGACATGGAAGCAATCAAGAATCTCATCATTCCAATTTCTAAATAAAACTTGTGGGTGAACAAGGGTTGTGTGAAATCTTAAATCTTTGATTGGTAGATGCCTTGAGAGGATCTTCAATCATTGGTTGAGAAAAATGTTTTGCCAAGTGAATCTTCAGTCTTTGATTGGTAGATGCCTTGGAAAGGATCTTCAGTCTTTGATTGGTAGAGACCTTGGGTGCTTTTTGCCAAAACAAAAAACTTAGTGTTTTCAAATGATAGGAAAAATCTATTTTGAGCAATGCAAACCTCAACTCCACCTAGCCAAAATGCATATAGATGATAGACTCCACCATACTACCAAAGTATCACTTGCCAATACAATTCAAATGTATTGACCCTTGTGGCTATAACTTTTAATGTTGCAGGTTTGATTGTTTTAGATAAGATTGAATGATTAGGATTACAAAGTCTACAACCAACATCTGCCTGTGGCACTTTGAAGATGAAGGACCCATGACTATAGTTATTCCGCTGCAATGTAATGTAATAGCCTAATGAGCTATGTATTGATGTAATAAAATTATGTTATTCCTGGTTATAAAGTTATATTATGACCTTTGTTTCTTGATACTACATCTAAACTGTGGATGCTAGCTATTGATCCAGGGACTAGTATTGTAAACACAGGGGACTCAATCTTATTTAAAGGTTGGGGATGTTACAGATGGTATCAGAGCATTGTGTTGCCTGTAGGATTTGTAACCCTAGGATAGGACAAAACCCCTTAGAAAAAAAATAGGAGTTGTATTTGTTCCAAAACTTATTTACAAAAACAATCTTGTAAACTCTTCCCTCAACCATTTTGGTTTCAACTCTACTTCTCTTCTACTTCAAAACTTGATGGAAAAGCCTACCCCATGACCCAAAGACTACACTACATGCAAAGGACTTCTTCAACACTTTCAACTCTAATGACTTCAACTTCTTCAAGTGACTTCAACATCTTCATCATGTTCACCAAAGACTTCCAACTTGGATATCACTAAAGACTACAAGTGAGACAAGAAATGTTACTCAAGACTTGAAGACTAAGGAAACACAACTTAGAAGAAACCATGAACACTTTTGAAGATTTGTGACCAAGACACAAGAATTCTCCAAGGATACAAAGATCTCAATTAAGAAGAATCAACCAAGAAGGATGGAAAGATCACAAGTGAACCATATAGATGGACCACCATATTTTAGTTAAGTCAAACCCACCAACTTATGTGGTGTAACACAAATATTTTGTTGCCTAAGTATGTGCTTGAAACTGTTGTTTGAGTGGAGTGTTTGTTTGTGATTGCTTGCACATTGCTTGTGTGATTTGTGATGTGTGTGAATAAAATTGATTCCTTAGAAAAATCTTTTGCCTATTCTAATTCCCTCCAACCCAAACAGATGACTTCTCCAAGAGACTCCAGCATCAAGGATGATGACATCTACAATAACCAAGGGGTCAACATGAGAGAACTCCTAGCAACCCAACACCAGTTGAACCAACTAACAACTCAGTTCATAGCCAACAATAGTGATAAAGACCCCACCTTGCAAAAGTTTTTGGAAGAACAATCCCAACTGATGCTTAAGGTGACTAATCAAATGATCAGCATGGAAGAAAACTATCCCAAAAGAGTGTATGACAACAAGGATGACAAGAATATTATTCTAGATGGAGCCCCCGCTTGCATTATTTGTGGAGACAAAGATCACACTTCCAAGGAGCATGAAGATCAATGCCCCAATTGTGAAGAGGAACATCCAGTTGGCCAATGCCCCACATCTCAAGTTACTTGTTACCTTTGTGAAGGAAACGACCATGTCCCTACTCAATGCCCCATCTATGCCATTGTTGAACAAAGGAAACAAGAAGGATCCAAGTATGCCAGGAATGTTGATGGCAAAGGAAAAGGACCACTTATACTTCCAAACAAGATAACCCAATTCAAAGGACTAAAGAAACCTAAGAAATCAAAGCAAGACATGAGCCTTGTGCAATGTCGTAAATGTAAGGAAATGGGACACTACCCCAGTGGATGCCCAGAGAACCCGAAGAATAAAGAGATCGGCCAAGTAGTGTGCAACAACTGCAAGGAACCAGGCCACTACGTAGCAACCTGTCCACAAGAGCAACGTAAAGAACTCCAAGATATCCACTGTTTCAATTGCAAGGAACCAGGACACTATGTAAACAATTATCCAGAAAAGATGAAGAACAAGATAAACAAGCCTATGAAGGATCTCAACCTTGGCCCACGAGTCAAGCATGGAAACAAAGGACACTAAGCAGAAGTTTTCCAAGAAGAAGTTTTCCTCAAGATTCCAAGCAAGCCAAGATGTAGTTTAGTTGGAAAAATTTTAAGAGTGGTAGTACCCTAGTTGTTTTGAACCTGCTTGTAACCCTAGCCTCCCCAAATCTCGGGACGAGATTTCTTTTAAGGGTGGTAGCCTGTCACATCCCAAGATTTTCCAAATCTTGTAATGTGAAAATTAAATAAACAAAATAAACTTTTGTTGAAAATCAGGGTGAAAAGAAACTTTTGTTTCTAAAAGGAGATTTGAAATCCCATCTTGAACAAACTTTGGCTAAAGTTTGAATTCAACAAATCCAAATCAAGGGAAATGCATTCCTCAATGAATGTATCTGGAAATTGAACACTTGGAAAATAAATCCAAATCCCTAAGCCCTAATGGAAGGAAATCATTTTCCAAAGTATCTCCAAATCTATGGATTTGATCCATACCAAATTTGACTATCAAATATTCTCAAAGGATCAAGAAAAGACCTTAGAGATTGGTTTCACTTAGTTTGGAACTATAAACAAAATCTTGTGGATACAATAAGATAAGGAAATTGAATTTCCAAAGCCAATAAAGCCCTTACCAAAAGCCATACCAATTGGTGAACAATTTTAATCCTAAAGGGATTAAAAAGATAAACATTTAATAAAGGAAAAATAAAATTGTTTTGGAAATACTATTTGGATCTTTTGATAAAAGACTTTGTTTTCAAATGAAAAGGTGAGCCAAATTAATTTTGGCCAAACTTTTGTAATAAAATATTTTGTTTTGATAAAATGAGTAAAAGTTTATTTAAATAAAATAATAAGGATTTAAATATCCAATTTTATTTAAGTAAAGGCTTTTCCCATTTTAAATGAACACCAAGTATTTTATTACTACTTTGAAATCTTTTATTAAAAGGTTTTGCTTTGATTAAAATGAGTAAAGGATTATTTAAATAAAATAATAAGGATTTAAATATACAATTTTATTTAAGTAAAAGCTTTCCCATTTTAATTAAAACACCAAAACTTATTTATTTATTTAAATAAGTTTCCAAGTATTCTTTTATTTTTCAAATAAAACCTTCTGGTTTGCCATTTTCAAACCCTTGTATCTTTGAATCCACACGTCCAAAATTTACAAATTTTATGTCGTTGGATTCAGGAGAGCAATCTCTAACCAACCCTACCCTTAGTTTAGCAAATAGTATTTGTTAGATTGTTTGATTTTGCAGATTCTTTTGTGTGCTTGCTAACATTAGAAAAATTGTTAAAAAATGATTTTTGAGATCAAACCTTTGCCAATTAGTTTGTTGTGACCTTACTGACCCTAGGAACCAACCCAAGTTTTTGAAAATGATTTTGGAAAAGAATAGAATGGATTAATTAGTTTAGTCCATTTCTAGCTAACTAAAAACTATAGTTTTGGTTATGAAAATGTTTTTGAGTAAAGAACCTTGGAGAATTGGTTTAGACCAAACCTAATGACCCAAAACACCAGGTTTTGCAATAGCAACTCATTGGGTGAACCCTATAGGTTAAAGCCTTAGTAAAAATATTTCTACACCACATAGAATGACACTTTGTTTTGCAAATGGTTTTATAGTGACACCTTTTGCAAATGACTTAGCCACTTTGCAAAATGACCAATAGGTGTACCCAAATGTCTATGACCCATTAGGAACCCCTTTTTCAAACAAAACAAGGCTTGGCATGCTTGCATGCATTACTTTAACTTTGCCACTTTGGTAAATGACCATTTTGGATCTTACAAAGTTTAGGAATCTAATAGAGACCCTCTTTGCAAATGACTTTGCCATTTTGGTAAATGACCAAATTGGAACTTACAAAGTTAGAAGCCTAGTGAAGACCATCCTTACAATAGAACCAACCTTTGCATGCTTATGCATGACTTAGATTCCATTGTCTTGTGTGTGTGATTCTGTTTGAGAGAATATTGGTTTGGAGTGTTAGTTGATTTTGTGTTTTTCTTGATTGGTAGATTGAGTTGTACCTTGCTTGATTGAATTGTAGTGACTTGAAGAGTGTGATTGTTGCAAGGACAAGGAGTAAACCTATACCCTCTACCAAAAAGGCAAGTGATGCTTCATATCTTATGTCCCATTATTTTCAATATGCATTAGTGTTTTTGCTAAGTAAAACTTGCATGGTTTTTATTTTGCTAAGTATAGACCTTGCTATAGGAAAACTAGTAGAATGAATCCTTAGAAGGATTTTCCTAAGTTAAGAATCCTATTACTATCAAGCTTAGCCTAGCTAATAGAAAACCTGGGTGGAATATATTCACACTATGGAAAATATTCTAAGTCTGAGGACTTGTGTTTTATTTAACAAAACAACTAAGTAATGAATCACCTGGGTGGAATGGAAGGAATGGTTTATGTTGAGTGGTTCACAAGGCCATGGACTTGGCTTGTGTATCTCACTTGTGGAAGGCCACCCAGGAAACAAAGAGATTTGAGATGTCAAATGTTGAGAAGCTTCAAGTGCAACCACTTGGCAATATGGGCTCTGCCATGATCATATAGGTTGCAAGAACTTAGCCACATGGACAGTGGGTGGTAGTGACTGATAGGTTGGAGCGCGTCCATGTTGGTCTAAGGAAAAGCTTCTGAAAGATTTTGTCTTGGGAAACCAAGTCTTGTGGGTAAAGTGCACCACCTCTGCAGAGTGTAAAACCTAAGTACTTAGCCATGTCCCTGGTAAAGGACAATTTGAGCATCGAGACATGGAAGCAATCAAGAATCTCATCATTCCAATTTCTAAATAAAACTTGTGGGTGAACAAGGGTTGTGTGAAATCTTAAATCTTTGATTGGTAGATGCCTTGAGAGGATCTTCAATCATTGGTTGAGAAAAATGTTTTGCCAAGTGAATCTTCAGTCTTTGATTGGTAGATGCCTTGGAAAGGATCTTCAGTCTTTGATTGGTAGAGACCTTGGGTGCTTTTTGCCAAAACAAAAAACTTAGTGTTTTCAAATGATAGGAAAAATCTATTTTGAGCAATGCAAACCTCAACTCCACCTAGCCAAAATGCATATAGATGATAGACTCCACCATACTACCAAAGTATCACTTGCCAATACAATTCGAATGTATTGACCCTTGTGGCTGTAACTTTTAATGTTGCAGGTTTGATTGTTTTAGAGAAGATTGATTGATTAGGATTACAAAGTCTACAACCAACATCTGCCTGTGGCACTTTGAAGATGAAGGACCCATGACTATAGTTATTCCGCTGCAATGTAATGTAATAGCCTAATGAGCTATGTATTGATGTAATAAAATTATGTTATTCCTGGTGATAAAGTTATATTATGACCTTTGTTTCTTGATACTACATCTAAACTGTGGATGCTAGCTATTGATCTAGGGACTAGTATTGTAAACACAGGGGACTCAATCTTATTTAAAGGTTGGGGATGTTACAGTTTTCCCTTAAGTGGATCACCCAAGGTTTATCAAACTCAGTGAGGAAGTGGTCAAAGGTATCCCCTCTCAAGCAACCCTGCAATCAAGATACAAGAAGTCTCTTGTGTCCCCAACACACCCAATACACTTGTCAGGTGTATAGGTGCACTAGTTCGGCGAAGAGATAGGGAAATACAAGTGGTATAGATAATTATAAGTGGTAACAGTGATAGAAAATAACTTGATGGAGTGGAAAAGACTAAAGTAAAACTGAAATAAAGAAAGAAGCAAGCAAACATGTAATAGATCTAATAGCAAACGGTGTTTCAGTGCTTAGAAACAAGGCCTAGGAATCATACTTTCGCTAGTGAACACTCTCATATAAATATCATCTATTTATGATACTACTCTTAACTACTCTCTGGTTGGACACTCTAATCCATGGTAGGGCTATAACAGCACACCTCAAAGTTCGCTTTCCCCATCTAGATAACCCCACACTGTCACCTTGAGCACTAGATGGTTCCAACAAACACCACAATTTCATAGAGAGAAATAATGGCCATAATCATGCAGAGCGACAAAACATCATTGATCAAAGCATAAAGTGATACTAAAAGTTGAAAACTAAAGGATCATAAAGGCTATGGTGACTTGGGATAGTCATAACATGGTGTGAGCATGCGCCAAGTCAACCCAAATAAAGCATCAAAGGAGAATACCACAATACTATGCTTTAATATGCTAAAACAATGCATGATTCATCCAAGGAACATTAAGCAATCTCAATTGTTTATAACAAGTCATGCTACAGCAAATAATACTAAGCATAAAGCCAAAACAATATCAAGCATGGCATGACAAAGCATAGGCCACAGTCAAAAACAAGCTCTCTTTACCACTTAAGCATGAACTTTCCTACTCTTTTCCAAACCAAACCAAACTATTTGAAAACCAATGTATGAAAGAGGGGGTACAACCAATTTATTCAGCACACTAAGCAAACAAAGAAAACGAAAAACCAAAACAAAAACGAAAAAGAACACGCTCCAAAAACAACACAACTGTGCATGAAACAATAAAAATGAAGCGTTTGGAAGAAATCTGAGTTTTTTATTGATGAAGAAGGGGATGACTTGGGCATCCCCAAGCTTTGACGCTTGTACTTCTTGGATAATTCTTGGGGTGACACACGTGGCATCCCCAATCTTGAGCTTTAGTCCATCCTTCATCTCATTACTCATTTCTTCCATACACCTAAAAAAAATCTTTATACAAAACTTCACACAATCTTTATTACCAACATTAGTGCACTCAAGATAATAAGTCTTTAGGTTCAGTTCTAACACCAACAAAACTTCCATTAAAACACAAGCTATTGTAGCACTTCCCTCAAAAATCTCAATTCCCCAAAAAGAACCCAAAAAGGAATCAACAAGAAGCAAATGCAAATAATGGCAGAAATCTGTCAAAACAGACCAGCATGTAAAAACCAATTTTTTCGAAGAGCTTCTGTTGCTCAAATCAAAAAGGGTTGAACTAACGAAAGTTAGATAACAACCTGCAGCAGAAGCGCAAAAATTCACGTATCAAAAGGACATACAGAGATTTTACACGAATTTTTAGGGTGAAACAGAGAAATCTGTTTCGGGACAGCAACTTTCCCAATCATTACTTCTCTCTCACTAGAGGGTTACTCTTGGCACAAAAAGTAAATAAAAAGTATAAGGAGCAGTTATTACTGAAGTAATAACTTCCAAGACTCGTCTAAAACTTTTGGCTAATAAGTACTTTTCTTTAACGCCTTTAAGTTAGGCATGATAGTTTGAGAAGATGCTCACATAAGAAATATGAATTGAAGTAAAAGAGAGCATCAAGAAGCAAATTCAAAGCACATTTAAGTCTAACCCACTTCCTATGCATAGGAATATTGTAAATAAACAAGTCATGAAAGCACAAAGTAACAAGCATAGGAAAGCAAAATAAGTGCAACTTCAAGACTTTCAACATAAAGAGGGGAAACTTAATATTATTGAGATGCATAAAACCATGTTTCCCTTTCTCATAATAACTTTCAGTAGCATCATGAATAAAGTTAACAATATAACTATCACATGAAAGATTCTTATCATGAGCCACATGCATAAAATAATTAATACTCTCCACATAATAATAGTCATTCCTATTAATCATAGTGGGAGAAAATTCAACAAAATAGGTATCATTATTATTCTCATCACCATAATCATCAAATATAGGAGGCATATTGTAATCATTAATTTTATCCTCAATAGTAGGTGGACTCAAAATATCATATTCATCATTGTAATCATCATATATTGGAGGCATAGTATCATCAAAGTAAACTTTCTCCTCCATGCTTGGGGGACTAAAAAGATCATCTTCATAAAAACTAGCTTCCCCAAGCTTAGACTTTTCCATAGCATTAGCAATAATGGTGTTCAAAGAATTCATACTAATAACATTGCTATTAGCACGCAAATAAAGTTCCATAGGTTTTTAATTTTCTCTTCAAACACTTCATGTGCTAACTCAAGATAAATACTATAAAGCTCTCTAATTTTTGTTGTTGTTTTCCATTAAGCCTAACTAGTGAAAACAAGAAACAAAAAGATAAAATTGCAGAATCAAAAGGAAATAACTTCGAGCACTCACAGATGTGAGTACCTTTTACCTTACCTCCCCGGCAACGGCGCCAGAAAATAGCTTGATGTCTACGCACTTCTATTCTTGTAGACAGTTGTTGGGCCTCCAAGTGCAGAGGTTTGTAGAACAGCAGCAAGTTTTCCCTTAAATGGATCACCCAAGATTCATCGAACTCAGGGAGGAAGTGGTCAAAGGTATCCCTCTCAAGCAACCCTGCAATCAAGATACAAGAAGTCTCTTGTGTCCCCAACACACCCAATACACATGTCAGGTGTATAGGTGCACTAGTTTGGCGAAGAGATAGTGAAATACAAGTGGTATAGATAATTATAAGTGGTAACAGTGATAGAAAATAGCTTGATGGCGTGGAAAAGACTAAAGTAAAACTGAAATAAAGATAGCAGCAATCAAACATGTAACAGATCTAGTTGCAAATGGTGTTTCAGTGTTTAGAAACAAGGCCTAGGAATCATACGTTCACTAGTGAACACTCTCATATAAATATCTTCTCTTTATGATACTACTCTTAACTACTCTCCGGCTGGACACTCTAATCCATGGTAGGGCTATAATAGCACACCTCAAAGTTCGCTTTCCTCATCTAGATAACCCCACACTATCACCTTGAGCGCTAGATGGTTCCAACAAACACCACAATTTCATAGAGACATCCAACTCCAAATATAACTCATAACAAGTATTTGTAATCTCTAGCCTAAGTGCCACCATGGTGTGCACGCTGTCACTTTCACACACATGGGGAGAGCAGAGATCTATTAAAGCACTTGAGTAGCAAGGTAGATCTACTTGATTACAAAGCTCATGATCATAATATGATCATGCATAGAGAGAGAGATGAACACATAGCTACTGGTAGAACCCTTAGCCTCGAGGAAGAACTACTCCCTCCTCATCATGGGAGTCAGCAACATCGATGGAGATGGCGGTGAAGAGGCGGCGGCAGCACGGAGGACTCCTTCCCCGCCACTATCACAGGGGAGCACCGCCCCTTAGTGCCCTTCCTTCATGGCTTCTTAGGAGCCCTTCCCCATGGAGATGGGATCCATGGGGGAGGCAAAAACATGGCTTTGGTGGCTGCAAATTCGTGGGTGGAAGCTTGATGATTTAGGGTTTTTGCATCGGGAGGCATCTTATAGGCAAAGAGGCAAAGTCAGTGGGCGGCTAGGGGGCCCAGACCACCTGATGGCGCGGCCAGCGCTAGCCCGCGCCACCATATGGTGTGGCCACCCTGTGGCCCCTCCCCGTCTCGTCTTCTGGCTCCGTGAGTCTTCCGGTAAAATATCGACTTTGGCTTTTGTCCGGTCCAATTCCGAGAATATTGATTTTTTGACTTTCCTGGAACCAAAAACAGCAGAAAACAGGCAACTGGCACTGTGGCATCTTGTTAATAGGTTAGTTCCAGAAAATGTGTAAAAGTACTCCAAAGTGTGGACAAAACATAAGAAAGTAGATATAAAACAAGCATGGAACATCAAAAATTATAGATACGATTACAACATATCAGAGGGTTAGACTTAAATGTGTTTTGAATTTTCTTCTTGATGCTCTCTTTTACTTCAATTCATATTTCTTATGTGAGCATCTTCTCAAACTATCATGCCTAACTTAAAGGCATTAAAGAAAAGTACTTATTGGGAGATAACCCAAAAGTTTTAGATGAGTCTTGGAAGTTATTACCTCAGTAATAACCGCTCCTTATCCTTTTTATTTGCTTTTGGTGCCAAGGGTAACCTCTAATGAGAGAGAAGTAATGCTTGGGAAAGTTGTTGTTCCGAAACAGATTTCTGTGCTTCACCACAAAAATTCGTGTAAAATCTCTGTATGTTGTTTTGCGGCGTGAATTTTTGTGCTTCTGCCCCAGGTTGTTATCTAAATTTCTTTTGTTCAACACTTTTTGATTTTAGCAACAGAAGGTCTTCGAAAAAATTGGTTTTTACCAGCTGGTCTGTTTTGACAGATTTCTGCCATTATTTGCATTTGGTTCTTGTTGGTTCCTTTTTGAGTTCTTTTGGGGAATTGAACTTTTTGAGGGAAGTGCTTCAGTAGCTTATGTTTTAATGGAAGTTTTATTGGAGTTGAAACTGAACCCAAAGACTTATTATCTTGAGTGCACTAATGTTGCTAATAAAGATTGTGTGAAGTTGTGTATGAAGGAAAAATTTCAGGTGTATGGAGAGAATGATGTAATGAGATGAAGAATGGACTAAAGCTCAAGCTTGGGGATGCCACCCCGTGTCACCCCAAGAAATATCCAAGAAGTACAAGCGTCAAAGCTTGGGGATGCCCAAGGCATCCCCTTCTTCATCAATAAAAATCTCAGGTTTCTTCCAAACACTTCATTTTTATTGTTTCATGCACAGTTGTGTTGTTCTTGGAGCGTCTTTGCTTTTTCATTTTGGTTTTCTTAGTTTTCTGAATAAATTGGTTGGACCCCCTCTTTCATACATTGGTTTTCAAATAGTTTGGTTTGGAGTGGAAAAGAGTAGGAAAAAGATCATGCTTAAGTGGTAAAAGGAGCTTGTTTTTGACTGTGACATGTGCTTTGTCATGCCATGCTTGATATTATTTTGGCTTTATGCTTAGTGATCTTTTCTGTAGCATGACATGTTATAAACAATTGAGATTGCTTAATGTGCCTTTGAAAGAATCATGCGTTGTTTTAGCATATTAAAGCATAGAATTATGGTATTCTCCTTTGATGCTTTATTTGGGTTGACTTGGCGCATGCTCACACCATGTTATGACTATCCCAAGTCACCATAAGCCTTTATGATCCTTTAGTTTTCGACTTGTAATATCACTTTATGCTTTGATTAATGATGTTTTGTCGCTCTGCATGATTATGGCCATTATTACTCTCTTAGTTGGTCGCTCCCAGTCTTTTGCTAGCCTCCATAACCAAGTATGAGTTCCACTCATGCATCCAACTCCTAAAACCAAGTTATTCCAAAGAGTCCACCATACCTACCTATTAGCATTTGCTATTCCAAGTATATTCATGTTTTTATCTACCTTCCGAATTAAACTTGTTATGTGAAAAATAGTGACTAAAGCTCTCACGAACTTGATGGCACACTTTACTTTCTTGCCCTAATAAACTTGAACCATTGCATCCATCTTTGTTGCGTATATTCTTGCACTTTATAAGTTGAAGTTAGCAGAACCATGTATCATGGGGAACACTTTCAACATTGCACTTGTACATTGTACCTAGTTGATATCACGTCCTTTTGCTTATGGATCCCGGCGGTGTGAAATAAACGGAGAACTTGTAAGATCATGGAGTTTGTATTTGTGTTAGAGAAACGTCTGTGCCGCTAGCCTAAGCCATGCCTAATCATGGTGGAAACTTGCAGCATAACCATAATGAGCACTCTATGAAGCATCCTCAATAAAAACCTATGCAAATAGCAAATAAAAAGATCACTGATATGCTCATTGTCTGCTTGCCTTGTCATTTTGATTATGGGATAGCTCCTATATCATGTGCAAGGGGTACCCCGTTGGCGGTTCTCTATGATACATATGTACTTACAATGACAAGAGCTTACTTGTGACTAAAGTTGAGTAGCATGAGGTTCGGTCTTTGTAAGTAAGGGGCATGAGATTTCAGCTTATAACTTCTCAAGCATATCCTCTTAGTTGTGTCACTTTAACCTTAATCACCTAAAGATGCTTATGATAGGGGCAATGAGAGCTGAAAGCTAATAAGTACCATAATTTTTGGAAGTTCTTTATGAAACTCGAATCCCTACTTTTATATTGAGTCTCCACCTTCTATCTTTATGCACCTACTTTGAGAGCATAGTGGCCATTCTTAGTTCTATGTGGATTGTCCCAAGACTTTTTGATTGATGTATAATTTTGATATTGCTTGTTCTTAAACTATTTTTATCTAGTCACTCTTATGAACTTTGAAGGTGTCATATGCATTTATGTTGGGTACTCTATGAGGGACAAGCTGAATGCCACTATGCTATGTTTTCTTTATGTGAAACAAACAAACGTCTTGCAAAGCATTGTTATTCATGAATCTTTTGTTTGTGCCTTTTCATGTTACAACATAGTTGCTATGTCTTATTGTTAGAACTTTATCTTTCATGCAATGTTGAAGTACTATGATCCCAGTTATCAATGTTTTACAGATACTTTGATCAAGTTTATGATGGTGCATGTCACCTCAAAAATTATTCTTTCTTTTTATCACTTACCTACTCGAGGACGAGCAGGAGTTAAGCTTGGGGATGTTGATACTTTGCTAACGTATCCATAATTTTTGATGTTCCATGCTTGGTTTTATCTACTTTCTTATGTTGTGTCCACACTTTGGAGTACTTTTTATACACTTTCTTGGACTAACCTATTAACAAGATGCCACAGTGCCAACTGCCTGTTTTCTGCTGTTTTTGGTTCCATGAAAGTCAGAAAATGAATATTTTCGGAATTGGACGGGACAAAAGCCAAAGTTAGTTTTTCACCGAGGGGGACACAGAGCCATAATACGAGACGGAGAGGGGCCATAGGGCCGCCACACCACCTGGCCACGCGGCCATGCCTGGCCCGCGTTAGGGGGTGGTGTGGCCGCCTAGGGCACCCCCTCGGCCTCCCCTTTCGCCTATAAGATGCCTCCGATACAGGAACCCTAAGGACCCGATAAAAAATCCACGAAAGAGTCTGTAGCCGCTATCATCTCCATCCCTAGATCGGTAGGGATCTAAAGCTCTTCCCGGCACCCTGTCGGAGGGGAGAATTCACCCTGGAGGCCTTCTTCATCATCATGCAAGCCTCCGGTGTGATGCATCAGTAGTTCAGCCTTGGACTATGGGTCCATGTAGTAGCTAGATGCCTGGTTCTTCTCCTTTGTGCTATCATGTTTAGATCTTGTGAGCTCCGTTCATGATCAAGATCATCTATTTGTAATCCTACATGTTGTGTTTGCGGGGATCCGATGGATATTGAGATACTATTTCAGATTGATTATTGATTCTATCATGTCTTTGTTATTTGTGATCTTGCATGCTTTCCGTTGTTAGTAGCTATCTTGGCCAAGTAGATGCTAGCAACTCCAAGAGTTAGTATTTATGCTCGATAGTGGGTTCATGCCTCTAGTAATCTGGGGAAGTGATAGAAATCTCTAAGGTACTAGATGTGTTGTTTCTACTAGGGATAAAACAGCTATCCTTTGTTCATAGAACAATCTTATTGTTTACTTTACACGCAATGGGTAATGCAATTATCTGTTGCTTGCAACTTAATACTGGAGGGGGTTCAGATGATAACCTGAAGGTGGATTATTAGTCATAGATGCAATTGGATTACGGTCTATGTATAATGTTGTAATGCCCAATCAAATCTCAAAGGAGTCAAGATGTTTAGTATATGCATGATTGCTTTCTCGATGTTTGTCAATTTCCCCGATGTAATTTGTTCACCCAACATGTCATCTATCTTCAGGAGAGCCACCACTAGTGAACTATGGACCCCGGTCCTTTCTTTTACCATCAATCTACAATTGTTTACTACTTTCTGTTTACTTTCTGCAAACTATTACTTTCTTCCACACAATACATTTAATCCTTTGTTTTCATCAAAACCGGTGAGATTGGCAACCTCACTGTAAGTTAGGGTCAAAGTTCTGTGGTTGTGTTGTGCAGGTTTCCACATTGCTGCTAGCACCGGTAATGCGCCCTGCCAAAGGCCAGCTAGCAACACCTTGGAGGTGTTTCCTTGCTCCTACTGGTTCGATAACCTTGGTTTCATAACTGAGGGAAACTTACTGTTGTGGTCATCATACCTTCCTCTTGGGGTTCCCCAACGAGCTCGTTATTACACGAGTCAGCAAGTAGCTCTTGCTTCTGATATATCACGTGATCCTTGGTCCTGGGGACAACTTCTTTTTCCTCATCCATAATTGATCGATCGGGGAAGTGGAAACCGTACCTCCACTCTTCTTGAGGCTTGACCTTCATACGAGCACCAATGGTTGGCTTCGAAAGTGGTTCCTACGTTCTCTTGCTAGCACCTGCACCAATATTAGATAATTCCTTACGCTTGTGCGGCCTTTGATCCATAGGGATGAACTTGACCGTCTCCACATGCCCTTTTCCATGTGGTTTGCGATCCTCTCTCTCTCTTGTTGAGCTTTCTTCATCTCCACCCAATTGATCTCCGGTGGATCATAGATGTCACAGCGGATGTAGGCATCAACCACATCATCGTCGGAATTGTTGTTGAAGTAGCTTGGCTCGATGTACTCCTTGTACCTCGGGCTAAACCTCTCCACCTCCTCATCATCGTCCTCCATGGACGGGCTGCTAGAGCGGTCCCTAGAAGGAGCAATGAGCCCCAAGGGTTTTCCACAGCCTAGGACGGGAGAACGCATCGCTAGATTGGTTCCTGGAGATTATGATTAAAGAGAGAGATAATGTCAGTATATAAGGGGGGTTAGAGGTCGGTAAAGCTCACAAGAAACACCAAATTGTGGCCCAAGAAAAGAATCTGAACAAAACAGGGAAAGAAATCACGGATTTGGAGTGTCCTGCCGCGTAACGACCAACTATACGGGCGCGACTCATATAGCTCTGGCTGTATAGTTGGTTCTGGGCAGATATTTCCAAATATCTCGAGTCCAGGTCGATTAAATCATGACTCGGAACTGATAATGACGTGTTTTTTTAGATGAATAAACGAAAGATCAAACGAAAAAGTGTTTGAGAGTTTAACGACCAACTATACAGACAATTTTTTTGGTTCCGGTCGTATAGTTGCGACCGTATAGATATAAACACCAAAAATCAAAAGTGTCTGAGAGTTTAGCGACCAACTATACAGCCGGAATTTTTGCTCCGGTCGTATAGTTGCGACCGTATAGATGCAAACACATATAGCAAAAGCATCTGAGAGTTTAACGACCAACTATATGGCCGGAATTTTTGGCACTGGTAGTATAGTTGCGACCGTATAGGCTCAGATAGCGAAAACAATTTCACGAAGATGATACAGAGAGTTTAACGACCAACTATACGGCATGAGCTTCCTCTCTGGTCGTATAGCTCTGCCCGTATAGTTGGTAAAACCCCTCTAAAACTTCATAAAACACACGAAAATCAAAGGCAGAATTTTCAAAAGTAAAAATTGTGAAAACAAATCACTTATTTGGGTAAGAACACTTACCTTGCACTTACCATTGTTTATTCGGGGTTGAAAAGTTCCTCCCACAACAAAGACTTCTTCTCTTTTGGAGGAATTAACTTTAGTTCATTGGATAATTCTCGTAAACAAAAATCACCAGGACTAAAGTTCCTCTCAATAAGATTGGTGCCTTGCGGGGCAATCATGGACACTACATCCAACAACTTTATTTCTTGCCTCTGCATAATCTTTAACTCAAATTCTTGAAGTGAAAGAATCCAACGGATCAGTCTTGGCTTATGGTATTTCCTTTCAAGGAGTTCTTTTAAGCCATCATGATCCGTGTGTACTCTTACCTTTGCATCAACTATATTGGAACGAAATTTATCACAAGAGAAAAATACAGCAAAAAGTTCATTTTCTTCCCTAGGGTAGTTCTTTTGAGCACCATTGAGAGTTCTACTAGCATGATGTATAATATTAAATCTACTACCAATATGTTGTCCTAGAGTTACCCCTACAACATAGTCACTAGCTTCACATATTAAGTCAAAAGTTGTATCCCAGATAGGTGGTTTAATGATGGGAGCACGAGATAAAGCATTTTTGAGTCTACTAAAGGATCCAAGACACTTATCATCAAAATTAAATCTCGTTCCTTTTTGTAGGAGGTTTGTCAAAGGTTTAGATATTCCAGAGAAATTTCTAATGAACCTTCTATAAAAACCCACATGTCCAAGAAAACTTCTTATACCTTTAATATCCATATGTTGTGGCATTCTCTCTATTGCCTCAACCTTAGCTCTATCAACTTCAATTCCCTTACCTGATACCTGGTGTCCAAGGACTATACCTTCTTTGACCATAAAATGGCATTTCTCCCAGTTTAGAACAATATTAGTTTCTTCACAACGCTGCGAAACTCTTTTGAGATTATCCAAGGAACTTGTAAATGAAGTTCCATAAACAGAAAAATCATCCATAAATACTTCCATTATAAGTTCTATAAAATCCGCAAAGATAGCAGTCATACATCATTGAAAAGTAGCTGGAGCATTACATAAACCAAAAGGCATACATCGGTAAGCATGTAAACCGTAAGGACTAATGAAAGTTGTTTTAAGTTGGTCATCATGATGAACAGCTATGTGAGAAAAACCAGAGTACCCATCCAAGTAGCAAAAATGAGTATCGTTTGCTAACCTTTCTAAAGTTTGATCTATGAATGGTAATGGATAGTGATCTTTCCTAGTCTCTTTATTTAGTTTCTTGAAGTCTATGCACATCCTATGCCCAACAACGGTTCTAGTAGGTATCAATTCATTGTTTTCATTAGGAACAATAGTAAAACCGCCCTTCTTAGGAACACAGTGAACAGGACTTACCCATTCACTCTCTTTAACAGGATAGATTATACCTGCGTCCAATAGGCATACAATTTCTTTTCTTACAACTTCCTTCATTTCAGGCTTCAATCTTCTATTAAATTCTGCAACTGGTTTAGCACCTTCTTTCATGAATATTCGATGGACAGCTATCATGGACCGATGCCCTTCAATTCATCCATTGAGTAACCAAAGGCCTGGCGATGCTCGTTAAGTATCTTCATGAGTTCTTCTTCTTCTCCTGAAAGTTTAGCACTAATAATAACATGAAATTTATTTGTATCATCTAAAAACCTATATTTAAGATTTTCTGGTAGAGTCTTCAATTCTGGGGGTGGAAGTTCTTCGTCCCCTCTCTTTTTTGGCTCTTCAAAAGCCTCATCGGTTGGAGGTCCCGAAATGGGAAGGGAATCGAATTCATCTTCTAGTTCTCCCAGGGACTTGTCCTCCATAACTATTTCTTCATAATTTGGATTTTCATCTATTTCTTCTTCTTGATTACTAAAGGAAAGAGCCGCTATTTCCTCAATAGTTCTCTCTTCTTCTTCTTCTTCTTGTATTTGTGGAGGCCTGTCTTTAAATTTGGAAAATGGAATTTATTTTCCGTTCCCCCAAGCTTAAGAGACACAATCTCCTTCTTGAAATTAACATAGGACCTATACCACCCAAAAAGTTCCTTCCAAATATAATTGGGCAAAGACTGTCAGCTAGCATATCAAAAACTACAAAATTGATAGGAAAGTTTTTATTGCCAATTGTGACAGTTGCATCTTCAACTACTCCCATTGGAATTCTAAGGTTTTTATTGGCTAACATAATTGTCATATCAATATTTTCAATTGTAGCCAGTTCTATTTCTTCTTTTATTTCTAAGTAGAAGTCATAAGATATAACATTAACTTGGGTGCCAAGATCACATAAACCGTAATGCGAGGTTTCTTTAAATATGCAGGGAAGAATAGGCTTACCCACATCTTTTACCTTTGTTTTACCTTCAACCAATATGGAAGTCTCTTCATCAAGTTCAACTATGTTACAATGTGCGTACATAGCCATAATCGCTTCCTTGATTACCTCTTCATCTTTGGTTTCTTCCAGATGTTTCACTTCTTATGGCATGCTTTCGTCCTCCTTCTCCTATACTGCTTTAACCTGTTCATATTCAAAAATATGCTTTTGTGCAGTGTTAGGGAAAGGCATTTCATATATTGGTTCTATGGAGGCCAGTGTTGCTTTATCTTCTTTCTTCCTTTCAGGTTCGGGTGGTGGATCATACTTGACTAGACCCTCCTTTGGGGCTTTCATATGTTCTATAAAGGCTTTAACAACTTGCAACACAAGATCTGAATCCAAATAAAGTTATTTAAATAATTCTTTAACATGGCCTTTTTTATTGTAATCATGAATATAATCATGCTCTATTTCTACGCCTCCTTCGCTTCCTAGACCAAAATTCCATGAAACTCTATGATCACGAATTCTATTAAGTAAAGCCCGAGCTTTAGGTATAGGAAGATTCATAAAGGCTCCTTCCGCGAAAGAGTCTAGTTCAATTTTATTAGGTTCAATTAAACCGCCATAAAAGATATGTAGTAAATACCATTCAGGCAAATCATGATGAGAACATAGTCATAGTAAATATTTACATCTAATATAAGCTCTTACCAGTCCTTCATTAGAACGGTTCTTCCAAGTCATTATAAGACACCTGATTCCAAAGGATTTTGATAATGGATAATATTTTGATAGAAATTCACAGGCCAAATTATCCCAGGTAGTAGTGGCTTTAGGGGGTAGAGATCTATACCATGAGAGAGTTGTACTTGTCAAAGTCCGACTAGAAAGTTTAACCCTTACCTCATCAGCGGTATATCCCGTCAATAGAAAAGTGCTAGATATATCTTTGAAACATGCAATGTGCTCATATGAATCAGGATCTTCTTTATCTCTAGTAAATTGCTTCTTATGTAGAATATTAAGTAGTAGAGGATTTATTTCAAACCCCCTTGTCTTCTCATTGGAGTTGTCTCTCTTATAAATATCATAGGGCTTCCCAAAGTGGTTGAGTGGGTTAACACTAGTCATATGCTCAAACTCCATCATATTGGTGGAAACCTGTAACTCAAAACAAAATTTAGCAAGACAAAAATAAATAAGCAAAAACTAAAAGACCTACAGTGCTTAGCTCACCGGCAACGGCGCCAAAAAATAGCTTGATGGCTGCAAGTGCACAGATTGTTTGTAGCTAGTTTCGAAATAAAGATATCGATCCCACAGGGAGCAGGAGTCTGAAGTCTAATAACTCTTGAAATAACTATTACAATAGAAATGTTAGATAAAGTTCTAAGTGACAAGATAAAATGCGAGTATTGTGTAAAAAGGTGTTTTGGGATTTTGGATATAAGAGCAATAATAAAGTAAAGTAAAACAACTGGATACAGAAAGTAAGTATCACGTATGTAAGAGAGATTGGAACTGCATTAGAGAAAAAGTATTCTCAGGGAGTAGCGGATAGACCACTAGTATTATAAGAGTATAAGATAAAGATTATCATCATGAACATTCTCTATGTATGTATGGGAGGAACTCCGTAATTGGACAAATAGGCAGCAACCGCTGCTCACATCATCCTCATAACCACAGCAGTCAGCAATCGACATCAATCGAATTACTGCACTATTAAGGAACGTAATCCCGTAGGACGTATCCCATGGCATGGATAGTGTTCTGTGCGTTTCATCGGTTCCCAAGTTGATACGTAAGGGGTGCCAACAACTTTATAGTCACTATAAGTGCTAGCACACCTCCGTCTACCAACTAGTAGTTTCCTCCATCGAGTCTCCACGAGAAGCAAATATTGAGAGGTCGACTTCTCTCAACATCAAGATGTAGAAAATCTAACACATGGTCAGAACAAGGAATATCATAATAGACTTTATCTTATTTCAATCTCATACTAGGGTTTCTCCATCTCCCCAAGAACTAATGATCTACTCAGACATGGAGGCAATCAACATCATAGCAATGGTAATGGAAACAAGATCTAGACAAGATGTAGATGGGATAGATGGAGATGGTGGTGATGCAGCGGTGGATGATGAAGATCGATACCTTAGCCTCCCGGATCTGCGCAGGGCGAAGATGGATCCCTTGTGGAGGAGTTCCCCCTCCAGACGCCTTTCAGAGGTGAGATTTATGCGATTTGTGGGTGTTCTATATGTCGTCTCCTCGAACCAATTGCATGGGGTGAAACTATTTGACAAGGAGAAGGCGGCGCCAACTATACGACCGGAGCTATACGGCCGGAAAAATTGCTCCGGTCGTATAGTTGGTCGTTGGACTCTCTGCCTCCCTTGTTCGCTTCTGGTTTTTGTCTGGTATTATTAATATTTTCTAAATAAGCGATTTACGTTGTTTTTTACTCCTTTTCTCCATAGTACAACTGCTCCAAGAATTGTATCCATTGGATCCATCATTTGTCTTGATCCTGGTGAAAACAGACATAAAATATGCACGCGAACACCATAAAATACCAAGATCCTACATCTACAATGCAAAATAATAATGTAAAACATGGTGCAAATATGCACTCGTCAGCGCTCACGTCACGGACAGATGACCGACATGTGGGTCCCGACCGTCTACTTCACGGGACAATTTAACGGAATGTTTGAATTTGGTAGGGTGAGATGAGTTTGGCTCGAAATGGCCCCTCTCGGTAGTTGACAGCCCAACTTTGCAATATGCGGCAATTATAAGCAACTTGGGTAACGCGATGCACTCGCCCACGAACTTCGGGCCGCAAACCAACAAGACCCATCTTATTTGGCTAAGTGCTTCATATCAATGACGCATATTGGACAATATGTGCCACGGATGTTTTACACTTAGGCAAAAATTGACCAACCTCTCTCCCTTTCTTTCTCACTCTCACAAACCCTAGCTAGCGCCACGCCCCTTTTGTGTCTCACGAACCCTAGCTAGCGTGCGCGAGATCGAGCCCCATGTCGCCCTGCCTCCCCCTCCACCGGAGGAGTCGCCCTGCCTCCCCCACCGCTGGTGAGCCTCCCCAACCTCTCCCCTCCCCTCCCCTCCCCATCCCTTCCCCTGATCTCGACCTCCTCGTGTCTCCGCCACCAGGAACCACCCGCCAGGAGGAGGAAGAGAACCAGGAGCGCTGCCCCATCCCCGTGGAGCAACCAGGAGGAGGAGCACCAGGAGCGCCGCCCCATCCCTGTGGCACAACCAGGAAGAGAAGGACCAGGTGTCGCCCCGTCCCCGTGGAGCAACTAGGAGCCGCCCTATCCCTGTCGAGCACCAGGTGCCTCTCCACCACTGCCTTCCTCGTCTCCGACCTCGAAGGTGAGCCTCCCCCTCCCCATTCCCCTCCTCCACCACCCCATTCCACATGCCCCATTCCCCATTCTCCACCATCTGGCTGCAGAACATGGAACCAAAATGGGTCCCTTCTCATCGTAGTCAGCACCCCAACTCCTATTTGGCTAGTTAATTGTGAGTGGTTTGTTTGTGTTCTGAACTTGTGGCAGTTCAATGTTGCAGCAGATTTTCCTTAGCTGTGATTTGTTTGTGTTCTGACCTCACGTCAGTTAAATATTCACATTACTGGCCGTTGTTTTACTGATTTATGAGTGCTCTGTTACTGCCCTGTGTCAAAATCCATCGACTAGTGTTTATAATTAGCATGATCTGCTCACTGAACTGTCAAACATAGCCTTTTTTGTATCTGCAACAACAAATTCAGTCATTATATAAGAAGGTTGGATTCAGAACCTTGTGCAGAAAAATCATATGGAGTCCACTTTGCATACTATACAAATTCAGTCTGGTCTCGAATCAAAAACAACACCAAAAGACCACTGAACATTTCAGCTAGTACATGATTATGTAAAAGATGATTTGAACCATAGCCCTAAACATTTCAGCCCTAGTGTGTTTCCAATTGATAAGCACAGCATAAGCTAAATGTCATTGGCAGATAGGAGTACATCACAAGTTAATCGAGAAAGGTTTCTCTTCTAGGACTGCATTTAGAAACATTTGGGTCGATATACAAGTCCTCCTTAACCCATTCTTAACCATTGCCCTACGAATAAGTATGAACTAGAAAATACCCCGCGCGTTGCGGCGGGTATATCTATGTATACCTCTAAGAAGTTGCAAAGTGAAAGTAAACAGGATGTTGATTATTAGTGAATAAACTTAAATCAGAAATTGTATTTCTGTAAGAGTGCATAAAGTCTTTTCAAATTTAAAGGAAGCCGTACATTTAGGATAATGTGAATTCCTGCTGTATATTTACTTTATAAAGAGTATAAGGCAATGTATTTATTTTGTTCTTTCGTAAAGGGTCACCATATACTTCTTGCTAGAAACGATGGATAACCAGCTAAAAAACTGTTTACATACTGTATACATCAATCAAAAGAAATCTCTGAAAAATAGAATGTATCCCTCTAAATAGCAGAAGAGGGGTAATTACCTCCAAATTAGCAAGACACATGCGCATCACTCCATGTCAAGTCATTGTACACTCAAAACTCAATCCATCTATAATAACAATTATATGTTAAGTCAAACCGTTACCGTAAGTGCACTATAAAACTCTACTGAAGTTGTATGGGCAGATAAATAGTGTAAAATCTTACTATGACGCAATTGTGTGTGAACTGCTTGGTACAAAAATAATCTCACATCATATAGCCATTAGCATAGGGATCTGCACTTTGAAGATGCAGACATAGAACGATTGTACTACAAACCAACAGATTAGTAAAATCTGATCCTACTGTTTCCTAGTCAGTGTTACGAAACAGACTACTCAGTGTAATCAACCTGAAAATACGATCCTACTGTTTCCGCGGTAGCTGACATGAAGCACTGGCCGCACGTGTACTGCTCTATTTTCTTTCAGTGCTGGTCATCAAGCAGGGGGGCAGAGGCGTCGATGGAAAAGGGAATGCGAAGAGAGATGACATTGTCCTGTGTGGTCGGATGAAATATAATGTGTTCAATGGACGTTGTTGTGGATGATATTAAATGGCTCGCAATTACACAGAAGAAAAGTGGAATCGCAAGAGTTAAACATTCAGACTTCCATGTCATTGGCCTTGAGGATTAATCAGTCGGTGGTACCAGCCGAGCATTTCACTGTATGCTAATTAATGAGAAGACTCGAAGAGAACAGCATGGAACAGTGGTGGAACGCCAAGATGGAGTTGTGCTAGCTTCGAGTTAAACATGGACGGTTGGGAATCAAGAAGATCATTAGAATTGGACGGCTATGAATATGGGCTAATGTGGATAGGCTGCATGTAGAGATAGACAAACTTAGTGGGGGTCTACTTTATAAGAAGATATAGATTGGACATGGTTGTCGATGTCGAGGATGTCGAGGGTTAAGCATGTCTGACATGCATGACGTTACAAACATTCCAATACGTAGCATTTAAATTCATGTTTAGTTTGGTAGACACTTTTACTTCAGCTCAGGCTTCTGCATACCTAGTTTTAGTTAGCTGGACCATTTAACCTTGTACTGCTTGAATGCATGCTTTGACTGCTTATCTTTGCTATTTCGATGAGTAGAAGAGAATGGTTCTGCATGTGTTTGTGCTTTCATCTTCTAGATTTGTATAATGAATTCTGCCTTTAGATGCATGTCTTGCCCATCTTAATTTATCTTTAGTTCTTGTACCAAGATCTATTTTAGATGCATAGTTTGATTCCAGGTGGCATCAAAATAACTGAATTGAATTGCACGGGGCTCAATAGTTCATGTGTGCTTGCTATTGTCTTGAGAAATACAATATGTAGTATATATTTGCTTCAGTTGTCAGAATATTATTCATTTCAGCACAGATTCCTATGCTTGAGTCCAGAAATTTATTTATGCTTGCTGTGAATGGGAAATCATGAGGGTTAAGGAGAACAAAATTTTTTGGTGAGTTTTTTTTCAAGTACAAACCAATTCGGGATATTTCATATCTTATATATGGAACTGGAATTTGACATTCATAATCAAATTCTTGTTTTGAAAGAGAAGAGTTAATCTAATTTTACGGTCAGTGTGCGAGATGTTCATGGTGGAGGTTTTTGTAGTTGGTTCCATCTACGTGTACGTGTGATTGCCTGTATATCAACTAAATTTCACGCTGTATATCAACTAATGCAGTAGTGGAAATGATTGGGGCAGTAACCGTGTGCTTTATGTAAATAGTTTCAGGGCACATTATTTCAGAGCCATTTTCTGCCCATTTTCTTTGATTTTGTTTACTGTACCTAGAGCTTCCTTATAGAATATTATCATATGCAGAGTAAAGAAGGATATTTGATGTTTCTTCATGTTTCAATTTGCAAATCATCACTTATAAATAATTTTAAATGAGCCTCTCAACCACCATCTTTATGATTCCAGTTCTAGGAATCATCTTAAACAATCACTATCATCTAGACAATACAATTTTAGTTAAGCCAAGGTGGTAGTGGATAAAAATTTCATTTCAGTGCTTTATTTTAGTGTTTTCTGCTCATGTTAATAACTGTCAGCTATTTTGCACCTGGAGCTATTTTCTTCTCATGTTAGTGGTATTCTGGGCTGCTGACCACCACCTACAAGTTGTGTCCCGGAGCTTATTTTGCAGTAATTTGCTACACCTGGAGCTATTTTTTGCTCTTTGTATATGTGTGATTGGATGGCTGTCATCAATTTTGTATGAAAAACGTTGCAGGGAATTCATTTGAGTTGCCCGTTTCTCTTGAAGTGTTGAATCACTTCCGTTTCGGTTGAGAAATGGGCACTCCTATGTCAAAAAAATAGCAAAGGTCATGCCAAATTTTTCGGTCGACTCTAGCTTGTACTAATTAAATTGTTGCATTTTTCTATGAAGTGCAAACGTGTCGAGCAGAGATAAAGACGTCGGGGCTGGCCCTTCTCAGCCCATGAGCTTCGAAGAACAAGCAAAAAGAGCCAACCTCAAGTTTTGGCGGTTTGGCGATGACTTCAGCGGGTCCAACGAGGAGGCCAAAGATGAGGCCGATGAAGTTGACAAGGAGGCCGAAGCTACGGCCCATGAAGATGAGGAGTATGAATATGAGGAGGAGACTGAAGATGGCGACGATGACGGAAGCAGTAATGGCGACGAGGAGGCCGAAGCAATTCATGGCGGTGAACGCGTGGACAGCAATGGCGCCTCCCCGCCCGCTAGGAAGAAGAAGAAGGCAGAAAGGTAGGACCGGACGCTGCCGAAACTCGACATCAACCGCGAAGAGTTCACCCCTGTGAAACCGAGTGGCCAACCCATGGAGCTTGCGAAGCTTGCCGCTGGGTATGGCCTACAAATCGGGTGCATTGTGCGGGAGAGCATGAGCATCTGATACATTGCAAATGTATCTATAATTTTTGATGTTCCATGCTTGGTTTTATCTATTTTCTTGTGTTTTGTCCACACTTTGGAGTACTTTTCATATGATTTCTTGGACTAACCTATTAACAAGAGCCACAGTGCCAGCTGCCTGTTTTCTGCTGTTTTGGGTTCCAGGAAAGTCAAAAAAATCAATATTCTCGGAATTGGACCGGACAAAAGCCAAAGTCGATATTTTTCCGGAAGAATCACGGAGCCAGAAGGAGAGACGAAGGGGGGCCACAGGGTGGCCAAACCACCCCTAGGCGCGGGTCCCCCAGGCCGCGCCAGGGCATGGTGTGTGCCCCCTGGCCGCCCACCGACCTTGCCCTCTCGCCTATAAGAAGCCTCTCGATACAGAAACCCTAAATAGTCAAGCCTCCAGCCACAAAAAGTTTCACAGCGCCGCCGCCACCGAAGGGGAGATTCGGGGGACAGAAAGTCTCTGTTCTGGCACCCTGCCGAGACGGGGAAGTGCCCCTGGAGCCATATCCATCGATCTCTACCGCCATCTCCATCACCATTGCTGATTCCCATGATGAGGAGGGAGTAGTTCTCTCTCGAGGCTAAGGGTTCTACCGGTAGCTATGTGTCCATCTCTCTCTATGCATGATCTTATTGAGATCATGAGCTTGTAATCTATAGATCTACCTTGCTACTCAAGTGCTTTAATAGATCTCTGCTCTCCCCATGTGTGTGAAGTTGACAGTGTGCACACCATGGTGGAACTTAGGCTAGAGATTACAAATACTTGTTATGAGTTATATTTGGAGTTGGATGTCTTTATGAAATTGTGGTGTTTGTTTGAACCATCTAGTGCTCAAAATGATAGTGTGGGGTTATCTAGATGCGGAAAGCGAACTTTGAGGTGTCTGTTATAGCCCTACCATCGATTAGAGTGTTCAACCGAAGAGTAGTTAAGAGTAGTATCATAAAGAGAAGATATTTATATGAGAGTGTTCACTAGTGAAAGTATGATCCCTAGACCTTGTTTCTAAGCATTGAAACACTATTTGCTATTAGATCTATTACATGTTTGCTTGCTTCTATCTTTATTTCAGTTTTACTTTAGTCTTTTCCACGCCATCAAGCTATTTTCTATCACCGTTACCACTTATAATTATCTATACCACTTGTATTTCACTATCTCTTCGCCGAACTAGTGCACCTATACACCTGACAAGTGTATTGGGTGTTGGGGACACAAGAGACTTCTTGTATCTTGATTGCAGGGTTGCTTGAGAGGGGATACCTTTGACCACTTCCTCCCTGAGTTCGATAAACCTTAGGCGATCCACTTAAGAGAAAACTTGATGATGTTCTACAAACCTCTGCACTTGGAGGCCCAACAACTGTCTATAAGAATAGAAGTGCGTAGACATCAGCATCAACCAGAAGAACATAAGAAAGAACAATACGCGGTTGCAAGAGCTCCACATTGGGAAGCTTCAAAAAGGGTACAAGTTCCTAGATAAGTACGATAACCAAAAACTCAAAGGGAACAAGGTAAACAAGTTATCCCTCACGAGGATGAGCACCGCCTTGAGCAGCTGGAAAAGCCGAGTGAAGAGGAGGATTAACGAGGGTAAAAGTTGGGAGGAGATAAAGCAGGCCGAGTCGATGCTTGACGAAGATGAGTTCATCAAGTTCAAGGCAGACTGAACTTCTCCAGAAGGTCAGGAATGGACCGAGTGGGGGGAGGAGTATGCGGGAGCTGAATATCGGTAACCAACGTTGCGGAAGCGGTGGTTACCGAGGAAAAAGGGCCGTTTGGGCAAAGGAGGACACCGAGTATGCCCGTCTAGGGAAAGATAACCCGTGGCAAAAATTCACGGACAAGCAGGTGATGCAGTTTGTTCGTGCCCGCTACTATCTCCACCCCAAACTCAAGGAATTCGTTACCAACAATGATGATATGAAGAAGTTCTAGAAAAGGCTAGTAAGGAATTTATCACGGAGTCGATCTGCGTTTCTAATTAAGTATTGAAGCCAAATTTCTAAATGGGATCACTTTCCTTCTCTGCAGAGAGCCGAAGAAAAGTCTTGCGCGTTAAGTGCGAGCTCATCCTAAGGGTCGACGGCGTACCCGCGGTGGGACACGCCCTTCAACAGGGCGACAAACATGTTCAAGGGGAGGGCCAAGTCTGCGCCGCCGACTTCATTTGGCCGCGTGCCCTACTATGGTATATACGGCAAGGTTGGCGACTTCAGGAAAGAGGACCCAAAGGCGAAGAAAGAGAGGAAGGCCATGGCGGTGGCAAGTGAAAAACGCGAGGTTGAAGTGCTCCGGGAGCAGATGCAACAGTTGTCGAGGCTGATCGACGAGAAAGTGCAACAGAAGATCCACGAGATGTTTCCCAATGAGCTGTGGGAGGGGCTCGCTGGTTGGAATGCAGCAGGTCGATGAGGGTCGCTCATGGTGCCCAGCCTCTCCGGTAGTAACTCGATCCAGCACGTGTCGCCGGACATGGTGACACCCGAGACCGCCAACGTCGAGACACACTCGGTCGCTCCGGTGCCCCTTGATACATTGCAAATGTATCTATAATTTTTGATGTTCCATGCTTGGTTTTATCCACTTTCTTGTGTTTTGTTCCAACTTTGGAGTACTTTTCATATGATTTCTTGGACTAACCTATTAACAAGAGCCACAGTGCCAGCTGCCTATTTTCTACTGTTTTTGGTTCCAGGAAAGTCAGAAAATGAATATTCTCGAAATTGGACGGGACAAAAGGTAAAGTGCCTATTTTTCCGGAAGGGATCAAGTGCCAGAATACGAGACGGAGAAGGGCCAGGGAGCCACCACACCACCGGGCCGCGCGGCCAGGCCTGGCCCGCGCCAGGGGGTGGTGTGGCTGCTCCCGGCACCCCCTCGGCCTCTCCTTCCGCCTATATATTGCCCTCGGGACGAAAACCCTAAGTACCCGATCAAAAATCCACGAAAGAGTGTAGCCGCCGTCATCTCCATCCCTAGATCGGGAGGGATCTGAAGCTCTTCCCGGCACCCTGCCGGAGAGGGGAATTCACCCTGGAGGCCTTCTTCATCACCATGCAAGTCTCCGGTGTGATGCGTGAGTATTTCATCCTTGGACTATGGATCCATGTAGTAGCTAGATGGCTGGTTTCTCCTTCTTTGTGCTTTCATGTTTAGATCTTGTGAGCTCCGTTCATGATCAAGATCATCTTTTTGTAATCCATACATGTTGTGTTTGCGGGGATCCGATGGATATTGAGATGCTATTTCAGATTGATTATTGATTCTATCATGTCTTTGTTATTTGAGATCTTGCATGCTTTCCATTGTTAGTAGCTATCTTGGCCAAGTAGATGCTAGCAACTCCAAGAGTTAGTATTTATGCTCGATAGTGGGTTCATGCCTCTGGTAATCTGGGGAAGTGACATAAATCTCTAAGGTACTAGATGTGTTGTTGCTACTAGGGAGAAAACAACAATCCTTTGTTCATATAACAATTCTTTTGTTCATACAACAATCGTATTGTTTACTTTACACGCAGTTCGTAAAGCAATAATCTGTTGCTTGCAACTTAATACTGGAGGAAGTTCGGATGATAACCTGAAGGTGGATTATTAGTCATAGATGTAGTTGGATGGCGGTCTATGTATTATGTTGTAATACCCAATCAAGTTTCAAAGGAGTCAAGATGATTAGTATATGCATGTATTGCTTTCTCGGTGTTTGTCAATTGCCCCGATGTAATTTGTTCACCCAGCATGTTATCTATCTAAGGAGAGCCACCTCTAGTGAACTATGGATCCCGGTCCTTGTTTTTTACATACAATCTATAAACTGTTTCTGCTTTGTGTTTACTTTCTGCAAACTTTTACTTCTTTCCATTCGATACGTTTAATCCTTTGTTTTCCGCAAAGCACGGTGAGATTGACAACCTCATCGCAAGTTGGGGACAAAGTTCTGTGGTTGTGTTGTGCAGGTCTCCACGTTGCTACTAGCACCGGTAGTGCGCCCTGCCAAAGCTCAGCTAGTAACACCTTTGGGGTGTTTCCTTGCTCCTACCGGTTCGATTAAACCTTGGTTTCATAACTGAGGGAAACTTGGTGCTGTGCTCATCATACCTTTCTCTTGGGGTTCCCAACGAGCTCTACATCAATCACGAGCCATCAACACTTTTCTGGGCGCCGTGCATTGGGCTATCAAGCATTTCTCTGGCGCCGTTGCCGGGGAGTCAAGGAATCTTCACAAGGGGAGTCCCTCATAACCAATCTCTTTACTTTGTTGTTTTTGTTTTGCTTAGTTTTCTTTTTGCTTTGTTTGCTTGTTTTGTTCTTCAAAAAACACAAAAAAATTAGTTTTACTAGTTTGCTTTCTTATTTGAAAATCCAAAAAAAATAACTACTCTTGAAAACACTAAGTTGTGTGACTTCACTAGCACCAACAACAATGATTTTATGAGCACACCTATTGCTCCACCTGTGGCAGAAAATACTTTCTTTGAGATAAAACCTGCTTTGCTCAATCTTGTTATGAGAGAACAATTTTCTGGTATTGGAAATGAAGATGCTGCTTCCCATCTAAATAACTTTGTTGAACTTTGTGAGATGCAAAAGCATAAGGATATAGATGGTGATATTATTAAGCTGAAATTGTTTCCTTTCTCTTTGAGAGGAAAAGCTAAAGAATGGTTGAATTCCTTAACTAGGAATACTATTGATTCTTGGACTAAGTGCAAAGATGCTTTTATTGGAAAATACTATCCTCCTGCTACGATTATATCCATGAGAAGTGAAATAATGAAGTTTAAATAACTTGATAATGAGCATGTTGCTCAAGCTTGGGAAAGAATGAAATCTCTGGTAAAGAATTGTCCCACTCATGGACTGACTACTTGGATGATCATCCAAACTTTTTATGCAGGATTGAATTATTCTTCAAGGAACCTATTGGATTCAGCTGCTGGAGGTACCTTTATGACCATCACTTTGGGTGTTGCAACAAAACTTCTGGACAATATGATGGTTAATTATTCTGAATGGCATACTGAGAGAGCTCCACAAAGTAAGAAGGTAAATTCTGTTGAGGAAACCTCCTCCTTGAGTGATAAGATTGATATTATTATGTCTATGCTTGTTAATGGGAAAGCCCATATTGATCCAAATAATGTTCCTTTAGCCTCTTTGGTTGCTCAAGAAGATTAAGTTGATGTGAACTTCATAAAAAATAACAACTTTGGCAACAATGCTTATGGTAATAATGCTTATAGGAACAATTTTGGTAACAACAATTATAAGCCATATCCTTCCAACAATGGTAATGCTTATGGAAATTCTTACAACAATAATAAGAGTGATCCCTCTGAACTTAAAGTTATGCTTAAAGAGTTTATTAGTAAACAAACTGCTTTCAATAAAACTATTGAGGAAAAACTCTCTAATGCTGAAAGAAATATAGCATCTTTGGCTAAAGCTCAATCTTCTTTAAATAAAATGGCTGCTAAACCTGAAACTAATGATAATCCCTTTGCAGCTACTAATGCTATACAAGTAAGAATTGATGAAAATGTTAGACTATTAGCTGAATTACATGTTAAGTGGGAAAGAGAAGATGAAATTGCTACAAACATTAGTGTTTCTACTATTACCACCACTAGTGTTGAGGCTAGCAATAGTTCTACTACTTTAAATGATAAATTTGATTTTGATCTTGATGGTTGCAACATCTCTGAAGTTATTAAGTTCCTACAAAAGCTTGCTAAAAGTCCAAATGCTAGTGCTATGAACATGGCCTTTACAAAACACATTACTGATGCTCTCATAAAGATTAAAGAATAAAAGATGAAACATAAAGCTTCTATTCCTATAAAACAAGAAGATGGTTGGGAACCCATCATTAATATGAAAGTAAATGACTTTGATTTCAAAACTTTATGTGATCTTGATAGTAGTATTTCTATTATGCCTAGAAGGATTTATGATATGCTTGATTTGCCTCCTCTTGAAGATTGTTATTTAAATGTCCCACTTGATGATAATTCTAAAAAGAAACTCATGGGAAGTCTTAATGATGTTCTTATTATGGTTAACGATTCCTATGTCCCCGTTGATTTCTATGTTTTGAATGTTCAATACAACGCTTCATGTCCTATTACTTTGGGAAGACCTTTTCTTAGAACTGTTGGTGCCATCATTGATATGAAGGAAGGCACCATTAAATATCAAATCCCACTCAAGAAAGGTATAGAACACTTTCCTAAAAGGAGAGAAAAGATTTCTTTTGCTTCTCCTATGAAAACAAAATCTGGTCTTAATGCTTCTTCATTTGAGAACACTTGATTCTTTCTTTGCTTCTTATGTCTAACTTAAAGACGTTAAAGAAAAGTACTTGTTGGGAGATAACCCAAGAGTTTTAGATGAGTCTTGGAAGTTATTACTTCAGTAATAACCGCTTCTTATCCTTTTTATTTGCTTTTTGTGCCAAGAGTAACCTCTAATGAGAGCGAAGTAATGATTGGGAAAGTTGCTGTCCCGAAACAGATTTTTGTGCTTCACCATAAAAATTCCTGAGAGAGCTCTGTATGTTGGATTGAGCTGTAATTGTTTGTGCTTTTGACCCAGGTTGTTATCTAACTTTCTTTAGTTCAACACTTTTTGATTTGAGCAACAGAAGGTCTTCGAAAAAATTCTTCTTTACCTGCTGGTCTGTTTTGACAGATTTCTGCTATTTTCTGCATTTGCTTCTTGTTGGTTCTTTCTTGAGTTCTTTTGGGGAATTGAGCTTTTTGAGGGAAGTGCTACAGTAGCTAGTGTTCTAATGGAAGTTTATTTGGTGTTATAACTGAACCTTAAGACTTATTTATCTTAAGTGCACTAATGTTGCTAATGAGATTGTGTGAAGTTTTGTATGAAGGAAAATTTTCAGGTGTATAGAAGGAATGAGTAATGAGATGAAGGATGGACTAAAGCTCAAGCTTGAGGATGCCACACGTGTCACCCCAAGAAATATCCAAGAAGTACAAGCGTCAAAGCTTGGGGATGCCCAAGGCATCCCCTTCTTCATCAATGAAAATTTCAGGTTTCTTTCAAACGCTTCATTTTTATTGTTTCATGTATAGTTGTGTTTTTCTTGGAGCGTCTTCTTTTTCGTTTTCGTCTTGGTTTTTATTTTGCTTGGTTTGCTTAGTTTTCTGAATAAGTTGGTTGGACCCCCTCTTTCATACATTGGTTTGCAAATAGTTTGGTTTGGTTTGGAAAAGAGTAGGAAAGTTTATGCTTTTGTGGTAAAAAGAGCTCGTTCTTAACTGTGGCTATGCTTTTTCATGCCATGTTTGATATTGTTTTGGCTTTATGCTTAGTATTCTTTGCTGTAACATGACTTGTTATAAACAATTGAGATTGCTTAATGTGCCTTGGATGAATCATGCGTTGTTTTAGCATATTAAAGCATAGTATAGTGGTATTCTCCTTTGATGCTTTATTTGGGTTGACTTGGCACATGCTCACACCATGTTATGACTGTCACAAGTCACCATAGCCTTTATGATTATTTAGTTTTCAACTTGTAGTATCACTTTATGCTTTGATCAATGATGTTTTGCCGCTCTGCATGATTATGGCCATTATTGCTCTCTTAGTTTGTCGCTCCCAGTCTTTTGCTAGCCTCCACCACCAAGTATGAGTTCCACTCATGCATCCAACTCCCTAAACCAAGTTATTCCAAAGAGTCCACCATACCTACCTACTAGCTTATGCTATTCCAAGTATATTCATGCTTTTGTTTACCTTCCACTTGTTATGAGAAAACTAGTGAGTAAAGCTCTCACGAACTTGATGACACACTTTACTTTTTGCCTCTAATAAACTTGAATCATTGGGTCCTTCTTTGTTGCATATATGCTTGCGCCTTATAAGTTGAAATTAGCAGAACCATGTACCATGGGGAACGCTTTCAACATTGCATTTGTACTTTGTATCCCGTTGATATCATGTTCTTTTGCTTACGGATCCTGGCGGTGTGAAATAAAAGTAGAACTTGTAAGATCATAGAGTTTGTATGTGTGTTAGAGAAACGCCTAGGCCGCTAGCCTAAGCCATGCCTAATCATGGTGGAAACTTGCAGCATCACCATAATGAGCACTCTAGGAAGCATCCTCAATAAAAACCTATGCAAATAGCAAATAAAAAGATCGCTGAGATGCTCATTGTCTGCTTGCCTTGTCATTTTGATTATGGGAAAGCTCGCATATCATGTGCAAGGGGTATCCCGTTGGCGGTTCATAATGATACACATATACTTACAATGACAAGAGCTTACTCGTGACTGAAGTTGAGTAGCATGAGGATCGGTCTTCGTAAGTAAGGGGCATGAGATTTCGGTTTATAACTTGTCAAGCATATCCTCTTAGTTGTGTCATTTTAACCTTAATCACTTCAAGATGCTTATGATAGGGGCAATGAGAGCTGAAAGCTATAAGTACCATAATTTTTGGAAGCTCTTTATGAGACTTGAATCCCTACTTCCTTTTACAAAGCCTTTTCTTCCACCACTATATTGAGTCTCCACCTTCTACCATTATGCACCTACTTTGAGAGCATAGTGGCCATTCTTAGTTCTATGTGCATTGTCCCAAGACTTGTTGATTGATACATAGCTTTGATATTGCTTGTTTTAAACTATTTGTATCTAGTCACTCTTATGAACTTTGAAGGTGTCCTATGCATTTATGTTTGCTACTCTATGAGGGACAAGGTGAATGCCATTATGCTATGTTTTCTTTATGTGAAACAAACAAACGTCTTGCAAAGCATTGTTATTCATGAATCTTTTGTTTGTGCCTTTTCATGTTGCAACATAGTTTATTTGTCTTATTGCTAGAACTTTGTCTTTCATGTTATGATTGAAGTACTATGATCCCAGCTTTGAGTGTTTTGCAAATACTTTGATCAAGTCTTTAATGGTGCATGTCACCTCAAAAATTATTTCTTTTTATCACTTACCTACTCGTGGATGAGCAGGAGTTAAGCTAGGGGATGTTGATACATTGCAAATGTATCTATAATTTTTGATGTTCCATGCTTGGTTTTATCCACTTTCTTGTGTTTTGTTCCAACTTTGGAGTACTTTTCATATGATTTCTTGGACTAACCTATTAACAAGAGCCACAGTGCCAGCTACCTGTTTTCTGCTGTTTTTGGTTCCAGGAAAGTCAGAAAATGAATATTGTCGGAATTGGACGGGACAAAAGCCAAAGTGCCTATTTTTCCGGAAGGGATCAAGTGCCAGAATACGAGACAGAGAAGGGCCAGGGAGCCACTACACCACCTGGCCCGCACCAGGGGGTGGTGTGGCTGCTCCCGGCACCCCCTCGGCCTCTCCTTCCGCCTATATATTGCCCTCGGGACGAAAACCCTAAGTACCCGATCAAAAATCCACGAAAGAGTCTGTAGCCGCCGTCATCTCCATCCCTAGATCGGGAGGGATCTGAAGCTCTTCCCGGCACCCTGCCGGAGAGGGGAATTCACCCTAGAGGCCTTCTTCATCACGATACAAGTCTCCGGTGTGATGCATGAGTAGTTCATCCTTGGACTATGGATCCATGTAGTAGCTAGATGGCTGGTTTCTCCTCCTTTGTGCTTTCATGTTTAGACCTTGTGAGCTCCGTTCATGATCAAGATCATCTTTTTATAATCCATACATGTTGTGTTTGCGGGGATCCGATGGATATTGAGATGCTATTTCAGATTGATTATTGATTCTATCATGTCTTTGTTATTTGAGATCTTGCATGCTTTCTGTTGTTAGTAGCTATCTTTGCCAAGTAGATGCTAGCAACTCCAAGAGTTAGTATTTATGCTCGATAATGGGTTCATGCCTCTGGTAATCTGGGGAAGTGACATAAATCTCTAAGGTACTAGATGTGTTGTTGCTACTAGGGAGAAAACAACAATTCTTTGTTCATAGAACAATCGTATTGTTTACTTTACACGCAGTTCGTAAAGCAATAATCTGTTGCTTGCAACTTAATACTGGAGGGGGTTCGGATGATAACCTGAAGGTGGATTATTAGTCATAGATGTAGTTGGATGGCGGTCTATGTATTATGTTGTAATGCCCAATCAAGTCTCAAAGGAGTCAAGATGATTAGTATATGCATGTATTGCTTTCTCGGTGTTTGTCAATTGCCCCGCTGTAATTTGTTCACCCAGCATGTTATCTATCTAAGGAGAGCCACCTCTAGTGAACTATGGATCCCGGTCCTTGTCTTTTACATACAATCTATAAACTGTTTCTGCTTTGTGTTTACTTTCTGCAAACTTTTACTTCTTTCCATTCGATACGTTTAATCATTTGTTTTCCGCAAAACACGGTGAGATTGACAACCTCATCGCAAGTTGGGGACAAAGTTCTGTGGTTGTGTTGTGCAGGTCTCCACGTTGCTACTAGCACCGGTAGTGCGCCCTGCCAAAGCTCAGCTAGTAACACCTTTGGGGTGTTTCCTTGCTCCTACTGGTTCGATTAAACCTTGGTTTCATAACCGAGGGAAACTTGGTGCTGTGCTCATCATACCTTCCTCTTGGGGTTCCCAACGAGCTCTACATCAACCACGAGCCATCAACACTTTTCTGGGCGCCGTGCATTGAGCCATCAACCCTCTCACCGGCGCCAACTCCAACGCGCGGCTGGAGATCGCTCTGGTGACACCTCCAGCCGGCGCCAACACCGAGCCGCAGGTCGCACCGATTCCCCGTCCCGCCAAAACTAAGGCACAATCGACGGTGCTTCGTAAGGCATCTCAGCGGGAGGATGATACTGGTGTCT
The DNA here is from genome assembly GCA_916181665.1 of Avena sativa. Classification (NCBI taxonomy): domain Eukaryota; kingdom Viridiplantae; phylum Streptophyta; class Magnoliopsida; order Poales; family Poaceae; genus Avena; species Avena sativa. The sequence goes on from OV702289.1 coordinate 692,587,393, forward strand.
CGACATTAGCCGAGCTCAATGCCATCTCCAAGTTAATGACCCCGACCAACACATGCATGTTGATCACATTTCATCTCCTTTTCCTTTGATGACTAGGTAGCGCCATCTCATGATGTTTGTTCTTCCGCAGCATACTCCTTGCACGCTCTTGCATTACATGGACGGCAAGCTGAAGGATGTTGGCAAGGGCACAATTATTCAACCAAATAGCCACACGATGCACCACAAGTCGATGGAGGGTGATGTGTTCAAGGTCCGGCTGGCTCGGGTGTTGCGGGGGTGCGAAGACATGGACCCTCCTAGCAAACCTCGAGGCGCCGATGATCATAAGAACCTTCAAGATTGCTATGGCCAGGTCTTTACAGGGGTGAAGATCCAGAATCGGCTTGTGAAGGAACAACAAGTAACTCAGCGGCCACGTGTGCCCTTGCGGTGGCGGCCACAACAACCATTCGCCGCCACCACCTCTCCTCACTAGCAATTGTTGGCCGCCGTTGTACCGCCGCCTCCACATGGCAAGGCCGCCATTGCGCCGCCACCGCCGCCTCCACATGGTAAGGCCATCGCTGCACCACCATCGCCCAAGGATACACCTGGGGACAACATTAACGGTGATGATGTTGACAACCCAGATACGTGGTTCAACATTGGCGACATCGACTCTTCGTTCATGCCAAACGTGGAAGATCCCTACCACATTCGCGATGACCCAAATGCTCGTACCAAAACATGCACACGTCTAGACTTCCATGGTACCCTAGAGAAGATGCCTCTCGATGTTAGTGTCGTTGATCATTATAAAGACACCCAGGGAATCATTTTTAGCCCCACCACACTCCATAAGGCGGTGGATGAGAAGTTAGCTGCTAATGTCGAGACGAAGAAGCCCCGCAAGAGAACCAAGAAGAATAAGCAGTCTTTGAGCCAGTCGGGTACGAAGAGGCCCCGGGCTCAGGACGACCTGTTAACACAGCCCCCTGAGGGCACCTTGACCAGAGTTCACATAGCTGGTCAACCGATTTTTAGTGAGGAGATGATCAAACACGCAAGTGGAGCGATGTATAACCTGCAGCAAGGTATTCTGTTTCTAGAGGAGTGCCTTCTTAAAGAAGAAAATCCATCGTACCTTGTTTTCATGGTCAATGTTCCAACGGGCGTGGGCTTCGTCGATAATGCCCCCGCGGATATCTTCTTCATATCGCATGAGGACATCTTCAAGCTTTTCCACGGCAAACGGCTGAACTATAATTTGGTCCGCCTATACGCGCTCCATCGGGCGATGAAGGTCAACAGAGAGAAGACCCCTGACGCCGCGATAGTGGACCCCTACTTCATACGTGATAGCCAGATGTTAGATCTAGTGACCTAGACCAGCACAAAGAACTACCTCCAAAATTTTATGGTGGACAACAAGAGTCTAAAAGAGCTTATTTTTCCTTTCTTTCCCAAGTAAGTGCACACACTCGCTCATCATCGTAACTTGTACTTTCTTAGTTTTTGGTTCCTCTTTTTCCAACATTGTTTTGTTTCAATTGTTTTGCGCAGAGACAAATACTGCACACTGATCCTCATTCACCCGAGTTATTCGCTAGCCACGTACTTGGACTCGGGGAGCGAGATAAAGAAGAAAAACTACACCAACATAAGGAGTCTTATAGATGATGCTCTCGAGGTATACGCCAAAAAGGGAGGCGAATTCAAGAAGGGGGCAGAAAATTTCAGGGATGGCAGACACGTGTTCAAACACGTAATGTAGTTCGCCTGTGTCAAGCAGCCAGCTAACAGTGTCAAGGAGTACTACGCCCTACATCACCTGTGGATGATCGTTCGGGATGCACACATCATTATGTTGCCATCTAGTCTCCGAGCATGGGCCGAAGCTGAGGCAAACATGGACGATGATGAACTTAAAGACAACTTCTTACGCATCTAGACTCAGATTGCGACCATCGTGCAAGAAGATGTCATCACAAGGGGGGACCTTATCCTGCAGAAGAGCGTCCACTAAGCGCGAGATCGAAGCACGGCTCATGGTGCAGGGTGACCGTAGGACATGGACAACAAAAGAGAGCTACAAACCGTTCCCAGAGCCGTGTAAAACAAAGACTTCATGATGTAGTGTTCTTAGCTAGCTCGCTCAGCCGGTTTGTGTATCTCGTGTGTGTGTGTCAAAAACTTTAACTTGCCTTAGCTCGAAACCGTCGTTGTTGGACTTTGTTTACTTATTACCATATGTATAAAACTTAATAGCTTGCCTTAGCTTGAATCCTTTCTTTTTTGTGGAGATGCATGTGAACCTTTTAATTCTTTCTGTTGCATGATATAGTACTTATATGCCTTGTGTATAGAGATGCCGACCTACATGGTGTACAAAGGGAGGGTCCCAGGAGTCTACGACGAGTGGGAGGATTATCACAAGCAAGTGAATAAGTTCAGTGGCAATAGATACAAAGGATGCCCAACGAGAGAGCAGGCGGAAACTAGGTGGAGGAACCACCTCCTTGGAGAGCAGAGAGAGGGGAACCGGATGAGGACCTTGATGACCGTGCTCCCCGTCTTGCTCATCACCGCCATTGCGGTTGTACTCTACTCAGTCCTTTAGTAGTTTAGGACTTGGCTAATGATGATGATCAACTTGTTGTAATGTGTAATGTATGAGATGATGATCAACTTGTTGTAGACTTGTATAATATTCGGGCACTTGTCACTATATCGGGTTCTAATTGATGTGATGATGTATAATTCGATTTGTACTATTATCTCTGTTTCTATACTGATGTGTACCTATACAAATACCTGTATATGTACCTGTATAAATACTTGTATATGTACCTGTATAAATACCTGAGAGCCATGTATTCTGTATACTTGTACAAAACATCAGTGGCGCATCATTTATTCAGCCAGTGGCGCATACAACATCAGTGGCGCATTTAGAAATATGCTCCACTGGTAAAACGTCAATGGTGTATATTGAAGATGCACCACTGGTTGTCCCACTATCAATGGCGCATATTTGATATGCGCCATTGATACTTAATTACCAATGGCGCAATAGTAGTGGCGCATTCCATATGCGCCATTAATAGCAAAAAATATGTTCCACTGATAAGCAATTCTCCATACTAGTGGTTGGGGGGATTTCTGAACTTCCACGGTGAATTTGAGGAGGTCTAGGGCGGTGTCGGTGCGGAGGTAGGGCAGCAGCCGGCACACGAGATGTGGGGTGGGGCGGCGCCGGAGGTGGGCGCGCGGGATGTGGGGCGGGCCAGCGCCGAAGGCGGGGCAGGCCAATGCCGGAGGTAGGGCGGGGCGGGAGGTGGCCAAAAGAAGATGGGGTAGGTGGGGCGGGGGTGACGCGCGGGGGTGTGATAGGTTGTAGAATAGTTATTCTACAATCTCTTAAAGGGGTTGTAGAATAGTCCTATATATGTGAGTTTATGATTATGTTCTAATACATACTGTTCTTATAATTGTGTTGTTGTTTCATAATATAAGATGTTTTGTCTTTTGTGTAAAGAATGTATCTAGAATTTTAGTGTGTAGATTCAGAGTGAACCTACACAGTAAAAGATGTTTAGATACATTCGCTTCACAAAATCTAAAATATCTTATATTTTTAAATGGAGGAAGTATGTTTATCCATAGCCCGAAAAACTTCGGTGATTAGTGTTTTTTCCGTAGAACAAGGTCACGTAGGAGCGCGTTGTCACGCCGGTCCATTAGGAATGTGAATGTTAGAAAATGGTAAAATCTAGTTGATTCAAATTGAGAAGTTTGATATACTATACTTTAACAAGATTATACTCCCTCCGTTCAAAAATAACAACTTAGATTTATCTAGATTTAAATGTGTCTATACACTAAAATACGTCTAGATATATTCGAATCTAGACAAACTCACAAAGTGGACAGAGGGAGTATTATAATTTAGAGTCACTTTAACTTAGTATAAAAACAGTTTTGTGATTTATTGTTAATTTAAAGACTGTTGTAGCGTCGCAGAACGTGATGGGTCAGAGTCAGACCTACTCTCTATTAATCAGATCGGTCAGCTGTGACCTCCCCTGGTTCATAAAGCAGACCAACACTAATCTCACTTCATCCTGCTCACTCCATTTTGTTTTGCAAGTGAATGTAGTGTATGTAGCACTGTTATCATCTTGTAAAACTTTTCAGCAGAATACCGTTGCTTTCACTCAAAAGACAAAAAAAAAAGCAGAATAGCGTTGCATGGGGTCGGCCTCTAGGCCGCATCGCGTACGTGTCCTTCCGTGCTTTTTTTCCGACCTCAATCAACATGGCTAGGAGAAGAAAATTGCATCTAATCGGCCCATCGTCGCTAGCATTCTTTTCCTTGAGGGAACCAAGGTAGCTACCAACGGAATCCCGTTTGCTCTCAACTCGGTCCAATAATCCAAATACGGGTTCTAATGGGTTTTTGGGCCCGTATCACCACAGTAAGTCTATTCGATCGCCAGCGTAGCAACCCTAGGGACAAATTGGCCCAGTGCGGGGTTGAAGCTTATCTGACAGACAGAATCTGATCACCTGATCGAACGGCTGAGGCTGGTCATAGTGAGAGTAATGCAGAGAGCAGTAACATGCATACGTTATTAGTCTGAGTTATCATCTCTATAGTGAAAAATAACATAGATGTGGTATCATGCAAAGCTCATTTATTACAATATAGATCATTTTATCTTAAAATGTGTGATGTTATGGTAACATAGCTAGTTATCATAAGAGTCCCTTTTTATTTAATTGCATGACATGTCATCTAAATGCTTAGTTGTCAATACATGTAGAACTATGTTACTATCCAAGTTACTCCTACTATAACTAGCCTGAAAGTGCTAAGGCCTGTGAGAGCTCTCTCTTGTCCCAGTTATAATATCCCTAATGAGTTTAGCCTAACTTAGATTGCTTGTTCTATGATTGCTTGCGCCATGCATTAGTGATGTCGCAGCTCACAAGTAGAGGTTGCCCATATTTTTTGTTGAGTTGGGGCAAATCATCGTGGGGGAATTAGTAGGGTAATAAATATTTTTTTTATGACATACATACAAACTATTTCGTAAGTAAAAAAACAAGTCGGGCCTATGCCGTCACCAGGCGAGACACCCAGTGACGAGGAGCCTCAAATTTGAGCCCAACAGCGGGCCATGTGTTTCGAGAAAAAAAGGCCATGTTGGAATTCATGGTCTGTGTAATAAATCAGTCTTTTTAGTGTAGGGCAATAAACGGAAAACCCTATTCTTCGCCCTTTTCGGGACACAGTCGGGCGTGGTCGAGATGGCCACGGCCCATTAGCAATGGGGCGTTTTTTTTAGACGTTTTTCTTTTTTATTTCAGATTTTGACTATTTTCAAGTTTATTTTTTCTATTTTTCCATATTCAATTTTTTATATTCGATCATTTTAAATTTGATTTCATTTAGTTTGAATTTTTTTTCAATTCTGAACAACTTTTTAGATTTAAAATTTTAAAAAATCTAAACAATTTCAAATTCGAACGTTTTAAAATTTTAAACAGTTTTCAAATCTGAACAAAAATAAGTAGGGTGAAATCAGAAAAAAATACACTGGCATGATAATAGGCCGCGGTCCATGTAGTGCTCCTTCCCGCTGAAGGTAGCGAGGCCCTCCCACAGTAAACCAATTTACTAGATTTAGGAGTACGTCTTGACGCACGACCCCGTGGATCTCCCACCGATTTTTATTTTGTAGAATTTTAAATAGTGGGAAAATTATATTCTATTTATAAATTGTATGTAGTTCTCTCGTGTTCACCCAGTAAGGATGGCAATGGAAAGGATAGAGCAATATCATACGCATACTCGTGTAGTCAATGGGTACAAAGGTTTACCCATACTCGAACCCGTGGGTATAAAATTTTACCCATAACAATACCCGGCGGGTACCTGTACCATTGGATACCCGGTAGGTCGATCAATAGTACACAAGTTATTCATAATTTTACTTTCATTAATAACATATTTGAAAAAATATAATAGGTAGATGAGTACATGTAAGTATCAAAGGTTAGAACTAATAGGTAGACGAGTACATGAAAGTATCAAAGTTAAAAGGTCACAATCTCATACTCATCCCTTGGCTTATTGGATGCATATGTTGAAATTCTATAGGTAAGATTGATATGTCAGTTTAAACGGACGGATATGAATATACCCATGGTTACAAGTCTATACATGTGCTCGTACCTGTGACTTAACCGGTAGAGTATGGGTATTACCCGTAGGTACAAAACTGTGCTCATACCCTTCTCATGCGGGTATGGTACCCACAGACCTGTTGATGGGGGTGAGCGAGGTGAGCGGGGGCCCCCAATTTTTTTAGGTCTAATGTTAAATAGTTGAGTCTATTTTATTCCTTTACCGTGTGGCCCTGTACGTGTACTGTGGCTGAGGCCCAATTCCAATCCCTAGTGTTGGACAGGCTCCAATGTGTCACCATGGTGAGGGCTGCTAATCGGGACCTTATTTTGCGTCGTCGCTTCCGGTTCAGATTCGATCGATCAGTTTGCAGTATGCACCGAGCGAGAAAAAAAATGAAAAAAGACCCCCTGCAACCTTCAACCATGCATCACGGATTGGCTGATCGGACGACGACAGCGATTGGGGCACAGGTAGGTTGATCAATTCTATGTCGCGAGCGCGTGAAACTGCAGGACGGCCTTGCTAGTCCTCGACACGGAGAGGACGGATCTATCTGAAACTGAAACTTTTTTGTTGTTTTTCGGCTGATCAAGGTACAATAATATTGTTCTATATCCATAAAAAACTCCCTTCTCAAAATAGATGTACCAGATTTATCAAAAATTACATAAATCTAGACACTATTTATATATAGATTAATCCAAATTTTGGCAAACATACGACATCTATTTTGAGACAGAGGGATTAAAATATTCTGTCGGGATCACACAAATTGCAGTAGCAATAGAATTATTGGGATTTGTTTAAATTATTTTCTTGGTTCATGAAACAGGAAGAATCATGAATTCTAGTAGAAAGACTAAGTGGATTGGCTACAATAGCACTTGGAAATGATATCTTGAAGAAGATTAGTTATGAAGATATGATTGGAGATTTCATTTAAAAAACTCCAGACGGATAATCTTTTTTGTAGAACATGATGTTAGTTTGTTACTTTTGTAGTATATTTTCTCTTTTATAATAAATACTTGATATATTTTTAAATATTGTACAGAATAGCACATCACGAAGTATGCAAACATATGATTTCACTTTATTAGTCATTGAGTTTGTACAAAAATTAGGGTCCTATTTTGTAAACTGCATCGGGGCCCCCAAATCATACAGACAGGCCTGGGTACCCGCAGGTACCCGTACCCATGGGTAAAATTGCCATCCTTATCACCCAGGATACGACACGTTGTCAGTATTTACTTCCAGCCACTCGCGTCCCCCCATCTTTTGCATTGTTAAATGTTGTGTAAAACTGTATATTAATCATATGGTGTGGCTTTCTACACGACCCTACCTTTCGCACTCATAAACGACTTGGTAAAACACAATGTTAAGAGTTAATATAAATCGACGAGAGGTGAATATGATAGTATATTACACATAAGTTAGAACACATCCAAAGGTATTCCTTTAATACTACAAATTGGATGGTTAGTCGATGTCTAAATCCTTATATAGATCAACTATATAGGGTATAAACCATATGAAAATGTTTGAAAGATCCAACCATATCAACGAAATCGTGTAAATTGCATTAGGTAAAGGATCACTTAGAATATATGACTTGGGTTACTTGAATTATATCTAACACAAAGCTCGATGTTGGTGGTCTTAGAAATTTTGAAAGTGATGTCCATAGTGTGAACATTCTTCAATTTCACAACCTTAAAAATTAAGGTAAGAGAGTTGTTATGTCATATGAGCTCATTACTTAGATTTGACCACGTGTTCTAAGTGTTGCAAATAATTATGAAACATAGTATTAGTTCATCTTATCCTTTTGTAGGATCTGGATTAACCTTTTGTTTGATTTCTAATTTTGATTATTATATTTTATTAAGTAAATAAACAATAATCACGTACATCCAATATACACATCATACATGCATAGAGCAGGCGGCAAGAGTCATGAGCATCCTCAGCGATCCTGGCACAGACAATCTGATCCCATTTTGCTCTCTATCTCGTGAAGTTACTGTCGCTGAGTATGTCCTCCTCAATTATGGCCACCGGAGTATCAATCAGTCCTCCTTAATTATGGCCACCGGAGTATCAATCAACGCAGGTGAGCACTACAATGCTCCTCTTGGCTTCCATCGCTGATTCTTCACCGTCAGCATGTCTTTCTGCCCTTGATCCTTTGCCTTCTCTAGCGGAGCCGAGAAGCAGTAGAAGCTAAAGGTCTGTCCTATCGCTGATGCTCGGAAGAAGGGGATGCACACTCATTAGCGGCAATGAAGCTCTGGAACCCAAGTTGGATGCGCAACGTCGGAGCTAGGGGACCAGCGGGGGCACAACTTTTCCAAAAAAGTTAAGACCCCTCGAATGTATTAGACAAATAGTTGTGTATCTCTTCTATGTCCATTTCACACACGCTATACATTAATACATGTCAGCTTGACACGTAAGATCGTGTGGACAAACGTGAGAAGCCTTCTTTACTGTTGCACCTTTCTTTCACACACATAAGCGAGCAACTCCCCCACGTGCTCTTCTCTCTTCCTCGGGTCATCTCTCTCTCACTATGTTCTTCTTCAGCGGACATACGAAAGCCCCAAAGATTCACTAATTTAATTCCACTCCCTGCAATTTGGAGCACGTTAGGACATCAACACAGGTACACACTAAAAGATCTTTCAGCCTTGTCTCCTAATTTGCAATATAAATTTGTGGATCTGGTTTCTTATATTTGGGATTATTGGTTTCCCATTTTTTAGATAGGATAAAATTCGTCTATCTTCTCAACTCCTTTAATCTATGTAGAAATCAACAATCATAATTTATATAGGAATCATCTATGAAGGAAAATATACCCCGATTTGAAGGAATCAACACTTATGGGGTATACACTGCTATAACCATTATTACCACCTACATATATCTTACATGCTTTATGCTCAATGTCTGGCCCCCTTTATTTTTTCCTGGCTCCGTCGTTGTGACTGCGCCATCGCGTCGTCCTTGGGGATGGTAGACACAACATGTTTATCATCTGGTTACTCGGCGAAGGCAACCATAGAGTCAATGGGGCCGCCGGGACCTCTCCAAACTCCATGGCCGCAGGTCCACCCATTGTGTGGAGTGAGGAAGAGAGACCAAAAGTTTTTATATTCACTTGTGCCTGTCTCATTCTTTAATTTTGCATATGTGCTGAAATTTTTGTTGAGTTTGCTTCTCTATTCCTTGCGTGATTTGTTCATTCTCTTTGTCTAGAGATGACTAAGCTGCCGAGACCTGAGAAAAAATCACGGCACCATGATTAAGGAGCTAGCAGCACAAAGGAATCAAGTAAAAGAAACACATCTACATGCTCCAACTATTGTTTTGAAGTTTTAATTTTTTTTCCAAGATATTAGCTCGTTGAGAAATTGAACATGGCATTCATACATAGTATTAATTAAAATAAGTTGCAAAGTTCCACTCATTTAATCATATTCTGCATGTGAATCGGTTATTTTGAACTAAATATTTGAACTTCATGAAAATATAACAAAGCACCGTTGAAAGCAAATATGAGAAAACATAAATACTGATTTCATAGTTCAAATATGGTAACAACATAACAGAAAAGAATATTTGTAAGCAGTGCATGTAATGAACATTCATCTTTGCAAAGATGATTTCTTGCCATTTTAGCCTCAAGAAAGTTAAACTATTACCCAAAATAAATTATATCCAAGAAATTATTCAAAGAAATTGTTTCTTCATTAGACATCAAACTTACGGAGAATAAGAAAAAATATTGGGTATCATTAATCCTGCAAATATGTGTATTTATTTTATTTCTATAAAATATTGGCAACCAGTTTTCGCAGTTCTTATTTTAGCTAACCTATTAACTCTTGTTCTAAGTAGCTGCTGTGTTGGGCGAACTACGAGAGCACTAGTGAGGCAGTGGCCAGAGAGAACACCCAATAAAAAGCGTAAGAATAGAAGCCCTATCAGTAGTACCCATAGAGAAGAAAACAACGGACGAGCACCAGGAGATAGGAGAAATCCCCACCTGACAGTGAAAAACGCACGCATGAGAAGTAGCACCCACTCATCTTCCCTGTGAAGAACATCTCCAAGTACAGCACCATCCTCCTCTCCTTGTTACTTTGCCTTTTCTAGTTTTCTTTCGCAGAATCAGTGCTTGGTTGGTGATGTGAGAAATATTTGTTCTTGTTAACTAATGGTAGAAAGGCTAATACTTCTCGTTGTTCTTCTGATTGTATTTTTTTAGCTTCATCATTTGTTAGATATGTGTGAAACCTTAGGTGCTGGTAGGTATAGCTCTGTGAGGAACCATGGATACTTCTCGGTTTATGTTTGGAAAAAATAGCCCGGAAGAAACTTCTCAATTTTGAAGGCTAATTCATCACCCACAGTTTCGTGAAAAGGAGAAAATGGACTAATTGTAGAAACACGTAGTACAAAATTTAATAAATTATATCGGTATGAGAAGCTTGCAAAATTTTAGTATTGCGTCTGCAGATCTATATATGCACAATGAAATGTTTGAAAAAAATACTGTTTTTCATCTTTGCAATAACAATAAAACAGGTTGATCTATGGAACTAAAGCTTTACACAAATTTAGGTGGCTAAGCGTTGTGCAAGTTAAGAATACTAAGAAAGCAGTTGGATGGAATTAGCTATATGATAGGAAGTTACCTAACAAACTTCTTATCCGAGCAGATGGACGTTTTCATTTGATCCATTATGTGAAAAACTTTGAGAAACACCTAAAAAAAAGAAAAACACCACAAAAAAATACTCCCTCCATTTCTAAATATATAAATATAAGGTGTATAGTTTTGGGCACGGAAATTAAAGAACCCATGTGGAGGATGCAATATACAAGTTTTGAGCGGGAATATTAAGGGTTCGCAGCATAGAAAACAAAAAAATTCCTACATAAGAACTATACGCCAAGATCTATCTACTAGATACAAGTAACGGGTGGATATATATCCATGGAGAACTTACCCTCGAAGACAACAAATTTTTGTTAACGAGTAGAAACTCGTGGATGATGTAGTCGTACGCTTGCCGATCTCAAGATCGTGTGGAAGTCCTAGCGCCACAAACCAGCAGCGCATCCGCACTCGCACACACGTTCAGGCCACCGAACAACCTCCGTCTCCTTGCTCCAGCGATACAGCGGAAGCAGCAACTCCTTCCAGACGAAATGCCATCGGGAACATGTATCTCGCTAATCCGAGACCATGGGGAATAATTCTAGAGGGGGAGAGAGATCCTTCACGAGGAGGTGTGAGGAAGAAGGGTGAGAGGGGTGGCCTTTTATAGGAGGAAGGGGGTACCACTCCCATGGCCGGCGCCCCATGGAGGTGACCCCTCACCTCCCCCATTCATGTGGTGGTAACCCCCTCCACATAAAAGTGTCCCTTAACATTTCTCTTTAAAGTCTTTACTTCAAATGCATTAAATTTCTCCAAATTTAATGCGCTCTCATTTAATAAAACTCTTTTATTAAATTTATTCAGAATTTTGTTAATTACTTTAATTAACAAACATTCACATAAAAACTCCTACAATATTTCAATATTACATATAGAACCAATTTCAGCAATTTCACCCGAAACAGTTTCGGTGTCTATTGAAATAATTCCAGCGCTTTGCAATTCATTCGTCTAAAACACATTTGCTCCAAATGGTGTTGGTGTCCCTTAAGTGTGTCACCCTACGGTTCGTGAATAATACAGACATGATCGAGACCCCTCTCAGATCAATAATCAAAAGAGGGACCTGAAGATCCATACTGACTCCTACACATTCTACGATGACTTATGTGATCGTGAGAACCTTTAACATTAGTAACTAAATCCCTTTGTCTCGTGATATATGATTATCGGTATCTCCATACCTAGTTTGATCTTGTTACCGACACGTACTCTTTTCTTGTTCCCATGATATAACATTATAGTGATCTCATCACTTGCTTGCAAGCTAACCAATGTGATATCACCAAGAGGGCCCAGAGAATATCTATCCGTCATCGGGATAGACAAATCTCACTCTTGATCCATGAGCTTCTACATAACACTTTTGTAGCACTAAACCCACTTTTATAATCACCCTTTCACGGTGTGACGTTTGATGTTATCAAGATACTCTTCCAGTGTAAGTGATTAACATGATCTCATGGTCTAAGGACTAGGATTACTTTGTTAGATGTTATAGCAATATAAACACAATGACTTTGATCGTAATGCTATACTTTGGATGAATGTTCATCACACTATTCCACTAATGTTGTGACCTCGTTATTAACAATATCCAATGTCCATGATCAGGAAACCTTGATCATCTTGCTAATCAACGAGCTAGTTTATAAGAGAGACATAACTAGAAACTTTCCTTTTGTTTATTAAACACACATGTATTAACGTTTCCAAATTAATACAATTATAGCACGCAAAATAAACATCTATCATATACTTGGAATATGTATAATAACAACTTTATTATTGCCTCTCAGGACATATTCCCTTCAGTCTCCCACTTGCACTAGAGACAATAATCTAGTTACATGGTGATAAATCTAACATCCATGGAGTTCTGGTGTTGATCATGTTTTGCTCTAGGGAGAGTTTTAGTCAACGGATCTGCTACATTGAGATCCGTATATACTTTACAAATCTTTATATCTCCATCCTTGACATGCTCACAGATGGAGTGAAACCGGTGCTTAATATGTTTGGAATTCTTGTGAGACCTTGGTTCCTTTGCGTTGGCTATGGCTCCATTATTGTCACAATAGATCACCATTGGATCCAACGCACTAGGAACCATACCCAGTTCGGTAATGAACTCCTTCATCCAAACCGCTTCCTGTGCTGCTTCTGAAGTAGCAATATATTCCGCCTCCATTGTTGGCCTTGTTACCACGGGTTGTTTGGAGCTCATCCAACTAACTGCTGCTCCGTTCATGAGAAATACGTATCCGGATTGAGACATAGAGTCGTCCGGATCAGTATCAAAACTAGCGTCAACATAACAATTAGCGACCAGCTCTTCTTCACCTCCGTATACAAGAAACATTTCCTTAGTTCTTCTCAAGTACTTAAGGATATTCTTGACCGCTATCCAGTGTTCCAAACCTGGATCAGATTGGTACCTACTAGTCAAACTAATAGCATGTGCCACATCCGGTCTTGTACATAGCATGGTGTACATTATAGAGCCTATGGCTGAAGCATAGGGGATCTTATACATTATCTCTCTTTCTTCCGCCGTAGCCGGACTTTGAGTCTTACTCAATGTTATGCCTTGCAACATAGGTAAGAACCCCTTCTTACTTTCGTCCATTTTAAACTTTTTTAAAATCTTATCAAGGTATGTACTTTGCGATAACCCTATTAGGCATCTTGATCTATCTCTATAGATCTTTATCAAGGTATATACTTAGCACCCCGTGTTGTCTATTTCAAGAGACAAAAATGAAATCGCTCTAACAGGCCTAGGACCATCCTCGTGAAGAGTGACATTGAAGAAGACCTGGTATTCGTCCGTTGTTCACAGATTAGCTGCTCCTCTTGTTCGCTGTGGATGGAGGTGTTTGCACACGAACACGTCACCGTGTACCCTCGACGAGGAGCGCGATGCGCGGCAGCACGCGCCGAGGGAGGCTTGCCGGAAGCGCGGTACGCAAGACAGTCTGGCGGGCGCTTTTGTAGACCCGAAACCCCGCTCGCCCGGGAGGGACCCCGTCAGGGCGTCGCAGCGGCTATGGGCTGCCCTAGGTCGGCCTAACCGCCCCTAGGACCTCGTGGATTCGCAGCCCTTCGGTATGAAGAACTGCGGAAGAACGAGAAGTAAGTTACAAGGGAGAGAGATAAAAGTAGATGAACACGAAAAAGTAGTAGATTTGTTTGTTCGATTGGTGTTGGTTCAATCGGCCATCACCCCTCGTGTATATAAGGAGTGGCTGGACTTTCCGTGCAACAAAGAGGCTTAGAATCACGTCCAAAACCCTATTTGGGGTCAAATTCGGATGGTCTGGTCCGAACTTTCCGTAACTGTTCGGCCAAAAACTGGTTTATACCTTCTAACCCGATTTTAAGGTACTAAACGATCTCGGATCAAAATGTCATAAAAAGCAAAGTTGTGCGTCCCGAAACAATGAACAACTATGATGTTGGTCACTTTTTCATCTGATCTGATCTTGATAGACTTTTCCCCTTATTTTCGTATCAAACTCGGATTTAGACCGAACGACTTTTAACTCAATTCGGCCGTATCTTGAATCTGGAGGCCACATACTTGCTCAAAAGAAGTTGACTCCAAAATAAAAGTTGTTCATCTCAAAAAACCGAAGAACTTTCATATTTTGCACGTTTCCATCCGAGTTGATCTTGACCGCTTAAATTAAGTCGTAAGAAGAATGTCTGAATTAGGATTTTTTTTGGGTCGCCCGGGTCCATAGATCTCGCCTAAGGTGAGACAAGGTCTCTGATCGGGCGACCCCCTCTCTCATCCGCGCTAATTCGGCCTATGTCAGTATTTTGGCTCTCAATTTTGCATACTAATTCGAATCGAGATGATTCAAAAACCAAAGTTTCTTGTTTCGACGAGACGCACAACTTTCGTGTTCGGCACTTTTTCATTTAAGGTCATCTTAAATGACTCATAGTTAAAGTCTCCATATATCAGTCTCCGAGTCTTCTCTAGACACTACCATAATCGACTATTAAGCCTGATAATTCCTTAACTTGATAAGGTGCCTCTTTGATGATGATTAATAATCCTTCAAGTGAAATTTTCCAAGTGTCTCTCCCCATTTGTCATGATTAGTTACGAGCCCAAAACGAGTGCCAACACATGCCCCTATTTTCTGGCAGAGCTTGCGTGCTAGAAAATAACTTGCTCCACTTTTAGTCGAAGGACAATTGATGTCTATTCACTTCTATTATTATAGATAGTTGTTGGGCCTCCAAGTGCAGAGGTTTGTAAAATAGCAGCAAGTTTTCCCTTAAGTGGATCACCCAAGGTATCCCCTCTCAAGCAACCCTGCAATCAAGATACAAGAAGTCTCTTCTGTCCTCAACACACCCAATACACTTGTCAGGTGTATAGGTGCACTAGTTCGGCATAGAGATAGTGAAATACAAGTGGTATAGATATTGATAAGTGGTAACGGTGCCAGAAAATAGTTTTGATGGTGCATGGTTGAGACTAAAGGCAAAAAGAAATAAAGATGGAAGCAAGCAAACATGTAACAGATCTAGTTGCAAATGGTGTTTCAATATTTAGAAACAAGGCCTAGGGATCATACTTTCGCTAGTGAACACTCTCATATAAATATCTTCTTTTCATGATATTACTCTGAACTACTCTCTGGTTGGACACTCTAATCCATGGTAGGGCTATAACAGCACACCTCAAAGTTCGCTTTCCCCATCTTGATAACCCCACAATGTCACCTTGAGCTCTAGATGGTTCCAACAAACACCACAATTTTATAGAAACATACAACTCCAAATATAACTCATAACAAGTATTTGTCATCTCTAGCCTAAGTGTCACCATGGTGTGCACACTGTTACTTTCACACACATGGGGAGAGCAGAGATCTATTAAAGCACTTGAGTAGCAAGGTATATCTACTTGATTACAAAGCTCATGATCACAATATGATCATGCATAGAGAGAGAGAGAGAGATGAACACATAGCTACTGGTAGAACCCTTAGCCTCGAGAGAGAACTACTCGCTCATCATCATGGGAATCAGCAACGGTGATGGAGATGGAGGTGGAGATCGATGGAGATGGCTACGGGGGCACTTCCTCGTCCCGGTAGGGTGCCGGAACAAAGACTTTCTCTCCCCCGAATCTCCCCTTCGGTGGCGGCGGCGCTGCGGAACTTTTTGTGGATGGAGGCTGTTCCATTTAGGTTTTTTGCATCGGGGGCTTCTTATAGGCGAAGGGGCAAGGTCGGTGGCTGGCCAGGGGGCCCACACCATTCCCTGGCGCGACCTAGGGCTGCCCGCGCCAAGGGGTGGTGTGGCCACCCTGTGGCCCCTCTCCGTCTCGTCTTCTAGCTCCGTGAGTCTTTTGGTAAAATATCGACTTTGGCTTTTGTCCGGTCCAATTCCGAGAATATTGATTTTCTGACTTTCCTGGAACCAAAAACAGTAGAAAACAGGCAACTGGCACTGTGGCATCTTGTTAATAGGTTAGTCCAAAAAAGTGTATAAAAATACTCCAAAGTGTGGACAAAACATAAGAAAGTAGATATGAAACAAGCATGGAACATCAAAAATTATAGATACGTTGCAACGTATCAACATCCCCAAGCTTAACTCATGCTCGTCCTCGAGTAGGTAAGTGATAAAAAGAAAGAATAATTTTTGAGGTGACATGCACCATCATAAACTTGATCAAGGTATTTGTAAAACATTGATAGCTGGGATCATAGTACTTTAACATAGACATAAAAGATATAGTTCTAACAATAAGATATAGCAACTATGTTATAACATGAAAAGTTACAAACAAAAGATTCATGAATAACAATGCTTTGAAACATGTTTGTTTGTTTCACATAAAGAAAACATAGCATAGTGGCATTCAGCTTGTACCTCATGGATTAGCAAAACATAAATGCATAGGGCACATTCAAAGTTCATAAGGGTGACTAGATACAAATAGTTCAAGAACAAGCAATATCAACATTATGAATCAATCAACAAGTCTTGGGATAATGCACATTAAACTAAGAATGGCCACTATGCTCTCTCAATAGGTGCATAAAGATAGAAGATGGAGACTCAACATAAAAGTAAAAGAAAGGCCTTCATAGAAGGAAGCAGGGATTCAAGTCTCATAAAGAGCTTCCAAAAATTATGGTACTTATTAGCTTTCAGCCTCATTGCCCCTGTCATAAGCATCTTGAAGTGATTAAGGTTAAAGTGAACAAACTATGGAGTATATGCTTGACAAAGTATAAGTTGGAAATCTCATGTCCCTTGAATACGAGAGTCGCTCCTCATGGTACTCAAGTTTAGTTACCGGTAAGTTCTTGTCATAGTAAGTACATGTGTATCATAGAGAACCGCCAACGGGGTGTTAGACCACGCAGAGAAAAACAAAACTTTTTCCTACGCGGTGATCCCAAGATCTAGCTGAGGTAGTAGGCCACGAGAATTACCACTAGATGTGCAGTTGCGGAATCGATGAAGCACGTCGCTTGATGCAGTGCAGTCCTCACGATCCGTTCCGATCCACGATCGTCGAAGTGCTGAACGTACAGCACCTCCGCCAGTATCCACACGTATGAGGAGGAGCGCCGACGATGGATTGCTAGGTCCGGTACAGCGGTGACAGGACAGGACTGGACTGGAGCTAGGGTTTCCAACACATGGAGTGACCTAACCCCTGTACTCTAAGAACCTGCGCCTCAGCTTATATAGGAAGTGAAAGTGGGCCCCACTCACTTGTGGCCCATTCACTAAAAGGCCTATATTAGTCACTGCGAGTCCAACTCACTGACTCTGTCCATTTCCTTTTTGGGTCCAACCCAAATATGCTCCCGCTCTTAAGTGTGTGACCCGACAGGATCATGGTGATCCGGACACGATTCGAGTCTCACTCGTGACCGATCAGTTGGTAGCAGCTCCTAGCAGAACGTGCCAACTCCCAAGTACCAAAGAGTCATGACGACATACCTTCCAATGCGACTTTCGTCTGAGTCCCTTTTGCCTCACGATATACCTTGTCGAACTATAGGCGAATAATCGTCATCCCTTAAATAGTTCGACTCTCTTTCTCGATCCGAGATAAGTGATTCATCTGACTAACTCTTAGTCTGTTGCCTCGATTAACACTTAATCGAGTCACGCATGGCCATGCTTTCCGAATCATATCTTCCAAGAGGGCCCAGAGAATATCTCTCCAATCGGAGGGGCAAAATCCCATCTCGGTTATTCACATCACATAGCTTGATTCTCAGTCGACCCGAACTCCGCCTTTATAACTGCCCAGTGACGGAACAGCGTTTGACAGAACCTAAGTCGGTGATCCTCAACTCGGACTGTGCAATAACCTCAGGTCTAAGGATTACATTGATTGAGACATGCAAATGACGACTTGTTCGTTGCATCTCAATATGGGTCAGTCCGACTCGCTAAACTCTTTAGCCAAATTCGTGTAAGTCGGAATAGGATCTCCATGCTCATGACAAGTGGAACCGAGTCATCTGCTGACTTTCACATTAGTCTAAGTTGTGTGTCCAACACAACCTCAACGACCAAGGACAAATAGTATAAACAACATGAATATATAGTTCCACAATCGAATCACATATTCAATGATATATATTAGTAGTTCATACATGGATAATAATCTTATGAATACATTGGGAATAACAACATACATGATTGCTTCTAGGGCATATTCCCAACACGGGGTACCCCTTGCCCGATGATATGGAAGAATCCCCATATCAAAATGACAAGGCAAGCAGACAACGAGCATCTCAGCAATCTTCTTATTTACCATGGGAAAATGGTGCTTTTTTCTCTCTTTCCTCTTTTCTCATATCTCTTTTTTTCTATTTTTCTCAATATCTGACTCTTTTTTATAAGAAGAATGCTTCATAGACAGCTCATTATGGTTACGCTGCAGGTTTCCACCATGACAACATGGATTAGACCAGCGGCCCAGGCATTTCTCTAACACACATACATAACTCCATGGACTTACAAGCTCCCCTTTCATTTCACACCGATGACATCCATAGACAAAAGATCATGATATCAACTAGGTACAAAGTACAAGTGCAATGTTGAAAGTGTTCCCCATGATAACATGGTTCTGCTAATCCCCAACATATAAGTGCAAGCATATACAACATAGACGACACAATGGTTCAAGTTTATTAAGGGCAAGAAAAGTAAAGTGTGCCATCAAGTTCATGAGAGCTTTAATCACTAGTTTTCTCATAACAAGTTTAATTCGGAAGGTAGATAAAAACATGAATATACTTGGAATAGCAAATGCTAATAGGTAGGTATGGTGGACTCTTTGGAATAACTTGGTTTTATTTGGAGTTAGATGCATGAGTGGAACTCATACTTGGTTATGGAGGCTAGCAAAAGACTGGGAGCGACCAACTAAGAGAGCAATAATGGCCATAATCATGCAAAGCGACAAGACATCATTAATTAAAGCATAAAGTGATATTACAAGTCGAAAACTAAATGATCATAGAGGCTATGGTTGTTGGAGATATGCCCTAGAGGTAATAATAAATGTAGTTATTATTATATATCTTTGTGTTTATGATAAATGTTTACATTCATGCTATAATAGTATTAACAAGGAAACCATTAATACTTGTGTGATTTGTAAACTTAATTTGAAGTCCCTAGTATGGCCTCTATACTTCACTAGCTTGTTGGTTGATTGATGATGTGGTTTCTTTGTCATGAACATTGAGATGTTATCAACAACAAGATCATATCGTTAGGAGAATGATATGGTGGACATACTCCTATAGACAAGCGTAGCATAAAGATCAAGTCATTTCAATAGTTCAATTGCTATATGCTTTCTGATACATAGTAACCTAATTCCTTCGACCATGAGATCATGCATATTGCCTTTACTGGATGGATGCTTTGATGTCATCAAACACCACACCGTAACAGGGTGGCTATAAAAGTGGCATTGGGTGTTCGGAAAGTATTGGTTGAAACACATGGATCAAGAGTGGGATTTGTCCATCCACATGACGGATAGATATTCTCTGGGCCCTCTCGGTGAAATGTCATCCAATTAGCTTGCAAGCATGTGACTTGGTCACAAGGGATCACATATCACGGGAACGAGAAAAGAGTACTTATCAGTAACGAGGTTGAACTAGGTATGCAGAGATACCGACGATCATGACCTCGGATAAGTAACATATCGTGAGACAAAGGGAAATTGGTATCGTATGTAAGTGGTTCATTCGATCGCAAAGTAATCGTAGAAATATGTGGGAGCCATATGAATTTCCAGATTCCTCTATTGGTTATTGTTCGGAGAAGTGTCTCGATCATGTCCGCATAATTCACGAACCGTAGGGAGACACACTTAAGGATTCGACGTTGTTTGAGTAGTTATGGTATTATGAGAAAGAGACCGAATGTTGTTCGGAGTCTCGGATGGGATCCGGGATATCACGAGGTGATCCGGAATGGTCCGGAGAATAAGATTCATATAAGGAAAGTCCCATTTCGGAGTTGGGGAATGGTTCCGGTGTTTTCATCGGGAACATTCTAGAAGGTCCCGGAATGTCCGGCACTCCGGGGGGGAAGGGGTACATGAATGTGTCATTGCAAGTTGGAATGATTGCATCATGTACTAAGTGTTCTCGCTGTCCAAAATAAAGGGTTTATTTAATTCCTAAATTGGAAAAGTCAAACGGCTAGTTTGAAAGTCAAACTGCCAGTTTTGGAAAGTGGGAAGAGGAGGAGAAGAGGAGACCGACTTGGGGAAGGAGTCCCCAAGCCGGCGGCCAGCTCCAAGCCGAGTTGGGGAGGGACTCCCTCCCTCCCCTGGCGCGCCAGCCCTCCCACCTATAAAGGGAGGGGCAGGGCTCCCCTCCCAACACACACAAGTTCCTATCCTCTAAACTAGAAACTAGACCTAGACCCCGGTTTAGAGCTGTTTCGGTTTAGAGCCTTCTAATTGGTTTAGAGCCCTCTAATTGGTGTGTCTAATTACTAGACCACTAATAGCCTCTCTCATAAGCTCCACCATACTCGCACCGGCTTAAGGCGAAGCCCTGCGGGATCTCCCCTCTACCTCCGGTACCACGCCGTTGTGCTGCCGGAATCGCGAGGAGAGTGCTACAACCTCCGCTGCCTGCTGGAACAAGGGAGAGGAAGGTCTTCGTCGAGTACCGAACGTGTGACCGACTGCGGGAGCGCTGCGGGAACGCGGCGCCGGAAGGATCGTCTACGCGATCTTGAGATCGGAAAGAGTACGACTACATCACCCACGAGAATCTGCTCTCGTTAAACACTTTGGAATCTTCGAGGGTGAGTTATTCCATCGACTCGTTGCTACAATCTAGTAGATAGATCTTGGCTTGTTTGTTTGTATGCGATAGAAAATTTTTGTTTTCCATGCTACGAACCCCTACAGTGGCATCAGAGCCGTGTCTATATGTAGATCTGTTGCACGAGTAGAACACAATGATCATTGTGGGCGTTGATGCTTTTATTGTAGATTGCTTTTTGTGTACTTTGCATCTTGCGGTATGTTGGGATGAAGCGGCCCGGGCTAACCTTACATGACATCGTTCATGAGACTTGCTCCACGCTTGACATGCAACTCGTTTTGCATAAGTGGCTTTGCGGGTGCCTGTTTCTCCTAGCATAGTAAAGATCCAATTTACAACGGGTGATCAACAATGCTAGTATCAATGTTGTGGTTCTTGTTCGTAAGTTAGAACGACACTTATGGAAAGCCCCAAACCACGTAAAATATGCAAAGAAAGTAGAAGCGTCTAACTTTGTTTTGCAGGGGTGTGCAGTGATGTGATATGGCCATGATTGTGATTATATTTGATGTATGCAATGTTCCTTATTGTAAGTTGGCAACCGGCAGGAGCCATATGGTTGTCTTTAATTTCTGTTAAGACCTGTGTGTCTATTCAAAATAGTTGTAATAGTTGAAGCTGGTGGACGACAACCATGGAGAAGCGTCATTGACCTTGATGCTATGCCGGTGATGATGGAGATCATATTCGTGCTTGAAGATGGAGATCGGAAGCACAAAGAAGAAAGGCCATATCATATCACATATTATGAATTGCATGTGATGTTAATCCTTTATGCATCTTGTATTGCTTAGTAGACGACGGTAGCATTATAAGATGATCCCTCATGCACATAAATTTCAAGTTCTAAAAGTGTTCACCCTTAGTATGCACCGTTGCCAAAGCTTGCTGCTTCGAAGCACCACGTGATGATCGGGTGTCTTTGATTCCGCGGGTGACTACAACGTAAGCAAGCCAGATTTGCTTATGCGGAAGCTAAGGTTTGATCTTGACGAGCCTAGCATGTACAGACATGGCCTCAGGAACACGGATCGCCGAAAGGCAAAGCATGAATCATATAGTAGATATGATGAACATGATGATTGTTCGCCATTAAAACTATATCAGCTCTCGTGATGATCGGTGTTGATGTAGTGGATTTGGTTCGTGTGATCACTAAAACAATGTGAGGGATGTTGTTTTGAGTGGGAGTTCACCTAGTTTAATTTCATTAATTAATTTGAACTCAATTTGTCATAAACTTAGTCTAAACTATTGCAAATATGTTGTAGATCAATGGCAGCCCCTACCATCAATTTTAATGCGTTCCTAGAGAAAGAAAAGTTGAAAAACAATGGAAGCAACTTCGCGGATTGGTTCCGCAATTTGAGGATTGTCCTCACAGCTGGTAATTTGACCTATGTGCTGGATGCACCGCTAGGTGACCCACCTGCAGCTGATGCTACCGATGAAGTAAAGAATGTTTACCTCGCTCGGAAGAATCAGTACTCCATAGTTCAGTGTGCTATCTTGTATGGTTTAGAATCGGAGCTTCAGAAAAGGTTTGAAGAGTCAGATCCATATGATATTGTCGAGGATCTCAAATTAATCTTTGAGACTCATGCGGCAATTGAAAGTTATGAAGCTTCTGAAAAGTTCTTTAACTGCAAGATGGAAGAGGGTAGCTCCGTCAGTGAGCATGTGCTTAAGATGTCTGGGCACGCAAATAAACTTCAAAGTTTGGGTATAGTGATTCCTAATACTTTGGGAGTTTACCGCATCCTCCAATCACTACCACCAAGTTACAAGAACTTTGTGATGAACTACAACATGCAGAACATGAACAAAGAGTTGCCAGAACTATTTGCTATGTTAAAATCTGCAGAAGTGGAGATCAAGAAAGAGCACCAAGTGTTGATGGTCAATAAGACCACCAAATTCAAGAAAGGCAAGTCTAAGCAAAAGGGACACTTCAAGAAGGGTGGTAAGAAAGTTACCACGCCGACGAAGAAGACCAAGGCTGGACCCAAGCCTGATACTGAGTGCTTTTACTGCAAGGGAGAAGGTCACTGGAAGCGGAATTGCCCAAGGTACTTGGCGGATTTGAAGAACGGCAACATCAAGAAGAAAGGTATATCTGATATACATGTTATTGATGTGTATCTCACTAGTACTCGTAGTAGTGCCTGGGTATTTGATACTGGTTCGGTTGCTCATATTTGTAACTCGAAACAGGAGCTGCAGAATAAACGGAAGCTAGTGAAGAACGAGGTGACGATGCGCGTAGGAAACGGATCAAAGGTTGATGTGATCGCGGTCGGCACGCTACCTCTTCATCTACCATCGGGATTAGTTTTATACTTAAATAATTGTTATTTGGTGCCTGCATTAAGCATGAACATTATATCAGGATCTTGTTTATTGCGAGACAGTTACTTATTTAAATCCGAGAATAATGGTTGTTCGATTTATATGAGTAATGTGTTTTATGCACATGCACCTTTGATAGATGGTCTATTCATATTGAATCTCGATAGTGGATATACACATATTAATAACATTGAAGCTAAACGATTGAAATCAAGCGATAACTCGACCTATATGTGGCACTGTCGTCTTGGTCACATTGGAGTGAAACGTATGAAGAAACTCCATTCCGATGGACTTCTTGAATCACTTGATTTTGAATCACTTGAAAGATGCGAAGCATGTCTGATGGGTAAAATGACTAAGACTCCATTTTCTGGTATGATGGAGCGAGCTACAGACTTATTGGAAATCATACATACCGATGTGTGTGGTCCAATGAGTGTAGCATCGCGCAGTGGTTATCGTTATGTTCTTACCTTCACGGATGACTTGAGTAGATATGGGTATATCTATTTCATGAAACATAAGTCCGAAACTTTCGAGAAGTTTAAGGAGTTTCAAAGTGAGGTAGAGAATCAACGTAACAAGAAGATTAAATTTCTACGTTCTGATCGTGGAGGTGAATATCTAAGTTACGAGTTTGGCGAGCATTTGAAGAAATGTGGAATACTTTCGCAGTTGACACCGCCGGGAACACCACAGCGTAATGGTGTGTCTGAACGTCGTAATCGAACTCTCTTAGATATGGTTCGTTCTATGATGTCACTTACAGATTTACCGCTATCATTTTGGGGTTATGCATTAGAAACAGCCGCATTCACTTTAAATAGGGCACCGTCTAAATCCGTTGAAACGACACCGTATGAATTATGGTTTGGGAAGAAACCTAAATTGTCGTTCCTTAAAGTTTGGGGATGCGAAGCCTATGTAAAGAAGTTACAGCCGGACAAGCTTGAACCCAAAGCGGAAAAATGCGTCTTCATAGGATACCCGAAGGAAACTGTTGGGTATACCTTCTATCATAGATCCGAAGGCAAAATCTTCGTTGCTAAGAATGGATCCTTTCTAGAGAAGGAATTTCTCTCGAAAGAAGTGACTGGAAGGAAAGTAGAACTCGACGAGGTTGTCGAACCTTCTCTCGAAATTGCGAGTAGCGCAGCACCGGAAGAAGTTCCTGTGGTGCCTGCACCAATAAGAGAGGAAGCTAATGATGGTGATCATGAAACTTCGGTTGAAGTTGCTACAGAGCCTCGGAGGTCAACGAGAACTCGTACCACTCCAGATTGGTATGATTCCGTTATGAATGTCATGTTGGTGGATAACACCGATGACCCCGAGACATATGAGGAAGCGATGATGAGCCCAGATTCCAATAAATGGCAAGAAGCCATGAAATCCGAGATTGGATCCATGTACGAAAACCAAGTATGGACTTTGGTGGACTTACCGGATGGCCGGAAGGCTGTCGAGAACAAATGGATATTCAAGAAGAAAACAGATGCTGATGGTAATATTACTGTCTATAAAGCTCGACTTGTCGCAAAAGGGTTTCGACAAATTCAAGGAGTTGACTACGATGAGACTTTCTCACCGGTAGCGAAGCTAAAGTCTGTGAGGATTATGTTAGCAATCGCTGCATATTATGATTATGAGATATGGCAGATGGATGTCAAAACAGCATTCCTCAATGGAGACATTGATGAAGAGTTGTATATGATACAACCCAAAGGTTTTGTCGATCCTAAAGATGCTAACAAGGTATGCAAGCTTCAACGGTCCATCTATGGATTGAAGCAAGCATCCCGAAGTTGGAATCAACGTTTTGATAAGGTAATCAAAAGTTTTGGTTTTATACAAACTTATGGAGAAGCTTGTATTTACAAGAAAGTGAGTGGGAGCTCTGTAGCATTCTTAATACTGTATGTGGATGACATATTGTTGATTGGGAATGATGTAGACCTTCTTAATAGTGTCAAGGAATATTTGAATAATAGTTTTTCAATGAAGGATCTTGGCGAAGCAGCTTACATATTAGGCATAAAGATTTATAGAGATAGATCGAAACGCCAAATATCATTGTCACAAAGTACATATTTGGACAAAGTTCTAAAGAGGTTTGGAATGGAAGATAGCAAGAAAGGGTTCTTGCCCATGTTGTCCAATACGACCTTGAGTAAAACTCAAAGTCCGACATCGGCAGAAGATAGAGAAAAGATGAGTAAGACTCCCTATGCCTCAGCCATAGGATCTCTAATGTATGCCATGCTATGTACTAGACCCGACATCGCATATGCTGTTAGTCTAACTAGCAGATATCAAAGTGATCCAGGAGTGGATCATTGGACAGCGGTCAAAAACATCCTTAAGTACTTGAGAAGAACTAAGGATATGGTTCTTTCTTATGGAGGTGATGAACAGCTCGTTGTTAATGGTTACACCGATGCTAGTTGGAACACCGATCCGGATGATTCTAAATCACAATCTGGATACGTATTTATTTTGAATGGTGCAGCAGTTAGCTGGAGGAGTGCAAAGCAAAGCGTTGTGGCGAGATCTTCAACTGAATCGGAATACATGGCTGCTTCGGAGGCTTCACAAGAAGCGATATGGATGAAAGAGTTCATTACAGAGCTGGGTGTGGTTCCTAGTGCGCTGGACCCAATGTCTATCTACTGTGATAACATGGGCGCCATAGCCAATGCGCAAGAACCAAGGTCACACAAGAAGCTGAAGCATATCAAGCTACGTTTCCACGCTATTCGAGAACATATCCAGGATGGGGATATAAAGATTTGCAAAGTACACACAGATCTGAATGTGGCGGATCCGTTGACTAAACCTCTCCCAAGGGCAAAACATGACCAACACCAAACTGCCATGGGTGTTCGGTATATTACCATGTAATCTAGATTAGATGACTCTAGTGCAAGTGGGAGACTGTTGGAGATATGCCCTAGAGGTAATAATAAATGTAGTTATTATTATATATCTTTGTGTTTATGATAAATGTTTACATTCATGCTATAATAGTATTAACAAGGAAACCATTAATACTTGTGTGATTTGTAAACTTAATTTGAAGTCCCTAGTATGGCCTCTATACTTCACTAGCTTGTTGGTTGATTGATGATGTGGTTTCTTTGTCATGAACATTGAGATGTTATCAACAACAAGATCATATCGTTAGGAGAATGATATGGTGGACATACTCCTATAGACAAGCGTAGCATAAAGATCAAGTCATTTCAATAGTTCAATTGCTATATGCTTTCTGATACATAGTAACCTAATTCCTTCGACCATGAGATCATGCATATTGCCTTTACTGGATGGATGCTTTGATGTCATCAAACACCACACCGTAACAGGGTGGCTATAAAAGTGGCATTGGGTGTTCGGAAAGTATTGGTTGAAACACATGGATCAAGAGTGGGATTTGTCCATCCACATGACGGATAGATATTCTCTGGGCCCTCTCGGTGAAATGTCATCCAATTAGCTTGCAAGCATGTGACTTGGTCACAAGGGATCACATATCACGGGAACGAGAAAAGAGTACTTATCAGTAACGAGGTTGAACTAGGTATGCAGAGATACCGACGATCATGACCTCGGATAAGTAACATATCGTGAGACAAAGGGAAATTGGTATCGTATGTAAGTGGTTCATTCGATCGCAAAGTAATCGTAGAAATATGTGGGAGCCATATGAATTTCCAGATTCCTCTATTGGTTATTGTTCGGAGAAGTGTCTCGATCATGTCCGCATAATTCACGAACCGTAGGGAGACACACTTAAGGATTCGACGTTGTTTGAGTAGTTATGGTATTATGAGAAAGAGACCGAATGTTGTTCGGAGTCTCGGATGGGATCCGGGATATCACGAGGTGATCCGGAATGGTCCGGAGAATAAGATTCATATAAGGAAAGTCCCATTTCGGAGTTGGGGAATGGTTCCGGTGTTTTCATCGGGAACATTCTAGAAGGTCCCGGAATGTCCGGCACTCCGGGGGGGAAGGGGTACATGAATGTGTCATTGCAAGTTGGAATGATTGCATCATGTACTAAGTGTTCTCGCTGTCCAAAATAAAGGGTTTATTTAATTCCTAAATTGGAAAAGTCAAACGGCTAGTTTGAAAGTCAAACTGCCAGTTTTGGAAAGTGGGAAGAGGAGGAGAAGAGGAGACCGACTTGGGGAAGGAGTCCCCAAGCCGGCGGCCAGCTCCAAGCCGAGTTGGGGAGGGACTCCCTCCCTCCCCTGGCGCGCCAGCCCTCCCACCTATAAAGGGAGGGGCAGGGCTCCCCTCCCAACACACACAAGTTCCTATCCTCTAAACTAGAAACTAGACCTAGACCCCGGTTTAGAGCTGTTTCGGTTTAGAGCCTTCTAATTGGTTTAGAGCCCTCTAATTGGTGTGTCTAATTACTAGACCACTAATAGCCTCTCTCATAAGCTCCACCATACTCGCACCGGCTTAAGGCGAAGCCCTGCGGGATCTCCCCTCTACCTCCGGTACCACGCCGTTGTGCTGCCGGAATCGCGAGGAGAGTGCTACAACCTCCGCTGCCTGCTGGAACAAGGGAGAGGAAGGTCTTCGTCGAGTACCGAACGTGTGACCGACTGCGGGAGCGCTGCGGGAACGCGGCGCCGGAAGGATCGTCTACGCGATCTTGAGATCGGAAAGAGTACGACTACATCACCCACGAGAATCTGCTCTCGTTAAACACTTTGGAATCTTCGAGGGTGAGTTATTCCATCGACTCGTTGCTACAATCTAGTAGATAGATCTTGGCTTGTTTGTTTGTATGCGATAGAAAATTTTTGTTTTCCATGCTACGAACCCCTACAATGGTGACTTGGGATAGTCATAACATGGTGTGAGCATGCGCCAAGTCAACCCAAATAAAGCATCGAAGGAGAATACCACAATAATATGCTTTAATATGCTAAAACAACGCATGATTCTTCCAAGGCACATTAAGCAATCTCAATTGTTTATAACAAGTCATGCTACAGCAAAGAATACTAAGCATAAAGCCAAAACAATATCAAGCATGGCATGACAAAGCATAGGCCACAGTCAAAAACAAGCTCCTTTTACCACATAAGCATGAACTTTCCTACTCTTTTCTAAACCAAACCAAACTATTTGCAATCCAATGTATGAAAGAGGGGGTCCAACCAATTTATTCAGCAAACTAAGAAAAAAAATCAAACGAAAACAGAAACAAAGACGCTCCAAGAACAATACAACTATGCACGAAACAATAAAAACAAAGTGTTTGGAAGAAACCTGAGATTTTTTTTGATGAAGAAGGGGGTGCCTTGGGCATCCCCAAGCTTTGACGCTTGTACTTCTTGGATATTTCTTGGGGTGACACGCGTGGCATCCCCAAGCTTGAGCTTTAGTCCATTCTTCATCTCATTACATCATTCTCTCCATACACCTAAAATTTTTCCTTCATACAAAACTTCACACAATCTTTATTAGCAACATTAGTGTACTCAAGATAATAAGTCTTTGGGTTCTGTTCCAACACAAGTAAAACTTCCATTAAAACACAAGCTACTGTAGCACTTCCTTTAAAAGTTCAAGTGATCAAAGAGAACTGATGACCCACAAGTATAGGGGGTGTATCGCAGTATTTTCGATAAGTAAGAGTGTCGAACCCAACGAGGAGCAGAAGGTGCTGGCTAGTGGTATGGATCAGGAATTCTCTGCAAATACTTAGCAAACGGATTTTAGGGGTTTTTGATAATGCAAGTAAATAAAGTACGAGTAAATAAAAGACAATAAGAACAAATGTAGCAAGTGGCTGATGGCCCAAAATATATCGAGCTTGTTGGGGAACCCCAAGAGGAAGGTATGATGAGCACAACAACAAGTTTTCCCTCAGAACGAAACCAAGGTTATCAATCTAGTAGGAGTAAGGAAACACCCCAAAGGTGTAGCTAGCTAAACGATGGCAGGGCGTACTACCGGTGCCAGCAGCAACATGGAGACCTGCACAACACAACCACAGAACTCTGTCCCCAACTTGCGATGAGGTTGTCAATCTCACCGGTTTTGTTGAAAACAAAGGATTAAACGTATCGAATGGAAGGAAGTAATAGTTTGCAGAAAATAAACACAAAGCAGTAAATAGTTTATAGATTTTATGTAAAAGAAAGGACCGGGATCCATAGTTCACCAGAGGTGGCTCTCCTTAAGATAGATAACATGTTGGGTGAACAAATTATAGCGGGGCAATTGAAAAACATCGAGAAAGCAATACATGCATATACTAATCATCTTGACTCCTTTGAGATTCAATTGGGCATTACAACATTATACATAGACCGCCATCCAACTGCATCTATGACTAATAATCCACCTTCAGGTTATCATCCGAACCCCCTCTAGTATTAAGTTGCAAGCAACAGATTATTGCTTTATGAATTGCGTGTAATGTAAACAATATGATTGTTCTATGAACAAAGGATTGTTGTTTTCTCCCTAGTAGCAACAACACATCTAGTACCTTAGAGATTTCTGTCACTTCCCTAGATTACCAGAGGCATGAACCCACTATCGAGCATAAATACTAACTCTTGGAGTTGCTAGCATCTACTTGGCCAAGATAGCTACTAACAACGGAAAGCATGCAAGATCACAAATAACAAAGACATGATAGAATCAATAATCAATCTGAAATAGCATCTCAATATCCATCAAATCCTCGCAAACACAACATGCAGTATTACAAATAGATGATCTTGATCATGAACGGAGCTCACAAGATCTAGACATGAAAGCACAAAGGAGGAGAACCAGCCATCTAGCTACTACATAGATCCGTAGTCCAAGGATGAAATACTCACGCATCACACCGGAGGCTTGCATGATGATGAAGAAGGCCTCCAGGGTGAATTCCCCTCCTTGGCAGGGTGTCGGGAAGAGCTTCAGATCCCTCCCGGTCTAGGGATGGAGATGACAGCGGCTACAGACTCTTTCGTGGATTTTTGATCGGTTACTTAGGGTTTTCGTCCCGAGGGCATCTTATAGGCGGAAGGAGCGGCCGAGGGGGTGCTAGGGTCGGCCAGACCACCCCCTCGCACGGGTCAGGCCTGGCCACGCGTCCAGGTGGTGTGGCCGGCCCCCAGCCCTTCTCCGTCTCGTATTCTGGCATTTGATGACTTCCGGAAAAATAGGCACTTTGGCTTTTCTCCTGTCCAATTCCGAGAATATTCATTTTCTGACTTTCGTGGAACCAAAAACAGCAGAAAACAGGCAGTTGGCACTGTGGCTCTTGTTAATAGGTTAGTCTAAGAAATCATATGAAAAGTACTCTAAAGTGTGTACAAAACATAAGAAAGTGGATAAAACCAAGCATGTAACATCAAAAATTATAGATACATTTGCAATGTATCAACATCCCCAAGCTTAACTCCTGCTCGTCCTCGAGTAGGTAAGTGATAAAAAGAAAGAATAATTTTTGAGGTGACATGCACCATCAAATACTTGATCAAAGTATTTGTAAAACATTCAAAGCTGGGATCATAGTACTTCAATCATAACATGAAAGACAAAGTTCTAGCAATAAGACAAAGAAACTATGATGCAACATGAAAAGGCACAAACAAAAGATTCATGAATAACAATGCTTTGCAAGACGTTTGTTTGTTTCACATAAAGAAAACATAGCATAATGACATTCACCTTGTCCCTCATAGAGTAGCAAACATAAATGCATAGGACACCTTCAAAGTTCATAAGAGTGACTAGATACAAATAGTTTAAAACAAGCAATATCAAAGCTATGCATCAATCAAAAAGTCTTGGGACAATGCACATAGAACTAAGAATGGCCACTATGCTCTCAAAGTAGGTGCATAATGGTAGAAGGTGGAGACTCAATATAGTGGTGGAAGAAAGGCCTTCATAGAAGGAAGTAGGGATACAAGTCTCATAAAGAGCTTCCAAAAATTATGGTACTTATAGTTTTCAGCTCTCATTGCCCCTATCATAAGCATCTTGAAGTGATTAAGGTTAAAGTGAACAAACTATGGTGTACATGCTTGACGAAGTATAAGTTAGAAATCTCATGTCCCTTGAATACGAGGGACGCTCCTCATGCTACTCAAGTTTAGTCACCGGTAAGTTCTTGTCATAGTAAGCACATGTGTATCATGGAGAACCGCCAATGGGGTACCCCTTGCCTGATGATACGGAAGAATCCCCATATCAAAATGACAAGGCAAGCAAACAACGAGCATCTCAGCAATCTTCTTATTTACCATGGGAATATGGTGCTTTTTTCTCTCTTTCCTCTTTTATCATCTCTTTTTTCCCTCATTTTCTCAATCTCTATCTTTTTTTATAAGAATAATGCTTCATAAATACTCATTATAGTTACGCTGCAGGTTTCCACCATGACAGCATGGATTAGACCGGTGGCCCAGGCGTTTCTCTAATAGACATACATAACTCCATGTACTTACAAGCTCCCTTTCATTTCACACCAACGACATCCATAGACAAAAGAACATAATATCAACTAGGTACAAAGTACCAGTGCAATGTTTAAAGCATTCCCCATGACAGCATGGTTCTGCTAATTCAGAACTTACAAAGCGCAAGCATATACGCAACATAGATGGGCACAATGGTTCAAGTTTATTAAAGGCAAGAAAGTAAAGTGTGCCATCAAGTTTGTGAGAGCTTTAATCACTAATTTTCACATAACAAGTTTAATTTGGAAGGTAGACAAAAACAAGAATTTACTTGGAATAGCAATAGTGCTAATAGGTAGGTATGGTGGACACAAATGGCATAAGTTTGGTTTAAGGGATGGATGCACGAGAAGAATTCCCTCTTAGTACAGGTTTTTGGCTAGCAACGCTAGGTAGCAAGTATAAGAGTTGAAGGAAACAAACAAACATACAAGTGATAAAAACAAACATGCAATATTCCTTGGAAGCACAAAAGATCTTAACCAAAGAATACTAAACTTATGAGCAAATCAAGAAAGAAAGATGATGAAATTATATTTCTTTAGAGTACTTTTATCTTTTTCATTCAAATCTCAAAAATAGTGTTGCTACTGACCGAGCCAGGTTTGCCAAAACCAACTAAATTAACTCAATGATCCCAAAGTGATACCAATACTAACGACAAGATCAATCATATAGCCACGAACTGAAAACTAATGTAAGATATGCAAAAGAGTAAATGATAGAACTTCTCATTAATATTCCATAACGGCAACTCACACCAAGGGATACATATCTAATGAGAGAGGGGACACTTCCATAATGCAAACCATCCTACATGATAACTTCTCTATTCATGATATGACTCTACTAAAAGGTAAAAAAGATAGAAGATAGTGATGTGATACCGCGACACTCCTCCAAGCTTGGAACAAACCAAGGGGATGCCAAACCTGATGACGAATTACTCCTTCGGTGGTGGTGGTATTCTCTCGATGAGCTCTTTGATCAGTTTCCCCAAGTCCTCGATCTCGAAGGTGATATTACGAATCAGCTGTGAGTTTTGCTCAATGCGGCTCATGATCATGTCGGGTTGAGAATTCCAGCTCTCGCGATTCTTTCTCCACTCTTCCTCCTTAAAGTCTTCTTTTCCTGCATGGCTAGAACAAGGAAAATCCCAATTGGAGGGTAGTTTCTCCTTGGGCATATTCTGGTATTGATGCTCATGGATAAGGGTATGGAAAGGATTCTTGGTGCATGGAGGAAGTGACCGTGGAGCCAAACAGTGACGAGGAGTTTTTCCTCCAGTCTGCATCCGTGCACTCCTTCTAACCCTGGCAGGTTTTGTCACCACTCCAATGCTTGCAATGGTAGTGTCGGTGTGCGGATGTTGGCCTTGCTCCTCTTCATCTTCACTCTTGATCTCCTCCTCCTGACCGGGGTCTTGGAGATCTTCCTCGGTAGGCTCCTTCCCTTTATCCTTGGCGGACACCATCGTGCTTCTAACTTTCAAGAATAGCTCCTGGCAGAAACAGATCAAAATGAAAACACGACGAGAACACGATATACGAACCTCGGGGGATCCGGGGAATTATATATTATGAAGTTTCACAACAAAAGGAAGGTACTGGGAGAAAACGGGTCGGAGACAGAGTCCGAGGTGGCCACACCACCTGTTGGGGTGGCCAGGGGTGGTGTGAGCCACCCTGGCTCCGTTTCCGTCCCTCTTTTGCTTTGTAGCTTTCCTTGTTGGCTAAAAACTGCAAAAATATAATTGGAAAGATCTTTCGCGGAACTTTTCTTACTAGAACTGTTAGCTATTTGAAAACGGACTCTACAGGTCTCTGAATTTGGTCTTTGATAAATTTTTCCGGAGTTATAACTTGAAAAGCATCAACATCTTCATTGTAAGAATCTCCGGCAATATAGTGCTTGAGTCGTTGCCCATTCACCACTTGTGTAGTGTTGTCTTTTAAAGAGGAGATTTTTATTGCTCCTGAACGGTACACTTCTTCAATAATGAAAGGTCCTTCCCATTTTGACAGTAGTTTTCCTGCAAAGAATCTAAGACGAGACCTATACAATAGAACTTTCTCACCAACATGGAATTCTCTCTTAAGTATTCGCTTGTCATGCCATCTTTTAACTTTTTCCTTAAAGAGCCTAGCATTCTCATATGCTTCACTCCTCCATTCATCTAAAGAACTTAAGTCAAATAATCTTTTTTCACCAGCAAGCTTACAATCTCTATTGAGTTCTTTAACTCCCAATAAGCTTTGTGTTATAATTCTAAAGGGTAAATGACAAGCTTTCCCATAAACCATTTTATAAGGAGACATCCCCATAGGGTTTTTATAGGCAATCCTATAAGCCCATAAAGCATCATTCAACCTTTTAGCGCAGTTTTTTCTAGATCTATTAACAGTTTTTTGCAAGATGGATTCAATTTCCCTATTTGATAACTCTACTTTCCCACTAGTTTGGGGGTGATAAGCTGAAGCGATTCTATGATTAACATCATATTTAGCAAGGGTCTTTCTAAAACCACCATGAATGAAATGAGAACCTCCATCAGTCATGAGATACCTAGGCACTCCAAACCTAGGAAAGATAACATCCTTAAGCATTTTTAGAGAGGTCTCCCCATCAGCACTCTTCGTAGGTATGGCTTCTACCCACTTAGTAACATAATCAACAGCAACAAGAGTATGAGTATAACCTTTCGAAGGAGGAAAAGGACCCATAAAGTCAAATCCCCAACAATCAAAGGGTTCAATAACTAGAGAGTAGTTCATAGGTATCTCATTGCGTCTAGAAATATTACCAACACGCTGACACTCATCACAAGATAAAACAAATTTTCTCGCATCTTTAGAAAGGGTAGGCCAGTAGAAACCTGATTGTAGCACCTTTTGTGCGGTTCTATCTCCCGCATGATGTCCTCCATAGGCACTACCATGACATTTCCGCAATATCTCCTTTTGTTCGTATTCTGGAACACATCTTCGCATAATACCATCCACTCCTTCTTTATATAAATGTGGGTCATCCCAAAAATAATGCCTCAAATCGTAAAAGAACTTCCTTCTTTGCTGAGCTATGAAAGTTGGAGGCAAATACTTGGAGACAATAAAGTTAGCATAATTAGCATACCAAGGGCTCCCTTGTGAGCTTACCCCTATTGCGGCCAACTGTTCATTCGGGAAACTATCATTAATAGGCATAGGATCAAAAGAGATATTTTCCAACCGAGATAAATTATCAGCAACAGGATTTTCAGCACCTTTCCTATCTACAATATGTAGATCAAACTCTTGTAAAAGAAGCACCCATCTAATAATCCCAGGCTTAGCATCCTTCTTCGTCATAAGATACTTAATAGTAGCATGATTAGTATGAATGGTGACTTTTGAGTCTACAATATAAGGTCTAAACTTATCACAAGCAAAAACGACAGCCAGGAATTCTTTTTCAGTAGTAGCATAATTCCTTTGAGCAGCATCAAGAGTTTTACTAGCATAATGAATACCGTTTAACTTTTTATCTATTCGTTGCCCAAGGACAGCACCTACAGCAAAATCACTAGCATCACACATTATTTCAAAGGGTAAACTCCAATCAGGTGGTTAAACGATAGGAGCTATAGTTAAAGCCTTCTTAAGAGTTTCAAAAGCTTCCTTACAATCATCATAAAAAACAAAGGGTACATATTTTTGAAGAAGATTAGTGAGGGGTTTTGATATCTTAGAGAAATCTTTAATAAACCTTCTATAGAAACTAGCATGACCAAGGATACTACGAATACCTTTGATGTCTCTTGGGCAGGGCATTTTCTCAATTGCCTCAACTTTAGCTCTATCCACTTCTATGCCTCTTTCGGAAACCTTATGCCCAAGGACAATCCCTTCATTAACCATGAAGTGGCATTTCTCCCAATTAAGAACAAGATTAGTTTCTTCACACCTCTGCAAAACTTTATCAAGGTTGTGCAGACAATTATCAAAAGAAGTTCCATAGACGGAGAAGTCATCCATGAACACTTCCACAATTTCTTCACAAAAACCATGAAATATAGCAGACATGCATCTTTGAAAAGTAGCAGGAGCATTACATAAACCAAAAGGCATGCGTCTATAAGCATAGGTTCCGTAAGGGCATGTAAAGGTAGTTTTTTCTTGATCTTGTTGTTTAACACCTATTTGAGAGAAACCGGAATATCCATCAAGAAAACAAAAATGGGTCTTTTTAGACAACCTTCCTAACATTTGATCAATAAAAGGAAGTGGGTAATGATCTTTCTTAGTAACCTTGTTAACTTTCCTGAAATCAATACACATTCTATAGCCTACTACTATTCTTTGGGGAATAAGCTCGTCATTATCATTAGGAACAACGGTAATTCCTCCTTTTTTAGGGACACAATGAACAGGACTAACCCATTCACTATCAGCAATAGGGTAAATAATACCAGCATCAAGGAGTTTCAATACCTCATTTCTTACCACTTCCTTCATCTTAGGATTTAGACGCCATTGGTGCTCTACTACTGGCTTTGCATCTGGTTCTATATTGATAGCATGCTGACATATAGTAGGAGAAATCCCTTTTAAATCATCCAGAGTATAGCCCATAGCCCCTCGGTGTTTCTTCAAAACCTCCAATAATCATTCCTCTTCCTTCCCTAAAAGTTTAGAGCTAATAATAACAGGATATATCTTTTTTATCATCAATGTAAGCATATTTAAGATCATCAGGGAGAGGTTTTAGATCGAAGACCGAATCCTTTTTAGGTGGCAATGTGGTACCCAAGTCTTCTATAGGCAAGTTATGCTTAAGCATCTTAGGTTGACGACGGAGAATCTCGTCAATCTCATTCCTTTCTTCCATGAAGATCTCACTTTCATGGTCTTCCATAAATTGCTGCAAAGCATTGTTAGGAGCAAAGAGAAATAGACGCAAGTTGTTCAACTCGAAAATCCTCATTATGGGTTTCATTTTCACAAGGTTCTTTAGTAAATTTCAAAAAATTAAACTCATAAGATTCCCCATCAAACTTAGTCAAGATTTTCTCCCTCTTGCAATCTATAATAGCTCCACAAGTACTCAAGAAAGGTCTACCAAAAATGATGGGATAAGTTTTACTAGCAGCTGAACCAAGTACTAGAAAATCAGCAGGATATTTAATCTTACCACAAAGAACTTCTACATCCCGCACAATACCAATTGGAGAAATGGTCTCTCTATTAGCAAGGTGAATAACCACATCAATCTCTTCCAACTCGCAGGGACTGATTTCATGCATAATTTCTTTATAAAGCTCAGAAGGAATAGCACTTGAACTTGCACCAATATCACATAAACCATAATAGCAATGATCACCAATTCTAACAGAAAGCACAGAGATACTAGCCTTTTTAGTTCTATTAGGATGTGAGACAATATTAGAAGCATCCTCACAAAAGACTATGTGTCCATCTTCTACACTTTTAGTGACAAGATCATTCACAATTGCTACAACAGGTTCAATATTTATTTGTTCATCAGGTTTTACAGTTCTCTTTTCACTTTTAGTGATTACACTAGTTATCATAGGATGATCCTTTACCTTATCCAGGAAGGGTATCTTCTCGATATCAGGTTCAGGTAAGATGTGATCAATAGTGCAATACTCAGTACCCCCAACAGGAACACAGTCAACAATATCTTTATAAGGTGCGTGGTACTTGCTCCATCCCTTCTTTGGGATTTCAATATAAGAAGCAAAAGCCTTAAAACAATTTGTAATAACTTGTAAATCAAGACCATAAGAATTACTAATATTTTGAAAGTCATCAGTTCCCACAAAAGATTCAATGCATTCATAATCATAATTTATACCTGACTTTCTACCTTTGTCATTCTCCCATGCTTCAGCATTATCTTGAATACCGTCCAGAAGATCCCATTTAGCTTCTTCTTCCATGCGAGTGAATGATCCAGCACAAGAAGCATCCAATAAATCCTTGTCATGAAGAGAAAGCCTTGCATAAAAGTTATTGATAATAATATTGTTGGGGAGCTCATGAATGGGACATTTGAGCATTAGTAACTTCAATCTCCCCCAAGATTGAGTTGTACTCTCTCCATCAAGAGGCCAAAAGTTGTATATTTGATTCCGATCTTTATGAATCTCACTAGGAGGATAAAACTTTGAATAAAAGATAGGTACTATTTCCTCCCATTCAAGAGCTTGACCATTCTTCAGCAGCTTATACCATTCCCCAGCTCTTCCTTTTAGTGATAATGAGAATAACTTATTCTTAACTTGATCTGTAGTAATACCTGCACACTTGAACAACCCACATAATTCGTGTATAAAGAGCAAATGCTCACCGGGATGGACAGTTCCATCCCCAACATAGTAGTTATCCATAACACGATCAATAATTCTTGTAGGTATTTTAAAAGCATCATTCTCAGCAGGTGGTGGTTCATCTACTACATTAGCAGTGGTAGTAGCATTACGAAATAAGAAACTCAGCAAATTATCCATAACGAAAATAAAGCAACTAACAGAAGTAAACAATACTCACAGTAGAAGTTTCCTTTACCAGTTCCACTCTCCAATAGCGCTTCACTCCCCGGCAACGGCGCCAGAAAATAGTTTTGATGACCCACAAGTACAGGGGGTGTATCGCAGTATTTTCGATAAGTAAGAGTGTCGAACCCAACGAGGAGCAGAAGGTGCTGGCTAGTGGTATGGATCAAGAATTCTCTGCAAATACTTAGCAAGCAGATTTTTAGGGGTTTTTGATAATGCAAGTAAATAAAGTATGAGTAAATAAAAGATAATAAGAACAAATTCAGCAAGTGGCCCAATCCTTTATTCAGCAAAGGACAAGCCGGTTGTATTACTTAAGATGACCAAACATTCTCGAGGACACACGGGAATTCTGTCAAGTGCTTTCACTTCATATAGTTGATCAATCTTCTTTAGCTTGCTAAGTGTTGTGTGGGTGAACCTGTGTTAATGTACCGACCTTCCTAGGACTAATACATACTTGTGATTATACCCCTTGCAAACATTCATAAGTACAAGAAAGAAAGTTAGGTAGAAACCAAACCACAACTTTAAACTCTAAGACCCTGACGTCCCTTGTGCAATGGTTTCCTAACGGGGGTTCAGGTTTCTATCACTCCGGCAACCCCTATGATTAGTAGCCAAATACACAATGCATTCCCCTAGGCCCATATAGGTGAAGTGTCATGTAGTCGACGTTCACATGACACCACTAGAAGAAGTACACCACAACTTAAGTATCAAACTATTGAATCTTTCTCAACACAATTCCACTACTAACAACATGACTTCTCCCATGTCCTCAAGAACAAAACGAACTACTCACAAGACATCATATGGATCATGATCAAAGATGGAATAATGATGTATAACAATCTGAACATAAACGATAATTCAATGGTTCCACTCAATAGCATCAACTACAAAGAGTAATCAACACCGGGAAAGTTTCCCCTAAGAACAATGCAAGATTCAACCCAATTGTTACAGCAATATGGAAATGGTGATGAGGGTGCTGATGGTGATGATGGTGGTGATGGTGGTGATGATGATGATGATGATGATCCCTATGAAGTCCAGCTTGATGGTGGTTTTGATGGCGACGATCTCCCCTCTCCGGGAAGGAATTCCCCCGGCAGAATTCTATCTGTCGGAGAGATCTTTCTCTCTTGGTGTTTTCCGTCCCGCAGAGGCGGCAGAATATTTCTGTGGTCGCTCCCCCGGTATTAGGGTTCCGTGGAGATAATATACGCCAGAGGGGAGAGCTGGAGGTGGGCCAGGGCGGCCACACCACCTGGTGGCACGGCCTAGGCTGGCCCGCGCCAAGGGGTCGTGTGGGCCCCCTGTGGCCCAACTCCACTCCTTCTTCTGGCAGCCTTCGTCTTCTGGAAAAATAGGATTTTCCATATATTTTCCCGGATTTTCTGATCTTCACGAATTTTGCCTCCAAACAGCACCTTTTCCATCAGAATCCTGACTGCAGCGGTCCATGCTCCAAAAGTCATCAACCATGCAAAAATAGATGAAATTACATAA
This sequence comes from Avena sativa, assembly GCA_916181665.1. Classification (NCBI taxonomy): domain Eukaryota; kingdom Viridiplantae; phylum Streptophyta; class Magnoliopsida; order Poales; family Poaceae; genus Avena; species Avena sativa. Next base: position 692,627,597 of record OV702289.1, read on the forward strand.
GTATCATCTCTTAATATGAAATATATCAATGAATAACAGTAAATTATGATATAGAATACTGATGCAAAATGGACGTATCAAGAACTCAAAGAGAAAGAGATTAAGAGGCAAATGCAAATATTGGCAGAAATCTATCAAAACAGACCTGTAGGTAAAAACCATTTTTTGAAGACCTTCTGTTGCTCAAATCGAAAAGTGTCAAACTAATGAAAGTTGGATAACATCCTGGGGCAGAAACATTTTTATCATGAGACACATGCATAAAAGAATTAATACTCTCCACATAAACATAGTCATTCTTATTAATTGTAGTGGGAGCAAATTCAACAAAATAGCTATCGTTATTATTCTCATCACCATAATCATCAAATATAGGAGGAATATTGTAATTATAACTAATTTTCTCCTCAATAGTAGGTGGACTGAAAATAACATATTCATCATTATAATCATCATACATTGGAGGTTTGGTATCATCATAAGCAATAGAATAGCTATCTTCCAAAGCTGGGGAACTAAAAAGATCATTTTCATAAAAACTAGTGATACATTGCAAATGTATCTATAATTTTTGATGCTCCATGCTTGGTTTTATCCACTTTCTTGTGTTTTGTTCCAACTTTGGAGTACTTTTCATATGATTTCTTGGACTAACCTATTAACAAGAGCCATAGTGCCAGCTGCCTGTTTTCTGCTGTTTTTGGTTCCAGGAAAGTCAGAAAATGAATATTCTCGGAATTGGACGGGACAAAAGCCAAAGTGCCTATATTCTGGAAGTCATCAGATGCCAGAATACGAGACGGAGAGGGGTCAGGGAGCCACCACACCACCTGGCCACGCGGCCAGGCCTGGCCCGCGCTAGGGGGTGGTGTGGCCACTCCCGGCACCCCCTCGGCCTCTCCTTCCGCCTACATATTACCCTCGGGACAAAAACCCTAAGTGCCCGATCAAAAATCCACGAAAGAGTTTGTAGTGGCCGTCATCTCCATCCCTAGATCGGGAGGGATTTGAAGATCTTCCCGGCACCCTGTCGAAGAGGGAAATTCACCCTGGAGGCCTTCTTCATCACCATGCAAGCCTCCGGTGTGATGCGTGAGTAGTTCATCCTTGGACTACGAATCCATGTAGTAGCTAGATGGTTGGTTCTCCTCCTTTGTGCTTTCATGTTTAGATCTTGTGAGCTCCGTTCATGATCAAGATCATCTATTTGTAATTATGTATGTTGTGTTTGCGGGGATCCGATGGATATTGAGATGCTATTTCAGATTGATTATTGATTCTATCATGTCTTTGTTATTTGTGATCTTGCATGCTTTCTGTTGTTAGTAGCTATCTTGGCCAAGTAGATGCTAGCAACTCCAAGAGTTAGTATTTATGCTCGATAGTGGGTTCATGCCTCTGGTAATCTGGGAAGTGACAGAAATCTCTAAGGTACTAGATGTGATGTTGCTACTAGGGAGAAAACAACAATCCTTTGTTCATAGAACAATCGTATTGTTTACTTTACACGTAGTTCATAAAGCAATAATCTGTTGCTTGCAACTTAATACTGGAGGGGGTTCGAATGATAACCTGAAGGTGGATTATTAGTCATAGATGCAGTTGGATGGCGGTCTATGTATAATGTTGTAATGCCCAATCAAGTCTCAAAGGAGTCAAGATGATTATTATATGCATGTATTGCTTTCTCGGTGTTTGTCAATTGCCCCGCTGTAATTTGTTCACCCAGCATGTTATCTATCTAAGGAGAGCCACCTCTAGTGAACTATGGATCCCGGTCCTTTTCTTTACATACAATCTATAAACTGTTTATTGCTTTGTGTTTACTTTCTGCAAACTTTTACTTCTTTCCATTCGATACGTTTAATCCTTTGTTTTCTGCAAAACACGGTGAGATTGACAACCTCATCGCAAGTTGGGGACAAAGTTCTGTGGTTGTGTTGTGCAGGTCTCCACGTTGCTACTAGCACCGGTAGTGCACCCTGCCAAAGCTCAGCTAGTAACACCTTTGGGGTGTTTCCTTGCTCCTACTGGTTCGATTAAACCTTGGTTTCATAACTGAGGGAAACTTGTTGTTGTGCTCATCATACCTTCCTCTTGGGGTTCCCAACGAGCTCTACATCAACACCGCCATCAAGCATTTTTCTAGGCGCCGTCCATTGAGCCATCAAGCATTTTTCTGGCGCCGTTGCCGGGGAGTCAAGGACATCTTCACAATGGGAGTCCCTCATAACCAATCTCTTTACTTTGTTATTTTTGTTTTGCTTAGTTTCTTTTTTGCTTTGTTTGCTTGTTTCTTTATCAAAAACACACAAAAATTAGTTTTACTAGTTTGCTTTCTTTTCAAAAACACAAAAAATTAGTTCCTATCTCATTATGTATAGCCTTGCTCCAGTCACTATGTCACCCGAGGAAATGATTTTCACTTTTAAACAAGGAATTGAGGAAAGTTTTAAAGAAGCTTGGTCTAGAATCTCTAATCTACATGAAAAAACTGAGCCTAAAATGACTCAAAGCTTGTTCCTTAGCAATTTTTACCTTGGGATTGCTCTTTGCTATAGATATGCTTTAGATTCTGTTGTGGGAGGAGATTTCCTCCAATGTAATGAGGATGATTCTATTAATGCTATAAAGAAATTGATCCTCACTTACAACTTGCCTAGCCAAACTGATATTTCTTTCGCAAAAATATTTGCTAGGTTGGACACTCTTGAGGCTAGCACTACTAGCTTAGAAAATTGCTATAACATGCTTAGGGAGCATCACAATTATGTTCCAATAAAATCTGAACCATCAAAGTGGTTCCCTACAGTAAAGATTGAGATGAACACTGAAACTTTTCAAGCTCGTTGTGATATCATGTCTGAATTTTGTCTTATGCCCAAAGATATTTATAAATCTCTGAATACTTGGGGGCTCACTGAAGAAGGACAAGAAATATCTCTTCCTAATAATACTACCATATTACCTCTTGGAATAGCTGAAGGAGTGTTTAGAAAGATCCTTGGAAAAACGATTTCTATTGATTATCTTGTTATTGAATGTGCAGGAAAAGGACAAATTACACTTGGAAGGTCCCTATTAGAACTCCTTGGAGCAATAATAGATGTGGGAAAGGGGACCATGCACCTTTCTTATCCACCAAACAATCATATTTTCCCCAAGGTTAAGAATAAAAGTAAGAGAGGTAAGGGCAAGAAATTTGGTCTTAATGCTTCTTCATTTGAGAACACTTGATTCTTTCTTGCTTCTTATGCCTAACTTAAAGGCGTTAAAGAAAAGTACTTATTGGGAGATAAACCAAAAGTTTTAGATGAGTCTTGGAAGTTATTACCTCTGTAATAACCTCTCCTTATCCTTTTTATTTGCTTTTTGTGCCAAGAGTAACCTCTAATGAGAGTGAAGTGATGATTGGGAAAGTTGCTGTCCCGAAACAGATTTTTGTGCTTCACCGTAAACATTCGTGAGAGAGATCTGTATGTCGTATTGAGCTGTAATGTTTTGTGCTTCTGCCCCAGGTTGTTATCTAACTTTCGTTAGCTCAACACTTTTTGATTTGAGCAACATAAGGTATTCTAAAAAATTCGTCTTTACCTGATGGTCTGTTTTGACAGATTCTGCCATTTACTGCATTTGCTTTTTGTTGGTTCCTTTTTGAGTTCTTTTGGGGAATTGAGCTTTTTGAGGGAAGTGCTATAGTATCTAGTGTTCTAATGGAAGTTTATTTTGTGTTAGAACTGAACCTTGAGACTTATTTATCTTGAGTGCACTAATGTTGCTAATAAAGATTGTATGAAGGAAAAGTTTCAGGTGTATGGAAGGAATGAGTAATGAGATGAAGGATGGACTAAAGCTCAATTTTGGAGATGCCACGTGTTTCACCCCAAGAAATATCCAAGAAGTACAAGCGTCAAAGCTTGGGGATGCCCAAGGCATCCCCTTCTTCATCACTAAAAATCTCAGGTTTCTTCCAAACGCTTCATTTTTATTGTTTCATGCACAGTTGTGTTTTTCTTGGAGCGTCTTCTTTTTTGCTTTGTTTTTTCGTTTGGTTTAGTTTGCTTAGTTTTCTGAATAAATTGGTTGGACCCCCTCTTTCATACATTGGTTTGCAAATAGTTTGGTTTGGTTTGGAAAAGAGTAGGAAAGTTCATGCTTATGTGGTAAAAAGAGCTCGCTTTTGACTGTGGCCTATGCTTTGTCATGCCATGGTTGATATTGTTTTGGCTTTATGCTTAGTATTCTTTGCTATAGCATGACTTGTTATAAACAATTGAGATTTCTTAATGTGCCTTGGATGAATCATGCGTTGTTTTAGCATATTAAAGCATAGTATAGTGGTATTCTCCTTTGATGCTTTATTTAGGTTGACTTGGCGCATGCTCACACCATGTTATGACTATCCCAAGTCACCATAGCCTTTATGATCCTTTAGTTTTCAACTTGTAGTATCACTTTATGCTTTGATCAATGATGTTTCGTCGCTCTACATGATTATGGCCATTATTGCTCTCTTAGTTTGTCGCTCCCAGTCTTTTGCTAGCCTCCACAACAAAGTATGAGTTCCACTCATGCATCCAACTCCCTAAACCAAGTTATTCCAAAGAGTCCACCATACCTACCTACTAGCTTATGCTATTCCAAGTATATTCATGCTTTTTTTACCTTCGGAATTAAACTTGTTATGAGAAAACTAGTGATTAAAGCTCTCACGAACTTGAAGGCCCACTTTACTTTTCTTGCCCTTAATAAATTTGAACCATTGTGTCGTCTATGTTGTATATGCTTGCACTTATTTGTTGGGAATTAGCAGAACCATGCTTTCATGGGGAACGCTTTCAACATTGCACTTGGTACTTGTACCTAGTTGATATCATGCTCTTTTGTATATGGATGTCGTCAGTGTGAAATGAAAGGGGAGCTTGTAAGTCCATGGAGTTATGTATATGTGTTAGAGAAACACCTGGACCGTTGGTCTAATCCATGCTGACATGGTGGAAACCTGCAGCATAACCATAATGAGCTGTCTATGAAGCATTCTTCTTATAAAACAAGAGTCCTATATTGAGAAAAAAGAGAAAAAAAGATGAGATTATGAAAAGAGGAAAGAGAGAAATAGCACCATATTCCCATGGTAAATAAGAAGATTTCTGAGATGCTCGTTGTCTGCTTGCCTTGTCATTTTGATATGGGGATTCTTCCGTATCATCGGGCAAGGGGTACCCCGTTGGCGGTTCTCTATGATACACATGTACTTACGATGACAAGAACTTACCGGTGACTAAACTTGAGTAGCATGAGGAGCGGCCCTCGTATACAAGGGACATGAGACTTCTAACTTATACTTCGTCAAGCATGTACACCATAGTTTGTTCACTTTAACCTTAATCACTTCAAGATGCTTATGATAGGGGCAATGAGATCTGAAAGCTATAAGTACCATATTTTTGGAAGCTCTTTATGAGACTTGAATCCCTACTTCCTTTTACAAAGGCCTTTCTTCCACCATTATATTGAGTCCCCACCTTCTATCTTTATGCACCTACTTTGAGAGCATAGTGGCCATTCTTAGTTCTATGTGCATTGTCCCAAGACTAGTTGATTGATGCATAACTTGTTATTGCTTGTTTTAAACTATTGTATCTAGTCACTCTTATGAACTTTGAAGGTGTCCTATGCATTTATATTTGCTACTCTATTGAGGGACAAGCTAAATACTATTATGCTATGTTTTCTTTATGTGAAACAAACAAACGTCTTGCAAAGCATTGTTATTCATGAATCTTTTGTTTGTGCATTTTCATGTTGCATCATAGTTTCTTTGTCTTATTGCTAGAACTTTGTCTTTCATGTTATGATTGAAGTACTATGATCCCAGCTTTGAATGTTTTGCAAATACTTTGATCAAGTCTTTGATGGTGCATGTCACCTCAAAAATTATTCTTTCTTTTTATCACTTACCTACTTGAGGACGAGCAGGAGTTAAGCTTGGGGATGTTGATACATTGCAAATGTATCTATAATTTTTGATGTTCCATTCTTGGTTTTATCCACTTTCTTGTGTTTTGATCCAACTTTGGAGTACTTTTCATATGATTTCTTGGACTAACCTATTAACAAGAGCCACAGTGCCAGCTGCCTGTTTTCTGCTGTTTTTGGTTCCAGGAAAGTCAGAAAATGAATATTCTCGGAATTGGACGGGACAAAAGCCAAAGTGCCTATTTTTCCGGAAGTCATCAGATGCCAGAATACGAGACGGAGAGGGGCAGGGAGCCACCACACCACCTGGCCGCGCGGCTAGGCCTGTCTAGCACCAGGGGGTGGTGTGGCCGCTCTCGGCACCCCCTCGGCCTCTCCTTCCGCCTATATATTGCCCTCGGGACGAAAACCCTAAGTGCCCGATCAAAAATCCACGAAAGAGTCTGTAGCCACCGTCATCTCCATCCCTAGATCGGGAGGGATCTGAAGCTCTTCCCGGCACCCTGTCGGAGAGGGAAATTCACCCTGGAGGCCTTCTTCATCACCATGCAAGCCTCTGGTGTGATGCGTGAGTAGTTCATCCTTGGACTACGGATCCATGTAGTAGCTAGATGGCTGGTTCTCCTCCTTTGTGCTTTCATGTTTAGATCTTGTGAGCTCCGTTCATGATCAAGATCATCTATTTGTAATTCTGTATGTTGTGTTTGCGGGGATCCGATGGATATTGAGATGCTATTTCAGATTGATTATTGATTCTATCATCTCTTTGTTATTTGTGATCTTGCATGCTTTCCGTTGTTAGTAGCTATCTTGGCCAAGTCGATGCTAGCAACTCCAAGAGTTAGTATTTATGCTCGATAGTGGGTTCATGCCTCTGGTAATCTGGGGAAGTGACAGAAATCTCTAAGGTACTAGATGTGTTGTTGCTACTAGGGAGAAAACAATAGTCCTTTGTTCATAGAACAATCGTATTGTTTACTTTACACGCAGTTCGTAAAGCAATAATCTGTTGCTTGCAACTTAATACTGGAGGGGGTTCGGATGATAACCTGAAGGTGGATTATTAGTCATAGATGCAGTTGGATGGCGGTCTATGTATTATTATATGCATGTATTGCTTTCTCGGTGTTTGTCAATTGCCCCGCTGTAATTTGTTCACCCAGCATGTTATCTATATAAGGAGAGCCACCTCTAGTGAACTATGGATCCCGGTCCTTTTCTTTACATACAATCTATAAACTATTTACTGCTTTGTGTTTACTTTCTGCAAACTTTTACTTCTTTCCATTCGATACGTTTAATCCTTTGTTTTCCGCAAAACACGGTGAGATTGACAACCTCATCGCAAGTTGGGGACAAAGTTCTGTGGTTGTGTTGTGCAGGTCTCCACGTTGCTATTAGCACCGGTAGTGCGCCCTTCCAAAGCTCAGCTAGTAACACCTTTGGGGTGTTTCCTTGCTCCTGCTGTTTCGATTAAACCTTGGTTTCATAACTAAGGGAAACTTGCTGCTGTGCTCATCATACCTTCCTATTGGGGTTCCCAACGAGCTCTACATCAACACCGCCATCAAGCATTTTTCTGGGCATCGTGCATTGAGCCATCAACTAGCTTCCCCAAGCTTAGACTTTTCCATAGCATTAGCAATAATTGTGTCCAAAGAATTCATACTAACAACATTGCTATTAGCATGCAAATAAAGTTCCATAGGTTTTTTAATTTTCTCTTCAAACACTTCATGTCCTACCTCAAGATAAATACTATAAAGCTCTCTAATTTTGTTGTTGTTTTCCATCAAGCCTAACTAGTGAAAACAAGAAACAAAAAGACAAAATTGCAGAATCTAAAGGAAATAACTTCGAGCACTCACACCGGAGGATGTGAGTACCTTTTACCTTACCTCCCTGGCAACAGCGCCAAAAAATAGCTTGATGTCTACGCACTTCTATTCTTGTAGACAGTTGTTGGGCCTCCAAGTGCAGAGGTTTGTAGAACAGCAGCAAGTTTTCCCTTAAGTGGATCACCCAAGGTTTATCAAACTCAGGGAGGAAGTGGTCAAAGGTATCCCCTCTCAAGCAACCCTGCAATCAAGATGCAAGAAGTCTCTTGTGTCCCCAACACATCCAATACACTTGTCAGGTGTATAGGTGCACTAGTTCGGCGAAGAGATAGTGAAATACAAGTGGCATGGATACTGATAAGTGGTCACCGTGCCAGAAAATATCTTTGATGGTGCGTGGTTGAGACTAAAGGCAAAAATAAATAAAGATGGAAGCAAGCAAACATGTAACAAATCTAGTTGCAAACGGTGTTTCAATATTTAGAAACAAGGCCTAGGGATCATACTTTCGCTAGTGAACACTCTCATACAAATATCTTCTCTTCATGATACTACTCTGAACTACTCTCCGGTTGGACACTCTAATCCATGGTAGGGCTATAACACCACGCCTCAAAGTTCGCTTTCCCCATCTAGATAACCCCACACTGTCACCTTGAGCTCTAGATGGTTCGAACAAACACCACAATTTCATAGAAACATCCAACTCCAAATATAACTCATAACAAGTATTTGTAATCTCTAGCCTAAGTGTCACCATGGTGTGCACGCTGTCACTTTCACACACATGGGGAGAGTAGAGATCTATTAAAGCACTTGAGTAGCAAGGTAGATCTACTTGATTAGAAAGCTCATGATCACAATATTATCATGCATAGAGAGAGATGAACACATATCTACTGGTAGAACCCTTAGCCTCGAGAGAGAACTACTCCCTCATCATCATGGGAAACAGCAATGGTGATGGAGATGGTGGTGGAGATCGATGGAGATGGCTCCAGGGGCACTTCCCCGTCCCGGCAGGGTGCCGGAACAGAGACTTTCTGTCCCCTGAATCTCTCCTTCGGTGGCGGCGGTGCTGCAGAACTTTTCGTGGCTGGAGGCTGTTCCATTTAGGGTTTTTGCATCGGGGGCTTCTTATAGGCGAAGGGGCAAGGTCGGTGGCCGGCCAGGGGGCCCACACCATGCCCTGGCCTGGCCTAGGGCTGCTCGCGCTAAGGGGTGGTGTGGCCACCCTATGGCCCCTCTCCGTCTCATCTTCTGGCTGTGTGAGTCTTCCGGTAAAATATCGACTTTGGCTTTTCTCCGGTCCAATTCTGAGAATATTGATTTTCTGACTTTCCTGGAACCAAAAACAGCAGAAAATAGGCAACTGACACTGTGGCATCTTGTTAATAGGTTAGCCCAAGAAAGTGTATAAAAATACTCCAAAGTATGGACAAAACATAAGAACATAGATATAAAACAAGCATGGAACAACAAAAATTATAGATACGTTTGCAACGTATCAACAATGTCAACACCCCATCGGCCATTGGCTGTCTTAGGGCGATAACTCTATATCGGCCATATGTGATAAGGGCGATAAATATATATCAGCCACTTGGGTATGATTTCCTAAAATAATTTGCGTTAAGAACAATCACCTCATCCTGAAGTTGATGAATATCATAATTTCCTTTATGAACAACTCCCACAATGATCCCGACCAGGTCTTCATTCATGTTGCTCAATAAAAATATCACCAACTATTCGGAAATAAAGATCATTACCTATTAATGAGCATTTGAAAAGCAACCGAACTGTCATGTTCACCCTTTGGTTCAGATTTTCATATAATAAACAATAGGCTTCCTCTATTCTTTATCTTCACATGCACTAGATCTTTCATTAGTGGCCGAAGCGGTAGTCTCCAATCCGGCCTTACCTATGTTGGCAAAACAAAGCATCGGCTCTTGTAGAATATGAAATATATCTTGAATAATATGGTAGCTGGATGTTTGTTGAGCCAACTCATTTGCACTTCAGTTTTCATGTCTAGATATATGAGCAATGATAAATCAATCCAAGATGAAAGTTACATCTAGACATGTATCAAGATAAATAACAAGTGATTCGTCAAAACTTTGGTAAACCATGGACATTGTTGCACTACTCATAACGAATGACTAGAAGCCTCAATATGTGTAGCACCTATAGCAATAAAAAGTTCTGGCACGAATAACAAAGCTGCGTATTCGGCTTGTTTCTTTGTGCAAGATATTCTAAGCGGCATGAGACTTCATAAAACGGTACCATAAGGAGATAAATAAACAATACCAATGAATTGGCTATTGCTTTTAAAACTGAACGGTTAAAATGTAATTCCCATGGTACTATAGAGACAAGATTAATATCAATATCATGCTCATCGTCTACGCCCAATAATGAAATTAAAAACAATTTGGCCTTTCATAGATTTCAAAGATTTATAAGCCAAATTATCAACACATAAGCATAAGCACAATTGCTAATGAATGCATACCTTGTCTCAGTCTCAAGTAACACTAAGGACGATGTTAGAACACCATATCAGCCATGATTGGATAATGATCTAAGGGCGATAAAATAAATATCGGCCATATATCTTTGCCCCAATGGGCCTACATAATCCATCCACCAAAATATGTATAGCCGAAGTAAACAAAAGAACAAATATGATTATGAACTTCAATCATTCGGTCTTTTGGATTAGCAACAAAATTGCAACTAATCAAATGAATAATTATTTGGCAATACCCTTTCATGATGTATAGAATTATGATGCATCCAAGGATCAAAATAAAACCATGGTGGGTAACTAATGATACCTGGGGATGAATTCCATGGCATAGGCATTAATGGTGAAGTAGAACAATATGTATGATGTGTTGGCCGAAGATTTTGATAGTGATACTGAATTCTTTGGTCTGATCGCTTGTTAGCTTTATTCTTTTTGTTCTCCACTCTTGTTGCCTTTCTTATGACAGGATCTCGCACATATTTCTTGCCTTGAGGGATTACTTTGGGAACCCATGCCATATTTATTTTCTTCAGCTCCTCGGCTGTAAGCCGATATAGCTTTTGTCTCTTGCCAATGTGATAAGCCGAGTGGGAATCCTGGCTGTTGTTTTGTTTCACATAATGGCATGTCTTTATTAATCTTGGGCACCTTCAGTTTTGCTTGCTCAGCTTCAGAAATTGGGTTTTTGAAAGTTACTCGCTTCACTTCCTTGTCCTTAGTAGCCAACATCAATTCAGCTGGCTTCACATTATTTGGAGTCAAATCTGAAATAGCACACTTGCGTCCATCCTTTTTGATTCGGTATACTTGCTTGACCACTTCTTTCTTTACCCATAAACTCCGGACCGGTTCTTTTTGATTGAAACGATCTTTGACATGTGATTGTTTGATCAAATGTTGGTCTTCTTGGAGCTTCACAATTTGGGTGAGATGATCTAGAATTAGATGGATAACGTGCCCGTGAATCATACATTTCCCATGATGGATATGAATAAAAATTAGCATAGGGAGGTATCCATGAACTTGGTATTGGTGGCCCAAAAGGAGGATATGAATTTGTTGCATTTAATTTCTCCTTTCGCTAATCCCTGTCTTTATAATTTTGCCTTGGGGTGGTCTTGATGCTTTTGCACTACTTGGCCGATCAGAACTTTTTGCTTCACTCTCCTTTTTATATTTTTCCAGCAGCTGTGCGAAAGTGACTTTTGGTTTCTTACCCTTGTGCTTATTGCGGCCTTTGTCTTTTTGAGTTTTGCACGCATCGTTCTTCAAGTTTTGTTGTTGCCCCCTAGTGCTTGATGTCTTCATTGTAGCTTCATTGGAACTCTCGCCTTCAAGAATATATTCAACATGCTCACGCACAATTCCTTTACTTGTAGGCTTGATCCCATCATCTTTAGTGTGTACCTGCTCCTCATTGTATGAATCGGCTATAGGTAGCCGATGCAATGTCGTTTGGCCATCAAGACTAATCAAAATAGATTGGTCATCAGTTTGCGTTTCAACAAATTTCAATCATCCTTTATTAACAGCCGATTGTACTATTTGATGAAACATGTTGCAATCCTCTATACTATGCTCGAACGAATCATGCAACTTTCAATACATTCGTCCTTGTAATGATGGCTCAGTATTATGATCAATAATCCTAATATAATCAGTTTGCACCAATATATCAAAGATGTGATCACACATTCTCAAACTGTAGGTACACATTTTATCTTCTAACCGATCTTGTTGTGAGAATGGCTTTGGAATTGAGCAACCGAATGGCTCAGATTTTACATCACCTAGTTCGGCTATGTGTTCTTTTCTGCACTTCTTTTCCGATGTCTTTGAATACACAGTTATACTAGCATCGGCTTTCTCAAGAGACAATAACCTTGGCTTTATGTTTTTGAAACTAAAAATATTAAAACACATATGTCTCACTTGAGACCAAATGTTAGCCAAGTATGAAATAAACAAAGCTATCCATGTACATATAAAATCTAGATGAAACCATGTGGGAAGCTTTGGCTATAATAATTTGTTATTATCGATCTCTCTAAAGGGTACAACATGTTGACCGATAGGCTTTGTGACAATTATATTACTAACAAATAGATTACCTCTCTTGATTGGTCTTTCATAGCTTATGAGAATTTTGCTAATAGATGTATCAATAATAAAGTTTTGACCAAATCGGAACATAAGTAAATTATTTGCTAGATGTACCTCTTTGAAGATATTGGAAGCGTATGATGACTGCATGACCTGAAAAATATCTTGCTCGGCCTCTAGATAATTCTCCAATGCCTTGTCTTCTTTCTTTTTTGGAGTTTGTGCCTCTTCACTTTGATGTTCTTTGTTAACCGAATATTGTTCGGCTATATTTTCTAGTTTTTGATGATCATCAATTTCTTTGAAATAGAACTAGCAGGGCAGTACGTAAGCTCCCTTATATCTAGAAAAGTCAAGCATGGTTGTTTTGCTAAGCTTGCCATGCTCTTGATCGACGAAGCTTGCTTCTTCTGATTTGGTAGATTCAGCACATGTATTTTCTGATTCGGCTTTTTCAATAACCAAATTAACCATCTTAGCCGAATCATTTGTACCTTCATGGGTTTCATCAGATTGCAAAGCTTCTTCTTTTTGCCTTGATGTAGCAGTGGGTTGAAATTGAATGCTACGTGGAGGAGATGAATTGATTCCTTCAACTTGAGTAGTATTGTTTTGATGATCCTTTTCAAGACTTTCAAGAAACTTCTGCAGTTCTTCTTCTTCAAGATTTATCTTATACGCTTCATGATACTCTTTCATCTTCTTTTCAAGTGCATCAAACTCCTCATCACGCTTCTTCTTGAGTGTCTCAAATAACTGAAGATGTTCCTCCGATAAATCATCAAATGTTATGACATTATCGGTGTTAACCTCATCTGCACATGATTTCCCCCAGATGCTTTTAGTTTCTTTCGGCAACATAGTGTCGCTGAAACTTAGCAATTGAGAAGGGGAAAACCTAATCTTGTTTGCCTTATGCTCCTCTTCACGCTTCTTGTTGTATGCCTCAAAATCTTGTATTGTAGCAAGATCGTGGGGCTTCTCTTCTAGTTCTAGGTGAAGAGAATTAAGCTTCTTGAACTCAGCTGCAAGTTTTTTCCTTCAAGTCATTTGTTCCTGCATAAGAATGCCCCCCAATGCTTTTTGTATCTTTCGACAATGAGGTGTCATCGAAACTTTGCAATTGTACGGGGGACGTACCATACACTACAGTACTAGATGAAGGCACATTAGCTTCTATTGAGTTTTCACTTATTCGGCTATAACCATAAAGGTGTGAAGCCGAATTATGAATATCATTAGTTGCATACGGTGCTGAAACATAAGGTGTAGCATATGATGACTGAGAGTAATTAGACAAATAACTAGTTGTAGCATGTTCAATTTCCCTATCCATCGGCATGTTTGAAGCTAAACCTAGAGATTGCAACTTATTTCTCGATGAATATGAAGATGAAACATTTGGTTGCATGCTATTGAAATTTCTAACATCGGGTGTTTCATATGGATTAACAGAATTCGTCATGTTATTCATCGGTATATGAATTTCTGGGGCTGCCGATGCATGAGAATTCGAATTTACAGGTTGCAAGTTACTAAGATAAGTTGAAGCATGTAGATTATTATGTATCGGCTTTGGACATAGTAAAAACTAGGGCTAGCCGATACAGTACACATATCAAAATATCTAGCAACATCAACATAAGAGTAATATGCATCTACAGAGGAAGATTGAGGATTCATGATACCGCTTGTAGATTGCAGCCTCTTCGTAGCAAGAACGGGTTGGAGACCGTTCGAAGCTTCTTCCCCAGTGTAGTCACCAAAAAGTGTGTTCGCACACGAACACATAACCATGTACCCTCGGTGCTGAGCGCGATGCGCGGCAGCACACGCCGAGGGAGGCTCGCCGGAAGCGCGGTACGCAATACAGTCCGGCGGGCGCTTTTGAGACCCGAAACCCTACTCGCCCGGGAGGGACCCCATCAGGGAGTCGTGGCTGCTATGGGCTGCCCTAGGTCGGCCTGATCGCCCCTAGAGCCTCGTTGATTCGCAGCCCTCCAGTATGAAGAACTGCAGAAGAACGAGAAGCAATATACAAGAGAGAGGGATAAAAGTAGATGAACACGAAAAAGTAGTAGATTTGTTTGTTCGATTGGTGTTGGTTCAATCGGCCATCACCCCTCGTGTATATAAGGAGCGGCTGGACTTTCCGTGCAAAAAATAGGCTTAAAATCACATCCAAAACCCTAGTTGGGGTCAAATTCGGATGGTCTGGTCCGAACTTTCCGTAACTGTTCGGCCAAAAACTGGTCTATACCTTCTAACCCGATTTTGAGGTACTAAACAATCTCAGATCAAAATGTTGTAAAAAGTAAAGTTGTGTGTCTCAAAACAATGAACAACTTTGATGTTGGTCACTTTTTCATCTGATCTGATCTTGATAGACTTTTCCCCGTATTTTCGTATCAAACTCGGATTTAGACCGAACGAATTTAACTCAATTCGGTCGTATTTTGAATCTGGAGGCCACATACTTGCTCAAAAGAAGTTGACTCCAAAATCAAAGTTGTTCATCTCGAAAAAATGGAGAACTTTCATGTTTTGTATGTTTCCATCCGAGTTGATCTTGACCGCTTAAATTAAGTCGTAAGCAGAATGACCGAATTATGAGGTTTTTTGGGTCGTCCGGTCCATTGCTCTCGTCTAAAGGACAAGGTCTGTGGTCGGGCGATCCCCTCTCCCATCCGTGTTAATTCGGCCTCTGTCAGTATTTTGACTCTCAATTTTGCATACTAACTCGGATCGAGATGATTTAAAAAGCAAAGTTTCTTGTTTCGACGAGGTGCACAACTTTCGTGTTCGACACTTTTTCATTTGAAGTCATCTTAAAGGGCTCATAGTTAAAGCCTCCATATATGAGTCTCCGGGTCTTCTCTGGACATTAGCATAATTCGACTATTAAGCCTGATAATTCCTTGACTTGATAAGGTGCCTCTTTGATGATGATTAATAATCTTTCAAGTGGAATTTTTGAAGTGTCTCTTCTCATTTTTCTTGATTAGTTACGAGCCCAAAACGAGTGCCAAGAGGAGGAACATGCTCCTCTCCATCTGGCATCAACCACGAGCATGAACAGGCGAGAAATGCAGGGTGAGAACAAGTTGGGAGGCGACGGATTCTTATGATAGTGGGGAGCTAGCAGGGGACTACGGCTAGGAGGAGGGGACCAAAGTATCTGTGCAGCGCCTTTTTCTTTTCTTGATGTGATTTCTTGCATCTGCAGAGGGAGCTAGTGAGACAAGCAAGCAGCGAGGCAGCAGCTTAGGGTACAGGAAGCTGCTGGTAGAAATACGGGGCAGGTTGTGGGCCTTTTGGGCTGGGCCAACGAATGCAGTTTTTCTATTTTTTCGCTATGTTGTTGATTTAGGATTTTTGTGGCTTCCTAGCTATCTTATGCTAGTATATTTCAAATCTGAAGCAGTCCAATTTGTGAATCACAGACGTGTACCCCTAGTGAGTCCGGTTCGTACGAGGTAGCGAAAAGTAAATTCTAATGGTGAATTATAGTACTTGCATGGTCTCACAAAATATTAGCCTGATTTGCTTAGAATTTTGGCACCTCCTATGAGACAATGGCAAACTTTGGGGTTGTACCAAGTTACCAGCATCTGAGGAAGCACTAAAACATTGGCTTAGTAGAATTTTTTTGAGGGTTGACTAAAATGACCCTGTGAAACTTGCCATGAATTAGCTGGCATCTTGTTTTGTTTCCAGTTTCTGGATTCTTTTTGATATTTTCCCTTGGAGAACATATAGTTATCACAGCGCTGGCTTTGTGCTCTAGCTCTCCTGAAGCATCTGTAGCTAGGAGTGTTAGTTCCTTTAGGTATTGTTAGACCCTAAAATACCTCACCCCTTTCTATCTCAGTATGTTACATCAGCATACTTTATCTATCAAATCACCTACTCCGCTGCTCCTAGAGCTGTGACCATCCGGTATCATGAATGGCTCTTGATAGCTTATTGATGTTGAGAGCACCATGTGATCCTGAATGGCTCTTGATAGTATATCGATGATGAGAGCACCGTGTGATCCTGAATTGGACCTAGAGTGTCCTCCCAAGAGTAGTACTCCCTCCGATCCATAATAAGTGCCGCTGATTTAGTACAAAGTTGTACTAAATCAACGACACTTATTATCGATAGTAGGGAGTAACGTAATCCTATTTTCTGTGGGAAATATTCCTCCACCTCCTGGGAAATATACTCCCATCCCCTCTATGTTGTATTACCATGAACATCGTCCTTTAAAGGTGGCCTGTTAGCTTACTTTCTGATTATTATTTTTCCTTTTCCACAGGACTGTATAAACCGAATTATTATGCTGGAAGGCATGGGTATGTTTCTTGAACTAGGGCTTATGTAACTGTTGTCTTGTTCCAACTTGTGATCAGTGAATCAACTTTATTTTTCTGTTGGATAAGAGCATCTCCACTCGGGGTCCTCACAGGCCCCCCCAAAGGCCTATAAGGGCCGCCGGCGCCAAAAAATGCACCCAGCCACGGCCCTCAATTTAGAATTTTCGTCGGCGCGGTCCAATTATTAATCCGGCGCCCCCAGGCGAAACCCTATCTACAGGGAGGCAAGCGGGGGCGCCGGAGGGGAATAAAATATTGCCCTGTCAAGCCACGCGCCTTTCGGCAGCCACGCGGCGGCCGGAAGTGGCTGCCACAACGTTCCCGCCAGTTCCTTCCCGCAAGTTCCATCGCTTCCCGCCAGTTCCTTCCCGCCAGATTCACCGCTTCTCGCCTCAACTTCCCGCCATTTCCGCTACATAGGCCACAACCGCCATTGCCATAGCTCAGATCTACACACAATGTCATCCTCCAACCTCCCCACACTAACATACGCCGAGGCGGAGGCGCTGTGCGCCTCCCACTACCCCTGCCCGCCGGGGTACGGGTGCCCTCTGGGCTGGAGGTTGAGCGCCGGTGGCGTGCCGGTCCCGCCCGTCCCTCAAGGTGCTGCCCGTCGGTTGGCCATCACCAACCACTACTACGGCGAGCTCACGCCGGAGCAGCAGTTGGACACCAACTGGGACCCCGACAACGCCGCCACCTGGAACGCCTTCTTCGCGAACCGTCACGAGCGGCAGCTCGCCATGTACGATGGGGACGGTCCGTCGCCCGTCAACAACAACGAGGAGGGACGCAGGCTGTGGTGGGGCGCCCGGACTCTTGCCGGCGTGATGGACCACATAATGGCGGGCGACTATCCCCGCCTCCGGTACCCGCACTTCCAGCAGAAAAAGGACGGAGGTCGCGTGGTGTTCTGGGATCCTCTTGTCCCGCGCGCGATGCTACGTCTCGACCGGATGTTGGAGGCTCGGCCGGAGCCTCAGCCGGAGCCTCGACCGGAGTGGGTGGGCCCTCCGGAATATGCCGTGGCGGCGCGCCAGCAGAGGCGTCCCGACGACCCGGAAGAATTTCCAGGCCAGCGTGCGGCCATTCGCGCGTCGCTCGAACCGACACCGCCAGGGGACACCTGGTGGCGGAAGGAGGAGGAAGCCTATCATGCGCGCGGCGGAGGCGACGACGAAAGCTGCAGCCATTGCGGGCGCCGGTCCCCAAAGCGACGATCGCTCTTCGGTGATCGTTCGATGTGGTGCGATCATGGCCGGCCAACGCCGCCGAGGCCGGAGCGCGCGCCGACCGACGACGAAGACGACGGCTCCTATGACAACCATGAGGACGAGTACTACAAGGCTAGGCACGATTATGACTAGTTTTGTATTTTTATTATGTAATAAAATTAGGTTTTTCCTATTTAAATATTATTTTATTAAAATATGTGTTTACTTTTGAAGAGCACGTTTGGGAAGGCGACGTCTCCACTTCCGATTTTACGCAGGCGGCCTTCCATACAGCTAAAAACGGGCCACGCGCCAGAGCCATATGGGGTTAGGAGTGAAGATGCTCTAATCGTATTGACTAAAAGCACCAAGCTGGAGTGACAGGCCTGTTTTGGTTTCCATGGATAGATTATCCGGCGTGACGGATGACCGTGGGAAGTTCATATACACATCAATCGAGGAGATGCAGGCTGTTGTGGACTGCTCTTTCCGTTTCAAAATATAAGATGTTTTAGTTTTGTGAATAGAGTGTATCTAGACTTTTTTTAGTACTCCTTCCGATCCATATTACTTGTCGTAGAAATTGATGTATTTAGACATGTTTTAGTACTAGATACATCCGTTTCAATAACAAGTATTATGGATCGGAGGAGTATGTAGGTTTACTCCAAACTTAAATGAACCTATATACTAAAAAGAGTCTAGATACATCTCTTTATAAATCTAAAACATCTTATATTTTAAAACGGAAGGAGTACATCAGGAAACACGGGAGGGTGAGCATATCACATCTGGCCAACAACTCGAACCTGTTCATCGATCTGGATCCCAAGCACCTATACGAGGAGAACGAGGAGAGTCGAAGACGGGAGCGCGCCGCCCCAGCAGGCACAAATAGTCGCAGATCTCTGATGATGAGAAGTCATGACGTTGCTTATTGCCCCTGCAACATAGCACATACCCTTTTTACTTTCTTCGTGAGGTGAGGTCGTCAGGCGTCTTTCCTAGTGACGCGTCGAAGTCTATGCTAACCTTGGTTGGCGCTCGTGATATGTGTCTGACGAAAAATAGTGCTGACAAGCTGATGGTAGTTCATATATTATCATGTTTGTCCTTGTACTGTGCACGAACGCAAAAGATCCAACGAGCGACTGCCATGGTCACACTGTTTGCGAAGTTGAAAAGGTATGGGTCTGGCAATTCAGAGGTTGTATACGCCTGTTCTGGTAATCCACTATTAGGAAAACGATTATAAGTAGATTTTAATTGTATAGCGCATATATAAAAAATATTTCACTAAAATTAATTCTGTAGCGCATATAGCAAATGTTGCATAGAATTCCTGCAATTCTGTGGCGCATATAGCTATATGCGTCACAGAAAGTGAGAATTCTGTGACGCATATAGCCATATGCGTCACAGAATTCCTGTGGGCCCATGTGGGCTTGACCCTAGCACATGGACATGCGAGAATTATGTGGCGCATATGGCTATATGCGTCACAGAATGTCAAAATTTTGTGGCGCATATAGCATATGCTCCACAGAATTCTCACTTTCTGTGGCGCTGTAGCTACATGCGCCACATAATTTTGATATTCTCTGGAGCATTTGCCATATACGCCACAGAATGTACGAAACAGATCTAAAAAAGGTGGCAACCACCCTTTCCCTTCTTCCCACCACCTCCAACTAGCTCGCCCCCTCCTCTCTCCCACTCTATTTTGCTCATATTCACCTCCATTGTTGATAGCTAGACCTACTTTGGTTCATGTACTTGTGAGGGGAAGCTACTCCTACTTATAAAGGTAGTAAACCACTCATACTTTCCTCCTCCACACCCCCTCTTGCTACACTATGCATATGGGGTTGGTGTAGATTTGGTTTATATATTTGTAAGGTGTGTGCATGGGTACTTGTGTGATGCATGTTTTGTGTGGCCGGCGGGCCTCGGCGCGGTGTGTATGGATGTTTTGTGGGTGAAGATGGTCCCGCGGGCGGTGTGTGATGGCGAGACGATGTTCCTTCGCTTTGTGTTGTGCTTGAATACATGTTTGCTTGTGGAGGGAGCTTGTGTTGTGCTTGAATGCATGTTGCCGGCGCCGGGTGCATGGAGGTTTGCCGAAATGTTGATTCACGTCCATTTCGGCAAATTTCTGCACTAGCCATACGTCCTATTTTTAGGATAGGTCATGCCGAAATTTCCCGGCGATCATGCATGCATGTATGTGTGCGTGTCGTGTGTGTGCATGATTCTAACATACTCTCTTTAATTTGGTCTATATTCGCGCGCAGGCGACCATGGCCATCCATATGAGCGAACGCTGGGTGGTTAGATACAAGGCTGACGCGGTAGCCGACATGGTTCGGAACAACGTGACCAAAATAAGATGTCTGTGCCGAACGTGCAAACACCAGAAGTGGATCAACCCTGATTCTGGACAACTGGAGTCTCACCTGTTCACGCGCGGTTTCATGCCTGGCTTCTTAGTGAATGAGGAGCCGCCGGTAGATGGCGGTGGCCATGATGAAGAAGAGGCCGGGGGCGGGGCAGAAGACGAAGGGTCTCCTGGACATGGTCATCATGCCGAAGGAGATGCCGACGAACATGATCATCATAAAGAAGGAGATGCCGACAGACACGATCATCATGAAGGAGATGATGCCGGAGCAGATGGTGGTGGTGGCGGCGGAGAAGACGGGAGCACGGACACGCCGCTAACTTCGGCCTTGCGGGACCCTCATCTTCAAGAAATACTCCTCAAGCAGACGGCCAACATGAGAGCTGCAGCCAGAGAGAAAGCCAAGCTGGCACAGATGGAGGTAGATGGGAGGACTCCATTGTATCCTAGGTGCCGGCCCGAGGATACACACTTGAGTATAATGCTGGAGGCTCTGGAGATGAAGGCGGAGCACAAATGGACCGACACTAGCTTCAACGCTCACATGAAATTCTGGCACGCTCGTCTTTCCAAGGACAACACATTGCCAACAAGTATCGAGGAGGCGAGGAAAGTAGTTTGCCCATTAGACCTACCGTACGTGAAGTACCACGCATGCATCAATGACTGCGCACTTTACCGGAACGAGTACAAGGATAGAACCACATGCCCGGTGTGCGGCCAGGGATGGTACAAGAGAGGGAACAAGAAAGTTCCCCGAAAAGTGGTGTGGTACTTTCCTATCACTTCCCGTCTGCAGCGGTATTTCGTAGACCCTAAGGAAGCAGAGCTGATGCAATGGCACGCGAAGAGGGAGAAGCCGGAAGATGATCCGAAGAAGGGCAAGATCCTGACACACCCCACGGACGCTAGCCAGTGGAATGCGCTGGACATCGAATTCCAAGATGAGTTCGGGCTCGATCCAAGGAACATTAGGCTGGGCATGAGCACCAACAGACTCAATCTCTTTGGCAACCAGAGTAGCACGCACAGCACCTGACCCGTGTTTGTATGGCCGTACAACCTCCCCCTGGTTGTGCACGAAGCAGCGGTACGTACACATGAGTATCCTTATCCAGGGGCCAAACAACCGGGTGTCGACATGCATCTGTATCTCGGGCACCTAAAAGAGGAGTTAGCGACGCTGTGGAGATGCCGGCACGTACGTGGGATGCCTACACTGGAGATTATTTCGACCTGAGAGCTATGTTGCTCACGGCGGTGCAGTACTATCCTGGTTACGGATATGTAGCATGTCAGGTGAACCACGGATTCTGTGCATGTGTCAGGTGCATGGATAAGACCCCGCATCTACAGCTGTCGAGGGATCTTGGGTCTTCGAAAACCGTGTTCCAAAGGACTCGAATGTGGCTCCGCAAGGATCACCCGTGGAGAAAACGCGGAGACCTGTTCAATGGAAAAGACGAGCTCGATAATGCCCCACGTCGACCATTGAGCGGCGAAGAAATCAAGGAGCTTCTGGACAATTGGGAAGAGTGCCCTGCGCCAGGAAAGAAGCGGCCGAGGGAACAGCCATCACCGCTGCATGGAGTATGGAAGGCGAGGTCCGTTTTCTGGGACCTTCCTTACTGGAAGGTCCTCCACACGCCCCATAGCCTCAATATGATGCACATCACGAAGAACGTTACCGAGAGCCTGCTCGGCACTCTGATGAACATGCCGGATAGGACCAAGGATGGGCCGAAAGCAAGAAGCGGCCTAAAATTGCTTGGCATTAAGAAGGAACTTCAGTACCCCGATAGTGACGATGCCGACGATGACGATGAACAGACAGAAGGGACCCAGGGTCGCCGTAAAAGGGCTAAGAAGAATGAGGTGGTGCTTAAAGCTGCATCCTTCACTCTAAGCGAGGAGGAGCTCGAGAGGTTTTTCCGTTGCCTCCTAGGAGTCAAGGTTCCCCACGGCTACTCTGGGAAGATAAGCAGATATCTGGACGCAGCGAAGAAGAGGTTCAACGGGATGAAGTCTCATGACTGTCATGTGCTGATGACGCAGATACTCCCTGTTGCGATCCGAGGGATAATGGACGAGCATGTCCATGAGCCGCTGTTTGGCCTCTGCAACTTCTTCGATGTCATATCTAGGAAGTCTATCGGCGTGAAGCAGCTCGGCAAGCTACAGGAACAAATCGTCGAGATACTATGCGAGCTCGAGATTTACTTCCCTCCCGCGTTCTTCGACATCATGGTGCATCTGCTTGTCCATGTCGTGGATGACATCATCCATCTCGGGCCGGTGTTCCTGCACAACATGATGTCGTTCGAAAGGCTGGACGGTGTCATCAAAGGATTCGTTCGCAACAGGTCCCGTCCATATGGAAGCATAGCCAAGGGCTTTCTGATGGTGGAGGCCGCACGACCGATGGCGGAGGCCGCATGACCGATGGCAGGGACCGCACGGATGGCGGTAGCAGCAACCCGTCCGTTAAGAAGAATAAGAAGTCGAGGAAGGATCGGAAGCCGCAAAAGCTCGCCAACACCACCGACGAGATCACTCTGGTCTCGGAAAGTGGCCTTCCGTTGGAGCCTCCGGATGTTGCCACCGGGTACGGCATGCAACTCGGGTGCATCATCCGGGAAAGCATGTCGATCAACACGAAGCACCTGAGAAGTGAAGCGAATGAGCGGTTGGTGGCGAACTGCCTTAAGAAGCTTCACCGACGGTACAAGTTCCCAGCCCCGTACACCGACAAACTGGAAAAATCCAATAAGGTGAATAGGTTAGCCATCACGAAGATGGTCAATGCCTTGAGCAGCTGGAGAACCCGGGTGAAGAACAGGATCGCGAAAAAGGAAAGCTGGGAGAAGATCAAGAAGGGTGAGCCCATGATCGACGAAGACGAGTTCAAGATATTCAAGGCAGAGATGGAGACTGACGAAGCGAAGGCATGGACGGAGTAGGGTCGAGAAATGCGGGAACAGAACATAGGTAACCACCGATGTGGAAGCGGCGGTTACAGGGGAAAGAAGGCCATATGGGCAAGGGAGGACGCCGAGGTTGAGCGTCTTGGGAAAGGAAACCCATTTTTAAAAATCACGGACGAGTAGACCCGGAACTTTGTCCGAGCCCACTACTATCTGGACAAGGATTCCAAGGAATTCATCACCGACGATGACGATGTGAGGAAGTTTGAGAATAAGCTGGTAAGGAATTTACCCGCGATCCATTTGCTTTCATTTTGAATAATGAAGGCAAGTTCCTAAATGGGTTCACCTTTCCTTATCTGCAGGATGCTGAAATCAAGGTTGCGCACGAGGCACCGGACTCATCGTCCCAGGGCTCGACGGAGCCGTGGGACACAATTTTCAACAGGGAGACCAACGCCTTCAAGGGGAGGCCACAGTCCGAGTCGCCCATGTCATTTGGCCGTATCTCTGGCTTTGGTACGAGCACAAAGTTCCGCGAGTACTACAATGAGGAAGCCAAGAAGAGAAAGGAGAGGCGGACCCAGTCGGCGACTCACGATCAAGCCGAGAAGGAAGAGCTGAAGCGGAAGATCGCGCATCTGGAGACCATTAAGGTGGACCAGGACGAGGTGAACACGATAGTGCAGTAGAAGATCCTCGAGATGCTACCCCCTCGGCTGATGGAGGGGATAGCAAAATGGAATGCGGACGGTCAGGTGGGGCCGATACAAGTGCCCAGCGCCAGCGACAACACCTCGAGCCACCAAGTGTCGCCAGACATGGTTACCCCGCTGCCCTCCATCCCCGCGGCGCAGCCGATGCAGTTGGATGCGCCGGAGCTACCCCCTCCTGCCGAGACTACCAAGGCGCAGCAGCCGGCAGCGACGGTGCTTCCTAATGCACCCGAGCCAGAGAAGAAGAAGGACCAGACACCGGCCGCCCGTGTCTGGACATTAGCCGAGCTTGACGCCCTCACCAAGGTAAAATAAGTAGTTAGTCGGCATGCTCTACTTAATGCCTTTGATTGGCTGCCATCTCATGATGCATATCTGTATGCCTCAGGACACTCCGTGCGTGCTCCTGCACAAGGTGCCCGGCGGCGAGTTGAAGGATATTGCCACGGGCAAGCTAATACAACCGGTGAATCGCACGATGCACTGCAAGCCCATGGACGATGCCGTGATGCGCGTCGAGTTGGGTCGGGTGTTGGGGGGGTGCGAACACATGGACTCCCATGCAACCTCCGGGAGCCGACGAGCACCTGACCCTGGAAGGTTGCCATGGCTATCCCATGATTTGGCCAAAGACCCAGATTCGTATTGGGTCTCGCTCCACCAGTGCCACCTCGGTCGTCCGGCCGCCAAGGACAAAGCCTCCTGCTGCACCGGTCGTCATCGCCGCCACCACAAGCCGTCACCAGATCCTCTTGGGAGCGTCTGCACCGGCGCCACAAGCAGCCAAGGGCGTGGTTGCTCCTCGACCGTCATCGCCCCCACCTAAAGGCAAGGCCGTGGCACCGCAACCGCCATCGCCACCACCCCAGGATGACGTGGACATGGCGGCCTTCGATGCCAACATCGAGGTGGATGATGATGATGATGCACCAGTCGACGTCAATGCCTTCGTCAACACCGACGCCAGCAAAGGATCGTTCATGCCTCCTCTCGTTGAAGAACCATCATTCCGCGATCAAGCTAGCCATCCCAATAAGCGCCTGGTCTTCCGTGGGTTTTCTCAGGAGACGCCTCCGGCCACCGAGACACAACCTCCATCGGCCGGAATCGTTTTCAGCCCTGACACACTCCACAGGACGGTCGGTGACGGGATAGCATCGCCAGTGGAGGACACTGCTGATGCGAAGAGGAAGAGTGTGAGGAAGAGGCCGAACAAGAACAAGGACAAGGCTGTGAGCCAGCCCGCTCTGATCCGTTACCGGGACAACGTTGTACCACCCCGCGAGGATGGCTTGACCAGAGTGCATGAAGCTGGTCAACCCATACTGCCTCCGGAACTGCGCCGCCTGGCTTCGGGAGCTATTATGACTTTGCATGAAGGTATCCTGACACTAGAGGGCCTCCTTCTCAAGGACAAGGACCCGAGTTACCCGGTGTTCACCGCCAAGGTGCCGGAGGACGTGGGCTTCATCACCGATGCCCCCGCGGATGTGTTCTTCATAGCCTACGAGGACATCTTCAAGCTGTTCCACTCGAGACAGCTGGACTATAACTTGGTCCGCCTATTCGCGCTCAATCTGGCGATGAAGGTCAAGAGAGAGGACACCCCGTTCGTCGCGATAGCGGATCCCTACTACATGCGGGATAGCCAGCTGGAAGAAGGAACAAGGACCTGGGCCCGGGCAAAGTCCTACCTTCAGAAGCTATTGATGGACATAAGGACAACACTCTTGTGCCTTTCTTTCCCGAGTAAGTGTACACATCCTCCTACCGCCGTCGTAACACATAAGTATTTCTTTCCATTGCTCTTTTCCAACATCCCGTTCCACATTATGTGTTGCGCAGAGATAAGTATTGCATGCTCATCATCCTCTCCACGAGGTATTCGCTTGCCACCTACTTCGACTCGGGGAGTGCGAGGAGGAAGAACTACGCCAGAGTAAGGAGCGTTCTGGATGCTCCTATCGAGGGCTATGCCAAACAGGGAGGCCCCTTCAACTATAAGGGGGAGGCTTACAGGGACGATGGCCGACACAAGTTCAAGCACGTGTTCGAGTTCCCCTGCGTCAAGCAGCCGTCTGACAGCGTGAAGGAGGCCTTCTACGTTTGCCATCACCTCAAAGGGTTTGTCCGGGATTGTGAGATGCTAACGCTGCCATCTTCTCTCTAAGGATGGGCCCAAAAGTTGCATGGGATCAGTGACCCCGATCTTAGGGAAGACTTCCATGATACGCAGGTGAAGTTGTCACATATCATCATGGAACAGGTCAACACACGTGGTGGGCTCTTACACCAGCCCAGGCCGTTCACCAAGAGGGAGATCGAAGCCCACCTCAAGGCGCAGGATGACTTCAGGACATGGACGACAAAAGACATGTACAAGCCGTTCCCGGCGCCCTGCGAGGAGAAGGCTACTTGACCGAGAGAGCGTGTATATCGGTGGACATGTAGTGTGTGTGTCGAAAAACTTAACTTGCCTAGCTTGAAACTGTCGTTGTTATTGTGTCGGACATGTTGTCGTGTTTCTTTCATTATCATCGACGCATTGTTTTAAGTTTATGAATGCCTTGCTCTAATATTTGTCAACATATATATTTGCATGATGTATAAATATGCCTTGTCAATAGAGATGCCGACGTACGTTGTGTACAAGGATCGGGTTCCAGGTGTCTACGAGGAGTGGGTGGACTGCCACCAACAAGTGGACAAGTTCAGCGGCAACAACTATAAGGGATACGCGACTAGAGAGGAGGCGGTGGCCAAGTGGAGGAGACACGTGTGGAAGAAGAACCGAACGAAGATCTTGGTGCCGCTCCTCCTCACCGACATCGCGGTTACAGTGTACTATATGCTGTCCTAAGGTAGGCGGTGACAACATCGCGCGGTTGTAAGTTATGTGAGTGAGATGAACACTTTTGAAATATATTATGATACTAAAAAACACCCACATGTTTGGTTGTCATCGGAATTTGCAAATAACGGGTCTAAGATATGAATTGGGTTTACACATGAGGATATTTGGATGAATTTACCAAATGAAATGACAGCCCAATTCCATGCCAACCAAACAACATATTAGTATCCATCATTTAGACCTGGAATCCCGGAATTCATTTTACAATTCCATTATTATGTTGTTTGGTTGACACGGAATTGGACTATCATTTTATTTGACAAATCCATTAAAATATCTCCACTTGTAAACCGGATTCCCGAGAGAGAGGCATCATTTCCCAATTTCGTCCCCGACTCCTCCCTCCCCAACTCCACGGCTCCTCCCTCCGCGACTCCACAGCGCCGCCGCCTCCTCCGTCCACCTCGCCGCCTCCTCCTCCCTCAACCTCGTTGCCTTGTCCTCCCACCGCATCGCCGTCTCCCTCCCCGATCCCGTCCGCCCGATTCTCTCACCGTCTGCCCGCTGACGACCCGCCGACGGTAAGCGGCCGATTCACCTCCGTCTCTTCTGTTCTTTAGTGATTAGCTAACGTAGATCTTGTGTGTTCTTGTGTTGTATATTCGTGGCAATTAAGAAGGAACATTCGTCTGTTGAAAGCGACGATTCATCTGACTAGGGCTGGAGTGAGTTCATGCTGGGTCGAGTGGGTTCCTTTCTGGCTTCTCAGTCATGAACATGTTTGTTTCCTCACGTACGTACGTCTGATGAAGTGGTGGTGAGCCTTGACCTGCTGTAGTTGCTAGGCTACTGGTACTTTTTCTATGTGTGGTAGACTCTCCTGGTACATGGCTGCTTGTGCTGAGCTGTTTAATTAGTGGTGGTGTTCTGAAGATTTATTTGCTTTTTCTAGCTGATGGATTTGCAAAATCGTTCTTAGTTGAATGGGCTTTAGACAACATCCTGTGGTCAGATATGGTAGGAATACTAACAGATGCTTGTTTGTGTACTACATTCTGGGACGTCTTTGTAGCTTTGCCACTTGTGGTGCTTCTGCTTCTACTACTCACTAGCAGCAAGTCCCTTGTGGCAGAATGTAGGAGGGTTTCCCTCTTTCAATTCGCCTCCTCCCTGCACAACCTACACAGTGCCTTTGAAGGTTTAGCTCATGAACTACTTTCAACCTACATAGGGCCTTAAGTTATTAAGTGGTTCTCTGTCTCGTAAAGAAATACTCCCTGCTCTACTCTGTCTCGGAGTAGTATAGATAGAGAATTAGTTCGATAACTGTTTTGTCAAATATTCAACAAAACACAATGTAGACCAAAATTTAGTTTTAGAATATACAAGATTAAATACGTCTCACGGCATGTTTAAATACATCTCGCGGCCTTATTCTGCATGACCAAATCCTCTGAATATCCCACTCTTGGCGACTTGGTGTGCATCCTGCATCTATACTTGTCACTCTATCGCAATCATTACTCATTAGCCCCAAATTAGTAGTACTACTACATGAAGTAATGTATAACTGCTAGTACTACTCAGCTAGCTAGTACTATATATGTACATTGATCGATCAGCTGGTTGATCCAGTTGTACTGACCTGGATCGGAGCCATGTACAGTATATATTTTCTGTCAATTGTATTTTTCTGAGACAAAATTTGGATTCTGGAAAACTTGTCTATACTCTATACTTCTAGCTAGCTGTGGAAAACTTGTCTAGCTGCGACTTGCGACTTGCATGATTGATGAAAGACTGACAGTAAATAATTGAGCTGTAGAAGCTCATGACCACATGAGTTTCTTTGCCTGCGAGGATCTACATTTAATTATAATCTTTTTTATTTTTGTCTAATCAAGCTGTCGTAATTGTATCTAAATGTATGAGAAGAGTGACAATGCAATTACTATTTGATATTGTTGGACTAAGTTGGAAATTCGACTGCCAGATCTTTTTCGGCATTGTTTAATACGAATCCTTGATGTAGTGGACTGGATGCAGGTTTCTCCCTCTTCATGTTCTGTTAACATATCAGTTTTCTTTCACATGGAAGCTAGCTGGAGCGCCATCTCATTGATAAAAGAAGGTAGTGCTCCAGAACATCACAGGATACTGCAAATAAGTCTTCGTGAGGACTCGCTATTGAGTTCCAGGTCAGTGGTTTACTATTACATATGAAGATACAGTTTTGTGTGCAAGTGAGCAAATTTTCCTGCATTTGTTGTGTGCTTGTTTTAACATATCACTCCTTTGTCTCATAAATGTAATATAAACTAGTAACACATTCCTGCGTTTGTTTACCTGCTTTTGAGATCCTGAAAGGTAAATGTTCAGTTCAATATTGTTGTTAGAACATACGAAGTTGTTGTGAGCTTCCGTAGTGTATTATTGGCTATGATCTTGCTCGGTACATATATTGCTATAGTTTTGGATGTTGTGCTGAACCATTTCCTCTAGATTTCATCTTTATATAATTATAAAAACATGTTACTATATTGCCTCAGGTGTTTTGACTATAGACCCCTTGTGGGCCTTTTATTCCTTATTACACATTATACCTTGTTTATGTTATATTAGTCAGAAAACTACTGGAGAACATGAGAGATTTTATGAGCAATTTTCTGCAGGTTCCTCAACACACACAAGATCCATACTCCTCGGTTATATGGTCCGAAACAACGAAACAAAATACTATATGGTCTTCGGTTTAGTATTGTCTATGTGGATCGCAGTCCTATTTCCACTGTTTACCTTGTTCTGAACTTGATCCAGCAAAAGCTAAAAGATGCTAATTTACTGAAGCATTATAGCAGTATTTTGTTTTCAGTTCTACAATTGCGTTTGCAGCAGAGACATGTATAAAGTTAGTCTATTGTATGCCTATGAAGGTCCCAGCACTTGCATACAGGTTTCTAAGATGCTCACTTTGCATACATTAGATGATGTTTACACTGTTCTTGCTGCTGCTGTTTATATTTATTTTAAGTCTGTTTACACTGTTCTTGCTGTTGCTGTTTTTGCTGCCTGTTCTTGCTGCTGATGGTGTTTTGCTGCCTGTTCTTGCTGCTGTTACTAGCTTCAAGAAGCATATATGTGATTTATATGAAGTGCAAAGCTAGCTGATATTTTTTAATATGAAGTAGTTTATTTTTATACACGATTTATACTAGTGCTACTAGTGATACTGGTGCTGATACTAGTTTAGTTTTGATCTCTGTTTTAATACAATTCTGGATGACAGACTATGTATCTCTGTTTTGATACTAGTAATTTGAAGTACATGATTCCATATATATATATGGTTAGTCTTGAAGTTCTAAACCTCACTATGCTACTTGATTATAATTTGGTTTTGAACAATGCTTGTTGCTCGGACAGATTAGTCACAGAACTGCATAGTCATAAGTGTTCTTAATTTTGATAGTATCCTGTTTGCTTCAACACTTAAGCCAGCCACATGAAGATGATACACACATACACTCAAGCTAGCTGGTAGCACCAACTTGTGATTGAGATTTGATCTGGGCTGTCATTAATTAAGTTATATATATATACAATGAGGTTTTTACCTCAATCATGATAATCCACTCAGCAGCACCACCACCACCACCAAATCCAAGTTTCATCATCATAATAGTAGTATATACTTGCCTCCCTTTTACCTTGTCAGTAGTCATGTAGCCAGTGGAAACATACAATTAATGGTCTCCAAGCTTGGAACACCACATTGATTTATGCTTTTACTGTCAAATATGTTTATACATTTATAAAGAAGGGAGTTTATTTTGGCTATCTTTCTGTTTCCAATTTAGATCTTACATAACCTTACATTTGCAGGCCAACAAGGATGCCGCTTCATACAGGTACAAGTCAATCAAATTTTGGGACATGATTAGCACACTATACTCCAAAAACCGTGCTACCGGCGCGGGTGCGCAGACAGCTAATGAAAGCGCAGCTAAAATGGCGGAGGAGAATGCTAACACCACTATCAATAATAAAGACGCTAATTCATCAACTCAAGCCAACGAAGATCGTCCGAAGAAGAGGTATCGATCAGATGGCTCAATTGCATCCATGCTTGGTGATAAGTTAGATAACTTCACCGCCGCGTTCAAAGATGATGCTTCCGAGCCTCCACCAAAGCCAGCATCTCCCGAGAAAATCTGGGATGTTCTTGATGGCATACCAGATCTAGAAGATGATCAACAGTTGGCAATATATGATGTTCTTGTAGCCTATGATCGCAAGTTCAAGTCTTTGGTGGCATTTCCTGAACGGATAAAGAAGAAGTGGGTGCTCAAGCAGATAAACACATGATTCGGATCTTCCTTTGTGTTGTAGCTGCCATTTCATCTTGTTCAACTTATTCAAACTCTAGAACTTGTATTTTATTATATCGATGCATGTACGTTTTATGGACTGAACATGGACTAGAACTTTGGAACTTGGATGATATGCGGATGATAATCAATGTTTTAGTATTTTGATGTGTGTTTTGAGATCCAAAAGTTATGAGAAGTAGTTATTGCAATCACTTCATGCATGTGTTTTTATTCTAGTCCATGGCAGCTATTTTGAAATTCCATTTTCAATTTTGTAGTTATTTTCAAATTCCGGTGGCAGCCAAACATGTAGGTGTTTTTAAAATCATGATATAAATGAAATGAATACCTGGATACCAAACGACCTCTTATATTTCTAAACGGAGAGAGTACTACTAGGCCCATAGTTCATGATGGAGGAAAGAGGTAAGGTCAAGCCGTGCATAGTGGAAAAAGGAAAAGTTTACCACCGCGTGCGTACATGTACAGCCCGATGCAGTCTCTCGTTTCGATTCCCCACTTCCTCTAAGCGCCGCCTCAAAGGAGTCATTCTCGCGAGCAGCCCCGCCGCCAGCACCCAATCCCCGCCACCCGCCGACACACCCACGACGACCTACCCGTCAGATTTCCCCACCTCATGCCTCCATTCCTGCCTCCGCGTGCGAAACCCTAGCCAACCCCCTTGTCGTCCCCCGCTCCTGGTCCTCCGCATCCCAACATCTTTGACACCCTCCGGCTTCTCCCACCCGCGGACGGTCAGGTCTGACGAGACCTACCCTTCTAAACTCCGGTGGCCATCCATCCGGGATGAGGACGACAACAACCCATTCCTCGACGACCGCTGTCGCCGTGGCAAGGAGGACGCCACGCTGATGCTACTGGTCTCCTCCGACGAAGAGGGGTCGACGGCGGGCTCAATATGATGGAGTCCGAGGCGGCGCTGGAGGAGGGCGAGATGTCGCCCTGGCCCAGGGGCTGCGGCATAGGATACCATGGTCGTGCTTTGCGCCGTCATGTCCGAGGAGGAGCACCTCGCCCTCATCCAACGCTACGAGGAGGTAATCCTAGCATGCGTTTGCTGATTGTGAAAAATCATTTTAGTTCACACATGAATCCAACTACGAGTAGGTAATGCTAGCATGTGTGAGGAGCTCGATCGCCTCTATCCCTGTTGTTTAGTCCACACATGAATTTCTAAAAACATAGTAGCCAATGGGACATCTCGTGTCTCTTTAATATTATGTGTGATTTAGTATAGATTTAGTTCTTGATGGCTTAATGTTATGCGTGATTCCATGATGGAGACATCAGACATTGGTGATGATTCGTACTAGCTTTAGATCAGGCAAAAGATTGTGGCTACAACTAGGTGCCATAAGTATTCATCATTTGGTGTCAACCAAAATATTCTTCTCAACTATGCATTATTAGTGGACTATTAACTACTCCATTTTAATTCATTGCTCATGTCAGTGCTCCTCTTGGTTATCACCGATTGGATGTTCCGAATTTCCACCAGCTCTCTCCTTTTGTTCTAAAGTTTGCAATCAGAACGTTTCGATCAGTTCAATATTTGACATAATAATTTGGTATTTTATACCACAAGGTGGAATTGATGATGTGCATCGGTGACTGTATTCTATATTCTGCTCCCTATCCATGTTCAGCATTTTTCTGTAGCATTGTCTTGAGGAAAAACTTATACTCCCTCCGTCTCAAAATAGATGTCACAAAATTTGTCTAACTTTTGATGTATCTCGACATTATTTAGTATATGGATACATTCAAATTTAAACAAATTCCCGACATCTATTTTGAGAAGGATGTACTAGAATAATTTAAGCTGTCATATATGTAAGGGCATGCTTAAATCATATTACCAATTCTTAGCTTTCAGCTCGCAAGCAAATGCATGAGCTAGACTACTGGGAGTGATGCATAATGCATTTGTTAGTAGGAATAGGGATGTTGCAGGTTACTAATCTTGCCATGTTAGGAGGAATGATGGAATGTTAGTTTGTGATAAGAACATATTTATCTATAACTTAAGCGTGGTGAGTGACCCGCCTGTTGAGGCCACTCCCGCGCGCACGATTTCTGTCTGTTTGATTCTCCGGTATAGCAGATGTGTTTCTTCTGATCGGTAGGATTTTTATTACTGTCCTCTGCATCTCTTTAGTGGTACCATCCTACTACTAGGCCCACGGTTCATGATGAGGAAGAGGTAAGGTCAGCCGCGCATAGTGAAAAAAAAGGAAAAAAAATAGCAATTTATCACCGCGTGTGTCCCCCACCCCCAAACCGCCCCAACCCAACCATTCGATCTTTCTCCTCTCCTCTTTCTCTCGAGAGTGAACAAGGTGTCTACGGTTTCCTGATGCGTTGCCTTCCATTGGTTCGCTGCCAATAGATGTTAGTTCTAGAGAGCCTATGATTGCCTTGGCTATGGGATGCCCTCATAAAAAGCGGTAGTGTAAGATGTGTTTCTTCTCTTTTTTAGGCGTATGGTTTTCTAGATTTTGCGCTGATGCATAGAACCTGATTTTTTTGTGGTTGCTGTAGCTCTGCTTGAGCTTTCTGCGAGCTATGGATCACAGGTTTGCGTCAACGGATGTTCCTGAAATTGTTGCGCTTCGTGATAGGTACCTATTGGCTTTCTCTTCCTGCAGACACTTTTTCCGATCTATTTTTTATAAGGGCCGTGTCTGTGCTGCTGTGTGATTAGTGCTGTTCTTGGTTTTTTATAAAAATAGTTAGTGTTTTTGCAATAGACTATTGTGATGTATATGTTTTAGATCTGCCGAAAAATTTAGCCTATGTATGTCAGAGATCTATGACTGTTTATGTGACTAATGCACACTCATTGTTTCTTCAGTAAATATTTACATGTCTCGCAACCAAACTAATATTGGTAGGAACACATTTCGGATCGGAGAATATATCGCAGGAAATAGAACTAAATCTGGAATAATGATAAAGAAAGGGACGTAGATGTGTTGCAGCTTTACTTTGAATAAAAAGACAATGGTCTAGAGCGTTACGACTTTATGTATAATATAACATGAAGGGAAGATAGACTAGACCAGATCGATTAAATATACCTTCATTAATTTTCTATATATAGCGTTACTATTCTATGCATGATTGGGTGTGGAAAAGCTCCTTAATCGAGTGTTCTTTCGTATACACTGTTATAATTGTTCCAGTTTTGTAGCGTTGGTGATTTCATAGTCTAGTGTATCATGGTCAACTCCTGCTACTTTCTTTGGAATCTCAGTGTCGTTGTCTATCCTATATGGATTTTGTTCTTTTTCGTATGATAATTGAATTATATTATAGCCCTTACAATTAAGATGATGCCTCCTGCCCCCCAAAATGCGACCTGTTCTTTCTCATGTGGTGGTTGTTCTGTGGCTATGTTTGCCAATCTTTAAGTGGGTAGGTTCATGTTTTAATGGTTGTGCACATGTTGCGGTTATTTTAGCGTTTGGTAGGCAAAAACACATTTCAGAGGTTAGAGAGCTGTCTCTAAAAATTGGTTTGCTAACGGAACATGCTACATTGTTGGATAGATGGTGGATCTCGATGATTGTTTGATAATGTGTGTTTGTTTACCATCTAACTTTGAATTGATAGTGTGTTTCTGATATCGGTATCTAATCGTGTGCAGGTTGGTAGGTTCTGTTTACCTAGTTGAGCTTATCATGGAAAGGGGCCGGCGGTTTGAATCAAGTGAGATCAAGGTTGTCACATGGCAGAGCTATTAGACATGAATCCGCATGCCGCCATAGTATGCTTGCTATATGGCTCTGCTTCCTCGGGTTTTCCTTCTATGAATGCTGACATGTTTTTGCAGGGTAAGAGATTCAGGTGTAAAATTGTGATCGATGGCTTGCAGCTTAACCGGGGATGGTGGTATTTGTCTTGTGATACCTGTAATAGCAAGGCATATGAGGAAGGCTCTACCTACAGGTGCGGCAATGATAAGTGTAGCAACAAGAGTGTCGACCCAAGGTTGGTGTGGACCGCGGTGTGTTCTTCTTCTCTGCTTCTTCAGGCATGTATCTTAGGTGATACGCGGTTTTCGTTTTCCTGTTTCTTACCAGGCTTGGTCTTCTGGTGGTGCCTTCTGGAGACATGGCCTCTGTGGAGATGGTTTTCTTTGGTGATCTGGCTCGTGATTTAGTAGGAAATCCTGGTGACCTCCTGGTTGCTGAGAACTATGGCCTCATTTCTACTATTCCTAAGGACATAGCTACTTTAACGGGAAGGCGTTACATTGTCGATGTTTCTGTGTCTCGGTATAGTTTCCATGTTGAGGATATCACCTTCCAGGTTATCAAATTTTACCCTGAAGACAGTTTAGTTTTTGTTGGGCTGAGCGGTTGGCCTCTGCCCGGCGCAGCCGGTGTGGAGGCAGCTAGGACAATGCCTCTCTCTGTTGGGAGCTCTGGTCTCCAGGAGATTGGGTCTGGTATGACTTTATTTTTGATTATTTACCTATTGCATATTTACTTTCTTGCCGCTATGATCGTTGTCGGTCTTGATTGTCTAGGGTCTCGAGAGACTGGAGGTTAAACGGTGTCTGCCACTTCTTCTACTGTCGGAGGCCTGCACACACCACCTTCGGTTATTCTGGTTTGTATACGGATGTTGGATGCCCGTGTTGCATTTATGTATTAGGTGTTATTGCTGATTTTACTTTTCTGACTTTAGGAAACTCAAACTAAGAAATCATCAGTTGACGCCGATCAGACTAACGACCTGGTTGACGTTGATTCAGAAGATAATATGGGAAATGTTACTGAGAAGATGTATGATCCTTCCTGCTCTTGTGTGGTTTTTTTGATCTCCTAGATGATTACCGTTCCTTGAGCGCTTCTCCTGTGTAGGGAAAGCACCGCTAAGAGGCCACTCTTTATGGATGGTGCTGGAAAGTCGGTAAAAAAGGTATTGCGGTGTATGCTTATGTTGTGTGATTTTGTTTCTCCAAACCGTATGTTACCTAACCTTATCGTTGTCGTGTTTTCATAATGCACGTAAGGGCAAGTAGTTTCCGATTTGCTGGGGCGGTGTGCGGCAGAAGGGCGTGAGCTGCATCTTCTGAATAAAGTGTGTCTCTTCGTTTTGTCCGTGAGTGTATGTATGTTGTTTGTGTAGCCGAACCTGATGTGTTGCTCTGGTTGGTGCGCAAGTATGTAAATTGGTTTAACCTTCCTTTTACTTTTAGGAATTAGAACAGGTGGCCTTGTGTAGCTTGTTTTATTATCTTCCGTTGAAAGAATGCTCGAGCTTTACCAAGGTTCAAAAAAGCGTTAAGCGAGCGTTTTCCGGCCGCTTTTTTACACAACCATGGCTTAAGCGCCAAGCGCACGCTTAAAACGTAACTAAACACTTAAGCGGCATGAGTGTTTGCCCTCTGCTTAAGTGCGAGCTTAAGTGTACTCTTAAAATAACACTAAGTTTTACCTAATTTCTCTCTAAACTATGGTTATGTCGTTCTTACTGATAAGTGGCATGATGTGATGGTGTTGCGACCATTTAATGGTCTCTAGAACCGGTCACCGGTTTGCCTACGTATGATTGTCGAGTTGGGCTACAATTGGTAGATTTTGCGGGTGGTTTTCATGGGATACATTGCTATATGATAGTACAAAGTGAACATGCAACACATGATCTATGGATGTCAAAACAAAATAAAGACGGGAAAGCTAGCTAAGCGAACATACTTCTACAAAGTAGCTGAAACATGGATCCATCAACCCTATAAACCTGGGAATAAAGAGTTAGAAATAATAATATTAGATGGAAGCAATGATGGTAAAACAAACAATCAGCAATAATAATGGAAAGGACCATCGGGCAGAATTTGGGACATAAGCATTGACCAAGTTAAAATGTTAAAACTCCAAAGTGATAACCCTGCCTTCCAAATCATGTTCTACTGTGCCAATTTTTAGGCATAAATTACCTATCAGTGTCATGGAACAACATGCAAAAAACATGTTATGATCGACTCTAGACCAACTGATATGTTATGCCCAACATCTAAAAAATACAGAGTGAAACCAACCTTGAGGAATAACCAATGAAATACCATACCCTTGAAATTACTCCAGCCCCAGAATATCCAAGCCTTGTGACAATGCCTGAGCAGTAGCTATAGTCATAAGCTAAAGCCAAATTCTTGAAATATTTAACATCATCATACCGATAAAAAGAAAAACACTATCATCCTAGTGAAAGACAAGCAATCCGCAATGTCAAGTGATGATTATTTTGTCCCATGCACATTGAAGCAACCCATAACCTATAAAAATATGGTCCTTGGATTGTATGTGACTTACTCTGGTAATTTCTCTCTCTTGCTCCGGTATATTAATATGCTTGACTATCTTGAAATAGCCTTGTAAGCTACACTAACAACAGTACCCAGGATGGAACAATATATGCACAAATGCACAAAGAACAGTTAGACCACATACAAAATTCCTTAGCATAGGGAGTGTGTACCTTGCAGTTAAAGCATCAATGCAAGACAATCCAGCATGCATATGAATTCCCATATTTAGACACATCCATACAACAGTCCCTACATACACCCACTACTCAATAAAATTTTGACATAATCATAGCCTAATATATCACTAAATCTTACTAATCGCAGGATGCAAATCCATAGTTCAGTGTTCAGATAGAGGCAAACATCACTGAAACAAAAATATCCAGAACATTTTCTAGGAACTAGCAGACCAATCGAGGAAGGGCCAAAGTGACAAACCTTCAAGCCAGACTACAATCCATAAAGACGCCAGTGCTAGATGAGGGATCCAGCACGAGAGCACAACCATGTCTATGGAGGCATACTGATATGTGATGGTTACACCACCAATTTCCGCCTCGTCGCTAGTACAGTGGGATCGAGCTATAAAGGCTAAAAAGGCAAACGATACAAACAATACTGAAGTGGTCTTGCACATGCTACAATAAGAACAATATCAAATATGGAGCACTATATCTAGAAAGGCGTAAAGAACTGGCATACCGGATACACAAAATTAGTTATCATAGATCATATACCTTACCTTGCACTAAAGGCATAAACCGAAGATAGTCTTCAGTAGTACACAATCCTTATAATGTTTAGAGATAGAAAGGGGGAATGATAAGAGAGTATCTGAGTGCATCCTGAAACAAAATCAGGAAAATGGTTGAAAAAAGGCTGATATTACTTTTCTAGTGCTAGTTACTTTCCCATCTGAAAAATATATGGAACGACATTTGCAAGAAAAGGACAGATACCAATAAACTAAATATATATGAAAAGGACAAATACCAATAAACTAAATATATATGAACAGAATACAAGGTTTACTCAAAGGTCTTCTACAAGTATAAAAAATGTCTTCTACCAACAAAAATAGATATACACATTGAACATTCTCCAATTCTAATAGACCAAAACATGGATAGAGACAAACACATTTTTAAGATCCTTGTAATGCCCAGAAAATATCTCCAATTCTACGATACGGATTCTGAGTTCGTTGATCGCGCTAACCAAACGTGGGGCCTCTAGGATCCACACTCAACTACCGATGCTATTCGTTTATCCAGAGGGTCACAAATTGGTTTTCCATCCGGTGCATACGCATAATATATCCTCGGATATGGGTGAGTTGAATATGTCTTTGGACTTGGTGATAATATGATTTTGGTGGACAACCCAGACATGCATACTGATAACCTACAAGTATAGGGGATCGTGTGTAGCCTTTTCGATAAGTAAGAGTGTCGAACCCAATGAGGAGCTAAAGGTAGGATAAATATTCTCTCAAGTTCTATCAACCACTAATAGAACTCTACGCACACTAACGTTTGCATTATCTAGGAAATAAAACTAGAGCAACAATACGAGTAATAGAGATAGCTTTGCATGATAATAAATCACAAGAAAGTAAAGCTAGTTGCTGCAGCAATAAAATACACTAAACTAATAGAACTATGATTGTAGAATAGTGGTGGTAATTGTGGTGGCTTTGTCCAAGTTTAAATAGCGAATAGATCAGGTTCATTGTATTCGATGCAGTTTTCTATGTGGGAGAGGCTAAATATACATGCGCTTCACTACTTGGAATTACATGTACTATATGATTGGATTGTTAGCAAACATCCGTAAGTACTAATCAATGTATTAAGGTTTCCCCAACCATAGGCTTAAGTTTAATGGTCCTCTTACTCCCATACGTGCAACGTTCCGGTTCGCGTCCTCAGGTTGTCACTCCGGCAGAACTTCCCCCTTCCTTTTACACATACTACAAACCTTATGATGTTTAATCCATGCGCGCACAAATATAATGCACACCAAAGGACTGTACCATATCAACATACAACTCTAATGAACCAAAGATGTTTAACTATTCAATCTAAGAACAAAGAAACTACGCAAACATGACATAGATCATATGATTATAACTTACAGCATCAAACACCATGTTTACATAGGACGGTACAGAGGTGTGTGTGGGAGGATGAACCACTGCATACTAGGAGGATTAGGCGATGGAGATGGCGGTGAAGATGGTGAAGAAGGCGGCGGCGCGGGGGACTCCTTCCCCGCCGCCGGTATCATGGGGGAGCACCGCCCCTTAGCCCCTTCCTTCATGGCTTCTTGGCAGCCCTCCCCCATGGATCCATTAATATGACTAGTAATTAGCCTCACCAACTAAACAACTGGATAATTAAAATTGCTACCGTGTGTGTTCTACAAGAGGACTTCCTCGACTGGTCTTCGAGGGGGAAATCTTCGGATGGGTTATGCTTGGAGTTACATTCTTCTTACCGTGTAGCGCTCCTTATCTCGCTCTAATAGCCAAAGTTGTAGCGTGTCACTCTAAGTTAGATAGTGCAAGCTTTGATGCTGCTGAGCCCACCATACCTATGTAGGCAAGAGCCGCCAAATTCTAAGACTCGCCGTGTACTGGCCTTAGTACTGACCGCTCTCTTTCTGTTTTATTTTGCCCTTTGCCGGCACCCCTTTGGTTTTGACAGGTATGTGTTCGACGATGTTAGCAAGGTTACCCTTCCGGCTTGGCCTAGGCAGGGTTTATGGACACCGCTTGGTTATTCTTTAAGACTCTTAGTCCTATTAGATTTTTTTCGCACTCAGATACTATTTTGCTTTCTTATTGAGTTGTATCTTTGAATTGTATCATTTGTATTCTTGACTCATCAAGTCGTTGTTGTATATATGAGTTTCTTGTCGATCATGTTGTAAAATATTATGATGTAACTACTTGTTGAAAATCCCACCCACACGAAAGTGTTTAGTGAGCATCTTTGAATCGCTTCTATGTGGATTTTGGCGGGAAATGCTGAGATCTACATAGACCCGATTCGGTGGCATTACAATTCTTCTCCTTCTCAAAATGCTGGAACAGAAATGACCAAGATGAGATAACCATATAATTCAAGAAATGAAATCTGGTTAGTACTTAATAAGATACAAATCCAAAATTAGTTCTAATGAAAAGGTAAACTACAAGTACAATCAATGCATTTATCCTATTATTCTTATTGTGCAAGCTTTAGTCACAGCTTGCAATTAACAAATTTCATAAATAGCAGGTGGTGCCTATACACAAGTGAAGGTAAAACATGATAATTGGTAGCTCCACACTAATGCTAGACAAATTCAAATCATGTAACAACCCATATCAAGATAAATGTCATAACTGGGAGCAGTGCTGGCCGTATACAACATTGATGGAGTTGGTTGTAGAAGGAGACAAGGGTAGGTGGTGAGGCCTAGGGCGAGCCGGAGTAGATCCAGTAGGGGAAAATGCATCAAAGGTACAACTCCTGGCCAAACACAGAAAAAGGCCCGACTTACCTTCCACCACGATCGTTAAAACACTGGGAAAAAGAAGAGATCAAGGAAGGAAAATAGAGAGCCTTACCTAGAGGTGATTCACCTCCGCATCAGTGGGATCGACATAGTGTCCCATCAGGTTGTGCTCCTACTATCGAACGCCACCGAGGAGCTATGTTCACCATTGCTGCATGCCCTCCCTTGCCCCCATGCAAGATATGGACGGGGATGGATGAGGCAGTCTCCGGTCGGCTAATGAGCCATGGATGGCATCAGAGGAGCTCGAACCGGCATTGTGGTTCCTTGCTTCGATGTTGCTCGCAATGGATAGGGGCATGGCTCGGCAACTAGCATAGAGGAGGAGGAGATGCAGGCGCAGACTACAATGGATGTAAGGGAGAAGAGGAGAGGCATCTAGGGTTTCCACGAGTAGGAGACAGGAGAAACATGGATTGGTGGAGGAGAAGAGAGAGTAGGGGATTGGGTGGAAGGGTAGATGTAACATCCTAGCATTAGAGCTTAGAAATAAGCTGAACACAGGTGTGTTGATTGCATTCATGCATAGAAAATCTAGATAATTTCCGTGCTTTTAAATAAAACTTGTCAAAGTGATTGAAGCTTCTCTTAACTTGGTGGAACTGAAGTAGATCATCAAGTTGACTGCGATAAGTTTTGATATGACCTTTTCTAAAACCTTATCTTTGGGTAATATAATTTGATCTAAGGGTAGATCAAATGTAATAAAACTAAGTCACAACACACTACTTAATAAGGTGTACTTGATCTTCTAGAGATCATTACATGGTATTCCATACAACAACTCAAGGATGAATACTTAATATCCCTAAGATCATATCAAGGTATTATCTACGACAAACCCTGAATATCAAGTTAAGTATATAACTCCAAATAAAGAAACCTCAATAACTAAATCTTGAAACAATAACTCTTATTACAAATAGAGTAGGAAAGGAAGTCAAGCCAAGACCATTTAGCACATATCCTTAATATGATATTAAGAGGTGACATTCCTATTTAACCAAGTCCTAGTGTCAGTTGATCATCACTGTTGAGTAACCAATTCTTGACCTAGAACTTGTTAACCTTTAGCTTTGACCTATTATATTGACCTTCCAAAGACCTTAAGTAAATTAATAAGAAGAAGGAACTAGTTATGGCAGAGTGTGCCATCATCAATGGGATGAGATTCTAAGTGGTGATCAAACCATTTGATGTTGGAGGAGTTAACTCACTGATGAGTTAACTAGAAGCAGTACCTAAACCCAAGAGTTAAGCTAGTAATTATGAAGCTATGAGAAAGCTAGTAGTATTAGAGTATCCAATGATAATCTTATTAAGCTAAGTAGATACAATTATGGAGTAAGCTTCCTTAACAAGATCAGCTTTATAGATATACTAGTACAAGTCTACTACTTAGTTGATTATAGATCTTGATCAGACAATTAGAAGCCTAAGCTTTGCTTGATCAAAGGTTGGTGGTCATTATTCCCAAGTCATTGGAGAGTAGATGACTAGGTGTTCAAGAAGTGTTGTGAGTATACCAAATTAGGCAAAGCCTTAGTAAGCTGAATCATCTAGCTTGAATATGAGAAGTCAAGCTAGAGTATAATGAAGTATATAACATAAGTTGTAGGAGTAGTTGGAAGTATAATAGTTTAACCAAGGTAATACAAGAACAAACTTGTATTATGGAGAGTAGTACCATACTTATTCCAGAGGATTGTTTTCACAAGTGATACAGAGAGAGTTATAATCTTGCAAGTCTTGGAAGTAGTTGCAAGATGGATTTAAAGGAGTTAATAAATGGAGTTAGAAGTAGCTACATTGATGGATTCATTAGAGGTAGTTAAGAAATGGAAGTTTCCTACTAGAGTAATAATGGAGAATGATTATTACTGAAATGGCATGACCATGTCATCATATGATGATGGATATGGTGGAGTCAGATGATTGTCTTATTCAGGAAGATGTGATCTTTGTGAATAAGATAAGAGAGATTTAAATAGAGTATATTTAGGAAAGAAAATCCTTATCCCAAGATAAGCCTAGTGAGGTATTAAGGTAAGGATTCTTTAGAAACCTTTAACCAGCAGTACATCAAGCCATGACAAGACCCATGTCTACTTCATTATTCAAAACCCTAGAATCAAATG
Organism: Avena sativa; assembly: GCA_916181665.1. NCBI lineage: Eukaryota > Viridiplantae > Streptophyta > Magnoliopsida > Poales > Poaceae > Avena > Avena sativa. The sequence goes on from OV702289.1 coordinate 692,670,944, forward strand.
GATAATGAAACCATTTCCTATTCTTAGGTAACCATTGAACAATACCTCTTGGACAATTAAAGCTTCTAAGAGATAATTAGAGAACCAGAAGAGTGTTTATAGATGGAAACCTTATCCACCTTATTGTCTTAATCCCTAATAGAAACCTAGAATGATAGAACTATTAGGATCACATTAATAAGTAATTCCAATATCTCACTCTATGTTGAGATATTGAGCCTACTCATAGATTTAGAAGTAGTATCCCTAAACCTTGATCCTTATCCATATTCATAATAGAATATGAGTCTATTAAAACCTTCCTAAAACTCAGGGCAGTTATTTGGAAATGAACAATTACATTAATGATTGATATCCATGCATAATGACTTAACCAAGCTTATTTTATAGTAGTTCTAAACCCCACAAACTAAGTAGGGTTGGAATGGGAGAAACCACCAAATATAGAGAACCATGGAATTTAAATTATCATATTACAAACCACAAGGTTTAATGCATTATATTGTATATGTATTAATGAGCCTAAGAATGAATATAATTATATACTTACATCATTAACCATTTTAAACCATTACCATTATATTGATTAAGTGGAAGTAAAGATCATTTTATAAGGTCTTTATATAAGAAATAATCTATAAAACCCTAGTTCTTAACCATACTATTTAAATGCTATTCAATAATTAAACCTTCATGAAATTATGAATTTTGAAAACACAATTAAAATTGTATAGGAATTGGTTATAGCTAATCTCTACAATGATCTTTATAATTTATAAAATTTCTGGATCCTTTGAATCTTGATAAGACCATATTTGAAAACATTATATAAAAACAGAAAATAGAAACAGAAAAAAGAAAAAGAAGAAGAACAGCCAGCGGGACCGACCCACAGCCTACTCTTTTCCTACACTATTGTTGCTCGCGAGCAGTAGCAGCAATAAACCGCACACTCAGCCAAATCCCAATAACCACAGCCCAAATCATATCTCTCTCTCACTGACAGGTGGGACAGCAATGTGGACTGCGGGTTAAATCCTAGGAAACTTAGGTTTTTTTTAAGGGAATATGCCCTGAGAGGCAATAATAAAGTTGTTATTATAGATATTCCAAGTATATGATAGATGCTTATTTTGCATGCTATAATTGTATTAATTTGCAAACGTTAATACATGTGTGTTTAATAAACAAAAGTAAAGTTCCTAGTTATGCCTCTCTTATAAACTAGCTCGTTGATTAATAAGATGATCAAGGTTTCCTGATCATGGACATTGGATGTTGTTAATAACGAGGTCACAACATTAGTGGAATGATGTGATGAACATTCATCTTAAGTATAGCATTACGATCAAAGTCATTGTGTTCATATTGCTATAACATCTAACAAAGTAATCCTAGTCCTTAGACCACGAGATTATGTTAGTCACTAACACTGGAAGAGTATCTTGATAACATCAAACGTCACACAGTGAAAGGGTGATTATAAAGGTGGGTTTAGTGCTACAAAAGTGTTATGTAGAAGCTCATGGATCAAGAGTGGGATTTGTCCATCCCGAAGACGGATAGATATTCTCTGGGCCCTCTCGGTGATATCACATTGGTTAGCTTGCAAGCAAGTGATGAGATCACTAGAATGTTATATCACGGGAACGAGAAAAGAGTACATGCCGGTAACGAGATTAAACTAGGTATGGAGATACCGATGATCGAATCTCGGACATGTAATATATCACGAGACAAAGGGATTTAGTTACTAGCGTTAAAGGTTCTCACGATCACAGAATTCATCGTAAAATGTTTAGGAGTCAGTATGGATCTCTAGGTCCTGCTTCTGATTATTGATCTAAGAGGGGACTCGATCATGTCTGCATTATTCACGAACCGTAGGGTGACACACTTAAGGGACACCAACACCATTTGGAGCAAATGTGTTTCAGATGAATGAATTGCAAAGCGCTGGAATTATTTTAATAGACACCGAAACTGTTTCGGGTGAAATTGCTGAAACTGTTTCTACATGTAATATTGAAATGTTGCAAGGGGTTTTATGTGAATGTTTGTTAATTAAAGTAATTAACAAAATTCTGAATAAATTTAATAAAAGAGTTTTATTAAATGAGAGAGCATTAAATTTGGAGAAATTTAATGCATTTAAAGTAAAGACTTTAATGAGGAATGTTAAGGGACACTTTTATGTGGAGGGGGTTACCACCACATGAATGGGGGAGGTGAGGGGTCACCTCCATGGGGCACCGGCCATGGGAGGGGTGATGGCCCAAAATATATCGAGCTCATTGGGGAACCCCATGAGGAAGGTATGATGAGCACAACAGCAAATTTTCCCTCAGTTATGAAACCAAAGTTATCGAACCAGTAGGAGCAAGGAAACACCTCCAAGGTGTTGTTTCCAACTAGGAATCCTGCACAACACAACCACAAAACTTTGTCCCCAACTTATAGTGAGGTTGTCAATCTCACCGGTTTTGCTGAAAACAAAGGATTAAACATATTGTGTGGAAGATAGTAATAACTTGCAGAAAGTAAACAGAAAACAGTAAATAGTTGTAGATTGATGGTAAAAGAAAGGACCGAGATCCATAGTTCACTAGTGGTGATTCTCCTTAAGATAGATGACATGTTGGATGAACAAATTACAGCGGGGCAATTGACAAACATCGAGAACACATACATGCATATACTAATCATCTTGACTCCTATGAGATTTGATTGGGCATTACAACATTATATATATATATATACCATAATCCAACTGCATCTATGACTAATAATCCACCTTCAGGTTATCATCCGAACCCCCTCTAGGATTAAGTTGCAAGCAATAGATAATTGCATTAAGCATTGCATGTAAAGTAAACAATACGATTGTTCTATAAACAAAGGATTGTTGTTTTCTCCCTAGTAGCAACAACACATCTAGTACCTTAGAGATTTCTGTCACTTCCCTAGATTCCTAGAGGCATGAACCCACTATCGAGCATAAATACTCCCTCTTGGAGTTGCTAGCATCTACTCGTCCAAGATATCTACTAACAACGGAGAGCATGCAAGATCACAAATAACAAAGACATGATAGAATCAATAATCAATCTGAAATAGCATCTCAATATCCATCAGATCCTCGCAAACAAAACATGTAGGATTACAAATAGATGATCTTGATCATGAACGGAGCTCAGAAGATCTAGACATGGTAGCACAAAGGAGAAGAACCAACCATCTAGCTACATGGACCCGTAGTCCAGGGATGAACTACTCACGCATCACACCGGAGGCTTGCATGGTGATGAAGAAGGCCTTGATACGTCCATTTTGCATCACTATTCTATATCATAATTTACTGTTATTCACTGATATATTTCATATTAAGAGATGATACTTATGTTATTTCATTTGTTTTTGCATGGTTGGTGACTTTTGGAGCATGGACCACTACAGTCAGGATTTTGATGGAAAAGGTGCTTTTTGGAGGCGAAATTCGCGAAGATCAGAAAATCCGGGAAAATACATGGAAAATTCTATTTTTCCAGAAGACGAAGGATGCCAGAAGGGGGGTGGAGATGGGCCACAGGGGGCCCACACCACCCCCTGGCGTGGGCCACCCTTGGGCGCGCCAGCAGGTGGTGTGGCCACCCTAGCCCACTCCTGGCTCTCCCCTTTGGCGTATATTATCGCCTCAAAACCCTAACACCTGGAGGGCAACCACAGAAAGATTCTGCCGCCTTTGCGGGGCGGAAAACTACAGAGAGAGAAAGATCTCTTCGGCAGACAGAATTCTGCAGGGGGAATTCCTTCCCGGAGAGGGGAGATCGTCGCCATCAACACCACCATCAAGCTGGACTTCATCGGGATCATCATCACCATCATCTCCATCATCATATCCACCAGCACCATCATCACCACTCCATACCGCTGTAACAATTGGGTTGAATCTTGCATAGTTCTCAGGGGAAACTTTCCCGGTATTGATTACTTGTTGTAGTTGATGCTATTGAGTGGAACCATTGAATTATTGTTATGTTCAGATTGTTACTTGTCATTATATCATCTCTGATCTTGATCCATATGATGTCTTGTGATTAGTTCGTTTAGTCCTTGAGGACATGGGAGAAGTCATGTTGTTAGTAGTGGAATTGTGTTGAGAAAGATTCAATAGTTTGTTATTTAAGTTGTGGTGTTATTCTTCTAGTGGTGTCATGTGAACGTCGACTACATGACACTTCACCTATATGGGCCTAGGGGAATGCATTGTGTATTTGGCTACTAATCGTAGGGGTTACCGGAGTGATAGAAACCTGAACCCACGTTAGGAAACCTTTGCACAAGGGATGTCGGGATCTTAGAGTTTAAAGTTGGGGTTAGGTTTCTATCTTAATTACTTTCTTGTACATTATTGTATTTTATGTACTCGCACTTTATTTATCCGCATTATCAAAAACCCCTAAAAAATCCGTTTCTAAGTATTTACAGAGAATTCCTGCTCCAATCCACTTGTCAACACCTTCTGCTCCTCGTTGGGTTTGACACTCTTATTTATCAAAAATACTGCGATACACCCCTGTACTTGTGGGTCATGAAGACTATTTTCTAGCGCCGTTGCCGGGGAGTGAAGCGCTATTGGAGAGTGGAACTGGTAAATGAAACTTCTACTATGAGTATTGTTTACTTCTGTTAGTTATTTTATTTCAATATGGATAATTCGCTGAGTTTCTTATTTTGTAATGCTACTACCACTGCTAAGGTAGTAGATGAACCACCACCTGCTGAGAATGATACTTTTAAAATACCTACAAGAATTATTGATTGTGTTATGGATAACTATTATGTTGGAGATGGAACTGTCCATCCTGGTGATCATTTGCTCTTTATACACGAATTATGCGGGTTGTTTAAGTGTGCAGGTATTACAACAGATCAAGTCAAGAAGAAGTTATTCTCATTATCACTGAAAGGAAGAGCTAAGGAATGGTATAAGATGCTGAAGAATGGTCAAGCTCTTGAATGGGAGGAAGTAGTACCTCTCTTTTATTCTAAACTTTATCCTCCTAGTGAGATCCATAAAGATAGGAATCAAATATACAACTTTTGGCCTCTTGATGGAGAGAGTACAGCTCAAGCTTGGGGGAGATTGAAGTTACTAATGCTCAAATGTCCTATTCACGAGCTCCCCAACAATATTATTATCAATAACTTTTATGCAAGGCTTTCTCTTCATGATAAGGATCTATTGGATGCTTCTTGTGCTGGATCATTTACACGCGTGGAAGAAGGAGCTAAATGGGATCTTCTAGACCGTATTCAAGACAATTGTGAAGCATGGAAGAATGATAAAGGAAGAAAGTCAGGTATAAATTATGATTATGAATGCATTGAATCTTTTATGGGAACTGATGACTTTCAAAATATTAAAAATGCTTATGGTCTAGACTCTCAAGCTATTGCAACTTATTTTAAGGCTTTTGCTTCCTATATTGAATTTCCGAAAAAGAAGTGGAATAAGTATCATGAACCATATAAAGATATTTCTAATTGTGTTCCTGCAAGAAATACTGAAGTTTATACTGCTAATCATGTTTTACCTGAACCTTACATTGAGAAAATACCTTTCCTAGTTAAAGTAAAGGAACATTCTATGATAGCTAGTATGGTTAATGAAAGTACAAATAAAGCTGTTGAACCTGATGAACAAATGGATGATGAACCTATAATAGCAAATGTGAAAGACTTTGTCACTAAGTATGTAGAAGATGGACACACTATCCTATTTAAAGATACTTCTAATATTGCTTCACAAAGTAGTGTTATGAGAGCTAGTGTCCGTGTGTTTTCTGTTAGGATAAGTGATCATTGCTACAATGGTTCTTATGATAGTTATATCATTAAATTTATGCATGATACTGAAAGTTATTATGAGAGAGGGAAAACTGTTCTAATGCATCTCAATAATTTTAAGTTTCCTCGCTTTATGCTGAAAGTCTTTATGTTGCACTTGTTTTGCCTTCCTATGCTAGCAGCCTCTGGTTTCAACAATTTATTTTCTTACAATATTCCCTTGCATAGGAAGTGGGTTAGACTTAAACATGTGTATTTTTGCTTCCTGATGCTCTCTTTCACTTCAATTCATATTCTTATGTGAGCATCGTTGAAATTATCATGCCCATCTTAATGGCTATAAAGAAAGAGCTTTTTGGGAGACAACCCAATATATTTTTTGCTTTCAGTTTGTTTTTGTTTCTTTGAGTCTTGGAAGTTATTGTTTCGGCAATAACCTCTCCTTATCCTTTTTGTTTGGTTTTTATGTCAAGATCAACCTCTAATGAGAGAGAAGTAAGATTTGGGGAAGTTGCTGTCCCGAAACAGATTTTTGTGCTTCACTGTAAAAATTCGTGAAAGATCCCAGAATGTCGTACTGAGCTGTAATATTTTGTGCTTCTGCCCTAGGTTGTTATTTAACTTTTGTTAGTTTTGCACTTTTTTATTTGAGCAACATAAGATTTTCAAAAAAATTGATCTTTACCTGCTGGTCTATTTTGACAGATTTTTGCCACTCTTGCATTTGCCTCTTAAATCGATTTCCTTTTTGAATTATTTTTGGATTTTCGGAAGGAGTTGCTACAGTAGCTTATGTTTTGATGGATTTCAGTTGAAACTGGACTTAAAAGGTTTATTACCTCGCTTACACTAATGTTGCTAATGAGAATTGTGTGAAGTTTTGTGTGAAAGAAATTTCTAGGTTATTGGAGAAAATGGTGTAATAAGATGGTGAAAGGTTTCATGACTCAAGAAATATGTGTATGAAGATGAAGATATTGATGTTATTCAAGTAGTGACTCCGGAAGAATCTACTAAATGCCAACTTCAGAGACCTGCAGAGTCTGTTTTCAAATAGGTAACAGTTCTGGTAAGAAAAGTTCCGCGAAAATTCTGTCCAGTTATATTTTTGGAGTTTTTATCTAACAGGGAAAGCAACGAAGCGAAAGAGGGATGGAAACGGAGCTAGGGTGGCTCACACCACCCCCTAGCGTGTCCCCCCTCTCGGACTCCGTCTCTGACCCGTTTTCTCCCAATACCTTCCTTTTGTTGTAAAAAATCATAATATATAATCCCCCAGGTCCCCCGCGGAACGCGAAGTGGACATCATCCGTAAGATCTGTTCTGAACTCATCGCCAAGCACCAAAAGTAGACTGCTGAGCTTAAGGATGAAATTCTCTCACTCCACTAAACGAACAACCAACTGCAAGCACAGCTCTACGACATGCAAAACTAAAACTGTGAGTATGAGGTTAGGTTTAAACGCATAAGTGCTGCTGCTAGTTTCAGGATGATGGAGACCAGGATGTCTTTTGTTGATGGGAAACCCTTACCTTGGAAGGCGCACGATGATGAGAGAGCACCACCACCACCGAAGGAGTAATTCGTCATCAGGTTTTGGCATCCCCTTGGTTTGTTCCAAGCTTGGGGGAGTGATGCGGTATCACATCACTATCTTCTATCTTTTTACCTTTTTAGTAGAGTCATATCATGAATAGAGAAGTTATCATGTAGGATGGTTTGCATTATGGAAGTGTCCCCCTCTCGTTAGATATCTATGTATCCCTTGGTGTGAGTTGTCGTTATGGAATATTAATGAGAAGTTCTATAATTTACTCTTTTGCATATCTTATATTAGTTTTCAATTTCTGTTATATGATTGATCTTGTTATTAGTATTGATATCACTTTGGGATCATTGAGTAAATTTAGTTGGTTTTGGAAAACCTGGCTCGGTCAATAGCAACACTATTTTGAGAATTGAATGAAAAGATAGAAGTACTCTAAAGAAATATAACTTCATCATCATCTTTCTTGAGTTGCTCATAAGTCTAGTATTCTCTAGTTAAGATCTTTGTGCTTCCAAGGAAGATTGCATGTTTGTTTTTATCACTTGTATGTTTGTTTGTTTCCTTCAACTCTTATGCTTGCTACCCAGCCTTGCTAGCCAAAAACCTGTACTGAGAGGGAATGCTTCTTGTGCATCCAATCCTTTAACCAAAACCTATGCCATTTGTGTCCACAATACCTACCTACTAGCACTATTGCTATTCCAAGTAAATTCATGTTTTTATATACCTTCCGAATTAAAATTATTATGTGAAAATTACTAATTAAAGCTCTCACGAACTTAATGGCACACTTTACTTTTTCTTGCACTTAATAAACTTGAACCATTGTGCCCATCTATGTTGCGTATATGCTTGCGCTTTGTAAGTTGTGAATTAGCAGAACCATGCTGTCATGGGGAACGCTTTCAACATTGCACTTGTACATTGTACCTAGTTGATATCATGCTCTTTTGTCTATGGATGTCGTCTGTGTGAAATGAAAGGGGAGCTTGTAAGTCCATGGAGTTATGTATGTGTGTTAGAGAAACACCTAGGCCGCTGGTCTAATCCATGCCTAATAATGGTGGAAACCTGCAGCGTAACCATAATGAGCAATCTATGAAGCATTTTTATTATAAAAAAAGAGATAGAGGTTGAGAAAAAGAGAAAAAGAAAAAAAAAGAGATGAGAAAAGAGGAAAGAGAGAAAAAAAGCACCATTTTACCATGGTAAATAAGAAGATTGCTGAGATGTTTGTTGTCTGCTTGCCTTGTTATTTTGATATGGGGATTCTTCCGTATCATCGGTCAAGGGGTTCCCCATTGGCGGTTCTCTATGATACACATATACTTACTATGACAAGAACTTACCGGTAACTAAACTTGAGTAGCATGAGGAGCGGCCCTCGTATTCAAGGGACATGAGATTTTCAACTTACAACTTGTCAAGCATATCCTCATATTTGATCACTTTAACCTTAATCACCTAAATATGCCTATGATAGGGGCAATGAGATCTGAAAGCTAATAAGTACCATAATTTTTGGAAGCTCTTTATGAAACTTGAAATCCCTGCTTCCCTCTGCGAAGGGCCTATCTTTTACTTTTTAGTTGAGTCAGTAAACCTATTCCCTTCTATCTCAAGCAAGTATTTTGAGTTGTTGTGTTTCATTCATTCATATGATGATTTATTCAATCATGTTTCCTTTGTTCCTTGTTTTGCACTTTGCTCTTATCCTAGTGTTTACTACTTTGAAAGCTATCATTGAAAACCAGTTATTTGTGAAACTCCAGCAAATTGTCAACTATTCTTGACCAAGAGCAAGGTTTGCCATTACCAATTATGATTTACTTTACGTATCTTTATTGTGTTTCCTTTACTTATTGCAAGTTAAGTTATATAATAGTGAATTGTCTTCTATTATGATATATGTATTGATGAATGTGATGCTTTGCTGACTCGTGTAATAACGAGCTCGTTGGAGAACCCCAAGAGGAAGGTATGATGAGCACAACAGTAAGTTTCCCTCAGTTATGAAACCAAGGTTATCAATCCAGTAGGAGCAAGGAAACACCTCCAAGGTGTTGCTAGATGGACTCTGGCAGGGCGTACTACCGGTGCTAGTAGCAACATGGAAACCTGCACAACACAACCACAGAACTTTGCCCCCAACTTACAGTGAGGTTGTCAATCTCACCGGTTTTGCTGAAAACAAAGGATTAAACGTATTGTGTGGAAGAAAGTAATTGCTTGTAGAAAGTAAACAGAAAGCAGTAAACAGTTGTAGATTGATGATAAAAGAAAGGACCGGGGTCCATAGTTCACTAGTGGTGGCTCTCCTTAAGATAGATGACATGTTGGGTGAACAAACTACAGCGGGGCAATTGACAAACATCGAGAAAGCATACATGCATTTACTAAACATCTTGACTCCTTTGAGATTCGATTGGGCATTACAACATTATACATAGACCGTAATCCAACTGCATCTATGACTAATAATCCACCTTCAGGTTATCATCCGAACCCCCTCCAGTATTAAGTTGCAATCAATAGATAATTGCATTACGCATTGCGTGTAAAGTAAACAATACGATTGTTCTATGAACAAAGGATTGTTGTTTTCTCCCTAGTAGCAACAACACATCTAGTACCTTAGAGATTTATGTCACTTCCCCAGATTACTAGAGGCATGAACCCACTATCGAGCATAAATACTAACTCTTGGAGTTGCTAGAATCTACTTGGCCAAGATAGCTACTAACAACGGAAAGCATGCAAGATCACAAATAACAAAGACATGATAGAATCAATAATCAATATGAAATAGCATCTCAATATCCATCGGATCCCCGCAAACACAACATGTAAGAATTACAAATATATGATCTTGATCATGAACGGAGCTCACAAGATCTAAACATGATAGCACAAAGGAGAAGAACCAGCCATCTAGCTACTACATGGACCCGTAGTCCAAGGATGAACTACTCATGCATCACACCGAAGGCTTGCATGGTGATGAAGAAGGCCTCCAGGGTGAATTCTCCCCTCCGGCAGGGTGCCGGGAAGAGCTTCAGATCCCTCCCGATCTAGGGATGGAGATGACAGTGGCTACAGACTCTTTCGTGGAATTTTGATCGGGTACTTAGGGTTTCTGTATCGAAGGCATCTTATAGGCGAAAGGGGAGGACGAGGTGATGTCGGAGGCGGCCAGACCACCCCTGGCGCGGGCCAGGCTGGGCCACGCGGCCAGGTGGTGTGGCGGCCCCCTGGCCCCTGTCTGTCTCGTATTCTGGCTCCATGTGTCCCTCGGTGAAAAACTGACTTTGGCTTTTGTCCTGTCCAATTCCGAGAATATTCATTTTCTAACTTTCTTGGAACCAAAAATAGCAGAAAACAGGCAACTGGCACTGTGGCTCTTGTTAATAGGTTAGTCCAAGAAACTGTATAGAAAGTACTCCAAAGTGTGGACATAACATAAGAAAGTAGATAAAACCAAGCATGGAACATCAAAAATTATGGATACGTTTGCAACGTATCATGCTTCTTGTCCGTATTCTTTTATCGACTCTTCACTCCATAAACCTGAGGTCATGTTATTGAGCTTAGTTTTCGCTTGGGGACAAGCGAAGTCTAAGCTTGGGGGGAGTTGATACGTCCATTTTGTATCACTATTCTATATCATAATTTACTGTTATTCACTGATATATTTCATATTAAGAGATGATACTTATGTTATTTCATCTGTTTTTGCATGGTTGGTGACTTTTGGAGCATGGACCGCTGCAGTCAGGATTCTGATGGAAAAGGTGCTTTTTGGAGGCGAAATTTGCGAAGATCAAAAAATCCGGGAAAATACATGGAAACTTATATTTTTCCAGAATACAAAGGATGCCAGGAGGGGAGGGGAGATGGGCCAAAGGGGCCCATGATACGTCCACAAGGTACGTACTTTCCCGAACACTTTTGCTATTGTTTCTCCTCTAAACTTGTGTGAGTTGAATGCAACTAACGCGGACTGACGCTATTTTCAACAGAATTGCTTTGGTGTCTACTTTTTGTACAGAAAATCAACTATCAGGAAAAATCCTGGAAAATATGCCAAAAATCCTATTTCACCAGAAGAATTCCGGAGCCAGAATACGAGACGGAGGGGGGCTGGGCCCAGGCACACCACCTGGTCGCGCAGGCTAGCCCAAGCCACGCCAGGGGGTGGTCTGGCCGCCCCAGACACCCCCTCGGTCTCCCTCCTCGCCTATAAGTGCCTTCTGACCTAAAAACTCAGGGGGGTCGACGTTTTTTCTAGAAGGAGTTCCGCTTCGCCGCCACCACCAGATTCCACGAAATAGCACCAGAAACTTCGTTCTGGCACCCTGCCGAGACAGGGAATTGGAGGAGATCATCGCCATCATCATCACCATTGCTTCTCCATCGACCATCCATGCTTCCCCCATCTATGAGTGAGTAATCCCCTGTTGTAGGCTATGGGTATGGTAGGGATTGGATGAGATCATTCATGTAATGACATCAGATTGTTAGGGCATGGTGCCTAGTATCTTCTATTAGTGCTTTATGACTTTGTTGCGACTTGTTATGCTTAATGCTTGTCACTAGGGCCCGAGTGCCATGAATTCAGATCTAGACATGTTATTGATTCATTATGATAGTATTGTTTTTGGTCTTATCTGCAAGTTGTATACACACGTTGTTGTCCGGAACCAATGGCCCTGAAGTGACAGAAATCGGGATAACCGGAGGGAATGGCTTTGATGTGAGGATCACATGTGTTCACGGAGTGTTAATGCTTTGCTCCGGTGCTCTATTAAAAGGAGAACCTTAATTGCCAGTAGTTCCCTTGAGGCCCCACTGCAAACGGGCTGGCAGGACAAAAGATGTTGTGCAAGTTCTCATTGCGAGCACGTATGACTATATATGGAACACATGCCTAGGATTATCTAGTACTTGGATGCTTTATCTTATTTATCTGCAATTTCCCTATGTTCTGATTGCTATGTGAATTGTCTTGTCCATGCAACGCCCGTCCATCCATCCCTATGCCTACCGCACTCGAATCCTACTGTTTACTGCTATTGTTACTGCTGTCTTTACTTTACTACTGCTGCTACTTTACTATTGCTACTACAAAACTGTTGCTACTGATAAACTGCTGTGAGCAAGATTGTTTCTAGGTGCAGCTAGATTGACAACTCAGTTGTTAAGATGGTGAGGTTACCAAGATCAAGGAGCGTGTTGATAGTGGGGATGCTAAATGTTTCTCTGTTAATGATCAAGGTACTCTCTATTTCGGCAGTCATCTACTGGTGCCAAATGACCGAAAGATCATAGAGCTAATCCTTCGAGAAGCTCATGAATCACCTCTGTCCATTCATCCTGGTGGTACCAAGATGTATCGAGATCTTTGACAAAGATTCTTGTGGAGTGGAATGAAACCAGAAATTGCTCGCTTTGTTGATGAATGCGACGTATGTTCTCGTGTGAAGGTTGAACACCAAAGACCTGTTGGACTTCTGCAGCTACTATGTATCCCTGAGTGGAAATGGGATGAAATTGGTATGGATTTCATTACCGGACTTCCAAAAACATCTACATGGAATGATGCCATATGGGTAATAGTTGATCGGTTATCCAAGGTTGCTTGATACATTGCAAATGTATCTATAATTTTTGATGTTCCATGCATGGTTTTATCAAATTTCTTGTGTTTTGTCCACACTTTGGAGTACTTTTCATATATTTTCTTGGACTAACCTATTAACAAGAGCCATAGTGCCAGTTGCCTGTTTTCTGCTGTTTTTGGTTCCAGGAAAGTCAGAAAATGAATATTCTCGGAATTGGACGAGACAAAAGCCAAAAATCCTATTTCACCAGAAAACTCCCGGAGCCAGAATATGAGACAGAGTGGGGCTGGGGCCCAGCCACACCACCTGGCCATGCGGGCTGGGCCTGGCCATGCCAGGGGGTGGTCTGGCCACCCTAGACACCCCCTCGGTCTCCCTCTTCGCCTATAAGTTGCCTTCTGACCTAAAAACTCAAGGGGGTTCAACGTTTTTCCAGAAGGAGTTCCGCTCCGCCGCCACCATCAGATTCCACGAAACAGCACCAGAAACTCCGTTCCGGCACCCTGCCGGGACGGGGAATTGGAGGAGATCATCGCCATCATCATCACCATCGCTTCTCCATCGACCATCCATGTTCCCCCATCTATGAGTGAGTTATCCCCCGCTGTAGGCTATGGCGATGGTAGGGATTTGATGAGATCGTTCATGTAATGGCATCAGATTGTCAGGGCATGGTGCCTAGTATCTTCTATTAGTGCTTTATGACTTTGTTGCGACTTGTTATGCTTAATGCTTGTAACTAGGGCCCGAGTGCCATGATTTCAAATCTGAACATGTTATTGATTCATTATGATAGTATTGTTTATGGTCTTATCTGCAAGTTGTATACACATGTTGTTGTCCGAAACCAATGGCCCCAAAGTGACAGAAATCGGGATAACCGGAGGGAATGGCTTTGATGTGAGGATCACATGTGTTCACAGAGTGTTAATGCTTTGCTCCGGTGCTCTATTAAAAGGAGCACCTTAATTGCATGTAGTTCCCTTGAGGCCCCGCTGCAAACGGGCTGGCAGGACAAAATATGTTGTGCAAGTTCTCATTGCGAGCACGTATTACTATATATGGAACACATGCCTAGGATTATTTAGTACTTGGATGCTTTATCTTATTTATCTGCAATTGCCCTATGTTCTGACTGCTATGTGAATTGTCTTGTCCATGCAACGCCCGTCCATCCATCCCTATGCCTACCGCACTTGAATCCTACTGTTTACTGCTATTGTTACTGCTGTCTTTGCTTTATTACTGCTGCTACTTTGCTATTCCTACTACATAACTGTTGCTACTGATAAACTGATGTGAGCAAGATTGTTTCCAGGTGCAGCTAAATTGACAACTCAGTTGTTAAGGCTTATAAATATTCTTTGGCTCCCCTTGTGTCGAATCAATAAATTGGGTTTCACATCCCTCGAAAATACTGCGATACACCCCCTATACTTCTGGGTCATCAAGACTATTTTCTGGTGCTGTTGCCGGGGAGCATAGCTTTATTTATCAAGTTCACTTGGATTCTCTATTGTTCGTTGTTATCCATCCATCATGGGTAAGTCTCGTGATGGCAAGGTTCCTATTTTACCATCCACTACAAGAAGAGGTACGGTTCTGAACACCTTTGTTGCTCTTGACTCACCATCTGTTATGAGTAAGCTCGTTACACCACCACATACACATGTTACACACACTGCTACTACTGCTGAATCTGAAACTTCTGATGCTTATGATGCTGCTTCTACTATGCTTGATAAGAGTGGTTCATTAGGTCCTTTCCTAGATGCTACGATTGCTAGAACTATAGCTGGAAATATTGAAACTCCTAATGAAGACACTACTACTACACCTGTTAGTTCACCCGAGTCTAGTGAAAGTTATGATATTAAAGACGGTTATGTTGAGATGACCGATGAATTTATTAAAGAATGTAAAAACACCCATGATAGGAGCGCTGCTAAGAGTCTCCTTGAGAGGCGTACTATTAGACCCAAATTGTCTCCTATTGCTAAATTTGCTGCTTCTCCCATAAACATTAAAGATAAAGATTATGATTTCTCTCTCGATCTATCTTACATAGCTATTGTTGAGAAAGAACCTTTTTGTGGGACTAAGAATGAAAGTGCGGTAGCACATATGAATGAACTTTCTACCATGAGTGGATTGTTTTCTGATGATATTAAGATGCGTACTTACTTTGTTGCTAAGATTTTCCCCTTTTCACTGAAAGGAGAAGCTAAAACTTGGTTTAGTAATTTACCTCTTGGATCTATTGATAGCCCTGATTGCTTGATTAGTACTTTCCTGCAGAAATATTTTCCTCCAAGTGCTAGACATGCTATTTTGCAGGAACTTTTTGATTTTAAACAGGGAGAAAAAGAGATATTGCCTGAATCATGGGCAAGGTTTTGTGCTTTGATTCATGCACAGATTGGAAGTCCATTACCTAAGAATGAGCTTTTTGATATATTTTATAATGGACTAACTGAAGAATCTAGGATATACCTAGATAGTTGTGCTGATTGTGTTTTCAGGAATAGGACTCCCAAGGAAGCTGAGGAATTAATGGCTAAAATAAGCAAGAATTATGAAGACTGGACTCCTCCTGAACCAGCTATACCTGAAGTAATCATACCTGAATCAACTATTCCTGTACCTATTCCAATATCAAAGAAGAGGGGAGTTATTGAATTAAATGATGAAGTGATGAAGGAAGCTAAGAAATGTCTTAAGGAGAAGGGAATTAAAGCTGCAGATGTCAAGAATTTACCTCCTATAGAAGAACTATGTAAGCCTATCCCCTACTCATCCACTATTGAGGTACACTCTCTCCAACACTTTGATGAAGGTGATATCCCTTACCCTAAACCTCCTGATCAATGCTTAGAAGAATTCGATATATTTATTGTTAAGCAAGATAATTTTAATAAAAGGGTGCAAAATCTGAAGGGAATATGCCCGAGAGGTAATAATAAAGTGGTTATTATCTTATTCCATGTTTATGATAAATGTTTATTTTGCATGCTATAATTGTATTAATTGGAAACATTAATACATGTGTGTTTAATAAACAAAATACAAAGTTCCTAGTACTGCCTCTCTTATAAACTAGCATGTTGATTAACAAGATGATCAAGGTTTCCTGATCATGGACATTGGATGTTGTTAATAACGAGGTCACAACATTAGTTGAATGATGTGATGAACATTCATCCGAAGTATAGCATTACGATCAGAGTCATTATGTTTATATTTCTATAACATCATACAAAGTAATCTTAGTCCTTAGACCATGAGATCATGTTAATTGCTAACACCGAAAGAGTATCTTGATAACATCAAACGTCACACCGTAACAGGGTGACTATAAAGGTGGGTTCAGTGCTACGAAGGTGTTATGTTGAGGCTCATGGATCAAGAGTGGGATTTGTCCATCCCGATGACGGATAGATATACTCTGGGCCCTCTCAGTGATATCACATTAAGATAGCTTGCAAGCAAGTGATGTGATCACTAGAATGTTATATCACGGGAAGGAGAAAAGAATGTCGGCAACAAGATCAAACTAGGTATGGAGATACCGATGATCGAATCTCGGACATGTAATACATCACGAGACAAAGGGATTTACGTACTAGCGTTAAAGGTTCTCACGATCACAGAAGTCATCGTTGAATGTGTAGGAGTCAGTATGGATCTCCAGGTCCCGCTTATGATTATTGATCTGAGAGGGGTCTCAATCATGTCTGCATTATTCGCGAACCGTAGGGTGACACACTTAAGGGATACCGACACCATTTGGATCAAATATGTTTCAGATAAAGATTTAAGAAAGCGCTGTAATTATTTCAATAGACAACGAAACTGTTTCAGGTGAAATTGCTGAAATTGGTTCTACATGTAATATTGAAATGTTGCAGGGGGTTTTATGTGAATGTTTGTTAATTAAAGTAATTAACAAAATTCTGAATAAAATTAATAAAAGAGTTTTATTAAATGAGAGAGCATTAAATTTGGAGAAATTTAATGCATTTAAAGTGGAGACTTTAAAAGAGAATGTGAAGGGCCATTTTAATGTGGAGGGGGTTACCACCACATGAATGGGGGAGGTGAAGGGACACCCTCCCCTCCTCCTATAAAAGGCCCCCTCTCACTCCTTCTTCCACACACCTCCTCGTGAAGGATCTCTCTCCCCCTCTAGTATTATTCCCCCATGGTCTCGGATTAGCGAGATACATGTTCCCGGTGGCTTTATCTGGAAAGGAGTTGCTGCTTTTGCTGCTTCGCTGGAGCGAGGGATGGAGGTTGTCGGGGTACCAGACGTGTGTGCGATCACGGATGCACCGCTGCTTTGTGGTGCTGGACTTGGTGGTGTTGGACTTGCTAGAGCTTGATCTGAAGGACGTGCTGGAGCCGGACCTGCTAGACTTCATCACGATCTTGAGATCGGCAAGTGTACGACTACATCATCCACGAGTTCCAACTCGTTAACAAAGCTTTGTCATCTTCGAGGGTAAGTTCTCTATGGATGTATATCCACCCGTTGCATCTATCTAGTAGATAGATCTTGGTGTATAGTTCCCATTGTAGGAAATTTTTTGTTTTCTATGCTGCGAACCCCAACTGTGGTATCAGAGCCTGATCTATGCGTAGGTGCTTTGCATGGGTAGAACACATAAGAGTATGTGGGTGGTGATGATCATGTTATTGCTTCTTATATGTATTTTGGATATTGGTGGCATAGTGGGATGAAGCAACCCGGACCAACCTTACATGTCATCGTACATGAGACCGGTTCCACGACTGACATGCAACTAGTTTTGCATAAGTGGCGGGCAGGTGTATGTCTCTCCTACTATAGTCAATATCTGATTTACAACGAGTTGCTAATAACTTGGTTATCATAGTTGTGGTTCCATGTTCGTAGGTAACACCGGTTCTATCTCCGAAAGCCCTAAGCCACGTAAAACTTGCAATTGATAAATTAGAGGCATCTAGTTTAGATCGTTGTTGGGCTAGTGTCTTGATATGGTATTGTTGTAAGTAGATGTATGATAGATACTCTTACAACACACTCAATGTGTAAGTTCCATAGACCTTGGCCTTACACACAAAGGAATGATAGAGATCATACCATGATGCATATGATAGAGATCAAATGCATGGACCATATCATCTCACTTTACACATTAGATGTTTGCATCTTATATTGCTAGTTTGGCATTTTAGTAGCATTTTAAGATGATCCCTCATTCAGATATCAAGATAAAAATGTGTTATTCCTTAAGTATGCACCGTTCTATGGATCGTGTTTCGAGACATCACGTGATGATCGGGTGTAATCGAATCTACGCTTTCATACAACGGGTGTAAGACAATTTTACACACGAGAGTACTAAGGTTCTTACTTGGCGAGCCTAGCATGTACAGACATGGCCTCGGAACACGGACCGAAAGGTTAAGCATGAGTCATATATTTGATATGATGGCCATATTGATGCTCGCCTTTGAAGCTACACCGACTCACGTGATGATCGGACTTGGTGTAGTGGATTTGGTTCATGTAATCACCAAAAAGGCACGAGGGATGTCGTTTTTGAGTGGGAGTTCATTTCTAATTTGGATTAGTCGAACTCAATTTGTCATAAACTAAATCGAAGTGAATTGTCATAATTTGTTGTAGTCATTGGCGTCTGTTCACTACCTTATGCTTAGTTTTAATTGAGATAATAGAACTAGAGAATTCTGGATATTTACTTTACGAACTAGTATCGTATTGTTTTGAATGTCAATTTAAAGTTTATAAGTCCTATTGCAAACTTTCAGCAAACTCTATTTACTCCATGAAGTTTAATAAGTAGTATTAAATCAAGAGTAAGAATTCCAATGTTAGTATCTAAAGTATCATGTTTTCCTCCATGATTATTGATATTCAAAAGTTGTTTTAATATCAAGATTGTATAGGAGCTGAAAATTGTTTCAGAAACCATCATGTGTGAAAGATATTGTGATATCTGAAACAATGTTTTTGGTTGCATTATGATAGAGTATAATTTAGCAAAATACATGTTCTCATATTGTATGAGAATTTGTGAAGGATGGAGATGCTAGGCATCTGAATCTCCCAAAAGGTTTTGGGAACTAAAATTATACTCGTCATTCTTCCTTATAGGCTATAGTAGCTTGATCATGAAAGTTGTCATGATAAGGATGAATAGAAGATATAAGTAAAATGTTTAGTACACTAAAAGATTACTAAAGAATGGATTTTTGAAAGAACACCAAACATTTGATGATGGTGATCCACTTCAAAGTGCAAGTCCAACGGTATTAGTATTTTACTATATACAAGCTTTGTACCATGTGTCATGTGAATGACACCACTATTGATGTTGATAGATTCTTTTAAAAGAAAAGGAATTGCTAAAAGAGAATCTATAAAATATTTGGCAGAAAATAAAAGGTTGGAGATGTCCAACTTAGGTATATAGAAGATATACATGTTATGGCTATATTCCTTGCTTGTTAAACAATGTGGTTCTTAGGTATTGGATACAGAATTGGTTGGTGTGAAGTATCATACAGAACAACACAATTCATGAACTGCAATGGCCTAAGTAACTGGCAAGAGAATAAGTGATGATGTTCATCAAAAACAAATAAAGTGTTATTGTGTTTTTTGTTGTCGTCAAACCTAGCCTTCAAGATTTGTTTTAATAATTGTTATTTTGTTCCGGTATTACGAGAACAATGGTTGTTCAAATAATTACCGTATTCCATAAAGGATGGATGAACTTTTACAAGTCTAGTGGGATAAATCACATCCATAAACACTATTGCTAAAATGTCGCAAGACAAATGATTGAAAGATCACTTATGAAGTGACATCGCTGTTTAAATTATATTGGAAATAAAACATGAAGAAACTCCATGTTGATGGATTTTTGGAGTCTTTGATTTTGATCAACTAATGCTTGTGAGACTTTCCTTGAGATAATTGAAACTCCGTCCATAGGCCAAAGAGGAACGGGTGACTAACTTATCAGATATTATACATATTGATGTATATAGTCCATTATATGTAGCCATATGCGATGGATCTTTTTGCTTCATATGCTTTCTCTAGAAATTTGAGTGAATATATCTATATATTTACTTAATAAGGAAGAAGTATGAAACATTTGAAAATTGTTCAAAGTCTTTCAAGATGAAGTGAAAAATCATTGTAACAAGAAAATAAAAGAGTTTATGATTTGATCATAAAGGAAGATATTTAAGTTACATGTTTAGCAAAACACTTAAGATTTGAGGAATTGTTCCATGATTTGTGTTTCCCGGTAAACCATAGGAGTATGGCATATTCGAGAGATGAAATCAAACCATGTTTGACATGGTAAGATCAAAGGTGTCATTTATAAAACTGCCATTTTGTTTTAAGGATTGAAGCTTTAGAGACTACCGCTTTTACACTGAAAAGAGCACCATCGTGATCCGTTGAAATGACACCATATAAGTTATGGTTTGGGATAAAACCCGAATTGTCTTTTCTTAAATTTTGGTATGCTATGCATAAGTAAAATGTTTACAACCAAAGTCGGATAAGCACGTCTTTGTTGGTTATCCCAAAGAATTTGTTGGGAATTTCTCGATAACACTGAGGACAAAAGAGTTTGTTACTTGGAACGTCAAGTTTCTTGAGAAGGAATTTTTCGCGAAAAGTTAAGTGGGAGGAAAATAGAACTCTGATAAGGTTGTTGAACCTTAGCTATATGTGCTAAGTAGCGCAACACCGGAAAGTGTCCCAGTGGCGGCCACAATGCTCATGGCTCCCGTGATTACAAAGGGTGTGATCTTGGAGATTAGAGTTCCTATTGAACCATGTGGGTCGGTAAGAATCAAATAGTAAGATTTGAAACAGAAGTCGTTATTGTTTTGACAATGATGAACCGACTGCATGCAAAGAAGCGATGATGGCCCCTGACTCCATAAAATGACTAGAAGTCATAGAATCCGTGATAGTATCCATACACGAGAAATCAAGTTTCTGAACTTGGAAGACCCTCCGGAAAGGCGTGAAGCCTATCGGTCGTGTTTGGATCTATAAAGAAATAGACATGGATGTTTAACATCTGTGAAATAGTCGACATGTCGGAAAGAAGTTTACGACAATGTTCAAGGAGTTGACTATGACAAGATTTGATCTTTCATAAGCGATATTTAGTATTGACGGATTAATGTAGCAACCACTACATATAATTTGATGTATGGTAGTTGAACAAACAAAACAATGTTCTTCTAATAGAATGGTTACCTAGGACGTGTATAAGACACGGTTCGAAGGGTTTTGTTAATTCAAAGGGTGCTAAAAGGGCATGCAAACTTCAATAGTTGAAGTAAGCATAGCAGAGTTGGAATCTTCACCATGATGAAACTGTTAAAAGAGTTTAAATTCATTGGAGATAATGAAGATGCTTGCATTTGCAAGAAATTAAGTGGGAGCGCTGAGACATATTTCTAATACATTATGTAGAGGACATATTGTTCATTGGAAATGATGTATCTTGTATTGACACAAGTTAAGAATTTCATTAAATTAAGATTTCGATGAAAGACTTGGGCAAAACGGGAATATTTGGCATCAATATCTATATGGATAGATTGAGGCGCTAATATGGTTGTACCAGACATACATATATGAGATATTGAAAGGGTTCAATATGGAAACAACAAGAAAGGTTCTTGCTGCATGGAAAGGATTGTATCAAGATTCAAGTGTTTCAACACTTGGTGAGTAAAATCACATGAAGATTTTGATCGATTATACCGTGATATGTATATATCCAGAATGTCCTATGCTCTAAATGTTATGAGCACATACCAGAATGATTCATAAGATGATCATTGTACAATAGTAAAGATATTCTTATGAGCTTTGGAAGAACTAAGAATATATCATGTATAAGTGACAAATAGTTAAAGGTAGTTCATTGTAAAGTGTTACATTGATACTAATTTTGTCACAAGATACAAATTAAATTTATCTCAATTTAGACTATGGGTGGCACAATGTAATGGAAAGGAGGTTCCATGATGGATTTGGATAAGTTCCAAAGTTGAAACATTGTGACGGATACTACAACAAAAGGCTAAGTATATGACTGCTATAGTAGCAGCAAAGGAGGGCATTTGTGTTAAGAAGTTTGCTATCAAACTAGGTGTGGTTCAAAGTGGGCTAATACTATAAAGATATATTGTATGACAATAATATCAACATATTTTAACCCGAACGAACTAAAGGTCTCACCAAAGGACCAAATTTATACAATGCCATCTCATTTGAGAATGAGTGATGCATAGAGACACAAAGACATGCAAATACACACGGACCCGAAACTGTTAGATCCGGACATTATGTTAACCACTAGCAAACGCGTATATTCAACACCTAGGTGTTGTATATACAAGTTTACAAACTAGATTCTTGACTCTAGTGCAAGTGGGAGACTAAAGGGAATATGCCCGAGAGGCAATAATCAAGTGGTTATTATCTTATTCCATGTTTATGATAAATGTTTATTTTGCATGCTATAATTGTATTAATTGGAAACGTTAATACATGTGTGTTTAATAAACAAAATACAAAGTTCCTAGTACTGCCTCTCATACAAACTAGCTTGTTGATTAACAAGATGATCAAGGTTTCCTGATCATGGACATTGGATGTTGTCAATAACGAGGTCACAACATTAGTTGAATGATGTGATGAACATTCATCCGAAGTATAGCATTATGATCAGAGTCATTATGTTTATATTGCTATAACATCATACGAAGTAATCTTAGGTCTTAGACCATGAGATCATGTTAATTGCTAACACCGGAAGAGTATCTTGATAACATCAAACATCACACCATAACAGGGTGGCTATAAAGGTGGGTTCAGTGCTACGAAGGTGTTATGTTGAGGCTCATGGATCAAGAGTGGGATTTGTCCATCCCGATGATGGATAGATATACTCTGGGCCCTCTCAGTGATATCACATTAAGATAGCTTGCAAGCAAGTGATGTGATCACTAGAATGTTATATCACGGGAACGAGAAAAGAGTGCATGTCGGCAACGAGATCAAACTAGGTATGGAGATACCGGTGATCGAATCTCGGACATGTAATATATCGCGAGACAAAGGGATTTACTTACTAGCGTTAAAGGTTCTCACGATCACAGAAGTCATCGTTGAATGTGTACGAGTCAGTATGGATCTCCAGGTCCCGCTTCTGATTATTGCTCTGAGAGGGGTCTCGATCATGTCTGCATTATTCGCGAACCGTAGGGTGACACACTTAAGGGATACTGACACCATTTGGAGCAAATATGTTTCAGATAAAGATTTAAGAAGGTGCTGGAATTATTTCAATAGACACCGAAACTGTTTCGGGTGAAATTGCTGAAATTGGTTCTGCATGTAATATTGAAATGTTGCAGGGGGTTTTATGTGAATGTTTGTTAATTAAAGTAATTAACAAAATTCTGAATAAAATTAATAAAAGAGTTTTATTAAATGAGAGAGCATTAAATTTGGAGATATTTAATATATTTAAAGTGGAGACTTTAAAAGAGAATGTGAAGGGGCATTTTAATGTGGAGCGGGTTACCACCACATGAATGGGGAGGTGAAGGGACACCCTCCCCTCCTCCTATAAAAGGCCCCCCTCTCACTCCTTCCACACACCTCCCCGTGAAGGATCTCTCTCCCCCTCTAGTATTATTCCCCATGGTCTTGGATTAGCGAGATACATGTTCCCGGTGGCTTTATCTGGAAAGGAGTTGCTGCTTCCGCTGCTTCGCTAGAGCGAGGGATGGAGGTTGTTGGGGTACCGGACATGTGTGCAATCATGGATGCACCGCTGCTTTGCGGTGCTAGACTTGGTGGTGCTGGACTTGCTGGAGCTTGATCTGAAGGATGTGCTGGAGCCGGACCTGCTGGACTTCATCACGATCTTGAGATCGGCAAGTGTACGACTACATCATCCACGAGTTCCAACTTGTTAACAAAGCTTTGTTGTCTTCGAGGGTAAGTTCTCTATGGATGTATATCCACCCGTTGTTTGTATCTAGTAGATAGATCTTGGCGTATAGTTCCCATCGTAGGAAATTTTTTGTTTTCTATGTTGCGAACCCCAACAAAATCATCTAATGGAAAACACTAGAGGTATTGTTGAGTTGAAAGATATTGTGGGAAGAACCTCTAATGATGTTAAAATGATTGTTAAACACTTTCAAATGGTTCAAACTCAAATATATCAACTCATTAAAGTGCAAAAAGACTTGCTAATTAGCGCTGTTAAAGAAAAAATGCTTATGAAATTAGAACTAGAAGTGGTGCTGCTACCCAGGATCCTCTATATCCCGAGGGGCATCCCAAAAGAATTGAGCAGGATTCTCAACAAGCTGAAAATAGTGGTACTACTCGTAAGAAAAGAAAAAAGAAGCATAAAACTATTGTAGAACCCTCTGAACCTGCTATAGATCCTAATAGTATATCTGTCTCTGATGCTGAAACCGAAAGTGGTAATGAATAAAATGATGTTCCTAATGAAGAAAAAGTTGAAGAAGAACCGGAAAAGCACAGTAAGAATACTAAATACACTAAAGAAGATTTTATTGCTAAGAAACATGGTAGTGAAAGAGAGCCTTGGGTCCAAAAACCTATGCCTTTCCCTGATAAGAAACACAAGTCAAAGGAAGATGAACACTATAATAAGTTTTGTGAGTGGATGAAACCTTTATTCCTACAAATTCCTTTGACTGATGCTATTAAACTGCCTCCTTACTCAAAGTATATGAAGGATATTGTCTCGAATAAAAGGAAGATCCCTAATGAAGAAATTTCTACTTTGCTTGCTAATTATTCCTTTAATGGTAAGGTTCCAAAGAAACTTGGAGACCCATGGATTCCAACTATTCCTTGATCTATTAAAAATAGTTATGTTAGAACTGCTTTGTGTGATTTGGGAGCTGGAGTTAGTGTTATGCCTTTCTCTCTCTCTATAAGAGACTTCAACTGGAAAAATTAATACCAACTGATATATCTTTGCAAATGGCTGATAAATATACCACTATTCCTGTTGGTATATGTGAGGACGTACCTGTTCAGGTGGCTCCTAATTGCTTGATATTAACTGATTTTGTTGTGCTTGAAATGCCTGAAGATGATAATATGTCTATTATTCTTGGGAGACCTTTTCTTAATACTGCAGGAGCTGTTATTAATTTTAATCAAGGAAATGTGACCTTCAATGTTAATGACAAGGAACATACTGTCTATTTCTCGAAGAAGATTGATAGGACTTATGGTTTGAATTCAATGTGAGGGCATCCAAGTTGGAGAAATATATTGTCCCATACCAAGAGAAAAATTTGAAACTATTATGATTGGGACCATTGCTATCAAAGTTGAGGTAACATAATCATTAGTGGAATACAAAGTTTTGTCTCATATAAAATTGTTTTGGTAACAAGACCTGATCAACCTTGTTAACAAAAGGATTTCATTGAACAAAACAATGTTTTCACCATGATTATCTTCGCTTACTTCTATTTTATCCATTTTAGTTTTAGCTTTCATTTAGTTTTGTTTTTGTTGTTAGTTGCTTGCATGTTAGAGTGTCTTAGAACTTTTGTAGTTCTAGCCTTGTTTTGTCATTGCATCATTCCAAAAAAAAATCTTTCTGTCATAAAATCATTCATCTATGCCTGAAAAATGCCCAAAAATAAAGTGTCTCAAAAAATTCCAGAAAATTCATATTAAATTTTTTCGTGAAAAAAGGGGCAGAGGATTGCCTGGAAGGTACCAGGGGGCCCACCAGGCAGGCACACCACCTGGTGGCATGGCCTGCCCTGGGTGGAGCCATGCCATGGTGTGGGCCACCCCTGGCCCTCCACTCACTCTCTCACTTGCCACTTTCTTCTCTCTCCTGAGTAAACTCTAGTTCATTGCTCAAAATCGCGTTCTTGCTGTGCTTGCCCTCGATTTTTCGATCTCCTTGCTCAGCCCATCTTTGCTGCTGAAATTTGGAGCATTTGTTCTCCGGTATGTGACTCCTCCGTGTGTCCAAGTAGATTTGTGTTTAGTGGATTATATCTTGAGTATTTTGCTGTTGTAGGTGACAGGTTATGAGAGCTTGTAAGCTTGTTTGATGCTTAGAGATATAGTTTTGATGCATGTTTAGGCCTCTTACAAGTCCCTATGAGTAGTGTCCTTCATTATATTCACTTTGCAATCACTTGTTTAATAGGTGTTTAAATTTCAGAATAGAAGATGAATGAGCATCAACTAAACCAGCATGAACTATGGGTGCCTAAGGTTATGAAGGTTCACCGAGAGGAGGAAGTTTTTCCTTCGATTTATCCATGCTCTGAGTTCATGAGAGCTGCAGGAATTCTTCAGGATTTCCACACTTTGGTTTCTAATGCAGGATTGGAGCACTTTTTGGAAGATGAACCTTGTCAATTTGTGAAGCTAACCATGTCTGTGGTGTAGGACTTTCAATTTAGTTACTCTTTGCCTAACCCGATGGTCCACTATAAAATTTACAATATTGATGTCGACCTTTCTCTCAATGACTTCTGTGCAGCTATTAAGGTACCTCGGTGGGGATCATGTAGAAGGATTAAAGAGCGACCTGAACCACTCATGGATTTATACGCAGAAATTTGCCAAGGGAGCAGCTTCTCGAAGGAGAGTGCGAAAATCTGTAACATTCATCTCCCCTCCACTCGCTACTTTGCCTACTTTATTGCCAAGTGTGTTCTTGCTAGGAAAACTGCCAATAAGTTATCTTCATATGATCTAGCATTTATCTCTACTGCTCTTAAACGAGATAGGTCTTACAACTTGGGTGCTTTGATAGCTTTCCGTCTTGCCGCTAACCGCGAGAAAGGTGGAATTTGTGGAGGCCTCATTGCTTCTCGTTTACTAGCATTGCATGGTTTAGTGCCTCATCATCTAGACCTACAGTTTCCCATAGAAAGGCTTGATGTTAATTCCATGATACAGCATAAATTTGTTTCTTCATGGGCTAGTTTGAGTGAGTTGTCTTATGAAATAACTTTTCTCAAAGCTGGTTGGAGAAGGAGCAAGTCTGAGCGTGTTGTCCTTTTGCCTGCACTTGTTTTGTGTAACCTTGATAACAGGGTAGGGTGGTCACTCACGGAAGAGGAGCTTGATACGTACTTGGGAGAGCTCTCCCAACTGGAGCAGGATACTAGAAGGGAGGTCAGAGATGATTCGGTCCAGCCCTCGAATGAGGGGGAGTCTTCATATCAGTAGCCTACTTATGATTGGGGAGCTTCTTCTTCGTCCCACGGGCCTAACTACGATCATTCTCACAATGACCCGCCTACTTGGAACCCTTACCCGTATCTGGATTGACACCCACTTAGGCCAAAATCCTAAGCTTGGGGAGAGGTACACCGACACCACACTCATCTCCATACCATTTTGCATCGGTACTTTGTATATTCATGTTTTGTTCTCTTTTTAGTTTTCATTCTTTCTTTGCTTTTGCTTTCTAAAACACAAAAAGACCAAAAATATTTCTGTTGTTTCTCTTTGGTTTGCTTCTTTTTATTTTTGCTTTGGTTTGTTTTTCCCTTTCTGCTTTGTTTGAACTATTCGAAAAACCCAAAAATATTTTGCTTTGCTTGTTCTTCCTTTTTGGTTCTTGTTTAAAAAATCGAAAACACCAAAAATATTTGTTGTTCTTCTTTGGTTTTGTGAGTTTGTTGCAGGGTTCAGT
The DNA here is from genome assembly GCA_916181665.1 of Avena sativa. NCBI lineage: Eukaryota > Viridiplantae > Streptophyta > Magnoliopsida > Poales > Poaceae > Avena > Avena sativa. The sequence continues at coordinate 692,698,754 of OV702289.1, forward strand.
GGTTCTCAGTGGGATTTGGTTTCATATTATTATTCAAGCCACACAAGTGAAGAGCAATAATGAGGATTAATGACAACTTGAGGTGTGGTAAGAGGCTGGTAACAAACTCTATTTGTTTTCATTTTTGTACATATACTCATCATAGTGGGCATGCTTAGTCTGTTCATGTAGGGTGTATGTTATTCATGGATGCTTAGTAGTTCTTGCTTTTTCATGATTAGTTTTAGCTTTCTAATAGCTTGTAGCATGGCATATGAGTGTTTGCTTGCATTATTCTATTCATAACTTGGTATGACACCGTGGTATCCTCCTCTGAATGTTTCGTTTGAATTGACTTTGCACATGCTCACGCATGCATATGACTGAAATAATCAGTTAAGCCTCGATGAATTATTTTGCCTTGAGGGTCTTGAATCACTTTCATGCCATGATTAGTCCTATTTTGTTGCAAGCATGATTATGATAGCTATTGCTCTCTCGTTTGTCGCTCCCTTACTATTGCTAGCCTTCACTTACACTGAGTATGTTTTACTCATGTTTCCAACTCCCTAAAACCAAATATTGCCAAAGTGTCCACCATACCTACCTATTAGCATCATTTGCTATTTACGTGCATATTCAATATGCCCTGTTTTCTTCCGAATAAAATGTTTGCTTGTTATGAGAAAGCTAGTTAGTAAAGCTCTCACGAACTTGATGGAACACTTTATTTTCTGCACTTAATAAACCTGAACCATTGTGACTGTCCATGAAAGTTATATGCTTGCAAATTATATGCTGGGGATTAGCAGAACTGTGCTATCACGGGGAACGCTTTCAACACCTGTAAATATATACCTAGTTGATACCATGCTCTTTTGTTTGCAGATGTCGTCGGTGTGAAATAAAAGGGGAGCTTGTAAGTCCATGGAGTTATGTATGTGTGTTAGAGAAACGACTGGGCCGCTGGTCTAATCCATGCCGTCATGGTGGAAACCTACAACGTAACCATAATGATATCTATGAAGCATTCTTATTATAAAAAAATAGAGAGATAGCTATTGAGAAAAAAGAAAAGAAAAAAAAGAGATTTGAGAAAAGAGGAAAGCGAGAAAAAAGCACCATTTTCCCATGGTAAATAAGAAGATTGCTGAGATACTCATTGTCTGCTTGCCTTGTCATTTTGATATGGGGATTCTTCCGTATCATCGGGCAAGGGGTACCCCGTTGGCGGTTCTCTATGATACACACGTATTTACGATGACAAGAACTTACAGGTAACTAAAGTTGAGTAGCATGAGGAGCGGCCCTTGTACTCAAGGGACATGGGATTTCTAGTTTATAGTCTATCAAGCATATAACTCAGATTGGACCTCACTTTCACCTTAACCATATTAAAGATGCTTATGATAGGGGCAATGAGAGGTCAAAGCTAATGAGTACCATACTTTCAGCATTTGGAAGCCTTTCAAACTATTCAAAACCTTTTCATTTCCTTGTTGAGTCTCCACTTATTCTACGAGCACTTCCTTGCGAGCATAGTTGTCATTCTTTGTGCCTGTCTCATTACTTGATTATTTGTGTTATGACTTTGATGCTTGTATCTTTGACATCTTTACTTCTAGTCTTCACCTGAACTTCAGAGGTGCCTTGGCATTCATAATCAAAGGCAAGCGAGATACCACTCTTTCATACCTTGTTACGAGCATTGTAATGTTGGTTATATTTATACTTCATGCTACTTATTATTTTTAAGTTGGAACCTCTCCATAGCTTGCAATGCCTACTAAGTAAACTTAGTTGCATACTCTTTATTATGAATTGTCTAAGTAGCTAATCACATGCTAAGAATATATACATCATATGAACCAAATGTGTTCATGAAAGTTTCTTTTATCGCACTCAGTTTTCAACTGAATTGCTTGAGGACAAGAAATAAGCTAAGCTTGGGGGGAGTTGATACGTCCAAAATGTATATACTTCCCCGAACACTTTGAAGGAAATATGCCCTGAGAGGCAATAATAAAGTTGTTATTATGTATTCCTTGTATATGATAGATGTTTATTTTGCATGCTATAATTGTATTGATAGGAAACATCAATACATGTGTGTTTAATAAACAAAAAGGGTTCCTAGTTATACCTCTCTTATAGACTAGCTTGTTTATTAACAAGATGATCAAGGTTTCCTGATCATGGACATTGGATGTTGTTAATAATAAGGTCACAACATTTGTGAAATGATGTGATGAACATTCATCCGAAGTATAGCATTACGATCAAGTCATTATGTTTATATTGCTATAACATCATACGAAGTAATCTTTATCCTTAGACCATGAGATCATGTTAATTGCTAACATCGGAAGAGTATCTTGATAACATCAAACGTCACACCATAACAGGGTGACTATAAATATGGGTTCAGTACTACGAAGGTGTTATGTTGAGGCTCATGGATCAAGAGTGGAATTTGTCAATCCAGATGACGGATAGATATACTCTGGGCCCTCTCAGTGATATCACATTAGGATAGCTTGCAAGCAAGTGATGTGATCACTAGAATGTTATATCACGGGAACGAGAAAAGAGTGCATGTCGGTAACGAGATCAAACTAGGTATGGAGATACCGATGATCGAATCTCGGACATGTAAAATATCGAGAGACAAAGGGATTTAGTTACAAGCGTTAAAGGTTCTCACGATCACAGGAGTCATCATTGAATGTGTAGGAGTCAGTACGGATCTCCATGTCCCGCTGCTGATTATTGATCGGAGAAGGGTCTCGATCATGTCTGCATTATTCGCGAACCGTAGGGTGGCACACTTAAGAGTTACCGGACACCATTTTGGAGCATATATGTTTCAGACGAAAGAATTGCAAAGCGCAGGAATTGTTTCAATAGAAACCGGAAATTGTTTCGGGTGAAATTGTAGAAGGTGGTTCTGCATGTGATATTGAAATATTGCAAGGGGCTATATGTGAATGTTTGTTAATTAAAGTAATTAACAAAATTCTGAATAAATTTAATAAAAAGAGTTTTATTAAATGAGAGAGCATTAAATTTGGAGAAATTTAATGCATTTAAAGTGGAGACTTTAAAAGGGAATGTGAAGAGGCATTTTAATGTGGAGGGGTTACCAGCACATGAATGGGGGAGGTGAGGGGTCACCCCCACCCCCCACCCCCATGCGCCGGCCATGGAGAGAGGGGGCACCCCCCTCCTCCTATAAAAGGCCACCCATTCCCTCCTTCATTCCCACAGCTCCTTGTGAAGGATCTCTCTTCCCCTCTAGAATTATTCCCCCATGGTCTCGGATTAGCGAGATACATGTTACCGGTGGAATTTCGTCTGGAAGGAGTTGCTGCTTCCGCTGGATCGCTGGAGCGAGGAGGTGGAGGTTGTCCGGTGGCTTGAACGTGTGTGCGAGTGCGGATGCGCTGCTGAGTTGCGGCGCTCGGACTAACTCACGATCTTGAGATCGGCAAGTGTACGACTACATCAACCACGAGTTCCTACTCGTTAACAAAGCTCGTTGTCTTCGAGGGTAAGTTCTCCATGGATGTATGTCCACCCATTGCTCTGTATCTAGTAGATAGATCTTGGCGTATAGTTCTCATCGTAGGAATTTTTTTGTTTTCTATGCTGCGGACCCAGCAGTGGTATCAGAGCCTGATCTAAGCGTAGGTGCTTTGCACGGGTAGTACACATATGTTTATATGTGGGCGATGATGATCATGTTATTGCATCTTCTATGTACTTTGGATATTGGTGGCATAGTGGGATGAAGCGGCCCGGGCCAACCTTACGTGTCATCGTACATGAGACCGGTTCCACGACTGACATGCAACTAGTTTTGCATAAGTGGCTAGCGGGTGTCTGTCTCTCCTACTATAATCAATGTCTGATTTACAACGAGTTGCTAATAACTTGGTTATCCTTGTTGTGGTTCATGTTCATAGGTTAGACAGGTTCTATCTCCGAAAGCCCTAAGCCACGTAAAACTTGCAATTGATAAATTAGAGGCGTCTAGTTTAGATCGTTGCTGGGCTAGTGTTTTGATATGGTATTGTTGTAAGTAGATGTATATTAGATACTCTTACAACTCATTAACGTGTAAGTTCCATAGACCTTGGCCTTACACACAAAGGAATGATAGAGATCATACCACGATGCAAATGATAGAGATCAAATGCATGGACCATATCACCTCACTTCACACATTAGATGTTAGCATCTTATATTGCTAGTTTGGCGCTTTTGGTAGCATTATAAGATGATCCCTCATTTAGATATCAAGATAAAATGTGTTCTTCCTTAAGTATGCACCATTTTGTGGATCGTGTTTTGAGGCATCACGTGATGACCGGGTGTTCTCAACTCTACGCTTTCATACAACGGGTGTAAGACAGTTTTACACACGCAAATACTAAGGTTCTTACTTGACGAGCCTAGCATGTACAGACATGGCCTCGGAACACGGACCGAAAGGTTAAGCATGAGTCATATAGTTGATATGATGCCCATATAGATGCTCGCCTTTGAAGCTACACCGACTCACGTGATGATCGGACTTGGTGTAGTGGATTTGGTTCATGTAATCACCAAAAGGACACGAGGGATGTCGTTTTTGAGTGGGAGTTCATTAGTAATTTGGATTAGTTGAACTCAATCTATCATAAACTTAGTCTAAATATACTTTACAAATTCTGCTGTAGATGGCACCACCTGCTTTTAATTTCAATGTGTTCATGGAGAAAGAGAAACTTGCTGCGAATGGTAGCAACTTCACCAATTGGGCTATGAATTTGAGGATTCTCCTCACTGCTGCACAAAAGCAATATGTGCTAGATGCGCCGCTAGGCCCCCCACCAGCTCCTGATGCCCCCGACGAGGAAAAGAACGTTTATATAACTCGTCAGGAGGACCACAACTTAGTTCGTTGCGGCATACTGTATGGGCTAGAGCCAGAACTTCGAAAACGTTTCGAAAATGGCAATGCCTTTGATACCATGGGAGAATTGAAAATGATTTTCGATACCCATGCTGTCGTAGAGAGTTATAATGCTACAGAAAAGTTCTTTAGCTGCATGATGGAGGAAAACAGCTCCGTTAGTGAGCACATACTCAAAATGTCTGGGTACGCCGATAAGCTTGTGTCCGTGGGAATAACGATTCCCATTGACTTAGGCATACATCGTGTTCTCCAATCTCTGCCACCTAGCTACAAGAGCTTCGTGATGAACTATAATATGCAGGGCATGAAGAAGTCTCTTCCGGAGCTTCTGTCAATGCTTAAGACTGCAGAAGTGGAGATTAGGAAAGAACATCAAGTGTTGATGATCAATAAGACCACCGATTTCAAGAAGGACAAGAAAGGCAAGCAGAAGGGAAAGAAGGGCGGCAAATCTGTTGCCACGCCTGAAAAGAAACCCCGAGCTGGCCCTAAGTCTGACACCGAGTGCTACTATTGCAAGGGGACTGGCCATTGGAAGCGCAACTGCCACAAGTATTTGGCGGACAAGAAGTCCAGCAAGGCAAACAAAGGTATATGTGATATACATGTTATTGATGTGTACTTGACTAGTACTCGCAGTAGCACCTGGGTATTTGATACGGGATCGGTTGCTAATATATGTAACTTGGTTCAGGGGCTGCGGAACAAGCGACAACTAGCAAGGGATGAGGTCACGATGCGGGTCGGCAATGGATCAAAAGTTGATGTGATCGCCGTCGGAATGCTGCCTCTCCATATGCCGTCGGGATTAGTTATAAACCTGAATAATTGTTATTTGGTGCCTGCACTGAGCATGAACATTGTATCCGGATCGTGTTTGATGCAAAGTGGTTATTCATTTAAGTCTGAAAACAATGGTTGTTCGATTTATATGAATAATATATTTTATGGTCATGCACCTGTGTTGAATGGTTTATTTCTGTTGGATCTCGATAGTAGTATTGCGTGTATTCATAATGTTGATGCTAAAAGGATTAAACTTGATAATGATATATCTACATATATGTGGCACTGCTGTCTAGGTCATATTGGCAGTAAACGCATGAAGAAACTCCATTCTGGTGGACTTTTGGAATCACTTGATTTTGAATCATTTGATACATGTGAGCCATGCCTTATGGGCAAGATGACTAGAACGCCGTTTTCCAGTTCAATGGAACGGGCGACAGATTTATTGGAAATCATACATACTGATGTGTGTAGACCAATGAGTGTGTCGGCGCAAGGTGGATATCGTTATTTTGTTACTTTCACGGATGATTTGAGTAGATATGGGTATATCTATTTGATGAAACACAAGTCTGAAACTTTTGAAAAGTTCAAAGAATTTTAGAATGAAGTGGAAAATCATCGTAACAGAAAGATCAAATTTCTACGGTCCGACCGTGGAGGAGAGTATCTTTGTTACGAGTTTAGCACACATATGAAAGATTGTGGAATAGTTTCACAACTCACGCCTGCTGGAACACCACAACAATGGTGTGTCAGAACATCGTAATCGTACTTTATTGGATATGGTTCGATCTATGATGTCTCTGACTGACTTGCCACTATCATTTTGGGGTCATGCACTGGAAACCGCTGCATTCACTTTAAATAGGGCATAAATCCGTTGAAAAGACACTGTATGAATTATGGTTTGGAAACAAACCTAAGCTGTCATTTCTTAAAGTTTGGGGATGCGATGTTTATGTGAAGAAACTTCAACCAGATAAACTCGAACCCAAAGCGGAAAAATGTGTCTTCATAGGATACCCTAAGGAAACGATTGGGTATACCTTCTATCACAGATCCGAGGGCAAGGTCTTTGTTGCCAAGAATGGATCCTTTCTTGAGAAGGAGTTTCTCGCGAAAGGTGTGAGTAGTCGGAAGATAGAACTCGAAGAGGTTATTGAATCTTCTCTTCATAAAATGGCGAGTAGCGCAGCTCCAGAAGTTGTTTCGGAGATGACTTCACCTAATGAAGAGAGAGCTAATGATATTGATAATGAAACTCCGAAAGAGGACACTACCAAACCTCGCAGGTCAAGCAGGACACGTGCAGCTCCTGAACTGTACGGCAATCATGTTATGAATTTCATGATTGATGAAATAGATGACCCTGCGACGTATGAAGAAGCGATGATGAGCCCTGATTCCAACAAATGGCTAGAAGCCATGAAATCCGAGATGGAATCCATGTACGAAAACCAGGTTTGGACGTTGGTGGATTTACCTCACGATCGAAAGGCCGTTGAGAATAAATGGATTTTCAAAAGAAAAACTAATGCTGATGGTAATGTAACCATCTATAAGGCTCGACTTGTCGCAAAGGGGTTTCGACAAATTCAAGGAGTTGACTATGATGAGACATTCTCTCCCGTAGTGATGCTTAAGTCGGTTAGGATTATGTTAGCAATTGCTGCATATTTCGATTATGAAATATGGCAGATGGATGTCAAAACTGCATTCCTCAATGGTAATATTGAAGAAGAGTTGTATATGATACAACCTAAGGGTTTTGTCGATCCTAAGGATGCTAATAAGGTGTGCAAACTTCAGCGATCCATCTATGGACTGAAGCAAGCATCACGAAGTTGGAATCTCCGCTTTGATGAGGTGATCAAAGAGTTTGGATTTGTCCAAACTTATGGAGAGGCTTGTATTTACAAGAAAGTGAGTGGGAGCAATGTGGCATTTCTGATATTATATGTGGATGACATATTATTGATTGGAAATGATTTAGATCTTTTAAACAGTGTTAAAAGTTATCTAAACAGCAAATTTTCGATGAAGGACCTTGGTGAAGCTTCATATATATTAGGCATTAAAATCTATAGGGATAGATCAAGACGCCTAATTGGGCTATCGCAGAGTACATACCTTGATAAGATATTAAAGAAGTTTAATATGGACGGAAGTAAGAAGGGGTACTTACCTATGTTGCAAGGCAAGACATTGAGTAAGACTCAAAGTCCGGCTACGGCGGAAGAAAGAGAGATAATGGATAAGCTCCCCTATGCCTCAGCCATAGGCTCTATAATGTATGCCATGCTATGTACAAGACCAGATGTGGCACATGCTATTAGTTTGACTAGTAGGTACGAATCTGATCCAGGTTCGGAACACTGGATAGCGGTCAAGAATATCCTTAAGTACTTGGGAAGAACTAAGGATATGTTTCTTGTATACGGAGGTGAAGAAGAGCTAGTCGCTAAGTGTTATGTCGATGCTAGCTTTGACACTGATCCGGATGACTCTAAGTCTCAATCCGGATACGTATTTCTCTTGAACGGAGCAGCAGTTAGTTGGAGGAGCTCCAAACAACCTGTGGTGGCTGGATCAACGACGGAGGTGGAATATGTTGCTGCTTCAGAAGCAGCGCAGGAAGCAGTTTGGATGAAGGAGTTCATAACGGAACTAGGTGTGGTTCCTAGTGCGTTGGACCCAATGGTGATCTATTGTGACAATAATGGAGCCATAGCCAACGCCAAGGAACCAAGGTCTCACAAGAATTCCAAGCATATTAAGCGTCGGTTTCACTCCATCCGCGAGCATGTCAAGGACGGAGATATAAAGATTTGTAAAGTGCACGCGGACCTGAATGTAGCAGATCCGTTGACTAAAGTACTCCCTAGGGCAAAACATGATCAACACCAGAACTCCATGGGTGTTAGATTTATCACTATATAAACTAGATTATTGTCTCTAGTGCAAGTGGGAGACTGAAGGAAATATGCCCTGAGAGGCAATAATAAAGTTGTTATTATGTATTCCTTGTATATGATAGATGTTTATTTTGCATGCTATAATTGTATTGATAGGAAACATCAATACATGTGTGTTTAAATAAACAAAAAGGGTTCCTAGTTATGCCTCTCTTATAGACTAGCTTGTTGATTAACAAGATGATCAAGGTTTCCTGATCATGGACATTGGATGTTGTTAATAACAAGGTCACAGCATTTGTGAAATGATGTGATGAACATTCATCCGAAGTATAGCATTACGATCAAGTCATTATGTTTATATTGCTATAACATCACACGAAGTAATCTTTATCCTTAGACCATGAGATCATGTTAATTGCTAACATCGGAAGAGTATCTTGATAACATCAAACGTCACACCATAACAGGGTGACTATAAAGATGGGTTCAGTACTACGAAGGTGTTATGTTGAGGCTCATGGATCAAGAGTGGAATTTGTTAATCCAGATGACGGATAGATATACTCTAGGCCCTCTCGGTGATATCACATTAGGATAGCTTGCAAGCAAGTGATGTGATCACTAGAATGTTATATCACGGGAACGAGAAAAGAGTGCATGTCGGTAACGAGATCAAACTAGGTATGGATATACCGATGATCTAATCTCGGACATGTAATATATCGAGAGACAAAGGGATTTAGTTATAAGCGTTAAAGGTTCTCACGATCACAGGAGTCATCGTTGAATGTGTAGGAGTCAGTACGGATCTCCATGTCCCGCTGCTGATTATTGATCGGAGAAGGGTCTCGATCATGTCTGCATTATTCGCGAACCGTAGGGTGGCACACTTAAGAGTTACCGGACACCATTTTGGAGCATATATGTTTCAGACGAAAGAATTGCAAAGCACAGGAATTGTTTCAATAGAAACCGAAAATTGTTTCGGGTGAAATTGCAGAAGGTGGTTCTGCATGTGATATTGAAATATTGCAAGGGGCTATATGTGAATGTTTGTTAATTAAAGTAATTAACAAAATTCTGAATAAATTTAATAAAAAGAGTTTTATTAAATGAGAGAGCATTAAATTTGGAGAAATTTAATGCATTTAAAGTGGAGACTTTAAAAGGGAATGTGAAGAGGCATTTTAATGTGGAGGGGTTACCACCACATGAATGGGGGAGGTGAGGGGTCACCCCCCCCCCCATGCGCCGGCCATGGAGAGAGGGGGCACCCCCCCCCCCCTCCTACTATAAAAGGCCACCCATTCCCTCCTTCATTCTCACACCTCCTTGTGAAGGATCTCTCTCCCCCTCTAGAATTATTCCCCCATGGTCTCAGATTAGCGAGATACATGTTCCCGGTGGCATTTCGTCTAGAAGGAGTTGCTGCTTCTGCTGGATCGCTGGAGCGAGGAGGTGGAGGTTGTCCGGTGGCTTGAACGTGTGTGCGAGTGTGGATGCGCTGCTGAGTTGCAGCGCTCGGACTTCCTCACGATCTTGAGATCGGCAAGTGTATGACTACATCAACCATGAGTTCCTACTCGTTAACAAAGCTCGTTGTCTTCGAGGGTAAGTTCTCCATGGATGTATGTCCACCCGTTGCTCTGTATCTAGTAGATAGATCTTGGCGTATAGTTCTCATCGTAGGAATTTTTTTGTTTTCTATGCTGCGAACCCAACACACTTTTGCTATTGTTTCTCCTCTAAACTTGTGTGATTTGGATGCAACTAACGTGGACTGACGTTGTTTTCAGCAGAATTGCTTTGGTGTCTACTTTTTGTGCAAAAAATCAACTATCAAGAAAAATCCCGGAAAATATGCCAAAAATCCTATTTCACCAGAAGACTCCCGGAGCCAGAATACGAGACGAAGGGGGGCTGGGCCCAGGCCACACCACCTGGCCGCGCGGGCTAGCCCAGGCCGCACCAGGGGTGGTCTGGCCGCCCCAGACACCCCCTCGGTCTCCCTCTTCGCCTATAAGATGCCTTCTGACCTAAAAACTCAGGGGGGTTCGACGTTTTTCTAGAAGGAGTTCCGCTCCGCTGCCACCACCAGATTCCACGAAACAGCACCAGAAACTCCGTTCTGGCACCCTACCGGGACGGGAAATTGGAGGAGATCATCACCATCATCATCACCATCGCTTCTCCATCGACCATCCATGTTTCCCCCATCTATGGGTGAGTAATCCCCCGTTGTAGGCTATGGGGATGGTAGGGATTGGATGAGATCGTTCATGTAATGGCATCGGATTGTTAGGGCATGGTGCCTAGTATCTTCTATTAGTGCTTTATGACTTTGTTGCGACTTGTTATGCTTAATGCTTATCACTAGGGCCCGAGTGCCATGATTTTAGATCTGAACATGTTATTGATTCATTATGATAGTATTGTTTTTGGTCTTATCTGCAAGTTGTATACACATGTTGTTTTCCAGAACCAATGGCCCCGAAGTGACAGAAATAGGGATAACCAGAGGGAATGGCTTTGATGTGAGGATCACATGTGTTCACGGAGTGTTAATGCTTTGCTCCGGTGCTCTATTAAAAGGAGCACCTTAATTGCTAGTAGTTCCCTTGAGGCCCCACTGCAAACGGGCAGGCAGGACAAAATATGTTGTGCAAGTTCTCATTGCAAGCACATATGACTATATATGGAACACATGCCTAGGATTATCTAGTACTTGGATGCTTTATCTTATTTATCTACAATTGCCCTATGTTCTAATTGCTATGTGAATTGTCTTGTCCATGCAACGCCCGTCCATCCATCCCTATGCCTACCGCACTCGAATCCTACTGTTTACTGCTATTGTTACTGTTGTCTTTACTTTACTACTGATGCTACTTTACTATTGCTACTACAAAACTGTTGCTATTGATAAACTGCTATGAGCAAGATTGTTTCCAGGTGCAGCTGAATTGACAACTCGGTTGTTAAGGCTTATAAATATTCTTTGGCTCCCCTTGTGTCGAATCAATAAATTGGGATTCACTTCCCTCGAAAATACTGCGATACACCACCCTATACTTGTGGGTCATCAGCCCACACCACCCCCTGGCGCGGACCACCCTTAGCCGCGCCAGCAGGTGGTGTCGCCACCCTGGCCCACTCCTGGCTCTCCCCTTTGGCATATATTATCCCCTCGAAACCCTAACACCTGGAGGGCGACCATAGAAAGATTCCGCCGCCTCTGCGGGGCGGAAAACTACAGAGAGAGAAAGATCTCTCCGGCAGACAGAATTCTGCCAGGGGAATTCCTTCCCGGAGAGGGGAGATCGTCGCCATCAACACCACCATCAAGCTGGACTTCATCGGGATCATCTCCATCATCATCTCCACCAGCACCATCATCACCACTCCATACCGCCGTAACAATTGGGTTGAATCTTGCATAGTTCTTAGGGGAAACTTTCCCGGTATTGATTACCTGTTGTAGTTGATGCTATTGAGTGGAACCATTGAATTATTGTTATGTTCAGATTGTTACTTGTCATTATATCATCTCTGATCTTGATCCATATGATGTCTTGTGTGTAGTTCATTTAGTTCTTGAGGACATGGGAGAAGTCATGTTGTTAGTAGTGGAATTGTGTTGAGAAAGATTAAATAGTTTGTTATTTAAGTTGTGGTGTTATTCTTCTAGTGGTGTCATGTGAACGTCGACTACATGACACTTCACCTATATGGGCCTAGGGGAATGCATTGTGTATTTGGCTACTAATCGTAGGGGTTGCCGAAGTGACAAAAACCTGAAACCCCGTTAGGAAACCTTTGCACAAGGGATGTCAGGATCTTAGAATTTAAAGTTGCGGTTAGGTTTCTATATTAATTACTTTATTATACTTGTGGATGCTTGCAAGAGGTATAATCACAAGTATGCATTAGTCCTAGGAAGGTCGGTACATTAGCACAGGTTCACCCACACAACACTTATCAAACTAAAGAAGATTAATCAACTATATGAAGCGAAAGTACTTGACGATATTCCCGTGTGTTGATGGCCCAAAATATATCGAGCTCGTTGGGGAACCCCAAGAGAAAGGTATGATGAGCACAACAGCAAGTTTTCCCTCAGTTATGAAACCAAGGTTTAATCGAACCAGTAGGAGCATGGAAACACCCCAAAGGTGTTGCTAGCTGAACTTTGGCAGGGCGCACTACCGGTGCCAGTAGCAACGTGGAGACCTGCACAACATAACCACAGAACTCTGGCCCCAACTTGCGATGAGGTTGTCAATCTCACTGGTTTTGCTGAAAACAAAGGATTAAACGTATCGAGTGGAAGAAAGTAATAGTTTGCAGAAAGTAAACACAAAGCAGTAAACAGTTGATTGTAGATTGACGGTAAAAGAAAGGACCGGGGTCGATAGTTCACTAGTGGTGGTTCTCCTTAAGATAGATGACATGCTGGGTGAACAAACTACAACGGGGCAATTGACAAACATCGACAAAGCATACAAGCATATACTACTCATCTTGACTCCTTTGAGATTCGATTGGGCATTACAACATTATACATAGACCGCCATCCAACTGCATCTATGACTAATAATCCACCTTCAGGTTATCATCCGAACCCCCTCCAGCATTAAGTTGCAAGCAACGGATAATTGCATTATGAATTGCGTGTAAAGTAAACAATACAATTGTTCTATGAACAAAGGATTGTTGTTTTCTCCCTAGTAGCAACAACACATCTAGTACCTTAGAGATTTCTGTCACTTCCCCAGATTACCAGAGGCATGAACCCACTATCGAGCATAAATACTAATTCTTGGAGTTGCTAGCATCTACTTGGCCAAGATAGCTACTAACAACGGAAAGCATGCAAGATCACAAATAACAAAGACATGATAGAATCAATAATCAATCTGAAATAGCATCTCAATATCCATCGGATACCCGCAAACACAACATGTAGGAATTACAAATAGATGATCTTGATCATGAACAGAGCTCACAAGATCTAAACATGATAGCACAAAGGAGGAGAACCAGCCATCTAGCTACTACATGGACCCATAATCCAGAGATGAACTACTCATGCATCACACCGGAGGCTTGCATGATGATGAAGAAGGCCTCCAGGGTGAATTCTCCCGTCTGACAGGGTGCCAGGAAGAGCTTCAGATCCCTCCCGATCTAGGGATGGAGATGACGGCAGCTACAGACTCTTTCGTGGAATTTGGATCGAGTCCTTAGGGTTTCTGTATCGAAGGCGATATATAGGCGAAAGGAGAGGCCGAGGGGGTCCCTGGGGCGGCCAGACCACCCCTTGGCGTGGGCCAAGCCTGGCCGCGCGGCTAGGTGGTCTGGCCGGGCCCCAGCCCCACTCCGTCTCGTATTCTGGCTCTAGGTGTCCCTCGGTGAAAAACTAACTGGGTTTTGTCCCGTCCAATTCCGAGAATGTTTATTTTCTGACTTTCCTGGAACCAAAAATAGCAGAAAATAGGCAGCTGGCACTGTGGATCTTGTTAATAGGTTAGTCCAAGAAATCATATGAAAAGTACTCCAAAGTGTGGACAAAACATAAGAAAGTAGATAAAACCAAGCATGGAACATCAAAAATTATGGATACGTTAGCAACGTATCAACATCCCCAAGCTTAACTCCTGCTCGTCCTCAAGTAGGTAAGTGATAAAAAGAAAGAATAATTTTTGAGGTGACATGCACCATCATAAACTTGATCAAAGTATTTGTAAAACATTGATAGCTGGGGTCATCGTACTTTAATCATAACATGAAAGACAAAGTTCTAATAATAAGGCAAAACAACTATGTTGCAACATGAAAAGGCATAAACAAAAGATTCATGAATAACAATGCTTTGCAAGACGTTTGTTTGTTTCACATAAAGAAAACATAGCATAATGTCATTCAGCCTGTCCCTCATAGAATAGCAAACATAAATGCATAGGACACCTTTAAAGTTCATAAGAGTGACTAGATACAAATAGTTTAAAGCAAGCAATATCAAAGCTATGCATCAATCAACAAGTCTTGGGACAATGCACATAGAACTAAGAATAGCCATTATGCTCTCAAAGTAGGTGCATGAAGATAGAAGGTGGAGACTCAACATAAAAGTAAAAGAAAGGCCTTCATAGAAGGAAGTAGGGATTCAAGTCTCATAAAGAGCTTCCAAAAATTATGGTAATTATTAGCTTTCAGCTCTCATTGCCCCTATCATAAGCATCTTTAGGTGATTAAGGTTTAAGTGGCACAACTAAGAGGATATGCTTGACAAGTTATAAGCTGAAATCTCATGCCCCTTACTTACGAAGACCGAACCTCATGCTACTCAACTTTAGTCACAAGTAAGCTCTTGTCATTGTAAGTATATGTGTATCATAGAGAACCACCAACGGGGTACCCCTTGCACATGATACAAGAGTTATCCCATAATAAAAATGATAAGGCAAGCAGACAATGAGCATCTCATCGATCTTTTTATTTGCTATTTGCATAGGTTTTTATTGAGGATGCTTCATAGAGTGCTCATTATTGTTATGCTGCAAGTTTCCACCATGATTAGGCATGTCTTAGGCTAGCGGCCCAGGCGTTTCTCTAACACACATACAAACTCCATGATCTTACAAGTTCCCCTTTTATTTCACACCGCCGAGATCCATAGGCAAAAGAACATGATATCAACGAGGTACAAAGTACAGGTGCAATGTTGAAAGCGTTCCCCATGATACATGGTTCTGCTAACTTCAACTTATAAAGCGCAAGCATATACACAATAAAGATGGGCGCAATGGTTCAAGTTTATTAAATGCAATAAAGTAAAGTGTGCCATCAAGTTCGTGAGAGCTTTAATCACTAATTTTCACATAACAAGTTTAATTCAAAAGGTAGACAAAAGCATGAATATACTTGGAATAGCATATGCTAATAGGTAGGTATGGTGGACTCTTTGGAATAAGTTGGTTTTAGGAGTTGGATGCATGAGTGGAACTCATACTTGGTTGTGGAGGCTAACAAAAGACTAGGAGCGACCAACTAAGAGAGCAATAATGGCCATAGTCATGCAGAGCGACAAAACATCATTGATCAAAGCATAAAGTTATACTACAAATTGAAAACTAAAGGATCATCAAGGCTATAGCGACTTGGGATAGTCATAACATGGTGTGAGCATGTGCCAAGACAACCCAAATAAAACATCAAAGGAGAATACCACAATACTATGCTTTAATATGCTAAAACAACGCATGATTCTTCCAAGGCACATTAAGCAATCTCAATTGTTTATAACAAGTCATGCTACAACAAGGAATGCTAAGCATAAAGCCAAAACAATATCAAGCATGGCATGACAAAGCATAGGCCACAGTCAAAAACAAGCTCTCTTTACCACTTAAGCATGAACTTTCCTACTCTTTTCCAATCCAAACCAAACTATTTGAAAACCAATGTATGAAAGAGGGGGTTCAACCAGTTTATTCAGCAAACTAAGCAAACAAAGCAAACAAAAAACCAAAACGAAAATGAAAAGAAGACGCTCTAAGAACAATACAATTGTGCATCAAACAATAAAAATGAAGCGGTTTGGAAGAAACCTGGGATTTTTATTGATGAAGAAGGGGATGCCTTGGGCATCCCCAATCTTTGACGCTTGTAATTCTTGGATATTTCTTGGGGTGACACGTGTGGCATCCCCAAGCTTGAGCTTTAGTCCATCCTTCATCTCATTACTCATTTCTTCCATACACCTGAAAATTTTCCTTCATACAAAACTTCACACAATCTTTATTAGCAACATTAGTGCACTCAAGATAATAAGTCTTTAAGTTCAGTTACAATACCAATAAAACTTCCATTAGAACACTAGCTACTGTAGAACTTCCCTCAAAAATCTCAATTCCCCAAAAGAACTAAAAAAGGAACCAACAAGAAGCAAATGCAAATAATGGGAGAAATCTGTCAAAACAGACCAACAGGTAAAGACAAAAAATTTCGAAGACCTTCTGTTGCTCAAATCGAAAAGTGTTGAACTAACGAAAGTTAGATAACAACCTGGGGCAGAGATTTTACACAAATTTTTACGGTGAAGCACAGAAATCTGTTCCGGGACAGCAACTTTCCCAATCATTACTTCTCTCTCAGTAGAGGTTACTCTTGGCATAAAAAGCAAATAAAAAGGATAACGAGTGGTTATTACTGAAGTAATAACTTCTAAGACTCATCTAAAACTTTTGGGTTATCTCCCAATAAGTACTTTTCTTTAACGCCTTTAAGTTAGGCGTAAGAAGCAAGAAAAAGGATCAAGTGTTCTCAAATGAAGAAGCATTAAGAGAAAATTTTGTTTTCATAGGAGAGGCAAAATAAACCTTCTCTCTCTTCTTAGGGAAGTGTTCTATAGATTTCTTGAGTGGGAGTTGATATTTAATGGTGCCTTCTTTCATATAAATAATGGCACCAACAGTTCTAAGAAAAGGTCTTCCCAAAGTAATAGGACAAGAAGCATTGCATTCAACATCCAAAACATAGAAATCAATGGGGACATAGGCATTGTTAACCATAATAAGAACATCATTAATACTCCCCATGAGTTTCTTTTTAGCATTATCATCAAGTGGTACATTCAAATAACAATCTTCAAATGGTGGCAAATCAAGCATATCATAAATCTTTCTAGGCATAATGGAAACACTACTATCAAGGTCACATAAAGCTTTGAAATCAAAATCATTCACTTTCATATTAATGATGGGTTCCCAACCATCTTCTTGTTTTATAGGAATAGAAGTTTTATGTTTCATCTTTTCTTCTTTAATCTTTATGAGAGCATCAGTAATGTGTTTTGTAAAGGCCATATTCATAGCACTAGCATTAGGACGTTTAGCAAGCTTTTGTAGGAACTTAATAACTTCAGAAATGTTGCAACCATCAAGATCAAAATCATAATTATCATCTAAAGTAGTAGAGCTATTACTACCCTCGACACTAGTGGTAGTGATAGTAGAAACACTAATGTTTCTAGCAATTTCATCTTCTCTTTCCCACTTAGCATGCAATTCAGCTAATAGTCTAACATTTTCATCAATTCTAACTTGTATGGCATTAGTGGCAGCAAAGGGATTATCAATAGTTTCAGGTTTAGCAGCCATTTTATTCAAAGAAGATTGAGCTTCAGCAAAAGATGTTATATTTCTTTTAGCATTAAAGAGTTTTTCCTCAATAGTTTTATTGAAAGCAGTTTGTTTACTAATAAAATCTTTAAGCATAACTTCAAGTTCAGAGGGTGCACTCTTATTATTGTTGTAGGAATTTCCATAAGCATTATCATTGTTGGGAGGATAAGACCTATAATTGTTGTTACCAAAATTATTCCTGTAGGCATTGTTTCTAAAATTGTTATTTCTTATAAAGTTCACATCAACTTGCTCTTCTTGAGCAACCAAAGAGGCTAAGGGAACATGATTTGGATCAAAATGATCTTTCCCATTAACAAGCATAGACATAATAACATCAATTTTATCACTCAAGGAAGAGGTTTCTTCAACAGAATTTACCTTCTTACCTTGTGTTGCTCTCTCAGTGTGCCGTTCAGAATAGTTAACCATCATATTATCCAGGAGCTTTGTTGCAGCACCCAAAGTAATGGTCATAAAGGTACCTCCAGCATCAGAATCCAATAGATTTCTTGAAGAATAGTTCAATCCTGCATAAAAAGTTTGGATAATCATCCAAGAAGTCAGTCCATGAGTGGGACAATTCTTTACCAAAGATTTCATTCTTTCCCAAGCTTGAGCAACATGTTCATTATCAGATTGTTTAAACTTCATTATTTCACTTCTCATAGATATAATCTTAGCAGGAGGATAGTATTTTCCAATGAAAGCATCTTTGCATTTAGTCCAAGAATCAATACTATTCCTAGTTAAGGAATTCAACCATTCTTTAGCTTTTCCTCTCAAAGAGAAAGGAAACAATTTAAGCTTAATAATATCTCCATCTATATCCCTATGCTTTTGCATCTCACAAAGTTCAACAAAGTTATTTAGATGGGTTGTAGCATCTTCATTACCAATACCAGAAAATTGTTCTCTCATAACAAGATTGAGCAAACCGGGTTTTATCTCAAAGAAAGTAGCTTCAGGAACAGGTGGAGCAATGGGTGTGCTCATAAAATCATTGTTGTTGGTGCTAGTGAAGTCACACAACTTAGTGTTTTCAAGAGTAGTCATTTTTTTGTGTTTTTAATAAAGAAAGCAAACTTGTAAAACTATTTTTTTTGTGTTTTTGATAAAGAAACAAGCAAACAAAGCAAAAATACACTAAGCAAAACCAAAATAACAAAGTAAAGAGATTGGTTACGAGGGACTCCCCTTGTGAAGATGTCCTCGACTCCCTGGCAACGGCGCCAGAAAAATAGCTTGATGACCCAAAATATATCGAGCTCGTTGGGGAACCCCAAGAGGAAGGTATGATGAGAACAGCAGCAAGTTTTCCCTCAGTTATGAAACCAAGGTTTAATCGAACCAGTAGGAGCAAGGAAACACCCCAAAGGTGTTGCTAGCTGAACTTTGGCAAGGCGCACTACCGGTGCCAGGAACAACGTGGAGACCTATACAACACAACAAGAGAACTCTGCCCCCAACTTGCGATGAGGTTGTCAATCTCACCGGTTTTGGTGAAAACAAAGGATTAAACGTATCGAGTGGAAGAAAGTAATAGTTTGCAGAAAGTAAACACAAAGCAGTAAACAGTTGATTGTAGATTGATGGTAAAAGAAAGGACTTGGGTCCATAGTTCACTAGTGGTGGCTCTCCTTAAGATAGATGACATGTTGGGTGAACAAACTACAGTGGGGCAATTGACAAACATCGAGAAAGCATACAAGCATATACTACTCATCTTGACTCCTTTGAGATTCGATTGGGCATTACAACATTATACATAGACCGCCATCCAACTGCATCTATGACTAATAATCCACCTTCAGGTTATCATCCGAACCCCCTCCAGTATTAAGTTGCAAGCAACGGATAATTGCATTACGAATTGTGTGTAAAGTAAACAATCGATTGTTCTATGAACAAAGGATTGTTGTTTTCTCCCTAGTAGCAACAGCACATCTAGTACCTTAGAGATTTTTGTCACTTCCCCAGATTACTAGAGGCATGAACCCACTATCGAGCATAAATACTAACTCTTGGAGTTGCTAGAATCTACTTGGCCAAGATAGCTACTAACAATGAAAAGCATGCAAAGATCACAAATAACAAAGACATGATAGAATCAATAATCAATCTGAAATAGCATCTCAATATCCATCGGATCCCCGCGAACACAACATGTAGGAATTACAAATAGATGATCTTGATCATGAATGGAGCTCACAAAATCTAAACATGATAGCACAAAGGAGGAGAACCATCCATCTAGATACTACATGGACCCGTAGTCCAGAGATGAACTACTCACGCATCACACCGGAGGCTTGCATGATGATGAAGAAGGCCTCTAGGGTGAATTCTCCCCTCCGGCAGGGTGCTAGGAAGAGCTTCAGATCCCTCCTGATCTAGGGATGGAGATGACGGCGTCTACAGACTCTTTCGTGGAATTTTGACGGGTCCTTAGGGTTTCTGTATCGAAGGCGATATATAGGCGGAAGGAGAGGCCGAGGGTGTGGCTTGGGCGGCCAGACCACCCCCTGGGGTGGCCAGACCACCCCTGGCGCGGGCCAAGCCTGGCCGTGCGGCCAGGTGGTGTGGTCGGACCCTAGCCCCTTTTCGTCTCGTATTCTGGCTCCAGGTGTCCCTCAGTGAAAAACTTACTTTGGCTTTTGTCCCGTCCAATTCCGAGAATATTCATTTTCTGACTTTCCTGGAACCAAAAACAGCAGAAAACAGGCAGCTGGCACTATGGCTCTTATTAATAGGTTAGTCTAAGAAATCATATGAAAAGTACTCCAAAGTATGGACAAAACATAAAAAAGTAGATAAAACCAAGCATGGAACATCAAAAATTATGGATACGTTAGTAACGTATCACGTGTCCTCGAGAATGTTTGGTCATCTTAAGTAATACAACCGGCTTGTCCTTTGCTAAAGAAAGGATTGGGCCACTTGCTGAATTTATTACTATTGTCTTTTATTTACTCGCACTTTATTTATCTGCATTATCAAAAACCCCTAAAAAATCCGTTTGCTAAGTATTTACAGAGAATTACTGCTCCAAGCCACTCGTGAACACCTTCTGATCCTTGTTGGGTTCGACACTCTTACTTATCGAAAATATTGCGATACACCTCCTATATTTGTGGGTCATCAGGCCTTGATACGTCCATAACGTATCTATAATTTTTGATATCTTTATGCTAATAATATGCTTTTGATACTCCTTTTTATATAAAGTTTATGATTTATTTGGACTAACCTACTAATAGTTGCAAAAGTGCACAATGTTCTTGTTTTACACTTTAATGTGTAGGAATTACCAAGAATACAAGTGGAAACCTTGTTGGAGTCAAATTGGGATTTTCCAGAAATCTGTCTCAGAACTCTTTTTGAAGATGGTCACGTTTCAGGTCGAATACGGCGTCAAACAGAAAACTCTTGAACTATAAAGTTGTTGGAAATTTCGCAACAAATGCTCTGGATATAAAATTTAGCTGATTCCGAGTCCAGATGGGCCTGACAGGCCCGATTTAATGCAGCCCAAGATGGGGTGACGGGAATCCGAGAAGCTATATAAAGGGAGGAAACCTAATTCGTGGGAGATACCTCCACCCACGAATTTGCAGCCACCAAAGCCACGTTTTTGCCTCCCCCATGGATCCCATCTACATAGGAAAGGGCTCCCAAGAAGCCATGAAGGAAGGATGCTAAGGGGCGGTGCTCCCCTGTGATACCGGCAGCGGGGAAGGAGTCCTCCACGCCGGCGCCGGCGCCACCGCCGCCTCTTCACCATCTTCACCGCCATCTCCATCGATCTCCACCACCATCTCCATCGCCATTGCTGATTCCCATGATGAGGAGGGAGTAGTTCTTCCTCAAGGCTAAGGTTTCTACCGGTAGCTATGTGTTCATCTCTCTCTCTATGCATGATCATATTGTGATCATGAGCTTTGTAATCTATAGATCTACTTTGCTACTCAAGTGCTTTAATAGATCTCTGCTCTCCCCATGTGTGTGAAAGTGACAGTGTGCACACCATGGTGGCACTTAGGCTAGAGATTACAAATACTTGTTATGAGTTATATTTGGAGTTGGATGTTTCTATGAAATGGTGGTGTTTGTTGGAACCATCTAGTGCTCAAGGTGACTGATACGTTGCTAACGTATCCATAATTTTTGATGTTCCATGCTTGGTTTTATCTACTTTCTTATGTTTTGTTCCAACTTTGGAGTACTTTTTATACACTTTCCTAGACTAACCTATTAACAAGATGCCACAGTGCCAGTTGCCTGTTTTCTGTTGTTTTTGGTTCTAGGAAAGTCAGAAAATCAATATTCTCGGAATTGGACCGGACAAAAGCCAAGGTCAATATTTTACCGGAAGACTCACGAAGCCAGAAGACGAGACAGAGAGGGGCCACAGGGTGGCCACACCATATGGTGGCACGGGCTAGCCCTGGCCGTGCCACCAGGTGGTGTGGGCCCCCTGGCCGCCCACTGACCTTGCCTCTTCGCCTATAAGATGCCTCCCGATGCAAAAACCCTAAATCGTCAAGCGTCCAGCCACGAAAAGATCTGCAGCGCCGCCGCCACCAAAGGGGAGATTCGAGGGACAGAAAGTCTCTATTCTGGCACCCTGCCGGGATGGGGAAGTGCCCCCGGAGCCATCTCTATCGATCTCCACCATCATCTCCATCACCGTTGCTGATTCCCATGATGAGGAGGGAGTAGTTCTTCCTTGAGGCTAAGGGTTCTACTAGTAGCTATGTGTTTATCTCTCTCTATGCATGATCATATTGTGATCATGAGCTTGTAATCTATAGATCTACCTTGCTACTCAAGTGCTTTAATAGATCTCTGCTCTCTCCATGTGTGTGAAGTTGACAGTGTGCACACCATGGTGGCACTTAGGCTAGAGATTTCAAATACTTGTTATGAGTTATATTTGGAGTTGGATGTTTCTATGAAATTATGGTGTTTGTTGGAACCATCTAGAGCTCAGGGTGACAATGTGGGTTATCTAGATGGGGAAAGCGGACTTTGAGGTGTGCTGTTATAGCCCTACCATGGATTAGAGTGTCCAACCGGAGAGTAGTTCAGCGTAGTATCATAAAGAAGAATATATTTATATGAGAGTGTTCACTAGTGAAAGTATGATCCCTAGGCGTTGTTTCTAAGCACTGAAACACCGTTTGCTAGATCTATTACATGTTTGCTTGCTTCTATCTTTATTTCAGATTTACTTTAGTCTTTTCCATGCCATCAAGCTATTTTCTGGCATCGCTGTCTTATATCCATACCACTTGTATTTTACTATCTCTTCGCCGAACTAGTGCACCTATACACCTGACAAGTGTATTGGGTGTGTTGGGGACACAAGAGACTTCTTGTATCTTGATTGCAGGGTTGCTTGAGAGGGATACCTTTGACCACTTCCTCCACGAGTTCGATAAACCTTGGGTGATCCACTTAAGGGAAAACTTTCTGCTGTTCAACAAACCTCTGCACTTGGAGGCCCAACAACTGTCTACAAGAATAGAAGTGCGTAGAGATCAAGCTATTTTCTGGCGCCCTTGTCGGGGACTGAAGAAGAAGAAGCTCCCATGTCAACCACGCGCCAGCAGTGACAGTGTGGGGTTATCTAGATAGGGAAAGCGAACTTTGAGGTGTGTTGTTATAGCCCTACCATGGATTAGAGTGTCCAACCGGAGAGTAGTTAAGAGTAGTATCATGAAGAGAAGATATTTATATAAGAGTGTCCACTAGTGAAAGTATGATCCCTAGGCCTTGTTTCTAAGCATTGAAACACCATTTGCAACTAGATCTGTTACATGTTTGCTTGCTTCCATCTTTATTTCAGTTTGCCATTAGTCTCTTCCACGCCATCAAAGTATTTTCTGGCACCGTTGTCTTATATCCATACCACTTGTATTTCACTATCTCTTCGCGAACTAGTGCACATATACACCTGACAAGTGTATTGGGTGTGTTGGGGACACAAGAGACTTCTTGTATCTTGATTGCAGGGTTGCTTGAGAGGGGATACCTTTGACCACTTCCTCCCTGAGTTCGATAAACCTTGGGTGATCCACTTAAGGGAAAACTTGTTGTTGTTCTACAAACCTCTACACTTGGAGGCCCAACAACTGTCTACAAGAATAGAAGTGCATAGACATCAGGCCTCTAGGGTGAATTCTCCCCTCCGGCAGGGTGCTAGGAAGAGCTTCAGATCCCTCCCGATCTAGAGATGGAGATGACGGCAGCTACAGACTCTTTTGTGGAATTTTGATCGGGTACTTAGGGTTTCTGTATCGGAGGCATCTTATAGGCGAAAGGGGAGGCCGAGGGGGTTCCCTACGCGGCCGCACCACCCCTTGGCGCGGGTCAGGCCTAGCCGCACGGCCAAGTGGTGTGGTTGGCCCCTGCCCCTCTCCGTCTCGTATTCTGGCTCCGTGTCCCCCTCGATGAAATATTGACTTTGGCTTTTGTCCCGTCCAATTCCGAGAATATTCATTTTCTGACTTTCCTAGAACCAAAAATAGCAGAAAACAGGCAGCTGACACTGTGGCTTCTTGTTAATAGGTTAGTCCAAGAAAGTGTATAAAAATACTCCAAAGCGTGGACAAAACATAAGAAAGTAGATATAAAACAAGCATGGAACATCAAAAATTATAGATACGTTTGCAACGTATCATGGGGTACCCCCTCCTCCTATAAAAGGCCACCCCTCTCACCCTTCTTCCTCACACCTCCTCGTGAAGGATCTCTCTCCCCCACTAGAATTATTCCCCCATGGTCTCGAATTAGCGAGTTACATGTTCCCGGTGGCATTTCGTTTGGAAGGAGTTGATGCTTCCGCTGCATCGCTGGAGCGAGGAGGCAGAGGTTGTTCGGTGGCCTGAACGTCTGTGCAAGTGCGGATGCGCTGCTGGTTTGCGGTGCTAGGACTTCCACACGATCTTGAGATCGGCAAGCGTACGACTACATCATCCATGAATTCCTACTCGTTAACAAAACTTTGTTGTCTTCGAGGGTAAGTTCTCCATGGATGTATATCCACCCGTTGCTTGTATCTAGTAGATAGATCTTGGCGTATAGTTCTCATCGTAGGAATTTTTTTATTTTCCATGTTGTGAACCCTTCAGTGGTATCAGAGCCTGATCTATGCGTAGGTGCTTTGCACGGGTAGAACACATAAGAGTATGTGGGCGGTGATGATCATGTTATTGCTTCTTATATGTACTTTGGATATTGGTGGCATAGTGGGATGAAGCGGCCGGACCAACCTTACATGTCATCGCACATGAGACCGGTTCCACGATTGACATGTAACTAGTTTTGCATAAGTGGATGACGGGTGTCTGTCTCTCCTACTATAGTCAATATCTGATTTATAATGAGTTGCTAATAATTTGGTTATCATCGTTGTGGTTCCATGTTCGTAGGTAAGAACAGTTCTATCTTCGAAAGCCCTAAGCCACGTAAAACTTGCAATTGATAAATTAGAGGCATCTAGTTTAGATCATTGGTGGGCTTGTGTCTTGATATGGTATTGTTGTGAGTTGATGTATAGTTGATACACTTACAACACACTTAACGTGTAAGTTCCATAGACCTTGGCCTTACACACAAAGGAATGATAGAGATCATACCACGATGCATATGATAGTGATCAAATGCAAGAACCATATCATTTCACTTTACACATATGATGTTCACATCTTATATTTCTAGTTTAGCGTTTTAGTAGCGTTATAAGATGATCCCTCATTTAAATATCAAGATAAAAATTTGTTCTTCCTTAAGTATGCACCGTTTATGTTTCGTCGTTTCAAGACATCACGTGATGATCGGGTGTACTTGAATCCACGATCATATTTCGGGTGTAAGACAGTTTTACACACGCGAGTACTAAGGTTCTTACTTGGCGAGCCTAGCATGTACAGACATGGCCTCGGAACACGGACCAAAAGGTTAAGCATGAGTCATATAGTTGATATGATGCCCATATAGATGCTCGCCTTTGAAGCTACACCGACTCACGTGATGATCGGACTTGGTGTAGTGGATTTGGTTCATGTAATCACCAAAAAGACACGAGGGATGTTGTTTTTGAGTGGGAGTTTAGTTGAACTCAATCTATCATAAACTTAGTCTAAATAAACTTTACAAATTCTGTTGTAGATGGCACCACCTGCTTTTAATTTCAATGTGTTCATGGAGAAAGAGAAACTTGTTGCGAATGGTAGCAACTTCACTAATTGGGCTATGAATTTGAGGATTCTCCTCTCTACTGCACAAAAGCAATATGTGCTAGAAGCACCGCTAGGCCCCCCACCAGCTCCTGATGCCCCTGATGAGGAAAAGAATGTCTATGTGACTCGTCAGGATGACCACAACTTAGTTCATTCCAGCATACTATATGGGCTAGAGACAGAACTTCAAAAGCGTTTCGAAAATGGCAATGCCTTTGATACCATGGGTGAATTGAAAATGATTTTCGATACCCATGCTTCCGTAGAGAGTTATAATGCTTCAAAAAAGTTTTTTAGCTACATGATGGAAGAGAACAACTCTGTAAGTGAGCACGTACTCAAAATGTCTAGGTACACCGATAAGCTTGTGTCCTTGGGAATAACGATTCCCATTGATTTAGGCATACATCATGTTCTCCAATCTCTGCCACCTAGCTACATGAGCTTCGTGATGAACTATAACATGCAGGGCATGAAGAAGACTCTCCCCGAGCTTATGTTGATGCTTAAGACTGCAGAAGTGGTGATTAGGAAAGAACATCAAGTGTTGATGGTCAATAGGACCACCGGTTTCAAGAAAGACAAGAAGGGTAAACAGAAGGGAAAGAAGGGCGGCAAATCTGTTGCTGCACCTGAAAAGAAATCCCTGGCTGGCCCTAAGTCTGATACTGAGTGTTACTATTGTAAGGGGACTGACCATTGGAAGCACAACTGCCCCAAATTTTTGGCAAATAAGAAAGCCGGCAAGGCAAACAAAGGTATATATGATATACATGTTATTGATGTGTACTTGACTAGTACTCGCAGTAGCACCTAGGTATTTTATACCGGATCGGTTGCTAACATATGTAACTCGAATCAGGGGCTACGGAACAAGCGACCGCTAGCAAGGGGTGAGGTCAAGATGCGTGTCGGCAATGGATCAAGAGTTGATGTGATCGCCATCGGAACGCTGCCTCTCCACCTACCATTGGGATTAGTTATAAACCTAAATAATTGTTGTTTGGTGCCTGCGCTAAGCATGAACATTATATCTGGATCTTGTTTGATGCGATGTGGTTATTCGTTTAAATCCGAAAACAATGGTTGTTCGATTTATATGGATAATATATTTTATGGTCATGCACCCGTGATGAATGGTTTATTTCTGTTGAATCTCGATAGTACTCATACGCACATCCATAATGTTGATGCTAAAAGAATTAAACTTAATAATGATATAACTGCATATATGTGGCACTGCCGTCTAGGTCATATTGGTGTTAAACGCATGAAGCTCCATTCTAATGGACTTTTGGAATCATTTGATTTTGAATCATTTGATACATGTGAGCCATGCCTTATGGGCAAGATGACTAGAACGTCGTTTTTCGGTTCAATGGAACGGGCGACAGATTTATTGGAAATCATACATACTGATGTATGCGGTCCAATGAGTGTGTCGGCGCGAGGTGGATATCGTTATTTTGCTACTTTCACTGATGATTTGAGTAGATACGGGTATATCTATTTGATGAAACATAAGTCTATAACCTTTGAAAAGTTCAAGGAATTTCATAATGAAGTGGAAAATCATCATAATAGAAAGATCAAATTTCCGCGGTCCGACCGTGGAGGTAAGTATCTAAGTTACGAGTTTAGCACACACATGAAAGAGTGTGGAATAGTTTCACAACTCACACCTGCCAGAACACCACAACGTAATGGTGTATCTGAACGTCATAATTATACTCTATTAGATATGGTTCGATCTATGATGTCTCTGACTGACTTGCCACTATCATTTTGGGATTATGCACTGGAAACCGCTGCATTCACTTTAAATCGGGCACCGTCTAAATCCGTTGAAACGACATCGTATGAATTATGGTTTGGAAACAAACCTAAGTTGTCATTTCTTAAAGTTTGGGGATGCGATATTTATGTAAAGAAACTTCAACCGGATAAACTCGAACCCAAAAGAAAAACTGATGCTGATGGTAATCTAACCATCTATAAGGCTCGACTTGTCGCAAAGGGGTTTTGACAAATTCAAGGAGTTGACTACGATGAGACATTCTCTCCCGTAGCGATGCTTAAGTCGGTTAGGATTATGTTAGCAATTGCTGCATATTTCGATTATGAAATATGGCAGATGGATGTCAAAACTGCATTCCTCAATGGTAATATTGAAGAAGAGTTGTATATGATACAACCTAAGGGTTTTGTCGATCCTAAGGATGCTAATAAGGTGTGCAAACTTCAGCGATCCATCTATGGACTGAAGCAAGCATCACGAAGTTGGAATCTCCGCTTTGATGAGGTGATCAAAGAGTTTGGATTTGTCCAAACTTATGGAGAGGCTTGTATTTACAAGAAAGTGAGTGGGAGGAATGTGGCATTTCTGATATTATATGTGGATGACATATTATTGATTGGAAATGATATAGATCTTTTAAACAGTGTTAAAATTTATCTAAACAGCAAATTTTCTATGAAAGACCTTGGTGAAGCGTCATATATATTAGGAATGAAGATCTATAGAGATAGATCAAGACACCTAATAGGGTTATCACAAAGTACATACCTTGATAAGATTTTAAAGAAGTTTAAAATGGACGAAAGTAAGAAGGGGTTCTTACCTATGTTGCAAGGCAAGACATTGAGTAAGACTCAAAGTCCGGCTACGGCGGAAGAAAGAGAGATAATGAATAAGATCCCCTATGCTTCAGCCATAGGCTCTATAATATATGCCATGCTATGTACAAGACCGGATGTGGCACATGCTATTAGTTTGACTAGTAGGTACCAATCTGATCCAGGTTTGGAACACTGGATAGCGGTCAAGAATATCCTTAGGTACTTGAGGAAAACTAAGGAAATGTTTCTTGTATACGGAGGTGAAGAAGAGATGGTCGCTAATTGTTATGTCGACGCTAGCTTTGACACTGATCCGGATACGTATTTCTCATGAACGGAGCAGTAGTTAGTTGGAGGAGCTCCAAACAACTCCGTGGTAACAAGGTCAACAACGGAGTCGGAATATATTGTTGCTTCAGAAGCAGCACAAGAAGCGGTTTGGATGAAGAAGTTCATTACTGAACTGGGTGTGGTTCCTAGTGCGTTGGATCGAATGGTGATCTATTGTGACAATAATGGAGCCATAGCCAACGCAAAGGAACCAAGGTCTCACAAGAATTCCAAACATATTAAGCACCGGGTTCACTCCATCCGTGAGCATGTCAAGGATGGAGATATAAAGATTTGCAAAGTACATACGGATCTCAATGTAGCAGATCCGTTGACTAAAACTCTCCCTAGAGCAAAACATGATCAACACCAGAACTCCATGGGTGTTAGATTTATCACCATGTAGCTAGATTATTGTCTCTAGTGCAAGTGGGAGACTGAAGGGAATATGCCCTGAGAGGCAATAATAAAGTTGTTATTATACATATTCCAAGTATATGATATGTGGCATCCCGCAAAAATCACTACCAGAAAATCGCTCGTTGTTTCTACTTTGTGCATCATCATGACATCATCATGCATGTTTGATCATAAAAGTACTTTGCAAAAACCCTATTTTGTTTTCTAATTAGCCCTCCTTTAATTTCAAATCATAAAACTAGGTCTTCCTAGATATTTTATTTGTCTAAAAACTATTTATAAAAATATTTTAAAAGTTAACTAAAAATAAAAGTATTTTTTTTAGGGGGAGGCAGCCGGCCAGGCCAAAGGCCTAGCCAGCCAGCCTACAACCCCATCTAACCTAGCCAGCCCCACCAACCCAGCCGCCTACCCCATCCGCCGCCACCCTAGCACCCCTCCACCTCACCCCGCCCACTCCCAGCCTGCCACATCACCCCGCGTCCCTGTCCCGCTCCACACAGCCACCCTACCACGCCTGCGTCGCGGGCCCACTCCCCACCTCGTCGCAAGCCCACCTACCCCTCTCTTCCTTGCCAGGATCCCTGCCCCTGCGCCCCGCTCCTCTCCCCACCAACCTTCTTCCTGCCGCCCGTCCCCATGGCGTCGCCGTCCGAGCCCCCGCCTCCTTGCTCTCGACGAGGCGCCCTGCAGAGCACCTCGCCTCGACCTTCCCCGCATCCAGCAGCCCTTCCCCCGCGGCCAGAGTCGAGTCCACGTCACCTACCTCGATCCCGGCCGTTGTTGCGCCGACCCTGCGCTTCCACGTCACCGAGCCTTCCCCGTCCTGTGCGTGGCCTCCCCCGCTCGCTGTCAAACGTCGCCACGAACTCGCCAACGACCCACGCAGATCCACCCCTGCTCGCCCTACCCCGCACGCGGCCTTCCCCTCTGCAGGTTCTGCCCGTCGCGTCCCCGCCTCCAGATGCTCGAGCGGGCCCGCCTTCCCGAGCTCGCCCCAACCTGCCACGCGTTCTCCTCCTCCCTGGCTGCCTCGTCCGCCGGCCTCCACGGACGTCTTCTTCCATCATCAGCGCCGCCGCGTGCCCCAAGGTCATTGTCAACCTCACCCGCATGTGGGGATCCTCTTTCGTTCAGTCCTGTTGGGATGCTCTTCGTCCTTGGGGTGTTGCCGCCAAGACCGGCTCATGTTCTCGAACGTGCTGCGTTCTTGTTTGTACCTGACCAGCGTCGACAGTGAATCGAAGCTGTGGTGTTGAGCCGCATGTTCTGAACCTTGACCTGAGCCTGGCTAAGATCTCTGCGGCCGCCACGAGCGCTCCGTCTGTCGGCTCACCTCTCGCCGTTGAGCCCATGCCAACACAATGTTTTCAAGATCTCCATCGGCAACGTGTCCGGACCTGAGACAACCACGCCCGACAACCCAAGGTACCCGAAGGCCACCAACACTGGAAACCAAGGTTTACAACACGGAACCCCAAGTTCTTCACGGAGTCCGAACACCGAAGACCGAACCCCGGTGCGACAAGTACTCCTTCCCGGATCCAATGCCCAAGAACCCGGACGCCAAGGTCGCCGACACGGATACACCGAGTTCTCCATCGAGGACGACGAGCACGTCGACATGGAATCGCAGGACGACAAGTTCTTCATCTCGAACTCCAAGGCCGACCCGACACGAGGACCCGACAAGCTCTTCGTAATGGCAAGATCGACACCGACCAGGGTGAGTCCGATGCGCCCCTATCACCAAACCAAGTCCTTCTTCCCGGAACGCCAAGCTCTCCTTCCGTTGTCCGAGACCGATCCCGTCGAACCGCTCCCCGTCAAACCCGG
This sequence comes from Avena sativa, assembly GCA_916181665.1. Lineage (NCBI taxonomy): Eukaryota > Viridiplantae > Streptophyta > Magnoliopsida > Poales > Poaceae > Avena > Avena sativa. The sequence goes on from OV702289.1 coordinate 692,730,039, forward strand.
AGTCCGACCCTGAACCCCCCGAAACCCAAGATCTTCCGAACCCAGATGTGTGATCCTAAGCCTCTATTTTTATAATATGGCATATACCTGTCGCATCATAAATCATCATGCTTCCATACATATAATATGGCATTTTCCCAGGCGAGCATCTCTCCCCTTTCTACCTATTTTGAATTTATAGTCTTTATTTCCTCATGTGGATCTATTGCTATCCGTGTCACGATACTTTAGTTTCCGTGCACCAGTTATATCCCGTGCAGCCTCGATATTGCCATGGACACCTCCTAATACCTCTTGTTTGGTAGATAGCTGGCCTTGCGAGTCGTAGTTGCTTGCTCAGGTGCGGTCTCGTGTTGTCGAGTACCACAGTTGTTGGAATGCTGGCAGATGTTTATGGTGGAGTTGATCATGACTTTAAATACAACTATTAAAATGCTAGATATAACTAATGCAGAGGCATCAGTGGGCAATAGATGTTATTTGGTTCTTCCACGCTCACTTGTGTCCCGTAGGACCCCGAGTACTTGATACATGTTTGTTGACTATTCGCATTATCCACATCCGGGAGGCCTTATGGACCCCCCTGAGCCAGAGCTTGATTCATTTCCATTTCTTGGGGCCACAAACTAGTTTGGGGTTTTATTACTATCCTGTACTTATGCCATGCTTTACTGCTTTATTTACGATTGTGCGTGGAGCACATGTACTGTTTTGGATCGCGCCACGTTTTCGCGGTATCGACAAGCCCAGTCACACTTTCGGGTTCCCAGTCGTTTACAGCCATCATCGCAAACCCTGGTTCCGTTCCCTAGCCGGCCAACTTCGTTGCGGGTAGCTTAGTGGGGTGGCCCCCTGAAATATTTTATGAATCCTGTGATCGCTTTGTCGTGAAAGCCTCGTTGGGTTTTGAGTTGGTTTTTCCGAGGTTGATCGAGTGTGTGTTGCTATTTGTGCACCCCTGCAGGGTAAAACTTTCTGAAAGCCATGTCCGCAGTTATGGACGACTTGGAGCACAGTATCTCGATCATAGACAAGCATAACTAAAGTAGTGCTATAAATTTGACTTAATATGTGACTAGTAATTCAGCTTCACTACAATGGAATGGATAATAAAAATGCCAACAACTGGTGGATCTGTGGTGATCTGTGTCATACTATACCTACCTAGTAAGTATTACAACTCCAATGGAATGTGATAAAAGTGCCAACAACTGCTAGGTTTTGGGATTCCTCAGGACAATTATATCTGACTAGTAAATGTTCCAACTACCACGGAATGTTTAATTAAAACTGCCCACTACTTATGCCTTAGGATGACTCATGCTATCTACATCTGACTAGTAAGTGCTTCAACTATAATGGAATGAGTAAAACTGCCAACTGTGTGAGTTCCTTGGGCCGACTTCCTCGTTTGGTCTCGAGGGGGAAATACCAGGATGGGTATGCTTGGTGTTAGCTTCATGTAGGATCCGAATAGGTCTTTCTTACCCTCTCTAATAGCCGCCAGTGATACCGAGTCTCTATAGGTTGTTTAGTGCTGCTGCGCTGCCACTTCAGCCCACCATACCTATGTAGGCGAGAGCCACCGAATTCTAGCCTCGCCGTGTACTAGCCTCAGTACCGACGCTCCTCTTTTTCCTTTGCCCTTTGTCGGCACCTCTTTTGTTTTAGCAGGTATAAGTTCGACGTCGTTAGCAGGGTTACCCTTCCGGCTTGGCCTGGGTAGGGTTATGGACACCATTGGTTATTCTTCAGGGCTCTTCGCTCCATTTGCATCTTGTCCGTAGTCGGACGCTCTATCGTTTTCAAGATGATTTGGATCTTTGTATAGTATATCTGTATTCTTGACTCGTGGAGTCGTTGTTGTATATATATATGTTCTGTGGGGTTCCATCATGAACTATTGTGTAATGGTAATACTTCGTTTTCCACCCGCACGCAAGTGCCTGGTGGGCGTCCTTGAATCGTTTCTATGCGGGTTTGGCGGAAAGCGCTAAAACTTGCATAGGGCCGATTCGAGGGTGTTACATGATATATGTTTATTTTGCATGCTATAATTCTATTAATTTGGAAACGTTAATACATGTGTGTTTAATAAACAAAAGGAAAGTTCCTAGTTATGCCTCTCTTATAAATTAGCTCGTTGATTAACAAGATGATCAAGGTTTCCTTATCATGGACATTGGATGTTGTTAATAACGAGGTCACAACATTAGTGGAATGATGTGATGAACATTCATCCGAAGTATAGCATTACGATCAAAGTCATCGTGTTTATATTGCTATAACATCTAACAAAGTAATCCTAGTCCTTAGACCATGAGATCATGTTAATCACTAACACTGAAAGAGTATCTTGATAACATCAAACGTCACACCGTGAAAGGGTGATTATAAAGGTGGGTTCAGTGCTACAAAAGTGTTATGTAAAAGCTCATGGATCAAGAGTGGGATTTTTCCATCCCGATGACGGATAGATATTCTCTGGGCCCTCTCGGTGATATCACATTGGTAAGCTTGCAAGCAAGTGATGAGATCACTAGAATGTTATATCACGGGAACAAGAAAAGAGTACATGCCGGTAACGAGATTAAACTAGGTATGGAGATACCGATGATCGAATCTCTGACATTTAATATATAGCGAGACAAAGGGATTTAGTTACTAGCATTAAAGGTTCTCACGATCACAGAAGTCATCGTAGAATGTGTAGGAGTCAGTATGGATCTTTAGGTCCCGCTTCTGATTATTGATATGAGAGGGGTCTCGATCATGTCTGTATTATTTACGAACCGTAGGATGACACACTTAAGGGACACCAACACAATTTGGAGCAAATATATTTCAGACGAATGAATTGCAAAGCGCTGGAATTATTTCAATAGACACCGAAACTGTTTCAGGTGAAATTGGTGAAACTAGTTCTGCGTGTAATATTGAAATATTGCAGGGGGTTTATGTGAATGTTTGTTAATTAAAGTAATTAACAAAATTTTGAATAAATTTAATAAAATAGTTTTATTAAATGAGAGAGCATTAAATTTGGAGAAATTCAATGCATTTAAAGTAAAGAGTTTAAAGAGGAATGTTAAGGGACACTTTTATGTGGAGGGGGTTACCACCACATGAATGGGGGAGGTGATGGGTCACCTCCATGGGGCTCCGGCCATGGGAGGGGTACCCCCTCCTCCTATAAAAGGCCACCCCTCTCACCCTTCTTCCTCACACCTCCTCGTGAAGGATCTCTCTCTCCCTCTATAAGTATTCCCTCATGGTCCCGGATTAGCGAGATACATGTTCCTGGTGGTATTTCGTCTGGAAGGAGTTGCTTCTTCTGCTGCATCGCTGGAGCAAGGAGGCGGAGGTTGTTCGGTGGCCTGAATGTGTGTGCGAGTGCGGATGCGCTGCTGGTTTGCGGTGCTAGGACTTCCACATGATCTTGAGATCGGCAAGCGTACGACTACATCATCCACGAGTTCCTACTCGTTAATAAAATTTTGTTGTCTTCGAGGGTAAGTTCTCCATGGATGTATATCCACCCATTGCTTGTATCTAGTAGATAGATCTTGGCGTATAGTTCTCATCATAGGATTTTTTTTTTGTTTTCTATGCTACGAACCCTTCAGTTTTCTGCAAAAATGACCATCGTCGTCATCCTCACGCACACAGACACATGTGTGGTGGTGCTCGATGCCGTTCACCGGTGTCAGCAAACTTCCACCGTCGTGATGCATGTCGCCGTCTTCCGGGGGATAAGAATGCCACCGCGACACCTCCCTCGTCCTCATCCTCACTCCCCTCCCTCTCTGAATCTCTCTCTGTGTCTCCATCTTCCACACGACCGAAACCCTAGCTCTTGGCCATTCCAAATCGTCGTCGCTCCGAGCCTCCCCGCGTCTTGTCGATCAAGCTCGCATCATCGCCTTGCCCTCCTGAACCTTCTGGCTCTCGTCATACTCATCGATTTCAACCATGCCTCGTCTCGCCCTCGACCTCGTTGTGTTTCCTGGTGAGTTTTTAATGCTCTAGCACCCTTCCTCTCGATCGATTGTTTACCAAACTGTCTTAGCCGCGTGAGCCCGACCGTGCCACCGCAGAAGCTTGTCGCCGGTGAGCATTCGGTGACCATTGGAGGGTGGTGCGGGTACCGACGTATTGCTCGCATCCTTGCGGATCTAGTGCAGCCATCTGCGCTTACCGGTGAGGTCTGGCTCGCCGTCGGCGATCACTTCCTGGCGATGGAGACCGGCTGACGTCGTACTGACGTCAAGCCCACGTCATCCCTGCTCGCCAGTCGCGTTTGACTTGGTCCTTACCCATGTGGCAAGTGATGTGGTCCCGAGCCCGCTTGTCATTCAACCTGGGTAGAAACCGGGTTAGTAACAAAAGCCGTGTTGACGTAAGCGTGAGACAATAAATTTTCTAAGAATTAGTTTAATAGTTCCCAAAAATAATTAAATCTTGTTAATTCTATATCTTTTGTTTTATAATTCAGAAAATAATGTTTAAAATATGAAAATTTACAAAAAATAAAATCTATAATTTAGATTTATTATCAAACATTATTATGTTAACTATTTACATAATTATTATTTAATAAAAAAATTATAATTAATAATACTTTGAAAATTCATATGTTAAAATTGGTAAATAAGAAAAATATAAGTAATATACCAAAATTCTTAGAAAAAACAAAATCTATGTTTACAAAATTGTTTCATAGATTTTTGGTATCACTTAGATAAATATTATTATTTATTAAGTATTTATAAAGTCATAAAACTTATAAAAATCATAGTTTACTATTTAAAAATCACAAACATACATATAATATACCAAAATGATCACAAAAATAAATTCTACACATTAAAAATATCCTCTTTCTTAATTGAAGTCAAATAAAAGGTAAAGGTCTAATAAATCTTATTTTAACTCTTTTCTTTTATTTTAATTCATTAAAATATATAAATATTTACTATTGCCTTTAGCATTATTTGTTTAAAGTTTAAAAATGTAATAACAAGTTCAATTGATATTTAAGTAAAGTCAAAATAGGTCTAACCATTTTAAGTTGTATACTTACTAAACTACTATTTAAAATTAAGTAAATCTTACTCTCCAAAAATATTTTATCAATTATAAAATCATCAAGATTTGAGTATTAATTCTTTTACAAGTTTGGGAATCCACTTTAAAAGCTAAACAAAGTCTTTAAGTATTTAACATAGTGCCATTTCCATGTTTATAGAAACAAGTATTAATTGTATAATAAGTAAGTGATTCTATTCACTTATAAAATCAAGAGAACATCAGTTTTACCTTCATGAAGTATTAAAAGTCTCCACTTGCTAATGGAATAGTTATTCAAAAATACTAATTGTTTTATATTTTAATACTTGTAATTAATAAGAAAACCTTAAAGTGTTAGTTTTAAGTTTAAATTTTTACTTTGTAAAGTAATATTTTCCTCAAAAGTCATTCTTTTAGGAAACATTAAAAGTAATCCTTGAACACTTCTATAAAAGCTCTAATTAAATCTTAATCTTGTTTAAGAAATATTTCAGATACCATGCTCCATTTGAATGCTTTAGTATTGTATACTACTTGTTTATACCAGCAAGTTGTTTCACACACACTCACAAGCCTTACTAAGAAGCACAAGTGTGAAACTGGCATAAAAGTGCAACACACTCCAAAGAACTCATCACAAGCTTCGAACCCTAGATTAGATACGACCATTCCATGGATTCACATTTATCAAACCGCATTACATTACTTATGCATAATTGCAACTTGCTTCTTTAAACATTAGTCCTTACCGGACTAATGATGTTGTTTACAGAATTTGGATCTTCTATTATCTCGAAGACCGTGAGTGCATAATCTTGCAATCACAAAAGGCAAGTTCACAACTTGCTCATGCCTTTGATTATTTTCTATGCTTGTCACTCAAATGTTGTCGTCACCTGCATTTCAAAAGGTCAGAAAACACTATTTTCATAATAATATGATTATGGATTATTTACCAAGAGGTAATAATCTACTGATACAGTTCCAGTGGTAAAGGAACATAATATCTAGGACTTAACAACCAATATCGCTAGTGATTCTAGCGCTGTATATTACGCGTTAACCATGAAATCTGGAATAGGACGAAGAAGTCGGCTAGATCTTCTTCCTTTCGCATGGCCGGATGACCTTATCGTGAGGATGTTGGTTTCTCGTGGAGAATCCAGCACATGGGTTGGACCCCTTAGTTCCCCGCGAGCTAGGTGTCTAGATTATCTGTGCATAGCTGTCTTGGTCAGAGTTCAGCATAGCTAATGGTGACCGCCAGATAGAGCTGCTTATAGAGTCTTCGAGAGGCTACCCGAAGAGTAACCGTGGCAGTCCGTCTTAGGGGATCGTGTCTTCATGAGGGGTCGCGGAGAAGGGCAGCGATTGGCTTGGATCATCTACTGGTCCCCACACCACAGGAAGTGTAGACGGGAAAGATCGCCCGGTTGTGCAACAAGGATTTGGTCTCTCATGGGTAAAGTAACACACCTCTCAGAGTGTAAGAACTGCGACATGTTACTCCCTGTTTTGGGAAGAAGCTACGAACGCGGCAGGAAAGGAACTCCATGAAAGCTTTGGTAAACCTGTGAAGGCTGACGGACATAGTTTTCAGAATAAAAACAACCTTTGAAGAAATGTTTACGAAAACCTGCATTGCCTACGACCTTTGGTCTGTGGCTATAGAGATAATGCTTCATACATTCCTTTTTAGTGAACTTGCTGAGTACGCTCGTACTCAACCGTACCTTCTTAACCCTTGCTAGGTTATTAGCCGTTAAAGACGACATCAACATCAATTTCTGCTGAAGAAACCATTATCGACAACTCAAGTTCTTCAATAAAGTCAATAAAGTCAACATATAAGTGAAGACAAAGTCTCTGTTTAGATAGGAGTAGATACTCTAGCCATAAAACCTACTTGTCGTGGTGGTGTCACGGCAGATGCCATGGATAGGCTAAAGGTGGGGACTAATACACGCTAGGGGAATCCAGGGAGGGATAGTGGAGTGATTCTCCACACAGAAGATTGTATTCCTTTCAAGTTTACAAGCGCTCCTAGAGCTGTATTGGCGAGAGGAGGAAGAAGAAGCTCTCTTACTCTCAATTACAGTTCACTCCTAGAACCTTAGCAAAATCTGTATTGAAGAAAAACCAACCAAAACTAGAGCTCAAAAAAAAACCTCTTCTACTAGAACCCTAGCCCCCGTTATATAGAGAGGGCTCGGTCTCTGCCTAGGGCATACATGGAGGCATATTCCTAAGAATATTCCTCCCCTCAAAGTGGTAACCCGACCGGGGTGCTTTTCCCCCGCGTCATACATGCTTTAGCTACGTGAGCCTCTACGGCGCCCGCGTCAGCCGACACGGGCGTCGTCACCCTTGTCGGCTATGACCCGGTGGTCCTGCCCTTGCTTGCTTCGCTCATGCAGTGCGTAACATGCCTTCTTTTTGACCAGAGAGATTCCTTCCTTCTCCCAGAAGCTAAACATGACCCGGATCATGGTAGATCCGGCCACACCTGTTCATGCATATAAGTTAGACAAGCACTTCCGACTTACTCCTTAAGTCGGTTGAGACAATGTTAGGCGACCCCCCTGGTCTGGGTTACTCCGTGATCCGGCCTGCCTTGAGGTGACCCGGCCAGCATCCGCTTTGACCCTGCCGAACCTCGGCTAACTCGGCCTTTATACCCCGGAGTGACCCTACCCGGGGGTATCCCCCAACATTAGTCCTCGAAGCTGGTGCGGTATTAGCTGCCTTGGCTGCTAAGGCCACATCAGGTTCATTTATGTTCGAGCCTTGGACATTTATTTCCGGGTTAGCTCTTTATCTCGGATTATATGGATTTACGTTCCCTTCGCACGTTCCAAGTTTATCTTGCCGGCCGGGTTACCACAGTGACTCAGATCTCATGGTTTTACTTTCCCTCTGCACATTCTAAGTTTTTATTTGCGGTCCGGGTTACCATGGTTTGATCCGGGCCTAGCTTCCTTCTCTCATACGCCAACCCACGTGGAGGCTAATCATCACGTTGTCTTATTTTAAGGGCCTGCACAGTAACCGCCGCAGTAATTGTCAGTTATCACTATGTGTGGGTCACATCACGCCTGCCTCCTCGTTTACCGCACCTGTGCGTCATGTCATGGGATCGCTTCTGCTCTATGGCCCTCTGTGTGGCTCCTCTCTGATTGGTTGATGCAGATGATACATGACCACACCATGTGGCTCATTGGCATAGCGCGATCCCACTCATCCTCTCAAGGGGTGGTTAAGTAGCGGAGGGGCGCACCCCTTAGAATTTTTCCCTCTTCTGCGCCCCTCTGCCTGTTGCTCTTCTTCTTCATCTTCCTCGCGACCGCGCCGCTACCAGTGCCCCTAGCAGTAGCGCCATCGCCGCACTTTTCCCCGTGCCTCTGCATCGCAACCACCGCTGCGCAACTTCCTCGCCACGGGTCCTCGCCAATCCAGGCCTCAGATCCCCGCCGCCACCAGCGCCAGCAAGGGTAGCGAGCATGCGATGACGGAGGAGGAGCTCGTCGTCGCCGAGCAAGAAATGGAGGAGGACGCCGCTGCGATGGACCATGGCGCGTGGGCCGGATCATGGGTCTGTCAAGATGACCTTGACTGGCTCTACCGGACCAGACGCATTCCTGCCGGCGTCGCCGCTCGTCTCCCCTCTGCCGCTGGCCCCCTCACCCAATCCGGGTGAGTTCGTCGTGTTCTTGTCCCACTTTCAACGGGGATTCGGCCTGCCGGTGAGCGATTTTTTCCGGGATTGGCTTAGCACCTACCACCTGCAGCCGCACCATCTCCCAGCCAATGCTATCACCTCTCTCTCTGCCTTTGCTTCTACGATCGAAGGCTACACCGGACTATGGCCCACGAAGGAGCTGTGGATCCGGTTCTTCGGCCTTCGGCGTAACGTCATCCCCAATATCCAAGTTGAATCTGAGGACAAGCAGCTCACCCAATTCGGAGCTGCGTCCATCTCACCCCGGAGGACTTCCGTTTTCCCCCAGGTCACCGGGCTTGACTCCTGCAAAGGATGGGCCCGGACCTTCTTCTATGTCCGGAACTCGGGCACTGAAGAATTGATTCGGTTGCTCCCCTACACTCCGGGTCCACCTGATCCAGAATTCTAGGAGGAGGTCTCCAAGAAGCCCACGGCTCTGGCCAACCAAGTTAACAAGAGGTTCACAGAACTGAAGAAACTCGGATTGCGCAACGAGGATGCTATGATCATGTTCGTGCGTAACCGAATCTCTCCCCTCCAGAAGCGCACCCACAAGGTGTGCCACATGAGTTTCGGCCGCGACCCCAACCGGACCTCCTCCTTTGAGCTGAGCAACACGGAGATTTTTCGTCGGGTTACGGCTCTCTGCACCACCCACAAGGATTTCTCCGCCGAATGGACGTGGGGAATTGAGCACTTCTATCGTGACAGGCTCCCTCCCGCGGTAAGCTTCGCGGGGCAAACTTATTTCGGATCAAATATGTGTCGGTTTTTGTTGTATGTTTGACTCTATTCTTCATGCTTTCTCTCAGTTCTTCCTTCAGCAAACTCTTGAGGATGGTACGGATCCGACCCTTAAGTGGGCGCCGGACCGAGAAATCTCGGATGAGGAGGAGCCAGACCAAGAGATGTTTCTCCCTATGACCGATGCTACAAAACGACCCAGCGGTAAATTCTCTTCTCTTAGAGACTAGCCCGATGATGAGGATGACTCGGATGTCGACGTGATTGAACCTGTGGAGGCTGTCCCTCTTTCTTTTGCCTTTCCGGCATCAGCTAACCCTGGTGGGAATATACACGAGGATCCTCCACTTGCTACGGGCGAGCCGGTTCCGATGGCGTCGAAGAAGAAGCGCGGAGCCGCACCAAGTTCCTCCTCCGAACCTTCTCAGCCCACAAAAAGGCGAAAGAAGGCCAGAGACAAGACTACCTCCAAGCCGGCAGGCAAAGCCCCGACACGAAGGGCCCGGAAACCCAAGGAGGCCGAAACCTCGGATGCGCAAGTCATTTTTCGTTGCGTAACTCACTTCTCCTTGCATCGTGGTAATTTCTCTTCTGAAATTATTCTCTTCCTCAGGGCTCCGGTGGGGGTCCCTTAGAGCGGATCAAGCATCTCTTCACCACTTCGATCTGGCCCTTCTCCTCCTCGTGACGACGAGTCACGTCCGCTGAGCCCTATTCCAAAGGGTTCCGCGGCTGCTCCGGGTTCCGCACTACCTCATCGAGAGGAACGCGACCTTGGAGTAGGAGGGGTCGGTCCAGCCGAGGCGACGGCATCCACAGCTTCGGCATCGCCGCAACCAGCAGCCACCGAGGCTACCTCAACACCAGCACCAGCAGCAGTTCCAGTACTAGTGACCGAACCAGCACCAGCACCTGTTCCGGCACCAAGGAAACCAACAATAGCTCCAAGTCCAGCTACAAGAGCTCCAGTGCCAAGTTCCTCCGCCTCGTCCGAGTCATCTCAACCTCGGCGAGGAACCACTCCAGCAGCTTCTAAGGGGAAATCCACCGCAGTTACTTCTTCCCAGCAAGCTAAGGGCAAAAAGGCTCCGGATGCTACCAAGTCTGCATTTGTCGAGGCTGGGTAGTGAACCCTAGCGTCGATGCTTCCCAAGAAAGCTCCAGCAGCGAAGGATGTTCCTGTCGAGCCAACTGATGCGCAGCAGATGGTTCTGCATACCAGCCCAGCCCTTGCCTTGGTTGAGAGGAACGAAGCGCACACGAAGGGCTTGGTGGCACCCCATATGCCCACCGGTGAGCGGTACCCTCCGAGCCTTATTGAGTTCGTCATGAACTGGAACAAGGCGGAGTTCGTCCACAACGACGATCTCCCGGAAAAGTTCGTCCCCGCAGAATTTTCCGCCCACATGAATACCGCTGCTAAGGCAATTAACCTCGCAGGGCGAATGATGGAGGTATGTCGTTTCTCCTTTACATGCTGTAGATAATAACCATTAGTCCCCGAGCCTCCGGTGGAGTAGCTTGTTACTCGGCCGGATGCTCATTAGAAAACTAACGTAGCTCCATGTGAACTTCGAATATGCACACACCTAGAGCCGGGTTAAGTTCCACTTGGCCCGGATCTCGTATACTTCGAATATGCACACACCTAGAGCCGGCTTAAGTTCCACTTGGCCCGGATCTTGTACACTTCAAATATGGACACACCTAGAGCCGGGTTAAGTTCCACTTGGCCCGGATTTTGTACACTTCGAATATGCACACACCTAGAGCCGGGTTAAGTTCCACTTGGCCCGGATTTTGTACACTTCGAATATGCACACACCTAGAGCCGGGTTAAGTTCCACTTGGCCTGGATTTTGTACACTTCGAATATGCACACACCTAGAGCCGGGTTAAGTTCCACTTGGCCCGGATTTTGTACACTTCAAATATGCACACACCTAGAGCCGGGTTAAGTTCCACTTGGCCCGGATCTTGTACACTTCAAATATGCACACACCTAGAGCCGGGTTAAGTTCCACTTGGCCTGGATTTTGTACATTTCGAATATGCACACACCTAGAGTCGGGTTAAGTTCCACTTGGCCCGGATCTTGTACACTTCGAATATGCACCAAGCTAATTTTACGCTTCTGTACTTTTTTCAGGTAACTACCAATCGCCGGAGTGCTGAATTCCAACGTCTGCTGGATACCCATAAGATGCTACGTGCAAAGCACGTTGCACTTATTGCAGAACATGAAAAGAGGGGTAAGTTTCTCCCTTGGCGCTTCTCCGTTTTTCTTCACCTTCTTCTGCCGAACTAATCTCCTCATTCAGTTTCTGCAGCTGGGGTGGAGGCTGAGAACAAGATCATGCGGAAGAACTTGGAGGAAATCAGGGGTATGTCCTCCTTTGTCCGACCTCGTAGTGTTTTCCATTTCCTCTTCTCCTTGGCTCGGCAAACATTCACTCCTCGGCTCTGCCAGGTCAACACACTATTTCAGCATCGCTTGAGGATAGTGTGCCCGTGCCTGATATGATGCTGCATTTTCTCGAACAAGCAGGACAGCATCAAGCCGAGCTAAAGAAAAAGGATGATGAGCTCGCTCTCCTCCGGACTAAGGACAACGAGATTGCCAAGCTCAAGGCTGAGATGGAGAAGATGAAGGCCCAACACCAAACCGAGCTCCAAAAGGTTGGCCAGAACTTCACAGAAGAGCGTGAGCGCCTTACTCTCCAGATCTCCAAGGACCAGGACCTACTCAAAGAATCCGACATCCAGCTTGGGTCGGCAAATGCTGAGCTTGAGCAACTTCGCAAGAGACGCGATGACTGCATCAAGGAGTTAACCCGGATCCTCAGCCACATATCACGTAAGTTCCCTCCGACCTACTTTTCCAGGTTGCTTCATATGTCTTTTCTTTACCTTCTTCCCTTGTCTGGCTTTCAGGCAAATTTCCTGAGAGCATCACTATTGCAAGCGCAGAAGTTGTAGATTTTCGCCAAGCGAGGGGTACTCCTGCCGCTCCTGTTGGTGTGGAGGTTCCTTACGACATGGAGGACCTGTTGGTCAGCTTGTCATCTCGCATGGAGATCATCAAGAATTACGGCAAGGATATTCTCGATGTTGCAGTTCGCATTTTCAACATGTTCTGGCCCGGAGAAAGTAGCCCGGAGACCACCGCGATTCTCGTCGAGAAGCTAATGGAGACTGAGACCCAGCTCGATCTCTGGAGAGAATCCACTGGGCGTGTCGCAGCTGATACTATCCTTCACCACATACTCACGTGGTATGAGAAGATCGACCTCAGCCTCCTTACACATCGGCGCACCGGATCCAGATGGACTGATGACCCGGAGTAGGTAGCTCGGCGCCAGGCTTGCGCCTAAAGCCTCGTCGAATATTCTCCTATCCATGACTGGGTTGAAGGACCAAGCTTCCTGGAATCCGCTGGAGACGAGAATGCTGAGAACGCTGAAGACGGGTCGGATGAGGACGGAGAAGGTGATGCCTCAGATATTGAAGACAGCGACGACGACGCCGACCTTCCTCCTCCTGCTGCTCCTTAGGTCAAAAAACTTGAAAATTTATCAGATCCCTGGTATGCCGGGTGCAACTGTATGCTGTATATGTGATATTTTGCTACTACGTTTCTATGCCGGATTAACTTGGGCGTAGTCCCCGAGTTTCATTTTCTTGTTCGTCCAATCCTCTGGCTCGGTCCGTGTCTACCTTGATTCGGTTTTACGACTTACGAATCCGAGCTTCAAAAATTGTTTTAACAATAATTAGAAACTTTTAGGCTTAGCTCAAAATAATTTAGCATAATAACTTGAAAATAAATACAGGGTTAGTCCGAAAAACAAACGTTAGCTCGAATAAATTCGTTTCCTTAGTCGTTTTTCATGTGCTACGCAATTCCAAACTTGTTCTCTTGCTTGCCATGAAGCCAATTCTTGTTGGACAGCAGCAAGTCGAAGAGTTGGGTTTTTGGTGCTCACACATTACTAATCCGGGTTAAGTAGAACAACTTATTCCAGCTAACGCACAAGAGACAACAATAAAAATTATTAAGGCAGTCCCCGAGTTACTGCTCGAGGCGCTACTATTTCATTGATAAGCTCATTGCCGACATACATACCGACATATGAGGTGACTCGGATACATACACTTCTTAACTAAGTGTAGAAGGGACGAAGTAGTGCTACATTCCACGGTCGCTTAGATTCCTCTCCAGACCTGTCCGCCTTGTTCTTTTCCTATGGCTTTGCATCTATAAGATAGTAAGAATCAATGTGTAATGCTTTGCTCACAATGAATGGCCCTTCCCATGGGGGGGATAGTTTATGCATGCCGGTAGTATGTTGTACCAACCGGAGCACCAGATCGCCTTCCCGAAAGACTCGGGGGCACACTTTCCGGCTATGGTAGCGTCGGAGATTTTGCTGATATATGGCGGATCTGGACAGTGCCAGTTCTCTCGCTTCTTCCAGCAGATCAACATCATTTTGCCGGGCTTCTTGCACTTCGGCTTCTGTGTATTGGGTGACCCTAGGCGAATCATGCTCTATGTCGGCTGGTAATACAGCTTCTGCCCCATATACCAGAAAAAAATGGCGTATAACCTGTTGATCGATTCGGAGTTGTTCTTAAACTCCACAGTACCGCTGGTAGTTCTTCTATCCAGCACCCCGCTGATCTTTGTAGCGGCTCAATGAGCCGGGGTTTTATCCCGGATAATACTAATCCGTTGGATCTTTCCACTTGTCCGTTCGATGCGGGGTGGGCTATCGAGGCTACGTCCAGCCAGATCTTCTTATCTCGGCAGAATCGCGCAAATACTCCTTCAGCAAAATTTGTGCCATTATCAGTTATGATACTGTGAGGATAACCGTATCTCAAGATGATGTCTTTGAGAAATGTTACGGCCATAGCTCCATCACATTTTCTTATAGGCTTCACTTCAATCCATTTTGTAAACTTATCCACCATGACCAAAATGTGTGTCATGTTTCCCCTCGTTGGTTTGAACGGGCCAACCATATCTAAGCACCATACGGCAAACGGCCACGTAATTGGTATGGTCTTGAGTTCCAACATTGGCATATGTGTCTTAGTAGCATATCTTTGACAACCATTGCATTTTCTCACCAGATCTTCTGCTTGTTATAAGGCACTTGGCCAGTAAAATCCATGCCGGAACGCTTTTGCCACCAAGGCTCGGGAGGAGGCATGATGCCCGCATTCTCCTTGGTGTATATCTCGGAGGATGTCAAGCCCTTCTTCCGGGTCAACGCATCGCTGGAGGACATTGGTTACACTCCGTTTGTACAGCTCGGAATTGATAACTATGTATGCTTTTGCTCTCCTCTGAGTTTGCCTGGCTAACACCTCCTCAGTGGGCAACGTTCCGTCTTTCAGGAATTGGAATATAGGTAGTGCCCAAGCTGGTATCGCTCGTGCAGGGAACACGTCCTCATCAATTTCCATCTGATCTACCGGCATAACTTCAGCTGGATCATGCTGAGCAGTCCCCGGGTCAAGCGAGGTAGTCCCCGGGTTTGCTGAGGCAGTCCCCGGGTTTGCTGATGCAGTCCTCGGGTCTCGCGTACTACCTCCCGTGTCAATGTCCATGGGCTCAGCTCCGGATTCCGTATTTTCCGGGACATAGATCGAGTCGGTTCCTGGGGACGGCCTGATAGATGGTTTTCTGAGGTGTTCCAATGCTACACCTGGTGGAATTGCCTGTCGGGTTGATCCGAGCTTCGATAGCATGTCGGCAGCCTCGTTTTCCACTCGGGGTACATGATGAAATTCACACCCCTCGAAGTAACCAGATATCTTCTGCACATGAAACTTGTATAGTGCCATGTTTGGATCCAAGGCGTCCCACACTCCGGACACTTGTTGCACCACCAAATCCGAGTCGCCAAAGCATATTATCCGACGTATGCCAATCTCTTTTGCCACTTTGAGCCCATGCACAAGAGCCTCGTACTCAGCGACATTGTTCGATGCCGCGAAATGGATCTGCAATACGTATTTTAGCTGGTACTTCTTTGGCGAGGTAAGCACAACCCCGGCGCCTAATCCGGTTTTGGTTTTCGACCCGTCAAAGTGCATCTTCCAGTAGTTCGGATCTGGTGGCGGTGGTTCGTATTGTACCTCGGCCCAATCTACAAAAAAGTCCGCCACAGCTTGAGACTTGATTGCTTCTCTTTTGTCGTATTGGGGCGCATAAGGGGCTAACTCAATTGCCCATTTTGCAATTCTGCCACTCGCATCCTTGTTACCCATTATCTCGGATATGGGAGCTTCACATATCACTTTGATGGGGTGCTCCTCAGAGTAATGCTTTAACTTCTTTGCCGCCATATAGACACCATATGCCACCTTTTGAAAGTGCGGGTAGTTCTGCTTTGAGGCAGACAATACCTCGCTCAAGTAATACACTGGCCTCTACACCGACTTACCCTCTTCATTGCGCTCTACTACAATCACTGTACTTACAACTCGGTTGGTTGCGGCTATGTAGAGCAACATTGTCTCCTTTGATAGTGGAGAGGCTAACACTGGTGCAGTGGCCAACATCTTTTTTAAGTGGGCAAAGGCTTCATCGGCCTGTGGTGTCCAAACGAATTTATCCGACTTTTTCATGAGTTGGTATAGAGGCAATGACTTTTCTCCCAACCGACATACAAAACGACTCAACGATGCTAGGCACCCAGTGAACTTCTGGACATCATTAAGACACTTTGGCAGCTCCATTCGTTCAATGGCCCGAATCTTAGTTGGATTAACTTCGATACCTCGGCTGGAGACGAGAAATCCGAGTAATTTTCCAGCCGGGACACCGAAGGTACATTTTTCCGGGTTAAGCTTCATCCGGAACCTTCTCAAGTTCGCGAATGTTTGCCTTATGTCGTCAAGGAGCGTTTTGCTTTCCTTGGTCTTGATAACCACATCATCCACGTATACTTGTACGTTTTGACCTATTTGGTTGTGTAAACATTTTTGCATACATCTTTGGTACGTTGCACCTGCATTACGCAAACCAAACGGCATAGTGCGATAGCAATAAGCCCCGTACGGCGTGATAAAGGCGGTCTTTATTTGATCATCCGGATTCAGAGGTATCTGGTGGAAACCAGAATATGCATCGATGAATGACAACAGTTCACATCCCGCGGTTGAGTCTATGACCTGATCTATCCTCGGTAGTGGAAATGGATCTTTTGGACACGCCTTATTCAGGTTCGTGTAATCGATACCATACGCCAAACCACTGCCACGTTCGGATCATCCTTCTTCTTTTCTACCAGCACCGGATTAGAGAGCCAATCCGGATACAGCACTTCCATGATAAATCCTGCTGCTAGTAACCGAGCTATCTCGTCTCCAATGACTTTTCTATGATCCTCGGCGAAGCGGCGGAGAGGTTGCTTCACCGGCCTTGATCCGGGTCTTACGTTCAAAGAGTGCTCGGCCAACTCCCTCGGAACACCTTGCAAATCCTGTGTGAACCAAGCAAAAATGTCCCGATTCTCACGGAGGAAGTTGACGAGCTCGCTTTCCTATTTGTCAGTTAACCTGGCACCAATTGTTACGGTGCGCTCCGGGAACATGTCATCAACTAGAACCTTCTTGGTGTCCTTTGCGGCTTGGAATGAAATGCTGCCATGCGGGTTACTCAACGCCGGCATATACTGCTGCGCGGACTGAGCTAAAGCCGCCACCTCTTGGATTTTTCTTTTCTCTTGCGCAATCATGAGTGACTCGGCTAGGTTAGACCCGGCTGAGGCACATTCAATGGAACGTCGAAAATCTCTAGCAATGGTAATCACTCCATTTGGCCCGGGCAACTTCATCTTCAGATAACTGATATGGCAGCTTGCCATGAACTTGTTCAATGCTAGTCTTCCGAGTAACGCGTGATATGCACTTTCCAAGTTCACCACCTCAAACTCCAGATTCTCAGTTCGGCAGTTATTCCTTGTGCCGAATAGCACGTCGACCCGGACTTTGCCTATGGGCTCACAAGAAATGCCTGGTACAATATCGTGGAAAGTTGTCCTTGTAGCCTGGAGCATGTTCTCCGAGATACCCAACTTGCGCATTGTATCCGAATACATGATGTTAATGCTGCTGCCATTGTCAATCAGTACCTTGGAGAACCTCACATTGATGTTCGGTCCAATGAATGTCGGATCTAGCACTAGCGCATACGAACCTGGACTCGGCATCAGCTTGGGATGATCTTTGATGTTCCAGGTGATTTCCTGGTCTGACCAAGGCATGTACTTCGTCACTGCTGGCATTACCGCATTGACCTCCATATGTCGGCGCTGCAAGCTCTTTCGATCTGTTTCCTCAATTGTGAATACACAATAGCTCTGGTGATGTTCTCTGTACTCATTTCTCCCCTCGTTTCTGGGGTACCTCTAATCCGGCTGTTGCTGATTTTCCACCTGATGCACTGCATCCCTTCTCTCATTGTTGTCATACCTCGGCGGAGGCGGAGGCAACATTAGCTGTTGCGCGTTCGCTCCAGAGAGCAATTGTTGCCGAGGTAATTCCTGCCGAGGTTGATCATTCCGGGGTGCCTGAGCATTCCCCGAACCACCTTGTTCTATCTTACGCATCCACTCACACTGCCTCGTTGTGTGACCCGCCGAGCTATTCGGATTTGGCGTGTGAAACTTACACGGCTGGTCCAACATCGACTCATAGGTATACCTCAGACGGTCTTTCTTTTCTTGGCACTGTTTCTTTTGCTCTGGGTCCACGTTTTCTTGCCATCGTTTCTTGGAGTCCATTGCCCTCCCGTTTTCTGGCGTTGGTTGCTCCCTGCTCCGGGTTGATTTTGACTCACAGCTGCAACTTGTTGCGAACTGTAGCGATGATCCGGTCTATCATCCCTTCTTTTTCCTCTGTAATCGTTCCTCCGAGATGACCCAGCTCCGTCCCTCTGATAGTATTCCTCGTTTGACTCGTTTGACGCGAGCCTAGGTTGAGTCGGATCACCCAAGGCATACGAATCAGCAATCCAGATCATCTCTGCCAACGTAATTGGCATTTTCCTTTGCAACTTCATCCACAGCTCGCCGCCATATCTGCACCCTTGCGCAAACCATGCTATGGCCTGTGACTCTATGACACCCTCACACGAGTTTCTCACGGTACACCACCGGGTCAAGAATTCACGGTCCGTCTCATTAGGTCTTTGCTTGCACATTGCCAGGGTCTGCGGCCTATTCGGCCTCTGATATGTACTTGAGAAGTTGCTGATAAACATTTCTTCAAAATCTATCCAGCAGTTGATGCTTCCGGGTGGTAAATTATTCAGCCATACTCTGGCCGGACCTTCCAACATTTGGGGTACGTATCGTATAGCCCATCTCAAGTTGCCAGTGGCAATTTTCACAGCCGTAGCATAGTTTATCAGCCAATCCTCCGGCTTGGTACTGCCGTCATACGTCTTCGTGCCTCTGGGCAACTGGAAGTTGGGTACCGGTGGCTCCTTCATGATCCGGGGTCCAAAGCACGCTGGACCCGGGGGACCTTGACATTCGATCTGTTCCGACCTATACAGGCGATCCAGTTTCAATCTTGCGTCATCCGGCATTAAATCCCTGCTTCCCAATCTTGACCCTATCACATGATAGTCCGGTCTCGGGTACCCCGCGTTCACCATCTCCGAATCACCGTCATTGTATCGGTTTTGCACTTGGGGCGCACCTTTCTGTTGCATACCTCGGCTAGCGCTTTGCTCTTGCCTTGGTATATTCCGCTGCTGCGGTTGTCCTGCTCCCGCGGAGTTTCACTATCCGGCATTGCCGTTGACAGCGTTCCCTTGACCGACATTGCCTTGGTCGTGGTTACCTCGGCCAACTTCTGTAGGGGTTCGTAGCATGGAAAACAAAAATTTTCTATCGCATACAAACAAACAAGCCAAGATCTATCTACTAGATTGTAGCAACGAGTCGATGGAATAACTCACCCTCGAAGATTCCAAAGTGTTTAACGAGAGCAGATTCTCGTGGGTGATGTAGTCGTACTCTTTCCGATCTCAAGATCGCGTAGACGATCCTTCCGGCGCCGCGTTCCCGCAGCGCTCCCGCAGTCGGTCACACGTTCGGTACTCGACGAAGACCTTCCTCTCCCTTGTTCCAGCAGGCAGCGGAGGTTGTAGCACTCTCCTCGCGATTCCGGCAGCACAACGGCGTGGTACCGGAGGTAGAGGGGAGATCCCGCAGGGCTTCGCCTTAAGCCGGTGCGAGTATGGTGGAGCTTATGAGAGAGGCTATTAGTGGTCTAGTAATTAGACACACCAATTAGAGGGCTCTAAACCAATTAGAAGGCTCTAAACCGAAACAGCTCTAAACCGGGGTCTAGGTCTAGTTTCTAGTTTAGAGGATAGGAACTTGTGTGTCTTGTGTCTAGAGGAGGAGGCCTTGGCCCTCCTTTTATAGGTGGGAAGGCACGGCCAGGGGAGGGGAGTCCCTCCCCAAGTCGGCCTTGGTTGGTGCGCCGGCTTGGGGAGGAGACTCCTCCCTCAAGTCGGTTTCCAACTCCTCCTCTTATCCCACTTCCCAAAATTGGCAGTTTGACTTTCAAACTAGCCGTTTGACTTTTCCAATTTAGGAATTAAATAAACCCTTTATTTTGGACAGCGAGAACACTTAGTACATGATGCAATCATTCCATCTTGCAATGACACATTCATGTACCCCTTCCCCCCCGGAGTGCCGGACATTCCGGGACCTTCTAGAATGTTCCCGATGAAAACACCGGAATCATTCCCGAACTCCGAAACGGGACTTTCCTTATATGAATCTTATTCTCCGGACCATTCCGGATCACCTCGTGATATCCCGGATCCCATCCGAGACTCCGAACAACATTCGGTCTCTTTCTCATAATACCATAACTACTCAAACAACGTCGAATCCTTAAGTGTGTCTCCCTACGGTTCGTGAATTATGCGGACATGATCGAGACACTTCTCCGAACAATAACCAATAGAGGAATCTGGAAATTCATATGGCTCCCACATATTTCTACGATTACTTTGCGATCGAATGAACCACTTACATACGATACCAATTTCCCTTTGTCTCACGATATGTTACTTATCCGAGGTCATGATCGTCGGTATCTCTGCATACCTAGTTCAACCTCGTTACTGATAAGTACTCTTTTCTCGTTCCCGTGATATGTGATCCCTTGTGACCAAGTCACATGCTTGCAAGCTAATTGGATGACATTTCACCGAGAGGGCCCAGAGAATATCTATCCGTCATGTGGATGGACAAATCCCACTCTTGATCCATGTGTTTCAACCAATACTTTCCGAACACCCAATGCCACTTTTATAGCCACCCTGTTACGGTGTGGTGTTTGATGACATCAAAGCATCCATCCAGTAAAGGCAATATGCATGATCTCATGGTCGAAGGAATTAGGTCACTATGTATCAGAAAGCATATAGCAATTGAACTATTGAAATGACTTGATCTTTATGCTACGCTTGTCTATAGGAGTATGTCCACCATATCATTCTCCTAACGATATGATCTTGTTGTTGATAACATCTCAATGTTCATGACAAAGAAACCACATCATCAATCAACCAACAAGCTAGTGAAGTATAGAGGCCATACTAGGGACTTCAAATTAAGTTTACAAATCACACAAGTATTAATGGTTTCCTTGTTAATACTATTATAGCATGAATGTAAACATTTATCATAAACACAAAGATATATAATAATAACTACATTTATTATTACCTCTAGGGCATATCTCCAACAGTCTCCCACTTGCACTAGAGTCATCTAATCTAGATTACATGGTAATATACCGAACACCCATGGCAGTTTGGTGTTGGTCATGTTTTGCCCTCGGGAGAGGTTTAGTCAACGGATCCGCCACATTCAGATCTGTGTGTACTTTGCAAATCTTTATATCCCCATCCTGGATATGTTCTCGAATAGCGTGGAAACGCAGCTTGATATGCTTCAGCTTCTTGTGTGACCTTGGTTCTTGCGCATTGGCTATGGCGCCCATGTTATCACAGTAGATAGACATTGGGTCCAGCGCACTAGGAACCACACCCAGCTCTGCAATGAACTCTTTCATCCATATCGCTTCTTGTGAAGCCTCCGAAGCAGCCATGTATTCCGATTCAGTTGAAGATCTCGCCACAATGCTTTGCTTTGCACTCCTCCAGCTAACTGCTGCACCATTCAAAATAAATACGTATCCAGATTGTGATTTAGAATCATCCGGATCGGTGTTCCAACTAGCATCGGTGTAACCATTAACAACGAGCTGTTCATCACCTCCATAAGAAAGAACCATATCCTTAGTTCTTCTCAAGTACTTAAGGATGTTTTTGACCGCTGTCCAATGATCCACTCCTGGATCACTTTGATATCTGCTAGTTAGACTAACAGCATATGCGATGTCGGGTCTAGTACATAGCATGGCATACATTAGAGATCCTATGGCTGAGGCATAGGGAGTCTTACTCATCTTTTCTCTATCTTCTGCCGATGTCGGACTTTGAGTTTTACTCAAGGTCGTATTGGGCAACATGGGCAAGAACCCTTTCTTGCTTTCTTCCATTCCAAACTTCTTTAGAACTTTGTCCAAATATGTACTTTGTGACAATGATATTTGGCGTTTCGATCTATCTCTATAAATCTTTATGCCTAATATGTAAGCTGCTTCGCCAAGATCCTTCATTGAAAAACTATTATTCAAATATTCCTTGACACTATTAAGAAGGTCTACATCATTCCCAATCAACAATATGTCATCCACATACAGTATTAAGAATGCTACAGAGCTCCCACTCACTTTCTTGTAAATACAAGCTTCTCCATAAGTTTGTATAAAACCAAAACTTTTGATTACCTTATCAAAACGTTGATTCCAACTTCGGGATGCTTGCTTCAATCCATAGATGGACCGTTGAAGCTTGCATACCTTGTTAGCATCTTTAGGATCGACAAAACCTTTGGGTTGTATCATATACAACTCTTCATCAATGTCTCCATTGAGGAATGCTGTTTTGACATCCATCTGCCATATCTCATAATCATAATATGCAGCGATTGCTAACATAATCCTCACAGACTTTAGCTTCGCTACCGGTGAGAAAGTCTCATCGTAGTCAACTCCTTGAATTTGTCGAAACCCTTTTGCGACAAGTCGAGCTTTATAGACAGTAACATTACCATCAGCATCTGTTTTCTTCTTGAAAATCCATTTGTTCTCGACAGCCTTCCGGCCATCCGGTAAGTCCACCAAAGTCCATACTTGGTTTTCGTACATGGATCCAATCTCGGATTTCATGGCTTCTTGCCATTTATTGGAATCTGGGCTCATCATCGCTTCCTCATATGTCTCGGGGTCATCGGTGTTGTCCACCAACATGACATTCATAACGGAATCATACCAATCTGGAGTGGTACGAGTTCTCGTTGACCTCCGAGGCTCTGTAGTAACTTCAACCGAAGTTTCATGATCACCATCATTAGCTTCCTCTCTTATTGGTGCAGGCACCACAGGAACTTCTTCCGGTGCTGCGCTACTCGCAATTTCGAGAGAAGGTTCGACAACCTCGTCGAGTTCTACTTTCCTTCCAGTCACTTCTTTCGAGAGAAATTCCTTCTCTAGAAAGGATCCATTCTTAGCAACGAAGATTTTGCCTTCGGATCTATGATAGAAGGTATACCCAACAGTTTCCTTCGGGTATCCTATGAAGACGCATTTTTCCGCTTTGGGTTCAAGCTTGTCCGGCTGTAACTTCTTTACATAGGCTTCGCATCCCCAAACTTTAAGGAACGACAATTTAGGTTTCTTCCCAAACCATAATTCATACGGTGTCGTTTCAACGGATTTAGACGGTGCCCTATTTAAAGTGAATGCGGCTGTTTCTAATGCATAACCCCAAAATGATAGCGGTAAATCTGTAAGTGACATCATAGAACGAACCATATCTAAGAGAGTTCGATTACGACGTTCAGACACACCATTACGCTGTGGTGTTCCCGGCGGTGTCAATTGTGAAAGTATTCCGCACTTCTTTAAATGCTCGCCAAACTCGTAACTTAGATATTCACCTCCACGATCAGAACGTAGAAATTTAATCTTCTTGTTACGTTGATTCTCTACCTCACTTTGAAACTCCTTAAACTTCTCGAAAGTTTCGGACTTATGTTTCATGAAATAGATATACCCATATCTACTCAAGTCATCCGTGAAGGTAAGAACATAACGATAACCACTGCGCGATGCTACACTCATTGGACCACACACATCGGTATGTATGATTTCCAATAAGTCTGTAGCTCGCTCCATCATACCAGAAAATGGAGTCTTAGTCATTTTACCCATCAGACATGCTTCGCATCTTTCAAGTGATTCAAAATCAAGTGATTCAAGAAGTCCATCGGAATGGAGTTTCTTCATACGCTTCACTCCAATGTGACCAAGACGACAGTGCCACATATAGGTCAAATTATCGCTTGATTTCAAACGTTTAGCCTCAATGTTATTAATATGTGTATTTCTACTATCGAGATTCAATATGAATAGACCATCTATCAAAGGTGCATGTGCATAAAACACATTACTCATATAAATCGAACAACCATTATTCTCGGATTTAAACAAGTAACTGTCTCGCAATAAACAAGATCCTGATATAATGTTCATGCTTAACGCAGGCACCAAATAACAATTATTTAAGTATAAAACTAATCCCGATGGTAGATGAAGAGGTAGCGTGCCGACCGCGATCACATCAACCTTTGATCCGTTTCCTACGCGCATCGTCACCTCGTTCTTCACTAGCTTCCGTTTATTCTGCAGCTCCTGTTTCGAGTTACAAATATGAGCAACCGAACCAGTATCAAATACCCAGGCACTACTACGAGTACTAGTGAGATACACATCAATAACATGTATATCAGATATACCTTTCTTCTTGATGTTGCCGTTCTTCAAATCCGCCAAGTACCTTGGGCAATTCCGCTTCCAGTGACCTTCTCCCTTGCAGTAAAAGCACTCAGTTCCAGGTTTAGGTCCAGCCTTGGTCTTCTTCGTCGGCGTGGTAACTTTCTTACCACCCTTCTTGAAGTGTCCCTTTTGCTTAGACTTGCCTTTCTTGAATTTGGTGGTCTTATTGACCATCAACACTTGGTGCTCTTTCTTGATCTCCACTTCTGCAGATTTTAACATAGCAAATAGTTCTGGCAACTCTTTGTTCATGTTCTGCATGTTGTAGTTCATCACAAAGTTCTTGTAACTTGGTGGTAGTGATTGGAGGATGCGGTAAACTCCCAAAGTATTAGGAATCACTATACCCAAACTTTGAAGTTTATTTGCGTGCCCAGACATCTTAAGCACATGCTCACTGACGGAGCTACCCTCTTCCATCTTGCAGTTAAAGAACTTTTCAGAAGCTTCATAACTTTCAATTGCCGCATGAGTCTCAAAAATTAATTTGAGATCCTCGACAATATCATATGGGTCTGAATTCTCAAACCTTTTCTGAAGCTCCGATTCTAAACCATACAAGATAGCACACTGAACTATGGAGTACTGATTCTTCCGAGCGAGGTAAACATTCTTTACTTCATCGGTAGCATCAGCTGCAGGTGGGTCACCTAGCGGTGCATCCAGCACATAGGTCAAATTACCAGCTGTGAGGACAATCCTCAAATTGCGGAACCAATCCGCGAAGTTGCTTCCATTGTTTTTCAACTTTTCTTTCTCTAGGAACGCATTAAAATTGATGGTAGGGGCTGCCATTGATCTACAACATATTTGCAATAGTTTAGACTAAGTTTATGACAAATTGAGTTCAAATTAATTAGTGAAATTAAACTAGGTGAACTCCCACTCAAAACAACATCCCTCACATTGTTTTAGTGATCACACGAACCAAATCCACTACATCAACACCGATCATCACGAGAGCTGATATAGTTTTAATGGCGAACAATCATCATGTTCATCATATCTACTATATGATTCATGCTTTGCCTTTCGGCGATCCGTGTTCCTGAGGCCATGTCTGTACATGCTAGGCTCGTCAAGATCAAACCTTAGCTTCCGCATAAGCAAATCTGGCTTGCTTACGTTGTATTCACCCGTGGAATCAAAGACACCCGATCATCACGTGGTGCTTCGAAGCAGCAAGCTTTGGCAACGGTGCATACTAAGGGTGAACACTTTAGAACTTGAAATTTATGTGCATGAGGGATCATCTTATAATGCTACCGTCGTCTACTAAGCAATACAAGATGCATAAAGGATTAACATCACATGCAATTCATAATATGTGATATGATATGGCCTTTCTTCTTTGTGCTTCCGATCTCCATCTTCAAGCACGAATATGATCTCCATCATCACCGGCATAGCATCAAGGTCAATGACGCTTCTTCATGGTTGTCGTCCACCAGCTTCAACTATTACAACTATTTTGAATAGACACGCAGGTCTTAACAGAAATTAAAGACAACCATATGGCTCCTGCCGGTTGCCAACTTACAATAAGGAACATTGCATACATCAAATATAATCACAATCATGGCCATATCACATCACTGCACACCCCTGCAAAACAAAGTTAGACGCCTCTACTTTCTTTGCATATTTTACGTGGTTTGGGGCTTTCAATAAGTGTCGTTCTAACTTACGAACAAGAACCACAACATTGATACTAGCATTGTTGATCACCCGTTGTAAATTGGATCTTTACTATGCTAGGAGAAACAGGCACCCGCAAAGCCACTTATGCAAAACGAGTTGCATGTCAAGCGTGGAGCAAGTCTCATGAACGATGTCATGTAAGGTTAGCCCGGGCCGCTTCATCCCAACATACCGCAAGATGCAAAGTACACAAAAAGCAATCTACAATAAAAGCATCAACGCCCACAATGACCATTGTGTTCTACTCGTGCAACAGATCTACATATAGACACGGCTCTGATACCACTGTAGGGGTTCGTAGCATGGAAAACAAAAATTTTCTATCGCATACAAACAAACAAGCCAAGATCTATCTACTAGATTGTAGCAACGAGTCGATGGAATAACTCACCCTCGAAGATTCCAAAGTGTTTAACGAGAGCAGATTCTCGTGGGTGATGTAGTCGTACTCTTTCCGATCTCAAGATCGCGTAGACGATCCTTCCGGCGCCGCGTTCCCGCAGCGCTCCCGCAGTCGGTCACACGTTCGGTACTCGACGAAGACCTTCCTCTCCCTTGTTCCAGCAGGCAGCGGAGGTT
Organism: Avena sativa; assembly: GCA_916181665.1. Taxonomy (NCBI): domain Eukaryota; kingdom Viridiplantae; phylum Streptophyta; class Magnoliopsida; order Poales; family Poaceae; genus Avena; species Avena sativa. The sequence continues at coordinate 692,756,869 of OV702289.1, forward strand.
GTAGCACTCTCCTCGCGATTCCGGCAGCACAACGGCGTGGTACCGGAGGTAGAGGGGAGATCCCGCAGGGCTTCGCCTTAAGCCGGTGCGAGTATGGTGGAGCTTATGAGAGAGGCTATTAGTGGTCTAGTAATTAGACACACCAATTAGAGGGCTCTAAACCAATTAGAAGGCTCTAAACCGAAACAGCTCTAAACCGGGGTCTAGGTCTAGTTTCTAGTTTAGAGGATAGGAACTTGTGTGTCTTGTGTCTAGAGGAGGAGGCCTTGGCCCTCCTTTTATAGGTGGGAAGGCACGGCCAGGGGAGGGGAGTCCCTCCCCAAGTCGGCCTTGGTTGGTGCGCCGGCTTGGGGAGGAGACTCCTCCCTCAAGTCGGTTTCCAACTCCTCCTCTTATCCCACTTCCCAAAATTGGCAGTTTGACTTTCAAACTAGCCGTTTGACTTTTCCAATTTAGGAATTAAATAAACCCTTTATTTTGGACAGCGAGAACACTTAGTACATGATGCAATCATTCCATCTTGCAATGACACATTCATGTACCCCTTCCCCCCCGGAGTGCCGGACATTCCGGGACCTTCTAGAATGTTCCCGATGAAAACACCGGAATCATTCCCGAACTCCGAAACGGGACTTTCCTTATATGAATCTTATTCTCCGGACCATTCCGGATCACCTCGTGATATCCCGGATCCCATCCGAGACTCCGAACAACATTCGGTCTCTTTCTCATAATACCATAACTACTCAAACAACGTCGAATCCTTAAGTGTGTCTCCCTACGGTTCGTGAATTATGCGGACATGATCGAGACACTTCTCCGAACAATAACCAATAGAGGAATCTGGAAATTCATATGGCTCCCACATATTTCTACGATTACTTTGCGATCGAATGAACCACTTACATACGATACCAATTTCCCTTTGTCTCACGATATGTTACTTATCCGAGGTCATGATCGTCGGTATCTCTGCATACCTAGTTCAACCTCGTTACTGATAAGTACTCTTTTCTCGTTCCCGTGATATGTGATCCCTTGTGACCAAGTCACATGCTTGCAAGCTAATTGGATGACATTTCACCGAGAGGGCCCAGAGAATATCTATCCGTCATGTGGATGGACAAATCCCACTCTTGATCCATGTGTTTCAACCAATACTTTCCGAACACCCAATGCCACTTTTATAGCCACCCTGTTACGGTGTGGTGTTTGATGACATCAAAGCATCCATCCAGTAAAGGCAATATGCATGATCTCATGGTCGAAGGAATTAGGTCACTATGTATCAGAAAGCATATAGCAATTGAACTATTGAAATGACTTGATCTTTATGCTACGCTTGTCTATAGGAGTATGTCCACCATATCATTCTCCTAACGATATGATCTTGTTGTTGATAACATCTCAATGTTCATGACAAAGAAACCACATCATCAATCAACCAACAAGCTAGTGAAGTATAGAGGCCATACTAGGGACTTCAAATTAAGTTTACAAATCACACAAGTATTAATGGTTTCCTTGTTAATACTATTATAGCATGAATGTAAACATTTATCATAAACACAAAGATATATAATAATAACTACATTTATTATTACCTCTAGGGCATATCTCCAACAACTTCACCTCGGCTCACACTTCGTCGATCATCATTTTTCCGCGTTTCTTTTTCTTTTCCTGCACGCGTCGGGTCGTACGAGACGATCTGTTTGTTCCGTCTGGCCGAGGTTACTACCTCTTCTCTCCTTGGACCGCCATGAGGTGACGATGCGGCTCCAGCGGATTTCTCCGGGTTACCCATCGCCGAATGGACGATTTTGGAAGCTCCAACTCTCTCCGGGTTAGCTCTGAGTAGCTCTTCGTTCTGTCTGTTCGTGATCCGAACTAATTCGTTAACCCTATCTTGCTGTCTTTGACGGGCCTCACCCGTCAGACCCTCTAACTCGGATGCAGCCGCATCCGCTGCTCTGAGGTTCTTCGCCGGGGTACTATATTTCGGCAACCCCATAGACAAATAGTTTTCCGATCCCTCGGCTCCATCATCACCTTCTCTGTTCATCTCGCTCATGAGATTTCTCCCTTTTACTTTTACCGTATCAACTTTGTTTGCCTTTGCATACTCACGCAGCGTCATGTTCAGCGACTTCTGAGCCGCGACTATTTTCTTTGCGCCCTCTAGTATCTTTTGCCTAGTTTCCTCTAACTCGGCCTATGCCTGAGCCAGATCTACCACTGCTGCTACCGGGTTTGCCAAGCTATCCATAGCTTCTCTTAGTACGTTCTCAGGCCTCTCTAGTGGAGGTCCTCTACCTTTCTTTGGTGCCTTAGGCGTTACCTCTGGGTCCGGTGTTGGATCTTCGCTTGCACCTGCACCTGGCGCAGTCATCATCACTTCAGCACGGTTCGGGGAGCGAGTGATACGCGCCCCGTGAACCACGCTAAGGGGTGGTTCCCCTGCCTCGACGACGCGCTGCGGGTGAACGCATGATATGTCCACCGCAACGTAGACCTTGTGTGCTCCCAGCTTGACGAAGAGGCCGTTGCGCGGAAGTGGGCGCGTGCCGAAGCAGCCAGCGTTGTCGCTGACGAAGTCCAGCGCTCCAAAGCGCTGAACGAGCCCGGAGACGATGCGCTCGCTGGTGCCGATGAGGCTTCCCGTCCGGATCTTCACCCCTGCTAGCGCCGCTAGCCCCACGGTGGGCGCCAACTGTCGTGGTGATGTCACGACAGATGCCATGGATAGGCTAAAGGTGGGGACTAATACACGCTAGGGGAATCCAGGGAGGGATAGTGGAGTGATTCTCCACACAGAAGATTGTATTCCTTTCAAGTTTACAAGCGCTCCTAGAGCTGTATTGGCGAGAGGAGGAAGAAGAAGCTCTCTTACTCTCAATTACAGTTCACTCCTAGAACCTTAGCAAAATCTGTATTGAAGAAAAACCAACCAAAACTAGAGCTCAAAAAAAACCCTCTTCTACTGGAACCCTAGCCCCCTTATATAGAGGGGGCTCGGTCTTTGCCTAGGGCATACGTGGAGGCATATTTCTAAGAATATGCCTCCCCTCAAAGTGGTAACCCGACCGGGGTGCTTTTCCCCCGCGTCATACATGCTTTAGCTACGTGAGCCTCTGCGGCGCCCGCGTCAGCTGACACGGGCGTCGTCACCCTTGTCGGCTATGACCCGGTGGTCCTGCCCTTGCTTGCTTCGCTCATGCAGTGCGTACCGGGCCTTCTTTTTGACCAGAGAGATTCCTTCCTTCTCCCAGAAGCTAAACGTGCCCGGATCATGGTAGATCCGGCCACACCTGTTCCTGCATATAAGTTAGACAAGCACTTCCCACTTACTCCTTAAGTCGGCTGAGACAATGTTAGGCGACCCCTCTGGTCCAGATTACTCCGTGATCCGGCCTGCCTTGAGGTGACCCGGCCAGCATTCGCTTTGACCCTGCCGAACCTCGGCTAACTCGGCCTTTATACCCCGGAGTGACCCTACCCGGGGTATCCCCCAACACTACTTCTGTAGAGCATTGCAATAGCAAGCCAAATAGTTTAGATATTAGTCTATTAGCAAGATAGTTCTGAATTATTATTTCCGGTTCTTCCTTGTAAGTTCTTTCTCTCTCTTTAACCTAGAGTGTTATCTGAATCTTCTGTAAAGAGTCGAGTTGTAATCTATAGTCATATCTTGGACCTGTTGTGTTTCTGTTGTACCACTCTGAGGGATGTAATACTAGTGAACAGTGTTTTATTGGTATTATGTTAACGACTATAGTGTACTACATCATGCAGTGGTATGTTGGGTCACCGCAGTAGCTTGGCCCGCAACACCCCAAGAAAGCGCCACAAACGAAAAAACAACACACTGAAAGGCGGGGCGATGATTAGTTGGCACAACGTCGGTGTGCACACGTGAGCGCTAGTGTGCAATCCGGAGTGCAATAGCAGAATTCCTCGCGAGGACAGAAACGTCACGTCCAGATGTGAACCAACGATCTGGATCTTCTCCTATAGCTCGAGGGCTGAAATGCTCTAAATCACCGGGCGCGCCCTATTATACCTTGAGATTCCTTTAGAAGATGGCAATAAACTAGTACAGTATACTCCGTAGCTTTTTTCCTTTTCTGTGGGAAACGTGTGGTTCCCAAATTAGACCGCTACCGCAGCCAATCAGTGTCTAGGACACGCTGGCCATAAACCACAACCCGTCAATGGCCCCGCAGAAGATCCGGCGCGCCTATGACGCATGCAGTGACGTTAATTGCGCAAGTTGCGGTCTGCCGGTGCGATCCAGCTGTCACCGCCAATGGACTCGCGCCACGTGCGACTCGTCTCGGCCGTTCATGACCAACGACTTCATCTGAGCCGTCCACTTTGCGATACCAGACAATAAATACCACGCCTACGCATATTTGCAGACAGAACAAGAAATTCCCTAGCGGCCTCCTCCTCCTCTGCCACACGCAACCTTTCCCCTCTAGGCCAGATCTAGACTAGACTAGATAAACACGCCTCGTCCACCCAATCCCAACTACCTACAGATCGGAATTTGAGTTCGCGCCATAATCGAACTCGATTCGATCTCGGTACGGTGAGGCTCTTTCTACCATGATTTATGCCCGACGCCCGTGTGCTTTCTCTTGCGCAGGGTCCTGGTGGTGAAGCGACGCGGTGGTCTTTCGGCGATCAGGAAGCAAGGCGCGAGGCGGCTCCTTCTGCGAACGGAACCTTCAGATCCACTAGCTCGGCGAGCCAGATCCGTTGCTGGTGAGTGTTTCTCTCCATGGAGATTGTCTATTTCGATTTAGGCGTGGATGTGTCGTAGTACTTCAGATCTGCGTATCTAACTATCTTTGCGGATTTGACTTTCAGATTTGGTGTCTCGGCGGATCTGCGGTTTTCTTGGCGGTCGCGATTTGACGCGGCGGCGAGGACGGGGCCTTTTCCCGGCGTGTTCGTGGGATCCGGGCTGCTCTACCTCGCGCGACGACCACGTCTCTTTGTAATAATTATTCGGATGAAATTTCGATAATTATTAGATCTCAGAGATTGGATGTGACTGCAAGGTAAGAACCATGTAACAAGCGAGGTGCTTGTGAGGAGAGGGGTCAAAAGAGTTGAAAAAAGAGAGATGTGACACCTAGAGGCCTTTGCCATGTTGGGTGCGCTCGCATGGCAGGCCACCACCGTAATAAAGATGATTCTTGTGTCGTGGGGGGGAGATCGCACGGGGGTTATTTTATTTTAGCCCCGGGTTCTCCCCCCTGTGTCTGGTGTCCCTTGTTGTGTGCCCGCCGTCACAACCGATCCGTCGTCATGGCACAACGTTCTACCGTCGCGAATCGATCATGGAGCTTCCGACCGACCAAACAGCAAAGGTACAACCGCTAATTTACAGCTGAGATTTATGCAAGCATAAGCATATAGAAGTCGAATCTTTCATCTTAAACATGCGATACTGAGATAGAATCATGTTCTTACGTCGGTTACATAGATTGAGTCATCTTGAATACATTAACATTATGTCAATATAAGCCTGTTATAATTTGTACCCACAGCACATCACAACAATTGTCACAGAGTTGAACCAAAATATTTAGATTTAATCAACTCACAGCACATCATCACAACGTTTTTATAATATATCTAATTTTATTACTCCTACTTGCATCCGAAAGGCTTCTGAGCTGAGATGTGTGGTCTTAGTCAATACATGTCGGTTTTCTACTTTGTGTTTTATCAGTAATACATCTCACCTTGTTGATTTATTCTCATGCAACTCTTTGGGATTACTTAGGTAACATCTTAATTATGTAAGTGGTGTACAATTGATGGACCCTGTATCCAGTGTTATCTATATGCAATTCGTAGCTCTAGCTTATTCAAGATGATTTATGTAGCTTGTACAGCTGTACCATAGTTAGTATGGAGGCTGTAAGAAGAATCATTGCTGTCCGCGTGTTGGCCTGTTTGGAGCTAATCTTCTGTGGCTGAATCAATTTGGGAAGGATCCTGCTCGAAGAACCTGTGTGCTGAGAAGTTCTGGCCGTCTTCTTGTGTTCTTCGGAGCCGGTTTCAGCTACTTGAGGAACATTTTCAGATGTACCCCTATACATACTGCACTTATTTTTACAAGTGAAGTTACTTATTATTTCAGTAGTTCGGATGAACAAATGTCAGCCGAATTGCTTAATATTATTATTTGGAAGCTTTTATCCTCTGGTTTAGGCATTTGTATTGATAGAAAATTAGTTTTCGTTGTGGACGTCATCTTCTGAAGCCATTGGATTATTAGTACGAGGTAAATTCTGGTTTAGTAAATCATTTCTTGGTTACCCTAATATTGTTCAATGGAGCTGCTCCAAGGTGTGTGCTGGATAATGGCCATAAGCCATTTTGCCCTTCATACCTGCACTCCGAACTTCATATCGATGGACAAATTTAATTCTGTATTTCGAATTGATGATATTAAGCTAATTTATTATTGATGGACAAATATATTTGTTTGTTGAATTGATCTTATTAGCTATTATTAGCTAATTTATCGATGGACAAATATATTTCTTTGTTTATTTTATGATATAAGCTAATTTGTTGATGTACAAATATATATGTTCTGTTCTTTGGATTGATCATATAAGCTATGTTCTGTTCTTTGGATTGATCATATAAGCTAGTTTATTGATGGACAAATTTATTTGTGAACATAAGTATTCTCCACTGGAAGCTATTATTAGCTCAGGTTTTTTATTGATTACTTGCATTTTCTCCACTGGAAGCTGTCCATGCTTATGCTCAATTGTGTATCTTTTCTCTGCTAGGAGAGATCCTTCGTGGATTTTTGCGTATGCTTGAATCCCGGATGGAAGGTGGTTCAATCCCACCAAGATTCGTTAGTTCCCGGAAGCACTTCAAAACCAACTGCATGTCCATTGCATTGTAGCATGAACAAACTGAATTTATTAACTTCCATGCAAATTTTATTTAGAAGATACTTTAGGCAGCGTTAATCTACTTTCCTTTTGTACAAAATTTTGTTTTCTGTAAATGTGCATTTTTGACACGAGTGAAACCACTTACTATTTTCCATTCCACATTTTTTGCAGGTTATTAGTACAACAGGTAAGCTGTAGCTAATTGTCATGTCTCATGTGGCCGGATTATTAGAACAAAAAATACACAAGCCTTTACTGACGGGGTAGTGTCAATAGATAGGAATTAGTTAACCTCAATATGGGATCGGGCTGGGGAACTGTTTATCTAGCAGCGGATGCGAAGGAAGAAAACAAGGTTTGGTTCTTAGTTCAGCGCGGCATAAATACTGACTTTAAAAGGGGCGACTCCTGCCTGTGCTTAAGTTGTTTTAAACTTGTAAAGACTGGTGATCGGAAGATTGACCTGGTTTTCTTTCAGCTAAAACTCTACCTAATGGTTCAGACCCTGGCAGACACCGGTGCGAGAACAGAGGCAAGTCAACTATACCAGCATTTCTTAAGATAGGCAACTCTTTATTTAAGAAGATAGGAATTCTAGATAAATAGATCCGCATTCTAGTTTTAGGCTTGTGTCCTTTCATCTAGAATGGCTGATCCCCTATAATCGAGAAAGCCGTCCAATAGCAAACCTAACCCCTGCCTAGAGTTTATAGGTCTCAAACCTATTATTTTTGAAAGGATAACTGATCAAAGAGACGTAGCTTTTGATCTCTTTTTCCACCTGAAAAGAAGGTACTCGTGCTCCGCTTTCCAACACGATGTCTTTGGACAAATGCAACGGCGAGCATCCGCGGGACAAATGCCTTTATTATTTCACTCTTCAACATTCACACAAGTCTCTTTGGGTCACGGACGATGCGGAGGGCAATTGCAATTTCTAAGCAAGATTCTCCAATATAGGAAAAGGGGATCGGATTCAGATATCAGCGACGGCAATCTACCTCAAGGTGAGGCAACTTGGCAAAGAAATTGTAAAAAAAAAGGCTTATGCCAAAAAAAGTTAGTCAAAGGAAGTTTTTATGCAGGTCCATGGACTTGTGACCAAGCAACATCCGCTTACATATTGCATCAATGGCAAAAATAACCGTGGTCGGTTTATTTGCTCACGGGTCAGGATGCAGGCGGATACGGCTGTCCGCCGAGTCGTTCTGTCCGTGCTCAGTCGCCCTGCCTCTCATAGCCTTGCAGTCTTGGTCCTCTTGCAGCCTTGCAGTCTCGCCACCGCCAACATCTCAATGCTGCCCATTTCCCTAACCATCCCCTCCAAGATCTCTTCCGCACCCTCCCTGCCACCCACCTGCGGAGAGATGTTAGACGCGGTGGAACACGCGGACGATGACACCCACCTCAATTCAGAGCACAAGGAGCAGGTAGGTTCCTTCTTTCAACCTCAATTTAGATGTAACACTTGCCCTTAGTAGTAGAAGCATAGCTTATCGGATGGGTTGAATCAAACAAAGATGTAATTAAGCTAGGACCTACACGCCACGGCAGCAGTACAAGCTACCCGTGTCTACAGATTCTATTTCTTTTTTATCCATGTGTTATCACTTAGTTAACATTTTTACTAAAGAAAGTACAGGGTACCTTTTAGGATACCCATGCCATCCTTAATCGAGTTGCTGTGAAGAACCAACATCAAATAAGTACTCTCTCCGTCTCAAAATAGATGTCAGAAATCTGTCTAAATTTATTTAGTACTCCCTCCGATATCCAGGCCACAGATTTGTCCATCTAGATTCGAATATTTAGTCATGTTTTAGTGCTAGATATATCCAAATCTAGACAAATTCGAGACATTAATTTGGATCGAAGGAAGTACATATACATCTAAATTTAAGCAAATTCTCAACATCTATTTTGAGACGGAGGAAGTATATCTTTACAGGTGATCTCATCATAGGCTGCTTTAGTTCCTCTATGTCCTAGTTTTTCCTCTTCAACCTGTTCCTCTTCTTCTCATCCCTCCTTTCTTTCTTCCTCTTCTTCTCAACCACTTGAATGAGCTCGCCAATCTCAACCTTGTGGCAAGACCAATCAAAGTCTTCAATTCTCCTTGTTATAATTCTATCATGAACGAGAACAAGAATAGTGCATAGATAACACACAGGAGCACCCCCATGGCTTGTAAAATTCAGACAACAAGACTAACTGAGTAACGCATCATATAAGAATTCCCTTCAGGGTAGCTGAATGACAAGAACTAGCAACCCATCACAAACAGTGCAGAGATACATAGAACCTTGTGTTTTTCGGTCCAAACTAATCAATTCTATGCCACTCCATCACCTTGATGGCCCCTCGCGCTAGTGGCACACAAACTACTCCATTGTTTCCTCCAAAAACCCTCTCCCAAATTTCCAATGGCGAGAGCGAAAACGGAGGCGATGGATCCCGCAGTAGTTGGGGGTTGATTAAGGACTGCAAAAAAATGGGAGCTTAACTATGTCCTTTGAAAAGAACTTAACGATGAGAAGAAGGGGAATGGCAAGAGCAATGCTTCGACATGCGGTGTCATCGACCTAGATGACGACAATGGCGAATGTGTTGACAACACTGGAGGCGACGGGACTGCCGCCCGTGCCTGTCGGCCTGGAGGCCACAAGGCTAAGAAGGTCGACATCGCCCGCCAGGCTAGGTCCTTGGCCTTCCAGGAGACGCTGAGGAAGATCCTGAAGAAGAAGGAAGAGGCAATTACCGAGAGGGAAGAGACGCCGTGCAAAGAGAAAGAGGCTACCTTTCACTGAAAAAAGGTGCCTAACCCCGAGATTTTTCGATACTTTTCTTGAACTTGACTTGATTTGGAAGAAAATGCACTCAACCTAACAAATCCTGATCAATTCAAGTGGTTAGTTTAAGGGGGTACATGGGGCTGACGCCAAAGGAGAGCCAAGACCTTTGTCGAGCTCCACACAAGATCCATTGAGGTGGAGGAGGCCAACGCCAAGGCTAAGCTAATGGAGACTGAGGCCAAGGCAAGGGACATGGAGGCCGAGGCCAAGGCCAAGGAGGCCGAGGCCAGATCTAGGGTGTTGAAGGTAGAGGCCAAGGCCAAGGAGGCCGAAGCCAAGATCATGGCCGAGGAGAATGCCATCATGCTCACCGGCCTGGATACCATCACTGATCTCGATAGCAGTGCTTGGGTCGCGAGGAGGCAGCAGATCATCCGGGCTCGCGACTCTTGAAGTGCAATGTCGACGGTGAATGCCACTTTTTGGGAGGAACTTGCCATGTTTTAGACATAGTGTATGATATTGCCCTCTTTGCACATTTCAGAGCAACTGAACACTTGTTGGCGATGCCCAAAGGGCAATGACATACGTCTGTCATATTATTTGCTTGTTAATTTGTGCATTTATATATGTATTTAAGCTCATTGACAAATGATTGGCTAAATTGGCCAATGATGGCACCAACAGCCAGGACAAACAGATGGGTCGCCCCGCTGGGCGCATGGCCGGACAGGCCGGATCACCATCCAAAATGGTCTACGGCTTGATCCAAACAGACAGAATCGGACTGTTTAGGTCACCCGTTTGGGTCGACTCAGTGGAGATGCCCTTACAGTTCGTCACCTGTTCGAGATTGTGCTAATCAACTGGAAGCTGAGCTTGAGGTGGGAATCTATTGATAGACAAAACTATTCTGAGTTGTATGAATTGTTATAAGCTACTCCCTCCGACCAAAAAAAAATGACGTTGGAGATTTTGGCTAGATTTATGTATATAAACGTGTTTTAGTGTATAGGTATATATGAATTTAGAAAAATCTTTGACATTGTTGTTTTAGGTTTTTAATAAACTTAAAAATATAATTATTCTTAGCTTTTTGAATTTTGTATCGATGACTTGCATTCTCTCCGCCGGTAATCATTGCCCATGCTTATGCTCTACAATTGTGAGTATTTTCTATGCTCTACAATTGTGGATTTTTTTTTTGGGTATGCTTGAACTCCGGACGGTAGCCGATAGGTAGTTCCATCCATTCTTTAGTTCTCGGAACCTCTCCAAAATCCAACTGCATCGCCATTTCAAACATAGTAGCATGAATATCTGAAACTTCTAGTAGATGTATGCAAATTTGATTGAGAAGACTAGAACCCGTTATATTTTAGGCAGCCGTGTTCATTTATCCTTTTTATAAAAATTGTATTTCTTTTGTAACTGTACATTTGTTTTATTTCATTCCATATGTTTTGCTGGTATAGCATAAGTTTGACTTGATCGCTGAAAAGGGAGGACCTCGAAGAATCTAGATACGACGGTGAAGTTACATTTTACAAGGACCTCCAAATAAGAAGGTAGTACAACATAGTCCTTAGTGTTTACATACAGAACCCTACAAAAATACATGAAAACACCACAAGGTCCTTCTCAAGCACTGCCATCGTCAAGCTCGATTACCTGACGATCTGCAACATTGCCGGGGACGACACCACTTAGAGACCGGCAGGCGTGGTGCCACATCCGAGCAGTTGAATACCCTCCAGTTTGGATCGTCCTTGAGGAGGGAGAAGAAGAGATGGAGCCAGCACAAGGCCGACACTAGAGCTCATAGTGGTCGCCTGATGACCATTTGATATAGTAGCCGGATAGCATCACACTATTGAAGATGAGATGCACTTGGAGCACTCCCGAAGATCCCTATAGATGCAAGGTTATGGCCGCAAACAAAGGCCACCATGTGTTGATCAACAAACGGCATGAGGCTTCACTGGTGGAGCTAAATATCAAGCCACTGTCCTCATATTCCGCCACCACGACGACAAGAATGAAAAAGAGCATCAAGATTGAAAGACGAAAGCCCCACAACAACAACCCTCTTAGAAGAGAGATCTCGAGCTTATTGGACAAGCCACCAGACCCAACTCTCTAACCGTCAAAGATCCACAAAGCGAAAGAAACCTAGCTCACCATCACTGAAACTCAGATGCGACAGGGCTAGGCTTGAGATAGATGCCTTATTGTCGGAGTACCCGCTCCCAACTCCTCCACTCGTAGCATCCCTTGCCACCGGAGCACCATGGCCGAGCATGTCGAGGACGGGCCTCCTTAGATCCGGCTAGCAAGATCTAGTGCACTACTCCTAGAAACCACTATGGGACAAGACTTCACCCTAATATTCATAGAGGAGAGATCGACGCCTCGCCTCGGCCATCTCCGAGAGGCCTCGCCTCTAGAGAGGACCTCTGTTTTGCCTGGGACACACAAGGAGGCCCTCGGGTATTGTAGCGATGTGTGAGAGAGTAGATGTTATAAGAATGAGGTCCTCTCACTTTTCCACCTAGTTCTGAAGGTGTCTATCTTCGATTCTGTGGTTCATTCCAATATTTGTCGTCTTAGTTTCATGAAACAAAACTAACGAGGTATGGTGGTTGACATAAATACCAAACATCACCACACATGTTAGTCGCTCGACTCTGGGTACCCTTTGTTGTAGGTGGAAGAGGTCTCGTCGGTATCGGAGATCCACACGGTGGCTACCGCTAGATCTGAATGTCTCCTTTACGTGTTTGATCAACATTCATAGAGTAAGGGTAATGATCAATATGATGCTCTTGCGAACTTGGCATGTTACCAAAGAAATGATAATTAAAAATATGATGCCCTAGATTTTTTTATGGATGTCCTTTTAACTCATGAACCAAGCAACATGCACTTACAAATTGTTCCAAAGGAAAAAAAAGCATAACGGTGTTGGTACTTGTAATGCCCCAGCATTTAGGGCTGCAAAAGAGAGTCTGTGCATTTCCATTCATGCATAAGAAAATCTGGGGTAATTTTTTCGCAAACTAAAACCCTGGGGAGATCAGATTTTCTTTCACTAGGTTGAGATAGGGTTTATCTCATTCTAGTGACTATTACAAATTTTGACATGATCTCTAGGTATTTTGAGTTATTTTGGGGGTAGTAATTTGAATTTACATTCAAATTTGAAACTACTTTTGAAATGGTTCAAACCAAAATCATTTAGGAGTTTATTGTTTTTAAAAGAACATTTAAATATTTTTGATTGAAGTATTGGTACTATGTTATTTAGTAAGTGTATAAGTAAATGTAAACTTGAGTTATTATATAAATATAGATGAACCTAACTAATTAGGAACTCTTATTCTTTTCTTATTCAATAATTGCAAAGATTAAAGGAATACATTTGAGTAAGAAATGTCCATACAAATGAGTAATTGAAACCGAGAAGAAAATAAAATTTATTGAATAATAAATATATATTACATTATTCTTTACAGAAAAAGAATAGAAATTACATAAGTTGATAAAAGAAAAGACCTATACTAATTCTGAACTAGTTCTACATATTTATCTTCTCTGTAGAAAATTGTACCTACAAGCAAAACACAGAAAACAAAAACAAAAGGGTAAGATTATGGTTAGTTTGCTCTTAGCTATGAACAGTGAAGTGCATTGTTCAGATTGCATCACTGAGAAATTATAAGATAATTGGGACAAATTTCACCAAATTGCACTATCTGTTCTTTTAATGTAAAGCTTTAGTACCACATCATTAGCCAAGAGGGGCAAGTTTCACCAGAGAGAGTAAGAGAGAGTTAGAAGGGTAAAGTGAAAACAGTCACAGTAAACTGTCTGAGCTGATCCATAGACCAAGCAAACAGGAAAGCAACTCACTCACTCACTCTCATGCAGAGTGTGTGCTGTCAGCACAGGAAGGACTTGAGGAGAGAGGATAAGTCTCAACCATAATAAAGAGAGCTTTCTCTCTGAAGTATGTACCACCACAATAGAAACCAGTAAAGCTCAGCTTGGACACCTGTGAGTTTCAGCACTTAGAATCAGTAGATCAATCCAATAAAACATCACAGAAACCCACCAGATCATCAGCCAAGATGATCACTTGAAGAGGGGGTGGATCTAGTGTTAAGCTAGGCCAAGCCAGGAAGGGATCCAGAAGAGAAGAACACATCTGTTCCAGGAAATTTCTAAGCAAGATAAATACTAGGATAAGAATCCATCAAGCATTAGAGCAACAACACCAACACCATCAGGTTGGTGAGTCACAAGCAAATCATGAGTCGTCTCTATTATTATCAATTGTATGGGCATGATCTACCGGTTAATTTGTATCCCAGAGATTCACCCAGATGGGTGTATACTCATCACTGGATATTGCAAAAAACCACAAGTACTATCTTCTCCAATCTACAGACTAGGTCTCAGCCTATGCATCCTTGACCCAATCTGGTATCTACCAGTTTTGCATCTAGAGGAAAGTAAATCCATTGATGGGTTGCTACTGGGCACATCCCAGTTACTGGTAGCACCTCAGTAGCAACCAGCATAATAGACATTCCTCTAATATAAAGCCACAACTACACAAGGAATTATTCTTATTCAAGACGACAATCAAATCTCAGACCAACATCATAGATTTAACTCAAATCAAAAAACTGAGCAATGACATGATTTGATGGAGACTACGACTGTGTACCATCCCAGGGGAGGCTTCATAGTGGAATCCTTCTATGGGGGCTCATGGGCCAGTTGCACCAGGCCCAAGAAGCCCAAACCGGCCAGCCCCATATGCATAAGTATGAATCCCTAAAAAAATAGGGGATATGACTTGGGAGGAAGGAAACTTCCCCCCTCCCCATGCGCCGGCCCTAGAGGTGGAGGGAAAAGGGGCAACCCTAGCTGAACCCCCCTCTATATAAAGAGGGGAGGGGAGGGCACGACCCTGCTCCTTGACCTCAACCCTAGCCGCCACCCTCCTCCTCCTCCTCTTCCTCCTGCTCCGGCTTAGGCGAAGCCTGGCAAGATCTCCTCCACCACCACCACGCTGTCGTGCCACTGGGATTCCGAGGGGATCTACTACCTCTGCTGCCCGCTAGAACAGGGAGAGGAAGGTATTTATCAACTCTGTATGTGTGACTGAGTGCAGAAGGCTGCCGAAATGCGGTGCCGGAAGGATCATCAACACGATCTTGAGATCGAGAAGTGATCGACTATATCAACCACGAGATCTAATCTCGTTAAACGCTTTGGATCTTCGAGGGTTAGTTCTCATCTATCTTGTTGCACTTATCTTGTAGATTAGATCTTGGCTTTTCCATAGATTGGATCTTGGTTTTGTTCGTTCTTACAGTAGAATTTTTTTCTTCCATGCTGCAAACTCTACAGTGGTATCAGAGCCGTGTCTATGCATAGATCTGTTGCACGAGTAGAACACAAAGGTTTTGTGGGCATTGATGCTTTTGTTGTCGTTTGCTTTGCGTGTACTTTGCATCTTGCGGGATGGTGGGATGAAGCGGCCTGGGCTAGCCTTACATGTCAGCGCACATGAGACTTGCTCCACGCTCGATGTGCAACTTGCATTGCACGAGTGGCTTTACGGGTGCCTATGTCTCTCATCATAGTTAAGATCCGACAATTTGCATATGACAACACTTGTATTAGTGTTGTGGCTCTTGTTCGTAGGTAAGAACAGTTCTTATTCGAAAGCCCCAAGCCATGTAAAATATGCAAAGAAAATTAGAGGCGTCTAACTTGTTTTCGCAGGGGAATGTAATGTGATATGGCCATGATGAGATTGAGATTATTATTGATGTACGAGATGATCTTTATTGTAATATGGCAATCGGCAGGAGCCTAATGGTTGTCTTTAAATTTGTTAAGACCTGCTGAAAGATCGATATAAGTGACTAGAGAGGGGGGGGGGTGAATAGGTGCTACTCAAATTTTAACTTCTTTTCAAATCGAGGCTAAACATAGGGTAAGTTATCTAGATGTGCACTAGATGAGAGAACTTAAAATACAAGCAAGCAAGTAAACAACACTAAGTAAAGGGTAAAGGATAGAAGTAACCGAGAGTAGACACAGAGATGTTTTCTTGAAGTTCCTTCCTTTTGAGGGGAAGTATGTCTCTGTTGGAGGGGTGGGTGGTACTAAGAACACCAGCTCCACCGAAGGCCTCACCCTATTCTCCCAAGCACCCACCTGACGACAAGCACCCGTTCCACTATGCGGTGACCTTGAAGGTGGCAACCGAAACCTTTACAAACTTGTTGAGTAGACCTCCGCCACACTTGGAGTCGCCCAACACAATCCCGAAGCTTTACAACAAATTCCCGAGCTTCGAGACCGACCTCTTCTGTCTAGGGTTCAAAGAACCCAAGAGTAATAAGATCCACAAAGGAAAACATGGGGTAATCAACTTTTCTTTGGTGAAAACCTAGATCTAGACCTCCTCAACCAAACCCCAAAGTATCAGGGAGATTGGAGGGCTATGGGGGGGGGGAGATCTAGTGGAAATGAAGCTCAAGAACAATGGAGGAGAGGGATAAAAGAGTCAAACTTCTCGTTGGGGAAGAAGGCTCTATTTATACCCTCAAGAGGAATCTGCCCATTGCTGCTAGGCGCCAACTAGTAATACCAGTCCCAAGAGCGGTAGTACCGGATGAGGGTGGTACTACCGGTCAGGTACCGGACCAGGTACCGGGCAGGTGCTAGCATTGTGGCGTGGGTTCTTCCCCCCACGGTAGTAGTGTCTCGAGGGTGCGGTGCTACCGCCAAGTGGTAGTACCAGGCACTAGAGTTGTACTGTCGGACGGGGGGGGGGGGAGGGGGCAGTGGTGCCGCTTAGTGGTACTGGGGAGAACAGAGGGGAGATGCAGCTCGCCAAAGTGGTTCAGACTACCGCGGTACCGCCAAGTGGTACTACCGGTGCAGAGTGGTAGTATCGGTTGGGAAATCTGGTACTACCAGACCACACAGAAGCAAAGGCCACAACCACAAGGGTAGACACCACCTGAGATCTCAACCAGAGGGAAAGCTTGAGGTTTTGCAAAACAATGTTGATTCCACCCAAACTTTCCAAAGCGGACCCCCTCTTCATAGTACGGTGTTCCTACGACTCAAGCAAAAAGCCATAGAAACACTATATCTTGCTGAGAACTTTTTAGAGGGGAACGAAATTCCTTTTACTTCGTAAAACCTGAGACACACTTAACAAACGATTAGCCCGACACATGTGTTGTCAACAAACATCAAAACCACTTAGGATAGGAAATGCCCTTTCAATCTCCCCCTTTTTGGTGTTTGATGACAACACAACTTTGCATGATGAATATTATGATAATGCTCATGGTTTGAAAAATAGAGACGGGCTCCCCCTAGATATGTGCACATATTGCTAGTACAATCTAGGATCAACACTCCCCCTCTATTTTACAATCCAACCAATAGTGCAAAGACATAGATAGAAAAACGAGGAGTTTATACCTTTGCACAAAATGTCATGAAAACTAGAATGATAATACAATAGATAGCATTCACACGAGAGATGGATCCATATAAGAATACCCATAAGACACATACGATGGATCCACAAGATAACCACATAGTCTCAACTTAAATAGTTAGCACAAAGAGTTCACGAATAATATGAGGTAAAAAGTTCACAAGCGACCAAAGATCAAAGCAAGAACAAGATTGTGACTTTCCCATGCAAATCCCGTACCCTACTACTCTTCTCCCCCTTTGGCATCAAGACGCCAAAAGGGAGTAGAGCAAGACTAGCGCCCCTAAGATCACTCCTCATCATGACCATGGGAGGGTGGAGCACGGAAGGAGGAAGATGCATCATCAAACTCCCAATTGCTATGCTTGGAGATCCATTGCTCTTCTAGAGTGATGTTGTTCTTGGAGCCTTCGGAGATGGTCAACTGTTGGGCTTCCATCAATTCTTTCTAATGAGCAACAACTTTCTTGGCATAGACATGGGCTTCATACATGCGCTTCTGGTTGTCAACTTGGAAGCAAACCACTTTCTTGATCTTGGCTTCCATCTTCTTCGCCCATGAGGGCTACACATGCTCGTGACGGGATACAACAAAGTCTTGGTCACGACCACTATCTTCATCACCCGAGTCCGCTTCAACCACATTGCCATCTTCATCCACCTCTTGACCGGCTGCATTACGAGGTTTAGCGTGCTTCTTGATCAATAAGGCCTTGCTCCTATACTTGACAAGCCGGAGAGAAGAGAGGTTCCGATAAACACGCTTGCTCTTGGAGATGATAAGAGCCATTATGTATGGGGCAAAAGGAGGAACCCTCCGAGTGCAAGTAGCAACAACCATCTCATTCCATATGCAATCCATAACATCAAGGGGAACACCGGTGTCACGGTTGGAATAGGTGTGGAACATGATATCCACCAAGAAGCCATGAATCTCATCTCGGTTGCCCGCACGAGGAGCAACGGTCTCAAGAAGAATACGGTTCACAATATCATATGAGGGGAGAAGGTCCTTGATCTTACCAACAACACCACGACCTCGGATATAAAGAGGAGCAAGGACTTGCTTTTTCATGGGATGCTCATTATTGTGACAACAAAAGCCACACGGTTGGTCGATGCCATGATCCTCATAGCCAAAAATGGCGCCAAACTCAGCCAAAGTAGCCTGCCTCACAATCC
Source organism: Avena sativa (assembly GCA_916181665.1). NCBI lineage: Eukaryota > Viridiplantae > Streptophyta > Magnoliopsida > Poales > Poaceae > Avena > Avena sativa. Next base: position 692,775,321 of record OV702289.1, read on the forward strand.
CCTGAGTCATCCAAATGAAGGTCCTTGTCTGATTCTTCTTGAAGTGGATAGTGGCATAGAACTGAGAAATGAGAGAAGGATCATAGTCTTGCTGGAACTTCATGATGGGAAGCAAGCCAATATTGGTTCAAATCTCCTTAGCTTCCCCAAAGTAACCAAGATTCTTGTTCACATGAGCCATGCCAATCCATTTCTGTGCCACAACTATCTTGTCATTGTTCATGATGACCTCGTTGTACACACGCTCTTGAAACTCGGTGTAGAAGAAACTGTCTTCCCTGTCACGACCACAATTCATGCCATATGGATTCGCAGACCTCAAGGCAGCATAGTCAGCATTAGACAGATCACACAACAACTTTGGCCCTGATGGCCCAAAACTCTGGCTCTTGGTGCGACTCGAAGATGGAGGAGGTGCCTCCCCACGGCCGGAGGACCGCTTGGAACCACCTCCACAACCATGCCGAGAAGTCTTCAATTTCATACAGGCACTAGGCTGAGGCAAGACCTCCTGATCTAACTTGGACCCTTCCTCCTCAATCTCATGGCGTGACTTGGAGCGCTTCCTAGCACCCCCAGAACCACCTACACCTGTGAAAGCAATAGGAAGAATAGCAGGGAGATAAGGGCACAAGAACCCAAGGAAAAGAAACCACATAGGAGTCAAGCTTTGGGGAAAAAATGAATTCGGCTGGGTCCGGTAGTACCGGAAGCAGCGAGCGGTAGTACCGGAAAATTTCTCGGTTCTACCGTTCGGTCAGGAGCTTGCACGAATCTGGTACAAACGGACCACAAATCCATGGCACTAAGACCCCAAAACTTGATTTGTACATGTATGGGGAGGATAGAGGCAAGATACATGCAGTACAACCCCTAAACACAAGCTTATGGCCATGAATCGAGGAGATCTAGACTCATGGAGAGAAGCAAGAATAGAAGGGGAGAGGCGATTGTACCAGTGTCCATGGTGGTGGAGATGTAGGAGGAACCCGCAAGGAGGCCGGATCCGGTGAGAATCTAGTGGAAGATGGAGGCGACGGACTCCAGTGGTGATTTTTCCATTAGCGGCGACGGTGGTAGTGTGAGAGGGAGTTGGGGGAAAATGAGGCACAGGCGGTGCCTCACCCCCTGATCCACCCTTTAGCTGGAACGCCGACCGGTAGTACCGGTTAGGGGAACCAGTAGTACTGGTGACCGGGACTACCGGTGAATGTCCCGGTAGTACCACACCTGGAACAGTTTCCATGTATCAACATGGGAACTAGCTCGGTCCAGTAGTACCGGTTGCACCAGAAGAAAAAATACCAAATTCAAGGAGAGGTTCTTGTGCGGAAGAGAAAGGGATTCAAGATAGAGAGAAAGGGGGCTTGGGTTGAGATTTACAAACTGATATAGGGACTATTGCACTCTAAAGGAGGAGAAAACACGAAAGAACCAAATGAGAGTGCAAGTCACAAAAAAACATGTAAACCAAGGGATGACAACCACGAGGAAAGCTTGACCTCTCAAAGGAGAGGGTGGTGGTCTAGGCCACCATGTATGAGTATACTTGGCTTGGTACCGCAAATATGTATCTTGGGTCCATTACCAAAACTCATCATTGAAGCTCACATATCACATAATGATATTAAGAGAATGATTTTTGTCACTTTAGGCATATGGGGGGAGGGATAGTCCAATGAATTAGGACCGCACTCCCCCTATTTCCAGAGAATATCATTTTGCGGCCCGAAAGTTGGGGTGGCCAGGCAACGCGGTACCTGAGTTCCCTGATATCAGCCGCGATGACTACAGTTGGCGTGCCAAATACTCAGAGGGTCTTTTTCGGCACGAATTCAACTTTACATTTCAATACAAAAAATCAGGCTAACGACCGTCAAGTTGGGCCCCCCTGTCAGCTTTCGTCGTTATGTCACTGCCGTCGTTGCTGCCATGTAGGCTTGCAGCGTTGGCGCATGCATCCTTTACGCATCTTCTTCTTCCTTCGGGGCGGCAATCTGTGGTCATGGCCATGGCGCGGAGCTAGGACTTGGACAAACCTGCTCGGCCCGTTCTCCTCCCCACCCCGAATCGGAGCTCGCCCTCACCATGACCGCATCATTGGCACGACGCGGGGACGGGAATTCATTCCCGGTTGAGATCTGTCACCATGCCGACCATGCTCGGTCCTGTTGGTATCCTCCAGAATCCGAGCTCGCTGTCGCCGTGGTCGCACACGCACCAGCCATGGCGCCTTCCTCTCCGAACCCCAAAGCCACATCCACCCAGTTCGGCACAATGCCAACAAGGTGAAAATGCATCAAGTTTTCTTCTTGTGATTGTAGAAAAACATGTATGTACCATGGCTGTAGCATACTCTAACAATGTACACATATATTGTTTACTAGATTTTCATTTGAAATTAGTAGCTCCGTGATGACGAAACATAGAGAACCTAAATGGAATGGCGATGACGACCATGTTCTGTACTTTGCATTACATCAACAAGTGCTCGCTGACGAAGCAAGTTACCAAGAGAGTGGAGTTAATCAGCCATTCCCAAAAAATATGTGAACAAATCAATGAGCGATTCAATGCAAATAAGCGTAGAAAATCTAGATCCATGTCATCAATCATCAATAGGTGGCACATTCTAGTGATGCGTTCAAATGCGTACACGATGTATCATTTGCTTGAAGTGGTTGTTATCCTGAGCAAAAATGCCTGGTATGCACATTACATTTGTATGTTCTATGCTGCAATTCTGTTGTTATGGACGTGGAAAGAAAAGCTGGGCTTCACTGAATATTACGCAGTTAGGCCTAACTTAGTCTTACACAAATAAGCACAGCTTAGTCTTTACACACATAAGCGTAACTAATGATAAAGATAAAGACAAATGGTTCATCGGATCTGCCAGTATGAGCACTAGGTCCCTGGAGCTGGTGGTATCGTCGGAACGAACCAGAATGCTGCGTTTGGCTGTCTTTCATTCTCCTTCAAATAGTGCGACCCCACTGATGAGCCAATTGTAGGCCCCCTCCCCCCGACGTGGATTCGGCTCTAGGACGGATCTGGAGTGTCAACATGATAGGTGCGTGAGTGTGCAGCAAACACACAGTCTGCTATCAACAATGGAAGTGCTGGCACCTCAGCAACAACACCAGCATGTTCTTCCTAGACTCCGGCAGCAGCCTCAGCAGGTATTTCGTCAGCTTCACCAGCAACAACATTAGCAAGTATTTCGTCAGCTTCACCAACAGCAACATCACCAAGTATTTCGTCAGCTTCACCAGGAGCAGCAACAGCTAGTTCTTCGTCAGCTCCACCACCACCAACACCACCACCACCACCACCACCACCACCAGCAGCAACATCAGGGGCCAGGGCTGCCTGAGCAATTACAGGTTCAACAGCTCCAGGGGCTCCGACAAAGAAAGGGTAGTTGATCCCAAGAAACACATATTGTCCCTTCAGATTGTTGACTCTGCTCCAGACTTCTACTGGGTCTTCGGATGGGCATGCGGACCTCGAGAAAACGTGACACCGCAGCGATGGGTATGAAGAAAGTTCTGTCCCCATATGTTCTATTGTATCACCAACGCTGTTTAGTGCTCCCCTGATATGAATCCACAAGAGTTCATCATCCTGTTCCGTGTTGTCTCCGAGAGGTGCCAGGAACCAGCGCCGTGTCCCAAGTGCAGCATTTGCTACTGCATCTTCGATGACCGGAGCTGGAATGATGCGCGGGGCTGCGTGGGTACCTGCGTGTTACTAACAGTCAGTAAGCAGAATTTTGAATGGGATTTTACATGCTATATGACACCATGACTCACCCCAAATGGACGGCTCCCAAACACGCACGTCGCCGCTAGGTTAAGTGACCGCATAAATGCGTTGCGGTCTGTACGAAGAGTTGCCGTAGGTGAAGACGGTGTCGACATACTTCTCTGGCCGCAGGAAGTCGTCGCACAAGACTGTCCATTCCTTGTCTTCTGGGCATCTAATGAATGTGATTGCCTTGTTGAACACCGCTAAGCGGTCGTACTCCCAGTTCTTCCACACCCCCTCCCACGGTCTATGTGGGAGCTGTACCTTCACGAGGTCAAGTTCTGCCATGTTGAACCTGTAAGCGAATTCGGAAATGGGCGGTGGCCACCCGCTGTTGAATGCAGTAATGCCGACACCCTTCAAAGATGGCACTGCAAGTCTCTTTGATTTGTAGCCATTTTTTAGAGTCCAAGTACTGCCATCCTGTGATAAAAGGACCAGCCACTCGCCGTTGCCACCCACCCAGTTCTGGTCATCTTCCATTTCCATCTCTTCTTCTTCCTTGATATTCACCACTACTGATTTAGACCACTTATCCAGCAGCATCAGTTTTGCATGAATATTCTGCAGAGTTTGTTGTCAGTTGGTACAATAAACTAGCATGGATTCCATTGCAGATACAATTTGACAACTGGGCCTTCAGATTAAAGTACACAAAATATCGCCTAAATACGAGTGTCTCCTCAGATATCGCCTAAATTGTGCCTGTGTCACTACGAAGATACTCAATATATGGAGTAGTAGCAGAGCCCCCAGAACAAACTCCTGACGATGATCATAATTAAATAGCTCGGGGCATAACAGCCTTAAATCGTCTAATCTGTTTGTTTTTATTTTAGGAAACAGAATATCACCTAGCAGGCATTCCATTGCAAAATCGAAATTGACAACTCATCTATCACCTACAGTAAGACCGTGTCACTACGAAAATACCAGAATATCAGGTACGAGCAGAGCTTTCGCTGTATAGAGTAGTCTTAAATGGTTCAATTTGTTCAAACCGCGCGTGCACACAACATGTTCGACGAAAGGAACATAGGATTCCGATGAGAGTTCATCACATATGAATCAATGATATGACTGAACGAATGACCATCGCGGTCGTCTAGCCATTTGCTGTTATCGGGGTAAAGAAGGCCTAGCGTGCCGAACGGTTGTTCGTCCATTTCTGCATCATCACGCGGTAGCCAGGGATGCAGCAAGCGAGGCGGCCGGCTGAGATGATGTCCAACTCCGAGGCGATCCTGTGCATGTTCATGGCGCTGAGGTTCGGCCATCCCCAATCCTCACGGTAGTGGTCGCCCTGGCCATCCGCGTCGTTGTCGCATGCCTTTTGCTTCAGCCTGCTGCTACCCCAAGCTCTACCCATAGCGGCAAATGGAGTCTGGAATCCGGTAGATTAATGGAGGCTTTTTGATAAGGAGGCGGATGGATTCGAGAGGGGGTGGAATCAGGGATGGGGGCAGTTGTTCGAGTGGGGAGCGAATCTGCAAGGAACCGCCACCGGTTCTCGTCCGCGTGGAAGAAAAGAAGGGAAGGGGCGTAATTATTGAGGGCGGGCACCGGAACCGTCTAGAGGAAGTGAAAAAATAAATCGTAAAAGGGAAATGTGCGGCCCGCCTGTCAGTGAGTGAAGGTCGGCACGCGCAAACGTGCCTACGTTTGAATTGATTCCACCGCATGCAAGTGACGCAGAATAAATTTTAGGAAGTGCCAGCGTTGACGTGTAAAACCGCTGTTTTTCGCCACCTTCACCCTACTACGAACGGTCGTGCACCATTCCAGATATTGGTAAGGGCCGTTCCAATCTTTCACTTCTCCGTCTCATTTCCTCCTCCACGGCCTCATTGTCTTTCTCCTCCACGGCCTCATCCATTTCCTCCACCACCGCATCACCCTCTTCCTCCATATACTTTCCCTCTTGCCTGTAGTCATGGACGCTCTGGACGTCCGAAACGACGGCAGGCAAGAAACTGCGCACTTCGACATCGAAGTACATGGCGGGAAGAAGATCGATGTCGTCTACACCACCGACCCTCGGACAGTGAGGAACACTCTGAATAATTACACGAGTTGGTTGCAGTTCGAAGAAAATAGGTTTGTAGGTCTAGACCTCGAGTACAGCCGCGATCACCGTAGGATCACCGTGGTGCAACTCTCCATGAAGGGGCACGTCCTCATATACCAGCCTTTTTGCGAGAAGGGGGCTGACGGGATCTAGTAGACTTTGCTATCTTTTTGTTCCTGAACCGTATGTTTGCAAAAGTTATTGCTATATATTTGTCTGAATTCATTTTCATGCAGGTGGGGCGAAAGCATTAGGGATCTGTTTCATGACTTTCTCGTGAACCAGCACATAACATTTACCAGCGTTGACATCACGAATGACAGTAAACTGCTTGAAAGCCCGACTGTCAACATTAGAATCCCAAAGGAGTGCAGAGTGGACATCCAGGAAATTTACTGGATCCCAGGGACGAAGGGCGGCAAGACCGGGATGGCCGCTCTTGCCTCCGAACTCATAGACCCGTGGTACGCTGACATGAAGGACAAATTGCCGAGATGTTCGTGGAGGCGTTTAGGGCACCATTACTAGGAGGATAAGCCACATTTTGAACCTAATCTGAAGTACGCTGCAATTGACGGGTATGTTAGCCACGAGATGTACCGCCAGATTGTAAAATCTCGTTCTAGGCATCGCATCATTGAACCACCACCAAGGCAGGTTGTTTGTCCCAGATGCCGGAGTGTAGATGAATCTACAAACCGGGGCAAGTGACCGAAGGCATCCTGGGATCGGTTGCCTTCTCCAATAGGCTGGGATGTAGACTATTAGTGCATGATTGTTTTGTTTTTGAAAACATGTTATTTCATAAGTACACTATGTGAGCAATTACAAACTGCTGTGTATTACCTTTGTCAAACTATAATCTGGTTTATGACTGTATCCTTCTCTATAATATGGGTTTGGTTATGACTTATGACTGTATCACACCTTATGCATGTCAGTCCTGGATTCTGTCGCATGCAAATGGCACATACAGAATTTGTAAGAATGAATGTTGAGCATACAAAAGGGGGAATGTAATTCATACAGGTTAAGTAGCTAATAGCACAAGGATCATACGAGCTTGGTTCTTACACACAGAATGCTTAGAAAATACATGCGAGATAAAATACAGGCGAGATAAAACTAGGAACGAAATGCGAAACTAGTACTGGTAAACAACACACTCACCCACCCGCCAGATCCTGTTGAGCATCTCGTAGCAGACATACGCGTCCCTGGCTACGTACTTGATCGCATCGTAATCCAGGTGCCTGCACTCCCATCGCTCGTGCAGGTGCTTTGGGAACTCGATTTTCATGCCGGCGTACTCGCAGTCGATGATGTCGGAAGCGAGTCTAGCCATGTCGGCTTTCCCCGTACCGCCATCCGGGTACCTCCACAAACGTTGGAGATCGACGTGATTGACGACATGAACGAGGAGATCCTGTTCTAGCTTCGGAGTGTCGTTCTTGATGTCGACACTGGCGAAGTAGATCTCCCTCCTGTGTAGGAACTCGCGAAGCTCCGGGCATACAGATTTGGCCCTACATATGTGATATAGTAGACAGTGGTTGCGCATGGACAGCTGCAAAAGCGCCGTCCTCTTCCTATCTCTGGTATACTCGAGGTCAAGGCCGACGATCTTGTACCTGTCCATCGGCTCTTGTAGCCACCGCTCGTACATTGCGATGACCTTGGAAACCTCCGCTGACGCATTTGTGTGGACGACGTCAGCTTGGTGGTGCCATGGGCGGTGACGGTGTACTCATCGGTGTAGTCGCTCCCGTCGCCGAACACGCCGTACTCTGTGTCCATGGCAGCAGCTAATGCGGCGGCGGTGGCCTAGGGTCGGTAGCGGTGGCTGGGACTGGGCATGGAGGTGGAGTGATCTGTTGTGGTGGTATGGCCAGGCGGAGGCGGTGCCTGCGGCAGCGTCGATGGTTCTTGCGGTGGCGGCACCGGCGGAAGGAATGAGTTGGGGATTTTTGTACAATGATGTGCTGAGGAGACAGAAGGCGATGCTTAAATTCCGTTTACCAATATTTCGGTCATACCCATGCGGAAGCAAGTTTGACTGGGCGAGCACCAATGGTTTCCAATCCTAGCGATTAAATTCGGCGTCCGTCCCGGTAGGCGATGGGACGGGTGTGTGACCTGGCTTTGGCGTGGCTGAGACCGGTCACGTAGACCACCGTCCCATTGCCGATCCGCAGGGGGTGTGCGGTGCTAACATGACGTAACGTGACAGGACAGAAGAAAGTGTACAGTTATTATTAATTCCTAACAAGTTTAAGAAGTGTAAGCATAGACATGGACCTAGCATCCCTGCACCCCGGGGCAGCCGCCCAGCCAATCAGGCCTGCCGATTGTGCAAAGCTTGTCCCGAATTTGCCAAAATGAAGCTCGTTTGCCCATGCTTCTATAAGTTTCTCTGTAGGCCACTTGTGTAAGCATGCACGATCAAGCAACTTTGCAACACACGTGTTGGTGGAAAAGCATTAGGTTTCAACGCACCACATAGTTTAGGGATTTAGAATAGCTACATTGTGGAGCTCTAGCCAAATTGCATGGTAAAGCCAAATTCAACTTTTTGTCAGATTTAGCTATAGCAACATTGTGTTGGAATTATGCCCTAGAGGCAATAATAAAGATGTTATTATTATAATTCTTGTTCATGATAAAGTTTATATTCCATGCTAGAATTGTATTAAGCGGAAACTTTAATACTTGTGTGGTTTGTGAACAACACCGTGTCCCTAGTACGCCTCTATGGACTAGCTCATTGATCAATGATGGTTAAGGTTTCCTAACCATAGACATGAGTTGTCAATTGATAATGAGATCATATCATTGGAGAATGATATGGTGGATAGACCCAAACTAAGCGAAGCAATTAGATCGTGTCATCGTGTTCGTCTTTGCGAAGTTTTTCTTATGTCAAATATTGTATTCCTTAGACCATGAGATAATACAACTCCCTGGTATCGGAAGAAAGCTTTGAGGTCATCAAATGTCATCCTATGAGAGGGTGATCATAAAGGTGTCTCTCAGGTAATCGGAAAGTATCTGTTGGGTTGTATGTATCGAGATGGGATTTGTCCCTCCCAAGTCGGAGAGATATACTTCGGGCCCACTTGGTAATCGATATCAACACCGCTTGCAAGCATGTGGTTAAGGAGTTAATCACAAAGTGATATCGGATTACGGAACGAGTAAAGTACTTGCTGTGAACGAGATTGAACTAGGTATGACGATACCGACGATCGAATCTCGGGCAAGTAAAATATCGCGAGACGAAGGGAATATATATATGGGATTGATTGAATCCTGGCATCGTGGTTCATCCGATATGATCATCGATGAATGTGTGGGAGTCAATATGGGTGCCCAGACCCCGCTGTTGATTATTGATAGAAGATCATGTCTGCATATTCTCGAACCCGCAGGGTCACACACTTAACGTGTCTCGACGCTAGGATAGATTGGATAATTGGTTTATGAATTTTTGTTCGGAGTCTCGGATGGGATCCGGGACATCACGAGAGGTTCCGGAATGGTCCGGAGAATAAGATTCATATAAGGCAGTGCAGTTTTTGGAGTTCGGAATTGTTCCGGATTAATCGGTATTGTACCGGAAGCTTCTAGAACCTTCCGGAAGGGGGCCAACGTGGTCCCACCTTCCGGGAGGGGGCATGGGCCTATGAGGGAGTGTCCTGGCCGCATTGGGCCAGGGGCACAAGGCCCCATAGGGCCCAGCCGATTCTAGAGAGATTTAACTCGTTTAAATCTCGGGATAGAATTTCTAGATAAGGGGAGAGTTTAAATCGTTTAAACTAGAGATAGGCTTGGAGGAGGGGCTAGGGCTGGCCGCCCCCTCCCCCTCTATATATAGAGGGCTGGTGCGCCCCCTCCCCACACACACATCTCCCTCCAAGCCCTAGTAGCCCTGCTGCCTTCCTCTCTCCCTCCCGACTGTTTGCAGGCGAAGCCCTGCTGCAGAAATTCTCCACCAAATACACCACGCCGTCGTGTTGTAGATCCAATCCATCTCTCCACCATACTTGCTGGTCCAAGGAAGGAGGAGACGTCGAGGTGCTGCACGTGTGCATCTCACGGAGGCACCGCCACTTGTGGTGCTAGATCGGATCGGATCGCGAGGAGGAGAAGCGAGTACGACTACATCACCCACGTTCCGACGAACGTTCCGCTGTGCGAATCTTCAAGGGTATGAAGATCTAATCCAATCTCTCTTGTTGTTTGCATCTCCTAGATTAGATCTTGGCTTTCCCTCTGTTCGCTTCCGTAGAAAATTTTGATTTACTATGTCGCGAAACCCTTCACATTGTGTCTCGTTTGTCCTCACTTTTGCCCTCCCGATATTCCGAAGCCCTCACATGCGCTCGGAGGGGGGTGCCGTCTGGTCAAAGGCTTGGCCGTTACGTGCGCCGTGACGCCTAAAGTGGAAGTTTTTTTTGTTATTTGGTCTTTTTAAGAGCGCCTTCCCCCCCTCTCTCTCTCTAACAGTTGTGTTTTTTCCCAAAAAGGTAGGGAATCTAGAGCAGCTTCTCTCTTCATTCACTGTTCCTTTTGCGATCGTTTTCCCCAATCTGGTAGCAAATATAGAGCAGCAAAACAAACCAGCACCATAAATAAATTCAGTAAACAGAGCAGATGTAGATAAAGCAGCTAATATAGGTTATATAGTACGGTACTTAACGAGGTTCGACAATTAGGCTGCTCAGCAGCAGCAGCGGACTGCTTCAACACAAACAAGACAAAGGAAGCTGCTTTACAACAGCAGTAGCTGATCAATGGCCTCTGCCAGGAGGGCATCCGCCTCCTCCCTCTGGCGCCTCCTCCACTTCTTGCTGCCCAGCCCCTTGACCTTGGGCACCTTGGGTCTGATCGGGGGCATGCGACCCTCCTCGATATCCACCTTCTGGACGTTGCGGAGGTGAAGACGAAGCGCCTGGTGCTTGTCCCTAAAGCCGTGGATGTTCACGGACTCGCCGCAGGTCCTCACGTCCTCAGCATGCTTCACGAGGGAGTTGAAGTCTGTGTCGCGGAGCCTCCTGGTGGGGCAGAAGGGGCACCTGTACATGTCGCCGGCAAAGAAGTTGTTGTACTGACCGGACTTTAGCCTCCTCAGCACATGACGAGTCTTGGTGTCCTGCAACTCGTCGTCACTGCGGAGGTCGCTGCTATCCTCCTGTTGGAAAAAACAGTAGAGTGAAATAAGGACATGATTGAGATACTTTGATTATCAGGATTGATTTTTTGCATAAATTAACTGAATGAGATCTCCCGATTATTCCCCAAATCTCAAACCAAATCGAATACTGATCCCAACTACGAATAGGGGGATTCATCGAAAATCGAGATCTAACACAATAGGATTAGCTACTGTAAAAAACACGAACAGCCGAGCCCTAATAACATACGATCTAGCATCCAACAATGGGAACAGGGGAAGAACAAGGGAAGGGGAGAAAACCCTGGTTACCTCAGACCACGGGTCGGCGATGCTGGTGTCGTAGTGGTTCTCCGGCCTTATGTAGACAACCTCCTCGTAGGGGTCCCAGCCGAGCGAGATCTGTCCGAGACCGGCGGGGGCCTCCTCGCTGGCGGCTACGGCGGATGCGGGGATGGGGACGGGGGGCTCCTCGTCGGCGGCCTTGGAGGCGCCGATGGCCACCGCGTCGATCTTCTCCATCGCCGGCGTGGTTGGGGTTTTGTTGGGCATTTGCAGAAGGTGATGGGACAGTGGAGACGGTTGAGTGAGCGAGTGCGTGATGAGTGGGAGTGGGGAGGCCTCTATTAAAGGAGAAGGGAAGCGGTGTTTCGTTGCACTACCGTGCACCACGTACGCTAATGCACCTTGCACGGCCACATGTGTCCGCTACCGCCCCGTGCGCCGCACACGCGTACCGTGAGTCACATTTTCCCCCCTCGTGTCTAACCATGGCGATTCAATTGTACTCAGTTTTTCCCACCAACCGTTGATCCTCTGTGATCTAGCGGACATGATAACCCTTATATCTGTCGGGGGCACCCCTCTATCCATGCAAAATAACGAGTATGCCACTGGAACTTTAACAACATAAACAGATGAACTTGAATATATTTTGAAGGGTACGAAAATAGAAATCCCCATAGTTTAAGGGTCTAGATACGGTAAGAGAACTAAATATTATTAGTGGTCGGGCTAGCACAGTGACGGGGTTGGTCGGCTAGAAGTTGCTGATTCCTAAGTAAGGGACACTAGGCCGGTCTTGACATACTCCCTCAGGAACTTGCCATAAGCAGCGTGCTTAGCCTTGGTTGCTGACTTGTGTTTACTAGCCGGGCTTTTACCGATGCCAACCGCATGCGAAATCAAGCTGGCAATCCTCGGGTTGACTCCTTTCTTACAGAAAGGGCACCTGAGCTCCCCAAGTCGAGTGTGGAAAGGGATTATCCCGCTCTTGAGCTTCTTCATAACATGGCGGCTCTTGTTGTCCCTGGTCTCCTTGTCAGAGTCCATCTCACTTGAATACACCTGTAATGTATGGAATACAAACCGAAATGAGCAAAATAATAAATATATATTCCTTCCACCATTCCAAATTACTTTCGATGCAATAACATGTCTATACAGGTTCAACAGTTCATTACGGCCGTCTCCCCAGCTCGCTCCTAAATTAATGTGGTTTGTGTTCTTGGTAACTTATTAACAAATAAATAATGTGGATTCATTCAGAACAGACTAGATCTCTCCATGTACCGGTTCGTACGTTGCATCTAATCATTAGGACTAGATTTTTTTATGACGCCTGGATAGATTAAGCTCGAGCAGAAAATATGAAACATGTAGAAATAGATGTACCTCCGAGTACACGAGCAGAGCGTGTTCGTCGAACTCCACACCCTCATTGGCGCCTCCGAAGTCGTCAGCACCGGGGTGCACATGGTCCCCCAAGGGGTTGAACTGCACGTCCTCCTCGGCCTGTGCTGTGTGATGCTCCTCCAGATCTGCCGCGTGAAGCACCACCCCGGCGGCGATGCCCGGACACTCACCCCCACACACTGGTTTCATGGAGAAGGTTCGTGCAAGTACGTTCAAGATTGTGGGGGTTTGCTGGATAGGGAAGAGAGAGTAGTGGATGAGTGCGAATGGAGGACCCGATAGGCTGGGTTTTTAATGCGGGGACGTTTAAGCTCTTTCGGTTGCGGCTGCTGCGTGGAAGATTCGTGTGGTGGGGGCCTGACGGAAGTGAGAGTTCAGGTGCGATGCGTAGTAAAAATGGAATAGCCGATGGCCCGTGGATGACCAGTTGCCGTGCACTAGACTTGTAGCCTTTGCAGACTAGATTAAACATGACATGACCACTCGATGACTTTTTCCATGGACGGCATCGTGTTCCTTCTTGTAGAAGTCTCGTTGAGGGAGACGTCCGTGCTGTCTCGCGCTGTCCTGTGAAGGGACGATGTGTGCAACGAGCCTTGTTGGATCATACATGATCAACGGTTGGTGCGCATGATCCGCGTGACAACTATGACAACCAATCAGGGTGTAGCAGACAGAGTGGGCACATGTTTGGACTTCTACGAAAGAGAGAGAGAGAGAGCGGGGGGAGGGGGCAAAGCTGAGTAGTATAAAAATGGAAAGTGGGTGTCTTTTACAATGAAATGCTTCGTGGCATACATCAAATTATGCCAAGATAGATCCACTAGAGTTCATTGCATGTGTGTTCTTTCCACAAACCACATATGTATCCACAAGAGTTATTGCATGTGTGTTCCTGTCATGAACCACATTTGGATCAACCAGTGCCATTGCATGTGTGTTCTTTCCACGAACCACATATGGATCAACCAATGGCATTGAATGTGTGTTCTTTTCACAAACCACACATGGATCAACCAGTGTTCACTACATGTGTGTTCTTTCCACAAACCACTTATGGATCAATCAGTGGTCATTGCATGTGTGTTCTTTTCCACAAACCATATATGGATCCATATGTGCTCTTAAAATAAAACCAGCATTAGAGTCATTGCATGTGTGTTATTTCCACAAACCACATATGGATCAACCAGTGGTCATTGCATGTGTGTTCTTTTCCACAAACCACATATGGATCAACCAGTGGTCATTGCATGTGTGTTCTTTCCACAAACCACACATGGATCAACCAGTGGTCATTGCATGTGTGTTCTTTCCACAAACCACACATGGATCAACCAGTGGTCATTGCATGTGTGTTCTTTTCCACAAACCACACATGGATCAAGCAGTGTCATTGCATGTGTGTTCTTTCCACAAACCACATATGGATCAACCAGTGGTCATTGCATGTGTATTCTTTTCACAAACCACATGTGAACCCACTAGAGTCATTGCATGTGTGTTCTTATACTGAAACCAACTCTAGAGTCATTGCATGTGTGTTCTTTTCACAAACCACACATGGATCCACCACTGTCATTGCATGTGTGTTCTTTCCACAAACCACACATGGATCAACCAGTGGTCATTGCATGTGTGTTCTTTTCCACAATCCACATATGGATCAACCAGTGGTCATTGCATGTGTGTTATTTCCACAAACCACATATGGATCAACCAGAGTCATTGCATGTGTGTTCTTTCCACAAACCACATATGGATTGATTTGAGTAATTGCATGTTTGTTCTTATACTAAAACCACAAACCAGCACTAGAGTCATTACATGTGTGTTCTTTTCCACAAACCACACATGGATCCACTAGACACATTAGATGTGTGTTCTTTTCCACAAACAACTTATGGATCAACCAGTGGTCATTGCATGTGTGTTCTTTTCACAAACTACATGTGGACCCACTAGAGTCATTGTATGTGTGTTCTCATACTAAAACTAGCATTAGAGTCATTGCGTGTGTGTTATTTTCCACAAACCAAATATGGATCAACCAGTGGTCATTGCATGTGTGTTGTTTTCCACAAACCACATATGGATCAACCAGTGGTCATTGCATGTGTGTTCTTTCAACAAACCACACATGGATCAACCAATGGTCATTGCATGTGTGTTCTTTTCCACAAACACACATGGATCAAGCAGTGTCATTGCATGTGTGTTCTTTCCACAAACCACATATGGATTAACCAGTGGTCATTGCATGTGTGTTGTTTTCACAAACCACATGTGAACCCACTAGAGTCATTGCATGTGTGTTCTTATACTAAAACCAACACTAGAGTCATTGCATGTGTTTTCTTTTCACAAACCACACATGGATCCACCACTGTCATTGCATGTGTGTTCCTTCCACAAACCACACATGGATCAACCAGTGGTCGTTGCATGTGTGTTCTTTTCCACAAACCACATATGGATCAACAAGTGGTCATTGCATGTGTGTTCTTTCCACAAACCACATCTGGATCAACCAGAGTCATTGCATCCGTGTTCTTTCCATAAACCACATATGGACCCATTTGAGTAATTGCATGTTTGTTCTTATACTAAAACCATAAACCAGCACTAGAGTCATTGCATGTGTGTTCTTTTCCACAAACCACACATGGATCCACTAGACTCATTGCATGTGTGTTCTTTTCCACAAACAACTTATGGATCAACCAGTGGTCATTGCATGTGTGTTCTTTCACAAACTACATGTGGACCCTCTAGAGTCATTGTATGTGTGTTCTTATACTAAAACTAGCACTAGAGTCATTGCATGTGTGTTCTTTTCCACAAATCACATATAGATCAACAAGTGGTCATTGCATGTGTGTTCTTTCCACAAACCACACATGGATCAACCAGTGGTCATTGCATGTGTGTTCTTTCCACAAACCACACATGGATCAACCAGTGGTCATTGCATGTGTGTTCTTTTCCACAAACCACATATGGATCAAGAAGTGTCATTGCATGTGTGTTCTTTCCACAAACCACATATGGATCAACCAGTGGTCATTGCATGTGTGTTCTTTTCACAAACCAAATGTGAACCCACTAGAGTCATTGCATGTGTGTTCTTATACCGAAACCACCACTAGAGTCATTGCATGTGTGTTCTTTTCACAAACCACACATGGATCCACCACTGCCATTCCTTGTGTGTTCTTTCCACAAACCACACATGGATCAACCAGTGGTCATTGCATGTGTGTTCTTTTCCACAAACCACATATGGATCAACCAGTGGTCATTGGATGTGTGTTCTTTCCACAAACCACATATGGATCAAACAGAGTCATTGCATGTGTGTTCTTTCCACAAACCACATATGGATCCATTTGAGCAATTGCATGTTTGTTCTTATACTAAAACCACAAACCAGCACTAGAGTCATTGCATGTGTGTTCTTTTCCACAAACCATACATGGATCCACTAGACTCATTGAATGTGTGTTCTTTTCCACCAACAACTTATGGATCAACCAGTGGCCATTGCATGTGTGTTCTTTTCACAAACTACATGTGGACCCACTAGAGTCATTATATGTGTGTTCTTATACTAAAACTAGCACTAGAGTTATTGCCTGTGTGTTCTTTTCCACAAACCACATATGGATCCAGTGGTCATTGCATGTGTGTTCTTTTCCACAAACCACATATGGATCAACCAGTGGTCATTGCATATGTTTTCTTTCCACAAACCACACATGGATCAACCAGTGGTCATTGCATGTGTGTTCTTTTTCACAAACCACACATGGATCAGGCAGTGTCATTGCATGTGTGTTCTTTCCACAAACCACATATGGATCAACCAGTGGTCATTGCATGTGTGTTCTTTTCACAAACCACATGTGAACCCACTAGAGTCATTGCATGTGTGTTCTTATACTAAAACCAACACTAGAGTCATTGCATGTGTTTTCTTTTCACAAACCACACATGGATCCACCACTGTCATTGCATGTGTGTTCCTTCCACAAACCACACATGGATCAACCAGTGGTCGTTGCATGTGTGTTCTTTTCCACAAACCACATATGGATCAACAAGTGGTCATTGCATGTGTGTTCTTTCCACAAACCACATCTGGATCAACCAGAGTCATTGCATCCGTGTTCTTTCCATAAACCACATATGGACCCATTTGAGTAATTGCATGTTTGTTCTTATACTAAAACCATAAACCAGCACTAGAGTCATTGCATGTGTGTTCTTTTCCACAAACCACACATGGATCCACTAGACTCATTGCATGTGTGTTCTTTTCCACAAACAACTTATGGATCAACCAGTGGTCATTGCATGTGTGTTCTTTCACAAACTACATGTGGACCCTCTAGAGTCATTGTATGTGTGTTCTTATACTAAAACTAGCACTAGAGTCATTGCATGTGTGTTCTTTTCCACAAATCACATATAGATCAACAAGTGGTCATTGCATGTGTGTTCTTTCCACAAACCACACATGGATCAACCAGTGGTCATTGCATGTGTGTTCTTTCCACAAACCACACATGGATCAACCAGTGGTCATTGCATGTGTGTTCTTTTCCACAAACCACATATGGATCAAGAAGTGTCATTGCATGTGTGTTCTTTCCACAAACCACATATGGATCAACCAGTGGTCATTGCATGTGTGTTCTTTTCACAAACCAAATGTGAACCCACTAGAGTCATTGCATGTGTGTTCTTATACCGAAACCACCACTAGAGTCATTGCATGTGTGTTCTTTTCACAAACCACACATGGATCCACCACTGCCATTCCTTGTGTGTTCTTTCCACAAACCACACATGGATCAACCAGTGGTCATTGCATGTGTGTTCTTTTCCACAAACCACATATGGATCAACCAGTGGTCATTGGATGTGTGTTCTTTCCACAAACCACATATGGATCAAACAGAGTCATTGCATGTGTGTTCTTTCCACAAACCACATATGGATCCATTTGAGCAATTGCATGTTTGTTCTTATACTAAAACCACAAACCAGCACTAGAGTCATTGCATGTGTGTTCTTTTCCACAAACCATACATGGATCCACTAGACTCATTGAATGTGTGTTCTTTTCCACCAACAACTTATGGATCAACCAGTGGCCATTGCATGTGTGTTCTTTTCACAAACTACATGTGGACCCACTAGAGTCATTATATGTGTGTTCTTATACTAAAACTAGCACTAGAGTTATTGCCTGTGTGTTCTTTTCCACAAACCACATATGGATCCAGTGGTCATTGCATGTGTGTTCTTTTCCACAAACCACATATGGATCAACCAGTGGTCATTGCATATGTTTTCTTTCCACAAACCACACATGGATCAACCAGTGGTCATTGCATGTGTGTTCTTTTTCACAAACCACACATGGATCAGGCAGTGTCATTGCATGTGTGTTCTTTCCACAAACCACATATGGATCAACCAGTGGTCATTGCATGTGTGTTCTTTTCACAAACCATATGTCAACCCACTAGAGTCATTGCACGTGTGTTCTTATACTAAAACCAACACTACAGTCATTGAATGTGTGTTCTTTTCACAAACCATACATGAATCTACCACTGTCATTGCATGTGTGTTCTTTCCACAAACCACACATGGATCAACCAGTGGTCATTGCATGTGTGTTCTTTTCCACAAACCACATATGGATCAACCAGTGGTCATTGCATGCGTGTTCTGTCCACAAACCACATATGGATCAACCAGAGTCATTGCATGTGTGTTCTTTCCACAAACCACATACGGATCAATTTGAGTAATTTCATGTTTGTTCTTATACTAAAACCACAAACTAGCAACAGAGTCATTGCATGTGTGTTCTTTTCAAAAAACCACACATGGATCCACTAGACTCATTGCATGTGTGTTCTTTTCCACAAACAACTTATGGATCAACCAGTGGTCATTGCATGTGTGTTCTTTTCGCAAACTACACGTGGACCCACTAGAGTCATTGCATGTGTGTTCTTATACTAAAACTAGCACTAGAGTCATTGCATGTGTGTTCTTATACTAAAACTAGCACTAGAGTCATTGCATGTGTGTTCTATCCAGAAACCACACATGGATCCACCACTGTCATTGCATGTGTGTTCTTTCCACAAACCACACATGGATCAAGCAGTGTCATTGCATGTGTGTTCTTTCCATAAACCACATATGGATCAACCAGTGGTCATTGCATGTGTGTTGTTTTCACAAACCATATGTGACCCCACTAGAGTCATTGCATGTGTGTTCTTATACTAAAACCAACACTAGAGTCATTGCATGTGTTTTCTTTTCACAAACCACACATGGATCCACCACTATCATTGCATGTGTGTTCTTTCCACAAACCACACATGGATCAACCAGTGGTCATTGCATGTGTGTTCTTTTCCACAAACCACATATGGATCAACCAGTGGTCATTGCATGTGTGTTCTTTCCACAAACCACATATGGATCAACCAGAGTCATTACATGTGTGTTCTTTCCACAAACCACATATGGATCCATTTGAGTAATTGCATGTTTGTTCTTATACTAAAACCACAATCCAGCACTAGAGTCATTGCATGTGTGTTCTTTTCCACAAACCACACATGGATCCACTAAACTCATTGCATGTGTGTTCTTTTCCACAAACAACTTATGGATCAACCAGTGGTCATTGCATGTGTGTTCTTTTCACAAACTACATGTGGACCCACTAGAGTCTTTGTATGTGTGTTCTTATACTAAAACTAGCACTAGAGTGATTGCATGTGTGTTCTTTTCCACAAACCACATATGGATCAACTAGTGGTCATTGCATGTGTGTTCTTTCCACAAACCACACATGGATCAACCAGTGGTCATTGAATGTGTGTTCTTTCCACAAACCACACATGGACCAACTAGTGGTCATTGCATGTGTGTTCTTTTCCACAAACCACACATGGATCAAGCAGTGTCATTGCATGTGTGTTCTTTCCACAAACCACATATGGATCAACCAGTGGTCATTGCATGTGTTTTCTTTTCACAAACCACATGTGAACCCACTAGAGTCATTGCATGTGTGTTCTTATACCGAAACCACCACTAGAGTCATTGCATGTGTGTTCTTTTCACAAAGCACACATGGATCCACCACTGTCATTCCTTGTGTGTTCTTTCCACAAACCACACATGGATCAACCAGTGGTCATTGCATGTGTGTTCTTTTCCACAAACCACATATGGATCAACCAGTGGTCATTGCATCTGTGTTCTTTCCACAAACCACATATGGATCAACCAGAGTCATTGCATGTGTGTTCTTTCCACAAACCACATATGGATCCATTTGAGCAATTGCATGTTTGTTCTTATACTAAAACCACAAACAAGAACTAGAGTCATTGCATGTGTGTTCTTTTCCACAAACCATACATGGATCCACTAGACTCATTGCATGTGCATTCTTTTCCACCAACAACATATGGATCAACCAGTGGTCATTGCATGTGTGTTCTTTTCACAAACTACATGTGGACCCACTAGAGTCATTGTATGTGTGTTCTTATACTAAATCTAGCACTAGAGTTATTGCATGTGTGTTCTTTTCCACAAACCACATATGGATCAACCAGTGGTCATTGCATGTGTGTTATTTTCCATAAACCACATATGGATCAACCAGTGGTCATTACATATGTGTTCTTTCCACAAACCACACATGGATCAACCAGTGGTCATTGCATGTGTGTTCTTTTCCACAAACCACACATGGATCAAGTAGTGTCATTGCATGTGTGTTCTTTCCACAAACCACATATGCCTCAACCAGTGGTCATTGCATGCGTGTTCTTTTCACAAACCACATGTGAACCCACTAGAGTCATTGCATGTGTGTTCTTATACTAAAACCAACACTAGAGTCATTGAATGTGTGTTCTTTTCACAAACCATACATGGATCCACCACTGTCATTGCATGTGTGTTCTTTCCACAAACCACACATGGATCAACCAGTGGTCATTGCATGTGTGTTCTTTTCCACAAACCACATATGGATCAACAAGTGGTCATTGCATGCGTGTTCTTTCCACAAACCACATATGGATCAACCAGAGTCATTGCATGTGTGTTCTTTCCACAAACCACATATGGATCCATTTGAGTAATTGCATGTTTGTTCTTATACTAAAACCACAAACCAGCAATAGAGTCATTGCATGTGTGATCTTTTCCACAAACCAAACATGGATCCACTAGACTCATTGCATGTGTGTTCTTTTCCACAAACAACTTATGGATCAACCAGTGGTCATTGCATGTGTGTTCTTTTCACAAACTACACGTGGACCCACTAGAGTCATTGCATGTGTGTTCTTATACTAAAACTAGCACTAGAGTCATTGCATGTGTGTTCTTATACTAAAACTAGCACTAGAGTCATTGCATGTGTGTTCTATCCACAAACCACACATGGATCCACCACTGTCATTACATGTGTGTTCTTTCCACAAACCACACATGGATCAAGCAGTGCATTGCATGTGTGTTCTTTCCATAAACCACATATGGATCAACCAGTGGTCATTGCATGTCTGTTCTTTTCACAAACCACATGTGACCCCACTAGAGTCATTGCATGTGTGTTCTTATACTAAAACCAACACTAGAGTCATTGCATGTGTGTTCTTTGCACAAACCACACATGGATCCACCACTGTCATTGTATGTGTGTTCTTTCCACAAACCACACATGGATCAACCAGTGGTCATTGCATGTGTGTTCTTTTCCACAAACCACACATGGATCAACCAGTGGTCATTGTATGTGTGTTCTTTCCACAAACCACATATGGATCAACCAGAGTCATTACATGTGTGTTCTTTCCACAAACCACATATGGATCCATTTGACTAATTACATGTTTGTTCTTATACTAAAACCACAATCCAGCACTAGAGTCATTGCATGTGTGTTCTTTTCCACAAACCACACATGGATCCACTAAACTCATTGCATGTGTGTTCTTTTCCACAGACAACTTATGGATCAACCAGTGGTCATTGCATGTGTGTTCTTTTCACAAACTACATGTGGACCCACTAGAGTCTTTGTATGTGTGTTCTTATACTAAAACTAGCACTAGAGTCATTGCATGTGTGTTCTTTTCCACAAACCACATATGGATCAACCAGTGGTCATTGCATGTGTGTTCTTTCCACAAACCACACATGGATCAACCAGTGGTCATTGAATGTGTGTTCTTTCCACAAACCAAACATGGACCAACCAGTGGTCATTGAATGTGTGTTCTTTCCACAAACCAAACATGGACCAACTAGTGGTCATTGCATGTGTGTTCTTTTCCACAAACCACACATGGATCAAGCAGTGTCATTGCATGTGTGTTCTTTCCACAAACCACATATGGATCAACCAGTGGTCATTGCATGTGTTTTCTTTTCACAAACCACATGTGAACCCACTAGAGTCATTGCATGTGTGTTCTTATACCGAAACCACCACTAGAGTCATTGCATGTGTGTTCTTTTCACAAAGCACACATGGATCCACCACTGTCATTCCTTGTGTGTTCTTTCCACAAACCACACATGGATCAACCAGTGGTCATTGCATGTGTGTTCTTTTCCACAAACCACATATGGATCAACCAGTGGTCATTGCATCTGTGTTCTTTCCACAAACCACATATGGATCAACCAGAGTCATTGCATGTGTGTTCTTTCCACAAACCACATATGGATCCATTTGAGCAATTGCATGTTTGTTCTTATACTAAAACCACAAACCAGAACTAGAGTCATTGCATGTGTGTTCTTTTCCACAAACCATACATGGATCCACTAGACTCATTGCATGTGTGTTCTTTTCCACCAACAACATATGGATCAACCAGTGGTCATTGCATGTGTGTTCTTTTCACAAACTACATGTGGACCCACTAGAGTCATTGTATGTGTGTTCTTATACTAAATCTAGCACTAGAGTTATTGCATGTGTGTTCTTTTCCACAAACCACATATGGATCAACCAGTGGTCATTGCATGTGTGTTCTTTTCCATAAACCACATATGGATCAACCAGTGGTCATTACATATGTGTTCTTTCCACAAACCACACATGGATCAACCGGTGGTCATTGCATGTGTGTTCTTTTCCACAAACCACACATGGATCAAGCAGTGTCATTGCATGTGTGTTCTTTCCACAAACCACATATGCCTCAACCAGTGGTCATTGCATGCGTGTTCTTTTCACAAACCACATGTGAACCCACTAGAGTCATTGCATGTGTGTTCTTATACTAAAACCAACACTAGAGTCATTGAATGTGTGTTCTTTTCACAAACCATACATGGATCCACCACTGTCGTTGCATGTGTGTTCTTTCCACAAACCACACATGGATCAACCAGTGGTCATTGCATGTGTGTTCTTTTCCACAAACCACATATGGATCAACCAGTGGTCATTGCATGCCTGTTCTTTCCACAAACCACATATGGATCAACCAGAGTCATTGCATGTGTGTTCTTTCCACAAACCACATATGGATCCATTTGAGTAATTGCATGTTTGTTCTTATACTAAAACCACAAACTAGCAACAGAGTCATTGCATGTGTGTTCTTTTCCACAAACCAAACATGGATCCACTAGACTCCTTGCATGTGTGTTCTTTTCCACAAACAACTTATGGATCAACCAGTGGTCATTGCATGTGTGTTCTTTTCACAAACTACACGTGGACCCACTAGAGTCATTGCATGTGTGTTCTTATACTAAAACTAGCACTAGAGTCATTGCATGTGTGTTCTTATACTAAAACTAGCACTAGAGTCATTGCATGTGTGTTCTATCCACAAACCACACATGGATCCACCACTGTCATTACATGTGTGTTCTTTCCACAAACCACACATGGATCAAGCAGTGTCATTGCATATGTGTTCTTTCCATAAACCACATATGGATCAACCAGTGGTCATTGCATGTCTGTTCTTTTCACAAACCACATGTGACCCCACTAGAGTCATTGCATGTGTGTTCTTATACTAAAACCAACACTAGAGTCATTGCATGTGTGTTCTTTGCACAAACCACACATGGATCCACCACTGTCATTGTATGTGTGTTCTTTCCACAAACCACACATGGATCAACCAGTGGTCATTGCATGTGTGTTCTTTTCCACAAACCACACATGGATCAACCAGTGGTCATTGTATGTGTGTTCTTTCCACAAACCACATATGGATCAACCAGAGTCATTACATGTGTGTTCTTTCCACAAACCACATATGGATCCATTTGAGTAATTACATGTTTGTTCTTATACTAAAACCACAATCCAGCACTAGAGTCATTGCATGTGTGTTCTTTTCCACAAACCACACATGGATCCACTAAACTCATTGCATGTGTGTTCTTTTCCACAGACAACTTATGGATCAACCAGTGGTCATTGCATGTGTGTTCTTTTCACAAACTACATGTGGACCCACTAGAGTCTTTGTATGTGTGTTCTTATACTAAAACTAGCACTAGAGTCATTGCATGTGTGTTCTTTTCCACAAACCACATATGGATCAACCAGTGGTCATTGCATGTGTGTTCTTTCCACAAACCACACATGGATCAACCATTGGTCATTGCATGTGTGTTCTTTCCACAAACCAAACATGGATCAACCAGTGGTCATTGCATGTGTGTTCTTTTCCACAAACCACACATGGATCAAGCAGTGTCATTGCATGTGTGTTCTTTCCACAAACCACATATGGATCAACCAGTGGTCATTGCATGTGTTTTCTTTTCACAAACCACATGTGAACCCACTAGAGTCATTGCATGTGTGTTCTTATACCGAAACCACCACTAGAGTCATTGCATGTGTGTTCTTTTCACAAACCACACATGGATCCACCACTATCATTCCTTGTGTGTTCTTTCCACAAACCACACATGGATCAACCAGTGGTCATTGCATGTGTGTTCTTTTCCACAAACCACATATGGATCAACCAGTGGTCATTGCATGTGTGTTCTTTCCACAAACCACATATGGATCAACCAGAGTCATTGCATGTGTGTTCTTTCCACAAACCACATATGGATCCATTTGACAAATTGCATGTTTGTTCTTATACTAAAACCACAAACCAGAACTAGATTCATTGCATGTGTGTTCTTTTCCACAAACCATACATGGATCCACTAGACTCATTGCATGTGTGTTCTTTTCCACCAACAACTTATGGATCAACTAGTGGTCATTGCATGTGTGTTCTTTTCACAAACTACATGTGGACCCCCTAGAGTCATTGTATGTGTGTTCTTATACTAAAACTAGCACTAGAGTTATTGCATGTGTGTTCTTTTCCACAAACCACATATGGATCAACCAGTGGTCATTGCATGTGTGTTCTTTTCCACAAACCACATATGGATCAACCAGTGGTCATTGCATATGTGTTCTTTCCACAAACCACACATGGATCAACCGGTGGTCATTGCATGTGTGTTCTTTTCCACAAACCACACATGGATCAAGCAGTGTCATTGCATGTGTGTTCTTTCCACAAACCACATATGCCTCAACCAGTGGTCATTGCATGTGTGTTCTTTTCACAAACCACATGTGAACCCACTAGAGTCATTGCATGTGTGTTCTTATACTAAAACCAACACTAGAGTCATTGAATGTGTGTTCTTTTCACAAACCATACATGGATCCACCACTGTCGTTGCATGTGTGTTCTTTCCACAAACCACACATGGATCAACCAGTGGTCATTGCATGTGTGTTCTTTTCCACAAACCACATATGGATCAACCAGTGGTCATTGCATGCGTGTTCTTTCCACAAACCACATATGGATCAACCAGAGTCATTGCATGTGTGTTCTTTCCACAAACCACATATGGATCCATTTGAGTAATTGCATGTTTGTTCTTATACTAAAACCACAAACTAGCAACAGAGTCATTGCATGTGTGTTCTTTTCCACAAACCAAACATGGATCCACTAGACTCCTTGCATGTGTGTTCTTTTCCACAAACAACTTATGGATCAACCAGTGGTCATTGCATGTGTGTTCTTTTCACAAACTACACGTGGACCCACTAGAGTCATTGCATGTGTGTTCTTATACTAAAACTAGCACTAGAGTCATTGCATGTGTGTTCTTATACTAAAACTAGCACTAGAGTCATTGCATGTGTGTTCTATCCACAAACCACACATGGACCCACCACTGTCATTGCATGTGTGTTCTTTCCACAAACCACACATGGATCAAGCAGTGTCATTGCATGTGTGTTCTTTCCATAAACCACATATGGATCAACCAGTGGTCATTGCATGTCTGTTCTTTTCACAAACCACATGTGACCCCACTAGAGTCATTGCATGTGTGTTCTTATACTAAAACCAACACTAGAGTCATTGCATGTGTGTTCTTTGCACAAACCACACATGGATCCACCAATGTCATTGCATGTGTGTTCTTTCCACAAACCACACATGGATCAACCAGTGGTCATTGCATGTGTGTTCTTTTCCACAAACCACACATGGATCAACCAGTGGTCATTGTATGTGTGTTATTTCCACAATCCACATATGGATCAACCAGAGTCATTACATGTGTGTTCTTTCCACAAACCACATATGGATCCATTTGAGTAATTGCATGTTTGTTCTTATACTAAAACCACAATCCAGCACTAGAGTCATTGCATGTGTGTTCCTTTCCACAAACCACACATGGATCCACTAAACTCATTGCATGTGTGTTCTTTTCCACAAACAACTTATGGATCAACTAGTGGTCATTGCATGTGTGTTCTTTTCACAAACTACATGTGGACCCACTAGAGTCTTTGTATGTGTGTTCTTTTACTAAAACTAGCACTAGAGTCATTGCATGTGTGTTCTTTTCCACAAACCACATATGGATCAACCAGTGGTCATTGCATGTGTCTTCTTTCCACAAACCACACATGGATCAACCAGTGGTCATTGCATGTGTGTTCTTTCCACAAACCACACATGGATCAACCAGTGGTCATTGCATGTGTGTTCTTTTCCACAAACCACACATGGATCAAGCAGTGTCATTGCATGTGTGTTCTTTCCACAAACCACATATGGATCAACCAGTGGTCATTGCATGTGTGTTCTTTTCACAAACCACATGTGAACCCACTAGAGTCATTGCATGTGTGTTCTTATACTAAAACCAACACTAGAGTCATTGAATGTGTGTTCTTTTCACAAACCATACATGGATCCACCACTGTCATTGCATGTGTGTTCTTTCCACAAACCACACATGGATCAACCAGTGGTCATTGCATGTGTGTTCTTTTCCACAAACCACATATGGATCAACCAGTGGTCATTGCATGTGTGTTCTTTCCACAAACCACATATGGATCAACCAGAGTCATTGCATGTGTGTTCTTTCCACAAACCACATATGGATCCATTTGAGTAATTGCATGTTTGTTCTTATACTAAAACGACAAACCAGCACTAGAGTCATTGCATGTGTGTTCTTTTCCACAAACCACACATGGATCCACTAGACTCATTGCATGTGTGTTCTTTTCCACAAACAACTTATGTATTAACAAGTGGTCATTGCATGTGTGTTCTTTTCACAAACTACACGTGGACCCACTAGAGTCATTGCATGTGTGTTCTTATACTAAAACTAGCACTAGAGTCATTGCATGTGTGTTCTTATACTAAAACTAGCACTAGAGTCATTGCATGTGTGTGCTATCCACAAACCACACATGGATCCACCACTGTCATTGCATGTGTGTTCTTTCCACAAACCACACATGGATCAAGCAGTGTCATTGCATGTGTGTTCTTTCCATAAACCACATATGGATCAACCAGTGGTCATTGCATGTCTGTTCTTTTCACAAACCACATGTGACCCCACTAGAGTCATTGCATGTGTGTTCTTATACTAAAACCAACACTAGAGTCATTGCATGTGTGTTCTTTGCACAAACCACACATGGATCCACCAATGTCATTGCATGTGTGTTCTTTCCACAAACCACACATGGATCAACCAGTGGTCATTGCATGTGTGTTCTTTTCCACAAACCACACATGGATCAACCAGTGGTCATTGTATGTGTGTTCTTTCCACAAACCACATATGGTTCAACCAGAGTCATTACATGTGTGTTCTTTCCACAAACCACATATGGATCCATTTGAGTAATTGCATGTTTGTTCTTATACTAAAACCACAATCCAGCACTAGAGTCATTGCATGTGTGTTCTTTTCCACAAACCACACATGGATCCACTAGACTCATTGCATGTGTGTTCTTTTCCACAAACAACTTATGGATCAACCAGTGGTCATTGCATGTGTGTTCTTTTCACAAACTACACGTGGACCCACTAGAGTCATTGCATGTGTGTTCTTATACTAAAACTAGCACTAGAGTCATTGCATGTGTGTTCTTATACTAAAACTAGAACTAGAGTCATTGCATGTGTGTTCTATCCACAAACCACACATGGATCCACCACTGTTATTGCATGTGTGTTCTTTCCACAAACCACACATGGATCAAGCAGTGTCATTGCATGTGTGTTCTTTCCATAAACCACATATGGATCAACCAGTGGTCATTGCATGTCTGTTCTTTTCACAAGCCACATGTGACCCTACTAGAGTCATTGCATGTGTGTTCTTATACTAAAACCAACACTAGAGTCATTGCATGTGTGTTCTTTTCACAAACCACACATGGATCCACCACTGTCATTGAATGTGTGTTCTTTCCACAAACCACACATGGATCAACCAGTGGTCATTGCATGTGTGTTCTTTTCCACAAACCACATATGGATCAACCAGTGGTCATTGCATGTGTGTTCTTTCCACAAACCACATATGGATCAACCAGAGTCATTACATGTGTGTTCTTTCCACAAACCACATATGGATCCATTTGAGTAATTGCATGTTTCTTCTTATACTAAAACCACAATCCAGCACTAGAGTCATTGCATGTGTGTTCTTTTCCACAAACCACACATGGATCCACTAAACTCATTGCATGTGTGTTCTTTTCCACAAACAACTTATGGATCAACCAGTGGTCATTGCATGTGTGTTCTTTTCACAAACTACATGTGGACCCACTAGAGTCTTTGTATGTGTGTTCTTATACTAAAACTAGCACTAGAGTCATTGCATGTGTGTTCTTTTCCACAAACCACATATGTATCAACCAGTGGTCATTGCATGTGTGTTCTTTCCACAAACCACACATGGATCAACCAGTGGTCATTGCATGTGTGTTCTTTCCACAAACCACACATGGATCAACCAATGGTCATTGCATGTGTGTTCTTTTCCACAAACCACACATGGATCAAGTAGTGTCATTGCATGTGTGTTCTTTCCACAAACCACATATGGCTCAACCAGTGGTCATTGCATGTGTGTTCTTTTCACAAACCACATGTGAACCCACTAGAGTCATTGCCTGTGTGTTCTTATACTAAAACCAACACTAGAGTAATTGCATGTGTGTTCTTTTCACAAACCACACATGGATCCACCACTGTTATTGCATGTGTGTTCTTTACACAAACCACACATGGATCAACCAGTGGTCATTGCATGTGTGTTCTTTTCCACAAACCACATCTAGATCAACCAGTGGTCATTGCATGTGTGTTCTTTCCACAAACCACATATGGATCAACCAGAGTCATTGCATGTGTGTTCTTTCCACAAACCACATATGGATCCATTTGAGTAATTGCATGTTTGTTCTTATACTAAAACGACAAACTAGCACTAGAGTCATTGCATGTGTGTTCTTTTCCACAAACCACACATGGATCCACTAGACTCATTGCATGTGTGTTCTTTTCCACAAACAACTTATGGATCAACCGGTGGTCATTCATGTGTGTTCTTTTCACGAACTACACGTGGACCCACTAGAGTCATTGCATGTGTGTTCTTATACTAAAACTAGCACTAGAGTCATTGCATGTGTGTTCTTATACTAAAACTAGAACTAGAGTCATTGCATGTGTGTTCTATCCACAAACCACACATGGATCCACCACTGTTATTGCATGTGTGTTCTTTCCATAAACCACACATGGATCAAGCAGTGTCATTGCATGTGTATTCTTTCCATAAACCACATATGGATCAACCAGTGGTCATTGCATGTCTGTTCTTTTCACAAGCCACATGTGACCCCACTAGAGTCATTGCATGTGTGTTCTTATACTAAAACCAACACTAGAGTCATTGCATGTGTGTTCTTTTCCACCAACAACTTCTGGAACAACCAGTGGTCATTGCATGTGTGTTCTTTTCACAAACTACATGTGGACCCACTAGAGTCATTGTATGTGTGTTCTTATACTAAAACTAGCACTAGAGTTATTGCCTGTGTGTTCTTTTCAACAAACCACATATGGATCATCCAGTGGTCATTGCATGTGTGTTCTTTTCCACAAACCACATATGGATCAACCAGTGGTCATTGCATATGTGTTCTTTCCACAAACCACACATGGATCAACTAGTGGTCATTGCATGTGTGTTCTTTTTCACAAACCACACATGGATCAGACAGTGTCATTGCATGTGTGTTCTTTCCACAAACCACATATGGATCAACCAGTGGTCATTGCATGTGTGTTCTTTTCACAAACCACATGTGAACCCACTAGAGTCATTGCATGTGTGTTCTTATACTAAAACCAACACTATAGTCATTGAATGTGTTCTTTTCACAAACCATACATGGATCCACCACTGTCATTGCATGTGTGTTCTTTCCACAAACCACACATGGATCAACCAGTGGTCATTGCATGTGTGTTCTTTTCCACAAACCACATATGGATCAACCAGTGGTCATTGCATGCGTGTTCTTTCCACAAACCACATATGGATCAACCAGAGTCATTGCATGTGTGTTCTTTCCACAAACCACATATGGATCCATTTGAGTAATTGCATGTTTGTTCTTATACTAAAACCACAAACCAGCAACAGAGTCATTGCATGTGTGATCTTTTCCACAAACCACACATGGATCCACTAGACTCATTGCATGTGTGTTCTTTTCCACAAACAACTTATGGATCAACCAGTGGTCATTGCATGTGTGTTCTTTTCACAAACTACACGTGGACCCACTAGAGTCATTGCATGTGTGTTCTTATACTAAAACTAGTACTAGAGTCATTGCATGTGTGTTCTTATACTAAAACTAGCACTAGAGTCATTGCATGTGTGTTCTATCCAGAAACCACACATGGATCCACCACTGTCATTGCATGTGTGTTCTTTCCACAAACCACACATGGATCAAGCAGTGTCATTGCATGTGTGTTCTTTCCATAAACCACATATGGATCAACCAGTGGTCATTGCATGTGTGTTGTTTTCACAAACCACATGTGACCCCACTAGAGTCATTGCATTGTGTTCTTATACTAAAACCAACACTAGAGTCATTGCATGTGTTTTCTTTTCACAAACCACACATGGATCCACCACTGTCATTGCATGTGTGTTCTTTCCACAAACCACACATGGATCAACCA
This sequence comes from Avena sativa, assembly GCA_916181665.1. Classification (NCBI taxonomy): domain Eukaryota; kingdom Viridiplantae; phylum Streptophyta; class Magnoliopsida; order Poales; family Poaceae; genus Avena; species Avena sativa. The sequence continues at coordinate 692,806,747 of OV702289.1, forward strand.
GTGGGCATTGCATGTGTGTTCTTTTCCACAAACCACATATGGATCAACCAGTGGTCATTGCATGTGTGTTCTTTCCACAAACCACATATGGATCAACCAGAGTCATTACATGTGTGTTCTTTCCACAAACCACATATGGATCCATTTGAGTAATTGCATGTTTGTTCTTATACTAAAACCACAATCCAGCACTAGAGTCATTGCATGTGTGTTCTTTTCCACAAACCACACATGGATCCACTAAACTCATTGCATGTGTGTTCTTTTCCACAAACAACTTATGGATCAACCAGTGGTCATTGCATGTGTGTTCTTTTCACAAACTTCATGTGGACCCACTAGAGTCTTTGTATGTGTGTTCTTATACTAAAACTAGCACTAGAGTCATTGCATGTGTGTTCTTTTCCACAAACCACATATGGATCAACCAGTGGTCATTGCATATGTGTTCTTTCCACAAACCACACATGGATCAACCAGTGGTCATTGCATGTGTGTTCTTTCCACAAACCACACATGGATCAACCAATGGTCATTGCATGTGTGTTCTTTTCCACAAACCACACATGGATCAAGCAGTGTCATTGCATGTGTGTTCTTTCCACAAACCACATATGGATCAACCAGTGGTCATTGCATGTGTTTTCTTTTCACAAACCACATGTGAACCCACTAGAGTCATTGCATGTGTGTTCTTATACCGAAACCACCACTAGAGTCATTGCATGTGTGTTCTTTTCACAAACCACACATGGATCCACCATTGTCATTCCTTGTGTGTTCTTTCCACAAACCACACATGGATCAACCAGTGGTCATTGCATGTGTGTTCTTTTCCACAAACCACATATGGATCAACCAGTGGTCATTGCATGTGTGTTCTTTCCACAAACCACATATGGATCAACCAGCGTCATTGCATGTGTGTTCTTTCCACATACCACATATGGATCCATTTGAGCAATTGCATGTTTGTTCTTATACTAAAACCACAAACCAGAACTAGAGTCATTGCATGTGTGTTCTTTTCCACAAACCATACAAGGATCCACTAGACTCATTGCATGTGTGTTCTTTTCCACCAACAACTTATGGATCAACCAGTGGTCATTGCATGTGTGTTCTTTTCACAAACTACATGTGGACCCACTAGAGTCATTGTATGTGTGTTCTTATACTAAAACTAGCACTAGAGTTATTGCATGTGTGTTCTTTTCCACAAACCACATATGGATCAACCAGTGGTCATTGCATGTGTGTTCTTTTCCACAAACCACATATGGATCAACCAGTGGTCATTGCATATGTGTTCTTTCCACAAACCACACATGGATCAACCAGTGGTCATTGCATGTGTGTTCTTTTCCACAAACCACACATGGATCAAGCAGTGTCATTGCATGTGTGTTCTTTCCACAAACCACATATGCCTCAACCAGTGGTCATTGCATGTGTGTTCTTTTCACAAACCACATGTGAACCCACTAGAGTCATTGCATGTGTGTTCTTATACTAAAACCAACACTAGAGTCATTGAATGTGTGTTCTTTTCACAAACCATACATGGATCCACCGCTGTCATTGCATGTGTGTTCTTTCCACAAACCACACATGGATCAACCAGTGGTCATTGCATGTGTGTTCTTTTCCACAAACCACATATGGATCAACCAGTGGTCATTGCATGCGTGTTCTTTCCACAAACCACATATGGATCAACCAGGGTCATTGCATGTGTGTTCTTTCCACAAACCACATATGGATCCATTTGAGTAATTGCATGTTTGTTCTTATACTAAAACCACAAACCAGCAACAGAGTCATTGCATGCGTGTTCTTTTCCACAAACCAAACATGGATCCACTAGACTCATTGCATGTGTGTTCTTTTCCACAAACAACTTATGGATCAACCAGTGGTCATTGCATGTGTGTTCTTTTCACAAACTACACGTGGACCAACTAGAGTCATTGCATGTGTGTTCTTATACTAAAACTAGCACTAGAGTCATTGCATGTGTGTTCTTATACTAAAACTAGCACTAGAGTCATTGCATGTGTGTTCTATCCACAAACCACACATGGATCCACCACTGTCATTGCATGTGTGTTCTTTCCACAAACCACACATGGATCAAGCAATGTCATTGCATGTGTGTTCTTTCCATAAACCACATATGGATCAACCAGTGGTCATTGCATGTCTGTTCTTTTCACAAACCACATGTGACCCCACTAGAGTCATTGCATGTGTGTTCTTATACTAAAACCAACACTAGAGTCATTGCATGTGTGTTCTTTTCACAAACCATACATGGATCCACCACTGTCATTGCATGTGTGTTCTTTCCACAAACCACACATGGATCAACCAGTGGTCATTGCATGTGTGTTCTTTTCCACAAACCACATATGGATCAACCAGCGGTCATTGCATGCGTGTTCTTTCCACAAACCACATATGGATCAACCAGAGTCATTGCATGTGTGTTCTTTCCACAAACCACATATGGATCCATTTGAGTAATTGCATGTTTGTTCTTATACTAAAACCACAAACCAGCAACAGAGTCATTGCATGTGTGATCTTTTCCACAAACCACACATGGATCCACTAGACTCATTGCATGTGTGTTCTTTTCCACAAACAACTTATGGATCAACCAGTGGTCATTGCATGTGTGTTCTTTTCACAAACTACACGTGGACCCACTAGAGTCATTGCATGTGTGTTCTTATACTAAAACTAGTACTAGAGTCATTGCATGTGTGTTCTTATACTAAAACTAGCACTAGAGTCATTGCATGTGTGTTCTATCCACAAACCACACATGGATCCACCACTGTCATTGCATGTGTGTTCTTTCCACAAACCACACATGGATCAAGCAATGTCATTGCATGTGTGTTCTTTCCATAAACCACATATGGATCAACCAGTGGTCATTGCATGTCTGTTCTTTTCACAAACCACATGTGACCCCACTAGAGTCATTGCATGTGTGTTCTTATACTAAAACCAACACTAGAGTCATTGCATGTGTGTTCTTTTCACAAACCATACATGGATCCACCACTGTCATTGCATGTGTGTTCTTTCCACAAACCACACATGGATCAACCAGTGGTCATTGCATGTGTGTTCTTTTCCACAAACCACATATGGATCAACCAGCGGTCATTGCATGCGTGTTCTTTCCACAAACCACATATGGATCAACCAGAGTCATTGCATGTGTGTTCTTTCCACAAACCACATATGGATCCATTTGAGTAATTGCATGTTTGTTCTTATACTAAAACCACAAACCAGCAACAGAGTCATTGCATGTGTGATCTTTTCCACAAACCACACATGGATCCACTAGACTCATTGCATGTGTGTTCTTTTCCACAAACAACTTATGGATCAACCAGTGGTCATTGCATGTGTGTTCTTTTCACAAACTACACGTGGACCCACTAGAGTCATTGCATGTGTGTTCTTATACTAAAACTAGTACTAGAGTCATTGCATGTGTGTTCTTATACTAAAACTAGCACTAGAGTCATTGCATGTGTGTTCTATCCAGAAACCACACATGGATCCACCACTGTCATTGCATGTGTGTTCTTTCCACAAACCACACATGGATCAAGCAGTGTCATTGCATGTGTGTTCTTTCCATAAACCACATATGGATCAACCAGTGGTCATTGCATGTGTCTTGTTTTCACAAACCACATGTGACCCCACTAGAGTCATTGCATTGTGTTCTTATACTAAAACCAACACTAGAGTCATTGCATGTGTTTTCTTTTCACAAACCACACATGGATCCACCACTGTCATTGCATGTGTGTTCTTTCCACAAATCACACATGGATCAACCAGTGGGCATTGCATGTGTGTTCTTTTCCACAAACCACATATGGATCAACCAGTGGTCATTGCATGTGTGTTCTTTCCACAAACCACATATGGATCAACCAGAGTCATTACATGTGTGTTCTTTCCACAAACCACATATGGATCCATTTGAGTAATTGCATGTTTGTTCTTATACTAAAACCACAATCCAGCACTAGAGTCATTGCATGTGTGTTCTTTTCCACAAACCACACATGGATCCACTAAACTCATTGCATGTGTGTTCTTTTCCACAAACAACTTATGGATTAACCAGTGGTCATTGCATGTGTGTTCTTTTCACAAACTTCATGTGGACCCACTAGAGTCTTTGTATGTGTGTTCTTATACTAAAACTAGCACTAGAGTCATTGCATGTGTGTTCTTTTCCACAAACCACATATGGATCAACCAGTGGTCATTGCATATGTGTTCTTTCCACAAACCACACATGGATCAACCAGTGGTCATTGCATGTGTGTTCTTTCCACAAACCACACATGGATCAACCAGTGGTCATTGCATGTGTGTTCTTTTCCACAAACCACACATGGATCAAGCAGTGTCATTGCATGTGTGTTCTTTCCACAAACCACATATGTATCAACCAGTGGTCATTGCATGTGTTTTCTTTTCACAAACCACATGTGAACCCACTAGAGTCATTGCATGTGTGTTCTTATACCGAAACCACCACTAGAGTCATTGCATGTGTGTTCTTTTCACAAACCACACATGGATCCACCATTGTCATTCCTTGTGTGTTCTTTCCACAAACCACACATGGATCAACCAGTGGTCATTGCATGTGTGTTCTTTTCCACAAACCACATATGGATCAACCAGTGGTCATTGCATGTGTGTTCTTTCCACAAACCACATATGGATCAACCAGCGTCATTGCATGTGTGTTCTTTCCACAGACCACATATGGATCCATTTGAGCAATTGCATGTTTGTTCTTATACTAAAACCACAAACCAGAACTAGAGTCATTGCATGTGTGTTCTTTTCCACAAACCATACAAGGATCCACTAGACTCATTGCATGTGTGTTCTTTTCCACCAACAACTTATGGATCAACCAGTGGTCATTGCATGTGTGTTCTTTTCACAAACTACATGTGGACCCACTAGAGTCATTGTATGTGTGTTCTTATACTAAAACTAGCACTAGAGTTATTGCATGTGTGTTCTTTTCCACAAACCACATATGGATCAACCAGTGGTCATTGCATGTGTGTTCTTTTCCACAAACCACATATGGATCAACCAGTGGTCATTGCATGTGTGTTCTTTCCACAAACCACACATGGATCAACCAGTGGTCATTGCATGTGTGTTCTTTTCCACAAACCACACATGGATCAAGCAGTGTCATTGCATGTGTGTTCTTTCCACAAACCACATATGCCTCAACCAGTGGTCATTGCATGTGTGTTCTTTTCACAAACCACATGTGAACCCACTAGAGTCATTGCATGTGTGTTCTTATACTAAAACCAACACTAGAGTCATTGAATGTGTGTTCTTTTCACAAACCATACATGGATCCACCGCTGTCATTGCATGTGTGTTCTTTCCACAAACCACACATGGATCAACCAGTGGTCATTGCATGTGTGTTCTTTTCCACAAACCACATATGGATCAACCAGTGGTCATTGCATGCGTGTTCTTTCCACAAACCACATATGGATCAACCAGGGTCATTGCATGTGTGTTCTTTCCACAAACCACATATGGATCCATTTGAGTAATTGCATGTTTGTTCTTATACTAAAACCACAAACCAGCAACAGAGTCATTGCATGCGTGTTCTTTTCCACAAACCAAACATGGATCCACTAGACTCATTGCATGTGTGTTCTTTTCCACAAACAACTTATGGATCAACCAGTGGTCATTGCATGTGTGTTCTTTTCACAAACTACACGTGGACCAACTAGAGTCATTGCATGTGTGTTCTTATACTAAAACTAGCACTAGAGTCATTGCATGTGTGTTCTTATACTAAAACTAGCACTAGAGTCATTGCATGTGTGTTCTATCCACAAACCACACATGGATCCACCACTGTCATTGCATGTGTGTTCTTTCCACAAACCACACATGGATCAAGCAATGTCATTGCATGTGTGTTCTTTCCATAAACCACATATGGATCAACCAGTGGTCATTGCATGTCTGTTCTTTTCACAAACCACATGTGACCCCACTAGAGTCATTGCATGTGTGTTCTTATACTAAAACCAACACTAGAGTCATTGCATGTGTGTTCTTTGCACAAACCACACATGGATCCACCAATGTCATTGCATGTGTGTTCTTTCCACAAACCACACATGGATCAACCAGTGGTCATTGCATGTGTGTTCTTTTCCACAAACCACACATGGATCAACCAGTGGTCATTGTATGTGTGTTCTTTCCACAAACCACATATGGATCAACCAGAGTCATTACATGTGTGTTCTTTCCACAAACCACATATGGATCCATTTGAGTAATTGCATGTTTGTTCTTATACTAAAACCACAATCCAACACTAGAGTCATTGCATGTGTGTTCTTTTCCACAAACCACACATGGATCCACTAAACTCATTGCACGTGTGTTCTTTTCCACAAACAACTTATGGATCAACCAGTGGTCATTGCATGTGTGTTCTTTTCACAAACTACATGTGGACCCACTAGAGTCTTTGTATGTGTGTTCTTATACTAAAACTAGCACTAGAGTCATTGCATGTGTGTTCTTTTCCACAAACCACATATGGATCAACCAGTGGTCATTGGATGTGTGTTGTTTCCACAAACCACACATGGATCAACCAGTGGTCATTTCATGTGTGTTCTTTCCACAAACCACACATGGATCAACCAGTGGTCATTGCATGTGTGTTCTTTTCCACAAACCACACATGGATCAAGTAGTGTCATTGCATGTGTGTTATTTCCACCAACCACATATGGATCAACCAGTGGTCATTGCATGTGTGTTCTTTTCACAAACCACATGTGAACCCACTAGAGTCATTGCATGTGTGTTCTTATATCGAAACCACCACTAGAGTCATTGCATGTGTGTTCTTTTCACAAACCACACATGGATCCACCACTGTCATTCCTTGTGTGTTCTTTCCACAAACCACACATGGATCAATAAGTGGTCATTGCATGTGTGTTCTTTTCCACAAACCACATATGGATCAACCAGTGGTCATTGCATGTGTGTTCTTTCCACAAACCACATATGGATCAACCAGAGTCATTGCATGTGTGTTCTTTCCACAAACCACATATGGATCCATTTGAGAAATTGCATGTTTGTTCTTATACTAAAACCACAAACCAGCACTAGAGTCATTGCATGTGTGTTCTTTTCCACAAACCATACATGGATCCACTAGACTCATTGCATGTGTGTTCTTTTACACCAACAACTTATGGATCAACCAGTGGTCATTGCATGTGTGTTCTTTTCACATACTACATGTGGACCCACTAGAGTCATTGTACGTGTGTTCTTATACTGAAACTAGCACTAGAGTTATTGCATGTGTGTTGTTTTCCACAAACCACATATGGATCAACCAGTGGTCATTGCATGTGTGTTCTTTTCCACAAACCATATATGGATCAACTAGTGGTCATTGCATATGTGTTCTTTCCACAAACCACACATGGATCAACCAGTGGTCATTGCATGTGTGTTCTTTTCCACAAACCACACATGGATCAAGCAGTGTCATTGCATGTGTGTTCTTTCCACAAACCACATATGGTTCAACCAGTGGTCATTGCATGTGTGTTCTTTTCACAAACCACATGTGAACCCACTAGAGTCATTGCATGTGTGTTCTTATACTAAAACCAACACTAGAGTCATTGAATGTGTGTTCTTTTCACAAACCATACATGGATCCACCACTGTCATTGCATGTGTGTTCTTTCCACAAACCACACATGGATCAACCAGTGGTCATTGCATGTGTGTTCTTTTCCACAAACCACATATGGATCAACCAGTGGTCATTGCAGGCGTGTTCTTTCCACAAACCACATATGGATCAACCAGAGTCATTGCATGTCTGTTCTTTCCACAAACCACATATGGATCCATTTGAGTAATTGCATGTTTGTTCTTATACTAAAACCACAAACCAGCAACAGAGTCATTGCATGTGTGTTCTTTTCCACAAACCACACATGGATGCACTAGACTCATTGCATGTGTGTTCTTTTCCACAAACAACTTATGGATCAACCAGTGGTCATTGCATGTGTGTTCTTTTCACAAACTACACGTGGACCCACTAGAGTCATTGCATGTGTGTTCTTATACTAAAACTAGCACTAGAGTCATTGCATGTGTGTTCTTATACTAAAACTAGAACTAGAGTCATTGCATGTGTGTGTTATCCACAAACCACACATGGATCCACCACTGTTATTGCATGTGTGTTCTTTCCACAAACCACACATGGATCAAGCAGTGTCATTGCATGTGTGTTCTTTCCATAAACCACATATGGATCAACCAGTGGTCATTGCATGTCTGTTCTTTTCACAAGCCACATGTGACCCCACTAGAGTCATTGCATGTGTGTTCTTATACTAAAATCAACACTAGAGTCATTGCATGTGTGTTCTTTTGACAAACCACACATGGATCCACCACTGTCATTGAATGTGTGTTCTTTCCACAAACCACACATGGATCAACCAGTGGTCATTGCATGTGTGTTCTTTTCCACAAACCACATACGGATCAACCAGTGGTCATTGCATGTGTGTTCTTTCCACAAACCACATATGGATCAACCAGAGTCATTACATGTGTGTTCTTTCCACAAACCACATATGGATCCATTTGAGTAATTGCATGTTTCTTCTTATACTAAAACCACAATCCAGCACTAGAGTCATTGCATGTGTGTTCTTTTCCACAAACCACACATGGATCCACTAAACTCATTGCATGTGTGTTCTTTTCCACAAACAACTTATGGATCAACCAGTGGTCATTGCATGTGTGTTCTTTTCACAAACTACATGTGGACCCACTAGAGTCTTTGTATGTGTGTTCTTATACTAAAACTAGCACTAGAGTCATTGCATGTGTGTTCTTTTCCACAAACCACATATGGATCAACCAGTGGTCATTGCATGTGTCTTCTTTCCACAAACCACACATGGATCAACCAGTGGTCATTGCATGTGTGTTCTTTCCACAAACCACACATGGATCAACCAATGGTCATTGCATGTGTGTTCTTTTCCACAAACCACACATGGATCAAGTAGTGTCATTGCATGTGTGTTCTTTCCACAAACCACATATGGATCAACCAGTGGTCATTGCATGTGTGTTCTTTTCACAAACCACATGTGAACCCACTAGAGTCATTGCATGTGTGTTCTTATACTAAAACCAACACTAGAGTAATTGCATGTGTGTTCTTTTCACAAACCACACATGGATCCACCACTGTTATTGCATGTGTGTTCTTTCCACAAACCACACATGGATCAACCAGTGGTCATTGCATGTGTGTTGTTTTCCACAAACCACATCTAGATCAACCAGTGGTCATTGCATGTGTGTTCTTTCCGCAAACCACATATGGATCAACCAGAGTCATTGCATGTGTGTTCTTTCCACAAACCACATATGGATCCATTTGAGTAATTGCATGTTTGTTCTTATACTAAAACGACAAATCAGCACTAGAGTCATTGCATGTGTGTTCTTTTCCACAAACCACACATGGATCCACTAGACTCATTGCATGTGTGTTCTTTTCCACAAACAACTTATGTATTAACAAGTGGTCATTGCATGTGTGTTCTTTTCACAAACTACATGTGGACCCACTAGAGTCATTGTATGTGTGTTCTTATACTAAAACTAGCACTAGAGTCATTGCATGTGTGTTCTTTTTCATAAACCACTTATGGATCCATTAGTCATTGCATGTGTGTTATTTCCAAAAACCACACATGGATCAACCAATAGAGTCATTGCATGTGTGTTATTTCCACAAACCACACATGGATCAACCACTAGAGTCATTGCATGTGTGTTCTTTTCCACAAACCACATACGGATCAACCAGTGGTCATTGCATGTGCATTATTTTCCATAAACCATATATGGATCAACCAGTGGTTATGGCATGTGTGTTCTTTCCACAAACCACACATGGATCAACTAGTGGTCATTGCATGTGTGTTCTTTTCCACAAACCACACATGGATCAAGCAGTGTCATTGCGTGTGTGTTCGTTCCACAAACCACATATGGATCAACCAATGGTCATTGCATGTGTGTTCTTTTCCATAAACCACATGTGAACCCACTAGAGTCATTGCATGTGTGTTCTTATAATAAAACCAACACTAGAGTCATTGCATGTGTGTTATTTCCACAAACCACAGATGGATCAACCACTACAGTCATTACATGTGTGTTCTTTCCACAAACCACACATGGATCCACCACTATCATTGCATGTGTGTTCTTCCCACAAAACACACATGGATCAACAAGTGGTCATTGCATGTGTGTTATTTTCACAAACCACATATGGATACATTAGAGTCATTGCATGTTTGTTCTTATACTAAAACTAACACTAGAGTCATTGCATGTGTGTTCTTTCCACAAACCACTTATGGATCAACCAGTGGTCATTGCATGTGTGTTCTTTCCACAAACCACACATGGATCAACCAGTGGTCATTGCATGTGTGTTCTTTTCCACAAACCACATATGGATCAACTAGTGGTCATTGCATGTGTGTTCTTTCCACAAACCACATATGGATCCATTTGAGTCATTGCATGTTTGTTCTTATACTAAAACCACAAACCAGCACTAGACTCATTACATGTGTGTTCTTTTCCATAAACCACACATGGATCCACTAGACTCATTTCATGTGTGTTCTTTTCCACAAACCACACATGGATCAAGCAGTGTCATTGCATGTGTGTTCTTTCCACAAACCACATATGGATCAACTAGTGGTCATTGCATGTGTGTTCTTTTCACAAACCACATATGGATCAACCATTGGACATTGCATGTGTGTTCTTTTCCACAAACCACATGTGAACCCACTAGAGTCATTGCATGTGTGTTATTTTCACAGACCACATATGGATCAACCAGTGGTCATTGCATGTGTGGTCTTTCGACAAACCACACATGGATCAACCAGTGGTCATTGCATGTGTGTTCTTTTCACAAACCACATATGGATCAACCAGTGGTCATTGCATGTGTGTTGTTTTCCCCAAACCACATGTGAACCCACTAGAGTCATTGCATGTGTGTTCTTTTCACAAACCACAAATGGATCAACTAGTGGTCATTGCATGTGTGTTCTTTCCACAAACCACACATGGATCAACCAGTGGTCATTGCATGTGTGTTCTTTTCCACAAACCACATGTCGTGGTGGTGTCACGGTAGATGCCATGGATAGGCTAAAGGTGGGGACTAATACACGCTAGGGGAATCCAGGGAGGGATAGTGGAGTGATTCTCCACACAGAAGATTGTATTGCTTTCCTTTCAAGATTACAAGTGCTCCTAGAGCTGTGTTGGCGAGAGGAGGTAGAAGGAGTTCTCTTACTCTCACCTACAATTCACTCTTAGGGGGTAGTTAAGTAGCGAAGGGGCGCACCCCTTAGAATTTTTTCCTCTTCTGCGCCCCTCTGCCCATTGCTCTTCTTCCTCGTCTTCCTCGCGACCGCACTGCCGCCAGTGCTCCTAGCAGCAGCGCCGCCGCCGCACTTTTTCCCGTGCCTCTGCATCACAGCCACCGCTGCGCAACTTCCTCGCCACGGGTCCTCGCCAATCCAGGCCTCAGATCCCCGCCGCTGCTAGCGCCAGCGAGGGTAGCGAGTACGAGATGACGGAGGAGGAGCTCGTCGTCGTCGAGCAAGAAATGGAGGAGGACGCCGCTGCGGCGGACTGTGGCGCATGGGCCGGGTCATGGGTCTGTCAAGATGACCTTGACTGGCTCTACCAGACCAGACACATCCCTGCCGGCGTCATTGCTCGTCTCCCCTCTGCCGAACTGGCCTCCTCACCCAATCCGGGTGAGTTCGTCGTGTTCTTGTCCCACTTCTAATGGGGGTTTGGCTTGCCGGTGAGCGACTTCTTCCGAGATTGGCTTAGCACCTACCACCTGCAGCGCACCATCTTCCAGCCAACGCTATCACCTCTCTGTCTGCCTTTGCCTCTACGATCGAGGGCTACACCGGACTGTGGCCCACGAAGGAGCTGTGGATCCGTTTTTTCGGCCTTCGTCGTAACGTCATCCCCAATATCCAAGTTGAGTTGGAGGATAAGCAACTCACCCAATTCGGAGCTGCGTCCATCTCGCCCCGGAGGACTTCCGTTTTCTCCCGGGTCACCGGGCTTGACTCCTGCAAAGGGTGGGCCCGGACCTTCTTCTATGTCCGGAACGTGGGCACCGAAGATTTGATTCGGTTGCTCCCCTATACTCCGGGTCCACCTGATCCGGAATTCTGGGAGGAGGTCTCCAAGAAGCCCACGGCTCTGGCCAACCAGGTTAACAAGACGTTCACGGAACTAAAGAAACTCGGATTGCGCAACGAGGATGCTATGATCACGTTCGTGCGCAACCGAATCTCTCCCCTCCAGAAGCGCACCCACAAGGTGTGCCACATGAGTTTCAGACGGGACCCCAACCGAACCTCCTCCTTCGAGCTGAGCAACACGGAGATTTTTCGCCGGGTTAAGGCTCTCTTCACCACCCACAAGGATTTCTCCGCTGAATGGACGTGGGGAATTGAGCACTTCTGTCGTGACAGGCTCCCTCCCGCGGTAAGCTTCGCGGGGCAAACTTATATATGTCGGTTTTTTTTTGTATTTTTGACTCTATTCTTCATGCTTTCTCTCAGCTATTTCTTCAGCAAACCCTTGAGGATGGTACGGATCTGACCCTTAAGTGGGCGCCGGACCGAGAAACCCTGGATGAGGAGGAGCCGGACCATGAGATGTTTCTCCCTATGACTGACGCTACAAAACGACCCAGCGGTAAATTCTCTTCTCTTAGAGACTGGCCCGATGATGAGGATGACTCGGATGTCGACGTGATTGAAACTGTTGAGGCTGTCCCACTTTCTTTTGCCTTCCCGGCATCAGCTAACCCCGGTGGGCATATCCACGAGGATCCTCCGCTTGCTACGGGCGAACCGGTTTCGGTGGCGTCGAAGAAGAGGCGCGGAGCCGCACCAAGTTCTTCCTTTGAACCTTCTCAGCCCATAAAAAGGCGAAAGAAGGCCGGAGACAAGACTGCCTCCAAGCCGGCAGGCAAAGCCCCGGCACGAAGGGCTCGGAAACCCAAGGAGGCCCAAACCTCGGATGCGTAAGTCATTTTTCGTTGCGTAACTCACTTCTCCTTGCATCGTGGTAATTTCTCTTCTGACATTATTCTCTTCTTCAGGGCTCCGGTGGAGGTCCCTCAGAGCGGATCCAGCATCTCTTCTTCACTTCGATCTGGCCCTTTTCCTCCTCGTGACGACGAGTCACGTCCGCTGAGCCCTATTCCAGAGGGTTATGCGGCTGCTCCGGGTTCCGCACTACCTCGTCGAGAGGAATGCAACCTCGGAGCGGGAGAGGCCGGCCCAGCCGAGGTGACGGCGTCCACAACTTCGGCATCGCTGCAACCAGTAGCCACCGAGACTACCTCGACACCAGCACCGGCCCCAGCAGCAGCAGCAGTTCCAGTACCAGTGACCGAACCAGCACCAACACCTGTTCCGGCACCAAGAAAATCAACAACCGCTCCAAGTACAGCTACAAGAGCTCCAGTGCCAAGTTCTTCCGCTTCGTCCGAGTCATCTCAACCTCGGCGAGGAGCTACTCCAGCAGCTCCTAAGGGGAAATCCGCTGCAGTTACTTCTTCCCATCAAGCCAAGGGCAAAAAGGCTCCGGATGCTACCAAGTCAGCATTCGTCGAGGCTGGGCAGCGAACCCTATCGTCGATGCTTCCCAAGAAAGCTCCAACAGCGAAGGATGTTCCTGCCGAGCCAACTGATGCGCAGCAAATGGTTCTGCATACCAGCCCAACCCTTGCCTTGGTTGAGAGGAAAGAAGCACACGCGAAGGGCTTGGTGGCACCCCATATGCCCACCTGTGAGCGGTACCCTCCGAGCCTGATTGAGTTCGTCATGAACTAGAACAAGGCGGAGTTCGTCCACAACGATGATCTCCCGGAAAAGTTCAGCCCCGCAGAATTTTCCGCCTAAATGAATACAGCCGCTAAGGCAATTAACCTCGCGGGGCGGATGATGGAGGTATGTCGCTTCTCCTTTACATGCTGCAGATAGTAACCATTAGTCCCCGAGCCTCCGGTGGAGTAACTTGTTACTCGGCCGGATGCTCATTAGAAAACTAACGTAGCTCCATGTGAACCTCGAATATGCACACACCTAGAGCCGGGTTAAGTTCCACTTGGCCTGGATTTTGTACACTTCGAATATGCACACACCTAGAGCCGGGTTAAGTTCCACTTGGCCCAGATTTTGTACACTTCGAATATGCACACACCTAGAGCGGGGTTAAGTTCCACTTGCCCCGGATCTTGCACACTTCGAATATGCACACACCTAGAGCCAGGTTAAGTTCCACTTGCCCGGATTTTGTACACTTCGAATATGCACACACCTAGAGCTGGGTTAAGTTCCACTTGGCCCGGATTTTGTACACTTCGAATATGCACACACCTAGAGCCGGGTTAAGTTCCACTTGGCCTGGATCTTGTACACTTCGAATATGCACACACCTAGAGCCGGGTTAAGTTCCACTTGGCCTAGATTTTGTACACTTCGAATATGCACACACCTAGAGCCGGGTTAAGTTCCACTTGCCTCGGATCTTGCACACTTCGAATATGCAAGAAGCTAACTTTACGCTTCTGTACTTTTTTCAGGTAACCACCAATCGCCGGAGTGCTGAATTCCAACGCCTGGTGGATACCCACAAGATGCTACGCGCAAAGCACGTTGCACTTATTGTAGAACATGAAAAAAGGGGTAAGTTTCTCCCTTGGTGCTTTTCCATTTCTCTTCATCTTCTTCTGCCGAACTAACCTCCTCATTTGGTTTGTGCAGCTGGGGTGGAGGCTGAGAACAAGATCATGCGAAAGAACCTGGAGCAGATCAAGGGTAAGTCCTTTTTGTCCGACCCTGCTTTGCTTTCCATCTTCCTTTTCTCCTTGGCTCGGCAAACATTCACTCCTCGGCTTTGCCGGGTCAACATACTATTTCAGCATCGCTTGAGGATAGTGTGCCCGTGCCTGATATGATGCTGCATTTTCTCGAACAAGCAGGGCAGCATCAAGCCGAGCTTAAGAAAAAAGATGATGAGCTCGCTCTCCTCCGGACTAAGGACAACGAGATTGCCGGTCTCAAGGCTGAGATGGAGAAGATGAAGGCCCAACACCAAACCGAGCTCTAAAAGGTTGGCCAGAACTTCATAGAAGAGCGTGAGCGCCTTACTCTCCAGATCTCCAAGGACCAGGACCTACTCAAAGAATCCGACATCTAGCTTGGGTCGGAAACGCTGAGCTTGAGCAACTTCGCAAGAGACGCGATGACTGCATCAAGGAGTTGACCCAGATTCACAGCCACATTTCACGTAAATTCCTTTCCCTTATCCGACCTAATTCTCCGGGTTACTTCATATGTCCTCTCTTCAGCTTCTTCCTTTGCCTTGTTTCCAGGCCACTTTCCAGAGGGTACTCCTATTGCGAGCGCTGCTGTTGCCAATTTCCGCCAAGAGAGGGGTACTCCCGTCGCTCTTGACGGTGAGAGCATTCCCTTAGACATGGAGGACCTATTAGTCAGCCTGTCATCTCGCGTGGAAATCATCAAGAATTACGGCAAGGATCTCCTCGACGTTTCCGTCCGAGTTTTCAACACGTTCTGGCCCGGTGAGAGCGCTCCGAAGAGAATCACACTTCTTGTTGAAAAGCTGTCAGATATTGAGACCCAACTCGACCTCTGGAGGGAGTCCGCTGGGCGTGCCGCCGCTGATACTATCCTTCACCACATACTCACATGGTATGAGAAGATCGACCTCAGCCTCCTTACACGCCGACGCACCGGATCCAGATGGACTGATGACCCGGAGTGGGTAGCTCGGCGCCAGGCTTGCGCCTACAGCCTCGTCGAATATTCTCCTATCCATGACTAGGTTGAAGGACCGAGCTTCCTAGAATCCGCTGGAGACGAGAACGCTGAGAACGCTGAATACGGGTCCGATGAGGACGAAGAAGGTGATGCCTCAGATATTGAAGACAGCGAAGACGACGCCGAACTTCCTCCTCCTGCTGCTCCTTAGGTCAAAAAACTTGAAAATTTATCAGATCCCCGGTATGCCGAGTGCAACTGTATGCTGTGTACATGTGATATTTTGCTACTAAGTTCTTATGTCGGGTTAACTTGGGTGTAGTCCCCGAGTTACTTTTTCTTATTCGTCCAATCTTTTGGCTCGAATCGTGTCTACCCTGATTCGGTTTTATGACTTACGAATCTGAGCTTCAAAAATCGTCTTAACAGTACTAAGAAACTTTCAGACTTAGCTCAAAAAATAAAGCTGCATAATAACTTGAAAATAAATACAGGGTTAGTCCGAAAAACAAACGTTAGCTCAAATAAATTCGTTTCCTTAGTCGCTTTTCATGTGCTACACAATTCCAAACTTGTTCTGTTGCTTGCCATGAAGCCAATTCTTGTTGGACAGCAGCAAGTCGAAGAGTTGGGTTTTTGGTGCTCACACATTACTAATCCGGGTTAAGTAGAACAACTTATTCCAGCTAATGCACAAGAGACAACAACAAAAATTATTAAGGCAGTCCCCGAGTTACTGCTCGAGGCGCTACTATTTCATTGATAAGCTCATTGCCGACATACATACCGACATATGAGAAGACTCGGATACATACACTTCTTAGCTAAGTGTAGAAAGGACGAAGTAGTGCTACATTCCACGGTCGCTTAGATTCCTCTCCGGACCTGTCCGCCTTGTTCTTTTCCTGTGGCTTTGCATCTATAAGATAGTAAGAATCATTGTGCAATGCTTTGCTCACAATGAATGGCCCTTCCCATGGGTGGGGATAACTTATGCATGCTAGCAGTACGTTGTACCAACCGGAGTACCAGATCGCCTTCTCGAAAGACTCGGGGGCACACTTTCCGGCTATGGTAGCATCGGAGATTTTGCTGATATATGGCGGATCTGGACAGTGCCAGTTCTCTCGCTTCTTCCAGCAGATCAACATCATTTTTCCGGGCTTCTTGCACTTCGGCTTCTGTGTATTGGGTGACCCCAGGCGAATCATGCTCTATGTCGGCTGGTAATACAACTTCTGCCCCATATACCAGAAAAAACGGCGTATAGCCTGTTGATCGATTCGGAGTTGTTCTTAAACTCTACAGTACCGCTGGTAGTTCTTCTATCCAGCACCCCGCCGATCTTTGCAGTGGCTCAATGAGCCGGGGTTTTATCCCGGATAATACTAATCCGTTGGATCTTTCCACTTGTCCGTTCGATGCGGGGTGGGCTACCGAGGCTACGTCCAACCGGATCTTCTTATCTCGGCAGAATCGTGCAAATGCTCCTTCAGCAAAATTTGTGCCATTATCAGTTATGATACTGTGAGGATAACCATATCTCAAGATGATGTCTTTGAGAAATGTTACGGCCGTAGCTCCATCACATTTTCTTATAGGCTTCACTTCAATCCATTTTGTAAACTTATCCACCATGACCAAAATGTGTGTCATGTTTCCCCTCGCTGGTTTGAACGGGCCAACCATATCCAAGCACCATACGGCAAATGGCCACGTAATTGGTATGGTCTTGAGTTCCGACATTGGCATATGTGTCTTGGTAGCGTACCTCTGACAACCATTGCATTTTCTCACCAGATCCTCTGCTTGTTCTAAGGCACTTGGCCAGTAGAATCCATGCCGGAACGCTTTTGCCACCAAGGCTCGGGATGAGGCATGATGCCCGCATTCTCCTTGGTGTATATCTCGGAGGATGTCAAGCCCTTCTTCCGGGTCAACGCATCGCTGGAGGATATTGGTTACACTCCGTTTGTACAGCTCGGAATTGATAACTGTGTATGCTTTTGCTCTCCTCTGAGTTTGCCTGGCTAACACCTCCTCAGTGGGTAACATTCCATCTTTCAAGAATTGGAATATAGTCAGTGCCCAAGCTGGTATTGCTCGTGCAGGGAACACGTCCTCATCAATTTCCATCTGAACTACCGGCATAACTTCAGTCGGATCATGCTGAGCAGTCCCCGGGTCGAGCGAGGTAGTCCCCGAGTTTGCTGATGCAGTCCCCGGGTCTCGCGTACCACCTCCCGTGTCAATGTCCATGGGCTCAGCTTCGGACTCTGTATCTTCCGGGACATAGATCGAGTCGGTTCCTGGGGACGACCTGATAGATGGTTTTCTGAGGTGTTCCAATGTTACACCCGGTGGAATTGCCTGTCGGGTTGATCCGAGCTTCGATAGCATGTCAGCAGCCTCGTTTTCCACTCGGGGTACATGGTGAAATTCACACCCCTCAAAGTAACCAGATATCTTCTGCACATGAAACTTGTACAGTGCCATGTTTGGATCCAGGGCGTCCCACACTCCGGACACTTGCTGCACCACCAAATCCGAGTCGCCAAAGCATATTATCCGACGTATGCCAATCTCTTTTGCCACTTTGAGCCCATGCACAAGAGCCTCATACTCAGCGACATTGTTTGATGCCGCAAAATGGTCTGTAATACATATTTTAGCTGGTCCTTCTTTGGCGAGGTAAGCACAACCCCGACGCCTAATCTGGTTTTGGTTTTCGACCCGTCAAAGTGCATCCTCCAGTAGTTCGGATCTGGTGGCGGTGGTTCGTATTGTACCTCGGCCCAATCTACAAAAAAGTCCGCCACAGCCTGAGACTTGATTGCTTCTCTTCTGTCGTACTGGGGCGCATAAGGAGCTAGCTCAATTGCCCATTTTGCAATTCTGCCACTCGCATCCTTGTTACCCATTATCTCGGATATGGGATCTTCACATATCACTTTGATGGGGTGCTCCTCAAAATAATGCTTTAACTTCTTTGCCGCCATATAGACACCGTATGCCACCTTTTGAAAGTGTGGGTAGTTCTGTTTTGAGGCAGATAATACCTCGCTCAAGTAATACACCGGCCTCTGCACCGACTTACCCTCTTCATTGCGCTCTACTACAATCACCGCACTTACAACTCGGTTGGTTGCGGCTATGTAGAGCAACATTGGCTCCTTTGACAGTGGAGAGGCTAACACTAGTGCTGTGGCCAACATCTTTTTTAAGTGGGCAAAGGCTTCATCGGCCTATGGTGTCCAAACGAACTTATCCGACTTTTTCATGAGTTGGTAGAGAGGCAATGCCTTTTCTCCCAACCGACATACAAACCGACTCAACGATGCTAGGCACCCAGTGAACTTCTGGACATCGTTAAGAGTCTTCGGCAGCTCCATTCGTTCAATGGCCCGAATCTTAGTTGGATTAACTTCGACACCTCGGCTGGAGACGAGAAATCCGAGTAATTTTCCAGCCGGGACATCGAAGGTACATTTTTCCGGGTTAAGCTTCATCCGGAACCTTCTCAAGTTCGCGAATGTCTGCCTGATGTTGTCAAGGAGCGTTTTGCTTTCCTTGGTCTTGATAACCACATCATCCACGTATACTTGTACGCTTTGATCTATTTGGTCGTGCAAACATTTTTGCATACATCTTTGGTACGTTGCACCTGCATTATGTAAACCAAACGGCATAGTGCGATATCAATAAGCCCCATACGGGATAATAAACGCGGTCTTTATTTGATCATCCGGATTCAGAGGTATCTGGTGGAAACCAGAATATGCATCAATGAATGACAACAGTTCACATCCCGCGGTTGAGTCTATGACCTGATCTATCCTCGGCAGTGAAAATGGATCTTTTGGATACGCCTTATTCAGGTTCGTGTAATCGATACACATACGCCAAACCACTGCCACGTTCGGATCATCCTTCTTCTTTTCTACCAGCACCGGATTAGAGAGCCAATCTGGATACAGTACTTCCACGATAAATCCTGCTGCTAGCAACCGAGCTATCTTGTCTCCAATGACCTTTCTCCTATCCTCGGCAAAGCGGCGGAGAGGTTGCTTCACCGGCCTTGCTCCGGGTCTTACGTTCAAAGAGTGCTCGGCCAACTCCCTCGAAACACCTTGCAAATCCTGTGTGGACCAAGCAAAAATGTCCCGATTCTCACGGAGGAAGTTGACGAGATCGCTTTCCTATTTATCAGTTAACCCGACAACAATTGTTACGGTGCGCTCCGGGAACATGTCATCAACTGGAACCTTCTTGGTGTCCTTTGCGGCTTGGAATGAAACGCTACCATGTGGGTTACTCAACACCGACATATACTGCTGCGCGGACTGAGCTAATGCCGCCACCTCTTGGATTTTTCTTTTCTCTTGCGCAATCACGAGTGACTCGGCTAGGTTAGACCCGGCTGAGGCACACTCAATGGAACGTCGGAAATCACCAGCAATGGTAATCACTCCATTTGGCCCGGGCAACTTCATCTTCAGATAACTGATGTGGCAGCTTGCCATGAACTTGTTCAATGCTGGTCTTCCGAGTAACGCGTGATACGCACTTTCCAGGTTCACCACCTCAAACTCCAGATTCTCAGTTCGGCAGTTATCCCTTGTGCCGAATAGCACGTCGACCCGGACTTTGCCTATGGGCTCACAAGAAATGCCTGGTACAATGCCATGGAAAGTTGTCCTTGTAGCCTGGAGCATGTTCTCCGAGATACCCAACTTGCGCATTGTATCCGCATACATGATGTTAATGCTACTGCCATTGTCAATCAGTACCTTGGAGAACCTCACATTGATGTTTGGTCCAATGAATGTCGGATCCAGCACTAGCGCATACGAACCTGGACTCGGCATAAGCTTAGGATGATCTTTGATGTTCCAGGTGATTTCCTGGTCCGACCAAGGCATGTACCTCGTCACTGCTGGCATTACCGCATTGACCTCCATATGTCGGTGCTGCAAGCTCTTTCTATCTGTTTCCTCAATTGTGAACACACAATAGCTCTGGTGATGTTCTCTGTACTCATTCCTCCCCTCGTTTCCGGGGTACCTCTGATCCGGCTGGTGCTGATTTTCCACCTGATGCACTGCATCCCTTCTCTCATTGTTGTCATACCTCGGCGGAGGCGGAGGCAAAATTAGCTGTTGCGTGTTCGCTCCGGAGAGCAATTGTTGCCGAGGTAATTCCTGCCGAGGTTGATCATTCCGGGGTGCCTGAGCATTCCCCGAACCACCTTGTTCTGTCTTACGCATCCACTCACATTGCCTCGTTGTGTGACCCGCCGGGCTATTCGGATTTGGCGTGTGAAACTTACACGGCTGGTCCAACATCGACTCATAGGTATACCTCGAACGGTCTTTCTTTTCTTGCCACTGTTTGTTTTGCTCCGGGGTCCACGTTTTCTTGCCATCGTTTCTCGGAGTCCATTGCCCTCCCGTTTTCTGGTGTTGGTTGCTCCCTGCTCCGGGTTGATCTTGATTCACAGCTGCAACTTGTTGCGAACGGTAGTGATGATCCGGTCTATCATCTCTTCTTTTTCCTCTGTAATCGTTCCTCCGAGATGACCCGGCTCCATCCCTCTGATAGTACTCCTCGTTTGACTCGTTTGACGCGAGCCTAGGTTGAGTCGGATCACCCAAGGCATACGAATCAGCAATCCGAATCATCTCTGCCAACGTAATTGGCATTTTCCTTTGCAACTTCATCCACAGCTCGCTGCCATATCTGCACCCTTGCGCAAACCATGCTATGGCCTGTGATTCTATGACACCCTCACACGAGTTTCTCACGGTATACCACCGGGTCAAGAATTCACGGTCTGTCTCATTAGGTCTTTGCTTGCACATTGCTAGGGTCTGCGGCCTATTCGGCCTTTGATAGGTACTTGAGAAGTTGCTGATAAACATTTCTTCAAAATCTATCCAGCAGTTGATGCTTCCGGGTGGCAAATTATTCAACCATACTCTGGCCGGACCTTCTAACATCTGGGGTACATAACATACTGCCCATCTCAAGTTTCCAGTGGCAATTTTCACAGCCGTAGCATAGTTTATCAGCCAATCTTCCGGCTTGGTACTGCCGTCATACGTCTTCGTGCCCCTGGGCAGCTGGAAGTTAGGTACCGGTGGCTCCTTCATGATCCGAGGTCCAAAGCATGCTGGACACGGTGGACCTTGACACTCGATCTGTTCCGACCTATACAGGCGATCCAGTTTCAACCTGGCGTCATCCGGCATTAAATCCCTACTTCCCAATCTTGACCCTATCACATGATAGTCCGGTCTCGGGTACCCCGCGTTCACCATCTCCGAATCACCGTCATTGTATCGGTTTTGCACTTGGGGCACACCTTTCTGTTGCATACCTCGGCCGGCGCTTTGCTCTTGCCTTGGTATATTCCGCTGCTGCGGTTGTCCTACTCCTGCCGAGTTTCGCTGTCCGGCATTGCCATTGACAACGTTCCCTTGACCGGCATTGCCTTGGTCGTGTTTACTTCGGCCAGCTTCACCTCGGCTCACACTTCGTCGATCATCATTTTTCCGCGTTTCTTTTTCTTTTCCTGCATGCGTTGGGTCGTACGGGACGATCTGTTTGTTTCGTCTGGCCGAGGTTACTACCTCTTCTCTCCTTCGACCACCCTGAGGTGACGATGCGGCTCTAGCGGATTTCTCCGGGTTACCCATTGCCGAATGGACGATTTTGGAAGCTCCAGCTCTCTCCGGGTTAGCTCTGAGTAGCTCTTCGTTCTGTTTGTTCGCGATCCGAACTAACTCGTTAACCCTATCTTGCTGTCTTTGATGGGCCTCACCCGTCAGACCCTCTAACTCGGATGCAGCCGCATCCGCTGCTCTGAGGTTCTTCGCTAGGGTACTATACTTCGGCAACCCCATAGACAAATAGTTTTCTGATCCCTCGGCTCCATCATCACCTTCTCTGTTCATCTCGCTCATGATATTTCTCCCTTTTACTTTTACCGTATCAACTTTGTTTGCCTTCGCTTACTCACGCAACGTCATGTTCAGCGATTGCTGAGCCGCGGCTATTTTCTTTGCACCTTCTAGTATCTTTTTCCTAGTTTCCTCTAGCTCGGCCTGTGCCTGAGCCGGATCTACCACTGCTGCTACCGGGTTAGCCAAGCTATCCATAGCTTCTCTCAGTACGTTCTCAGGCCTCTCTAGTGGAGGCCCTCTACCTTTCCTCGGTGCCTTAGGTGTTACCTTCGGGTCCAGTGCTGGATCCTTGCTTACGCCTTCCCCCGGCGCAGTCATCATCACTTCAGCACGGTCCGGGGAGCGAGTGATACGCGCCCCATGAACCATGCTAAGGGGTGGTTCCCCTGCCTCGACGACGCGCTGTGGATGAACGCATGATGTGTCCATAGCAATGTAGACCTTGTGTGCACCCAACTTGACGAAGAGGCCGTTGCGTGGAAGTGGGCGCGTGCCGAAGCAGCCAACATTGTCGCTGACAAAGTCCAGCGCTCCAAATCGCTGAACGAGTCCGAAGACGATGCGTTCGCCGGTGCCGATGAGGTTTCCCGTCCGGATCTTCACCCCTGCTAGCGCCGCTAGCCCCACGGTGGGCGCCAACTGTCGTGGTGGTGTCACGATAGATGCCATGGATAGGTTAAAGGTGGGGACTAGTACACGCTAGAGGAATCCAGGGAGGGATAGTGGAGTGATTCTCCACACAGAAGATTTTATTGCTTTCCTTTCAAGATTACAAGTGCTCCTAGAGCTGTGTTGGCGAGAGGAGGTAGAAGGAGTTCTCTTACTCTCACCTACAGTTCACTCCTAGAACCCTAGCCAAATCGGTATAGAAGAAAACCCAACCCCTTCTACTGAAACCCTAGCCCCCCTTATATAGAGGGGGCTTGGTCTCTGCCTAGGGCATACATGGAGGCATATTCCTTAGAATATGCCTCCTCTCAAAGTGGTAACCCGACCGCGGTGCTTTTCCCTCACGTCACATATGCTTTAGCTACGTGAGCCTCTGCGGCGCCCGCGTCAGCCGACACGGGCGTCGTCACCCTTGTCGGCCAAGACCCGGTGGTCCTGCCCTTGCTTGCTTCGCTCATGCAGTGTGTACCAGGCCTTCTTTTTGACCAGAGAGATTCCTTCCTTCTCCCAGAAGCTAAACGGGACCCGGATCATAGTAGATCTAGCTATACCTGTTCCTGCATATAAGTTAGACAAGCACTTCCGACTTACTTCTTAAGTCAGCTGAGACGATGTTAGGCGACCCCCCTGGTCCAGGTTACTCCGTGATTCGGCCTGCCTTGAGGTGACCCGGTCAGCATCCGCTTTGAGCTTGCCGAACCTCGGCTAACTCGGCCTTTATACCCCGGAATGACCCTACCCGGGGGTATCCCCCCAACACCACACATGGATCAAGCAGTGTCACTGCATGTGTGTTCTTTCCACAAACCACATATGGATCAACCAGTGGTCATTGCATGTGTGTTCTTTTCACAAACCACATGTGAACCCACTAGAGTCATTGCATGTGTGTTCTTATACTAAAACCAACACTAGAGTCATTGCATGTGTTTTCTTTTCACAAACCACACATGGATCCACCACTGTCATTGCATGTGTGTTCTTTCCACAAACCACACATGGATCAACCAGTGGTCATTGCATGTGTGTTCTTTTCCACAAACCACATATGGATCAACCAGTGGTCATTGCATGTGTGTTCTTTCCACAAACCACATATGGATCAACCAGAGTCATTGCATGTGTGTTCTTTCCACAAACCACATATCGATCCATTTGAGTAATTGCATGTTTGTTCTTATACTAAAACCACAAACCAGCACTAGAGTCATTGCATGTGTATTCTTTTCCGCAAACCACACATGGATCCACTAGACTCATTGCACGTGTGTTCTTTTCCACAAACAACTTATGGATCAACCAGTGGTCATTGCATGTGTGTTCTTTTCACAAACTACATGTGGACCCTCTAGAGTCATTGTATGTGTGTTCTTATACTAAAACTAGCACTAGAGTCATTGCATGTGTGTTCTTTTCCACAAATCACATATAGATCAACCAGTGGTCATTGCATGTGTGTTCTTTCCACAAACCACACATGGATCAACCAGTGGTCATTGCATGTGTGTTCTTTCCACAAACCACACATGGATCAACCAGTGGTCATTGCATGTGTGTTCTTTTCCACAAACCACACATGGATCAAGAAGTGTCATTGCATGTGTGTTCTTTCCACAAACCACATATGGATCAACCAGTGGTCATTGCATGTGTGTTCTTTTTCACAAACCACATGTGAACCCACTAGAGTCATTGCATGTGTGTTCTTATACTAAAACCACCACTAGAGTCATTGCATGTGTGTTCTTTTCACAAACCACACATGGATCCACCACTGTCATTGCATGTGTGTTCTTTCCACAAACCACACATGGATCAACCAGTGGTCATTGCATGTGTGTTCTTTTCTAGAAACCCCATATGGATCAACCAGTGGTCATTGCATGTGTGTTCTTTCCACAAACCACATATGGATCAACCAGAGTCATTGCATGTGTGTTCTTTTGATGACCCACAAGTATAGGGGTGTATCGCAGTATTTTCGATAAGTAAGAGTGTCGAACCCAACGAGAAGCAGAAGGTGCTGGCTAATGGTATGGATCAGGAATTCTCTGCAAATACTTAGCGAACGGATTTTTAGGGGTTTTCGATAAGCAAGTAAACAAAGTACGAGTAAATAAAAGACAGTAGGAATAAATGCAGCAAGTGGCCCAATCCTTTATGCAACAAAGGACAAGCCGGTTGTATTTCTATAGATGATCAAACGTTCTCGAGGACACATGGGAAGACTGCCAAGTGCTGTCGCTTCATATAGTCGATCAATATTCTCTAGCTTGCTAAATGTTGTGTGGGTGAACCTGTGCTAATGTAACGCCCCATCCAAGACTAATACATACTTGTGATTATAACCCTTGCAAACATCCATAAGTACAAGAAAGTAATTAAGGTAGAAACCTAACCACAACTTTAAACTCTAAGACCCTTACGTCCCTTGTGCAATGGTTTCCTAACGGGGGTTCAGGTTTCTGTCACTCCGGCAACCCCTACGATTAGTAGCCAAATACACAATGCATTCCCCTAGGCCCATATAGGTGAAGTGTCATGTAGTCGACGTTCACATGACACCACTAGAATAAGTACACCACAACTTAAATAACAATCTATTGAATCTTTCTCAACGCGACTCCACTACTAACAACAAGACTTCTCCCATGTCCTCAAGAACAAAACGAACTACTCACAAGACATCATATGGATCATGATCAAAGATGGAATAATGATGTATAACAATCTGAACATAAACAATAATTCAATGGTTCACTCAATAGCATCAACTACAAAGAGTAATCAACACCAGGAAAGTTTCCCCTATGAACTATGCAAGATTCAACGCAATTGTTACAACAATATGGAGATGGTGATGAGGGTGCTGGTGGTGATGATGGTGGTGAGGATGATGATGATGATCCCGATGAAGTCCAGCTTGATGGTGGTGTTGATGGCGACGATCTCCCTTCTCCGGGAAGGAATTCCCCTGATAGAAATCTGTCTGCCGGAGAGATATTTCTCTCTTGGTGTTATCCGCCCCGAAGAGGCGGCGGAATCTTTCTGTGGTCGCTCCCCGAGTCTTAGGGTTTCGGGAGGTTTATATATGCTAGAGGGGAGAGGCTGGAGTGGGCCAGGGCGGCCACACCACTCCAAGGCGCAGCCTAGGCCTTCCCGCGCCATGGGGTGGTGTGGGCCCCCTGTGGCCTACCTCCACTCTATCTTCTGGCATCCTTAGTCTTTTGGAAAAATAGGATTTTCCGTATATTTTCCCGGATTTTCTGATCTTCGCGAATTTTGCCTCCAAACAACACCTTTTCCATCAAAATCCTGACTGCAGCGGTCCATGCTCCAAAAGTCATCAACCATGCAAAAATAGATGAAATAACATAAGTATCACCTCTCAATACGAAATATATCAATGAATAATAGCGAATTAAGACATAGAATAGTGATGCAAAATGGACGTATCAACTCCCCCAAGCTTAGACTTCGCTTGTCCCCAAGCGAAACTGAGCTCAATAAACATGACCTCAGGTTTATGGAGTGAAGAGTCGATAAAAGAATACAGACAAGAAGCATCACAATCATCAAATACATAGATCATAATAGAAGACAACTCACTATTATATAACTCAACTTGTAATAAGTAAAGGAAACACAATAAAGATACATAAAGTGAATCATAATTGGTAATGGCAAACTTAGCTCTTTGTCGAAGAATAATTGATAATTTGCTGGAGTTCACAAATAACTGGTTTTTCAATGAAAGCTTTCAAAGTAGTAAACATCAGGATAAGAGCAATGTGCAAAACAAGGAACATAAGAAACATGATTGAATAAATCACCATATGAATGAATGAAACACATCAACTCAAAATACTTGCTGAGATAGAAGGGAATAGGTTTACTGACTCAATTACAAAGTAAAAGAAAGGCCCTTCAAAGAGGGAAGCAGGGATTGCAAGTCTCATAAAGAGCTCCCAAAAATTATGATACTTACTAGCTTTCAGCTCTCATTGCCCCTATCATAGGCATCTTTAGGTGATTAAGGTTAAAGTGACACAACTAAGAGGACATGCTTGACAAGTTATAAGTTGAAATCTCATGCCCCTTACTTATGAGTACCGATCCTCATGCTACTCAACTTCAGTCACGAGCAAGCTCTTGTCATTGTAAATACATGTGTATCATTGAGAACCGCCAACGGGGTACCCCTTGCACATGACATAGGAGCTATCCCATAATCAAAATGACAAGGCAAGCAAACAATGAGCATCTCAGTGATCTTTTTATTTGCTATTTGCATAGGTTTTTATTGCGGATGCTTCATAGAATGCTCACTATAGTTATGCTGCAAGTTTCCACCATGATTAGGCATGGCTTAGGCTAGCGGCCCAGACGTTTCTCTAACACACATATAAACTCCATGATCTTACAAGTTCCACTTTTATTTCACACCGCCGGGATCCATAAGCAAAAGAACATGATATCAACTAGGTACAAGTACCAATGAAGTGTTGAAAGCGGTCCCCATGATACATGGTTCGGCTAACTTCAACTCATAAAGCGCAAGCATATACGCAACAAAGAAGGACCCAATGGTTCAAGTTTATTAAATGCAAGAAAGTAAAGTGTGCCATCAAGTTCGTGAGAGCTTTAATCACTAATTTTCACATAACAAGTTTAATTTGGGAGGTAGATAAAACAATAATTTACTTGGAATAGCAATAATGCTACTAGGTAGGTATGGTGGACACAAATGGCAAAGGTTTTGGTTTAAAGGAGGTGGATGCACGAGAAGAATACCCTCTCAGTACAGGTTTTTGGCTAGCAAGGCTGGGTAGCAAGTACAAGAGTTGAAGGAAACAAACAAACATACAAGTGATAAATACAAACATGCAATCTTCCTTGGAAGCACAAAAGATCTTAATTAGAGAATACTAAACTTATGAGCAAGTCAAGAAAGAAAGATGATGAAATTATTTTTCTTTAGAGTACTTCTATCTTTTTCTTTCAACTCTCAAAAAGGTGTTGCTACTGACCAAGCCAGGTTTTCTAAAACCAACTAAATTAACTCAATGATCCCAAAGTGATACCAATACTAACAACAAGATCAATCATATAACCTGGAATTGAAAACTAATATATGCTATGCAAAAGGGTGAATGATTAGAACTTCTCATTAATACTCCATAACGGAAACTCACACCAAGGGATACATATCTAACGAGAGAGGGGACGCTTCCATAATGCAAACCATACTACAAAATAACTCCTCTATTCATGATATGACTCTACTAATAAGGTAAAAAGATAGAAGATAGTGATGTGATACCGCGACACTCCCCCAAGCTTGGAACAAACCAAGGGGAGGCCAAACTTGATGACGAATTACTCCTTTGGTGGTGGTGGTGTCTTCTCATCTTCGTCCGTATTCCAGGGTAAAGGCTTCCCATCAACAAAGGACATCGTGGTTTCCAACATCCTGAAACTTGCAGCAACACTTATGCGTTTAAATCTAGCCTCATACTCATAGTTTTGATTTTGAACGTCATAGAACTGTGCTTGCAGTTTGTTGGTTGTTTGGCGGAGTGAGAGGACTTCGTCTTTGAGTTCAGCAGTCTCCTTTTGGTGCTCGGTGATGAGTTCGGAGCAGATCTTATGGATGATATCCACTTCGCGCTCCGCCATCTTCCTGTACCTAAAGACTTCTTGCTCTAGTGCTTCCATCCTGTCCTCCAGACTTCCTTCACCTTTAGGGCCTTGAACCTCTTTAATCCGGACCTCCCCACCTTCGAGGAACAACTCCTTGGGATGAATCTTCAATTCTCTCATGTATGGGTTGATGATATCTTCTAAGGAATCTCCCTTGGATGATCTAGAGGAAGACATTGTGGCTCCAAATCTAGGATTCTACCTGGCAGAAACAGATCGAAACAAAAACACGACGAAAACATGATATACGAACCTCGGAAGATCCGGGGGGTTATATATTACGAAGTTTCATATCAAAAGGAAGGTACTAGGAGAAAATGAGTCGGAGGCAGAGTCCTGGGTGGACTCACCACCTGGTGGCGCGGCCAGGGGTGGGCCCGTGCCACAGGGTGGTGTGAGCCACCCTGACTCCGTTTCCATCCCTTTTTCGCTTTGTAGCTTTCCTTATTGACTGAAAACTACAAAAATATAGTTGGATTGTATTTTCGCAGAACTTTTCTTACCAGAACTATTACCTAGTTGGAAAAGGACTCTGCAGTTCTCTAAATTTGGTATTTAGTGGATCCTTCCGGAGTCACCACTTGAATATCATTGATATCTTCATATTCATACACTTATTACTTGAGTCATAAAACCCTTCTTTTCCTTATTACACCATTGTCTCCACTTCCTGGAAATTTCTTTCAGACAAAACTTCACGCAATTCTCATTAGCAACATTAGTATAAGTGAAGTGATAAAACCTTTTTAGTCCAACTTCAACTGAAAACCATCAAAACAAAAGCTACTGAAGCAACTCCTTCCAAAAACCCAAAAAGAATTCAAAAAGGAAATCGAATAAAGAAGCAAATGCAAGAGTGGCAAAATCTGTCAAAACAGACTAGAAGGTAAATATCAATTTTTTAGAAAATCTTCTGTTGCTCAAATCAAAAAGTGCAAAACTAAAGAAAGTTAAATAACAACCTGGGGCAGAAGCACAAAAAATTACAGGTCAATCCGACATACAGAGATCTCTCACGAATTTTTACGGTGAAGGACAAAAATCTGTTTCGGGACAGCAACTTCCCCAAATATTACTTCTCTCTCATTAGAGGTTGATCTTGACACAAAAACCAAACAAAACGGATAAGGAGCGGTTATTACCGAAGTAATAACTTCCAAGACTCAAAGAAACAAAAATAAACTGAAAGCAAAAACAAATTGGGTTGTCTCCCATAAAGCTCTTTCTTTATAGCCTTTAAGATGGGCATGATAATTTTGAAGAAGCTCTCATAGGGATATGGATTGAAGTGAAAGAGAGCATTAAGAAGCAAAAACACACACATTTAAGTCTAACCCACTTCCTATGCAAGGGGATTTTGTAAACAAACAAGTTATTGAAACCAAAGGCAACTTGCATAAAAAGGCAAAAGAAGTGCAACATAAAAACTTTCAACATAAAACAAGGAAACTTGATATTATTGAGATGCATAAGAACACTTTTCCCTCTCTCATAATAACTTTCAGTATCATGCATAAACTTAACAATATAACTATCACAAGAACCATCATAGCAATGATCACTTATTCTAACAGAAAACACGGGAATATTAGCTCTCATAACACTACTTTGTGAAACAATATTAGAGGTATCCTTACAAAGGATAGTGTGTCCCTCTTTTTCATACTTAGTGACAAAGTCTTTCACATTTGCTACTATAGGTTCATCAACCATTTGTTTATCAGGTTCAACAGCTTTACTAGTACTTTCATTAACCATACTAGCTATCATAGAATATTCCTTTACCTTAACTGGCAAAGGCACTTTCTCAATATAAGGTTCAGGTAAAACATGATTAGCAGTATAAACTTCAGTATTTCTTGAAGGAACACTCTTAGCAATATCTTTATAAGGTTCATGATACTTATTCCACTTCTTTTTAGGCACTTCAATATAGGAAGCAAAAGCCTTAAAATAAGAAGCAATAGCTTGAGAGTCTAGACCATAAGTATTTTTAATACTTTGAAAGTCATCAGTTCCCATAAAAGATTCAATGCATTAATAATCATAATTTATACCCGAATCTCTACCTTTGTCATTCTCCCAAGCTTCAACATTGTCTTGGATACGATCTAGAAGGTCCCATTTAGCTTCTTCTTCCATACGAGTGAATGATCCAGCACAAGAAGCATCCAATAAATCTTTGTCATGTAGAGGGAGCCTTGCATAAAAGTTATTGATAATAATATTGTTGGGGAGCTCATGAATGGGACATTTGAGCATTAGTAACTTCAATCTCCCCCAAGCTTGAGCTGTACTCTCTCCATCAAGAGGCCAAAAATTGTATATTTGATTCCGATCTTTATGAATCTCACTAGGAGGATAAAACTTTGAATAAAAGAGAGGCACTATTTCCTCCCATTCCAGAGCTTGACCATTCTTCAGCAGCTTATACCATTCCTCAGCTCTTCCTTTCAGTGATAATGAGAATAACTTCTTCTTAACTTGATCTGTAGTAATACCTGCACACTTGAACAACCCGCATAATTCGTGTATAAAGAGTAAATGATCACCGGGATGGACAGTTCCATCCCCAACATAGTAGTTATCTATAACACGATCAATAATTCTTGTAGGTATTTTGAAAACATCTTTCTCAGCAGGTGGTGTCTTATCTACTACCTTAGCAGTGGTAGTAGCATGACCAAATAAGAAACTCAGCGAATTATCCATAACGAAAATAAAGCAACTAACAGAAGTAAACAATACTGACAGTAGAAGTTTCCTTTACCAGTTCCACTTTCCAATAGCGCTTCACTCCCCGGCAACAGCGCCAGAAAATAGTCTTGATGACCCACAAGTATAGGGGGTGTATCGCAGTATTTTCGATATGTAAGAGTGTCGAACCCAACGAGGAGCAGAAGGTGCTGGCTAGTGGTATGGATCAGGAATTCTCTGCAAATACTTAGCAAACGGATTTTTAGGGGTTTTCGATAAAGAAAGTAAACAAAGTACGAGTAAATAAAAGACAGTAGGAATAAATGCAGCAAGTGGCCCAATCCTTTATGCAGCAAAGGACAAGCCGGTTGTATTTCTATAGATGACCAAATGTTCTCGAGGACACATGGGAAGACTGTCAAGTGCTTTCACTTCATATAGTCGATCAATCTTCTCTAGCTTGCTAAGTGTTGTGTGGGTGAACCTATGCTAATGTACCGCCCCATACAAGACTAATACATACTTGTGATTATACCCCTTGCAAACATCCGTAAGTAAAAGAAAGTAATTAAGGTAGAAACCTAACCATAGCTTTAAACTCTAAGACCCTTACGTCCCTTGTGCAATGGTTTCCTAACGGGGGTTCAGGTTTCTGTCACTCCGGCAACCCCTACGATTAGTAGCCAAATACACAATGCATTCCCCTAGGCCCATATAGGTGAAGTGTCATGTAGTCGACGTTCACATGACACCACTAGAAGAAGTACACCACAACTTAAATAACAATCTATTGAATCTTTCTCAACGCAACTCCACTACTAGCAACAAGACTTCTCCCATGTCCTCAAGAACAAAACGAACTACTCACAAGACATCCTATGGATCATGATCAGAGATGGAATAATGATGTATAACAATCTGAACATAAACAATAATTCAATGGTTCACTCAATAGCATCAACTACAAAGAGTAATCAACACCGGGAAAGTTTCCCCTATGAACTATGCAAGATTCAACGCAATTGTTGCAGCAATATGGAGATGGTGATGAGGGTGCTAGTGGTGATGAAGGTGGTGAGGATGATGATGATGATCGTGATGAAGTCTAGCTTGATGGTGGTGTTGATGGCGACGATCTCCCCTCTCCGGGAAGGAATTCCCCCGGCAAAAATCTGTCTTCCAGAGAGATCTTGCTCTCTCGGTGTTTTCCGCCCTGCAGAGGCGGCGGAATCTTTCTGTGATATACGCCAGAGGGGAGAGGCTGGAGTGGGCCAGGGTGGCCACACCACCTCCAGGCGCGGTCTAGGCCTGCCCGCGCCATGGGGTGGTGTGGGACCCCTGTGGCCCACCTCCACTCCATCTTCTGGCATCCTTAGTCTTCTGGAAAAATAGGATTTTCCGTCTATTTTCCCGGATTTTCTGATCTTCACGAATTTTGCCTCCAAACAACACCTTTTCCATCAGAATCCTGACTGCAGCGGTCCATGCTCCAAAAGTCATCAACCATGCAAAAATAGATGAAATAAAATAAGTATCACCTCTCAATACGAAATATATCGATGAATAATAGCGAATTAAGACATAGAATAGTGATGCAAAATGGACGTATCATCTTTCGACAAACCACATATGGATCCATTTGAGTAATTGCATGTTTGTTCTTATACTAAAACCACAAACCAGCACTAGAGTCATTGCATGTGTGTTCTTTTCCACAAACCATACATGGATCCACTAGACTCATTGCATGTGTGTTCTTTTCCACAAACAACTTATGGATCAACCACTGGTCATTGCATGTGTGTTCTTTTCACAAACTACATGTGGACCCACTAGAGTCATTATATGTGTGTTCTTATACTAAAACTAGCACTAGAGTCATTGCATGTGTGTTCTTTCCACAAACCACATATGGATCAACCAGTGGTCATTGCATGTGTGTTATTTTCCACAAACCACATATGGATCAACCAGTGGTCATTGCATGTGTGTTCTTTCCGCAAACCACACATGGATCAACCAGTGGCCATTGCATGTGTGTTCTTTTCCACAAACCACACATGGATCAAGAAGTGTTGTTGCATGTGTGTTCTTTCCACAAACCACATATGGATCAACCAGTGGTCATTGCATGTGTGTTCTTTTCACAAACCACATGTGAACCCACTAGAGTCATTGCATGTGTGTTCTTATACTAAAACCAACACTAGAGTCATTGCATGTGTGTTCTTTTCACAAACCACACATGGATCCACCACTGTCATTACATGTGTGTTCTTTCCACAAACCACACATGGATCAACAAGTGGTCATTGCATGTGTGTTCTTTTCCACAAACCACATATGGATCAACCAGTGGTCATTGCATGTGTGTTCTTTTCACAAACCACATATGGATCAACCAGAGTCTTTGCATGTGTGTTCTTTCCACAAACCACATATGGATCCATTTGAGTAATTGCATGTTTGTTCTTATACTAAAACCACAAACCAACACTAGAGTCATTGCATGCGTGTTCTTTTCAACAAACCACACATGGATCCACTAGACTCATTGCATGTGTGTTCTTTTCCACAAACAACTTATGGATCAACCAGTGGTCATTGCATGTGTGTTCTTTTCACAAACTACATGTGGACCCACTAGAGTCATTGCATGTGTGTTCTTGTACTAAAACTAGCACTAGAGTCATTGCATGTGTGTTCTATCCACAAACCGCACATGGATCCACCACTATCATTGCATGTGTGTTCTATCCACAAACCACATATGGATCCACCACTATCATTGCATGTGTGTTCTTTCCACAAACCACACATGGATCAAGCAGTGTTATTGCATGTGTGTTCATTCCACAAACCACATATGGATCAACCAGTGGTCATTGCATGTGTATTTTTTTTCACAAACCACATGTGAACCCACTAGAGTCATTGCATGTGTGTTCTTATACTAAAACTAACACTAGAGTCATCGCATATGTATTCTTTTCACAAACCACACATGGATCCACCACTTTCATTGCATGTGTGTTCTTTCCACAAACCACACATGGATCAACCAATGGTCATTGCATGTGTGTTCTTTTCCACAAACCACATATGGATCAACCAGTGGTCATTGCATGTGTGTTCTTTCCATAAACCACATATGGATCAACTAGAGTCATTGCATGTGTGTTCTTTCCACAAACCACATATGGATCCATTTGAGTAATTGCATGTTTGTTCTTATACTAAAACCACAAACCAGCAATAGAGTCATTGCATGTGTGTTCTTTTCCACAAACCACACATGGATCCACTAGACTCATTGCATGTGTGTTCTTTTCCACAAACAACTTATGGATCAACCTGTGGTCATTGCATGTGTGTTCTTTTGACAAACTACATGTGGACCCACTAGAGTCATTTTATGTGTGTTCTTATACTAAAACTAGCACTAGAGTCATTGCATGTGTGTTCTTTTCACAAACCACATATGGATCAACCAGTTGTCATTGCATGTGTGTTCTTTCCACAAACCACACATGGATCAACCAGTGGTGATTGCATGTGTGTTCTTTTCCACAAACCATTTATGAATCAAATAGTGGCATTGCATGTGTGTTCTTTCCACAAACCACACATGGATCAACCAGTGGTTGTTGCATGTGTGTTCTTTTCCACAAACCACATATGGATCAACAAGTGGTCATTGCATGTGTGTTCTTTCCACAAACCACTTATGGATCAACCAGTGTCATTGCATGTGTGTTCTTTCCACAAACCACATATGGATCCATTTGAGTCATTGCATGTTTGTTCTTATGCTAAAACCACAAACCAGCACTAGACTCATTGCATGTGTTTTCTTTTCCACAAACCACACATGGATCCACTAGACTCATTGCATGTGTGTTCTTTTCCACAAACAACTTATGGATCAACCAGTGGTCTTTGCATGTGTGTTCTTTTCCACAAACCACATATGGATCAACCAGTGGTCATGGCATGTGTGTTCTTTCTACAAACCACATATGGATCAACCAGTGTCATTGCATGTGTGTTCTTTCCACGAACTACATATGGATCCATTTGAGTCACTACATGTTTGTTCTTATACTAAAACAACAAACCAGCACTAGAGTCATTGCATGTGTGTTCTTTTCCACAAACCACACATGGATCCACTAGACTCATTGCATGTGTGTTCTTTTCCACAAACAACTTATGGATCAACTAGTGATCTTTGCATGTGTGTTCTTTTCCACAAACCACACATGGATCCACTAGACTCATTGCATGTGTGTTCTTTTCCACAAACAACTTATGGATCAACCAGTGGTCATTGAATGTGCGTTCTTTTCACAAACTACATGTGGACCCACTAGAGTCATTGTATGTGTGTTCTTATATTAAAACTAGCACTAGAGTCATTGCATGTGTGTTCTTTTCCACAAACCACATATGAATCAACCAGTGGTCATTGCATGTGTGTTGTTTCCACAAACCACACATGGATCAACTAGTGGTCATTGCATGTGTGTTCTTTCCACAAACCACACATGGATCAACCAGTGGTCATTGCATGTGTGTTCTTTCCACAAACCACATATGGATCAACCAGTGATCATTGCATGTGTGTTCTTTTCACAAACCACATGTGAACCCACTAGAGTCATTGCATGTGTGTTCTTATACTAAATCCAACACTAGAGTCATTGCATGTGTGTTCTTTTCACAAACCACACATGGATCCACCACTGTCATTGCATGTGTGTTCTTTCCACAAACCACACATGGATCAACAAGTGGTCTATACATGTGTGTTATTTTCCAAAAACCACATATGGATCAACCTGTGGTCATTGATTTCCACAAACCACATATGGATCAACCAGAGTCATTGCATGTGTGTTCTTTCCACAAACAACATATGGATCCATTTGAGTAATTACATGTTTGTTCTTATACTAAAACCACAAACCAACACAAGGTCATTGCATGTGTGTTCTTTTCCACAAACCACACATGGATCCACTAGACTCATTGCATGTGTGTTCTTTCCACAAACCACATATGGATCCATTTGAGTAATTGCATGTTTGTTCTTATACTAAAACCACAAACCAACACTAGAGTCATTGCATGCGTGTTCTTTTCAACAAACCACACATGGATCCACTAGACTCATTGCATGTGTGTTCTTTTCCACAAACAACTTATGGATCAACCAGTGGTCATTGCATGTGTGTTCTTTTCACAAACTACATGTGGACCCACTAGAGTCATTGCATGTGTGTTCTTGTACTAAAACTAGCACTAGAGTCATTGCATGTGTGTTCTATCCACAAACCGCACATGGATCCACCACTATCATTGCATGTGTGTTCTATCCACAAACCACATATGGATCCACCACTATCATTGCATGTGTGTTCTTTCCACAAACCACACATGGATCAAGCAGTGTTATTGCATGTGTGTTCATTCCACAAACCACATATGGATCAACCAGTGGTCATTGCATGTGTATTTTTTTTCACAAACCACATGTGAACCCACTAGAGTCATTGCATGTGTGTTCTTATACTAAAACTAACACTAGAGTCATCGCATATGTATTCTTTTCACAAACCACACATGGATCCACCACTTTCATTGCATGTGTGTTCTTTCCACAAACCACACATGGATCCACCAATGGTCATTGCATGTGTGTTCTTTTCCACAAACCACATATGGATCAACCAGTGGTCATTGTATGTGTGTTCTTTCCATAAACCACATATGGATCAACTAGAGTCATTGCATGTGTGTTCTTTCCACAAACCACATATGGATCCATTTGAGTAATTGCATGTTTGTTCTTATACTAAAACCACAAACCAGCAATAGAGTCATTGCATGTGTGTTCTTTTCCACAAACCACACATGGATCCACTAGACTCATTGCATGTGTGTTCTTTTCCACAAACAACTTATGGATCAACCTGTGGTCATTGCATGTGTGTTCTTTTGACAAACTACATGTGGACCCACTAGAGTCATTTTATGTGTGTTCTTATACTAAAACTAGCACTAGAGTCATTGCATGTGTGTTCTTTTCACAAACCACATATGGATCAACCAGTTGTCATTGCATGTGTGTTCTTTCCACAAACCACACATGGATCAACCAGTGGTGATTGCATGTGTGTTCTTTTCCACAAACCATTTATGAATCAAATAGTGGCATTGCATGTGTGTTCTTTCCACAAACCACACATGGATCAACCAGTGGTTGTTGCATGTGTGTTCTTTTCCACAAACCACATATGGATCAACAAGTGGTCATTGCATGTGTGTTCTTTCCACAAACCACTTATGGATCAACCAGTGTCATTGCATGTGTGTTCTTTCCACAAACCACATATGGATCCATTTGAGTCATTGCATGTTTGTTCTTATGCTAAAACCACAAACCAGCACTAGACTCATTGCATGTGTTTTCTTTTCCACAAACCACACATGGATACACTAGACTCATTGCATGTGTGTTCTTTTCCACAAACAACTTATGGATCAACCAGTGGTCTTTGCATGTGTGTTCTTTTCCACAAACCACATATGGATCAACCAGTGGTCATGGCATGTGTGTTCTTTCTACAAACCACATATGGATCAACCAGTGTCATTGCATGTGTGTTCTTTCCACGAACTACATATGGATCCATTTGAGTCACTACATGTTTGTTCTTATACTAAAACAACAAACCAGCACTAGAGTCATTGCATGTGTTTTCTTTTCCACAAACCACACATGGATCCACTAGACTCATTGCATGTGTGTTCTTTTCCACAAACAACTTATGGATCAACTAGTGGTCTTTGCATGTGTGTTCTTTTCCACAAACCACACATGGATCCACTAGACTCATTGCATGTGTGTTCTTTTCCACAAACAACTTATGGATCAACCAGTGGTCATTGAATGTGCGTTCTTTTCACAAACTACATGTGGACCCACTAGAGTCATTGTATGTGTGTTCTTATATTAAAACTAGCACTAGAGTCATTGCATGTGTGTTCTTTTCCACAAACCACATATGAATCAACCAGTGGTCATTGCATGTGTGTTGTTTCCACAAACCACACATGGATCAACTAGTGGTCATCGCATGTGTGTTCTTTCCACAAACCACACATGGATCAACCAGTGGTCATTGCATGTGTGTTCTTTCCACAAACCACATATGGATCAACCAGTGATCATTGCATGTGTGTTCTTTTCACAAACCACATGTGAACCCACTAGAGTCATTGCATGTGTGTTCTTATACTAAATCTAACACTAGAGTCATTGCATGTGTGTTCTTTTCACAAACCACACATGGATCCACCACTGTCATTGGATGTGTGTTCTTTCCA
Source organism: Avena sativa (assembly GCA_916181665.1). NCBI lineage: Eukaryota > Viridiplantae > Streptophyta > Magnoliopsida > Poales > Poaceae > Avena > Avena sativa. The sequence goes on from OV702289.1 coordinate 692,846,237, forward strand.
CAAACCACACATGGATCAACAAGTGGTCTATACATCTGTGTTATTTTCCAAAAACCACATATGGATCAACCTGTGGTCATTGATTTCCACAAACCACATATGGATCAACCAGAGTCATTGCATGTGTGTTCTTTCCACAAACAACATATGGATCCATTTGAGTAATTACATGTTTGTTCTTATACTAAAACCACAAACCAACACAAGGTCATTGCATGTGTGTTCTTTTCCACAAACCACACATGGATCCACTAGACTCATTGCATGTGTGTTCTTTTCCACAAACAACTTCTGGATCAACCAGTGGTCATTTCATGTGTGTTCTTTTCACACACTACATGTGGACCCACTAGAGTCATTGTATGTGTGTTCTTATACTAAAACTAGCATTAGAGTCATTTCATGTGTGTTCTTTTCCACAAACCACATATGGATCAACCAGGGGTCATTGCATGTGTGTTCTTTTCCACAAACCACATATGGATAAACAAGTGGTCATTGCATGTGTGTTCTTTCCACAGACCACACATGGATCAACCAGTGGTCATTGCATGTGCGTTCTTTTCCACAAACCACACATGGATCAAGCAGTGTCATTGCATGTGTGTTCTTTCCACAAACCACATATGGATCAACCAGTGTCATTGCATGTGTGTTCTTTCCACGAACCACATCTGAACCCACTAGAGTCATTGCATGTGTGTTCTTATGCTAAAACCAACACTAGAGTCATTGCATGTGTGTTCTTTTCACAAACCACACATGGATCCACCACTGTCATTGCATGTGTGTTCTTTCCACAAACCACACATGGATCAACGAGTGGTCATTGCATGTGTGTTCTTTTCCACAAACCACATATGGATCAACCAGTGGGCATTGCATGTGTGTTCTTTCCACAAACCACACATGGATCAAGCAGTGTCATTGCATGTGTGTTCTTTCCACAAACCACATATGGATCCATTTGAGTAATTGCATGTTGGTTCTTATACTAAAAGGACACACCAGCACTAGAGTCATTGCATGTGTGTTCTTTTCCACAAACCACACATGGATCCACTACACTCATTGCATGTGTGTTCTTTTCCACAAACAACTTATGGATCAACCAGTGGTCATTGCATGTCTGTCCTTTTCCACAAACCATACATGGATCAAGTAGTGTCATTACATGTGTGTTCTTTGCACAAACCACATATGGATCAACCAGTGGTCATTGTATGTGTGTTCTTTTCACATACCACATGTGAACCCACTAGAGTCATTGCATGTGTTTTCTTATACTAAAACCAACACTAGAGTCATTTCATGTGTGTTCCTTTCACAAACCGCACATGGATCCACCACTGTCATTGCATGTGTGTTCTTTGCACAAACCACACATGGATCAACAAGTGGTCATTGCATGTGTGTTCTTTTCCACAAACCACATATGGATCAACCAGTGGTCATTGATTGTGTGTTCTTTCCACAAACCACATATGGATCAACCAGAGTCATTGCATGTGTGTTCTTTCCACAAACAACATATGGATCCATTTGAGTAATTGCATGTTCTTATACTAAAACCACAAACCAGCACTAGAGTCATTGCATGTGTGTTCTTTTCCACAAACCACACATGGATCCACTAGACTCATTGCATGTGTGTTCTTTTCCACAAACAACTTATGGATCAACCAGTGGTCATTGCATGTGTGTTCTTTTCACAAACTACATGTGGACCCACTAGAGTCATTGTAAGTGTCTTCTTATACTAAAACTAGAATTAGAGTCATTGCATGTGTGTTCTTTTCCACAAACCACATATGGATCAACAAGTGGTCATTGCATGTGTGTTCTTTTCCACAAACCACATATGGATCAACCAGTGGTCATTGCATGTGTGTTCTTTCCACAAACCACACATGGATCAACCAGTGGTCATTGCATGTGTGTTCTTTTCCACAAACCACACATGGATCAAGTAGTGTCATTGCATGTGTGTTCTTTCCACAAACCACATATGGATCAACCAGTGGTCATTGCATGTGTGTTCTTTTCACAAACCACATGTGAACCCACTAGAGTCATTGCATGTGTGTTCTTATACAAAAACCAACACTAGAGTAATTGCATGTGTGTTCTTTTCACAAACCACACATGGATCCACCACTGTCATTGCATGTGTGTTCTTTTCCACAAACCACACATGGATCAAGTAGTGTCATTGCATGTGTGTTCTTTCCACAAACCACATATGGATCAACCAGTGGTCATTGCATGTGTGTTCTTTTCACAAACCACATGTGAACCCACTAGAGTCATTGCATGTGTGTTCTTATACAAAAACCAACACTAGAGTCATTGCATGTGTGTTCTTTTCCAAAAACCACATATGGATCAACCAGTGGGCATTGCATGTGTGTTCTTTCCACAAACAACATATGGATCAACCAGAGTCATTGCATGTGTGTTCTTTCCACAAACCACATATGGATCCATTTGAGTAATTGCATGTTTGTTCGTATACTAAAAGGACAAACCAGCACTAGAGTCATTGCATGTGTGTTCTTTTCCACAAACCACACATGGATCCACTAGACTCATTGCATGTGTGTTCTTTTCCACAAACAACTTATGGATCAACCAGTGGTCATTGCATGTGTGTTCTTTTCCACAAACCACACATGGATCAAGTAGTGTCATTGCATGTGTGTTCTTTCCACAAACCACATATGGATCAACCAGTGGTCATTGCATGTGTGTTCTTTTCACAAACCACATGTGAACCCACTAGAGTCATTGCATGTGTTTTCTTATACTAAAACCAACACTAGAGTGATTGCATGAGTGTTCTTTTCACAAACCACCCATGGATCCACCACTGTCATTGCATGTGTGTTCTTTCCACAAACCACACATGGATCAACAAGTGGCCATTGCACGTGTGTTCTTTTCCACAAACCACATATGGATCAACTAGTGGTCATTGATTGTGTGTTCTTTCCAGAAACCACATATGGATCAACCAGAGTCATTGCATGTGTGTTCTTTCCACAAACAACATATGGATCCATTTGAGTAATTACATGTTTGTTCTTATACTAAAACCACAAACCAGCACTAGAGTCATTGCATGTGTGTTCTTTTCCACAAACCACACATGGATCCACTAGACTCATTGCATGTGTGTTCTTTTCCACAAACAACTTATGGATCCACCAGTGGTCACTGCATGTGCGTTCTTTTCACAGACTACATGTGGACCCACTAGAGTCATTTTGTCTGTTCTTATACTAAAACTAGCAGTAGAGTCATTGCATGTGTGTTCTTTTCCACAAACCACATATGGATCAACCAGGGGTCATTGCATGTGTGTTCTTTTCCACAAACCACATATGGATCAACCTATGGTCATTGCATGTGTGTTCTTTCCACAAACCACACATGGATCAACAAGTGGTCATTTCATGTGTGTTCTTTTCCACAAACCACATATGGATCAACCAGGGGTCATTGCATGTGTGTTCTTTTCCACAAACCACATATGGATCAACCTATGGTCATTGCATGTGTGTTCTTTCCACAAACCACACATGGATCAACCAGTGGTTATTTCATGTCTGTTCTTTTCCACAAACCACACATGGATCAAGCAGTGTCATTGCATGTGTGTTCTTTCCACAAACCACATATGGATCAACCAGTGGTCATTGCATGTGTGTTCTTTTCACAAACCACATGTGAACCCACTAGAGTCATTGCATGTGTGTTCTTATACTAAAACCAACACTAGAGTCATTGCATTTGTGTTCTTTTCACAAACCACACATGGATCCACCACTGTCATTGCATGTGTGTTCTTTCCACAAACCACACATAGATCAACCAGTGGTCATTGCATGTGTGTTCTTTTCCACAAACCACATATGGATCAACCAGTGGTCATTGCATGTGTGTTCTTTCCACAAACCACATATGGATCAACCACAGTCATTGCATGTGTGTTCTTTCCACAAACCACATATGGATCCATTTGAGTCATTGCATGTTTGTTCTTATGCTAAAACCAAAAACCAGCACTAGACTCATTGCATGTGTGTTCTTTTCCACAAACCACACATGGATCCACTAGACTCATTGCATGTGTGTTCTTTTCCACAAACAACTTATGGATCAACCAGTGGTCTTTCCATGTGTGTTCTTTTCCACAAACCACATATGGATCAACCAGTGGTCATGGCATGTGTGTTCTTATACTAAAACTAGCACTAGAGTCATTGCATGTGTGTTCTTTTCACAAACCACATATGGATCAACGAGTTGTCATTGCATGTGTGTTCTTTCCACAAAACACACATGGATCAACCAGTGGTCATTGCATGTGTGTTCTTTTCCACAAACCATTTATGGATCAAATAGTGGCATTGCATGTGTGTTCTTTCCACAAACCACACATGGATCAAGCAGTGGTCGTTGCATGTGTGTTCTTTTCCACAAACCACATATGGATCAACCAGTGGTCATTGCATGTGTGTTCTTTCCACAAACCACTTATGGATCAACCAGTGTCATTGCATGTGTGTTCTTTCCACAAACCACATATGGATCCATTTGAGTCATTGCATGTTTGTTCTTATGCTAAAACCACAAACCAGCACTAGATTCATTGCATGTGTGTTCTTTTCCACAAACCACACATGGATCCACTAGACTCATTGCATGTGTGTTCTTTTCCACAAACAACTTATGGATCAACGAGTGGTCTTTGCATGTGTGTTCTTTTCCACAAACCACATATTGATCAACCAGTGGTCATGGCATGTGTGTTCTTTCTACAAACGACATATGGATCAACCAGTGTCATTGCATGTGTGTTCTTTCCACGAACTACATATGGATCCATTTGAGTCACTACATGTTTGTTCTTATACTAAAACAACAAACCAGCACTAGAGTCATTGCATGTGTGTTCTTTTCCACAAACCACACATGGATCCACTAGACTCATTGCATGTGTGTTCTTTTCCACAAACAACTTATGGATCAACTAGTGGTCTTTGCATATGTGTTCTTTTCCACAAACCACACATGGATCCACTAGACTCAGTGCATGTGTGTTCTTTTCCACAAACAACTTATGGATCAACCAGTGGTCATTGCATGTGCGTTCTTTTCACAAACTACATGTGGACCCACTAGAGTCATTGTATGTGTGTTCTTATACTAAAACTAGCACTAGAGTCATTGCATGTGTGTTCTTTTCCACAAACCACATATGAATCAACCAGTGGTCATTGCATGTGTGTTCTTTCCACAAACCACACATGGATCAACAAGTGGTCATTGCATGTGTGTTCTTTCCACAAACCACACATGGATCAACAAGTGGTCATTGGATGTGTGTTCTTTTCCACAAACCACACATGGATCAATCCGTGTTATTGCATGTGTGTTCTTTCCACAAACCACATATGGATCAACCAGTGGTCATTGGATGTGTGTTCTTTTCACAAACCACATGTGTACCCACTAGATTCATTGCATGTGTGTTCTTATACTAAATCCAACACTAGAGTCATTGCATGTGTGTTCTTTTCACAAACCACACATGGATCCACCACTTTCATTGCATGTGTGTTCTTTCCACAAACCACACATGGATCAACAAGTGGTCATTGCATGTGTGTTCTTTTCCACAAACCACATATGGATCAACCAGTGGTCATTGATTGTGTGTTCTTTCCACAAACCACATATGGATCAACCAGAGTCATTGCATGTGTGTTCTTTCCACAAACAACATATGGATCCATTTGAGTAATTACATGTTTGTTCTTATACTAAAACCACAAACCAGCAGTAGAGTCATTGCATGTGTGTTCTTTTCCACAAACCACACATGGATCCACTAGACTGATTGCATGTGTGTTCTTTTCCACAAACAACTTATGGATCAACCAGTGGTCATTGCATGTGTGTTCTTTTCACAAACTACATGTGGACCCACTAGAGTCATTTTGTTTGTTCTTATACTAAAACTAGCAGTAGAGTCATTGCATGTGTGTTCTTTTCCACAAACCACATATGGATCAACCAGGGGTCATGGCATGTGTGTTCTTTTCCACAAACCACATATGGATCAACCTATGGTCATTGCATGTGTGTTCTTTCCACAAACCACACATGGATCAACCAGTGGTCATTTCATGTGTGTTCTTTTCCACAAACCACACATGGATCAAGTAGTTTCATTGCATGTGTGTTCTTTCCACAAACCACATATGGATCAACCAGTGGTCATTGCATGTGTGTTCTTTTCCACAAACCACACATGGATCCACTAGACTCATTGCATGTGTGTTCTTTTCCACAAACAACTTATGGATCAACTAGTGGTCATTGCATGTGTGTTCTTTTCCACAAACCACACATGGATCAAGTAGTGTCATTGCATGTGTGTTCTTTCCACAAACCACATATGGATCAACCAGTGGTCATTGCATGTGTGTTCTTTTCACATACCACATGTGAACCCACTAGAGTCATTGCATGTGTTTTCTTATACTAAAACCAACACTAGAGTCATTTCATGTGTGTTCCTTTCACAAACCACACATGGATCCACCACTGTCATTGCATGTGTGTTCTTTGCACAAACCACACATGGATCAACAAGTGGTCATTGCATGTGTGTTCTTTTCCACAAACCACATATGGATCAACCAGAGTCATTGCATGTGTGTTCTGTCCACAAACAACATTTGGATCCATTTGAGTAATTGCATGTTCTTATACTAAAACCACAAACCATCACTAGAGTCATTGCATGTGTGTTCTTTTCCACAAACCACACATGGATCCACTAGACTCATTGCATGTGTGTTCTTTTCCACAAACAACTTATGGATCAACCAATGGTCATTGCATGTGTGTTCTTTTCACAAACTACATGTGGACCCACTAGATTCATTGTAAGTGTGTTCTTATAATAAAACTAGCATTAGAGTCATTGCATGTGTGTTCTTTTCCACAAACCACATATGGATCAATTAGTGGTCATTGCATGTGTGTTCTTTTCCACAAACCACATATGGATCAACCAGTGGTCATTGCATGTGTGTTCTTTCCACAAACCACACATGGATCAACCAGTGGTCATTGCATGTGTGTTCTTTTCCACAAACCACACATGGATCAAGCAGTGTCATTGCATGTGTGTTCTTTCCACAAACCACATATGGATCAACCAGTGGTCATTGCATGTGTGTTCTTTTCAGAAACCACATGTGAACCCACTAGAGTCATTGCATGTGTGTTCTTATACTAAAACCAACACTAGAGTCATTGCATGTGTGTTCTTTTCACAAACCACACATGGATCCACCACTGTCATTGCATGTGTCTTCTTTCCACAAACCACACATGGATCAACCAGTGGTCATTGCATGTGTGTTCTTTTCCACAAACCACATATGGATAAACCAGTGGGCATTGCATGTGTGTTCTTTCCACAAACCACATATGGATCCATTTGAGTAATTGCATGTTTGTTCTTATACTAAAAGGACAAACCAGCACTAGAGTCATTGCATGTGTGTTCTTTTCCACAAACCACGCATGGATCCACTAGACTCATTGCATGTGTGTTCTTTTCCACAAACAACTTATGGATCAACCAGTGGTCATTGCATGTGTGTTCTTTTCCACAAACCACACATGGATCAAGTAGTGTCATTGCATGTGTGTTCTTTCCACAAACCACATATGGATCAACCAGTGGTTATTGCATGTGTGTTCTTTTCACAAACCACATGTGAACCCACTAGAGTCATTGCATGTGTGTTCTTATACTAAATCCAACACTAGAGTCATTACATGTGTGTTCTTTTCACAAACCACACATGGATCCACCACTGTTATTGCATGTGTGTTCTTTCCACAAACCACACGTGGATCAACAAGTGGTCATTGCATGTGTGTTCTTTTCCACAAACCACATTTGGATCAACCAGTGGTCATTGATTGTGTGTTCTTTCCACAAACCACATATGGATCAACCAGAGTCATTGCATGTGTGTTCTTTCCACAAACAACATAGTGATCCATTTGAGTAATTGCATGTTTGTTTTTATACTAAAACCACAAACCAGCACTAGAGTCATTGCATGTGTGTTCTTTTCCACAAACCACACATGGATCTACCAGAATCATTGCATGTGTGTTCTTTTCCACAAACAACTTATGGATCAACCAGTGGTCATTGCATGTGTGTTCTTTTCACAAACTACATGTGGATCAACTAGAGTCATTGCATGTGTGTTCTTTTCCACAAACCACATATGGATCCATTTGAGTAATTGCATGTTTGTTCTTATACTAAAACCACAAACCAGCACTAGAGTCATTGCATGTGTGTTCTCTTCCACAAACCACACATGGATCCACTAGACTCATTGCATGTGTGTTCTTTCCACAAACCACATATGGATCAACCAGTGGTCATTGCATGTGTGTTCTTTTCACAAACAACATGTGGACCCACTAGAGTCATTTTGTTTGATCTTATACTAAAACTAGCAGTAGAGTCATTGCATGTGTGTTCTTTTCCACAAACCACATATGGATCAACCAGTGGTCATTGCATGTGTGTTCTTTCCACAAACGACACATGGATAACCTAGTGGTCATTGCATGTGTGTTCTTTCCACAAACCACACATGGATCAACTAGTGGTCATTGCATGTATGTTCTTTTCCACAAACCACACATGGATCAATCAGTGTCATTGCATGTGTGTTCTTTCCACAAACCACATATGGATCAACCAGTGGTTCTTGCATGTGTGTTCTTTTCACAAACCACATGTGAACCCACTAGAGTCATTGCATGTGTGTTCTTATACTAAATCCAACACTAGAGTCATTACATGTGTGTTCTTTTCACAAACCACACATGGATCCACCACTGTTATTGCATGTGTGTTCTTTCCACAAACCACACATGGATCAACAAGTGGTCATTGCATGTGTGTTCTTTTCCACAAACCACATATGGATCAACCAGTGGTCATTGATTGTGTGTTCTTTCCACAAACCACATATGGATCAACCAGAGTCATTGCATGTGTGTTCTTTCCACAAACAACATAGTGATCCATTTGAGTAATTACATGTTTGTTTTTATACTAAAACCACAAACCAGCACTAGAGTCATTGCATGTGTGTTCTTTTCCACAAACCACACATGGATCCACCAGCATCATTGCATGTGTGTTCTTTTCCACAAACCACATATGGATCAATCAGTGTCATTGCATGTGTGTTCTTTCCACAAACCACATATGGATCAACTAGTGGTCATTGCATGTGTGTTCTTTTCAGAAACCACATGTGAACCCACTAGAGTCATTGCATGTGTGTTCTTATACTAAAACCAACACTAGAGTCATTGCATGTGTGTTCTTTTCACAAACCACACATGGATCCACCACTGTCATTGCATGTGTCTTCTTTCCACAAACCACACATGGATCAACCAGTGGTCATTGCATGTGTGTTCTTTTCCACAAACCACATATGGATAAACCAGTGGGCATTGCATGTGTGTTCTTTCCACAAACCACATATGGATCCATTTGAGTAATTGCATGTTTGTTCTTATACTAAAAGGACAAACCAGCACTAGAGTCATTGCATGTGTGTTCTTTTCCACAAACCACGCATGGATCCACTAGACTCATTGCATGTGTGTTCTTTTCCACAAACAACTTATGGATCAACCAGTGGTCATTGCATGTGTGTTCTTTTCCACAAAGCACACATGGATCAAGTAGTGTCATTGCATGTGTGTTCTTTCCACAAACCACATATGGATCAACCAGTGGTTATTGCATGTGTGTTCTTTTCACAAACCACATGTGAACCCACTAGAGTCATTGCATGTGTGTTCTTATACTAAATCCAACACTAGAGTCATTACATGTGTGTTCTTTTCACAAACCACACATGGATCCACCACTGTTATTGCATGTGTGTTCTTTCCACAAACCACACGTGGATCAACAAGTGGTCATTGCATGTGTGTTCTTTTCCACAAACCACATTTGGATCAACCAGTGGTCATTGATTGTGTGTTCTTTCCACAAACCACATATGGATCAACCAGAGTCATTGCATGTGTGTTCTTTCCACAAACAACATAGTGATCCATTTGAGTAATTGCATGTTTGTTTTTATACTAAAACCACAAACCAGCACTAGAGTCATTGCATGTGTGTTCTTTTCCACAAACCACACATGGATCTACCAGAATCATTGCATGTGTGTTCTTTTCCACAAACAACTTATGGATCAACCAGTGGTCATTGCATGTGTGTTCTTTTCACAAACTACATGTGGATCAACCAGAGTCATTGCATGTGTGTTCTTTTCCACAAACCACATATGGATCCATTTGAGTAATTGCATGTTTGTTCTTATACTAAAACCACAAACCAGCACTAGAGTCATTGCATGTGTGTTCTCTTCCACAAACCACACATGGATCCACTAGACTCATTGCATGTGTGTTCTTTTCCACAAACCACATATGGATCAACCAGTGGTCATTGCATGTGTGTTCTTTTCACAAACTACATGTGGACCCACTAGAGTCATTTTGTTTGATCTTATACTAAAACTAGCAGTAGAGTCATTGCATGTGTGTTCTTTTCCACAAACCACATATGGATCAACCAGTGGTCATTGCATGTGTGTTCTTTCCACAAACGACACATGGATAACCTAGTGGTCATTGCATGTGTGTTCTTTCCACAAACCACACATGGATCAACTAGTGGTCATTGCATGTATGTTCTTTTCCACAAACCACACATGGATCAATCAGTGTCATTGCATGTGTGTTCTTTCCACAAACCACATATGGATCAACCAGTGGTTCTTGCATGTGTGTTCTTTTCACAAACCACATGTGAACCGACTAGAGTCATTGCATGTGTGTTCTTATACTAAATCCAACACTAGAGTCATTACATGTGTGTTCTTTTCACAAACCACACATGGATCCACCACTGTTATTGCATGTGTGTTCTTTCCACAAACCACACATGGATCAACAAGTGGTCATTGCATGTGTGTTCTTTTCCACAAACCACATATGGATCAACCAGTGGTCATTGATTGTGTGTTCTTTCCACAAACCACATATGGATCAACCAGAGTCATTGCATGTGTGTTCTTTCCACAAACAACATAGTGATCCATTTGAGTAATTACATGTTTGTTTTTATACTAAAACCACAAACCAGCACTAGAGTCATTGCATGTGTGTTCTTTTCCACAAACCACACATGGATCCACCAGCATCATTGCATGTGTGTTCTTTTCCACAAACCACATATGGATCAATCAGTGTCATTGCATGTGTGTTCTTTCCACAAACCACATATGGATCAACTAGTGGTCATTGCATGTGTGTTCTTTTCAGAAACCACATGTGAACCCACTAGAGTCATTGCATGTGTGTTCTTATACTAAAACCAACACTAGAGTCATTGCATGTGTGTTCTTTTCACAAACCACACATGGATCCACCACTGTCATTGCATGTGTCTTCTTTCCACAAACCACACATGGATCAACCAGTGGTCATTGCATGTGTGTTCTTTTCCACAAACCACATATGGATAAACCAGTGGGCATTGCATGTGTGTTCTTTCCACAAACCACATATGGATCCATTTGAGTAATTGCATGTTTGTTCTTATACTAAAAGGACAAACCAGCACTAGAGTCATTGCATGTGTGTTCTTTTCCACAAACCACGCATGGATCCACTAGACTCATTGCATGTGTGTTCTTTTCCACAAACAACTTATGGATCAACCAGTGGTCATTGCATGTGTGTTCTTTTCCACAAACCACACATGGATCAAGTAGTGTCATTGCATGTGTGTTCTTTCCACAAACCACATATGGATCAACCAGTGGTTATTGCATGTGTGTTCTTTTCACAAACCACATGTGAACCCACTAGAGTCATTGCATGTGTGTTCTTATACTAAATCCAACACTAGAGTCATTACATGTGTGTTCTTTTCACAAACCACACATGGATCCACCACTGTTATTGCATGTGTGTTCTTTCCACAAACCACACGTGGATCAACAAGTGGTCATTGCATGTGTGTTCTTTTCCACAAACCACATTTGGATCAACCAGTGGTCATTGATTGTGTGTTCTTTCCACAAACCACATATGGATCAACCAGAGTCATTGCATGTGTGTTCTTTCCACAAACAACATAGTGATCCATTTGAGTAATTGCATGTTTGTTTTTATACTAAAACCACAAACCAGCACTAGAGTCATTGCATGTGTGTTCTTTTCCACAAACCACACATGGATCCACCAGAATCATTGCATGTGTGTTCTTTTCCACAAACAACTTATGGATCAACCAGTGGTCATTGCATGTGTGTTCTTTTCACAAACTACATGTGGATCAACCAGAGTCATTGCATGTGTGTTCTTTCCACAAACCACATATGGATCCATTTGAGTAATTGCATGTTTGTTCTTATACTAAAACCACAAACCAGCACTAGAGTCATTGCATGTGTGTTCTCTTCCACAAACCACACATGGATCCACTAGACTCATTGCATGTGTGTTCTTTTCCACAAACCACATATGGATCAACCATTGGTCATTGCATGTGTGTTCTTTTCACAAACTACATGTGGACCCACTAGAGTCATTTTGTTTGATCTTATACTAAAACTAGCAGTAGAGTCATTGCATGTGTGTTCTTTTCCACAAACCACATATGGATCAACCAGTGGTCATTGCATTTGTGTTCTTTCCACAAACGACACATGGATAACCTAGTGGTCATTGCATGTGTGTTCTTTCCACAAACCACACATGGATCAACTAGTGGTCATTGCATGTATGTTCTTTTCCACAAACCACACATGGATCAATCAGTGTCATTGCATGTGTGTTCTTTCCACAAACCACATATGGATCAACCAGTGGTTCTTGCATGTGTGTTCTTTTCACAAACCACATGTGAACCCACTAGAGTCATTGCATGTGTGTTCTTATACTAAATCCAACACTAGAGTCATTACATGTGTGTTCTTTTCACAAACCACACATGGATCCACCACTGTTATTGCATGTGTGTTCTTTCCACAAACCACACATGGATCAACAAGTGGTCATTGCATGTGTGTTCTTTTCCACAAACCACATATGGATCAACCAGTGGTCATTGATTGTGTGTTCTTTCCACAAACCACATATGGATCAACCAGAGTCATTGCATGTGTGTTCTTTCCACAAACAACATAGTGATCCATTTGAGTAATTACATGTTTGTTTTTATACTAAAACCACAAACCAGCACTAGAGTCATTGCATGTGTGTTCTTTTCCACAAACCACACATGGATCCACCAGCATCATTGCATGTGTGTTCTTTTCCACAAACAACTTATGGATCAACCAGTGGTCATTGCATGTGTGTTCTTTTCCACAAACCACACATGGATCAAGTAGTGTCATTGCATGTGTGTTCTTTCCACAGACCACATATGGATCAACCAGTGGTCATTGCATGTGTGTTCTTTTCACATACCACACATGGATCCACTAGACTCATTGCATGTGTGTTCTTTTCCACAAACAACTTATTGATCAACTAGTGGTCATTGCATGTGTGTTCTTTTCCACAAACTACACATGGATCAAGTAGTGTCATTGCATGTGTGTTCTTTCCACAAACCACATATGGATCAACCAGTGGTCATTGCATGTGTGTTCTTTTCACATACCACATGTGAACCCACTAGAGTCATTGCATGTGTTTTCTTATACTAAAACCAACACTAGAGTCATTTCATGTGTGTTCCTTTCACAAACCACACATGGATCCACCACTGTCATTGCATGTGTGTTCTTTGCACAAACCACACATGGATCAACAAGTGGTCATTGCATGTGTGTTCTTTTCCACAAACCACATATGGATCAACCAGAGTCATTGCATGTGTGTTCTGTCCACAAACAACATTTGGATCCATTTGAGTAATTGCATGTTCTTATACTAAAACCACAAACCATCACTAGAGTCATTGCATGTGTGTTCTTTTCCACAAACCACACATGGATCCACTAGACTCATTGCATGTGTGTTCTTTTCCACAAACAACTTATGGATCAACCAATGGTCATTGCATGTGTGTTCTTTTCACAAACTACATGTGGACCCACTAGATTCATTGTAAGTGTGTTCTTATAATAAAACTAGCATTAGAGTCATTGCATGTGTGTTCTTTTCCACAAACCACATATGGATCAATTAGTGGTCATTGCATGTGTGTTCTTTTCCACAAACCACATATGGATCAACCAGTGGTCATTGCATGTGTGTTCTTTCCACAAACCACACATGGATCAACCAGTGATCATTGCATGTGTGTTCTTTTCCACAAACCACACATGGATCAAGCAGTGTCATTGCATGTGTGTTCTTTCCACAAACCACATATGGATCAACCAGTGGTCATTGCATGTGTGTTCTTTTCAGAAACCATATGTGAACCCACTAGAGTCATTGCATGTGTGTTCTTATACTAAAACCAACACTAGAGTCATTGCATGTGTGTTCTTTTCACAAACCACACATGGATCCACCAGTGGTCATTGCATGTGTGTTCTTTTCCACAAACCACATATGGATAAACCAGTGGGCATTGCATGTGTGTTCTTTCCACAAACCACATATGGATCCATTTGAGTAATTGCATGTTTGTTCTTATACTAAAAGGACAAACCAGCACTAGAGTCATTGCATGTGTGTTCTTTTCCACAAACCACGCATGGATCCACTAGACTCATTGCATGTGTGTTCTTTTCCACAAACAACTTATGGATCAACCAGTGGTCATTGCATGTGTGTTCTTTTCCACAAACCACACATGGATCAAGTAGTGTCATTGCATGTGTGTTCTTTCCACAAACCACATATGGATCAACCAGTGGTTATTGCATGTGTGTTCTTTTCACAAACCACATGTGAACCCACTAGAGTCATTGCATGTGTGTTCTTATACTAAATCCAACACTAGAGTCATTACATGTGTGTTCTTTTCACAAACCACACATGGATCCACCACTGTTATTGCATGTGTGTTCTTTCCACAAACCACACGTGGATCAACAAGTGGTCATTGCATATGTGTTCTTTTCCACAAACCACATTTGGATCAACCAGTGGTCATTGATTGTGTGTTCTTTCCACAAACCACATATGGATCAACCAGAGTCATTGCATGTGTGTTCTTTCCACAAACAACATAGTGATCCATTTGAGTAATTGCATGTTTGTTTTTATACTAAAACCACAAACCAGCACTAGAGTCATTGCATGTGTGTTCTTTTCAACAAACCACACATGGATCTACCAGAATCATTGCATGTGTGTTCTTTTCCACAAACAACTTATGGATCAACCAGTGGTCATTGCATGTGTGTTCTTTTCACAAACTACATGTGGATCAACCAGAGTCATTGCATGTGTGTTCTTTCCACAAACCACATATGGATCCATTTGAGTAATTGCATGTTTGTTCTTATACTAAAACCACAAACCAGCACTAGAGTCATTGTATGTGTGTTCTCTTCCACAAACCACACATGGATCCACTAGACTCATTGCATGTGTGTTCTTTTCCACAAACCACATATGGATCAACCAGTGGTCATTGCATGTGTGTTCTTTTCACAAACTACATGTGGACCCACTAGAGTCATTTTGTTTGATCTTATACTAAAACTAGCAGTAGAGTCATTGCATGTGTGTTCTTTTCCACAAACCACATATGGATCAACCAGTGGTCATTGCATGTGTGTTCTTTCCACAAACGACACATGGATAACCTAGTGGTCATTGCATGTGTGTTCTTTCCACAAACCACACATGGATCAACTAGTGGTCATTGCATGTATGTTCTTTTCCACAAACCACACATGGATCAATCAGTGTCATTGCATGTGTGTTCTTTCCACAAACCACATATGGATCAACCAGTGGTTCTTGCATGTGTGTTCTTTTCACAAACCACATGTGAACCGACTAGAGTCATTGCATGTGTGTTCTTATACTAAATCCAACACTAGAGTCATTACATGTGTGTTCTTTTCACAAACCACACATGGATCCACCACTGTTATTGCATGTGTGTTCTTTCCACAAACCACACATGGATCAACAAGTGGTCATTGCATGTGTGTTCTTTTCCACAAACCACATATGGATCAACCAGTGGTCATTGATTGTGTGTTCTTTCCACAAACCACATATGGATCAACCAGAGTCATTGCATGTGTGTTCTTTCCACAAACAACATAGTGATCCATTTGAGTAATTACATGTTTGTTTTTATACTAAAACCACAAACCAGCACTAGAGTCATTGCATGTGTGTTCTTTTCCACAAACCACACATGGATCCACCAGCATCATTGCATGTGTGTTCTTTTCCACAAACAACTTATGGATCAACCAGTGGTCATTGCATGTGTGTTCTTTTCACAAACTACATGTGGATCAACCAGAGTCATTGCATGTATGTTCTTTCCACAAACCACATATGGATCCATTTGAGTAATTGCATGTTTGTTCTTATACTAAAACCACAAACCAGCACTAGAGTCATTGCATGTGTGTTCTCTTCCACAAACCACACATGGATCCACTAGACTCATTGCATGTGTGTTCTTTTCCACAAACCACATATGGATCAACCAGTGGTCATTGCATGTGTGTTCTTTTCACAAACAACATGTGGACCCACTAGAGTCATTTTGTTTGATCTTATACTAAAACTAGCAGTAGAGTCATTGCATGTGTGTTCTTTTCCACAAACCACATATGGATCAACCAGTGGTCATTGCATGTGTGTTCTTTCCACAAACGACACATGGATAACCTAGTGGTCATTGCATGTGTGTTCTTTCCACAAACCACACATGGATCAACTAGTGGTCATTGCATGTATGTTCTTTTCCACAAACCACACATGGATCAATCAGTGTCATTGCATGTGTGTTCTTTCCACAAACGACATATGGATCAACCAGTGGTTATTGCATGTGTGTTCTTTTCACAAACCACATGTGAACCCACTAGAGTCATTGCATGTGTGTTCTTATACTAAATCCAACACTAGAGTCATTACATGTGTGTTCTTTTCACAAACCACACATGGATCCACCACTGTTATTGCATGTGTGTTCTTTCCACAAACCACACATGGATCAACAAGTGGTCATTGCATGTGTGTTCTTTTCCACAAACCACATATGGATCAACCAGTGGTCATTGATTGTGTGTTCTTTCCACAAACCACATATGGATCAACCAGAGTCATTGCATGTGTGTTCTTTCCACAAACAACATAGTGATCCATTTGAGTAATTACATGTTTGTTTTTATACTAAAACCACAAACCAGCACTAGAGTCATTGCATGTGTGTTCTTTTCCACAAACCACACATGGATCCACCAGCATCATTGCATGTGTGTTCTTTTCCACAAACAACTTATGGATCAACCAGTGGTCATTGCATGTGTGTTCTTTTCACAAACTACATGTGGATCAACCAGAGTCATTGCATGTGTGTTCTTTCCACAAACCACATATGGATCCATTTGAGTAATTGCATGTTTGTTCTTATACTAAAACCACAAACCAGCACTAGAGTCATTGCATGTGTGTTCTCTTCCACAAACCACACATGGATCCACTAGACTCATTGCATGTGTGTTCTTTTCCACAAACCACATATGGATCAACTAGTGGTCATTGCATGTGTGTTCTTTTCACAAACTACATGTGGACCCACTAGAGTCATTTTGTTTGATCTTATACTAAAACTAGCAGTAGAGTCATTGCATGTGTGTTCTTTTCCACAAACCACATATGGATCAACCAGTGGTCATTGCATGTGTGTTCTTTCCACAAACGACACATGGATAACCTAGTGGTCATTGCATGTGTGTTCTTTCCACAAACCACACATGGATCAACTAGTGGTCATTGCATGTATGTTCTTTTCCACAAACCACACATGGATCAATCAGTGTCATTGCATGTGTGTTCTTTCCACAAACCACATATGGATCAACCAGTGGTTATTGCATGTGTGTTCTTTTCACAAACCACATGTGAACCCACTAGAGTCATTGCATGTGTGTTCTTATACTAAATCCAACACTAGAGTCATTACATGTGTGTTCTTTTCACAAACCACACATGGATCCACCACTGTTATTGCATGTGTGTTCTTTCCACAAACCACACATGGATCAACAAGTGGTCATTGCATGTGTGTTCTTTTCCACAAACCACATATGGATCAACCAGTGGTCATTGATTGTGTGTTCTTTCCACAAACCACATATGGATCAACCAGAGTCATTGCATGTGTGTTCTTTCCACAAACAAAATAGTGATCCATTTGAGTAATTACATGTTTGTTTTTATACTAAAACCACAAACCAGCACTAGAGTCATTGCATGTGTGTTCTTTTCCACAAACCACACATGGATCCACCAGAATCATTGCATGTGTGTTCTTTTCCACAAACAACTTATGGATCAACCAGTGGTCATTGCATGTGTGTTCTTTTCACAAACTACATGTGGACCCACTAGAGTCATTGTATGTGTGTTCTTATACTAAAACTAGCATTAGAGTCATTGCATGTGTGTTATTTTCCACAAACCACATATGGATCAACCAGGGGTCATTGCATGTGTGTTCTTTTCCACAAACCACATATGGATCAACAAGTGGTCATTGCATGTGTGTTCTTTCCACAAACCACACATGGATCAACCAATGGTCATTGCATGTGTGTTCTTTTCCACAAACCACACATGGATCAAGCAGTGTCATTGCATGTGTGTTCTTTCCACAAACCACATATGGATCAACTAGTGGTCATTGCATGTGTGTTCTTTTCACAAACCACATGTGAACCCACTAGAGTCATTGCATGTGTGTTCTTATGCTAAAACCAACACTAGAGTCATTGCATGTGTGTTCTTTTCACAAACCACACATGGATCCACCACTGTCATTGCATGTGTGTTCTTTCCACAAACCACACATGGATCAACCAGTGGTCATTGCATGTGTGTTCTTTTCCACAAACCACATATGGATCAACCAGTGGGCATTGCATGTGTGTTCTTTTCACAAACAACATGTGGACCCACTAGAGTCATTTTGTTTGATCTTATACTAAAACTAGCAGTAGAGTCATTGCATGTGTGTTCTTTTCCACAAACCACATATGGATCAACCAGTGGTCATTGCATGTGTGTTCTTTCCACAAACGACACATGGATAACCTAGTGGTCATTGCATGTGTGTTCTTTCCACAAACCACACATGGATCAACTAGTGGTCATTGCATGTATGTTCTTTTCCACAAACCACACATGGATCAATCAGTGTCATTGCATGTGTGTTCTTTCCACAAACGACATATGGATCAACCAGTGGTTATTGCATGTGTGTTCTTTTCACAAACCACATGTGAACCCACTAGAGTCATTGCATGTGTGTTCTTATACTAAATCCAACACTAGAGTCATTACATGTGTGTTCTTTTCACAAACCACACATGGATCCACCACTGTTATTGCATGTGTGTTCTTTCCACAAACCACACATGGATCAACAAGTGGTCATTGCATGTGTGTTCTTTTCCACAAACCACATATGGATCAACCAGTGGTCATTGATTGTGTGTTCTTTCCACAAACCACATATGGATCAACCAGAGTCATTGCATGTGTGTTCTTTCCACAAACAACATAGTGATCCATTTGAGTAATTACATGTTTGTTTTTATACTAAAACCACAAACCAGCACTAGAGTCATTGCATGTGTGTTCTTTTCCACAAACCACACATGGATCCACCAGCATCATTGCATGTGTGTTCTTTTCCACAAACAACTTATGGATCAACCAGTGGTCATTGCATGTGTGTTCTTTTCACAAACTACATGTGGATCAACCAGAGTCATTGCATGTGTGTTCTTATACTAAAACTAGCATTAGAGTCATTGCATGTGTGTTCTTTTCCACAAACCACATATGGATCAACCAGGGGTCATTGCATGTGTGTTCTTTTCCACAAACCACATATGGATCAACAAGTGGTCATTGCATGTGTGTTCTTTCCACAAACCACACATGGATCAACCAATGGTCATTGCATGTGTGTTCTTTTCCACAAACCACACATGGATCAAGCAGTGTCATTGCATGTGTGTTCTTTCCACAAACCACATATGGATCAACTAGTGGTCATTGCATGTGTGTTCTTTTCACAAACCACATGTGAACCCACTAGAGTCATTGCATGTGTGTTCTTATGCTAAAACCAACACTAGAGTCATTGCATGTGTGTTCTTTTCACAAACCACACATGGATCCACCACTGTCATTGCATGTGTGTTCTTTCCACAAACCACACATGGATCAACCAGTGGTCATTGCATGTGTGTTCTTTTCCACAAACCACATATGGATCAACCAGTGGGCATTGCATGTGTGTTCTTTTCACAAACAACATGTGGACCCACTAGAGTCATTTTGTTTGATCTTATACTAAAACTAGCAGTAGAGTCATTGCATGTGTGTTCTTTTCCACAAACCACATATGGATCAACCAGTGGTCATTGCATGTGTGTTCTTTCCACAAACGACACATGGATAACCTAGTGGTCATTGCATGTGTGTTCTTTCCACAAACCACACATGGATCAACTAGTGGTCATTGCATGTATGTTCTTTTCCACAAACCACACATGGATCAATCAGTGTCATTGCATGTGTGTTCTTTCCACAAACGACATATGGATCAACCAGTGGTTATTGCATGTGTGTTCTTTTCACAAACCACATGTGAACCCACTAGAGTCATTGCATGTGTGTTCTTATACTAAATCCAACACTAGAGTCATTACATGTGTGTTCTTTTCACAAACCACACATGGATCCACCACTGTTATTGCATGTGTGTTCTTTCCACAAACCACACATGGATCAACAAGTGGTCATTGCATGTGTGTTCTTTTCCACAAACCACATATGGATCAACCAGTGGTCATTGATTGTGTGTTCTTTCCACAAACCACATATGGATCAACCAGAGTCATTGCATGTGTGTTCTTTCCACAAACAACATAGTGATCCATTTGAGTAATTACATGTTTGTTTTTACACTAAAACCACAAACCAGCACTAGAGTCATTGCATGTGTGTTCTTTTCCACAAACCACACATGGATCCACCAGCATCATTGCATGTGTGTTCTTTTCCACAAACAACTTATGGATCAACCAGTGGTCATTGCATGTGTGTTCTTTTCACAAACTACATGTGGATCAACCAGAGTCATTGCATGTGTGTTCTTTCCACAAACCACATATGGATCCATTTGAGTAATTGCATGTTTGTTCTTATACTAAAACCACAAACCAGCACTAGAGTCATTGCATGTGTGTTCTCTTCCACAAACCACACATGGATCCACTAGACTCATTGCATGTGTGTTCTTTTCCACAAACCACATATGGATCAACTAGTGGTCATTGCATGTGTGTTCTTTTCACAAACTACATGTGGACCCACTAGAGTCATTTTGTTTGATCTTATACTAAAACTAGCAGTAGAGTCATTGCATGTGTGTTCTTTTCCACAAACCACATATGGATCAACCAGTGGTCATTGCATGTGTGTTCTTTCCACAAACGACACATGGATAACCTAGTGGTCATTGCATGTGTGTTCTTTCCACAAACCACACATGGATCAACAAGTGGTCATTGCATGTATGTTCTTTTCCACAAACCACACATGGATCAATCAGTGTCATTGCATGTGTGTTCTTTCCACAAACCACATATGGATCAACCAGTGGTTATTGCATGTGTGTTCTTTTCACAAACCACATGTGAACCCACTAGAGTCATTGCATGTGTGTTCTTATACTAAATCCAACACTAGAGTCATTACATGTGTGTTCTTTTCACAAACCACACATGGATCCACCACTGTTATTGCATGTGTGTTCTTTCCACAAACCACACATGGATCAACAAGTGGTCATTGCATGTGTGTTCTTTTCCACAAACCACATATGGATCAACCAGTGGTCATTGATTGTGTGTTCTTTCCACAAACCACATATGGATCAACCAGAGTCATTGCATGTGTGTTCTTTCCACAAACAACATAGTGATCCATTTGAGTAATTACATGTTTGTTTTTATACTAAAACCACAAACCAGCACTAGAGTCATTGCATGTGTGTTCTTTTCCACAAACCACACATGGATCCACCAGAATCATTGCATGTGTGTTCTTTTTCACAAACAACTTATGGATCAACCAGTGGTCATTGCATGTGTGTTCTTTTCACAAACTACATGTGGACCCACTAGAGTCATTGTATGTGTGTTCTTATACTAAAACTAGCATTAGAGTCATTGCATGTGTGTTCTTTTCCACAAACCACATATGGATCAACCAGGGGTCATTGCATGTGTGTTCTTTTCCACAAACCACATATGGATCAACAAGTGGTCATTGCATGTGTGTTCTTTCCACAAACCACACATGGATCAACCAATGGTCATTGCATATGTGTTCTTTTCCACAAACCACACATGGATCAAGCAGTGTCATTGCATGTGTGTTCTTTCCACAAACCACATATGGATCAACTAGTGGTCATTGCATGTGTGTTCTTTTCACAAACCACATGTGAACCCACTAGAGTCATTGCATGTGTGTTCTTATGCTAAAACCAACACTAGAGTCATTGCATGTGTGTTCTTTTCACAAACCACACATGGATCCACCACTGTCATTGCATGTGTGTTCTTTCCACAAACCACACATGGATCAACCAGTGGTCATTGCATGTGTGTTCTTTTCCACAAACCACATATGGATCAACCAGTGGGCATTGCATGCGTGTTCTTTCCACAAACAACATATGGATCAACCAAAGTCATTGCATGTGTGTTCTTTCCACAAACCACATATGGATCCATTTGAGTAATTGCATGTTGGTTCTTATACTAAAAGGACACACCAGCACTAGAGTCATTGCATGTGTGTTCTTTTCCACAAACCACACATGGATCCACTAGACTCATTGCATGTGTGTTCTTTTCCACAAACAACTTATGGATCAACCAGTGGTCATTGCATGTGTGTTCTTTTCCACAAACCACACATGGATCAAGTAGTGTCATTGCATGTGTGTTCTTTCCACAAACCACATATGGATCAACCAGTGGTCATTGCATGTGTGTTCTTTTCACATACCACATGTGAACCCACTAGAGTCATTGCATGTGTTTTCTTATACTAAAACCAACACTAGAGTCATTTCATGTGTGTTCCTTTCACAAACCACACATGGATCCACCACTGTCATTGCATGTGTGTTCTTTGCACAAACCACACATGGATCAACAAGTGGTCATTGCATGTGTGTTCTTTTCCACAAACCACATATGGATCAACCAGTGGTCATTGATTGTGTGTCCTTTCCACAAACCACATATGGATCAACCAGAGTCATTGCATGTGTGTTCTTTCCACAAACAACATATGGATCCATTTGAGTAATTACATGTTCTTATACTAAAACCACAAACCAACACTAGAGTCATTGCATGTGTGTTCTTTTCCATAAACCACATATGGATCCACTAGACTCATTGCATGTGTGTTCTTTTCCACAAACAACTTATGGATCAACCAGTGGTCATTGCATGTGTGTTCTTTTCACAAACTTCATGTGGACCCACTAGAGTCATTATAAGTGTGTTCTTATACTAAAACTAGCATTAGAAACATTGCATGTGTGTTCTTTTTCACAAACCACATATGGATCAACTAGTGGTCATTGCATGTTTGTTCTTTTCCACAAACCACATATGGATCAACCAGTGGTCATTGCATGTGTGTTCTCTCCACAAACCACATATGGATCAACCAGAGTCATTGCATGTGTGTTCTTTCCACAAACCACATATGGATCTATTTGAGTAATTGCATGTTTGTTCTTATACTAAAAGGACAAACCAGCACTAGAGTCATTGCATGTGTGTTCTTTTCCACAAACCACACATGGATCCACTAGAGTCATTGCATGTGTGTTCTTTTCCACAAACCACACATGGATCCACTAGACTCATTGCATGGGTGTTCTTTTCCACAAACAACTTATGGATCAACCAGTGGTCATTGCATGTGTGTTCTTTTCAGAAACTACATGTGGACCCACTAGAGTCATTGTATGTGTGTTCTTATACTAAAACTAGCACTAGAGTCATTGCATGTGTGTTCTGTCCACAAACCACACATGGATCCACCACTGTCATTGCATGTGTGTTCTCTCCACAAACCACACATGGATCAACAAGTGGTCATTGCATGTGTGTTCTTTCCACAAACCACATATGGATCAACCAGTGGTCATTGCATGTGTGTTCTTTTCACAAACCACATATGGATCAACCAGTGGACATTGCATGTGTGTTCTTTCCACAAACCACATATGGATCCATTTGAGTCATTGCATGTTTGTTCTTATACTAAAACCATAAACCAGCACTAGACTCATTGCATGTGTGTTCTTTTCCACAAACCATACATGGATCCACTAGACTCATTGCATGTGTGTTCTTTTCCACAAACCACACATGGATCAAGCAGTGTCATTGCATGTGTGTTCTTTCCACAAACCACATATGGATCAACCAGTGGTCATTGCATGTGTGTTCTTTTCACAAACCACATATGGATCAACCAGTGGACATTGCATGTGTGTTCTTTTCCACAAACCACATGTGAACCCACTAGAGTCATTGCATGTGTTTTCTTTTCACAAACCACATATGGATCAACCAGTGGTCATTGCATGTGTGTTCTTTCCACAAACCACACATGGATCAACCAGTGGTCATTGCATGTGTGTTCTTTTCACAAACCACATATAGATCAACCAGTGGTCATTGCATGTGTGTTCTTTTCCACAAACCACATGTGAACCCACTAGAGGCATTGCATGTGTGTTCTTTTCACAAACCACATATGGATCAACCAGTGGTCATTGCATGTGTGTTCTTTCCACAAACCACACATGGATCAACCAGTGGTCATTGCATGTGGGTTATTTTCCACAAACCATTTATGGATCAACCAGTGGTCATTGCATGTGTGTTCTTTCCATAAACCACACATGGATCAACCAGTGGTCATTGCATGTGTGTTCTTTTCCACAAACCACAAATGGATCAACCACTGGTCATTGCATGTGTGTTCTTTTCACAAACCACATAGGACCCACTAGAGTCATTGCATGTGTGTTCTTATACTAAAACCAAAACTAGAGTCATTGCATGTGTTTTCTTTTCACAAACCACACATGGATCCACCACTGTCATTGCATGTGTGTTCTTTCCACAAACCACACATGGATCAACCAGTGGTCATTGCATGCGTGTTCTTTTCCACAAACCACATATGGATCAACCAGTGGTCATTGCATGTGTGTTCTTTCCACAAACCACATATGGATGAACCAGAGTCATTGCATGTGTGTTCTTTCCACAAACCACATATCGATCCATTTGAGTAATTGCATGTTTGTTCTTATACTAAAACCACAAACCAGCACTAGAGTCATTGCATGTGTATTCTTTTCTGCAAACCACACATGGATCCACTAGACTCATTGCATGTGTGTTCTTTTCCACAAACAACTTATGGATCAACCAGTGGTCATTGCATGTGTGTTCTTTTCACAAACTACATGTGGACCCTCTAGAGTCATTGTATGTGTGTTCTTATACTAAAACTAGCACTAGAGTCATTGCATGTGTGTTATTTTCTACAAATCACATATAGATCAACCAGTGGTCATTGCATGTGTGTTCTTTCCACAAACCACACATGGATCAACCAGTGGTCATTGCATGTGTGTTCTTTCCACAAACCACACATGGATCAACCAGTGCTCATTGCATGTGTGTTCTTTTCCACAAACCACACATGGATCAAGCAGTGTCATTGCATGTGTGTTCTTTCCACAAACCACATATGGATCAACCAGTGGTCATTGCATGTGTGTTCTTTTAACAAACCACATGTGAACCCACTAGAGTCATTGCATGTGTGTTCTTATACTAAAACCACCACTAGAGTCATTGCATGTGTGTTCTTTTCATAAACCACACATGGATCCACCACTGTCATTGCATGTGTGTTCTTTACACAAACCACACATGGATCAACCAGTGGTCATTGCATGTGTGTTCTTTTCTAGAAACCCCATATGGATCAACCAGTGGTCATTGCATGTGTGTTCTTTCCACAAACCACATATGGATCAACCAGAGTCATTGCATGTGTGTTCTTTTGATGACCCACAAGTATAGGGGTGTATCGCAGTATTTTTGATAAGTAAGAGTGTCGAACCCAACGAGAAGCAGAAGGTGCTGGCTAATGGTATGGATCAGGAATTCTCTGCAAATACTTAGCAAACGGATTTTTAGGGGTTTTCGATAAAGCAAGTAAACAAAGTACGAGTAAATAAAAGACAGTAGGAATAAATGCAGCAAGTGGCCCAATCCTTTATGCAACAAAGGACAAGCCGGTTGTATTTCTATAGATGATCAAACATTCTCGAGGACACATGGGAAGATTGTCAAGTGTTGTCGCTTCATATAGTCGATCAATATTCTCTAGCTTGCTAAGTGTTGTGTGGGTGAACCTATGCTAATGTACCGCCCCATCCAAGACTTATACATACTTGTGATTATAACCCTTGCAAACATCCATAAGTACAAGAAAGTAATTAAGGTAGAAACCTAACCACAACTTTAAACTCTAAGACCCTTACGTCCCTTGTGCAATGGTTTCCTAACGGGGGTTCAGGTTTCTGTCACTCCGGCAACCCCTACGATTAGTAGCCAAATACACAATGCATTCCCCTAGGCCCATATAGGTGAAGTGTCATGTAGTAGACGTTCACATGACACCACTAGAAGAAGTACACCACAACTTAAATAACAATCTATTGAATCTTTCTCAACGCGACTCCACTACTAAAAACAAGACTTCTCCCATGTCCTCAAGAACAAAACGAACTACTCACAAGACATCATATGGATCATGATCAGAGATGGAATAATGATGTATAACAATCTGAACATAAACAATAATTCAATGGTTCACTCAATAGCATCAACTACAAAGAGTAATCAACACCGGGAAAGTTTCCCCTATGAACTATGCAAGATTCAACGCAATTGTTACAACAATATGGAGATGGTGATGAGGGTGCTGGTGGTGATGATGGTGGTGAGGATGATGATGATGATCCCGATGAAGTCCAGCTTGATGGTGGTGTTGATGGCGACGATCTCCCCTCTCCGGGAAGGAATTCCCCCGACAGAAATCTGTCTGCTAGAGAGATATTTCTCTCTTGGTGTTTTCCGCCCTGCAGAGGCGGCGGAATCTTTCTGTGGTCGCTCCCCGAGTCTTAGGGTTTCGGGAGGTTGATATATGCTAGAGGGGAGAGGCTGGAGTGGGCCAGGGCGGCCACACCACTCCCAGGCGCAGCCTAGGCCTTCCCGCACCATGGGGTGGTGTGGGCCCCCTGTGGCCCACCTCCATTCTATCTTCTGGCATCCTTAGTCTTTTGGAAAAATAGGATTTTCCGTATATTTTCCCGGATTTTCTGATCTTCGCGAATTTTGCCTCCAAACAGCACCTTTTCCATCAGAATCCTGACTGCAGCGGTCCATGCTCCAAAAGTCATCAACCATGCAAAAATAGATGAAATAACATAAGTATCACCTCTCAATATGAAATATATCAATGAATAATAGCGAATTAAGACATAGAATAGTGATGCAAAATGGACGTATCAACTCCCCCAAGCTTAGACTTCGCTTGTCCCCAAGCGAAACTGAGCTCAATAAACATGACCTCAGGTTTATGGAGTGAAGAGTCGATAAAAGAATACAGACAAGAAGCATCACAATCATCAAATACATAGATCATAATAGAAGACAACTCACTATTATATAACTCAACTTGTAATAAGTAAAGGAAACACAATAAAGATACATAAAGTGAATTATAATTGGTAATGGCAAACTTAGCTCTTTGTCGAAGAATAGTTGATAATTTGCTGGAGTTCACAAATAACTTGTTTTTCAATGAAAGCTTTCAAAGTAGTAAACATCAGGATAAGAGCAATGTGCAAAACAAGGAACATAAGAAACATGATTGAATAAATCACCATATGAATGAATGAAACACATCAACTCAAAATACTTGCTGAGATAGAAGGGAATAGGTTTACTGACTCAATTACAAAGTAAAAGAAAGGCCCTTCAAAGAGGGAAGCAGGGATTGCAAGTCTCATAAAGAGCTCCCAAAAATTATGATACTTACTAGCTTTCAGCTCTCATTGCCCCTATCATAGGCATCTTTAGGTGATTAAGGTTAAAGTGACACAACTAAGAGGACATGCTTGACAAGTTATAAGTTGAAATCTCATGCCCCTTACTTATGAGTACCGATCCTCATGCTACTCAACTTCAGTCACGAGCAAGCTCTTGTCATTGTAAATACATGTGTATCATTGAGAACCGCCAACGGGGTACCCCTTGCACATGACACAGGAGCTATCCCATAATCAAAATGACAAGGCAAGCAAACAATGAGCATCTCAGTGATCTTTTTATTTGCTATTTGCATAGGTTTTTATTGCGGATGCTTCATAGAATGCTCACTATAGTTATGCTGCAAGTTTCCACCATGATTAGGCATGGCTTAGGCTAGCGGCCCAGACGTTTCTCTAACACACATATAAACTCCATGATCTTACAAGTTCCACTTTTATTTCACACCGCCGGGATCCATAAGCAAAAGAACATGATATCAACTAGGTACAAGTACCAATGAAGTGTTGAAAGCGGTCCCCATGATACATGGTTCGGCTAACTTCAACTCATAAAGCGCAAGCATATACGCAACAAAGAAGGACCCAATGGTTCAAGTTTATTAAATGCAAGAAAGTAAAGTGTGCCATCAAGTTCGTGAGAGCTTTAATCACTAATTTTCACATAACAAGTTTAATTTGGGAGGTAGATAAAACAATAATTTACTTGGAATAGCAATAATGCTACTAGGTAGGTATGGTGGACACAAATGGCAAAGGTTTTGGTTTAAAGGAGGTGGATGCACGAGAAGAATACCCTCTCAGTACAGGTTTTTGGCTAGCAAGGCTGGGTAGCAAGTACAAGAGTTGAAGGAAACAAACAAACATACAAGTGATAAATACAAACATGCAATCTTCCTTGGAAGCACAAAAGATCTTAATTAGAGAATACTAAACTTATGAGCAAGTCAAGAAAGAAAGATGATGAAATTATTTTTCTTTAGAGTACTTCTATCTTTTTCTTTCAACTCTCAAAAAGGTGTTGCTACTGACCAAGCCAGGTTTTCTAAAACCAACTAAATTAACTCAATGATCCCAAAGTGATACCAATACTAACAACAAGATCAATCATATAACCTGGAATTGAAAACTAATATATGCTATGCAAAAGGGTGAATGATTAGAACTTCTCATTAATACTCCATAACGGAAACTCACACCAAGGGATACATATCTAACGAGAGAGGGGACGCTTCCATAATGCAAACCATACTACAAAATAACTCCTCTATTCATGATATGACTCTACTAATAAGGTAAAAAGATAGAAGATAGTGATGTGATACCGCGACACTCCCCCAAGCTTGGAACAAACCAAGGGGAGGCCAAACTTGATGACGAATTACTCCTTTGGTGGTGGTGGTGTCTTCTCATCTTCGTCCGTATTCCAGGGTAAAGGCTTCCCATCAACAAAGGACATCGTGGTTTCCAACATCCTGAAACTTGCAGCAACACTTATGCGTTTAAATCTAGCCTCATACTCATAGTTTTGATTTTGAACGTCATAGAACTGTGCTTGCAGTTTGTTGGTTGTTTGGCGGAGTGAGAGGACTTCGTCTTTGAGTTCAGCAGTCTCCTTTTGGTGCTCGGTGATGAGTTCGGAGCAGATCTTATGGATGATATCCACTTCGCGCTCCGCCATCTTCCTGTACCTAAAGACTTCTTGCTCTAGTGCTTCCATCCTGTCCTCCAGACTTCCTTCACCTTTAGGGCCTTGAACCTCTTTAATCCGGACCTCCCCACCTTCGAGCAACAACTCCTTGGGATGAATCTTCAATTCTCTCATGTATGGGTTGATGATATCTTCTAAGGAATCTCCCTTGGATGATCTAGAGGAAGACATTGTGGCTCCAAATCTGGGATTCTACCTGGCAGAAACAGATCGAAACAAAAACACGACGAAAACATGATATACGAACCTCGGAAGATCCGGGGGGTTATATATTACGAAGTTTCATATCAAAAGGAAGGTACTAGGAGAAAATGAGTCGGAGGCAGAGTCCTGGGTGGACTCACCACCTGGTGGCGCGGCCAGGGGTGGGCCCGTGCCACAGGGTGGTGTGAGCCACCCTGACTCCGTTTCCATCCCTTTTTCGCTTTGTAGCTTTCCTTATTGACTGAAAACTACAAAAATATAGTTGGATTGTATTTTCGCAGAACTTTTCTTACCAGAACTATTACCTAGTTGGAAAAGGACTCTGCAGTTCTCTAAATTTGGTATTTAGTGGATCCTTCCGGAGTCACCACTTGAATATCATTGATATCTTCATATTCATACACTTATTACTTGAGTCATAAAACCCTTCTTTTCCTTATTACACCATTGTCTCCACTTCCTGGAAATTTCTTTCAGACAAAACTTCACGCAATTCTCATTAGCAACATTAGTATAAGTGAAGTGATAAAACCTTTTTAGTCCAACTTCAACTGAAAACCATCAAAACAAAAGCTACTGAAGCAACTCCTTCCAAAAACCCAAAAAGAATTCAAAAAGGAAATCGAATAAAGAAGCAAATGCAAGAGTGGCAAAATCTGTCAAAACAGACTAGAAGGTAAATATCAATTTTTTAGAAAATCTTCTGTTGCTCAAATCAAAAAGTGCAAAACTAAAGAAAGTTAAATAACAACCTGGGGCAGAAGCACAAAAAATTACAGGTCAATCCGACATACAGAGATCTCTCACGAATTTTTACGGTGAAGGACAAAAATCTGTTTCGGGACAGCAACTTCCCCAAATATTACTTCTCTCTCATTAGAGGTTGATCTTGACACAAAAACCAAAAAAAACGGATAAGGAGCGGTTATTACCGAAGTAATAACTTCCAAGACTCAAAGAAACAAAAATAAACTGAAAGCAAAAACAAATTGGGTTGTCTCCCATAAAGCTCTTTCTTTATAGCCTTTAAGATGGGCATGATAATTTTGAAGAAGCTCTCATAGGGATATGGATTGAAGTGAAAGAGAGCATTAAGAAGCAAAAACACACACATTTAAGTCTAACCCACTTCCTATGCAAGGGGATTTTGTAAACAAACAAGTTATTGAAACCAAAGGCAACTTGCATAAAAAGGCAAAAGAAGTGCAACATAAAAACTTTCAACATAAAACAAGGAAACTTGATATTATTGAGATGCATAAGAACACTTTTCCCTCTCTCATAATAACTTTCAGTATCATGCATAAACTTAACAATATAACTATCACAAGAACCATCATAGCAATGATCACTTATTCTAACAGAAAACACGGGAATATTAGCTCTCATAACACTACTTTGTGAAACAATATTAGAGGTATCCTTACAAAGGATAGTGTGTCCCTCTTTTTCATACTTAGTGACAAAGTCTTTCACATTTGCTACTATAGGTTCATCAACCATTTGTTTATCAGGTTCAACAGCTTTACTAGTACTTTCATTAACCATACTAGCTATCATAGAATATTCCTTTACCTTAACTGGCAAAGGCACTTTCTCAATATAAGGTTCAGGTAAAACATGATTAGCAGTATAAACTTCAGTATTTCTTGAAGGAACACTCTTAGCAATATCTTTATAAGGTTCATGATACTTATTCCACTTCTTTTTAGGCACTTCAATATAGGAAGCAAAAGCCTTAAAATAAGAAGCAATAGCTTGAGAGTCTAGACCATAAGTATTTTTAATACTTTGAAAGTCATCAGTTCCCATAAAAGATTCAATGCATTAATAATCATAATTTATACCCGACTCTCTACCTTTGTCATTCTCCCAAGCTTCAACATTGTCTTGGATACGATCTAGAAGGTCCCATTTAGCTTCTTCTTCCATACGAGTGAATGATCCAGCACAAGAAGCATCCAATAAATCTTTGTCATGTAGAGGGAGCCTTGCATAAAAGTTATTGATAATAATATTGTTGGGGAGCTCATGAATGGGACATTTGAGCATTAGTAACTTCAATCTCCCCCAAGCTTGAGCTGTACTCTCTCCATCAAGAGGCCAAAAATTGTATATTTGATTCCGATCTTTATGAATCTCACTAGGAGGATAAAACTTTGAATAAAAGAGAGGCACTATTTCCTCCCATTCCAGAGCTTGACCATTCTTCAGCAGCTTATACCATTCCTCAGCTCTTCCTTTCAGTGATAATGAGAATAACTTCTTCTTAACTTGATCTGTAGTAATACCTGCACACTTGAACAACCCGCATAATTCGTGTATAAAGAGTAAATGATCACCGGGATGGACAGTTCCATCCCCAACATAGTAGTTATCTATAACACGATCAATAATTCTTGTAGGTATTTTGAAAACATCTTTCTCAGCAGGTGGTGTCTTATCTACTACCTTAGCAGTGGTAGTAGCATGACCAAATAAGAAACTCAGCGAATTATCCATAACGAAAATAAAGCAACTAACAGAAGTAAACAATACTGACAGTAGAAGTTTCCTTTACCAGTTCCACTTTCCAATAGCGCTTCACTCCCCGGCAACAGCGCCAGAAAATAGTCTTGATGACCCACAAGTATAGGGGGTGTATCGCAGTATTTTCGATATGTAAGAGTGTCGAACCCAACGAGGAGCAGAAGGTGCTGGCTAGTGGTATGGATCAGGAATTCTCTGCAAATACTTAGCAAACGGATTTTTAGGGGTTTTCGATAAAGAAAGTAAACAAAGTACGAGTAAATAAAAGACAGTAGGAATAAATGCAACAAGTGGCCCAATCCTTTATGCAGCAAAGGACAAGCCGGTTGTATTTCTATAGATGACCAAATGTTCTCGAGGACACATGGGAAGACTGTCAAGTGCTTTCACTTCATATAGTCGATCAATCTTCTCTAGCTTGCTAAGTGTTGTGTGGGTGAACCTATGCTAATGTACCGCCCCATCCAAGACTAATACATACTTGTGATTATACCCCTTGCAAACATCCGTAAGTAAAAGAAAGTAATTAAGGTAGAAACCTAACCATAGCGTTAAACTCTAAGACCCTTACGTCCCTTGTGCAATGGTTTCCTAACGGGGGTTTAGGTTTCTGTCACTCCGGCAACCCCTACGATTAGTAGCCAAATACACAATGCATTCCACTAGGCCCATATAGGTGAAGTGTCATGTAGTCGACGTTCACATGACACCACTAGAAGAAGTACACCACAACTTAAATAACAATCTATTGAATCTTTCTCAACGCAACTCCACTACTAGCAACAAGACTTCTCCCATGTCCTCAAGAACAAAACGAACTACTCACAAGACTAAACATAAACAATAATTCAATGGTTCACTCAATAGAATCAACTACAAAGAGTAATCAACACCGGGAAAGTTTCCCCTATGAACTATGCAAGATTCAACGCAATTGTTGCAGCAATATAGAGATGGTGATGAGGGTGCTGGTGCTGATGAAGGTGGTGAGGATGATGATGATGATGCTGATGAAGTCTAGCTTGATGGTGGTGTTGATGGCGACGATCTCCCCTCTCCGGGAAGGAATTCCCCCGGCAGAAATCTGTCTTCCGGAGAGATCTTTCTCTCTCGGTGTTTTCCGCCCTGCAGAGGCGGCGGAATCTTTCTGTGGTCGCTCCCCAAGGCTTAGGGTTTCGGGAGGTTGATATACGCTAGAGGGGAGAGGATGGAGTGGGCCAGGGCGGCCACACCACTCCCAGGCGCGGCCTAGGCCTGCCCGCGCCATGGGGTGGTGTGGGCCCCCTGTGGCCCACCTCCACTCCATCTTCTGGCATCCTTAGTCTTCTAGAAAAATAGGATTTTCCGTCTATTTTCCCGGATTTTCTGATCTTCACGAATTTTGCCTCCAAACAACACCTTTTCCATCAGAATCCTGACTACAGCGGTCCATGCTCCAAAAGTCATCAACCATGCAAAAATAGATGAAATAACATAAGTATCACCTCTCAATACGAAATATATCGATGAATAATAGCGAATTAAGACATAGAATAGTGATGCAAAATGGACGTGTCATCTTTCGACAAACCACATATGGATCCATTTGAGTAATTGCATGTTTGTTCTTATACTAAAACCACAAACCAGCACTAGAGTCATTACATGTGTGTTCTTTTCCACAAACCATACATGGATCCACTAGACTCATTGCATGTGTGTTCTTTTCCACAAACAACTTATGGATCAACCACTGGTCATTGCATGTGTGTTATTTTCACAAACTACATGTGGACCCACTAGAGTCATTGTATGTGTGTTCTTATACTAAAACTAGCACTAGAGTCATTGCATGTGTGTTCTTTCCACAAACCACATATGGATCAACCAGTGGTCATTGCATGTGTGTTATTTTCCACAAACCACATATGGATGAACCAGTGGTCATTGCATGTGTGTTCTTTCTGCAAACCACACATGGATCAACCAGTGGCCATTGCATGTGTGTTCTTTTCCACAAACCACACATGGATCAAGAAGTGTTGTTGCATGTGTGTTCTTTCCACAAACCACATATGGATCAACCAGTGGTCATTACATGTGTGTTCTTTTCACAAACCACATGTGAACCCACTAGAGTCATTGCATGTGTGTTCTTATACTAAAACCAACACTAGAGTCATTGCATGTGTGTTCTTTTCACAAACCACACATGGATCCACCACTGTCATTACATGTGTGTTCTTTCCACAAACCACACATGGATCAACAAGTGGTCATTGCATGTGTGTTCTTTTCCACAAACCACATATGGATCAACCAGTGGTCATTGCATGTGTGTTCTTTCCACAAACCACATATGGATCAACCAGAGTCATTGCATGTGTGTTCTTTTCCACAAACCATTTATGGATCAAATAGTGGCATTGCATGTGTGTTCTTTCCACAAACCACACATGGATCAACCAGCGGTCGTTGCATGTGTGTTCTTTTCCACAAACCACATATGGATCAACAAGTGGTCATTGCATGTGTGTTCTTTCCACAAACCACTTATGGATCAACCAGTGTCATTGCATGTGTGTTCTTTCCACAAACCACATATGGATCCATTTGAGTCATTACATGTTTGTTCTTATGCTAAAACCACAAACCAGCACTAGACTCATTGCATGTGTGTTCTTTTCCACAAACCACACATGGATCCACTAGACTCATTGCATGTGTGTTCTTTTCCACAAACAACTTATGGATCAACCAGTGGTCTTTGCATGCGTGTTCTTTTCCAGAAACCACATATGGATCAACCAGTGGTCATGGCATGTGTGTTCTTTCTACAAACCACATATGGATCAACCAGTGGTTATTGCATGTGTGTTCTTTCTACAAACCACACATGGATCAACCAGTGGTCATTGCATGTGTGTTCTTTTCCACAAACCACACATGGATCAAGCAGTGTCATTGCATGTGTGTTCTTTCCACAAACCACATATGGATCAACCAGTGGTCATTGCATGTGTGTTCTTTTCACAAACCACATGTGAACCCACTAGAGTCATTGCATGTGGTATCTTATGCTAAAACCAACACTAGAGTCATTGCATGTGTGTTCTTTTCACAAACCACACATGGATCCACCACTGTCATTGCATGTGCGTTCTTTCCACAAACCACACACGGATCAATGAGTGGTCATTGCATGTGTGTTCTTTTCCACAAACCACATATGGATCAACAAGTGGTCATTGCATGTGTGTTCTTTCCACAAACCACACATGGATCAACCAGTGGTCATTGCATGTGTGTTCTTTTCCACAAACCACACATGGATCAAGCAATGTCATTGCATGTGTGTTCTTTCCACAAACCACATATGGATCAACCAGTGGTCATTGCATGTGTGTTCTTTTCACAAACCACATGTGAACCCACTAGAGTCATTGCATGTGTGTTCTTATGCTAAAACCAACACTAGAGTCATTGCATGTGTGTTCTTTTCACAAACCACACATGGATCCACCACTGTCATTGCATGTGCGTTCTTTCCACAAACCACACATGGATCAACCAGCGGTCGTTGCATGTGTGTTCTTTTCCATAAACCACATATGGATCAACAAGTGGTCATTGGATGTGTGTTCTTTCCACAAACCACTTATGGTTCAACCAGTGTCATTGCATGTGTGTTCTTTCCACAAACCACATATGGATCCATTTGAGTCATTGCATGTTTGTTCTTATGCTAAAACCACAAACCAGCACTAGACTCATTGCATGTGTGTTCTTTTCCACAAACCACACATGGATCCAATAGACTCATTGCATGTGTGTTCTTTTCCACAAACAACTTATGGATCAACCAGTGGTCTTTACATGCGTGTTCTTTTCCAGAAACCACATATGGATCAACCAGTGGTCATGGCATGTGTGTTCTTTCTACAAACCACATATGGATCAACCAGTGTCATTGCATGTGTGTTCTTTCCACGAACTACATATGGATCCATTTGAGTCACTACATGTTTGTTCTTATACTAAAACAACAAACCAACACTAGAGTCATTGCATGTGTGTTCTTTTCCACAAACCACACATGGATCCACTAGACTCATTGCATGTGTGTTCTTTTCCACAAACAACTTATGGATCAACTAGTGGTATTTGCATATGTGTTCTTTTCCACAAACCACACATGGATCCACTAGACTCATTGCATGTGTGTTCTTTTCCACAAACAACTTATGGATCAACCAGTGGTCATTGCATGTGCGTTCTTTTCAAAAACTACATGTGGACCCACTAGAGTCATTGTATGTGTGTTCTTATACTAAAACTAGCACTAGAGTCATTGCATGTGTGTTCTTTTCCACAAACCACATATGAATCAACCAGTGGTCATTGCATGTGTGTTCTTTCCACAAACCACACATGGATCAACTAGTGGTCATTGCATGTGTGTTCTTTCCACGAACCACACATGGATCAACCAGTGGTCATTGGATGTGTGTTCTTTTCCACAAACCACACATAGATCAATCAGTTTCATTGAATGTGTGTTCTTTCCACAAACCACATATGGATCAACCAGTGGTCATTGCATGTGTGTTCTTTTCACAAACCACATGTGAACCCACCAGAGTCATTGCATGTGTGTTCTTATACTAAATCCAACACTAGAGTCATTGCATGTGTGTTCTTTTCACAAACCACACATGGATCCACCACTGTCATTGCATGTGTGTTCTTTCCACAAACCACACATGGATCAACAAGTGGTCATTGCATGTGTGTTCTTTTCCACAAACCACATATGGATCAACCAGTGGTCATTGATTGTGTGTTCTATCCACAAACCACATATGGATCAACCAGAGTCATTGCATGTGTGTTCTTTCCACAAACAACATATGGATCCATTTGAGTAATTACATGTTTGTTCTTATACTAAAACCACAAACCAGCACTAGAGTCATTGCATGTGTGTTCTTTTCCACAAACCACACATGGATCCACTAGACTCATTGCATGTGTGTTCTTTTCCACAAACAACTTATGGATCAACCAGTGGTCATTGCATGTGTGTTCTTTTCACAAACTAAATGTGGACCCATAGAGTCATTGTATGTGTGTTCTTATACTAAGACTAGCATTAGAGTCATTACATGTGTGTTCTTTTCCACAAACCACATATGGATCAACCAGGGATCATTGCATGTGTGTTCTTTTCCACAAACCACATATGGATCAACAAGTGGTCATTGCATGTGTGTTCTTTCCACAAACCACACATGGATCAACCAGTGGTCATTGCATGTGTGTTCTTTTCCACAAACCACACATGGATCAAGCAGTGTCATTGCATGTGTGTTCTTTCCACAAACCACATATGGAACAACCAGTGGTCATTGCATGTGTGTTATTTTCACAAACCATATGTGAACCCACTAGAGTCATTGCATGTGGTATCTTATGCTAAAACCAACACTAGAGTCATTGCATGTGTGTTCTTTTCACAAACCACACATGGATCCACCACTGTCATTGCATGTGCGTTCTTTCCACAAACCACACATGGATCAATGAGTGGTCATTGCATGTGTGTTCTTTTCCACAAACCACATATGGATCAACAAGTGGTCATTGCATGTGTGTTCTTTCCACAAACCACACATGGATCAACCAGTGGTCATTGCATGTGTGTTCTTTTCCACAAACCACACATGGATCAAGCAATGTCATTGCATGTGTGTTCTTTCCACAAACCACATATGGATCAACCAGTGGTCATTGCATGTGTGTTCTTTTCACAAACCACATGTGAACCCACTAGAGTCATTGCATGTGTGTTCTTATGCTAAAACCAACACTAGAGTCATTGCATGTGTGTTCTTTTCACAAACCACACATGGATCCACCACTGTCATTGCATGTGCGTTCTTTCCACAAACCACACATGGATCAACCAGCGGTCGTTGCATGTGTGTTCTTTTCCATAAACCACATATGGATCAACAAGTGGTCATTGGATGTGTGTTCTTTCCACAAACCACTTATGGATCAACCAGTGTCATTGCATGTGTGTTCTTTCCACAAACCACATATGGATCCATTTGAGTCATTGCATGTTTGTTCTTATGCTAAAACCACAAACCAGCACTAGACTCATTGCATGTGTGTTCTTTTCCACAAACCACACATGGATCCAATAGACTCATTGCATGTGTGTTCTTTTCCACAAACAACTTATGGATCAACCAGTGGTCTTTACATGCGTGTTCTTTTCCAGAAACCACATATGGATCAACCAGTGGTCATGGCATGTGTGTTCTTTCTACAAACCACATATGGATCAACCAGTGTCATTGCATGTGTGTTCTTACCACGAACTACATATGGATCCATTTGAGTCACTACATGTTTGTTCTTATACTAAAACAACAAACCAGCACTAGAGTCATTGCATGTGTGTTCTTTTCCACAAACCACACATGGATCCACTAGACTCATTGCATGTGTGTTCTTTTCCACAAACAACTTATGGATCAACTAGTGGTATTTGCATATGTGTTCTTTTCCACAAACCACACATGGATCCACTAGACTCATTGCATGTGTGTTCTTTTCCACAAACAACTTATGGATCAACCAGTGGTCATTGCATGTGCGTTCTTTTCAAAAACTACATGTGGACCCACTAGAGTCATTGTATGTGTGTTCTTATACTAAAACTAGCACTAGAGTCATTGCATGTGTGTTCTTTTCCACAAACCACATATGAATCAACCAGTGGTCATTGCATGTGTGTTCTTTCCACAAACCACACATGGATCAACTAGTGGTCATTGCATGTGTGTTCTTTCCACGAACCACACATGGATCAACCAGTGGTCATTGGATGTGTGTTCTTTTCCACAAACCACACATAGATCAATCAATGTCATTGCATGTGTGTTCTTTCCACAAACCACATATGGATCAACCAGTGGTCATTGCATGTGTCTTCTTTTCACAAACCACATGTGAACCCACCAGAGTCATTGCATGTGTGTTCTTATACTAAATACAACACTAGAGCCATTGCATGTGTGTTCTTTTCACAAACCACACATGGATCCACCACTGTCATTGCATGTGTGTTCTTTGCACAAACCACACATGGATCAACAAGTGGTCATTGCATGTGTGTTCTTTTCCACAAACCACATATGGATCAACCAGTGGTCATTGGTTGTGTGTTCTTTCCACAAACCACATATGGATCAACCAGAGTCATTGCATGTGTGTTCTTTCCACAAACAACATATGGATCCATTTGAGTAATTACATGTTTGTTCTTATACTAAAACCACAAACCAGCACTAGAGTCATTGCTTATGTGTTCTTTTCCACAAACCACACATGGATCCACTAGACTCATTGCATGTGTGTTCTTTTCCACAAACAACTTATGGCTCAACCAGTGGTCATTGCATGTGTGTTCTTTTCACAAACTACATGTGGACCCACTAGAGTCATTGTAAGTGTGTTCTTATACTAAAACTAGCATTAGAGTCATTACATGTGTGTTCTTTTCCACAAACCACATATGGATCAACCAGGGGTCATTGCATGTGTGTTCTTTTCCACAAACCACATATGGATCAACC
This sequence comes from Avena sativa, assembly GCA_916181665.1. Lineage (NCBI taxonomy): Eukaryota > Viridiplantae > Streptophyta > Magnoliopsida > Poales > Poaceae > Avena > Avena sativa. Next base: position 692,886,879 of record OV702289.1, read on the forward strand.
AGTGGTCATTGCATGTGTGTTCTTTCCACAAACCACACATGGATCAACCAGTGGTCATTGCATGTGTGTTCTTTTCCACAAACCACACATGGATCAAGCAGTGTCATTGCATGTGTGTTCTTTCCACATACCACATATGGATCAACCAGTGGTCATTGCATGTGTGTTCTTTTCACAAACCACATGTGAACCCACTAGAGTCATTGCATGTGTATTCTTATGCTAAAACCAACACTAGAGTCATTGCATGTGTGTTCTTTTCACAAACCACACATGGATCCACCACTGTCATTGCATGTGTCTTCTTTCCACAAACCACACATGGATCAACCAGTGGTCATTGCATGTGTGTTCTTTTCCACAAACCACATATGGATCAACCAGTGGGCATTGCACGTGTGTTCTTTCCACAAACAACATATGGATCAACCAGAGTCATTGCATGTGTGTTCTTTCCACAAACCACATATGGATCCATTTGAGTAATTGCATGTTTGTTCTTATACTAAAAGGACAAACCAGCACTAGAGTCATTGCATGTGTGTTCTTTTCCACAAACCACACATGGATCCACTATACTCATTGCATGTGTGTTCTTTTCCACAAACAACTTATGGATCAACCAGTGGTCATTGCATGTGTGTTCTTTTCCACAAACCACACATGGATCAAGTAGTGTCATTGCATGTGTGTTCTTTCCACAGACCACATATGGATCAACCAGTGGTCATTGCATGTGTGTTCTTTTCACAAACCACATGTGAACCCACTAGAGTCATTGCATGTGTTTTCTTATACTAAAACCAACACTAGAGTGATTGCATGTGTGTTCTTTTCACAAACCACCCATGGATCCACCACTGTCATTGCATGTGTGTTCTTTCCACAAACCACACATGGATCAACAAGTGGCCATTGCATGTGTGTTCTTTTCCACAAACCACATATGGATCAACCAGTGGTCATTGAATGTGTGTTCTTTCCACAAACCACATATGGATCAACCAGAGTCATTGCATGTGTGTTCTTTCCACAAACCACATATGGATCCATTTGAGTAATTGCGTGTTTGTTCTTATACTAAAACCACAAACCAGCACTAGAGTCATTGCATGTGTGTTCTATTCCACAAACCACACATGGATCCACTAGACTCATTGCATGTGTGTTCTTTTCCACAAACAACTTATGGATCAACCAGTGGTCATTGCATGTGTCTTCTTTTCACAAACTACATGTGGACCCACTAGAGTCATTTTGTCTGTTCTTATACGAAAACTAGCAGTAGAGTCGTTGCATGTGTGTTCTTTTCCACAAACCACATATGGATCAACCAGGGGTCATTGCATGTGTGTTCTTTTCCACAAACCACATATGGATCAACCTATGGTCATTGCATGTGTGTTGTTTCAGAAACCACGCATGGATCAACCAGTGGTCATTTCATGTGTGTTCTTTTCCACAAACCACACATGGATCAAGTAGTGTCATTGCATGTGTGTTCTTTCCACAAACCACATATGGATCAACCAGTGGTCATTGCATGTGTGTTCTTTTCACAAACCACATGTGAACCCACTAGAGTCATTGCATGTGTGTTCTTATACTAAAACCAACACTAGAGTCATTGCATGTGTGTTCTTTTCACAAACCACACATGGATCCACCACTGTCATTGCATGTGTGTTCTTTCCACAAACCACACATAGATCAACCAGTGGTCATTGCATGTGTGTTCTTTTCCACAAACCACATATGGATCAACCAGTGGTCATTGCATGTGTGTTCTTTCCACAAACCACATATGGATCAACCAGAGTCATTGCATGTGTGTTCTTTCCACAAACCACATATGGATCCATTTGAGTCATTGCATGTTTGTTCTTATGCTAAAACCCAAAACCAGCACTAGACTCATTGCATGTGTGTTCTTTTCCACAAACCACACATGGATCCACTAGACTCATTGCATGTGTGTTCTTTTCCACAAACAACTTATGGATCAACCAGTGGTCTTTGCATGTGTGTTCTTTTCCACAAACCACATATGGATCAACCAGTGGTCATGGCATGTGTGTTCTTTCCACAAACCACATATGGATCAACCAGTGTCATTGCATGTGTGTTCTTTCCACGAACTACATATGGATCCATTTGAGTCACTGCATGTTTGTTCTTATACTAAAACAACAAACCAGCACTAGAGTCATTGCATGTGTGTTCTTTTCCACAAACCACACATGGATCCACTAGACTCATTGCATGTGTGTTCTTTTCCACAAACAACTTATGGATCAACTAGTGGTCTTTGCATGTGTGTTCTTTTCCACAAACCACACATGGATCCACTAGACTCATTTCATGTGTGTTCTTTTCCACAAACGACTTATGGATTAACCAGTGGTCATTGCATGTGCGTTCTTTTCACAAACTACATGTGGACCCACTAGAGTAATTGTATGTGTGTTCTTATACTAAAACTAGCACTAGAGTCATTTCAAGTGTGTTGTTTTCCACAAACTACATATGAATCAACCAGTGGTCATTGCATGTGTGTTCTTTCCACAAACCACACATGGATAACCTAGTGGATATTGCATGTGTGTTCTTTCCACAAACCACACATGGATGAACCAGTGGTCCTTGCATGTGTGTTCTTTTCCACAAACCACACATGGATCAATCAGTGTCATTGCATGTGTGTTCTTTCCACAAACCACATATGGATCAACCAGTGGTTATTGCATGTGTGTTCTTTTCACAAACCACACGTGAACCCACTAGAGTCATTGCATGTGTGTTCTTTTCACAAACCACACATGGATCCACCACTGTCATTGCATGTGTGTTCTTTCCACAAACCACACATGGATCAACAAGTGGTCATTGCATGTGTGTTCTTTTCCACAAACCACATATGGATCAACCAGTGGTCATTGATTGTGTGTTCTTTACACAAACCACATATGGATCAACCAGAGTCATTGCATGTGTGTTCTTTCCACAAACAACATAGGGATCCATTTGAGTAATTACATGTTTGTTTTTATACTAAAACCACAAACCAGCACTAGAGTCATTGCATGTGTGTTCTTTTCCACAAACCACACATGGATCCACTAGACTCATTCCATGTGTGTTCTTTTCCACAAACAACTTATGGATCAACCAGTGGTCATTGCATGTGCGTTCTTTTCACAAACTACATGTGGACCCACTAGAGTCATTGTATGTGTGTTCTTATACTAAAACTAGCACTAGAGTCATTGCATGTGTGTTCTTTTCCAAAACTACATATGAATCAACCAGTGGTCATTGCATGCATGTTCTTTCCACAAACCACACATGGATAACCTAGTGGTCATTGCATGTGTGTTCTTTCCACAAACCACACAAGGATCAACCAGTGGTCATTGCATGTGTGTTCTTTTCCACAAACCACACATGGATCAATTAGTGTCATTGCAGGTGTGTTCTTTCCACAAACCACATATGGATCAACCAGTGGTCATTGCATGTGTGTTCTTTTCACAAACCACATGTGAACCCACTAGAGTCATTGCATGTGTGTTCTTATACTAAATCTAACACTAGAGTCATTGCATGTGTGTTCTTTTCACAAACCACACATGGATCCACCACTGTCATTGCATGTGTGTTCTTTCCACAAACCACACATGGATCAACAAGTGGTCATTGCATGTGTGTTCTTTTCCACAAACCACATATGGATCAACCAGTGGTCATTGATTGTGTGTTCTTTCCACAAACCACATATGGATCAACCAGAGTCATTGCATGTGTGTTCTTTCCACAAACAACATAGGGATCCATTTGAGTAATTACATGTTTGTTTTTATACTAAAACCACAAACCAGCACTAGAGTCATTGCATGTGTGTTCTTTTCCACAAACCACACATGGATCCACTAGACTCATTGCATGTGTGTTCTTTTCCACAAACAACTTATGGATCAACCAGTGGTCATTGCATGTGTGTTCTTTTCACAAACTACATGTGGACCCACTAGAGTAATTGTATGTGTGTTCTTATACTAAAACTAGCATTAGAGTCATTGCATGTGTGTTCTTTTCCACAAACCACATATGGATCAACCAGGGGTCATTGCATGTGTGTTCTTTTCCACAAACCACATATGGATCAACAAGTGGTCATTGCATGTGTGTTCTTTCCACAAACCACACATGGATCAACCAGTGGTCATTGCATGTGTGTTCTTTTCCACAAACCACACATGGATCAAGAAGTGTCATTGCATGTGTGTTCTTTCCACAAACCACATATGGATCAACTAGTGGTCATTGCATGTGTGTTCTTTTCACAAACCACATGTGAACCCACTAGAGTCATTGCATGTGTGTTCTTATGCTAAAACCAACACTAGAGTCATTGCATGTGTGTTCTTTTCACAAACCACACATGGATCCACCACTGTCATTGCATGTGTGTTCTTTCCACAAACCACACATGGATCAACCAGTGGTCATTGCATGTGTGTTCTTTTCCACAAACCACATATGGATTAACCAGTGGGCATTGCATGTGTGTTCTTTCCACAAACAACATATGGATCAACCAAAGTCATTGCATGTGTGTTCTTTCCACAAACCACATATGGATCCATTTGAGTAATTGCATGTTGGTTCTTATACTAAAAGGACACACCAGCACTAGAGTCATTGCATGTGTGTTCTTTTCCACAAACCACACATGGATCCACTAGACTCATTGCATGTGTGTTCTTTTCCACAAACAACTTATGGATCAACCAGTGGTCATTGCATGTGTGTTCTTTTACACAAACCACACATGGATCAAGTAGTGTCATTGCATGTGTGTTCTTTCCACAAACCACATATGGATCAACCACTGGTCATTGCATGTGTGTTCTTTTCACATACCACATGTGAACCCACTAGAGTCATTGCATGTGTTTTCTTATACTAAAACCAACACTAGAGTCATTTCATGTGTGTTCCTTTCACAAACCACACATGGATCCACCACTGTCATTGCATGTGTGTTCTTTGCACAAACCACACATGGATCAACAAGTGGTCATTGCATGTGTGTTCTTTTCCATAAACCACATATGGATCAACCAGTGGTCATTGATTGTGAGTTCTTTCCACAAACCACATATGGATCAACCAGATTCATTGCATGTGTGTTCTTTCCACAAACAACATATGGATCCATTTGAGTAATTGCATGTTCTTATACTAAAACCACAAACCAGCACTAGAGTCATTGCATGTGTGTTCTTTTCCACAAACCACACATGGATCCACTAGACTCATTGCATGTGTGTTCTTTTCCACAAACAACTTATGGATCAACCAGTGGTCATTGCATGTGTGTTGTTTTCACAAACTACATGTGGACCCACTAGAGTCATTGTAAGTGTGTTCTTATACTAAAACTAGCATTAGAGTCATTGCATGTGTGTTCTTTTCCACAAACCACATATGGATCAACCAGTGGTCATTGCATGTGTGTTCTTTTCCACAAACCACATATGGATCAACCAGTGGTAATTGCATGTATGTTCTTTTCCACAAACCACATATGGACCAACCAGTGGTCATTGCATGTGTGTTCTGTCCACAAACCACACATGGATCAACCAGTGGTCATTGCATGTGTGTTCTTTTCCACAAACCACACATGGATCAAGTAGTGTTATTGCATGTGTGTTCTTTCCACAAACCACATATGGATCAACCAGTGGTCATTGCATGTGTGTTCTTTTCACAAACCACATGTCAACCCACTAGAGTCATTGCATGTGTGTTCTTATACTAAAACCAACACTAGAGTCATTGCATGTGTGTTGTTTTCACAAACCACACATGGATCCACCATTGTCATTGCATGTGTCTTCTTTCCACAAACCACACATGGATCAACCAGTGGTCATTGCATGTGTGTTCCTTTCCACAAACCACATATGGATCAACCAGTGGGCATTGCATGTGTAGGGTCCCCAACCTTTAATAAGATTGAGCCCCCTGTGTTTGCAATGCTAGTCCCTGGATCAATAGCTAGCATCCACAGTTTAGATGTAATATCAAGAAACAAAGGTCATAATACAACTTTATAACCAGGAATAAAATAATTTTATTACATCAAACATAGCTCATTGGCTATTTACATTACATTGAAGCGGAATAACTATAAGCATGGGGTCCTTCATCTTCAAAGTGCCACAGGCAGATGTTGGTTGTAGACTTTGTAATCCTAATCAATCAATCTTCACTAAAATCAATCAAACCTGCAACATTACAAGTTACACCAACAAGGGTCAATACATTTGAATTGTATTGGCAAGTGATACTTTGGTAGTATGGTGGAGTCTATCATCTATATGCATTTGGCTAAGTGGAGTTGAGGCTTGCATTGCTCAAAATAGATTTTTCCTTAACATTTTGAAAACACTAAGCTTTTGTTTGGCACAAAACTTTCCCAAGGCATCTACCAATCAAAGACTGAAGATCCTTCTCGAGGCATCTACCAATCAAAGACTGAAGATCCTTTAACCCTTGTTCACCCACAAGTTTTATTTAGAAATTGGAGTGATGAGATTCTTGAAGCTTCCATGTCTTGATGCTCATATTGTCCTTTACCAGGGACATGGCTAAGTACTTAGGTTTTACACTCTGCAGAGGTGGTGCACTTTCCCCACAAGACTTGGTTTCCCAAGACAAGATCCTTCAGAAGCCTTTCCTTAGTCAAATGGACGTGCTCCAACCTATCATTCCCACTACCACCAACTGTCCAAGAGACTAAGTTCTAGCAACCTAAGATCATGGCAGAGCCCATATTGCCAAGTGGTTGCACTTGAAGCTTCTCAACATTTGACATCGCAAATCTCTTTGTTCCTGGGTGGCCATCCACAAGTGAGATACACAAGCCAGGTCATGGCCTTGTGAACCACTCAACACAAACCATTCCTTCCATTCCACCCAGGTGATTCATTCACTTAGTTGTTTTATTAAACAAAACATAAGTCCACAGACTTAGTAATTTTTCATAGCATGAATATATATTCCACCCTTGTTTTCTATTAGCTAAGCTAAGCATGAAGGTAGTAGGAATCTTAACTTAGGAAATTTCTACTAAGGCTTCATCTATTAGGTTTTCCCATAGCAAGGTCTATACTTAGCAAAATAAAATCCATGCAAGATTTACTTAGCAAAAACACTAATGCATAGTGAAAATAATGGGACAAAAGATATGAAGCATCACTTGCCTTTTTGGTAGAGTATATAGGTTCACTCCTTGATCTTGCTAGTCTCACACTTCACTACAAGTCAATCAAGCAAACACAATTCAATTCACATTCCAAACCAAAGTCAAACAAACAATTTCTCACACACAAAGTAATGGGATCTAAGTCATGCATAAGTATGCAAAGGTTGGTTCTATTGTAAGGATGGTCTTCACTAGGCTTCTAAACTTTGTAAGTTCCAAATTGGTCATTTACCAAAATGGCAAAGTCAAAGAAATGCATGCAAGCATGCCAAGCTTTGTTTTGTTTGAAAAAGTGGTTCCTAGTGGGTCATAGACATTGGAGTACACCTAATGGTCATTTGGTCAAGTGGCAAAGTCATTTGCTAAAGGTTTCACTACAAATCTATTTTCAAAACAAAGTGTTATTTTATGGGGTGAAGAAATATTTTTACTAAGGCATTAGCCTATAGGGTTCACCAAATGAGTTGCTATTGCAAAACTTGGTGTTTGGGTCAGTAGGTTTGGTCTAAACCATTTTCTCAAAGTTTTCTTTACAAAAACATTTTCATAAACAAAACAATAGTTTTATTTAGTTAGAAATGGACTAAACCAAGTAATCCATTCTAAACTTTTCCAAATTCATTTTTTCCAAAACATGGGTTGGTTCCTAGGGTCAGTAAGGTCACAACAAACCAATTTGCAAAGGTTTTAACCCTAAAATCATTTTTAAACAAATTTTCTACTCTAAACAAGCAATCAAATGTTTCTGCAAAATCAACCAATCTAACCAATACTATTTGCTAAACCAAGTGTAGGGTTGGTTAAGGCTTGTTCTCCTGAATCCAACGACATAAAATTTGTAATTTTTGGATGTGTGGATCCAAAGATACAAGGGTTTGAAAATGGCACTTAAATCTGTTTTCAAATCTGTTTTTAAACAGAACAGGGGACACGCGGCAGTATTCTATTGGACGGTACCGGTTCGGCCGGATCGTGGCTGTGGGGCGTTGGATCAAATCTAATCGCACGGTCCAGAAAGCATACCTCTTCGCGACTAAGTGGATCTATCCTATTCGTTCGATCTAAATCGAATGGCTGTAACTGCCTGGCCAAAAAGCAGCGGCGCTGACGGTGGCTAGCGGCGGCGGAGCTGTCGGTCGACGACGGAGGCGACGCTACAGGAGGTGAGGGAGAGAGGGAAGATGCTCACCGGGCTCAGGGGGTCATGGCGATGCTCGAGGAGGTGTTGGTCGGGCGAGGGGCGCTCGGGGTCAGGTGGAATCTCTCGCCGGAGTTCGTGGCGGCGTCGGGAGCTTCGGCTTGACGACGGGGATGGGGCTGCTGTCCACCAGAGGGCAAGAAACCGATGCGGTTAGATGCGCAAGGACACGACGAACGTGTGTGCGTGAACGATAAGGCGTGGGGCGGTCTGGTTCACCTGGGAGACGTCGCCGGAGAAGAACCAGACGGCGGCGATGCTGGTGGTTGTCGAGGTCGAGGATAGGGGCTCCCTAGGACAAACGAATAGCATTATTAGGTCCGCGAGAGCACGGCGGTCATCATCGTATCCATGGGGAAGAGAGGGGTGGTCGGATTTTACCGGAGGAACTCGACGGAGAAAGAGGCAGACGGCGGCGCTCAGAAGCTTGATGTAGTCGACGCTCTGGGGCGCCCGCGGGTGAGCTGCGGCTACAGAAGGGTCCGCTGGGGAATGCTGAGCACAGCTGCGTGCTCGAGGAGGAAGGAGGGGGCGTGTGCTGGCTAGAATCGGCGAGGGAAGTCGTCGGAGCAGCGGCGGTTTGGGAAGAAATTGGAGCGGCCTGGGGGCGAGCTCGGGGGAGGAGACAGAGGGAAACGGGGGAGAGAACGCTGGCGTTTTATCGAGCATGGTCAAGGCGAGGAGTTACTCAGGCATTAAGGCGAATTAAGGTCGCGGAATCAACTGCAGAAACGGCGACGAGGAGGGGGAGAAGGGGTCGTGCGGGTGAGGAAGAAGAGCAGTAGAGGTGGGGTCCAGACGTCAGCGGGAAATGAAAGGAGAGGGAGGGTCCACTGGTCAGTCTCTGTCTGGGTGCGGTTCTGAGTGGAAAGAAACGCTTCGGGGAGGGGGAGAAGACTGGGCTGGACTGGGCTGCTGTTGGGCCAAATTGGGTTGGGTCTGTCCTTTTCTTATTTTTTTCTGTCTGCCTTCTTTTTCCTTTTCTAAATCTTTTTCTGTTTTGAATTTCAATCAATAATTTCAAACATTCAAACCATTCAAACAATTCAAACAAACAATCAACTTTGTACTTTTAATTTGGTTCTGTTTATCAACATAATCCAAATCTCAAAATAAAATAATATTTTTATTCTTTTTAGGATCCATTTAATAATTAAATAAAATGGATCTTTAGTTATTTAATTAATAAAATTTCCATTCAAATTCTTTAAACTTCCCAATTCCTTTCAGTAGGTTTTTATTTGTTTATTTGGTTCAAATAATTCATATTGAATTATTTGGAAAGTATTCTAATATGATTTATTAATCATTTAAGATTGGGTAATTGTTTTAATTCCAATGGAAATTAATATAGTTTTAATTCCCAAATTTTTATTTGGAAGTTTTATTTTATTTAAGTTGATTAAACAACTTTTACTCCACTTGGGTGAATTCCAAATATCATTTTCTCATGTATTCTTATTTAGAGATTTGTCCTTATTAAGATAGGGATAGAATGGTTATTGCCATTTTATTTTTATTTGGAATATTCTTTATCCTTTTATTTTATTTGTATTGGGATTATATTCACTCCATTTACTTAATGGATTAGGCCAAGATTTGATTTGGTCTTTAAATATTCTTTATTTAACATTTTTATCTTTGTCTTATAAAATCCATATCTTTTTATTTATAGATCCAAACTTGGTGATTCCAATTTGTGAAATCTTATTTATTATTTGTTTATCCTTTTGAATCCTTTTAGGATCTATTGTTCACCACTTGGTATGGGTTTTTGGTAAGGGCTTTATTAGCTTTGGAAATTCAATTTCCTTATCTTATTAAAATCATAAGATTTTACTTATGGTTCCAAATTAAGTGAAACCAACTTCTATGGTCTTACTTGATACTTTGTGAATATTTGTTGATCAATTTTGGTATGGATCAAATCCATGGATTTGGAGATAACTTGGAAATGATTTTTCTTCCATTAGGGTTTAGGGTTTTGGATTTATTTTCCAAGTGTTCAAATTTCCAGATACATTCATTGAGGAATGCATTTCTCTTGATTTGGATTTTGTTGGATTCAAACTTTAGCCAAAGTTTGTTCTGGATGGGATTTTTAAGTTTCCTTTTAGAAACAAAAGTTTCTTTTCACCCTGATTTTCAACAAAGATTTATTTTGTTTATTTATTTTTCACATTACAAGATTTGGAAAATCTTGGGATGTGACAGGCTACCACCCTTAAAATAAATCTCGGCCCGAGATTTGGGGAGGCTAGGGGTTACAAGCAGGCTCAGAACAACTAGGGTACTACCACCCTTAAAAATTTTCCAACTAAACTACATCTTAGCTTGCTTGGAATCTTGGAAAACTTCTCTGGGCTACCTTCTGTATAGTGTCCTTTGTTTCCACACTTGACTCATGGGCCAAGGTTGAGCTTCTCCATAGGCTTGTTCAACTTTTCTGGACAATTGTTTGCATAATGGCCTAGTTCCTTGCATTTGAAACAGGTTATAAGTTTGAGGTCTTGAGGTGGCTTCTCTGGACAATATGATGCATAATGTCCTAACTCCTTGCAGTGTTTGCACATCACTTGGCTAATATCCTTCCTCATCTTGGGTTTCACTAGCTTTTGTTTGTCTTCTTGGCTCTTTTTATTTTCTGGGCATTCATTGGCATAATGACCCATCTCTTTGCATTTGAAACATTGCACTTGTGTAATATCCTTCTTGCTAGTGTTGAGGCATTTCTTCTTATTCTTCTTGGGTCTCTCCAAAGCTAGGGGTTCTTCTAGTTCATGTTCTTCATAGGTGGGGGATCTTTCTCTCTTCTTGGGACATTTATCTTCATGCTCCTTGGTTGCATGGTCCTTGATTCCACAAGTATTGCTAACTTGGGTTCCTTCTAAATTAGCATCTTTGTCATCCTTGTTGTCATTAGCTCCTTGGGAAAAGTTTTCTCTCATGTTGATCATTTGAGTAACCAATCCTTGCAACAATTGGGATTGAAGTTTCAAAATCCTTTGTATGGCTGGGTCTAATCCATTGTTGTTGGCTAGAAGCTGAGTTGTCTCTTGGCTCAACTGGTTTTGGGTTGCTATGAGTTCTCTCATGTGCTTCTCTTGGTTGTTGTTGTCACCATACTTGATGTTGGAGTTTCTTGGGGAAGTCATCTGTTTGGGTTGGGTTGGGATTAGAATAGGCAAAAGGTTTTTCTAAGGAAATAATTCTAATCACACACAACACAATTCACACAAGCAATGTGTAAGCAATCATAAACAAACACTCCACTCAATCAACAAGTTTTCAAGCACATTTTTAGGCAACCAAAAATAATTTTTGTTACACCACATAAGTTGGTGTGTTAGACTTAACTATAATATGGTGGTCCATCTATATGGTTCACTTGTGATCCTTCCATCCTTGGTTGATTCTTCTTGAAAAGATCTTTGTATCCTTGGAGAATTCTTGTGTCTTGGTCACAAAACTTCAAAGGTGATGATGGCTCCTTCTAAGTTGTTTTTCCTTAGTCTTCAAGTCTTGAGTAACATTTCTTGTCTCACTTGTAGTCTTTGGTGAACATGTTGAAGATGTTGAAGTCATTAGAGTTGAAGAAGTTGAAATCATTAGAGTTGATGAAGTTGAAGATGTCCTTTGCACATGGTGAAGTCTTTGGTCAAAGGGTAGGTTTTTCCATTAAGTTTGAAGTAGAAGAGAAGTAGAGTTGAAACCAAAATGGTTGAGGCAAGAGTTTACAAGATTGTTTTATAAATAAGTTTTGGAATAAGACAACTCCTATTGTCTAAGGGTTTTTGTCCAATCCTAGGGTTTACAAATCCTACAGGCAACACAATGCTCTGATACCATCTGTAGGGTCCCCAACCTTTAATAAGATTGAGCCCCCTGTGTTTACAATGCTAGTCCCTGGATCAATAGCTAGCATCCACAGTTTAGATGTAATATCAAGAAACAAAGGTCATAATACAACTTTATAACCAGGAATAAAATAATTTTATTACATCAAACATAGCTCATTGGCTATTTACATTACATTGCAGCGGAATAACTATAAGCATGGGGTCCTTCATCTTCAAAGTGCCACAGGCAGATGTTGGTTGTAGACTTTGTAATCCTAATCAATCAATCTTCACTAAAATCAATCAAACCTGCAACATTACAAGTTACACCAACAAGGGTCAATACATTTGAATTGTATTGGCAAGTGATACTTTGGTAGTATAGTGGAGTCTATCATCTATATGCATTTGGCTAAGTGGAGTTGAGGCTTGCATTGCTCAAAATAGATTTTTCCTTAACATTTTGAAAACACTAAGCTTTTGTTTGGCACAAAACTTTCCCAAGGCATCTACCAATCAAAGACTGAAGATCCTTCTCGAGGCATCTACCAATCAAAGACTGAAGATCCTTTAACCCTTGTTCACCCACAAGTTTTATTTAGAAATTGGAGTGATGAGATTCTTGAAGCTTCCATGTCTTGATGCTCATATTGTCCTTTACCAGGGACATGGCTAAGTACTTAGGTTTTACACTCTGCAGAGGTGGTGCACTTTCCCCACAAGACTTGGTTTCCCAAGACAAGATCCTTCAGAAGCCTTTCCTTAGTCAAATGGATGCGCTCCAACCTATCATTCCCACTACCACCAACTGTCCAAGAGACTAAGTTCTAGCAACCTAAGATCATGGCAGAGCCCATATTGCCAAGTGGTTGCACTTGAAGCTTCTCAACATTTGACATCGCAAATCTCTTTGTTCCTGGGTGGCCATCCACAAGTGAGATACACAAGCCAGGTCATGGCCTTGTGAACCACTCAACACAAACCATTCCTTCCATTCCACCCAGGTGATTCATTCACTTAGTTGTTTTATTAAACAAAACATAAGTCCACAGACTTAGTAATTTTTCATAGCATGAATATATATTCCACCCTTGTTTTCTATTAGCTAAGCTAAGCATGAAGGTAGTAGGAATCTTAACTTAGGAAATTTCTACTAAGGCTTCATCTATTAGGTTTTCCCATAGCAAGGTCTATACTTAGCAAAATAAAATCCATGCAAGATTTACTTAGCAAAAACACTAATGCATAGTGAAAATAATGGGACAAAAGATATGAAGCATCACTTGCCTTTTTGGTAGAGTATATAGGTTCACTCCTTGATCTTGCTAGTCTCACACTTCACTACAAGTCAATCAAGCAAACACAATTCAATTCACATTCCAAACCAAAGTCAAACAAACAATTTCTCACACACAAAGTAATGGGATCTAAGTCATGCATAAGTATGCAAAGGTTGGTTCTATTGTAAGGATGGTCTTCACTAGGCTTCTAAACTTTGTAAGTTCCAAATTGGTCATTTACCAAAATGGCAAAGTCAAAGAAATGCATGCAAGCATGCCAAGCTTTGTTTTGTTTGAAAAATTGGTTCCTAGTGGGTCATAGACATTGGAGTACACCTAATGGTCATTTTGGTCAAGTGGCAAAGTCATTTGCTAAAGGTTTCACTACAAATCTATTTTCAAAACAAAGTGTTATTTTATGGGGTGAAGAAATATTTTTACTAAGGCATTAGCCTATAGGGTTCACCAAATGAGTTGCTATTGCAAAACTTTGTGTTTGGGTCAGTAGGTTTGGTCTAAACCATTTTCTCAAAGTTTTCTTTACAAAAACATTTTCATAAACAAAACAATAGTTTTATTTAGTTAGAAATGGACTAAAGCAAGTAATCCATTCTAAAATTTTCCAAATTCATTTTTTCCAAAACATGGGTTGGTTCCTAGGGTCAGTAAGGTCACAACAAACCAATTTGCAAAGGTTTTAACCCTAAAATCATTTTTAAACAAATTTTCTACTCTAAACAAGCAATCAAATGTTTCTGCAAAATCAACCAATCTAACAAATACCATTTGCTAAACCAAGGGTAGGGTTGGTTTGGGCTTGTTCTCCTGAATCCAACGACATAAAATTTGTAATTTTTGGACGTGTGGATCCAAAGATACAAGGGTTTGAAAATGGCACTTAAATCTGTTCGTCGTCGGAGCAGCGGCGGTTCGGGGAGAAATTGGAGCGGCCTGGGGGCGAGCTCGGGGGAGGAGACAGAGGGAAACGGGGGAGAGAACGCTGGCGTTTTATCGAGCATGGTCAAGGCGAGGAGTTACTCAGGCATTAAGGCGAATTAAGGTCGCGGAATCAACTGCAGAAACAGCGACGAGGAGGGGGAGAAGGGGTCGTGCGGGTGAGGAAGAAGAGCAGTAGAGGTGGGGTCCAGACGTCAGCGGGAAATGAAAGGAGAGGGAGGGTCCACTGGTCAGTCTCTGTCTAGGTGCGGTTCTGAGTGGAAAGAAATGCTTCGGGGAGGGGAGAAGACTGGGCTGGACTGGGCTGCTGTTGGGCCAAATTGGGTTGGGTCTGTCCTTTTCTTATTTTTTTTCTGTCTGCCTTCTTTTTCCTTTTCTAAATCTTTTTCTGTTTTGAATTTCAATAAATAATTTCAAACATTCAAACCATTCAAACAATTCAAACAAACAATCAACTTTGTACTTTGAATTTGGTTCTGTTTATCAACATAATCCAAATCTCAAAATAAAATAATATTTTTATTCTTTTTAGGATCCATTTAATAATTAAATAAAATGGATCTTTAGTTATTTAATTAATAAAATTTCCATTCAAATTCTTTAAACTTCCCAATTCCTTTCAGTAGGTTTTTATTTGTTTATTTGGTTCAAATAATTCATATTGAATTATTTGGAAAGTATTCTAATATGATTTATTAATCATTTAAGATTGGGTAATTGTTTTAATTCCAATGGAAATTAATATAGTTTTAATTCCCAAATTTTTATTTGGAGGTTTTATTTTATTTAAGTTGATTAAACAACTTTTACTCCACTTGGGTGAATTCCAAATATCATTTTCTCATGTAGTCTTATTTAGAGATTTGTCCTTATTAAGATAGGGATAGAATGGTTATTGCCATTTTATTTTTATTTGGAATATTCTTTATCCTTTTATTTTATTTGGATTGGGATTATATTCACTCCATTTACTTAATGGATTAGGCCAAGATTTGATTTGGTCTTTAAATATTCTTTATTTAACATTTTTATCTTTGTCTTATAAAATCCATATCTTTTTATTTATAGATCCAAACTTGGTGATTCCAATTTGTGAAATCTTATTTTTTTTATCCTTTTGAATCCTTTTAGGATCTATTGTTCACCACTTGGTATGGGTTTTTGGTAAGGGCTTTATTAGCTTTGGAAATTCAATTTCCTTATCTTATTAAAATCATAAGATTTTACTTATGGTTCCAAATTAAGTGAAACCAACTTCTATGGTCTTACTTGATCCTTTGTGAATATTTGTTGATCAATTTTGGTATGGATCAAATCCATGGATTTGGAGATAACTTGGAAATGATTTTTCTTCCATTAGGGTTTAGGGTTTTGGATTTATTTTCCAAGTGTTCAAATTTCCAGATACATTCATTGAGGAATGCATTTCTCTTGATTTGGATTTTGTTGGATTCAAACTTTAGCCAAAGTTTGTTCTGGATGGGATTTTTAAGTTTCCTTTTAGAAACAAAAGTTTCTTTTCACCCTGATTTTCAACAAAGATTTATTTTGTTTATTTATTTTTCACATTACAAGATTTGGAAAATCTTGGGATGTGATAGCATGTGTGTTCTTTCCACAAACAACATATGGATCAACCAGAGTCATTGCATGTGTGTTCTTTCTACAAACCACATATAGATCCATTTGAGTAATTGCATGTTTGTTCTTATACTAAAAGGACAAACCAACACTAGAGTCATTGCATGTGTGTTCTTTTCCACAAACCACACATGGATCCACTAGACTCATTGCATGTGTGTTCTTTTCCACAAACAACTTATGGATCAACCAGTGGTCATTGCATGTGTGTTCTTTTCCACAAACCACACATGGATCAAGTAGTGTCATTGCATGTGTGTTCTTTCCACAAACCACATATGGATCAACCAGTGGTCATTGCATGTGTGTTCTTTTCACAAACCACATGTGAACCCACTAGAGTCATTGCATGTGTTTTCTTATACTAAAACCAACACTAGAGTCATTGCATGTGTGTTCTTTTCACAAACCACCCATGGATCCACCACTGTCATTGCATGTGTGTTCTTTCCACAAAACACACATGGATCAACAAGTGGCCATTGCATGTGTGTTCTTTTCCACAAACCACATATGGATCAACTAGTGGTCATTGAATGTGTGTTCTTTCCACAAACCACATATGGATCAACCAGAGTCATTGCATGTGTGTTCTTTCCACAAACCACATATGGATCCATTTGAGTAATTGCATGTTTGTTCTTATACTAAAACCACAAACCAGCACTAGAGTCATTGCATGTGTGTTCTTTTCCACAAACCACACATGGATCCACTAGACTCATTGCATGTGTGTTCTTTTCCACAAACAACTTATGGATCAACCAGTGGTCATTGCATGTGTGTTCTTTTCACAAACTACATGTGGACCCACTAGAGTCATTTTGTCTGTTCTTATACTAAAACTAGCAGTAGAGTCATTGCATGTGTGTTCTTTTCCACAAACCACATATGGATCAACCAGGGGTCATTGCATGTGTGTTCTTTTCCACAAACCACATATGGATCAACCTATGGTCATTGCATGTGTGTTCTTTCCACAAACCACACATGGATCAACTAGTGGTCATTTCATGTGTGTTCTTTTCCACAAATCACACATGGATCAAGTAGTGTCATTGCATGTGTGTTCTTTCCACAAACCACATATGGATCAACCAGTGGTCATTGCATGTGAGTTCTTTTCTCAAACCACATGTGAACCCACTAGAGTCATTGCATGTGTGTTCTTATACTAAAACCAACACTAGAGTCATTGCATGTGTGTTCTTTTCACAAACCACACATGGATCCACCACTGTCATTGCATGTGTGTTCTTTCCACAAACCACACATAGATCAACCAGTGGTCATTGCATGTGTGTTCTTTTCACAAACTACATGTGGACCCACTAGAGTCATTGTATGTGTGTTCTTATACTAAAACTAGCACTAGAGTCATTGCATGTGTGTTCTATCCACAAACCACACATGGATCCACCACTGTCATTGCATGTGTGTTCTCTCCACAAACCACACATGGATCAACAAGTGGTCATTGCATGTGTGTTCTTTCCACAAACCACATATGGATCAACCAGTGGTCATTGCATGTGTGTTCTTTTCACAAACCACATATGGATCAACCAGTGGACATTGCATGTGTGTTCTTTCCACAAACCACATATGGATCCATTTGATTCATTGCATGTTTGTTCTTATACTAAAACCACAAACCAGCACTAGACTCATTGCATGTGTGTTCTTTTCCACAAACCACACATGGATCAAGCAGTGTCATTGCATGTGTGTTCTTTCCACAAACCACACATGGATCAACCAGTGGTCATTGCATGTGTGTTCTTTCCACAAACCACACATGGATAAACCAGTGGTCATTGCATGTGTGTTCTTTTCACAAACCACATATAGATCAACCAGTGGTCATTGCATGTGTGTTCTTTTCACAAACCACATATAGATCAACCAGTGGTCATTGCATGTGTGTTCTTTTCCACAAACCACATGTGAACCTACTAGAGTCATTGCATGTGTGTTCTTTTCACAAACCACATATAGATCAACCAGTGGTCATTGCATGTGTGTTCTTTTCCACAAACCACATGTGAACCTACTAGAGTCATTGCATGTGTGTTCTTTTCACAAACCACATATGGATCAACCAGTGGTCATTTCATGTGTGTTATTTCCACAAACCACGCATGGATCAACCAGTGGTCATTGCATGTGGGTTCTTTTCCACAAACCATTTATGGATCAACCAGTGGTCATTGCACGTGTGTTCTTTCCACAAACCACACATGGATCAACCAGTGGTCATTGCATGTGTGTTCTTTTCCACAAACCACAAATGGATCAACCAGTGGTCATTGCATGTGTGTTCTTTCCACAAACCACTTATGGATCAACCAGTGTCATTGCATGTGTGTTCTTTCCACAAACCACATATGGATCCATTTGAGTCATTGCATGTTTGTTCTTATACTAAAACCACAAACCAGCACTAGACTCATTGCATGTGTGTTCTTTTCCAGAAACCACACATGGATCCACTAAACTCATTGCATGTGTGTTCTTTTCCACAAACAACTAATGGATCAACCAGTGGTCTTTGCATATGTGTTGTTTTCTACAAACCACATATGGATCAACCAGTGGTCATGGCATGTGTGTTCTTTCCACAAAGCACATATGGATCAACCAGTGTCATTGCATGTGTGTTCTTTCCACGAACCACATATGGATCCATTTGAGTCATTGCATGTTTGTTCTTATACTAAAACAACAAACCAGCACTAGAGTCATTGTATGTGTGTTCTTTTCCACAAACCACACATGGATCCACTAGACTCATTGCATGTGTGTTCTTTTCCACAAACAACTTATGGATCAACCAGTGGTCATTGCATGTGTGTTCTTTTCACAAACTACATGTGGACCCACTAGAGTCATTGTAAGTGTGTTCTTATACTAAAACTAGCATTAGAGTCATTGCATGTGTGTTCTTTTCCACAAACCACATATGGATCAACTAGTGGTCATTGCATGTGTGTTCTTTTCCACAAACCACATATGGATCAACCAGTGGTCATTGCATGTGTGTTCTTTCCACGAACCACATATGGATCCATTTGAGTCATTGCATGTTTATTCTTATACTAAAACAACAAACCAGCACTAGAGTCATTGCATGTGTGTTCTTTCCACAAACCACACATGGATCCACTAGACTCATTGCATGTGTGTTCTTTTCCACAAACAACTTATGGATCAACCAGTGGTCGTTGCATATGTGTTCTTCTCACAAACTACATGTGGACCCACTAGAGTCATTGTAAGTGTGTTCTTATACTAAAACTAGCATTAGAGTCATTGCATGTGTGTCCTTTTCCACAAACCACATATGGATCAACCAGTGGTCATTGCATGTGTGTTCTTTTCCACAAACCACATATGGATCAACCAGTGGTCATTGCATGTGTGTTCTTTCCACAAACCACACATGGATCTACCAGTGGTCATTGCATGTGTGCTCTTTTCCACAAACCCCACATGGATCAAGCAGTGTCATTGCATGTGTGTTCTTTCCACAAACCACATATGGATCAACCAGTGGTCATTGCATGTGTGTTGTTTTCACAAACCACATGTGAACCCACTAGAGTCATTGCATGTGTGTTCTTATACTAAAACCAACACTAGAGTCATTGCATGTGTGTTCTTTTCACAAACCACACATGGATCCACCACTGTCATTGCATGTGTCTTCTTTCCACAAACCACACATGGATCAACCAGTGGTCATTGCATGTGTGTTCCTTTCCACAAACCACATATGGATCAACTAGTGGGCATTGCATGTGTGTTCATTCCACAAACAACATATGGATTAACCAGAGTCATTGCATGTGTGTTCTTTCCACAAACCACATATGGATCCATTTGAGTAATTGCATGTTTGTTCTTATACTAAAAGGACAAACTAGGACTAGAGTCATTGCATGTGTTTTCTTTTCCACAAACCACACATGGATCCACTAGACTCATTGCATGTGTGTTCTTTTCCACAAACAACTTATGGATCAACCAGTGGTCATTGCATGTGTGTTCTTTTCCACAAACCACACATGGATCAAGTAGTGTCATTGCATGTGTGTTCTTTCCACAAACCACATATGGATCAACCAGTGGTCATTGCATGTGTGTTCTTTTCACACACCACATGTGAACCCACTAGAGTCATTGCATGTGTTTTCTTATACTAAAACCAACACTAGAGTCATTGCATGTGTGTTCTTTTCACAAACCACCCATGGATCCACCACTGTCATTGCATGTGTGTTCTTTCCACAAACCACACATGGATCAACAAGTGGCCATTGCATGTGTGTTCTTTTCCAGAAACCACATATGGATCAACCAGTGGTCATTGAAAGTGTGTTCTTTCCACAAACCACATATGGATCAACCAGAGTCATTGCATGTGTGTTCTTTGCACAAACCACATATGGATCCATTTGAGTAATTGCATGTTTGTTCTTATATTAAAACCACAAACCAGCACTAGAGTCATTGCATGTGTGTTCTTTTCCACAAACCACACATGGATCCACTAGACTCATTGCATGTGTGTTCTTTTCCACAAACAACTTATGGATCAACCAGTGGTCATTGCATGTGTGTTCTTTTCACAAACTACATGTGGACCCACTAGAGTCATTTTGTCTGTTCTTATACTAAAACTAGCAGTAGAGTCATTGCATGTGTGTTCTTTTCCACAAACCACATATGGATCAACCAGGGGTCATTGCATGTGTGTTCTTTTCCACAAACCACATATGGATCAACCAGTGGTCATTGCATGTGTGTTCTTTCCACAAACCACACATGGATCAACCAGTGGTCATTGCATGTGTGTTCTTTTCCACAAACCACACATGGATCAAGCAGTGTCATTGCATGTGTGTTCTTTCCACAAACCACATATGGATCAACCAGTGGTCATTGCATGTGTGTTCTTTTCACAAACCACATGTGAACCCACTAGAGTCATTGCATGTGTGTTCTTATACTAAAACCAACACTAGAGTCATTGCATGTGTGTTATTTTCACAAACCACACATGGATCCACCACTGTAATTGCATGTTTGTTCTTTCCACAAACCACACATAGATCAACCAGTGGTCATTGCATGTGTGTTCTTTTCCACAAACCACATATGAATCAACCAGTGGTCATTGCATGTGTGTTCTTTCCACAAACCACATATGGATCAACCAGATTCATTGCATGTGTGTTCTTTCCACAAACCACATATGGATCCATTTGAGTAATTGCATGTTTGTTCTTATACTAAAAGGACAAACCAGCACTAGAGTCATTGCATGTGTGTTCTTTTCCACAAACCACACATGGATCCACTAGACTCATTGCATGTGTGTTCTTTTCCACAAACAACTTATGGATCAACCAGTGGTCATTGCATGTGTGTTCTTTTCCACAAACCACACATGGATCAAGTAGTGTCATTGCATGTGTGTTCTTTCCACAAACCACATATGGATCAACCAGTGGTCATTGCATGTGTGTTCTTTTCACAAACCACATGTGAACCCACTAGAGTCATTGCATGTGTTTTCTTATACTAAAACCAACACTAGAGTCATTGCATGTGTGTTCTCTCCACAAACCACACATGGATCAACAAGTGGTCATTGCATGTGTGTTCTTTCCACAAACCACACATGGATCAACAAGTGCCCATTGCATGTGTGTTCTTTTCCACAAACCACATATGGATCAACCAGTGGTCATTGAAAGTGTGTTCTTTCCACAAACCACATATGGATCAACCAGAGTCATTGCATGTGTGTTCTTTCCACAAACCACATATGGATCCATTTAAGTAATTGCATGTTTGTTCTTATACTAAAACCACAAACCAGCACTAGAGTCATTGCATGTGTGTTCTTCTCCACAAACCACACATGGATCCAATAGACTCATTGCATGTGTGTTCTTTTCCACAAACAACTTATGGATCAACCAGTGGTCATTGCATGTGTGTTCTTTTCACAAACTACATGTGGACCCACTAGAGTCATTTTGTCTGTTCTTATACTAAAACTAGCAGTAGAGTCATTGCATGTGTGTTCTTTTCCACAAACCACATATGGATCAACCAGGGGTCATTGCATGTGTGTTCTTTTCCACAAACCACATATGGATCAACCAGTGGTCATTGCATGTGTGTTCTTTCCACAAACCACACATGGATCAACCAGTGGTCATTGCATGTGTGTTCTTTTCCACAAACCACACATGGATCAAGCAGTGTCATTGCATGTGTGTTCTTTCCACAAACCACATATGGATCAACCAGTGGTCATTGCATGTGTGTTATTTTCACAAACCACATGTGATCCCACTAGAGTCATTGCATGTGTGTTCATATACTAAAACCAACACTAGAGTCATTGCATGTGTGTTCTTTTCACAAACCACACATGGATCCAACACTGTCATTGCATGTTTGTTCTTTCCACAAACCACACATAGATCAACCAGTGGTCATTGCATGTGTGTTCTTTTCCACAAACCACATATGAATCAACCAGTGGTCATTGCATGTGTGTTCTTTCCACAAACCACATATGAATCAACCAGTGGTCATTGCATGTGTGTTCTTTCGACAAACCACATATGGATCAACCAGAGTCATTGCATGTGTGTTCTTTCCACAAACCACATATGGATCCATTTGAGTAATTGCATGTTTGTTCTTATACTAAAAGGACAAACCAGCACTAGAGTCATTGCATGTGTGTTCTTTTCCACAAACCACACATGGATCCACTAGACCCATTGCATGTGTGTTCTTTTCCACAAACAACTTATGGATCAACCAGTGGTCATTGCATGTGTGTTCTTTTCCACAAACCACACATGGATCAAGTAGTGTCATTGCATGTGTGTTCTTTCCACAAACCACATATGGATCAACCAGTGGTCATTGCATGTGTGTTCTTTTCACAAACCACATGTGAACCCACTAGAGTCATTGCATGTGTTTTCTTATACTAAAACCAACACTAGAGTCATTGCATGTGTGTTATTTTCACAAACCACCCATGGATCCACCACTGTCATTGCATGTGTGTTCTTTCCACAAACCACACATGGATCAACAAGTGGCCATTGCATGTGTGTTCTTTTCCACAAACCACATATGGATCAACCAGTGGTCATTGAAAGTGTGTTCTTTCCACAAACCACATATGGATCAACTAGAGTCATTGCATGTGTGTTCTTTCCACAAACCACATATGGATCCATTTGAGTAATTGCATGTTTGTTCTTATACTAAAACCACAAACCAGCACTAGAGTCATTGCATGTGTGTTCTTTTCCACAAACCACACATGGATCCACTAGACTCATTGCATGTGTGTTCTTTTCCACAAACAACTTATGGATCAACCAGTGGTCATTGCATGTGTGTTCTTTTCACAAATTACATGTGGACCCACTAGAGTCATTTTGTCTGTTCTTATACTAAAACTAGAAGTAGAGTCATTGCATGTGTGTTCTTTTCCACAAACCACATATGGATCAACCAGGGGTCATTGCATGTGTGTTCTTTTCCACAAACCACATATGGATCAACCTATGGTCATTGCATGTGTGTTCTTTCCACAAACCACACATGGATCAACCAGTGGTCATTTCATGTGTGTTCTTTTCCACAAACCACACATGGATCAAGTAGTGTCATTGCATGTGTGTTCTTTCCACAAACCACATATGGATCAACCAGTGGTCATTGCATGTGTGTTCTTTTCACAAACCACATGTGAACCCACTAGAGTCATTGCATGTGTTCTTATACTTAAACCAACACTAGAGTCATTGCATGTGTGTTCTTTTCACAAACCACACATGGATCCACCACTGTCATTGCATGTGTGTTCTTTCCACAAACCACACATAGATCAACCAGTGGTCATTGCATGTGTGTTCTTTTCCACAAACCACATATGAATCAACCAGTGGTCATTGCATGTGTGTTCTTTCCACAAACCACATATGGATCAACCAGAGTCATTGCATGTGTGTTCTTTCCACAAACCACATATGGATCCATTTGAGTAATTGCATGTTTGTTCTTATACTAAAAGGACAAACCAGCACTAGAGTCATTGCATGTGTGTTCTTTTCCACAAACCACACATGGATCCACTAGACTCAGTGCATGTGTGTTATTTTCCACAAACAACTTATGGATCAACCAGTGGTCATTGCATGTGTGTTCTTTTCACAAACTACATGTGGACCCACTAGAGTCATTGTATGTGTGTTCTTATACTAAAACTAGCACTAGAGTCATTGCATGTGTGTTCTATCCACAAACCACACATGGATCCACCACTGTCATTGCATGTGTGTTCTCTCCACAAACCACACATGGATCAACAAGTGGTCATTGCATGTGTGTTCTTTCCACAAACCACATATGGATCAACCAGTGGTCATTGCATGTGTGTTCTTTTCACAAACCACATATGGATCAACCAGTGGACATTGCATGTGTGTTCTTTCCACAAACCACATATGGATCCATTTGACTCATTGCATGTTTGTTCTTATACTAAAACCACAAACCAGCACTAGACTCATTGCATGTGTGTTCTTTTCCACAAACCACACATGGATCCACTAGACTCATTGCATGTGTGTTCTTTTCCACAAACCACACATGGATCAAGCAGTGTCATTGCATGTGTGTTCTTTCCACAAACCACACATGGATCAACCAGTGGTCATTGCATGTGTGTTCTTTTCACAAACCACATGTGAACCCACTAGAGTCATTGCATGTGTTCTTATACTTAAACCAACACTAGAGTCATTGCATGTGTGTTCTTTTCACAAACCACACATGGATCCACCACTGTCATTGCATGTGTGTTCTTTCCACAAACCACACATGGATCAACAAGTGGTCATTGCATGTGTGTTCTTTCCACAAACCACATATGGATCAACCAGTGGTCATTGCATGTGTGTTCTTTTCACAAACCAGATATGGATCAACCAGTGGACATTGCATGTGTGTTCTTTCCACAAACCACATATGGATCCATTTGACTCATTGCATGTTTGTTCTTATACTAAAACCACAAACCAGCACTAGACTCATTGCATGTGTGTTCTTTTCCACAAACCACACATGGATCCACTAGACTCATTGCATGTGTGTTCTTTTCCACAAACCACACATGGATCAAGCAGTGTCATTGCATGTGTGTTCTTTCCACAAACCACACATGGATCAACCAGTGGTCATTGCATGTGTGTTCTTTTCCCAAACCACATATAGATCAACCAGTGGTCATTGCATGTGTGTTATTTTCCACAAACCACATGTGAACCCACTAGAGTCATTGCATGTGTGTTCTTTTCACAAACCACATATGGATCAACCAGTGGTCATTTCATGTGTGTTCTTTCCACAAACCACACATGGATCAACCAGTGGTCATTGTATGTGGGTTCTTTTCCACAAACCATTTATGGATCAACCAGTGGTCATTGCACGTGTGTTCTTTCCACAAACCACACATGGATCAACCAGTGGTCATTGCATGTGTGTTATTTTCCACAAACCACAAATGGATCAACCAGTGGTCATTGGATGTGTGTTCTTTCCACAAACCACTTATGGATCAACCAGTGTCATTGCATGTGTGTTCTTTCCACAAACCACATATGGATCCATTTGAGTCATTGCATGTTTGTTCTTATACTAAAACCACAAACCAGCACTAGACTCATTGCATGTGTGTTCTTTTCCACAAACCACACATGGATCCACTAAACTCATTGCATGTGTGTTCTTTTCCATAAACAACTTATGGATCAACCAGTGGTCTTTGCATATGTGTTCTTTTCCACAAACCACATATGGATCAACCAGTGGTCATTGCATGTGTGTTCTTTCCACAAAGCACATATGGATCAACCAGTGTCATTACATGTGTGTTCTTTCCACGAACCACATATGGATCCATTTGAGTCATTGCATGTTTGTTCTTATACTAAAACAACAAACCAGCACTAGAGTCATTGCATGTGTGTTCTTTTCCACAAACCACACATGGATCCACTAGACTCATTGCATGTGTGTTCTTTTCCACAAACAACTTATGGATCAACCAGTGGTCATTGTATGTGTGTTCTTTTCACAAACTACATGTGGACCCACTAGAGTCATTGTAAGTGTGTTCTTATACTAAAACTAGCATTAGAGTCATTGCATGTGTGTTCTTTTCCACAAACCACATATGGATCAACTAGTGGTCATTGCATGTGTGTTCTTTTCCACAAACCACATATGGATCAACCAGTGGTCATTGCATGTGTGTTCTTTCCACGAACCACATATGGATCCATTTGAGTCATTGCATGTTTGTTCTTATACTAAAACAACAAACCAACACTAGAGACATTGCATGTGTGTTCTTTTCCACAAACCACACATGGATCCACTAGACTCATTGCATGTGTGTTCTTTTCCACAAACAACTTATGGATCAACCAGTGGTCATTGCATATGTGTTCTTTTCACAAACTACATGTGGACCCACTTGTTCTTATACTAAAACTAGCATTACAGTCATTGCATGTGTGTTCTTTTCCACAAACCACATATGGATCAACCAGTGGTCATTGCATGTGTGTTCTTTTCCACAAACCACATATGGATCAACCAGTGGTCATTGCATGTGTGTTCTTTCCACAAACCACACATGGATCAACAAGTGGTCATTGCATGTGTGCTCTTTTCCACAAACCACACATGGATAAAGCAGTGTCATTGCATGGGTGTTCTTTCCACAAACCACATATGGATCAACCAGTGGTCATTGCATGTGTGTCCTTTTCACAAACCACATGTGAACCCACTAGAGTCATTGCATGTGTGTTCTTATACTAAAACCAACACTAGAGTCATTGCATGTGTGTTCTTTTCACAAACCACACATGGATCCACCACTGTCATTGCATGTGTGTTCTTTCCACAAACCACACATGGATCCACCACTGTCATTGGATGTGTGTTCTTTCCACAAACCACACATGGATCAACCAGTGGTCATTGCATGTGTGTTCCTTTCCACAAACCACATATGAATCAACCAGTGGTCATTGCATGTGTGTTCTTTCCACAAACCACATATGGATCAACCAGAGTCATTGCATGTGTGTTTTTTCGACAAACCACATATGGATCCATTTGAGTAATTGCATGTTTGTTCTTATACTAAAAGGACAAACCAGCACTAGAGTCATTGCATGTGTGTTCTTTTCCACAAACCACACATGGATCCACTAGACTCATTGCATGTGTGTTCTTTTCCACA
Source organism: Avena sativa (assembly GCA_916181665.1). Lineage (NCBI taxonomy): Eukaryota > Viridiplantae > Streptophyta > Magnoliopsida > Poales > Poaceae > Avena > Avena sativa. Next base: position 692,914,435 of record OV702289.1, read on the forward strand.
AACCACACATGGATCCACTAGACTCATTGCATGTGTGTTATTTTCCACAAACAACTTATGGATCAACCAGTGCTCATTGCATGTGTGTTCTTTTCACAAACTACATGTGGACCCACTAGAGTCATTGTATGTGTGTTCTTATACTAAAACTAGCACTAGAGTCAATGCATGTGTGTTCTATCCACAAACCACACATGGATCCACCACTGTCATTGCATGTGTGTTCTCTCCACAAACCACACATGGATCAACAAGTGGTCATTGCATGTGTGTTCTTTCCACAAACCACATATGGATCAACCAGTGGTCATTGCATGTGTGTTCTTTTCACAAACCACATATGGATCAACCAGTGGACATTGCATGTGTGTTCTTTCCACAAACCACATATGGATCCATTTGATTCATTGCATGTTTGTTCTTATACTAAAACCACAAACCAGCACTAGACTCATTGCATGTGTGTTCTTTTCCAAAAACCACACATGGATCCACTAGACTCATTGCATGTGTGTTCTTTTCCACAAACCACACATGGATCAAGCAGTGTCATTGCATGTGTGTTCTTTCCACAAACCACATATGGATCAACCAGTGGTCATTGCATGTGTGTTCTTTTCACAAACCACATATGGATCAACCAGTGGTTATTTCATGTGTGTTCTTTCCACAAAGCACACATGGATCAACCAGTGGTCATTGCATGTGGGTTCTTTTCCACAAACCATTTATGGATCAACCAGTGGTCATTGCACGTGTGTTCTTTCCACAAACCACACATAGATCAACCAGTGGTCATTGCATGTGTGTTCTTTTCCACAAACCACAAATGGATCAACCAGTGGTCATTGCATGTGTTTTCTTTCCACAAACCACTTATGGATCAACCAGTGTCATTGCATGTGTGTTCTTTCCACAAACCACATATGGATCCATTTGAGTCATTGCATGTTTGTTCTTATACTAAAACCACAAACCAGCACTAGACTCATTGCATGTGTGTTCTTTTCCACAAACCACACATGGATCCACTAAACTCATTGCATGTGTGTTCTTTTCCACAAACAACTTATGGATCAACCAGTGGTCTTTGCATATGTGTTCTTTTCCACAAACCACATATGGATCAACCAGTGGTCATGGCATGTGTGTTCTTTCCACAAAGCACATATGGATCAACCAGTGTCATTGCATGTGTGTTCTTTCCACGAACCACATATGGATCAATTTGAGTCATTGCATGTTTGTTCTTATACTAAAACAACAAACCAGCACTAGAGTCATTGCATGTGTGTTCTTTTCCACAAACCACACATGGATCCACTAGACTCATTGCATGTGTGTTCTTTTCCACAAACAACTTATGGATCAACCAGTGGTCATTGCATGTGTGTTCTTTTCACAAACTACATGTGGACCCACTAGAGTCATTGTAAGTGTCTTCTTATACTAAAATTAGCATTAGAGTCATTGCATGTGTGTTCTTTTCCAGAAACCACATATGGATCAACTAGTGGTCATTGCATGTGTGTTCTTTTCCACAAACCACATATGGATCAACCAGTGGTCATTGCATGTGTGTTGTTTCCACGAACCACATATGGATCCATTTGAGTCATTGCATGTTTGTTCTTATACTAAAACAACAAACCAACACTAGAGACATTGCATGTGTGTTCTTTTCCACAAACCACACATGGATCCACTAGACTCATTGCATGTGTGTTCTTTTCCACAAACAACTTATGGATCAACCAGTGGTCATTGCATATGTGTTCTTTTCACAAACTACATGTGGACCCACTAGATTCATTGTAAGTGTGTTCTTATACTAAAACTAGCATTAGAGTCATTGCATGTGTTGTATTTTCCACAAACCACATATGCATCAACCAGTGGTCATTGCATGTGTGTTCTTTTCCACAAACCACATATGGATCAACCAGTGGTCATTGCATGTGTGTTCTTTCCACAAACCACACATGGATCAACAAGTGGTCATTGCATGTGTGCTCTTTTCCACAAACCACACATGGATCAAGCAGTGTCATTGCATGGGTGTTCTTTCCACAAACCACATATGGATCAACCAGTGGTCATTGCACGTGTGTTCTTTTCACAAACCACATGTGAACCCACTAGAGTCATTGCATGTGTGTTCTTATACTAAAACCAACACTAGAGTCATTGCATGTGTGTTCTTTTCACAAACCACACATGGATCCACCACTGTCATTGCATGTGTGTTTTTCCACAAACCACACATGGATCCACCACTGTCATTGCATGTGTGTTCTTTCCACAAACCACACATGGATCAACCAGTGGTCATTGCATGTGTGTTCCTTTCCACAAATCACATATGAATCAACCAGTGGTCATTGCATGTGTGTTCTTTCCACAAACCACATATGGATCAACCAGAGTCATTGCATGTGTGTTTTTTCCACAAACCACATATGGATCCATTTGAGTAATTGCATGTTTGTTCTTATACTAAAAGGACAAACCAGCACTAGAGTCATTGCATGTGTGTTCTTTTCCACAAACCACACATGGATCCACTAGACTCATTGCATGTGTGTTCTTTTCCACAAACCACACATGGATCCACTAGACTCAGTGCATGTGTGTTCTTTTCCACAAACCACACATGGATCCACTAGACTCATTGCATGTGTGTTATTTTCCACAAACAACTTATGGATCAACCAGTGCTCATTGCATGTGTGTTCTTTTCACAAACTACATGTGGACCCACTAGAGTCATTGTATGTGTGTTCTTATACTAAAACTAGCACTAGAGTCATTGCATGTGTGTGCTATCCACAAACCACACATGGATCCACCACTGTCATTGCATGTGTGTTCTCTCCACAAACCACACATGGATCAACAAGTGGTCATTGCATGTGTGTTCTTTCCACAAACCACATATGGATCAACCAGTGGTCATTGCATGTGTGTCCTTTTCACAAACCACATGTGAACCCACTAGAGTCATTGCATGTGTGTTCTTATACTAAAACCAACACTAGAGTCATTGCATGTGTGTTCTTTTCACAAACCACACATGGATCCACCACTGTCATTGCATGTGTGTTCTTTCCACAAACCACACATGGATCCACCACTGTCATTGGATGTGTGTTCTTTCCACAAACCACACATGGATCAACCAGTGGTCATTGCATGTGTGTTCCTTTCCACAAACCACATATGAATCAACCAGTGGTCATTGCATGTGTGTTCTTTCCACAAACCACATATGGATCAACCAGAGTCATTGCATGTGTGTTTTTTCGACAAACCACATATGGATCCATTTGAGTAATTGCATGTTTGTTCTTATACTAAAAGGACAAACCAGCACTAGAGTCATTGCATGTGTGTTCTTTTCCACAAACCACACATGGATCCACTAGACTCATTGCATGTGTGTTCTTTTCCACAAACCACACATGGATCCACTAGACTCATTGCATGTGTGTTCTTTTCCACAAACCACACATGGATCCACTAGACTCATTGCATGTGTGTTATTTTCCACAAACAACTTATGGATCAACCAGTGCTCATTGCATGTGTGTTCTTTTCACAAACTACATGTGGACCCACTAGAGTCATTGTATGTGTGTTCTTATACTAAAACTAGCACTAGAGTCAATGCATGTGTGTTCTATCCACAAACCACACATGGATCCACCACTGTCATTGCATGTGTGTTCTCTCCACAAACCACACATGGATCAACAAGTGGTCATTGCATGTGTGTTCTTTCCACAAACCACATATGGATCAACCAGTGGTCATTGCATGTGTGTTCTTTTCACAAACCACATATGGATCAACCAGTGGACATTGCATGTGTGTTCTTTCCACAAACCACATATGGATCCATTTGATTCATTGCATGTTTGTTCTTATACTAAAACCACAAACCAGCACTAGACTCATTGCATGTGTGTTCTTTTCCAAAAACCACACATGGATCCACTAGACTCATTGCATGTGTGTTCTTTTCCACAAACCACACATGGATCAAGCAGTGTCATTGCATGTGTGTTCTTTCCACAAACCACATATGGATCAACCAGTGGTCATTGCATGTGTGTTCTTTTCACAAACCACATATGGATCAACCAGTGGTTATTTCATGTGTGTTCTTTCCACAAAGCACACATGGATCAACCAGTGGTCATTGCATGTGGGTTCTTTTCCACAAACCATTTATGGATCAACCAGTGGTCATTGCACGTGTGTTCTTTCCACAAACCACACATAGATCAACCAGTGGTCATTGCATGTGTGTTCTTTTCCACAAACCACAAATGGATCAACCAGTGGTCATTGCATGTGTTTTCTTTCCACAAACCACTTATGGATCAACCAGTGTCATTGCATGTGTGTTCTTTCCACAAACCACATATGGATCCATTTGAGTCATTGCATGTTTGTTCTTATACTAAAACCACAAACCAGCACTAGACTCATTGCATGTGTGTTCTTTTCCACAAACCACACATGGATCCACTAAACTCATTGCATGTGTGTTCTTTTCCACAAACAACTTATGGATCAACCAGTGGTCTTTGCATATGTGTTCTTTTCCACAAACCACATATGGATCAACCAGTGGTCATGGCATGTGTGTTCTTTCCACAAAGCACATATGGATCAACCAGTGTCATTGCATGTGTGTTCTTTCCACGAACCACATATGGATCAATTTGAGTCATTGCATGTTTGTTCTTATACTAAAACAACAAACCAGCACTAGAGTCATTGCATGTGTGTTCTTTTCCACAAACCACACATGGATCCACTAGACTCATTGCATGTGTGTTCTTTTCCACAAACAACTTATGGATCAACCAGTGGTCATTGCATGTGTGTTCTTTTCACAAACTACATGTGGACCCACTAGAGTCATTGTAAGTGTCTTCTTATACTAAAATTAGCATTAGAGTCATTGCATGTGTGTTCTTTTCCAGAAACCACATATGGATCAACTAGTGGTCATTGCATGTGTGTTCTTTTCCACAAACCACATATGGATCAACCAGTGGTCATTGCATGTGTGTTGTTTCCACGAACCACATATGGATCCATTTGAGTCATTGCATGTTTGTTCTTATACTAAAACAACAAACCAACACTAGAGACATTGCATGTGTGTTCTTTTCCACAAACCACACATGGATCCACTAGACTCATTGCATGTGTGTTCTTTTCCACAAACAACTTATGGATCAACCAGTGGTCATTGCATATGTGTTCTTTTCACAAACTACATGTGGACCCACTAGATTCATTGTAAGTGTGTTCTTATACTAAAACTAGCATTAGAGTCATTGCATGTGTTGTATTTTCCACAAACCACATATGCATCAACCAGTGGTCATTGCATGTGTGTTCTTTTCCACAAACCACATATGGATCAACCAGTGGTCATTGCATGTGTGTTCTTTCCACAAACCACACATGGATCAACAAGTGGTCATTGCATGTGTGCTCTTTTCCACAAACCACACATGGATCAAGCAGTGTCATTGCATGGGTGTTCTTTCCACAAACCACATATGGATCAACCAGTGGTCATTGCACGTGTGTTCTTTTCACAAACCACATGTGAACCCACTAGAGTCATTGCATGTGTGTTCTTATACTAAAACCAACACTAGAGTCATTGCATGTGTGTTCTTTTCACAAACCACACATGGATCCACCACTGTCATTGCATGTGTGTTTTTCCACAAACCACACATGGATCCACCACTGTCATTGCATGTGTGTTCTTTCCACAAACCACACATGGATCAACCAGTGGTCATTGCATGTGTGTTCCTTTCCACAAATCACATATGAATCAACCAGTGGTCATTGCATGTGTGTTCTTTCCACAAACCACATATGGATCAACCAGAGTCATTGCATGTGTGTTTTTTCCACAAACCACATATGGATCCATTTGAGTAATTGCATGTTTGTTCTTATACTAAAAGGACAAACCAGCACTAGAGTCATTGCATGTGTGTTCTTTTCCACAAACCACACATGGATCCACTAGACTCATTGCATGTGTGTTCTTTTCCACAAACCACACATGGATCCACTAGACTCAGTGCATGTGTGTTCTTTTCCACAAACCACACATGGATCCACTAGACTCATTGCATGTGTGTTATTTTCCACAAACAACTTATGGATCAACCAGTGCTCATTGCATGTGTGTTCTTTTCACAAACTACATGTGGACCCACTAGAGTCATTGTATGTGTGTTCTTATACTAAAACTAGCACTAGAGTCATTGCATGTGTGTGCTATCCACAAACCACACATGGATCCACCACTGTCATTGCATGTGTGTTCTCTCCACAAACCACACATGGATCAACAAGTGGTCATTGCATGTGTGTTCTTTCCACAAACCACATATGGATCAACCAGTGGTCATTGCATGTGTGTTCTTTTCACAAACCACATATGGATCAACAAGTGGACATTGCATGTGTGTTCTTTCCACAAACCACATATGGATCCATTTGATTCATTGCATGTTTGTTCTTATACTAAAACCACAAACCAGCACTAGACTCATTGCATGTGTGTTCTTTTCCACAAACCACACATGGATCCACTAGACTCATTGCATGTGTGTTCTTTTCCACAAACAACTTATGGATCAACCAGTGGTCATTGCATGTGTGTTATTTTCACAAACTACATGTGGACCCACTAGAGTCATTGTAAGTGTGTTCTTATACTAAAACTAGCATTAGAGTCATTGCATGTGTGTTCTTTTCCACAAACCACATATGGATCAACTAGTGGTCATTGCATGTGTGTTCTTTTCCACAAACCACATATGGATCAACCAGTGTTACATACCGTTCGATTGGGGCGCTTGGACGATTGGGATGGTCTTTGCGAGAGCGATCCTCGAGTAGGCTGTTCTGCGGCATGATTGGACACGCTTTCTCTGGACAAACTGGCATGTTGCGAGTGTTACGACTCGCGAGTTCAGTGGGCCATATCCCAGTGTCACGTCCCCGTTACTTCTCTTCCTCCCCGTACTTCTCTTCCTTCCCCTCGAAGCCACTTTCCCCACTTCACTTCCATCCCGCCGTAGCCGCAAGCCGACGACATCCGCCAATTCTCCGGTCGCTACCTTCATGGTAAGAAATCATTTTACACGCTTTTGAACTTATCCTACATATTCCTGCTATTCGCCAATCTAACTGCTGACCTTTTTTCCGATTTCTCGACGAACTTCATATGTGGCAGATGTTGCAGCCCAAGAATCTGGAGATCCTCGCGTGCAACTTCGCAACGGCGTTCCCGCTCGTGTGCTCCCACCCGGGATGCTTTCGCCGTTAATCCTACCATGAGCTCCCGCTCCACGAGCTCGCGAGCCCGCACGGCGCGTGCTCCTGCATGGAGCCGAGCTGCAACTACACCGGCCCGTCGGCAAAGCTCGTCATCCACCTTGTAGATGGGCACTTGATCGAAGTGATTAGGATCTAATAAGGGCAAGCCCAACTTCTCCAAGAGCAGGTGCCATTCATTGACTCGGCACGCCGCCTGCTAATTTTCCAGGGGGGATGGCTCTGTTTTCGTCCTGACCATCACCGCCGGTGTTCCGAGAACCAGAGCCAGGCCCACCGTCGTGGGTGTCGTATGCGTTAGGTCGGTCTCATGCGCCTGGCCCATATACATGATGCGCATGTGGGAGAACGCCCAGCCGCCGTTGTCGGATAGCATTCTTGTGCTAGCCGAGGCGCCGAGCTGCCCGACGCCGCGGGAGGTGGAGTATGTGGACCTGAGGTTGATCCTATGCGTGCCATCTCAGTACCTTGTCGGTGCTGGACCGAACAGGCAGATGCATTTCTACATTTGTATTGAGAAGACCGACATGCAAATGTAGTACTTGTGCTGTCGTTACTGTTAGACTTAAGCGATGCTTCTCAGGTTCTTAGAGCATACGTGTTGTGCGAATGTACCCGAGTTGTAGTTTTCACTACTCCTTAATACTTCGACGAGTTATTATATTGGTCCAATCAACTTGTTGTTGTCACGTTGCAAAGTCCGCTTGCTCTGGACAGACCGGCAATATCGTGTGCTCCTTCTCCCGCATGTCAGTGTCATGTGTTCCGAGGGCCCACGTGCCAGTGTCACGCCCTCCCTCTTCCTTCCCCTCGAAGCCACTGTCCCAACTTCTCTTCCATCCTGCCACTCCCGTCTGATGGTTGTAATCTGATGATTTTCGTTGGATTGTTTACAAGTAATCTACGTTGATAATGCAACATGCAAATGGCACAAACACAATTTCTAAAGTGGAAGCACTCACACGCTGCTATTGCATATATTTCTCAATATAGCTCGACAAACACATTACAATAATTGTACTCGCATTAAACACAACCGAAATTGCAACCATCCTAAACAACATCTAAACCCACATCACACCGCTGTCGTCGGAGTCCACCTCGATTGGTGACACCGCCATGCCCTTCCCGGCGACATCCACTCCCGCCCGTGGCTTGCCCTTCGCCAAGGAGGCAACAATGGCGTTCTGCACAGCTATTGGGTCCGCAACATAGAAAACAAAATTTTTCCTACGGTGTGAACTACATGCCAAGATCTATCTACTAGGTACAAAGCAACGGGTGGACATACATCCATTGAGAACTTACCCTCGTAGACAACGAGCTTTGTTAACGAGTAGGAACTCGTGGTTGATGTAGTCGTACACTTGCCGATCTCAAGATCGTGAGGAAGTCCGAGCGCCGCAACTCAGCAGCGCATCCGCACTCGCACACACGTTCAAGCCACCGGACAACCTCCACCTCCTCGCTCCAGTGATCCAGCGGAAGCAGCAACTCCTTCCAGACGAAATGCCACCGGGAACATGTATCTCGCTAATCCGAGACCATGGGGGAATAATTCTAGAGGGGGAGAGAGATCCTTCACAAGGAGGTGTGAGGATGAAGGAGGGAATGGGTGGCCTTTTATAAGAGGAGGGGGTGCCCCCTCTCTCCATGGCTGGCGCATGGGGGGTAACCCCTCCACATTAAAATGCCTCTTCACATTCCCTTTTAAAGTCTCCACTTTAAATGCATTAAAATTTTCCAAATTTAATGATCTCTCATTTAATAAAACTCTTTTTATTAAATTTATTCAGAATTTTGTTAATTAATTTAATTAACAAACATTCACATATAGCCCCTTGCAATATTTCAATATCACATGCAGAACCACCTTCTGCAATTTCACCCGAAACAATTTCTAGTTTCTATTAAAACAATTCCTACGCTTTGCAATTCTTTCGTCTGAAACATATGTGCTCCAAAATGGTGTCCGGTAACTCTTAAGTGTGCCACCCTACAGTTCACGAATAATGCAGACATGATCGAGACCCTTCTCCGATCAATAATCAGCAGCGGGACCTGGAGATCCGTACTGACTCCTACACATTCAATGATGACTCCTGTGATTGTGAGAACCTTTAACGCTTGTAACTAAATCCCTTTGTCTCTCGATATATTACATGTCCGAGATTCGATCATCGGTATCTCCATACCTAGTTTGATCTCGTTACCGACATGCACTCTTTTCTCGTTCCCGTGATATAACATTCTAGTGATCACATCACTTGCTTGCAAGCTATCCTAATGTGATATCACCGAGAGGGCCCAGAGTATATCTATCCGTCATCTGGATTGACAAATTCCACTCTTGATCCATGAGCCTCAACATAACACCTTCGTAGTACTGAACCCATCTTTATAGTCACCCTGTTACGGTGTGCCGTTTGATGTTATCAAGATACTCTGCCGGTGTTAGCAATTAACATGATCTCATGGTCTAAGGATAAAGATTACTTCGTATGATGTCATAGCAATATAAACATAATGACTTGATCGTAATGCTATACTTCGGATGAATGTTCATCACATCATTCCACCAATGGTGTGACCTTGTTATTAACAACATCCAATGTCCATGATCAGGAAACCTTGATCATCCTGTTAATCAACAAGCTAGTCTATAAGAGATGCATGACTAGGAACCCTTTTTGTTTATTAAACACACATGTATTGATGTTTCCGAATCAATACATTTCTAGCATGTAAAATAAAAATCTATCATGTATAAGGAATATATAATAACAACTTTATTATTGCCTCTCAGGGCATATTTTCTTCAGTCTCCCACTTGCACTAGAGACAATAATCTAGTTCACATAGTGATAAATCTAACACCCATGGAGTTCTGGTGTTGATCACGTTTTGCCCTAGGGAGAGCTTTAGTCAACGGATCTGCTACATTTAGGTCCGTGTGTACTTTACAAATCTTTATATCTCCATCCTTGACATGCTCGCGGATGGAGTGAAACCGGCGCTTAATATGTTTGGAATTCTTGTGAGACCTTGGTTCCTTTGCATTGGCTATGGCTCCATTGTTGTCACAATAGATCACCATTGGGTCCAACGCACTGGGAACCACACCCAGTTCTGTAATGAACTCTTTCATCCAAACTGCCTCCTGCGCTGCTTCTGAAGCAGCAACATATTCCGCCTCCGTTATTGATCCAGCCACCACAGGTTGTTTGGAACTCCTCCAACTAACTACTGCTCCGTTCAAGAGAAATACGTATCCGGATTGAGACTTAGAGTCATCCGGATCGGTGTCAAAGCTAGCATCGACATAACACTTAGCGACTAGCTCTTCTTCACCTCCGTATATGAGAAACATATCCTTAGTTCTTCACAAGTACTTGAGGATGTTCTTTACCGCTATCCAGTGTTCCGAACCTGGATCAGATTGGTACCTACTAGTCAAACTAATAGCATGTGCCACATCCGGTCTTGTACATAGCATGGCATACATAATAGAGCCTATGGCCGAGGCATAGGGGATATTATCCATCATCTCTCTTTCTTCCGCCGTAGCCGGACTTTGAGTCTTACTCAATGTCTTGCCTTGCAACATAGGTAAGAACCCCTTCTTACTTTCGTCCATATTAAACTTCTTTAATATCTTATCAAGGTATGTACTCTGCGATAGCCCAATTAGGCGCCTTGATCTATCTCTATAGATTTTAATGCCTAATATATATGACGCTTCACCAAGGTCTTTCATCGAAAATTTGCTGTTTAGATAACTTTTACCACTGTTTAAAAGATCTATATCATTTCCAATCAATAATATGTCATCCACATATAATATCAGAAATGCCACATTGCTCCCACTCACTTTCTTGCAAATACAAGCCTCTCCATAAGTTTGGACAAATCCAAACTCTTTGATCACCTCATCAAAGCGGAGATTCCAACTTCGTGATGCTTGCTTCAGTCCATAGATGGATCGCTGAAGTTTGCACACCTTATTAGCATCCTTAGCATCGACAAAACCCTTAGGTTGTATCATATATAACTCTTCTTCAATCTTACCATTGAGGAATGCAGTTTTGACATCCATCTGCCATATTTCATAATCGAAATATGCAGCAATTGCTAACATAATCCTAACCGATTTAAGCATCGCTACGGGAGAGAATGTCTCATCGTAGTCAACTCCTTGAATTTGTCGAAACCCCTTTGCGACAAGTCGAGCCTTATAGATGGTCAGATTACCATCAGCATCAGTTTTCCTTTTGAAAATCCATTTATTCTCAACGGCCTTTCGGTCGTGAGGTAAGTCCACCAAGTTCCAAACTTGGTTCCCGTACATGGATTCCATCTCGGATTTCATGGCTTCTAGCCATTTGTTGGAATCCGGGCTCATCATGGCTTCTTCATACGTCGCAGGGTCATCCATTTCATCAACCATGAAATTCACAACAGGATTGCCGTACAGTTCAGGAGCTGCACGTGTCTTGCTTGACCTGCGAGGTTCGGTAGTGTCCTCTTTCGGAGTTTCATGATCATTATCATTAGCTCTCTCTTCATCAGGTGAAGTCAACTCCGAAACAACTTCTGGTGCTGCGCCAATCGCCATTCCATGAAGAGAAGGTTCAATAACCTCTTCGAGTTCTACCTTCCGACTACTCACACCTTTCGCGAGAAACTCCTTCTCAAGAAAGGATCCATTCTTGGCAACAAAAACCTTGCCCTCGGATCTGTGATAGAAGGTATACCCAATTGTTTCCTTAGGGTATCCTATGAAGACGCATTTTTCCGCTTTGGGTTCGAGTTTATCCGGTTGAAGTTTCTTCACATAAACATCGCATCCCCAAACCTTAAGAAATGACAGCTTAGGTTTCTTTCCAAACCATAATTCATACGGTGTCGTTTCAACGGATTTAGATGGTGCCCGATTTAAAGTGAATGCAGTTGTTTCCAGTGCATAACCCCAAAATGATAGAGGTAAGTCACTCAGAGACATCATATATCGAACCATATCCAATAAGGTACGATTACGATGTTCCGACACACCATTATGTTGTGGTGTTCCGAGAGGCGTGAGTTGTGAAACTATTCCACACTCTTTCATGTGTGTGCTAAAGTCATAACTTAGATACTCTCCTCCACGGTCAGACCGTAGAAACTTGATCTTTCTATTACGATGATTTTCCACTTCATTCTGAAATTCCTTGAACTTTTCAAAAGTTTCAGACTTGTGTTTCATCAAATAGATATGCCCATATCTACTCAAATCATCCGTGAAAGTAACAAAATAACGATATCCACCTCGCGCCGACACACTCATTGGTCCACACACATCAGTATGTATGATCTCCAACAGATTTGTCGCCCGTTCCATTGAACCAGAAAACAGCATTCTAGTCATCTTGCCCATAAGGCATGGCTCACATGTATCAAATGATTCAAAATCAAGTGATTCCAAAAGTCCATCAGAATGGAGTTTCTTCATGCGTTTAACGCCAATATGACCTAGACGACAGTGCCACATATATGTAGACATAACATCATCAAGTTTAATCTTTTTAGCATTAACATTATGAATGTGCGTAATATTACTATTGAGATCCAATAGAAATAAACCATTCAACATAGGTGCATGACCATAAAAGATATCATTCTTATAAATCGAACAACCATTGTTTTCAGATTTAAAAGAATGACCACTTTGCATCAAACACGATCCAGATACAATGTTCATGCTCAGTGCAAGCACCAAATACAATTATTTAGGTTTATAACTAATACCGATGGCAAATGGAGAGGTAGCGTCCCGACGGCGATCACATCAACTCTTGATCCATTGCCGACCCGCATCCTGACCTCATCCCTTGCTAGTTGTCGCTTGTTCCGTAGCCCCTGAACCGAGTTACATATATTAGCAACCGATCCGGTATCAAATACCCAGTCAATAACATGTATATCACATATACCTTTGTTTGCCTTACTGGACTTCTTGTCCGCCAAATACTTGGGGCAGTTGCGCTTCCAATGGCCAATCCCCTTGCAATAGTAGCACTCGGTGTCAGACTTAGGGCCAGACCGGGGTTTCTTTTCAGGCGTGGCAACAAACTTGCCACCCTTCTTTCCCTTGTGCTTGCCTTTCTTGTCCTTCTTGAAACCGGTGGTCCTATTGATCATCAACACTTGATGTTCTTTCCTAATCTCCACTTCTGCAGTCTTAAGCACTGACATAAGCTCGAGAAGAGACTTCTTCATGCCCTGCATATTATAGTTCATCACGAAGCTCTTGTAGCTAGGTGGCAGAGATTGGAGAACATGATGTATGCCTAAGTCAATGGGAATCATTATTCCCAAGGACACAAGCTTATCGGCGTACCCAGACATTTTGAGTACGTGCTCACTAACGGAGATGTTTTCCTCCATCATGCAGCTAAAGAACTTTTCTGTAGCATTATAACTCTCTACGGCAGCATGGGTATCGAAAATCATTTTCAATTCTCCCATGGTATCAAAGGCATTGCCATTTTCGAAACGCTTTCAAAGTTCTGGCTCTAGCCCATACAGTATGCTGCAATGAACTAAGTTGTGGTCCTCCTGACGAGTCACATAGACATTCTTTTCCTTGTCAGGGGCATTAGGAGCTGGTGGGGGGCCTAGAGGCGCATCTAGCACATATTGCTTTTGTGCAGCAGTGAGGAGAATCCTCAAATTCATAGCCCAGTTGGTGAAGTTGCTACCATTCGCAGCAAGTTTCTCTTTCTCCATGAACACATTGAAATTAAAAGCAGGTGGTGCCATCTACAATAGAATTTGTAAAGTTTATTTAGACTAAGTTTATGATAGATTGAGTTCAACTAATCCAAATTACTAATGAACTCCCACTCAAAAACGACATCCCTCGTGTCCTTTTGGTGATTACATGAACCAAATCCACTATACCAAGTCCGATCATCACGTGAGTTGATATAACTTCAAAGGCGAGCATCTATATGGGCATAATATCAACCATATGACTCATGCTTAACCTTTCGGTCCATGTTCCGAGGCCATGTCTGTACATGCTAGGCTCGCCAAGTAAGAACCTTAGTATTCGCGTGTGTAAAACTGTCTTACACCCGTTCCTATGAAAGCGTAGATTCGAGTACACCCGATCATCACGTGATGTCTCGAAACACGATCCATAGAACGGTGCATACTCAAGGAAGAACACATTTTTATCTTGATATGTAAAAGAGGGATCATCTTATAATGCTACCAAACGCGCCAAACTAGCAGTATAATATGCTAACATCTAATGTGTAAAGTGAGATGATATGGTCCATGCATTTGATCTCTATCACTTGCATCATGGTATGATCTCTATCATTCCTTTGTGTGTAAGGCCAAGGTCCATGGAACTTACAGTTGAGTGTGTTGTAAGAGTATCCACCATACATCTACTTACAACAATACCATATCAATACACTAGCCCAACAACGATCTAAACTAGACGCCTCTAATTTATCAATTGCAAGTTTTACGTGGCTTAGGGATTTCGGAGATAGAACCGTTCTTACCTACGAACATGAACCACAACGAGGATAACTAAGTTATTAGCAACTTGTTGTAAATCAGATATTGACTATAGTAGGAGAGACAGACACCCGCCAGCCACTTATGCAAAACAAGTTGCTTGTCAGTCGTGGAACCGGTCTCATGTACGATGACATGTAAGGTTGGTCTGGGCTGCTTCATCCCACTATGCCACCAATATCCAAAATACATAGAAGATGCAATAACATGATCATCATCGCCCACATATCAACCATATGTGTACTACCCGTGCTAAGCACCTACGCATAGATCAGGCTCTGATACCACTGTTGGGTCCGCAGCATAGAAAACAAAAATTTTCCTATGGTGTGAACTACACGCCAAGATCTATCTACTAGGTACAAAGCAACGGGTGGACATACATCCAACAAGAACTTACCCTCGTAGACAACGAGCTTTGTTAACGAGTAGGAACTCATGGTTGATGTAGTCGTACACTTGCCGATCTCAAGATCGTGAGGAAGTCCGAGCGCCGCAACTCAGCAGCGCATCCGCACTCGCACACACGTTCAAGCCACCAGACTACCTCCACCTCCTCGCTCCAGCGATCCAGCGGAAGCAGCAACTCCTTCCAGATGAAATGCCACGGGGAACATGTATCTCGCTAATCCGAGACCATGGGGGAATAATTCTAGAGGGGGAGAGAGATCCTTCACAAGGAGGTGTGAGGATGAAGGAGGGAATGGGTGGCCTTTTATAAGAGGAGGGGGTGCCCCCTCTCTCCATGGCCGGCGCATGGGGGGGTGACCCCTCACCTCCCCCATTCATGTGGTGGTAACCCCTCCACATTAAAATGCCTCTTCACATTCCCTTTTAAAGTCTCCACTTTAAATGCATTAAATTTCTCCAAATATAATGCTCTCTCATTTAATAAAACTCTTTTTATTAAATTTATTCAGAATTTTGTTAATTACTTTAATTAACAAACATTCACATATAGCCCCTTGCAATATTTCAATATCACATGCAGAACCACCTTCTGCAATTTCACCCGAAACAATTTCCGGTTTCTATTGAAACAATTCCTGCGCTTTGCAATTCTTTCGTCTGAAACATATGTGCTCCAAAATGGTGTCCGGTAACTCTTAAGTGTGCCACCCTACGGTTCGCGAATAATGCACACATGATCGAGACCCTTCTCCGATCAATAATCAGCAGCGGGACCTGGAGATCCGTACTGACTCCTACACATTCAACGATGACTCCTGTGATCGTGAGAACCTTTAATGCTTGTAACTAAATCCCTTTGTCTCTCGATATATTACATGTCCGAGATTCGATCATCGGTATCTCCATACCTAGTTTGATCTCGTTACCGACATGCACTCTTTTCTCGTTCCCGTGATATAACATTCTAGTGATCACATCACTTGCTTGCAAGCTATCCTAATGTGATATCACCGAGAGGGCCCAGAGTATATCTATCCGTCATCTGGATTGACAAATTCCACTCTTGATCCATGAGCCTCAACATAACACCTTCGTAGTACTGAACCCATCTTTATAGTCACCCTGTTACGGTGTGCCGTTTGATGTTATCAAGATACTCTTCCGGTGTTAGCAATTAACATGATCTCATGGTCTAAGGATAAAGATTACTTCGTATGATGTTATAGCAATATAAACATAATGACTTGATCATAATGCTATACTTCGGATGAATGTTCATCACATCATTCCACCAATGGTGTGACCTTGTTATTAACAACATCCAATGTCCATGATCAGGAAACCTTGATCATCCTGTTAATCAACAAGCTAGTCTATAAGAGAGGCATGACTAGGAACCCTTTTTGTTTACTAAACACACATGTATTGACGTTCCTGAATCAATACATTTCTAGCATGTAAAATAAACATCTATCATGTATAAGGAATATATAATAACAACTTTATTATTTCCTCTCAGGGCATATTTCCTTCAACAGCTTCGTCCCCTTTGTCCTCCACATCGGAATCGACAATGACGAAGGTCACGGGGTTGGCGTGGATCGAGCGCCGCCGCGCCTGGCGGCTCCTGCTCGAGCTCAACGCCGCATCAGTCCTTCTACAGGTAGGAGGGGCCAAGCTTGCATACGTAGCGTCGTTGCTCCTCTCAAGAAACCATGGCCATTTGATACTGCGACGGTAGGATCTTGGGGTGGATCCGCCGCGGCGAGCCCTACCGGAAGCAGTGGAGCGGATGGATCTGCCGGCGCGAGCCATGACAAGTTCTTAGGAGGGAGTAAGATTGTGGGCCAGGCATGTCTGGTTCCTGAGCAAGACCTCCCAGTGATATGTACGCGGGCAAGGTACCAAAAAATTTCGTCCAATGCGCGCGACAGGGCTTTTGAACCACAAAGGCGCGATTTTTTTTTACAAGTCCACACGCTAGGTCCCCCACCTGTCAGCCGAATGTGGACGGTAGGATTCTGCCCGAGTTATTAAGTAGGGACAAATCACGCTTGACCACTACCCTGACATCCAAAGGCTCCTCTTTCCTCTGCCCTCGCTCCCCTCACTCATGGCTCGTAGCTTGTGCAGTTCGTCTCGGGTGGAATCAGAGTCGGCTCAACGCCGTTAGGCCAGTGCCCCCATCAGGTACGAGAGGGCGCCCTACGATTACTACCCCGATATGCTGTGTTTGTGCGGTGAGAAGATGTCGAGATGGATTTCGTGGACCGACGAAAATACTGCAGGAAAATTCAGCAACTGTAGCATCAGAGCGGTAAGTTCCTACTGTAGGTACAATGGTAACCCGGATCCGGAAAGCGTAATGTAATTCTTTTTTTTGTTTCCTTCAATCTACTACGCAGGAAGGGAGGGGACTGGCTGTGACAAGTTTGTGTGGATCGAAAAGCCACTGACATGTTTTCACAGAGAGCTTGTTCAGGATCTGCGTGATGTCGTGTGGGACAAGAAAGAGGAGATTTGTGCGATGGAGCGAGAGATCCGGGAGCTTCGCCAGGTGCAGGGGAGGCAGGGGCAGGGAGGTGGTGAGACAGACAGGCTCAAGATTAGGCCAGATAGTGGACACAATTTCCTCATTATCTGGGCATTATCTGTTGCATTTGCAGTTTATGTTGCCATGTCGTTGTCCAGCAGCTGAAATAAGTTGCTGCTTCGTGGAGTGTAGCGGCCAGCTTAAGAAATTGTTTTCCAGCACAGAAACTTATCATAAGTGTAATGCCAACAACAGGGATTTATTAAGCGCCTATAAATAAATCATGTCTGTTCCACTAACACCCATCAATTTTGGAGAGGATTTAACCGCTCAGCTATCGCGATTGTTCAGATAGTAGTGGCACAGTCACAGTTTTGGATTCAACTAGTGGCCTCGGCCGTATCAAATCCTAAAGTCGTGATACATTTTACTCCGACTACGGGAGGCAGATTGTTTCGCCCGACAAGTTCCACGCACACAGCTCCAGAGTTTAACCGAACTACATATATAGGTTCAAGTTCAATACATCATTAGGCTGCTACACTGCTAGCCCTCTTTCTCTGCTTGGGTGCCAACTTTCTTCCTCTTTCCTTCACGTCCACTAGCTTCTTCATCTCCTGCCTTCTTCCTCTTCCTAGGTGCCAATTTTCTTACCTTCACGTACCCTGCATCTCCGGGCCGAGGGAAGTCAGGCCAATCAGCACCAGAATCTTGTCCGGCATCATCACTCCACTCGTTTTGGTTTTCTTCCCGCAGCAAAATCACTGAGTCGACTGTCTTGTTTCTTACCTTGCGCTTCCTGTAAAAAAACAGTACATGGATTACTACCTTATATCTATAGACTATAAACAATTTTTTGTGTGAATGTACCATCTCATACCTAGGTTTGGGAGCATTAAGGGGACATCCAGCTGCTCTATGGCCTATAAGATGGCAGGTCTTGCATCTATTTTTGCCCTTCTTTGTAGCACAGAAAGCCGAACCCTTCTTCTAGAGAAAATTCTTAAACCTATTCACCTGGGATCTTCCTCTGCCCCTTTTTGTAACTGGCTAACAAAGCTCGAAAGACAGTTGGACTTGAGGCCACTGAGATGGGTCTGTACATGGCTCGACGGATCCAACGTATGCATCTCTGAACTTTTCCATAGAGTAGTAGTCTGACAAATACTGATCCAAATGTGGTAGAGTTCTTTTCTTCACCAAGAAGGCCAAGGCGTGGTCACAAGGTTTCCCGGTATGCTGCCACTCTAAGCAGGTGCATTCTCGCAGCTGGATGTTCACAACATCCCTTTTGCCACTCTTGGACATATCGACCACCTCACAGCTTCTGCTGGTTGATGGGAGAACCTTAAGATGAGCAAGTCCTCAGCTTCTCTTGTGCAGTTGTTGTACAACTGGCGGTAGCATATGTCCTCTAAGTCTCCTACCGATCTCTCTCCTTATATTTAACAGCTTCATGATCATACCATGTATGATGTCCATCAAGATATGAACAGGACACACTTTTATGTCCTTCACCCAGTTATTCAGGCATTCTGCAAGGTTCTTGTTTATGTAATCAACTTTGATGTCAGGGTTGAATTGACTCTTCTTCCATAGCTGTGAATGATGGATGGCTAAGTACTCTAGAAGTTCAGGGGCTTCGGCAAAAATCTTGCTCATCAAATAATCGCTGCTACTAGGTTTGTAAACTCTAGCAGCAGGAAACATGTAACAAAATACGCTGCTTGCGTAGTGTGAGTACAAGTTGAGCATCATATAGGCATGGAATTCTCTACCTTTAGCTCGTGGGAACACCTCCTTCACTGCATTCATCAACCCTTTGCATGCATCCGTGGATATAGCCAATGGATCCATGTGGCCTATTGATCTCCTGAGCTGCCTCATAAACCAGACCCAGTTTCCTCCGTTTCTGTTTCAAATAGCCCGAATGCCACTGGGAACATCCAGTTGTGACCATCAAGTGATGTGGCAGATGGCAGGCAGCCTTTCCATTTGCCAGTTAGGACAGTGCTGTCTACACTCAGATACGGCCTAAGCCGTCCTTGAATCCCTCGATGCAAGGTTTAAGCGCCATGAAAAATCTTTTGAAATATATTTTACCACCTTCTGATTCAGTGTAAATCTCCACAACACTCCCCGGACACCTAGCTTGTACCTCCGCCTTGAAGTTGTACAACATCCTGAAGCTATTGGTCCAATCCCCGTGCAAGACCCCTAGAGCTTTCTCTTTACCTTTCCAAACCGTGTAATACGGAAGGACAATGTTGTATTTAGAACCGAGGCTAGTCTAAATATTCTTCGCGGTCTCCTTAGGGTTATCCTTTAGTATGGACATAGATTGCATAGCCACCCACTCCGCATCAGCCATTGAGGATTTCAGTTTGCTGCCTGTCGGACACATGTGTGGAGGGCCCATTTTGTTCACCTGCAACACAGATTCATTTAAAAGATAAGCGGAGTCGACTAGTTTCTAGAAAGATATCGCACATCAATTGTAGTTATAGAGTGAAAAGAGAGAGAGTTCTAATGGTTTGCTGCATTCATTGCCCCAATACCCTAATTGAAGTCGACGCAGGTAAGGATCTTGCTGTGATCCTCCATGGACAATGTACCTCGGCCCGTCCATTCATCCACGTTAACTTGCAAACGGCCTCATACCTCTCGGTAGAGTTCTTCAGTCGATAAATGTCGAACTCCCCCTTGATACAAAAATGCTGGAACGACATCCTGAACTCATGCATGCTCCTGAACTCGATGCCGACCGAAATTATAGGATACTCGTGGTCATGTTTCATTTCTTCTACTTCAACACCCAAATCATCGACTGGAATACCAGCCTCATCGTTAAGTTCCTCGTCTATTTCATCATCACCAGATTCTTGATCCTCTATAGTGCCTTCTTCTTCATCTGATTCAGAATCTTCACCATCGTCTCTAATGCCTAGTACTGCACACATCATATTGACTCCCATGGGTGGGGCTGCACCATCGTCTCCACCCGAATGGACAGGAACATTGCCCCAGTCCACCTCACCGGCAACTCTGTTTTCTCCAAGACACTCGGTTGGTTCTGCTGCAACCACATGGGGTGGTCTTATGTTTGCACACATCCTAGGTACTTCAGTGGACAAACAGCAGTCAGAATCAATTTCATCTTGAGTTTACAGAACCCACTTGCTCTTCCTGTGTACATCCTCCTTCCTGGTGTAATCTTTCTTGATGGTATCAGTAGGGCTTGACATCCGCGTTCCATTCCCCATCGAACTAGGCCTTTTGCTGCCGCTCTTGGGTGTGATCTCCTTACTGCCTTCCCTCACGGGTGTTGGCTCCAGGGTGCTGGCATTATTGCCTGACCTCTGTGGCATGTTCTTCTTCGAATTAGCCCTTTTGCTGCTACTATTGGGCGTGTTCTCCTTCGTGCTGGCATTATTGCCTGACCCCAGCGGCATGTTCCGCTCCAAATTAGCCCTTTTGCTGCTACTATTGGGCGTCTTCTCCTTCGTGCTGGCATTAGTGCCTGACCTCAGCGGCGTGTTCCGCTCCAAATTAGCCCTTTTGCTGCTACTATTGGGCGTGTTCTCCTTCGTGCTGGCATAATTCCCTGACAGCAGCGTGTTCCGCTCCAAATTAGTGTTTTTTCTGCTCCCACTGGGTGTGGTAGCCTCCCTGCTGGCCATCTTCGCCTCTTTGCTACCACTCCTGGGAGTGTTCACCACCGTGCTAGCCCTCTTAGCGTTTTTGTTGTTACCGTTTGGTGTGGCATTTTGACTGGATCTCAGGGGTGTACTCTGCGGCATGGTGCCTTTTGTCGTGCGACTCTTGGGCATCCTCTTCTCTGGCGTGGTCTCCTTGGTGACGTTCTTCTTCGGGGTGCCCTTTTTGGGGATGCTCTTCCTGCTCCTCTTTATGACGCTCCTCTATAAGACTCTCCTTTGTTCGAAGCCACCCTTAGTCGCACCAGCCCCAGTGATGCCATGGATCAGGTCACGCATGCCTTCTAAAAGTCCATCATCTCTATTGTCGAGTTCCAATTCCTCTCCAACCGTGAGCACTACCAAGTGGAAGTAAACTTCACCTCTATAAAGTTTCCTTGTAAACGGTACGACTAAATCCCTGGTATCTTTCACTTCGATAGCCTTTTTGCTCCTGTAACCATAATATAACAAACGTGCTTCCTAGGAGGACCCCCACAGCACCTTCACACGTAACGATGCCATCAGGTCAGATAACTCTACCACTTCAGGGTCGTATCTGCCAAGGATTACATCAAACTCGTCATAGAATTTTTCTGTGCCATCATCTAATTTTGCAGTATAATCCGCGACACTGATACGAATGATTACTTTGCCATCGTTAGGTTCTTCATGATAGAAACCTCCGAGAGGTTCGAGAGATGGAGCGGCACCATCAGACCCAGCCCCAATGCCACCGCCACCATCACCAGCGTCATTGTTAGCTAGATCAACTTCGGTGGAAGTACCAGGACAAGGAGCAAGGCGAGGGCCCTTAGCAGCGGGACCAGGACAGGAAGGGCCCCTTCTAACGGCAGCCACAATAGGATTAGTTGCTGCCATGCCACCTCGACGATTAGGAGCAGTTCCCACAACAACAGTGTTTCGAGTGCTAGCAGAGTCCAGAACATGAGCTGGCTTCAAACCAGCAGCTCGCTGAACCCGAGCACGGGTTTGAGGAGGAGACAAGGCATTAGTCTTTGCAACAATAGTGGGGCAGCCTCCGGAAGCCTTAGTTTGCTCAACAGCGGCAAGGATTGGGTCAACAGCGTCTAGATCAACAACAACACGAGGACGACCAGTACCAGCAGATTCCAGAGCACGGGTTCGCACAACTTGAGGACGGTTTCGAGGAGGAGCAGCACACAAGGCGGCGGTCTTGGCAACAATAGCAGGGCATCCTCCAGACGCCTTAGTTTGCTCAACAGCGGCATGGATTGGGTGAGCAGCAGCCGCAGAAACATGGGCACGGGGACGGGGACGACCAGTACCAACAGATTCTAGAGCAGAGTTTTCCATAATGGCAATACGGGGACTCCTACGAGGAGGTTGCCTGACAGAAGCATGTCGTGGATGAGGAACCACATTTTTCTCAACAACAGCAGGGGTTCGAGTTAGACCTCCCTATCCAATAATAGCTGGGCGACTCCCAGTAGCAGGAGCTTCCTCATCCACTATGTTACACACCAGCATAACCACGCGAAGCCTAACATGCTGTTTCATCAACCCAATTAGCTGACTGTCACACGCTATAGGAACCCTGAAGCCTCATTCATCAATGATGCTGAACCATGTAGTCTGCTCTGGCCTCATTTCAGCAAGTTCACGCACAGCAGCAACCAAACCAGGGACAGTGCATAACTACACAGGCGCTACTTCCATCTTCAGACTCTGAGCCTGTTTCCACGTGCTCTTCCCATGTGCTAATTTAACGAGGTAGCCGCAAATGCTCACTAGAACCGTGTATTTGGGTTCAGCGGAGATCCTAGTTGACAGAAAATTGGAGACAAAAGATAAGAATTGTTTGTCAGCGTCGTGCTAGCAAACAATTCTATGTTTGATATATCTCTGTAATGCCAATAGCCAGCTAGCAGTTATAGGTAGTGCGAATAGCAAAGAGAAGAGTAGCTCACCCGAAATTAGCCAGAAGTACTTCTTCCTCGGCAAATGGATTTGCCATCCTTCGCGCTGCTCAGCTTGTCGGCGGTAGAGGCAGGCTATATCATCGCAATGGCTGGCACGACATTCGGCATTAGAGCTCGATAGCAGCGAGTAGGCGCAGCAACTTGGCGCCGGAAGTCAAATGCCCGAAGAGATCATTCTGGTTGGAGAGGGGATTTCGATGCCGCCGGTGCTAGGGTTCATGCGAAAGGAGGGAGGGAGTGGATTTGTGAATTTTGTTAATGCACGATGCTCCTTTAGTATCTCGTTTCGCCTACATGGTTGACGCGTTGGCGCTCGTGTCACGGAAATATTACTGACATGAGGGTCCCGACCGTCTACTTCACGGGGCAGTTTCACGGCATGTTTGGATTTGGTAGGGGTGAGACGAGTTTGCATTGAAATGGCCCCTCTCGGTAGTTGGCGGCCCAACTTTTCGAAACGCGGTTATTTCAGGCAACTTAGGTACCGCCATGCACTGGCCTGCCAACTTTGGTACCGCAGACGAACAAGCCCTATTTCCATGCCTACATCTAGATGGAATAACATATGAAGAATGGGTATGGGTGCACGATCTTAAACCACATTGCTCGAATCTATAATATTTAGCTCATGCCTTAACTCTCGGAATCTCTTCTTATCAAGGGGCTTGGTGAATAGATCCGCAAGATTCTTCTCGGTGCTCACATATGATAGGTCAATATCTACATTGTTCACATGCTCCCGGATGAAGTGGTGACGAATATCAGTATGCTTCGTTCTTGTGTGTTGCACCGGGTTGTGGGCGATCTTGATGGCACTTTCATTATCACAAAGAAGAGGCACTTTGTCAACTGTGATATCGTAATCTTTTAAAGTTTGCCTCATCCACAAAAGCTGAGCACAATAACTAGCGGCCGCAATATACTCGGCTTCGGGGGAGGACAAGGAGACATAATTTTGTTTCTTTGATGACCAACACACCAAGGACCTACCAAGGAATTGGCAAGCCCCGGAGGTTGATTTCCTTCCAACTTTGTCTCCTGCCCAATCCGAATCCGTGAAACCATGAAGAACAAATCTTGAGACCTTGGGGTACCATAAGCCAAAGTTTGGGGTATCAACTAAATATCTAAAGATTCACTTGACCGCCACGAGGTGGCTTTCTTTTCGGACGGCTTGAAACCATGCACAAATACCCACACTTAACATGATATCCGGTCTAGATGCACAAAGATAAAGCAAAGAACCAATCATAGATCAATATACCTTTTAACCCACATCTTTACCCTTTATATCAAGAGTGATCACACTTGACAGGCATGGGAGTCTTGGCTCCATTGAAGTCCGTCAACTGGAACCTCTTGAGCATATCTTGAATGTACTTGGCTTGATTAATGAACACACCTCCAATCAATTGCTTCACTTCAAATCCAAGGAAGAATTGCAATTCACCCATCATACATTTCGAACTCATCGGTCATTAGCTTAGCAAAGATATCATTGAAGGATTTGTTAGGATAACCAAATATAATATCATCAATGTTAATTTGACATATGAAAAGGTTTCCTACAACTCTGTTAGTAAAAAGAGTGGGGTCGATTAGCCCAACTTCGAAACCATGGTCTACCAACAACTTTCTAAGGTGTTCATACCATGCTCGTGGGGCTTGCTTAAGACCATAGAGTGCCTTATCAAGTTTATAGACGTGGTTTGGAAACTTGGGGTCCTCAAAACCCACAGGTTGCTTGACATACACTAACTTATTTAAGGTACCATTAAGAAATGCACTCTTAACATCCATTTGTTGTAACTTAAAGTTATGATGAGACGCATATGCAATCAAGATACGAATGGATTCAAGACGGGCAACGTGGGCGAAAGTTTCACCGTAGTCGACACCCTCGACTTGGGAGAAGCCTTGAGCCACCAATCTTGCCTTGTTGTGAATAACCATCCCATTTGCATCTTGCTTGTTCTTGAAGATCCAATTTGTCCCGATGACATTATGGCACTCCTTGGGTCTTTCCAGCAATGACCACACTTTGTTGTGCTCAAAGTTGTGAAGTTCTTCATGCATGGCCTCAAGCCAATCCGGGTCTTCGAGCACTTCATACACCTTTTGGGGCTCTACACAAGAAATGAAACTATTATGGCCAACAAAGCTAGCCACTTGCTTATGGGTAGAAATGCCCCTTTCAAGATCACCAACAACATTTTCAAGAGTAATTCCTTCACGGATGAGCTTGGCGATCCTTCTTGCTTCACGACGAGCATGAGCTTCCTCAACGGATTCTTGAGAACCTACTTGGTCATCACCACTATTTTGATCCTCGTCTTAACCTTGAAATGGAGCTTGCTCGATATTTTGTCCTTGATTACCTTCATGAGCTTGACCTTGGTCATTATGGGGTGAAGGACACCCATCATTAGCTTGAGCTTGACCTTGATCATGAGCCATCTCTTCAACACTAGCATCTTGATGGCTATGGGGTTGTGATACATTGCAAATGTATCTATAATTTTTGATGTTCCATGCTTGGCTTTATCCACTTTCTTGTGTTTTGTCCACACTTTGGAGTACTTTTCATATGATTTCTTGGACTAACCTATTAATAAGAGCCATAGTGCCAGCTGCCTGTTTTCTGCTGTTTTTGGTTCCAGGAAAGTCAAAAAATGAATATTCTCAGAATTGGACGGGACAAAAGCCAGAGTGCCTATTTTTCCGAAAGACATCTGATGCCAGAATACGAGACGGAGAAGAGCTAGGGGCCGGCCACACCACCTGGCCGCGCGGCCAGGCCTGGCCCACGCCAGGGGGTGGTCTGGCCGACCCCAGCACCCCCTCGGCCTCTCCTTCCGCCTATATATTGCCCTTAGGACCAAAACCCTAAGTACCCGATCAAAAATCCACGAAAGAGTCTATAGCCGCTGTCATCTCCATCCCTAGATCGGGAGGCATCTGAAGCTCTTCCCGGCACCTTGCCAGAGAGGGGAATTCACCCTGGAGGCCTTCTTCATCATCATGCAAGCGACTGGTGTGATGCGTGAGTAGTTCATCCTTGGACTACGGATCCATGTAGTAGCTAGATGGCTGGTTCTCCTCCTTTGTGCTTTCATGTCTAGATCTTGTGAGCTCCGTTCATGATCAAGATCATCTATTTGTAATTCTGCATGTTGTGTTTGCGGGGATCCGATGGATATTGAGATGCTATTTCAGATTGATTATTGATTCTATCATGTCTTTGTTATTTGTGATCTTGCATGCTTTTCATTGTTAGTAGCTATCTTGGCCAAGTAGATGCTAGCAACTCCAAGAGTTAGTATTTATGCTTGATAGTGGGTTCATGCCTCTGGTAATCTGGGGAAGTGACAGAAATCTCTAAGGTACTAGATGTGCTGTTGCTACTAGGGAGAAAACAACAATCCTTTGTTCATAGAACAATCGTATTGTTTACATTACACGCAATTCATAAAGCAATAATCTGTTGCTTGAAACTTAATACTGGAGGGGGTTCGGATGATAACCTGAAGGTGGATTATTAGTCATAGATGCAGTTGGATGGCGGTCTGTATAATGTTGTAATGCCCAATCAAGTTCCAAAGGAGTCAAGATGATTAGTATATGCATGTATTGCTTTCTCGATGTTTGTCAATTGCCCGCTGTAATTTGTTCACCCAGCATGTTATCTATCTGAAGGAGAGCCACCTCTAGTGAACTATGGATCCCGGTCCTTTTCTTTTACATACAATCTATAAACTGTTTACTTCTTTGTGTTTACTTTCTGCAAACTATTACTTCTTTCCATTCGATACGTTTAATCCTTTGTTTTCAGCAAAACACGGTGAGATTGACAACCTCATCGCAAGTTGGGGACAGAGTTCTGTGGTTGTGTTGTGCAGGTCTCCACGTTGCTACCAGCACCGGTAGTGCGCCCTGCCAAGGCTCAGCTAGAAACACCTTTGGGGTGTTTCCTTGCTCCTACTAGTTCTATTAAACCTTGGTTTCATAACTGAGGGAAACTTGCTGCTGTGCTCATCATACCTTCCTCTTGGGGTTGCCAACAAGCTCTACATCAACACTGAGCCATCAGGTTGATGTAGATATTGAGTAGGTGAGGGCTCCACTTGAATAGAGCATTATTCTTCTCCTTCCACCACAAGGGGTTACTTAGTGGGGCGGAAAAATCCCACACCCATTCTTCTTTTGGCTTGAAGAGGAATTTCATCACCTACATCACCAAGATCAATTTCCCCCACTTGGGAGCCATTATGCTCATCGAACTTCACATTGGAGGATAATATAACTTGTCCGGTGGACTTTTTATAGACCCTATAGACGTGAGAGTCCGATGCATAGACAACAAAGATACCTTCAATAGTGTGAGTCTCGAACTTAGATAACCGGTTACCTTTCTTGAGAATGTAGCACTTGCACCCAAACACTCGAAGATAGTGAATACTTGGCTTCTGGCCGGTGAGGATCTCATATGGAGTAATATCCAAATACTTGCGAAGATAAACCCGGTTGGCAATATGACAAGCGGTAGAGATAGCTTTGGCCCAAAAGTTATAAGGTGACTTGAACTCCACAATCATGATCCTTGCAATATCCATAAGAGTCCGGTTCTTCCTTTCTGCCCCACCATTTTGTTGAGGGGTATAAGGAGCGGAATATTGATGCTTGATCCCCTTATCACCAAGAAACTCATCAAGGATGTAGTTGTTGAACTCAGTCCCATTGTCACTTCTAATGGACAAGATCTTCTTATTATGTTGTTGTTGCACTTCATTAGCAAAATATGATGGTTTGTTGAGTCTCATTCTTCTTCTTGAAGAAATATACCCATGTGTATCTTGAGTAGTCATCAACAATAACCAAACAATACTTCTTCCCCTCAAGACTATCAAAGGATGGTGGACCAAAGAGGTCCATGTGAAGGAGCTCCAAGATCCCATCATAGTAGATGGTTGTGGTTGGGGTGTGTGCCATCTCATGGATCTTTCCTTCGATGCATGCCCTACACACACGATCTTTGACAAAACACACGTTATCTTTTAAACCAAGGATGCGGCCTCCCATGTGGAGACTTTGCAAAGACCTCATGTTGATGTGGGCAAGACGGTGATGCCAAAGCCATCCCACATCACCTATAGCCATTAGGCATGTCGCGGTCGGTGTGGGTTTCTTATCAAAATCTACCACATACAAACCATTCTTGGCATACCCAACAAAGGCTATAGAGGGAGTCTTGCTCCACATGAGAACCACAACCTTTGGGGTAAAGTAGACATTAAAGCCCATAAGCGTGAGTTGATGAACAAAAAGTAAATTGTATGAAAGGGTTTTGACAAGTATAATGTCCACAATGGATATATCCGCAGTGACCACTACCTTACCTAAACCCAATACCTTAGGTGTTGATCCATGTCCATAAGTGACACACATATTGGAAGTATTAGGTCTTGTTTCATCAAGAATCTCATTGCTTCCGGTCATATGACTTGTGGCACCACTATCAACCACCCATTTTCTCCCACCGGAAGCATAGCCCTACAAGAGATCAGTTCTTGGTTTTAGGTACCCATCGTTGAATGGGTCCTCTTTTGTTAGTCACAAGAATCTTAGGAACCCAAATGGCCCAATGGTAATAATCACCATAAGAGGTGCCTACATATTTAGCAATGACATGACCATCATAAGATTTCATGAACATAGGAAGGATTAATTTTCTCGCGAAATCATTGTGAGAGGGTTCATCTCCACCCTTATGGATACTTGGCTCCTTCTCTTTTGCCATCTCCCCCTCCTTCACAAAAGTAATCATTTTGGAAGGGGGAGTGGTCAAAGTCTTCTTCTTCTTCTTTCTCTTGTTCTTCTTCTTTGACTTGGATGCTAATCCAAGTCCTTCTTTACCCACATTGTCCCTTTGAATTCTCAAGAGGTCATTGAGGATTTTCTCACCTCGTATGCAAGATACAAGGCCTTTCTCAATGGTAGCTTTCAACTTCTTATTCTCCTCGAAAAGATCTCCATGCTCACAACAAGAGTTAGTAGAACATGAAACAATACTAGATGACAAGGTTGAAACATTTTTTGTCACTTGAGTTTGAAGTTGCTCATGTGACTTTTAAAGAGTAGAGAATTTGCTCAACAAGGCCTCATGTTCCTTCTTGAGTTTCTCCATACCTTCCTTTAGTCTATCATGATCAATCCAAACTCAAGTTTTTCCTTTTTAAGCACATGAGTTAAAGCAATAACATGATCATGTTCTTTAACAAGCTTAGATATATTCAAGTTAGAAGATTCTTCATGAGAAACATAGGTTTATTCAAGAGCAACTCTTTTATTTTGCTCTTCCTCAAGAGCATCGTTTAAGGCGGAAATCTCCATGGAAACCTCCCGAGCATGATCAAACATTTCCAAGATGGAATCATCCCTCTCATCAATGATATAGCGAGCTTCACCTAGTTGACTTATCAAAGACTCAACACATATTTAGCTTCACCCTCTAGGTAATTCAAGCAACTAGTGGACTCCACTATCTCCTTCTTAATCTTAAGACTCATCTCATATTCAAGTGTAGATGCATTAATAGTAGGGAGGATAGTGGATGGAGGGGTTACCATAGAGGCTTTAGACATAAGACATGTGGACTTGGTGACGAGCTTGTCCTCATTGGGAGAGTCAAAGAGGGATGTTGGTGGAGAGGTTGAGGGAGTAGTAGTAGCCATGAGACACGTAGACTTGGATGCCCGCTTGTTCTCATTAGGAGAATCAAAGAGAGACGTAGGTGAATAGGTTGAGGTGGTAGTGGCGGAGGTGGTGGCAATTGTAGCAATAGCAGCCACACCAACAATCTCTCCATCAACTTCATCATCACTATCATTGTCATCATTCTCTTCATATTCTTCATGGGCCACCAACACATAGTTTTGCATCTCCTGGTTGGGGAAGTTCTTGTTTCCAAAGTTCTTGTTTTGGACTTTCTTGACAAAGTTCTTATTGGGAGTTGGCTTGAACTTATATTTCAAGATAAGTCTTCCACCATGGTCTTCTCTCTTCTCGTACGGGCCCTCGGTGATGAAATGGTTGGTTTCTCCACAATTGCAACATGACCTCAACTTGGGTCATGAGGTAGTTGTGGTAGCCTTTGACAAATTGCCCTTCCCTTGGTTCTTCCAAAACCTTCTAGAGACTAGAGCTAATTGCTCATGGAGAGCACACTTGATGTCTTCATCATCACCTTCAATATTCCCCAATGAGTTAACATCTTCTTCATAGACATAAGCCTTGGCCTTCAAAGCAAGAGTGGGGGAGTCCATTCTCCAAGCACGAGCAAGAACATCATCGGCGACCTTGTTCATGATTCCAAGAGCCACAAACTCATTCAACACTTCATGGGAGGACATGGCATAGAAGTCCGGTCTTGAGCGAATGTTGTTGGCCAACTCTCGGTGGAAGGGCAAGATGGCTTGCATGAACTTGCGCTTGATCCACTTGTCATCCACATCCCTACTACCATGGTCAATCATCCTAATTGATACATCCGTGACCCTTCGATAGAGATCTTAGGGAGTCTCATCCTCCTTCCCAACAAAAGCATCGGCTTCATAGTGCATTTCTTAAAACTTGGAGTTTTGAATGCTTTCATTGCCAAGATAGACACGTTGAAGAGCATTCCAAGCTTCCTTGGCGGTGTCATAAGATCGAATGTGAGTCATTTGCTCATGAGTCTATGCATCTTGGAGGATGGCCATTGCGGTGGAATTGAGTTGATTGTTGATTTCCTCGGTGGGAGTCATGTTGTAGGGGTCACGTGGATAGAAGCCGAACTCCACGACCTTCCAAAGATGAACACTAGAACTTTTGAAGTGAGCACGCATGAGATATTGCCAATTGGAAAAATTAGATACATCAAGCTTAGGTGGTGGACCATGATGATTTATATGTGGCATTGGAAGAGGGGCATTATTGTAACTAAGTGGTGGTGGCATCTTTCCCATGGGGTTGCCTTTAGCCTTATTGCCATCATTGCCGTTGGGATATTCCTTGTGAGGATCTTCCACCGGTTTTGAGCCACTTGATGGATTATCAATGACATCGAAAACTACAACTTCCTTTTTACCAAGATATAATTCAAGCAAGTCTTTCATTTTTGGACGAAGCATATCCATGGATGCAGATATCTCACTCTTATAGACGGGTGTTACTTCGGAGGTGGTTTCATTCCCCGTAGAGTCACTCATACTTCTCTTGGGCGGTTAAGCCAAAAAGAGCACCTCGCTTTGATACCAATTGAAAGATCGGTATAAGCGACTAGGGGGGTGAATAGGCGCTACTCAAATTTTAACTTCTTTTCAAATTGAGGCTAAACACAAGGTAAGTTATCTAGATGTGCACTAGCTGAGAGAACTTAAAAGACAAGTAAGCAAGTAAACAACACTAAGTAAAGGGTAAAGGCTATAAGTAACCAAGAGTAGACACAAAGATGTTTTCCCGAAGTTCCTTCCTTTTGAGGGGAAGTACGTCTGCGTTGGAGGGGTGGGTGGTACTAAGACCACCAGCGCCATAGAAAGCCTCACCCTATTCTCCCAAGAACCTGCCTCACGGCAAGCACCCATTCCACTATGCGGTGACCTTGAAGGTGGCAACCGAAATCTTTACAAACTTGTTTAGTAGACCTCTGCCACACTTGGAGTCTCCCAACACAATACCGAAGCTTTACAACAAATGCCCGAGCTTCGAGATCGACCTCTTCCATCTAGGGTTCAAAGAACCCAAGAGTAACAAGATACACAAAGGAAAACACAGGGGAATCAACTTTGCTTTGGTGAAAACCTAGATCTAGACCTCCTCCACCAAACCCCAAAGTATCAAGGAGATTGGAGGGCTATGGGGGGAGATCTAGTAGAAATGAAGCTCAAGAACGATGGAGGAGAGAGATAAAAGAGTCAAACTTCTTGTTAGGGAAGAAGGCTCTATTTATACCCTCAAGAGGAATCTACCTGTTGCAGCTAGGTGCCAACCGGTAGTACCGGTCCCAAGAGCGGTAGTACCAAATGAGGGCGATACTACCAGTCAGGTACCAGACCAGGTACCGAGCTAGCGCTAGCGTTGTGGCATGGCTTCTGCCCCCCACGGTAGTAGTAGCTCGAGGGTGCGGTGCTACCGCCAAGCGGTAGTACCGGGCACCAGAGCAGTACTGCCAGACGGCAGGGGGGTCGGTCGTGCCGCTTAGTGGTACCAGGGAGAACAGAGGGGAGACATAGCTCGCCAAAATGGTTCAGACTCCTGCGGTACCTCCAAGCGGTACTACCGGTGCTGACCAGTAGTACTGGATGGGAAATCCGATACTACTGGACCGCACAGAAGCAAAGGCCACAACCACAAGGGCAGACACCACCTGAGATCTCAACTAGAGGGAAAGCTTGAGGTTTTGCAAAACAGTGTTGATTCCACCCAAACTTTCCAAAGCGGACCCCCTCTTGATAGTATGGTGTTCCTACGACTCAAGAAAAAAGCCCTAGAAAAACTATATATTGCTGAGAACTTTTTAGAGGGGAACCGAATGCCTTTTCCGTCGTAAAACCTGAGACACACTTAGCAAACAATTAGCCTGACACATGTGTTGTCAACAAACATCAAAACCACTTAGGATAGGAAATTCCCTTTCACCTGCGTGTCTATTCATCATGTAATAGCTTTATTCCAACTAGTTGTAATAGTTACTGTTAGTGATGACAACAATGAAGTGGCGCCACTGACCTTGATGCCAGGCTGGTGATGATGGAGGTCATGTCCGTGCTTTGGAGATGGAGATCAAAGGCACAAGAAGAAAGGCCATATCATATCACATATTATGAATTGTATGTGATGTTAATCCTTCATGCATCTTGTATTGCTTAGATCGCGATAGTGGCATTATAAGACGATCCTTCTCACTAAATATCAAGTAATAAAGTGTTCGTCCTTAGTAGGCACCGTTGCGAAGACTTGTCGTTTCGAAGCATCTCGTGATGATCAAGTGTTACAGATTCTACGTGTGCATACAATGGGTGCAAGCTAGATTTGCACATGTGGATATTAAGGTTAACTTTGACGAGCCTAGCATGTACATACATGGTCTCAGAACACGGAATACCGAAAGGTAAAGCATGATTCATATGAATGATATGATGAACATGTTGATTGTTCACCTTTGAAGCTACATCTTCTCTCGTGAAGATCGGACTTAGTGTAGTGGATTTGGTTCGTGTAACCACTAAGGCAACATGAGGGATGTTGTTTTGAGTGGGAGTTCACCTAGTTGACTTAAGAATTAAATTTTAACTCAATTTGCAAATATGTTGTAGATCATGGCGCCCCCTCTATCAACTTTAATGCGTTCCTAGAGAAAGAAAAGCTAAAAAACAATGGAAGCAACTTCACAGACTGGTTCCGTGGCTTGAGGATTGTCCTCAGTACTGGTTAGTTGACCTATGTACTCTATGCACCACTAGGTGACCCACCTGCAGAGGATGCTACCGATGAGTTTAAAAATGTTTACCTCACTCGGAAAAATCACTACTTCACAGTTCAGTGTGTCATCCTGTACGGTTTAGAACCGGAGCTTCAGAAGCACTTTGAGCACCGCGACCCTTTTGATATCATCAATGAGCTCAAAATGATATTTGAAACTCATGCGGCCGTGGAGAGCTATGAAGCTTCCGAGAACTTCTTTAACTGTAAGATGGAAGAAGGCAGCTCCGTTAGCGAGCACGTGCTCAAAATGTCTGGGCATGCGAAAAACTCCAAGATTTGGGAATAACGATTCCTAATGTGTTGGGGATTCATCGTGTCCTCCAATTACTACCACCTAGTTACAAGAACTTTATGATGAACTACAATATGCATTGCATGAACAAGACGTTGCCTGAACACTTCTCGATGCTAAAAACTGCTGAAGTGGAGATTAAGAAAGAGCACCAAGTGTTTATGGTCAATAAGACCACCAATTTCAAGTAGCAGGGCAAGCCTAAGAACAAGGGCGACTTCAAGAAGGGTGGCAAGAAAGATGACATGCCTAAGAAGCCCAAGGCTAACCCTCAGCCTGATACAGAGTGTTTTTACTGCAAGGGTGGTGGGTACTAGAAGCGCAATTTCCCCAAGTACCTGGCAGATCTGAAGAGCGACAACATTAAGAAGAAAGGTATATTTGATATACATGTTATCGATGTGTATCTTACTAGTAATCGTAGTAGTGCCTGGGTATTTGATACTGGTTCGGTTGCTCATATTTGTAACTCAAAACAGGAACTACAGAATAAACAAAGACTAGCGAGAGACGAGGTGACGATGCGTGTTGGAAATGGCTCCAAGGTTGATGTGATCACCGTCGGCACGCTCCCTCTTCATCTACCTTCAGGATTAGTTTAAATTTGAATAATTGTTATTTGGTGCCAGCGTTAAGCATGAACATTATATCTGGATCTTGTTTATTGCAAGACAGTTATTCGTTTAAGTCTGAGAATAATGGTTGTTCGATTTATATGAGTAATATTCTTTATGGCCATGCACCTAAGATGAATGGTTTATTCTTATTGAATCTCGATAGTAGTTATACACATGTTCACAACATAGATGCTAAACGAATAAAATTGAATGATAATTCCACATACATGTGGCACTGTTTTCTTGGTCACATTGGAGTGAAATGCATGAAGAAACTCCATACCGATGGATTTCTTGAATCACTTGATTTTGAATCACTTGAAAGATGTGAAGCATGTCTAATGTGAAAAATGACTAAGACTCCATTCTCTGGGATAATGGAGCGAGCTACAAACTTATTGGAAATAATACATACCGATGTGTGCGGTCCAATGAGTGTAGCATCGCACAGTGGATATTGTTATGTTCTTACTTTCATGGATGACATGAGTAGATATGGGTATATCTACTTTATGAAGCATAAATCTGAAACTTTTGAGAAGTTTAAGGAATTTCAAAGTGAAGTAGAAAATCAACATAACAAGAAGATTAAGTTTCTGCATTCTGATCGCGGAGATGAATATCTGAGTTACGAGTTTGGCATGCATTTAAAGAAATGCGGAATACTTTCACAATTTACACTGCCGGGAACACCATAGCATAATGGTGTGTCCGAACATCGTAATCGAACTCTCTTAGATATGGTTCGGTCAATGATGTCTCTTACAGATTTACCGTTATTGTTTTGGGGTTATGCATTAGAGACAACTGCATTCACTTTAAATAGGGCACCACGTAAATCCGTTGAAACAACACCGTACGAATTGTGGTTTGGTAAGAAACCTAAGTTGTCGTTCCTTAAAGTTTGGGGCTGCGAAGCTTATGTAAATAAGTTACAACCCGACAAGCTTGAGCCCAAAGCGGAAAAATGCGTCTTCATAGGATACCCTAAAGAAACAATTGGGTATACCTTCTATCATAGATCCGAAGGCAAAGTTTTCGTTGCCAAGGATGGATCTTTTCTTGAAAAGGAGTTTCTCTCGAAAGAAGTGACTGGAAGGAAAGTAGAACTCGACGAGGTTGTTAAACCTTCTCTCGGATTTGAGAGTAGCGCATCACCGGAAGATTTTTCTGTGCCGCTTAGACCAATAAGAGAGGAAGCTAATGATGGTGATCATGAAACTTCAAACAAAGTTTCTACTGAACCTCGTAGGTCGACGAAGGTTCGTACCACTCCTGATTGGTATGACCCTGTCTTGAATATCATGTTGGTGGACAACATCGATGACCCTGTGACGTATGAGGATGCAATGATAAGCCCAGATTCCAACAAATGGCAAGAAGCCATGAAATCCAAAATTGGATCCATGTATGAAAACCAAGTATGGACTTTGGTGGACCTACCTGATGGCCACAAGGCTGTCCAGAACAAATGGATTTTCAAAAAGAAAACATACGCTGATGGTAATGTTACTATCTATAAAGCTCGACTTGTCGCGAAAGGGTTTTGACAAATTCAAGGAGTTGACTATGATGATATTTTCTCATCGGTAGCAAAGCTAAAGTCTGTGAGGATTTTGTTAGCAATCGCTGCATTTTTCGATTATGAAATTTGGCAGATGGATGTCAAAATGGCATTCCTTAATGGTGACATTGAGGAAGAGTTGTACATGGTACAACCCAAGGGTTTTGAAGATCCTAAATATGCTAATAAGGTATGCAAACTTCAGCACTCCATTTATGGACTAAAGCAAGCATCTCGGAACTGGAATCAACGTTTTGATAAGGTGATCAATAATTTGGATTTATACAAACTTTTGGAGAAGCTTGTATTTATAATAAAGTGAGTGGGAGCTCCGTAGAATTCCTAGTACTATATGTGGATAAAACATTGTTGATTTGGAATAATATAGAACTTGTTGAAAGTGTCAAAGCCTATTAGAATACTAGTTTTTCAATGAAGGATCTTGGCGAAGCATCATACATTTTAGGTATCAAGATTTATAGAGATAGATCAAGACGCTTAATAGCGCTTTCACAAATTACATACCTAGACAAGGTTCTAAACAAGTTTAGAATGGAACAAAGCAAGAAAGGGTTCTTGCCCATGTCGCCATGTAAGACATTGAGTAAGACTCAAAGTCTAGCTACGGCATAAGAAAGAGAAAACATGAACAAAATCCCCTATGCCTCGGCCATAGGATCTATCATGAATGCCATGCTATGTGCAAGACCGAATATCGCACATCCTGTTAGTTTGACCAGCAGATATCAAAGTGATCCTGGAATGGAACACTAGACAATGGTCAAAAATATCCTAAAGTACCTGAAAAGGACTAAGGATATGGTTCTTTCTTATGGAGGTGACAAAGAGCTTGTTGTAAACAGTTACATCGATGCTAGTTGAAACACCGATCCGGATGACTCAAAGTCACAGTCTGGATACATATTTATTTGAATGGTGCAAAAGTGAGCTAGAGGAGTGCCAAGCAAAGCGTTGTGGCAAAATCTTCAACTAAATTAGAATACATAGCTGCTTCAGAGGCTACACAAGAAGCGATATGGATGAAGGAGTTCATTACTGAGCTTGGTGTGGTTCCTAGTGCATTGGACCCGATGGCCATCTATTGTGACAAGGGTGCCATAGCTAATGCACAGGAGCCAAGGCCACACAAGAAGCTGACGCACATCAAGCTACGTTTTCATGCTATTCGCGAGTATGTCCAAGATGGTGACATAAAGATTTGCAAAGTACACACTAATCTGAATGTGGCAGATCCGTTGACTAAACCTCTGCCTAGAGCAAAACATGACCAACACTAGAACACCATGGGTGTTAGGTACATCACCATGTAATCTAGATTATTGACTCTAGTGCAAGTGGGAGACTGTTGGAGATATGCCCAAGAGGCAATAATAAAGTGGTTATTATTATATCTTTGTGTTTATGATAAATGTTTACATTCCATGCTATAATTGTATTAATAGGAAACACTAATACTTGTGTGTTTTGTAAACATAAAAGAGTCCCTACTAAGTCTCTTGTTAATACTAGCTTGTTGATTAATAGATGATCATGGTTTCCTGATCATGGACATTAGGTGTTTTTAATAACAATATCATATCATTAGGAGAATGATGTGATGGACACACACCCATAATAAGCATAGCATAAGATCAAGTCATTAAGTTTGTTTTGCTACAAGCTTTCAAATACATAGTAACCTAATCCTTCGACCATGAGATCATGTTAATCACCATCACCGGATGAGTGCTTTGATTACATCAAACACCACTTCATAACTGGGTGGTTATAAAGGTGGCATTAGGTATTCTAAAAGTATGTGTTGAAGCGCATGGATCAAGAATGGGATTTGTCCATCCTAATGACGGATATATATACTTTGGGCCCTCTTGGTGGAATGTCATCCAATTGGCTTGCAAGCATGTGACTAGGTCACAAGGGATGTCATATACGGTATGAGTAAAGAGTACTTATCGGTAACAAGGTTGAACTAGGTATGGAAATACCGATGATCAAACCTAGGATAAGTACAGTATCACACGGCAAAGGGAATCAATATCGTATGTTAATGGTTCTTTATATCACGAACTTATCATTGAATATGTGGGAGCCATTATGGATCTCCAGGTCCTGTTGTTGGTTATTGATCGGAGAGGTGTATCGATCATGTCTGCATAGTTCACGAACCGCAGGGTGACACACTTAAGGTTCAATGTTGTTTAAGTAGATATGGAATGTGAGTTGGAGACCGAATGTTGTTTGGAGTCTCGGATAGGATCAAGGACATCACGAGGAGGTCTGAAATAGTCCGGAGAATAAGATTCATATAATAGAAGTCATCTTCTAGGGTTCGGAATTTTTCTCGGTATTTTGACCGGAGCTTCTAGAAGGTTCTAGAGGGCCACCAGTGGGCCCACCACCCCGGGAGGGGCCACATGGGCTAAGGGAATGTTGCAGGGGGCCATGGGCCAGCCGCACTAGGCCCAAGAAGCCCAAACTGGCCAGCCTCATATGGATAAGTATGAATCCCTGAAAAATAGGGGATATGACTTGGGGGGAGGAAACTTCCCCCCTCCCCATGCATCGACCCTAGAGGTGGAGGGAAAGGGGGCAACCCTAGCCGCACCCCTCTATATAAAGAGGGGAGGGGAGGGCACACCCCTACCCCTTGACCTCAACCCTAGCCGCCACCCTCCTCCTTTTCCTCCTCCTTCGGCTTAGGCGGAGCCCTACAGGATTCTGTCCTCCACCACCACCACCATGTCGTCGTGCTACTGGGATTCCGAGGGGATCTACAACCTCCGCTGCCCGCTGGAACAAGGAGAGGAAGGTATTCATCGACTCCGTATGTGTGACCAAGTACGGAAGCGCTGCCGGAACGCATTGCCAGAAGGATCGTCAACGTGATCTTCAGATCGGCAAGTGATCGACTATATCAACAACGATATCCGATCTCGTTAAACGCTTTGGATCTTCAAGGTTTAGTTCTCATCTATCTCGTTGTACTTATCTCGTAGATTAAATCTTGGCTTTTCCATAGATTGGATCTTGGTTTTGTTTGTTCTTGCCGTAGATTTTTTTGTTTTCTATTCTACGAACCCTAAACATTCCACATAGATCATGATCTTTTACAGGTAAAAATCCATAGTCATCTTCCTAAAATCATTAGGAGTCCTCTGTATAAACTATCCATCATGAGACAGTCACACCAAAGTGATCTGACCATAAGAATATAATCATTGTTTTAAACTTTGGTTCACAGAGCATCAAGCCAATATCATCTATCTAACTCAAGGGCTAGGAATTATGTGTGTAATACTCATCAGTAAATAAGTAGCCAATAAAAAATCTAGGCCACAACATAATCAAGCATCATTCATATAACCACATAATCTTTTCACCACTGCTAGAAAAGATACAAACAAGTAAAGCCCATAGGCACTTAACAACATGTCTCAGAGTTTAATTCCAGGACAGAATTTCGCACCGGCATAGCAGTAATCATAGGTTACTCACAATATGAAAACTAACAGACCAACCACAGCAAGATCCTCAACACTAGCATGACCAGTAACAATACTAAGCAATATACACCACTAATAAATCAATTAACTATACATAAATGGCACCCGAATAATTCTCTAGGTCAATCTTATCCAGGTATTACTAATAAACCAATTAGCAAGTGAGATGAACCCTAGAATAGAGTATCAACCTAATTAGGGTTACCACGTCCCCATATAGAGGAATCCAAAGGGGAAGAGAGAGAAGAGGGGGAGAATCACAACTCACCCGTCATCCTCGATTAGAGATAGAAGAGGAAGCAGAGAGTTAGCCGGTGGCGAGTCCAGGGCAGCACGGGGAGCACCAAAGGACGCTGCAACCCGCGACAAGCCACGGTCTCGGTGACCAAAGAATGGCGGCGCTAGGCATCTCAACACCCTAGGACACCATCCTGGCACCTAGGAGTCACCAGAGCACCACATCGCAAGGGTGGTCACAAACCCTAGGCACCCGAAAGGGAGGCGTCGCGACCAACAGAGGGCTCGAATGACGAATCGAGCAGGGACAATCGATGTAGCATCATCGATTGTATCAACAAATATGGTGTTGGGGATATACTTTCTGGGTATCCTCATAGTTCCTCACTGACCAGGGTGGCCCACTTCGGGTTAGAGCTTTGCTTCACGGGCGGCCCAGTCAGGGAGAAGAGACGGAGTCCAATCCAGCTACGGAAAGGCCCAGAAAACTTACCGACTAAGGCCCATAATGTTACTTGTAGTTCAAGATGTACTCTGTAACCGACTCTTAGTCGTAGTCGGATAGATCTCTCCTGTAAACCCTAGGCCGGATATCTATATAAGTCATCCTAGGGAGAGCCTTTAGGGCACCCAATACTTTAGACCCTCAACTCGCACAGGCGAAACCCTTGTAACCCATATTCCAGCTCTGCCGTATTACTGGATTGCTAGCAGGAGTAGGATCCGTCCAAAGCCGGCGGATTTGAACCTAGGTAAACTTGTGTGCTCACCGTCCCGGAACACCGTATGTCTCACACCCCTCTCTTCCGCACGCCTCGAGGACCCCCTCATGGCATACTTGTCATCAATTCCACAACAGTTGGCGCCCACCGTGGGGCAAGTGAGCTTCGGATCTGCGTTCCGAGCGGAATCTGCAAGAATCGGAATCGGTGAGACTATCTCGTCGATCGCATCCTCTATTCCAGCGATGTCCCTCTCATCGTTCTCGACGAGACTTGGATTCCGGCAAGGGAGGCTGTGACTTCCTACACAATCATGTCTTTTGGCGAGATCGATGTTTACATCGGTTTCACTGAACCTGCCCAACCCACCCCAGCAGTGATGATAGAGGTAGAAGAATTTTCTGGGTCCCCTTTGTCCACGGAGACGGCAGAGTTCCGGATCTCAGAAAACTCTAATCCCACCCAACCCGCACCAGTTGCGTATATAGTGGAGAAACCCGAACCTGAAGAAGACCTAGCGGTCAACGTCGAATCTAGAGTGGATCTCCCCGGAGGAGCCGAATCCCAGATCGACCCACCCGTGGAAGTCGAAATCCAGGAGGAGCATGTCAACAACACTGATTCTGGCTCTGATGATGCCGGAACAGACAAGCCTTTCCTAAGGTACACACTACGATGTATGATACTGCAAGGCAAAAGCGCAGATGCAATCCTCGAGACCATCAAAAGTTTCGATATGGCTGATCGCGAAAGCCGCAGGTACCTCAGGAAGCACGCGTCGCACTTCATCGGATACGTGGGATCCGGATTCGGCTCTGCCGATGCTGGAGAAAACACCGACTCGGTGCTGGAGGCAATCGGAACAAACGCCGACGTACCCGCATCCTCGGATGAGTCGATGACGTCAGCAGATTTCCGAAAGTTCTCCGTGGAATATGAAGAGGAGTATAACTCCAAAGCTGCAGAAGAAGGAGAAGCCATGGATGAAGGATCTGGGGAACACTCTCCCAAAACGCAGGATGACATGGACGTCGGAGATAATCCCGAGGTCCAGGTGTCCGAAAGTATCGATCAAAGCTTGACTCCGGGAAACGGACCCAAAGCCGTCTTTGCTACCGGCGCTGCCAAGAAGGCAAAGAAGAGGAACAAGAAAAACAAGACCCCGACAAAAGACCCTCTGACAGAGGAGGTGATTGCCGAGGAATACGAAGAAGACTCGGATGGATCACTTATCCCAGGCGAGCTGAAAAAAGAAGCATCGGTGGATGGACACGTGATCACTGAAGGTGCACGTAAACTCATCGATGCTGCATTAACCACACATATCCCTACAGCTGTAGAACTTACTTCAGATGAGCTGGATGAAAGGGCGCAAGCCCTAGAAGCGCGTCGTCAACAACTCCTCGATGAAGCCCAAAACATCGAGGTGGAGAAGAAACGCATGTCGAACAAGGAGTACATGTCTCGTCTGCATCAGAAGACACGAAGCGTCACATAGATGACAACCAATTCCCACGTGTCCGTGCCGTCCTTTTTGGAGATGAGATGGGGAAGCCACGGAAAGATAGCAACGGAGATTGGGTATACCCAACACCAGTACAAAATACCGTGGCAGCCCGACAAATTCTATCGGCTAATCCAGGACCAGAGGAGATCTGTTTGGGTATCAAGCTACTCAACAAGGGACTGGAGCAGCAAAAGGTTGCCCTGTCCGGAAGTCAAAAACTGGTCTCAGATTCTGACCAATGTCGCACAGATCCGGCATGGGCTGGCGTAAGATCCTATTACGTCCGGGCGCATTATCATGACCCCAAACGCAGGGAAGACAACTATTCAAGAACCGGATCTTCAGGACAGCATCACAAAACTTCGCGTAACTGGAGCAACGTCGCCCCAATGGCCGAGAAAGACGCCATCACTGCCCTGAATCCGACAAACCCTCCCCGACGAGAATCTAAGGATCGAAGGGGAGAAGATAAAGAGAAATGTCGGGAGGAGGATCGTCAGAAAATGCCACCTCCTAGACATGAGAACCGTCCGGCTGAGCCTCACCATGGTGGGAACGACGGACGAAGAAACGACGGAAACCATGCCGGTACAAGCAGGCAGGGGGCTCGTCGTAGTCAAGCAGCTCCACCCTCTCCACCACACAGTCGTCACAGTGGCTCCCATGGAGGGCAAGGAGGATGACATGGCGGAGGAGGTGTTGGCAGAAGTTGAAGTCCGGCTCCACGGCACCGCAACCACAGCCGACATTCAGGACGATCTCTATCCCCGAACGACGCAAGGCACAGGATCAACTCCAACATAGAGGCTCGGCGCTATGAAAATTATGACGTGTACGTGGGCCCAAAGTGCTTCGGTACACGCATCAGAGCTACAAAATTCCCGGAAGGATTTGCTATCTCAAGACATATCCAAGCCTACGACGGCATTGCTCGGCCAGACACCTGGTTACAGGATTTCTTCCAAGCTTGTTGCATCGCTAAAGGCGGAAACAACCTGGTCGCAACCCGATATCTCCCACTTATGTTGCGGAAGACGGCACGATCATGGCTCAATGAACTTCCGGCAAACACCATCCATAACTGGTATGATTTACAAAGCGCGTTCTTTTAGAATTTCGAAGGCACATATCGGAGGCCCTGTACGGTTGGAGGCCTACAGCGTTGCATCCAGAAAGCCGGAGAAACTTGTCAGGATTACCTCGGATGATGGATCGACACCAAGAACTCCTGCGAAGAAGTAAATGATCAAACTGCGATTGAAGCTTTCATCGCAGGTCTCCCTATTGGTTTACTACGCCATCGCTTGAAGTGTGACAAGGTTACTGATTTGGGAGAGATGATAGAAACAGCGAGTAAGTATGCAGATGCTGACAACGATGCAGAAGGACTACTCAATGCCCTAGCTGTGCCTCAGTCAGCAAAACAACCAAAGCAACAAGATCAGAAGCGCAAAAACACCTCGGAAGAAAAACCCAACACGGAAACAGCGGTAGTCACTACTGTTTCTAGGTCTGGAGGACGAGGAGGACGTGGCGGAGGCCGCGGGTGTGGCCGTGGGACATCAAGGGTCCAAGGTAGAGGAGAACAACAACCAGGCAAAACCTACTCTTGGGCCGACATTGCCAATAACCCATGTGTGCATCACCTAGACGCCAATGGGGGCTCGTCCCACACCAACGCTGAATGTCGTTTCAATGACGACATCAAAAGAGATGACACCGCGGGCTACAAAGCTAAGCGGAAGAAGGGAAAGAAAAATCCCGAAAAAGACAAGGAGACCAAGGAAGATTCCGACATGGAGGAAGCTGATGCTTCAAATCCCAAGTCGGAAGGGAAGAAGACTTTTCCCACCAAGAAGGACAC
Source organism: Avena sativa (assembly GCA_916181665.1). Classification (NCBI taxonomy): domain Eukaryota; kingdom Viridiplantae; phylum Streptophyta; class Magnoliopsida; order Poales; family Poaceae; genus Avena; species Avena sativa. The sequence goes on from OV702289.1 coordinate 692,958,850, forward strand.
TTATGTCACCTTCCTCGGATCTCAACCAGCAAAGGTCAATGCAACAGTTTCGGCTGTCCCCCGGTATTTGGACTGGTCGGAAGTGGTAATCACGTTTTACAGCGATGATCATCCGCCTAAGTTACACAGGCGAGGAAAATACGCCTTAATCGTCAACCCACTTATTGACGGTTATGGTTTCTCCAAAACCCTCATGGACGGTGGTAGCAGCATCAATATTCTCTATGTCGAAACTCTACGCCGGATGAAGATCTCGGAGACCCAGCTAAACCATAGCTCTGTGATTTTTCACGGAGTTGTCCCACGAAGACAAGCTAATTCCCCGGGAGAGATCACTTTGGATGTTACCTTTGGAACTCCAAAGAATTATCGGACGGAGGCACTTTCCTTCGAAGTGGTCCTGTTCAAGAGCGCATACCATGCTATATTCGGACGTCCGGCTTACTCGTCTTTTATTGCTCGTCCGTGTTACATTTACAATATGATGAAAATTCCAGGTCCCAACGGCGTGATCACCATAAGGGGAGACCCGAAGAAAGCGCGAGAGTGCGAGGATGGAAATGCCGCCTTTGCTGAAGCCGTGTTGCACGCCTAGGAGTACCAGGAGATCAAGAAGAGCATAGATCCGTCCGAGATGCCCGCAACGAAGAAGGAGGTTACCAAGCCAAATCCGGAGTTCAAGGCATCAGAAGAGACGAGGAAAGCGCCATTGAAGGATGATGACCCCTCCAAGGTGACACAGATAGGCGTAGGCCTAGATAGCGCATAGGAAAGCGCGCTCGTCAAGTTCCTCCAAGCAAATCAAGATATCTTCGCATGGCAACCATCTAACATGACCGGAGTACCTAGGGAACTTGCCGAGCACTCTCTAAATGTAAACCCGAACGCTAAACCCGTCAAACAGTCCTTACGACGGTTTGGCGATGAAAAGCGTAAGGCAGTAACTAAGGAACTAGCACGGCTCGAGTTAGCCGGATTCATAGAAGAGGTCATCCACACTGAGTGGTCGGCCAATCCTGTAATGGTCCCTAAAAAGGACACCACTGATTTAAGGATGTGTGTTGATTATACTGCCTTGAACAAGGCTTGTCCAAAAGATCCGTTCGCTCTGCCTAGAATTGATCAAGTTATCGATTCTACGGTGGGCTCAGAACTCCTCTGTTTTCTCGACGCATATTCCGGTTATCACCAAATCCGGATGAAGGAATCTGACAAAGTCAAAACTTCATTCATAACCCCCTTCGGAACCTTCTGTTTTGTTACGATGCCCTTTGGGCTGAAGAACGCAGGAGCTACGTACCAGCGCACGATGCAGCGTTGCCTCCACGACCAACTCGGACGCAATGTACATGCATACGTGGATGATATCACGGTGATGTCCAAAAAGAAGGAAACACTCATTTCTGACTTGGAGGAAACGTTCGCCAATCTACGAAAATACAACATCATGCTTAACCCGAAGAAATGCTTCTTTGGAATACCAGCCGGAAAATTGTTAGGTTTCATTGTGTCTCAAAGAGGCATAGAGGTGAACCGCGACAAAATCAAGGCTATACTCAATATTTCCAGGCCAACTTGCCTGAAAGACGTACAAAGATTAACTGGTTGCATTGCTGCGGTCAGTCGATTTGTAAGCTGGCTTGGTTAAAGAGCCGCACTGTTATACAAACTCCTGAAGAAGACCAAAGATTTTGTCTGGACTGACGAAGCTGAAGCTGCACTGCAAGACCTGAAGAAAGTACTCTCATCTGCTCCTATCCTCGCAGCGCCGGAACCTCAGGAACCGATGTTGCTTTATATTGCTGCGACAAATAAGGTCGTTAGTATCGTCATGGTGGTGGAGAGACCAGAGGAAAATCAGGAACACTTGGTGTAGCGTCCGACTTACTTTGTCAGCGAGGTCTTGACAGAATCAAAACAGCAATATCCGCACTATCAAAAGTTGGCTTACGGTGTTTTCCTAGCATCTCGTAAGTTACAACACTATTTTCAGGAGCATCCAATTACCGTGGTGAGCAAAGCTCCCATGAGAGACATAATCAACAATAGCGACGCCACAGGACGTGTCGCCAAATGGGGCATAGAGCTCTCAGCTTTCGATATTGAGTATAAACCTCGGACAGCAATCAAATCCCAGATCCTTGCCGACTTTGTCGCTGATTGGACAGAGACGAAGGAGAACATGGTCCTCCCTGAGTCGGAATACTGGACCCTCTTTTTTGATGGGTCTAAGGCTCGAGGGGGCTCGGGGGCTGGCGTGGTGCTCAAATCACCCCAAGGAGATAAACTATTATACGTGTTGCAGATCCACTTCACAACGACAAACAATATTGCCGAGTATGAATCACTGCTGCATGGAATCTGGATTGCCAAGGATATTGGCATCCGAGGTTTGATGTGTTACGGAGATTCAGATCTTGTTGCTCAGCAAGTCTCGGATATTTGTAATGCAAATAAGCACATGGCAGTATATAAAGCCGTCGTGGATGATCTATCTAAATCGTTCGAAGGGTTTGAAGTTCAACATATCCCTCAAGCAGAAAATGAGGAAGCAGATGCACTATCTCGAATAGGCTCTGCGCGGAAAGAGGTCCCAGATGGCGCATTTTTAGAGCACCTCAAGGTTCCCTCGATAAAGGGAGTAGATGAGGAATATCCGACCAAATCCGACTCACCTTTAATAGCAGTTTTGGCTGTAATTCCTAGCTGGACTCAACCCTACCTTGATTATTTGGTAGATGGCAAATTTCCCGAAGACGAGGTGCTGAGCCGGCAGATTATCCGACGAGCAAAAGCCTATACTATTGTTAAGGGTGAGCTCCATAAACAGAGTGTTTCTGGGGGGGTTTCAGCGATGTGTATCTCCGGAAGAAGGAGTGGAAATCTTAAGGGAAATCCACAAAGGCGAGTGTGGTCACCACGCTGCAGCCAAATCTTTAGTGGCAAAAGCTTTTCGACATGGATTTTTCTGGCTTACAGCTCAGGCAGATGCCGAACGATTAGTCAAGACATGCAAAGGCTGCCAAAAGTACGCCAAGCAAGCTCATGTTCCGGCTGATCAGCTGCAAACAATACCTATAACATGGCCTTTTGTGGTCTGGGGGCTTGATATGGTAGGACCCTTTAAACGAGCTCCAAGTGGATTTACCCACCTCTTAGTGATGGTGGATAAATTCACCAAGTGGATCGAGGCTAAACCTGTCACTAGTTGTGATGGAGCAATAGCTAAAAGATTTGTCGACGATGTTATAATCCGGTATGGTTATCCGCATAGCATTATCACGGACAACAGGAGTAACTTTTCTATGGGAGAACTGGCCGAATTCTGCGATGAGCAAAATATCCGGCTTGACATTGCGTCAGTCGCACATCCACATGCTAACGGACAAGTCGAAAGAGCAAATGTTTTAACTCTACAAGGCCTGAAACCAAGACTCGAAGCACCACTACGACGTGCTACGGGGGCTTGGGCAGAGGAATTACCTTCTGTATTTTGGAGTTTACAAACAACTCCGAACAGGTCAACAGGATACACACCTTTCTTCTTGGTCTATGGCGCAGAAGCAGTTCTTCCTAGTGATTTAATTCATACTTCTCCTAGAGTGGCCGCGTATATCGAAGAGTATGCCGAGATTTCTCGACAAAATGATCTCGACTTAGTCGAAGAAGTTCGCGTCGTTGCTGAAATGAGATCTACAGCCTATCAGCAGAAGTTACACAAGTATCATAGCCAGAGAGTCCGAAATAGATCTTTCAATAAAGGTGATTTGGTTCTCCGGATTGTGCAACAAAGAAAGCACAAACTTTCCCCAGTATGGGAAGGGCCCTTTTTAGTTAGTCGAGTATTGCATAATGGATCATACTACTTAACTGATACGAGGCCAGTCAAAGAAAGACCTGCTACTAAGAAGAGAAAGAGAGCTGGAGGCAGTACAAATCCGGATGAGTTAGACAGACCATGGAATATTGCTCAGCTATGTCCCTTTTATTCTTAGTTTATCCTTCTTTGTAATCATACATATGTACATGTTCTGTGAGAAATAAAAGTTTTGGTTGCCTCAAGTTTTTTCTGAGAAGTTCTTAGACCATCTTATTTCCGAATGATCATGTCATAGTCGAAAATCCTAGAATGCTTGAAAGTACTTTATGCTCATGTTCGTTCTGGTCTAGATTTCCGATTCTAAAAACTGCTACCTTCGGGTATAACTCTAAAAATTTCTAGTCTTTACTTTGGTTATTTATCTGATTGCCGGATGCGGGCATTTTCTGAGTAGTGAATTGTTGGTACTAGAAGCCGGCTTTGTTTCCGAGTTTAAACTGGTTTAGCAATTGAGCTCCGTTGCTCGGCAAAGTTTCCGGTTGAAGGTTTAGCCGGCTCACGAAAGGGACGAGGCGGAAAGCCAGATAAACGATAAGTCAAGACGAAAAATATAAGTGCTTGTGTAAACATTTCAGGCATGCAAAAATTTCAAACGTCAAAAGTGTTGAATAGATCAAAAGCTTAGCACTTGCAAAAAATAAATAGTACTTATATTTATAATCACATCAGTTTTCCGGAATAATACATGAATTTCTGGTCTATGATGCAGGAGGAGATGAAGGAACTACTGGCTCGCTGGTCACTCCGCCTTGATATCGTTCTGAGATATCCGCATCCGAGTTGGTGCGTTCATCGTCAGAAACTTCTCTGGCTTCTTCTGTAGGAGGAGGCGGAGTATCCACGCGGGTGAAGAAGGGGATCTCGTAGCTGGTCAGATCAGCTACGTGGCACCCGTATCCGGCGCAGGAGTGCATGATGGCTTGAAGATCCTGCACCTGGCCGTCTTCTTCTACCTTGCAGTACCCTTTAGTCACTTGCCATATTTCCATGTTTCCATGGTGGCTCATGACCATGGAGAGAGTGTTCTGCGCAGCAGTCCATGCGTAGGACATGTTCCACTCCTGAACAAGCTGCGGCATCTCCTTGGCCCTGTCCCACACCTCAAAATCCGACATGCTTGGCATGTCCGGAATCCTGAGAGACTCGCCAATGTCCTCAAGGGACTGGCGGTAGTCATGAAGAAGATCACCGACTTGGGTAAGCCGGTGAGTGCGAGGCTCGGACGAGGAAGAGTCCGTCAACTTTAGAGGACCTATACACGAAACAAGTAAACAAAAAACCGACATTGATAAAAGTCGAAGAAAAGATAAGTCAGAGAGGTGGAACGTACCAAGAATGACGTCGTCAATCTTGGTCTTCTCCTCCCGGAGACTCTAGAGTTCAGCCCGGAGCACCTGGGATATGTCCTTCTCTCTGCCAAGCTCATTCTTGAGGTCCGTGATTACTTTATCTTGAGCAGCAATCTTGCGATCGTGCTCTTCAGTGGCCATGGAGGAGGATTCCAGGACTTGAGCTATGCTCATTTCATGATCCGCCTTGAGCTTATCCAGCTCTTGGCGAAGTCCCTTGTTTTCCACCACCAGGGTTTTGAGGTTCTCGGCCTCTTCAATCATAGCGATGGATTGTTTCACCAACGCTGTAAGACAAAAAGAGCAACAGTTCAGAAAATTTCGACATAGAAAAAGCAAAAGACAAGGTTTGAATTTCGAAATGTTTACCTTCGGCTTCATCCTTGGCTACCTTGAGCTCAGCATTTTTAAGCCGGAGAGCTTTGATTTCTCTCCGCTTATCACAGACATTGGTCAATAATTCCTGGTTATAGGAACATACTTTCTGTAAGTTAGAATACCCAAAGTTAGAAAGCTACTTAAGACTCTGGCTAATATTTTTTGCTAAATATCAGCACGAGCCTTGGGGGCTACACTAGTTTGTTCTTTGGCATCCTAATGAAAGCATAAACTCGGATTCTATATCCTACTTCATGCTTGGGGGCTAGAGGATATGATATAACATAATGTAAAAACAAGAGTTGGAATTCCGACTTACATATTGCTCACGGGTGAGTTTGTCTAAACCCGCGTTCACTTCAGCTGCCACCTTCTCGGCGAGATAAAGAGGGATCATTGGGGCTTTTGGAAGCTCGCCGGTCCTGATCCTCTCGTCGCGAAGGCGGACTTGAGTGAGAAGGTCAAAGAACTTGACGTCCTCTGCTTCTTGCGCCTCCTCTTCGGGGGATAGATGGCTTTTATCCAGGACTTGCCTGGCTAGCCGCTGGATCTCCTCTACAGATTTCCGAGTCAGGCCAAACTTGGCAAGACCCGGATTGCTGAGGAGGTTTTCGGCAAAGACATCAGCCGAGGGATCATTACCCGAAGAGGGTTCACACTTATCTTGACCTGACGCACCCATAGTGGCGTCAGTTTGCGACCCAAGGATCGTGGGCTCCATTTGAGGAGCCGGATCTTCTGCAGCATCCGACGAGATAACCGGAGTTGCAGAAGGTTGAGGGGCCAGAGTCGGAGGAGCTACGGCAAGCGAAGCTATGGTAAGCTTCGTCTGGCGTAAGGGCTTCGAAGAAATCCCTTTCCCCTTGCCCTTGATGATCGATTTTGCTCTGAGAAGGTAACAAAGTCGGAAACGTTACATCTCGGAAGGAAGTTTAAGTAAAGCACAAAGACGGAAAAGTTGTGACGGAAAGGATACCTCTTCACGGCAGGCACCTCCTTTGTGCCAACCGCTACTGTTGGAGCTTTGTGCTTCTTGAGCGCAAGATCCGGTAGTGGAACTACTTCCACCTCCTGAGAGAACTCCGAAGGGTATCCTTCGAGCGGAGAAAGTTCCGACTCGGGGATGTCAGCAAGCTAAAAATAAGAAAACATATCAGTATTGCAATATAACTCAAAGATAGAAACACATAAAAGATGTGATGATAAAAGCTTACCGGCACCACGGGGTTTTCCACCGTGTGCATGTCCAGAGAAACCTCTGGAATCCGCCTTTCGATCCGCTCCTTGATCAGCCACTTGATTTGGCTTATGTAGCCTTGAGTGGTGTAGGCCTTGGGGCTGATACAGAGGGAGTCGGTTAGAGAAGACGTGACGGAGTGCATCAGTCTATCCCCGTGGTACTGAAGTGGTTGGATCCGGCGTGAGACCCAGCACTGGACTGTAAAGACCCAAACCTAGCTTGGTTTGAATCCCTGTGATTACAGTGCTAGTCCCTGGATCGAATAGCTAGCACCCACAGTTTAAGATGTAATATCAAGATACAAAGGTCATATTACATCGCATGATCTAGAATATAAATACTTTATTTCATACTCATAGCCATAGGCTATCTTATTACAAAGCAGCAGAATACAAGTAAAGCATGGAGTCCTTCATCTTCATGTGCCACAGGCAAACATGTTGGGTGCAGACTCGTAATCCTATCATCAATCCTCACTCATCAATAGAACAACCTGCAACATGATAGGTTGCAGCCACAAAGGGTCAATACTTTGAATGTATTGGCAAGTGTCACAAGTTTGTGAATATAAGTTGGACTATCACTACATGCATATTTGGCTAAGTAGATCTTAGGCTCATTTGCAGAAAGCAATATGGTTTTATCCTATGTTTGTAAAAATAGTTTTGATCTTTCAATAACTTTCTGAACTCCTTGGCAAACTCCAAGTTCTTCTAATCTCTTGTTGTCACCATTAAGTTTTACTTTGAGAAATTAGAATGTCGAGATCTTCCATAGCTTCAGGCCTTAGTTGCTCAGAGTTGTCCATAACCGGGGACACGGCTAAGTACTTAGAATTTAATCTTCTGCAGAAGTTGTACACTTTACCCACAAGACACAATCTCGTCTTGACGCCACCAGTGGCCGTACTCACCAAGATGGAGTACCGGCAGATCGAAAATGTGACAAAGTCTTTCCATAGAAGTCCTCCCAATACATAATGCCAGCACATCTACCAGGCACCAATGCAAGGATAAACCTCCAATGCATAATTCCAGTTAACCTGAAGAGGTACCAATGCATGGGTCTTCCACTATGTAATTGACTAGGCCAGAGCCCATTTGGCATGTGGCTGTACACGAAAGCCACTGTACGAGAAACATGTTCAATCTCTAAGTTCCTGGGTGGTATTCTTCTAGTGCACACACGAAAGAGATAGCCATAGACATGGTTCCTTTCGTTGCCACCTTATTCTCAACTGAGTATCCACACTCCACCCAGGTGATTCATTGAGTCCTTGTTTTATTATATAAAACATTTTTTTCCAACACTTCATATAATCACAATATGGTATATTCCACCCCGAATCTATAGCAGGGCTAAGCATACTACAACTACAGTATTTCCACTAAGGAATATATAAAGGATATCCTAAATAGGACATAGCATAGCATAGTAACACAATAGTCCTATCATGCATACTACAAAAATCCACTAAGTGTAATGAAAATTAGTAGGACATGGATGATAGTGCCACTTGCCTTAGTAGTTGGTGGTGTTGGTACACTCTTTGCAGTAACACACTTGACAATCCACACAATCTATCAAACAAAACAAACAAGACAAAACATGCACAAAGTCAACACTAATGGCAATACAAAAATCATGCAAAATATGCAAACATGCAAGAAGGCAATTTTTATTGCACAAATTGTTATAACAAAGGTTTTGAACAATACTAAGTGTTTTCTGAACAATCTATAATTGCAAGGTTACAAATGCAACCATTTGTGCAATTGTAACAATTAGCAATAATTTCTAGCATTTGGAAAGGCTAGACTCACTAAATAATTCCCATGCTATTAGGCATAGCCAACCAAATCTATATTTTGGTCTTACTAGATAGAGGGTTCAATTTGCAATCCATAGCAAAAATATTCACCCAAAAATAATTTACAAAATAATTTTTATGGGTAAAATACTCCTAAAAAGGTTCTGCCTAAAACTTCTATTTTACATAAGCTAAAGGGTGAAATAAGGCCTCGGCAGTGAAGCTCTCATTTTTCTGAATCCATAGACACCAAATTTGCATTTTTCTGATTTGTGGAACAAAAGTTATTGAATTTCTAAGTTTAATACTAAATCTGTTTAATTTCTATTTAAACAGATAATAGTCTAGCGACGTGGCGCTATCCTATTGGCTGGTACCGGTTCGTCCGGATCAACAACGTGGGCCGTTGGATTATAAGTGGCAACGGGCGATCCAGATTAGCCCGTACCGTTTCGCTCGCCGATCTAATTGTTGGGGAGGTAACCCCGGATAGGGTAAAGACGGGGAAAGATGAAAGGGTGTTCCCCGTCTAGTTTCCGAGTTACACTCTGAGTCGGCCGAATCCTGTAGAGGTCGGCCGAGATAGGAAAGGACAAGACCCTTATAGTATGGACAAGGCATTACCCGGCCAAGATACGGCGTAAGTCGGCCGGGTTAGCCCAAGTAATCTTGATGCAGGTGAAGGACAAGCCGAAGTTACGTGAGGCAGGGCCGAATGATACGAAGCTTGCAGGAGAAGGAGAAGCCTAAAGTCAAACTCTAGTAGAAGGCTAGGGAGAATCTGAGCGAAGCCAAGCACTAGGGACAAAGGTGCAGAGCGACAGAGAGACAGAAGGAGGTCACGGAGGTGACAGTCCTGAAGCCCGAGGCGCACAGGAGGGCCCCTCTGGAACCTTGCCGTCATTAGGGGAGCGACAGGGAAAGGGGGGCGCCGAACTACTATATTGGGACAAGCATATTCCTTGAATATGCTTGCCACATCAGCCCTAAAGGAACCCAAGGCTCTCCTTTATAAGGGCAGGCATGGACCCTGAGGAGGGGATCGACTCATTCTTGGGACCGTTGGGCTGGTAAAGTTCTCTCTTTCTCTTTGTATACAGCTCAAGGAGCACTTGTAACTCAAGGAAGGAGAAATACAGATCTTTGCGTTAGCTTTCTGTGTGTAGAATCCACTACATCTTCCCTCCCCAGATCCCACTAGCATCCATTGGCCCCTAACTTTAGCCTACCCATGGCATCTGCCGTGCCACCACCACGACAGTTGGCGCCCACCGTGGGGCCAGCAGCGGTGCTAGCTAGAGTTATGATCCGGACGGGAAACTTCATCAAGACCGGCGAGCGCGTTGTTTCTGGCTTAGTCCAGAGACTTGGTATCTGTGATTATGTCAGCGACAATGCAGGGAGCTTCAGGGGGAAAGCTCCCCCGTGTAATGGTGTCTTCATCAACCTGGGCGGGCACCAGGTTTACGTCGGCGTCGACATCTCCGGCGTTTATCCTCACCAAGTTGTTGTTGCAGGAGATCCACCTCTTAACGCTACAGGCCGTCCGCCCGGAGCGCATCCTGCAGGTAGCGTCGAGGTAATGGTCGTGGCCGGGGTGCAAACTGGAGTAGAAGCTGCCGGATCAGGCAGAGAACCCGCCACCGGTGTACAGGGCGCACACAGGCAGACAGCACCAATTTCCTCCGAGGTAATCCCACCAGCAACCAACCCGACCGAGGTGCAAAACACCACCCCAAAGGCACCAAGAGTAAGAGGGCCACCTCTGGAAAGGCCAGAGAATATTCTTCAGGCGACCATAGAAAGCTTGACTACACCTGTAGCACCGATACTTAATCCGGCAAATGCTCAGGCAGAGTTAGAGGAAACCAGGCAAAAGGTGCTGATAGAGGCAAAAAAGGTGTCGGCCTTGCGGGAGTCCTTAAACAGGACCCTGCGAGAATATGCCAAAGCAAATAAGCTTGACGTCGCGCCCGAACGGGTGGACGAACTAAGATTGAGAGGGAAGAACCTCATGGATGACATCAACAAAGAGCATGAAGCTCATAAAGCAGAATCAGAGGATTTGGGCTTGCCGAGGTACAGTACCCCGGCAAGAAACCTAAGAGCGGCAAATGCCGCAGCATTAGAGTTAGAGGGGTTGACCGGTGAGGCCCGGCAGAAACAACAAGAAAGAGTAAACGAGCTGGTGCGCATCGCGAACCAGCAAAACAAGGAAATGCTCAGAGCAAACCCGGCGAGGCCGGGGGCCTCGCGAGTGGTTCATTCGGCAGGAGCAGCACCAGCCTTGTCTGTGGCAGCAGCATCTTCACCCGGAAATAATGCTCGAAGAGACAAAGCAGTAACCTCGGGGAAGAGGAACAAGCAGATTGTCCCATATGATCCGGCAATGGCCAGAAGGGCAAATGAAAACAGAGGCAATGCAAGCCGAGGTAACAGTGGGGAGAGGAACCACGACCGTGTGGAGAAAGACGGCGGAAGCCGAGGCAACGGAGACCTCGGCAGAAGAGAGCTCGCGAGAGGCAATCATGAGAACAATACCCCGGTCGAAGTAAGGAGAGAACTGCCACTCAACCCACAACCGAGGCATGAAACCCGGCAGGAAAGAGAAACAAGGCCAGCTCGCCACAATCAAATTAATAAGAGATATAATGATGGTTATTCCGAAATGGAATATGCAATCCAGGGCGGAAACAACCATTATGGAATACAGGACAGAGTTTTGTACAGAGATTTGCCATCAAATGATGCAAGAGTGAAGCTGGACCGGCTATACAGGTCCGAGTTGTTGGAAGAACAGGGTCCACCGGGGCCGACATGCTTTGGACCACGGATCATGGGCGAACCTCCTGTGCCGAACTTTCAGCTGGCAAGGGGCATGAAAACATATAATGGAAGTACCAAGCCACAAGACTGGTTAATTGACTATGCCACTGCTCTAAAAATAGCGGGTGGGAACCTACGATGGGCAGTACGGTATGTACCACAAATGCTGGAAGGACCAGCTAGAGTGTGGCTGAATAATCTACCAGCCGGCAGTATCAACTGTTGGCTGGATTTTGAGGAAATGTTTGTCAGCAACTTTACCAGTACATACAAGAGGCCAAACAGGCCACAACAGTTAGCCATGTGCAAGCAGAGGCCGAATGAAACAGATAGAGAATTTTTAACTCGGTGGTGCAACCTGAGAAACTCATGTGAAGGAGTCATAGAATCGCAAGCAATAGCTTGGTTCGCGCAAGGATGCCGTTATGGCAGCGTATTATGGCAACGTTTGCAGAGAGATATGCCGACCACATTGGCAGAAACTGTCAGAATAGCGGACTCCTACGCATTAGGAGACCCAACGCAACCAGAATTAATGTCGGCAGATCATCGCGAGCAACAGGACCATTATGCAAGAGATTTGGCCGGGTCATCCAGGCGCGGTGATTTCAGAGGAAGAAGAAGAGAAGAAAGGCCGGATTATAGATATAATTCGGCCCAAGTGGCAGCGGTAGCACAGGACCCACCGGGTCATGGAGCAACTCAACGGCAGAAGAATGGTCCTCAACAGTGGACACCAAGAAATGAAGGAAAAAGGCAGTGGACCCCAGAACAAAAGAAACAGTGGCAGGAGAGGCCGAAGTACACGTTCGAATCCATGTTAGATCAGCCGTGCAAATTTCACACGTCAAACCCATCCAGGCCAGCCAACCATACCACCCGCCAATGTGCATGGATGAAAAATGCAATGGGGAACCCCACAGGGGTTCAGGCACCCCATCAAGTACATCAGCAGCATCAGCCACAGTTGACTGGAGCAAATGCACAGCAACTGATGTTACCGCCTCCTCCCCCGAGGTACGATAACTCGGATCGGAGAGACGCGGTGCATCAAGTGATGAACCAAGTCCAGGATGGAAGAACAAATCCGGCGACTACCGGACGCAATGATTACAGAGAACATCATCAGTCCTATTGCGTGTTCACAACGGAATAGCAAGACAAGCAAAGTGTGCAGCGCCGGCATATGGAAGTAAATGCAGTAATGCCGGCAGTACCGAGATATATGCCTTGGTCGGATCAGGAGATAACTTGGAGCATAAAGGATCATCCCAAGATAATGCCAAATCCCAGATCATATGCACTTGTGCTGGATCCGACATTTGTTGGACCGAGCATCAATGTCAAATTTTCAAAAGTACTCATAGACAATGGAAGTAGTATCAATATCATGTACAAATATACCATGCATAAACTCGGAATATCGTAGAACATGTTGCAATCCACGAGGACCACTTTCCATGGGATAGTGCCAGGGCTTTCATGTGAACCCATTGGTAAGGTCCGAGTAGATGTGTTATTCGGCACAAGAGATAACTGCAGAGCGGAGAACTTAGAGTTTGAAGTGGTGGATCTAGAGAGATGTTATCATGCTCTACTCGGACGACCAGCGTTGGCCAAATTCATGAGCAGCTGTCATATAAGTTATCTAAAAATGAAGCTACCTGGACCACAAGGAGTGATAACTATAACAGAGGATTACAAGAAATCAATGGAGTGTGCATCAGCCGGGTCAAATTTGGCCGAATCATTGGTTATAGCAAGAGAAAAAAGAAGGATTCAAGAGGTAGCGGCCCTCGCTCAGTCGGCACAGCTGAACATGCCGGCACTCGCCAACCCGCATGGCAGTGTCTCTTTTCAGCCGACTAAAGAAACGAAGAAGTTTCAAATAGATGAGCAATACCCGGAGCGTACTGTTACTATTGGTGCAGGCCTGGACGCTAAATAGGAAAGCGAGCTCATCAACTTCCTCCGTGAGAATCGGGACATATTTGCATGGTCAACTCAGGATCTGCAAGGTGTTCCGAGGGAGTTGGCTGAGCACTCTTTGAATGTAAGGCCAGGAGCAAGGCCGGTGAAGCAACCTCTCCGCCGCTTCGCCGAAGACAGGAGAAAAATAATAGGGGATGAAATAGCTCGGCTCCTCGCAGCCGGGTTCATCATGGAGGTGCTGTACCCGGATTGGTTGTCGAATCTGGTGCTGGTAGAAAAGAAGAAAGATGATCCCAATGTAGCCGTTGTATGGCGAATGTGTATCGATTACACGAACCTGAACAAGGCGTGTCCAAAAGATCCTTTTCCATTGCCTAGAATAGACCAAGTCATTGATTCGACCGCTGGTTGTAAGTTATTATCATTTGTAGACGCGTACTCTGGTTTCCACCAGATACCGTTAAATCCGGCTGATCAAATAAAGACTGCATTTATTACCCCGTACGGGGCTTATTGCTATCGCACAATGCCATTCGGCCTGCGGAATGCAGGAGCAACATATCAGAGATGCATGCAAAAATGTCTACACGATCAAATAGGAAAAAATGTACAAGTATATGTAGATGACGTAGTCATTAAAACCAAGGAAAGCAAAACCTTATTGGAAGATATACAGCAGACCTTCGCGAACTTGAGAAGGTTCCGAATGAAGCTTAATCCGGACAAGTGCACGTTTGGCGTGCCGGCAGGAAAATTACTCGGTTTTCTTGTATCCAGCCGAGGTATAGAGGCCAACCCAACAAAGATTAAGGCGGTAGAAAGAATGGAATTGCCAAGATGCTTAAATGATGTGCAAAAATTCACGGGTTGTCTAGCCTCGCTCAGCCGATTTGTATGTCGGCTGGGAGAGAAGGCGCTACCATTATATCAGCTGATCAAGAAATCAGATAAATTCGTTTGGACTCCACAAGCGGACAGCGCGTTTCATGAGTTGAAAAAAATGTTGGTCACAGCACCTATTTTGGCTTCTCCATTATCAAAAGATCCTATGTTACTCTATATAGCGGCTACCAATAGAGTAGTAAGTGTTGTAGTCGTAGTAGAACGACTTGAAGATAATAAGTTGGTACAGAGGCCGGTATATTATTTAAGTGAGGTGTTGTCCACTTCAAAACAGAATTACCCACATTATCAGAAGATGGCTTATGGGGTGTACATGTCGGCAAAAAAGCTTAAACATTACTTCGAAGAGCATCCCATCAGAGTAATCTGTGAAGCGCCCATATCCGACATATTGAGCAACAAAGATGCAAGTGGCCGAATAGCTAAATGGGCAATCGAATTGTCACCATACGCTCCACAATTTGACAGGAGAGATGCAATCAAATCTCAAGCAGTCGCCGACTTCTTCGTAGATTGGGCCGAAGTGCAATACGAGCCACCATTACCAGATCCAAATTATTGGACGATGCATTTCGATGGTTCCAAACTAAGAAATGGTTTGGGGGCGGGAATAGTGTTAACCTCGCCTAAAAGATATCAGCTAAAATATGTGCTACAAATACATTTTGCCGCATCCAACAACGTAGCCGAATATGAAGCACTGGTTCATGGATTGAAAGTAGCAAAAGAGATTGGCATACGCCGAATCTTATGCTATGGGGACTCGGACCTAGTAGTACAGCAAGTCTCAGGAAATTGGGATGCATTAGATGCTAATATGGCTTTATACAGATTTCATGTGCAAAAGATCAGTGGATACTTTGAAGGATGTGAATTTAGCCACATACCTCGGGCAGAAAATGATGCCGCAGATACTTGTCAAAGCTCGGATCAACCCGGCAGTCAATTCCACCGGGTATTGCCCTGGAACACCTCAGAAAACCATCAATAATCCCTTCACCAGAATCCGAATCTATCTTTATCCCGGCTAATTCGGCAGCAGACAATGTGCCGATGGAGGTAGACCAGCAATGTAACTCGGAATCCCCCAAGAGGAGGACAGCAGAAGTAAGAACAATTATGGAGAAGGCCAAGGTAGATATGTCGGCAGAAAACATGGAAATAGACAGCAAGACCACACCAGAAAAAGTCACACCGCTATGGGCGCAACCCATATTCTCTTACCTTAAAGACGCGGTATCACCAAGCAATGAAGTATTAGCAAGACAAACTGTAAGGAGAGCGAAAGCTTACACGATCATAAACAATGAGCTATATAAAAGAAGTGTCACAAGCGTATTGCAAAAATGTGTGAGTTCAGCAGAAGGCCGGGAGATCCTCCTAGATATACATCAAGGAGAGTGTGGACATCATGCCTCATCTCGTGCATTGGTAGCCAAAGCATTCAGGCATGGATTTTATTGGCCGACGGCATTGAAAGAAGCCAAAGAGTTGGTGGAAAAATGCAATGGTTGCCTGAGATACGCAACCAAAATACATATGCCATCGGCCGAGTTAAAAACAATACCCATCACTTGGCCATTTGCTGTGTGGGGCTTAGATATGGTGCGACCATTTAAGCCGGCCCGAGGGGGAATGACCCACATATTGGTTATGGTGGACAAGTTCACAAAATGGATTGAAGTGAAACCAATAAAAAAGTGCGATGGGCCCACAGCAGTAAAATTTCTCAAAGATATTATTTTAAGATATGGGTACCCACACAGTATTATCACAGATAATGGCACAAATTTTGCAGAAGGAGCCTTTGCCAGATTCTGTAGAGAAAAATACATAAGGTTAGATATTGCCTCTGTGGCTCACCCAGCGTCTAATGGGCAAGTGGAAAGGTCTAATGGACTAGTATTGTCAGGAATAAAACCACGACTTGTTGAACCACTGCAAAGGTCGGCAGGATGTTGGATTGAGGAACTCCCAGCCGTGTTATGGACCCTCAGAACTACTCCAAATAGGTCAACAGGATACACACCATTCTTTCTAGTGTACGGGGCAGAGGTCGTGCTTCCAGCCGACATAATACATGACTCGCCAAGAGTTACTCAGTATACAACCTCGGAAGTAAACGAAATAGCTCGGCAAGATACTGTAGACCTGCTAGAAGAAGCCAGAGAACTGGCACTATCACGATCAGCTATTTATCAGCAGAACCTGTGACGATATCACAGCAAAAAGGTGAATCCAAGGGTATTCAAAGAAGGAGATTTAGTCCTCAAACTGGTGCAACGCACGGCCGGCATGCACAAGCTGTCACCTCCATGGGAGGGACCATTCATCGTGAGCAAGGCATTACATAACGATGCCTATTATTTAATCGATGCTCAATCCCCCGGAAGGGACAAGGCAGACAAAGCTGGCGAAGAAACGAAGCAGCCATGGAACGTAGCCCTGCTTCGTCCATTTTACTCATAGCATAGTATTTCAAGGTCAAGGACCAATGATGTATTAAACCTCGGCATCCAGAGTAGTGACTCGGGGACTGCCATATGTTATTTCAATTTCATGTTATGTATTAAACCTCGGCATCCAGAGCAGTGACTCGGGGACTGCCATATGTTATTTCAATTTCATGTTATGTATTAAACCTCGGCGTCCAGAGCAGTGACTCGGGGACTGCCATATGTTATTTCAATTTCATGTTATGTATTAAACCTCGGCATCCAGAGCAGTGACTCGGGGACTGCCATATGTTATTTCAATTTCATGTTATGTACTAAACCTCGACATCCAGAGCAGTGACTCGGGGACTGCCATATGTTATTTAAATTTCATGTTATGTATTAAACCTCGGCATCCAGAGCAGTGACTCGGGGACTGCCATATGTTATTTCAATTTCATGTTATGTATTAAACCTCGGCATCCAGAGCAGTGACTCGGGGACTGCCATATGTTATTTCAATTTCATGTTATGTATTAAACCTCGGCATCCAGAGCAGTGACTCGGGGACTGCTATAGATATTTGAAGTTTCGATTTATGTACTAAACCTCGGCAATCAAAGCAGCAACTAGAAAACTACCATATACCGCCCCAGAGCTATGTTGAGCACCAAACCTTGACGCCCTGGGCAGCGCCTCGGTGGTGGTCTTATATTGTTCCTGAGATTTAGTTTACACACTAGACTTCAGCAGAACAGGCAATCACTCGGGGACTGCCATGTATTGTTCCAAAGTGGCAGTCAATCTTTGATACGGAAAGGGTATCACACTTCGGCACTCAGGATAAGAACAGATCAACCCCGTATGATGTTCGAAGCTCACACACAGATTACTCGACTAAAACACGAGAAAACAAAGACAAAGATACATCCTAACACCAAAATATGAAGGATACCAAAGCAAGAATTCGGATGGGAACCCACTTAAGCAAAGTTATAATAACTGCAAACTTATATGTCGCAGCAATGTACGGCAAAAGGAGATTCAGGTCATACAGGAAATTAACAAGTATTCAACGGACATCGTACGCCCGGCATACCAGGGATAGGAAATGACTTAAACGTTTTTCACTGGAGAGGTGGCAACCTGGTCAGGGACTGGAGACTCCGAGGTAGGAGAAACTTCGGCCGATGTTACCTCGCCCTCCGCAGACCTAGGTGCAACCTCGGCCGAAGCCTGAGGCTGTTGAGGAGCATCAATTTGCGCAGTGGAATGCCCGGTACCCTTGGAGGAGGATCGCGCGTCACCGTTGTCATCCGAGCTCGAACTGGAGTCACCAGAAGTGGCCGAGTCATCTTCATCTCCCCCTTGCTCAGCTGAATCATCTGATGCATCCTCGACTACGACCTCCTCGTCCAGGTTTGAAAGGAAACTCGGCCCTTCATTCCAGGTGTGCACGTCGGCATACTCGACGAGTTGAAAGGCGCGAGCTTGCCGAAGAGCAACAAAGGTGGGATCCTCAACCCAACGGGAACCTGTGCGAAAATTCCTCAGGATATCAAGAGAAATGTCTTCGTACCATGACATGATAACGGTGAGGGCCATATCAGCACCAGCTCGCCCAGCAGATTCCCTCCAAAGACTTAGTTGTTTTTCAGAGGCATTCAATCTAGTCACCAGCAATTCGATCTCGCTGATGTTAGGAGTCCCAGAGGTATTCGGCCAGAGAGCACGATGGGCTCGAATAGCTGCCAGCACCAAGTCCCTGCCCATGATTTTCATCGGACCAAGGGCAGAGCCAACAGAAATCAAGAAATCTTCTATTGAATATTCAAAATTCACGTCAACAGGGAGACCTCAGCGCACGCGAGCAGCAAGGACAGCTTTAGAGCTCACGGGCTTAGCTTCAGGAAAATGACCTGCGCAAAAAAAGGGAGGCGTCAGAAGGCAGCAGAAGGAAGAAAGATAATCCGGCTGTGTTAAGATGCTTATGATGAATGTAACTCATCATCAGCTGAAGGTCCTTCGCCCAGTCAATCTTGTTCTTCTCAAAGCGAGCAATTTCCTCGCTCATTCCTCGAGTTTTCAGCTCGGTAGCCTCAAAGAGCTCTTTGTTCTTTTGCAATTCCAAAGCCAGCCGGTTCTTCTCCTCGAAGAACTCCTGATCGACCTTTTCTAGCTCGGATTTCTGAGAAAGCTTAAGGGCCTCCACCTCGGCGCTTAGGCGAGCTATCTCGTCATCCTTCTCTTTTAGCTGCGCCGAATGAGTGGCGCCTTGTTCTAAATAATGCAGCATTACATCAGGCATGGGTGTACAATCTTGGTGAGATGATGCAAAAGTTCGTATCTCGGCTTTACCAAAGCCAAACAAAGTAAAAGAAACTTAGTGCACGTCTTAGAAAAGGAAAAGTACAAGGTAGATGGAAAACTAACCTTCCAAGCTCTTGACTTTCTTCTCAAGACAAATGTTGAGATTATTGATGTTACCTGTTAACCCACAAAGTAAGCCGGCATCCCGCAGACAAAACAATGACAATATTAGAGATGACAAGGAAAATGATCGGCATACCTGCTTTCTTCACCACAGGAATAACTTTTTCATATTTTTCTTCCAACTTCTTGTGCGAGAAAAGCAGTCTTTGAAATTCAGCAGTCCACCGGTCATGTGCAACCTGAGCAATAGAACAAACAATGAATGGATATTCAAAGCCAAAACAGATCTGAGTTAAGCGAAAACTTAACCCGGACCTAGGTGGCTGGATATTCAAAGCCAAAACAGATCCGAGTTAAGCAAAAACTTAACCCAGATCTAGGTAGCTGGATATTCAAAGCCAAACCATATCCGAGTTAAGCGAAAACTTAACCCAGATCTAGGTGGCTGGATATTCGAAGCTAAACCAGATCCGAGTTAAGCGAAAACTTAACCCAGATCTAGGTGGCTGGATATTCAAAGCCAAACCAGATCCGAGTTAAGCGAAAACTTAACCCGGACCTAGGTGGCTGGATATTCAAAGCCAAAACAGATCCGAGCTAAGCAAAAACTTAACCTAGATCTAGGTAGCTAGATATTCGAAGCTAAACCAGATCCGAGTTAAGCAAAAACTTAACCCAGATCTAGGTGGCTGGATATTCGAAGCCAAACCAGATCCGAGTTAAGCGAAAACTTAACTCAGATCTAGGTGGCTGGATATTCAAAGCCAAAACCAGATCCGAGTTAAGCGAAAACTTAACCCAGATCTAGGTGGCTGGATATTCGAAGCTAAACCAGATCCGAGTTAAGCGAAAACTTTACCCAGATCTAGGTGGCTGGATATTCGAAGCCAAACCAGATCCGAGTTAAGCGAAAACTTAACTCAGATCTAGGTGGCTGGATATTCGAAGCTAAAGCAGATCCGAGTTAAGCGAAAACTTAACCCAGATCTAGGTGGCTGGATATTCGAAGCTAAAGCAGATCCGAGTTAAGCGAAAACTTAACCCAGATCTAGGTGGCTGGATATTCGAAGCTAAAGCAGATCCGAGTTAAGCGAAAACTTAACCCAGATCTAGGTGGCTGGATATTAAAAGCCAAAAGTAGATTTGAATCAGGCGAAAGCTTAACCCAGACCTATGTGGCTAGACGTTCAAAGAACAGCTAGATAAAATTTAAGCAAAAGTTTAAGATAGATCTACTCGGTTATAGGCTCGAACCCTAAATTAAGTAGAGCTAAGTATAGCACTATAAAAACTTCCAAGCGAATAACAAGTTACTCGTTTGCAAGTTTCGGGGACTAATGTATATATAATAACATATGGAGAATCAGTCTAAACCCCGAGAAGTAGCAATTACCTCGTTCGTCTTGTTGCTATCCAGAATGATCTTGGCAGCTTGATCCAAACGGCTGCTGATGTCGGAAAGTTGAAACGGCTGACAGTTTCGATTGCCCTCAAGCTGATCAGCAGCATTCCAGTTATGAGCATATTCCACCAGCGAGCCGAGGCTGTTCCCACTAGCCGTCCGGGTTAAGACTTTACCTCGGACATGTTGTGCAACCACTGCAGCCGCAGGGCTTGTATGAAGAGCAAGCTGGGTGCTGGAAGCCGAGGTAGCAGAGGCTTTGGTAGGCGCAGCTCCTTTGCGCAGCACGTCGGCAATACTCGGCTGAGAAGAGCCGGCAAGACCTTTTTGGGAAGTGGAAGTTTTAGTGGCAACAGTTTTTCTT
Source organism: Avena sativa (assembly GCA_916181665.1). Taxonomy (NCBI): domain Eukaryota; kingdom Viridiplantae; phylum Streptophyta; class Magnoliopsida; order Poales; family Poaceae; genus Avena; species Avena sativa. The sequence continues at coordinate 692,979,802 of OV702289.1, forward strand.
ACTGTGGAGGCACCAGCAGAAGCTGATACCTCGGCAATGGGAACAGTGCCCTTAGAAGCAGGAGGGATCACAGGCGCTGAGGGCACCGGGGTATTAACGACCACGGCTGCGGCTGGGGTTACAGTAGGAGCTACCGAGGTAGAAAGAGGCTCGGTGGATATGCTCGGATTCAGTGGAGGGGCAACGGGTTCAGTAGAAATCTCGGAGGCGCGAAGATTAGGCGCATCGTGACGAGGGGGTGACATATGTGGAGCTGGAGGAGACGTAGCACGAGCAGGACTAGGAATCCTAGTATCTTCAACGGGCGGAGGAGACGGCTGCCGAATCGGGCGGCTAGTCATGCTAGGACCGCCAGGCTTAACGGAAAGCGGGCACTGCGAAAATAAGAAAGAAAAAAGGGTGTCAGGATGAAAAACAGAAACAGGGAAACAAGAAATACGAGCAAAATGAACTTACCCTGCAACCCCAGGCATGGTCTTGCGCCTGGGAGGGTTTGGAGCAGACTTCTTCATTCGTTTCTTGGGGGCCGCCTCTGAAGCACTAGCAGGAGCCCCGCGTTTCCCCGGGGTAACTGGGGGCCGGGATGCAATAGGCTCGGCGTCGTGGACCTGACCGGCCGGATTAGCTGGGAAAGTAGAAGCCGGAAATGCATAAGAAATAGGCATTGCGGCAACTACCTCAAGAGCTTGGACCTCGTCCGAATCACCTTCCTCCTCATGGACCGAAGTCTTGCCACGAGCGCGAGCCGTAGCAGGATCCGACTTAGGGACGAATTCTTCGGAGTCCGGCTCCCCAACGTCCGGGGTATTCCGATCCGCAGTCCACGGAAGCGACAAAACCTCGGCGTCCTCATCCTTTTGCTCTGCGAACCTCTATGAGGCGAAAAAGAAGGAAGGTTAGGAAAACAGCTATGAAAACAATAGAAAATCAAAGCATTGATGGTTAAACTTACTGCGGGAGGAGGACGCTCGCGGGTAAACGGTTTCAATCCCCAGGTCCAATCTTCAGGCATCTCCGTCTTAAATATAGCTCGGACGCGCTTGAAGACAAGGTAGTTGTCCAGTTCGACGGTAGAGACTCGGTTGGGATCGAGTCGACCACTCATGTAGCAAAGTTTGTGCGTCCTTTTCTGGAATGGGCAGATTCGGCTGCTGATGAAGGTAGCCATCAGGTCCTCGCTGCATAATCCGGCCCGGATCAGTTCTTTGAGCCGAGTCTCGAAAAGCTCGGCCAAGACGTGGCTCCTCCTCGGATTGTAAGTCCAATTCACCTTGGAAGGCGGACCAATGGAGAAGGCAGGGAGCCGAATCTTGTCTTCTGTTCCATTGTTCTTGACGTAAAAGAAGGATTTGTGCCACTTCTTGCATGACTCTAACCCGGTGACGCGAGGAAATACAGACTTCCTCCGAGGTGTGATGGACGCCGCCCCGCACTGAGTAAGCAGTTTCTCGGAAGGGTGCAGAGACTTGTCAGGGACTACATTAGAACGGATCTGGAAGAACTTCACCCAGACATGCACGGATGGCCATAGGCCGAAGTATCCCTCCGAGGCGGAGATGAATGCAGAAAGAGAAGCGATGGCTTTCGCAGGAAGATGATGCGGCTGAAGGCCGAAGTAGTCGAGAAACTCTCTTGCAAAACCACTAAGAGGGAGACCGAAGCCGCGCGAGAAATGCGACATAAAAACTACATACTCGGCCTCACTAATTTCCGGAGATAACTCGTTGCCGGGTAAACGACAAGAGACCTCGGCGGGAATCCTCCGGGTTCGGATGAGCCACTCGATCTGCCGCCGGGTAACTGAGGAGCCCTGCCACGAGCCCCGCTCAGGCCCAGAGGCAACATCATCATCCTCTACCAGGGCACCGCTAAAGGAACTAGACATGATTTCGCCGGAGAGATCGCCGGAGGAACAACTCGCGGCGGAGGAAAACTTAGAGCTACGAGGCCCCGTCGCAATTCTACGCAAAAACGGCGGCGGAACGATGACTGAACCGCAGCGCACGAACAAAGAGGAAACGAAGAGGTCTAGAGGAAAGCCTAGGCGGCAAGACCAAAAAGAACTCACCGGCGACGACGCCGGAACAAATAAGCGACGATGAGGCAGACGGAGCAGCGCGGCGGAATCCTCCTCGTCGCAGAACCAGTTGAGTGTGCGGCGGCGGAACCACGAACGAGCACAGAAGCGCGAGGAAGAAGAAGGGTGCGGGCGAGCGAGAAGTGGAAAAAGAAACTCCCAGGCGCCGCGCCCCTCTTTATAACCTAGCCGCAGGCAGGGTAGTGGGATCATGGGTGTGGCAGTTGGCAGCGCGGATCGTGTGCACAACACGACCACACGTCGCTGAGCGGAACCGCACCGAAGGCCACACGATTGACCAAGGAGCTCACAATCCCCAACGAGAACGGCGCACGAGGCGTCGCAGCAACGGCACGACAGGCGCGACAGTAACTGTAGCTTGTCAGTAAACGCTGTAGAGGAACAAAAAACTAGAGAAACAATGATGGGAATGACACGTGGGACAAGGCGTGCGCTACTAAATACGGTGTTATCACCACGACAATATAACTCGGAAACAATACATAACGAGCGTCGTGAAACTGATACGACCCGGCCGAGATTATCGGCGGGACCGTACCAGCTTCGGGGACTAATGTTGGGGAGGTAACCCCGGATAGGGTAAAGACGGGGAAATATGAAAGGGTGTTCCCCGTCTAGTTTCCGAGTTACACTCTGAGTCGGCCGAATCCTGTAGAGGTCGGCCGAGATAGGAAAGGATAGGACCCTTATAGTATGGGCAAGGCATTACCCGGCCGAGATACGGCGTAAGTCGGCCGGGTTAGCCCAAGTAATCTTGATGCAGGTGAAGGACAAGCCGAAGTTACGCGAGGCAGGGCCGAATGATACGAAGCTTGCAGGAGAAGGAGAAGCCTAAAGTCAAACTCTAGTAGCAGGCTAGGGAGAATCTGAGCGAAGCCAAGCACTAGGGACAAAGGTCCAGAGCGACAGAGAGACAGAAGGAGGTCATGGAGGTGACAGTCCTGAAGCCCGAGGCGCACAGGAGGGCCCCTCTGGAACCTTGCCGTCATTAGGGGAGCGACAGGGAAAGGGGGGCGCCGAACTACTATATTGGGACAAGCATATTCCTCGAATATGCTTGCCACATCAGCCCTAAAGGAACCCAAGGCTCTCCTTTATAAGGGCAGGCATGGACCCTGAGGAGGGGATCGACTCATTTTTGGGACCGTTAGGCTGGTAAAGTTCTCTCTTTCTCTTTGTATACAGCTCAAGGAGCACTTGTAACTCAAGGAAGGAGAAATACAGATCTTTGCGTTAGCTTTCTGTGTGTAGAATCCACTACATCTTCCCTCCCCAGATCCCACTAGCATCCATTGGCCCCTAACTTTAGCCTACCCATGGCATCTGCCGTGCCACCACCACAACACTAATCCTAGCCGCAGACGACAGATCGGACGGCGCTCAGCGTGTCGACCACAGACTGGCGGCGCTGGCGACGGTGCGCGGCGGCGACGCGTCGGACGAGTGGTGCTCCGGTGGTTCTAGAGGGGCAGGGGGTCCGTGGACTCTCACCAGAGGTCGAGGCGGTCGTGGCGGTCTTGATGGAGGTCGCTGTGGAGGGTAGGGTGCTCTGCCTCGATCACGTTTCCTCGCCGGAGCTCTGTCGATGGCGGAGCTCGTGTTCCTTCATCGGTGACGATGATCTGGGGCTCGAACAGGCAAGGAGAGGGGTTAGTGAGGGGCGCCCGGGTCAGCATGATCTAACCGAGGTTAAAAAGGGGGGGCGGGAACCTTATCCTCACCGGAGAACTCGACGGACGGCGGCGGCAGAGGGAGTTCGCCGGGGTTGTCCATGTCGTCGACCTGGAGCAAGAGGAGGCACGCAGCTGGGTTAGTAGGTGCGCCAGGATACGGCAAACCATACAGGACAGAGATGAGGGCGTCAGGCGGCCTGGGTTCACCAGAATCATCGCCGGAGTCCGTCGGACAGCGGCGGTTCGAGCTCGAAATTTGGGGAGCTTGGGGGCTCTCTGGTGGTGGTGTTTGAGGGGAAAACGGAGAGGAGGGAGTGAGGATTAAGAGGGCATCGTCGGAGTGGAGATTAATTTGCGGAAACGCCCGAATTCGGCCGGACTTGGTAACGGCAGAGGAGAGGAGGGGTGCCGGCCGTTCGCGTGGAAGAAGCTGAGGTGGCGGGTGACGTGGAGGTGGGGTCGACCTGTCAGTGGGAGGGGTAGAAATGAGGGGGTGAGGAAAGACAGAGAAGGGGAGAGGGGAGTGCCGGGTGGGCTAGCTGGGCTGGGTTTGGGCCGAAAGGCTAGAAGCTGTCTGCTGCTTCTGTTTTTTTCTACATTTTTTCTTTTTTCTTTTTCTTTTTCTGTTTTCCTAAATATCTTTTGATTTAATGATCCAATTTGAATCAAACAAATTTCTAAAAATTTGTAAAACTCAAATTAGGTTTTTAGGGCATTATAGAACTCATTTACTTTCCAACTCAAAAAATTTTAACCAAATTTATTCACTTTGGTTTTAATAGCTAATATTGCCTTTATTAAATATATTCTCAAAATAATTCATATCTTTTTATCCATGGCTCCAAATTGAATGAAACCAATTTCTATTGTTTTATTATTTTGTCCTTTATCTTTTTAGCCCTCATAGGAGTTCTTTTGTTTAATATACATATGGAGTATATCCAAAGTATTGTGTTGTCCTTAGTGTTAACAAATAATTAGAGTTTTAGGGTTTGAGATATTTTTCACTTCTCTTGGTTTTTTTAAAATGCAACCAAGTCAAGATGCTCATGCATGCTTCATGATTTGGGACTTTAAAACATGCACACCAATTCACAAACAAAAATCATTTTGTTTGGCTTGGGTTTTGGAGGCATTATATTAAATGTTCCAAAAGTTTTTGTTCCTTCTGAATTTCAAAGAACTTGGTTCTTCATTTTGTTTAAAATTTTCACATTTCAAAATTTGGAAAATTTTGGGATGTGACATGGACCAAGTCGGATCCCTTCAGACCATTGTGCTTGATCAGATATTCGATCCGCCTCTTAGCGAGGATCAGATCATCTATGAGAGCCAGAGCAGCCTCGTCCCAGGAAGGTTGGGTCGTGGCGGCTCCGTCAACAAAAACTGGCAAAGCAGTATCTTTGCCGGGAGCCGGAATATCCCTATGGTAGAAAAAGTGGTTGGCCATTGTTTGACCGAGTCACTGGCAGAAATTTTGGGATATGCCCGGTCTTGTCTAAGAGAAAAACTAATAGTGCCGATGATGTAAGGAACACAGGCAGTGATGGAATTCCTCTAGACATGAAAGTAAAACTGGAAGAGAAGCAAACTCGGCCTAATGCCGAGAAAGCCCTCGCAAAGCGCAGCATATGCGCTCATTTCTAGAAGAGAATTGGGAGGAAGATTGTGGAGTTGAACTCCATAGTGATCTATCACCTCGGAGAAGAACTCCGAGGGAGGAAAAGACAGACCTCGGTCCAGATGAGTGCTGAAGTGGACTCGCTCGCCCTCGTGTGGGTTGGGGACAGTTTCGCCGGAGCCGCTCCGCCAGTTGCCGGCGACGAGCAGCCCCTCCTTCTCCATGTTCTTGAGGCCTGCTTCGTTGAGGGCGCAAGGGATCCAGATTCCCCTGTAGCTTTCCTTCTCCACTGCAGCTTCCGCCTTCGGCGCCGCCGCCTCTGCCGCCAAGCCAGAGGAAGAAGATGATGAAGCCATTTTTCTCCCGTGATAAAGTGACCTTAAAGGGGCGGCGCTGGGAGTTTCTGTGGGGGAAGGACGAGGAGGCTCTATGCACGCAGGAGGATTGGGAAGGAAGGAAATGGCAAAGGACTAGTGGAAAGGAGAAGAAGAAATCTGAACCCCTTATATCCACCTACCTGCGCCAAGATTCGTGCAAACGCTACAGTGCAACCGCCACGCGTCGTGGAAAGAACTGGGAAGGACCCGCACGATGATTACGTCGCCTCGATCTCCACGCACGCATTGAAACGGCGCCTCGGTTCCACGGACCGCGAACCCACCAACGGCCGTGCTGATAGAACTCCTGTCATATGACGTGACTTGACCATGTTTGTGTCAGGTGGCGTTAGAGACCAAGTTCCGGCTTAGTTTAAAAACGAGCTAGAAAATCCGAGTAACCAACTGAAAGGTCCTACTTGTTTTTTAAGACCCGGATCGTATCTTTTGTTGTGAAGTTTCAGGAACCCTTCAAGATTCTACAAGCTGAAGATCAAGCTAGACGATGATAAATCCGACTTTGGATCTTGGAGGCCTCCGGGGGCTGCTGTTGGCGATATACTTTCTGGGTATCCTCACAGTTCCTCACTGACCAGGGTGGCCCACTTCGGGTTAGAGATTTGCTTCACGGGCGGCCTAGTCAGGGAGAAGAGATGGAGTCCAATCCGGCTACGGGAAGGCCCAGAAGACTTACCGACTAAGGCCCATAATGTTACTTGTAGTTCAAGATGTACTCTGTAACCGACTCTTAGTCGTAGCCGAATAGATCTCTCCTGTAAACCCTAGGCCGGATATCTATATAAGTCATCCTAGGGAGAGCCTTTAGGGCACCCAATACTTTAGACCCTCAACTCGCACAGGCGAAACCCTTGTAACCCATATTCCGGCTCTGCCGTATTACTAGATTGCTAGAAGGAGTAGGATCCGTCCAAAGCCGGCGGATTCGAACCTGGGTAAACTTGTGTGCTCACCGTCCCGGAACACCGTATGTCTCACACCCCTCTCTTCCGCACGCCTCGAGGACCCCCTCATGGCGTACTTGTCATCAATCCGACGACATATGGCGGTGGCGGCCGGATCGGCCGGAGCTAGCCGCAATCGAGCATAGCAGCGACGGCGAGGCAAGTCGCTAGAGAAGAGCGATGTGCGAGGAGCAAAGGAAACGCGAGATGGTCTAGGTTGGTCGATCGACCCAGCGCGGCAACGTGGGATTTGGACCCACCCACTGGGTTGGGCTAGGGTCGGGCTAGCCCAATGGGCCAAGGCTAGGTTTTAATAAAGGAAATATAATTAGTAATCTATAAATTACGAAATACCCCTAATGGTATTTTGACCCTAGAAAAATAAATAAAATCCTAAAAATACATAAATATGTCTAAATGTTCACAAAAGTATAATCTATCAAAGAAAAATACTAAAATTTTATTTTGTGTTACCAAATTTGAAATGAATAAATTACACATCTATACCTTCATAAAATTTTCTAAAATGGATAATAATACTTAAAAATACATAAAATTCATTTTTAAGATCCTAAATAAATACTTTATGTAAGAAAAATACAACATCATATTTTAGCTTAATAAAAATTAATTTAAATATTTTTTAATGTTATAATTCCTTTCAGGAATTCCCTAAAAATAAAGATAATACTTAAAAATAAATGAAAATAATTTTTAAAGATTCTCAATAAATACTAAATGGAAGGAAAATACTTGTTTGTTCTTTAACCTAATAAAATTAGAATGTGCATTTAGAAACACTTATTCCTTCATGAAATTGTAATAAAATAAGAGTAAGACTAAAAATACATAAAACCCACTTTTAAGAACTTGAAAGTGTATATTTCACTATAAAAATGCTAACCATGATATTTCAATTTATTTAATATTTCTAAAATAATAAATCCTTAGTTGTCTATTTTATTCAAGTAAAATACTTGTTTTATCATAATGATAATTATTCAACATTATTTCTAAAGTAAGAATAAATATATATGATCCTATAAAATATTGTATTTGTAAAATGAATCCTTGAAGTCTAAAATACTAAACCTAATACCATGATTTGGTTTATAATAAAACCTAAGTATAAACTACTAATTATATAATAATCTTTAGAGTCTTAACTCAACTATAACCAATAACTTCAATCTAACCTTTAACATCATTCACTAATATTAGGAATGAATGATCTCATTCCTTTAACCATACTTAACATAATTATAAAGCCTAATAGAAGTTAAACAAACTATAAAATGAGATCACCATATCTCATAATTAGCTTTAACTCTATAACTCACCTAACCTCAACTTTCTAGCTTTAGATTCGTAGAGTTATACTCAATACCTATACAAAACCATCATCAATCATATCAAAGAAGACTCTTAAACTCGACCACGATATAAATTACTACATCCTAATCCAAGTTATCTTTTATAGTTAACTTTGGTCTGTTACTTAACCCGCGAGAAGTGCGTTAACTTAAGATCATTAGAGAAATTCAAATAGCCACCGATTGTGTTCTGAGAACACTATGAATTGTTTAGCTTAATATAATAAGTATTTCTTTCAAAAGTTATTCATTTTGCCACTTCAAACGAAAGCTTTAGTCATTCTGCTAACAACCACCCACTTGAAATATGATATCCTTAAGAGTGCTTACCAATCAACATCTACTAACAACTTTTGTTATACCTTACTTTCATCACTTGTCAATTACTTTTAGAAGCTTAGTAGGTATTTATTTGTGAAGTCAACTTAATTATAACACAAATCTTTCATAAATCACCAAACTCAATCCATAATTAAACATAGGGATTTAGTTTGGGATTTATACAAAATGCATATCATTATCTATGCATAATAGCATGCTGCTTCTTTAAACATTAGTCCTTACCAGACCAATGGTGCTATTTCCAAATATTGGAGTTTATACCTACTAGAAGACCTTGACTACATAATCTTCCAGTCAAAAACGCAAGTTCACACTTGCTCATGTTCTTTTATTATTTTCTATCAAGTATTTGCAAGCTATTACTGTTAATACACGCATTTCGAAAAGTATAGCAGAAAACACTATTTTCATAATTAACTTGAACTATCGGTTACTGATCTAGGGTGATCAGCTAATCTATTAAGACCGGCAATGGAACCGCCATTACTACGAAATGTATCATCTAGGATTTAATACCAATGTTGCCAGTGATTCTTGCACCGTAGAATATGCGTTAACCATGAGATCTATATGGGCTGTGGGGGAAGTCAGCTGGATCTTCTTCCTTTCGCATGTCAACGGATGCGCATGCCGTGGTTGTTATCCTTGTAGCGCGATTGTAATTCGCAGAGGATATGCAGCATATGGGTGAGATCCCTCAACGTGCCACGGTTGTTCTGGCATCTATAATGGTCTATACTCTCCATTCCCGTAATTCAATATGTGGGCATGGCGTACACCAAGAGGGCATGTGGGGTCACGGAGAAGGGCGGTAATCGTCTTGGGTCCTTATACTGGTCCTCAGACCAAAGGAAGTGTGAACGGGAAAGTACGCCCGGTTGTGCAACATGGATAAGAATCTCTTATGGGTAAAGCAACACCCCTCTATAGAGTGTATAAAAGTGTGACATGTTACTCCCTATTTTGGGAAGGAGCTGTGAACGCTGCAGGAAAGGAACTCCACGAAGTTCTAATCAACCTGTATAGGCTGACGGACATAGTTTTTTACAATAAAAGCAACCTTTGAAGAAATGTTTACGAAAACCTGTATAACCTACGATCTTTGTTCTATGGTTGTAGCTAGTGCATAAAACACTCTTTTTAGTGAACTTTCTAACTACGCTCGTACTCAACCATACCTTCTTAACCCTTGCTAGATTCCGGAGCAATCAATAGCGAACCTAGGGGGTGAACTACTTTGAAGAATTGAAGATATCCATAGGAGATCAATAGGGTCAACGACTACATCCGAAACATGAAGTCAATCTAAATTATAGCATATAAATAATCTTAGAAACCAGAATCTACTTCTGTAGAGCATTGCTTTAGCAGCAATCGCAAGCCATAGTTATATAGTAGTGGTATTCTAGAGTCGACTTCGAGTTGCTATTTCTGTTCTCTTTTGTAAATTATAATCCTCGTTGTGTCGAGGAAGCTCTTTGGATCTTTTGTAATGTGATATATGTAATCTAAAGGCTTGTTTTGGACCCCGTGATGTTTCTGTTGTGCCATTCTAGGGGATGTAATACTAGCAAACGGTGTTTCATTGGTGTTATGTCAATGACTATAGTGTACTACATCATGCAGTGGTATGCTGGGTCACCGTAATACTATTGCCGATGTTGGTTGATTATCTTAGTGTGTCACCTGTGTAGACTGCATTGCGAATCAAAATCAAAATTTTGAAAGACCTTTATGATTTGTTAGTTTATTTTATGTTTAATTTTTTAGTTAATGAAAATAACTCATGTCTCTTTACCATGTACCATTCACTAATATAAATATACCATATTATTGCTTGTTAAAAAGAATGAAAGCTGGGTTTGAGACACTAAGGGTATGTATTGATCACTCACTGCAATGGTCCAAAAAACAGGTGACCATCAAATAGGAGTGTTTTGAAGCCGGTAGCCATGTTGATTGATGGCGACTACAATAGATGACCAGTTGCTTTCCTGGTTCACAAGATATCAAGCATCTCCTTCGTGCCGATAGGAAGTCCTTCATTGGGCTTATTCGGAGGGAACGGTGCACCACAGTTTGGCATTGTTCTGGCCTAGATGACATTCCTACCTTATGCCGAATATATCATAATCCTTGAGTTTCACATGTAAAATACTTACATGTACATTCTCATGAAAAAAATGTTTTCAAAAAAGTTCTAAATATTTAAAATTGTGTTATCGGTAATGAAAATATCTACTCCCATGAGCCAAAATACCGCCTCCATTCCAACCAACTAACTTAGGTTCAACTAGGATACTCTAAAATGAAATATTTGGCATATGATCCACGATGGAGTCAGGTTTATTCTGTACAATATGGAAACACCTAGTGCACCGCTACTAAGAGGTGCCCCCTTAACCACATGTCCTCCCAAAAATGCACCTCACATCCATCTTTGATGTTAGAAGTATCAAATGTAAACACCAGCCCAAAAGTGAGTGAAATGATCGTATGAGCACCTAGAGGGGGGGTGAATAAGTGTTACTTCAAATTTTACTCTTTTTCAATTTAGGATTTGACACAAAAGGTAAATTCTCTAGATATACAACTAAGGTGAATTTACCTATATGTCACACTAGCACAACTAACTAAGCAAGAGCAAGATATAAGTAAGGTGTGGTAAAGGATAGAAGTAACCGAAATGAAGCACATGGAGACACAAGGATTATTTCCTGCAGTTCCTTCCTTTTGAGGGGAAGTACGTCTACATTTGGAGAGGGGGTGGTATCAAACCACCAACACCACGAGAGGCCTCCCTTGTTCTCTAGTGAACCTCACCCCAAAGGGATCGATTCGCGCTTCCACTATATCGGCAACCTTCAAGGTGGTAGCCGACACCCTTACAACAAGTTCGAGGCACCCATCCACAACTGAATTGGAGGCTCCGAAATCAAAACAAGCTGCCACAACAATCAAATACAAGCTTGTAAGAACCAAATCAAGGCCTAGGGTTTCCAATGAAACCCTAGAGCAAGGGGCCCTCAAGTGAATGAGGGGGAAATGAAGATCTCTCTTGGTGAAGCTGTAGATCAAGGCTTCCTCCTTCGATTCCCCAAAGATCAGGGACTTTTGGTGGTTGTAGAGGGAGATCTTGGAGATTTGGTGGCTCTAATGGGGGTGTTCTTCTTTTCTGGAACGAGCAGTTGGAGGTAGGGGATGAAGTTCCCTATTTATAGCCCCACAGATTTCTGACCGTTTTTAGCCCATTGGGGAGTTTCCACACCGGAGATTCCGGTTAGTCTCCGGTCCATCTCCGGACCACCTATTAGAATGTCCTGGGCCTGGTCTTAATGCTCCCTCCAGAGATTTGGCAGTAACTCCGGACCTGAGCACACCGAAGACTCCGGACTTTTCACACCGAAGGATCCGACTGTTAGAATACATCAAAGATTCTGGCCAATATCCGGCCTGTCTCCGGACCCCTAGTTAGTCTGGCCCTAGGCTTGATCTTGGATTCACTCCGGAGATTTGAGGCGAAACTCCAGACCACACCGGAGACTCCGGTCTTTGCACACCAGAGACTTCGGTCTGGACTTTCCAGAAAACTTCTGTTTGAGCCAGGGATTTTCCACAATGACACGAACTTTTCTCTTTTTAGTAGATTGACCTGGCAATATTAGCACACTGTCAAATGATCCTCAAGCTGTTAATGAACACCAAAACCGATTAAGACAATAAATGTTCTTTCAGTGAGAGTCTTCAGATTTCCATTCTACTTGCGAGAATGCTTTGGATCGCTAATATTTATTTCGAACTAGATCCTACCACTTTATTTAAGATTAAACAACAACTTCGTAAGTGAGCAACAATTTGTTTTTTGACACAAACATCCTGAATTCCGAGCCCCATGGCACAACTAAGAGCACAAAGTACTATAATTGGCTAAACTTAACCCTGAAGACCATTGCAATAAAATTCACTCTTATGAAAAATAATTTTTAGAGAAGATAACTGTTGGAACACACAAAGCAACAACTTCAGTGTTTGAGCTTTTACAAGATCGTGGTCCATAAATAGGATTCGTTGGCATGTTGAAGTAGTATTGAAGAATGTATAATCCATGATCCAAAATATGTCGCACTGCAGTGAATGTGAGGGTTTCAATTAAGATGGCAAACATGTTAACCAGATTTTTTTGGGATAGCGGATCATCTTGCCTAAGTCTCCTTTTGTTTGAAAGAAAAGATAATGTCATTATTAAACTTAGTAGTGATACTACCAACCGGCACAAAGGTCTCAACCCATGCACATCGCTTGGGGGAGAGCTATCATCCCAAATGTTTGAAGCAAAATGTCAGTTGATTTTGTCGCGGGCATTTTCAAAACGAATTTTGAGAACTAGTGTGTTTATTTTTTACAATGCTATCCCGGCAACATTCACGTACAAAAGAATTCAAACATACGTTGAACAAACAAATAAGATGATATTGTTAGATTCACATAGCATCTTTATTCTTCAGCAAAAGAGCAATCTCTGTGAGATTTGGGCTATGTAACAAAAGTTTACCAGCATAATCATAGAACATATAGGCATCATGTCATCCTCGATGATTCTCAAAATGCATGGTAAACCTATTCGTTCAATTCTGAGATTGCTATGTTTCATTTGGAATACCGACTCCCTGACCACCTTCTCGGCGAATGACGCCATCGAGAGATTATTCTGCATCTGACACTGCAAGGCCTCGTTTGGTACTTATGTTTTTTAGGGATTGGTAGAGATTATCCTAGTCTAATGCCAAATTCCAACCCATCCCCAAAATTCTGTTTGGCTCTAGTGGCTCGATCGTTGTGCCAGGGCATTACTTCGAGCTTGTAATGCAACAATGGTTATTCTAAATTCATATTGCTTTTGACGTGATAATGTTCCGTTTTTTATGTAACAGGTGGGCAGTTGGTTACTTTTTTCTGCAAAAATTCCAGGTTCTATTAATAATTTTCAATAGCAGTATGAAGACTCCTAAAAGTAATAAAAAATTACAAATAGTTCCTTGGACAACGACTATAGACACTAGCGCGATCCAAATGTGCACCACCGTCCTCGCCCCTCCATGACCGGAGCTGGGTAGAGCTTGCCGTGGTAGAGATTATTGTAATAGATAGACGATAAGTCACCGTGCTAAGTCCACAAAGGACCAGCGCACTTGAAGAGCAATCATCGCCAATGATGACAATTGTAGATCAGAAGATGTTGTCTTGAAATCACATCAACAAACACGAAAGCATATCGAATCCGGGGAGATTCGCTAGACACAAGACTCCACACGCCCTTCTTCAGTGCTAGACGCACCACCGGAGCGAGGATATGGCAGGAAGGACTTTATTCTGACTTCAAAACGAAAGCGTTGCCTCATCATTCAAAAATACACCGAGAAATAGACTAAACAAAGAACAAGAACCCCCACCGGCGGGGGCTGTGGTCTGCTATGCCTCCAAGACCCCAAGGAGGCCGAGCGGATTGGCGAGGAAGACGAAACCTTAGATCGGTTTTAGAAATATTATCGCCGCTCTCCCTCACGTACCGGTTTGGTATTTCTATTCGAGTCTCCCTAAATTGTGACATTATTGACAATTTGTTGTTAGGCGGGGATACGCAGTAACAGCCGAGGTAAATTGCTAGTGATAGTATCTATATCATGCACCCATGACACAAACTAGTATTAGGAAATCTACAAACCTTTTTTGGATCTACACGTCATAGTGCATACGTTCTATGCTTGCCTTTTTATTTTCTTACCTCCGTTTTGTATGGCCAGTACCAATATGGCAATATCCTATGCTAGCCTTTGCTTCCACGTGGGCCGATTTTGATTTTTGTGGTACTACTTACAGAAATAAAAAATAATGAAACGATCGATTGTGTCAGTTACACGCATATTACTCCCGCAAAACACCATAAATCCAAACCGAACAGCGCGGAAAAGGAAACAAAAATGTACACCACCGGAGAAAAAAAAAAGTCAGCTCAGCAGCTCCTCCGCGTCAGGCAGGCATGCGACCGCTCATCTCCACGTTGATTTGTCCGCGTCATCGGCTCCGGCCTTCTCGGCCAGAAGCGACGTCCGCGCATTGGTCGACGGCCGGTGTGCCGCCCGCGGCGAGCGGTGCTCCTGCATTGCCCAAAAAATCAAAGATCCATTCGTTCGTTCAGCTATTAGGGATCAGAGCTAGGACAACGGAACTTACGGTGCGGAAGGGGAACTCGTCGCCCTCGAGCATGTGCACGATCTGGCCCATCTTGGGCCGCTTGTGTGCGTCGGAGTCGATGCAGCGGAGGCACACCAGCAGCACCCTGTTGAGCACCCTGGGCGGCGGCGCCGGCTGGATGCGCGGGTCCACCAGGTCCTCGACGCGCCTGCTCCCCACCATCCCCTTGAACCACTCCACCAGGTTCACCTCGCCGGCCGGCCTGTTGTAGTCCACGGGGCTCCTCCCGGAGATGAGCTCCATGAGCAGCACGCCGAAGCTGTAGATGTCGCTGCTCTCGTTGAGCATCCCCGTGGACGCGTACTCGGGGGCCACGTACCCGAAGGTGCCCATCACGCGGGTGGTCACGTAGCTGGAGCCTGGGCCAAGCACCTTGGCCATGCCGAAGTCGGACACCTTGGGGTTCCACTTCTTGTCCAGGAGGATGTTGCTGGACTTGATGTCCCGGTGCACCACCTTGGGCTCGAGCCCTTCGTGCAGGTACGCGATGCTGCCATTAAAACACCATTAATCAGCTCTGTCTCTGATGATCGCGACGGACGACTGGGTGTGTGTGAACGTCATCTGTGACTAAAGGAAAGGACGAACCCTTTGGCTGTTCCGATGGCGATCCTGAGCCGTGTCTCCCATGTCAGCGGGCTGACGGGTCCGACGTCGCCGTGCAGCCACTGCTCCAAGTTGCCGTTCTCAACAAACTCGTACACGAGCATCCTGTGAACGCCATGTCATCATGATGATTGCGTTAGGGCACACGCTACTCGATCAGCTGCGGTTTCGCGATGATCTGCTGGTGTGGAGGATTTCAGAAGCGTGCTTACCGTTTAGGCCCTTCCGCGCAGTAGCCGATGAGGCCGGCGAGGTGCTTGTGCCTCACTTTGCCAATCGCTTCAACCTCCACCTTGAACTCCTGCTCGGCCTGACCCCTGAACAAACAGTAGTAATTCCAGATCAGCATTTTCCACCTGCTTAAGACGATTATTACTTCATCACTGATCATGTACTACTACTGCAGTTTCTTCAACTTCTCTTTTGTTCCATTTTAATAGTCTGCCCAATCACTTCATTAATGATTATACAGTGTTTCAGTTCCATCAACATCTTACTGTTCAATTTCCCATCGGCCACCAGTTATCTAATTAAGAACTGTCTATTTTCATACTGGACTAAGTTTTTCTGCCGGACCAACGAGCGTGATGTCTGAACCTCAACTGTAAATACACTGAACCCGTGTGCAGGAAGGAACTGCTGTTACGCATGTGTCAATCTTCAGCAATCCATGTGCATGCATTCGGCTCACTTCAAAGTTAAAACAGCTCCAAAGATGTCACGGATGTATTTTGTAGCTCAATATTTCCATGATCAGAAAAAAGGGGAAAAGTTTGGTCATCGCTTTGCCTTTTCTGTTGCTTTATCTTTTCTTGAAAGTAAGGGCATCAGATCATATGACTGCCGACGATCTCTAGTTCTCAACTAACTAAGCGGATGGATACATACGTGCCATCACAAAAAAGCACAAAAAGAGCCACCTACTCATATCACAATCATATGTAAACCGAGAGACTCAAAAGAAAAACAAATTTTGCAATTCTCTGTACCATTGACTTAACGCGCTAGATAGTGTTCTCTAGCTCCACGAGCTCAACGAATTTGATTCTCATGACAACTGAGACCAATCTTATCAACCAATAATCGCACATATGTAATGCTACAAAAAAAAGATGATTTTTCCGTTGAGTCAAATGACATAAGAAGATTCTGAACACCATATCTCATACACCTGCAAAAGGACAAGCTGGGACTTTATCTTAACGAAAGCACGGTTGCCCCCAGTTTCGTTTTGGCCTTTTTCATATGACCAGGTAGGTAACTGACGGCAATCTTGAAGCCACGACAACAGCATAACCACAACAACCGCACTTACCGTGACTAATTACCAACACACGCATTTGGTCCAGAAAAGCACAAAACGTAGTACATGTGCACTGTCGAAACCCATGCCCCGCACACAGCACAGTACTGCTAGCTACAGAGCTTCTGTCCGTTCAAACATTTACACCTGGGGCCAAATTATGTACTACGGTGGTTAACTGTCGATTTTTGTTTATCTTGAGGTTAAAGAGTACTTACGTTACGTTTCTACTTACCGTGTTAGTTAGTGAGGATGAAAGCGAAACAGAGCAGTGCAGTCAACCAAGGTAACAGTGACAACAGGGGAGGCGAGCCGAGTAGCGAGTAACTCACTTGTGATCGAACAGGAACTTGACGGCGACCACCTCGCCGTCGGCGAGCACGCCGCGGTACACCGTGCCGTAGCCTCCTTCCCCGACCACGCTCGCCTGGCGGAACCCTCCCGTGGCCGCCTCCAGCTCCTCCAGCTCGTACCACCTCCCCCAGCCCATCTCCACCCCCGGAGCCGCTCCGCTGATCCTCCCCATTTTCCTCTTCACCGGCGAGTCCAGGGAGCTGGCCGCCGCGGACGAGGTGGCCACGTCGGAGGAGCTCGTGCCGGCCTCCGCCTCGACCTCCGCCGCGTACTTTGCCTGCTGCTTGTTGGGCGTGGAGGTCGGGAGGAGCGACGAGCCGGAGGAGAGCGCGTGATCGACGCGCGAAGACTGCGGCCGCTTGGCCCCGCGACGGCGCGTGAGGAACGCCGCGATTGACGCGGCCGCGACTACGAGGATGAGCACGACGGCGGCGGCCAGCGCGGCCTCGGCGGGGGTGGAGAGGCCGATAAAGGACTTGCTGCTGTCGGAGGCGCCGCCGACGTCGACGGAGGCCGCGGGCGGCGGTCCGGCGTCGTCCATCGGGGCGGTGGTTGGTGGGCCCACTACGTTACAAGCGAGGCGAGGTGTGGCGACGGAGTGGAGGGTGGTGTTGGAGTTGCGTTGAGGTGCCGGTGGTGGAGCGTGCGCCTGTGTTATAGAGTTATGATGAGTTCCGCTGGGTCTTGTTAACGTTGGTGGACTCGGTGTCCCGTGGCCCCGTCGTTCCACATACATACATTATTGTTTGTTCGCTTTCGCTCATGGCTCGTAGTCATGCATTGATTTCTGGAGATCGAATCATTTAAGTTGAGATTTGAGGGCTTTTTATTTATATAAATTGAACCCAATATGTGAGGGCTTTTTATTTATACATTAGTCAGACAAGATGCAAGTGTGTGAAATGAAAATATCTTTGTGCATTTTTTGCGAGTGGATAATTTACTAGTGTAATGTAGTGAGCAAATGCCAGTATTGTGTATTGATGGTAGCATCAGCTGCTTACGCAGTAATGGTGATTACCGGGAAGAATTGTTTTTTTTTTGAAAGGTCCAGCAATGGCTGGCTCTGATTGTATTAAGCAGGTATAGAGGTAAAACAAGATCGTCCGTGGGCAAGGAGCAATCCCCACGTCTTGTTTACTTCCCTCGTATTCACTAGTGTATTTGTGAGAAATTAAGGAGTTGTTCCAATTCCCGCAAAATCCACGTAGTCCATTTACTACTCCAGGTTTGGTCGGGATAATCCCGGGATATCCCATAAATCTTTCTTATTTTTGTCTAGATTGAAAACTCTTCTACGTGGTAGAGTATTTTCGGGAAAGGATATTTGTGGGGATTGAAGAGTATTAGGTAGACACCAAATTCCTGCATATACCTACAACTCTAGTAGATAAAAATACGAGAAAAGTAAACAAGGCCTCAACGCAAAAAGAAATTAAAAGGACCATCATGGTGATACCGGGAAGAATTGTGAAGGCGCTCAGGTTGATGATGTCAGGCAGTGGTCCAGGTCCACGGACGGAGGGCGTATCTCCCTTTGCCGTTGGATGGGAGGCGTGTAGCTTTGTTCTGGTGTGCGCTACGTGGAAACGGTCGTTGCGTTGGGTGGGGCCAGGGACAAGGAGAGCCTGGAGCAGGGACCCACCTGAGAAGTGATATACCCCGTGAACTCTGTGCGTCGGTCGGTCCATTCGGGTATTTGATTGCGCAGGGACTATTCATTTATTTATACATGTACAGACGCTCGCACTGTGGCATACGATATGAACCGCTGGAATTGATCAAGGATCGGTAGGGAGCTGCATTGTATTCTCCAGTGTTCAGCATGGTCTGATCATCTCGGAAGAGAGAAGGATGCAGAATACGTGATCGATGAACTGATGATAATGTATATAGTACATGTACATCAGCATTGTTTGGTCGCTTGCCGCAAGAAGCAACACGGATTTCAGCCCGCTTCTGCAGTGTTCTCAGGCGTCACGGGCTCACAGCACCCGTGGCCATATGGGTCCCCAAAAAGGTCTGCTGTAAATTGCTAAGCTAATTAACCCGGGGACTTTATCGGGAAGCTCTGACAGTGACAGGGAAGTAAGTTAGGTTAACGCATCTTTTCCTTGGATTAGTTAAGGATTCACCAGCAACGTTCAGGAATCAGGAGGTTCTTAGGTACTACTACTAGTAGGGGAAGAGGGCATCGTTGCCGGGAAAGCGACGAGGCGAAGAGACCAACGGAATTCGATGGGTGAATAAACAAGCTCCCGGCTTGTCTTGGCTTCGAAAGCAAGCGCGCAGAATATCGGGGAGGTGCCTGCCCATGCTCGCGGTTTAGTTTAGTGTACTGTCCAATGGGCTTAAGGAATTTAGTTTGTACGGAACTGTAGTGCCAAATTTATCACTCACTATGTTTAATAATTTTTGTCATGTCAGAACGATAATTGGCAACAATGATTCATGTGTTCGGTTAGGGGTGACAGCTATTCATTTTTTCATTTTGAAACATATGTTCCGCTAACGAGTACACATTCACCTTTTAAGATTCAAAAAGTAAATGTTCTTGCATTGTTTTTTAATAAAGGGATTAGACTCAAAAGTTTACATCAAAACAATACAACCAATAGATCCACACCCGGACTCTGCACAGCGGCGGTGCACACAACCGAAAGAAAAAGAAGGAGAAAAGGAGTTATGAATCTCATAGCACCTAGAATACATGAAACTACAAGAAACGTCTATGGTGAACAAGGTTCAGCCCGCAATCTATGGTGTCATCCATGATGAATAAAAACATCTTTCGACACTTGCTCCAGTCACGAACACGCCTCCACACAGAGGGTGCGGTATTCTGATTTTTGAAGAGTAGACCAGTGCTGGAGCAAGTGTGCACACTGGAAGATGACTTGCATGGTAGAAGATATTTTAGCATAAAAAACCATGTTGTTTCTACATATCATAGCGACCGTATTAATGCAACCACTCCCACCCGTATGTGTATCATATCCTTGTTATATATACCATGCAACCAGTTACCAAAATATTTGGTACTGAGTTTGGTGGATACAAACTTGAGGCTATTTGGGATAATGCTTTTGAGCCTATATACTTCCTTCACGATAGGGTTTGCCATACGCCATCCTCGGCTAATAGCTTGAACAGTCATTTCATAGCAATGCGGTATTTTTGGCTTCAAGATCATGGATTCCAAGTCCCCCTTCCTCTTTCGGACGACATACTACATTCCATTTTGCTAACCTGTATTTCTTTTTTTAATCTCCTTGCCAAAAGAATCTCGAACAATAATAGTCTAATGACCGAGAAACTCCCTTTGGTATTTGGAAGAAGGATAACATGTACAAGACCGTATTTGTAAGGACGAAATTAATCAGAACTAGTCTTCCATCAACTGATACGAGTTTTCCTTTCCAGCTGCTTAGACGTTTTTGTAACCTTTCCTCAATCGCTTTACATTCTGTATTGATGAGTCCATAGCAGAAATTGACCTTGTTCACATCCAAACAATTTGGTATATTGGTCCATAGCCTCTTTTGCTTCTCCAAAATAGACAATTCACTCTTGTAAACTTACTTTTAGACATGAAAGTTGCTCAAACGTTGATAGTATTAACTTTAGGTTTTTAGCTCTTTTGGTGTCATGTTCCATACATACAATTGCATTGTCAGCATACTATAGGATCGAAAACCCCCATCAACTAGATGTGGTACAATCCCATCAATTTTCCCATCGTTTTTGCCTCCCTCTATGAAAATAGCCAACATATCAACCACGATATTAAATAACATCAGGGTTAGCGGGCCGCCTTGAAGAAGATATGCTCTAGAGGCAAATAATAAATAGTTTATTATCATATCTCAACTAGTTCGTAATAGTTTTGCATCGTGCTATAACTGTGTCAAGTGGAAACATAGATACATGTGTGGTGTATAAACAAACCACTATCCCTAGTAGCCTCTATACAACTAGTTCGTTGGACAATCAATGATCAAGGTTTCCTGATCATGGAGCATTTATGCCAGTTGACAATGAAGTCACATCATTAGTAAATTATGTGACGAACATTATCCACATAAGTATTGCAATGTGATCAAAGTTAGATGGTTTTTCATTTCTATAATTAGAAACGAAGTGACATTCGCCTCAAACCGTGAGATCATACTTAATCATTATTACCAGTGGATGCTTTGACTACATCAATCGTCACACCGTAGCAGGGTGATCATAAAGGTGCGTATTGGATATTCCACAGGGATACGTGAGGTGTATGCATCAAGATCGAGATTTGTTTACCCACGTGACGGGAAGATACACTGGGCCCACTCGGTGGCATTGTATTCAATAAGCTGCATCATATGACTAGGTCATGGGGATACGATATCGTGATAACAAGATAAGTGGACTTGTTAGTAATGAGATTGGCATGCTGATGCCTATGATCAAATCTCAGACAAGTTATGTATCAAAGCAACAAAAGGGATGGACACGGAGTTTATAGTTCAGGAGACAAATACATCATGGAATGTATGGAGACATTATGGGCATCCCGGTTTCGCTATTGATAATTGATATGAGAGAGATCTCGACCATGTATGTGTCATTCACGAACTGTAATGTAACACACTTAAGTGTCTTACGATGTCCTGAGATTGTTATGGAAGCGTTGGGATCACAGTTGAGAAATAGAATATTGGAATCATTTCGAAGGAGTACCACAATAATTATAAGAGATTCTGAAGCTGTTCGGAATAAACCAAAAGGTGTTTCGGATCATAAGAAATTTAATAACATGCATTTATATATTAACTATTAGAATAAATAAATAATAAATATTTAAAATTAATTTTTTGGGCAACCTTCCACTAATGGGCCAAATCCCCGAAGGGAAAAGGCCCAAGAGGGAGGCCACCTAAAAAGGGGCAACCGCCGCCTAGGGCTCTACCAGTCAAGCCGGCGCGTGGGGCCGAGCGGACGAGATGGCGGGCAGGGCCTACAGCTGCCGAGCGCACCTCGGGCCACGGGCACGTGGGCAGGCAAGGCCCACCCAGCCGGCCGCCGCTGCCTCTCCTTGCCCGTCGCCACCCTGATGTCTACGCACTTCTATTCTTGTAAACAGTTGTTGGGCATCCAAGTGCAGAGGTTTGTAGAATAGCAGCAAGTTTTCCCTTAAGTGGATCACCCAAGGTTTATCGAACTCAGGGAGGAACTGGTCAAAGGTATTCCCTCTCAAGCAACCCTATAATCAAGATACAAGAAGTCTCTTGTGTTCCCAACACACCCAATACACTTGTCAGGTGTATAGGTGCACTAGTTCGGCGAAGAGATAGTGAAATACAAGTGGTATGGATAATTATAAGTGATAATGGTGATAGAAAATAACTTGATGGCGTGTGGTTGACGTGGGAAAAGACTAAAGGCAAACTGAAATAAAGAAGGAAGCAAGCAAACATGTAACAGATCTAGTTGCAAACGGTGTTTCAATGCTAAGAAACAAGGCCTAGGGATCATACTTTCACTAGTGAACACTCTCATATAAATATATTCTTCTTTATGATACTACGCTGAACTACTCTCTGGTTGGACACTCTAATCATTGGTAGGGCTATAACAGCACACCTCAAAGTAAGCTTTTCCCATCTAGATAACCCCACACTGTCACCTTGAGCACTAGATGGTTCCAACAAACACCACAATTTCATAAAGACATCCAACTCCAAATATAAATCATAACAAGTATTTGTAATCTCTAGCCTAAGTGCCACCATGGTGTGCACGCTGTCACTTTCACACACATGGGGAGAGCAGAGATCTATTAAAGCACTTGAGTAGCAAGGTAGATCTATAGATTACAAGCTCATGATCTCAATAAGATCATGCATAGAGAGAGAGATGAACACATAGCTACCGGTAGAACCCTTAGCCTCGAGAGAGAACTACTCCCTCCTCATCATGGGAATCAGCAACGGCGATGGAGATGGTGGTGGAGATCGATGGAGATGGCTCCGGGGGCACTTCCCCGTCCCGGCAGGGTGCCGGAACAGAGACTTTCTGTCCCCCAAATCTCCCCTTCAGTGGCAGCGGCGCTGTGGAACTTTTCGTGGATTTCTAATTGACGATCTACGGTTTATGCATCGGGAGGCTCTTATAGGCGAAAGAGGCAAGGTCGGTGGCCGGCCAGGGGGCCCACACCATGCCCTGGCGTGGCCTAGGGGGACCCGCGCCTAGGGGTGGTGTGGCCACCCTGTGGCCCATCTCCGGCTCTCCTTCTGGCTCCGTGAGTCTTCCGGTAAAATAGTAACTTTGGCTTTTGTCCCGTCCAATTCCGAGAATATTCATTTTCTGACTTCCTGGAACCAAAAACAGCAGAAAACAGGCAACTGGCACTGTGGCTCTTGTTAATAGGTTAGTCCAAGAAATCATATGAAAAGTACTCCAAAGTTGGAACAAAACACAAGAAAGTAGATAAAACCAAGCATGGAACATCAAAAATTATAGATACATTTGCAATGTATCACACCCCTCCTCCTCCTATCCTTTAGTGCCACTCCGGGACTTTGGGGGGAACGGTTCTCCCCTTTCCCCTATATAAGAAGGTCTTTATGGGTGGATTAAAAACAATAATAAATTGGGAATTTTCTAAGCCATTTTTCTTAGGGAATTTTCCCTCTCTTTCTCTCTATTGAATCTCGTGAGTGCGGTTCCAAGAAGAACTGTGCATATGGGAGACGACACCATCTTGACACGCCGTTGCGCTGCTGGATCCCAGTTCCAGAGGGTCTACTTTCGCATCTCGTCTTGACCAAGGAGAACGGGAGTCAGCGTGTGACACCGGACATGTGCGAAACCACCGAGGTGCTGCTATTAGTGGCACTTGGGTTGTCATACAAGGACCTAGAGTGACTTGCGAGGAGCTTCGTGACCTTGAGGTCAACTACCAGTTCGAATCGTTTATCCACGTTCCACGCGAGACGTTAACCGTGTTCGGTCTATAAGGGTATGGTACCGAAATATTCATCCCCGTTCCTGCATTAACTCATAGATAGATCTTAGCATTGGTGTTGCGATAGCTAGGATTTTTTTGCTATGAATCCCTTCACACCTTGACATAATCCTTTCTTTGTTTGGAAGTAGAGGCTACTGTCATCGTTTACTTTTATGGCAACACTTCCTCCCTACACAAAGTTTCAGATTAAAGCACGCAACACTTGGGAGAAGCATCTCATTTTAAGAACTTGAAAATAAAAGGCCAATATAATTTATCATAGGTTTTCTCAAAATCAATCTTAAAAATCACACTGTTCATTTTTGGTGCAACTCATGTACTGTTTCGTGAAGGGTTACTACTTCATTAAATATATATCTCCCTTAAATAAAGGTAGTCTATGTTGGACAAAGCACATTATCTGCCACCAAATTTAGACAGATGGTTGCCACCTTTGTGAATATTTTGAAGCTAACATTAAGTAGACAGATCGTTCTATATTGTTAAATTTGTTCCGCATACTGAACCATAGGAAACAGAATAATTTCATCAATGTTAATCTTGAAAAGTTAGAGTTGTCCGGTATGAAGATCATTAAACAGCTCTAAGATATCAGATTTGATAACATCCCAAAATGTTTGATAAAACTCCTCTAGGAATCCATCTGTCCCAAAGGTTTTGTTATGTTCTATTTCGAAGATTGCATTTCTTACTTCCTCTTCTGTGAAAGGGGCGGTCAAGAAAGCATTTTCTTCATTTGATACTTGTGGGATATCTACCATTTTAAGTAAAATATTTGCTTCCTCTAGTGGTTCAAACAAGGTCTTATAATATTTTGTTATGTACTTTTTCAATTCATTTTGGCCCTTAATCGTACCATCATCTTGATGCAATGATGGCTCAATGCACGGCGCCCAGAAAAATGCTTGATGGCGGTGTTGATGTAGAGCTCGTTGGGAACCCCAAGAGGAAGGTATGATGAGCACAACAGCAAATTTCCCTCAGTTATGAAACCAAGGTTTAATCGAACCAGTAGGAGCAAGGAAACACCCCAAAGGTGTTACTAGCTGAGCTTTGGCAGGGCGCACTACCGGTGCTAGTAGCAACGTGGAGACCTGCACAACACAACCACAGAACTTTGTCCCCAACTTGCGATGAGGTTGTCAATCTCACCGTGTTTTGCGGAAAACAAAGGATTAAACGTATCGAATGGAAAGAATTAAAAGTTTGCAGAAAGTAAACACAAAGCAATAAACAGTTTATAGATTGAATGTAAAAGACAAGGACCGGGATCCATAGTTCACTAGAGGTGGCTCTCCTTAAGATAGATAACATGCTAGGTGAACAAATTACAGCGGGGCAATTGACAAACATCGAGAAAGCAATACATGCATATAGTAATCATCTTGACTCCTTTGAGACTTGATTGGGAATTACAACATTATACATAGACCGCCATCCAACTGCATCTATGACTAATAATCCACCTTCAGGTTATCATCCGAACCCCCTCCAGTATTAAGTTGCAAGCAACAGATTATTGCTTTACGAACTACGTGTAAAGTAAACAATACGATTGTTCTATGAACAAAGGATTGTTGTTTTCTCCCTAGTAGCAACAACACATCTAGTACCTTAGAGATTTCTGTCACTTCCCCAGATTACCAGAGGCATGAACCCACTATCGAGCATAAATACTAACTCTTGGAGTTGCTAGCATCTACTTGGCCAAGATAGCTACTAACAACGGAAAGCATGCAAGATCACAAATAACAAAGACATGATAGAATCAATAATCAATCTGAAATAGCATCTCAATATCCATCGGATACCCGCAAACGCAACATGCAGAATTACAAATAGATGATCTTGATCATGAACGGAGCTCACAAGATCTATACATGAAAGCACAAAGGAGGAGAACCAGCCATCTAGCTACTACATGGATCCGTAGTCCAAGGATGAACTACTCACGCATCACACCGGAGGCTTGCATGGTGATGAAGAAGGCCTCCAGGGTGAATTCCCCTCTCCGGCAGGGTGCCGGGAAGAGCTTCAGATCCCTGTCGATCTAGGGATGGAGATGACGGCGGCTATAGACTCTTTCGTGGATTTTTGATCGGGCACTTAGGGTTTTCTGTTGGGTCCGCAGCATAGAAAACAAAAAATTTCCTACGATGAGAACTATACGCCAAGATCTATCTACTAGATACAAAGCAACGGGTGGACATACATCCATGGAGAACTTACCCTCGAAGACAACGAGCTTTGTTAACCAGTAGGAACTCGTGGTTGATGTAGTCGTACACTTGCCGATCTCAAGATCGTGAGGAAGTCCGAGCGCCGCAACTCAGCAGCGCATCCGCACTCGCACACACGTTCAAGCCACCGGACAATCTCCACCTCCTCGCTCCAGCATCCAACGGAAGCAGCAACTCCTTCTAGATGAAATGCCACCGGGAACATGTATCTCGCTAATCCGAGACCATGGGGGAATAATTCTAGAGGGGGAGAGAGATCCTTCACAAGGAGGTGTGAGGATGAAGGAGGGAATGGGTGGCCTTTTATAGGAGGAGGGGGGTGCCCCTGTCTCCATGGCCGGGGCATGGGGGGTGACCCCTCACCTCCCCCATTCATGTGGTGGTAACCCCTCCACATTAAAATGCCTCTTCACATTCCCTTTTAAAGTCTTCACTTTAAATGCATTAAATTTCTCCAAATTTAATGCTCTCTCATTTAATAAAACTCTTTTTATTAAATTTATTCAGAATTTTGTTAATTACTTTAATTAACAAACATTCACATATAGCCCCTTGCAACATTTCAATATCACATGCAGAACCACCTTCTGCAATTTCACCCGAAACAATTTCCGGTTTCTATTGAAACAATTCCTGCGCTTTGCAATTCTTTCGTCTGAAACATATGTGATCCAAAATGGTGTCCGGTAACTCTTAAGTGTGCCACCCTACGGTTCGCGAATAATGCAGACATGATCGAGACCCTTCTCCGATCAATAATCAGCAGCGGGACCTGGAGATCCGTACGGACTCCTACACATTCAACGATGACTCCTGTGATCGTGAGAACCTTTAACGCTTGTAACTAAATCCCTTTGTCTCTCGATATATTACATGTCCGAGATTCGATCATCGGTATCTCCATACCTAGTTTGATCTCGTTACCGACATGCACTCTTTTCTCGTTCCCGTGATATAACATTCTAGTGATCACATCACTTGCTTGCAAGCTATCCTAATGTGATATCACCGATAGGGCCCAGAGTATATCTTTCCGTCATCTGGATTGACAAATTTCACTCTTGATCCATGAGCCTCAACATAACACCTTCGTAGTACTGAACCCATCTTTATAGTCACCCTGTTACGGTGTGACGTTTGATGTTATCAAGATACTCTTCTGGTGTTAGCAATTAACATGATCTCATGGTCTAAGGATAAAGATTACTTCATATGATGTTATAGCAATATAAACATAATGACTTGATCGTAATGCTATACTTTGGATGAATGTTCATCACATCATTTCACAAATGCTGTGACCTTGTTACTAACAACATCCAATGTCCATGATCAGGAAACCTTGATCATCTTGTTAATCAACAAGCTAGTCTATAAGAGAGGCATAACTAGGAACCCTTTTTGTTTATTAAACACACATGTATTGATGTTTCCTATCAATACAATTACAGCATGCAAAATAAACATCTATCATATACAAGGAATACATAATAACAACTTTATTATTGCCTCTCAAGGCATATTTCCTTCAGTCTCCCACTTGCACTAGAGACAATAATCTAGTTTATATAGTGATAAATCTAACACCCATGGAGTTCTGGTGCTGATCATGTTTTGCCCTAGGGAGTACTTTAGTCAACGGATCTGCTACATTCAGGTCCGTGTGCACTTTACAAATCTTTATATCTCCATCCTTGACATGCTCGCGGATGGAGTAAAATCGGCGCTTAATATGCTTGGAATTCTTGTGAGACCTTGGTTCCTTGGCGTTGGCTATGGCTCCATTATTGTCACAATAGATCACCATTGGGTCCAACGCACTAGGAACCACACCCAGTTCCGTAATGAACTCTTTCATCCAAACTGCCTCCTGTGCCGCTTCTGAAGCAGCAACATATTCTGCCTCCGTTGTTGATCCAGCCACCAGAGGTTGTTTGGAACTCCTCCAACTAAATGTTGCTCCGTTCAAGAGAAATACGTATCCGGATTGAGACTTAGAGTCATCCGGATCAGTGTCAAAGCTAGCATCGACATAACACTTAGCGACTAGCTCTTCTTCACCTCCGTATACAAGAAACATATCCTTAGTTCTTCTCAAGTACTTAAGGATATCCTTGACCGCTATCCAGTGTTCCGACCCTGGATCAGATTGGTACCTACTAGTCAAACTAATAGCATGTGCCACATCCGGTCTTGTACATAGCATGGCATACATTATAGAGCCTATGGCTGAGGCATAGGGGATTTTATCCATTATCTCTCTTTCTTCCGCCGTAGCCGGACTTTGAGTCTTACTCAATGTCTTGCCTTGCAACATAGGTAAGTACCCCTTCTTACTTCTGTCCATATTAAACTTCTTTAATATCTTATCAAGGTATGTACTCTGTGATAGCCCAATTAGGCGTCTTGATCTATCTCTATAGATTTTAATGCCTAATATATATGAAGCTTCACCAAGGTCCTTCATCGAAAATTTGTTGTTTAGATAACTTTTAACACTGTTTAAAAGATCTATATCATTTCCAATCAATAATATGTCATCCACATATAATATCAGAAATGCCACATTGCTCCTATTCACTTTCTTGTAAATACAAGCCTCTCCATAAGTTTGGATAAATCCAAACTCTTTGATCACCTCATCAAAGCGGAGATTCCAACTCCGGGATGCTTGCTTCAGTCCATAGATGGATCGCTGAAGTTTGCACACCTTATCAGCATCCTTAGGATCGACAAAACCCTTAGGTTGTATCATATACAACTCTTCTTCAATATTACCATTGAGGAACGCAGTTTTGACATCCATCTGTCATATTTCATAATCGAAATATGCAGCAATTGCTAACATAATCCTAACTGACTTAAGCATCGCTACGGGAGAGAATGTCTCATCATAGTCAATTTGTCGAAACCCCTTTGCGACAAGTCGAGCCTTATAGATGGTTACATTACCATCAACATCAGTTTTTCTTTTGAAAATCCATTTATTCTCAACGGCCTTTCGATCGTGAGGTAAGTCCACCAAGGTCCAAACCTGGTTTTTGTACATGGATTCCATCTCGGATTTCATGGCTTCTAGCCATTTGTTGGAATCAGGGCTCATCATCGCTTCTTCATACGTCGCAGGGTCATCTATTTCATCAATCATAAAATTCATAACAGGATTGCCGTACAGTTTAGGAGCTGCACGTGTCCTGCTTGACCTGCGAGGTTCGGTAGTGTCCTCTTTCGAGCTTTCATGATCAATATCATTAGCTCTCTCTTCATTAGGTGAAGTCAACTCCGAAACAACTTCTGGAGCTGCGCTACTCGCCATTTGATGAAGAGAAGGTTCAATAACCTCTTCGAGTTCTACCTTCTGACTACTCACACCTTTCGCGAGAAACTCCTTCTCAAGAAAGGATCCATTCTTGGCAACAAAGACCTTGCCCTCGGATCTGTGATAGAAGGCATACCCAATCGTTTCCTTAGGGTATCCTATGAAGACGCATTTTTTCGCTTTGGGTTCGAGTTTATCCGGTTGAAGTTTCTTCACATAAACATCGCATCCCCAAACTTTAAGAAATGACAGCTTAGGTTTGTTTCCAAACCATAATTCATACGGTGTCTTTTCAACGGATTTAGATGGTGCCCTATTTAAAGTGAATGCAGCTGTTTCCAGTGCATAACCCTAAAATGACAGAGGTAAGTCAGTCAGAGACATCATAGATCGAATCATATCCAATAAAGTACGATTACAACGTTCTGAAACAGCATTACGTTGTGGTGTTCTAGCAGGCGTGAGTTGTGAAACTATTCCACAGTCTTTCATATGTGTGCTAAACTCGTAACTAAGATACTCTCCTCCACGGTCGGACTGCAGAAATTTGATCTTTCTGTTACGATGATTTTTCACTTCATTCTGAAATTCTTTGAACCTTTCAAAGGTTTCAGACTTATGTTTCATCAAATAGATATACCCGTATCTACTCAAATCATCCGTGAAAGTAACAAAATAACGATATCCACCTCGCGCCGACACACTCATTGGTCCACACACATCAGTATGTATGATTTCCAATAAATCTGTCGCCCATTCCATTGAACTGGAAAACAGCGTTCTAGTCATCTTGCCCATAAGGCATGGCTCACATGTATCAAATGATTCAAAATCAAGTGATTCCAAAAGTCCATCAGAATGGAGTTTCTTCATGCGTTTAACGCCAATATGACCTAGACGGCAGTGCCACATATATGTAGATATATTATTATCAAGTTTAATCCTTTTAGCATCAACATTATGAATATGCGTAATACTACTATCGAAATCCAACAGAAATAAACCATTCAACACAGGTGCATGACCATAAAAGATATTATTCATATAAATCAAACAACCATTGTTTTCAGACTTAAACGAATAACCACTTTACATCAAACACGATCCGGATACAATGTTCATGCTCAGTGTAGGCACCAAATAACAATTATTCAGGTTTATAACTAATCCCGACGGCATATGGAGAGGCAGCGTTCCGACGGCGATCACATCAACTCTTGATCCATTGCCGACCCGCATCGTGACCTCACCCCTTGCTAGTTGTCGCTTGTTCCGCAGCCCCTGAACCGAGTTACATATATTAGCAACCGATCCCGTATCAAATACCCAAGTGCTACTGCGAGTACTAGTCAAGTACACATCAATAACATGTATATCACATATACCTTTGTTTGCCTTGCCGGACTTCTTGTCCGCCAAATACTTGGGGTAGTTGCGCTTCCAATGGCCAGTCCCCTTGCAATAGTAGCACTCAGTGTCAGACTTAGGGCCAGCCCGGGGTTTCTTTTCAGGCGTGGCAACAGACTTGCCACCCTTCTTTCCCTTGTGCTTGCCTTTCTTGTCCTTCTTGAAACCGGTGGTCCTATTGATCATCAACACTTGATGTTCTTTCCTAATCTCCACTTCTGCAGTCTTAAGCATTGACAGAAGCTCGGGAAGAGACTTCTTCATGCCCTGCATATTATAGTTCATCATGAAGCTCTTGTAGCTAGGTGGCAGAGATTGGAGAACACGATGTATGCCTAAGTCAATGGGAATCGTTATTCCCAAGGACACAAGCTTATCGGCGTACCCAGACATTTTGAGTACGTGCTCACTAACGGAGCTGTTTTCCTCCATCATGCAGCTAAAGAACTTTTCTGTAGCATTATAACTCTCTACGGCAGCATGGGTATCGAAAATCATTTTCAATTCTCCCATGGTATCAAAGGCATTGCCATTTTCGAAACGTTTTCGAAGTTCTGGCTCTAGCCCATATAGTATGCCGCAATGAACTAAGTTGTGGTCCTCCTGACGAGTTATATATATGTTCTTTTCCTCGTCAGGGGCATCAGGAGCTGGTGGGGGGCCTAGCGGTGCCTCTAGCACATATTTCTTTTGTGCAGCAGTGAGGAGAATCCTCAAATTCATAGACCAGTTGGTGAATTTGCTACCATTCGCAGCAAGCTTCTCTTTCTCCATGAACACATTGAAATTAAAAGCAGGTGGTGCCATCTACAACAGAATTTGTAAAATATATTTAGACTAAGTTTATGGTAGATTGAGTTAAACTAATCCAAATTACTAATGAACTCCCACTCAAAAACGACAGCCCTCGTGTCCTTTTGGTGATTACATGAACCAAATCCACTACACCAAGTCTGATCATCACGTGAGTCGGTGTAGCTTCAAAGGCGAGCATCTATATGGGCATCATATCAACTATATGACTCATGCTTAACCTTTCGGTCCGTGTTCCGAGGCCATGTCTGTACATGCTAGGCTCGTCAAGTAAGAACCTTAGTATTTGCATGTGTAAAACTGTCTTAAACCCGTTGTATGAAAGCGTAGAGTCGAGAACACCCGATCATCACGTGATGCCTCAAAACACGATCCACAAAACGGTGCATACTTAAGGAAGAACACATTTTATCTTGATATCTAAATGAGGGATCATCTTATAATGCTACCAAAAACACCAAACTAGCAATATAAGATGCTAATGTGTGAAGTGAGGTGATATGGTCCATGCATTTGATCTCTATCATTTGCATCGTGGTATGATCTCTATCATTCCTTTGTGTGTAAGGCCAAGGTCTATGGAACTAACACGTTAAGTGAGTTGTAAGAGTATCTATCATACATCTACTTACAACAATACCATATCAAAACACTAGCCCAACAACGATCTAAACTAGACGCCTCTAATTTATCAATTGCAAGTTTTACGTGGTTTAGGGCTTTCGGAGATAGAACCGGTCTTACCTACAAACATGAACCAGAACAAGGATAACCAAGTTATTAGCAACTCGTTGTAAATCAGATATTAACTATAGTAGGAGAGACAGACACCCGCCATCCACTTATGCAAAACAAGTTGCATGTCAGTCGTGGAACCGGTCTCATGTACGATGACATGTAAGGTTGGTCCGGGACGCTTCATCCCACTATGCCACCAATATCCAAAGTACATAGAAGATGCAATAACATGATCATCATCGCCCACATATAAACATATGTGTACTACCCGTGCAAAGCACCTACGCATAGATCAGGCTCTGATACCACTGTTGGGTCCGCATCATAGAAAACAAAAAATTTCCTACGATGAGAACTATACGCCAAGATCTATCTACTAGATACAGAGCAACGGGTGGACATACATCCATGGAGAACTTACCCTCGAAGACAATGAGCTTTGTTAATGAGTAGGAACTCGTGGTTGATGTAGTCCTACACTTGCCGATCTCAAGATCGTGAGGAAGTACGAGCGCCGCAACTCAGCAGCGCATCCGCACTCGCACACACGTTCAAGCCACCGGACAACCTCCACCTCCTCGCTCCAGCGATCCAGTGGAAGCAGCAACTCCTTCCAGACGAAATGCCACCGGGAACATGTATCTCGCTAATCCGAGACCATGGGGTAATAATTCTAGAGGGGGAGAGAGATCCTTCACAAGGAGGTGTGAGGATGAAGGAGGGAATGGGTGGCCTTTTATAGGAGGAGGGGGGTGCCCCCTCTCTCCATGGCCGGTGCATGGGGGGTGACCCGTCACCTCCCCCATTCATGTGGTGGTAACCCCTCCACATTAAAATGCCTCTTCACATTCCCTTTTAAAGTCTCCACTTTAAATGCATTAAATTTCTCCAAATTTAATGCTCTCTCATTTAATAAAACTCTTTTTATTAAATTTATTCAGAATTTTGTTAATTACTTTAATTAACAAACATTCACATATAGCCCCTTGCAACATTTCAATATCACATGCAAAACCACCTTCTGCAATTTCACCCGAAACAATTTCCGGTTTCTATTGAAACAATTCCTGCGCTTTGCAATTCTTTTGTCTGAAACATATGTGCTCCAAAATGATGTCCGGTAACTCTTAAGTGTGCCACCCTATGGTTCGCGAATAATGCAGACATGATCGAGACCCTTCTCCGATCAATAATCAGCAGCGGGACATGGAGATCCGTACTGACTCCTACACATTCAACGATGACTCCTGTGATCGTGAGAACCTTTAACGCTTGTAACTAAATCCCTTTGTCTCTCGATATATTACATGTCCGAGATTCGATCATCTGTATCTCCATACCTAGTTTGATCTCGTTACCGACATGCACTCTTTTCTCGTTCCCGTGATATAACATTCTAGTGATCACATCACTTGCTTGCAAGCTATCCTAATGTGATATCACCGAGAGGGCCCAGAGTATATCTTTCCATCATCTGGATTGACAAATTCCACTCTTGATCCATGAGCCTCAACATAAAACCTTCGTAGTACTGAACCCATCTTTATAGTCACCCTGTTACGGTGTGATGTTTGATGTTATCAAGATACTCTTCCGGTGTTAGCAATTAACATGATCTCATGGTCTAAGGATAAAGATTACTTCGTATGATATTATAGCAATATAAACATAATGACTTGATCGTAATGCTATACTTCGGATGAATGTTCATCACATCATTTCACAAATGTTGTGACCTTGTTATTAACAACATCCAATGTCCATGATCAGGAAACCTTGATCATCTTGTTAATCAACAAGCTAGTCTATAAGAGAGGCATAACTAGGAACCCTTTTTGTTTATTAAACACACATGTATTGATGTTTCCTATCAATACAATTATAGCATGCAAAATAAACATCTATCATATACAAGGAATACATAATAACAACTTTATTATTGCCTCTCAGGGCATATTTCCTTCATTTTCGTCCTGAGGGCAATATATAGGCGGAAGGAGAGGCCGAGGGGGTGCCGGGAGCGGCCACACCACCGCCTGGCGCGGGCCAGGCCTGGCCGCGCGGCCAGGTGGTGTGGTGGCCCCCTGGCCCCTCTCCATCTCGTATTCTGGCACTTGATGACTTCCAGAAAAATAGGCACTTTGGCTTTTGTCCCGTCCAATTCCGAGAATATTCATTTTCTGACTTTCCTGGAACCAAAAACAGCAGAAAACAGGCAGCTGGCACTGTGGCTCTTGTTAATAGGTTAATCCAAGAAATCATATGAAAATTACTCCAAAGTTGGAACAAAACACAAGAAAGTGGATAAAACCAAGCATGGAACATCAAAAATTATAGATACATTAGCAATGTATCATGCAACTATGTATATACTTCTTTCTATGATGATCATTTGCCACCATATGGAAGTACCTTGTATTACTATCGCATTCCAAGATAAATTGGGATCTGAATCGTTGATACCACTTAATCTCTTCCTATAGTAGCACCCCTGTTTCTGCTAGAGATTCAAGAGTATCAATTATCTCAGAGAGTCTTTTCTTCTCTTTCTTATATAGACCACTTATGTCCATTCCCCATCCTCCAAGGTGTTTCTGTAGTGCACGGATTTTCTTAATCCATCTTAGGATAGCCGAGCTCCCAACCATTAGCCTATTCCAAACTCCTTTTACCATCTCTTCAAAACCAACACGGAAAGGCCAACCCAGTTCAAATTTGAATGGGAGCTTCTTTCCATGTAGTTTATCAGAACCAGTGTCAAGAAGTAATGGGGTCAAGGATATGTTCTCGCATTGTATTTTATATTTTTCTAGCATTGCATCTTAGGGTTTGCTTTATAGGTAAACCTTTATTCAGAGGTCAATGCCTATGTAATAAGAAGAACTTGGCTCATATTTCCTCCCCAAACTTTACTTGGATCACTAAACCACCCCTAAACTATCATTAATGGTCAATTTAACTCCTTAACTCAGGATTTGACCCAACATTTTGAACTGGGTCAAGGAGATCAAATAGACCATTTGTGATAGTTTAAGAGGGTTTAGAGAGCCAAGTAAAGTTTAAAGGAAAATATGAGCCATGTGAAAAGTTTTGAGCGTTGTGCCAAAACATGATCACTCTCGTCGTCCTTAACATGCTATGTGACGAGGGTTTAACTCATCAATGCCCATTGTTATGGACTTGGGTTTTGGAGAAGGAGGGAGCGCTGGAGACATCTATCGGCTAGCAAACAAGCACATAGGAGACAAAGGATTTACCCAGGTTCAGGCCTCGTAGAGGTCCCTACTCCTGCTTGTTTGCTCGTGGAATTATCGAGGGAGTCAAAAGTTACAATGGTGCGCAGATGTAATCTGGTGAGGGTTCTGGAAACTAGGGTTGCGTGTGTTGTTCTCGCCGCCCCCTCCTAGCCTTTATATAGATAGGCTAGGTCTCGGGTAGCAGGTCGAGTATGTTACAAGTTAGGGTTTTTCCCTTTAATCTTTCTATCTTTAGCTTCTTCTTGTTCTACAAGCAATCGAGAGTCCGTAGGTTACTCGAGTCCCTCCATCTGGGCCTTGGCGACACCGTGGGCCTGTATGTATTTGGACCGTATATACTAAGCTCGAGTACCTGTAGGGTATACCCATGTCAGTAGCCCCAGAGTGTCCAGTGGAATCGCAGATTCGACTGGGGACTTTTTGAAGCCTTCGAGTGCCTAAATGAGTACATTTCGATTGCTTTTATTTGTGTCATAGGGATTGTTGATATACATGCCTGATATAGCCGAGGTATCGGTATCAGTTAACCACCTTAGGGTGAAACAACGCAATCTACTCGAACTCGAGTCCCCGGACTCGAATCCGGAAAAGTGCTGGCGTAATTCGACTCAGGTCGTGGAGGTCTTACAGGAGTCAAATTCCAGTTATATGGGTGTGAGCACTCGACGCGTCCGTCAAGGCATGTTCATCGTGAGTGTAGGCACGGATATATTTCTGGTAGTGCGCAGTTGAATGCGTTGCCAGGCCTTATTCAGGTCTTACCTTCGCGTCGTAAGCGCGGCATCCGAATTTTATCATCGCGGAGACGATTCGGGTGTCCCAGGAGACATAGTCTCTTTGTAGGGAAAATTTGTGAGGCGGTGTCGCCAAGGGTTGCGAGTGCGGATGTTATCAACACACAGTTTTTGTGCAAATAATCATAGGGTGCGCGACCAGCGCTCCCTATGGGAGTAGCCCCCGAGTACCTGGGACTAAAGAACTTTTGCGACTGCTGTCGTCTTTTGCTTGCTTGTTTCAGTCGAAGACTCAGGCAGGTACTAAAACACTTTTGCGACTGCTCTCGTCTTTTGCTTGCTTGTTTCAGTCGAAATTGTTTCCGGCGCTCCCTATAGGAGTAACCCATGTCCATAATCGAACCGTGTTTCGAGTGGTTGGGTTTGATTGTGATTGTCCTCCTTCCTGCAACAAGAAAATAAAAAATCGTAGGGTGCGCGGCCAGCGCTCCCTATGGGAGTAGCCCCCGAGTGCTTGGTGGAGTCGAAGACTCCAGCAAGGACTAAAGTAGCCGAATTTTTCCACTACGTAGCCTTGATGACATTAGTGGTGACGCTTGTATGACCTCAGTTGCCCGCGTGAGCGAGTTTGACGGGACGTGACGAGTGGTGGGTCCCACTTTCTGACTTTGATTTGATTGGGCGTGCATAATCTTATTTTTAACTGCGCCTCCTCGATTTCCACGCGTAATGGTAGAAGTGGGGGGACGGTTCGCGCTTTCTCTTCTCCACGTGTCCAACACGATGCGTGCCACGCGTCCAATAGGGTTTTTGTCAGCCGTTGGATTGCATCTCCCAGGGGTTAAGTAGAAGTGCTGCAGCGGTAATTTTCCATCTGCGCTCTTTCGTCCTTGCTGCCATTGCCATTGCTGCTGTTCTTCTGCTTTCCTGCGCTCATCTCCTCCACAGCGCTGGACCTCCTCCGTTCGTTTCCAAGCTACTTTCTGCGCTCTCATCGCCGCCGCGCAATGGGAAAGAAGAAAGGAGGCGTTGCCGCTGATTCCGCGGCCACCGTTGCCGCGACGAAGAAGAAGGATGGCTCCGCTGCTGCGGGCACCAGCGCCGCCGCCGGCGGGAAGAAAAAGGTCGCGGGCACCCGCGTAACAAATGGTGCATGGCGCCCTTCCATCATCAAGGCGTCGGATCTCCGTCTTCTTCGCCAGGATGGAGTTATTTCTGCGGCAGTCGCTGATGCGCGCGTCCCCGGCGGTGAGACCATTCCTGTTCCTCCCTCTGGTTTTCGAGTGATGTTTCTCGCATTCGTCATTCGCGGTCTCTCCTTGCCTCTCCACCCCTTTCTTAGGGGTCTTCTTTGCTTCTACGGGCTCCAGCTCCATCAGTTGTCCCCAAATTCGATTCTCCACATCACCTGCTTCATCACCCTTTGCGAGTGCTGGCTTGGAATCGAGCCACACTTTGGTCTTTTCAAACGCTTGTTTAAATTGAAGCGTCAGTCCGCATCTGGCTCTTTAGTTTATGACGTAGGTGGTTGCGGAATCCACGTCGACCCATCCGCCACCTACTTCGACATCAAGCTTACCAAGTCCGTCCAGGGATGGAGGGACAAATGGTTCTATGTCCGTGATCAGAAGGCCAAAGATGAGCACTTTGGACTCGCTCCCTTTGATACGGCGACTCCCTGCAAGAAGATGCGTTCTTGGAAGAACGTAGTTATGCCTGGCGAACTCGCGGAGACGGACGTGCTGTATCAGCGCGTCTGCGACCTCGAAAGTTGCATAGGCGCAGAAGAGGGAGGTCGCGCTCTTATCAGAACTTGGCTGCACCGTCGCGTCCAGCCTCTCTAAGCTAGAGTCCATCCCATGTTTCAATGGAGTGGCGCTGATGATGCCACTCGCGTGTCTGCCGATGGCATGTCCGCGAGTGAGGTGGATAAGAGGATTCGACTGGTCACGAAGTGCACTGTCAAGGATGTGCTTCTAAGTGAACCAGTTGTTCCTCCTTTTGATGCTTCGAATCCTCCTCCT
Source organism: Avena sativa (assembly GCA_916181665.1). Classification (NCBI taxonomy): domain Eukaryota; kingdom Viridiplantae; phylum Streptophyta; class Magnoliopsida; order Poales; family Poaceae; genus Avena; species Avena sativa. Next base: position 693,018,307 of record OV702289.1, read on the forward strand.
GAGGTATAGTTGTGCTACGCAGTAGCTTATTTTCACGATTGCTTTTCTGTGTGCTTACTTGTTCTGTTTGCTGATCTTCACTATCTGTATGCAGGATTGGGCGGTGTCGCCTTGCATGCCTCCTCTTCCTGAGGGGATTATTCCTCGTGAAGCTTTGGAAGAGGACGAGTCTGAGTCGACTGTCCCTTCTGATGTGGAAGAGGAAGCCCCCGAGTCCGAGAGCCCGGATACTCGCAAGCGTTCGCGTAGCGAGGACTCCGATGCATTGACTCCTTCGACTCCAGAAGGCACGGTTCAGCAAACTTCTTCGGAGTCGCATGAGGACCATGTAAGTATATCTTTCCTTATTTTAGTATGGCAGTTGGTGTTCTCTATTGCCCTCTCTGATTTCTTGTTTGTGCGACAGCTCCTTGTAAAGGCAGCCGCGCAAGTGGCGGAGTAGGTGATGGCGATGGGTCGCCAGCATGCAATGCTAGAAACGCGTCACCGCGTGCTTGAAAGTGAGTGTTCTACACTTATTCTTTTTCGTCTCCTCCTTTTTTGGTATAGTCGACTGATAGTCAACTTTTGGTTGCCATGTAGCTGAGCATAACGCTGTACTGCGCAACGTCGCCTCCTTGGAAAAGACATTAGCCGCGGCTGTGAAGGGGCGCGATGAGGCAATCGCGGCTCGTGATGATGCATAGAAGCACGAAGAGGATATGCGTGCCTCCTTTGCGGCTAGGGAAAAGTTGTTCGAAGAGCAACTGTTCTCAGTCGCCAAGGCCCTCTCAGGTACCTTTGCTGGTAGATATTTTATTATTGTCCTTCTCTGCATCTAGAGTTTTGCCAGTGGCGCTAGAGATTTCATCCATGTGTGGGTTTTCTATGCAGATGCTAGCGATTTGAGCTTTGACCCGCAGGCCCTTTGTCGCAATGACGCTCTGGCAGGCGCGATGTCTGCAGTCGAGGACCATAGCGCCGCTGTCCAAAATACATTGTCCAAGGCCAAGGTCACCGTTAGTCACCTCCGGGAGGAGTTGATGCCGAAGGCAGAGCTGGTCGATAATGTGGACGAGCTGGTGGAGTCACTCGTCGGGGGTGTGCCTGCCACCTACAAGAATTCCCTCCGCGCGGCTGGCGCGACCATGTCACTCGCCATGGTGCAAGCCCACGGAGTTGAGATAGATCCCTCCGCAGTGTCGAAGGCGATGCCTGTTGGCGCAGACGGTCAGCAGGTAGTCTTCGCTCCTTTCGCGACTACCTGTGCCAAATATGGCCATTCCTTGATAAATACCGTTGCCAAGTATTCGGAGGAGCTCCAACGTGAGAAGAAGGCGGCGAAAGCTTCGGCCTCAGGGGCCGGCGGAAAGTCAGTGGCGTCTGATACTGCCACAGACTTGATGAAGCCCCCGAAGCCGTCGAAGTCGAAGAAACTAGCTGCTCCGTAGTTAGCGTTTTGTAATAGTTAATGAATTGTCCGTTTGGTTTGAGAACATGCCTGCTGGCGAGTGTGTTTGTGAATACTTTATGTTGATCCTGAATGCATCTGTTACTTTTGCCTTTGTGTTAAGTTGGTCGCCTTATTTGCCTCTGTCTTGACTTTGTGGTAGGGTACATCAAGTGATCCTGTGGGGGGATCCCAGGACTCGCCATCTCTTGAAGATACAGTGGCACCGCCGCGCTCCAGGGTAGAGGAGCTGTCCTTGCTTTCGCGACTTCGTGATCGCGTTAAGCAGCTGGAGCGTGAGTTGCCCGTGATCCGTGGTAGTGCGGATGTGTGGAAGTCGAAGGCTGAAAAAGCCGCTGCCCGCGAGCAATATTTTCTTGGCGAGGTGACACAACTGGGCGACCAATTTAAGTGTTAGTTTGCTTTTTCCTCATCTTTTACTTTGCAGTCACTTGCAGAGGTACGTTGTACTCATGCTATTGATGCTGTTTCGTGTAGTTGTTAGCGCGCGCCATCCGCACGAGGAGAGGGATAGGATTGCCATTCACCTTCATGATCTCACCCAGGAACAACGTCAAGAGAGTGGATACTTCTGGGTAGATCATTATCGTGCGACTGCGTTGGCGACCCTGCAGGATCGCGCATCGCGAGTGTTGCTCTTTCTGAAGAAGTCGCAGTCGTGCTTGAAAAGCATTTATCGGGTTATGTTCCCGCTGGACGATGCTCCGTTAAGCCTGCTGGCTCTTCTTGCCAAATTTCAATATATGTCCATGGTTCGCGAGTGCGTGAGGCAGCAGTTGGTGGCTGGTGCCAAGGCTGCCCTCTCGATAGTGCGTTTGCACATGCCTGACGTGGATATTGCCGCCATTGCCTCTGGGCCGTTGGCGCCACCAGCAGGATCTTCCTGGAATATGGTGCTGCACTATCAGGCGGCGGACCGCCCAACCGAGGAGATCGTCGACTTCTTCGAGGAACAAACTAATGTTCTTCTGTTGCAAGGGTAGCCAAATATGTATCCTGCACATAAGTGTTCTTGTGTTGTAAAGTTCGTATAGATGTTGTAGATAATTTATTGTCGAATGTGCATAAGGAGCTTTGTGAGCGTGAAGTGCGTTGCACTATGCGAGTCCTTTTCGTTAGCCTGACCATCCTTTTATCTCGTTCCCTCGTCAACCTGTCAGGTGCGTTGCAGCTGGGTTGAGTTTGTGTTAAGGGGTTCGATTGATGTGCCAACTACTCAGGATGTTGTGTTTTGGTTCGAAGAACATATGTGTATAGGGTGGCGCAACCCTCGAGTAAGAAAAATTGACAAAGTAAAGGAGAACACAGAGTTTCGGGGCACTTAGCTTTTATTTATTCGAAGAATAGTACGAAGTACAATGTGTGGCTAAGTAGCCTTGGCTGAGTAACCTTATTTGCGATGTAAAAGTAAAGAAAACGACTAAGGATAGAAGCATCGCAGTTGTGCGACATTCCAAGGGTTGGAGTATGCGACTCCTGTCTCTAAGTCTTGAAGGCGATAGGCGCCACCTGGGATTACTTCTGTAATCACGTACGGTCCTTCCCAGGGGGACTCGAGCTTGAGATGTCCCTGCTGCTTCAGTCGTAGGACCAGGTCACCTTCGACGAAGGATCTGGGGCGAAGCCTTCTACTGTGGTAGTTGCGCAGGTTCTGCTGGTAGATCGTAGATCTTTCTGCAGCGATTTCTCTTGCTTCGTCGAGGAGGTCGACGGAATCTTCGAATGCAAGGGATGACTCTTGTTCGCTGTAGGCGACCACGCGCGGCGCCTTGTACCGTACCTCGGTGGGTAGTACTGCTTCTGCTCCGTGCACCATAAAGAATGGCGTGTAGCCCATGGCGTTGTTTGGAGTTGTACGTAGACTCCAGAGTGTGGATTGCAGCTTATCTGGCCAGCAACCCGCCGCTTGCTCGAGTGGTCGCAGGAGTCGCTTCTTGATGCCACTGCAGACGAACCCGTTTGCTTTTTCCACCTGACCGTTGGTCTGTGGATGCGCTACTGAGGCGTAGCTGATGTTGATCCCCAGGTTCTCGCAGAATTCTTGGAACTCCTTGGATGTGAAGTTCGTCCCGTTGTCGATAATGATGTTGTGCGGCACGCCGAAGCAGTAGACGATGGACTTGAAGAACTTGACTGCGCTGTGCCCTGATTGGTTGGTCATTGGCATGGCCTCGATCCACTTGGTGAATTTGTCGACTGCCACCAAGAGGTAGATGTAGCCTCCACGCGAGGATCTTGCCAGCTTGCCAGCCATATCGAGTCCCCATTGTGCGAAGGGCCAGGCCAATGGAATAGGCCGTAGCTCTACGCCTGGTGCGTGTGGCTTGTCCGTGAATCGCTGGCAAGCATTGCATTTTTGGACTATGTCCTTGGCGTCGCGCATGGCCATAGGCTAGTAAAATCCAGCTCGTAGAGCTTTGGCGACGAGGGCGCGACTGCCTGCGTGATGCCCGCAGGTCCCTTCATGGATGTCGAGGAGAATTGCTCTTCCGTCGGCCATGGAGAAGCATCGTTGTAGTACTCCTGTGATGCTGCGTTTATACAGTTCGCCGTTGAGAACGGCGAATGCCTTGGAGCGCCGCGCGATGTGTCGTGCATCTGTCGATTCATCCGGTAGTCTCTTGCTGAGGAGGTACATAATGTACGGCTGTGTCCAAGATTGCTCGATCATCATCACGCTCATTGGTCCTTCGAGTCCTGTGTCCAGCTCCAAGTCATCGAGTGCCATTGGCTCATTGGGTGGCGTAGCCCCCGAGTCCGTTGCTGCTTTTGTTTTCTTCTCTGCGGCCTTTGGCTTGATGGAGCGTTCGCATATGCGCTCGAGAAATACCCCATGTGGTATGGGGGCGCAGGTAGAGCCTATGTTGGCGAGTGTGTCCGCCTCCTCGTTACTTTTGCGACCTATGTGTCGCAACTCGCAACCATCGAAGTCTCCTTCGAGTGTATCGTAGAGGTCGCGGTACGCGATCATGTTGTCGTTCAGTGCGTCGCACTCGTGCATTGTTTGGTTGACGACCAACTTGGAGTCGCCATATATGATGAGCCTTTTGGCGCCACAGGATTTTTCCATCTTCATCCCATGCAACAGGGCCTCGTATTCAGCCTCGTTGTTTGAGGCTGTGAACTGCATTCGCAGGATATATTTCAGCTTGTCCCCTTGAGGTGATGTCAATATGACACCTGCGCCTGCTCCGTCTTTCCGTTTGGACCCATCGAAGTGCATTGTCCAGAGGTAGGACATATCTGGCTTGTCCGGGAGCTGGTTCTCCATCCAGTGCACGAGAAAGTCAAGGAGCACTTGCGACTTGATGGCGTCGCGTTTTTCGTATGTGATGTCTTGTGGAGACAGCTCTATTCCCCAAAGCGTGACTCGCCCCGTGGCGTCGGGGTTATTGAGGATATGCCCCAACGGGGTGTCGTTGACTACCACGATTGGGTGTTCCTGGAAGTAGTGGCGCAGTCGCCGGGCGGTCATAAAGACGCCGTACGCCAGCTTCTGGTAGTGCGGGTACCGCTGTTTTGTTGGCGTGAGGACCTCGATGAGGTAGTATACCGGGCGTTGTACGCCATGGACTTTTCTTTCCTCGGCTCATTCGACGACGAGCACTGTGCTGACCACCTGGTTGCTGGCGGAGATGTACAGCAATAGTGGTTCCCTTTCTCGTGGAGTCACCAGTACTGGCGAGGTGGATAGCAGGCGCTTGAGATCTTCGAATGCTTCTTGCGCTTCATTGGTCCACTCGAATTTTTTGGCTTTGCGGAGGAGCTGGTAGAAGGGCAGTGCCTTTTCACCCATCTGACTGATAAATCGACTGAGGGTCGCAATTTGTCCGGCCAGTTGCTAGACGCCTCTTATGTTCTTCGGCTTCTCCATGGCCAGTATGGCTTTTATCTTCTTCGGGTTCGCCTTGATCCCCCTCGCGGAGATGAGATATCCGAGTAGCTGCCTGGATGGTACGCCGAAGGCGCATTTGTCCGGATTGAGCTTGATCTAGTAGTGATTGAGGTTGGCGAAGGTTTCGCGCAAATCGTCGATTAGAGAGGCTTCCTCCTTGGTCTTGATTACTATGTCGTCGACATAGACTTGGATGTTGCGACCTAGTTGTTCCTTGAGGCAAGCCTGCATGCATCGCTGGTAGGTGGCTCCCGCATTTTTAGCCCGAAGGGCATTGTGTTGTAGCAGAACACACCAAAGGGCGTTGTAAATGCTGTTTTCTCCTGATCTTCCTCCTTCATTCAGATTTGATTATAGTCTGAGTAGGCGTCGAGGAAGCAGAGGCGTTCGCATCCCGCGGTGGAGTCGATGATATGGTCGATTCGTAGCAGCGGGAAGTGATCTTTTGGGCAGTGCTTGTTTAAAGAAGTGAAGTCCACACACATCCGTAGGATGTCCGTGTCCTTTTTTGGTACCAGCACCGTATTGGTGAGCCAAGTGCTTTCCTTGATCTCGTCTATGAACTTGGCCTCGAGGAGTCTGTTGATCTCCATTCCGACTGCCTGCGCTCGTGGCTCAAACAGTCGCCTGATTGTTTGCTTGACTGGCCTTGCGTCGGGGTTGACGTTGAGTGTGTGCTCGCCGAATTCCCTGGGAACTCCTGGCATGTCCGCAGGACACCAGGCAAAAATTTCCCAGTGCTCACGGAGGAATTCGACGAGCGCGAGTTCCTATGCGGGACTCAAGTTGTTGGCGATGAGGGCCGTCTTGGCGGGATCCGATGGATGGACCTGTACCTTCTTTGTGTGCACGGATGAGTCGAAGGAAAGATCAGGTGAGCTTGGCCTACTCAAGGGAGGCAGACTGTTGTCTGTCGTCTCTTTCAGTCTTGCGAGTTCCTCGTGCATACCGAAGGACTGGGAGATTCTGTTGAATTATTTGTCGCAAGCGTCAGATCGCTCAAAGTTCTCGTTGATCGTTATGACGCCGTTGGGACCTGGCATTTTCATCTGCAGGTAGGCGTAGTGGGGTACTGCCATGAACCTGGCGAATGCGACGCGCCCAAGGATGCAATGGTATTGTGAGGGCCAGTCGACGACCTCAAAGTCGATGCGCTCGCGCCGGAAGTTCTTCGGCGTGCCAAAGATGACGTCGAGGTTGATTTTGCCTAGGGGGTGGCCCAGGTGGTGGTAGTGGTGTGTAATGTGCCACGGCGCCTGGAGCGGCTCCGTAGCCTCTTTCGACTGCGTTGCGGTTCATCCGGTCCAATCCCTCGTGTAGCTTGAGGAACTCGTGGCAGTCCTTGAGGAGGTGGCTGGACTTTCTCTTGCCATCATGCTTGTCGATGTAGAAGTGTATCGTGCATGGCCCAGATAGTTTGTCCTCGATGGAGGTCGCGGGTGCCTCGTCGCGAGTGCGGCGTTGCCACACTTGCTTGGTTTTCCCGGAGTCGCAGTATCCGCCGCTGCGGTATCCGCTGTTGCGGTTATCGTCGCGTCTATCGGCGTAGCCGGCTGCGACCATGTTGACATCATCGCGATCGTCATAGATGCGCATGCGACGCTTGCCCTGGCGGTCGCGTCTGCGTTCGAGTTCTGCCTCCTCGTCGGAGTGAACGCGATTCTTCACCGAATCTTCTCCATCGGCCCACCGATTCACGATCTCCATCAGGTGGTCGATGGTCTAGGGCTTTGAGCGGCCTAGCTCCTCCCTGAGTTCCATGCGGCAGACACCACCGTTGAATGCATCAATCGCGCGGTCTTCCGAGATGTTCTCCACGGAGTTCTTGATGATGGACCATCTTTGGATGTAGGAGCGCAGCGATTCGCCAGATCTTTGCTGGCAGCATCTCAGTTCTTCGATTGAGGTGGGCCGTTTGTACGTACCCTTAAAGTTGCACACGAAGCTGTAGACCAGCTCGTCCCAACTGCGAATGAATCCGCGTGGGAGGTTATTGAGCCATGCCCGGGCAGCGCCCTGCAGCTGTAGCTGCAAGCATTGCATGGCAGTACTTCGACTGCCTCCGTGTAGCCTGACGGAGGAGATGTGGTCCTCCAGCCAGATCTTAGGGTCCTGTAGACCGTCAAATTTCGGGTTCTCCGATGGGAGTTTAAACCCTTTAGGCATTCGCTTCTGCCTAATGGATCTGCTGAAGCATCTGGCGCCGCAGAGCTCTCTATCTTCCTCTTCCGAGTCAGTTGACCGAGCACGTAGTGCCCTTGACTTGTCGATCTTGCGTTGCGTGAGGTCGTCGCGCGCATCGTAGTCGCGGTCATGTCGCCGTGAGCGCCGGCGTCGAGACAGATCATGACTGTCATCGCTGGACGAGGGCGAGGAGTAGCGCTTTGCCCTTTTTTGGGTCTGGTACTGGTTCTTTGTCGAGGGCGGCTTCGATTAACCCCAAGCCCGCGATCGTAGATCGGTGCATGGCAGTTCGGGGATCTCCAGCTGGCGGCTGGTTATTGAGGAGGTACATGGTGGCTGCTGTCACCGTGGCCTGCGGTGTCCTGGGAACCACGTTGCCTCTCGTTTCGACTGTCATAGAGCCGAAGTCGAGGACTTTCGCGGCCTCTATGCGCTCTTGTTCGGTGAGGTGAGCCATCCGCGACTGCCTCTTCTTGGCGAGGTACTCGTTGCCTCTTGAGGAGGATCCTCCGTAGGAGGAGAGCCCAGCACGACGAAGGCTCGATTCGTCCGCTGCCTTCTTACGCGCTTCAAGTTACGCGATTGCCTGTTTTTGGCGCTTGAATTCTTCTTTTAGAAGCCAATGATAGCCCATCAGCAGTTCCTGCGGGGAGCCAAAGGGTAGAGGTGCACCCCGTAGGGCTTCGCGGTAGCGATCCCACTCTTGCTCGTTGAGCCTGATCACGACGTGTTCGCCGGTTTGCTCATTGATCATGCTGGGAGGTTCGACTGCTCCTCCGTTGCCACCGTTACCGCCGTTGCCACCGTTGCCGGCGTTGGGTGGATCGGTGCCGTTGCCGGTGTTACCACCGTTGCCGCGATTGGGTGGATCGGTGCCGTTGCCGGTGTTACCATCGTTGCCACGATTGGCGGAGGTGTCGCCTGCATTGATGACGACGCACATGAAATGATTGGGGAAGCTGTTGCTTCCACAACTTTCAGATCCGAAACCGTAGGTTCCATCTTCAGTGGCCAGATCGCTTAGATCGGAGTCGCGACTGCTGTCGCTGGCCGTGTTCTCGACTACCACCGGAGCGTTGAGCTCGCTGAGGGTGCCGATCGATGGAGGGAACCATGATGCCGGGGCAATCGCCGGTGTTGTCGGCTGATCAGGCAGGCGAAGCGTGCCCATCTGACCAACTTGGAAGCGGAAGCTCCCAATCGCCAGGCTGATTCCGTTGCCCACGGACTCGAAGGCCGGGCGGGTGGCCGGCGTGTGGACGGTGAAGTCGAAGGCGCCGAAAAGCTGACGAATCTCCGTTGTTGCAGAGTTGTAGATCGCAGTTGATGGGGCCAAAGAAGCCGCAACATCAGCACTCCCAATTCCCACAGACGGCGCCAATTGACGAGGGTTTAACTCATCAATGCCCATTGTTATGGACTTGGGTTTTGGAGAAGGAGGGAGCGCTGGAGACATCTAACGGCTAGCAAACAAGCACACAGGGGACAAATGATTTACCCAGGTTCAGGCCTCGTAGAGGTCCCTACTCCTGCTTGTCTGCTCGTGGAATTATCGAGGGAGTCAAAAGTTATAATGGTGCGCAGATGTAATCTGGCGAGGGTTGTGGAAACTAGGGTTGCGTGTGTCCTTCTCGCCGCCCCCTCCTAGCCTTTATATAGATAGGCTAGGTCTCGGGTAGCAGGTCGAGTCGGTTACAAGTTAGGGTTTTTTCCTTTAATCTTTCTATCTTTACCTTCTTCTTGTTCTACAAGCAATTGAGAGTCCGTAGGTTACTCGAGTCCTTCCATCCGGACCTTGGCGACACCGTGGGCCTGTATGTATTTGGACCATATATACTAAACTCGAGTACCTGTAGAGTATACCCATGTCACTATGAAACAAGTGGAAGATCATCAAACCCACTTTGAGACCTGAACAAGCCTATAGTTGCCTCCAACAAGTAGCGGGATAACAGATTTACCATCTGTGCATAGTCGGTGTCGCCTCACACACCGGAGAAGAGGATCCTAGTTAGACAAAGTTGGAGTGGAATGCAACATGAGTACACAAAGGTCAACTAAATCTACAATGACACGCCTCGTCACCTCCACAAACTCCTTGTCATCGTCAAGGAGGATGACACCATGTCAAGGAAGGAGTTGGACCTGTCACACAACATCATATCCAGCATCAAGCGAATGACATCCCTTTGATACCAAAACCTAGAAAGCCTTTTTCTGAAAAGAGTTTGTTCTCTACCCGGACTATACATCGATTGATGCACACATCCATACATTATTCATAGTCCAAATCCAGTGGAAAAACAAATTCGTTCCAAAAAGGAAACCTTGATGTTGTATTCCTTGCAAGAGTAACTCCACTAGGCACCTAGAAAACCTAGGATCTACTGAGGCACCATACATAATAATGGAAGCCCATCACAAAGACACCACTCTATAGTGAATGAGAAGAATCGGTGTTGCGACTCTCCCTTTCTTTCGATTACAAGGAAAAACTCACATGCTAGCGCTCTTGTTGTTGTCTCATCCAACTTCTACGCTAGTTAGTTTTCGTGTACATACCATTTATTTGAGAAGTAGAGGCTTTTGCAAATGAAGTACAACTTTCCATTCTATTATAATACTCACTGCATCATGCATAGTTCCATTATTGCTACTCCCTCCGACCACAATTAGTTAACTTAAAATTTTCAAGATACGAATGTATCTAATACTAAATTATGTCTAGATACAATCAATTTAGACAAATCGACGTCAACTAATTTAGGTCGGAGGAAGTACAACTGTACTTGTACTATTCATAGGAAATTTAAGGAAATTCCCTGTGTCCTAGTACTATGTTACCCATTTTCTTGCGAAACATTGATTGACTAGACTGGAAAAGTATTGTCCTCTTGAGCCGTTTCCTGACAAATATGTTACTGTAGAATGTATTTGTACGCACGATTCTTCCGAAGAGATTGGTAGAACACTGGGATTTTTTTTAAGTCGTTTCACTTATTTTGTTCAGAGACTTCTTTGCAGCAATTCCGATGAAGTTTGACAAACAAAATTCTGTTGCCTGCCGGCAGAAAAAGAACATCTCTGTAGCCGACTCTAGTACTAAATCTTCGAATCAGGCTTTCGTCTCGCTTTATAAATAAATCAACAACCATGTTCGAACAAGCAATCCAACACACCAACCGGCCAAGGCCAAACGAGAAAAAACGAAACAAAGTCAAGTCCGCAGGGGCCACAACACAACATAGCCCAAACCATAAAGAGAACGAAGCGACCACACCAACACTCACGCCGCCGCCCGGGAGATCAGTCGGAGCGAGCCGGCGCCGAGAAAGGAGCCACCGCCGTCCGCAAGGCCCGAAGAGTGTCGTCAAGAGTCTCCCGGTCACGCTGCCTCGCCAACAGCGACCACTGCTGAAGGAAGGCGATAAAAGAAAAAATCGAGTCAGAAACACGAGAGGGGAATATCCGCTCTATAACCATCTTATTCCGCACGTTCCACAGGGTCCAAGCTATGGCCGCGAACACTAGCCAGAAGATGTGGCGGCTCCTTCCGGCTCGGTTCGCCTCGGCTTGCAGGAACTCCCCGAGCTCCTGCGCCTGCCAAGACGTCCCAAGCGCCTCCCCAACAAAGCTCCACAGGAACCGAGCCGCCGTGCACAAAAATAGAATATGAGCACACGTCTCCGGGATCCCACATAGGGGGCACCGACCCGTGCCCGGGCCATTACGCTTAGCCACCTCCACCCCTGAGGGCAGACGGTCGCAAAGAAGCTGCCAGACGAAAATACGAATGCTAAGGGGGAGGGGGCCTTCCACAGGGGCGAGGTCCACCGCAACTCCGGGCCCTGAAAGAGGGCCCGGTACGCTGAGCTCACCGAGAACTCCCCATCCGGGTTTAGCCGCCAGGATGCCGAGTCCTGTTCCCCGGACAAGGAAGCGGGAAGGACAGCCATTAGGCGCTGATAATCCTCCGCCTTGGCCGCGCTAAAGGATCGCCGGAACAAGATGTTCCAGCTACCCTCGTGAAAGGCCTCGGCCACGAGGGTCGAAGGGGAGGCTGAGATGGCGAAAAGCGCGGGGAACTGCTCACAAAGCGGGGACGCCAAGATCCAAGGATCAAGCCAGAGGCGCACCAAGTGCCCGTCCCCGACGGCAAAGGAGAGGCCCGGCCCAATATACTGCTTAATATCCTGGATGGCCCTCCAGAATTGGGATCCCTCCCGACGGTCGCAAGCCAAGAGAGGACGACCGCGGAGGTATTTGGCCTTGATGAGTTGCAGCCAGAGCCCCCCATCCTCCCTAAGAATGCGCCAGACCCATTTTAACATCAGGACCACGTTAAAGCGGCGCAAGTCGAGGATCCCTATGCCCCCAAGGCATTTGAGGGCGCATAGGTCTGCCCATTTAACCATATGATACCTCTGGCGGCCATCCCTCGCTGCCCAGAAGAACCTAGACAGCTCCTTGTCGAAGTCTGCGTGGGTCCCCTCCGGAAGCAGGTACAGCCCCATCTGGTACATGGGTAAGCTCGAGAGACATGAGTTGATCAGGACCGTCTTGCTCCCCTTGGTCGTGAGCCGAGCTCGCCAGGGTTCGGCTTTAGACCGTACCCTTGTAACCAGGGGCGCAAGGTCCTTAATCAGGACCCTAGTCTCTCGAATGGGCATCCCTAGGTAGGTTGTGGGGAATTCCGCCAGCCTACAATCAAGATTATCAGCAATGCGTTGCCGATCCTCCTCAGAATATCCCAAAATGATAACCCCGCTCTTGTCAAAGTTAATCTTCAACCCAGACATGACCGCGAAGCAAAAAAGCAGGAACTTTATGTTAATAATGTCGAGATCCGAGCCCTGCACCATAACCATGGTATCGTCCGCATATTGGAGGTGGGAGATGCCACCTCCAGGGATCAGGTGCCCCACCACCCCCGAAATATGGCCAGCGATTTTGGCTCTATCCAAAATCTCCGCCAGCGCATCCACCGTGGCATTAAACAGGAGGGGAGAGAGAGGGTCCCCTTGTCTAACTCCACAGGACGTGCCAAAATAAGGGCCAATCTTTCCATTAATGTTGATCGTCGTCCTGCCACTCATCACAATCTGCATGATCCAGCAGATCATCGTGTCGCCAACACCCCTCCTCTCCAGAACTAGTCTCAGGAAATGATTGGACCAATGGTTAGGTGATCTGTTATTACAACCTTTCCTTTTTGAAGGCTGGTCCGGTAGAATCGTATCCAAAAAAATTAGTGGCCAGCACATCATAATTCCAAACATGCAATTGTGCAAAGCTAGTGACAATCGATCTCCGTGTGGTCCTAGGAGAATGATTGCGTGCTCCAACTATGTTATCTGTTGGAGTCTTCGGAGTCATTCTGACGAAGCACAGTGATTCAGCCCGTTGGCAGTCAAAATGAACCTGCGAGGCTGGATGGGTAACAAAATGAATCTGGGAGGCTGGGATGGTACTATTCTTCTTTTTTGATGGGAAAAGAAGACTTGAAAAGAACATTACACAGTTACTCTGCACCTGCAGAGAACCGGACCCGCCTGTCAGCTTGGTCATTTCTTTCCCGTGAGAACCCGAGAGACTCTGCGTTGCCAGACTACCGGTTAGGCTACGCCAAGTGGCAGCTCTCACCCAGTCGTTTTGACCTTGAACATGTAGGATGCTGCGCATGCTGCTACAGTCGTCTCCGTTAAGCAGGACGTAGATACAGTTGTGTTTAGGTAGGTTCATTCATCACGATCGAAATGTAATGACATGAACAGAATATTATGTCGAGACGTACCTAGATGAAAAATGGACAAGTGGCAAATTTACTCCGGTGATCTTTCGTGACAGAGCCCGCTACACTTTTTGTCCCCGCTCCGTCACTTTGGTGGTACCGTCAGACTGATCTCTCCGAATGGCACCGAAGCGTCACGCCGGATTCACATCATGTGCACATGCGCGAGGTATCACCCGCGCCGCCGTCTCGGATGTTTACATGGGGCGTGATCTACTGCTCCATTCCATCTTACTTGTTCTGTTTCAAATCAAATAGTATTATTTTCTCTTTTAAATTATAAGACGTTTTGGTAGCCTGCTATAGCCTCCAAGAATGTCTTATGATTTGGAATGGAAATAGTAGTTGTCACTTGTTCTTTATACACAACTAATATGAATATCAATTATTAGTCTCGTTCGAGCTCGTGTACGCATTGTCTGTTGTCACTCACGTTAGCTCAAATGGTGGAGTACTTTCCCCGCAAAATAAGGGGTAAGTACTTAGAGTAACAACACTGCATCGTGAAATTAACCGTGTATAGAAGTATTTGGTGCATGTGATGAAATACCACGTTTTGGTTTGACTTGACGAGGTGTCCTATCATGTGTGTCATGCATAAAAAGAGGCTGGCTCAGCCTTTGCTTTTGCACATAGATTAGTAGCTTGAAGGTCAAGACAAGCGGAGGGATTCCTGAACGTGTCTTTAGTTCTTTACTCTTTACATTTCATGAAATATCCTAGAGGGTGTAGTTGTTCTTTACTCTTTACTCTTCACATTTTTCACCCTTTACTTTTATTCCTGGGCGAAATATCCTAGAGGATGTAGTTGTCTTGCATGAAACCATTCATGAGGTTCATCGGAAGAAAATAGACGGAGTGTTATTTAAAATTGACTTTGAGAAAGCACATGAAAAGGTTGAGTGGCCCTTTCTAGAACAAGTTATGTGCATGAAAGGTTTGGATCCAAAATGAATGGATAGTTAACTTTGTGCAAGGAGGTAGTGTTGAAATAAATGTCAATGAGGACATTGATCATTGTTTCCAAACTAGAAAAGAGCTAAGATAGGGAGACCCGTTGTCTCCTATGTTGTTTAATATTGTGACAAATATGTTGGCAATTCTCATACCAAGATCAAAGGAGAATGGCCATGTAGGAGAACTCATACCCCAACTAAGTTTATGCATCTCTAAGCAATTATCGGGTCTAAAGAACAAGAGTGAAATATTCTATTTTTCAAAAGCTAAAGAAGAGGAGCGGCAATATAAAGAAATATTTGGCTGTGAATCGGGTGTACTACCATTTGGGTATCTGGGGATACAGATTCACCATAGGAAGCTTAGAAATTCAGAATTGAATCCAGTAGAGAGACGCTCCGAAGTAAAGCTTGGATGCTGGCAAACCAAGCTACTCACATATGGAGACGGACTTATTCTTATTAATTTTACTCTAAGTAGCATGCCTATGTTTATGCATGAGATATCTAAAGGGGTATGCAAAAGATTAGACTTCTATAGGTCAACTTTTTTTTGGAAAAATGATGAGAACAAAAGGAAGCATTGATTAGCTAGGTGGAATATTATATGTAGACCGAAAGACGGGGGGGTCTAGGCATATAAGTGTTTGATCTTTAGAATAAGTGTTGTCTTAGCAAATGGCTGTTTATATTGCTTAATGAAGAAGGGGTGTGATACCAGTTGCTACAAAATAAGTATCTTTATAATCAAACACTAGCTTAGGTTCAAGTGAAGCCTACTGATTCATCTTTTTGGAAAGGCATGATGCCTGTCAAAGAAGAGTTTTTTAGCGGCGGGGAGGGGGGTCTTTTAATAGAAGAGTTTTCTTACTAAAGATAACTTGGATAAAAGACAATATTATGGGTGTAAAAATGCTATTGTTCATGACTCAGAGGAGACCGTTGAGTTGTTTCTCTCTTGTCCTTTCGCTAAAACTGTTTGGCGAATTGTCCGTTTTACATATAACAGTCCACCAGCCTTATAACAAGTATGTTTGGGAATTGACTAAATGAGGTAGACAAGACGGTTAAAACTGAATACGCATAGGTATTTCTACTTTATGTTGGTGCACTAAATGGGGTAGACAAGACAATACAATTAAACTAAATGGGGTAGACAAGACGAAATGTAGGCATGATATATTTTTTAACCAAAATTGGATATAACTTTGGATATCTGTATGGCGTCGTATTGGATATAACTTTGGGCATGCTTTCTACAATCGGATTAGCAGGAGCTTACTGTTATTGGGTGCAACCGACTGCTTATGGTTGCTCGGGATATCTACTCTTGGGTTGGCTCACGGTTTACTAGTAGATTACAATATGCGTAGTGTAGTTGTTGTACGTTTTCCTCACCTCTCGTTGGTTTATTTTTACATCGACCTTGAGTTGTAAAAATTGGATGAACGAAAGTTTGCAATAAAAAGGCAGTGTGCATTCCGAAAAACAATACTTACACATCTCCAACTAGCAATTTTTTTTGAAAATGAGCATATATTAATATCACACGGATACCAATTACACCCAGCCTCTGCAACAACGCATACCCTATTGGCAATACGGATGCACATAGCCGAAAAAAAGAAGAAGAATTACAAAAAAGAAAAGTCCCGCAGCAGGAATCTGATCCTTAACAGCAGCGACACTACCACCACCAAAACAACACCAGAAGTCCAACCCCTTCAAAAGCAACGCCTCCAAGAAGAAAACAGTGCACAAGTGTTGTCATCGTCCGATCAAAGATCTTAGGTTTTCACCCTGGAGAAAGTCCTTGCTCGCAAAGCAATTCCTTCTGCAAGGCCATTGCCAGGCACAACCAATGAAGGCCAGACCTTGGGTTTTCACCCTGCAAGGTAAGACTGTAAACTCCTCCTGTGATGTCGTCTCCTCTAACAGACGTTGCTATGAGTCACAGATATCCAAGCCAGATCCTCATCGTTATAAAGACTCAAACTACCATAGCTCGCCCACATGTCTCTGCCTTCATGACATTCTCCGCATCTTCATGACATTCACCATGTGTATCGTCAAAGACATGTCGCATGCTGGTAACAGGCAGCAGAGCTTCACCGCGCTCCCACTGAAACCAATCGGCCAGCAAAAAACACAGGTGCGCATGACCGAATTCCTTCCGATCCAGCAAGCTCCAGGCATATGCGCCCATGAGAGTTCACCGGCGGAGCCTTCCAGAACCAGACATTCCGGCCAGATCAATGGAGAACCGCATCAAGTAGATCTTCGTCTTGGTGCGAGATAGATCCGAGGACCACCCCCTTTATTGAAACCGAGCCAGCAGTCCTCACGCTACCCGCCGGAAACTAGCAGGATCCGCCGCAAAGCGGCAAGATCGCCCGGCCGACCACTCCGACGGAGAAGGAAGTCACCACCACCATGCCAGGAGCAGCAACCCCAAGCGCCCTAGTGCCGCGAGCATGGCCCGGAGATCCTGAGCGCCGGCGTCGGCGATGAACGGAATAGATCTCGGCCGTAGGCACGGATTCCCGCCGCCGCGTGCAGCCATCTGGACCAAGGACCCCCAGCCGCCGCCAGCCACGACACCACCGCCGAACCAGCGCGGGCGCGGATGCCGCCGCCGCCACGCCAGATCGTCGTCAGATCTTTGCCCGGCGACGCCCCGGGCGGCGGCGGCTGGCGGGAGGATCTTGAGGGGAGGGTCGGCTGGGGGGAGAGGGGCCGCCCAGCGCGGGGCGGCGCCGCCGCGCGGGTGGGAGAGAGGGGGTGCGGGAGAAATAGTGTCCTTATACAACATCTGGAAGGATTAGGTTCAAATCAATGATTTGTCGTTTTTCCTGGTCCATTTGCAAGGTCGGTTTATTGATTAGATTTCGATAGTACTGCTATGCTAGCTCCCGAATCCCAAATAAGCAGACATTTCCCCATAGTCCATTCCCGATGCAAAAGAGTCCGTGAGCAAACGGGAGGTACGTCATGATCAACCCATGATCCAGGGACATGTATGGAGGACACGAACAGCTGCGCTAGATTGAACACGCATCTACCGTCCGAAAATAAATTAAACACGCGTCTAATCATGTTTCCCTTTGTCGTTCCAATACTTAAGTGCACACAAACAGCCGCCGTTAGATCTCGTACTACCAGTTTATATATCTACTTAATGAGTTTTAGCTGGCGGTACGTCTGTACGCTTGCGCGTCATAGGATCGGGTTTTGCCTTGCTTGGGGTCCATGCCAAGCCATGCTGTTGAGTTGTCAGTTTCAGATATGCCTACCTTGTCAAGAACGAAGCTTATGACCGTGAGCAGAGCATCGAGGACATTCTCTATGAGATGCGCATCATGTACTATGTAGTACTAGTCACTTACTAAGTTACTAGGAAGGTGTTTGGTTCAGTTCTGTAAACGCAATCGGTAATGGCATCAATTCACGGGTGGTAATGGTAACGGAATGGAAACTCTTCAAATCTGTTTGGTTCATGCATATAACGGAAAAGGATACAACACAATATTTCTTTTACCATATCTTCAGAGATGAACTCCATGAAATTTAAAGAAAGAAAATCCTAATCTAAATCAGATCTGGAGGACGGATCCAAATTCCAAAACGGCCGGAAAGTGCAGGAGAAGGGATCAATGAATAGAGCCGTATGTAACTCAACCTTGGGGATCCATGGCCGCGGCTCACCCTCGCATGCCGCCGTCGCCGCTCGTCGCTCGCCTCATGTGGCGCCGCCTGTGGTGAAGTAGTAGAGGACGCCGAGGGAGTGTTGTGGGCTGGTACCGCTCCCGATAGCGGCGCTGGCAGCAGGACTCGCCGGAGAAGGGATGTGACTCGTCGGAGAAGGGACGGGCAAGATGAGACGAGGTGAGACTGGAATCACGGGAGGGCTCGGTAACTGGTATGTTACAGGAGGGAGGTGACCGGTAACAGATTCCTAAAGAAATGGGATTTGATTACAGGGAACTTGATTACGGAGAAACTGAACCAAACAGATATTAATGATATTTGTTAACTGTGCACTCAGGTTATGTTATAAATTCTCCAACCAAACACGTTCTAGGTTGAGATTTATTCATTACATAAAATATTAAAGAGGTGTGCTTCGGTGTTCTCTCCCTTCAAAACTGAAAACAAAAGGAGGCCCAGGATTGACCCATACTCTTTCGGTTCCGAGGGCACGAAAAGGTATCAGTCAATTCTGAGCGTTTTTATGTTTCTAGTTTTAGAGAGAGGGAGGACACCAAAGCAAAAGTCAAAATTAAATAATATGACATAAATTGAAATAAACTTAAATAATAAAAACATTTGATAACCTAAAAAATTACATCAAATACTTGAAAGTTACTCCCTCTAGATCCTTCTTTGCATCTCGATTTTCCTCAAGGCATCCCGCGAAGAAACTGTAACAGACCAAACATGCGCAACAGTGCACGCTCGTCTAATTCATGAATTTTGAAAATTTGCTCAATGCGTTGTGGCTAAGGACAAACCATTTGTAAGGCAAGGATGCAGACAAACCATTTGTAAAATTGTAAGGCAAGGATGCCAACACTGCTGTTAGTTGCCATAATGTCAACAAAGAAACTTGGTTGCAGAACATGAAACATGAGAGCCACAAACCATGAAACCAAACTAACTTGGCATCACACGTGCTGCCACCACCACCAGATGTTAAGCCAATGGATAGTCGATGGTCCATCAGACAAGAAGGGATTCTCGTGATGGTGATTAGGTTTTCTATCTCTGTATCCGTAAACTCCTTATTGTTACCAACTCTATAAAAAGAGTCATTTTAGCAATCTTACCATAATGCGACCATGTAAAACAAAAATTACTAGCATCAAAGATGGCATATGGATATTACTAGATTTATCATGAAATATACTTCTATAAATATATAGTCAATCAATGTACATAAAACCCAAGGATTGCTTCATTTTTTTACTGTAACTAGACCGAGGTCTCTTATGCCCGCACCCTAACCTTCCTCCCGCACCCGTGCCGCGGCACCGCGCCGGGCCGGGCGGCCCCCTCCTCTCCCCGCCCTCGACCCTCCTCCTGCAACCCCTCCTGTCCGTCGCCGCCGCCCGGATCGTCGCTAGGCAAAGCCCTGGTGGCGTGGCGCCGGCGGCGGTTACCTCGGCCGTGTTTCCGCGGGGATTGGCGGCGGCGTCCACTCCTGGCCGGTCGACGGCGGTGTCGCGGCTGGCGGCGGTCGGTGGACCTCTGGTAGATGGGTGCATGCGGCGGCGGGAGTCGGGACCCGATCTCGGCCCAGATGGGCCTAGGCGGCCCACGATCTGCTGTCCGTTCGTCGCCCTACGGCGGCTCCCAGGTTCTCCGGGCTATGTCTACGACATGAGGAAGCTTGGGGCATCTGTCCCCAGCATGGTGGTTGTGACCTTCTTCTCCGTCAGAGTGGTTGGCCGGGTGGTCTCGTCGTCATGCGGCAGATCCTGCTAGTTGCCGATGGGTGGCGTGGGGGCTACTGACTCGGTTTCAATAAAGGTGGCGGTCCTTGATCCCTCTCAAGCCAAGACTAAGATCCGCTTGATGTTTATCTATATTGATTTGGTTCCTGTGTCGTGTTCCGGAAGGGTCCGCCGGCATACTCCATAAGTGCGATCATGCCGAGAGATTGTTAGATCGGATGGGATTCGGTCGTGCGCATCCATGTTTTACTCTAACTGTTTGGTTTCAGAGGGTGCACTTCGAAGCTTTGTTGGTTGTTAAGATCATGGGGCATGTTCTTGTTCCATGGTGCTGACGAAGAATGTCATAGAGACCAAGATCTGTGGACTGACAATAGTGGTTCGAGTCTGGGTGATGAGGAGGAATTGACTTGGTGATTCGTGACTTGGAGCAGTGGCATGCAAGTGGGGGCGGCTGCATAGGAGAGGTTCACGGTCCTATCTTTCAGGGTGAAAGCCCAGGGCCTGGTCTTAATTAGTTGTGCCTGACAATGACCTTGTTAAAGGCATTGTTTTGAGAGCATGAACTTTCTTCAGGGTGAAAACCTAAAATCTTTGATCGGGCCATGCCGATGTTTGTGCACTGTTCCCTTCTTGAGGCGTCGTTTTTGTAGAAGTTGGATTTCTGGTGCCGTCTTGGTGGTGGTAGTACTGTTGTTTCCATGAATGAGTCACTGTTGCGGGACTTTTCTTTTTTATAATTTTTCTTTCTTCTTTTAGTTGTGTGCATCTGTATGGCCGCTAGGACAATCCGTTGTTGCTGTATATAATTGGTATCCTCTGATCTGATGTTAATATATGCTTTTTTCCAAAAAAAAAAAAAAACATAAAACCCGACGGTCATACTACTTCATATAGCAAGAGCATATCTTGAATAGCCCATCTAACCTTCCAAGCTTGGCCCAACTAACCCGAAATGCTTCAGAACTACTACCTCGGCTCCTGTGAATAAGGCGCACTGGATTCCATGACAAATTTTGATTAAAAAATGAACGGCAGTATTTTGATTATATTGTATATTTAGATTGAAAAACACTTTTCAATGAGGATAATTTTGTATCATAATCTTTATATATATTTGAAGTATTTTTTATCAAGAAAAAACATGGAAAACGATGGTGTCCTATTCATTGGAACGGAGAGTGTACGAGTCTAGGAGGTGTTGTGTCACGAGTCTGCACCATAGTTTTAAAAACCGGACCGGTCAGTAAACCGATGAGGCGACTAGTTCACTAGTTTGCTAGTTGGACTACCGGTTCATTTGGTTCGATGTTGACAAAAAATTATTCTTTTTCAACAAATTTAAGCAAATCTTAGAACAAAATGATCATAAAAGGTGTATATAATGTATATTTTAACATGTAATCACAAAAATATGGTGTGTCCAAGTGGTATTGGCTTTACGTGCTACTATTTATGTCTAGCATAAGGTTCATGAGTTCAATTTCTCTAGTAAACAATTTTTTTTCCGATTTTTTACTGTTTAGACCGGTGTGTTTTAGAAAACCGATGAGTCTATCTGTTCAGATTTTTTCTGGTTAAATCACCGAACCGGTCCGGTTTTAAAACTATGGTCTGCACGCATGGAAAAAACGCCTGCTCGCACGAATGATTTCAAATCGCTTGCAGTGAACATCGTTTATTCAAGTGTATGATAACAACAAAATCGCCCAAGTATTTGCTGTAAAAAAAACAAGCTGTGCTGTAAAACAAAAACTCCATTGAAGAATCGTTTCACCAGCCTAATGTTTTTTCCTTCTCAGGATGAAAATCCGACGCACATATCTGTGCCTCTGATAACTTCATCAGCTAGCACCAGCCCTGCACCGGCCACCGGTTGTCCGGGTCCGGCCGCCACGAGGACCTCCCCTTCTCATTCCTTGGACCCGCCGCCGGTGCTAACTCCTCATCACCACCCATCCACCACAGGATGACACCAGCGAGCATCCCCCATAGCCTTCTGGCCGCTTGCGGCAGGCACGCCGACGACCACGATCCATAGTCGCTCCTATCGTCGACGGGGAAAGTCGTGTCACACGCCGTCGGCACCCGCTGATACCCGGGGAGCATCGCCATCTCCATCTGCCCCGCGCTGCCAGTGCCGGCGGCCTCAACGGCCAACGGGAACGGTTCCGGCTGCCATGCGCTGGCCCGGGGGAGGAACTGCGTAGAGGGCGCGCTCTCCTCCTCCTCAACGTGCATTGCCATGATGAACCGGGCGAGACAACGAATGATCTTGTATTTGTTCTTGACAGCACAATCGGCGATCTCGTACTCACCAATATACTTCGGCGTGGCAACTGATGGACACAGAAGGAGACGTTTGTCTGCATCTGGGTTGAGCTAGATTATTTTATTTTCTTATCATGGAAAAGGTCTCAGATTGCTACGTTCCAATTGGCCGACTATCGTGGGTTGAGATGTGTTATAAGCTGAGCATGCTCTGTCGTGCTTCTTTCTGACGGAAAGAAATATGGATGACTAGCTTGTTAATGATCTTACCGAGGGAGGACAGCACCGCAAAACCCACTTCGATCGCATGAGACGAACATAGCCTGAAAGATACTACAAAGCAGCTGCCTCGTAGTCGCCGGACGTTACGGCACAACAGCAGCATTCGATGTCACTCAAGCAGGAGCAGCTGAATGATCAGACCGAAGAACAGCGGTAGTGCAAGACAAGTGCTTCTATATATAAATGCAAACGAATGTACAAACACAACCCAGAACAGTAATCTCCAGACACGGAACGTTCGGAAGGAAACAGAGCTGCTGCCTGCTGGGTCGTTCTCGTCCTGATACGTTGGAGTGTTGCTGCTGTTTCAGAATTCAGAGCAGGCTGTAGATTAACCGTCGCTTCAGAGTTCAGACTACTCGAGCTAGACTGTTAAGAACGGACAAGGAATCACAGTGTGCCCACACCGATGCTGAAGAAGATTCCTTGTTAAGAACGGCCTTGTAGAAAAATTATCATCATCGTTCATAACGTTAAGTCAGTGTCGTTTGATCAATTATATGCTCTGATAGCGTATTTATTTTATATTTGTGTTTTTTCATGTAATGCTAGTCAAATTTAAGAAATATTGATTTGGACAAAATCAAGAATGCGCCACGAAGGTGGCCTAGGGGTGGTCGACTTTCATGCAGAATACATGTCTTCTGCTCAAGGTGATGCACACCCTTTTCTCTGTCCGTGACACGCCTTGGACGCGTTGGGTTCGTCGGAGCTACCTGTGCGCCCACCCGGCCGAGCCCACTCCTTCCTGGCGGCACTTCGCGTCCCTGATCCACCTGTACCGTTCGGTCACCCGTGTGGTCCCGGGGGATGGTGCGACTGTATCACTGTGGTTTGACAGCTGGACTCCCCTTGGGCCACTTGCTGTTGCTCTCCTCGCAGCTTTCTCGCACTGTCTCACGCCCGGCGCATCTTTAGCAGACTCTATTCGGGACAGTGCCCCCGTGATCGCGCTGCGACCACGGGTCACCCCCCAGGCTGTCTCGGAGTTGGGTTACCTGCACTCCCAGTTACGCATGCTCCGTCTTGCGCTGGTCCCCGATAGCCGCCTCGTCTCCCTGGGCGCCTCCGAGGATTTCCGCGTCGGGGACGTCTATCGCGCGCTACACTCCTCCGGATGCGTTGTGCCGCACCAGGACCTCAACTGGGACAACTTCGTGCCCCCCAAGGTGCGCGTCTTCTTTTGGATCCTTCGTCTAGGAAGGACCAGGACACAAGATCATCTATTCCACATCGGGTGCGTCTCCACCCCCAGCTGCCCGTTCTGCCCCCACCACCGCGAGGATGCGCCTCACCTGTTTGCTCGGTGCCCCCGCATGCGTGAGTTTTGGGGACGCGCGGCCCCCGGCTTGCGTTTGCCCCCGGGCGCTGACGTCACCTCGCTCCTAGAAGGTCTCTCTACTCACCTCCCGGACATGCACCCCCGCGCCCGCAACACGATGATCCTTGCACTTCTCTGGTCTGTGTGGCAATCCCATAACAGCATGGTCTTCGACAGGGATCTGCTCTCCTCCTCCCGCATTGTTGCGCTTGTTGTTGGCCACCTACGCTTATGGGCAGTTCGCGCGACCTGGGTGCCCTCCTTGCTTGGTGTGACCGAGTGTCGTAGAGCCTCGCCGTGTACCTACTCCCCCTTCTCTCCCTCCCACTCCTCTATGTACTCCGGGCGCGGTATGCCGCCCCTGCCCCTGGCCCCTGCGTGTGTGCATGGCTGCCTGGCTCACTGTATCCTTTTCACGTTTTATGTATTCAAACCGAGAGTTCGGGTGGGTGATCGCCCCCCGTTGTGCCCTAAAAAAAGAATGCGCTACTATATCGATGCAATTATTCTAGTAGTACGGTAGGGCAGACATTTTGCAGTCCTTAATACTAATATTTTGGTACTTCCTGCAAAGTTGAAGATTTCTGATAACTATACTTTGCTACAACTCATGCACAAGAAGACACTCACTAACAGTAATCCTATCTCAAAGAATGAGCAACAGTGTACTATTGCATTTGGCAAAATGGTTACAATTCAGCATAGATCATGTGACCATACAAAATAGTTGGATATGGAATTAAAGGACAAGTCCAGAAACTGATATGGGTCTCCTTTTGTATTTACCCTTGAGATGGTCCGATCTTCATAGATTTGAGGCGGGGAGTGAGGGAACACACGATGAACATGACGAACACAACTCTAATGCAAGATAAAGATACAAACACACGTCAAATCACACCCGATTTGATTTGCTCCCATTGGTTCGAACAACCAATCCAATAGAATCCTCGGCGAGAGACCTTACGGTAGAATCACCAAAAGAAAGATCGGCAAGCGGATGATAGAATCCAAATCAATAAGAGAATAACAACCAAGTAGAATCTCAAAAGGGGAGAGACCAAGCACTACTAAAATCCTTGACAAGGAGAGACCAAACACTTGAGGAGGATCTTGACAACTTGGAGAAGGTCACCGACTCCAAGGCCTTATACAACTCATATATCTACTATTGAGAGGGGGTTCCCATCCAGGGTTTGGCATAAGCCTCAATTCATCATCATCTCTGCTAGATCTGAGCCACTAGGGGGTATTTATAGTACTAGGAACGAAGGGGTAGGTAGGAGGGAATAGTCTGGGCATCAAACCTTTCACAGTGCACAAACTGGCATTTCCGGCTATAAGTTCGGTCGTGCCGGAATTGACGCAAGGTATTTTCGGGGGTCACCGGTTCAATTCGATGCACGCTGATTGAAGGGAATATGCCTGAGAGGCAATAATAAAGTGGTTATTATCTTATTCCATCTTTATGATAAATGTTTATTTTGCATGCTATAATTGTATTAATTGGAAACGTTAATACATGTATGTTTAATAAACAAAATACAAAGTTCCTAGTACTGCCTCTTATATAAACTAGCTTGTTGATTAACAAGATGATCAAGGTTTCCTGATCATGGACATTGGATGTTGTTAATAACGAGGTCATAACATTGGTGGAATGATGTGATGAACATTCATCCGAAGTATAGCATTACGATCAGTGTCATTATGTTTATATTGCTATAACATCATACGAAGTAATCTTAGTCCTTAGACCATGAGATCATGTTAATTGCTAACACCGGAAGAGTATCTTAATAATATCAAACGTCACACCGTAACAGGGTGACTATAAAGGTGGGTTTAGTGCTACGAAGGTGTTATGTTGAGGCTCATGGATCAAGAGTGGGATTTGTCCATC
This sequence comes from Avena sativa, assembly GCA_916181665.1. Taxonomy (NCBI): domain Eukaryota; kingdom Viridiplantae; phylum Streptophyta; class Magnoliopsida; order Poales; family Poaceae; genus Avena; species Avena sativa. Next base: position 693,043,813 of record OV702289.1, read on the forward strand.
CCGATGACGGATAGATATACTCTGGTCCCTCTCGGTGATATCACATTGAAATAGCTTGCAAGCAAGTGATGTGATCACTAGAATGTTATATTACGGGAACGAGAAAAGAGTGCATGTCGGTAACGAGATCAAACTAGGTATTTGGATGCCAATGATCGAATCTCGGACATGTAATATATCGCGAGACAAAGGGATTTAGTTATGACGTTAAAGGTTCACACGATCACAAGAATCATCGTTGAATATGTGGGAGTCAGTACGGATCTCTAGGTCCCGCTGCTGATTATTGATCGGAGAGGGGTCTCGATCATGTCTGCATTATTCGCGAACCATAGGGTGACACACTTAAGGGATACCGACACCATTTGGAGCAAATATGTTTCAGATAAAGATTTAAGAAAGCGCTGGAATTATTTCAATAGACACTGAAACTATTTCGGGTGAAATTGCTGAAATTGGTTCTGCATGTAATATTGAAATGTTGCAGGGGGTTTTATGTGAATGTTTTTTAATTAAAGTAATTAACAAAATTCTGAATAAAATTAATAAAAGAGTTTTATTAAATGAGAGAGCATTAAATTTGGAGAAATTTAATGCATTTAAAGTGGAGACTTTAAAAGAGAATGTGAAGGGGCATTTTAATGTGGAGGGGGTTACCACCACATGAATGGGAGAGGTGAAGGGACACCCTCCCCTCCTCCTATAAAAGGCCCCCCTCTCACTCCTTATTCCTCACACCTCCTCGTGAATGATCTCTCTCCCCCTCTAGTTATTCCCCATGGTCTAGGATTAGCGAGATACATGTTCCCGGTGGCTTTATCTGGAAAGGAGTTGCTGCTTCCGTTGCTTTGCTGGAGCGAGGGACGGAGGTTGTCGGGGTACCGGACGTGTGTGCGATCATGGATGCACCGCTACTTTGCGGTGCTAGACTTGGTGGTGCTGGACTTGCTGGAGCTGGATCTGATGGACGTGCTGGAGTCGGACCTGCTAGACTTCATCACGATCTTGAGATCGACAAGTGTACGACTACATCATCCACGAGTTCTAACTCGTTAACAAAGCTTTATTATCTTCGAGGGAGTTCTCTATGGATGTATATCCACCCGTTGCTTGTATCTAGTAGATAGATCTTGGCGTATAGTTTCCGTCGTAGGAATTTTTTTGTTTTCTATGCTGCGAACCCAACAGTGGTATCAGAGCCTGATCTATGCATAAGTGTTTTGCACGGTTAGTACACATATGTTTATATGTGGGCGATGATGATTATGTTATTGCATCTTCTATGTATTTTGGATATTGGTGGCATAGTGGGATGAAGCGGCCCGGACCAACCTTACATGTCATCGCACATGAGACCGGCTCCACGACTGACATGCAACTAGTTTTGCATAAGTGGCTGGCGGGTGTCTGTCTCTCCTACTATAGTCAATATCTGATTTACAATGAGTTGCGAATAACTTAGTTATCATCGTTGTGGTTCCATGTTCGTAGGTAAGACCGGTTCTATCTTCGAAAGCCCTAAGCCATGTAAAACTTGCAATGGATAAGTTAGAGGCGTCTATTTAGATTGTTGCTAGGCTAGTGTCATGATATGGTAATGTTGTAAGTAGATGTATGATAGATACCCTTACAACACACCTAACGTGTAAGTTCCATAGACCTTGGCCTTACACACAAAGGAATGATAGAGATCATACCATGATGCATATGATAGAGATCAAATGCATGGACCATATCATCCCACTTTACACATTAGATGTTTGCATCTTATATTGCTTGTTTGGCGTTTTAGTAGCATTATAAATTGCCTATGATGTTAATCCTTTATGCATCTTGTATTGCTTAGATCGCGACGGTAGCATTATAAGATGATCCCTCTCACTAAATATCAAGTAATAAAGTGTTCGTCCTTAGTTGGCACCGTTGCTAAGACTCGTCGTTTTGAAGCATCTCGTGATGATCGGGTGTGATAGACTCTACGTGTGCATACAACAGGTGCTAGACAGATTTGCACATGCGAAAACTAAGGTTAATCTTAACGAGCCTAGCATGTACAGACATGGTCTCGGAACACGGAATACCGAAAGGTAGAGCATGAGTCATATGATTGATATGATGAACATGAAGATTGTTCGCCGATGAAGCTACATCATCTCACATGATGATCGGACTTGGTGTAGTGGATTTGGTTCGTGTAATCACTAAAATAACTCGAGGGATGTTGTTTTGAGTGGGAGTTCACCTAGTTGATTTAAGAATTAAATTTGAACACTATTTATCATAAACTTAGTCTAAAACTACTTGCAAATTTGTTGTAGATTATGGCGAACGTTTCCATCAATTTCATTGCGTTCCTAGAGAAAGAAAAGCTTAAGAACAATGGAAGCAATTTCACGGATTGGTTCCATGGACTGAAGATCATCCTCAGGGTTGGTCAGTTGACCTATGTGCTCGAAGCACCGCTAGGTGACCCACCTGCAGAAGATGCCACCGATGACGTAAAGAATGTTTATGTCACTCGGAAACATCATTACTCCACAGTTCAGTGTGTCATCATGTATGGTTTAGAATCGGAGCTTCAAAAACGTTTTGAGCACCATGACCTGTTTGAGATCATTAAGGAGCTCAAACTCATTTTTGAGACTCGCGCGGCCATGGAAAGCTATGAAGCTTCCGAGAAGTTCTTTACCTGCAAGATGGAAGAGGGTAGCTCTGTTAGCGAGCACGTGCTCACCATGTCTGGGCACGCAAACAAACTCCGAGAGTTGGGGATACCGATTCCTAATGAATTGGGGATTCACCGTGTCCTCCAATCACTGCCACCAAGTTACAAGAACTTTGTGATGAACTACAATATGCACTGCATGAACAAGACGTTGCCTGAACTATCGTCCATGCTGAAAACTGCTGAAGTGGAGATCATGAAGGAGCACCAAGTGTTGATGGTCAATAAGACCACCAATTTCAAGAAACGGGGCAAGCCTAAGAACAAGGGCAACTTCAAGAAGGACGGCAAGAAAGCTGCCGCACCTGCTAAGAAGCCCAAGGCTGGTCCTAAACCTGAAACTGAGTGCTTCTACTGCAAGGGTGCTGGTCACTGGAAGCGTAACTGCCCCAAATACCTGGCGGATCTGAAGAACGGCAACATCAAGAAGAAAGGTATATTCGATATACATGTTATAGATGTGTATCTTACTAGTAATCGTAGTAGTGCCTGGGTATTTGATACTGGTTCGATTGCTCATATTTGTAACTCGAAACAGGAGCTGCGGAATAAACGAAGACTGGCGAGAGACGAGGTGACGATGCGCGTTGTAAATGGCTCCAAGGTTGATGTGATCGCCGTCGGCACACTCCCTCTGCATCTACCATCGGAATTAGTTTTAAATTTAAATAATTGTTATTTGGTGCCTGCGTTAAGCATGAACATTATATCTGGATCTTGTTTATTGCGAGACGGTTACTCTTTTAAGTCTGAGAATAAAGGTTGTTCGATTTATATGAGTAGTATCTTTTATGGTTATGCACCTGAGATGAATGGTTTATTCTTATTGAATCTCGATAGTAGTGATACACATGTTCACAACATAGATGCTAAACGAATAAAATTGAATGATAATTCTACATACATGTGGCACTGTCGTCTTGGTCACATTGGAGTGAAGCGTATGAAGAAACTCCATTCTGATGGACTTCTTGAATCACTTGATTTTGAATCACTTGAAAGATGCGAAGCATGTCTAATGGGTAAAATGACTAAGACTCCATTTTCTGGAATAATGGAGCGAGCTACGGATTTATTGGAAATAATACATACCGATGTGTGCGGTCCAATGAGTGTAGCATCGCGTGGTGGATATCGTTATGTTCTCACTTTCACGGATGACTTGAGTAGATATGGGTATGTCTACTTTATGAAACATAAATCCGAAACTTTCGAGAAGTTTAAGGAATTTCAAAGTGAAGTGGAAAATCATCGTAACAAGAAGATTAAGTTTCTGCGTTCTGACCGCAGAGGTGAATATCTAAGTTATGAGTTTGGCCTGCATTTAAAAAAATGTGGAATACTTTCACAGTTGACACCGCCGGGAACACCACAGCGTAATGGTGTGTCCGAACATCGTAATCGAACTCTCTTAGATATGGTTCGGTCTATGATGTCTCTTACAGATTTACCGTTATTATTTTGGGGCTATGCATTAGAGACAGCCGCATTCACTTTAAATAGGGCACCATCTAAATCTGTTGAAACGACACCGTACGAATTGTGGTTTGGTAAGAAACCTAAGTTGTCGTTCCTTAAAGTTTGGGGTTGCGAAGCATATGTAAAGAAGTTACAGCCTGATAAGCTTGAACCCAAAGCGGAGAAATGCGTCTTCATAGGATACCCTAAAAAAACAATTGGGTATACCTTCTATCTGTTGGAGATATGCCCTAGAGGTAATAATAAATGTAGTTATTATTATATATCTTTGTGTTTATGATAAATGTTTACATTCATGCTATAATAGTATTAACAAGGAAACCATTAATACTTGTGTGATTTGTAAACTTAATTTGAAGTCCCTAGTATGGCCTCTATACTTCACTAGCTTGTTGGTTGATTGATGATGTGGTTTCTTTGTCATGAACATTGAGATGTTATCAACAACAAGATCATATCGTTAGGAGAATGATATGGTGGACATACTCCTATAGACAAGCGTAGCATAAAGATCAAGTCATTTCAATAGTTCAATTGCTATATGCTTTCTGATACATAGTAACCTAATTCCTTCGACCATGAGATCATGCATATTGCCTTTACTGGATGGATGCTTTGATGTCATCAAACACCACACCGTAACAGGGTGGCTATAAAAGTGGCATTGGGTGTTCGGAAAGTATTGGTTGAAACACATGGATCAAGAGTGGGATTTGTCCATCCACATGACGGATAGATATTCTCTGGGCCCTCTCGGTGAAATGTCATCCAATTAGCTTGCAAGCATGTGACTTGGTCACAAGGGATCACATATCACGGGAACGAGAAAAGAGTACTTATCAGTAACGAGGTTGAACTAGGTATGCAGAGATACCGACGATCATGACCTCGGATAAGTAACATATCGTGAGACAAAGGGAAATTGGTATCGTATGTAAGTGGTTCATTCGATCGCAAAGTAATCGTAGAAATATGTGGGAGCCATATGAATTTCCAGATTCCTCTATTGGTTATTGTTCGGAGAAGTGTCTCGATCATGTCCGCATAATTCACGAACCGTAGGGAGACACACTTAAGGATTCGACGTTGTTTGAGTAGTTATGGTATTATGAGAAAGAGACCGAATGTTGTTCGGAGTCTCGGATGGGATCCGGGATATCACGAGGTGATCCGGAATGGTCCGGAGAATAAGATTCATATAAGGAAAGTCCCATTTCGGAGTTGGGGAATGGTTCCGGTGTTTTCATCGGGAACATTCTAGAAGGTCCCGGAATGTCCGGCACTCCGGGGGGGAAGGGGTACATGAATGTGTCATTGCAAGATGGAATGATTGCATCATGTACTAAGTGTTCTCGCTGTCCAAAATAAAGGGTTTATTTAATTCCTAAATTGGAAAAGTCAAACGGCTAGTTTGAAAGTCAAACTGCCAGTTTTGGAAAGTGGGAAGAGGAGGAGAAGAGGAGACCGACTTGGGGAAGGAGTCCCCAAGCCGGCGGCCAGCCCTAGGCCGAGTTGGGGAGGGACTCCCTCCCTCCCCTAGCGCGCCAGCCCTCCCACCTATAAAGGGAGGGGCAGGGCTCCCCTCCCAACACACACAAGTTCCTATCCTCTAAACTAGAAACTAGACCTAGACCCCGGTTTAGAGCTGTTTCGGTTTAGAGCCTTCTAATTGGTTTAGAGCCCTCTAATTGGTGTGTCTAATTACTAGACCACTAATAGCCTCTCTCATAAGCTCCACCATACTCGCACCGGCTTAAGGCGAAGCCCTGCGGGATCTCCCCTCTACCTCCGGTACCACGCCGTTGTGCTGCCGGAATCGCGAGGAGAGTACTACAACCTCCGCTGCCTGCTGGAACAAGGGAGAGGAAGGTCTTCGTCGAGTACCGAACGTGTGACCGACTGCGGGAACGCTGCGGGAACGCGGCGCCGGAAGGATCGTCTACGCGATCTTGAGATCGGAAAGAGTACGACTACATCACCCACGAGAATCTGCTCTCGTTAAACACTTTGGAATCTTCGAGGGTGAGTTATTCCATCGACTCGTTGCTACAATCTAGTAGATAGATCTTGGCTTGTTTGTTTGTATGCGATAGAAAATTTTTGTTTTCCATGCTACGAACCCCTTCAGTGGTATCAGAGCCGTGTCTATATGTAGATCTGTTGCACGAGTAGAACACAATGGTCATTGTGGGCGTTGATGCTTTTATTGTAGATTGCTTTTTGTGTACTTTGCATCTTGCGGTATGTTGGGATGAAGCGGCCCGGGCTAACCTTACATGACATCGTTCATGAGACTTGCTCCACGCTTGACATGCAACTCGTTTTGCATAAGTGGCTTTGCGGGTGCCTGTTTCTCCTAGCATAGTAAAGATCCAATTTACAACGGGTGATCAACAATGCTAGTATCAATGTTGTGGTTCTTGTTCGTAAGTTAGAACGACACTTATTGAAAGCCCCAAACCACGTAAAATATGCAAAGAAAGTAGAGGCGTCTAACTTTGTTTTGCAGGGGTGTGCAGTGATGTGATATGGCCATGATTGTGATTATATTTGATGTATGCAATGTTCCTTATTGTAAGTTGGCAACCGGCAGGAGCCATATGGTTGTCTTTAATTTCTGTTAAGACCTGCGTGTCTATTCAAAATAGTTGTAATAGTTGAAGCTGGTGGAAGACAACCATGAAGAAGCGTCATTGACCTTGATGCTATGCCGGTGATGATAGAGATCATGTTCGTGCTTGAAGATGGAGATCGGAAGCACAAAGAAGAAAGGCCATATCATATCACATATTATGAATTGCATGTGATGTTAATCCTTTATGCATCTTGTATTGCTTAGTAGACGACGGTAGCATTATAAGATGATCCCTCATGCACATAAATTTCAAGTTCTAGAGTGTTCACCCTTAGTATGCACCGTTGCCAAAGCTTGCTGCTTCGAAGCACCACGTGATGATCGGGTGTCTTTGATTCCGCGGGTGACTACAACGTAAGCAAGCCAGATTTGCTTATGCGGAAGCTAAGGTTTGATCTTGACGAGCCTAGCATGTACAGACATGGCCTCAGGAACACGGATCGCCGAAAGGTAAAGCATGAATCATATAGTAGATATGATGAACATGATGATTGTTCGCCAATGAAACTATATCAACTCTCGTGATGATCGGTGTTGATGTAGTGGATTTGGTTCGTGTGATCACTAAAACAATGTGAGGGATGTTGTTTTGAGTGGGAGTTCACCTAGTTTAATTTCATTAATTAATTTGAACTCAATTTGTCATAAACTTAGTCTAAACTATTGCAAATATGTTGTAGATCAATGGCAGCCCCTACCATCAATTTTAATGCGTTCCTAGAGAAAGAAAAGTTGAAAAACAATGGAAGCAACTTCGCGGATTGGTTCCGCAATTTGAGGATTGTCCTCACAGCTGGTAATTTGACCTATGTGCTGGATGCACCGCTAGGTGACCCACCTGCAACTGATGCTACCGATGAAGTAAAGAATGTTTACCTCGCTCGGAAGAATCAGTACTCCATAGTTCAGTGTGCTATCTTGTATGGTTTAGAATCGGAGCTTCAGAAAAGGTTTGAAGAGTCAGATCCATATGATATTGTCGAGGATCTCAAATTAATCTTTGAGACTCATGCGGCAATTGAAAGTTATGAAGCTTCTGAAAAGTTCTTTAACTGCAAGATGGAAGAGGGTAGCTCCGTCAGTGAGCATGTGCTTAAAATGTCTGGGCACGCAAATAAACTTCAAAGTTTGGGTATAGTGATTCCTAATACTTTGGGGGTTTACCGCATCCTCCAATCACTACCACCAAGTTACAAGAACTTTGTGATGAACTATAACATGCAGAACATGAACAAAGAGTTGCCAGAACTATTTGCTATGTTAAAATCTGCAGAAGTGGAGATCAAGAAAGAGCACCAAGTGTTGATGGTCAATAAGACCACCAAATTCAAGAAAGGCAAGTCTAAGCAGAAGGGACACTTCAAGAAGGGTGGTAAGAAAGTTACCACGCCGACGAAGAAGACCAAGGCTGGACCTAAACCTGAAACTGAGTGCTTTTACTGCAAGGGAGAAGGTCACTGGAAGCGGAATTGCCCAAGGTACTTGGCGGATTTGAAGAACGGCAACATCAAGAAGAAAGGTATATCTGATATACATGTTATTGATGTGTATCTCACTAGTATTCGTAGTAGTGCCTGGGTATTTGATACTGGTTCGGTTGCTCATATTTGTAACTCGAAACAGGAGCTACAGAATAAACGGAAGCTAGTGAAGAACGAGGTGACGATGCGCGTAGGAAACGGATCAAAGGTTGATGTGATCGCGGTCGGCACACTACCTCTTCATCTACCATCGGGATTAGTTTTATACTTAAATAATTGTTATTTGGTGCCTGCGTTGAGCATGAACATTATATCGGGATCTTGTTTATTGCGAGACGGTTACTTGTTTAAATCCGAGAATAATGGTTGTTCGATTTATATGAGTAATATGTTTTATGCACATGCACCTTTGATAGATGGTCTATTCATATTGAATCTCGATAGTAGAAATACACATATTAATAACATTGAGGCTAAACGTTTGAAATCAAGCGATAATTTGACCTATATGTGGCACTGTCGTCTTGGTCACATTGGAGTGAAACGTATGAAGAAACTCCATTCCGATGGACTTCTTGAATCACTTGATTTTGAATCACTTGAAAGATGCGAAGCATGTCTGATGGGTAAAATGACTAAGACTCCATTTTCTGGTATGATGGAGCGAGCTACAGACTTATTGGAAATCATACATACCGATGTGTGTGGTCCAATGAGTGTAGCATCGCGCAGTGGTTATCGTTATGTTCTTACCTTCACGGATGACTTGAGTAGATATGGGTATATCTATTTCATGAAACATAAGTCCGAAACTTTCGAGAAGTTTAAGGAGTTTCAAAGTGAGGTAGAGAATCAACGTAACAAGAAGATTAAATTTCTACGATCTGATCGTGGAGGTGAATATCTAAGTTACGAGTTTGGCGAGCATTTGAAGAAATGTGGAATACTTTCGCAGTTGACACCGCCGAGAACACCACAGCGTAATGGTGTGTCTGAACATCGTAATCGAACTCTCTTAGATATGGTTCGTTCTATGATGACACTTACAGATTTGCCACTATCATTTTGGGGTTATGCATTAGAAACAGCCGCATTCACTTTAAATAGGGCACCGTCTAAATCCGTTGAAACGACACCGTATGAATTATGGTTTGGGAAGAAACCTAAATTGTCGTTCCTTAAAGTTTGGGGATGCGAAGCCTATGTAAAGAAGTTACAGCCGGACAAGCTTGAACCCAAAGCGGAAAAATGCGTCTTCATAGGATACCCGAAGGAAACTGTTGGGTATACCTTCTATCATAGATCCGAAGGCAAAATCTTCGTTGCTAAGAATGGATCCTTTCTAGAGAAGGAATTTCTCTCGAAAGAAGTGACTGGAAGGAAAGTAGAACTCGACGAGGTTGTCGAACCTTCTCTCGAAATTGCGAGTAGCGCAGCACCGGAAGAAGTTCCTGTGGTGCCTGCACCAATAAGAGAGGAAGCTAATGATGGTGATCATGAAACTTCGGTTGAAGTTACTACAGAGCCTCGGAGGTCAACGAGAACTCGTACCACTCCAGATTGGTATGATTCCGTTATGAATGTCATGTTGGTGGACAACACCGATGACCCCGAGACATATGAGGAAGCGATGATGAGCCCAGATTCCAATAAATGGCAAGAAGCCATGAAATCCGAGATTGGATCCATGTACGAAAACCAAGTATGGACTTTGGTGGACTTACCGGATGGCCGGAAGGCTGTCGAGAACAAATGGATATTCAAGAAGAAAACAGATGCTGATGGTAATATTACTGTCTATAAAGCTCGACTTGTCGCAAAAGGGTTTCGACAAATTCAAGGAGTTGACTACGATGAGACTTTCTCACCGGTAGCGAAGCTAAAGTCTGTGAGGATTATGTTAGCAATCGCTGCATATTATGATTATGAGATATGGCAGATGGATGTCAAAACAGCATTCCTCAATGGAGACATTGATGAAGAGTTGTATATGATACAACCCAAAGGTTTTGTCGATCCTAAAGATGCTAACAAGGTATGCAAGCTTCAACGGTCCATCTATGGATTGAAGCAAGCATCCCGAAGTTGGAATCAACGTTTTGATAAGGTAATCAAAAGTTTTGGTTTTATACAAACTTATGGAGAAGCTTGTATTTACAAGAAAGTGAGTGGGAGCTCTGTAGCATTCTTAATACTGTATGTGGATGACATATTGTTGATTGGGAATGATGTAGACCTTCTTAATAGTGTCAAAGAGTATTTGAATAATAGTTTTTCAATGAAGGATCTTGGCGAAGCAGCTTACATATTAGGCATAAAGATTTATAGAGATAGATCGAAACGCCAAATATCATTGTCACAAAGTACATATTTGGACAAAGTTCTAAAGAGGTTTGGAATGGAAGATAGCAAGAAAGGGTTCTTGCCCATGTTGCCCAATACGACCTTGAGTAAAACTCAAAGTCCGACATCGGCAGAAGATAGAGAAAAGATGAGTAAGACTCCCTATGCCTCAGCCATAGGATCTCTAATGTATGCCATGCTATGTACTAGACCCGACATCGCATATGCTGTTAGTCTAACTAGCAGATATCAAAGTGATCCAGGAGTGGATCATTGGACAGCGGTCAAAAACATCCTTAAGTACTTGAGAAGAACTAAGGATATGGTTCTTTCTTATGGAGGTGATGAACAGCTCGTTGTTAATGGTTACACCGATGCTAGTTGGAACACCGATCCAGATGATTCTAAATCACAATCTGGATACGTATTTATTTTGAATGGTGCAGCAGTTAGCTGGAGGAGTACAAAGCAAAGCGTTGTGGCGAGATCTTCAACTGAATCGGAATACATGGCTGCTTCGGAGGCTTCACAAGAAGCGATATGGATGAAAGAGTTCATTGCAGAGCTGGGTGTGGTTCCTAGTGCGCTGGACCCAATGTCTATCTACTGTGATAACATGGGCGCCATAGCCAATGCGCAAGAACCAAGGTCACACAAGAAGCTGAAGCATATCAAGCTACGTTTCCACGCTATTCGAGAACATATCCAGGATGGGGATATAAAGATTTGCAAAGTACACACAGATCTGAATGTGGCGGATCCGTTGACTAAACCTCTCCCGAGGGCAAAACATGACCAACACCAAACTGCCATGGGTGTTCGGTATATTACCATGTAATCTAGATTAGATGACTCTAGTGCAAGTGGGAGACTGTTGGAGATATGCCCTAGAGGTAATAATAAATGTAGTTATTATTATATATCTTTGTGTTTATGATAAATGTTTACATTCATGCTATAATAGTATTAACAAGGAAACCATTAATACTTGTGTGATTTGTAAACTTAATTTGAAGTCCCTAGTATGGCCTCTATACTTCACTAGCTTGTTGGTTGATTGATGATGTGGTTTCTTTGTCATGAACATTGAGATGTTATCAACAACAAGATCATATCGTTAGGAGAATGATATGGTGGACATACTCCTATAGACAAGCGTAGCATAAAGATCAAGTCATTTCAATAGTTCAATTGCTATATGCTTTCTGATACATAGTAACCTAATTCCTTCGACCATGAGATCATGCATATTGCCTTTACTGGATGGATGCTTTGATGTCATCAAACACCACACCGTAACAGGGTGGCTATAAAAGTGGCATTGGGTGTTCGGAAAGTATTGGTTGAAACACATGGATCAAGAGTGGGATTTGTCCATCCACATGACGGATAGATATTCTCTGGGCCCTCTCGGTGAAATGTCATCCAATTAGCTTGCAAGCATGTGACTTGGTCACAAGGGATCACATATCACGGGAACGAGAAAAGAGTACTTATCAGTAACGAGGTTGAACTAGGTATGCAGAGATACCGACGATCATGACCTCGGATAAGTAACATATCGTGAGACAAAGGGAAATTGGTATCGTATGTAAGTGGTTCATTCGATCGCAAAGTAATCGTAGAAATATGTGGGAGCCATATGAATTTCCAGATTCCTCTATTGGTTATTGTTCGGAGAAGTGTCTCGATCATGTCCGCATAATTCACGAACCGTAGGGAGACACACTTAAGGATTCGACGTTGTTTGAGTAGTTATGGTATTATGAGAAAGAGACCGAATGTTGTTCGGAGTCTCGGATGGGATCCGGGATATCACGAGGTGATCCGGAATGGTCCGGAGAATAAGATTCATATAAGGAAAGTCCCATTTCGGAGTTGGGGAATGGTTCCGGTGTTTTCATCGGGAACATTCTAGAAGGTCCCGGAATGTCCGGCACTCCGGGGGGGAAGGGGTACATGAATGTGTCATTGCAAGATGGAATGATTGCATCATGTACTAAGTGTTCTCGCTGTCCAAAATAAAGGGTTTATTTAATTCCTAAATTGGAAAAGTCAAACGGCTAGTTTGAAAGTCAAACTGCCAGTTTTGGAAAGTGGGAAGAGGAGGAGAAGAGGAGACCGACTTGGGGAAGGAGTCCCCAAGCCGGCGGCCAGCCCTAGGCCGAGTTGGGGAGGGACTCCCTCCCTCCCCTAGCGCGCCAGCCCTCCCACCTATAAAGGGAGGGGCAGGGCTCCCCTCCCAACACACACAAGTTCCTATCCTCTAAACTAGAAACTAGACCTAGACCCCGGTTTAGAGCTGTTTCGGTTTAGAGCCTTCTAATTGGTTTAGAGCCCTCTAATTGGTGTGTCTAATTACTAGACCACTAATAGCCTCTCTCATAAGCTCCACCATACTCGCACCGGCTTAAGGCGAAGCCCTGCGGGATCTCCCCTCTACCTCCGGTACCACGCCGTTGTGCTGCCGGAATCGCGAGGAGAGTACTACAACCTCCGCTGCCTGCTGGAACAAGGGAGAGGAAGGTCTTCGTCGAGTACCGAACGTGTGACCGACTGCGGGAACGCTGCGGGAACGCGGCGCCGGAAGGATCGTCTACGCGATCTTGAGATCGGAAAGAGTACGACTACATCACCCACGAGAATCTGCTCTCGTTAAACACTTTGGAATCTTCGAGGGTGAGTTATTCCATCGACTCGTTGCTACAATCTAGTAGATAGATCTTGGCTTGTTTGTTTGTATGCGATAGAAAATTTTTGTTTTCCATGCTACGAACCCCTTCACTATCATAGATCCGAAGGCAAAGTTTTCGTTGCTAAGAATGGATCCTTTCTGGAGAAGGAATTTCTCTCGAAAGAAGTGACTGGAAGGAAAGTAGAACTCGACGAGGTTATTGAACCTTCTTTCGGAGTTGAGAGTAGTGCAACATCGGAAGATGTTTCTGTGTCGCCTGCACCAACTGGAGAGGAAGCTAATGATGATGTTCATGAAACTTCGAACGAAGTTACTACTGAACCTCGCAGGTCAACGAGGGTCCATACCACTCCTGAGTGGTATGACTCTGCCTTGAACGTCATGTTAGTGGACAACACTGATGACCCTGCGACATATGAAGAAGCTATGGTGAGCCCAGATTCCGACAAATGGCTAGAAGACATGAAATCCGAAATGGGATCCATGTACGAAAACCAAGTATGGACTTTGTGGACTTACCGGATGGCCGTAAGGCTGTCGAGAACAAATGGATTTTCAGAAGAAAAACAGATGCTGATGGTAATGTTACCGTCTATAAAGCACGAATTGTCGCGAAAGGGTTCCGACAAATTCAAGGAGTTGACTACGATGAGACTTTCTCACGAGTAGCGAAGCTAAAGTCTGTGAGGATTATGTTAGCAATCGCTGCATATTTCGATTATGAAATTTGGCAGATGGATGTCGAAACGGCGTTCCTTAATGGTGACATTGAGGAAGAGTTGTATATGGTACAACCCAAGGGTTTTGTCGATCCTAAAGATGCTGACAAGGTATGCAAACTTCAGCGCTCCATTTATGGACTGAAGCAAGCATCCCGGAGTTGGAATCAGCGTTTTGATAAAGTAATCAAAAACTTTGGATTTATACAAACTTATGGAGAAGCTTGTATTTACAAGAAAGTGAGTGGGAGCTCTGTAGCATTCCTAATACTATATGTAGATGACATATTGTTGATTGGGAATGATATAGAACTTCTTAATAGCGTCAAAACCTATTTGAATAATAGTTTTTCGATGAAGGATCTTGGCGAAGCGGCATATATTCTAGGCATCAAGATTTATAGAGATAGATCAAGACGCCTAATAGCGCTTTCACAAAGTACATACTTAGACAAAGTTCTAAAGAAGTTTAGAATGGAAGAGAGCAAGAAAGGGTTTGTGCCCATGTTGTCAGGTAAGACCTTGAGTAAAACTCAAAGTCCGGCTACGGCAGAAGATAGAGAAAAGATGAATAAAATTCCCTATGCCTCGGCCATAGGTTCTATCATGTATGCCATGCTGTGTACAAGACCGGATATAGCACATGCTATTAGTTTGACTAGCAGATATCAAAGTGATCCTAGAATGGAACACTGGACAGCGGTCAAAAATATCCTAAAGTACCTGAATAGGACTAAGGATATGGTTCTTTCTTATGGAGGTGATGAACAGCTTGTTGTAAATGGTTACACTGATGCTGGTTGGAACACCGATCCAGATGACTCGAAGTCACAGTCTGGATACGTATTTATTTTGAATGGTGCTGCAGTGAGCTGGAGGAGTGCCATGCAGAGCGTTGTGGCAAAATCTTCAACTGAATCGGAATACATAGCTGCTTCAGAGGCTGCACAAGAAGCCATATGGATGAATGAGTTCATTACTGAACTTGGCGTAGTTCCCAGTGCGTTGGACCCGATGGCCATCTACTGTGACAACACAGGTGCCATAGCTAATGCACAGGAGCCAAGGTCACATAGCAAGCTGAAGCACATCAAGCTACGGTTCCATGCTATTCGCGAGTATGTACAAGATGGTGACATAAAGATTTGCAAAGTACACACTGATCTGAATGTAGCAGATCCGCTGACTAAACCTCTCCCTAGAGCAAAGCATGACCAACACCAGAACACCATGGGTGTTCGGTATATTACCATGTAATCTAGATTATTGACTCTAGTGCAAGTGGGAGACTGTTGGAGATATGCCCAAGAGGCAATAATAAAAGTGGTTATTATTATATCTTTGTGTTTATGATGAATGTTTACATCCCATGCTATAATTGTATTATTAGGAAACACTAATACTTGTGTGTTTTGTAAACATAAAAGAGTCCCTAGTAAGCCTCTTGTTGAACTAGCTTGTTGATTAATTGATGATCATGGTTTCCTGATCATAGACATTGGATGTGATTAATAACAAGGTTATATCATTAGGAGAATGATGTGATGGACACACACCCATAGTAAGCGTAGCATAAGATCAAGTCATTAAGTTCGTATTGTTGTTAGCTTTCAAATGCATAGTAACCTAATCCTTTGACCATGAGGTTATGTTAATCACCATCACCGGATGGATACTTTGATAACATCAAACGCGCTTCGTAACTGGGCGGTTATAAAGGTGTCATTGGGTATTCTGAAAGTATGTGTTGAAGCGCATAGACCAAGATTGGGATTTGTCCATCCATATGATGGATAGATATACTCTGGGCCCTCTCGGTGGAATGTCATCTAGATAGCTTGCAAGCATGTGACTGGGTCACAAGGGATGACATAACATGGAACGAGTAAAGAGTACTTATCAGTAACGGGGAAGAACTAGGTATGAAGATACTGACGATCAATCATCGGATAAGTAGAATATCGCGTGACAAAGGGAATTGGTTTCGTATGTTAAATGGTTCTATCGATCACGAAGTAATCGTTGAGTATGTGGGAGCCGTTATGGATCTCCAGATCCCGCTGATGATTATTGATCGGAGAGGTGTCTTCATCATGTTTGCATATTCACGAACCGTAGGGTGACACACTTAAGGTTCGAAGTTGTTTTAAGTAGATATGGAATTTGCGTTGGAGACCAAATGTTGTTCGGAGTCTCGGAATGGATCCGGGACATCACGAGGAGATCCGGAATGGTCCAGAGAATAAGATTCATATATTGGGGATCATTTTCTAAGTTAGGAAATGTTCCGGAGTGTTTGTATGGAGATTCTAGAAGGTTTCGGAATGTTTTGGAAGGTTCTAGAGGATTTCTTGGAGTTTACTTGAAAACCAAGAAAGGGATCAAGGAGACCAAGTGGGGCAAGACACGGATTCGTGGGGGAGGAGGATTCCTCCCCCCTTCCCACCGCCGGCCCAAGGAGGGGAGTCCTACTAGGACTCCCCCTCCCCAGGCGCGCATCCCTCCTTTAAATAGAAGGGAGGGGGCTCCCCCTCTTGTACCTCCTCTCATAACAACTAATCTCAGCCGCCTCTCTCCTCCACTTTTCTTCTGCACAGGCATAGGCGAAGCCCTGCAGAATTCTCACCTCCACCACCACCACCACGCCGTCGTGCTGCTGGGATTCCGTGGAGAAGATCTACTACCTCCGCTGCTCGCTGGAACGGGGAGAGGAAGGTCTGCTTCGACTCCGCACGTGTGACCGTCTGCGGTAGCGCTGCTGGAACGCGGCGCCAGAAGGATCATCCACACGATCTTGAGATCGGCAAGTGATCGACTACATCATCCACGAGATCTAATCTCGTAACGCTTTCGGTTCTACAAGGGTTAGTACCGATCTATCTCGCTGCTCATGTCTAATAAATTAGATCTTGGCTTTTGTCTAGATTAGATCTGGGTTTTGTTTGTTCTTGCGGTAGAAAATTTTTGTTTTCCATGCTACGAACCCATCAATGGCCTCGGAACACGGACCAAAAGGTTAAGCATGAGTCATATAGTTGATATGATGCCCATATTGATGCTCGCCTTTGAAGCTACACCGACTCACGTGATGATCGGATTTGGTGTAGTGGATTTGGTTCATGTAATCACCAAAAAGGCACGAGGGGTGTCGTTTTTGAGTGGGAGTTCATTTCTAATTTGGATTAGTCGAACTCAATTTGTCATAAACTAAATCAAAGTGAATTTGCATAATTTGTTGTAGTCATTGGCGTCTGTTCACTACCTTATGCTTAGTTTTAATTGAGATAATAGAACTATATGTTCGGTCCGCAGCATAGAAAACAAAAAATTTCCTACAATGAGAACTATACGCCAAGATCTATCTACTAGATACAGAGCAACGGGTGGACATACATCCATGGAGAACTTACCCTCGAAGACAACGAGTTTTGTTAACAAGTAGGAACTCGTGGTTGATGTAGTCGTACGCTTGCCGATCTCAAGATCATGTGGAAGTCCGAGCTCCGCAAATCAGCAGCGCATCCGTCCTCGCACACACGTTCAAGCCACCAGACAACCTCCACCTCCTCGCTCCAGCGAATCAGCGGAAGCAGCAACTCCTTCCAGACGCAAGGCCACTAGGAACATGTATCTCGCTAATCCGAGACCATGGGCAAATATCTAGAGGGGGAGAGATATCCTTCACGAGGAGGTGTGGTTTGTGAGAGGGGAGAGGGGGGCTTTATATAGGAGGGAGGGAGACCCCTCCCCTCCCATAGCCGGTGCATGAGGGGGGGACTCCTCCCCTCCTTCATTCATGTGGTGAACCTCCACCCAAAATCCCACTCACATGTATTTAATTTCTACCAAATTAAATGCAACTCTCAATTAATAAAACTCTTTTATTTATTTTATTCAGAATTTTGTTAATTACTTTAATTAACAAACATTCACATAAAACCCCTTGCAACATTTCAATATCACATGCAGAACCACTTTCTGCAATTTCACCCGAAACAATTCCTGTTTCTATCGAAATATTTCCTGCGCTTTGCAAACCTTTTGTTTGGAACATATGTGCTCCTAAATGGTGCCCGGCAACCCTTAAGTGTGTCACCCTATGGTTCGTGAATAATGCAGACATGATTGAGACTCCTCTCAGATCAATAATCAGAAGCGGGACCTCGAGATCCATACTGACTCTTGCATATTCAACGATGACTTATGTGATCGTGAGAACCTTTAACGTCAGCAATTTAATCCCTTTGTCTCATGATATAATACATGTCCGAGATTCGATCATCGGTATCCAAATACCTAGTTTGATCTTGTTACCGACATGCACTCTTTTCTCGTTCCTGTGATATAACATTCTAGTGGTCACATCACTTGCTTGCAAGCTATCTTAATGTGATATCACCGAGAGGGCCCAGAGTATATCTATCCGTCATCGGGATTGACAAATTCCACTCTTGATCCATGAGCCTCAACATAACACCTTCATAGCACTGAACCCACCTTTATGGTCACCCTGTTACGGTGTGACGTTTGATGTTATCAAGTTACTCTTCCGGTGTTAGCAATTAACATGATCTCATGGTCTAAGGACTAAGACTACTTTGTATGATGTTATAGCAATATAAACATAATGACTTGATCGTAATGCTATACTTCGGATGAATGTTCATCACATCATTTCACAAATGCTGTGACCTTGTTATTAACAACATCCAATGTCCATGATCAGGAAACCTTGATCATCTTGTTAATCAACAAGCTAGTCTATAAGAGAGGCATAACTATGAACCCTTTTTGTTTATTAAACACACATGTATTGATGTTTCCTATCAATACAATTATAGCATGCAAAATAAACATCTATCATATACAAGGAATACATAATAACAACTTTATTATTGCCTCTCAGGGCATATTTCCTTCACTATAGAATTCTGGATATTTACTTTACGAACTGGTATCGTATTGTTTTGAATGTCAATTTAAATTTTATAAGTCCTATTGCAAACTTTCAGCAAACTCTATTTACTCCATGAAGTTTAATAAGTAGTATTAAATCAAGAGTAAGAATTCCAATGTTAGTATCTAAAGTATCATGTTTGCCTCCATGATTATTGATATTCAAAAGTTGTTTTAATATCAAGATTATATAGGAGCTGGAAATTGTTTCAGAAACCATCATGTGTGAAAGATACTGTGATATCTAAAACAATGTTTTTGGTTGCATTATGATATAGTATAATTTAGCAAAATACATGTTCTCATATTGTATGAGAATTTGTGAAGGATGGAGATGCTAGGCATCTGGATCTCCCAAAAGGATTTGGGAACTAACATTATACTCACGATTCATCCTTATAGGCTATAGTAGCTTGATCATGAAAGTTGTCATGATAAGGATGAATACAAGATGTAAGTAAAATGTTTACTACACTAAAAGATTAAAGAATGGATTTTTGAAAGAATGCCAAACATTTGATGATGGTGATCCACTTTAAAGTGCAAGTCCAAAGGTATTAGTGTTTGACTATATATGCTTTGTACTATGTGTCATGTGAATGACACCACTATTGATGTTGATAGATTTTTTTTAAAGGAAAAGGAAATACTGAAAGAGAATCTATAAAATATTTGGCAGAAAAGAAAAAGTTGGAGATGTCCAACTTAGGTATATAGAAGACATAGATGTTATGGTAGTATTCCTTGCTTGTTAAACAATGTGGTTCTTAGGTATTGGATACCGGTATTGGATACCAAATTGGTTGGTATGAAGTGTCATACAGGACAACGCAATTCATGAACTGCAATGGCCTAAGTAACTAGCAAGAAAATAAGTGATAATGTTCATCGAAAACAAATAAAGTATTATTGTGTTTTTCGTTGTCATCAAACCTAGCCTTCAAGATTTGTTTTAATAATTGTTATTTTGTTCCGGTATTATGAGAACAATGGTTGTTCAAATAATTACCGTATTCCATAAAGGATGGATGAACTTTTACAAGTCTAGTGGAAGAAATCACATCCATAAACACTATTGCTAAAATGTCGCAAGCCAAATGATTGAAAGATCACTTATGAAGTGACATCGCTGTTTAAATTATATTGGAAAGAAAACATGAAGAAACTCCATGTTGATGGATTTTTGGAGTCTTTGATTTTGATCAATTGATGCTTGTGAAACTTTCCTCGAGATAATTGAAACTCCGTCCATAGGCCAAAGAGGAACGGATGACTAACTTATTGGATATTATACATATTGATGTATATAGTCCATTATATGTAGCCATATGCGATGGATCTTTTTTGCTTCATATGCTTTCTCCAGAAATTTGAGCGAATATATTTATATATTTACTTAATAAGGAAGAAGTATGAAACATTTGAAAATTGTTCAAAGACTTTCAAGATGAAGTGGAAAATCATTGTAACAAGAAAATAAAGAGTTTATGATTCGATCATAAAGGAAAATATTTGAGTTACATGTTTAGCAAAACACCTAAGATTTGTGGAATTATTCCATGATTTATGTTTCCCGATAAACCATAGGAGTATGGCATATTTGAGAGATGAAATCAAACCATGTTTGACATGGTAAGATCAAAGGTGTCATTTATAAAACTGCCATTATGTTTTAAGGATTGAAGCTTTAGATACTACCGCTTTTACACTAAAAAGAGCACCATCGTGATCCGTTGAAATGACACCATATAAGTTATGGTTTGGGATAAAACCCGAATTGTCTATTCTTAAATTTTGGTGTGCTATGCATAAGTAAAATGTTTACAACCAAAGTCGGATAAACACGTCTTTGTAGGTTATCCCAAAGAATTTGTTGGGAATTTCTCCATAACACCGAGGTCAAAAGAGTTTGTTACTTGGAACGTCAAGTTTCTTGAGAAGGAAATTTTCGCGAAAAGTTAAGTGGGAGGACAGTAGAACTTTGATAAGGTTGTTGAACCTTAGCTATATGTGCTAAGTAGCGCAGCGCCGGAAAGTGTCCCAGTGGCGTCCATAATGCTCATGGCTCTCGTGATTACAAAGGGTGTGATCTCGGAGATTAGAGTTCCTATTGAACCATGTGGGTCGGTAAGAATCAAATAGTGTGATTTGATAAACAAGTAGTTATTGTTTTGACAATGATGAACCGACTATATTCAAAGAAGCGATGATGGGCCCTGACTCCATAAAATGACTAGAAGTCATAGAATCCGTGATAGTATCCATACATGAGAAATCAAGTTTCTGAACTTGGAAGACCCTCCGGAAAGGCGTGAAGCCTATCGGTCGTGTTTGGATCTATAAAGAAATAGACATGGATGTTTAAAATCTATGAAATAGTCGACATGTCGGAAAGAAGTTTACGGCAATATTCAAGGAGTTGACTATGACAAGATTTGATCTTTCATAGCGATATTTAGTCTTGACGGATTAATGTAGCAACCACTACATATAATTTGGTATATGGTAGTTGAATAAACAAAACAAGGTTCTTCTAATAGAATGGTTACCTAGGACGTATACATGACACGGTCCGAAGGGTTTTGTTAATTCAAAGGGTGCTAAAAGGGCATGCAAACTTCAATAGTTGAAATAAGCATAGCGGAGTTGGAATCTTCACCATGATAAAACTGCTAAAAGAGTTTAAATTCATCGGAGATGATGAAGATGCTTGCATTTGCAAGAAATTAAGTGGGAGCGCTGAGACATATTTCTAATACATTATATAGAGAACATATTGTTGATTGGAAATGATGTATCTTGTATTGACACAAGTTAATAATTTCATTAAAATAAGATTTCGATGAAAGACTTGGGCAAAACCGGAATATTAGGCATCAATATCTATATGGATAGATTGAGGCGCTAATATGGTTGTGCCAGACATACATATATGAGATATTGAAAGGGTTCAATATGGAAACAACAAGAAATGTTCTTGCTGCATGGAAAGGATTGTATCAAGATTCAAGTGTTTCAACACTTGGTGAGTAAAATCACATGAAGATTTTGATCGATTATACCGTGATATGTATATATCCAAATATGTCCTATGCTCTAAATGTTATGAGCACATACCAGAATGATTCATAAGATGATCATTGGACGATAGTAAGATATTCTTATGAGCTTTGGAAGAACTAAGAATATATCATGTATACGTGACAAATAGTTAAAAGGAGTTCATTGTAAAGTGTTACATTGATACTAGTTTTGTCACAAGATACAAAGTTAAATTTTATCTCAATTTAGACTATGGGTGGCACAATGTAATGGAAATGATGTTTCATGATGGATTTGGATGAGTTCCAAAGTTGAAACATTGTGACGGATACTACAACAAAAAGGGTAAGTATATAACTGCTATAGTAGCAGCAAAGGAGGGCATTTGTCTTATGTAGTTTGTTATCAAACTAGGTGTGGTTCAAAGTGGGCTAATACTATGCAGATATATTGTATGACAATAATATCAACATATTTTAACCCGAACGAACTAAAGGTCTCACCAAAGGACCAAATTTATACAATGCCATCTCATTTGAGAATGAGTGATGCGTAGAGACGCAAAGACATGCAAATACACACGGACCTGAAAGTGCCAAATCCATAGATTATGTTAACCACTAGCAAACGCGTATATTCAACACCTAGGTGTTGTATATACAAGTTTACAAACTAGATTATTGACTCTAGTGCAAGTGGGAAACTGAAGGGAATATGCCCGAGAGGCAATAATAAAGTGGTTATTATCTTATTCCATGTTTATGATAAATGTTTATTTTGCATGCTATAATTGTATTAATTGGAAATGTTAATACATGTGTGTTTAATAAACAAAATACAAAGTTCCTAGTACTGCCTCTCATATAAACTAGCTTGTTGATTAACAAGATGATCAAGGTTTCCTGATCATGGACATTGGATATTGTTAATAACGAGGTCACAACATTGGTGGAATGATGTGATGAACATTCATCCGAAGTATAGCATTACAATCAGAGTCATTATGTTTATATTGATATAACATCATACAAAGTAATCTTAGTCCTTAGACCATGAGATCATGTTAATTGCTAACACCGGAAGAGTATCTTGATAACATCAAACGTCACACCGTAACAGGGTGACTATAAAGGTGGGTTCAGTGCTACGAAGGTGTTATGTTGAGGCTCATGGATCAAGAGTGGGATTTGTCCATCCCGATGACGGATAGATATACTCTAGGCCCTCTCGGTGATATCACATTGAAATAGCTTGCAAGCAAGTGATGTGATCACTAGAATGTTATATCACGGGAACGCGAAAAGAGTGCATGTCGGTAACGAGATCAAACTAGGTATTTGGATGCCAATGATCGAATCTCGGACATGTAATATATCGCGAGACAAAAGGATTTAGTTATGACGTTAAAGATTCACACGATCACAAGAGTCATCGTTGAATATGTGGGAGTCAGTACGGATCTCCAGGTCCCGCTGCTGATTATTAATCGGAGAGGGGTTTCGATCATGTCTACATTATTCGCGAACCGTAGGGTGACACACTTAAGGGATACCGATACCATTTGGAGTAAATATGTTTCAGATAAAGATTTAAGAAAGCGCTGGAATTATTTCAATAGACACTGAAACTATTTCGGGTGAAATTGCTGAAATTGGTTCTGCATATAATATTGAAATGTTGCAGGGGTTTTATGTGAATGTTTTTTAATTAAAGTAATTAACAAAATTCTGAATAAAATTAATAAAAGAGTTTTATTAAATGAGAGAGCATTAAATTTGGAGAAATTTAATGCATTTAAAGTGGAGACTTTAAAAGAGAATGTGAAGGGGCATTTTAATGTGGAGGGGGTTACCACCACATGAATGGGGGAGGTGAAGGGACACCCTCCCCTCCTCCTATAAAAGCCCCCCTCCCTCTCACTCCTTCTTCCTCACACCTCCTCGTGAAGGATCTCTCCCCTCTAGTTATTCCCCATGGTCTCGGATTAGCGAGATACATGTTCTCGGTGGCTTTATCTGGAAAGGAGTTGCTGCTTCCGCTGCTTTTCTGGAGCGAGGGACGGAGGTTGTCGGGGCACCGGACGTGTGTGCGATCACGGATTCACCGCTGCTTTGCGGTGCTGGACTTGGTGGTGCTGGACTTGCTGGAGCTGGATCTGATGGACGTGTTGGACCGGACCTGCTGGACTTCATCACGATCTTGAGATCGGCAAGTGTACGACTACATCATCCACGAGTTCCAACTCGTTAACAAAGCTTTGTTGTCTTCGAGGGTAAGTTCTCTATGAATGTATATCCACCTATTGCTTGTATCTAGTAGATAGATCTTGGCGTATAGTTCCCATCGTAGGAATTTTTTTTGTTTTCTATGCTGCGAACCCAACACTGATTTGCTATTCTGTATAGCATTTCGGCGTTCGCCTGTTTGCTTCAGTGGTGACCGGAAATTCCGGCGTGGGTTCCGGTCGACCGGTTCTGTCGCCAGAAGTTCTGGCGTGGATTCCGGTGGCGCCGGGCCTGGCGCCGGAATCCCTTTTCCGTCTTCTTTTCCACTCTTCTTGCCTCCGGTTCATCCTTGTCGCCTCCTTTTGGCATCATGATCATAGGACTGGTCATACCATAGGTACTTGGCTCAAGTAGGATCCCATTCACACGATCTGTAAAAGATGAAAGGAATTCACGTTTGTACGAGTGGTTGGTGCAGTATGATGTGGACCAATAGTGGATGTGTGGGCTACATCAGAAAACATTCAACCCAGTAGTCTCATATATTCCAGCATTACAAGATGAAATTAATACGTAACAAAAGGATAGAACAGGAGCAGCTGAAATCCAACGAAAGTGTTCCAGAATCCAAGCCAAGCGACCAACGAAATAGATTCAAAGCACATACTCGATTCTATGGCCTCCAAAGTCGTAACGTTTAGACATGTGCTCGATCATGCGGACAGGAGCCTCACCATCGTCACAGGGCACCACCTCCAGTCTAGTGAAGACAGCGAAATCCTCATAGGTCGTGGTCTTGAAGAAGGACACTACGCAGAACCGGCATATGCCCAGGTTCACTAGGTGGCTTCGGTATGGCTCTGGCAGGCCAACCTGCCGGTCGAGATAATTCCAAGTGTGCTGCAGGACCGGTGGCCGCCGGCCATGGTCCATGGTAGATAGGTCGAAACCACACAGGGAGTGCGGGCTGCTGCGCGAGAGGCCGAACCAGAGGTTGAGCTCAGGCACGTACTCTGCTTTGCCGTAGAAGGGCAGCACCCACTCTCCAGCTTGGCTCCATGCATGGTTGTGCGTATCGAAGCTGTAAGTGCCAATACCTTCTTCCATAGAAGACACACATATGGTTCTGGTGTCGACGACAGCGGAGGAGAACGTGTCGGCGGAGCTTTGGCAGGCAGGGTTGCCTTGAAATGGCGGAGTGGGAAGATCGCACCAATGGCATTGTGCCTGTGGGTGTTCACGGAGCACCCCTCGAAGGTGCAGTGTGTCCGCTGGGCCACTCTACCTGGCCGCTCTGCCACGCCTAGGAAGCCAGAGCGCGGGCGATGCGGTCTGCGGCGTCGCTGCATCATCCACCTAGACATCGTCGAGGACTTGACGGGGCCGGTCGACGCGCAGCCACCAATGCCGAGCAAGAGTGACTGGCGATGGGGCCAGGTGGACGGCGAGCGCTCCGTCCGCGACAACAACAAGCGCCTACAGTGCGGGGATGGCAGCCGCCAAAACCGTGGGCGCCGCGATGAGGACGGCGACGACCGCGACAGGCGTGGCCGCAACGGCTCGCGCAACTGGCCGCAACGGCTCGGAGCCTGTCACACGGGCCAAGGAACTGTGGCAGCTTGCACGGGCAGGAGCGGCAGCGGGATCGTTCAAGCAACAGGGATGCTAGCGCCGGCACCAGCACGTCTTCGAGCCGGTTCTAGAGGAGCTGGATGTGCCTCTGGGGCAGCCCCTGTCCAGCTGGACGCGGCTCTGGCGTTGCCACAGCTGGGCACGCCTGGCTGTGCCGGCAGGCCGCGGCCTACCCTCGACAAGCTGGTTTTGGCTACTGCCTTCGAGGAGGCGTCGGCGTTGCTGGCCCTGCATCAAGTGGACCAGATGCACGTTGATGTGCATGTTGGAGTTGATCAAGCTAGTGACGCCCATGATCTTCTGGGCATCCACAGTGGCAGCGACAGCGACGAGGGAGGTAGGATGCGGTTTGTCTCCTCCAGCGATGAAGACTTGGCCACGATGGTCTGCGGCAGAGCAAGGGCTCGCTCTGCATCTCTAGGTGCGGCAAGGCGCCGTTCAAGGGCTGCTCGGACGCCGCCAGCCACGCCTGACCCCGCGTTCTCTCCTACTTCGACCCTGTCATCGTCCCCGCCTGCCAAGGGATGCTCACCACTTCTGCAGCTGTTAGGGCAGGGATCCTTGACGCATATCTCGCTCTCACCAAGCCCGGTGGGGAGCATGAGTGCTGGCGCCCGCCAGCTCCTGGAGATTCTAGTGTCTGCCTCACTGATTTCTGCTGCATCGCCCTCGCGCCCTCCAGGCTTCAACGCCTCACCGCCACGGTCTACGCCGCCGTTCATCTCTGCAGGCCCGTTGGTGCGCACTCCTCCAGCGCCTCCTCGGCGCGGTCGTTCCTCGCCACCTATACGTCATGCGGCAGCCGCAGAGGAGGCCGTGCCCGCTTTGCTGGCTCCGTTGTTCGTGGCGGATCAGCGCCCGCTTCTCTCCTTGCCGCCAGTTTGCCCCTCTTGCAGGCGGAAGACGCTTGTGGGTGTGGTCATCGCCCGCCCTGCTGGGAAGGAGCCAAGCTACAAGATCAAGCGGGCGAGCAGTAGGCTTAAGGGTCGGCACAAGGCAGCTCCGATCGCTGGTGCTGCTGAGACTGCGGTGTGTCGCGGTCTTGGAATCATTCATGACGGAGAAGTGGTGACGGAGCAAGCGATGCAGGTGTTTGCTGACAAGTTCAAGGGGGAGGTGTCCGACAACGTCCTTGCAGCGATGAGGCGGCTCTTCAGGATCGGCACGCCAGAAGACGACGCCATTGACGATGCCCTGCTTGGTCATGGAGGTGCGGCCGGCCTGGACCTAGAGGTGGAGGATGGTGGCACGGCAACTGCTAATGCCTGAACCTGCCCGTCAAGTTTTAGAGTTTTTAGTCCAACATGTTAGTGAACCTCTCTAGTTATGTCTTTGTCTAGGTGTGGCTCTTCGCTAGAACCTGCTGTCAGTGTTTCAGAGCTAATTTGGTTGTTGTTTGCGCGTCTGCTGCCTTCCCGGTCTGCCTGAGGGAAGTTGCCCCTGGTAGTCAGCTGCTGCTTAGAACTGTGCCGCTTACTCTCAGAGGAGGTTATGTCATCTGTAATGGCAGTTCTAGTTTGTTTCTTGTTGGGTCTGACTTGTTGCTATGTTAGAGTGGCTTCTAAATATTCTGGGTTGGAACGTGCGTGGGCTCAATGACCCAGATCGGTGCGACACAGTGCATGAAACGATCGCCAGCTCGTGTTGCCAGATTGTGTGCCTCCAGGAAACCAAATTGTCCTCGATATCTTCATTCGATGCTGCATATATTGGTGGGAACAGGCTGCGTGGGTTTGCTGAGTGCATAGCTAATGGCACAAGAGGAGGCATTTTGTTGCTTTGGGATGATTCTTTGATGCAGCTTTCCGACGTGCAGCTCTTGGAGTTTTGTCTTTCGGCAAAAATCCACTTTCTCAACTCGAATGGCGAAAATGACTTCAAAATTACAACTGTGTATGGTCCCACTGCGTCTTCTCGCAAGGATGATTTTTTCGCCGAGATCATCGAGCACAAGCCTTTGGATGGCGAGAAGTGGTTGGTGCTTGGTGATTTCAACCAAATTAGAAGAGCGCGAGATAAGAGCAACCGCAATATTAACCGTAGTCGGATTAACCGTTTTCGGGCGGCCCTTCAAGCTTGCGAGCTAAGAGAAATCCACTTGCAAAATCGGCGCTTTACTTGGAGCAATGAGCAACGTGACCCTACGTTATGCAAGCTTGATGTCTTTTTTTGCAACACCGAATGGGACCTTTGTTTTGGTTCGCATGTGCTACATGCCCTTTCTTCATCCTTGTCGGACCATTGTCCTCTTTTGCTTGCCGATGCCACCGGGCCTAGACGTCCGAGGTCTTTCAAGTTCGAGAATTTTTGGCTTAAAATTCCTGGATTCAACGAGATTGTGCAAAATGCTTGGAGTGAGCAAACTCGCCACATGGAACCTTGTCATGCCCTCCACCATAAGCTGCGCAACACAACCAAGAAGCTCACTAGATGGAGCCGTGGGCTTTTCTCCAATACGAAAATCCTTCTCCATGCCGCTTTGCTCGTCATTCTTCACTTCGACAAAGCCCAAGAAACGAGGACGCTCTCGGTTAGGGAGTTTGAGCTTTGAGCTAGATTAAAGAGGAAGGTCATTGCCTTGTCCGTGATTGAGAGGGCTCGGAAGAAGTAGAGCGCCAGGATTGCTAACATTAAAGAAGGGGACGTAAACACAAATTTTTTTCACATGAGGGTGAATGCTAGAAGGAGGAAAAACCATATCCATCGCCTAAAGCATAATCAAGGTTGGGTAACCGACCAGATAGAAAAATAGGAAATCATCAACAACCACTACAAGACAATCATTGGTAGTCGGGAGGCTAGAAATTTAGGTTTTAATTGGGAGGAGCTTCATTTTGATAACCCCGAGTTGCATGAGTTTGGGGACACTATTACCGAAGAGGAGGTGTGGAATGCAATCAAGCAAATGCCAAGCGACAAGGCGCCCGGCCCCGGCGGTTACACCGGTGCCTTCTTCAAGAGATGTTGGAGCACAATTAAAGAGGACGTCATATTAAAGAGGACGTCATGAGAGTGATAAATCTTTTTGGCAACCTCCATGCCGAGAATTTTCATTGGCTCAACTCCGCCAATATCGTCCTCCTGTCAAAGAAAGAGGGTGCGGAAGAGGTGTCAGACTTTAGGCCTATTATCCTAATCCATGCTATTGCAAAAATAATTTCGAAGGTGCTTGCTTTGTGGCTTGGTCCCGTGATAAACGATCTTGTCTCTAACGCCCAAAGTGCTTTCATGAAAAAAGGAGCATCCATGACAACTTTCTCCATGTTAGGAATCTAGCGAAGAGATTCCACAAGGGCAAGATTCCGACGCTACTTTTCAAGCTTGACATCCGCAAGGCCTTTGACTCTATTAGATGGGACTATATTCTTGATCTTCTCCAACGCCGCGGGTTCCCTAGTCGGTTCCGGGATTGGATTGCCGCGCTGCTCTCCACGGCCTCCTCTCGGGTCCTTCTCAACGGCATCGCCGGTACCCCAATATCCCATGGCCGTGGCCTTAGGCAAGGAGTCCCGTTGTCACCCCTCCTTTTCGTCATCGCGATTGACCCTATAACGCAAATCTTAGAAAGGGCAACCTCTCAAGGGCTTCTCCATAAGCTTCGTGAGCGAGGAACAGTTCTAAGA
This sequence comes from Avena sativa, assembly GCA_916181665.1. Lineage (NCBI taxonomy): Eukaryota > Viridiplantae > Streptophyta > Magnoliopsida > Poales > Poaceae > Avena > Avena sativa. The sequence goes on from OV702289.1 coordinate 693,073,368, forward strand.
ACTTCTCTTTATGCGGACGACGCTGCTGTTTTTGTGGCTCCTTTCAAGCATGACATTATCAACTTAGCCGCCATTCTTGAGGGTTTTGGGGAGGTGACGGGGCTGCGCACAAACTTCCATAAGAGCTCCGTTGTTCCCATCCGGTGTGGTCAAATTAATCTAGATGATATCCTCCAATATATACCGGTGTCCCGTACTACCTTTCCCTTGAGATATTTGGGCTTGTCTCTCTCGGTTTGGAAGCTCAAGAGGGCGGATTTCCAACATCTTGAGGATAAGTTCGATGCCAAGCTCCCTACTTGGAATGGGAAATATATCACCACGGCTGGGCGGACTGCATTAATAAAATCAATCGTCTCTTCTCAAGCAATTTACCAATTGACGGTTTTACCCATTCCCACGGGCACTATCAAGTTCATGAATAAACTGGAACGGGCCTTCCTCTGGTCGGCCAAGGACAAAGCTACCGGGGCTCAGTGCAAAGTAAACTGGGATACGGTTTGCCTCCCAAAAAAACTTGGGGGGCTTGGGATCCTTCACACGGACAAGTTTGCGATGGCATTGCGTTTGCGATGGCCATGGTTCGAATGGAAAAATCCAAACAAGCTTTGGGCTGGGCATGGAAATCCATGCACAAGGGAAGACATGAATATTTTCTACGCTGTCACGACCATCAGGGTGGGTAATGGAGACAAGACTCTGTTTTGGCACGCGCCATGGATTCTTGGGAAGAAGCCGATTGAGGTTGCCCTGCTAATTTTTGCCTTATCTAAAAGGAAGAACTGGACCGTCAAACAAGCCTTGCATGACAATGCTTGGATTAGGAACGTGAAGCTGGAGGATAATTTCACCATCGAGCATCTTAAGCAATTCGTGGAGCTTTGGGTTCTTCTACATAAGGTGGAGCTTGACCGTAATGTAGATGACGACATTTCTTGGAAGCTTACGAAGGACGGAGAATACTCGACGGCGTCGGCTTATGAGGTGCAATTTCTTGGGGCCACGCTGTCCAATATGAATACAATGGTTTGGAAGGCTTGCCCCCCCCCCCTCCCTAACATTTTTTTTTCTTGGCTTGCGCTGAGGAATAGAGTTTGGACGGCGGACCGTTTGGAGAAGAGGGGATGGCCTAATTGTGGGCTGTGTCCTCTTTGCAAGCAAGCTACGGAATCGATTTCTCATCTTCTTGTTGCTTGCCGTTTCACCGCGCGCATTTGGAGTTATCTCAAAGCTTGGTTGGGGCTCCACAGTGTACATCCGAGGCAATGGGCGGGACTTTCGCTCAAGGATTGGTGGTCTATGATGGCGGAAAGGCATAAGGCAATGGCGTCTTTAACCTTGCTAGTTTCTTGGGAAATATGGAATGAAAGAAATGTCCGGGTTTTCAATAAGAAGCACGTGCCGCCTTTAGTTGTTCTTGATAAGATTAAGAAAGAGGCCCGATTGTGGGTCTTAGCGGGCGCTAAACGTTTGGGTGATGTGATACCGGGAGAGTAGACTTGTATTTATTTTCTGTAAACTCCTTGCTTATTTAATATATTGGGACAAAGCTTTTGCCTCTCTTTAAAAAAAATGGCGAAATTCGATATGACCGGTGGAAGGGAGGTGACATTGTCCTCGAAGTAGTCAAGGACCTCAAAGGAGGAATTTTTACCGGTACCCGGGAACAGGTCCATGACATAAAGGCAGCAAGAGCCTTCGATGTGGGCGTCGTTTTGGCGCGAATAGAAGCAGATGGAATTGGGACCCTTGCTCGAGTTGAAACCGGGCATGGTTCCGAAGCAATTCAGATTAGTGTCGTACGTTGCGGTATGGCCAGCAGAGTTCGTGAACAAGATGCAGCTATCTGTCAGGATGGTTGAGAAGCAGGTCGGTTTTACAAATTGGATCTCCGGCCTCTTTTTCCCCATTTTCTTATTTGGGGTTGCAGCCTGTGCATCTTCGGGTGATGCGTAGAACAGGTTCTTCGAGAGGTTCATGAGGCGAAGCGAATAGATGTTATGTTCCATCTCGTGTACAACCAGGTTCAGAAACTGACGATACGGTCGAATGTGTCGGTACATCCTTTTCAAAGACGATATAATCGTATCCTCTTAGTCTAGCCTGACACTCAGAATAAAGAAACGGAAAGGAATGTTAATCGGTTAGACCGTTAAATTAATCGGTTTTGCTAGTTCTCATGCGTATGAGAACTTCTTAGGTCTCAGTCGCCTGTTTTACCGTTCGATTTACCTCATGATTCGTGCAAAATGGAAGTTACATATGAGTTGCAACTAGGATGTAACTGAGAATTTAATGAGTTGTAACTAGGTTGCAACTAAAAATTAGTACAAATCTTATGAGTTGCAACTAAGTTGCAATTGAGAATTAGCACAAATATTAGAATGACATCAGCGACTTAGACCTAAGAAGTTCTCAGACGCCTGAGATCTAGACACTCTCTAAATTAATCTGGATTATACACCGAAAATAAAGATCAGAAAAGAACGTGGAGATAGAAAATTCCACACCTGCAAGAAACCCTATTGCCCGCGACCACTTCGATCGTTCGATCGATATCCAACCTGCAATCTCCACAATTTTGTACTAGTAGCAAGCTTCCAGGTATCGCCGACAAGGTACAGCGGCGGCGGACGGGTACTTAGCTTTTCTTTTTAGCGGATGGTGGGGTAGCCTAGTTAGCTGCAGGTTTTGCTGGACGGAGCCTGATGGGCCTTAGTCGTGCTGCTGGCCCATGCATGGTTCTATGAGAAGCCCAATACGGAGGTTGTTCGGCTTTGAAAACGGCAGAAAAAGTCAAAGAATATATAAAACTAGCCCCAACGGGTGAGGGTCATGCATTACATGCATATAAAATGCTTATATGTTACTGTAATTAATATTATTGGTATTATAGCATATAAAACTAGAAATAATAATCTCAAATAAATCTTGTATATAATTCTGTCTTGAGATTCTACAAAACAATAAATACAGTAAGACTAGCTAATATCGGGCAGACAAGTCCCAACAAGTAGCACCGGAACCAACACACGGCCAAAGACTGTCGACACTCAACACAAGACACATGAAAGGCATGCGGCCAAAGACGGTCGACACGATGCGCCGACACGAGAGGCATGCGCATGACGCCCGGCAACACATAGCCGAGGGCTGCTGCGCGCGACACGTCGGAGCAGTGTTGAACCGACACACACATCACGAGCCGAGGTGTCATCCGAGCCGAAAAGGGTACTTGGTTTGCTGGCAAAAAATATCACCGAACCTCTAAAACCGAAGAAAAAGCAAAGGGCAACGCTAGGCGTCCCCCGGACGATGGAGGGCTTCCCATCGTCCTTCTCCCCCACGCGCCACGTGTCCTCCAAATCCCGGTTTTGCTGCAGAATATCCCTTTTTGCTACATATATTCCCGTTTTTGCTTCCGAAGCAAAAAAAAACGGTTCGTTCCAGAAATAAAACGTCTCGCCGGATACTTCGCCGGAGACCATACAGCAAAAAAATTGTAATGTAGCAAAATGATTTCGCCGAAAACATCGTCGGAAAAACTCGCCGGTGACTCTCGCCGGAGACCTTGTAGCAAAAGGTTGATACTGTTGTAGCAAAATCACAAGATGGTTGTAGCAACAAAGTTCTTCTAATGTAGCAAAAAACTAGCTTCGTCGGAGACTTCCGCCCGCAAACATCGACGAACACCTCGTAGCAAATCCACACGCCTTCGGTAGCAACGACCCATGCCGTCGGTAGCAAATCCACCCGTCGTTGGTAGCAAAATCCAAAAAAATACCAGCAGAGGAGGGCAACAATCGTAGGGCTTGACAGTAGCAACGGCGCCGTACGCTTGTAGCAAGTCCGCCGGAGCGAGGCCATGGTGGGAAGGCGGCCACGTCGTCCTCGACGCCGGCACACACAGCACGGTCCAGCCATGGCGGGAAGGCGGCGGGCATGCCTGCTCAAGAGAGGAGGGAGCAGCGAGCTCCAGCGGACAGCGCCTCGGTCGTGGCCATTATCTCCGGCGATGGCGGCGCTGGGCGACGGGAGCGACGTCCTGGCCATGGCGGGATGGGGCGACGGGGGCGACGTCATGCTCGTGGCCATGGCAGCGGTCGACCTCCGCGTACGAGAGGAGCCGGAGCTCGCAGGATCTAGGTGCGGCGGCGGCGTGCTCAGGAACCGGCGGCGGCGGCGCGCAGAAAAGCCAGCGGGGCAGTTTCCCGTGATGCGCTCAGAGGAGTAGAGCAGTTTTAGGAAGAATTAGTTTGGAGTGGGCCCGCAGGAGGAGTGCGTGGTCGCACGACCCGGGGATGCGACGATGCAATCCCCGGCTGATCTGTATCATTTACCAAAAGCAAATCTAGGCGATTTAGAATAATATCTATTTTGAGCCGCACAATTCCCTTAATTAAGAGACCATCCATAAGACCTTCGAATTAAAAAATCTTATAAAATTCCTAACGTATAAAGAGGCACTAAAATTTCGCGGAGCAAACGTGTTTTCTCCCTTGGAAATTGACAATCCAACATGGCCTCAGCCTCGTGTGCGCACACTTGTCTGCAGCGATAGATCCGTCTCAGCGTGCCGGCTGTCGGTCTGCGGGTGAGCGTGGCGTTTGACCCGTCAGCGACGTGTTTACGTGTCCACCTCCTTCCTGCAATTCTCTGCCGTGTGGGCACGTTGGCCATCTGGTGCTTTCGTGTTCGTCTATGAAAACCCGCGACTGACCGGCCGACGCCGCCCATGCCACCACAACGCACGGCTTCCTCCTTCCCGGTATCACTTCATCTCAATTCTCAAACCTTCAGCTCAGGGTGAGCATGCACTCTTTCTGTAGCGCTGCTTCTCAATCTCAAAAGAACAGTAGGAGTAGTAGAGTACTATGTTGCTAGGTGTTCATATCATCGTGTTACTGAAACACACTGATTGCTTTTGACAGGCTAGCGTAGGTGATCCAGGATGCAGAAGAGGTCCACCAATAAGGGCGCCATGGGCGCAGCGAAGAAGGCGAGGGCCTGCACGAAACCTGCGGACACCAAGGGGGCGCCGGAGAAGGAGACGCAAGACACCGGGGGAGGGCATACAGAGGAGATAGAAACTCTCAATGTTTTCACTCTCGACATGGACACGCTCGAGTGTGCCATCTGCACTTTACCGTTTGATTCGCAGATATACACGGTAAGCATCTGATTTTTTTTTTTTTGCATTCCAGCATGATTATGCAGTACTCCAATTTTGGGCACTAGAAATGCCTATGTACTCTATTAATACAAGCATTTTCTCTGAAATGATTGATGATCAGTGCAGGAACGGGCATGCTGCGTGCGGCAACTGCTGCATGCATGAACCGGAGGTGCTCCTTCTGCACCGAGACCATCGGCGATATCCGGTGCCGGGCGATGGAGAAGATCCTTGCGGGCATGACCAGGCCCTGCAAGTACAGCAAGTACGGCTGCACTAAGGTCGTAACGTTCATTGAGATGAGGAAGCACGAGGAGACGTGTTCATACGGGCCGTACAGCTGCCCCTTCAACGGCTGCACCTACAACGGCGTTCAGCTCTACGACCACGTCCTGGATGGTCAGGCGACGAATGTCGAAGCCACCTACACCCTCCTCGGCACGAGGGTGACCCTCCACAGGGACACGCCCGTCCACGCGCTCCTCCATCGTGACGGGAAGACCATCTTTATACTGCTAAACGGCGGCGGCGTCCCGACGGGGCGCTCGCTGTCGATAGTCCGCGTGTGCCCGCGTCCCGGTCCCGACGAAGAAGAGGCGGAGAAGGTTGAGTACGAGATGGTGGCGAGGGGCGACGAGCCTGGGTCGCTCTCACTGACGACGCTAGGGATGCAGTACGTGCGCCGATTGGAGGGGTACCAGCCCGAACGCTTCTTGTTCGTGCCGGATGCTTTCTGGGGCTCCTCCGGCCGCATCACCGTCACCGTGTACGTCTGAATCTGATCGATGCGTTGTCGTCAAGGTCAGGTTAACTTTGCTGCTGCTTAACAGCTTAACAGGCGCATGCGATGTCCTTTGTATGTTGGTTAGGAGTAGCTAGCTACTCAATCTCTGATCCTGATGGATGGATCTTTTTGTTTTTGGGTGCACCCATGGGTCAGGCAGTGTAGTGGTGCTGCCATTCTGTGTGATAGCCGAGTTTGTAGGTGTGGTCTGGTGACTGTTTAATCCCTGCATCCTGGAGGATGGTGGCTCTTTTTGTTGTTGGGTGCTCCAGGCCAGGGATCAGGCATGTAATCTTCAAGTGTTCCTAGTTGTAAATACTCCAGTGTGTTGACATGGCAGGATCTTGCATGGCCGCTTTTGATTTGCCTTACCTGCTTTTATATGTAACACTGAGATATTACCATGATTCGATCATGTGACAATGCTCTAGCATTCGTCTCTGATCCCTTTTATCAGCTAGGCTAGCCGAGTACAACATCCACTCTGATCACTCGAGACGGAGATCGCCTGAAACAAACAAAGCCAACTGCCTCTTTACTTGGCTAGTCCTCGCTTGCGACAGGGTACAAGTATGCCAGCGTTTGTTAGTTGTAACGCAAGGTACATGTTCAGTTAGCAGAATGGAGAACACCGATGTGCTCCCTCAGTCTTTCTCTGAAACCATGTACCTAGGCCTCCTTCGAGTAAAATGAGTGAACTTACACACTGAAAGTAGTTGTCTAGATACATGTTTCACTGAAAGTAGTTGTGTAGATACATGTTTTTCAGAAGAAAATGGCAAAACATGTAAACAGAAGTAGTGGTAACAAGCAGAAGAATGTACAAACACAGTCCAGAACAGAAATCTCCATACACATCAATGTGGCCTTCTTTTTCACTAGCACTAAAGGAAGGCACATTGATTTGGCGAGAAGCAGAGTTGTTGTGTCCTGGTTCCCTGCGTTGGCATGTCAGCTGTGGCTTCAGAGCAGGCCGGGGATTAAACGCCGCCTCAGACTCCTCGAGGTGGACTGGTAAGAACGGGCCAGGAGTCCGGCGCTGATGCCGACGCCGAGGCAGATGCCTAGACTGATGCCGACGCCCACTCTGACGCCGGCTGTGAACCACGAGAGCTCGCTGTCCTCGTCTTCCAGGCCTGCCGCTCTCGTGTACAAGCCGTCGAGGTCGACGTCGCCGATGCCTGGCTCCGGTTTGTAGCACCGGTACTCCGATAATTCCTGAGCGCAAGATGCAGTTCAGATATTTCAGCAACAACAACATTGCAATCCAAACCGGATGAAATTGAGCACACTGAATTGGAATGTCTGTGACTCAAAAAGAAAAAATTGGCATGTCTGAAACTACCTGTGGATCATGCTTCTGGTCAGCAGGTGGCGTTTCTTTGGCGTCCTCGGCGTGCTCGCCGCATTCAGGGATGGGCTCCATGAAAGGCGCCTTCACCTGACGCCTCCTCCTGAGCCGCAGCTTCATCGCCTTGGTGAACACGATCGGGTTGCCCCGGAACAGGCCCGCGACGTACACCTCGACCATCGGCGACTTGGCGTCCTCGCCGGCGCCCTTCAGGAACCCCGACGACCCGCGCTGCATCGCGACCTGGCACTTCATGACCCAGCAGCCCTTCTTCTCCACCCCGCCGAGACCATCGGGCACGTCGCACATCTCCGTGATCCCGACGAGGAGCTTCTCGCCTTTGCCCACCCGGACCTCGAAGCGCACGCTCCCGGTCATCATCACGGTCTCCGTGCTCACGAAGGTGGCCTCCCGCGACGCCGCGTCCACGCAGTCCCTGCGGAGGGGGCACGAGACGTGGCCGTCGTCGTCGTCGGTGCCTGGCCTGTCGCCGTTCGCTTCCAGGACGGTGTCCGAGGTGAGCGGGGTGTGGGTGATGGTGAGAGTGTCCAGCATCGACTCGTTCAGCTCGCACCTGCTCAGCTTCAGATAGAAGACTCTGAGGCTGAGACAGGACGATGGTTCTGGTGTGAGCTTTGCAGCCTCTGGTTCTGGAATTTCACCCATGTTTCGGGAGAATCTGAAACGCAGTTGCTCAAATTGGACACTGGGATTGGATTTGGGGGATTTCAGCAGTTTCTGCAAGAACACAATTTTGTTTGCGGTGGTTAGTTTAACAGGTTCAGAGGTACGTCTGAAGAACTGCACCATGATAATTGCACTTGACTAGAATTTTTTCGTGTATAGCTGGTACATCTCTAGACTGACTATTCTGTGTAAGTGGATAATGGATGGACATCTATCATATCACTGAAAGGGAAAACATACAGAACTTCTCAAACGGAACACATGAAACATGATTAATTCCTGAATTTAACCGGCTCGGTGTCCCGAGAGGGTGCAGTACTGCAGTGTAAAGGTTTCTCTGAATTTCCTCTTACCTTGACAAACTAAGGAAACTACTGATGAACATCATTGAAGATTTTTAGAACATGTTACTCCCTCGGACCCAAATCTTGATAAATTTGAGTCAATTAATTTGAGTCGGAGGGAGTACAAGAAAGTAGGGTAAGATCAATCAAAAAATTCTTCAATATTAGGACTAGCACCTCTATACTCCAAACGATTACACAAACTGACTAACAGAATCACAAAGCACGGCTGTTTCCTCAAAAAAAAAAAAATCAGAAAGCTCCACTAGCATACAGCAGCAGCATCGGGAGAACCAAAGAGCGAGACGTCGATTTGGGGTTCGAGACTGAACTCTCACAACCAAATTAGCCATACCCAAATGATGAAACCTTTGTATTTCCAAGAACACCATTGAAGAACTCGGAATAGACTGAAAGAAGGATAGGATAGGATCACTTACCAGATTGAGCTCCTAGTACCACTTTTTTAAGCCAACCCAATCGCCTCTCTTTCCGTCTTCTCTCTCGTCCGATGGGGTACTGCAGTGTGCTAGTAAGATATGAGCATGGAGATTGGAGAAGAAGCTTCCTCTCTCTATATACATAAATATTTTTGGACCGAGCTGAGCCCCCGTAAATCCCTCAACTGACACCTCACACAATGGGCACCAACGTCCAAAAGCCACCTCTTCATGCATGACTACATAATTCCGTATTCCCGTTCGGCAATATATACAAGGAAAATGATTAATAAATGAAAAAAAAACTCGTGTGCCCACTTATTGTGTTCATTTTATTTTGCGCATGAGTAGCTCATCGGTAGGTAATGCTGTTGATAAATGCCCATGTGTAACTGATTTTGTCATTTTAATGTGGCTTCAATTCTTATTTATGTTTGGGAATTCAAAAGCTTATAATTTCGTTTAAAGAGTGGCATCCGATTGCTCTGGCTAATTAATAACATGACAAATGAATGGCTTACTGTGGTACTGTGTGCTTTTTCCATTTGATTTTCGTGTTGTTGTCATTTCAGGTGGCACAGAAAAGATGTCAATTTCCAGCCATGTAAAAAGAAGAGATGGATTTGGGTGGCCAGAAACATAAGCATGTATGGCCGTCCAGTTGGCCACCTCGTGTTCAAATATCTCAAACTGGGTAATGGCTACCTTGCGAGTCTACATCAACTATCTCTACCCACATATAGTTTGCTTCGACACGTTTGTGTAAATTATTAGATTTGCTGGATATCGAATTTTCTTCCCCATAAGTGAATGGTTGGTATTGGTACGGTGAACCGAGCATCACCACTAGTTTCTTCTTTACGACTAGTGCAACTATATGTAGATGAGATGTGAATATGTGATTGCTCGACTGTATTTTTGTTTTTTTAACCGCTCTAACTAGGGATGACAACGCATCAGCTCCCCGGTAGGGAGTGACTTCCCATTCCCATCGCATTCAACAATCCATGGGACTTTTTTCATGTCACCATTAGCCACAGATTCGGGGCGGGATTGAGTTTCCCATTAAGAAGTTGAATTCAGAAGATATTGTCTGAATTTCATGATCTTTCCGACACATAACTGTTAAGAATATATGTATATTCATGTATAGATTTTAGACACATATTGACTTTAGACTCAGGCTCATGGAAATTGATTTGGGTCATTTCAGTGCAACCTGTCTACATGTTGGGTTGTGGCCTTGTGTGTGTGTGTGTTGTGCTGGCCCATGAGGCCCATGTAACAGAGCATATATAGTGGTTCCTTCCTGGGAACCCTAGATCAACAAAGATAGGAGTTCCACCCCTCCCAGCCGTCATCTACAACCTACATGGTATCAGAGCCACCGGCGGTGGTGGCGGCTACGCCGGCGACAACCAAGGCAGCGATGATGGTGCTCCTGCAGTAGGCGATCTAAGGGGCTGTGCGTGGGTGCTGTGTGATCTCCTGCAGGTGGCAGCAGACCCAAAGGAGGTTGAAGGGAGTGTTGAAGCTGTGTTGCTGTGATTCGAGATGGACGATGAGTTGTCTATGGCCAAGGTGCTTGACAAGCTGGCCACTTTGCTAGCGGCAAAGACAGTAGATGGGGCATCTTCTGCTACATCTGAGGAAGGTAGGCAACCTTCCTCATATGGGGAGGTGCAGTATAAGCTTGAGCTCATGCCAAATGAGATCAAGCTGGATGGGGTTGGAAATTATCTAAGTTGGTCCAGGAGGGGTATGTTGATTTTGAGGACGAAATCGGTGGAAGAGTATGTGTTGGGAAAAGTCCTTGAGCCTGAAGAGAAGGAGGGACAGGAGTGGAAGAAATGGAATGCTACGGATTCACTAGTTCTCACATGGCTACTGAATTCTTTGACACCTGCTATTGCAGCTTCGGTGGAAGCGCTCTCAACGTCAACAGAGGTATGGGATGCCATGTCAAAGATGTATTCATGCAAGGGAAATGTTATGTTGGTCTCTCAAATTGAAGACACAATACATGATCTGACTCAAGGTGATAAAACAGTGACGGCATATGTGGGAGAGCTGAACCGTGCATGGGAAGATCTGGATCACCTTGCCCCCTTGCTACCGCCTCATCCTGAATGTGTGGCAGTACTAAATAAGTGGATTGAGGACAGTAGGGTGATGAAATTTCTGAAGGGACTAAACATTGCATTTGAGGGCAGCAGGGCTGCTCTAATGCATCTTACTCAATTGCCTACACTGGAAGAGTCAATATCAGCCATGGGACAGCAAGAAACAAGGATGAAACAGATTGAGAAAGTGGAGGTGGTACCTAATCCAGCTTACTATGTGCCAAATAGGCAGGAGACAAGAGATTGTTACAATTGTGGGGTAAATGGGCATCTAAGTGAGAAATGTCTTGCCCGAAGGCGTGGCCGTGGAAGAGGGTATGACAGAGGAAATTACAAGGGTGTTAGAGGCAGAAATGCAGGAAATTCTAGCAACTTCAGTTATCAATAGATTGCTAGAGCAAACATGTCGGTCATGGATGAAGGGCAAGGACAGTCCAGTTCGGGACAAAACAAAGTGAAGAAGGGAGAGCAGCAAATTGATACAAGCTTTGGAAACTTTTCCCACTTTGTCTACACTAATGAAGGTAAGATTGAAAGTGCCTCTATAGCTATAGATAGATTAAATTCATAGTGGGTATTGGATTCTGGAGCAACCAAACATGTTTATGGTAGCATTGTGGAGTTTAAATCATATTGCCCATGCCCTCCAATGCATCAACAAACAATTCAAACTGCTGATGGTACAACTCAGTCAATCAAGGGAAAGGGGGTAGTTCAATGTACAACAAATATTAAGCTATCATCATTCCTACACGTACCTGCGTTTCCTGTGAATCTGCTCTCTCTAAGTGCATTGGTTGATGAAATAGACTGTCGGGTAATTGTTGACAAATAGATGTTCCTCATTCAGGAGAGGCTGAGTGGAAGGAAGATTGGGACCGGAACCAGGCGTAGAGGCCTATGGTACATGGATCGTGATGAAGTCAGCAAGCAAGGAGGGTCTGCACTGGTTGCAACACTAGTGGAGAAGGAAAGAATTGCCATGATGCTTCATTGTAGAATGGGGCGTGTAGCGCTTGATAAAATGAGTAAAGCTTTTCCAGATGTTATGAGTGGGATTGATAAGAACAATCTTAAGTGTGGGGCATGTGAGTACGCTAAACACACTAGAAACACCTATGTGAGTAAGGGGCTCAGAAGTATATCCCCTTTTTTGCTTGTGCATTCTGATGTGTGGACATGCCCTATTACCTCTATTAGTGGGATGAAGTATTTTGTGACATTCATTGATTGTTATTCACGCATGACTTGGGTGTACCTCATGCGACATAAGGATGAAGTGATGTCCTGTTTTCAGAATTTCTATGCATATGTTGAAACTCAGTTCAAAGTGCAAGTCCAAATGCTTTGGTCTAACAACAGGACATAATACATTAACAAGAAGTTTGGGCAATTTCTATCTGATTGTGGTGTTCTACATCAGACATCGTGCCCAAACACTCCACCCTAAAATGGAGTGGCGGAGAGGAAAAATCGCCACATTTTAGAAGTGGCTCGTTCATTAATGTATACCATGAATGTGCCAAAAATTCTCTAGAGTGAGGCGGTGCTAACCGCTACCTTTCTTATAAATCGCTTGCCTTCAAGAATACTAGCTATGAGATCTCCTTATGAACTAATGCTCGGTGAGAACAAGTTTGTGGTTCATCCCAAGGTGTTTGGATGTACTTTCTTTGTTCGAGATCATAGGCCCTCAGTGACAAAGTTGGATCCTAGAGCCATTAAATGCATTTTCATTGGATATCCTGCTGGTCAGCGAGGATATGAATGTTGGAGTACCTCCGAGCGACGCACATTTGTCAGTCTTAATGTCACTTACTGGGAATCTAATCCCTTTTTGAAGGGAATATGTCCTGAGAAGCAATAATAAAGTTGTAATTATGTATATTCCAAGTATATGATAGATGTTTATTTTGCATGCTATAATTGTATTAATGCGGAAACGTTAATACATGTGTGTTTAATAAACAAATAGAAAGTTCCTAGTTATGCCTCTCTTTAAACTAGCTCGTTGATTAACAAGATGATCAAAGCTTCCTGATTATGGACATTGGATATCGTTAATAACAAGGTCACAACATTAGGGAAATGATGTGATGAACATTCATCCGAAGTATAGCATTACGATCAAAGTCATTGAGTTTATATTTCTATAACATCATACGAAGTAATCCTAGTCCTTAGATCATGAGATCATGTTAATCACTAACACTAGAGGAGTATCTTGATAACATCAAACGTCACACCGTAAAAGGGTGACTATAAAGATGGGTTCAGTGCTACGAAGGTTTTATGTAGAGGCTCATGGATCAAGAGTGGGATTTGTCTATCCCGATGGCAGATAGATATACTTTGGCCCCTCTCGGTGATATCACATTGAGAATAGCTTGCAAGCAAGTGATGTGATCACTAGAATGTTATATCACGAGAACAAGAAAAGAGTGCATGTCGGTAACAAGATCAAACTAGGTATTTGGATACCGATGATCAAATTTCGGACATGTAATATATCGTGAGACAAAGGGATTAAGTTACTAGCGTTAAAGGTTCTCACTGTTGGGGATATACTTTCCGGATATCCTCACAGTCCTCACTGACCAGGGTGGCCCACTTCGGGTTAGAGTTTTGCTTCACGGGCGGCCCAGTCAGGGAGAAGAGACGGAGTCCAATCCGGATACGGGAAGGCCCAGAAGACTTACCGACATAGGCCCATAGTGTAACTTGTAGTTCAAGATGTACTTTGTGTTGGGTCCGCAACATAGAAAACAAAAAAATTCCTACAGTGTGAACTACACGCCAAGATCTATCTACTAGGTACAAAGCAACGGGTGGACATACATCCAACGAGGACTTACCCTCGTAGACAATGAGCTTTGTTAACGAGTAGGAACTCGTGGTTGATATAGTCGTACACTTGCCAATCTCAAGATCATGATGAAGTCTAGCAGGTCCGGCTCCAGCACGTCCATCAGATCCAGCTCCAGCACCACCAAGTCCAGCACCGCAAAGCAGCGGTGCATCCATGATCGCACACACGTCCGGTACCCCGACAACCTACGTCCCTCGCTCCAGCAAAGCAGCGGAAGCAGTAACTCCTTTCCAGATAAAGCCACCGAAAACATGTATCTCGCTAATCCGAGACCATGGGGGAATAATACTAGAGGGGGAGAGAGATCCTTCACGAGGAGGTGTGAGTGTGAAGGTGTGAGAGGGGGCCTTTTATAGGAGGAGGGGAGGGTACCCCTCCCCATGGCCGGTGCCTCAAGGGGTGACCCTTCACCTCCTCATTCATGTGGTGGTAACTCCCTCCACATAAATTTGCCCCTTCACATTCTCTTTTAAAGTCTCCACTTTAAATGCATTAAATTTCTCCAAATTTAATGCTCTCTCATTTAATAAAACTATTTTATTATTTTTATTCAGAATTTTGTTAATTACTTTAATTAACAAACATTCACATAAAACCCCCTGCAACATTTCAATATTACATGCAGAACCAATTTCAGCAATTTCACCCGAAACAGTTTCGGTGTCTATTGAAATAATTCCAGTGCTTTCTTAAATCTTTATCTAAAACATATTTGCTCCAAATGGTGTCGGTATCCCTTAAGTGTGTCACCCTACGGTTCGCGAATAATGCAGACATGATCAAGACCCCTCTCCGATCAATAATCAGCAGCGGGACCTGGAGATCCATACTGACTCCTACACATTCAACGATGACTTCTGTGATCGTGAGAACCTTTAACGCTAGTAACTAAATCTCTTTGTCCCGCGATATATTACATGTCCGAGATTCGATCATCGGTATCTCCATACCTAGTTTGATCTCGTTACCGACATGCACTCTTTTCTCGTTCCCGTGATATAACATTCTAGTGATCACATCACTTGCTTGCAAGCTATTTCAATGTGATATCACCGAGAGGGCCCAGAGTATATCTATCCGTCATCGGGATGGACAAATCCCACTCTTGATCCATGAGCCTCAACATAACACCTTCGTAGCACTGAACCCACCTTTATAGTCACCCTGTTACGGTGTGACGTTTGATGTTATCAAGATACTCTTCCGGTGTTAGCAATTAACATGATTTCATGGTCTAAGGATAAAGATTACTTCGTATGATGTTATAGCAATATAAATATAATGACTTTGATCGTAATGCTATACTTCGGATGAATGTTCATCACATCATTCCACCAATGGTGTGACCTTGTTATTAACAACATCCAATGTCCATAATCAGGAAACCTTGATCATCTTGTTAATCAACAAGCTAGTCTATAAGAGAGGCATAACTAGGAACCCTTTTTGTTTATTAAACACACATGTATTGATGTTTCCGATCAATACAATTCTATCATGTAAAATAAATATTTATCAGAAACATGAATAAGATAATAACCACTTTATTATTGCCTCTTGGGCATATTCCCTTCACTTTGTAACCGACTCTTAGTCGTAGCCGGATAGATCTCTCCTGTAAACCCTAGGCCGGATATCTATATAAGCCGTCCTAGGGAGAGCCTTTAGGGCGACACAATAGTCTACAATCTCAACTCGCACAGGCGAACCCCTTGTAACCCATATTCCGGCTCTGCCGTATTACTGGATTGCTAGCAGGAGTAGGATCCGTCCAAAACCGGCGGATTCGAACCTGGGTAAACTTGTGTGCTCACCGTCCCGGAACACCATACATCTCACACCCCTCTCTTCCGCACGCCTCGAGGACCCCCTCATGGCGTACTTGTCATCAATCCGACAACATTTGGCGCCCACCGTGGGGCAAGTGAGCTTCAGATCTGCGTTCCGAGCGAAATCTGCAAGAATCGGAATCGGCGAGACTATCCGATAGTGGAGAAATCCGAGCCTAAAGCAGACCTGGCGGTCCAAGTTGAATCTGGAGTAGATCTCCCTGGAGAGACCGAATCCCAGATCGACCCACCCGCTGAAGTCGAAATCCAGGAGGAGCATAGCAACAACGATGGTTCCGGCTTTGAGGATGCCGGGACGGACAGGCCTTTCTTGAGATACACACTAAGACGCACGATGATGCAAAACTCAGGCGTAGACGAAATCCTCGAGACCATCAAACGTTTCGACGAAGCCTACTATGAAGACCACAGTTATCTCAGGAGGGGCGCGTCACACTTTGTCGGATATGTGGGCTCCGGCTCCGGCTCCGCCGATGCTGGAGATAACACCAACTCCGTGCTGGAGGCTATCGGAACACCACATCCATTTCATATTTTTTACTTACCAGAGATTTTATAAATAGGAAGTCTTCTAAGTACGGTTGCATCCACTATCACCTTTCATGGGTGCTTAAAACACCATGACTTGCTTGAAGGTGAGTAGAGTTTTTATTAGTATTTCAACATTCTCAATGACTATATGTACTAAATTTTCTATGTTTTAGGTGTGCGCGAACAAATTGAAAATGATTCTTCCATTCGTGAGGCGGTAAAAAATGTAGTACTTTTTAGCAGGGATGCTCAGAAACCGGCGAATGAACAGGACACCGTTGAACTACCTGTCTAAGTGTGATTCGTGAAATATATGTTCAACTATATGAAGCATAGGACACCCCAGCAAAGGATGGCAAATAAATTCAAAAAGGTCGATGTATAAATGATGGCAAATAAATTTATGAGATTACATGTTCGTGCACAGACACATTTTACTAAAAATAATATAGGATTGAAATGAGCATGACATGTAACTCTATAGACGTGTAATCAAACATAGATTATCATACGATTTATTTTAAATTTGATTTTTATGTTTGAAATATAGACGTGCATGTGACATGCACCTTTACTAGTTATGTTAGTTTTGCTGTTAAAATAGAATTAGCTAAAAATGATCTATTTGTAACAGCTCTCCTAAAAAGGTATATATGCAAAAAACAGCACCATGATGTACTAAAATATAATTCAAGTCAACTAATATGGATCAGAAGGAGTACTAAAATATAATATAGTCACTAAAACAAAACAAACCGAGTATCAAGATGGAGCCAGGTAGGGGTCGAACCTACGACTTTCCGCTTAGGAAACGGACGCTCTATCCACTGAGCTACAGGCGCCCTTGTTAAATTAAAACTCCATTTTTTTATATAACTGATAACTCCTTGCTTCTCATCCCCAGTTATTATTCCCCACTTCGTATTACCTTCTCCTGCTAGGCTGTCGCGATCTCGCCGACTCGCCCCGTCGCCCGGCTCCTCCTCTTCTTCGGTGACCATGATCCAAGCGGTGATGGTCATCAGCACTCTGGGAAAGCCCCGCCTTCTCAAGTTCTACAACTTCCAGGTCTCAAGCCCTCTCCATCCGTTACCCCTTTCTCCTCTCTCCTTGTTTCTCTGTATGTTCGTCAGTTCACGCGCTCTTTTCTCTCCACCTACCCACCAAGTGCTCGGTCAATTTCCCCACCTAGGTCAAGCTCTGTCGTTTGTTTCCTCTGTTCTTCTTTTCACGGATTAAATGGTGGATGCAGGATCCCGAGAAACATCAGGAGCTCGTCCGCGGCGTTTTTCAATGTGCGTGGACACTAGATTCGCTTTCCTGTTTTTTTTCACCCTTTGTATAGTGTGCTTGAGCTGCCGAGTGTCTTCTTGCAGTGCTGTCTGCGAGGCCGGAGGGCGTGAGCAATTTCGTTGAGACTGATGCAATCTTTGGACCGGTGATGTACCCTCTCAGTCTCAGGCTATCCCAGTATATTCTTATCCGGTAGTAAATCTTGCAAAGAGAGAAATGCTATGTAGATGCCAATAATGAACAAGGACTTTTGGAATCTTCTTGCTTTGGAGTATATTGGTTTATTTCCTGGAATTTCTGACCTGACTTGCCTATCTTAGTCAATCTGTATGCAAGTTGTGCTAACTACCAAGTATATATGCAAATGCTTCAGAAAACTCTTTAAAGGAAAGGGGGGAAAAGCTATTTAGCAAGTGTGGATCCAAAAAAATTAATAATCAGTTGTAAAATTAAATTAGTACTATGTAGATTAAATTTTTGTGAGGAAAAAACTTGAATTATCTGATTAACCTTGCAACTATTTTACCTTCATTGAGTTGTGAGAGGGGTAAAAGAACCTCTAATTTTCGTTTTCTCTTTGCAGGGAACAAAACTGGTCTACAAGCATTTGGCGACACTATATTTCGTTTTTGTCTTTGACGGCTCTGAGAATGAGCTCGCTATGCTCGATCTTGTACAAGGTAGCCTAAATCCTTATCAGCACAATTGTTTCTTCAGTTACTATGAGTGATAGGCACATGCACTGAAAGATGAGGCTGCATAGATCAGCATTAGGGACGAATTATGTTCAGTGTGTTACCATGCTACACATTAGTATTTGGCATGTTTTGGTACAGACCCAGTCTACTTCCTCACATGGATGTTTGGCTGATTAGTCAATGTTCAATGTTCATATACAATTTGCTTATACCTTTCTATTCTGTGTTTCCAACTCAAATTATGATTGTTGCTAAACACTTATGCATGTCACTGCAGTAGCACATTATTAACATGCATTATTTGTTCATCTAATACTGGGTGAAGTATTAAATCACTTTTCTCCTCTGTCACTTTAAGATCCTTTTATCAACTCTTTGAGTTGATCAACTAATCTTAAGAAGTGTTATGTTGTCACAGTATTTGTTGAAACATTGAATAGGTGCTTCAAGAATGTCTGTGAGCTTGACATTGTATTTAACTTCAACAAGGTACCATAATTCTCTTGTTTGGTAATTCTGTTCTGCATAGTCAACTGTTATGTTTCTCTCACCGAAAATATCAATTTCGGTTCCCTGCGAAAGAAAATCCACTGCAATTAAAAAATGAAGTTCACAACGTGTAGCATGTTCTTTGATTTGCTGCATTTAACAGATTTTTGACACTTGGATCTTATAAAATGCATATCCAAGTGCTCAATGTAACAAATACTTCAATATAACAAAATATATGTTGACGGCTTGCTGCATATATATCTATTTCACTTTCCACTACGGATCAAATTATCACAATTGAAATTCCAAGAAACATTTTCTGGCTAAAAGTATATGCTGTTAAGTCTGCATATCTATTTCATTATCCACTACCGACCAAATTATCACAGTTGAAATATCAGGAAGCATTTTCTTGCTAAAAGTATATGCTGTTAAGTATTGGGTCATGCTAGTGGCCACTGAAGTTCTGTAGTGTCTGCGCAGCGGGCAGCTCAAGGTTACAATGTGCTTACATATGAACAAAGGATCAAAAGCACAGTTGAAGTGGTAACTTAAGTACAATTCAGTTTGAAATACAAGTTAGGAAACATAATAATTCAAGTCTTCTCTAGATTTAGCATCGATAACTTAATATTAATTTGATCATCAGTGTCCAGTATTCCACTGTGAGATAGTTTGAAGAAAAATGCAGAAAGGGCCAACCCTATCTATCCTTAAACAGGGGATAAATAACATTTGTTACTAAGCAACGGTGACTGGTGGCAACGAGGCCGGATTGGCGCTATTGGGAGCGCCAGCACACGTTGTCAGCGTATTGGGGGTGGCTGCCCCCAGTGGCGCCTCCAATA
This sequence comes from Avena sativa, assembly GCA_916181665.1. NCBI lineage: Eukaryota > Viridiplantae > Streptophyta > Magnoliopsida > Poales > Poaceae > Avena > Avena sativa. The sequence continues at coordinate 693,092,851 of OV702289.1, forward strand.
GGATTTTTTTACGAAATCATACTAAACCGGCAAATTATTTGAAATTCTTAAAAAATAATTACATACTTAAATGAAAATTAACTTAAAAACCTAACTAAACGCTAGATCGAGCTGCGCTGGTCAAAGACGCTGTAGTCGAGCTCGCCGCCGCCGTTGTCGTCGAAGGCACAGAGCCGCTGCTGGACTCATCGTGCGTCGATGGTGATGATGCCCTAGTGCCTTGCCGACCACGCCTCCGCGTATTCACGGGTGGCTGGGGGCACCATGCTCGCCGACTCGAGCAGGGCGGCATTGAGGCCCGGCTCATTATCCGGGTCATTGGGGTGGCGCAAAGGCAAGGGGATGCGGAAGTTGGCCTCCCACACCAGTGCTGGCAGTTCCTTCTCCTTCAGCCGCCGGAAAGAAAGCCGGCCCTTGGCAGCGAGGGCAGATGCTCCTACTTCAGGGCCGTGGCTCCTCCTTCAAGGTGCGGAAGACGATGTCTGGTGCCGAACGCTGCGAGGACGAGGGCGACGGTGAGTTCCTCTACCGCTTGGGGACGAGGAGTAGTGTTGCCGGGCAGGAGGAAGATGACCGTGATGGCGAGCGGCGTGAGGAAGACGAGACGCGCCGTCGCCGTGTGGGAAGTGCCAGCGCCTGCCTGGCGAACCGGCGAGGCGAGGTGGGTGTGTGCATTAAACTACGCTGATCGCTTGGCCGGCGCTTTGTGTCGCTGCCAGAGCTGGCCCACCTGTCAGTATCTGACATGTCGCCGTTTGCCGGGCGTGTCTGGCACTCCCTTGCTGGTCCCTATGGGTTAGGGCTAGCCTGGGAGTGCCGGACATTTTACTGGGCTGTTCCAGACAAGTTGCTGCTATTTGGAGGCTGGCTGGGCGTTGATTTCTTGTCCGGCACCCGAATACCTGGGAGGGCTATTGTGAGGCCCACTGGAGATGCTCTAGGAAGCTCCAAACCTTTTGAAGCCTACGATGCTACTACCCTCTATCCCCTTCTTGCTGTAGTGTTTGAACCATGTAATTGTTGCAAGTGTCTATATATGTAGATATGTGCATTTTTTCTGTTCAGACAAAAACTCCATTCGTTCATCCCAACAGCCTGTTCTCCTGTCATAGTGATGACTGATGAGCAATACTACTTAAGAATAACCACCAATCCTCCTTTGCTCATGTAATTTGGAAATGCAGCTGCACACAGTTTTGGATGAAATGATACTGGGAGGACAAGTGATTGAAACAAGTTCAGAGCTTATCATGAAATCTGTAGAAGAGATTGTGAGGTTCTTACTACCTTGATACCTTCTGTCTTCACCCTCCATATCTTGTGGTCAGGCTCTTGTGCAATTCTAACAGCATTGCTCGCTACTTGATACAGGTTAGAGAAACAATCAAGCACGACCAGCCTCATACCAAAGTCGATCTCGGAGCGTTTCAGCCGCTGAAATTTTGCCACCGTTTTCAGGACAGACACTTTGGGAGACATGGGCAGAAGAGATCAGATTGGCGCTCAAGTTTACCTCCAGTGGCTGTCAGTTCTCTGAAATCTTGAGCATCTGCCATTCGATGTGGAAATTTATTGGCTGACATACACATCTTACTCTCTCTCGCCCAAGAGTTGTAAATTGTAACCTGAAATGTGAAGCTGGCGTGTCCAGTCTGTACTAGACTAGTCTAGTTATTGTAGCAGCGCAGAGTTCTTATTTTCGCCTTATTTTTCTGATGATATATGAGCAGTTTGAAGTTTCAGCTTGGATCTATATGTTACACCCTCCGTTCTGAATTATAGAATTTCTGGCATTTTTCTATACTTCTTTTGGCGTCTAACTTTTGTTCCGTGAAATACAAGTTTATGTCTCTGAATTAATTCAACGAACTGAGTTGGCTTCTGCAGCGGGGGTCCAGGACAGTGCTTTGTAACCGTGGTCGTGTTAGGAAGTTCGAAGATAGACCAGTCCTCTCGGGGAAAATGAAATTGACAACTATAGACAACTAGTTTTTTTTTTTTTTGGAGAATATAGACAACTAGTTGTCCACTAAACTTTGCACTCCTCGGTCTTCCTTTTCCTAATTTTTTTGGGTTTAAATAATGTGAAATAACTTTCAGCTCCCACGTGATCATTACTCTCTACTACTCCCTCCGTTTTAAAATATAAGATGTTTTAGCTTTGTGAATAAAGTATATCTAGACCTCTTTTAGTGTCTAGGTAGCTTTATGAATAAAGTATATCTAGACCTCTTTTAGTGTCTAGGTAGCTTTGTTTTGATCAGCCACCATCCTATTCACTTCCACGCTCACCATCCTATTCACTCCCAACAAGCTAGAATTCGTAGTATTTTTCAGAAACTTATATAGTTAGATTGATCTGTCCACACAATACATTTCTAACAGCAATATATACCTAAACTACTCCAAAACAAAAGAATTTGATACTACAGGTCATCATAGAACCATGTAGTATTGTAGTGAGTAGAACCATGTAGTATTGTAGTTATTTGTTATAGGTCAGCTCTTCGTCTCTTTGCACCGGTGAAATGCACAAGGACATCCTCGTAGCTATACTTCTCTGTGATTTCCATCTCTATGTTGACTAGCAAGTTGTTGGCAAGAAATTCATCCTCTATCTTATTGTGCAACCTTGTTTTAATAATCTTGAAAGTTGAAAATGCAGTTCAACACTTGTTGTAGAAATTGGAAGAGTCACAAGCAACCTGAGAAATTTATCAATCAAGTTGATATAGAACAGTGGCGGAGCTAGCACAAGAATTATGGGAGGGGCAAAATGTGAACTATGAATATTTGGGGGGGCAAATTAGAGTATTTTCTTTGATCTAAGTTCTAAAAAAATATTTTCTTCAATGAATATACAAAGTTTGGGGGGGCGGTGGCCCCCCCTGAGCTATACATAGCTCCGCCACTGATATAGAATGTCTCCAGAGATCAGAACATCAACTATATTGGTTGTATATATCCCGTGCAACCATCACCAGCTGGTTGCACCCAATAACCAAAGCTTCTATTGGCTACAGGTAAGACCACATACAGGTCCAATGGGTAGCGAGGGAGATGACATGTATAAAAGATGAGGACTTTGCATCGTTAAAGATAGTGTCATTGCGCACGTTTCAGATGGCCTATAGTAAAGCACAAACTCTTACTCGAATGTGTACTTTATATTTCTTATTAACACCCATAAGCCAATTCCCAAACAAATTGTAAATTTTGAGGTGGAGGTAAATTTGTCTCCATATGATATATGTGCCAAATAATCCTGACATGGCATGTAATAAACAAATATTGTATTGCTTCATCTTGATTAAAAAACAACACTTCTTACTACCATGCCAATTCCTTTTAGCTAGATTATTCTAGTGAGAAGCACTTTTTGATATAAGAATCACATAAAAATCTTGATCTTTAGTGGTACAATCATTTTCCAACTATATTTACCGACAAAAACTGTATAATCATTCGTGTAATCTAAATGCAATGATTTGACCGAAAAGGAATCTGAAGTTGTGAGTTTCTACGCAAAAAGATCCGTTTGCACTAGTAGCTGGACATCCATGAGTCCGCGGACTAAGTGCAACCATCGTGTCCACTTATTATTGTGAAGGCTCTTCTAAAAACTATAGAGGAGTATGGGACATAACATTTGCCACTGAAACTTGTTTTCATTGAGAAATGTTATATAAAGAGGAATATTATTGTGCTAACGGTGTATCTCCTAACCAAGTATCTTCCCAAACTGTGTGCTCTCACCTTTACCAACTTTGAAGAAACCTATACTAAAGAAATCTTCCTTTACTTTCATAAGCCCTTCCAGAAGGGAGAATCAGTTGGATTTGATTTAACTTGAGAAAACTTTATGAATGCAAGTATTTGTTATGTATGAGTTCTTGCCATACACCCGTTTCAATTACCAGTTTATGAAGCCACTTGCTAAGTAATACATTTGTTCTTCAGTAAAATTTCGATCTCAAGCCCTTCTTGATCATTTGGCCTACAAATTATGTTTCATTTTAAAAGTCTATACTTTCATTTATGGACATCACTTTGCCAGAAAAATCTTGATAAAATAGTCTAGTCTTTCCCATACCCCTATGGGTATTTCAGAGAAAGATAACATGAACATCGAAAAACTTGTAAGAACTGAATTTCACATGACTTATTTTCACACTTTGATTGATGTGGTCGTGGCTCGATCATGGAAATTTTCCAAATTGATGCGAAGAATGTTTTCCTTCATAGTGACCTAGATGAGGAAGTTTATATGTAGCCACCTTCAGGTGCTGAGATTCCCTCGGGTCAAGTATATCATATTTGAAAGCCTTTTATAGGCCAAAAACAAGCCCCTGATGCTTGATTTGAGCGGTTTAGTGTGATACGAGTTGATGCTTATCTTCTAGTGACATTATCATGCCCTTTTCAATCATACATATGAGCATGGTTGGCTTTGCGTCTACTCTATGATTATATGAGATATTGAGTACATCGATGTTGCTAAGGAAAATTTGTGTGAGCAATTCAAGATGTCTGTTTTGGGGTCTCTCGGCTATTTTGTAGGAATTGAGGTTGATCAGAGTAGTGAATATGTTATTGTTGAAAGGACATAGATGCCATCTAGAGGGAGGGTGAATAGGTAGTTTAAAACTTGTACGAGATAAGCTTAACAAATATGGAATAAAACTAGCATTTACTTTGTCAAGCACAAAGCCTATGCATACTATGGTTTACTTATGTGCACCAACAACTTATGCTAAGCAAGACAAGCAACAAGGTGATAGAAATATAGATTACTTCAAGCACGATGGATATCACAATGTAAAGTGCATAAGTAAAGGGCTCGGGTATAGAGATAACCGAGACACGCGGAGACGAAGATGTTTACCAAAGTTTCTTACTTTTGAGGTAAGTACGTCTCCATTGGAGGGGTGGACGGTACTAAGACCACTAACGGCACAAGAGTCATCACCCTATTCTCCCGAGCACCAGTCGCGGCAAGCACCCGGTCCACTATGGGACACTTGAGGGCGGTCACCAAACCCGTACAAGATTGGGGCAATCACCACAACTTAATTGGAGGCTCCTAATAATCACCGCCAAGGCCACTAACTTGGGGAGATCTCCATAACTTAATTGGAGGCCCCAAGAACTCACCACAAAGGCCACTACACCGTCTAGGGTTCCAAGAACCTAAGAGTAACAAGCTTTTTGATTTCACCAACCAAATCCTCTAAGGAGAACTAAAACTGATGCACCTAATGCAATAGCAAGTCCTTCACTCCCAAATTCCACCAAATCTGAGAGGGAGAATACAAGAGGAAAACCACAAAAGTCTCCAAGATCTAGATCTCAAGATGTTCCCCTCACTCAGAGGAGAGATGGATTGGTGGAGTTGTAGATCTAGATCTCCTCTCTCTTTTCCCTCAAATAGATGCAAGAATCATGGGAGAAAGAGGGAGAGGACATGCTCAAGAGGATCAACAATGGAGGAGGGAAATGAGCTCAAAGGGATAAGATCCAATGGAGAAGAAGGGTCCCTTTTATAAGGGAGAGAAATCTGCCCGTTGGGAGTCTACGACAGTCGGTACTACCGGTCCAGGCAACGGTAGTATCGAACATGTCTGGTACTACCGGCCTGGTACCAGAGTACATAGCCGGGCAGAATTGCAGGGAAAACAGGGTAGTTGGGCTGTCCTAATAGACCATTGGTAGTGTCGGGTCCAGGAGCAATACTACCGCTTAACGGTAGTGCTAGGACATGGAGCGGTACTACCGCTGGACTTTGATAGAGGTGGTATTGGATGCTCCATAGGAGGAGACCCAGCTCATAGCTAGGTTCAGATTTGACCGGTACTTAAAGATCTCCCCAAACTTGGAATCAAGCCAGGCGGGATCAAATAATCCCTTGCAATTATTTGATACTGTGGATATTGTAGATCACTGTGGTGCCATAACATGTAACACCGCGGTGCGTAGCTTCTTGTTGGTATCCTCCAGAACAGTGATGCGACTGTAGCACCAGCGCAAATCAGATTGCAAAGTGTCCACTTTATTTGCAAGTTTAGTCACCAATGGGAGAAGATCATCCTTCTTCTCTATCTCCTTGAGACGGTGACGGAATTCAACACGATGGAGTAGCTCCTGCTTCTGATATATCTCCAGTGCTCGCACGCAGTCCTTGGTCCTAGGAACAACTTCTTCCTCATCCATAATTGATGGATCGGGGAAGTAGAAACTGAAGGAAATATGCCCTGAAAGGCAATAATAAAGTTGTTATTATATATTCCTTATACATGATAGATGTTTATTTTACATGCTAGAAATGTATTGATTCGGAAACATCAATACATGTGTGTTTAATAAACAAAAAGGGTTCCTAGTCATGCCTCTCTTATAGACTAGCTTGTTGATTAACAGGATGATCAAGATTTCCTGATCATGGACATTGGATGTTGTTAATAACAAGGTCACACCACTGGTGGAATGATGTGATGAACATTCATCCGAAGTATAGCATTACGATCAAGTCATTATGTTTATATTGCTATAACATCATATGAAGTAATCTTTATCCTTAGACCATGAGATCATGTTAATTGCTGACACCGGAAGAGTATCTTGATAACATCAAACGTCACACCGTAACATGGTGACTATAAAGATGGGTTCAGTACTACGAAGGTGTTATGTTGAGGCTCATGGATCAAGAGTGGAATTTGTCAATCCAGATGACGGATAGATATACTCTAGGCCCTCTCGGTGATATCAAATTAGGATAGCTTGCAAGCAAGTGATGTGATCACTAGAATGTTATATCATGGGAACGAGAAAAGAGTGCATGTCGGTAACAATATCAAACTAGGTATGGAGATATCGATGATCGAATCTCGGACATGTAATATATCGAGAGACAAAGGGATTTAGTTACAAGTGTTAAAGGTTCTCACGATCACAGGAGTCATCGTTGAATGTGTAGGAGTCAGTACGGATCTCCAGGTCCCGCTGCTGATTATTGATCGGAGAAGGGTCTCGATCATGTCTGCATTATTCGCGAACCATAGGGTGGCACACTTAAGAGTTACCGAACACCATTTTGGAGCACATATGTTTCAGACGAAAGAATTGCAAAGCGCGGGAATTGTTTCAATAGAAACCGGAAATTGTTTCGGGTGAAATTGCAGAAGGTGGTCCTGCATGTGATATTGAAATATTGCAAGGGGCTATATGTGAATGTTTGTTAATTAAAGTAATTAACAAAATTCTGAATAAATTTAATAAAAAGAGTTTTATTAAATGAGAGAGCATTAAATTTGGAGAAATTTAATGCATTTAAAGTGGAGACTTTAAAAGGGAATGTGAAGAGGCATTTTAATGTGGAGGGGGTTACCACCACATGAATGGGGGAGGTGAGGGGTCACCCCCCCATGCGCCGGCCATGGAGAGAGGGGGCACCCCCTCCTCCTATAAAAGGCCACCCATTCCCTCCTTCATCCACACACCTCCTTGTGAAGGATCTCTCTCCCCCTCTAGAATTATTCCCCCATGGTCTCGGATTAGCGAGATACATGTTCCCGGTGACATTTCGTCTGGAAAGAGTTGATGCTTCCGCTGGATCGCTGGAGCGAGGAGGTGGAGGTTGTCCGGTGGCTTGAACGTGTGTGCGAGTGCGGATGCGCCGCTGAGTTGCGGCGCTCGGCCTTCCTCACGATCTTGAGATCGGCAAGTGTACGACTACATCAACCACGAGTTCCTACTCGTTAACAAAGCTCGTTGTCTACGAGGGTAAGTTCTCGTTGGATGTATGTCCACCCGTTGCTTTGTACCTACTAGATAGATCTTGGCGTGTAGTTCACACCGTAGGAATTTTTTTGTTTTCTATGCTGCGGACCCAACAGAAACCGTTCCTCCACTCTTCTTGAGGATTCACTCTCATACGAGCACAAATGGTAGGCTTCAAGAGTGGCACCGTTGCTCTCTTGCTTGCACCTGCACCAATATTAGGTAATTACTTACGCTTGTGTGGACTAGAGTCCGTGGCGATGGACTTGACCGTCTTCACACGCCCTTTTCAATGCGGCTTGTGGCCTTCTCTCTCTTGTTGAGCTCCCTTCATTGTCACCCAGTTGATCTCCGAGGGATCATAGACATCACGACAGATATAGATGTCACTCCAATCTTCATTGGGATCGTTGTTGTAGAGGCTTGGCTCGACGTACTCCTTGTACCCCGGGCTAAACCTCTCCACCTCCTCATTGTCATCCTCCATGGACGGGCTGCGAGAGCGGTCCCTGGAAGGAGCGATGAGACCCAGGGATTTCCCACGGCCTGGGACGGGATATCGCGTGGCTAGATTGGTTCCTGGTGATTATGATTGGAGAGAAACACAATGGCAGTATATAAGAGGGTCAGAGGTCGGTAAAACTCATGAGAAACACCAAATTCACGCGCAAGAAAAGAATCTTAATGGAATAGGGAACGAAATCGCGAATTTGGAGAAGTCCTGCCGCGTAACGACCAACTATACGAGCGCGGCCCGTATAGCTCTGGCCATATAGTTGGTTCCGGCCAGATATTTCCAAATATCTCGAGTCCAGGTTGATTAAGTTACCAACTCGGAACCGACAAAACCGTTTTTTTATAAAAAAAAGAAAAAGGAATCGAAAATGTCTGAGAGTTTAACGACCAACTATACGATGGGAGGATTTTCTCCGTCCGTATAGTTGCGACCGTATAGTTTCTAGACATCAAAAATCGAAAATGTCTGAGTGTTTAACGACCAACTATACGGCGGGAGGACTTTCTCCGGACGTATATTTGCGACCGTATAGTTTCCAGACATCGAAAACAATTTCACGAAGAAGGTACAGAAAGTTTAACGACCAACTATACGGCGGGAAATTTTTCTCCGGCAATTGCTGCATATTTCGATTATGAGATTTGGCAGATGGATGTCAAAACGGCGTTCCTTAATGGTGACATTGAGGAAGAGTTGTATATGGTACAACCCAAGGGTTTTGTCGATCCTAGTGATGCTGACAAGGTATGCAAACTTCAGCGCTCCATTTATGGACTGAAGCAAGCATCCCGGAGTTGGAATCAGCGTTTTGATAAAGTAATCAAAAACTTTGGATTTATACAAACTTATGGAGAAGCTTTTATTTACAAGAAAGTGAGTGGGAGCTCTGTAGCATTCCTAGTACTATATGTAGATGACATATTGTTGATTGGGAATGATATAGAACTTCTTAATAGCGTCAAAACCTATTTGAATAATAGTTTTTCAATGAAGGATCTTGGCGAAGCGGCATATATTCTAGGCATCAAGATTTATAGAGATAAATCAAGACACCTAATAGCGCTTTCACAAAGTACATACTTAGACAAAGTTCTAAAGAAGTTTAGAATGGAAGAGAGCAAGAAGGGGTTCGTGCCCATGTTGTCAGGTAAGACCTTGAGTAAGACTCAAAGTCCGGCTACGGCAGAAGATAGAGAAAAGATGAATAATATTCCCTATGCCTCGGCCATAGGTTCTATCATGTATGTCATGCTGTGTACAAGACCGGATATAGCACATGTTGTTAGTTTGACTAGCAGATATCAAAGTGATCCTGGAATGGAGCACTGGACAGCGGTCAAGAATATCCTAAAGTACCTGAATAGGACTAAGGATATGGTTCTTTCTTATGGAGGTGATGAACAGCTTGTTGTAAATGGTTACACTGATGCTAGTTGGAACACCGATCAGATGACTCGAAGTCACAGTATGGATACGTATTTATTTTTAATGGTGCATCAGTGAGCTGGAGGAGTGCCAAGCAAAGCGTTGTGGCGAAATCTTCAACTGAATCGGAATATATAGCTGCTTTGGAGGCTGCACAAGAAGCCATATGGATGAAGGAGTTCATTACTGAAGTTGGCATGGTTCCCAGTGCGTTGGACCCGATGGCCATCTACTGTGACAACACAGGTGCCATAGCTAATGCACAGGAGCCAAGGTCACATAGCAAGCTGAAGCACATCAAGCTACGTTTCCATGCTATTCGCGAGTATGTCCGAGATGGTGACATAAAGATTTGCAAAGTACACACGGATCTGAATGTGGCAGATTCGTTGACTAAACCTCTCCCTAGAGCAAAGCATGACCAACACCAGAACGCCATGGGTGTTAGGTTTATTACCATATAATCTAGATTATTAACTCTAGTGCAAGTGGGAGACTGTTGGAGATATGCCCAAGAGGCAATAATAAAAGTGGTTATTATTATATCTTTGTGTTTATGATGAATATTTACATCCCATGCTATAATTGTATTATAAGGAAACACTAATACATGTGTGTTTTGTAAACATAAAAGAGTCCCTAGTAAGCCTCTTGTGGAACTAGCTTGTTGATTAATTGATGATCATGGTTTCCTGATCATGGACATTGGATGTCATTAATAACAAGGTTATATCATTAGGAGAATGATGTGATGGACACACACCCATAGTAAGCGTAGCATAAGATCAAGTCATTTAGTCTGTATTGCTATAAGCTTTCAAATGCATAGTAACCTAATCCTTCGACCATGAGGTTATGTTAATCACCATCACCGGATGGGTACTTTGATGACATCAAACACCGCTTCGTAACTGGGTGGTTATAAAGGTGTCATTGGATATTCTGAAAGTATGTGTTGAAGCGCATGGACCAAGATTGGGATTTGTCCATCCATATGACGGATAGATATGCTCTGGGCCCTCTCGGTGGAATGTCATCTAGTTAGCTTGCAAGCATGTGACTAGGTCACAAGGGATGACATAACATGGAACGAGTAAAGAGTGCTTATCAGTAACGAGGTAGAACTAGGTATGGAGATACCGACGATCAAACCTCGGATAAGTATAATATCGTGTGACAAAGGGAATTGGTTTCGTATGTTAATGGTTCTATCGATCACAAAGTCATCGTTGAGTATGTAGGAGCCGTTATGGATCTCCAGATCCCGCTGATGGTTATTGATCGGAGAGGTGTCTCCATCATGTCTGCATATTCACGAACCGTAGGGTGACACACTTAAGGTTCGAAGTTGTTTTAAGTAGATATGGAATGTGTGTTGGAAACCGAATGTTGTTCGGAGTCTCGGATTGGATCCGGGACATCACGAGGAGATCCGGAATTGTCCGGAGAATGAGATTCATATATTGGGGATCATTTTCTAAGTTAGGAAATGTTCCAGAGTATTTGTATGAGGATTCTAGAAGGTTTCAGAATGTTCCGGAATGTTCTAGGAGATTTCTTGGAGTTTGCTTGAAAACCAAGAAAGGATCAAGGAGTCCTTGTGGGGCAAGACAAGGAGTCGTGGGGGAGGAGGACTCCTCCCTCCCTCCCAATCCGCCGGCCAAGGAAGGGAGGAGAGTCCTACTAGGACTCCCCCTCCCATGGCGCCTCCCTCCTTTAAATAGAGGGGTGGGGGCGCCACCCCCTTGCTCCCTCCACTCCAAACCCTGGCCGCGCCTCTCTCCTCCTCCTTCCCTCTGCTCAGGCTTAGGCGAAGCCTTGCAGAATTCTCTACTTCACCACCACCACACCGTCGTGCTGCTGGGATTCCGTGGAGAAGATCTACTACCTCCGCTGCTTGCTGGAACGGGGAGAGGAAGGTCTGCTTCGACTCCGCACGTGTGACTGACTGCGGAAGCGCTGCCGGAATGCGGCGCCGGAAGGATCGTCCACACGATCTTGAGATCGGCAAGTGATCGACTACATCAACCACGAGATCCAATCTCGTAACGCTTTCGGATCTACGAGGGCTAGTACATATCTATCTCGTTGCACATGTCTAATAGATTAGATCTTGGCTTTTATCTAGATTAGATCTGGGTTTTGTTCGTTCTTGCGGTAGAATTTTTTTGTTTTCCATGCTACGAACCCATCAGTGGTATCAGAGCCTTGTCTATGTGTAGATCTGTTGCACGAGTAGAACACAATGGTTTTGTGGGCGTTGGTGCTCGTGCCGTCTTTTGCTTTGTGTACTTTGCATCTTGCGGTATGGTGGGATGAAGCGGCTCGGGCTAACCTTACATGTCATCGCACATGAGACTTGCTCCACGCTTGACGTGTAACTTGCTTTGCACAAGTGGCTTTGCGGGTGTCTGTCTCTCCCACCATAGTATAGATCCAATCTACACTTTGCACTTGATAGCACTTGTATCAACGTTGTGGTTCAGTTTCATAAATAAGATCCGTTCTTATTCGAAAGCCCCAAACCACGTAAAACTTGCAAAGAAAATTAGAGGCGTCTAACTTGTTTTTGCAGGGGTTTTGTGATGTGATATGGCCATCATGTGATTGTGATTATATTTGATGTATGCAATGATCCTTATTGTAATATGGCAACCGGCAGGAGCCTAATGGTTGTCTTTAATTCTGTTAAGACTTGCGTGTCTATTCATCTTGTAATAGCTTTATTCCAAGTAGTTGTAATAGTTGCTAGTGATGATGGACAACCATGAAGCGGCGCCACTGACCTTGACGCAATGCTGGTGATGATGGAGATCATGTCCGTGCTTTGGAGATGGAGATCAAAGGCACAAGAAGAAAGGGCCATATCATATCACACTAATTATGAATTGCCTATGATGTTAATACTTTATGCATCTTGTATTGCTTAGATCGCGACGGTAGCATTATAAGATGATCCCTCTCACTAAATATCAAGTAATAAAGTGTTCGTCCTTAGTTGGCACCGTTGCTAAGACTCGTCGTTTCGAAGCATCTCGTGATGATCGGATGTGATAGATTCTACATGTGCGTACAACGGGTGCAAGCCAGATTTGCACATGCGGAAACTAAGGTTAATCTTGACGAGCCTAGCATGTATATACATGGTCTCGGAACACGGAATACCGAAAGGTAGAGCATGAGTCATATAAATGATATGATGAACATAAAGATTGTTCGCCGATGAAACTACATCTTCTCTCGTGAAGATCTGACTTGGTGTAGTGAACTTGGTTCGTGTAATCACTAAGACAATGTGAGGGATGTTGTTTTGAGTGGGAGTTCACCTAGTTAATTTAAGAATTAAAATTGAACTCAATTTATCATAAACTTAGTCTAAACTACTTGCAAATTTGCTGTAGATTATGGCGAACCTCTCCATCAATTTCAATGCGTTCCTAGAGAAAGAAAAGCTTAAGAACAATGGAAACAACTTCACGGACTGGCTCCGTGGTCTGAAGATTGTCCTCAGGGCTGGTCAGATGACCTATGTGCTCGAAGCACCGCTAGGTGACCCACCTGCAGATGATGCCACCGATGACGTAAAGAATGTTTACGCCACTCGGAAAAATCATTACTCCACAATTCAGTGTGCCATCCTGTATGGTTTAGAAACGGAGCTCCAGAAGCGTTTTGAGCACCACGACCCGTTCGAGATCATTAAGGAGCTCAAGCTCATTGTTGAGACTCACGCGGCCGTGGAGAGCTATGAGGCCTCCAAAAAGTTCTTTAACTGTAAGATGGAAGAGGGAAGCTCCGTTAGCGAGCACGTGCTCACCATGTCTGGGCATGCAAACAAGCTCCAAGAGTTGGGGATAACGATTCCTAATGAGTTAGGGATTCACCGTGTCCTCCAATCACTGCCACTGAGTTATAAGAACTTTGTGATGAACTACAATATGCACTGCATGAACAAGACGTTGCCTGAACTATCGTCCATGCTGAAAACTGCTGAAGTGGAGATCAAGAAGGAGCACCAAGTGTTGATGGTCAATAAGACCACCAATTTCAAGAAACAGGGCAAGCCTAAGAAAAAGGGCAACTTCAAGAAGGATGGCAAGAAAGCTGCCGCACCTGCTAAGAAGCCCAAGGCTGGTCCTAAACCTGAAACTGAATGCTTCTACTGCAAGGGTGCTGGTCACTGGAAGCGTAACTGCCCCAAGTACCTGGCGGATCTGAAGAACGACAACATCAAGAAGAAAGGTATATTCGATATACATGTTATTGATGTGTATCTTACTAGTAATCGTAGTAGTGCCTGGGTATTTGATACTGGTTCGGTTGCTCATATTTGTAACTCGAAACAGGAGCTGCGGAATAAACGAAGACTAGCGAGAGACGAGGTGACGATGCGCGTTGGAAATGGCTCCAAGGTTGATGTGATCGCCGTCGGCACGCTCCCTCTACATCTACCATCGGGATTAGTTTTAAATTTAAATAATTGTTATTTGGTGCCTGCGTTAAGCATGAATATTATATCTGGATCTTGTTTATTGCGAGACGGTTACTCTTTTAAGTCTGAGAATAAAGGTTGTTCGATTTATATGAGTAATATCTTTTATGGTAATGCACCTGAGATGAATGGTTTATTCTTATTGAATCTCGATAGTAGTGATACACATGTTCACAACATAGATGCTAAACGAATAAAATTGAATGATAATTCTACATACATGTGGCATTGTCGTCTTGGTCACATTGGAGTAGAGCGTATGAAGAAACTCCATTCTGATGGACTTCTTGAATCACTTGATTTTGAATCACTTGAAAGATGCGAAGCATGTCTAATGGGAAAAATGACTAAGACTCCATTCTCTAGAATAATGGAGCGAGCTACAGACTTATTGGAAATAATACATACCGATGTGTGCGGTCCAATGAGTGTAGCATCGCGTGGTGGATATCGTTATGTTCTCACTTTCACGGATGACTTAAGTAGATATGGGTATGTCTACTTTATGAAACATAAGTCCGAAACTTTCGAGAAGTTTAAGGAATTTCAAAGTGAAGTGGAAAATCATCGTAACAAGAAGATTAAGTTTCTGCGTTCTGACCGCGGAGGTGAATATCTAAGTTATGAGTTTGGCATGCATTTAAAGAAATGTGGAATACTTTCGCAGTTGACACTGCCGGGAACACCACAGCGTAATGGTGTGTCCGAACGTCATAATCGAACTCTCTTAGATATGGTTCGGTCTATGATGTCTCTTATAGATTTACCGCTATCATTTTGGGGCTATGCATTAGAGACAGCCGCATTCACTTTAAATAGGGCACCATCTAAATCCGTTGAAACGACACCGTATGAATTGTGGTTTGGTAAGAAACCTAAATTGTCGTTCCTTAAAGTTTGGGGTTGCGAAGCGTATGTAAAGAAGTTAGAACCTGATAAGCTTGAACCCAAAGCGGAGAAATGCGTCTTCATAGGATACCCTAAAGAAACAATTGGGTATACCTTCTATCATAGATCCGAAGGCAAAGTTTTCGTTGCCAAGAATGGATCCTTTCTTGAGAAGGAGTTTCTCTCGAAGGAAGTGACTGGAAGGAAAGTAGAACTCAACGAGGTTATTGAACCTTCTCTCGGAGTTGAGAGTAGCGCAGCACCGGAAGATGTTTTTGTGCCGCCTGCACCAATTGGAAAGGAAGCTAATGATGGTGATCATGAAACTTCGAACGAAGTTACTGCTGAACCTCGCAGGTCAACGAGGGTTTGTACCACTCCTGATTGGTATGACTCTGCCTTGAACGTCATGTTGGTGGACAACACTGATGACCCTGCGACATATGAAGAAGCTATGGTGAGCCCAGATTCCGACAAATGGCTAGAAGCCATGAAATCCGAAATGGGATCCATGTACAAAACCAAGTATGGACTTTGGTGGACTTACCGGATGGTCGTAAGGTTGTCGAGAACAAATGGATTTTCAAAAGAAAAACAGATGCTGATGGTAATGTTACTGTCTATAAAGCTCGACTTATCGTGAAAGGGTTCCGACAAATTCAAGGAGTTGACTACGATGATACTTTCTCACCAGTAGCAAAGCTAAAGTCTGTGAGGATTTTGTTAGCAATTGCTGCATATTTCGATTATGAGATTTGGCAGATGGATGTCAAAACGGCGTTCCTTAATGGTGACATTGAGGAAGAGTTGTATATGGTACAACCCAAGGGTTTTGTCGATCCTAGTGATGCTGACAAGGTATGCAAACTTCAGCGCTCCATTTATGGACTGAAGCAAGCATCCCGGAGTTGGAATCAACGTTTTAATAAAGTAATCAAAAACTTTGGATTTATACAAACTTATGGAGAAGCTTTTATTTACAATAAAGTGAGTGGGAGCTCTGTAGCATTCCTAGTACTATATGTAGATGACATATTGTTGATTGGGAATGATATAGAACTTCTTAATAGCGTCAAAACCTATTTGAATAATAGTTTTTCAATGAAGGATCTTGGCGAAGCGGCATATATTCTAGGCATCAAGATTTATAGAGATAAATCAAGACACCTAATAGCGCTTTCACAAAGTACATACTTAGACAAAGTTCTAAAGAAGTTTAGAATGGAAGAGAGCAAGAAGGGGTTCGTGCCCATGTTGTCAGGTAAGACCTTGAGTAAGACTCAAAGTCCGGCTACAGCAGAAGATAGAGAAAAGATGAATAATATTCCCTATGCCTCGGCCATAGGTTCTATCATGTATGTCATGCTGTGTACAAGACCGGATATAGCACATGTTGTTAGTTTGACTAGCAGATATCAAAGTGATCCTGGAATGGAGCACTGGACAGCGGTCAAGAATATCCTAAAGTACCTGAATAGGACTAAGGATATGGTTCTTTCTTATGGAGGTGATGAACAGCTTGTTGTAAATGGTTACACTGATGCTAGTTGGAACACCGATCAGATGACTCGAAGTCACAGTATGGATACGTATTTATTTTTAATGGTGCATCAGTGAGCTGGAGGAGTGCCAAGCAAAGCGTTGTGGCGAAATCTTCAACTGAATCGGAATATATAGCTGCTTTGGAGGCTGCACAAGAAGCCATATGGATGAAGGAGTTCATTACTGAAGTTGGCATGGTTCCCAGTGCGTTGGACCCGATGGCCATCTACTGTGACAACACAGGTGCCATAGCTAATGCACAGGAGCCAAGGTCACATAGCAAGCTGAAGCACATCAAGCTACGTTTCCATGCTATTCGCGAGTATGTCCGAGATGGTGACATAAAGATTTGCAAAGTACACACGGATCTGAATGTGGCAGATTCGTTGACTAAACCTCTCCCTAGAGCAAAGCATGACCAACACCAGAACGCCATGGGTGTTAGGTTTATTACCATATAATCTAGATTATTAACTCTAGTGCAAGTGGGAGACTGTTGGAGATATGCCCAAGAGGCAATAATAAAAGTGGTTATTATTATATCTTTGTGTTTATGATGAATATTTACATCCCATGCTATAATTATATTATAAGGAAACACTAATACATGTGTGTTTTGTAAACATAAAAGAGTCCCTAGTAAGCCTCTTGTGGAACTAGCTTGTTGATTAATTGATGATCATGGTTTCCTGATCATGGACATTGGATGTCATTAATAACAAGGTTATATCATTAGGAGAATGATGTGATGGACACACACCCATAGTAAGCGTAGCATAAGATCAAGTCATTTAGTCTGTATTGCTATAAGCTTTCAAATGCATAGTAACCTAATCCTTCGACCATGAGGTTATGTTAATCACCATCACCGGATGGGTACTTTGATGACATCAAACACCGCTTCGTAACTGGGTGGTTATAAAGGTGTCATTGGATATTCTGAAAGTATGTGTTGAAGCGCATGGACCAAGATTGGGATTTGTCCATCCATATGACGGATAGATATGCTCTGGGCCCTCTCGGTGGAATGTCATCTAGTTAGCTTGCAAGCATGTGACTAGGTCACAAGGGATGACATAACATGGAACGAGTAAAGAGTGCTTATCAGTAACGAGGTAGAACTAGGTATGGAGATACCGACGATCAAACCTCGGATAAGTATAATATCGTGTGACAAAGGGAATTGGTTTCGTATGTTAATGGTTCTATCGATCACAAAGTCATCGTTGAGTATGTAGGAGCCGTTATGGATCTCCAGATCCCGCTGATGGTTATTGATCGGAGAGGTGTCTCCATCATGTCTGCATATTCACGAACCGTAGGGTGACACACTTAAGGTTCGAAGTTGTTTTAAGTAGATATGGAATGTGTGTTGGAAACCGAATGTTGTTCGGAGTCTCGGATTGGATCCGGGACATCACGAGGAGATCCGGAATTGTCCGGAGAATGAGATTCATATATTGGGGATCATTTTCTAAGTTAGGAAATGTTCCAGAGTATTTGTATGAGGATTCTAGAAGGTTTCAGAATGTTCCGGAATGTTCTAGGAGATTTCTTGGAGTTTGCTTGAAAACCAAGAAAGGATCAAGGAGTCCTTGTGGGGCAAGACAAGGAGTCGTGGGGGAGGAGGACTCCTCCCTCCCTCCCAATCCGCCGGCCAAGGAAGGAAGGAGAGTCCTACTAGGACTCCCCCTCCCATGGCGCCTCCCTCCTTTAAATAGAGGGGTGGGGGCGCCACCCCCTTGGTCCCTCCACTCCAAACCCTGGCCGCCGCCTCTCTCCTCCTCCTTCCCTCTGCTCAGGCTTAGGCGAAGCCTTGCAGAATTCTCTACTTCACCACCACCACCACACCGTCGTGCTGCTGGGATTCCGTGGAGAAGATCTACTACCTCCGCTGCTCGCTGGAACAGGGAGAGGAAGGTCTGCTTCGACTCCGCACGTGTGACCGACTGCGAAAGCGCTGCCGGAACGCGGCGCCGGAAGGATCGTCCACACGATCTTGAGATCGGCAAGTGATCGACTACATCAACCACGAGATCCAATCTCGTAACGCTTTTGGATCTATGAGGGTTAGTACAGATCTATCTCGTTGCACATGTCTAATAGATTAGATCTTGGCTTTTATCTAGATTAGATCTGGGTTTTGTTCGTTCTTGCGGTAGAATTTTTTTGTTTTCCATGCTACGAACCCATCATGAACATGACTTACCCATTCACTTTCTTTTACAGGATAGATTATACCTACGTCCAATATGCGTACTATTTCTTTTCTTACCACTTCCTTCATTTCGTGCTTTGGTCGTCTATTAAATTCCACAACTGGTTTAGCACCTTCCTCCATGAATATTCGATGGACGGTTATCATGGGACTAATGCCCTTCAAATCATCCATTTAGTATCCAAAGGCCTTGTGATGCTCCTTAAGTATTTTCATGAGTTCTTCTTCTTCATCTCTTAAAAGTTTAGCACTAATAATAACAGGAAATTTATTTGTATCATCTAAAAATCTGTATTTAAGATTATCTGGTAGAATCTTCAATTCTAGGGTTGGTAATTCCTTGTCCCCTCTCTTTTCTGGCTCTTCGAAAGCCTCATTAGTTGGAGGCCTTATAATGGGAAGTGAATCAAATTTACCTTCTAGTTCTTCTAGGGACTTGTCCTCCATAACTATTTCTTCATAATTTGACTCTTCATTTATTTCTTCTTCTTGATCACTAAAGAAGAGAGCTGCCATTTCCTCAATAGTTTTCTCTTTCTCTTCTTCTTGTATTTGTAGAGGTCTGCCTTTAAATTTGGAAAAGTGGAATTCTTTTTCTGCTTCCCTAAGCTTAAGAGACACAATCTCCTATTTGAAATCAACTTTTGCACCTACATCACTCAAAAAGTTTCTTCCAAATATAATTGGGCAAAGAGTGTTAGCTGGCATATCAACAAATACAAAATCGATAGGAAAGATTTTATTGCCAATTGTGATAGTTGCATCTTCAACTACTCCCATTGGAATTCTTAGAGTTTTATTGGCTAACATGATTGTCATATCAGTATTTTCAATTGTATCCGTCTCTATTTCTTCTTTTATTTCTAAATAAAAATCATAACATATGTAACACCCTCGAATTGGCCCTATGCAAGTTTCTGCGCTTCCCGCCAAACCCGCATAGAAACGATTCAAGGACGCCCACCAAGCACTTGCGTGCGGGTGGAAAACGAAGTAATACCATTACACAATAGTTCACGATGGAACCCACAACACATATATATACAACAACGACTCCATGAGTCAAGGATATAGATATACAATACAAAGATCCAAATCACCCTAAAACGATACAACATCGGAGTACGGATAAGATGCAAATGGGGCTAAGAGCCCTGAAGAATAACTAATGGCGTCCATAACCCTGCCCAGGCCAAGCCGGAAGGGTAAACCTGCTAACGACGTCGAACTTATACCTGTTAAACAAAAGGGGTGCCGATAAAGGGCGACGGAAAAAGGGAGCGGTCGGTACTGAGGCCAGTACACGGCGAGGCTAGAATTCGGCGGCTCTCGCCTACATAGGTATGGTGGACTAAAGCGGCAGCGCAGCATGCATAAACAACCTATAGAGACTCGATGCAATTGTCGGCTATTATAGAGGGATAAGAGAGACCTATTCGGGACCAACCTGATAGTAACACCAATCATACCCATCCTGATATTCCCCCTCGAGACTAAACGAGGAAGTCAAACCGAGAAACTCACACAGTTGCCAGTTTTATTCATTCCATTATAGTTAAAGCACTTACTAGTCAGATATAGATATCATATTCAGTTGTACCTGCAGTACTTACTAGTCAGATACAATTAGCACGTGACATCCCAAACCCAGTAGTTTTTGGCACTTTTATTTCATTCCATTGGAGTTGTGATACTTACTAGGCAGATATAACATGACATGGTACACCCAAGTTCCTCCAGTTGTTGGCACTTTTATTATCCATTCTATTGTAGTGAAGCTGATTACTAGTCACATATTAAGTCAAATTTATAGCACTACTTTAGTTATGCTTGTCTATGATCGAGATATTGTGCTCCAAGTCGTCCATAACCGCGGACACGGCTTTCAGAAAGATTTACCCTGCAGGGGTGCACAAATAGCAACACACACACGATCAACCTCGGAAAAACCAAATCAAAACCCAACGAGGCTTTCACGACAAAGCAATCACATGATTCATAAATCATTTCAGGGGCCACCCCACTAAGCTACCCGCAACAAAGTTGGCCGGCTCCGAGACGGACCCAGGGTTTGTGTCAATGGTTGTAAACGACTGGGAACCCGAAAGTGTGACTGGGCTTGTCGATACCACGAAAACATTCCACGTTCCAAAACAGTACAGGTGCTCCACACACAATCATAAATAAAGCAATAAAGCATGGCATAAGTACAGGATAGTAATAAAGCCCCAAACTACTTTGTGGCCCCAAGAAATAAGAATGAATCAAGCTCTGGCTAAGGGGGATCCATAGGGTCTCCCGGATGTGGATAGTGCGAATAATCAAGGAACATGTATCAAGTACTCGGGGCCTACGGGACACAGGCGGACATGAAAAACCAAATAGCATATATTGCCCACTGGTGCCTCTTTCATTAGTTATCTCAACAGTTTAATAGTTGTATTTAAAGTCATGATCATCTCCACCATTAAGCATCTCCACCGTTTAACATGTGCCAACTTGCCATCAACGGTGGAACAACAACGACGCGAAGCAGCACTTGAGCAAGCAACTACGACACGCAAGGCCAACTATCTATCAAACAACAGGCAATAGGATGTGTCCAAGGCAATATAGAGGCTGCAGGTAATATAAATGGTGCACGAAAACTAAAGCATCGCAACACGGATAGCAATAGATCAACGGGAGGAAGTAAAGACTATAAAAACAAAATAGGTAGAAAGGAGGAGATGCTCGCCTGGGAAACACTGCCGAAGATACATTATCTGAAGAAACTTGTCGACACTCGCAACATCTCATCGTCCTATCCGGGAAGAAGCAAAATACTAAAAGAAACAAGCGATGCAACAATTACAACTAATGCAGAAGAATCGGCATGATAATGATATGATGCATGGCATGGCGAAGATGCGATGCAACTAGGCAATATTAAGTGGAACCGGGGTCCCAACAATTAATTAGGTGGTTCATGTTGTTTAGCTACCTCGCAATTTAAATATTGACTTAATAAGGCAAAACATGACATCGGTTCGCTAGACAAATTTGAATGGAGTCAATATAAGACTAAAATAGTCTGCATATAGTCTCCATAATTAATTTAGATGAATCGCCTGGAAACCCCCAAACCACAATGATAATATGTATGCAAGCATGTACAATTAATTTGACAAGATAGACAACATTTTATATAAAAATAGGGTTAGACTCAGGGTCTCACAATTGGATCAGAGAGGTGAAGAGATGGTCTCTGATTGTGGTAGAAGTAATAGCACAAGGGACAGACTCCTGGAAGAAGAAATCCTTGTCCAAATCTCTTATAAACATTTCGTCAAACGACTGGCGAACAACATGACCATGGAAGCATTGACACAAACAAGGCCGAGCCAAGAGGAAACAACAGTGGCAAACGTTGTCCACCTGGAGAACAAAACACGAGCGGATAAGATGGACTTGCACGTAGCTGCTCGGAGTAGAAGCTTCAAAGCACCGTCGACCGGGTGGTTGTATCCTGCGCACCAAATGAGGGGACGAGACGGAGAAGACACTATCTGCGGGCGTCGAAGAAGGGCATGTAGCCTGGCCGGACGCGGGGGGGGGGGGGGGGGGGGGGGGGGGGGGGGAGGGGGGGGGGGATAGTAGTGCTGCGAGCTGCCTGCTACTTCTGCTGTCGGCCGGCCTTGCTGCAGGCGGCGCGCGCATGGGAGCAAGGGCAAGCCCAAGGCAGGGCAGCGGGAGGATCTGGTGCTGCTGGCCCTTGGTGCCGTTAGGAGACAGGCGACGGTGTGGCGCTGCTTTGATTTTGCGCGCAGGTGGACGTGGTGCAAGGAACAAGACCCGAGGCCTCTATGCGCGGTTATCGCCGGAAAAACAAGAAGAAGTATATGCACACAACCATGAATAAAATTGCACGCCGGCCGATGGATCGCATGCATTTATGCTAGCTGCTTCACTGCGTTGCTTTTACTGGAACTAGATGATCAAGTGGGACCAAAGGATAGATAAGGAGGTCACAAGACACCATTTGGTTGATATAGACAATAGAGATAGAGAAGACCAAATGGTTACAAGAAATAGATATCATCAAGATTGAATAAGAGGGAGACCAAACACAAAGAGAGAGTAGATAAAATAGGAGGGATATGGAATAGAGGAAGGACACATGATCACATGAATTTAGAAAGAGAGGTAGAATGGCAAGATTAAGATCACAAGTTAGAGATAGAAGGAATGGATTGAAGAGATGATGCCCCCAACTCAATTTGGGCATTTTAGCAAATAAAAAAATAGCAAGACTCAATAGTGTAAATTGACATTATGGTTCCATCACACATGGCATCAACTAGAGGTAGGATAGAGAGAGGGTAAAATACAGAGACAGATACAAATATGAAGAACCAAATTCAAGTGAGGAAAATTTAAATGCAATAATTTAATTATATGTTCCATGCAATGCGGCATGATGAACATGAGCATGCGGTCATGGTGATGCACAAAACAAAACACCAAGCGATTTTCTAGTAGTGATTTTACCAGGGTGCTACAAGATATAACATTAACTTTGGTGCTAAGATCGCATAAACCATAATGTGAGGTTTCCTTAAATATGCAGGAAAGAATAGGCTTACTAATGACCCACAAGTATAGGGGGTGTATCGCAGTATTTTCGATAAGTAAGAGTGTCGAACCCAACGAGGAGCAGAAGGTGCTGGCTAGTGGTATGGATCAGGAATTCTCTGCAAATACTTAGCACACGAATTTTTAGGGGTTTTTGATAAAGCAAGTAAACAAAGTACGAGTAAATAAAAGACAGTAGGAATAAATGCAGCAAGTGGCCAAATCCTTTATGCAGCAAAGGACAAGCCGGTTGTATTACTTAAGATGACCAAACGTTCTCGAGGACACATGGGAAGACTGTCAAGTGCTTTCGCTTCATATAGTTGATTAATCTTCTTTAGCTTGCTAAGTGTTGTGTGGGTGAACCTGTGCTAATGTACCAACCTTCCTAGGACTAATACATACTTGTGATTATACCCCTTGCAAACATCCGTAAGTACAAGAAAGTAGTTAAGGTAGAAACCTAACCATAGCTTTAAACTCTAAGACCCTTACGTCCCTTGTGCAATGGTTTCCTAACGGGGGTTCAGGTTTCTGTCACTCCGGCAACCCCTACGATTAGTAGCCAAATACACAATGCATTCCCCTAGGCCCATATAGGTGAAGTGTCATGTAGTCGACGTTCACATGACACCACTAGAAGAAGTACACCACAACTTAAATAACAAACTATTGAATCTTTCTCAACACAACTTTACTACTAACAACATGACTTCTCCCATGTCTTCAAGAACAAAACAAACTACTCACAAGACATCATATGGATCGTGATCAGAGATGGAAT
The DNA here is from genome assembly GCA_916181665.1 of Avena sativa. NCBI lineage: Eukaryota > Viridiplantae > Streptophyta > Magnoliopsida > Poales > Poaceae > Avena > Avena sativa. The sequence goes on from OV702289.1 coordinate 693,117,110, forward strand.
AATGATGTATAACAATCTGAACATAAACAATAATTCAACGATTCACTCAATAGCATCAACTACAAAGAGTAATCAACACCGAGAAAGTTTCCCCTATGAACTATGCAAGATTCAACGCAATTGTTACAACAATATGGAGATGGTGATGAGGGTGATGATGGTGGTGATGATGATGATGATCCCGATGAAGTCCAGCTTGATGGTGGTGTTGATGGCGACTATCTCCCCTCTCCGGGAAGGAATTCCCCCGGTAGAAATCTGTCTGCCGGAGAGATCTTTTTCTCTCGGTGTTTTCCGCCCTGCAGAGGCGGCAGAATCTTTCGGTGGTCGCTCCCCGAGTCTTAGGGTTTTAGGAGGATAATATACGCCAGAGGAGAGTGCCTGGAGTGGGCCAGGGTGGCCACACCACCTGCTGGCACGGCCTAGGGCTGCCCACGCCAGGGGGTGGTGTGGGCCCCCTATGGCCAATCTCCACTTCTTCTTCTGGCATCCTTAGTCTTCTAGAAAAATAGGATTTTCCATATATTTTCCCGGATTTTCTGATCTTCGTGAATTTTGCCTCCAAACAGCACATTTTCCATCAAAATCCTAACTGCAGTGGTCCATGCTCCAAAATTCATCAACCATGCAAAAACAGATGAAATAACATAAGTATCACCTCTCAGTACAAAATATATCAATGAATAATAGTGAATTAAGACATAGAATAGTGATGCAAAATGGACGTATCAACTCCCCCCAAGCTTAGACTTCGCTTGTCCCCAAGCGAAACTAAGCTCAATAAACATGGCCTCAGGTTTATGAAGTGAAGAGTCGATAAAAGAATACGGACAAGAAGCATCACATTCATCAAATACATAGATCATAATAGAAGACAACTCACTATTATATAACTCAACTTGTAATGAGTAAAGGAAACACAATAAATATACATAAAGTGAATCATAATTGGTAATGGCAAACTTAGCTCTTGGTCGAAGAATAGTTGATAATTTGCTAGAGTTCACAAATAGCTGTTTTTCAATGATAGCTTTCAAAGTAGTAAACATCAAGATAAGAGCAATGTGCAAAACAAGGAACATAAGAAACATGATTGAATAAATCATCATATGAATGAATGAAACACAACAACTCAGAATACTTGCTGAGATAGAAGGAAATAGGTTTACTGACTCAACTACAAAGTAAAAGAAAGGCCCTTCGCAGAGGGAAGCAGGGATTGCAAGTCTCATAAAGAGCTCCCAAAAATTATGATACTTACTAGCTTTCAGCTCTCATTGCCCCTATCATAGGCATATCAAATATGAGGATATGCATTGACAAGTTGTAAATTGAGAATCTCATGTCCCTTGAATACGAGGGCCGCTCCTCATGCTACTCAAGTTTAGTCACTGGTAAGTTCTTGTCATCGTAAGCATATGTGTATCATATAGAACCGCCAACGGTGTACCCCTTGCCCGATGATACGGAAGAATCCCCATATCAAAATGACAAGGCAAGCAGACAACAAGTATCTCAGCAATCTTCTTATTTACCATGGGAATATGGTGCTTTTTCTCTCTTTCCTCTTTTCATAATATCTCTTTTTTCTTTTCTCTTTTTCTCAATCTCTATCTCTTTTTTATAAGAAGAATGCTTCATAGATACTCGTTATGGTTACGCTGCAGGTTTCCACCATGTCAGCATGAATTAGACCAGCGGCCCAGGCGTTTCTCTAACACATATACATAACTCTATGGACTTACAAGCTCCCCTTTCATTTCACACCGACGACATCCATAGACAAAAGAACATGATATCAACTTGGTACAAAGTACCAGTGCAATGTTGAAAGCGTTCCCCATGACAGCATGGTTCTGCTAATTCACAACTTACAAAGCGCAAGCATATACGCAACATAGGTGAGCACAATGGTTCAAGTTTATTAAGTGCAAGAAAGTAAAGTGTGCCATCAAGTTCGTGAGAGCTTTAATCACTAATTTTCACATAACAAGTTTAATTTGGGAGGTAGATAAAACAAGAATTTACTTGTAATAGCAATAATGCTAATAGGTAGGTATGGTGGAGACAAATGGCATGGGTTTTGGTTTAAAGGAGTGGATGCACGAGAAGAATTCCCTCTCAGTACAGGTTTTTGGCTAGCAAGGCTGGGTAGCAAGTACAAGAGTTGAAGGAAACAAACAAACATACAAGTGATAAAGACAAACATGCAATCTTCCTTGGAAGCACAAAAGATCTTAAATAGAGAATACTAAACTTATGAGCAAATCAAGAAAGAAAGATGATGAAATTATTTTTTCTTTAGAGTATTTTTACCTTTTTCATTCAACTCTCAAAAATAGTGTTGTTACTGACCGAGCCAGGTTTGCCAAAACCAACTAAATTAACTCAATGATCCCAGAGTGATACCAATACTAACAACAAGATCAATCATACAACCGCGAATTGAAGACTAATATAAGCTATGAAAAAGAGTGAATGATAGAACTTCTCATTAATATTCCATAATAGCAACTCACACCAAGGGATACACATCTAACGAGAGAGGGGACACTTCCAAAATGCAAACCATCCTACATAATAACTCCTCTATTCATGATATGACTCTACTAATAAGGTAAAAAGATAGAAGATAGTGATGTGATACCACGACACTCCCCCAAGCTTGGAACAAGCCAAGGGGATGCCAAACCTGATGACGAATTACTCCTTCGGTGGTGGTGGTAATATCTTCTTAGTTGTCGTGAGGAAATCTTCCAGCATCTTGCGAAGCCTATCATTCTCCCATTGAAGCATGTCCACCTTCCTCTTTAGGTCTCGATACTTCTCGTAGAACTCCTTAATGACTCGTAGGGCTTCCGCTGATGCAGGGCAAGAGACTAAAGGTACTAGCCCCTGCTTGGGGTCTTGAAGATCCTCCCACATAGGCTCCTTCCTTTTATCCTCGGTGGACACCATTGTGCTTCTAAACCTTAAAGAATAGTTCCTGGCATAAACAGATCGAAACGAAAACACGACAAAAACACGATATACGAACCTCGGGGGATCCGGGGGGTTATATATTACGAAGTTTTAGAACAAAAGGAAGGTACAGGGAGAAAACGGGTCGGAGGCGGAGTCTGGGGTGGACTCACCACCTGGTGGCGCGGCCAGGGGTGGGCCCGCGCCACAGGGTGGTGTGAGCCACCCTGGCTCCGTTTCCATCCCTTTTTCGCTTCATAGCTTTCCTTATTGACTAAAAACGGCAAAAATATAGTTGGATAGTATTTTTGCGGAACTTTTCTTACCAGAACTGTTACCTGTTTGAAAACGGACTCTGCAGGTCTCTGAATTTGGTATTTAGTGGATTCTTCCGGAGTCTCCACTTGAATAATCATTAGTATCTTCATCTTCATACACTTATTACTTGAGTCATAAAACCTTTGTTTTCCTCATTACACCATTATCTCCACTACCTGGAAATTTCTTTCACAGAAAACTTCACACAGTTCTCATTAGCAACATTAGTATATGTGAAGTGATAAAACCCTTTGAGTACAACTTCAACTGAAAACCATCGAAACATAAGCTACTGTAACAATTCCTTCCGAAACCCAAAAATAATTCAAAAAGGAAATCGAATAAAGAAGCAAATGCAAGATTGGCAAAATCTGTCAAAACAGACAGCAAGTAAAGATCAATTTTTTCGAAAATCTTCTGTTGCTCAAATAAAAAAGTGCAAAGCTAACAAAAGTTAAATAACAACCTGGGGCAGAAGCAAAAAAATTACAGCTCAATCCGACATACAGAGATCTCTCATGAACTTTTACGGTGAAGCACAAAAAATCTGTTTCGGGACAACAACTTCCCCAAATATTACTTCTCTCTCATTAGAGGTTGATCTTTACACAAAAACCAAACAAAACAGATAAGGAGCGGTTATTACCAAAGTAATAACTTCCAAGACTCAAAGAAACAAAAACAAACTGAAAGCAAAAACAAATTGGGTTGTCTCCCATAAAGCTCTTTCTTTATAGCCATTAAGATGGACATGATCATTTTGGAGATGCTCTCATAGAAATATGAATTGAAGCGAAAGAGAGCATTAAGAAGCAAAAATACACACACATTTAAGTCTAACCCACTTCCTATGCAAGGGAATTTTGTAAACAAACAAGTTATTAAAACCAGAGGCTTCTTGCATAAGAAGGCAAAAGAAGTGCAGCATAAAAACTTTTAGCATAAAACGAGGAAACTTGATATTATTGAGATACATAAGAACACTTTTCCCACTTTCATAAAAACTTTCAGTATCATGCATAAACTTAACGATATAGCTATCACAAGGGCCATCATAGCAATGATCACTTATTCTAACAGAAAACACAGAAATACTAGCTCTCATAATACTACTTTGTGAAACAATATTAGAGGTATCCTTACAAAGGATAGTGTGTCCCTCTTCATATTTAGTAACAAAGTCTTTCACATTTGCTATTATAGGTTCATCAACCTTTTGTTTATCAGGTTCAACAGCTTTATTCATACTAGCTATCATAGAATGTTCCTTTATCTTAACTGGGAAATGCATTTTCTCAATATAAGGTTTAGGTAAGACATGATTAGCAGTATAAACTTCAGTATTTCTTGCAAGAACACTCTTAGCAACATCTTTATAAGGTTCATGATACTTATTCCACTTCTTTTTAGGCACTTCAATGTAGGAAGCAAAAGCCTTAAAATAAGAAGCAATAGCTTGAGAGGCTAGACCATAAGCGTTTCTAATATTTTGAAAGTCATCAGTTCCCATAAAAGATTCAATGCATTCATAATCATAATTTATACCTGACTTTCTACCTTTGTCATTCTCCCAAGCTTCAGCATTGTTTTGAATACGGTCCAGAAGATCCCATTTAGCTTCTTCTCCCATGTGAGTGAATGATCCAGCACAAGAAGCATCCAATAAATCCTTGTCATGTAGAGGGAGCCTTGCATAAAAGTTATTGATAATAATATTGTTGGGGAGCTCATGAATGGGACATTTGAGCATTAGTAACTTCAATCTCCCCCAAGCTTGAGTTGTACTCTCTCCATCAAGAGGCCAAAAGTTGTATATTTGATTCCAATCTTTATGAATCTCACTAGGAGGATAAAACTTTGAATAAAAGAGAGGCACTATTTCCTCCCATTCTAGAGCTTAACCATTCTTCAGCAGCTTATACCATTCCTCAGCTCTGCCTTTTAGTGATAATGAGAATAACTTCTTCTTGACTTGATATGTAGTAATACCTGCACACTTGAACAACCCGCATAATTTGTGTATAAAGAGCAAATGATCACTGGGATGGACGGTTCCATCCCTAACATAGTAGTTATCCATAACACGATCAATAATTCTTGTAGGTATTTTAAAAACATCATTCTCAGCAGGTGCTGGCTTATCTACTACCTTAGCAGTGGTAGTAGCATTACCAAATAAGAAACTCAGCGAATTATCCATAACGAAAATAAAGCGACTAGCAGAAGTAAACAATACTCACAGTAGAAGTTTCCTTTACCAGTTCCACTCTCCAATAGCGCTTCACTCCCCGGCAACGGCGCCAGAAAATAGTCTTGAGGACCCACAAGTATAGGGGGTGTATCATAGTATTTTCGATAAGTAAGAGTGTCGAACCCAATGAGGAGCAGAAGGTGCTGGCTAGTGGTATGGATCAGGAATTCTCTGCAAATACTTAGCAAACGAATTTTTAGGGTTTTTTGATAAAGCAAGTAAACAAAGTATGAGTAAATAAAAGACAGTAGGAATAAATGCAGCAAGTGGCCCAATCCTTTATGCAGCAAAGGACAAGCCGGTTGTATTACTTAAGATGACCAAATGTTCTCGAGGACACATGGGAATACTGTCAAGTGCTTTCGCTTCATATAGTTGATTAATCTTCTTTAGCTTGCTAAGTGTTGTGTGGGTGAACCTGTGCTAATGTACCGACCTTCCTAGGACTAATACATACTTGTGATTATACCCCTTGCAAACATCCGTAAGTACAAGAAAGTAATTAAGGTAGAAACCTAACCACAACTTTAAACTCTAAGACCCTTACGTCCCTTGTGCAATGGTTTCCTAACGGGGGTTCAGGTTTCTGTCACTCCGGCAACCCCTACGATTAGTAGCCAAATACACAATGCATTCCCCTAGGCCCATATAGGTGAAGTGTCATGTAGTCGACGTTCACATGACACCACTAGAAGAAGTACACAACAACTTAAATAACAAACTATTGAATCTTTCTCAACACAACTTCACTACTAACAACATGACTTCTCCCATGTCTTCAAGAACAAAACAAACTACTCACAAGACATCATATGGATCATGATCAGAGATGGAATAATGATGTATAACAATCTGAACATAAACAATAATTCAACGGTTCACTCAATAGCATCAACTACAAAGAGTAATCAACACCGGGAAAGTTTCCCCTATGAACTATGCAAGATTCAACGCAATTGTTACAGCAATATGGAGATGGTGATGAGGGTGCTGATGGTGATGATGGTGGTGATGATGATGATCATCCCGATGAAGTCCAGCTTGATGGTGGTGTTGATGGCGGCGATCTCCCTTCTCTGGGAAGGAATTCCCCCGGCAGAAATCTGTCTGCTAGAGAGATCTTTCTCTCTCGGTGTTTTCCGCCCCGCAGAGGCGGCAGAATCTTTCTGTGGTCGCTCCCCGAGTCTTAGGGTTTCGGGAGGATAATATACGCTAGATGGGAGTGCCTGGAGTGGGCCAGGGCGGCCACACCACCTGCTGGCACGGCCTAGGGCTGCCCGCGCCGGGTGTGTGTGGGCCCCCTATGGCCAATCTCCACTCCGTCTTCTAGCATCCTTAGTCTTCTGAAAAAATAGGATTTTCCGTATATTTTCCCGGATTTTCTGATCTTCGCGAATTTTGCCTCCAAACAACACCTTTTCCATCAGAATCCTGACTACAGCGGTCCATGCTCCAAAAGTCATCAACCATGCAAAAATAGATGAAATAACATAAGTATCACCTCTCAATACGAAATATATCAATGAATAATAGTGAATTAAGACATAGAATAGTGATGCAAAATGGACGTATCACTTACCCACATCTTTTACTTTTGTTTTACCATCAACCAATACGGAAGTCTCTTTATCAAGTTCAACTATGTTACAATGTGCATGCATAGCCATAATTGCTTCCTTGGTTACCTCTTCATCTTTGGTTTCTTCCAGATGTTCCTAAACTTCTGGCATACTTTCTTCTTCCTTTTTCTCCTGTACTGCTTTTACCTGTTCATATTCAAAAATATACTTCTTTGCAGTGTTAGGGAAAGGTATCTCATATATTGGTTCTAGAGAGGCCAGTGTTGCTTTAACTTCTCTTTTCTTCTCAGGTTCGGGTGGTGGATCATACTTGACCAAACCTTCTTTTGGAGCTTTGATGTGTTTTGTAAAAGCTTTAACAACTTGCAACACAAGATCTGAATCTAGATAAAGTTCTTTAGATAATTCTTTAACATGGCCCTTTTTATTATAGTCATGGATACAATCATGATCTATTTCTACGCCTCCTTCGCTTCCTAGACCAAAATTCCATGAAACTCTATGATCGCGAATTCTATTAAGTAAAGCCCAAGCTTTAGTTATAGAAAGATTCATAAAGGCTCCTTGCACAAAAGAGTCTAGGTCAATTTTATTAGGTTCAATTAAACCGCCATAAAAGATATGCAATAAATACCATTCAGGCAAATCATGATGAGGACATAGATGAAGTAAATCTTTAAATCTGATATAAGATCTTACTAGTCCTTCATTCGGACGGTTCCTCCAAGTCATTATAAGACGTCTGATTCCAAAAGATTTTGACAATGGATAATATTTTGCTAGAAACTCACAGGCTAAATTATCCTAAGTTGTAGTGGCTTTTGGGGGTAGATATCTATACCATGAGAGAGCTGTACTAGTCAAAGTCTGACTAAAAAGTTTAACCCTTACCTCATTAGCAGTATATCCCGTTAATTGGAAAGTGCCACATATATCTTTGAAGCATGCAATGTGCTCATATAGATCAAGATCTTCTTCATCTCCAGTAAATTGCTTCTTGTGTAGAATACCAAGTAGTAGAGGATTTATTTCAAACCCCCTTGTCTTCTCATTGGAGTTGTCTCTTTTATTAATATCATAAGGCTTCCCAAAGTGGCTGAGTGGGTTAGTACTAGCCATATGATCAAACTCCATCATGTTAGTGGAAACCTGTAACTCAAAACAAAACTTAGCAAGACAAAAATAAATAAGCAAAAATTAAAATACCTACATCACTTAGCTCCCCGTCAACGGTGCCAGAAAATAGCTTGATGACTGCAAGTGCACAGATCGTTTGTAGCTAGTTTCAAAATAAAGATATCAATCCCATAGAGAGCAGGAGTCTGAAGTATAATAACTCTTGAATGAAATACTACAATAGAAATGATAAATAAAGTTCTAAGTAATAAGATAAAATACGAGTATTATGTAAAAAGGTGTTTTGGGTTTTTTTTGGTATAAGAGAACAATAAGTAAAATAAAATAACTGAACACAGAAAGTAAGTATCGCGTATGTAAAAGAGATTTGAAACTGCAATGGGAAAAGGCGTTCTCAGGGAGTAGCAGATACACCTCTAGCATTATAAAGAACTAAGTTAAAGATTATTATCATGAACATTCTCAACTATGCATGTGTGGGAGGAACTCCGTATTGGAAAAATAGGCAACAACCACTTCTCACATCATCCTCATAACCACAACAGTCAGCAATGACATCAATCGAATTACTGCGTTATTAAGGGACTTAATCCCGTAGGACATATCCCATGGTATGGATAGTGTTCCGTGAGTTTCCTCGGTTCCCAAGTTGATTCATAAGGGGTGCCAACAGCTTTATAGTCACTGTAAGTGCTAACACACATCCGTATACCAACAAGTAGTTCCCTCCATCAAGTCCCCACAAGAGGAAAATATTGAGAGGTCGACTTCTCCCAACATCAAGATGAAGACAATCTAACACATGGTCACAACGATGAATATCATAATAAACTTTATCTTATTTCAATCTCATACTAGGGTTTCTCCATCTCCCCAAGAACTAATGATCTACTCAGACATGGAGGCAATCAACATCATGACAATAATAATGGAATCTATCCTAGATGAATAGTACTTGTATAAATCTACAACAAGTACGAAAATTACAACAAGATCTAGACAAGATGTAGATGGGATGGATGGAGATGGTGGTGATGCAACGGTTGATGATGAAGATCGATGCCTTAGCCTCCCGGATTTGCGCATGGTAAATATGGATCCCCAATGGACAAGTTCCCCCTCCAGATGCCTTCCGGAGGTACGGTTTCAGCAATTTTTGGTTGTTCTGTATGTCGTCTCTCTAATCCAGTTGCACGGGATGAAACTATTTGAGGAGGCAGTGGCGGTGCAACTATACGGCGGGAACTATACGGCCGGAAAATTAATTCGTGTCATATAGTTGGTCGTTAAACCTTCTAGATGCCTTGATCGCTTCGGGTTTTCTTCTGATATTATTGATATTTCCTAAATAAGCGATTTACGTTGTTTTTTACTCCTTTTCTCCCAAATACAGCTGCTCCAAGAATTGTGTCCATTGTATCCATCATCTGTCTTGATCCTGGTGAAAATAGACATAAAATATGCGTGTGAACGTCGTAAAATACCAATATCCTACAACTATAGTGCAAAATAATAATATAAAACATGATGCAATTATGCACTCATCAGCAATCTTCAAGCATGATCTTTTAGAGATGGCGCATCTTGAACTTGCACAGCTTCATTTCTTCTTGAGTATTGACCTATTCTTCGTCTTGATCAACCTTGAATTATCTTCTTTATTCAACATGATTCCAATAGGCCCAAAGCCCTTAGAAAACGCTTATTGTTTCTTTGTTTCTTCAACCTTGAAGCCAACACATGGTCCAAGTGATGCCAATGGATAAATCCTACTAAGTGTAACTCAATGCAAACATTAGTCCATAGAAATTATTATTAATTACCAAAACCACACATGGGTGCACACATGCTCTTTCAATTGTTGTGGGGATAGATGACCCCATAACTTTTTAGAAATCCCTTCATATACATGTGTGTTTTCATATAAAAATAAAAACAGGCAAAACATGTGTTAAACATGACCTTTGACCTCGCAAGGTTATCATCCTCGCACTATCGCTGGCTGATCACGCTGATGGTGATTACTATATTTCTCAGTGTTACACTCAAGATTTGATCTCGATTCATTTGTAGTTGTGCACTGATATCACTATACTTGAGTATCCTTCTCGCTATAGCCAACTTGTTGGTTGTCTTGTATACCTCACTCTACATCAGTCCACTGCAGTCGCTTTGTCTTCTTTGGTACTTAAGGGTGACAATATATCACATATTCTTCTATGATTATTCCAATAAGATTCGACTTCATGCTTACTCTAACTCTACTTGGGCGAGTGATCACGTTGATCACCGATTTGTCACTGGCTCTAGTCTTTTCCTTGCAACTCCCCATTGCATGGAAGTCCAAGAACAAACAACACCGCCCATTGTAGATTTGGAGTGTTGGAGTACATGTTCATGCCATTGGTATTGCCACATCAAAGATTGTATGGCTTTGATAGCTTTTGGTTGATATTGTAGTTTCATGTGATGCACCCTCGTCTGTTCTTTGTGACAGATCCCCTTCCATTTAGAATGCAAATGACCCGATCAACCTTGTGCTAACCAAGCATATTGGTGTGGATGCATCATTTATCCAATGTCATTGTCCAAAAGAAACTATTTTTCTTTGATATGTTCCACCAGAGATTTAAGCGGCAATTTTCTTTAGCAAAGCTCAAACTTGAGAAAACAACATCCTCTTCATGTTCTCCAACTCAATATTTGATATCCTCCTTGAGTTTCGTCGGGCCCAGGGGGAGTTGTAAGGATCCCTACATATACTCGGTGTGGATCCACTTGGTGCTAGGGGGTGCACAAGACACCGTTTAAGAAAAAAGTTCATGCATTGGTAGACACCCTGCCATATGCTCTAGCTTCGCCTCTATGTATACTAGTTCTCTTTCCAAGTAACTCGACTTGGCCATTTAGTATTAGGTTTGTATAGAGTATGTTGATCCAAGGCTCATAAATTCCTATATATAATTATAAAGAGTTCCCATTCTCAGTGAGTTGGCCATTTCTCCGAATCTCAAAATAACTTCATCTTTCGTATTGCACCTATCATATCTTCATTGCATCACCGTAGCATTTCACTACAAAATCGTAGTTGTGGGATGGAAAGTAATTCTCCGGAGGCACATCCATGTAGTTCCCGTGGTGATGTTACGCCACAAGTGTAGGATAAAAATTAGAGGATTTCGGAGACCGGTATTAGTACGGTCAAACTCATTGTTTCTCCAGTGCAGTCGAAAGTTGGAACAACCCTTCCCGTTAATGAACAGAGAAATCCTCTATCTTCAAAAGTTCAAAAAAAATCCTCTACCTTCAGCGTTAGAAAAAAAAACTGTTTGAGTCCAATTTCCTACATTTTCACATTTTTTTGAAAGTAAAAGGAAAAAAATGTCAGTTCGTGTAATGTAACACCATCCTCAGCCACGATCTGGAAACTTTTTTAGCTCCAAAGTTCACACACCGCGCCTTCACATCACTCGTGCTTAGAAATTTTCGATGTTTCTAGAACTCGGATTTGTCTCTCTCTAGGGTTTGAGGTTAGGAGCCGCTCCTCCCCTCCGCCCCCATGGCCGATCTCGGCGGCTACGACATGCGGCGGCAGCCGACCGCGGCGGAAGTGGTGGGCCGCCTCAAGGACGACGGCGACTTCGACGCCCTCCGCCGCGCCATCATCCGCAAGGTCAAGGACAACGTAAGCACGTGCCCCTTGTCCCCCCAAATCCTCTGCCATACAATTTGCAAGTTCCCGATGTTGTTGCTCCTGCGCAATGGAGCCTCGATGTGGCGAAATGGAATTCTCCATTACCTGATTAATTAACTGTTATGTTCGTAATAGATCTGACTGCATGCCCGAAAGAGTAGAAATTGTTGTGTATTGGTTCGATCTGTTGCTGTAATGTGGGGTAGGATTTGTCCCAAAGGGGTTGTTTTTTATCGAACCATAGATGAGAATTGGATCGATTGTGCGTTTCTAGGTTGTCTACAGTTGCTATATTGAAAGTATTGCGTTTGGGCGCTTTGAGTTTTGCACAAATCTTCCAAGGAAGCTTGGAATGGAATTATTCTGCCTTAAACTCTGCTTGGGGGCTCCTCAACAGTTTCACGGTAAAAAAAGGGCTTGGAATTGAATTCTCAGTGGAGAGCTATCACCCGCTTCATTAAAATTGTGATGTTTGGAATAGACCGGAGTGGCGTGAGAGTATAGCTCGTTCTGCATTGGTTTGATTTCGTTTGATCTGGTTGATGAGCATCAAAAAAAAAACGGCCTATAGGTGTTGCTTTGATCTTTAACAGTAGTCACGGCATCATTAGTAGGGATAAAGTACAAATTTCTATGGAGAAAACACACACATGAAGGTTCTTTGCACCATAAACTTGACCTTGGTTGTGTTGGATTGAAGGAGGACTCTGTTTCATGGAGCAAAGGGAAAGGGAGGAACTAATATGGAATCCATATGGAAGCAACTTCCAAAATCCATGCAATCCGAGTAGAGATCGGCTCCAAATCTACATAATTTCAGACTTACCATTCCATAGCCCAGGCAGTGTTACTCAGAAATGAGCACGGGCGTCCGAATCTGACTCGGATTCAGGTGTCCATTTTGTAAAAAAAAAAATTGACATGCCGAATAACACTTGGAACTTAATACTGGGGCAAATTTGGAATGTCTGATCTGGCAAAAAAAGGAGGGCATGGGTAACCATGTAACAATACTAGAGGCCTTCGGATGTGAAAATTCTTGTCACAGGTGCATCACACATGTCTTATTTAATTCCCTGTACGAGACCAATAATTTTCTCATATTAGGACTATGGCAACGTTAGGCCCTAATGCTTCTGCAGATGGTGTGTGAAGCATTGATGAAGGACTGTAAGCGTGCGTTTGGTTGATGGATCCATAGGGATGGAATGGGGTGGTTCTTATTTTTGAGGATGGGATGGTTCTTGTTGGGATGATTCCATATTTTGTTTGGTTCGAAGAATTTGAGGGAATGGGATGAAATGTAATTAGCTTATACTCCGTAATAGCAGCTGTTTAGCAGTAATTAGCTTAGTTAGTGGAAACGTGGGGCCTACTGGACCAACCAAATCGATCTTCTCTGTCGGCCATGGAAAATTTGCTGGATGAACCGAGCTCACTGCATGATGCGTTGAGGAGGAGGCGGCTCCCTAGTCTCGGGCGCTAGCGACAGCCGCCTCAGAACGAGTTGAGCGGCGGAGCCACGACGGGCACAGCGGCCGGCGTATGAATCGGCGAGCAATCATCTCCGTGCCCTCAACTTCGTCATGTCAAGGCGAGCGACCAACGAGCTTGAGGCGGGCAAATTCTCTGTGTCTAGGCCGGCGGCGGTTCCCCTAGTCTAGGACGGTGGCGGTTCCCCTAGGCTGGACCGGCGGCGGCTCCCGTAGTCTTGGCCGACGGCGGCGAGCTTGTGGTTCCCTAGTCTGGGCCGGAAGCGAGCTTGCAGATGGGAAGCTTGAGGCGTCCGACAAGCGGGGAGTCTGCGGCGGCAGGATTGAGGCGGCCTGTGTCGAAGAAGATGTGGCCGGTGGTGGGGAAGATGCAGTTAGCGATAAGGAGAAAATTAGTAGCGATACACATTTTAGGAAAAACTAGACCGATGGTCGGGCCGTTTTGGAGGGATCAGCTGATACACCTTTTGGAGAGAATATTCCCTCATAGGGATGGAACCATCCACCTCAATTTTCAACCAAACACATCTAAAATTAGGACCATCCCATCCCATCCCTGGTTTGGTTTGGAACCAAACGCACGCTAAATGAATGGCGCATTTGGAATAAGGAACTATAGTGTGATAACTTAACATCGCATAGAAGGTAGTTGCTGATTGCCTGATTCACATTCCAAGGATGATTCGAATTAGGCTGAAATGGAAATGAATGATAAGTAGGGGAAAGCTGGAACCAGCGCCTTCAATATTCTGTAAGCCTTTCACGCTAGATGTAGATGTTATCAGTCTGGTACCACCCAGCCAGCTGCTGCTTAACTTGTAGAAGTAGATATATACACAATCAAACTACCGCGGTCATTGTCAATGGTAGTCATAAGCTCATGTGAGATGCAGGATGATCAAAAGCATCCGAAGCTAGCATAGCACTTCAATTTCATTGATCAATCTTATTTTGACTTTTGAGTTGTAGCTGATGTCAGTTCCATTGATCAATCTAGTTTTGAGGAATAGCTGATATTGATTTTATTGGTCAATCTAGTTTTGAGAAAAATAACTGATATCATCCTTAGCAGTTACTAGTTTAATACATTGCAAAGGTCTGGTGATATTGCACAATTATTATCTAGTCATCTTTTGACATATACAGTTTGGTGACTAATAGTCAATAAAATGATATTCATTGTCTTTTTATCCGTCAGCCATGTGGATAAGTTTTTTTTTTGGGTGGGGAAGCCATGTGGATAAGCTGATTGCCAGGTGCTCAGCTTCATCTCAATTTAGACAAGTTTGCGACATATCTAGACACTATTTAGTATATAGATACATTCAAGTTTAGAGAAATTAGCGACATCCTTTTTAGGACCGAGGGAGTAGTAATTTTGACTTTATTATTATGTACAGTGTAACAGAGATTTCCTGGTTGTGGGTTATATGTTATCTGTTTTTTCGTATTGTTAGTTACTCGATGTTGCCATACTTCAACTCAACCACAGGGTATATTAGTGTTTAATGGCACCTTTTGTGTGGGGTTAATACTCTAGTACTCCCTCCGTCCCAAAATAAGTGACGTGGGTTTGTCTAGATTCGGATGTATCTAGACACGTTTTAGTATATAGGTACATACGAATCTAGACAAATTCAAGTCACTTATTTTGGGACGGAGGGAGTATATGAAATCTGCTTGATAATTGTTATGATGCACTCATGCACCAAGCTTGATGAGAGTATTACATGGTCTGTAAAATTTGTTAGCACCTTGCTTGTTAGTTGGTACTGTCCTGATTTGCAGACTGTGGCCTAATACAGTGGCGGACCTAGAGAACCAACATTCGGGGTGCACGGAGATGCCTGAGCTGCCAAAAACATGTTTTGGGGGTGGCACACATGGTGAAAAATTGCTATTTTACAAAGTCTTTTACTTTTACCCGGTGTCTTGTGCACCCCCAAGCACACATGTGGATCCGCCCCTGGACTAATACCAAATCGGGGCCTAATACCACATCGGTCTGCACTAGATAAGATCTTAACACTTTGCAGCTCTAATGGCAAGTCATTTCTGCAGGAGGTGCTGCGCAACAACATAATCGCAGAAGTCAAGCAGTCAATGGTGCTAAGTGAAGATGGCTCTGAAAAGTTAAAATTAAAAGAGCTCTCTGATGCGATTTTTCAAGATGTTGGGTAAGCCGAGCCTTCAAATATTGGCACGTGTTACTACTATGTGCTAGATTTAAAAGTACCTTATCTTTACTATGCTGCATTTCCACGTCAGGAGCAAAATAATGGGCCAAATCTCAGACGAGGTATGGAGCGTCATCCAGTCAAACGAAACTGATATCCGAGGAACCGTGGAAGGTGTCTTCAATAGGATAATGAACCCTGAAAAGCAAGACAACGCTGGGCCTTCTTCCAAGAGGCTGAAGAGGAATGGCAAAGAGGAGCAAGTTTCGCCAGCAAAAGCCTCAACCTCTGTTACGGCCAGGTTGGAAGAAGACGACGATGATCCAGAGGAACCGCCAGGGTTTGGTACCAGTATTAGCCATCACCACAGCAACTCTGCGGTAAAGCTGGACCGACCATTGAATGGGGAGAACCATTCCCAAGTGAAACCAGCTGAGGATAAGCCAGTGGACGCTGGTAGTTTGGGGGACGCCGACGATGAGGACCCTGATGTGCCTCCTGGATTTGGTTAACAGCCTCGCGATATCCCGCGGGCAAGCGCCGTTGTTTCTTTGGCAGCAATGTTGGAGAAGATTTCATATCTGCTGCTTGAGAGGTGTAGCTGTTCATAGTGTGAATCTTGAGTCGTGAAACAGTACTATCCTGTGATGGTGGGAACCGCCAAGTTCATGCCACCCTTAGCTTTAACCTTTGTTGTATTATAATCACAAGAGAAATGGTCAATAGACTAAATGGTTTCCCCAACAGTGGCTTGAAGCTGTGCGTCATCTTCAGATTGTGTTATAATTTTCTTCCTGACAGTGGTACTCGTTATGTTGTTCGTCTAATTACTGAAGGTGTTCTCACTTTTTTTTTTGAGATTCTGGTGGTCTCGCTTGTATGAAGCTGGAAATGTAAACTGGGTTCAATTTTACAGCCCATGAGCTATGTTTTAGTTCTGTATGGTGAACTGGAGGCCCAGAAGAAGCTTAGGATCCCTGTCCTCTCTTCTTCAAGTAAAAAGAACCGCTTCAGAAACAGCAGGCACAGACGACAGGATCATACGGTATGGTCTCTTCTTCTGATGGGAATATAGCAGTATAGAATTATGATCACTGACCATGTGTGCTAGTAGTAGAAAGAAAGCTGGTCTAGGTGATTGTTTGGGTCAAAGCATAGCTACATCTACACCGAAAAAGGCAACCTTGTCGACCTGGATCATGATCAAACCCTGAATCACATCAGACATGACGTATCAGCGCTTCTTGGGCATTCACAGGAGGGCATGGCGCCAACATTCAAGAAAAAAAAAAGGAGGCATGGCGCCAAAATATTTAGAATCTTCTTGCAGGCAAAAACTGTAAGTACAGTAGTAATTCAAGCGCCAGCTTTGGTTCTGAGCAATTGGTGGCACGGTACGAGAACATCGAGCGCGAGCAGGAAGGAAGCAGGAACCGGCAGGAAATAACCGAATGGGAAAAAAAAAGCCTGCAGGCATTCGAATTTCAATTCAATTGGACTACATCTCTGCATGTCATACGCCTGGTACACCAGCGAATCAAAACAATGTCCCCTCTGAAATGAATGATCAAGCCAGACACTCCACAGAACTCGCATGTACGAAACCATCACGAGATCACGGTAGAGGTAGTACTAGTACTCCCTCCGTTTAGAAATATAAGATGTTTTAGATTTGTGAAGTAAATGTATCTAGACTCTTTTAGTGTGTAGATTCACTTGAACCTAGACACTAAAACGCGTCTAGATACATTAGCTTCACAAATCTAAAACATCTTATATTTCTAAACGGAGGGAGTACAATCGAAGGCGCCACTGAATCTAAAGCCCGCTGCTACCTGCCGCAGCAACAACAAACCTGCACTTCTCTTGGATTGGAGAATAGGGGACACTACTTGATAGATGGAGTTGGTACATGACGATACTACTCTACCGATAGCTCATCTTTTTCTTTCTCTTTCTCTTTCTCTTTCCCTCTCAGCGCGTCGCTTTTGGCCACAGCCCCCAACAGAAATCGACACTGTCGTCGTTCATTATTCCTTTCCTACATGCTACTGCAGTACTGCTATCGCCGTTCCATCTTATTCCTCGAGGACACCTGCTACAGGAAACACATTTTTTATATGTTACTCCATTCTAGTATCACGGCGAGTGACCTCCACCCGCTCTTGTCCAGCCATTCTTTACGCTTTTTTCCTTTTCGCTTTGCTTGCTGTCTACTAGTAGCTTCCTCCTCTCCTCTCCTCTCCTCACTGCTCGCTCGCCCATGACCCGGGGAATCCTGTATCTATCAACTCGCCCTTTCTTTTTCTCTTCTATATCAGTTTCATCATAAATGGCACTCCCTAGGTGTGTAGCATAGTATAATACTGTGTGCAACAGGTGAACATGACAGATGCTAACAGTAGTGAGACTAGGATGACAGGGGCATGCAGGTCCCGTTGTATATATGCATAGTTCCTAGTTACATTCGAGGAGACCACACGCGCATGTGATCCACCAATCAGTTGGTACACCGACTACGCACCAGCTCCGTATTCGAACTACGAAACGGAAGCATGTAGTATTTGGGAGTACTCTGCACTCTGTAGTCAGTGCTGCCTCCACGCTGATGCTGGTCTCGGAGTGGCAGCCAGATACCATCATGAGAAAACTGGCCATTGCAGCTGCTAGTAGTGCTGCTGGATGATGATAATAACCCTTGTTGTTTCTGTGCAGCAGCAGCTTGCCAAATCAAACAGCAAATCCCATCTCGTAGCGTATGGGCGCGAGCGTCGGCCAGTTTTTATCGCTTGCCTTGCCTTGCCTCAGCGTTGCCGCAGGGGGTTCACGAGCCCATGGATTTACATCCGCGTCTTGCATGTTAGCACGTATATGGGGGCCTCAGAATTCACAAACGCCCAACGGGAACGGACCAAGAAACGGCGCAGAGGGTTTCGTCTCGTCTCCCTGGGCGTATGATTTCAGCGTATACTGTCGAGGACTGGGCCCAGAGCGATGGGCGGACACGAGTAGCGCTAGGGTGATCCGGTACACGAGATTAGCTTAGCAGACCGGTCGAAGGTAAATAACTTATCGAACGTCTGTGGTTACATGCTAGTTGACGCCTGACGTCGTGCGGTTATGTATGTATGTATGTATGTATGTGTTCTTTGTCGATTAGCTGCCGGTGTTGCGTTTGTGCGCACATGATCAAACCTTTTATTCTTGCAGAGCGTACGGAACACTGTGATCCACCCACATGCATCAGGTGTCATTACTAATTTGCTGAGACATTTGTTTGTTTGTTTAGCTTGCAAGCGATGTATTGCATCGTTTATTTTCTTCTTTTCGACTCTGGGTTAGCTTTAGACTTTCAGAGGAATTATGCAGAGGAACTCATGATTAAATTACATAGTTCAGATTTACGAATTTCTTACGGGTCTGCTAGAAGCAGAACGAAGAAGGATAACCGATGCGTTTACGAAATCATCTGGCCCATTGGTTGGGCAGGGCGCAAGATAACTTAGATAAAGGGACCTCACCTTGCTTCGTGTCAGGAAACGTCGCACGCATGCACTGCACATATACAATATACAAAAATAGCTGAACACAGTATATTAAGTAGTATCAAAATAGTAGTAGTACGTACACTGAAATATTCTTTAGCTTTCCGTGAGATCTAGGACTGGATGGTGGGATGGACGCAGGCAACTGGAGGAAATTAAAGGAACATAGGATGGAACACCTCATGGACCCCTGCGGAGCAGCTCGCCCGCCCGCCAGCATGATTGAGGCATGCACATCAGCACATGAAACGGAATCATCACAGATGCAAGGAGGAGGATGCAGTGCAGCGGCCATCTCAACCAGAAAAGGAGAGCCTGTCACCAGGGCTAGATTAATGTAACTCAATGTAGTACGATCTCTGACTGAGTGCATTCCCATTGCAGCAGCCTCTGCGCACAACCTAGTTCCGTTTAAATGTTCACGCCGTGCTCATCTCGTCTGGCCGGTACGATGCGCGATCTTGCGTGTCACTGTCTATGTTCCGGTGTGGTCTGTAGATCTGGTGCTTGCATGATAGTACACAGGTGTGTGTGTGCTTTGGACGCTATCTGATGGCCAGTTCATGGGGTCGGTGCGGTCGGCGGTCGCTACCCCCCATCTTGGATTTTCTTGGCTCGGCTGTTGTGCGTGCGGCCCGAAAGGTACGTGCGTCGGTGCGTGCAGTGGCGCGCGCGATCTGTGTTTTCAGTGACAAGGAGAAGAGGATGAGAGGGAGGTTAAGACCTAGTAACTCCTAAGGCCTGACTTAACAACAGATCGTTCTTGGTAGGAGCGATGGATGTGTCCGTTATGCTAAGATCAGTATGCTATTCGGTCTCTCGGTGTGGGTGACTGCTTGATTGGATTAGTTTATTTTGAAGTTGGAGTGGATTCTGAACTGAACTTCCCACTCATACGACAATTCGTGGGCATGTAGAGTCTCCACGCCCGGCCGGGGAATTTGAGGTGATGGTTGTACTGGCTAAGATCAGTAGGGTTCCAATCGCAAGCTTACCTTCCAGGCAAAAAAAATGCCGAGACGATGGGATTGCGTCGCAGTTTACCCTCTGATGGCTTAAAAGAGAGGCTATCAAAATGGCAAAACTAGCCGTGGACCAGAAGTAATTCGGCAAACACGCAAGCAATGACAAACTTATCGGTTCAGGCTGGAATCGCTGCAGTTCACAGAGTCACTGGTCAGTAGCTACGGGGCTAACTCTGTCCTCATTAGCCCCACTCTAAGTCTCAGAGTTGGACGTCCGTGCATAGGTTGAGAGAGTAGAGAGCTGCAGAACCCATCACACTTACTTCGAGTTTACGCGCACACAATTTTAGCTTAGGGCTACTTGCGATTTCTGAAAGGTTAAACAAAGCATGCTTTACCCCTACTCGCCTGAAAGACGAGAACAGAGCAGAACAGGTCCCTGGAAGGCCGGGTCGCACTCTGGGGTTGGGCGCCATGTGCTGTAGTAGGGCGTGGAGTGCGGAGCGGACCACTCCGCCACGGACAGCGGCGGTGACACGACGGAGAGGGACAGCTTCGCATCGCACGCTGCTGTGATGCCTCGTCAGCATCGCATGGACGTGGCACCGTAGGTTTTCCGGTGTACTCTACTGTCTCCATGTGATTAGCACGACACGTCGACATGATACTTCGTGGTCCAGGAGGAAACTAGCTAGCGGAGTGCACATCACAGCTGATTCAGGCCGGCCTGGGGCCACTGGTTTTCCCTCTCTCCTGAACCCGAGCGAGCGAGCGGCGGCAAGCACAAGGCTCGCTTCGCATGCATGCCATTGCCAGCCGGCCCGCCCGCCACAGTGCGACCACTTCCGCGGCGCTCCGGCCGACAGGCGCCAGACTGCGGCCATGATTTCTCAGCTGGGACGGCAGAGGAGGGGTAGAAGACATCGACGATCGATCGATAGATCATCTGTCGTACGCTATCAGGCATGCGCTACCACAGCTAGCAGCCGCTGCCGCTACCGACGCGTGCGTGCCGCGGGCCTGGCCTGGGCTAGCTCCCCGCTCGCTAAGTGCAACCCCTGGCGCTGTGCAACTATGCAAGATAGCCCTGATAGGGAACATCGTGTACTTTCGCGGTTGTTCCCCGTAAAGAGAATCCACTCACTACAGCACTGTTACTCTTACCCACGATTCGTGCGACGGATAGATCGCGATGCTGTACCAACGAAACCTCGCCGGACGCTGGTGCATAGTGGTTGGCCAGTTCGTCCGGGGCGCGGGGGAGAGGGGTTCTGCACAGTGGAATCGACTCTTCGGGTGAGGTTGCGAAAAGGTTTGCATGCGTCGTCATGATGGGACGGGGCGCCACGAGGCCCATGACGACGTGTATTTTCTTACTCTAACTCTAACTAGGTTGTGTGTCGCTCTTGTGCCTTGGCAGTGACAGAAGAAAATGAGCATGATGAAAACTCTCCAACTTCTGAAAAAATCACCCCTTTTCAATTTTTTTATTGGTTTGGATTGCTTATCACCTTTGCCAGGCGATAAAAACAAATCATCTTTTCCGGTAGAGAAAGAACAATTTCATTTATCCCGACCTAAATACATAACATGGTTTTTTCTTTCAAAAAAGGACATGACCTTCTCAAAACTCTCCAACGATAATTCATACAACCTAAATTTGCAAGGTCTTGTTTGGTTAATCCACTCCGTAAGTAGATTGGAAGGGATTTGGAGGGGGAGGGATTTAGATGGGATTTAATCGATGCTAATCCACTTCAATTCCTAGCAAACTGAACAAGCCCTCAAAGGGAAAAACTCAAGGACGCGCCTACCCGGCGGACGCCCTGAAAACGATCAAATCTGGCGGGCGCTTTCGACAGCGACCCCGCGTTCCGACAACGACCCCGCGTCGCCCCGCGCGCGCCCCCTCCCACACCGGTGGCGTGACCAGGTCCAAAAAAGGAAACCTGGCTGGACCATCTTCCTCTCCAAGCAAAAACCCGAAATCCCCCCCCCAGATCTAGCGTTTTACCCTTCCCCGATTGCTCACCTGCCCATCTCGCCTTCATCCTCTAGCGCCCTGCTACTGAAAAGCGCCATTGAAGCTCCACCTTGACGCCATTGCCCAGCGTCCTGCTACTGAAAAGCAAAAAAAACGAACACACAGGCAAAAACAGCAGGTATTTCTCAAAATCATCTCTTCAAATCACCAGGATTTTGGTAGAAACATCTCTATATTGTTCTCAATATGAAAATATACTGCTGCACAATATGGATCTAAACAAGAAACAAGTCATCTATAACTACTCCTCGGTTTTGCATCTGACATATGTCCAATCTTGTTCAAACTATAAGAAACCAATCATCCTAAGCTTCATTGACAGTATATGTTGATCCCTGCATTAAAAACATCTAATTTAGGACAACTAACAACTAAATAGACATGATTTCCTATTAATTGCTTCATCCTAACAACTAAATCTTATAACATCATGAATATTTTGGTTGAACAGATCCGAAACCATGGATATCGACCTAAATGCAGAACCATATCAAGAAATAGAAGAAGACAATGTTGATGGTTCACACACAAATGCTATCGTGCAAGTTGTAAATGAAGGTATGATGATTATATGTAACCCAGCAGTATTTTTACATAAGTTATCTGTGCTTGCATGCAGAGGTTATCAACAAGCTAGATCATAAGTTATCCATGCTTGCATGCAGAAGTTATCCATGCTTACATCCATATGTTATCAACTAGATAGAACAGAAGTTATCCATGCTTACATCAATATGTTATCAACTAACTAAAATAGAAGTTATACATGCTGTAAATGAAAGTATGATGATTATATGCAATCCAGCAGTATTTTTACATAAGTTATCCATGCTTGCATGCAACGGTTATCAACAAGCTAGAACATAAGTTATCCATGCTTGCATGCAGAAGTTATCCATGCTTACATCCATATGTTATCAACTAGCTAGAACAGAAGTTATACATGCTTACATCCATATGTTATCAACTAGCTAGAACAGAAGTTATACATGCTTACAAAAGCAGAAGTTATCAACTAGCTAAACCATGGATATTGACCTAAATGCAGAACCAGATCAAGAAATAGAAGAAGGCCATGCTGATGGTTCACAAACAAATGCTATCGTGCAAGTTGTAAACAAAGGTATGATGATTATATAAAATCAACTTATCCAGCAGTATTTTAACATAAGTTATCCATGCTTGCATGCACAGGTTATCAACAAGATAGAACATAAGTTATCCATGCGTACATGCATAAGTTACCCACCATATAGAACATAAGTTATCCACTATCTAAAACTGCAGTTATACATGCATATGAGCAGAAGTTATCCATGCTTACAGTTATACATACATATGAGCAGTACATGCTTAAATGCACAAATTATCAACTAGCTAAAACAGAACTTATCCATGCTTATATAAAGAAGTTATCCACTATATTATGCTACAGTTAAACATGCTTACATACTAGAATAGTTATCCAGCAACATGAGTAGAAGTTATCACTAGCTAAAATTATAGTTATCCAGGAACATAAGTACACGTTATCCACTAGTTAAAGCTACAGTTATCCATGCCTATATGCAGAAGTTATCCATAACTATGAGTACAACTTATCGATGTAGACCATTGCAAAAAACAGATGACATGTTCACAGAATAAAAAGTTATCCACCTATTATAACTGGTGTTATCCATGACTTCTCATTATATATACCCATTCCTGCAAAAAAACAGAAATGATAACTTGTGTTTATTTGCATAACAAGTGATGTCCAAATTGAAGAACATACTGACAATGACTGCATGTATACTATAGTTGAACAAGCTGCACAAGAAACAACAACGGGTGGGACAATCGAAGAAACAACAGTACACACAGTAGATTCAAATGAGGATGGGGAGAATAATGCAGAAAATAATGATGCAAGAGATGAAGTACATTCCACACCGCAACCACCATCAAATGGAATGCACTTTGACAGTTTTGAATCAGCTAGAGAACACTACAGGGCATATTCACAGCGGAAGGGTTTCGGAATAAGGATAGATTGGTCAAGAAAAGACGCAAGAAATGAGCTAAACAAGGCATATCTTATGTGCACAAAAGCTGGTAAACCTCACGAAGAAAAGGAAGACACCCAGAACCCAAAATCATGTGTCAAGAAGAGGAAAAAATACACATCCAAGGACTGGGTGCACAACACACGTTTATGTAAAGAGAAAGGATGCATGGTGGTATGTTCAGCATTCATCGGATGATCATAACCATCCCCTGATAATAAAACCTTCATTAACAAGGTTCTTGCGTTCACACCGAAACATACCAGCAGAAGAAAAGGTGTTCTTGCGGATGCTTCATGCATGCAACATCGAAACATGCCGACAGATGCAGCTGATGGCAAGTTTCTACGGCAGTCTGAATGATGTGCCATACATAGAAAAAGATGTGGCGAACCTAAGAGCTTCTTTTCATAGTGAAAACAATCACCACGACATGCAAGACACCTTGGCATACTTTGAAAAGATGAAGGCAGAAGATCCAGATTTCTTCTACAAATTTACGCTTGATGAAGACGATAGGGTTGAGAACCTGTTTTGGGTAGACGGGGCAGCACGAAGAGCATACAAGTCTGGATACAACGATTGCATATCGTTCGACACTACCTACCTAACGAACCGGTATAAACTACCATGCGCTCCATTTATTGGGATAAACAACCATGGACTATCGGTTCAGTTTGGATGCGGGTTCGTGCGTCGAGAGCTCAAGGACAACTTTGTGTGGCTGTTTCAAATGTTCAAACTGGCAATGGACGGCTTAGCACCAAAAAATATAATAACAGATCAAGACGCTGCCATGGCTGGTGTTATAAGCGCTGTTTTCCCGGATGCAACTCACAGGAATTGCAGATGGCACGTCATCCAGAATGCAACTGAGAAAATAGGGACATTCATGGCCAACCACCCAGAGCTGCTCGACGCTTTCAATGCATGTGTAAACAACAGCTTGTCACCCGAGGAATTTGAGGAGGCTTGGATGCATATGATAAATACTCATAATGTCCGTGACAATGTGGATTTGTTCTCACTATGGGAACAAAGAAAGGTTTGGGTACCAGCGTACTTTATGCACACCTTTTTCCCATTCCTTTAGACTACAGCAAGAAGTGAAGGGTTCAACGCAGTGCTCAAGCGTTACGTCAAACCAAGCAACTCCATTTATGAGTTTGTACAACAATACATGTCAGTACAAGAAAAGATTTACAATGCTGAGCTAAAGGCAGAGTGTGATACAGCTTTGACAGACCCGGAGTGGTGGTGTGGAAGCATTATGGAGAGACAAATGGCAAAAGCATACACAAGGAAAATCTTCTTCAGGTTTCAGAGCGAAATGCGAAAGAGCATGTCATACCAATGCGACCACCTCAACAGATACCAATTTGAACTGAGCATAACAGGGATACCGGTTCCACACTATGGTTACAGAAGTTATAGGGTATTCACAGACTGGGAACAAGGAACATATGAATGCAATTGCTGCAAATTCGATCGTGATGGTATGCTATGCTGCCACATTATAAAAGTGATAACGCATATAAAAGTCCATCAAATCCCAGAAATGTACATACTGAAAAGGTGGACATTGGACGCGGAAACTATCCTAGCTGAACCACATGACAAACAAAAACAAGGGAAGAAAGAGATGCCTGAAGACTCAAGAAATATGATGGTGTTTGCATCATTCAGACAAGAGTTTGCCAGAGCTGCAAAGATAGGAGTAAAGACAGATGATGGAAGAAAAATCATCAGGAAACACTTGAAGGAAATGAAACAAGAGCTAGATGTGATAGCAAGAAGAGAAGAGAAGAAGAAAAGAGAGGCCGAAAATGAAGCGATTACTATGCCATCGTCTAGTGCTCCAAACGAAGCAAGCGTGACACCTTCGACAACTTCCCCACCAAACATGGCACAGTCAACAAGCAACTATGCAGCACTTCAAACAACAAGCACATCAGGATCTCACATGTCATCAACAAAGCACATTCAGAACCCAGAGAAGTCAGTAACCAAAGGGAGGCCACGACAAATAGCAAACAAAAATCCACTAGACCTTGCTACAAAGAAATCAAAGAAATGCAGCCACTGCGGTGCAGAAGGTCACACCATCCGCAAATGCCAGGAAAGGTTGAAGCTCCTAGGATATCAAATCTAGAATGTTTATGTAACAGAAAATGATAACGATATATTTGTTGTTTTTATATATGATAGTTCATGTTGTACATTCTGTTGTTTTTAAGTTATACATGCATATGAGTACAAAATATCCACAAGATAACACAGAAGTTATCCATGCATATGAGTACAAGTTATCCATCACATAACACACCACTTATCAATGCATACAAAAAAATAAAAGGTTAGCCACTGGTTAAATCTACAGTTATCAATGCGTATATATAAAAAGTTACCAAACACTAAACATTAATATACTATTTAAAAACAGAAGTTATCCAGACATATGACTACAAGTTATCAACCAACGAATACAACAGTTATCCATGCATACTAATAGAAGTTATCAGGCAAATAAAAAGTACATTTATCCATAACTATGTGTTGAAATTATACCACAAACAAATTAATAGAAAAATTATCAAACAGAATTGACACTAGAAAGAAAGCATAAAAACACTCATATATACAAAAACCCCATATAAGGTGGGTAATTTATTTAACACAGTGTGGATAACTAACAGAAATATGACATGATAACAAACATTTAAGAGTGTGGATAACAAACATGTAAAAATATGGATAAACTTGGGAAAAATATACCTCAGAACTTATTTTCTTCCAAAAGTGACCTCCAATTAAGAAGAACATTACGAGGATGGTTCAACCAAAAAGAAGTCATCTTTTTCTTAATTCCCGGCATCATATCTTGAGAAATACAAGGCACAACGCTTCCATTCCACAATTCAAGGTTCTTAAGCATGAAGAACCCACAATCAGTGCTGAAAAACAAAAAATAAACAGTGAATAAGCAAACATAGTATAAATGATTATACAAAAACAAAATAAAATTACATGCGTACAAATCTAACCGGCTAACTAACCTGTCAACTTGACTAGGAACAGGGACATGCATCAACTCAAAATCTTCAATCTGTCTTCTAGAATCAGAATAATTGACGATATACATTTTCTTTATTGCTTCCATTAGTTTGGTCGCATGTTCAATCATTTCTACATTAGCTTCACCACGGAGCGAGTCAAGAATCTCAAACCTTTTGGCAGGCATATTAACAGAAAGCATGTACCAATGGCCCAAAGGATCCTTTTTAGTCCCTAGAACCTGAAGGACAGCAAAGCAAAGCTACAGAAAAAAATGAACATAAGATAAGTAAATGCACGTGTAGAAAAAACAATGGTTATCCAGACAAAAATGAAAGAGTTATCAACACAACATAAGCAATGGTTATCATACACTATGCCTGAACTTATCAACTGCATACAATAAAAATAAAAATCAAATCAAATTAGATAGCATACCATATGTTTGTGGCTGAGTTTATAGTTATCATCTCTCCTGAACGACCTCCGAACAAGATTTCCAGTGAATCTTCCCTCCAACAGATATTTAGTAATGATATAAGGAAAAATTATCTTGTTGGACGGGCAATTATCTTGCATTGCAGAAATAGCGAGATCACACATATTGTTAGAAAGCTCGCCATATGGCATCACACTTTCAGCAAAATCACTAGTTGTCACCCACATTGGATCAATGTTACAAATTGATGTGCTGCAAAAAACAATTAATGATTAGAATACAAGTTATCCAATATGAAAACCAGTAGTTATCACCAACAAACAGTGCAAGTAATCAACCTGTAGTAGTACAAGTTATCAAACCAGTAAAAAAAAGTTCAACTTATCCACTGAAATAACAACAAAAGAGTTACCAAACAAAACTAGTACTGACCAAACAGTATTAGTACAACTTATCATCGAGGTACAAATAAAAAGGTAAAGTTATCAATCCTAAATATTAAAAATGATCCACAATGAAAACCATAAAGTTCAGCAACTAGAAGAATAAAATGATACACAAGTAGTAATACAGGTTAGTAAACAACTAACAACAAAAAAAAGGTCCAAGTTATCCACTGTTAAACTAAGAGTTATCCACTAAAATACTACAAGTGACCCACCAGTAATACTACAACTTATCAACCAGATAACATATAAAGTCAAGTTATCAAGCATGAAACATTAGAAGTGACCAATGGTACCATTTAAACGTTACCTACAGAGAATACTAAAAAGGATAGAATATTATAAAAAAAGAACATGTACATACTTTTTAATCTTCGACTTATTCGTATTACTCGTGTGTATGATAATCTTCTTATACAATGCATCTTCTTCTGCAGTTGTCTTAATATAGGAGAACGGAGGAAGAAGAGACTTGGCAGGATGAATAAGTCTAACAGTACGCAGTCGCGTCGCAGGTGTACCACTACTAGCAACAGCAACTGGAAGAGCAGAGCTGATACCAGGAGTAGAATAATCAGGAACAACTACAACAAAACAAAACAAATAGTACAGCTCATAAAAAATATACATTCAAAATACATAAATAGTAACTAAACAATTTTGTTTAGATACCTGGAACGGAACAACTAGTCTGATTTAACTGTTTGGTATCTTTCGTAAAACTTCGAACGGCTTGATAACTAATCTTTTCACCCAACAGATCATCAAGAGAAATAATTACATTTTCATCATTTACCGGCTTTTTGCAATTACAATCAACTTTTTGTTGATACACTACAAAAAGAATAAAGAACGGACAAAGGAAATGTCCAAATGAAAAAGGATAGAAATGGCAGAACCTACGTGGAAAAAGAAAGAAAACCACATGTTTATCACCATAAAGAAAAAATTAAAAAACATAACATATATAAAATAATAAAAGGTAGTTTAATTACATCACACAAACATAGAGTCATACAAATTATAGCACAAATTGTTCCATCAACAACATATAACAAAATAAAAGTTCCCATAAGTTGAAACCTAATTTTAACTACGACTGTCATAAAACAGATCCAAATAGCCATGAAACCGAATCATGATCTTCAAGTTTGAAACCTAAGCCCCAAAACGGCCATCACAACGATGATCTTCAATTTTCTCATCCAAAAGGGACATTTAACTAGATCCATCCGCACCCTCATTTTTATCATCACCCGTTTTCGGTAAGTTCAATAAGTTAACAGCTACATAGAATATGTCCCAAAAGAAAGACAAGAAGAAAAAGGGACAAAACAAAACAAATTGTTAATATCATATAATCTGTTACTAAAAGTTATCAGAATAAAAATAGTGTAGGTTACCAACATAAATAAGCTAAAGTTATCAAGGGCATATAAATAAAGTTATCAGTACAAACCAAAAATGCACAAAATGATAAAGACACATCATACACTATGAAATAAATCATAATTAAGAGAATAAAGTTTTACATTACAAAAATAATAATATAAGACAAATATATAATAAAGTTGCAAGCATTTTAAAACTTTGAAAAACAAAAAACACTGTAGATTACCAACATAAATAAGACACAGTTATCAGCACTAATATATAAAAGTGATCCAGGGCATATATATAAAGTTATCAGGGTGAAAGTGTGTACCAGTGTTGGGAGAAGGTGCCCAAGACAAAGGAAGAACATCTTCTGCTTCAAAAATATGGAATAAATCACCGGGATCAGCAGAAATGTGATGAGAAACAGGAACAACACTAGAATAACCTTGTGCAACAATACGAAGATCAGGCTGAGCAGGAGCAGGCTGCGCAGGTGCACTAGCAGTAGTAGCAGGCTGCACAAAGACACCAACAGTACGAGCAGGCTCTGCACGGGCACCAGCAGTAGGAGAAACAGGAGGATCCGCATCAGGCACAGAATACGAAACAACATCCCTATAAACATGCAATGGTATCCCAGCAGCAAGACTCAGCTTTCCATCACGAGCAACCAATTTTGCTTTCTTGATAACAGTGACTTCAGCTTCAGAACTTCCATCACCACTCGAAGGACCAGCAGATGTCTCGAGCACACTGGACTGCTTCCTAGCAGGGGTGTCGAAAAGACTAGACGCAGGAACCAAAGGAGCAGATAAAACAGGTTGTACATCTTCTTGGGTACTATCATCCAAGACAGAAGGCTCCTTTTCACTCTCACCCTGGGTTGATGGATCTCCAAACGAGCAAACAGCATAACTTGCAGCAACATCAACAGAAGTAGCACCTGCTGCAATGTTGGTGAACAGCGATGACGCAGGGACAAGAACAACACAATCAGGACAAACAAAACCACCTGCACCTGCATCAACATTGGCATCAATTTGAGGGGCATCATCAACATTGGCATCAACATGAGGGGCATCTCTAGTGGCATCAGCAACTTCCGTGATGTTCTCCGTCTCGTTTGCCATGATATTTACAAAGCTGCTGCTAACAGGCTGATCAATGGTATGCATAATCACTGCAGCTCCTGAGACTGGTTCAGATACATCCATTGCCACATCAACAGATAATCCTACTACAACTGTAGCAGGTGCACTCGTCATGGCAACGTCTTCAGAAGCACCACCATTGCCACATGTTTCTCCACCAGATATAACCTCTTCAACATTCAAAACAGGCGCATCCACAACATCAGGAGTTGCAACAGCATTAGAATGTCCTTCAACACGACTAGGCGAAGGAATAGGAGAGGATGCATCAACATCTATAACAGATGTGCCTTCATCTGCAGAACACTGTTTTGCCAACCGTGGTGAAGACCTTGATGCAGGCACCGATGCCTTCTTTGGTAATTTCTTGCTGTAATAAATAATTGCCAACAAAAAACAAAAAATCAGAACATAATAAACAGAAAATAGAAAAGTTACCAACATGAACAGAAACAAGTTATCAGATGAAATATACTACAGTTATCCAGTGAGAAATGCTACAGTTATAAACACTAACATAAAGAAGTCATCATGTGAAAAATATTACAGTTATCAACAATAACATAAAGAAGTTATCACGAGAGAAATGCTACAGTTATCATTATAAACATAAAGAAGTTATCAGATAACTTCTTTATCATAATAAACATAAAAAAGTTATCGGATAACAAATGATACAGTTATCAACATAAAACAGAAAGGTTACCCACATTAACTAAAACAAGTTATCAGATGAAAATGATACAGTTATCAACACTAAGGTAGTAAAGTTATCCAATGATTGAGATAAATAATTATGCCCACTCATACCTATCTGAAACAGCAGCCCGCATCATGGCAGGAGTAAGGCCCAAATCTTTGCAGACAATAGTCTTGATCTCATTATCAATATCTTCAACAGTACGCGAATTGATCACATTATCAACATCCTCAACCGGACGTGACTTCTTCTTCCTAGACCTTTCATACACACGAATAGGGGTTTTTTCCACAACAGGAGTATCAGTCACCCGGTTTACAGGTGACACAAGATCTACAACAGTTGACCTAGCTTCCGGTGGTGACACAGGATCTACAACAGGTGACCTAGCTTCCGGTGGTGACATATGACGATCATCAGGTGATCTTGCTCCTGGACTATTATTGTGCTCTTCATTAGAATCCGGGAAAGTCAAAGATAGCTGGAGATTGGAAGAACCACCAGCACAACCACCAACAACACCCTTACCCTTCCTGTCAGCACGGACAAAACGTTCAACATCATCATCTCCACTGCTGTCAGAACTGCTGCTGTCTGAATCCCTCAGAATTGTATTATCACTAGGAAGAATAGGAGACAAGACTTCATTAGTGCGTGGAACATTCCTTCCACGAGTGGTAGAACGAGTAAGCCTAGCTCCACGGA
This sequence comes from Avena sativa, assembly GCA_916181665.1. Classification (NCBI taxonomy): domain Eukaryota; kingdom Viridiplantae; phylum Streptophyta; class Magnoliopsida; order Poales; family Poaceae; genus Avena; species Avena sativa. The sequence goes on from OV702289.1 coordinate 693,149,195, forward strand.
CACCACTTGAGGTAGCACCACGGGCACCACCTGAGCTACCACCACGAGCACCACTTGAGCTAGCTCCACCCATGAATATTCCTCCAATGGGTTGCGTTGCAAGTTGACCACCAAACTGGGCACTAAACTGATTCGTCATTTCAGCACCAGCATTGCCTTGCACCGCCGTCAAGCCTTGCACAAGGTTACTCATTAACCCAAAAATACCGGATGCAAAACTGCCAACAAGATTTGCTATCTGCGACTTTTGCTGCACAAATAAAAAGAAAGGAAACAACAAGAACATTACCAAAACAAGAAGCAAACAAAAGTAACATGACAATAAAAAGATAAGTACAATTTCAAAATGCTAAAAATATCACCTCATTTGAACAACTAGGGTTTGCACAAGTGTCAAACCATTTGTTAAACCCTTGCACGCCACCAAAAAGACCAAAGCTCATGCCATACTGAGGCTTCAACTGCACAAAGAAACAGATACAGAATTAGCAAATGTGATCAACTAGTTTTCTACATATTACCCAACTTAATCACATGATAACCTACATGTTACCACCCAATAAACACATAAGTTACCCACTATTTATACTCAATGTAATCAAACATACATACAACATGTTACCAACAGTTAAACATAAAAAGTTATCAACAACATAAAAACACAAATGCTACAAAATATATTACACACCTCAAGCTTTCCATATGCATTCCCATCATTCTGCAGATCAATAATCAACACTTCATCAATTAACTCTCTTGACCATATGTTCACAGCATAACGCCCTTCCGGCAAATCAATATCCAAACCACTAACATCTAGTGAGTCAACATAAAGCAGCTGCAAAGAAAACAAATTAAAAAACAGACAAGGAATACAATAAGTACACTAACTAAAACATAAAACAAATTTCAATATAAAAAGTATTATTCACACAATATAAAAACAGCAACGTGTACCTGCAACAGAAAAAGGCAAGCCTGCGTATGACTACCACTAGAAAGCTCCTCATGCAGCTGGTCAGCAACAAACTTGCACCACTGAAACTTGGACACATTTCCAATGTTGTGCTGAAATTATAGAATCAAAAAGAAAATATCAACATAACATCAAAACTTGCACATATATTACACACCACCACAGAAACATAAAAAAAATGTAACCACCCCTATAACACTCAGGTTATCATAACAACAAACAGAAAGTTATCAACACAAAAACATATAAGTTACCAGCCAAACTCATATATTGAAAATGAACAGACATTACACCCAAAACTTACCATGATAAGGTAGCACTTGTGGCAAACATGGTTCTGGGTGGTGGGTGATAAAAGTGTAGACACAATGTACATCACATATACTTGCTTGAAATCATCTCCAGATGAAGTCATATCCTTCAACATTTCGAAAACTCGAGTTCTCAAAGGTGTGCCAGAATCATCAGGAAAAAGAGCAGGGGCAAGAGCACCCTGAATTTCTGCATCAGCATAATAAGGAACCGACTCTTCACCAAGCGGCAAACCCAAACATCTGAATACACTATCCACGTTCAGGGGTATCCTTCCTCGACCGGGCACAACAAATTCACGTGTATGCTTATCATATAAGCTAGCAAACCAAGTCATAACTGCGTCGTGCAGTGATGAACACTTGATATCTAACAAACTATCAAACTCCATTGATTCAATTGCTGACTTCTGATCATTCGATAGAAAATCCAGTAAATCGGTCACAGCAGAAGGAGATGCCCTGTTACGTTTACGGGCAGGTTGTTTTTCACCCTCAACAACATTATCAGCAGCCTTCCGTTTCCTCGGCATCCTGGCAACTACAAACAATTTAAAATGAAAAAATAAATACAAAACTAAACCATAATGATACATAAAAATTCATAGAAATAAATAAAACAATACCATCAGTACATAAGTTATCAATCATAATAACCTAATGTTATCATGCAAACAGAACACAAATTACCCATTATAATAAGCTAATGTTATCATACCAACATAACACTAGTTATCCATGTCAAAACACACACATTATCATGCATTTTGCTCAAAAATAGACATGAATAATTTTTTTACCACATAACAGTTTACAACTGCTGTTATCAACATATACTGTCCAATGTTACCCATACACATTTTTGATGTTATCAAGGGATCATATACCACTGTTACCCATAGATAGATCAGTTGTTACCCATGGCTATATCTATTGTTATCAAGCAAAAATGTTTAGAATCCCCATTAGACCATGATGTTATCATACCAACATAACACTAGTTATCCATGTCAAAACACACACATTATCATGCATTTTGCTCAAAATACACATGATTCAAAAATTTAGCACATAACACTTTAGTACTTCTGTTATCAACAGATCCTGGCTAATGTTACCCATGCATATTTTTGAGGTTATCAAGGGATCATATCCCACTGTTATCCATACATACATCAGTTGTTACCCATGCCTAGATCTGTTGTTATCAGCCAAAATGTTCAAAATCCCCATTAGACAATAGGGGGACAGCACACATGATCACATCATCTGAACATCAAAAATACAGCAAAACGCAGCAGATCTGACAAGACAACATTACTCAAAGGGGATCAGAGGCAGCATTTCAAACCCTATGCATGTAGGAGCCAGACAAAATTACAGGGCAAAAACGCACGCAATAGAACTTACAACTTACACACGTACTTAATCCGCAGGACCTACAGGAATCAACCCTAACAACAAACCCGATGAAATGGAACCGTCGGAAGACAGAGAGTGACAGAGGATAAGGGTGGGAGCAGCGGAGGAGAGAAACTGGAGGAGGAGGAGAAAACCTGCGAGCACACCTGGAGGGAGTAGACGCGTCGGCGACGACAATGGAGAGCAGAATCGACGAGCAACCGATGGAAACTGTAGTATTCGCCTTCAAATCGCCGGAGGAGAAGAAGAGGAGAGAGAGCACCGCGATTACCGAAACAGTCGGGGGAAGTGGGAGAAACGGTCGGGGGAAGTGGGAGGGGGAAGTGGGAGGGGTGGAGAGGATGACGAGTGGGGCAACAGGTGAATAGGGAAAAGGGATCAGGTGTGCCGCATTGATACACTGCAACCAACCGCGCGGGGCGCGCTACCTTGCTCGAGATCGTTGGATTAGAAACCAACGGCTCCTGTCAGCCCGCCCGGTTTTGCCAATCTCAGATCGGTCTGAGTCTAGAAAAACCGAAACTCAAAGCAAAAGCGGTATTATAGGAAGTGTGACATGTTGGAGACAAACAAATTATTCAACCTACTCAACAAGATGACTATGTCAAACAAATATCAGCACCACGCTCAAAGTAGTCTATATGACGTATGCTGTCCAAATAGGCACATAAATTCCTGGTATGCCACTATGGTTTGTTGGTACCAATTTACAACTTCTGGTATTGAGTATGTTATTGGAAATATACTCAGGACCTCTAGTTGTTAAAGAAAAACAACATGTGTGAGATTGATATAGTTATTTTCTTATAAAAATAAAATCATTGCCTAAAGTCGTATATGCCAAAGTAGTGTTGATGCTCCCAAAAAATAAACTTTTTTGCGTACCCCCACTGCACATCATACCATGCCTTCTCTCAGAGGCGATCTACCGTCTCTCTTGCACGGGTAACCGCCCATGCTTGCCAATACCGCAATGGTCGAGTTATATGTGTTAGGGTAATAGATCTTGTATTACCAGAGGGCCAAAGGCCAGAATATATAGTACATGTACAGGTGCAAATATACAGAAAGCCCCCTAACATATGGGGAAACTACAATATAAAAATATACTCTAACACCCCCCCCTCAAACTCATGGTGGATCCACAACACTGAGTTTGGAGAGTAAGAAATCATGCTGAGCGCGGGTTTGTGCTTTTGTAAAGAAATCTGCCAACTGCAAGTCTGAAGGCACATAATGGAGCGCAACAACCTGATCCTGCACCTGAGCACGTGTATAAAAAGCATCAACACCAATATGCTTGGTCAGCTCATGCTTGACCGGATCACGTGCAATACTGATAGCACCTGTACTGTCTGACAAAAGCGGAGTGGGCATCGTAACAGAGACCCCAAAATCGGCAAGCAACCACCGTAACCAGGTCACATCAGCAGTCACTGAAGCCATAGCCCGCAACTCAGCCTCAACACTCGAACGAGAAACCGCGACCTGTTTCTTCGTCTTCCAAGCAACAAGCGAACCACCAAGAAACATACAATAAGCAGAAAGTGAACGACGATCCGTAGGATCATTCGCCCACGTAGCATCCGAGTAGCACTGGAGCTGGAGAGAGCTAGAACGAGGGAAGAGAAGGCGACGAATAATCGTGCCACGAAGATAATGAAGGACACGGAGGAGATGACCGTAGTGAACAGTGGTAGGAGCTGAGACAAACTGGCTCAGAATGTGAACAGGATAAGAGATATCAGGACGGGTGACAACAAGATAAACAAGACTCCCAACAATATGGCGATAACGAGTGGGATCAGGAAGAGGATCACCATCCGTAGGACGAAGCTTAACATGAAGCTCCATAGGAGTCTCAACGGTGCGCTCATCCGCAAGAGGAGCCCGAGCAAGAAGATCCTGAATATACTTTTCCTGAGAGATAGAAAACCCATCAGAAGTGGATGAAACCTCAATCCCAAGAAAATAGCAAAGAGGATCAAGACCAGTCATAAGAAACTGATCACGATGACGAGCCTTGACAAAGGCAATATACTCAGGATCATCACCAGTAATGATCATATCATCAACATAGAGAAGGAGAAGAGTGCGTCCACGAGGAGAAGTGTGAACAAAAAGCGCTGGATCATGAGAACTAGGGGAGAAACCAGCAGCAGTCACCACAGAGGCAAAGCGCTCAAACCAGGCACGAGGGGCCAGTTTCAGGCCATAAAGAGAACGTCGAAGACGACAAACCATCCCATCGGGAACAGAATACCCAGGAGGAGGCTGCATATAAACCTCCTCACTCAACTTGCCATTAAGAAAAGCATTCTGAACATCAAGCTAGGACACAGACCAGCGTCGGACAGAAGCAACATCAAGAAGAGTACGCACAGTGGTCATATGTGCCACAGGAGCAAAGGTCTCATCATAGTCACGATCATGTTCCTGCTGAAAACCACGAGCCACAAGACGCTCTTTATAGCGCTCAAGAGATCCATCAGAGCGGGTCTTAATTTTATAGACCCACTTACACGTGATAGGACGAACACCAGAAGCGGGAGAGACAAGATCCTAGGTGCCTGTGCGCTCAAGCGCAACAATCTCCTCAGCCATGGCAAGCTGCCATTCGGGATGACACGCAGCATCCCGATAAGAAGTCGGCTCGGAAACTACGGAGAGACCATACTGACTAGGAGAGTAACGGTCTGGAGCACGCCGCTGACGAACAGGTCGTGAGGAAGGAAGCTCATCTGCGGAAGATGACTCATCAGAAGAGGAGGGAGAAGGAGGCGCGGAGGAAGGATCCGAAGCTGGAGACCGAGGAGAACTAGGGGAACTAGACGGAGGAGAGGATGGCGCCGAAGACAAAGGAGGCGCAGCAGAAGGAGGAGGTGGAGGAGAAGAGACAGCGGAAGGTGTATCAGGAAAAAGAAGAAAAGAGAGATCATCCGTTGGGTAAGTACCAGAAGTGGGGCGAGGATAGAAAGGACGCGTTTCATCGAACGTGACATCATGAGAGATGCGCATACAACGACCAACGGGGTCCCAACAGCGATAGCCCTTATGCTCATCACTGTAGCCAAGAAAAACACACTCAACAGACTGAGCGGTTAATTTGATGCGTTCACGAGGAGGGAGAAGGACATAGCAAACGCAACCAAATAAACGAAGAGTCGAGTAGTCTGGACAGGAGCCAGAGAGACGCTCGAGAGGAATGCCACCCTGAAGAGCAGCTGAAGGCTGGATATTAATGAGGTAAGTCGACGTAGTGACAGCCTCAGCCCAAAAATGCGGCGGAAGAGAGGAAGCAATCATCATAGCGCGGGTAGTCTTAAGAATATGACGATGCTTACGCTCGGTGACACCATTTTGAGCATGGGCGCCGGGACATGAGAACTGAGCAAGAGTGCCCTGCTTAGCAAGGATGCCACGCAGGTGCTGGGAGATATACTCTCCTGCAGAATCAACACGAAACACACGAATAGGCATGGAATACTGAGTACGAACCATGGCTACAAAGCGCTGATAAATAGCAAGCACCTCGCTGCGAGAGCGCATAAAAAATAACCAGGTGTACCGTGAAAAATCATCAATAAACAAAATATAGCATCGGTGGCCCCCTTTGAAGCAAAGGGAGCCGGACCCCACACATCTGAATGAATTAAATCAAAAGGTCGCTGAGATACAGACACACTAGTAGGATAGGGAAGCTGAATCTGTTTACCTAACCTACAACCCTGACACGAATGTAACGATGACACATCTCCTGAGACAAGACCTAGAAGATCACGACAAACTAAGGATGATAAACGGGAGCCACAAATATGACCCAGCCGATGATGCCACTGCTGAAACGAGCCAGTGACAGACGCAGCAACCGTAGGAGAAGTGGCAGAAGAAGTGTCAGCGGAAGGAACGCGAAGCCAGTCTAACTCCCATAGCCCCGGACACTCAATGCTGCGAGGGCCAGCTCCAACCAGAGCCTGTGTACGACGGTCTGAACAGCACAAGAATCAGCATCAAGAATGACACGACAACCAGAATTAGTAAGCTGACTAGCAGAGAAAAGGTTCATCTTAAGGCTGGGAACATGAGAAACATCAGGAACAGAGAAGGAGGAAGTAGAGAGGGTGCCTCGACTAGAAACAGGAAGAGAGGTACCATCAGCCATAATAACACGGACAGGAGAAATAAGAGAGCGAATAGCAGAAAGAATAGAAGACGCAAAAATCATATGAAAAGAAGCTCCAGAATCCAGTTACCACGGGGATGACGTACCTGACTGTGTAGAAGATGATGATCGCCCGGTGCCAGAAGAACTAGTCACAGAACCAGCAGTACCCGACAAGGAGGAGCCTGTAGCAGCGAGCAGACTACGAAGAACACGAATAATATCCTGATCAGACAGAGCACCAGCAGGGGGTCCAGAAGCACCAGCAGGAGGTCCAGAAGCAACAACAGAAGATCCTGAAGAACCAGACTAGCGACGAGCAAGATACTGCTGATGTAAGCGTGGATCCCTCGTCCAGCAACCAGAGATATCTTGGCCAGGCTTGCCACAGTGAGCACAGGGAGGACGAGAACCACGGGGCTGCTGAGACTGACTCTGACCCTGGGCCGGTGGAGCAGAAAGTAGCGGCGGCGCGAGAGACCGTGACGAAGCCGGCGGCACGGGGGGACCACGAGCAGCAAGAACAGAAGGAACCTCAAGAAGACCAGCACCACGAAGACGAGTCTCCTCAGCACGAAGCTCAGCCAGTACCTCAGAGAGCGGAACACGACCACGGGCAAGCAGCTGGGCACGGCGCGGCTCAAACTCCTTGCGGAGCCGCGACAAGAACTCAAAGACACGCTGAAACTCCAGATCCGCGCGCACAATCAGACAGCAGGGACAGGTGTTACACACCGCTGTACGAAGAGAGTCAAGCTGACGCCAAATAGCAGCACTCTGAGTATAGAAATCATCAATAGTAGAATCATCCTGCTTAAGATCATCCTCCTGACGAACCACAGACAGATAAAGCGCATCTCCAGACGGCTGATAGCGCTGACGAAGAAAATCCCACTGAGCAGCAGCAGTGGGAAGACCCATGAACTCAGCAGCATACTGAGGCAGAACACTGAAAGTGAGAACAGCAGCAGCACGAGCATCCTCATCTATCCACTGAGTGTAGTCAGCCAGATCCAGCCGGTAGGTCATAGTAGCAGTAGAATGCTCCTGGACCTGGCGCTCATAATCAGCCCGAGCAGAAGCGTTAGCACTCTGGGCTGCATCCTTGACCGCCTGAGTAGCATCGGGGGCAAGGGCAACGGGCGTCAGGGCACAAGGCACTAGAGGCACAACGGGGTGCGGTGGACAGGAGACCTTGTTGGAATTATGCCCTAGAGGCAATAATAAAGATGTTATTATTATAATTCTTGTTCATGATAAAGTTTATATTCCATGCTAGAATTGTATTAAGCGGAAACATTAATACTTGTGTAGTTTGTGAACAACACCGTGTCCCTAGTACGCCTCTATGGACTAGCTCATTGATCAATGATGGTTAAGGTTTCCTAACCATAGACATGAGTTGTCAATTGATAATGAGACCATATCATTGGGAGAATGATATGGTGGACAGACCCAAACTAAGCAAAGCTATTAGATCGTTTCATTGTGTTCTTCTTTGCGAAGATTTTCCTATGTCAAATATTGTATTCCTTAGACCATGAGATAATACAACTCCCCGGTATCGGAAGAAAGCTTTGAGGTCATCAAACGTCATCCTATGAGAGGGTGATCATAAAGGTGTCTCTCAGGTGATCGGAAAGTATCTGTTGGGTTGTATGTATCGAGATGGAATTTGTCCCTCCCAAGTCGGAGAGATATACTTCGGGCCCACTCGGTAATCGATATCAACACCGCTTGCAAGCATGTGGTTAAGGAGTTAATCACAAAGTGATATCGGATTACGGAACGAGTAAAGTACTTGCTGTGAACGAGATTGAACTAGGTATGACGATACCGACGATCGAATCTCGGGCAAGTAAAATATCGCGAGACGAAGGGAATATATATATGGGATTGATTGAATCCTGGCATCGTGGTTCATCCGATATGATCATCGATGAATGTGTGGGAGTCAATATGGGTGCTCAGACCCCGCTGTTGATTATTGATAGAAGATCATGTCTGCATATTCTCGAACCCGCAGGGTCACACACTTAACGTGTCTCGACGCTAGGATAGATTGGATAATTGGTTTATGAATTTTTGTTCGGAGTCTCGGATGGGATCCGGGATATCACGAGAGGTTCCGGAATGGTCCGGAGAATAAGATTCATATAAGGCAGTGCAGTTTTTGGAGTTCGGAATTGTTCCGGATTAATCGGTATTGTACCGGAAGCTTCTAGAACCTTCCGGAAGGGGGCCAACGTGGTCCCACCTTCCGGGAGGGGGCATGGGCCTATGAGGGAGTGTCCTGGCCGCATTGGGCCAGGGGCACAAGGCCCCATAGGGCCCAGCCGATTCTTGATAGATTTAACTCGTTTAAATCTAGGGATAGAATTTCTAGATAAGGGGAGAGTTTAAATCGTTTAAACTAGAGATAGGCTTGGAGGAGGGGCTAGGGCTGGCCGCCGCCACCCCCTCTATATATAGAGGGCTGGTGCGCCCCCTCCCCCCTAGACACATCTCCCTCCAAGCCCTAGTAACCCTGCTGCCTTCCTCTCTCCCTCCCGACTGTTTGTAGGCGAAGCCCTGCGGCAGAAATTCTCCACCATATACACCACGCCGTCGTGCTGTAGATCCAATCTATCTCTCCACCCTACTTGCTGGTCCGAGGAAGGAGGAGACGTCGAGGTGCCGCACGTGTGCATCTCACGGAGGCACCGCCACTTGTGGTGCTAGATCGGATCGGATCGCGAGGAGGAGAAGCGAGTACGACTACATCACCCACGTTCCGACGAACGTTCTGCTGTGCGAATCTTCAAGGATATGAGGATCTAATCCAATCTCTCTCGTTGCTTGCATCTCCTAGATTAGATCTTGGCTTTCCCTCTGTTCGCTTCCGTAGAAAATTTTGATTTACTATGCTGCGAAACCCTTCAGTGGTATCAGAGCTAGATCTATGCGTAGATGTGTTTCACGAGTAGAACGCAACATGGTTGTTGCGGGCGTTGATGTTTTCTGTTGCAAGCCTCTTGTTTGTGTTCTTCTTATGACGCGGGATAGTGAGATTGAAGCGGTCCAGGCCAACCTTACGCGACGTCGTTCGCGAGACCGGCTCCGCACTTGACGTGTGGCTTGTACCACACATGCGGCTGGTGGATGTCAGTTTCTCTCACTATAGTTGTCATGGGATTAACACCGGAGTTTGGCAACCATAATATCACCGTTGTGGCTTTCCGTAGGTAAGAATCGTTCTTAGCATCTACTCCCATAAGCCACGTAAAACATGCAACAACAAAGTAGAGGCGTCTAACTTGTTTTTGCAGGGAGTGTTTTCTGTGATATGGTATGGCCCAAGATGTGATGTGTATATTGTATGCGATGATCATGTTTTGTAATGTTTCACGACTTGCATGTCGATGAGTACACAACCGGCAGGAGCCATATGGTTGTCTTTATAATTGTGTATGACCTGCGAGTCAACTTCTTATACGCCATGTAATAGCTTTACTTTATCGCTAAGTAGTTAGCAATAGTTGTAGTTGCTATTCGTGGTGGAGGCAATCATGGTGGAGTGATGGAGATCATGCCGGAACGCACAAGATGGAGATCATTCCGCGAAGATTGGCTATACCATGTCACATAAAGTTATATGCATGTGATGTTTATCCTTTTATGTATCTTATTATGCTTAGATCGCGACGGTAGCATTATAAGATGATTCCTCACTTAAAGATCAAGATAAAACTGTGTTCTCCCCATGTATGCACCGTTGCGAAAGTTCGTCGTGTCCAAGCATCACGTGATGATCGGGTGCTATAGACTCTACGCTCACATACAACGGGTGCAAGCCAGTTTTGCACACGCGGAAATACTTGGGTTTGACTTGACGAGCCTAGCATGTACAGACATGGCCTCGGAACACATGAACCGAAAGGTTAAGCATGAGTCATATGAATGATATGATCGACACTTCGTTGTCCACCATTGAAGCCACATCTCTTCTCGTGAAGATCGGATTAGGTGTGGTGAATTTGGATCGTGTTCACTAAACAACTTGAGGGATGTTGAATTTAGTGGGAGTTCATCTAGTAATTTGATTAAGTTGAACTATTTATCATGAACATAGTCTAAATTGTACTTGCAAATACTGTAGATCACATGGCCAAGTCCAACTTCAACTTCAACGTTTTTGCTGAGAAAGAAAAGCTTAGAAACAATGGGTCTAACTTCACCAACTGGTTCCGCAATCTAAGAATCATTCTGTCTGGCGGACAAAAGGACTATGTCCTTGGGAAAGCGTTAGGTGACCCCCCTGCTGCAACTGCGCCGGCTGATGAGAAAGCTGTCTATCAGTCGCGCAAAGATGATTATGGTGTGATTAAGAGCACCATGTTGTTTGCTATGGAACCGGAACTTCAAAATCGTTTTGAAAACTATCCCGGGCCCTTTGAGATTCTCGAAGAGCTGAAAACCATGTTTCAGACTCAGGCCCGTTCTGAGAGATATGAGATCTCCGAGAAGTTCTTTAACTGCAAGATGGAGGAAGGGAGTTCCGTTAGTGAGCACGCCATTAAGATGTCGGGCTACACTCAACGCCTTGAGCAACTGGACTGCAAGATTCCAGAGGAGCTCAAGATTGACAGGGTTCTGCAATCACTCCCTCCCAGCTACAAAAGTTTTGTAGTGACTCACAATCAGATTGGTTCCACTGATACGATCACCGAGCTCTTCGCAAAGCTGAAGGCTGCGGAGGTGGACATCAAAAAGGATAATCATGTGTTGATGGTCGACAAGCCCTCCTTTAAGAAAGGTAAAGGTGCAAAGAAGCCCTTCAAGAAAAGCGGCGGCAAGCGCGTTGCCCCTGCTGAGAAGAAGCTCAAGTCTGGTCCTAAGCCGGACACTGAGTGCTTCTATTGCAAGGACAAGGGTCACTGGAAGCGCAACTGTCCGAAGTACTTAGCGGACAAGAAGGCTGGCACCATCAAAGGTATATTTGATATACATGTTATTGATGTTTTCCTTACTAGCCCTCGTTGTAGTGCCTGGGCATTTGATACTGGTTCAGTTGCTAATATTTGTAACTCGAAACAGGAGCTACGGAATAGACGGCGGCTTGCGAGGGATGAGGTGACGATGCGCGTTGGCAACGGATCAAGAGTTGATGTGATGGTCGTCGGCACGCTCTCCTTAGTTTTACCTTCGGGATTAGTTTTAAACCTTAATAAATGTTATTATGTGCCTGCGTTGAGCATGAACATTATTTCTGGATCGTGTTTATTGCAAGACGGTTATTCATTTAAATCGGAGAATAATGGTTGTTCTATTTATATGAGTGACATCTTTTATGGTCATGCACCCCTTGTGAATGGTTTATTTCTTCTAAATCTCGAAAGGGATGAAACACACATCCATAACATTGAGGCTAAGAGATGCAAAGTAGATAGTGATAATACTACTTATTTGTGGCACTGTCGTCTAGGTCATATTGGTGTAAAGCGCATGAAGAAACTCCATTCTGATGGACTTTTGGAGTCTCTTGATTTTGAATCATTTGACACATGCGAACCATGCCTTATGGGCAAGATGATCAAAACCCCGTTCTCCGGTATGATGGAGCGAGCAACGGACTTGTTGGAAATCATACATACCGATGTATGCGGACCGATGAGTGTTTCGACGCGCGGTGGATATCGCTATTTTCTCACTTTTACCGATGACTTAAGTAGATATGGGTATATCTATTTAATGAAACATAAATCTGAAACGTTTGAAAAGTTCAAAGAATTTCAGAATGAAGTGGAGAACCATCGTAACAGAAAGATTAAGTTTCTACGATCCGATCGTGGGGGCGAATATTTGAGTTATGATTTTCTCACGCATCTCAAGGCAAGTGGAATCATTTCACAACTCACGCCACCCGGAACACCACAGCGCAATGGTGTGTCTGACCGCCGGAATCGAACCCTATTAGATATGGTCCGATCGATGATGTCTCTTACTGATTTGCCGTTATCGTTTTGGGGTTATGCATTAGAAACCGCTGCATTCACTTTAAATAGGGCTCCATCTAAATCCGTTGAGATGACACCGTATGAACTGTGGTTTGGTGCTAAACCTAAGTTGTCGTTTCTTAAAGTTTGGGGATGCGAAGCTTACGTCAAGAAGTTGATGCCGGACAAGCTCGAACCCAAAGCGGAGAAATGCGTCTTCATAGGATACCCTAAGGAAACTATTGGGTATACCTTCTATCACAGAACCGAAGGCAAAGTGTTTGTCGCAAAGAACGGTTCCTTTCTTGAGAAGGAGTTTCTCTCGAAAGAAGTGAGTGGGAGGAAAGTAGAGCTAGACGAGGTTATTGAACCTTCTCTTGAATTGGAGAGTAGCGCAGCACCTGAAATTGTTCCAGTGCCGCCTGCACCAACAATAGAGGAAGCTAATGACAAGGATCATGAAGCTTCGGACGATGCTGCTACTGAACGTCGCAGGTCGACAAGGTCGCGTGCCCCTCCTGAGTGGTACGGCAACCCTATCTTGACTGTCTTGTTAGTAGAAGACAGCGAACCTACGAACTATGAGGAAGCGATGATGAGCCCAGACTCTGAGAAATGGCTAGAAGCCATGAAATCCGAATTGGGATCCATGAGCGAAAACCAAGTATGGACTTTGGTGGACCCTCCTAGCGACCGAAAGGCCGTTGAGTGCAAATGGATTTTCAAGAAGAAAACGGACGCGGATGGTAATGTTACCGTCTATAAAGCACGGCTTGTTGCGAAAGGTTTTCGACAAGTTCAAGGTGTTGACTACGATGAGACTTTCTCTCCCGTAGCGATGTTTAAGTCCATTCGGATTTTATTAGCAATTGCTGCGTTTCATGATTATGAAATATGGCAAATGGATGTCAAGACTGCTTTCCTCAATGGCAACATTGATGAAGAGTTGTATATGATGCAACCCGAAGGTTTTGTCGATCCTAAGGATGCTGATAAAGTATGCAAACTTCAGCATTCCATTTATGGACTGAAGCAAGCATCTCGGAGTTGGAACCTTCGTTTTGATCAAGTGATCAAGAGCTTTGGATTTGTTCCAAATTTCTACGAAGCTTGCATCTACAAGAAAGTGAGTGGGAGCTCGGTGACGTTTCTGCTACTATATGTGGATGACATATTGATTATTGGAAATGACATCAACATGCTTAACGATGTGAAGAGTTATTTGAACAAGTGTTTTTCAATGAAAGACCTAGGTGAAGCTGCTTATATATTGGGCATCAAAATCTATAGAGATAGACAAAGACGCCTGATAGCTTTAAGCTAGAGTACATACCTAGACAAAGTTCTGAAAAGGTTCAGAATGGATAAGGCATTGAAAGGTTCAGTGCCTATGTTGTCAGGTAAGATATTGAGCAAGGCTCAGTGTCCATCTACGGTAAATGATAGGGAAGCTATGAGCAAAGTGCCTTATGCCTTGGCCATAGGTTCCATCATGTATGCCATGCTGTTTACTAGACCGGATGTGTCCAATGCTCTTAGTTTGACGAGCAGATATCAAAGTGATCCAGGAGTGGAACACTGGACAGCCGTGAAGAACATCCTAAGGTACCTAAATAGGACTAAAGAAATGTTCTTAGTCTATGGGGGTGATGAACAGCTCGTCGTAAAAGGTTACGTCGATGCTAGTTTTGACACCGACAAGGATGATTCTAAATCTCAGACAGGATACGTGTATATTTTGAATGGAGGAGCTGTGAGCTGGAGAAGCTGCAAGCAAAGCGTGATCGCGGGATCTACAGTAGAAGCGGAATACATGGCTGCTGCAGAAGCGTCAAGTGAAGGAGTTTGGATCAGAAACTTCATCACTGAGCTTGGCGTGGTTCCAAGTGCATTGGACCCACTGGAGATATTGTGTGACAACACTGGCGCCATAGCACTCGCTAAGGAACCAAGATATCATCCAAAGACCAAGCATATCAACCGCAAGTTTCATATAATCCGAGATTATATAGCAGATGGAGATCTGAAGATCAGCAAAGTACATACAGATTTGAATGTTGCAGATCCATTGACTAAACCTCTTCCACGTGTAAAACATGATCAGCACCTCAGTGCCATGGGTGTGAGATTGTTGCCAAATGTAAACTAGATTATTGACTCTAGTGCAAGTGGGAGACTGTTGGAATTATGCCCTAGAGGCAATAATAAAGATGTTATTATTATAATTCTTGTTCATGATAAAGTTTATATTCCATGCTAGAATTGTAATGCTCCTGGACCTGGCGCTCATAATCAGCCCGAGCAGAAGCGTTAGCACTCTGGGCTGCATCCTTGACCGCCTGAGTAGCATCGGGGGCAAGGGCAACGGGCGTCAGGGCACAAGGCACTAGAGGCACAACGGGGTGCGGTGGACAGGAGACCTTGTTGGAATTATGCCCTAGAGGCAATAATAAAGATGTTATTATTATAATTCTTGTTCATGATAAAGTTTATATTCCATGCTAGAATTGTATTAAGCGGAAACATTAATACTTGTGTAGTTTGTGAACAACACCGTGTCCCTAGTACGCCTCTATGGACTAGCTCATTGATCAATGATGGTTAAGGTTTCCTAACCATAGACATGAGTTGTCAATTGATAATGAGACCATATCATTGGGAGAATGATATGGTGGACAGACCCAAACTAAGCAAAGCTATTAGATCGTTTCATTGTGTTCTTCTTTGCGAAGCTTTTCCTATGTCAAATATTGTATTCCTTAGACCATGAGATAATACAACTCCCCGGTATCGGAAGAAAGCTTTGAGGTCATCAAACGTCATCCTATGAGAGGGTGATCATAAAGGTGTCTCTCAGGTGATCGGAAAGTATCTGTTGGGTTGTATGTATCGAGATGGAATTTGTCCCTCCCAAGTCGGAGAGATATACTTCGGGCCCACTCGGTAATCGATATCAACACCGCTTGCAAGCATGTGGTTAAGGAGTTAATCACAAAGTGATATCGGATTACGGAACGAGTAAAGTACTTGCTGTGAACGAGATTGAACTAGGTATGACGATACCGACGATCGAATCTCGGGCAAGTAAAATATCGCGAGACGAAGGGAATATATATATGGGATTGATTGAATCCTGGCATCATGGTTCATCCGATATGATCATCGATGAATGTGTGGGAGTCAATATGGGTGCTCAGACCCCGCTGTTGATTATTGATAGAAGATCATGTCTGCATATTCTCGAACCCGCAGGGTCACACACTTAACGTGTCTCGACGCTAGGATAGATTGGATAATTGGTTTATGAATTTTTGTTCGGAGTCTCGGATGGGATCCGGGATATCACGAGAGGTTCCGGAATGGTCCGGAGAATAAGATTCATATAAGGCAGTGCAGTTTTTGGAGTTCGGAATTGTTCCGGATTAATCGGTATTGTACCGGAAGCTTCTAGAACCTTCCGGAAGGGGGCCAACGTGGTCCCACCTTCCGGGAGGGGGCATGGGCCTATGAGGGAGTGTCCTGGCCGCATTGGGCCAGGGGCACAAGGCCCCATAGGGCCCAGCCGATTCTTGATAGATTTAACTCGTTTAAATCTAGGGATAGAATTTCTAGATAAGGGGAGAGTTTAAATCGTTTAAACTAGAGATAGGCTTGGAGGAGGGGCTAGGGCTGGCCGCCGCCACCCCCTCTATATATAGAGGGCTGGTGCGCCCCCTCCCCCCTAGACACATCTCCCTCCAAGCCCTAGTAACCCTGCTGCCTTCCTCTCTCCCTCCCGACTGTTTGTAGGCGAAGCCCTGCGGCAGAAATTCTCCACCATATACACCACGCCGTCGTGCTGTAGATCCAATCTATCTCTCCACCCTACTTGCTGGTCCGAGGAAGGAGGAGACGTCGAGGTGCCGCACGTGTGCATCTCACGGAGGCACCGCCACTTGTGGTGCTAGATCGGATCGGATCGCGAGGAGGAGAAGCGAGTACGACTACATCACCCACGTTCCGACGAACGTTCTGCTGTGCGAATCTTCAAGGATATGAGGATCTAATCCAATCTCTCTCGTTGCTTGCATCTCCTAGATTAGATCTTGGCTTTCCCTCTGTTCGCTTCCGTAGAAAATTTTGATTTACTATGCTGCGAAACCCTTCAGTGGTATCAGAGCTAGATCTATGCGTAGATGTGTTTCACGAGTAGAACGCAACATGGTTGTTGCGGGCGTTGATGTTTTCTGTTGCAAGCCTCTTGTTTGTGTTCTTCTTATGACGCGGGATAGTGAGATTGAAGCGGTCCAGGCCAACCTTACGCGACGTCGTTCGCGAGACCGGCTCCGCACTTGACGTGTGGCTTGTACCACACATGCGGCTGGTGGATGTCAGTTTCTCTCACTATAGTTGTCATGGGATTAACACCGGAGTTTGGCAACCATAATATCACCGTTGTGGCTTTCCGTAGGTAAGAATCGTTCTTAGCATCTACTCCCATAAGCCACGTAAAACATGCAACAACAAAGTAGAGGCGTCTAACTTGTTTTTGCAGGGAGTGTTTTCTGTGATATGGTATGGCCCAAGATGTGATGTGTATATTGTATGCGATGATCATGTTTTGTAATGTTTCACGACTTGCATGTCGATGAGTACACAACCGGCAGGAGCCATATGGTTGTCTTTATAATTGTGTATGACCTGCGAGTCAACTTCTTATACGCCATGTAATAGCTTTACTTTATCGCTAAGTAGTTAGCAATAGTTGTAGTTGCTATTCGTGGTGGAGGCAATCATGGTGGAGTGATGGAGATCATGCCGGAACGCACAAGATGGAGATCATTCCGCGAAGATTGGCTATACCATGTCACATAAAGTTATATGCATGTGATGTTTATCCTTTTATGTATCTTATTATGCTTAGATCGCGACGGTAGCATTATAAGATGATTCCTCACTTAAAGATCAAGATAAAACTGTGTTCTCCCCATGTATGCACCGTTGCGAAAGTTCGTCGTGTCCAAGCATCACGTGATGATCGGGTGCTATAGACTCTACGCTCACATACAACGGGTGCAAGCCAGTTTTGCACACGCGGAAATACTTGGGTTTGACTTGACGAGCCTAGCATGTACAGACATGGCCTCGGAACACATGAACCGAAAGGTTAAGCATGAGTCATATGAATGATATGATCGACACTTCGTTGTCCACCATTGAAGCCACATCTCTTCTCGTGAAGATCGGATTAGGTGTGGTGAATTTGGATCGTGTTCACTAAACAACTTGAGGGATGTTGAATTTAGTGGGAGTTCATCTAGTAATTTGATTAAGTTGAACTATTTATCATGAACATAGTCTAAATTGTACTTGCAAATACTGTAGATCACATGGCCAAGTCCAACTTCAACTTCAACGTTTTTGCTGAGAAAGAAAAGCTTAGAAACAATGGGTCTAACTTCACCAACTGGTTCCGCAATCTAAGAATCATTCTGTCTGGCGGACAAAAGGACTATGTCCTTGGGAAAGCGTTAGGTGACCCCCCTGCTGCAACTGCGCCGGCTGATGAGAAAGCTGTCTATCAGTCGCGCAAAGATGATTATGGTGTGATTAAGAGCACCATGTTGTTTGCTATGGAACCGGAACTTCAAAATCGTTTTGAAAACTATCCCGGGCCCTTTGAGATTCTCGAAGAGCTGAAAACCATGTTTCAGACTCAGGCCCGTTCTGAGAGATATGAGATCTCCGAGAAGTTCTTTAACTGCAAGATGGAGGAAGGGAGTTCCGTTAGTGAGCACGCCATTAAGATGTCGGGCTACACTCAACGCCTTGAGCAACTGGACTGCAAGATTCCAGAGGAGCTCAAGATTGACAGGGTTCTGCAATCACTCCCTCCCAGCTACAAAAGTTTTGTAGTGACTCACAATCAGATTGGTTCCACTGATACGATCACCGAGCTCTTCGCAAAGCTGAAGGCTGCGGAGGTGGACATCAAAAAGGATAATCATGTGTTGATGGTCGACAAGCCCTCCTTTAAGAAAGGTAAAGGTGCAAAGAAGCCCTTCAAGAAAAGCGGCGGCAAGCGCGTTGCCCCTGCTGAGAAGAAGCTCAAGTCTGGTCCTAAGCCGGACACTGAGTGCTTCTATTGCAAGGACAAGGGTCACTGGAAGCGCAACTGTCCGAAGTACTTAGCGGACAAGAAGGCTGGCACCATCAAAGGTATATTTGATATACATGTTATTGATGTTTTCCTTACTAGCCCTCGTTGTAGTGCCTGGGCATTTGATACTGGTTCAGTTGCTAATATTTGTAACTCGAAACAGGAGCTACGGAATAGACGGCGGCTTGCGAGGGATGAGGTGACGATGCGCGTTGGCAACGGATCAAGAGTTGATGTGATGGTCGTCGGCACGCTCTCCTTAGTTTTACCTTCGGGATTAGTTTTAAACCTTAATAAATGTTATTATGTGCCTGCGTTGAGCATGAACATTATTTCTGGATCGTGTTTATTGCAAGACGGTTATTCATTTAAATCGGAGAATAATGGTTGTTCTATTTATATGAGTGACATCTTTTATGGTCATGCACCCCTTGTGAATGGTTTATTTCTTCTAAATCTCGAAAGGGATGAAACACACATCCATAACATTGAGGCTAAGAGATGCAAAGTAGATAGTGATAATACTACTTATTTGTGGCACTGTCGTCTAGGTCATATTGGTGTAAAGCGCATGAAGAAACTCCATTCTGATGGACTTTTGGAGTCTCTTGATTTTGAATCATTTGACACATGCGAACCATGCCTTATGGGCAAGATGATCAAAACCCCGTTCTCCGGTATGATGGAGCGAGCAACGGACTTGTTGGAAATCATACATACCGATGTATGCGGACCGATGAGTGTTTCGACGCGCGGTGGATATCGCTATTTTCTCACTTTTACCGATGACTTAAGTAGATATGGGTATATCTATTTAATGAAACATAAATCTGAAACGTTTGAAAAGTTCAAAGAATTTCAGAATGAAGTGGAGAACCATCGTAACAGAAAGATTAAGTTTCTACGATCCGATCGTGGGGGCGAATATTTGAGTTATGATTTTCTCACGCATCTCAAGGCAAGTGGAATCATTTCACAACTCACGCCACCCGGAACACCACAGCGCAATGGTGTGTCTGACCGCCGGAATCGAACCCTATTAGATATGGTCCGATCGATGATGTCTCTTACTGATTTGCCGTTATCGTTTTGGGGTTATGCATTAGAAACCGCTGCATTCACTTTAAATAGGGCTCCATCTAAATCCGTTGAGATGACACCGTATGAACTGTGGTTTGGTGCTAAACCTAAGTTGTCGTTTCTTAAAGTTTGGGGATGCGAAGCTTACGTCAAGAAGTTGATGCCGGACAAGCTCGAACCCAAAGCGGAGAAATGCGTCTTCATAGGATACCCTAAGGAAACTATTGGGTATACCTTCTATCACAGAACCGAAGGCAAAGTGTTTGTCGCAAAGAACGGTTCCTTTCTTGAGAAGGAGTTTCTCTCGAAAGAAGTGAGTGGGAGGAAAGTAGAGCTAGACGAGGTTATTGAACCTTCTCTTGAATTGGAGAGTAGCGCAGCACCTGAAATTGTTCCAGTGCCGCCTGCACCAACAATAGAGGAAGCTAATGACAAGGATCATGAAGCTTCGGACGATGCTGCTACTGAACGTCGCAGGTCGACAAGGTCGCGTGCCCCTCCTGAGTGGTACGGCAACCCTATCTTGACTGTCTTGTTAGTAGAAGACAGCGAACCTACGAACTATGAGGAAGCGATGATGAGCCCAGACTCTGAGAAATGGCTAGAAGCCATGAAATCCGAATTGGGATCCATGAGCGAAAACCAAGTATGGACTTTGGTGGACCCTCCTAGCGACCGAAAGGCCGTTGAGTGCAAATGGATTTTCAAGAAGAAAACGGACGCGGATGGTAATGTTACCGTCTATAAAGCACGGCTTGTTGCGAAAGGTTTTCGACAAGTTCAAGGTGTTGACTACGATGAGACTTTCTCTCCCGTAGCGATGTTTAAGTCCATTCGGATTTTATTAGCAATTGCTGCGTTTCATGATTATGAAATATGGCAAATGGATGTCAAGACTGCTTTCCTCAATGGCAACATTGATGAAGAGTTGTATATGATGCAACCCGAAGGTTTTGTCGATCCTAAGGATGCTGATAAAGTATGCAAACTTCAGCATTCCATTTATGGACTGAAGCAAGCATCTCGGAGTTGGAACCTTCGTTTTGATCAAGTGATCAAGAGCTTTGGATTTGTTCCAAATTGCTACGAAGCTTGCATCTACAAGAAAGTGAGTGGGAGCTCGGTGACGTTTCTGCTACTATATGTGGATGACATATTGATTATTGGAAATGACATCAACATGCTTAACGATGTGAAGAGTTATTTGAACAAGTGTTTTTCAATGAAAGACCTAGGTGAAGCTGCTTATATATTGGGCATCAAAATCTATAGAGATAGACAAAGACGCCTGATAGCTTTAAGCTAGAGTACATACCTAGACAAAGTTCTGAAAAGGTTCAGAATGGATAAGGCATTGAAAGGTTCAGTGCCTATGTTGTCAGGTAAGATATTGAGCAAGGCTCAGTGTCCATCTACGGTAAATGATAGGGAAGCTATGAGCAAAGTGCCTTATGCCTTGGCCATAGGTTCCATCATGTATGCCATGCTGTTTACTAGACCGGATGTGTCCAATGCTCTTAGTTTGACGAGCAGATATCAAAGTGATCCAGGAGTGGAACACTGGACAGCCGTGAAGAACATCCTAAGGTACCTAAATAGGACTAAAGAAATGTTCTTAGTCTATGGGGGTGATGAACAGCTCGTCGTAAAAGGTTACGTCGATGCTAGTTTTGACACCGACAAGGATGATTCTAAATCTCAGACAGGATACGTGTATATTTTGAATGGAGGAGCTGTGAGCTGGAGAAGCTGCAAGCAAAGCGTGATCGCGGGATCTACAGTAGAAGCGGAATACATGGCTGCTGCAGAAGCGTCAAGTGAAGGAGTTTGGATCAGAAACTTCATCACTGAGCTTGGCGTGGTTCCAAGTGCATTGGACCCACTGGAGATATTGTGTGACAACACTGGCGCCATAGCACTCGCTAAGGAACCAAGATATCATCCAAAGACCAAGCATATCAACCGCAAGTTTCATATAATCCGAGATTATATAGCAGATGGAGATCTGAAGATCAGCAAAGTACATACAGATTTGAATGTTGCAGATCCATTGACTAAACCTCTTCCACGTGTAAAACATGATCAGCACCTCAGTGCCATGGGTGTGAGATTGTTGCCAAATGTAAACTAGATTATTGACTCTAGTGCAAGTGGGAGACTGTTGGAATTATGCCCTAGAGGCAATAATAAAGATGTTATTATTATAATTCTTGTTCATGATAAAGTTTATATTCCATGCTAGAATTGTAATGCTCCTGGACCTGGCGCTCATAATCAGCCCGAGCAGAAGCGTTAGCACTCTGGGCTGCATCCTTGACCGCCTGAGTAGCATCGGGGGCAAGGGCAACGGGCGTCAGGGCACAAGGCACTAGAGGCACAACGGGGTGCGGTGGACAGGAGACCTTGTTGGAATTATGCCCTAGAGGCAATAATAAAGATGTTATTATTATAATTCTTGTTCATGATAAAGTTTATATTCCATGCTAGAATTGTATTAAGCGGAAACATTAATACTTGTGTAGTTTGTGAACAACACCGTGTCCCTAGTACGCCTCTATGGACTAGCTCATTGATCAATGATGGTTAAGGTTTCCTAACCATAGACATGAGTTGTCAATTGATAATGAGACCATATCATTGGGAGAATGATATGGTGGACAGACCCAAACTAAGCAAAGCTATTAGATCGTTTCATTGTGTTCTTCTTTGCGAAGCTTTTCCTATGTCAAATATTGTATTCCTTAGACCATGAGATAATACAACTCCCCGGTATCGGAAGAAAGCTTTGAGGTCATCAAACGTCATCCTATGAGAGGGTGATCATAAAGGTGTCTCTCAGGTGATCGGAAAGTATCTGTTGGGTTGTATGTATCGAGATGGAATTTGTCCCTCCCAAGTCGGAGAGATATACTTCGGGCCCACTCGGTAATCGATATCAACACCGCTTGCAAGCATGTGGTTAAGGAGTTAATCACAAAGTGATATCGGATTACGGAACGAGTAAAGTACTTGCTGTGAACGAGATTGAACTAGGTATGACGATACCGACGATCGAATCTCGGGCAAGTAAAATATCGCGAGACGAAGGGAATATATATATGGGATTGATTGAATCCTGGCATCGTGGTTCATCCGATATGATCATCGATGAATGTGTGGGAGTCAATATGGGTGCTCAGACCCCGCTGTTGATTATTGATAGAAGATCATGTCTGCATATTCTCGAACCCGCAGGGTCACACACTTAACGTGTCTCGACGCTAGGATAGATTGGATAATTGGTTTATGAATTTTTGTTCGGAGTCTCGGATGGGATCCGGGATATCACGAGAGGTTCCGGAATGGTCCGGAGAATAAGATTCATATAAGGCAGTGCAGTTTTTGGAGTTCGGAATTGTTCCGGATTAATCGGTATTGTACCGGAAGCTTCTAGAACCTTCCGGAAGGGGGCCAACGTGGTCCCACCTTCCGGGAGGGGGCATGGGCCTATGAGGGAGTGTCCTGGCCGCATTGGGCCAGGGGCACAAGGCCCCATAGGGCCCAGCCGATTCTTGATAGATTTAACTCGTTTAAATCTAGGGATAGAATTTCTAGATAAGGGGAGAGTTTAAATCGTTTAAACTAGAGATAGGCTTGGAGGAGGGGCTAGGGCTGGCCGCCGCCACCCCCTCTATATATAGAGGGCTGGTGCGCCCCCTCCCCCCTAGACACATCTCCCTCCAAGCCCTAGTAACCCTGCTGCCTTCCTCTCTCCCTCCCGACTGTTTGTAGGCGAAGCCCTGCGGCAGAAATTCTCCACCATATACACCATGCCGTCGTGCTGTAGATCCAATCTATCTCTCCACCCTACTTGCTGGTCCGAGGAAGGAGGAGACGTCGAGGTGCCGCACGTGTGCATCTCACGGAGGCACCGCCACTTGTGGTGCTAGATCGGATCAGATCGCGAGGAGGAGAAGCGAGTACGACTACATCACCCACGTTCCGACGAACGTTCCGCTGTGCGAATCTTCAAGGGTATGAGGATCTAATCCAATCTCTCTCGTTGTTTGCATCTCCTAGATTAGATCTTGGCTTTCCCTCTGTTCGCTTCCGTAGAAAATTTTGATTTACTATGCTGCGAAACCCTTCAGTGGTATCAGAGCTAGATCTATGCGTAGATGTGTTTCACGAGTAGAACGCAACATGGTTGTTGCGGGCGTTGATGTTTTCTGTTGCAAGCCTCTTGTTTGTGTTCTTCTTATGACGCGGGATAGTGAGATTGAAGCGGTCCAGGCCAACCTTACGCGACGTCGTTCGCGAGACCGGCTCCGCACTTGACGTGTGGCTTGTACCACACATGCGGCTGGTGGATGTCAGTTTCTCTCACTATAGTTGTCATGGGATTAACACCGGAGTTTGGCAACCATAATATCACCGTTGTGGCTTTCCGTAGGTAAGAATCGTTCTTAGCATCTACTCCCATAAGCCACGTAAAACATGCAACAACAAAGTAGATGCGTCTAACTTGTTTTTGCAGGGAGTGTTTTCTGTGATATGGTATGGCCCAAGATGTGATGTGTATATTGTATGCGATGATCATGTTTTGTAATGTTTCACGACTTGCATGTCGATGAGTACACAACCGGCAGGAGCCATATGGTTGTCTTTATAATTGTGTATGACCTGCGAGTCAACTTATACGCCATGTAATAGCTTTACTTTATCGCTAAGTAGTTAGCAATAGTTGTAGTTGCTATTCGTGGTGGAGGCAATCATGGTGGAGTGATGGAGATCATGCCGGAACGCACAAGATGGAGATCATTGCGCGAAGATTGGCTATACCATGTCACATAAAGTTATATGCATGTGATGTTTATCCTTTTATGTATCTTATTATGCTTAGATCGCGACGGTAGCATTATAAGATGATTCCTCACTTAAAGATCAAGATAAAACTGTGTTCTCCCCATGTATGCACCGTTGCGAAAGTTCGTCGTGTCCAAGCATCACGTGATGATCGGGTGCTATAGACTCTACGCTCACATACAACGGGTGCAAGCCAGTTTTGCACACGCGGAAATACTTGGGTTTGACTTGACGAGCCTAGCATGTACAGACATGGCATCGGAACACATGAACCGAAAGGTTAAGCATGAGTCATATGAATGATATGATCGACACTTCGTTGTCCACCATTGAAGCCACATCTCTTCTCGTGAAGATCGGATTAGGTGTGGTGAATTTGGATCGTGTTCACTAAACAACTTGAGGGATGTTGAATTTAGTGGGAGTTCATCTAGTAATTTGATTAAGTTGAACTATTTATCATGAACATAGTCTAAATTGTACTTGCAAATACTGTAGATCACATGGCCAAGTCCAACTTCAACTTTAACGTTTTTGCTGAGAAAGAAAAGCTTAGAAACAATGGGTCTTCAAGGGTATGAAGATCTAATCTTCAAGGGTATGAAGATCTAATCCAATCTCTCTCGTTGTTTGCATCTCCTAGATTAGATCTTGGCTTTCCCTTTGTTCGCTTCCGTAGAAAATTTTGATTTACTATGCTGCGAAACCCTTCAGACCTCACCGGAAAGCACACCCCAAAGGCGAAGACCGCGCATATGGACGCGCATGAAGGCAGCGAAATCAGGATAATTCGTGCCATCAAAAATCACCGGGCAGCGAGGAATCGCAACATAGCCCGACGAGGAAGACATTTTTTTTCAAGCCGAACGAGAGCAGATCAGATCAGATCTGGAGGGCGGCGACTGGAGGACGGCGACCGGGGGCAGATCCGGGCGGTGGCGGCGGCGAGGGAGAGGACGGGGCGGCGGCCGGCGGTGGCGGGGGGCCGGCGACGGGGGCGGCTGGCGGCGGCGTAGACCGGGCGGCGGCGGGCGGATCCGGGGCGGCGGCGGGCGAATTCGGCGGTGGCGGGGACGGCGGCGGGGTCGGGCGGTGACGGGCGGCGACCGGCGGTCCGGGGCGGGCGGCGGCCGGCGGCGGTGTCGGCGGCGGCGGCGAGAGAAGAGAAAAAATGCCTTACCGCTCTGATACCATGTTAGGGTAATAGATCTTGTATTACTAGAGGGCCAAAGGCCAGAATATATAGTACATGAAGACCGCGCATATGGACGCGCATGAAGGCAGCGAAAGGCGAAGACCGCGCATATGGACCGCGCATATGGACGCGCATGAAGGCAGCGAAATCAGGATAATTCGTGCCATCAAAAATCACCGGGCAGCGAGGAATCGCAGCATAGCCCGACGAGGAAGACATTTTTTTTCAAGCCGAACGAGAGCAGATCAGATCAGATCTGGAGGGCGGCGACCGGGGGGCGGACCGGGGGCAGATCCGGGCGGTGGCGGCGGCGAGGAAGAGGACGGGGCGGCGGCCGGCGGCGGGCGACCGGCGGTGGCGGGGGGCCGGCGACGGGGGCGGCCGGCGGCGGCATAGACCGGGCGGCGGCGGGCGGATCCGGGGCGGGCGGCGGCGTCGGTGGCGACCAGGCGGCGGCGGGCGGATCCGGCGGCGGCGGGGACGACGGCGGGGTCGGGCGGTGACGGGCGGCGACCGGGGGTCCGGGGCGGGCGGCGGTGTCGGCGGCGGCGGCGAGAGAAGAGAAAAAAAGGCGTTACGGCTCTGATACCATGTTAGAGTAATAAATCTTGTATTACCAGAGGGTCAAAGGCCAGAATATATAGTACATGTACATGTGCAAATATACAGAAAGCCCCCTGACATATGGGGAAACTACAATATACAAATATACTCTAACAATATGATTTGATTTTGTACAACGATTTCCTCTAAATTTCTTGCATTTTAGGTCTTGCTTGATTTAAAGGAATCACATAGCAAATTTGCAGGATTTTGATCCTTGGAATTTTCCATAGATCGCGTTGCACTATGTTCTGGAGAAAAAAAATTAATCCACTAAAACCTCGTGTTACAATCTTTTGTTTTTCCTATGATTCGAACAATGTTTGAAAGAAAATTATATAGGTTTCAAATTCTATATGATACAGCTAGACATGACACTATAATCCTGCAATTTTTTCTATACCTACGAATCAAACAGACCATTGAGCTCGTTTGTGTAGGTATGGAGAAATTTCCGGGTCCACTCTTCTCTTTCACCTTCGCTCGAGTCCCCGCGCAGTGTGTGGTACCCGTACGTACGGCGCAGAGCTGGCCCTGAGTCTTGACCCCACCTAAACATCGTCCGGCGCCATGCCGAGCTGAGCTGGATCATTCATCCGCAGGCTAGCACTAGATTTTGTGTCATGTGTCCATCTGAAGCACGGGGAAGTAGTCACTGATGTCTGATGTCTTCGTACTCTTGCAGCACAGCACCTGCCGACTAATTGTCCCCCAATAATGACTGTTTTTATCCATTTAATGATACTGCCCGCGTAGTAACGACAATTTTCCCCATTTTGATGATGGTGCGTGTCATGGTAGAACAGGCATACGGACGCCAAGCTTGACGACGGTTTGGCTGCAGGGATTTCACGAGCAGCAGTTGGGATTCATACGGAAATCATGTCGGTGTGTACCCCAAGCAGCAGGGTTGAGGGTTGGGGCGAATCTTTTCCGTTTCCCAGGTTGGTAGAGTAGACCTTTGTACTTATACGCAGTATTGTACCTTTTGTAGTTTGTACATGTTTGAGTGCGATTTGACCGTGTGGTATGGTACTCCGAGCAGGTACCACGAGTGCACGTCTATGTTGTCCATATGCAACTGTTGCGAGAATCCCCAAGCTTTCTTCTCCTCACGGGGAGGCCCTACCACCATAGCCGTAGCCCGTAGGTTAGGCAGGGCTGATAAAGCGGAGGCATGGATGCGAGAGGAGAGCACAAAGCAGGGAAGAAAATGGCAGTACAAATGCCAGCTAGAGAGAGCCCTGGCAGCGGTTCCCGTCACGCTCGGCGACACGGCCGTCGGGTCCGGTCCAATGTCGTATGTGTCCATCGAACCAAAACGTCTCGTCTCCGGCCTCTTTTTCCTTGCGCTTGTGGTACGTACTAGTAGTAACCTGTTCTCTCATGTCATATTAAAAAAAAATAACGTGTTCTCTCATGTGATGATATGTAGGGGAGAGACGGCTCGTGCAGGTCTACATTATCCACGTCACATCGTGTCTCATGTACGATCAGGCATACATGTACGTACGTCACGTAGAGCGAACCTCTACTATCAACTAGGCCTTGCGTGCTGTGCTTGTGCGGTGTGTTTTCTCTCTTTCCCGTTAGGGCAGCCACAATGTTGTGCTAAAAGTAGTTCTAAATTAAAAATTTAGCTTTTGAAACTAGTTCTTGTCGTTGTAGAGGTAGTTTCAAATTTTTGAAAAGAGGGAAGCAGAGTAAGCTCCTGCTCCGGTTCCATTTTGCTGCCAATGATAAAATATTGGGGAATAGTGTGTTGTACCTGACCGAGGAGAGAGCGATTGATAGAGGTGGCAAGGAAAGAGATATAATAGGGATTTTTTAAGAACTTCTAATATGCTGTGGGCCATAGTTCCAAAATAATTGGGAACCTCTACATTGCGAGAAAACTGAGAATTTAGCATCGATGCCATATTTGATTACATGGCATATTTAGCTTTGCCAACATTGTGGCTGCCCTTAGCCCGGTCAGTCTTAAATGAAGCTCTCACGTAAAACATAGAAAACAAATTTTAAAATGCCCAATATTCTGAAAGAAATTTTCTCCTGTACAGACGCACACAAATTTTCGAAAAACAAAGAACAATTTATGTTGCTTGCGTAATAAAAATATATAAGAATAATATGTTGGAGCATCCAAATTTATCTTTTTTATGCAGGACATAAAAATATTCTTTTCCCAAAAACTTGTGTGCGAATATAGAATGTCCAGATGTAGACACAAAATTTTCTTTCAAAATTTTTAGGCATTTTGAAATATGTTTTAAGCAATGGGTTCATCTACACCCAGATTTCCGAGTTCGTGCATATAATACTAGTGTATGATATTGTCTTCGCATGGTATCATGTAGTAGTACCATATTTTTATTATACTAATTGATTTGTAATACCTCAATGCAAAATACTCCCTCTGTTTTTTAATAGATCGCGTTCTACGATTTACTGAGGTCAAACTTTGTCAACTTTGACAAAAATATAGGAAAAAAATATCAATATTTATAATATCAAATATATATTATGAAAATATAATTTACAACCATTCCAATACTATAGCTTTTACATTTTAGATATTTTTTTATTTTGCTAAATATTTGGTCAAAGTTTAAAAAGTTTGACTTTGACTAAACCTAGAACACAATCTAATTACAAACGGAGGGAGTAATGTAAAAGATCTATTTAACATTAATTTCTTAGTTCTACGTGATATTATACAATATCTATTTATGATACTAATATCATCCCTATCTTTATTAATTGCCGTGACACATCCACTTTCTCCATGTATAAAATGCATGATACCCCGCTAAGGGTTAGGCCTTCCTATTGTTGTAATGCGGATCCCACCTCCATGCTTCCATAATCGGTGGATCCTCGAAGCTGAGAACACACAAAAGGAAAGGTCGGACGCTTGGCTGAAGCCGGGTGCCGACTCGGTGTGCCCTCTGATTCATGACGTCGGAGTGGTCTTTATGGCCCGTTTGATTCGATGGAATTTAAAAGCACTTAATAAAAAACATATAACAGTATGTCATGTCATGTGAAATTCTACATGAATAAAAACAAAGAAATTAGTTGTTGAAGTCGTTTGGTGGCACCATAGGCAAAACACAGAAAATTTCTATAAAGATTGCGTGCATATCATAATTAATATAGATACATAGAAATTTTTCTAAGTGGTCTATCCTCTTGCTATAATTCCTATGCGATTGTAGTATAAAAGGTTGTATGCTAACACAAGATCATGATGGGGCGTTCCAACTAGCCATGGCAGCAGTGGTCTTCGGTTTTTTTGTCTCGAAGGACTTGTCGTCAAGTATATTAAGTGACTGGTACATGGTGTTAGAGAATTAGCACACTTATACGTGATCTGAAAATACGCAGCAGAATAAGATGTAAACTTTAGCACCACTCATGTACTAAATCCATGGATATTTGCTCAATCATGGAAGAAAATATATCCATCAAACATATATGGAGGAAACATGACACTTCACTGTTCGCACCGAACCATAGACAGTGTCTCCCCTTTGGTGAGAAGCTGTGAACTAACCCTAGACAGTGTCTATGGTAAGGAGAGAGGTTCTTAGAACAGCAGCAGTAGCAAATCAACACATAGGGACACCAATCCTTTTTACATGGAAAATCTCTCAACTTGAGAAGAAAAATCATAGGCCGAAGTCACCATTATCAAATAGGCATACAACTTGTTCTTCTCTAGAGAGCACTAGAGGATCTCATACATCAAAATACACACGGATCTTGGATGCCAACAACAGGCTTTGGGACACGAGAGCTAGGGATTTGAACAATCTCATCAAAGATGGTGGAACCATAGCTTGAAGGAGACAAGGTAGTAGATCCGGTTCTTCACAACCTTATGGGCAGAGCCCGATGCTTGCTCTAGCTTCTTCCTTCAACTTCTTCATTTTCCATTCTTTCTTGGTTTTCTTCTCCAATGGAGGCTAACCTAGATTTTCATCACTCCACCTTGTAGTGGTTGGATGGGAGGCTTATCCTCTCCCTTTCCACATGTGCAATGTCCAAAATGACTCTTGGTCATAACCCTAAAAGTTAGTGGCTCTTGCACCTATTTGGGTTGCCTGAAAGGCTTGATAAGGTCATCTCCTCACAACTCACATGAGGAGGATACCTAACATTCTCCCCATCTGACTCATGGGGTACCTCCATGCCCGCTGCCTTGCAACATACAAGCATCTTCTGACTTGGCAATATCTTGGTCATCATATCCAAGCCATTCTTGTCGATATGGATCTTCTCAAGTTTCAACAACTTGAAATTCACAACATCTCGAATCCAATGATACCTCACATCAATGTGCTTGGTTCAAGAGTGGAAACCTGGATTCTTGGTAAGATGGATAGCGCTCTAGCTATCTGATGGCTCGGTGTTGATGTAGAGCTCGTTGGGGAACCCCAAGAGGAAGGTATGATGAGCATAGCAGCAAGTTTCCCTCAGTTATGAAACCAAGGTTTAATCGAACCAGTAGGAGCAAGGAAACACCCCAAAGCTGTTGCAAGCTGAGCCTTGGCAGGGCGCACTACCGGTGCTAGTAGCAACGTGGAGACCTGCACAACACAACCACATAACTTTGTCCCCAACTTGCGATGAGGTTGTCAATCTCACCGGCTTTGCTGAAAACAAAGGATTAAACGTATCGAATGTAAGGAAGTAAAAGTTTGCAGAAAGTAAACACAAAGCAATAAACAGTTTGTAGATTATATGTAAAAGAAAGGACCGGGATCCATAGTTCACTAGAGGTGGCTCTCCTTAAGATAGATAACATGCTGGGTGAACAAATTACAGCGGGGCAATTGACAAACATCGAGAAAGCAATACATACATATACTAATCATCTTGACTCCTTTGGAACTTGATTGGGCATTACAACATTATACATAGACCTTCATCCAACTGCATCTATGACTAATAATCCACCTTCAGGTTATCATCCGAACCCCCTCCAGTATTAAGTTGCAAGCAACAGATTATTGCTTTACGAATTGCGTGTAAAGTAAACAATACGATTGTTCTATGAACAAAGGATTGTTGTTTTCTCCCTAGTAGCAACAGCACATCTAGTACCTTAGAGATTTCTATCACTTCCCAGATTACCAGAGGCATGAACCCACTATCGAGCATAAATACTAACTCTTGGAGTTGCTAGCATCTACTTGGCCAAGATAGCTACTAACAACGGAAAGCATTCAAGATCACAAATAACAAAGACATGATAGAATCAATAATCAATCTGAAATAGCATCTCAATATCCATCGGATCCCCGCAAACACAACATGCAGAATTACAAATAGATGATCTTGATCATGAACGGAGCTCACAAGATCTAAACATGAAAGCACAAAGGAGGAGAACCAGCCATCTACCTACTACATGAACCCATAGTCCAAAGATGAACTACTCACGCATCACACTGGAGGCTTGCATGGTGATGAAGAAGGCCTCCAGGGTGAATTCCCCTCTCCGGCAGGGTGCCGGGAAGAGCTTCAGATCCCTCCCGATCTAGGGATGGAGATGACAGCGGCTACAGACTCTTTCGTGGATTTTTGATCGGGTACTTAGGGTTTTCGCCCCGAAGGCAATATATAGGCGGAAGGAGAGGCCGAGGGGGTGCTGGGGTCGGCCAGACCACCCCCTGGCGTGGGCCAGACCTGGCCGCGCGGCCAGGTGGTGTGGCCGGCCCCCAGCCCTTCTCCGTCTCGTATTCTGGCATCTGATGACTTTCGGAAAAATAGGCACTTTGGCTTTTGTCCCGTCCAATTCCGTGAATATTCATTTTCTGACTTTCCTGGAACCAAAAACAGGAGAAAACAGGCAGCTGGCACTTTGGCTCTTGTTAATAGGTTAGTCCAAGAAATCATATGAAAAGTACTCCAAAGTGTGGACAAAACACAAGAAAGTGGATAAAACCAAGCATGGAACATCAAAAATTATAGATACATTTGCAATGTATCAACATCCCCAAGCTTAACTCCTGCTCGTCCTCGAGTAGGTAAGTGATAAAAAGAAAGAATAATTTTTGAGGTGACATGCACCATCAAAGACTTGATCAAAGTATTTGTAAAACATTCAAAGCTGGGATCATAGTACTTCAATCATAACATGAAAGACAAAGTTCTAGCAATAAGACAAGGAAACTATGATGCAACATGAAAAGGCACAAACAAAAGATTCATGAATAACAATGCTTTGCAAGACGTTTGTTTGTTTCACATAAAGAAAACATAGCATAATAGTATTCAGCTTGTCTCTCATACAGTAGCAAATATAAATGCATAGGACACCTTCAAAGTTCATAAGAGTGACTAGATACAAATAGTTTAAAACAAGCAATATCAAGTTATGCATCAATCAACTAGTCTTGGGACAATGCACATAGAACTAAGAATGGCCACTATGCTCTCAAAGTAGGTGCATAAAGGTAGAAGGTGGAGACTCAATATAATGGTGGAAGAAAGGCCTTTATAAAAGGAAGCAGGGATTCAAGTCTCATAAAGAGCTTCCAAAAATTATGGTACTTATAGCTTTCAGCTCTTATTGCCTCTATCATAAGCATCTTGAAGTGATTAAGGTTAAAGTGAAAAAACTATGGTATACATGCTTGACGAAGTATAAGTTAGAAATCTCATGTCCCTTGAATACGAGGGCCGCTCCTCATGCTACTCAAGTTTAGTCATTGGTAAGTTCTTGTCATCGTAAGTACATGTGTATCATAGAGAACCGCCAACAGGGTACCCCTTGCCCGATGATACGGAAGACTCCCCATTTTAAAATGACAAGGCAAGTAGACAACGAGCATCTCATCAATCTTCTTATTTACCATGGGAATATGGTGCTTTTTTCTCTCTTTCCTCTTTTCATAATCTCTTTTTTTCTTTTTCTCTTTTTTTCTCAATGTAGGACTCTTTTTTTATAAGAAGAATGCTTCATAGACAGCTCATTATGGTTACGCTGCAGGTTTCCACCATGTCAGCATGGATTAGACCAGCGGCCCAGGCGTTTCTCTAACACATATACATAACTCTATGGACTTACAAGCTCAACCTTCATTTCACACCGACGACATCCATATACAAAAGAGCATGATATCAACTAGGTACAAGTACCCGTGCAATGTTGAAAGCATTCCCCATGACAGCATGGTTCTGGTAATTCCCAACAAATAAGTGCAAGCATATACAACATAGACGACACAATGGTTCAAGTTTATTAAGGGCAAGAAAAGTAAAGTGTGCCATCAAGTTCGTGAGAGCTTTAATCACTAGTTTTCTCATAACAAGTTTAATTCGGAAGGTAAACAAAAGCATGAATATACTTGGAATAGCATAAGCTAGTAGGTAGGTATGGTGGACTCTTTGGAATAACTTGGTTTAGGGAGTTGTATGCATGAGTGGAACTCATACTTGGTTGTGGATACTTGCAAAAGACTGGGAGCGACAAACTAAGAGAGCAATAATGGCCATAATCATGCAGAGCGACAAAACATCATTGATCAAAGCATAAAGTGATACTACAAGTTGAAAACTAAAGGATCATAAAGGCTATGGTGACTTGAGATAGTCATAACATGGTGTGAGCATGTGCCAAGTCAACCCAAATAAAGCATCAAAGGAGAATACCACTATACTATGCTTTAATATGCTAAAACAACGCATGATTCATCCAAGATACATTAAGCAATCTCAATTGTTTATAACAAATCATGCTACAACAAAGAATACTAAGCATAAAGCCAAAAAAATATCAAGCATGGCATGACAAAGCATAGGCCACAGTCAAAAACAAGCTCTCTTTACCACATAAGCATGAACTTTCCTACTCTATTCCAAACCAAACCAAACTATTTGAAAACCAATGTATGATAGAGGGGGTCCAACAAATTTATTCATCAAACTAAACAAACCAAGCAAACGAAAAACCAAAATGAAAATGAAAAAGAAGACGCTCCAAGAACAACACAACTGTGCATAAAACAATAAAAATGAAGCGTTTGGAAGAAACCTGGGATTTTTATTGATGAAGAGGGGATGCCTTGGGCATCCCCAAGCTTTGACGCTTGTACTTCTTCGATATTTCTTGGGGTGACACGCGTGGCATCCCCAATCTTGAGCTTTAGTCCATCCTTCATCTCATTACTCATTCCTTCCATACACCTAAATTTTTTCCTTCATACAAAACTTCACACGATCTTTATTAGCAACATTATTACACTCAAGATAATAGGTCTTAAGGTTCAGTTATAACACCAATAACTTCCATTAGAACACTAGCTACTGAAGCACTTTCCTCAAAAATCTCAATTCCCCAAAAGAACTCAAAAAGGAACCAACAAGAAGCAAATGCAGAAAATGGCAGAAATCTGTCAAAACAGACCAGAAGATAAAGACGAATTTTTTCGAAGACCTTCTGTTGATCAAATAAAAAAGTGTTGAACTAACAAAAGTTAGATAACAACCTGGGGCATAAGCAAAAAAATTCACGCCTCAAAAAGACGTTCAGAGATTTCACACGATTTTTTATGGTGAAGCACAGAAATCTGTTTCGGGACAGCAACTTTGCCAATCATTACTTCTCTCTCATTAGAGGTTACTCTTGGCACAAAAAGTAAATAAAAAGGATAAGGAGCGGTTATTACTGAAGTAATAACTTCCAAGACTCATCTAAAACTTTTGGGTTATCTGTCAATAAGTACTTTTCTTTAACGCCTTTAAGTTAGGCATGATAGTTTCAGAAGATGCTCACATAAGAAATATGAATTGAAGTGAGAGAGCATCAAGAAGAAAATTCAAAACACATTTAAGTCTAACCCACTTCCTATGCATAGGAACCTTGTAAGAAAATAAATCAAAGAAGCACATAGTAGCAAGAATGGGTAGATAAACCAAGAGCAACTTCAAAACTTTCAGCACATAGAGATGTGTTTCAATACCATGAAAACTTCTACAACCATATTTTCCTCTCTCATAATAATTTTCACTGACCTCATGAATAAACTCAACAATATAACTATCACATAAAGCATGATTTTCATGATCTACAAACACTCGAGCTTAATTATAAACATTTTCAAAAGAATCCTCAGGAACATGACATCCGTCCTCCTTTGGTAAGCATGGGGGACAATCAAATAATTCAAGGGGTAAAGAGTTACTCTCATTAGAAGGTAGGGATGGGTTGATCCATTCTTCCTCCTCTTGATCATCACTCTCCTCCTCTTTTTATCCAATGAGCTTCTAGTTTCAGCAATTTCTTCTTCCATAGGCTCCTGCAAGGCATTAGTCTCTTCCATTGGTGGAGAGAATCTATTAAGATATTCAAGAATATATCCATTTTCTACCTTGTAATTATCAAAGCAAAATTTAAGTATATCATAAACCTCATATTTATAAGTGAATCATCAGTATTTTCAAGCAAACTAGCAAGTTCAAATGCACCCTTCCAAGCAATAAATTCTTCAATTTGTTCCACATCATAAAAGTCATAATTCCCTTTAACATAAGAAGATATGGTAACATTATCATTATACTCACATTGAAAAGGGAGGTGTTTATACCTCCTACAGCAACAAGATTTATCAAAGCAATAAGTAACATTATAAGTAGAGCACACGTTTATAGCAATGGTATACAATTTATCAATTTATTCCCATAAGTGTTTTCCTTTCTGTGACAAGCGGTGTTCCTTATAATAATATTTTTGTTCTTCCGTGAACCCACCTTGCCAATAAGATTCAGTTTCAAAGAAACCAACCATTGATAGAAAGCATGATAAAGCAAGACAATAACAGACCAACGAAAATAACAACTATAGTAGGAACTATTTTTTTCGTATTTTTGATAAAGAAGCAAGCAAACAAAGAAAAAGAAACTAAGCAAAACAAAAATAACAAAGTAAAGAGATTGGTTATGAGGGACTCCCCTTATGAAGATGTCCTTGAATCCCCAGCAACGGCGCCAGAAAAGTGCTTGATGGCTCGGTGTTGATATAGAGCTCGTCGGGGAACCCCAAGAGGAAGGTATGATGAGCACAACAGAAAGTTTCCCTATATTATGAAACCAAGGTTTAATCGAACCAGTAGGAGCAAGGAAACACCCCAAAGCTGTTGCTAGCTGAGCCTTGGCAGGGCGCACTACCGGTGCTAGTAGCAACGTGGAGACCTGCACAACACAACCACAGAACTTTGTCCCCAACTTGCGATGAGGTTGTCAATCTCACCGGTTTTGCTAAAAACAAAGGATTAAACGTATCGAATGGAAGGAAGTAAAAGTTTGCAGAAAGTAAACACAAAGCAATAAACAGTTTGTAGATTGTATGTAAAAGAAAGGACCGGGATCCATAGTTCACTAGAGGTGGCTCTCCTTAAGATAGATAACATGCTGGGTGAACAAATTACAGCGGGGCAATTGACAAACATCGAGAAAGCAATACATACATATACTAATCATCTTGACTCCTTTGGAACTTGATTGGGCATTACAACATTATACATAGACCTTCATCCAACTGCATCTATGACTAATAATCCACCTTCAGTTTATCATCCGAACCCCCTCCAGTATTAAGTTGCAAGCAACAGATTATTGCTTTACAAATTGCGTGTAAAGTAAACAATACGATTGTTCTATGAACAAAGGATTGTTGTTTTCTTCCTAGTAGCGACAACACATCTAGTACCTTAGAGATTTCTGTCACTTCCCAGATTACCAGAGGCATGAACCCACTATCTAGCATAAATACTAACTCTTGGAGTTGCTAGCATCTACTTGGCCAAGAGAGCTACTAACAATGGAAATCATGCAAGATCACAAATAACAAAGGCATGATAGAATCAATAATCAATCTGAAATAGCATCTCAATATCCATCGGATCCCCGCAAACACAACATGCAGAATTACAAATAGATGATCTTGATCATGAACGGAGCTCACAAGATCTAAACATGAAAGCACAAAGGAGGAGAACCAGCCATCTAGCTACTACATGGACCCGTAGTCCAAAGATGAACTACTCACACATCACACCGGAGGCTTGCCTGGTGATGAAGAAGGCCTCCAGGGTGAATTCCCCTCTCCGGCAGGATGCCGGAAGAGCTTCAGATCCCTCCCGATCTAGGGATGGAGATGACGGCGGCTACAGACTCTTTCGTGGATTTTTGATCGGGTACTTAGGGTTTTCGTCCTAAGGGCAATATATAGGCGAAAGGAGAGGCCGAGGGGGTGCTGGGGTCGGCCAGACCACCCCCTGGCGCGGGCCAGGCCTGGCCGCGTGGCCAGGTTGTGTGGCCGGCCCCCAGCCCTTCTCCGTCTCATATTCTGGCATCTGATGACTTCTGGAAAAATAGGCACTTTGGCTTTTGTCCCGTCCAATTCCGAGAATATTCATTTTCTGACTTTCCTGGAACCAAAAACAGCAGAAAACAGGCAGCTGGCACTGTGGCTCTTGTTAATAGGTTAGTCCAAGAAATCATATGAAAAGTACTCCAAAGTGTGGACAAAACACAAGAAAGTGGATAAAACCAAGCATGGATTATGAAAAATTATAAATACATTTGCAATGTATCACTATCGTAATTCTCTTGCTTCATGACTAACTCTTGCATGAAGTTCCTCATCCACAACACTTCCTTACAAGCCTCAACCGCTGCTATATACTCATCATCTGTGGATGATAGTGAAATGCATTTCTGCAACCTTGATTGCCATGAAACTTCTCCCTCTACATAAGCCATCAAGTATCTAGAAGTAGACTTCCTGGAATCTACATAACTAGCATAATATGTATTTGTATAGTCTTGCAATACAGGATCACTACTTTCAAAGCATAATCATGATCTAGAGGTACCTTTGGGATACCTGAGAATCCACTTCACTGCATTCCAGTGAGCTTCACCTAGATTTGTCATGAACTTGCTAACAACTCCAACTGCATAGGCAATCTCAGGCCTAGTGCACACCATGGCATATATCAAACTGCCCACGGCATGTTGGTATGGTACTTTACTCATTTCTTCTTTCTCCTTATTGCTTCTAGGACATTATTCTGAACTTAGTTTGTGATGGCCTACAAGTGGTGAAATGGACCGTATGGGAACCTAGAGGAGGGTGAATAGGTGCTACTTCAAATTTTATTGCTTTTTCAATTTTAGGCTTAGCACAAAGGGTAAATTCTCTAGATATACTATTAGGTGAAATTTCCCTATATGCAAACCTATCTACTAGCGAGTAAAGAGCGAGTGGAAGAGGAACGGGTAAACCGTAGTGAAGCACGCGGAGACACAGGATTTGTTTGACCGCAGTTCCTTCCTTGTTAAGGGAAGTACGTCTGCATTGGAGGGGTGGGCGGTACCGGTGCCTTTACACAACTAGCGGGGCACAGCTCCACAAACAACTTGGAGGCTCCCATAATGACAACAAGCTGCCACAAGAACAAGTTATCAATAACAAAGAATAAGATCTAGATATTGACAAGAATACTAGATCATGGATTTCTCCAAATGAATGGAGAGGAGTTGATGTGCTTGATTCGTGATGACGATGACGATTATCTCCTCCTTCAATTTCCCCAAAGATCGAAGCCTTCGGGTGGTTGAAGTGGGAGATCTAGAATGGGAGCTCTTGCATAGTGTCTGAACAATTTCGAATGAATCAAGAGTTCTGATCATTGGGGAAGAAGGGATATTTATACCCCCTTCGAAAACCAAGCCGTTGGAGACTTTGGGGGCGGATTATCTGTCCCAAGTGAGGGCCGGTTTATCTGGCCTGGGGAAAACTCCGCCCCAGACTCGGAATATCCGGCAGATAGTCCGCCCCCTCTCTGAGTGTCACGCAGAGCTTGCACTTGATCATCTTCTGGGTGTCGGATTATCTGGTCCCATGTGGAGGCCGGATTATCCGGCCTAGGGAGGAAAAACCGCCCCAGTTCGGATTTTCTGGGAGAAAATCCGACCGGACTCCGAGCGACGCGCCTTTGCATGCTTTGCTCAAATTCTGGGGGCCGGATTATCCGGCCCATGCGATAGCCGGATTATCCGGCCTGGGGAAGAAAAACCGCCCCAGTTCAGATTTTCCAGGCGATAATCCGCCCCCTCTCTGGGTGACACGCCTTGGCAGCCTTTGAACAATGAGGTAGGCTGGATTATCCGGCCCTTGGCGGGGCGGATAATCTGGCCCCCCAAACCTCCTGCACACTTAGTGCACATGAGAAATCTCCACAGTATTGTTATCTAATACACAAAACACAGGAAAACAGGAAATGTTCTTTCAATCTTCCTCTTTTTGGTGTTAGATGACAATACTAGGATTTGCAGGAAAGGATCACAAGACTACCAGCAATAAACATGGAAGAGACTCCCCCTCAATGTGTGCATATTAGAATTTTGCATTTGAATACAAATGCACACAAATAGGTGAATCTATTCCATAGACATATGAACAACATAATCATACCACCGAGATAGAAGAAAGGCATCCTTGAAATAGCCACAATTATCAACGTGATAACCAATATAAGCGCCTTCCTTGATAAAGATTCCCAGCATAATAGGGTATGAGTAGATGAATCCATAAGCATAATCCATGAGATAAATCCAGACAACCACTGACATAGAGTCTCAAACAAACCACAAATTTAAAGTTTAACGCTAAATGGGCATAAGCGAGAAAACGACGAATAGAAAAAAAGCAAGTGCTTATGCCCGACCCATGCAAATCCTCGAAGACCCTAATAGAACTACTTCTCCCCCTTTGGCATCGAGACACCAAAAAGGAAGAAGAGCGATGCTAGCGCCCCAAGGGATCACTCGTAGTCCTCATCCTCGTCCTCGTTCCCATCCTCGTCCTCATCTTCAAGCTCCTCGGTGTCATCATCCTCATCATCAGCAGTGGCCGCAAAGGGGAACAAGTGACGATTTCTCTCCATAGTTCAGCCCGGAAGAAGAGTTCCACCGAGCATATGGTGTGGGAGGGGTAGGAGCCGGGGGGTCACCAGAAGCACCGGACACATGGTGAAGGATGAGCTGCTGAGAGTGGGCTAACTCATGGCGCTGCTTGTACGCCTCGTACTGACCCTTGCGTGTGTCCACGCCCATGCAAAGGATGTGCCGCTGGAACCAGTTCAGCTGCTTGATCTCACGAGCAACAGGAGGCACTAGAGGCCTGCGAGCATCCCTCATGAGACCCTCAGGAGCAGAGGAGGGTGAGAGGTCTTCCGAACCTTGGTGTAGATCTTCTTGGCCTTATGCACAACATCAATGTTGAAATCTTTAGAAGGAAGCAGGTGCCTGATGAGCATCATAATGTATGGGGCATAAAGAATGGACAGTCGGTTGAACATAGCATCAATCAATTCATGGTAGATGAAGTCCATCACATCTAGCTTGTATTGCACAGACTCATCCTCGCACGAGGCAACCTCATGAGAGAAAGCAAGGAGCTGAACAAGGTGACCACGGATGTTATCATTGTTGCCTCCACTTGGAGTGATGGAATCACGGAAGAGACCAACCAAAGCAGCATAGATAGGAGCCAGACCAGCAAGAGTTCCCACAATGCCATTGTCCACAGTGCAAGGAGAGAGAGCTGCATCTTTGTTGGGCTTCAACTGAGTGATGATACGGTGGCCACTTTCCCTATCCCTGCTACGGAAATTGTATCCAAGAACCTCAACAAACATATGGAAATCAGCAGTCATAGGCCTGTCATGAGTCATCCACTTCATGGTGCGATGCTCATCGCCACAAATAACCAAAGTGGAAAAGAACTGCTTCACCACCTCAGAGTCATAGGAGCACTATAGAGACATGAGATGGTGCAGCTCCATTCACTCAGCCACATACATGGCATCCACAAGGTGGGGCTTCTCCAAAGCCTCAGCAAGAACCAGCGGGTGCATAGGCCTAATGTTTAGCCTGACATACACATCTTCAAAAATACCTTTCTGTTCAGCACACCAAAATCGAGCATCCCCCAGCTCATCATCACGAGGCAACTCAGCAAACAAATCACGGTGACGGATGGAGGAATAGGTGACTGCATCCAATGCCTTGTAGTTGATCTTGGGCTCCTTGCCATTTCTTTTGGACACCCCCTTTCTAGTCCTCTTTGCTTGTTCAGCCATGCGCTTCTCTTCGTTCTTTCTTCTCCTCAACTCAACCTCGTCCACTAAGTTACCCTGTCTGTCGTCCCGAAAGTATTTACCGCGAGGGCGGCGCTTGTAGGTTTTGGGAACACTAGAACCACCTGTGAGGAGAACAAGGGTGATAGCATGGGGATAATCATACACACAAGTCCAGGAGAGAGCATGGAAAAAGTAGTCAAAAAGTTCATAAGATAAATCTACTCAATGCACACACCATGGTGAAACTGAACCAGAGTTGAATCTGTCAGGCCGGATTATCCGGCCTGGCCAGGGGTGGATAATCCGGCCCTGGCAGAAATTTTTGACTTCACCTAGATTGAATGCAAAAAAGTAGATCGAGCCTAGAAACTTCAAGACTACGATTTCTATGCGAAAAAAAATCCTTCTAGACAACGTTCCATCCAACAAATAACACATCTAGCCAAAGATGGGGAGAAAGGGAGTTACCCTCACTCATTGGAGGAAGAACGCGGAGGAGAAGGTACCCGGAGGCACAGAGAAGAAGATTCGGGGAGGCCCGGAAAATCCAATGGCCGGAGAGGCTCCGGGGAGGGTGGAGGACGGCAGGCGGCGGCTGAGGAGGAGGAGAGGGTTGGGGGAGAAGTGTTGCTCGTTATGAGCCCTTC
The DNA here is from genome assembly GCA_916181665.1 of Avena sativa. NCBI lineage: Eukaryota > Viridiplantae > Streptophyta > Magnoliopsida > Poales > Poaceae > Avena > Avena sativa. The sequence continues at coordinate 693,191,708 of OV702289.1, forward strand.
CCCCGATCCCTGCCCTTTAAGACGAAATCTGCCAGAGCCGGATTATCCGGCCTGCACTTGGGCCGGATTATCCGGCCTCAAATCTAAAATTCTGTTATAGACAGATTCAGGCCCGTGCGTCCCCAAACAACACCCCCACAAGGTGTACAAGGGACTTGTGTGCAAGAATAGATGGCTTAGGGGTAGGGAAAGGCTTAGGATCAAGAGAGCCAAACTGAGATGGTACTAGACACTCAAAATTGCAAGAACCAAATCAAATAAGAGCCAAAATTGAGTGTGATTCCCATAAGAACATCAGAGAGCAAAAACAACCAAAAAGATCCGTAAAAAATCCAATTCTCCTCAAAGGAGAGGGCGGTGGCTGAAGCCACCTTGTTGGAGTGTATGGTGTGACACCACGAAGATATATCTTGGGTTCACGACCAATACTCATCAATAAGCTCACATATCACAAAATGATATTAAGAGAAATGATTTACCTTGCTTTTGGCATTATGGGGGGAGGGTTAGCCCAATGAATTAGTACCACACTCCCCCTATATCCATGCCCACACCTAGACCAAATAAGACTGAGATGTACGAGTGAGTGCATGGGTAATCAAGACAAACTCCTAGAATCAATGATATTTAGCTCATTCCTCAAATAGCAGAATCTTGCTTCATCAAGTGGCTTCGTAAAAATATCAGCAAGTTGGTTCTTCGTGCTCACAAAGGATAGATCAATCCTCGAGCAACATGGTCTCGAATAAAATGATTCCGAATCTCAATATGCTTTGTTCTTGTGTGCTGTACCGGATTGTAGGCAATTTTGATTGCACTTTCATTATCACACAAAAGAGGCACTTTGTCACAATTGACACCGTATTCCTTTAAAGTTTGCCTCATCCACAATAACTGAGTGCAAGCACTAGCAGAAGCAACATATTCAGCTTCGACGGTGGAGAGAGAGATACAATTCTGCTTTTTAGATGACCAACACACTAGAGATCTTCCCAAGAATTGACAAGCTCCAGAGGTGGATTTCTGATCATCCTTATCACTAGCCCAATCTGAATCAGTATAACCACATAGAGAGAAATTGGAGCCCTTAGGATACCATAGACCAAAGTTAGGGGAATGAACCAAATATCGAAAGATTCTCTTGACCGCCACTAAGTGACTTTCTTTAGGAGCTGCTTGATACCTTGTACACACCCCCACACTCAACACAATATCAGGTCTAGATGCGCAGAGGTGAAGAAGAGAGCCGATCATGGACCGGTATACCTTTTGGTCCACATCTTTACCATGTGGGTTAAGTTCAAGATGACATTTTATTTGCATCAGAGTGGCGACACCATTAAGATCTGTCATCTTGAATCTCTTGAGCATGTCTTGGATGTATTTTTCTTGATTGATGAAGGTTCCTTCTCTAAGTTGCTTGGTCTCGAATCCAAGAAAGAACCATAATTCCCCCATCATAGACATCTCAAACCTGTCAGTCATAAGCTTTGAAAATTCATCATTAAAAGCTTTATTAGTAGAACCAAAGATGATATCGTCTACATATAGTTGGCATACGAAGAGCTCCCCCTTAACCTTCTTAGTAAAAAGAGTGGGATCGATTTGCCCAACTTCGAAGCCACGGTCTAGCAAAAGCTCTTTAAGGTGCTCATACGACACACGTGGGGCTTGTTTAAGGCCATAGAGTGCCTTATCGAGTTTGTAGACATGGTTCGGGAAGTTAGGATCCTCAAATCCCGGGGTTTGCTTTACATATACCAACTCATGTAGAGGACCATTAAGGAAAGCACTCTTGACGTCCATTTGCTGCAATTTAAAATTGTTATGGGCAGCATAAGCAAGAAGGATACGGATGGACTCAAGGCGAGCCACTAGAGCATAGGTCTCGCCGAAGTCAATTCCCTCAACTTGAGAGTAGCCTTGTGCCACAAGTCTTGCCTTGTTCCTCACAACAATGCCATTCTCATCTTGCTTGTTTTTAAATATCCATTTGGTGCCGATAACATTGCGGCAATCTTTGGGTTTCTCCACGAGTTTCTAGACCTTGTTGCGCTCGAAATTATTCAATTCTTCATGCATAGCAACAACCTAGTACGGATCTTCAAGAGCTTAAAATACCTTCTTGGGTTCCACCATTGAGATGTGAGCTTGATGCTCACCAAAACTGGCCAAATCCCTTCTTGTAGAAACCCTTCGTCGATGATCACCAACAACCTTGCCGAGGGTGTGACCCCTTAACTCAAGGTTCCAATCAGCCTGAGCCTTGCGATGAAGTTCAATAAGTTTGTTGTCTCTTGGTGGAATAGTTTCATCACTTGAATCTTCATTGGAATCATTTGCTCGACCTTGATTAGAATCTGGGATAACAGTAGTAGGCGGTGATGAAGTGTGCCCTTGAGATGAGTCAGCAGCCGTAACAGGAGACTGCTGAACAACAGGTGAGTCAGGGCCGGATAATCCGGCCGATGGAGAGGCCGAATAATCCGGCCTGGGAGAACCTGTAGCAGCTTCATCAGGCTGCCTGGGACTTGCTTGAACTGGCGAGGGGCCAGATAATCCGAGGTCACCAGGAAAATCCGGCCTGGAGCTTGCAGCGATTTCTTCAACACCAGGAGCAGTTTGGTCATCAGAAGAGGGGTGGCCGGATAGTCCGGTGTCAACCGGATAATCCGACCTGGAGCTTTCTGGAACATCTTGACCTTCAGCGGTTGATGGAGATGATGTAGAAGTTGCTCCCGTGGTTGGAACATGTTGAGTATGTGTAGATGAGGGCTCTACATGAGTAGAGCATTGTCCTTCCCGATCCGCCACAAGGGGTTCCTCAATGGGGCGGAAAAATCCCACGCCCATTCTTCTTATGGCATCTTGGGGGTATTTCAACATCTGCATCACAAACACCAACTTGCTCCGCACGGGAACCGTCATTTTCCTCGAACACCACACTACAAGATTCTACAACAGTTCCGGAGTGCTTATTGTAGACTCTATAAGTGTGGGATTCGGCACCATAACCAACAAAAATACCTTCTAGATCCTTAGATTCAAACTTAGGTAAACGAACTCCCTTGATGAGAAAGAAACACTTACACCCGAATACCCGAAAGTATGAGATGTTTGGCTTGTTACCGGTAAGTATTTCATACGGAGTCTTGTCCGAGATCTTAAGGAGGTATAACCGGTTGGATGAATGACAAGCGGTAGAGATTGCTTCAGCCCAGAAGTTATATGGAGACTTGAATTCGGCTAGCATTGACCTTGCCATGTCCATTAGAGTCCGATTCTTCCTCTCAGCTACACCATTTTGTTGAGGGGTGTACGCAGCGGAATATTGATGTCTAATCCCCTCTTCACTTAGAAACTCATTTAAGGTGTAGTTCTTGAACTCAGAGCCGTTATCACTTCTTATAGCCAGAATAGGGACGTTGTGTTGACGTTGAACCTCGTTGGCGAAGTCTATGACCGTTTGTTGAGTTTCACTCTTCAACTTGAAGAAATAAACCCAAGTGTATCTTGAGTAATCATCAACGATCACAAGACAGTACTTCTTCCCACCAAGGCTTGCATGAGATGGAGGTCCGAAGAGGTCCACATGTAGGAGCTCTGAGATCCTTTTTGACGAGATGATAGTCTTCCTACGATAAAGAGAGTCATGCATTTTCCCTTCAACACAAGCCTTGCAAACACGATCTTTGGCAAAGGAGACATTTTCTGTTAGTCCAAGGATGTGGCCACCCTTGTGGAGACTTTGCAAAGTTCTCATATTGACTTGGGCTAGTCGGCGATGCCATAGCCAACCCACGTCAGCCTTTCCAAAAAGACACATCGGGCCTGTAGTGGTTTTCCCCGAAAAGTGTACCACGTACAGGTCATTTTCGACATATCCCACGAAAGCGACTTTTAGAGACTTGCTCCACAAGAGTGCCACCAAATCAGCATCAATATAAACTGCAAAGCCCATCTTACCAAGGGCGCGAACTGAAAGTAAGTTATACGCGAGGGTCTCAACAAGCATGACGTCCACGAGAGAGATATCGTGAGCCACCACAACTTTGCCGAGACCCAATACCTCAGATTTTGACTTGTCACCATAGGAGACTGTTATATGATCATGATTTGGCCGCATCTCCGTGATGATCTCCTTGCTTCCGGTCATATGACTCGTGCACCCGCTATTAAGTACCCATTTAGACCCACCGGAAGCATAGCCCTGCAAGAAAGTTACTTCTTGGTTTTAGGTACCCATTTTTCAATGGGTCCTTTCATGTTAGTGACAAGGGTCTTGGGGACCCAAATAGACCAAGGAATGTAACAATCATAGGATCCTACATAACTAGCATAAACATCACCATAATAATCGCAATATAATTCAAATTTAGGATTGTTAGCCCCTACAAAACCATCATGATTAGACTTGTCATTGGTGATGTTGCTAGTCTTTGATTGAGCAGTCTTGCTCTTCTTCTTCTTCTTCTTCTTCTTCTTCTTCTTCTTGTTCTTTGTCTTAGGGATGTAACCAAGACCTTCTTTTCTATTGTTTGTCCTTTGCTTGCTCAGTATCTCATCAAGAACCTCTTTACCTTTGTGTTGAGAACCTCTTGCAAGATCTTCTTTTCCATAAGATGATGTAGAGGTACTTGGCACATCATACAGCTTCAATTGACTTTGGAGATGATCATGAGACTCATTTAGAGTAGACTGATCACTCTTCAATGCCTTGTGAGCACTTTCAAGTTTATCAAACTTCTCCGAGAGTCTAGCATGAGCAACACCAAATTCAATCTTTTCTCTCTTTAGTTTCTTTACCTTGGTAAGAGCATTGTCATGTTCTTTGATGAGCTGAGCCACAACTTCTTCATGTGACTCCTCAATGGATTCAAGTCTCTCTTCCAAAGATACTCGAGCTTCCTCTTCTTCTTCCAAGGCATTCTTCAAAGAAGCTATCTCCAAGGCATCTTCTCTTTCGATTCTGCCTTTTTCTTCAAGAAGATCTTCGGCTTGAGCAAGTTGACTCATAAGAGCATCAAAATGGAGTTTGTTCTCACCTTGTAGGTTAGTTAAAAAGTTGTCCAAAGCAATAACTTCTTCTTTCATTTTAAGACTATCATGATCATCCATATCCAAAATTATGTTAGTCTTAGGAAATGAAGAGCTATAACTTGATACCTCGGACCCTCTTGCCATAAGGCAAGTGGCGTTGTTGTTGATGACATTCTCGTTTGGCGAGTCGAAGAGAGATGATGGAGTCGATGTGGTGGCTATAGCAGCCACCTCGCAAGAACTATCTTCGTCCTCTTCATCTTCACTTGCAGAGGAGTATTCTTCTTGTGCCACTAAGACGATCTTGGGTTGCTTCTTGTAGGGTCCATTCTTTTTAATAAATGGCTTCTTCTTAGGTGCTTTGGATTTTTCTTTAAGAATGAGCCTGCCACCATTGTCTTCTCTATTTTGATAAGGACACTTGGCTACAAAGTGCAGCCTATCTCCACAATTGTAGCATGTTCTCAGTTTTGGGCCACTTTCTCGTCTTCCACTTGACCCATTCTTGTGCTCTAGTTCCGACTTGGCCTTGGCAGGATCCTTCCAAAAGTTCCTTGCATAAAATGCCATGTACTCACCATGAGCATGCTTGACTTCATCGGGGCAGTCCATGGAGGCCCCCTCAAAAGCTCTTTCATCCTCCTCTTGCTCAACAACATTAGTTTTTAGAGCAACATTTACACCCTTTTGCATTCCAATGGCACGAGCCCGGGCATCTTCAGCGTTCTTCGCGACAACTTTGAATGATGCCATTTCTTGCATGACTTCATTGGATGTCATTTGATGGTAGTTGTGTCTACCTTGCAAGCTCTTCAAGTCCGTTGGCTCGAAAGGCATTAAGGCACTCACATATTTTCTTTTTATCCACGCATCATCAATGTGCGTGGCTCCATGCTTCCTAAATGTTGTTGCAATGCCCTTGAGTCTTCTATACATGTCTTCATGGTTTTCACCATCCAACATGTAGAATCCCTCAGCTTCATTACTAAGGGCATCATACCTATTCCTTCTCATGCTTTCATTCCCAATAAAGAGATCAGTGAGGGCATCCCAAGCTTCTTTAGCTGTGTTGAGATGTTCAATGTGGGGCATGTCCTTGGGACCCACACCGAGTTATATCATGTGGAGAGTCGTAGCATTCAATTGGCTGTCCACAACTTCTCTTCTTGTCATATTGGAATGATCTCCAATATGAAGACCCTCTTCAATAATTCTCCAAAGTTCAATTGAGGAGCTGCAAACATGAGACTTCATTAAGAATTGCCATTGATTAAAAGAGGATGCAGTAAGCTTGGGTGGATCACCCCTATTGTTAATATGAGGATGAGGGATAGGTGGATCAGGGGAATATAAGTGACGAACCTCACTATATTCCTCCTTACCACTTCCCTTCTTGGAGGTGGAACCATTATGTTTTTCACCTACCATTTCATCATCCTTGGATCCGGTGTTAGCCTTATCCTTGGATGATGGTGTGGCGGCCTCAGAGGAGGATGGAGATGGGGCTATGGATGATGTGAGACGAGCAATCATTTGATTCATCTCCTCCATCTTGGCCTCAAAGGATTTCAACAAGGTTGTTTCCAACATCTTGAGATCATCCATTGTGACCTTATCCACAGCCTCATCCCCATCTCCTCTGGTACCCATACTTCTCTTAGGCAGTTAAGCCCGAATAAAGAGTCGGGGCTCTGATACCAATTGAAATGAATCGTATGGGCACCTAGACGGGGGGGGTGTGTGAATAGGTGCTACTTCAAATTTTAATGCTTTTTCAATTTTAGGCTTAGCACAAAGGGTAAATTCTCTAGATATACTATTAGGTGAAATTTCCCTATATGCAAACCTATCTACTAGCGAGTAAAGAGCGAGTGGAAGAGGAACGGCTAAACCGTAGTGAAGCGCGGAGACACAGGATTTGTTTGACCGCAGTTCCTTCCTTGTTAAGGGAAGTACGTCTGCGTTGGAGGGGTGGGAGGTACTAAGACCAGCACGCCACAATAGGCCTCACCCTGTTCTCTGATGGATCCCGCCACCAAAGGCCTGATCCACCTTTCCACTATAGGGACCCTTCGAGGCGGGTACCGGTGCCCTTACACAACTAGCGGGGCACAGCTCCACAAACAACTTGGAGGCTCCCGTAATGACAACAAGCTGCCACAAGAACAAGTTATCAATAACAAAGAACAAGATCTAGATATTGACAAGAATACTAGATCAGGGATTTCTCCAAATTAATGGAGAGGAGTTGATGCGCTTGATTCGTGATGACGATGACGATTCTCTCCTCTTTCAATTCCCCCAAAGATCGAAGCCTTCGGGTGGTTGCAGTGGGAGATCTAGAATGGGAGCTCTTGCACAGTGTCTGAACAATTTTGAATGAATCAAGAGTTCTGAACATTGGGGAAGAAGGGATATTTATACCCCCTTCGAAAACCAAGCCGTTGAAGACTTTGGGGGCCGGATTATCCGGCCTAGGGAAAACTCCACCCCAGACTCGGAATATCCGGCAGATAGTCCGCCCCCTCTCTGAGTGTCGTGCAGAGCTTGCACTTGATCATCTTCTGGGGGCCGGATTATCCGGTCCCATGTGGAGGCCGGATTATCTGGCATGGGGAGGAAAAACCGCTCCAGTTCGGATTTTCCGGGAGAAAATCCGACCGGACTCCGAGCGACGTGCCTTGGCATGCTTTGCTCAAATTCTGGGGGCCGGATTATCCGACCCATGCGATAGCCGGATTATCCGGCCTGGGAAAGAAAAACCGCCCCAGTTCGGATTTTCCGGGCAATAATCCGCCCCTCTCTGGGTGACGCGCCTTGGAATCCTTTGAACAATGAGGTAGGCCGGATTATTTGGCCCTTGGTGGGGCGGATAATCCGGCCCCCAAACCTCCTACACACTTAGTGCACATGAGCAATCTCCATAGTATTGTTATCTAACACACAAAACACAGGAAAACATGAAATGTTCTTTCAAGTGGAGAGGTAACAAACCTTGTGTACTGTGTATTGGACCTTTCAAGTACCTTCTCAATCTATCTTTCCTGTGAGAGCCAAAGCACTTCTTTGATCTATCACAGGAGATTTCATGCCAAATATTTTCTTAGATAGATCTAAATCCTTTATGGAAAATGATTTACTCAATGCCTTCTTGAGGAAAGCAATCTCTTTGTGCCATTTCCAACAATCAGCATGTCATCGACATATAGCAAGAGAATAATGAAGTCGCCCTCGGTGTACCTCTTCATAAAGACACAATGATCGGGTTATTCTTTATGGTATCCAATATCAGTCATTAATGACTCGAACTTCTTGTACCACTTTCGAGGAGCTTGTTTCAAGCCATACAATCTCTTCTTCAATCTGCACACATGGTGCTCCTTGCCTACAACCATGAATACTTCTAGCTGCTCCATGTACATCTCCTCCTCTAGGTCACCATGTAAGAATGTTTTCTTCATGTCGAGTTGTTCAATTTCCAAGTGCATGGTGGAAGCCATGCATAGTACAACTTGGATTGAAGAAATCTTGACCACTTGAGAGAATATCTCATCAAAGTCGATACCTTTTTTCTGACTAAAACCTTTCAAAATCAATCTGGCCTTGTACCTTGGATGTGAGCTATGCTCTTCAGTCTTCACTTTGTACACCCACTTGTTCTTGAGAACTTTCTTGCCCTTGGCAAATGCACCAACTCGAAGGTGTCATTTTGATACAGGGATTCCATATCATCCTGCATGGCTTCTGACCATTCATTCTTGTGCTCATCAGACACTGCCTCCTCATAGGATGAGGGATCACATGCATCAATCATCAAAACATATTGATGTGGTATATACCTTGTGGAAGGTACTGAATCTCTTCCACTTCTCCTAAACCGATGCACTAGTGGTGGACAATCAAGTGGATTAAAACCATCTTTATCATCATCACCTTCTTCATCAGATGGTTGTTCATGTCCCTCACTTGTACTGCCTTGTTCAACTGCATCATCATCATCTTCAGCATCATCATGTCCCCCATGATTATCACACACGACAGGAGGGTTAACTGGATCCAAGTCAAACTAAGGTGTGGTGGCCTTCGGCTTCTCCAGTTTATCAATATCCTGTATTGTTTCATCTCTAATGAAAACCACATCTCGGCTTTTACATGTCTTCTTCTTGATTGGATCCCACAATATGTATCCAAATACATCACTTGGACTGCTAAGCTAGATGCAATGTTTTTGTGTTGCTATCAAGCTTGGATCTCTCATCCCTCGGGATGTACACAAATGCCTTTCACCCAAATACCTTCAATTGCTTGTACGACACTTCCTTCCCTAACCAAACTCTCTGAGGAATATCGCCTGCAAGAGAAACTGAGGGGGACAGGTTTAGTACATACATAAAATGAATAAATGCTTCAGCCCAAAAAGAATTAGGTAAATTTGCATGAGAGAGCATAGTTGTGACCCTCTCGTTAAGAGTCATGTCCATTCACTCTACAAGTCCATTGAGTTGGGGTGTCTTTTGTGGAGACTTCTCAATCCCGATGCCAATCTTTCTGCAATACCTCTCAAAGGGACCATGATATTCACCACCATTGTATGATCTCACGCACTTGAATTTCCTACCAGTTTCTCTCTCAACCTTGGCATGTAATTCCTTGAGATGCTGAGCACCTGCCACTTGTTTCTCAACACATCGAAATTTTTTCTATATTGTCATCGATGAATGTCACAAAGTATAATGCTCCACCGAGGGATTTTTCATTCATGGACAAAAAATCAGTGTGCACAACGTAAAGAACATTCTTCGCATGATGCGGCGGGCGTGTACGAAATGCAATTCTATGTTGTTTGCCAACAAAATAATGTTCATAGGGTTTCAAGGTTATACCTTTCAACTCAAGGAGGTAGTCCTTGAGAGCAAGAGCATGCATGCCCTTCTCACTCATATGCCCAAGCCTCTTATGCCACAACTCAACCGAATTGTCATTCTCGAAGACGTTCAGGACATCATTGCATAGCTTGGTTTTAGTCACATAGATACAACCTTGCTTGCTTCCTTGAGCCACAATCAAAGATCCTTTGGTGAGTTTCCATTTTGCATCACCAAAATAACTTCCATGGCAGATGTCATCGAGTTTTCCAACTAACAACAAATTCAGTCGTATATCGGAAACATGCTTCACATCATCAAGCACCAACTGCATCATGTGTTTGTGTCAATGCATATAGTTCCCTTGCCAAAAATAGTCGATGAACCACTATTCCCCGTCCTCACCTAGCCAGTGACACCGCTGGTATAGGACGTGAAATACTCCTTGTGTGATGTTATTTGGAAGGACGCACTTGAATCCACAACCCAACTCATGGCATCATCACGGGCAGCACTATAGAATTCTTCAACTTCAATGACTAGGCAATCTTCACCTTGCTCTCTACAGTCATGGCGACACTATTCTTGCCCTTTTGTTGGGCCTTATTTTTGACCTTTTCCTCTAGAAGATCTCTTTGTATTTTCTGCAATCGCTTTTTTTATGACCTGACTTGCCATAGTAATAGCAAGTAACTCATGATCTCTGTCTTGACTTTGATCTCGATTTTTGGTCTTTTCCATGCTGGAATTTGGCTTGGACTGATCCATGGTTTTCATTCTTGTTGTGGGATTCAGCCACATAGGCATCTGAAGAGGAGGCATCACCTTTATCTCTCTTTCTAGATTCTTCATTAAGCATTCTATTCTTCACCATATCCAACGTCATCTTCCCATCCAAAGCTGAATTGCTAACTGACACAACAAGCGTGTTCAAACTATCAGGCATGGACCTCGGCAGCAACAATGCTTTCACCTCATCCTCAAAGTTGATCTTCACGGCTGAGAGTTGATTTATATGGAATTGGAAGACATTTAAGTGTGAAATAACACTGCTATCATCCCTGTACTCAAGCTTGACTAGTCTTTTGATCACTAATGCCTTGTTCATAGCTATCTCCATCTCATACATTGACTCCAAATTCTGCCACATCTCATTCGCATTTGTGTCGTTTGCAACATGATGGAATATATTGTGGTGGATGTACAATCGAATCATTCCTACCGCCTGTTGGTTTAGCACTCTCTATTCTTCTTCCGTGATACCAGTTGTCGGTATCTTGTCTTTCACAATTGGCGCATACAAATCCTTAATATAAAGGATGTATTCCATCACGGGATTCCATAGCGAGTAATTGGAAGAATCAAGTTTTAACATGCCACATGTGGTGGCGCCTTCTTCCAAAGCCATTGCAAGCTAGCAGCAACCTCTGAGCAGAACCTGTGCTCTAATACCACTATGTTGGGAAATTAGCACACTCAAACGTGATCTCGAAATACACAGCGGAATAAGATGTAAACTTCAGCACCACTCATGTACTAAATCCACTGATCATTCCTAAATCATGGAAGGAAACATATGCATCAAACATATATGGAGGAAACATGACACTTCACAGTTTGCACGGAACCATAGACAATATCTCCCCTTTGGTGAGAAGCTCTCTCCTAACCCTAGATAGTGTCTATGGTAAGGTGATAGGTCCTTAGAACAGCAGCAGCAATAACAAATAAACACATAGGGATATCAATCATTTTTACATGGAAAACCCCTCAACTTGAGAGGAAAAACCACGAGCCGAAGCCACCCAAATCTTCTTCCATTATTATCGAATGGAGATACAACTTGTTCTTCTCTAGAGAGCACTAAAATATCGCATACATCAAGATACACACGGATCTTGGATACCAACAACAAGATTTATGACACCAGAGCTAGGGATAGAAACAATCTCACCAAAGGTGGTGGAACCATAGCTTGAAAGAGAGTAGGTAGTAGATATGGGTCTTCGCAACCTTGTGGGCAGAGCCCGGTGTTTGATTTAGCTTCTTCCTTCAACTTCATCTTTTTCTCTTCTCTTTTGATTTTCTTCTCCAATCGAGGCTAACATGGATTTTTGTCACTCCACCTTGTGGTGGCTAGATGGGAGGCCTATCCTCTCCCTTCCCACATGTGAATGTCCAAAATAACCTTGATCATAACCCTAAAAGTTGGTAGGCTCTTGCACTTGTTTGGCCAGTCTGAAAAGCTTCATAAGGCCATATCCTCACAATCCACATGAGGATGATACCCAACACATGCTGAGTAGTGTTTGTTAAGCATGTTTCTCGGTAGTAGGCAAGATTGTTGAACCTCGTTAATAAATTTTGGTGTTGTCTCCTCTGGTTTTTTGAGAGGAGTCTACTCTGATTGTTTGTACTCATATGATGTCAAATGCCTCCAGCGAATAACAAGTTATGTGTCATAATATTTGTAATATCAAAAATGTTGACTATGAACTTTGACTAGAGAACTCTGGCAGCCATGACTCGCACCTCCCGGGTCGCCTCGCGTGGGGCGACTCCGGAGGCACCAAACCCTAAAAAAAGCGGCAGCACGACCTCCTCTCCTCGGTCGCTGCCGCTGCCAGCGCCGGTGGTGGCGGACGCACTTGGCCGTCGAAGGCGGCGGGTGAGGGAGGCGCTCCCCCGATGGAGCCCCTTCTTGCGGAGGCAGCCAGTCACAGGGGCAGCAAGGGTGGAGGAGTGGGCGGCGGTGCGGGGCCTCGGTGGCCTCGCCGGCGCGCGGCGGGGAGCGTGGAGGCGCGGTGACTCTCGATAGGGAAGGGCAGTGGTGGTGAGGGAAGGCGACACGACGGCGCGACCTGGAGGTGGCGGCGCGAGTCTGCAGCAAGGAGGGCAGCGGCATGGAGGCCCGTCTAGAGAGCTGGCACGCAGCGGCCGTCCGTCCCCCGCGCTGGTGGCTTGCGTTTGTCGCTCCTAGTTGCGTTCTGGCATGGGGATGAGAGGAGCAGGGCGGGCCCGATCTAGGCCTTCACGAGCCGATCTGGGTCTTCCGGGCTGGGGCTGGGACTGTCGTACGGATGTCGCCAGGAGCGGTGACGACCTGGAGGTCCTAGCCCTTGCCGGAGTGGAGACTGCAGTTGTCGACCATGTTGCTGCGGGTTGGGCTGCTCTCGTCGTGCGGCCGTGGGAGGAGGTCCACGACATTACCTCTGCATCGGTGAAGTGCTGCGGAGACGACGGAGGTGCGTGCAACTTGGATGATTGCGCCAGTCCGAGGAGTGTGGAGGGAAGGGTGCGGCTTCACGGACGAAAGTCTTGCCCGCCATGTCGGTGCCAGCGGCGACGGCGCATGTGGGCATCGTTCCCCTCCTTGGAGGCGTCGTTGAGGTGAGTCGATCCTTCCCTCGTGCTCGCCACGATTGGTAGAGGTCTCCGGGTGAAAGCCTAGGTCCGGAGGTGGATCGACGCGATGGCGGCGTCCTCGATATCGTCACTCTATTGGGAGCATGGCGTTTGCAGACATAGTAACTTGGTGATTCCGGTTTCCATCCTTCGGTGCTTGCTGCGGTCCAAGACTGATCTTTCAGGGGCGCTATGCACACCTTTGTTGGCAGTTCCAAGTTGATGCCTTCTCGAGGCCTTCCAAGTCCTGCCATCTGCTCTTCTTGATGGATGGTGCATCGACGAGGAGTGTCAAGATGAAGCTTCGCTCTTCGGAGGTGTTCGGCGCAGGTCGAGACGCGGTTGTGTTGTTTAGTTTTTGACAGGTTTTTCTTTGTTGTTGTGGTTATGTCTGTGGTGGAGTCGGAGTCTGTACTACACTCTGTTGCTTGCAACGAGTGGTAGTGTTCTTGTACCAAAAACTCTGCCTTCTATAAAATTAAGGTATGTCGTTGGCGTACTCTCGAAGAAAAAAACTTTGACGCTAAATTTTTTATGGCACATAGCTCACAATTTAATGGTCAAATTGATTGTCAAAGTTGAAGCTCGACATGCGTGTGCACCAAATGAACAAGGACACATGGAGTAACTACAAGTTGATTGAGCTATAGTTGGTCCTGAAAACTTTTGAAAAATAGTGAATTTGAGAACTATAGTTCACAATTTAGTCATAACTAGCGAAAATCTTGGGACCTCCCTATGTTTCTGACGTTCGAATTAATATTCGGTACGCTAAACCCGGCAAAAGAAAGCTCGCTTTTGATGAGTGCGGCGATATGCAGCTCGGGCGACATGTAGCCCCATTTTTATATGAAAATGTTATTTTAAGTTTTAGAAAATCTGAGGAAATTCCAGATGTAGGCGATGATATATTCCACTCCCCTCTGTTCTAAATTAGTTGCCGCGGGTTCATTTTGCTAAGGTGCAAATTATCAACAAGAAATAACGGGTGTGTAAAAATAACAAAAATGTGGATTTGAAGCATTTTTTTGAGATTCATTTTTTCTGAATTTATAAAAGGAGTAGACGCAGCTCAAGCTACATTTGCAGTTTCCACGTTTTTTTTTTACTTTGATGTTACACTAGTACAGTACTAGGCCCTGCCTCCCAGTTTATTTGAAAATGCTATTGGAGGTCGGAAACCGAATTAAGATTTGCTCGTCTGGAAACACAGCGGATCCGATGTCCGAGGAGAGGACCGCTCAGATTTCCACGACAAAATGAGAAGATTCTCCCGGCGGCCTCGTCGCCGGTACACCTCAGGTGTGACCTGTGACAGATGACCACACGCGCAATACCACGCCCGGGATAGCAACAGTAGCGGGAGCGCACTCGCGGCCACATCCTCTCGCCCCCCGCCACTGCATGCGGTGCAGAGCTCCCCGGCCGACTACGTGTTCAGTCGAGGCCCATCACTCGCGGCCGGCGCTCTCGAAAAAGAAGGCCACGCCGTGACCGTACCAGGTACGGTACCACTACCGCGCACGCATAAACTGCTTTAGGAAAAGGAAGATGCACGGCTGGTAACTCGAACCACGGTCGATCCATCAGGCTTTGCCTTCCTGCAGCGCTGCAACAGTTTTTTTTACAGCGTTTACAGACCTGGTGTCTCCTAGGAGTAGTACCGAAATGTACTGTGCGTGATTCTGCAGCGCGGTGCAGGCAGGCTCCAGCTCTAGCCCAGCCGTATGAATCGAGTGCGCTGGCTTGTGCAAAAAAGGCACTTCTCCGAGACATGGCGACGTGCACAGTGCTTAACATCTTTTTAACCCAGACACAAGTGTGCCGTGCGAGCATGTACAATTGCCAGCAATGGCTGTGTCCAGGCCTATCTGACACCGCACACCGGCAGGTGAAACGAGACATTGTGGAGATGACGGTTCACGTGCACGCACCAATTTTTAGCTTGGCCGTCTCCGAGCAGGCCGAAACCAGCTACCACTCCTGCTGGAACTCGGCAGAGCTACAGCGACGGCAGGACCAAGCGTGCGCGTCCTCCCCTGCCTCAGCCTTGACGTGGGCAGTGCGCCTGTGTTGCGCATGTCACCGGAGCAGCGAGGTTCGAACAAACGTGCGCGGGTTTGGAAGCCAGGCCACCTCCACCGGTCCGATCCAAACACACGGCTTAAAACGTTAGCTTTGGTCCAGATGGGTTGGACGGCGGTGGGATTTGAGTCGCGGTCCAGCCTGTCCGGTGGGCCACGCACAACGGTCCGACGTATCTTATTCGTCTTTCCGCTATCACCGCTTGACGCCCTCGGCGATGAGACGTTAATGACGACGCGACGTCGGCTATCAGCGTCGACGGCTTCCGTGCGGCCGGCGTTTTCCGCCATCCTTGCGTTCCGTTTCTCGTGCGCGCCTTTCCGTCCGCGGCCAGAAAACTTCCCGCGCATGGTCGAGGAGGTGGCCAGAGAACTTCCTGTGCCTAGTCGGTCGTTTTCCGCTTTCGCTGTGGTCTATAAAAGACGCCACTGGCGCGGCGGAGACAACAAGCCCAGGCAAGAGCAAAAACCGTCGAGAAAAGCGACAGCCATCACCAGCCATGCCTCGCCGCAAGATCGCCAACTGGACCAAGATTAGGGAGATGTGCCGCAACCGCTTCCCGCATTGCTTCAACGATGATGTCGAGCTTCATGCCACATTGATGGCCCAACGCTTGGCCGAGGAGGCGTTGGTCGCCTTCGAGGACGAAGGCCGTGTGGCCGAGGAGGCGTTGGAGAAGGTGGTGGAGGCGGCTTCAATGGAGGCCGCCCAATGGGCGATGCGTGAGATTCACCACGTCGCCGCCAAGTAGGCGGTGGCCAGGGAGGCCGCATCAGCCCTTCGCGAGATCCACCACGAGGCAACCATGACCACACTAGAGGAGGTGGCTAGGGACTCCGCCAAGGTCACAGTGCGTGAGCTTCGCCACGCCGCCGCCTTGCGCAGGGTGGTGGAAACGACCGAGCACGCTGACGCGGCGACGAAGAAGGAGCGTGTGGCCAATGCCGCCGAGGCGGCGACCGAGTGGGCTCTCGTCGACGGGGACGAGGCGGAGGTGGAGGAGGACGATGAGGAGGAGGCGGAGGCAGAGGAGGAGGATGCGATCGCCGTCCTCCTGCAGATCGCGTAAGCGCTAGGCCTCGGCCCAACCGGGCTCCAGCGAGGGTGACCCCGCCGAGAGCACGCAGCGCAGGGAGCAGGTATGCCGCGCCGCCGATGATCGGCGGGAGGCAGCAACGAGGGCGGCGACGGAAGCGGCTCAGGCCGACCAGGAGGCGAGGGACCACTGGGCGGCCGAGCTGGAAAGGGCCTGGCCAATTGGGAGGCGGAACGCCAGAACGCAGCGAGCGGCAGACGTCGACTCGAACACCTCCAGTAGCACGCCAGCTGGGCGGCGATCGACGGGGCCAGCGACAGCGGCACCGGCCGCGGCAAGGGTGACGAGTAGCCGTATGGACGGCCTCCTCCAGCAACAGTAGTAGGCTTTTTATTATTTTGTTCAAATGTATCTTTTTTAATAGGCATTCCAAATCTAATGGAAAACAAGTTTCAGTACTAATGTTTCACTTACATATAGGCCCGAGCTGCCGACTGGTAGACATCCGCGTTGTTCGTACTGACATAAACGTTGCCCAAATTTAATGCGTCGATAGGTTGGGCCGACGTGTCGGTCTAGACGGGTCGTGCCGCCGAAGAGCCGTGCCCGTTGCGCGAGTCCGTTCGGACGTGTTCAGATCGGTTGGGTCTTGCCGGAGATCCCTCGTTTTAGAACGAACCTCCTACCGTCCTGCATACGTGAGTCCTATCCATCCCTCATTTCCGTTTCAAGATGGGTGAGTCCTATCCGTCCCTCATTTCCGTTTCAAGATGGGTGCGTCGGTTTAGTTTTTTTTTCCAGTCCGCACAAGGATTGCGTCATGTCGATGTCACTAATTGAAATAGAATTGAAACCGACCGAAGTATTATTAAAATTGAAATAGCCCGTAAACAATACCAAATATTCCATAAGTTTCACAAAATGTGTGGCTGACATCACGCTGACGTCATCACTCCCCTTCCCATAGAGGCGGCTTTAGAAAATCCGGGTTCTGGTGAGGTTGCCGTTCTTCTTCTATTGTGCTTGAATTTTCTTTGTTTGTTTGAACACATGTACTGTGAATATAGAACTCACTTCAATTGGAGAGATCAACTAGCCGCTTTGTACACAAGAGTACACAGATTACACGGATCTAATCCACAATTCTTAGCATATCATATCACACTACTACGCTAATCTACCACACACCACATGCTTGCCTCCTCTTGCACACACACATCCGGACACTACCACATTCCGAAGAGTACACCACAAGGTACAGGGGATGCTACAAGGTACTACTAGCACTACTAGATGCTAAGGAGATCTTTCTGCGGCGAGGAGCCTTGTGGCCCGTCCTGATGCTGCCCCTCATCTTCTCCTTCGATGACAACCGGCCGGGTTCCGATGGCCATGGACGCCGTCCCGGGCATGTCGGTCAGGATCTGCACGACCTCCCTCATCGTGGGCCGCTCCACGCTCTGCTCGGCGACGCAGAGCATGGCGACGTAGAAGACGTGCGTCAGCTCCTGGATGGGCACCGTCGAGAGGCGGGGGTCCGCGATCTTCGTCACGCCTTCTTTGGTTGATCCGGTGACCATCCGCACCCACTGCACGATGTCCACGCCGTCGCCGAACTCGCCGACTGGCTTGCGTCCGGTGACGAGCTCCAGCAGCACCACGCCGAAGCTGTACACGTCGCTCTTCTCGTCCACCTTCAGCGTGTAGGCGTACTCTGCAGGGGAGCAAAAGCGAAGAATGCGGCCACATGAGATCACAAATGCCCAACGATTCCCAAGGACGATCCATTTAGAACGACAAAGTGATGAGAGACAGGCTTCAGGTTCAGGGCATGTACAGCACAGTTGGTGCGACACAGTATGAACAATCGGAGCATACCAAAACTAACCCATCCGGTGAAATTTGAAAATGAAATACTACTAGAATGAATGTACGTGCAAGTAGTAGCACGAATTAAGTTTCTATGTTGAGGTTTTGCACTTGCCACACCAGTTACCAGTTAATCTCGAGGATTCGCAGGCAAGTATTTGTGCAAAATGAAAACAGAGTAGGAGTGATTTCATACCAGGAGCGATGTATCCATAGGAGCCGGCGATCGCGGACATGCACTCGGAGCCACCGGCGTTGCTGCCGTGCAGGAACTTGGCGAGGCCGAAGTCGGCGACGTGCGCCTCGAAGTCGGAGTCCAGGAGGATGTTGTTGGACTTGACGTCGCGGTGCAGTATCGGCGGCGAGCAGTCGTGGTGTAGGTAGCAGAGGCCCTTGGCCGCCTCCACGGCGATCTTGTACCGCGTCGCCCACTGCAGGTGCCCACCCTTCTTGCCATGGAGCACCTCGCCGAGGCTGCCGTTGGGCATGTACTCGTACACCAGGAGGTTGGTCTCGCGGTTGGCCGCGAAGCCCAGCAGCCGCACGATGTGCCGGTGCCGGATGCGCCCCAGCGTCTGTATCTCGGCGGAGAAGCCGTAGTCGTCGTGCGCGGACCCCGAGCGGCCGATCGCGGACAGCCGCTTCACGGCCACCACCGCGCCGCCCGGCATCGCGCCCTTGTACACGATCCCGGACCCGCCCTTGCCGATCACGTTCTCGTCCTTGAGGCAGTCCAGCACGTCGTCCACGGCGAAGTCGAGGCGCTGGAACGCCGTGATCCGCCACGCGCGCGCCTCGGCCGACCGCTTCAGGGACCGTGCCTTTAGCACGGCCGCGCCGGCGAAGATGATGGACAGAGCGAGGAGGCCGAGCACGAGGAGGAGCTTCGATGTCGAGGAGAGGGAACCGAGGCCCGACGTGGCGACTCCGTGGGTGGTGCCGCACGGAGACAGGGAGGCCCCGCAGAGGCCAGGATTGCCAGCGAAGGAGGTGGAGTTGAAGTAGGCGAACTGGCCGGTGGCCGGAACCTCACCGGTGAGGTGGTTGTAGGAGAAGTCGACAGCTGTTAGGCTCTGCATTCCGGCAATGGAGGGCGGGATCGCCCCCTCTAGCGCGTTGTTGGATAGGTTGAGGTAGTTGAGGATTCGAAGGCTGGCGAGCGCTGTCGGGATATTGCCGGAGAGCTTGTTGCCGGATAGGTCGAGGAAGGTGAGCAGCCTGCATCCGGCGATCGCCGGGGGCACCTCCCCGGATATCAGGTTCCCAGACATGTCCATCTTTGAAAGCTGCAGCAGCTTCCCAATGGGCGACGGGAGCTCGCCGGACAGGTTGTTGCCGGCCACCAGAAGCTTCTGAAGCCCCACGAGCCCACCGATCCCCGCCGGCACCGGGCCGGACAATCGGTTGTTGTACAGGCTCAGCTCCCCTATCGACGGCGACACCTCGCCGGCGTCCAGCAGGAGCCCGCCGGACAGCAGATTGTCATGAAGCTCTATCTGCGTCAGGTTCTGCAACGTGAACAGCTTGGCCGGAATCGTGCCATTGAGGTAGTTCTCTCCCAGCCGTATCCTCGTCAATGACCGGCACCCAGCGAGCCCATCCGGAATGCCGCCAAACAGCGAATTCCCCAGCGCGATGAACGTCTCCAGCCGCCCGCCGGCGCACAGCTCGGTTGGTAGAACGCCGGTGAGCCTATTTGTGCTCACGTCGACAATCCGCAGCCTGGTTGCCGCGACACCAAGCTGCGCTGGCACTCCGCCGGTGAAGTTGTTCTCCCACAGCTGGAGCACCTCGAGGTTCGGCAGTTCACCGACGAACTCAGGAATCTCGCCGGCGAGGCGGTTCCGGAAGAGGTTCAGCAGCGTCATGTTCTTGAGCGACGCGAAGCTGGCGGGGATTTCACCGACGAGCAGGTTGTTCGACAGGTCGAGCGACCTGAGCGCCCCCATCGCGCCTATCTCTGGCGGCAGCCGCCCGGACAGGGCGTTAATCTGAAGAAACAGAGTGTCGAGCGACGTCAGGTTCGCCACTTCCGGAGGGATCTTCCCGGAGATCCCGCAGCTGGCCATGTCGAGCCGCACGAGCTGCTGCAGCCTACCGAGCTCCGGCGGTATGCCGCCGGTGAAGCTGTTGAAGTAGCCGAGATACAGCTCCCTCAGCGTGGTCAGATTGCCGAGCTCCGGCGGTATCTCCCCGGTAAGCTCATTGCCAGAGAGGGCCAGGTACTTGATTCGGCTCCATTGGCCGTACGACGTGGGGATACTGCCGGAGAAGAAATTGCCGCCGAGGTGGAGGTGCACGAGGTTCGTGAGATTGGGGAGCGCTGCCGGGAGTGCGCCGGTGAAATTGTTATTGTAGAGGTCAAGGACGCGGATGCTGGTGAGGCTGGCGATGAGGCCCTCCGGGAAGGTGGAATTGAAGAGATTATTTGAGAGGTTGAGGGACTGGAGGTGCGGGAGGGAGGAGAGCTCGGCGGCGGGGATGGGGCCGGTGAGGTTGAGACCGGAGAGGTCGAGGGAGATGACGCGGGAGTCTGCGCGGTCGCAGGAGAGGCGCGGCCACGAGCAGAGCGGCGTGACCGGTGTCCAGTGCGCGGAAAGGTAGCCCGAGGGATCGGCGAGCACCGCGGAGAGGTTGAGGAGGGCGGCTGCTTCCAGGGAGGCGGTGGAGGTGGATGAATCGGAGGCTGTGGAGTGGGCAGCGGTGGCCAGGAGGAGGAGGACGGGGAGGAGAAAGGTGGAACTGGCGGCCATTGAGCGTGCCATGGATGTGGGCGCTAATGGAGTGGCGCTGGAGTTCAGGCGGACAGCGTGGGTGGGATATATGCGTGTGCAAATCTTCAGTTTCTAAATTTTATTTTCTCTCTCTCCCTTTTTCTCTGTGTACGAAATGAAGCATGTTTCTGGGATTTAGGCTATTTTTCCGGTGTTATATTTTGCAGTGCATTCATCGCTGGACAGCCGTGCAATCTTCAATGATTTTTGCTAAATCTCCGGAGATTTCTTAGTTCTCGCTCGATGCAACGAGCACGATAAATAATTTTAGACCTTGCAGATTTTGTTTTGGTAAAATAAACCAAGAAATTTTTGTTACTCGACTCAGCCGTTACTAGCCAAACAAGTTATTCCTACGGATAGAATCATTAAATAAGTTCGTAAATTCGACCGTAGGAATAGTTTGACTAAGATATAGGCGTGCGCATTTATATCAAAACAAATCTCCTCTAAAAAAAACAGAAGCACAGATTACTTGATATGACAATGGAGGTTCATCTAACACTTCATGCTTTCGGCCATATTAGGGCATCTGTTTTTTTTAAATAGCGCACTTTTTTTATTTAATTCAACTGTCGCACGAATTTAAGATTTTATAGATCTAGACATTTGTCGGTCACGGCCAGACCGAATGCAACGAATCGGCCACAGCCAATCGGCTAGGGCCTAGCCGAATGACTCATTCGGCCACGGTCAAGCCGAATGGATCTGAACCAATCGGCGAGGCTCTAGCCGAATGACCCTCTCGGCCAGGAGCAAGCCGAATGGCTCAATCGGCCTGGCCCTCATCGATTTCACTAATCGGCCAGGCCGTGGCCAAATCCTGCATGATTAATGCATAACCAAGCAATTCGCCATAACCAATACATGCATAAATCACTGCAACAACGCTAAACGAGATTAGTTTTCGGTTCCCGCCAGCCGTTTCCCGCCATTATTTCCCGCCACGTGTTACCGCCGTTTTTTCCCGCCAACCTATTCCCGCCATTATTTCCCGCCAGCCGATTCCCGCCACGTTTTGCCGCCGTTTTTTCCCGCCTAGTGTTCCCATTGCCTCTATAAATTCAGGCACCGAGATGTTCTCTCTTCACCTAGTTCAGTTGTTCCTTCTCTTTCTCTCGTATTTTTCTCCTCTACATCATGAGTGTGCCTTGTTCGGATCCAGAGTATAGGCCTAGGAAGATGAAAGATGCTAGGTTGCCACAAGGGGTGACACACGAGCGTTGTTGGTGCGGCCATCTCGCCAAGGTTAAGGAGTCGATCGATTTCTCCACCTGCATGGGCATGAAGTTTTTCATGTGTCCCAACTACGACGCAAGCCCGTCCCGACAAGCAAGTTCGTCGTACGAGAGACCTGCGGTATATTCCCAGAGCATGGTTAATATCAACCATTCATGTTATCCTGAGTTCTTTTATTCATTCCATTGATTTGCTTGAAGTCTCCTCCTCCACTTTGCAAGTGGTACCATTGGATTGACACGGAGCAGCCAGCCTGGGCCGTGCAGGAGATTGCGGACAGGAGCCGGCGTGCAAGGGAGAGCTTTCTTGATGAGGAACGTGCTGAAAGGAAGGCCGCGAACGCTAAGAAGGAATGGGAGAGAGAATTGAAAGAATTCCAAGCAGAGCAAGCTCGAAACCGCGAGCTGAACAGGAAGAGAAGAGAGGAAGAGGAGCGGCAGGAACAGGTGCGCAAGGAGGCCGTGAGGCGGAAAGGAAGAGATTAAGAGAAAGAGCTGCCGAGGCGCGGGCGGCAGAGAAACGTGGGGACAAGACCGGGAAGTACCCGCGTTGAACTCAGGGAAGGTAGACGTATGTCTCAGTACCGATGTATCTTAATTCCTGTTGTAGTTGTAGTGTCCTGATGTAACTTCATTTCAGTTGTAGTGTCCCGATGTATCTTAATTTCTGTTGTAGTGTCTTGATGTATCTTAATTTCAGTTGCAGTGTCTTGATGTAACTTACTTTCAGTTGTAGTCTCTTGATGTATCTTCATTTCAGTTATAGTGTTGTGATGTATCTTTAATTCAACATGTCAGACCAATGTTGCTTTCCATCAAAAAATATTCCTGCCAAAATGCTTCTCGCCAGAATGCTTCCCGCCAGAATGTTTCCCGCCAGAATGCTTCCCGCCAGAATGTTTCCCGCCAGAATGCTTCCCGCCAAAATATCTCCCGCCAAAATCTTTCCCGCCAAAATGCTTCCCGCCATAATGTTTCCAGCCAGATTTTTTTCCGCCAGAATGTTACCCTATAAAAACCCCTCCTCGCGCAGTTGTTTAAACAGCAGCCACCCCTTTTTTAGCCAGTATGTTTCCCTACGATCACAGTTTCGTGCCAGACATGTCCGTCGACCTTTTCCATTTGGCTAGGAACTTTAGGATAGACAACAATCCAGCCCCATTAGAGGAACTAATTGGTAGTGATTGTCTCCTCACTGAGTTGGGTGAGGGATTGCGTAGAAAAGGCTGGCCGAAGAGGACTCTAGAGGAGATACGGCAAGAGCTACTTCGGATCAATGCTAGGTGGAGCAAGCAAAGATTCTCTAATGAAGGGGCAAGGCAACAGAACATCACGCTCCCTTGGATTTGGATAGAAGAGAGTGAAGATGAAGATGATATATTCATGACGCCTGCCGTTGGGACTAAGTGGAGAGCTGAGTGGGACGAAAGGCAGGCCAAGAAGAAGGGTAAAGGCGAGGCATCGTCGAAGGTTAAGGGCAAGCCATCATCGGGTGAGGCATCGTCGAAGGGCAAGAAGAGCAATGACAAGCTAGAAGAGAGCGAGGATGAAGATGATATATTCATGACGCCTGCCGTTGGGACTAAGTGGAGAGCTGAGTGGGACGAAAGGCAGGCCAAGAAGAAGGGTAAAGTCGAGGCATCGTCGAGGGGTAAGGGCAAGAAGAGCAGGATGTGAAGAAGGCATCATCGTAGGGATAGAACAATTCTCCCTTGTAGCTCGTGTGTGTATCTTAATTATCTCGTTTGTATCCTACTTATCTGTTGTAGTTGTTTGTTAGCGATCTCGACCAAGAAATGAATAACATTGCGAAATGTCTCACACATAGAAAGGTGCATGTCTCACACATAGATAGACATATGTCTCATACATAGATAGATAGATATAGAAATGTCTCACACATAGAAAGGTGCATGTCTCACACATATATAGACATATGGCTGAGACAGGTATCAGCGTCGTCGTTTGTCCTGGCGCTCACGTGGTTGCTCTGGTTGCTCTGGTGGTGTCCAGCCGTACCTAATGGGCGCCCGAACGTTTTGAGGAGGAATCACTGAGCCGTGCTCGTCGTACTGAGTCTCCTGTGTGGGGGTCTGAAAAATGTTGATCCAACTGCTCTGTGTCATGAAGTCCTGAGTGTTGTGCTCCATCTCATGATCACTCGTCCACGCCGATCCAGAAAAAGATCCCTGATAGTCAGGCGTAGACCCAAAGGCTCCTGCATATGAATACCGAAGTATATAAGAAATTGATATGATATGAAGATAGTCTCGGTATTGTGTAAGACGCATACCCTGTGGCTGCGGCTGTGGACGAAAGCCGTAGTTCGGCGCGGGAGAGTGGCCAAAAGGTGGCTGCTGCTGCTGAGGCTGCCACGACGGACCTCCACCCTGAAAAGGTGGCTGCTGCTGAGGCTGCCACGACGGACCTCCACCTTGAAAAGGTGGCTGCTGCTGCTGCTGCTGCCACCAGTCGAAAGAACTCTGCTGCTGCCATGACGAACCTCCAGGCTGGTCTGGAGGGGGAGGCCTCGGTGTTACCTGTGGTGTAAGCCGTGGACGAGGAGACTGTCGTACGGGCGAGGGTGGACGTGGCTGGTGCTGGTGCTGCCTCTGCTGTGTCGAGTGACGCGGAGGCCGCTGTGGTCCCGGCTGGTGAGCAACGTCCGAAGAGCGGGTGCACGTGAGAACTCCGTGGATACGTCGGATCTTCTTCTCTAGGCGACTCAGCCAGGTCTGCTGCTGCTCCCGTGGTATAAGCAGAGGTCCAGACGAAAGGGACCGTCTGTAATCAACACTATCCGTCTCAAGATCGAGTAGCAACTGTGCCTGCAATTTGAACCACTAGGGTGAAAAATGGAATAGAAACTATCCCAAGTAGGTGCATAAGATGAAGACAATGTGTTACCGCGTGCTGTCTGCTGCCCGTAGTAGACTGGCTCGGATAACTATCCCAAGTAGCCGCGCTCGGCATCACCCCTGGGTCACTCTGTTGTGCGATGCATAGACGTGTGGCACTCATGTAGCTTCGCAGATAGTGGTTGAACTCGTCCATATCAAACGGGGCATTCGAGTCCCAGACTCGTGTTGTTGCGCTGTTCCACTCCTCTATGTATGTCCCAACTCTATGGAGCCAGCCTGTGATGGTCTTGTTGCTTCCCTTCCTTGACAACCTACAATTTGAGAGTGATTGCTATAAGTCAATAAACCAGATAAGTCAGTAAACTAGATAAGTCAATAAACTTACGTGTGGACCACCGAAGGTACGACACTCTCAGTAGGACGAGGGTCGGCCAACTGGCGAAGGCCGAACTGCCTCATTACTCTATGTAGGCTCATCTCCTCTACCTGCATGTCGAAGATGATCTTTGATTTTGTAAGCCAATATGCCGCGTCTCTGGTACAGAGAGTAGAAATCAGTGTGACGGCTTCCACGTCGTCCCCATCCTTGCGGAATCTAGCACCAACGGCTTCATCCGTGTAGGGCTCCCACATCACCGAGCTCGCGAGCAACACGTCAAACTGCTCGGAGAAAGCGGGGTAGCAACCCCTCACCTGAGCATGAGAAAAACGTCTCTGCCAAAGAACACATGTCATTTCTAGTCATATAGTACATGAACTAATTAAAAACTTTGCACATACCTTGCGACGTGTCCAAACTATACCGAAAGTCGGTAGGTCGATGCGGTCTGCGTCGAACAGTCCTGTCGGAGGGTCACCCAATGCATGTGATGGGTAGGCCGTCTCAACAACTACGTCCGGTCGTCCAATAGGAAACCGCTCCCAGGACCAAAGCTGCAACAGTAAAGGGCATCCAAGCAAGCCTGACCTAGGAGCTTTACGCTGACAACCGCTGCATATACCTCTGTACGTAGCTGCTAAGACCGCAGAACCCCAACTCCTTTGTGTAATCATGTCCGCGCTTGTTGCATTAGCAACTGCAATGCAATAGGGATGTAGCGAGCGGTGATAGTGGTGACATGGTTCTCGGTGAACATCACCTTCCCGAGAAGCCAAAGTAAGTACGCCTCCAAGCACCGAGTGATTTGTGGCTCAGTCAACTGGAGCTCTGGATAGCCTAACCGTTGGGTCTGCATTAACGCAAAGATAGTTTAGTACAAACAAGCAATGAATGGTGCGATGCGTAAAGACAATTGGACTAACAAGTTATCGAACACACCTGAAATCCTAGTAACCAGTCGAACTTGGGCTCGTGCTCATCATGGTCAAATGGAACGGCAGTAATACCCTCAAAACATTGGGCCATATTGGTGCTCCAACTGGCTGGTGCATCAAGCGGCCCAATGGGCTAGCCTGCCAAGGGAAGTCCCAACAGGCAAGACACATCCTGGAGAGTAGGAGCCATTTCACCCCAACGGAAGTGAAAAGTGTGTGTCTCAGGTCTTCATCGGTCAACCAAGCAGCTCAGCAAGACTGGTCATATAATAGACGTGTAGAGTCTCCAGTGTCCTCAACCAGACGAGCAAAAGGTAAAAGCCCAGCCCACTTCAGCCTGCATATCGAAATAGAGTTGACAAAAGACTTAGTGCGACAAAAGATGAAAGCTTAATTGTTGTAATGCATGATTAAAACAAAATCGTACCTAGGAACCCAAGCCGGGTGTATCCTCTAATTTACGTTGGGAGTGCGAGTGACCAAGGGCTCGAGGGAGTTAGGTTCATCCTCCAAGATTCTAGCACGATGTTTCTTCCCAATATCTTCACTGAGCAAACTGTATCTTCTCGCCATTTCTGTATAATATTACAAATTAAAACATAGTTCATCACGTATTACAAATTAAATATAGTTCATCACGTATTACAAATTAAACATAGTTTATCACGTATTATAAATGGAACATAGTTCATCACGCATTACAAATTAAAACATAGTTTATTACGTATTACAAATTAAAACAGAGTTCATCACGTATTACAAATTAACCATAGTTCATCACGTATTACAAATTAAATATAGTTCATCACGTATTACAAATGGAACATAGTTCATCACGCATTACAAATTAAAACATAGTTCATCACGTATTACAAATTAAAACATAGTTCATCACGTATTACAAATTAACCATAGTTCATCACGTATTACAAATTAAACATAGTTCATCACGTATTACAAATTAAACATAGTTCATCACGTATTACAAATGGAACATAGTTCATCACGCATTACAAATTAAAACACAGTTCATCACGCATTACAAATTAAACATAGTTCATCATAACCTAAGTTCGCCCGCGACCTCTACCTCTTCGAGCCCGGGTACCACGGCCTCGCGTAGGTACTAGGCCTGTTCCGAACTTGGGACAACACCTTGCCCTATGGCCAAAATCATTTCATAGAAAACATTGTCGCGTTGGACCTCCAGCTTCTGATTCATCCATGTCATTCCGGATGCACCTACACTGACGTCTTCCTCTGCCTGTTCGCATTAGAGTAGGGTGGGGGATGTACTGCCTTTCACCAGGGTTTACCTTGTTGAAATTACCAACTACTCAAAATCCTGACATCTCACCTGTCCAAGTATTAATCACGGCTTTTTTTAGATAGTACGGAGACACGAACGAGATTGCGTCCAACCCCAGCTGCCCACACGCAGCAAGCACATGCGAGCATGGGAGATGGAGTAATTTTGGTTTGTTGCATGTGCACTCACAGGTTGGCCATTGCTCATTTCCAATCTTCACCTCGTGTGTCCTTAGCTCATTACCACAGCCAAACTTATCGGTAGGTAACCGCACCTCAAACCTTCTCTCCGCATTTCCAACAGCCACGACAGTGTGTGTCCGAGCTTTTGCCATCTTTTTATCCATGTACTCCATAATTTTTTTGCAGAAGCGTGTGTTCAGATTGTTTAATATATGCAACTGAGCTTTCTGTCGTCTGTCTCTGAAATATGTGATCGTGCCATACAGAATACCCTCGACAATGGCTGTAAGTGGCAGAGCCCTATTACCTCTAAGGACAAAGTTATATGACTTAGCAAGGTTTGTAGTCATCACACCATACCTAGCTCCATGGGTGTCGTGTAGCAAAGACCACCTCTCCAAAGGTTCGTGCTCTATCCACTGTCGAAATTTTTTAATTTGTCTCCCGGACCTTCTCCTTGTACCAGGCGGATCAAATCCAGGCAAGTCACAAAGCCCTACAGGCTCTTCTTCAAGATGTGCTTCTCCAGTAGCAGCCTGGGCAGCAACTACTGCTTGATGTGCAGCTATAGCTGCCGTTTGGGCCGCTTTCCTAGCTCTAACATGTTTCTGAGTAAAGTCATTGAGATGTGCACATATGAAATCTGTAACACCCTCGAATCGGCCCTATGCAAGTTTTGGCCCTTTCCGCCAAACCCGCATAGAAGCGATTCAAGGACGCCCACCAGGCACTTTCGTGCGGGTGGAAAACAAAGTAATAACATTACACAGCAGTTCTCGATGGGACCCACAGAACAGATATATATACAACAACGACTCAACGAGTCAAGAATACAGATATAATATACAAAGATCCAAATCACCTTGAAACGATAGAGCATACGACTACGGACAAGATGCAAATGGGGCTAAGAGCCCTGAAGAATAACCAATGGCGTCCATAACCCTGCCCAGGCCAAGCCAGAAGGGTAACCCTGCTAACGACGTCGATCACAAACCTGCTAAAACAAAAGGGGTGCCGACAAAGGGCAAAGGAAAAAGAGGAGCGTCAGTACTGAGGCCAGTACATGGCGAGGCTAGAATTCGGCGGCTCTCGCCTACATAGGTATGGTGGGCTGAAGCGGCAGCGCAGCGGCACTAAACAACCTATAGAGACTCGATACAACTGGCGGTTATCAGAGAGGGGTGAGAAAGACCTATTTGGATCCAACCTGAAGCTAACACCAAACAAACCCATCCTGGTATTTCCCCCCTCGAGACCAAACGAGGAAGTCGGACCAAGGAACTCACACGGTTGGCAATTTTACTCATTCCGTTATAGTTACAGCAATTACTAATCAGATATAGATAGCATGAGTCATCCTGAGGCATAAGTAGTGGGCAGTTTTAATCACCATTTCGTTGTAGTTGGAACATTTACTAATCAGATATAATTGTCCTGAGGAATCCCAAAACCCAGCAATTGTTGGCGCTTTTATCACATTCCATTGGAGTTGCAATACTTACTAGGCATATATAACAAACAATCCAGATCCACCAGTTGTTGGCATTTTTAATATCCATTCTGTTATAGTTGCATCTGATTACTAGTCACATATTAAGTCAAATTTATAGCACTACTTTAGTTATGCTTGTCTATGATCGAGATACTGTGCTCCAAGTCGTCCATAACCGCGGACACGGCTTTCAGAAAGTTTTACCCTGCAGGGGTGCACAAATAGCAACACACACTCGATCAACCTCAGAAAAACCAACTCAAAACCCAACGAGGCATTCATGACAAAGCGATCACAGGATTCAGAAATATTTCAGGGGGCCACCCCACTAAGCTACCCGCAACGAAGTTGGCCGGCTCCGGAACGGACCCAGGGTTTGCAACGACGACTGTAAATGACTGGGAACCCGAAAGTGTGACTGGGCTTGTCGATACCGCGAAAACGTGGCGCGATCCAAAACAGTACAGGTGCTCCACGCAAAATCGTAAATAAAGCAGTAAAGCATGGCATAAGTACAGGATAGTAATAAAGCCCCAAACTACTTTGTGGCCCCAAGAAATAGAAATGAATCAAGCTCTGGCTCAGGGGGGTCCATAAGGCCTCCCGGATGTGGATAGTGCGAAAAATCAAGAAACAGGTATCAAGTACTCGGGGTCCTACGGGACACAAGTGAGCGTGGAAGAACCAAATAACATCTATTGCCCACCGATGCCTCTGCATTAGTTATATCTAGCAATTTAATAGTTGTAATTAAAGTCATGATCATCTCCACCACTAAGCATGTCCACCATTAAGCATCTGCCAACCTTCCAACAACTGTGGTACTTGACAACACGAGATCGCACCTGAGCAAGCAACTACGACTCGCAAGGCCAGCTATCTACCAAACGCAGGTAATAGGAAGTGTCCAAGGCAATATAGAGGCTGCACGGGATATAACTAGGGTACGGAAACTAAAGCATCGCGACACGGATAGCAATAGATCAACAGGGGGAAGTAAAGACTATAAATGCAAAATAGGTAGAAGGGGAAGAGATGCTCGCCTGGGAAACACTGCCGGAGATTTATAGCCGAAGAACTTGTCGATACTCGCATCCACTCATCGGTCTAATCCGCGAAGAAGCAAACACTAGAAGAAACACCAGATGCAATATTTATACTACGACAGAAGATCCGGCATGGTTATGATATGATGCATGGCATGACACAGATGCAGTGCAATTAGGCAATATTAAGCGGAACAGGGGTCCCGACAATTAATTAATAGGTTCGAGTTATTTAACAACCCCGCAAATTAAATGTTGTATTAACAGGGCGAAACATGGCATCTGTTTGATACACAAATTTAAATGGAGTCCGGAATAAGACAAAGGTATCCCGCATATAAACTCCATATTTAATTATGAGGTGAATCGGCATAATGCCCCCAAACCACCGACAAGTATGCATGCATGAACAACTTATATGCAACTGTTTTATATATATCATTTATAAAATAGGGGCTCGGGAAAAGGTTCACACATCTGGGTTCGGAAGATCTTGGGTTCTGGGGGTCCGACGGTTCGGGTCCGGGCTCAGGGTTCAATGGGAACAGCGGGATCGGGCTTCGGATACAGGAACATTTCTTGGCAACTTCGGGTTCCGGGAGGAAGAGCTCGGCGTTCCGCGGTCTTCGGTTTCCATGAAGGAGCACTTGGCGTCCCGGTTCAAATATCCTCAGCTTCGGTTCCATGTCGACGGCCTTGGCGTTCTTGTCGAAGTACTCGGGTGACGATGTCGGTCTTGGGTTCGGCGCCGGTAGATCTTGGTGTCTAGGGATTCTCCGGGATCGGGGTCTCGGTGCTCCGGGAAGAAGGTCTTGCGGGTTCTGGTCTTTATGTCGATGACGGACATGGTCAGGTGTTAGAATCTGGCAACACACAGGTACATGAATATACACTTGCGGCCACCAACAAGGACTAAAGGCATCACTTCAGGTTGGAGAAAAACATCTGCAGGTGTGGGAATCAAAGTAGTGCTCGACTCGCACATACATGGAAACATTAGGACGCACAACTAGGAGACGTGTCGCCTTGGAGGCGGTGCGAACTAGAAGGGGACGCCGGTGCAGGGCCAGCGCGGAGGTCGGCGAACTGGGCGAAGCCGGGGTTGTCGGAGAGCGGGGCGCTAGAAACGGACATGGGTGGAGCCGCACTGGCCGAGGAGGACGACGCCGGTGGCGACGCTCGGACAACAGCGGGCGGCGGTGCAGGTGAAGGCGAGGAAGGCGAGGACAGAGGAGGCGGCGTCGTCAGGGTCCAGGGAGATGCGGGCGGAGGTCCTCGATGGGGAGGAGGGGAACGGGCCCTGGGACGGCGAGCACGCTGGTCGAGGCGGAGGCGGGGCTCTGCGGCCGGGCAGAGGCTCAGGCTCGGGGAGACGGGGCCACGCCCGCGAACGGAGCAGAGGGCGGTCCTGGCGGCGGGGAGGCCGGAGCTCGAGGCGAAGGACGGTCGGAGGCGGGGCGGAGCTCCGGGAAGGGGGCGGGCGACGGCGGCGCGGAGGCTGGCGAGGCCGACGGAGATTGGCGGCGGCACAGAGGGCCGAGCCGGTGGAGAGAAGAACGTGGGGATGGGGAGAGAGAGGAGCGTGGTAGGTGGGCGAGGCCTCGCGTGGGGCGCGTCGGGGATGGGACGTGGCTTGGGGCGCGCGGCGGTGGGCCAGGGCGACAGGGAGCGGGGTGCACGGGGATGCGTGCGGGAGGTTGGTGGGGAGGAGCGCCAGGGGGGTTTGTCGGGGGAATGGGCGGGAGAGGCGCGTCTGCGCGTGGGCCAGGGGCGGCTGTCCGCTGCGAGTCCGTGGGGCAGCCGCGCGGCTGGGCGAGAAACGGGCCAGGTGGCGGTGGTTGGTGGGAAAAAGGGAGGGGCTGGTGATGTGGAGGAAGGGGATTGGCTGGGGTGAGGTGGAGGGCTGGGTAGGATTATAGTGGGTAGAGTATTTGGTAGCAAAGGGGTTTGGGTAGGTCTGGGTTAGATAGGATTTTATTTGGAGGTGGCCGGCTGGGCTTTCGGGCCTGGCTGGCTGCCTCCCAAAAATAAAATAAATATTTTATTATTTAAAACGGGGCTTTTGCAAACCTGGTAGACGAAACAAAATATTCCGAAGGCCCGGGGTTTTAATTTGAATCGAGACAGGAGTATTTAGAAAAACAAAACTAGGCGGTTTGAAAATAGTTTTAGACAAACAAATGCATAATGACATGACAATGCTCAAATGCAATGTGACATGATGACATGAGCATGCGGTCATGATGATGCAATGCATAAAAATAACGCGATTTTCTAGTAGTGGTTTTTGCGGGGCGCTACAAAATCATACTTCCATTCTTGGTTCTGCTTGCATAGTTTTTTGAAAAGATTCATCAGATTCTTGTTCCTGAACTGTGAGAAAAAAATTAGCTCCCAAATGGCGCATGCACCAACGGCTCTGCATGTCGAGCCAAGGGGTTTGTTCTTCAGGCCTAGGCTGTGTCAAACGTTTAACTGCATTTAGTATACCTGCATGCCTATCATGAATGATACACACATTGGGCTTATCTTTGACAACTGCTATCTTGAGCTGCCTGAAGAACCATGTCCAACTTTCAGTGTTTTCTCCCTCAACAAAAGCAAAGGCGAGTGGGACAATTTTATTGTTGTCGTCTTGACCTATGGCGGTAAGGATCTGTCCCTTATACTTTCCAGTGAGAAACGTGCCGTCCACACATATAACTGGTCGGCAATAAGTGAAAGCTTGGATGCACACAGAGAAAGAGAAGAACACTCGATGAAGCACCTTTACGGATGGATCCTCAGGTATCACATAGTGTTGGATGTCGACATAGGTGCCTGGATTCCTTGCCTGCAGTGTAAGGAGCTGTCTCACCATAGAGTCATAGCATCTCTGAAAGAACCAAACCTGTCCTCAAGAGCCCTCTGCTTTGCCCTCCAAGCCTTACCGTACGAAATGTCGTAATTAAACCTGACCCTTACTTTATTTATTATAGCCTTCACTTCCACCGCTTTGCTATTCACTATCTCCGTGTAAAACAACCGTGCCAGAAGCGCGGACGAGAGGTTACGATGATCTGTATGGATAGATGAAAGCTGACATGTGTGCATCACCATGTCACTCACCAACCAACTTGTGTCATATTTAGGAAGATATCCATGGACCCTGGCTGGACAATTAATATCCACGCATTCCATTGTCAAGTATCTCTTATTTGACACAGTTGTACTGAGAACCCTCTGTGTAGACAATGTCCAAGCAATGACTGCATCTTGCAAATGTTTCTTGTCTGGATATCTGGCGTCCTGCGCAATTTTATTTTTGTGATATTCCCAGGCAGAATCATGACAGTCGTTAACGGTCATGACGCCGGAGATTTCTTGATTCCAGGATGCAGGAATCGGTACGTCTTCTCCATTGCCTTCTTCATCGGAACTATCTGAGAAGAATCACCACTTTCACCATCCATGGAATCCTCATCCTCCATCGTGTCCTGCATGTGCCCACTTTCCTCGTCCCCATCTACCTCTCCACTTTCGTATCCCCCACCTACATCCTGACTGCTCTGCCCTGGTTCGTAACCACCACCACCACCTCCTCCTATCTGACTGCTCTGCTCTAATTCATAA
The DNA here is from genome assembly GCA_916181665.1 of Avena sativa. Lineage (NCBI taxonomy): Eukaryota > Viridiplantae > Streptophyta > Magnoliopsida > Poales > Poaceae > Avena > Avena sativa. Next base: position 693,225,839 of record OV702289.1, read on the forward strand.
CCACCACCTCCAGCATTGGACATAGAGTATGTTCCGCCACCATATTCAACACTATGGCCAGGACCGTGTCCACCTTCAGATGCTTGCGGATTGATCTCCTTCATGACAGGAAGCACTAGTGCAACACGAACTTCACTACATTCGACATCTCTGCTGACATAAAAAAAATCAATCTAAATAATTAATTATCCATAGTAAATACTCTAAATAATATACTAATAGTCTGGCTAATTTTCACCTGCCAAATCGTTCTACAAATCCACCTATTCTAAATAAAACTATGTACAACTACCCACTAATATTCTAAATAATAGTCTGGCTAATATTTCTACAAATCCACCAATTTTTTCTACAAACCCACCTATTCTATTAAATTATATACAACTATTCTAAATAATATACTAGAACCATCCTAACTATTCTAATAGCCTGCTAACGACAGTCCGTGTAGCCGCATAACCATATACAATAACTGTGATTAACGAGTAATTAGAGTTTACCTTCGAAGCGTGAAAACCGTACAGCACGCTCGGTTCACCAAAGAAGCAGTACGGGGCAGCTCACAAACGCCTCAGCTCCAAGCTCCACCGCAGCTCCACCACCATTTCCATTGCTCCACCAAGCTCCACCACCATTCCTCCAAAAAACCACTACCAAATCCAGTCCTGAGCTAACCCATCAGTAGATCGGGGTTCTCCTATCTCTATAGTGGTTTTAGACAGAGTTTTTAGTGGCTAAACTAGGCTGAATCTGAGAAATATGGTGAAAATAACGCGTGTTCGTCTCGGTGGAGAGAGAGAGGCGCAGCAGCGAGCGAGGAAGAAGGAGAGCGAGACGGGCTCGCACGGGGCGTGGTCCTAGTTAGGTTCCACTCGGCCAGGCTGTCGCTGAAAGCCTCACTCGGCCTCGATCTGGCCGAAAGGCCCACTCGGCCTCGGTCTCGCCGATTGGTTCTCTCGGTCACCGCGGGCCCGCCACCGCCTGCTCTCTGCCAGGCTGTCGCCGAGTGCGATTTTTTATTCAGCTACGCTCACGCCGAGTGGACCACTCGGTCTGGCCGTGACCGACAAATGCCTAGATCTGTAAAACTTTAAATTCGCGTGACAGTTGTGGAATTAAATTAAAAAAGTGCGCTATTTAAAAAAAATTCGCTCTATAATGCAAGATGATTAGAGAGGTACTTAAAGAAATAAACCGATTTTTTACTAAGCACTGATGCTTATTCATACTAGTCAGATGCCTAATTAGTCACCTCTCCCGTACAAATAAACACCTGTGCTGAAAAAACTGCTTGATTTATTTTGCTAAACACGCGTGTAAGCACCTTGTATTATACATGGCCTTATAGTATCAATAGATTGATACGTGAGTTTACCATGATTTCGCTATCAATTTTTTCCACCATAGAAAAGGCGATTGTGTGGTACTCCCTCCCTCTCAAAACATAAGACGTCTAAGCATTAGTCAAAACACAAAAGTTAACCTTTTTTTTAACCTTGACCAAATTTATAAAAATTATAAACATTTATAATACTGAATTAATATCAATTAATTTACTATAAAGTATACTATATTAATATGTCCATTTAATATTGTATATATAGATATTTAAAAAAATATTTGGATAAAATTAGAAATTTTGACTTCTAACTAATCCTTACGCACTTTATATTTTGGGAGAGAGGAAGTACTACACTACATGAAAGGAATATTCCCGAGAAGTAATAATAAAGTGGTTATTACCTTATTTCATGTTTATGATAGATATTTATTTGTCATGCTAGAATTATATTAACCGGAAACGTTAATACATGTTTGTTTAATAAACAAGTAAGAGTTCCTAGTAATGCATCTCATTTAACTAGCTCATGGATTAACCGATGATCAAGTTTTTCTAATCATGAACATTGGATGTTGTTAATAACGGGATCATGTCATTAGAAGAATTATGTGATGAACATACACCCAAAGTAAGTATAGCAATGCGATCAAATCATCAAGTATACATTATTGTATCAAACACATAAAGTAACCCTAATTCTTTGATCATGAGATCATGTCAATCACTAATACCAGAAGAGTACTTTGATAACATCAAACGTCACACCGTAACAGGGTGACTACCAAGATAGGTTTGGGTACTTTGAAAGTATTAGTTGAGGCTCATCGATTAAGAGTGCGATTTGTTCATCCACATGACAGAGAGATATACTCTGGGCCTTCGGTGATATCCCATCGACGCCGCTTGCAAGCATGTGACTAGGTCACAAGGATATCATATCACAGAACGAGTAAAGAGTATCTGTCGGTAACGAGATCGAACAAGGTATGGTTGATACCGATGATCGGATCTCAGACAAGTAAAATATCGCGAGATAAAAATAATTATTCATAGTTGAATGTGTGGAAGCCATTACAGATCTCCAGATCCCACTGTTGACTATTGAACGGAGATGTGTCTCGATCATGTCTACATTATTCATGAACCATAGGGTGACACACTTATCATTCGTTGACCCGCGAGCGGTCGATTTTATCGCATTGTTCGCGTAGTACTCAGTGGGCTACGCCTAAATCCGCGGTCCTAAACCGGTTCCTTAGCTTGCAGAGTGAGACTGCTGAAGGCGCACTGGCATGCCTCAACTTCGAATGCATCGAATATTCTTCCGGTACACTCTTGATGGACTTTTCCCGCGACAAATTTTTGGTCTTGCGAGGGAGCGGCTAGTTATGTCATCGGGGATCTACAGCTAACGAGCATTCGTCTGGGCAAGACGAGTCGAGAGGTCGTCAGATCGACCTAGATAAGTCGGACGACGCAGTATTGGGTCCTCTCGAGCCTATTGATCCTTTGCTCGCCCTTGCTTATGCTCAGGATATGCTCGAGCCCGAGGTTGACGATGAAGGAGATATGCCCTAGAGGCAAATAATAAATTAGTTTATTATCATATCTAAATTAGTTCATAATATTGTTATACCATCCTATAACTGTATCAAGCAGAAACATTGATATAGGTGTTGTATATAAACAAACCAAGTCCCTAGTAGCCTTATACAAATAGTTCATTGGACAACCGATGATCAAGATTTCCTCATCATGGTACATTTATGTCGGTTAACAAATAAGTCATATCATTGATGAATTATGTGATGGACATTACCCATATAAGTATTGCGACACGATCAAGTCACATGGTTTATTGTTGCAATAGTTAGAAACGAATCGACATTCACCTTATACCGTGAGGTCATATTTAATCACCGTCACCCGTAGCTGCTTAGACTACATAAACCATCACACATAACAGGTAACCATAAGGGTGTATGTTGAGTATTCCAAAGGGATACGTTGAGGCGTATGCATCAAGATCAGTGTTCTTCCGTGTGACGGGAAGATACACTGGGCCCACTCGGTGAGATTGTATCCAAGAAGCTGCAGCAAATGACTAGGTCATGAGGATACAATATCACGATAACGAGATAAGTAGACTTATCAGTAACGAGATTCGTATGTTGATAATAATGATCAAATCTTGAACGAGTTATGTATCGAAATGACAAAACGAATCAGACTCACAGTGTATGGTTCAAACGATAATACATTGTGGAATGCACAGGGGTTATTATGGGCATCCTGGCCCCGCTAATGATCATTGATATGAGAGGGTTCAAGATCATGTCTGTGATGTTTCCAAACTATAGGCCAACACACTTAAGTGTTCTACGATGCTTAGAGATCATTATGGAATCGGTAGGATCAACAGAATTAAGAGATGAGAATATAAGAAGTGTTCCGTAAAAGAACCAGAATCATTCCAAGTGGATCCGAAGTGGTTCAGAGTGAACCTAAAGGTGTTTTGGATCAAAAGGAATTTTATAATATGTATTTCATATTAACTATTAGGATTAATATTAAATAAATATTTAAAAGGGAAAAATCCCTAATGGGCCAAATCCCTGGAGGGAAAGCGTCCAAGAGGGAACCGCCCAATGAGGGGCACCCGCCAACGCCTAGGGGCCTCACTCGGCCTTGGCGGCTCTGTTGGGTCCGCAGTATAGAAAACAAAAATTTTCCTACGATGAGAACTACACGCCATGATCTATCTACTAGGTACAAAGCAACGGGTGGACATACATCCAACGAGAACTTACCCTCGAAGACAACGAGTTTTGTTAACGAGTAGGAACTCGTGGTTGATGTAGTCGTACACTTCCCGATCTCAAGATCGAGTGGAAGTCCGAGCGCCGCAACTCAGTAGCGCATCCGTACTCGCACACACGTCCAAGCCACCGGACAACCTCCACCTCCTCGCTCCAGCGATCCAGCGGAAGCAACAACTCCTTCCATACGAAATGCCACCGGGAACATGTATCTCGCTAATCCGAGACCATGGGGGAATAATTCTAGAGGGGGAGAGAGATCCTTCATAAGGAGGTGTGAGAAAGAAGGAGGAAGAGGGTGGCCTTTTATAGGAGGAGGGGGGTACCCCCTCTCTCCATGACCGGCGCATGGGGGGGAGGGTGACCCCTCACCTCCCCCATTCATGTGGTGGTAACCCCTCCACATTAAAATGCCTCTTCACATTCCCCTTTAAAGTCCCTACTTTAAATGCATTAAAATTCTCCAAGTTTAATGCTCTCTCATTTAATAAAACTCTTTTATTAAATTTATTCAGAATTTTGTTAATTACTTTAATTAACAAACATTCACATATAGCCCCTTGCAATATTTCAATATCACATGCAGAACCCCTTTCTGCAATTTCACCCGAAACAATTTCTGGTTTCTATCGAAACAATTCCTGCGCTTTGCAATTCTTTCGTCTGAAACATATGTGCTCCAAAATGGTGTCTAGTAACTCTTAAGTGTGTCACCCTACGGTTCGCGAATAATGCAGACATGATTGAGACTCCTCTCAGATCAATAGTCAGAAGCTGAACCTGGAGATCCATACTGACTCCTGCATATTCAACGATGACTTCTGTGATCGTGAGAACCTTTAATGCTTGTAACTAAATCCCTTTGTCTCTTGATATAATACATGTCCAAGATTCGATCATCGGTATCCAAATACCTAGTTTGATCTCGTTACCGACATGCACTCTTTTCTTGTTCCCGTGATATAACATTCTAGTGATCACATCACTTGCTTGCAAGCTATCTGAATGTGATATCACCGAGAGGACCCAGAGTATATCTATCCGTCATCGGGATTGACAAATTCCACTCTTGATCCATGAGCCTCAACATAACACCTTCGTAGTACTGAACCCATCTTTATAGTCACCCTGTTACGGTGTGACGTTTGATATTATCAAGATACTCTTCAGGTGTTAGCAATTAACATGATCTCATGGTCTAAGGATAAAGATTACTTCGTATGATGTTATATCAATATAAACATAATGACTTGATCGTAATGCTATACTTCGGATGAATGTTCAATCCACCAATGGTGTGACCTTGTTATTAACAACATCCAATGTCCATGATCAGGAAACCTTGATCATCTTGTTAATCAACAAGCTAGTCTATAAGAGAGGCATACCTAGGAACCCTTTTTGTTTATTAAACACACACGTATTGATGTTTCTGATCAATACAATTCTAGCATGCAAAATAAACATCTATCATATATAAGGAATACATAATAACAACTTTATTATTGCCTCTCAGGGCATATTTCCTTCAGTCTCCCACTTGCACTAGAGACAATAATCTAGTTCACATAGTGATAAATCTAACACCCATGGAGTTCTGGTGTTGATCATGTTTTTCCCTAGGGAGAGCTTTAGTCAACGGATCTGCTACATTTAGGTCTGTGTGTACTTTACAAATCTTTATATCTCCATCCTTGACATGCTCGCGGATGGAGTGAAACCGGCGCTTAATATGCTTGGAATTCTTGTGAGACCTCGGTTCCTTTGTGTTGGCTATGGCTCCATTGTTGTCACAATAGATCACCATCGGGTCCAACGCACTAGGAACCACACCTAGTTCCGTAATGAACTCTTTCATCCAAACCGCTTCCTGCGCCGCTTCTGAAGCAGCAACATATTCCGCCTCCGCTGTTGATCCAGCCACCACAGGTTGTTTGGAACTCTTCCAACTAACTGTTGCTCCGTTCAAGAGAAATACGTATCGGGATTGAGACTTAGAGTCATCCAGATCGGTGTCAAAGCTAGCATCGACATAACACTTAGCGACTAGCTCTTCTTCACTTCCGTATATAAGAAACATATCCCTAGTTCTTCTCAAGTACTTGAGGATGTTCTTGACCGCTATCTAGTGTTCCGAACCTGGATCAGATTGATACCTACTTGTCAAACTAATAGCATGTGCCACATCCGGTCTTGTACATAGTAGGGCATACATTATAGAGCCTATGGCCGAGGCATAGGGGATCTTATCCATCATCTCTCTTTCTTCCGCCGTAGCCGGACTTTGAGTCTTACTCAACTTGCCTTGCAACATAGGTAAGAACCCCTTCTTACTTTCGTCCATATTAAACTTCTTTAATATCTTATCAAGGTATGTACTCTACGATAACCCAATTAGGCGCCTTGATCTATCTCTATAGATTTTAATGCCTAATATATATGACGCTTCACCAAGGTCTTTCATCGAAAATTTGCTATTTAGATAACTTTTAACACTGTTTAAAAGATCTATATCATTTCCAATCAATAATATGTCATCCACATATAATATCAGAAATTCCACATTTCTCCCACTAACTTTCTTGTAAATACAAGCCTCTCCATAAGTTTGGACAAATCCAAACTATTTGATCACCTCATCAAAGCGGAGATTCCAACTCCGGGATGCTTGCTTCAGTCCATAGATGGATCACTGAAGTTTGCATACCTTATTAGCATCCTTAGGATCGAGAAAACCCTTAGGTTGTATCATATACAACTCTTCTTCAATATTACCATTGAGGAACACAGTTTTGACATCCATCTACCATATTTGATAATCGAAATATGCAGCAATTGCTAACATAATCCTAACCGACTTAAGCATCGCTACAGGAGAGAATGTCTCATCGTAGTCAACTCCTTGAATTTGTCGAAACCCCTTTGCGACAAGTCGAGCCTTATAGATGGTCACATTACCATCAACATCAGTTTTTCTTTTGAAAATCCATTTATTCTCAATGGCCTTTCGATCGTGAGGTAAGCCCACCAAGGTCCAAACTTGGTTCTCGTACATGGATTCCATCTCGGATTTCATGGCTTCTAGCCATTTGTTGGAATCCGGGCTCATCATCGCTTCTTCATACATCGCAGGGTCATCCATTTCATCAACCATGAAATTCACAACAGGATTGCCGTACAGTTCAGGAGCTGCACATGTCCTGCTTGACCTGCGAGGTTTGGTAGTGTCCTCTTTCGGAGTTTCATGATCAATATCATTAGCTCTCTCTTCATTAGGTGAAGTCAACTCCGAAACAACTTCCGGTGCTGTGGTACTCGCCATTTCATGAAGAGAAGGTTCAATAACCTCTTCGAGTTCTACCTTCCGACTACTCACACCTTTCGCGAGAAACTCCTTCTTAAGAAAGGATCCATTCTTGGCAACAAAAACCTTGCCCTCGGATCTGTGATAGAAGGTATACCCAATCGTTTCCTTAGGGTATCCTATGAAGATGCATTTTTCTGCTTTGGTTCGAGTTTATCCGGCTGAAGTTTCTTCACATAAACATCGCATCCCCAAACTTTAATAAATGACAACTTAGGTTTGTTTCCAAACCATAATTCATACGGTGTCATTTCAACGGATTTAGATGGTGCCCGATTTAAAGTGAATGCAGCTGTTTCCAGTGCATAACCCCAAAATGACAGTGGCAAGTCAGTCAGAGACATCATAGATCGAACCATATCCAATAAGGTATTACGATGTTCCGACACACCATTACTTTGTGGTGTTCCGGAAGGCGTGAGTTGTGAAACTATTCCACACTCTTTCATGTGTGTGCTAAACTCGTAACTTAGATACTCTCCTCCACGGTCAGACCGTAGAAATTTGATCTTTCTATTACGATGATTTTCCACTTCATTCTGAAATTCCTTGAACTTTTCAAAAGTTTCAGACTTGTGTTTCATCAAATAGATATACCCGTATCTACTCAAATCATCCGTGAAAGTAACAAAATAACGATATCCACCTCGCGCCGACACACTCATTGGTCCACACACATCAGTATGTATGATTTCCAATAAATCTGTCGCCCGTTCCATTGAACCGGAAAACGGCGTTCTAGTCATCTTGCCCATAAGGCATGGCTCACATGCATCAAATGATTCAAAATCAAGTGATTCCAAAAGTCCATCAGAATGGAGTTTCTTCATGCGTTTAACGCCAATATGACCTAGACGGCAGTGCCACATATACGCAGATATATCATTACCAAGTTTAATCTTTTTAGCATTAACATTATGAATATGCGTAATATTACTATCGAGATCCATCAGAAATAAACCATTCAACATAGGTGCCTGACCATAGAAGATATCATTCTTATAAATCGAACAACCATTGTTTTCAGATTTAAAGGAATGACCACTTTGCATCAAACACGATCCGGATACAATGTTCATGCTCAGTGCCAGCACCAAATAACAATTATTTAGGTTTATAACTAATCCCGATGGCATATGGAGAGGTAGCGTCCTGACGGCGATCACATCAACTTTTGATCCATTGCCGACCCGCATCCTGACCTCATCCCTTGCTAGTTGTCGCTTGTTCCGTAGCCCCTGAACCGAGTTACATATATTAGCAACCGATCCCGTATCAAATACCCAGGTGCTACTGCGAGTACTAGTCAAGTACACATCAATAACATGTATATCACATATACCCTTGTTTGCCTTGCCGGACTTCTTGTCCGCCAAATACTTGGGGCAGTTGCGCTTCCAATGGCCAGTCCCCTTGCAATAGTAGCACTCGGTATCGGACTTAGGGCTAGCTCGGGGTTTCTTTTCAGGCACGGCAACAGATTTGCCACCCTTCTTTCCCTTGTGCTTGCCTTTCTTGTCCTTCTTGAAACTGGTGGTCCTATTGATCATCAACACTTGATGTTCTTTCCTAATCTCCACTTCTGCAGTCTTAAGCATTGACAGAAGCTCGGGAAGAGTCTTCTTCATGCCCTGCATATTATAGTTCATCACGAAGCTCTTGTAGCTAGGTGGCAGAGATTGGAGAACACGATGTATGCCCAAGTCAATGGGAATCGTTATTCCCAATGACACAAGCTTATCGGCGTACCCAAACATTTTGAGTACATTCTCACTAACGGAGCTATTCTCCTCCATCATGCAGCTAAAGAACTTTTCAGTAGCATTATAACTCTCTACGACAGCATGGGTATCGAAAGTCATTTTCAATTCTCCCAAGGTATCAAAGGTATTGCCATTTTCGAAACGCTTTCGAAGTTCTGGCTCTAGCCCATACAGTATGCCACAATGAACTAAGTTGTGGTCCTCCTGACGAGTCACATAGACATTGTTTTCCTCGTCAGGGGCATCAGGAGCTGGTGGGGGGCCTAGCGGCGCATCTAGCACATATTGCTTTTGTGCAGCAGTGAGGAGAATCATCAAATTCATAGCCCAGTTGGTGAAGTTGCTACCATTCGCAACAAGTTTCTCTTTCTCCATGAACACATTGAATTTAAAAGCAGGTGGTGCCATCTACAACAGAATTTATAAAGTTTATTTAGACTAAGTTTATGATAGAGTGAGTTCAACTAATCCAAATTACTAATGAACTCCCACTCAAAAACGACATCCCTCGTGTCTTTTTGGTGATTACATGAACCAAATCCACTACACCAAGTCCGATCATCACGTGATTTGATGTAGCTTCAAAGGCGAGCATCTATATGGGCATCATATCAACTATATGACTCATGCTTAACCTTTCGGTCCGTGTTCCGAGGCCATGTCTGTACATGCTAGGCTCGTCAAGTAAGAACCTTAGTATTCGCGTGTGTAAAACTGTCTTACACCCGTTCATATGAAAGCGTAGATTCGAGTACACCCGATCATCACGTGATGTCTCAAAACACGATCCACAGAATGGTGCATACTTAAGGAAGAACACATTTTTATCTTGATATCTAAATGAGGGATCATCTTACAATGCTATAGAAAGCGCCAAACTAGCAGTATAAGATGCTAACATCTAATGTGTAAAGTGAGATGATATGGTCCATGCATTTGATCTCTATCATTTGCATCGTGGTATGATATCTATCATTCCTTTGTGTGTAAGGCCAAGGTCTGCGGAACTTACACGTTGAGTGTGTTGTAAGAGTATCTATCATACATCTACTTACAACAATACCATATCAATACACTAGCCCAGCAACGATCTAAACTAGATGCCTCTAATTTATCAATTGCAAATTTTACATGGCTTAGGGCTTTCGGAGATAGAGCCGTTCTTACCTACGAACATGAACCACAATGAGGATAACTAAGTTATTAGCAAATCATTGTAAATCAAATATTGACTATAGTAGGAGAGACAGACACCCGCCAGCCACTTATGCAAAACAAGTTGCATGTCAGTCGTGGAACCGGTCTCATGTACGATGACATGTAAGGTTGGTCCGGGCCGCTTCATCCCACTATGCCACCAATATCCAAAATACATAGAAGATGCAATAACATGATCATCATCGCCCACATATAAACATATGTGTACTACCCGTGCAAAGCACCTACGCATAGACCAGGCTCTGATACCACTGTTGGGTCCGCAGCATAGAAAACAAAAAATTTCCTATGATGAGAACTACACACCAATATCTATCTACTAGGTACAAAGAAACGAGTGGACATACATCCATCGAGAACTTACCCTCGAAGACAACGAGTTTTGTTAACGAGTAGGAACTCTTGGTTGATGTAGTCGTACACTTACCGATCTCAAGATCGAGTGGAAGTCCGAGCGCCGCAACTCAGCAGCGCATCCGTACTCGTACACATGTTCAAGCCACCGGACAACCTCCACCTCCTTGCTCCAGCGATCCAGCGGAAGCAACAACTCCTTCCGGACGGAATGCCACCGGGAACCTGTATCTCGCTAATCTGAGACCATGGGGGTATAATTCTAGAGGGGGAGAGAGATCCTTCACAAGGAGGTGTGAGGAAGAAGGAGGAAGAGGGTGGCCTTTTATAGGAGGAGGGGGGGTGGGTACCCCCTCTCTCCATGGCCGGCGCATGGGGAGGGTGACCCCTCCCCTCCCCCATTCATGTGGTGGTAACCCCTCCACATTAAAATGCCTCTTCACATTCCCCTTTAAAGTCCCTACTTTAAATGCGTTAAAATTCTCCAAGTTTAATGCTCTCTCATTTAATAAAACTCTTTTGTTAAATTTATTCAGAATTTTGTTAATTACTTTAATTAACAAACATTCACATATAGCCCCTTGCAATATTTCAATATCACATGCAGAACCACTTTCTGCAAGTTCACCCAAAACAATTTCCGGTTTCTATCGAAACAATTCCTGTGCTTTGCAATTCTTTGGTCTGAAACATATGTGCTCCAAAATGGTGTCCGGTAACTCTTAAGTGTGTCAACCTATGGTTCACGAATAATGCAGACATGATTGAGACTCCTCTCAGATCAATAGTCAGAAGCGGGACCTGGAGATCCATACTGACTCCTGCATATTCAACGATGACTTCTGTGATCGTGAGAACCTTTAATGCTTGTAACTAAATCCCTTTGTCTCTTGATATAATACATGTCCGAGATTTGATCATCAGTATCCAAATACCTAGTTTGATCTCGTTACCGACATGCACTCTTTTCTCGTTCCCGTGATATAACATTCTAGTGATCACATCACTTGCTTGCAAGCTATCTCAATGTGATATCACCGAGAGGGCCCAGAGTATATCTATCCGTCATCGGGATTGACAAAATTCCACTCTTTATCCATGAGCCTCAACATAACACCTTCGTAGTACTGAACCCATCTTTATAGTCACCCGGTTACGGTGTGATGTTTGATGTTATCAAGATACTCTTCAGGTATTAGCAATTAACATGATCTCATGGTCTAAGGATAAAGATTACTTTGTATGATGTTATAGCAATATAAACATAATGACTTGATCGTAATGCTATAGTTCGGATGAATGTTCATCACATTGTTCCACCAATGGTGTGACCTTGTTATTAACAACATCCAATGTCCATGATCAGGAAACCTTGATCATCTTGTTAATCAACAAGCTAGTCTATAAGAGAGGCATAACTAGGAACCCTTTTTGTTTATTAAACAAACATGTATTGATGTTTCCGATCAATACAATTCTAGCATGCAAAATAAACATCTATCATATATAAGGAATACATAATAACAACTTTATTATTGCCTCTCAGGGCATATTTCCTTCAGGCTCAAGATATGTAGAGCTCGTTGGGAACCCCAAGAGGAAGGTATGATGAGCACAGCAGCAAGTTTCCCTCAGTTATGAAACCAAGGTTATCGAACCAGTAGGAGTAAGGAAACAACTCCAACGTGTTGCTAGCAACTTGGAATCCTGCACAACACAACCACAGAACTTTGCCCCAACTTACAGTGAGGTTGTCAATCTCACTGGTTTTGCTGAAAACAAAGGATTAAACGTATAGTGCGGAAGATAGTAATTGCTTGCAGAAAGTAAACAGTAAATGGTAAATAGTAGATGGTATATTAATGGTAAAGGAATGGACTAGGGTCCACAGTTCACTAGAGGTGTTTCTTCTTAAGATAAATAGCATGTTGGGTGAACAAATTATAGTCGGGCAATTGACAAATTGAGAAAACATAACAATGCATATACTAGACATCTTGACTCTACGAGATTTGATTGGGCATTACAACATAATACATAGACCGCAATCCAACGGCATCTATGACTAATAATCCACCTTCAGGTTATCATCCGAACCCCTTCTAGTATTAAGTTGCAAGCAACAGATAATTGCATTAAGCAAAGTGTGTAAAGTAAACAATACAATTGCCCCATGGACAAAGGATTATTGCTTTCTCCCTAGTAGCAACAACACAACTACAACCTTAGAGATTTCTGTCACTTCCCTAGATTACTAGAGGCATGAACCTACTATCGAGCATAAATACTCCCTCTTGGAGTTACAAGAATCTACTTGGCCAAGATAGCTACTAGCAACAGAGAGCATGCAAGATCACAAATAACATAGACATGATAGAATCAATAATCAATCTGACATAGTATCTCAATATCCATCGGATCCCCGCAAACACAACATATAGGATTACAAATAGATGATCTTGATCATGAACGGAGCTCACAAGATCTAAACATGATAGCACAAAGGAGGAGAACCAACCATCTAGCTACTGTATGGACCTATAGTCCAAGGGTGAACTACTCACGCATCACTCCGGAGGCTGGCATGGTGATGAAGAAGGCCTCCGGGATGATCTCTCCCCTTCGGCAGGGTGCCGAGAAGAGCTTCGGATCCCCCGATCGAGGGATGGAGATGGTGGCGGCTACAGACTCTTTCGTGGATTTTTCATCGGGTCCTTAGGGTTTCTGCATCGGGGTACTTTTATAGGCGAAGGGGCAAGATCGGTGGGCGCTCAAGGGTCCCACACCATGGGGAGGCATGCCCTAAGGGGTGGCCGCGCCAGCCCAAGGTGTGTCCACCTCGTGGCCCCACTTCGGCTGCCCTTTGGACTCCGTGTTCCTTGTGGTAAAATATTGACTTTGGCTTTTGTCCCACCCAATTCCGAGAATATTTCCTTACTAGCTTTTCTGAAACCAAAAACAGCAAAAAACAGGCAACTGGCACTGCGACATCTTGTTAATAGGTTAGTTCCAGAAAATGTATAAAAATACCTCAAATTGTCAACAAAACATAAGAAAGTTGATATAAAACAAGCATGGAGCATCAAAAATTATAGATACGTTTACGATGTATCAAGCATCCCCAAACTTAACTCCTGCTCGTCCTCGAGTAGGTAAGTGATAAAAACAATAATTTTTCAGGTGACATGCACCCTCACAATCTTTATCAAGGTATTTGTAAGAATTGATTGCTGGGATCAAAGTACTATAAACATGAGCATGAAAGATAGAGTTCTAACAATAAGACATAGCAACTATGTTGTAACATGAAAAGGTACAAACAAAAGATAATGAATAACAATGCATTGAAAGATGTTTGTTTGTTTCACATATATAAAACATAATAAGAGTGGTATTCAGCTTGTCCCTCATGGTATAGCAAAACATAAATGCACATGACACCTTCAGAGTTCATAAGGGTGACTAGATACAAATAATTTAAGAACAAGCAATATCAAAGTTATGAATCAATCAACAAGTTTTGGGACAATGCACATTAAACTAAGAATGACCACTATGCTCTCTCAATTGGTGCATAAATATAGAAGATGAAGACTCAACATAAAAGTAAAAAAGAAAGGCCCTTCACAGAGGGAAGCATGGATTTCAAGTTTCATAAAGAGCTTCCAAAAATTATGGTACTTATTAGCTTTCAACTCTCATTGCCCCTATCATAAGCATCTTGAGGTGATTAAGGTTAAAGTGACACAAATATGAGGATATGCTTGACAAGTTATAAGTTGAAAATATCATGCCCCTTGCTTATGAGTACTGAACCTCATGCTACTCAACTTTAGTCACAAGTAAGTTCTTGTCATTGTAAGTACATGTGTATGATGGAGAACCGCCAACAGGGTACCCCTTGCCCCATGACACAGGAGCTTTCCCATATCAAAATGACAAGGCAACAGACAATGAGCATCTCAACAATCTTTTTATTTGCTATTTGCATAGGTTTTTATTGAGGATGCTTCACAGAATGCTCACTATGGTTATGCTGCAAGTTTCCACCATGATTAGGCATGGCTTAGGCTAGCCGCCCAGGCGTTTCTCTAACACACATACAAACTCCATGAGCTTACAAGCTCCCCTTTTATTTCACACCACCGAGATCCATAAACAAAAGAACATGATATCAACTGAATAATAAGTGCAATATTAAAAGCGTTACCCATGGTATCATGGTTCTGCTAATTCACAACTTATAAAGTGCAAGCATATAAGAAACATAGATGGACACAATGGTTCAAGTTTATTAAGTGAAAGAAAATAAAGCGTGCCATCAAGTTTGTGAGAGCTTTAATCACTAATTTTCACATAACAAGTTTAATTTGGAAGATAGATAAAAATATGAATATACTTGGAATGGTGTAACACACCATGCATAGGAATTTATAGTGGACTCTTTGGAATAACTTAGTTTTCTTGGAGGTTGGATGCATGAGTAGAACTCATACTTGGTACAGGTGGAGGCTAGCAAAAGACTGGGAGCAACCAACTAAGAGAGCAATAATGGCCATAATCATGCAAAGCGACAAAACATTATGAATTAAAGCATAAAGTGATATTATAAGTCAAAAACTAAATGATCATAGAGGCTACGGTGACTGGTTCATAGTCTTAACATGGTGTAAGCATGTGCCAAGTCAACCCAAATAAAGCATCAAAGCAGAATACCACAATATTATGCTTTTGTATGCTAAAATAACGCATGATTATTTCAAGGCACATTAAGCAATCTAAATTGTTTGGAACAAGTCATGCTACAGCAATAATCACTAAGCATGAGGTCAAAGCAACATCAAACATGACATGATAAAGTCTAGGCCATAGTCAAAACAAGCTCCTTTTGTACCACTTATAAGCATGAAGCTTCCTACTCTTTTCCAACACCAATCAACTTATTTGAAACAACATATGAATGCGATGGTCTAACCAATTTATTTAAGCAAACCAAACAAAATAAAACTAAAAACAAAACAAAGACGCTCCAAGAACAAAACAATTGTGCATGGAACAATAAAAATGAAGTGTTTTGGAAGAAAACCTAAGATTTTTATTGATGAAGAAGGGGATGCCTTGGGCATCCCCAAGATTTGACGCCTGTACCTCTTGAATATTTCTTGGGGTGACACGGGTGGCATCCCCAAGCTTGAGCTTTTGTCCATACTTCATCTCATCACATTATTCTTCCCTACACTTGAAAATTTCCTTCATAGACAACTTCACACAATCTTCATTAGCAACATTAGTGTATTCAAGATAATAAGTCTTTGGGTTTAGTTCCAACACAAGTAAAACTTCCATTAAAACACAAGCTACTGTAGCAATTCCTTCTAAAATCTCAAGTGATCAAAGAGAACTCAAAGAGAAAGAGATTAAGAGGCAAATGCAAATGATGGCAGAAATCTGTCAAAACAGACCAGCAGGTAAAAACCGATTTTTTCGAAGACCTTCTGTTGCTAAAATCGAAAAGTGCTAAACTAACGAAACTTAGATAATAACCTGGGTCATAAGCGCATAAAATTACAACTCAATCCGACGTACAGGGATTTTTCATGATTTTTTATAGTGGAGCACAAAAATCTATTTCGAGACAACAACTTTCCCAAGTCTTACTTCTCTCTCATTAGAGGTTATTCTTGGAACAAAAACCACACAAAAAGGATAAGGAGAGATTATTACAGAGGCAATAACTTCAAAGACTCAACAAAACAAAAATAAACTTAAAGTAAAAATATAATGGGTTGTCTCCCAAAAGCTCTTTCTTTATAGCCATTAAGATAGGCATGATAATTTCGATGATGCTCACATAAGAAATATGAATTGAAGTAAAAGCGAGCATCAAGAAGAAAATATGGAACAAATTTAAGTCTAACCCACTTCCTATGAAAAATAATCTTGTAAAGAAACAAGTCATGAAAGCACAAAGCAACAAGCATAGGAAAGCAAAACAAGTGCAACTTCAAAATTTTCAACATAAAGAGGGGAAACTTAATATTGTTGAGATACATAAAACCATGTTTCCCTTTCTCATAATAACTTTCAGTAGCATCATGAATATAATTAACAATATAACTATCACATAAAACATTCTTATCATGAGCCACATGTATAAAAGAATTAACAGTCCCCACATAAACATAGTCATTCTTATTAATTATAGTGGGAGCAAATTCAACAAAATATCTATCATTATTATTCTCATCACCATAATCATCAAATATAGGAGGAATATTGTAATCATAATTATTTTCCTCCTCAATAGTAGGTGGACTGAAAATATCATATTCATTATTGTAATCATCATATATTGGAGGTATAGTATCACCATAAGCAATAGAATAGTTATCTTCCAAAGTGTGTTCATTTGTAAACATATCATCATTGGAAGGAACATGGATAGTACTAATATTACAACAATTATTAATATCATCATTTTCAGAATTTGTACCGAAGAGATTTTCAATATCAAAAGCAGTGTGCTTTTCCCAATCATGATCACTACTATAGGTAACAGGCATCGAAACATCATCAAGTTCAGACTAACCAAAAACTATAATAGGAGCAACATGCTTAGGGGAAAATACCGTTTCCTCTCTCCTTTTACTCCTCCTTTTCTTCTTTTTGTTCTTCTCTTTAGGAGGGAGAGGCTTGAAAGGAAGCTTCTCCATATACCCTGGTTTATTGTTAGCAACAATAGAAGAAACTTTCGAGGATTCATCCTTTTCATTAATAAGAACAAAACACATATTAGTCCTGTCATATTTTTGTAAAACCTCATCTTTTATAATATTTTGTATGTAACTATTTGTGTGGCAATTATCAACGCAATAAAGATGACAACCATGCAGGACGCTATTCATATCAAAAGCACTCACATCTACCAAAGAGGTTTTTCTTGATAACTCTTCAGACCCCAAAAATAATGTAAGTTCATCATGCTGATTAGGAGTGATCATATCATCACAATACAAACTTGAAGTACTCATTGGATTAGAAGGGCTATTATTATGGCCTGAGCATTGAAAATTGAAATGACCCACTTCAAAGCAAAGTTCACAAATAAAAGGATAGAGGGCACAAACTTTTTTACCAAGATCATTTAGAGCCCTATACCACGTTCTAGTTTTTTCATTCCCGTGGGTGATACAATATTCTTCTTCAATTTGATTCTTTTCACAAGGTCTATGTATTCCACAAAAATTAACATGCTTATAAGAAATAGTACTTTCAGAGGTTTGAGCATGTTTATCGCTATCATTAATAACAATTTCATTTTTCATGCAAGTGTCTTTAAAAGGCTCATAATACATGTCCCATTTTTATTTAGGAGCATTAATATGAGAAGCAAAGGCTCTACAACAATCAACAAGAATTTGAGGATCAAGACCATATTTTAGCACTTAGCTCTTGAAAATCAGCAGTTTCAGCGAAAGACTTAATGCAATCATACTCATAGTTTATACATGGTTCTTTACCTTTGTCGTTATCCCAATCTTTGGTATTGCTTTGAATTGTTTCAAGAAGATCCCACATAGCTTTGACCTCCTTACTTGTGAAGGATCCCTCTAAACAGGTATCCAGATAGTCCTTGTAATGTCCCAAAAGCCTTGCATAAAAATTATTAATAATAATATTACTGGGGAGCTCATTAATGGGACATTTTAGCATTAGTGACTTCAATCTCCCCCATGCTTGGGCAATACTTTCTCCATCACGAGGATGAAAATTATAAATGTAATTCCTATCTTTATGAATTTCATGAGGAGGATAAAATTTAGAGTACAAGAGAGATTCAAGTTCCTTCCACTCCAAATGATGAGGATCGTCTAGTAGCTCATACCACTCCCTTGCTTTGCCCTTAAGTGATAAAGAGAATAGCTTCCTCTTAACTTGGTTCATTCAAATACCTGCACACTTGAACAACTCACATAATTCATGTATAAAGATTAAATGATCACCAGGATGGATAGCTCCATCTCCGAAATAACAGTTATTCATAACATGTTCAACAATTTCCATAGGTATTTTAAAAGGGACGATTTCAGTATGTGGATTTAAAATACCACAAGTATCATTAGAATTACCACATATAGGAGATAAAGTATCATCAGAGCATATTTTCTTCTTTAAAGCTGGGGAACTAAAAAGATCATTTTCATAAAAACTAACTTCCCCAAGCTTAGACATTTCTATAGCATTAGTAACAAAGGTGTTCAAAAAATTCATACCAATAACATTGCTATTAGCATGCAAAGAAAGTTCCATGGGTTTTTTAATTTTCTTTTCAAACCATTTATGTTCTACCTTAGGAAAAATACTAAAAAGCTCTCTAATTTTGTTGTTGTTTTCCATTAAGCCTAACTAGTGAAAATAAAAAGCAAGAAACAAAAAGATATAATTGCAGAATCTAAAGGAAATAACTTCAAGCACTCACATACCAGCAATAGTACTAGAAGATAGCTTAGCAGCTAGAGGATGTGAGTACCTTTTACCTTACCTCCCCGGCAACGGCACCAGAAAATAGCTTGATGTCTACGCACGCTTCTATTCTTGTAGACAGTGTTGGGCCTCCAAGTGTAGAGGTTTGTAGAACAACAACAAGTTTCCCTTAAGTGGATCACCCAAGGTTTATCGAACTCAGGGAGGAAGTGGTCAAAGGTATCCCTCTCAAGCAACCCTGCAATCAAGATACGAGAAGTCTCTTGTGTCCCCAACATACCCAATACACTTGTCAGGTATATAGGTGCACTAGTTCGGCGAAGAGATAGTGAAATACAAGTAATATGGATGATTATAACTGGTAATTGCAATCTAAAATAAGAGTGGCATCAAGCAAACATGTAACATGACTGATTGTAAATGGTGTTTCAATGCTTAGAAACAAGGCCTAGGGATCATACTTTCACTAGTAGACACTCTCATATAAATATCTTCTCTTCATGATGCTACCCTGAACTAATCTCCGGTTGGACGATGTAGGGCTATAACAGTAGACCTTAAAGTTCGCATTCCCCATCTAGATAACCCCTCACTATCACCTTGAGCGCTAGATGGTTCCAACAAACACCATAATCTCATAGAGACATCAACTCAAATTATACTCATGATAAGTATTTATATAACCTTAGCCAAAGTGCCACACGGTGTGCACACTGTCAACTTCACACACGTGGGCATAAGCAGAGATTATTTAAATCACTTGAGTAGAAGAATAGATCCTAGATTTCGAAGCTCATGATCTCAATAAGATCACGCATAGAGAGAGAGATGAACACATAGCTACTTGTAGAGACCTTAGCCTCGAGAGAGAACTACTCCCTCCTCATCATGGGAGTCAGCAACGACGATGGAGATGTTGGTGGATTCAATGCAGATGGCTCCGGGGGAACTTCCTCGTCCTGGCAGGGTGCCGGAACAGAGACTTCGGTCCCCTGAATCTCCTCTTTGGAGGCGGCGGTGTTGCGGAACTTTTCGTGGAAATCTAATCTGGTACTTAAGGTTTTTGTCCCGGGGGGAATATATAGGCGAAGAGGCGCTGCCAGAGGTGGGCCAGGGTGGCCACACCACCTGGTAGCGCGGCCAGGGGTGACCCGTGCCATCCTAGGGTGTGCCTGCCTCCTGGCTCCCCTCCGTCTCCCTTTTGGACTCCATGTCATGTCAGGAAAAATAGGAAATTCAGGCTTTGTTTCGTTCAATTCCGAGAATATGTCTTTTCTAGCTTTTCTGAAACCAAAGACAGTAGAAAATAGGAAACTGGCACTATGGCATCTTGTTAATAGGTTAGTTCCATAAAATGTATAAAAATACCTCAAAGTGTGAACAAAACATAAGAAAGTTGAAACAAAACAAGCATGGAGCATCAAAAATTATAGATACGTTTACGATGTATCAGTATATTAATGGTAAAGGAATGGACTAGGGTCCATAGTTCACTAGAGGTGTTTCTCCTTAAGATAAATTACATGTTCAGTGAACAAATTATGGCGGGGCAATCGACAGATTGAGAAAGCATAACAATGCATATACTAGACATCTTGCCTCCTACGAGATTTGATTGGGCATTACAACATAATACATAGACCATAATCCAACTGCATCTATGACTAATAATCCACCTTCAGGTTATCATCCAAACCCCTTCCAGTATTAAGTTGCAAGAAACAGATAATTGCATTAAGCAAAGTGTGTAAAGTAAACAATACAATTACCCCATCAACAAAGAATTGTTGTTTTCGCCCTAGTAGCAACAACACATCTACAACCTTAGAGATTTCTGTCACTTCCCCAGATTACTAGAGGCATGAACCTACTATCGAGCATAAATACTCCCTCTTGGAGTTACAAGCATCTACTTGGCCAAGATAGCTACTAGCAACGAAGAACATGAAAGATCACAAATAACATAGACATGATAGAATCAATAATCAATCTGACATAGTATCTCAATATCCATCGGATCCCCGCAAACACAACATATAGGATTACAAATAGATGATCTTTATCATGAACGAAGCTCACAAGATCTAAACATGATAGCACAAAGGAGGAGAACCAACCATCTAGCTACTGTATGGACCCATAATCCAAGGGTGAACTACTCACGCATCACTCCGGAGGCTGGCATGGTCATGAAGAAGGCCTCCGGGATGATCTCTCTCCTTTGGCAGGGTGCCGGGAAGAGCTTCGGATCCCCCGATCTAGGGATGGAGATGGCGGCGGCTACAGACTCTTTCGTGGATTTCTGATCGGGTCCTTAGGGTTTCTGCATAGAAGTACTTTTATAAGTGAAGGGGCAAGGTTGGTGGGTGCCCGAGGGGCCCACACCATGGGGCGGCATGCCCTAGGGGGTGGCTGTGCCAGCCCTAGGTGTGGCCACCTCGTGGCCCCACTTCGGCTGCCCTTCGGACTCAGTGTTCCTTCTGGTAAAATATTGACTTTGGCTTTTGTCCCGTCCAATTCAGAGAATATTTCCTTACTAGATTTTCTGAAACCAAAAACAGTAGAAAACAGGCAACTGGCACTGTGGCATCTTGTTAATAGGTTAGTTCCAGAAAATGTATAAAAATACCTCAAAGTGTAAACAAAACATAATAAAGTTGATATAAAACAAGCACGGAGCATCAAAAATTATAGATACGTTTACGACGTATCAACGCCTCCTTCCTCTCTCCTTTATTCCTACCTCGGCACTTTGGAGAGAAGGGTTCTCCCATTTCCCCTATATAAGAAGGTCTTTATTGGAGGGAAAATACAACACATAAATCGGGAAATTCCTAAGGCAATATTCCTTAGGGATTTTTCCCTTCTCTCTCTCTCGTTGGATTTCATGAGTGCGGTTCCAAGAAGAACCGCACATGTGAGAGATGACACCATCTCGACACACCGTCATACTGATGGATCCTAGTTCGAGAAGGTCTAATTCTGCATCCTGGTTGGATCAGGAAGAACAGGAGTCGTCTTCAAACACTAGATGTATGCGAAACCATGGAGGTGCTGCCAGTTGTGGCACTGGAGGTATCATGCAAGGACCAGGAGGTGATATGGGAGGAGCAACACGGCCTCGAGGTCGGCTACGAGTACACTACATCACCAACATTCCCTCAAACATAAATGCTTCCAGTCTACAAGGGTATGCCATTGAAACTGTCTCTCTCCTTGCAACATTAACTCATAAATAGATCTTGACATTGCTGTTGTGCTAGCTTGGATTTGTTTCGTTTTCCATTGCGAACCCCTTTAGTGGTATCAGAGCTGATCTATGCGTAGTTATGCTAGTTCAGATAGAATACATGTTGAATATGGGCATTGATCCTCTAGTTGTTACCCTCCCACGTGACTTGCTTATATCGCGTCACTGTGAGATGAAGCGGCCCAAACCGACCTTACGTGTAAGCTTACACGAGACTGGTTCCACACTTGACATATGGCTTGTACTGTATAAGTGGTTAGCGGATGTCTGTCTCTCTTGCAGTAGTTTATATGGCATTTGCAATTGAGGGCCCCAAGAGGGGTGTAGTAGAGACAACTATTTGATCAATGATGTGGTTAAAGTTCGTAGGTATGAAACGGTTCTATCTCGAAATCCCTAGCAGCCACGTAAAACATGCAAGAGATAAATTAGAAGCGTCTAACTTTATTTTTAAGATAAAGTGATGTGATATGGTCATTTTGTATTGTTTTATGAAATGCACTTCATGTAAAGCAACTAGCAGGAGACATTTCGTTGTTCTCTCTATTCTTACGCTTGTGTGCCGAGATCATGATGTAAAGTAGGTTATTTTCTATTACTAAGTTGTAGTAATAGTGTATCATGATGGACAACCAACTAGAGATGTCGTGGACTTGGCGTCATGCTAGTGGGCATGATGGAGATCATGCCATGGCGTGTGATGGAGATCAAGTGCATGATGGTGATCAAGGCATAGAACATGAAGGACCATATCATATCACACATCATGGATTGCATGTGATGTTAATCCTTTATACATCTTTTTGCTTGCTTATATTAGTTGCACAATGGTAGAAACTATAAGATAATTAATACCAACATTAGTGTTCTCTCTAAGTGTGCACCACTAAGAAAGTCCATCGTTATGGAGTAGGTCATGATGATCGGGTGCAAACATATCTACGTTCACGTGCGGTGGGTGGAAGCCATGTATGCATAGCAGATACACTTAGGTTAAATTGTCGAGCCTAGCACGTACAGACATGGCCTCGGAACACGAGAAGATCGAAATATCAAGCATGAGTCACATGAATGATGTGATCGATAGAGCATTGTCCACCATTATAGCAATATCACTGGTCGTAAAACATTGGCCACGTAAAACATGCAAGAGATAAAGTAGAAGCGTCTAACTTTATTTTGTAGGGGCAGGTGATGTGATATGGTTATTTTGTATTATTATATGAAATGCACTTCATGATCCAAAGCATATTATGTAATACTATGTTTATGATTAGTAACAAATTCAACTAGATTATTTGTACTCTAGTGCAAGTGGGAGACAAAAGGAGATATGACCTAGAGGCAAATAATAAATGGGTTTATTACCATATCTCAATTAATTCATAATAGTTTTATACCGTGATATTACTATATCAAGCGGAAACATTGATACATGTGTAGTATATAAATAAACCATGTCCCTAGTAGCCTCTATGTTCGCAACGCGCAGAGCCAGGCCAAAAAAACTTTTCTACTCCAGCAAGGACTCCGGTGAGCCACCCCAAGATCCAGATAAGGTCAAAGGAAATAGCTTATACCTCTCGACATGCAGGTGCGGAAGCTGAGCAAGAACATCATGGTGGTGTCGTACGTTCCCCTCGTCTCGTCCGGCTTTGATGAACTTCTCGATCGTGGGACCACCTCGTCGCCGGCTCCGTGCTCCTCCCCGCCTCCGACTTCGCCGCCACTCAACATCACCGACGAGAACCGCAGATGTGGTGCCTCTGATGTGTCACACACATGTACAAGGTGGAACAATTGCAAGAGAGATGCTAGTCTCGGTCTTGCCGCCACGGGACATGAAGGTGGTTGCCAAGTCTAGCGAAACCCTAGGAAGCAGCACTAGATCCAAAACCCTTGTCTTGTCTGCCACCACCCACCTTCCTTTATATAAGCGAGTAGGTGAGGGCACACAACACTTGTGTCCCTTGGTCCTAAACCCTATACCTAGTCAAAGTGGGTCCAACCCATTGACACGTGTCCCTGTCTAAACAAGTCCAACTTGTTGGCTTGTGATAGTCGGATCATCATCCGCATAGTTCCACTCTCTTAAGTTTGTGATCCCACATGCTTATGATAAGACGGACACAACTCAGTAATCATTCAGTTGAGCAGTAGTTCAGTGACTTTCCGACTAGAGCTGATAGTCGGCAGTAGCCTCTAGCAAGACTTGCCGACTCCCGGTTTATGAAAGTGCCCTCAATGTGACGATTTGTCTGAGTCCCTTTGCCTCACAATATTGGTGATAAATCGCAGGGGACATTCTGTCATCCCATTGCCAGTTTACTCTCTTCTCGTTGTAGTGATAACTAATTCCCTCCGGCTTCCCTAAGTCGGACTACCTTGATCAACACTTGATCGAGTAGCACATGGCCATGCTTCTGAATCATATCACATGGGAGGCCCCAGAGAATATCTCTCCGAGATGGAGGGGAAAATTCCATCTTGGTTGATCCACGTCATAGAACTTGCATCGAAGTCGTCCCAAGACCACCCTTATGACTCCCAGTTACGGTGAGCGTTAGATGGAGTCAAAGCCAGCTTTTCCACAACTCGGATCGTGCGATACCCTCAGGTCTAAGGATTCCATTGTGTTAGTCAGAGCGTATGACAGTGTGCTCATGTCCTAACCTTGGGATCGGTTTGGCTATCGTACCTCTTCCGACTAGCCAATGCAAGGCAGATAGCATCTCCATGCTCATGACACGTGAAACATTGTCATCTTCCGACTTACAAATTAGTCTCGACAGTGGGTTTCCTCCTAACCTCAAATGACTAAGGACAAAATGGCTAGGGCTAGATATGAGTACGTGGTTTCACACTTGCAACAATTGCAGTGACGCATACAACTATCTCTAAGTCGGATATCGGGTTACAAATACAAGTCAAAATGTGAGCCTCTAGGGCATCATTCCTAACAATGTCCCACTTGCACTTGAGTCGACCACTCAGGCATCTCCAGGCCTTAGGCATCTCACACCCATCGCTCTTACGTGCACCTCAAACTTAGGTTGTGGAAGGGGCTTGGTCAACAGGTCTACAACATTTGAATCTGTGTGTACCTTGCATAGTTTAATTTCTCCATGATCGACAAACTGCCGGATCAGGTGAAATTTCCTGAGTATGTGCTTATTCTCCCGGCATGCCCGTGGATCCTTAGCTTGTGCAATAGCACCAGTATTTTCACAGTACATGTCTAACAGACTAGACAAGCCCGGAACAATGCGTGTTCGATCAAAAAATTTCTGATCCAACCCCCTTCTTTTGCTGCCTTTGAGGCAACGACATACTCAACTTCCATTATAGAATCGGCCACCAATTCTTGCTTGGAACCCTTCCAGCTCGTTGCACCTCCATTCACTATGAACACATAGCCGGATTGCAAGCGTGAGTCATCTAGGTAGGTCTGAAAGCTAGCATCCGTGTAACCCTTTACACCTAGCTCTTCATCACCACCATAGTCTATAGGAACTCATCTTGAGTACGTCTCAAGTACCTAAAGATATTCTTTACTGTTGTCTAGTGACTTTCGCCAGGATCCAACTAATATCTGCTCGTTACACTTAGAGCATAAGAAATATCTAGCCTAGTACATATCATCGCATACATGATCGATCCAACTAACGAAGCATAAGGGATCCTCTCCATCTGACTTTTCTCATCAGCCGATGTTGGGCATTGAGTCTTACTAAGTCGAATTCCATGCGCCATCGGCTAGAACCCCTTCTTAGCCGAATCCATATTGAACCTCTTCAATATCTTATCCAGATATGTACTCTGACTCAAACCTATGAGTCTCTGGGATCTATCTCTATAGATCTTAATTCCCGGTATAAATGCCGCCTCACCCAAGTCCTTCATTTGGAAACACCTTTCCAAAGAATCCTTGGTTTATTGCAACATTGGAATGCTATTTCCGACTATCAATATGTCATCTACATACAGTAGCAGAAAAACAACTGAGCTTTCACTAAAGTTCCTGTATACACAAGAATCTTGTTCACTTTTGTTGAAGCCAAATGATTTGACCACTTTATCAAAACGAATGTTCCAACTCCGACTTGCTTGCTTCAATCCATAGATGGATTTTCGAAGCTTGCAAACTTTTTAGGACTAGCCAGATCGACAAAACCCTCGGGCTATATCATACACACGTCCTTGGTTAAATTTCCATTAAGGAAAGCCGTTTTGACATCCATCTGCCATATCTCCCAATCGAAATATGCCGCTAGTGCTAACATGATCCTCACTGACTTAAGCATCGCTACTAGCGAGAAAGTCTCGTCATAGTTAACTCCTTGAACTTGTCAGAACCCTTTCGCGCCAAGCCATGCTTTATAGATAGAAATATTTCCATCTTGGTGAGTTTTCCTCTTGAAGCATTTTCTCTCGATGGATCTTGCACCATATGGTAGATCAACCAAGTTCCAAACTTGATTGTCATCCATGGACTTTAACTTGGATCTCATGGCTCCAAGCCATGACTCGGAATCAGTACTTCCCATTGCATCCTGATAGGTAGTCGGCTCATCGCTGTCTAGCATCAGTACGTCTCCATGTAGTCTTGCTGATCTTTGTGGCTCTAGTGCATTTGCCGGCTTAGGCACAACGTCTAGCTCAACCTCGAAGGTTGCCGACTTGTCCCGAGTCGGTGAATCTAGAATTTCTTCGTGGTGCACCCTATTGCGACAATCTTTCCGGCTACGAAACTCTTTCTCTAAAAAGACTCTGTTTCGAGCGACAAACACTTTTCCCTCTTCTTAGTTGTAGAAATAGTAACCCAAAGTTTTCCTTATGGTAGCCTACAAAAACTATCCTATCCGACATGGGGCTAAGCTTGTCGGATTGTAATCTCTTGACAAAAGCTTCATATCCCTAAATCTTAAGAAAATCCAAGGCCGACTTATTGCCCGTCCACATATCATGTGGTGTCTTTTCTACTGATTTAGATGGTACTTTGTTTAGTGTTATCATTGTTGTCTCTAGATAAAAACTCCAGAATGATAAAGGTAGATACATCTTACTCATAATCGACCTCACCATGCATGTCTAACAAGGTTCAGTTCCGCCTTTCTGACACACCTTTCCTCTGAGGTGTTTCCGACGGGGTGAGCTATGAAACTATTCCACAACTCTTGAGATGATGATCAAACTCATGGCTCATATATTCGCATCCACGATCTGATCGTAGAACTTAATATTCTTGTTGAGTTGGTTTTGCACTTCACTTTGAAACTCTTTGAACTTTTCAAAGGTCTCTGACTTGGATTTCATCAGGTAGACATAACCATATCTACTGAGATCATCCGTGAACATGACAAAATACTCATAACCACCTCTGGCTATCGTGATCATTGGACCGTATACATCACTATGTATCAGTTCCACCAAGTCGGACACCCTCTTGCAACTCTTTGCGAAAGGTGTCTTGGTTATCTTGCCTAGCAAACCATATTCACATGTTTCAAACGGCTCCAAGCCAGACGAATCCAGGAGTCCATCACCATGGAGCTTCTACATGCGTTTCCAGCTAATATGACCAAGGCAACAATGCCATAGATAAGTAGAACTAAAATCATTCAGCTTTAACCTTTCATCATTAAAGTTATAGGATGATTTACATTCAAGATCAAGCATAAAAATTCTGGATTGGACAAATGCATAGCCATGAAACACATTATTCAAATAAAAGGAGCAACCATTATTCTTAATACTTGATTCATAACCCTGCTCCATCAAACATGAGGCGGTAATGATGTTCCGGCTTAGTACAGGAATATAATAACACTTATTTAGTTCTAGTACAAATCCTGAAGGTAACTAGAGTTGCATCGTCCCTACGGCTAACGCAATAACTCTTGCTTTGTTTCCGACTTTGATGTCAATCTCCCCTCTCGCCACGCTCCTATGCCTTACTAGTCCCTGCATCGAGTTGCACAAATGAACAACCGATTCGGTATCGTATACCTAGGTACTACTAGAAGTGTCGGCAAGATAAATGTTTATAACATTCACAACAAGTGTACCTGAGTTGGAAGTCTACTTCCACTCCTGGATTTATCCGCCTTGTACTTGTCGCAGTTCCTCTTCTAGTGACCCTCTGCATTACAGTAAAAGCATACTGTACCTGGAGGTTTTGCTGGCTTGCCAGTCACTAAGCTGGTGCTGGGATTTGGATCTAGCATGGTTTGTCCCTTTGGCTTGGCTTTCTTAGACCTAGTTTTCTTCTTGATCTTGGAAGCGTTCTGCACCATCAACACTTGACCTATGTCACCTATCTTGATGTCGGCCTCTACTGTCTTAAGCATCCCTTAAAGTTCTGCTAGTTTCTTATCCATGCCATGCATATGGTAGTTCGAAATGAATGGACCATAAGCACTAGGAAGAGAATTTAGTAGAATGTCGATAGTGAACTCTTCGCTCAAGGGAAAACCCAGATGATCCAAGGACTGGACATATCCGACCATCTTGATCATGTGCGGTCCTAGTGGATCTCCGTCTTTCAGCTTGTACCTGAGCATGGCTCTAGAGACATTGTACCTCTTCGTCCTAGTCTATGTCTCAAACATGATCTTGAGGGAAATGATCATATTGTACGCCTCAACATTCTCAAACTTCTACTACAATTTTGGCTTCATGTGAGCGAGCATGAGGCAGCTGACTTCCGTCGACTCATCCTGAGCCCGGCGAACGACAGTTCTTATAGCATTAGGCTCATCATTTCCTGGCTCATCTGGAATTGGATTGTCCAGGATATGTTCCTTCTTTTCTTGCTTGAGAACAATTCTGAAGTTATGATACTAGATGGTAAAGTTTGTTCCATTTAGCTTGTCCTTCTCAAGAATCGTATGCAATGCAAAACTGGAAATCTGAATGATGCTAGTTGGTGCCATCTACAAACGAAAGATGCAAAAAACTTAAGACAATGTATCTATAACAGGAGAAGGTAGATTAAACTCTTTAATCGTGCACACTCCCACTAAGAATGATATCCCTCCGACAGTCGACAGTGATTTAGGATCCTGGTCAATTATCTGACTAGTGAGCAATGCGTCACTGCTAGTCAAAGAACCTTCCGAGTAGGCAACACCTTTCCTATTAGATTTCTATCTGATTCCTATTGGATTGTCCGACAACCCTCCTTACCTTGAAGCCCACAACTATTGTGATAGCTTCGTCTAGCTACCAAGTGCCGTGCTTGAGAGAGTCCGAATCTCTCACACTTTATTGGAGAGAATTGGTAGTGCCCCAACAATATGACCCCACTAACCAAAAATGCCCGACTTGTAGTGTTGCAGCAAATGGCAGGGTAATATGACTAGACCTTCTTTGAGGGAAAAGAAGCAGATAAAACTTTCAAGTCAGAACCTTTCTGGCTCACACCAACTAACTCTTAGCTATAACTTTTGACAGGGTACTGCTGTCCTATTCTTGTCCAAAAAGAAAAGCAACTTTAGTGGTTGCTCATGGACATCAGCCACGTGACCTCCCACTCAGATCTGAACCAGTTTTGACAAACTTCTTGGCCAAGACAAACCATATTTGGCCACTGCCCTAGATCAAAACAGGTAAAAAAAGGCAAAACGAAAATAGTGAGAAAGATCCAATCTTTCCTACCAGCACATCTCATGTGCAAGAACTAGGCCAAAAACCTAGAGTCGATGCTCTGATACCACTATTGGGCAACACACAGAGCCAGGCCGAAAACAAAAACTTTTGTGCTCTGGCAAGGACTCCGGTGAGTCACCCCAATATCCGGCTAAGGTCAAAGGCAATAGCTTATACCTCTTGATGCATAGATGCGGAAGCTGAGGAAGCGCTTCGCGGTGGTGCCGTACGTTCCCCTCGTCTTGTCCGGCTCCAGCAAACTTCTCGATCCTAGGACCACCTCGTCATCGGCTGCGTGCTCCTCCTCGGCTCTGACTTTGCTGCCGCCCAACATTGTCGACAAGCACCGCATATGTGTTGCCTCTGCTGTCACACACACGTACAAGTTGGAATAGCAGCAAGGGAGATGCTAGTCTCGGTGTTGCCGCCACGAGACATGAAGGTGGTTGCCAAGTCTA
This sequence comes from Avena sativa, assembly GCA_916181665.1. Lineage (NCBI taxonomy): Eukaryota > Viridiplantae > Streptophyta > Magnoliopsida > Poales > Poaceae > Avena > Avena sativa. Next base: position 693,256,541 of record OV702289.1, read on the forward strand.
GCGAAACCCTAGGAAGTAGCACTAGATCCAAAACCCTTGTCTTGTCTGCCGCCACGCACCTTCCTTTATGTAGGGGAGTAGGTGAGGGCACACAACACTTGTGTACCTCCGTCCTAAACCCTAGACCTAGTCAAAGTGGGTCCAACCCATTGACACGTGTCCCTATCCGAATAGTCAAACTTGTCCGCTTGTGATAGTCGGATCATCATCCGCCTAGTTCCGCTCTCTTAAGTGTGTGTCCCACAGGCTTACGACGACTCAGTAATCATTCAGTCAGAGAAGTAGCTTAGTGACTTTATGACTAGAGATGATAGTCGACAGCGGCCTCTAGCAAGACTTGCCGATTCTCAGTTTATGCAAGTGCCCTCAATGTGACGATCTGTTCGAGTCCCTTTGCCTCACGATATTGGTGCTAAACTATAGTGGAGATTCTGTCATCCTAGTGTCGGTTTACTCTCTTCTTGTTGCAGTGATAACTAATTCCCTCCGGCTTCCCTAAGCTAGAATACCTCGATCAACACTTGATCAAGTAGCGCATGGCCATGCTTCTGAATCATATCACACGAGAGAGCCCAGAGAATATCTATCTGAGATGGAGGGGCAAATTCTGTGTTGGCTGATCCATGTCACATAGCTTGATTTGAAGTCGTCCCAAGGCCACCCTCATGACTCCTAGTTATGATGAGCGTTAGATGGAGTCAAAGCCGGATTTTCCACAACTCAGATCGTGCGATTCCCTCAGGTCTAAGGATTCCATTGTGTTAGTCAGAGCGTATGACGATGTGCTCACGTCCTACTAACCTTTGGATCGGTTCGGCTATTGTACCTATTCTGACTAGCCAATGCAAGGCGTATAGCATCTCCATGCTCATGACACGTGAAACATTGTCATCTTACGACTTACGAATTAGTCTCGGCAGTGGGTTTCCCTCCCAACCTTAAACGACTAAGGACAAACTAGCTAGGGCAAGATATGAGTATGTCGTTTCACACCTACAACAATTGCAGTGATACATACAACTAGCTCTAAGCCAGATACTGGGTTACAAATACAAGGCGGAATGTGAGCTCTAGGGCATCATTCCTAACACTCTATACAACTAGTTCATTGGGCAACTAATGATCAAGGTTGCCTGATCATGATGCATTTATGCCGGTTGACAATGAAGTCATATTGTTGATGAATGATGTGATGGACATTACCAATATAAGTATTGCGACGCAATCAAGTCATATGGTTTATCATTGCAATAGTTAGAAATGAAGTGACCTTCTCCTTAGACCATGAGATCATATTTAATCACTTTCAGTCGTGGCTGCTTAGACTGTATCAACCATCACACCATAACAGGGTGATCATAAAGGTGTATGCTAGGTATTCCAGAGGGATACATTGAGGCATATGCATCAAGATCGACATTTGTTCTCCCACGTGATGGGAAGATACACTGGGCCCACTCGGCGAGATTGTATCCAAGAAGCTGCAACAAATGACTAGGTCATGAGGATACAATATGTTGGTAACGAGTTAAGTAGACTTGTCAGTAACGACATTAGTATATTAATACTAATGATAAAATATCAGACGAGTTATGTATCGAAATAACAAAAGGAACCAAACTCAGAGTTTATGGTTCAAATGACAATACATCATGGAATGCCCAGGAGTCATTATGGGCATCCTGGTCCTGCTAATGATCATTGATATGATAGGGTTCTCGATCATGTCTATGATGTTCCCGAACAGTAGGGTGACACACTTAAGGGTTCTACAATGCTTAGAGTTCATTATGGAATCGTTGGGATCAACCAAAGAAAGAGATGAGAATATAGGAAGTGTTTCGTAAAAGAAACTGAATCATTCCAGGAGCATCCGAAGTGATTCGGAGTGGAACAAAATGTGTTTCATATCGAAAGGAATTTTATAATATATTTAAAATTAAATTTAAAAGGGAAAATTCCCTAATGGGCCAAATCCCTGGAGGAAAAGGGGCGAAGAGGGAACCGCCCAAGGAGGGGCAACCACAGCCTAGGGGCCCCACCCAGTCGGCCTTGGGCTACGCGCGGGGGTGGGGGCCACCCATATGGTCTCGCTTGGCGCGCCTCCTCCCCCTCTCCTTTAGTCCTACCCCGGGACTTTTGGGAGAAGGAGTCTCCCATTTTCCCCTATATAAGAAGGTCTTTATTGGAGGGAAAATACAACAAATAAATTGGGAAATTCCTAAGGCAATTTTCCTTAGGGATTTTTCTCTTATCTCTCTCGTTGGATCTCGTGAGAGCAGTTCCAAGAAGAACTGCATACGTGTTAGACGACACCACCCTGGCACACCGTTGCTCTACTGGATCCCAGTTCCAAAAGGTCTACTTTCGCATCTCAGCTGGATCAGGGAGAACGGGAGTCGTCCCTGAACACCAGATGTGTGTGAGACCACAGAGGTGCTACCAGTTGTGGTACCGGAGCTATTGTGCAAGGACCAGGAGGTGACGTGCATGGAGAAGCACACCTCGAGGTCGGCTACGAGTACGAGTACATCACCAACATTCCCTCGAATGTAAACGCTTTCGGTCTATAAGGGTATGTCACTGAAACTGTCTCTCCCATTGCTACATTAACTCATAGAGAGATCTTGGCATTGGTGTTGTGCTATCTAGGATTTTTTTGTTTTCTACTGCGAACCCCATCAAACGAACCTTCAGTCCACGAAGGTGCTTTCGATACTCTCGAGCCTATCGATGTTCTGCTGGCTATTGCATACGCCTAGGACATGCTCGAGAACAAGATCAAGGAATCTGTGGCTGGCTAAGGTGCGGGTAGGGGAGCGGTTTGACTTTGAACCCCCACTTAATGTTGCCTACGTCCAGCGCTGGATCCAATCCAACCACTGACATCATGCGCGTCTAGCCGAACAAGATCTTGGAAATAGTGCATCCGACGCTACGTTTTCACCGGGAGGGATACGTGATGCGCGGTAGGGAAGTCCAGTTAAAGACAACAGCGACACCGACCTTACAATTTATTGCTTTATCATGATTCTTACATTTTTTGTAATCCATCATTCTAAACATGTATCGTACCTTTGTAAGTTAATTTAATTTGTTCCAAAATTCACCTCTTTTTATCAGACAACCTATGCATCGGTTCATCGTATGTCGTACTATGATTTGGCTGAAGAAATTAAAGTACTTTTATTTTTCCAAGGAAAGAGCATGTTTTAGGTAAGTGATGGATGCCAAAGGGGGTATGCCCAGCAGGACGTTCCTATTGGGACGAAAGGCCTATGAGTGCGCTTGGAGGATGGCGACTGGACTACGACGGAAGGAGAGGCCCGGCGACTGGCGACTAGAAGCCCAGGAGTGTAACAGAAGGCCAGTCGGATTAGGTCAAAACCTCCGAATCCTTATCTTGTTCGGTTGTAACTTGTAAACCCTAGCGAGGTGCCTCATATATAAACCTCCCTAGGGTATCCTAGAGACTCACGTTCCATCATACACCCCCTCAAGCGACTCGCTGCATAGCCGCCGAGCTCGCCACCCCTGTAACTCGCTCTCCAGTAATCTAATCTAGCAGGAGTAGGTCTTTACCCTCCGGGGGCTGAACCTGGGTAAACCCATGTGCATCCGCCCCCATCTCGCACCGCAGATGGCCGCCCACTCTTCCTCACGAAACACTCAATCGCTGCCAGTGGTAGCGACTGCCGTGGCCATTTCCACGACAATGGCGCCCACCGTGGGGCATATCGGGACTGGCCTGAGTTCTGCGGCGAGACCCTACTCGCCAATCGATCGTCCGCTCGCCACCGGTCGCATGATCGCCATCGGCGGGATCTTACAGATCCTTCCCAGCAGCTACATCCTGACGTCACGCCCGGTCACTCACGGCGCGGTGATGCCGGTCGGATCCATCAACCTCTTCGTCGGCTTCACCGGCACGGTCGACCCAGCTGCAACGGTGATCGTCGGCGGATCGCCGCCACACCGCGATCTACTTTTGGAAGAGCAGGTCCGCTCCATCAGGAGCCTTGTCACCGAGTACGACTCGGCCGCCAGCGACGCGGTCGAGACTAGCGCCGCCACCAACGACGACGCCCTGAACAACGACGCCGACTCCGCGACCCCTGCCTCGGTCGACGGATCCATCACCGCCGCATCACGGGAGGACTCCATCACGCGAGGCTCCAACCTCTAGGACTTCGAGGACTCCTCCATCCTGGGGATCTTTGACTCCGATTCGGGCTCGGAGTCCCCCAAGGATTTTTGTAACATCCCAAAACTTTAATCCAAGCTTAACAAGATCAAATCATCCAAAAAAATAGGGTTAACCAAAAACTTTTCCCAATTTAAAATGAAAGCATTCATATGTGTATGCATTTAAAATAGGAGTTGTTTGAATTGCCATGATTGATTGATCCAATGCTTGTAAAATGTTTCTTAGGTGATTTAAACATCATCTACACCATGCCCAAACTTTTCTTAAAGAAAATCAAATCAAAAAGAATTAAAAAGAAGGAATGGTCATTTTGGAAAAATTAACTCTCATGCCTACTTTGGCTATTCCTAGTACTCAATTCTTAACAGAAACAATTCTTGATCTTTGCACCCCTTGCTAGTGCACATAATGAGGTACCAAGGCCCACCTTTTGATCTGCTAAAAACATTCTGTTAACTATTTTAAATGACAGTTTAAAATTGAATCTAATGCATATGCATAGATCACCCCTATTTCAAAAACCATCTATTTGAGCTCCATTTTCAACACCCTTGCAACCAGAGACTACCTATCACTAGTGGAGATCACCCAAAATTTTTCCATTTTCCCCTCCTAGTCTAACCAAACCCTTAACTCCCCTCTCCCTTGTCCCTAACCCTCTTGCCATGTCAACCCGAGGGCATGGTCGCCGGCCAAACTTTGCCCCGCCGCAGCAGACCATCTCCCCCTCTCTCGCCATGTCTAGGAGGTAGCCAGGAGCTCACCGCCACACCCTGTCCCTTGCCCGAGCCCATAGCAGCAGTGGACCACCGAGCACAAACTGCACCCAGTGCCACCACACCATGCCAGTGCCGCCCCTAGAGCATGCTCTGTCCTCGCTCGCACAGACCGCCCCTTGGCACCAGCCCGCGCCCGCCGCTCCACCTCGACCTGGAGAACACCACAGCCATCCCCGTTCGCCGCCCAAAGCCTCACAGCCACCGCTCGCCGTTGACACCGCCGCCTCTGCCTCTCAGAGCGCCACCTCGCCCAGACCGCGTGCCACCGCCCCTACGGCCGCATTCAATTCCTAGAGCACCGCCTGTTGATCGCCAACCCCAGCCATGCCTCTACCTCGCCGTAGCCTTGTCACCACCCTCGCCTGCCCATCCCGCTCGGGGTCACCGTCGAGCCTATAAAAGGAGCCCTCCCCAGCCTCTTCTCTCCACACCATTCCCTCCCCTCACCTATCTGAACCTCACCCACCTCTAGCCGGAGCAAGTGGAGCAGCAGATCGCCGGAATTGGAGCCGGAGCAGTCGCAGCAGGAGGAAAAGGGCGCCGTTGATTTTGACCACCCCAAGCTCCGCCGCAACCGTGCCTCGCCTCGCCGTCGTCTTCCACATCGTTTGCCCGCCTCGCCGACCCTGATGGAGCCCTGGTACGCCCCCAGTAGACCCCCACCGAGCCGCTAGGGTTCGAGCTTGCCGGCGACCTGTTCGTCGTCGACGACGACCCTCGGCCGTTGATCTCGCTTCTAATCCTACGACCCACAACGTGCGTACCGTTTCGCGGTTTAAGTGCCGCTGACACACGGGACCCCCCTGTCAGCTGAGCCCCGCGCCACGGAGCACCACTGGGCCGGCCCATTCCTTTTCCCGCGCTATCCCATAGATTCAAATCTAGATTTTTCCTTTTTCGTTAAATCTAGTTTCTATCCACTATTTCAAAAATCATTTTAGAGAGTTTTGGAAATCCAAATTGCATGAAACCAATTTTGTGTGAAAGGTATTAAAATGATATATCCAAGCCCGTTGGATTTAATTCAATTAGAGTTATAGATCTCTCCTAGTAAAAATAACAAAACAGAAGCTTTTGCAACTTGCAACATTTTTATAAAATCAACCAAGTTAGATTTTGAGTTGATTCCAACTCTCAAAAATCACATTTCATCATATCTATCTAAATATGTAATAATATTAAGGTTTACATGCAGTGACTTTGGACTAATACCAAAATAATGCTATATAGGCATTTCTAGTCACTTTAAATCATTAAATAATAAACTTAAACTAAAGTAATATTGATCCAACCTTTAAATATCATTCCCACATGTTAGAATATGTGGTGAGGACATGTGTCCACATGATCCCATATTTTGGTGGTGAATATTAAATTTTAGTTAATATTTCAATGAGTAGAAATTACTTTTCTAAAATAAAAAGGTTGAAACTATTGAATTAAACTTGGGATGCTTGTGATGATAATAGATCATCAATTGTGTGTTTTAGAATGCTACTTAGCCTAGTTAAGTATTGTTTGGTTATTGTGCACTCCCTATGTATTTATAGACGCTAGTACCGACCAAGCTTTCGAGGAGGAGGAGTTCTACCAAGAAGAAGAAGAAGAAAACTTCAACCACTGCACCAACCAAGGCAAGCTATTGTTAGCAAGCTAGAATTAAACTAGATGGTTTAGCAAAGATGCCTTAAGCATGCTTTGATCACACCCCTTTGACTATTAGTACCCCAAGTCCTACCTACAAGTTTTACCCCTCTTAGGTTATACAAAGTTCTTTACTTGGTTTGTAGGTAGCATAAAAAGTATAAAACTTGACCTACTTAGAAACCTTTAGCTGTCATTCTATGGCATGAGATTGATCCCATCTTTCCACCTTAGTGAACACTCTTAACCTAGTATTTTAGAGTAGATCAAAAACTTGAGTCACTTTAGATGGGAACACTTGGTGAAAATGAATTGTGAAAACCTTGGAATGATGAGTCATTCTATTGAGATGTTTTGACATGTGTTGAGAGACACAACTGGTTTAGGATGATGAAAATGATGAGGCATGAGCCTTAACCTTTTTATAAAACTGATGGTTGGATTCGGATGCGATACCATTCCAAATTTACCATACAACCACATTACCTGAATTGGGTAAGGCTTAGCTGGAAATTTATATGCATTAGTATTAGTTCCCTCATGGGAGAGGTTTGAGCTGAGGCTACCTCTCAATGTTGTCCACCTATGCAGTGCCCAAGATGACTGATGGTCATGGTTGGGAGGCCATGCTCATAGGAGAGGTGCTTGTACTAGGGTGTGTAAAGGGAAGGTTATGTTTGATTATCTGCATACTAAGTATGATGATTCAGGGTTATCCCTGACAGATGTATCGAATCTAGTGGTGAAAGTGTACCACCTCTGCAGAGTGTCAAACTATTCGAATAGCCGCGTCCGCGGTTATGGACAGTTGGAATGGCCATACTATTTCGTTGTCAGATGTTTTCTAAATAACTTGAAATGAATGATGAATTTTGACTAGACCACAACATGGTTGTGTTGATGATAATAGCTTCCCAACTTAAGTGATTCTAGAACTTTACTTTATCTTTCTTTGCTTCTGAACTCAGCTTAGGTTTCAAACTTAATGTTATGCTTAAACTTAGAATTAGCACTTTAACTTAGAATTATAGTACCTGTTAATAGTAGTTTGCGAGTACTTGAAGAGTACTCATGGCTTTTGTCCCTGGCTATTATCATGGCCAGACTATGAAGGAGATTATCAAGATGATGGTCAGCAGGACGGCTATGATAACTAGGACTATCTGCCTTTGTCAGCATTGCCTGTGCCCTTGAAGATGGACCCCACCGCTACGCTATCTTTTATTTCCGCTGCTTGTTGTATTAAGACTGGATCATGAGATCCTTATTTGTGTAAAACCTTATGTGTGGTTTGTAATGGATGATGTACTGTGATATCCAATCCGTTATGTCTCGCAAAAATGGTAATCCTGGGATTGCGAGGTATGGCATAACGGGCATCTGGGATTAAAAATCCGGGTGTTGACAAGTTGGTATCAGAGCCATCCTCACCATAGGAGACCCTAGTTAGAATGGACGTCCAAACCAAAAACTTCGCTTCAAAACCAAAGTGAGTATTTATGAAAAACTATTTCCCCTCTTATCCTTGTGAACTCATTCTTTCTCAAAAATACATGTTCCTTAAAATTCTTACATTACTACTTAAAATTTGACACACTTGATCACTTCACTAACTTCCTCATCCTAAATTCTTGTAGATGGAGACTCAGTTCAGCAAGTTTTACCAGTTGGGAAACGGAGGTCAGCTAATCTTCGAGAGGGATCTGGATTCACTGTCGGAGTTACTGAGACGCCCACATCCGGAGTTTCTTGGAGCTCAACTTCCAGGACCCCCAGGAGGAGACCTATAGTGGCTAGTCACCGTGGATCTTCGGGGAAGCATCGAAGCACCAACTTCCGGGAGAATTCAGTTCTCCGTGAGAGAGAACAACTGGCTAGATGGATTAGCCAGGGCAATGCATGAAGCTCTCGCACGTCTATGTGCCCTCGGCGTCAACAAGATCCAAGGAACCCGTTTTGCCCACTATGCAAGACGTGACTTCATGGGAATGCCGATGGAGATGCCAAGTCATCCAGAGTTGAGGCGTCAAGTGGATAACCTTGATTTCTTGCTTCATGACAGACAACAGGAACTGGACAATGCCAGGGAGTTAGCCAACCAGAACCGTGCCATTGCCGACTAGAAGGCCCAGACTTTCGCACTGCTCGTCCAAGATCGCCAGTCTCTTCGTCGCCAACGTGCAACGAAGGATCGCACCATCGCCCGTCTTTGCAAGAAGGTGGCTGACCTCGAGAAGACCGTCAAGGAGCAGGAGGCTCAGCTTGCCGCCAAGGAAGAAGATGATGAGGGTGAAGACATCTAGGGAGATATGGATTCTTACCTCAGCAACGATGATGACTTTCTGGAGGAGGATGCTGTGGACTTCTACACTGATGATGAAGACTCCGAATTCATCGACGATGAGTAGAGGCACTAGAGCACTGTCGTAGCATGAGATGTATCATCTCATTGTATCGTAGCTTGTGGAATGGTTCTTCAAACCATCTATTTCCCCCCTTGCTTGTTGTGGTGTGTGTTGTATCGTGTGCTTGCTTGCATGAATGAAAAAGAAGTTAGTTGAAAAACCTGAGTCTAACTCAATTATTTAGCTTTGAAAACCCAAAACCATGAACCTTAGAATTTCCCTCTTACCCCTATATCTATCTCAATCTTCAGATGACTCGTGGAAACCAAGGAGGGAGCAGCTCATCGCAGGACCCAATGCTGCAGATCTTGCAGAATCTCATCGCGGACCGTGAAGCAAGCAGGGCCGAATGTCAAGCCAACTTAGCAACATTGCAGCAGATCGCCCAAATGGCTCTCAACAACCAAGGACATGGAAATCAGGATCACCAAGGATCCAAACTCAAAAACTTTTAGAACACCAATCCCCCAATCTTTAACCAATCTGAAAACCCATTAGATGCTGATGACTGGTTACAGACCATGGAAAACAACTTAGAGGTTGCCAGAGTTGATGAGAATGAGAAAGTTCTCTTCGCCACCCACTATCTGGCGGGAGATGCAAGAGCTTGGTGGAATAGCATCCGCAATATGAACCATGGCCAGGTGATGACCTAGGAAGCATTCAAGGTCAAGTTCAGCCGCACCCACGTGCCGCAAGGTCTTGTCAACAGGATGAGAGATGAATTCCGCGAATTGAAGCAAGGAAGAATGACTGTGGTAGAGTACCGTGACAGATTCTTGTCACTTGCCAGATATGCACCGGATGAGATCAACACGGAGGCCAAGAAGAAGGAGAGATTCTTGAACGGACTGCATGATGAGATGCAGACTGTCCTCGTCAACATCCGTTTTGATGATCTCGAAGAGCTAGTCGACTCTGCCATTCAGATGGAAGGGAAGATTAACCAGGCAAACGACAACCGCAAGCACCGTATGATGCAGCAGTCTAGATCCAGTAGTCACCAGAAGTTCCGTCCCAACCCTTCACCAGGATATGCACCAAGGAACAACCGACCCCCAAATTCTCGCCCAAGCTACCCCAACCGTAGCGGAGGCAATGTGAAGTCCGGAGGAAACAATCACAACTCCGGCAATGCCAACAATTTCAACCGTGCACCTCCCAAGAGCAACAATAACAACAACACTGCACCCAGAACTGGCAGCAATGCTGTACCTGTTGCAGTCAAGGACAAGTCCCAGATCACTTGTTTCGAGTGTGGAGTGAAGGGTCACTACTCCAATGAGTGTCCCAATAAGACTGCCACTAATGCCTCTGTGAATGCCTCAGCTCAGCAGCAGCGTCGTGTTCAACCAGGAAGGAGATTTGCCCTAGGGAACCCGCACAACCGCAACGGTCGTCTCTTCCACATGAACGCAGAAGAAGCCCAGGAAGCGCCAGATGTAGTGCTGGGTATGTTTTCTGTCAACTCAGTTTTAGCAAGAGTATTGTTTGATTCTAGAGCATCGCATTCATTTGTCACCGAAGAATGTGTATGCACTAGTAAGATTCGCCCAACCAACCTGAAGCATGTCATGATAGTTCAAATCCCCGGTTCAACAAAAAAAGCTAGAAAAATTTGCAAAGCTGTACCTATCAGAATACATGGGATAGATTTTTATGCCAACCTAATTGTACTTGGAACCAAAGGATTGGAAGTAGTACTAGGTATGGACTGGATGTCAAGGCATAAAGGACTAATAGACTGTGCTAAGAAAGCCATCACCATGACCAGTAGTTCTGGAGTAACAGTAGAGCATATCTCTGAAACCTTACCCCGTCAATTCAAGTGCAACAAGAGTGTAGCCCTGCCCACCATAGACCAAGTCAGAGTAGTCTGTGAATACCTCGATGTATTCCCCCAGATGAAATTCCAGGTATGCCCCTAGATAGGGATATTGATTTCATTATCGAACTAATCTCCGGAACCGGACCTATAGCTCAGAGACCCTATACCATGAACCCCTCAGAATTAGTGGAACTGAAGAAGCAGTTGGATGCCATGTTAGCAACAGGATTGATTCAGCCAAGCGCATCGCCATGGAGATCACCAGTGTTATTCGTCGACCAGAAAGATGGAGGCAATCGTCTGTGTACAGATTACAGAAAGTTGAATGACATCACCATCAAGAACAAGTACCCTTTGCCAAAGATAGAGGATCTATTTGATCAGTTGACTGGAGCTCAGGTATTCTCAAAGATTGATCTTAGGACTGTTTATCACCAACTTAAGATTCGGGCAACGGATATTCTAAAGACCGCCTTTACTACTCGCTATGGTTTATACGAGTATACGGTTATGTCTTTTGGATTCACCAATGCTCCTGCTTATTTCATGAATCTCATGAATAAGATCTTTATGAATTTCCTAGATAAGTTTGTAGTTGTGTTTATCGATGACATCCTTATCTACTCCAAGTCAGAAGAAGAGCATGAGCAACATCTGAGAATCATCCTAGAAACCCTGAGAGAGCATCAGTTATATGACAAGTTCAGCAAGTGTGAGTTTTGGCTGAAAGAAGTAGGATTCCTAGGACATATTGTGTCTGCCGGAGGAATCTCTGTTGATCCCACCAAGATCAAAGATGTCGAAGAATGGGAAGCCCCAACCAATCAAACCCAAGTTCGTTCATTTCTCGGATTAGCGGGATATTACCGCAAGTTCGTAGAAGGATTCTTGAGCATAGCCCGACCAATGACCCAATTGTTGAAGAAGGACAAGAAGTTTGAATGGACAGACAAGTGTGAAGCCAGTTTCCAAGAGCTGAAGAAGAGATTGATATCAGCCCCAATTTTGATCATGCCAGATATCAAGAAGCCGTTTGATGTGTATTGTGATGCATCCAAGATTGGCCTAGGATGTGTATTGATGCAAGAAGGCAAAGTCATCGCGTATCTGTCTCGACAATTGAAGCAACATGAGCAGAACTATCTGACCCATGATCTTGAGCTAGCAGCCGTGGTTCTAGCGTTGAAGACATGGCCTCATTATTTGATGGGTAATCGCTATGAGATTTACTCAGATCATAAGAGCTTGAAGTATATCTTCACTCAGAAGGAGATGAATATGAGGCAAAGAAGATGGATAGAGTTAATCAAGGATTATGACCTTGACATTCACTATCACCCCGGCAAAGCCAATGTGGTAGCGGATGCTCTTAGCAGATTGCCGTGTAGGTTTAACACCATGATCAAGGAGAAGCAACCAAGTTTGTATGAGGAGTTGGAGCAGTTCAGGACTGAGTTAGTTAGCAAAGGATTCCTAGCTAGCATTGAACTTCAACCCACTTTGATTAGCCAAATCAAGGAAGCTTAGAAGGGGAATGAAAGTATCGACGAAATCAAACATCGTATTGGTACAGGAAAGGTACCTGGATTCACCGAAGACGAAAAAGGAGTACTGTGGTACAAAGGACGTATCTGTGTGCCAGCAGATTCGGAGCTGAAGGAAATTATCATGAAGGAAGCTCATGATACTCTTTATTCTATCCACCCCAGAGGAACAAAGATGTATCAGGATTTGAAAGAGCAATTTTGGTGGCACGAGATGAAGAGAGAGATCGGAAGCTACATCGCCAAATGTGACATCTGTCAAAGAGTCAAAGCAGAGCATCAGAGACCTGCAGGACTATTGCAACCATTGCAGATTCCGGAATGGAAATGGGATTCCGTCGGAATGGACTTTATCACCGGTTTACCTACTTCTAGTAGGGGAAATGACTGTCCAAGGTAGCCCACTTTATACCTGTCAAGACAACCTACCAGAGTGCAAAACTAGCAGAGCTGTACATTGCTAGGATTGTTAGTCTGCATGGAACCCCCAAGACCATCATCTCAGATCCAGGAACCCAATTTACCTCGAGATTTTGGCAGAAAGTTCAGGAAGGTTTAGGAACCAAGTTGAACTTCAGTACCGCTTATCACCCGCAAACAGATGGACAGACTGAGAGAGTCAACCAGATCCTAGAAGATATGCTTAGAGCCTGTGTGTTGGAATACTGATCAAAATGGGAAGACTGCCTGCCTTTCGCAGAATTCTCATATAACAACAGTTATCAGGCTAGTTTGCAGATGGCACCATTTGAATTCCTATATGGAAGAAAGTGTCGTACCCCTTTGAATTGATCGCAAGTGGGAGAGAGTCAAATCTTTGGACCCGACATTCTCCGAGAAGCAGAAGAGAAAGTTCACAAAGTCCGTGAGCACCTCAAGAGCGCCCAATCCAGACAGGAGAGTTATGCTGACAAAAGAAGGAGAGACCCGACTTTCAATGTCAGAGATTTCGTATATCTCAAGGTTTCACCATTGAAGGGAACTCAACGCTTTAGTCTAAAGGGAAAGTTAGCTCCTAGATATATCAGACCTTTCAAGATTCTGAACCACCGAGGAGAAGTATCGTATCAACTAGAACTGCCTAAAGAGATGTTTGCCTCGCAAATGCTTGGAAGTGCCTGAAAAGACTGAAGTTTTCAAGAATATCGATCACAGAGCTGTGGAAATCAACAATGACCTGACCTATCGGGAAGTACCCATCTGTATCTTGGAAGAAGCGTACAGAACCACCAGGACCAGAAGTATCAAGTTTCTTAAGATTCAGTGGAGCAACCATACCGAGGAAGAAGCCACTTGGGAGCGCGAAGATTACATTAGGACAGAGTTCCCAGATCTCTTTAGTTCCTAGTTTTCTTTATAAATCTCGGGACAATATTTTGTTTAAGGGGGGAAGGTTTGTAACATCCCAAAACTTTAATCCAAGCTTAACAGGATCAAATCATCCAAAAAAATAGGGTTAACCAAACACTTTTCCCAATTTAAAATGAAAGCATTCATATGTGTATGCATTTAAAATATGAGTTGTTTGAATTGCCATGATTGATTGATCCAATGCTTGTAAAATGTTTCTTAGGTGATTTAAACATCATCTACACCATGCCCAAACTTTTCTTAAAGAAAATCAAATCAAAAAGAATTAAAAAGAAGGAATGGTCATTTTGGCCAAATTAACTCTCATGCCTACTTTGGCTATTCCTAGTACTCAATTCTTAACAGAAACAATTCTTGATCTTTGCACCCCTTTCTAGTACACATAATGAGGTACCAAGGCCCACATTTTGATCTGCTAAAAAAATTCTGTTAACTATTTTAAATGATAGTTTAAAATTGAATCTAATGCATATGCATAGATCACCCCTATTTCAAAAACCATCTATTTGAGTTCCATTTTCAAAACCCTTGCAACCAGAGACTACCTATCACTAGTGGAGATCACCCAAAATTTGTGAAACCAAAATTCAAAACTTTCTTTCATGCGGCCATTTCATCAAACACTTGGCATGCATATTATCACCTCTAATCCTAGCTCACTGTTTTGAACAGGGTTTTGCCCCCAATTGATCCTCTTTTATCTCCTCTGTCCCCTCCTAGTCTAACCAAACCCTTAACTCCCCTCTCCCTTGTCCCTAACCCTCTTGCCATGTCAACCCGAGGGCATGGTCGCCGGCCAAACTTTGCCCCGCCGCAGCAGACCATCTCCCCCTCTCTTTCCATGTCTAGGAGGTAGCCAGGAGCTCACCGCCACACCCTGTCCCTTGCCCGAGCCCATAGCAGTAGTGGACCACCGAGCACAAACTGCACCCAGTGCCACCGCACCATGCCAGTGCCGCCCCTAGAGCATGCTCTGTCCTCGCTCGCACAGACCGCCCCTTGGCACCAGCCCGCGCCCGCCGCTCCACCTCGACCTGGAGAACACCACAGACATCCCCGTTCGCCGCCCAAAGCCTCGCAACCATCGCTCGCCGTGGACACCGCTGCCTCTGCCTCTCAGAGCGTCACCTCGCCCAGAACGCGTGCCACCGCCCCTACGGCCACATTCAATTCCTAGAGCACCGCCAGGAGACCGCCTGTCGATTGCCAACCCTAGCCATGCCTCTACCTCGCCGTAGCCTTGTCGCCACCGTCGCCTGCCCATCCCGCTCGGTCTCACTATCGAGCCTATAAAAGGAGCCCTCCCCAGCCTCTTCTCTCCACACCATTCCACTCCCCCTCACCTCTCTGAACCTCACCCACCTCTAGCCGGAGCAAGCGAAGCAGCAGCTCGCCGGAATTGGAGCCGGAGCAGCCGCGGCAGGAGGAGAAGGGCGCCGTTGATTTCGACCACCCCAAGCTCCGCCGCAACCGCGGCATGCCTCGCCGTCATCTTCCATGTTGTTTGCCTGCCTCGACGACCCTGCTAGAGCCCTGGTACGCCCCCAGTAGACCCCCACCGAGCCGCTAGGGTTCGAGCTCGTCGGCGACCTGTTCGTCGTTGACGACGACCCTTAGCCGTTGATCTCGCTTCTAATCCTACGGACCACAACGCGCGTATCATTTCGCGTTTTAAGTGCCGCTGACACGCGGGGGCCCCGCGCCATGGAGCGCCACTGGGCCGGCCCATTCCTTTTCCCGCGCTAGCCCATAGATTCAAATCTGGATTTTTCCTTTTTAGTTAAATCTAGTTTCTGTCCACTATTTCAAAAATCATTTCAGAGAGTTTTACAAATCCAAATTGCATGAAACCAATTGTTTCTGAAAGGTATTAAAATGATATATCCAAGCCCGTTGGATTTAATTCAATTAGAGTTATAGATCTCTCCTAGTAAAAATAACAAAACAGAAGCTTTTGCAACTTGCAACATTTTTATAAAATCAACCAAGTTAGATTTTGTCAGCATAACTCTGACATTGAAAGTCGGGTCTCTCCTTCTTTTGTCAGCATAACTCTCCTGTCTGGATTGGGCGCTCTTGAGGTGCTCACGGACTTTGTGAACTTTCTCTTCTGCTTCTCGGAGAATGTCGGGTCCAAAGATCTGAATCTCTCCCACTTGCGATCAATTCAAAGGGGTACGACACTTTCTTCCATATAGGAATTCAAATGGTGCCATCTGCAAACTAGCCTGATAACTGTTGTTATATGAGAATTCTGCGAAAGGCAGGCAGTCTTCCCATTTTGATCAGTATTCCAACACACAGGCTCTAAGCATATCTTCTAGGATCTGGTTGACTCTCTCAGTCTGTCCATCTGTTTGCGGGTGATAAGCGGTACTGAAGTTCAACTTGGTTCCTAAACCTTCCTGAACTTTCTGCCAAAATCTCGAGGTAAATTGGATTCCTCGATCTGAGATGATGGTCTTGGGGGTTCCATGCAGACTAACAATCCTAGCAATGTACAGCTCTGCTAGTTTTGCACTCTGGTAGGTTGTCTTGACAGGTATAAAGTGGGCTACCTTGGACAGTCGATCAACTATGATCCACGGTTATGGACAGTTGGAATGGCTGTCAGATGTTTTCTAAATAACTTGAAATGAATGATGAACTTTGACTGGACCACAACAGGGTTGTGTTGATGATAATAGCTTCCCAACTTAAGTGATTCTAGAACTTTACTTTATCTTTCTTTGCTTCTGAACTCAGCTTAGGTTTCAAACTTAACGTTATGGTTAAACTTAGAATTAGCACTTTAACTTAGAATTATAGTACCTGTTAATAGTAGTTTGCGAGTACTTGAAGAGTACTCATGGCTTTTGTCCCTGGCTATTATCATGGCCAGACTATGAAGGAGATTATCAAGATGATGGTCAGCAGGACGGCTATGATAACTAGGACTATCTGCCTTTGTCAGCATTGCCTGTGCCCTTGAAGATGGACCCCACCGCTACGCTATCTTTTATTTCCGCTGCTTGTTGTATTAAGACTGGATCACGAGATTCTTATTTGTGTAAAACCTTATGTATGGTTTGTAATGGATGATGTACTGTGATATCCAATCCGTTATGTCTCGCAAAAATGGTAATCCTGGGATTGCGAGGTATGGCATAACGGGCATCTGGGATTAAAAATCCGAGTGTTGACAATTTTCATGCCAGATGCAATCGCTTCAACGCGATCTACATGGCGGGCAGCACGGCCGCCCCACCAGATCCGTTCGCCACGCCGATCATGCTGACTGCGACAACCATGGAGGTGGAGCAAGCCCGCCTGCGGCTCGCGGAGGTGCAATGCAATGAACTTGCCGAGCGAGAAATACCGCCTCGAATGAAGACAGCACGGGAGCTGTCGCTCTATCACCCGCGCCGCATCAGGACCCGCCTGAACTCCAACGTCCAGGGCCGCGTCCTGAACTTCAACGACGAGAGCGACCCCGCACACGCCGCCGAGCGCGAATACTGCGAGAACGCGCCGCCAGGTGGAAGCAAGCCCGCGAGACCACCACCTGGTGCACCGGCAACCAGAGCCCCTCCACCACCTATGGGCCGCGCGCCCCCGCCGGACCAACCGCGGATCATCATCTCGCCTCAAGCCCATGACGCCAATGGGCTACCATTATACTCCATCCCGATGGACAACGTCATCGCGGCCGACGCTGCAATCGCCAACCTCGACGTCTAAGGCGACAACACGCTACAGATCCAGTACGCCAAGGCCCTACTCGTCAGGGCCTCGAGCAACAAGCTGCGGGAGTCGACCCGTGGGGACGGATGTACTCGCGCTCATCAACAAGCAGGGCGGCATCAAGCAGCCACCCCACCGTGGCCAACGCATTAATTTTCCCACCACCGCAGCCCCTGGTGAACCAACCAGGGGCCGCCAATCCTGTGCTGTCCACCAATGAGCCGCGAACGGCGAATAACACAGTCGCCACCGATGGGCAGCCCCTCGATGCCCGTACGAACATAATCAACAACCAGGCGTGGCGGTCGCACCAGCCCAACGACCTGAGGCACACCCTCACCAACCGCGGTGACCCGGAACCAAGAGGCTCACTCAGTCGAGTCGGGCCGCAATGCTTCGGGCCCATGATTCGTGGGGTAAAAATACCCCGCCAGCTTCAAGACCCCCAAGGAGATAGAAAAGTATGACCCGACGTACGATCCCTGTAACATCCCAAAACTTCAATCCAAGCTTATCAAGATCAAATCATCCAAAAATAGGGTTAACAAAAACTTTTCCAAATTAAATATGAAAGCATTCATATGTGTGTGCATTTAAAATAGGAGTTGTTTTGAATTGCCATGATTGTGTGATCCAATGCTTGTAAAATGTTTCTTAGGTGATTTAAACATCATCTACATCATTCCCAAACTTTTCCTAAAGAAAATCAAACAAAAAAGAATTAAAAAGGAGGAATGGTCATTTTGGCCATTTTAATCCACTACACTTCTTTGAGTGTTCCTAGCACTCATTTCTTAACAGAAACAATTCTTGATCTTTGTACCCCTTGCTAGTACACATAATGAGGTACCAAGGCCCACCTTTTGATCTACTAAAAACATTCTGTTAACTATTTTAATTGGAATTTGAAAATTGAATCTAATGCATATGCATAGATCACCCCTATTTCAAAACCCATCTATTTGAGCTCCACTTTTAAAACCCTTGCAACCAAAGACTACTTAGGACTAGTGGAGAACACCCAAAAATTTTGAAACCAAAATTCAAAACTTTTTCTCTTTCGGCCATTTTGTCAAACACCTTGCTGGCAAAATCATTATGGCCTAACTATTACTGTTTTGGGCTGATTTTGTCTAGCAATCTTGAAGTGCTTTGATCATCTTTGTCCCCTTCAAACCTAACCAGACCAACCCCAACATCTCCCCTACCTCCTAGCTGCACTGCCATGCCATGCCGAGCACCAACTCGCCGGCTGACCGTGCACTCGCAGTAGCAGCCCTCTCCAGCCTCTCTCACCATGTCTAGCAAGTTGCCTGTGGTCCACCTCCACCGTCCAACCAGCCCCAGGCCAGAGACAGAGAGCAGAGCGGCCAGGAACCGCCGCGCCCGGAGCTGGTCGACCATGCCGACGCCGCCCGCAGAGCACGCTCTGTCCCCGCATGCATAAGCCGCCGCTCGACCATAGCCCGCGCCTATCGCTCCGCCACGACCTGGAGAACACCCCAGACACCCCAGTTCGCCGCCCAAAGCACCACAGCCACCGCTCGCCGTGGACACTGCCGCCTCTGCCGCTCAGAGCGCCACCTCGCCCAAACCGCATGACACTGCCCCTACGGCCGCATTCACTTCCTAGAGCACTGCCAGGAGACCGCCCGTCGATCTCCACCCTCCGCCATGCCTCTAGCCAGCCGTAGCCATGTCGCCACCATCGCCTGCCCATCCCGCTCAATTTCACCGTCGGGCCTATAAAAGGAGGCCTCCCCAGCCTCTTCTCTCCACACCACTCCACTCCCCTCACCTCACTGAACCTCACCCACCTCTAGCCGGAGCAAGGGGAGCAGCAGCTCGCCGAAATTGGAACCGGAGCCGCCGCCTCTGGAGGAGAAGGGCGCCGCTGATTGCGACCACCCCAAGCTCCGCCGCAACCGCGCCTCGCCTCGCCGTCGTCTTCTAGTTTGTTTGCCCGCCTCGCCGACCTTGCTAGAGCCCTGGTACGTCCCCAGCAGACCCCCACCGAGCCGCTAGGGTTCGAGCTCGCCGGCAACCTGTTCGTCGTCGACGACGACCCTCAGCCGTAGATTCCCCTTCTAATCCTACGGCCCACAGCGCGCGTACCGTTTCGCGTATTAAGACCCACTGACAAGCGGGACCCCTGTCAGCTGAGCCCCGCGCCGCGGAGCACCACTGGGGCGGCCCAAGTTCTTTCCCGCGCTAGCCCACCCGTTCAAATCTGGATTTTTTCTTTTTAGTTAAATCTAGTTTCTGTCCACTAGTTGAAAAATCAATTCAGAGAGTTTTATAAATCCAAATTGCATGAAACCAATTTCGTCTGAAAGATATTGAGATGATCTATCCAAGCCCGTTGGATTTAATTCAATTAGAGTTATAGATCTCTCCTAATAAAAATAACAAAACAGAAGCTTTTGCAACTTGCAACATTTTTATAAAATCAACTAAGATAGCTTTTGAGTTGATTCCAACTCTCAAAAATCACATTTCATCATATCTATCTAAATATGAAATAATATTAAGGTTTACATGCAATGACTTTGGACTAGTACCAAAATAAGGCTATATGGGCATTTCTAGTCACTTTAAATCATTAAATAATGAACTTAAACCAAAGTAATATTGATCCAAACCTTAAATCTCATTCCCACATGTTAGAATATGTGGTGATGACATGTGTCCACATGATCCCATATTTTGAGTGGTGAATATTAAATCTTAGTTAAATTTTCAATGAGTAGAAATTACTTTTCTAAAATAAAAAGAAAGAAACTATTGAATCAAACTTGTGATGCTTGTGATGATAATAGATCATCAATTGCGTGTCTTAGAATGCTATCTAGCCTAGTGAAGTATTGTTTGGTGATTGTGTACTCCGTATGTATTTTTATAGACGATAGTACCGACCAAGTCTATGAAGAGGAGGAGTGCTATCAAGGCGAAGAAGAAGAAAACTTCAACCACTGCACCAACCAAGGCAAGCTAGCACTATCCAAGATTAACCCTTGCAAGTTATACTTGCAAGCCACCATTAACAATGCAAGCTAACCCTTGCAAGTTTAGTGCTTAGCAAACTAGAATCAAACTAGATGGTTTAACAAAGATGCCTTAAGCATGCTTTGATCACACCCCTTTAACTATTAGTTACCCCAAGTCTTTGTTTACAAGATTTACCTCCCTTAGTTTACACAAAGTTCTTTACTTGTTTTGAAGGTAGCATAAAAAGTATAAAACTTGACCTACTTAGAAACCTTTAGATGTCATTCTATGACATGAGATTGAACCTGTCACTTCCACCTTAGTGAACACTCTTAACTTAGTAGTTTAGAGTAGATCATAAACTTCAGTCACTTTAGATGGGAACACTTGGTGAAAATGAATTATGAAAACCTTGGAATGATGAGTCATTCTATTGAGATGTTTTGACATGTGTTGAGAAACACCAATGGTTAATGATGATGAAAATGTTGAGGCATGAGACTTCACCCTTTTATAAAACTAATGGTTGGATTCAGATGCGATACCGTTCCAAATTTACCGTACAACCACATTACCTGAATTGGGTAAGGCTTAGCTGGAAATTTATATGCATTAGTATTAGTTCCCTCGCGGGAGAGGTTTGAGCTGAGGTTACCTCTCATGGTGTCCACCTATGCAGTGCCCAAGATGAATGATGGTCATGGTTGGGAGGCCATGCTCATAGGAGAGGTGCTGGTACTAGGGTGTGTAAATGATGATTCAGGGTTATCCCTAACAGATGTATCGAATCTTGTGGTAAAAGTGTACCACCTCTGCAGAGTGTCAAACTATCCGAATAGCCGCGTCCGCGGTTATGGACAGTTGGAACGGCCATACTGTTTCGTTGTCAGATGTTTTCCAAATAACTTGAAATGAATGATGAACTTTGACTTGACCACAACAGGGTTGTGTTTATGACAATAGCTTCCCAACTTAAGTGATTCTAAAACTTTACTTTATATTTCTTTGCTTCAGAACTCAGCTTAGGTTTCAAACTTAACTTTATGGTTAAACTTAGATTTAGCACTTTAACTTAGAACTATACACTTGTTAGTAGTAGTTTGCGAGTACTTAAAGAGTACTCATGGCTTTTGTCCCTGGCTATTCTCATGGCCAGACTATGAAGGAGACTATCAAGAGGATGGTCATCAGAACGGCTATGATAACTAGGACTATCTGCCTTCGTCAGCATTGCTTGTGCCCCTGAAGATGGACCCCACCGCTACGCTTATCTTTTATTTCCGCTGCTTGTTGTATTAAAGACTGGATCATGAGATCCTTATTTGTGTAAGACCTTATGTATGGTTTGTAATGGATGATGTACTGTGATATCCAATCCATTATGTCTCACAAAAATGGTAATCCTGGGATTGCGAGGTATGGCATAACGGGCATCTGGGATTAAAAATCCGGGTGTTGACAATCCCGCTGTCTGGCTGGACACATACCTCATGGCAATGGGAATCGCAGGCCACACCGACCTGCTCGCCGCTCACTACCTCCCCCTGATAATGGAGGGTGCGACCCGGCAATGGATCAACACACTCCCTGCCAACAACATCGATTCTTGGGAAGAAATGCGGGACGCCTTCGTCAGGCACTTCGAGGGCTCCTACACCCGCGCCACCACCATAGAGGACCTAGAGCGATGCATCCAGGGACAACGCGAGTCGACTCGCCGTTGGATCCAAAGATGGCAAGAACTGTGGATAAACGCCTCCGGCATCCACCCAGACACGGCGATACACTGCTTCAAGAATGCATGCCGGTATGAACCCCTGGTCGCTAAGATCAAGAGGGTCTACCGGACGCTCGACAACATCCCCGACCTCCTCGAGAGCGCCAAGCGCTATGTGGAGGAGGACCCCAACCAAGACTCCGACGACGAGTCGGGAGGAAGACGCCGCACCAGCATCCACGACAGCGGGCGCCTACGTGACATGCGCTACAACAACACCCGCATCACCGGCAAGCGCCGCACGGACGGGCGGGTCGACTTCGTTGCCAACGCCGGCTATGGCCAGCGCAACTCCAAGAACTACCACCGGGATAGAGGAAACTACCGCGACAGTGGGAACTACCACGCCAACAACGCGACGAGGCCGAAATTCGACCCTGCCGCCCTGCTCAATCAGCCCTGCATCTACCATAGCAGGGAGGGAAAACCCGCCACCCACACCACCGCTGATTGCCACTCTCTCAAAGAGATTGAGAAGGCGAAACGAGCAAGGGAAGACCCCGACAACAACCCACCTCGGGACAACAGGAACGGCGGCGGCTTCGGCACCGCCGTCGGCTCGCTACACACCTTCACCGGACTCGGCACCAAGCGCGAGAAGAAGGTGCTCGCCTGGGCGGTTGCCGTCAACACGGTGACACAGGTCGACATCCCGCACTTCCTCAACTGGTCCGAGCAGAGCATCACCTAGCGTCGATAGGACCATGCGCTAAGGATCGAATACCCAGGGCGAGTCGCCCTGGTAGTCAGGCCCAAGGTGGCCGACTACTGGCTTCCCAAGACACTAATGGACGGTGGGAGCTCCATCAACATCCTGTACCTAGACACGTTCAAAAGGCTCCAGCTCCCAGAAGCAGCCATTGAGCCAACACTGACGACCTTTCACGGCATCGTCCCCGGTCAGAAGGCGTACCCGATCGGGAAAGTGACGCTGCCAGTCACCTTCGGCACTCCGGAAAACTACCGCACGGAGAGGATCGTGTTCGAGCTGGTGAACTTTCGCAGCCCCTACCACTGCGTCTTAGGTCGCCAGGCATTCGCAAAATTCATGGTGACCCCACACTACGCCTACAACATGATGAAGCTCCCCGGGCCAAGCGGCATCATCACCGTCCACGGCGACCCCGACATGGCCGTGGAATGCGAGGACAAAGGCGCCGAGCTCACCGACGTCGTCATCGCCGTGGAGACCGACCACGCGGAGGAGCTCGCGACATACGCGGGCAACATCAACAAGGAGGACCCCACCATCCTGAAGAAACCAACCGCCACGAACTCCACGTTCGAGGCGACCACGCACACCCGCACTGTCGAGCTCGTCCCAGGCGACTCCATCCAGACGGTCACCATTGGGGCGCACATGAGCCTCGCATAGGAAAGTGCGCTCATCGAGTTCCTCCGTGAGAACTGGGACATCTTCGCATGGAAGCTATCTGACAGGCCAGGTGTCTCAAGGGAACTCGCTGAGCACAAACTCAATGCCTACCCCAAAGTGCGACCAGTAAAGCAGTCGCTACGACCCTTCAATGAAGAGTGCCGTCGAGCAATCTCCGAAGAAGTTCAGCGCCTATTAGCCACATGCTTCATCCGGCAAATCAAATACTCCAAGTGGCGGGCAAACCCAGTGCTGGTTCTAAAAAATAACAACACATGGAGAATGTGCATCGACTACACCAACCTCAACAGCGCCTGCCCGAAGGAGGAGTTCGTCCTACCACGCATCGATCAGATCATCGACTCGACCGTGGGATCAGAGTCGCTGTGCTTCCTTGACGCTTACTCTGGTTATAACCAGATCAAGATGGCGATCGAGGACGAGGAGAAGACGACGTTCATTACGCCATTCGGCGCATTCTGCTATACGGCCATGACGTTCGGCCTGAAGAACGCAGGCGCCACATACCAGAGATGCATGCATGAATGCCTAGCGAGCCAAATTGGCCGCAACATTCACGTCTACATCGACGACATGGTGGTAAAATCCACCCGCCAGGACGACCTGCTCGCCGACCTAGCTGAAACCTTTGCAAACCTACGGAGGTACACCATCAAGCTGAACCCCGGAAAATGCACCTTCGGTGTCCCCACCGGACAGCTCCTGGGATATGTAGTCTCCAAGCGAGGCATCAAAGCCAACCCCACCAAGATCAACACCATCGCGCGGCTCGGAAAACCCGAGTGCCTGCACGGCATCTAGAAGTTGGCAGCGCGAGTCGCGGCCCTCAGCCGCTTCATCCCCCGAGTAGGCGAGAAGGCAATGCCCCTCTACCGCCTGATGCGCAAGAACCCCACGTTCCAATGGGACGCGGAGGCCGACGACGCACTCAAAGCGCTCAAAGAAGTGCTACTCGTGGCCCCACTACTCGTTGCTCCACTCGACAAAGAGCCAATGCTCGTTTACGTCGTGGCCTCTACTCGCGTTGTCAGCGCCGTGATGGTCGTCGAATGACCGGAAGAGGGCAAGGAGCACCCCATACAGCGCCCCGTCTACTACATCAGTGAAGTCCTAACGGACTCACGACAGCGCTACCTGCAATACCAAAAACTGGTGTACGTGGTATTTCGAGCACAGCGGCGACTCCCACACTACTTCCAGGAGCACCCAATCACGGTGGTCTCCTCCGCGCCCCTGCAAGACATCATACGCAATCACGAGGCGACCGGGCGAGTCGCCAAGTGGGCTGTCGAAATCGGCGTCCACAACATCAAATACAAGCCCCGCAAAGCGATCAAGTCACAAGCCCTAGCTGATTTCCTCGCAGACTGGGAAGAAGCACAGCAGCCAGAAAAGCTCCCGTACCTCCACTACTGGTCGCTCCATTTCGACGGCTCCAAGAACACCGACAGTGCAGGGGCTGGGGTCATACTGACCTCACCCAAAGGGGACAAGCTCCGCTACGTGCTCCACCTCAACTTCAAGCCCTGCACCAGCAACATGGCAGAATACGAGGCCCTCCTTCACGGCATGAGAGCCGCTAAGGAGATGAACGTCAACCGCCTACGATGCTATGGCGACTCCGACCTAGTCGCCGGCCAAGTCACCAGGACGTGCGATGCCGTCTCCCCAACAATGATCGCGTACCGCCAAGCTGTCGACCAGTTGGAAGGACACTTCGATGGCTACTCCGTCGAGTGGATCGACAGGCGAAAAAATGAGGAGGCAGACACCCTCTCCCGCATCGGATTGACCCGACAAGCGCCACCAGTAGGCGTCTTCCTCAACATCATCCACAAACCATCGGTTAGCCCACCAAAAGAGATCGACGTCGGGATCCCACTACAACCAGAACCGGCCCTAGTCTCCATGGTTGTGGAACCTAGCGACTGGACAGCACCATACGTCACCTTCCTGGAACACAAACTCCTACCGAGCAATGAGACGGAGGCGCGAATGATCGTGCGCCGTTGAAAATCCTTCATCATCATCAACGGCGAGCTCCACAGACGCAGCGTGACCGGCGTGTTCCAGCGCTGCGTATAGCTAGAAGAAGGCCGCAAGATCCTCCAGGACATTCACGCTGGCGACTGCGGCCATCACGCCGGCGCCAAGTCGCTAATCGCCAAGGCCATGCGGCACGGTTTCTACTGGCTCACCGCACACACTAACGCCACCAACATCGTCCAACGATGCGTCGGATGCCAGAAGTACGCCCGCCAGACGCACCTCCCTGGCTTGGCACTCAAGACCATCCCCATCACGTGGCCATTCGCCGTATGGGGCATGGACATGGTAGGCCTATTCAAGAAGGCCCCGTCTGGCTTCACTCACCTCCTGGTCGCAGTCGACAAGTTCACCAAATGGGTCGAGGCCAAGCCGATAAAAAAGTGCGACGACCACCAAGTTCATACGCGAACTCATCTACCGGTACGGCTACCCGCACAACATCATAACAGACAATGGCACCAACTTCGCCAAGGGGGCCATGGCGGAATTCTGTGAAGAACGTGGCATCCGACTCGACCTCACATCAGTCGCCCACCCGGAGTCAAATGGCCAAGCAGAACGCGCCAACTAGAGCGTCCTCCACGGGCTCAAGCCGCGACTCCAGGTGCCCCTCGAGCGCACCCTAGGATGCTGGGTCGACGAGCTCCCCTCTATGATATGGGGGATTCACACCTCCATCAATCGCTCAACCGGGTTCACACCCTTCTTCATGGTGTATGGCGCCGAGGCCGTAATGCCAACTGACCTGGAGCACGACTCACCTCGAGTCGCCAACTACGTCGAGGCGACCAACGAGGTTGCCCGCCAAGACAACATTGATCAACTCGACGAGGCACGTGACCTGGCTCGCTCCCGCATCACCATATACCAGCAAGGACTCCGCCGCTACCACAGCCACCGAGTGCGAACTCGCACCTTTCAGGAAGGCGACCTGGTCCTACGACTGGCCCAAGACAAGAAGGGCATGCACAAACTCTTCCCACCATGGGAGGGGCCGTTCGCCATAGGCCGAGTCCTTGGCAATGATGCCTACTACCTCATCGACATACGGGGTGACAGCCAACTGGAGGTCGGGTTGCCATGGAATGTAAACCTCCTCAGAAATTTTTATACTTAGAGCTTCACATTGTACTCCGCTGGCATATATGATGAAATTCATCCGGATCGCACAAATTGTGTCCACTCGCCATATTCTTGTGCCACTCGCACTCGTACATATTAGCAATACGGTACCTACGGAAGTCAACCTCTGGTCGAGCAACCGGCGCGGCTAAGTAGTGCGGCACAAGGGCACCGGAAATATTCGGGCCTTGGGTCATCCACGAAAACGCCAACCCATAGCCGCCTTTGGAGTCGCCTAGCCCGACTGGCCCACCGGGCCAAGACAACCGGTACATGCTTCTCACAGCGACCTGTCCCTCCCATCCTCGTGCAAAGCGACTCGAACGGTTAAAGTACCACGCACGGGGACTCCATAAAACGGGAACCACCACGCGGCTCGGGAACACACCAAGTAAGAGAGCTGCCTTGGACTCGACAAGCGACTGGCTCTCCGGGCCAGGGGAGGAGACGCGTTACAAACAACGCATTCGCAACCTACAACAGGGATATGACCAACATGGTCGAGCACCACGCTCGGGGACTCGCCTACAAATCAGCCCCACTCGCGCTCGGGGACTCGCCACTCAGAAGACGTGATATATAAAAACAGTGCACAACCAAAACAATACACAAAAGTATACAACCGAGTTATACCACATTAAAGGGCGGACGCGCTCGGCGACTCGTTCAACCAAAAACAAACACACCACACAATCCTAGTCGCAATACGAGTGGATCGAATCCCCTTGACATATATTGCAAAATACTTTATAGCAGTCGCCACTTGGCATACATCGCAAATTGGACAATTACATTGTTTATTCCACCGACCCTGATGAAGAAGCAGTGCCACCCCCTTGACACGAACAAAAGGCTGCCACGGGTTCGTCGGGTACATCGTCAGCGACTTTGACAACGACGACCGGAAGGGCTGGTCCGACTTCATGTCGTGATGCTCCGGCTCGGGGTCGCCAGGCGCCAACACCTCTCCTGATACGGTAACAGATCCCCCATCGCCAAGACCCGATCGGCATAAGGGGCGGCCTTCGCGGTCAGCTTCAGCACCTCTGACATCTCCACCATGCCGGTCGCCGATGGGTAGCCACTCGTCACGTCGTCAAGGTCGAAGTCATTGGGGAAGTGGGCGAGACCTAAGCTCAACGCTGTGGTGGCCCCGCGCCTAAACGCCGAGCGCGTCATTCACTCCACGACGGCAGGCACCTCCTCCAGATAGCGCCACACCTCCATAAGCCCCCTAGGAATAACTTCGGTGGGGGACATGCCCTAAAGAGCCGCTTGGACGCACAACACCGAAGCCGTGGCCGTGTTCACCACGGCAGTCACGCACTGCGAAGCACTGTAGGTCTGCACCACCGGATCGCTTTGGCCTACCACAGCTGCAAAGTCAGGTGTCAGTGAAACTATGAAACCCCCAAATCAGGGACTCGACAAACGGGTCAGGCAAAGATGAAGACTCACCAAGGAGTTTGCGGCAGTTCTCCGTGACGTGCTTCTCCAAGGCGGTTTGCTCGTTGTGCAGCCCCACGATGATGGAATCCGTGGCTTTGCGTTCCTCCTCAGCCACATCAACGGCAGCCTTCGCTCGCTCCTCCGAGGAAACTGAGGCCACTTTCGCTTCCTCCAAGTTCTGGACCAGGGAGGCTATTCGTCCATTCGCCGAGTCCAGCTCGGCGACTGGAACATACCCTTCACGGGCCTTGGAAATCACAGCCGGGAAACCATCTGTAAGAGAAACCATCAGCATGCTGTACACCACTAGTTCACACCCAATAGAGGAAAAGAAAGACAAACAGATACTCACCAATAGTTTCTTGAAGCCGCTGGTTTGCCTCTTGTACTTCGCGCAAGTCACGCTCCAAGCGCTCTCTCGTGTCCTGCCGATCGGTCGACTCCCTTTGCAATCCCTGCAAACAAACAACACACCTCAGCATTTGACAAAACAAAAACCCAGTTCCCAGCTGCTGAAATTCAGCGACCAGGAACTCGGGGACTGGAGAAGGAGAAAGAAACTCAATTACTAGCCGCCGAAATTTAGCGACTAGGAATTCGGGGACTAGAGAGGAGCAAGAAGTTCAGTTCCCAGCCGCTGAAATTCAGCGACTAGGAACTCGGGGACTAGGCATACCTGAATAGTAGCGTCGAGCATCCTGTGAAGTTCTCCGGCGTCAGTCGACGGGATCATGAAGGAAGTGCGCCCGCGGCCGGACCCAATGTTCGCATCCACGACCTCTGGACTCTGTGGAGACTAGGTGTCTGCCACACCTGGAAACCCCTCGCCATGAAGCACGGGAACGTCGCCGACGCTCTGGCGGGGGCACTGGTCGTCAGGGCCAGTGCTTCCAGCACGGACGTAGCCAAGACTGCTTCCGATCATGTCGCCACCACCTCTTCGGCGACTGACGCAACATCTGGCTCCGCGGCGCTGTCCTTGGCTGCAGCGTCGTTGGCACCCCCTTCTGCTTCTTCGCGACTTCTGCGGTCGCCACATCTCTGGTGGCCTTTCTCTTCTTGGGGAGGTCGCCCTCCCCCGTGGGGGCGGCCGGTGGAATCTTAGCCACCGAAGGACGGCCAATCTTCTTGGCCCCAGACTTGCACGAGTTCCCACAATCAATATAACGATAATACAAATAGAGCAAGGCGAATCGGGATGAAGGAGCAGTACTCACTTAGCGACCAGGAGGACGCGAAGCCTGGTGCTGATGTGGGCGGGCTTGTCCAACTCAGG
The DNA here is from genome assembly GCA_916181665.1 of Avena sativa. Taxonomy (NCBI): domain Eukaryota; kingdom Viridiplantae; phylum Streptophyta; class Magnoliopsida; order Poales; family Poaceae; genus Avena; species Avena sativa. The sequence continues at coordinate 693,286,099 of OV702289.1, forward strand.
ACCCAACTTGCGGGTGAGCCCCCTTTCGAAGACGTCTGAAGCCCACGATGAAGCCACAGTCACCGGGATATCCGGCTCCGACGCGGCCGCCCTAGACAGCTACGGTGACTTGGATGTCATCGCCTTAGCCTCTTCTTGGCCTGGAACCCCCGAGGCCGTCGGCGCAATCGCTGCCAGGGGAACCTCTACCACTACCTCCGTGTCCTTGCCCTCCAACCCCTTTGTCAGGACTGCATCCTTTGGGACCTTGTGCGAGACTTCGGGGGAACCTTCATCATCGGAATCGTCATCCGACTCAAACACCACCACCGATTTGGACGGCGACGTGGGCCTCTTTGTTGGTGACTTGGGCTTGCATGCGGGCTTTGATGGTGTAGCAGTACACCGGGACGTGTGCTCCTGTGCGACCTCGTCGCCTCCGTCATGTTCGTCCAGGCTGCGGCTCGCCTCGAACTCACGTTGTTTCTGCATGCGGGTCTTGCGAGCCACATGCGCTGGGGGAGGAACCTCTCCTCCTCCCTGTCGCTGTCGGAAGAATCCCCCTCGGAGTCTTCCTCCAGTTCCTGGGGAACCTCTTCATCGAGCGGGGGGAGCCAACCCTCCAACACCTGAAAAAGCTGAGAACCACCACGAGTAAAACACCAAACGCGGAGACTGAGAACTGAGGTACGGGCATAGCGACTAGGAAAAGAACTTACTGTGGGGGCTTCGTTCTTCACAGGAGTGTACGGGGCGAGCCCAACTGCCACGTTGGTGAACTCTGCATCGGTGATCTTCTTTAGGGCGGCCTTGTAGTCCTTGGCCTCCCATGATTCTTTGCTGGTTCGGGAGGGGTCATGCTTCCCTCTGTATTCATACATCCAGTGCGGCCGAGCCGCCAGCGGAACCAGACGCCGCCCGAGCCAGCAGTTGTAGAGGTTGATTGGAATCAACCCCTGGTCCTTCAGCTTCTGGATCTGGTCCACGACGGCCATCCGCTGGTCTTCGGGAAGCTTCTTCGGTGCCAACCGTCGAGGCTCGCTCCTCTCGGCGACGAACTCGAGAAGAGCCACCTCGCCGGAGGGAGTGGCTTCTTTAACGTAGAACCATGTCTTCTTCCACTCACTGGCGGCCTTCTTCGGCAGGAGGAGCTTGACGAAATTGGCCTTCGGCTTCATCTGGAATGTGACGCCACCTGCAGCAAACATCAAGCCACTGGACGCCTCATGCCCGATGCGGCCGTGGAAGAGCTCCAGCCACAGCGGGAAATACGGCCTGCAGCCGATGTAACATTCGCAGAAGGCGACAAAGATCGCCAGCTGCTCGATGCTATGCGGACCGAGATCCGATGGCTTGATCGTGTAATACGCGCAGAAGTGGCAGAAAAAGAGTGAAGTGGGGAATTCCAAATCCCTCTCAAGATGGCTGGGGAAACAGATGAATTCGCCGGGTCGCGGCTTTGGCTCGGTCTCGGAGGAGGGGGAACCCGCCAGTTCCCCTTGCGGAGTACTCCAACATCCTCGAAGGATTTAAGCTAGCTGGTGGTACACTTGGATTTTCCCCATGAGCCTTTGGGAGGCGCCATCGAGTAGGATGTGGAATCGCATGATGCGGAAAGGACAAGTCGGAAGGATGTAGGCAGGGAGATTGGAGACAGGAAGAACGAATGAGGAATAATGAAGAATGCGGAGAAGGTCTGCAGAGCTGAACCATCACTCCCCTTATATGGGAACGCCACCCGCCAAAATCGGGATAACCATTACTCACGGTAATTGCGCCGAAGTTACCGTTGGGAATTCCAACGGATAGTTTGACTAGATTTGACGGTCCAACTCCTTTATTTCACCCGCTACCCGCCAGTCTTTTCCACTCACCGAGACGATGACTTGGCAGCAGTAACATTCATTGGGATGGCGAATGGAAACATGGGGAAATTCTCCTTGGTTCTGATGGAGTCCATCGCCGATTCGACTGGATGCCCAAATTGGGCTCGCCTACTCCGAACGCCAAAAGGATGCCTGCGCCTGCATCAACGATGGCCTTGGGGACTACTGATGGGGATATGCCAAAGGGGGTATGCCCAGCAGGACGTTCCGATTGGGCCGAAAGGCCTATGAGTGCGCCTGGAGGATGGCGACTGGACTACAATGGAAGGAGAGGCCCGACGACTAGCGACTGGAAGCTCATGAGTGTAACAGAAGCCCAGTAGGATTAGGTCAAAACCTCTGAATCCTTATCTTGTTCGGTTGTAACTTGTAAACCCTAGCGAGGTGCCTCATATATAAACCTCCCTAGGGTATCCTAGAGACTCACGTTCCATCATACACCCCCTCAAGCGACTCGCTGCATAGCCGCCGAGCTCGCCACCCCTGTAACTTGCTCTCTAATAATCTAATCTAGCAGGAGTAGGTCTTTACCCTCTGGGGGGCCGAACCTGGGTAAACCCATGTGCATCCGCCCCCATCTCGCACCACAGATGGCCGCCCACTCTTCCTCACGAACACTCAATTGCTGCCAGTGGCAGCGACTGCCGTGGCCATTTCCACGACAGTAAGACCGTTTGCTTCGGCTTTCTCATCAATGTCCTGCAGTAAAGCCATTTTCTTTGATTTATCACGCCATTCTTTGCCAATCATTTTTCACCAACGTGTATAAGTAATGTGTTATCGAACACAACATGTATATGATAATCGATGCATAACATGTACACGATCACCGACGCAAGCAAGAGGGCAATTTGGACACCAAAAAACTATTGCGACCATGTCATCAAACATTTTGCTTGCCATCAGCATTGCACATACGTCTCGGTTCGCGGTGAAATGAACCCACAGAGACATGACATCATGGAGACGAGGTAACACGTCCACACATTGTGCTGACTAAATAGACAGGGTAACACGTGTATGAAGAGAATACAGTAACATGTAGAGATTAGTGCAGGCGTTGGAATAGTGTTTTAGGACAGATAGTTTACCCATCTTTCTCATCGGCGTCCTACTTCCAACTATGCCCCGGGAAGCGCAAAGAGAAGTCAATTAAAAAAATACACATAGGCCTTATTGGCACTATCCAAATTGAGTATCAGGACAAGCACATAAAACAAAACCTACTTGCCAATGTCCAAACTAAATAACAAGACAAGAGCAAACACTTGTCAAATTCCAATCTACGCTGAAGGTAGAGAAGCATGGGTTTGACCACCGAAAGTGATCATGCCACATGCACTAAAAACAACCTACAAAGACAGTTTCACTGATTCCCAAGCATATCACACATCGAATGCATGTGTGAGGTGTTAGTACCACAGGGCTCAGGGAACACTATAAATAGCTTGACACCCCTGGCCCTAGAGCTCACAACTCACTTGGTTAGCTCAGACCAAAAACACACACACTCTAATCAGAGAGAGACTTGAGAGAGAGAGAGCTAGAAGTGAAGGAAGAACAACAAGAACAAGAGGAATAATAACTAGACCAAGGAGGAATAAGAAGAAGGATCCACTATAGATCTTCATCAAGCTTGTTAGGAATTCTACAAAGGTTTAGCTAGATCCCTAGGAGTAGTAGTAGAGAAATACAATTAGAGAAGAGATGAGAGTGGGGAATTAGTATAATAGTAGATACAATCTAGCCAGCAACTAACGCTAACCAGAAACACACAGTTAACACATCCATATACTACATACTATCTAAAACTAAAACCCTAGATCATATATCTGATCTAGAGGACCCATAACTTATCAAATGATCTTTTGATCATCAAGATCTGCAAGTACACCCTAATTACACCCAAGAATAGTAAAAACACATCAGCAATCTAATTACAAGCCAACAAATCACCTAACTAATAATATAAGACAACACGAACAACAAGAATGAAATCAGAGATCAAATCACATTAATAAGTAACAACTACGAAATCATGTGTATGCAGGTATCTATAAAATTAGTAGAAGCAAACAATTCTAGCATGCATGACAATACAAAACCTACCCTTGATTGAAGCATCCTTGTGTGGGTCATAAATAGTTTAGGATTATCTTAATTACAGTCAGAACTTCCCTAGTTCTTCACAGTCTATAAAAATAGAATACTAATATAAAATGTTTATGGTTAGTAACAAATGCCTATCCATTAGCTAACCTAAGAAATACCTGGGAATTCTCTTAACTAGATTGACAAATCAAGAAAACATTTAATTTTAAGCGTACATACGTCTACTGATTAAAATAAGGAACACAACATTAGAAAAATTCCACAAATGCTTCGATGAACAATCATCCAAACTGGAGCATCTTCTCTTTATATAAGAACACCTATATATAGTAACATGGACAAAAGAATTAAATTACAAGGACCTATTTAGCTAGTAATCATCAACCAGTGTCAAGCAACCCAACCAATGTAGCCTTAGTAGTTCATCTACTAAAATCAACTACATTGTGTTCTATGCACTAATGTTCATCTAGGATGAACTAAATCACAAAACCTAATTAAGGCAACAATAGAGCACCACTTAATTTAATAAACATTAGGGCAAGACCATGTACTAATAACATTACCACTACAACTAATTTAGCACATTATAACTAGTCCTATTCATCAAGATGTGATGAATAGGAGATGAAATTGCAATCCTAAACCTAATCCTAAGTTGAAACCATGCATCATCTCGAAGGCTAGTCATAGAGGAACTATACCTGAACCGTAATGAAGTAGTGGTCGTAGTTGAGGTAGATCGTTGATGGGGGGAAGGGGAACCAACCAGGCCTACCACTACGTTGTGGTAAGGGGCACTGATGAGTGCATATTTGCATCATGTTTTATATTATTATTTTGCATTGTAGATGTAGGATCTTCGTATTTTATGGCGTTCCCATGCACATTTTATGTCTGTTTTCACCAGGATCAGGATAGATGATGGATCCAATGGATACAATTCTTGGAGCAGTTGTACTGTGGAGAAAAGAAGTAAAAAACAATGTAAATCGCTTATTTGTGAAATATTAATAATACCAGAAGAAAACTAGAAGCGAACAAGGGAGGCAGAGAGCGTAACGACAAACTATACGGGTGGAGCAAATTCTCTGACTGTATAGCTCTAGCCGTATAGTTGGCGCCGCCTCCGCCTCGTCAAATAGTTTCACCCCGTGCAATTGGTTCGGGGAGACGACATACAGAACATCAGAAATCGCAGAAACCTCACCTTCGGAAGGCATCTAGAGGGGGAACTCATCCACCAGGGATCCATCTTCGCCCTGCGCGGATCCAGGAGGCTAAGGCATCGATCTTCATCATCCACCGCTGCATCACCACCATCTCCATCCATCCCATCTACATCTTGTCTAGATCTTGTTGTAATTCCTATACTCGTTGTGGATTTATACAAGTACTATTCATCTATGCTTATTTCCATTATCATTGCCATGATGTTGATTGCCTCCATGTCTGAGTAGATCATTAGTTCTTGGGGAGATGGAGAAACCCTAGTATGAGATTGAAATAAGATAAAGTCTATTATGATATTCATCGTTGTGACCATGTGTTAGATTTTCTACATATTGATGTTGAGAGAAGTCGACCTCTCAATATTTGGCTCTGGTGGGGACTTGATGGAGGAAACTACTTGTTGGTAGACGGAGGCGTGTTAACACTTACAGTGACTATAAAGCTGTTGGCACCCCTTACGTATCAACTTGGGAAAGCCAGGAAACTCACGAAACACTATCCATGCCATGGGATACATCCTACGGGATTACGTCCCTTAATAGCGCAGTAAGTTGATTGATGTCGATTGCTAACTGTTGTGGTTATGAGGATGATGTGAGCAGCAGTTGTTGCCTATTCGTCCAAATACGGAGTTCCTCCCACACATACACAGTTGAGAATGTTCATGATGATAATATTTATCTTAGATCTTTACAATACTAGTGGTGTATCTGCTACTCCCTGAGAATGCCTTTTCCCCTACTGCAGTTCCAATCTCTCTTATATACGAGATACTTACTTTCTGTACTCAGTTATTTTACTTTACTTTATTTCTCTTATACCCAAAACCCCAAACCACCTTTTTTACACAATACTCGCATTTTATCTTGTCACTTAGAACTTTATCTAGCATTTCTATCGTAATATTTATTTCAAGAGTTATTAGACTTCAGACTCCTGCTCCCTGTGGGATTGATATCTTTTTTTTGAAACTAGCTACAAACGATCTGTGCTCTTGCAGTCATCAAGCTAGTTTCTGGCACCGTTGCCGGGGAGCTAAGCGCTGTAGGTCTTTTAGTTTTTGCTTATTTATTTTTGTCTTGCTAAATTTTGTTTTGAGTTAGAGGTATCCACCAACATGATGGAGTTTGAGCATATGACTAGTGCTAACCCACTCAACCACTTTGGGAAGCCCTATGATATTTATAGAAGAGACAATTCTAATGAGAAGACAATGGGGTTTGAAATAAATCCTCTACTACTTAGTATTCGACATAAGAAGCAATTTACTGGAGATGAAGAAGATCCTGATCCATATAAGCATACTGCATGTTTTAAAGATATATATGTGTCACTTTCTATTGATGGGATATACCGCTGATGAGGTAAATGTTAAACTTTTTAGTCAGCCTTTAACTAGTACAACTCTCTCATGGTATAGATCTCTACCACCTGAAGCCACTACTACTTGGGATAATCTAGCCTGTGAATTTCTAGCAAAATATTATCCATTATCAAAATCTTTTGGAATCAGGCATCTTATAATGACTGGAAGAATCGTTCTAATGAAGGACTAGTAAGAGCTTATATTAGATTTAAAGATTTAATACGTCTATGTCCTCATCATGATTTGCTTGAATGGTATTTACTACATATCTTTTATGACGGTTTAATTGAACCTAATAAAATTGAACTAGACTCTTTCGTAGAAGGAGCCTTTATGAATCTTCCTATACCTAAAGCTTGGGCTTTACTTAATAGAATTCGTGATCATAGAGTTTCATGGAATTTTGGTCTAGGAAGTGAAGGAGGCATAGAAATAGAACATGATTGTATTCATGACTATAATAAAAAAGGCCATGTTAAAGAATTATCTAAAGAACTTTATTTGGATTCAGATCTTGTGTTGCAAGTTGTTAAAGCTTTTACAGAACATATAAAAGCTCCAAAGGAGGGTCCAGTCAAGTATGATCCACCACCCAAACCCGAGAAGAAAATAGAAGATAAAGCAACACTGGCCTCCCTAGAACCAATATATGAAATGCCTTTCCCTAACACTGCACAAAAGCATATTCTTGAATATGAATAGGTCAAAGCAATACAGGAGAAGAAGGAAGAGGAAAGCATGCCAGAAGTCGTGGAACATCTGGAAGAAACCAAAGATGAAGAGGTAACCAAGGAAGCAATTATGGCTATGTACTCACACTATAACATAGTTGAACTTGATGGAGAGACTTCTGTATTGGTTGAAGGTAAAACAAAGGTAAACAATGTGGGTAAGCCTATTCTTCCCTGTATATTCAAAGAAACCTCTCATTACGGTTTATGTGATCTTGGCACCGAAGTTAATGTTATATCTTATGATTTTTACTTAGAAATAAAAGAAGAAATAGAACCATCTACAATTGAAAATACTGATATAAAAATTATGTTAGCCAATAAAAACCTTAGAATTCCAATGGGAGTAGTTGACAATGCAACTTTCATAATTGGCAACAAAGATTTTCCTATTGATTTTGTAGTTGTTGATATGCCAGCTGACACTCTTTGCCCAAGTATATTTGGAAGGGACTTTTTGGGTGATATAGGTGCCTATGTTGACTTCAAGAAGGAGATTGTGTCTCTTAAGCTTGGGGGAATGGAAAACAAATTCCATTTCTCCAAATTTAAAGACATATGTCCACACACACAAGAAGAAGAGAGAACTATTGAGGAAATGGCGGCTCTTTTCTTAGGTAATCAAGAAGAATAAATGGATGAAGATCCAAATTATGAAGAAATAATTATGGAGGACAAGTCCCTAGGAGAACTAGAAAATGAATTTGATTCACTACCCGTTTTGGGACCTCCAACTGACGAGGCTTTTGAAGAGCCAGAGAAGAGAGGGGACGAGGAATTACCACCCCAGAGTTGAAGACTTTACCATAAAATATTAAATATAGGTTTTTAGATGATACTAATAAATTCCTTGTTATTATTAGTGTTAAACTTTCAGGAGAAGAAGAAGAACTCATGAAGATACTTAAGGAGCATCGCCAGGCCTTTGGGTACTCAATGGATGACTTCAAGGGCATTAGCCCCATGATAGCCGTCCATCGAATATTCATGGAAGAAGGTGCTAAACCAGTTGCATAATTCAATAGAAGACTAAAGCCTGAAATGAAAGAAGTGGTAAGAAAATATATTGTACGCCTATTGGACGCATGTATAATATATCTCGTTAAAGAAAGTGAATGGGTAAGTCATGTTCACTGTGTTCCTAAAAAGGGCGGTTTTACTATTGTTCCTAATGAAAACAATGAATTGATACCTACTAGAACTGTTGTTGGGCATATGATGTGCATAGACTTCAGGAAATTAAATAAAGAAACTAGGAAAGATCACTATCCATTACCGTTCATAGATCAAACCTTAAAAAGGTTAGCAAACCATACTCACTTTTGTTACTTGGACGGATACTCTGGTTTGTCTCAAATAGCTGTTCATCCGCATGACCAACTTAAAACAACTTTCATTAGTCCTTACGGTTTACATGCTTACCGACGTATGCGCTTTGGTTTATGCAATGCTCCAGCTACTTCTCAAAGATGCATGACTGCTATTTTTGCTGATTTTATAGAACTTATAATGGAAATATTTATGGATGACTTTTCTGTCTATGGAACTTCGTTTATAGTTGTTTAGATAATCTCGAAAGAATTTTGCAGTGTTGTGAAGAAACTAATCTCGTTCTAAACTAGGAGAAGTGCCATTTTATGGTCAAAGAAGGTATAGTCCTTGGATACCAGGTATCAGGTAAGGGAATTGAAGTTGATAGAGCTAAGGTTGAAGCAATAGAGAGAATGCCACCACCTAGAGATATTAAAGGTATAAGAAGTTTTCTTGGTCATGTGGGTTTTTATAGAAGGTTCATTAGAAATTTCTCTGGAATATCTAAACCTTTGACAAACCTCTTGCAAAAGGGAATGAGATTTAGTTTTGATGATAAGTGTCTTGAAGCCTTTGATAAACTCAAAAATGCTTCATCTCGTGCTCCTACTATTAAACCACCTATCTAGGATACAACCTTTGATTTAATATGCGAAGCTACTGATGATGTTGTAGGAGTAAATCTAGGAAAACGTATTGGTCATAGATTTAATATTATACATCATGCTAATAGAACTCTCAATGGTGCTCAAAAGAACTACCCTAAGGAAGAAAGGAACTTTTTGCTGTATTTATCTCTTGTGATAAATTTCGTTCCTATATAGTTGATGCAAAGGTAAGAGTTCACACGGATTGTGATGGCTTAAAAGAACTCCTTGAAAGGAAATACCATAAGCCAAGGCTGATCCATTGGATTCTTTCACTTCAAGAATTTGAGCTACAGATTATGCAGAGGCAGGAAATAAAGATGTTAGATGCAGTGTCCATGTTTTGCCCCACAAGACACCAAACTTATTGAGAGGAACTTTAGTCATGGTGATTTTCGCTTACGAGAATTATTCAATGAACTAAGGTCAATTCCTCCAAAAGAGAAGAAGTCTTTGTTATGGGAGGAATTTTCCATCCTCGAATAAACAATGGTAAGTGCAAGGTAAGTGTTTTTTACCCAAATAAGTGATTTATTTTCACAGTTCTTAATCTTAAAAATTCTGCCTTTGAATTCCTTGTATTTTTCTGAAGTTTTAGAGGGGTTTTTCCAACTATACGGGCGGAGCTATACGGCCAGAGAGGTAGCTCCCACCATATAGTTGGTCGTTAAACTCTCTATACCATCTTCGTGAAATTGTTTTCGCTATCTGAGCCTATACGATCGCAACTATACAACCGAAGCCAAAAATACCGGCCGTATAGTTGGTCATTAAACTCTCATATGGTTTTGCTTTTGATGTATGTATCTATACGGTTGCAACTATACGACCAGAGCAAAAATTCCGGCCATATAGTTGGTCATTAAACTCTCAGACACTTGTTGGTTTTGATGTCTGTATCTATACGGTCGCAACTATATGACCAGAACCAAAAATTCCGGCTGTATAGTTGGTCGTTAAACTCTCAGACACTTTTTTCGTTCGATCTTTTGTTTACTGTTCATAAAAAAAATGTTATTGTCGGTTCCGAGCTGTGATTTAATCGACCTGGACTCGAGATATTTGGAAATATCTTCCCAGAACCAACTATACGGCCGAAGCTATATGAGCCATGCTCGTATAGTTGGTCGTTACACGACAGGACACTTCCAAATCCATGATTTCTTTTCCTGTTTTGTTTGGATTCTTTTCTTGGGCGACAATTTGGTGTTTCTCACGAGTTTTACCGACCTCTGACCCCCCTTATATACTGCCATTGTCTCTCTCTATAATCATAATCTCTAGAAATAGAACTACTTCTTATTCACACGAAAGGACTCTCAACCAAGGGATAAAAGTCAAGAAGAAAGGCTCCCATGGAAACCAGGAGCAATAGCGAGCAAGGGAAGGAGATCAAGGCCATCCCTATAGAGTTCCTCAACGCTGACCATGGGTGTTGGAAGAGGGATTTGAAGGCTCTGGAGTTGAGGATCGAAGAGGTGGACAAGGAGAAGCCAGGGACACCCAAACACCTCCAATTTCTGCGACTTTATCTTGATAAACTAGATGAAGATATCAAGCGGACAACCGAACCAAGTTTTTCCATGAGTCTTAAGGTGCTACAAACACTTCAGGATAACAATGAGTTCATTAAGGAACAAGTAAAGGTGCTGGAGAGGAACAATCTTTTCTACAAGCTACGTATTAAAGAATTAGAAGCTATCAATCAATCCCTCTGCCTCAGGCTGGCCCGTGAGGAGAAGATACCATGTGCCATGGTACCACAGTGATCTACAACAATCACGGCATCAAATAATTACAAGGGATTATTTGATCCCGCATCGCTTGATTCCAAGCTTGGGGAGATCTTTAAGACCTTGTAATCTATCCTGTAAGTTTTATTACTACTTTTGCATGAGTTCAATAAATAAAGCTTGCAACATTAGAATTCCCTTTAGGAATAGTCGATCCCTTTTATGAAATTCTGAGTTTATTATTATATATGGAGCAATATTGAGTTTGTGTTTGCTTTATTGATATATGAATGGCTTGAGTATAATTTTACTTGCACTTGATGATAGCAATAGGAGTCTTCCACACCATTGGTATTAATAAAACATCTAAAGATAATTTAGTCAATATGTTGTAAGTCTATGGTTTGATTTACAAAGAAAAATTATCTACACAATTAAGTTGAAGAAGAAACCTTGAATAAAGGAAAATAAAGTGCTATCAAAATAGAGTGGGAACAAGTCGAGGTAGAATCTTCAAGTCATAAGAATGCTTCATATATAGTTGTAATTTGGTAATTGAGATCGTTAAACTTTGAATTCCTACATGAAGTGGAATATATGGCTAGCTCCTTTGCACAACACTTAAACAAAAGTGTGAGCATATATATATATATACAAAAGAAAAGAAAAACAAGAATAAAAAGAGCGAGTGTGCAAAGAGCAAGTAGGCATATACCACTGAGTTGTAGTATGACAAAGAGATACTTTTGAGATTCTAAATCCCAAGTGAATACGCTAATCCTAAAACACTTGGGACTACCTCATTAACTCATTCAGTTGAACCAGATTCTTTTACAATATGTTGAGATTCATCTTTTATGAACTATTGATTACTAAGGTTTGGAAGCCTTCTAATACTATTCTGATGGTTCGAGTAAGGTACTATTCATGACACTACAAGAATCTGGGAAATTCATGACGATTTGATATCGTCGTGGATGAGGGCCAAAACATCGTAGATGGCCATCCATGACGAATTCTGCGACAAAAAATAGGTCACAGACCTCACGTCATAATTCAATCCTAGACGTTTTTTTTGTCTGAAAACGTCATGGCCCGTCCGTGACGTTCCTCCAATTTCATCACGGCAAACCGGACCGGCCCGGCCTAGTCTCGGTCTGCATGACGTTTTTATTTCGTCATGAACAATGCCACGTGGCAGATGGCACCACGAACTGTCGTCAGCGATGTTTGCTGACGTCATTGTTCACCATCTACGACGTCATCTACTTCTTGACGTTTTTTTCCGTCATGGCCTGATTCCGCTAGCACCGTTTGCTGACGTCATCCTTTCATTTGCTTATGTCATCCTTCCCATTTCGTTGTGCTGGCGCAGACGAATTTTGTTTTTGTCACGACAATAAGCTGGCCCGCTTACGCATGGCTGATCGTTAGGGCGACACATCGACAAATAGGAAGGAAAGACGTGGTCCATCTGTAGCGCGAATCATGTACCAATGAGAGTTGGACGCGTATCTTGAACGCATGACGAACTCAATTCGTCAGGGCAGAAGAGATGATGTTCTTGTTTCGTCGAGGATGTTGACAAGTGAAAGTGCGCCACATAGGCATCTATTGGTGACAGAAATATTTTCGTCAACTAAACAAGCATGACATTTTCATTTATGTCGGAGAACAGTGTGGGCAATTTTGCTAGATTGCACCGTCCAGATCAAAATGACAGAAATTGCAGGGCACATGTTTCAGGGGACATAAATAGGTTCGCACATAAGTTTCCAACAAAATAAAGAAAAGAGCCTAACCAGCTTTCAGTCACACCCGCAGTTCACTTACACGATATAGCTACGAATTGCTGAAGTGATGCATTTATAAGGTCTGCGAAGTTCACAAGTGCTTTCCGCACTTCATTCCTTTGCTTCTGTCTCCTTCAGCAATGATGCAATGTGTCTGCTCCGTGCCTCATTCGCTGCTCTCTTAGCCAAAAGTTGTGCTTCAAGGAGAGAGCTAGTTGGTCTTGAAGCATGGGTGCTTTCATCAGTGGAAGCAAGGGGTTGATCCTCAATGCCATCTTCTGTAGTAGATGGCGCCACCGTGCTTCCAATGGGTGCCTGGCAGTTATAGAAGCAAACATTAGAAAACTAGCAAGCAAATTCCAAGCACACCTTCATCGACAAACAGGGTGTTGAATTATACGAAGATGACAAAGATGGACCTGGTATAGCTTCTTCCACACTTCCTGTGCTTCCTTTAGGGCTTCTGCCTTGCCATCTAGTATCTCTGTCTACAACCCCACAGTGGTACTGCATAGTATCGCATTCCCTGCTCTCTTAGCCCCGAGTTGCACTTCAAGGAGAGTCTTGGTTGGTCTTTAAGAATGGATGCTGATGTCTTGTGACATCGCATAGTGCACCGTGTTGGTGGAAGGAGGTTGTTCAGCCTCAGTGATATCTTCTGTACCATTAGGTGCCATCTTTCTTTCCTTGGTTGCCTATTGAGTTTTAGGAATAGAATCAAACCTTAGAAAAATAGCCAGCAAATTACAAATGATCATACTCATTTCAGAGACAAATATGGCATTGAAATTTTGGAAGATGAGAAAGATGACCAGTATCTGGAGGGCTTACTGTTGCTTTTTTCACACTTTGAGTGGAGAAGCCCCGGCTGTCATAGAAAAACAAGTCACTACGATAAGGTTGTCTATTTCTTGTTTGCCTGTTTATTAGACAACGGGCCTACACAAAGAGAGAGCATAGAGTATAAGAGGTAGTCCTGGTTAAACACAAACAGGGGGAAGTTGAGTAGACAAGACTTGACCTGGTTCCTGGGGTCAGTCCAAGAATCAACAAGTTTGCACCACTCTGCATTGTTCATGTGTTCAACAGGAGAAATCCTTGTTACTTTATTCAGTGGGAGGGGGTCAAAAACTGCTTCTTCAGGAGATGCCTTTGAATTCTTCCGTGCCTCATTAACTACTGGTTGCAAGCAACCTGCACATCTAGGTGTGATGCATCCATGACAAACTTTTTCTGAAATAAAACATCGTGCAACAGCCTCTGCTTGAATAGTAATAAGAAGAAAAGGGCAGTTGAGTCACAGAACATACGAAAACTCTGTCGTAGAACTCTTCTCTGACATCCGGCCTCTCCTTGTACTCTTTCCAGCGGGGAAGATACGCATACCAGTCATGACTGTTTTTGCACACTCAGTGGCGAACTTGGAAGCAATAGTTCTTCCTGGAGGAATGGCAAATGGAAGCTTTCCACCTTTGAACACGTTCTCACGTTGCGTCCCCATGTTTTTTTCCCTCAAGACAATTTGAGAATCATCATGTTTAATAGTATCTTCAGAAGGATGATGGCCAAAATCATCTACAAACATATAATGTGGAGTTAGTGTTCTACCATATAATAAGTGCCATTCAAACAATATAATGTGCTTTCCTTGGGGAGTTGGTTGCTTGCCTGGGGCAGCTATCTGCTCGTCTTGGACTACTGTCTTCCTGCCATGGAGTGCTGCCATCTCGATTTGGGCTGCTACCTTCTCTCCTCGAGCATCAGGATCTGCAGGACTCTGAGTTTCTTGCGAAGAGGTCGCAACACTTGGCGGTCTTGGTGGGCATCGTGGAGAACTTGGAGGTGGAAGTACTTCTGGCGGATTCCCCATGGACCTGGTATGTCTCGTACTTTCTGTCGAGGCAGCCATGCTAAACGAGACGCGCTTCCGAGAAGCTGATCCACCACCAGCAGCCATCCTTGTCATGATGACAGGTTTCTTCTTATATTTCCTCTTCCTAGTCTACACAATTCAAAGGTAGTCAATTCGGGATAATAAAAAAGCACAACATATATGGAAAATTAAGTAATGAAATAATTACACAAAAGATGAGTAGGCAAGTAAGGGGCAACCTCTAGCTCATCCCCCTCCTCTTTAGGATAATAGTTCGATCCAGAGCCTTCATCCTTGCTCTTTTTAGGGGAGAATTCAGTGGGAGATGGATAAACAAGGGGCCTAAGACCCATTTTTTGCATCCGCGCATTGTTTCTCGTGATGTTTTCCAGCCGTCTTTCTTCCATGGAATGCCATTGTGGTTCTATCATGAATAAAAAACTCTTTAGTAAGCTACAAAAAATATAACCTATGTCCTATGGTATTGATTTTTCTATACTAATCATAATGTCCAATAGTAGATTATGAGGAACTTCTACTCTGAATCTCATATCACAAGACTAACGATGAAGCAGCCAAAGCAAAGCAAGAGACAAGACGATGAACAAGCTGGATAATTCACCAATTGGTTGCAGTAATAAGTAGAGTGGGACAATAAAACATAAGAAGGATAAGCAAGAATAGTGCAATTAAACAGGAAACATAACCTACTGTACTAACTATTCTATAGAAATCATCATGTGACAGCTCACTATGATCAATTTCTACTATGATCATAAGGCATATGATGAAGGAGCCAAACTAATGCAAAAAGGCAAGATAATGCAACCTTTATCACACGCAAACATATCATAAGCCGAAATAGTATACACGCAGTTAAAGAGGATAATCACAATAAAACATAAGAAGGATAAGCAACTATCCTGCAAATAAACAAAATATAACTTATGGTGCTGATTATTCTATAGTAATCATCATGTAATAGAGTCCACTATGAGCAATTTATACTCTGACCAAAAGACATAGGATGAAGCAGCGAAACCAATGGAACAACCAAGATAATGCAAACTGATCATAAGTCGAATACTCTGAATCTCTCTTGTCAATTGGTTGGCTGGTTGCACTAATAAGTAGGGAAGGATAATTAAACATCAGAAGGATAAGAATCTTTCATGCAATTAAAATAGGCAATTAAACAAGTCATGACATATGATGTTGATTGTTTAATAGTAATCATCATGTAAAACAGACTACTATGAACAATTTATACTCTGGTCATCAGACATGTCATGAAGCAGTCAAACTCATGCAACGGACAGGATAATGCAACCCTGGTCACAAGACTTGTAAAATCACAAGAAATTTCATAGGCAGAACAAATAAAGTAGAATAACTGCAACCAAAAAGGTAAATTGGTGGCATGAACAGGATAATGAACAACATTTCTCAGGCAAAGTAAAAAACATGAGAATCGAGGATGAGCGTGTTTCCTTGCCTGCAGGCTGTAGGGACTTTTTGATACCGTGTTTGTTGCAGTGACCCGGGGCACGTGGCATCGATCTGGATGGCAAGGTAGCAGACCTCGTCGACGAGGTGGGCAACGAGGTGGACGAGCCTTGTCAGTGTGGTGACGGGCCTTGTCAGCGAGGTGGACGGCGAGCTGGACGGTGAGGAGGACGGCGAGCTAGATGGGGAGATGGACGGCGAGCTGGCCGACTTTGCGGGTGAAGTGTACAGCGAGGTGGTAGAAAAGGTCAGCCGACTGTCGGCGAGGTGGACAACCGGCGAGGTTGATGGACGCGGTGGAAAACCGGGACGGTGAGGAGGGGCTAGGGTTTGTGTGCTAGGGTGATGGAGAGGTTACTACTAGAAGGACAGACGGAGACGAGGTGATTAAAGGTAGATGGCGGAGGGATGGACATCGGCGAGGGGAAAAGGGGGAGGATGGCGGGGAGGACGGTGGGAAGGGCGAGGGGAAAAGAGGGAGGACAGCGGCGCCGAGGGCGGTGGGGAAATTTGGATCTGTCTCATTTCGGCGAGGGGATAAAAAGGGTGGGAATAGATTACGTAAATGACCTTTGCGCGAATGCTTGGGTGGCGTTGTGCGGGTAGGCTCAAACGTAATTGTAGATCGAGAAATTTTTGTTTGCGTAGAAACTCTCCTGTGCTGGCGCCAAATTTCGCGTGGGCGGGAGGATCTTACCTAGAAATTTGGGGTCGGTGTCCTGGCCGTTGGATGAACGATGGAGGGTTCAAAAAATTAACCATATTTTAGAAAGTCTTCACTCAAAAGAGCCTTGGTGAAGAAAACTATAAATTATTAATGAATAAATCTTGAAAAAATGCAATAATGTGGACTACTAGTTTATATTCTGGCTTGTATAATGATCTCAGGAGAGGCAAGTATTTTGGATAGAATATTCAAATTTATTTATAGATAAGATTCAAAATGTGGTTTATTTTGATCAATGGATTTCTCCAGATTAGGGTTGAACGATGTTGGACTTTTATCCTTATTTTGGTTAGTTTTAGGTCATAGCAACACATATGGTATATATATCAAATTAGTTTGAGCCCAAAGAAGATGCATCACTACACAGACCAAAATACATATATAGGAAAATTAAAGCAGCTTCCACATATATATATATATGTGAATGACTAGAGTATAGTGGATATATCAATGTGGTTAGAACACATGCATGACCCTAGGGGCCGGGGTCCATGTGTGTCAAGACTAAATTAAATTAAACATCATCGTATAGAAAATAATAAATAACCAGCTTTCAATTCCATGTTGCACATGTTGCACCAGTGTGACAGAAGCGTTAAGTTGCATCACAGAATCCACTGGAGTTAGATATCAATGTGTGGTATATATTATTGAAAAATAACAAATGCAATGATGTGTGGTCATCATCATGTGTGGTCTATCAACAATGACTCTGGTGGCCATATCAATAATGTGGGTTAGGAAAAGAACACACACATCGATCATGCAATGTCTCTAGGGGATATATCCATGTGTCAAATTAAACCATGCATGGTAATACAAACCAAAACACATAGGAATTAAAGCATAATATTGCATGTTGCACCAGTGTGAAAGAATGAAGAAGTTACATCACAGAATCCACTAGTGTGTGGTAGATATACCAATTAACAATGTGGTTTTGGAAAAGAGAACACATGCAATGTGGTCATGTATGTGGATCAATGACATCTAGCTACTACTAGTAGCTAGTGTGGATATCAATGTGATCTTTAGGAAAAAGAGATCACATATGCAATAATGACTCTAGGGGTTCCATATATATGTGTACATCCACATGCATGGTCATAGAGACCAATATAGGAAAAGCACAGCTTTCACACACATTGCATGCATGTTGCACCAGTGTGACATAATAAGTTGCATCATCCAGAGCTAGTTATATATGTGTGGTCTCATCATGTAGATATATGTCAAAATGTGGTATATATATTGTTGGAAAAGAACACACATGCATGCAATGTGGTCATCTCATGTGGATCTATCAACAATAATGCAATATATATGCATGGAAAAGCACACACATGCATGCAATCTAGGGAGATCGGATCCATATATATATATGGTCATAGACCAAAAACACACAGGTTAAATAAAGGAGAGCTTCCACACATTATTGCATGCATGTAGTGTGACAGAATTATTATTAGTTGTGCATACTCATCAGATAATTAAGCCACTTGAGTAGTATATGCATTGTGTGGTCATGCATATGTGTAGAGATAGATATCATTGTTAGGTTTTGGAAGAACAATGTACATACATGCAAATGTGGTCACACATATCATCATGGATGTGGATCTATCAATGACTCTGGTGACCATATCAATGTGGATTAGGAAAAAGAACACATGCATGCAATATGACCCCCTATAGGACATAGATAGATATATATATATTCCATATTGGTCATAGAGACAAAACAACACATAGGAATTAAAAAAGGAGCTCCACATTGCATCCATGCATGCATGGACTAGTGTGACAGAATTTGTGCACATCATCACATAATCCTTGAGTATATGCACATGTGTCTGGTCATGCATATATATATGTAGAGAGATATATATCATCTTTGTGTTGTTTTGGAAAAGAGAACAATGTGCATATATATGCAATGTGTGGTCATGTGATGGGATCAGTGGTTCCACTGGATATTGATACGTCCATTTTGCATCACTATTCTATATCATAATTTACTGCTATTCATTGATATATTTCATATTAAAGGATGATACTTATGTTATTTTATCTGTTTTTCCATGGTTGATAACTTTTGGAGCATGGACCGCTGCAGTCAGGATTCTGATGGAAAAGGTGCTGTTTGGAGGCAAAATTCGCGAAGATCAGAAAATCCAGGAAAATACATGGAAAATCCTTTTTTTCTAGAAGACGAAGGAAGCCAGAAGGGGAGGCTAAGATGGGCCACAGGGGGCCCACACCACCCCATGGCGCGGGCCAGCCTAGGCCGCGCCACCAGGTGGTGTGGCCACCCTGGTCCACCCCTGGATGTCCCCTCTGGCGTATGTTATCCTCCCGAAACCCTAAGACTCGAGGAGCGACCACATAAAGATTCCACCGCCTCTGTGGGACGGAAAACACCGAGAGAGAAAGATCTCTCCGGCAAATAGAATTCTGCCGGGGGAATTCCTTCCCGGAGAGGGGAGATCGTCGCCATCAACACCACCCTCAAGCTGGACTTCATCGAGATCATCATCATCATCACCACCACCATCATCTCCACCAGCACCCTCATCACCATCTCCATATTGTTGTAACAATTGGGTTGAATCTTGCATAGTTCTTAGGGGAAACTTTCCCGGCGTTGATTACTCTTTGTAGTTGATGCTATTGAGTGAACCATTGAATTATTGTTTATGTTCAGATTATTATACATAATTATTCCATCTCTGATCATGATCCATATGATGTCTTGTGAGTAGTTCGTTTTGTTCTTGAGGACTTGGGAGAAGTCATGTTGTTAGTAGTGGAATTGTGTTGAGAAAGATTCAATGGTTTGATATTTAAGTTGTGGTGTACTTCTTCTAGTGGTGTCATGTGAACTCGACTACATGACACTTCACCTATATGGGACTAGGGGAATGCATTGTGTATTTGGCTTCTAATCGTAGGGGTTGCTGGAGTGACAGAAACCTGAACCCCCGTTAGGAAACCATTGCACAAGGGACGTCAGGGTCTTAGAGTTTAAAGTTGTGGTTAGGTTTCTACCTTAATTACTTTCTTATACTTACGGATGTTTGCAAGGGGTATAATCACAAGTATGTATTATTCCTAGGAAGGTCGGTACATTAGCACAGGTTCACCCACACAACACTTAGCATACTAAAGAAGATTTATCAACTATATGAAGTGAAAACACTTGACAATATGCCCATGTGTCCTCGAGAACGTTTGGTCATCTTAAGTAATACAACTGGCTTGTCCTTTACTGAATAAAGGATTGGGCCACATGCTGCATTTATTCTTATTGTCTTTTATTTACTCGTACTTTATTTACTTGCATTATCAAAAATCCCTAAAAATCCGTTTGCTAAGTATTTGTAGAGAATTCCTGATCCATACCACTAGCCAGCACCTTCTTCTCCTCGTTGGGTTCGACACTCTTACTTATTGAAAATACTGCGATACACCCCCTATACTTGTGGGTCATCAAGACTAATTTCTGGCGCTGTTGCCGAGGAGTGAAGCGCTATTGGAGAGTGGAACTGGTAAAGGAAACTTCTACTGTGAGTATTGTTTATTTCTATTAGTTGCTTTATTTTCAATATGGATAATTCACTGAGTTTCTTATTTCGTAATGCTACTACCACTGCTAAGGTAGTAGATGAACCACCACCTGCTGAGAATGATACTTTTAAAATACCTACAAGAATTATTGATCGTGTTATGGATAACTACTATGTTGGGATGGAACTGTCCATCCCGGTGATCATTTGCTCTTTATACACGAATTATGCGGGTTGTTCAAGTGTGCAGGTATTACTACAGATCAAGTCAAGAAGAAGTTATTCTCATTATCACTGAAAGGAAGAGCTGAAGAATGGTATAAGCTGCCGAAGAATCGTCAAGGTCTTGAATGGGAGGAAATAGTACCTCTCTTTTATTCAAAGTTTTATCCTCCTAGTGAGATTCATAAAGATCGGAATCAAATATACAACTTTTGGCCTCTTGATGGAGAGAGTACAGCTCAAGCTTGGGGGAGATTGAAGTTACTAATGCTCAAATGTCCCAATCATGAGCTCCCCAACAATATTATTATCAATAACTTTTATGCAAGGCTTTCTCTTCATGATAAGGATTTATTGGATGCTTCTTGTGCTGGATCATTTACACGCATGGAAGAAGAAGCTAAATGGGATCTTCTGGACCGTATCCAAGACAATGTTGAAGCATGGGAGAATGACAAAGGAAGAAAGTCAGGTATAAATTATGATTATGAATGCATTGAATCTTTTATGGTCTAGACTCTCAAGTTATTACAAATTGTTTGAAGGCTTTTGCTTCTTATATTGAAATCACAAAAAAGGGATGGAGCAAGTACCATGCATCTTATAAAGATATTGTTGACTGTGTTCCTATTGGGAGTACTGAGTTTTACACTATTGATCACATCTTACCTGAACCTTATATCGAGAAAATACCCTTCCCGGATAAGATAAAGGATCATCTTATGATAACTAGTATAATCACTAAAAGTGCAAAGAGAACTGTAAAACCTAATGAACAAATAAGCATTGAACCTGTTGTAGCAATTGTGAAAGACCTTGTCACTAAAAGTATAGAAGATGGAGACATAGTCTTTTGTGAGGATGCTTCTAATATTGTCTCACATCCTAATAAAGCTAAAAAAATCTAGTGTCCCTGTGCTTTCTATTAGAATTGGTGATCATTGCTATTATGTATTATGTGATATTGGTGCAAGTTCAAGTGCTATTCCTTATGAGCTTTATAAAGAAATTATGCATGAAATCAGTCCCTGCGAGTCGGAAGAGATTGATGTGGTTATTGACCTTGCTAATAGAGAGACCATCTCTCCAATTGGTATTGTGCGGGATGTAGAAGTTCTCTATGGTAAGATTAAATACCCTGCTGATTTTCTAGTACTTGGTTTAGCTGCTAGTAAAACTTATCCCATCATTTTTGCTAGACCTTTCCTGAGTACTTGTGGAGCTATTATAGATTGCAAAAGGGAGAAAATCTTAACTAAATTTGATGGGGAATCTTATGAGTTTAATTTTTCGAAATTTACTAAAGAACCTTGTGAAAATGAAACACATAATGAAGATTTTAGAGTTGAACAACTTGCTTCTATCTCTCTTGCTCCTAACAATGCTTTGCAGCAATTTATGGAGGATCATGAAAGTGAAATCTTCATGGAAGTAAGAAATGAGATTGACGAGATTCTCCGTCGTCAACCTAAGATGCTTAAGAACAACTTGCCTGTAGAAGACTTGGGTACTATGTTGCCGCCTAAAAAGGATCCGGTCTTCGATCTAAAACCTCTCCCTGGTGATCTTAAATATGCTTACATTGATGACAATAAGATATATCCTATTATTATTAGCTCTAAACTTTCAGGGAAGGAAGAAGAAAGGTTATTGGAGGTACTGAAGAAACACCGAGGGGCTATGGGCTATACTCTGAATGATTTAAAAGGGATTTCTCCTACTATATGTTAGCATGCTATCAATATAGAACCAGATGCAAAGCTAGTGGTCGAGAACCAATGGCGTTTAAATCCTAAGATGAAGGAAGTGGTAAGAAATGAGGTATTGAAACTCCTTGATGCTGGTATTATTTACCCTATTGCTGATAGTGAATGGATTAGTCTTGTTCATTGTGTCCCTAAAAAGGGCGGAATTACCGTTGTCCCTAATGATAATGATGAGCTTATTCCCCAAAGAATAGTAGTAGGCTACAGAATGTGCATTGATTTTAGGAAAGTTAACAAAGTTACTAAGAAAGATCATTACCCACTTCCTTTTATCGATCAAATGTTAGAAAGGTTGTCTAAAAAGACCCATTTTGTTTTCTTGATGGATATTCCGGTTTCTCTCAAATTGCTGTTAAATAACAAGATCAAGAAAAAACTACTTTTACATGCCCTTACGGAACCTATGCTTATAGACGTATGCCTTTTGGTTTATGTAATGCTCCTGCTACTTTTGAAAGATGCATGTCTGCTATCTTTCATGGTTTCTGTGAGGAAATTGTGGAAGTGTTCATGGATGACTTCTCCGTCTATGGAACTTCGTTTGATAATTGTCTGCATAACCTTGATAAAGTTTTGAAGAGGTGTGAAGAAACTAATCTTGTTCTTAATTGGGAGAAATGCCACTTCATGGTTAATGAAGCGATTGTCCTTGGGCATAAGGTTTCCGAAAGAGGCATAGAAGTGGATTGAGCTAAAGTTGAGGCAATTGAGAAAATGCCCTGCCCAAGAGACATCAAAGGTATTCATAGTATCCTTGGTCATGCTGGTTTCTATAGAAGGTTTATTAAAGATTTCTCTAAAATATCAAAACCCCTCACTAATCTTCTTCAAAAAGATATACCCTTTGTTTATGATGATGATTGTAAGGAAGCTTTTTAAACTCTTAAGAAGGCTTTAACTACATCTCCTATCGTTCAACCACCTGATTGGAGTTTACCCTTTGAAATAATGTGTGATGCTAGTGATTTTGCAGTAGGTGCTATCCTTGGGCAATGAATTGATAAAAAGTTAAACGTTATTCATTATGCTAGTAAGACCCTTGACGCTGCTCAAAGGAATTATGCTACTACTGAAAAAGAATTCCTAGCTGTTGTTTTGCTTGTGATAAGTTTAGACCTTATATTGTAGACTCAAAAGTCACCATTCATACTGATCATGCTGCTATTAAGTACCTTATGACAAAGAAGGATGCTAAGCCTAGGCTTATTAGATGGGTGCTGCTTTTACAAGAGTTTGATCTACATATTGTAGATACGAAAGGTGCTAAAAATGCTATTGCTGATAATTTATCTCGGTTGGAAAATATCTCTTTTGATCCTATGCCTGTTAATGATAGTTTCCCAAATGAACAGTTGGCTGAAATAGGGATAAGCTCATGAGGGAGCCCTTGGTATGCTGATTATGCTAACTTTATTGTCTCCAAGTATTTGCCTCCAACTTTCATAGCTCAGCAAAGAAGGAAATTGTTTTACGATTTGAGGCATTATTTTTGGGATGACCCACATTTATATAAAGAAGGAGTGGATGGTATTATGCGAAAATGTGTTTCGGAATACGAACAAAAGGAGATATTGCGGAAATGTCATGGTAGTGCCTATGGAGGACATCATGCGGGAGATAGAACTGTGCAAAAGGTGCTACAATCAGGTTTCTACCGGCCTACCCTTTTTAAAGATGCAAGAAAATTTGTTTTATCTTGTGATGAGTGTCAGCGTGTTGGTAATATTTCTAGACGCAATGAAATGCCTATGAACTACTCTCTAGTTATTGAACCTTTTGATTACTGGGGATTTGACTTTATGGGTCCTTTTCCTCCCTCGAAAGGTTATACTCATATTCTTGTTGCCGTTGATTATGTTACTAAGTGGGTAGAAGCCATACCTACAAAGAGTGCTGATGGGGAGACCTCTCTAAAAATGCTTAAGGATGTTATCTTTCCTAGGTTTGGAGTGCCTAGGTATCTCATGACTGATGGAGGTTCTCATTTCATTCATGGTGGTTTTAGAAAGATCCTTGCTAAATATGACGTTAATTATAGAATCGCTTCAGCTTATCACCCCCAAACTAGTGGGCAAGTAGAGTTATCAAATAGAGAAATTAAATCCATCTTGCAAAAGACTGTTAATAGATCTAGAAAAAACTGGGCTAAAAAGTTGAATGATGCTTTATGGGCTTATAGGACTGCCTATAAAAACTCTCTGGGGATGTCACCTTATAAAATGGTTTATGGGAAAGCTTGTCACCTACCTTTAGAATTAGAAAACAAAGCTTATTGCGCATTTAAAGAACTTAATAGAGATTGTAAGCTTGCTGGTGAAAAAAGATTATTTGACTTAAGTTCTTTGGATGAATGGAGGAGTGAAGCATATGAGAATGCTAGACTCTTTAAGGAAAAAGTTAAAATATGGCATGACAAGCGAATACTTAAGAGAGAATTCCATGTTGGTGAGAAAGTTCTATTGTATAGGTCTCGTCTCGGATTTTTTGTAGGAAAATGATACGTCCATTTTGCATCACTATTCTATGTCATAATTCACTGTTATTCATTGATATATTTCATATTAAGAGATGATACTTATGTAATTTCATATGTTTTTGCATGGTCGATGACTTTTGGAGCATGGACCGCTGCAGTCAAGATTCTGATGGAAAAGGTGCTGTTTGGAGGCAAAATTCACGAAGATCAGAAAATCCAGGAAAATATACGGAAAATCCTATTTTTCCAGAAGACGAAGGCTGTCAGAAGAGGGAGTGGAGATGGGACACAAGGGGCCCACACCACCCCCTGGCGCGGGCCACCCTAGGCTGCGCCACCAGGTGGTGTGGCCGCCTTGGCCCACCTCTAGCTCTCCCCTCTGGCGTATATATTCCTCTCGAAACCCTAAGACTCGGGGAGCAACCACAAAAAGATTCTGCCGCCTCTACAGGGCGGAAAACACCGAGAGAGAAACATCTCTCCGGTAGATAGATTTCTAGCAGGGGAATTCCTTCTCGGAGAGGGGAGATCGTCGCCATCAAAACCACCATCAAGCTAGACTTCATCGGGATCATCATCATCACCACCATCATCACCATCAGCACCCTCATCACCATCTCCATATTGCCGTAACAATTGGGTTGAATCTTGCATAGTTCATAGGGGAAACTTTACCGGTGTTGATTACTCTTTGTAGTTGATGCTATTGAGTGAACCATTGAATTATTGTATATGTTCAGATTGTTATACATCATTATTCCATCTCTGATCATGATCCATATGATGTCTTGTGAGTAGTTCGTTTTGTTCTTGAGGACATGGGAGAAGTCATGTTGTTAGTAGTGTAGTTGTGTTGAGAAAGATTCAATAGTTTGATATTTAAGTTGTGGTGTACTTCTTCTAGTGGTGTCATGTGAACGTCGACTACATGACACTTCACCTATATGGGCCTAGGGGAATGCATTGTGTATTTGTCTACTAATCGTAGGGGTTGCCGGAGTGACAGAAACCTGAACCCCCGTTATGAAACCATTGCACAAGGGACGTACGGGTCTTAGAGTTTAAAGATGTGGTTAGGTTTCTACCTTAATTACTTTCTTATACTTACGGATGTTTGCAAGGGGTATAATCACAAGTATCTATTAGTCCTAGGAAGGCCGGTACATTAGAACAGGTTCACCCACACAACACTTAGCAGGCTAAAGAAGATTAATCAGCTATATGAAGCGAAAGCACTTGACAGTCTTCCCATGTGTCCTCGAGAACGTTTGGTCATCTTAAGTAATACAACCGGCTTGTCCTTTGCTGCATAAAGGATCAGGCCAGTTGCTGCATTTATTCCTACTGTCTTTTATTTACTCGTACTTTGTTTATTTGCTTTATCGAAAACCCCTAAAAATCCGTTTGCTAAGTATTTGCAGAGAATTCCTGATCCATACCACTAGCCAGCACCTTCTGCTCCTCGTTGGGTTCGACACTCTTACTTATCAAAAATACTGCGATACACCCCCTATACTTGTGGGTCATCAAGACTATTTTCTAGCACCGTTGTGAGGGAGTGAAGCGCTATTGGAGAGTGGAACTCATAAAGGAAACTTCTACTGTGAGTATTGTTTACTTCTGTTAGTCTCTTTATTTTCGTGATGGATGATTCGCTGAGTTTCTTATTTGGTAATGCTACTGCCACTGCTAAGGTAGTAGATGAACCACCACCTACTGAGAAGGATGCTTTTAAAATACCTACAAGAATTATTGATCGTGTTATGGATAACTACTATGTTGGGGATGGAACTATCCATCCCTGTGATCATTTACTCTTTATACGAATTATGCGGGTTGTTCAAGTGTGCAGGTATTACTACAGATCAAGTTAAGAAGAAGTTATTCTCATTATCACTAAAAGGAAGAGCTGAAGAATGGTATAAGCTGCTGAAGAATGGTCAAGCTCTTGAATGGGAGGAAATAGTACCTCTCTTTTATTCAAAGTTTTATCCTCCTAGTGAGATTCATAAAGATCGGAATCAAATATACAACTTTTGGCCTCTTGATGGAGAGAGTACAACTCAAGCTTGGGGGAGATTGAAGTTACTAATGCTCAAATGTCCCATTCATGAGCTCCCCAACAATATTATTATCAATAACCTTTATGCAAGGCTCCCCCTACATGACAAGGATTTATTGGATGCTTCTTGTGTTGGATCATTCACTCGCATAGAAGAAGAAGCTAAATGGGATCTTCTGGACCGTATTCAAGACAATGCTGAAGCTTGGGAGAATGACAAAGGTAGAAAGTCAGGTATAAATTATGATTATGAATGCATTGAATCTTTTATGGGAACTGACGACTTTCAAAATATTAAAAATGCTTATGGTCCTTATAAAGACATTGCTAAGAGTGTTTCTACGAGAAATACTGAAGTTTATACTGCTAATCATGTCTTACCCGAACCTTACATTGAGAAAATGCCTTTCGTAGTTCTATGATAGCTAGTGTGGTTAATGAAAGTACACATAAAGCTGTTGAACCTGATAAACAAATGGTTGATGAACCTATAATAGCAAATGTGAAAGACTTTGTCACTAAATATGCAGAAGAGGGACACACTATCCTTTGTAAGGATACCTCTAATATTCTTTCACATAGTAGTGTTATGAGAGCTAGTATTCCTGTGTTTTCTGTTAGAATAAGTGATCATTGTTACGATGGTCCTTGTGATAGCTATATTCTTAAGTTTATGCATGATACTGAAAGTTACTATGAGAGAGGGAAAAGTGTTCTTATGTATCTCAATAATATCAAGTTTCCTTGCTTTATGCTAAATTTTTTTATGTTGCACTTGTTTTGCCTTCCTATGCTAGTAGCCTCTGGTTTCAACAACTTGTTTGTTTACAAAATTCCCTTGCATAGGAAGTGGGTTAGACTTAAATGTGTGTATTTTTGCTTCTTAATGCTCTCTTTCACTTCAATTCATATTCTTATGTGAGCAGCATCAAAATTATCATGCCCATCTTAATGGCTATAAAGAAAGAGCTTTTTGGGAGACGACCCAATTTGTGTTTCTTTGAGTCTTGGAAGTTATTACTTTGGTAATAACCTCTCCTTATCCGTTTTGTTTGGTTTTTGTGTCAAGATCAACCTCTAATGAGAGAAAAGTAAGATTTGGGGAAGTAGCTGTCCCGAAACAGAATTTTGTGCTTCACCGTAAAAATTCGTAAGAGATCTCTGTCTTTCGGATTGAGCTGTAATTTTTTGTGCTTCTGCCCCAGGTTGTTATTTAACTTTCTTTAGTTTTGCACTTTTTGATTTGAGAAACAGAAGATTTTCGAAAAAATTGATCTTTACCTGCTGGTCTGTTTTGATAGATTTTGCCACTCTTGCATTTGCTTCTTTAATCGATTTCCTTTTTGGATTCTTTTTGGGTTTTCGGAAGGAGTTGCTACAGTAGCTTATGTTTTGATGGTTTTCAGTTGAAATTGAGCTCAAAGGTTTTATCGCTTCATTTATACTAATGTTGCTAATGAGAACTGTGTGAAGTTTTGTGTGAAAGAAATTTCCAGGTAGTGGAGTTAATGGTGTAATAAGGAAGTGAAAGGTTTCATGACTCAAGCAATAAGAGTATGAATATGAAGATATTGATGTTATTCAAGTGGTGACTCTGGAAGAACCCACTAAATACCAAATTCAGAGACCTGCAGAGTCCGTTTTCAAATAGGTAACAGTTCTGGTAAGAAAAGTTCCGCGAAAATACTATCCAATTATATTTTTGCAGTTTTTAGTCAATAAGGAAAGCTACAAAGCGAAAGAGGGACGGAAATGGAGCCAAGGTGGCTCACACCACCCTGTGGCGCGGGCCCACCCCTGGCCGCGCCACCAGGTGGTGTGGCCACTCCGGACTCCGACTCCGACCCATTTTCTCCCAGTACCTTCCTTTTGTTATGGAACTTTGTAATATATAATCCCCCGGATCTCTCGAGGTTCGTATATAGTGTTTTTGTCATGTTTTCATTTCGATCTATTTCTTCCAGGAACTATCTTTCAAAGCTTAGAAGCACAATGGTGTCCGCCAAGGATAAAGGGAAGGAGCCTATGGAGGAGGATCTCCAAGACCCCGGAAGGAGAAGGAGATCAAGAGTGAAGGTGAAGAGGAGGCAAAGCACACCGGAACTACCGTTGCAAGCATTGGAGTGGTGGCAAACCCTGCCAGGACTATGTCAATTGTTGGGAAGCCTCCTCACCACCATTTAGATCCCTGGTCACTTCCTCCATGCACCAAGAATCCTTTCCATACTCTTATCCATGAGCGTCAATACCAGAATATGCCCAAGGGGAAATTACCCTCCAATTGGGATTTGCCTCGTTCTAGCCATGCAGGAAAACAAGACTTTAAGGAGGTAGAGTGGGGAAAGAATCGCAAGAGCTAGGATTCTCAACTCGACATGATCATGAGCCGCATTGATCAAAACTCGGAGCTTATTCGTAATCTCACCTTCGAGATCGAGGACTTGGGGAAATTGGTCAAGAAGCTCATCGAGAGGATACCACCACCACCAAAGGAGTAATTCGTCATCAGGTTTGGCATCCCCTTGGCTCGTTCCAAGCTTGGGGGAGTGCCGCGGTATCACATCACTATCTTTTTACCTTTTTAGTAGAGTCATATCATGAATAGAGAAGTTATTATGTAGGATGGTTTGCATTATGGAAGTGTCCCCTCTCTCGTTAGATATGTATCCCTTGGTGTGAGTTGCCGTTATGGATTATTAATGAGAAGTTCTATCATTTACTCTTTTTCATATCTTATATTAGTTTTCAATTCGTGGTTATATGATTGATCTTGTTATTAGTATTGGTATCACTTTGGGATCATTGAGTTAATTTAGTTGGTTTTGGCAAACCTGGCTCAATCAGTAGCAACACTATTTTTGAGAGTTGAATGAAAAGATAAAAGTACTCTAAAGAAAAATAATTTCATCATCTTCCTTTCTTGATTTGCTCATAAGTTTAGTATTCTCTAGTTAAGATTTTTGTGCTTCCAAGGAAGATTGCATGTTTTTTTTATCACTTGTATGTTTGTTTGTTTCCTTCAACTCTTATGCTTGCTACTCAGCCTTGCTAGCCAAAAACCTGTACTGAGAGGGAATTCTTCTCGTGCATCCACCTCCTTAAAACCAAAACCTATGCCATTTGTGTCCATCGTACCTACCTATTAGCATTATTGCTATTCCAAGTAAATTCTTGTTTTTATCTACCTTCCAAATTAAACTTGTTATGTGAAAATTAGTGATTAAAGCTCTCACGAACTTGATGGCACACTTTACTTTCTTGTACTTAATAAACATGAACCATTGGGTCCTTCTTTGTTGCGTATATGCTTGCGCTTTATGAGTGGAAGTTAGCAAGAACCATGTATCATGGGGAACGCTTTCAACACTGCCATGGTACTTTGTACCTAGTTGATATCATGATTCTTTTGCCAATGGATCCTGGCGGTGTGAAATAAAAGGGGAACTTGTAAGATCATGGAGTTCATATGTGTGTTAGAGAAACGCATGGGCCGCTAGCTTAAGCCATGCCTAATCATGGTGGAAACTTGCAGCATAACTATAGTGAGCATTCTATGAAGCATCATCAATAAAAACCTATGCAAATAGCAAATAAAAAGATCGTTGAGATGCTCATTGTCTGCTTGCCTTGTCATTTTGATTATGGGATAGCTCCTGTATCATGTGCAAGGGGTACCCCGTTGGCGGTTCTCAATGATACACATGTATTTACAATGACAAGAGCTTACTTGTGACTGAAATTGAGTAGCATGAGATTCGGTACTCGTAAGTGAGGGGCATGAGATTTCAACTTATAACTTGTCAAGCATATCCTCTTCGTTGTGTCACTTTAACCTTAATCACCTAAAGATGCCTATGATAGGGGCAATGAGAGCTGAAAGCTAGTAAGTACCATAATTTTTGGGAGCTCTTTATGAAACTTGAAATCCCTGCTTCCCTCTGCGAAGGGACTTTCTTTTACCTTTTAGTTGAGTCAGTAAACCTATTCCCCTCTACCTCAGCAAGTATTTTGAGTTGTTGTGTTTCATTCATTCATATGATGATTTATTCAATCATGTTTCTTATGTTCCTTGTTTTGCACATTGCTCTTATCTTGGTGATTACTACTTTGAGAGCTATCATTGAAAAACCAGTTATTTGTGAACTCCAGCAAATTATCAACTATTCTTGGACCAAGAGCTAAGTTTGCCATTAACAATTACGATTTACTTCATGTATCTTTATTGTGTTTCCTTTACTTATTGCAAGTAAGTTATATAATAGTGAGTTGCTTTCTATTATGATCTATGTATTGATGAATGTGATGCTTCTTGTCCGTATTCTTTTATCGACTCTTCACTCCATAAACCTGAGGCCATGTTTATTGAGCTCAGTTTCGCTTGGGGACAAGCGAAGTCTAAGCTTGGGGGGAGTTGATACGTCCATTTTGCATCACTATTTTATGTCATAATTCACTGTTATTCATTGATATATTTCATATTAAGAGATGATACTTATGTAATTTCATCTGTTTTTGCATGGTTGATGACTTTTGGAGCATGGACCGCTGCAGTCAGGATTCTGATGGAAAAGGTGCTGTTTGGAGGCAAAATTCATGAAGATCAGAAAATCTGGGAAAATATACAGAAAATCCTATTTTTCCAGAAGACGAAGGTTGCCAGAAGAGGGAGTGGAGATGGGCCACAGGGGGCCCACACCACCCCCTGGGACGGGACACCCTAGGCCGCACCACCAGGTGGTGTGGCCGCCCTGGCCCACCTCTGGCTCTCCCCTCTAGTGTATACATTCCTCCTGAAACCCTAAGACTCGGGGAGCGACCACAGAAAGATTCTGCTGCCTCTACGGGGCAGAAAACACCGAGGGAGAAAGATCTCTCCGGCAGACAGATTTCTGCTGGGGGAATTCCTTCTCGGAGAGGGGAGATCATCGCCATCAACACCACCATCAAGCTGGACTTCATCGGGATCATCATCATCATCATCACCACCATCATCACCATCAGCACCATCAGCACCCTCATCACCATCTCCATATTGCTGTAAAAATTGGGTTGAGTCTTGCATAGTTCATAGGGGAAACTTTCCTGGTGTTGATTACTCTTTGTAGTTGATGCTATTGAGTGAACCATTGAATTATTGTTTATGTTCAGATTGTTATACATCATTATTCCATCTCTGATCATGATCCATATGATGTCTTGTGAGTAGTTCGTTTTGTTCTTGAGGACATGGGAGAAGTCATGTTGTTAGTAGTGGAGTTGTGTTGAGAAAGATTCAATAGTTTGATATTTAAGTTGTGGTGTACTTCTTCTAGTGGTGTCATGTGAACGTCGACTACATGACACTTCTCATATATGGGCCTAGGGGAATGCATTGTGTATTTGGCTACTAATCGTAGGGGTTGCCGGAGTGACAGAAACCTGAACCCCCGTTAGGAAACTATTGCACAAGGGACGTAGGGGTCTTAGAGTTTAAAGTTGTGGTTAGGTCTCTACGTTAATTACTTTCTTGTACTTACGGATGTTTGCAAGGGGTATAATCACAAGTATGTATTAGTCTTGGATGGGGCGGTACATTAGCACAGGTTCACCCACACAACACTTAGCAAGCTAGAGAAGATTAATCAACTATATGAAGCGAAAGCACTTGACAGTCTTCCCATGTTTCCTCGAGAACGTTTGGTCATCTTAAGTAATACAACCGGCTTGTCCTTTGTTGCATAAAGGATTGGGCCACTTGTTGCATTTATTCCTACTGTCTTTGATTTACTCGTACTTTGTTTATTTGCTTTATCAAAAACCCCTAAAAATCCGTTTGCTAAGTATTTGCAGAGAACTCCTGATTCATACCACTAGCCAGCACCTTCTGCTCCTCGTTGGGTTCGACACTCTTACTTATCGAAAATACTGCGATACACCCCCTATACTTGTGGGTCATCAGAAAACTACTGTCAAAATGGGAAGGACCTTTCGTTATGGAAGAAGTGTACCGTTTAGGAGCAATAAAACTTTCTACACAAGTGGTGAATGGGCAGCGACTTAAGCACTACATTGCTAGAGATTCTTATAATAAAGTTGTTGATGCTTTTCAAATTATAACTCAAGAAAAATTTATCAAAGACCAAATTTAGAGACCTGTAGAGTCAGTTTTCAAATAGGTAACAGTTCTGGTAAGAAAAGTTCTGCGAAAGATCTGTCCAGTTATATTTTTGCAGTTTTTAGCCAATAAGGAAAGCTGCGAAGTGAAAGAGGGACGGAAACGGAGCCTGGGTGGCTCACACCACCCTATGGCGTGGGCCCACCCCTAGCCGCACCACCAGGTGGTGTTGCCACCTCGGACTCTGTCTCCGACCCGTTTTCTCCCAGTACCTCCCTTTTGTTGTAAAACTTCGTAATATATAATCCCCTGGATCCCCCGAGGTTCATATATCGTGTTCTCGTCGTGTTTTTGTTTCGATCTGTTTCTGACAGGTAGAGTCCCAAAGTTGGAGTCACAATGTCTTCCTCTGGATCAGCCAAAGAATATTCCTCAGTGGATATCATCAAGCCATACATGAGAGAGTTGAAGATTCATCCCAAGGAGTTGTTGCTTGAAGATGGGGAGGTACGCATAAAAGAGGTTCAAGGACCTAAAGGTGAAGGAAGTCTGGAGGATAGGATGGAAGCACTGGAGCAAGAAGTCTTTAGGTACAAGAAGATGGCGGAACACGAAGTGGATATCATCCATAAGATTTGTTTCGAACTCATCACCGAGCACCAAAAGGAGAATGCTGAGCTCAAGGATAAAGTACTCTCACTCTGCCAAACAACCAACGAACTACAAGCACAACTCTACGACATTTAAAATCAAAATTGTGAGTACGAGGTTAGGTTTAAACGCATAAGTGCTGCTGCAAGTTTCAGGATGATGGAGACCACGATGTCCTTTGTTGATGGGGAGCCCTTACCCTGGAAGTCGGATGATGATGAGAGAATACCACCACCACCGAAGGAATAATTCGTCATCAGGTTTTGGCATCCCCTTGGTTTGTTCCAAGCTTAGGGGAGTGTCGTGATATCACATCACTATCTTCTATCTTTTTACCTTTTTAGTAGAGTCATATCATGAATAGAGAAGTTATCATGTAGGATGGTTTGCATTATGGAAGTGTCCCCTATCTCGTTAGATATGTGAGTTGTAGTTATGGATTATTAATGAGAAGTTCTACCATTTACTCTTTTTCATATCTTATATTAGTTTTCAATTCATGGTTATATGATTGATCTTGTCATTAGTATTGGTATCACTTTGGGATCATGGAGTTAATTTAGTTGGTTTTGGCAAACCTGGCTCGGTTAGTAGCAACACTATTTTTGAGGGTTGAATGAAAAAGATAAAACTACTTTAAAAGAAACATAATTTCATCATCTTTCTTTCTTGATTTGCTCATAAGTTTAGTATTCTCTAGTTAAGATCTTTTGTGCTTCCAAGGAAGATTGCATGTTTTTTTATCACTTGTATGTTTGTTTGTTTCCTTCAACTCTTATGCTTGCTACTCAGCCTTGCTAGCCAAAAACCTGTACTGAGAGGGAATTCTTCTCGTGCATCCACCTCCTTAAAACCAAAACCTATGCCATTTGTGTCCATCGTACCTACCTATTAGCATTATTGCTATTCCAAGTAAATTCTTGTTTTTATCTACCTTCCAAATTAAACTTGTTATTTGAAAATTAGTGATTAAAGCTCTCACGAACTTGATGGCACACTTTACTTTCTTGTACTTAATAAACATGAACCATTGGGTCCTTCTTTGTTGCGTATATGCTTGCGCTTTATGAGTGGAAGTTAGCAAGAACCATGTATCATGGGGAACACTTTCAACACTGCCATGGTACTTTGTACCTAGTTGATATCATGATTCTTTTGCCAATGGATCTCGGCGGTGTGAAATAAAAGGGGAACTTGTAAGATCATGGAGTTCATATGTGTGTTAGAGAAACGCATGGGCCGCTAGCTTAAGCCATGCCTAATCATGGTGGAAACTTGTAGCATAACTATAGTGAGCATTCTATGAAGCATCATCAATAAAAACCTATGCAAATAGCAAATAAAAAGATCGCTGAGATGCTCATTGTCTGCTTGCCTTGTCATTTTGATTATGGGATAGCTCCTGTATCATGTGCAAGGGGTACCCCGTTGGCGGTTCTCAATGATACACATGTATTTACAATGACAAGATCTTACTTGTGACTGAAATTGAGTAGCATGAGATTCGGTACTCGTAAGTGAGGGGCATGAGATTTAAACTTATAACTTGTCAAGCATATCCTCTTAGTTGTGTCACTTTAACCTTAATCACCTAAAGATGCCTATGATAGGGGCAATGAGAGCTGAAAGCTAGTAAGTACCATAATTTTTGGGAGCTCTTTATGAAACTTGAAATCCCTGCTTCCCTCTACGAAGGGACTTTCTTTTACCTTTTAGTTGAGTCAGTAAACCTATTCCCCTCTACCTCAGCAAGTATTTTGAGTTGTTGTGTTTCATTCATTCATATGATGATTTATTCAATCATGTTTCTTATGTTCCTTGTTTTGCATATTGCTCTTATCTTGGTGATTACTACTTTGAGAGCTATCATTGAAAAACCAGTTATTTGTGAACTCCAGCAAATTATCAACTATTCTTCGACCAAGAGCTAAGTTTGCCATTACCAATTACGATTTACTTCATGTATCTTTATTGTGTTTCCTTTACTTATTGCAAGTAAGTTATATAATAGTGAGTTGCTTTTTGTTATGATCTATGTATTAATGAATGTGATGCTTCTTGTCCGTATTCTTTTATCGACTCTTCACTCCATAAACCTGAGGCCATGTTTATTGAGCTCAGTTTCGCTTGGGGACAAGCGAAGTCTAAGCTTGGGGGGAGTTGATATGTCCATTTTGCATCACTATTCTATGTCATAATTCATTATTATTCATTGATATATTTTATATTAAAGAATTACTTATGTTATTTATTCGCGAACCGTAGGGTGGCACACTTAAGAGTTACCGGACACCATTTTGGAGCACATATGTTTTAGACGAAAGAATTGCAAAGCGCAGGAATTGTTTCAATAGAAACCGAAAATTGTTTCAGGTGAAATTGCAGACGGTGGTTCTGCATGTGATATTGAAATATTGCAAGGGGTTATATGTGAATGTTTGTTAATTAAAGTAATTAACAAAATTCTGAATAAATTTAATAAAAAGAGTTTTATTAAATGAGAGAGCATTAAATTTGGAGAAATTTAATGCATTTAAAGTGGAGACTTTAAAAGGGAATGTGAAGAGGCATTTTAATGTGGAGGGGTTACCACCACATGAATGGGGGAGGTGAGGGGTCACCCCCCATGCGCCGGCCATGGAGAGAGGGGGCACCCCCCCCCTCCTCCTACAAAAGGCCACCCATTCCCTCCTTCATCCTCACACCTCCTTGTGAAGGATCTCTCTCGCCCTCTAGAATTATTCCCCCATGGTCTCGGATTAGTGAGATACATGTTCCCGGTGGCATTTCGTCTGGAAGGAGTTGCTGCTTCAGCTGGATCGCTGGAGCGAGGAGGTGGAGGTTGTCCGGTGGCTTGAACATGTGTGCGAGTGCGGATGCGCTGCTGAGTTGCGGCGCTCAGACTTCCTCACGATCTTGAGATTGGCAAGTGTACGACTACATCAACCACGAGTTCCTACTCGTTAACAAAGCTCGTTGTCTACGAGGGTAAGTTCTCGTTGGATGTATGTCCACCTGTTGCTTTGTACCTAGTAGATAGATCTTGGCATGTAGTTCACACCGTAGGAAATTTTTGTTTTCTATGCTGCGGACCCAACAGTGGTATCAGAGCCTGATCTATGCGTAGGTGCTTAGCACGGGTTGTACACATATGGTTGATATGTGGGCGATGATGATCATGTTATTGCATCTTCTATGTATTTTGGATATTGGTGGCATAGTGGGATGAAGCGGCCCGGACCAACCTTACATGTCATCGTACATGAGACCGGTTCCACGACTGACATGCAACTTGTTTTACATAAGTGGCTGGCGGGTGTCTGTCTCTCCTACTATAGTCAATATCTGATTTACAACGAGTTGCTAATAACTTAGTTATCCTCATTGTGGTTCATGTTCGTAGGTAAGAACGGTTCTATCTCCGAAAGCCCTAAGCCACGTAAAACTTGGAATTGATAAATTAGAGGCGTCTAGTTTAGATCGTTGCTGGGCTAGTGTGTTGATATGGTATTGTTGTAAGTAGATGTATGGTGGATACTCTTAAAACACACTCAATGTGTAAGTTCCATAGACCTTGTCCTTACACACAAAGGAATGATAGAGATCATACCACGATGCAAGTGATAGAGATCAAATGCATGGACCATATCATCTCACTTTACACATTAGATGTTAGCATCTTATACTGCTAGTTTGGTGCGTTTGATAGCATTATAAGATGATCCCTCTTTTAGATATCAAGATAAAAATCTGTTCTTCCTTGAGTATGCACCGTTCTATGGATCGTGTTTCGAGACATCACGTGATGATCGGGTGTACTCGAATCTACGCTTTCATAGGAACGGGTGTAAGACAGTTTTACACACACGAATACTAAGGTTCTTACTTGGCGAGCCTAGCATGTACAGACATGGCCTCGGAACACGGACCGAAAGGTTAAGCATGAGTCATATGGTTGATATGATGCCCATATAGATGCTCGCCTTTGAATCTATATCAACTCACGTGATGATCAGACTTGGTATAGTGGATTTGGTTCATGTAATCACCAAAAGGACACGAGGGATGTCGTTTTTGAGTGGGAGTTCATTAGTAATTTGGATTAGTTGAACTCAATCTATCATAAACTTAGTCTAAATAAACTTTGCAAATTCTGTTGTAGATGGCACCACCTGCTTTTAATTTCAATGTGTTCATGGAGAAAGAGAAACTTGCTGCGAATGGTAGCAACTTCACCAACTGGGCTATGAATTTGAGGATTCTCCTCACTGCTGCACAAAAGCAATATGTTCTATATGCGCCGCTAGGCCCCCCACCAGCTCCTGATGCCCCTGACGAGGAAAAGAATGTCTATGTGACTCGTGAGGAGGACCACAACTTAGTTCATTGCGGCATACTGTATGGGCTAGAGCCAAAACTTCGAAATCGTTTCGAAAATGGAAATGCCTTTGATACCTTGGGAGAATTGAAAATGATTTTCGATACCCATGCTGCCGTAGAGAGTTATAATGCTACAGAAAAGTTCTTTAGCTGCATGATGGAGGAAAACAGCTCCGTTAGTGAGCACGTACTCAAAATGTCTGGGTACGCCGATAAGCTTGTATCCTTGGGAATAACGATTCCCATTGACTTAGGCATACATCGTGTTCTCCAATCTCTGCCACCTAGCTACAAGAGCTTCGTGATGAACTATAATATGCAGGGCATGAAGAAGTCTCTTCCCGAGCTTCTGTCAATGCTTAAGACTGCAGAAGTGGAGATTAGGAAAGAACATCAAGTGTTGATGATCAATAGGACCACCGGTTTCAAGAAGGACAAGAAAGGCAAGCACAAGGGAAAGAAGGGTGGCAAGTTTGTTGCCACGCCTGAAAAGAAACCCCGGGCTGGCCCCAAGTCTGACACCGAGTGCTACTATTGCAAGGGGACTGGCCATTGGAAGCGCAACTGCCCCAAGTATTTGGCGGACAAGAAGTCCAGCAAGGCAAACAAAGGTATATGTGATATACATGTTATTGATGTGTACTTGACTAGTACTCGTAGTAGCACCTGGGTATTTGATACCGGATTGGTTGCTAATATATGTAACTCGGTTCAGGGGCTACGGAACAAGCGACAACTAGCAAGGGATGAGGTCAGGATGCGGGTTGGCAATGGATCAAGAGTTGATGTGATCGCCGTCAGGACGCTACCTCTCCATTTGCCATCGGGATTAGTTATAAACCTAAATAATTGTTATTTGGTGCCTGCACTGAGCATGAACATTGTATCTGGATCATGTTTGATGCAAAGTGGTCATTCCTTTAAATCTGAGAACAATGGTTGTTCGATTTATAAGAATGATATCTTTTATGGTCATGCACCTATGTTGAATGGTTTATTTCTATTGGATCTCGATAGTAATATTACGCACATTCATAATGTTAATGCTAAAAAGATTAAACTTGATGATGATATGTCTACATATATGTGGCACTGCCGTCTAGGTCATATTGGCGTTAAACGCATGAAGAAACTCCATTATGATGGACTTTTGGAATCACTTGATTTTGAATAATTTGATACATGTGAGCCATGCCTTATGGGCAAGATGACTAGAATGTTGTTTTCCGGTTCAATGGAACGGGCGACAAATCTGTTGGAGATCATACATACTGATGTGTGTGGACCAATGAGTGTGTCGGTGCGAGGTGGATATCGTTATTTTGTTACTTTCACGGATGATTTGAGTAGATATGGGCATATCTATTTGATGAAACACAAGTTTGAAACTTTTGAAAAGTTCAAGGAATTTCAGAATGAAGTGGAAAATCATCGTAATAGAAAGATCAAGTTTCTACAGTCTGACCGTGGAGGAGAGTATCTAAGTTATGAGTTTAGCACACACATGAAAGAGTGTGGAATAGTTTCACAACTCACGCCTGTCGGAACACCACAACATAATGGTGTGTCGGAACGTCGTAATCATACCTTATTGGATATGGTCCAATCTATGATGTCTCTGAGTGACTTACCTCTATCATTTTGGGGTTATGCACTGGAAACAACTGCATTCACTTTAAATCAGGCACCATCTAAATCCGTTGAAACGACACCATATGAATTATGGTTTGGAAAGAAACCTAAGCTGTCATTTCTTAAGGTTTGGGGATGCGATGTTTATGTGAAGAAACTTCAACCGGATAAACTCGAACCCAAAGCGGAAAAATGCGTCTTCATAGGATACCCTAAGGAAACAATTGGGTATACCTTCTATCATAGGTCCGAGGGCAAGGTTTTTGTTGCCAAGAATGGATCCTTTCTTGAGAAGGAGTTTCTCGCGAAAGGTGTGAGTAGTCGGAAGGTAGAACTCGAAGAGGTTATTGAACCTTCTCTTCATGGAATGGCGAGTGGCGCAGCACCGGAAGTTGTTTCGGAGTTGACTTCACCTGATGAAGAGAGAGCTAATGATAATGATCATGAAACTCCGAAAGAGGACACTACCAAACCTCGCAGGTCAAGCAGGACACGTGCAGCTCCTGAACTATACGGCAATCCTGTTGTGAATTTCATGGTTGATGAAATGGATGCCCCTGCGACGTATGAAGAAGCGATGATGAGCCCGGATTCCAACAAATGGCTAGAAGCCATGAAATCCGAGATGGAATCCATGTACGAGAACCAAGTTTGGAACTTGGTAGACTTACCTCACGACCGAAAGGCCGTTGAGAATAAATGGATTTTCAAAAGGAAAATTGATGCTGATGGTAATGTGATCATCTATAAGGCTCGACTTGTCGCAAAGGGGTTTCGACAAATTCAAGGAGTTGACTACGATGAGACATTCTCTCCCGTAGCAATGCTTAAATAGGTTAGGATTATGTTTGCAATTGCTGCATATTTCGATTATGAAATATGGCAGATGGATGTCAAAACTGCGTTCCTCAATGGTAAGATTGAAGAAGAGTTGTATATGATACAACCTAAGGGTTTTGTCGATCCTAAGGATGCTAATAAGGTGTGCAAACTTCAGCGATCCATCTATGGACTCAAGCAAGCATCATGAAGTTGGAATCTCCGCTTTGATGAGGTGATCAAAGAGTTTGGATTTGTCCAAACTTATGGAGAGGCTTGTATTTACAAGAAAGTGAGTGGGAGCAATGTGGCATTTCTGATATTATATGTGGATGACATATTATTGATTGGAAATGATATAGATCTTTTAAACAGTGTTAAAAGTTATCTAAACAGCAAATTTTCGATGAAAGACCTTGGTGAAGCGTCATATATATTAGGCATTAAAATCTATAGAGATAGATCAAGGCGCCTAATTGGGCTATCGCAGAATACATACCTTGATAAGATATTAAAGAAGTTTAATATGGACGAAAGTAAGAAGGGGTTCTTACTTATGTTGCAAGGCAAGACATTGAGTAAGACTCAAAGTCCGGCTACGGCGGAAGAAAGAGAGATGATGGATAAGATCCCCTATGACTCGGCCATAGGCTCTATTATGTATGCCATGCTATGTACAAGACCGGATGTGGCACATGCTATTAGTTTGACTAGTAGGTACCAATCTGATCCAGGTTCGAAACACTGGATAGCGGTAAAGAACATCCTCAAGTACTTGAGAAGAACTAAGGATATGTTTCTCATATATGGAGGTGAAGAAGAGCTAGTCGCTAAGTGTTATGTCGATGCTAGCTTTGCACCGATCTAGATGACTCTAAGTCTCAATCCGGATACGTATTTCTCTTGAACAGAGCAGCAGTTAGTTGGAGGAGTTCCAAACAACCTGTGGTAGTTGGATCAACGACGGAGGTGGAATATGTTGCTGCTTCAGAAGCGGCGCAGGAAGCGGTTTGGATGAAAGAGTTCATTACGGAACTAGGTGTCGTTCCTAGTGCGTTGGACCCGATGGTGATCTATTGTGACAACAATGGAGCCATAGCCAACACAAAGGAGCCAAGGTCTCACAAGAATTCCAAACATATTAAGCGCCGATTTCACTCCATCCGCGAGCGTGTCAAGGATGGAGATATAAAGATTTGTAAAGTACACACGGACCTAAATGTAGCAGATCCGTTGACTAAAGTTCTCCCTAAGGGCAAAACATGATCAACACCAGAACTCCATGGGTGTTAGATTTATCACTATGTGAACTAGATTATTGTCTCTAGTGCAAGTGGGAGACTGAAGGAAATATGCCCTGAGAGGCAATAATAAAGTTGTTATTATATATTCCTTATACATTATAGATGTTTATTTTACATGCTAGAAATGTATTGATTCGGAAACATCAATACATGTGTGTTTAATAAACAAAAAGGGTTCCTAGTCATGCCTCTCTTATAGACTAGCTTGTTGATTAACAGGATGATCAAGGTTTCCTGATCATGGACATTGGATGTTGTTAATAACAAGGTCACACCATTAGTGGAATGATGTGATGAACATTCATCCGAAGTATAGCATTACGATCAAGTCATTATGTTTATATTGCTATAACATCATACGAAGTAATCTTTATCCTTAGACCATGAGATCATGTTAATTGCTAACACCGGAAGAGTATCTTGATAACATCAAACGTCACACCGTAACAGGGTGACTATAAAGATGGGTTCAGTACTACGAAGGTGTTATGTTGAGGCTCATGGATCAAGAGTGGAATTTGTCAATCCATATGACAGATAGATATACTCTGGGCCCTCTCGGTGATATCACATTAGGATAGCATGCAAGCAAGTGATGTGATCACTAGAATGTTATATCACGAGAACAAGAAAAGAGTGCATGTCGGTAACGAGATCAAACTAGGTATGGAGATACCGATGATCGAATCTCGGACATGTAATATATCGAGAGACAAA
This sequence comes from Avena sativa, assembly GCA_916181665.1. Classification (NCBI taxonomy): domain Eukaryota; kingdom Viridiplantae; phylum Streptophyta; class Magnoliopsida; order Poales; family Poaceae; genus Avena; species Avena sativa. The sequence goes on from OV702289.1 coordinate 693,328,685, forward strand.
GGGATTTAGTTACAAGCGTTAAAGGTTCTCACGATCACAGGAGTCATCGTTGAATGTGTAGGAGTCAGTACGGATCTCCAGGTCCCGCTGCTGATTATTGATCGGAGAAGGGTCTCGATCATATCTGCATTATTCGCGAACCATAGGGTGGCACACTTAAGAGTTACCGGACACCATTTTGGAGCACATATGTTTCAAACGAAAGAATTGCAAAGCGCAGGAATTGTTTCAATAGAAACCGGAAATTGTTTCGGGTGAAATTGCAGAAGGTGGTTCTGCATGTGATATTGAAATATTGCAAGGGGCTATATGTGAATGTTTGTTAATTAAAGTAGTTAACAAAATTCTGAATAAATTTAATATAAAGAGTTTTATTAAATGAGAGAGCATTAAATTTGGAGAAATTTAATGCATTTAAAGTGGAGACTTTAAAAGGGAATGTGAAGAGGCATTTTAATGTGGAGGGGTTACCACCACATGAATGGGGGAGGTGAGGGTCACCCCCCATGCGCCGGCCATGGAGAGAGGGGGCACCCCCCCTCCTCCTATAAAAGGCCACCCATTCCCTCCTTCATCCTCACTCCTCCTTGTGAAGGATCTCTCTACCCCTCTAGAATTATTCCCCCATGGTCTCGGATTAGCGAGATACATGTTCCCGGTGGCATTCTCGTATGGAAGGAGTTGCTGCTTCCGCTAGATCGCTAGAGCGAGGAGGTGGAGGTTGTCCGGTGGCTTGAACATGTGTGCGAGTGCGGATGCGCTGCTGAGTTGCGGCGCTCGGACTTCCTCACGATCTTGAGATCGGCAAGTGTATGACTACATCAACCACGAGTTCCTACTCGTTAACAAAGCTTGTTGTCTACGAGGGTAAGTTCTCGTTGGATGTATGTCCACCCGTTGCTTTGTACCTAGTAGATAGATCTTGGCGTGTAGTTCACACCGTAGGAAATTTTTTGTTTTCTATGCTGCGGACCCAACAGCGCCACCAAGTGCTGTGGCCGCCCTGGTCCACCCCTAGCTCTCCCCTCTAGCGTATATTATCCTCCCGAAACCCTAAGACTCGGGGAGCGACCACAGAAAGATTCCGCCGCCTCTGCGGGGCGGAAAACAATGAGAGAGAAAGATCTCTTTGGCAGACAGAATTCTGCCGCGGGAATTCCTTCCCGGAGAGGGGAGATCATCGCCATCAACACCACCATCAAGATGGACTTCATCGGGATCATCATCATCACCACCATCATCTCCACCAGCACCCCCATCACCATCTCCATATTGCTGTAACAATTGGGTTGAATCTTGCATAGTTCTTAGGGGAAACTTTCCCGGTGTTAACTACTCTTTGTAGTTGATGCTATTGAGTGAACCGTTGAATTATTGTTCATGTTCAGATTGTTATACATCATTATTCCATATCTTATCATGATCCATATGATGTCTTGTGAGTAGTTCGTTTTGTTCTTGAGGACTTGGGAGAAGTCATGTTGTTAGTAGTGGAATTGTGTTGAGAAAGATTCAATGGTTTGATATTTAAGTTGTGGTGTACTTCTTCTAGTGGTGTCATGGGAACGTCGACTACATGAAACTTCACCTATATGGGCCTAGGGGAATGCATTATGTATTTGGGTACTAATCGTAGGGGTTGCTAGAGTGATAGAAACCTGAACCCCCATTAGGAAACCATTGCACAAGGGACATCAGGGTCTTAGAGTTTAAAGCTGTTGTTAGGTTTCTACCTTAATTACTTTCTTGTACTTATCGATGTTTGCAAGAGGTATAATCACAAGTATGTATTAGTCCTAGGAAGGTCAGTACATTAGCACAGGTTCACCCACACAACACTTAGCACATTAAAGAAGATTGATCAACTATATGAAGCGAAAACACTTGACGATATTCCCATGTGTCCTCGAGAATGTTTGGCCATCTTATGGAATACAACCGGCTTGTCCTTTACTGAATAAAGGATTGGGACACTTGCTGCATTTATTCTTATTGTATTTTATTTACTCGTACTTGATTTACTTGCATTCAAAAACCCCTAAAAATCTGTTTGCTAAGTATTTGCAGAGAATTCCTGATCCATACCACTAGCCAGCACCTTCTGCTCCTCGTTGGGTTCAACACTCTTACTTATCGAAAATACTGCGATACACCCCCATACTTGTGGGTCATCAGATATATATATATCAGTGTTGTGTAACACACACCATGCAATGTCTCTAGGGGAGGATCCATGTGTATTAAACCATGCATGGTCACATGCATATATAGACCAAAACACATGAAAGAAACATATTACATGTTGCACCAGTGTGACAGTAGTTGTTGCATCACAGAATCCACTAGTGTGTGTGGTAGATATACCAATTAACAATGTGGTTTTGGAAAAGAGAACACATGCAATGTGGTCATGTATGTGGATCAATGACATCTAGCTACTAGTAGCTAGTGTGGATATCAATGTGGTTTAGGAAAAAGATCACATATGCAATAATGACCCTAGGGGTTCCATATGTGTACAACCACATGCATGGTCACAGAGACCAATATAGGAAAATCACAGCTTGTACACACATGCATGCATGTTGCACCAGTGTGACATAATAAGTTGCATCATCCAGAGTGTTATACATGTGTGGTCTCATCATATAGATATATGTCAAAATGTGGTATATTGTTGGAAAAGAACACACATGCATGCAATGTGGTCATCTCATGTGGATCTATCAACAATAATGCAATATATGCATGGAAAAGAACACACATGCATGCAATATGACTCTAGGATATCAAATCCATATATATATGGTCATAGAGACCAAAAAAACATAGGTTAAATAAAGAAGAGCTTCCACATTGCATGCATGCAATGTGACATAATTATTATTAGTTGTGCATCATCATATAATCCACTTGAGTAGTGTATGCATTGTGTGGTCATGCATGTGTGTAGATAGATATCATTGTTAGGTTTTGGAAGAACAATGTACATACATGCAAATGTGGATCATCATGGATGTGGATCTATCAATGACTCTGGTGACCATATCAATAATGTGGGTTAGGAAAAAGAACACATGCATGTAATATGACACCCTATAGGAGATAGATAGATATATATTCCATATTAGTCATAGAGACCAAACAACACATAGGAATTAAATAAAGGAGCTCCACATTGCATGCATGCATGCATGGACCAGTGTGATAGAATTTGTGCACATCATCACATAATTCTTGAGTATATGCATGTGTGTGTCTGGTCATGCATATATATGTAGATATATATATATCATCATCTTGTGTTGTTTTGTAAAAGAGAACATTGTACATATATATGCAATGTTGTGTGGTCATGTGATGGGATCAGTGGCTCCAGTGGATATATATATATATATATATATATATATATATATATCAGTGTGTAACACACATCATGCAATGTCTCTAGGGGAGGATCCATGTGTATTAAACCATGCATGGTCACATGCATATATAGACCAAAACACAGGAAATCAACATATTGCATGTTGCACAAGTGTGAGAGAAGTTGTTGCATCACAGAATCCACTAGTGTGTGTGGTAGATATACCAATTAACAATGTGGTTTTGGAAAAGAGAATACATGCAATGTGTTCATGTATGTGGATCAATGACATCTAGATACTAGTAGCTAGTGTGGATATCAATGTGGTTTAGGAAGATCACATATGCAATATTGACTCTAGGGGTTCCATATGTGTTTAGCCACATGCATGGTTACAGAGACCAATATAGGAAAATCACAACTTGCACACACATTGCATGCATGTTTCACCAGTGTGAGATAAGTTGCATCATCCAGAGAATTATACATGTGTGGTCTCATCATGTAGATATATGTCAAAATGTGGAATATTGTTGGAAAAGAACACACATGCATGCAATGTGGGCATCTCATGTGGATCTATCAACAATAATGCAATATATGCATGGAAAAGAACACACATGCATGCAATATATGCATGGAAAAGAACACACATGCATGCAATATGACTCTAGGAGATAAAATCCCTATATATATATATATATATGGTCATAGAGACCAAAAACACATAGGTTAAATAAAGAAGAGCTTCCACATTGCATGCATGCAGTGTGACAGAATTATTATTAGTTGTGCATCATCATCAGATAATCCACTTGAGTAGTGTATGAATTGTGTGGTCATGCATATGTGTAGAGATAGATATCATTGTTAGGTTTTGGAAGAACATTGTACATACATGCAAATGTGGATCATCATGGATGTGGATCTATCAATGACTCTGGTGACCATATCAATGTGGGTTAGGAAAAAGAACACATGCATGCAATATGACCCCCTATAGGAGATAGATAGATATATATTCAATATTGGTCATAGAGACCAAACAACACATAGGAATTAAATAAAGGAGCTCCACATTGCATGCATGGACAAGTGTGACAGAATTTGTGCACATCATCACATAATCCTTGAGTATATGCATGTGTGTGTCTGGTCATGCATATATATGTATAGATATATATATATCATCTTGTGTTGTTTTGGAGAAGAGAATAGTGTACATATCTATGCAATGCAGTGTGTGGTCATGTGATGGGATCAGTGGCTCCAGTGGATATATATATCAGTGTGTAACACACATCATGCAATGTCTCTAGGGGAGGATCCATGTGTATTAAACCATGCATGGTCACATGCATATATAGACCAAAACATAGGAAAGCAACATATTGCATGTTGCACCAGTGTGACAGAAGTTGTTGCATCACAGAATCCACTAGTTTGTGTAGTAGATATACCAATTAACAATGTGGTTTTGGAAAAGAGAACACATGCAATGTGTTCATGTATGTGGATCAATGACATCTAGCTACTAGTATCTAGTGTGGATATCAATGTGGTTTAGCAAGATCACTTATGCAATAATGACTCTAGGGGTTCCATATGTGTACAACCACATGCATGGTCACAGAGACCAATATAGGAAAAGCACAGCTTGCGCACACATTGCATGCATGTTGCACCAGTGTGAGATAAGTTGCATCATCCAAAGAGTTATACATGTCTGGTCTCAGCATGTAGATATATGTAAAAATGTGGTATATTGTTGGAAAAGAACACACATGCATGCAATGTGGTCATCTCATGTGGATCTATCAACAATAATGCAATATATGCATGGAAAAGAACACACATGCATGCAATATGACTCTAGGAGATCAAATCCATATATATATGGTCATAGAGACCAAAAATACATAGGTTAAATAAAGGAGAGCTTCCACATTGCATGCATGCAATGTGACATAATTATTATTAGTTGTGCATCATCAAATAATCCACTTGAGTAGTGTATGCATTGTTTGGTCATGCATATGTGTAGAGATAGATATCATTGTTAGGTTTTGGTAGAACAATGTACATACATGCAAATGTGGATCATCCTGGATGTGGATCTATCAATGACTCTGGTGACCATATCAATGTGGGTTAGGAAAAAGAACACATGCATGCAATATGACCCCCTATAGGAGATAGATAGATAGATATATATTCCATATTGGTCATAGAGACCAAACAACACATAGGAATTAAATACAGGAGCTCCACATTGCATGCATGGACCAGTGTGACAGAATTTGTGCACATCATCACATAATCCTTGAGTATATTCATGTGTGTGTGTCTGGTCATGCATATATATGTAGATATATGTATATATCATCATCTTGTGTTGTTTTGGAAAAGAGAACAATGTACATATATATGCAATGTTGTGTGTGGTCATGTGATGGGATCAGTGGCTCCAGTGGATATATATATATATCAGTGTGTAACACACATCATGCAATGTCTCTAGGGGAGGATCCATGTGTATTAAACCATGCATGGTCACATGCATATATAGACCAAAACACAGGAAAGCAACATATTGCATGTTGCACCAGTGTGACAGAAGTTGTTGCATCATAGAATCCACTAGTGTGTGTGGTAGATATACCAATTAAGAATGTGGTTTTAGAAAAGAGAACACATGCAATGTGGTCATGTATGTGGATCAATGACATCTAGCTACTATATATAGTAGCTAGTGTGGATATCAATGTGGTTTAGGAAAAAGATCACATATGCAATAGTGACTCTAGGGGTTCCATATGTGTACAACCACATGCATGGTCAGAGAGACCAATATAGGAAAAGCACAGCTTGTACACACATTGCATGCATGTTGCACCAGTGTGACATAATAATTTGCATCATCCAGAGAGTTATACATGTGTAGTCTCATCATGTAGATATATGTCAAAATGTGGTATATTGTTGGAAAAGAACACACATGCATGCAATATGGTCATCTCATGTGGATCTATCAACAATAATGCAATATATATGCATGGAAAAGAACACACATGCATGCAATATGACTCTAGGAGATCAAATCCATATATGGACCAAAAAACACATTGGTTAAATAAAGGAGAGCTTCCACACATTGCATGCATTGCAGTGTGACAGAATTATTATTAGTGGTGCATCATCACATAATCCACTTGAGCAGTATATGCATTGTGTGGTCATGAATACGTGTAGAGATATCATCGTGGTAGGTTTTGGAAGAGAACAATGTACATACATGCAAATGTGGTCATAGATCATCATGGGTGTGTGGATCTATCAATGACTCTGGTGACCATAGCAATGTGGGTTAGGAAAAAGAACACATGCATGCAATATGACCCCCTATACATGCATGCAGACCAGTGTGATAGAATTTGTGCATCATCACATAATCCTTGAGTATATGCATGTGTGTGTCTGGTCATGCATATATATGTAAAGAGATATATATCATCATCTTGTGACCATGGATGGTTTAATACACATGTGTGTTTGGTCATGCATGCATACATATGTGTGGATATATATCAGTGTATACTGGTGTAGGAAAAGAACACACACACATCATGCAATGGAGCATGTGTGTGTGGTCATGCATGACACAAAGGAGGAAAAGGTTCATCACAAAATCCACTGAAGTTGCCTAGATGATAATACCTATCTCAAAGTTTGAGCCCAAGAAGATGTTGGATCATGCGCACGCATGATCGATATATGTGAGAGACCATATGCTCACCAGGGGCCTAAATATAATGCCCATCTCAATGCAACAACCCATCACACTTTTGTACATATATATCATATAGGTAAACACATACATATGCATGCAAGTTCTTCCAACGCTTAGATCCCAAGCTAATCTGTATATCCCAAAATACATACTACGTACACAAAATAAACTAGAAACTAAAATCTAGTTCAAACACATAATGTATCACCACCACTTGTTGTCGTCCTTGACTTGCTTCCCCTTCAACCGCTTGCTGTCGCCACCGTCCCAAGATCCCTGCTCGTCCTGAAACCGCTTTCTGTCCTCCTCACGCTTCTTCTCCTAGGCTAGCTCGCAACCAGGGCATAGCTCTCTCCCGAAAAACCCCGCCTTAACCATCCCATCTTTCATGGTAATGAGCTTACTGTACAACTCGTACGCCATGTAGGCGTCTCTGGCTGCATACTCGAGGCGCACCTGGCTCATCGGCTTCCACTCCCAGTAGTCGTGCTCGAGTTGCTTCAATTTCTTCAGTTTTTCATAGGACTTATCGATGATTTCCGCTGCCAGATCACCCATGCCATCCTTCGCTCGGTATTCTTTGAGCTTGTACAGATTTCGGATGTCGATGTGGTACCAATCTGGGATTTTTATCAACGCACGATAAAGCATAATTGTGTGATTTGTGATATCCATGCTAGTGAAAGTTATCCCTTTCTACACAAGAACTCGACCAGAGCCGGACAATGCTTCTAAGTTGGTTTACTCCTGCAGTTAGATGGTTTTAGGTATGTAAAGGAACAAAGGATGCAGAAGTGGTGATCTCAAATTTAAATTTCACATACCTGCAGAAGTGGTAAACGAGGACCTCCTCATGTATGGCAATTTGCACGACAGCGATCTCTTGTGGAGGATTTTTTTCGCTTATTTGCACGGGTGTATGATGACCCACAAGTATAGGGGGTGTATCGCAGTATTTTCGATAAGTAAGAGTGTCGAACCCAACGAGGAGCAGAAGGTGCTGGCTAGTGGTATGGATCAGGAATTCTCTGCAAATACTTAGCAAATGGATTTTTAGGGGTTTTTGATAAAGCAAGTAAACAAAGTGCGAGTAAATAAAAGACAGTAGGAATAAATGCAGAAAGTGGCCCATTCCTTTATGCAGCAAAGGACAAGACGGTTGTATTACTTAAGATGACCAAACGTTCTCGAGGACACATGGGAAGACTGTCAAGTTCTTTCGCTCCATATAGTTGATTAATCTTCTCTAGCTTGCTAAGTGTTGGGTGGGTGAACCTGTGCTAATGTACCGCCCCATCCAAGACTAATACATACTTGTGATTATACCCCTTGCAAACATCCGTAAGTACAAGAAAGTAATTAAGGTAGATACCTAACCACAGCTTTAAACTCTAAGACCCTTACGTCCCTTGTGCAATGGTTTCCTAACGGGGGTTCAGGTTTCTGTCACTCTGGCAACCCCTACGATTAGTAGCCAAATACACAATGCATTCCCCTAGGCCCATATAGGTGAAGTGTCATGTAGTCGACGTTCACATGACACCACTAGAAGAAGTACACCACAACTTAAATATCAAACTATTGAATCTTTCTCAACACAACTCCACTACTAACAACATGACTTCTCCCATGTCCTCAAGAACAAAACAAACTACTCACAAGGCATCATATGGATCATGATCAGAGATGGAATAATGATGTGTAACAATCTGAACATAAACAATAATTCAATGGTTCACTCAATAGCATCAACTATAAAGAGTAATCAACACCGGGAAAGTTTCCCCTATGAACTAATGCAAGATTCAACTCAATTGTTACAGCAATATGGAGATGGTGATGAGGGTGCTGATGGTGGTGATGATGATGATGATCCCGATGAAGTCCAGCTTGATGGTGGTGTTGATGGCCACGATCTCCCCTCTCTAGGAAGGAATTCAACCGGTAGAAATCTATCTGCCGGAGAGATTTTTCTCTCTCGGTGTTTTCCGCCCCCCAGAGGCGGCGGAATCTTTCTGTGGTTGCTCCCCGGGTCTTAGGGTTTCGGGAGGATAATATACGCTAGAGGAGAGAGCCAGAGGTGGGCCAGGGCGGCCACACCACCTCCTGGCGCAGCCTAGGGCTGCCCACGCTAGGAGGTGGTGTGGGCCCCCTGTGGCCCATCACCACTCTGTCTTCTGGCATCCTTAGTATTCTGGAAAAATAGGATTTTCCGTATATCTTCCCGAATTTTCTGATCTTCGCGAATTTTTCCTCCAAACAGCACCTTTTCCATCAGAATCCTGACTGCAGCGGTCCATGCTCCAAAAGTAATCAACCATGCAAAAACAAATGAAATAACATAAGTATCACCTCTCAATATGAAATATATCAATGAATAATAGCGAATTAAGACATAGAATAGTGATGCAAAATGGACGTATCAACTCCCCCAAGCTTAGACTTCGCTTGTCCCCAAGCGAAACTGAGCTCAATAAACATGGCCTTAGGTTTATGGAGTGAAGAGTCGATAAAAGAATACGGACAAGAAGCATCACATTCATCAAATACATAGATCATAATAGAAGACAACTCACTATTATATAACTCAACTTGTAATAAGTAAAGGAAACACAATAAAGATACATAATGTGAATCATAATTGGTAATGGCAAACTTAGCTCTTGGTCAAAGAATAGTTGATAATTGTTGTAGTTCACAAATAACTGGTTTCAATGATATCTTTCAAAGTAGTAAACATAAAGATAAGAGCAAAGTGCAAAACAAGGAACATAAGAAACATGATTGAATAAATCATCATATGAATGAATGAAACACAACAACTCAAAATACTTGCTGAGATAGAAGGGAATAGGTTTACTGACTCAACTACAAATTAAAAGAAAGGCCCTTCACAGAGGGAAGCAGGGATTGCAAGTCTCATAAAGAGCTCCCAAAAATTATGATACTTACTAGCTTTCAGCTCTCATTGCCCCTATCATAGGCATCTTTAGGTGATTAAGGTTAAAGTGATCAAATATGAGGATATGCATTGACAAGTTGCAAATTGAGAATCTCATGTTCCTTGAATACGAGGGCCGCTCCTCATGCTACTCAAGTTTAGTCACCGATAAGTTCTTGTCATCGTAAGCATATGTGTATCATAGAGAACCGCCAACGGGGTACCCCTTGCCCGATGATACGGAAGAATCCCCATATCAAAATGACAAGGCAAGCAGACAACAAGTATCTCAACAATCTTCTTATTTACCATGGGAATATGGTGCTTTTTTTCTCTCTTTCCTCTTTTCATAATATCTCTTTTTTTCTTTTCTTTTTCTCAATCTCTATCTCTTTTTTTATAAGAAGAATGCTTCATGGATACTCGTTATGGTTACGCTACAGGTTTCCACCATGTCAGCATGGATTAGACCAGCGGCCCAGGCGTTTCTCTAACACACATGCATAAATCCATGGACTTACAAGCTCCCCTTTCATTTCACACCGACGATATACATAGACAAAAGAACATGATATCAACTAGGTACAAAGTACCAGTGCAATGTTGAAAGCGTTCCCCATGACAGCATGGTTCTGCTAATTCACAACTTACAAAGCGCAAGCATATACGCAACATAGATGGGCAAAATGGTTCAAGTTTATTAAGTGCAAGAAAGTAAAGTGTGTCATCAAGTTCGTGAGAGCTTTAATCACTAATTTTCACATAACAAGTTTAATTTGGGAGGTAGATAAAACAAGAATTTACTTGGAATAGCAATAATGCTACTAGGTAGGTATGGTGGACACAAATGGCGTGGGTTTTGGTTTAAAGGAGTTGGATGCACGAGAAGAATACCCTCTCAGTACAGGTTTTTGGCTAGCAAGGCTGGGTAGCAAGTATAAGAGTTGAAGGAAACAAACAAACATACAAGTGATAAAGGCAAACATGCAATCTTCCTTGGAAGCACAAAAGATCTTAACTAGAGAATACTAAACTTATGAGCAAATTAAGATAGAAAGATGATGAAATTATTTTTCTTTAGAGTCCTTTTATCTTTTCTTTCAACTCTCGAAAATAGTGTTGCTACTGACAGAGCCAGGTTTGCCAAAACCAACTAAATTAACTCAATGATCCCAAAGTGATACCAATACTAACAACAAGATCAATCATATAACCACGAATTGAAAACTAATATAAGCTATGCAAAAGAGTAAATGATAGAACTTCTCATTAATATTCCATAACGGCAACTCACACCAAGGGATACATATCTAACGAGAGAGGGGACACTTCCATAATGCAAACCATACTACATAATAACTCCTCTATTCATGATATGACTCTACTAAAAAGGTAAAAAGATAGAAGATAGTGATGTGATACCGCGACACTCCCCCAAGCTTGGAACAAACCAAGGGGATGCCAAACCTGATGACGAATTACTCCTTTGGTGGTGGTGGTATTATTTCCTTAGTTGACGTGAGGAAATCTTCCAACATCTTGCGAAGCCTATTATTCTCCCATTGAAGCATGTCCACCTCCCTCTGCAAGTCTCAGTACTTATCACAGAATTCCTTAGCGACTCGTAGGGCTTCCACTGATGCAGGGCAAGGGACTAAAGGTACCAGCCCCTGCTTGTTGTCTTGGAAATCCTCTTCCATGGGCTTCTTCCCTTTATCCTTGGCAGACACCATTTTTCTTTTAGGCCTTCAAAGAGTATGTCCTAGCAGAAACAGATCGAAACAAAAACACGACGAAAACACGATATATGAACCTCGGGGGATCCGGGGGGTTATATATTACGAAGTTTCAAAGCAAAAGGAAGGTACTGGGAGAAAACGAGTCGGAGGCGGAGTCCGAGGTGGACTCACCACCCGGTGGCGCGGCCAGGGGAGGGCCCTAGCCATAGGGTGGTGTGAGCCACCCTGGCTCCATTACCGTCCCTTTGTCGCTTCGTAGCTTTCCTTATTGAGTGAAAACTGCAAAAATATAGTTGGATAGTATTTTCGCGGAACTTTTCTTACCAGAACTGTTACCTATTTGAAAACAGACTCTGCAGGTCTCTGAATTTGGTATCTAGTAGATTCTTTCGGAGTCACCACTTGAATAACATCAATATCTTCATCTTCATACACTTATTACTTGAGTCATAAAACCCTTCTCTTCCTTATTACACCATTATCTCCACTTCCTAGAAATTTCTCTCACACAAAACTTCACACAGTTATCATTAGCAACATTAGTATAAGTGAAGTGATAAAACCTTTTGATTCCAACTTCAACTGAAAACCATCAAAACATAAGCTACTGTAGCAACTCCTCCCGAAAACCCAAAAAGAATTCAAAAAGGAAATCGAATAAAGAAGCAAATGCAAGAGTGGCAAAATCTGTCAAAACAGACCAGCAGGTAAAGATCATTTTTTTAGAAAATCTTCTGTTGCTCAAATCAAAAAGTGAAAAACTAAAGAAAGTTAAATAACAACCTGGGGAAGAAGCACAAAAAATTACATCTCAATCCGACATACAGAGAACTCTCATGAATTTTTACGGTGAAGCACAAAAATCTGTTTCGGGACAGCAACTTCCCCAAATATTACTTCTCTCTCATTAGAGGTTGATCTTGACACAAAAACCAAACAAAACAGATAAGGAGCGGTTATTACCGAAGTAATAACTTCCAAGACTCAAAGAAACAAAAAACAAACTGAAAGCAAAAACAAATTGGGTTGTCTCCCAAAAAGCTCTTTCTTTAAAGCCATTAAGATAGGCATTATAATTTTGAAGAAGCTCACATAGGAATATGAATTGAAGTGAAAGAGAGCATTAAGAAGCAAACACACACACATTTAAGTCTAACCCACTTCCTATGCAAGGGGATTTTGTAAACAAACAAGTTGTTGAAACCAGAGGCTACTTGCATAAGAAGGCAAAACAAGTGCAACATAAAGACTTTAAGCATAAAACGAGGAAATTTGATATTATTGAGGTGCATAAGAATAGTCTTCCCTCTCTCATAATAACTTTAAGTATCATGCATAAACTTAATGATATATCTATCACATGAACCATTGTAGCAATGATCGCTTATCCTAACAGAAAACACATGGACACTAGCTCTCATAACACTACTTTGTGAAACAATATTAGAAGTATCCTTATAGAGGATAGTGTGTCCATCTTCTACATATTTAGTGACAAAGTCTTTCAAATTTGCTATTATAGGTTCATCAACCATTTGTTTATCAGGTTCAACAGCTTCATTCCTACTTTCATCAACCATACTAGCTATCATATAGTGTTCCCTTATCTTAACTGGGAAAGGCATTTTCTCAATATAAGGTACAGGTAAAACATGATTAGCAGTATAAACTTCAGTATTTCTTGCAGGAACACTCTTAGCAATATCTTTATAAGGTTCATGATACTTATTCCACTTCTTTTTAGGCACTTCAATTTAGGAAGCAAAAGCCTTAAAATAAGAAGCAATAGCTTGGGAGTCTAGACCATAAGTATTTTTAATATTTTGAAAGTCATCAGTTCCCATAAAAGATTTAATGCATTCTTAATCATAAATTATACCTGACTTTCTACCTTTGTCATTCTCCCAAGCTTCAGATTTATCTTGAATACGGTCCAGAAGATCCCATTTAGCTTCTTCTTCCATGCGAGTGAATGATCCAACACAAGAAGCATCCAATAAATCTTTATCACGTAGAGGGAGAATTGCATAAAAGTTATTGATAATAATATTGTTGGGGAGCTCATGAATGGGACATTTGAGCATTAGTAACTTCAATATCCCCCAAGCTTGAGCTGTACTCTCTCCATCAAGAGGCCAAAAGTTGTATATTTGATTCCGATCCTTATGAATCTCACTAGGAGGATAAAACTTTGAATAAAAGATAGGTATTATTTCCTCCCATTCAGAGCTTGACCATTCTTCAGCAGCTTATACCATTCCTCAGCTCTTCCTTTCAGTGATAATGAGAATAACTTCTTCTTAACTTGATCTGTAGTAATACCTGCACACTTGAACAACCCGCATAATTCGTGTATAAAGAGCAAATGATCACCAGGATGGACAGTTCCATCCCCAACATAGTAGTTATCCATAACACGATCAATAATTCTTGTAGGTATTTTGAAAACATCATTCTCGGCAGGTGGTGGCTTATCTAATACCTTAGCAGTGGTAGTAGCATTACCAAATAAGAAACTCAACGAATTATCCATAACGAAAATAAAGCAACTAACAGAAGTAAACAATACTCACAGTAGAAGTTTCCTTTACCAGTTCCACTCTCCAATAGCGCTTCACTCCCTGGCAACGGCGCCAGAAAATAGTCTTGATGACCCACAAGTATAGGGGGTGTATCGCAGTATTTTCGATAAGTAAGAGTGTCGAACCCAACGAGGAGCAGAATGTGCTAGCTAGTGGTATGGATCAGGAATTCTCTGCAAATACTTAGCAAATGGATTTTTAGGGTTTTTTGATAAAGCAAGTAAACAAAGTATGAGTAAATAAAAGACAGTAGGAATAAATGCAACAAGTGGCCCAATCCTTTATGCAGCAAAGGACAAGCCGGTTGTATTACTTAAGATTACCAAACGTTTTCGAGGACACATGGGAAGACAGTCAAGTGCTTTCGCTTCATATAGTTGATTAATCTTCTCTAGCTTGCTAAGTGTTGTGTGGGTGAACCTGTGCTAATGTACCGCCCCATCCAAGACTAATACATACTTGTGATTATAACCCTTGCAAACATCCGTAACTACAAGAAAGTAATTAAGGTAGCGACCTAACCACAACTTTAAACTCTAAGACCCTTACGCCCCTTGTGCAATGGTTTCCTAACGGGGGTTCAGGTTTTTGTCACTCTGGCAACCCCTACGATTAGTAGCCAAATACACAATGCATTCCCCTAGGCCCATATAGGTGAAGTGTCATGTAGTCGACGTTCACATGACACCACTAGAAGAAGTACACCACAACTTAAATATCAAACTATTGAATCTTTCTCAACACAACTCCACTACTAACAACATGACTTCTCCCATGTCCTCAAGAACAAAACAAACTACTCACAAGACATCATATGGATCATGAACAGAGATGGAATAATGATGTATAACAATCTGAACATAAATAATAATTCAATGGTTCACTCAATAGCATCAACTACAAAGAGTAATCAACACCGGGAAAGTTTCCCCTATGAACTAATGCAAGATTCAACTCAATTGTTACAGCAATATGGAGATGGTGATGAGGGTGTTGATGGTGATGATGATGGTGGTGATGATGATGATGATCCCGATGAAGTCCAGCTTGATGGTGGTGTTGATGGCGATGATCTCCCCTCTCTAGGAAGGAATTCCTCCGGCAGAAATCTGTCTGCCGGAGAGATCTTTCTCTCTCGGTGTTTTCCGCCCCGTAGAGGCGGCGGAATCTTTCTGTGGTCGCTCCCCGAGTCTTAGGGTTTCGGGAGGATAATATAAGCTAGAGGAGAGAGCCAGAGGTGGGCCAGGGCGGCCACACCACCTCTTGGCGCGGCCTAGGGCTGCCCACACCAGTGGGTGGTGTGGGCCCCCTGTGGCCCATCTCCACTCCGTCTTCTGGCATCCTTAGTCTTCTGGAAAAATTGGATTTTCCGTATATTTTCCCGGATTTTCTGATCTTCGTGAATTTTGCCTCCAAACAGCACCTTTTCCATCAGAATCCTGACTGCAGCGGTCCATCCTCCAAAAGTCATCAACCATGCAAAAACAGATGAAATAACATAACTATCACCTCTCAATATGAAATATATCAATGAATAATAGTGAATTAAGACATAGAATAGTGATGCAAAATGGACGTATCAGTGTACTCCAAGTCTAGCCCCACAAACTTGTACTTCTCTTTCTCAAGCAATTGCTCAAACCTGGCGAGAGTTGTCTCCACAGTCGCTTCATCATTTGTGTACACCACTATCAAAGTCGTGGTGCCATGGGCAGGGACCAAGTGGGTCTCTGTTGTGCGTTTCCCATCGTCCATGCCTGCAAGGAAATGGGTGAAAGGAAATGCCTGCAAGGAACTGCCTGCGAGAGGAAGAACAATATGAACTGACGGTTCCAGAACAGAGGAAGAAGAAGCGCCTAGGAAAAACTGCAGAGGAATGACCGAGGAAGAGGAAGAAGAAGCGCCTAGGAAAAATTGAAGAGGAAGAAGAAACGTGGTAACTATAGCTTCGGTTCGAGAACTCACCGTGGTTACGTGGAGATCGTGGCAGTGTTGTCGGTTCAACAAGTGGAGCCAGTTCCTGCGAGAATATGGAATTAGTTGTGCATTTTTCTATGCGAGAAATTGAGAGAAATCATTTATATTTTACCTTTCATAATTAAACATAATGAAGTTGGTACAGCCCAAGAGATTTGAACAAAAGAGATTTGCTAGTTTAACATACAACAACACAAAAGTTTCTGAGCATGCATTCTTGAAATTTAAATTTTGATGATTTATTCAGAAGTTCTGAGCTACAACCGACATTACAGAGCCAACGCTCCCGTCTTCGTCCTCCTCCTGCGGCTCGTCGCTGTCGTCTTCCGCATCCTCTTGTTCCTCTGCCGGACCGGTGACCACCTCAATAATTAGCTTGATATAGTGCCTCATCACCTTGACCTGGACGACGAGCAGATCATCAAGGCAAATTCTGTTTTTAGCACAGAATTCAGCCCAGGGGTCGGTGAACTCAATGCAATCGTCATATACTTCCGATATGCGATATCTCCCCAAGATTTTCAGGCCTTCGTTACAATTATTCTTCATGCATACACAATAGAACCCTTTCTTTGGGATTTGGTGTTCCCTTGTGCATCTCAAAGGAATTTCCTGAGTAACAAAAATATATAACAGATCTTAGTTAACTGGCCACCCTGATAAATTTACAAAATAAGAAGGAAAAGCATAGGAAAAAGTGATTAAACTAACCATCTGATGAAGATCATCTTCATCCTACACCCGGTGTAGCAAGAACTGAGGGATCTCAAAGACCTCATCTCCATCCAGGTCTCTTACAAACTCCTTGTAGAATGCCCAAGATATGGAATTCATTTCAGAGCAACTGACATTACATGGGTGCTAAAATATGGATTTCTCTAGTGTCACCTTGCAACAATCTTCAGTCTTATAACACCCTAATCATGCATATGAAATTGAAGAAGGTTTGTGTGTAAGGAACATACATAATTAAGAAACTAGTCATGTGTGTAAGGAAAAAACCATTTCAATGCAAAGAAGTCAATACATACACTAGTCTTGATCAACCCAAGGTTTGACAACATTATCAGCATTTGATACTTCAACAATAAAGCACATGTATACTCTATTGTATGCAAATGTCAGAACATCATTCTGTTCAATGTTATAAGCTGCACAGAACCCCCTCCAATATGGCCCACACAATGCTACAGACCTCCCAAAATTCCCACCATATAGCACATCGAAGTAGTATTCATCAATTTTCTATTTTGATCATCATGGCGGTCACTTCGAGCAAGGATCCAGGTCATATGGGACCAAGAGCGAATTGTCGCATACGCTCAACGAAACAACAAGGAATACACTGCATAAATTTGTGAAACAGAAAAAACCCATAAGATCATGAACATAAAGCAATTTATATGGAAATTTAAAATAAGATATGTATATGAAAATCGAGAATACTTACAAATCCCTCTACAAAAAAGGGTGATCTCACCCTCATTCTAAAATACATCACATGGTCTGTGTTTCCACTCCCACACCAGGCATGTTGCTGCTGACATGTCACACATTCGTTTTGAGCCATATTCCTTTTTTAACACAAAAATTAGAAAAGATCAGGAAAATAAATGATATGATGTTACTAATATTATCACTGATTATATTGTACTTTATAACGACAACTAGTACTATATATGTGCATAAATACAACTAGTCTGCAGTTCTACATAGACAATCCTGCAAAAATACAACTAATGATGTGCATACTGTACTAATCTGTAGTTCTGCATACACATACTGAAGATTGTTATTAACAAAATATCAGCACAAATTGTACCAACAAAAAAATCTGCAGAAATTCAACCCAACAAAATCTGCACATCCTAGATTTACTCTAGAGATTCGATGAAGTAATCTTAGAGAAAACTCTACGGATTCAATAAAACAATCGCAGAGAAAACGCTACAGATTCGATAAAGAATAAGTAATATTTACGCAGCTCTAAAAACCCTACAGATTCATCAAGCTGCTGCTGCTGAAGATCTCTGCCGCCGGTTATACTCCCGTGAAGGGGATTCTTACCGCTGTTGTAGAGCCTCGCCGTCGATTATTCCACGGCATATTGCGTCCCTCACTCCGCCGTCGTCGCGCCCGCGGATGCTGCAGCTAGCTCTCCTGCATTCGCCTAGAAAACGCGTGAGATCGGGCGGCGCGCCGCGCACCTATATATACGCGAAGGAAGCTCGTCGGAGATTGGAGAATATATAAATCATGCACCTGCTTCCGGTAAAAGCTCGCCGGAGGCAGCGATGGGGCACACTTTCTCTCTCTCTCTCTCTCTCTCTCGCTAGCTACACATGTCTTGTCCACTCTCTCTCTCTCTACGTGCTGCTTCAGTTCAGACTAAATGGAGCGAAAATAAAGTTGGAAGAAATTCAATAAAATGGAAACCTCCAGGTCTCGAACATGCAACCAAGAGGACCCTGACCAGTGGACCCACCTACGATGAACCCCACGTGTCAGCTGGACAAGTGAAAATTCTATCGCTGACTTGTGGGGCCCACCTCTTTGCCGCCCACACACTCACCTGAACTCCACCCGGGAGGTTTCGAAATCAGATCTGAAATCTAGTCCACCACACGCGGTGGCGGCGTCTACCCGTCCATTTCGGCGTTCGCACTCCAAGGTTGTCCCCTTCCGGCCGACGTCCGCGCACCTCGGTAGCTCCCCTTCCGGGTGCCATCTCTGTTCTCAACTCGCTCGTCTCCATGTCTGCCAAGGTAAAAAAATAGTTTGTTTAATTGTTCAACACATGGATATCACTTGGATTGTTCATCTACATTAAAATCTTCTTAAAAAGGATTATTCTTCTCAGAAAATGTGATTAGTTTGTTTAATTGTCCAATAGATTGATAGGAGTTGGATTTGTTGAATGGTAAAGTAAATAGTTCTGATAAATGACTAGCCTGTTCTAAAAATGAGATTTGTTTTTTTAATTATTCAACACATGGATATGAGTTTGCGTGCTCATTGTAAAGAAAACTGTTCTAAAAAATCACTAGCATGTTCTGAAAGTTTGATTTGTTTATTTAATTCTTAACAGATGGATATGAGTTTGATTGTTCATGGCAGACAGTTTACTGAACCCTACAAAGCTGGCCTGAAACAGTTTGTCAGATTTGTCAAGGAGGGATATGGCAAGAATGTTGAGGTTCCATGCCCCTGTTGTAAGTGCCTCAAACGGAGAACAGTACATGTAGGCCTTCTTTATAACCACTTACTCATCAGTGGCATGTCGCACACGTATACTCGGTGGATACAACATGGAGAGCCAGTTGATCTTGCTATTATTGAAGATCCACCCAATGGTGGTCATGCCGGTGATGACAATGACAATATGTATACGGATGATGAAGGCGATGATGATGGAGGTTACAGTGTTCCAGATATGTTGCAAGACCTTAAGCACGTAGGCGATGCATTAACCGCAGAGCAGATTGTTGCTAATGTCCCAACTGACGGTAAACATGAGAAATTGTTTGCAAAGTTGATTGGTGGCTCTGTGTATGGCACCAGAAAAGTGCTGGTGCGGTGTTGATGTAGAGCTCGTTGGGAACCCCAAGAGGAAGGTATGACGAGCACAGCAGCAAGTTTCCCTCAGTATGAAACCAAGGTTTAATCGAACCAGTAGGAGCAAGGAAACACCCCAAAGGTGTTGCTAGCTGAGCCTTGGCAGGGCGCACTACCGGTGCTAGTAGCAACATGGAGACCTGCACAACACAACCACAGAACTTTCTCCCCAACTTGCGATGAGGTTGTCAATCTCACCGTGTTTTGCTGACAACAAAGGATTAAATGTATCGAATGGAAAGAAGTAATAGTTCGCAGAAAGTAAACACAAAGCAGTAAACAGTTTATAGATTATATGTAAAAGTAAAGGACCGGGATCCATAGTTCACTAGAGGTGGCTCTCCTTAGATAGATAACATGCTGGGTGAACAAATTACAGCGGGGCAATTGACAAACATCGAGAAAGAAATACATGCATATACTAATCATCTTGACTCCTTTGAGACTTGATTGGACATTACAACATTATACATAGATCGCCATCCAACTGCATCTATGACTAATAATCCACCTTCAGGTTATCATCCGAACCCCCTCCAATATTAAGTTGCAAGCAACAGACTATTGCATTACAAATTGCGTGTAAAGTAAACAATATGAGTGTTCTATGAACAAAGGATTGTTGTTTTCTCCCTAGTAGCAACAACACATCTAGTACCTTAGATTTTTCTATCACTTCCCCAGATTACCAGAGGCATGAACCCACTATCAAGCATAAATACTAACTCTTGGAGTTCCTAGCATCTACTTGGCCAAGATAGCTACTAACAACAGAAAGCATGCAAGATCACAAATAACAAAGACATGATATAATCAATAATCAATCTAAAATACCATCTCAATATCCATCGGATCCCTGCAAACACAACATGCAGAATTACAAATAGATGATCTTGATCATGAACGGAGCTCACAAGATCTAGACATGAAAGCACAAAGGAGGAGAACTAGCCATCTAGCTACTACATGGATCCGTAGTCCAAGGATGAACTACTCACGCATCACACCGGAGGCTTGCATGATGATGAAGAAGGCCTCCAGGGTGAATTACCCTCTCCGGCAGGGTGCCGGGAAGAGCTTTAGATCCCTGCCGATCTAGGGATGGAGATGATGGTGGCTACAGAATCTTTCGTGGATTTTTGATCGGGTACTTAGGGTTTTCGTCCCGAGGGAAATATATAGGCAGAAGGGGAGGCCGATAGGGTGCTAGGGGCCACCACACCACCCCCTAGCACGGGCCAAGCCTGGCCGCGCAGCCAGGTGGTGTGGCCGGCCTCTGGCCCCTCTCCGTTTCGTATTATGGCATCTGATTACTTTTGGAAAAATAGGCACTTTGGCTTTTGTCCCGTCCAATTCCGAGAATATTCATTTTCTGACTTTCCTAGAACCAAAAATAGCAGAAAATAGGCAGCTGGCACTGTGGCTCTTGTTAATAGGTTAGTCCAAGAAATCATATGAAAAGTACTCCAAAGTTGGAACAAAACACAAGAAAGTGGATAAAACCAAGCATGGACCATCAAAAATTATAGATACATTTCAATGTATCAACATCCCCAAGCTTAACTCCTGCTCGTCCTCGAGTAGGTAAGTGATAAAAAGAAAGAATAATTTTTGAGGTGACATGCACCATCAAAGACTTGATCAAAGTATTTGTAAAACATTCAAAGCTGGGATCATAGTACTTCAATCATAACATGAAAGACAAAGTTCTAGCAATAAGACAAAGAAACTATGATGCAACATGACAAGGCACAAACAAAAGATTCATGAATAACAATGCTTTGCAAGACGTTTGTTTGTTTCACATAAAGAAAACATAGCATAGTAGTATTCAGCTTGTCCCTCAATAGAGTAGCAAATATAAATGCATAGGACACCTTCAAAGTTCATAAGAGTGACTAGATACAAAAGTTTAAAACAAGCAATATCAAGTTATGCATCAATCAACTAGTCTTGGGACAATGCACATAGAACTAAGAATGGCCACTATGCTCTCAAAGTAGGTGCATAAAGTTAGAAGGTGGAGACTCAATATAATGGTGGAAGAAAGGCCTTCATAGAAGGTAGTAGGGATTCAAGTCTCATAAAGATCTTCCAAAAATTATGGTAATTATAGCTTTCAGCTCTCATTGCCCCTATCATAAGCATCTTGAAGTGATTAAGGTTAAAGTGAACAAACTATGGTGTACATGCTTGACAAAGTATAAGTTAGAAATCTCATGTCCCTTGTGTACAAGGGCCGCTCCTCATGCTACTAAAGTTTAGTCACCGGTAAGTTCTTGTCATCGTAAGTACATGTTTATCATAGAGAACCGCCAACGGGGTACCCCTTGCCCGATGATACGGAAGAATCCCCATATCAAAATGACAAGGCAAGCAGACAACAAGCATCTCATCAATCTTCTTATTTACCATGGGAATATGGTACTTTTTTCTCTCTTTCCTCTTTTCATAATATCTCTTTTTTTCTCTATTCTCTTTTTTCTCAATATAGGACTCTGTTTTTTTATAAGAAGAATGCTTCATAGACAGCTCATTATGGTTACGCTGCAGGTTTCCACCATGTCAGCATGGATTAGACCAGCGACCCAGGCGTTTCTCTAACACATATACATAACTCCATGGACTTACAAGCTCCCCTTTCATTTCACACCGACGACATCCATATACAAAAGAGCATGATATCAACTAGGTGCAAGTACCAAGTGCAATGTTGAAAGCGTTCCCCATGAAAGCATGGTTATGCTAATTCCCAACAAATAAGTGCAAGCATATACAACATAGACGACACAATGGTTCCAGTTTATTAAGGGCAAGAAAAGTAAAGTGTGTCATCAAGTTCGTGAGAGCTTTAATCACTAGTTTTCTCATAACAAGTTTAATTCGGAAGGTAAACAAAAGATTGAATATACTTGGAATAGCATAAGCTAGTAGGTAGGTATGGTGGACTCTTTGGAATAACTTGGTTTAGGGAATTGGATGCATGAGCGAAACTCATACTTTGTTGTGGAGGCTAGCAAAAGACTGGGAGCGACAAACTAAGAGAGCAATAATGGCCATAATCATGCAGAGCGACAAAACATCATTGATCAAAGCATAAAGTGATACTACAAGTTGAAAACTAAAGGATCATAAAGGCTTTGGTGACTTGAGATATTTATAACATGGTGTGAGCATGTGCCAAGTCAACCCAAATAAAGCATCAACGGAGAATACCACTATACTATGCTTTAATATGCTAAAACAACACATGATTCATCCAAGGCACATTAAGCAATCTCAATTATTTATAACAAGTCATGCTACAGCAAAGAATACTAAGCATAAAGCCAAAACAATATCAAGCATGGCATGACAGAGCATATGCCATAGTAAAAAATGAGCTCTTTTTACCACATAAGTATGAACTTTCCTACTCTTTTCCAAACCAAACCAAACTATTTGCAAACCAATGTATGAAAGTGGGGGTCCAACCAATTTATTCAGAAAACTAAGAAAACCAAGCAAACAAAAAACCAAAACGAAAACGGAAAAGAAGACGCTCCAAAAACAACACAACTGTGCATGAAACAATAAAAATGAAGTGTTTAGAAGAAACCTGGAATTTTTATTGATGAAGAAGGGGATGCCTTGGGCATCCCCAAGCTTTGACGCTTGTACTTCTTGGATATTTCTTGGGGTGACACGCATGGCATCCCAATCTTTAGCTTTAGTCCATCCTTCATCTCATTACTCATTCCTTCCATACACCTGAAATTTTTCCTTCATACAAAACTTCACATAATCTTTATTAGCAACATTAGTTCACTGAAGATAAAAGGTCTTAAGGTTCAGTTCCAACACCAAATAAATTTCCATTAGAACACTAGATACTGTAGCACTTCCCTCAAAAAGCTCAATTCTCCAAAAGAACTCAAAGAGGAACCAAAAAGAAGCAAATACAGAAAATGGCAGAAATCTGTCAAAACAGACCAGGAGGTAAAGACAAATTTTTTCGAAGACCTTCTGTTTCTCAAATCAAAAAGTGTTCAACTAACGAAAGTTAGATAACAACCTGGGACAGAAGCACAAAAATTCATGCCTCAAAAAGACGTTCAGAGATTTTACACGAATTTTCACGGTGAAGCACAGAAATCTGTTTCGGGACAGCAACTTTCCCAATCATTACTTCTCTCTCATTAGAGGTTACTCTTGGCACAAAAAGCAAATAAAAAGGATAAGGAGCGGTTATTACTGAATTAATAACTTTCAAGACTCATCTAAAACTTTTGGGTTATCTCGCAATAAGTACTTTTTTTAACGCCTTTAAGTTAGGCATAAGAAGCAAGAAAAAGAATCAAGTGTTCTCAAATGAAGAAGCATTAAGACCAAATTTTGTTTTCATAGGAGAAGCAAAAGAAATCTTCTCTCTCTTCTTAGGGAAGTGTTCTATACCTTTCTTGAGTGGGAGTTGATATTTAATGGTGCCTTCTTTCATATCAATAATGGCACCAACAGTTCTAAGAAAAGGTCTTCCCAAAGTAATAGGACAAGAAGCATTGCATTCAACATCCAAAACATAGAAATCAACGAGGACATAGGCATGGTTAAACATAATAAGAACATCATTAAGACTCCCCATAAGTTTCTTTTTAGCATTATCATCAAGTGGGACATTCAAATAACAATCTTCAAGTGGAGGCAAATCAAGCATATCATAAATCCTTCTAGGCATAATAGAAACACTACTATCAAGATCACATAAAGATTTGAAATCAAAGTCATTCACTTTCATATTAATGATGGGTTCCCAACCATCTTCTTGTTTTATAGGAACAGAAGATTTATGTTTCATCTTGTATTCTTTAATCTTTATGAGAGCATCAGTAATGTGTTTTGTAAAGGCCATGTTCATAGCACTAGCATTAGGAATTTTAGAAAGCTTTTGTAGGAACTTAATAACTTCATAGATATTGCAACCATCAAGATCAAAATCAAATTTATCATCTAAAGTAGTAGAACTATTACTAGCCTCAACACTAGTGGTGGTGATAGTAGAAACACTAATGTTTCTAGCAATTTCATCTTCTCTTTCCCACTTAGCATGTAATTCAGCTAATATTCTAACATTTTCATCAATTCTTACTTGTATGGCATTAGTAGCTGCAAAGGGATTATCATTAGTTTCAGGTTTAGCAGCCATTTTATTCAAAGAAGATTGAGCTTCAGCCAAAGATGTTATACTTCTTTCAGCATTAGAGAGTTTTTCCTCAATAGTTTTATTGAAAGCAGTTTGTTTACTAATAAACTCTTTAAGCATAACTTCAAGTTCAGAGGGAGCACTCCTATTATTGTTGTAAGAATTTCCATAAGCATTACCATCATTGGGAGGATATGGCTTATAATTGTTGTTACCAAAATTACTCCTATAAGAATTATTGCCAAAGTTGTTGTTTCTTATGAAGTTCACATCAACTTGCTCTTCTTGAGCAACCAAAGAGGCTAAAGGAACATTATTTGGATCAATATGGGCTTTCCCATTAGCAAGCATAGACATAATAATATCAATCTTATCACTCAAGGAGGAGGTTTCCTCAACAGAATTTACCTTCTTACCTTGTGGAGCTCTCTCAGTATGCCATTCAGAATAATTAACCATCATATTGTCCAAAAGTTTTGTTGCAGCACCCAAAGTGATGGTCATAAAGGTACCTCCAGCAGCAGAGTACAAATAGGTTCCTAGAAGAATAGTTCAATCCTGCATAAAAAGTTTGGATGATCATCCAAGCAGTCAGTCCATGAGTGGGACAATTCTTAACCAAAGATTTCATTCTTTCCCAAGCTTGAGCAACATGTTCATTATCAAGTTGTTTAAACTTCATCACTTCTCATAGATATAATCTTAGCAGGAGGATAGTATTTTCCAATGAAAGCATCTTTGCACTTAGTCCAAGAATCAATACTATTCCTAGTTAAGGAATTCAACCATTCTTTAGCTTTTCCTCTCAAAGAGAAAGGAAACAATTTAAGCTTAATAATATCACCATCTACATCCCTATGCTTTTGTATCTCACAAAGTTCAACAAAGTTATTTAGATGGGCAGCACCATCTTCATTACTAATACCAGAAAATCGTTATCTCATAACAAGATTGAGCAAAGCAGGTTTTATCTCAAATAAAGTATCTTCAGGCACAGGTGGAGCAATAGGTGTGCTCATAAAATCATTGTTGTTGGTGCTAGTGAAGTCACACAACTTAGTGTTTTCAAGAATAGTCATTTTTTTGGGTTTTCAAATAACAAAGGAAGCTAGTAAAACTAATTTTTGTGTGTTTTTGATAAGGAAACAAGCAAACAAAGCAAAAAGAAACTAAGCAAAACAAAAATAACAAAGTAAAGAGATTGGTTATGAGGGGATCCCCTTGTGAAGATGTCCTTGACTCCCCGGCAACGGCGCTAGAAAAATGCTTGATGGCTATGTGTATGGCGCCAGAAAAGTGCTGGTGCGATGTTGATGTAGAGCTTGTTGGGAACCCCAAGAGGAAGGTATGATGAGCACAGCAACAAGTTTCCCTCAGTATGAAACCAAGGTTTAATTGAACCAGTAGGAGCAAGGAAACACCCCAAAGGTGTTGCTAGCTGAGCCTTGGTAGGGCGCACTACCGGTGCTAGTAGCAACATGGAGACCTGCACAACACAACCACAAAACTTTGTCCCCAACTTGCGATGAGGTTGTCAATCTCACCGTGTTTTGCTGAAAACAAAGGATTAAACATATCAAGTGGAAAGAAGTAATAGTTTGCCGAAAGTAAACACAAAGCAGTAAACAGTTTATAGATTGTATGTAAAAGTAAAGGACCGGGATCCATAGTGCACTAGAGGTGGTTCTCCTTAGATACATAACATGCTGGGTGAACAAATTACAGTGGGGCAATTGACAAACATAGAGAAAACAATACATGCATATACTAATCATCTTGACTCCTTTGAGACTTGATTGGGCATTACAACATTATACATAGACTGCCATCCAACTGCATCTATGACTAATAATCCACCTTCAGGTTATCATCCGAACCCCCTCTAGTATTAAGTTACAAGCAACAGATTATTGATTTACGAATGGCGTGTAAAGTAAACAATACGATTGTTCTATGAACTAAGGATTTTTGTTTTCTCCCTAGTAGAAACAACACATCTAGTACCTTAGAGATTTCTGTCACTTCCCCAGATTACCAGAGGCATGAACCCACTATCAAGCATAAATACTAACTCTTGGAATTGCTAGCATCTACTTGGCCAAGATAGCTACTAACAACGGAAAGCATGCAAGATCACAAATAACAAAGACATGATAGAATCAATAATCAATCTGAAATAGCATCTCAATATCCATCGGATCCCCGCAAACACAACATGCAGAATTACAAATAGATGATCTTGATCATGAACGGAGCTCACAAGATCTAGACATGAAAGCACAAAGGAGGAGAACCAGCCATCTAGCTACTACATGGATCCATAGTCCAAGGATTAACTACTCACGCATCACACCGGAGGCTTGCATGATGATGAAGAAGGCCTCTAGGGTGAATTCCCCTCTCCGACAGGGAGCCGGGAAGAGCTTCAGATCCCTCCCCATCTAGGGATGGAGATGACGGCGGCTACAGACTCTTTCGTGGATTTTTGATCAGGTACTTAGGGTTTTCGTCCCGAGGGAAATATATTGGCGGAAGGGGAGGCCGAGGGGGTGCTAGGGGCCACCACACCACCCCCTGGCGTGGGCCAAGCCTGGCCACACGGCCAGGTGGTGTGACCGGCCTCTGGCCCCTCTCCGTCTCGTATTCTGGCATCTGATGACTTCCGGAAAAATAGGAACTTTGGCTTTTGTCCCGTCCAATTCCGAGAATATTCATTTTCTGACTTTCCTGGAACCAAAAACAGCAGAAAACAGGCAGCTGGCACTGTGGCTCTTGTTAATAGGATAGTCCAAGAAATCATATGAAAAGTACTCCAAAGTTGGAACAAAACACAAGAAAGTGGATAAAACCAAGCATGGAACATCAAAAATTATAGATACATTTGCAATGTATCATTGATGGAAGAGGCAAAGCGCAAGCTTTACCCGGGAAGTAAACACTCCAGGCTTGCACCCGGGAAGATCCTTCATCACAAGTCATATCACCAGATCACCAACACTGCTTTCAATGATTGGATGAAGCTATTTGTTGATGCACTGCCGAATCCCAATACCCTGCCGAGATCATACCGTGAAGCAAAAACTTATCTGAAGGAGCTTGGACTTTCCTATGACAACATACACGTGTGCAAAAACAACTGCATGCTCTTCTAGAAGGTCAATGACAAGATGGACAACTGCATTACGTGTGGCGCCTCAAGGTGGAAATATTCGAAAAGAAGGTTGTCGGCTGTCAAAGTGATGTGTCATTTTCCTTTGGCGCCACGGCTGCAGAGATTGTTCTCTTCGAGGAAAACAGCGAAGAACATGCAGTGGCACAAGTTAAGGAGAATGCCTAGAGATGGTATATCCGGCTGATGGTGAAGCATGGAAGGATTTTGACAGAACATGGGAGGACTTTTTAGCTGATGCTAGAAACGTAAGGCTCGGCCTTGCCACCAATGGCTTCAGTCCTTCTGGAACCATGAGCACGAGCTATAGTATGTGGCCTGTATTTGCCCTTCCATACAACCTTCCACCATGGGATTATATGGATGCATCAAACTACATGCTTTGCCTTCTAATCCCTGGCAAATCAAGTCCTAGAAAGGACTTTGATCTCTTTATTGAGCCTCTGATGGACGATTTGCAACAACTTTGGAAGTGTGTGCGCTCTTACGATGCATTTCAAAACGAAATGTTTGATCTTCGAGCAACGGTTCTTTGGTGTACCCATGACTACCCAGCTTGCAGCACTATGTCTAGGCATACAACAAAAGGATATTATGCATGCTTGCATTGTGACAAAAATCCTCTGTCCAAATGCATAAAGAGCAAAATATGCTACATTGGGCACCATCGTTTCCTCCCAAAGCGCCACCGCTTGCGGCGAGACAGGGAGCTTGTCGGCATTCATGATGACCACTTGAAGCCTGACAAATTTACTGCAGTTGAGTTACAAGCTGAGCTGGAGAAGGTTAGGCATCTTAAACCAGGAGCTAGATGTGATCCTGGGAGCAAAAATAGGAAGCGAACATATCCTTCACCAATCTAGAACCGGCGGCATGGTTTCTGGGACTTGCCTTACTGGGCATCGTTGAAACTTCGGCACAATATCGACGTGATGCACATCGAGAAAAACATCTGCGACAACTTGATTGACACACTACTTGAACTTGACGGGAAGAATGAGGACACCTTGAAGTCTATGTATGACTATGAAGCCCTAGGCATTAGGCGAGATCTACATGTGCAACCCACAGACATAGAGAAGGACCTTCTCTGTCCATATGCACCGTATTACCTGAATAAGGATCAGAAGACGGGTTTCTGTCAATATCTGTGGGACTGCACTTTTCCTGATGGGTTTTGTTCAAACATGGCCAAGTGTGTCAGCGTTCCTACACGAAAGATCTTGGGACTTAAAATACATGACTGCCACATCCTGTTGCAGGGAATATTGGCTACTGGCATGCGAGGGTATTCACATCCCGATATCTACACGGCACTTGGAGAGCTGGGAAGATTTTTCACGCAATTGTGCAGTAAAAACTTGAACTATCGGTGTTGGAAAGGCTCAAAGATGAAATCCCGGTAATTCTGTGCAAACTTGAACACATCTTTCCACCGGCATTTTTTGATGTGATGGTCCACCTGGTTGTGCATTTACCTGATGAGGCAATGCTCCGAGGCCCTGTGAACTATGGGTGGATGTATCCAGTAGAGAGGTTGTTGTGTACTCTGAAGAGATATGTCAGGAACATGTCATGTCCAAAAGGTTCAGTGGCATAGGCCTACATGGTTGCCGAGTGCGTGACTTTTTTCGCTAGATACCTTGATGATATTGTGACAAGATTCAATCGACCAGCGAGAAATGTAGGTGACCAACATGAATTAGCTTGTGATGTGTTTGGCCATGGTGTGAATTTGATTGGAGGAAGCCATGTCACCTGCTATGGAGGAAGCAATGATACTGATTTGACCCTCCAAAGGGAGCTACACAAGATGACTTGGTATGTCCTAAACAACCGCGAGGAGGTTAAGCCATATATCATGTATGTTCTGATCTCCCATACTTATGAATCCAATATTTCCATACACCTAAAGATTTTAATTCCGAGTTACTCTCTAGATTGCAGTCTTCACCGAGAACAGCTGGTGAACAGTGGGATGCCCAATGTGGAAAGAAGGCTTGAGCAGGGATTTCAAAGATGGTTCAAGGACCATGTTAGTTTCCTTTTGCATTTATCTCTGTCCTTTATATATAACATTTCAATGCATGATTTGACCATATTGTATTTCTGCTGCGGTACATACAGATCATGAAAAAGCGACATGAGAATCTAGAAGCTGTGGATGAAGAGATTTTTGCACTGGCGTGTCGCCCAGACTTCCGAGTAAGAACATATTCAGCTCGTATTGTGGATGGTGTTTGCTTCCTCACCGCTGATCGTGAGAAGGGCAAGAAAACACAAAACAGTGGAGTAATGACCGACGGTTGTCACTTGGAGAAGGATATCCATTTTTATGGTGTCCTCAAGGATATCAAGGTGTTGTATTTTAACTCTGATTTGGAACACCAACGATCAGTTGTGTTATTCCACTGCGATTGGTATCAGCTTGAGGGTCGCAAGAATACTGAGATGGTGTATGATAAACTCTTCCGGAGTGTCAACATTACCAATTTTTGGTACAAAGATGACAGTTACATCTTGGCAACCCAGGCTACAAAAGTGTTCTATGTGCCAGACACAGCCAAGGGCAAAAACTGGCGGGTGGTTCAACAAATAGTTCAAAGACATAAGTTTGATGCTGCCGGAGGAGAGGAGGAGGAGGAGACGGTGCATACTGATGTAGCATACCAACAATTTGTAGGCTATGACAATGAGACTATATCTAAGGCTCTGCCTTTGAGGAAATGTCGACCCTCTGTCAACGTAGGCCGCATCATAGATGCTTCAGTGTTTGATCGTATAATAGGCAAAAGGAAAGTTGTTGAAGAGGAGGAAGTTGACAGTGAGCCTAAAGTAGACGACATCATTGAGGAGTACTACAGTGACAAAGAAGATGAAGTACAAGATGATACAGATGAAGAGTAGATCCAGCTTATGGTGGTGGAGTGTTGGATGCTTTGTGGTGCATGCTTGAACTAATGGTTGTGTGCATGCCTGTGTTGCATGTTTTGTGTTGAACTAATGGTTGTGTGCATGCCTTTGAACTGATCAATATGATTGTACTTTAGTTCATGGAATTAATAGTTATTCATTTGGAAAATTAGCCACAACATTGTGTTGTTATTCTGTCTTTCAAACTTGGCTGAACAAAAGCTCTTTTTCTGGTAAAAAATGGTGTTGTTATTTAGTCTGCGTGGGACCCATTCGTCAGCCTACCAGACGATGCCACTGTGAACCAAAACCGCTCATGCATGGGACCCACCTGTCATAGCAGGTAGAAAAAAACCCTCTCCCCCATGCTGCTCCCAAATCCCACACCACTTCCCCCAAATCCTCGCTAGAGAAAACCCTCTCCCCTCCTCGCGGGCGACCAAATCCCGGCAACAACGGTGGCAGCGGAGGCTGCAAACTGACGTGTAAGTGCTCCTCAACCTATCACACTTTCACCACGTCAACTCTTCGTTAACCGGCCGGCGATGTGGTCCCCTCCTCGTTCTAGTTTGACGCATCACCTCTGATGACCGACAAGTATAGGGGGTGTATCACAGTATTTTCGATTAGTAAGAGTGTCGAACCCAACGAGGAGAATAAGGTGTTGACGAGTGGCTTGGAGCAGGAATTCTTTGTAAATACTTAACAAACGGATTTTTAGGGTTTTTTGATATTGCAGGTAAATAAAGTACGAATAAATAAAAGACAATAAAAATAAATGCAGTGAGTGGCCCAATCCTTTCTTTAGCAAAGGATAAGCCGGTTGTATTACTTAATATGACCAAACGTTCTCGAGGACACACGGGAATATCATCAAGTGCTTTCGCTTCATATAGTTAATTAATCTTCTTTAGTTTGCTAAGTGTTGTGTGGGTGAACCTATGCTAATGTATCGACCTTCCTAGGACCAATACATACTTGTGATTATACCCCTTGCAAGCATCCGCAAGTACAAGAAAGTAATTAAGATAGAAACCTAACCACAACTTTAATCTCTAAGACCCTGACGTCCCTTGTGCGGTTCAGGTTTCTGTCACTCCGGCAACCCCTACGATTAGTAGCCAAATACACAATGCATTCCCCTAGGCCCATATAGGTGAAGTGTCATGTAGTCGACGTTCACATGAGACCACTAGAAGAAGTACACCACAACTTAAATATCAAACTATTGAATCTGTCTCAACACAATTCCACTACTAACAACATGACTTCTCCAATGTCCTCAAGAATAAAATGAACTACTCACAAGACATCATATGGATCATGATCAGAGATCAAATAATGATATGTAACAATCCGAACATAAACAATAATTCAACGGTTCACTCAATAGCATCAACTACAAGGAGTAATCAACACCGGGAAAGTTTCACCTAAGAACTATGAAAGATTCAACCCAATTGTTACAGCGGTATGAGGTAGTGATGATGGTGTTGGTGGAGATGATGGTGGTGATGATGATTATGATGATCCCGATGAAGTCCAGCTTGATGGTGGTGTTGATGGCGACGATCTCCCCTCTCCGGGAAGGAATTCCCCTGGCAGAATTCTGTCTGCCGGAGAGATCTTTCTCTCTCGGTGTTTTCCGCCCCACAGAGGCGTCGGAATCTTTCTGTGGTCGCTCCCCGAGTCTTAGGGTTTCGGGAGGATAATATACGCCAGAGGGGAGAGCCAGGGGGTGTGGGCCCCATGTGGCCCATCTCCGCTTCCCCTTCTGGCTTTCTTCGTCTTCTGGAAAAATAGGATTTTCCATGTATTTTCCCGAATTTTCTGATCTTCGCGAATTTTGCCTCCAAACAGCACCTTTTCCATCAGAATCCTAACTGCAGCGGTCCATGCTCCAAAAGTCATCAACCATGCAAAACAGATGAAATAGCATAAGTATTATCTCCTAATATGAAATATATCAATGAATAACAGTAATTTATGATATAGAATAGTGATGCAAAATGGACGTATCAACTCCCCCCAAGCTTAGACTTCGCTTGTCCCCAAGTGAAAATTGAGCTCAATAAACATGACCTCAAATTTATGGAGTGAAGAGTTGATAAAAGAATACGGACAAGAAGCATCACATTCATCAATACATAAGTCATAATAGAAGACAATTCCCTATTATATAACTTAACTTGCAATAGATAAAGGAAACACAATAAAGATGCATAAAGTAAGTCATAATTGGTAATGGCAAACTTAGCTCTCGGTCGAAGAATAGTTGACAATTTGCTAGAGTTTACAAATAACTCGTTTTCAAAGATAGCTTTCAAAGTAGTAGACAGTAAGATAAGAGCAAAGTGCAAAACAAGGAACATAAGAAACATGATTGAATAAATCATCATATGAATGAATGAAACACAACAAATCAAAATACTTGCTGAGGTAGAAGGGAATAGGTTTACTGACTCAACTAAAAATTAAAAGAAAGTCCCTTCGCAGAGGGAAGCAGGGATTTCAAATTTCATAAAGAGCTTCCAAAAATTATGGTACTTATTAGCTTTCAGCTCTCATTGCCCCTATCATAGGCATCTTTAGGTGATTAAGGTTAAAGTGACACAACTAAGAGGATATGCTTGACAAGTTATAAGTTGAAATCTCATGACCCTTACCTTCGAGTACCGAACCTCATGCTACTCAACTTCAGTCACAAGTAAGCTCTTGTCATTGTAAATACATATGTATCATAGAGAACCGCCAACTGGGTACCCCTTGCACATGATACAAGAGCTATCCCATAATCAAAATGACAAGGCAAACAGACAATGAGCATCTCAACGATCCTTTTATTTGCTATTTGCATAGGTTTTTATTGAGGATGCTTCATAGAGTGCTCATTATGGTTATGTTGCAAGTTTCCACCATGATTAGGCATGGCTTAGGCTAGTGGCCCAAGTGTTTCTCTAACACATATATAAACTCCATGATCTTACAAGTTCCCCTTTTATTTCACACCACCGAGATCCATAAGCAAAACAATCATGATACCAACGAGGTACAAAGTACCAGTGCAATGTTGAAAGCGTTCCCCATGATAGATGGTTCTGCTAACTTCAACTTATAAAGAGCAAGCATATATGCAACAAAGATGGACACAATGGTTCAAGTTTATTAATTGCAAGAAAGTAAAGTGTGCCATCAAGTTCGTGAGAGCTTTAATCACTAATTTTATCATAACAAGTTTAATTTGGAAGGTATATAAAAACATGAATTTACTTGGAATAGCAATAGTGCTAGTGGGTAGGTATGGTGGACACAAATGTCATAGGTTTTGGTTTAAGGATTGGATGCACGAGAAGCATTCCCTCTCAGTATAGGTTTTTGGCTAGCAAGGCTAGGTAGCAATCATAAGAGTTGAAGGAAACAAACAAACATACAAGTGGTAAAAACAAACATGCAATCTTCCTTGGAAGCACAAAAGATCTTAACTAGAGAATACTAAGCTTATAGGCAAATCAAGAAAGAAAGATGATAAAATTATATTTCTTTAGAGTACTTTTATCTTTTTCATTCAATTCTCAAAATAGTGTTGCTACTTATCGAGCCAGGTTTGCCAAAACCAACTAAATTAACTCAATGATCCCAAAGTGATATCGATACTAACAACAAGATCAATCATATAACCATGAATTGAAAACTAATATAAGATATGCAAAAGAGTAAATGAAAGAACTTCTCATTAATATTCCATAACGGTAACTCACACCAAGGGATACATATATATCTAACAAGAGGGGGGACACCTCCATAATGCAATCCATCCTACATGATAACTTCTCTATTCATGATATGACTCTACTAAAAAGGTAAAAAGATAGAAGATAGTGATGTGATACCGCGGCACTCCCCCAAGCTTGGAACAAACCAAGGGGATGCGAAAATCTGATGACGAATTACTCCTTCGGTGGTGGTGGTATTCTCTCGTCATCGTCTGACTTCCAAGGTAAGTGTTCCCCATCAACAAAAGACATCATGGTCTCCAGCATCCTGAAACTTGAAGCAGCACTTATGTGTTTAAACCTAACCTCGTACTCACAGTTTTGATTTTGAATGTCGTAGAGCTGTGCTTGCGGTTGGTTGGTTGTTTGATGGAGTGAGAGAATTTCATCCTTGAGTTCAGCAGTCTCCTTTTGGTGCTCGACGATGAGTTCGGAACAAATCTTGTGGATGATATCCACTTCACGTTTCGCCATCTTCTTGTACCTAAAGACTTCTTGCTCCAGTATTTCCATCCTGTCCTCTAGACTTCCTTCACCTTTAGGGCCTTGAACCTCTTTTATCCGTACCTCCCCATCTTCAAGCAACAACTCATTGGGATGAATCTTCAACTCTCACATGTATGGGTTGATTATATCTGCTGAGGAATCTTCCTTGGCTGATCCAGAGGAAGACATTGTGCCTCCAAATCTGGGACTCTACTTGTTAGAAACAGATCGAAACGAAAACACGATGAGAACACGATATACGAACCTCGGGGGATCCGGGGGATTATATATTACGAAGTTTTACAACAAAAGGAAGGTACTGGGAGAAAACAAGTCGGAGACGGAGGCCGAGGTGGCCACACCACCTGGTGGCGCGGCCAGGGGGGCCCACGCCAGGGGGTGGTGTGTGCCACCCTGGCTCCATTTCTGTCCCTCTTTCGCTTCGTAGCTTTCCTTGTTGGATAAAAACTCCAAAAATACAACTGGATAGAATTTTCGCGGAACTTTTCTTACCAGATCTGTTACCTATTCGAAAACGGACTCTGCAAGTCTCTAAAGTTGGCAGTTAGTAGATTCTTCTGGAGTCACCACTTGAATAACATCAATATCTTCATCTTCATACACATATTGCGCGAGTCATGAAACCTTTCACTATCTTATTACACCATTTTCTCCAATAACCTAGAAATTTCTTCCACACAAAACTTCACACAATTCTCATTAGCAACATTAGTGTCAGCGAGGTAATAAACCTTCTAAGTCCAAATTCAACTGAAATCCTTCAAAACATAAGGCACTGTAGCAACTCCTTCCAAAAACCCAAAAAGAATTCAAAAAGGAAATCGGTTAAAGAAGCAAATTCAAGAGTGGCAAAATCTGTCAAAACAGACTAGCAGGTAAAGATCAATTTTTCAAAAATCTTCTGTAGCTCAAATCAAAAAGTACAAAACTAACTAAACTTAAATAACAACCTGGGTCAGAAGCACAAAAAATTACAGATCAATCCAACATACAGAGATCTCTCACGAATTTTTACGGTGAAGCACAAAAATCTGTTTCAGGACAGCAACTTCCCCAAATCTTACTTCTCTCTCATTAGAGGTTGATCTTGACACAAAAACCAAACAAAAAGGATAAGGAGAGGTTATTGCCGAAACAATAACTTCCAAGACTCAAAGAAACAAAAAAAACTGAAAGCAAAATAAATATATTACGTTGTCTCCCAAAAAGCTCTTTCTTTATAGCCATTAAGATGGGCATGATAATTTCAAAGATGCTCACATAAGATATGAATTGAAGCAAAAGAGAGAATCAAGAAGCAAAAATATACATGTTTAAGTCTAACCCACTTCCTATGCAAGGGAATTTTGTAAACAAACAAGTTGTTGAAACCAGAGGCTACAAGCATAGGAAGGCAAAACAAGTGCAACATAAAAACTTTCAGCATAAAACGAGGAAACTTGATATTATTGAGATGCATAAGAACAATCTTCCCTCTCTCATAGTAACTTTCAGTATCATGCATAAACTTAATGATATAGCTATCACAAGAACTATGGTATCAATGATCACTTATCCTAATAGAAAACATAGGAACACATGCTCTCATAACACTACTTTGTGAAACAATATTAGAGGTATCCTTACCAAGGATAGTTTGTCCCTCTTCTACATATTTAGCGACAAAATCTTCCACGTTTGCTATTATAGGTTCATCATTTTGTTCATCAGGTTCAACAACTTTATTTGTACTTTCATTAACCATACTAGCTATCATAGAATGTTCCTTTATCTTAACTGGGAAAGGTATTTTCTCAATGTAAGGTTCAGGTAAAGCATGATTAGCAGTATAAACTTCAGTATTTCTTGCAGGAACACACTTAGCAACATCTTTATATGGTTCATGATACTTATTCCATTTCTTTTTAGGAACTTCAATATAGGAAGCAAAAGCCTTAAAATAAGTTACAATAGCTTGAGAGTCTAGACCATAAGCATTTTTAATATTTTGAAAGTCATCAGTTCCCATAAAAGATTCAATGCATTCATAATCATAATTTATACCTGACTTTCTTCCTTTGTCAATCTCCCATGCTTCAGCATTGTCTTGAATACGGTCCAGAAGATCCCATTTAGCTTCTTCTTCCATGCGTGTAAATGATCCAGCACAAGAAGCATCCAATAGATCCTTATCATGAAGAGAAAGTCGTGCATAAAAGTTATTGATAATAATATTGTGAGGGAGCTTATGAATTGGACATTTGAGCATTAGTAACTTCAATCTCCCCCAAGCATGAGCTGTACTCTCTCCATCAAGAGGCCAAAAATTGTATATTTGATTCCAATCTTTATGAATTTCACTAGGAGGATAAAATTTAGAATAAAAGAGAGGCACTATTTCCTCCCATTCAAGAGCTTCACCATTCTTCAGCAGCTTATACCATTCTTCAGCTCTTCCTTTCAGTGATAACGAGAACAACTTCTTCATGACTTGATCTGTTGTAATACCCGCACAATTAAACAACCCGCATAATTCGTGTATAAAGAGCAAATGATCACCAGGATGGATAGTTCCATCTCCAACATAATAGTTATCCATAACACGATCAATAATTCTTGTAGGTATTTTAAAAGTATCATTCTCAGCAGGTGGTGGTTCATCTACTACCCTAGCAGTGATAGTAGCATTACGAAATAAGAAACTCAGCGAATTATCCATATTGAAATAAAGCAACTAAAGAAGTAAACAATACTCACAGTAGAAGTTTCCTTTACCAGTTTCACTCTCCAATAGCGGTTCAACCCCCGGCAACGGCGCCAGAAAATAGTCTTGATGACCCACAAGTATAGGGGGTGTATCGCAGTATTTTAGATAAGTAAGAGTGTCGAACCCAACGAGGAGCAGAAGGTTTTGACGAGTGGCTTGGAGAAGGAATTCTCTGTAAATACTTAACAAACGGATTTTTAGGGGTTTTTGATATTGCAGGTAAATAAAATACGAATAAATAAAAAACAATAAAAATAAATGCAGTGAGTGGCCTAATCCTTTCTTTAGCAAAGGATAAGCCGGTTGTATTACTTAAGATGACCAAACGTTCTCGAGGACACACGGGAATATCATCAAGTGCTTTCGCTTCATATAGTTGATTAATCTTCTTTAGTTTGCTAAGTGTTGTGTGGGTGAACCTATGCTAATGTACCGACCTTCCTAGGACTAATACATACTTGTGATTATACCCCTTGCAAGCATTCGCAAGTATAAGAAAGTAATTAAGATAGAAACCTAACCACAGCTTTAAACTCTAAGACCCTGACGTCCCTTGTGCAATGGTTTCCTAACAGGGGTTCAGGTTTCTGTCACTCTGGCAACCCCTACGATTAGTAGCCAAATACACAATGCATTCTCCTAGTCCCATATAGGTGAAGTGTCATGTAGTCGACGTTCACATGACACCACTAGAAGAAGTACACCACAACTTAAATAACAAACTATTGAATCTTTCTCAACACAATTCCACTACTAACAACATGACTTCTCCCATGTCCTCAAGAACAAAACGAACTACTCACAAGACATCATATGGATCATGATCAGAGATAAAATAATGATATGTAACAATCTGAACATAAACAATAATTCAACGGTTCACTCAATAGCATCAACTACAAGGAGTAATCAGCACCGGGAAAGTTTCCCCTAAGAACTATGCAAGATTCAACCCAATTGTTACAGCGGTATGAGGTGGTGATGATGGTGCTGGTGGAGATGATGGTGGTGATGATGATGATGATGATCCCGATGAAGTCCATCTTGATGGTGGTGTTGATGGCGATGATCTTCCCTCTACGAGAAGGAATTCCCCTGGCAGAATTCTGTCTGCCGGCGAGATCTTTATCCCTCGGTGTTTTCTGCCCCGCAGAGGTGGCCGAATCTTTCTGTGGTCGCTCCCCGAGTCTTAGGGTTTCAGGAGGAAAATATACGCCAGAGGGGTGATCCAGGGGTGGACCAGGGCGGCCACACCACCTAGTGGCGCGGCCTAGGGTGGCCCGCACCAGGGGTGGTGTGGGCCCCCTGTGGCCCATCTCCGCTTCCGCTTCTGGCTTTCACTACTAGAATTTGCAAAGAGCCCTACGGATAAAATGGCTCCCTAGAGCTGAAAATGAACCACCTAGGGATACAAAATATCCCTAGGGTGAGTTTTCGTGACCCAAGGGAATATATTGTTTCCCTAGTGTTTACTACCAACCCAAGGGATCCATCTGTGGGTGGGACCATCTCTGATCCACGTAGGCATGGTTCCCTAGAGCTTATGCTATGAACCCTTAGGAAAGATATATACCTAGGGTAGTACAACCAAACTCTAGGGACCATATGACGTGAGAAGACGGCTGTTCCATAACACCGTAATATCACCCTAGGGTAGGATATTTACCCTAGGGGATCATTGGATTGAAGTTTTTAGTTAAACATATTTTACCGCTACGTTTAACAATATCTAAGATAAAGTTGAGTATATATGAAATAATAAAGAAAATTAAGAATGATTAAATATATGAAATATAGATTAACGTAAATTGGTGAAACTTAGTGAATACATAAATTAGTGTGTACGGTTTGTATCTAATTTAACGCTGGCTTGCCAAAAAAATTGGTATTGGCGGTTAGCCACTCGCGCGAAGCCACGAAGTGACACGCGCGCGCGAACTAACGGAAATTTTCCTTCTGGAACGCTCCAAACCCACCCCACCTGTGTCGAGCGCGCCGCCAAAAGAAAGATCCCCAATCTCGCGCCGCTTCCAAGCCTTCCTTGCCGCCGCTGCAGCTTCAAGCCCTCGTCTTTGTGGTCGTCGCCGGCGTCATCGCCATCGCCGCCGCTGGCGTCGTCGCTGGCGGCCACTCCTTATGCCGTGGTCGCCGCCGCCCCTTCAAGCCGTCTCCGCTGCTGCCGTGCCGCCGCCTCCATGGCAGTTCTCCGTGCGCGGTGGCGGATTCTATTTGGCCACCCTCGACGTGCAGTCTGCTGTAAATCTAGTCCTGTGATTCAATCCTTTCTTGGTTTGTTCAATACTGCTCGATTTCTTTTTTTTAATTTGTTTGCTCCAGATTGGTCTATTCTTCCAAGCAATTCTAATCTTCTGCTATGTCCTGGCGTGCATTTGTAGGATTCTGGAAGACATCGGACGAAGACTTGATCTGGACGATTCAACAAAGAAGAGCAGAACCAAGGTTTCCTCCACCTATTGCGAACGAGTCTGAACGCCCATTGATTAGACCCGATGGGGACACGTAAGTTATTCATAATCCATACACTTGCATCAAAATTGCAACTTGACACAGCTTGATGTGTTTGACATATATCTATTTCTTGATGCTAGGCACTAGTTAGAATTGCCTAAACTGAGAAATGATGTGAGGAAGCTAAATGGTGTGCTAACAATTCTTCTAAAGACACATCATCCTGGTGTGGTCATGCATAAAGGAAAGTCTGTTTTTGCATCAACATGGGCACACTATAATCTAAAGCCTAGTGATGGTGGTTGTTCAAAAGCTGAGGATGTCGAAGAAGAATTTTGGGTAACACAACTTGGTCCTTCATCTAAAATCGTGTTTCTGCAATACATATGTTCGCATGATCATTACCACTATAATAACTATGAATGATTGTAGTTTTTCAAAATTTGTGAGCTCACATGACATCTACGACTGCAATTAAATTTTGTGCTTTTGTTTGCAGTTGCGGTTTAGGCATGAGCCTGAGTATGAAGCAACAACAATGCTCCATGTTGGCAAATGTTGCAACCAGCTCTTGGTAAGTGTCCTGTACTATGCTCGCATCCAGGCTATACAGGACCATGCATACAAAACTGAGAATCATAGAATGAAAGACAAACTTGCTGGACGACGTTATCTTGAAAAAAATGAGTACATGGCACAAAGACCATGGTGGTGCACTGAAGTTTCATGGGAGGTATTACTTGATGAATGGTGTTCTAGTAAATGGATCGAGCAGTCTATGAAGAATCGTGGTAATCGCCTCACCTCCAAATACAAGGTCCATAGAGGTGGATCCAATTCCTTGACGACAATTTGCCAAAAACTGGTAAACTCCTAACTTTTGAACAAATTAAGTTTGTTTGTTAGGAAATTACTTAGTTTCTTCGTTTCCTAGTCTGAGAAAGAAGGAAGAGAGGTATCTAAGATCGAGGCATGGATGCACACACATAGAGGAGCTGATCCAAATAAACCCGATGTGTTAAATAGTGTCGAAGCCTCCAAATGCTTGGTATAATATCCACCGTACTTGATTCTGAGTTTTACTTAATTTTTTGACACATTATTATTGAACCATATGTACATTTTGTGTGTAGGATCTGTACAAGCAAAAGGTAGCGAACGTGCATGGTAAGGACTATGATTGGTTGCATTCCCCAATTGTACCGCAAGCACTTTATGAAGCCGGTAAGGGGAAGCCGCATGGTAAGTGGTCACTATTTAATGGCGTTGTGGACGATAGAGAGACTCTTAGGGAGGTGACTGAATGGGGGAAATCTGTCTAGATACAGTGGAGAATAGCCTTGGTGGTCTACACAAGTTTTTTATGGTGTATATATATTTATGCAGTCATCTTGTTGCTATTTAAGCCACTGGCTATAACTGCCCAATTAATATGAATCATTTCAGACTGTTGCAGCATTACAAGGAATTCCAGGACCTGAGATTCCACAAATTGTTATACCCCCACCTCCAGCTTTTCCAACATCAACCACTTCATCTCCGTCTCCATCTCCATCTCCAGTCTTTTCTCTAGAACTGGTATGTAAAGTTCCCAAGTAATATTCCTATGTATATGTGGATTAGTGTGAATACTCCCTTTACGTCCTTAAAAAAAGAACATTGCCTTTACATGCATAGTCTGAATAGGCACCTGTAACTAGTGTTATATGATTTGTACATGTGTATTGTTTCTAAAATATCTAATATTGGCACTTGTGCAGCGCTCTGCCGGTGAATCGGTAAATGGTGCAGAAAATGACAATGCATTGCACATGGCGGGAGAGGGGATGTTTGGTGGCTTTTTCGACGCAAATGGTAATGATGCCAATGGTGTTTCTGTTGGAAATTTATCCCCACCCGGTGATGATCTACCTACATTTTGAGATATCTATGTTGGGGCAAAAGAAGCGTGGTCTCCTTTTTGTGTTGATCAAGTAGCTCTTGCTACAAAATGAATATGGAAGTGTCGACTTGCATTTCGCTTCTTTGGTCACTTTCCAGAGCCTAGACAATGTTAGTTAGATGCTATTTTGTAGCGGGGATCCATTTTTTGCGAAGGCTAATATGCATGGTTTGTGTTCCATGCTACTAGCCTAACTGGATAATCTTAACCAAGAGTGTGGCTGAATGCCACTATTTATAAACGACTTGTATTAAGCAACTACAATGGTATTATATGAATCATGTCTTGATATTAAGCAATCAGATTCAAACGTATGATTTACATGCTTTGTGCAACGTTCATGTATAATTGTTACTACTAATTAATTATATATGCACAAATTGGATACTAATATGTGATACTTATAAAACTATTATATATCACTATTCCTTAGGGTTTCTAAGCCCAAGGGGATGTATGTAACGGTGACTTCCGTTACACGTATTTACCTAGGGTCTACAGCAAACCCAAAGGAAACCTACTTTACATGTCAGCAGATGTGGTTGCAGGCTATTTGGTTCCCTAGGGCTCATAACCCAAGGGAAACATACTGTTACCTAGGGTACTGATCTGGGAACTCAAGGGAAAATGCGATTCCCCCACCAATGGGACCCTAGGGTTCATTCCTTAGGGTGTAACCTAGGGAAACCTTTTCCCCTAGAGTTTTAGCCCCTTTGCTTAGGGTATCCGGCCCTAGGGCTATTTGCAAATTCTAGTAGTGTTTCTTCGTCTTCTGGAAAAATAGGATTTTCCATGTATTTTCCCGAATTTTCCGATCTTCACGAATTTTGCCTCCAAGCAGCACCTTTTCCATCAGAATCCTGACTACAATGGTCCATGCTCCAAAAGTCATCAACCATGCAAAAATAGATGAAATAGCATAAGTATCATCTCCTAATACAAAATATATCAATGAATAATAGTAATTTATGATATAGAATAGAGATGCAAAATGGACGTATCAACCTCCTTGTTCTAGTTCGGCGCATCGCCTCCTTGTTCTATAGGACACCGCATCGATGGTGCTGTTTAATTAGTTCTAGTTCGATGTGTCGCCTCCTTGTTCTATGGCAGCGCGTATGTACTCACAAATCTAGTGCTCCGCGCGTCGAGGTTCCTGCTTACGACAAGGCTCAATCTAGTTCACTGGAAGCGCCCTTTAGTTTACTCACTGAATTTGATTCTCGTAATAATTGACTAATTAGAATTGTATTCTAACTTAATTCTTGTATTTACTCTTTAGGGCAGGTACGATGAAGGCCAGGGAGATTGATACGTCCATTTTGCATCACTATTCTATGTCTTAATTCACTATTATTCATTGATATATTTCGTATTGAGAGGTGATACTTATGTTATTTCATCTGTTTTTGAATGGTTGATGAATTTTGGAGCATGGACCGCTGCAGTCAGTATTCTGATGGAAAAGGTGCTGTTTGGAGGCAAAA
Organism: Avena sativa; assembly: GCA_916181665.1. NCBI lineage: Eukaryota > Viridiplantae > Streptophyta > Magnoliopsida > Poales > Poaceae > Avena > Avena sativa. Next base: position 693,372,881 of record OV702289.1, read on the forward strand.
TTCGCGAAGATCAGAAAATACGGGAAAATATATGGAAAATCCTATTTTTCTAGAAGACGAAGGAAGCCAGAAGGGGGGCTGGAGATGGGCCACAGGGGGCCCACACCACCCCCTGGCGCGGGCAGCCCTAGGCCACGCCAGCAGGTGGTGTGGCTGCCCTGGCCCACTCCAGGCTCTCCCATCTGGCGTATATCATCCTCCCGAAATCCTAAGACTGGGGGAGCGACCACAGAAAGATTCCGCCGCCTCTGGGGGGCGGAAAACATCGAGAGAGAAAGATCTCTGCGGTAGACAGATTTCTGCCGGGGGAATTCCTTCCCGAAGAGGGGAGATCGTCGCCATCAACACCACCATCAAGCTAGACTTCATCGGGATCATCATCATCATCACACCCATCATCACCATCAGCACCCTCATCACCATCTCCATATTGCTGTAACAATTGGGTTGAATCTTGCATTAGTTCATAGGGGAAACTTTCCCGGTGTTGATTACTCTTTGTAGTTGATGCTATTGAGTGAACCGTTGAATTATTGTTTATGTTCAGATTGTTATACATCATTATTCCATCTGTGATCATGATCCATATGATGTCTTGTGAGTAGTTCGTTTTGTTCTTGAGGACATGGGAGAAGTCATGTTGTTAGTAGTGGAATTGTGTTGAGAAAGATTCAATAGTTTGATATTTAAGTTGTGGTGTACTTCTTCTAGTGGTGTCATGTGAACATCGACTACATGCCACTTCACCTATATGGGCCTAGGGGAATGCATTGTGTATTTGGCTACTAATCGTAGGGGTTGCCAGAGTGACAAAAACCTGAACCCCCGTCAGGAAACCATTGCACAAGGGGCGTAAGGGTCTTCGAGTTTAAAGCTGTGGTTAGGTCGCTACCTTAATTACTTTCTTGTACTTACGGATGTTTGCAAGGGGTATAATCACAAGTATGTATTAGTCTTGGATGGGGCGGTACATTAGCACAGGTTCACCCACACAACACTTAGCGAGCTAGAGAAGATTAATCAACTATATGAAGCGAAAGCACTTGACAGTATTCCCATGTGTCCTCGAGAACGTTTGGTAATCTTAAGTAATACAACCGGCTTGTCCTTTGCTGCATAAAGGATTGGGCCACTTGCTGCATTTATTCCAACTGTCTTTTATTTTGTCGTACTTTATTTACTTGCTTTATCAAAAACCCCAAAAAATCCATTTGCTAAGTATTTGCAGAGAATTCATGATCCATACCACTAGCCAGCACCTTCTGCTCCTCGTTGGGTTCGACACTCTTACTTATCAAAAATACTGCGATACACCCCCTATACTTGTGGGTCATCAAGACTATTTTCTGGCGCCGTTGCCAGGGAGGGAAGCGCTATTGGAGAGTGGAACTAGTAAAGGAAACTTCTACTGTGAGAATTGTTTACTTCTGCTTGTTGCTTTATTTTCGTTATGGATAATTAACTGAGTTTCTTATTTGGTAATGCTACTACCACTGCTAAGGTAGTAGATAAGCCACCACCTGCTGAGAATGATGTTTTCAAAATACCTACAAGAATTATTGATCGTGTTATGGATAACTACTATGTTGGGGATGGAACAGTCCATCCCAGTGATCATTTTCTCTTTATACACGAATTATGCGGGTTGTTCAAGTGTGCAGGGATTACTACAAATCAAGTTAAGAAGAAGTTATTCTCATTATCACTGAACGGAAGAGCTGAGGACTGGTATAAGCTGCTGAAGAATGGTCAAGCTCTTGAATGGGAGGAAATAGTACCTCTCTTTTATTCAAAGTTTTATCCTCCTAGTGAGATTCATAAATATCGGAATCAAATATACAACTTTCGGCCTCTTGATGGAGAGAGTACAACTCAAGCTTGGGGGAGATTGAAGTTACTAATGCTCAAATGTCCCATTCATGAGCTCCCCAACAATATTATTATCAATAACCTTTATGCAAGGCTCCCCCTACATGACAAGGATTTATTGGATGCTTCTTGTGCTGGATCAATCACTCGCATGGAAGAAGAAGCTAAATGGGATCTTCTGGACCGTATTCAAGACAATGCTGAAGCTTGGGAGAATGACAAAGGTAGAAAATCAGGTATAAATTATGATTATGAATGCATTGAATCTTTTATGGGAACCGATGACTTTCAAAATATTAAAAATACTTATGGTCTAGACTCTCAAGCTATTGCTTCTTATTTTAAGACTTTTGCTTCCTACATTGAAGTGCCTAAAAAGAAGTGGAATAAGTATCATGAACCTTATAAAGATGTTGCTAAGAGTGTTCCTACAAGAAATACTGAAGTTTATACTGCTAATCATGTTTTACCTGAACCTTATATTGAGAAAATGCCTTTCCCAGTTAAGGTAAAGGAACATTCTATGATAGGTAGTATGGTTAATGAAAGTACGCATAAAGCTATTGAACCTGATAAACAAATGGTTGATGAACCCATAATAGCAAATGTGAAAGACTTTGTTACTAAATATGAAAAACAGGGACACCCTATCCTTTGTAAGGATACCTCTAATATTGTTTCACAAAGTAGTGTTATGAGAGCTAGTATTCCTGTGTTTTCTGTTAGAATAAGTGATCATTGCTATGATGGTCCTTGTGATAGCTATATTGTCAAGTTTATACATGATACTGAAAGTTACTATGAGAGAGGGAAAAGTGTTCTTATGCATCTCAATAATATCAAGTTTCCTCGTTTTATGCTGAAAGTTTTTGTGTTGCACTTCTTTTGCCTTCTTATGCAAGTAGCCTTTGGTTTCAACAACTTGTTTGTTTACAAAATTCCCTTGCATAGGAAGTGGGTTAGACTTAAATGTGTGTATTTTTGCTTCTTAATGCTCTCTTTCACTTCAATTCATATTTCTATGAGAGCGTCTCCAAAATGATCATGCCCATCTTAATGGCTATAAAGAAAGAGCGTTTTGGGAGACAACCCAATTTGTTTTTGCTTTCAGTTTCTTTGAGTTTTGGAAATTACTCCGGTAATAACCGCTCCTTATCCGTTTTGTTTTGTTTTTGGGTCAAGATCAACCTCTAATGAGAGAGAAGTAATATTTGGGGAAGTTGCTGTCCCGAAACAGATTTTTGTGCTTCACCATAAAAATTCGTGACAGATCTCTGTATGTCGGATTGAGCTGTAATTTTTGTGCTTCTGCCCCAGGGTGTTATTTAACTTTCGTTAGTTTTGCACTTTTTGATTTGAGCAACAGAAGATTTTTGAAAAAATTGATCTTTACCTGCTGGTCTGTTTTGACAGATTTTGCCACTCTTGCATTTGCTTCTTTAATCGATTTCCTTTTTGAATACTTTTTGGGTTTACAGAAGGAGTTGCTTCAGTAGCTTATGTTTTGATGGTTTTCAGTTGAAGTTGAACTCAAAAGGTTTTATCACTTCACTTATACTAATGTTGCTAATGATAACTGTGTGATGTTTTATGTGAAAGAAATTTCCATGTAGTGGAGATAATGGTGTAATAAGGAAGAGAAAGGTTTTATGACTCAAGTAATAAGTGTATGAAGATGAAGATATCGATTATATTCAAGTGATGACTCCGTAAGAATCTACTAGATACCAAATCCAGAGACCTGCAGAGTCTATTTTCAAATAGGTAACAGTTCTGGTAAGAAAAGTTCCGCAAAAATACTATCCAACTATACTTTTGCAGTTTTTAGTCAATAAGGAAAGCTACGAAGCGAAAAAGGGATGGAAACGGAGCCAGGGTGGCTCACACCACCCTGTGGCACGGGCCTACCCCTGGCCGTGCCACCAGGTGGTGAGTCCACCCCGGACTCCGCCTCCGACTCGTTTTCTCCCAATACCTTCCTTTTGATATGAAACTTCGTAATATATAACCCCCCGGATCTCCTGAGGTTCGTATATCATGTTTTTGTCATGTTTTTTGTTTCGATCTGTTTCTGCCAGGACATACTCTTTGAAAGTTTAGAAGCACAATGGTGTCTGACAAGGATAAAGGGAAGGAGCCTATGGAGGAAGACCTCCAAGACCTCGGGAAGGAGAAGAAGATCAAGAGTGAAGGTGAAGAGGAGCAAGGCCAACATCCGCACACCGGCACTACCATTGCAAGCATTGGGGTGGTGACGGAACCTGCCAGGGTTAGAAGGACTGCACGGATGCAGACTGGGGGGAAAGCTCCTTGTCATAGTTTGGCTCCACGGACACTTCCTCCACACACCAAGAATCCTTTCCATACCCTTATCCATGAGCATCAATACCAGAATATGTCCAAGGGGAAATTATCCTCCAATTGGGATTTGCCTCGTTCTAGCCATGCAGGAAAAGAAGACTTCAAGGAGGAAGAGTGGGGAAAGAATAGCAAGGGCTGGAATTCTCAACCCGACATGACCATGAGCCACATTGAGCAAAACTCACAGCTGATTCGTAATCTCACCTTCAAGATTGAGGACTTGGGGAAACTGATCAGAGAGCTCATCGAGAGGATACCACCACCACCAAAGGAGTAATTCGTCATCAGGTTTGGCATCCCCTTGGTTTGTTCCAAGCTTGGGGGAGTGCCGCGGTATCACATCACTATCTTCTATCATTTTACCTTTTTAGTAGAGTCATATCATGAATATAGAAGTTATTATGTAGTATGGTTTGCATTGTGGAAGTGTCCCCTCTCTCGTTAGATATGTATCCCTTGGTGTGAGTTACGGTTATGGAATATTAATGAGAAGTTCTATCATTCACTCTTTTGCATAGCTTATATTAGTTTTCAATTCGTGGTTATATGATTGATCTTGTTGTAAGTATTGGTATCACTTTGGGATCATTGACTTAATTTAGTTGGTTTTGGCAAACCTAGCCCGGTCAGTAGCAACACTATTTTTGAGAGTTGAATGAAAAAGATAAAAGTACTCTAAAGAAAAATAATTTCATCATCTTTCTTTCTTGATTTGCTCATAAGTTTAGTATTCTCTAGTTAAGATCTTCTGTGCTTCCAAGGAAGATTGCATGTTTGTCTTTATCAACTTGTATGTTTGTTTGTTTCCTTCAGCTCTTGTACTTGCTACCCAGCCTTGCTAGCCAAAAACCTGTACTAAGAGGGAATTCTTCTCGTGCATCCACTCCTTTAAACCAAAACCTTTGCCATTTGTGTCCACCATACCTACCTAGTAGCATTATTGTTATTCCAAGTAATTTCTTGTTTTATCTACCTCCCAAATTAAAATTGTTATGTGAAAATTAGTGATTAAAGCTATCACGAACTTGATGGCACACTTTACTTTCTTGCATTTAATAAACTTGAACCATTGGGTCCTTCTTTGTTGCGTATATGGTTGCGCTTTATGAGTTGAAGTTAGCAGAACCATGTATCATGGTGACCGCTTTCAACACTTCATTGGTACTTGTACCTAGTTGATATCATGTTCTTTTGCTTATGGATGCCGGCGGTGTGAAATAAAAGTGGAAATTGTAAGATCATGGAGTTTATATGTGTGTTAGAGAAACGCCTAGGCTGCTAGCCTAAGCCATGCCTAATCATGGTGGAAACTTGCAGCATAACTATAGTGAGCATTCTATGAAGCATCCTCAATAAAAACCTATGCAAATAGCAAATAAAAAGATCGTTGAGATGTTCACTGTCTTCTTGCCTTGTCATTTTGATTATGGGATAGCTCCTGTGTCATGTGCAAGGGGTACCCCGTTGGCGGTTCTCAATGATACGCAGGTATTTACAATGACAAGAGCTTGCTTATGACTAAAGTTGAGTAGCATGAGGTTTGGTACTCATAAGTAAGGGGCATGGGACTTCAATTTATAACTTGTCAAGCATATCCACTTAGTTGTCTCACTTTAACCTTAACCACCAAAAGATGCCTATGATAGGGGCAATGAGAGCTGAAAGCTAGTAACTATCATAATTTTTGGGAGCTCTTTATGAGACTTACAATCCCTGCTTCCCTCTGCGAAGGGCCTTTCTTTTACTTTTTAGTTGAGTCAGTAAACCTACTCCCTTCTATCTCAGCAAGTATTTTGAGTTGTTGTGTTTCATTCATTCATATGATGATTTATTCAATCTTGTTTCTTATGTTCCTTATTTTTGCACATTGCTCTTATCTTGATGTTTACTACTTTGAAAGCTATCATTGAAAACCAGTTATTTGTGAACTCCAGCAAATTATCAACTATTCTTCGACCAAGAGTTAAGTTTGCCATTACCAATTATGATTCACTTTATGTATCTTTATTGTATTTCCTTTACTCATTGCAAGTTGAGTTATATAATAGTGAGTTGTCTTCTATTATGATCTATGTATTTGATGAATGTGATGCTTCTTGTCCGTATTCTTTTATCGACTCTTCACTCCATAAACCTGAGGCCATGTTTATTGAGATCAGTTTCGCTCGGGGACAAGCGAAGTCTAAGATTGGGGGAGTTGATACGTCCATTTTGCATCACTATTCTATGTCTTAATTCACTATTATTCATTGATATATTTCGTATTGAGAGGTGATACTTATGTTATTTCATCTGTTTTTGCATGGTTGATGACTTTTGGAGCATGGACCGGTGCAGTTAGGATTCTGATGGAAAATGTGTTGTTTGGAGGCAAAATTCGCGAAGATCAGAAAATCCGGGAAAATATACGGAAAATCCTATTTTTTCAGAAGACGAAGGAAGCCAGAAGGGGGCTGGAGATGGGCCATAGGGGGCCCACACCACCCCCCTGGCGCGGGCATCCCTAGGCCGCGCCAGCAGGTGGTGTGGCTGCCCTGGCCCACTCTAGGCTCTCCCCTCTAGCGTATATCATCCTCCCGAAACCCTAAGACTGGGGGAGCAACCACAGAAATATTCCGCCGCCTCTGCGGGGCAGAAAACATCGAGAGAGAAAGATCTCTCTGGCAGACAGATTTCTGCCGGGAGAATTCCTTCCCGGAGAGGAGAGATCGTCGCCATCAGCACCACCATCAAGCTAGACTTCATCGGGATCATCATAATCATCATCACCACCATCATCACCATCAGCACCCTCATCACCATCTCCATATTGCTGTAACAATTGGGTTGAATCTTGCATTAGTTCATAGGGGAAACTTTCCCGGTGTTGATTACTCTTTGTAGTTGATGCTATTGAGTGAACCATTGAATTATTGTTTATGTTCAGATTGTTATACATCATTATTCCATCTATGATCATGATCCATATGATGTCTTGTGAGTAGTTCGTTCTGTTCTTGAGGACATGGGAGAAGTCATGGTGTTAGTAGTGGAATTGTGTTGAGAAAGATTCAATAGTTTGATCTTTAAGTTGTGGTGTACTTCTTCTAGTGGTGTCATGTGAACGTCGACTACATGACACTTCACCTATATGGGCCTAGGGGAATGCATTGTGTATTTGGCTACTAATCATAGGGGTTGTCGGAGTGACAGAAACCTGAACCCCCGTTAGGAAACCATTGCACAAGGGACGTAAGGGTCTTAGAGTTTAAAGCCGTGGTTAGGTTTCTACCTTAATTACTTTATTGTACTTACGGATGTTTGCAAGGGGTATAATCACAAGTATGTATTAGTCCTAGGAAGGTCGGTACATTAGCACAGGTTCACCCACGCAACACTTAGCAAGCTAAAGAAGATTAATCAACTATATGAAGCGAAAGCACTTGACAGTCTTCCCATGTGTCCTCGAGAACGTTTGGTCATCTTAAGTAATACAACCGTCTTGTCCTTTGCTGCATAAAGGATTGGGCCACTTGCTGCATTTATTCCTATTGTCTTTTATTTACTCGTACTTTATTTACTTGCTTTATCAAAAACCCCTAAAAATACGTTTTCCAAGTATTTGCAGAGAATTCCTTATCCGTACCACTAGCCAGCACCTTCTGCTCCTCATTGGGTTCGACACTCTTACTTATCGAAAATACTGCGATACACCCCCTATACTTGTGGGTCATCAGAGATACATGAGCAGGTTCTAAAATTGATGCTACTAGCACTACTATTGTATATGGCATAAAAACTAAACATTCTAATTAGTGCAATGTCTAATTTAGGCTACAAAGGATGTTGTCGTCATCAATGTCTCATCTGATGATGATGTGAGGAAACCTGCTGTTGTAGTTTTTCACAAGATGAAAGCTAAGATAGCAAGACGAAGAGCTAAAGCTTATATGAAAAGTTTTAGAGCAGTCGAGAAACCGAGGATCCTTATTCCTAGAGGTGTGGCATTATATACATGTTTTTCTACATTTATATATATGCAGATACATATTATTACTTTCTAATATTTTCTTTCTAGGTCCAAGTATGATGGGGCTTGAGGAATTCGATGAGCACTGCGTGTTTGGAAACCATTTGGAATTGAGTTCTGACCAAGATGCTTCCCTCAAAGTGTTAGTTAAACGACACAAGCCATCTATACCATACTATGTGTGCAAGATGAGCAAGTCAAATGTCATCCGTAAGAATGCCAAAATGGTTAAAATTTGACATTTCAATAGTTAAATTTTATTAGGCATAGTGAACTCTAGCCAACAACTAATATTCTTCTTCTCCTACAGTACTTTTCAGTTAGCTACAACCGTGCACACCTCAACCGCTATCTCCCAAAGGTGTTACCACTCGCATGCTCCTACAAGACCACTTTTGAGCATGTTAACCTCTTCCAAGGCATGAATAATGCTGTCCAAATGACAAGAGGCTGGTCTAATGTTCTCGAACTCGCTGGAATAAGGGGGGAATGTGTGCATCTTCACCTTTTTAAATGAGGGGCTACATGGCTTCATGGGTTGTGTTAATGTTCTATAGTGAGGCCAAAAAGTATCTGCTTGTTTATGCTGTGGTGTTGGATGAACCATTAATGTAATATGTTGTCAGTGAACTTGTAGTGGTAAGGAACTTGTTGTCAACCTGGTGCTCTACATGCTAAGTAATATTATCTCCATATGCTATGTATATATTTTGGTTCATTGTGTTCATGTTGTTGCTTTCCTGTGATTGAGAGCTGGTATGTAATATACAAAATAAAGTTGTAGACCAGCACAAAATCAATGGACAGATGCATCGGTTTTAAGTTATTTCTACAAAAGATTGGTTGACGGTTCGATTCCGTCTACCTGCACAAAATGTTTTTCTGTTATTTAATTTCTATCAAACGCACTCACAGCTAGGGCCGGCGGAAAACGTCAGGAAGTCGCGTCGAAGCCATCACTACCGTGAGATACATTATGTACGTAACATCGACACCGAGCTGACAAGTGGAGTTGAAGCACGGAGGAGATGGTCGATGCGAAAAAACTGTCGAATATGTGTTGTGACAAAATCCACGACGAATTTTGCACCAGAAGAAATGACAAACTGGGCTTCAGGGCTTGGAACAAAATCTGCGACGAATTTTCCACGACAAAAACAAGGAACGTCATGCATAACCGAGCTGGAGGGGCTTGGAGCTCGTTACGACGAAACGTTCTAGAACGTCAGGAATCCGCGACGTTTTTAGGTCGCGTCATAAAAAAACGTCACAGATCGTCCAAATTCTTGTAGTCTGAACTTATTCCTATGTATCATACATGATAAACACATGCTGCAATTGCCTCATTTATTTGATCAACTCAGCTTCATGAATATGAGGATCACATCCATTAAGCTAGAGCTTGCTCGGGACAAGAAAGAGTCTAAGATTGGGGAAGTTGATGAGTGCATATTTGCATCATGTTTTATATTATTATTTTGCATTATAGATGTAGGATCTTGGTATTTTACGGCGTTCGCGCGCACATTTTATGTTTGTTTTCACCAGGATCAGGACAGATGATGGATCCAATGGATACAATTCTTGGAGCAGTTATACTGTGGAGAAAAGGAGTCAAAAACAACGTAAATCGCTTATTTGGAAAATATTAATAATACCAGAAGAAAACCAGAAGCGAACAAGGGACGCAGCGAGCGTAACGACCAACTATACAGGCGGAGCAAATTCTCCGACCGTATAGCTCCGGCCGTATAGTTGGCGCCGCCTCCGCCTCGTCAAATAGTTTCACCCCATGTAATTGGTTCAGGGAGACGACATACAGAACATCAGAAATCACAGAAACCTCACCTCCGGAAGGCATCTGGAGGGTGAACTCATCCACCGGGGATTCATCTTCTCCCTATGCAGATACGGGAGGCTAAGGCATTGATCTTCATCATCCACCGCTGTATCACCACCATCTCCATCCATCCCATATACATCTTGTCTAGATCTTGTTGTAATTCCTATACTCATTGTGGATTTATACAAGTACTATTCATCTATGATTGTTTCCATTATTATTGCCATGATGTTGATTGCCTCCATGTCTGAGTAGATCATTAGTTCTTGGGGAGATGGAAAAACCCTAGTATGAGATTGAAATAAGATAAAGTCTATTATGATATTCATCGTTGTGACCATGTGTTAGATTTTCTACATATTGATGTTTAGAGAAGTCGACCTCTCAATATTTGCCTCTTGTGGGGACTTGATGGAGGAAACTACTTGTTGGTAGACGGAGGCGTGTTAGCACTTACTGTGACTATAAAGTTGTTGGCACCCCTTACGTATCAACTTGGAAAAGCGAGGAAACTCATGGAACACTATCCATTCTATGGGATATGTCCTACGGGATTACGTCCCTTAATAGCGCAGTAATTCAATTGATGTCGATTGCTGACTGATGTGGTTATGAGGATGATGTGCGCAAGCAGCGGTTGTTGCCTATTCGTCCAAATACGGAGTTCCTCCAACACATACATAGTTGAGAATGTTCATGATGATAATCTTTATCTTAGATCTTTACAATACTAGTGGTGTATCCACTACTCCCTAAGAACATCTTTTTCCCTACTGCAGTTCCAATCTCTCTGACATACGCGATACTTACTTTCTGTACTCAGTTATTTTACTTTACTTTATTACTCTTATACCCAAAACCCAAAACCACCTTTTTACACAATACTCGCATTTTATCTTGTCATTTAGAACTTTATCTAGCATTTCTATCGTAATATTTATTTTAAGAGTTATTAGTCTTCAGACTCCTGCTCCCTATGGGATGGCTATCTTTATTTTAAAACTAGCTACAAACAATCTATACTCTTGCAGTCATCAGGCACAACCAGCCCCCAATAGGCAGTAGCATCTAGGGCCTGAGCTCATTGTAGAGGATGTAGACGATGTTGACAAGGCGTAGGCACTGGAAGAGAAAACTACAGGAGGCGCTGGTGGCCGTGAGCCACACTAGCATACTCTAGATAGGTTTATCCAAGCAAGACCGTGTGCATGGAGGTGGAGGAGCAGGGCGGCTAGGTAGTGGCTGTCGGGGGAGGTAGAGCCAAGGAGTGATGATGCAGGCGAGTGTTGGCGCTGGAGTAGCATCGGTGAGCCGCACTGTAGGGAACTAGGGTTAATGTTGGAAGGCAATAGGGAGCTAAGCGGTGTCGTATGGGAAGGGAAGCTGAGGGAAGAGTTGGAGGCGAAGACCTAGGGCATCTGGTGGCCAAGGAAGCAGGCGGTAGTGGCGGTCGCCATGAGTGGGGAATTGCGAGAGGGGGTCCGCACGTGCGCATGCCTGTGTCGAGTGAGGGAGAGAGGGGTCAGGCCAGGGAGTGTATTTGGTCTGGTTGTACCAGGTAGGTTTGGCCCATTTGGGCAATGGGCTAAGCCCAATAAGCCTAGGGCTTATTTTTCTCTCTTTTGTTTTTAGGATTAAAAACCCTAACTAGAATTAATAAAACTAAAACAATCCCCAAGAAAATCAAATAAAAATAATAAAACACAAACATAAATAAGAAAATAAGTTCTAAGAATAAGATAGAAACTAATGAAAACACTTTTATTTTTAACTTTAAGAAAAAAAATTAACATATAAGAAGACTTAAGGAATTTCAAAATTCAGTTCTATATACTTCAAAATCTCTAAAGAATATATAACACTCATTAAAAATAATAAACTTGGAATTCTAAATATAATAAACTATTTCAGCCATAATCAATAATAAGAAAGTGAAATTAATGATTTAGAGAAAACCAAGAAATTAAATCATATAACCAATAATATAAAATAATCATATAAAACCTTTATAAAATCCTAAAAAGATATAAAATCATTCTAAGACATCTTCCACTTCAAATTAAGAATTTTAAAGAATATTTTCTTTCATGGACTTAATAAACTCAATTATTATGTACTTAATAATAGAAAATTTTCATAAAAATTCTAAAATACATTAATTTGTTAAAACAACACTTTAAAACAAATACTTTAAACAACTCAAACCAAATCAAATTGTTTGACATTGGATGCATCACCACTTTGACTTTGTAAAAAATTTATGAATGAATATCGAATGTGTGATTACAAGTAGAATAGTAAATTGATTGTCTTGATTAAAATATCTTTCTTTATTTGGATTCATATTGTGTGAATGCCACCTAAATGGACTTTACTCCATTTACCTAAATTTCCACTTAATCATTTCCACAAGTGATCACGCCTTGACACTTGTATTACCCTAAAGTGAACCATTAGGAGCATGATCTCAAGCCAAGCCATCATGATACATCACATATCCTCCAACTTAATTAAGTTGCTACCTCTTGTTAAAATTTTACTCTTAAGGATAAGACCCATACATTTAATACCTAAACCCATATACCTTATACCTAAGGTATATATAATCCTACACCATCAACAAACCTCATTTCTCACTTGTTATACAAGTGTACCACTACACTTGTGTGATTCCTTTTAAAACCCTAAACATTCCTTTAACACTATTAGAACAAATCCTATATCACTAAGTGATATCCGCCAACATATACCACTTTAAACAACTCAGATCCATGTGTTTCCAAGTGTGCTATTCGAGTAGTTTATACTCATAGGACTATACTTTGATAGACACCATAAGAGTATCCTAATGGGGGAGGGAAATGATGGTTTACTTAACATTCATATCATATTGACACTCTAAAATGGCAAATGCCCTTATCCATTAATAGATTTCTCTCTATGCCCCCGGGGAACGGCCGGTAGGTAGAATGCCTTATGATATAGTCGTAGTATATATATGTATAAGAGAAAAGATAGAATCAAATAAGTTCGACACATACACTTCTTTTCCATGTCGTATATGTTCCCGAGAAGATGTTGCCGCCATGAACCTGTAGAAGCGCGTCCAGACTAACGTCGGAGACATCGCAGGTTGATGCGTGTCTGAATCCATATTCCGTTGGCCATCCCCACAAGGTACATACAAAGGGACGAACCTACGCTTCCGCACCATGGCGAGGGGAGTCGTCGCTTCATGATACTATTGATGGCTCACACGCCAGATGAACATAACACGTTCAATGAACCCGATCATGTGAGAAAGGGTGAACACCATGTACATCTATGTGTAAGAGAAAAGATGGAACAAAATAAGTCACAACATTGGTTACGCAAATCGTCCAACAACATAGAAAGTCCATGCCAAAGGCAGTAAGAGTGAACACCATGTACATAGAACCAGTCAGGAACAATGAGACTCGTCCACATATAATCATTTTTAACATACACAGTTAGACGAATATCAAACTAAGTCTTGTCACACAAAAGGAACTCTAACGCTTTCTATTTTTCGTGAATATAGTGCACAACACTGGCAGGCATGTCACGGTGCTCTCAACTCTTTTACGATTGTCCGCTAATTTCTTTCCACTCTATCACCGTGACTCTGCGTAATAGAAGATACGGATGTAAGATTATCGTGGCTGAAATAAGTTCATAGTAGTAAGAACATATGTACATATATTCGTTCAAGGAAACATCTATACTACTGACTCATAAGACATTCTTCTCATCGCCAAAGTGCCTCCTTACGATCTCCACGTTCCACGTATACTTCTCATACAGGATAGCGAGCACTTCACGTGACAATCCCGGACCATGATTGTGTTTAAGTAGTAGGTCGACCGATTTTCCAACAACTGCCTCGGTGACATGCCCCTTGAGAAAGAATTTGGCTTCAGCCAAAATGTCCATGCAGACAACATGAAGATTGTAGCTGAATTTACGACATTTGTTGCGGCATCTCCGACATTTGTTGGTGTCAAAAACGTTGTGATGATTGCATACACAGTAGCACTCCGCGCACCAAGCGACCCACCATATGCCCTTATGAAGCAGAGTCATGATAGTAACGCTGCACTTGTATAGCTTGTTCTAACAGGAAAAAACATAGATTCACCATTCTAAGAACAAACGCAAGTGCAAAAAGTAAGAAAGCGAGCACTCACCGAGGGACTGTATGAATCAATAGCATAAAGCTGCGTCAATGTCTTTTGATCTATCGAGTGTGAAGGTATCTGCGGTGCATGCTTGGAATACCCCACGATCTATAACTGCTTTTCTAAAGAACAGTCAACATAACTGTGTCTCGAAGAAATAATTAAAAATCGAACAACCATGGTCCTAGTCTTGAAACTCTAGGTAAAAGGGAACGTACCTTGACAACATAGAGATGGCACGATGGTGTCCGAGTTGATGTACCACCTGTAGACGCCAGTCCCGCTAAGCGTTGCTCTGCCTTCAGACGTGATGACCATGCGAATGAAAATGATGCTTACTAGCCTAGAATGATATGTGAGTAACACATTGTCTATAGGGAACTCGATGGCTAGGTCACCCTAAAGATCTACGGTCACTTCATTTCCGCTACTACCACGTTACGTAAACAAAGGTCACGCAAAGAGGAAAAACACTATTTATACATACCTGTCGTCTTTAAGGAGGACACTACACTTATTGATCATGAAATCCATGTGGTACGGTGTCGGACCACACGAACAGTTTGGAGATCGGAAATGCCGATGACGATACCGATGACATCTGGTAGAATAAAACTATACAGTCATACAAAAGCAATCGTACCAACGAAGCGCGAAACGTATCCAACGAAAGAAGGTAAGTTGGTGAATGCAACGGGATCACGTATGATATTTGGGAATTTGTTTGGATAGTGTACTACCTCGTCGATGACAGTATCTCGAGTGAGACGAATCTGCCCATCCTTAACAATACTATAGGAAATCACAGTGTTTGAGACAAGACCGTAAACCGCCGCAATGCGTACACATGACCTTCCTCTAGCCTTGTCCTAAGCTCGCGGACGTTTGCTTTTCCGATTTTTGCATAAATACTATCACCCTGAAAATTAAGGAAGAAGATAAGAAAATAGAAAAGGATGCCAGCTAAGGACACTGAAATGCTCTATCTTCGAGTCAACAAATATGATTTCCACGCGAACGATCGGACCGTCGTAGACTCGGTTTCAAGAATCGCATAAGAGAGACACCCTTACGACCAAAGATAAGTGAGTGTCACCCACCTTCAACTCCGATAGAAAGCTGAATGTAGGCATATGCGAGGAAAAACACGTACGTACGAAAAAGATAAAGCGGAAGACTTGATCTTCCCAATTCCAAGCAAGACGACAATGCAAGACATGTACCCGCAAGCACGTAGAAAGAACAACAGTTGCGAAAAAAGGAACGCCATGATGTATATTAGGGAACACGCTACAAAAAACAACAATTTCTAGCGCATAACCAAGATCTAATGCGAGGGAGGAGGTAACGGATCATTACCCTCGAAGATCGAACTAGCGTATGTTTTTAATGACGAGGTTGCTCGTGTGTGGATCCCCACGACAAGCCTTAGCAAGTCGCGAGGAGATGTATTATCCCACGTACGGCTCTGATGATCTAGTGCTCCAAGTGTCGAACCTCTCTAGTGGTATCCACACACGCAACGAAAATGTCACCGCGTTGAGGCGAGATCAAGAACTCACGAACGAAGCGGGAACGTGTAGATGAAGATCCGAAGCACTCCATCCGACCAGCTAGATTGAATCTGGACGGGGTAGAAGACGAGCAGCTCCGGGTGTTTGATGAAGATCTCCTCCATGCGATGATGATGACGACACGAGGAAGAGGGCGAGGACGGGCGTCGGAAGCCGAGGCGGCAGGCGGCGACGCTGGTGGCGGCTAGGGCAGCGGCGATGGCTTGGGGCTGGTCTCCTTAGGACTTGTATGTTATGCTCTTGCCCTCTTCCCTCATATATATAGGTGGCCTCTCCCCTCCCAAGGGGAGATTAGGAGTAGGACCTCGTGTCCTACATGGATTCAACCAATGCCTCCTCACACCAGCGAGAGAGAAAATAGGAGAGGATGAGTTGGACTCCACCACAGAGTCCTCCTCCCTCTCCTCCAACCGACTTGGCAGAGAGTCAGAGTCCGGGGAGGACTCCTCCCCCCATCGCCTCACCGGCCCTGTGCCCACCTGCCAGCCAAGGAGTAGCCTTGGCCGAGTCGGCCAGGGACTCCTTCCCCCATTTATCGCGCGTGTGTGGCCCAGTGGGCCCATGCAGACCTTCAGCCCATGGGACCCACTAGGATAATAAATAATAATAATTTCTTATTAATTATTTAATATAAATATTTATTCCGAAGCATCCTGAATTAAAACCTGGACACCTCCGAATTAATTCGGAACCTTCCTAAAATATTCCCAGCGTCCTCTTTTAATGTCCTAGAACAATTCCGTCCACTCTCGGTGATATCCCGGACACCTCCGGAATATTCCGAGACATTCAGAAACATATTTTCGGGATTACTTCATTCAACTATCTTATTTGCACTTACATTCTAAAATATCGAAAACGTCTTAAGTGTGTGACTCTGTGGGTTCGGATATTTGTAGACATGTCCGAAACTCATTTCGCGACAATGATTACTATTAGTGTATTAATACAAGTAGCAACCCCCACAAATATTGATTGTGTGAACCATAGTATTGGGTTCGATATATATCATATTGATTCGTCGATACTTTACATTGCTCAAGATGAAATGCTAGGTTAGTCTCATTACCTAGCATGTACTCTTTACTCATCCCACACTATCGATATTCCAGTGTTCAACATCTTGGTCACGTGTTCGTCCAGATGATGACGAACATCATAGTACATGAGTGGGCCCAGAGTGTATCTCTCTATCGTCAAGAGCATCAATTCCCACAAGCACCCCATGTGAATAATTGCCGAACCATCCGGTACAAACAAGCATCAACTTTATAATTACTTTGTCAAGAGCAACGTTTGGAGAATCTTGGCATGCCCATATTGTACCCAAGTTCATATGTGTCTCGTGGTCCAATGATCTCTAGTAAAGTCAATTCATTATTTGTGAGAAAATACCCATAACAAATATTGACGGCGCGTTTCACAATATCTTAGGTTTGGGTCTATCCATCATTGTTGTTCTCCAACAACTCCGATCACATATGTCACCGGTAATACCACAATCACATTGTCATTTTCCCCATAGTTAGAAAACCAAAACTATCGTTGATATACATACTAGTCGTAGAGGCATGACTAGGGATATCATTATTGGTGTTTATTATTCTACACATGTATTAGGATTTTCCTCCAAATACACATTATTCGTAACTAATACAACTATAGCACAGAACAATAAACTTAATTATGAAACATAAATATAAATAATAATACATTTATTATTGTCTCTAGGGCATATTTCCATTAGTATCCCACTTGCACTAGTCATTAATCTAGTTTACATTTAGCAATCTAACACCTATGGCTTCCTGGTGTTGTACATGCTTTGCAAGCGTGATTAACTTTGTCAACGGATCTTCCACATTTAGATCTATATGATTTTTTCACATCTTGATGTCACCATCATGCCCGAACTAGTGTATGCGACGAAACTGACATTGTATATGCTTGTTCTTTTGGTGGGACCTTGGTTCTTTTGCTTGAGCGATAGCACCATTGTTGTCACAATGAACCTCCATAGGCTCTAACACACTTGGAACCACACCAAGTTCTGCAACGAAGTTCTTCATGCAGACACCCTCCTTTGCAGCATCTGACGCTGCTATGTACTCCGCCTTTGTTGTAGAATCCGCAATTGTATCTTGCTTAGAACTTGTCCATCTCACCTCTCCCTGTTTAAAGTGAACACATAACCGGACTGAGATCTAAAATCATCTGGATTAGTGACAAAACTTGCATCGGTGTAACCTTTTGCAATGATCTCTTTGTCACCTCCATATATGAGAAACATATTCTTAGTCCTTCTCAAGTACCTAAGTATATTTTTCACTGCTATCTAGTGATTCACTCCTAGATCACTTTGGTCTCGTAACACTTAGAGCATATGATACATATGGTCTTGAACCAATTACTGATGCATATGGGAATTCACTCATGTCATCTCGCCCAACATCTGTCGTAGGACATTGCTTCTTGCTTAGTGGCTTTCCATGCACCATTGGAAGTGGTCCCTTCTTGGATTGTTCCATTTTGAACCTCTTCAAAACCTTGTATAGATATGTATCTTGGGTAAGCCCTATTAGGCGTAGGGATCTATCTCTATAGATCTTTATGCCCAATATGTAAGCTGCTTCACCCAAATCTTTCACCAAAAAACTTTTCTTCAGCGAGTCTTTTATAGTGTTAAGAAATGTTTTATCATTTCCAATCAACAATATGTCATCCATATAGTATGAGAAATGTTATCGCACTCCCACTTTCCTTCTTGTATACACAAGACTCTTGTCCGTTCTTGATGAAGCCAAAACTCTTAACCACTTCATTAAAATGAAGATTCCAACTCTGTGATGCTTGCTTCAGTGCATAGATGGATCTCTAAAGTTTGCACACCTTTCTAGCATCTTTAGGATCGACAAAACCCTCGGGTTATACCATGTACACATCCTCAGCTAGCTTCTCATTCAGGAACACTGTTTTGACATCCATATGCCATATTTCGTAACCGTAATATGCAACTATTGCCAGAAGTATCCGGACAGACTTAAGCATAGCTATGCGAGAGAATTTCTCATCATAGTCAACTCCTTGAATTTGTCAAAAACCTTTTGCGACAAGTCGTGCTTTATAGACGGGCACACTACCACCCGCGTCTATTCTCTTCTTATATATCCATTTACATTCTATTGGCTTTACGCCTTTAGGAGGGTCCATCAAGTTCCAAACTTGATTCTCGTATATGGATTCTATCTCAGATTTCATGGTGTCTTGCCATTTGATGGAGTCAGGTCCCATCATATCTTCTTTGTATGTAGTTGGTTCATCGTTGTCCAACAATAATACATCATTGTCCAAAAATAATACTTTATCTTCAAATCTTATGACTGGAAGACGAACTCTACCAGATCTACGCGGTTCAATAGCAGCATTAATTTCCGAGACTACAACACTTGTAGGCGTGACATCATCTGATGGAGCCATATGCATTTCCATAACAATTTCCGTTTTTGCACTGCTCTACCCATCTTGCTCTGGTTCAATAACCTCATTAAGCTCTATTGTCCTCCCTCTAAAACCTTTAGCGAGAAATTCCTTCTTAATAAATACTCCTCGCACGACAAATATCTTGCCTTCAATTTTGTGGTAAAAGGAATACCCAATAATTTCTTTAGGGTAACCTACAAATACACATTTGTTCAACTTGGGATAAATCTTGTTTGTTTGCAAACATTTTACATAAGCCTCGCAACCCCAAATTTTAAGAAAGGATAAGTTGGGTTTTTTGCTAATCCAAATTTCATATGGTGTCATTTCAACTAACTTTGATGGCACTCTATTAAGTGTAAAATCCGCAGTCTTTAAAGCATATCCCCAAAATGACAAAGGGATAACGGTGTCCAACAAAGTTTGATTACGCTGCTCCGACACTCTATTACGTTGGGTTGTTCCTGTAGGCATAAGTTGTGAAACAATTCCACGTGCTCTAAGATGTTCGCTAAATTCATGACTCAATTATCCACCTCCACGGTCCGATCGTAAAAACTTTATTTTCTTTCCACGTTGATTCTCTACTTTATTATAAAATTCTTTGAACTTTTCAAACATTTCATACTTATGCTTTATAAGATAAATATAACCATAACGACTCAAGTCATCAGTAAAGGTCATAAAGTAGAGGAATCCACCGCATGCAAATATACTCATTGGACCACACACATCAGTATGCATTATTTCCAACAAGTCACTTGCCCGTTCAACATATCCGTTAAACGGTGATTTGACCGACTTTCCCATCAAACATGCTTCAAATGTATCAACATATTTAAAATCTAGTGAACTCAAAAGTCCATCACTATGTAGTTTCTTCATGTGTTTATGTCCAATGTGACCTAATCGGCAGTGCCACAAGTATGTGGTATTCAATTCATTTGTCTTTCGACGTTTAGCCTCGGTGTTATGGATGTGTGTATCACAATAAAGATCAATAATAAACATCCTACTCTTCACGTGAGCATGTGCATAGAAGAAATTATTCATATAAATCGAACAACCATTATTCTCAGACTTAAATGAATAACCATCTTGTAAGATACAATATCTCTATATAATATTCTTATGTAATGCAGGTATGAAGTAATAATTACTAAGTTCTAATATTAATCCTGACGGTAGATGTAAAGGTCTTGTGTTGACGACAATCACCGCAACGCTTGTTATCATGGCACACTCGTTATTGCCAAGTCTCCTAGGGTTTCGTAGCTCCTGTAATGTATTGTAAATGTTAGCAACTGATCCGGGATCAAATAACCAAGAGTTACTTTTAGGACCTTGTAAGTAAACATTAATAACAAGTATATCTGATATACCTAAGCTGGACGATCCAGACTTCTTGTTACGTACTTTGGACAGTTCCTCTTCCAATGACCCTTCTCCTTGCAGAAGAAACACCCAGCCTCCAGGGTTGGACCTAGCTTAGGCGCCTTGCCCTTGTTAGAGGCGCGGTGTGCATCAGCCTTCTTCTTTTCGCCCCCGGACTTCTTCTTCTTGAAGAAAGTGGTTGTATTCACCATCATCACATGATTAGTGTTCTTCTGTATGTCCTTTTCAGACACCTTCAACATCTTAGATAGTTCAGCCAATGTCTTGTTCATCCCATGCATGTTGAAGTTCATGACAAACCTATCGAAGCTAGGTGGGAGTGATTTCAGGATTATGTCGATTCCTAGTTGAGAAGGAAAGGGAATGCCCAGTGCTTCCAACCTTTAAACATACTCGTGCAACTTGATTACATGAGCACTAACCGAGCCTCCTTCCACCATCTTGCAGTCCAAAAGAGCTAAAGATATCTCATATATTTCTGCTCGAGGTTGCTTCCCTTCATTCTGAGATATTTTCATATGGACCACAGTTTTCAAACCTCCTTTGAAGATTTGGTTCCATGGATGCAAGTATAGCACATTGGACAGCAATGCAGTCATCACTACGTGTCTGAAAGACATTTTGCACATCTTCAGTTGTGATATCATCAGGAGCACCACCAAGAGTTGCTTCCAAGACAAAGTCTTTCTTAGCACCTTTTAGTACTATCCTTATGTTGCAGAACCAATCCACAAAGTTTGTACCAGATTCATGCAGTTTCTCTTTCTCTAAAATACTAGCTATAGGGAAGTTGTTGCGTGCCATTGATCTACAAAAGGTGAAAATTCATTTAGACATTGTTTCATAATTAATGAACTACTCAATTTTAACAATTTAATCCAAAGTGTAGCTCCCACTAAAATCAATATATCTCTCATGATTGATACTTAGTGATCAAGATCCATGGCTTGCTTTCCTAGCACCAATGTTACATCACGTACTGGGGAACAAGACCGATAGGTAATCATACCAATCATATCAACATATGACTCTTGTTGATCTTTTGATTCTTGTGTTCCATACTCTATATATTCTAGGTAGTATGCAAGTGAACCTTAGTATACTGGAAATGCGATAGTTTCGCACCCACATTATGAACGTTGCTAGGTGCACCTATGTTACATGACCCACACCAGTTCGAAGCTCATGTTATGTGGTGCCTAACTTAGGGGCCACACATTATTACTTGATAATTTTAAGTGGGAGATAACCCTAGTTATTACGACCATAACGCAACAAATAAAGTGCATAAAAGAATTAACATCACATGTAATTCATACAGTGATATGGTATAACACTTTGTGCCAACATCTCCATCATCGACGTCTTCCGGCGCCATGTACTCCTTCACCCACCTTGGGAATAGTATCGAGGTCCATCGTTGGTTGATCATCATCGCCGTGTATTGATTTTCAAACTATTGCTACTCTATCTAACAAAGTAAAACAACTATGTATATTACAATAATATAATAAAAATTATCGTGGCTACGGCCACTCATGTCCAACAAGATTACAACATAACACATCTCATACATCACATTGCAAACTTCACATTACTATACCACATCCCTGCAAAAAATAGTTACACGCTTTGCTAAATTACGAGGCTCTATGGTGACGTAGAAAACCGTTCTTTTACGTACGTGGTAAGAAAGCATCATCATAAATTGTCTTGCTTTTTTAACTTATCTGGGTGTGTCCCCATTGCACAACAAAATAGCTTCACTAGACTTTGTTAATACGCGTGACCCCCATGTGAACTTCACCAAATTTACAAAATCCCAAAGTGCAAAATTTCTCTCGACTATTACAAAAAACTGACACCCGACAAAGTTGTTTCGTGCACCCGAAGTACACTTCACAAACCGGTCTCGATTAAAGATCGTAAAGTTGGTTTGGGCCACTAATCATGCAATACCGCCAAGATCCAAATTGCAACAATTGGGTAGAAAGAAACGAGATTAACAATGCCAGAATTTGACGATTCCTGTATCCATACTTGTGCCTATGCATAGACCGCTCTGATACTATTGTTGGGTAACGCGGTAGGAAAAACAAAAATTTCTAGCGCATAACCAAGATCCAATGTGAGGGAGGAGGTAACGGATCATACCCTCGAATATCGAACTAGTGGAGGTTTGTCGATTACGTGGTTGGTCGTGGGTCGATCCCCGCAACAAGCCTTAGCGAGTTGCGATGAGATGTATTATCTCACAAGCGGCTCTGATGATCTAGTGCTCCAAGTGTTGCACCTCAATCGGTATCCACACGTGCAAGGTGGGTGGTGGTAGACAAGACAATCCAATCTAGTGCTACTTCCTAGGGTTTCTCTAGACTTGGCAATTCCACATTCCTGTCCTGCGGCGGCAAGACCGATACTAGCATCTCACTTGATGTTGTTCCACCTTGTACGTGTGTGAGACAACAGAGGCACCACACCTGTGGTGCTTGTCGGCGGCATTAGGCAGCGAAGTCGGAGGCGGAAGGAGGAGGAGCACGGAACTAGCGACAAGGTGGTCCCAGGATCGAGAAGTTCGCTAGAGCCTAATGAGACAAGGGGAACATACAGCACAACCGCGGCGCGCTTCCTTAGCTTTCGCACCTGCGCGTTGAGAGGTATGAGCTATTGCCTTTGACCTTGGTCGGATCTTGGGGTGGCTCACCGGAGACCTTACCGAAGTAGAAAAGTTTTTGTTTTCGGCCTAGCTATGCACGTTTCCCAACAGATAGTGCATCAAACAACCACCTAGATAGGACATGCTGAGTACTTCCGTACTTCCCCGCCCTTACTTAGGTATTGAAGTCAATAACGGGACTACAAATGTGGTACTAGAATACTCCGTAAGATATTTACAGAAAGTTGACGTTAGTTAAACAGACTCAAAAGATTTAACACTTCAACGCAATGATAGTGGAGACCAAATTAAACATAGTTGGGATCAAACTCCCAAAGATAGGATTCCTACCAATAGAAGTTGCGGCTCTAGAAAATAGACAACATTTAGTTATCGAGATAGGACTAGAGGTAGATTTGGTGCTAGACTGGACTACAAGTTGCTTCTTCTAGATTTTGGTTTGAACAGGAACTTACCTGACGAGCTCATTATGTCATGGGAGTTCTAAGGATCTTCTATGAAGATCTGTGATATGAATAATATATTTATACCTTGAACTTGGGATGTTTTTGTTGTACTACTATGTTAGGTGTAATATTCGTGGAACGGTCTTCCGTGAGTGTTGTGCCAACGACTTGCACCCTACATCATGCAGTGGTGTGCTGGGTTACCACACGTCGGCATGAGGAAGAGGCTTTTGGCAACCTCTAGCTGCAGTAGGGGCTCGCAGTGGGCAGGATGCACATGGCTTGCGTGGAGGTGTGGTGGTGGGAGGCATAGCTCCAAAACTTAGTTGACCTCCCCGATAGCAAGTGATGCTCGCCAATGTCGTCGCCTCCTCACCCGTAGGTGCCGGTGAGGTAGTTTTTTTGGTTGTTAGGATTAGGGTTTAGGGAGCGGTGAATCAAGTGTTAGATTTTGGGCAAATGCAGCTATGTACGTATGTTGAACTAATTATCGATGTTTTATTTATGTGTTGTATGAACTCTGATCATGCAAATGGTGTTGAATTTCATCGCGAGGGCTTTTTTAAAAATTCTACAGATTAGAGTTTGGTTTCTGATGAGGGTGACCTCGGCAATGTCCATGCTTATGGACTTAGGGTTTTGTGGAAAAGAGAACGCTGGGGATTTTGTTGGATGTTAGACAAACAAGGAAGTTGAAGTCGTCTGATTATCGATGGACAATACTATTACAAATTGCTTGGGAGTTTTTTGTACCTCTCCACATGACCCTCCTAGCCTATATATAATAGGCTGGGTCTCGGGGCTGTACACGGATAGGTTTGCATATTCATGATTACAATACCAACGCAATGTCTCTTCCTATCTCCTTATTTGACTAAACTAAGACTTCCGCTAGATGCTTCTTGGGTCTTCATAGGCCGTGATCCTTTATACAACTAGGGTAACCAAACATCAGCACCCGGATAATCATACCCATGTTAGTAGCTCCCGAGACTCTATCTAAATCATAGATTTGGGTTGAGTCTCAAAGATGTTTCCAATATTTATGATTTATATGAGATATTTTATTTCTTCTAGCTTTGTAGGGATTTGGTACAGTAGGCCCGATGCATCCGACGGATCGGGAATCAGTTAATTGCTCTGGGGCAAAAACACTATAGACCTACATCAAGTTCAAGTCCCCAGGCGTGAACTCAGAATTTTACTTGTGTAATGTAGTTCGAACCGTTGAGGTCTTAAAGAATACTGAATTCCAGCTTTATTATATCAGGTACCCAACACGTCCATCGAGATTTTTCATCGTATCGTCGATACGGATATTTTACTGGTAGAGTGCATTCTTGTGCGATTACCAGGCCACATAGGATGAATCCCGGGGTCTTATCTTCATGTCATGGACATGGCTTTCGGAGTTTTATCGTGTCGGGCACGATCCGAGATTTTTGAATGTTTTTTATCGACTGCCTTGTTTGGCTATTGGAATTGCTGAAGTTCATCAGCTCTTTGTTTTGTCGGATGGTTTTACAGAATCTCCTGATGGGAGTAACCCTTTTAGGATACACTGAAGTAAAACTCATAGGTTTATGCTGATATTTATTTATGTCGAACTAATTATTTGACCTTATACGCACAATATAATTTTCTACCGGGTGTGCGCCAGCGCTCCTGATAGGAGTAGCCCCCGAGGCTATGTTCAGATACCTGTATCTAGACATAGGCTCATAATTGTTTGTTAGTTTCATCAGATCGATGCTCACAAATTTTCTAAATGTCTTTATAATAAAAGCCCCCCGATGTGTGGGTAAAGAAAATCAATGTATATAAAAAGGAATCAGAATATGGAGAACTTATCTTTTATTTTAAACCTGAAGATGAAGATACATAACTTGGCGAGTTCACCAGGGCGTAGGCCTTTATTGGATAATACTATGGCTAAGAAGCCGAGCCGTAGGCTTTATTATGATTTAAATTACGAGAAAATATAAATTCTAAGCATAAAAATGCCGTAGTTGTGCGACGTTCCATGGATTGAAGTATTTGACTCATGTCATCTTGTCTTGTAGCCGATACGCTCCTCCAGGGATAAATTCTGTAATTATATAAGACCCTTCCCAAGGTGACTATAATTTACGGTGATCGTCTTGCTTGAGACGAAGAACTAGGTCCCCTACGACGAAGGACCTAGGATGCAATCGTCGGTTGTGGTAGTTGCGCAAGTTCTATTGATATATCGTGGCCCTTTGTAAGGCAACATCGCGAGCTTCATCAAGTGCATCAACGTCATCTTCAAGTCCCTGGTGCTTCTTCGTCGTATTCAGTGACCCGTGGAGACTCGTGAGTTACTTCGACTATAAGGATAGCTTCAATGCCATGGACCAGAAAGAAAGGTGTTTCTTGCGTCGAACTATTTGGAGTGGTACGCAAGCTCCATAAAACAGATGGTAACTTGTCCACCCATGCTCCTTTTGCTCTGTCGAGTGGTGCTAGCAATCTTTTCTTGAGACCAGCAGTTACGTGGCCATTTGCTTTTTCCACTTGCCCATTAGTTTGTGGGTGAGCCACCGAGGCACAGCTTACTTTATACCCATCTCCTTGCAGTATTCTTTGAACTCATTGGAAGTAAAATTAGTTCTATTGTCGATGATGATGTTGTTTGGTACGCCGAATCGAAACACTATTGACTTGATGAAATTCATAGCCGAAGTTCCATCCTGGCTGGTGATAGGCGTTGCTTCAATCCATTTGGTGAATTTGTCGACTGCTACTAGCAGAAAGACGTGTCCTCATGAGGATTATTTGTGAATTTTACCCACCATACCAAGTCCCCATTGAGCAAAAGGTTGAGCAAGTGGTATGGGCTTTAATTCGGCGGCAGGCGCACCGGGTTTTGTTGCGAACCACTGACATGCTTCACATGTTCTGACTATATCCTTTGCATCTTGTACGATTGTGAACCAGTAGAATCCTGTCCTAAATGCTTTGGCAGCAATTGCTCGGCTGCTAGTGTGATGACCACATACTCCTTCATGTATGTCTTTGAGTATAATGTTTCCTACATCAGGTATAACCCATCGCTACAGCACACCTGAAATACTTCTTTTATATAATTCTCCCTTGATGATTCTGAAGGCTTTTGATCTTCGAGTGATTCATCAAGCTTCTATCACATCTTCGGGGAGTTCTCCCCGAGTCATGTATGCTATGTACGGCTGCATTCATGTAGGATCTATTATCATGACTTCATTGACTTCTGGCTCTTCTTCAAGGATTTCTTCGATACTTTCACTTGCGGGTGCAGCCCTTGAGTCTTTCCGCGACTTGATCTTTTTCCTGTCTTGGGTTCTATAACCTTAGAAACCCTCTTGGTGTTCTGTTATTTCTCCCAAAAAACCCGGGTGGAATTGGTAGGCATAAAGATCCGATGTTTGCCAAATTGTCGGTCTCTTCATTGCTTGCTCTTCTTATGTGTGAGATTTCGCACCCGTTGAATTGGGCTTCCATGATGTTTTACAGATCGTGATAGGCGACCATGTTGTCGCTGATAGCGCCGCACTTGTTTATTGCTTGTTGTGCCACGAGTTTGGAATCGCCAAATATTTTGAGGCAAGTTGCAATGCAAGCTTTATCCATACACATACCATGCACCAGGGCCTCGTACTCGGCTTCGTTATTGGACGCATTTGCAAAGCTCATCTGAATGATGTATCGCATTTTATCGCCTTGTGGCGACACTAGTATAAATCCTGCTCATGCTCCTTCTGTTTGTTTTGATCCATCGAAGTACATTGTCCATGCGGTAGAAAGGTCCGGTGGGCCCACACACTGTAGTTCAGTCCATTTAGTAATGAAGTCAGGTAAAACTTGCAACTTGATTGCTTTCGTTTATCGTATGTGATGTCTCAAGGAGATAGCTCAATGCCCCATAGAGAGATGCATCCGATTGCTTATGGATTATTAAGGATATTGGATATAGGTGCTTCATTGACCACTATGATCGGGTGTTCTGAAAAATAATGGTGCAAATTTCATGCTGTCATGAATACTCCATATGCTAGTTTCTGATAGTGCGGGTATCTTTTCTTGGATGGCGAGAGGACCTTGCTCAGAAAATAAACTAGTCTCTAAACATCTTGGGTTTTTCCTTCTTCGGGTCGTTATACGACCAAAACTGTGTTGACCACCTGATTAGTGGCAGCAATGTAGAGAAGTAGTGGCTCTTTTTCTCAAGGAGACACGACGACGGGAGGTGCCAAAAGTGTTTTCTTGAGATCTTCAAAGGCACACTAAGCTTCCTCCGTCCATTCAAATTTATCCAATTTCCTCATAAGAGGGTAGAATGGTAGTGCTTTTTCGCCTAGACGAGCGATGAAATGACTGAGTGTTGTGACTCGCCCAGCCAACTACTGTACGCCCCCAAGATTTGCTAGTTTTTTCATTGTTAGGATTTCCTGTATTTTTTCAGGATTGGCTTCTATACCTCTTGCTGATATGAGATATCCAAGGAGTTGCCCTGTGGTGACCCACAAGTATAGGGGGTGTATCGCAGTATTTTTGATAAGTAAGAGTGTCGAACCCAATGAGGAGCAGAAGGTGCTGGCTAGTGGTATGGATCAGGAATTCTCTGCAAATACTTAGCAAACGGATTTTTAGGGGTTTTTTATAATGCAAGTAAATAAAGTACGAGTAAATAAAAGACAATAAGAATAAATGCAGCAAGTGGCCCAATCCTTTATTCAGCAAAGTACAAGTCGGTTGTATTACTTAAGATGACCAAACGTTCTCGAGGACACACGGGAATTCCGTCAAGTGCTTTCGCTTCATATAGTTGATTAATCTTCTTTAATTTGCTAAGTGTTGTGTGGGTGAACTTGTGCTAATGTACCGACCTTCCTAGGACTAATACATACTTGTGATTATACCCCTTGCAAACATCCGTAAGTACAAGAAAGTAATTAAGGTAGAAACCTAACCACAGCTTTAAACTTGAAGACCCTGACGTCCCTTGTACAATGGTTTCCTAACGGGGGTTCAGGTTTCTGTCACTCTGGTAACCCCTACAATTAGTGGGCAAATACACAATGAATTCCCCTAGGCCCATATAGGTGAAGTGTCATGTAGTCGGCGTTCACATGACACCACTAGAAGAAGTACACCACAACTTAAATATCAAACTATTGAATCTTTCTCAACACAATTCCAGTACTAACAACATGACTTCTCCCATGTCCTCAAGAACAAAACGAACTACTCACAAGACATCATATGGATCATGATCAGAGATGGAATAATGATGTATAACAATCTGAACATAAACAATAATTCAATGGTTCACTCAATAACATCAACTACAAAGAGTAATCAACACCGGGAAAGTTTCCCCTAAGAACTATGCAAGATTCAACCCATTTGTTACAGCGATATGGAGATGGTGATGAGGGTACTGGTGGAGATGATGGTGGTGATGATGATGATTCCGATGAAGTACAGCTTGATGGTGGTGTTGATGGCGACGATCTCCCCTCTCCGGGAAGGAATTCCCCTGGCAGAATTCTGTCTACCGGAGAGATCTTTCTCTCTCGGTGTTTTCTGCCCCGCAGAGGTGGCGGAATCTTTCTGTGGTCGCTTCTCCGGTATTAGGGTTCCGTGGAGATAATATACGCCAGAGGGGAGAGCTGGAGGTGGACCAGGGCGGCCACACCACCTGGTGCCACGGCCTAGGGTGGCCCACGCCAGGGGCTGGTGTGGGCCCCCTGTGGACCATCTCCACTCCTCCTTCTAGCAGTCTTCGTCTTCTGGAAAAATAGGATTTTCCATATATTTTCCCGGATTTTCTGATCTTCGCGAATTTTGCCTCCGAACAGCAACTTTTCCATCAGAATCCTGACTGCAGCGGTCCTTGCTCCAAAAGTCATCAACCATGCAAAAACAGATGAAATAACATAAGTATCATCTCTTAATATGAAATATATGAATGAATAACAGTAAATTATGATATAGAATAGTGATGCAAAATGGACGTATCAACTCCCCCAAGCTTAGACTTCGCTTGTCCCCAAGCAAAACTGAGCTCAATAAACATGGCCTCAGGTTTATGGCGTGAAGAGTCGATAAAAGAATACGAACAAGAAGCATCACATTCATCAATACATAAGTCATAATAGAAGACAACTCACTATTATATAACTTAACTTACAATGAGCAAAGGAAACACAATAAAGATACATAAAGAGAATCATAATTGGTAATGGCAAACTTACCTCTTGGTCGAAGAATAGTTGACAATTTGCTGGAGTTCACAAATAACTGATTTTCAATGATAGCTTTCAAAGTAGTAATCACCAATATAAGAGCAATGTGCAAAACAAGGAACATAAGAAACATGATTGAATAAATCATCATATGAATGAATGAAACACAAAAACTCAAAATACTTGCTGAGATAGAGGGGAATAGGTTTACCGACTCAACTAAAAAGTAAAAGAAAGGCCCTTCGCAGAAGGAAGCAGGGATTTCAAGTTTCATAAAGAGCTCCCAAAAATTATGGTACTTATTAGTTTTCAGCTCTCATTGCCCCTATCATAGGCATCTTTACGTTATTAAGGTTAAAGTGATCAAATATGAGGATGTGCTTGACAAGTTGTAAGTTGAAAATCTCATGTCCCTTGAATACGAGGGTCGCTCCTCATGCTACTCAAGTTTAGTCACCAGTAAGTTCTTGTCATAGTAAGAAAATGTGTATCATGGAGAACTGCCAACGGGGTACCCCTTGCCCGATGATACGGAATAATCCCCATATCAAAGTGACAAGGCAAGCAGACAACAAGCATCTCAACAATCTTCTTATTTACCATGGGAATATGGTGCTTTTTTATCTCTTTCCTCTTTTATCATCTCTTCTTTTTTCTCTTTTTCTAAATCTCTATCTCTTTTTTATAAGAAGAATGCTTCATGGATGCTTGTTATGGTTACACTGCAGGTTTCCACCATGACGGCATGGATTAGATCGGCGGACTAGGCGTTTCTATAACGCACATGCATAAATCCATGGACTTACAAGCTCCCCTTTCATTTCACACCGACGACATCCATAGACAAAAGAACATGATATCAACTAGGTACAAAGTACCAGTGCAATGTTGAAAGCATTCCCCATGACAGCATGGTTCTGCTAATTCACAACTTACAAAGCGCAAGCATATACGCAACTTAGATGGGCACAATGGTTTAAGTTTATTAAGTGCAAGAAAGTAAAGTGTGCCATCAAGTCATGAGAGCTTTAATCACTAATTTTCACATAACAAGTTTAATTTGGAAGGTAGATAAAAACAAGAATTTACTTGGAATAGCAATAGTGCTAATAGGTAGGTATGGTGGACACAAATGGCATAGGTTTGGTTTAAGGATTGGATGCACGAGAAGAAATTCCTCTTAGTACAGGTTTTTGGCTAGCAAGGCTGGATAGCAAGTATAAGAGTTGAAGGAAACAAACAAACATACAAGTGATAAAAACAAACATGCAATCTTCCTTGGAAGCATAAAAGATCTTAACTAGAGAATACTAAACTTATGAGCAAATCAAGAAATAAAGATGATGAAATTATATTTCTTTAAGAGTACTTTTATCTTTTTCATTCAATTCTCAAAAATAGTGTTGCTCCTGACCGAGCCAGGTTTGCCAAAACCAACTAAATTAACTCCATGATCCCAAAGTGATACCAATACTAATGACAAGATCAATCATATAACCATGAATTGAAAACTAATATAAGATATGCAAAAGAGTAAATGATAGAACTTCTCATTAATATTTCATAACGGCTACTCACACCAAGGGATACATATCTAACGAGAGAGGAGATACTTCCATAATGCAAACCATCATACATGATAACTTCTCTATTCATGATATGACTCTACTAAAAAGGTAAAAAGATAGAAGATATAGATATGATACCGCAGCACTCCCCCAAGCTTGGAACAAACCAAGGGGATGCCAAACCTGATGACAAATTACTCCTTCGGTGGTGGCGGTATTCTATCGATGATCTCTTTGATTAATTTCCCCAAGTCCTCGATATTGAAGGTGAGATTACGAATCAGCTGTGAGTTTTGCTCAATGTGGCTCATGATCCTGTCGGGTTGAGATTTCCAACTCTTGCGATTCTTTCCCCACTCTTCCTCCTTGAAGTCTTGTTTTCCTACATGGCTAGAACGAGGCCAATTCCAATTGGAGGGTAGTTTCTCCTTGGGCATATTATGGTATTGATGCTCATGGATAAGGGTATGGAAAGGATTCTTGGTGCGTGGAGGAAGTGACCGTGGAGCCAAACAGTGACAAGGAGTTTTCCCTCCAGTCTGCATCCGTGCAGTCCTTCTAACCCTGGCAGGCTTTGTCACCATTCCAATGCTTGCAATGGTAGTGTCGGTGTGCGGATGTTGGCCTTGCTCCTTTTCATCTTCACTCTTGATCTCCTCCTCCTGACCGGGGTCTTGGAGATCTTCCTCCATAGGCTCCTTTCCCTTATCCTTGGCGGACACCCTTATGCTTCTAAACTTTCAAAAATAGTTCCTGGCAGAAATAGATCGAAACGAAAATACAATGAGAACATGATATACGAACCTCGGGGGATCTGGGGGATTATATATTACAAAGTTTCACAACAAAAGGAAGGTACTGGGAGAAAACGGGTCGGAGACGGAGTCCAAGGTGGCCACACCACCTGGTGGCGTGGCCAGGGGTGGGCCCGTGCCACAGGGTGGTGTAAGCCACCCTGGCTCTATTTTGTCCCTCTTTCGCTTCGTATCTTTCCTTGTTGGCTAAAAACTGCAAAAATATAACTATACAAATCTTTCGCGGAACTTTTCTTACCAGAACTGTTACCTGTTCGAAAACGGACTCTGCAGGTCTCTGAATTTGGTTTTTAGCAAATTCTTCCAGAGTCACCACTTGAAAACATCAATATCTTCATCTTCATACTCATATTGCTTGAGTCATGGAACCTTTATTTTTCTTACTACACCATTTTCTCCACTAACCTGGAAATTTCTTTCACACAAAACTTTACACAGTTCTCATTAGCAACATTAGTATAAGTGAAGTGATAAAACCTTTTTAATTTCAACTGAAAACCATCAAAACAAGAGCTACTGTAGCAACTCCTTCCGAAAACCCAAAAAGAATTCAAAAAGGAAATCGATTAACGAAGCAAATGCAAGAGTGGTAAAATCTGTCAAAACAGACCAATAGGTAAAGATCAATTTTTTAAAATCTTCTATTGCTCAAATAAAAAAGTGCAAAACTAACG
This sequence comes from Avena sativa, assembly GCA_916181665.1. NCBI lineage: Eukaryota > Viridiplantae > Streptophyta > Magnoliopsida > Poales > Poaceae > Avena > Avena sativa. Next base: position 693,406,039 of record OV702289.1, read on the forward strand.
AAAGTTAAATAACAACCTGGGTCAGAAGCACAAAAAATTACAGCTCAATCCGACATACAAAGAGCTCTCACGAATTTTTACGGTTAAGCACAAAAATCTGTTTAGGGACAGCAACTTCCCCAAATCTTACTTCTCTCTCATTAGAGGTTGATCTTGACACAATAACCAAACAAAAAGGATAAGGAGCGGTTATTACCGAAGTAATAACTTCCAAGACTCAAAGAAACAAAAACAAACTGAAAGCAAAAATAAACTGGGTTGTCTCCCAAAAAGCTCTTTCTTATAGCCATTAAGATGGGCACGATAATTTCAATGATGCTCACATAAGATTATGAATTGAAGTGAAAGAGAGCATTAAGAAGCAAAAATACACATGTTTAAGTCTAACCCACTTCCTATGCAAGGGAATTTTGTAAACAAACAAGTTGTTGAAACTAGAAACTACTAGCATAGGAAGGCAAAAGAAGTGCAACATAAAAACTTTCAGCATAAAACGAGGAAACTTGATATTATTGAGATATATAAGAACACTTTCCCCTCTCTCATAGTAGCTTTCAGTATCATGCATAAACTTAACAATATAACTATCACAAGGGCCATCGTAACAATGATCACTTATCCTAACAGAAAACACAGGAATACTAGCTCTCATGCCGTGGTTGCATCGATTATTTGGTCAATTCGTGGTAGTGGGAAGTGATCATTTTGATAGTTCTTATTCAACAGAGTAAAGTCAATACACATATGTAGTTCTTTTATATTTTTCTTTGGGACACATACTATATTTGCAATCCACTCTGCTTTCTTCAATTCCTTTATGAATTTACCTTCGGTTAGGCGATGGAGCTCTTTTCCAATGGCCTTTCGTTTTGGCTCTGTGAACCTTAGTATTCGCGTATGACTCATGCTTAACCTTTCAGTCCGTGTTCCGAGGCCATGTCTGTACATGCTAGGCTTGCCAAGTAAGAACCTTAGTATTCGCGTATGTAAAACTGTCTTACACTCGTTCATATGAAAGCGTAGATTCGAGTACACCCGATCATCACGTGATGTCTCGAAACACGATCCATAGAACGGTGCATACTCAAGGAAGAACACATTTTTATCTTGATATCTAAATGAGGGATCATCTTACAATGCTACAGAAAGCGCCAAACTAGCAGTATAAGATGCTAACATCTAATGTGTAAAGTGAGATGATATGGTCCATGCATTTGATCTCTATCACTTGCATCGTGGTATGATCTCTATCATTCCTTTGTGTGTAAGGCCAAGGTCTATGGAACTTACACGTTGAATGTGTTGTAAGAGTATCTATCATACATCTACTTACAACAATACCATATCAATACACTAGCCCAGCAACGATCTAAACTAGACGCCTCTAATTTATCAATTGCAAGTTTTACGTGGCTTAGGGCTTTCGGAGATAGAACCGTTCTCACCTATGAACATGAATCACAACGAGGATAACTAAGTTATTAGCAACTCGTTGTAAATCAGATATTGACTATAGTAGGAGAGACAGACACCCGCCAGCCACTTATGCAAAACTAGTTGCATGTTAGTCGTGGAACCGGTCTCATGTATGATGACATGTAAGGTTGGTCCGGGCCGCTTCATCCCACTATGCCACCAATATCCAAAATACATAGAAGATGCAATAACATGATCATCATCGCCCACATATAAACATATGTGTACTACCCGTGCAAAGCACCTACGCATAGATCAGGCTCTGATACCACTATTGGGTCCGCAGCATAGAAAACAAAAAAAATCCTACGATGAGAACTACACGCCAAGATCTATCTACTAGGTACAAAGCAACGGGTGGACATACATCCAACGAGAACTTACCCTTGAAGACAACGAGTTTTGTTAACGAGTAGGAACTCGTGGTTGATGTAGTCGTACACTTGCCGATCTCAAGATCGAGTGGAAGTCCGAGCGCTGCAACTTAGCAGCGCATCCGTACTCGCACAAACGTTCAAGCCACCAGACAACCTCCACCTCCTCGCTCCAGCAATCCAGCGGAAGCAGCAACTCCTTCCAGACGAAATGCCACCGGGAACATGTATCTCGCTAATCCAAGACCATGGGGGCATAATTCTAGAGGGGGAGAGAGATCCTTCACAAGGAGGTGTGAGGAAGAAGGAGGAAGAGGGTGGCCTTTTATAGGAGGAGGGGGTACCCCCTCTCTACATGGCCGGCGCATGGCGGTGACCCCTCACCTCCCCCATTCATGTGGTGGTAACCCCTCCACATTAAAATGCCTCTTCACATTAAAATTCTCCAAGTTTAATGCTCTCTCATTTAATAAACTCTTTTATTAAATTTATTCAGAATTTTATTAATTACTTTAATTAACAAACATTCACATATAACCCCTTGCAATACTTCAATATCACATGCAGAACCAATTTCTGCAATTTCACCCGAAACAATTTCCGGTTTCTATCGAAACAATTCCTGCGCTTTGCAATTCTTTCGTCTGAAACATATGTGCTCCAAAATGGTGTCTGGTAACTCTTAAGTGTGTCACCCTACCGTTCGTGAATAATGCAGACATGATTGAGACTCCTCTCAGATCAATAGTCAGAAGCGGGACCTGGAGATCCATACTGACTCCTGCATATTCAACGATGACTTCTGTGATCGATTATTTGGTCAATTCGTGGTAGTGGGAAGTGATCATTTGGATAGTGCTTATTCAACGCAGTAAAGTCAATACACATATGTAGTTATTTTATATTTTTCTTTGGGACACATACTATATTTGCAATCCACTCTGCTTTCTTCAATTCCTTTATGAATTTACCTTCGGTTAGGCGATGGAGCTCTTTTCCAATGGCCTTTCGTTTTGGCTCTGTGAAGCGGTGAAGTGACTGTTTTATTGGTTTAATGTGTGCTTAGCGAGTTCCTTGGGAATTCCCAGCATGTCAGAAGGTAACCATGCAAAAATCTCCTAGTGCTCACGGAGGAACTCGATGAGCACGCTTTCCTATGCGGGACCGAGATTGGAAGCCACAAAGGTCATCTTTTTTGGGTTGGTAGGGTGGATCTGGACTTCCTTTGTATATCTCACGGTGTAAAAAGCCTAATTGAGATTGACACGCGCTACCTCTAGAGGTTATGCAGTTGCCGACATTCTTAGTTGCTCAAACTCAGTTGCCATCCCAAAGGATTCCGAGATTTTATTGAACTCTCGATCGAAATTGTTAGAAAGTGTGAAGCTTCCCTTTACTGTTATGACTCCTTTGGGGGTTAGCATTTTCATAACTAGATACGCATATTGTGGTATTTCCATGAATCGTGCAAAAGTTGGGCGTCCCAGGATCGCATGATATTGTGATGGCTAGTCCATGACTTTGAACTCGATTTTTTCACGCCTGAAATTTTCCTTGGATCCAAAACGACATCAAGAGATATTTTACCTAAGGGAATTTCAGCCTTACCTGGTACTATGTCTGTGGAAGGATGTTTCTGTTGGTGCTAGATTTGTTAAAGAACAATTCATCGCCTTTAGTGTCTTAGCGTGAATCAGGTTGATGCTGCTTCCCACATCCATGAAGACTTTACTCATATCAAACCCACCCACTTGTGCTTCTACTATTAAGGCTGAGTGGTCTGGTCGTGGTACTCGAAGTGGATGATCAGCTCTGCTGAACATGATTTCCTGTTCTGACCAGTGGAGATATTCAGGTGTGGATGTTGGCACCATCTCTGCCATGCTGACTTGTCTTGTAATCAGCTTCTGGATCCTATTGGATGGGCGCCCTTTCTGAATCATTGACATTGCCCCTTTGGACCTAGGGTATTCGTTTTCTTGATTTGTTTTGTTTTGTGGCTGCCCTGTTAGCGGGTGTTCCTGCGGTGGTGGTGGTGCGTTGATGGCTAGCGTGCCACGCGTGGTGTTGTACCCTCGGCTTGCTACTTTGGTTTCCTTTGCGTTGCATAACTCTTGCATCATTAGGAACGTTCGGTAGTCCTTCATGAGATGGTTGGATCGCCTTTTTACCATTGAGTCGACGTAAAAGTGCATATTATAGGGTCCTTCCAGCATTCATTGCAGACATTGGTGGGTCTCGAGATCTTGGCTGATATGGCTGTGTTGGTTGGCTTCCTCCAACATCATTCATGTTGTTGCGGGGCCCGCCGTTGTAAATGTCGTTTCTTTCGTTGTCCTCTCCCGAAAAAACTAGCTGCAACATAGCTTGGTCCCCCATGTCTGTCGTTGCTTCTTCGTCTTCTATCGTTGTTGAGCCTGTCCCTATCTTCTTCGGGTGAACATGTTCGCTTGTTGTGTACTGTATCCTCTCCATCCGCCCAGCGATTTGCCATATCCATCAGCTGTGAGATTGTTTTGGGCTTGACCCGTCCTAGTTCTTCTATGAATTCTTGGCGGTGAAGGCCGTCATTAAAGGCGCCAATTGCCATTTCGTCGGATATGGCCTCAGCAGAGTTTTTGATGATGTTCCAGTGCTATATGAATGCTCATATTGACTCTCCAGGTTTTTGTTTGCACGCTCGCAATTGCTCTAGAGATGCGGGTCGCTTGAACATGGAATGGAAATGTCGGATGAACTTATCTTTGAGGTCGTTCTAGCTGCTGATGGAATCTTAGGGTAGTTGTCTTAGCCATGACTGTTGGGTCCGCAACATAGAAAACAAAAAATTTCCTACGATGAGAACTACACGCCAAGATCTATCTACTAGGTACAAAGCAACGGGTGGACATACATCCAACAAGAACTTACCCTCGAAAACAACGAGTTTTGTTAACGAGTAGGAACTCGTGGTTGATGTAGTCGTACACTTTCCGATCTCAAGATCAAGTGGAAGTCCGAGCGCCACAACTTAGCAGCACATCCGTACTCGCACACACGTTCAAGCCACCGGACAACCTCCACCTCCTCGCTCTAGCGATCCAGCGGGAGCAGCAACTCCTTCCAGACGAAATGCCACCGGGAACATGTATCTCGCTAATCCGAGACCATGGGGGAATAATTCTAGAGGGGGAGAGAGATCCTTCACAAGGAGGTGTGAGGAAGAAGGAGGAAGAGGGTGGCCTTTTATAGGAGGGGGGTACCCCCTCTCTCCATGGCCGGCGCATGGGGGTGACCCCTCACCTCCCCCATTCATGTGGTGGTAACCCCTCCACATTAAAATGCCTCTTCACATTCCCCTTTAAAGTCCCTACTTTAAATGCATTAAAATTCTCCAAGTTTAATGCTCTCTCATTTAATAAAACTCTTTTATTAAATTTATTCAGAATTTTGTTAATTACTTTAATTAACAAACATTCACATATAGCCCCTTGCAATATTTCAATATCACATGCAGAACCACTTTCTGCAATTTCACCCGAAACAATTTCCGGTTTCTATCGAAACAATTCCTGCGCTTTGCAATTCTTTCATCTGAAACATATGTGCTCCAAAATGGTGTCCGGTAACTCTTAAGTGTGTCATCCTATGGTTCGCGAATAATGCAGACATGATTGAGACTCCTCTCAGATCAATAGTTAGAAGCGGGACCTGGAGATCCATACTGACTCCTGCATATTCAACGATGACTTCTGTGATCATGAGAACCTTTAACGCTTGTAACTAAATCCCTTTGTCTCTTGATATAATACATGTCCGAGATTCGATCATCGGTATCCAAATACCTAGTTTGATCTCGTTACCGACATGCACTCTTTTCTCGTTCCCGTGATATAACATTCTAGGGATCACATCACTTGCTTGCAAGCTATCTCAATGTGATATCACCGAGAGGGCCCAGAGTATGTCTATCCGTCATCGGGATTGACAAATTTCACTCTTGATCCATGAGCCTCAACATAACACCTTCGTAGTACTGAACCCATCTTTATAGTCACCCTGTTACGGTGTGACGTTTGATGTTATCAAGATACTCTTCAGGTGTTAGCAATTAACATGATCTCATGGTCTAAGGATAAAGATTACTTCATATGATGTTATAGCAATATAAACATAATGACTTGATCGTAATGCTATACTTCGGATGAATGTTCATCACATCATTCCACCAATGTTGTGACCTTGTTATTAACAACATCCAATGTCCATGATCAGGAAACCTTGATCATCTTGTTAATCAACAAACTAGTCTATAAGAGAGGCATAACTAGGAACCCTTTTTGTTTATTAAACGCACATGTATTGATGTTTCCAATCAATACAATTCTAGCATGTAAAATAAACATCTATCATATATAAGGAATACATAATAACAACTTTATTATTGCCTCTCAGGGCATATTTCCTTCAGTCTCCCACTTGCACTAGAGATAATAATCTAGTTCACATAGTGATAAATCTAACAGCCATGGAGTTCTGGTGTTGATCATGTTTTGCCCTAGGGAGAGCTTTAGTCAACGGATCTGCTACATTTAGGTCCGTGTGTACTTTACAAATCTTTATATCTCCATCCTTGACATGCTCGCGGATGGAGTGAAACCGGCGCTTAATATGCTTGGAATTCTTGTGAGACCTCGGTTCCTTTGCGTTGGCTATGGCTCCATTGTTGTCACAATAGATCACCATCGGGTCCAACGCACTAGGAACGACACCTAGTTCCGTAATGAACTCTTTCATCCAAACCGCTTCCTGCGCCGCTTCTGAAGCAGCAACATATTCCGCCTCCGTCGTTGATCCAACTACCACAGGTTGTTTGGAACTCCTCCAACTAATTGCTGCTCTGTTCAAGAGAAATACGTATTCGGATTGAGACTTAGAGTCATCCAGATCGGTGTCAAAGCTAGCATCGACATAACACTTAGCGACTAGCTCTTCTTCACCTCCGTATATAAGAAACATATGCCTAGTTCTTCTTAAGTACTTGAGGATGTTCTTGACCGCTATCCAGTGTTCCGAACCTGGATCAGATTGGTACCTACTAGTCAAACTAATAGCATATGCCACATCTGGTCTTGTACATAGCATGGCATACATTATAGATCCTATGGCCGAGGCATAGGGGATCTTATCCATCATCTCTCTTTCTTTCGCCGTAGCCGGACTTTTCTTACTCAATGTCTTGCCTTGCAACATAGGTAAGAACCCATTCTTATTTCGTCCATATTAAACTTCTTTAATATCTTATCAAGGTATGTACTCTACGATAGCCCAATTAGGCGCCTTGATCTATCTCTATAGATTTTAATGCCTAATATATATGACGCTTCACCAAGGTCTTTCATCGAAAATTTGCTGTTTAGATAACTTTTAACACTGTTTAAAAGATCTATATCATTTCCAATCAATAATATGTCATCCACATATAATATCAGAAATGCCACATTGCTCCCACTCACTTTCTTATAAATACAAGCCTCTCCATAAGTTTGGACAAATCCAAACTCTTTGATTACCTCATCAAAGCAGAGATTCCAACTCCGGGATGCTTGCTTTAGTCCATAGATGGATCGCTGAAGTTTGCATACCTTATTAGCATCCTTAGGATCGACAAAACCCTTAGGTTGTATCATATACAACTCTTCTTCAATATTACCATTGAGGAACGTAGTTTTGACATCCATCTGCCATATTTCATAATTGAAATATGTAGCAATTGCTAACATAATCCTAACCGACTTAAGCATCACTACGGGAGAGAATGTCTCATCGTAGTCAACTCCTTGAATTTGTCGAAACCCCTTTGCAACAAGTCGAGCCTTATAGATGGTCACATTACCATCAGCATCAGTTTTTCTTTTCAAAATCCATTTATTCTCAATGGCCTTTCGATCGTGAGGTAAGTCCACCAAGGTCCAAACTTGGTTCTCGTACATGGATTCCATCTCGGATTTCATGGCTTCTAGCCATTTGTTGGAATCCGTTCTCATCATCGCTTCTTCATACGTCATAGGGTCATCCATTTCATCAACCATGAAATTCACAACAGGATTGCCGTACAGTTCAGGAGCTGCACGTGTCCTGCTTGACCTGCGAGGTTTGGTAGTGTCCTCTTTCGGAGTTTCATGATCAATATCATTATCTCTCTCTTCATTAGGTGAAGTCAACTCCGAAACAACTTCCGGTGTTGCGCTACTCGCCATTTCATGAAGAGAAGGTTCAATAACCTCTTCGAGTTCTACGTTCCGACTACTCACACCTTTCGCAAGAAACTCCTTCTCAAGAAAGGATCCATTCTTGGCAACAAAAACCTTGTCTTGGGATCTGTGATAGAAGGTATACCCAATTGTTTCCTTAGGGTATCCTATGAAGACGCATTTTTCCACTTTGGGTTCGAGTTTATCCGTTTGAAGTTTCTTCACATAAACATTGCATCCCCAAACTTTAAGAAATGACAACTTAGGTTTGTTTCCAAACCATAATTCATACGGTGTCGTTTCAACGGATTTAGATGGTGCCCGATTTAAAGTGAATGCAGTTGTTTCCAGTGCATAACCCCAAAATGACAGTGGCAAGTCAGTCAGAGACATCATAGATCGAACCATATCCAATAAGGTACGATTACGATGTTCCGACACACCATTACGTTGTGGTGTTCCGGCAGGCGTGAGTTGTGAAACTATTCCACACTCTTTCATGTGTGTGCTAAACTCGTAACTTAGATACTCACCTCCACGGTCAGACCGAAGAAATTTTATCTTTCTATTACAATGATTTTCCACTTCATTCTGAAATTCCTTGAACTTTTCAAAGGTTTCAGACTTGTGTTTCATCAAATAGATATACCCGTATCTACTCAAATCATCCGTGAAAGTAACAAAATAACGATATCCACCTCGCGCCGACACACTCATTGGTCCACACACATCAGTATGTATGATTTCCAATAAATCTGTCGCCTATTCCATTGAACCGGAAAACGGCGTTCTAGTCATCTTGCCCATAAGGCATGGCTCACATGTATCAAATGATTCAAAATCAAGTGATTCCAAAAGTCCATCAGAATGGAGTTTCTTCATGTGTTTAACACCAATATGACCTAGACGGCAGTGCCACATATATGCAGATATATCATTATCAAGTTTAATCTTTTTAGCATTAACATTATGAATGTGCGTAATATTACTATCGAGATCCATCAGAAATAAACCATTCAACATAGGTGCATGACCATAGAAGATATCATTCTTATAAATCGAACAACCATTGTTTCCAGATTTAAAGGAATGACCACTTTGCATCAAACACGATCCGGATACGATGTTCATGCTCAGTGTAGGCACCAAATAACAATTATTTAGGTTTATAACTAATCCCGATGGCATATGGAGAGGTAGCGTCCCGACGGCGATCACATCAACTTTTGATCCATTGTCGACCCGCATCCTGACCTCATCCCTTGCTAGTTGTCGCTTGTTCCCTAGCCCCTGAACCGAGTTACATATATTAGCAACCGATCCCGTATCAATACCCAGGTGCTACTGCGAGTACTAGTCAAGTACACATCAATAACATGTATATCACATATACCTTTGTTTGCCTTGCCAGACTTCTTGTCTGCCAAATACTTGGGGCAATTGCGCTTCCAATGGCCAGTCCCCTTGCAATAGTAGCACTCGGTATCGGACTTAGGGCCAGCTCGGGGTTTCTTTTCAGGCGCGGCAACAGATTTGCCAAACTTCTTTCCCTTGTGCTTGCCTTTCTTGTCCTTCTTGAAATCGGTGGTCCTATTGATCATCAACACTTGATGTTCTTTCCTAATCTCCACTTCTGCAGTCTTAAGCATTGATAGAAGCTTGGGAAGAGTCTTCTTCATGCCCTGCATATTATAGTTTATCACGAAGCTCTTGTAGCTAGGTGGCAGATATTGGAGAACATGATGTATGCCCAAGTCAATGGGAATCGTTATTCCCAAGGACACAAGCTTATCGGCGTACCCAGACATTTTGAGTACATGCTCACTAACGGAGTTGTTCTCCTCCATCATGCAGCTAAAGAACTTTTCAATAGCATTATAACTCTCTACGGTAGCATGGGTATCGAAAATCATTTTCAATTCTCCCATGGTATCAAAGGCATTGCCATTTTCGAAACGCTTTCAAAGTTCTGGCTCTAGCCCATACAGTATGCCGCAATGAACTAAGTTGTGGTCCTCCTAATGAGTCACATAGACATTCTTTTCCTCGTCAGGGGCATCAGGAGCTGGTGGGGGGCCTAGCAGCGCATCTAGCACATATTGCTTTTGTGCAGTAGTGAGGAGAATCCTCAAATTCATAGCCTAGTTGGTGAAGTTGCTACCATTCGCAGCAAGTTCCTCTTTCTCCATGAACACATTGAAATTAAAAGCAGGTGGTGCCATCTACAACAGAATTTGTAAAGTTTATTTAGACTAAGTTTATGATAGAGTGAGTTCAACTAATCCAAATTACTAATGAACTCCAACTCAAAAACGACATCCCTTGTGTCCTTTTGGTGATTACATGAACCAAATCCACTACACCAAGTCCGTGTTCCGAGGCCATGTCTGTACATGCTAGGCTCGCCAAGTAAGAACCTTAGTATCGTATGTAAAACTGTCTTACACTCGTTCATATGAAAGCGTAGATTCGAGTACACCCGATCATCACGTGATGTCTCGAAACACGATCCATAGAACGGTGCATACTCAAGGAAGAACACATTTTTATCTTGATATCTAAATGAGGGATCATCTTACAATGCTACAGAAAGCGCCAAACTAGCAGTATAAGATGCTAACATCTAATGTGTAAAGTGAGATGATATGGTCCATGCATTTGATCTCTATCACTTGCATCGTGGTATGATCTCTATCATTCCTTTGTGTGTAAGGCTAAGGTCTATGGAACTTACACGTTGAATGTGTAATAAGAGTATCTATCATACATCTACTTACAACAATACCATATCAATACACTAGCCCAGCAACGATCTAAACTAGACGCCTCTAATTTATCAATTGCAAGTTTTACGTGGCTTAGGGCTTTCGGAGATAGAACCGTTCTCACCTATGAACATGAATCACAACGAGGATAACTAAGTTATTAGCAACTCGTTGTAAATCAGATATTGACTATAGTAGGAGAGACAGACACCCGCCAGCCACTTATGCAAAACTAGTTGCATGTTAGTCGTGGAACCGGTCTCATGTACGATGACATGTAAGGTTGGTCCGGGCCGCTTCATCCCACTATGCCACCAATATCCAAAATACATAGAAGATGCAATAACATGATCATCATCGCCCACATATAAACATATGTGTACTACCCGTGCAAAGCACCTACGCATAGATCAGGCTCTGATACCACTGTTGGGTCCGCAGCGTAGAAAACAAAAAAAAATCCTACGATGAGAACTACACGCCAAGATCTATCTACTAGGTACAAAGCAACGGGTGGACATACATCCAACGAGAACTTACCCTTGAAGACAACGAGTTTTGTTAACGAGTAGGAACTCGTGGTTGATGTAGTCGTACACTTGCCGATCTCAAGATCGAGTGGAAGTCCGAGCGCCGCAACTTAGCAGCGCATCCGTACTCGCACACACGTTCAAGCCACCAGACAACCTCCACCTCCTCGCTCCAGCAATCCAGCAGAAGCAGCAACTCCTTCCAGACGAAATGCCACCGGGAACATGTATCTCGCTAATCCAAGACCATGGGGGAATAATTCTAGAGGGGGAGAGAGATCCTTCACAAGGAGGTGTGAGGAAGAAGGAGGAAGAGGGTGGCCTTTTATAGGAGGAGGGGGTACCCCCTCTCTACATGGCCGGCGCATGGGGGTGACCCCTCACCTCCCCCATTCATGTGGTGGTAACCCCTCCACATTAAAATGCCTCTTCACATTAAAATTCTCCAAGTTTAATGCTCTCTCATTTAATAAAACTCTTTTATTAAATTTATTCAGAATTTTGTTAATTACTTTAATTAACAAACATTCACATATAAACCCTTGCAATACTTCAATATCACATGCAGAACCAATTTCTGCAATTTCACCCGAAACAATTTCCGGTTTCTATCGAAACAATTCCTGCGCTTTGCAATTCTTTCGTCTGAAACATATGTGCTCCAAAATGGTGTCTGGTAACTCTTAAGTGTGTCACCCTACGGTTCGCGAATAATGCAGACATGATTGAGACTCCTCTCAGATCAATAGTCAGAAGCGGGACCTGGAGATCCATACTGACTCCTGCATATTCAACGATGACTTCTGTGATCGATTATTTGGTCAATTCGTGGTAGTGGGAAGTGATCATTTGGATAGTGCTTATTCAACGCAGTAAAGTCAATACACATATGTAGTTATTTTATATTTTTCTTTGGGACACATACTATATTTGCAATCCACTCTGCTTTCTTCAATTCCTTTATGAATTTACCTTCGGTTAGGCGATGGAGCTCTTTTCCAATGGCCTTTCGTTTTGGCTCTGTGAAGCGGTGAAGTGACTGTTTTACTGGTTTAATGTGTACTTAGCGAGTTCCTTGGGAATTCCCAGCATGTCAGAAGGTAACCATGCAAAAATCTCCTAGTGCTCACAGAGGAACTCGATGAACACGCTTTCCTATGCGGGACCGAGATTGGAAGCCACAAAGGTCATCTTTTTTGGGTTGGTAGGGTGGATCTGGACTTCCTTTGTATATCTCACGGTGTCAAAAGCGTAATTGAGATTGACACGCGCTACCTCTAGAGGTTATGCAGTTGCCGACATTCTTAGTTGCTCAAACTCAGTTGCCATCCCAAAGGATTCCGAGATTTTATTGAACTCTCGATCGAAATTGTTAGAAAGTGTGAAGCTTCCCTTTACTGTTATGACTCCTTTGGGGGTTAGCATTTTCATAACTAGATACGCATATTGTGGTATTTCCATGAATCGTGCAAAAGTTGGGCGTCCCAGGATCGCATGATATTGTGATGCCTAGTCCATGACTTTGAACTCGAGTTTTTCACGCCTGAAATTTTCCTTGGATCCAAAACGACATCAAGAGATATTTTACCTAAGGGAATTTCAGCCTTACCTATTACTATGTCTGTGGAAGGATGTTTCTGTTGGTGCTAGATTTGTTAAAGAACAATTCATCACCTTTAGTGTCTTAGCGTGAATCAGGTTGATGCTGCTTCCCACATCCATGAAGACTTTACTCATATCAAACCCACCCACTTGTGCTTCTACTATTAAGGCTGAGTGGTCTAGTCGTGGTACTCGAAGTGGATGATCAACTCTGCTGAACATGATTTCCTGTTCTGACCAGTGGAGATATTCAGGTGTGGCTGCTGGCGCCATCTCTGCCATGCTGACTTGTCTTGTAATCAGCTTCTGGATCCTATTGGATGGGCGCCCTTTCTGAATTATTGAAATTGCCCCTTTGGACCTAGGATATTCGTTTTCTTGATTTGTTTTGTTTCGTGGCTGCCCTGTTGGAGGGTGTTCCTGCGGTGGTGGTGGTGCGTTGATGGCTAGCGTGCCACGCGTGGTGTTGTACCCTCGGCTTGATACTTCGGTTTCCTTTGCGTTGCATAACTCTTGCATCATTAGGAACGTTTGGTAGTCGAAGAGTTTGTCGTTCGTCTTTGTGTGGTTCTTCCCCTCCCGGGATTATGTGGTTGTTCGTTGGGTCTCCTCCATTTTCATGAACTCCTGCATTACTATATGACAAATTACCATTGGGATTAAGGATAGGTTTACCGTTAGAGTCGAGCTGTGTTGAGGTTTCCCCGATGATCACGCACACTTGGTGATGCGTTATATATGAGCTAGTGATGTCATCGTCGGATCCAAGGGAGACACTGTTTTGGTGACCAGTGAAGTCTAGCGGTTTCAGTTCTGGGTAGATTTCGACCATCCTGATTCCAAAGTCGATGCTTTCACTGCTTTCTTCCGGTTACACGTTTGCTAGGCTCGATCCACGTGGTGGAGTTAGCCGAGGGTCTGACCCGAGGGAGATATCGTCGTAAAGACCATCAAGATCCCCTAGATCTGTTGTGTTCTTATTGTTTTGGTCATCTTTCTCCAGTTGGTGTGTGATGGCTCAATGTTGATGTAGAGCTCGTTGGGGAACCCCAAGAGGAAGGTATGATGAGCACAGCAGCAAGTTTCCCTCAGTTATGAAACCATGGTTTAATCAAACCAGTAGGAGCAAGGAAACACCCCAAAGGTGTTGCTAGCTGAGCCTTGGCAGGGTGCACTATCAGTGCTAGTAGCAACGTGGAGACCTGCACAACACAACCACATAACTCTGTCCCCAACTTGCGATGACGTTGTCAATCTCACCGGTTTTGCTAAAAACAAAGGATTAAACGTATTGAATGGAAGGAAGTAATAGTTTGCAGAAGGTAAACACAAAGCAGTAAATAGTTTGTAGATTGAATGTAAAAGAAAGGACCGGGATCCATAGTTCACTAGAGGTGGCTCTCCTTAAGATAGATAACATGCTAGGTGAACAAATTACAGCGGGGTAATTGACAAACATCGAGAAAGCAATACATGCATATACTAATCATCTTGACTCCTTTGAGACTTGATGGGGCATTACAACATTATACATAGACCGCCATCCAACTGCATCTATGACTAATAATCCACCTTCAGGTTATCATCCGAACCCCCTCCAGTATTAACTTGCAAGCAAAAGATTATTGCTTTACGAATTGCGTGTAATCTAACCAATACGATTGTTCTATGAACAAAGGATTGTTGTTTTCTCCCTAGTAGCAACAACACATCTAGTACCTTACAGATTTTGTCACTTCCCCAGATTACCAGAGGCATGAACCCACTATCGAGCATAAATACTAAATCTTGGAGTTGCTTGCATCTACTTGGCCAAGATAGCTACTAACAACGGAAATCATACAAGATCACAACTAACAAAGACATGATAGAATCAATAATCAATCTGAAATAGCATCTCAATATCCATCGGATCCCTGCAAACACAACATGCAGAATTACAAATATATGATCTTGATCATGAACGGAGCTCACAAGATCTAGACATGAAAGCACAAAGGAGGAGAACCAGCCATCTAGCTACTACATGGACCCGTAGTCCAGAGATGAACTACTCACGCATCACACCGGAGGCTTTCATGATGATGAAGAAGGCCTCCAGGGTGAATTCCCCTCTCCAGCAGGGTGCCGGGAAGAGCTTCAGATCCCTCCTGATCTAGAGATGGATATGACGGCGGCTACAAACTCTTTCGTGGATTTTTGATCGGGTACTTAGGGTTTTCGTCCCGAGGGTAATATATAGGCGGAAGGAGAGGCCGAGGGGGTGATGGGGTCGGCCAAACCACCCCCTGGCACGGGCCAGGCCTGACCGCGCGCCCAGGTGGTGTGGCCGGCCCCCAGCCCTTCTCCGTCTCGTATTCTAGCATCAGATGTCTTCCGGAAAAATAGGCACTTTGGCTTTTGTCCTGTCCAATTCCGAGAATATTCATTTTCTGACTTTCCTAGAACCAAAAACAGCAGAAAACAGGCAGCTGGCATTGTGGCTCTTGTTAATAGGTTAGTCCAAGAAATCATATGAAAAGTACTCCAAAGTGTGTATAAAACACTAGAAAGTAGATAAAACCAAGAACGGAACATCCCCAAGCTTAACTCCTACTCGTCCTCGAGTAGGTAAGTGATAAAAAGAAAGAATAATTTTTGAGGTGACATGCACCATCATAAACTTGATCAAAGTATTCGTAAAACATTCAAAGCTTGGATCATAGTACTTCAATCATAACATGAAAGACAAAGTTCTAGCAATAAGACAAAAAATTATGATGCATGATACGTCCATTTTGCATCACTATTCTATGTCATAATTCACTGTTATTCATTGATATATTTTGTATTGAGAGGTGATACTTATGTTATTTCATCTGTTTTTGCATGGTTGATGACTTTTGGAGCATGGACCGCTGCAGTCAGGATTCTGATGGAAAAGGTGCTGTTTGGAGGCAAAATTCGTGAAGATCAGAAAATCCGGGAAAATATACGGAAAATCCTATTTTTCCAGAAGACGAAGGAAGCCATAAGGGAGGCTAGAGATGGGCCACGGGGGGCCCACACCACCCCCGGCACGGGCCAGCCTAGCCCGTGCCACCAGGTGGTGTGGCCGCCCTGGTCCACCCCTGGCACTCCCCTCTGGCGTATATTATCCTCCCGAAACCCTAAGACTCGGGGAGCGACCACAGAAAGACTCCACTGCTCCTGCAGGGCAGAAAACACCGAGAGAGAAAGATCTCTCCGGCAGACAGATTTCTGCCGGTGGAATTCCTTCCCGGAGAGGGGAGATCATCGCCATCAACACCACCATCAAGCTGGACTTCATCGGGATCATCATCATCATCACCACCACCATCATCAACAGCAGCACCCTCATCACCATCTCCATATTTCTGTAACAATTGAGTTGAATCTTGCATAGTTCATAGGGCAAACTTTCCCGGTGTTGATTACTCTTTGTAGTTGATGCTATTGAGTGAACCATTGAATTATTGTTTATGTTCAGATTGTTATACATCATTATTCCATCTCTGATCATCATCCATATGATGTCTTATGAGTAGTTCGATTTGTTCTTGAGGACATGGGAGAAGTCATGTTGTTAGTAGTGGAGTTGTGTTGAGAATGATTTAATAGTTTGATATTTAAGTTGTGGTGTACTTCTTCTAGTGGTGTCATGTGAACATCGACTACATGACACTTCACCTATATGGGCCTAGGGGAATGCATTGTGTATTTGGCTACTAATCGTAGGGGTTGCCAGAGTGATAGAAACCCTGAACCCCCGTTAGGAAACCATTGCACAAGGGACATAAGGGTCTTAGAGTTTAAAGTTGTGGTTAGGTTTCTACCTTAATTACTTTCTTGTACTTATGGATGTTTGCAAGGGGTATAATCACAAGTATGTATTAGTCCTAGGAAGGTCGGTACATTAGCACAGGTTCACCCACACAACACTTAGCAAGCTAAAGAAGATTAATCAACTATATGAAGCGAAAGCACTTGACAGTCTTCCCATGTGTCCTCGAGAATGTTTGGTCATCTTAAGTAATACAACCGGCTTGTCCTTTGCTGCATAAAGGATTGGGCCACTTGCTGCATTTATTCCTACTATCTTTTATTTACTCGTACTTTGTTTACTTGCTTTATCGAAAACCCCTAAAAATCCGTTTGCCAAGTATTTGCAGAGAATTCCTGATCCATACCACTAGCCAGCACCTTCTGCTCTTCGTTGGGTTCGACACTCTTACTTATTGAAAATATTGCGATACACCCCCTATACTTGTGGGTCATCAAGACTTTTTTCTGGCGCCGTTGCCGGGGAGTGAAGCGCTATTGGAGAGTGGAACTGGTAAAGGAAACTTCTACTGTGAGTATTGTCTACTTCTGTTAGTTGCTTTATTTTCGTTATGGATAATTCGCTGAGTTTCTTATCTGGTAATGCTACTACCACTGCTAAGGTAGTAGATGAACCACCACCTGCTGAGAATGATGCTTTTAAAATACCTACAAGAATTATTGATCGTGTTATGGATAACTATTATGTTGGGGATGGAACTGTCCATCCTGGTGATCATTTACTCTTTATACACGAATTATGCGGGTTGTTCAAGTGTGCAGGTATTACTACAGATCAAGTTAAGAAGAAGTTATTCTCATTGTCACTAAAAGGAAGAGCATAGGAATGGTATAAACTGCTGAAGAATGGTCAAGCTCTTGAATGGGAGGAAATAGTGCCTCTCTTTTATTCAAAATTTTATCCTCCTAGTGAGATTCATAAAGATCGGAATCAAATATACAACTTTTGGCCTCTTGATGGAGAG
Source organism: Avena sativa (assembly GCA_916181665.1). Lineage (NCBI taxonomy): Eukaryota > Viridiplantae > Streptophyta > Magnoliopsida > Poales > Poaceae > Avena > Avena sativa. Next base: position 693,423,827 of record OV702289.1, read on the forward strand.
AGTATAGCTCAAGCTTGGGGGAGATTGAAGTTACTAATGCTCAAATGTCCCATTCATGAGCTCCCCAACAATATTATTATCAATAACTTTTATGCAAGGCTTTCTCTTCATGATAAGGATTTATTGGATGCTTCTTGTGCTGGATCATTCACTTGCATGGAAGAAGAAGCTAAATGGGATCTTCTGGACCGTATTCAAGACAATGCTGAAGCATGGGAGAATGACAAAGGTAGAAAGTCAGGTATAAATTATGAATATGAATTCATTGAATCTTTTATGGGAACTGATGACTTTCAAAATATTAAAAATGCTTATGGTCTAGACTCTCAAGCTATTGCTTCTTATTTTAAGGCTTTTGCTTCCTATATTGAAGTGCCTAAAAAGAAGTGGAATAAGTATCATGAACCTTATAAAGATATTGCTAAGAGTGTTCCTGCAAGAAATACTGAAGTTTATACTGCTAATCATGTTTTGCCTGAACCTTATATTGAGAAAATGCCTTTCCCAGTTAAGATAAAGGAACATTCTATGATAGCTAGTATGTTTAATGAAAGTACGAATGAAGCTGTTGAACCTGATAAACAAATGGTTGATGAACCTATAATAGCAAATGTGAAAGACTTTGTTGATAAATATGAAGAAGAGGGACACACTATCCTTTGTAAGGATACCTCTAATATTGTTTCACAAAGTAGTGTTATGAGAGCTAGTATTCCTGTGTTTTCTGTTAGAATAAGTGATCATTGTTACGATGGCCCTTGTGATAGTTATATTGTTAAGTTTATGCATGATACTGAAAGTTATTATGAGAGAGGGAAAAGTGTTCTTATGTATCTCAATAATATCAAGTTTCCTCGTTTTATGCTGAAAGTTTTTATGTTGCACTTGTTTTGCCTTCTTATGGAAGTAGCCTCTGGTTTCAACAACTTGTTTGTTTAAAAAATTCCCTTGCATAGGAAGTGGGTTAGACTTAAATGTGTGTATTTTTTCTTCTTAATGCTCTCTTTCACTTCAATTCATATTCCTATGTGAGCATCTTTGAAATTATCATGCCCATCTTAATGGCTATAAAGAAAGAGCTTTTTGGGAGACAACCCAGTTTATTTTTGCTTTCAGTTTGTTTGTGTTTATTTGAGTCTTGGAAGTTATTACTTCGGTAATAACCTATCCTTATCCGTTTTGTTTGGTTTTTGTGTCAAGATCAACCTCTAATGAGAGAGAAGTAATATTTGGGGAAGTTGCTGTCCCGAAACAGATTTTTGTGCTTCACCGTAAAAAATCGTGAGAGATCTCTGTATGTCGGATTGAGCTGTAATTTTTTTTGCTTCTTCAACAGGGTGTTATTCAACTTTCATTAGTTTTGCACTTTTTGATTTGAGCAACAGATGATTTTCGAAAAAACTTGATCTTTACCTGCTGGTCTGTTTTGACAGATTTTGCCACTCTTGCATTTGCTTCTTTATTCTATTTCCTTTTTGAATTCTTTTTGGGTTTTCGAAAGGAGTTGCTACAGTAGCTTATGTTTTGATGGTTTTCAGTTGAAGTTGGACTCAAAAGGTTTTATCACTTCATATATACTAATGTTGCTAATGAGAACCGTGTGGAGTATTGTGTGAAAGAAATTTCCAGGTAGTGGAGATAATGGTGTAATGAGAAAGTGAAAGGTTTTATGAATCAAGTAATAAGTGTATGAAGATGAAGATATTGATGTTATTCAAGTGGTGACTCCGGAAGAATCTACTAAATACCAAATTCAGAGACCTGCAGAGTCTGTTTTCAAATAGGTAACAGTTCTGGTAAGAAAAGTTTCGTGAAAATACTATCCAACTATATTTTTGCAGTTTTTAGCCAATAAGGAAAGTTACGAAGCAAAAGAGGGACGGAAACGGAGCCAAGGTGGTTCACACCACCCTGTGGCGCGGGCCCACCCCTGGCCGTGCCACCAGGTGGTGAGTGCACCCCGGACTCCGCCTCCGACTCGTTTTCTCCCAGTACCTTCCTTTTGGTATGAAACTTCGTAATATATAATCCCCCGGATCCCCCGAGGTTCGTATATCGTGTTTTCGTCGTGTTTTCATTTCGATCTATTTCTGCCAGGAACTATTCTTGAAAGTTTAGAAGCACAATGGTGTCCGCCAAGGATAAGGGGAAGGAGCCTATGGAGGAAGATCTCCAAGACCCCAAGCAGGGGCTGGTACCTTTAGTCACTTGCCCTGCATCAACGGAAGCCCTACGAGTCACTAAGGAGTTCTGCGATAAGTATCGAGACTTGAGGAGGAAGGTGCACATGCTTCAATGGGAGAATAATAGGCTTCGCAAGATGCTGGAAGATTAACTCACGTCAACTAAGAAAATATTACCACCACCACCAAAGGAGTAATTTGTCATCAGGTTTGGCATCCCCTTGGTTTGTTCCAAGCTTGGGGGAGTGTCGCGGTATCTCATCACTATCTTCTATCTTTTTACCTTTTTAGTAGAGTCATATCATGAATAGAGAAGTTATTATGTAGGATGGTTTGCATTATGGAAGTGTCCCCTCTCTCGTTAGATATGTATCGCTTGGTGTGAGTTGCCGTTATGGAATATTAATGAGAAGTTCTATCATTCACTCTTTTTCATAGCTTATATTAGTTTTCAATTCGTGGTTATATGATTGATCTCGTTGTTAGTATTGGTATCACTTTGGGATCATTGAGTTAATTTAGTTGGTTTTGACAAACCTGGCTTGGACAGTAGCAACACTATTTTTGAGAGTTTAAAGAAAAGATAAAAGTACTCTAAAGAAAAATTATTTCATCGTCTTTCTTTCTTGATTTGCTCATAAGTCTAGTATTCTCTAGTTAAGATCTTTTGTGCTTCCAAGGAAGATTGAATGTTTGTTTTTATCACTTGTATGTTTGTTTGTTTCCTTCAACTCTTATACTTGCTACCCAGCCTTGCTAGCCAAAAACCTGTACTGAGAGGGATTTCTTCTCGTGCATCCATTCCTTAAACCAAAACCCATGCCATTTGTGTCCACCATACCTACCTATTAGCATTATTGCTATTCCAAGTAAATTCTTGTTTTATCTACCTCCCAAATTAAACTTGTTATGTGAAAATTAGTGATTAAAGCTCTCACGAACTTGATGGCACACTTTATTTTCTTGCACTTAATAACTTGAACCATTGGGTCCTTCTTTGTTGCGTATATGCTTGCGCTTTATGAGTTGAAGTTAGCAGAACCATGTATCATGGGGAACACTTTCAACACTGCCATGGTACTTTGTACCTAGTTGATATCATGATTTCTTTTGCTTATGGATCCCCGGTGGTGTGAAATAAAAGTGGAACTTGTAAGATCATGGAGTTTATATGTGTGTTAGAGAAACGCCTGGGCCGCTAGCCTAAGCCATGCCTAATCATGGTGGAAACTTGCAGCATAACTATAGCGAGCATTCTATTAAGCATCCTCAATAAAAACCTATGCAAATAGCAAATAAAAAGATCGTTGAGATGCTCACTGTCTGCTTGCCTTGTCATTTTGATTATGGGATAGCTCCTGTGTCATGTGCAAGGGGTACCCCGTTGGCGGTTCTCAACGATACACGTGTATTTACAATGACAAGAGCTTATTCATGACTGAAGTTGAGTAGCATGAGGTTCGGTACTCATAAGTAAGGGGCATGAGATTTTAACTTATAACTTGTCAAGCATATCCTCTTAGTTGTGTCACTTTAACCTTAATCACCAAAAGATGCCTATGATAGGGGCAATGAGAGCTAAAAGCTAGTAAGTATCATAATTTTTGGGAGCTCTTTATGAGACTTGCAATCCCTGCTTCCCTCTGCGAAGGGCCTTTCTTTTACTTTTTCGTTGAGTCAGTAAACCTATTCCCTTCTATCTCAGCAAGTACTTTGATTTGATGTGATTCATTCATTCATATGATGATCTATTCAATCATGTTTCTTATGTTCCTTGTTTTGCACATTACTCTTATCTTGATGTTTACTACTTTGAAAGCTATCATGGAAAAACCAATTATTTGTGAACTCCAGCAAATTATCAACTATTCTTTGACCAAGAGCTAAGTTTGCCATTACCAATTATGATTCACTTTATGTATCTTTATTGTGTTTCCTTTACTCATTGCAAGTTAAGTTATATAATAGTGAGTTGTCTTCTATTATGATCTATGTATTTCATGAATGTGATGCTTCTTGTCCGTATTCTTTTATCGACTCTTCACTCCATAAACCTGAGGCCATGTTTATTGAGCTCAGTTTCGCTTGGGGACAAGCGAAGTCTAAGCTTGGGGGAGTTGATACGTCCATTTTGCATCACTATTCTATGTCATAATTCACTGTTATTCATTGATATATTTCGTATTGAGAGGTGATACTTATGTTGTTTCATCTGTTTTTGCATGGTTGATGACTTTTGGAGCATGGACCGCTACAGTCAGGATTCTGATGGAAAAGGTGCTGTTTTGAGGAAAGATTCGCGAAGATCAGAAAATCCGGGAAAATATACGGAAAATCCTATTTTTCCAGAAGACGAAGCAAGCTAGAAGGGGGGCTGGAATGGGCCACAGGGGGGCCACACCACCCCCTGGCGCGGGCCAGCCTAGGCCGCGCCACCAGGTGGTGTGGCCGCCCTGGTCCACCCCTGGCACTCCCTTCTGGCGTATATTATCCTCCCGAAACCCTAAGACTCGGGGAGCGACCATAGAAAGATTCCGCTGCCTCTGCAGGGCGGAAAACACCGAGAGAGAAAGATCTCTCTGGCAAACAAATTTCTGCCGGGGGAATTCCTTCCCGGAGAGGGGAGATCGTCGCCATCAACACCACCATCAAGCTTGACTTCATCGGGATCATCATCATCATCATCACCACCATCATCATCATCACCACCATCATCACCATCTCCATATTGCTGTAACAATTGAGTTGAATCTTGCATAGTTCATAGGGCAAACTTTCCCGGTGTTGATTACTCTTTGTAGTTGATGCTATTGAGTGAACCATTGAATTATTGTTTATGTTCAGATTGTTATACATCATTATTCCATCTCTGATCATGATCCATATGATGTCTTGTGAGTAGTTCGATTTGTTCTTGAGGACATGGGAGAAGTCATGTTGTTAGTAGTGGAGTTGTGTTGTGAAAGATTCAATAGTTTGATATTTAAGTTGTGGTGTACTTCTTCTAGTGGTGTCATGTGAACGTCGACTACATGACACTTCACCTATATGGGCCTAGGGGAATGCATTGTGTATTTGGCTACTAATCGTAGGGGTTGCCGGAGTGACAGAAACCTGAACCCCTGTTAGGAAACCATTGCACAAGGGACGTAAGGGTCTTAGAGTTTAAAGTTGTGGTTAGGTTTCTACCTTAATTACTTTCTTGTACTTACGGATGTTTGCAAGTGGTATAATCACAAGTATGTATTAGTCGTAGGAAGGTTGGTACATTAGCACAGGTTCACCCACACAACACTTAGCAAGCTAAAGAAGATTAATCAACTATATGAAGCGATTGGGCCCATGTGTCCCATGTGTCCTCAAGAACATTTGGTCATCTTAAGTAATACAACCGGCTTGTCCTTTGCTGCATAAAGGATTGGGCCACTTGCTGCATTTATTCCTACTATCATTTATTTACTCGTAGTTCGTTTACTTGCTTTATCGAAAACCCCTAAAAATCCGTTTGCCAAGTATTTGCAGAGAATTCCTGATCCATACCCCTAGCCAGCACCTTCTGCTCCTCGTTGGGTTCGACACTCTTACTTATCGAAAATAATGTGATACACCCTCTATACTTGTGGGTCATCAATGCAAGATGAAAAGGCACAAACAAAAGATTCATGAATAACAATGCTTTGCAAGACGTTTGTTTGTTTCACATAAAGAAAACATAGCATAATAGCATTCAGCTTGTCCCTCATAGAGTAGCAAATATAAATGCATAGGACACCTTCAAAGTTCATAAGAGTGACTAGATACATATAGTTTAAAACAAGCAATATCAAGTTATGCATCAATCAACTAGTCTTGGGACAATGCACATAGAACTCAGAATAGCCACTATGCTCTCAAAGTAGGTGCATAAAGGTAGAAGGTGGAGACTCAATATAATGGTGGAAGAAAGGCCTTCATAGAAGGAAGTAGGGATTCAAGTCTCATAAAGAGCTTCCAAAAATTATGGTACTTATAGCTTCCAGCTCTCATTGCCCCTATCATAAGCATCTTGAAGGTGATTAAGGTTAAAGTGACAGAACTAAGAGGATATGCTTGACAAGTTATAAACCGAAATCTCATGCCCCTTACTTACGAAGACCGAACCTCATGCTACTCAACTTTAGTCACAAGTAAGATCTTGTCATTGTAAGTACATATGTATCATAAAGAACCGCCAACAGGGTACCCCTTGCACATGATACAGGAGCTATCCCATAATCAAAATGACAAGGCAAGCAGACAATGAGCATCTCAGCGATCTTTTTATTTGCTATTTGCATAGGTTTTTATTGAGGATGCTTCATAGAGTGCTCATTATGGTGATGATGCAAGTTTCCACCATGAGTAGGCATGGCTTAGGCTAGCGGCCCAGGCGTTTCTCTAACACACATACAAACTCCATGATCTTACAAGTTCCACTTTTATTTCACACCGGCGGGATCCATAAGCAAAAGAACATGATATCAACGGGGTACAAAGTACAAGTGCAGTGTTGAAAGCGTTCCCCATGATACATGGTTCTGCTAATTTCAACTTATAAAGCATAAGCATATACGCAACAAAGAAGGACCCAATGGTTCGAGTTTATTAGATGCAAAAAAGTAAAGTGTGCCATCAAGTTCGTGAGAGCTTTAATCACTAGTTTTCTCATAACAAGTTTAATTTGGAAGGTAAACAAAAGCATGAATATACTTGGAATAGCACAAGCTAGTAGGTAGGTATGGTGGACTCTTTGGAATAACTTGGTTTAGGGAGTTGGATGCATGAGTGGAACTCATACTTGGTTGTGGAGGCTAGCAAAAGACTGGGAGTGACAAACTAAGAGAGCAATAATGGCCATAATCATGCAGAGCGACAAAACATCATTTATCAAATCATAAAGTGATACTACAAGTTGAAAACTAAAGGATCATAAAGTCTATGGTAACTTGAGATAGTCATAACATGGTGTGAGCATGTGCCAAGTCAACCCAAATAAAGCATCAAAGGAGAATACCACTATACTATGCTTTAATATGCTAAAACAACGCATGATTCATCCAAGGCACATTAAGCAATCTCAATTGTTTATAACAAGTCATGCTACAACAAAGAATACTAAGCATAAAGCCAAAACAATATGAAGCATGGCATGACAAAGCATATGCCACATTCAAAAACAAGCTCTTTTTACCACTTAAGCATGAGCTTTCCTACTCTTTTCCAAACCAAACCAAACTATTTGAAAATCAATGTACACAAGAGGGGGTCCAACCAATTTATTCAGAAAACTAAGTAAACAAAAGCAAACGAAAAACCAAAACGAAAACGAAAAAGAAGACGCTTCAAGAACAACACAACTGTGCATGAAACAATAAAAATGAAGTGTTTGGAAGAAACCTGGGATTTTTATTGATGAAGAAGGGGATGCCTTGGGCATCCCCAAGCTTTGACGTTTTTACTTCTTGGATATTTCTTGGGGTGACACGCGTGGCATCCCCAAGCTTGAGCTTTAGTCCATCCTTCATCTCATTACTCATTCCTTTCCTACACCTGAAATTTTTCCTTCATACAAAACTTCACACAATATTTATTAGCAACATTAGTGCACTCAAGATAATAAGTCTTAAGGTTAAGTTCCAACACCAATAAACTTCCATTAGAACACTAGCTACTGAAGCACTTCCCTCAAAAATCTCAATTCCCCAAAAGAACTCAAAAAGGAACCAACAAGAAGCAAATGCAGAAAATGGCAGAAATCTGTCAAAACAGACCAGCAGGTAAAGACGAATTTTTTCGAAGACCTTCTGTTGCTCAAACCAAAAAGTGTTGAACTAACGAAAGTTAGATAACAACCTGGGGCAGAAGCAAAAAAAATCATGCCTCAAAAGGACGTACAGAGAGTTTACACGAATTTTTACGGTGAAGCACAGAAATCTGTTTCGGGACAGCAACTTTCCCAATCATTACTTCTCTCTCATTAGAGGTTACTCTTGGCACAAAAAGCAAATAAAAAGGATAAGAAGCGGTTATTACTGAAGTAATAACTTCCAAGACTCATCTAAAACTTTTGGGTTATCTCCAAATTAGTACTTTTCTTTAACGCCTTTAAGTTAGGCATAAGAAGCAAGAAAGAATCAAGTGTTCTCAAATGAAGAAGCATTAAGAGCAAACTTTGTTTTCATATGAGAGACAAAAGAAATCTTCTCTCTCTTCTTAGGGAAGTGTTCTATACCTTTCTTGAGTGGGAGTTGATATTTAATGGTGCCTTCTTTCATATCAATAATGGCACCATAAGTTCTAAGAAAAGGTCTTCCCAAAGTAATAGGACAAGAAGCATTGTATTCAACATCCAAAACATAGAAATCAACGGTAGAACTATTACTAGTCTCAACACTAGTGGTAGTGATAGTAGAAACACTAATGTTTCGGGCAATTTCATCTTCTCTTTCTCACTTAGCATGTAATTCGGCTAATAGTCTAACATTTTCATCAATTCTTACTTGTATAGCATTAGTAGCTACAAAGGGATTATCATTAGTTTCAGGTTTAGCAGCCATTTTATTCAAAGAAGATTGAGCTTCAGCTAAAGTGCTATATTTCTTTCAGCATTAGAGAGTTTTTCCTCAATAGTTTTATTGAAAGCAGTTTGTTTACTAATAAATTCTTTAAGCATAACTTCAAGTTCAGAGGGTGCACTCCTATTATTGTTGTAGGAATTTCCATAAGCATTACCATTGTTGGGAGGATATGGCTTATAATTGTTGTTACCAAAAGTATTCCTATAAGCGTTGTTGCTAAAATTGTTATTTCTTATAAAGTTTCATATCAACTTGCTCTTCTTGAGCAACCAAAGAGGCTAAGGGAACATTATTTGGATCAATATGGGCTTTCCCATTCACAAGCATAGACATAATAATATCAATCTTATCACTTAAGGAGGAGGTTTCTTCAACAGAATTTACCTTCTTACCTTGTGGAGCTCTTTTAGTATGCCATTCAGAATAGTTAACCATCATATTATCCAGAAGCTTTGTTGCAGCACCCAAAGTGATGGTCATAAAGGTACCTCTAGCAGCAGAATCCAATAGGTTCCTTGAAGAGTAGTTCAATCCTGCATAAAAAGTTTGGATGATCATCCAAGCAGTCAATCCATGAGTGGGACAATTCTTTATCAAAGATTTCATTCTTTCCCAAGCTTGAGCAACATGTTCATTATCAGATTGTTTAAACTTCATTATTTCACTTCTCATAGATATAATCTTAGCAGGAGGATAATACTTTCCAATGAAAGCATCTTTGGATTTAATCCAAGAATCAATACTATTCCTAGTTAAGGAATTCAACCATTCTTTAGCTTTTCCTCTCAAAGAGAAAGGAAACAATTTTAGCTTAATAATATCACCATCTATATCCCTATGCTTTTGCATCTCACAAAGTTCAACAAATTTATTTAGATGGGCAGCAGCATCTTCATTACTAATACCAAAAAATTGTTCTCTCATAACAAGATTGAGTAAAGCAGGTTTTATCTCAAAGAAAGTAGCTTCAGGCACAGGTGGAGCAATAGGTGTGCTCATAAAATCATTGTTGTTGGTGCTAGTGAAGTCACACAACTTAGTGTTTTCAAGAGTAGTCATTTTTGTGTGTTTTTGAATAAGCAAGCAAACTAGTAAAACTATTTTTTGTGTGTTTTTGATAAAGAAACAAGCAAACAAAACAAAAAGAAACTAAGCAAAACAAAGATAACAAAGTAAAGAGATTGGTTATGAGGGACTCCCCTTGTGAAGATGTCCTTGACTCCCCGGCAACGGCCCCAGAAAAGTGCTTGATGGCTCAGTGTTGATGTAGAGCTCGTTTGGGAACCCCAAGAGGAAGGTATGATGAGAACAACAGCAATTTTCCCTCAGTTATGAAACCAAGGTTTAATCGAACTAGTAGGAGCAAGGAAACACCCCAAAGGTGTTGCTACCTGAGCCTTGGCAGGGCGCACTACCGGTTCTAGTAGCAACGTGGAGACCTGCACAACACAACCACATAACTCTGTCCCCAACTTGCGATGAGGTTGTCAATCTCACCGGTTTTGCTGAAAACAAAGGATTAAACGTATCAAATGGAAGGAAGTAATAGTTTGCAGAAGGTAAACACAAAGCAGTAAACAGTTTGTAGATTGAATGTAAAAGAAAGGACCGGGATCCATAGTGCACTAGAGGTGGCTCTCCTTAAGATAGATAACATTCTAGGTGAACAAATTATAGCGAGGCAATTGACAAACATCGAGAAAGCAATACATGCATATACTAATCATCTTGACTCCTTTGAGACTTGATTGGGCATTACAACATTATACATAGAACGCCATCCAATTGCATCTATGACTAATAATCCACCTTTAGGTTATCATCCAAACTCCCTCCAGTATTAAGTTGCAAGCAACAGATTATTGCTTTACGAATTGCGTGTAATGTAAACAATACAATTGTTCTATGAACAAAGGATTGTTGTTTTCTCCCTAGTAGCAACAACACATCTAGTACCTTAGAGATTTCTGTCACTTCCCCAGATTACCAGAGGCATGAACCCACTATCGAGCATAAATACTAACTCTTGGAGTTGCTAGCATCTACTTGGCCAAGATAGCTACTAACAACGGAAAGCATGCAAGATCACAAATAACAAAGACATGATAAAATCAATAATCAATCTGAAATAGCATCTCAATATCCATCGGATCCCCGCAAACACAACATGCAGAATTACAAATAGATGATCTTGATCATGAACGGAGCTCACAAGATCTAGACATGAAAGCACAAAGGAGGAGAACCAGCCATCTAGCTACTACATGGACCCGTAGTCCAGAGATGAACTACTCACGCATCACACCGGAGGCTTGCATGCTGATGAAGAAGGCCTCCAGGGTGAATTCCCCTCTCTGGCAGGGTGCCGGGAAGAGCTTCAGATCCCTCCCGATCTAGGGATGGAGATGACAACGGCTACAGACTCTTTCGTGGATTTTTGATCGGGTACTTAGGGTTTTCGTCTCGAGGGCAATATATAGGTGGAAGGAGAGGCCGAGGGGGTGCTGGGGTCGGCCAGACCACCCCCTGGCGTGGGCCAGGCCTGGCTGTGCGGTCAGGTGGTGTGGCCGGCCCCCAGCCCTTCTCCGTCTCGTATTCTGGCATCAGATGTCTTCCGGAAAAATAGGCACTTTGGCTTTTGTCCCGCCCAATTCTGAGAATATTTATTTTCTGACTTTCCTGGAACCAAAAACAGCAGAAAATGGGTAGCTGGCACTGTGGCTCTTGTTAATAGGTTAGTCCAAGAAATCATATGAAAAGTACTCCAAAGTGTGGACAAAACACAAGAAAGTAGATAAAACCAAGCATGGCACATAAAAAATTATAGATACATTTGCAATGTATCAGTGTGTAGCTTCTGCGGATGATCCGACAGATGATGTGGGTATTGCCGTAGGCGCAGCTTTTTTGACCGATGGTCCCGATGAAATCAGAGCCGAGAGGTGCGGTTCTTCAGGTTCCTCCACCTAAAAGTGGAAACTTCCAATGACGAGATCGGATTTGTCATTGAAATTAGCGGGGACCGAGACAGGGGTGGGCGGGCGTGGTGCCGCTTCCGTTGGATTATTGTTTGATGAAAAGAGATCCACCGAATCCATGATTCCAGTGTTCAAGTTTCCCACAGACGGCGCCAATTGACAAGGGGTGACCTCGGCAATGTCCATGATATGGACTTAGGGTTTTGAGGAAAAGAGAATGCTGGGGATTTCATTGGATGTCAGACAAATAAGGAAGTTGAAGTCGTCTGATTATCGATTGACAATACTATTACAGATTGCTTGGGGACTTTTAGGTACCTCTCCACAGGCTCCTCCTAGCCTATATATAATAGGCTGGGTCTCGAGACTATACACAGATAGGTTTGCATATTCATGATTACAATACCAACACAACGTTAGCTCCTATCTCCTTATTTGACTAAACTAATACTTCCGCTGGATGCTCCTTGGGCCTTTATCTTGGGTCTTCATAGGCCGTGATCCTTTATACAGCTAGGATAACCAAACATGAGCACCCGGGTAATCATACCCATGTCAGTTTCTGTTTTGGCCAAGGGACTTTCACACTGAAAAGTATTTTCTAGACGCACCTTATACGCGTTTAAAGGTCTGACGTTTTGAGGTGTCTACTAGAGTTGCTCTATGTAAAGTTTGTGTTGCTGGTTTGAGCCATCCATATTAGAGTAGTAGAGCTGCCTGAAGAAAAAACTACCACCACAAAGTGTCGGGTGCAGTAGTTATGTAACATATTAGCAGAAAGTGTCTTTGGCATATAGACACCAGTGCTCCCTTCACAATCAGATTTTTGAAAATTTCCAAACCTCACTCTTTTATGTCTCTAAAAATTATGGCGTTAAATATATATAGTTATATACAAAAGGAGTGTAGCAAAAAAGTTCCATTAAAAAATACATTGTATTTTGATAAATACAAAGAAGACAAATTTCGGACAAAAGGATATAATACTTTATACTATTTTTACTACTCAATCCGTCCCAAAATGTAAGACGCCTAAGATTTAGTCCAAAGTCAACATATTTTATGTTTGACCAAATTTATACATAAAAATATAAACATTCACGATACCAAATCAATATCAATAGATTCACCAGAAAGTATAGTTTCTCAAAATGTCCATTTGATATTATAGATATTCATATTTTTTTGCATAAACTTGGTCAAACTGAGAACATGTTGACTTTTGGTTAAAGCTTAGGTGCCTTACATTTTGGGACGGAGGGAGTACTATTTACCGTCAGAAATTTGTACTCTTTATATCTCCTGAAATATAAAGTTTGTTAACATGACTTGTTTGCGTACACTCCTGTATATATCCATCTATATATTTAACACCATAATTTTTTGAGACGTAAAAGTGAAAGGTTTTGAATTTTCAAAAATCTAAAAGTTAAGGGAGCACTAGTGCCCATGTGCACAAAATCCCTTCTGGAGTATTAGAGACTATGTTCTGTGGAAATGTTAATCTAACATTCTTTGTTGGTAGTTGAATGTCGCTTAACTGCTCTTCCACGGCTTGTCCCAACCTTATCCTCTCCCTCTCTACTTGTCCACCTCCGCCCATAAACCGTGTCGTTCCTGAGCCTCTCCCACCGGAATAGGTTACCGGAGGTGGTGGAGGAGTGGCACTAGAGTAGATGTAGGGTCTAGTAGTAGTAGGGTTGCTAGGTGTTGGCTCTATGCCATAGTTTGGCTCTATGCTGGAGGTGGCTGGTGGTTTTCTTGTCCGAGACCTGCAGTCGACACAGAGCTCTGGTGATCAGAGCCATGGGTGCCGAGGCGGACGACTGCTTCCTCCTCAAATAAAGGGCCTTTTTCATCAGCGTTGCCCTGTTGATTCTTCTCCTGCTGGCCAGCCGTGGAGGTGAGGTGAAGGAAAGGAGCAACATGTGTGCTGGTGGAGTTTCAAGGCAGTGGTGGTCTTCCCCCTCTTCGATGCGTGGGCGCGGCGCTGGGGAATGGCGAGGGGGCTCCATGGCATGCTTGCGAGGTGGAAGAGGCTAGTGGTTGCTTCCCCACTGAGTTGCTTCTTTATAAGTGTCTTTGCCATCTACGGAGCGGCTGCGTTCTTTGGACTCTTCTCTCGGCCGGCCTTGTTAGCGAGGGAGAGGAGGGTTTTGTGGACGCTGCGACTATGTGGAGGCGGTCTTGGGGGTCTTCGGATTCTGCGACCTCGGTAGCAGCTTCCAAGCGACGGTGAAGTTTTGCCGCAGCTATCTATGGCCAAGAGAATGGCCCTGCTACTCTCGACCAATTTTGCTCGAGCTTCTTTCTCCTTCGCTGGAGGATTTCCGGTCCCGGTGCGGCTGAGTCCGATCTGGTTTCTGACGCCCCAAGTGGTTTCGTCCCTGGCGGTGACATAAACAGTTGCATCTGGTGGCTAGGCGGCGACACTCAAGGACTCGCTCGTCAAGGATTCGCTCGTGTTTCGCGGGTCAACGCGGGTTTTTCTTGGGTGCAACCTGGAATTATTAGGGGTCTGTGTGTCATTAGAGGAGCCACGCATGCCCTTTCTGTACCCACCATCATGTTAACGCAGATTCCACGTCCTTCGATACTTTTACCGTGCACAAAAAAAAAACATTCTTTGTTGGTGATCGAAATCCTCTTGCTGGACAAAGGAATTTTGCTGTACAGATGGGTCGGACGCGGACATACCAGTTACCAGAGCACCCGTATCAAATGCAACAGTGCCTTACACGTGGGCCTAACCGTAGCAGCAGCCCACACGGCAGTGGGTACAGAAGACAAGCGGTGTAGCAGCTTTGAATTCCTAAAGTTTTTGCTGATTCTGGTGCTGCTGATAGAGGTACAGGCGATGTCGGGAATCCGGGGAAGGGGCCTGCGCGAATGGTGCCGATGTACCTTCGCCGTGCATCCTGTATTATACACTGACGCGTTGGTCCCATCTTGCGCGGCCCAGCATGTCATCGATAGGGGAGACGCTTTCGTACAGGAGCAGGAGTGGTTGCAGCATGCCAGCATATGCGTATCGTCTTTCCCGTATCAGGGAAGCAATGACAGCTCGGTCGCCAGTTTGGGAGGTGGAGCCCACTGGTGAGCGGCAACTTTGGAAACACGAAGAGGGTGTGCGATGCGAGCCTCCGGTGCAGGAGATCCGGTTTCTACGTGAGTGGGTGGGGTAGAACGCACGCTCGGTATTGCACTATTGTTGCTGTGTATACTGTACCTTTATGCTGTAGCTACTACAGGCGGGGCCTGGCCGCTTTTGCTATTCCCTATCCAATGTTGTTCGTGTTCTGGTGGGTAGTATATAATGTGCCAAAGTGTGGTTTAAGAAAGCCTTGTGCTCGATCATGCTCTCAGAGTCTCAGGCCCCATCATCATCATCGTCCTGAGCGAGCACGTCTCTGTTTATCACCTCCAACTCCAAAAGACTCGCCACACGTCTGACACCCTACGGGACGCCATCATCTTAGTAGTAACTAGCTGACTAGCTCCGATAATGCGGCACCTAACCTAGCTACGTGCGTAAACCAAACGCACGCGAGTGAAGTGCTGCGCAAGCTAGCGTCGTCCGCCCGCGCGAACGACGCATCTGGTTGGCAGCTTATTACGCAGATGGTGCACGTACCCACCTGCCTGCAGGATCGTCGTCACATGTGTGTTGGTGAACCACCGAATCATGCATGCTTCTTACGTGCAGACTGCGGAGCAACAACCTGCATGATGTTATTAGTGGTGCTTGGTCGTCACCTTGATCAGGACGGGTCGACCGGATATGGTGGAGGACGGAAGCGAATAATTTTAAGGTACACTACTAGTACAGAAATAGCGGGAGGATGTGTGTGGTGTGGTGGAGTGCGGAGCGGCCATGATGCGCTGCCCATGATTCGGTCCGGAAACGCTGCGAGGTTTTGTCCCGGAACACGACCGCTAATCTGGCTCGGCCGGCGACCGAGGACGGATCAGGGGAAGTAAGGATGATGATGCGCGTCTGTGTTGGACAGGCAGGATGGATGGCGCGACGACGGGAGCCCATCACCACCCGCCGCATCGGCTCGCACGCGCGCCCGGCTCCCGCGGCGATGCGGGGTTTTTGCCTTCGGCCCGAGCCCAATGCCAACCCACGATCGATTAGTTTAAACTGCTGACCCACTACTTAATTAGCCTCCTAGACCTAGACAAGTGTGAAGTTTTTTTTGTTTTGGTTTGGTTTAGCCCCCCGATCGACACCAAACGTTCCAACTGGAGCTCGGTCCTAAGCGGCTTTGGATCCCTGGAAACAAACATATCGCAGGGTTATGGACGCTAGCTAGGCAATTTGATGAGGTGAACTTCGTAGGGCGCAAAGTAATGCGCGTGCGGACAGCAGCAACAGCTTCCTGCTGCGCGCCTCGTGCAATCCAGATCTTCGTTGGTCCTAGTAAACTATCCCCTGTCCCCCTCATCGTTCCTCATTTTACGTCGTGACTGTAGCGCAGGACGGACAAAAACCAACCAGGATATATCTAATTCTAATGTGGAGTTGCATTGGCTCCTGGATTTATTCCCCGGCCGCTCCTCTGCGCGCGCGGTAGCAAGATTACGCCATGGTTGGAATATGTGGCGCCGGTATGCATGGGTTATTCTCTGCCTAGCTAGCTAGCTACTCCAGTGACTAGTGAGGGCACCACTACCACAACAAGGGCGTTCCATCAGCGCTGAGACGCTCCTAGGAGGGCATCATCTTGAGCTAGCTACCGGCTTCCGACCCTCCTTGTCTTCCGCCAACTTAATTTGGACGCTTCCAGTGAGCAGGCGTGCGCGAAGCCCCAGGACCCTAGATTGCCCGGGGATCATCGCCAGATCTCGGTTAGTAAAATCCGGTTGCTAATCCAGAGAAAAAATCGACACTCACGAACCGACGCAGATGACTGGTCAAACCATCGCGTATTTATTTGCGCGCTCTGTCGTAAACTTGGCAGACGCATCGAGCGCTAGCTTGTCAAATTGCGCAACTCGATCTGATGGACTCGCATCGCATGGAGTGTGGCCTATTCGGCGCGCGCATTGATCTGGACGATCTTGGTTTGAGGCAGGAGTTAACTCCTCAGCACATGACCCAAAACGTGGAGTCCTAGTACTATGTTGATGGTGTGCGTAGTTCAAATATTTTGCACGGTGTACAAAGCAGAGATGCTCCTAGTACTATACGAAGAAAAAGACGTCGGCTAGTGAAGCGTACCAAACTTTGAAACGCAGCACGATCCGATGAATGGAAGGATGGACTGGAGGGCAGGCCGAAATGTACAACCTCACGGTACGTACAGGCTCACGAGTCACGGCAAGTACTCGAGGAAGCTAGCTGCACGCACGCATGCTGCCAAGAAACGTGAGCGCGGCACGGGAGAAGCAGAACGCATGCAGGTAGGAGGACTGATTTGAGCAAGATGGCGCATTGCATTGCATTGCATTGGCACGTACCGTGGGCACGGTACCTCCGCCCAGGCCCTGCGAGCGACGCGAGAAAGCCGCTTGTCCAGGAGTGGAGTGGAACTGCGCGGCGCGGCGCGCCCGGCCAGGTACGTACTATACGTAGTAAAACCGGAGTATACACAGCACACAGGCCGTGAGGAGTGGAGACGGCCAGGACCCAGGACTAGGAGTGGGCGCGGCCGACGGACCACCGGGCCGGAAGAGGGGCACGGCGGTTTCGCCTTCCATGCAGCGTCTTTCCTGACGATTCGTCCTTTGGATTTTTGATCGCCGCGAGTCCGTGGCTATATGACTCGTAGGGCTTCTACTGGGCTGCAAAATATTGTGCCTGTCGTCGAAGCTACAAGCTAACGGGTTGGGCTCAGTTGCCTGGAATGATCTAGCCCAGAAACTCGTAATTCTGTACCACGCCCCTTGCGTCCATCTGAAAATCCACCGATCACGTCGGCACACCCGCCCGCGGTATGGGCTGTCCCAGTCCGCATTCTCTTCTCTCTTACTTTTTTTTTCTGTTTTTTCTTATATTCCTTTTATTGTTACTTTTTATGATTTTTTTCTTTTTCTTTTCACTAATGTAAAATTTTCTAGATTTTTTTTAAAATGCATGTAACTAAACAGATTTTATTGTTTAGATTTATTTATTTTAGTTCGAATCTAATTTATTTTAAATATCATGAAGGCCTTAAATTAGTGAACGGATGGAGTATATTTTAAAAAATAAATAAAATTCGAAATTTGTTTAGATTTGAAAAATATTTAGATTTAAAATTTGGTTAAATTTGAAATTTATTCAAAATTAACATTTCTTTAAATTTGAAAATTATTGGTACTTTTGAAAAATGTTCAGATTTTTAAAAAGAGATATTCAAAAGACACAAGAAACAAAAAATGAAACTGAAAAAAAGCATTGAGCAGGCAGGGTGTGCGGCGCCTGGTACATACCGACCAGGTCTGCATATAGCACTCCTCGCATTCGTTAGGGACACAGCGCGTACCCCTCCTCGGGCTACCAACTTTAAGCGGGCTAGCCTATAAGAATTCAGGTGTCGTTTATCTATTTTTCTTTTCTTATATTTTTTTCTATTTATTTTTATATCTTTTTAAATAATCTGAACAATTTTTAAGTTTGTAAACTTTTTAAATTTGAACAATTTTCAAATTTTCCATTAGGGATGCAACGCGCGCCGTGGCTACCCACCTTAAGCGGGCCGACCAAATAAGAAGTTGAGGTGTTGTTATTCTTGTTTTATCTTTTCCTTTTTCTTTTTATTTTCTTGTTTTTTTTATGTTTCTTTTTTTATAATCTTAGCAATTTTTTGTTTTGTATAATTTTGAAATTTAAACGATATTCAAATCAAAAAGGTTCAAATTTTGATTTTTTTCTAAACTTTGAACATATTGTTATTCTCAACTTTTATAAAATCTAAATATTTTTTCAAATTTGATTTTTTGTTCAAATTTTAGACTTCTTTTAATCGAAATGTTCAATATCAAACAGGAAATCGATATATTTCGTTTTTACCGGGTTGAAAATGAAAAGGACAATATCGGCCGACCCACTCACATGCCACACGAGCAACTAACAATAAGGTCATACAATATGATCTCCAAGTGTAGCTTTTATTGAAATCAACAACATATATATTATTCTTGAAAGTGGTCATGCAATAATCAATGATAAAAGTGATTACACTTTTAAACTTACTAGTTACATCACTAATTTTATAATTTTTACTAGTGAAGGTTTCTAGTTCATAAGCTCTCATAAAAGAAACAAATTGCTCTATTTGGTCCATCCGCAAATGAGCATAGTCATCTCTACGATGGTATACAATGGTATATTCTTTATGGAACATATATTGGAATTCAAAGTGTATATCATTTTGTTTAGAGCAACAATTTGCATCATGATGATTTAAAGCAACTCAATACAGATAGAATTTAGGATTTTCAAAAAACGTTCTAGTTGTTTCCCTTCTTTAGATTCTCTATGTTTCTTAGAAATCATAACACCATTCAAATACATTTGTAAAGTGTCGTACTTGTAAACATAACAAGAGTATTTGTTTTCTATTTTTCATTTGTTGGGGGATGACCCCAGGTAGGGTCAAGCCGAGATAAAAGGACAGGGTCCGCTGAGGCACAAAACAGGTTAAAGCGTAAGCTGGTCAAATCATAGAAGAGTGATGACCCACAGGTATAGGGGATGTATCGCAGTATTTTCGATAAGTAAGAGTGTTGAATCCAACGAGGAGCAGAAGTGTTGGCGAATGGCTTAGAGCAGGAATTCTCTGTAGTACTTAGCAAACGGATTTTTAGGGTTTTTTGATAATACAGATAAATAAAGTACGAGTAAATAAAAGACAATAAGAATAAATGCAGCAAGTGTCAAATCCTTTCTTTAGCAAAGGACAAGCCAGTTGTATTACTTAAGATGACCAAACATTCTCGAGGACACATGGGAATATCGTCAAGTGCTTTCGCTTCATATAGTTGATTAATCTTTTTTAGTTTGCTAAGTATTGTGTTGGTGAACCTATGCTAATGTACCGACCTTCCTAGGACTAATACATATTTGTGATTATAGCCCTTGCAAGCATCCGCATGTACAAGAAAGTAATTAAGGTTGAAACCTAACCACAGTTTTAAACTCTAAGACCCTGACATCCCTTGTGCAATGGTTTCCTAACTAGGGTTCAGGTTTCTGTCACTCCGGTAACCCCTACGATTAGTAGCCAAATACACA
Source organism: Avena sativa (assembly GCA_916181665.1). NCBI lineage: Eukaryota > Viridiplantae > Streptophyta > Magnoliopsida > Poales > Poaceae > Avena > Avena sativa. Next base: position 693,443,808 of record OV702289.1, read on the forward strand.
ATGCATTCCCCTAGGCCCATATAGGTGAAGTGTCATGTAGTCGACGTTCACATAACACCACTAGAAGAAATACACCACAACTTAAATATCAAACTATTGAATCTTTCTCAACACGATTCCACTACTAACAACATGACTTCTCCCATGTTTTCAAGAAAAAACGAACTACTCACAAGACATCATATGGATCAAGATCAGAGATGATATAATGATATGTAACAATCTGAACATAAACGGTAATTCAATAGTTCACTCAATAGCATCAACTACAAGGAGTAGTCAACACCGAGAAAGTTTCCCCTAAGAACTATGCAAGATTCAACCCAATTGTTACAGTAGTATGAAGTGGTGATGATAGTGATGATGGAGATGATGGTGGTGGTGATGATGATGATCCCGATGAAGTCCAGCTTGATGGTGGTGTTGATGGCGACGATCTCCCCTCTCCGGGAAGGAATTCCCTCAGCAGAATTCTGTCTGCCGAAGAGATCTTTCTCTCTCGGTGTTTTCCACCCCGCAGAGGCGGCGGAATCTTTTTGTGGTCGCTCTCTGAGTCTTAGGGTTTCAGGAGGATAATATACGCCAGAGGGGAGAGCCTAGAGCGGGCCAGGGTGGCCACACCACCTGGTGGCGCGGCAGGGGTGGCCCGCGCCAGGGGGTGGTGTGGGCCCCCTGTGGCCCATCTCCACTTTCCCTTCTGGCAATTTTCGTCTTCTGAAAAAATAAAATTTTCAATGTATTTTCCCGGATTTTCCGATCTTCACGAATTTTGCCTCCAAACAACACCTTTTTCATCAGAATCCTGACTGCAGCGGTCCATGCTCCAAAAGTCATCAACCATGCAAAAAACAGATGAAATAACATAAGTATCATCTCTTAATATGAAATATATCAATGAATAACAGTAAATTATGATATAGAATAGTGATGCAAAATGGACGTATCAACTCCCCAAAGCTTAGACTTCGCTTATCCCCAAGCGAAAACTGAGCTCAATAAACATGACCTCGGGTTTATGGAGTGAAGAGCCGATAAAAGAATACGGACAAGAAGCATCACATTCATCAATACATAAATCATAATAGAAGACAACTCACTATTATATAACTTAACTTGCAATAAGTAAAGGAAGCACAATAAAGATACATAAAGTAAATCATAATTGGTAATGGCAAACTTAGCTCTTGGTCGAAGAATAGTTGACAATTTGTAGGAGTTCACAAATAACTGGTTTTCAATAATAGCTTTCAAAGTAATAGACACTAAGATAAGAGCAATGTGCAAAACAAGGAACATAAGAAACATGATTGAATAAATCATCATATGAATGAATGAAACACAACTCAAAATACTTGCTAAGATAGAAGGGAATAGGTTTACTGACTCAACTAAAAATAAAAGATAGGCCCTTCGCAGAGGGAAGTAGGGATTTCAAGTTTCATAAAGAGCTTCCAAAAATTATGGTACTTATTAGCTTTCAGCTCTCATTTCCCCTATCATAGGCATCTTTAGGTGATTAAGGTTAAAGTGATCAAATATGAGGATATGCTTGACAAGTTGTAAGTTGAAAATCTCATGTCCCTTGAATACGAGGGCCGCTCCTCATGCTACTCAAGTTTAGTTACCCGTAAGTTCTTGTCATAGTAAGTACATGTGTATCATAGAGAACCGCCAATGGGTACCCCTTACCCGATGATACGAAAGAATCGCCATATCAAAAAGACAAGGCAAGCAGACAACGAGCATCTCAACAATCTTCTTATTTACCATGGGAATATGGTGCTTTTTATCTCTTTCCTCTTTTCTCATCTTTTTTTTTCTTTTTCTCTCTTTCTCTTTTTCTCTTTTTCTCAATCTCTATCTCCTTTTTATAAGAAGAATGCTTCATAGATGCTCATTATGGTTACGCTGCAAGTTTCTGATGACCCACAAGTATAGGGGGTGTATCGCAGTATTTTCGAGGGAAGTGAAACCCAATTTATTGATTCGACACAAGGGGAGCCAAAGGATATTTATCAGCCTTAACAACTGAGTTGTCAATTCAGCTGCACCTGGAAACAATCTTGCTCACAGCAGTTTATTAGTAGCAACAGTTTTGTAGTAGGAATATCAAAGTAACAACAGTAGTAAAGCAAAGACAGTAGTAACAAAAGCAGTAAATAGTGGGATTCGAGTGCGGTAGGCATAGGGATGGATGGACGGGCGTTGTATGGGCAAGACAATCCACATAGCAATCAGAACATAGGGCAATTGCAGATAAATAAGATAAAGCACCCAAGTACTAGACAATCCTAGGCATGTGTTCCATATATATTCATACGTGCTCGCAATGAGAACTTGCACAACATCTTTTGTCCTGCCAGCCCGTTTGTAGCGGGGCCTCTAGGGAACTACTGGCAATTAAGGTGCTCCTTTTAATAGAGCACCGGAACAAAGCATTAACACTCCGTGAACACATGTGATCCTCACATCAAAGCCTTTCCCTTCCGGTTATCCCGATTTCTGTCACTTCGGGGCCATAGGTTCCGGACAACGACGTGTGTATACAACTTGCAGATAAGACCCAAAACAATACTATCATAATGAATCAATAATAAGTTCAGATCTGAAATCATGGCACTCGGGCCCTAGTGACAAGAATTAAGCACAACAAGTCGCAACAAAGTCATAAAGCACTAATAAAAGATACTAGGCACTATGCCCTAACAATCTGATGCCATTACATGAACGATCTCATCCAATCCCTACCATCCCCATAGCCTACAGCGGGGGATTACTCACTCATAGATGGGGAAACATGGATGGTCGATGGTGATGATGATGGCGATGATCTCCTCCAATTCCCCGTCCCGGCAGGGTGCTAGAACGGAGTTTCTGGTGCTGTTTCGTGGAATCTGATGGTGGCGGCGGAGCGGAACTCCTTCTAGAAAAACGTCGAACCCCCCGAAGTTTTTAGGTCAGAAGGCTCCTTATAGGCGAAGAGAGAGGTCGAGGGGGTGCCTGGGGGGCCCACACCACCCCCTGGCGCGGCCTGGCCTGGCCCGCGCCACCAGGTGGTGTGGCCACCCCAGGGCTCTTCTCCGTCTCGTATTCTAGCTCCTGGAGTCTTCGGGTGAAATAGGATTTTTGGCATATTTTCCGGGATTTTTCCTGATAGTTGATTTTCTGCACAAAAAGTAGACACCAAGGCAATTCTGCTAAAAACAGCGTCAGTTCGCACAAGTATAGAGGAGAAACAATAGCAAAAGTGTTCGAGAAAGTAGATACGTTTTGGACGTATCAACTCCCCCCAAGCTTAGCTTATTGCTTGTCCTCAAGCAATTCAGTTGAAAACTGAGTGCGATAAAAGAACTTTCACGAACACATTTGCTTCATATGATGTAAATATTCTCAGCAATATGATCAACTACCTAGACAATTCATAATAAAGAGTATGCAACTGAGTCTACTTAATAGTCATTGCAAGCCATGAAGAGATTCCAACTCAAGAATAATAAGTAGCATGAAGCACAAACATAAGCAACATTACAATGCTCATAGAAAGGTATGATAGAGTGGTATCTCGCTTGCCTTTGATTATGAATGCCAAGGCACCTCTGAAGTTCAAGTGATGACTAGAAGTAAAGATATCAAAGATACAAGCATCAAAGTCATAACTGAAGGAAATATGCCCTGAGAGGCAATAATAAAGTTGTTATTATATATTCCTTATACATGATAGATGTTTATTTTACATGCTAGAAATGTATTGATTCGGAAACATCAATACATGTGTGTTTAATAAACAAAAAGGGTTCCTAGTCATGCCTCTCTTATAGACTAGCTTGTTGATTAACAGGATGATCAAGGTTTCCTGATCATGGACATTGGATGTTGTTAATAACAAGGTCACACCATTGGTGGAATGATGTGATGAACATTCATCCGAAGTATAGCATTACGATCAAGTCATTATGTTTATATTGCTATAACATCATACGAAGTAATCTTTATCCTTAGACCATGAGATCATGTTAATTGCTGACACCGGAAGAGTATCTTGATAACATCAAACGTCACACCGTAACAGGGTGACTATAAAGATGGGTTCAGTACTACGAAGGTGTTATGTTGAGGCTCATGGATCAAGAGTGGAATTTGTCAATCCAGATGACGGATAGATATACTCTGGGCCCTCACGGTGATATCACATTAGGATAGCTTGCAAGCAAGTGATGTGATCACTAGAATGTTATATCACAGGAACGAGAAAAGAGTGCATGTCGGTAACGAGATCAAACTAGGTATGGAGATACCGATGATCGAATCTCGGACATGTAATATATCGAGAGACAAAGGGATTTAGTTACAAGCGTTAAAGGTTCTCACGATCACAGGAGTCATCATTGAATGTGTAGGAGTCAGTACGGATCTCCAGGTCCCGCTGCTGATTATTGATCGGAGAAGGGTCTCGATCATGTCTGCATTATTCGCGAACCGTAGGGTGGCACACTTAAGAGTTACCGGACACCATTTTTGAGCACGTATGTTTCAGACGAAAGAATTGCAAAGCGCAAGAATTGTTTCAATAGAAACCAGAAATTGTTTCGGGTGAAATTGCAGAAGGTGGTTCTGCATGTGATATTGAAATATAGCAAGGGGCTATATGTGAATGTTTGTTAATTAAAGTAATTAACAAAATTAATAAATTTAATAAAAAGAGTTTTATTAAATGAGAGAGCATTAAATTTGGAGAAATTTAATGCATTTAAAGTGGAGACTTTAAAAGGGAATGTGAAGAGGCATTTTAATGTGGAGGGGGTTACCACCACATGAATGGGGGAGGTGAGGGGTCACCCCCATGCGCCGGCCATGGAGAGAGGGGGCACCCCTCCTCCTCCTATAAAAGGCCACCCATTCCCTCCTTCATCCTCACACCTCCTTGTGAAGGATCTCTCTCCCCCTCTAGAATTATTTCCCCATGGTCTCGGATTAGCGAGATACATGTTCCCGGTGGCATTTCGTCTGGAAGGAGTTGCTGCTTCCGCTGGATCCCTGGAGCGAGGAGGTGGAGGTTGTCTGGTGGCTTGAACGTGTGTGCGAGTGCGGATGCGCCGCTGAGTTGCGGCGCTCGGACTTCCTCACGATCTTGAGATCAGCAAGTGTACGACTACATCAACCACGAGTTCCTACTCGTTAACAAACCTTGTTGTCTTCGAGGGTAAGTTCTCGTTGGATGTATGTCCACCTGTTTCTTTGTACCTAGTAGATAGATCTTGGCGTGTAGTTCACACCGTAGGAAATTTTTTGTTTTCTATGTTGCGGACCCAACACTGGTATCAGAGCCTGATCTATGCGTAAGTGCTTAGCACGGGTAGTACACATATGGTTGATATGTGGGCGATGATGATCATGTTATTGCATCTTCTATGTATTTTGGATATTGGTGGCATAGTGGGATGAAGCGGCCCGGACCAACCTTACATGTCATCGTACATGAGACCGGTTCCACGACTGACATGCAACTTGTTTTGCATAAGTGGCTGGCGGGTGTCTGTCTCTCCTACTATAGTCAATATCTGATTTACAACAAGTTGCTAATAACTTAGTTATCCTCGTTGTGGTTCATGTTCGTAGGTGAGAACGGTTCTATCTCCGAAAGCCCTAAGCCACGTAAAACTTGCAATTGATAAATTAGAGGCGTCTAGTTTAGATCGTTGCTGGGCTAGTGTATTGATATGGTATTGTTGTAAGTAGATGTATGGTAGATACTCTTACAACACAGTCAACGTGTAAGCTCCATAGACCTTGGCCTTACACACAAAGGAATGATAGAGATCATACCATGATGCAAGTGATAGAGATCAAATGCATGGACCATATCATCTCAGTTTACACATTAGATGTTAGCATCTTATACTGCTAGTTTGGCATGTTTGGTAGCATTATAAGATGATCCCTCATTTAGATATCAAGATAAAAATGTGTTCTTCCTTGAGTATGCACCGTTCTATGGATCGTGTTTCGAGACATCACGTGATGATCGGGTGTACTCGAATCTACGCTTTCATAGGAACGGGTGTAAGACAGTTTTACACACGTGAATACTAAGGTTCTTACTTGGCGAGCCTAGCATGTACAGACATGGCCTCGGAACACGGACCGAAAGGTTAAGCATGAGTCATATGGTTGATATGATGCCCATATAGATGCTTGCCTTTGAAGCTATATCAACTCACGTGATGATCGGACTTGATATAGTGGATTTGGTTCATGTAATCACCAAAAGGACACGAGGGATGTCGTTTTTGAGTGGGAGTTCATTAGTAATTTGGATTAGTTGAACTCAATCTATCATAAACTTAGTCTAAATAAACTTTACAAATTCTGTTGTAGATGGCACCACCTGCTTTTAATTTCAATGTGTTCATGTAGAAAGAGAACCTTGCTGCGAATGGTAGCAACTTCACCAACTGGGCTATGAATTTGAGGATTCTCCTCACTGCTGCACAAAAGCAATATGTGCTAGATGCGCCGCTAGGACCCCCACCAGCTCCTGATGCCCCTGACGAGGAAAAGAATGTCTATGTGACTCGTCAGGAGGACCACAACTTAGTTCATTGCGGCATACTGTATGGGCTAGAGCCAGAACTTCGAAAGCGTTTCGAAAATGGTAATGCCTTTGATACCATGGGAGAATTGAAAATGATTTTCGATACCCATGCTGCCGTAGAGAGTTATAATGCTACAGAAAAGTTCTTTAGCTGCATGATGGAGGAAAACAGCTCCGTTAGTGAGCATGTACTCAAAATGTCTGGGTACGCCGATAAGCTTGTGTCCTTGGGAATAACGATTCCCATTGACTTAGGCATACATCGTGTTCTCCAATCTCTGCCACCTAGCTACAAGAGCTTCGTGATGAACTATAATATGCATGGCATGAAGAAGTCTCTTCCCGAGCTTCTGTCAATGCTTAAGACTGCAGAAGTGGAGATTAGGAAAGAACATCAAGTGTTGATGATCAATAGGACCACCGGTTTCAAGAAGGATAAGGAAGGCAAGCACAAGGGAAAGAAGGGTGGCAAGTCTGTTGCCACACCTGAAAAGAAACCCCGGGCTAGCCCTAAGTCTGACACCGAGTGCTACTATTGCAAGGGGACTGGCCATTGGAAGCGCAACTACCCCAAGTATTTGGCGGACAAGAAGTCCAGCAAGGCAAACAAAGGTATATGTGATATACATGTTATTGATGTGTACTTGACTAGTACTCGTAGTAGCACCTGGGTATTTGATACCGGATCAGTTGCTAATATATGTAACTCGGTTCAGGGGCTACGGAACAAGCGACAACTAGCAAGGGATGAGGTCAGGATGCGGGTCAGCAATGGATCAAGAGTTGATGTGATCGCCGTCGGAATGCTACCTCTCCATTTGCCATCGGGATTAGTTATAAACCAAAATAATTGTTATTTGGTGCCTACACTGAGCATGAACATTGTATCTGGATCGTGTTTGATGCAAAGTGGTCATTCCTTTAAATCTGAAAACAATGGTTGTTCGATTTATAAGAATGATATCTTTTATGGTCATGCACCTATGTTGAATGGTTTATTTCTATTGGATCTCGATAGTAATATTACACACATTCATAATGTTAATGCTAAAAAGATTAAACTTGATAATGATATGTCTACATATATGTGGCACAGCCATCTAGGTCATATTGGCGTTAAACGCATGAAGAAACTCCATTATGATGGACTTTTGGAATCACTTGATTTTGAATCATTTGATACATGTGAGCCATGCCTTATGGGCAAGATGACTAGAACGCCGTTTTCCGGTTCAATGGAATGGGTGACAGATCTATTGGAATCATACATACTGATGTGTGTGGACCAATGAGTGTGTCGGCGCGAGGTGGATATCGTTATTTTGTTACTTTCACGGATGATTTGAGTAGATATGGGTATATCTATTGGATGAAACACAAGTCTGAAACTTTTGAAAAGTTCAAGGAATTTCAGAATGAAGTGAAAAATCATCGTAATAGAAAGATCAAATTTCTACGGTCTGACCGTGGAGGAGAGTATCTAAGTTACGAGTTTAGCACACACATGAAAGAGTGTGGAATAGTTTCACAACTCACGCCTGCCGGAACACCACAACGTAATGGTGTGTCGGAGCGTCGTAATCGTACCTTATTGGATATGGTTCGATCTATGATGTCTCTAACTGACTTACCTCTGTTATTTTGGGGTTATGCACTGGAAACAGCTGCATTCACTTTAAATCGGGCACCATCTAAATCCGTTGAAACGACACCGTATGAATTATGGTTTGGAAACAAACCTAAGCTGTCATTTCTTAAGGTTTGGGGATGCGATGTTTACGTGAAGAAACTTCAACCAGATAAACTCGAACCCAAAGCGGAAAATGCGTCTTCATAGAATACCCTAAGGAAACAATTGGGTATACCTTCTATCACAGATCCGAGGGCAAGGTTTTTGTTGCCAAGAATGGATCCTTTCTTGAGAAGGAGTTTCTCGCGAAAGGTGTGAGTAGTCGGAAGGTAGAACTCGAAGAGGTTATTGAACCTTCTCTTCATGGAATGGCGAGTGGCGTAGCACCGGAAGTTGTTTCGGAGTTGACTTCACCTGATGAAGAGAGAGCTAATGATAATGATCATGAAACTCCGAAAGAGGACACTACCGAACCTCGCAGGTCAAGCAAGACACGTACAGCTCCTGAACTGTAGGGCAATCCTGTTATGAATTTCATGATTGATGAAATGGATGACCCTGTGACGTATGAAGAAGCGATGATGAGCCCGGATTCCAACAAATGGCTAGAAGCCATGAAATCCGAGATGGAATCCATGTACGAGAACCAAGTTTGGAACTTGGTGGACTTACCTCACGACCGAAAGGCCGTGGAGAATAAATGGATTTTCAAAAGGAAAACTGATGCTGATGGTAATGTGACCATCTATAAGGCTCGACTTGTCGCAAAGGGGTTTCGACAAATTCAAGGAGTTGACTACGATGAGACATTCTCTCCCGTAGCGATGCTTAAGTCAGTTAGGATTATGTTAGCAATTGCTGCATATTTCGATTATGAAATATGGCAGATGGATGTCAAAACTGCGTTCCTCAATGGTAAGATTGAAGAAGAGTTGTATATGATACAACCTAAGGGTTTTGTCGATCCTAAGGATGCTAATAAGGTGTGCAAACTTCAGCGATCCATCTATGGACTGAAGCAAGCATCACGAAGTTGGAATCTCTGCTTTGATGAGGTGATCAAAGAGTTTGGATTTGTCCAAACTTATGGAGAGGCTTGTATTTACAAGAAAGTGAGTGGGAGCAATGTGGCATTTCTGATATTATATGTGGATGACATATTATTGATTGGAAATGATATAGATCTTTTAAACAGTGTTAAAAGTTATCTAAACAGCAAATTTTCGATGAAAGACCTTGGTGAAGCATCATATATATTAGGCATTAAAATCTATAGAGATAGATCAAGGCGCCTAATTGGGCCATCGCAGAGTACATACCTTGATAAGATATTAAAGAAGTTTAATATGGACGAAAGTAAGAAGGGGTTCTTACCTATGTTGCAAGGCAAGACATTGAGTAAGACTCAAAGTCCGGCTACGGCGGAAGAAAGAGAGATGATGGATAAGATCCCCTATGCCTCGGCCATAGGCTCTATTATGTATGCCATGCTATGTACAAGACCGGATGTGGCACATGCTATTAGTTTGACTAGTAGGTACCAATCTGATCCAGGTTCGGAACACTGGATAGCGGTAAAGAACATCCTCAAGTACTTAAGAAGAACTAAGGATATGTTTCTTATATACGGAGGTGAAGAAGAGCTAGTCGTTAAGTGTTATGTCGATGCTAGATTTGACACCGATCCGGATAACTCTAAGTCTCAATCCAGATACGTATTTCTCTTGAACGGAGCAGCAGTTAGTTGGAGGAGTTCCAAACAACCTGTGGTGGTTGGATCAACAACGGAAGCGGAATATGTTGCTGCTTCAGAAGCGGCTCAGGAAGCAGTTTGGATGAAAGAGTTCATTACGGAACTGGGTGTGGTTCCCAGTGCGTTGGACCCGATGGTGATCTATTGTGACAACAATGGAGCCATAGCCAACGCAAAGGAACCAAGGTCTCACAAGAATTCCAAGCATATTAAGCGCCGGTTTCACTCCATCCGCGAGCATGTCAAGGATGGAGATATAAAGATTTGTAAAGTACACACAGACCTAAATGTAGCAGATCCGTTGACTAAAGTTCTCCCTAGGGCAAAACATGATCAACACCAGAACTCCATGGGTGTTAGATTTATCACTATGTGAACTAGATTATTGTCTCTAGTGCAAGTGGGAGACTGAAGGAAATATGCCCTAAGAGGCAATAATAAAGTTGTTATTATATATTCCTTGTACATGATAGATGTTTATTTTACATGCTAGAAATGTATTGATTCGGAAACATCAATACATGTGTGTTTAATAAACAAAAAGGGTTCCTAGTCATGCCTCTCTTATAGACTAGCTTGGTGATTAACAGGATGATCAAGGTTTCCTGATCATGGACATTGGATGTTGTCAATAACAAGGTCACACCATTGGTGGAATGATGTGATGAACATTCATCCTAAGTATAGCATTACGATCAAGTCATTATGTTTATATTGCTATAACATCATACGAAGTAATCTTTATCCTTAGACCATGAGATCATGTCAATTGCTGACACCGGAAGAGTATCTTGATAACATCAAACGTCACACCGTAACAGGGTGACTATAAAGATGGGTTCAGTACTACGAAGGTGTTATGTTGAGGCTCATGGATCAAGAGTGGAATTTGTCAATCCAGATGACGGATAGATATACTCTGGGCCCTCTCGGTGATATCACATTAGGATAGCTTGCAAGCAAGTGATGTGATCACTAGAATGTCATATCACGGGAACGAGAAAAGAGTGCATGTCGGTAACGAGATCAAACTAGGTATGGAGATACCGATGATCGAATCTTGGACATGTAATATATCGAGAGACAAAGGGATTTAGTTACAAGCGTTAAAGGTTCTCACGATCACAGAAGTCATCGTTGAATATGCAGGAGTCAGTATGGATCTCCAGGTCCCGCTTCTAACTATTGATCTGAGAGGAGTCTCGATCATGTCTGCATTATTCGCGAACTATAGGGTGGCACACTTAAGAGTTACTGGACACCATTTTGGAGCACATATGTTTCATACGAAAGAATTACAAAGCGCAGGAATTGTTTCAATAGAAACCGGAAATTGTTTCGGGTGAAATTGCAGAAGGTGGTTCTGCATGTGATATTGAAATATAGCAAGGGGCTATATGTGAATGTTTGTTAATTAAAGTAATTAACAAAATTCTGAATAAATTTAATAAAAGAGTTTTATTAAATGAGAGAGCATTAAATTTGGAGAAATTTAATGCATTTAAAGTGGAGACTTTAAAAGGGAATGTCAAGAGACATTTTAATGTGAGGGGGTTACCACCACATGAATGGGGGAGGTGAGGGGTCACCCCCCATGCGCCGGCCATGGAGAGATGGGGAACCCCCTCCTCCTATAAAAGGCCACCCATTCCCTCCTTCATCCTCACACCTCCTTGTGAAGGATCTCTCTCCCCCTCTAGAATTATTTCCCCATGGTCTCGGATTAGCGAGATACATGTTCCCGGTGGCATTTCGTCTGGAAGGAGTTGCTGCTTCCGCTAGATCGCTGGAGCGAGGAGGTGGAGATTTTCCGGTGGCTTGAACGTGTGTGTGAGTGCGGATGCGTCGCTGAGTTGCGGCGCTCGGACTTCCTCACGATCTTGAGATCGGCAAGTGTACGACTACATCAACCACGAGTTCCTACTCGTTAACAAAGCTCGTTGTCTACGAGGGTAAGTTCTCGTTGGATGTATGTCCACCTGTTGCTTTGTACCTAGTAGATAGATCTTGGCGTGTAGTTCACACCGTAGGAATTTTTTTGTTTTCTATGCTGCGGACCCAACAATAACACAAATAATCAAGTATTGGAACAAACACAAAGAATGACAACTATGCTCTCAAGAAGGTGCTCAAAGAATATGTAGAGAGTCAACAAGTGGAAGAAAAAGGTTTTGAATAATTTTGAAAGGCTTCCAAATGCTGAAAGTATGGTACTCGTTAGCTTTGAGCTCTCATTGCCCCTATCGTAAGCATCTTTAATGTGGTTAAGGTGAAAGTGACACAACTAAGAGGATATGCTTGACAAGTTATAAATTGAAGTCTCATGCCCCTTACTTACGAAGACCGATCCTCATGCTACTCAACTTCAGTCACAAATAAGCTCTTGTTATTGTAAGTATACGTATCATAGAGAACTGCCAACGGGGTACCCCTTGCGCATGACACGGGAGCTATCCCATGATCAAAACGACAAGGCAAGCAGACAATGAGCATCTCAGCGATCTTTTTATTTACTATGTGCATAGATTTTTATTGAGGATGCTTCATAGAATGCTCATTACGGTTATGCTGCAAGTTTCCACCATGATTAGGCATGGCTTAGGCTAGCGGCCCAGGCATTTCTCTAACATACATACAAAATCCATGATCTTACGAGTTCCACTTTTATTTCACACCGCCGGGATCCATAAGCAAAATAACATGATATCAACTAGGTACAAAGTACCTATGAAGTGTTGAAAGCGGTCGCCATGATACATGGTTCTGCTAACTCCAACTCATAAAGCACAAGCATATGCACAACAAAGAAGGACGCAATGGTTCAGGTTTATTAAGTGCAAGAAAATAAAGTGTGCCATCAAGTTCGTGAGAGCTTTACTAACTAACTTTCTCATAACAAGCAAACATTTTATTCGGAAGAAAACAAGGCATATTGAATATGCACGGAAGTAGCAAATGATGCTAATGGGTAGATATGGTGGACACTTTGGAAATATTTGGTTTAGGGAGTTGGAAACATGAGTAAAACATTCACTGGAAGTGAAGGCTAGCAATAGTAAGGGAGCGACAAACGAGAGAGCAATAGCTGTCATTATCATGCTTGCAACAAAACAAGAATACTCATGGCATGAAAGTGATTCAAGATCCTTAAGGCAAAATAATTCATCAAGGCTTAACTGATTATCACAGTCATGTGCATGCATGAGCATGTGCCAAGTCAATTCAAACGAAACATTCAGAGGAGGATACCACGGTGTCATACCAATTTATGAATAGAGGAATGCAAGCAAACATTCATGAAACATGATACAAACTATTAGCGAGCTGGAGCTAATCATAAGAAAGCAAGAACTACTAAGAATTCAAAGAAAACATACACTCTTCATGAACGGACTAAGAAGGCTCACAAAGATGAGTATATGTACAAAAAATGAAAACAAATAGAGTTCGTTACCAGCCTCTTACCATGTCTCAAGTTGTCATTGATCCTCATTATTGCTCTTCACTTGTGTGTCTTGAATAATAATATGAAATCAATATCCACTGAGGACTACCAAACCCTGAAGCAAACTCGCAAAAACCAAAGAAGAACGACAAATATTTTTGGTGTTTTCGATTTTTAAATAAGAACCAAAAGAGAAAAACAAGCAAAGCAAAATCTTTTTGGATTTTTCGAATAGTTCAAACAAAGCAAAAAGGGAAAAAGCAAACCAAGGCAAAAAGAAGAAGCCAGCCAAAGAGAAACAACAAAAATATTTTTGGTCTTTTTGTGTTTTTAGAAAGCAAAAGCAAAGAAGAACGAAAACTAAAAAGAGAATGAAAACATGAATATACAAGGTACCGACGCAACATGATATGGAGATGAGTGCGGTGTCGGCGTACCTCCCCCCAAGCTTAGGCTTTTGGCCTAAGTGGGTATCAATCCCAAGCTGGCCAGGATGAAGTGTCACCGGGGTACGACGAGGAGGTACCCTCGTCCTGGTGCGAGCCCGAGTACGCCCCTCCGTAATATGAGGAGTAATCATAGGAGGGCACATCCTCCTGGTGCTGCTCGTGGAAACCCAGCAAGCGAAGCTGCTCGTCAACCTCCTCCTTGGAGCGCGACCACGGTCTCCTGTCAACACTAAACAAAGCAGGCTGTGGCAAAAGGATCTCCCTTTCATCCCCATCAGTGAAAAGCATCCTATATACTAGATTGTTCAAATCAGAGGTAGTAGTGACAAAGTGATGAGTTTTCATGGCAACAAGATCAAGCCTCTATGGTGCTAGCATAGCATCATCAGGAGCCACTGAAAGATCTAATGCATCGACTATACACGAGGCAATGATGCCCCCATAGATAGCCCCCCTAGCAGCTAGGCGGCGAGCAATAAGCGAGCCAAGATTGTACCGAGTATCGTTGTTGAGCGCAGCAGCAAGGAAAGCTAAGTGATAGTTGGAGATATTACTAGTGTTCTCCCTACCCAATACACTAGTGGCAAGATAGTATGCAAAGTATCTAAGAGCAGGGAGTTCGATATTTCTTATCTTTCCGCGCTGCGCCACGCGGTCATCATCATTGGTCACCCCTCGGTAAAGCTCCAACAAATCAGCGGGTCGCCCTTGAATTTTCTTCATGGTCCCTGTCATACGCACACCTACAATACTGCAAAATCTCTCCAAAGGCATGCTGAAGCGCATATCATAGATTTTAAAGGAGACAGTGGAATGATAGGATGTGTTAGGAAATGAGAAGCTCTCAACAAAAGTTTTGGTGATCATAGCGTACTGTGCACTCTCATCTTGCATATAAGAGGTTAGGCCTACCCTCTCAATCAGTAGCAATAAATCATCAAGAATACCTGCAGCTTGTAAGAAAGTAAAACAAGGAAAAGAGGATGGGTGAGCATCCCCATCATCCCTTTCACTGCCAATACGAGTTGCAATGAGATCTTCATTATATGATGGCCTAGCTTGAGAGGCTGTTCTTGAGGGCCTTGATCTCCTAGGTGCATCACTCTCAAATATTTCTCCAAAAGTATGGTTGTTCATGCTTGGTATTCTGAAATTTAAACACCTATTAAACAAGTGATTGCAAAGTAAATATAATAAAGGATTCTACTCATAGGGACTTGCAAGAGGCCTAAACAAGCATCAAATCTATATCTCTAAGCATCAAACAAGCTTACAAGCTCTCATAACCAGTCACCTACAGCAGCAAAATACTCAACATATAATCCACTAAACACAAATCTACTTGGACAAAGGGAGGAGTCACATACCAAGGGACAATTGCTCCAAATTTCAACAAGAAAGATGGGCTGAGCAAAGAGATCGAAGAAATCGAGAGCAAGCACAGAAAGAACACGATTTTGAGCTATGAACTGGAGCTTACTCGGGAGAGAGAAAAAAGTGGCAGGTGAGAGAAGTAGTGGGGGGCTAGGGGTGGCCCACACCAGGGCATGGCGCCACCCAAGGCTGGCCGTGCCACCACATGGTGTGCCTGCCTGGTGGGCCCCCTAGTACCTACCAGGTACTCCTCTGCCTCCTTTTTCACGTAAAAAATTAATATGAATTTTCTGGAATTTTTCGAGACACTTTATTTTTGGGCTTTTTTCAGAAATAGAAGAATGATTTTTCTAACAGACAGATTTTTTTTCTTTTGGAAACATGATGCAAGGACAAAACAAGGCTAGAACTACAGAAGTTCTAGCATGCAAGCAACTAACAATACAAAGAAAACTAAACGAAAGCAAAAACTAAAAATGCAAAGGGTAGAAATAAACGGAGATAATCATAATGAAAACATTGTTTTGTTCAATGGAATCCTTTTGTTAGCAAGGTTGATCAAGTCTTGCTACCAAAACAATTGCATATGAGACAAAACTTTATACTCCACTAATGATTATGTTACCTTAACCTCGATAGCAATGGTCCCAATCATAATAGTTTCAATTTTTTCTCTTGGTATGGGACAATATATTTCTCCAACTTGAATGCCTTCAACATGTTCAATTGAATTCAGTCCATAAGTTCTTTCAATCTTCTTGGGGAAATAGACAGTATGTTCCTTGTCATTAACATTGAAGGTCACCTTTCCTTGATTACAATTAATAACAGCTCCTACAGTATTAAGAAAAGGTCTCCCAAGAATAATAGACATATTATCATCTTCAGGCATTTCAAGCACAACAAAATCAGTTAATATCAAGCAATTGTGAGCCACCTGAACAGGTACATCCTCACATATCCCCACAGGAATAGTGGTAGATTTATCAGCCATTTGCAAAGATATATCAGTTGGTATCAATTTTTCAAGCTGAAGCCTTTTATAGAGAGAGAAAGGCATAACACTAACTCCAACTCCCAAATCACACAAAGTAGTTCTAACATAACTGTTCTTAATAGAGCAAGGGATAGTTGGAATCCCTGGGTCTCCAAGTTTCTTAGGAACCTTACCATTGAAAGAATAATTAGCAAGCAGAGTAGAGATTTCTTCATTAGGGATCTTCCTTTTATTCGAGACAATATCCTTCATATACTTTGAATAAGGAGGCAATTTAATAGCATCAGTCAAAGGAATTTGCAAGAATAAAGGCTTCATCCACTCACAAAACTTATTATAGTGTTCATCTTCCTTTGACTTGTGTTTCTTATCAGGGAAAGGCATAGGTTTTTTGACCCAAGGTTCTCTTTCACTACCATGTTTCTTAGCAATAAAATCTTCTTTAGTGTATTTAGTAGTCTTAGTGTGATTTTTAGGTTCTTCTTCAACTTTTTCTTCATTAGGCACTTCATTTTATTCATTACCACTTTCAAATTCAGCATCAGAGATAGATATACTATTAGGATCTATAGCAGGTTCAGAGGGTTCTACAACAATTTTATGTTTCTTTTTCCTTTTATTACGAGTAGAACCACTATTTTCACCTTGTTGAGAATCCTTCTCAATTCTTTTGGGATGCCCCTCCGGATATAGAGGATCCTGGGTAGCAGCACCACTTCTAGTTCTAATTTCATAAGCATGTTTTTCTTTAGCAGCATTAACTAGCAAGTCGTTTTGCACTTTAATGAGTTGATCTATTTGAGTTTGAACCATTTGAAAGTGTTTAACAATCATTTTAACATCATTTGATGTTCTTTCCACAATATCTTTCAACTCAACAATAGCTCTAGTGTTTTCCATTAGATGATTTTGCACCCTTTTATTAAAGTTATCTTGCTTAACAATAAAGATATCAAATTCTTCTAAGCATTGATCAGGAGGTTTAGAGTAAGGGATATCACCTTCATCAAAGTGTTGGAGAGAGTGTACCTCAATAGTGGATGAGTAGGAAATAGGCTTACATAATTCTTCTATAGGAGGTAAATTCTTGACATCTGCAGCTTTAATTCCCTTCTCCTTAAGACATTTCTTAGCTTCCTTCATCACTTCATCATTTAATTCAATAACTCCCCTCTTCTTTGATGTTGGAATAGGCACAGGAATAGATGGTTCAGGTATAATTACTTCAGGTATAGCTTGTTTAGGAGGAGTCCAATCTTCATAATTCTTGCTTATTTTAGCCATTAATTCCTCAGCTTCCTTCGGATTCCTATTCCTGAAAACACAATCAGCACAACTATCTAGGTACGTCCTAGATTCTTCGGTTAGTCCATTATAAAATATATCAAGAAGCTCATTCTTAGGTAATGGACTTCCAGCCTGTGCATGAATCAAAGCACAAAACCTTGCCCAAGATTCGGGCAATACCTCTTTTTCTCCCTGTTTAAAATCAAAAAGTTCTTGCAAAACAGCATGTCTAGCACTAGGAGGAAAATATTTCTGCAGGAAAGTACTAATCAAACACTCAGGGCTATCAATAGATCCAGGAGGTAAATTACCAAACCAAGCTTTAGCTTCTCCTTTCAGTGAAAAAGGGAAAATCTTAGCAACAAAGTAAGTACGCATCTTAATATCATCAGAAAACAAGCCACTCATGGTAGAAAGTTCATTCATATGTGCTACCGCACTTTCATTCTTAGTCCCACAAAAGGGTTCTTTCTCGACAATACCTATGTAAGATAGATCGAGAGAGAAAAATCATAATCTTCATCTATAATATTTATGGGAGAAGCAACAAATATAGCATCAAGAGATAATTTGGGTCTAATAGTACGCCTCTCAAGGAGACTCTTAGCAGCACTCCTATCATGGGTGTTCCTACATTCTTCAATAAACTCATCAGTCATCTCAACATAATCTTCTTCAGCATCATAACTCTTACTAGACTCAGGTGAGCTAACAGGTGTGGCAGTGTCTTCATTAGGAGTTTCGGTATTTCTAGCTATAGTTCTAGTAATCGTAGCATCTAGGAAAGGACCTAATGAACCACTCTTATCAAGCACAGTAGAAGCAGCATCATAAGTATCAGAAGTTTTAGATTCATCAGTAGCAACAGTGTGTGTAGCATGTGTATGTGGTGGTGTAACGAGCTTACTCAAAACAGACGGTGAATTAAGAGCAGTAGAGGTGTTCAGAACCGTACCTCTTCTTGTAGTGGATGGTAAAAGAGGAACCTTGCCATCACGAGACTTACCCATGACGGATGGATAGCAGCTAACAATAGAGAACCCAAGTGAACTTGATAAATAAAGCTATGCTCCCCGGCAACGGCGCTAGAAAATATTCTTGATGACCCACAAGTATAGGGGGTGTATCGCAGTATTTTCGAGGGAAGTGAAACCCAATTTATTGATTCGACACAAGGGGAGCCAAAGGATATTTATCAGCCTTAACAACTGAGTTGTCAATTCAGCTGCACCTGGAAACAATCTTGCTCACAGCAGTTTATCAGTAGCAATAGTTTTGTAGTAGGAATAGCAAAGTAACAACAGTAGTAAAGCAAAGACAGTAGTAACAAAAGCAGTAAACAGTGGGATTCGAGTGCGGTAGGCATAGGGATGGATGGACGGGCGTTGCATGGACAAGACAATCCACATAGCAATCAGAACATAGGGCAATTGCAGATAAATAAGATAAAGCATCCAAGTACTAGAAAATCCTAGGCATATGTTCCATACATAGTCATACGTGCTCGCAATGAGAACTTGCACAACATCTTTTGTCCTGCCAGCCCGTTTGCAGCGGGGCCTCTAGGGAACTACTAGCAATTAAGGTGCTCCTTTTAATAGAGCACCGGAGCAAAGCATTAGCACTCCGTGAACACATGTGATCCTCACATCAAAGCCTTTCCCTTCCAGTTATCCCGATTTCTGTCACTTCGGGGCCATAGGTTCCGGACAACGACGTGTATATACAACTTGCAGATAAGACCCAAAACAATACTATCATAATGAATCAATAATAAGTTCAGATCTGAAATCATGGCACTCGGGCCCTAGTGACAAGCATTAAGCACAACAAGTCGCAACAAAGTCATAAAGCACTAATAAAAGATACTAGGCACTATGCCCTAACAATCTGATGCCATTACATGAACGATCTCATCCAATCCCTACCATCCCCATAGCCTACAGCGGGGGATTACTCACTCATAGATGGGGGAAACATGGATGGTCGATGATGATGATGATGGCGATGATCTCCTCCGATTCCCCGTCCTGGCAGGGTGCTAGAACAGAGTTTCTGGTGCTGTTTCGTGGAATATGATGGTGGCGGCGGAGCGGAAATCCTTCTGGAAAAACGTCGAACCCCCCAAAGTTTTTAGGTCAGAAGGCTCCTTATAGGCGAAGAGAGAGGTCGAGGGGGTGCCTAGGGGGCCCACACCACCCCCTGGCACGGCCTGGCCTGTCCCGCGCCACCAGGTGGTGTGGCCACCCCAGGGCTCTTCTCCGTCTTGTATTCTGGCTCCTGGAGTCTTCGGGTGAAATAGGATTTTTGGCATATTTTCCGGGATTTTTCCTGATAGTTGATTTTCTGCACAAAAAGTAGACACCAAGGCAATTCTGCTGAAAACAACATCAGTTCGCATTAGTTGCATCCAAATCACACAAGTATAGAGGAGAAACAATAGCAAAAGTGTTCGGGAAAGTAGATATGTTTTGGACGTATCAGTTTCCACCATGATTAGGCATGGATTAGACCGGTGGCCCAGGCGTTTCTCTAACACATATACATAACTCCATGGACTTACAAGCTCCCCTTTCATTTCACACCGATGACATCCATAGGCAAAAGAGCATGATATCAACTAGGTACAAAGTAGTAGTGCAATGTTGAAAGTGTTCCCCATGACAGCATGGTTCTGCTAATTTACAACTTACAAAGCGCAAACATATACGCAGCATAGATGGGCACAATGGTTCACGTTTATTAAATGCAAGAAAGTAAAGTTTGCCATCAAGTTTGTGAGAACTTTAATCACTAATTTTCACATAACAAGTTTAATTTGGAAGGTAGATAAAAACATGAATTTACTTGGAATAGCAATAGTGCTAGTGGGTAGGTATGGTGGACACAAATGGCATAGGTTTTGGTTTAAGGATTCGATGCACAAGAAGCATTCCCTCTCAGTATAGGTTTTTGGCTAGCAAGGCTGGGTAGCAAACATAAGAGTTGAAGGAAACAAACAAACATACACGTGATAAAAACAAACACACAATCTTCCTTGGAAGCACAAAAGATCTTAACTAGAGAATACTAAACTTATGAGCAAATCAAGAAAGAAAGATGATGAAATTATATTTCTTTAAGAGTTCTTTTATCTTTTTCATTCAATTCTCAAAATAGTGTTGCTACTGACCGAGCCAGGTTTGCCAGAACCAACTAAATTAACTCAATGTTCCCACAGTGATACCAATACTAATGACAAGATCAATCATATAACCATGAATTGAAAACTAAAATAAGATATGCAAAAGAGTAAATGATAGAACTTCTCATTAATATTCCATAACAGCAACTCACACCAAGGGATACATAAATATCTAACGAGAGGGGGGACACTTCCATAATGCAAACCATCCTACATGATAACTTCTGTATTCATGATATGACTCTACTAAAAAGGTAAAAAGATAGAAGATAGTGATGTGATACCGTGAGACTCCCACGAGCTTGGAACAAACCAAGGGATGCCAAAACCTGATGACGAATTACTCCTTCGGTGGTAGTGGTCTTCTCTTGTCATCGTCCGACTTCCAAGGTAAGGGCTCCCCATCAACAAAAGACATCGTGGTCTCTAGCATCCTGAAACTTGCAGCAGCACTTATGCGTTTAAACCTAACCTCGTACTCACAGTTTTGATTTTGAACGTCGTAGAGCTGTGCTTGCAGTTGGTTGGTTGTTTGGTGGAGTGAGATTATTTCATCCTTAAGACCAGCAGTCTCCTTTTGGTGCTCGACGATGAGTTCGGAACAAATCTTATGGATGATATCCACTTCGCGTTCCGCCATCTTCTTGTAACTAAAGACTTCTTGCTCCAGTGCTTTCATCCTGTCCTCCAAACTTCCTTCACTTTTAGGGCTTGAACGTCTTTTATCCGTACCTCCCCATCTTCAAGCAACAACTCCTTGGTATGAATCTTCAACTCTCACATGTATGGGTTGATGACTTCCGCCGAGGAATCTTTCTTGGCTGATCCAGAGGAAGACATTGTGGCTCCAAATCTGGGACTCTACCTGTCAGAAACAGATCGAAACAAAAACACGACAAGAACACGATATACGAACCTCGGAAGATCCGGAGGATTATATATTACGAAGTTTTACAACAAAAGGAAGGTACTGGGAGAAAACATGTCGGAGACGGAGTCCGGGGCGGCCACACCACCTACTGGCGCGGCCAGGGGGGCCCACGCCAGGGGGTGGTGTCAGCCACCCTGGCTCCGTTTCCATCCCTCTTTCACTTTGTAGCTTTCCTTGTTGGATAAAAACTGCAAAAATATAACTGGATAGAATTTTCGCGGAACTTTTCTTACCAGAACTGTTACCTATTCAAAATCGGACTCTCCAGGTCTCTGAATTTGGCATTTAGCAGATTCTTCCGGAGTCACCACTCGAATAACATCAATATCTTCATCTTCATACACATATTTCTTGAGTCATGAAACCTTTCACTTTCTTATTACACCATTTTCTCCACTAACCTGGAAATTTCTTTCACACAAAACTTCACACAATTCTCATTAGCAACATTAGTGTATGCGAGGTAATAAACCTTTTAGGTTCAATTTCAACTGAAATCCATCAAAACATAAGCTACTGAAACAAATCCTTCTGAAAATCCAAAAAGAATTCAAAAAAGGAAATCGATTTAAGAAGCGAATGCAAGAGTGGCAAAATCTGTTAAAACATACCAGTAGGTAAAGATCAATTTTTTCGAAAATCTTCTGGTGCTCAAATCAAAAAATTCAAACCTAACAAAAAAGTTAAATAACAACCTGGGGCAGAATCACAAAAAATTACAGCTCAATCCAACATACATAGATCTCTCACGAATTTACGGTGAAGCACAAAAATCTGTTTTGGGACAACAACTTCCCCAAATCTTACTTCTCTCTCATTAGAGGTTGATCTTGACATAAAAACCAAACAAAAAGGATAAGGAGAGGTTATTGCCGTAACAGTAACTTCCAAGACTCAAAGAAACAAAAGGAAACTGAAAGCAAAAAAATATATTGGGTTGTCTCCCAAAAAGCTCTTTCTTTATAGCCATCAAGATGGGCATGATAATTTCAATGGTGCTCACATAAGATATGAATTGAAGTAAAAGAGAGCATCAAGAAGCAAAAATACACATGTTTAAGTCTAACCCACTTCCTATGCAAGGGAATTTTGTAAACAAACAAGTTGTTGAAACCAGAGGCTGCAAGCATAGGAAGTTAAAACAAGTGCAACATAAAGACTTTAAGCATAAAACGAGGAAATTTGATATTATTGAGGTGCATAAGAATAGTCTTCCCTCTCTCATAATAAATTTCAGTATCATGCATAAACTTAATGATATAGCTATCACATGAACCATTGTAGCAATGATCGCTTATCCTAACAGAAAACACAGGGACACTAGCTCTCATAACACTACTTTGTGAAACAATATTAGAAGTATCCTTATAGAGGATAGTGTGTCCATCTTCTACATATTTAGTGACAAAGTCTTTCACATTTGCTATTATAGGTTCATCATCCATTTGTTTATCAGGTTCAACAGCTTTATTTGTACCTTCATTAACCACACTAGCTATCAAAGGATGTTCCTTTATCTTAACTGGGAAAGGCATTTTCTGAATTTAAGGTTCAGGTAAAGCATGATTAGCAGTATAAACTTCAGTATTTCTTGCAGGAACACACTTAGAAATATCTTTATATGGTTCATGATACTTATTACACTTCTTTTTAGGGACTTCAATATAGGAAGCAAAAGCCTTAAAATAAGTTGCAATAGCTTGAGAGTCTAGACCATAAGCATTTTTAATATTTTGAAAGTCATCAGTTCCCATAAAAGATTCAATGCATTCATAATCATAATTTATATCTGACTTTCTTCCTTTGTTATTCTGCCATGCTTCAGCATTTTCTTGAATATGATCTAGAAGATCCCATTTAGCTTCTTCTTCCATGCGTGTAAATGATCCAGCACAAGAAGCATCCAATAAATCCTTACCATGAAGAGAAATCCTTGCATAAAAATTATGGATAATAATATTGTTGGGGAGCTCATGAATGGGACATTTGAGCATTAGTAACTTCAATCTCCCCCAAGCTTGAGCCGTACTCTCTCCATCAAGAGCCCAAAAGTTGTATATTTGATTCCGATCTTTATGAATCTCAGTAGGAGGATAAAATTTTGAATAAAAGAGAGGCACTATTTCCTCCCATTCAAGATCTTGACCATTCTTCAGCAGCTTATACCATTCTTCAGCTCTTCCTTTCAGTGATAATGAGACTAACTTCTTCTTGACTTGATCTGTTGTAATACCTACACACCTGAACAACCCGCATAATTCGTGTATAAAGAGCAAATGATCACCGGGATGGACAGTTCCATCTCCAACATAATAGTTATCCATAACACGATCAATAATTCTTGTAGGTATTTTAAAAGTATCATTCTCAGCAGGTGGTGGTTCATCTACTACCTTAGCAGTGGTAGTAGCATTACGAAATAAGAAACTCAGCGAATTATCCATATTGAAAATAAAGTAACTAACAAAAGTAAACAATATTCATAGTAGAAGTTCCCTTTACCAGTTCCACTCTCCAATAGTGCTTCACTCCCTAGCAACGACGCTAGAAAATAGTCTTGATGACCCACAAGTACAGGGGGTGTATCGCAATATTTTCGATAAGTAAGAGTGTCGAACCCAACGAGGAGCAGAAGGTGTTGGCGAATGGCTTGGAGCAGGAATTCTCTGTAAATACTTAGCAAACATACTTTTAGAGTTTTTTGATAATGCAGGTAAATAAAGTACGAGTAAATAAAATACAATAAGAATAAATGCAGCAAGTGGCCCAATCCTTTCTTTAGCAAAGGACAAGACGGCTGTATTACTTAAGATGACCAAATGTTCTCGAGGACACATGGGAATATCGTCAAGTGCTTTCACTTCATATAGTTGATTAATCTTCTTTAGTTTGCTAAGTGTTGTGTGGGTGAACCTATGCTAATGTACCGACCTTCCTAGGACTAATACATACTTGTGATTATACCCCTTGCAAGCATCCGCAAGTACAAGAAAGTAGTTAAGGTTGAAACCTAACCATAGCTTTAAACTCTAAGACCCTGACGTCCCTTGTGCAATGGTTTCCTAACGGGGGTTCAGGTTTCTGTCACTTCGGCAACCCCTACGATTAGTATCCAAATACACAATGCATTCCACTAGGCCCATATAGGTGAAGTGTCATGTAGTCGACGTTCACATGAAACCACTAGAAGAAATAGCCCACAACTTAAATATCAAACCATTGAATCTTTCTCAACACGATTCCACTACTAACAACATGACTTCTCCCATGTCCTCAAGAAAAAAACGAACTACTCATAAGACATCATATGGATCAAGATCAGAGATGATATAATGATATATAACAATCTGAACATAAATGATAATTCAATGGTTCACTCAATAGCATCAACTACATGGAGTAGTCAACACCGGGAAAGTTTCCCCTAAGTACTATGCAAGATTCAACCCAATTGTTACAGCGGTATGAAGTGGTAATGATGGTGATGGTGGAGATGATGGTGGTGATGATGATGATCCCGATGAAGTCCAGCTTGATGGTGGTGTTGATGGCGACGATCTCCCCTCTCCGGGAAGGAATTCCCCCAGCAGAATTCTGTCTGCCGGAGAGATCTTTCTCTCTCGGTGTTTTCCGCCTCACAGAGGCGGCGGAATATTTCGGTGGTCGCTCCCCGAGTCTTAGGGTTTTGGGAGGATAATATACGCCAGAGGGGAGAGCCTGGAGCGGGCCAGGGTGGCCACTGATGTCTACACACTTCTATTCTTGTAGACAGTTGTTGGGCCTCCAAGTGTAGAGGTTTGTAGAACAACAGCAAGTTTTCCCTTAAGTGGATCACCCAAGGTTTATCAAACTCAGGGAGGAAGTGGTCAAAGGTATCCCCTCTCAAGCAACCCTGCAATCAAGATACAAGAAGTCTCTTGTGTCCCCAACACACCCAATACACTTGTTAGGTGTATAGGTGCACTAGTTCGGCGAAGAGATAGTGAAATACAAGTGGTATGGATATAAGACAACGGTGCCAGAAAATAGCTTGATGGCGTGGAAGAGACTAAAGGCAAACTGAAATAAAGATGGCAGCAAGCAAACATGTAACAGATCTAGTTGCAAATGGTGTTTCAATGCTTAGAAACAAGGCCTAGGGATCATACTTTCACTAGTGAACACTCTCATATAAATATCTTCTCTTCATGATACTACTCTGAACTACTCTCCGGTTGGACACTCTAATCCATGGTAGGGCTATAACAACACTCCTCAAAGTTCGCTTTCCCCATCTAGATAACCCCACACTGTCACCTTGAGCTCTAGATGGTTCCAACAAACACCACAATTTCATAGAAACATCCAACTCCAAATATAACTCATAACAAGTAATTGTAATCTCTAGCCTAAGTGCCACCATGGTGTGCACGCTGTCACTTTCACACACATGGGGAGAGCAGAGATCTATTAAAGCACTTGAGTAGCAAGGTAGATCTACTTGATTACAAAGCTCATGATCATAATATGATCATGCATAGAGAGAGAGATGAACACATAGCTACCGGTAGAACCCTTAGCCTCGAGGAAGAACTACTCCCTCATCATCATGGGAATTAGCAACAGCGATGGAGATGGTGGTGGAGATCGATGGAGATGGCTCCGGGGGCACTTCGGTGGCGACGGCGCTGCGGAACTTTTCATGGATTTCTGATTGACGACCTATGGTTTTTGCATCGGGAGGCATCTTAAAGGCGAAGAGGCAAGGTCAGTGGGTGGCCACGGCGCCTACACCACCTAGTGGCGCGACCAGGGCTAGCCCGCGCCTAGCGGTGGTGTGGACACCCTGTGGCCCCCCTCCGTCTCATCTTCTGGCTCCGTGAGTCTTCCGGTAAAATATCAACTTTGGCTTTTGTCCCGTCCAATTCCGAGAATATTCATTTTCTGGAACCAAAAACAGAAGAAAACAGGCAGCTGGCACTGTGGCATCTTGTTAATAGGTTAGTCCAAGAAAGTGTATAAAAATACTCCAAAGTAGAGATAAAACATAAGAAAGTAGATATAAAACAAGCATGGAACATCAAAAATTATAGATACATTTGCAACGTATCAACATCCCCAAGCTTAACTCCTGTTCGTCCTCGAGTAGGTAAGTGATAAAAAGAAAGAATAATTTTTGAGGTGACATGCACCATCATAAACTTGATCAAAGTATTTGTAATACATTGATAGCTGGGATCATAGTACTTCAACATAGCATGAAACATAAAGTTCTAACTATAAGACATAGCAACTATGTTGTAGCATGAAAAGGTACAAACAAAAGATTCATGAATAACAATGCTTTGAAAGACGTTTGTGTGTTTCACATAAAGAAAACACAATGAGAATGGTATTTAGCTTGTCCCTCATAGTGTAGCAAAACATAAATGCATAGGACACCTTCAAAGTTTATAAGGGTAACTAGATACAAATAGTTTAAGAACAAGCAATATCAAAGTTATGCATCAATCAACAAGTTTTGGGACAATGCACATTAAACTAAGAATGGCCACTATGCTCTCTCAATAGGTGCATAAAGATAGAAGGTGGAGACTCAACATAAAAGTAAAAGAAAGGCCTTCATAGAAGGAAGCAGGGATTCAAGTCTTATAAAGAGCTTCCAAAAATTATGGTACTTATTAGCTTTCAGCTCTCATTGCCCCTATCATAAGCATCTGGAAGTGATTAAGGTTAAAGTGAACAAACTATGGAGTATATGCTTGACAAAGTATAAGTTGGAAATCTCATGTCCCTTGAATACGAGGGCCGCTCCTCATGCTACTCAAGTTTAGTTACCGGTAAGTTCTTGTCATAGTAAGTACATGTGTATCATAGAGAACCGCCAACGGGGTACCCCTTGCCCGATGATACGAAAGAATCCCCATATCAAAATGACAAGGCAAGCATACAACGAGCATCTCAGCAATCTTCTTATTTACCATGGGAAAATGGTGCTTTTTTCTTTCATTCCTCTTTTCTCATATGTCTTTTTTTATTTTTCTCTTTTTGCTCAATATTTGACTCTTTTTTTATAAGAAGAATGCTTCATAGATAGCTCATTATGGTTACGCTGCAGGTTTCCACCATGACAACATGGATTAGACCGGCGGCCTAGGCATTTCTCTAACACATATACATAACTCCATGGACTTACAAGCTCCCCTTTCATTTCACACCGACGACATCCATAGACAAAAGAGCATGATATCAACTAGGTACAAAGTACAAGTGAAATGTTGAAAGCGTTCCCCATGACAGCATGGTTCTGCTAATCCCCAACATATAAGTGAAAGCATATACAATATAGACGACACAATGGTTCAAGTTTATTAAGGGCAAGAAAAGTAAAGTGTGCCATCAAGTTCGCGAGATCTTTAATCACTAGTTTTCTCATAACAAGTTTAATTCGGAATGTAGATAAAAACATGAATATATTTGGAATAGCAAATGCTAATAGGTAGGTATGGTGGACTCTTTGGAATAATTTGGTTTTAGGAGTTGGATGCATGAGTGGAACTCATACTAGGTATGGAGGCTAGCAAAAGACTGGGAGCGACCAACTAAGAGAGCAATAATGGCCATAATAATGCAAAGTGACGAAACATCATTAATTAAAGCATACAGTGATATTACAAGTCGAAAACTAAATGATCATAGAGGCTATGGTGACTTGGTATAGTCTTAACATGGTGTGAGCATGCGCCAAGTTAACCCAAATAAAGCATCAAAGGAGAATACCACAATTCTATGCTTTAATATGCTAAAACAACACATGATTCTTCCAAGGCATATTAAGCAATCTCAATTGTTTATAACATGTCATGCTACAACAAAGATTACTAAGCATAAAGCCAAAACAATATCAAGCATGGCATGACAAAGCATAGGCCACAGTCAAAAACAAGCTCTCTTTAGCACTTAAGCATGAACTTTCCTACTCTTTTTCCAATCCAAACCAAACTATTTGAAAACCAATGCATGAAAGAGGGGGTCCAACCAATTTATTCAGCAAACTAAGAAAACCAAGCAAACTAAAAACCAAAACTAAAACAAAAAAGAAGACGCTCCAAGAACAACACAACTATGCATGAAACAATAAAAATGAAGTGTTTGGAAGAAACCTGGAATTTTTATTGATGAAGTAGGGGATGCCTTGGGCATCCCCAAGATTTGACTCTTGTAGCTCTTGAATATTTCTTAGGGTGACACGGGGGGCATCCCCAAGCTTGAGCTTTTGTCCATTCTTCATCTTATCAAGTTACTCTTCCCTAAACTTTAAATTTTCCTTCATACAAAACTTCACACAATCTTCATTAGCAACATTAGTGTACTCAAGATAATAAGTCTTTTGGTTCAGTTTCAACACGAATAAAACTTCCATTAAAACAAAAGCTACTGTATCACTTCCCTTAAAAAGCTCAATTCCCAAAAGAGAACCCAAAAAGGAATCAATAAGAAGCAAATGCAAATAATGGCAGAAATCTGTCAAAACAGACCAGCAGATAGAAACCAATTTTTTGAAGACCTTATGTTGCTCAAATCGAAAAGTGTTGATCTAACGAAACTTGGATAACAACCTGGGGCAGAAGCACAAAAAATTACAGCTCAAACCGACGTACATATATTTTTCACAAATTTTTACAGCGAAGCACAAAAATCTTTTTCGGGACAACAACTTTCCCAAGCATTACTTCTCTCTCATTAGAGGTTACTCTTGGCACAAAAATCACACAAAAAAGATAAGGAGAGGTTATTACTGAAGCAATAACTTCCAAGACTCAACTAAAACTTTTGGGTTATCTCCCAATAAGTACTTTTCTTTAATGCCTTTAAGTTAGGCATGATAGTTTGAGAAGATGCTCACATAAGAAATATGAATTGAAGTAAAAGAGAGCATCAACAAGAAAATTCAAAGCACATTTAAGTCTAACCCACTTCCTATGCATAGTAATCTTGTAAAGAAACAAGTCATGAAAGCACAAAGCAACAAGCATAGTAAAGCAAAACAAGTGCAACTTCAAGACTTTCAACATAAAGAGGGGAAACTTAATATTATTAAGATGCATAAAACCATGTTTCCCTCTCTCATAATAACTTTCAGTAGCATCATGAATAAAATTAATAATATAACTATCACATGAAACATTCTTATCATGAGCCACATGCATAAAATAATTATTACTCTCCACATAAGCATAGTCATTCTTATTAATTGTGGTGGGAGCAAATTCAACAAAATAGCTATCATTATTATTCTCATCACCATAATCATCAAATATAGGAGGCATATTGTAATCATTAATTTTCTCCTCAATAGTAGGTGGAATAAAAATATCATATTCATCATTGTAATCATCATATATTGGAGGCATAGTATCATCAAAGTAAATTTTCTCCTCCGTGCTTGGGGGACTAAAAATATCATGCTCATCAAAACTAGCTTCCCCAAGCTTAGACTTTTCCATAGCATTAGCAATAATGGTGTTCAAAGAATTCATACTAATAACATTGCTATTAGCATGCAAATAAAGTTCCATAGGTTTTTAAATTTTCTCTTCAAACACTTCATGTCCTAACTCAAGATAAATACTATAAAGCTCTCTAATTTTGTTGTTGTTTTCCATTAAGCCTAACTAGTGAAAATAAAAACAAGAAACAAAAAGATATATTTGTAGAATCTAAAGGAAATAACTTCGAGCACTCACACACCAGCAACAGTACTAGAAGATAGTTTAGTAGCCAGAGGATGTGAGTACCTTTTACCTTACCTCCCCGGCAACGGCGCCAGAAAATAGCTTGATGTCTACACACTTCTATTCTTGTAGATAGTTGTTGGGCCTCCAAGTGCAGAGGTTTGTAGAACAGCAGCAAGTTTTCCCTTAAGTGGATCACCCAAGGTTTATCGAACTTAGGGAGGAAGTGGTCAAAGGTATCCCCTCTCAAGCAACCCTGCAATCAAGATACAAGAAGTCTCTTGTGTCCCCAACACACCCAATACACTTGTCAGGTGTATAGGTGCACTAGTTCGGCGAAGAGATAGTGAAATACAAGTGGTATGGATATAAGACAATGGTGCCAGAAAATAGCTTGATAGCGTGGAAGAGACTAAAGGCAAACTTAAATAAAGATGGCAGCAAGCAAACATGTAATAGATCTAGTTGCAAACGGTGTTTCAATGCTTAGAAACAAGGCCTAGGGATCATACTTTCACTAGTGAACACTCTCATATAAATATCTTCTCTTCATGATACTACTCTGAACTACTCTCTGGTTGGACACTCTAATCCATGGTAGGGCTATAACAACACTCCTCGCTTTCCCCATCTAGATAACCCCACACTGTCACCTTGAGCTCTAGATGGTTCAAACAAACACCACAATTTCATAGAAACATCCAACTCCAAATATAACTCATAACAAGTAATTGTAATCTCTAGCCTAAGTGCCACCATGGTGTGCATGTTGTCACTTTCACACACATGGGGAGAGCAGAGATCTATTAAAGCACTTGAGTAGCAAGGTAGATCTACTTGATTACAAAGCTCATGATCACAATATGATCATGCATAGAGAGAGAGATGAACACATAGCTATCGGTAGAACCCTTAGCCTCGAGGAAGAACTACCCCCTCATCATCATGGGAATCAGCAACGGCGATGGAGATGGTGGTGGAGATCAATGGAGATGGCTCCGGGGGCACTTCCCCGTCCTGGCAGGGTGCCGGAATAGAGACTTTTTGTCCCCCGAATCTCCCCATCGGTGGCGGCGGCGCTGCGGAACTTTTCGTGGATTTCTGATTGACGACCTAGGGTTTTTGCATCGGGAGGCATCTTATAGGCGAAGAGGCAAGGTCGATGGGCGGCCAGGGGCCCACACCACCTGGTGGCGCGGCCAGGGCTAGCCCGCGCCTAGGGGTGGTGTGTCCACCCTGTGGCCCCCCTCCGGAGAATATAATTTTGCGGCCCGAAAGTTGGGGTTCCTAGGCAACACGGTACCCAAGTTGCTTACAATCAGCTACGTTTCCCAAAGTTGGCGTGCCAAATACTCAGAGTGTCTTTTTCGGCATGAATTCAACTTTACATTTCAATACAAAATATCAGGCTAATGACAGTCAAGTTGGGCCCCCCTGTCGGCTTTCGCCGTTATGTCGCTGCCGTCGTGGCTGCCATGTAGGCTTGCAGCGTTGGTGCATGCATCCTTTACGCGTCTTCTTCTTTCCTCCGGGGCGACAACATGTGGTCGCGGCCATGGCGGCGGAGCTAGGACTTGGACGGACTTTCTCGGCCCCGTTCTCCTCCCCATCCCGAATCAGAGCTCGCCCTCACCATGGCCACACCCATGGCATGGTGCGGGGACGGGAATTCATTCTCTGGTGAGATCTGTCACCATGCCGACCATGCTCGGTCCTGTTGGCCTCCTCCAGAGTCCGAGCTCACCGTCACCGTGGTCGCACACGCACCAACCATGGCGCCTTCCTCTCCAAACCCCAAAGCCGCATCCACCCAGTTCGGCACAACGCCAACAAGGTGAAAATGCATCAAGTTTTCTTCTTGTGATTGTAGAAAAACATGTATGAACCGTGGCCGTAGCATACTCTAAAAATGTACACGTATGTTGTTTACTAGATTTTCATTTGAAATTAGTAGCTCCGTGATGACAAAACATAGAGAAACCTAAATGAAATGACGATGACGACCATGTTCTGTACTTTGCATTGCATCAACAAGTGCTCGCTGACGAAGCAAGTTACCAAGAGAGTGGAGTTCATCAGCCATTGCCAAAAAATATGTGAACAAATCAATGAGCGATTCAATGCAAATACGCGCAGAAAAGCTAGATCCATGTCATTAATCATCAATAGGTGGCACATTCTAGTGATGCGTTCAAATGCTTACACCATGTATCATTTGCTTGAAGTGGTTGTTATCCTGAGCAAAAATGCCTAGTATGCACATTACCTTTGTATGTTTTATGCTGCAATTCTGTTGTTATGGGCGTTGAAAGAAAAGCTGGATTTCACTGAATATTACGCAGTTAGGCCTAACTTAGTCTTACACAAATAAGCACAGCTTAGTCTTTACACAAATAAGCGTAACTAATGATAAAGATAAAGACAAATGGTTCATTGGATCTGCCAGTATGAGCACTAGGTCCCTGGAGATGGTGGTATCGTCGGAACGAACCAGAATGCTGCGTTTGGCCGTCTGGCATTCTCCATCAAATCGTATGACCCCACTGATGAGCCAATTATAGGCCCCCTCCCCCTGACGTGGATTCGTCTCCAAGTTGGATCTGGAGTGTCAACATGATAGGCACGTGAGTGTGCAGCAAACACACAGTCTGCTATAAACACTGGAAGTGCTGGCACCTCAGCAACAACACCAGCATGTTCTTCCTAGACTCCGGTAGCAGCCTCAGCAGGTATTTTGTCAGGTTCACCAGCAACAGCCTCAGCAGGTATTTCGTTAGCTTCACCAGCAGTAGCATTAGCAAGTATTTCGTCAGCTTCACCAACAACAACATCACCAATTATTTTGTCAGCTTCACCAGGAGCAGCAGCAGCTAGTTCTTTGTCAGCTCCACCACCACCAACACCAGCAGCAGTAGCAGCAGCATCAGGAGCCAGGGCCGCCTGAGCAATTACTGGTTCAACAGCTCTAGGGGCTCCGACAAAGAAAGGGTAGTTGATCCCAAGAAACACAGATTGTCCCTTCAGATTGTCGACTCTACTCCAGACTTGCTCTACTGGGTCTTTGGATGGGCATGCAGACCTCGAGAAAACGTGATACCGCAGCGATGGGTATGAAGAAAGTTGTGTCCCCATATGTTCTATTGTATCACCAACATTGTTTAGTGCTCCCCTGGTATGAATCCACATGAGTTCATCATCCTGTTCCGTTTCGCCTTCGAGAGGTGCCAGGAACTAGCACCGTGTGCCAAGTTCAGCATCTGCTACTGCATCTTCGATGACCGGAGCTGGAATGATGCGCGGGGATGCGTGGGTACCTGCATGTTACTTACAACCAGTAAGCAGAATTTTGAATGGGATTTTACATGCTATATGAGACCATGACTCACCCCAAATGGACGGCTCCCAAACACGCACGTCGCCGCTAGGTTCAGTGACTGCATAAATGCGTTGCAGTTTGTACGAAGAGTAGCTGTAGGTGAAGACAGCGTCGACATACTTATCCGGCCACAGGAAGTCATCGCGCAAGACTGTCCATTCCTTGTCTTCTAGGCATCTAATTAATGTGATTGCCTTGTCGAACACCGCTAAGAGGTCGTACTCCCAGGTCTTCCGCGCCTCTCCCGCAGTCTATGTGGGAGCTATACCTTCTAGAGGTCAAGTTCTGCCTTGTTGAACCTATAAGCGAATTCGGAAATGGGCGGCGACCACCCGTTGTTGAATGCAGTAATGCCGACACCCTCCAAAGATGGCAATGTAAGTCTCAACGATCTTTAGCCATTTTTTAGAGTCCAAGTACTCCCATCCTGTGATAAAAGGACCAGCCACTCGCCGTTTCCACCCACCCAGTTCTGGTCATCTTCCATTTCCGTCTCTTCTTCTTCCTTGATATTCACCACTACTGATTCGGACCACTTATCCAGCAGCATCAGTTTTGCATGAATATTCTGTAGAGTTTATTGTCAGTTTGTATAATCACCTAGCATGGATTCCATTGCAAATAGAATTTGACAACTGGACCTTCAGATTAAAGTACACAAAATATCGCCTAAATACGAGTGTCTACTCAGATATCGCCTAAATTGTGCCTGTGTCACTACGAAGATACCCAATATATGGAGTAGGAGCAGAGCCCCCAGAACAAACTGCTGACGATGATCATAAACATCTCGGGGCATAACAACCTTAAATCGTCTAATCTGTTTGTTTTTATTTTAGGAAACAAAATATCACCTAGCAGGCATTCCATTGCAAATCGAAATTGACAACTCGTCTATCACCTAAAGTAAGACTGTGTCACTATGAAAATACCAGAATATCAGGTACGAGCAGAGCTTCCGCTGTACAGAATAGTCTTAAATGGTTCGATTTGTTCAAATCGCGCATGCACACAACACGTTTGATGAAAGGAACATAGGATTCCGATGAGAGTTCAGCATATATGAATCAACGATATGACTGAACGAATAAGCTAGATACTGGAACTTACATGGCCATCATGGTCGTTTGGCCATTTGCTGTTATCGGGGTAAAGAAGGCCTGGCGTGCCGAACGGTTGTTCGTCCATGTCCCGCATCGTGAAGCGGTAGCCAGGGATGCAGCGAGCGAGGCGGCCGACAGAGATGATGTCCAACCCCGAGGCGATCCTCTGCACGTTCGCGGCACTTAGGTTCGTCCATCCCCGATCCTCGTGGTGGCGGTCGCCCTGGCCATCCGCGTCGTCGTCGCATGCCTTTCGCTTCAGCCTGCTGCTACCCCAAGCTCTACCCATAGTGGCAAATGGAGTCTGGAATCTGGTAGATTAATGGAGGCATTGTGATAAGGAGGCGGATGGATTCGAGAGGGGATGGAATCAGGGATGGGGGCAGTTGTTCGAGTGGGGAGTGAATCTGCAAGGAACCGCCGCCGCCACCGGTTCTCGTCCGCGTGGAAGACAAGGAAGGAGGGCGTAATTATTGAGGGTGGGCACCGAAACCGTCTAGAGGAAGTGAAAAAAATAAATCGTAAGAGAGAGAAATGTGCGGCTCGCCTGTTAGTGAGTGAAGGTCGGCATGCACAAATGTGCCTACGTTTGACTTGGATCATGCATGGCAGATCTCGATTCCACCGCATGCAAGTGGCGCAGAACAAATTTTAGGAAGCGCTAGCGTCGACGTGTAAAACCACCGTTTTTATCCACCTTCATCCTACTACGAACGGTCGTGCACCATTCCAGATATTGGTAAGGGCGGTTCCAATCTTTCACTTCTCCATCTCATTTCCTCCTCCACGGCCTCATCGTCTTTCTCCTCCATAGCCTCATCCATTTCCTCCACCACCTCATCACCCTCTTCCTCTGTATCCTTTCCCTCTTGCCTGTAGTCATGGACTCTTCGGACATCCAAAACGATGGCAGGCAAGAAACTACGCACTTCGACATAGAAGTACATGGCGGGAAGAAGATCGATGTCATCTACACCACCGACCCTCAGACGGTGAGGAACACTCTGAATAATTACACGAGTTGGCTGCAGTTCAAAGAAAACAGGTTCATAGGTATCAACCTCGAGTACAACCATGATCACCATAGGATCGTCGTGGTGCAACTCTCCATGAAGAGGCACATCCTCGTATACCAGCTTTTTTGCGAGAACGGGGCTGACGGGATTTGGTAGACTTTGCTGTATTTTTGTTCCTAAACGATCTGTTTGCAAAAGTTATTGCTATATTATTTGTCTGAATTTAGTTTTATGCAGGTGGGGCAAAAGCATTAGGGATCTATTTCATGACTTTCTCGTGAAGTAGCACATAACATTTACTAGTGTTGAGGACACGAATGACACTAAACTGCTTGAAAGCCCGACTGTCAACATTAGAATCCCAAAGGAGTGCAGAGTGGACATCTAGGAAATTTACTGGATCCCAGAGACGAAGGGCAGCAAGACCGGGATGGCCGCTCTTGCCTCCGAACTCATCGACCCGTGGTATGCTGACATGAAGGGCAAATTGTCGAGATGTTCGTGGAGGCGTTTAGGGCACGATTACTGGGAAGATAAGCCACTTTCTGAACCTAATCTGAAGTACGCTGCAATTGACGGGTATGTTAGCCACGAGTTGTACCGCCAGATTGTAAAATCTCATTCTAGGCATCGCATCATTGAACCACCACCAAGGCAGGTTGTTTGCCCCAGATGCCGGAGTGTAGATGAATCTACAAGCTGGGGCAAGCGATCGAAGGAATCCTGGGATCGGTTGCCTTCTCCAATAGGCTGGGATGTAGACTTTTAGTGCATGATTGTTGTGTTTATGAAAACATGTTATTTCAGAAGTACACTATGTGAGCAATTACGAACTTCTATGTATTACCTTTGTCAAACTATAATCTGGGTTTGGTTATGACTGTATCCTTCGCTATAATCTGGGTTTGGTTATGACTTATGACTGTATCACACCTTATGCATGTCAGTCCTGGATTCTGCCGCAAGCAAATGGCACAAACAGAATTTGTAAGAATGAATGTTGAGCATACAAAAGGGGGAATGTAATTCATACAGGTTAAGTAGCTAATAGCACAAGGATCATACGAGCTTGGTTATTACACATAGAATTCTTAGAAAATACATGCAAGATAAAATAAATGCGAGATAAAACTAGGAACGAAATGCGAAACTAGTAGTGGTAAACAGCACACTCACCCTCCCGCCAGATCCTGTTGAGCATCTCGTAGCAGACATACGCGTCCCTGGCTGTGTACTTGATCGCATCGTAATCCAGGTGCCTCCACTCCCATCGCTCGTGCAGGTGCTTCGGGAACTCGACTTTCATGCCGGCTTACTCGCGGTCGATGATGTCGGCAGCGAGTCTAGCCATGCCGGCTTTCCCCGTACCACCATCCGGGTACCTCCACAAACGTTGGAGATCGATGTGATTGACGACATGAACGAGGAGATCACGCTCTAGCTTCGGAGTGTCGTTCTTGATGTCGACGCTGGCGAAGTAGATCTCCCTCCTGTGTAGGAACTCGCGAAGCTCCGGGCATACATATTTGGCCCTACATACGTGGTATAGGAGGCAGTGTTTGCGCATGGATAGCTGCAAAAGCACCGTCCTCTTCCTATCTCCGGTATACTCGAGGTCAAGGCCGACGATCTTGTACCTATCCATCGGCTCCTATAGTCACCGCTCGTACATTGCGATGACCTTGGCGACCTCCACTGACGCATTTGTGTGGACGACCGTCAACTTGGTGGTTCCATGGGCGGTGTCGGTGTACTCGTCGGTGAAGTCGCTCCTGTCGCGCGAACACGCCATACTCTGCGTCCATGGAAGCAACTAATGCAGCGATGGTGGCCTAGGGTTGGTAGCGGTGGCTGGGACTGGGCATGACGGTGGAGTGATCTGTTGCGGTGGTATGGCCCGGCGGAGATGGTGCCTGCGGCAGCGTCGATGGTTCTTGCGGTGGCTGCAGCGGTAGCGGAGGGCGGCGGAAGGAATGAGTTGGGGATTTTTGCATAGTGATGTGCTGAGGAGACGGAAGGCGATGCTTAAATTGTGTTTACCAATATTCCGGTCATACCCATGTGGAAGCAAGTTTGACCAGGCGCGCACAGTTGGTTTCCAATCCTAGGGATTAAATTTGGCGTCCGTCCCGGTAGGCGATGGGATGGGTGTGCGACATGGCTTTGGCGTAGCAGAGACTGGTCACGTAGACCACCGTCCCGTTGCTGATCCGCAGCGGGTGCACGGTGCTGACACGACGTAACATGATAGGACAGAAGGAAGTGTACATCTATTATTCCTAATAAGTTTAAAAAGTGTAAGCATAGACATGGACCTAGCATCCCTGCACCCCGGGGCAGCCGCCCAGCCGATCAGGCCTGTCGATTGCGCAAAGCTTGTCCAGAATTTGCCAAAATGAAGCTCGTTTGCCCATTCTTCTATAAGTTTCTTTGTAGGCCACTTGTGTAAGCATGCACGATCAAGCAACTTTGCAACACACATGTCGGTGTCGTCGGATTGATGACAAGTACGCCATGAGGGGGCCCTCGACGCGTGCGGAAGAGAGGGGTGTGAGACGTATGGTATTCCGGGACGGTGAGCACACAAGTTTACCCAGGTTCGAATCCGCCGGCTTTGGACAGATCCTACTCCTGCTAGCAATCCAGTAATACGGTAGAGCCGGAATATGGGTTACAAGGGTTTCGCCTGTGCGAGTTGAGATTGTAGACTATTGAGGGTGCCCTAAAGGCTCTCCCTAGGATGGCTTATATAGATATCCGGCCGAGGGTTTACAAAAGAGATCTATCCGGCTAGGACTAAGAGTCGGTTACAGAGTACATCTTGAACTACAAGTAACATTATGGGCCTAAGTCGGTAAGTCTTCGAGGCCTTCCCATAGCCGTATTGGACTCTGTCTTTCTCCCTGTCTGGGCTGCCCGTGAAGCAATGCTCTAACCCGAAGTGGGCCACCCTGGTCAGTGAGGAACTGTGAGGATACCCGGAAAGTATATGCCCAACAGCAGCCCCCGGAGGCCTCCAAGATCCAAAGTCGGATTTATCATCGTCTAGCTTAATCTTCGGCTTGCAGAATCTTGAAGGGTTCCTAAAACTTCACAACAAAAAATACGATCCGGGTCTTAAAAAATAAGTCGGACCTATCAACAGGTTACTCGGATTTTCCAGCTTGATTTCAAACTAAGCCGGAATTTGGTCTCTAACGCCACCTGACACAAGTCATGGTCAAGTCACGTCATCTGACAAGCATTCCGTCAGCACGACCGTTGGTGGGCCTGCGGTTCACGGAACCGAGGCGCCGTTTCAATGCGTGCGGGGAGATTGAGGCGACGTAATCATCGCGTGGGACCTTCCCAGTTCCTTCCACGACACGTGGTGGTCATACTGTAGCATTTGCACGAATCTTGGCGCAGTTAGGTGAATATAAGGGGTTAGGATTTCCTCCTTCTCCTTTCACCAGTCCTTTGCCTTTTCCTCTCCTTCCAATCTCCCTGCGCACATAGAGCTCCCTCGTTCATCCCCCAAAAACTCCCAGCACCGCCCCTTTTAGGTCAACTGCTCACCGGAGAAATGGCTTCATCTTCCTCTTCCGGCTTAGCGGCAGCGGCGACGATGGAAGCGGTGGCAGAGAAAGAGAGCTTTCGTGGGCTCTAGATTCCTTGCACGCTCAACGACGAGGGTCTCAAGAACGTGGAGAAAGAAGGGCTCCTCCGCGCCGACGACTGGTGGAGTGGCTTCGGGGAAACGGTCCCCAACCCGCGCGACGGCGAGCGGGTCCACTTCGGCACCCACCTCGACAGAGGTTTGTCGTTTCCTCCCTTGGAGTTCTCTTCTCTGAGGTGATTGATCATTACGGAGTTCAACTCCATCATATTCCTCCCAACTCTCTTTTAGAGATGAGCGCGTATGCTTCATTGTGTGAGGGCTTTCTCGGCATTAGGCCGAGTTTGACTCTATTCCGGTACTATTTTCATGTCCGGAGAAACTCCATTACCGCCGGTGTTCCTTACATCACCGTCACTATTAGTTTTTCGCTTAGACACGAGTGCGCGTATCCCAAAATTTTAGCTAGTGACTCGGTCAAACAATGGCCAGCCACGTTTTTCTATCATAGGGATATTCCGGCTCCCGGCAAAGCCACTACTTCACCCGCTTTCATCGACGGAGCTGCCATGGCCCAACCATCCTGGGACGAGGCTGCTCCGGCTCTCAACGACGATCTGATCCTCGCTAAGAGGCGGATCAAATACTTGATCAAACACAAGGGTCTGAAGGGCTCCGACTTAGTCCAATGCTAGGTCTCACGTCGGATCCAGCCCCTTCAGTACCACGGGGATCGACTGATGCACTCCATCACGTCATCCAAGAAAGACTCCCTCCGCATCAGCCCCAAAGCCTACACCACACAGGGCTACATAAGCCAAGTCAAGTGGCTGATTAGGGAGCGGATCGAGAGGAGAATCCCAGAGGTTTCTCTGGATATGCACACAGCGGATAACCCCGTAGTGGTAGTAAGCTTCCATCAATACACCTTTTCATGTGTTTCAATATTTTGAGTTATAGTGCAATGCTGATATGTTTTCTTCTTTTTAGCTTACTGACCTCCCCGAGTCGGAACTTGCTCCGCTCGAAGGATATCCTCTAGAGTTCTCTCAGGAGGTAGAAGTGGTCCCATTGCCGGACCTTGTGCTCAAGAAGCGCAAAGCTCCGACAGTGGCTGTCGGCACAAAGGAGGTGCCTGTCGTGAAAAGGTAACTTTCAATCACAATTTCCGCCTTTGTACCTTACTCGAATTTCTTTCTGAGATGTAATGTTTCCGACTTTACTACATTCTCAGAGAAAAACCGCTCATCAAGGGCAAGGGGAAGGGAATTTCTTCGAAGCCCCTGCGATAGACAAAGCTCACCATAGCTTCTCCTGCCGTGGCTCCTCCGACTCCTGCCCCTCAACCTTCTGCAACGCCGGTGACCATTCCTTCCCCGGTCGTCATAGAAGATCCGGCTCCTTCGACGGAGCCTGCGATCCTTGAATCGCGAACTGACGTCACCATGGGTGAGTCAGATCTAGATAAGGGTGAACCCTCTTTGGGTAATGATCCCTTGGCAGAAACCTTCACCGAAAACCTCATGAGCAATCCGGGACTTGCCATGTTTGGCCTGTCCCGAAAATCTGCTGAAGAGATCCAGCGGATCGCCAGGCAATGCCTGGAGAAAAGAACCTTATCTGCCGAAGAAGAAGCGCAAGAAGCAGAGGACGTCAAGTTCTCCGACCTTCTCGCCCAGGTGTGCCTTCGCGACGAGAGGATTAGGACTGGTAAGCTTCCAACAGCCCCAGTGATTCCTCCGACTCTCGCCGAGAAGGTGGCCGTTGAAGTGAACGTGAGTTTGGATAAACTCACTCGCGAACAATATGTAAGTCGGAATTCTAACTCCTGTTTTTCCTTTATTTTGTATCATATCCTCTATCCCCCAAGCATGAAGTAGGATATATAATCCGGGTTTATGCTTCATTAGGATGCCAAAGAATGAACTAGTGTAGCCCCCAAGGCTCGTGCTGATATTAGCAAAAATATTAGCCCGAGTCTTAAGTAGCTTTCTGACTTTGGGTATTCTGACTTATAGAAAGTATGTTCCTATAACCAGGATTTATTGAAGAATGTCTGCGATAAGCAGAGAGAGATCAAGGCTCTCCGACTTAAAAATGCTAAACTTAAAGTTGCCAAGGATGAGGCCAAAGGTGAACATTCTGAGACTCAAACCTTGTCTTTGTATTTTCAATGTCGAATTTGTTCTGAACTGTTATTCTTTTTGACTTACAGCGCTAGTGAAACAATCCTGTGCCATGATTGAAGAGGCCGAGAACCTCAAGACCTTGGTGGTGGAGAACAAGGAGCTTCTCCAAGAGTTGGATCAGCTCAAGGCGGATCATGAAAAGAGCATTGCTCAAGTCCTTGAATCCTCCTCCATGGCTACTGAAGAGCGTGATCGCAAGATCGCTACTCAAGATAAAACAATCTCGGACCTCAAGAATGAACTTAGCAGAGAGAGGGACCTGTCCCAGGCGCTCTGGGATGAACTCTAGAGTCTCCGGGAGGAGAAGACCAAAATTGACGACGTCATTTTCGGTACGTTCCATCTGTCTGACTTGTCTTTTTCTTCGACTTCTATCAATGTCGGATTTTTCTTGACTTGTTTTGTGTATAGGTCCTCTGAATTTGACGGACTCTTCCTCCACTGAGCCCCATACCCACCGGCTTACCCAAGTCAGTGACCTACTTCATGACTTCCGCCAATACCTTGAGGACATCGGCGAAGCTCTCAAGATTCCGGACATGCCTAGCATGTCGGATTTTCAGGTGCGGGACAAGGCAAAGGAGATGCCGCAACTTGTTCAAGATTGGAACATGTCCTACGCGTGGACTGCTGCGCAGAACACTCTCACCATGGTCATGAGCCACCATGGAAACATGGAAATATGGAAAGTGACCAGAGGGTACTGCAAAGTAGATGAAGACGGCCAGGAGCAGGACCTTCAAGCCATCATGCACTCCTGTGCCGGATATGGGTGTCACATTGCTGACCTGACCAGCTACGAGATCCCCTTCTTCACCCGCGTAGATACTCCGCCTCCTCCTCCGGAAGAATCATTAGAAGTTTCCAACGATGAACGCACCACCTCGGATGCGGACATGTCGGAACGATATCAAGGCGGGATTTCCAGCGAGCCGGCAGCTCCTTCATCTCCTCCTGCATCATAAATTGCCAGAAATATTTGTATTATCCTGAAAAATCATGATGCGTCTGTAATTGTAAAGTACTATGATTTTGCTAGTGCTAAGCTTTTGATCTATTCATCACTTTTGGCTTTATTTTTTTGTGTGCCTGAAATGTTTACATAAGCACTTGTACTTTTTCGTCTATACTTATCGTTTATCTGGCTTTCCGCCTCGTCCCTTTCGTGGGCCGGCTAAACTTCTGCCAGAAACTGTGCCGAGCAATGGAGCTCAATTGCTAAACCAGTTTAAACTCGGAAACAAAGCCGGCTTCCAGTACCAACAATTCACTACTCGTAAAATGCCCACATCCAGCAATCAGACAAATAACTAAAGTAAAGACTAGAAACTTTAGAGTTAAACCCGAGGGTAGCAGTTTTAGAATCGGAAATCTAAACCAGAACGAACATGAGCATAAAGTACTTTCAAGCATTTTGGGATTTTCGACTATGACATGATCATTCAGAAATAAGATGGTAAAAACTTCTCAGAAAAATTTGAGGCAACCAAAACTTTTATTTCTCACAGAACATGTACATATATATGATTACAAAGAAGGATAAACTAAGAATAAAAGGGACGTAGCTGAGCAATGTTCCACGGTCTGTCTAACTCATCCGGATCAGTACTGCCTCCAGCTCTCTTTCTCTTCTTAGTAGCAGGTCTTTCTTTGACTGGCCTCATGTCAGTTAAGTAGTACGATCCATTATGCAATACTCGACTAACTAAAAAGGGCCCTTCCCATACTAGGGAAAGTTTGTGCTTTCTTTGTTGCACAAGCCGGAGAACCAAATCACCTTTATTGAAAGATCTATTTCGGACTCTCTGGCTATGATACTTGCGTAACATCTGCTGATAGGCTGTAGATCTCATTTCAGCAACGACGTGAACTTCTTCGACTAAGTCGAGATCATTTTGTCGAGAAATCTCGGCATCCTCTTCAATATACGCGGCCACTCTAGGAGAAGTGTGAATCAAATCACTAGGAAGAACTGGTTCTGCACCATAGACCAAGAAGAAAGGTGTGTATCCGGTTGACCTGTTCGGAGTCATTCGTAAACTCCATATTACAGAGGGTAATTCCTCTGCCCAAGCCCCCGCAGCACGTCGTAGTGGTGCTTCGAGTCTCAGTTTCAGGCCTTGTAGGATTAAACCATTTGCTCTTTCGACTTGTCCGTTAGCTTGTGGATGTGCGACTGACGCAATGTCAAGCCGGATATTTTGCTCGTTGCAGAATTCAGCTAATTCTCCCATAGAGAAGTTACTCCTGTTGTCCGTGATAATGCTATGTGGATAACTGTACCGGATTATAACATCCTCGACAAATCTTTTGGCTGTTGCTCCATTACAACTAGTGATAGGTTTAGCCTCAATCCATTTGGTGAATTTATCCACCATCACTAAGAGGTGAGTAAATCCACTTGGAGCTCGTTTAAATGGTCCTACCATATCAAGCCCCCAGACCGCAAAAGGCCATGTTATAGGTATTGTTCGCAGCTGATCAGCCGGAACATGAGCTTGTTTGGCGTACTTTTG
This sequence comes from Avena sativa, assembly GCA_916181665.1. NCBI lineage: Eukaryota > Viridiplantae > Streptophyta > Magnoliopsida > Poales > Poaceae > Avena > Avena sativa. Next base: position 693,487,962 of record OV702289.1, read on the forward strand.
GCAGCCTTTGCACGTCTTGACTAATCGTTCGGCATCTGCCTGAGCTATAAGCCAAAAAATCCGTGTCTAAAAGCTTTTGCCACTAAAGATTTGGCTGCAGCGTGGTGACCACACTCGCCTTCATGGATTTCCCTTAAGATTTCCACTCCTTCTTCTGGAGATACACATCGCTGAAAACCCCCAGAAACACTCTGTTTATAGAGCTCACCTTTAACAATAGTATAGGCTTTTGCTCGTCGGATAATCTGCCGGCTCAGCACCTCGTCTTCGGGTAATTTGCCATCTACCAAGTAATCGAGGTAGGGTTGAGTCCAGCTGGGAATCACGGCCAGAACTGCTATCAAAGGTGAGTCGGATATTTTTTTTTGATGAACAGTGTGAGGGAACCCCCGCAGTAATTTTATTAAAAGAATGTTCTCAGAGATACATATATACACAAAACCCTATTTACAAAGAAATACATAATTACAACAAAGAGTCAATCCATTGTGAAAATTCAGCTGTATGCTTGTCTTTCACTCTATGCACATGCAGAGTGACCTCATGAATAAACTTCCTTCACCAAGCCCCAAAGGAAGGCTTCACCTTTTCAAAAATTGCCTCATTTCTCACCTTCCAAATATGCAAGCACCCAAGGATGACAACCTCCATGAATAATGGTTTTGTGAATTTCTTTTTGGCAGATAAAAACATTAGCTCCATAGAATCCTTCTGATCCCATTCCACTTGAAGATATGCCCAAACTCTTCTACTAAAGTTACATTCAAAGAAAAAATGCTCCCAGTTTTCAATTGCCTGTATGTGACACAGCTCACATGTGTGGTTACTAGATACATTCCAATGCCTTCTTCTTAACATATCTCTGGTATTGAGTCGATCACTTATCAACAACCAAGCAAACACTTTAATTCTAAGAAGCACTTTGCTTTGCCATATCTAGGAATGCACTTTATTGGTCAAGATATTCCTGAATGTGAAGTTGTAGTATAAATTGGCAGTGAAAATTCCATCCTTCCAAATTGTTTTCCAGGAGTCATTGCATTCAGTCTCAAGATATCCAGGAATGCACTTTACTGGTCAAGATATTCCTAAAGGTGAGTCGGATTTGGTCGGATATTCCTCATCTACTCCCTTTATTGAGGGAACTTTGAGGTGCTCTAAAAAAGCGCCATCCGGGACCTCTTTCCGTGCAGAACCTATTCGAGATAGTGCGTCTGCTTCCTCATTTTCTGCTCGAGGAATATGTTGAACTTCAAATCCTTCGAACGATTTAGATAGATCATCCACAACAGCTTTATATGCTGCCATGTGCTTATTTGCATTACAAATATCCAACACTTGTTGAGCAACAAGATCCGAATCTCCGTAACACAACAAACGTCGGATGCCAATATCCTTAGCAATCCGGATTCCATGCAGCAGTGCTTCATACTCGGCAATATTGTTTGTCGCTGTGAAGTGGATCTGCAACACGTATCAAAGTTTATCTCCTTGGGGTGACTTGAGCACCACGCCAACCCCCGAGTGCCCGCGAGCCTTAGACCCATCGAAGAAGAGGGTCCAATATTCTGACTCAGGAAGGATCATGTTCTCCTTCGTCTCCGTCCAATCAGCGACAAAGTCGGCGAGGATCTGGGATTTGATTGCTGTCCGAGGTTTATACTCAATGTCAAAAGCTGAAAGCTCTATGCCCCATTTGGCGACGCGTCCTGTGGCGTCACTGTTGTTGATTATATCTCTCATGGGAGCTGTGCTCACCACAGTAATTGGATGCTCCTGAAAGTAGTGTCGTAACTTACGGGATGCTAGAAAAACACCGTAGGCCAATTTTTGATAGTGCGGATACCGCTGTTTTGACTCTGTTAGGACTTCACTGACAAAGTAAGTCGGACGCTGCACCAGGTGCTCCTGATTTTCCTCTGGTCTCTCCAGTACCATGACGATACTAACGACCTTACTTGTCACAGCAAGATAGAGCAACATCGGTTCCTAAGGTTCCGGCGCTGCAAGGATAGGAGCAGATGAGAGTACCTTTTTCAGGTCTTATAGTGCAGCTTTAGCTTCATCAGTCTAAACAAAATCCTTGGTCGTTTTCAGGAGTTTGTATAATGGTGCGGCTCTTTCGCCAAGCCGGCTTACAAATCGACTGACTGCAGCGATGCAGCCAGTTAATCTTTGTACGTCCTTCGGGGGAGTTGGCCTGGAAATATTGAGTATAGCCTTGATTTTTTCCCGGTTCACCTCTATGCCTCTTTGAGACACGATGAAACCTAACAATTTTCCGGCTGGTATTCCAAAGAAGGACTTCTTCGGGTTAAGCATGATGTTGTATTTTTGTAGGTTGGCAAATGTTTCCTCCAAGTCAGAAATCCACATTTCCTTCTTTTTGGACATTACTGCAATATCATCCACGTATGCATGTACATTACGTCCGAGTTGGTCATGGAGGCAACGCTGCATCGTGCGCTGGTACGTAGCTCCTGCGTTCTTCAGCCCAAAGGGCATCATAAAAAAGCAGAAGGTTCCAAAGGGGGTTATGAATGAAGTTTTGACTTTGTCAGATTCCTTCATCCGGATTTGGTGATAACCGGAATATGGGTCGAGAAAATAGAGGAGTTCTGAGCCTGCTGTAGAATCGATGACTTGATCAATTCTAGGCAGCGCGAACGGATCTTTTGGACAAGCCTTGTTCAAGGCAGTATAATCAACACACATCCTTAAATCAGTGGTGTCCTTTTTAGGGACCATTACATGATTGGCCGACCACTCAGTGTGGATAACCTCTTCTATGAATCCGGCTAACTCGAGCCGTGCTAGTTCCTTAGCTATTGCCTTACGCTTTTCATCGCCAAATCATCGTAGGGACTGTTTGACAGGTTTAGCGTTCCGGTTTACATTTTAGAGAGTGCTCGGCAAGTTCCCTAGGTACTCCGGTCATGTCAGATGGCTGCCATGCGAAGATATCTTGATTTGCTTGGAGGAACTTGACGAGCACGCTTTCCTATGCGCTACCTAGGCCTACGCCTATCTGGGTCACCTTGGAGGGGTCATCATCCTTCCATGACGTCTTCTTCGTCTCTTCTGATGCCTTGAACTCTGGATTTGGCTTTGTCACCTCCTTCTTCGTTGCGGGCATCTCGGATGGATCTATGCTCTTCTTGATCTCCTGGTACTCCTAGGCGTGCAGGACGGCTTCAGCAAAGGCGGCATTTCCATCCTCGCACTCTTGCGCTTTCTTCGGGTCTCCCCTAATGGTGATCACGCCGTTGGGACCTGGAATTTTCATCATATTGTAAATGTAACATGGACGAGCCATAAAAGCCCAGTAAGCCGGACGTCCAAATATAGCGTGGTACGCGCTCTTGAACGGGACCACTTCGAAGGAAAGTGCCTCCGTCTGATAGTTTTTTGGAGTTCCAAAGGTAACATCCAAAGTGATCTCTTCCAGGGAATTAGCTTGTATTCCTGGGACGACTCCGTGAAAGATCACAGAGCTATGGTTCAGCTGTGTTTCCGAGATCTTCATCCGGCGTAGCGTTTCGACATAGAGAATATTGATACTGCTACCACCGTCCATGAGGGTCTTGGAGAAACCATAACCGTCAATTAGTGGATTGACGATTAAAGCGTATTTTCCTTGCCTGTGTAACTTAGGCGGATGATCATCGCGGTCAAATGTGATTGCCACTTCCGACCAGTCCAAATACTAGGGGACAACCGGAACTGTTGCATTGAGCTCGTGTAGAACTGCTTTCTTGACCTTTGCTGGTTGAGATCCGAGGAAAGTGACATAAGTGTCCTTCTTGGTGGAAAAGTTTTCTTCCCTTCCGACTTGGGATTTGAGGCATCAGCTTCCTCCATGTCGGAATCTTCCTTGGTCTCTTTTTCTTTTTTGGGATTCTTCTTTCCCTTCTTCCGCTTAGCTTTGTAGCCCACGGTGTCATCTCTTTTGATGTCATCATTGAAATGACATTCGGCGTTGGTGTGGGACGAGCCCCCATTGGCATCTAGGTGATGCACACATGGGTTATTGGCAATGTCGGCCCAAGAGTAGGTTTTTCCTGGTTGCTGGTCTCCTCTACCCTGGACTCTTGAAGTTCCACGCCCACGCCCGTGGCCTCCGCCGCGTCCTCCAGACCCAAAAGTAGCAGTGACCACTGCCGTTTCCGCGTTGGGTTTTTCCTCCGAGGTATTTTTGCGCTTCTGAGCTTGTTGCTTTGGTTGTTTTGCCGACTGAGGTACGGCTAGGGCATTGAGCAATCCCTCTGCATCATCGTCAGATTCTGCATACTTTCTCATTGTTTCTATCATCTCTCCCAAATCAGTGACCTTGTCACACTTCAAGCGATGACGCAGTAGACCAATTGGGAGACCTGCAATGAAAGCTTTAATCGCAGTTTGATCATTTACTCCTTCACAGGAGTTCTTGGTGTCGATCCATCATCCGAGGTAATCCCGGCAAGTTTCTCCAGCATTCTGGGTGCAACGCTGTAGGTCTCCGACCGTACAGGGCCTCCGATATGTGCCTTCAAAATTCCGAAAGAACGCACTTTGCATGTCATACCAGTTATGGATGGTGTTCTCCGAAAGTTCATTGAGCCATGATCGTGTCGTCTTCCGCAACATAAGTGGGAGATATCGGGTAGCGACCAGGCTGTTTCCGCCTTTAGTGATGCAGCAAGCTTGGAAGAAATCCTTTAGCCAGGTATCTGGCCTAGCAATGCCATCGTAGGCTTGGATATGTCTTGAGATAGCAAATTCTTCCGGGAATTTTGTTGCTCTGATGCATGGTCTGAAGCACTTTGGGCCCATGTAGATATCATCGTTTTTATAGCGTCGCGCCTCTACGTTGGAGTTGATCCTGTGCGTTGCGTCGTTCGGGGATAGTGATCGTCCCGAATGTCGGCTGTGGCTGCAGTGCCTTAGAGCCAGACTTCGACTTCTGCCACCACCTCCTCCGCCACGTCGTCCTCCTTGCCCTCCTTGGGAGCCGTTGTGATGACTATGTGGTGGAGAGGGTGGGGTAGCTGGATAGTTTCCGGCTGATCGCCGGCCTCCGTCTGGAACGTCATTATTCCAATTCCGGAGAGGGTCTTGACTACGACGAGCCCCCTACCGGCTTGTCCTGGCATGGTTTTCATCGTTCCTTCGTCCGTCGTTCCTACCGTGGCGAGGCTCAGCCAGACGGCTTGCATGTCTAGGAGGTGGCATTTTCTGACGATCCTCCTCCCGATGTTTCTCTTTATCTTCTCCCCTTCGATCGTTAGATTCTTGTCGGGGAGGATTCCTCGGATTCAGAGCAGCGATGGCCTCTTTCTCGGCCGCTGGTGCGACGTTGCTCCAGTCGCGTGTAGTCCTGCGATGCCGTCCTGATGATCCGGTTCTCGAATAATTGTCCTCCCGTCGTTCGGGGCGATAATGCTGCTCCGAAACACGGTGGGGTCTTACGTCAGCCCATGCCGGATCTGTGCCACATTGGTCGGAATCCGAGACCAGTTTTTGACTTCCGGACAGGGCGACCTTTTGCTGATCCAGTCCCTTATTGAGTAGTTTGATACCCAAACGGATCTCCTCTGGTCCTGGATTAGCCGATAGAATTTCTCAGGATGCCACGGTATTCTGTACTAGGGTTGGATATACCCAATCTCCTTTGCTATCTTTCCGTGGCTTCCCCATTTCATCTCTAAAAAGGACGACACGAGTATGTGGGAATTGGTCGTCATTGGTGTGACGCTTCCGTGTCTTCTGATGCAACCGAGACATGTAATCCTTAGTTGCCATGCGTTTCTTCTCCTCGATGTTTTTGGCTTCATCCAGGAGTTGTTGACGACGCGCTTCTAGGGCTTGGGCCCTTTCATCCAGCTCTTCAGCAGTAAGTTCTGCAGCTGTAGGGATGGGTGTGGTTAATGCAGCATCGATGAGTTTACACGCACCTTCAGCGATCACGTGTCCATCCACCGATTCTTCTTTTTCGGCTCTTCTGGGATAAGTGCTCCATCCGAGTCTTCCTCGTATTCCTCGGCAATCACCTCCTCTGCCAGAGGGTCTTTTGCCGGGGTTTTGTTTTTCTTGTTCTTCTTCTTTGCCTTCTTGGCCGCGCCGGTAGCAAAGATGGCTTTGGGTCCGTTTCCCGGAGTCAAGCTCTGATCGGTACTTTCGGACATCTGGACCTCAGGATTATCTCCGACATCCACGTCATCCTGCGCTTTAGGAGAGTGTTCCCTGAATCCTTCATCCATGGCTTCTCCTTCTTCTGCAGCCTTGGATTTATACTCCTCTTCATATTCCACGAAGAACTTTCGGAAATCTGCTGACGTCATTGATTCATCCGAGGATGCGGGTACGTCAACGTTTGTTCCATTTGCCTCCAGCACCGAGTCGGTGGTTTCTCCAGCATCGGCAGAGCCGGATCCGGATCCCACGTACCCGACAAAGTGCGACACGTGCTTCCTAAGGTACCTGCGGCTTTCGCGATCAGCCATGTCGAAACTTTTGATGGTCTCGAGAATTGTATCTGCGCTTGCATCTTGCATTATCATACGTCGTAGTGTGTACCTTAGGAAAGGTCTGTCTGTCCCGGCATCATCAGAGCCGGAATCAGTGTCATTGATATGCTCCTCCTGGATTTCGACTTCTGCGGGTGGGTCGATCTGGGATCCGGCTCCTCCAGGGAGATTCACTCTAGATTCGACTTGGACTGCTAGGTCTTCTTCAGGCTCGGATTTCTCCACTATCTCCGCAACTGGTGCGGGCTGGGTGGGTTTAGGTTTTTCTGAGATCCAGAACTCTGCCGCCTCCACGAACAAAGGGGACCCAGAAGATTCTTCTGCCTCTATCATCACCGTTGGGGTGGGTGGGGCAGGTTCAGCGAAACCGATGTAAACATCGATCTCGCCAAAAGACATGATTGTGTAGGCAGTCACAGCCTCCCTAGCCGGAATCCAAGTCTCGTCGAGAATGATGAGAGGGACGTCGCTGGCGTAGAGGATGCGTCCGACGGTGATAGTCTTGCCGATTCCGATTCTTGCAGATTCCGCTCGGAACGCAGATCCGAAGCTCACTTGCCCCATGGTGGGCGCCAACTGTCGTCGGATTGATGACAAGTACGCCATGAGGGGGTCCTCGAGGCGTGCGGAAGAGAGGGGTGTGAGACGTACGGTATTCCGGGACGGTGAGCACACAAGTTTACCCAGGTTCGAATCCGCCGGCTTTGGACGGATCCTACTCCTACTAGCAATCCAGTAATATGGCAGAGCCAGAATATGGGTTACAAGGGTTTCGCCTGTGCGAGTTGAGATTGTAGACTATTGAGGGTGCCCTAAAGGCTCTCCCTAGGACGGCTTATATAGATATCCGGCCTAGGGTTTACAAAAGAGATCTATCCGGCTACGACTAAGAGTCGGTTACAGAGTACATCTTGAACTACAAGTAACATTATGGTCCTAAGTCGGTAAGTCTTCTGGGCCTTCCCGTAGACGGATTGGACTCCGTCTTTCTCCCTGACTGGGCCGCCCGTGAAGCAATGCTCTAACCCAAAGTGGGCCACCCTGGTCAATGAGGAACTGTGAGGATACCCGGAAAGTATATCCCCATCAGTCGGTGGAAAAGCATTAGGTTTCAACGAACCACATAGTTTAGGGATTTAGAATAGCTACATTGTAGAGCTCTAGCCAAATTGCATGGTAAAGCCAAATTCAGCTTTTTGTCAGATTTAGCTATAGCAACATTGTGTCTCGTTTGTCCTCACTTTTGCCCTCCTAATATTCCGAAGCCCTCACATGTGCTCAGAGGGGGGTGCCGTCTGGTCAAAGGCTTGGCCGTTACGTGCGCCCTGACGCCTAAATTGGAAGTTTTTTTTTGTTATTTGGCCTTTTTAAGAGCGCCTTTTCCCCTCTCTCGCTAACAGTTGTGTTTTTTTGCCCAAAAAGGTAGGGAATCTAGAGCAGCTTCTCTCTTCATTCATTGTTTCTTTTGCCCTCGTTTTCCCCAATCTGGTAGCAAATCTAGAGCAACAAAACAAACCAGCACCATAAATAAATTCAGTAAATAGAGCAGATGTAGATAAAACAGCTAATATAGGTTATATAGTACGATACTTAATGAGGTTCGACAATTAGGCTGCTCAACAGCAGCAGCAGCTGATAGGTTCAACACAGACAAGACAAAAGAAGCTGATTTACAGTAGCAGTAGCACCAGCAGCAGCTGATCAGTGGCCCCTCGTGGCCTCAACCAGGAGGGCATCCGCCTCCTCCCTCTGGCGCCTCCTCCACTTCTTGCTGCCCAGCCCCTTGACCTTGGGCGCCTTGGGTCTGATCGGGGGCATGCGACCCTCCTCGATAGCCACCTTCTGGAGGTTGCGGAGGTGAAGACCGAGCGCCTGGTGCTTGTCCATGAAGCCATGGACGTTCACGGACTCGCTGTGGGTCCTCACGTCCTCGGCATGCTTCACGAGGGAGTTGAAGTCCGTGGCGCAGAGCCTCCTGGTGGGGCAGAAGGGGCACCTGTACACGTCACCGACGAAGAAGTTGTTGTACTAGCCAGACTTTAGCCTCCTCAGCACATGATGAGTCTTGGTGTCCTTGGACTCGTCGTCGCTGCGGAGGTCACTACTGTCCCCCTGTTGGAAAAAAAACAATAGAGTGAAATAAGGACATGATTGAGATACTTTGATTATCGGGATTGATTTTTTGCATAAATTAACCAAATGAGATCTCCCGATTATCCCCCAAATCTCAAACCAAATCGAATACTGATCCCAACTATGAACAGGGGGATTCATCAAAAATCGAGATCTAACACAAGAGGATTATCTATTGTAAAAATACGAATAGCCGAGCCCTAATAACATACGATCTAGCATCCAACGATGGGAACGGGGGAAGAACAAGGGAAGGGGAGAAAACTCTGGTTACCTCCGACCATGGATCAGCGATGCTGGTGTCGTAGGGGTTCTCCGGCCTTATGTAGACATCCTCCTCGTAGGGGTCCCAGCCGAGCGGGATCTGTCCGAGACCAGCGGGGGCCTCCTCGCCGGCGGCTACGGCAGATGCGGGGATGGGGACGGGGGTCTGTACGGGGACAGGGGGCTCCTCGCCGGTGGCCTTGGAGGTGCCGATGGCCACCGCGCCGTTCTTCTCCATCGCCGTCGTGGTTGGAGTTTTATTGGGTGTTTGCAGAAGGTGATGGGACAGTGGAGACAGTTGAGTGAGCGAGTGCGTGATGAGTGGGAGTGGGGAGGCCTCTATTAAAGGAGAAGGGAAGCGACGTTTCGTTGCACTACCGTGCACCGCGTACACTAATGCACCGTGCACGGCCACACGTGTCCGCTACCGCCCCGTGCACCGCACACGCGTACCGTGAGTCGTGTTTTTTTCCCTCGTGTCTAACCCTGGCAATTCAGTTGTACTCAGTTTTGCCCTTGAGAGTAACACTGGCGGTTTGGTTCCATTTTTAAATCATTTTCTATTTTCTATTTGAATCCCTTTGTCACTCTTTCCCTTGGTTTTTTAAGTTCTACTCAGTTTTGCCCTTGGTTTTTAAGTTGTACTCAGTTTTGCCCTTGGTTCTTAAGTGCTACTCGGTTTTCCCCTCTCTTTGTATCCATCTCTCGCACCTGTGCTCATCTTCGCTGCTACACTCTGATTGGTCGAGACAGTTGTCACATGGATCATGCCCACCAACTGTTGATCCTCTGTGATCTAGCGGACAGGATAACCCTTATATCTGTTGGGGGCACCCCTCTATCCATGCAAAACTAGAGTATGCCACCAGAACTTTAACTCCATAAACAGATGAACTTGAATATATTTTGAAGGGTACGAAAATAGAAATCCCCATAGTTTAAGGGTCTAGATACGATAAGAGAACTAAATATTATTAGTGGCCGGGCCAGCACAGTGACGGGGTTGTCGGCTAGAAGTTGCTGATTCCTAAGTAAAGGGACACTAGGCCGGTCTTGACATACTCCTTTAGGAATTTGCCATAAGCAGCGTGCTTAGCCTTGGTCGCCGACTTGTGTTTACTAGCCGGGCTTTTACCGATGCCAACCGCATGCGGAATCAAGCTGGCAATCCTCGGGTTGACTCCTTTCTTACAGAAAGGGCACCTGAGCTCCCCAAGTCGAGTGCGGAAAGGGATTATCCCGCTCTTGAGCTTCTTCATGACATGGCGGCTCTTGTTGTCCCTGGTCTCCTTGTCAGAGTCCATCTCACTTGAATCCACCTGTAATGTATGGAATACAATCCGAAATGAGCAAAATAATAAATATATATTCCTTCCACCATTCCGAGTTACTTTTTATGCAATAACATGTCTATACAGGTTCAGCAGTTCATTACGGCCGTCTCCCCAGCTCGCTCCTAAATTAATGTGGTTTGTGTTCTTGATAACTTATTAATAAATAAATAATGTGGATTCATTCAGAACAAACTAGATCTCTCCATGTACCGGTTCGTACGTTGCATCTAATCATTAGGACTAGATTTTTTTATGACGCCAGGATAGATTAAGCTCGAGCAGAAAATATGAAACATGTAGAAATAGATGTACCTCCGGGTACACGAGCGGAGCGTGTTTGTCGAACTCCACGCCCTCATCGGCGCCTCCGAAGTCGTCAGCACCGACGAGCACGTGGTCCCCCAAGGGGTTGAACTACATGTCCTCCTCGCCTTGTGCTGCGTGATGCTCCTCCAGATTTGCCGCGTGAAGCACCACCCCGGCGGCGATGCCCGGACACTCACCCCCACGCACTGGTTTCATGGAGAAGGTTCATGCGAGTACGTTCAAGATTATGGCGTTTTGCTAGATAGGGAAGAGAGAGAGTAGTGGATGAGTGCGAATGGAGGACCCGATAGGCTGGGTTTTTAATGCGGGGACGTTTAGACCTCCTCGAGGGCCCTGGTAGGCAGCTCTTCCGGCTGCGGCTGCCGTGTGGTCGGGGCCTGTCGGAAGTGAGAGTGCAGGCACGCCACGTAGTAAAAATGGTATAGCCCGTGGGCCGTGGATGACCAGTTGCCGTGCAGTAGACTTGTAGCCTTTGCAGACTAGATTAAACATGACATGACCACTCGACGACTTTTTCCATGGATGGCATCGTGTTCCTTCTTGTAGAAGTCTCGTTGATGGAGACGTCTGTGCTGTCTCGCGCTGTCCTGTGAAGGGCACGACGTGTGGAACGAGCCTCGTTGGATCACACAGGATCAACAGTTGGTGCGCACGATCCGCGTGACAACTGTGACAACCCATCAGGGTGTAGCAGACAAAGTGGGCACAGGTTTGGGCTTCTACGAAAGAGAGAGAGGGGCAAAATTGGGTAGTATAAAAAAACCAAGGGCAAAGCTGAGTAGTATAAAAATGGAAAGTGGGTGTCTTTTACAATGAAGTACATCGTGGCATACATCAAATTATGCCAAGATAGATCCACTAGAGTTCATTGCATGTGTGTTCTTTCCACAAACCACATATGTATCCACTAGAGTCATTCCATGTGTGTTCCTGTCATGAACCACATTTGGATCCACTAGTGTTCATTGCATGTGTGTTCTTTCCACAAACCACATATGTATCCACTAGCGTAATTGCATGTGTGTTCTTTTCACAAACCACACATGGATCAGCCAGTGTCATTGCATTTGTGTTCTTTCCACAAACCACATATGGATCCACCAATGTCATTGCATGTGTGTTCTTTTCCACAAACCACATGGATCAACCAATGGCATTGCATGTGTGTTCTTTCCACAAACCACACATGGATCCACCAGTGTTAATTGCACATGTGTTCTTTCCACAAATCACACATGGATCCCCCTGAGTCATTGCATGTGTGTTCTTTTCACAAACTACATATGGACCCACTTGAGTCATTGCATGTGTGTTCTTTCCACAAACCACACATGGATTAACCAATGGCATTGCATGTGTTTTATTGTCACAAACCACATATGGATCAACCAATGTCATTACATGTGTGTTCCTGTCATGAACCACACATGGATCAACCAGTGGTCATTGCATGTGTGTTCTTTCCACAAACCGCATATGGATCCACTAGAGTCATTGCATGTGTGTTCTTTTCACAAACCACATATGGATCAACCAATGGCATTGCATGTGTGTTCTTTTCAGAAATGACATATGGATCAACCAGTGTTCACTGCATGTGTGTTCTTTCCACAAACCACTTATGGATCCACCAGTGTTCATTGCATGTGTGTTCTTTTCCACAAACCACATATGGATCCACTAGAGTCATTGCATGTGTGTTCTTTTCACAAACCACATATGCACCCACTAGAGTCATTGCATGTGTGTTCTTATACTAAAACCAGCACTAGAGTCATTGCATGTGTGTTCTTTCCACAAACCACACACGGATCAACCAGTGCCATTGCATGTGTGTTCTTTCCACAAACCACTCATATGGATCAAACAGTGGTCATTGTATGTGTGTTCTTTCCACAAACCACATATGGATCCACTAGAGTCATTGCATGTGTGTTCTTTTCACAAACCACACATGGATCTACAAGAGTCATTGCATGTGTGTTCTTTCCACAAACCACATATGGATCAACTAGTGTCATTGCATGTGTGTTCTTTCCACAAATCACATATGGATAAACCAATTGCATTACATGTGTGTTCTTTCCACAAACCACACATGGATCAACCAATGGCATTGCATGTGCATTCTTTTCACAAACCACACATGGATCAACCAATGGCATTGCATGTGTGTTCTTTCCACAAACCACACATGGATCCACCAGAGTCATTGCATGTGTGTTCTTTCCACGAACCACACATGGATCCACCAGTGTCATTGCATGTGTGTTCTTTCCACAAACCACATATGGATCAACCAATGTCATTGCATGTGTGTTCCTGTCATGAACCACACATGGATCAACCAATGTCATTGCATGTGTGTTCCTGTCAAGAACCACATATGGATCCACCAGTGTTCATTGCATGTGTGTTCCTGTCATGAACCACACATGGATCAACCAGTGGTTATTGCATGTGTGTTCTTTCCACAGACCGCATATGGATCCACTAGAGTCATTGCACGTGTGTTCTTTTCACAAACCACATATGGACCCACTAGAGTCATTGCATGTGTGTTCTTATACTAAACCAGCACTAGAGTCATTGCATGTGTGTTCTTCTCACAAACCACATATGGATCTACCAGTGTCATTGCATGTGTGTTCTTTCCACAAACCACTTATGTATCCACCAGTGTTCATTGCATGTGTGTTCTTTTCCACAAACCACATATGGATCCACTAGAGTCATTGCATGTGTGTTCTTTTCACAAACCACATATGGACCCACTAGAGTCATTACATGTGTGTTCTTTCCACAAACCACACATGGATTAACCAGTGGCATTTCATGTGTGTTATTGTCACAAACCACATATGGATCAACCAATGTCATTGCATGTGTGTTCCTGACATGAACCACATATGGACCGACTAGAGTCATTGCATGTGTGTTCTTTCCACAAACCACATATGGATCCACTAGAGTCATTGCATGTGTGTTATTTTCACAAACCACATATGGATCAACCAATGGCATTGCATGTGTGTTCTTTTCACAAATCACATATGGATCCACCAGTGTTCACTGCATGTGTGTTGTTTCCACAAACCACTTATGGATCCACCAGTGTTTATTGCATGTGTGTTCTTTTCCACAAACCACATATGGATCCTAACCTTAGGAGAGCCCTTACCTTAGCCCCCTAATGGATCCACCGTTAGACCGAGTCTTCTAGAAGGCACACCATAACACAGTTGTTCTGCTTGACGATTGTTACATACCGTTCGATCGGGGCGCTTGGACGATTGGGATGGTCTTCATGAGAGAGATCCGCGAGTAGGCTGTTTTGCGGCATGATTGGCCATGCTTTCTCTAGACAAACTGGCATGTTGCGAGTGTCACGACTCACGAGTTCAGTGGGCCATATCCAAGTGTCACGTCCCCATTACTTCTCTTCCTCCCCGTACTTCTCTTCCCTCCCGTCGAAGCCACTTTCCCCACTTCACTCCCATCCTGCCGTAGCCGCAAGCCGACGACATCCGCCAATTCTCGGGTCGCTACCTTCATGCTAAGAAATCATTTTACTAGCTTTTGAACTTATCCTACATATTCCTGCTATTTGCCAATCTAACTGCTGATCATTTTTTCGATTTCTCGACGAACTTCAGATGTGGCAGATGCTACAGCCCAAGAATCTGGAGATCCTCACGTGCAACTTCGCAGCGACGTTCCCGCTCATGTGCTCCAACCCAGGATGCTTTTGCCGTTACTCCTACCATGAGCTCCCACTCCACGAGCTCGCGTGCCCGCACGGCGCGTGCTCCTGCACGGAGCCAGGCTGCAACTACACTTGCCCGCTGACAGAGCTTGTCGTCCAACTTGTAGAGGAGCACTTGATCGACGTGATTAGGATCTCGTATGGGCAAGCCCAACTTCTCCAAGAGCAGGTGCCGTTCACTGACTCGGCATGCCACCGGCTAATTTTCTGGGGGGGGACGGCTCTGATTTCGTCCTGGCCATCACCACCGGTGTTCCGGGAACCAGAGCTGAGCCCACCGTCCTGTGTGCCGTATGCGTCAGGTCAGTCTCGTGCGCCTGGCCCGTATACACGGTGTGCATGTGGGTGAATGCCCAGCTGCCGTCGTCCGATAGCATTCTTGTGCTAGCCGAGGCGCCGAATTGCCCGACACCGCGGGAGGTGGAGTATGTGGACCTAAGGTCGATCCTATGTGTGCCATCTCAGTACCTTGTCGGTGCTGGACCGAACAGGCAGATGCATTTCTACATTTGTATCGAGAAGACCGACAGGGAAATGTAGTACTTGTGCTGTCGTTACTGTTAGACTTAAGCGATGCTTCTCAGGTGCGTAGAGCATACGTGTTGTGCGAATGTACCCCAGTTGTAGTTTTTAGTACTCCTTAATAATTCGACGAGTTATTGGTCCAATCATCTTGCTGTTGTCATGTTGCAAAGTTCGCTTGCTCTAGACAGACTGGCAATACCGTGTGCTCCCGCACCCGCATGTCAGTGTCACGTGTTTCAAGGGCCCACCTTCTAGTGTCACGCCCCCTTCTCTTCCTTCCCCTCGAAGCCACTGTCCCAACTTCTCTTCCATCCTGCCACTCCCGTCTCATGGTTGTAATCTGATTTTCGTTGGATTGTTTACATGTAATCTACGTTGATAATGCAACATGCAAATGGCACACACACAATTTCTAAAGTGGAAGCACTCACACGCTGCTATTGCACATATTTCTCAATATAGCTCGACAAACCCATTACAATAATTGTACTCGCACTAAACACAACCGAAATTGCAACCATCCTAAACAACATCTAAACCCACATCACACCGCTGTCGTTGGAATCCACCTCGCTTGGTGACACCGCCGTACCCTTTCCAGCGACATCCACTCCCGCCCATGGCTTGCCCTTCACCAAGGAGGCAACAATGGCGTTCTGCACAGCTTCGTCCCTATCGTCCTCCACATCAGAATCTATAATGACAAAGGTGACGGGGTTGGCGTGGACCGAGCGTCGTCGCGTCTGGCGTCTCCTCCTTGAGCTCGACGCCGCATCAGTCCTTCTACAGGTAGGAGGGGCCAAGCTCGGATACGTAGCGTCATCGCTCTTCTCAAGAAACCATGGCCATTTGATTCTACAACGATAGGATCTTGGGGTGGATCCGCCGTGGCGAGCCCTACCGGAAGCGGTGGAGCGGATGGATCTGCCAACGTGAGCCATGACAAGTTCCTAGGAGGGAGTAAGATTGTGGGCCAGGCGTGTCTGGTTCCTGAGCAAGGCCTCCCAGTGATATGTACGTGGGCAAGGTGCCAAAAAATTTTGTCCAATGCGCGCGAGAGGGCTTTTGAACCACGAAGGCGCGAGGTTTGGTTGACAAGTCCACACGCTAGGTCCCCCACCTGTCAGCCGAATGTGGACGATAGGATTCTACCCGAGTTATTAAGTGGGGATAAATCATGCTTCACCACTACCCTGACATCTAAAGGCTCCTCTTTCCTCTGCCCTCGCTCCCCTCGCTCATGGCTCGCAGCTCGTGCAGTTTGTCTCTGGCGGAATAAGGGCCAGCTCAACGCCGTCAGGCGGGTGCCCCATCAGGTACCGGAGGGCACCCTACGATTACTACCCCGATATGATGTGTTTGTGCGGTGAGAAGATGCCGAGATGGATTTCATGGACCGACAAAAATGCTGCAGGAAAATTCAGCAACTACAACATCAGAGCGGTAAGTTCCTACTGTAGGTACAATGGTAACCCGGATCCGGAAAGCATAATGTAATTCTTTTTTTGTTTCCTTTGATCTACTACGCAGGAAGGGAGGGGGACTGGCTGTGACAAGTTTGTGTGGATCGAAAAGCCACTAACAGGTTTTCATAGAGAGCTTGTTCAGGATCTGCGTGATGCTGTGTGGGACAAGAAAGAGGAGATTTGTGCGATGGAGCAAGAGATCTGGGAGCTTCGCTAGGTGTAGGGAGGCAGGGCAGGGAGGTGGTGAGATAGGCGGGCTCAAGATTAGGCTAGATAGTGGAAACAATTTCCTCATTATCTGGGCATTATCTGTTGCATTTGCAGTTTATGTTGCCATGTCGTTGTCCAGCAGCTGAAATAAGTTGCTGCTTCGAGGAGTGTAGCAGCCAGCTTAGAACTTGTTTTTCAGCCCAGAAACTTATCATAAGTGTAATGCTAATAGCAGGGATTTATTAAGCGCCTATAAATAATTCATGTCTGTGGCACTAACACCCATCGATTTTGGAGACCCCTTAACCGCTCAGCTATCGCGATTGTTCAGATATTAGTGGCACAGTCACAATTTCGGATTCAACTAGTGGCCTCGACCGTATCCAATCCTAAAGTCGCGATATATTTTACTCCAAGTGTCAGGGGGATGATCCCCGAATACCCCACCCGAGTAAGAAACAGGACAGTCGGTCTCGGCCGGCTGACCAGATGCAGCCGGACAGGGTAGGAGGGACCGGCTATCACCCAGTAGCCGGACCCTAGAGGGGAAGACTGATACAACTACGTAGCCGGATCCAATCAGAGGGACAAGACGACGTGCATATCAGTGCACGGTACGCCCTATACGACGACAAGACGGGCAACCACCCGCCCATACCGAAGACTTGGCGTGGCTGACGGGGGACCAGTGGCCTGTGCTGACGACGGGCTCGCACGGCCTCCACTGTGCCTACGACAGCCATACCGCTCATACACCGATGTGACATACCATGCCGGGTACTGTAGATGACTAGCCGGCTGGGACCCGCCTATGGGGTCCGCCAGCTGGACTAGCCAGTGAGACCCTTGCCTCTCTTCCTATATAAGGAGAGGGAGGGCCTCAGTAGAAAGGGTTGATCTCAGTTCATTTAAGGCAGTAGCTAAAGGATACAGCTCGAGGAGCACTTGTAGCTCGTATTTTCCACCTGGTCAGATCAGGCAGGAGTAGGGGATTTACCTCGCCACGAGGGCCCCGAACCTGGGTACTTCTTGCGTCCCGCTACGCTCGCTCGTATCCAATCTCGCCTGCGGATGCCGTCGATAGCTTTCCTGCTAGTCCCCACACCTCTATCTAACCTTTTTAGGTACTGCCGTTCCCAATACAACGACAGTTGGCGCCCACTGTGGGGCTGATGGCTTCGACCGGAGTCACGTTCCGCACGGGACCCCGCACTTTAGCCGGTGAGCGCGTGGCCTCCGGCCTGGTGCTCACGCTTGGCAAGTTCGACTGCGTCATCGACAACGCCTCCTGCTTCGCCGGAACTTCCTTCCCAGCAAACGGCACCGTTCTGCTATTCGGCAATCTCCCCGTCTACGTCATCGCCGTCTCGGAGTGTTTCCCTAGGGAAATCGTCTCTGTCGCGGGGCCGCCTTGCTCAGGCAGCGCCACCTCCGCCGCACCTTGCGGCATGGAGGTCATGATGGCCGGATCCAGCTCGCAGACCCGCCGGCCGCGGGACCGAGGCGTGGACGAGGTCGGAACTTCCGCTCCTTCGCAACCTCGGAACCCGGTCGAGGATGCCATTGATCGGCTCCTGACGCCGGTTACCCTCGGGGACAACCCGGAGGAGAAGGAGGCCAACTTCACCATGGAGAGACAGATCCTCCTCTAGGAGGCCATGGAGCTGGCGGCAGCCCGCAAGCAGCTGGAGATCGCCAGGGGCGAGTATGACCGCGCGCACCGCCTCACCCCGGCTACCGTGGAGCCGAGCCGACGCGGCCAGGTACGACGCCGAGGCGGTAAGATAGGTGGCAGGATGGAGATGGACGGAGAACCGGATCCCGCGCCTGCCCCTACATGGCCCACCTACAACACGCCCATCAAGAACCTGCGCGCGGCGCGAGCCGCAGCAGAGGAACTACCCAGCCTGGAGGGCGAGGAGCGGGCCCGCCAGCACGCCCGTGTCCAGGAGCTCCTCCGCGTCGCGGACAAGCAGGCCGGGGCCAACCGGCAGACGCAGGAGGACCTTAGCTACTCCAGAGGAAGCAGGCTACCCGCCAACAGCAGGGGCACACCACGTGACACGCAGCAGGCGTCCTCCCCTCAGCCGGCTAGGGCCCGCAGCAGGCGTCGCAGCTCCGGCAATAGGGGCCAGTCGCGCCAGGAACAGACGGTCAACAGCAACCCGCCACCTCCACCCCCTCCAGGCGGAGCACCCAGACCAGCCGGTTCCCGCCTCTCGTGCCGAGTGGGCGCGCCCAACCCGGATTGTCCGGATGCCCGCGACCGCATCGAGCTGCTCGCTCAAGCGCGCGTCACGGAGGAGGAAGATTCTACCAGACCGGTTTGTTTCGGACCCCGCATCCGGAACGAGCCGTTTCCGGATAAATTCCCCCTACCCAGGGACACCCCCAAGTACGACAGCAGCATGAAGCCGGAAGACTGGTTGACCGACTACGCCATGGCAGTCGGCATCGCCCACGGGAAAAAGCACACAGCCGTGCGTTACGTCCCCCTCAAGCTAACCGGGTTGGCAAGGACCTGGCTCAATAGCCTCGCACCCAACAGCATCAACGCCTGGCCTGATTTCGAGAAGGTTTTTGTCCGCAACTTCAACGGCACGTACAAGCGCCCAGGGTGCCCGCGCGACCTGGCCTTGTGCGTCCAGGGCGACCACGAGACCGACCGAGAGTACCTCGCCAAGTGGACGGAGCTCCGCAACACTTGCGAGGGCATCCTGGAGAGCTAGGCCATTGGTTTCTTCATCGAAGGATGCCGAGAGGGCACCATGCTTCGCCATCGGCTACTGTGTGACGAGCCGAAAACCATGGCGGAGCTCATGAAGGTTGCCGACCAGTACGCCATGGCAGATGCCGCCATGAAGAAGCCCCTCTGAGTAAACGCGGAAGGCCGTCTGACTCCGACGGAGCCGGCTCGCGACCGTCCGAGCAATCCGGATGGTGAAGCCGGATCCTCCAGACGCCACGGCAACGACAACCGGTTCCATGGGGACCGCCAGGACAGGCAACAGAAGCCTCGCTACCACGCGCGGCAGGTCAATGCCGTACAAGGTGCGCCCGACGCACCGGCTAACGACGCAAGAAGGCAGAAGCCCCGGCTCACCTTCGACCAGATGATTGACGGCCCGTGCAAGTGGCATAGCGGTCCCTTCAAACCGGCTACGCACACCACCCGGAACTGCAGCTGGACTCGCCAGCTAAAGGACCAGGGCAACCAGTCCCATCTCCCGCCTCCCCCACCGGGTGGACCCCCACCATCGGCTAGGGGAGCCAGTAATGATGGTAACGGCGGCAACGGCAGCAACAACAACAACGGCTACCCCCAGCCGCACGCCGCCTACCACATCTTCGAGACGGAGCAGGACGACAAGCACAGCCGGAGGCGACGCTCCAAGGAGGTCAACGCCATCGTTTCCCCGGTCCCCCAGTACCTGAACTGGTCGGAAACCCCCATCACCTGGAGCCGGGCAGATCAACCGGAGCACCTGCCGACTCCCGGGGGCTACGCCATGGTGCTCGACCCCCTCATCGTCTCCAACGCGTGCACCTGCCAATTTTAGCGCGTCCTCATCGACGGAGGCAGCAGCCTCAACCTCCTCTACCAGTCCTTGCTGGAGAAGCTGGGCATTCGCGAAAGCGACCTGCGCCCGACTACCACGACGTTCCACGGCATACTGCCGGGGCCAGCCTGCGCTCCGCTGGGAAAAATCCAGCTGGACGTCATCTTCGGGACCAAGGAGAACTTCCGCCGCGAACCAATCTGGTTCGAGGTGGTAAATTTGACGAGCTCCTACCACGCTCTCCTCGGGCGCCCCGCCCTCGCCAAGTTCATGGCCGTCCCCCACTACGCATACCTCAAGACGAAGATGCCAGGACCCCATGGCGTGATCACCGTCGCCGGCTGCTTCAGGCGATCGATGGAGTGCGCCTCAACCGGTTCTAAACTGGCAGAGGCCCTCATCATAGCCGAAGAAAGGCGCGCGATCATGCGCAATGTGGCCATGGCCCAGCAGGACATTCCGGCCAGCAGCAAACCGGCTGGAGAAGGAGCTTTCCAGCCGGCAAAGGAGACGAAGAGGATCCTGCTCGACCCCTCTGACCCGACTAAGTTCGTCACAATTGGTGCCGGCTTGGACAGCAAATAGGAAGGCACGCTCGTCGACTTCCTCCGTGAGAATCAGGACATCTTCGCATGGTCTCCCAAAGACATGCCGGGTGTGCCGAGGGAGTTCGCCGAGCACGTACTTCATGTGCGTCCGGATGCCAAGCCGGTCAAGCAACCTCTGCCGGTTTGTAGAAGAGAAGAGAAAGATAATCGGTGACGAGATCACCCGGCTCCTCGCAGCCGGGTTCATTATGGAAGTATACCACCCGGACTGGTTGGCGAACCCAGTCCCGGTGTTGAAAAAGAACAAGACCTGGCACATGTGTATCGACCACACCAGCCTGAACAAGGCATGCCCGAAAGACCCCTTCGCTTTGCCCCGTATCGATCAGGTCATTGATTCCACGGCCGGCTGTGACTTGTTGTCTTTTCTAGAATGTTATTCCGGATACAATCAGATCCGGCTAAATCCGGCTGATCAGATTAAGACATCATTTATCACCCCCTACGGGGCTTTCTGCTATGTAACCATGCCTTTCGGCCTAAAAAACACAGGCGCCACCTATCAGCGATGTATGCAGAAATGCTTGCACTCGCAGATAGGCCAAAACGTGCATGCTTACGTGGATGACGTTGTCATCAAGACCAAGGAAAAGTGCACCCTCCTCGAGGATCTGCGAGAAACATATGAAGTTGAACCCGGAAAAATGCGTCTTCGGAGTACCATCCGGCCAGCTACTCGGTTTCCTCGTATCTCAGCGAGGCATCGAGGCAAATCTGGAGAAGATCGCGGCCATCGAAAGGATGCAACCGCCCAAGAACCTGCTTGGAGTCTAGAAGTTCACCGGATGCCTGGCTTCCCTTAGTCGTTTCGTCAGCCGGCTGGGGGAGAAGGCACTTCTATTGTACCAGCTGATGAAAAAGACGGACAAGTTCTCCTGGACTTCGCAGGCCGACACCGCGTTTCACGACCTCAAGCGCATGCTGTCCACAGCGCCGGTTCTAGCCACACCGGCTAGCAAGGAGCCGATGTTGCTCTATATAGCAGCCACCAGCCGGGTCATCAGTGTCGTCCTGGTGGTGGAGCGCCCCGAGGAAGGCAAGGCTCAGCAAGTTCAGAGGCCCGTCTACTACCTCAGCGAGGTTCTCTCCCTCTCCAAGCAGAACTACCCCCACTACCAAAAGATGTGCTACGGCGTGTACCTAGCATGCAAGAAGCTCAAGCACTACTTCCAGGAGCACCCGATCAAGGTCGTGTGCACTGCACCCCTTTCGGAAATCATCGGCAACAAGGACGCCACCGGCCGGGTTGCCAAATGGGCCATCGAGCTCGCCGCCTACTCCATCCAGTACGAGCCCCGGCTCACGATCAAGTCACAGGCGATGGCGGACTTCCTCGTCGACTGGGCTGAGACCCAGTATCTCCCACCGGTTCCGGATTCAGACCACTGGAGGATGCACTTCGACGGATCGAAGATGCTCGGGGGCTTGGGAGCCGGCATCATGCTCACCTCGCCCAAGGGAGACTGGCTGGAGTACGTGTTGCAGATCCACTTCAAGGCCTCCAACAACGTAGCCGAATACGAGGCACTGGCGCAAGGGCTCCGGCTGGCCAAGGAAATCGGCGTCAACCGGATCCTGTGCTTCGGCGATTCAGACCTGGTGGTACAACAAGTATCCGGGGAATGGGATGCCAGAGATGCCAACATGGCCCTCTACCGGTTCCACATCCAAAAGCTCAGCTCCTCCTTCGACGGGTGTGAATTTCATCACGTCCCCCGCACCAACAACGAAGCAGCCGATGCGCTCTCCAAGATAGGGTCCACCAGACAGGCCATCCCACCAGGGGTCTCCCTGGAGCACCTACGCAAGCCATCCATCGAACCGCCGCCGGAATCAGATTCCATCATCTGGGCGGGGAGCGTCCCGGCAGCCGGGGCAGCGGAGGCGGAGCTGGCGGAGCCACCAAAGAAGAAAACTCGTGCCAACTCCGGCCAGGCGGTGCCCTCCGGCTCGCAGGACCCGGGGGCTACCGGCTCGCCCAGTGGCTCAGGGGCTGCCGCCCCGGACATCCCACCCGGATGGCCCACCGACACCCGATAGCAGGAGGACAGGAGCGTCCTCGTCATCCAGGAAGTGCCATCCTGGGCATATCCCTTCATGAACTACATCGCCAACAATGAGCTCCCGGATGACGAGGTGGAGGCCAGACAAATCCGACGCCGCGCGCATACATACACCATCATAAACGGCGAGCTATACAAGCGCAGTGTATCCGGTATCTTCCAAAGATGTGTCGACATAGACACAGGCTACCGGCTACTCAAGGACATCCACCAGGGCGAGTGCGGGAACCACGCTTCGTCAAGGGCGATAGTCGCCAAGGCGTTTCGCCATGGCTTCTATTGGCCCACCGCCCTCGAGGATGCCGAGCAGCTGGTCCGCGCGTGCAAGGGGTGCCAACGCTTCGGGCAGCTCAGGCACATTCCAACCTTGGTGCTCAAGACCATACCGATCACCTAGCCCTTCGCGGTTTGGGGCCTCGACATGGTCGGGCCCTTCAAGCGAGCTCGCGCGGGAATGACCCACCTGCTGGTAGCGGTGGACAAGTTCACAAAGTGGATCGAGGCCAAGCCTATCTGGAAGCTGGACGGGGCGACGGTTGTTACCTTCTTCACCGACATCATCACCCGCTTCGGCTACCCCAACAACATCATCACCGACAACCGCACGAACTTCACCAAGGGGGCCTTCGCGCGGTTCTACAGCAACAAGGGCATACGGCTAGACCTCGCCTCCGTTGCACATCCACAGTCCAATGGGCAGGTCGAATGAGCAAACGGCTTGGTGCTAGCTGGCATCAAACCACGTCTCATCGAGCCGTTGGAGAGGTCACCGGATGCTGGATCGAAGAGGTTCCGGCTGTGCTGTGGAGCCTCCGCACCACACCGAATAGATCAACCGGCTACACGCCGTTCTTCCTGGTCTACAGATCGGAAGCCGTCCTCTCCGCCGACATCGAATTCGACTCCCCCCGCAAGCTCCTCTACGACGAGCAGGCCAACAGGGAGGCGCGGGAGGACGGGGTAGATCTCCTGGAGGAGGCCCGCGAGCTGGCCCTGTCTAGATCCGCCCTGTACCAGCAGCGACTACGCGCTACCATTCCAGCCGGATTCGCCCAGTCGCATTCCGCGAGGGTGACCTGGTTCTCCGGCTGGTGCAAGACACGAAGGGCATGCACAAGCTATCACCACCCTGGGAGGGCCCCTTCATCATTAGCCGGGTGCTGCCCAACGACTCTTACTACCTCATCGACGCGCAACAACCGCGCAAGAACAAGATGGACAAATCGGACGAGGAGACCGAACGTCCGTGGAACGCGGCCCTGCTGCGCCCGTTTTACACCTAGTCGCCAAACAGTGTATGTATCCTGAAAACCTCATAAATGAAAATGCGGACTCCCACGAGAATCTCGGGGGCTCCTTCTGAAAATGTGTGCATACCTGTTCTCCGATTAAAAATCCTTCCGGCTTCGGCTACCCCTACCCGGGGGCTCGCCGGCTGGCCCGGCCTGTTAAGCCAACCAACCGGCTGAGTAGTGTGCGATGATGTCAGAGGCCCACTCTTCGTCTCAGCTACAGACCGCAACCCGGCTGTCCGACTAGCAAGAGAAAAAGCCCGAGGCATCCCACATGAAAAACAGGGAAGAGGCGCGACAGATCGGGCGTCCCGGCCCAGCAACTAGCTCAAACCAATCCAGCCGCTAAGCCGCTAGTACCGTGCGTAATGTACTGTTAGCTCCCTTCGATTCCGGCTGCAGACCGCAACCCGGCTGCCCGGCAAGGACGCAGCAAAAACAGCAGAACACACGAGAAAGCGACTAAGCGCCTAGAAAGGAGCAAGCCGGTTTTTGAAAAAATAAGCCGTTTTCCGGCTACGATTTGACGGACTAACCTATTAACCTATGAAGATGTATGTGTATGCATATGTGCGTTCTTGTCCGACTACTTCGAGTCGGAAGTCAGGAGAAGGAAAGAAGATTTGAAGCCCTTGCCTTCATCAAGCGCTCCGAATCTCGGGGGCTACACCCACTGGGTGCGCTCGCGCGCCCCCAGTGGAATCTTGTAGTTCCTGGCCGACTAAGGGCGATTAGCCGGCAGTTCGGAGCCCAGGTGAGGGCAAGGGCGGGAGCAATAAAAGACAAGAAAGATTCGAAGCACCTGGCTACGCCAGCTACTCCGAATCTCGGGGGCTACACCCAGTGGGTGCGCTCGCGCGCCCCCACTGGAATGTTGGTTCCCCCGGCTGAAGGCGTCCAGCCGATGAAAGCAGCCGACTGGGGCGAGGCCAGTCGGATAAAGTTAGAAGAGCGGGGAAGAACAAGGAAGATTCGAAGCACCTGGCTACGCCAGCTACTCCGAATCTCGGGGGCTACACCCAGTGGGTGTGCTGGCGCGCCCCCACTGGGGGTGTAGTTCATCCGGCTAAAGGCATGTAGCCGGGCTAGGTCAGCCGGGCGAAGCGAGCCGACAAAGATATCAAAGGAAAACGCAACACACAAGTAAAGGAAGACCCAAGAATTCAATATTAACAAGCAAAAGGGAGACGAAGCTCCCGAGAGTTACCCGGCATCAAAGATAGCCGGTACAGACAGACAAGTTTTACGATAATCAAAAACAAGACAAATACACCCGGCATCCCGGGGCAACAGCTAAACGGCAGGGACTTTGCCGTGGGGACGCTCCTGGCTGGCAGATGTTGGAGGCGGGGGCGGAGCCGCAGTGCTCGTTCCGGCTCCGGCGCTAGCGGACGGCGGCACCGAGGACTCCGCATCTGGAGTGTCGGGGGACTCCGAGTCAGTGAGCACCTCGTCCGGATCGACGTAGTCGGCGATCTTGATGGCGGACCCGCGAAGCTCCGGATGGGCTTGGCGGATAGCGGCAAGATCGGCTCCGGGGCGGAAGCCCCCGTCGATCTTCTCAACGCGAGCATCCTTGTACCAGGAAAGCATCAGCGCCAGGGCCATCTCTGATCCACCCCGCGCCGCCAGATCCCGTAGCCGGTCCACCGTAGCCGGCACCTCTCCCACCTTCACCGCCAGCTGCGCCATCGTCTCCGGAACCGGAGCATCCAGCCACATAAAGGAGAAGATGTCCCGTGCCGCCTGACGAAGCTTCGCGGCCTCCTCGCCAAGAAGAACGACGAGCTCCTGAGCCGTCGGCTGCGCTCCCGGCCAGTTGTCCTGCAGCCGGTTGTAGGCCAGCAGGTCTATGCCGGGGTAAAAGGCTGTCAGAAAAGAGGAGTCAAATCCGGCTACCGGATCCGGAAAGAAAAAAAAAGACGGAAGAAAGAACTCACCTTTGGCGGTGTGGCCGACTTGCATCAGCTCTTCCACCAGCGCCTTCTCCTTAACCGCTAGACGTTTTATCTCCTTCTGTTGGTCCTTGTTCTGGGCCTCAAGAAGGGAGAGGGCTTCGGACCGGTTAGCGAGCGAGGCGTCGCGCTCCTTGACGGTAGCCTCCAAGCCGTCTACTCGCGCGTGCCAGTCCTTGTTCTGCAAGCGCAGCGTGGAGTTGGACCTGCTCAGCCGGTCTTTCGCTTTCTTCAAGCGATCGATCTCGCGCTGGGCGCACACGAGGACAGCTGCAACGAAGCCGACTATTAAAAAAAAGCCAGACGGATGAGGCGGGCTTACTCTGGGAGGTCCCGTTGGCTGCAGCAAGCTTCTGCTCTAGCGTCCAGTTCCCACCGGCTGTGGCCTCAAGCAACCGAATCTCCTTCACCGCCAGCTCAAGCATGGCGGCAAGATCCGACAGCGAAGTGGCTGAAGAGGCGTCGTCATCCATGGCGTTGACAGCCAAGGACTCCTTCTCCGCGAGCACCGCTGTCTGCCACTCCTCCCCGAGCGCCTCGTCGGAGTCGTCGTCGCCTACCACGACAAGCTCCTTGCCAGTAGCCCCCCGCGCGCCCGTGGAGGAGCCTTCCGGCTGGGGACCCTCTGGCTGGGAGGGTGCAGCCGGCTCGGCTTGAGGAGGAGAAGGAGGCTGCGCCTCAGAGGAAGGGGAGGCGCCAGTTGGATCCGTCGGGGCGCGAGGCGGTGACCCGGCTGGCATCCGAGCCGGGCTCGCAGCACCGAAAGAAACCAGTGCGCTAAAGAGAAAGAGGAAAAGACAAGAGCAAAACAGGCTAAAGTCAGAAAAATAAGGACAAGGCAAAACAAACAAGCACCAAGGGGGGAGGGAGAAAAATGTACCCTGGCACAACTGGGGGCGGCCCTTTCTTCTGGCCAAGACGGTTTGGCGGCAGGGCACTGGTTTGGCCCCTCTTCGGAGCCGGCTCCTCCGCCGCAGGCCGGCGGGAGCCGGAATGGCCAAAGCCGCTCCCACCTGCTTCGCCGTCCGCCGCGGAGCACGTCGCCGGCTCCACGGTCGGCCCGGCATCCTCCTCCTCGTGCACCACCGCGTGCGGGTCGGCGTCCGGCTCGTCGTTCCGGCTGGGGAAGGCATCGCCGTCCCCATCCGATTCCTCGCCGGATCGCCGAGCGCGCGGCTCGTGCAAGTCCGGCACGAACACCTCGAGAGGAGCGTCGCCCTCCTCGCAAAAGATGCAGGGGAAGATCTGCCAAACGCAAAAGGGTAAGCCAGACAGAACAAGGAAGTAACAGGGGAATAAGCAAAAACTCCGGCTACAAGAACTTACCCAGGGCGCGCGGTTCTCCTGGCTGTAGGGCGCCAGGCTGAACTTCCAGTTCTCCGGCAGCCGCTCCTTGCTAATCGTCCACAACCTCTCCTTCAAGTTGTGGTAGCGAGGATCGTGGCGCGACAGCCGGGTCGGGTCCAGCCGGCCGGAGTAGAAGCACATCTTGTGTGCCCGCTGCTGGAGCGGCATCATCAGCCGGGACATCCAGCTAAGGGTGATGTCCCGACCGGTCAGCTGGCAGGTGACAAGGGAACGCATGCATGCCAGCATCGCGTCCGTCTCTGTCTTGTCGCCGTAGACCTTCAAGTCCCAGTTTTGCCGGCTGGACTCGACGTCTTGGAAGGCCGGCAGGTTTATCCGGTCGATGTCGGTGACGTTCTTGACATAAAAGTACGACTGCTGCCACAACCGTACTGTGTCCTGGAGCAGGAACTTCGGGTAGCCGGATTGGGAGCGGGAGTATATGGAGGCGCCGCCGCAGACAACTAGCGGTCCCTTCGTGTACTGGACCTGCGGCCGAACTCGGAAGAGCCAGCAGAAGAGCCCGAGATCCAGCTGGATCCCGAGGTAGCTCTCGCAGAACGCCAAGAAGTGCGCCAGCGTTCCGATGGTGTTAGCGCCGAGGTGGTGGAGGCGGAGGTCGAAGAAGGCCAAAAATGTGAGGAAGAAGGGATGCAGCTGCAGCGCGAACCCGCGCGCCAGGTGCGAGAGGAAGATCACGCGCTCCCCCTCCGCCGGATGCGGCAACTCTTCCCCCGCCGGTGCCAACCGTACCGCCACCTCCTCCGTCGGCGGAAGGACGCGGGTCGCGCGGTACTTTGCGATCTGGTCCTCGGTGACGGAGGAGCCACACCAGGCTCCGCGGTCAGCTGCCATGTCCGGCTGAGGAGAAGGAGCGGAAGCGGAGGAGTGACGGTGACCTGTAGCATTGACGGCGGCGAGCGGGTAGCGCAGAGGGCAAGAGCACAGGAGCAGCGGCGCGCGAGAAGGAGAGGAAGATTGCAGCGGGGGAGCGAAGGAAAAGAACTGCCTCCCCCGCGGCATCCCTTTAAGGGACCGGAAGGGCAACCATCGGCGAGGCCACGTGGCGCGCATCCGGGCGACTCGCATCCCACCCGCCGCCTAGATCCCGTGTGCCGGGACGGAATGCGCAGAAGATCCTGGGACGGAAACCGAGGCGCCGGGCAAGCAGTTCCCCGAGGCGATGCGCGACGGGACGTTACGCTGCCCGTAGCAGAGCAATGATGGCGCGTGCGCGCGTGGCCGGCGTCAGCACTGACGTCACAGGTAGCACAACCGCCAGGCTCAGCCGGATCAAAATTCGAAAAGCAGAAGGGAGCGCGCGCGCATTTCGCCCAAGGGTGGAGTCCACAGGCGCTCGGGGGCTAGTGTCAGGGGGATGATCCCCGGATACCCCACCCGAGTAAGAAACATGACAGTCGGTCTCGGCCGGCTGACCAGATGCAGCCGGACAGGGTAGGAGGTACCGGCTATCACCCAGTAGCCGGATACAACTATGTAGCCGGATCCAATCAGAGGGACAGGACGACGTGCGTATCAGTGCACGGTACGCCCTGTACGACGACAAGACGGGCAACCACCCGCCCATACCGAAGACTTGGCGTGGCTGACGGGGGAACAGTGGCTTGTGCTGACGATGGGCTCGCACGGCGTCCACTGTGCCTACGACAGCCATACCGCTCATACACCGATGTGACATACCATGCCGGGTACTATAGATGATTAGCCGGCTGGGACCCGCCTGTGGGGTCCGCCAGCCGGACTAGCCAGTGAGACCCTTGCCTCTCTTCCTATATAAGGAGAGGGAGGGCCTCAGTAGAAAGGGTTGGTCTCAGTTCATTTAAGGCAGTAGCTAAAGGATACAGCTCGAGGAGCACTTGTAGCTCGTATTTTCCACCTAGTCAGATCAGGCAGGAGTAGGGGCTTTACCTCGCCACGAGGGCCCCAAACCTGGGTACTTCTTGCATCCCGCTACGCTCGCTCGTATCCAATCTCGCCTGCGGACGCCGTCGATAGCTTTCCTTCTAGTCCCCACACCTCTATCTAACCTTTTTAGGTACTGCCGTTCCCAATACAATGACACCAAGTACAGGAGGCAGATTGTTTTGCCCGGCAAGTTCCACCCACACAGCTCCAGAGCTTAACCGAACTACATATATAGGTTCAAGTTCAATACATCATTAGGCTTCTACACTGCTAGCCTTCTTTCTCTGCTTGGGTGCCAACTTTGTTTCTCTTGCCTTCATGTCCACCGGCTTCTTCATCTCCTGCCTTCTTCCTCTTCCTGGGTGCCAATTTTCTTACCTTCACATACCCTGCATCTCCGGGTCAAGGGAAGTCAGGCCAATCAGCACTAGAATCTTGTCCAGCATCATCACTCCACTCGTTTTGGTTTTCTTCCTGCATCAAAATCACTGGGTCGGTTGTCTTGTTTCTTACCTTGTGCTTCCTGTAAAAAAACCAGTACATGGATTACTACCTTATATCTACAGACTATAAATAATTTTTTTGTGAATGTACCATCTCATACCTAGGTTTGGGAGCATTAAGGGGACAGCCCGCTGCTCTATGGCCTATAAGATGGCAGGTCTTGCATCTATTTTTGCCCTTCTTCGTCGCACAGAAAGCCAAACCCTTCTTCTCGAGAAAATTCTTAAACCTATTCACCTGAGGTCTTCCTCTGGCCCTTTTTGTAACTGGCTGGCAAAGCTCGAAAGACAGTTGTACTTGAGACCACTGAGATGGGTCTGTACATGGCTCGACGGATCCAGCGTACGCAGCTCTGAACTTTTCCATAGAGTAGTAGTCTGACAAATACTGATCCAAATGTGGTAGAGTTATTTTCTTCACCAAGAAGGCCAAGGCGTGGTCGCAAGGTTTCCCGGTATGCTTCCACTCTAAGCAGGTGCATTCTCGTAGCTGGATGTTCACAACATCCCTTTTGCCACTCTTGGACATATCGACCACCTCACAGCTACTGCTGGTTGACGGGAGAACCTTAAGATGAGCAATTCCCCGGCTTCTCTTATGTAGTTGTTGTATAACTAGCGGTAGCATATGTCCTCTAAGTCTCCTATCGATCTCTCTCCTTATATTTAATAGCTTCATGATCATACCACGTATGCTGTCCATCAAGATATGAACAGGACACACTTTTATGTCCTTCACCCAGTTATTCAGGCATTCTGCAAGGTTGCTGTTTATGTAATCAACTTTGATGTTAGGGTTGAATTGACTCCTCTTCCATAGCTGCGAATGATGGATGGCTAAGTACTCTATAAGTTCAGGGGCTTCTGCAAAAATCTTGCTCATGAAATATTCGCTGCTACTAGGTTTGTAAACTCTAGCAGCAGGAAACATGTAATGAAATGCGCTGCCTGCATAGTGTGAGTACAAGTTGAGCATCATATGGGCATGGCATTCTCTACCTTCAGCTTGCAGGAACACCTCCTTCACTGCATTCGTCAGCCCTTTGCATGCATCCGTGGATATAGCCAATGGATCCATGTGGCCTATTGATCTCCTGAGCTGCCTCATAAACCAGACCTAGTTTTCCTCCGTTTCTGTTTCAAACAGCCGGAATGCCACTAGGAACATCCAGTTGTGACCATCAAGTGATGTGGCAGATGGCAGACAGCCTTTCCATTTGCCAGTTAGGACAATGCTGTCTACACTCAGATACGGCCTACATCCGTCCTTGAATCCCTGGATGCAAGGTTTAAGCGCCATGAAAAATCTTTTGAAATATATTTTACCATGTACTGATTCGGTGTTAATCTCCACAACACTCCTAGGACACCTAGCTTGTACCTCCGCCTTGAAGTTGTACAGCATCCTGAAGCTATTGGTCCAATCCCCGTGCAAGACCCCTAGAGCTTTCTCTTTACCTTTCCAAACCGTGTAATACGGTAGGACAATGTTGTATTTAGAACCGAGGCTAGTCTGAATATTCTTCACGGTCCCCTTGGGGTTATCCTTTAGTATGGACATAGATTGCATAGCCACCCACTCCGTATCAGCCATTGAGGATTTCAGTTTGCTGCATGTCGGACACATGTGTGGAGGGCCCATTTTGTTCACCTACAACACAGGTTCATTTAAAAGATAAGCGGAGTCAACTAGTTGCTAGAAAGATATCGGACATCAATTGTAGTTATAGAGTGAAAAGAGAGAAAGTTCTAATGGTTTGCTGCATTCATTGCCCCAGTACCCTAATTGCCTTCGACGCAGGTAAGGCTCTTGCTGTGATCCTCCATGGACAATGTACCAAGGCCCGTCCATTCATCCACGTTAACTTGCAAACGACCTCATACCTCTGGGCAGTGTTCTTCAGTCGATAAACGTCGAACTCCCCCTGATACAAAAATGTCGGAACGACATCCTGAACTCATGCATTCTACTGAACTCGGTGCCGACCAATATTATAGGATACTCATGGTCATGTTTCATTTCTTCTACTTCAACACCCAAATCATCGACTGGAATACCAGCCTCATCGTTAAGTTCCTCGTCTATTTCATCATCACCAGATTCTTGATCCTCTACAATGCCTTCTTCTTCATCTGATTCAGAATCCTGGCCATCGTCTCTAATGCCTAGTACTGCACACATCATATCGACTCCCATGGGTGGGGCTGCACCATCGTCTCCACCCGGATGGACCGGAACATTGCCCCAATCCACCTCACCGGCAACTCTGTTTTCTCCAAGACACTCGGTTGGTTCTGCTGCAACCACATGGGGTGGTCTTACGTTTGCACGCATCCCAGGTACTTCAGTGGACAAACAGCAGTCAGAATCAATTTCATCTTGACTGTACAGAACCCTCTTGCTCTTCCTATGGACATCCTCCTTCCTGATGTAATCTTTCCTAATGGTATAAGTAGGGCTTGACATCTGTGTTCCATTCCCCATCGAACTAGGCTTTTTGCTGCCACTCTTGGGTGTGATCTCCTTCCTGCCTCCCCTTACGGATGTTGGCTCCAGGGTGCTGGCATTATTTCCTGACCTCAGCAGCGTGTTCTTCTTCGAATTAGCCCTTTTGCTGCTACTATTGGGCATGTTCTCCTTCGTGCTGGCATTATTGCCTGACCTCAGCGGCGTGTTCCGCTCCAAATTAGCCCTTTTGCTGCTACTATTGGGCGTGTTCTCCTTCGTGCTGGCATTATTCCCTGACAGCGGCGTGTTCCGCTCCAAATTAGTATTTTTTCTGCTCCCACTGGGTGTGGTAGCCTCTGTGCTGGCCATCTTCGCCTCTTTGCTACCACTCCTCAGAGTGTTCACCACTGTGCTAGCCCTCTTAGCATTTTTCCTTCTACCGTTCGGTGTGGCATTTTGACTGGATCTCAGGGGTGTACTCTACGGCGTAGTGCCTTTTTTGTGTGACTCTTGGGCGTTCTCTTCTCTGGCGTGGTCTCTTTGGTGACGTTCTTCTTCGGGGTGCCCTTTCTGGGGAAGCTCTTCCTGCTCCTCTTTATGAATCTCCTCTATAAGACTCTCCTCTGTTCGAAGCTACCCTCAGTCGCACCAGCCCCAGTGATGCCATGGATCAGGTCACACATGCCTTCTAAAAGTCCATCATCTCTATTGTCGAGTTCCAATTCCTCTCCAACCATTTGCACTATCAAGTGGAAGTACACTTCACCTCTATAATATTTCCTTGTAAACGGTACGACTAAATCCCTGGTATCATTCACTTCGATAGCCTTTTTGCTCCTGTAACCAAAATATAACAAGCGTGCTTTCTGGGAGGACCGCCACAACACCTTCACACATAACGATGCCATCAGTTCAGATAACTCTACCACTTCAGGATCGTATCTGCCAAGGATTACATCAAACTCGTCATAGAATTTTTCTATGCCATCATCTAATTTTGCAGTATAATCCGCGACACCAATACGAACGATTACTTTGCCATCATCAGGTTCTTCAGGATAGAAACCTCCGAGAGGTTCGAGAGGTGGAGCGGCACCATCAGACCCAGCCTCAATGCCACCATCGCCATCACCAGCGTCATCGTTAGCTGGATCAACCTCGGTGGAAGTACCAGGACCAGGAGCAAGGCGAGGGCCCTTAGCAGCGGGAGCTACATTACATGGTGAACATGCAGGGCCCCTTCTAACGGCAGCCACAATAGGATCAGCTGCTGCCATGCCACATCGATGATCAGGAGCATTTCCCACAACAAGAGTGTTTCGAGTGCTAGCAGAGTCCAGACCATGAGCTGGATCCAGACCAGTAGCTCGCTGAACCTGAGCACGGGTTCGAGGAGGACACAAGGCATTAGTCTTTGCAACAACACTCGGGCAGCCTCCGAAATCCTTGGTTTGCTCAACAACGGCAGGGATTGGGTCAACATCGGCCAGATCAACAACAACACGAGGACGACCAGTACCAACAGATTCTAGAGCCCCTCTCCGCACAACTTGAGGACGGTTTCGAGGAGCAGCAGCACACAAGGCGGTGGTCTTGGCAACAACAGTAGGGTAGCCTCCGGAAGCCTTAGTTTGCTCAACAGCGGCATGGATTGGGTGAGAAGCAGCCGCAGCAACACGGGCATGGGTACGGGGACGACCAGTACCAGCAGATTCCAGAGCAGAGTTTTCCACAACAGCAATACGAGGACTCCTACGAGGAGGTTGCCTGACAGAAGCATGTTGCCGACAAGGAACCACATTTTGCTCAACAATAGCAGGGGTACGAGTTAGACCTCCCTGTCCAATAATATCTGGGCGACTCCCAGTAGCAGGAGCTTCCTCATCTAGTATGTTACACATCAGCATAACCACGCGAAGCCTAGCATGCCGTTTCATCAACCCAATTAGCTGAATGTCACACGCTATAGGAACCTTGAAGCCTCGTTCATCAACAATGCCGAAACGTGCAGTCCGCTCCGGCCTCATTTCAGCAAGTTCACGCACAGCAGCAACCAAACCAGGGATAGTGCATAACTGCACAGGCGCTACTTCCATCTTCAGATTCTGAGCTTGTTTCCATGTGCTCTTCCCATCTGCTAATTTAATGTGGTAGCCGCAGATGGTGACCAGTGATGGCTCAGTGTTGATGTAGAGCTTGTTGGGAACCCCAAGAGGAAGGTATGATGAGCACAGCAGCAAGTTTCCCTCAGTTATGAAACCAAGGTTTAATCGAACCAGTAGGAGCAAGGAAACACCCCAAAGGTGTTGCTAGCTGAGCCTTGGCAGGGCGCACTCCGGTGCTAGTAGCAACTTGGAGACCTGCACAACACAACCATAGAACTTTGTCCCCAACTTGCGATGAGGTTGTCAATCTCACCGTGTTTTGCTGAAAACAAAGGATTAAACGTATCAAATGGAAAGAAGTAATAGTTTGCAGAAAGTAAACACAAAGCAGTAAACAGTTTGTAGATTGTATGTAAAGAAAAGGACCGGGATCCATAGTTCACTAGAGGTGGCTCTCCTTAAGATAGATAACATGTCGGGTGAACAAATTACAGCGGGGCGATTGACAAACATCGAGAAACATACAAGCATATACTAATCATCTTGACTCCTTTGAGACTTGATTGGGCATTACAACATTATACATAGACCGCCATCCAACTGCATCTATGACTAATAATTCACCTTCAGGTTATCATCCGAACCCCCTCCAGTATTAAGTTGCAACCAACAGATTATTGCTTTACGAATTGCGTGTAAAGTAAACAATACGATTGTTCTATGAACAAAGGATTGTTGTTTTCTCCCTAGTAGCAATAGAACATGTAGTACCTTAGAGATTTCTGTCACTTCCCCAGATTACCAGAGGCATGAACCCACTATCGAGCATAAATACTAACTCTTGGAGTTGCTAGCATCTACTTGGCCAAGATAGCTACTAACAACGGAAAGCATGCAAGATCACAAATAACAAAGACATGATAGAATCAATAATCAATCTGAAATAGAATCTCAATATCCATCGGATCCCCGCAAACACAACATGCAGAATTACAAATAGATGATCTTGATCATGAACGGAGCTCACAAGATCTAGACATGAAAGCACAAAGGAGGAGAACCAGCCATCTAGCTACTACATGGACCCGTAGTCCATAGATGAACTACTCACGCATCACACCGGAGGCTTGCATGACGATGAAGAAGGCCTCTAGGGTGAATTCCCCTCTCCGGCAGGGTGCCAGGAAGAGCTTCAAATCCCTCCCGATCTAGGGATGGAGATGACAGCGGCTACAGACTCTTTCGTGGATTTTTGATTGGGTACTTAGGTTTTCGTCCCGAGGGCATCTTATAGGCGGAAGGAGAGGCCGAGGGGGTGCTGGGGTCGGCCAGACCACCCCCTGGCGCGGGCCAGGCCTGGCCACGCGGCCAGGTGGTGTGGATGGCCCCCATCCCTTCTCCGTCTCGTATTCTGGCATCTGATGACTTCCGAAAAAATAGGCACTTTGGATTTTGTACTGTCCAATTCCGAGAATATTCATTTTCTGACTTCCCTGGAACCAAAAACAGTAGAAAACAGGCAGCTGGCACTGTGGCTCTTGTTAATAGGTTAGTCCAAGAAATCATATGAAAAGTACTCCAAAGTGTGGACAAAACACAAGAAAGTGGATAAAACCAAGCATGGAACATCAAAAATTAAAGATACATTTGCAATGTATCAACATCCCCAAGGTTAACTCCTGCTCGTCCTTGAGTAGGTAAGTGATAAAAAGAAAGAATAATTTTTGAGGTGACATGCACCATAAAATACTTGATCAAAGTATTTGTAAAACATTTAAAGCTGGGATCATAGTACTTCAATCATAACATGAAAGACAAAGTTCTAGGAATAAGACAAAGAAACTATGATGCAACATGAAAAGGTACAAACAAAAGATTCATGAATAACAATGCTTTGCAAGACGTTTGTTTGTTTCACATAAAGAAAACATAGCATAAAAGTATTCAGCTTGTCCCTCATAGAGTAGCAAATATAAATGCATACGACACCTTCAAAGTTCATAAGAGTGACTAGATACAAATAGTTTAAAACAAGCAATATCAAGTTATGCATCAATCAATTAGTCTTGGGACAATGCACATAGAACTAAGAATGGCCACTATGCTCTCAAAGTAGGTGCATAAAGCTAGAAGGTGGAGACTCAATATAATGGTGGAAGAAGGGCCTTCATAAAAGGAAGTAGGGATTCAAGTCTCATAAAGAGCTTCCAAAAATTATGGTACTTATAGCTTTCAGCTCTCATTGCCCCTATCATAAGCATCTTGAGGGTGATTAAGGTTAAAGTGACACAACTAAGAGGATATGCTTGACAAGTTATAAACCGAAATCTCATGCCCCTTACTTACAAAGACCGATCCTCATGCTACTCAACTTTAGTCACAAGTAAGCTCTTGTCATTGTAAGTACATATGTATCATAAAGAACCGCCAACGGGGTGCCCCTTGCACATGATACAGGAGCTATCCCATAATCAAAATGACAAGGCAAGCAAACAATGAGCATCTCAGCGATCTTTTTATTTGCTATTTGCATAGGTTTTTATTAAGGATGCTTCATAGAGTGCTCATTATGGTGATGCTGCAAGTTTCCACCATGATTAGGCATGGCTTAGGCTAGCGGCCCAGGCGTTTGTCTAACACACATACAAACTCCATGATCTTACAAGTTCCACTTTTATTTCACACCGCCGGGATCCGTAAGCAAAAGGACATGATATCAACGAGGTACAAAGTACAAGTGCAATATTGAAAGCGTTCCCCATGATACATGGTTCTGCTAATTTCAACTTATAAAGTGCAAGCATATACGCAACAAAGAAGGACCCGATGGTTCAAGTTTATTAGAGGCAATAAAGTAAAGTGTGCCATCAAGTTCGTGAGAACTTTAATCACTAGTTTTCTCATAACAAGTGGAAGGTAAAAAAAAGCATGAATATACTTGGAATAGAATAAGCTAGTAGGTAGGTATGGACTCTTTGGAATAACTTGGTTTAGGGATTTGGATGCATGAGTGGAACTCATACTTGGTTGTGGAGGCTAGCAAAATACTGGGAGTGACAAACTAAGAGAGCAATAATGGCCATAATCATGCAGAGCGAGAAAACATCATTGATCAAAGCATAAAGTGATACTACAAGTTGAAAACTAAAGGATCATAAAGGCTATGGTGACTTGAGATAGTCATAACATGGTGTGAGAATGCGCCAAGTCAACCCAAATAAAGCATCAAATGAGAATACCACTATACTATGCTTTAATATGCTAAAACAACGCATGATTCATCCAAGGCACATTAAGCAATCTCAATTGTTTATAACAAGTCATGCTACAGCAAGAATACTAATCATAAAGCCAAAACAATATCAAGCATGGCATGATAGAGCATAGGCCACAGTAAAAAACAAGCTCTTTTTACCACATAAGTATGAACTTTCCCACTCTTTTCCAAACCAAACCAAA
Organism: Avena sativa; assembly: GCA_916181665.1. Classification (NCBI taxonomy): domain Eukaryota; kingdom Viridiplantae; phylum Streptophyta; class Magnoliopsida; order Poales; family Poaceae; genus Avena; species Avena sativa. The sequence goes on from OV702289.1 coordinate 693,525,760, forward strand.
CTATTTGCAAACCAATGTAAGAAAGAGGGGGTCCAACCAATTTATTCAGCAAACTAAGCAAACAAAAAACCAAAACGAAAAAGAAGACGCTCCAAGAACAACACAATTGTGCATGAAACAATAAAAATGAAGCGTTTGGAAGAAACCTGGGATTTTTATTGATGAAGAGGGGATGCCTTGGGCATCCCCGAACTTTGACGCTTGTACTTCTTGGATATATCTTGGGGTGACACGCGTGGTATTCCCAAGCTTGAGCTTTAGTCCATCCTTCATCTCATTACTCATTCCTTCCATACACCTAAAATTTTTCCTTCATACAAAACTTCACACAATCTTTATTAGCAACATTAGTGCACTCAAAATAAATAAGTCTTAAGGTTCAGTTCTAACACCAAATAAACTTCCATTAGAACACTAGCTACTGTAGTACTTCCCTCAAAAAGCTCAATTCCCCAAAAGAACTCAAAAAGGAACCAACAAGAAGCAAATGCAGAAAATGGCAGAAATCTATCAAAACATACCAGTAGGTAAAGACGAATTTTTTCAAAGACCTTCTGTTGCTCAAATCAAAAAGTGTTAAACTAAAGAAAGTTAGATAACAACCTGGGGCAGAAGCAGAAAAATTCACGCCTCAAAAAGACGTTCAGAGATTTTACACGAATGTTTACGGTGAAGCACAGAAATCTGTTTCGGGACAACAACTTTTCCAATCATTACTTCTCTCTCATTAGAGGTTACTCTTGGCACAAAAAGCAAATAAAAAGGATAAGGAGCGGTTATTACTGAAGTAATAACTTCCAAGACTCATCTAAAACTTTTGGGTTATCTCCCAATAAGTACTTTTCTTTAACGCCTTTAAGTTAGGCATAAGAAGCAAGAAAAAGGATCAAGTGTTCTCAAATGAAGAAGCATTAAGATTAATACCAGAAATATCTTCAACAAGGCAAGGTATATCATCCAAATAAGTTCTAGAGGATCCTCTCTCAATGCTCTTAGTTTCACTACTTTTATCGAAAGGGTTTTCAGGAACGATCCAATCAAGATTCTTTTCTATGGCTTCATGTATTGCTGCTAGTTTAAAGGGTATTGGTATCTTAGGTTCCTCCTTATTAGGTTCGGTTTTGTTTATTTTTTCTTGTGTACCAACAACATCTACACATGAGCCTAGCATATTGAAACGTTCAAAGACTTTCCTAGCTTCCTTGGCAACATCATAGAACTCCTTAAACAAAGTTTCTAGAATAAAATCCCTCTTTTCAGGGTCCTCAATTTCTTTAAGCTTAAGAAACATTACTTGCATTAAGGGGTTGAGGTTAACAAACCTAGCTTCTAACATGTGAATTAAAGAAGCTGCAGCAATCTCATAGTTTGGAGCAAGTTCTGCAAGGGATCTATCCTTAGTATCTTCATGCTTACTAACATGATTAAAGAATTCTTCAATATTATCTTTCCCAATTATAGAACCACTACCAATTGAAAGGTCTTTCAGGGTGAATTTATGGATCAACATGGTGACCTAAGGAAGATGCGACAACTAGAGGAGACTTAATTTTTTTGTGTTTTTGGTAAAGAAAGCAAACTAGTAAAACCAACTTTTGTGTGTTTTCGATAACAAAACAAGCAAACAAAGCAAAAAAGAAACTAAGAAAAACAAAAATAACAAAGTAAAGAGATTGGTTATGAGGGACTCCCCTTGTGAAGATGTCCTTTACTCCCCGGCAACGGTGCCAGAAAAATGCTTGATGGCTTAGTGTTGATGTAGAGCTCGTTGGGAACCCCAAGAGGAAGGTATGATGAGCACATCAGCAAGTTTCCCTCAGTTATGAAACCAAGGTTTAATCGAACCAGTAGGAGCAAGGAAACACTCCAAAGGTGTTGCTAGCTGAGCCTTGGCAGGGTGCACTACCGGTGCTAGTAGCAACCTAGAGACCTGCACAACACAACCATAGAACTTTGTCCCCAACTTGCAATGAGGTTGTCAATCTCACCGTGTTTTGCTGAAAACAAAGGATTAAATGTATCGAATGGAAAGAAGTAATAGTTTGCAGAAAGTAACCACAAAGCAGTAAACAGTTTGTAGATTGTATGTAAAGAAAAGGACCGGGATCCATAGTTCACTAGAGGTGGCTCTCCTTAAGATAGATAACATGCCGGGTGAACAAATTACAGCGGGGCAATTGACAAACATCGAGAAAGCATACAAGCATATACTAATCATCTTGACTCCTTTGAGACTTGATTGGGCATTACAACATTATACATAGACCGCCATCCAACTGCATCTATGACTAATAATCCACCTTCAGGTTATCATCCGAACCCCCTCCAGTATTAAGTTGCAACCAACAGATTATTGCTTTACGAATTGCGTGTAAAGTAAACAATACGATTGTTCTATGAACAGAGGATTGTTGTTTTCTCCCTAGTAGCAATAGCACATCTAGTACCTTAGAGATTTCTGTCACTTCCCTAGATTACCAGAGGCATGAACCCACTATCGAGGATAAATACTAACTCTTGGAGTTGCTAGCATCTACTTGGCCAAGATAGCTACTAACAACGGAAAGCATGCAAGATCACAAATAACAGAGACATGATAGAATAAATAATCAATCTGAAATAGCATCTCAATATCCATCGGATCCCCGCAAACACAACATGCAGAATTACAAATAGATGATCTTGATCATGAATGGAGCTCACAAGATCTAGACATGAAATCACAAAGGAGGAGAACCAGCCATCTAGCTACTACACGGACCCGTAGTCCATAGATGAACTACTCACACATCACACCGGAGGCTTGCATGATGATGAAGAAGGCCTCCAGGGTGAATTCCCCTCTCCGGCAGGGTGCCGGGAAGAGCTTCAGATCCCTCCCGATCTAGGGATGGAGATGACAGCGGCTACAGACTCTTTCGTGGATTTTTGATTGGGTACTTAGGGTTTTCGTCCCGAAGGCATCTTATAGGCGGAAGGAGAGGCCGAGGGGGTGCTGGGGTCGGCCAGACCACCCCCTGGCGCGGGCCAGGCCTGGCCGCGCGGCTAGGTGGTGTGGCTGGCCCCCATCCCTTCTCCGTCTCGTATTCTGGCATCTGATGACTTCTAGAAAAATAGGCACTTTGGCTTTTGTCCTGTTCAATTCCGAGAATATTCATTTTCTGACTTTCTTGGAACCAAAAACAGTAGAAAACAGGTAGCTGGCACTATGGCTCTTGTTAATAGTTTAGTCCAAGAAATCATATGAAAAGTACTCCAAAGTGTGGACAAAACACAAGAAAGTGGATAAAACCAAGCATGGAAAATCAAAAATTATAGATACATTTGCAATGTGTCAACCAGAACCGTGTATTTGGGTTCATCAGAGATCCTACTAGATAGAAAATTGGAGACAAAATATAAGAATTGTTTGTCAGCGTCGTGCTAGCAAATAATTCTATGTTTGATATATCTCTGTAATGCTAATAGCCAGCTAGAAGTTATAGATAGTGCAAATAGCAAAGAGAAGAGTAGTTCACCCGCAATTAGCCAGAAGTACTTCTTCCACGGCAAATGGATCTGCCATCCTTCGCGCTGCTCAGCTCGTCAGCGGTAGAGGCAGGCTAGATCGTCGCAACGGCTGGCACGACATTTGGCATTAGAGCACCGGAAGTCAAATGCCTGAAGAGATCATTCTGGTTGGAGAGGGGATTTCGATGCCATCAGTGCTAGGGTTCATGCGAAAGGAGGGAGGGAGTGGATTTGTGAATTTGGTCAACACACCATGCTCCTTTAGTCTCTCGTTCTGCCTACGTGGTTGCCGCGTTGGCGCTCGCGTCACGGAAATATTACTGACATGAGGGTCCCGACCGTCTACTTCACGGGGCAGTTTCACGGAATGTTTGGATTTGGTAGGGGTGAGATGAGTTTGCATCTAAATGGCCCCGCTCGATAGTTGGCGGCGCAACATTTCGAAACGCGGCAATTTCAGGAAACTTAGGTACCGTGGTGCACTCACCCGCGAACTTTGGTACCGCAGAGTAGCAGTCCCCCCTCCCTCCGTCTCATCTTCTGGCTCCATGAGTCTTCGGGTAAAATATCAACTTTGGCTTTTGTCTCGTCCAATTCCGAGAATATTCATTTTCTGACTTTTCTGGAACCAAAAACAGAAGCAAACAGGCAACTGGCACTGTGGCATCTTGTTAATAGGTTAGTCCAAGAAAGTGTATAAAAAATACTCCAAAGTAGAGATAATACATAAGAAAGTAGATATAAAAAGTATGGAACATCAAAAATTATAGATACGTTTGCAACGTATCAGCCACACCACTTGGTGGCGCGGCCAGGGGTGGCCCGCGCCAGGGGGTGGTGTGGGCCCCCTATGGCCCATCTCCACTTCCCCTTCTAGCAATCTTCGTCTTATGGAAAAATAGTTTTTTCCATGTATTTTTCCGGATTTTCTGATCTTCGCGAATTTTGCCTCCAAACAGCACCTTTTCCATCAGAATACTGACTGCAGCGGTCCATGCTCCAAAAGTCATCAACCATTCAAAAACAGATGAAATAACATAAGTGTCATCTCTTAATATGAAATATATCAATGAATAACAGTAAATTATGATATAGAATAGTGATGCAAAATGGATGTATCAAAGAGCCAGCCGGGTTACCCTAAGCCAAAAAGCACTGACAAGACCCGGCCGACATACACGGTATGTAGGCACGAGGAATGAACTATTTTCTCCTTGCAGGTACCAACTTTGTCGGGTTATCTTTACCAAGACCAAGTCAGGAGATGGCTTGCTCAAGAAGGAGAAGACCATCTCGGGATCAACGCTTTTCTCTCTCCTAAGGGAATCTAGGAAGAGACAAGCGCTGGCTACAAGAATCAGAGAGACAGAGACATAACAGATAGTCATGGACGTGACAGTCACTAACATCAATGGTCATAGCGCGTGAACTCGGTGCTATTGCCGTTCAGAGGCTGGTGATAGGGGAAAGGGGCGCGCCGAATTACCACTTTGGTACAAGCATATTCCTAGCATATTTGGGCCACGTAAGCCCTAGCTGTAACATGGTGATGACCCACAAGTATAGGGCGTGTATCGCAGTATTTTTGAGGGAAGTGAAACCCAATTTATTGATTCGACATAAGGGGAGCCAAAGAATACTTATAAGCCTTAACAACTGAGTTGTCAATTCAGCTGCACCTGGAAACAATCTTACTCACAACAGTTTATCAGTAGCAACAGTTTTGTAGTAGCAATAGTAAAGTAATAGCAGTAGTAAAGTAAAGACACTAGTAACAATTACAGTAAACAGTAGGATTAAAGCACGGTAGGCATAGGGATGGATGGACGGGCATTTCATGGACAAGACAATTCATATGGCAATCAAGACATAGGGCATTTGCAGATAAATAAGATAAAGCATCCAAGTACTAAATAATCATAGGCATGTGTTCCACATATAGTCATACGTGCTCGCAATGAGAACTTGCACAACATCTTTTGTCCTGGCAGCCCGTTTGCAGCGGGGCCTCAAGGGAACTACTGGCAATTAAGGTGCTCCTTTTAATAGAGCACCGGAGCAAAGCATTAACACTCAGTGAACACATGTGATCCTCACATCAAAGCAATTCCCTCTGGTTATCCTGATTTCTATCACTTCGGGGCCTTTGGTTCCAGACAACAATATGTGTAAATAACTTGCAGGTAAGACCATAAACAATACTATCATAATGAATCAATAACATGTTCAGATCTGAAATCATGGCACTCAGGCCCTAGTGACAAGCATTAAGCATAACAAGTCGCAACAAAGTCAAAAAGCACTAATAATAGATACTAGGCACTATGCCCTAACAATCCGATGCCATTACATGAACGATCTCATCCAATCCCTACCATCCCCATAGCCTACAGCGAGGGATTACTCACTCATAGATGGGGGAAACATGGATGGTCAATGGAGAAGCGATGTTGATGATGATGGCGATGATCTCCTCCAATTCCATGTCCCGTCAGGGTGCCAGAATGGAGTTTCTGGTTCCAAATCGCGGAATCTGGTGGTGGCGACACAGTGGAACTCTTTCTAGAAAAACGTCAAAAACGCCCTTCGTTTTTAGGTCAAGAGGCAACTTATAGGTGAAGAGGGAGGCCGAGGGGGCAGCCGAGGCGGCCACACCACCCCTAGGCACGGCCTGGCCTGGCCCGCACGGCTAGGTGGTGTGGGACCCCTCATGGCCCTACTCTGTCTCGTCTTCTGGGTCCGTGGTCTTCTGGTGAAATAGGATTTTTGGCATATTTTCTGGGATTTTACCTAATAGTTGATTTTCTACACAAAAACTAGACACCAAGGTAATTCTGCTGAAAATAGCGCCAGTCCATGTTAGTTGTATCCAAATCACACAAGTTTAGAGGAAAAACAATAGCAAAAGTGTTCGGGAAAGTAGATACGTTTTGGACGTATCACCTGGCCACCCCTTTATAAGGTGAGCCAAGGCCTCCAAGGAGAAGGTCGGTATTTTTGGCTAAGGGGAGAACCCTAGTGTGAGAAGAGAGCTAAAGCACTTCATCTCCCACCTCTCTTCGATACAGCTCAAGGAGCATCTGTATTAGCTCATTGATCAAAATATAAGATCCACGGTTGTTCTTCGTGTGTTGTGTTGTTTTGTTCTTTGTGTGTAGATTCACTACACTATCCCTCCCCGGATACCAATAGTGCACATTGGCCCCATCTTTACCCTACTCATGGCATCTGCCTTGACACCACCATGACAGTTGGCGCCCACCGTGGGGCCAGCAGCAGTGCTAGCTGGTGTCAAGATCGGGACGGGAGACTTCATCGCCACTGGAGAGCGCATCATCTTCGGGCTGGTGTAGCTATTTGGCGCATTGGACTTCGTCAACGACAATGCCCGCAGCATCAACAACCGTCCTCCTCCATGCAACGGGCATTTCGTCAGCTTCGGCACACTGAAGATCTATATCGGCATCGATGACTCCTACGTACACCCGCATTGAGTCATTATGGCGGGAGAACCTCCTTTCAGCGCGGCTCACGGTTCGCGTATCACTCTCCTAACTAGTTGCATTGAGGTGATGATGACCGCGCCAGATGCAGGCACGAGCAAAGACCCGAAAGAAGAAGGAGAGGTAACTCCCAAGGCTCCTAGGGATAGAGGTCCACCACTGGAAAGGCCGCAAAACATCCTGCAGCAGGCAATAGAGAGTCTCACTACACCTATAGCTCCCATAGTAGATCCAGGCACAAAACGAGCTAGAGGAGACCCAATAGAAAATGTTAGCAGGGGCAAAGAAAGTAGCAGCGGCTCAGCGGGCATTGAACATCATGTTGCGTGAGTATGCTAAGGCAAATAAGATTAATACTAGTCCTACCCGCCTAGATGGTGTGAAGATTAGGGGAAAGAACCTCATCAGTGAAATAGATAAGGAATATGTGCCTAGGCCAGGAGATTCGGTTAACCCCATGTCAGTAGGGTTGCCGAGGTATAGCACCCTAGCAAAGAACCTTAGAGTTGTAGATGCAACAGCTACCGAGTTAGATGGTTTGACCGGCGAAGCCAGCAAAATGAGGAAATTCACAGGACTAACCCGACAAGGGTAGGCGGCTCCCGTGTTATTCATTCAGCAGGGGGCACTCCTGCAAAATCATCCGGGGTAGCATCATCAGCCACAACAGGCCCAAGGAGATAAGAGGTGGCAACCTCGGCCACAAGAAATAAGCAAACGGTACCGTATGACCCGGCCATGGCCGGGAAAGGCAAAGCGGTACCGGATAATGCCGACAAAGCAAGTGCTAGTCGAGGTAATGGTGGTCATAGAAACCCTGTCCAAGGCAATGGAAATCAGGGAAATGCTAGGCACGGTAATGCCGGAGAGCGTAACTCGGCAGGAGCAGGACAGTATCCCCCGCAGCAGAAATATGTACCTCGGCAAGAGCAAAGTGCAGGTCCAGCTATGCAACAGCAGTATGCTCATCCGGAGCAAAACATGCACAATGATGGTTACTCGGCTATATGCCAGGTTTCCCAGGTCGGATCACCATGCAATGGGATCAAGGCTGGGAAACAAGAACTTGCAGCCGGATGATGTAGGATTGAAGCTGGACAGAATTTATATGTCGGAAATAATGGAAGGGAAAGGACCCCCAGGACCTGCATGTTTTGGACCTCGGATTATGAGGGAACCACTGAGCATCTTGATACCAACAAGTTTTCAATATGACGAGGGACCTCGGATTTTGAGGGACCTCGAATTATGTCGGAAAAAATATTGTTGTGTGTGTTTTCAATATGACGAGGGGTAACCTCGGCAATGCCCATGGTTATGAACTTGGGATTTCATGGAAAAGAGAGCACTGGTTATTTCGTCGGCTAATCAAACAAATAAGGGAGTTGAAATCGTCTGATTATGGTAGAGAGTACGATTACAAAGTCGCCAGTTCACTAGTTATGATCTAGCTCACAGCGGATTGCAGATTGCTGGAAAAATAAGGTCGTCTATCCATCAGCTCCTCCCAGCCTTTATATGAGAGGCTAGGTCCTAGAGCCGTATACGGATAGCTTACAGGTTATGATTACAACACTAGTATTATGTCGGTTCACACTTCTTTTTTATTGCCAAGACAGACTTTTGTCAGTTGGATGCTTCTTGGACTTCTTTATTCTTCATGGGCCTTGTGGGTCGTAGTCCTTTGTACACCTGGGGTAACTAATCACGAGTAACCGATAAGTCATCCCTATATCACAATATAGAAGAAAATTTAGTGCAAAACTGAAAGTAAACTAAACTATATGTAAAACTACAAGTAAACTAAAGAATATGCAAAATTGGAAGTAAACTAAGGCCTACTATAAACAATAATAAAAACTTAAGTACCACGTTCCCCGGCAACGACGCTAGAAAATATCTTGATACCAACAAGTGTAGGATATGAGTGAAATATTCAACGTGTAAGTATAATTATCGATCACGTGTGGAGTTGAAGGTTTAAATATTTCATTCCTTAAAATTAGAGTGTCATTATTCTACTTATCTATTCACTAGAAAAACTTAATGTGGGAAGGTAAATGTTTTCTAGAGTTTGAAATCCAAAAGTAATCCTGGTAAAGTGGATGTGTAAGTAAAGTGAATGTTCATGAAGAAGAGGATATCAAAAATTATGCCAAAGATGAGGAGGCCATTACTACATGCAGCCAGCAAAGAAACTGAGGAAGAAGGTGAAGCAAAATTTCTCTACATAGCTCTGTTTCCTTCCAAGCTGCAACATTTCTTCATGGAGCCTCTCAATTTCTCTTTTTTGATCCCACACAGCATCACGCAGGTCACAAATTAACTCCCTTAGAAACTTGTTAATCATCTTTTCAACCCAATCGAACTTGTGACACCCTCAATCACCCCTATATAACAGATAAAGAAAGAAACGAAAATTAACAACAAAATATGAAAATGCTGAGAAAATGCTTGAAACTCACTGAGCATGTGATGCAATTTCTATATCTCGTGCCAGTATTCTCACCAGTCAAAGATATCCACTGCAGCATCTTTAGTTCGTATTCGCAAATATGACAGACTTGTACTTGAAAAACAACTAACGATAGGATATCAGCTTGCCCTGCTATGAAGACAATGTGATGATGCTCCCCGCTTGAAGAACTACCCGAGCCATCTAGGAAGTGAGCAGACATGCGTTGCGCACGAGAGAAGAAAGGGAAGGGGAGGGGAGGGCGGAAATAGCTCGGCAATTTCTAACGGCTAGACGCCTCGTTGGACTAAACTAGCGCCCATCAGCAAAACCTGCGTCCTAAACAACTATCAAGGGTCTCATGGGGTCAATTGTCTAGTTTATGTTAGTTTAGTGGATCAAGTATGCCAATTTTGCCCTAGCGCTGCCGGCCCTCCTCTCCCTCCACCACCTCTCCGCCGCCGGAGGGGGCGCCGGCGAAGCCGGGCGCGCCTTTAGGACAGTGGCGGCGGGGCGGTTCTTCTCCCCCTCGCGTTCCCCGACGCGTGGGGCGCTACAGACGGCAGCGAGGCTACGGGCGAGGACGGGAGGTTTCCTAAGGCGGGCGGCGGTGCTCTGGCGTCGGGCTCCTGTGGTGCTGCACCGGGTGGCTGCGTCGATGGTCGGCGGTGGGGCTGCTGATGGCGTCGGGCGGTCCCTGATCTGGGTCTATTTGGGCCTAGCGGACCGTGGCTGCCGTGGGCGCTGGGCGGTTCCCCTTCTAGGCGGCGGGATGACTAGGCGTTGTGCTGGTCGTGGCTATGGGCTGGGCAAGTTGCTCGGTGGCGTTGTGGTGCGGTCGGTGGACGGTGGCGCTTGGTGGGCGTCGTGTGGCGGAGGGCTCGGCGGTGCGGGCTCATCCGAGGCAAGATCTGGGCCGCCAGGGAGGTGTCATGGTGGCGGTGATCTTCGGTCCCTTTCATGGCGGCGGCTGCCCGAGTTCGCTCTGGTTGTTTTTGGCAACTATCTCGCGAGCAGCGGTAATGATCCGGACGACGGCCTTCATCACGGCATCGAGGATCCTAGGCGTGGCGGCGGAGGGGATGCTTGACGATCGTCGGAATCTTGGCGGGGGAGGGGAGGTGTGGTGGTTTGTGTCGGTCCTTGTTGGGCGGGCGTGAGGTTTAGAACTCTCTGCTAGGTGAAAGCCTTGTCCTAGCGGTGGCCGGGTCCGACGATGGTGACGCCCATGGGCGCCGCATCCTTCTTGAAGTCGTCGTCGAAGCAGGTGTTTCTTGCTCCTCCGCTCGGGCTCTCCGGGGGAAACCCTAGATCCCTCGTGGGATCGGGCGTGGGCGACGCTCTTGTGTCTCTTTGCCTCTTGGGGCCTCGTTTTGGACGTCCACCGGTTAGAGGGACATGTGGTGTGTTTTGGTGGTTTTTGGCGGAGGCGGGTTCGTCTTCGGCCAGGTGGGGCGTGGCCCTGGGGCCGACGTGGTTGTTTGGAGCGGTGGCTCCGGTCTTTCGCCTCCGCCTGTTGTGTTGAGGTGTGGTGTCGATCTAGTTGGTCGTCGACCCGTGTGGAGCGCAGCCTCGGGGCTGGCGTGTGGTGTTGTGTTGTATCGGTTTTTGTCCAATTTCCCTCATAAACGGGCCAGCTCTTTTCTCCTATATCAATGAAAGACAAAGCTTTTTCCTCGTTTCAAAGAAAGTATGCCAATTTTTAGTTGGGCGTTCTGCGTCCAAAACCTAAAGTTGTGGGGTATATGGACTTCTTTCATCATGATATCGTTCTTTTGTATGGATTGTAGAAAAATGCAAACACTTTTACCAAATAAAACATGATATTTTTAGAAATATGAGCTATATCCTTCGGTACATGTGATATTTCAGATTTTTCCTAAATCTCAAAGCCCATGTGGGTGGAAGGCTATATGTTATTTGGTCCAAGTTGGTGACAGCTCACATGTGTGTGTGGCAAGAGGAGTGAGAGCTAAAGTTTAGTCCCACATATAAAGTTGTAGGTGAGTTACGCCACCTTATAAGGTCGAGTGTATCACCACTTTGTAAGTGCGTGAGAAGAGAAGTGCTACACGCTCGCTCCTCCTCCGATGACGCCACTCGCCCACCCGTCCCGTAACGACGTGTGTGCGCCGTGGTTTGCGGAATGAGCCAAGCTTATCTTTTTGCTACTCAGGAAAACTACCGCGCGATTTAGACAGACGTGTCAATAGTTAGTCGGTTCAGGTCGCTCCCAGATCATGGGCTACTGTAATCGACCCAAACTCATGTGTGACGTGGTCTTGGACCACGTTGTGCCCTATATGGGATTTTCCGAGCTGCTCTATATAAGCCTATGCGACTTCCACCATCCAACACATCAAAACCAATCTAGGGTTTTTCCAGCATCTCTGCTTGCATCGTCACCGTAGTCTACTCCATCCCACGTGCCATCGTGCACCGGGGAACGGGAGAGCAGGTCTCCGGAACCACTCGCCTTTTCAATCCACTACGGGAGAGGGCGAATAAGGTTTATCGAAAGAGCTCTGTGCAACTGCTAAGTTCATCATCACGACACATATTCCTGGTCGTTAAGAGCATCAGCGTCCATGGCTTCTGCTACATCATCTTCTTCGACAGGCTACAACAACCTCTGCACCAACGACAACTTCATCAGCAACCGATTAGTACATATACCGTGATCCGATCTATTGTTGTACTATGGCTGTTCTTGCGTATGCATTTCTACTATTCATGTTGATTAATACATCTAGTATGTTAGAGTTTCATGTGTTCGTGGTTGGTGTAGTTATGATTTATATTCAGGAATTAATTCAAAAACCTTATTATAGGTAATTTCCTTAGTTAAACATGGGACACCTAGACGATGCAATGAAGCCGGATAAGTTTACCAGAGGACATTTTAAGATGTGGTAGTATAAGACCACTATGTGGCTGCAAGCTCTGGAAGTATTCGAGCCCAGTGAGGGTTTACTTGAAGGAACTATATCTGACGAGGTTCAGAACAAGTTCAAGGAAACCAATCTTGCCTTTGTGGGATGAGTGCGGAGTGTTCTTGACAATAAACTGTTTGATGTGTACATGCACATCAAAGATGGAAAACAGCTTTAGGAGGCACTGAATGCTAAGTTCGGTGTATCAGATGCTAGCAGTGAACTGTACATCATGAAGAACTTTCATGATTATAGGATGGTTAACAACCATTCTATAGTCGAACAAGCTCATGAGATACAGTGATATAGCAAGGAGCTCAAACTCCTTAAGTGTGTCTTACCTGACAAGTTTGTGGCTGGGTGCATGATGTGGGTTCTTGCGATCAACAACTAGGTAATTGCAGTACTTGTAGCAGTAACTATTTATTATAAAGTGTGTCCCATGGAAGCTTTACTAATGGCAACAACACAACCCCGTAGCCACATTGTTAGTGCAGCCACATTCGCACCCAAAACAATGTTTGGAAATAGTCAACTCTATAGGTTACTAGAATGGCAATGAACAAGTGTGGTTTTAAAGTAACAAAAAACAAAGTAAATAACAAAAGTAAACTAAAGAAAGAGAGTGTTTATAAAGTGTTGTGTGATATGATTGAGGGGTTCTTAAGGAGTGTAGGATTCACCACTAGCATGGGAGAATTATGAATGATTAGGATAATCTATGTCTTTTGTCATGACATTTGTGGAGAGAGCTTAATAATAAGATGTTCACTACAAGACTCGTGGGAAGCCTCTTTCTTGAGTCAGGTAATGAGGTCATCTATAAATAAACACTGCGATTCCTGAGAGCAACCACTCATACAGACTACCAAAATTAAGGTTTCCCCATGGATATCGTAATAAGCTTTTTGAGTCTTTGTTAATTCCCCCTTTGACTGTGCAGGTTATAATAAGCCAATGTTTACTATCATCTCTTAGCAGTGGACATACTCCCATACACGTCCTAAGGATATCACCCTCTCTTTAGTCACGAAGAAAAATTATATGTGTCCAACTACACATACCATAAAAAGAGAGATCAAACACAATATCATAAATCAATAGATCAAAGACCAAAGTTATAGATCATTTTTATTTCTATGCATAATAATACTAGGGTTTCACCATCTCTCGCCAAGAACAAGGAAACTACTCATACATAAAGGGGATCAACATCATGACAATAGTATGGATGAAATATGAAGGTACAATTGAATACAAGTGCAAATACACAATAGAAATTGGCTTACAACAAATTAAACAAAGGGGATCGAAGTTGGAGATGTTGTTGATGAAGATGATGATGAAGATCGATGCATAGCCCTTCAAGATGCAAGCCTCATCTTACTATTGAGTGGTATGATGGTGGTGTAGATCTTGTGGTCCGCGTCTATGGAGACGGCAGAGCAGTAGGACTTCACCCCTATGGCATGGATGGACTCACTCCCTTGCGTCTAGGGTTTCCCCTCTTTAAATAGGCATTCTGGAGGCCGGGTTTCACGAACCGATGGAGCACGGGGACGAATATGCCCACTAGTCCTTCACAAGTGTTGTTCCGGATGATGAAATGATGTCACCAAAGGGAAGTACGACCGTACGGTATGGGTGGGCTCTCCCCGTATCGCTGGTCATTACGCCCTCTGATTGCTGCAGTGTTTTGGCTGTCATTTCTTCATACGAACTCTGATTGAGGTGTTCTTTGGCTTGTTGGAATCGTATGGACAAGGGATATAACAACATGGCCTTGTATATTCATTTGGGTTTGATGGAAAAATCCACTTTTCCTCCCCTCAAATGGCTAAGTCTGGTGCCTACAACTCCTCCATATTGAATCCTCTTAGCTCCTTTTATCCATGATTGTTCATAGAACCTACACACAAGTAAAAGACAACGAAAAATTAATAAATCCTACTAAACTACTAATCGTGCAAAGTACATGTGAAAATGAATGAGAACTAGTAAGCATACATAATAGGCATAGTTGTAGCTAGATATAGCATGTAATGAGTGACAATATGAATAATTTGTATACTTAAATATGCATCATATTTGCACTCATCAGTGCATCATTGCAAAGTTTCCTTCTTCATGGAGGAACTTCGCCACAACTCTCAGACACAAGATACAGGAGATATCGGTTGAAATCCTGATAACATATCTTGATGTTGAGGAGAAGAAGGCTCAGACTAAGGACACTGCTGAGAAAGTAGGTGAGGGCCAGTCTAGCACCAATATGGTGCAAAAGAAAACCTTCAGCAATAACAATGGGAACTATAAGCCCTCCTTCAACAAGCCTAAAAATACTACAACCTTTAAGATGAAGAAGAAGTCGAACAAGGCTGAGCTAGGTTGCTATACTTGTGGAGAGCTCAGACACTTTTTTGAGGACTGCCCAAAACGTGCAGATCATAGAGGGAAAAAGTGGAAGACTATCAATGTCGTGACCACTAGCAATACTGGTGTGTATGATACTTTATTTATTGTTGTTTCAGTATTTCAGTCACCACGTTGGTGGATTGATGCGGGTGCTAAGGTTCATGTGTGTGTGCTAACATCTCTATGTTCACATCTTATTAGGTCGCTCAGGATTTTTCCTTCCTAATGGGGAATGGATCACATGCCTTTGTTCGTGGTGTTGGTATGGTGGATCTGAAGTTCACTTCGGGAAAGATCGTGCAGCTAAGGAACATGCAACATGTCCCTACTATGAACAAGAAACTCGTTAGTGGATTCCCTATATGTAGAGATGGTTTAAGGTTTTATTAGAGTCTAACAAAGTCATTGTTTCGAAACATGGATAATTCATTGGTAAAGGTTATGAGTTCCGATTTTCTCTTTCAAAGTTTTTTCATAAATCTGTGAATCATATTTGTGGCAGTTTTAATGATGATACCGTTGTTTGGCACTCTTGTTTATGTCACATTAATTTTAGTCTGATGTCTCAGATGTCTAGTATGAGTTTAATTCCTAATTTCACTATCGCCAAAGGTTCTAAGTGCCATAGCTATCTGCAATCAAAGCAACCTCGAAAGCCTCACAAGGCAGGCAAGGAGGGAAACTTGGCATCTCTAGAACTCATACATCCTGGTCTATGCGAGATGAATGGTGTGTTGACAAAAGTTGGAAAGAGATATTTTATGACATTGATAGATGATGATCCTAAATTTTGCTATGTTTACTTGTTGTGAACTAAAGATGAGGCTTTAGACCACTTTAAAATTCGCCCGGCCAGCTGCTGGACGCCTCTTATGTTTTTTGGCTTCTCCATGGCCAGTATGGCTTTTATTTTCTTCGGGTTCGCTTTGATCCCTCTCGCAGAGATAAGATACCCGAGTAGTTACCCAGATGGTACGCCGAAGGCGCATTTGTCCGGATTGAGCTTGATCTGGTAGCGGTCGAGGATGGTGAAAGTTTCGCGCAAATCGTCGATTAGTGAGGCTTCCTCTTTGGTCTTGATTACTATGTCGTCGACATAGACTTGAATGTTGCGACCAAGTTGGTTCTTGAGGCAAGCCTGCATGCACCGCTGGTAGGTGGCTCCTGCGTTCTTTAGCCCGAAGGGCATTGTGTTGTAGTAGAACACACCAAAAGGCGTTATAAACGCTGTTTTTTCTTGATCTTCCTCCTTCATTCGAATCTGGTTATAGCCTGAGTAGGCGTTGAGGAAGCAAAGACACTCGCATCCCGCGGTGGAGTCGATGATCTGGTCAATTCGCGATAGCGGAAAGTGGTCCTTCGAACAGTGCTTATTCAAAGAGGTGAAGTCCACGCACATCCGCAGGATATCCGTGTCCTTTTTTGGTACTAGCACCGTGTTGGTGAGCCAAGTGCTTTCCTTGATCTCGTGTATGAATTTGGCATCGAGGAGTCTGTTGATCTCCATTCCGGCTGCATTTGCTCATGGTTCAGATAGTCGCCGAATTGTTTGCTTGACTGGCCTTGTGTCTGGGTTGACGTTGAGTGCGTGCTCGGCGAATTCCCTGGGAACTCTTGGCATGTCCGCTGGACACCAGGCGAAGATTTCCCAGTGCTCACGGAGGAATTCAACGAGCGCGAGTTTCTATGTAGGACTCAAGTTGTTGGCGATGAGAGCCGTCTTGGCGGGATCTGATGGGTGGACCTAAACTTTCTTCGTGTGCACTGATGAGTCGAAGGACAGGTCGGGTGAGCTTGGCTGGCTTAGGGGAGGCAGACTGTTGTCTGTCGACTCCTTCAATCTTGCGAGTTCCTCCTGCATGCTGAAGGACTGGGAGATTCTGTTGAATTCCCTGTCGCAACTGTCGGACCTCTCGAAGCTCCCGTTGATTGTGATGACGCCATTAGGGCCTGGCATTTTCATCTACAGATAGGCGTAGTGCAGTATTGCCATGAACCTAGCGAACGCGACATGTCCGAGGATGCAGTGGTACTGTGAGGGCCAGTCGACGACTTCGAAGTCGATGCGCTCGCCCCGAAAGTTTTTTGGTGTGCCAAAGATGACGTCGAGGTTGATTTTGCCAAGGGGATATACGCCTTTGCCTAGGACGATGCCGTGGAATGTTGTGTCTGAGGCCTCTAGGCAGGTCAGAGGGATCCTCATTTCTCACAAGGTACTCACGAACATAAGGTTGATGTCGCTTCCACCGTCCATGAAGACGCGACTCATGTCGAAGCCTCCAATTTGCGCCTCGAGGGCGAGGGGACAATGGCCTGGGCGAGGTACTTGGCGCGGGTGGTCGCGCTTGTCAAAGGTAATGTAGGAGTTGCTTCCACTGAGGTACTCAGTGATGGATGGTGGTGCGTTTGTCGCCAAGTTGACTTGGTGAGTGATGGCCTTCTGCACCCGATTCGAGGGTCGTCCCTTTTGGATCATCATGGTACCCATGGCCTGTGGGTATGGTTCACCTCCTTGGTGCTGGTCCAGCGCAGCTGCATTTGGGGGTAGTCTAGGTGGTGGTGGCGGAGCTCCATGTGCCACGGCGCCTAGGGCGGCTCCGTAGCCCCTTTCGACTGCGTTGCGATTCATCCGAGCCAGTCCCTCATGTAGTTTGAGGAACTCGTGGTAGTCCTTGAGGAGGTGGCTGGACTTCTTTTTTCCGTCGTGCTTGTCGATGTAGAAGTGCACAGTGCATGGCCCGGATAGCTTGTCTTCGATGGATATTGTGGGTACCTCATCGTGATTGCGGCGCTTCCATACTTGCGTGGTTTTCCCGGAGTCATGGTATCCACCACTGTGGTAGCCGCTGTTGCGGTTGTCGTCGCGTCTATCAGCGTAGCCGGCTGCGGCCATGTTGACGTCGTCATGGTCATCGTAGATGCGCATGCGGCGTTTCCTTGGGCAATCGCGTCTATGCTCGAGTTCTGCCTCGTCGTCGGAGTGAACGCGATTTTTCACTGAATCTTCTCCATCTGCCTAGCGATTCGCGATTTCCATCAGGTGGTCGATGGATTTGGGCTTCGAGTGGCCCAGCTCCTCCCTGAGATCTATGTGGCGTACGCCGTCGTTGAATGCGTCAATCGCGTGATCCTCTGAGATATTCTCTATGGAGTTCTTGATGATGGACCACCTCTGGATGTATGAGCGTAGCGACTCGCCCGACCTTTGCTGGCAGCATCTCAGCTCTTCGATTGATGTGGGCCTTTTGTAGGTGCCCTTGAAGTTGCGCACGAAGTTGTAGACCAGCTCTTCCCAACTGCGAATGGATCCACGTGGGAGGTTGTTGAGCCATGCTCGGGCGGCGCCCTACAGCTGTAGCTGCAGGCATTGCATGGTCGTGCTTCGACTCCCGCCATGGAGCCTGATGGAGGAGATATGGTCCTTTAACCAGATTTTCGGGTCCTGCAGACCATCGAACTTTGGGTTTTTTGATGGGAGCTTAAACGCCTTGGGCATTCGCTTTTGTCTGATGGCCCTGCTGAAGTATCTAGCGCCATAGAGCTCTACATCTCGTCTTCTGAGTCAGTCGATCAGGCACATCACGCCCTTGATTTGTCGATTTTGTGCCGCGTGAGGTCATCGCGCACATCGTAGTCGTGGTCATGTCGCTGGGAACGACGACGTCGAGACAGATCGTGACTGTCGTCGCTAGATGAGGGCGAGGAGTAGCGCTTTGCCAGAGCCTTGCCTTTCTTCGGTTCCGATGCTGGTTCTTTGTCGAGGGCAGCCTCGATTAACCCCAAGCCTGCGATCGTAGATCAGTGCATGGTAGCTCGAGGGTCTCTAGCTGGCGGCTGGTTGTTGAGGAGGTACATGGTGGCTGTCGTTACCGCAGCTTGCGGCGTTTTTGGAAGCACGTTGTCACGTGTATCTACCGTCATGGAGCCGAAGTCGAGGACCTTTGCGGCTTCTACACGCCCTTATTCAGTGAGGTGGGCCAATCGAGATCGCCTCTTGTTAGCGATGTACTCGTTGCATTTGGAGGAGGATCCTCCGTGGGAGGAGAACCTAGCTCGTTGGAGGCTCGGCTCATCTGCCGCCTTTTTACGCACCTCGAGTTGCACGATTATTTGCAGTTGGCATTTGTATTCCTCCTTCAGGAGCCAATGGTAACCCATCAGCAGTTCTTGCGGGGAGGCGAAGGGTAGAGGGTGGCCTCGTAGGGCTTCGCGGCAACGAGCCCACTCGAGATCGTTGAGCCTGATCACGACGTGTTCGCCAGTTTGCTCGTTTATCATGGTGGGGGGTTCAGCTGCCCCTCCGTTGTTGACGGGGGTGCCGTTGGTAGGGATGCCATTGGGTGGTCCGCCATTGGGTGGTCTGCCATTGGGTGGTCCGCCGTTTGGCGGGTCGGCTCCATGGCCACCGTTGCCCGTGTTGTCGCGATTGGCGAAGGAATCGCCCGCATTGATGACGGCGCACATGAAGTGGTTGGGGAAGCTATTGCTCCCACAACTTTCATATCCGGAACCATAGGCTCCATCTTCAGTTGCTAGATCACCCAGATTGGATTCACGACTGCTGTCGCTGACCATATTCTCGACTGTTGTCGATGCATTGAGCTCGCTGAGGGTGCCAATCGGCAGAGGGAACCATGATGCTGGAGCAATCGATGGTATCGTCGGCTGGTCAGGCATGCGAAGCGTGCCCATCTGACCAACTTGGAAGCGGAAGCTCCCGATCGCCAGGCTGATTCTGTTGCCCACGGACTCGAAGGCCGGGCAAGTGGCCGGCGTGTGGACGGTGAAGTCGAACGCACCGAAGAGTTGGCAAATCTCCGCTGTTGCGGAGTTGTAGATCGCGGTTGATGGGGCCGAAGAAGCTGCAACATCAGCACTCCCAATTCCCACAGACGGTGCCAATTGACGAGGGTTTAACTCATCAATGCCCATTTTTATGGACTTGGGTTTTGGAGAAGGAGGGAGCGCTGGAGACATCTATCGGCTAGCAAACAAGCACACATGGGACTCGAAGATTTACCCAGGTTCAGGCCTCGCAGAGGTCCCTACTCCTGCTTGTCTGCTCGTGGAATTATTGAAGGAATCGAGGGTTACAATGGTGCACAGATGCAATCTGGCAAGGGTTGTGGAAACTAGGGTTGCGTGTGTCCTCCTCGCTGCCCCCTCTTAGCCTTTATATAGATAGGCTAGGTCTTGGGTAGCAGGTCGAGTCTGTTACAGGTTAGGGTTTTCCCCTTTGAACTTTTTATCTTTAGCTTATTCTTGTTCTTCAAGCAATCGAGAGTCCGTAGGTTACTCGAGTTCTCCATTTGGGCCTTGGCGACACCGTGGGCCTCTGCTGTATTCAGGCCGTATATACCAAGCTCGAGTACCTGTAGGGTATACCCATTTCACAACTAGAGAGAAAGATCAAGTGTCTTAGGTCAGATCATGTTGGTGAGTATTTTCCTAAAATATTTGACGAATATTATGAGGAACACGGAATTATTCATGAGAAGACGCCTCCCTACTCTCCCTAATCAAATGGGGTTGCCGAGACAGAAAACGCATGCTGGCTGACTTGGTGAATTCCATGTTATCCACTAGTAGTTTATCAAAGGCATCGTGAGGGAGGCTTTGTTGACTTCATGTCATGTCCTGAATAGAGTTCCTAACAAGAATAAAGAAAAGACCCCTTATGAGGAGTGGGATGGGAGAAAACCATCACTTTCGTACCTGCGCACTTGGGGGTGTTTGGCAAAGGTCAACATACTGATTCGAAAGAAACACAAGATTGTATCTTTCCAAGATATGCTCCACGGAGTGTAGACTATATATTTTTAGTGGTTAAATCTGAGGTACCTGATATGCATGTTGATACTGTAATGGAATCTCGTGATGTAACATTATTTGAGAATATGTTTCCTATGAAAGATATGCATAGCATTGGTAGAATTTCTTTTGAAATACTTCCTAGATCTAGTGCATCTGTTGAGAATTATGAACAACCACATGAGGAAGTCCTTGAGAAGGATGATGATAAACCTCCCACAAGGAGTAAGACACAAAGTATTGCAAAATCCTTTGGTAATGATTTCATCATGTACCTTGTGGACGATACTCCCAGATCCATTGCTAAGGTATATGCATCTCCTAATGCAGATGATTGGAGATAAGCTATCCAAAATGAGATGGACTCAATTCTTTCTAATGGAACTTGGGAATTAACAGAATGACCCTATGGTTGTAAACCTGTGGGCTATAAGTGGGTGTTCAAGAAGAAACTAAGGCCTAATGGTAATATTGAGAAGTACAGGGCATGACTTTTAAAAAGGGCTACACATAGAAAGAATGTGAAGATTACTTTGGTACCTAATCACATGTCAATAGACTGACCACCATTCGACTACTACTTTTCCTGGCTGCCTCTTATGGTCTTCTCGTTCATCGAATGGACGTGAAGAAAACTTTCCTTCATGGAGAGTTGGAAGAGAAGATCTATATGGATCAAACATATGGGTTTGTGGTAAAAGGTGAAGAGATAAAAGTGTGCAAGTTTTTAAAATATTTATATGGCTTGAAACAAGAACCAAAGCAATGGCATGAGAAGTTTGACAGAACTCTACTTTTTACTGGCTTTGTCATTAATGAGGCTGATAGTTGTGTGTATTATCGCCATGGTAGGGGTGGCAATGTTATATTATGTTTGTACAAGGATGGTATTCTGATCTTTGGTAGAAACATGAAAGTGATAAATGAAGTCAAGTCTTTCCTGTTAAAGAGTTTGATGATGAGTGCATATTTGCATCATATTTTATATTATAATTTTGCATTGTAGTTATAGGATCTTGGTATTTTACAGCGTTCGCGGGCACATTTTATGTCTGTTTTCACCAGGATCAGGACAAATGATGGATACAATGGACACAATTCTTGGAGCAGTTGTACTGGGGAGAAAAGGAGTCAAAAACAACGTAAATCGCTTATTTGAGAAATATCAATAATACCAGAAGAAAACCCGAAGCGATCAAGGCATACAGACGGTTTAACGACCAACTATATGGTAGGAATAAAATTTTCGGCCGTATAGTTGGCACCGCCATCGCCTCCTCAAATAGTTTCACCCCGTGCAACTAGATCAAGGAGATGACATACAGAACAACCAGAAATCGCCAAAACCTCACCTCCAAAAGGCATCTGGAGGGGGAACTCGTCCACCGGGGATCCATCTTTGCCCTGCGCAGATCCGGGAGGCTAAGGCACTGATCTTCATCATCAACCACTGCATCACCACCATCTCCATCCGTCACATATACATATTGTCTAGATCTCATTGTAATTTCCGTAGTCGTTGTGGATTTATACAAGTACTATTCATCTATGATAGATTCCATTGTTATTGTCATGATGTTGATTGCCTCTATGTCTGAGTAGATCATTAGTTCTTGGGGAGATGGAGAAACCCTAGTATGAGATTGAAATAAGATAAAGTTTATATGATATTCATCGTTGTGACCATGTGTTAGATTGTCTTCATCTTGATATTAGGAGAAGTCGACCTCTCAATATTTTCCTCTTATGGGGACTTGATAGAGGGAACTACTTGTTGGTAGATGGAGGTGTGTTAGCACTTACAGTGACTATAAAGCTGTTGGCACTCCTTACATATCAGCTTGGGAACCGAGGAAACTCATGGAACACTATCCATGCCATGGGATACGTCCTACAGGATTAAGTCCCTTAATAGCACAGTAATTCGATTGATGTCGATTGCTGACTCCTGTGGTTATGAGGATGATGTGAGCTGTGGTTGCTGCCTATTTGTCCAAATACGGAGTTCCTCCAATACATACACAGTTGACAATGTTCATGATAATAATATTTACTTAGTTCCTTATAATGCTAGAAGTGTATCTGCTACTCCCTGAGAACACCCTTTTCCCTATTGCAGTTCCAATCCCTCTTACATACGCGATACTTACTTTTTGTGTTCAGTTGTTTTACTTTACTTATTGTTGCTCTTATACCAAAAACCCCAAAACACCTTTTTACACAATACTCACATTTTATCTTGTTACTTAGAACTTTATTTAGCATTTCTATTGTAGTATTTATTTCAAGAGTTATTAGACTTCAGACTCCTGCTCCCTGTGGGATGGATATCTTTATTTCGAAACTAGCTACAAATGATCTGTGCACTTGCAGTCATCAAGCTATTTTTTGGCGCCGTTGCTGGGGAGCTAAGCATTGTAGGTCTTTTAGTTTTTGCTTATTTATTTTTTGTCTTGCTAAGTTTTGTTTTGAGTTACAGGTTTCCACCAACATGATGGAGTTTGAGCATATGAGTAGTGCTAACCCACTCAGCCACTTTGGGAAGCCCTATGATATTTATAAAAGAGACAACTCCAATGAGAAGACAAGGGGATTTGAAATAAATCCTCTATTACTTGGTATTCTACACAAGAAGCAATTTACTGGGAATGAATAAGATCCTGATCCATATGAGCATATTGCATGTTTCGAAGATATATGTAACACTTCTAAAAGGGGTTAAACTTTTTAGTCAGACTTTGACTAGTACAGCTCTCTCATGGTATAGATATCTACCCCCAAAAGCCACTACTAGTTGGGATAATTTAGCCTATGAGTTTCTAGCAAAATATTATCCATTATCAAAATCTTTTGGAATCAGGCGTCTTATAATGACTTGGAGGAACCGTCCTAACGAAGGACTAGTAAGAGCTTATATCAGATTTAAAGATTTACTTAATCTATGTCCTCATCATGAATTGCCTGAATGGTATTTATTGCATATCTTTTATGGCAGTTTAATTGAACCTAATAGAATTGAACTAGACTCTTTCACGGTAGGAGCCTTTATGAATCTTCCTATAACTAAATCTTGGGCTTTACTTAATAGAATTCGCAATCATAGAGTTTCATGGAATTTTGGTCTAGGAAGCGAAGGAGGTGTAGAAATAGATAATGATTGTATTCAGGACTATAATAAAAAGGGCCATGTTAAAGAATTATCTAAGGAACTTTATTTGGATTCAGATCTTGTGTGGCAAGTTGTTAAAGCTTTTATAGAACACATCAAAGCTCCAACAGAGCGTTTGGTCAAATATGATCCACTACCCGAACCTGAGAAGAAAAGAGAAGTTAAAGCAACACTGGCCTCCCTAGAACCAAAATATGAGATACCTTTCCCTAACACTGCACAGAAGCATAACTCTGAATATGAACAGGTCAAAGTAGTACATGAGAAGAAGGAAGAGGAAAGTATGCCAGAAGTTGTGGAACATCTGGAAGAAACCAAAGATGAAGAGGTAACCAAGGAAGAAATTATGGCTATGTATCCACATTGTAACATAGTTGAACTTGATAAAGAAACTTCCGTATTGGTTGAAGGTTAAAAAAGGTAAACAATGTAGGTAAGCCTATTCTTCCCTGTATATTTAAGGAAACCTCGCATTATGGTTTATGCGATCTTGGCACCAAAGTTAATGTTATATCTTATGATTTTTATTTAGAAATAAAAGAAGAAATAGAACCTGCTGCAATTGAAAATACTGATTTGACAATCATGTTAGCCAATAAAACTCTTAGAATTCCAATGGGAGTAGTTGAAGATGCATCTGTCACAATTGGCAACAAAAACTTTCCTATCGATTTTCTAGTTGTTGATATGCCAGTTGACACTCTTTGTCCAATTATATTTGGAAGAAGCTTTCTCAGTGATGTAGGTGCCAAAGTTGATTTCAAAAAGGATATTGTGTCTCTTAAGCTTGGGGAAGCGGAAAAATAATTCCACTTTTCCCAATTTAAAGACAAATCTCCACAAATACAAGAAGAAGAGAAAGAGAAAACTACTGAGGAAATGGTAGCTCTCTTATTTAATGATAAAAAAGAAGAAGTAAATGAAGACTTAAATTATGAAGAAATAGTTATGGAGGACAAGTCCCTAGAAGAACTTGAAGATGAATTCAATTCACTTCCCATATAGGGCCTCCAACTAATGAGGCTTTTGAAGAGCCAGAAAAGAGAGGGGACGAGGAATTACCACCCCAGAATTGAAGACTCTACTAGATAATCTTAAATACAGATTTTTAGATGATACAAATAAATTTCCTGTTATTATTAGTGCTAAACTTTTAGGAGATGAAGAAGAAGAACTCATAAAAATACTTAAGGAGCATCGCAAGGCCTTTGGGTACTCAATGGATGATTTGAAGGGCATTAGTCCCATGATAACCGTCCATCGAATATTCATGGAGGAAGGTGCTAAACTAGTTGCAGAATTTAATAGAAGACTGAAGCCCGAAATGAAGGAAGTGGTAAGAAAAGAAATAGTATGCCTATTGGACGGAGGTATAATCTATCTTGTTAAAGAAAGTGAATGGGTAAGTCATGTTCATTGTGTCCATAAGAAGGGCGATTTTACTATTGTTCCTAATGAAAACAATGAATTGATACCTACTAGAACTATTGTTGGACATATGATGTGCATAGATTTCAGGAAATTGAATAAAGAAACTAGGAAAGATCACTATCCTTTACCGTTCATAGATCAAACTTTAGAAAGGTTAGCAAACCACACTCATTTTTGCTACTTGGACGGATACTCTGGTTTTTCTCAAATAGCTGTTCATCCTGATGACCAACTTAAAACAACTTTCATTAGTTCTTATGGTTTACATGCTTAGTGTCGTATGCCTTTTGGTTTATGTAATGCTCCAGCTACTTTTCAAAGATGTATGACTGGTATTTTTGCGGATTTTATAGAACTGATAATGGAAGTATTTATGGATGACTTTTCTGTCTATGGAACTTCATTTACTAGTTGCTTGGATAATCTCAAAAGAGTTTTGAAGCATTGCGAAGAAACCAATCTTGTTCTAAACTGGGATAAGTGCCATTTTATGGTAAAAGAAGGTATAGTCGTCCGTGGACATAAAGTATTAGGTAAGGGAATTGAAGTGGATAGAGCTAAGGTTGAGGCCATAGAGAGAATGCCACAACCTAGGGATATACAAGGTATAAGAAGTTTCGTTGGTCATGTGGGTTTTTATTGAAGGTTCATTAGGAATTTCTCTGGAATATCTAAACCTTTCACTAACCTCCTACAAAAGGGAGTAAGATTTAATTTTGCTGATAAATGTCTCATAGCCTTCGATAAACTTAAAAATGTTTTATCCCATGCTCCTATCATTAAACCACCTATCTCGGGTATGACTTTTGACTTAATATGTGAAGCTAGTGATGATGCTATAAGAGTAACTCTGGGACAACACATAGGTCGCAGATTTATTATTATACATCATGCTAGTAGAACTCTTAATAGTGCTCAAACGAATTATCCTAAGGAAGAGAGGGAAAATTTTGCTGTATTTTTCTCTTGCGATAAATTTCATTCTTATATAGTTGATGCAAAAGTAAGAGTTCATACGGATCGTGATGGTTTAAAAGAACTCCTTGAGAGGAAAAACCATAAGCCAGGACTGATCCTTTGGATTCTTTTACTTCAAGAATTTGAGTTGCAGATTATGCAGAGGCAAGAAATAAAGATGTTGGATGAAGTGTCCATATTTTCCCAGCAAGACACCAATCTTATTGAGAGGAACTTTAGTCCTGGTGATTTTCATTTACGAGAATTATTATATGAACTAAGGTCAATTCCTCCAAAAGATAAGAAGTCTTGGTTGTTGGAGGAGCTTGTCATCCCCGAATAAGTAAATGGTAAGTTTAAGGTAAGTGTTCTTACTCAAATAAGTGATTTGTTTTCACAAATTTTACTCCTAATTTTTTTTCTTTTGAATTCCTCGTGTTTTTCTGAAGTTTCTGAAGGTTTTTACCAACTATACGGTCGCAACTATATGACCGGATAAAAATCTCCGAGCGTATAGTTGGTCGTTAAACCCTCTATATCCTCTTTGCGAATTTGTCTGAATCTATACGGTCGCAACTATATGACCGGAGAAAAATCTCCGGCTGTATAATTGATCGTTAAACTCTCAGTCATTTAGATTTTTGATGTCTCTATTTATATGATCACAATTATACGACCAGAGAAAATCCTCTCGCCCTATAGTTGGTCGTTAAACTCTCAACATTCTTCATTTTTCCTTTTCGTTTTTGACAAAAAAAATTGTTTTGTCGGTTCCAAGTCGGTAACTTAATCGATCTGGACTCTAGATATTTGGAAATATCTGCCCGGTACCAACCCGTACCCGTATAGTTGGTCGTTAGACGACATGACTCCTCCAAATCTGCGATTTCTTTTCCTATTTTGTTCAGATTCTTTTCTTGGGCGTGAATTTGGTGTTTCTCGCGAGTTTTACCGACCTCTGACCCCCCTTATATACTTCCATTGTCTTTCTCTCTAATCATAATCTCCAGGAACCAATCTACCTATTATTCATATGCAAGGACACGCAAACCAAGGGACATAAGCCAAGGAGAGAAGTTCCTATGGAGATCGGGAGCAATAGCGAGCAAGGCAAGGAGATCAAGACCGTCCCTATGGAGTTCCTTGACACCGACAATGAATGTTAGAGGAGGGAGTTGAAATCCCTCGAGCGGAAGATTGAAGAGATGGACAAGGAGACGCCAGGAACACCCAAGCATCTTCGATTGTTGTGACTTTATCTTGATAAACTGGATGAAGATATTAAGCAAACAACCGAATCAGGTTTTTCTATGAGTCTTAAGGCGATTCAAGCCCTTCAAGATAACAATAAGATCATTAAAGAACAAGTGAAAGTGTTGGAGATGAATAATCTTTTCTACAAGCTGCGTGTTAAAGAATTAGAGGTTGTAAATCAATCCCTCCGCCTCAGGCTGGCCCGTGAAGATAAGATACCGCGTGCCATGGCGCCATAGTGATCTACAATAATCACGGTATCAAATAATCGCAAGGGATTATTTGATCCTGCCTGGATTGATTTCAAGATTGGGGAGATCTTTAAGACCTTGTAATCTATCTTATAAGTTTTACATTACTATTTTAGTTTTGCATTAGTCCAAACTAGAAATAAAGTTTGCATCATTAGAATTCCCTTTAGGAATAGTCGATCCCTTTTGTGAAATTCCGAGTTTATTATCATACATGGAGCAATATTGAGTTTGTGTTTGTCCTATTGGATATATGAATGGCTTGAGTATAATTTTACTTGCACTTGATGATAGCAATAGGAGTCTTCCACACCATTGGTATTAATGGAACATACAAAGTTAATTTGGTCAATATGTTGTAAGTACATGGTTTGATTTACAAAGAAAGAAAAAATATCTAATCAGTTAAGTTGAAAAAGAAACCTTGAACAAAGGAAAATTAAAAGTGCTATCAAATTAGAGTGAGAACAAGACGAGGTAGAATATTCAAGCTATAAAGATTGCTTCATATACAATTGGAATATGGTAATTGAGATCGTTAAACTTTGAATTCCTACATGAAGTGGAATGTATGGCTTGTTCCTTTGCACAACACTTAAACAAAAGTGTGAGCATATATATATATATAAAGAAGAATAAAAGAGAGAATAAAAAGAGCGAATGTGCAAAGAGCAAATAGGCATACACCACTATATTGTAGTATGACAAAGAGACGTTTTGAGATTTTGAATACCAAGTGAATATGTTAATCCTAAAAAACTTGGGACTACCTCGCTAACTCATTCAGTTGAACTGAATACTTTTACATCATATTGAGAGTCATCTTTCGTGAACTGTTAAATGCTAAGGTGTGGAAGCCTTCTAATATTATTCAGATGGTTTGAGTAAGGTACTATTCATGAACTTATTCTTATGTATCATATATAATAAACACATGATGCAACTGCCTCATTTATTTTATCGACTCAGCTTCACGAATATGAGGATCACATCCATTAAGCTAACTTGCTCAGGACGAGCAAGAGTCTAAGCTTGGGGAAGTTGATGAGTGCATATTTGCATCATATTTTATATTATAATTTTGCATTGTAGTTATAGGATCATGGTATTTTATGGCGTTTGCGCGCACATTTTATGTTTGTTTTCACTAGGATCAGGACAAATGATGGATACAATGGACACAATTCTTGGAGAAGTTGTACTAGGGAGAAAAGGAGTAAAAACAACATAAATCGCTTATTTGGGAAATATCAATAATACCAAAAGAAAACCGAAATGATCAAGGCATACAGACGGTTTAATGACCAACTATATAGCCGGAATAAAATTTCTGGCCGTATAGTTCCCGCCATATAGTTAGCGCCACCACCGCCTCCTCAAATAGTTTCACCCCGTGCAACTGGATCAAGGAGACGACATATAGAACAACCAGAAATCGCCGAAACCCCACCTCCAGAAGGCATCTAGAGTGGGAACTCGTCTACCGGGGATCCTTCTTCGCCCTGTTCATATCTGGGAGGCTAAGGCATCGATGTTCATCATCAACCGCTGCATCACCACCATCTCCATCCATCCCATCTACATCTTGTCTAGATCTTGTTGTAATTTCCATAGTCGTTGTGGATTTATACAAGTACTATTCATCTATGATAGATTCCATTGTTATTGTCATGATGTTGATTGCCTCCATGTCTCAGTACATCATTAGTTCTTGGCGAGATGGAGAAACCCTAGTATGAGATTGAAATAAGATAAAGATTATTACGATATTCATCGATGTGACCATGTGTTAGATTGTCTTCATCTCGATATTGGGAGAAGTCGACCTCTCAATATTTGCCTCTTATGGGGACTTGATGGAGGGAACTACTTGTTGGTAGACGGAGGTGTGTTAGCACTTACAATGACTATAAAGTTGTTGGCACTCCTTATGTATCAACTTGGGAACCGAGGAAACTCACGAAACACTATCCATGCCTTGGGATACGTCCTACGAGATTAAGTCCCTTAATAGCATAGTAATTCGATTGATGTCGATTGCTGATTGTTGTGGTTATGAGGATGATGTGAGCAGTGGTTGCTACCTATTTGTCTAAATACGGAGTTCCTCCCACACATACACAGTTGAGAATGTTCATGATAATAGTCTTTACTTTAGTTCCTTATAATTCTAGAGATGTATCCGCTACTCCATGAGAACGCCTTTTACCTATTGCAGTTCCAATCCCTCTTACATACGCGATACTTACTTTGTGTGTTCAGTTGTTTTACTTTACTTATTATTGCTCTTATACCAAAAACCCCAAAACACCTTTTTACACAATACTCGAATTTTATATTGTTACTTAGAACTTTATTTAGCATTTCTATTATAGTATTTATTTCAAGAGTTATTAGACTTCAGACTCCTGCTCCGTGTGGGATCGATATCTTTATTTCGAAACTAGCTACAAACTATCTGTGCACTTGTAGTCATCATTTGACATGAAAGATATGGGAGAGGCTGATGTGATTCTAAACATCAAGCTTATTAAGAATGAGAATGGGATTGCGTTAACGCAATCTCATTATATTGAGAAGGTCTTGAGACGATTTGGCTTTATTGATGGAAAGACTTCTCCAACACCTTATGATCTTAGTTTGACATAGTGAAAGAATAAGAATGAACCAATTGATTCGTTGAAATATTCACAAATTGTTGGTTCTCTCACGTACTTAGCAAGCGCTACAAGACCCAATATCTCTTTTATTGTGAGCAAGTTGAGTAGGTTCATGTCTAACCCGGGTATTGATCATTGGAATTCACTTGAAAGGGTCATGCGCTATCTATGGTATAATAAGCTATGAGATTCACTATTCAGGGCACCCTGATGTGCTTGATGGATATAGTGATTTGAACTAGATATCTGATGTTGATAAACTTTACGCTACAAGCAGGTATGTGTTTACCCTTGGAGGTGGCACAATATCATGGAGGTCTCGTAGACAGACCATATTGACGAGGTCAACCATGGAAGCAAAACTTACTGCTTTAGACACAACCACTATTGAGAATGGCTGCGTGAGCTCTTGATGGACTTTCTTGTGGTTGCAAAACCTATGCCGATAATCCTTTTGAATTGTGACAACCAAAATGTTATTGTCAAAGTAACAATTCTAAGGATAACGCGAAGTCGGCAAGGCAAGTGAAGAGACGTTTGAAATTTGTCAGGAAATTGCGAAAACACGCAGTAAAAACTGTTGCGTATATTCAAATAGACAAAAACCTGATAGATCCCTTTGCAAAGGGACTATCACGAAATGTGATAGAAAGTGCATCGAGGGAGATGGGATTGAGAACCATGGATGCCATACCATAGTGGTAAACCCAACCTATCTGATAGGAGATCCCATGAAAATTAGGACCTAGGAAGAACAATCTAGTGGTTTGACTGAGGAGAGTTTTTTCATAACCCTCTCTATGTAAAGATGCATAACTCACAAAGTTTGTAAGGAAGGTTGGCAACATGCCTTAATTAATGTGTTTCTGTTGGGTATAACTAGCAAAGATATTGTCTTACAGGGCATTCTTGAAAGAACACACCTATATGAGCTTGAATGTAAACGTCGCAGTCTATGAGACTTGGATGGTCTCTAATAAACTCATGAAGAGACCAGGGAGTATGACGCATATGCTCCAACCCGCGAGTTAGGCTACTAGCAGCCATGTACTGGTTATGATTTGAGTGAAATCCATTTGCACTAAACTTGCAATTCAAGGTTTGTCCATTGTTTAAGTTGCTGATATACGTACCTCAAGACTCTACCTCAAGAATCTAGGCGAAAGTTCAACTTAATAGTCTATGCTAAAACAATGGTATATAAAAAAGTAGCAAGGATTAGCAAATCTTCAATTGGGCATTTGAGATCTTGTGGGGGATTGTTAGAAATATGACCTATATCCTTTGGCCCATGTGATATTTCAGATTTTCCCTAAATCTCAAAGCCCATGTGTGTGGATCCCATATGTGATTTGGCCCAACTTGGTGTTAGATCACATGTGCGTGTGGCCAGAGGAGTGAGAGCTAAACTTTAGTCTCACATGGAAAGTTGGAGGAGATTTACACCATGTTATAAGATGGAGTGTCTCACCACTTTGTAAGTGAGTTGGAAGAGAACTGCTACATGTGCGCTACTCCTCCTCCGACACCGCTTGCTCGCTCATCTCATCATGACAAGACCGCACTACGGTTTGGTGAATGAACCTAGAGCAGAGCTTATCTTTTTGCTGCTCGGGAAAACTGCAGCGGTTTAGATGGACATGTCAATAGTTAGTTGGTCTACAGTAACCGATCTAAACTCGTGCGTAACATGGTATTGTCCCACGTTGTGCCATATACGGGATATCTCAAAATGGTCTATATAAGCTCGTGCGTCTTCCACCATGCAGCACACCGAAACTAATATAGGGTTTTTTCAGCCTCTCTGCTTGCACCACCACCATAGTCTACTCCATCCCGCGCACTGGCGTGCACCAGCGAACGGGAGAGCAGGTCTACGGAAGCACTCCCCTTTGCAATCCTATACGGGAGAGGGGGAATAGTGTTTTTGGGAAGCGCTCCGCGCGACTGATCAAGTTTGTCATCATGACGCGTCTTCCTAGTTGTAGAAGAACAAGATTGGCCTACAGATTGCACAACTCGATTGTCTCATTACTTGAGTATTTATACACATTTACAACTTGGATAATAAGTTAGCTAAGTCGGTTTTATCTATACATGATAACTGATGGTAGAAGGTACAACTCGAACTCATTCTCGTAGTTGATTTGACCTCGACCGTGTGGAGATATCTGACACGCCCCCATAGTCTGAACGTGGTGCACCATCACCAATGTGAAGACTGGTACTAAATTCCATGAACAAAGGCGTCAGCAACCCCTTAGTACAGATATCTGCAAACTGACTGCTGAAGGGAACATGTAATACGCGCAAAGCACCGAGAGTAACTTTTTCTCGCACAAAGTGAATGTACAATTCGCTTTGTTTGGTACGGCGATGCGAAACTGGGTTGGCAGACATGTAAAGTGCAGAGTTGTTATCACAATAAACAACATTGGCACTGTCAAGAGGGTGTTGGATCTTAAGTAGCAAGTGACGGAGCCAACATGTCTCAGCAACTACAGTAGCAACAGAATGATCCTCAGCTTTGGCATTGCTGCGAGAAATTGTAGGTTGTCGATGAGATGACCAGGAAACCAGGTTGTCACCCAAAAATTATACAGAACCCAGACATAGAGCGACGTGTATCCGGGCATCCATCCCAATCAGCATCCGAATAGGCAACGAGATTATGTGTGGGAGAAGGATAAAGAGTAAGATCGAGATCAAGGCTGCCCTTGAGATAGTAGAGGATCCATTTGATAAGAAGGAAGTGAGGTTCTCGAGGGTCATGCATATGAAGACAAACTTGATGAACAACATAAGAGATTTCAGGTCATATAAGAGTAATGTACTATAAAGCACCAGCAAGACTACGATAGTGTAAAGGGCCAGAAACTGGTGGACCGGCCGAAATAGAAAGTTTAGATTTGGTGTCAATAGGTGTAGAAGAAGGATTGCAGTCAGTCATACGATTAAGAACATCTAGGATATATTGACACTGAGATAAGTGGAGTGTAGTCAGAGTGCAGGTAACAGAAATGCCGAGGAAATTATAAGGGGGTTGAGATCCTTCATGGAGAATTCAATGCTAAGTTGTAAAATTATTTTGTGAAGAGCAGAAGAGGAATATGCAGTGAGAATTATGTCATCTACATATATGAGTAGATAGGCTGTAAGGGAATCACGATGAAGAACAAAGAGAGAAGCATCCGATTTGTATTCAATAAATCCAGTGGAGCGAGCATAAGTGTCAAAGCGTTGAAACCACACACGGGGGGCTTGTTTGAGGCCATATAGGGATTTTTGAAGACGAAAAACTTTAGGATATCGAGCATCAACAAAACCAGAGGGTTGTTGACTATAGACTTCCTCCTCACGATTGCCATGTAAGAAGGCATTTTTAACATCGAGTTGATGGATAGTATAGGATGGAGAAAGAGCTAGAGATAGAACAACTCGAATGGTTGCAGGTTTGACGACATGACTAAACATTTCATCAAAATCGACACCAGGTTTTCGAGTGGATTCCTGCACTACCCAGCGGGCTTTGTGATGAGAAAGAGATCCATCGAAGTGGAATTTATGGCGAAATATCCATTTTCTGCTGAAAATGTTGGCACCTGGAGGAGGAACAAGGCTCCATGTGCCTTTGCTCAATAGAGCAGCATATTCCTCTTGCATAGCTTGGCACCAGAGGGGATCACGTAGGGAAACAAGATAGTTGTGAGGACTTGGAGAGGAAGAGACAGTCGAGAGATTGAGATGCTCTTTGGGTCCTAGGAGTTTGCCAGTTGTCTGATGCGTACGGTGAATATGTGGTGGAGGAGGTGGTGTAGAAATAGGAGAGTGTATTGGCGACGCGTCGGGTATCAAGATTGGTGGGAGGGCTATGCGGCAGCGGAGTGGGCGAATCAGGCGGGACCGCTGTCGTGGTAGAGGAAGTGGCATTTTGTGCTACCGCGGCATAGGCGTGTGCCACAACAGGATCAGCTGCCACGACAAGGCTTTGGGCTATTTTGGCTGCCGTGGCAGGCGATGGCAGAGCAGTGACAAAAGTATGGGATGACAGTGGTAGAGGAGGATCAAGTGTAAGGAGATCAATGTTGGGTGGGAAGGGTGGAGTAGGTCTACTTGAGGAGCCGTAGGTAAAAGTGTTTTCATCGAAGGTGACATGGCGAGACATTATGATGCGTCGGGTGTCTAAATCTAAGCAACGGTAACCTCGATGACAATATGGGTAACATAGACACCCGAAGACACGAAGATCATGATAGCGGGATGGCTACCATGATGAAGAAAGAATGGTATAGTGAAGAGAGATAAATTGGTTGGTCAAATATTTAGGACATATGTAGCCGTGTGAAGAGCTTCAACCCAAAAATATTAGGGTAGGAGGCTTGGAAAAGGAGAGTACGTACAACATTATTGGTGGTGCGAATTGCTCGCTCGACTTTACCATTTTGTTGGGATGTATATGGGCAAGAGAAACGAAAAAGGATGCCATGGTTGGTACACAAGGTGTCAAGTTTAGTGTTTTCAAATTCTTTGCCGTTGTCACGTTGAATAGAGTGAATAGAAAGAGAAAATTGGGTGACAGTGTAGGCATTAAAGGCAGTGAGAGTGGCATAGACATAAGATTTCTTTTGTAAAGGAAAACTCCAAAAATATTGACTGAAATCATCAACAATAATTAAGTACCATCGAAAGCCAGACGAGCTGGGTGCAGGAGATGTCCAAAGATCACAATGAAGACGCTCAAAAGGAAGGCTAGTAGAAGACTGAAGAATAAAAGGGTAACCTAGTATGCTTCCCTAATTGAAATGCATGACATAAACTATCTCCGGCTTTATTGTGTGGGATGTGTTGGATTTGACGAAGAAGAGCCATGGTGTGGGTGCTGGGATGACCGAGACGACGATGCCAAGTATCAGATATGAGGTGATGATGTGGGCTTCAGGGGTGTGGAAAACTTGATAGAGAGGACCAGAGCTATTGCATCGAAGAATCACGGTCCCGGTGAGAAGATCCTTAACAGAAAAGCCACAAGGGTCAAATTCGACAGAACTAGAGTTATCAGTAGTAAATTGGCGAATGGAGATGAGGTTTTTAATGATTTTAGGGACAATTAGAATATTTCTTAAGTGAAGAGGATGAGAATTGCTAGTGATAGCATAAGAACCGATATGTGTGATAGGAAGTGTGACACCGTTATCAACAGTGACCGAGGTAGAAGAATTAGAGGGGATGAGGGAGGTGAAGTTACCATGATTGGATGCCATGTGAGAGGATGCGCCTGAGTCCATGTACCACTCATGTGTGCCTGGGAGCTGCAGATTATTGAGTGCCGCGAGGAGAGATGGATCAACCGCCAAGCCTGATGAATATGAAGGTTGCATGATGTCCATGTGACCATAAGCATGGTAGGCCTGAGGAGCTGCTGGAGGAGCCGAGGGCCAAGGAGGCCTTGTGCAGGTGCATGCCACAACCGTGGCTGCCAGGGGGTCGACGACTGCTGCTGCCATGGTGCTGGTTGAGGTTAATGCTGCTAAAGATTGGCGCGAGTTCGAGCGCCTGTCTAGGGGTTGAACTGACACGGGTTGTTGCGTCCGCGTCCACGGCCACCACCACGTCCGCGGCCACCACTACGGTAGGGGTTGTTGTAGAAGGTAGGACCATTGGAGGTAGGTGCCTGACCGCGTCCGCCCCCGAAGCCAGAAGGAGGGGCACGCTCGCCACCAGCACTTGGGTTGATGCTATTGCCTCTAGCCCAAAGAGCAGTGGAGGCGGCATTCTTGGCGTCTATCTTCTTTTGATTTTTTCGAGGATCAATGCCGATTGGGTCTGCAGGAACTGAAACGGGAGAAAAGAGCGCAATTGTCGAAAGCTGTCGTTGAGGCCGCACAGGAGCATGAGAACCAGTGTGTCGTCGCTGATCGGTTGGCCGGCGTCCACCAGAGCGTTGGCTAGGGCTTTGAGCTTGGCGCAATAGTCGTTGATCGTCATGTCGCCTTGCAGAGTGTTCCTACACTCCTCCTCCAGTTGGATCGCCCAGTGCTTCTTGTTGTCGTGGAAGAGGTTCTCGATGGCGTCCCAGATGGCGCGTGTCGTGGATCCGGGGCGTATGATGATGCCGAGGAGGTCGGTGGAGATGGATCCATAAATCCAGGAGAGCACGGTAAAGTCGTTGCGGCCCCAATCCAACGAAGGAGATGTGTCAGAGGGAGTAGCACCGGCGTCGTTGATGACATCGGAGGTGAGGCCGTAGCGGCCCAGGGCGACGAGGACGAACTCACACCCAGTTGGTGTAGTTGGAGGCGTTGAGGTCGAGGGTGATCGGAACGTGGAGCTTGATGGAGGTGGCATATGTGGAAGGGCTAGGAGGAGGTGGGGTGGGTGTGACCGCCGTCATCTTGCCTTTATCTTCATGGGGATTTCAGCGAGGCGCGATCTCGGCTTCACGGTCGTCGAGCTCTTTGGCATGAGCGGCGAGCTTAGCCTCTTTTTGCTTGATATTGTCGGGAGTCATGGTGGCTGGGAGAGGGATCTAGGGTTTTAGGGTTTGTCGGAGAGAGGCCAGGAATAAACTAATCTGATACCATGTAGAAGAACAAGATCGATCGCATGCCGTGATCGTTTCATTACTTGAGCATTTATGCATGTTTATAACTTGGAGAATAAGTTAGCTAAGTCGGTTTTATCTATACATGGTAACCGACGGTAGAAGGTACAACTCAATCTCAATCTCGTAGTTGATTTGAACTCGATCATGTGGAGATATCTGACACTGGTCGTCAAGAGCATCCGCGTGCATAATGTCTGCTATGTCGTCTTCTTGAGAGGCTACAGCAACTTCTGCACCAACGACTAGTTCATCAGCAACCGAGCAGTACATATACCGTAATCCGATCTGTTGCTGTACTATGATTGTTCTTGCGTATGCACTGTTACTGTTCATATTGATTAATACATCTAGTATGTTAGAGTTTTACGTGTTCGTATTTGGTGTAGTTATGATTTATATTTAGAAATTAATTGTAGATATTATGACTAATAATCTAACAAATATTAGGTTAGTCACTGAAACAGGAGACCTGGCTTGTCACACAAATTCAGAACTAGTGGAAATGGATACAGGTGAGCAAACTCAAAAAGTAAGATGGTTCTCCCAAGAAGGCCGGAGCTCCTGTCCATGCTAAAATAGAATGGGAAAATGCCCTAGCATCAGTCATCTGTACAACTGTTTCTATTCTAGTTTCAGTTGAAACTTGTAAGAGCCGCGGTCAGGTTCTTCACGAGCTCAACTGCAGACGAAAATCCCTCTTCGATCTGCACAAAATTGAAACATGTGAATCGTATGATCATACATTATACAATCCTAGTTTATGAACTTGTAACCGCGTTTGCACAATGTAAAACCAGAGCAGAGAGGTCTTGCCTTCGCAGTGATGGTGATGTTGAGGCAGGAGTCGGTGAACGGCACGACGTTGGTGTTTATGATGGAGAGACCCTGGTTCTCGAGCTCGGTGAGGACCATCACCAGCACCCCTCTCCTCTCCCTGCAGCAAATTTTCAGGAGGGCAGTGTTTCCCCGGACGCTGGCCTCGACAGCCGGGCTCGAGTACGCGCCATCGCCGTCAACGGAGCCGCTCCCACTGGGGCCGGCCGCGTCACTGTCGGCGGCGGATATGGAACACTTGCTCTCGAAGACGGTGGACTCTGACGACCTCCGCGCTCCATGCTCCTCCAGGGCCTTCACCTTCTCCTCTAGCTGCTTCACGTACTCGATGGTGCCCCCCAGCAGAGAGATCTTGTCCGTC
Source organism: Avena sativa (assembly GCA_916181665.1). Classification (NCBI taxonomy): domain Eukaryota; kingdom Viridiplantae; phylum Streptophyta; class Magnoliopsida; order Poales; family Poaceae; genus Avena; species Avena sativa. The sequence goes on from OV702289.1 coordinate 693,563,908, forward strand.
TGAAAAGAAAAACGGGAGACGTTTAGCCAGAACTTGGTCAGGCTGTCATGCTGTCCTGTCAGGCTGTCACACACCTTCTTGAGGCCAGGGACGATGGTGGCCAAGGACACGAACTGCTGCTGCAGCTTCTCCCGCCGCTTGCGCTCGGCGATGACGTGCTCCTGCGCATTCCCCGGCGACCTGCTCCGCCTCTCCGCCGGCGCCTGCAGTTGCATGGTCCCTTCCATGTCGTCCTGATGCCAGGCTCCTCCGGAGAAGTTGAGCGTGCTAGCCTGGCCGGCGCCGAAGGAGAGGAACTTGGACGAATGCGGCGGCGGCGACGGCTGCCTCTGCTCGTTCTTAACCGTGGCCGCTCCGAACGGCAGGTTGGGCAATGATGAGGAACCCCCAAAGGTCGGGAAATTGGAGCTGCGCGCCGGATGGAACGACGGGGTTGCCATTGGCGGCGTGTAGTACTGCTCCTGGTGTTCGGGGAGCGGTGGTGGCTCCGCGAACTGCTGTTCGATGCCGGGTACGTGCACGTGCCCCCCTTCTTGCTGGTACATGTAAGCAAGCTCCTCTTGCTCCTGCCATGGACATTCCGAGGATTGTATAATCAACTCCAAGCATGTAAACATCCACATAGGTCCCAAAAAAATTAGGAATGAATGTGCTTACCGTCGGCGCGAGCCATTGGTTTGGTTGCTCCATCACTGTACGCACGAGAAGAGCAAGAGACAATGAATGATAAGCACATGGGAAACACCAAGCTGGAGAAGTAGTAGTAGTAGAACTTGACATACCTGCGCTAAATAGCTCTGCTTGGTTGTTTAATTCTCCTGTTCTCTTCTCGGCTGCTCTTTTCTTGACTTTCTGGTCGTGCATACATACAGGCATATATATAGCGGTGTGAACTTCCGGCGGTTGCTGTTGAGAAGAAGGCGTTCACGTGCTCCATGCATCCGCCGCAGATAAGGTCAAGGCACTTGCACGGCTGCCTTCCTTCCGCACGCACAGTACCGTACGCGTTTCATTTCTATTCAACGCCTTTTCCCCCCCAGTCCATGGCCTGCTCTTGTGTTGACATCACAGCTACGATCGCTCGAGATCTCCTTGCTATCTTTATTCCACCCAAGGATTTGTGACCCGAGACCGAGTTCTAAACAACCCTATCGCATACCTCAACCGGACCTGTCCGAAGATTCAGTAAGTTCGGTGACAGTGACACCTAGACAGAAAGTGTGCCTGCATGGTCGCCCGACGAAGTCTGCTTCACTCGAAAGTACGGCAGTTTGCAAGTTGGAACTATTAAGTCAAGCAGTTCTTAGTTATTACATGCATGGATTGGTGGTTCTACTGAACCCGTACGTGTGCGTGTTGATAGACCGTGTGACGAGGATGCCTGTGCAAAGTAGGTTGAAGCGATGGCGACGTTTCTGGACGGATGTGTGTACGTAGTTGTTGGGTTGGAGGTAAGTATAACTCTATGGACTCCACTAGTGTGCGTATACCAATATCGTATCCTTTCTCCAATTGTTTAGGAGATCCATGCGATATCCGCGCTCTATTCTTTATACTGAAACTGCAAGCTTTTAGATCACACAAGCAGATGCATATCCCAAGAAAAAAAAAGGCTTCAAATCAAATCAAAGTGCAAACAGAAGACAACTGTTCCGGACCAACTGGCTGGAAAGTCCAAACCAAAGGAAGAGGACAAACGACTTATTGTCTACTCTTTGGCCCCATTTACGAGGTTAAGGCGTTAAGCTACTACTAGCAGATTAATAATATCAATTAATTGTTGCGCAACTTGGAACACAATGTGGTTTGATTCACATGCAAAAGCCAGCAAATCTGATCAGGTGCCTTGTCAGCTGAGGAGACAAAATTGATGTTGGAGTTGTGGGTACCTAACCTTGTAGCTTTTTCATTTCATCTCCATGCTTACATTTTGGTGCATATCATATTATACTTTCAGGAAGCGATGTTCTTTCGTATTTTTTTCCAAATCTAACCAAACTGAAGAAACTTCAACCAAATCTGATCCTGAGCAAAACTAATTTGGAATCTGACCCCTGGGGTCGGCGCCATTTAAAACGGCGCCGAAGTTGTGCAAACCGGCGCCAACACAGAGCAGCTGGGAGCTAGTCAAAAGGGGTCGGCGCCAAGTGAAAGGGCGCCGCACAACTTCGACGCCGTTTTAAATGGCGCGGATCTCAGGGGTTAGATTCCGAATTAGTTTTGTCCAGGGGTTAGATTTGGTTGAAGTTTCACGAAAAGGTCAGATTTGGCAAAAAATATCTTTTCATCAGACCCATTCTGATTTGGACTCCTATAAGTTGCATCGCCTTCATATTCGAACGGCCACTTGCGTTCAAATTTGAGAGTCATATATGTGTTATATACGATTTTACATTTAGCACGTCTTAATTTTGCTCGCTATCAAACATACTTCATTATATATATTTGTAGAAGAAACTGGAAATTTAAGCTTTGGTGGCACCTTTCGGCAGGCTAAAGTTGCAGCCAGGAGAAACTTGCAGCATATATGTTTGGGATGTAAATTTTTGCCTAAATCTAGTGGCTTCTTGCAATTCTAAATTTGCTTACAATCCAAAACCACATGGCCCAATCACTAATTAGGCATGTAGTTGACCACATTTATAGACTAACATGGCCAACTTGATCAACAATGCAACCTAAAATCCGGCATCCCTATAGTACGCCCTCGCTTTTTTTAGGCCTTTTTAGCATGTCTAGTACACCACTGGATTGCCAGCATCAACAAATTACTCCACTAGACAACTTGGATCAGTTACCCAAACTACAACCACATGCAATTGCTATGATTAAGTGCCTTTTCTGCTTAGTTACTAAACTTTGAGGAGATGTTCGTGTTTGACACGTCATGCTTGCGTCAACTTGTGCTACTACTAGGGACCTACGGCTGTCAGGACTATCTTGTTGGCACATTGCATTCGGATCTTACCTGATTTTTCTTATTGTAAAATGCACAACTAAACCAAATGGCTCAAATGGAAATAAACAATCGAGAAGACTAATCTTTAGAGTTGTCAGGATATCATAGTTGAATCTTGGAAAGGAGACTGTTATCGCAAAAATATATAAATAGGACCTATGAGTTCACAATCAGATTTACCAGCTAACGAAGGAATCAAAAGGCCCTCCCCTTGCCATTTATTGAATCATTCAACTTGTTCCACTGGAACTTCTTATGTCCATCAACATGGCAAAATGATACAGTAAAGCTAGGTGTCTCAATATGCAGTCCTTGTTTCCTCCGTTTAATCTAAATGTAACTAGAATCAAAAGTATCTTTAATTTGCACTGCGTAGTAGCTCTAGCATGTCTATTTCCCTACCATATTGTGCTTTTAGTATTTTATAGAATAACTCAAATAACTATCACAAGTGTAAGTACATCTGCAATACCTAGATTCTTGCTAACCCTTTATCTTTTTAAAACGAGGCATAAGATTTGCATATTCCACTGATTAAGAAGAAGAGAATCATCCAACTAATTAATAGAAAACTGGATGAAAATCGCTGAAAACGGAGCCAAGCCTACACGAAACCACCACACCAAGGGCCATGCCCAAACACCACTTCGCAAGAATAGACAACCTCCTACCAAAGTTGAAGAGAAGACATCGTGGGACTGCTATGGGAAGAGCAGGCACGGGGTGCTCCAACGAAGATGGAGAAGCCAACCCTCCCGGAGCCGCCCATGTTGCAACTTCACCGGTCACCAGTCACCTCTGCATCCTAGCCACGCTGCAACATCGCCAGTCGCTGACCACACCGCAACATCACCGATCATCGGCCACCTCTGCCACTCAGCCATCCTGCAACATCACTAGTCATCGGCCACCACATCTTTCCTCACCAACATCCAAAGTTGTACAACACACACACTAGCCCCGAGTTCGCGCACCAGCCAAGTCGACGAATCTACCACCCAAGTGGCCACAGTGAACACCCTAAAAAAGCGAAGATTTCTGGAACTGTAGCTCCGGCTTCCACACTGGCACGATGCCACGTGTCCAATCGAGCAGACTCCCCTGCCAGCCAAGGTCGCCACCCAAGCTATGGTAATCCGCATCCCTAAACCATAGAGTTATTGTCGCACCACCTTTCAAGGATGCCACCTCGGCTCTCCACATCCTACTCGAGGTTATCTCCTTGACTTCCACCATCTCCGAAAGAACATCAACACTGCAGGACGTGAACGTCAAGCTCTCCAAGATGACGAGGGGGAGCGATTAGACCGCCGCTGCCACCCGCTCCAACCGAGGCCAAAACTTAGGTTTCAACCAGAGAGCCTCAGCCGCAACCCTGTATCAAATAAAAAACCAAGATAACCAATACATACTAATTAGTGAGAGCCATCCTTAACCTCCTACCGAGGAACCTGATGCAGGTCTTTCCTCCACCCATGACTCATGTAACATTTACAGAGAGATTTCTCAAATATTGCTGGGGGAAGCTATGTTACAAATTTCAGATTATTTTGAGAATATTTTAATTGTGCATTATCTTTCTGATGCATTTTGTAGCAATTCCTAAGTTTTTGAGTTCTCATTACTTTCACATTTCAATAAATGATGCTATGTGTTGAATATGATGCGAATGCTATGTACTATAGAAGGAGTCCTTGTGGACTACGGCGTGCCAACCATGATAGACGTAGCACATGTACAACTCTATTTCGTATCCGTCAAGAAAGAGAGTTGTTTACCCCTTTATATAGTGTCAGGTAGTCATAGATTAGATTGAGAGAATTTCATCATATCGATAGCATGTAGAGGGTTTGTCCTCTCGTGTATTGTAATACTCCTCCCAATTATAGTGATACGCCATTGTACGTTTCGTGGTTTTTTTACGTAAGGATTTCCACGTAAAAATCCGTGTTCTTGTTCTTCGTTTGATCTACTTTTTGCTGCGCTGTGTAACAAGTGATATCAGAGCCGAAGGTTCGAAGATCTATTGCCGGAAGACTTTCCGCTGCGCTTCCGGGCAACGTCTTCTTCATTGGATCAAGCGCCGCAGTCTTGCGGCATTAGACAGATCAAGCGCCCGTGCAGTGTTACAGCATCAGGCAGTTTGAAGCATCTTTTATTGAGATCGGATCTGGATGAGACCGAAAGTTTGCAATTTCGTCAGGGGCCCGTGCGCCGTCTTTGACGATTCACCGTTCCGCCGGCGTAACAATTCACCGAGTCGCTGCAGGCATACTTCCGCATTAATTCCCAAGGATGATCGGTACTGCAGGAGCGACACGGCAAGACCGACTGCCCGACCGGGCGATTATTTAAATCTACCTGAAGCTGAGCCTACGTGATCAATTGTTGCTTCGTCGCGTTGAAGCCAACCCAATCAGTACTACATGGATCAACTGAGTTGATCAAACTCCCGAGGCGAGGTATGAAAAGCAATCTGCTGCACTACTCAGTTTCACGTCAAGCTTACAAATCAATTATTCTCTCCAATTGCTACGTGCACTTCAACACTATCAATAAAGTTTCTGTGCTATTTTTACTTAGTCTGCAATTTATAGATTCTATTAAGAGTCGTTTTTGGCTGGCTTGTTTTGTCAAGTCAAGATGTGGATTATTCTAGCACAGGTGCAATTTATACTGTGTTACCATTGCACAGACAAAGTGAACAATCTATTTTTCCAGCTCGAACATTGACCCATGCTCTATCCCGGTCCCAATACCGGTTCTACCCGCGCCACCTATGTTCGACGATTTGCCGCTGAGATGATCATCGTTTTGATAGTATTCAGTTCAAGGTGGAGTTTGTTGGAGCATGCCATACAATTGGCTGATTATGAGTGATGTTGTGGACAGTCTGTACTACAGTTTGGGCTTAACATTATGGCGGTTCTACTTGCGGCGTTCTATGACGACTCGTTCGTTTTTGGGTTATCTTATTTGGAGCTGGAATTTCAAGTAAGTTTATGATTGTTCATATTAAATGGCTTTTATATGGGAGATATTATGGATGAAAATTCAAGGTGTTATATTGCTGCAATTAAATGAAGAACACAATTTAGAAATAAAAAACATTTATGGAGGAGGTGATTATTAAGCCTGTTGGTAGCTAGCATATACTCTTTACTCTCCAGAGTTTTGCTATTATGCATGTGAAGGTTTTTTGTCTTTGTTATTCAAGTTTGTGATGAGGATCAGTTTAAGGTGCAAGAGGAGATTTGTTTTCTGCTAGATACTACAACATTGTTCAGTTGTCTTTGCTCTTTCAAGAGGGGTCTATTGCAGTGTTTAAGCTCCGTTGCATGTTGAGAAGTTTTCTACATTCGACATTTGTTCTACATGGACAGTTCTTGACCATATCATGGATTTTTCATTAACCATTATAAGACGACAGTTTTTGGTGTACGAGATGTCCTCCGTACCGGATGCTCTTGCATGAGTATTGTTTGCCGAGGTTTGTGCTTTTGTAGCACGTTCAGATTTCATGAGATGAGTTCTTCACAATGTTATGTGCACCAAGATGTTGCACTATGAGCTTTGCGCTCACTCAAACACCACAGGAGATATGATGACTTATGCCATTTGATGATTGAGCAGTTTCTACTTTGGAGGTCAGTGACATAGACTCAGACTTTATCGGGTATTATGGAAGACCCAAGTTCGTATGTCTGCTTTGTTGACAGCTATGTTGTTTTTGGACGACCTACCATTTGATTTTCTCAATGTGACTTTGTGAGAAGTTTATTAGTCCTATGGATGTTTCAAAGCACAAGGTTTACTTGTGATGATGGCTTTAATTGAGGAGTTGAATGCTATCTATGACTTTTATATGGGATTTTGGCTCAAGGTGGAGATTGTTAAATATGATACGAATGCTATGTACTATAGAAGGAGTCCTTATGGACTATGGCGTGCTAACCGTGCTAGACGTAGCACATGTACAACTCTATTTCGTGTCCGCCAAGAAAGAGAGTTGTTTGTCCCGTTATATAGTGCTAGGTAGTCATAGATTAGATCGAGAGAGTTTCATCATATTGATAGCACGTAGAGGGTTTGTCCTCTCGTGTATTGTAATACTCCTCCCAATTATAGTGATACGCCGTTGTGCGTTCCGTGGTTTTTTCCGTAAGGGTTTTCACGTAAAAATTTGTGTTCTTGTTCTTCATTTGATCTACTTTTGCTACGCAATTGTGTAACACTATGAAATGATCATGATGCACAAACACATCCTAATTTTTGTTAATCAATAGCTTTGTGTCGGGAGGTAGTGTTGCCATAAAAGTCAATGACGATGTTGGCAAATACTTCTAGACCAAAAAAGGGCCAAGACAGGGAGATCCATTATCACCAATGCTATTTAATATAGTGGCTGATATGTTATCTATCATGATTGAGCGTGCAAAATCCGAAGGCCAAATTGAAGGTGTGATTCCCCATCTAGTGGATGGAGGTTTATCCATACTTCAGTATGCTGACGATACAATTGTTTTTATGGAACATGATCTAAAAAAGGCGAAGAACCTGAAACTCATACTTTCAGCTTTCGAACATCTTTCGGGATTAAAAATAAACTTACATAAAAGTGAATTGTTCTGTTTTTGTGAGGCTCAAGATGCGATTGACCTTTATGCTGAACTCTTTGGCTGTAGCCAGGGTGTTTTTCCGATTTAGTATTTGGGTATTCCGGTTCACTACCGAAGGATCACAAATACTGAATGGAAAATCGTTGAAAAAACATTGCAGTTAAGATTGAGTAGCTGGAAAGGCAAATTACTATCCATTGGGGGAGACTGGTACTCATTAATTCAGTACTCAGTAATATGGTATTGTATATGATATCATTCTTTCAACTTCCAAAAGGAGTCTTGCAAAGGTTGGATTATTTCTGATCAAGATTCTTTTGGCAAGGACATAATTAGAAAAGGAAGTATAGACTGACTAATGGAGTGTCCTTTATCGTCCCAAAGAACAGGGAGGCTTGGGTATACATGATATCTAGAAATCAAAAATATTGCCTGACTTAGTAAATGGCTCTTCAAATTATTAACTGAAGAGGGGATATGGCAAACTCTACTTAAAAGAAAATACATTGGATCAAAAGCATTGTCCCAAATGGTTTGGAAACCTGGTGAATCTCACTTTTGGGCCGGCCTAGTGGCATCGAAGAAACATTTCTTCTGCTTTGGCACATTTTCTATTAAGGACGGGTCTCATATATGGTTTTTGGAGGATAAGTGGCTTGGTACTACTATACTCTATGAACAATATCCTGCATTGTGTTCTATAGTCCGATATAAGGAGGAAACGATTGCCATCATATTGAAATCTTTCCCCCCTAATGTGACTTTTAGGAAGGATTTGATTGGTGCTAGACTTGACTCTTGGATCATGTTGCTACATCGGTTAGAAGATGTTTAACTGTTAGCTAGGCCTGATGAATTTCATTGGAACTTAAATGGGAATGGTTCCTTCTTGTAGGGGTTCGCGTATGAAAACAATAAATTTTACCCTACGCCACTGAACCCCTGTTGCCAAGACCTATCTATTAGTAATGTAGTAACATGAGGGGCTTTTCACGAACTTACCCTTGAAGACCGAAAAGCATTGACAATGCTCGGGAGAGCGTGGTTGATTAGACGAACCGAAGCCAACCTCAAGGTCGTGTTGAAGTCCTGGAAGCTCCTATGGCTCCGACGACTCCTAGTGCCTCAAATGTTTCACCTCGTAGGGAGTTACATGCATCCTGTTCCTGGTGATGACTCCCGCTTACCCGATCCAGCAGCAGTTGCGGAAGTAGAGCTGCTGGATCTGAATCCTACAGAGCAACGGTGCTCCTCGGTGAAGAATACTCTCATTCGCGTGATCCAAACTTGGGACCACGGTCACGGGAGAGAGAGAGAGAGAGAGAGAGAGAGAGAGAGAGAGAGAGAGAAAGAAATATCAATTGGAGGTCTCCCCAAAAGTGAGAAAACCTTTATGGAATATTGTTGTATTTATTTGGTCAAAATACCCCACTATATATAGGGGAATCCCACCCCCAGGCTAACTAGCTTAGCCATGTGGGACTAAACAAAGGAGGGATGAGAGGGCCCAGCCGACCACCCCTCTCTCTCCTCCCTTTGGTCTTTTCCCTCATGGGCCCTTCTCCCTCCGGATTTGGCCTATTAAGGCTTTTGACCCTTTAATTGATTTTCTCTTTATTAAATAATTATAAATAAATGATTAAATCAATATTTAACATTCATTCACATATTATTCAATCTCCATGGCTATGGAAAACCTTTCACCTCCACTTTGGACATCCTTCGGACTTACCGAAACCCTTCCGGTTTTCTCTCTTCTCTTTCTTTGGTGATTCTACTGATCCTAAAAACACTCTCTAAGCATCACCAAGCCCTTAAGCGTGATACCTCCCGGTTCGGGAACACTCCAGACATGGTCGGGACCCTCCCGCACCAATGATCAACAGAGGGACATGGATGGCCATGTGACCCCTGTGCATTCCACGAAATCTTTCGTCGTTTGAACCATGAATGTCGTGTCATATTCCTTTTGTCTCTTGATACTTGCATTGCCCAAGATCTGATCAATGACATCATCATGTCGGGTTCAATCTCGTTACCGACAAATGCTACTTGACTCATTCTGACAAGTGAAATCCTCGTGATCAAATCACACACTGCGTAGCTATTGGATATAACTTCTCCGAGTGGGCTCTTGAGTATCTTTCCATCACACGGATGGACAAATCCTACTCTTGACATATATTTCCTCTACTATTCCTCTAAATACCTGAACACACCTTTATGATCACTGTTTAACCAAGTGACGTTTGATGCTATCAAAGTACCCTCAGGTGACAGTGATTGATATAGCCTCACGGTCTAAGAAATAGTACACTAGGTGACGAGGGTTTAACTCATCAAAGCCTATTGTTATGGACTTGGGTTTTGGAGAAGAAGGGAGCGCTGGAAGCATCAATCGGCTAGCAAACAAGCACACAGGGGACTCGAAGATTTACCCAGGTTTAGGCCTCATAGAGGTCCCTACTCTTGCTTGTCTGCTTGTGGAATTAACAGAGGAATCGAAGATTACAATGGTGCGCATATGCAATCTGGCGAGGGTTATGGAAACTAGGGTTGCGTGTGTCCTCCTCGCCGCCTCCTCCTAGCCTTTATATAGATAGGATAGGTCTCAGGTAGCAGGTCGAGTCGGTTACAGGTTAGGGTTTTCCCTTTGAACTTTCTATCTTTAGCTTCTTCTTGCTCCGCAAGCACTCGAGAGTCCGTAGGTTACTCGAGTTCTTCATTTGGGCCTTGGCGACACCGTGGGCTTCTGCTGTATCAAGGCCGTATATACCAAACTCGAATACCTATAGGGTATACCCATGTCAGTAGCCCCCGAGTGTCTAGTGGAATCGTAGATTCGACTGGGGACTTTATGAAGCCTTTCGAGTGCATGAATGAGTATATTTTTGACTGCTCTATTTGTGTCATAGGGATTGTTGATGTGTGTGCCTGATTTAACCGATGTATCGGTATCAGTTAACTACCTTAGGGTAAAACAATGCAATCTACTAGAACTCGAGTCCCCGGACTCGAATCCGGAAAAGTGCTGGTGTAATTCGACTCAAGCCATGGAGGTCTTACAGGAGTCGAATTCCAGTATATGGGTGTGAGCACTCGACGCGTCCGTCAAGGAATATTCATCGTACCTTGTAGGCAAAGATATATTTCCGGTAGTGCGCAGCGAATGCGTTGCCAGGCCTTATTCAGGTCTTACCTTCACGCTGCAAGCGCGACATCCGAATTTTGTTATCACGGAGATGATTCGGGTGACCCAGGAGACACAGTCTCTTTGTAGGAAAAAATCATGAGGCAGTGTCGCCATAAGTTTCGAGTGTGGATGTTATCGACACACAGTACGATGTACAAATAATCATAGGGTGCACGACCAGCGCTCCCTATGGGAGTAGCCCCCGAGTGCCTGGTTGAGTCGAAGACTCAGGCAGGGACTAAAGAACTTTCACGACTGCTGTCGTCTTTTGTTTGCTTGTTTCAATCAAATTTATTTCCGGCGCTCCCTATGGGAGTAACCCACGTTCATAGTCGAATCGTGAATTCGAGTGGTTGGGTATGCTTTGAATGTCCATATTCCTGCAGAAGAGAAAAAGAAAAAAAATCGTAGGGTGCCCGACCAGCGCTCCCTATGGGAGTATCCCCCGAGTGCTTGGTGGAGTCGAAGACTCGAGCGAGGACTAAAGTAATTGAAATCTTCTGCTGCTCAATTTTGGATGACATCAGTGCTGACGATGTGATGATCTCAGTTTCCCGCGTGAGCGGGTTTGACGGGACGTGACGAGCGGTGGGTCCCATTTTCTGACTCTGACTTGACCGGGCGTGCGTAATCTTTGTTTTAACTGCGCCTCCTCGATTTCCATGCGTAATGGGGGTCGTGGGGGACGGTTCGCGCTTCGGGTCCTCCACGTGTCGATCACGATGAACGCCACACGTCTGATAGGGTTTTTTGCTGGTCGTTGGATTACATCTTCTAGGGGGTTAAGTAGCAGTGCTGCGATGGTAATTTTGCCCATCTGCTCTTTTCTCGGCCTTTGCCTCCGTCGCCATTGCTGCTTCTCCTCTGCTTCCTAGAGCTCATCTTTCTCGCGGCACTGGACCAGCTCCACGTATTCCCTAGTTACTTCCTCCGGTCGCATCGCCACCGCAGGATGGGGAAGAAGAAGGGAGGTGTTGTGGCTGAATCCACCGCCGCCACTGTTGCTGCCAAGAAGAAAGGCAGCTCCGCCGCTGCGGGCACCAGCACCGCCATTGCGGGAAGAAGAAGGGCGCGGTCACTCGCGTCACCAATGGCGCGTGGCGCGCGTCCATTGTCAAGTCTTCTGAGCTCCGTCTCTTGCACCAAGACGGAGTTCTATCTTCCGTGGTAGCTGACTCACGTGTCCCCGGTGGTGAGGTAACCCCTTGTCCTCCTGCCGGTTTTGGGGTGATGTTCCTAGCGTTCATCATCCATGGTCTCTCGCTGCCCCTGCATCCTTTCTTCAGGGGCCTTCTTTGCTTCTATGGGCTCCAGCTGCACCAGCTGTCCCCCAACTCCATCCTCCATATAGCTTGCTACATTACTCTTTGCGAGTGCTGGTTCGGAATCGAGCCACACTTCGGTCTCTTCAAACGTCTCTTCAAGCTGAAGCGCCAGTCGGCGTCTGGCTCCATAGTCTGTGATGTAGGCGGCTACAGTATCCATGTCGACTCCTCCATCACGTACTTCGACATCAAACTCATGGTGTCCGTCCAAGGGTGGAGGGACAAGTGGTTCTACATCCACGACCAGAAGGCCGATGGAGACCACTTCGGACTCACGCCCTTCGATCCCGCGACGCCGTGCAAGAGGAGGCGCTCTTGGAAGAATGTAGTGATGCCCGACGAGTCTACGGAGACAGATGTGCTGTACGAGCGCGTCTGTGACCTTGAGAGTCGCATGGGTGAAGAAGAGGAAGGATGTGCCCTCATTCGCACGTGGCTGTGTTGCCGCGTCCAACCCCTGCAGGCCAGAGTCCACCCTATGTTCTAGTGGGCTGGCACGGACGATGTCACTCGCGTATCTGCCGATGGCATTTCCGCGAGTGAAGTAGATAAGAGGGTGCGACTGCTCACCAAGTACACCGCCAAGGATGTGCTCCCCAGTGAACCAGTCGTACCTCCATTCGATGCTACTAATCCTCCTCCTGAGGTACAGTTGTGCTACAAAGTAGCTTTGTTTGTCGAATGCTTCTATTTCCTTGACTTGTGCTAAGTTGTTTCCCATATGTAGGATTGGAGGGTGTCACCCTGTATGCCCCCTCTTCCTGAGGGGGTTATTTCTCTTGAAGCCTTGGAGGAGGACGAGTCGGAGTCGACCGTCCCATCTGATATGGAGGAGGAAGCCCCCGAGTCGAGTAGTCCGGACACTCGCAAGTGTTCGTGCAACAAGGATTTGGATGCATCATCTCCTTCGACTCCGGAAGGTGCAGCTATTGGTGCAGAGTCACCGATACCTGCCATTCCTGTGAGCGCTGTGGCGCCGTCTTCCCGCAAGAAGATGTGGCTACTGAAGGAGTCGTCGTCAGAGTCGGGGGATCAAACCTTCGATTTTGACAAGTTTGATTGGTAAGTATACGAGTCTTCCTTTTGGTTCTTCTTTGGAGTTGCATTCTCTTGATGTTGGTTTTGTTCTGCAGTCATCTGGCGTTGTCATCTTCTGGCGACGTCCATTTTTTGAAGGAATCTGGAGTCGCGACCTCCAAGGCCAAGAAAGTGGCTAAGCGCACTCCTTCGCCTCCATTGGCAGCCCACTCCGGACATAATTCATCAAGTTCTCCACACGATGTGGAGCACCAGATGGTTATCTGGACGACTGCACACCAATCAACTTCAGAGTCATTGGGGGATCATGTATGTGTAGTGTTGCTTTCTCCGATTTTGTAGTCGAATTTTCTATCCATACCATCTGCTGATCCTTTACTGTTTCTTTTTGTTGCAGCTTATTGTGAAGGAAGTTGCTCGCCTGGCAGAGCAGGTGCTTGCGATGGGTCACCAGCATGCAATGCTGGATAATCGCCATCGCGTGGTTGAAAGTGAGTGTTTTTTCTTCTTCTTATTCATCCTTGTGATATGTTCAACTGACAGTTTTGTTTGTTTTGCAGCTGAGCATAATGCACTGCTTTGCGACGGTGCTTCCCTCGAAAAGGCACTCGCCGCGGCGGTGAAGAGTCGCGATGAGGCAATCGCAGCACATGACGAATCGCGAAACGCGAAGAGGATCTGCGCGCCTCCATCGTATCTAGGGAGAAGTTGTTCAAAGAACAGCTTTTCTCGATTGCCAAGGCTTTCTCAGGTATTCCCTTGTCTGGATTTTCGTCGTGTCCCTTTTTTCGAATTTGTTGCTGTGCTGACTTTTGTGCCAATGCTTAATTCTTGTGAAGATGCCAGCGGTCTGAGCTTCGACCCCCAGGCACTCCGTCGTGATGATTCCCTGGCAGGTGCCATCTCGGCAGTCGAAGATCGTAGTGCTGTCATTCAGGGGACGCTCACCAAGGCCAAGGGCGTGCTCAGTCACCTCCATGAGGAGCTGGCGCCCAAGGCTGAGTTAATTGAGAATGTGGATGATCTGGTGGAGTCCCTTGCTGGAGGCATTCCTGCAGGCTTCAAGAACTCACTCCGTGCGGCTGGCACTTCGATGTCACTCGTGATGGTTCAAGCCCATGGAGTCGAGGTTGATCCTACGGCAGTCTCCAAGGCAATGCCTGTCAGCGCGGATGGCCAACAGGTATTCTTTGCTCCTTTCACAGTTGCCTGTGGAAAGTATGGGCCACAGCTGATCAATAAAGTTGCGACGTACTCTGAGGAACTGTAGTGAGCCAAGAAGGCGGCGAAGGCTGCGGCGTCAGGGGCCGGCGGGAAGTCTGTGGCCTCTGATACCGCCACAGACTCGATGAGGCCCCCAAAACCGAAGTCCAAGTCGAAGAAGCCAGTTGCTCCTCAGTAGTCGTGTCTGTAATAGTTAAATAGCATGTCTCTTTTGTCTAGAACATGCCTTTGGCGAGTGTATCTGCTGATACTTTATTATGCTTGAATGCACTCGAGTCTTTTGTCTATGCATCGCCTTAGTCTTCTTATTGTCTCTTTCTTGACTTGTGATAGGGCACATCGAGTGGTCCTTCGAGTGAACCTCGGAATATGCCATTTGCTGATGATACTTTGGCGCAGTCACGCTCAAGGGTAGATGAACTGTCTCTGCTCTCGCGACTCCGTGACCATGTGAAGAAGTTGGAGCGCGAACTGCCTGTGCTCCGTGGTAACGTGGATGTATGGAAGTCGAGGGCAGAGAAAGCTGTCGCCCGAGAGCAATATCTGCTAGGGGATGTGACACAGTTGGGCGACCAATTCAAGTGTTAGCTTTCTTCTTCCTTATATTTTTCTTGTAGTCACCCGCAATAGTTCGTTGTCTTCATACTTTTGCCTTTGCTTGGTATAGTTGTCAGTGCACACCATCCGCAGGATGAGAAGGACAGGATTGCCATTCGCATGAATGATCTGACCCAAGAGCAGCTTCAGGCGAGTGGATACTTCTGGGTGGATCATGATCGCGCAATCGCACTTGCGACCCTACAGGATCGTGCGTTGCGAGTGCTTCACATCCTGAAGAAGTCACAATCGTGCTTGAGGAATATTTATCAGACGATGTTCCCGGTGGACATTATTCCATCGAGCCTGCTGGCCCTTCTTGCCGAATTTCAAGACTTGAGTGCAGTTCGCGAGTGTGTACGGTAACAGTTAGTGGATGGTGCCAACGCTGCTCTGTTGCTGGTACGACTGCACTAGCCTGATATGGATGTTGCAGCAATTGCGGCCGGACCGCCAGCGCCGCCAGTAGGTTCGACTTGGAACATAGTTCCTCACTACCAGGCGGTGGATCGCCCAGCGGAGGAAATCGTCGACTTCTTCGAGGAGCAGACCAATGTTCCTTTGTTGCAACAGTAGTTTAGTTTCTATCTTGCACATAGTTGCACCAGTGTTGTAAAGTTCGTATATATATGCTGTGTATAATTGATTGACATTGATGTATATAAAGAGCTTGTATGTTTTGCGAGTGCGTTGCACTATGCAATTCCTTTTCGTTAGCCTGACTTGTGTATATCTCAGCACCTTGCCAACCTGTCAGGTGCGTTGCAACTGGGTTGGTGTGTGTCAAGGGTTTCGATTGGTACATCAACTACTCAGTATATCGCGTTAGTTCGTAGAACAGATGTGTATAGGGTGGCGCAGCCCCCGAGTGGATAATTTGCAAAAATAAAAGGAACAAAGAGTTTTGGGGCACTTAGCTTTATTTATTCATAGGATAGTACGGGGTACAATGTGTGGATAAGTAGCCTTGGCTGAGTAGCCTTATTTGCAATGTAAAAAATAAAAGACGACTAGGGGTAGAAGGGCTGCAGCTGCGCGACGTTCCAGGGGTTGGAGTACGCGACTCCTGTCTCGAAATCTTTAAGGTGATAGGCGCCACCTGGGATTACTTCTGTAATCACGTATGGTCCCTTCCAGGGGGACTCGAGCTTGAGATGCCCTTGTTGTTTTAGTCGTAGGACCAGGTCTCCTTCGTCGAAGGACCTGAGGCATAACCTTCTGCTGTTGTAGTTGCGTAGGTTCTGCTGGTAGATCGTTGATCTTTCCGCGGCGATTTCTCGTGCCTCGTCAAGGAGGTCGACGGAGTCTTCGAGTGCAAGAGTTGATTCCTGCTTGTTGTAAGCGACCGCTCGTGGTGCTTTGTATTGTACTTCTACGGGTAGCATAGCTTCAGCCCCATGCACCATGAAGAACGGGGTGTACCCCGTGGCACTGTTTGGAGTTGTGCGCAGGCTCCAGAGTACTGATTACATCTCGTCTGCCCAGCAGCCTGCGACTTGTTCGAGTGGCCTGAGAAGTCGCTTCTTGATACCGCCGCAGACGAGCCCGTTGGCTTTTTCGACCTGACCGTTGGTCTGTGGATGTGCTACGGAGGCGTAGCTTACGTTGATTCCCAAATGCTCATAGAATTCTTGGAACTCCTTGGATGTGAAGTTAGTCCCATTGTCCGTGATGATGCTGTGTGGCACTCGAAGCGATAGATGATGGACTCGAAGAACTTGACTGCGTTATATCCTGACTGGTTAGTCACTGGCATGGCCACTATCCACTTGGTGAATTTGTCGACTACGACAGGAGGTAGACGTAGCCTCCTCGTGATGACTTTGGGAGCTTGTCGACCATGTCGAGTCCCCATTGTGCAAAGAGCCAGGCCAATGGAATTGGCTGGAGCTCCGCGCCAGGTGCGTGTGGCTTGTCCGCGAATTGCTAGCAAGCGTTGCATTTTTGGACGATGTCCTTGGCGTCACGCATGGCCGTAGGCCAGTAGAATCTAGCTCGTAGAGCTTTGGCAACGAGGGCTCGACTGCCAGCGTGGTGCCCGCAAGTCCCTTCATGGATGTCGAGGAGGACAACCCTTCCATCGATGTTGGAGATGCATCGTTGGAGTACTCCTGTGATGTTGTGCTTGTACAGTTCGCCGTTGATAACAATGAATGCCTTGGATCGCCACGCAATGTGCCGTGCGTCAGTCGGGTCGTCCGGTAGCCTTTTACTGAGAAGATACGTGATGTACGGTTGAGTCCAAGATGGCTCGATCATCGTGACGCTCATTGGTCCTTCGAGTCCTATGTCAAGCTCTAGGTCGTCGAGTGCCATTGGCTCATTGGGCGGCGCAACCCCCGAGTCTGTTGCTGCGCTTGTTTTCTTCTCTGCGGCCTTTGGCTTGATGGAGCGTTCGCAGATGCGCTCGAGAAATGCCCCAGGTGGTATGGGGGCGCAGGTAGAGCCAATGTTGGCGAGTGTGTCCGCCTCTTCATTGCTTTCGCGGCCTATGTGACGCAGCTCGCAACCGTCGAAGTCCCCTTCGAGTGTGTCATAGAGGTCGCGGTAGGCGATCATGTTGTCGTTCAGTGCGTCGCACTCGTGCATTGTCTGGTTGACGACCATCTTGGAGTCGCCATATATTATGAGCCTCTTGGCACCGCAGGCTTTTGCCATCCTCATCCCGTGCAGCAGGGCCTCGTATTCAGCTTCATTGTTGGAGGTGGTGAACTGCATTCGTAGAATATATTTCAGCTTGTCTCCCTGGGGCGATGTCAGTATGACACCTGCGCCGGCCCCATCCTTTCGCTTGGATCCGTCGAAGTGCATTGTCTAGAGGTAGGACATATCTGGTTTTTCAGGGAGCTGGTTCTCCATCCAGTGCACGAGGAAGTCAGGGAAACTTGTGACTTGATTGCATCGCGTTTTTCATATGCAATGTCTCGTGGAGACAGTTCGATCCCCCAAAGCGCCACTCGTCCGGTGGCATCGGGATTGTTGAGGATATGCCCGAGTGGGGCGTCGTTGACTACCACGATTGGGTGTTCCTGGAAGTAGTGGCACAGTCGCCGGGCTGTCATGAAGACGCCGTATGCCAACTTTTGGTAGTGCGGGTACCGCTGCTTTGTTGGCATGAGTACCTCGCTGAGGTAGTAGACTGGGCGCTTTACCCCGTGGACTTTGTTTTCCTCGGACCGTTCTACCATGAGCACTATGCTGACCACCTGGTTGGTGGCGGATATGTATAGCAGCAGTGGTTCCCTTTCGCGTGGGGTCACCAGTACTGGCGAGGTGGACAGTAGGCGCTTGAGGTCTTCGAATGCTTCTTGTGCCTCGTTGTTCCACTTGAACTTGTCGGCTTTGCGGAGAAGTTGGTAGAAGGGCAGAGCCTTTTCGCCCATTCGACTGAGCGCCGCAATTCGTCCGGCCAGTTGCTGGACACCTCTTATGTTCTTTAGCTTTTCCATGGCCAGTATGGCTTTTATTTTCTTCGGGTTCGCGTCGATCCCTCTCGCGGAGATGAGATACCCGAGTAGTTGCCTAGATGGTATGCCGAAGGCGCACTTGTGCGGATTGAGCTTGATCCGGTAGCGGTTGAGGTTGGCGAAGGTTTCGTGCAAATCGTCGATTAGTGAAGCTTCCTCTTTGGTCTTGATTACGATGTCGTCAACATAGACTTGGATGTTGCGACCAAGTTGGTTCTTGAGGCAAGCTTGCATGCACCGCTGGTAGGTGGCTCCTGCGTTTTTTAGCCCGAAGGGAATTGTGTTGTAGCAGAACACACCAAAAGGCGTTGTAAATGCTGTTTTCTCTTGATCCTCCTCCTTCATTCAAATATGATTGTAGCCTGAGTAGGCGTCAAGGAAGCAGAGGCGCTCACATCCCGTGGTGGAGTCAATGATCTGGTCGATTCGTGGCAGCGGAAAGTGGTCCTTCGGGCAATTCTTATTCAGAGAGGTGAAGTCCACGCACATCCACAGGATATCCGTGTCCTTTTTTGGTACTAGCACCGTGTTGGCGAGCCAAGTGCTTTCCTTGATCTCGCGTATAAATTTGGCGTCGAGGAGTCTGTTGATCTCCATTCCGACTGCTTTTGCTCTTGGTTCCGATAGTCACCGAATTGTTTGTTTGACTGGCCTTGTGTCTGGGTTGACATTGAGTGCGTGCTCGGAGAATTCCCTGGGAACTCCTGGCATGTCCTCTGGACACCAAGCGAAGATTTCCCAGTGCTCACAGAGGAATTCGACGAGCGCGAGTTCCTATGCGGGACTCAAGTTGTTGGCGATGAGGGCCGTCTTGGCGGGATCCGATGGGTGGACCTGAACTTTCTTCGTGTGCACCGATGAGTCAAAGGATAGGTCAGGTGAACTTGGCCGGCTCAGGGAGGCAGACTGTTGTGTGTCGACTCCTTCAGTCTCGCGAGTTCTTCCTGCATGCCAAAGGACTGGGAAATTCTGTTGAACTCCCTGTCGCAACTGTCGGACCTCTCGAAGCTCCCGTTGATTGTGACGATGCCATTAGGGCCTGGCATTTTCATCTGCAGATAGGCGTAGTTTGGCACTGCCATGAACCTAGCGAACACGACACGTCCGAGGATGCAGTGGTACTATGAGGGCCAATCGACAACTTCAAAGTCGATGCGCTCGCGTCGAAAGTTTTTCGGCGTGCCAAAGATGACGTCGAGGTTGATTTTGCCAAGGGGGTATATGCCCTTGCCTAGGACGATGCCGTGGAATGTTGTGTACAAGGCCTATAGGCAGGTCAGAGGGATCCTCATTGCTCGCAAGGTACTCGCGAACATAAGGTTGATGCCGCTTCCGCCATCCATGAAGAAACAGCTCATGTCGAAGCCTCCAATTTGTGCCTCGAGTATGAGGGGACAGTGGCCTAGACGAGGTACCTAGCACGGATGGTCACGCTTGTCGAAGGTGATGCAGGAGTCGCTTCCGCTGAGGTACTCGGTGGTGGAAGGTGGTGAGTTTGTCGCCAGATTCACTTGGCGAGTGATGGCCTTTTACACCCGATTGGAGGGGCGACCCTTTTGGATCATCATGGTGCCCATGCCCCGTGGGTATGGTTAGCCTCTGTGATGCTGGTCGGGCGCAGCCGCGTTTGGCGGTGGTCCGGGTGGTGGTGGAGGAGCTCCATGTGCCACATCGCCTAGGGCGGTTCCGTAGCCCCTGTTGACCGCGTTGTGATTCATCCGAGCTAGACCCTCATGGAGTTTGAGGAATTCACGACAGTCTTTGAGGTGGTGGCTGGATTTCTTTTTGTCGTCATGCTTGTCGATGTAGAAGTGCACGGTGCATGGCCCGGACAGCTTATCCTCAATGGATGTTGCAGGTGTTTCGTCGCGAGTGTGATGCTGCCATACTTGCGTGGTTTTCCCGGAGTCACGATGTCCACCGCTGCGGTAGCCGCTGTTGCGGTTGTCGTCGCGTCTGTCGGCGTAGCCAGCTGCGACCATGTTGACATCGTCGTGGTCATCGTAGATGCGCATTCGATGTTTGCTTCGGCGGTCGCGTCTGTGTTCGAGTTCTACTTCATCGTTCGAGTGAATGTGATTCTTCACCGAAGCTGGTCCATCTGCCTATTGATTCGCAATTTCCATCAGGTGGTCAATAGTTTTGGGCTTCGAGCGGCCCAGCTCCTCCCTGAGCTCTATGCGGCGAACGTCGCTGTTGAATGCGTCGATTGCGCGATCTTCCGAGATATTTTCTACGGAGTTCTTGATGATGGACCACCTCTGGATGTATGAGCGTAATGATTCGCCCGACCTTTGTTGGAAGCACCTTAGCTCTTCAATTGACGCGGGCCTTTTGTAGGTGCCCTTGAAGTTACGTACAAAGTTGTAGACCAGCTCTTCCCAACTGCGAATGGATCCGCGTGGGAGGTTGTTGAGCCATGCCCAGGCGACGCCCTGTAGCTATAGCTACAGGCATTGCATAGCTGTGCTTCGACTCCCGCCGTGGAGCCTGACGAAGGAGATATGGTCCTCTAACCAGATTTTCGGGTCCTACAGACCGTTAAACTTTGGGTTCTCTGATGGGAGCTTAAATCCCTTGGGCATTCGCTTTTGCCTGATGGCCCTGCTGAAGCATCTGGCGCCACAGAGCTCCACGTCTTCGTCTTTTGAGTCAGTCGATCGAGCGCGTCGTGCCCTTGACTTGTCAATCTTGCGCTGCGTGATGTCATCACGCACGTCGTAGTCGTGATCGTGTCACCGGGAGCGGCAGTGTCAACACAGATCGTGACTGTCATTGCTGGATGAGGGCGAGGAATAGCGTTTTGCCATAGCTTTGCCTTTCTTCGGCTCCGGTGTCGGCTCTTTCTTGAGAGCGGCCTCGATTAACCCCAAGCCTGCGATCGTAGATTGGTGCATGGCATCTCGAGGATCTCCAACTGGCGGCTGGTTGCTGAGGAGGTACATGGTGGCCGCCGTTACTGCAGCTTGCGGCGTTTTTGGAAGCACGTTGCCACGCGTATCCACTGTCATGGAGCCAAAGTCGAGGACTTTTGCAGCTTCTACACGTTCTTGTTCAATGAGGTGGGACAATCGTCTCTTGTTAGCGATATACTCGTTGCATTTGGAGGAGGATCCTCCATGGGAGGAGAGCCCAGCTCGTCGGAGGCTCGACTCGTCTGCCTCCTTTTTACGCGCATCGAGTTGTGCGATTATTTGCAGTTGGCGCTTGTATTCCTCTTTAAGGAGCCAGTGGTAGCCCATCAATAGTTCTTGAGGGGAGCCGAAGGGCAGAGGGTGGCCTCATAGAGCTTCCCGGCAGCGGGCCCACTCAAGATCGTTGAGCCTGATCACGACGCGTTCGCCAATTTACTCGTTCACCATGGTGGGGAGTTCGGCTGCCCCTCTGTTGTTGACAGGGGCACCGTTAGTGGGGCCGCCGTTGGGTGGTCCACCATTAAGTATGCCGCTGTTTGGCGGGTCGGTTCCATTGCCACTGTTGCCCGTGTTGTCGCGATTGGCGGAGGAGTCGCCCATGTTGATGACGGCGCACATGAAATGATTGGGGAAGCTGCTGCTCCCGCAACTTTCAGATCCGGAGCCGTAGACTCCATCTTCAGTTGCTAGATCGCCTAGATCGGACTCGTGATGGTTGTCGCTGTCCGTATTCTCGACTGTTGTCGAGGCATTGAGCTCGCTGAGGATGCCGATCGGCGGAGGGAACCACGATGCTGGAGCAATCGATGGTGTTGTCAGCTAGTCAGGCATGCGAAGCGTGCCCATCTGACCAACTTGGAAGCGGAAGCTCCCGATCGCCAGGCTAATTCCGTCGTCCACAGACTCGAAAGCCGGGGGAGTGGCCGGCGTATGGACGATGAAGTTGAACGCGCTGAAGAGCTGGCGAATCTCCACTGTTGCGGAGTTGTAGATCGCAGTTGATGGGGTCGAAGAAGCCGCAACATCAGCACTCCCAATTCCCACAGATGGAGCCAATTGACGAGGGTTTAACTCATCAATGCCCATTGTTATGGACTTGGGTTTTGGAGAAGGAGGGAGCGCTGGAAGCATCAATCGGCTAGCAAACAAGCACACAGGGGACTCGAAGATTTACCCAGGTTCAGGCCTCGTAGAGGTCCCTACTCCTGCTTGTCTGCTCGTGGAATTAACAGAGGAATCGAAGATTACAATGGTGCGCAGATGCAATCTGGCGAGGGTTGTGGAAACTAGGGTTGTGTGTGTCCTTCTCGCTGCCCCCTCCTAGCCTTTATATAGATAAGCTAGGTCTCAGGTATCAGGTCAAGTCGGTTACAGGTTAGGTTTTCCCTTTGAACTTTCTATCTTTAGCTTCTTCTTGCTCCGCAAGCACTCGAGAGTCCATAGGTTACTCGAGTTCTTAATTTGGGCCTTGGCGACACCGTGGACTTGTGCTGTATCAAGGCCGTATATACCAAGCTCGAATACCTGTAGGGTATACCCATGTCACTAGGTGTATTCTAATCATCGTAACTTGAACTTCATGACATGATCGGGTCACGATGTTTAGGTTGGGTATTAGTTCATCATCTCATTCTCACAATTAGGTGACCCTATTTCCAACTGGCATAAATACCACATGATCAAGAAACCTTGATCATCTGTTGAGCAATGAACTAGTGACTAGAGTATCACCGAGAACTCCTAGTTGTTTATATATCACATGTGTATTGACGTTTCCTTTCAATATAGTTATAGCATGATATAAAACTTAATCATAAACTTTATGATATATGATAATAATCCTTATTCCTATTTGTCTCTAGGGCATATTTCCAATAGTCTCCCACTTGCACTACAGTACAAATAAACTAGCTGCATTTGTTCTTAATCATTGGCACCATATATCTCGGTACCTTGAACATGCTTGCTCATGGAAGAGGTTGAGTCTTGTGTCTATACTTTACAATCCCAAATCCTTTGCAACTTACTAATGTCACCTTGATTCACATTAATACTTTATCATCTCATGATAACATCTTTGTGTATGCATCATAGTTATGGCAGCAGAAAGAGGTCGGTGTCCAGGAGCCAAGAGTGACTTTAGATCAGCAACTTCGATCTTTCTCATGGGCACTACGCCCTGGGACACACCTTATGCGTTAAAGATGTTGGGAGGATACCCCCGGGTATGGTCACGCCAGGGTATAAAGGCCGAGTCACCTCAAGGCAGGCCGAATCACGGGGTAACCCGGACCAGGGGATGTCCACCTAACTGGGTCTCAGCCGACTTATATCGTAAGTCGGTGAGGTGTATCTAACTTGTATGCAGGAATAGGTATGGCCGGATCGACTAGGTACGATCCGGGTTATAGCAAGCTTACAAGAGAAGGAAGGTATCTCGCTGGTCAAAGGGTGACCACTGTACGCAGAGCGTGAGCGAAGCGGACAGAGGCCAGGACCACCGAGGCATGGCCGACAAAGGTGACGATGCCAATGTCAGATGACGCGGGCGCCGCAGAGGCTTACGTAGCCTCTGCATGGGGGACGCTGGGTTAAAGTAACCCGGTCGGCTTACTATTTTGGGATTCCTTGGAATATGCCTCCACGTATGCCCTAATTGGAGACCTAGCCACCCCTGTATAAGGAGGGCTAGGGCCTCTGTAGAAGGGGTTGAGTTTTACTGGATTGGTCTTAGATAGATTGAGCTGTAGAGAGTGTTGTATGTTCCTGAGAGCTAGCTAGTGGTGAGAGTAAGAGAGTTCCTTCTTCCTCCTCTCCCCAATACAGCACAAGGAGCACTTGTAATCTCTGGAGGTGAATCAAATACAACGCTATTGTGTGTGGAATCACCACACTATCCCTCCCTGGATTCCCCTAGTGCATTTAGTCCCCACCTTTAGCCTATCCATGGCAAGACCCGGGGACTGCTCAGCGTGATCCGGTTGAGGTTATGCCAGTGGATCAGATGGAAATTGAGGAGGATGTGTTCCCAGTGCGAGCTGTACCAGCTTGGGTGTTGCCCATATTTCAATTCCTGAAAGATGGAACCTTACCCGCTGAGGAGGTGTTGTCCAGGCAAACTCAGAGGAGAGAAAAGGCATACACGATCATCAATTCCGAGCTATACAAAAGGAGTGTGACTAATGTCCTCCATCGATGTGTGGACCCGAAAGAAGGGCTTGACATCCTCCGAGATATACATCAAGGGGAATGTGGGCATCATGCCTCGTCCAGAGCCTTGGTAGCAAAAGCTTTCCGGCATGGTTTCTACTGGCCAAGTGCCTTAGAACAAGCAGAGGACTTAGTCAGAAAATGAAATGGTTGTCAGAGGTATGCTACCAAGACACATATGCCAATGTCAGAGCTCAAGACTATACCAATCACCTGGCCATTTGCCGTATGGTGTTTGGACATGGTTGGCCCGTTCAAACCAGCGAGGGGAAATATGACTCATATTTTGGTCATGGTTGATAAATTTACAAAGTGGATTGAAGTAAAGCCAATGAGAAAATGTGATGGAGCTACGGCCGTGACATTTCTCAAAGACATCATCTTGAGATACGGTTATCCCCACAGTATCATAACAGACAATGGCACAAATTTTGCTGAAGGAGCATTTGCACGATTCTGCCGAGATAAGAAGATTCGGCTGGACGTTTCCTCAGTACCCCACCCTGCATCGAACGGACAAGTGGAAAGATCCAACGGATTAGTATTATCCGGGATAAACCCCCGGCTCATTGAGCCGCTACAAAGATCAGCGGGGTGCTGGATAGAAGAACGACCAGCGGTACTGTGGAGTTTAAACTTTTTAGTATCTTCATCCATAGATCCTTTACTCATATTTTTAAAATGGGAATAATTACTCCAATGCAAAGTTATGCTTCGCGACTCTGTACTCCTAATCTAATTTGTATTTTGGATGCAATTTCAATTAATCAACAGGCTATACGCCATTCTTTCTGGTATATGGGGCAGAAGCTGTATTACCAGCCGACATAGAGCATGACTCGCCTAGGGTCAACCAATACACAGAAGCCGAAGTGCAAGAAGCCTCGCAAAATGATGTTGATATGCTGGAAGAAGCGAGAGAATTGGCATTGTCGAGATCCTCCATATATCAGGAAAATCTCCGACGCTATCATAGCCGGAAAGTAAACCCCCGAGTCTTCCGGGAAGGTGATCTGGTACTCCGGTTGGTACAACGTACTGCTGGCATGCATAAGTTATCCCCCATGGGAAGGGCCATTCATTGTGAGGAAAGCATTGCACAATGATTCTTATTATCGCATCGATGCAAAACCACAGGAGAAGAACAAGGCAGACAGGTCCGGCGAGGAATCTAAGCATCCATGGAATGTAGCTCTACTTCGTCCTTTCTACACTTAGCATAGAAGTGTATGTATACGAGTCTCTCATATGTCGGTATGTATGCCGGCAATGAGCCTATCAATGAAATGTGGGCACCTCGAGCAGTAACTCGGGGACTGCCTTGAAAATGTTTGTTGTTTTCCATATTTATTATGTATACGTCGGCTGGCGTAAGTTTTTCTACTTAAGCCGGATTAGTAGTGTGTGAGCACCAAGAACCCAACTCTTTGACTTGCTGCTGTCCAACAAGATTTGGCTTCATGGCAAGCAAGAGAACAAGTTTGGAATTGCGTATCACATGAAAAATGACTAAGGAAAGGAACTTAATCGAGCCGACGTTTGTTTTCTAGACTAACCTTATGTTTACTTTAAATTTATTATGCTGAATTATTTTGAGCTAATCCAAAAGTTTCCAAGTATTGTTAAGACAATTTTTGAAGCTCGGACTCGTAAGTCATAAAACCGAATCAAGGTAGACACGAGCCGAGCCAAGAAATTGGAAGAAAGAGAAAATGAAACTCGGGGACTACGCCCAAGTCAATCCAGCATAAAAACTTAGTAGCAAAATATCACTTGTGTGCTTGATACAATTGCACCCGCCATACCAGGGATCTGATGAAATTTAAAGTGTTTATAATCAAGGAGCAGTAAGAGGAGGTAATTCGGTGCCACCAGGTGCAACCCCAGCCTCGGCTTCAGAGTCATCTGCGTCTTCCTCGATGTCAGAGGCTTCGTCCTCTTCGTCCTCATCCGAATCATCTTCAACATTTTCAGCATTTTCATTGTCGGCGGCATCTAGGAAGCTTGGTCCCTCGTTCCATTGGTAAATGTGGGCGTATTGGATGAAGCTATGAGCGCAAGCCTTGCGCCGAGCTACCCAATCCGGGTCAGTAGACCACCTTGATCCGATGCGCATGCGCTCAAGGAGTTTGAGGTCAATCTTTTCGTACCACGTAAGCACGTAGTGAAGAACGATCTCAGCTCCGGCGCGTCCAGCATATTCTCTCCATAGATCGAGCTGAGTCTCGCATTCCATGAGCTTGGCAAAAAGAACAGCGGTACTCTCCGAAGTATCTTCTTCAGGCCAAAAGGCGTTGAAGATCCGGATTACTACGTCCAAGATGTCCTTGCCGTAGTTCTTCACGATCTCGACTCGGGAGGACAAGCTGACTATCAAGTCTTCGAGATCAAGAGGAATGGTGCCAGGACCAGATGGAGTACCCCTCTACCTGCGGAACTTGGTAACAACATTGGATGCAATGACATCGCTCTCTAGGAATTTGCCTAAAAAAAGTGAGACAGGTGACATAAGTGAGAAGGGTTGACCCGGAGAGATTCATGACAATTGAAGAGAGAAAGAACTTACCAGAAATATGGCTGTGAACCCGGGTTAGTTCCTTGGTGAAGTTGTCGCGCCTCTCTCGGAGTTGCACAAGTTCAGCATTCGCCGACTCAAGCTTGACGTTGGCCTCCTTAAGTTATTCTTGGTCCTTGGCAATCTGGAGGTTGAGGCGCTCGCGCTCTTCAGTAAAGTCCTAGCCAGCTTTTTGAAGTTCGGTTTGATGTTGTGCTTTCAGCTTCTTCATATCTTCCTTGAGATTGGAAATCTCATCATCTTTGGTTCGGAGGAGGGCAAGCTCATCATCTTTCTTTTTGAGTTCGGCCTGATGCTGCCCTGCTTGTTCGAGAAAATGCAGCATCATATCAGGCACGGGCATAGTATCTTCAAGAGATGCTAAAATAGTTTGTTGACCCGGCAAAGCTGAGGTATGAATATTTTCCGACCCAAGAAGAAAAGAGGATAGGGTGCAGAGAGGGAGATTGAGCAAAAATGACTTACCCTTGATCTGGTCCAAGTTTTTCCTCATGGTGGTATTCTCAGCCTCCACCTCAGCTGCAAAATCCGAATGATGGATTAGTTCGGCGGAAAAAGATGAAGAAAAACGGAAAAATGCCAAGGAAGAAACTTACCCCTTTTTTGTATTCGGCGATAAGCGCAGTATGTTTCGCACGCAGCATTTTGTGAGTATCTAGGAGACGCTTAAACTCAGCACTCCGGCGATTGGTGGTCACCTGAAAAAAGTACAAAAAGATAGCTTTGTCTTGTGCATATTCGAAGTGTACAAGATCCGGGCCAAGTGGAACTTAACCCGGCTCTAGGTGTGTGAATATTCGAAGTGTACAAAATCCGGGCCAAGTGGAACTTAACCCAGCTCTAGGTGTGTGCGTATTCAAAGTGTACAAGATCTGGGCCAAGTGGAACTTAACCCGGCTCTAGGTGTGTGCATATTCGAAGTGTACAAAATCCGGGCCAAGTGGAACTTAACCCAGCTCTAGGTGTGTGCATATTCGAAGTGTACAAAATCCGGGCCAAGTGGAACTTAACTCGGCTCTAGGTGTGTGCATATTCGAAGTGTACAAGATTCGGGCCAAGTGGAACTTAACCCGGCTCTAGGTGTGTGCATATTCGAAGTGTACAAGATCCGAGTCAAGTGGAACTTACCCGGCTCTAGGTGTGTGCATATTCGAAGTGTACAAGATCCGGGCCAAGTGGAACTTAACTCGGCTCTAGGTGTGTGCATATTCGAAGTTATCAAGGAGCTACGTTAGTTTTCTAAGGAGCATCCGGCCGAGTAACAAGTTACTCCCCCGGAGGCTCGGGAACTAATGGCTATATCACTAATATCTACAACATGTTAAGGAAAAGATGAAGTAACGTACCTCCATCATCCGACCCGCAAGGTTAATTGCCTTGGCAGCAGTATTCATCTGCGCAGCAAATTCGGCAGGACCGAACTTCTCCAGGAGATCGTCGTTGTGGACGAACTCCGCCTTGTTCCAGTTATTTACAAACTCGATCAAGGTCAGAGGATATCGTTCGCCGCTAAGCATGTGGGGCGCTACTAGACCCTTGGCATGCGCTTCTCTCCTCTCAACCTAAGCAACGGCGGGGCTGGTGTGCAAAATGAGTTGCGCATCAGCTGGCTCTGCTAGGGCGTCCTTCGGTGGTGGAGTCTTCTTCAAAAGCATGGACGCGAGTGTGCGCTGTCCAGCATCGATGGACGCTGCCCTGGTGGCGTCGGGAGCCTTTTTGCCCTTGGGCTGCTGAGAAGTTGAGGTTGCTGCAGCGGATTTGCCCTTGGGAGCTGCCTTGGCGCTAGCCTTGGTGTTGCTGATGTCTTCTCGCCGAGCCTTGGAAGACTCGGACGAGGCGTAGGGGCTTGGTGCTGCTGCTGTTGCTTTTGTTGTTGCTGCTGGTGCTGGAGCTGATGATGGTGTTGGTGCTGATTTCTGCTTCGGCGGAGGTGCTGTGGGTAACTCGGATGAAGCTGGTTGCGGCGGAGCCGAAGTGGTGGTTGTTGCTACCTCGGTAGAGCCAGTCTCCCCCGCTCCAAGGTTGCCCTCCTCTTGACGAGGTGGGCTGGAACCCGGAGCAGCCGCTGGACCCTCCTGAATGGGGCTCAACGGGCGTGAGTCGTCGCCACGAGGGGGAGAAGGGCTATGTCGGAGCGGAGAAGCAATACCGGATCCAATCTGTGGAACCTCCACCGCGGCCCTGCCAAGTCAAATCATGTATGATGAGAAACTATAACAAAAAGAAGAACAAGTGAATGGCAAGGGGAGAAACGACTTACTCATCCGAAGTGAGGGGCTCCTTCGGCTTGCGAGCTCTCCGGGCCACAGCCTTAGTCGTGGCCTTGGTGGAAGCTTTGTCCGCAGACTTCTTTCGCCTCTTAGCTAGCTGAGAAGGTCCGAAGGAAGAAGCAGATGCATCCCCTCTTTTCTTCGGCGCGACCGGGACAGGCTCACCCGTGGCAAGGGGAGGATCTTCATGGATCTGCCCACCTGGGTTAGCTAATGTCAGAAAAGCATAAGAAAGGGGGACAGCGTCAAATGCCTCCATCACCTCAACGTCCGAATTATCTTTATCGTCGGGCCAATCTCTAATGGAAGAGAGTTTACCGGTGGGTCGCTTGTGAAGGAAATATGCCCTGAGAGGCAATAATAAAGTTGTTATTATATATTCCTTATACATGATAGATGTTTATTTTACATGCTAGAAATGTATTGATTCAGAAACATCAATACATGTGTGTTTAATAAACAAAAGGGTTCCTAGTCATGCCTCTCTTATAGACTAGCTTGTTGATTAACATGATGATCAAGGTTTCCTGATCATGGACATTGGATGTTGTTAATAACAAGGTCACACCATTGGTGGAATGATGTGATGAACATTCATCCGAAGTATAGCATTACGATCAAGTCATTATGTTTATATTGCTATAACATCATACGAAGTAATCTTTATCCTTAGACCATGAGATCATGTTAATTGCATACACCGGAAGAGTATCTTGATAACATCAAACATCACACCGTAACAGGGTGACTATAAAGATGGGTTTAGTACTACAAAGGTGTTATGTTGAGGCTCATGGATCAAGAGTGGAATTTGTCAATCCATATGACAGATAGATATACTCTGGGCCCTCTCGGTGATATCACATTAGGATAGCTTGCAAGCAAGTGATGTGATCACTAGAATGTTATATCACGGGAACAAGAAAAGAGTGCATGTCGGTAACGAGATCAAACTAGGTATGGAGATACCGATGATCGAATCTCGGACATGTAATATATCGAGAGACAAAGGGATTTATTTACAAGCGTTAAAGGTTCTCATGATCACAGGAGTCATCGTTGAATGTGTAGGAGTCAGTACGGATCTCCAGGTCCCGCTGTTGATTATTGATCGGAGTAGGGTCTCGGTCATGTCTGCATTATTCGTGAACCGTAGGGTGGCACACTTAAGAGTTACCGGACACCATTTTGGAGCACATATGTTTCAGACGAAAGAATTGCAAAGCGCAGGAATTGTTTCAATAGAAACCGGAAATTGTTTCGGGTGAAATTGCAGAAGGTGGTTCTGCATGTGATATTGAAATATTGCAAGGGGCTATATGTGAATGTTTGTTAATTAAAGTAATTAACAAAATTCTGAATAAATTTAATAAAAAGAGTTTTATTAAATGAGAGAGCATTAAATTTGGAGAAATTTAATGCATTTAAAGTGGAGACTTTAAAAGGGAATGTGAAGAGGCATTTTAATGTGGAGGGGTTACCACCACATGAATGGGGGAGGTGAGGGGTCACCCCCCATGCGCCGGCCATGGAGTGAGGGGGCACCCCCCCTCCTCCTATAAAAGGCCACCCATTCCCTCCTTCATCCTCACACCTCCTTGTGAAGGATCTCTCTCCCCCTCTAGAATTATTCCCCCATGGTCTCGGATTAGCGAGATACATGTTCCCGGTGGCATTTTGTCTGGAAGGAGTTGCTGCTTCCGCTGGATCGCTAGAGCGAGGAGGTGGAGGTTGTCCGGTGGCTTGAACGTGTGTGCGAGTGCGGATGTGCCGCTGAGTTGCGGCGCTCGGACTTCCTCACGATCTTGAGATCGGCAAGTGTACGACTACATCAACCACGAGTTCCTACTCGTTAACAAAGCTCGTTGTCTACGAGGGTAAGTTCTCGTTGGATGTATGTCCACCCGTTGCTTTGTACCTAGTAGATAGATCTTGGCGTGTAGTTCACACCGTAGGATTTTTTTTTGTTTTCTATGCTGCGGACCCAACAGTGGTATCAGAGCCTGATCTATGCGTAGGTGCTTAGCACGGGTAGTACACATATGGTTGATATGTGGGCGATGATGATCATGTTATTGCATCTTCTATGTATTTTGGATATTGGTGGCATAGTGGGATGAAGCGGCCCGGACCAACCTTACATGTCATCGTACATGAGACCGGTTCCACGACTGACATGCAACTTGTTTTGCATAAGTGGCCGGCGGGTGTCTGTCTCTCCTACTATAGTCAATATCTGATTTACAACGAGTTGCTAATAACTTAGTTATCCTCGTTGTGGTTCATGTTCGTAGGTGAGAACGGTTCTATCTCCGAAAGCCCTAAGCCACGTAAAACTTGCAATTGATAAATTAGACGCGTCTAGTTTAGATCATTGTTGGGCTAGTGTATTGATATGGTATTGTTGTAAGTATATGTATGGTAGATACTCTTACAACACAGTCAACGTGTAAGTTCCATAGACCTTGGCCTTACACACAAAGGAATGATAGAGATCATACCATGATGCAAGTGATAGAGATCAAATGCATGGACCATATCATCTCACTTTACACATTAGATGTTAGCATCTTATACTGCTAGTTTGGCGCGTTTGGTAGCATTATAAGATGATCCCTCATTTAGATATCAAGATAAAAATGTGTTCTTCCTTGAGTATGCATCGTTCTATGGATCGTGTTTCGAGACATCACGTGATGATCGGGTGTACTCGAATCTACGCTTTCATAGGAACGGGTGTAAGACAGTTTTACACACGCGAATACTAAGGTTCTTACTTGGCTAGCCTAGCATGTACAGACATGGCCTAAGGAACACGGACCGAAAGGTTAAGCATGAGTCATATGGTTGATATGATGCCCATATAGATGTTCGCCTTTGAAGCTATATCAACTCACGTGATGATCGGACTTGATATAGTGGATTTGGTTCATGTAATCACCAAAAGGACACGAGGGATGTTGTTTTTGAGTGGGAGTTCATTAGTAATTTGGATTAGTTGAACTCAATCTATCATAAACTTAGTCTAAATAAACTTTACAAATTCTGTTGTAGATGGAACCACCTGCTTTTAATTTCAATGTGTTCATGGAGAAAGAGAAACTTGCTGCGAATGGTAGGAACTTCACCAACTGGGCTATGAATTTGAGGATTCTCCTCACTGCTGCACAAAAGCAATATGTGCTAAATGCGCCGCTAGGCCCCCCCACCAGCTCCTGATGCCCCTGACGAGGAAAAGAATGTCTATGTGACTCGTTAGGAGGACCACAACTTAGTTCATTGCAGCATACTATATGGGCTAGAGCCAGAACTTCGAAAGCGTTTTGAAAATGGTAATGCCTTTGATACCATGGGAGAATTGAAAATGATTTTCGATACCCATGCTACCGTAGAGAGTTATAATGCTACAGAAAAGTTCTTTAGCTGCATGATGGAGGAAAACAGCTCCGTTAGTGAGCACGTACTCAAAATGTCTGGGTACGCTGATAAGCTTGTGTCCTTGGGAATAACGATTCCCATTGACTTAGGCATACATCATGTTCTCCAATCTCTGGCACCTAGCTACAAGAGCTTCATGATGAACTATAATATGCAGGGCATGAAGAAGTCTCTTCCCGAGCTTCTGCCAATGCTTAAGACTGCAGAAGTGGAGATTAGGAAAGAACATCAAGTGTTGATGATCAATAGGACCACCGGTTTCAAGAAGGATAAGAAAGGCAAGCACAAGGGAAAGAAGTGTGGCAAGTCTGTTGCCACGCCTGAAAAGAAACCCCGGGCTGGCCCTAAGTCTGACACCGAGTGCTACTATTGCAAGGGGACTTGCCATTGGAAGCGCAACTGCCCCAAGTATTTGGCGGACAAGAAGTCCAGCAAGGCAAACAAAGGTATATGTGATATACATGTTATTGATGTGTACTTGACTAGTACTCGCAGTAGCACCTGGGTATTTGATACCGGATCGGTTGCTAATATATGTAACTCGGTTCAGGGGCTACGGAACAAGCGACAACTAGCAAGGGATGAGGTCAGGATGAGGGTCGACAATGGATCAAGAGTTGATGTGATCGCCGTCGGGATGCTACCTCTCCATTTGCCATCGGGATTAGTTATAAACCTAAATAATTGTTATTTGGTGCCTGCACTGAGCATGAACATTGTATCTGGATCGTGTTTGATGCAAAGTGGTCATTCCTTTAAATCTGAAAACAATGGTTGTTCGATTTATAAGAATGATATCTTTTATGGTCATGCACCTATGTTGAATGGTTTATTTCTATTGGATCTCGATAGTAATATTACGCACATTCATAATGTTAATGCTAAAAAGATTAAACTTGATGATGATATGTCTACATATATGTGGTACTGCCGTCTAGGTCATATTGGTGTTAAACGCATGAAGAAACTCCATTCTGATGGACTTTTGGAATCACTTGATTTTGAATCATTTGATACATGTGAGCCATGCCTTATGGGCAAGATGACTAGAACGCCATTTTCCGGTTCAATGGAACGGGCGACAGATCTATTGGAAATCATACATACTGATGTGTGTGGACCAATGAGTGTGTCGGCGCGAGGTGGATATCGTTATTTTGTTACTTTCACGGATGATTTGAGTAGATATGGGTATATCTATTTGATGAAACACAAGTCTGAAACTTTTGAAAAGTTCAAGGAATTTCAGAATGAAGTGGAAAATCATCGTAATAGAAAGTTCAAATTTCTACGGTCTGACCGAGGAGGAGAGTATCTAAGTTACGAGTTTAGCACACACATGAAAGAGTGTGGAATAGTTTCACAACTCACGCCTGCCGGAACACCACAACGTAATGGTGTGTCGGAGCGTCGTAATCGTACCTTATTGGATATGGTTATTTCTATGAGGTCTCTGACTGACTTACCTCTGTCATTTTGGGGTTATGCACTGGAAACAGCTACATTCACTTTAAATCGGGCACCATCTAAATCCGTTGAAACGACACCGTATGAATTATGGTTTGGAAACAAACCTAAGCTGTCATTTCTTAAGGTTTGGGGATGCGATGTTTATGTGAAGAAACTTCAACCAGATAAACTCGAATCCAAAGCGGGAAAATGCATCTTCATAGGATACCCTAAGGAAACAATTGGGTATACCTTCTATCACAGATCCGAGGGCAAGGTTTTTGTTGCCAAGAATGGATCCTTTCTTGAGAAGGAGTTTCTCGCGAAAGGTGTGAGTAGTCGAAAGGTAGAACTCGAAGAGGTTATTGAACCTTCTCTTCATGGAATGGCAAGTGGCGCAGCACCGGAAGTTGTTTCGGAGTTGACTTCACCTGATGAAGAGAGAGCTAATGATAATGATCATGAAACTCTGAAAGAGGAAACTACCGAACCTCGCAGGTCAAGCAGGACACGTGCAGCTCCTGAACTGTATGGCAATCCTATTGTGAATTTCATGGTTGATGAAATGGATGTCGCTACGACGTATGAAGAAGTGATGATGAGCCCGTATTCCAACAAATGGCTAGAAGCCATGAAATCCAAGATGGAATCCATGTACGAGAACCAAGTTTGGAACTTGGTGGACTTACCTCACGACCGAAAGGCCGTGGAGAATAAATGGATTTTCAAAAGGAAAACTGATGCTGATGGTAATGTGACCATCTATAAGGCTCGACTTGTCGCAAAGGGGTTTAGACAAATTCAAGGAGTTGACTACGATGAGACATTCTCTCCCGTAGCGATGCTTAAGTCAGTTAGGATTATGTTAGCAATTTCTGCATATTTCGATTATGAAATATGGCAGATGGATGTCAAAACTGCGTTCCTCAATGGTAAGATTGAAGAAGAGCTGTATATGATACAACCTAAGGGTTTTGTCGATCCTAAGGATGCTAATAAGATGTGCAAACTTCAGCAATCCATCTATGGACTGAAGCAAGCATCACGAAGTTGGAATCTCCGCTTTGATGAGGTGATTAAAGAGTTTGGATTTGTCCAAACTTATGGAGAGGCTTGTATTTACAAGAAAGTGAGTGGGAGCAATGTGGCATTTCTGATATTATATGTGGATGACATATTATTGATTGGAAATGATATAGATCTTTTAAACAGTGTTAAAAGTTATCTAAACAGCAAATTTTCGATGAAAGACCTTGGTGAAGCATCATATATATTAGGCATTAAAATCTATAGAGATAGATCAAGGCGCCTAATTAGGCTATCGCAGAGTACATACCTTGATAAGATATTAAAGAAGTTTAATATGGACGAAAGTAAGAAGGGGTTCTTACCTATGTTGCAAGGAAAGACATTGAGTAAGACTCAAAGTCCGGCTATGGCGGAAGAAAGAGAGATGATGGATAAGATCCCCTATGCCTCGGCCATAGGCTCTATTATGTATGCCATGCTATGTACAAGACCGTATGTGGCACATGCTATTAGTTTGACTAGTAGGTACCAATCTGATCCAGGTTCGGAACACTGGATAGCGGTAAAGAACATCCTCAAGTACTTAAGAAGAACTAAGGATATGTTTCTTATATACGGAGTTGAAGAAGAGCTAGTCGCTAAGTGTTATGTCGATGCTAGCTTTGACACTGATCCGGATGACTCTAAGTCTCAATCTGGATACGTATTTCTCTTGAACGGAGCAGCAGTTAGTTGGAGGAGTTCCAAACAACCTGTGGTGGCTGGATCAACAACGGAGGCGGAATATATTGCTGCTTCAGAAGCAGCGCAGGAAGCAGTTTGGATGAAAGAGTTCATTACGGAACTGGGTGTGGTTCCTAGTGCGTTGGACCCGATGGTGATCTATTGTGACAACAATGGAGCCATAGCCAACGCAAAGGAACCAAGGTCTCACAAGAATTCCAAGCATATTAAGCGCCGATTTCACTCCATCCGCGAGCATGTCAAGGATGGAGATATAAAGATTTGTAAAGTACACACGGACCTAAATGTAGCAGATCCATTGACTAAAGTTCTCCCTAGGGCAAAACATGATCAAGACCAGAACTCCATGGGTGTTAGATTTATCACTATGTGAACTAGATTATTGTCTCTAGTGCAAGTGGGAGACTGAAGGAAATATGCCCTGAGAGGCAATAATAAAGTTGTTATTATATATTCCTTATACATGATAGATGTTTATTTTACATGCTAGAAATGTATTGATTCGGAAACATCAATACATGTGTGTTTAATAAACAAAAAGGGTTCCTAGTCATGCCTCTCTTATAGACTAGCTTGTTGATTAACAGGATGATCAAGGTTTCCTGATCATGGACATTGGATGTTGTTAATAACAAGGTCACACCATTGGTGGAATGATGTGATGAACATTCATCCGAAGTATAGCATTACGATCAAGTCATTAGGTTTATATTGCTATAACATCATACGAAGTAATATTTATCCTTAGACCATGAGATCATTTTAATTGCTGACACCGGAAGAGTATCTTGATAACATCAAACGTCACACTGTAACAGGGTGACTATAAAGATGGGTTCAGTACTACGAAGGTGTTATGTTGAGGCTCATGGATCAAGAGTGGAATTTGTCAATCCAGATGACGGATAGATATACTCTGGGCCCTCTCGGTGATATCACATTAGGATAGCTTGCAAGCAATGTGATCACTAGAATGTTATATCACGGGAACGAGAAAAGAGTGCATGTCGGTAACAAGATCAAACTAGGTATGGAGATACCAATGATCGAATCTCGAACATGTAATATATCGAGAGACAAAGGGATTTAGTTACAAGCGTTAAAGGTTCTCATGATCACAGGAGTCATCGTTGAATGTGTAGGAGTCAGTACGGATCTCCAGGTCCCGCTGCTGATTATTGATCGGAGAAGGGTCTCAATCATGTCTGCATTATTCGCGAACCGTAGGGTGGCACACTTAAGAGTTACCGGACACCATTTTGGAGCACATATGTTTCAGATGAAAGAATTGCAAAGCGCAGGAATTGTTTCAATAGAAACCGGAAATTGTTTCGGGTGAAATTGCAGAAGGTGGTTCTGCATGTGATATTGAAATATTGCAAGGGGCTATATGTGAATGTTTGTTAATTAAAGTAATTAACAAAATTCTGAATAAATTTAATAAAAAGAGTTTTATTAAATGAGAGAGCATTAAATTTGGAGAAATTTAATGCATTTAAAGTGGAGACTTTAAAAGGGAATGTGAAGAGGCATTTTAATGTGGAGGGGTTACCACCACATGAATGGGGGAGGTGAGGGGTCACCCCCCCATGCGCCGGCCATGGAGAGAGGGGGCAGCCCCCTCCTCCTATAAAAGGCCACCCATTCCCTCCTTCATCCTCACACCTCCTTGTGAAGGATCTCTCTCCCCCTCTAGAATTATTCCCCCATGGTCTCGGATTAGCGAGATACATGTTCCCGGTGGCATTTCGTCTGGAAGGAGTTGCTTCTTCGGCTGGATCGCTGGAGCGAGGAGGTGGAGGTTGTCCGGTGGCTTGAACGTGTGTGTGAGTGCGGATGCGCCGCTGAGTTGCGGCGCTCGGACTTCCTCACGATCTTGAGATTGGCAAGTGTACGAATACATCAACCACGAGTTCCTACTCGTTAACAAAGCTCGTTGTCTATGAGGGTAAGTTCTCGTTGGATGTATGTCCACCCGTTGCTTTGTACCTAGTAGATAGATCTTGGCATGTAGTTCACACCGTAGGAAATTTTTTGTTTTCTATGTTGCGGACCCAATAGCTTGGTCACGTCCACCATCAGCAGGAACATCTCTTGATCCGGCTCCTCCACATCCGAGGTGTGTCGATCAGGTGCCCATTTGAGAGAAGGCTCGGTGCCATACTCAATGGTTTGCTGAAGAAACATCTAAGGGAAAGAAAAGACAAAGGGATTAAACCTACAACAGAAACCTACATGTGATACAATTCGGAGAAAGTTTGGGGCACGGGACTTACCGCGGGGGGAAGCCTATCTTGGCAGTAGTGTTCGATCCCCCATGTCCAATCAGAAGATAAGTCCTTGTGGGTGGTGAAGAGGGCCTTGACCCGGCGGTAGATCTCGGTGTTATTTAACTCGAACGAGGAGGTCCGGTTGGGGTCGCCGCCCCAGCTCATGTGACAGAGTTTGTGCATGCATTTCTGGAGGGGGGAGATCCGGTTGCAGACGAACGTAATCATGGCGTCCTCATTGCGCAATCCGAGATCCTTCAGCTCCTGGAACCTCTTGTTGACTTGGTTCGCTAGGACAGTGGGCTTCTTGGGGACCTTGTCCCATAGATCCGGGTTAAGAGGACCCGGAGCTTAAGGGTGCAGCCGGATCAGATCCTTAGTTGTGATGTTCCGGACGTAGAAGAAAGTCTGGGCCCATCCCTTGCAAGAGTCAAGCCCCGTAACTCGGGGAAAGATAGACTGTCTCCGGGGGGAGATGGAAGCTGCGCCGAACTGCGTGAGCTGTTTGTCCTCTGGGTCAAGCTAGATGTTCGGAATCACGTTCCGACGAAGGCCAAAGAACCGGATCCAGAGGTCCTTCGTGGGCCACAGTCCGGCGTAGCCTTCCATGGTGGAAGCGAAGGCAGAGAGAGAGGTGATGGCGTTAGCCAGAAGATGATGCGGATGAAGCTCATATGTGTTGAGCCAGTCGTTGAAGAAATCGCTTGCTGGGAGCCCGAATCCACGTTGGAAGTGGGAGAGAAATACACCATACTCACCCGGATTGGGTGAGGGGGCAAGCTCCGCAGCGGGAAGGCGTGCGGTAACACCCTCTGGGATGCGTCTGGTGTGATACAGCCAGTCCAGGTCATCCTGGCAAACCCAGGATCCAGCCCACGCGCCGCGGTCGGCGTTCACCGCGTCCTCCTCCATTTCTTGCTCAGCGACGGCGAGCTCCTCCTCTGTCATCTCGAGATCACTGCCCTCACTAGCGCTAGCGGTGGTGGGTGACAGCGGCCTGGATAGGCGAGGAACCATGGCGGAAGAGATGCGGAGAGGAGGCGGCGACGATGGTGCGCGTGGAAGCAGTGCGGCGGCGGCGCTGCTACTCAGATGCGGTGGTGGTGGCGCTTTCACTGGAGAGGAAGAGGAAGAAGCAGAGGCAGAGGGGCGCGGAAGTGGGGAAAGAACCCAAGGGGCGCACCCCTCCCCTATTTAACCACTCCCTTGAGGGGTAGTGGGATCGCGTTGTGCGGGCGGGCCACACGGTGTGGCTGTGTACAACCCGGATCGACCAATCAGCAGCGAGCCACAGGAAAGGCCACAAGGCGCAGGAGATCCCATGACGCGATGTTATGATGCAGTTGACGAG
Organism: Avena sativa; assembly: GCA_916181665.1. NCBI lineage: Eukaryota > Viridiplantae > Streptophyta > Magnoliopsida > Poales > Poaceae > Avena > Avena sativa. The sequence goes on from OV702289.1 coordinate 693,603,581, forward strand.
GAGGCAGGCACGATGTGACGTGTGCTACAGTGATAACTGATAATTACTGCGGAAGTTACTGGCGCAGGCCCTTAAAATGAGGCAAACATGGTGATTAACCTCCACATGGGGAAGCGTACAAGATAAGGAAGAATGACCCGGATGAATATGAGGTAACCCGGCCAGCGAGTGAAAACTCGGAATGTGCCAAGGGAAAGTAAACCTATGAAATCTGGACTATGAGGTAACCCGGCCCACGAGTGAAAACTCGGAATGTGCCAAGGGAAAGTAAACCTATGAAATTTGGACTATGAGGTAACTCGGAAAAGGATCCAGAGGCTCGATAAAATTGAACCTGCTGTGGCCTTAGCGGCTAAGGCAGCTAAGACCGCACCAGCTTCGAGGACTAATGTTGGGGGGATACCCCCGGGTAGGGTCACGCCGGGGTATAAAGGCCGAGTTAGCCAAGGTACGGCAAGATCAAAGCGGATGCTGGCCGAGTCACCTCAAGGCAGGCCAAATCACGTGGTAACCCAGACCAGGGGATGTCCACCTAACTGGGTCTCAGCCGACTTATATCATAAGTCGGTGAGGTGTATCTAACTTGTATGCATGAATAGGTATGGCCGGATCGACTAGGTACGATCTGGGTTATACCAAGCTTACAAGAGAAGGAAGGTATCTCGCTGGTCAAAGGGTGACCACTGTACACAGAGTGTGAGCAAAGCGGACATAGGCCAGGACCACCGAGGCGTGGCCGACAAAGGTGACGATACCAATGTCGGATGACGCGGGTGCCGCAGAGGCTTACGTAGCCTCTGCATGGGGGACGCTAGGTTAAAGTAACCCGGTCGGCTTACTATTTTGGGAGGAGGCATATTCCTTGAATATGCCTCCACGTATGCCTTAATTGGAGACCTAGCCACCCCTATATAAGGAGGGCTAGGGCCTCTGTAGAAGGGGTTGAGTTTTACTGGATTGGTCTTAGACAGATTGAGCTCTAGAGAGTGTTGTATGTTCCTGAGAGCTAGCTAGTGGTGAGAGTAAGAGAGTCCCTTCTTCCTCCTCTCCCCAATACAGCTCAAGGAACACTTGTAATCTCTGAAGGTGAATCAAATACAAAGCTACTGTGTGTGGAATCACCACACTATCCCTCCCTGGATTCCCCTAGTGCATTTAGTCCCCACCTTTAGCCTATCCATGGCATCTGCCGTGACACCACCGCGACAAAAGACAAACTATCCCGCCATTACAGTATACATCACTTTAGATGGTACCCTTATCTATTATTATAAATGTAATCATCGAAACACTCGTGAACCCTATGCAACTTTCGATGTTTTGTTCACCTCGCTTCCTACTTGACTTCAGTCGGTATTATCGATACATCAGTTTCCAACATATTCCCTTATAACATAACCCTTTATGCTTTAAGATATGTCATCCTTTATGGACTTGGAAACGTGTCTATAGTTCTCAAACAAACACTGCGGACAAACTTAGCTCAATGTTCCATGATTCATACTTAATAACCTTTAAAATTTTCCTTCTTAGATCATATATTATGGTAAGTTGTCATCATGGTTTCCCAAGATAGATCATATGCCTTAACATAGTGGATGATGATCATCCTTTTCTTTCTTTCCAACCATTGATGTTTAACTTAATGCTATTCCTAATTTGAGTGGCCAAGGACCATTCCTTAATCAATTCCTATTTCGAAGCACTTTTCATAATCCCTTTAGGAATACAACATAATATCATAATATACTTTTTTTTATCAACTTATAATCCCTATAAATCATTATTTACCGGTACTTGTGCTTTAATTCTCAATGTGTTGTTCACACACTTAAGAATCATTCATTAAGCTCCCACTCAAAATATGTTCCCAACATATTTGAGTATGAGTCATCCAATGCTCCCACTCAAAATATGTTCCTACATATTCGAGTTTGAGACTTATATTGCTCCCACTCAAAAATATGTCATTCACATATTGTTTTAGGAAGACTTTCATAGCTCCCAGTCAATTTCATGCAAATTGCATATCCACCCACTATTTTGAATAACTTCAAAATCCTTTGATCAATTATCGAACTGAGAGATTTACTATGAGATGCTAGTACTTTACTAGTATTAAATCCACTAGACTTTCAGCACACTTTAATCAAATTCATTTGAATTTGTCCAATACATTATTCATGACAAACCGTGCCTTTGTCATTCACCTTTTTCTTCATGACTTTGTATTTGTTTGGAAAATTCAAGTAACCTTTTACTTGGGAAGATTCAGCGATGAATTGCTTTCTAATCTTAAGTGAATTTTGTCTCTAGGATTTCTCATAACTATAGTTCACCATTATTTCCTTAGTAGTTTGTAGGTATGTCATATTCTGGTAATCATGACAAATGATTCACAAATGTCTCCATGCGGGATATGGGGTACATTTTGAATCCTACTTCATGTAGTGAAAATACTAGTGGGGAAAACACAATGATCATTATCATTGATTCTTTCCTTTGTAAAGAGAATCATTCAGGAACACTTTCCGTTGTGCTTCTCAACACTCTGATGCAGGGTTTTGAATCCTCATCGTGTTTTTCACTATCTTCGATAAGCTTCCCATTCGAGAACATAAACTTTCTCAAAAAGCACCAAAACTTTAATCAATACTAATTTTGCCTTTCTTTTGGTTCTAGCCATGGATTTCGTATTCATATTTTCCAATGAATACTCTACAAGGACATATTCGCTATTTGTTTTGGTGATATCAAATAACTCCAAAACTTTCACGATGATCCATACAAGATATGGTGCCGATCTCATGAATTCAAATGGTTCACTATATATACTAATTGAGTGCTAACTATTTCTAACTAATGGTCTTTACACTTACACTACAACGATTTATTCGGCGCCATCTATTCACCCACTTGATATCGAATATCACTTTGTGATGCTTTGCATTTTGATGTTTCAAATGCATTGCATTTCACGATTTCTTTATGCCAATCTTATAATGTTGAATTTTATTACTATTGATCAAATCGTAGTAATTAAATTCTCCTTTATCTTTAATACCCTTGGAGGATGAAATACTTTGATCATATCAAATAGTTTCACACTCATGTTTCTTTCCGTAAACTTTTTACAAAATTTAAACAAGCATATAATGATAATCACCATTTTGTTGAAATACAATACATCGAATATGCATTCACTTTCAACAATTCACCAAAGACTTTGTATTCATGCATTACAACGTGTTCAAGTTATCTTGCTGAACTTAGGCATGATTCCTATGTGACAAGAAATCAAATGACTTTCATATATTATCAACATAACTATGAATTTAACCAATGGTTTCATTCAAAAGGAATATATCATTAAGTTGGGTATTTTCAAGGAATTTTTCAATATTTGACAAATATTCATGTATTATTAATTAGTTTCAACAACAAGGATAATTCACACATAATCGAACAAGATATGAACATAAATAGAAATCATTCATAAAAGTGGAACAACTATTTGTTACAAACTCATATGAATAACCGTCTCATGAAGTGTGAGACACACTAAAGAAGTTCACAATCTATCAATTACAATAATCATCCTAAAACGATAAACTAAGTGATAAATGTCGAGGGAGAGTGTCGTTGGTGTTAGAGTATAATTCGGTTCTAGTTTTGGTAGTTCAAATATAGTCCAATTATATCTCTAGTCGGTCCCCTGGAGGCCAAGTTTGTACTTCTATATAAACAGCCCATCCAGGCCACAATCAATACAGATAATATTCTATAATTCTACATGGTATCAGACTATCGATCCTAGGGTATGGCTGGCTCTCCCACGCTGCCGCCCGGCTTCTTCGAGCGGCGCACCGTCTTGGCCGCCTCCAAACTAGCCACAACCACCACCTCCCCTTCCTCCTTATCCCTAGCCTCCTCCTCCTCTACCTCCTCAATGTCTACTCCAATCATTTTTGCCGATACAATTTCTGATGTTTCTCCATTCAAACCAATTACTTTAGATCTAGCAGCCCACAACTACAATCATTGGAGCCATCTCTTCGACGTTCACCTTGGCTGCTGCAATCTGCGTACCCATGTCGCCATCGACTTCGTCACGTGCCTCGATGATCCACGCTGGGTCAAGGACGATCTTGCCATCATACAATGGATCTACACATGGGTGTCCATCGAGATCTTCAACCTCGTCTTCCGTGAGTCCTCCACCGCCGCCGCCATGTGGGCGGCCTTGTTCCAACTCTTCTAGGACAATGTCGATGCTCGGGTCAGCAACCTCAACACCGAGATCCGCACCATCCAGGGGTCCTCCTCCCTTAGTGTCTACTGCCAATGGATCTAGACAATGGCCGACGAGCTCTGCAAACTCGGTGATCCTATGGCAGATGGTCATCTCATCAACATCCTATTACAAGGGCTCCACGACCGGTTCGAGAAACAAACCTCCTTCATCCCCATGACGTGGCCCCAACCCTCCTTCACCGAGGTCCACTCCCTGCTCCAGTGCACCGACAACTCCCAAGCCCGCAAGGAGGCGCGCCCCCACGTCTTCACCGCCTCCACACAACCGCCACCACCTCCTTCCGCGGCAGGCCAAAGCGGCCAGTTCTCTGCCGTGGTAGGGCACGCAGAGCAAAGTGCTACCGCCGCAGTGATGCGCTCGACGATCGACGTAGAGCTCGTTGGGAACCCCAAGAGGAACGTATGATGAGCACAGCAGCAAGTTTTCCCTCAGTTATGAAACCAAGGTTTAATCGAACCAGTAGGAGCAAGGAAACACCCCAAAGGTGTTACTAGCTGAGCTTTGGTAGGGCGCACTACTAGTGCTAGTAGCAACGTGGAGACCTGCACAACACAACCACAGAACTTTGTCCCCAACTTGCGATGAGGTTGTCAATCTCACCGTGTTTTGCAGAAAACAAAGGATTAAACGTATCGAATGGAAAGAAGTAAAAGTTTCCAGAAAGTAAACACAAAGAAGAAACAGTTTATAGATTGTATGTAAAAGACAAGGACCGGGATCCATAGTTCACTAGAGGTGGCTCTCCTTAGATAGATAACATGCTGGGTGAACAAATTACAGCGGGGCAATTGACAAACACCGAGAAAGCAATAAATGCATATACTAATCATCTTGACTCCTTTGAGACTTGATTGGGCAATACAACATAATACATAGACCGCCATCCAACTGCATCTATGACTAATAATCCACCTTCAGGTTATCATCCGAACCCCCTCCAGTATTAAGTTGCAAGCAACAGATTATTGCTTTACGAACTGCGTGTAAGGTAAACAGATGCGATTGTTCTATGAACAAAGGATTGTTGTTTTCTCCCTAGTAGCAACAGCACATCTAGTACCTTAGAGATTTTTGTCACTTCCCCAGATTACCAGAGGCATGAACCCACTATCGAGCATAAATACTAACTCTTGAAGTTGCTAGCATCTACTTGGCCAAGATAGCTACTAACAACGGAAAGCATGCAAGATCACAAATAACAAAGACATGATAGAATCAATAATCAATCTGAAATAGCATCTCAATATCCATCGGATCCCCGCAAACACAACATGTATGGATTACAAAAATATGATCTTGATCATGAACGGAGCTCATAAGATCTAAACATGAAAGCACAAAGGAGGAGAAACTAGCCATCTAGCTACTAGATGGATCCGTAGTCCAAGGATGAACTACTCACGCATCACACCGGAGGCTTGCATGGTGATGAAGAAGGCCTCCAGGGTGAATTCCCCTCTCCGGTAGGGTGCCAGGAAGAGCTTCAGATCCCTCCCAATCTAGGGATGGAGATGACGGTGGCTACAAACTCTTTCGTGGATTTTTGATCGGGTACTTAGGGTTTTCGTCCTGAGGGCAACTTATAGGCGGAAGGAGAGGCCGAGGGGGTGCCGGGAGCCACCACACCACCCCCTGGCGCGGGCCCAGCCTGGCCGCGCGGCCAGGTGATGTGGCCGGCCCCTGGCCCTTCTCCGTCTCGTATTCTGGCACTTGATCCCTTCCAGAAAAATAGGCACTTTGGCTTTTGTCCCATCCAATTCCGAGAATATTCATTTTCTAACTTTCCTGGAACCAAAAACAGCAGAAAACAGGCAGCTGGCACTGTGGCTCTTGTTAATAGGTTAGTCCAAGAAATCATATGAAAAGTACTCCAAAGTTGGAACAAAACACAAGAAAGTGGATAAAACCAAGCATGGAACATCAAAAATTATAGATACATTTGCAATGTATCACGCAGCACCCCCGGTGCCGATGCCCGCGCCCTTGATGCAACCTCCTCCTGGCTGGCGCCCTAGTCCCAACTACCGCGGCAAGAACCCCATGTATCGGCTTCCGCGCTCTACACCACCACCAGCGCCCCCTTCCAGCGTCGCCCACCACCTGCGCCCCCGAGCTGGCGTCCCTCTCAAGACCCGTGGACCGGGATGGTTCAGGCGTAGTCCATGCCCTAGGCTGCCCCATTTCCATATGGTGCTCCTCCCGAGTACACCAGCGCCTGGCAGCCTGGCGTTCACCCACCTACCGGTGCCCTAGGGTTCCTCGTGCCTCGACAGCCGACACGCGCCTACCTCGCTGCCTCGACATACACGCCCCCGCTGTATGCGCCGCTGACATACACACCATCACCACCCTACACTGATGATGGCTGCAAGTGCACATATTGTTTATAGCTAGTTTCGAAATAAAGATATCGATCCCACAGGGAGCAGGAGTCTAAAGTCTAATAACTCTTGAAATAAGTATTACAATAGAAATGCTAGATAAAGTTCTAAGTGATAAGCTAAAACACGAGAATTGTGTAAAAAGGTGTTTTTGGGTTTGGGGGTTTAAGAGCAATAATAAAGTAAAGTAAAACAACTAAGTACAGAAAGTAAGTATCATGTATGTAAGAGAGATTTGAACTGCAATAGGGAAAAGCATTCTTAGGGAGTAGCGGATACACCACTAGTATTATAAGAGTCTAAGATAAAGATTATCATCATGAACATTCTCAACTATATATGTGTGGGAGGAATTCCGTAATTGGACAAATAGGCAGCAACTGCTGCTCACATCATCCTCATAACCACAACAGTCAGCAATCGATATCAATTGAATTACTGCGCTATTAAGGAACATAATCCCGTAGGACGTATCCCATGGCATGGATAGTGTTCCGTGAGTTTTCTTGGTTGCCAAGTTGATACGTAAGGGGTGCCAACAGCTTTATAGTCACTGTAAGTGCTAGCACACCTTTGTCTACCGACAAGTAGTTTCCTCCATCGAGTCCCCATGAGAGGCAAATATTGAGAGGTCGACTTCTCTCAACATCAAGATGTAGAAAATCTAACACATGGTCACAACGATGAATATCATAATAGACTTTATCTTATTTCAATCTCATACTAGGGTTTATCCATCTCCCCAAGAACTAATGATCTACTTAGACATTGAGGCAATCAACATCATAGAAATGGTAATGGAAACAATCATAGATGAATAGTACTTGTATAAATCCACAACGATTATGGGAATTACAACAAGATCTAGACAACATGTAGATGGGATGGATGGAGATGGTGGTGATGCAGCGGTGGATGATGAAGATCGATGCCTTAGCCTCCCGAATCTACGCAGGGCGAAGATGGATCCCTTGTGGATGAGTTCCCCCTCCAGATGCCTTCCGAAGGTGAGGTTTCTGCAATTTCTGGGTGTTATGTATGCCGTCTCCTCGAACCAATTGCGTGGGGTGAAACTATTTGATGAGGCGGAGGCGCCGCCAACTATACGGCCAAAGCTATACGTCCAGAAAAAATTGCTCTAGTCATATAGTTGGTCGTTGGACTCTCTACCTCCCTTGTTCGCTTCTGGTTTTCTTCTGGTATTATTAATATTTCTCAAATAAACGATTTACGTTGTTTTTGACTCCTTTTCTCCACAGTACAACTGCTCCAAGAATTGTATCCATTGGATCCATCATCTATCCTGATCCTGGTGAAAACAGACATAAAATGTGCGCGCGAGCGCCGTAAAATACCAAGATCCTACATCTACAATGCAAAATAATAATGTAAAACATGATGCAAATATGCACCCATCAACTTCCCCAAGCTTAGACTCTTGCTCGTCCCGAGTAAATTTTAGCTTAATGGATGTGATTCTCATATTCATGAAGCTGAGTCGATAAAATAAATGAGGCAATTGCAGCATGTGTTTATCATGTACGATACATAGGAATAAGTTCATTGAATAGTACCTTACTCGAACCATCTGAATAGTATTAGCAGGCTTCCACACCTTAGTGATCAACAGTTCATAAAAGATGAATTTCAACATAATGTAAAAGTATCTGGTTTAACCCAATAAGTTAGCGAGGTAGTCCCAAAAGTGTTTTAGGATTCATGTATTCACTTGGGGTTCAAAATCACAAAAGTGTATCTTTGTCATACTACAATATAGTGGTATATGCCCACTTGCTCTTTACACACTCGCTCTTTTTCTTCTTCCTTTTCTTTTCTTTTATATATATGCTCACACTTTTGTTTAAGTGCCGTACAAAGGAGCTAGCCATACATTCCACTTCATGTAGGAATTCAAAGTCTAACAATCTCAATTATCAAATTCCAATTGTATAGGAAGCATTCTTATGACTTGAAGATTCTACCTTGACTTGTTCTCTTTCTATTTTGATTGCACTTTCATTTTCCTTTGTTCAAGGTTTCTTTCTCAACTTAACTGTATAGATAATTTTTTCTTTGTAAATCAAACTGTAGACTTACAGTATATTGACTAAATTATCTTTAGGTGTTACATTAATACCAATAGTGTGGAAGACTCCTATTGCTATCATCAAGTGCAAGTAAAATTATACTCAAGCCATTCATATATCAATAAAGCAAACACAAACTCAATATTGCTCCATATATAATAATGAACTCGGAATTTCATAAAAGGGATCGACTATTCCTGAAGGAAATTCTAACGATGCAAACTTTATTGCTAGTTTGAACTAATACGAAAATAGTAATAAAAACTTATAGGATAGATTACAAGGTCTTAAAGGTCTCCCCAAGCTTGGAATCAAGCCAGGCGGGATCAAATAATCCCTTGCGATTATTTGATACCATGATTGTTGTAGATCACTGTGGCACCATGGCATGTAACACCGTGGTACGTAGCTTCTTGTTGGTATCCTCTAGAGCAGTTATGCGGCTGTAGCACTGTCGTGGTGGTGTCACGGTAGATGCCATGGATAGGCTAAAGGTGGGGACTAATATGCGCTAGGGGAATCCAGGGAGGGATAGTAGAGTGATTCTCTACACAGAAGTTTGTATTGCTATATCTTTAGGATTACAAGTGCTCCTCGAGCTGTATTGGCGAGAGGAGGAAGAAGGTGATCTCCTACCTTTGCCTTCTATCTAGCCCAAGAACCCTAGATCTACTAGTGCTCAACCAACTAGAATTCTGCCAACCCCTTCTACCAGAACCCTAACCCCCCTTATATAGAGGTGGTTCGGTCCTGGCCTAGGGCATACGTGGAGGCATATTCCTAAGAATATGCCCCCTCCTGAAGTGGTAACCCGACCGGGGTGCTTGTCCCCCGCGTCACACTTGCTTTAGCAACGTAAGCCGACGTGAGCGTCGTCACCCTTGTCGGCCACGACCCGGTGGTCCCGCCCTTGCTTTATTCGCTCATCCAGTACGTACCGGACCTTCTTTTTTTTACCAGAGATATTCCTTCCTTCTCCTAGAAGCTAAGCGAGGATCCGGATCATAGTAGATCCGGCCACACCTGTTCCTGCATATAAGTTAGACAAGCATTTCCGACATACTCCTTAAGTCGGATGAGACAACGTTAGGCGACCCCCCTGGTCCAGGTTACTCCGTGATCCGGCCTGCCTTGAGGTGACTCGGCCAGCATCCGCTTTGACCTTGCCGAACCTCGGCTAACTCGGCCCTTATACCCCAGAGTGACCCTACCCGGGGGTATCCCCCCAACATCAGTCCCTGAAGCTGGTGCGGTCTTAGCTGCCTCGGCCGCTAAGGCCACATCAGGTTCATTTACGTCCGAGCCTCAGACGTTCAATTCTGGGTTAGCTCCTTATCTCGGATTATATGGATTTACGTTCCCTTCGCATGTTCCAAGTTTTCACTTGCCGGCCGGGTCACCAATTTGGCTCGGATCCCATGGTTACCATGGTTTGATCCGGGCCCCGTTTCCTTCTCTCATACGCCAACCCACGTGGAGGCTAATCATTACCTTGTCTTATTTTAAGGGCCTGCACAGTAACCGCCACAGTAATTGTCAGTTTTACTGTGCACGGGTTACGTCACGCCTGTGTCCTCGTTTACCACAATAGCACGTCATGTCATGGGATCTCATCTACTCTATGGTTCCCTGTGTGGCTTTTCTCTGATTGGCTAATGCCGGTGATACACGGCCACACCGTGTGGCTCGCCGGCGCAGCGTGATCCCACTCATCGATCACTGTGGGTGGTTAAATAGGGGAGGGGCGCGCCCCTTAGCATTTTTCCATCTCCGCGCCCCTTTGCCCGTTCCTCTTCTTCTCCTTCGTTCTCCTCGCGACCGCGCCGCCGCCAGTGCTCGTAGCAGCAGCGCCGCCGCCGCACCTTCTCCGTGCCTCCGCACCGCAGCTCCCGCTGCGCAGCTTCTCCGCCACGGGTCCATGCCAATCTAGGCCACAGACCCCCGCCGCCGCTAGGTCCAGCGAGGACAGCGGATACGAGATGACTGAGGAGGAGCTCGTCGTCGCCGAGCAGGAGATGGAGGAGGACGCCAGCGCGGCGGACCGCGGCGCGTGGGCTGGTTCATGGGTCTGCCAAGACGACATCGACTGGCTCTACCAGACCAGGCGTATTCCCGCCGGTGTCGCCGCTCGTCTCCCCTCCTCGGAACTGGCCCCCTCACCCAATCCGGGTGAGTTCGTCGTATTCCTATCCCATTTCCAACGGGGATTTGGTCTCCCGGTGAGCGACTTCTTCCGGGACTGGGTCAGGACGTACCACTTGCAACCACACCATCTCCCAGCAAACGCCATCACCTCTCTTTCTGCCTTTCTCTCTACGATCGAGGGCTACACTGGACTATGGCCCACGAAGGAGCTATGGATCCGGTTCTTCGGCCTCCGTCGCAACGTCGTCCCCAACATCCACGTCGAGTCGGAGGACAAGCAGCTCACCCAGTTCGGAGCTGCCTCGATCTCGCCCCGGAGATTTTCAATCTTTCAACGGGTCACCAGGCTTGACTCCTGCAAAGGATGGGCCCGGACCTTCTTCTACATCCGGAATAAGGGCACCGAAGACTTGATTCGGTTGCTTCCCTACGCTCCGGGCCCCCCTGACACGGATTTCTGGGAGGAGGTCGCCAAGAAACCTACAGCTCTGGCCAACCAAGTCAACAAGAGGTTCGCGGAGCTGAAGAAGCTCGGATTGCGCAACGAAGATGCTATGATCACGTTCGTGCGCAACCGAATATCTCCCCTCCAGAGGCGCACCCACAAGTTGTGCCACATGAGCTTCGGTCGTGACCCCAACCGAACCTCCTCCTTCGAATTGAGCAACACAGAGATCTTCCACCGGGTCAAGGCTCTGTTCACCACTCACAAAGATTTCTCCTCCGAATGGACGTGGGGAATCGAGCATTACTGCTGTGACAGGCTCCCTCCCATGGTAAGCTTCGCGGGGTAAACTTATTTCAGATCAATTATGTGTCGGTTTTTGTCATATTTTTGACTCTGCTCTTTGTGCTTTTTCTCAGCTGTTTCTCCAGCAAACTCTCGAGGATGGCACGGATCCGTCCCTTAAGTGGGCGCCGGACCGAGAGATCCCGGATGAGGAGGAGCCAGACCAGGAGATGTTCCTCCCTATGACCGACGCCACCAAATGTCCTAGCGGTAAATTCTCTTCTCTTAGAGATTGGCCCGATGATGAGGATGACTCGGATATCGACGTGATTGAACCCGTTGAGGCTGTCCCTCTTTCTTTTGCCTTTCCGGCATCAGCTAACCCTGGTGGGCATATCCACGAGGATCCTCCACTTGCCACGGGCGAGCCGGTTCCGGTGGCGTCGAAGAAGAAGCGCGGATCCGCGTCAAGTTCTTCTTCTGAACCTCCTCAGCCCACCAAAAGGCAAAAGAAGGTCGGAGACAAGACTGCCTCCAAGCGGGCAGGCAAAGCCCCGGCACGGAGGGCCCGGAAACCCAAGGAAGCCGAGACCTCAGATGCGTAAGTCACTTTTCACTGCGCAACACACTTCTCCTTGCATCGGGTAATTTCACTCCTGACATCATTTTCTTTTGCAGGCCTCCTGTGGAGGTCCCTCAGAGCAGATCGAGCATCTCTTCTCCCCTTCGGTCCAGTCCTTTCCCTCCTCGTGACGACGAGTCACGCCCGCTGAGCCCTATACCGGAGGGCTCTGTGGCTGCTCCGGGTTCCGCAGTATCTCATCAAGAGGAACGCGACCTCGGATCGGGAGGGGTTGGTTCGGCCGAGGCAACGGCGTCCGCCACTTCGGAATTTCCGCAACCAGCAACCACCAAGTCTACCGCAACTCCAGCACCAGCAGCAGCTCTAGTACCAGCTTCCGAACCAGCATCTGTCCCGGCAGCCAGGAAACCCACAGCAGCTCCAGTACCAAGTTCCTCTGCATCTTCCGAGTCATCTCAGCCCCGGCGAGGAACCATTCCAGCAGCTTCCAAAGGGAAATCCGTCGTGGTTACTTCTTCCTAGCAAGCTAAAGGCAAGAAGGCTCCGGATGCTGCCAAGTCTACATCCGTCGAGGCCGGGCAGCGAACCTTGTCGTCAATGCTTCCGAAGAAATCACCAGTAGCAACGGATCCTCCTGCCGAGCCAACCGATGCGCAGCAGATGGTTCTTCACACCATCCCAGCTCTTTCCCTAATTGAGAGGAAGGAAGCTCATGCAAAGGGCTTGGTGGCACCCCACATGCCCACTGGGGAACGGTACCCTCCGAGCCTTATCGAGTTTGTCATGAATTGGAATAAGGCGGAGTTCGTCTACAAGGACGATCTCCCGGAAAAGTTCGGCCCCGCAGAATTTTCTGCCCAGATGAATACTGCCGCCAAGGCAATTAACCTCGCGGGGCGAATGATGGAGGTATGTAGTTTCTCCTTTACATGTTGTAGGTAATAACTATTAGTCCCTGAGCTTCCGACGGAGTAACTTGTTACTCGGCCGGATGCTCATTAGAAAATCGACGTAGCTGCATGTAAACTTCAAATATGCACACACCAAGAGCCGGGTTAAGTTCCACTTGGCCCGGATCTTGCACACTTCGAATATGCACACATCTAGATCCGGGTTAAGTTCCACTTGACCCAGATCTTACACACTTCGAATATGCACACACCTAGAGCCGGGTTAAGTTCCACTTGTCCCGGATCTTGCACACTTCGAATATGCACACACCTAGAGCCGGGTTAAGTTCCACTTGGCCTAGATCTTGCACACTTCGAATATGCACACACCTAGAGCCGGGTTAAGTTCCACTTGGCCCGGATCTTGCACACTTAGAATATGCACACACCTAGAGCCGGGTTAAGTTCCACTTGGCCCGGATCATGTACACTTTGAATATGCACGTACCTAGAGCTGGGTTAAGTTCCACTTGGCCTGGATCTTGTATACTTCGAATATTCATCAAGTTAATTTCACACTTCTGTGCTCCTTTTAGGTGACTACCAATCGTCAGAGCGCCGAGTTTCAACGCCTGCTTGATACCCACAAGATCCTGCGCGCGAAACATGTTGCACTTGGCACAGAGCATGAAAAGAGGGGTAATTTTCTCCCTCAGCACTTCTCCGTTTTTCTTCATTTGTTTTCGCTGGACTAATCTCCTCATTCCGTTTTTGCAGCTGGGGTGGAGGCTGAGAACAAAATTATGCAGAAGAACTTGGAGGAAATTCGGGGTATGTCTTCTTTTGTCCGACCTTGTTGTGTTTTCCATTTCTTCTTCTCCTTGGCTCGGCAAACATTCACTCCTCGGCTTTGCCGGGTCAACATACTTGGATAGTGTGCCCGTGCCTGATATGATGCTGCATTTTCTCGAACAAGCAGGACAGCATCAAGCTGAGCTGAAGAAGAAGAATGATGAGCTTGCCCTCCTCCGGACCAATGACGACGAGATAGCCAAGCTCAAGGCTGAGATGGCGAAGATGAAGGCCCAACACAAAACCGAGCTCCAAAAAGTTGGCCAGAACTTCACCGAAGAGTGTGAGCGCCTTAATCTCCAGATCTCCAAGGACCAGGACCTGCTTAAAGAATCCGAGGTCCAGCTTGGGTCGGTGATCGCTGAGCTTGAACAACTTCGCTAGAGACGCGGCAATTGCATCAAGGAGTTAACCCGGATCCATCGCCATATCTCACGTAAGTTTCTTTCCCTTATCCGACATAGTTTTCCGGGTTAGCTCATATGCCTTTGTTTCAGCATCTTCCCTTTCCTTGTTTCCAGATCACTTTCCCGAGGGTACTCCCATTGCCAGTGCTGTTGTTGCCAAGTTTCGCCGAGAGAGGGGTACTCCCCCCGCTCCTGATGGTGAGAGTATCCCCTTAGACATGGAGGACCTATTGGTTAGCGTGTTAGCTCGGGTGGAAACCATCAAGAACTATGGGAAAGATCCCCTCGACGTTGCGGTCCGGATCTACAACACATTCTGGCCAAGCGAGAGCGCTCCGGAAAGGATCACGCTCCTTGCCAAAAAACTATTGGAGGTTGAGACCCAGCTTGACCTCTGGAGAGAATCAGCCGGGCGTGTCGCAGCAGATACCCTCCTTCATCATATTCTTACATGGTACGAGAAGATCGACCTGAGCCTCCTCACATGCCGGTGCACCGGATCCAAATGGACCGATGATCCGGAGTGGGTAGCTCGGTGCCAGGCTTGTGCCTACAGCCTCGTCGAATATTCTCCGATCCATGACTGGGTTGAGGGACCGAGCTTTCTGGAGTCCAGTGGGGATGAGCATATTGAGAACATGGAGGATGGGTCGGGTGAGGATGGAGAAGATGCTGCTTCGGATATTGAAGACAGTGATGACGACGCCGAACTTCCTCCTCCTGCTGCTCCTTAGTTGAAAAAACTTGAAAATTTTATCAAATCCCCGGTATGCCGGGTGCAATTGTATGCTTGATATGTGATATTTTGCTACTATGTTTGTATGCCGGATTAACTTGGGCGTAGTCCCCGAGTTTCATTTTCTTGTTCGTCCAATTCTCTGGCTCGACCCATGTCTACCTTGATTCGGTTTTACGAATTACGAATCCGAGCTTCAAAAATTATCTTAACAATACTTAGAAACTTTGGGGCTTGGCTCAAAATAATTCAGCATAATAACTTGAAAATAAATATAGGGTTAGTCCGAAAAAACAAATGTTTGCTCGAATAAGATCGTTTCCTTTGTGGTTTTTCACGTGCTACGCAATTCCAAACTTGTTCCCTTGCTTGCCATGAAGCCAATTCTTGTTGGACAGCAGCAAGTCGAAGGGTTGGGTTTTTGGTGCTCACACATTACTAATCCGGGTTAAGTAAAACGACTCATTCCAGCTACCGCATAAGAAATTACGACAAACATTATTAAGGCAGTCCTCAAGTTACTGCTCGAGGCGCTGCTATTTCATTGATAAGCTCATTGCCGACATACATACCGACATATGAGAAGACTTGGATACATACACTTCTTAGCTAAGTGTAGAAAGGGCGAAGTAGTGCTACATTCCAAGGTCGCTTAGATTCCTCTCCGGACCTATCCGCCTTGTTCTTTTCCTGTGGCTTTGCATCTATGAGATAGTAAGAATCATTGTGCAATGCTTTGCTTACAATGAACGTCCCTTCCCATGGGGGGGATAATTTATGCATGCCAGTAGTACGTTGTACCAACCGGAGCACCAGATCGCCTTCCCGGAAGACTCGGGGGCACACTTTCCGGCTATGATAGCGTCGGAGATTTTGCTGATATATGGCGGATCTGGACAATGCTAGTTCTCTCGCTTCTTCCAACAGATCAACATCATTTTGCCGGGATTCTTGCACTTCGGCTTCTGTGTATTGGGTGACCCTAGGCGAATCATTCTCTATGCCGGCTGGTAATACAGCTTCTGCCCCATATACCAGAAAGAATGGCGTATAGCTTGTTGATCGATTCAGAGTTGTTCTTAAGCTCCACAATACTGCTGGTAGTTCTTCTATCCAGCACCCCGCTGATCTTTGCAGAGGCTCAATGAGCCGGGGTTTTATCCCGGATAATACTAATCCGTTGGATCTTTCCACTTGTCCGTTCGATGCGGGGTGGGCTACCGAGGCGACATCGAGTCAGATCTTCTTATATCGGCAGAAGCACGCAAATGCTCCTTCCGCAAAATTTGTTCCATTATCAGTTATAATGTTGTGTGGATAACCGTATCTCAAGATGATGTCTTTGAGAAATGTCACGGCCGTAGCTCCATCACATTTTCTTATAGGCTTCACTTCAATCCATTTTGTAAACTTGTCCACCATGACCAAAATGTGTGTCATGTTTCCTCTTGCTGGTTAGAACGGGCCAACCATGTCCAAGCACCATACAGCAAATGGCCACGTAATTGGTATGGTCTTGAGTTCCGACATAGGCATATGTGTCTTGGTGGCGTACCTCTGACAACCATTGCATTTTCTCACCAGATCTTCTGCTTGTTCCAAGGCACTTGGCCAGTAGAATCCATGCCGGAACGCTTTTGCCACCAAGGCTCGGGATGAGGCATGATGCCCGCATTCTCCTTTGTGTATATCTCGGAGGATGTCAAGCCCTTCTTCTGGGTCAACACATCGTTGGAGGACATTAGTTACACTCTGTTTGTACAACTCGGAATTGATGATCGTGTATGCTTTTGCTCTCCTCTGAATTTGCCTGGCTAACACCTCCTCAGCGGGTAACGTTCCGTCTTTCAGGAATTGGAATATGGGCAGTGCCCAAGCTGGTATGGCTCGCGGAGGGAATATCTCCTCATCAATTTCCATCTGATCCACCGGCATAACTTCAGCCGGATCACGCTGAGCAGTCCCCGGGTCTAGCGAGGTAGTCCCCGGGTTTGCCGAGGCAGTCCCCGGGTTTGCTGATGTAGTCCCCGGGTCTCGCGTACTACCTCCCGTGTCAATGTCCATGGGCTCAGCTCTGGATTCCGTATTTTCCGGGACATAGATCGATTCGGTTCCTAGGGACGGCCTGATAGATGGTTTTCTGAGGTGTTCCAATGCTACACCCGGTGGAATTGCCTGTCTGGTCGATCCGAGCTTCGACAACATGTCGGCAGCCTCGTTTTCTGCCCGGGGTACATGGTGAAATTCACACCCCTCAAAGTAACCAGATATCTTCTGCACGTGAAATTTGTATAGTGCCATGTTTGGATCCAGGGCGTCCCACACTCCGGACACCTGCTGCACCACCAGGTCCGAGTCGCCAAAGCATATTATCCGACGTATGCCAATCTCCTTTGCCACTTTGAGCCCATGCACAAGAGCTTCATACTCAGCGACATTGTTCGATGCCGCGAAATGGATCTGCAATACGTACTTGAGATGATCCTTCTTTGGCAAGGTAAGCACAACCTCGACGCCTAATCCGGTTTTGGTTTTCGACCCGTCAAAGTGCATCCTCCAGTAATTCGGATCTGGTGGCGGTGGTTCGTATTGTACCTAGGTCCAATCCACGAAAAAGTACGCCACAGCCTGAGATTTGATCGCTTCTCTTCTATCGTATTGTGGCGCATATGGGGCTAGCTCAATTGCCCATTTTGCGACTCTGCCACTCGCATCCTTGTTACCCATTATCTCGGATATGGGAGCTTCACATATTACTTTGATGGAGTGCTCCTCAAAGTAATGCTTTAACTTCTTTGCCGCCATATAGACACCGTATGCCACCTTTTGAAAATGCGGATAGTTCTGTTTTGAGGCAGACAATACCTCGCTCAGGTAATATACTGGCCTCTACACCGACTTACCCTCTTCATTGCGTTCCACTACGATTACTCCACTTACAACTCGGTTGGTTGCGGCTACGTAGAGCAAAATCTGCTCCTTTGATAGTGGAGAGGCTAACACTGGTGCAGTGGCCAAAATCTTTTTCAAGTGGGCAAAAGCTTCATCGGCCTGTGGCGTCCAAACGAATTTATCTGACTTTCTCATGAGTTGGTAGAGAGGCAGTGCCTTTTCTCCTAACCGACATACAAACCGACTCAACGATGCCAGGCATCCAGTGAACTTCTGGACATCGTTAAGACACTTCGGCAGCTCCATTCGTTCGATGGCTCGGATCTTAGTTGGATTAACCTCGATACCTCGGCTGGAAACGAGAAATCCGAGTAACTTTCCAGCCGGGACACCGAAGGTACATTTTTCCGGGTTAAGCTTCATCCGGAACCTTCTCAAGTTCGCGAATGTTTGCCTTATGTCGTCAAGGAGCGTTGCGCTTTCCTTGGTCTTGATAACTACATCATCCACGTATACTTGTACGTTTTGACCTATTTGGTCGTGCAAACATTTTTGCATACATCTTTGGTACGTTGCACCTGCATTATGTAAACCAAACGGCATAGTACGATAGCAGTAAGCCCCGTACGGGGTAATAAACGCCGTTTCTATTTGATCATCCGGGTTCAGAGGTATCTGGTGGAAGCCAGAATATGCATCAATGAATGACAACAGTTCGCATCTTGCGGTTGAGTCTATGACCTGATCTATCCTTGGCAGTGGAAACGGATCTTTCGGACACGCCTTGTTCAGGTTCGTGTAATTGATACACATGCGCCAAACCACTGCCACATTCGGATCGTCCTTCTTCTTCTCCACCAGCACCGGATTAGAGAGCCAATCTGGATATAGTACCTCCATGATGAATCCTGCTGCTAGTAACCGAGCTATCTCGTCTCCAATGACTTTTCTCCTATCCTCGGCGAAGCGGCGGAGAGGTTGCTTCACCGGCCTTGCTCCGGGTCTTACGTTCAATGAGTGCTCGGCCAACTCCCTCGGAACACCTTGCAAGTCCTGTGTAGACCAAGCAAAAATATCCCGATTCTCACGGAGGAAGTTGACGAGCTCGCTTTCCTATTTGTCAGTTAACCCAGCACCAATTGTTATGGTGCGCTCCGGAAACATATTATCAACTGGAATCTTCTTGGTGTCCTTTGCGGCTTGAAACGAAACGCTGCCATGCGGGTTACTTAGCGCCGGCATATATTGCTGCACGGACTGACCTAGTGCCGCCACCTCTTGGATTTTTCTTTTCTCTCGCGCAATCACGAGTGACTCGGCTAGGTTAGACCCGGCTGAAGCACACTCCATGGAACGTCGGAAATCTCCAGCAATGGTAATCACTCCATTTGGCCCGGGCAACTTCATCTTCAGATAACTGATGTGACAGCTTGCCATGAATTTGTTCAATGCTGGTCTCCCGAGTAACGCGTGATACGCACTTTCCAAGTTCACCACTTCAAACTCCAGATTTTCAGTTCGGCAGTTATCCCTTGTTCCAAATAGCACATCGACCCGGACTTTGCCTATGGGCTCGCACGAAATGCCTGGTACAATGCCATGGAAAGTTGTTCTCATAGCCTGGATCATCTTCTCCGAGATGCCTAACTTGCGCATCGTGTTCGCATACATGATGTTAATGCTACTGCCATTATCAATCAAAACCTTGGAGAACCTCACGTTGATGTTTGGTCCAATGAACGTCGGATCTAGCACTAGCGCGTATGAACCTGGGCTCGGCATAAGTTTAGGATGATCCTTGATGTTCCAGGTGATTTCCTGGTCCGACCAAGGCATGTACCTTGTCACCGCTGGCATGACCGCATTGACCTCCATATGTCGGCGCTGCAAGCTTTTTCTATCTGTTTCCTCAGTCGTGAACACACAATAACTCCGGTGATGTTCCCTGTACTCGTTCCTTCCCTTGTTTCAGGGATACCTCTGATCCGGTTGTTGCTGATTTTCCACTTGATGCACTGCATCCCTTCTTTCATTGTCGTCATACCTCTGCGGAGGGGGAGATAACATTAGCTGCTGCGTGTTTGCTCTGGAGAGCAATTGCTGCCGGGGTAACTCCTGCCGAGGTTGATCATTCCGGGTGCCTGAGCATTCCCCGAGCCACCTTGCTCTATCTTTCGCATCCACTCACATTGCCTCGTCGTGTGACCCGCCGGGCTATTCGGATTCGGCGTGTGAAACTTACACGGTTGGTCCAGCATCGACTCATAGGTATACCTCGGACGGTCTTTCTTTTCCTGCCATTGTTTCTTCTGCTCCAGAGTCCATGTTTTCTTGCCATCATTTCTTGAAGTCCACTGCCCTCCAGTTCTCTGGCGTTGGTTACTCCCTCCTCCGGGGTGATCTTGATTCACTGCCGCAACTTGTTGCGAGCCATAGCGATGGTCCGGTCTATCATCTCTCCTTTTTCCTCTATAATCACTCCTCCGGGACGACCCAGCTCCGTCCCTCTGATAGTATTCCTCGTTTGACGGGAGCCTAGTTGAGTCAGATCGCCCAAAGCATACGAATCAGCAATCCGGATCATCTCTGCCAGCATGACTGGCATTTTCCTTTGCAGTTTCATCCACAGCTCGCTGTCGTATCTGCACCCTTGCGCAAACCACGCTATGGCCTGTGACTCTATGACACCCTCACACGAGTTTCTTACGGTACACCATCGGGTTAAGAATTCACAATCCGTCTCGTTGGGTCTTTGCTTGCACATTGCCAGGGTCTGCGGTCTATTCGGCCTCTGGTACGTACTTGAGAAGTTGTTGATAAACATTTCTTCAAAATCTATCCAGCAGTTGATGCTTCTAGGCGGCAAGTTATTCAGCCATACTCTGGCCGGGCCTTCCAACATCTGGGGCACGTAATGCACAACCCATCTCAAGTTGCCAGTTGCAATTTTCACCGCCGTAGCATAGTTTATCAACCAATCCTCCGGCTTGGTACTGCCGTCATACGTCTTCGTGCCCCTGGGTAATTGGAAGTTGGGTACTGGTGGTTCCTTCATGATCCGGGGTCCAAAGCACGCTGGACCCGGAGGACCTTGACATTCGATCTGTTTCGACCTATACAGGCGATCCAGTTTTAACCTGGCGTCATCCGGCATCAAATCCCTGCTCCCCAACCTAGACCCTATCACATGATAGTCCGGTCTGGGGTACCCTGCGTTCACCATCTCCGAATCACCGTCATTGTATCGGTTTTTCCCTCGTTGCACGTCTTTCTGCTGCATACCTCGGCCGGTGCTTTGCTCTTGCCTTGGTATATTCCGCTGCTGCGGTGGTCCTGCTCCTGCGGAGTTGCGCTGTCCTGCATTGCCGTTGGCAGCGTTCCCTTGATCGGCATTGCCTTGGTCGTGATTACCTTGGCCAGCTTGACCTCGGCTCACACTCCGTCGATCATCATTCTTTCGCATCTCTTTTTCTTTTCCCGCACGCGTTGGGTCGTACGGGACAATCTGTTTGTTCCGTCTGGCCGAGGTTACTACCTCTTCTCTCCTTGGACCGCCATGAGGCGATGATGCGGCTCCAGCGGATTTCTCCGGGTTACCCACCACCGAATGGACGATCTTGGAAGCCCCATCTCTCTCCGGGTTAGCTCTCAGCAGCTCCTCGTTCTGCCTATTCGCGATCCGAACCAGATCGTTAACCCGGTCTTGCTGTCTTTGACGGGCCTCACCCGTCAGACCCTCTAGCTCGGATGCAGCGGCATCTGCTGCTCTGAGGTTCTTCGCCGGTGTACTATACCTCGGCAACCCCACAGACAGATAGTTTTCCGACCCTTCTGCTCCATCATCACCTTCTTTATTCATCTCACTTATGAGATTTTTCCCTTTTACCCTCACTGCATCAAACTTGTTTGCCTTTGCATACTCACGCAGCGTCATGTTCAGTGACTGCTGAGCCGCGGCTATTTTCTTTGCACCCTCCAGTATCTTTTGCCGAGTTTCCTCTAGCTCGGCATGTGCCTGAGCCGGATCTATCACTGCTGCTACCGGGTTAGCCAAGCTATCCATAGCTTCCCTCAGCATGTTCTCAGGCCTCTCTAGTGGAGGTCCTCTACCTTTCCTCGGTGCCTTAGGTGTTACCTCCGGGTCTGGCGCTGGATCCTTGCTTGCGGCCGCACCTGGAGCAGTCATCATCACCTCCGCATGGTCCGGGGAGCGAGCGATACACACCCCGCAAGCCACAGTGAGGGGTGGTTCCCCTGCATCGACGACGCGACGCGGATGAACGCACGAGACGTCCACAGCAATGTAGACCTTGTGCGCGCCGAGCTTGACGAAGAGGCCGTTGTGCGGAAGCGGGCGCGTGCCGAAGCAGCCAGCGTTGTCGCTGACGAAATCCAACGCTCCAAAGCGCTGAACGAGCCTGGAGACGATGCGCTCGCCGGTGCCGATGAAGTTTCCCGTCCGGATCTTCACCCCTGCTAGCGCCGCTAGCCCCACAGTGGGCGCCAACTGTCGTGGTGGTGTCACGGCAGATGCCATGGATAGGCTAAAGGTGGGGACTAATATGCGCTAGGGGAATCCATGGAGGGATAGTAGAGTGATTCTCTACACATAAGTTTATATTGCTATATCTTCAGGATTACAAGTGCTCCTCGAGCTGTATTGGCGAGAGGAGGAAGAAGGTGCTCTCCTACCTTTGCCTTCTATCTAGCCCAAGAACCCTAGATCTACTAGTGCTCAACCAACTAGAATTCTGCCAACCCCTTCTACCAGAACCCTAACCCCCCTTATATAGAGGTGGTTCGGTCCTGGCCTAGGGCATACGTGGAGGCATATTCCTAAGAATATGCCCCCTCCCGAAGTGGTAACCCGGCCGGGGTGCTTTTCCCCCGCGTCACACTTCCTTTAGCGACGTAAGCCGACGTGAGCGTCGTCACCCTTGTCGGCCACGACCCGGTGGTCCTGCCCTTGCTTTATTCGCTCATCCAGTACGTACCGGACCTTCTTTTTTGACCAGAGAGATTCCTTCCTTCTCCTTGAAGCTAAGCGAGGATCCGGATCATAGTAGATCCGGCCACACCTGTTCCTGCATATAAGTTAGACAAGCATTTCCGACATACTCCTTAAGTCAGATGAGACAACGTTAGGCGACCCCCCCTGGTCCGGGTTACTCCGTGATCCGGCCTGCCTTGAGGTGACTCGGCCAGCATCCGCTTTGACCTTGCCGAACCTCGGCTAACTCGGCCCTAATACCCTGGAGTGACCCTACCCGGGGGTATCCCCCCAACAAGCACCTCCGCAAATCAGACTGCAGAGTGTCCACTCTATCCGCGAGCTTAGTCATCAATGGAAGGAGGTATTCCCACTTCTTCATCTCATTGAGACAGTGATGGAATTCAATGCGATGGAGTAGATCCTGCTTCTGATATATCTCCAATGCCCGTACGCGATCCTTGGTCCTGGGGATAGCTTCTTCTTCCTCATCCATAATTAATGGATCGGGAAAGTGGAAACCGTACCTCCACTCTTCTGGAGGCTTGACCTTCATACGAGCACCAATAGTTGGCTTTGCTAGTGATCCCTCGACTCCCTTGCTAGCACCTGCACCAATATTAGATAATTCCTTATGCTTGCGCGGCCTTTGATCCGTTGTGACGAACGTACGTGACCGTCTCCACACGTCCTTTCCCATGTGGCTTGCCATTCTCTCTCTCTCTCTCTTGTTGAGCTTTCTTCATCGCCGCTCAATTGATCTCCGGTGGATCATAGACGTCACGGTGGATGTAAACGTCAACCACGTCATCATCAGAATCATTGTTGAAGTAGCTTGGCTCGACGCACTCCTTGTACCTCAGGCTAAACCTCTTCACCTCCTCATCATCATCCTCCATGGACGGGCTACTAGAGTGGTCCCTGGAAGGAGCAATGAGCCCCATGGGTTTTCCACGACCTGGGACTGGATAGCACATTTCTACATTGGTTCCTGGAGATTACGATTAGAGAGAGACAATTGCAGTATATAAAGGGGGTTAGAGGTTAGTAAAACTCGCGAGAAACACCAAATTGTCGCCCAAGAAAAGAATCCAAACAAAATAGGGAAAGAAATCACGGATTTGGAAATACCCTATCGCGTAACGACCAACTATACGGGCGCGGCTCGTATAGCTCCGGTTGTATAGTTGGTTCCGGGCAGATATTTCCGAATATCTCGAGTCCAGGTCAATTAAATCACGACACGGAACCGACAATAATATTTTTTTAGATGAATAAATGAAAGATCAAACAAAAAAGTGTCTGAGAGTTTAACGACCAACTATACGACCGAAATTTTTGGTTCCGCTCATATAGTTGCGACTATATAGATACAAACACCGAAAATCAAAAGTGCCTGAGAGTTTAACGACCAACTATACAGCCGAAATTTTTGCTCCGGTCGTATAGTTGCGACAGTATAGATACAGGCACTAAAAAGCAAAACCATCTGAGAGTTTAACGACCAACTATATGGCCAGAATTTTGGGCTCTAGTTGTATAGTTGCGACCGTATAGGTGATACGTCCAAAATGTATCTACTTTCCCGAACACTTTTGCTATTGTTTCTCCTCTAAACTTGTGTGATTTGGATGCAACTAATGCGAACTAATGCTGTTTTCAGCAGAATTGCCTTGGTGTCTACTTTTTGTGCAGAAAATCAACTATCAGGAAAAATCCCGGAAAATATGCCAAAAATCCTATTTCACCCGAAGCCTCCAAGAGCCAGAATACGAGATGGAGAAGAGCCAGGGGTGGCCACACCACCTGGTGGCGCGGGCCAGGCCAGGCCGCGCCAGGGGGTGGTGTGGGCCCCCCAGGCACCCCCTCGGTCTCCCTCTTCGCCTATAAGGAGCCTTCTAACCTAAAAACTTCGGGGAGTTCGACATTTTTCCAGAAGGAGTTCCGCTCCGCCGCCACCACCAGATTCCACGAAACAGCACCAGAAACTTCGTTCTGGCACCCTGCCGGGACGGGGAATTGGAGGAGATCATCGCCATCATCATCACCATCGCTTCTCCATCGACCATCCATGTTTCCCCCATCTATGAGTGAGTAATCCCCCGCTGTAGGCTACGGGGATGGTAGGGATTGGATGAGATCGTTCATGTAATGGCATCAGATTGTTAGGGCATGGTGCCTAGTATCTTTTATTAGTACTTTATGACTTTGTTGCGACTTGTTGTGCGTAATGCTTCTCACTAGGGCCCGAGTGCCATGATTTCAGATCTGAACATGTTATTGATTCATTATGATAGTATTTTTTTTGGTCTTATCTGCAAGTTGTATACACACGTTGTTGTCTGGAACCAATGGCCCCGAAGTGATAGAAATCGGGATAACCGGAGGGAATGGCTTTGATGTGAGGATCACATGTGTTCACAGAGTGTTAATTCTTTGCTCCGGTGCTCTATTAAAAGGAGCATCTTAATTGCCAGTAGTTCCCTTGAGGCCCCGCTGCAAACGGGCTGGCAGGACAAAAGATGTTGTGCAAGTTCTCATTGCGAGCACGTATGACTATATATGGAACACATGCCTAGGATTATCTAGTACTTGGATGCTTTATCTTATTTATCTGCAATTTCCCTATGTTCTGATTGCCATGTGAATTGTCTTGTCCATGCAACGCCCGTCCATCCATCCCTATGCCTATCGCACTCGAATCCCACTGTTTACTGCTTTTGTTACTACTGTCTTTACTTTACTACTGCTCCTACTTTGCTATTCCTACTACAAAACTGTTGCTACTGATAAACTGATGTGAGCAAGATTGTTTCCAGGTGCAGCTGAATTGACAACTCAGTTGTTAAGGCTTATAAATATTCTTTGGCTCCCCTTGTGTCGAATCAATAAATTGGGTTTCACTTCCCTCGAAAATACTGCGATACACCCCCTATACTTGTGGGTCATCAAGACTATTTTCTGGCACCGTTGCCGGGGAGCATAGCTTGATTTATCAAGTTCACTTGGATTCTCTATTGTTCGCTGCTATCCATCCATCATGGGTAAGTCTCGTGATGGCAAGGTTCCTATTTTACCATCCACTACAAGAAGAGGTACGGTTCTGAACACCTCTATTGCTCTTGATTCACCGTCTGTTATAAGTAAGCTCGTTACACCACCACATACACATGCTACACACACTGCTACTACTGCTGAATCTGAAACTTCTGATGCTTATGATGTTGCTTCTACTGTGCTTGATAAGAGTGGTTCATTAGGTCCTTTCCTAGATGCTACGATTGCTAGAACTATAGCTGGAAATACTGAAACTCCTAATGAAGACACTACTACACCTGTTAGTGCACCTGAGTCTAGTGAGAGTTATGATATTGAAGATGGTTATGTTGAGATGACCGATGAATTTATTAAAGAATGTAAAAACACCCATGATAGGAGCGCTTCTAAGAGTCTCCTTGAGAGGCGTACTATTAGACCCAAATTATCTCCTATTGCCAAGTTTGCTGCTTCTCCCATAAACATTACAGATAAAGATTATGATTTCTCTCTCGATCTATCTTACATAGCTATTGTTGAGAAAGAACCTTTTTGTGGGACTAAGAATGAAAGTGTGGTAGCACATATGAATGAACTTTCTACTATGAGTGGCTTGTTTTCTGATGATATTAAGATGCGTACTTACTTTGTTGTCAAGATCTTCCCCTTTTCACTGAAAGGAGAAGCTAAAACTTGGTTTAGTAATTTACCTCCTGGATCTATTGATAGCCCTGAGTGCTTGATTAGTACTTTCCTGCAGAAATATTTTCCTCCTAGTGCTAGACATGCTATTTTGCAGGAACTTTTTGATTTTAAACAGGGAGAAAAGAGGTATTGCCCGAATCTTGGGCAAGGTTTTGTGCTTTGATTCGTGCACAGGCTGGAACCCATTACCTAAGAATGAGCTTCTTGATATATTTTATAATGGACTAACTGAAGAATCTAGGACATACCTAGATAGTTGTGATGATTGTGTTTTCAAGAATAGGACTCCTAAGGAAGCTGAGGAATTAATGGCTAAAATAAGCAAGAATTATGAAGATTGGACTCCTCCTAAACAAGCTATACCTGAAGTAATTGTACCTGAACCATCTATTCCGGTGCCTATTCCAACATCAAAGAAGAGGGGAGTTATTGAATTAAATGATGAAGAGATGAAGGAGGCTAAGAAATGTCTTAAAGAGAAGGGAATTAAAGCTGCAGATGTCAAGAATTTACCTCCTATAGAAGAATTATGTAAGCATATTCACTACTCATCCACTATTAAGGTACACTCTCTCCAACACTTTGATCAAGGTGATATCCCTTACTCTAAACCTCCTGATCAATGCTTAGAAGAATTCGATATATTTATTGTTAAGCAAGATAACTTTAATAAAAGGGTGCAAAATTATCTAATGGAAAACACTAGAGCTATTGTTGAGTTGAAAGATATTGTGGAAAGAACCTCTAATGATGTTAAAATGATTGTTAAACACTTTCAAATGGTTCAAACTCAAATACATCAACTCGTTAAAGTACAAAAGGACTTGCTAGTTAATGCAGCTAAAGAAAAACATGCTTATGAAATTAGAACTAGAAGTGGAGCTACTACCCAGGATCCTCTATATCCTGAGGGGCATCCCAAAAGAATTGAGCAGGATTCTCAACAAGCTGAAAATAGTGGTTCTACTCGTAAGAAAAGGAAAAAGAAGCATAAAACTGTTGTAGAACCCTCTGAACCTGCTATAGATCCTAATAGTATATCTATCTCTGATGCTGAAACTGAAAGTGGTAATGAAGAAAATGAAGTTCCTAATGAAGAAAATGTTGAAGAAGAACCTGAAACCACACTAAGAATACTAAATACACCAAAGAATATTTTATTGCTAAGAAACATGGTAGTGAAAGAGAACCTTGGGTCCAAAAACCTATGCCTTTCCCTGATAAGAAACACAAGTCAAAGGAAGATGAACACTATAATAAGTTTTGTGAGTGGATGAAACCTTTATTCTTGCAAATTCCTTTGACTAATGCTATTAAATTGCCTCCTTACTCAAAGTATATGAAGGATATTGTCTCGAATAAAAGGAAGATCCCTAATGAAGAAATTTCTACTTTGCATGCTAATTATTCTTTCGATGGTAAGGTTCCTAAGAAACTTGGAGACCCAGGGATTCGAACTATCCCTTGCTCTATTAAGAACAGTTATGTTAGAACTGCTTTGTGTGATTTGGGAGCTGGAGTTAGTGTTATGCCTTTATCTCTCTATAAGAGGCTTCAACTAGAAAAATTAATACCAACTGATATATCTTTGCAAATGGCTGATAAATCTACCACTATTCCTGTGGGTATATGTGAGGATGTATCTGTTCAAGTGGCTCATAATTGCTTGATATTAACTGACTTTGTTGTGCATGAAATGCCTGAAGATGATAATATGTCTATTATTCTTGGGAGACCTTTTCTTAATACGGCAGGAGCTGTTATCAATTGTAATCAAGGAAAGGTGACCTTCAATGTTAATGACAAGGAACATACTGTCTATTTCCCCAAGAAGGATGAAAGAACTTATGGTTTGAATTCAATTGAACATGTTGAGGGCATTCAAGTTGGATAAATATATTGTGCCATACCAAGAGAAAAATTTCAAACTATTATGATTGGGACCATTGCTATCAAGGTTGAGGCAACATAATCATTACTGGAATACAAAGTTTTGCCTCATATGGAATTGTTTTGGTAGCAAGACCTGATCAACCTTGTTAACAAAAGGATTTCATTGAACAAAACAATGGTTTCACTATGATTATCTTCATTTACTTCTATCCTATGCATTTTAGTTTTTGTTTTTGTTTAGTTCTCTTTTTGTTGTTATTTGCTTACATATTAGTGTTTTAGAACTTCTGTAGTTCTAGCTTTCTTTTGTCCTTGCATCTTTCTAAAAAAAAATCTGTCTGTCAGAAAATCATTCTTCTATGCCTGAAAATGCCCAAAAATAAGTCTCGAAAAATTCCAGAAAATTCATATTAAATTTTTACGTGAAAAAAGGGGCAGAGGAGTACCTGGGAGGTACCAGGGGGCCCACCAGGCAGGCACACCACATGGTGGCGTGGCCAGCCCTGGGTGGCGCCATGCCCTGGTGTGGGCCACCCCTGGCCCCCACTAACTCTCTCACCTGCCACTTTCTTCTCTCTCCCGAGTAAGCTCCAGTTCATTGCTCAAAATCGCGTTCTTGATGTGCTTGCTCTCGATTTTTTCGATCTCCTTGCTCAGCCCATCTTTCTTGCTGAAATTTGGAGCATTTGTTCCCTGGTATGTGACTCCTCCCCTTGTCCAAGTAGATTTGTGTTTAGTGGATTATATCTTGAGTATTTTGCTGCTGTAGGTGACTGGTTATGAGAGCTTGTAAGCTTGTTTGATGCTTAGAGATATAGTTTTGATGAATGTTTAGGCCTCTTGCAAGTCCCTATGAGTAGAATCCTTCATTATATTTACTTTGCAATCACTTGTTTAATAGGTGTTTAAATTTCAGAGTACCAAGCATGAACAACCATACTTTTGGAGAGATATTTGAGAGTGATGCACCTAGGAGGTCGAGGCCCTCAAGATCACCTCTCAGGCTAGGCCATCATACAACGAAGATCTCATTGCAACTCGTATTGGTAGTGAAAGGGGTGATGGGGATGCTCACCCATCCTCTTTTCCTTGTTTTACTTTCTTACAAGCTGCAGGTATTCTTGATGATTTCTTGCTACTGATTGAGAGGGTTGGTTTGACCTCATATATGCAAGATGAGAGTGCGCAATACGCTATGCTCACCAAAACTTTTGTTGAGAGCTTCACGTTTACTAACACATCCTATCAGTCGACTGTCTCTTTTAAAATCTATAATCTGCCCTTCACCATGCCTTTGGAGAGATTTTGCAGTATTGTAGGTGTACGCATGACAGGGACCGTGAAGAAAATTCAAGGGCGACCCGCTGATTTGTTGGAGCTTTACCGAGGGGTGACCAATGATGATGACCGCGTGGCGCAACGCGGAAAGATAAGAAATATCTGACTCCCTGCTCTTAGATACTTTGCATATTATCTTGCTACTAGTGTACTGGGTAGGGAGAACACAAGTAATATCTCCAACTATCATTTAGTATTCCTTGCTGCTGCACTTAACAATGATACTCGGTACAATCTTGGCTTGCTTATTGCTCGCCGCCTAGCTGCTAGGGGGCCTATCTATGGGGGCATCATTGCCTCGCGTATAGTCAATGCATTAGGTCTTTTAGTGGATCCCAATGATGCTATGCTGGCACCATAGAGGCTTGACCTTGTTGCTATGAAAGCTCATCACTTTGTCACTGCTACTTCTGATTTGGACAGTCTAGTATATAGGATGCTTTTCACTGACGGGGATGAAAGGGAGATCCTTTTGCCACAACCTTCTTTGTTTAGTGTTCACAGGAGACCGTGGTCGCGCTCCAAGGAGGAGGTGGACGAGCAGCTTCGCTTGCTGGATTTCCACGAGCAGCACCAGGAGGATGTGCCCTCCTATGATTACTCCGCGCAATACGGAGGGACGTACTCGAGCTCGCACCAGGACGAGGGGACCTCTTCGTCGTACCAGGGTGACACTTCATCCTGGACAGCTTGGGATTGATACCCACTTAGGCCAAAAGCCTAAGCTTGGGGGGAGGTACGCCGACACCGCACTCATCTCCATATCATGTTGTGTCGGTACTTTGTATATTCCTGTTTTTCGTTCTCTTTTTAGTTTTCATTCTTCTTTGCTTTTGCTTTCTAAAACACAAAAAGACCAAAAATATTTCTGTTGTTTCTCTTTGGTTTGCTTCTTCTTTTTGCCTTGGTTTGTTTTTCCCTTTTTGCTTTGTTTGAACTATTTGAAAAACCCAAAAAGATTTTGCTTTGCTTGTTTTTCCTCTTTGGTTCTTGTTTTAAAAATCAAAAACAACAAAAATATTTGTCGTTCTTCTTTGGTTTTGTGAGTTTGCTACAGGGTTCAGTAGTCCTCAGTGGATATTGGTTTCATATTATTATTCAAGCCACACAAGTAAAGAGCAATAATGAGGATTAATGACAACTTGAGGCGTGGTAAGAGGCTGGTAACGAACTCTATTTGTTTTGATTTTTGTACATGTACTCATCACTGTGGGCATGCTTAGTCCGTTCATGTAGAGTGTATGTTATCTTTGGATGCTTAGTAGTTCTTGCTTTCTTATGATTAGCTCCAGCTCGCTAATAGTTTGTAGCATGTCTTATGAATGTTTGCTTGCATTGCTCTATTCATAACTTGGTATGACACCGTGGTATCCTCCTCTGAATGTTTTATTTGAATTGACTTGGCACATGCTCACGCATGCACATGACTGTAATAATCAGTTAAGCCTTGATGAATTATTTTGCCTTGAGGATCTTGAATCACTTTCATGCCATGATTAGTCCTGTTTTGTTGCAAGTATGATTATGACAGCTATTGCTCTCTCGCTGGTCGCACCCTCACTATTGCTAGCCTTCACTTCCACTGAGTGTTTTACTCATGTTTCCAACTCCCTTAAACCAAATATTGCCAAAGTGTCCACCATACCTACCTATTAGCATGATTTGCTACTTCCGTGCATATAGAATGTGCCTTGTTTTCTTCCGAATAAAATGTTTGCTTGTTATGAGAAAGTTAGTTAGTAAAGCTCTCACGAACTTGATGGCACACTTTATTTTCTTGCACTTAATAAACCTGAACCATTGCGTCCTTCTTTGTTGCGTATATGCTTGCGCTTTATGAGTTGAAGTTAGCAGAACCATGTATCATGGGGACCGCTTTCAACACTTCATTGGTACTTTGCACCTAGTTGATATCATGTTCTTTTGCTTATGGATCCCGGCGATATGAAATAAAAGTGGAACTTGTAAGATCATGGAGTTTGTATGTATGTTAGAGAAACGCCTGGGCCGCTAGCCTAAGCCATGCCTAATCATGGTGGAAACTTGCAGCATAACCATAATGAGCATTCTATGAAGCATCCTCAATAAAAATCTATGCACATAGTAAATAAAAAGATCGCCAAGATGCTCATTGTCTGCTTGCCTTGTTATTTTGATTATGGGACATCTCCCGTGTCATGTGCAAGGGGTACCCCATTGGCGGTTCTCTATGATACGTATATACTTATAATGACAAGAGCTTACTTGTGACTGAAGTTGAGTAGAATGAGGATCGGTCTTCGTAAGTAAGGGGCATGAGACTTCGATTTATAACTTGTCAAGCATATCCACTTAGTTGTGTCACTTTAACCTTAACCATTTAAAGATGCTTATGATAGGGGCAATGAAGCTCAAAGCTAACGAGTACCATACTTTCAGCATTTGGAAGCCTCTCAGATTATTGAAAACCTTTTCTTGTTGAGTCTCCATACATTCTCTGAGCACCTTCTTGAGAGAATAGTTGTCATTCTTTGTGCTTGTCCCATTACTTGATTATTTGTGTTATCACTTTGATGCTTGTATCTTTGATATCTTTACATCTAGTCATCACTTGAACTTTAGAGGTGCCTTGACATTCATAATCAAAGGCAAGCGAGATACCACTCTACCATACCTTTTTATGAGCATTGTAATGTTGCTTATGTTTATGCTTCATGCTACTTATTATTTTTGAGTTGGAATCTCTTCATAGCTTGCAATGCCTATTAAGTAAACTTAGTTGCATACTCTTTATTATGAACTGTCTAAGTAGTTGATCATATTGCTGAGAATATTTACATCATATGAAGCAAATGTGTTCATGAAAGTTCTTTTATCGCACTCAGTTTTCAACTGAATTGCTTGAGGACAAGCAATAAGCTAAGCTTGGGGGGAGTTGATATGTCCAAAACGTATCTACTTTCTCAAACACTTTTGCTATTGTTTCTCCTCTAAACTTGTGTGATTTGGATGCGACTAATGTGGACTGGCGCTGTTTTCAGCAGAATTGCCTTGGTGTCTACTTTTTGTGCAGAAAATCAACTATCAGGAAAAATCCCGAAAAATATGCCAAAAATCCTATTTCACCCGAAGCCTCCAGGAGCCAGAATACGAGACGGAGAAGAGCCAGGGGTGGCCACACCACCTGGTGGCGCGGGCCAGGCTAGGCCACGCCAGGGGGTGGTGTGGGCCCCCTAGGCACCCCCTCGGTCTCCCTCTTTGCCTATAAGGAGCCTTCTGACCTAAAAACTTCGGGGGGTTCAACGTTTTTCCAGAAGGAGTTCCGCTCCGCCGCCACCACCAGATTCCATGAAACAGCACCAGAAACTCTGTTCTGGCACCCTATCGGGACGGGGAATTGGAGGAGATCATCGCCATCATCATCACCATCGCTTCTCCATCGACCATCCATGTTTCCCCCATCTATGAGTGAGTAATCCCCCGCTATAGGCTATGGGGATGGTAGGGATTGGATGAGATCGTTCATGTAATGGCATCAGATTGTTAGGGCATGGTGGCTAGTATCTTTTATTAGTACTTTATGACTTTGTTGTGACTTGTTGTGCTTAATGCTTGTCACTAGGGCCCGAGTACCATCATTTCAGATCTGAACATGTTATTGATTCGTTATGATAGTATTGTTTTTGGTCTTATCTGCAAGTTGTATACACAGGTTGTTGTCCGGAACCAATGGCCCCGAAGTGACAGAAATCGGGCTAACCGGAGGGAATGGCTTTGATGTGAGGATCACATGTGTTCATGGAGTGTTAATGCTTTGCTCCGGTGCTCTACTAAAAGGAGCACCTTAATTGCCAGTAGTTCCCTTGAGGCCCCGCTGCAAATGGGCTGGCGGGACAAAAGATGTTGTGCAAGTTCTCATTGCGAGCATGTATGACTATATTATGGAATACATGCCTAGGATTATCTAGTACTTGGATGCTTTATCTTATTTATCTGCAATTGCCCTATGTTCTGATTGCCATGTGAATTGTCTTGTCCATGCAACGCCCGTCCATCCATCCCTATGCCTACCGCACTCGAATCCCACTGTTTACTGCTTTTGTTACTACTGTCTTTACTTTACTACTGCTGCTACTTTGTTATTCCTACTACAAAACTATTGCTACTGATAAACTGCTGTGAGCAAGATTGTTTCCAGGTGCAGCTGAATTGACAACTCAGTTGTTAAGGCTTATAACTATTCTTTGGCTCCCCTTGTGTCGAATCAATAAATTGGGTTTCACTTCCCTCGAAAATACTGCGATACACCCCCTACACTTGTGGGTCATCAATAGGCTCAAATAGCAAAAAAAATCACGAAGATGATACAGAGAGTTTAACGACCAACTATACAGTCGAAATTTTTGCTTTGGGTGTATAGTTGCCACTGTCTAGGCTCAGATAGCTAAAACAATTTCACGAAGACGATATAGAGAGTTTAACAACCAACTATACGGTGGGAGCTTCCTCTCTGGTCGTATAGCTCCGCCCATATAGTTGGTAAAACCCCTCTAAAACTTCAGAAAAACATAAGGAATTCAAAGGCAGAATTTAAAAAAAAATGTGAAAACAAATCACTTATTTGGGTAAGAACACTTACCTTGCACTTACCATTGTTTATTCGGGGATAAAAAGTTCCTCCCACAACAAAGACTTCTTCTCTTTTGGAGGAATTGGCCTTAGTTCATCGAATAATTCTCGTAAACGAAAATCACCAGGACTAAAGTTCCTCTCAATAAGATTGGTGTCTTGTGGAGCAATCATGGACACTACATCCAACATCTTTATTTCTTGCCTCTGCATAATCTGCAACTCAAATTCTTGAAGTGAAAGAATCCAACGGGTCAGTCTTGGCTTATGGTATTTCCTTTCAAGGACTTCTTTTAAGCCATCATGATCCATGTGAACTCTTACCTTTGCATCAACTATATAGGAACGAATTTTGTCACAAGAGAAAAATACAGCAAAAAGTTTCTTTTCTTCCTTAGGGTAGTTCTTTTGAGCAGCATTGAGAGTTCTACTAGCATGATGTATAATATTAAATCTACGACCAATATGTTATCCTAGAGTTACTCCTACAACATCATATCTAGCTTCACATATTAATTCAAAGGTTGTATCCCAGATAGGTGGTTTAATGATGGGAGCACGAGATAGAGCATTTTTGAGTCTATCAAAGGCTTCAAGACACTTATCATCAAAATTGAATCTCATTCCCTTTTGTAGGAGGTTTGTCAAAGGTTTAGATATTCCAGAGAAATTTCTAATGAACCTTCTATAAAAACCCACATGACCAAGGAAACTTCTTATACCTTTAATATCCCTAGGTTGTGGCATTCTCTCTATTGCTTCAACCTTAGCTCTATCAACTTCAATTCCCTTACCTGATACCTGGTGTCTAAGGACTATACCTTCTTTGACCATAACATGGCATTTCTTCCAGTTTAGAACAAGATTAATTTCTTCACAACGCTGCAAAACTCTTTTGAAATTATCCAAGCAACTAGTAAACGAAGTTCCATAAACAGAAAAGTCATCCATAAATACTTACATTATAAGTTCTATAAAATCCACAAAGATAGTAGTCATACATCATTGAAAAGTAGTTGGAGCGTTACATATACCAAAAGGCATACGTCGGTAAGCATGTAAACCGTAAGGACTAATGAAAGTTGTTTTAAGTTGGTCATCAGGATGAACATCTATTTGAGAAAAACTAGAGTACCCGTCCAAGTAGCAAAAATGAGTATGGTTTGCTAACCTTTCTAAAGTTTGATCTATGAATGGTAATGGATAGTGATCTTTCCTAGTCTCTTTATTTAATTTCCTGAAGTCTATGCACATCTTATGCCCAACAACGGTTCTAGTAGGTATCAATTCATTGTTTTCATTAGGAACAACAGTAAAACCGCCCTTCTTAGGAACACAGTGAACAAGACTTACCCATTCACTCTCTTTAATAGGATAGATTATACCTGCGTCTAGTAGGCGTACAATTTCTTTTCTTACCACTTCCTTCATTTCAGGCTTCAGTCTTGTATTAAATTTTGCAACTAGTTTAACACCTTCTTCCATGAATATTTGATGGACGGCTATCATGGGACTAATGCCCTTCAAGTCATCCATTGAGTACCCAAAGGTCTGGCAATGCTCCTTAAGTATCTTCATGAGTTCTTCTTCTTCTCCTGAAAGTTTAGCACTAATAATAACAGGAAATTTATTTGTATCATCTAAAAACCTGTATTTAAGATTTTTGGGTAGAGTCTTCAACTCTGGGGGTGGTAATTCCTCGTCCCCTCTCTTTTCTGGCTCTTCAAAAGCCTCATCGATTGGAGGTCCCAAAATGGGAAGTGAATCGAATTCATCTTCTAGTTCTCCCAGGGACTTGTCCTCCATAACTATTTCTTCGTAATTTGGATTTTCATATATTTCTTCTTCTTGATTACTAAAGGAAAGAGTCGCCATTTCCTCAATAGTTCTCTCTTCTTCTTGTATTTGTATTTGTGGAGGTCTGTCTTTAAATTTGGAAAAGTGGAACTTATTTTCCGTTCCCCCAAGCTTAAGAGACACAATATCCTTCTTGAAATTAACATAGGCACCTATATCACCCAAAAAGTTCCTTCCAAATATAATTGGGCAAAGAGTGCCAGCTGGCATATCAACAACTACAAAATTGATAGGAAAGTTTTTGTTTCCAATTGTGACAACTACATCTTCAACTACTCCCATTGGAATTCTAAGGTTTTTACTGGCTAACATAATTGTCATATCAGTATTTTCAATTGTAGCCGGTTCTATTTCTTATTTTATTTCTAAGTAGAAGTCATAAGATATAACATTAACTTTGGTGCCAAGATCACATAAACCGTAATGCGAGGTTTCTTTAAATATGCAGGGACGAATAGGCTTACCCACATCATTTACCTTTGTTTTACCTTCAACCAATATGGAAATCTCTTCATCAAGTTCAACTATGTTACAATGTGCGTACATAGCCATAATTTCTTCCTTGGTTACCTCTTCATCTTTGGTTTCTTCCAGATGTTCCACTTCTTCTGGCATGATTTCGTCCTCCTTCTTTTCCTGTACTGCTTTGACCTGTTCATATTCAAAAATATGCTTTTGTGCAGTGTTAGGGAAAGGCATTTCATATATTGGTTCTATGGAGGCCAGTGTTGCTTTATCTTATTTTTTCCTTTCAGGTTCGAGTGGTGGATCATACTTGACTGGACCCTCCTTTGGAGCTTTGATATGTTCTTTAAAAGCTTTAACAACTTGCAACACAAGATCTGAATCCAAATAAATTTCTTTAGATAATTCTTTAACATGGCCTTTTTTATTGTAATCATGAATACAATCATGCTCTATTTCTACGCCTCCTTCGCTTCCTAGACCAAAATTCCATGAAACTCTATGATCACGAATTCTATTAAGTAAAGCCCAAGCTTTAGGTATAGGAAGATTCATAAAGGCTCCTTCCGCGAAAGAGTCTAGTTCAATTTTATTAGGTTCAATTAAACTGCCATAAAATATATGTAGTAAATACCATTCATGAAAATCGTGATTAGGACATAGTCGTAGTAAATCTTTAAATCTAATATAAGCTCTTACCAGTCCTTCATTAGAACGATTCTTCTAAGTCATTATAAGACGCCTGATTCTAAAAGATGTTGATAATGGATAATATTTTGATATAAATTCACAGGCCAGATTATCCTAGTAGTAGTGGCTTTAGGGGGTAGAGATCTATACCATGAGAGAGCTGTACTTGTCAAAGTCTGACTAAAATTTTTAACCCTTACCTCATCAGTGGTATATTCTGTCAATAGAAAAGTGCCACATATATCTTTGAAACATGCAATATGCTCATATGGATCAGGATCTTCTTCATCTCTAGTAATTTGTTTCTTATGTAGAATACTAAGTAGTAGAGGATTTATTTCAAACCCCCTTGTCTTCTCATTGGAGTTATCTCTTTTACAAATATCACAGGGCTTCCCAAAGTGGTTGAGTGGGTTAGCACTAGTCATATGATCAAACTCCATCATATTGGTAGAAATCTGTAACTCAAAACAAAATTTAGCAAGACAAAACTAAATAAGCAAAAACTAAAATACCTACAGCGCTTAGCTCCTTGGCAACGGCGCCAGAAAATAGCTTGATGATTGCAAGTGCATAGATCATTTGTAGCTAGTTTCGAAATAAAGATATTGATCCCATAGGGAGCAGGAGTCTGAAGTATAACAACTCTTGAAATAAGTATTACAATAGAAATGATAGATAAAGTTCTAAGTGACAAGCTAAAATGAGAGTATTGTGTAAAAAGGTGTTTTTGGGTTTTGGGGTATAAGAGCAATAATAAAGTAAAGTAAAACAACTAAGTGCAGAAAGTAAGTATCACGTATATAAGAGAGATTGGAACTGCAATAGGGAAAAGGCGTTCTCAGGAAGTAGCATATACACCACTAGTATTATAAGGGTCTAAGATAAAGATTATCATCAGGAACATTCTCAACTATGTATGTGTGGGAGGAACTCTGTAATTGGACAAATAGGCAGCAACCGTTGCTCACATCATCCTCATAACCACAGCAGTCAGCAATTGACATCAATCGAATTACTGCGCTATTAAGGAACGTAATCCCCTAGGACGTATCCCATGGCATGGATAGTGTTCCGTGAGTTTCCTTGGTTCCCAAGTTGATACGTAAGGGGTGCCAATAGCTTTATAGTCACTGTAAGTGCTAGCACACCTCCGTCTACCAACAAGTAGTTTCCTCCATCGAGTCCCCACGAGAGAAAAATATTGAGAGGTCGACTTCTCTCAACATCAAGATGTAAAAAATCTAACACATGGTCATAACGATGAATATCATAATAGACTTTATCTTATTTCAATCTCATACTAGGGTTTCTCCATCTCCACAAGAACTAATGATCTACTCAGACATGGAGGCAACCAACATCATAGCAATGGCAATGGAAACAATCATAGATGAATAGTACTTGTATAAATCCACAACGAGTACGGGAATTACAACAAGATCTAGATAAGATGTAGATGGGATGGATGGAGATGGCGGTGATGCAGCGGTGGATGATGAAGATCGATGCCTTAACCTCCCGGATCTGCGCAGGGCAAAGATGGATCCCTTGTGGATGAGTACCCCCTCTAGATGCCTTCTGGAGGTGAGGTTTCTTTGATTTCTGGGTGTTTTGTATGTCGTCTCCTCGAACCAATTGCACGGGGTGAAACTATTTGACGAGGCGGAGGCGGTGCCAGCTATACGGCCGGAGCTATACGGCCAGAAAAATTGCTCTGGTCGTATAGTTGGTCATTGGACTCTCTGCCTCCCTTGTTCGCTTCTGATTTTCTTCTGGTATTATTAATATTTTCCAAATAAGCGATTTACGTTGTTTTTACTCCTTTTCTCCATAGTACAACTTCTCCAAGAATTGTATCCATTGGATCCATCATTTGTCCTGATCCTGGTGAAAATAGACATAAAATATGCGCGTGAGCGCCATAAAATACCAAGATCCTACATCTACAATGCAAAATAATAATCTAAAACATGATGCAAATATGCACTCATCAGCCGATGCCAGCTACTACATGTCGTTGCCTGCTTTGCTGCCGACGCCACCGTACCAGCCTGCACTACCTCTAGCACCTACCTCAACCTCAACACCGAGCTAGGATCAAGCTGCCTTTCTATAGGCCATGAACAATTTTGCTTCTCAAGGAACCTCAGGTACGGATTGGATCTTCGACGCTGGTGCTTCTAGTCACATGTTTGCATCTAGTAATTTGTTGTCATCTTGCACCACATCTCCTTTTCCTTCCATTACTCTTGGTGATGGCTCCACTATCCCAATTTTTTGCATTGGTCAATCTCAAATCCCATCATCCACAAAACCTCTCCTTCTTCGTGATGTTCTTGTTACCCTAGATCTTATTAAAAATTTGATTTCCGTGCGGTAGTTTACTCGTGATAATCTTTTTTCTGTTGAATTTGACCCTTTTGGTTCGTTTGTGCAGGATTACCTGACCAAGGCCGAGATCGCACGCTTCAATAGCTCCGGTGATTTATACTCTCTTGATGGTATCCCTGCTGCCGCGTCCCCAAAATCTATGGTGGCTTCGGTGGATTTGTGGCATCGTCGACTCAGCCATCCCAATAATGTTATTTTATCCTCGCTTGTTAGTGAATTTTCAATACCCTGTAATAAAGATTGTCATATTTCCTCGCTTTGCGAGTCCTGTCAATTAGGCAAACATGTTCGCCTTCCGTTTAGTTCATTAAGTTCTCATAGTACTTATCCGTTTGAATTACTACATTGTGACTTATGGACATCACCAATTTCTAGTGTTTCTAGTTTTAAATATTATCTTGTTATCCTTGATGATTTTACTCACTTTGTTTGGACCTTTCCTTTATGCAATAAATCCGATGTTCATGCTATTTTTCTCAATTTTCACCGCTATGTTTCTATCCACTTGTTTCTCCCTATTCGTTTTATTCAATGTGATAATGGTCGTGAGTTTGACAACATTAAAAACCACACCTTTTTCTCAAACACGGTATTCTTCTTCATTTTTCTTGTCCCTACACCTCACCTCAAAATGGCAAAGCAGAACGTTCCCTTCGCACTTTAAATGACATTGCACGAACTCTTTTAATTCAATCCTCCATGCCACCAAAATTTTGGGTCGAAGCACTACACACAGCCACCTTTTTACTCAACATACGACCCTCCAAAGCAAATCAAACCAACACTCCCTATTTTTCCCTTTTTCTTTGTCACCCAAATTATGCTGATTTATGTGTTTCTGGTTGTCTTTGCTTTCCCATTATCTATGCTACCTCCCCCAACAATCTCTCTCCTCGCTCAATTCCCTGCATTCTTCTTGGTTTTTCTTTTGAACACAAAGGCTATCATTGTCTAGACTTACTTACTGGTCATGTTCATGTGTCTCGACATGTCATGTTTGCTGAAAATATTTTTCCCTTTGCCCAACGAGATGCCAACACCACCCCAACGCCCATAGTTTCAACCAAAACTACCAAATTTCCTTTTTATTTTTCTGAAAGTCCTATCGCCACCTCTACCGTGATAGAGAATTCTGGACAAAATCTTGCCGTGGCAGCCCAAACGGCAGAAAATCCTATCGTGGCAGCCACCACGGTAGCAAATACTGCCGTGACAGCCACCACAGCAGAAAATCCTGCCGCGATAGCAAACACGGCAGAAAACTCTGCCGCAGCAGCCACCACCTCTGTCACGGCAGCCGATCACGCACAAATCTCTGCCATGGCAGGTACCACCTCTTCCATGGTAGCGGAAACAAACCCCAAACTCTACCGCGGCAGGCACCACCGCTATTGCGACAACACCTTCTACCTTTCCACCTCCTCCACATGTTATACCTATTGTTGCACCACAAAATGAACACACCATGCACACTCGTGGCAAATCTGGTTTTTGTTTACCTTCCCAATGGCTTAATCTTCATGCTAAAACTTCTCTATCTTCTCTTCCTAAAAATTACAAAACTGCTCTTCTTGACCCCAACTGGGCTGCTGCTATGCAAGATGAATTTAGTGCTCTTCCTACAAATAACACTTGGCAACTGGTTCCCCGTCCCTCTAACACAAACATTGTCTCTAGTAAATGGGTTTTTCATCAAAAATTTAAATCTGATGGTACTCTTTCTTGTTATAAAGCTCGTTGGGTTTGTTGTGGCTATTCATAACAACACGGTATTGATTACCTGTAGTTAAATCTAGCACCATTCGTACTGTTCTTAGCATTTTTGTTTCCTCTTCTTGGCATATTCATCAATTAGATGTTAAAAATGCTTTTCTCCATGGCTCTATTCGAGAAACTGTGTACTATCAACAACCTCTTGGCTTTGAAGACAAGAACCACCCTGATCATGTTTTCCTTCTTCAAAAATCCCTTTATGGTTTAAAACAGGCCCGTCGTGCTTGGTTTCAGTGTTTTTCTTCATTTATTCAAACCATTGGTTTTGTTCCGTGTCTTTCTGATACATCTCTCTTTATTTATCATTGTAACAATGATATTTCCTACTTGCTTCTCTATGTTGATGATATTATTCTTACTGCCTCTTCTCAACCTTTCTTCTTCATCATTTTCTGGGTATTTCAGTTCTTCGTGATTCTTCTTACTGCCTCTTCTCAACCTTTCTTATATCATATTATTCCTGATCTTCTTAATCGTGCTGTTATGCTGGATTGCCAGCCCTCTCGCACTCCTGTTGATTCTTCTCTCAAACTTTCTGCCGATGGTGATCCCATTTCTGATGTTACTCTTTATCATAGTCTTATTGGCGCACTTCAATACCTTACTCTGACACGACCTGAAATCTCTTTTGCTATCCAACAAGCCTGTTTACACATGCATGATCCACGAATTCCACATTATAACCATGTCAAACGCATTCTACGCTATCTTAAAGGCACTCTTGATCATGGTCTTCACATAAACCACTCCTCTCCCACTACTTTGACAGCTTACTCGGATGTAGACTAGGCTGGTTGTCCAGATACTCGTAGGTCCACATTTGGATATTGTGTTTTCCTTGGTAATAATTTGATTTCTTGGTCTTCTAAAAGACAGGTTACAGTCTCCCGCTCATCTGCCGAGGCTGAATACCATGCCAGGGCACATGCTGTTGCTGAAACGGTTTGGCTTCGTCAGTTATTGTCACAGCTTCGGTGCCCTATTGAGTAGGCTACCGTTGTTTATTGTGACAACATCTCGGCTATTTACATGTCTAGGAATCCTATTCAGCATCGGCGCACCAAGCACATCGAGATTGATATAAACTTTGTTCGAGAGAAGGTTGCTTTGGGGCAAGTTCGTGTTCTCCATGTTCCATCGACATCTCAGCTTGCAGATATTTTCACCAAAGGGCTTGCTACACAACCAATTACAGATATTCATTTCAGTCTCAACATTGTTGAACCTCATGTTGATACTGTGGGGGATGTTAGAGTATAATTCGGTTCTAGTTTTGGTAGTTCAAATATAGTCCAATTATATCTCTAGTCAGTCCCTTGGAGGCCAAGTTTGTACTTCTATATAAACAACCCATTGAGGCCACAATCAATACATATAATATTCCGCAATTCTACAGTTGGCCATCATAATCATGCTCGACATCAACATGCAATGTCACCT
The DNA here is from genome assembly GCA_916181665.1 of Avena sativa. Taxonomy (NCBI): domain Eukaryota; kingdom Viridiplantae; phylum Streptophyta; class Magnoliopsida; order Poales; family Poaceae; genus Avena; species Avena sativa. The sequence goes on from OV702289.1 coordinate 693,646,788, forward strand.
CCTCTCAAGCAAGCAACTCAAATGCAGAAGGGCATGTTTTCACCAAAACAGAATAAGTATAAAATATTTCAACACTACAATATGTGTTTGCAAGATTATAACATTTATAAAACTATATATCAAATATATACCTTTGTCATTGATGACCTCTCCGACAACAGGTTCAACCTTCACATTCCAGAAATGTGATATGAACTCGTGGAAATCCTGTGTTTCCGCATCGCCTCTCATAAAGCAAGTCCTGGCATGTGCTTGGTAGCTTGGTGGTAGCGACCATAGCAACACGCCTATTGCAAAAGAGCTCGTGAACCATTTGTCCAGGAAGTATGCAAGCCTTATGTAAGCATCATGTATGCGCACCAAGTGATCGTCAAGTGAAGAGTTCTCCATCTTAATGGAGAGGAAATCTCCCATCAGCTCATGCTCCCATATGCGCACTTGTTCCACGAAATATGATCTAAGTTGTGCCACACTACTAGGAAACGGCCTATAGATAGACAAGATGTTCAGTGGCGCATATGCGAAAGCACGCACCACAGGAAAACATCAGTGGCGCACCAGAAAGCATGCGCCACAGAAGATTGGTGGGACCCGCCAGCCAGGGTGGGTTGATCAAAGTTCTGTGGCGCATTCTGAAATATGCACCACAGAAGTTGCCTCTTCTGTGGCGCATATTTCCTCATGCGCCACAGAACATGGAGGGAGGGCCCACCATGGAATCTAAGTTCACCCAAGTTCTATGGCGCATGTTGGGTTATGCCCCCTAGATGTGTTTCACTTCTGTGGCGCATATCCCAACATGCGCCACAGAACTTGGAGGTGGGCCCCACACAGGGAATCTTATTCACCCACTTCTGTGGCGCATATGGACTTATGCGCCACAGAAGTTTCAACATCTGTGGCGCATTTCCTCCATATGCGCCACAGATGAGGGCGTCCAGATCCATATGTTAAAAAGGTGACAAGAGCTAGCTTTCTTATCTATCTATCCACCACCAACCATTTCACATCTCTACCTCCTCCCAACTCGTCTTCCTCCTCCCTCACACCCCATCTTGCCCATAGTTTCTCCATTTTATTGTAACTAAACCTACTTTAATCCATAGATTGGTAAGTGGAAGCTTCGCTCCAACTTCTAGATCTAAAAGTTCCTTACTTTTCTCTCTCACATCTCTATTTGTTTACTAATTTCCTCTCCACCAACTTCCATTGTAGATCTATTTGTCCACACTCTCTCATCGCGCGGTCTCGTCTCGCTATTATTGTGTCTACTATAGGTGAGTACTTGGCCATCATGAACATGTAGGTGAAGCTTGTCGCGCGGGCGTTGTGTGTGTGCGATCCATGGCGAGACGATGCTTGTCTGGTGCATGAATGTTTGCAATGGGAGGAAGTTTTTTGTTGGTTGCTTGTTGTTGTCGGGCTTAGCCGGTGTGGTTGCATGGATGTTTGCAGAAATGTTGATTCATTTCCATTTCGGCAAATTTTTGCACTACCCATATGTCCTAATTTTAGGAAAGGTCATGCCTAATTTCTTCCGGCTAGCATTCATGCATGTGTGTGTTCATATGGTGTGGTTCTCACCTATACTCTCTGTTTTGACCGATCAGGCAACCATGGTCCTCACGATGAGCGAAGGTCGAATTGCTAGGTACAAGAAAGGCGTGAAGGAGGACATGATTCTGAACAACAAGACCATGATAAGATGTCCATGTCGAACATGCAAACTGCAGCACTGGATCGACCCTGAATATGGACAATTGGAGGGTCACCTGCTCAGGCGCGGTTTCATGTGCGACCTCAATGAGGCGCCGACAGGACATGGTGGTGGTCACGAAGACGTGGGCGGGCGAGAAGACGAAGAGTCTACGGGCATGATCATCATGACAAAGGAGATGCCAGCGGGCATGATCATCATGACGAAGGAGATGTCGGCGGGCATGATCAGCATGGAGAAGGAGATGGCGACAGGCATGATCATGATCATGAAGAAGGAGAAGACGCGAACACACAGACGCTGCTAACTTCGGTCTTGTAGGACCCTCATGTTCAAGAACTGCTCCTCAAGGAGACGAGCAACGACAAAGCTGCAGCCACAGAGAAAGCCAAGCTGGCCCAAATGGACGTAGACTGGATGACTCCATTGTATCCTGGGTGTCGCCCCGAGGATACACGTTTGAGTGTAACGCTCAAGGCTCTAGAGATGAAGGCCGAACACAAATGGACCGATGTGAGCTTCAATGCGAACATGGAATACTAGCACGACCGACTTCCTAAGGGGAACACATTGCCAACAAGTATCGAGGAGGCCAAGAAAATCGTGTGCCCTCTCGACCTACCACACATTAAATACCACGCATGCATCAATGAGTACGCACTTTATCGGAACGAGTAGGCGGATAGAACCACATGTCCGGTGTGTGGCCAAGGACGGTACAAGAGAGGGAACAAGAAAGTTCCTCGAAAAGTGGTATGGTACTTTCCTATCACCCCTCGTCTGCAGCAATATTTCGTAGATCCTAAGGAAGCAAAGCTCATGCAATGGCACGCGGAAAGAGAGAAACCCGAAGATGATCCAGAGAAGGGCAAGATCCTGACACACCCTTCAGACGCTAGCCAGTGGAATGCATTAGACATCGAGTTCGAAGAGTTTGGGGGTGATGCAAGGAACATCAGGCTGGGTATGAGCACCGATGGACTCAATCATTTTGGAAACCAGAGTAGCACGCATAGCACCTGGCCCGTGTTTGTATGGCCATACAACCTCCCCCTATGGCTATGCACGAAGCAAAGGTATGTACACATGAGCATTCTTATTCACGGGCCGAAACAACCAGGTATCGATATGCATCTGTATCTCGGGCTATTGCGAGAGGAGTTAGCCAGCTTGTGGGAGACGTTGGCCCGTACGTGGGACGCCTACACTAAAGAATATTTCCATCTGAGAGCCGCGTTGCTCACGACCGTGCAGGACTATCCTGGTTACGCATATGTATCGGCCCAGGTGAACCACGGACACAATGCATGCGTCAAGTGCATGGATGAGACACCGCATCTCCAGCTACCAAGGGATCCCGGGTCTTCAAAAACCGTGTTCCAAGGTACTCGAAAGTGGCTCCGCATGGATAACCTATGGAGAAAACGTGGTGACCTATTCAATGGTAAGGACGAGCTCGAAAGAGCCCCGCGACCGAGGGGCGGCGAAGAAATCGAGGAGCTTTTGAATAATTGGGTAGATTGTCCTGCTCCTGGAAAAAAACGACCGAGGACAAAGCCGCTGCTGGGTGTATGGAAAGCAAGGTCTGTTTTCTGGGACCTGCCGTATTGGAAGGTCCTTCACACTCCTCATAGCCTCGATGTAATGCACATCACGAAAAACGTTACCGAGAGTCTGCTTGGCACTTTCTACTGAACATGCCGGAGAGGACCAAGGATGGGCCGAAAGCAAGAAAGGACCTTAAATTGCTTGGCATAAAGAAAGATCTTCAGTACCCTGATAGTGATGATGATGATGATCATCATCATCATCATTAGGAAGGGACTCAAGGTCGCCGCAAAAGAGTTAAGAAGAATGAGGTGGTGCTTCGCGCTGCCTGCTTCACTCTGAGTCTGGAGGAGCTCGAGCAGTTTTTCAGGTGCCTCTTAGGAGTGAAAGTTCCTCACTGTTACTCAGGGAAGATAAGCAGATATCTGGACGTGGCGAAGAAGAGGTTCAGCGGTATGAAGTCTCACGACTGTCACGTGCTGATGACCCAGATACTCCCCATTGCGATCCGTGGGATAATGGACGAGCATGTCCGTGAGACGTTGTTTGGCCTCTGTAACTTTTTCGACGTCATATCTAGGAAGTCGATCGGTGTGAAGTAGCTCGACAGGCTACAGGAAGAGATCGTGATGATACTATGCGAGCTTGAGATTTACTTCCCGCCCGCATTCTTCGACATCATGGTGCATCTGTTTGTACATGTCGTGGACGACATCATCCAGCTCGGGCCGACATTCCTGCACAACATGATGTCGTTTGAAAGGCTAAACGGTGTCATAAAAGGATTCGTTCGCAACAGGTCTCGTCCAGATGGAAGCATAGCCAAGGGCTTTCTGATCTACGAGTGCATCTCCTTCTGCCAGAATTATCTAACCACCGAGAACGAGGATGTTGGAATACCCACAAATAAGCACCTCGACATGTTCGGTGGATATGGTCACCGCGAGGGCTGCCGCTCACTACATGTCAGCATTGATGGTCGACGCACTGATTTTGAAAGGGCACACCGAGTCGCGCTAGAACACATTGAAGTGGTCGGCCCTTGGGTCGAAGAGCACAGAAGCTTAATCGAGCAGGAGTACATCGACCAGGGCCAGCCGAGGAAGAAGGGAGACGTAACCAGAGAGCACAACTCTAGCTTCACGGGTTGGTTCAAGAAAAGGCAACTGGACAATCCCCCACAGACGCCTTCTACGGAAGATCAAAAACTCATATTCTCCTTGTCGCAGGGCCCAGGGCACAATCTAAGAACCTATCAGTCATACGACATAAACGGTTACAGATTCTACACCGAGGAAAAGGACAAGAATAGTGAATATCAAAACTCAGGAGTAACTATGTTATCCTTTGCTGATGACGAGACTACTGTGATGGAAAGATTCTATGAAAGGATCGAGGAGATATGGGAACTCGACTACTGTGGAGAGATTGTACCGATGTTCCGTGTTAGATGGGCCAAGAACATGGAAAAAGAAGGCCGCTATTTCACCACAATGGTTATACTAGATGCCAAATCAACAGAGAACGCCTCCGCAAAAAATGAGCCTTGGGTACTCGCTAGCCAAGTTGATCAATGATTTTTTATTACCGACCCGTCAAAGCCCAACCGTGTTGTAGTTAGGAGGGGCAAGAGGAGCATCATCGGAATGGAAGGAGCCGCCAACAAGCAAAACTTCAACAAAAACAGCGACCCAAAGATCGAAGAGGAATTCGACAAGTACTTCGACATGCCTACTACTACTAAAGTAAGAAGGAAGACCACACTGCCTACTAAAGGTTGTCCATTCACAAGAAGAAATCTCAAAGTTCACAGGCTAAAGTATTCAACCACGGCGAAAAAGGGCAAGAAGATTGTGAAGAGACACTAGCTCGACACATCACATGATTGTATATGTTCGGAGAGAGAGTTTTTTGAATAAATATGAATGTTTGTATATGTTCTTGATTCATTTTAGACATATATATATAATTAAAAACACATTACATGATTGTATATGTTCGGGAAGAGAGTTTTTTGAATAAATATGAATATTTGTATATGTTCTTGCTTTATTTTAAACAGATCTATAATTAAAAATATATTTTAAAAAATAAAAAAGTGTGAAACATCCAGGATTCGAACCTGGCTGCCTCAGGTTTAGAATGGCACAAGCAAGCAGCAGAGACCACTAAGGCAAGTGTGTGATCTTGTCATACTACCACGCACGCCACATTTTGTACTAAGTCTACAGGTTTTGTGGCGCATTTCGGCAGTATGAGCCACAGAAGTTCCAACTTCTGTGGCGCATATTGACGAAATGCGCCACAGAACCTTAGGAATTAGCGAAATAAACGGTTCGGCCTGCTTCATTCCCCTTCTCCCCATTCTCAGTCACCACCGCGCGCTACCCTAGACGACCGCAGACGTCACACCGCCGCGCTAGCCCTTGCTGCCGGAGCCGCCACCGCCGCACCGCCCGGTGAACCAGTGGAGGAGGAGCCGCCTGACGAACCCGTGGAGGAGGAGCTGCCGGAGGAGGAGACGCCCTACAGCCCGTGGAGGAGGAGCCGCCGGAGGAGGAGCCGCCGTGCTGGACCCCGCAACCCTCGTCGTCGTCAACCACCACAGCAAGTTCGTCCCCCCACCCCCACCCCCTCTGATGCTCTTCCCCTTTCTCTGTCAGTTAAATACAGAGAACAAGCAATTTCTTGAATCTCTGTCATATCATCATTGTTCGTTCCCCTGCAGTTGGAACCAGTATTACCATTGAATTTAGTAGTAGGGGATTCATCCATTTGTTCACCCTCAGTTGGAGCGAGTATCACGGTTGAATTTACTAGGGGGGTAGTTCATTCTGGTACCACCAGATGGTGCTTTTGCAGCAGCTGTATAGTTTCAGTTTGTTTACTTGTACCAAAACAGTTGTTGGATGTTGTATTACAGTACTCTGCCTGAAAGCCTTAGTTCCTACTTCCCAGTAATGGAGCAGAGCGGCACATAACCCAAGTTGGTGCCTACTTCATTATTTTTTGTGGCTGTTGTGCGTTTGCTCAGAAGTAATTGTTGCAAGTATAGCTTGAGGAATTATGCGGCATTGTCACCAACAAAGTGTAGAAGACTCAACCTTTAATAGAGGGTACACGTTGTCACCAAAAAAATCTTGAATGAATCTTTAATAGAGGGTGAGGTAGGTTGAGTACATTGGGTGGGAGTGTGAGGAACAGTTCCTATCTGTTGGCTTGCCATATAGTCTTACCTCCTTAAATTGGATGGTACATGCAGTCAGTAAAAGTGTAAGACTTGGTTATATTTGAGCTTCTAGAAGTAGCACCCTGGTGAACTTCAGCAAAGTAATTGCAGTTCTCGTAGCTCCTCTCTGAAAATTGCAGTAATGCTCGATAACAATGTTTTGACATCATAATGGCAACTGCACTATTACCTTACTAGTCTTATGAGTATTTCTTTACTGACGTTGTTACGTCTAACCGAGGCTTACAAATATCTAAATAGTACATGCCTAAGAGCCTAGGAGTGAGCTGCTCAACTCTGTTCTATGGGACATACTAAGAAATTGAGATTTTCTATATTAAACTATACACAGGGAGGTACTAATTCTTCCTGATAATCATATTTTCATTTTCAAAACTAAGATACATATAGTATAGATATGAAGATATATCTAGAACAACATACATGCATATGAAGATATATCTAGAACAACATACATGCATATAAAGAGAATGTTTTGGAAGCTAAGATACATATAGTAATATAGTGTCATGTTCAGATGTTCTCCCTTAAGATACTAATTAGATCAAACATACATGGGAATGACTTGGACTGAAATGAAGTAGCTACTGGACATGGCATTGGACATGGCACTGTGACATTTCTATTTGCATACAAAATATTTTCCATGGAGTAGCTACTAGACATATTACTCAGGCATGTCATGTCTATATTTCTGGACAGATTCTGGACATATCAAATAGCTTACTGCTATGTTTCTGAAAAGATAGCTATTGGAGTACCATGCTTGAGTTCATAATATTTGAGTAGTGTTTGTACTTTGTCATGGATTAGAGATACCGCCCTTCCTTTTATTCAAAGATACCTGTTTATTTAAGCTCTGTCCATTTAGTGATCCCTGAAGGACATGTACTGCTGTTGTAGGACATGTACTGCTGCTGTAGGACATGTACTGCTGTTGTACTTCTATATTAAACTATGCACTGCTAAAGGACATGTACTGCTGCTGTATATACTGATTATTTCTGCAGATTTGCAGATTTCTGAGCAATATAGAATTCTGTTTATGATCATACTATTCTGGCTTGTATGAGAAATACTAGGCATTCTAGTTAATATCTGTTATACATGCTGTATGGGGATGATGGTACCTGCTGTTGAAATGTACTGTGGATGATGGATGATGGATACTGGGGTCAATGCATGGGGGATGGGGTCTTTTGTCTTGCAGGGATATATTTCTTCATTTGAGTTGCCCATTTCTCCTGAAGTGTCGATTCACTTCCGTTTCGGTTGAGAAATGGGCACTCCTTGGTCAAAAAATTAGCAAAGGTCATGCCGAATTTTTCGGCTGAGATTTGTGCTAACTTTTTGCCTCTTTTAAATAGAGTAGTGCAAACATGTCGGGCAACAAGGAGTCTGGCCCTTCTAAGCACATGATCAGTGTTGAAGAACAAGCTAGATAGGCCAACCAGTCATTCTGGCAGGGGTCCCAACAGGACGAGGAGGAGGAGGCGATGAGGATGACACCACCACTGGAGGAGGAGGCGACCGTCGCCAGAGCTGCTGGGGCCAATGGGGGCGGAGATCCTGATTACAAGGGGGACGAAGACGACTATGATGGAACTAGTGAAGGCAGCGGTGAAGAGGATGACACCACCGATGGCGGCGCCCGCACCGATGGCGGCGAGCGCACGGATGGCGGTAGCGGCAACCTGGCCACTTCTCAGAAGAAGAAGAAGAAGAAGAAGGAACAGAAGGAGCGGAAGGTGCCAGGGCTCGCCACCGTCTGTGATGAGTTCACTGAGGTCACAGAAAGTGGCCTACCCATTGCGCCAGAGGCGATTGCTAAAGGGTACGGCCTACAACTCGGGTGCATCGTCCGGGAAAGCATGTCGATCAACATGAAGTACATCAGACATGCTGACCATGCAGCTTTGGTCGATAACCTCCTTAAGAAGCTTCACAAGCGATACAGATTCCCAGAGCAGTTTAGAAACCTCGAGAGAAAGAACCCGGTGAACAAACTAGCCCTCACGAAGATGAGCAACGCCTTGAGCAGCTGGAAAACCCGGGTGAAGAATAGCATTGACAAAGGTGAAAGCTGGGAGGTTATTAGTAAGAAAAATCCGATGCTCGACGAAGAAGAGTTTAGGATATTCAAGGCGGATATAGCTACCGCCGATGCTATAAAATGGACTCAATGGGGAAGGAGTATGCGGGAATAGAACATAGGTAACCACCGCCTTGGAAGCGGCGGATACAGGGGGAAACAGGCCATTTGGGACAAGGAGGACGCCAAGCTTGAACGCCTTGGTAAAGACAACCCTTGGCTTAAAATCACGGACTTGCAGCTTAGGCAATTTGTTCGGGCCCGCTACTACCTGGACAAGGAAACAGGGGAGTCCATCACTGACGATCCGGAGGTGAAGGACTTCGAGAAGAATCTGGTAAGGAATTTATCGCTGATCTCAAGTCTATTGCGTTCTAATTAAAATAATGAAGCCAAGAATCTAAATGGGTTCACCTTTCCTTGTCTCTGCAGGAGGATGAACTGAACGCTACTGCCACAGAGTCGTCCCAGGATTCGACGGAGCCGTGGGACACGGTTTTTAACAGGGCGACCAATGCTTACAAGAAGAGGGACAAGGGGTTACCGCCGTCCTCAGCTGGCCGTGTGTCCGGCTTCGGTACGAGCATGAAGTTCAAGGAGTACTACAAAGAGGATGCCAAGAAAAGAAGGGAGAGGAAGAACCAGGATAAAGCCGCTGTTGCAGAGCTGAAGATGAAGGTGCAGACACTGGAGGAGAAGGCGGTGGACCAGAAAACAGTGGACAAGTTAGTGGAAGAGAAGCTCCGCTCGATGATCCCCCCTGAGTTTTTCGAGGGGCTTACTGCTTGGAATGCGGGAGGTCGACAGGGGCCGATACATCTGCCCAGCTTAAGCGGCAGCAACTCGGGCATCAATGTTACCGTGTCGCCGGACCTGGTGACCCCGCCGGCCGTCAACGTCAGGACACAGCCGCTCGTTTTGGTCACACTGACGCCCCCTCCCGCCAAAGATACCAATAAGGCGCAGCCGACGGCGGTGGTGCTTCGTGAGGCACCCAAGCGGGAGATTGCAGATGATGATAGGTCGGCCGCCGGCATCGGCCGTGTCTCTACATTAGCCGAGATCCACGCCATCACCGAGGTAACTAATTAGTTAGTGCACGTCATCTCCTTTATGCCTTTGATGCATGACTGTTGCCATCTCATGACGCCCAACAACATGTTTTTGCCTCAGGACACTTCTTGTGGACTCCTGCTTAAAGATGTCGGCGGTGAGTTGAAGGATGTTGCCAAGGGCACTCTTATACAACTGACGAGCCGCACGATGCACAACAATCCAATGGATGATGACGTGATGAGGGTCAGGCTGGCTCGGGTGTTGCCAGGGTGCGACGACATGGACCCCCCCTTTCAACCTCAGGGAGCCGACGAACACAAGACCCTTGGGGAATGCTACAACTGGCCCTTGACATGGCCGAAGACCCAGATTCGTCTTGCGGGGGGAGCACCGGCGCCACCTCTCGACCGATCATCGCCCGGCCACCACCGCGGAAGCCAGTAGCCGCCGTTGTCGCCACCACCAGCCGTCACCATCAACTCTTGGCAGCGTGTGCACCGCCACATGGCAAAGACGTTGTGTCGCAACCGCCGTCGCCCCCGCTACCACCACCACATGATGCCACCCATGAAGATGATGATGAATTGGTCAACGTTGACGACTTCATCAACACCGGCGCCGCCAAAGGATTGTATATGCCTTCTGTGGATGAAGAACCCTTCGCAGCTCGTGACGACCATCAAGCTGGTCGGCCCAATACATGCACGCAGCGGCTAGTCTTCCATGGTCTTTCTCAAGAGACGCCTCCGGCCGCTGATCCACCACAAGAGAAACCAGGATTGGTTTTCAGCCCCAACACACTACGAAAGGCGACTGATGAGCAGATGGCAGTGGCTGACACTGTTGTGAAGAAGAAGCACTATATGAAGAGAGGTAATAATAATAAGAAGAAGGGTGTGAGCCAGCCTCTTCCGAAGAGGATCCGGGGTCAGGACGCCGTCGTCATACCATCCACACAATTTGGCTTGCCCCGAGTGCATGTAGCTGGTGATCCGATATTGACTCCGGATATGATCCACATTGCGGTTGGAGCCATGTTAACTTTGCACAAGGGTGTCAAGACACTAGAGGCCCTCCTTCTTAAATACGAAGATCCAAATTACCCGGTTTTCACGGCCAAGGTGCCATTGGACGTGGTCTTCGTCGATGAACCCCCCGCAGATATATTCTTCATAGCGTTCGAGGACATATTCAAGTTGTTTCTCACGAAACGGCTGGACTATAACTTGGTCCGCCTATACGCGCTCAATCTGGCGCTCACGATCAAGAGAGAAAGTACCCCGGAAATCGCGATAGTGGATCCCTACTACATGCAGGACAGCCAGTTGGTCGAAGGATCAGAGACACGGACCAAGGCGACGACGTACCTCGAGAAGTTCATGGTGGACAACAAGAGGAAGGGCACACTTCTTTTGCCTTTCTTTCCTGAGTAAGTACACACACTCGCTCATCGCCACCGTAACTTATGCATTTCTTATAGATTTCTTCCTATGCTCTTTTTCCAACATTCCGTTCCAATTGTGTTGCGCGGAGACAAATACTGCACACTCATCGTCCTTGCCCCGAGGTATTCGCTAGCCACGTATTTCGACTCGGGGAGTTTGACGAAGAAGAAAGACTACACCAGAATAAGGGGTGTTCTCAATGAGGCTCTCGAGGGCTACACCAAGAAGGGATGCACCTTCGTAGATAAGGGGGAATGTATCAAGGATGGCAAACACGTGTTTAAGCACGTGCTCGACTTCCCCTGCGCCAAGCAGTCGACTACCGGTGCCAAGGAGGCCTTCTACGTCCTCCATCACCTTAAAGGCTATGTTCGGGATTGCCATAACCTAACGATGCCATCTAGTCTCCGAGGATGGGCCAAAACTTTGGCGAAAATCGACAATGCTGATCTTAGAGAAGACTTCCATCGCATTCAGATGAAGTTGTCGCAAATCATCATTGAAGATGTCAACACAAGGGGCGGTGCCCTACAACAAGCCAAAGGGTTGAGTAAGAGGGAGATCGAAGAACGCCTCCGTAAGCAGGGTGACACAAGGACATGGATGACGAAAGAGGGATATCTACCGTTCCCGAAGCCGAGCGAGAAGAGGAAGTCTTCATCATGATCGATGTGTGCCTCTAGCATGATCTAGTGTGTGTATATTCTTGATGGACGCCTGCTGTATTAGTGTGTGTGTGTCATAAACTTTACTATCTCGTGGTCGAAATGGTCATTGTTGTTAGACTTAAACTACCTTGTGGTCATGTTGTCGTTGAACTTATTGCTTCTATGATGATCTAACTTTTAGGTTTATGGATCCTTTGTTTTATATTCTATGAACATATATATATATATGGATGTGAACCCTTTATTCATTCTTTTCGTTGTATTTTTAATAATATGCCTTGTAGTTTATAGAGATGGCGACGAGGTGGTATGTGGTGTACATGGGTAGGGTTCCAGGAGTCTACGAGGAGTGGGAGGATTGCCACAAACAAGTGAACAAGTTTAGCGGCAACATCTACAAAGGATACGCGACTAGAGAGGAGGCGATAGCCAAGTGGAGGAACCACTTGTGGAAGAAGAACCGGATGAAGATATTGGTCGGGCTAATGCTCTTGCTCACCATTATCATAGCTGTATTCTATTTGATCCTAGTGTAGGCGGCGGTGGCCACTTCATATTTGTAATGTGAGATGATATGAACTTTGTATTCGGCGCTTGTGTAAAAATTTGGCACTTGACACTATATATGTATCTCAATCGGGCTCTAAGTGTTTGTATTATATATATATGTCGGTTTTCATGCATCTACTACTTGTGCAATGTATTTTATACTCATATGGATAAATACTATATAAATCCTGTATAAATACCTGATTATACACCAGGAAAGTATTTTACTTTGAATATGTGTTACGCAATTAGTGGCGCATTTAATTATATAGTCAATGGCGCATGGCATTTCTGTGGCGCATATACGTAAATGCGCCACAGAAGTTCTTCCTGTGGCGCATATGAAGAAATGCGCCATAGAAGTCTGGAACTTCTGTGGCGCATATCCATATGCACCACAGGAAGAAGATATCAGTGGCGAGATAACAGTGGGGACTAGGATATGCGCCACAGAAGATGTATTTTCATGCGCCACAGAAGAGTTGTTTCCTAGTAGTGCCATAATCGTTCTTGGGTTAGTGCTACCCACAATCGTCCACAGCTCATCAACCATTCTGAAGCGCATCATCACTGATATGAAGAGAGACATCACAGGACGGCAGTAGCGGTGATCCTGCTGCTCTAGGGTCTCATCAAAATAGGGCTGCTCCAAATACATCTCATAGAGTATGTAGTCGACCACGTCATTCTCACAAAGGAGAACATAGAGACGCGCAACCCACATAGGAAAGTTTGATCCGTCTAGTTTGAGCTTTTGTCCTTCTAACCAATCGTCAACAGGTAAGGTAACATCAGGGAGAACCATTTTCTATATTTATAATTGCAAAAAATATTTTAGACTAAGTTTATAATTAAATCAATTAATTAATAACTCCACTAAAAACACCTATCCCCTGAAGGGTTCTAGTGATTACACGATCATTATTCACTACACCTTCCCCAATCATCACGGTTGGCGACATAGTTGCAAAGGTGGATGCCTAAACGCCGATCACATCATTCATGTGACTCGTGCTCGATCTTTCGACCATCCGTGTTCCGAGGCCATGTCTACACATGATAGGCTCGCCAACTCAACCTTAGTGTATTCTCTATGCAACATGGCTTACACCCACTGTATGCGAACATATATATGTTTGACACTCGATCGTCACAGCCTGCCTCATACTGAAGAACTTTCTTGGTGGTGCACACTAAGGGATAACACTTTCATTGGTATTTTATTAGGGATCATCTTATTATGCTACCATCGAGTATCTAATACTAGCACACAATAAGATATACAAACAATAAACATTGAATGTAAGAGTGATGCGATATGGTCCTTCTCGCCACGATCTCCATCCCGTGCCTCCGGATTTCGGTGCCAGGGTTCTGGCGCCGGAGGCACCAGGGTATCGGTGCCTTCCGGCGTGGTAGTCCATCACCTCCGTGACCGTCCACTACTACTTAGCAACATAAAGTAAACTACTTTACCTTTTCCACAACCATATCACATCACAACGCCCCCTGCAAAACAAAGTTAGACGCCTCTACTTTATCTTTGCATATTTTACATGGCTGAATGGGCTTTCACACAAGAACCGTTCTTACCTACGAACTTTCACCACAATGCTGATAAAGTAGTTGTCTATACTACTTGATGGAAGATATGTAGACACCCCCCAAAGCCACTTTATACGGTACAAGCCATATGTCAAGCGTGGACCAGTCTCGCGAATGAACGCGTAAACTCGATTGGGGGCTGCTTCATAAAGCATTGTTGCGGTATACACAAGTACACGTCGGAGGGTAACAACTAAAAGATCAACACCCACACGCTACATCTCGTGTGTTCTACCCATACTAGCAATACTACGCATAGATCTAGCTCTGATACCACTGTAGGGGTTCGCGTATGAAAACCATAAATTTTACCCCACGCCCCTAAACCCCTATTGCCAGGACCTAGCTATTAGTAATGCAGTAACGGGAGGGGCTTTTCGTGAACTAACCCTTCAAGACCGAAAAGTGTTCTCAACGCTCGGGAGAGCGTGATTGATGTAGACGTATCGAAGTCGACCTCAAGGTTGTGTTGAAGTCTCGGCAGCTCCTGTGGCTCCAACGACTCCTAGTGCCTCGAATGTTGCACCTCGCAGGGAGTTACATGCATCTGGTGCCTGACGATGACTCCCGCTTCCCCAATCCAGCAGCAGTTGCGGAAGTAGAGCTCCTAGATCCGAATCCGTAGAGCGATGGCGCTCCACTGTGAAGAAGAGTCTCATTCGTGTGATCTGAACTTGGGACCATGATCATGGGAGAGAGAGAGAGAGAGAGAGAGAGAGAGAAATATCAATTGGAGGTCTCCCCAAAAGTGAGGAAACCTTTGTTGAATATTGTTGTATTTATTTGGTCAAAATACCCCCACTATGTATAGGGGGAATCCCACCCCCAAGCTAAATAGCTTAGCTATGTGGGACTAAACAAAGGAGGGATGAGAGGGGGAGGGGGTAGCCGTTGGCCAAGGCCCTATTGGGCCGCGCACGGGGTGCCTAGGGCCCAGCTAGCTACGCCCTCTCTCTCCTCCCTTTGCTCCTTTCCCTCATGGGCCCTTCTCCCTCCGGATTTGTTACATTAAGGCTTTTTGACCCTTTAATTGATTTTTCTTTATTAAATAATTATGAGTAAATGATTAAATCAATATTTAACATTCATTCACATATTATTCAATCTTCGTGGCTATGAAACACCTTCCACCTCCACTCTGGACATCCTCCGGACTTACCGAAACCCTTCCGATTTTCTCTCTTCTCTTTCTTCGGTGATTCTACCGATCCTAAAAATACTCTCTAAGCATCACCAAGCCCTTAAGTGTGATACCCCACGGTTCGAGAACACTCTAGACATGGTCGGGACCCTCCCGCACCAATGATCAACAGAGGGACCTGGATGGCCATGTGACCCCTGTGCATTCCACGAAATCTTTCATTGTTTGAACCATGAACATCGTTTCATATTACTTTTGTCTCTTGATACTTTCATTGCCCGAGATATGATCAATTACATCACCATGTCGGGTTCAATCTCATTACTGACAAATCCTACTTGACTCGTTCCGACAAGCGATATCCCCGTGATCAAATCACAGCCTGCACAACTATTGGATATAACTTCTCCGAGTGGGACCTCGAGTATCTTTCCGTCATGCGGATGGACAAATCCCGCTTTTGACATATATTTCCTCTACTATTCCACCGAATACCTGAACACACCTTTATGATCACTATTTAACCAAGTGATGTTTGATGCTATCAAAGTACCCTCGGGTGGTAGTGATTGATATAGCCTCGCGGTCTAAGAAATAGTACACTAGGTCTATTCTAATCATCGTAACTTGAACTTTGTGACATGATCGGGTCACGATGTTTAGGTTGGGTATTAGTTCTTCATCTCATTCTCACAATGAGGTGACTCCATTTCCAACTAGCATAAATGCAACATGATCGGGAAACCTTGATCATCTGTTAACCAATGAACCAGTGACTAGAGTATCACCGAGAACTCCTGGTTGTTTATATATCACACGTGTATTGACGTTTCCTTTCAATACACTATTAGCATAATATAAAACTTAATCATAAACTTTATGAAATATGATAATAATCCTTATTAATATTGGTCTCTAGGGCATATTTCCAATAGTCTCCCACTTGCACTAGAGTACAAATAAACTAGCTACATTTGTTCTTAATCATTGGCACCATATATCCCGGTACCTTGAACATGCTTGCTCATGGAAGAGGTTGAGTCTTTGGTTTGTACTTTACAATCCCAAATCCTTTGCAACTTATTAATGTCACCTTGATTGACATTAATACTTTATCATCTCATGGTAACATCTTTGTGTATGCCTCGTAGTTATGGCAGCAGAAAGAGGTCGGCTTCCAAGAGCCAAGAGTGACTTTAGATCAGCCACTTCGAGCTTTCTCGTGGGCATTGCACCCTGGGACACACCTTCTGCATTAAAGACGAACTATACCCGCCATAATAGTATACATCACTTTAGATGGTACCCTTATCTATTATTATAAATGTAATCATCGAAACACTCATGCACCTTATGCAACTTTTGATGCTTTGTTCACCTCGCTTCCTACTTGACTTTAGTTGGTATTATCGATACATGAGTTTCCAACATATTCCCTTATAACATAACCCTTTATGCTTTGAGATATGTCATCCTTTATGGACTTGGAAATGTGTCTACAGTTCTCAATCAGACACTATGGACAAACTTAGCTCAACGTTCTGTGATTCATACATAATAACCTTTAAAATGTTCCTTCTTAGATCATATATTATGTTAAGTTGTCATCATGGTTTTCCAAGATAGAACCTATGCCTTAACATAGTGGATGACGATCATCCTTTTCTTTCTTTCCAACCATTGATGTTTAACTTAATGCTATTCCTAATTTGAGTGACCAAGGACCAGTCCTTAATCAATTCCTATTCCAAAACACTTTTCAGAATCCCTTTAGGAATACTACATAATATCGTAATATACTTTTTGATCAACTTCTAATCCCTATAAATCATTATTTATTGGTACTTGTGCTTTCATTGTCAATGTGTTATTCACACACTTAAGAATCATTCTTTAAGCTCCCACTCAAAATATGTTCCCAACATATTTGAGTATGAGTCATCTAATGCTCCCATTCAAAATATGTTCCTACATATTCGAGTTTGAGACTTATATTGCTCCCACTAAAAAATATGTCATTCACATATTGTTTTAGGAAGGCTTTCATAGCTCCCACTCAATTTCATGCAAATTGCATATCCACTCACTATTTTGAATAACTTCAAAATCCTTTGATCAATTATCAAACTGAGATATTTACTATGAGATGCTAGTACTTTACTAGTATTAAATCCACTAGACTTTTAGCACACTTGAATCAAATTCATTTGAATTTGTACAATACATTATTCATGACAAATCGTGCCTTTGTCATTCACCTTTTTCTTCATGACTTTGCAGTCATTTGGAAAATTCAAGTAACCTTTTACTTGGTAAGATTCAGCAATGAATTGCTTTCTAATCTTAAGTGAATTTTGTCTCTAGGATTTCTCATAACTTTAGTTCACCATTATTTCCTTAGTAGTTCGTAGGTATGCCATATTCTGGTAATCATGACAAATGATTCACAAATGTATCCATACAGGATATGGGGTACATTTTGAATCCTACTTCATGTAGTGAAAACACTAGTGGGGAAAACACAATGATCATTATCATTGATTCTTTCCTTTGTGAAGAGATTCGTCCAAGAACACTTTTCGTTGCGCTTCTCAACACTCTGATGTAGGGTTTTGAATCCTCATTGTGTTTTTCACTATCTTCCATAAGCTTCCCATGCGAGAACATAAACTTTCTCAAAAATCACCAAAACTTTAAGCAATACTAATTTTGCCTTTCTTTTGGTTCTAGCCATGGATTTCATATTCATATTTTGTAATGAATACTCTACAAGGACTTATTCGCTATTTGTTTTGGTGATATCGAATAACTCCAAAACTTTCATGATGATCCATACAAGATATGATGCCGATCTCACGAATTCAAATGGTTCACTATATATACTAATTGAGTGTTAACTATTTCTAACTAATGGTATTTACACTTACTGACGTGGGTATACCCTACAGGTACTCGAGCTTGGTATAGACGGTCCAAATACATACAGGACCATGGTGTCGCTAAGGCCCGGATGGAGGGACTCAAGTAACCTACGGACTCTCGATTGCTTGAAGAACAAGAAGAAGCTAAAGATAGAAAGATTAAAGGGAAAACCCTAATTTGTAACCGACTGGACCTGCTACCCGAGACCTAGCCTATCTATATAAAGGCTAGGAGGGGGCGGTGAGAAGGACACACGCAACCCTAGTTTCCACAACCTTCACCAGATTACATCTGTGCACCATTGTAACTTTCGACTCCCTCAATAATTCCACGAGCAGACAAGCAGGAGTAGGGACCTCTACGAGGCCTGAACCTAGGTAAATCCTTTGTCCCATGTGTGCTTGTTTGCTAGCCGATAGATGTCTCCAGCGCTCCCTCCTTCTCCAAAACCCAAGTCCATAACAATGGGCATTGATGAGTTAAACCCTCGTCACTTACACTACAACGATTTACTCGGTGCCATCTACTCACCCACTTGATATCGAATATCACTTTGCGATGCTTTGCATTTTGATGTTTCAAACGCATTGCATTTCATGATTTCTTTATGCCAATCTTATAATGTTGAATTTTATTACTATTGATCAAATCATAGTAATTAAATTCTCTTTTATGTTTAATACCCTTGGAGGATGAAATACTTTGATCATATTAAACAGTTTCACACTCATGTTTCTTTCTATAAACTCTTTACAAAAATTAAATAGGAATATAATAGTAATCACCATTTTGTTGAAATACAATACATCGATATGCATTAACTTTGAACAATTCACCAAACACTTTGTATTCATGCAATGCATGGTTCAAGTTATCTTGCCGAACTTAGGCATGATTCATATGTGTCAAGAAATCAAATGACTTTCATATATTATCAACATGACTATGAACTTAACTAATGGTTTCATTCAAAATGAATATATCATTAAGTTGGGTATTTTTCAAGGCATTTTTCAATATTTTACAAATGTTCATGTATTATCAATTAGTTTCAACAACAAGGATAATTCACACATAATCGAACAAGATATGAACACAAATAGAAATCATTCATAAAAGTGGAACAACTGTTTATTACAAACTCATATGAATAACCGTCTCACGAAGTGTGAGACACACTAAAGAAGTTCAGAATCTATCGATTACAATAATCATCCTAAAACGATAAACTAACTGATAAATGTCGAGGGAGAGTGTCGTTGGCCATCATCATCATGCTCGCCATCAACACGCAACATCACCTCATCTCCAGCAAGCAATTCTCATGCAGAAGGGCCTATTTTCACCAAAACAGAATAAGTATCAAATACTTTAACACTGCAATATGTGTTTGCAAGATTATAACATTTATAAAACTATATATCAAATATATACCTTTGTGATTGTTGACCTCTCCGACAACGGGTTCAACCTTCACATTCCTGAAATGTGATATGAGCTCGTGGAAATCCTATGTTTCCGCATCGCCTCCCATAATGCAAGTCCTGGGATGTTCTTGGTAGCTTGGTGGCAGCGACCGTAGCAACACGCCTATTGCAAAATAGCTCGCAAACCAGTTGTCCAGGAAGTATGCAATCCTCATGTACGCATCATGTATGCGCACCAAGTGATCGTCAAGCGAAGAGTTCTCCTCCATCTTAATGGAGAGGAAATCTCCCATCAGCTCATGCTCCCATATGCACACTTGTTCCACGAAATATGATCTAATTTGTGCCATAACCGTTCTTGGGTTAGTTCTACCCACAATCGGCCACAGCTCATCAACCATTCCGAAGCGCGTCATCACTGATATGAAGAGAGACATCAGACGACGGTAGTAACGGTGATCGCGCTGCTCTGGGGTCTCATCGAAATAGGGCTGCTCCAAATACATCTCGTAGAGTATGTAGTCGACCACGTCATTCTCGCTAAGGAGAACATGGATACGCGCAACCCACATAGAAAAGTTTGATCTGTCAAGTTTGAGCTTTTCGCCTTCTAACCAATCGTCAATAGGGAAGGTAACATCAGGGAGAACCATTTTCTACATTTATAATTGCAAAAACAATTTTAGACTAAGTTTATAATTAAATCAGTTAATTAATAACTCCACTAAAAACACCTATCCCCTGAAGGGTTCTAACGATCCCTATTCACTACACCGCCCCCAATCGTCATGGCCGGCGACATAGTTGCAAAGGTGGACGCCTAAACGCTGATCACATCATTCATGTGACTTGTGCTCGATCTTTCAACCATCCGTGTTCCGAGGTCATGTCTACACATGCTAGGATCGCCAACTCAACCTTAGTATATTCTCTATGCAACATGGCTTACACCTACTGTATGCGAATGTAGATATGTCTGACACCCAATCGTCACGGCCTGCCTCATACCGAAGAACTTTCTTAGTGGGGCACACTAACGGAGAACACTTTCATTGGTATTTTATTAGGGATCATCTTATTAGGCTACCATCGAGTATCTAATACTAGCACACAATAAGATATACAAACAATAAACATTGAATGTAAGAGTGATGCGATATGGTCCTTCTCGCCGTGATCTCCATCCCGCGCCTTCGGATTTCGGCGCCAGGGTTCCGGCGCCGGAGGAACCAGGGTACCAGTGCCTTCCTGCGTGGTAGTCCGTCACCGTGACCATGCACTACTACTTAGCAACATAAAGTAAACTACTTTACCTTTGAGACAACCATATCACATCACAATGTCCCCTGCAAAACAAAGTTATACGCCTCTACTTTATCTTTGCATGTTTTACGTGGCTGAATGGGCTTTCACACAAGAACCGTTCTTACCTACGAACTTTCACCACAATGCTGATCAAGTATTTGTCTATACTACACCCCTTTCGGGGCCCTCCGTTGCAAATGGCATACCAACTAATGCGAGAGATACAGACACCCCCAAAGCCACTTTATACGGTACAAGCCGTATGTCAAGTGTGGACCAGTCTCGCGAATGAAAGCGTAAAGTTGGTTGGGGGGCGCTTCATCAAGCATTGCTGCGGTATACACAAGTACACGTGGGAGGGTAACAACTAAAAGATCAATGCCCACATTCTACATCTCGTGTGTTCTACCTATACTAACAATACTACGCATAGATCTAACTCTGATACCACTATAGGGGTTCGCATATTGAAACAATAAATTTTACCCTACGCCGTTGAACCCCTGTTGCCAGGACCTAGCTATTAGTAATGCAGTAAAGGGAGGAGCTTTTCGCGAACTTACCCTTGAAGACCTGATACGTCCATTTTGCATCACTCTTCTATATCATAATTTACTGTTATTCATTGATATATTTCATATTAAGGGATGATACTTATGTTATTTCATCTGTTTTTGTATGATTGATGACTTTTGGAGCATGGACCGCTGCAGTCAGGATTCTGATGGAAAAGGTGCTGTTTGGAGGCAAAATTCGCGAAGATCAGAAAATCCAGGAAAATACATGGAAAATCCTATTTTCCAGAAGACGAAGGAAGCTAGAAGGGGAGGATGAGATGGGCCACATGGGGCCCACACCACCCCCTGGCACGGGCCATCCTAGGCTGCGCCACCAGGTGGTGTGGCCGCCCTGGTCCGCCCCTGGATCTCCCCTCTGGCGTATATTATCCTCCCAAAACCCTAAGACTCGGGGAGCGACCACAGAAAGATTTCGCCGCCTCTGCGGGGCGGAAAACACCGAGAGAGAAAGATCTCTCCGGCAAACAGAATTCTACCAGGGGAATTCCTTCCCGGAGAGGGGAGATCATCGCCATCAACACCACCATCAAGCTAGACTTCATCAGGATCATCATCATCATCATCACCACCATCATCTCCACCAGCACCATCATCACCATCTCCATATCGCTGTAACAATTGGGTTGAATCTTGCATAGTTCTTAGGGAAAACTTTCCCGGTGTTGATTACTCTTTGTAGTTGATGCTATTGAGTGAACCATTGAATTATTGTTTATGTTCAGATTGTTACACATCATTATTCCATCTCTTATCATGATCCATATGATGTCTTGTGAGTAGTTTGTTTTGTTCTTGAGGACATGGGAGAAGTCATGTTGTTAGTAGTGGAATTGTGTTGAGAAAGATTCAATGGTTTGATATTTAAGTTGTGGTGTACTTCTTCTAGTGGTGTCATGTAAACGTCGACTACATGACACTTCACCTATATGGGCCTAGGGGAATGCATTGTGTATTTGGCTACTAATCGTAGGGGTTGCCGGAGTGACAGAAACCTGAACCCCCGTTAGGAAACCATTGCACAAGGGACGTCAGGGTCTTAGAGTTTAAAGCTGTGGTTAGGTTTCTACCTTAATTACTTTCTTGTACTTATGGATGTTTGCAAGGGGTATAATCACAAGTATGTATTAGTCCTAGGAAGGTCGGTACATTAGCACAGGTTCACCCACACAACACTTAGCAAAGTAAAGAAGATTGATCAACTATATGAAGCGAAAGCACTTGACGGTATTCCCATGTGTCCTCGAGAACATTTGGTCATCTTAAGTAATACAACCGGCTTGTCCTTTGCTAAATAAAGGATTGGGCCACTTGCTGCATTTATTCTTATTGTCTTTTATTTACTCGTACTTTATTTACTTGCATTATCAAAAAACCCTAAAAATCTATTTGCTAAGTATTTGCAGAGAATTCCTGATCCCTACCACTAGCCAGCACCTTCTGCTCCTTGTTGGGTTCGACACTCTTACTTATCGAAAATACTGCGATACACCCCCTATACTTATGGGTCATCAAGACTATTTTCTGGCGCTGTTGCCGGGGAGTGAAGCGCTATTGGAGAGTGGAACTGGTAAAGGAAACTTCTACTGTGAGTATTGTTTACTTCTATCAGTTGCTTTATTTTCAATATGGATAATTCGTTGAGTTTCTTATTTCATAATGCTACTACCACTGATAAGGTAGTAGATGAACCACCACCTGCTGAGAATGATACTTTTAAAATACCTACGAGAATTATTGATCATGTTATGGATAACTACTATGTTGGGGATAGAACTGTCCATCCCGGTGATCATTTGCTCTTTATACACGAATTATGCGGGTTGTTCAAGTGTGCAGATATTACTACAGATCAAGTTAAGAAGAAGTTATTCTCATTGTCACTGAAAGGAAGATCTGAGGAATGGTATAAGCTGTTGAAGAATGGTCAAGCTCTTGAATGGGAGGAAATAGTACCTCTCTTTTATTCAAAGTTTTATCCTCCTAGTAAGATTCATAAAGATCGGAATCAAATATACAACTTTTGGCCTCTTGATGGAGAGAGTACAACTCAAGCTTGGGGGAGATTGAAGTTACTAATGCTCAAATGTCCCATTCATGATCTCCCCGACAATATTATTATAAATAACTTTTACACAAGGCTTTCTCTTCATGATAAGGATTTATTGCATGCTTCTTGTGCTAGATCATTCACTCGCATGGAAGAAGAAGCTAAATGGGATCTTCTGGACCGTATTCAAGATAATGCTGAGGCATGGGAGAATGACAAAGGAAGAAAGTCAGGTATAAATTATGATTCTGAATGCATTGAATCTTTTATGGGAACTGATGATTTTCAAAATATTAAAAATGCTTATGGTCTAGACCCTCAAGCTATTGCAACTTATTTTAAGGCCTTTGCTTCCTACATTGAAGTGCCTAAAAAGAAGTGGAATAAGTATCATGAACCTTATAAAGACATTGCTAAGAGTGTTCCTGCAAGAAATACTAAAGTTTATACTGCTAATCACGCTTTACCTGAACCTTACATTGAGAAAATACCTTTCCCAGTTAAAGTAAAGGAACATTTTATGATAGCTAGTATGGTTAATGAAAGTACAAGTAAAGCTGTTGAACCTGATGAACAAAATGATGAACCTATAATAGAAGATGTGAAAGACTTTGTCACTAAATATGTAGAAGATGGACACACTATCCTTTGTAAGGATATCCCTAATATTGTTTCACAAAAAAGTGTTATGAGAGCTAGTGTCCCTGTGATTTCTGTTAGGATAAGTGATCATTGCTACCATGGTTCTTGTGATAGTTATATCATTAAATTTATGCATGATACTAAAAGCTACTATGAGAGAGGGAAAACTGTTCTTATGCACCTCAATAATATCAAGTTTCCCCGTTTTATGCTGAAAGTTTTTATGTTGCACTTGTTTTGCCTTCCTATGCTTGTAGCCTCTGGTTTCAACAACTTGTTTGTGTACAAAATTCCCTTGAATAGGAAGTGGGTTAGACTTAAACATGTGTATTTTTGCCTCTTAAATGCTCTCCCTCACTTCAATTCATATTCTTATGTGAGCATCATTGAAACTATCATGCCCATCTTAATGGCTATAAAGAAAGAGCTTTTTGGGAGACAACCCATTTTATTTCTGTTGCTTTCAGTTTGTTTTTGTTTCTTTGAGTCTTGGAAGTTATTACCTCGGTAATAACCTCTCCTTATCCTTTTTGTTTGGTTTTTGTGTCAAGATCAACCTCTAATGAGAGAGAAGTAAGATTTGGGGAAGTTGCTGTCCCGAAACAGATTTTTGTGCTTCACCGTAAACATTCGTGAGATATCTCTGTATGTTGGATTGAGCTGTAATTTTTTGTGCTTCTGCCCCAGGTTGTTATTTAACTTTTGTTAGTGTTGCACTTTTTTATTTGAGCAACAGAAGATTTTCGAAAAAATTGATCTTTACCTGCTGGTCTGTTTTGACATATTCTCCCACTCTTGCATTTGCTTCTTTAATCGATTTCCTTTTCGAATTATTTTTGGGTTTTCAGAAGGAGTTGCTACAGTAGCTTATGTTTTGATGGTTTTCAGTTGAAATTGGACTCAAAAGGTTTTATCACTTCACTTATACTAATGTTGCTAATGAGAACTGTGTGAAGTTTTGTGTGAAAGAAATTTCCAGGTTAGTGGAGATAATGGTGTAATAAGGAAGTGAAAGGTTTCATGACTCAAGCAATAAGTGTATGAAGATGAATATATTGATGTTATTCAAGTGGTGATTCCGGAAGAATCTACTAAATACCAAATTCAGAGACCTGTAGAGTCCGTTTTCAAATAGGTAACAGTTCTGGTAAGAAAAGTTCCACGAAAGATCTGTCTAGTTATATTTTTTTGCAGTTTTTAGCCAATAAGGAAAGCTACCAAGAGAAAGAGGGACGGAAACGGAGCCAGGGTGTCTCACACCACCCTGTGGCACGGGCCCACCCCTGGCCATGCCACTAGGTGGTGTGGCCACCTCGGACTCCGTCTCCGACCCATTTTCTCCCAGTACCTTCCTTTTGTTGTAAAACTTCATAATATATAATCCCCCGGATCCCTCGAGGTTCGTATATCGTGTTCTCATCATGTTTTCGTTTTTGATCTGTTTCTGCTAGGAACTATTTTTGAAAGTTTAGAGGCACAATGGTGTCCGCCAAGGATAAGGGAAAGGAACCTATGGAGGAAGATCTCCAAGACCCCGGTCAGGAGGAGGAGATCAAGAGTGAAGAAGAGGAGCAAGGCTAACATCCGCACACCGGCACTACTATTGCAAGAATTGGAGTGGTGACAAAACCTGCCAAGGTTAGAAGGACTGCACGGATGCAGACTGGAGGGAAAACTCCTCATCACTGTTTGGCTCCACGGTCACTTCCTCCATGCACCAAGAATCCTTTCCATACCCTTATCAATGAGCATCAATACCAGAATATGCCCAAGGGGAAACTACCCTCCAATTGGGATTTGCCTCGTTCTAGCCATGCAGGAAAAGAAGACTTCAAGGAGGAAGAGTGGGGAAAGAATTGCAAGAGCTGGGATTCTCAACCCGACATGATCATGAGCCGCATTGAGCAAAACTCACAGCTGATTCGTAATCTCACCTTCGAGATCAAGGACTTGGGGAAACTGATCAAAGAGCTCATCGAGAGAATACCACCACCACCGAAGGAGTAATTCGTCATCAGGTTTTGGCATCCCCTTGGTTTGTTCCAAGCTTGGGGGAGTGCCGCGGTATCATATCACTATCTTCTATCTTTTTACCTTTTTAGTAGAGTCATATCATGAATAGAGAAGTTATCATGTAGGATGGTTTGCATTATGGAAGTGTCCCCTCTCTCGTTAGATATGTATCCCTTGGTGTGAGTTGCCGTTATGGAATATTAATGAGAAGTTCTATCATTTACTCTTTTGCATATCTTATATTAGTTTTCAGTTCGTGGTTATATGATTGATCTTGTTGTTAGTATTGGTAGCACTTTGGGATCATTGAGTTAATATTAGTTGGTTTTGGCAAACCTGGCTCGGTCAGTAGCAACACTATTTTTGAGAATTGAATGAAAAAAGATAAAAGTACTCTAAAGAAATATAATTTCATCATCTTTCTTTCTTGATTTTCTCATAAGTTTAGTATTCTCTAGTTAAGATCGTTTGTGCTTTCAAGGAAGATTGCATGTTTGTTTTTATCACTTGTATGTTTGTTTGTTTCCTTCAACTCTTATGCTTGCTACCCAGCCTTGCTAGCCAAAAACCTGTACTGAGAGGGAATGCTTCTCGTGCATCAATCCTTAAACCAAAACCTATGCCATTTGTGTCCACCATACCTACCTATTAGCATTATTGCTATTCCAAGTAAATTCTTGTTTTATCTACCTTCCAAATTAAACTTGTTATGAGAAAATTAGTGATTAAAGCTCTCACGAACTTGATGGAACACCTTATTTTCTTGCACTTAATAAACTTGAACCATTGTGTCCATCTCTGTTGCGCATATGCTTGCGCTTTATAAGTTGAAGTTAGCAGAACCATGTATCATCGGGAACGCTTTCAGCATTACACTGTTACTTTGTACCTCGTTGATATCATGATTCTTTTGCTTATGGATCCCAGCGGTGTGAAATAAAAGGGGAACTTGTAAGATCATGGAGTTTATATGTGTGTTAGAGAAACGCCTGGGCCGCTAGCCTAAGCCATGCCTAATCATGGTGGAAACTTGCAGCATAACCATAATGAGCACTCTATGAAGCATCCTCAATAAAAACCTATGCAAATAGCAAATAAAAGGATCGCTGAGATGCTCATTGTCTGCTTGCCTTGTCATTTTGATTGTGGGATAGCTCCTGTATCATGTGCAAGGGGTACCCCGTTGGCGGTTCTTTATGATACATATGTATTTACAATGATAAGAGCTTACTTGTGACTGAAGTTGAGTAGCATGAGGTTCGGTACTCGTAAGTAAGGGGCATGAGATTTCAACTTATAACTTGTCAAGCATATCCTCTTAGTTGTGTCACTTTAACCTTAACCACCTAAAGATGCCTATGATAGGGGCAATGAGAGCTGAAAGCTAGTAAGTACCATAATTTTTGAAAGCTCTTTATGAAACTTGAAATCCCTGCTTCCCTCTGCGAAGGGCCTTTCTTTTACTTTTTAGTTGAGTCAGTAAACCTATTCCCTTCTACCTCAGCAAGCATTTTGAGTTGTTGTGTTTCATTCATTCATATGATGATCTATTCAACCAGGTTTCTTATGTTCCTTGTTTTGCACTTTGCTCTTATCCTGGTGATTACTACTTTGAAAGCTATCATTGAAAACCAGTTATTTGTGAACTCCAGCAAATTGCCAACTATTGTTCGACCAAGAGCTAAGTTTGCCATTACCAATTATGATTGACTTTATGTATCGTTATTGTGTTTCCTTTACCTATTGCAAGTTAAGTTATATAATAGTGAGTTGTCTTCTATTATGATCTATGTATTGATGAATGTGATGCTTCCTGTCCGTATTCTTTTATCGACTCTTCACTCCATAAACCTGAGGTCATGTTTATTGAGCTCAATTTCGCTTGGGGACAAGCGAAGTCTAAGCTTGGGGGAGTTGATATGTCCATTTTGCATCACTATTCTATATCATAATTTACTGTTATTCATTGATATATTTCATATTAAGGGATGATACTTATGTTATTTCATCTGTTTTTGCATGGTTGATGACTTTTGGAGCATGGACCGCTACAGTCAGGATTCTGATGGAAAAGGTGTTGTTTGGAGGCAAAATTCGCGAAGATCAGAAAATCCGGTAAAATACATGGAAAATCCTATTTTTCTAGAAGACAGAGGAAGCCAGAAGGGGAGGCTGAGATGGGCCATAGGGGGCCCACACCACCCCCTGGCACGGGCCAGCCAAGGCCGCGCCACCAGGTGGTGTGGCCGCCCTGGTCCACCCTTGGCTCTCCCCTCTGGCGTATATTATCCTCCCGAAACCCTAAGACTCGGGGAGCGACCACAGAAAGATTCTGCCACCTCTGCGAGGCGGAAAACACCGAGAGAGAAAGATCTCTCCGAAAGACAGAATTCTGCCGGGGGAATTCCTTCCCAGAGAGGGGAGATCATCGCCATTAACACCACCATCAAGATGGACTTCATCGCGATCATCATCATCACCACTCGCTGTAACAATTGGGTTAAATCTTGCATAGTTCTTAGGGGAAACTTTCCCGGTGTTGATTACTCTTTGTAGTTGATGCTATTGAGTGAACCATTGAATTATTGTTTATGTTCAGATTGTTACACATCATTATTCCATCTCTTATCATGATCCATATGATGTCTTGTGAGTAGTTCGTTTTGTTCTTGAGGACATGGGAGAAGTCATGTTGTTAGTAGTGGAATTGTGTTGAGAAAGATTCAATGTTTTGATATTTAAGTTGTGGTGTACCTCTTCTAGTGGTGTCATGTGAACACCGACTACATGACACTTCACCTATATGGGCCTAGGGGAATGCATTGTGTATTTGGCTACTAATCGTAGGGGTTGCCGGAGTGACAGAAACCTGAATCCCCGTTAGGAAACCATTGCACAAGGGACGTCAGGGTCTTAGAGTTTAAAGTTGTGGTTAGGTTTCTACCTTAATTACTTTCTTGTACTTACGGATGTTTGCAAGGGGTATAATCACAAGTATGTATTAGTCCTAGGAAGGTCGGTACATTAGCACAGGTTCACCCACACAACACTTAGCAAACTAAAGAAGATTGATCAACTATATGAAGCGAAAGCACTTGACGGTATTCCCATGTGTCCTCGAGAACGTTTGGTCATCTTAAGAAATACAACCGGCTTGTCCTTTGCTGAATAAAGGATTGGGCTACTTGCTGCATTTATTCTTATTGTCTTTTATTTACTCGTACTTTATTTACTTGCATTATCAAAAACCCCTAAAAATCCGTTTGCTAAGTATTTGCAGAGAATTCCTGATCCCTACCACTAGCCAGCACCTTCTGCTCCTCGTTGGGTTTGACACTCTTACTTATCAAAAATACTACGATACACCCCCTATACTTGTGGGTCATCAAGACCGAAAAGTGTTGTCAACGCTCGGGAGAGCGTGGTTGATGTAGACGAACCGAAGCTGGCCTCAAGGTTGTGTTGAAGTCTTGGCAGCTCCTGTGGCTCCAACGACTCCTAGTGCCTCAAATGTTGCACCTCGCAGGGAGTTACATGCATTCGGTGCCTAGCGATGACTCCCGCTTCCGCGGTCCACCAACAGTTGTGGAAGTAGATCTCCTAGATATGAATCCTGCAGCGCGAGGGCGCTCCGCTGTGAAGAAGACTCTCGTTCGCGCGATCTAAATTTGGGACCACGATCACGGGAGAGAGAGAGAGAGAGAGAGAGAGAGAGAGAGAGAAATATCAATTGGAGGCCTCCCCAAAAGTGAGGAAACCTTTGTTGAATATTGTTGTATTTATTTGGTCAAAATACCCCACTATGTATTGGGGAATCCCACCCCAGGCTAACTAGTTTAGCCATGTGGGACTAAACGAAGGAGGGATGAGAGGGGGGAGGGGGAAACCGCCGGCCAAGGCCCTATTGGGCCTCGCGCGGGGTGCCTAGGGCCCAGCTGGCCACCCCTCTCTCTCCTCCCTTTGGTCCTTTCCCTCATGGGACCTTGTCCCTTCGGATTTGACCCATTAAGGCTTTTTGACCCTTTAATTGATTTTCTCTTTATTAAATAATTGTAAATAAATGTTTAAATCAATATTTAATATTCATTCACATATTATTCAATCTCCATGGCTATGAAACACCTTCCACCTCCACTCCGGACATCGTCTGGACTTACCGAAACCCTTTCGATTTTCTCTCTTCTCTTTCTTCGGTGATTCTACCGATCCTAAAAACACTCTCTGAGCATCACCAAGCCCTTAAACATGATACCTCACGGTTCGTGAACACTCCAGACATGGTCGGGACCCTCCCGCACCAATGATTAACAGAGGGACCTGGATGGCCATGTGACCCCTGTGCATTCCACGAAATCTTTCGTCATTGGAACCATGAACGTCGTGTCATATTCCTCTTGTCTCTTGATACTTGCATTGCCCGAGATCTGATCAATGACATCACCATGTCGGGTTCAATCTCGTTACCGAAAATGCTACTTGACTCGTTCCGACAAGCGATATCCCCATGATCAAATCACACGCTGCGCAGCTATTGGATATAACTTCTCCGAGTGGGCCCTCGAGTATCTTTCCGTCACGCAGATGGACAAATCCTGCTCTTGACATATATTGCCACTACTGTTCCTCTGAATACCTGAACACACCTTTATGATCACTATTTAACCAAGTGACGTTTGATGCTATCAAAGTACCCTCGGGTGACAGTGATTGATATAGCCTCACGGTCTAAGAAATAGTATACTAGGTTTATTCTAATCATCATAACTTGAACTTCGTGACATGATCGGGTCACGATGTTTAGGTTGGGTATTAGTTCATCATCTCATTCTCACAATTAGGTGACTCAATTTCTAACTGGATAAATGCCACATGATCAGAAAACTTTGATCATCTGTTGACCAATGAACCAGTGACTAGAATATCACCGGGCTCCTAGTTGTTTATATATCACGCGTGTATTGATGTTTCCTTTCAATACAGTTAGACATTGATATAAAACTTAATCATAAACTTAATGAAATATGATAATAATCCTTATTACTATTTGTCTCTAGGGAATATTTCCAACACTTCTCTGTTAGTTCCTTATACAATGCTTTAAGCCAGCCAGTCGTACCCGTATTAGATAATAGGATGATCTGGAAGATGAAGATACCTCTAAAAAACAAAATGTTTTCTTGATATCTTCATCGAGGAGTCATTGTTACCAAAGATAACCTTAT
Source organism: Avena sativa (assembly GCA_916181665.1). NCBI lineage: Eukaryota > Viridiplantae > Streptophyta > Magnoliopsida > Poales > Poaceae > Avena > Avena sativa. The sequence continues at coordinate 693,678,015 of OV702289.1, forward strand.
TAAGTGGAATTGGCATGGGGATCCTAGGTGCGCATTTTGTCAGCATAACGAGACAATCAAGCACCTATTTTTTCAATGCAATATCGCTAGGTCTATATGGTCAATTATCCAAGCAGCTTCAGGTTTGTATCCACCATGTAGTATTGGCAATAGTATTTGGCAATATCGCTAGGTCTATATGGTATAAGCGATTGCCATTATATGATCGCTATGGCTATGTTGAAATGATAAAGTTTTTTAATAATACAAATTGTTCTCTCTTGCATGTTCTTTATAGATGCACCGACACCCTTTGGTCTTGGCCAACGCTACATCGTGTGGATCAGCGCGAGCTTTTTACTGAGATGTGTACGAGGCTGGAGGACATGACACGGGATTTGTTTACCCGACATGGGTGACAACATAATCTGCGGATAAAGTCGCCTCTAGAATCCTAGGCGTTTTACAATTTCTCATTATGATATATAATCCGTCTTATTTTATTTTTTCTGCCTACTTTGATCTATGGATTTGTTTCGGCTGGGTGTATCCTAGCTATGCAAAGGGTGGGTGTAATACTTAAACTCTAAGTAATAAAGCGCCCTTATCGAAAAAAATACCAAATCGCTCGTGCCATCTTCATGATTTGCAGCTGCTCATACACGGTCCTATTCAAAGTACAACGAGGGTGGCTTGCTGAAAACGTTCGATTTAAGCATTTTCTAGAGTCCTAGCCCGGAGGTGTTATGATAGGCGTGCAAGCCACAACATAGGAGGCGGACAAACATCTAATCGACCCACTTTTGCGTCCTATGACCTGTGTGAACTCCATACATCAGCCAATCACGTCCATAAAGTCTGCGTGTAGGCTTGTAAAAGCTCGAAATATGGTAGAGTAGTTATTGTATATGTATTTGCAGAACAGCTAGAGTGAAATTTTAATTATTTTGCCTGAGCATGTGAAATACAAAACATATACTTCCTCCGTTCAGAAATAAGTGAGTTGAATTTGTCTAGATTCAGATGTATTTAGACGCATTTTAGTATTAAATACATACGAATCTAGACACAATCAAGTTATTTATTTCAGGACGGAGTACAGAAGAAGAAAAAACATCTTTTTAGAAATGTAAAGAAAATAAATACCACTGTTCCTTGTTGGGCCGGTCTTATGCAGGATGGACGGGTACACTATGGCCCATGGGTCCATTTTCCACACTCCGAGATAAAACAAGACCCCCGCTTGAGTGGGTCGCGTTGCACAACGCTCCCCGCCCATGGCCAGCCCACCAAGTCTTTTTTTATTATCTTTTTGTTGTTTTTCCTGTTTATCATTCCTTTTTCGAAATATTGTCATTGAAAAATTCAAATATTTTGAAAAAAAATATTTTTATTAAATTCAGTTTTTTCTAATTTAAATGTTTTATAATATAAAACATTCAAATTTTAAACTTTTTCAAAGTGCTTGCAATTTTTAAATCTGAACAAAAATTTTAAACACGAACAATGTTCAAATCTAAAATTTTAATCTAAACATAATTTAAATTAATTTATTTCAAAATCACGTTTAATTATATAAAAATTAAGAGAAATGAAAAACGAAAATAGAAAAGGAAAACCGAAAAAAGAATAGAAAAAATGAACGAAAATTGAGGACACATAAAATCCGAAATGGGCCAGCCCAATACGGCGAGGGGAGTGCGGCGCGAGCCTCCGGCGTCACATTGAGCGGCGTATAGGATTTTGTAGAAAAAACGGCCTGAGCTGAATGTGAGAACATGGAGTCAGCTCATATGGGCCTGAGAACCAATATCTTTAGCCATATGAACATCTTGGTCGGTTGCAGTGCACACATTCCAGTAAATTGGCCGAGGAACGAAAACAGTTCCGGGCCACTTACGTACGTTGCTTTTAGTCGTGCAGCCTGGCGCCGTCCCGCGCCTGCTTGCCTGATTTTTTTTAAAAAAAAAAAGTGTATACACCGAACTAGACGCCTACACGTGATATATATGGGAACACTTTGGTCATCACTGGTGACGCAAAGGAGATGTGTAACGCAGTGGGTTGAGTTGCTGCAAAGGAGGACCCGGTCACGTTTGCTAGAACATCGACCAGACCAGAGCACAACAAGACGTTCACACCTGACGGTGGCAGTAACTTCGAAGAGTTGAACCACTCGAAGGGCGGTAGTGGGTTAGTGCATCGGAGGTGTGGTGCGGGCGTCAGCGCGTGTGTGTACGCAAACCGAAACGGCGCTTGCACCTTCGGAATCGCCAGAGTCGTGGTATAGCTAGCTCAGCTGGTATGACCATAGAAGCGGGAGAAGAGAATGTATCCCGGCCGGGGGTGGAGAGTGGAAGCAGGAAGGTCCAGTGGAGACTGAGGCTCCGCTCGCCCCGGGAGTGCGCAACGACGGACGGCGCCGCCCGGCGACCCGGGTGTTGGAACACCAATGACGACGTGTTTGTGCGTCCCGGGAGTCTGACCAAGGGTTCTCTCCCGGTCGCTGGTCCGCGCGCGACGACAGGCGGTAAGATTGTTGGGCCGTTACGTGACGCCGCGCGGGCTCTGCGTCGGTCTCATGACGATACCGTAGCGAGTGGGATGACGATATGGTTGGACGTGAAGCGCGCGGGCTGTCGCGCTCCGCCTCACCCTCACCGGTGGGTGTGGGTGGGTTGGTCAACAATGCTTCTGGTTGCGTTCGCTTCCCGGGCTGCTGCGCCGCGCTGTGTCCGCACGGTTTTGCTCGCCTCCTCTCGATCGGCCGCGCGACGTCCCGGTGCGCGTGCGTGCGTGCATGCGCGCGTCGATCTTCTTCTCCGTACGTTACGTTCTCGTGGTGCCTGGACGGACGCGGTCAAATGCTCGCGGCGTCTCACGAGCAGCATATACGTCAGAGTCGCCACTGTCGCACCGGCGATATCGATTGCCTTACTTTCCGCGATCTCCCAAATCCAGATCGAGACGACAGTCGTACTACAAAGATCGAACATCAAAGCAACGACGCTACATGCATGCATAGGAGAGCATTTCACCTCCGTACTACATCGATCAGGATCGCGAGGAGTACATGCACCGTTGTGACCACTGTCGGCTGGCTCGCACACACTGACGCCGACTCGCGCCCATCCAACCCCGGTGGCCTCCAGGTCAGCGACGACGTGGTTGGTCCATCCACACCTCCGTGGAGAGCTAGCTTTCACCTTTAGCATATCTGTGGCCTCTCTTGTCACCCATTCCGTCATTCGCCATTGCCATCTCGATCGATCACTCTCTCTCCCGCCCGGTGAGTGGACTGGTCCAAGGACTAGTTTGAAATGCCTACTAGCTAGTATTGCTTGCTCCATCCGCCAGGTCGGTTGCATGCAACTAGCTAGCTAGCTACTACTTGCTTCTACTACAAGGAGAGAGGAGAGATTCTTTCTCCCATTGGCGGTGCATGCATGCATGGTCTAGCTTATAGGACTCGGTCACCTAGCTACGCGATGTACATCTTGTTGCATGCTTCTCACCTTTCTGTATTGGAGTTTGACCAACCTCCTACCATAAAAAGAACATAAAGCGGCACACAGCTGCATCGTGCAAAAACATCGAGACTCGATGATTCCTGGTGGAAAGGAATGTACGTGCGCTGCCCCTTCTGGTCGATGTCTCACAAAATTCTCTGACCAGTCAAATACCTGGCGCGCGCACGCATGCTCTACCGCCTTGTTATGTCAAGCTCGCTCTAGAATGTCGGGTGTTTGATAGCACTCCTTCTTCGTCTCCTTTATAAAGATCTACTTATCCCGCATGAGTCTGCGAAAATTGACCATGCATGCAGGCCACTACTGTATGTTTGTTAGCAGCCACTCACTGCTGCAAATCTAGTCGTGGAGCAAGATATTTGCTTTTTTCACATGCATGAGTGTAAGTGCTAGCCACAACAAAGTGCAAACCTTGATGTTGATGATGAATTCTTTCCGAGAACCAAATTCGACACTAAACTAGTTGCTAGGTCCCAAACCAATTTCATTATAGACCTAAGGTACAGACAGGTATGGTTACGTGGATCTGACTCGGACTCAACTTTCATCACTCTACGAACTGGAATGAGTATATTATTAAAGTAATCGTGATGCGTTAAAAGATTCTTTTTTGACACGCATCATACTTTACGCTGGATAGAAAATTGAAGTAGTAATACTGCGATGATTCATAACACGCATATATAACAGCTCAAAATCATTACTCCCTCCGTTCACAATTAGAGTGCATTCGGGGTTCAGTCAAAGTCAAACTTTTTAAAATTTGACCAAATATTTAGCAAAAAATAAAAGTATCTACAATGTAAAACTTATAGTATTGAAATCTTCATAAGTTATATTTTCACAATATATGCATTCGGAATATTGAATGTTAATATATTTTTCTATATTCTTGGTCAAAGTTTTGATAAAGTTTGACTCTGAAAAATCCTCGAACGCAAAGTAATAAAAAATGGAGGGAGTAGTACGCAGTTTAGCTTTAGCTAACCCATAAATAAACTGATCATGTATCTTTTTGCGCTTATTACTTTGGGAACTTGAACCGAACTTAATATGGTGGACGCCTGAATCCTGTCGTGGTGACTGTACCCACCCCCATCTTTCCCTTTCTCCCACACGACATGATATCATATTATTACATGAGCAATGATGGATTAATATTAGATCTAGCTAGCCCTACACCACACAACCTTTGTGATACTTCTCTTTCAGCTGGTAACAGAAAATGTACGGCATGCACGTAATGAACACGAAAAATCATAAACTAAGAGTAAGATATATGGTAGTATACCACAATACTAGTATTTGCTATTGAAGTGCATGCGCCACTAGGTCAACCAAGAGTCCAAACTGATGCAGAAGGGCGAGAAATATAAAGAACCAATACTTTGCCTCACGAGCATATAGTCTCCTCTAAACCTTAGACGTGGGATCGATTTGAGCTGAAACTACTTTTATTGATAGTGCATTGGTGGGGTATGGAGTTTGAGATATCTTGACTCTGATGCCATACTGAATTGCATGCGCCACCGATGACTTCACCGAAAATCCAAAACTGGTGGGCAAAGTAAGACAATATATCTAAGATTGTGGAGAATCTTAGACAGTATATTTGAACATTTATTCTAAAAAAAATTGTAAACAAAAATACTACCCACAGCATCCCTCTCGATAAACAAATAGGTTAGATTAAATTCTTGTATCCCTCCATTCGTCCGCACTTTTGAGTTTTCTTTTTGTTGCATGTGGGCCAGTTTGGGACAGGTGTTGGGTAGCTAGCTGTTGTACATGTCAACGTGTGTCGTCAACATAATATTACTTTCCTTTTGAAACAAATGCCATAATAATATTATTCGAACCTGATCTCCGCATACCTACAGCCAACCACCAAACCACCCCGTGTATTGAGCTGAAACTGTTTTACTATTCGTCGTCCGTTGGCCAGGTATAGACGAGCACTCTTCATTCGGATGCCATATATATTGAATTGCATGCACGAAGTGAGTGCACCCAAAAGGCATGGAGAAGGTAATGCAATGTATTTGAAGATTTGTTATGTCACAATATTCCATAAATAGGTCACATCGTCGCTCGATAAACAAATTGGTCAGATTAAATTCTTATATCCCTCTATTCCTCTGCACTTTTGAGTTTCTTTTTGCTTGTGGGTTCTGGAAAAGTGTCGGGTAGCGAGCTGTCGTACATGTCAACGTGTGTCGTCAACATAATACTATGTTTCTTTACAAAAGAACAACGGCATAAAAATGTTTGAACCTGATCTCCATGTACTTATAACCAATCACCGAACCACCCCATGTACATCCTTAACAATATATAAACAAGATGCAATGCTACTTTTCTTTTGAAACGAATGTCGTCATAATATTGTTCGAACCTGATGATCTCCACCTACTTACAACCAACCACCAAATTAAACCACCCCGTGTACTGAGCTCCAACTATTTTTATTATTTTGTCCGTTGACCAGGTATAGAACTTGAGCGCACTTGATTCGGATACCATATATTGAATTGCATGCACGGGCTGAGTGCACCCAAAAGGCATGGAGAAGTTGAGGCAATGCATTTGAAGATTTGTTATGTTACAATATTATGTAAATATAAGTCACATGGTTACTCGATAGACAAATAGGTCAGATTAAATTCTTGTGTCCCTCGATTCTCCGCACTTTTGAGTTTTCTTTTTTGCTTGTGGGCCGGTTCTGGACAAGTGTTCGGTAGCTACTAGCTGATGTACACATGTCAACGGTGTGTCGTCAACATAATACTAGGTTTCTTTACAAAAAGAGCAACGTCATAAAATTGTTCGAACCTGATCTCCACGTACTTATAAGCAACCACCGAACCGCCCCGTGTACATCGTTAACAATATATATAAACAAGATGCAATGCTATCTGAGTGCCGTTACTAAGCTTCCCTTCTTTTCCAATTCAATGATCGGTCATCTCCCGCCCCCCGTTGTTTTGGGAGCAGCAGGACGGTTTCCATTTCGGACAAAGCAACCGAAAGCATGTCCATGAACAGATGTTAAACATAGCACGGACAGCCCATGCATGTCAAAGACCTCATCAGCCGCCCATCTCCTAGCTAGCTAGGCGCTCACCAACTACTACGTACGTACACTCGTTGCCAAAAACGGCAAAAGCAGTCCGGCGCGTCGATGCCCTACACGACCAGCTCGAGCTTAGCTTAGCTTATCCCCAATCACGGCACTGTTGGTCGGTCGGCTACAAACCGGTCATCTTTTAAGCCGCCGGCCGGCAAGGACTCGATCGCCGACGCCATTACGCCAACTCCAAAGCGATAAAAAAGGGGAGCTTAGCTTAGAAAACATCAAAAGAGAGCCATAGCTAGTACGTGTAATCTGCTGCACGAAACGTTCCACGCATGCACCGCCCTTTCTATCCTTGCTGCACCAAGAACCGGATATGCTTTCTCTCCACCGTTTTCGGTGCCGCCCGCACGGACAGATGAGTAGTTGGTCAATGCATCATGGGTCCTCTTTGTTGAAACGCTGTGTCGCGACACTTGTTTCTTGGATGCATGATGAAGTGGGTTGTTGCCTTGTTGGGCGCGTAGATCCTTTTGTCTATATTGGTTGGAAAATTGGAGGTGGGGAGCTCGTAGTGTAGCAGTTAGTGAATATGACTTGCGTGTGTAATGTGGCAATGTTGTTGATGTGAATCTGTGTCGACGATGGCGAACCAGGCATGGATGGAAAAAGTTCCAGCTTTCAAGTTGCTACGTGTAACCCAGGCAAGACAAAAGAAAAGAAAAGAAAAGAAAAGAAAAAAAGTGGTTACGTGTTCTTTTGCCGACCTTAAACATGTCGTCCAGTGTGATGCACGAGCGCCCAAGCATCTAGGAGTCAGGATAGCCGGAGCTTTTTCGGGACTTGACCCATGGCTAATTAGAAGCTAAAATGTCTTGGGGGGCTTTTCGGGACTTTGACACATGCACATGCTATTTTTTTTTTAAAAAGAGTATATATTAATATCGTGGAGATACCAATTTCACCCAGTCTCTGCAACAACGCATACCGTAGAGGTCTTACGGATGCACACAATCCAGAAAAAGAAGAAGTATTACAAAAAGGAAAAGTCCCGCAACAGGGAACGATGCCTCAAAGCAACGACACAAACACCACCAGGACAACACTAGTAGTTCAACCACTCCAATAACAACGCCTTCAAGAAGGAAACAATACACAAGCGTCGTCGTTGCCCGCATCCTGGAGAAAGTCTTCGCTCGCAAAACAATACCTTCAACAAGGTCATTGCCAGACACAATCAATTAAGGCCAGACCTCGGATTTTCATCCTGCAAGGTAAGACTGGGAACTCCTCCTATGTTGTCGCCCCCACAAAACAATCGCTGCCGCAAGTCACAGATCACATAGCTAGTTCCTCGTCGCCCCAGACTCAAATCACCATTGATGCCCTCATGTTCCTGCTTTTCTGACATTCTCTATATCTGACTTCACCATGGATCATCGAAGACATGAAACATGATGGTAACAAACAACAGAGCTTCGCAACGCTCCCACTGAAACCAGACGGCCAGAAAAACATGGGCACACATGACCGAATACCTTCCGATCCAGCAATCTCCAGGCATGATGCGCCCATGGGAGTTCGCGGGCGGAGCCTTCCGGAACCCGCCTCTCTAGGCCAGATCAACGAGTGCAAGCAACAAGCAGATCTTTGTCTTCGCGCTGAAGGAACCCTAGGACCGACCGCCATTATTGGACAGAACAATAGACCCCCACGCCGCCGTCCGCCGCACGCCCCCTCCGGTGAAAGAGGAGACAGGCCTGCAATAACCACGCGCCCCCGCCGGTCCGTCTGCCCGGGTCTAGCTCTTTATTGGTTAGTTCGTGCTTGCCATGTCACACAGGGTCAGCATGCCTAAACCAAAATTAAAGCACGGAAAAATTATGAAACGGAGGAAGTAGAAAATTGATCAAAGCACGGTCAATTAGTTCTTCACTCCACCTAGTTGAGGTATATACGCCCTAGGTGAGTGGTGTTATATGTGGATCCAAATTATACAAAGTAAAGGCTAACTTCTGACGGAGCGGAGCGAGGCCCGTCGCCGGAGGCTTGGGCCGATACGGATCGTTGATGACCTAGGTTACCACCGTTATATAAACCTCTTGTAAGCCACCGGCTGGGATAAGTTGCATCTGTGAAATTCCCGGCGTTGTGTAAACACTCTCCGTTATAGTGAAGTTTTGCTGGCTGGCGTCCGTGGTTTTTTCCCTCTTTTTGTTAGAGAGGTTTTCCACGTTAAATCTGTGTCCTCCTTACTACGATTTTATTTTCGTTCTTGATTATTTACTTGTCGCAAAGCTAACAAGTGGAGCCCTGATCGTGCATGCATGGAATCGGATACATGCGGATTGGCGAACGTGTTGAGAGTTATGCGGTGGCGCATGCAGATGCTCGGAACCCCTCACCGCCTGGACTCTCCCGTTTCCGCTGTTGCGAGCAATGTCAACTTGTCATAACGTTCCCGGCTCCACTAGCCGTCGTTGCAGATCACGATCGAATTCGGATGCTCTAATTAATTCTTTCTGGCCCTAGGAACCAAGAACCGAACGAGATCCAGATGGCCGGCCGGGTTGGAAGAGACGGCAATCGGGCGAGGAGACATGCCCACGTGTGTACATATACTTGGTCAATCATTTCTAAAATCTGGTATTCTGATGCTCATCACAGCAATGTTGAGCAAGAATAGTATCTGTCCAGCGTAGTAGAAAAAGTGATTAATTAGCTCGATCGTCGGGCTCGTTTTCAGAAGATGCTCCTTTGGCATTAATTCCGACGGCATAAACAAAGTTGGCAGGAGGAGGAAATACATCATGCATCGGAATATTATTTTCCTCTTTGCATTTTCTATGGTGCGCCTTGTGTCAACTTGAGAGTAAAGTGGCCCTGGCGAAAAAGATATTATATGCTCTTTTTTTTTCTTTGCTCCCTTTTCTCAGACAGAAAGCTTTTGCAAAATCTGCATGGTGGGAGTGTCAGGGGTATATTCCCCATTTTATTTTGTGGCAGAATTCTCTCGGAAAAGGGGGCAAGAAATGCAAAAGGTACTTGACCAGATGAGCATTATGATGTTTACTTACTTTTATTAAAAGAAGGATTGAGACTTGTTTGTTGGCTTCTAGATGTAAGAATTTTGCATCTGATACTTAAGTGGTCTACGGTTCCAAATTACCATATCGTTTCGTTTGTGTTTCTTCGAGCAACATTTTTTACTTAAGACGGAAGGGTAATGGAAACGTGAGGGGCTTTTAAACATAAAATGATCATGAGACAAGGAGATCAAAACCAACGTGCACATCAATGCTATTACAGTATTAAATATCTTGTGGTTATACATCATGGTGGGAATATTCACTACAGGAATGAGCCGACGCGCCGACGGCCGGGAGCTACGCCGATGGCCAAACGTCGGGGCCGTCGGCGTAGACGTCGTCCATGCCAACTCCCCGCACGGTCGTCGGCGTACAACATGTTATATGTTGATCTAAATTCTACAAAGTAAAGGCCAACTTCTGACGGAGCGGAGCGAGGCCCATCGCCGAAGGGTTGGACTGATGCGGATACCATGGACGTTGATGGATACAAGTACGCCGGTGGGCGTAGGTTGTTGAATGTATCAAAAGGTTCTCTTATTCATATGATAGGTGATATGAATTCTGCTAAGTTATATATTCTTAGAGGTAGCACTTTTCCTGGTATTGCTGCTGCTGTTACTTCTAATGATTCTGATGATTGTGGTAAAACAAATCTGTGGCATATGCGTCCTGGGCATATGAGCGAACATAGCATGGCAGAATTGGTTAAGAGAGAACTGATTGATGGTTACAACTTGGGTAAGTTTGAGTTTTATGAGCATTGCGTTTTTGGTAAGCATAAAAAAGTTAAATTCAATGCTTCCATTCGTATCACCAAAGGAATTTTAGATTATATGCATGCTGATGTATGGGGGCCTTCCCGTAAGACATATATTGGTGGTGCTAATTACATGCTTACTATTATTGATGCTACTTAAGAAAAGTGTGGCCATATTTTCTGAAACATAAATCTGATATTTTTGATGCTTTTAAGAAGTGGAAAGTTATGGTAGAAAAACAAATTGATAAGAAGGGAAAGGTACTACGTACTGACAATGGTATGGAATTCTGTTCTAATGTGTTTGAGGAGTTTTGCAGTAATGATGGTATGATCGGGCACCACTACACTATCGCTTACACTCCTCAGCAGAATGGTGTGGCTGAGCGCATGAACAGAACCATCATCTCGAGGGCTCGTTGTATGTTGTCCAATGCATATATGCATAGACGTTTCTAGGCTGAAGCAGCTAACACAGTGATGCACTCGACGATCGACGTAGAGCTCATTGGGAACCCCAAGAGGAAGGTATGATGAGTATAGCAGAAAGTTTTCCCTCAGTTATGAAACCAAGGTTTAATTGAACCAGTAGAAGCAAGGAAACACCCCAAAGGTGTTACTAGCTGAGCTTTGGCAGGGCGCACTACCGGTACTAGTAGCAATGTGGAGACCTGCACAACACAACCACAGAACTTTGTCCCCAACTTGTGATGAGGTTGTCAATATCACTGTGTTTTGCGGAAAACAAAGGATTAAACTTATCGAATGGAAAGAAGTAAAAGTTTGCAGAAAGTAAACACAAAGCAGTAAAAGATTGTAGATTGTATGTAAAAGACAAGGACCGGGATCCATAGTTCACTAGAGGTGGCTCTCCTTAGATAGAAAACATGCTGGGTGAACAAATTACAGCGGGACAATTGACAAACACCGAGAAAGCAATACATGCATATACTAATCATCTTGACTCCTTTGAGACTTGATTGGGCAATACAACATAATACATAGACCGCCATCCAACTGCATCTATGACTAGTAATCCACCTTCAGGTTATCATCCGAACCCCCTCCAGTATTAAGTTGCAAGCAACAGATTATTGCTTTACGAACTGCGTGTAAGGTAAACAATACAATTGTTCTATGAACAAAGGATCGTTGTTTTCTCCCTAGTAGCAACATCGCATCTAGTACCTTAGAGATTTCTGTCGCTTCCCCAGATTACTAGAGGCATGAACCCACTATCGAGCATAAATACTAACTCTTGGAGTTGCTAGCATCCACTTGGCCAAGATAGCTACTAACAACAGAAAGCATGCAAGATCTCAAATAACAAAGACATGATAGAATCAATAATCAATCTGAAATAGCATCTCAATATCCATCGGATCCCCGCAAACACAACATGTATGGATTACAAATAGATGATCTTGATCATGAACGGAGCTCACAAGATCTAAACATGAAAGCACAAAGGAGGAGAAACCAGCCATCTAGCTACTACATGGATCCGTAGTCCAAGGATGAACTACTCACGCATCACACCGGAGGCTTGCATGGTGATGAAGAAGGCCTCCAGGGTGAATTCCCCTCTCCGGCAGGGTGCCGGGAAGAGCTTCAGATCCTTCCCGATCTAGGGATGGAGATGACAGCGGCTGTAGACTCTTTAGTGGATTTTTGATCGGGTACCTAGGGTTTTCATCCCAAGGGCAACTTATAGGCGGAAGGAGAGGCCGAGGGGGTGCTGGGGTCGGCCAGACCACCCCCTGGCGCAGGCCAAGCCTGGCCACACGGCCAGGTGGTGTGGCCGGCCCCTGGCCCCTCTCCGTCTTGTATTCTGGCACTTGATCCCTTCCAGAAAAATAGGCACTTTGGCTTTTGTCCCGTCCAATTCCGAGAATATTTATTTTCTGACTTTCCTGGAACCAAAAACAGCAGAAAACATGCAGCTGGCACTGTGGCTCTTGTTAATAGGTTAGTCCAAGAAATCATATGAAAAGTACTCCAAAGTTGGAACAAAACACAAGAAAGTGGATAAAACCAAGCATGAACCATCAAAAATTATAGATACATTTGCAATGTATCAACATCCCCAAGCTTAACTCCTCCTCGTCCTCGAGTAGGTAAGTGATAAAAAGAAATAATTTTTGAGGTGACATGCACCATCAAAGACTTGATCAAAGTATTTGCAAAACATCAAATGGGATCAAAGTACTTCAATCATAACATAAAAGACAAAGTTCTAGCAATAAGCAAAGAAACTATGATGCAACATGAAAAGGCACAAACAAAAGATTCATGAATAACAATGCTTTGCAAGACGTTTGTTTGTTTCAAATAAAGAAAACATAGCATAAAAGTATTCAGCTTGTCCCTCAATAGAGTAGCAAATATAAATGCATAGGACACCTTCAAAGTTCATAAGAGTGACTAGATACAATAGTTTCAAACAAGCAATAACAAGTTATGCATCAATCAACTAGTCTTGGGACAATGCACATAGAACTAAGAATGGCCACTATGCTCTCAAAGTAGGTGCATAAAGTTAGAAGGTGGAGACTCAATATAATGGTGGAAGAAAGACCTTTTGTAAAAGGAAGTAGGGATTCAAGTCTCATAAAGAGCTTCCAAAAATTATGGTACTTATAGCTTTTAGCTCTCATTGCCCCTATCATAAGCATCTTGAAGGTGATTAAGTTTAAAGTGACACAACTAAGAGGATATGCTTGACAAGTTATAAACCGAAATCTCATGCCCCTTACTTACGAAGACCGATCCTCATGCTACTCCACTTCAGTCACGAGTAAGCTCTTGTCATTGTAAGTATATGTGTATCATTAAGAACCGCCAACAAGGTACCCCTTGCACATGATACGGGAGCTTTCCCATAATCAAATTGACAAGGCAAGCAGACAATGAGCATCTCAGCGATCTTTTTATTTGCTATTTGCATAGGTTTTTATTGAGGATGCTTCATAGAGTGCTCATTATGGTGATGCTGCAAGTTTCCACCATGATTAGGCATGGCTTAGGCTAGCGGCCCCCGCGTTTCTCTAACACACATACAAACTCCATGATCTTACAAGTTCCACTTTTATTTCACACCGCCAGGATCCATAAGCAAAAGAACATAATATCAACGGGGTACAAAGTACAAGTGCAATGTTGAAAGCGTTCCCCATGAAACATGGTTCTGCTAACTTCAACTTATAAAGCGCAAGCATATACGCAACAAAGAAGGACCCAATGGTTCAAGTTTATTAGAGGCAATAAAGTAAAGTGTGCCATCAAGTTTATGAGAGCTTTAATCACTAGTTTTCTCATAACAAGTGGAAGGTAAACAAAAGCCTGAATATACTTGGAATAGCATAAGCTAGTAGGTAGGTATGGTGGACTCTTTGGAATAACTTGGTTTAGGGAGTTGGATGCATGAGTGGAACTCATACTTTGTGGTGGAGGCTAGCAAAAGACTGGGAGCGACAAACTAAGAGAGCAATAATGGCCATAATCATGCAGAGCGATAAAACATCATTGATCAAAGCATAAAGTGATACTACAAGTTGAAAACTAAAGTATCATAAAGGCTATGGTGACTTGAGATAGTCATAACATGGAGTGAGCATGTGCCAAGTCAACCCAAATAAAGCATCAAAGGAGAATACCACTATATTATGCTTTAATATGCTAAAACAACGCATGATTCATCCAAGGCACATTAAGCAATCTCAATTGTTTATAACAAGTCATGCTACAACAAAGAATATAAGCATAAAGCCAAAACAATATCAAGCATGGCATGACAAAGCATAGCCACAGTCAAAAACGAGCTCGTTTTACCACATAAGTATGAACTTTCCTACTCTTTTCCAAACCAAACCAAACTATTTGCAAACCAATGTATGAAAGAGGGGGTCCAACCAACTTATTCAGAAAACTAAGAAAACTAAAAACCAAAACGAAAACGAAAAGGAAGACGCTCCAAGAAAAACACAACTGTGCATGAAACAATAAAAATGAAGCGTTTGGAAGAAACCTAGAAGTTTTATTGATGAAGAAGGGGATGCCTTGGGCATCCCCAAGGTTTGACGCTTGTAATTCTTGGATATTTCTTGGGCTGACACGAGTGGCATCCCCAAGCTTGAGCTTTAGTCCATCCTTCATCTCATTACTCATTTCCTTCCATACACCTGAAAATTTTCCTTCATACAAAACTTCACACAATCTCATTAGCAACATTAATGCACTTAAGATAAATAAGTCTCAAGGTTCAGTTATAATACCAAATAAACTTCCATTAGAACCCTAGATACTGTATCACTTCCCTCAAAAAGCTCAATTCCCCAAAAGAACTCAAAAAGGAACCCACAAGAAGCAAATGCAGAAAATGGCAGAAATCTGTCAAAACAGACCAGCAGGTAAAGACGAATTTTTTCGAAGACCTTCTGTTGCTCAAATCAAAAAGTATTGAACTAACGAAAGTTAGATAACAACCTGGGACAGAAGCACAAACAATTACAGCTCAATCCGATATACAGAACTCTCTCAGTAATTTTTACGGTGAAGCACAAAAATCTGTTTCGGGACAGCAACTTTCCCAATCATTACTTCACTCTCATTAGAGGTTACTCTTGGCACAAAAAGCAAATAAAAAGGATAAGGATAAGTTATTACAGCGGTAATAACTTCCAAGACTCATCTAAAACTCTTGAATTATCTCCCAACAAGTACTTTTCTTTAACGCCTTTAAGTTAGGCATAAGAAGCAAAGAAAGAATCAAGTGTTCTCAAATGAAGAAGCATTAAGACCAAATTTTGTTTTCATAGGAGAAGCAAAAGAAATCTTTTCTCTCTTTTTAGGGAAGTGTTCTATACCTTTATTGAGTGGGAGTTGATATTTAATGGTGCCTTCTTTCATATCAATGATGGCACCAACAGTTCTAAGAAAAGGTCTTCCCAAAGTAATAGGACAAGAAGCATTGTATTCAACATCCAAAACATAGAAATAAACGGGGATACAGGAATCATTAACCATAATAAGAACATCATTAAGACTCCCCATGAGTTTCTTTTTAGCATTATCATCAAGTGGGACATTCAAATAGCAATCTTCAAGAGGAGGCAAATCAAGCATATCATAAATCCTTTTAGGCATAATAGAAACACTACTATCAAGATCACACAAAGCTTTGAAATCAAAGTCATTCACTTTCATATTAATGATGGGTTCCCAACCATCCTCTTGTTTTATAGGAATAGAAGCTTTGTGTTTCATCTTTTCTTCCTTAATCTTTATGAGAGCATCGGTAATGTGTTTGGTAAAGGCCATGTTCATAGCACTAGCATTAGGACTTTTAGCAAGCTTTTGTAGGAACTTAATAACTTCAGAGATATTGCAACCATCAAGATCAAAATCAACTTTATCATCTAAAGTAGTAGAACTATTACTAGCCTCAACACTAGTGGTGGTGATAGTAGAAACACTAATGTTTCTAGCAATTTCATCTTCTCTTTCCCACTTAGTATGTAATTCAGCTAATAGTCTAACATTTCATCAATTCTTACTTGTATGGCATTAGTAGCTGCAAAGGGATTATCATTAGTTTCAGGTTTAGCAGCCATTTTATTCAAAGTAGATTGAGCTTCAGCCAAAGATGCTATATTTCTTTCAGCATTAGAGAGTTTTTCCTCAATAGTTTTATTGAAAGCAGTTTGTTTACTAATAAACTCTTTAAGCATAACTTCAAGTTCAGAAGGAGCACTCTTATTATTGTTGTAAGAATTTCCATAAGCATTACCATTGTTAGGAGGATAAGGTTTATAATTGTTGTTACCAAAACTGTTCCTATAAGCATTATTACCATAAGCATTGTTGCCAAAGTTGTTATTTCTTATGAAGTTCACATCAACTTGCTCTTCTTGAGCAACCAAAGAGGCTAAAGGAACATTATTTGGATCAATATGGGCTTTCCCATTAACAAGCATAAACATAATAATATCAATCTTATCACTCAAGGAGGAGGTTTCTTCAACAGAATTTACCTTCTTACCTTGTGGAGCTCTCTCAGTATGCCATTCAGAATAATTAACCATCATATTATCCAATAGTTTTGTTGTAGCACCCAAAGTGATGGTCATAAAGGTACCTCCAGCAGCTGAATCCAATAGGTTCCTTGAAGAATAGTTTAATCCTGCATAAAAAGTTTGGATGATCATCCAAGAAGTCAGTCCATGAGTGGGACAATTCTTTACCAAAGATTTTATTCTTTCCCAAGCTTGAGCAACATGCTCATTATCAAGTTGTTTAAACTTCATGATTTCACTTCTCATGGATATAATCTTAGCAGGAGGATAGTATTTCTCAATAAAAGCATCTTTGCATTTAGTCCAAGAATCAATACTATTCCTAGTTAAGGAATTCAACCATTCTTTAGCTTTTCCTCTCAAAGAGAGAGGAAACAATTTCAGTTTAATAATATCACCATCTATATCCCTATGCTTTTGCATCTCACAAAGTTCAACAAAGTTATTTAGATGGGAAGCAGCATCTTCATTACCAATACCAGAAAATTGTTCTCTCATAACAAGATTGAGCAAAGCAGGTTTTATCTCGAAGAAAGTATTTTCAGCCACAGGTGGAGCAATATGTGTGCTCATAAAATCATTGTTGTTGGTGCTAGTGAAGTCACACAACTTAGTGTTTTCAAGAGTAGTCATTTTTTTGGGTTTTCAAATAAGAAAGCAAAACAAGTAAAACTATTTTTTGTGTGTTTTTGATAACAAAACAAGCAAACAAAGCAAAAAGAAACTAAGCAAAACAAAAACAACAAAGTAAATAGATTGGTTATGAGGGACTCCCCTTGTGAAGATGTCCTTAACTCCCCGGCAACGGCGCCAGAAAAGATCTTGATGCACTCGACGATCGACGTAGAGCTAGTTGGGAACCCCAAAAGGAAGGTATGATGAGTACAGCAGAAAGTTTTCCCTCAGTTATGAAACCAAGGTTTAATCGAACCATTAGGAGCAAGGAAACACCCCAAAGGTGTTACTAGCTGAGCTTTGGTATGGCGCACTACCGGTGCTAGTAGCAACGTGGAGACCTGCACAACACAACCACGGAACTTTGTCCCCAACTTGCGATGAGGTTGTCAATCTCACCGTGTTTTGCGGAAAACAAAGGATTAAACGTATCGAATGGAAAGAAGTAAAAGTTTGTAGAAAGTAAACACAAAGCAGTAAAAGATTGTAGATTGTATGTAAAAGACAAGGACCGGGATCCATAGTTCACTAGAGGTGGCTCTCCTTAGATAGAAAACATGCTGGGTGAACAAATTACAGCGGGGCAATTGACAAACACCGAGAAAGCAATACATGCATATACTAATCATCTTGACTCCTTTGAGACTTGATTGGGCAATACAACATAATACATAGACCGCCATCCAACTGCATCTATGACTAATAATCCACCTTCAGGTTATCATCCGAACCCCCTCCAGTATTAAGTTGAAAGCAACAAATTATTGCTTTACGAACTGCGTGTAAGGTAAACAATACAATTGTTCTATGAACAAAGGATCGTTGTTTTCTCCCTAGTAGCAACATCACATCTAGTACCTTAGAGATTTCTGTCACTTCCCCAGATTACCAGAGGCATGAACCCACTATCGAGCATAAATACTAACTCTTGGAGTTGCTAGCATCTACTTGGCCAAGATAGCTACTAACAACGGAAAGCATGCAAGATCTCAAATAACAAAGACATGATAGAATCAATAATCAATCTGAAATAGCATCTCAATATCCATCGGATCCCCGCAAACACAACATGTATGGATTACAAATAGATGATCTTGATCATGAACGGAGCTCACAAGATCTAAACATGAAAGCACAAAGGAGGAGAAACCAGCCATCTAGCTACTACATGGATTCGTAGTCCAAGGATGAACTACTCACGCATCACACCGGAGGCTTGCATGGTGATGAAGAAGGCCTCCAGGGTGAATTCCCCTCTCCGGCAGGGTGCCGGGAAGAGCTTCAGATCCCTCCCGATCTAAGGATGGAGATGACGGCGGCTGTAGACTCTTTCGTGGAATTTTGATCGGGTACCTAGGGTTTTCGTCCCGAGGGTAACTTATAGGCGGAAGGAGAGGGGGGTGCTGGGGTCGGCCAGACCACCCCCTGGCACGGGCCAAGCCTGGCCGCGCGGCCAGGTGGTGTGGCCGGCCCCTGGCCCCTCTCCGTCTCGTATTCTAGCACTTGATCCCTTCCGGAAAAATAGGCACTTTGGCTTTTGTCCCGTCCAATTCCGAGAATATTCATTTTCTGACTTTCCTGGAACCAAAAATAGCAGAAAACAGGCAGATGGCACTGTGGCTCGTGTTAATAGGTTAGTCCAAGAAATCATATGAAAAGTACTCCAAAGTTAGAACAAAACACAAGAAAGTGGATAAAACCAAGCATGGAACATCAAAAATTATAGATACATTTGCAATATATCACAAAGCGTGCTACCTCATCAACAGGTCACCTTCTATTGCACTTGAGAAGAAAACTCCTATTGAGGTATGGTCAGGTTCGCCTACTGATTATTCACAGTTGAGAGTTTTTGGTTGCACTGCTTATGCTCACGTTGATAATGGAAAGTTAGAGCCTAGAGTTGTTAAGTGCATGTTCCTTGATTATGGTTCAGGAGTTAAGGCATATACACTATGGAATCTTGAAACTAAAAAGATTTTATTGAGTAGGAACGCTGTTTTCAATGAATCCGTTATGTATCATGATAGCTTGCCATCTGATCCCTCTCTTGTTGCTATTGGAGAGGAGGGAGTTAGTGTGCAGGTGGAGCACCTGCAGAAAACTGTTGATAATAATATTGTTGTTGATGATACTCATGATGAAAATATTGATGATGATATTGTTCAGCACCCACCTACTGTTTTGCAGCTGCCATAGGAATCTATTGATGCTGATAGACCGAGGCGTAATATAGTTCCACCTTATCGTTTAATTGAAGAGTGTAATTTTGCTCATTATGCTCTGAGTTGTGCTGAACAGGTGGAGCATGATACTGAACCTGCTACATACAATGAGGCTGTTGCATCCGTTGGCCGTGAGAAGTGGGTTTCTGCTATGCAAGAAGAGATGCAATCGTTTGATAAGAATGACACATGGGAAGTTGTGCGCTTGCCTAAACAGAAGAAGGCCGTCCGCTATAAGTGGATATACAATAGAAAGGAAGATTTGTCTCCTAATGAGCCTCCAAGGTTTAAGGCAAGGTTAGTAGCAAAAGGTTTCAGCCAGATTCCAGGTATTGATTATAATGATATTTTCTCTCCAGTTGTGAAGTATAGTTCTATTCGTGCTTTCTTTGGTATTATTTCTATGCATGATCTTGAGCTTGAGCATCTAGATGTAAAGACTGCTTTTCTGCATGGTGAACTGGAGGAGGAGATTTACATGGACCAACCTGAAGGGTTCATAGTTCCTGAAAAATAGGATTTTGTGTGCAAATTGAAGAGGTCGCTTTATGTTTTGAAGCAATCTCCAAGACAGTGGTATAAAAGGTTTGATTCATTTATGATCTCACAAGGTTTTAAGAGATCTCAGTTTGATAGTTGTGTTTACATAAAGTTTGTTAATGGATCACCTATTTACTTCCTATTATATGTTGATGATATGTTAATTGCTGCCAAGAGCATGAAAGAAATCACTACTTTGAAGGCACACCTAAGTAGTGAATTTGAGATGAAAGATCTTGGTGCTGCTAAGAAAATCCTAGGTATGGAAATTGAACGGGACAGAAAATCTAGGTTGTTGTTTCTTAGTCAGAAAAGTTACGTTGAGAAAGTTCTTCAACGTTTTAATATGCATGATGCAAAGTCAGTTAGTACTCCTGTTGCTCCTCACTTTAAATTGTCAGCATTGCAATGTCCTAGTTCTGATGAAGATATTGAGTACATGTCTCGAGTTCCTTATTCTAGTGTTGTTGGTTCCTTGATGTATGCTATGGTTTGTTCTCGCTCTGATTTATCTTATGCTATGAGTTTGGTGAGTCGTTACATGGCTAATCCTGGTAAAGAACATTGGAAAGTTGTTCAATAGATTTTCAGGTACCTCCGTGGCACATCGAATGCTTGCTTGAAGTTTGGCAAGACTGGTGAGGGACTCGCATGCTATGTGGATTCAGATTTTGCTACCGACTTGGATAAGAGGAGGTCCCTCATAGGTTATGTGTTCACGGTAGGAGGATGTGCCGTGAGTTGGAAGGCAACGTTGCAACCAGTTGTTGCTTTATCTACAACAGAAACAGAATATATGGCTTTTGCTGAAGTTTGCAAAGAGTCTGTTTGGTTGAAAAGTTTGTATGTTGAGCTTTGTCAGGATGATTCTTGTATTAACCTATTCAGTGACAGTCAAAGTGCTATTTAACTTACTAAGGATAGGATGTTCCATGAGAGAACAAATCACATTGATATCAAGTACCATTATGTTCGTGACATTGTTGCACAAGGTACACTAAAGATATGCATGATAAGCACTCATGATAACCCTGCTGATATGATGACAAAGCATGTTCGTGTTGCTAAGTTTGAGCTATGCTCAAGCTTAGTTGGTATAACTGTTTAGCCCAAGTGGCTATTGGCGTCGAAAGTGTTTTCTTTGTTTGTTAAGGGAGATGATTACTGTTGATGCTACAAGAAGGAATTTGTCTCAAGGTGGAGTTTGTTATATGTTAATCCAAATTCTACAAAGTAAAGGCCAACTTCCGACGGAGCGGAGCGAGGCCCGTCGCCGGAGGCTTGGGCCGATGCGGATCGTCGAAGACCTAGGTTTCCACCGTTATATAAACCTCTTGTAAGCCGCCGACTGGGATAAGTTGCATCTGTGAAATCCCCGGTGTTGTGTAAACACTCCCCGTATAGTGAAGTTCTACTGGCTGACGCCCGTGGTTTTTCCCTCTCTTTGTTTGAGAGGGTTTTCCACGTTAAATCTGTGTCCCCTTTTCTGTAATTTTATTTTCGTTCTTCGTTATTTGATTGTCGCAAAGCTAACACAGCAGCCGTCGGCGTAGGACCGGCTACCCTCGGCGTACCAATGCCGTCGGCGTAGGCAGTGGACGCGTGTCCCACGAACGCCGGAGCGTGACGACGTTAGCTATACGCCTACGGCGACCCTCGGCGTAGCGTCTGCCATTTTCTTTTTGCTACTCCTCATTTTCCTGCTGCCCTACGCCGACAGTGGCTCTCGGCGTAGCTCCTTTTTTTCTACTTATTAACTTGCATTTTCCTGCTGCCCTACACCTACGGTGGCCCGAGGTACGCCGAGGGAAGCCATCGGCGTAGTCTGCACCGACGGTTTAATGGCCTACTCCAACGGTAACTTGCTCTCGGCATAGCTATCGATTCCTGTAGTGATTTGACAATGAATGGTCGATCTTAATTACATATATCGATCTCACATTTGGTACTTTTTTTGTGTGTACATTAATTGATTCAGTCTATCAAAGCAACTCAATGAATATGAAATGTTGTGCCCCGCAGGCGGAGTATGACTTTGTAACAGAGTAATATTGTAGCGGCACACATGGTAGCATGGCACCATGGTGATGATCCTTCATCACCATAATATTGTAGCGCCACTCCTACTCACTCTGTTACAATGAATATAATGATTTCAGACACTTTTATGAGCATAGGTACAGGTGGGACGTGCCCGTACCACGCACCCGTACCATGTGCCGTCGAAGCCACCGTCTCAAATACTTCCACCCTATGTAGACAGATCTGGGATCCAACATTTAGAGACACAATAGTTCGCAAAAATCTCATCTCCGAAAGGGATCGAGAGGGGAAACAAGTAGAAGGGCATCGATCCTCACCACTACGATGATCCTTGAAGGCCTAGCCATCATATGCATCATCAAAAGTTGCATCAAGATCATCATCACCAATCCCTACATCTCATCTCGTATTCATTTCGTTGTAATCCTTCAATTGCATTGTGGATTTGCACGAGTAGTCATTCATCCATTTGTATCCCTTCCATATTATTATGATGATATTTATTGCCTCCATGTGTGAGTACTTTACTTTGTTTTTGGGGAGATGGAAATACCCTAGCACACATTACACATTGATATAAATATAATCTATAACTTAGATTTATGATGTATTTATTAATTAACTATCTTGATGTTATGTGAATGTGCACCACATAACAATTTTCCTAGGGACTTTAGAGGGAATTACCGTTGGGTATGTGATGGTGTGAAGGTGTTAAGTGACATGTCATATTGGCACATGTGGTCAACATGGATAAGAGGAGACTCACAAACAGGGGCGAGCCAGGATTTGAGTATAAGGGGGGCGAAGAAAAATCAAGCAAAAAAGTTACACAATATATAGCGAGTTCTAAAAATGGTATAGATCCATTGTATAACAAGAAGCTACAACCCAACAAGTAGAAAAACACAGCAAGGGTGAATTATTTGCAGCACTATATTCTCACTATATACCATTTTATACTACTCCCAATTCGTTTTCTAGAGCCTTTTCCAAAAGAGATATATTTTACTACCGATTAAACTTTGCATCATGCAATTCTACAAGAAGACGAGACAATATGTAATAATTTATAATAATACTATTACTATTACATGCAGCGTGTGGAGTTCGACAAATGAACATCGCATGCAGGTGTTAGGCTCAGCCGCTACCATCGCACCATCACAGTGCTCGACGTTCGAGGACGTGTCTGACCCTTTCTGGGCGGCGGCTGTTCGCTATACCCTAGCTTTGTCAGATGATGATGATCCGTCGAACAAGAACTCGATGAATGGTTGATTTACAGGTTTCAGTTGTATTGTGTCCATCATAGGGCACTAGGCAATATCTAGTTCAGTTTTCTAATATTGGAAACTACTCGCGATGGGTTGGTCTTGGCTTGGTGGGGGGTCTACGCATAATACATGGAGTTGCTTATTTATTTCTTTGCCTAATGACCACATTCTAATCCCAATTAACTGATGTATATCATACTTAGTACAATACTGCATACAAAGTATTGAGGGGAGACGGACGCTGGGGGGTGGGGGGGGGGGGCTGACCCCTGCTAGCCCCCTTGGCTCCGCCCCTGCTCACAAAACTTGTCCATGGCCATGGGGTTAACGTTGAATTGTTTGGGATCATTGTGGCTTGCCTTTGATCATGAGGGATGAACTATCAGATGGCTAGTCTGCGCTCATCTAATTTGAAGCTTCTCCCATACACACACATGAAGAAAGATATAAATTTATCCTAATCATAATTAATCTATTTGCTAGTGGTGGATCCAACACTCCTTGAGAACGTGTTTAGCCCTATTGCAGTTTCAACTACTTCACATCGTGAAACTCTGTTTTCATTCAGTAGTTTAATATTGCTTTGTTCACACAAACACTTTCATACACTCTTCCGCTTTCCCTAGAAATCGAAGATAACTCTTAGCACTCTTTGGCTGATAGTAGCAAGGAGCATTTAAGACCATTACAGTAGCTCTCCATGGTTCAATGCTCTTATTTCGAAACTAGCTACAAATGAACCTTGCACTTGCAGTCATCATTTAACTCTTCTCGATCATGAGACCATGGTTCCTCCCAAGATCATGCATTTGCCCTCTCCCTGGTCCGTCTTTCGCGATTGAGGGCTTCTTTGACTATAGGTTGGGCTTAGCTAATGTTTTCTTTTGCAATTGCTTGTTGTGTTGCTCATATGTTGTTTGCCAACATCTTGTGTCTGACGTCTAGAGTCTTATTAGCACATAATGTGCTATGTCTATAAAATCCATACGTTGTCCATATTTACACGGTTCACAAAGATTGGTAGGTACTGTATACGAAGGCGTCACCGAGAAATCGCTGTCACTAGTCAGATGCACGGATCACAACATGCAAATTGTGGTCTATATATCTTGAAAACTAAAGGAAATGTTTCTGTGGCCGTAAACGCCATTGGCCTCAACATATTAACTACTCCTAACTCGTGTTGAATATCGAGGAAAGTAAAGCGCACGTGCCTAATTACATGCCATTAAAAATACCCTTCTGTTTTGTCAAGCTCTCATCCCGCGCTCCTTTTATTCCAAACCACAACTCCTGCTCTACTTCATTGTCTTTTCCCGTTGTACTGTCGCGCGCTTTTCTACTTATCTGCATCTGATCCGATCATACACGTACTAGTACGAGCGAGCATATGCGTGCAGCACCACGCGGCAAGTACGTAGCACGTACTTAACCAGCCACTTGACAGGAGCAACCCTTCAGGGAATGGCTAGCTTATGCAAAAGACAACACGTAAATTTTGGAACGCGGATTTTCTACAGTGTATGTTAAGTACCGGAGTGCCACGTCAGTAATAACGTCGGCCATGTACTGACCAAATTTTTATTTTTTTAAAACAGTAATAAAATTTGTGAAATTTTACTGAAACTTATAAAACATTTTGTATTATTCACAGACTATTTCAAAAACGTTTTAGTTTGGTTTCAATTCCGCTTCAGTTAGTGGCATCGGCATCAGCATGACGGCACTCATGTGCTGATCCGAAAAAGACCGACTAGCGCACCAAACTCAAAGCAAAACTGAAAGGCCGCCGTAAAAAATAGTTTTCGTAAATTTTGTGGGGCGTAGTCAATCAGGCGTGGAGTGGCAGCGACCTGGGGATCCATTCCTTCCATGAGCCGGCCGGCCCCGCGAGCGATGGACGCGATGGTACTCTCGTCCATGCTTAAGCCGCTCGTGCTTTGACACGTTACCACCAGTTGGTACGTGCAGCTCATCTTTGTTCTACGGAGAAAGAGATGATACATAGGCGTTGTGGGTGCGTGGGGGGACGATTCTATTTCATCGTGAGGGTCCAAGTAGGACACTCGATCGCGATCCTGGGGCTTGGGGAGGGGGACACACAGGACGGCCGGGCACGCTGCCAGGCCTATCTGCCGGAGAAAGCATCGGAACGTACGATATCTCGGGCGAGGAAGCGTGCAACACGGTGGTCCAAGAATCTTAACCGTCAGCTGCTCGATCGGAACGATATCTCGGGCGAGGAAGCGTGCAACACGGTGGTCCAAGAATCTTAACCGTCAGCTGCTCGATCGGAACGATATCTCGGGCGAGGAAGCGTGCAACACGGTGGTCCAAGAATCTTAACCGTCAGCTGCTCGATCGGAACGATATCTCGGGCGAGGAAGCGTGCAACACGGTGGTCCAAGAATCTTAACCGTCAGCTGCTCGATCGGATAACACTGACGTTACATGCATGTCGATTGATTCAAATCGGGCGCCACTCACGTCAGGTCTATATATGTATCCTGCATGGCTGCGTGCCTGCGTGTATTTACACTCACACCTCCGTCCTCCACACAACCAGTTTGTTTGCTGCTCTTCCATTGCATCCTCCACCGCCGGCTTCTGCGCTTCATGCCGGCCCGCTCCTCCTCCTGTCCCTGGTGACTACCCTTCTCTCTGCTGGCCTTCTCCTTGTCCTCGCATTGCTGCTATGCCTCCTCGGTATGTTGTGAACGTGAATAATAGAACACTATATATGGAAATATGATACTCCTTCCGATCAAAATTTGAACAAAATCCTCGACACATATTATGAATTGGAGGGAATACAATGTCAATAATGCATCATTTTAGTTTGATGCAACAAGATTGCTCTCTCATGTTTAACAGTGGGCATGATTCTCTCTCTCGTGCTAATTGTGTATCCGTGTGAGAAACTAAGCTTAATTACTCTTACCCAAAAAAAATTGTCATATTTACCTTTATTTTTTAAACTAATTATTGCATAAATTCCACTTTCTACCTTGTACTTATGCATTTATGACACATATTACCCATTTAATGAAACTTTTACTGAAATGTTTGTGAGATTTCGAACCTGATTTTACCCTAGTTTAGAATTTTGCTTTCTTTATTTAGGTATGACCGGCATGTTACATCGTTGTGATGCCACAAAATATGTGAAGATCGGCGAGCATCATGGATGATCATGGATAGACTTCTCTTATACATCGGTGCACATTGCCCAGTGGACATTCATATGGAAACAAGGGTCCAAAGCTTGAAGGAGTAATCTAGATGAATTTTCAGCTTCAAGGGGTAATCAAGATGAAATTTCACTCGATAGAGAAATTATTGTCACAAATGCATAAGTATTGAGAAAATAAGGAATTAGTGGCATAAGCTTACCAATATGCGTAAATTCCTCTACTTCATCATCATTTACCAATCAACACTCTTCAAAATAGACAATGACAATCCTCAACTTAGTGTAAGAGAGGCAGATGTGGAAGATCATTTGACTGTTCTTTTGGACCAAAGGTAATTTCATTACCCATCTATGAGAACTCGAAAGCTCTATGAGCGATTGAACATGGGTTCGACCAGCCACTTGGAAGACGGGACGCATTTTAAATGCCAACTTGTAGATATGAAAATATATGTTGGCCCCACACATGTGGTTCTCTCTCCCACACAAATGTTTCTAATTCCTAAGACAGTTTGGTTTTTGGTTTTATTTATAAATTTTAAATTACTAAAAGTTCAATTTTCTGAAATTTGGCTAAAAGTTCAAATTTCTGAAATTTGGCTAAAAGTTAGAATTTCTAAAGTTTGAACTTTGTAAGTTTAAAATTCCAAAAGTGATTTATTTTTTTAAAAAAAATTGAAGTCCTGATTTATAGAAATTTTAAAGCTTTGGAAGCTAGAATTTTAAGGTGTTAAATTCTTAAAAATTGAATTTCAAATTTTTTATATTCTAACAAGTTGAAATGTCTGAAAGTTGGAGTTGGATTTTTTAAAATACAAAAGAAAACGGATAGTTGACAAAAAGAGAAAAGTTCACTTAGCTAGAACTTAGCCATTGACTGACGAATATTTATCTTCATCCATAGTAGACCTTTAGGGTAACTATTTTTGTGGCCCTACTATGGCTTGCACTACTCAGTTTTGTTCACCGATCGAACACTCCTCACTTGTTTCCTATTTCCTCTAGTCTAGTCTCGTGACTATCCACGGGGAGTGTTTTTGTGGAGTCAACCTCTATGACTATTACTGTGCTGACAACTTGACATTGGTGGGACAATGAGACACGTACATGGGTAAATAGCAAAATATTGACAATGAGATTGTAAGATCCTTATAGCTAGGACCATGAGATACAAACATGGGTAAATAGCAAACTGCTAACAGTGGGACCATAAAACGTTTACATGTGGGACCATGAGACACACACCATAGCCTAAATCTAAAGGCTACGATGAATTTGCTTCAACATTGCAATGGACAATACATTTTTCATTACAACAAAAGAGCTATATTATTACTCTTTATTCTAGAAGAATACCCCGTATTTTTTACTAACCGCATGATTCATTAGAGTAGAAGACTTCACTACTACTATTAGATACTCTAGTATTACTAGCTCTACCCTACATATTCTTCTTAGAGGGCCATGTGGCACCATCCACTACATGAAATGTTGCCATCAGCAAAGGTTTGGTCCGTCGAGCGTTGTAAAAGGTGCGCCTTCTGCCAAGATTTCTTTCACTTGACCATGGTAGATGGAAAACGTTTTTTTCGTTTTCGCGGTCCTCTACTACGATGAAATCACTAAAACATGGAAGGAGCTCGACCAACGCATGAAAGAAGTAAGATTTTCCATTGCTCGCGCGATGATGACTCACCAAAATCTTTTGAGGCATATGGGTCCCGGATGTCAGTGTCTCTAGCGGATCATACTTTTTGGTCACGCCTCTCTGATTTGAACTCGATAACATTATTCAATGCATTTGCCGTTTAGTCAACCTGCTGGGTCCTCCATGTTAGCCTCTCATTACAAGAAACTTTTGTATGATGGAAATTTTCTTCGCTCGTGTTTCCCTGTTCAGAACTTGATAGCGTTGCTCGATGTATCTGCCGTTTATTCAGCTACTGAGACCCACATGTCAGCGTCTCATTACAAGAATCATGTGATTGATGGATTTTTTCTTCGCTCATGCCTCCGTGTTCCGAAATTCATAACGTTGCTCGATGCATAAACCGTTTATTCAGACTGGTGGGTCCCCCATGTCAGCAACTCAATAAAATAAATGTGTGTACGATGGACTATCTATTTACGCTTGCGCCTCCTTGTTTTGAACTTGATAACATTGCTCGATGCATTGCTGTTTAGTCTCACTGTTGGGTCCCACATGTCAGCCTCTACTTAGATAAA
Source organism: Avena sativa (assembly GCA_916181665.1). Classification (NCBI taxonomy): domain Eukaryota; kingdom Viridiplantae; phylum Streptophyta; class Magnoliopsida; order Poales; family Poaceae; genus Avena; species Avena sativa. Next base: position 693,706,699 of record OV702289.1, read on the forward strand.
ACGTGTGTATGATGGACTTTTTTCCGATTGCATCCGTTGTTTTTACCTTGGCAACGTTGCTCAATGCAGCAGCCGTTTCAGGTCTAGATGTTGGGTCCCAGATGTTAGCCACTCTTTGAATGAAACATGTGTATGTTGCACTGTTTTTTTGGGTTGAGTTCGTTGTTTGACATTGGCATCATTGCTCGATGTAGTAGTCGTTTAAGGTCTAGCTTTTGGGTCTGATATATCAGATTGTCTTTGAAGTGACCCGAACCGGTAGGGGTCCAAGTCTTTGTGCTCATTAGTGCTAGTCCCTGGATCGACTCGCTAGCACACACAGTTCAGGATGTACTATCACGAAACAAAGGTCATGTTTCTATTACATCGAATGATCCAGAAGCTTACATAATCACATACAAATTGCATAGTAGAAGGGCTAGCTCCTCAATACAAAGATCAACAACGGAAGACTAATAACTATAAAGAGACTCCATTAAGAGCCACAGGCGAAATCATGCCGAGTATAGACTCGTAACCCTAACTTCGTACCTCACTCATCTTTAGGCAACCTGCAACATGAAAGGTTGCAGCCACGAAGGATCAATACTTTGAATGTATTGGCAAGTTCACTATTTATGGTGGACACAAATCGCATCCTATATTGTACATGCATTTTGGCTTAGTGGGGTTTGGCTGAAATTTGCATAAAGCAATGATTTTATCCTATCATTTGATAAAACACATTTTGCATCTATTAAGCGGCACCACTAGTTGAAAGCAGTGAACCTGGGTACCACCGATAGAAACCGGTGAACCCTCCTACCCTCAACCATCAAAATTTTAATTAAAGAAATTGGAATGATGAGATTCTCGGTTAGCTTCAGAGTCAAGTCACTCATAATTGTCCGTAACCAGGGACATGGCTAAGTACTTAGATTTAACACTCTCTAAAGGTTTGTACACTTTACTCTCGAAAGATTCTAAAACACTAGGCGCCTCTAATCTCTTTAAGCCTGGGTGGCTTTCCGCAACTCACGAGCGAGCCGTTGAAAGGGCTGACTCCTGATTGGCACCCCACCATAAAATATCAATTCCAACACCCAGGTAGTTCATTAACTTAGGTTGTTTTTTAACCTTTGAAAAAGACACTTTCAATATCACAAACTTGTTATGAAGTCATTCACGGAACTACTATAGGGCTAAGCATTTAACTCCTACGTTGTCTTCTACTAAACAGTTAGGGATTCATATGACTAACCTAACTGGGTTGCATTGCATAGCATAATACTATATAAGACTACACATGCGTACTAAGAAAACACTAAGTGCATAGTAAAATATTGGGACATTTATCTAGTGAACTTGCCTCTTGTTTAAGTTGTCGGAAATACTCTCTTCACAAGACAACGTTACTCTCCGGTCAATCTACATGATTCAGAAATAATGCAATGAATAAACAAACCAAGCAAAGCAGACACACCAATTCCATTCAATACAATGAAATCAATCAAAGCATGCTAAAGGGTTTGGTTTAGGTTGCACATGTTTGGCTAAACCAGTACTTGGTTCTCAAAATACTTTACTAGTCCTAGTGCTTATAGTGGCACTTGGTCATGTACCTCTAATATGTTGTAGTTATGTTTGAAAAAGTGTTTCATTTAACCCTATTGGATAAATGATTATTTCTAGACATTTTACAAAAAGCATTCCGTTCCAAAACTATTTTATTAATTTAATAATGTTCAAAATAGCATTTAAAGGAGGTAAGATTTCATATTTTAATAACATTGTTGTAAACCTACAAAATAATTTTAATTATGGTCCTAATGGAGAGAGTACTAAGACATGATAATTTTGGAAAAAGTATCATTTAAAAATCATTTTTAGAATTAAAGTTATGCCTATAATGGCTAAATAGCAATTTTGAAATATTTTTCAATTTTAAAAGTTCAAATTTGAAAACTATAGTGGGATATTCTAGTTACACCCATAATATTACAAAAAGGTATTATTTGTAAATTTTGGAATTACAAAATAAATACTAATTTAAATACCCTTAGAGTTTAAATATTTAAAATAATTTCCCCTTGCCAAAATTCAAATTTCAATTCATAATGTTATTCTCCACATTTTTCTGAATCCAGGAATATATCATTTGCTAAATTTGGACAAGCGGATCAATTTCTATGAATTATGCAACTTTTGGTATATTCTGTGTATTCCTAAAGCTAAAACAATTTAACAGAAAAGGAAATACACATGGCCCAATCTGATTGGCCGGTACCCCTTCACTGGTTGGACTGATGTGCATCGTCGGATCAACATAATAAGAATGGCCAGATCTTCATCAGCTCACGTCTCGGTTCGAAGCCCGACTTGGCTTACGGTCGCGACTGAGCTCGGCTCGGGTGCATCACGTCCGTTGAAAGTGGATCAGACGGTAGAGAGAAAAGGGAGAGGCTCATCTGCGGCTCCGCTTGCCAGAAATGGAGGGGACGGCAGCGCACGGTGCAGTGGTCGACGGAGAGGTGGTTGCGGTGGTCGGCAGCGAGATTGGAGGGGACGACGAGGTACGGCATTTCTCGACGAGGACCCTGTGGCATCCCGCTAAAACCACTACTAGAAAATCGCTGTGTTTTTATGCATTGCATCATCATGACCGCATGCTCATGTCATCATGCCACATTGCATTTGAGCATCGTCATCATTAGGCATGGTTTGTCTAAAACTATTTTCTAAAAGGCTAGTTTTGTTTTCTAAATATCCCCCGCCTTTATTTCAAATCAAAACTCCGGGCTTTTCCGGGTCTTTTATTTTTGTCTAAAGGCGGATTACAAAAGCCTCGGTTTTAATAAATAAAATATTTAAATTATTTTTGGAAGGCAGCCAGCCAGGCCCGAAAGCCCAGTAGGCCACCTCTAGATAAAAACCTACCTACCCTAGATCCTTTCCCAACCCTAACCCCAAACCATCTCTCCACCCGCCGCCACTCTCTCTCTCTCTCTCTCTCTCTCTCTCTCTCTCTCTCTCTCCCTCTCTCTCTCTCTCTCTCCTACCCGCCTGTCCACTTCACCACGTGGCCCGCCACCTCACTTCCTCCACTCCCTGCGCGCCACCTCCTCACCTCCTGGCCCACCCGCCTGCCACGCAAACCCGCGCACACGCGGTGCACGCACTCCCTCCACACCACCAACCCAATCCCCACCCACCAACTCCCTCCTCCTCCTTTTCCTGCCCAGCCACCACCTGCACGCTTCCCCCACAACCACCTGGTCGCCCCGGCCCCACCCCGTGTCACCACCTACCGCCCACACTCTCGACAACCCCGCCTCAGGATCTCCGCCTCCCGGCCCGCAGGCCCCTCTCTTCGCCTCCCCATCCCGTCTCTCTCCTTCTCTGTTCCTCTCTCTCCCCCGCACTCCTCCATCCGCCGCCGGCGTCCCCGCTGCTCCGCCTCCCCCGAGCTCGCCCAGGTGCCGCCCCTCCTCCACTCGGACCCTCTTCTCCACCGCCACCTCCTCTTCCTCCCTCGCACCACCGTGGCCTCCGCTCCTCCCTGTCGCCAGATGCGTCACTGCCGAGCCTCGCTCCGAGATCGCTAGCCTCCGCTGCCACCTCCAGTCCCGTCTCCATCGCCGGGACCTCATCTCTCCCCGCCACCCTCTCCCACGACCACGTCCTCTGCATCTCCCTACTCCGACCGTTGTGCGCTGTCCTCTGTCATGTGCGGGCCGCCCTCCCTGCGTCCCCGCGTATCTGCAGGCCGTGTCCCGCGAGCGGCCGCTGTTGTGGCTCGTCTCCTCCGCCGAGCCCCGCTTCCCCATCGAGCTGCGCCGCCGCCGTCGGCCTCTGTCCGTGCCGCCTCTCGCCTGCGAGCGGTGCTGTCTGCGCGTCCAGCCTTTGCTCACCTTTCCCCGCGAGCCTTTTTTTCGCTGTCGTTCGTGAATGCCTCGTGCTAAATTCCTTTTAGTGCTGGCTCTGTCCGTTGAAGTGTAACGATGTGGTGAAGATTCGATGGAGTCTATGTGATGCTGCTGCTACATGTTCTCGAAGGAAAAGCGCGACAACTTGTTCAACTACCTGGTGGTGTTGGTACTGCTCGGGTGTGGTACGATGACAAGAAGATGGTGCCGCGGAGCACCATGTTCTCGGCCACAACCTCCCGGTGGACGAGAACGAGAAGTTGAACATGGACATCGGGAGTCTCCAACAAGATCTTCGGTGCCCTTCTAGGGACGATACCCGAAGGCCTACGCAAGACCACCGACGCCGACCCAAGATCTCCATCACGGAACACCCCAAGTCCTTCTACACGGAACAACGAGTCCTTCATCACAAACCCGAAGACCGATCCCAAAGTTCGAAGACCGATCCCGCCGAAGACCGAACCCTGGTGTGCCAAGTTCTTCGACCCCGAGGACCGATCCATCGGAACGATAAGACCTCCTTCCGGCACCGATGGCCGAGGACCCGATGACCGCCAAGATCGCCACCTGAACGACTAGCACTTTGTCGCGGAACACCGAGTTCTCCATCGAGGACGTCAAGCACGTCGACATGGAACCGAGGAACGCCAAGTTATTCATTCCGAATGCCAAGACCGATCCGATACGCGAACCCGACAAGCTCTTCGCGACGACAAGATCGACACCGACCAGGGCGAATCCGACGCGCCCCCTGACGTTAAACCAAGTCCTTCCCGAGATGTCAAGCTCTCCTTCCGATGTCCGAGACCGATCCCGTCGATCCCTGAACCCCGGAGTCTGAACCCTGAACCCCCGGAACCCAAGATCTTCCGAACCCAGATGTGTGACCCCTTTATCCGAGACCCCTATTTTTATAATATGACATTATCAACTATCGCATATTAAATTGTTCATGCATGCATACATGTCTGTGGTTTGGGGGCATTATAATCGATTCACCTAAATTAAATATGGAGTCCATCTGCGGGATATCTTTGTCTTATTCCGGACTCCATTTAAATTGCATAGCGAACCGATGCCATGATTCGCCTTGTTAATTCAACATTTAAATTGTAGGGTTTCTAAATAACTTGAACCATATAATTATTTGTCAGGACCCCGGTTCCACTTAATACTGCCTAATTGCACTGCATCTGCATCATATCATAATCATGCCGGATCTTCTGCCGTAGTATTAAATATTGCATCCGGTGTTTCGTCTAGTGTTTGCTTCTTCGCGGATTAGGCCGATGAGTGGACGCGAGTATCGACAAGTTCTCCGGATATGAACCTTCGGCAGTGTTTCCTAGGCAAGCATCTCTTCCCCTTGTACCTATTTTGTATTTATAGTCTTTATTTCCTCCTATTGATCTATTGCTATCCGTGTCACGATGCTTTAGTTTTCGTACACCAGTTACATCCCTTGCAGCCTCTATATTGCCTTAGACACCTCCTATTACCTGTGTTTGGTAGATAGCTGGCCCTGCGAGTTGTAGTTTCTTGCTCAGGTGCGATCTCGTGTTGTCGAGTACCACAGTTGTTGGTATGCTGGCAGATGTTTATGGTGGAGATGATCATGTCTTTCAATACAACTATTAAAATGCTAGATATAACTAATGCAGAGGCATCGGTGGGCAATAGATGTTATTTGGTTCTTCCATGCTCACTTGTGTCCCGTAGGACCCCGAGTACTTCATACCTGTTCCTTGACTATCGCACTATCCGCATATGGGACCATGAATCCCCTTATCCAGAGCTTGATTCATTCTTATTTCTTGGGGCCACAAAGTAGTTTGGGGCTTTATTACTATCCTGTACTTATGCCATGCTTTACTGCTTTATTTACGATTGTGCGTGGAGCACCTGTACTGTTTAGGATCGTGACACGTTTTCGCTGTATCGACAAGCCCAGTCACACTTTTGGGTTCCCAGTCGTTTACAGCCGTCCACACAAACCCTGGGTCCGTTCCGGAGCCGGCCAACTTCGTTGCGGGTAGCTTAGTGGGGTGGCCCCCTGAAATATTTTATGAATCCTGTGATCGCTTTGTCGTGAAAGTCTCGTCGGGTTTTGAGTTGGTTTTTCCGAGGTTGATCGAGTGTGTGTTGCTATTTGTGCACCCCTGCAGGGTAAATCTTTTGGAAAGCCATGTCCGCGGTTATGGACGACTTGGAGCACAGTATCTCGATCATAGACAAGCATAACTAAAGTAGTGCTATATATTTGACTTAATATGTGACTAGTAATCAGCTCAATTATAACGGAATGGATATTAAAAATGCCAACAACTGGTGGATCTTGGTCGTTTCGTGTTCTGATATACCTGCCTAGTAAGTATTACAACTCCAATGGAATGTGATAAAAGTGCCAACAACTGCTGGGTTTTGGGATTCCTCAGGACAATTATATCTGACTAGTAAATGTTCCAACTACAATGGAATGTTAACTAAAACTGCCCACTACTTATGCTATCAGGATGACTCATGCTATATATCTTATTAGTAATTGCTGCAACTATAACGGAATGAGTAAAATTGCCCACTGTGTGAGTTCCTTGGTCCGACTTCCTCGTTTGGTCTCGAGGGGGAAATACCAGGATGGGTTTGTTTGGTGATAGCTTCAGTTTGGATCTGAATAGGTCTTTCTTATCCCTCTCTGATAACCGCCAGTTGTATCGAGTCTCTATAGGTTGTGTAGTGCCACTGCGCTGCCGCTTCAGCCCACCATACCTATGTAGGTGAGAGCCGCCGAATTCTAGCCTCGCCGTGTACTGGCCTCGGTACTGACGCTCCTCTTTTTCCTTTGCCCTTTGTCGGCACCCCTTTTGTTTTAGCAGGTTTGAGATCGACGTCATTAGCAGGGTTACCCTTCCGGCTTAGCCTGGGCAGGGTTATGGACGCCATTGGTTATTCTTCAGGGCTCTTAGCCCCATTTGCATCTTGTCCGTAGTCAGACGCTCTATCGTTCTCAAGGTGATTTGGATTTTTGTAGTGTATATCTCTAATCTTGACTCTTGGAGTCGTGCTGTATGTATATCTGTTCTGTGGGTCCCATCGAGGACTGTTGTGTAATGGTATTACTTCGTTTTCCACCCGCACGAAAGTGCCTGGTGGGCGTCCTTGAATCGTTTCTATGCGGGTTTGGTGAAAAGGTATAAAACTTGCATAGGGCCGATTCGAGGGTGTTACAGAGTGGTATTAGAGCCCATCAGTTGCGATACCCCACTGGTCCAGCCTGTAGGATAACCTAGCTAACAGACGTTGTAGAGTGTCAAAACTATTTTGAAAAATCGGTTGGATAGATCTGATTAGGTCTGATTTTACTCCTTACCCCTCTGCTGTTCTCCTCTTACCTCTAAGTGTTTTGAATCTGCTCTCTTATCTTTTCTTTGAGTCCAGGAATTCTCGTGGTTGGGTTTCTGTCGTACCTTCAGGGTTTCGCTTCCTCCTTTGGCAATGGTGTTTCTACCTCCGGACTTCATGCTATCTGAGTGATCCTTTATCTGTGGCACCATTCTTTGTTCCATGTTTGTGCATTCCGATGTTTTTCGATGCGCCGACATCATCTACGCTAGATCTGATGCAGAGCCTGCATCACCCCTTTGTTCCGAACCTCGCTTGTCGAGATCTTCAGTCTAATTCCGAGAGTTGGTTGCATAATTCACCTATTCGTGTGCAGAGTAATAGTTTGGGTGCGCGATGGACTGATCACCATCCGACTACTCTTATCATTCGCTCTCGTACATTGAATCGGTGGATCCGGCAATTTTACTCTGTCCAAGGAAGTTAGAGGTGGCTTTATTTGTGGATACCTTTACCTTCGTCCTTTGTTTCCCGGAGTGTTCTCTTGACGATCACGGACAATGACCTCTTGTTAGTGGTGTCGCGAGCATCTACACGAAGCGAGAAGATTCAAATCGCCGACCTTCTTCCCGGTACCACGAGGTGGATCTCGAGGGCGAGATCCCTTGTTAGTGGTGTCGAATTGTGGCATCCCGCTAAAACCACTACTAGAAAATCGTTGTGTTTTTGTGCATTGCATCATCATGACCACATGCTCATGTCATCATGCCACATTGCATTTGAGCATCATCATCATTAATCATGGTTTGTCTAAAATTATTTTCTAAAAGCCTAGTTTTGTTTTCTAAATATCTCCCGCCTTTATTTCAAATCAAAACTCCGGGCTTTTCCGGGTCTTTTATTTTTGTCTAAAGACGGATTACAAAAGCCTCGTTTTTAATAAATAAAATATTTAAATTATTTTTGGGAGACAGCCACCCAGGCCCGAAAGCCCAGCCGGCCACCTCTAGATAAAAACCCTACCTACCCTAGATCCTTACCCAACCCTAACCCCAAACCATCTCTCCACCCGCCGCCACTCTCTCTCTCCCTCTCTCTCTCTCTCCCACCCGCCTGTCCACTTCACCACGTGGCCCGCCACCTGGCCAGCCGCCACCTCACTTCCTCCACTCCCTGTGCGCCACCTCCTCACCTCCTGGCCCACCAGCTTGCCACGCACACCCGCGCACACGTGATGCACACACTCCCTCCACACCACCAACCCAATCCCCATCCACCAACTCCCTCCTCCTCCTTTTCCTGCCTAGCCACCACCTGCACGCTTCCCCACAACCACCTGGTCGCCCCGGCCCCACCCCGTGTTGCCACCTACTGCCCATGCTCCCGACAACCCCTCCTCGGGATCTCCGCCTCCCGGCCCGCAGGACCCTCTCTCCCCCTCCCCATCCCGTCTCTCTCCTTCTCTGTTCCTCTCTCTCCCCCGCACTCCTCCATCCGCCGCCGGCGTCCCCGCTGCTCTGCCTCCCCAGAGCTTGCCCAGGCGCCGCCCCTCCTCCACTCGGACCCTCTTCTCCACCACCACCTGCTCTTCTTCCCTCGCACCACCGTGGCCTCCGCTCCTCCCTGCCGCCAGATGCGCCGCCGCCGAGCCTCGCTCCGAGGTCGCCAGCCTCCGCCGCCACCTCTAGTCCCGTATCCGTCACTGGGAGCTCGTCTCTCCCCGCCACCCTCTCCCACGACCGCGTCCTCTGCATCACCCTACTCTGACCGTTGTGCGCCGTCCTCTGCCATGTGCGGGCCGCCCTCCCTACGTCCCCGCGTCTCTGCAGGCTGCGTCCCGCGAGTGTCCGCCGTTGTGGCTTGTCTCCTCCGCCGAGCCCCGTCTCTCCATCGAGCCGCGTCGCTACTGTCGGCCTCTGTCCGTGCCGCCTCTCGCCTGCGAGCGGTGCTGTCCGCGCGTCCAGCCTCTGCTCACCTTTCCCCGCGATCCTTTGTTTCGCTGTCGTTCGTGAATGCCTCGTGCTAAATTCCTTTTAGTGCTGGCTCTGTCCGTTGAAGTGTAACGATGTGGTGAAGATTCGATGGAGTCTATGTGATGCTGCTGCTACATGTTCTCGAAGGACAAGCGCGACAACTTGTTCAACTACCTGATGGTGTTGGTACTGCTCGGGTGTGGTACGATGACAAGAAGATAGTGCTGCGGAGCACCATGTTCTCGGCCACAACCTCCCGGTGGACGAGAACAAGAAGTTAAACATGGACATCGGGAGTCTCGAACAAGATCTTCGGTGCCCTTCTAGGGGAGATACCCGAAGGCCTACGCAAGACCACCGGCGCCGACCCAAGATCTCCATCACGGAACATCCCAAGTCCTACACGGAACACCGAGTCCTTCATCACAAACCCGAAGACCGATCCCAAAGTTCGAAGACCGATCCCGCCGAAGACCGAACCCTGGCGTGCCAAGTTCTTCGACCCCGAGGACCGATCCATCGGAACGATAAGACCTCCTTCCCGCACCGATGGCCGAGGACCCGATGACCACTAAGATCGCCACCTGAACGACTAGCACTTCGCGGCGGAACACCGAGTTCTCCATCGACGACATCAAGAACGTCGACATGGAAGCGAGGAACGCCAAGTTCTTCATTCCAAACGCCAAGACCGATCCGATATGCGAACCCGACAAGCTCTTCGCGACGACAAGATCGACACCGACCAGGGCGAATCCGACGCGCCCCTTGACGCCAAACCAACTTCTTCCCGAGACGCCAAGCTCTCCTTCTGATGTCCGAGACCGATCCCGTCAATCCCTGAACCCCGGAGTCTGAACCCTGAACCTCGAGAACCCAAGATCTTCCGAACCCAGATGTGTGACCCCTTTATCCGAGACCCCTATTTTTATAATATGACATTATCAATAGTCGCATATTAAATTGTTCATGCATGCATACATGTCTGTGGTTTGGGGGCATTATAGTCGATTCACCTAAATTAAATATGGAGTCCATCTGCGGAATATCTTTGTCTTATTCCGGACTCCATTTAAATTGCATAGCGAACTGATGCCATGATTCGCCTTGTTAATTCAACATTTAAATTGTGGGGTTTCTAAATAACTTGAACCATATAATTATTTGTCGGGACCCCGGTTCCGCTTAATACTGCCTAATTTCACCGCATCTGCATCATATCATAATCATGCCAGATCTTCTGCCGTAGTATTAAATATTGCATCCTGTGTTTCTTCTAGTGTTTGCTTCTTCGTGGATTAGGCCGATGAGTGGACGCGAGTATCGACAAGTTCTCCGGATATGAACCTTCGGCAATGTTTCCCAGGCGAGCATCTCTCCCCCTTCTACCAATTTTGCATTTGTAGTCTTTATTTCCTCCTGTTGATCTATTGCTATCCGTGTCGCGATGCTTTAGTTTCTGTACACCAGTTATATCCCATGCAGCCTCTATATTGTTTTGGACACCTCCTATTACCTGTGTTTGGTAGATAGCTGGCCCTGCGAGTTGTAGTTGCTTGCTCAGGTGCGATCTCGTGTTGTCGAGTACCACAGTTGTTGGTATGCTGGCAGATGTTTATGGTGGAGATGATCATGTCTTTCAATACAACTTTTAAAATGCTAGATATAACTAATGCAGAGGCATCGGTGGGCAATAGATGTTATTTGGTTCTTCCATGCTCACTTGTGTCCTGTAGGACCCCGAGTACTTCATACCTGTTCCTTGACTATCACACTATCCGCATATGGGACCATGAATCCCCTTAGACAGAGCTTGATTCATTCTTATTTCTTGGGGCCACAAACTAGTTTGGGGCTTTATTACTATCCTGTACTTATACCATGCTTTACTACTTTATTTACGATTGTGCGTGGAGCACCTGTACTGTTTAGGATCGTGACACATTTTCGCTGTATCGACAAGCCCAGTCACACTTTTGGGTTCCTAGTCATTTACAGCCGTCCACACAAACCCTGGGTCCGTGCCGGAGCCGGCCAACTTCGTTGCGGGTAGCTTAGTGGGGTGGCCCCCTGAAATATTTTATGAATCCTATGATCGCTTTGTCATGAAAGCCTCGTCGGGTTTTGAGTTGGTTTTCCGAGGTTGATCGAGGGTGTGTTGCTATTTGTGCACCCCTGCAGGGTAAATCTTTCTCAAAGCCGTGTCCGCGGTTATGGACGACTTGGAGCACAGTATCTCGATCATAGACAAGCATAACTAAAGTAGTGCTATATATTTGACTTAATATGTGACTAGTAATCAGCTCAATTATAACAGAATGGATATTAAAAATGCCAACAACTGGCGGACCTTGGTCGTTTTGTGTTCTGATATACCTGCCTAGTAAGTATTACAACTCCAATGGAATGTGATAAAAGTGCCAACAACTTCTGGGTTTTGGGATTCCTCAGGACAATTATATCTGACTAGTAAATGTTCCAACTACAATGGAATGTTAACTAAAACTGCCCACTACTTATGCTATCAGGATGACTCATGCTATATATCTGATTAGTAATTGCTGCAACTATAACAAAATGAGTAAAATTGCCCACTGTGTGAGTTCCTTGGTCCGACTTCCTCGTTTGGTCTCGAGGGGGAAATACCAGGATGGGTTTGTTTGGTGATAGCTTCAGGTTGGATCCAAATAGGTATTTGTTATCCCTCTCTGATAACCGCCAGTTGTATTGAGTCTCTATAGGTTGTGTAGTGCCGCTGCGCTGCCGCTTCAGCCCACCATACCTATGTAGGCGAGAGCCGCCGAATTCTAGCCTCGCCGTGTACTGGCCTCAGTACTGACGCTCCTCCTTTTCCTTTGCCCTTTGTCGGCACCCCTTTTGTTTTAGCAGGTTTGAGATCGACGTCGTTAGCAGGGTTACCCTTCTGGCTTGGCCTGGGCAGGGTTATGGACGCCATTGGTTATTCTTCAGGGCTCTTAGCCCCATTTGCATCTTGTCCATAGTCAGACGCTCTATCGTTCTCAAGGTGATTTTGATTTTTGTAGTGTATATCTGTAATCTTGACTCTTGGAGTCGTGTTGTATGTATATCTGTTCTGTGGGTCCCATCGAGGACTGTTGTGTAATGGTATTACTTCGTTTTCCACCCGCACGAAAGTGCCTGGTGGGCATCCTTGAATCGTTTCTATGCGGGTTTGGTGGAAAGGGCTAAAACTTGCATAGGGCCAATTCGAGGGTGTTACATACGCGAGCTTGATCGACGAGCTCTCGGGCGTCCTCTGTTGTTGGTGGAGGTCGACTGGAGAAAATCAGACGGCGGTAGTCTTCGGGCGCTCGCGGTAGGGTCGTGGTGCTACGAGAGGGATGAGAGGGTGCGAAGGTACGCCAGATCGAGCAGAAGAGAGGGAGAGAAAATAGGGGTGGGGTGGCTCACGGGTTCACCGGTGGGAGCTCGAGAACGGATGTTGCGCTTGACTGCTCCGGCAAGGAATTAGAGAGGCAACCTGGGGGCGTTCAGGTGTAAGAAAATAGGGAAAAGAGAGGGGGCCGGGGCTTTAAGGGGGGCCTTGTTCGTTTGTGGTACCAAAGTTCCCGGGAGATTGCATCGTGGTACCTAAGTTGCCTGAAATTGCCACGTTTCGAAAAGTTTGGCCGCCAACTACCGAGAGGGGCCATTTCGAGGCAAACTCATCTCACCCCTACCAAATCCAAACAATCCGGGAAACTGCCCTGTGAAGTAGACGGTCAGGACCCTCATGTCAGTAATATGTCCATGACGCGAGTGCCAACGCGGCAACCACATAGGCAAAAAGAGGGACTAAAGGGGCTTGGTGCGTTGACCAAATTCACAAATCCACTCCCTCCTTTCGCATGAACCCTAGCACCGGCAGCGTCGAAATCCCCTTCCAACCAGAATGATCCCTTCGGGCATTTGACTTCCGGCGCCAAGTTGTGGCGCCTACTCGCTGATCCCAAGATCCAATGCCGAATGCCGTGCTAGCCGTTGCGACGCTCTAGCCTGCCTCTACCGCCGACGAGCTGAGCTGCACGAAGGATGGCAGATCCTATTGCCGAGGAAGAAGTACTTCTGGCTAATTGCGGGTGAGCTACTCTTCTCTTTGGTATTCACACTATCTATAACTACTAGCTAGCTATTGGCATTATAGAGATAGATCAATCCTAGAATTGTTTGCTAGCACAACACTGACAAACAATTCTTATCTTTTGTTCCCAATTTTCTGTCTAGTAGGATCTCCGCTGAACCCAAATACACGGTTCTTGTCACTCTCTACGGTTACCATACTAAATTAGCAGATGGGAAGAGCATGTGGAATCAAACACGCAGTCTGAAGATGAAAGTAGAGCCTTCTCAGTTATGCACTATCCCTAGTATGGTTGCTGCTGTGTGTGAACATGCTGAAATGGGGCCGGAGCAGACTGCACGGTTCAGCTTCATGGATGAATGAGGCTTCACGGTTCCTATAGCGTGTGATAGTCAGCTAATTAGGTTGATGAAACAGTCTATTAGGCTTTGTGTGGTCATGCTGATTTGTAAAATACAGGATGTGGAAGCTCCTGCTACTGGGAGTCGCCCAGCTATTATTGGACAGGGTGGTTTAACTTGAACCCCTGCTACTGTTGAACAAAATGTGGTTCCTCGTCCGTGCATTGCTTCTGTCAGGCAACCTCCTCGTAGGAGTCCCTGTATTGCCATTGTGCAAAACTCTTCTCTAGAATCTGCTAGTACTGGTCGTCCTCGTGGTGTTACTGCTCTGGCTACTGCTGACCCAATCCATGCCGCTGTTGAGAAAACTAAGGCTTCCGGAGGCTGCCCCGCTGTTGTTGCCAAGACCACTGCCTTGTGTGCTGCTCTTCCTTGAAACCATGCTCAAGTTGTGCAAAACTATGCTCTGGAATCTGCTGGTACTGGTCGTCCCCGTGGTGTTGTTGCTCCAGCTGCTGCTGACCCAATCCATGCTGTTGTCGAGCAAACTAAGGCTTCTGGAGGCTGCTCTACTGTTGTTGCCAAGACCGCTGCCTTGTGTGCTGCTCCTCCTTGAAACCGTGCTCAAGTTCTGCGAACCTCTGCTCTAGAATCTGCTGGTACTGGTCGTCCCCGTGGTGTTGTTGCTCCGACTGCTGCTGACCCAATCCATGCCACTGTTGAGCAAACTAAGGCTTCTAGAGGCTGCCCCGGTGTTGTTGCCAAGACCGCTCCTTGTGTGCTGCTCCTCCTCGAAACCAGGCTCAAGTTGTGCGAATCCCTGCTCTGGAATCTGCTGGTACTGGTCGTCCCTGTGTTGTTGTTGATCTGGCCGTTGTTGACCCAATCCCTGCCGTTGTTGAGCAAACTAAGGCTTCCAGAGGCTGCCCCACTGTTGTTGCCAAGACTGCTGCCTTGTGTCCTCCTTAAACCCGTGCTCAGGTTCAGCGAGCTGCTGCTCTGGAGCTAGCTCATGGTCTGGACTCTGCTAGCACTCGAAACACCGCTGTTGTGGGAACTGCTCCAGATCGTCGATGTGGCATGGTAGCAGTTGCTCCTATTGTGGCTGCCCTTAGCCGTGGCCCTGCTTGTCCACCAGGTATTGTAGCTCCCGCTGCTAAGGGCCCTCACCTTGCTCCTAGTCCTGGTACTTCCACCGAGGTTACTCCAGCTAACGATGACGTTGGTGATGGTGACGATGGCATTGTGGCTGGGTCTGATGGTGCCGCTCCACCTCTCGAACCTCTCGGAGGTTTCTATCTTGCAGAACCTGATAATGGCAAAGTAATCGTTTGTATCGGTGTCAAGGAGTATACTGCAAAATTAGATGATGGCACAGAAAAATTCTATGACGAGTTTGATTTAATCCTTGGCAGATACGATCCTAAAGTGGTACAGTTATCTGACCTGATGGCATCATTATGTGTGAATGTGTTGTGTGGGTCCTCCTAGGTAGCACGTTTGGTATATTTTGGTAACAGGAGCAAAAAGGCTATAGAAGTGAAAGATACCAGGGATTTAGTCGTACCGTCTACAAGGAAACATTATAGAGGTGAAGTGTACATCCACTTGATAGTGCAAATGGTTGGAGATGAATTGGATTTTGACAATAGAGATGATGGACTTGTAGAAGGCATGCGTGACCTGATCCATGGAATCACTACGGATTGTGCGACTGAGGGAAGCTTCGAACAGAGGAGAGTCTTACAGAGGAGCATCATAAAGAGGAGTAGGAAGATCATCCCCAGAAAGGGCACTCCGAAGAACAACATCACCAAGGAGACCATGCCAGAGAAGAGGACGCTCAAGAGTCGCACGAAAAAAGGCACCATGCCGCAGAGTACACCCTGAGATCCAGTCAAAATGCCACACCGAATGGTATCAGCAAAAACGCTAAGAGGGCTAGCACGATGGTGAACACTCCCATGAGTGGTAGCAAAAAGGCGAAGATGGCTAGCATGGAGGCTACCACACCCAGTGGTAGCAGAAAAATGCTAATTTGGAGCGAAACACGCTGCTGAGGTCAGGCAATAATGCCAGCATGAAGGAGAACACGCCCAATAGTAGCAGCAAAAGGGCTATTTCAAAGAAGAACACGCCATAGAGGCCAGACAATAATGCCAGCACCCTGGAGCCAACATCCATGAGGGGAAGCAGGAAGGAGATCACACCTAAGAGCGGCATCAAAAAGCCTAGTTTGATGGGGAACAGAACACACATGTCAAGCCCTATTGATACCATCAGGAAAGATTACATCAGGAAGGAAGATGTACACAAGAAGAGCAAGAGGGTTCTGTATAGGCAAGATGAAATAGATTCTGACTGTTGTTTGTCTACTGAACAACCTGGGACGCGTGTGATGACCCACAAGTATAGGGGTGTATCGCAGTATTTTCGAGGGAAGTGAAACCCAATTTATTGATTCGACACAAGGGGAGCCAAAGAATATTTATAAGCCTTAACAACTGAGTTGTCAATTTAGCCGCACCTAGAAACAATCTTGCTCACAGCAGTTTATCAGTAGCAACAGTTTTGTAGTAGGAATAGTAAAGTAGCAGCAATAGTAAAGTAAAGACATCAGTAACAATAGCAGTAAACAGTAGGATTCGAGTGCGGTAGGCATAGGGATGGATGGACGAGCGTTGCATGGACAAGACAATTCACATAGCAATCAGAACATAGGGCAATTGCAGATAAATAAGATAAAGCATCCAAGTACTAGATAATCCTAGGCATGTGTTCCATATATAGTCATACGTGCTCACAATGAGAACTTGCACAACATCTTTTGTCTTGCCAACCCGTTTGCAGCGGGGCCTCAAGGGAACTACAGGCAATTAAGGTGCTCCTTTTAATAGAGCACCGAAGCAAAGCATTAACACTCCGTGAACACATGTGATCCTTGATACATCGCAAATGTATCTATAATTTTTGATGTTCCATGCTTGGTTTTATCCACTTTCTTGTGTTTTGTTCCAACTTTGTAGTACTTTTCATATGATTTCTTGGAATAACCTATTAACAAGAGCCACAGTGCCAGCTGCCTGTTTTTTGCTGTTTTTGGTTCCAGGAAAGTCAGAAAATGAATATTCTCGGAATTGGACGGGACAAAAGCTAAAGTTCCTATTTTAACGGAAGTCATCAAGTGCCAGAATACGAGACGGAGAGGGGCCAGAGGGCGGCCACACCACCTGGCCCGCGCCAGGGGGTAGTGTGGCCAGCCCAGGCACCCCCTCGGCCTCCCCTTCCGACTATAAGATGCCCTCGGGACGTAAACCCTAAGTACCCGATCAAAAAAATCCACAAAAGAGTCTATAGCCACCGTCATCTCCATCCCTAGATCGGGAGGGATCTAATGCTCTTCCCGACACCCTGACGGAGAGGGGAATTCACCCTGGAGGCCTTCTTCATCACCATGCAAGCCTCCGGTGTGATGCGTGAGTAGTTCATCCTTGGACTACGGATCCATGTAGTAGCTAGATGGCTGGTTCTCCTCCTTTGTGCTTTCATGTTTAGATCTTGTGATCTCCGTTCATGATCAAGATCATCTATTTGTAATTCTGCATGTTGTGTTTGCGGGGATCCGATGGATATTGAGATGCTATTTCAGATTGATTATTGATTCTATCATGTCTTTGTTATTTGTGATCTTGCATGCTTTCCGTTGTTAGTAGCTATCTTGGCCAAGTAGATGCTAGCAACTCCAAGAGTTAGTATTTATGCTCGATAGTGGGTTGATGCCTCTGGTAATCTGGGGAAGTGACAAAAATCTCTAAGGTACTAGATGTGCTGTTGCTACTAGGGAGAAAACAACAATCCTTTGTTCATAGAACAATCGTATTGTTTACTTTACACGTAGTTCGTAAAGCAATAATCTGTTGCTTGCAACTTAATACTGGAGGGGGTTCGGATGATAACCTGAAGGTGGATTATTAGTCATAGATGCAGTTGGATGGCAGTCTATGTATAATGTTGTAATGCCCAATCAAGTCTCAAAGGAGTCAAGATGATTAGTATATGCATGTATTGCTTTCTCGGTGTTTGTCAATTGCCCCGCTGTAATTTGTTCACCCAGCATGTTATCTATCTAAGGAGAGCCACCTGTAGTGAACTATGGATCCCGGTCCTCTTTCTTTACATACAATCTATAAACTGTTTACTGCTTTGTGTTTACTTTCTGCAAACTTTTACTTCTTTCCATTCAATACGTTTAATCCTTTGTTTTCCGCAAAACACGGTGAGATTGACAACCTCATCGCAAGTTTGGGACAAAGTTCTGTGGTTGTGTTGTGCAGGTCTCCACGTTGCTACTAGCACCGGTAGTGCGCCCTGCCAAGGCTCAGCTAGTAACACCTTTGGGGTGTTTCCTTGCTCCTACTGGTTTGATTAAACCTTGGTTTCATAACTGAGGGAAACTTGCTGCTGTGCTCATCATACCTTCATCTTGGGGTTCCCAACGAGCTCTACATCAACACCTCCATCTAGCATTTTTCTGGGCGCCGTGCATTGAGCCATCAAGCGATTTTCTGGCGCCGTTTCCGGGGAGTCAAGGACATCTTCACAAGGGGAGTCTCTCATAACCAATCTCTTTACTTTGTTATTTTTGTTTTGCTTAGTTTCTTTTTGCTTTGTTTGCTTGTTTTGTTCTTCAAAAACACAAAAAAAATAGTTTTACTAGTTTGCTTTCTTATTTCAAAAAACACAAAAAAAATTAAGTCTCCTTTAGTAGTCAGCTCTTCCTTAGTTCACCATGTTGATCCCTACATTCACCCTGAAAGACCTTCCAATTGGTAGTGGTTCTATAATTGGGAAAGATAACATTGAAGAATTCTTTAATCATGTTAGTAAGCATGAAGATACTGAGGATAGATCCCTTGCAGAACTTGCTCCAAACTATGAGATTGCTACAGCTTCTTTAATTCACATGTTAGAAGCTAGGTTTGTTAACCTCAACCCCTTAATGCAAGTAATGTTTCTTAAGCTTAAAGAAATTGAGGATCCTGAAAAGAGGGATTTCATTTTAGAAACTTTCTTTAAGGAGTTCTATGATGTTGCCAAGGAAGCTAGGAAAGTCTTTGAACGTTTCAATATGCTAGGCTCATGGGTAGATGTTGTTGGTACACGAGAAAAGATGAACAAAACCGAACCTAATGGGGAGGAACCTAAGATACCAACACCCTTTAAACTAATAGCAATACATGATGCCATAGAAAAGAATCTTGATTGGATTGTTCCTGCAAACCCTTTTGATGAGAATAGTGAACCTAAGAGCATTGAGAGAGGATCCTCTAGAACTTATTTGGATTATATACCTTGCCTTGATGAAGATATTTCTGGTATTAATCTTAATGCTTCTTCATTTGAGAACACTTGATTTTTCCTTGCTTCTTATGCCTAACTTAAAGGCGTTAAAGAAAATTACTTATTGGGAGATAACCCAAAAGTTTTAGATGAGTCTTGGAAGTTATTACCTCTATAATAACCTATCCTTATCCTTTTTATTTGTTTTTTGTGCCAAGAGTAACCTCTAATGAGAGAGAAGTAATGATTGGGAAAGTTGCTGTCCCGAAACAGATTTTTGTGCTTCATCGTAAAAATTCGTGAGAGAGCTCTGTATGTCGGATTGAGCTGTAATGTTTTGTGCTTCTGCCCCAGGTTGTTATCTAATTTTCGTTAGTTCAACACCTTTTGATTTGAGGAACAGAAGGTCTTCGAAAAAATTCGTCTTTACCTGCTGGTCTGTTTTGACAGATTTCTGCCATTTTCTGCATTTGCTTCTTGTTGGTTCCTTTTTGAGTTCTTTTGGGGAATTGATCTTTTTGAGGGAAGTGCTACAATATCTAGTGTTCTAATGGAAGTTTATTTGGTGTTAGAACTGAACCTTGAGACTTATTTATCTTGAGTGCACTAATGTTGCTAATAAAGATCGTGTGAAGTTTTGTATGAAGGAAAAATTTCAGGTGTATGGAAGGAATGAGTAATGAGATGAAGGATGGACAAAAGCTCAAGATTGGGGATGCCACGCATGTCATCCCAAGAAATATCCAAGAAGTACAAGTGTCAAAGCTTAGGGATGCCCAAGGCATCCCCTTCTTCATCAATAAAAATCCCAGGTTTCTTCCAAACGCTTCATTTTTATTGTTTCATGCATAGTTGTGTTTTTCTTGGAGCGTCTTCTTTTTCGTTTTCATTTTGGCTTTTTGTTTGCTTGTTTTGCTTATTTTTCTGAATAAATTGGTTGGACCCCCTCTTTCATACATTGGTTTGCAAATAGTTTGGTTTGGTTTGGAAAAGAGTAGGAAAGTTCATGCTTATGTGGTAAAAAGAGCTCGTTTTTGACTATGGCCTATGCTTTGTCATGCCATGCTTGATATTGTTTTGGCTTATGCTTAGTATTCTTTTCTGTAGCATGACTTGTTATAAACAATTGAGATTGCTTAATGTGCCTTGGATGAATCATGTGTTGTTTTAGCATATTAAAGCATAGTATAGTGGTATTATCCTTTGATGCTTTATTTGGGTTGACTTGGCACATGATCACACCATGTTATGACTATCTCAAGTCACCATAGCCTTTATGATCCTTTAGTTTTCAACTTATAGTATCACTTTATGCTTTGATCAATGATGTTTTGTCGCTCTGCATGATTATGGCCATTATTGCTCTCTTAGTTTGTCGCTCCCAGTCTTTTGCTAGCCTCCACAACAAAGTATGAGTTCCACTCATGCATCCAACTCCCTAAACCAAGTTATTCCAAAGAGTCCACCATACCTACCTACTAGCTTATGCTATTCCAAGTATATTCATGCTTTTGTTTACCTTCCAAATTAAACTTGTTATGAGAAAACTAGTGATTAAATCTCTCACGAACTTGATGGCACACTTTACTTTTTGCCTCTAATAAACTTGAACCATTGGGTCCTTCTTTGTTGCGTATATGCTTGTGCTTTATAAGTTGAAATTAGCAGAACCATGTACCATGGGGAACGCTTTCAACATTGCACTTGTACTTTGTACCCCGTTGATATCATGTTCTTTTGCTTACGGATCCCGGTGGTGTGAAATAAAAGTTGAACTTGTAAGATCATGGAGTTTGTATGTGTGTTAGAGAAACGCCTGGGCCGCTAGCCTAAGCCATGCCTAATCATGGTGGAAACTTGCAGCATCACCATAATGAGCACTCTATGAAGCATCCTCAATAAAAACCTATGCAAATAGCAAATAAAAAGATCGCTGAGATGCTCATTGTCTGCTTGCCTTGTCATTTTGATTCTGGGAAAGCTCCCGTATCATGTGCAAAGGGTACCCCGTTGGCGGTTCTTAATGATACACATATACTTACAATGACAAGAGCTTACTCGTGACTGAAGTTGAGTAGCATGAGGATCGGTCTTCATAAGTGAGGGGCATGAGATTTCGGTTTATAACTTGTCAAGCATATCCTCTTAGTTGTGTCACTTTAACCTTAATCACCTTCAAGATGCTTATGATAGGGGCAATGAGAGCTGAAAGCTATAAGTACCATAATTTTTGGAAGCTCTTTATGAGACTTGAATCCCTACTTCCTTTTACAAAGGCCTTTCTTCCACCATTATATTGAGTCTCCACCTTCTATCTTTATGCACCTACTTTGAGAGCATAGTGGCCATTCTTAGTTCTACGTGCATTGTCCCAAGACTAGTTGATTGATGCATAACTTGTTATTGCTTGTTTTAAACTATTGTATCTAGTCACTCTTATGAACTTTGAAGGTGTCCTATGCATTTATATTTGGTACTCTATTGAGGGACAAGCTGAATACTATTATGCTATGTTTTCTTTATGTGAAACAAACAAACATCTTGCAAAGCATTGTTATTCATGAATCTTTTGTTTGTGCCTTTTCATGTTCCATCATAGTTTCATTGCTTATTGCTAGAACTTTGTCTTTCATGTTATGATTGAAGTACTATGATCCCAGCTTTGAATGTTTTGCAAATACCTTGATCAAGTCTTTGATGGTGCATGTCACCTCAAAAATTATTTCTTTCTTTTTATCACTTACCTACTCGAGGACGAGCAGGAGTTAAGCTTGGGGATGTTGATACATTGCAAATGTATCTATAATTTTTGATGTTCCATGCTTGGTTTTATCCACTTTCTTGTGTTTTGTTCCAACTTTGGAGTACTTTTCATATGGTTTCTTGGACTAACCTATTAACAAGAGCCGCAGTGTCAGCTGCCTGTTTTCTGCTGTTTTTGGTTCCAGGAAAGTCAGAAAATGAAAATTCTCTGAATTGGACGGGACAAAAGCCAAAGTGCCTATTTTTCCGGAAGTCATCAAGTGCCAGAATACGAGACGGAGAGGGGCCAGAGGGCGGCCACACCACCTGGTTGCGCGGCCAGGCCTGGCCCGCGCCAGGGGGTGGTGTGGCCAGCCTAGGCACCCCCTCGGCCTCCCCTTCCGACTATAAGATGCCCTCGGGACGTAAACCCTAAGTACCCGATCAAAAAATCCATGAAAGTGTCTATAGCCGCCGTCACCTCCATCCCTAGATCAAGAGGGATCTGAAGCTCTTCCCGACACCCTGCCGGAGAGGGGAATTCACCCTGGAGGCCTTCTTCATCACCATGCAGGCCTCCGGTGTGATGCGTGAGTAGTTCATCCTTGGACTACGGATCCATGTAGTAGCTAGATGGCTGGTTCTCCTCCTTTGTGCTTTCATGTTTAGATCTTGTGAGCTCCGTTCATGATCAAGATCATCTATTTGTAATTCTCCATGTTGTGTTTGCGGGGATCTGATGGATATTGAGATGCTATTTCAGATTGATTATTGATTCTATCATGTCTTTGTTATTTGTGATCTTGCATGCTTTCCGTTATTAGTAGCTATCTTGGCCAAGTAGATGCTAGCAACTCCAGGAGTTAGTATTTATGCTCGATAGTGGGTTCATGCCTCTGGTAATCTGGGGAAGTGACAGAAATCTCTAAGGTACTAGATGTGTTGTTGCTACTAGGGAGAAAACAACAATCCTTTGTTCATAGAGCAATCGTATTTTTTACTTTACACACAGTTCGTAAAGCAATAATCTGTTGCTTGCAACTTAATACTGGAGGGGGTTCGGATGATAACCTGAAGGTGGATTATTAGTCATAGATGCAGTTCGATGGCGGTCTATGTATAATGTTGTAATGCCCAATCGAGTCTCAAAGGAGTCAGATGATTAGTATATGCATGTATTGCTTTCTCGGTGTTTGTCAATTGCCCCGCTGTAATTTGTTCACCCAGCATGTTATCTTTCTAAGGAGAGCCACCTCTAGTTAACTATGGATCCCGGTCCTCTTTCTTTACATACAATCTATAAAATGTTTACTGCTTTGTGTTTACTTTCTGCAAACTTTTACTTCTTTCCATTCGATACGTTTAATCCTTTGTTTTCCACAAAACACGGTGAGATTGACAACCTCATCGCAAGTTGGGGACAAAGTTCTGTGGTTGTGTTGTGCAGGTCTCCACGTCGCTACTAGCACCGGTAGTGCGCCCTGCCAAGGCTCAGCTAGTAACACCTTTGGGATGTTTCCTTGCTCCTACTGGTTCGATTAAACCTTGGTTTCATAACTGAGGAAAACTTGCTGCTGTGCTCATCATACCTTCCTCTTGGGGTTCCCAACGAGCTCTACATCAACACCGCCATCAAGCATTTTTCTGGGCGCCGTGCATTGAGCCATCAATCCTCACATCAAAGCAATTCCCTCCGGTTATCCCGATTTCTATCACTTCGGGGCCATTGGTTCTGGACAACAACGTGTGTATACAACTTGCAGATAAGACCATAAACAATACTATCATAATGAATCAATAACATGTTCAGATCTGAAATCATGGCACTCGGGCCCTAGT
The DNA here is from genome assembly GCA_916181665.1 of Avena sativa. NCBI lineage: Eukaryota > Viridiplantae > Streptophyta > Magnoliopsida > Poales > Poaceae > Avena > Avena sativa. Next base: position 693,730,283 of record OV702289.1, read on the forward strand.
GACAAACATTAAGCACAACAAGTCGCAACGAAGTCATAAAGCACTAATAAAAGATACTAGGCACCATGCCCTAACAATCTGACGCCATTACATGAACGATCTCATCCAATCCCTACCATCCCCATAGCCTACAGCGGGGGATTACTCACTCATAGATGAGGGAAACATGGATGGTCGATGGAGAAGCGATGGTGATGATGATGGCGATGATCTCCTCCAATTCCCCGTCCGGCAGGGTGCCAGAACAGAGTTTCTGGTGCTGTTTCGTGGAATCTGGTGGTGGTGGCGGAGCGGAACTCCTTCTGGAAAAACATCGAACCTCCCGGAGTTTTTAGGTCAGAAGGCAACTTATAGGCGAAGAGAGAGACCGAGGGGCAGCCTGGGGCGGCCAGACCATGCCCTGGCGCGGCCAGGCCTAGCCCACGCCTAGGGGGGGGGGGGGTGGCCAGGCCCTGGCCCTCCTCCGTCTCGTATTCTGGCTCCGTGAGTCTTCCGGAAAAATAAGCACTTCGGCTTTTGTCCCGTCCAATTTCGAGAATATTCATTTTCTGACTTTCCTGGAACCAAAAACAGCAGAAAACAGGCAGCTGGCACTGTGGCTCTTGTTAATAGGTTAGTCCAAGAAATCATATGAAAAGTACTCCAAAGTGTGGACAAAACACAAGAAAGTAGATAAAACCAAGCATGGAACATCAAAAATTATAGATACATTTGCAATGTATCAACATCCCCAAGCTTAACTCCTGCTCGTCCTCGAGTAGGTAAGTGATAAAAAGAAAGAATAATTTTTGAGGTGACATGCACCATCATAAACTTGATCAAAGTATTTGTAAAACATTCAAAGCTGGGATCATAGAACTTCCATCATAACGTGAAAGACAAAGTTCTAGCAATAAGACAAAGAAACTATGATGCAACATGAAAAGGCACAAACAAAAGATTCATGAATAACAATGCTTTGCAAGACGTTTGTTTGTTTCACATAAAGAAAACATAGCATAGTAATATTCAGCTTGTCCCTCATAGAGTAGCAAATATAAATGCATAGGACACCTTCAAAGTTCATAAGAGTGACTAGATACAAATAGTTTAAAACAAGCAATATCAAGGTATGCATTAATCAACAAGTCTTGGGACAATGCACATAGAACTAAGAATGGCCACTATGCTCTCAAAGTAGGTGCATAAAGATAGAAGGTGGAGACTCAATATAATGGTGGAAGAAAGGCCTTTGTAAAAGGAAGTAGGGATTCAAGTCTCATAAAGAGCTTCCAAAAATTATGGTACTTATAGCTTTCAGCTCTCATTGCCCCTATCATAAGCATCTTGAAGTGATTAAGGTTAAAGTGAACAAGCTATGGTGTACATGCTTGACGAAGTATAAGTCAGAAATCTCATGTCCCTTGTATACGAGGGCCGCTCCTCATGCTACTCAAGTTTAGTCACCAGTAAGTTTTTGTCATCGTAAGTACATGTGTATCATAGAGAACCGCCAACGGGGTACCCCTTGCCCGATGATACGGAAGAATCCCCATATCAAAATGACAAGGCAAGCAGACAACGAGCATCTCAGCAATCTTCTTATTTACCATGGGAATATGGTGCTTTTTTCTCTCTTTCCTCTTTTCATAATCTCATTTTTTTCTCTTTCTCTTTTTTCTCAATATAGGACTCTTTTTTTATAAGAAGAATGCTTCATAGACAACTCATTATGGTTACGCTACAGGTTTCCACCATGTCAGCATGGATTAGACCAGCGGCCCAGGAATTGCTCTAACACATGTACATAACTCCATGGACTTACAAGCTCCCCTTTCATTTCACACCGACAACATCCATATACAAAATAGCATGATATCAACTAGGTACAAGTACCAAGTGCAATGTTGAAAGCGTTCCCCATGAAAGCATGGTTCTGCTAATTCCCAACAAATAAGTGCAAGCATATACAACATAGACGACACAATGGTTCAACTTTATTAAGGGCAAGAAAAGTAAAGTGTGCCATCAAGTTCGTGAGAGCTTTAATCACTACTTTTCTCATAACAAGTTTAATTCAGAAGGTAAACAAAAACATGAATATACTTAGAATAGCATAAGCTAGTAGGTAGGTATGGTGGACTCTTTGGAATAACTTGGTTTAGGGAGTTGGATGCATGAGTGGAACTCATACTTGGTTGTGGAGGCTAGCAAAAGACCGGGAGCGACAAACTAGGAGAGCAATAATGGCCATAATCATGCAGAGCGACAAAACATCATTGATAAAAGCATCAAGTGATACTACAAGTTGAAAACTAAAGGATTATAAAGGCTTATGGTGACTTGAGATATTCAGAACATGGTGTGAGCATGCGCCAAGTCAACCCGAATAAAGCATCAAAGGAGAATGCCACTATACTCATGCTTTAATATGCTAAAACAACGCATGATTCATCCAAGGAACATTAAGCAATCTCAATTGTTTATAACAAGTAATGCTACAGAAAATAATACTAAGCATAAAGCCAAAACAATATCAAGCATGGCATGACAAAGCATAGGCCACACTGAAAAACAAGCTCTTTTTACCACATAAGTATGAACTTTCCTACTCTTTTCCAAACCAAATCAAACTATTTGAAAACCAATGCATGAAAGAGGGGGTCCAACCAATTTATTCAGAAAACTAAGCAAACCAAGCAAACTAAAAACCAAAACGAAAATGAAAAAGAAGACGCTCCAAGAACAACACAACCGTGCATGAAACAATAAAAATGAAGCGTTTGGAAGAAACCTGGGATTTTTATTGATCAAGAAGGGGATGCCTTGGGCATCCCCAAGCTTTGATGCTTTCACTTCTTAGATATTTCTTGGGGTGACACTCATGGCATCCCCAAGCTTGAGCTTTAGTCCATCGTTCATCTCATTACTCATTCCTTCCATACACCTGAAATTTTTTCCTTCATACAAAACTTCACACAATCTTTATTAGCAACATTAGTGCACTCAAGATAAATAAGTCTTAAGGTTCAGTTCTAACACCAAATAAACTTCCATTATAACACTAGCTACTGTATCACTTCCCTCTAAAATATCAATTCCCCAAAAGAACTCAAAAAGGAACCAACAAGAAGGAAATGCAGAAAATGGCAGAAATCTGTCAAAACAGACCAGCAAGAAAGGACGAATTTTTTCGAAGACATTGTGTTGCTCAAATCAAAAAGTGTTGAACTAACGAAAGTTAGATAACAACCTGGGGAAGAAGCACAAAAATTCACGCCTCCAAAATACGTTCATAGATTTTACACGAATGTTTACGGTGAAGCACAGAAATCTGTTTCGGGATAGCAACTTTCTCAATCATTACTTCTCTCTCATTAGAGGTTACTCTTGGCACAAAAAGGAAATAAAAGGATAAGGAGCGGTTATTACTGAAGTAATAACTTCCAAGATTCATCTAAAACTTTTGGGTTATCTCCCAATAAGTACTTTTCTTTAACGCCTCTAAGTTAGGCATAAGCAAAAACTAAAATGGATAGAATAGAAGTAAGCGGAGATAATCATGGTGAAAACATTGTTTTGTTCAATGAAATCCTTTTGTTAACAAGGTTGATCAGCTCTTGTTACCAAAACAATTCCATAGGATACAAAACTTTGTATCCCACTAATGATTATGTTACCTCAACTTTGATAGCAATGGTCCCAATCATAATAGTTTCAAATTTTTCTCTTGGTATGGGACAATATATTTCTCCAACTTGAATGCCCTCAACATGTTTAATTGAATTCAAACCATAAATCCTTTCAATCTTCTTGGGGAAATCGACAGTATGTTCCTTGTCATTAACATTAAAGGTCACCTTTCCTTGATTACAATTAATAACAGCTCCTGCAGTATTAAGAAAAGGTGTCCCAAGAATAATAGACATATTGTCATCTTCAGGCATTTCAAGCACAACAAAGTCAGTTAATATCAAGCAATTATGAGCCACTTGAATAGGTACATCCTCACATATACCAACAGGAACAGTGGTAGATTTATCAGCCATTTGCAAAGATATATCAGTTGGTATTAATTTTTTTAGTTGAAGCCTCTTATAGAGAGAGAAAGGCATAACACTAACTCCATCTCCCAAATCACACAAAGCAGTTCTAAAATAACTGTTCTTTATAGAGCAAGGGATAGTTGGAATCCCTGGGTCTCCAAGTTTCTTTGGAACCTTACCATTAAAAGAATAATTAGCAAGCAAAGTAGAGATTTCTTCATTAGGGATCTTCCTTTTATTCAAGACAATATCCTTCATATACTTTGAATAAGGAGGCAATTTAATAGCATCAGTCAAAGGAATTTGCAGGAATAAAGGTTTCATCCACTCACAAAACTTATTATAGTGTTCATCTTCCATTGACTTGTGTTTCTTATCAGGGAAAGGCATAGGTTTTTGGACCCAAGGTTCTCTTTCACTACCATGTTTCTTAGCAACAAAATCTTCTTTAGTGTATTTAGTATTCTTAGTGTGGTTTTGAGGTTCTTCTTCAACTTTTTCTTCATTAGGAACTTCATTTTCTTCATTACCATTTTCAGTTTCAGCATCAGAGATAGATATACTATTAGGATCTATATCAGGTTCAGAGGGTTCTACAACAATTTTATGTTTCTTTTTTCCTTTTCTTACGAGTAGAACCACTATTTTCAGCTTGTTGAGAATCCAGCTCAATTCTTTTGGAATGCCCCTCGGGATAAAGAGGATCCTGGGTAGCAACACCACTTCTAGTTCTAATTTCATAAGCATGTTTTTCTTTAGCAGCATTAACTAGCAAGTCTTTTTTCACTTTAACGAGTTGATCTATTTGAGTTTGAACCATTTGAAAGTGTTTAACAATCATTTTAACATCATTAGAGGTTCTTTCCACAATATCTTTCAACTCAACAATAGCTCTAGTGTTTTCCATTATATGATTTTGCATCCTTTTATTAAAATTATCTTGCTTAACAATAAAGATATCAAATTCTTCTAAGCATTGATCAGGAGGTTCAGAGTAAGGGATATCACCTTCATAAAAGTGTTGGAGAGAGTGTACCTCAATTGTGGATGAGTAGGGAATAGGCTTACATAATTCTTCTATAGGAGGTAAATTCTTGACATCTGCAGCTTTAATTCCCTTCTCCGTAAGACATTTCTTAGCTTCCTTCATCACTTCATCATTTAATTCAATAACTCCCCTCTTCTTTGATGTTGGAATAGGCACCGGAATAGTAGGTTCAGGTACAATTACTCCAGGTAAAGCTTGTTTAGGAGGAGTCCAATCTTCATAGTTCTTACTTATTTTAGCCATTAATTCCTCAGCTTCCTTAGGAGTCCTATTCCTGAAAACACAATCAGCACAACTATCTAGGTATGTCCTAGATTCTTCGGTTAGTCCATCATAGAATATATCAAGAAGCTCATTCTTAGGTAATGGACTTCAGCTTGTGCATGAATTAAAGCACAAAACCTTGCCCAAGATTCGGGCAATATCTCTTTTTCTCCCTGTTTAAAATCAAAAAGTTCCTGCAAAATAGCATGTCTAGCACTAGGAGGAAAATATTTCTGCAGGAAAGTACTAATCAAGCAATCAGGGCTATCAATAGATCCAGGAGGTAAATTACTAAACCAAGTTTTAGCTTCCCCTTTCAGTGAAAAGGGGAAAATCTTAGCAACAAAGTAAGTACGCATCTTAATATCATCAGAAAACAAGCCACTCATGGTAGAAAGTTCATTCATATGTGCTACCGCACTTTCATTCTTAGTCCCACAAAAAGGTTCTTTCTCAACAATAGCTATGTAAGATAGATTGAGAGAGAAATCATTATCTTTATCTATAATGTTTATGGGAGAAGCAGCAAACTTAGCAATAGGAGACAATTTGGATCTAATAGTACGCCTCTCAAGGAGACTCTTAGCAGCGCTCCTATCATGGGTGTTTTTACATTCTTTAATAAATTCATCGGTCATCTCAACATAACCGTCTTCAATGTCATAACTCTCACTAGACTCAGGTGAACTAACGGGTGTGGTAGTGTCTTCATTAGGAGTTTCAGTATTTCCAGCTATAGTTCTAGCAATTGTAGCATCTAGGAAAGGACCTAATGATCCACTCTTATCAAGCACAGTAGAAGCAACATCATAAGCATCAGAAGTTTCAGATTCAACAGTAGTAGCAGTGTGTGTAGCATGTGTATGTGGTGGTGTAATGAGGTTACTTATAATAGATGGTGAATCAAGAGCAGCAGAGGTGTTCAGAACCGTACCTGTTCTTGTAGTGGATGGTAAAATAGGAAACTTGCCATCACGAGACTTACCCATGATGGATGGATAGCAGCGAACAATAGAGAATCCAAGTGAGCTTGATAAATAAAGCTATACTCCCCGGCAACGGCGCCAAAAAATAGTCTTGATGACCCACTAGTATAGGGGGTGTATCGCAGTATTTTTGAGGGAAGTGAAACCCAATTTATTGATTCGACACAAGGGGAGCCAAAGAATATTTATAAGCCTTAACAACTGAGTTGTCAATTCAGCTGCACCTGGAAACAATCTTGCTCACAGCAGTTTATCAGTAGCAACAGTTTTGTAGTAGGAATAGTAAAGTAGCAGCAATAGTAAAGTAAAGACAGCAGTAACAATAGCAGTAAACAGTAGGATTCGAGTGCGGTAGGCATAGGGATGGATGGACGGGCGTTGCATGGACAAGACAATTCACATAGCAATCAAAACATAGGGAAATTGCAGATAAATAAGATAAAGCATCCAAGTACTAGATAATCCTAGGCATGTGTTCCATATATAGTCATACATGCTCGCAATGAGAACTTGCACAACATCTTTTGTGCTGCCAGCCCGTTTGCAGCGGGGCCTCAAGGGAACTACTGTCAATTAAGGTGCTCCTTTTAATAGAGCACCGGAGCATAGCATTAACACTCAGTGAACACATGTGATCCTCACATCAAAGTCATTCCCTCTGGTTATCCCGATTTCTGTCACTTCGGGGCCATTGGTTCCGGACAGCAACATGTGTATACAACTTGCAGATAAGACCATAAACAATACTATCATAATGAATCAATAACATGTTCAGATCTAAAATCATGGCACTCAGGCCCTAGTGACAAGCATTAAGCAAAATAAGTCGCAACAAAGTCATAAAGCACTAATAAAAGATACTAGGCACCATACCCTAACAATCTGATGCCATTACATGAACGATCTCATCCAATCCCTACCATCCCCATAGCCTACAGCAGGGGATTAGTCACTCATAGATGGGGAAACATGGATGGTCGATGGAGAAGCGATGGTGATGATGATGGCAATGATCTCCTCCAATTCCCCGTCCCGGCAGGGTGCTAGAACGGAGTTTCTGGTGCTGTTTCGTGGAATCTGGTGGTGGCGGCGGAGCGGAACTCCTTCTGGAAAAATGTCGAACCCCCTGGACTTTTTAGGTCAGAAGGCAACTTATAGGCGAAGAGAGAGAGACCAAGGGGCAGCCTGGGGCGGCCAGACCATGCCCTAGCGCGGCCAGGCCCAGCCCGTGCCTGGGGGGAGGGGTGTGGCCAGGCCCTGGCCCTCCTCCGTCTCATATTCTGGCTCCATGAGTCTTCCGAAAAAATAGGCACTTCGGCTTTTGTCCCGTCCAATTCCGAGAATATTCATTTTTTGACTTTCCTAGAACCAAAAACAGCAGAAAACAGGCAGCTGGCACTGTGGCACTTGTTAATAGGTTAGTCCAAGAAATCATATGAAAAGTACTCCAAAGTGTGGAGAAAACACAAGTAGATAAAACCAAGCATGGAACATCAAAAATTATAGATACATTTGCAATGTATCAGCGTGCATACGTAAGACCACCCCATGTGGTTGCAGCAGAACCAACCGAGTGTCTGGGAGAAAACAGAGTTGCTGGTGAGGTAGATTGGGGCAATGTTCTAGTGCATCCGGGTGGAGATGATGGTGCAGCCCCACCCATGGGAGTCAATATGATGTGTGCAGTATTAGGCATTAGAGATTATGGTCGAGATTCTAAATCAGATGAAGAAGAGTGCACTGTAGAGGATCAAGAATTTGGTGATAATGAAATAGACGAGGAGCTTAACGATGAGGTTGGCATTCCAGTCGAAGATTTGGGTGTTGAAGTAGAAGAAATGAAACATGACCACGAGTATCCTATAATTTCGGTCGGCACTGAGTTCAGGAGCATGCATGAGTTCAGGATGTCATTCCGGCATTTTTGTATCAAGGGGGAGTTCGACGTTTATCTACTAAAGAACACTGCTCAAAGGTATGAGGTCGTTTGCAGGTTAACATGGATGAATGGATGGGTCGAGGTACATTGTCAATGGAGGATCACAGCAAGAGCCTTACCCAAGTCGAAGGAAATTAGGGTACTGGGGCAATGAATGCAGCAAACCATTAGAACTTTCTCTCTTTTCACTCTATAACTACAATTGCTATGCAAGATCTTTCTGGCATCGAGTCGGCTCCGCTTATCTTTTAAATGAATCTGTGTTGCAGGTGAACAAAATGGGCCCTCTACACATGTGTCCAACAGGAAGCAAACTAAAATCATCAATGGCTGATATGGAGTGGGTGGCTATACAAGCTATGTCCATACTAAAGGATAACCCTTAGGAGACCGCGAAGAATATTTAGACTAGCCTCGGTTCTAAATACAACATTGTCCTACCGTATTACACGGTTTGGAAAGGTAAAGAGAAAGCTCTAAGGGTCTTGAACAGGGATTGGACCAATAGCTTTAGGATGTTGTACAACTTCAAGGCGAAGGTACAAGCAAGGTGTCCAGGGAGTGTTGTGGAAATTTACACCAAGGCGAAGGTACAAGCAAGGTGTCCAGGGAGTGTCGTGGTAAAATATATTTTAAAAGATTTTTCATGGCACTTAAACCTTGCATCTAGGGATTCAAACATGGCTGTAGGCCATATCTGAGTGTAGACAACACTGTCCTAACTGGCAAATGGAAAGGCTGCCTGTCATCTACCACAACACTTGATGGTCACAACTGGATGTTCCCAGTGGCTTTCGGGCTGTTTGAAACAGAAACAAAGGAAAACTAGGTCTGGTTTATGAGGCAGCTCAGGAGATCAACATGCCACATGGATCCATTGGCTATATCCACGGATGCATGCAAAGGGCTGACGAATGCAGTGAAGGAGGTGTTCCCGCGAGCTCAAGGTAGAGAATTCCATGCCCATATGATGCTCAACTTGTACTCACACTACACAGGCAGCGTATTTCGTTACATGTTTCCTACTGCTAGAGCTTACAAACCTACTAGAAGTGATTATTTCATGAGCAAGATTTTTGCAGAAGCCCCTGAACTTCTGGAGTACTTAGCCATCCATCATTCGCAGCTACGGAAGAGGAGTCAATTCAACCCTGACATCAAAGTTGATTACATAAACAACAACCTTGCAGAATGCCTGAATAACTGGGTGAAGGACATAAAAGTGCGTCCTATTAATATCTTGATGGACAACATACGTGGTATGATCATGAAGCTGTTAAATATAAGGAGAGAGATTGGTAGGAGACTTAGAGGACTGCTACCGCCAGTTGTAAAGCAACTGCACAAGATAAGCCGAGGACTTGCTCATCTTAGGGTTCTCCCGTCAACCAACAACAGCTGTGAGGTAGTCGATATGTCCAAGAGTGGCAAAAGGGATGTTGTGAACATCCAGCTGTGAGAATGCACCTGCTTAGAGTGGCAGCATACCGGGAAACATTGTGACCACGCCTTGGCCTTCTTGGTGAAGAAAAGAACTCTACCACATTCGGATCAGTATTTGTCAGACTACTACTCTATGGAAAAGTTCAGAGCTGCGTACGCTGGATCTGTCGAGCCATGTACAGACCCATCTTAGTGGCCTCAAGTCCAAGTGAGTTTCGAGCTTTGCCAGCCAGTTACAAAAAGGGGCAGAGGAAGACCTCAGGTGAATAGGTTTAAGAATTTTCTCGAGAAGAAGGGTTCAACTTTCTGTGCTAACAAGAAGGGCAAAAATAGATACAAGACCTGCCATCTTATAGGCCATAGAGCAGCGGGTTGTCCCCTTAATGCTCCCAAACCTAGGTATGAGAGGGTACATTCAAAAAAAAAGTTTATAGTGTGTAGATATAAGGTAGTAATCCCTGTACTGTTTTTTTACAGGAAGCGCAATGTAAGAAACAAGACATCCGACTCAGTGATTTTGCTGCGGGAAGAAAACCAAAACGAGTGGAGTGATGATGTTGTACAAGATTCTGGTGCTGATTGGCCTGACTTCCCTTGACCCGGAGATGTAGGGTACGTGAAGGTAAGAAAATTAGCACCCAGGAAGAGGAAGAAGGCATGAAATGAAGAAGCTAGTGGACGTGAAGGCAAGAGGAAGAAAGTTGGCACCCAAGCAGAGGAAGAAGGCTAACAATGTAGAAGACTAATAATGTATTGAACTTGAACCTATATATGTAGTTCGGTTAAACTCTGGAGCTGTGTGCGTGGAACTTGTAGGGCGGAACAACCTGCCTCCCATACTCGGAGTAAAATGTATCGTGACTTGAGGATTGGATACGGCCGAGGCCACTAGTTGAATCCGAAATTGTGACTGTGCCACTACTATCTGAACAATCGCACTACCGGGACCGTGATAGCTGAGCGGTTAAGGGGTCTCCAAAATCGATGGATGTTAGTGGCACAGACATGAATTATTTTTAGGTGCTTAATAAATCCCTGCTATTGGCATTACACTTATGATAAGGTTCTAAGCTGAAAAAAAGTTCTAAGCTGGCTACTACACTCCACGAAGCAGCAACATATTTCAGCTACTGGACCACGACATGGCAACATAAACTGCAAAGGCAACAGATAATGCCCAGATAATGATGAAATTGTTTCCACTATCTGGCCTAATCTTGAGCCCATCTGTCACAACACCTCCCCACTCCTGCCTCCCCTGCACCTAGTGAAGCTCCCGGATCTCTCGCTCCAACGCACGAATCTCCTATTTCTTGTCCCTCATAGCATCACACAGATCCTGAACAAGCTCTTTGTGAAAACCTGTCAGTGCCTTCTCGATCCACACAAACTTGTCACAGCCATTTCCCCTCCCTTCCTGTGAAGTAGATCGAAGGAAACAAAAAAAGAATTACATTACGCTTTTCGGATCCGGTTACCATTGTACCTATAGTAGGAACTTACCGCTCTAATGCTGTAGTTGTTGAAGTTTCCTGCAGTATTTTCGTCGGTCCACAAAATCCATCTCGGCATCTTCTCACCGCACAAACACATCATATCAGCGTAGTAATCGTAGGGCGTCCTCCAGTACCTGATGGGGGCACCCACCTGACGGTGTTGAGCCGACCCTGATTCCGCCCCAGACGAACTGCATGAGCTGCGAGCCATGAGCGAGGGGAGCAAGGGCAGAGCAAAGAGGAGCCTTTGGATGTCAGAGTAGTGGTGCGGTGAAGCATGATTTATCCCCACTTAATAACTCGACCAGAATCCTACTGTCCACATTCGGCTGACAGGTAGGGGACCTAGCGTGCGGACTTGTCAACCAAACCTCGTGCCTTCGTGGTTCAAAGGCCCTCTCACGTGCATTGGATGCAATTTTTTGGCACCTTGCCCGCGTACATATCACTAGGAGGCCTTGCTCAGGAACCAGACACGCCTAGCCCACACTCTTACTCCCTCGAAACTTGTCATGGCTCATGCAGGCAGATCCATCCGCTCCACCGCTCCCGGTCGGGCTCGCCGCGGCGGATCCACCCCAAGATCCTACTATCGCAGTATCAAATGGCCATGGTTTCTTGAGCGGAGCAACGACGCTACATCTCCGAGCTCAGCCCCTCCTACCTGTAGAAGGACAAATGCAACGTCGAGCTCGAGCAGGAGCCGCCAGGCGCGAAGGGGCTCGGTCCATGCCAACCCCGTCCCCTTCATCATTGTGAATTCCGATGTGGAGGACGACGGGGACAAAGCTGTGCAGAACGCCATTGTTGCCTCCTTAGCGAAGGGAAAGCCCCGGGCGGGATTGGATGTCGTTGGGAAGGGCATGACGGTGTCACCAATCGAGGTGGACTCCAATGATAGTGATGTGATGTGGGTTTAGATGTTGTTTAGGCTGGTTGCCAATTTCGGTTGTGTTTAGTGCGAGTACAATTATTGTAATGGGTTTGGCGAGCTATATTGAGAAATATGTGCAGTAGCAGCGTGTAAGTGCTTCCACTTTAGAAATTGTGTTTGTGCCATTGGCATGTTGCATTATCCACGTACATTACATGTAAACAATCCAACAAAAATTAGATTACAACCATCAAATGGTAGTGGCAGGAGGGAAGAGAAGTGGGGACAGTGGCTTTGAGGGGAAGGAAGAGAAGTAAGGGGACGTGACACTGGCAGGTGGGCCCATGGAACATGTGACACTGACATGCGGGAGCACGCGGTATTGCCAGTCTGTCTAGGGCAAGCAGACTTTGAAACATGACAACAACAAGCTGATGGGACCAATAACTCGTCAAATTATAAGGAGTACTAAAAAACTACAGCTGGGGTACATTCGCACAACACGTATGCTCTATGCACCTGAGAAGCATCGCTTAAGTCTAATAGTAACGACAACATAAGTACTACATTCCCTGTCGGTCTTCTCGATACAAATGTAGAAATGCATCTACCTATTCAGTCCAGCACCGACAAGGTACTCAAATGGCACACATAGGATCAACCTTAGGTCCGCATACTCCACCTCCCGCGGTGTCGGGCAGCTCGGTGCCTCGGCTAGCACAAGAATGCTATCGGACGATAGCGGCTGGGCGTTCGCCCACATGCGCACCGTGTATAGGGGCCAGACGCATGATACCGACCTAACGCATACTGCACACATGAAGGTGATCCTAGCTCTAGTTCCCGGAACACCGGCGGTGATGGTCAGGACGAAAACAGAGCCGTCCTCCCCTAGAAAGTTAGCCGGCAGCGTGCTGAGTCAGTGAACGACACCTACTCTTGGAGAAGTTGGGCGTGGCCATACGATATCCTAATCACTTCGATCAAGTGCTCCTCTGCAAGGTGGACGACAAGATCTGCCGGCGGGCCGGTGTAGTTGTAGCCCAGCTCCGTGCAGGACCACACGTTGTGTGGGCACGCCAGATCATGGTAGGAGTAATGGATTAAAGCATCCTAGGTGGGAGCACATGAGCACGAACGCCGTTGTGAAGTTGCGTGTGAAGATCTCCAGATTCTTGGGCTGCAGCATCTGCCACATCTGAAGTTCGTCGAGAAATCGGATAAAAGATCAGTAGTTAGATCGGCAAATAGCAGGAATATGTAAGATAAATTCAAATGTTTGTAAAATTATTTCTTAGCATGAAGGTAGCGACCCGAGAATCAGCGGCTGTCGTCCGGGCAAGGCGCACGAAAGCCGGTGGCGTCATCTGGGCACAGTGACGTGTGGTGGAGGAGGGGGGCTATGGAGTAGACGTGCTCACTCACGAGCTCTATGATATTACTAGTAGGCTATAGGGGAGTGGAAAGAATACTAATATAAGTGGAAATGTAAGCGCGGCCAATCATGTCAAAGAACAGCCTACTCACGGATCGCTCTTACGAAGAACCATCTTATTCGTCCACGAGCCCCAATCGAACGGCTGCAACAATCAGATCAGCCAACAAGCTCTTCAGGGGGCGGGCCTTCTAGAAGACACGATCTAACGACCACCATTAGACGCGATCTAACAGGCACCATGAGTGTTCATTTCATAAACCACATGGATCCATATGTGGTTAATGAAAAGAACCCACATGCAATGACTCTAGTGGATCCATATGTGGTTCATGAAAATAACACACATGCAATGACTCTGGTGGATCCATATGTGGTATGTGAAAAGAACAAACAGGCAATGACACTGGTGGATCCATATGTGGTTTGTGAAAATAACAGACATGCAATGACTCTAGTTGTCGTTCATGAAAAAGAACACACATGCAATGACACTGGTGGATCCATGTGGTTCATGAAAATAACACACATGCAATGACTCTAGTGGATCCATGTGCTTTATGAAAATAATATACATGCAATGACTCTAGTGCCAGTTTAGGATAAGAACACATATGCAATGACTCTAGTGCTGGTTTAGGATAAGAACACACATGCAATGACTCTAGTGGATCCATATGTGGTTCATGAAAAGAACACACATGCAATGAGTCTAGTGGATCCATGTGTTTTATGAAAAGAACACACATGCAATTACTCGGGTGGATCCATATGTGGTTTGTGAAAAGAACACACATGCAATGACAGAGGTGGATCCATGTGGTTTGTGAAAAGAACACACATGCAATGACTCTAGTTGTGGTTCATGAAAAGAACACATATGCAATGACACTGGTGGATCCATGTGGTCCATGAAAATAACACACATGCAATGACTCTGGTGGATCCATATGCTTTATGAAAAGAACATACATGCAATGACTCTTGCTGTGTTTTATGAAAAGAACACACATGCACTGACTCTAGTGCTGGTTTAGGATAAGAATACACATGCAATGACTCTAGTGGATCCATATATGGTTCATGAAAAGAACACACATGCAATGACTCTGGTGGATCTATATGTGGTTTGTGAAAAGAACAGACATGCAATGACTCTAGTGGATCCATATGTGGTTTGTGAAAAGAACACTCATTCAATGACAGTGGTGGATCCATGTGGTTTATGAAAAGAACAAACATGCAATGACACTAGTGGATCCATATGTGGTTCATGAAAAGAACACACATGCAATGGCACCGGTGGATCCATGTGGTTTATGAAAAGAACACACATGCAATGACTCTAGTGGAACCATATGTGGTTAATGAAAAGAACAGACATGCAATGACTCTAGTGGATCCATATGTGGTTTGTAAAAAGAACGCACATGCAGTGACATTGGTGGATCCATGTGGTTTGTGGAAAGAACAGACATGCAGTGGATCCATATGTGGTTAATGAAAAGAACACACATGCAATGACACTAGTGGATCCATATGTGGTTTGTGAAAAGAACACACATTCAATGACTCTAGTTGTGGTTCATGAAAAGAACACACATGCAATGACACTAGTGGATCCATATGTGGTTCATGAAAAGAACACACATGCAATGGCACCGGTGGATCCATGTGGTTTATGAAAAGAACACACATGCAATGACTCTAGTGGAACCATATGTGGTTAATGAAAAGAACAGACATGCAATGACTCTAGTGGATCCATATGTGGTTTGTAAAAAGAACGCACATGCAGTGACATTGGTGGATCCATGTGGTTTGTGGAAAGAACAGACATGCAGTGGATCCATATGTGGTTAATGAAAAGAACACACATGCAATGACACTAGTGGATCCATATGTGGTTTGTGAAAAGAACACACATTCAATGACTCTAGTTGTGGTTCATGAAAAGAACACACATGCAATGACACTAGTGGATCCATATGTGGTTCATGAAAAGAACACACATGCAATGGCACCGGTGGATCCATGTGGTTTATGAAAAGAACACACATGCAATGACTCTAGTGGAACCATATGTGGTTAATGAAAAGAACAAACATGCAATGACTCTAGTGGATCCATATGTGGTTTGTAAAAAGAACACACATGCAGTGACATTGGTGGATCCATGTGGTTTGTGGAAAGAACAGACATGCAGTGGATCCATATGTGGTTAATGAAAAGAACACACATGCAATGACACTAGTGGATCCATATGTAGTTTGTGAAAAAACACACATTCAATGACTCTAGTTGTGGTTCATGAAAAGAACACACATGCAATGACACTAGTGGATCCATGTGGTTCACGAAAATAACACACATGCAATAACTCTGGTGGATCCATATGCTTTATGAAAAGAACAGACATGCAATGACTCTAGCTGTGTTTTAGGATAAGAACACACATGCAATGACTCTACTGGATCCATATGTGGTTCATGAAAAGAACAAACATACAATGACTCTGGTGGATCCATATGTGGTTTGTGAAAAGAACAAACATGAAATGACTCTGGTGGATCCATATGTGGTTTGTGAAAAGAACACACATGCAATGACTCTTGTTGTGTCTCATGAAAAGAACACAAATGCAATTACACTGGTGGATCCATGTGGTTCATGAAAATAACACACATGGAATGACTCTGGTGGATCCATGTGCTTTATGAAAAGAATACACATGCAATGACTCTAGTGCTGCTTTAGGATAAGAATACACATGCAATGACTCTAGTGCTAGTTTAGGATAAGAACACACATGCAATGAATCTAGTGGATCCATATCTGGTTCATGAAAATAACACACATGCAATGACTCTAGTGGATCCATGTGTTTTATGAAAAGAACACACATGCAATGACTCTAGTTGATCCATATGTGGTTTGTGAAAAGAACACACATGCAATGACTCTGGTTGATCCATGTGGTTTATGAAAAGAAAAAACATGCAATGACTCTGGTGGATCCATATGTGGTTTGTCAAAAGAACACACGTTCAATGACTCTAGCTGTGGTTAATGAAAGGAACACACATGCAATGACTCTAGTGGATTCATATGTGGTTTGTGAAAAGAACACACATGCAATGACTCTAGCTGTGGTTTAGGATAAGAACACACATGCAATGACTCTAGTGCTGGTTTAGGATAAGAACACACATGAAGTGACTCTAGTGGATCCATATGTGGTTCATGAAAAGAACACACATGCAATGAGTCTGGTGGATCCATATGTGGTCTGTGAAAAGAACAGACATGCAATGACTCTGGTGGATCCATATGTGCTTTGTGAAAAGAACACACATGCAATGACTCTAGTTGTGGTTCATGAAAAGAACACACATGCAATGACATTGGTTGATCCATGTGGTTCATGAAAAAAACACATGCAATGACTCTGGTGGATCCATGTGATTTATGAAAAGAACACACATGCAATGACTCTGGTGGATCCATATGTGGTTTGTGAAAAGAGCACACATGCAATGATTCTAGTTGTGGTTCATGAAAAGAACACACATGCAATGACACTGGTGGATCCATGTGGTCCGTGAAAATAACACACATGCAATGACTCTGGTGGATCCATGTGGTTTATGAAAAGAACACACATGCAATGACTCTAGTGCTAGTTTAGGACAAGAACACACATGCAATGACTCTAGTGATGGTTTAGGATAAGAACACACATGCAATGACTCTAGTGGATCCAAATGTGGTTCATGAAAAGAACACACATGCAATGACACCAGTGGATCCATGTGTTTTATGAAAAGAACAGACATGCAATGACTCTGGTGGATCCATATGTGGTTTGTGAAAAGAACACACATGCAATGACAGTGGTGGATCCATATGTGTTTTATGAAAATAACACACATGCAATGACTCTAGTGCTAGTTTAGGAAAAGAACACACATGCAATGACTCTGGTGGATCCATATGTGGTTTGTGAAAGGAACACACATGCAATGACTCTAATGGATCCATGTGGTTTATGAAAAGAACAGACATGCAATGACTCTAGTGGATCCATATGTGGTTTGTAAAAAGAACACACATTCAATGACTCTAGTTGATCCATGTGGTTTATGAAAAGAACAGACATGCAATGACTCTGGTGGATCCATATGTTGTTCGTGAAAATAACACACATTCAATGACTCTAGCTGTGGTTAATGAAAATGACACACATGCAATGACTCTAGTGGATCCATATGTGGTTTGTGAAAAGAACACACATGTAATGACTCTAGTGGATCCATGTGGTTTATGAAAAGAACAGACATGTAATGACTCTAGATGTGGTTCATGAAAAGAACACACATGCAATGACACTGGTGGATGATCCATGTGGTTCATGAAAATTACCTACATGCAATGACTCTGGTGGATCCATATGTGGTTTGTGAAAAGAACATACATGCAATGACAGTGGTGGACCCATGTGGTTTATGAAAAGAACATACATGCAATGACTCTGGTGGATCCATATGTGGTTTGTGAAAACAACACACATGCTATGACTCGGGTGGATCCATATGTGGTTTATGAGAATAACACACATGCAATGAACTCTAGTGGATCGATGTGGTTTATGAGAAGAACACACATCCAATGAACTCTAGTGGATCCATCTTGGCATAATTTGATATATGCCATGATGTATTTCATTGTACAAGACACTCACTTTCCATTTTTATACTACTCAGTTTTGCCCTTGGTTTTTTGATACTACTCAGTTTTGCCCTCTCTCTCTTTCGTAGAAGCCCAAATCTGTGTCCACTTTGTCTGCTATGCCCAGATTGGTTGTCACAGTTGTCACGCAGATGGTGCGCACCAACCGTTGATCCTGTGTGATCCAATGTGGATCATTGCACACATCGTGATCTTCACAGTACAGCGCGAGACAACATGGACGTCTCGCTCAGCAAGACATCTACAAGAAGGAACACGAAGCCGTCCATGGAAAAAGTTGTCGAGTGGTCATGTCACGTTTAATCTAGTATGCAAAGGCTACAAGTCTATTACACGTCAAATGGTCATCCATGAACCATGGGCTATACCATTTTTACTACGCAGCGTCCCTACACTCTCACTTTCGATAGCCCCCCACCACACGAACCTTCCACGCGGTAGCCTGATGGCTCAAAATATATCGAGCTCATTGGGGAACCCCAAGTGGAAGGTATGATGAGCACAGTAGCAAGTTTTCCCTCAGTTATGAAACCAAGATTATCGAACCAGTAGGAGCAAGGAAACACCTCCAAGGTGTTGCTTCCAACTTGGAATCCTGCACAACACAACCATAGAACGTTGCCCCCAACTTACAGTGAGGTTGTTAATCTCACCGGTTTTGCTGAAAACAAAGGATTAAACGTATTGTGTGGAAGATAGTAATTGCTTTGCAGAAAGTAAATAGTAAAATAGTAAATAGATTGTAGATTGATGGTAAAAAATGGACCGCGGTCCATAGTCCACTAGAGGTGATTCTCCTTAAGATAGATGACATGTTGGGTGAACAAATTACAACGAGGAAATTGACAGACACCGAGAAAGCATACATGCATATACTAATCATCTTGACTCCAATGAGATTTGATTGGGCATTGCAACATTATAGATAGACAGTAATCCAAGTGCATCTATGCCTAATAATCCACCTTCAGGTTATCATCCGAACCCCCTCCAGTATTAAGTTGCAAGCAACAGATAATTGCATTAAGCAAAGTGTGTAAAGTAAACAATACGATTGTTCTACAAACAAAGGATTGTTGTTTTCTCCCTAGTAGCAACAAAACATCTAGTACCTTAGAGATTTCTGTCACTTCCCCAGATTCCTAGAGGCATGAACCCACTATCGAGCATAAATACTCCCTCTTGGAGTTGCTAGCATCTACTTGGCCAAGATAGCTACAAACAACGGAAAGCATGCAAGATCACAAATAGCATAGACATGATAGAATCAATAATCAATCTGAAATAGCTCCTCAACATCCATCGGATCCCCGCAAACACAACATGTAGGATTACAAATAGATGATCTTGATCTTGAACGGAGCTCAGAAGATATAAACATGGTAGCACAAAGGAGGAGAACCAACCATGTAGCTACTACCTAGACCCGTAGTCCAGGTATGAACTACTCACGCATCACACCGGAGGTAGTCATGGTGATGAAGAAGGCCTCCTAGATAATATCCCCCCTCCGGCACGGTGCTGGGAACAGCTTAAGACCCCTCCCGATCTAGGAATGGAGATGGCAGCGGCTACAGACTCTTTCGATGGAGTAGCAGGGGGCCCACACCCCTGGTGGCGTGGCTACGGCTGACCGTGCCGCCACCAGGTGTGGCCACCCTGGTTCCCCTCTTCGTCTCCCCTCCGGACTCCG
This sequence comes from Avena sativa, assembly GCA_916181665.1. Taxonomy (NCBI): domain Eukaryota; kingdom Viridiplantae; phylum Streptophyta; class Magnoliopsida; order Poales; family Poaceae; genus Avena; species Avena sativa. The sequence continues at coordinate 693,750,235 of OV702289.1, forward strand.
TGTCGCTTCGGGTAAAATATTGACTTTGGCTTTTGTCCGGTCCAATTCCGAGAATATTTCCTTACTAGCTTTTCTGAAACCAAAAACAGCAGACAACAGGCAACTGGCACTCTGTCATCTTGTTAATAGGTTAGTTCCATAAAATGTGTAAAAATACTCCAAAGTGTGGACAAAACATAAGAAAGTAGATATAAAACAAGCATGGAACATCAAAAATTATAGATACGTTTACAACGTATCAACATCCCCAAGCTTAACTCCTGCTCGTCCTCGAGTATTTAAGTGATAAAAAAGAATAATTTTTGAGGTGACATGCACCATCATAATCTTTATCAAAGTATTTGTAAAACATTGATAGCTAGGATCATAGTACTTTAACATAGCATGAAAGATATAGTTCTAACAATAAGACATAAGAACTATGTTGTAACATGAAAAGGTACAAACAAAAGATTCATGAATAACAATGCTTTGAAAGACGTTTGTTTGTTTCACATATAGAAAACATAATGAGAATGGTATTCAGCTTGTCCCTCATAGTGTAGAAAAACATAAATGCATAGGACACCTTCAAAGTCCATAAGGGTGATTAGATACAAATAGTTTAAGAACAAGCAATATCAAAGTTATGAATCAATCAACAAGTCTTGGGACAATGCACATTAAACTAAGAATGCCCACTATGCTCTCTCAATAGGTGCATAAAGATAGAAGAGGGAGACTCAACATATAAGTAAAAGAAAGGCCCTTCATAGAAGGAAGAAGGGATTCAAGTTTCATAAAGAGCTTCCAAAAATTATGGTACTTATTAGCTTTCAGCTCTCATTTCCCCTATCATAAATATCCTTAGGTGATTAAGGTTAAAGTGAACAAATATGAGGATATGCTTGACAAGTTATAAGCTGAAAATCTCATGCCCCTTACTTATGAGTACCGTTCCTCATGCTACTCAAGTTTAGTCATAGGTAAGTTCTTATCATTGTAAGTACGTGTGTATCATAGAGAACCGCCAACGGGGTACCCCTTGCCCGATGATACAAAAGATTCCCCATATCAAAATGACAAGGCAAGCAAACAATTAGCATCTCAGCAATCCTTTTATTTCCTATTTGCATATGATTTTTCTCTCTTTTTTCTCTCTTTCCTATTTGCATAGGTTTTTTATAGAGGATGCTTCATAGATTGCTCTCTATGGTTATGCTACAAGTTTCCACCATGATTAGTCATTGATTAGACCAGCCGCCCAGGTGTTTCTCTAACACATATACAAACTCCATGAGCCTTACAAACTCTCCTTTCATTTCACACCGCCGGGATCCATAAACAAAAGAACATGATATCAACTAAATAAACTGCAATGTTGAAAGCGTACCCCATGATAACATGATACTTCTAATTCCCTACTTACAAAAACACAAGCATATAAGCAACACAGATGGGCACAATGGTTCAAGTTTATTAAGTGCAAGAAAAGTAAAGTGTGCCATCAAGTTCGTGAGAGATTTAATCACTAATTTTCACATAACAAGTTTAATTCGGAAGGTAGATAAAAACATGAATATACTTGGAATAGAAAATGCTAATAGGTAGGTATGGTGGACTCTTTGGAATAACTTGGTATTATTTGGAGTTAGATGCATGAGTGGAACTCATACTTGGCATGGAGGCTAGCAAAAGACAGGGAGCGACCAACTAAGAGAGCAATAATGGCCAGAATCATGCAAAGCTACACAACATTATTAATTAAAGCATAAAGTGATATTACAAGTCGAAAACTAAATGATCATAGGGGCTATGGTGACTTGGTATAGTCTTAACATGGTGTGAGCATGCGCCAAGTCAACCCAAATAAAGCATCAAAGGAGAATACCACAATATTATGCTTTTATATGCTAAAACAACGCATGATTCTTTCAAGGCACATTAAGCAATCTCAATTGTATGAAACAAGTCATGCTACATCAATAATCACTAAGCATAAAGTCAAAACAATATCAAGCATGACATGATAAAGCCTAAGTCATAGTCAAAAACAAGCTCCTTTTATACCACTTATAAGCATGAATTTTCCTACTCTTTTCCAATCCAAATCAACCTATTTGAAACTATGTATGAATGCGGGGGTCCAACCAATTTATTTAAGCAAACTAAGCAAACGAAATCTAAAAACGAAAACAGAGACGCTCCAAGAACAACACAATTGTGCATGAAACAATAAAAATGAAGTGTTTGGAAGAAACCTGAGCTTTTTATTGATGATGAAGGGGATGCCTTGGGCATCCCCAAGCTTTGACGCTTGTACTTCTTGAATATTTCTTGGGGTGACACGGGTGGCATCCCCAAGCTTGAGCTTTTGTCCATACTTCATCTTATCACATTGTTCTTCCCTACACTTTAAAATTTCCTTCATACAAAACTTCACACAATCTTCATTAGCAACATTAGTGTATTCAAGATAATAAGTCTTTTGGTTCAGTTTCAACATAAGTAAAACTTCCATTAAAACTCAAGATACTGTAGCACTTCATTTAAAAAGTTCATGGTATCAAAGAGAACTCAAAGAGAAAGAGATTAAGAGGCAAATGCAAATAATGGCAGAAATCTGTCAAAACAGACCAGTAGGTAAAAACCAATTTTTTCGAAGACCTTCTGTTGCTCAAATCTAAAAGTGTTGAACTAACTAAAGTTGGATAACAACCTGGGGAAGAAGCACAAAAAATTACAGCTCAATCCGACATACATAGATGTTTCACAAATTTTTACAGTGAAGCACAAAAATCTGTTTTGGGACAGCAACTTTCCCAAATCTTACTTCTCTCTCATTAGAGGCTACTCTTGGCACAAAAACCACACAAAAATGATAAGAAGAGGTTATTACTGATGCAATAGCTTCCAATAGTCAACAAAAGACTCCTAAAGAAATTTGGGTTATCTCCCAATAAGTGCTTTTATTTAACGCCTTTGAGCTAGGCATAAGAAGCAAGAAAAGAATCAAGTATTCTCAAATGAAGAAGCATTAAGAGCAAATTTTGTTTTAATAGGAGAGGCAAGGAATCTTCTCTCTCTTCTTAGGGAAGTGTTATATACCTTTCTTGAGTGGGAATTGATATTTAATGGTGCCTTCTTTCATATCAATAATGGCACCAACAGTTCTAAGAAAAGGTCTTCCCAAAATAATAGGACAAGAAGCATTGCATTCAACATCCAAAACATAGAAATCAACGGGGTCATAGGCATTGTTAACCATAAAAAGAGCATCATTACTACTCCCCACGAGTCTCTTTTTAGCATTATCATCAAGTTGTACATTTAAATAACAATCTTCCAATGGTGGCAAATCAGGCATTTCATAAATCTTTCTAGGAATAATAGAAACACTACTATCAAGATCACATAAAGATTTGAGATCAAAATCATTCACTTTCATATTAATGATGGGTTCCCAACCATCTTCTAATTTCATAGGAATAGAAGCTTTATTTTTCATCTTTTCTTCTTTAATTTTTATGAGAGCATCAGTAATGTGTTTTGTAAAGGCCATATTCATAGCACTAGCATTAGGACTTTTAGCAAGCTTTTGTAGGAACATAATTACTTCAGAGATATTGCAACCATCAAGATAAAAATCATAATCACCATCTAAAGTAGTAGAGCTATTGTTTCCCATATTTCTAAGAATTTTAGCATTTTTCTTAGAGAAGGTTCCATTGGTTTTATGTATTGTTGTAGAAGGAAATTCATGTGGTTTACTAGCATTAACATTAGTGGTGGTGATAGTAGAAATACTAATATTTCTAGCAATTTCATCTTCTCTTTCCCACTTAGCATGCAATTCAGCTAACAGTCTAACATTTTCATCAATTCTAACTTGTATGGCATTAGTAGCAGCAAAGGGATTTTCAGTAGTTTCAGGTTAAGCAGCCATTTTATTCAAAGAAGATTGTGCTTCAGACAATGATGCTATATTTCTTTCAGCATTTGAATGTTTTTCCTCAATAGTTTTATTGAAAGCAGTTTGTTTACTAATAAAATCTTTAAGCATGACTTCAAGTTCAGAGGGTGCACTTCTATTTTTGTTGTAGGAATTTCCATAAGCATTACCATTATTGGGAGGATATGGCCTATAATTATTATTTCCAAAATTATTTTTATAGGCATTGTTTCTAAAATTATTATTTCTAATAAAGTTCACATCAACTTGCTCTTTTTGAGCAACCAAAGAGGCTAAGGGAACATGATTTGGATCAATATGAGCTTTCCCATTAACAAGCATAGACATAATAACATCAATTTTATCACTCAAGGAGGAGGTTTCTTCAACAGAATTTACCTTCTTACCTTGTGGATCCCTCTTAGTGTGCCATTCAGAATAGTTAACCATCATATTATCAAGAAGCTTTGTTGCAGCACCCAAAGTAATGGTCATAAAGGTACCTCCAGCAGCAGAATCCAGTAGATTTCTTGAAGAATAATTCAGTCCTGCATAAAAGGTTTGGACAATCATCCAAGCAGTCAGTCCATGAGTGGGACAATTATTTACCTAATATTTCATTCTTTCTCAAGCTTGAGCAACATGTTCATTATCATATTGTTTAAATTTCATTATTTCACTTCTCATAGATATAATCTTAGCAGGAGGATAGTATTTTCCAATAAAAGCATCTTTGCATTTAGTCCAAGAATCAATACTATTTCTAGTTAGGGATAACAACCATTCTTTAGCTTTTCCTCTCAAAGAGAAAGGAAACAGTTTAAGCTTAATAATATCTCCATCTATATCCCTATGTTTTTGCATCTCACAAAGTTCAACAAAGTTATTAAGGTTAGCAGCAGTATCTTTAGTGCCTACACCAGAGAATTGTTCTTTCATAACAAGATTGAGCAAAGCAGGTTTAATTTCAAAGAAAGTAGCTTTAGGAACAAGTGGAGCAATAGGTGTGCACATAAAATCATTGTTATTGGTGCTAGTGAAGTCACACAACTTAGTGTTTTCAAGAGTATTTTTTTTGTGTTTTTAATATAAAGAAGTAAACTAGTACAACTAATTTTTTGTGTTTTTATTTAAGAAACAAGCAAACAAAGCAGAAAATAAACTAAGCAAAACAAAAAACAAAGTAAAGAGATTGGTTATGAGGGACTCCCCTTGTGAAGATGTTGTTGACTCCCCGGCAATGGCGTCAGAAAAAGTGCTTGATGGCTCAAAATCTATCGAGCTCGTTGGGGAACCCCAAGAGGAAGGTATGATGAGCACAGTAGCAAGTTTTCCCTCAGTTATGAAACCAAGGTTATCGAACCAGTAGGAGCAAGGAAAAACCTCCAAGGTGTTGTTTCCAACTTGGAATCCTGCACAACACAACCACAGAACTTTGCCCCCAACTTATAGTGAGGTTGTCAATCTCACCGGTTTTGCTAAAAACAAAGGATTAAACGTATTGTGTGGAAGATAGTAATTGCTTTTTAGAAAGTAACTAGTAAAACGGTAAATAGATTGTAGATTGATGGTAAAAGAATGGAATGAGGTCCATAGTTCACTAGAGGTGATTCTTCTTAAGATAGATGACATGTTGGGTGAACAAATTACAGCGGGGCAATTGATAGACACTGAGAAAGCATACATGCATATACTAATCATCTTGACTCCTATTAGATTTGATTAGGCATTACAACATTATACATAGACCATAATCCAAGTGCATCTATGACTAATAATCCACCTTCAGGTTATCATCCGAACCCCCTCCAGTATCAAGTTGCAAGCAACAAATAATTTTATTAAGCATTGCGTGTAAAGTAAACAATACGATTGTTCTATGAACAAAGGATTGCTGTTTTCTCCCTAGTAGCAACATCACATCTAGCACCTTAGAGATTTCTGTCACTTCCCCAGATTACTAGAGGCATGAACCCACTATCGAGCATAAATACTCCCTCTTGGAGTTGCTAGCATCTACTCGTCCAAGATATCTACTAGCAACGGAGAGGATGCAAGATCATAAATAACAAAGACATGATAGAATCAATAATCAATCTGAAATAGCATCTCAATATCCATCGGATCCCCGCAAACACAACATGTATGATTACAAATAGATGATCTTGATCATGAACGGAGCTCACAAGATATAAACATGGTAGCACAAAGGAGGAGAACCAACCATCTGGTTACTACATGGACCTGTAGTCCAGGGATGAACTACTCACGCATCACACCGAAGGCAGTCATGGTGATGAACAAGGCCTCCAGGATGATCTCTCCCCTCCGACAGGGTGCCGGGAAGAGCTTCAGATCCGTCTCAATCTAGGGATAGAGATGGCGGCGGCTACAGACTCTTTCGTGGAATTTTGATCAGGTCCTTAGGGTTTTCGTCCTAGGAGGATTATATAGGCGAAGGGGCAAGGTCGGTGGAGTACTAGGGGGCCCACAAACCCTGGTGGCGTGGGTAGAGCTGACCGTGCTGCCACCAGGTGTGGCCACCCTGGTTCCCCTCTTCGTCTCCCCTCCGTACTCCGTGTCGCTTCGGGTAAAATATTGACTTTGGCTTTTGTCCGGTCCAATTCTGAGAATATTTCCTTACTAGCTTTTCTGAAACCAAAAACAGCAGAAAACAGGCAACTGGCACTATTGCATCTTGTCAATAGGTTAGTTCCAGAAAATGTGTAAAAATACTCCAAAGTGTGGACAAAACATAAGAAAGTAGATATAAAACAAGCATGCAACATCAAAATTATAGATACGTTTATAACTTATCACAGCTGCGGCTAGAAAAGCTGCCTGCTGGGGCCCTTGAGGATGCGTAAACGTCCCTGCATTAACAACCCAGCCTATTAGGTCCTCCATTCGCTCTCATCCACTCCTCTCGCTTCCTTATCTAGCAAAACCCCACAATCCTCAACATACAACCACAACCTTCTCCATGAAACAAGTGTGCGGGCATCGCCACCGGGGTGGTGCTTCCTATGGTAGATCTAGAGGAGCATCATGCAGCACAAGGCGAGGAGGACGTGCAGTTCAACCCCTTGGGGGACTATGTGCTCGGCGGTGCTGACGACTTCGGAGGCCCCGATGAGGGCATGGAGTTTGACGAACACGCTCTGCTCGTGTACCCGGAGATACATCTATTTCTACATGTTTCATATTTTCTGCTCGAGCTTAATCTACTCCTGGATTCATAAAAATATCTAGTCCTAATGATTAGATGCACCGTACAAACCGGTATATGGAGAGATCTAGTCTATTATGAATGAATCCACATTATTTATTTATTAATAAGTTATCAAGAACTCAAACCACATTAATTTTAGGAGCGAGCTAGGGACACAACCATAATGAATTGCTGAACCTGTATAAATATGTTATTATATTGAAAGTAACTTGGAATGGTGGGAGGCATATATATTTATTATTTTGCTCATTTCGGTTTGCATTTCATACATTACAGGTAGATTCAAGTGAGATGGACTCTAACAAGGAGAATAGGGACAACAAGAGCTACCATGTCATGAAGAAGCTCAAGAGCAGGAGAATCCCTTTCCGCACTCGACTTGGGGAGCTTAGGTGCCCTTTTTGTAAGAAAGGAGTCAACCCAAGGATTGCCAGCTTGATTCTGCATGTGGTTGGCATCGGTAAAAGCCCGACTAGTAAACACAAGTCGGTGACCAAGGCTAAGCACGCTGCTTATGGAAAATTCTTGAGGGAGTATGTCAAGACCGGCCTCGTGTCCCCTTACTTAGGAATCAACAACTTCTAGCAGACCAACCCCTCACTGTGCTAGCCCGACCACTAATAATGTTTAATTCTCTTACCGTTTCTAGACCCTTAAACTATGTGGTGCGTTGAAACCTCATGCTTTTCCACCGACACGTATGTTGCAAAGTTGCTTGATCGTGCATGCTTACACCAGTGGCCTACCCAGAAACTTCTAGGAGCATGGGCAAACGAGCTTCAATTTGGCAAATTCTGGACAAAATCACCAAATTAAAGAAAGGAAATTGCAAGCTTTGCGCAATCGTCAAGCATGAGCGGCTGGGCGGCTGCCCGGGGTGTAGGGATGCTAGGTCCACGTCTATGCTTACACTTCCCTTAAACTTGCTGGGAATAATAATCACAAATAGTTGTACACTTCCTTCTGTCCTGTCATGTTACGTCGTGTCAGCACCGCGCACCCGCTGTAGATCGGCAATGGGATGGTTGTCTCCATGACCGGTCTCTGCCACGCCAAAGCCACGTCGCACACCCGTCCCATTGCCTACCGGGCACGACCGCCGAATTTAATTGCTAGGATCGGAAACCAACGGTGCTCGCCTGGTCAAACTTGCTTCCGCTTGGGTATGACCAGAATATTGGTAAACACAATTTACGACGCACGCACACCCCTTTTACGCATCGCCTTCCGTCTCCACAGCACAACACTGTGCAAAAATCCCCAACTCCTTCTGCCGCCACCGGCGCAACCACCGCAAGAACCATCGACGCTGCTACAGGCACCGCCTCTGCCGCGCCATACAACCACAACAGATCACTCCACTGCCACACCTAGTCCCAGCCACCGTTACCGATGCTAGGCCACCGCTGCCGCATTAGTTGCTGCCATGGGCACAGAGTATGACGTGTTCAGCAACGGGAGCGACTTCACCGACGTGTACACCATCACCGCCCATGGCACCACTGAGCTGATGGTCGTCCACATAAATGCGTCAGCGGAGGTCGCCAAGGTCATCGCAATGTACGAGCAGTGGCTATAGGAGACGATGGACATGTACAAGATCGTTGGCCTTGACCTCGAGTATACCGGAGATAGGAAGAGGGCGGCACTTTTGCAGCTATCCATGCGCAACCACTACCTCCTATACCATGTATGCAGGGCCAACTGTGTATGCCCAAAGCTTCATGAGTTCCTGCACAGGAGGGAGATCTACTTCGCCAACGTCGACATCAAGAACAACACTTCGAAGCTAGAGCTAGATCTCCTCGTTCATGTTATCAATCATGTTGATCTCCAACATTTGTGGAGGTACCCAGATGATGATTCGGGGAAAGCCGGCATGGCTAGACTCGCTGCCGAGATCATTGACCACGAGTACGCCGGCATGAAGGTCGAGTTCCCGAAGCACCTACACGAGCGATGGGAGTGCAGGCACTTGAATTACGTTTTTTTCAAGTACGCAGCCAGGGACGCGTATGTCTGCTACGAGATGCTCAATAGGATCTGGTGGATGGGTGAGTGTGTTGTTTACCACTACTAGTTTTGCATTCCGTTCGTAGTTTTATCTCGCCTGGATTTTATCTTGCATGTATTTTCTAAGCATTCTGTGTGTAAGAACTGAGCTCGTATGATCCCTGTGCTATTAGGTAGTTAACATGTATGAATTACATTTCCCCCTTTTGTATGCTCAACATTCATACTTACAAATTATGTCTGTGCCCTTTGCATGCAGTAGAATCTAGAACTACCATGCATAAGGTGGGACCCACAAGATCAGATGTCGTTTCCACAAAAGGGCACAGTTTCTATTATAGCAAAGGATACAGTCATAACAAAACACAGATTATAGTTCGACAAAGATAATACACAACAGTTCGTAATTTCTCACACATAGTACTTCTGAAATAACATGTTTTCATAAACATAACAAGCCCCATACAAACACAACAATCATGCACTAAAAGTCTACATCCAAGCTTGTTGGAGAAGGCAACCGATCCCAGGATGCCTTCGGTCGCTTGCCCCGACTTGTAGATTCCTCTACACTCCGGCATCTGGGACAAACAACTTGTCTTGTTGGTGGTTCAATGGTCCAATGCCTAGAACGAAAATTTACAATCTGGCGGTCCAGCTCGTGGCTAACATACCCGTCAATTGCAGCATACTTCAAATTAGGTTCAGAAAGCGACTTATCCTCCTAGTAATCATGCCCTAAATGCCTCCACCAACATTTCAGCAATTTGCCCTTCATGTCAGCGTACCACGGGTCGATGAGTTCGGCGGCAAGATCGGCCATCCCGGTCCTGCTGCCCTTCGTCCCTGGGATCCAGTAAATTTTTTGGATGTCCACTCTGCACTCCTTTGGGATTTTAATGTTGACAGTCGGGCTTTCAAGAAGTCTAGTGTCATTCATGATGTGAACACTAGTAAATGTTACCTACTGGTTCACGAGAAAGTCATGAAATAGTGACCTAATCCTTTCGCCCCACCTGCATGAAAATGAATTCAAACTAATAATATAGCAATAACTTTTACAAACAAACGGTTTAGGAACAAAAAGACATCAAAGTCTACCTGTTCCCATCAACCCCCATCTCGCAAAAAGGATGGCATACGAGGACGTGCCCCTTCATGGAGAGTTGCACCATGGCGATCCTACGCTAATCGCGGCTTTACTCGAGGGCGAGACCTACGAACCTGCTTTCTTCGAACCGCAACCAACTCTTGTAATTATTTAGAGTGTTCTTCACCGTCCGAGGGTCGGTGGTGTAGAAGACATTGATCTTCTTCCCGCCATGTACTTCTATGTTGAAGTACGCAGTCACTTGCCTGCCGTCGTTTTGGACATCCGAGAAGTCCATGACTATAGGCAAGAGGGAAAGGATAGGGAGGACGAGGGTGATGCTGTGGCGGAGGAAATGGATGAGGCTGTGGAGGAGAGAGACGATGAGGTTGTGGAGGAGGAAATGAGACAGAGAAGTGAAACTGCTTACTGCAAGATTGGAACCGCCCTTACTAATATCTGGAATGGTGCATGGCCATTCGTAGTAGGGTGTAGGTGGAGAAAAACGACGGTTTTACACATCGACACTAGCGCTGCCTGAAATTTGTTCTGCGCCACTTGCATGTAGTGGAATCGAGGTCTACCATGCATGATCCAAGTCAAACGTAGTCACGTTTGCGCGTGCCGACCTTCACTCACTGACAGGTGGGCCCCACATTTTTCTCTCTTATGATTTATTTTTTCACTTCCTCTAGACGGCTTCGGTGTGTGCCCTCAATAATTATGCCCCCTTCCTTGTCTTCCATGCAGACGAGAACCAGCAGCGGCGGTTCCTCACTGGATCACTCCCTACTCGAACAACTTCCCCTCCCTGATTCGATCCCCTCTCGAATCCATCCACCTCCTTATCACAACGCCTCCATTAATCTGCCAGATTCCAGACTCCATTTGCCGCTATGGGTAGAGCTTGGGGTAGCAGCAGGCTGAAGCGAAAGGTAGGTGACATGGGTATACCCTACAGGTACTCGATCTTGGTATATACGGCCTGAATATAGCGGAAACCCACAGTGTCGCCAAGGCCCAAATAGAGAACTTGAGTAACCTACGGACTCTCGATTGCTTGAGGAGCAAGAAGAAGCTAAAGATAGAAAGTTCAAAGGGGAAAACCCTAACCTGTAACCGACTCGACCTGCTACCCGAGACCTAGCCTAACTATATAAAGGCTAGGAGGGGGTGGTGAGGAGGACACACACAACCCTAGTTTCCACAACCCTCGCTAGATTGCATCTGCGCACCATTGTAATCTTTGATTCCTTTGTTAATTCCACGAGCAGACAAGCAGGATTAGGGACCTCTACGAGGCCTGAACCTGGGTAAATCTTTGAGTCCCCTATGTGCTTGTTTGCTAGCCGATTGATGCTTCTAGCGCACCCTCCTTCTCTAAAACCCAAGTCCATAACAATGGGCATTGATGAGTTAAACCCTCATCAATTGGCGCCGTCTGTGGGAATTGGGAGTGCTTATGTTGCGGCTTCTTCGGCCCCATCAACTGCGATCTACAACTCCGCAACAGCGGAGATTCGCCAGCTCTTCGGCGCGTTCGACTTCACCGTCCATACGCCGACCACTCGCCCAGCTTTCGAGTCCGTGGGCGACGGAATTAGCCTGGCGATCGGGAGCTTCCGCTTCCATGTTGGTCAGATGGGCACGCTTCGCATGCCTGACCAGCCGACAACACCATCGATTGCTCCAGCATCATGGTTCCCTCCGCTAATCGGCACCCTCAGCGAGCTCAATGCCTCGACAACAGTCGAGAATATGGATAGCGACAACAGTTGCGAGTCCGATCCGGGCGATCTAGCAACTGAAGGTGGAGCCTACGGTTTCGGATCTGAAAGTTGTGGGAGCAGCAGCTTCCCCAACCACTTCATGTGCAACGTCATCAACGCGGGCGCCTCCTCCTCCAATCGCGACAACACGGGCAATTGTGGCAATGAAACCGACCCGCTAAACGGCGGTATACCTAATGGCGGGCCACCCAATGGCGGACCACCCGACGGTGGCCCTACCAACGGCGCTCCCGTCAATAACGGAGGGGCAGCCGACCCCCCCATGGTGAACGAGCAAACCGGCGAACGCGTTGTGATCAGGCTCAATGATCTCGAGTGGGCCCGCTACCGAGAAGCCCTGCGACACCACCCTCTGCCTTTCGGCTCCCCACAAGAACTATTGATGGGCTACCACTGGCTCCTGAAAGAGGAATATAAATGTCAACTGCAAACAATCACGCAACTCGAGGCGCGTAAAAAGGCGGCAGACGAGTCGAGCCTCCGACGAGCTAGGCTCTCCTCCCATGGAGGATCCTCCTCCAAGTGCAACGAGTATATCGCTAACAAGAGGCGATCTCGAATGGTCCACCTCACTGAACAAGAACGTGTGGAAGCCGCAAAGGTCCTTGACTTCGGCTCCATGACGGTGGATACGCGTGGCAAGGTGCTTCCAAAAACGCCGCAAGCTGCGGTAACGGTGGCCACCATGTACCTCCGCAACAACCAGTCGCTAGCTAGAGATCGTCGAGCTGCCATGCACCGATCTACGATTGCAGACTTGGGGTTAATCGAGGCCGCTCTCAACAAGGAGCCGACACCGGAGCCGAAGAAAGGCAAAGCTCTGGCAAAACGCTATTCCTCACCCTCATCCAGTGATGACAGTCACGATCTATCTCGACGCCGCCGCTTCCGGTGACACGACCACGACTACGACGCGCGTGATGACATCACGCAGCGCAAGATCGATAAGTCAAGGGCGCGACGCGCCCGGTCGACTGACTCAGAAGACGAAGACGTGGAGCTCTGTGGCGCCAGATGCTTCAGCAGGGCCATCAGGCAAAAGCGAATGCCTAAGGGATTTAAGCTCCCATCAGAGAACCCAAACTTTGACGGTCTACAGGACCCGAAAATCTGGTTAGAGGACCATATCTCCTCTGTCAGCCTCCACGGTGGGAGTCGAAGCAAGGCTATGCAATGCCTGCAGCTACAGCTACAGGGCGCCGCCAGGGCATGGCTCAACAACCTCCCACGCGGATCCATTCGCAGTTGGGAAGAGCTGGTCTACAGCTTTGTACGCAACTTCAAGGGCACCTAAAAAAGGCCCGTGTCAATCGAAGAGCTGAGGTGCTGCCAACAAAGGTCGGCCGAATCATTACGCTCGTACATCCAGAGGTGGTCCATCATCAAGAACTCTCCAGAAAATATCTCGGAAGATCGCACAATCGATGCATTCAACGGTGGCGTTCGCCGCATAGAGCTCAGGGAGGAGCTGGGCCGCTCGAAGCCCAAAACCATTGACCACCTGATGGAAATTGTGAATCGGTGGGAAGATGGAGAAGATTCGGTGAAGAATCGCGTTCACTCTAACGATGAAGCAGAACTCGAACGCAGACGTGACCGCCGAAGCAAACATCGAATGCGCATCTACGATGACCGTGACGACGTCAACATGGTCGTAGCCGGCTACACCAACAGACGCGACGACAACCGCAATAGCGGCTACCACAGCGGTGGACATCGCGACTCCGGGAAAACCACGCAAGTATGGTAGCGTCGCACTCGCAACGAAACACCAGCAACATCCATTGAGGATAAGTTGTCCGGGCCGTGCACCGTGCACTTATACATCGGCAAGCATGACGGCAAAAAGAAGTCGAGCCACCTCCTCAAAGACTGCCGCGAGTTCCTCAAACTCCATGAGGGTCTGGCTCGGATGAATCGCGACGCGGTCAACAGGGGCTATGGAGCCGCCCCAGGCGCTGTGACACATGGAGCTCCTCCACCACCACCTGGACCACCGCCAAACGCGGCTACGCCCGACCAGCATCACGGAGGCAAACCGTATCCACGGGCCATGGGCACCATGATGATCCAAAAGGGTCGCCCCTCCAACCGGTTGCAAAAGGCCATCACTCGCCAAGTGAATCTGGCGACAAACTAACCACCTTCCACCACTGAGTACGTCAGCGGAAGCGACTCCTGCATCACCTTTGACAAGCGCGACCATCCGTGCTAGGTACCTCGTCCAGGCCACTGTCCCCTTGTACTAGAGGCACAAATTGGAGGTTTCGACATGAGTCGCGTCTTCATGGACGGCGGAAGTGGCATCAACCTTATGTTCGCAAGTACCTTTCGAGCAATGAGGATCCCTCTGACCTGCCTAGAGGCGTCGGACACAACATTCCATGACATCGTCCCAGGCAAGCGCATATACCCCTTGGCAAAATCAACCTCGACGTCATCTTTGGCACGCCGAAAAACTTTCGACACGAGCGCATCGACTTTGAAGTTGTCGACTGGCCCTCACAGTACCACTACATCCTCGGACGTGTCGCGTTCGCTAGGTTCATGCAGTACCACACTACGCCTATCTCTAGATGAAAATACCAGGCCCTAATGGCGTCATCACAATCAACTGGAGCTTCGAGAGGTCCGACAGTTGCGACAGGGAGTTCAACAGAATTTCCTAGTCCTTCAGAATGCAGGAAGAGCTCGCGAGACTGAAGGAGTCGATAGACAATGGTATGCCTCCCCTGAGCCGGCCAAGTGCACCCAACCTATCCTTCGACTCATCAGTGCACACGAAGAAAGTTCAGGTCCACCCATCGGATCCCGCCAAGATGGCCCTCATCGCCAACAGCTTGAGTCCTGCATAGGAACTCGCGCTCGTCGAATTCCTCCATGAGCACTAGGAAATCTTCGCCTGGTGTCCAGCGGACATGCGAGGAGTTCCCAGGGAATTCGCCGAGCACGCACTCAATGTCAACCCAGACGCAAGGCCAGTCAAACAAACAATTCGGTGACTGTCGGAACCAAGAGCAAAAGCAGTCGGAATGGAGATTAACAGACTCCTCGACGCCAAATTCATACGCGAGATCAAGGAAAGCACTTGGCTCGCCAACATGGTGCTAGTACCAAAAAAGGACACGGATATCCTGCGGATGTGCGTGTATTTCACCTCTCTGAATAAGCACTGCCCAAAGGACCAATTTCCGCTGCCACGAATCGACCAGATCATCGACTCCACCGCGGGACGTGAGCGCCTCTGCTTCCTCGACGCCTACTCAGGCTACAATCAGATTCGAATGAAGGAGGAGGATCAAGAGAAAACGGCGTTTACAACGCCTTCTGGTGTGTTCTGCTACAACACAATGCCCTTCGGGCTAAAAAACGCAGGAGCCACCTACCGGTGGTGCATGCAGGCTTGCCTCAAGAACCAACTTGGTCACAACATCCAAGTCTATGTTGATGACATTGTAATCAAGACCAAAGAGGAAGCCTCACTAATCGACGATTTGCGCGAAACCTTCGCCAACCTCGACCGCTACCGGATCAAGCTCAATCCGGACAAGTGCACCTTCGGCGTACCATCTGGGCAACTACTCGGGTATCTCATCTCCACGAGAGGGATCGAGGCGAACCCAAAGAAAATAAAAGCCATACTAGCCATGGAGAAGCCGAAGAACATAAGAGGCGTCCAGCAGCTAGCTGGACGAATCACGGCGCTCAGTCGATTCATCAATCGAATGGGCGAAAAGGCACTGCCCTTCTACCAACTTCTCCGCAAAGCTGACAAGTTCGAGTGGACCAATGAGGCACAGAAAGCATTCAAAGACCTCAAGCGCCTACTATCCACCTCGCCAGTACTGGTGACCCCATGCGAAAGGGAACCATTGTTGCTGTACATCTCCACCACCAACCAGGAGGAAAACAAGGTCCACGGGGTGTAGCGCCCAGTCTACTACCTCAGCGAGGTACTCATGCCAACAAAGCAGCGGTACCCACACTACCATAAGCTGGCGTACGGCATCTTCATGACAGCTCGGCAACTGCACCACTACTTCCAGGAATACCCAATCGTGGTAGTCAACGATGCCCTGCTTGGGCATATCCTCAACAATCCCGACGCCACCGGACAAGTCGCGCTTTGAGGAATCAAACTGTCTCCACGAGACATTACATATGAAAAACGCGAAGCAATCAAGTCGCAAGTCCCCCTGACTTCCTCGTGCACTAGATGGAGAACCAGCTCCCTGAAAAACTAGATATGTCCTACCTCTAGACAATGCACTTCGACGGATCCAAGCAAAAGGACGGAGCGGGCGCAGGTGTCATACTGACATCGCCCCAGGGAGACAAGATGAAATATATCCTGCGAATGCAGTTCACCGCCTCCAACAATGAAGCTGAATACGAGGCCCTACTGCACGGGATGAGGATGGCAAAAGCCTGCGGTGCCAAGAGGCTCATAATATATGGCGACTCCAAGCTGGTCGTCAACCAGACAATGCACGAGTGCGATGCACTGAACGACAACATGATCGCCTACCGCGACCTCTACGACACACTCAAAGGGGACTTCGACGGTTGTGAGCTGCGGCACATAGGCCGTGAAAGCAATGAAGAGGCGGACACACTCACCAACATTGGCTCTACCTGCGCCCCCATACCACCTGGGGTATTTCTCGAGCGCATCTGCGAACGCTCCATCAAGCCAAAGCCCACAGAGAAGAAAGGAAGCGCAACAACGGACTCGGGGGCTGCGCCGCCCAATGAGCCAATGGCACTCGATGACCTGGAGCTTGACACAGGACTCGAAGGACCAATGAGCATCATGATGATCGAGCCATCTTGGACTCAACCATACATCACATACCTTCTCAGCAAAAGGTTACCGGACGACCCGACTGATGCACGACACATTGCGCGGCGATCCAAGGTATTCGCTGTTATCAACGGCGAACTATACAAGCGTAGCATCACAGGAGTACTCCAACGGTGCATCTTCAACGCCGATGGAAGCGCTGTCCTCCTCGACATCCATGAAGGGACTTGCGGGCACCACGCTGGCAGTCGAGCCCTCGTCGCCAAAGCTCTACGAGCTGGATTCCACTGGCCTACGGCCATGCGTGAAACCAAGGACATCGTCCAAAAATGCAACGCTTGCCAGCGATTCGCGGACAAGCCACACACACCTGGCGCGTAGCTCCGGCCAATTCCATTGGCCTGGCCCTTCGTGCAATGGGGACTTGACATGGTCGGCAAACTCCCAAAGTCATCACGAGGAGGCTATGTCTACCTCCTGGTCGCAGTCGACAAATTCACCAAGTGGATAGAGGCCATGCCAGTGACTAACCAGTCAGGATACAGCGTAGTCAAGTTCATCGAGTCCATCGTGTATCCCTTCGGAGTGCCACACAGCATCATCACGGACAATGGGACGAACTTCACATCCAAGGAGTTCCAAGAATTCTATGAAAATTTTGGAATCAACGTAAGCTACGCCTCCGTAGAACATCCACAGACCAACGGTTAGGTCGAAAAAGCCAACGGGCTCGTCTGCGGCGGTGTCAAGAAGCGACTTCTTAGGCCACTCGAACAAGCCACAGGCTGCTGGCCAGACGAGCTGCAATCGGTACTCTGGAGCCTACGCACAACTCCAAACAATGCCACGGGGTACACGCTGTTCTTCATGGTGCACGGGTCTGAAGCGGTGTTACCCGCGAAGTACGATACAAAGCACCACGAGTGGTCGTTTATAGCAAGCAGGAATCAACTCTTGCACTCGAATACTCTGTCGGCCTCCTTGACGAGGCACGAGAAATCACCGCGGAAAGATCAACGATCTACCAGCAGAACCTGCGCAACTACCACAGCAGAAGGCTACGCCCCAGGTCCTTCGACGAAGGAGACCTGGTCCTACGACTGAAACAACAAGGGCATCTGAAGCTCGAGTCCCCCCTGGGAGGGACCATACGTGATTACATAAGTAATCCCAGGTGGCGCCTATCGCCTTAAAGATTTTGAGACAGGAGTCGCATACTCCAACCCCTGGAACGCCACGCAGCTGTGGCGCTTCTACCCCTAGTCGTCTTTTATTTTTTACATTGCAAATAAGGCTACTCAGCCAAGGATACTTAGCCACACATTGTACCCCGTACTATCCTGCGAATAAATAAAGCTAAGTGCCCGAAAACTCTGTATTCCGTTTTATTTTTGCAAATTATCCACTCGGGGGCTGCGCCACCCTATACACATCTGTTCTACGAACTAACGCGATATCCTGAGTAGCTGATGTACCAATCGAAAACCCTTGACAAACACCAACCCAGTTGCAACGCACCTGACAGGTTGGCAAGGTGCTGAGATAGACACAAGTCAGACTAACGAAAAGGAATCGCATAGTGCAATGCACTCGCAAAACATACAAGCTCTTATATACATCAATGTCAATCAATTATACACAACATATATATATATGAACTTTACAACACTAGTGCAACTATGTGCAGGGTACAAACTAAACTACTGTTGCAACAAAGAAACATTGGTCTGCTCCTCGAAGAAGTCGACGATTTCCTCCGCTGGGTGATCCACCGCCTAGTAGTGAGGAACCATGTTCCAAGTCGAACCTACTGGCGGCGCTGGTGGTCCGGCCGCCATTTCTGCAACATCCACATCAGGCCGATGCATTTGTACTAGCGATAGAGCAGCCTTGGCACCATCCACTAACTGTTGCCGTACACACTAGCGAACTGCACTCAAGTCTTGAAATTTGGCAAGAAGGGCCAGCAGGCTCGATGGAACGACGTCCAGCGGGAACATCGTCTGATAAATATTTCTCAAGCACGATTGCGACTTCTTCAGGAAGTGAAGCACTCGCGACGCACGATCCTACAGGGTCGCAAGTGCGATTGCGCGATCATGATCCACCAAGAAGTATCCACTCGCCTGAAGCTGCTCTTTGGTCAGATCGTTCATGCGAATGGCAATCCTATCCTTCTCATCCTGCGGATGGCATGCACTGACAACTATTCCAAGCAAAGGCAAAAGTATGAAGACAACGAACTATTGCGGGTGACTACAAGAAAAGGATAAGGAAGAAGAAAGCTAACACTTGAATTGGTCGCCCAGCTGCGTTACCTCCCCTAGCAGATATTGCTCTCGGGCGACGGCTTTCTCTGCCCTCGACTTCCATACATCCGCGTTACCACGGAGAACATGCAGTTCGCGCTCCAACTGCTTCACACGGTCATGGAGTCGCGAGAGAAGAGACAGTTCATCTACCCTTGATCGCGACTGCGCCAAAGTATCATCAGTAGATGGCATATTCCGAGGTTCACTCGAAGGACAACTCGATGTGCCGTATCACAAGTCAAGCAAGAGACAATAAGAAGACTAAGGCGATGCATAGACAAAAGACTCCATTGCATTCAAGCATAAGAAAGTATCAACAGATACACTCGCCAAAGGCATGTTCCAAACAAAAGAGACATGCTATTTAACTATTACAGACACGACTATTGAGGAGCAACCGGCTTCTTCGACTTGGACTTCGGTTTTGGGAGCCTCATCGAGTCTGTGGCGGTATCAGACGCCACAGACTTTCCACCGGCCCCTGACGCCGCAGCCTTCGCCGCCTTCTTGGCTCATTGCAGTTCCTTAGAGTACTTTGCAACTGTATTGATCAGTTGTGGCCTGTACTTGCCATAGGCAGTTGCGAAAGGAGCAAAGACTACCTGTTGGCCATCCGTGCTGACATGCATTGCCTTGGAGACCGCTGTAGGATCAACCTCGACTCCATGGGCTTGAACCATCGCGAGTGACATCGAAGCGCCAGCCGCACGGAGGGAGTTCTTGAAGCCTGCAGGAATGCCTCCGGCAAGGGACTCCACCAGATCATCCATATTCTCGATTAACTCAGCCTTGGGCGCCAGCTCCTCACGGAGGCGACTGAGCACGCCCTTGCCCTTGGTTAGCGTCCCCTGAACGGTAGCACTACGATCTTCGACTACCGAGATGGCGCCCACGAAGGCATCATCACAACAAAGTGCCTAGGCATCGAAGCTCAGACCGCTGGCATCTACACAAGAATCAAGCATTGGCACAAAGGTTAGCACAACAACACATTCGAAAGAATGAACCTGGGTAAAAATCCAGACAAGGAAATACCCGAGAGAGCCTTGGCAATCGATAGAAGCTGTTCTTCGAACAACTTCTCCCTAGCGTCGATGGAGGTGCGCAGATCCTCTTCGTGTTTCCGCGACTCGTCATGTCCTGCGACTGCCTCATCGTGGCTCTTCACCGCCATGGCGAGCGCTTTTTCAAGGGAAGCGGCGTCACGAAGGAGCGCATTATGCTCAACTGTGAAACAAACAAAGATAGATTGTCAGTCGAATATATCACAAGGATGAAGAAGAAAGAGCAAAAAACACTCACTTTTAACCACGTTATGGCGATTGTCCAGCATCGCATGCTGGCGACCCATCGCAAGCACCTGCTCCGCCAGGCGAGCGACTTCCTTCACAACAACCTGCGACAAGAGAAGCAGTAAAGGATCAGCAGATGATATGGATGAAACAATTCGACTGCAAAATTAGAAGAAGCAACACTACACGTACATGATCCTCCAATGGCTCCGAAGTCGATTGACGCACAGTCGTCCGGATAACCATTTGGTGCTCCACATCGTGGGGAGAACTTGATGAATTATGCCCAGAGTGGGCCGCCAATGGAGGAGAAGGAGTGCGCTCAGCCACTTTCTTGGCCTTGGAGGTCGCGACTCCTGATTCCTTCAAAAATTGGACGTCGCCAGAAGATGACGACGCCGGATGACTGCAGAACAAAAACAACATCAAGATAATGCAATGCCAAAGAAGAACCAAAAGGAAGACTCGTATACTTACCAATCGAACTTGTCAAAATCAAAGGTTTGATCCCCCGACTCTAACGACGACTCCTTCGGCAGCCGCATCTTCTTATGGGAAGACGATGCCATAGAGCTCACAAGAACGGTAGGTATCGGCGACTCTACACCAATAGCTGCACCTTCTGGAGTCGAAGGAGATGATGCATCTAAATCCTTGCTGCGCGAACGCTTGCGAGTGTCTGGGCTACTCGACTCGGGGGCTTCCTCCTCCACATCCGATGGGATGGTCGACTCCGACTCGTCCTCCTCCAAGGCTTCACGAGGAATAACCCCCTCAGGAAGAGGGGGCATACAAGGTGACACCCTCCAATCCTGCATATGGGAAACAAGTTAGCACAAGTCAAGGAAACAGAAGCATTTGACAAACAAACTACTTCATAGCACAACTGTACCTCAGGAGGAGGATTAGTAGCATCGAACGGAGGCACGAATGGTTCACTAGGGAGCACATCCTTGGCGGTGTACTTGGTGAGCAGTCACACCCTCTTATCTATTTCACTCGCGGAAATGCCATCGAGAGATACGCGAGTGACATCGTCCGTGCCAGCCCACTAGAACATAGGGTGGACTATGGCCTGCAGGGGCTGAACGCGGCAGCGTAACCACGTGCGGATAAAGGCGCAACCTCCCTCTTCTTTACCCATGCGACTCTCGAGGTCTCAGACGCGCTCGTACAGCACATCTGTCTCCGGGGACTCGCCGGGCATCACTATGTTCTTCCAGGAGCGCCTCCTCTTGCACGGCGTTGCGGGATTGAAGGGCGCGAGTCCGAAGTGGTCTCCGTCGGCCTTCTGGTCACGGATGTAGAATCACTTGTCCCTCCACCCTTGGACGAACACCATGCGTTTGATGTCGAAGTACGTGATGGAGGAGTCGACGTGGATACCGCAGCCGCCTACATCATAGACTATGGAGCCAGACGTCGACTAGCGCTTCAGCTTGAAGATGCGTTTGAAAAGACCAAATTGTGGCTCGATTCTGAGCCAGCACTCGCAAAGAGTAATGTAGCAAGCTACATGGAGGATGGAGTTGGGGGAGAGCTGATGCAGCTAGAGCCCATAGAAATAGAGAAGGCCCCTGAAGAAAGGATACAGGGGCAGCGAGAGACCGCGGATGATGAACGCTAGGAACATCACCCGAAAACCGGCAGGAGGACAAGGGGTTACCTCACCACCGGACACGCGAGTCAGCGATCGTGGAAGATAGAACTCCGCCTTGGCGCAAGAGACGGAGCTCAAAAGACTTGATCACGAACGCGCGCCATTGGTGACGCGAGTGCCCGCCCTTCTTCTTTTTGGTGACGGCAGTGCGGGTGCCCGCAGCAGCGGAGCCGCCCTTCTTCTTGGCAGCAACAATGGTGGCGGCGGAATCAGCCGCGGCACCTCCCTTCTTATTCCCCATCTCGCGGTGGCGGTGTGACCGGCGAAAGTAACTGGGAAATACGCGGAGCTGGTCCAGTGCCACGAGAAGGATGAACTCTAAGAAGCAGAGGAGCAGCGGCAATGGCGACGGAGGAAAAGGCAGAGAAAAGAGCAGATGGGAAAAATTACCATCGCAGTACTGCTACTTAACCCTTGGAAGATGTAATCCAACGGCCAACAAAAACCCTATCAGACGTGTGGCTTCCATCGTGATCGACACGTGGAGGCCCCGAAGCACGAACCGTCCCCCACTACCCCCATTACACGTGGAAATCGAGGAGGCGCAGTTAAAACAAAGATTATGCACACCTGGTCAAGTCAGAGTCAGAAAATGGGACCCATCGCTCGTCACGTCCCGTCAAACCCGCTCATGCGGGCAACTGAGGTCATCACATTGTCAGCACTGATGTCATCCAAAATTGAGCAACAGAAGACTTCGACTACTTTCGTCCTTGCTCGAGTCTTCGACTCCACCAAGCACTCAGGGGCTACTCCCATAGGGAGCGCTGGTCATGCACCCTATGATTTTTCTTTTTCTCTTCTGCAGGAATATAGACATTCAAAGCATAGCCAGCCACTCGAATCCGCGATTCGACTATGGATGTGGGTTACTCCCATAGGGAGCGCCAGAAATAAATTCGACTGAAACAAGAAAACAAAATACGACAACAGTCGCAAAAGTTCTTTAGTCCCTGCCTGAGTCTTCGACTCAACCAGGCACTCGGGGGCTACTCCCATAGGGAGCGCTGGTCGCGCACCCTATGATTATTTGTACATCGTACTGTGTGTCGATAACATCCACACTTGAAACTTCTGGCGACACCGCCTCATGATTTTTACCTACAAAGAGACTGCATCTCTTGGGTCACCCGAATCATCTCCGTGATGATAAAATTCGGATGCCGCGCTTGCAGCATGAAGGTAAGAACTGAATAAGGCCTGGCAACGCATTTGCTGCGCACTACCATAAATATATCTGTGCCTACAGGCACGATGAACACGCCTTGACGGACGCGTCGAGTGCTCACACCCATATACTGGAATTTGACTCCTGTAAGACCTTCGCGGCTTGAGTCGATTTACACCAACACTTTTTCGGATTCGATTCCAGGGACTCGAGTTCGAGTAGATTGTGTTGTTTTACCCTAGGGTAGTTAACTGATGCCGATACATCGATTAAATTAGGCACGCACATCAACAATCCCCATGACATAAAACAGAGCAGTCGAAAATTTACTCATTAATGCACTCGAAAGGCTTCATAATGTCCCTAGTCGAATCTGCGATTCCACTGAACACTCGGGGGCTACTAACATGGGTATACCCTACAGGTACTCGAGCTTGGTATATACGGCCTGAATATAGCGGAAGCCCACGGTGTCGCCAAGGCCCAAATAGAGAACTCAAGTAACCTACGGACTCTCGATTGCTTGAGGATCAAGAAGAAGCTAAAGATAGAAAATTCAAAGGGGAAAACCCTAACCTGTAACCGACTCGACCTGCTACCCGAGACCTAGCCTATCTATATAAAGGCTAGGAGGGGCGGTGAGGAGGACACACGCAACCCTAGTTTCCACAACCCTCGCCAGATTGCATATGCGCACCATTGTAATCTTCGATTCCTTTGTTAATTCCACGAGCAGACAAGCAGGAGTAGGGACCTCTACCAGGCCTGAACCTGGGTAAATATTCGAGTCCCTTGTGTGCTTGTTTGCTAGCTGATTGATGCTTCCAGAGCTCCCTCCTTCTCCAAAACCCAAGTCCATAACAATGGGCATTGATGAGTTAAACCCTCGTCAGTAGGCGACGATGACGCGGCTAGCCATGGTGAATGCCACTGCGAGGATTGGGGATGGCCGAACCTCAGCGCCACGAACATGCACAGGATCACCATGGGGTTGGACATCGTCTCTGCCGGTCGCCTCCCTCGCTGCATCCCTGGCTACCGCTTCATGATGCGGGACATGGATGAACAACCGTTCGGCAGGCCAGGCCTTCTTTACCCCGAAAACAGCAAATGGCCAAATGACCACGATGGCCATGTAAGTTCTAGTATCTTGCTTATTCGTTCAGTCATATCGTTGATTCATATGTGTTTAACTTTCATCAGAATCCTATGTTCCTTTCGTACAACGTGTTGTGTGCACGCTCGGTTTGAACAAATTGAACCATTTAAGACTATTTTGTATAGTGGAATCTCTGCTCGTACCTGATATTCTGGTATTTTCATAGTGACACAGTGTCGTGGTGGTGTCACGGCAGATGCCATGGATAGGCTAAAGGTGGGGACTAATACACGCTAGGGGAATCCAGGGAGGGATAGTGGAGTGATTCTCCACACAGAAGTTTGTATTGCTATATCTCCAAGATTACAAGTGCTCCTTGAGCTGTATTGGCGAGAGGAGGAAGAAGGAGCTCTCTTACTCTTGCCTACTCTCTTTCCCTAGAACCCTAGATCAACTCGTGCTTAACCAACTAGAGCTCAACCAACCCGCTCTACCAGAACCCTAGCCCCCCTTATATAGAGGAAGTTCGGTCCTGGCCTAGGGCATACGTGGAGGCATATTCCTAAGAATATGCCCCCTCCCAAAGTGGTAACCCGACCGGGGTGCTTTTCCCCCGCGTCATACATGCTTTAGCGACGTAAGCCTCTGTGGCGCCTGCGTCAGACGACATAAGCATCGTCACCCTTGTCGACCATGATCCGGTGGTCCTGCCCTTGCTTTCTCTGCTCATGCAGTACACACCGGACCTTCTTTTTGACCAGAGAGATTCCTTCCTTCTCCCAGAAGCTAAGCGAGGACCCGGATCATAATAGATCCGGCCACACCTATTCCTGCATATAAGTTAGACAAGCACTTCCGACTTACTCCTTAAGTCGGATGAGACAATGCTAGGAGTCCCCCCTGGTCCAGGTTACTCCGTGATCCGGCCTGCCTTGAGGTGACCCGACCAACATCCGCTTTGACCTTGCCGACCCTCAGCTAACCCTGCCGTTATACCCCGGAGTGACCCTACCCGGGGGTATCCCCCCAACATTAGTCCCCGAAGCTGGTGTGGTCTTAGCTGCTTTTGCCGCTAAGGCCACATCAGGTTCATTTATGTTCGAGCCTCAAACGTTTAATTCCGAGTTAGATCCTTGTCTCGGATTATATGGATTTACGTTCCCTTCGCACGTTCCAAGTTTTCACTTGCCGGCCGGGCCACCGCTTTGGCTCGGATCCCATGGTTATCATGGTTTGATCCGTGCCCCGTTTCCTTCTCTCATACGCCAACCCACGTGGAGGCTAATCATTACCTCGTCTTATTTTAAGGGCCCGCACAGTAACCGCCGCAGTAATTGTCAGTTATCACTGTGCGTGGGTCACGTCATGTCTGCCTCCTCATTTACCGCAACAACGCGTCGCGTCATGGGATCGCTTCTACTCTGTGGCCCCCTGTGTGGCTTTTCTCTGATTGGCTGATGCCGGTGATACACGGCCACACCTTGTGGCTCGTCGATGCAGCGCGATCCCACTCATCCATCTCTGGGGGTGGTTAAATAGGGGAGGGGCGCATCCCTTAGTGTTTTTCCACCTCTGCGCCCCTCTGCCCGTTGTGTTTTCTCCTTCGTCTTCCCTGTGACCATGCCGCCGCCGGTGTTTCTAGCAGCAACGCCACCGCCGCACTCTCCCCGTGCTTCTGCTTCACAGCCACCTCTGCGCA
Organism: Avena sativa; assembly: GCA_916181665.1. NCBI lineage: Eukaryota > Viridiplantae > Streptophyta > Magnoliopsida > Poales > Poaceae > Avena > Avena sativa. The sequence continues at coordinate 693,776,325 of OV702289.1, forward strand.
ACTGCTTAGCCACGGGTCCTCGCCAATCTAGGCCACAGATCCCCGCTGCCGCTAGCTCCAGCGACGATAGCGAATACGAGATGACGGAGGAGGATCTCGTCGTCGCCGAGCAGGAGATGGAGGAGGACGCCGGCGTGGTGGACCGCGACGCGTGGGCCGGTTCGTGGGTCTGTCAAGACGACATTGACTGGCTCTACCGGACCAGGCGTATTCCCGCCGGCGTCGTCGCTCGTCTCCCCTCCGCCGAACTGGCCCCCTCACCCAATCCGGGTGAGTTTGTTGTATTCCTGTCCCACTTCCAACAGGGATTTGGTCTCCTGGTGAGCGATTTCTTCCGGGATTGGGTTAGGACATACCACCTGCAGCCGCACCATCTCCCAGCAAACGCTATCACCTCTCTTTCCGCCTTTTCCTCTATGATCGAGGGCTACACCGGACTATGGCCCACAAAGGAGCTATGGATTCGGTTCTTCGGCCTCCATCGCAACGTCGTCCCCAATATCCACGTAGAGTCGGAGGATAAGCAGCTCACCCAGTTCGGAGCTTCCTCCATCTTGCCCTAGAGGTTTTCGGTCTTTCCCCGGGTTACCGGGCTCGAATCCTGCAAAGGATGGGCCCGGACCTTCTTCTACATCCGGAACGAGGGTACCGAAGACTTGATTCGGTTGCTGCCCTATGCTCCGGGCCTACCTGACACGGATTTCTGGGAGGAGGTCCCCAAGAAGCCTATAGCTCTGGCCAACCAAGTTAACAAGAGGTTCGCTGAGCTGAAGAAACTCGGATTGCGCAACGAGGATGCTATGATCACGTTCGTGCGCAAACGAATCTCTCCCCTCCAGAGGCGCACCCACAAGTTGTGCCACATGAGCTTCGGCCGCGACCCCAACCGAACCTCCTCCTTTGAGTTGAGCAACACGGAGATCTTTCGTCGGGTTAAGGCTCTTTTCACTACCCACAAGGATTTCTCTGCCGAATGGACGTGGGGAATCGAGCATTACTGCCGTGACAGGCTCCCTCCCGCGGTAAGCTTCGCGGGGCAAACTTATTTCGGATCGAGTATGTGTCGGTTTTTGTTGTATTTTTGACTCTGCTCTTTGTGCTTTTTCTCAGCTGTTCCTTTAGCAAACTCTCAAGGATGGTACGGACCCGACCCTTAAGTGGGCGCCGGACCGAGAAATCCCGAATGAGGAGGAGACGGACCAGGAGATGTTCCTTCCTATGACCGACGTTACCAAACGACCCAACGGTAAATTCTCTTCCCTTAGAGATTGGCCCGATGATGAGGATGACTCGGATGTCAGCGTGATTGAACCTGTTGAGGTTGTCCCTCTTTCTTTTGCCTTTCCGGCATCAGCTAACCCCGGTGGGCATATCCACGAGGATCCTACACTTGCTACGGGTGAGTCGGTTCTGGTGGCGTCGAAGAAGAAGCGTGGAGCCGCATCAAGTTCTTCCTCCGAACCTTCTCAGCCTACAAAAAGGAAAAAGAAGGCCAGAGACAAGACTGCCTCCAAGTGAGCAGGCAAAGCTACGACACGGAGGGCCCGGAAACCCAAGGAGGCTGAAACCTCGAATGCGTAAGTCATTTTTCATTGCGCAACTCATTTTTCCTTGCATCGCGGTAATTTCACTCCTGACATTATTCTCTTTTTCAGGCCTCCTGTGGAGGTCCCTCAGAGCGGATCGAGCATCTCTTCTCCCCTTCGGTCTGGCCCTTCTCCTCCTCGTGACGACGAGTCACGCCCGCTGAGCCCTATTCCGGAGGGTTCTGCGGCTGCTCCGGGTTCCGCAGTGCGTCGTCGAGAGGAACGCGACCTCGGAGCGGGAGGGGTCGGTCCAACCGAGGCGACGGCGTCCACCACTTCGGCATCACCACAACCAGCAACCACCGAGTCTATCACGACACCAGCACCAGCAGCAGCTCCAGTACCAACGACCGAGCCAGCACCTGTCCCGGCACCAAGGAAACCAACAACAGCTCCAGTGCCAAGTTCTTCTGCCTTGTCCGAGTCATCTCAGCCTTGGTGAGGAGCTATCCCAGTAGCTTCCAAAGGGAAATCCACCGTGGTTACTTCTTCCCAGCAAGCTAAGGGCAAAAAGGCTCCGGATACTACCAAGTCTACATCCGTCGAGGCCGGGCAGCGAACCCTGTCGTCGATGCTTCCGAAGAAATCACCAGCAGCGACGGATGTTCCTGCCGAGCCAACCGATGCGCAGCAGATGGTTCTGCACACCAGCCCAGCTCTTGCCCTAGTTGAGAGGAAAGAATCTCATGTGAAGGGTTTGGTGGCACCCCACATGCCCACTGGCGAACGGTACCCTCCGAGCCTTATCAAGTTCGTCATGAACTAGAACAAGGCGGAATTCATCCACAACGATGATCTCCCGGAAAAGTTCGGCCCTGCAGAATTTTCTGCCCAGATGAATACTGCTGCTAAGGCAATTAACCTCGCGGGGCGAATGATGGAGGTATGTCGTTTCTCCTTTACATGCTGTAGATAATAACCATTAGTCCCCGAGCCTCCGGGGGAGTAGCTTGTTACTCGACCGGATGCTCATTAGAAAACTAACGTAGCTGCATGTAAACTTCAGATATGCACACACCTAGAGCCGGGTTAAGTTCTACTTGGCCCGGATCTTGCACCCTTCGAATATGCACACACCTAGAGCCGGGTTAAGTTCCACTTGGCCCGGATCTTGCACACTTCGAATATGCACACACCTAGAGCCGGGTTAAATTCCACTTGGCCCGGATCTTGCACACTTCGAATATGCACACACCTAGAGCCGGGTTAAGTTCCACTTGGCCCGGATCTTGCACACTTCGAATATGCACCAAGCTAATTTTACACTTCTGTACTTTTTTCAGGTAACTACCAATCGCCGGAGCGTTGAATTCCAACGCCTGCTTGATACCCACAAGATCCTACGCGCAAAACATGAAAAGAGGGGTAATTTTCTCCCTCGGCACCTCTCTGTTTTTCTTTACTTTTTTTCGCCGAACTAACCTCCTCATTCGGTTTCTGCAGCTGGGGTGGAGGTTGAGAACAAAATCATGCGGAAGAACTTGGAGGAAATCCGGGGTAGGTCCTCTTTTGTTCGACCTCGTAGTGTTTTCCATTTCTTCTTCTCCTTGGCTCGGCAAACATTCACTCCTCGGCTCTGCCGGGTCAACATACTATTTCAGCATCACTTGAGGACAGTGTGCCCGTGCCTGATATGATGCTGCATTTTCTCGAACAAGCAGGGTAGCATCAAGCTGAGCTGAAGAAAAAGAATGATGAACTTTCCCTCCTCCGGACTAAGGACGATGAGATATCCAAGCTCAAGGCTGAGATGGAGAAGATGAAGGCCCCGCACAAAACCGAGCTCCAAAAAGTTGGCCAGAACTTCACCGAAGAGCGTGAGCGCCTTACTCTCCAAATCTCCAAGGACTAGGACCTACTCAGAGAATCCGACCTCCAGCTCGGGTCGGCAAACGCTGAGCTTGAGCAACTTCGCAAAAGACGCGATGCCTGCATCAAGGAGTTGACCCGGATCCATAGCCATATGTCTCATAAGTTCCTTTTCCTTGTCCGACATAACTCTCCGGGTTACCTCTTATGTCTTTTCTTTACCTTCTTCCTTTGCCTTGTTTCCAGACCACTTTCCAGAGGGTACTGCGATTACCAGCGCTGCTGTTGCCAAATTTCACTGAGAGAGGGGTACTCCCATTGCTCTTGATGGTGAGAACATTCCCTTGGACATGGAGGACCTATTGGTCAGCTTGTCCTCTCGTGTGGAGACCATCAAGAATTATGGCAAGGATATCCTTGATGTTGCAGTTCGGATTTTCAATACGTTCTGGCCCGGAGAGAGTAGCCCGGAGACCATTGCGACTCTTGTTGAGAAGTTAATGGAAGTTGAGACCCAGCTTGACCTCTGGAGAGAGTCCGCTGGTCGTGTCGCAGCTGACACCATCCTTCACCATATTCTCACATGGTACGAGAAGATTGACCTCAGCCTCCTTACACGTCGGTGCACCGGATCCAGATGGACCGATGATCCGGAGTGGGTAGCTCGACGCCAGGCTTGCGCCTACAGCCTCGTCGAATATTCTCATATTCATCACTGGATTGAAGGGTCGAGCTTCCTGGAATCCGCCAGGGACGAGCAGAATGAGAATGTTGAAGATGGGTCGGATGAGGGCGGAGAAGATGATGCTTCAGATATTGAAGACATCGACAACGACGCCGAACCTGCTCCACCTGCTGCTCCTTAGTTCTAAAAAACTTGAAAATTTATCAGATCCCCGGTATGCCGGGTGCAATTGTATGCCGGATATGTGATATTTTGCTACTATATTTTTATCCCGGATTAACTTGGGCGTAGTCCCCGAGTTTCATTTTCTTGTTCGTCAGATTCTCTGGCTCGGTCCGCGTCTACCTTGATTCGGTTTTACGACTTACGAATCCGAGCTTCAAAAATCGTTTTAACAATACTTAGAAACTTTTAGGCTTAGCTCAAAATAATTCAGCATAATAACTTAAAAATAAATATAGGGTTAGTCTGAAAAAACAAACGTTAGCTCGAATAAATTCGTTTCCTTAGTCGTTTTTCACGTGCTACGCAATTCCAAACTTGTTCCCTTGCTTGCCATGAAGCCAATTCTTGTTGGACAACAGCAAGTCAAAGGGTTGGGTTTTTGGTGCTAACACATTACTAATCCGGGTTAAGTAGAACGACTTATTCCAGCTACCGCATAAGAAATAACAACAAATATTATTAAGGCAGCCCCCGGGTTACTGCTCGAGGCGCTGCTATTTCATTGATAAGCTCATTGCCGACATATATACCGACATATGAGACGACTCGGATACATACACTCTTAGCTAAGAGTAGAAGGGACGAAGTAGTGCTACATTCCACGGTCGCTTGGATTCCTCTCCAGACCTGTCCGCCTTGTTCTTTTCCTGTGGCTTTGCATCTATGAGATAGTAAGAATTATTGTGCAATGCTTTGCTCACAATGAATGGCCCTTCCCATGGGGGGGATAATTTATGCATGCCAGTAGTACGTTGTACCAACCGGAGCACCATATCGCCTTCCCGAAAGACTCGGGGGCACACTTTCCGGCTATGATAGCGTCGGAGATTTTGCTGATATATGGCGGATCTAGACAGTGCCAGTTCTCTCGCTTCTTCCAGCAGATCAACATCATTTTGCCGGGCTTCTTGCACTTCGGCTTCTGTGTATTGGGTGACCCTAGGCGAATGATGCTCTATGTCGGCTGGTAATACAGCTTCTGCCCCATATACCAGAAAAAATGGCGTATAGCCTGTTGATCGATTCAGAGTTGTTCTTAAGCTCCACAGTACCGCTGGTAGTTCTTCTATCCAGCACCCCGCTAATCTTTGCAGCGGCTCAATGAGCCAGGGTTTTATCCCGGATAATACTAATCCGTCGGATCTTTCCACTTGTCCGTTCGATGCGGGGTGGGCTACCGAGGCGACATCGAGTCAGATCTTCTTATCTTGGCAGAAGCGCGCAAATGCTCCTTCCGCAAAATTCGTTCCATTATCGGTTATAATACTGTGTGGATAACCGTATCTTAAGATGATGTCTTTGAGAAATGTCACGGCCGTAGCTCCATCACATTTTCTTATAGGTTTAACTTCAATCCATTTTGTAAACTTGTCCACCATGACCAAAATGTGTGTCATGTTTCCTCTCGCTGGTTTGAACGGGCCAACCATATCCAAGCACCATACAACAAATGGCCACGTAATTGGTATGGTCTTGAGTTCCGACATAGGCATATGTGCCTTGGTGGCGTACCTCTGACAACCATTGCATTTTCTCACCAGATCTTCTGCTTGTTCCAAGGCACTTGGCCAGTAGAACCCATGCCGGAATGCCTTTGCCACTAAGGCTCGGGATGAGGCATGATGCCCACATTCTCCTTGGTGTATATCTCGGAGGATGTCAAGCCCTTCTTCCGGGTCAATGCATCGTTGGAGGACATTGGTTACACTCCGTTTGTACAACTCGGAATTGATGATTGTGTATGATTTTGCTCTCCTCTGAGTTTGCCTGGCTAACACCTCCTCAGCGGGTAACGTTCCATCTTTCAGGAATTGGAATATAGGCAGTGCCCAAGCTGGTATGGCTCGTGGAGGGAATATCTCCTCATTTATTTCCATCTGATCCACCGGCATAACTTCAGCCGGATCACGCTGAGCAGTCCCCGGGTCTAGCGAGGTAGTCCCCGGGTTTGCCGAGGCAGTCCCCGGGTCTCGCGTACTACCTCCCATGTCAATGTCCATGGGCTCAGCTCCGGATTCCGTATTTTCCGGGACATAGATCGAGTCGGTCCCTAGGGACGGCCTGATAGATGGTTTCCTGAGGTGTTCAAATGCTACACCCGGTGGAATTGCCTGTCTAGTCGATCCGAGCTTTGACAACATGTCGGCAGCCTCGTTTTCCACTCGGGGTACATGGTGAAATTCACACCCCTCGACGCAACCAGATATCTTCTGCACGTGAAATTTGTAGAGTGCCATGTTTGGATCCAGGGCGTCCCATACTCCGGACACCTGCTGCACCACCAGATCTGAGTCGCCAAAGCATATTATCCGACGTATGCCAATCTCCTTTGCCACTTTGAGCCCATGCACAAGAGACTCATACTCGGCGACATTATTCGATGCTGCGAAATGGATCTGCAATACATACTTTAGCTGGTCCTTCTTTGGCGAGGTAAGCACAACCCCGGCGCCTAGCCCGGTTTTGGTTTTCGACCCATCAAAGTGCATCCTCCAGTAATTCGGATCTGGTGGTGGTGGTTCGTATTGTACCTCGGCCCAATCCACAAAAAAGTCCGCCACAACCTGAGACTTGATCGCTTCTCTTCTGTCGTATTGGGGCGCATAAGGGGCTAGCTCAATTGCCCATTTTGCGATCCTGCCACTCGCATCCTTGTTACCCATTATCTTGGATATGGGAGCCTCACATATTACTTTGATGGGGTGCTCCTCAAAGTAATGCTTTAACTTCTTTGCCGCCATATAGACACCGTATGCCACCTTTTGAAAGTGCGGGTAGTTCTGTTTCGAGGCAGACAATACCTCGCTCAGGTAATATACTGGCCTCTGCACCGACTTACCCTCTTCATTGTGCTCCACTACAATTACTGCACTTACAACTCGGTTGGTTGCGGCTATGTAGAGCAACATTGGCTCCTTTGATAGTGGAGAAGCTAACACTGGTGCAGTGGCCAACATCTTTTTTAAGTGGGCAAAGGCTTCATCGGCCTGTGGCGTCCAAACGAACTTATCTGACTTTTTCATGAGTTGGTAGAGAGGCAGTGCCTTTTCTCCCAACCGACATACAAACCGACTCAACGATGCCAGGCATCCAGTGAACTTCTGGACATTGTTAAGACACTTCGGCAGCTCCATTCGTTCGATGGCTCGGATCTTTGTTGGATTAACTTCGATACCTCGGCTGGAGACGAGAAATCCGAGTAATTTTCCAGCCAGGACACCGAAGGTACATTTTTCCGGGTTAAGCTTCATCCGGAACCTTCTCAAGTTCGCGAATGTTTGCCTTATGTTGTCAAGGAGCGTTGCGCTTTCCTTGGTCTTGATAACCACATCATCCACGTATACTTGTATGTTTTGACCTATTTGGTCGTGCAAACATTTTTGCATACATCTTTGGTACGTTGCACCTGCATTACGTAAACCAAACAGCATAGTGCGATAGCAATAAGCCCCGTACGGGGTAATAAACGCAGTCTTTATTTGATCATCCGGGTTTAGAGGTATCTGGTGAAAGCCAGAGTATGCATCAATGAATGACAACAGTTCGCATCCCGCGGTTGAGTCTATGACCTGATCTATCCTTGGTAGTGGAAATGGATCTTTTGGACACGCCTTGTTCAGGTTCGTGTAATCGATACACATACGCCAAACCACCGCCACGTTCGAATCGTCCTTCTTCTTTTCTACCAGCACCGGATTAGAGAGCCAATCCAGATATAGTACCTCCATGATGAATCCTGCTACCAGTAACCGAGCTATCTCGTCTCCAATGACTTTTCTCCTATCCTCAGCGAAGCGGCGGAGAGGTTGCTTCACCGGCCTTGCTCCGGGTCTTACGTTCAAAGAGTGCTCGGCCAACTCCCTCGGAACACCTTGCAGGTCCTGTGTAGACCAAGCAAAAATATCCCGATTCTCACGGAGGAAGTTGACAAGCTTGCTTTCCTATTTGTCAGTTAACCCGGCACCAATTGTGACGGTGCGCTCCGGGAACATGTTATCAACTGGGACCTTCTTGGTGTCCTTTGCGGCTTGAAATGAAACGCTGGCATGCGGGTTACTTAACACCGGCATATATTGCTGCGCGGACTGAGCTAATGCCGCCACCTCTTGGATTTTTCTTTTCTCTTGCACAATCACGAGTGACTCGGCTAGGTTAGACCCGGCTGAAGCACACTCAATGGAACATTGGAAATCTCCAGCAATGGTGATCACTCCATTTAGCCCGGGCAACTTCATCTTCAAATAACTGATGTGACAGCTTGCCATGAATTTGTTCAATGCTGGTCTTCCGAGTAACGCATGATATGCACTTTCCAAGTTCACCACCTCAAACTCCAGATTTTCAGTTCAGCAGTTATTCCTTGTTCCGAATAGCACGTCGACCCGGACTTTGCCTATGGGCTCACATGAAATGCCTGGTACAATGCCATGGAAAGTTGTTCTTGTATCCTGGAGCATGTTCTCCGAGATGCCCAACTTGCGCATCATATCGGCATACATGATGTTAATGCTACTGCCATTATCAATCAAAACCTTGGAGAACCTCACATTGATGTTCGGTCCAATGAATGTCGGATCCAGCACTAGCTCATACGAACCTGGGCTCGGCATAAGTTTAGGATGATCTTTGATGTTCCAGGTGATTTCTTGGTCCGACCAAGGCATGTACCTCGTCACCGCTGGCATGACCGCATTGACCTCCATATGTCGGTGCTGCAAGCTCTTTCTATCTGTTTCCTCAGTCGTGAACACACAATAACTCTGGTGATGTTCCCTATACTCATTCCTTCCCTCGTTTCGTCGGTCCCTCTGATCCGGTTGTTGCTGATTTTCCACCTGGTGCACTGCATCCCTTCTCTCATTGTTGTCATACCTCGGCGGAGGAGGAGGCAACATTAGCTGCTGCGTGTTTGCCCCGGAGAGCAATTGCTGCCGAGGTAACTCTTGCTGAGGTTGATCATTCCGGGGTGCCTTAGTATTCCCCGAACCACCTTGCTCTATCTTACGCATCCACTCACATTGCCTCGTCGTGTGACCCGCCGGGCTATTCGGATTTGGCGTGTGAAACTTACACGGCTGGTCCAACATTGACTCATAGGTATATCTCGGACGATCTTTCTTTTCCTGCCACTGTTTCTTTTGCTCTGGAGTCCATGTCTTCTTGCCATCATTTCTTGGAGTCCATTGCCCTCCAGTTCTCTGGCGTTGGTTGCTCCCTGCTCCGGGTTGATCTTGATTCACGGCTGCAACTTGTTGTGAACCGTAGCGATGATCCGGTCTATCATCTCTCCTTTTTCCTCTGTAATCATTCCTCCGGGATGACCCAGCTCCATCCCTCTAATAGTATTCCTCGTTTGACTTGTTTGAGGCGAGCCTAGGTTGAGTCGGATCGCCCAAAGCATACGAATCAGCAATCCGGATCATCTCTGCCAGCGTAACTGGAATTTTCCTTTGCAAGTTCATCCACAGCTCGCTGCCGTATCCGCACCCTTGCGCAAACCACGCTATGGCCTGCGACTCCATGACACCCTCACACGAGTTTCTCACGGTACACCACTGGGTCAAGAATTCACGATCCATCTCGTTAGGTCTTTGCTTGCACATTGCTAGGGTCTGCAGTCTGTTCGGCCTCTGGTACGTACTTGAGAAGTTGCTGATAAACATTTCTTCAAAATCTATCCAGCAGTTGATGCTTCCAGGTGGTAAATTATTCAGCCATACTCTGGCCGGGCCTTCCAACATCTGGGGCACGTAACGTACAACCCATCTCAAGTTGCCAGTTGCAATTTTCACCGCCGTAGCATAGTTTATCAGCCAATCCTCTGGCTTGGTGCTGCCGTCATACGTCTTCGTTCCTCTGGGTAACTAGAAGTTTGGTACCGGCGGTTCCTTCATGATCCGGTCCAAAGCACGCTGGACCCAGAGGACCTTGACATTCGATCTGTTCCGACCTATACAAGCGATCCAGTTTTAACCTAGCGTCATCCGGCATTAAATCCCTGCTTCCCAATCTCGACCCTATCACATGATAGTCTGGTCTGGGATACCCTGCATTCACCATCTCCGAATCACCGTCGTTGTATCGGTTTTGCTCCTGTCGCGCACCTTTCTGCTGCATACCTCGTCCGGCGCTTTGCTCTTGCCTTGGTATATTCCGCTGCTGCGGTTGTCCTGCTCCTGCGGAGTTGGGCTATCCGGCATTGCCGTTGGCAGCGTTCCCCTGACCGGCATTGCCTTGGTCGTGATTACCTCGGCCAGCTTCACCTCGGCTCACACTCCGTCGATCATCATTCTTCCGCATCTCTTTTTCTTTTCCCGCACGTGTTGGGTCATACAGGACGATATGTTTGTTCCGTCTGGCCGAGGTTACTACCTCTTCTCTCCTCGGACCACCATGAGGCGATGATGCGGCTCCAGCGGACTTCTCCGGGTTACCCATCACCGAATGGACGATTTTGGAAGCTCCAGCTCTCCCGGGTTAGCTCTCAGCAGCTCTTCGTTCTGTCTGTTCGCGATCCGAACAAGCACGTTAACCCTATCTTGCTGTCTTTGACGGTCCTCACCTGTCAGACCCTCTAACTCTGACGCAGCCGCATCTGCTGCTCTGAGGTTCTTCGCCGGGGTACTATACTTCGGCAACCCCACAGACAGATAGTTTTCCGACCCTTCTGCTCCGTCATCACCTTCTCTGTTCATCTCGCTTATGAGATTTCTCCCCTTTACTTTCACCGCTTCAACTTTGTTTGCCTTTGTGTACTCACGCAGCGTCATGTTCAGTGACTGCTGAGCCGCGGCTATTTTCTTTGCGCCCTCCAGTATCTTTTGCCGAGTTTCCTCTAGCTCGGCCTGTGCCTGAGTCGGATCTACCACTGCTGCTACCGGGTTAGCCAAGATATCCATAGCTTCCCTCAGTACGTTCTCAGGCCTCTCTAGTGGAGGTCCTCTACCTTTCCTCGGTGCCTTAGGTGTTACCTCTGGGTCTGGCGCTGGGTCCTTGCTTGTGCCTGCTCCTGGCGCGGTCATCATTACCTCCGCATGGTCCGGGGAGCGAGCGATACGCGCCCCGCGAGCCACATTGAGGGGTGGTTTCCCCGCATCAACGACATGACGCGGATGAACGCACAAGACGTCCACAACAACGTAGACCTTGTGCACACCGAGCTTGACGAATAGGCCGTTGCGCGGAAGCGAGCGCGTGCCGAAGCAGCCAGCGTTGCCGCTGATGAAATCGAGCACTCCAAATCGCTGAACGAGCCCTGAGACGATGCGTTCACCGGTGTCGATGAGGTTTCCTGTCCGGATCTTCACCCCTGCTAGCGCCGCTAGCCCCACAGTGGGTGCCAACTGTCGTGGTGGTGTCACGGCAGATGCCATGGATAGGCTAAAGGTGGGGACTAATACACGCTAGGGGAATCCAGGGAGGGATAGTGGAGTGATTCTCCACACAGAAGTTTGTATTTCTATATCTCCAAGATTACAAGTGCTCCTTGAGCTGTATTGGCGAGAGGAGGAAGGAGCTCTCTTACTCTTGCCTACTATCTTTCCCTAGAACCCTAGATCAACTCGTGCTTAACCAACTAGAGCTCAACCAACCCCCTCTACCAGAACCCTAGCCCCCCTTATATAGAGGAAGTTCGGTCCTGGCCTAGGGCATACGTGGAGGCATATTCCTAAGAATATGCCCCCTCCCAAAGTGGTAACCCGACCGGGGTGCTTTTCCCCCACGTCATACATACTTTAGCGACGTAAGCCTCTACGGCGCCCGCGTCAGACGACATGAGCGTCGTCCCCTTGTCGGCCACGATCCGGTGGTCCTGCCCTTGCTTTTTCCGCTCATGTAGTACGTACCGGACCTTCTTTTTGACCAAAGAGATTCCTTCCTTCTTTCAGAAGCTAAGCGAGGACCCGGATCATAATAGATCCGGCCACACATGTTCCTGCATATAAGTTAGACAAGCACTTCCGACTTACTCCTTAAGTCAGATGAGACAATGCTAGGCATCCCCCCTGGTCCGGGTTACTCCGTGATCCGGCCTGCCTTGAGGTGGCCCGACCAACATCCGCTTTGACCTTGCCGACCCTCAGCTAACCCGGCCGTTATACCCTGGAGTGACCCAACCGGGGGTATCCCCCAACACACAGTCTTAATTTAGGTGATAAACGAGTTTTCAATTTCGATTTGCAATGGAATGCCTGCTAGGTGATATTCTGTTTCCTTAAAAAATAAACATATTAGACGATTTAAGGCTATTATGCCCCTAGCTATTTATGATCATCGTCAGGAATTTGTTCGGGGGGAGCTCTGCTCGTACTCATTATTTTGGGTATTTTCGTAGTGACATAGGCACAATTTAGGCGATATATGAGTACACTCGTATTTAGGCGATATTTTGGGTACTTTAATATGAAGGTCTAGTTGTCAAATTGTATTTGCAATGGAATCCATGCTAGGTGATTCTACCAACTGACAACAAACTCTGCAGAATATTCATGCACAAATGATGTTGCTGGATAAGTGGTCGAAATTAGTAGAGGTGAATATCAAGGAAGAAGAAGAGATGGAAATGGGAGATGACCAGAACTGGGTGGGTGGCAACGGCGAGTGGATGGTCATTTTATCCCAGGATGGGAGTACTTGAACTCTCAAAAATGGCTATAGATCGTTGATATTTACATTGCCATCCTTGGAGGGTGTCAGCATTACTGCATTCAACAACGAGTGGTTGTCGCCCATTTTTGAATTCGCTTACAGGTTCAACATGGCAGAACTTGAGATCCTGAAGGTACAACTCCCACATAGACCGCGGGAGGTGTGGAAGACCTGGGAGTACAACCTCTTAGCAGTGTTCGACAAGGCAATCGCATTCATTAGATGCCCTGAAGACAAGGAATGGACAGTCTTGCGCGACGACTTCCTGCGGCCAGAGAAGTATGTCGACGCCATTTTCACCTCCAGCTACTATTCCAACTAACCGCAATGCATTTATGTCGTCACTAAACCTAGCGGCGACATGCATGTTATGAGACGTTCATCTGGCATGAGTCATGGTGTCATATATCATGTAAAATCCCATTCAAAATTCTGCTTACTCACTGTAAGTAACACGCAGGTACCCATGCAGCCCCGCACGTCATTCCAGCTCCGGTGATCGAAGATGCAGTAGAAGATGCTGAACTTGGATCATGACGCCGGTTCCTAGCACTTGTCGGAGGCAACACGAAACATGATGTTGAACTCATGAGAATTCATATCAAGGGACCACTAAACATCGTTGGTGATACAATAGAACATATGGGGACACAACTTTCTTCATACCCATTGCTGCGGTGTCACGTTTTCTCGAGGTCCGCATGCCCATCCAAAGACCCAGTAGAGCAAGTCTAGAGCAGAGTCAACAATCTGAAGGGACAACCTGTGTTTCTTGGGATCAACTACCTTTTCTTTGTCGGATCCCCTGGAGCTGTTGAACCTGTAATTTCTTAGGCAACCCCGGCTCCTGATGCTGCTGCTGCTGCTGGTGGTGGAGCTGACGAAATACTTGGTGATGCTACTGCTGGTGAAGCCGAGGAAATACTTGCTAATGCTACTGCTGGTGAAGCTAATGAAATACCTGCTGAGGCTGCTGCTGGTGAAGCTAACAAAATACCTGCTGAGGCTGCTACCGGAGTCCAGGAAGAACATACTGGTGTTGTTGCTGAGGTGCCAGCACTTCTAGTGTTGATAGCAGACTGTGTGTTTGCTGCACACTCACACGCCTATCATGTTGACACTCCAGATCCGACCTGGAGCCGAATCCATGTCGGGGGGAGGGGGGCTACAATTGTCTCATCAGTGGGGTCGTACTAATTGATGGAGAATGAGAGACGGTCAAACACAACATTCTGGTTCGTTCCAACGATACCACTAGCTCCAGGGACCTAGTGGTCATACTGGCAAATCCGATGAACCATTTGTCTTTATCTTTAGTTTCCCCCTAGTTCTACGAAGTAAATGATTCTTTGGTCAAGGCTCAGTTACACTTATTTGTGTAAGATTAAGCTTTGCTTATTTGTGTAAGACTAAGTTAGGCCTAACTGCATAATATTCAGTGAACCCTAGCTTTTCTTTCCATGCCCATAACAGCAGAATTGCAGCTTAGAAGAAACAAAGGTAATGTGCGTACTAGGCATTTTGCTCAGGATAGCAACCACTTCAAGTAAATTATACGTGGTGTACGCATTTGAATGCATCACTAAAATGTGCCACCTATTGATGATTGATGACATGGATCTAGATTTTCTGCGCATATTTGCATTTAATCGCTCATTGATTTGTTCACATATTTTTGGAAATGACTGATGAACTCCACTCTCTTGGTAACATGCTTCGTCAGCGAGATCTTGTTGATGCAATGCAAAGTACAGAACATGGTCTTCATTGTCATTTCATTTAGGTTTCTCTATGTTTCGTCATCACGGAGGTACTAATTTCAAATGAAAATCTAGTAAACAACATATGTGTACATTGTTAGAGTATGATACGGACAAGGTACATACATGTTCTTCTACAATCACAAGAAGAAAACTGGATGCATTTTCTCCTTGTTGGCGTTGTGCCGAACTGAGTGGATGTGGCTTTGGGGTTCGGAGAGGAAGGCACCGTGGCTGGTGCATGTGCGACCACGGCGACGGCGAGCTCAAATTCTGGAGGTAGACAACAGGACCGAGCATGGTCGGCATGGTGATAGATCTCACCTGAGAATGAATTCTCGTCCTCGCACCGTGCCATGGGTGCGGCCAAGGTGAGGGCAAGCTCCGATTCGGGATGGGAAGGAAAGCGGGGCCGAGCAGGTTCATCCATGTCCCAACTCCATGCCATGGATGCGACCACAAATTGCCGCTCCGGGGAAGAAGAAGACGCATAAAGGATGCAGGCACCAATGCTGCAAGCCTACATGGCAGCCACGACGATAGCGACAGAACGGCGAAAACTGACAGGGGTCCCAAATTGATGGGCGTTAGCCTGATATTTTGTATTGAAACATAAAGTTGAATTCATGCTGAAAAGACCCTCTGAGTATTTGGCATGCCTACTTTGGGCAATGCGGCTGATTACAAGCAACTTGGGTACCGCGTTGCCTGGGCGCCTCAACTTTTGGGCCGCAAAATGATATTCTCTTTAAGGGGAGGGGGTCGCGGTGAGTGCGAGAGTTGGAGGTGAGGGCGATGTGGGCCGACAGGGTCGTCGGTCGTGGGTGACATGGGCATCGAGAGGTTGACGAGGATGGGGGGTGGTACCCGCATGGCGGTGATATGAGGGAGGAGGTGTTGGGCAGGAGCTGGGCCGCTATGTGACGCGCGGGCGGCAGATAAAGCGGGCGGCCGCGGGGTGGAAAAGGAGCGGGCTGACCTGCCGGGCTGACTAGGCTGGCCCAGTTGGATTGGTGATGAGTGCATATTTGCATCATGTTTTACATTATTATTTTGCATTGTAGATGTAGGATCTTGGTATTTTCAGCGTTCATGCGCACATTTTATGTCTGTTTTCACCAGGATCAGGACAGATGATGGATCCAATGGATACAATTCTTGGAGCAGTTGTACTATGGAGAAAAGGAGTCAAAAACAATGTAAATCGCTTATTTGCGAAATATTAATAATACCAGAAGAAAACCAGAAGCGAACAAGGGACGCAGAGAGCTCAACGACCAACTATATGGGTAGAGCAATTTTCCGGCCGTATAGCTCTGTTCGTATAGTTGGTTCCGCCTCTACCTCGTCAAATAGTTTCACCCCGTGCAATTAGTTCGAAGATACGACATACATAACACCTATAAATCGCAGAAACCTCACCTCTGAAAAGCATTTGGAGGGGGAACTCATCCACCGGGGATCCATCTTCGCCCTGCGCAGATCCGGGAGGCTAAGGCATCGATCTTCATCATCCACCGCTGCATCACCACCATCTCCATCCATCCCATCTACATCTTGTCTAGATCTTGCTGTAATTCCTATACTCGTTGTGGATTTATACAAGTACTATTCATCTATGATTGTTTCCATTACCATTGCTATGATGTTGATTGCCTCCATGTCTGAGTAGATCATTAGTTCTTGGGGAGATGGAGAAACCCTAGTATGAGATTGAAATAAGATAAAGTCTATTATGATATTCATCGCTGTGACCATGTGTTATATTTTCTACATCTTGAGGTTGAGAGAAGTCGACCTCTCAATATTTTCATCTTTTGGGGACTTGATGGAGGAAACTACTTGTTGGTAGACGGAGGCGTGTTAGCACTTACAGTGACTATAAAGCTGTTGGCACCCCTTACATATCAACTTTGGAAACCGAGGAAACTCACAGAACACTATCCATGCCATGGGATACGTCCTACGGGATTACGTCCCTTAATAGCGCAGTAATTCGATTGATGTCGATTGCTGACTGCTATGGTTATGAGGATGATGTGAGCAGCGGTTGTTGCCTATTCGTCCAAATACGGAGTTCCTCCCACACATACATAGTTGAGAATGTTCATGATGATAATCTTTATCTTAGATCTTTACAAGACTAGTGGTGTATCCGCTACTCCCTGAGAACACCTTTTCCCTACTGCAGTTACAATCTCTCTTACATACCTGATACTTACTTTCTTATCTCAGTTGTTTACTTTACTTTATTATTGCTCTTATACCAAAAACCCAAAAACACCTTTTCACACAATACTCGCATTTTATCTTGTCACTTAGAACTTATCTAGCATTTCTATCGTAATATTTATTTCAAGAGTTATTAGACTTCAGACTCCTGCTCCATGTGGGATTGATATCTTTATTTCGAAACTTTCTACAAACACTGTGCACTTGCAGTCATCAAGCTATTTTCTTGCGCCGTTGCCAGGGAGCTAAGCACTGTAGGTCTTTTAGTTTTTGCTTATTTATTTTTGTCTTGCTAAATCTTGTTTTGAGTTACAGGTATCCACCAATATGATGGAGTTTGAGCATATGACTAGTGCTAACCCACTCAACCACTTTGGGAAGCCCTATGATATTTATAAAAGAGACAACTCGAATGATAAGACAAGGGGGTTTGAAATAAATCCTCTACTACTTAGTATTCTACATAAGAAGAAGTTTACTGGAGATGAAGAAGATCCTGATCCATATGAGCATATTGCATGTTTTAAGGATATATGTGGCAGTTTTCTATTGACGGGATAAACCGCCGATGAGGTAAGGGTTAAACTTTTTAGTCAAACTTTCACAAGTACAGCTCTCTCATGGTATAGATCTCTACCCCCCGAAGCCACTACTACTTGGGATAATCAAGCTTGTGAATTTCTATCAAAATATTATCCATTATCAAAATCTTTTGGAATCAGGCATCTTATAATGACTTGGAAGAATCGTTCTAATGAAGGAGTAGTAAGATATTATATTAGATTTAAAGATTTACTACGACTATGTCCTCATCATGATTTGCTTGAATGGTATTTACTACATATCTTTTATGGTGGTTTAATTGAACCTAATAAAATTGAACTAGACTCTTTTACGGAAGGAGCCTTTATGAATCTTCCTATACCTAAACCTTGGGATTTACTTAATAGAATTCGTGATCATAGAGTTTCATGGAATTTTGGTCTAGGAAGTGAAGGAGGCATAGAGATAGAGCATGATTGTATTCATGACTAATAAAAAAAGGCCATGTTAGAGAATTATCTAAAGAATTTTATTTGGATTCAGATCTTGTGTTGCAAGTTGTTAAAGCTTTTACAGAACATATTAAAGCTCCAAAGGAGGGACCAGTCAAGCATGATCCACCACCCGAACCAGAAAAGAAAGGAGAAGATAAAGCAACAATGGCCTCCATACAACCAATATATGAAGTGGCTTTCCCTAACACTGCGCAAAAGCATATTTTTGAATATGAGCAGGTCAAAGCAGTACAGGAAAAGAGGGAAGAGGAAAGCATGCCATAAGTCGTGGAATATTTGGAAGAAACCAAAGATGAAGAGGTAACCACGGAAGCAATTATGGCTATGTACTCACACTATAATATAGTTGAACTTGTTGAAGAGACTTATGTATTAGTTGAAGGTAAAACAAAGGTAAAATATGTGGGTAAGCCTATTCTTCCCTGCATATTCAAAGAAACCTCTCATTACGGTTATGTGATCTTGGCACCAAAGTTAATGTTATATCTTATGATTTCTACTTAGAAATAAAAGAAGAAATAGAACCAGCTACAATTGAAAATACTGATATAACAATTATGTTAGCCAATAAAAACCTTTGAATTCCAATGGCAGTAGTTGACAATGCAACTATCACAATTGGCAACAAAGACTTTCCTATTGATTTTGTAGTTGTTGATATGCCAGCTGACACTCTTTGGCCAATTATATTTGGAAGGAACTTTTTGGGTGATATAGGTGCCTATGTTAACTTCAAGAAGGAGATTGTGGCTCTTAAGCTTGGGGGAATGGAAAACAAATTCCATTTCTCCAAATTTAAAGACAAACCTCCATAAATACAAGAAGAATAGAGAACTATTGAGGAAAAGGCAGCTCTTTTCTTTAGTAATCAAGAAGAAGAAATATATGAAGATCCAACTTATGAAGAAATAGTTATGGAGGACAAGTCCTCGGGAGAACTAGAAAATGATATCGATTCACTTCCCATTTTGGGACCTCCAACTAATGAGGCTTTTGAAGAGACAGAAAAGAGTAGGGACGAGGAATTACTACCCCTTGAGTTGAAGACTCTACTGGAAAATCATAAATAGAGGTTTTTAGATGATACCTATAAATTGCCTGCTAAACTTTCAGGAGAAGAAGAAGAACTCATGAGGATACTTAAGGAGCATCGCCAGGCCTTTGGGTACTCAATGGATGACTTGAAGGGCATTAGTCCCATGATAGCCGTCCATCAAATATTCATGGAAGAAGGTACTAAACCAGTTGCAGAATTCAATAGAAGACTAAAGCCTGAAATGAAAGAAGTGGTAAGAAAAGAAATTGTATGCCTATTGGACACATGTATTGACATGGGTATACCCTACAGGTACTCGAGTTTGGCATATACGGTCCAGATACGGCAGAAGCCCATGGTGTTGCCAAGGACCAATGAAGAATTCGGGTGACCCACAGACTCTCTGATCGATTGCAAGGCAAGAAGAAGCTTAAGATAGAAAGTTCAAAAGACGAACCCTAATCTGTAACCGACTCGACCTGCTACCCGAGACCTAGCCTATCTATAAAAAGGCTAGGAGGGGGCAGCGAGGAGGGCAATCACAACCCTAGTTTCCACAACCATCGCCATATTGCATCTGCGCACCCTTGTAACTTTGGACTCCCTCGATAATTCCAAGAGCAAACAAGCATGAGTAGGGGCCTCTATGAGGCCAGAACCTGGGTAAACCTTGCGTCCCTATGTGCTTGTTTGCTAGCCGATTAATGCCTCCAGCGCTCCCTCCTTCTCCAAAACCCAAGTCCATAATAATGGGCATTGACGAGTTGAACCCTCGTCAATTGGCGCCGTCTGTGGGAATTGGGAGTGTGGATGTCACGGCTTCTTCGGCCCCATCAACCGCGATCTAGAACTCTGCAACAACGGAGATTCGCCAGCTCTTTAGCGCTTTTGACTTCACCGTCCACACGCCGGCTACTCACCCGGCTCTCGAGTCTGTGGGCGATGGGATCAGCCTGGCAATTGGGATCTTCCGCTTCTAGGTCAGTCAACTGGGCACGCTTCGCATGCCTGACCATTCGACGACACCCGCGATTGCTCTAGCATCATGGTTCCTGCTACCAATCGACACCCTCAGCGAGCTCAACGCCTCGGCAACAGCTGAGAGCACGAACAACGACAGTATTCGCGGATCTGATCTGGGTAGCCTGGCCACAGAAAATGGAGCCTACGGCTCCGGATCTGAAAGTTGTCAGAGCAACATCTTCCCCAATCAGTTCATGTGTGCCGCCATCAACGCAAGTGATACGGGCGTCAATCGTGAAAACACCGGCACCAGCACTGGACCGACCAACGGCGGTATACCAGTCACAAACAGTGGCCCCACCAACATCGCGCCATGTAACACCCCAGTTTTAGTTAATCTTATTTAGGGTTTGTTTGTGCATTCATGAGCATCATCCCTTAAAATGCATGCAAAAGAATTAATGCAAAACCCTAAAACCCCAGTTTCCCATCTCTCTAAGAGCAATTCAAAATGGTTTTGAATTTTGAAATCCCAAAATGGTTGGAGCTCAAACTGAATAAAAGGACCCCACAATATTTTATATATTTTATAAAAGTCTCTGGTATTTTGAAAGTATCCAAAACAGATTTGAAATTTAAAATACAAAGAGAGAAATCAAAACAATTTTGGAAAAATGTTTTGCAAATAAAAAAAACAGACATTCCTGCAGCCCAGGCCGGCCCATCCCCCCCTATGCTACCTGCTGCTCGCGTGCAGCGTCCCGCGGCCCAGCAGCAGCCCGGCAAAGCCCAGTGAAGGGAATATGCTCGAGAGGCAATAATAAAGTGGTTATTATCTTATTCCATGTTTATGATAAATGTTTATTTTGCATGATATAATTGTATTGATTGGAAACGTCAATACATGTGTGTTTAAACAAAATACAAAGTTCCTAGTAATGCCTCACATATAAACTAGCTCGTTGATTAACAAGATGATCAAGGTTTCCTGATCATGGACATTGGATGTTGTTAATAACGAGGTCACAACATTGGTGGAATGATGTGATGAACATTCATCTGAAGTATAGCATTACGATCAAAGTCATTATGTTTATATTGCTATAACATCATATGAAGTAATCTTAGTCCTTAGACCATGAGATCATGTTAATTTCTAACACCGGAAGAGTATCTTGATAACATCAAACGTCACACCGTAACAGGGTGACTATAAAGGTGGGTTCAGTGCAGCAAAGGTGTTATGTTGAGGCTCATGGATCAAGAGTGGGATTTGTCCATCCCGATGACGGATAGATATACTCTGGGCCCTCTCGGTGATATCACATTAAGATAGCTTGCAAGCAAGTGATGTCATCACTAGGATGTTATATCACGGGAACGAGAAAAGAGTGCATATCGGTAACGAGATCAAACTAGGTATTTGGATACCGATGATCGAATCTCGGACATGTAATATATCGCGAGACAAAGGGATTTAGTTACTAGCGTTAAAGGTTCTCATGATCACAAAAGTCATCGTTGAATGTGTAGGAGTCAGTATGGATCTCTAGGTCCTGCTTCTGATTATTGATCTGAGAGGGGTCTCGATCATGTATATATTATTCGCGAACCGTAGGGTGACACACTTAAGGGATGCCGACACCATTTGGAGCAAATATGTTTCAGATAAAGATTTAAGAAAGCGCTGGAATTATTTCAATAGACACCGAAACTGTTTCGGGTGAAATTGCTGAAATTGGTTCTGCATGTAATATTGAAATGTTGCAGGGGGTTTTATGTGAATGTTTGTTAATTAAAGTAATTAACAAAATTCTGAATAAAGTTAATAAAAGAGTTTTATTAAATGAGAGAGCATTAAATTTGGAGAAATGTAATGCATTTAAAGTGGGGACTTTAAAAGAGAATGTGAAGGGGCAAATTTATGTGGAGGGAATTACCACGCATGAATGAGAAGGTGAGGGGTCACCCCTTGGGGCACCGGCCATGGGGAGGGGTACCCTCCCCTCCTCCTATAAAAGGCCCCCCTCTCACACCTTCATACTCACACCTCCTCGTGAAGGATCTCTCTCCCCCTCTAGTTATTCCCCATGGTCTCGGATTAGCTTGATACATGTTCCCGGTGGCTTTATCTGGAAAGGAGTTGCTGCTTCCGCTGCTTTGCTGGAGCGAGGGACGGAGGATCTCGGGGTACCGGACGTGTGTGCGATCACGGATGTACCGCTAAAGAATGAATTTTTGAAAGAACACCAAACATTTGATGATGGTGATCCACTTCAAAGTGCAAGTCCAAAGGTATTAGTATTTGACTATATACGCTTTGTACAATGTGTTATGTGAATGACACCACTATTAATGTTGATAGATTCTTTTAAAAGGAAAAGGAATTGCTGAAAGAGAATCTATAAAATATTTGGCAGAAAGAAAAAGTTGGAAATGTCCAGCTTAGGTATATAGAAGATATACATGTTATGGTTGTATTCCTTGCTTGTTAAACAATGTGGTTCTTAGGTATTGGATACCGGTATTGGATACCGAATTGGTTGGTATAAAGTATCATATAGGACAACGCAATTCATGAACTACAATGGCCTAAGTAACTAGCAAGAGAATATGTGATAATGTTCATCGAAAACAAATAAAGTGTTATTGTGTTTTTGTTGTCGTTAAACCTAGCCTTCAAGATTTATTTTAATAATTGTTATTTTGTTCCGGTATTACGAGAACAATGGTTGTTCAAATAATTATCGTATTCCATAAAGGGTGGATGAACTTTTACAAGTCTAGTGGGAGAAATCACATCCATAAACACTATTGCTAAAATGTCGCAAGACAAATGATTGAAAGATCATTTATGAAGTGACATCGCTGTTTAAATTATATTGGAAAGAAAACATGAAGAAACTTCATGTTAATGAATTTTTGGAGTCTTTGATTTTGATCAATTGACGCTTGTGAGACTTTCCTCAAGATAATTGAAACCCCGTCCATAGGCCAAAGAGGAACGGATGACTAACTTATTGGATATTATATACATATTGATGTATATAGTCCATTATATGTAGCCATATGCGATGGAACGTTTTGCTTTATATGCTTTCTCTAGAAATTTGAGTGAATATATCTATATATTTACTTAATAAGGAAGAAGTATGAAACATTTGAAAATTGTTCAAAGTCTTTCAAGATGAAGTGAAAAATCATTGTAACAAGAAAATAAAAGAGTTTATGATTTGATCATAAAGGAAGATATTTGAGTTACATGTTTATCAAAAATACCTAAGATTTGAGGAATTGTTCCATGATTTGTGTTTCCCAATAAACCATAGGAGTATGACATATTCGAGAGATGGAATCAAACCATGTTTGACATGGTAAGATCAAAGGTGTCATTTATAAAACTGCCATTATGTTTTAAGGATTGAAGCTTTAGCGACTAACGCTTTTACACTGAAAAGAGCACCATCATGATCCGTTGAAATGACACCATATAAGTTATGGTTTGGGATAAAACCCGAATTGTCTTTTCTTTAATTTTGGTGTGCTATGCATAAGTAAAATGTTTACAACCAAAGTTGGATAAGCACATCTTTATAGGTTATCCCAAAGAATTTGTTGGGAATTTCTCCAAAACACCAAGGACAAAAGAGTTTGTTACTTGGAACGTCAAGTTTCTGGAGAAGGAATTTTTCACGAAAACTTAAGTGGGAGGACAATAGAACTTTGATAAGGTTGTTGAACCTTAGCTATATGTGCTAAGTAGCGCAACGCCGGAAAGTGTCCCAGTGGCGGCCACAATGCTCATGGCTCCTGTGGTTACAAAGGTTGTGATCTCGGAGATTAGAGTTCCTATTGAACCGTGTGGGTCGGTAAGAATCAAATAGTGTGATTTGATAGGCAAGTCGTTATTTTTTTGACAATGATGAACCGACTACATGCAAAGAAGCGATGATGGGCCCTGACTCCAGAAAATTACTAGAAGTCATAGAATCCGTGATAGTATCCATACACGAGAAATCAAGTTTCTGAACTTGGAAGACCCTCCAGAAAGGCGTGAAGCCTACCAGTCATGTTTGGATCTATAAAGAAATAAACATGGATGTTTAAAATCTATGAAATAGTCAACATGTCAGAAAGAAGTTTACGACAATGTTCAAGGAGTTGACTATGACAAGATTTGATCTTTCATTGCGATATTTAGTCTTGACGGATTAATGTAGCAACCACTACATATAATTTGATGTAGGTAGTTGAACGAACAAAACAATGTTCTTCTAATAGAATGGTTACCTAGGATGTGTACAATACACGATCCGAAGGGTTTTGTTAGTTCAAAGGGTGCTAAAAGGGCGTGCAAACTTCAGTAGTTGAAGTAAGCATAGCGGAGTTGGAATCTTCACCATGATGAAACTGTTAAAAGAGTTTAAATTCATCAGAGATGATGAAGATGCTTGCATTTGCAAGAAATTAAGTGGGAGCACTGAGACATATTTCTAATACATTATGTAGAGAACATATTGTTGATTGGAAATGATGTATCTTGTTTTGACACAAGTTAAGAATTTCATTAAAATAAGATTTCGATGAAAGACTTGGGAAAACCCAGAATATTTGGCATCAATATCTATATGGATAGATTGAGGTGCTAATATGGTTGTGCTAGACGTACATATATGAGATATTGAAAGGGTTCAATATGGAAACAACAAGAAAGGTTCTTGCTGCATGGAAAGGATTGTATCAAGATTCAAGTGTTTCAACACTTGGTGAGTAAAATCACATGAAGATTTTGATTGATTATACCATGATATGTATATATATCCAGAATGTCCTATGCTCTAAATGTTATGATCACATACCAGAATGATTCATATGATGATCATTGGACGATAGTAAAGATATTCTTATGAGCTTTGGAAGAACTAAGAATATATCATGTATAAGTGACAAATAGTTAAAGGTAATTCATTGTAAAAGTGTTACATTGATACTAGTTTTGTCAAAGATACAAATTAAAATTTATCTCAATTTAGACTATGGGTGGCACAATGTAATGGAAAGGATGTTCCATGATGGATTTGGATGAGTTCCAAAAGTTGAGACATTGTGACGGATACTACAACGAAAGGCTAAGTATATGACTGCTATAGTAGCACCAAAGGAGGGCGTTTGTGTTAAGTAGTTTGTTATCAAACTAGGTGTGGTTCAAAGTGGGCTAATACTATGAAGATATATTGTATTACAATAATATCAACATACTTTAACCCGAACGAACTAAAAGGTCTCACCAAAGGACCAAATTTATACAATGCCAGCTCATTTGAGAATGAGTGATGCGTAGAGACGCAAAGACATGCAAATACACACGGACCTGAAACTGTCAGATCCGGAGGTTATGTTAACCACTAGCAATCGCGTATATGCAACACCAGAAAGCCATAGGTGTTCAATACGCAAAGTTTTTCAAACTAGATTATTGACTCTAGTGCAAGTGGGAGACTGAAGGGAATATGCCCGAGAGGCAATAATAAAGTGGTTATTATCTTATTCCATGTTTATGATAAATGCTTATTTTGCATGCTATAATTATATTGATTGGAAACGTCAATACATGTGTGTTTAATAAACAAAATACAAAGTTCCTAGTAATGCCTCTCATATAAACTAGCTTGATGTGATGAACATTCATCCGAGGTCACAACATTGGTGGAATGATGTGATGAACATTCATCCGAAGTATAGCATTACGATCAAAGTCATTATGTTTATATTGCTATAACATCATATGAAGTAATCTTAGTCCTTAGACCATGAGATCATGTTAATTGCTAACACCGGAAGAGTATCTTGATAACATCAAACGTCACACCGTAACAGGGTGACTATAAAGGTGGGTTTAGTGCTACAAAGGTGTTATGTTGAGGCTCATGGATCAAGTGTGGGATTTTTCCATCCCGATGACGGATAGATATACTCTGGGCCCTCTCGGTGATATCACATTAAGATAGCTTGCAAGCAAGTGATGTGATCACTAGAATGTTATATCACGGGAACAAGAAAAGAGTGCATGTCGGTAACGAGATCAAACTAGGTATTTGGATACCGATGATCAAATCTCGGACATGTAATATATCGCGAGACAAAGGGATTTAGTTACTAGAGTTAAAGGTTCTCATGATCATAGAAGTCATCGTTGAATGTGTAGGAGTCAGTATGGATCTCCAGGTCCCGCTTCTGATTATTGATCTGAGAGGGGTCTCGATCATGTATACATTATTCGCGAACCGTAGGGTGACACGCTTAAGGGATACCGACACCATTTGGAGCAAATATGTTTCAGATAAAGATTTAAGAAAGCGCTGGAATTATTTCAATAGACACCGAAACTGTTTTGGGTGAAATTGCTGAAATTGGTTCTGCATGTAATATTGAAATGTTGCAGGGGGTTTTATGTGAATGTTTGTTAATTAAAGTAATTAACAAAATTCTGAATAAAATTAATAAAAGAGTTTTATTAAATGAGAGAGCATTAAATTTGGAGAAATTTAATGCATTTAAAGTGGGGAGTTTAAAAGAGAATGTGAAGGGGCAAATTTATGTGGAGGGAGTTACCACCACATGAATGAGAAGGTGAGGGGTCACCCCTTGGGGTGCCGGCCATGGGGAGGGGTACCCTACCCTCCTCCTATAAAAGGCCCCCCTCTCACACCTTCATACTCACACCTCCTCGTGAAGGATATCTCTCCCTCTCTAGTTATTCCCCATGGTCCCGGATTAGCAAGATACATGTTCCTGGTGGCTTTATCTGGAAAGGAGTTGCTGCTTCTGCTGCTTTGCTGGAGCGAGGGACGGAGGTTGTTGGGGTACCGGACGTGTGCGCGATCACGGATGCACCACTGCTTTGCGGTGCTGGACTTGGTGGTGCTGGAGCTGGATCTGATGGACGTGGTGGAGCCGGACCTGCTGGACTTCATCACGATCTTGAGATCGGCAAGTGTACGACTACATCATCCACGAGTTCCAACTCGTTAACAAAGCTTTGTTGTCTTCGAGGGTAAGTTCTCTATGGATGTATATCCACCCGTTGCTTGTATCTAGTAGATAGATCTTGGCGTATAGTTCCCATCGTAGGAAATTTTTTGTTTTCTATGCTGCGAACCCCAACACCCAGCCCGCGAACCGGTTCAGTCTTTCTCCCTGTCGTCTTCCTCGCGACCATCAAGCAGCTCGGTGGCCGTCGTGATGCCGTCCGCCGGCCGACGCGCCAAGATCCCTGCCCGCTGCCCTGAAGAAGAGGATAAGACCCCGCTGAGATGTGACCTTCTTCCCTATCCCTCTCCTCCTCCTCGTGAGATCTCTCTGCCTCTCTCTGCTAGGCGCCGAACCCTAGCCCACCACCGGCTCGAATCGCCATCGTCTTCGGCCGCACCAGGCTCCACTGAGGCCACCACTAGGACCGCAGATGTATCCTTGTTCTTCCCCGCCAAGAATCGCAAGCCGGGAGGCTCTCAGGTGCCCCAATCGGTACCTCCTACCCGAACTCCGGCCACCGTCGCCGTGGACGATTCCGGCCATCACCGACCTTGCCAGTCCTAGCCGACCTCTCCACTGCATTCTAGGTGAGCCCCTGAGCATGCCAGTGCTCTCCTCTGCCTTCCTCCCTCTTAGTATCGTGCCTGTACTGAGCTCCGTCGTTTGCCTCCGCAGACGCTCGCTGCCGGTGATGCTCCGGTTACCAAATAGGAGCGGAGCCACCACGGTTAGGTCCGCCGCGTTGATATCCATTTAACATGCCCCTCCGTGCCGTCCCGCGAGTCCACTGTCGCCGTCTCGGGCCACCATCTGGCGTGTGCACCGGCGAGCCGACGTGGCTCCCGTGTGGAGTCCGCGTGGCCACCATGTGGGTCTGACGTGGCCCCGGCCCCACGAGTTAGCCCCTGGGGCTAGCTCATCCCATAGTCAGAAAAGTATTTAACGCCCCCGCTGACGTCATAATGACGCGGTAAACCTTTTTAAATGGTTTAATAATTTGAGAAATTGAATAAATCTTATAAATTCAATAAGTAATTATTTATAAGTCAGAAAAATGTGTATAATATATCAAAATGTTCGAAAAAATGAGATCTTTACAATAAACTCATAATCATGCATTGTTCAACAACTTTAATTGCAAGTTTAATTAGAAAACTAAATGAACCCCCGCAGGTGATTCTGGGGTCTCTCCTGTATTAGGGTTTGGACCCCTCAGATCTCGCTTAAATTGCCAAGCATGCTTTAGGGTCTCACTTCAATACTATTTAACTTTTCATATAATCATACTTGCTTGAGCATTGCATCGATGCCATGTGTTGATTGTTGTTTCCCCTTTCTTTCTGGTGTTTGGTTCTTTCTGGTAGAATACGATACCGACTCCGAGATCAAAGATCAAGATCAACAAAATAGAAGATCGACGAACAATACTTGACCAACTGTAATCAAGTCAGGTACGAGGATTCTGAAGATCTACATCTGGCTATCAACAAACAAGGCAAGCATAGCCCCACCATGATACAATCCTATGCTTTCAAAGTATTTTATTTCTTGCCATGATGCATACGATTCTACTATGGTCTTTTATCGATAGATAGAGTATCCTATCTATTGCATTACTCCCTTTGAGCTTATATTACCTTATCCACTACTCCTAGCATAACTAGGTTTGGCTTGTGTGCACTGCTAGAGCTTTTATCTGTGTCTTGCTTAGCCGTCAGTGCTGGTTCATACAAAAGATGTACCAAATGCAGAGAATCTAGTATGACAGGAGAACAAGGTATACTGATGAGGTAAGATTAGTGGTAAAGGTTAAACATGCTAAGGCTTGTATGGGAGGCCATGGTGGGATGTGGTTTTTGTAGTCCCATGCTCGCCACTACTAGGACCCGAGTTCTAGCCTCTTGAACCAAGACGAGCGTACAACCACACGGGGCCTGGAAAACCTCACAAGTAACTAACTTGTCTAGTAGATTCCATGAGTCACATAGTTCGGGTGTTCCATTCGACATATGCATTCTAGTTGTTCTCGAAGGCGGTGAAGGAGGTGCATTCATACAGGTAGGTAAGCGTGGCCGGGGTTTCTTGGGGTCAATGGAGCCCCTGGTAAACCAACCTCGCCCATATCTCTAGGGACCGACTTCAGGATTTGACCCGTTACGGCGGAACCATCCTTAGGGCGTGACTCATGGTCTCGGCGAAAGCAAGGTAAAGGTTGTGTCCAACCACCCTCTGCCGGCCTTCCAAGGAAGAGGGCTAATCATGTGGCATTAAGAGTCGGTTGGTACGTGTGGGTAAAGTTGTAAACCCCTGCAGGGTTAATTCTTTTCGAAAAGCCGTGTCCACGGTTATGGACGAGTTGGGAACGGACGTGAAGATCATAGAGAACATTAACCTAACCATAAAACTTGGCAGATCAACGTGTGCTTAAGGATGCTTCCTCATGGGTGCGAGGGGTGATCCTAGTTGTGAGATGAGGATTAATTTGGTGGATATCAAGATGATGATCAATTCTTCGGAGATGTCGCTCTCTTATCCCCTTTTAAAATATTCTGATTAGACGAGCTTTCTCTCTCTCTTGTTTTATAAACAAAGATGGCTTTATGCAAAATAACCCCACCAGCCATAAGTCTTGTGGAGTACACCCTGTACTCACCCTTGCTTTGTTGATACTTTTAGAGTAAGTGTTCCCTGAAGACGAGTTCTATATGACATCGACACTGACGAGTAGCTTGGGGTTCCCGGCCGGCCGCCTGGAATCTATGGGCTGGGACGTCATTGTTATGATTCAGGCCTCTTAGGCCATTTGTTAAGTTTGCTATACTTAATAGCATAATTTGCGTTCCGTTGTTTGATGTTTGTGGTTAGTGACCTCTGCTTGTAATATTTTGGTTCTTCGCTCAGTTATGAGCTTGCTGTACTAAATTTTGTGTCGCAGGGTTACTATTGTGTTACCGATTTCTCACTGAATATCCTCGAGCTCTAGGTTAAGATAATGTTAGGCTAAGGTCTGGGATTTGTTTAACCCTGATCTTGGGGGTGTTACAGTTTTTGGTATCAGAGCAGTACCGACCGTAGGAAAACCTTGCTATTGGTCGATGTTGAGTATAGAGTTTGTGAAAACTATTTTAAACATTGAAAAGTATTTGCAAAAACTATGGTATGCTTCTTTTTCTCCTTATCTAATTTCTCTTAAGTCTAGGTCACCTTATCTTGTGTTAACTTTGAAAACTTCTGATATCTCTTCTAGTCTTTCAAAGCTTAGGTGCCTTCCAGGCATGTCGTTTCTCAACCAGTTGACCTAGTGTAGAGTTCTCTAGAGTTGCGTCTGTTGTGAATTACTTGTGTCCCCTTTGCTCTGCTTCGTCCGAGAGATTCCTTTCCATCATGATCTCTCTACCTTATGGACTCACAATATTATATTGTAGGATCCATAGTGTTCTGTTCTAGGCTTCGAGGTTTCCTTTTGCCTTGTGTGCTTCCTTTTTGTTTGTTTGGGTACTTCAGAAGTTTTTTCGTCTTTTGAAAGCTACCCCGTGATTGCTACCTTGTAGTGTACGCCGTGTCACTAAAGTAGTAGTTACTTCTTTCTCAGGTTTTAACCCTTGGACTTGAACCGAAGATCCCAGATTATACTGGATTTTGGTGTTGTGAATCTGGTACATGAAGCTGATATTTAACCCAAGGTCCATTCTGTTGATCCCTGTCGTAAATGTTCACACATTACTTCAGGATGGCTGGTACTACCATTCTAGGCTTCAAGCTTGTGGTCTTTGTCGCGATTGAATTTCGACAATTAAGGACTTCCCCTACCACTAGCCACGGTAGATGTTCTTTAATGGAACCAAGTAGATCACGACAAGTGTACTCCTCGTGAGTCTCGCATCTACACTCGTGACTCTACCACACCCTCCCTTCTATGCATTGGTTTTCAGAAGATTGTTAATCTATGCATCCATATCTCGGGATTTTATCCTGAGCATGTTCTTTTCCCTTGTTGTTTCCGACCTTTGTCTATCAGTTGGTAGCCAAGTATTAATGTGCATTGGTGTATTCTTATGCAACATACTCTTGTGGTCCATCATG
The DNA here is from genome assembly GCA_916181665.1 of Avena sativa. Taxonomy (NCBI): domain Eukaryota; kingdom Viridiplantae; phylum Streptophyta; class Magnoliopsida; order Poales; family Poaceae; genus Avena; species Avena sativa. The sequence goes on from OV702289.1 coordinate 693,807,443, forward strand.
ACAAACCATTTCAGGATGTCAGGAGAAACAAACTCCACTACCTCGTCATATCTAGGACCAGGTCAAAGTGTTGTAATCCGCAGATCAAGAGGCATGGATTAGCTTTTGTTCTATTCCACCTTAGAGTATCACCCTCTTCTATACTAAGAGGTCGTGCTAAGTTTCATAACCCTCTTAATGAAGTGATGCTCTTACACATATTTACCCACCCTTCTTCCGAGCTTTCGTGCTAGTGAATGATGCGAGTGCGTAATAATGTGGCCAGCTCAGATTCTTAGCAAACCTTATTGCTTTGAACTCTAAGGACATTTGTGTCATCTTTAGCGTGACTGGTTAATCCTATCACTAAGCAAAGGATGATTGTGCTACCAAGTCCGTTCCCCTGGTACACTCTCCTCGGTCAAAGAGTTAGGCTTGTGCCGAAGCTTTGAGACTATGTCTTCTTGCCTCATCAAGCAAGTTTCCTCTCAAACTATGTGACATATCGGTGGTCCGTGATATTCTGGTTGTCTACTAGAAGTATTGCCATGTTTCCACATGACCGTGTTGTCAAGTTCTTGAGCAAGCTAGTTCTCTGAACTGCCCCTGTCTCCAAGGATCCGTACTGGATACCCTTGAACTAGTTGGTTGAGCTTAAACAATAACTTGGAGAGTTGTAAGACAAAAGTTCTATCTGACTTAGTTCCTCCTTAAAGGGATGTCTAGTTTTGTGATGAAGAAAGATAGTGTTTCCTTCGTGGATATGTTATCTTCCCCCGCATTTGATTTGATTTGGGTTATTGTCAAATCAAACTCGGTTCTAAGGACTATCTTGACGATGTTGCTACTCGTCATGTTTCACTTGAGTACATCCTCATATCCGTTGGTCTGACCAATAGTTTTGTCTTGTTCATACAACATATGAGTCCATCTCCTGGAGTACCTTGATAAGTTTGTTGTTGAGCCCATTGACAATATCCTTATATTCTCCATACTAGAACAGACTCATATGAAACATTTGGCATTAATGTTGGAAAACTTTTGAGAACTTCCTTCGTGTTATCTCGAAGTATGTACTCTGGATGTTAGAAGTGACCTTCTCTGATTCACGTGAAAATGTTAAAAGATGTCGCCGTGGATTTGAGTAGAGTTATCTTTGTACCTCAAGGACACGGTTGTATTTCATTGCAAGTACTTGATGTAAGTGCAGCTGTCCTCTGACAAGTTGTTATTACATGGGTCTAGCAATAGCTCAGTCTATTGGAGCTTGACACTATAGTCCAAGTCTTGAGAATCTAGTGACTTTACCTTTACGATAAATGTTGCACACTTTCTATTCGGACATGTGGAGTCTGAAGTATCATCTCACCTAACCAAATCTAAATGTCAAGCATATATGATGGTTGGTGTTCTTCAAGGTTTTGACATAGGTCTCTTTGTAAATCCGACATGATTGATGTAATGGTTGACACAACTAGTTGGAAGATCTATTGTCATATTCTATTGAACTAGCAAATATCAACCACTCTTCATGAGGCTCATTCTATGATTTTATAATAGGAGTTGTTCTTATGGTTTCCTTTGTATTGGAAGTCCGACCTTTACTTGATGTCTACTTTCCCGAGCATCAATGAGAACATTTAAAGTAGTGTTGCTAAATGTCTCTTGGTCGATCCTCTAGACCCTCTTATGTTGGCAAGCGTTTGTTATGCCAAGTAATTGAAGTCTGAGAATGAAGTTTCTTTTTCCTCGTGTCATTAGGAATCTTCTTATATCTTCATCCTGGTGGAGTAAAGTGATATCATGATCTTTGGCAAAGATTTTGATAGACTCTGGATGAATAAAGAGTTTCCTTCGGTCCCTCTAACATGTTCGAAGAGCTATTATGGTTTTGGTAATAAGAAATTTCTATTGTTACATGTTCCTTGTGACTCTTACGAGTCCTCGCTACAAAACACCTTTCTGTCCTAACCATCTGTTGAACGAAGAGTGATCCTTCTATATCAAAAGTAGTTCAACTGCTTGGTTATCTGTATCTCTGTATCCCTGAAAGCTCTACTTAAGCTGTCTAGTAGAGGTTCATCTCTCGAAGTCTGTGGTTATGTTCTTCTGTTGTATGCTTTCCTTTTCAAAGCTTAAATCCTTCTGAAGCTCCATGGTCTCAATCCTTATGAAGACCAGTTATCTATCAACTTGAAACCATCTCCTATTGTTTCCTCTATTACCTTGGTGTGTTTCATGTTCGTCATCTCAAAGTTATTTCTGAACACTCATTCACGAGTTGACCATGAGATACTCTGTGTGTTGTTAGTGTGTTTCCCTCTTACCTTTAGAACTGACCCTGTTTCTCTTTCTTCTTCCTACATGCGGAATCTCGGGTCGAGATTCTCATAAGGGGGACAGAGCTGTAACACCCCAATTTTAGTTAATCTTATTTAGGGTTTGTTTGTGCATTCATGAGCATCATCCCTTAAAATGCATGCAAAAGAATTAATGCAAAACCATAAAACCCTAGTTTCCTATCTCTCTAAAAGCAATTCAAAATGGTTTTGAATTTTGAAAACCCAAAATTTTTGGAGCTCAAACTGAATAAAAAGGACCCACGGTATTTTATATATTTTATAAAAGTCTCTGGTATTTTGAAAGTATCCAAAACAGAGTTGAAATTTAAAATACATAGAGAAATCAAAACAGTTTTGGAAAAATGTTTTATAAATAAAAAATAGAGCAGCCTGCAGCCCAGGCCGGCCCATCCTTCCCCTGTGCTACCTGTCGCTCGCGTGCAGTGTCTTGTGGCCCAGCAGCAGCCCGGCAAAGCCCAGCCCACGAACTGGTTTGGTCTTTCTCCTTGTCATCTTCCTCGCGACCGTCAAGCAGCTCGGTGGCCGCCGTGATGCCATCCACCGGCCGACGTGCCAAGATCCCCGCTCGCTTCCCTGAAGGAGAGGATAAGACCCCGCTGAGACGTGACCTTCTTCCCTATCCCTCTCCTCCTCCTCGTGAGATCTCTCTGCCTCTCTCTGTTAGGCGCCGAACCCTATCCCACCACTGGCTCAAATTTCCATCGTCTTCAGCCGCCCCAGGTTCCGCTGAGGCCACCGCTAGGACCACCGATGTCTCCTGGTTCTTCCCCGCCAAGAATCGCAAGCCGGAAGGCTCTTAGGCGCCCCAATCAGTACCTCCTGCCCGAACTCCGGCTACCGTTACCGTGGATGATTTCGTCCATCACCGACCTTGCCAGTCCTAGCCAACCTCTCCACTGCATTCTAGGTGAGACCCTAAGCATGTCAGTGCTCTCCTCTGCCTTCCCCCTCTCTGTATTGTGCCCGCACCGAGCCCCGTCATTGGCCTCCGCAGACGCTCGCCGCCGGAGATGCTCCGGTTACCAAATAGGAGCGGAGCCACCATGGTTAGGTCCGCCGCGTCGATATGCGTTTAACACGCCCCTCCGCGCCGTCCCGCGAGTCCCCTGTTGCCGTCCCGGGCCGCCGTCTGGCGTGTGCGCCGGCGAGCCGACGTGGCTGCCGTATGGCCACTGTGTGGGTCTAACGTGGCCCCGGCCCCACGAGTCAGCCCTTGGGGCTAGCTCATCCCATAGTGAGAAAACTATTTAATGCCCCCGCTGACATCATAATGACGCAGTAAACCCTTTTAAATGGTTTAATAATTTGAGAAATTGAATAAATCTTATAAATTCAATAAGTAATTATTTATAAGTCAGAAAAATGTGTATACTATATCAAAATGTTTGGAAAAATGAGATCTTTACAATAGACTCATAATCATGCATTGTTCAACAACTTTAAATGCAAGTTTAATTAGAAAACTAAATGAACCCCTGTAGGTGATTCTGGGGTCTCTCCTGTATTAGGGTTTGGACCCCTCGGATCTCGCTTAAATTGCCAAGCATGCTTAGGGTCTCACTTTAATACTATTTAACTTGTCATATCATCATCCTTGCTTGAGCATTGCGTCGATGCCATGTGATGATTATTGTTTCCCCTTTCTTTTCGGTGTTTGGTTCTTTCCGGTAGAATACGATACCGACTCCGAGATCGAAGATTGAGATCAACACAATCGAAGATCGACGAATAATACTTGACCAACTGTAATCAAGTCAAGTACAAGGATTCTGAAGATCGACATCTGGGTATCAACAAACACGGCAAGCATAACTCCACCATGATACAATCCTATGCTTTCAAAGTATTTTATTTCTTGCCGTGATGCATACGATTCTACTATGGTCTTTTATCGATAGATAAAGTATCCTATCTGTTGCATTACTCCCTTTGAGCTTATATTACTTGATCCACTGCTCCTAGCATAACTAGATTTGGCTTGTGTGCACTGCTAGAGCTTTTATCTATGTCTTGCTTAGCCGTCAGTGCTGGTTCATACAAAAGATGTACCAAATGCAGAGAATCTAGTATGACAGGAGAACAAGGTATACTGATGAGGTAAGATCAGTGGTAAAGGTTAAACATGCTAAGGCTTGTATGGGAGGCCACGGTGGGATGTGGTTTTTGTAGTCCCATGCTCGCCACTACTAGGACCCGAGTTCTAGCCTCTTGAACCAAGATGAGCATACAACCACACGGGCCCTGGAAAACCTCACAAGTAACTAACTTGCCTAGTAGATTCCATGAGTCACATAGTTCGGGCGTTCCATTTGACATATGCATTCTGGTTGTTCTCGAAGGCGGCGAAGGAGGTGCATTCATACAGGTAGGTAAGCGTGGCCGGGGTTGCTTGGGGTAGATGGAGCCCCTGTTAAACCAACCTCGCCCACATCTCTAGGGACCGACTTTGGGATCTGACCCGTTACGGCGGAACCATCCTTAGGGAGTGACTCATGGTCTCGGCGAAAGCAAGGTAAAGGTTGTGTCCAACCACCCTCTGCCGACCTTCCAAGGAAGAGGGATAATCATGTGGCATTAAGAGTCAGTTGGTACGTGTGGGTAAAGTTGTACACCCCTGCAGGGTTAAATCTTTTCGAAAAGCCATATCCACGGTTATGGACGACTTGGGAACGGACGTGAAGATCATAGAGAACATTAACCTAATCGTAAAACTTCGCAGATCAATGTGTGCTTAAGGATGCTTACTCATGGGTACCAGGGGTGATCCTAGTTATGAGATGAGGATTACTTTGGTGGATATCAAGATGATGATCAATTCTTCGGAGATGTCGCTCTCTTATCCCCTTTTAAAATATTCTGATTAGACGAGCTTTCTCTCCCTCTTGTTTTATAAAGAAAGATGGCTTTATGCAAAATAACCCCACCAGCCATAAGTCTAGCGGAGTACACCCTGTACTCACCCTTATTTTGTTGATACTTTCAGAGTAAGTGTTCCCTGAAGACGAGTTCCATACGACATCCACACCGACGAGTAGCTTGGGGTTCCCGACCGACAGCCTGGAATCTATGGGTTAGGACGTCATCGTTATGCTTCAGGCCTCTTAGGCCATTTGTTAAGTTTGCTATACTTAATAGCATAATTTGCCTTCCGTTGTTTGATGTTTGTGGTTAGTGACCTCTGCTTGTAATATTTTGGTTCTTCACTCAGTTATGAGCTTGCTGTACTAAATTTTGTGTCGCGGGGTTACTGTTGTGTTACCGATTTCTCACTGAATATCCGTGAGCTCTAGGTTAAGCTTATGTCAGGATAAGGTATGGGATTTGTTTAACCCTGATCCCGGGGGTGTTACACGCCCACCAATAATGGGACAGGAGGAGATCCACACCTCACGATGAATGAGAACACCGGCGAGCGTATGCTGATCAAGCTCAATGACAACGAGTGGGCCCGCTGTCGAGAAGCTCTACGGGGCAATCCTCTACCCCCAACACACCACAGGACATGCTGATGGGCTACCATTGGCTGCTGAAGGAGGAATTCAAGCGCCAGCGTAGGTGATCGCGCAACTCGAGGCACGTAGAAAGGCGGCGGATGAATCGAGCCTTTGGTGAGCAAGGCTCTCCTCCCATGGAGGATCCTCCTCCAAAGGCAACTAGTACCTGGCCAACAAGAGACGATCTCGACTGGCCCACCTCACCGATCAAGAGAGCATAGAAGCCACGAAAGTCCTCGACTTTGGCTCTATGACGGTGGATACGTGGGGCAACGTGCTCCCGAAGACGCCGCAGGCTGCAGTGACAGCGGCCACCATGTACTTGCTTAACAACCAGCCACCGGCTGGAGATCCGCGAGCTACCATGCACCGATCTATGATTGTAGGCCTGGGGCTAATCGAGGCTGCCCTCGACAAGGAGCCAACACCAGAGCCAAAGAAAATCAAGGCTCTGGCCAAATACTACTACACGTACTCCTCTAGTGATGACAGTCATGATATGTCACGACGACGTCGCTCACGGCGACATGACCACGACTACGACACATGTGATGACATCACACAGTGCAAGGTCGACAAGATGTGGGCAAGGCATGCTTGTTCGACTGACTCGAAAGAAGACGAGATGGAGCTCTGCGGTGCTAGATGCTTTAGTAGGGCCATCAGGCAGAAGCGAATGCCTAAGGGGTTCAAACTCCCGTCGGAGAACCCAAAATTTGACGGCCTGTAGGACCAGAAAATCTGGTTGGAGGACCACATCTCCTCCGTCAGGCTACACGGCGGAATCTCAACCACGGTAATGCAATGCCTGCAGCTACAGCTGCAAGGCACTGCCTGCGCATGGCTCAACAATCTCCCGCGTGGATCCATTCGCAGTTGGGAAGAGCTGGTCTACAGCTTCGTGCGCAACTTCAAGGGAACTTACAAAATGCTCGCGTCAATTGAAGAACTAAGAGGCTACCACCAAAGGTCCGGCAAGTCGCTGCGCTCGTACATCCAGAGGTGTTCCATCATCAAGAACTCCGCAGAAAACATCTCGGAGGACCGCGCAATCGACGCTTTCAATAGTGGTGTTCGCCGTATAGAGCTTAGGGAGGAGCTAGGCCACTCGAAGCCCAAAACAATCGACCACCTGATGGAGATCGTGAATCGGTTAGCGGACGGAGAATATTCGGTAAAAAACCGTACCTACTCCGACGATGACGACGACCTCGGGTGCAAACGCGACCGCCGAGGAAAATGTCGAATGCGCGTCTATGAGGACCACGATGAAGTCAATATGGCTGCAGCCGGCTACGCCGAGAATCGCAACAACTGATATCGCAGCGGTGGTTATCGCGACAGCGGGCGACATAGGTGTGGTAGCACCGCACTCGCGAAGAGGCACCCGCAACATCCATCCAGGACAAACTGTCTGAACCATGCAACGTGCACTTCTACATGGACAAGCACGACGGCAAGAAAAAATCCAGCCACCTTCTCAAGGATTGCCGCGAGTTCCTCAAAATCCACGAGGGCCTGACCCAGATGAATCGCGATGCGATCAACCGGGGCTATGGAGCTGCCCTAGGCGCTGCGGCACACGGAGCTCCGCCACCACCGCCCGGGCCACCACAACCTACGGCTATGCCAGTCCAGCATCATGGAGGAGAGCCGTACCCACGAGCTATGGGCAACATGGGGATGATCCAAAAAGGGCGCCCTCCAATCGAATGTAGAAGGAAATCACTCGCCAAGTCAATTTGGCGATAAACTCTCCACCTTCCAGCACTAAGTACCTCAGTGGAAGCGAGTCCTGCATCACCTTCGAAAAGTGTGACCACCTGCACCAAGTACCTCATCCAAGCCACTGTCCCCTCATACTCGAGGCGTAGATCGGGGGCTTCGATATAAGTCGTGTCTTCATGGACGGCGGGAGCAACATCAACCTCATATTCGTGAGTACCTTGCGTGCGATGAGGATCCCTCTGACATGTCTGGAAGTTTCAGACACGACATTCCACGGCATTGTCCCATGGAATGGCGTATATCCCCTGGGCAAAATCAGCCTTGACATCATCTTCGGCATGCTGCAAAACTTTTGGCGAGAGCGCATCAACTTCAAAGTCATTGACTGGCCCTCACAATACCAACGCATCCTCGAACGTGTCATGTTCGCGAGCATCCTCGAACATGTCATGTTCACGAGGTTGATGGCAGTGCCGCACTATGCCTACCTGCAGATGAAAATGCCAGGTCCAAACGACGTCATCACAATCAATGGAAGCTTCCAGAGGTCCGGCAGCTGCGGCAGGGAATTCAACAGAATCTCCCGGTCCTTCGGCATGCAGGAGGAACTCGCAAGATTGAAGGAGTCGACAGACAACAGTATGCCTCCCCTGAACAGGCCAAGTTCACCCGACCTGTCCTTCGACTCGTTAGTACACATGAAGAAAGTCCAGGTCCACCCAATGGACCCGACCAAGACGACCCTCATTGCCAACAACTTGAGTTCCACATAGGAACTCGCGCTTGTCGAATTCCTCCGTGAGCACTGGGAAATCTTCGCCTGGTGTCCAGCGGACATGCCAGGGGTTCCCAGGGAATTCGCCGAGCACTCACTCAATGTGAATCCAGATGCGAAGCCAGTCAAGCAGACAATACAGCGATTGTCTGAAGCAAGAGCAAAAGCAGTCGGTATGGAGATCAACAGACGTACGCGAGATCAAGGGAAGCACCTGGCTCGCTAACACAGTGCTTGTGCCTAAAAAAGACAAGAATATCCTGCGTATGTGCGTGGACTTCACCTCCTTGAATAAGCACTACCCAAAGGATCACTTCCCATTGCCACGGATCGATCAAATCATCGACTCCACCACGGGATGCGAGCGCCTCTGCTTCCTCGACGCCTACTCAGGCTACAATCAGATTCGAATGAAGGAAGAAGACTAGGAGAAAACAGCCTTTACAACGCCCTTTGGTGTGTTCTGCTACAACACGATGCCCTTCGGGCTAAAAAAATGCAGGAGCCACCTATCAGCGGTGCATGCAGGCTTGCCTCAAGAACCAACTTGGTCGCAACATCCAAGTCTATGTTGATGACATCATCATCAAAACCAAAGAGGAAGCCACGCTAATCGACGATCTCCGCGAGACCTTCACTAACCTCGACCGCTATCGTATCAAGCTCAATCCGGAAAAATGCGCCTTCGGCATGCCATCTGGGCAATTACTCGGGTATCTCATCTCTGCGAGAGGGATCGAGGCAAACCCGAAGAACATAAAGGCCATACTGGCCATGGAGAAGCCGAAGAACATAAAAGGCATCCAGCAGCTAGTTGGGCGAATCATGGCGTTCAGTCGATTCATCAGTCGAATGGGCAAAAAGGCAGTACCCTTCTACCAACTCCTCCGCAAAGCTGACAAGTTCGAGTGGACAGACGAGGCGCAAGAAGCATTCAAAGATCTCAAGCGTCTACTATCCACCTCACCAGTACTGGTGACACCTCGCGAAAAGGAACCACTACTGCTGTACATCTTCGCCACCAACCAGGTGGTCAGCACGGTGCTCGTGGTGGAACGAGTCAAAGAAAATAAGCTCCACGGGGTCCAGCGCCCAGTATACTACCTCAACGAGGTGCTCACACCAACAAACACTTGTACCCACACTACCAGAAGCTAGCGTATGGTGTCTTCATGATAGCCAGGCAACTGCGCCATTACTTCTAGAGAAGAAACCAAGCATGACAATGGACTCGGGGGCTACGCCATCCAACGAATCAATGGCAGTCGACGAAATGGAGCTCGGTACAGGACTTGAAGGACCACTGGGGGTCATGATAATCGAGCCATCTTGGACACAACCTTACATCACATATCTACTCAGCAAGAGGCTGCCAGATGACCCGACTAATGCGCGATGATACGTTGCAAACATATCTATAATTTTTGATGTTCCATGCTTGTTTTATATCTACTTTCTTATGTTCTGTCCACACTTTGGCGTATTTTTATACACTTTCTTGGACTAACCTATTAACAAGATGCCACAGTGCCAGCTCCCTGTTTTCTACTGTTTTTGGTTCCAGGAAAGTCAGAAAATGAATATTCTCGGAATTGGACGGGACAAAAGCCAAAGTCAATATTTCACCCAGGGGGACACTGAGCCATAAGACGAGACGGAGAGGCGGCAGAGGCCGGCCACACCACCTAGCTGTGCGACCAGGCCTGGCCCGCGCCAGGGGGTGGTGTGGCCGCCTAGGGCACCTCCTCGGCCTCCTCTTTCACCTATATATCGCCTCCGATACAGAAACCCTAAGCACCCAATCAAAATTCCATGAAAGAGTCTGTAGCCGCCATCATCTCCATCCCTATATCGGGAGGGATCTGAAGCTCTTCCTGGCACCCTGTCGGAGGGGAGAATTCACCCTGGAGGCCTGATACATCCATTTTTCATCACTATTATATATCATAATTCACCGTTATTCATTGATATATTTCATATTAAGAGATGATCCTTATGTTATTTCATCTGTTTTTGTATGGTTGATGACTTTTGGAGCATGGACCACTGTAGTCAGGATTCTGATGGAAAAGGTGCTGTTTGGAGGCAAAATTCGCGAAGATTAGAAAATCCGGGAAAATATACGGAAAATCCTATTTTTCCAGAAGACGAAGGCTGCTAGAAGAGGGAGTGGAGATGGGCCACAAGGGGGCCCACACCACCCCTGGCACGGGCCACCCTAGCCCACCTCTGGCTCTCCCCTCTGGCGTATATATTCCTCCTGAAACCCTAAGACTCGGGGAGCAACCACAGAAATATTCTGCCGCCTTTGTGGGGCGGAAAACACCAAGAGACAAAGATCTCTCTAGTAGACAGATTTCTGCCGGGGGAATTCCTTCCCGGAGAGGGGAGATCGTCGCCATTAACACCAGCATCAAGATGGACTTCACCAGGATCATCATCATCACCACCATCATCACCATCAGCACCCTCATCACCATCTCCATATTGCTGTAACAATTGGGTTGAATCTTGCATAGTTATTAGGGGAAACTTTCCCGGTGTTGATTACTCTTTGTAGTTGATGCTATTGATTGAACCATTGAATTGTCGTTTATGTTCAGATTTTTATACATCATTATTCCATCTCCGATCATGATCCATATGACGTCTTGTGAGTAGTTCGTTTTGTTCTTGAGGACATGGGAGAAGTCATGTTGTTAGTAGTGGAATTTTGTTGAGAAAGATTCAATAGTTTGATATTTAAGTTGTGGTGTACTTCTTCTAGTGGTGTCATGTGAATGTCGACTACATGACACTTCACCTATATGGGCCTAGGAGAATGCATTGTGTATTTGGCTACTAATCGTAGGGGTTGCCGGAGTGACAGAAACCTAAACCCCCGTTAGGAAACCATTGCACAAGGGACGTCAGGGTCTTAGAGTTTAAAGCTGTGGTTAGGTTTCTACCTTAATTACTTTCTTGTACTTATGGATGTTTGCAAGGGGTATAATCACAAGTATCTATTAGTCCTAGGAAGGTCGGTACATTAGCACAGGTTCACCCACACAACACTTAGCAAGCGAAAGAAGATTAATCAACTATATGAAGTGAAAGCACTTGACAGTCTTCCCATGTGTCCTCGAGAACGTTTGGTCATCTTAAGTAATACAGCCGGCTTGTCCTTTGCTGCATAAAGGATTGGGCCACTTGATGCATTTTTTCCTACTGTCTTTTATTTACTCGTACTTCATTTACTTGCTTTCTCAAAACCCCCTAAAAATCCGTTTGCTAAGTATTTGCAGAGAATTCCTGATCCATACCACTAGCCAGCACCTTCTGCTCCTTGTTGGGTTCGACACTCTTACTTATCGAAAATACTACGATACACCCCCTATACTTGTGGGTCATCAAGACTATTTTCTGGCGCCGTTGCCAGGGAGTGAGGCGCTATTGGAGAGTGGAACTGGTAAAGGAAACTTCTACTGTGAGTATTGTTTACTTCTGTTAGTTGCTTTATTTTCATTATGGATAATTCGTTGAGTTTCTTATTTGGTAATGCTACTACCACTGCTAAGGTAGTAGATGAACCACCACCTGCTGAGAATGATGCTTTTAAAATACCTACAAGAATTATTGATCGTGTTATGGATAACTACTATGTTGGGGATGGAACTGTCCATCCCGGTGATCATTTACTCTTTATACATGAATTATGCGGGTTGTTCAAGTGTGCAGGTATTACTACAGATCAAGTTAAGAAGAAGTTATTCTCATTATCACTGAAAGGAAGAGCTGAGGAATGGTATAAGCTTCTGAAGAATGGTCAAGCTCTTGAATGGGAGGAAATAGTGCCTCTCTTTTATTCAAAGTTTTATCCTCCTAGTGAGATTCATAAAGATTGGAATCAAATATACAAATTTTGGCCTCTTGATGGAGAGAGTACAATTCAAGCTTGGGGGGATTGAAGTTACTAATGCTCAAATGTCCCATTCATGAGCTCCCCAACAATATTATTATCAATAACTTTTATGCAAGGCTCTCTCTACATGATAAGGATTTATTGGATGCTTCTTGTGCTGGATCATTCACTCGCATGGAAGAAGAAGCTAAATGGGATCTTCTGGACCGTATTCAAGACAATGCTGAAGCATGGGAAAATGACAAAGGTAGAAAGTCAGGTATAAATTATGATTATGAATGCATTGAATCCTTTATGGGAACTGATGATTTTCAAAATATAAAAAATGCTTATGGTCTAGACTCTCAAGCTATTGCAACTTATTTTCAGGCTTTTGCTTCCTATATTGAAGTGCCTAAAAAGAAGTGGAATAAGTATCATGAACCTTATAAAGATGTTGCTAAGAGTGCTCCTGCAGGAAATACTGAAGTTTATACTGCTAATCATGTTTTACCTGAACCTTACATTGAGAAAATGCCTTTCCCAGTTAATATAAAGGAACATTCTATGATAGCTAGTATGGTTAATGAAAGTACAAATAAAGCTATTGAACCTGATAAATGAATGGATGATGAACCTATAACAGCAAATGTGAAAGACTTTGTCACTAAATATGTAGAAGAGGGACACACTATCCTTTGTAAGGATACCTCTAATATTATTTCACAAAGTAGTGATATAAGAACTAGTATTCCTTTGTTTTCTATTAGAATAAGTGTTCATTGTTACGATGGTCCTTGTGATAGTTATATTGTTAAGTTTATGCATGATACTAAAATTATTATGAGAGAGGGAAAAGTGTTCTTATGCATCTCAATAATATCAAGTTTCCTCGTTTTATGCTGAAAGTTTTTATGTTGCATTTCTTTTGCCTTCTTATCCTAGTAGCCTCTGGTTTCAACAACTTGTTTGTTTACAAAATTCCCTTGCATAGGAAGTGGGTTAGACTTAAATATGTGTATTTTTTCTTCTTAATGCTCTCTTTCAGTTCAATTCATATTCTTATGTGAGCATCTTCAAAATTATCATGCCCATCTTAATGGCTATAAAGAAAGAGCTTTTTGGGAGACAACCCAATTTATTTTTGCTTTTAGTTTGTTTTTGTTTCTTTGAGTCTGGAAAGTTATTACTTTGGTAATAACCTCTGCTTATCCGTTTTGTTTGGTTTTTGTGTCAAGATCAAGCTCTAATGAGAGAGAAGTAAGATCTGGAGAAGTTGCTGTCCTGAAACAGATTTTTGTGCTTCACCGTAAAAATTCGTGAGAGATCTCTGTATGTCGGATTGAGCTGTAAGTTTTTTGCTTCTACCCTAGGTTGTTATTTAAGTTTTGTTAGTTTTGCACTTTTTGAATTGAGCAACAGAAGATTTTCGAAAAAAATGATCTTTACCTGCTGGTCTGTTTTGATAGATTTTACCACTCTTGCATTTTGCTTCTTTAATCGATTTCATTTTTGAATTCTTTTTGGGTTTTCGGAAGGATTTGCTACAGTAGCTTATGTTTTGATGGTTTTCAGTTGAAGTTGAACTCAAAAGGTTTTATCACTTCACTTATACTCATGTTGCTAATGGGAATTGTGTGAAGTTTTGTGTGAAAGAAATTTCCAGGTAGTGGAGATAATGGTGTAATGAGAAAGTGAAAGGTTTCATGACTCAAGTAATAAGTGTATGAAGATAAAGATATTGATGTTATTCAAGTGGTGACTCCGGAAGAACCCACTAAATACCAAATTCAAAGACCCGCAGAGTCCGTTTTCAAATAGGTAACAGTTATGGTAAAAAAAGTTCCGCGAAAATACTATCCATCTATATTTTTGCAATTTTTAGCCAATAAGGACAGTTATGAAGTGAAAGAGGGACGGAAACGGAGCCAGGGTGGCTCACACCACCCTGTGGCGCGGGCCCACCCCTGGCCATGCCACTAGGTGGTGTGGCCACTCCGGACTTCGCCTCCGACTCGTTTTCTCCCAGTACTTCCTTTTGTTGTGAAACTTCGTAATATATAATCCCCTGGATCCCCCGAGGTTCGTATATCGTGTTCTCGTCGTGTTTTTGTTTCGATCTGTTTCTACCATGAACTATTCTTGAAAGTTTAGAAGCACAATGGTGTCCGCCAAGGATAACGGGAAGGAGCCTATGGAGGAAGATCTCCAAGACCCCGGGCAGGAGAAGGAGATCAAGAGTGAAGATGAAGAGGAGGCAAAGCACACCGGCACTACCATTGCATGCATTGGAGTGGTGGCAAACCCTGCCAGGACTATGTCAATTGGAGAGAAGCCTCCTCATCACCGTTCAGATCCCTGGTCACTTCCCCCACGCGCCAAGAATCCTTTCCATACCCTTATCCATGAGCATCAATACCAGAATATGCCCAAGGAGAAATTACCCTCCAATTGGGACTTGCCTCGTTCTAGCCATGCAGAGAAAGAAGACTTCAAGGAGGTAGAGTGGGGAAAGAATCGCAAGAGCTGGGATTCTCAACCCGACATGATCATGGGTCTCATTGAGCAAAACTCACAGCTTATTCATAATCTTACCTTCGAGATTGAGGACTTGGGGAAATTGATCAAAGAGCTCATCAAGAGGATACCACCACCACTGTAGGATTAATTCATCATCAGGTTTGGCATCCCCTTGGCTTGTTCCAATCTTGGGGGAGTGTCGCGGTATCATATCACTATCTTTTATCTTTTTACCTTTTTAGTAGAGTCATATCATGAATAGAGAAATTATCATGTAGGATGGTTTGCATTTTGGAAGTGTCCCCTCTCTCGTTAGATATGTATCCCTTGGTGTGAGTTTGCCGCTATGGAATATTAATCAGAAGTTCTGTCATTTACTCTTTTGCATGGCTTATATTAGTTTTCAATTCGTGGTTATATGATTGATCTTGTTGTTAGTACTGGTATCGCTTTGGGATCATTGAGTTAATTTAGTTTGTTTTGGCAAACCTGGCTTGGTCAGTAGCAACACTATTTTTGAGAGTTGAATGAAAAGATAAAATTACTCTAAAGAAATATAATTTCATCATCTTTCTTTCTTGATTTGCTCATAAGTATAGTATTCTCTAGTTAAGATCTTTTGTGCTTCCAAGGAAGATTGCATGTTTGTCTTTATCACTTGTATGTTTGTTTGTTTCCTTCAACTCTTATACTTGCTACCCAGCCTTGCTAACCAAAAACATGTACTGAGAGGGAATTCTTCTCGTGCATCCACTTCCTTAAACCAAAACCTATGCCATTTGTGTCCACCATACCTACATATTAGCACTATTGTTATTCCAAGTAAATTCTTGTTTTTATCTACCTTCCAAATTAAACTTGTTATGTGAAAATTAGTGATTAAAGCTCTCACGAACTTGATGGCACACTTTATTTTCTTGCACTTAATAAACTTCAACCATTTGGTCCTTCTTTGTTGCGTATATGCTTGTGCTTTATGAGTTGAAGTTAGCAGAACCATGTATCATGGGGAACGCTTTCAACACTGCCATGGTACTTTGTACCTAGTTGATATCATGATTCTTTTGCCTATGGATCCTGGCGGTGTGAAATAAAAGGGGAACTTTTAAGATCATGGAGTTTATATGTGTGTTAGAGAAACGCCTGGGCCGCTAGCCTAAGCCATGCCTAATCATGGTGGAAACTTGCAGAATAACTATAGTGAGCATTCTATGAAGCATCCTCAATAAAAACCTATGCAAATAGCAAATAAAAAGATCGCTGAGATGCTCATTGTCTGCTTGCCTTTTCATTTTGATTATGGGATAGCTCCTGTATCATGTGCAAGGGGTACCCCGTTGGCGGTTCTCTAAGATACATATGTATTTACAATGACAAGAGCTTACTTGTGACTGAAGTTAAGTAGCATGAGGTTCGGTACTCGTAAGTAAGGGGCATGAGATTTCAACTTATAACTTGTCAAGCATATCCTATTAGTTGTGTCACTTTAACCTTAACCACCTAAAGATGCCTATGATAGGGGCAATGAGAGCTGAAAGCTAATAAGTACCATAATTTTTGGGAGCTCTTTATGAAACTTGAAATCCCTGCTTCCCTCTGCGAAGGGCCTTTCTTTTACTTTTTAGTTGGGTCAGTAAACCTATTCCCTTCTATCTCAGCAAGTATTTTGAGTTGTTGTGTTTCATTCATTCGTATGATGATTTATTCAATCATGTTTCTTATGTTCCTTGTTTTGCACATTGCTCTTATCTTGGTGATTACTACTTTGAAAGCTATCATTGAAAATCAGTTATTTGTGAACTCCAGCAATTTCTCAACTATTCTTCGACCAAGAGCTAAGTTTGCCATTCCCAATTATGATTTACTTCATGTATCTTTATTGTGTTTCCTTTACTTATTTCAAGTAAGTTATATAATAGTGAGTTGTCTTCTATTATGATCTATGTATTGATGAATGTGATGCTTCTTGTCTGTATTCTTTTTATCGACTCTTCACTCCATAAACCTGAGGCCATGTTTATTGAGCTCAGTTTCGCTTAGGGACAATCGAAGTCTAAGCTTGGGGGGAGTTGATACGTCCATTTTGCATCACTATTCTATATCATAATTCACTATTATTCATTGATATATTTCATATTAAGAGATGATACTTGTGTTATTTCATCTGTTTTTGCATGGTTGATGACTTTTGGAGCATGGACCGCTGCAGTCAGGATTGATGGAAAAGGTGCTGTTTGGAGGCAAAATTCACGAAGATCAGAAAATCCAGGAAAATATATGGAAAATCCTATTTTTCCAGAAGACGAAGGCTGACAGAAGAGGGAGTGGAGATGGGCCACAGGAGGCCCACACCACCCCCTGGCACGGGACACCCTAGGCCGCGACACCAGGTGGTGTGGCCGCCCTGGCCCACCTCTGGCTCTCCCCTCTGGCGTATATATTCCTCCTGAAACCCTAAGACTCGGGGAGTGACCACAGAAAGATTTCGCCGCCTCTACGGGGCGGAAAACACCGAGAGAGAAAGATCTCTCTGGCAGACAGATTTATGCCGGGGGAATTCCTTCCCGGAGAGGGGAGATCGTCGCCATCAACACCACCATCAAGCTGGACTTCATCGGGATCATTATCATCATCATCATCACCACCATCATCACCATCAGCACCCTCATCACCATCTCCATATTGTTGTAACAATTGGGTTGAATCTTGCATAGTTCTTAGGGGAAACTTTCCCGGTGTTGATTACTCTTTGTAGTTGATGCTATTGAGTGAACCATTGAATTATCGTTTATGTTCAGATTGTTATACATCATTATTCCATTTCTGATCATGCTCCATATGATGTCTTGTGAGTAGTTCGTTTTGTTCTTGAGGACATGGGAGAAGTCATGTTGTTAGTAGTGGAATTGTGTTGAGAAAGATTCAATAGTTTGATATTTAAGTTGTGGTGTACTTCTTCTAGTGGTGTCATGTGAACATCGACTACATGACACTTCACCTATATGGGCCTAAGGGAATGCATTGTGCATTTGGATACTAATCGTAGGGGTTGCCAGAGTGACAGAAACCTAAACCCCCATTAGGAAACCATTGCACAAGGGACGTCAGGGTCTTAGAGTTTAAAGCTGTGCTTAGGTTTCTACCTTAATTACTTTCTTGTACTTACGGATGTTTGCTAGGGGTATAATCACAAGTATGTATTAGTCCTAGGAACATCGGTACATTAGCACAGGTTCACCCACACAACACTTAGCAAGCTAAAGAAGATTAATCAACTATATGAAGCGAAAGCACTTGACAGTCTTCCCATGTGTCCTCGAGAATGTTTGGTCATCTTAAGTAATACAGCCGGCTTGTCCTTTGCTGCATAAAGTATTGGGCCACTTGCTGCATTTATTCCTACTGTCTTTTATTTACTCGTACTTCGTTTACTTGCTTTGTCAAAAACCCCTAAAAATTCGTTTGCTAAGTATTTGCAGTGAATTCCTGATCCATACCACTAGCCAGCACCTTCTGCTCCTCGTTAGGTTCGACACTCTTACTTATCGAAAATACTGCGATACACCCCCTATACTTGTGGGTCATCAAGGCCTTCTTCATCACCATGATTGCTTCTAGTGTGATGCGTGAGTAGTTCATCCCTGGACTACGGGTCCATGTAGTAGCTAGATGGTTGGTTCTCCTCCTTTGTGCTACCATGTCTAGATCTTGTGAGCTCCGTTTATGATCAAGATCATCTATTTGTAATCATACATGTTGTGTTTGTGGGGATACAATGGATATTGAGATGCTATTTCAGATTGATTATTGATTCTATCCTGTCTTTGTTATTTGTGATCTTACATGATCTCCGTTGTTAGTAGCTATCTTGGCCGAGTAGATGCTAGCAAATCCAAGTGGGAGTATTTATGCTCTATATTGGGTTCATGCCTCTAGTAATCTGGGGAAGTGACAGAAATCTCTAAGGTACTAGATGTGCTGTTGCTACTAGGGAGAAAACAACAATCCTTTGTTTGTAGAACAATTGTATTGTTTACTTTACACGCAATGCTTAATGCAATTATCTATTGCTTGCAACTTAATACTGGAGGGGGTTCGGATGATAACCTGAAGGTGGATTATTAGTCACAGATGTAGTTGGATTACGGTCTATGTATAATGTTGTAATGCCCAATCAAATCTCATAGGAGTCAAGATGATTAGTATATGCATGTATGCTTTCTCGATATTTGTCAATTGCCCCGCTGTAATTTGGTCACCCAACGTGTCATCTATCTTAAGGAGAATCACCACTAGTGAATTATGGACCCCGGTCCATTCTTTTACCATCAATCTACAACTCTTTACTGTTTTCTTTTTACTTTCTGCAAGCTATTACTATCTTCGACATAATACGTTAAATCCTTTGTTTTCAGCAAAACCGGTGAGATTGACAACCTCACTGTAAGTTGGGGGCAAAGTTCTGTGGTTGTGTTGTGCAGGATTCCAAGTTGGAAACTACACCTTGGAGGTGTTTCCTTGCTCCTACTGGTTCGATAACCTTGGTTTCATAACTGAGGGAAAACTTGCTGCTGTGCTCATCATACCTTCCTCTTGGGGTTTCCCAACGAGCTCGATATATTTTGGGCCATCAAGCTATTTTTCTGGCGCCGTTGCCGGGGAGTCAAGGACATATTCACAAGGGAGTCCCTCATAACCAATCTCTTTACTTTGTTGTTTTCGTTTTGCTTAGTTTATTTCTACTTTGTTTGCTTGTTCTTTTTATCAAAAACACAAAAAAAATTAGTTTCTACTATAGTTGTTCTTTTCGTTGGTCTATTATTGTCTTGCTTTATCATGCTTTCTATCAATGGTTGGTTTCTTTGAAACTGAATCTAATTGGCAAGGTGGGTTCACGGAAGAATAAAAATATTATTATAAGGAACACCGCTTGTCACATAAAGGGAAACACTTATGGGAACAAATTGATACATTGTATACCATTGCTAGAAACGTGTGCTCTACTTATAATGTTACTTATTTCTTTGATAAATCTTGTTGCTATAAGAGGTATAAACACCTCCCTTTTCAATGTGAGTATAATGATGATGTTACCATATCTTCTTATGTTAAGGGAAATTATGACTTTTATGATGTGGAACAAATTGAAGAATTTATTGCTTCGAAGGGTGCATTAGAACTAGCTTATTTGCTTGAAAATACTAAAGATGCACCTTATACATATGAGGTTTATGATATACTTCAATTTTTCTTTGATAATTACAAGGAAGAAAATGGCTATATTCTTAAATATCTTAATAGATGCTCTCCACCAGCAGAAGAGACTAATGCCTTGCAGGAGCCTATGGAAGAATAAATTGATGAAACTGGAAGCTCATTGGATGAAAAAGAGGAGGAGAGTGATGATCAAGAGGAGGAACAATGGATCTACCCATTCCTACCTTCTAATGAGAGTAACTCTTTACCCCTTACAATATTTGATTGTCCCCCATTCTTACTAAAGGAGGATGAATGTTATGTTCCTGAGGATTCTTTTGAAAATGTTTATAATAAAGCTCTAGTGTTTGTAGATCATGAAAAGCATGCTTTATGTGATATTTATATTGTTGAGTTTATTCATGAGGCTACTGAAAATTATTATGAGAGAGGAAAATATGGTTGTAAAAGTTTTCATGGTACTGAAACACCTCTCTATTTGCTGAAAGTTTTGAAGTTACTCTCGTTTTATCTTCCTATGCATGTCGCTTTGTTCTTTGTGAATTTATTTGCGTATAAGATTCCTGTGCATAGGAAGTGGGTTAGACTTAAATGTGTTTTGAATTTTCTTCTTGATGTTGTCTTTTACTTCAATTCATATTTCTTATGTGAGCATCATCGAAATTCTTATGCCTAGCTTAAAGGCGTTAAAGAAAAGTACTTATTGGGAGATAACCCAAAAGTATTAGTTGAGTCTTGGAAGTTATTGCTTCAGTAATAACCTCTCCATATCATTTTTGTGTGGTTTTTGTGACAAGAGTAACCTCTAATGAGAGAGAAGTAATGTTTGGGAAAGTTGCTGTCCCGAAACAGATTTTTGTGCTTCGCTGTAAAAATTCGTGAAAAATCTCTGTACGTCTGTTTGAGTTGAAATTTTTTGTGCTTCTGCCCCAGGTTGTTATCCAACTTTCGTAAGTTCAACACTTTTGAGAAACAGAAGGTCTTCGAAAAAATTGGTTTTTACCTGCTGGTATGTTTTGACAGATTTCTGCCATTACTTGCATTTGCCTCTTAATCTGTTTCTCTTTGAGTTCTCTTTGATCATTTGAACTTTTTAAAGGAAGTGCTACAGTAGCTTGTGTTTTAATGTAAGTTTTACTTGTGTTGAAACTGAACCAAAAGACTCATTATCTTGAGTAGACTAATGTTGCTAATGAAGATTGTGTGAAGTTTTGTATGAAGGAAAAATTTTAGGTGTAAAGGAAGAATGATGTAATGAGATGAAGAATGGACAAAAACTCAAGCTTCGGGATGCCACCCGTGTCACCCCAAGAAATATCCAAGAAGTACAAGCATCAAAGCTTGGGGATACCCAAGGCATCCCCTTCTTCATCAATAAAAATTTCTGGTTTCTTCCAAACACTTCATTTTTATTATTTCATGCACAATTGTGTTGTTCTTGGAGCATCTTCATTTTTGTTTTTAGTTTTCGTTTGCTTGGTTTTCTTAGTTTTCTTAGTTTTCTTGAATAAATTGGTTGGACCCCCTCATTCATACATTAATTTTCAAATTGATTGGTTTGGATTGGAAAAGAGGAGCTTGTTTTTGGACTGTGGCCTATGCTTTGTCATGTCATGCTTGATATTGTTTTGGCTTTATGCTTAGTGATTTTTGCTGTAGCATGACATGTTATAAACAATTGAGATTGCTTAATGTGCCTTGAAAGAATCATGCATTGTTTTAGCATATTAAAGCATAGTATTGTGGTATTCTCTTTTGATGCTTTATTTGGGTTGACTTGGCGCATGCTCACACCATGTTATGACTATCCCAAGTCACCATAGCCTTTGTGATCATTTAGTTTTCGACTTGTAATATCACTTTATGATTTAATTAATAATGTTTTGTCGCTTTGCATGATTATGTCCATTATTGCTCTCTTAGTTGGTCGCTCCCAGTCTTTTGCTAGCCTCCATAACAAAGTACGAGTTCCACTCATGCATCCAACTCCAAATAAAACCAAGTTATTCCAAAGAGTCCACCATACCTACCTATTAGCATTTGCTATTCCAAGTATATTCATGTTTTTATCTACCTTCCGAATTAAACTTGTTATGTGAAAAATAGTGATTAAAGCTCTCACGAACTTGATGGCACACTTTACTTTCTTGCACATAATAATCCTAAACCATTGTGTCCATCTTTGTTGCGTATATGCTTGCGCTTTATAAGTTGGAGTTAGCAGAACCATGTATCATGGGGAACGCTTTCAACATTTCACTTATATTCCGTCGATATCATGATTCTTTTGCTTATGGATCCCGGCGGTGTGAAATAGAAGGGGAACTTGTAAGATCATGGAGTTTGTATGTGTGTTAGAGAAACGCCTGGGCTGCTAGCCTAAGCCATGCCTAATCATGGTGGAAACTTGCAGCATAACCATAATGATCACTCTATGAAGCATCCTCAATAAAAACCTATGCAAATAGCAAATAAAAAGATCGCTGAGATGCTCATTGTCTGCTTGCCTTGTCATTTTGATATGGGATCGATCCTGTGTCATGGGGCAAGGGGTACCCCGTTGGCGGTTCTCTATGATACATATGTACTTACAATGACAAGAGCTTACTTGTGACTGAAGTTGAGTATCATGAGGTTCGGTACTCGTAAGCAAGGGGCATGTGATTTCAACTTATAACTTGTCAAGCATATCCTCTTAGTTGTGTCACTTTAACTTTAATCACCTAAAGATGCTTATGATAGGGGCAATGAGAGCTGAAAGCTAATAAGTACCATAATTTTTGGAAGCTCTTTATGAGACTTGAATCCCTGCTTCCTTCCATGAAGGCCTTTCTTTTACTTTTATGTTGAGGCCCCATCTTCTATCTTTATGCACCTATTAAGAGAGCATAATGGCCATTCTTAGTTTAATGTGCATTGTCCCAAGACTTGTTGATTGATTCATAATGTTGATATTGCTTGTTTTTAAACTATTTGTATCTAGTCACCCTTATGAACTTTGAAGGTGTCCTATGCATTTATGTTTTTCTACTCTGTGAGGGACAAGCTGAATACCATTCTCATTATGCTTTCTTTTATGTGAAACAAACAAACGTCTTGCAAAGCATTGTTATTCATGAATCTTCTGTTTGTGCCTTTTCATGTTACAACATAGTTGCTATGTCTTATTGTTAGAACTATATCTTTCATGCTATGTTAAAGTTTATGATGGTGCATGTCACCTCAAAAATTATTCTTTCTTTTTATCACTTACCTACTCGAAGACGAGTAGGAGTTAAGCTTGGGGATGTTGATATGTTGCAAACGTATCTATAATTTTTGATGTTCCATGCTTGTTTTATATCTACTTTCTTATGTTTTGTCCACACTTTGGAGTATTTTTATACACTTTCTTGGACTAACCTATTAACAAGATGCCACAGTGCCAGATGCTTGTTTTCTACTGTTTTTGGTTCCAGGAAAGTCAGAAAATGAATATTCTCGGAATTGGACGGGACAAAAGCCAAAGTCAATAATTCACCGAGGGGGACACGGAGCCAGAAGATGTTACGGAGAGGGGCCAAAGGCCGGCCACACCACCTGACGGCACGGACAGGCCTGACCCATGCTAGAGGGTGGTGTGGCCGCCTAGGGCACCCCCTCGGCCTCCCCTTTCACCTATATATCGCCTCAGATACAGAAACCCTAAGCACCCGATCAAAATTCCACGAAAGAGTCTGTAGTCGCCGTTATATCCATCCCTAGATCAGGAGGGATCTGAAGCTCTTCCCGGCACCCTACTGGAGGGGAGAATTCACCCTGGAGGCCTTCTTCATCACCATGACTGCCTCCGGTGTGATGCGTGAGTAGTTCATCCCTAGACTATGAGTCCATGTAGTAGCTAGATGGTTGGTTCGCCTCCTTTGTGCTACCATGTTTAGATCTTGTGAGCTCTGATCATGATCAAGATCATCTATTTGTAATCATACATGTTGTGTTTGCGGGTATCCGATGGATATTGAGATGCTATTTCAGATTGATTATTGATTCTATCATGTCTTTGTTATTTGTGATCTTGCATGCTCTCCGTTGTTAGTAGCTATCTTGGCCGAGTTGAGGCTAGCAACTCCAAGAGGGAGTATTTATGCTCGATAGTGGGTTCATGCCTCTAGTAATCTAGGGAAGTGACAGAAATCTGTAAGGTACTAGATGTGTTGTTGCTACTAGGGAGAAAACAACAATCCTTTGTTCATAGAACAATCGTATTCTTTACTTTACACGCAATGCTTAATGCAATTATCTGTTGCTTGCAACTTAATACTGGAGGGGGTTCGGATGATAACCTGAAGGTGGATTATTAGTCATAGATGCTGTTGGATTACGATCTATGTATAATGTTGTAATGCACAATCAAATCTCATAGGAGTCAAGATGATTAGTATATGCATGTATGCTTTCTCGATGTTTGTCAATTGCCCCGCTATAATTTGTTGACCCAACGTGTCATATATCTTAAGGAGAATCACCACTAGTGAACTATTGACCCCGGTCCATTCTTTTACCATCAATCTACAACTATTTACTGTTTCTGTTTACTTTCTACAAGCTATTACTATCTTCCACACAATACGTTTAATCCTTTGTTTTCAGCAAAACCGGTGAGATTGACAACCTCACTATAATTTGGGGGCAAAGTTCTCTAATTGTGTTGTGCAAGATTCCAAGTTGGATACAACACCTTGGAGGTGTTTCCTTGCTCCTACTGGTTCGATAACCTTGGTTTCATAACTGAGGGAAAACTTGTCGTTGTGCTCATCATACCTTCCTCTTGGGGTTCCCTAACGAGCTCGATATATTTTGGGCCATCACGCGACACATCGCGCGACGATCCAAGGCATTCGCCCTCATCAACGGCGAACTGTACAAGCGCAGCTTCACATGAGTACTTCAATGGTGCGTCTCCAACAGGGACGGAAGCGCCATCCTCCTCGATATATATGAAGGCACTTGCGGACACCATGCTGGCAGTCACCCCCTCGTCTCGAAAGCTCTATGAGCTGGAGTCTACTGGCCCACGGCCATGCGCGACGGCAAGGACATCGTCCAGCGCTGCAACGCTTGCCAGCAATTCGCAGACAAACCACACCCACTGGCATGGAACTCAGGTCAATACCATTGGCTTGTCCCTTCACACAATGGGGACTCGACATGGTCGGCAAGCTCCCAAAATCCTCGCGAGGAGGTTATGTCTACCTCCTAGTCACGGTCGACAAATTCACCAAGTGGATCGAGGCCATGCCGGTGACGAATCAATTAGGAGCCAGCGCTGTCAAGTTCTTCGAGTCCATTGTCTACCGCTTTGGAGTGCCACATAGCATCATCACGGACAATGGGACGAACTTCACCTCTAAGGAGTTCCAGGAATTCCACGAAAACCTGGGAATCAACATAAGCTACGCCTCGGTGGCTCACCCGTAGACCAACGGTCAAGTCGAAAAGGCCAACGGCCTCGTGTGCGGTGGAATCAAGAAACGACTCCTCCAACCACTCGAACAAGCCGCTGGATGCTGGCCAGACGAGCTGCAATCTGTACTTTAGAGCCTGCGCACAACTCCAAACAGCACCACGGGATACACTCCGGTCTTCATGGTGCACGATGCTGAAGCGGTGCTACCCGCAGAAGTACGCTACAAAGCCCCACGGGTGGTTGCATATAGCGAGAAGGAGTCAACTCTTGCACTCAAAGACTCCGTCGACCTCCTTGACGAGGCACGTGAGATAGCAGCGGAGAGATCAATGATCAACCAGCAGAGCCTCCGCAACTACCACAGCAGAAGACTACGCCCTAGATCCTTCGTCGAAGGAGCCCTGGTCCTGCGACTGAAGCAACAAGGGCATCTAAAGCTCGGGTCCCCTTGGGAAGGACCTTACGGGATTACAGAAGTAATCCCAGGTGGCGCCTATCTCCTTAAAGATTTCGAGAGCGGAGTCGCATACTCTAACCCCTGGAACGTCGCGCAGCTGCGTCGTTTCTACCCCTAGTCATTTTTACATTACAAATAAGGCTATTCAGCCAGGCTACTTAGCCACACATTGTACCTCACACTATTCTGCGAATAAATAATGCTAAGTGCCCCAAAACTCTGTGTTTTTCCTTATTTTCTTACAATTTCATCACTCGGGGGCTGCGCCACCCTTTACACTTTCGTTCTACGATCAAATCAAAGTATCCTGAGTAGCTAACACAACACCAATCGAACCCTTGATGAACACCAACCCAGTTGCAACGAACCTGACAGGTTGGCAAGGTGCTGAGATAAATATAAGTCAGGTTAACGAAATGGAACTGCAGAGTACAATACACTCGAAAAATATACAAGCTAGCAAGCTCTTCACATATCAATGGGTACTAAATACACCCAACATAATCATACGAACTTTACAAAACTCATAGATCTATGTGCAGGATACAAATTACGCTACTGCTGCAGAAGATGAACATTCGTCTGCTCTTCAAAGAAGTCGACAATGTCCTCCGCCGGTCGATCAACTGCCTGGTAGTTTGGCACCATGTTCCAAGTCATCCCTTCTGGTGGTGGTGGCGGCCCAGCAGCAACGGACGCTATGTCCACATCTGGCCATGTAGTCGCACCAGCAATAGGGTAGCCTTCGCACCTGCGACCAGTTGCTGATGCACGCACTCACGTACCACGCTTATATCTTGAAACTTCGCCAGAAGAGCCAACAGGCTTGAAGGGATGATGTCCAGCGGAAACATCGTTTGATAAATGTGCCTGGGGCACGACTGTGCCTTCTTCAAGCATTGAAGCACTCGAGAAGAACAATCCTGCAGGGTCGCCAACGCGACTGCACGGTCGTGGTCCACCCAAAAATACCCACTCGCCTGCAGCTGCTCCTGGGTCAGGTTGTTTATTCGAATGGCCACCCTATCCTTCTCATCCAGCTAACAACTACACCACGCAGGCAGCAAAGTGTGAAGACAAGGCATCGCCGCGATTGACTAAAAGAAAAAGACGAGAAGGTAGAAAGCTAAGATTTAAACTGCTCATTCAACTGCATTACTTCCTCCAACAGATAATTCTCGCGGGCGGTGGCCTTCTCAGCTTTCGACTCCCACACATCCGCGTTACCACGGACGATGGGCAACTCATGCTCCAACTGCTAAATGCGGTCGCGCGGTCGTGAAAGCAACGACAACTCCTCCACCTTTGAACGCGGCTACGCCGTGGTGTCATCGGTGGGAGGAGAATCATGAGGTCCACTCGAAGGATCCTCGGTACAATCAAGCAAGAGGAAAATGAGACTCATCACACTTTGTAAATAGAGGACTACATTCAAATTTGATAAATGTCAAGAGAACACCCACCACAAAAGCACGGTTTAGACAAAAGGCTAGCTACAACTATTACACATGGCGACTAGGGAGCATTCTGCTTCTTCAACTTCGACTTCGGCTTCGAGGGCTTCATCACATCCGTGGTAGTCTCCGATGCCACAGACTTCCCCGTGGTAGCCCCAGATGCCATGGTCTTCGCCGCCTTCGCTCGCCACTGCTCCTCAGAGTATTTGACGACTGTCTCGATAAGCTGAGACCCGTATTTACCGCAGCTACTAGCGAAGGGAGCAAACACTACCTGCTGGCCTCTAGCATCGACAGGCATCGCCTCGGAGATCACGGCGGGATCCAACTCCACGCCATGGGCTTGCACCATCACGAGTGCCATGGTGGCACCGACAGACCGCTCGGAGTTCCTGAATTCCATGGGAATACCTCTAGCGAAGGATTCCACCAGGTCCTCAAGATCGTCCATTAGCCCGGCCTTCGGAGTCAGCTCCTCATGGAGGCGACCGAGCACACCTTTGGCCTTCCCCAACGTCTCCTGAAGGGAAACACTAGGGTCCTAGACCGCAGCAATGGCGCCTGCCAAAGCATCCGCGTGATGCAGAGACTGGGCGTTAAAGCTTAGGCCGGCGGCATCTGCATACACAGGGTGTTAGCACAGCAACATGATGTCAAACAAGGAGCAATGCAAATCAAACTGAAAATTACCTAAGAGATCCTTGGCAATCGAAAAAAGTTGTTCTTTGAACAACTTCTCGCTTTCAACATTGGAAGAACGCAGGTCTTCCTCACGCTTTTGCGACTCTTCTAGAGCCGCGACTACCTCGTCGCGCCTTTTCTCCGCAACAGCAAGCCCCTTCTCGAGGGACGTAACGCGATGGATAAGTTCATTGTGCTCACCTACAAAGGATAGGGCATAACAACAATTGAGCTGACAAATCTCCACGAAGACAAAGACGAAGTCAAAAGCTAACCTTCGACTGCGCGGTGGCGATTGTCCAGTAAGGCATGCTGCCGACCCATGGCAAGGACTTGCTCCGCAAGGCGAGCAACTTCCTTCACAATGAGCTACACCAAGGGAAACAAAGAGTTAGCGTCAACCCAAAGTACAAATACGACTGCCAAACAGCAAAAAGGACACTCACATGTTCCTCCAAGGAATCCAAAGATGACTGTCACGCAGTCGTCCAGGCAAGCATCTGGTGCTCCCCAGCATGTGGGGAACTCGAAGAATTAGCGCCGGAGTGGGCCGCCACTAGAGGGGAAGAAGACTGTGTGGCCACTTCGTTGGTCTTGGAGTCTGTGACTCCGGACTCTTTCACAAGTTGGACGTCGTCAGAAGACGATGATGCCACTTGACTGCAAAACATGCCCAACACCACTTCCGAAAAAACAACCTCAAAGAGAGCAAGACAAACTCATGGAAATTAAAATCTTACCAGTTGAATTTGTCGAGTTCGAAGGAGTTATCTGGCAACTCCTTCGGTAGCCGCAGCTTCTTCAGAGCAGGAGGAGCCATGGCGTGCACAGGTACAGCGGGAATTGGCTCCTCTGCAGCAGCAGAAGGACCTTCCAGCGTCGTTGGTGTTGAAGCATCAGAATCCTCGCTATGGGAACTCTTGTGAGTGTCGTGGCCTCTAGACTCGGGGGCTCCCTCCTCTTCCTCCGCTTCGCGAGGGATAACCCCTTCAGATTGAGGAGGAAAACTGGCAGCCACATTCTAGTCCTGCATTCAAAAGAAACATTAGCACAGATTAAAGCACTTGGCAACCAATCGAACAAATATAATACTATTTCACAAAAAACTATACCTCAGGCGGAGGGTTGTTGGCATCGAAAGGAGGCACGACTGATTCGTCTAGGAGATCCTCCTTGGCTGTATACTTGGTAACCAGTCGCAACCTCCTATCTACCTCACCCGCAGAAATGCCCTCAGCAGATATGCGAGTGACATCACCAGCACCGACCCATCGGAACATAGGGTGGACTCTAGCCTGTAGAGGCTAGATGCGGCGGTGCAACCATGTGCGAATGAGAGTGACGCCACCCTCTTCCTTGCCTATGCGGCCTTCGAGGTCGCAGACACGCTGATACAGTATCTCCATCTCCTCGGACTCTCCAGGCATCACGATGTTCTTCCAGGAATGCCTCCTCTTGCAAGCTTCCACGAGATCGAAGGGCACGAGCCAGAAGTGCTCTCCGTCGGCCTTCTGGTCGCGGACGTAGAACCACTTGTCCCTCCACCCTTGGATAGACGTGGTGAGCTTGATGTCAAAGTAGGTGGCGGAGGAGTCGTGTAACATCCCAAAACTTTAATCCAAGCTTATCAAGATCCAAATCATCAAAATTAGGGTTAACAAAAACTTTTCCAAAGTAAAAATGAAAGCATTCATGTGTATGTGCATTTAATTAGGATTTGATTTGAATTGCCATGGTTCTGTGATTCTTTGGTTGTAAAATGTTTCTTAGGTGATTTAAACATCATCTACATCATTCCCAAACTTTTCCCAAAGAAAATCAAATAAAAAACAATTAAAAAGGAGGAATGGTCATTTTGGCCTTTTTAATCAACTACCCTACTTTGAGTGTTCCTAGTACTCAAAACTTAACAGAAACATGTGTGGATCTTTACACCCCTTGATAGTACACATAACGAGGTACCAAGGCCCACTTTGCGATCTGCAAAAATCTTTCAAATGCTAATTTTAAATGACAGTTTAAAATTGAATCTATTTCATATGGAAGATCCCACTTTTTCAAAAACCACTCAAACAAGCTCAATTTTCAAAACCCAAGCACCCAGATTTTCAAGCTTATTCCTAGCAAACCCACCAAAAATCTTTTCAAAATTCAAAAGTTTATTTCTTGCGGCCATTTAATCAAACACTTGGCAGGCAGGTTTAAACTCTAAATCATAGCTCATTGTTTTGAACAGGGTTTTGCCCCCATTTGATCCCCATTTAATGTTTTGGTCCCCTCTTGATCTAACCATACCATTAGCACCCATCTCCCTTGTCCCTAGCCACAGTGTCGAGCCACCCTGAGCACTAGCTCGCCGACCGACAATGCACTCGTCCCAGCAGACCACTTCCCTCTCTCTCGCCGTGTCTAGGAGGTAGCCAGGACCTCACCTTCACCCTCTGTCCCTTTCCCAAGCCAAGCGCAGCAGTGGACCACCGAGGAGAGCCCGCGCCCAGTGCCACCGAGCCATGCCGAGCACACGCCAGAGCGCTGCACCTGGCATGCGTGCACGAGCCACCGCTCGACTGCAGCCCGCGCCTACCGCTCCGCCACGACCCAGGGAACACGACAGACACGCCCGTTCGCCGCCGAATGCACCACAGCCACCGCTCGCCGTGGACACTGCCGCCACTGCCTCTCAGAGCGCCAGCTCGCCCCGACCGCATACCACCGCCCCTAAGCCCGCATTCACTTCCTAGAGCACCGCCAGGAGACCGCCTGTCGATCGCCACCCTCAGCCATTCCTCTAGCCGGCCGTAGACATGTCCCCACCGTCGCCTGCCCATCCCGCTCGGTCTCACCGTTGGGCCTATAAAAGGAGGGCACCCCCAGCCATTTGAAGCACACCACTCCACTCCCCTCACCTCACAGACCGTTCCCCACCTCTAGCCGGAGCAGCGTGAGCACTTGCTCGCTGGAATTTGGCCGGAGTAGCCTTCCAGTTCTAATCTAATGGCCCACAGCGCGCGTACTGTTTCGTGTATTAAGAACCACTGACAAGCGAGACCCCCCTGTCAGCTAAGCCCCACGCCGCGGAGCACCACTGGGCCGGCCCATGTTCGTTCCCGCGCTAGCCCAGCCGTTCAAAATTGAATTTTTCTTTTTAATTTAAATCTTAGTTCTATCCCCTAGTTTGAAAATCAATTCAGAGAGTTTGACGAATCCAAATTGCATGAAACCAATTTTGCCTGAAAGGTATTGAAATGATCTATCCAAGGCCGTTGGATTTAATTCAATTAGAGTTATAAATCTCTCCTAGTAAAAATAATAAAACAGAAGCATTTGCACTTTGCAACATTTTTATAAAATCAACCAAGATAGGTTTTGAGTTGATTCCAACTCTCAAAAATCAAATTTCATCATATCTATCCAAATATGTAATAATATTAAGGTTTACATGAAGTGACTTTGGACTAGTACCAAAATAATGCTATATAGGCATTTCTAGTCACTTTAAATCATTAAATAATGAACTTAAACCAAAGTAATTAGGATCCAACCTTTAAAGCTCATTCCCACATGTTAGAATATGTGGTTATGACATGTGTACACATGATCCCATATTTTAAGTGGTGAATATTAAATCTTAGTTAATTTTTCAATGAGTAGAAATTACTTTTCTAAAATAAAAAGGAGGAAACTATTGAATAAAACTTGTGATGCTTGTGATGATAATAGATCATCAATTGTGTGCCATAGAGTACTAAGTCAACTAGTTAAGTATTGTTTGGTGATTGTGTACTCCATATATATTTATAGAAGATAGTACCGACCAAGCTTACGAGGAGGAGGAGTGCTACCAAGAAGAAGAAGAACAAAACTTCAACCACTGCACCAACAAAGGCAAGCTATTGTAGTGAATTGGAATTAAGCTAGTTAACTTGATCCAAGATGCTATATGCATGCTTGAGTCATACCACTTTGACTATTAGTTACCCCAAGTCTTCTTTACAAGTTTTACCTCCCTTAGTTTACACAAAGTCCCTTACTTGTTGTGAAGGTAGCATAAAAAGTATAAAACTTGACCTATTTAGCTAAGCTTTAGATGTCATTCTATGGCATGAGATTGAACCCATCATCTATCCACCTTAGTGAACACTCTTAACTTAGTAGTTTAGAGTAGATAAAAACTTGAGTCACTTTAGATGGGAACACTTGGTGAAAATGAATTATGAAAACCTTGGAATGATGAGCCATTCTATTGAGATATTTTGACATGTGTTGAGAAACACAAATGGTTTATGATGATGAAAATGATGAGGCATGAGCCTTAGCCCTTTTATAAAACTGATGGTTGGATTTGGATGCGATACCATTCCAAATTTACAGTACAACCACACTACCTGAATTGGGTAAGGCTTAGCTGGAAATTTATATGCATTAGTATTAGTTCCCTCGTGGGAGAGGTTTGAGCTGACGCTACCTCTCAATGTTGTCCACCTATGCCGTGCCCAAGATGACTGATGGTCATGGTTGGGAGGCCATGCTCATAGGAGAGGTGCTTATACTAGGGTGTGTAAAGGGAAGGTTATGTTTGATTATCTGCATACTAAGTATAATGATTTAGGGTTATCCCTGATAGATGTATCGAATCTTGTGGTGAAAATGTACCACCATTGCAGAGTGTCAAACTATTAGAATAGCCGCGTCTGCGGTTATGGACAGTTGGAATGGCCATACTGTTTCGTTGTCAGAGTTTTCCAAATAACTTGAAGGGAATGATGAATCTTGACCTCACCACAACAGGGTTGTTTTTATGATACTAGCTTCCCAACTTAAGTGATTCTAGAGCTTTATTTTATCTTTCTTTGCTTCAGAACTCAGCTTAGGTTTCAAACTTAACCTTATAGTTAAACATAGAGTTTAGCATTTGACTTAGAACTATATTACTTGTTAGTGGTAGTTTGCGAGTACTTAAAGAGTACTCTTGGCTTTTGTCCGTGGCTATTCTCATGGCCAGACTATGAAGGAGACTATCAATATGATGGCCAACAGGACGGCTATGATAACTAGGACTATCTGTCTTCATCAGCATTGCCTGTGCCCCTGAAGATGGACCCCACCGCTACGCTTATCTTTTATTTCCGCTGCTTGTTATATTAAGACTGGATCATGAGATCCTTATTTGTGTAAGACCTTATGTATGGTTTGTAATGGATGATGTACTGTGATATCCAATCCGTTATGTCTCGCAAAAATGGTAATCCTAGGATTGCGAGGTATGGCATAACGGGCATCTAGGATTAAA
Organism: Avena sativa; assembly: GCA_916181665.1. Lineage (NCBI taxonomy): Eukaryota > Viridiplantae > Streptophyta > Magnoliopsida > Poales > Poaceae > Avena > Avena sativa. The sequence goes on from OV702289.1 coordinate 693,840,730, forward strand.
AATCCGGGTGTTAGAGGAAGCATTGAAGCACCAACTTCTGGAAGAATTCAGTTCTCCGTGAGAGAGAACAACTGGCTAGATGGATTAGCCAGGGCAATGCATGAAGCTCTCTCACGTCTATGTGCCCTCAGCATCAACAAGATCCAAGGAACCCGTTTTGCCCACTATGCGAGACGTGACTTCATGGGAATGCCGATGGAGATGCCAAGTCACCCAGAGTTGAGGCGTCAAGTGGAGAATCTTGACTTCTTGCTGCATGTTAGACAGCAGGAACTAGACAATGCTAGAGAGTTAGCCAACCAGAATCGTGCCATTGCCGACCAGAAGGCCCAGACTTTCGCACTGCTCGTCCAGGATCGCTAGTCTCTTTGCCGCCAGCGTGCCAAGAAGGATCGCACCATCGCTCGTCTTTGCAAGAAGGTGGCCGACCTCGAGAAGACCGTCAAGGAGCAGGAAGCTCAGCTTGCCACCAAGGAAGAAGAAGATGAGGGTGAAGACATCCAGGGAGACATGGATTCTTACCTCAGCAATGATGATGACTTTTTGGATGAGGATGTTGTGGACTTCTACACTGATGATGAGGACTCTGACTTCATCGACGATGAGTAGATGCACTAGAGCACTGTCGTAGCATGAGATGTATCAGTCCCACTGTATCGTAGCTTGCAGAATGGTTCTTCAAACCATCTGTTTTCCTTTGTTTGTTGTGGTGTGTGTTGTATCGTGTGTTTGTCTGCCTGAATGAAATGGAGTTAGTTGAAAAACCTGAGTCTAACTCAAAGTTTTAGCTTTGAAAAACCAAAACCATGAACCTTAGAATTTCCCTCTTACCCCTATATCTATCTCAACCTTCAGATGACTCGTGGAAACCAAGGAGCGAGCAGCTCGTCGTAGGACCCAATGCTACAGATCTTGCAGAATCTCATTGCCGACCGTGAAGCAAGCAGGGCAGAACGTCAAGCCAACTTAGCAACACTACAACAGATAGCCCAGATGGCTCTCAACAACCAAGGGCATGGAAATCAGGATCAGCATGGATCCAAACTCAAAAAATTTCAGAATACCAATCCCCCAATCTTCAGCCAATTTGAAAACCCATTAGATGCTGACGACTGGTTATAGACAATGGAAAATAACCTCAGAGTTGCAGGAGTTGATGAAAATGAGAAAGTTCTCTTCGCCACCCACTATCTGGTGGGATATGCAAGAGCTTGGTGGAATAGCATCCGCAATATGAACCATGGTCAAGTGATGACATGGGAAGCATTCAAAGTCAAGTTCAGCCACACCCACGTGCCGCAAGGTCTAGTCAACATGATGAGAGATGAATTCCGCGAATTAAATCAAGGAAGAATGACTGTGGTGGAGTACCATGGCAGATTCCTGTCACTTGCCTGATATGCACCTGACGAGATCAACACGGAGGCCAAGAAGAAGGAGAGATTCTTGAACGGACTGCATGATGAGGTGCAGACTATCCTTGTCAACATTCGTTTTCAGGATCTCGAAGAGCTAGTCGACTCTACCGTTCAGATGGAAGGGAAGATTAACCAGCCAAATGACAACCGCAAGCGTCGTATGATGCAGCAGTCTGGATCCAGCAGTCACCAGAAGTACCATCCCAACCCCTCGCCAGGATATGCACCCAGGAACAACCGACCCCCAATGTCTCGCCCAAGCTACCCCAACCGCAGCGGAGGCAATGTGAAGTCCGGAGGAAACCATCCCAACTTTGGTAATGCCACCAATTTCACCCGTGCCCCTCCCAAGAGCAATAACAACAATAACAACACTGCACCTAGAACTGGAAGCAATGTTGTACCTGTCGCAGTCAAGGAGAAGTCCCAGATCACTTGTTTCGAGTGTGGAGTGAAGGGTCACTACTCCAATGAGTGTCCCAAGAAGACTGCAGCCAATGCCACTGTGAATGCCCCAGCTCAACAGCAGTGTCGTGTTCAACCAGGAAGAAGATTTGCCCTAGGGAACCCTCACAACCGCAACGGTTGTCTCTTCCACATGAACGCAGAAGAAGCCCAGGAAGCGCCAGATGTAGTGCTGGGTATGTTTTCTGTCAAATCAGTTTTAGCAAGAGTATTGTTTGATTCGGGAGCATCGCATTCATTTGTCACCGAAGAATTTGCATGCACTAGTAAGATTCACCCAACCAACCTGATGCATGTCATGATAGTTCAAATCCCCGGTTCAACTACAAAAGCTAGAAAAATTTGCAAAGCTATGCCTATCAGAATACATGGGATATATTTTTATGCCAACCTAATTGTACCTAGAACCAAAGGAGTGGAAGTAGTACTAGGTATGGACTGGATGTCAAGGCATAAAGGACTAATAGACTGTGCTAAGAAAGCCATCACCATGACCAGTAATTCTGGAGTAACAGTAGAGCATATCTCTGAAAGCTTACCCCGTGAATTCAAGTGAAACAAGAGTCTAGCCCTACCCACCATAGACCAAGTCAGAGTAGTCTGTGAATACCCCGACGTATTCCCAGATGAATTGCCAGGTATGCCCCCGGATAGGGATATTGAGTTCATCATCGAACTAATCCCCGGAACCGGACCCATAGCCCAGAGGCCCTATAACATGAACCCCTCAGAGTTAGTGGAACTGAAGAAGCAGTTAGAGGCCATGTTAGCAACAGACTTGATTCAACCAAGCGCATCACCATGGAGATCACCAGTGTTATTCATCGACAAGAAAGATGGAGGCAATCGTCTGTGTACATATTACAGAAAGTTGAATGACGTCACCATCAAAAACAAGTACCCCTTGCCAAAGATAGAGGACTTATTTGATCAGTTGACCGGAGCTCAGGTATTCTCAAAGATTAATCTTAGGACTGATTATCACCAACTTAAGATTCGTGCAACGGATATTCCGAAGACCGCCTTTACTACTCGCTATGGTTTATACGAGTATACGGTTATATCTTTTGGATTAACCAATGCCCCTGCTTATTTCATGAATCTCATGAATAAGATCTTTATGAATTTCCTAGATAAGTTTGTAGTTGTATTTATTGACAACATCCTTATCTACTCCAAGTCAGAAGAAGAGCATGAGCAACATCTGAGAATCATCCTAGAAACCCTGAGAGAGCATCAATTATATGCCAAGTTCAGCAAGTGTGAGTTTTGGCTGAAAGAAGTAAGATTCCTTGGACATATTGTGTCTGCCGGAGGAGTCTTTGTTGATCCCGCCAAGATCAAAGATGTTGAAGAATGGGAAGCCCCAACCACTCAAACCCAAGTACGTGCATTTCTCGGATTAGCGGGATACTACCGCAAGTTCGTAGAAGGATTGTCGAGTATCACCAGACCCATGACCCAATTATTGAAGAAGGACAAGAAGTTTGAATGGACCGACAAATGTGAAGCCAGTTTCCAGGAGATGAAGAAGAGATTGATATCAGCCCCAATTTTGATCATGCCAGACATCAAGAAGCCGTTTGATGTATATTGTGATGCATCCAAGATTGGTCTAGGATGTGTATTGATGCAAGAAGGCAAAGTCATCGCGTATCTGTCTCGACAACTGAAGCAGCATGAGCAGAACTATCCGACCCATGATCTTGAGCTAGCAGTTGTGGTTCTAGCATTGGAGACATGGCGTCATTATCTGATGGGTAATCACTGTGAGATTTACTCAGATCATAAGAGCTTGAAATATATCTTCACTCAGAAGGAGCTGAATATGAGACAAAGGATATGGATAGAGTTAATCAAGGATTATGACCTTGACATTCACTATCACCCCGGCAAAGCCAATGTGGTAGCGGATGCTCTTAGCAGATTGCCGTGTAGGCTAAACACCATGATCAAGGAGAAGCAACCAAGTTTGTATGAAGAGTTGGAGCAGTTCAGGACTGAATTAGTTAGCAAAGGATTCTTAGCTAGCATTGAACTTCAACCCACTTTGATTAGCCAAATCAAGGAAGCCCAGAAGGGGAATGAAAATATCTATGGAATCAAACGTCGTATTGGTACAGGAAAGGTACCTGGATTCACTAAAGACGAAGAAGGAGTACTATGGTACAAAGGACATATCTGTGTGCCAGCAGATTTGGAGCTGAAGCAAGTTATCATGAAGGAAGCTCATGATACTCTTTATTCTATCCACCCCGGAGGAACAAAGATGTATCACGATTTGAAAGAGCAATTTTGGTGGCACAAGATGAAGAGAGAAATCGGAAGCTACATCGCCAAATGTGACATCTGTCAAAGAGTCAAAGCAGAGCATCAGAGACCTGCAGGACTGTTCCAACCATTGCAGATTCCATAATGGAAATGGGATTCCGTCGGAATGGACTTTATCACCGGTTTACCTACTTCCAGTAGGGGAAATGACTCAATCTGGGTCATAGTTGATAGACTGTCCAAGGTAGCTCACTTCATACCTGTCAAGACTACCTACCAGAGTGCAAAGTTACCAGAGTTGTACATTGCTAGGATTGTTAGTCTGCATGGAACCCCCAAGACCATCGTATCAGATCGAGGAACCCAGTTTACCTCAAGATTTTGGCAGAAAGTTCAGGAAGGATTAGGAACCAAGTTGAACTTCAGTACCGCTTATCACCCACAAACTGATGGACAGACTGAGAGAGTCAACCAGATCCTAGAGGATATGCTTAGAGCTTGTGTGTTGGAATAGGGATCAAAATGGGAAGACTGCCTGCCTTTCGCAGAATTCTCATATAACAACAGTTATCAAGCTAGTTTGCAGATGGCACCATTTGAATTCCTATACGGAAGAAAGTGTCGTACCCCTTTGAATTGGTCGCAAGTAGGAGAGAGTCAGATCTTTGGACCCGACATTCTCCGAGAAGCCGAAGAGAAGGTTCACAAAGTCCGTGAGCACCTCAAGACCGCTCAATCCAGACAGAAGAGTTATGCTGACAAGAGAAGGAGAGACCTGACTTTCAATGTCGGAGATTTTGTATATCTCAAGGTTTCACCATTGAAGGGAACTCAACGCTTTAGTCTGAAGGGAAAGTTAGCCCCCAGATATATCGGACCTTTCAAGATTCTGAACCGTCGAGGAGAAGTATCGTATCAGCTGGAACTACCTGAAGAGATGTCACCCATCCACAATGTGTTCCATATCTCGTTACTTCGCAAATGCTTGGAAGTGCCCGAGAAGACTGAAGTTTTCAAGAACGTCGATCACAGAGCCGTAGAAATCAACAATGACCTGACCAATCGGGAAGTGCCCATCCGTATCTTAGAAGAAGCCTACAGAACCACCAGAACCAGGAGTATCGAATTTCTCAAGATTCAGTGGAGCAACCATACCGAGGAGGAAGCCACTTGGGAGCGCGAAGATTACATTAGGACAGAGTTCCCAGATCTCTTTAGTTCCTAGTTTTCTTTGTAAATCTTGGGACGAGATTTTGTTTAAGGGGGAAGGTTTGTAACATCCCAAAACATTAATCCAAGCTTATCAAGATCCAAATCATCAAAATTAGGGTTAACAAAAACTTTTCCAAAGTAAAAATGAAAGCATTCATGTGTATGTGCATTTAATTAGGATTTGATTTGAATTGCCATGTTTCTGCGATTATTTGGTTGTAAAATGTTTCTTAGGTGATTTAAACATCATCTACATCATTCCCGAACTTTTCCCAAAGAAAATCAAATAAAAAACAATTAAAAAGGAGGAATGGTCATTTTGGCCATTTTAATCAACTATCCTACTTTGAGTGTTCCCTAACAAAAACATGTGTGGATCTTTACACCCCTTGATAGTACACATAATGAGGTACCAAGGCCCACTTTGTGATCTGCAAAAATCTTTCAAATGCTAATTTTAAAGGACAATTTAAAATTGAATCTATTTCATATGGGAAGATCCCAGTTTTTCAAAAACCTCTCAAACAAGCTCAATTTTCAAAACCCAAGAACCCATAGATTCTCAAGATTATTCCTAGCAAACCCACCAAAAATCTTTTCAAAATTCAAAAGTTTATTTCTTGCGGCCATTTAATCAAACACTTGGCAGGCAGGTTTAAACTCTAAATCATAGCTCACTGTTTTGAACAGGGTTTTGCCCCTATTTGATCCCCATTTAATCTTTTGGTCCCCTCTTGATCTAACCATACCATTAGCACCCATCTCCCTTGTCCCTAGCCATAGTGCTGAGCCACCCCGAGCACTAGCTCGCCGGCCGACCATGCACTCGCCCCAGCAGACCACTTCCCTCTCTCTCGCCGTGTCTAGGAGGTAGCCAGGACCTCACCTCCACCCTCTGTCCCTTGCCCGAGCCAAGCCTAGCAGTGGACCACCGAGGAGAGCCCGCACCCAGTGCCACCGAGCCATGCCAAGCACGCGCCAGAGTGCCGCACCCGGCACGCGTGCACGAGCCGCCGCTCGACCGCAGCCCGCGCCTACCGCTCCGCCACGACCTATGGAACACGACGGACACGCCCGTTCGCCGCCCAACGCACCACAGCCACCGCTCACCGTGGACATCGCCGCCTCTGCCGCTCAGAGCGCCAGCTCGCCCCAACCGCATACCACCGCCCCTAAGCCTGCATTCACTTCCTAGAGCACCGCCAGTAGACCGCATGTCGACCGCCACCCTCAGCCATGCATCTAGCCGGCCGTAGCCACTTCGCCACCGTCGTCTGCCCATCCCGCTCGGTCGCACCGTCAGGCCTATAAAAGGAGGGCACCCCAGCCATTTGAAGCACACCACTCCACTCCCCTCACCTCACTGACCGTTCCCCACCTCTAGCCGGAGCAGCAAGAGCACTTGCTCGCCGAAATTTGGCCGGAGTAGCCCGCAGCAGAGGAGCAAGGGGCGCCGCTGATTGCGACCAACCCTGGAGCTACCTCGACCGTCCCTGACCTCGCCGTCGACCACCAGTTCTTTCGCCCGCCTCGCCGACCTTGCCGGAGCCCTGGTACGTCCCTGGTAGACCCCACCGAGCCGCTAGGGTTCGAGCTCGCCGGTGACCTGTCCGTCGTCGACGACGATCCCTAGCCGTAGATCCTAGTTCTAATCTAACGGCCCACATCGCGCATACCGTTTCACGTGTTAAGAATCACAGACAAGCGGGACTCCCCCGTCAGCTGAGCCCCGCGCCGCGGAGCGCCACTGGGCCGGCCCATGTTCGTTCCTATGCTAGCCCAGCCCAGAGAGTTTGACAAATCCAAATTGCATGAAACCAATTTTGCCTGAAATGTATTGAAATGATCTATCCAAGCCCGTTGGATTTAATTCAATTAGAGTTATAGATCTCTCCTAGTAAAAAAAATAAAACAGAAGCATTTGCCCTTTGAAACATTTTTATAAAATTAACCAAGATAGGTTTTGAGTTGATTCCAACTCTCAAAAATCACATTTCATCATATCTATCCAAATATGTAATAAAATTAAGGTTTACATGCAGTGACTTTGGACTAGTACCAAAATAATGCTATATAGGCATTTCTAGTCACTTTAAATCATTAAATAATGAACTTAAACGAAAGTAATTAGGATCCAACCTTTAAAGCTCATTCCCACATGTTAGAATATGTGGTGATGACATGTGTCCACATGATCCCATATTTTAAGTGGTGAATATTAAATCTTAGTTAATTTTCAATGAGTAGAAATTACTTTTCTAAAATAAAAAGGAGGAAACTATTGAATAAAACTTGTGATGCTTGTGATGATAATAGATCATCAATTGTGTGCCATAGAGTACTAAGTAAACTAGTTAAGTATTGTTTGGTGATTGTGTACTCCATATGTATTTATAGAAGATAGTACCGACCAAGCTTACGAGGAGAAGGAGTGCTACCAAGAAGAAGAAGAACAAAACTTCAACCACTGCACCAACAAAGGCAAGCTATTGTAGTGAATTGGAATTACGCTAGTTAACTTGATCCAAGACATTATAGGCATGCTTGAGTCATACCACTTTGACTATTAGTTACCCCAAGTCTTCTTTACAAGTTTTACCTCCCTTAGTTTACACAAAGTCCCTTACTTGTTGTGAAGGTAGCATAAAAAGTATAAAACTTGACCTATTTAGCTAAGCTTTTGATGTCATTATATGGCATGAGATTGAACCCATCATCTTTCCACCTTAGTGAACACTCTTAACTTAGTAGTTTAGAGTAGATAAAAACTTGAGTCACTTTAGATGGGAACACTTGGTGAAAATGAATTTTGAAAACCTTGGAATGACGAGTCATTCTATTGAGATGTTTTGACATGTGTTGAGAAACACAAATGGTTTATGATGATGAAAATGTTGAGGCATGAGCCTTAGCCGTTTTATAAAACTGATGGTTGGATTCGGATGTGATACCATTCCAAATTTACCGTACAACCACACTACCTGAATTGGGTAAGGCTTAGCTGGAAATTTATATGCATTACTATTAGTTCCCTCGCGGGAGAGGTTTGAGCTGAGGCTACCTCTCAATGTTGTCCACCTATGCAGTGCCCAAGATGACTGATGGTCATGGTTGGGAGGCCATGCTCATAGGAGAGGTGCTTATACTAGGGTGTGTAAAGGGAAGGTTATGTTTGATTATCTGCATACTAAGTATGATGATTCAGGGTTATCCCTGACATATGTATCGAATCTTGTGGTGAAAGTGTACCACCTCTGCAGAGTGTCAAACTATTCGAATAGCCGTGTCCGCGGTTATAGACAGTTGGAATGGCCATACTGTTTCATAGTCAGATGTTTTCCAAATAACTTGAAGTGAATGATGAATCTTGACCTCACCACAACAGGGTTGTGTTTATGATACTAGCTTCTCAACTTAAGTGATTCTAGAGCTTTATTTTATCTTTCTTTGCTTCAGAACTCAGCTTAGGTTTCAAACTTAACCTTATAGTGAAACATAGAGTTTATAATTTGACTTAGAACTATATTACTTGTTAGTGGTAGTTTGCGAGTACTTAAAGAGTACTCATGGCTTTTGTCCCTGGCTATTCTCATGGCCAGACTATGAAGGAGACTATCAAGATGATGGACAATAGGACGGCTATGATAACTAGGACTATTTGCCTTCGTCAGCATTGCCTGTGCCCCTGAAGATGGACCTCACCGCTACGCTTATCTTTTATTTCCGCTGCTTGTTGTATTAATACTGGATCATAAGATCCTTATTTGTATGGTTTGTAATGGATGATGTACTGTGATATCCAATCCGTTATGTCTCGCAAAAATGGTAATCCTGGGATTGCGAGGTATGGCATAACGGGCATCTGGGATTAAAAATCCGGGTGTTGACAAGTCGACGTGGATCCCGCAGCCTCTTGAAGAGACCGAAGTGCGGCTCGATTCCGAGCCAGCACTCGCAGAGAGTGATGAAATAAGAGATATGAAGAATCAAATTTGGGGACAGCTGATGCAGCTCGAGCCCATAGAAATAGAGAAGACCCCTAACAAACGGATGTAGGGGAGAGAGAGACCTCGAATGATGAACGCAAGGAACATCACTCTGAAACCCACAGTAGGACGAGGGATTACCTCGTCTCCAGGCACTCGCGAGTCATCTTCCACGGATGGAAGAGCTCCATCTTGACGAATAAGATGCATCTCAGAAGACTTGATGACAGACGCGCGCTAGGAGCCATTGGTGACACGGGTGCCCGCACCTTTCTTCTTCCCAGAGGCGGTGGCGCTGGTGCCCACGGCGGTGGTCCCTCCCTTCCTCTTGGCGGCGGCAATGGTGGCCGCAGATCTAGCGGCGGTGCCTCATTTCTTCTTGCCCATCTTTCGATGGTGGTGAGAGCGCAGAAAATAACTAGGAAATACGCGCAGCTGGTCCAGTGCCATAGAGGGGATGAGCGCAAAGGAGCAGCGAGAGCAACAATGGCGAAGGAGGCATGAACAAGAAGAGAGATGGGGAAAAATTACCACAACTATGCTGCTACTTAACCTCCTCGCGGATGTCATCCAATGGCCAGCAGAAACCCTACTGGATGCGTGACGAAGGTGAATCACGAACCGTCCCCCACTACTCCCATTATACGCGGAAATCGAGGAGACGCAGTTAAAATAGAAGATTACGCATGCCCAGTAAAATCAAAGTCAGAAAGTGGGACCCACCGCTCATCACGTCATGTAAAAACCGATCACGTGGGCAACTGAGGTCAACACATTGTCAGCACTGACATCATCGATTCTAGCAGAAGAAGATATTTGACTACTTTAGTTCTTGCTCGAGTCTTCGACTCAAACAATCACTCGAGGGCTACTCCTAACAGGAGCGCTGTCCGCGCACCCGAAAGAATTTTTTATGCAGGTGTTAGAGCATTCAAGACAAACCCATCACTCGAATCAATGATTCGATTGTGAAGTACGGGTTACTCCCATAGGGAGCAATGGAAGCACATTCGACTAAAACAAGCAACCAAAGACGACAGCAGTCTCAAAATGTTTTTAGTCCCCACTCGAGTCTACGACTCGAATAGGCACTCGGGGGCTACTCCCATAGAGAGCGCTGGTCGTGCACCCTATGATTAGTTGTACATCATACTGTGTGTCGATAACATCCACACACGAATGCTATGGCGACTATGCCTCATATTTTCCCTACAAAGAGATTACGTCTCCTGGGCCACCCGAATCATCTCCATGATGACAAAAATTCGGATGCTGCGCTTACAGCGTGAAGGCAAGACCTGAACAAGGCCTGGCAACGCATCTGCTATGCACTACCAGAAAATTATCTGTGCCTGCAGGAACGATGAACATGCCTTGATGGACGCGTCGAATGCTCACATTTATACACTGGAATTTGTCTCCTGTAAGACCTCTACAGCCCGAGTCGAATTACGCCAGAACTTTTCCAAATTCGAGTCCGGGGACTCGAGTTTGAGTAGATTACATTGTTTTTCCCTAAGGAAGTTAACTGATAACGATACATCGGATAAATCAGGCACGTATGCCAATGATCCCTATGACACAAACAGAATACTCGAAAAAATGTTTAGTCATGTACTCGAACGACTTCATAAAGTCTCCAGTCGAATCTGCGATTCCACTGGACACTCGGGGGCTACTAACATGGGTATACCCTATAGGTACTCGAGTTTTGCATATATGGTCCAGATACGGCAGAAGCCCACGGCGTTGCCAAGGCCCAATGAAGAATTTGGGGGACCCACGGACTCTCCGATTGCTTGCGAGGCAAGAAGAAGCTTAAGATAGAAAGTTCAAAAGATGAACCCTAATCTGTAACCAACTTGACCTGCTACCCGATACCTAGCCTATCTATATAAAGGCTAGGAGGGGTGGCGAGGAGGACAATCATAACCCTAGTTTCCACAACCATCGCCAGATTGCATCTGCGCACCCCTGTAACTTCTGACTCCCTCGATAATTCCAAGAGCAGACAAGCAGGAGTAGGGGCCTCTACAAGGTCTGAACCTCGGAAAACCTTGTGTCCCTGTGTGCTTGTTTGCTAGCTGATTGATGCCTCCAGTGCTCACTCCTTCTCCAAAACCTAAGTCCATAACAATGGGCATTGATGAGTTGTACCCTCGTTAGGTATAATCTATCCTGTAAAAGAAAGTGAATGGGTAAGTCATGTTCACTATTTTCCTAAGAAGGGCGGTTTTACTGTTGTTCCTAATGAAACAAATGAATTGATACCTACTAGAACTGTTGTTGGCCATAGGATGTGTATAGACTTCAGGAAATTAAACAAAGAAACTAGGAAAGATCACTATCCATTACCGTTCATAGATCAAACTTTAGAAAGGTTAGCAAACCATACTCATTTTTGTTACTTGGACGAATACTCTGGTTTCTCTCAAATAGCTGTTCATCCGGATGACCAACTTAAAACAACTTTCATAAGTCCTTACAGTTTACATGCTTACCGATGTATGCCCTTTGGTTTATGTAATGCTCCAGCTACTTTTCAAAGATGCATGACTGCTATTTTTTCTAATTTTATGGAACTTATAATGGAAGTATTTATGGATGACTTTTCTGTCTATGGAACTTCGTTTACTAGTTGTTTAGATAATCTCAAAAGAGTTTAGCAGCGCTGTGAAGAAACTAATCTAGTTCTAAACTAGGAGAAGTGCCATTTTATGGTCAAAGAAGGTATAGTCCTTGGACACCAGGTATCAGGTAAGGGAATTGAAGTTGATAGAGCTAAGGTTGAAGCAATAGAGAGAATGCCACCACCTAGGGATATTAATATAAGAAGTTTTCTTGGTCATGTGGGTTTTTATATAAGGTTCATTAGAATTTCTCTAGAATATCTAAACCTTTGACAAACCTCTTGCAAAAGGGAATGAGGTTTAATTTTGATTATAAGTTTCTTGAAGCCTTTGATAAACTCAAAAATGCTTTATCTCATGCTCCAATTATTAAACCACCTATCTAGGATACAACCTTTGATTTAATATGTGAAGCTAGTAATGATGTTGTAGGAGTAACTCTAGGACAACATGTTGGCCGTAGATTTAATATTATACATCATCCTAGTAGAACTCTCAATGGTGCCCAAAAGAACTACCCTAAGGAAGAAAAGGAACTTTTTGCTGTATTTTTCTCTTGTGATAAATTTTGTTCCTATATAGTTGATGCAAAGGTAAGAGTTCATGGATCGTGATGGCTTGAAATAACTCCTTGAAAGGAAAGACCCTAAGCCAAGATTGATCCGTTGGATTCTTTCACTTCAAGACTTTGAGTTGCATATTATGCAGACGCGAGCAATAAAAATGTTGGATATAGTGTCCATGATTGCCCCGCAAGACACCAATCTTATTGAGAGGAACTTTATTCCTGGTGATTTTCATTTACGGGAATTATTCAACGAACTAAGGTCAATTCCTCCAAGAGAGAAGAAGTCTTTGTTATGGGAGTAACGTTTCATCCCCGAATAAACATTGGTAAGTGCAAGGTAAGTGTTCTTACCCAAATAAGTAATTTTTTCACAATTTTTACTTTTAAAAATTCTTCCTTTGAATTCCTTGTGTTTTTCTTAAGGTTTAGAGGGGTTTTTCCAACTATACAAGCGAAGCTATACGACTAGAGAGGGAGCTCCCGACGTATAGTTGGTCGTTAAACTCTCTGCATCATCTTCGTGAAATTATTTTTGCTATCTAAGCCTATACGGTCGCAACTATACGACCGGAGCAAAAAAAACCGGCCGTATAGTTGGTCGTTAAACTCTCAGATGGTTCTGCTTTAGATGTCTGTATCTATATGGTCGCAACTATACGATCAGAACCAAAACATTCCGGCAGTATAGTTGGTCGTTAAACTCTCAGACACTTTTGGTTTTGATGTCTGTATCTATATGGTTGCAACTATACGACTGGAACCAAAAATTCCGAATGTATAGTAGGTCGTTAAACTCTCAGACACTTTTTCGTTCGATCTTTTTCTTATTATGAAAAAAACGTTATTGTTGGTTCCGAGTCGTGATTTAATCGACCTGGACTCGAGATATTTGGAAATATCTGCCCGAAACCAACTATACGACCAGAGCTATAAGAGTTGCGCCCGTATAGTTGGTCGTTACGTGGCAGGACACTTCCAAATCCGTGATTTCTTTCCCTGTTTTGTTCATATTCTTTTCTTAGGCGACAATTTGGTGTTTCTTGTGAGTTTTACCGATCTCTGAGCCCCCTTATATACTACCATTGTATCCCTCTATAATCATAATCTTCAGGAACAGATCTACCTATTATTCACACAGAAGGACTCTCAACCAAGGGATAAAGGTCAAGAAGAAAAGGTCCCATGGAGACCAGGAGCAATAGCAAGCAAGGTGAGGAGATCAAGGCCATCCCTATAGAGTTCCTCGATGCCGACCATGGGTGCCAGAAGAGGGATTTGAAGGACCTGGAGCTAAAGATTGAAGAGTTGGACAAGGAGACTCTAGGGACACCCAAACATCTTCGATTCCTGTGACTCTATCTTGATAAACTAGATGAAGATATCAAGCGGACAACCAAAGCAGGTTTTTCTATGAGTCTTAAGGCGCTGCAAACACTTAAGGATAACAATGAATTCATTAAAGAACAAGTGAAGGTGTTGGAGGGGAAAAATCTTTTCTACAAGTTGCGTGTTAAAGAATTAGAACATGTCAATCAATCCGTCCGCCTCAAGCTGGCCCGTGAGGAGAAGATACCATGTGCCATGGCACCATAGTGATCTACAACAATCGCGATATCAAATAATCGCAAGGGATTATTTGATCCCGCTTGGCTTGATTCCAAGCTTGGGGAGATCTTTAAGACCTTGTAATCTATCTTATAAGTTTTACTACTATTTTTGCATTTGTTCAAACTATAAATAAAGTTTGCATCATTATAATTCCCTTTAGGAATAGTCGATCCCTTTTTATGAAATTCCGAGTTTATTATTATATATGGAGAAATATTGAGTTTGTGTTTGCTTGATTGATATATGAATGTCTTGAGTATAATTTTACTTGCACTTGATGATATCAATAGGAGTCTTCCACACCATTGGTATTAATAGAACACATAAAGATAATTTAGTCAACAAGTTGTAAGTCTAAGGTTTGATTTACAAAGGAAAATTATCTATACAATTAAGTTGAAAAAGAAACCTTGAACAAAGGAACATGGAAGTGCTATCAAAATAGAGTGAGAGCAAGACGAGGTAGAATCTTCAAGTCATAAGAATGCTTCATATACGGTTGGAATTTGGTAATTGAGATCGCTAAACTTTGAATTCCTACATGAAGTGGAATATATGGCTAGCTTCTTTTCACAACACTTAAACAAAAGTGTGAGCATATATATACAAAAGAAAAGAAGAAAGGAGAATAAAAATAGCGAGTGTGCAAAGAGCAAGCAGGCATATACCACTGAGTTGTAGTATGACAAAGAGATACTTTTGAGATTCTAAATCCCAAGTGAATAGGTTGATCCTAAAACACTTGGGACTACCTTATTAACTCATTCGGTTGAACCGAATGCTTTTATATTATGTTGAGATTCATATTTTATGAACTATTGATCACTAAGGTGTGGAAGCCTTCTAATACTATTCAGATGGTTCGAGTAAGGTACTATTCATGAACTTATTCCTATGTATCGTACATGATAAACACATGATGCAATTGCCTCATTTATTTTATCGACTCAGCTTCATGAATATGAGGATCACATACATTAAGCTAGAACTTTCTCGGGACGAGCAAGAGTCTAAGCTTGGGGAAGTTGATGAGTGAATATTTGCATCATGTTTTCCATTATTATTTTGCATTACAGATCTAGGATCTTTGTATTTTACAACGTTCACGTGCACATTTTATGTCTGTTTTCACCAGGATCAGGACAAATGATGGATCTAATGGATACAATTCTTGGAGCAGTTGTACTATGGAGAAAAGGAGTCAAAAACAACGTAAATCGCTTAGTTGGGGAAATATTAATAATACCAAAAGAAAACCAGAAGCGAACAAAGGAGGCAAAGAGCTCAACGACCAACTATATAGGTAGAGCAATTTTTCTAGCCGTATAGTTGGCACCGCCTCCGCCTCGTCAAATAGTTTCACCCCGTACAATTGGTTCGAGGAGACGACATACAGAACACCTAGAAATCGCAGAAACCTCACCTCCGGAAAGCATCTGGAGGGGGAACTCGTCCACCGGGGATCCATCTTCGCCCTACGCAGGTCCAGGAGGCTAAGGCATCGATCTTCATCATCCACCGCTGCATCACCACCATCTCCAACCATCCCATCTACATCTTGTCTAGATCTTGTTGTAATTCCTATAGTCGTTGTGGATTTATATAAGTACTATTCATCTATGACTGTTTCCATTACCATTGCTATGATGTTGATTGCCTCCATGTCTGATTAGATCATTAGTTCTTAGGGAGATGCAGAAACGCTAGTATGAGATTGAAATAAGATAAAGTCTATTATGATATTCATCGTTGTGACCATGTGTTAGATTTTCTACATCTTGATGTTGAGAGAACTCAACCTCTTAATATTTGCCTCTTGTGGGGACTTAAAGGAGGAAACTACTTGTTGGTAGACGGAGGCTTGTTAGCACTTACAGTGACTATAAAGTTGTTGGCACCCCTTACGTATCAACTTGGAAAACCGAGGAAACTCACGGAATACTATCCATGCCATGGGATACGTCCTACGGGAATACGCCCCTTAATAGCATAGTAATTCAATTGGTGTCGATTGCTGACTGTTGTGGTTATGATGATCATGTGAGTAACGGTTGTTGCCTATTCGTCCAAATACGGAGTTCTTCCTACACATACATAGTTGAGAATGTTCATGATGATAATCTTTATCTTAGATCTTTACAATACTAGTGGTGTATCTGCTACTCCCTGAGAACCTTTTCCATACTGCAGTTCCAATCTCTCTTACATACGCGATACCTATTTGCTGTACTCACTTGTCTACTTTACTTTATTATTGCTCTTATACCCAAAACCCAAAAACACCTTTTTACACAATACTCGCATTTTATCTTGTCACTTAGAACTTTATCTAGCATTTCTATCGTAATATTTATTTCAAGAGTTATTAGACTTCAGACTCCTGCTCCCTGTGGGATCGATATCTTTATTTCGAAACTAGCTACAAATGATATGTGCACTTGTAGTCATCAACTGGCAGTTCTTTTTTTGTTTTATTTTAATATTTTTCTTTTTAGTTTTTATTTCTTTTAGCTTCAAAACTAGTTCAAAAGCCCATCATACTTTCTAGAAAAGTGCTAAAAAAATAGAAAATGAATATTTTTTGTATACCTTTTTCAAAGCAAAAACAAAATAAAAGAGAATAATATTTTTAAATTAGATATTAAAATTGCTATAGGGGTGTTTCCCCCCATAGGGTTTCTATCTTGAATAAAAACAATAAAAATAAAATTGATGAATTTTTTGTAAAACTAAAAATAGATGTTTTGGACTTTTTTTATGTAACCAAATCAAAATAAAATATTAAATTTACAAATCTTGATTTTATAAATATGGTTTTGTAGGTTTCTCCTTAGAAAAGCATATGGCAAACAAAGGCCCATAATAGTTTTAATAAATTGTTTTATTTATTTCTTTTTAGACACAAAAGTTTTTTAAAAAATGAAAATAGAATCAATATTTTATTATCCAAATAACCCTTTTGTAAAGCACCCTTTTGTTAACCCGTTGCCATTATGGCTTTATGGGAAAGTCTTGGGAGTGAAAGTGTGATTTTATATTTGGTTCAAAACAAAACATTTATCAAATATGGGAAACCAGACATTAAAACTGTGATTACTTTATATTTATTTTTATAAACCAAATATTTTTTTATTAGGGTTTGTTTTATACAAGAAGGGTTTTGTGGATGGATTTTATTTGGTAAGAGACTTTATGTTTTATCAAAACCATTTTAAAAGCTTTTGTTTTTTCCATAAAACTTAAATAGCTCTATTAAGTTTTGGAAATATTGCTTTTTCCCTAGTCTCTTCTCCCAAAACCTTTTATTTAGAAATAAGATTTGCTTAATTTTTCATTAACCTTTAAAAGTTTCTTTTCTTTTGCATATTCAAATAAGGGAAAGAAATTTTTAGCAACGATTTATTTTAGTTTAACATTCCAAAATTAAGTTTTGGGATGTTATAGACTACCACCCTTAAAGGAATCTTATCCCGAGATTTGGAAAAGCTGGTAAGAAAGGGTTTGGAAAAAGTTTGGGTGCTACCACCCTTCAAAGAAAAACGACTAGGTTATAAATAGATAATTCCCTTTGATTATTTATGATTCGCAATCTGACATCACCCTATGCAAAGCCCTTTCTAGGAGTTAGGCATGGGTAGGTATAGGCAAAAGGGTCCAAGGGGCAGCTATACTAGCATGGTCACAAAAACCAATAACACGCCAATTCACATCAAATACAACAATCCAACATTCATAACAAAGCAAATGGTTCAACATAAAAAAAATAAGCCTAAAGATTCAAGGTTCATGGAGCGAAAGCAAACAATCCAGTGATGCCATATCTTATAGGTTGATATGGTCAACGAACTAACATGATAATGCTGATCTAATGGTACGGCTCAATGTTGGTGATCCAACATAAGCACGGGGCCTAAGGCACTTCATGTACTCAACTGGCTTGATGTTTCTCCTCTCGATTCATTTCATCAAGACGTCCCTCCTAAATATGATTGGGCTTATTTCCCTTGGGGTTGTTAGCCTTCTTCTTCTTTTCAGGGCAGTTGGACACATAGTTCCCTAGTTCTTTGCAATTGTATCACTTCAACTGGTCTAATGTCCTTCTTGTTGGATTGGTTCTTGTTGCCTTGGAATCTTGCCCAGTTCCTTCATTCTCTCGTTTTTCCTTCTTAAGAGCTTGTTGTATCCCATCTTTGACTTGCTGATTCACTTATTATACAAAGGGTAGAGGTGGCGTTTAACTGGGGTGTGGTTAATCCCGTCACGTAGGGAGCAAGTAACTTGATATGTGGGACATTCTTCACCTAGATGGATGACATCACAATAGGGGCACTCATCCTGATGTCCCTTGGTTGTGTGCCCTACTTCTCCGCAAATACTGCAAGCTCGAGGTGTTGTTGGAACATCTCCCTTGAGCTTCTTGTTGTAGCATCCCAATTGTCTAACAATTGCAATGCTACTAGCCTAGTCTATATATATGCTACTTCTTATATATAATTGTTGCATCATAATTATATCATGCTCATGTCATCATGCCACCTTGCATTTGAGCATCATATAAAACCCTTTTTGTTTTGGTTCTTCTCTCATATGCATTGTAAATTGTATTTGCCTCTTGATATTGTATTTGGTTGTTGATATATTGTTCAATGCCCAAGTTGAGTTGGGGGCATATCTTTTATTTCACTCCACCACCTTTCTTGTCACCACCCCATAATTCCACCATCCAACCAAATATGAGCATTGCAATTTATTTGGTCTTACCTCTTGCTCATGTGGGTTGGGATGGATCCAATTCTATCTCCACATGCTCTCATATATGCACCATATTGCTCCCACATCATTGGTTTATGAGAGCCACCTGGCCACCTTTGCATGCCTTGTGAGTGGAACCTTTGCCTAGCTTCCATATGGGTTGTTTTGGGGTTATTATCATGTTGGGATATTTTTGGGACTATTAAACCACTAGTGGAATATACACACTAGCAAGTCCCAATTATAATCAAGTGTGATCATCTCCATCTACTCCACCTGGAACTTTCATTTAAATTCTTTTGCTTAGGCCTTACTCCACATTTTTGGGAATGCATATGTATAAAAGCTATGGATATTTATTTTGTTTTCACAAGATTAAGCATAGCATTAATTATTTTGCATGGGCCATGCAGTGCCACCACCTTTTTCCTTTTCCCTTGGGTTTCTTGTATTTGTTGAAGTGGATCTTTGTCCTTTGGGAATCAAGTCAAGTGGGGCTTTCTTAAGCTCTATTCTTTTGCCTTGCTAAACCCTTCTTCTCTTGATCATGCACTTGAGCATGCTTCAACAAATTACCTCTCCTTCCCTTATCACCTTTTGGCTTGATCTTGTTTTTGACCATGTTAACAATCTCTTAACACTTGGTTCTTTCCCTCTCCCTATCCCTCTAGCACCATCCACCCTACCTAGCTAAACCGAGACCACCCCTACCCTAACCCTAGACCGAACCCCATGCCATCTACCCCTCCCCTCTCGGTTCCTCTCTCTCTCTCTCTTGGCTTCCCCCTCTCCCCTACCAGGCAGGTTCCACCACGTCACCCCTCATCTGCCCCACCTCTTTCTTTGGCTTCAAGATAAGGAGAAAAGGAGGGAGAGAAACACCTACTCGATCAACCTCCTCCCTCACCTTTTTGCAAAGACCACCACCATCCCATGTGCCTCTCTCCTCTCTCCCTTATCTCCCCAACCACCCCAGCTCGCCATACCATCTCAGAACGGATCTGGGAGGCGCCCAGGTCCTCCTCTACCTTCCTTCTTCCTCCCCAAGCTTGCAAGCTTGCAAGCATGCCCCTAAACCCTAGCCATGGCCACATCTTCCTCTCGGTGATCTGGAGCGCGCCAAGCCGGCCCTCGAGTACTGGCGTGCCCCTCTGCTTCTTCTACATCGCCTAACTCCGCTGGAAGCCACAGGAAACCGCCGGAGAAGCCCCGCCACCGCCGTGCCCGTGAGCACCAGGACGACTCCGGCCCCGCTACCTCCTCGCCGATCTGCGCCTCCCCGAGCCCGCTAGCTGCACCTGCGGGTCGTAGGTGAGCCCCACCGACCTCCTGGACATCACCTTCCTCCCCATCTCACCTTGCATCGCCGCCGCCCGGCGTCGAACACCCCGTGTGCGCGCGCGTCGCCGTAGTCACCGACAGACGCGTCTGAAGCCAGCTTGCTGCCCTCGGTTTCCCCTAGGTTTTCCGCGCTCTGTAGCCCTCCTCCGATGATGCTCTCTGAATGAAAGTTGTAGACCGGACTTTCCCCTCCATCTTTTGTTTTGGCAGCTTCTTCTATTTCTCGCTAGATGCGTCGCCATCGTCGTCGGAAGTCAGCCAGATCCGCCGCCGTCAGTGCCGGTTCCGTCAGCGCGGATGCAGCAGCCGGCGTTGTTTTTCAGTTAGCCCCCTGGCCTTTTTCCCGCCTTAACCCGCGCTCCAGTCCAGCCCCACCTGTCAGTTCCTGCCCCTCTTACCGCTGTCACGTGGACCCCGTGGCCGCTGGTCCCACCTGTCATTCTCTGAGGCTAGCTAGCTCGCGGTGAGAAAAGCTTTTCTGCGCGCAGGCTGTCCCAGTCAGCAGCTGGCCCACCCGTCAGCGGCTGGGTCTGGATTTGCCTGAGTACAAAAAGTCTCTGTTTATTTCTGTTTTAATTCAAATCTTTTTAAATTTATTTCAAATTCAAATTCCAATCTGTTTTATAATAACATTTAATTTATAAACCCAAATAATACAAATAATATATGTTTTGAAAACAGAAAAATGTGAGGAATTCAAATATGGCCTTCAAAATATATTTTGAACACATTAAATTCCAAGTTGATTAAAATTACAATAAAATGCCCTTTTTCCTTAATTAATTAATAACTTTTGTTTTACAACTCCAAATTTAACAAATGATATGTCTAAAATGATTACCTCGACGAGACCTTTCTGTTTATGCATTCCGTGTTCTGTTTTGCAGCATGCATCATATAAATATAAAGCATACAGCAACTTATATGAGGTTAAAATGTGACCAATTATAACTACCTCGGTGAATTACGCTCCTAGTTACAAGCCTGGATGAGCGGAAATGGTTAAAATAGTACGGTGGAGCCCAAATGCCACTCACAGGTAGACCTTTTGGCCGTCCTAACCATTTCCAAACATCGGGACAAGAACGGGCGGCGTAATCGGCAGGCGAAGGGATCAACTACATACACAAATGAGTATGTATGCAAGCCACCATACAATGGTTCTCAGAGTCATTCCATCTAAAAAGAAAGGAAATATTGCAACGCCATACGGCAAGATCCAAATATCCTAGATAGATATAATAGTTTAGGATATCTCCGCATACATCAAACATCAGAGTATCAAGCGGAAGCAGAAAACAAGATCCGAGTACGGATAAGAAGCAAATCGGCATAAGATGCCCCATAAATAAACACATCCCGCCCACAGATCTCACGGATCCCCGTTCCCGGAATCTCTACACCAAGTGATCGTTGCCCACATCGTCCGTCTCCTCCACTCAGTATCCATCTTGTGAGGGTACCTGTTCATCTGAACCAATAATTTATCGTGTGAGACCCTAGGGGTACTCAGCAAGTCTTTATGCCTCTAAAGGGGACACAACCTGGGGTGACGCAATTGCAGCAAAAGATAAACCCTAGCAATTCTATAGATACTCGCTAACCATCCGCCTAACCAGAGATAGACGGATGTCCGTGAATTAACATCAACAGTTATAACGGTAATATTAACAGATCCATCCTCCTCCTCGCTTACCGACGAGGAAGCGGACGAACAGCCCCCCCATCCGTTGGCAGTTTTATTATCCATTCCATGAGTATTGCACTATTTACTAGTCAGGTACTTAGTCCAATTAACAGCGGTACTTTAGTTATGCTTGTCTATGATCGAGAAACTGTGCTCCAAGTCGTCCATAACCGCGGACACGGCTTTCAGAAAGTTTTACCCTGCAGGGGTGCACAAATAGCAACACACACTCGATCAACCTCGGAAAAACCAAATCAAAACCAACGAGGCAGTCACGACAAAGCGATCACAGGATTCAGAAATGTTTCAGGGGGCCACCCCATTAAGCTACCCGCAACGAAGCTGGCCGGCTACGAGACGGACTCAAGGTTTGTGTGGCCGGCTGTAAATGACTGGGAACCCGAAAGTGTGACTGGGCTTGTCGATACAGCGAAAATGGGTCACGGCCCTAAACAGTACAGGTGCAGTACCTCGCACAATTTAAATAAAGTAGTAAAGCATGGCATAAGTACAGGATAGTAAATAAAACCTCAAACTAGTTTGTGGCCCCAAGAAATAAGAATGAATCAAGCTCTGGCTCAGGGGGGTTCATAAGCCTCCCGGATGTGGATAGCGCGAATATTCAAGGAACAGGAATCAAGTACTCGGGGTCCTACGGGACACAAGTGAGCCTGAAAAACCAAATAGCAAATATGGCTCACCGATGCCACTTTCATTAGTTATCCCATTACTACTCAGGTTAAGTTGTTTAGGTACCTCGTTATCCATCAGACACTCACATACCCTACACATGCTGTTCTACGACTCGCATGGCTCAAACAACTCCTGTAGTAATGGCTCATGGGATGGAGGAACAAGCTTCAGTGGGGTTTAAAAATAAAGGCTATGCCATACTTGGGATTCAGTTTAATGCAATCGCGACTCAATGATGCAAGAATAAGATAGAGGCAATAGGTACGATATGTATGCAAGCATGTGGTAGTGCTTGTCTGGCAGCTCAGTTGAAGCGAGAGAAGGATCTGGGTAGTGCTCCTGGGTTTCTTGATAAATCCCCTGCTCAGCGTCTATTCGAAGAAGAACCAAACAAACAAGGGCCAACATAAATAAAGTGCACAAGCATATGAATAAAATGCGACAAGCAAACAATCATGCCATGATGAATGATGCACAATTTGCATGGCAATAATGTAGCATGGCATGGGTGAGGTGTGGAATACAAGAATAAAGCCTTTTATTGAGTTTTGGTCACATTTTAACCTCATATAAGTTGCTGTATGCTTTATATTTATATGATGCATGCTGCAAAACAGAACACGGAATGCATAAACAGAAAGGTCCCGTCGAGCTAATCATTTTAGACATATCATTTGTTAAATTTGGAGTTGTAAAACAAAAGTTATTAATTAATTAAGGAAAAAGGGCATTTTATTGTAATTTTAATCAACTTGGAATTTAATGTGTTCAAAATATATTTTGAAGGCCATATTTGAATTCCTCACATTTTTCTGATTTCAAAACATATATTATTTGTATTATTTGGGTTTATAAATTAAATGTTATTATAAAACAGATTGGAATTTGAATTTGAAATAAATTTAAAAAGATTTGAATTAAAACAGAAATAAACAGAGACTTTTTGTACTCAGGCAAATCCAGACCCAGCCGCTGACGGGTGGGCCAGCTGCTGACTGGCACAGCCTGCGCGCAGAAAAGCTTTTCTCACCGCGAGCTAGCTAGCCTCAGAGAATGACAGGTGGGACCAGCGGCCACGGGGTCCACGTGACAGCGGTGAGAGGGGCAGGAACTGACAGGTGGGGCTGGGCTGGAGCGCGGGTTAAGGCGGGAAAAAGGCCAGGGGGCTAACTGAAAAACGACGTCGGCTGCTGCATCCGCGCTGACGGAACCGGCACTGACGGCGGCGGATCTGGCTGACTTCCGACGACGATGGCGACGCATCTAGCGAGAAATAGAAGACGCTGCCAAAACAAAAGATGGAGGGGAAAGTCCGGTCTACAACTTTCATTCAGAGAGCATCATCGGAGGAGGGCTACAGAGCGCGGAAAACCTAGGGGAAACCGAGGGCAGCAAGCTGGCTTCAGACGCGTCTGTCGGTGACTACGGCGGCGCGCGCGCACGCGGGGTGTTCGACGCCGGGCGGCGGCGATGCAAGGTGAGATGGGTAGGAAGGTGATGTCCAGGAGGTCGGTGGGGCTCACCTACGACCCGCAGGTGCAGCTAGCGGGCTCGGGGAGGCGCAGATCGGCGAGGAGGTAGCGGGGCCGGAGTCGTCCTGGTGCTCACGGGCACGGCGGCGGCGGGGCTTCTCCGGCGGTTTCCTGTGGCTTCCAGCGGAGTTAGGCGATGTAGAAGAAGCAGAGGGGCACGCCAGTACTCGAGGGACGGCTTGGCGCTCTCCAGATCACCGAGAGGAAGATGTGTCCATGGCTAGGGTTTAGGGGCATGCTTGCAAGCTTGCAAGCTTGGGGAGGAAGAAGGAAGGTAGAGGAGGACCTGGGCGTCTCCCAGATCCGTTCTGAGATG
Source organism: Avena sativa (assembly GCA_916181665.1). Lineage (NCBI taxonomy): Eukaryota > Viridiplantae > Streptophyta > Magnoliopsida > Poales > Poaceae > Avena > Avena sativa. The sequence goes on from OV702289.1 coordinate 693,865,209, forward strand.
GTATGGCAAGCTGGGGTGGTTGGGGAGATAAGGGAGAGAGGAGAGAGGCACATGGGATGGTGGTGGTCTTTGCAAAAAGGTGAGGGAGGAGGTTGATCGAGTAGGTGTTTCTCTCCCTCCTTTTCTCCTTGTCTTGAAGCCAAAGAAAGAGGTGGGGCAGATGAGGGGTGACGTGGTGGAACCTGCCTGGTAGGGGAGAGGGGGAAGCCAAGAGAGAGAGAGAGGAACCGAGAGGGGAGGGGTAGATGGCATGGGGTTCGGTCTAGGGTTAGGGTAGGGGTGGTCTCGGTTTAGCTAGGTAGGGTGGATGGTGCTAGAGGGGTAGGGAGAGGGAAAGAACCAAGTGTTAAGAGATTGTTAACATGGTCAAAAACAAGATCAAGCCAAAAGGTGATAAGGGAAGGAGAGGTAATTTGTTGAAGCATGCTCAAGTGCATGATCAAGAGAAGAAGGGTTTAGCAAGGCAAAAGAATAGAGCTTAAGAAAGCCCCACTTGACTTGATTCCCAAAGGACAAAGATCCACTTCAACAAATACAAGAAACCCAAGGGAAAAGGAAAAAGGTTGTGGAACTGCATGGCCCATGCAAAATAATTAATGCTATGCTTAATCTTGTGAAAACAAAATAAATATCCATAGCTTTTATACATATGCATTCCCAAAAATGTGGAGTAAGGCCTAAGCAAAAGAATTTAAATGAAAGTTCCAGGTGGAGTAGATGGAGATGATCACACTTGATTATAATTGGGACTTGCTAGTGTGTATATTCCACTAGTGGTTTAATAGTCCCAAAAATATCCCAACATGATAATAACCCCAAAACAACCCATATGGAAGCTAGGCAAAGGTTCCACTCACAAGGCATGCAAAGGTGGCCAGGTGGCTCTCATAAACCAATGATGTGGGAGCAATATGGTGCATATATGAGAGCATGTGGAGATAGAATTGGATCCATCCCAACCCACATGAGCAAGAGGTAAGACCAAATAAATTGCAATGCTCATATTTGGTTGGATGGTGGAATTATGGGGTGGTGACAAGAAAGGTGGTGGAGTGAAATAAAAGATATGCCCCCAACTCAACTTGGGCATTGAACAATATATCAACAACCAAATACAATATCAAGAGGCAAATACAATTTACAATGCATATGAGAGAAGAACCAAAACAAAAAGGGTTTTATATGATGCTCAAATGCAAGGTGGCATGATGACATGAGCATGATATAATTATGATGCAACAATTATATATAGGAAGTAGCATATATATAGACTAGGCTAGTAGCATTGCAATTGTTAGACAATTGGGATGCTACACTTGTTGACATGGTCCATTGGGAAGAACCTTTCTTGCAAGAAGAGCAGGCTAGTAGTCTATATGTTTGAAAAGGAAGAGAATCAGTGAAGAAGGGCCAAGGTTTACGAGAAAGGCATGTATTTAATGAGTATAATGGTGAAAATATATAAGTTTTCCAGTCATATGGGCTTTCAACGAGTCAGCAAGGTAACACAAAGCCCCAAGAAAATAGCAAACAAGGTTCAGTCTACATATAAGTTCAAACATTACCAAATCATTTCTCAAACACCCAGGTTCATCACAACAAAGCAACAATCAACTAGGATATGCCATACCACAGTAGTGAGTATGATATATACACTAATGATGGTTGTGATAATACAACACTTTTTAGCAATATAAATTGTGTCATTTGCCTATCATATCATGCTCCATCTAACTATTGCTATGCCTGATATGCATGATTACTTGTTTTTATTAAATTCAATATGAGCTTTGCACATTTAGTATTTTAGATAGAATTTTATCCCTCTTCCTTGTCTTTGACATGTGTGTATGTGTTGATGATGATTATGGATAAATCAAAGGCAAAAGGAACAAAGAGAGCATAGTATGGAGGAGCTGTAAGGACTAGACTTAGCCATTTGAGAGGATGGAAAAGTGAATTTTTCCAACTTCTCAAAATAAATATCCAAGACCATGGGGTTGTAGCCCTCGATGATGCGAACTCAACGAGACCAAGAACACCCAAAACAGAGTTCGTATAAAGAAATGGCGACCAAAATACTAAAAGGTTCTGAAAGTTTAAGGAGCAACTATACGACCGGAGCAATAATTATGGTTGTATAGTTACGCTTGTATAGTTGTAAAAAGGGTCGGAAACGATAGGATTTCGCCCCAAAGAAGCTCCAGAACCATCCCTAAGTTATATGACGGTATTGGGGGAACCCTAGGGTACCCCCAAGGCCTATATAAAGGAGGGAGGACCCAAGAACCATACACCATATACAAGATCTAGATCCCATCTAACGCCTCCACGGCGGTGCCCTGCCGCCGTGCGGCCTCCATAGCCTCTACAGCTCCACCAAGATCTAGATTTCTATCAACACCATCAAGCCATCCAAGCAAGATGAGGAGGAGAAGGAGGACGCCGCCATCACCACGCTGATGCCACCATCACCACGTCGTCATCACCATCTCCATCACTACTACTCCTTCATCCTTCCCCATCATTATCTCCATGATGGGTTGTAACATAGGTTGAATCCCTTTTATTAATGTTATGATGATTTGAGTAATTGAAGGGTGGTGTGTTCTTGTTAATTAATATGTTTGTGCTTTCTCTTTACATTATTCTATTCATGATATTATTCTAGTGACTGGAGACATCCAATCCATTGTTGAGGAATTTACTAGGGATTCATGGAGTGTCACAAAACTTATCATTAGTCTCTACTCTTCCATGGGTACCTGATAATACCATGGGTAGAACTAATAGGCTATTTTCTATAAGTGATTTGTGGAGGCAATAGCAGCTTAGGATGCACCGCCTAGAATTCCCTCAAGATCACTCATGATATAGATAGGTATAGTGTTGCGAATTGCTTGACCCCAAAGTGAGAGATGGGACATCTTGTGAGTAGCACACTTGCTTAGGAGTACGGTTGTCCATAGAACTTAATGCCTTTTCTCTGGTTTACCTTGATTGGTCTTGTTACCTTAATACACTATTTTCTTATGAGAAGACCCATGTCCTAAGAGGGTGTGGACAATTGAGTTATCTAGTTGCCACTTACCAACGGTGGGAGACAACGGTATATGAGGGACCGCCATAATTATAGTTAACGTCTATTCCATAAGCACTTATCATGCACACTGGTATACACAACATTACTTGAGGAATCATAGCATTAATATTTCATCTCATTGCATTCACCTCTTTTCAGTTTTACTTTTGTTCTAGTTTTCTTCCAGTCCTAGTAGTAGTTATTACAAAACATCTTAGATTCATTTAACCTAGCGACTTATAGAATAGGCTATTTCTAAACCACGGTTTGGGTGCGAACATGGTCGCATTGACAACATGGCTGCAGGGTCATGTTCACCAAGCTCCCATCGGGAAAAACTCTTTAAATATTTGCTGCTACAAGTACTACAATAACCCTGTTATTGGTGCAGGAACCTAGTCCATCAACTAACACAGTAGATATGGACTAAACAAAATTACTATGGTGGTGGTCACACTATAGGGTGCATCTAGAGGAGTTCCATCTTCCTTGGCATTCAGGGCTTCATGGACACAATAAGAGCATCCTTGGCGGCAATCACTTTGTCTTGGTCGCATAGTTCCAAGACCAGATTAATGATATCCTTCCTAAGCTTCTTGTCTTCTTTCTCCAGCTCATGGTTCTTCTTCTTTTCTTCCTTGAGGTCCCCTTGAGTGTTGTGCAGCCTCCACTTGAATCTTTCTCCATCATGCGCTTCTTGCTGAGTCGAAGAATGATGTATGGAGCTCGGAGTTGGTGAACATCCAGTGTCCCATCTTCTTGTGGTCATCCTACTTGTTCTTGTATAGATGGAGTTGCACCCACCAATACTCCTGCCTTCATCCATTGAGGAAAACCCTTGTACACTTCTTCACCTTCGAGACCCATGCTATTCATGATAGCCTTCAGTGCCTTGGGAAACTCAGTCTCACAATCTAGTGTCATGGTCATCAGTGGTCCCTTCTTGATGGATTCATTGATGGTGGCCATCTAAGATTTGGAAATCGAGAAAAATGGTTAGGAAGAGTCATGCAAGAATAAGGAAGTTACAAAAATACAAGATTTTTAACAAAACATAATATTTTCATTTGCCTAGGGTCATTCCTAGTTTCTAAACCAGTTCTAGGGTCACGAAACTATAGTCAACACAATGCTCTGATACCATCTGAAGTGACCCGACTCGGTAGGGGTCCAAGTCTACGTGCTCATTAGTGCTAGTCCCTGGATCGACTCGCTAGTACACACAGTTCACAATGTAATATCATGAAACAAAGTTCATATTTCTATTACATCGAATGATCCGGAACCTTACATAATCACATACAAATTGCATAGCAGAAGGGCTAGATCCTCAATACAAAGATCAACATCGGAAGACTAATAACTATAAAGAGACTCCATTAAGAGACACAGGCGAAAGCATGCTGAGTATAGACTCGTAACCCTAACTTCGTACCTCACTCATCTTCAGGCAACCTGCAACATGAAAGGTTGCAGCCACGAAGGGTCAATACTTTGAATGTATTGGCAAGTTCACTATTTATCGTGGACACAAATCGCATCCTATACTGTTCATGCATTTTGGCTTAGTGGGGTTTGGCTGAAATTTTCATAAAGCAATGATTGTATCCTATCATTTGATAAAACACATTTTCCATCTATTAAGAGGTACCACTAGTTGAAAGCAGTGAACCTGGGTACCACCGGTAGAAACCGGTGAACCCTCCTACCCTTGTACACCCATCAAAATATTAATTAAAGTAAAATTGGAATGATGAGATTCTTGGTTAGCTTCAGAGTCAAGTTGCTCATAATTGTCCGCAACCAGGGACATGCCTAAGTACTTAGATTTGACACTCTCAATAGGTTTGTACACTTTACCCAAAAGACCCAGTAATCACCCCCACACATACCACCCAGATGTGGCACGGCCAGGAGAAGACTGAGACAAGACTTTTCAGAAATAGTCCCCCGATCCCCTGACGGACCCATACAACCTACACCATCTACATCTACTGGTCATGTCAGGCCGGGTTTCCACAACATACTTAGTCAGGACAGAGCCATGTGACATGTGGCTGTACAGTGAAGCTTCTAAAACACTGGGTGCCTCCAATATCTTTAAGCCTAGGTGGCTTTCCGCATGTGCACATAAGACAGGAGCGAGCCATTAAAAGGGCTGACTCCTAATTGGCACCCCACCATAAAATATCAATTCCAACATCCAGATATTTCATTACCATAAGTTATTTTTCAACCTTTGAAAAAGACACTTCCAATACCACAAATTTGTTGTGAAGTCATTCACGGAACTACTACATGGCTAAGCATTCAACTCCTACGTTGTCTTCTACTAAACAGTTAGGGATTCATATGACTAATAACCTAACTAGGTTGCATTGCATAGCATAGCATAATACTATATAAGACTACACATGCATACTAAGAAAACACTAACTGCATAGTAAAATATTGGTACATTTATGTAGTGAACTTGCCTTTTGTTGAAGTTATCGGAAATACTCTCTTCACAAGACAACGGTTACTCTCCGGTCAATCTACATGATTCACAAACAATGCAAAGAATAAACAAACCAAGCAGACACACCAATTCCATGCAATGAAATCAATTAAAGCATGCTAAAGAGTTTGGTTTAGGTTGCACATGTTTTGCTAAACCAGTACTTGGTTCTCAAAATACTTTACTAGTCCTAGTGCTTATGGTGGCACTAGGTCATGTGCCTCTAATATGTTGTAGTTATGTTTGAAAAGGTATTTCATTTCATCCTGTTCGATAAATGAATATTTCTGGACATTTTACAAAAAGAATTTCGTTCCAAAACTATTTTATTAATTTAATAATGTTCAAAATAGCATTTGAAGGAGGTAAGGCTTCATATTTTAATAACATTGTTGTAAACTTACAAAATAATTTTAATTATGGTACTAATGGATAGAGTACTAAAACATGAGAATTTTGGGAAAAATATTATTTAAAAAATAATTTTTAGAATTAAAGTTATGCCTATAATGGCTAAATGGAAATTCTGAAATATTTTTCAATTTCAAAAGGATTACAGAAAGGTATTATTTGTAAACTTTGGAATTACAATATAAATACTATGATTTAAATACCCTATATTAGAGTTTAAATATTTAAAATAATTTTCTTTGCCAAAATTCAAATTTTAATTCATAATGTTATTTTGGACATTTTTCTGAATCCAGGAATATATCATTTGCTAAATTTGGACAAGCAGATCAATCTCTATGAATTATGCAACTTTTGGTTTATGTCTATTCCTAAAGCTAAAAAAATTAATAGAAAAGGGAATACACGTGGCTCAATCTGATTCAGCGGTACCCCTTTGCTGGTTGGACTAATGTGCATCGTCGGATCAACATAATAAAAACGACCAGATCTTCGTCGGACCGCGGCTCGGTTCAAAGACCGACTTGGCTTACGATCACGACTGAGCTTGGCTCGGGTGCATCATGTCCGTGGAAAGTGGATCAGACGGAAGAGAGAAAAGGTAGAGGCCCACCTGCGGCTCCACTCGCCGAAAATGGAGGGGATAGTGGCGCGCGGCGCAGTGGCCGACATAGAGGTGGTTGCGGTGGTCGGCGGCGAGCTCAGAGGGGATGACAAGGTGCGATGTTGCTCGACAAGGACGTGAGCTTGATCGACGAGCTCTCGGGCATCCTCTGTCGTTGGTGGCGTTCGGCCAGAGAAACTCGGACGGCGGCGGTCTTCAGGCGCTTGTGGTGGAGTCGCGGTGCTACGAGAGAGAGAGGGATGAGAGGGTGCGAAGGTACGCCAGATCGAGCAGAAGAGAGGGAGAGAAAATAGGGGTGGCGTGGCTCACGGGTTCGCCAGATCAAGAACCGCAGTGGCGCTTGACTACTCTGGCGAGGAATTAGAGAGGCGGCCTAGGGGCTTTCGGGTGTAAGAAAAGAGGGGAAAGAGAGAGGGGGGCCGGGGCTTTAAGGGGAGGGGTCGCGGCAAGTGGGGGAGTTAGAGGGGAGGGCGGCGTGGGGCGATGGGGTCGTCGGTCATGGGCGACATGGGCGTCGGGAGGTTGACGAGGATGGTAGGGTGGGACCGGCGTGGGGGTGAGATGAGGGAGGGGTGTTGGGCCGGAGCTGGGCCGCTCTGCGACACGCGGGTGGCAGATAAAGCGGGAGGCCGCGAGGTGGAAAAGGAGCAGGCTGGCCTGCTGAGCTGGCTGGGCTGGACCAGTTAGGCTGGCAATTCTTATTTTCATTTTATTTTAATCTTTTTCTTTTCTGTTTTTATTCTTTTAGTTTCAAAACTAGTTCAAAAGCCCATCAAACTTTCTAGAAAAGTTCTTGAAAAGTATAAAATGAATATGTTTTTATACATTTTCCAAAGAAAAACAAAATAAAAGAGAATACTATTTTTAAATTAGATATTAAAATTATTATAGGGGTGTTTCCCCCCATAGGGTTTCTATCTTGAATAAAAAGAATAAAAATAAAATTGATGAATTTTTTGTAAAACTCAAAATAGATGTTTTGGACTTTTTTATGAAACCAAATCAAAACAAAATATTAAATTTACAAATCTTGGTTTTATAAATATGGTTTTGTAGGTTTCTCCTTAGAAAAGCATATGGCAAACAAAGGCCCTAAAATAGTTTTAATAATTTTATTTATTTATTTGTTTTTAGACACAAGTTTTTTCAAAAATGAAAATAGAACTAATATTTTATTAGCCAAATAACCCTTTTGTAAAGCACCCTTTTGTTAACTGGTTGCCATGATGAATTTATGGGAAAGTCTTGAGAGTGAAAGTATGATTTTATATTTGGTTCAAAACAAAACATTTATCAAATATGGGAAACCAGACATTAAAACTAGGATTACTTTATATTTATTTTTATAAACCAAATATTTTTATTGGGGTTTGTTTTATACAAGAAGGGTTTTGTGGATGGATTTTATTTGGTAAGATACTTTATGTTTTATCAAAAGCATTTTAAAAGCTTTTGTTTTTCCCATAAAACTTAAATAGCTCTATTAAGTTTTGGAAATATTGATTTTTCCCTAGTCTCTTGTCCCAAAACCTTTTGTTTAGAAATAGTATTTGCTTTATTTTTCACAAACCTTTAAAAGTTTCTTTTCTTTTGAAAATTCAAATAAGGAAAAGAAATTTTCGCAACAATTTATTTTATTTTAACATGCCAAAATTTGAAAAGTTTTGGGATGTTACACTGTTTCAAAGAAACATATTTATGATGGATTTTTTGTCGCGTCCGCCATTCTAACATTGTCAACATTGCTTGATTTAGCAGCCGTTTATATGGGTCCCAATGTCAGCCTCTCTGTACATAAACTACGTGTATGCTGACGTTTCCAATGTTGTTCCTTGCAGTCGTATATTGTCGTCTAGATGTTGGGTCCCTGATTTCAGTCTCTCTGTTCAAGTATATTTGATTATTTATTATGCATGATTGCTGGATACTTAACTTACATTTTCAAAACACGCGCCTTAATCTTGATCTTGTATGTTAAGGTTGAGGGACGCTAGCTTCAAGCAGGTGGTTTGCTGATGACAGGCTCTTAGTATAGAAATATTGCTAAAAAATGGCAATCAACACAACACATCGATATACAAGCATAGTATTCGAACTCGAGACTTCATCAGAAGCGTGACTACGTGCTTTGCCACTACCCAAAAACACTTAGTGCGTTTAAAATATTAAATAATACATATTATTATAACTTGCAAATTTTTCTTCTTAAAAAGACTTTGCTTGTGCATGTTTATCTCCCTCAAATAAGAAGGTAGCACTCCTAAAAATTCAACTAAAAATTCTACAAAATTGAGTAGTTTCTACGTAATTAAATAAGAAGGCAGAGCTCTGGGAGGGTAATTCTAAGGATCGAATTTAAAAGATTTTGAGCCAACTAAGGGACGATGGGCTATTGTTCATGGAGTATATTCTATGGACTCTCTCCTAAGTTCAAGGGCTATGGTTTGCAGCCACCTGACCAGTGAGAGGCTAAATTAGAAGATTTTGGGCTATACTTGGGCCTGATAGGCTAATTTCATGGGCTTAGCAATAAAATTTTCAATATGCTGGGGCTCGGCTGGAATGAAAACAAATACCTCAACAAGGAAGAAAAAACTAGGGAGAAAAAATTGGCAAATATTTCTTGTGAAAATTGTTGACAACTAGGGCCACATATACCCCGTGCGCGCCAAAACTTTCCGCTGAGCGTCCATACTTTCCTACTCATGCCTTCACTCTAGTAGCCAACTACTATTTCTTTGTGCTATTCTTATGGAGACGCACCGGCAGTCAAAACTATAGGCCACGCACCAAAATATTCACATTTCGTCTATCCGTTGCGGCAGCCTAACACCATTGGCAACACCATTCTTCTCGAGATGCACAACAGTCGGCGGTCAGCTAGTCGATCCCCATAGTACGTGCAATGCTTATAAATTTATTATTTTGCTTGAATCGTTCGCTAGATGTCATTTCATACTTGATCTGTTCGTCTGACATTATTATGCACCTGCTCTGTTTGTTCGAATTGGTTGACATTTTATTGCGCTTGTTCGATCTATTCTCTCAAATATGTAACATAGTTTTGCACTTAAATTCTGAAATAGGCTAAATTTACGTGGCATTTATAGTTCTATATTCGATCTGTTTTTTTAGATATCTTGGCTTAATTGGATCTATAATCAACCCGTTTGTTGAAATATCTTGAAAGGTTCTGACCATCTCTATCCTCAAAAGATGGACAAATATTGGATATTGAATGAAAAAATAAACACCTTTATATTGGGAAGGTGTTAATGACTTCATGAAGTTTGTTAGACAACATATCAGCGAATCAGATGTGTTTTGACCATGCCAACAATGTCTTAATTATAAAAAGTAGAGTAGAGCACAGTTGCAGACCATATATTCATTCATGAGATGCAATGCAATGCACATATACTAGATGGACTAAACATGGTGAACTACATGATCAGCGTGTTCTTGATTATATAGCTGATGTTGATCTGCCTGAAGCTCATGACGTCGAGGATGAGGACCTTTCTGTTTTTTAAGGACATGTACCCCATTACAAGAAAAAAAGGCCCTCCTTCTCTTAAAAGAGCACTTTTATCTAACCTGGTAGAACATGCAAAGTGTTTAGTAGACCCTGATTCCGATATCTCAAGATTCACACTGGTAATGAAATTATTAAAGGAAAAGTCGTCCAACAAGATTACCAATAAAACTTTTGATTCAGTGATTAAGGTGTATAGTGATGCAATCCCTTAGTAAGAACCGCGAAAATACTTTTATGAGATGGAACAATACATCAATATACTCGGACTATCATATGAGAAGATCTATTTTTCCAAATAATTGTGTACTATTCTGGGAGAATTATGAAAACATCAAAGAATGACCAGTATGTAACGAATCAAGATTAGAAAATGGTGATAAGAAGAAGAAAGATCCTTATAATGTTTTGAGATATTTTTCAATTATAGATAGATTGAAGAGGCTGTTTCAGTTAAAGCAAACATCTAAGCAAACAAGATGGCATGAAGAGGTTCTCAAGTCGGATGATTACTTATAGAGACATCTAGCTGATCACTAGTGGAAAACGGGCCTCCAGTCCCGGCCCGTAAGGGGCTTTAGTCCTTGTCCTGGTAACCGGGACTAGAGGGGCGGGACTAAAGGCCCACCCACTAGTCCCGGCCCTCTTACCAGCTGAGACCAATGGGCATCCACGTGGCTGTCTCTGCGGGCGCTGGGTGCCCCCTATTAGTCCTGGTTCGTATTACGAACCGGGACAAATGGTTCTCTGCCGCGGCAGAATTTTAGGCACTTTCTCTGCCGCGGCAGAGAATTCAATTTGTATCTTTTTTTCATTTCAAAATAGTTTTCTATGCTACCACATACCGTACATGTTCGTGCATACATAAGATAACTTCTCTTAAGATCGAGCATACAAATATATACATGATAGTTACACATGGAGATCACAATTATCGGGACTAGATCCCGTCTATTCAATTACACGGTCGGGGATCATTGGCGCCTATTCACACTAAATTCTCCGGCGTCATCTATCATCTCGTTCATCAAGAATCCTGTCAGTTCTTCAGCAATTGCTACTACGCGTTGTTGTGGTAGGAGCTGATCCCGCATTTTATCGAACTATATAAGAAAAGGAGATCAATACGAATATCAATCATGATAACAAAATGTGACGGTAATAAAAATAATGTTATGAATGTATTGCTTACATCGACTCTATAATCATTCAGCTCACTGGTAAACGTGCGAATGAACTCGCAAACGTAGAATCCACATAGATTCGTCTTCGGTGGCTGCCTCGTGCACTTTAAGAGAATAGAATTCAATCAAAATAATAATCCAGCATCATAATTGTATTGAAACTAGAAGTAAAGAGATGCGCGTACTACTTACCGAGACCGGCTTAAACGTCAGCTTCTCACTAAACTCACCCGTAACCGCACTCTTGAATTGGTTCCAAACCCTACCCGGTAAAGAAAATGAATGAGTTTTTTATTACGTGATATCTCAGGAAATCAACGAAAGAGACCGATGTAGCGCGAAAATTACCTCTGGAGCATGTCCTGCATGTCACTAAATATTTCCAGGGGTCTCTTTAATGGGTCCATGACTTCAACTCTTCCCTTATCAAGTTGAATGTCCATGAGAATCCAGTGGAAACTATACACGTTTATATATACATCAGTAACTCATCAATTACACTTAACATCGAGTAAACAAAAGAGAATGTGTACAATAGAGTAAGACCCTCACGCGAAATTGTAAGGAAACAGTATGTGGTCACATAAATTTTGCTCCATTAGAAACCTTAGAAGGTTTTCCTGCGTGTCCTCGGGTTTATCCTTTAGCGTCTGACAATGTATTTTATATGGGTCAATGCACCCAACACTAAAGATTGACCTTCTTATACATTCCATGATCTTCATTATGCATAATAATAGAGTACAAAAGGATATAGTTAGGATAATTACATGCAATGAACTGAACAACTGAAAAAAATGAACATCTTATATATAGACAATGAATTCAACAACTTACAGACAATAGCAACTCATGAGACTTTTGTCGAGGGCGTCGAAAATGTATAACTAGAAGAGTTCTGGAAACTCAACATGGACCTCTTCTTCTCGGAAGTAGTAGTCATGTGGGACTTTCGCCACGATCATTATTCTCTCCTTCTTTACGGCTTTCAAGTACCATTTATGTAAAATCCGCATTTGTGTTGGTAGTTGTTGGAACTGCTCAAAGCTGACCAGAGGCTTCCCTGGGACATATGTAGGGACTACCTGAGCCTTGGGTAACTTGTCGTCCTGGGAACCTAGCAATTCCTCAACAGTCACATTCATAGAGGCCGCAAGCTTCGCAGCTTCTTCCATATTCTGCTAGGGAATGTCATGGGATACCACCTTGAGGGGTGGGGTCGATTTTTTTGCCTGTTCCCCGAGCTAGGGGACATTCTTTCTTTTCCCGGTTGCACTTTGACTTGATGATTTGCTCCCGCTTGCACTTCTACTTGATTTGCTCTTCTTCACTTCCTTCTGAAGTGTGCGTCAATAGTCATCTGGCTTATGGTGCAAGTCATATTGTGATTTTGTGTTCAGAAAAGAAAGTGCATACGCTTTTTGCTTCTCGGTGTATACCGGGGCGGGCTCGGGTTTCTTCTTTTGAAGCTGCGCAACACATTCGCCTTTACGATCATGTCGGTTTCCTCGTCAGTACGATTATAAGGTCTGATAGGAAGATTCTTATGAGGTACTCTTGGGAGGGGCGACATTTGTCGTTTTGGGCTCCTACGTCGTTTAGTACTAATCGGAGGCTACGGCGGAGATCGGGATGGACTCGGGCTGTGGTGGTCGTAGTCATGGGGTGGGCTTCTTGGAGGTGATGGAGGTGAAGGTGACATGCGACCACTCGGAGGCGGTGTTGGCTTTGGCGTCCATCCTGGAAGCTTGATGTTGTTCTTGTCCCATAGAATGATACCACCCAGTACTTCTCCGAGTGTCCTCTCACCTTCAGGTCCTGGGATGTCAAGCTCCATTGAGTCCCACCCCATTGCGATTTCATCCACAACAACTTTAGCATAGCCAGCTGGAATCTCACGGCCATGCCAGCGTGCGCCAGGTGGACAAGGTAAAGCACATCCGACCGCCACCTTGATGGATAGGTTCTTCACCTTCGGATGGAGCTCACAAGATGCCTGCTCCATGATTCCATCCACAGGGTAGTCGGGACCGCCATCTACCATACGTGCATCGTCAGAAGGGACCTCCGATTCAACCACGCTGCTTCTCCGCTGAGATGGGACGGTGGTAATATCGAGTACAGGATCTTGCAGGCGCGCTGCTCCTCGAAGTTCGTCAATCTATTGCTGATGCATTCGAAGTGTTCCTAGCAACTCGGTGAACCTGTCTCCCTCCTCCTCCTGCCGTCGCCTCTTTGCTCTCTCTCGGCTCCTATAAGTATCTCTGTCTTTGGGAAACCCCATCTCCCACGTATAACTAGGGCCAAGGCCTCGTACACGTCCTCCGCGTTCATCATTCCCGAGGACCTTTGTCAGCAAGTCTTTCTATCTATCGGGACGGAACTTTGTTGTCCCTGCTTTAATCTCCTTCACCACTTTCTGCCATGTATCCCGGGGTATCCTAATCCCGTCACTACAAATAAGGTCCCCTGTACTTTCGTCATACTCACTCCCATGCCCAAGGAACCAATTCTTTGCCCTCAGATCCCATTCTTCGCGTATTGGTTCTGGAGTGATCCCTTTAGCAAGCAGCCCATTCTCTTTAGCATCCCACTTTGGCATGGCAGCTGCGTAGCCCCCTGGGCCCAGGTGATGGTGATATTTCTTCATCGCGGCATTTTTCTTGTTTTTTTCCGACATTTCCATAGCAGGTTGTGACTCCTTGTACTTCACAAATGCATCCTAGTTAGCCTGCTGCTTCGTTAGATAGCATTCAAATTTAGGAGTCTTCTTCGTCTTCTGATACTTTTGCCATAATGCTTTTGTCCAGTTCTTGAATAGTTCGGCCATCTTCGTAAGAGTCCACTGCTTGAATTTCTTCCTCAATGCAGCTGTGTCGGCATCATCCTCACATTCTGGCAGGGTGAAATGTGTCATGAGGTCATTCCAAAGACCCTCTTTGCACTTGTCGGCGACATACTCACCCTCTTTTGCCCCTTTGGTCTTATTCCACTCTCGAACGGTGATCGGGATGTGATCCCTAACCATAACTCCGCATTGTTGTTTAAATATAGTTTTAGCCTTTTCGGGTTCCAACGGTTCACCCCGTGGTGATACCCGCGTAATTGTATAACGCGTAGATGCGTCCAACTTTTTGGCCGGGCCTCGTTTGGAATATTTTTTGCTCGATGTGGAGGCCTAAGAGAAGAAACATTTGTCAATTTATATATATACAACTCAGTTAATGCATCTACTGATCACCAGGATTCATATATATACCTCGCCGTCGGCTTCTCCACCACCGGAGCCGTCGGCTTCTCCTTGATCATTTCGGTCGACCTCCTCTCCCTCACCGGAGGGGTTCAGATAAATCGACGGAGATTCGGGTGGATCAACATGGGGGGTGTCGTTGATCATATCCTCGAGAATTTCTTCCTGTGCTAGGTCTCTCTAGATTGGATCCATAATTTTCTACAAAATGCACACAATAACATTTTTCATTCAATATTGCTGCATAAAATAATACTAAACAATAATATGAACACGCAATTTGCTACAATAATACTAAACAATAGCAAAATTCCAGTGATGCCCTAACCCTAACCCTAAGTCCGGGGGCCCGCGAGCACTACCACCCTAACCCTAAGTCCGGTGGCCGGCGAGCACTACCACATTAACCCTAAGTCTGGGGGCCCACGAGCACTACCACCCTAACCCTAAGTCCGGGGGCCCGCGAGCACTACCACATTAACCCTAAGTTTGGGGGCCCGCGAGCACTACCACCCTAACCCTAAGTCTGGGGCCCGCGAGCACTACCACCCTAACCCTAAGTCTGGGGGCCCGCGAGCACCACCACCCTACCCCTAAGTCCGGGGGCCCGCGAGCACTACCACATCAACCCTAAGTCCGGGGGCCCGCGAGCACTACCACCCTAACCCTAAGTCCGATGGCCCGCGAGCACCACCACCCTACCCCTAAGTCCGGCTACCAGCGAGCACTACCTATATACAAATATTTCCTATATATAAATATTTCCTATATACAAATATTTCTATATACAAATATTTCCTAGATACAAAATATTTCCTATATACAAATATTTCCTATATATAAAAATATATTTCCTATATACAAATAATTCTTATATACAAGTATTTCTATATACAAAAAATTTCTATATACAAATATTTCCTATACACAAAATATTTCCTATATACAAATATTTCATATATACAAATATTTCTATATATAAAAATAAATTTCCTATGTACAAATAAATTTCCTATATACCGGCGAGGGGAGGGGCGAGGCCGGGGCTGTGACGGAGCTCGTGGCGGCGTGGGTGGCCGCGGCGGCGTGGGGAGGTATGGTGGCCGGGGCGGTCATCCGGGGAGGCGCGACGCGGGAAGGGGTGAGCCGGGGAGGCGCGACGCGGGGAGGAGCTCGTGGCAGCGAGGGGAGGCGCGACGCGGGGAGGTCAGCCGGGGAGGCGCGGCCGAGGACGGCGCCGGAGATTTGGTAGCCTGGCGGCGTAACGCAGCTCCTCGCGATGTGCTTCCTTCAGTCGATGGATTCGACCGGGGAAGAAGCGGCGCATTAAATACCCCTACCCTTTAGTCCCGGTGTGGGGCATAAATCGGGACTAAAGGGGGGTCTTTAGTCCCGGTTCCATCCATGCACCAGGACTAAAGGCTTTGGGCGCCTTTTCACCTGTAGAGCCTTTAGTCCCGGATGGTGTTCTGGGCCGAGACTAAAGGCCCAAATTTGCACGCGCTGGGCCTAAGTTGGCGCCTGTTTTATCAAATATTACAATTTGTAGCTATTAGATTTTTTAAACATTTGAATTATACAGTTTTTGCATACTTACGAATTTGAGAAAATTTTCAACATGAAAAGTTTTTGAATTTGAATAAGTAATCCAAATCTATTTTCTGTTTTATAAAATAATTATTCTAACTAGTGAAACTAATAACCATTTTGCCATTTCCAATTTAAAAATGCATTAACTATTATATTTTGCATATTTTTGAATCTCACTAAGTTTTTAAGATAAAAAGTACTTGAATTTGAATAAGAGATTCAAATCCATTTTCTGTTTTATAAAATAATGATTCTAACTAGTCAAACTATTAACCATTTTGCCATTTTCATGTGATTCCGACGCTCCGGTGGTCTTCCTCCGGCGAAACCCTAGACCGAGGCCTCGGATCGTCTACCCCTATAGCTTTCTCCGTACGAGGGTAGCCCCTTTAGGGTTTAGGGTTTAGGCTTCCCTCCTCTGACTTCCCGCCATTTCTCACTATATATATGTAGGCTTGGTCGTTGCCATAGCACATCTAGACTCATATCTTCCGCCTCTCTCCACTCTATCCCATGGCTTCCACCATACCTCTAACCCCAGGGAGGCGGAGATGGAGTCTTTCACGGGATAGCAGGAAAATATTTTCCGAGGCAGAACTTTCGAAGATGCCATAGGGCGTGTGCACCAAGGGCATCTTTGAGAAGTTCCGCCACGGGAGATTTCCCAACCCTTTCCTCCATCCATGGGGATGAAACTCTCCATCCATGTTGGCTTGTTGAGTTGCTTTCCATGGCATATCGATGCTCCTTTTATAGGCACAGCGCTGCTTCTACTTTGTCTTCTTCCTCCGATAGGGCGTCGTGTGCTACATGCTTTATCTCATCGAGCAGTGCGTCCACCCACGCGTCCTTATCCTACCGACAGCTTTAGTCCCGGTTTGAGCCCCCACCCGGTACTAAAGGTTACCCACGCGTCCTTATCCCACCGATAGTTTTGTTAGATGACACAAAAACCACCTTTAGTCTCGGTTGCACCCACCAGCCGGTACTAAAGGTTAGCCACCCCCCAGATAAGGCCCTCCCAGATAAGCCTCCCACAGATAGTTGCTAACCTTTTAGGACACTTCAAAACAAAGAGGAGAAACCTTAAGTGTCGCTCTGGCACCTCATATCATATTTTGTCTTGTGTGAACTCAAGTGGCATCGCTCTAACAGGCATTTCACCAAACACCTCTAGTGCATATGAAGAAAAAAAGTTAGCACAAAGTTATACCCACCTCTCACATAGGAAAAAAAACAGGAGACAGTGGAGGGCTGGGTGCATATATATAGGGCCCGGCCATTAGTCCCGGTTTGAGATACAAACCGGGACTAAAGGTTCTGCCAGGAGCATGCGCGCCGGCCCAGACCCATTTGTCCCGGTTTGTATCTCAAACCGGGACTAATGGTTCCTTACGGACCGGGACAAAGTACCTCGGCCTCCTCGGGCCGTCTGGTTCGGACCATTAGTCCCGGCCCCAGCCACGGCCGGGACTAGTGGCCCGAACCAAAGGCCCATTTTCTACTAGTGGATGGCGATAAATGGAAGAACTTTGACAAGGCTCATCCAAGATTTGATGTAGATCTAAGGAACCTGAGACTTGTCCTAGCTACATATGGATTTGACCCTTTTGGAAACATGAGTAACTCGCACAACATGTATCTAGTACTTGTTTCAATTTATAGCTTGCCTCCCTAGGCATGCACTAATCAGCCGAACTGCTTGCTGGCTTTACTCATCCCGGGTCCCAAATCTCCTGGAAAGGATTTTGATCTGTTCATGCAGCCTCTTATACGAGCCTTGAAGGAACTATGGATGGGTGGCATGGCTCATGATGTCATGTTTCCTATCTATGTTGTACTGCACCCATGATTCTCTAGATCTTGGCACTATGTCAGCTAAAGTGACAACAGGTTATAACACATGTATTTGTTGTGACACAAAACAGCTCGTAGTGAGGCTACAAAATAAGACCGGTTTCATTTGCCACTAGGTTTTCTTACAAAATGCCACAAATTTCAGAAAAACTTTAGAAAGTTGCAGTTTTATGGAAAGAGGACTGAATATGGCACTACACCACAAAAGTTCACTACAGCTGAGTTGTAGGCACATCTAAACAAGGTCTGAAATGTTAAAACAGAGACCAAACGAGGTAAAATAAAGAATGCGGAAGATGCACTGACAGTAGGTGCAGGTACCAAAAGGAATAGAGGGTAAGTAACAACAGCTGCCACAGGGAAGGAAAAGGAACCACTAATATTTTATAAGTGCAGATCCACTCCGTGGACTTGCTGTATTGGGTTGGTTAGACACTTCGACATAATGTTGATGTCATGCACATGGGGAAAAATATATGTGACAACATTATGGGCACATTACTCAACATTCCATCTAAGACAAAAGATGATTTTAATTCCATGAGCCTAAGTACTTGAGCAAAAAGTGTCTATCATCAAGATATGAGCTGAAATTATTTGATCCTTATGGAATTTTTGGCATCACCTCGCCACTTAAAGCTCAAGTAAAACAAGGAAAAGGTGGGGTGTTGGAAATCCACAAATTTCGAAGTGGGTGTTAATGAAAAGCTCAAAGTTATCCTTCTTTTGACATCTACTATTGCACCCTTACTTCTTGATTTGCATCCTTTCTTAAAAAGAAAGCCATGAATTTTGAAGTGGGTGTTAATGAAAAGCTCTAAGTTTATCCTTCTTTTGACATCTACTAGTGCACCCTTACTTCTTGATTTGCATGCTTTTGACGTCACAAACAGTCCCAGAAGAGAGCAAATCAGATCTGAAGAAGGAGAAGAACACCATCTCATCCTTTGGTGATCCCTAACCTCTCAATCATCCACTCCACCATCATCCCCACTTGTACCGAGAGAAAGAGAGATCCACAGTTGTAAGATTAGGGTTCGAGACTTTGATCTACATTGGGTTGTATTTGATTTGATCCTCAACGAGTATTGTGGCTTGCTACGGTAAAGTTGAGATGATTTCCATTTGCAATATTATCATGTCTTTGATCTCTCTCTCTCTCATGTCTGAGTAAATCCCCATATGCGTGGGAGATGTAGGGGATTGGTAAGGTGTGTTTGTTCCTCCTTTAGTTCCATCTGTTTGTGATTGTTGTCGTGATTATTATATTGTGAGAATGAATATCTATGTTTGCCTAATGCTTGTTATCCAATTTAGGGGCCCAAATAACATGATCCTGAGATCTCATAGGTATGAACTTATTTACTAGCGAATCGGCGACCCCTGAGTGACATGGTCGATATCAATGAGGATCTAGTAATACTAGAGGATAACAAGGAACCACCAAGCCTAAAGCCTTGATCTGGTTGAAATACCTTAATTGATGTGCTGACCATTGTTGTGGTAACAAACAGATGGATCATTGGGATTGGGAAGAATCTATCAAGAGGACTTCTAGTCAGTATACATGTTGCTTGCCTACTCATATATGAATAAGAAATATAATAATCACTTATCTTATTTCATTCATTTGGCACGTTCACTATTACCATTAACCGTTTCTCTCCGTGCCTAACTTCTCATCTGAAGGAATCCCAAACACTATTCTCGCTCTTTACTTTTTATGTTATTTACTTCCAGCATCTTTCTTTACTTAAAATTCCCACCGTATTCACTCATCCACATCCACTCTCTACACTTGCAGTCAATTCACTCAAGACAACATGACACCTTGGGTGCGATAGAAACACCTCATAAATACACTTCCCTGAGGTCCTTATTGGGATCGATATAAAAACTTGAATTAATACTTTCACGAAAACATGCTCTAATAGGCTATCAAGCTATTTTCTAGCACCATTGCCGGGGAGCTAAGATCTGAGTGTTTGTTTCTTGATATTCGTAAGTTTAGACACCATCTATGATCTCTGTTGTAGATAGAGGTACTACGCATTCAGGTAAAACATATTTACCTCCATATATTGACCGTATTCCAACTAAAAGATGCCTAGAATTTATTGAAATATTTTCTAACTCATGCTCTGTAGATGTGAACAGTTTGATTCCTATGATGGTAGATTTGACCATCACCTAGAAGGATGAAGAGCCTGAGCAATCATTGGGAGATATGGGAATCCATCTAGGCACCTAAGAAAAATGCCTATTCTCTATCCTGATCTTGAAAGCTAGGAATTTGTAATATATCCTAAGATAACCTATATGATGAAAGAAATTGTTTTTGTAGGAAGAGAAGATGAAGATCCATGTGATCATTTCACAAAGGTTCACAACCTTTGTGCTACTCTTAAACCAGCTGGGCTACCAAATGAGTTTGTACTCCTTCAAATTTTCTGCCGGTCTTTAAAAAATAAAGCTTTTACTTGGTAACAATCCTTGCCCAATCACACTATAAAAATCTAGGAAGATTGCATCCGCGATTTTATGCATAAATATTGCTCCTTTTCTAAAATCATGTAGATCAAACGGAACATTACAAATTTCATTCAAAGAGTTGAAGAAAACTTTTATCAACCCTGGAATAGATTTTTTGGGATGATAATAAAAGTCCCAAATCATGACTTTAAGGAGCATTCAATTATTCAATACTTTTATAATGGAATTAATGATGATTCAAAACGTATGATTGATTTAACTATAGGAGGATATATTAGTAGCCTGACGTTGCCCGAGTGCATAAAGCTTCTCAAGGTAAGATCCTTCAATGAAGAATAATACAATCCAGTTGAGGATGTTAAACCGCGAAAAGGTATGTTTCATATAACCCAGGAACTTATGCCTGAAGTTACAAGGTCCATGGAAGAAAAAGGAACAACAATGAAGCTTGTTAAAGAAAATAAACTAGATGTTCTCCAAACTTTTGTTGTCGAAGATGAGACGAATCTTGTAATGCAAAAGTTTAAATATCAACAGAGTCAATTCTGTGAGAAATATTATAAACGCATAATGATCCAAGAGAAAAATACAAAGGAGTTAACCAAAGTTTTTGAAGATCTAGGACATGCTAGCAGGCACCTAGATAAACATTTAATATGGTTCCAACCCGATGCGATCAAATAGCTAAAATTCAAACTTTGATCTTGAGTAAAATAATTATAATCATAAAAATGTTTCTACTAACATTGTCACTAGACATGGTATGGAGACACGGGAACCTCAAGGTCCTTCTTGGTATCAAGAAGAACAAGCCTAGAAAGCAAGAGAGACTCAAGAAACGAGACAAGAAGAAGATGACCTTGTCGATCCACAAGATGATATTGATTATGAAGCTCAAAAGAAATAATAAGAAGCTTCTACTCCCTTTGTTTCAAAATATAATATGTTTTAGATTTGTGAAGAGGATGTATCTAGACTCCTTTTAGTATGTAGGTTCATTTAGGTTTGGAGTGAACCTACATACTGAAAGAGGTCTAGATACACTACATTCACAAATCTAAAACATCTTATATTTTGAAACGGAGGGAGTAACAAAGATGAAGAAGAGGAAGAGGCAGGAGATAAAGATAAACAATATGATTCAGATGCTGGGACGATTGATCCAAGAGAAGAAACCGAGCTCAGAAAGTAACAAGAAGAGCAATTTATCACCCCAAGTGAAAAACAAGCTGACAAGTAAAAGACTACAACAAACAATAAGACTAGAAATATGTTGAACCAGTAGTCAAGGTAAAAGTGAAGGTAACACCAACAAGGAAGAAAGTCCCCTACCCTAACTGTGTTCAGTATGAACTGGATAAGGCCATTTATGACTCTTCTATTAAAGCCCTGGGTAATCTTCATTTAGAACTTCCTTTGACCGATGCAATTCAAGTTCCTACTTATAAGAAATTATGCGAGATATTTTTAATAGAAAGAAAAAGGTAACTAAGACTTTAGAAATAATGACAAGCTTTGGTGACAAGCTGCCTGCTAAGCTTCGGGACCCAGGTATACCAACTATCTCTTGCTCAAGTGGAAAAACTAATATCGTCAATGCTCTTTGTGATTTAGGTGCAGGTGTTAGTGTCATGCCTTATTCCCTATTTAAGAAATTAAACCTAGGAGATTACTCTCCTACTTCAATTACTTTGCAAATGGCTGATAAGACTAGTAAATAAACTATCGATATGATCGAAGATGTTTAGCTTAGAATTGATCAACATGTTATACCCACTGATTTTATTATACTTGATGTTCCTGAATATGACAAACTATCATTCTTGTAAGACCTTTTCTTAGCACTACTGGAGCTAACATGGACTACTCTAGCGGGGAAATTGTTTTCAATATTTATGATGATCAGATTGTTCGTTATTTTCCTAAGAAACAAGAGAAATATGGGAAAGTGTGTTCAAGTGGTAAGTACCCTCGATGAAGGGCAGCCCGAGGTATGTGCTAAAAATTCGGAGGCTGGTTAGCTAAGACTAACCCTCTTGAATAAAATGCTTAATGGGAGTCAACCCATTTTTAATAATATAGTTTAATAATTTTTCTTAGTTGTTCTAATAGATCTCTTATAGTCATTAAAATGCAAAGAAAATAAGCTATCATGAAGCCAAGGGTTGAGTTGGGAAGAAAGTTTTGAGAATTAGAGAAGAAAAAGGGGTGCAAGGCTCATAGCGAGCACCAGTACGACCGGAGATCCCCATACCATCCACCTGTACCGATGGCGCAAAGACACCATCAATTTTCTCTTCGAGTGAGAGCTCATAACGAGAACTAGTATGACCAAAGGTCCCTGTATCGTCCGCTCGTACTACACATCAAAGAAAATAACCAGGTTTTCTCCAAAGGTACTGATGATTTAGTGACCACTAGTACGGTCGGGTCCACCCTTACCGAATCACAAGGTTTGATCTTGAAACCCTAGAATTTGATCCAATGACGATGACCGTCGGTATGGGCAGGACACGCCCGTACTAACTATGTTGCCTAGTAATGAAGGGAATATGCCCGAGAGGCAATAATAAAGTGGTTATTATCTTATTCCATGTTTATGATAAATGTTTATTTTACATGCTAGAATTGTATTGATTCGGAAACATCAATACATGTGTGTTTAATAAACAAAAAGGGTTCCTAGTCATGCCTCTCTTATAGACTAGCTTGTTGATTAACAAGATGATCAAGGTTTCCTGATCATGGACATTGGATGTTGTTAATAACAAGGTCACACCATTGGTGGAATGATGTGATGAACATTCATCCGAAGTATAGCATTACGATCAAGTCATTATGTTTATATTTCTATAACATCATACGAAGTAATCTTTATCCTTAGACCATGAGATCATGTTAATTGCTAACATCGGAAGAGTATCTTGATAACATCAAACGTCACACCGTAACAGGGTGACTATAAAGATGGGTTCAGTACTACGAAGGTGTTATGTTGAGGTTCATGGATCAAGAGTGGGATTTGTCCATCCCGATGACGGATAGATATACTCTGGGCCCTCTCGGTGCTATCACATTGAAATAGCTTGCAAGCAAGTGATGTGATCACTAGAATGTTATATCACGGGAACAAGAAAAGAGTGCATGTCGGTAACGAGATCAAACTAGGTATGGAGATACCGATGATCGAATCTCGGACATGTAATATATCACGGGACAAAGGGATTTAGTTACAAGCGTTAAAGGTTCTCACGATCACAGAAGTCATCGTTGAATGTGTAGGAGTCAGTATGGATCTCTAGGTCCCGCTTCTGATTATTGATCTAAGAGGGGTCTCGATCATGTCTGCATTATTCGCGAACCGTAGGGTGACACACTTAAGGGATACCGACACCATTTGGAGCAAATATGTTTCAGATAAAGATTTAAGAAAGCGCTGGAATTATTTCAATAGACACCGAAACTGTTTCAGGTGAAAATGCTGAAATTGGTTCTGCATGTAATATTGAAATGTTGCAGGGGGTTTTATGTGAATGTTTGTTAATTAAAGTAATTAACAAAATTCTGAATAAAATTAATAAATGAGTTTTATTAAATGAGAGAGCATTAAATTTGGAGAAATTTAATGCATTTAAAGTGGAGACTTTAAAACAGAATGTGAAGGGGCAAATTTATGTGGAGGGAGTTACCACCACATGAATGGAGGAGGTGAAGGGTCACCTCCTCCATGCGCCGGCCATGAAGGAGGGGCACCCCCCTCCTCCTATAAAAGGCCACCCCCTCCTCACTTCTCACACACACCTCCTTGTGAAGGATCTCTCTCCCCCTCTAGTATTATTCCCCCATGGTCTCGGATTAGCGAGATACATGTTCTCGGTGGCTTTATCTGGAAAGGAGTTGCTGCTTCCGCTGCTTTGCTGGAGCGAGGGATGGAGGTTGTCAGGGTACCGGACGTGTGTGCGATCACGGATGCACCGCTGCTTTGCGGTGCTAGACTTGGTGGTGCTGGAGCTGGATCTGATGGACGTGCTGGAGCCGGACTTGCTGGACTTCATCACGATCTTGAGATCGGCAAGTGTATGACTACATCAACCACGAGTTCCTACTCATTAACAAAGCTCGTTGTCTATGAGGGTAAGTTCTTGTTGGATGTATGTCCACCCGCTGCTTTGTACCTAGTGATAGATCTTGGCGTGTAGTTCACACCATAGGAATTTTTTTGTTTTCTATGTTGCGGACCCAATAGTGGTATCAGAGCCTGATCTATGCGTAGGTGCTTAGCACGGGTACTACACATATGTTGATATGTGGGCGATGATGATCATGTTATTGCATCTTCTATGTATTTTGGATATTGATGGCATAGTGGGATGAAGCGGCCCGGACCAACCTTACATGTCATCGTACATGAGACCGGTTCCACGACTAACATGCAACTTGTTTTGCATAAGTGGCTGTCGGGTGTCTGTCTCTCCTACTATAGTCAATATCTGATTTACAATGAGTTGCTAATAACTTAGTTATCCTTGTTGTGGTTCATGTTCGTAGGTAAGAACGGTTCTATCTCCGAAAGCCCTAAGCCACGTAAAACTTGCAATTGATAAATTAGAGGCGTCTAGTTTAGATCGTTGCTGGGATAGTGTATTGATATGGTATTGTTGTAAGTAGATGTATGATAGATACTCTTACAACACACTCAACATGTAAGTTCCATAGACCTTGGCCTTACACACAAAGGAATGATAGAGATCATACCACGATGCAAGTGATAGAGATCAAATGCATGGACCATATCATCTCACTTTACACATTAGATGTTAGCATCTTATACTACCAGTTTGGCGCTTTCTGTAGCATTGTAAGATAATCTCTCTTTTAGATATAAAAATAAAAATGTGTTCTTCCTTAAGTATGCACCGTTTTGTGGATCGTATTTCGAGACATCACATGATGATCGGGTGTACTCGACTCTACGCTTTCATACAAACGGGTGTAAGACAGTTTTACACATGCGAGTACTAAGGTTCTTACTTGGCGAGCCTAGCATGTACAGACATGGCCTCGGAACACGGACCGAAAGGTTAAGCATGAGTCATATAGTTGATATGATGCCCATATAGATGGTCGCCTTTGAAGCTACATCAACTCGCGTGATGATCGGACTTGGTGTAGTGGATTTGGTTCATGTAATCACCAAAAAGGCACGAGGGATGTCGTTTTTGAGTGGGAGTTCATTTCTAATTTGGATTAGTCGAACCAAATTTGTCATAAATTAAATCAAAGTGAATTTGCATAATTTGTTGTAGTCATTGGCATCTGTTCACTACCTTATGCTTAGTTTTAATTGAGATAATAGAACTATAAAATTCTGGATATTTACTTTATGAACTGGTATCGTATTGTTTTGAATGTCAATTTAAAGTTTATAAGTCCTATTGCAAACTTTCAGCAAACTCTATTTACTCCATGAAGTTTAATAAGTAGTATGAAATAGAGAGTAAGAATTCCAATGTTAGTATCTAAAGTATCATGTTTGCCTCCATAATTATTGATATTCAAAAAGTTGTTTTAATATCAAGATTATATTGGAGCTGGAAATTGTTTCAGAAACCATCATGTGTGAAAGATATTGTGATATCTGAAACAATGTTTTTGGTTGCATTATGATAGAGTATAATTTAGCAAAATACATGTTCTCATATTGTATGAGAATTTGTGAAGGATGGAGATGCTAGGCATCCGAATCTACCAAAAAGGTTTTGGGAACTGATATTATACTCGTGATTCTTCCTTATAAGCTATAGTATCTTGACCATGAAAGTTTTCATGATAAGGATGAATAGAAGATGTAAGTAAAATGTTTACTACACTAATAGATTACTAAAGAATGGATTTTTGAAAGAACACCAAACATTTGATGATGGTGATCCACTTCAAAGTGCAAGTCCAAAGGTATTAGTAGTTGACTATATACGCTTTGTACCATGTGTCATGTTGATGACACCACTATTCATGTTGATAGATCTTTTAAAAGAAAAAGGAATTGCTGAAAGAGAATCTATAAAATATTTGGCAGAAAATAAAAGGTTGGAGATGTCCAACTTGGGTATATAGAAGATATACATGTTATGGCTATATTCCTTGCTTGTTAAACAATGTGGTTATGAGGTATTGGATACCAAATTGGTTGGTATGAAGTGTCATACAGGACAACGCAATTCATGAACTACAATGGCCTAAGTAACCAGCAAGAGAATGAGTGATGATGTTCATCGAAAACAAATAAAGTGTTATTGTGTTTTTTGTTGTCATCAAACCAAGCCTTCAAGATTTGTTTAAATAATTGTTATTTTGTTCCGGTATTATGAGAACAATGGTTGTTCAAATAATTACCGTATTCCATAAAGGATGGATGAACTTTTACAAGTCTAGTTGGAGAAATCACATCCATAAACACTATTGCTAAAATGTCACAAGACAAATGATTGAAAGATCACTTATGAAGTGGCATCACTGTTTGAATTATATTTGAAAGAAAACATGAAGAAACTCCATGTTGATGGAATTTGGAGTCCTTGATTTTGATGAATTGACGCATGTGAGACTTTCCTCGAGATAATTGAAACTCCGTTCATAGGCCAAAGAGGCACGGATGACTAGCTTATTGGAAATTGTGCATGCTGATGTGCATAAGTCCATTATGTGTAGCCATATGCGATGGATATTTTTGCTTCATATGCTTTCTTCAAGAATTTGAGTGAATATATCTATATATTTACTTAATAATGAAGAAGTATGAAACATTTGAAAGTTGTTCAAAGACTTTCAAGATGAAGTGAAAAATCATTGTAACAAGAAAATAAAGAGTTTATGATTCTATCATAAAGGAAGATATTTGAGTTACATGTTTAGCAAAAACACCTAAGACTTGAGGAATTGTTCCATGATTTGTGTTCCCCGATAAACCATAGGAGTATGGCATATTCGAGAGATGAAATCAAACCATGTTTGACATGGTAAGATCAAAGGTGTCATTTATAAAACTGCCATTATGTTTTAAGGATTGAAGCTTTAGAGACTACCGCTTTTACACTGAAAAGAGCACCATCGTGATCCGTTGAAATGGCACCATATGAGTTATGGTTTGGGATAAAACCCGAATTGTCTTTTCTTAAATTTTGGTATGCTATGCATAAGTAAAATGTTTACAACCAAAGTCGGATAAGCACGTCTTTGTAGGTTATCCCAAAGAATTTGTTGGGAATTTCTCCATAATACCAAGGACAAAAGAGTGTGTTACTTGGAATGTCAAATTTCTTGAGAAGGAATTGTTCGTGAAAAGTTAAGTGGGAGGACAATAGAACTTTGATAAGGTTGTTGAACCTTAGCTATATGTGCTAAGTAGCGCAGCGCCGGAAAGTGTCCCGGTGGCGGCCACAATGCTCATGGTTCTCGTGATTACAAAAGGTGTGATCTCGTAGATTAAAGTTCCTATAGAACCATGTTGGTTGGTAAGAATCAAATAGTAAGATTTGATAAGCAAGTCGTTATTGTTTTGACAATGATGAACCGGCTACATTCAAAGAAGCAATGATGGGACCTGACTCCATAAAATGACTAGAAGTCATAGAATCCGTGATAGTATCCATACACGAGAAATCAAGTTTCTGAACTTGGAAGACCCTCTGGAAAGGCGTGAAGCCTATCGGTCGTATTTGGATCTATAAAGAAATATACATGGATGTTTGACATCTATGAAATAGTCGACATGTCAGAAAGAAGTTTAGGGCAATGTTCAAGGAGTTGACTATGACAAAATATGATCTTTCATAGCGATATATAGTCTTGACGGATTAATGTAGCAACCACTACATATAATTTGGTATATGGTAGTTGAATAAACAAAACAAGGTTCTTCTAATAGAACAGTAACCTAGGACATGTACATGACATGGTCCGAAGGGTTTTGTTAATTCAAAGGGTGCTAAAAGGGCATGTAAACTTCAATAGTTGAAGTAAGCATAGCGGAGTTGGAATCTTCACCATGATGAAACTGTTAAAAGAGTTTAAATTCATCGGAGATGATGAAGATGCTTGCATTTGCAAGAAATTAAGTGGGAGCGCTGAGACATATTTCTAATACATTATGTAGAGGACATATTTTTGATTGGAAATGATGTATCCTGAATTGACACAAGTTAAGGATTTCATTAAAATAAGATTTCGATGAAAGACTTGGGAAAACCCAGAATATTAGGCATCAATATCTATATGGATAGATCAAGGCGCTAATATGGTTGTGCCAGACATACATATATAAGATATTGAAAGGGTTCAATATGAGATATTGAAAGGGTTCAATATGGAAACAACAAGAAAGGTTCTTGCTGCATGGAAAGAATCAAGTGTTTCAACACTTGGTGAGTAAAATCACATGAAGATTCTGATCGATTATACCATGATATGTATATATCCAGAATGTCCTATGCTCTAAATGTTATGAGAATATACCAGAATGATTCATAAGACGATCATTGGACAATAGTAAAGATATTCTTATGAGCTAAGAATATATCATGTATAAGTGACAAATAGCTAAAGGTAGTTCATTGTAAAGTCTTACATCGATACTAGTTTTGTCACAAGATACAAATTAAACTTATCTCAATTTAGACTATGGGTGGCACAATGTAATGGAAAGGATGTTCCATGATGGATTTGGATGAGTTCCAAAGTTGAGACATTGTGACGGATACTACAACAAAAGGCTAAGTATATGACTGCTATAGTAGCAGCAAAGGAGGGCATTTGTGTTAAGTAGTTTGTTATCAAACTAGGTGTGGTTCAAAGTGGGCTAATACTATGAAGATATATTGTGTGACAATAATATCAACATATTTTAGCCGGAACGAACTAAAGGTCTCACCAAAGGACCAAATTTATGCAATGCCATCTCATTTGAGAATGAGTGATGCGTAGAGACGCAAAGACATGCAAATACACACGAATCTGAAACTGTCACATCCGGAGATTATGTTAACCATTAGCAATAGCGTATATGCAACACCATAAAGCCATAGGTGTTCAATGCGCAAAGTTTTTTCAAACTAGATTATTGACTCTAGTGCAAGTGGGAGACTGAAGGGAATATGCCCGAGAGGCAATAATAAAGTGGTTATTATCTTATTCCATGTTTATGATAAATGTTTATTTTACATGCTAGAATTGTATTGATTCGGAAACATAAATACATGTGTGTTTAATAAACAAAAAGGGTTCCTAGTCATACCTCTCTTATAGACTAGCTTGTTGATTAACAAGATGATCAAGGTTTCCTGATCATGGACATTAGATGTTGTTAATAACAAGGTAACACCATTGGTGGAATGATGTGATGAACATTCATCCGAAGTATAGCATTACGATCAAGTCATTATGTTTATATTGCTATAACATCATACGAAGTAATCTTTATCCTTAGACCATGAGATCATGTTAATTTCTAACACCGGAAGAGTATCTTGATAACATCAAACATCACACCGTAACAGGGTGACTATAAAGATGGGTTCAGTACTACGAAGGTGTTATGTTGAGGTTCATGGATCAAGAGTGGGATTTGTCCATCCCGATGAAGGATAGATATACTCTGGGCCCTCTCGGTGATATCACATTGAAATAGCTTTCAAGCAAGTGATGTGATCACTAGAATGTTATATCACGGGAACAAGAAAAGAGTGCATGTCGGTAACGAGATCAAACTAGGTATGGAGATACCGATGATCGAATCTCGGACATGTAATATATCGCGGGACAAAGAGATTTAGTTACAAGCGTTAAAGGTTCTCACGATCACAGAAGTCATCGTTGAATGTGTAGGAGTCAGTATGGATCTCTAGGTCCCGCTTCTGATTATTGATCTGAGAGGGGTCTCGATCATGTCTGCATTATTCGCGAACCGTAGGGTGACACACTTAAGGGATACCGAAACCATTTGGAGAAAATATGTTTCAGATAAAGATTTAAGAAAGCGCTGGAATTATTTCAATAGGCACCGAAACTGTTTCGGGTGAAAATGCTGAAATTGGTTCTGCATGTAATATTGAAATGTTGCAGGGGGTTTTATGTGAATGTTTGTTAATTAAAGTAATTAACAAAATTCTGAATAAAATTAATCAAAGAGTTTTATTAAATGAGAGAGCATTAAATTTGGAGAAATTTAATGCATTTAAAGTGGAGACTTTAAAAGAGAATGTGAAGGGGCAAATTTATGTGGAGGGAGTTACCACCACATGAATGGAGGAGGTGAAGGGTCACCTCCTCCATGCGCCGGCCATGAAGGAGGGGCACCCCCCTCCTCCTATAAAAGGCCACCCCCTCCTCACTTCTCACACACACCTCCTTGTGAAGGATCTCTCTCCCCCTCTAGTATTATTCCCCCATGGTCTTGGATTAGCGAGATACATGTTCTCGGTGGCTTTATCTGGAAAGCAGTTGCTGCTTCCGCTGCTTTGCTGGAGCGAGGGATGGAGGTTGTCAGGGTACCGGACGTGTGTGCGATCACGGATGCACCGCTGCTTTGCGGTGCTGGACTTGGTGGTGCTGGAGCTGGATCTGATGGACGTGCTGGAGCCAGACTTGCTGGACTTCATCACGATCTTGAGATCGGCAAGTGTACGACTACATCAACCACGAGTTCCTACTCGTTAACAAAGCTCGTTGTCTACGAGGGTAAGTTCTTGTTGGATGTATGTCCACCCGTTTCTTTGTACCTAGTAGATAGATCTTGGCGTGTAGTTCACACCGTAGGAAATTTTTTGTTTTCTATGTTGCGGACCCAACACATAAATCCGATGGCGGCTGGCTTCCAACCAACCTCTTTCTTCTTCCTCTCTCATTTTTCTCTCTCAAACTCAAACCCTAATCCCCTAGAATCCTTGATTCTTCACCCGATCCACACTTTATTTACTGAAATCCATGGTTGAATTCCTCATATTGGCTATCTAGATGGGTTCATCATATTTTGAGATTATTTTTGATTCCTCATATTAGGATTTGTAATTTCTACTTGTAATCATTTATTTGCATGATAGAACCTGATGCCCATAGTTTTCCTTTGAATTTTTTTAGTACAATGAATATTGGGAAGATTTTCCGCACCGGCAAGGGCTCGGGAATGATAGGGACCTTGGGCGCCTCCAAGCCGCAGCCGGCAAAAAAAAGACGTTCGGAGGCGGAGTCCTTGAAGGAATCCCTAGACAAGGACCATAAGAGGTTGGGCAAACGCAAGGTGCTACCCAACAAGTGGGTGTGCCGTGATTTCCTCTCCCACCAGGGACTGAGGGAGGCCTTCGAGACGATGGCCGAGAATGCCGGCATGGTTCCCTTTTCCATGCTCTCCATGGAGACCTTCGAGCATGGCACACATGAGTTCCCGTCATCCTTCTACGATGACCTTGAGCCCCAAGACCACAATTCTACTGTAAGTTTTGTGCTCGATGGGAAACATCACAACTTCTCTTTTTATCAATTTTGTGATTGCTTCGGGTTCTTCCATGATGGAGAGCTTGATACCACTGAGGAAGTCCTATTTGGGGAATGCATGCTTGGGAGCAGATTTTTGTCCATAGGAACACCGATTATTTGCAGAAGAAGAGTACCACCATCCAGCATCCCACCATCCTCTATTTTGCCA
The DNA here is from genome assembly GCA_916181665.1 of Avena sativa. Taxonomy (NCBI): domain Eukaryota; kingdom Viridiplantae; phylum Streptophyta; class Magnoliopsida; order Poales; family Poaceae; genus Avena; species Avena sativa. Next base: position 693,897,431 of record OV702289.1, read on the forward strand.
CCTTCTTGGCAAATTATATTTTTGGGAAGGGAGATACAGGGGAAATGTCAAGTCCTGAGATAAGTGTAATTTATATGGATCTCCATCCCGAGATGCAACAGAAGGTAAACTTGGGTTCTTTGCTCCTCCAACACTTCTTCTACCAAAGGTCGGCTCACTCCGGTAACATACGTTGCGGAGGCTACATCACTCAGATTGCCTATGCAAGAGGGTTTATCATGCCCCATGAGAGACATGTGGCTGGCAGTAAGCTCTTGGATGATAATAATATGGCGAGCACCAAATTCATGGGAGTCTATAAGCTCCAATGATCCCTTCATGCTTATTAATTTTATTTTGAGCCTAACGGTGGCATCCACCAAGTTTTGCTTCCATTTGTCCATGCTTTTGGTCTGCTAGGAAAATAGAGTTGGGTCCTCAATTAGGAGGAGTTCCATCAAGCAATGATTTTCTCAGGGAGGATCGTACCTCCGGGAGGGAACCCCAACTAGGAGAACATGAGAGGCATCGAGAAGCAACAAGAGGAGGCTGAGAAAAACTGGAACAACATGGGCTAGGATGACTATAGTCAGCAACATCATCATCAACAACCCTTTCCCGAGTACCATCAGTAGCAAGGTATGACTCCACCTCAGTCGGGATTCAATTATGTCCCAAGAAGTGAGTTTGACCAAGTGGCATCGTGTCAACAACGTGGAAAACACATTGCATGACCGAGTTCTCGAATCGCTACGCGTACTACCGTACCAGCAGTCACCACCCAACGATGGCAGCAATAATTGATCTAAGATAAGGCAAGATCCTAAGCTTGGAGAGGTTGAACTCCTCCCCACCTTTTGCGTTCATATTTTTTGCTTTCTTCTTTTGATTTATTTTTCTCCAATTGCAAGTTTTCTTTTAGTTTGCATTTATAAAAGAAAACACATAAAAAATAGATTTGCTTTTATCTTGTTTTGTGTGAAGTTCTCTTTTCTCTCTTTTTAATCTCTTACAGGTTATTCACTTCAAGTGACTTAGCTATGGATAAGAACACAAGGAATACACCCAAGTGAGAAATGAGCAAACAAAAGGAGGTACCACATTCCTATTTTCGCTCCTTCGATAAGTTTATTCATGAACATACTACGTTTGTTCGGTTGCACTTGATCAAGTCCCACTCCACTCTTAGCTCGGTACCTTTTAGGACTAAATCTCAAGGCTAATGTCACTACTTTGGCTTCGACTTATGACAAAATTATTTTCGGTTAGAGAAACAACCTTGTTGGCACTACAAGAATTTGGACGATCCGTGACGTTTTTAGTGATTCCTAACATTCTAGAACATTTCGTCACAATGAGCTCCAAGCCCCTCCAACCCGGTTATCCATGATGTTCCTTGTTTTTGTCGTGGCAAATTCGTCACAGATTTTGTCCCATGCCCTGAAGCCCAGTTTGTCATTTCATCTGGTGCCAAATTCGTCATGAATTTCGTCATGGCACATGTTTAACTCCTTTTTCCATCAACCGTCTCCTCCATGCTTCAACCCCACATGTCAGCCCGGTGTCGACGGTACGTGCGTAGTGTATCTCACGGTAGTGCTGGGTTTGATGCTGCTTCGTGACGTTTTCCGCCGGCCCCAGTTGTCAGTGCGTTTGATAGAAATTAAATAACAGAAAAACATTTCGTGCAAGTAGACGAAATTGAACCGTCAACCAATATTTTGCAAAACTAACTTGCAACCGATGCATCTATCCATTGGTTTTGTGCTGATCTACAACTTTATTCTGTATATTACATACCAGCTCTCAATCATAGGAAATAAAGTAATTCGAAAATAGACAATCAGCACAGTATATATGTATCGACGTGGTTGATACATATTGTACATTTCACACAACTATAAAAAGAGAGCAGATCATACTTTTAGATAATCATTTATGAGTACGTAGAAAAGCAACAACATGAAAACAACCAACCAAATATATACATAGCATATGGAGATAATATTACTTAGCATGTAGAGCACCAGGTTGACAACAAGTTCCTTACCACTACAAGTTCACTCACAACATATTACAGCAATGGTTCATCCAACACCAGCATAAACAAGCAGATACTTTTTGGCCTCACTATAGAACATTAACACAACCCATGAAGCCATGTAGCCCCTCATTTAAAAAGGTGAAGATGCACACATTCCCCTCCCTTATTCCAACGAGTTCGAGAACATTAGACCAGCCTCTTATCATCTGAGCAGCATCATTCATGCCTTGGAAGAGGTCAACATGCTCAAAAGTGGTCTTGTAGGAGCATGCAAGTGGTAACACCTTTGGGAGATAGCGGTTAAGGTGTGCACGGCTGTAGCTAGCTGAAAAGTACTGCAGGAGAAGAATAATATTAGTTGTTGGCTAGAGTTCACTGTGCATAATAAAATTTAAATATTGAAATGTCATATTTTAACCATCTTGGCCTTCCCACGGATGGCATTTGACTTGTTCATCTTGCACACATAGTATGGTATAGATGGCTTGTATCGTTTAACTATCTCTTTGAGGGAAGCAACTTGGTCAGAAGTCAATTTCAAATTGTCTCCAAACACATAGTGCACATCAAATTTCTCAAACCCAATCATACTTGGACCTAGAAAGAAAATATTAGAAAGTAATAATCTGTATGTGCATATAAATGTAGCAAAACATGTATATAATGCCACACCTCTAGGAATAAGGATCCTCGGTTTCTTGAGTACTCTAAATATTTTCATATAAGCTTTAGCTCTTCGCCTTGCTATCTTAGCTTTCATCTTGCAAAAAACTATAGCAGAAGGTTTCTTCACATCATCATCAGATGAGACATCGATGACGACAGCATCCTTCGTAGACTTATTTAGACATTGCACTAATTAGAATGTTTAGTTTTTATGCCATATATAGTAATAGTGCCAGTAGCATCAATTTTAGAACCTGCTCATGTATTTCCCTGTCCTTTATTGTACCTACCCCAAAGAGTAAATTTAAGAATTAAGTTAGAATACAATTCTAATTAGTGAATTATTACGAGAATCAAATTCAGTGAGTAAACTAAAGGGCGCTTTGAGTGAACTAGATTGAGCCTTTGCCGTAAGCAGCAACGTCGACATGGGGAGCACTAGATTGTGAGTACATATGCGCTGCCATAGAACAAGGAGGCGGTGCATCGAACTAGAACTAATTAAACATCAACATTGACACGGTGTCCTAGAACAAGGAGGCGATGCTTCGAACTAGAACGAGGAGGCGACCAAATCGCCGGCCGGTTAACAAAGAGTTGACGCAGTGAAAGGGCGCTAGGTTAAGGATCACTTACACGTCAGTTTGCAGCCTCCGCTGCCACCATCGTCGCTGGGATTTGGTCGTCGGCAGGGAGGGGAGAGGGTTTTCTCTAGCGCAGATTTGGGGGAAGTGGTGTGCGATTTGGGAGTGGCATGGAGGGGAGAGTTTTTTTTCTAGCTTCTATGATAGATGGGTCCCATGCGTGAGCGGTTTTGGTTCACACTGGCATCGTCTAGTAGGCTGACGAATGGGTCCCATGCGGACTAAATAACAGCACAATTTTTCTACCACAAAAAGAGCTTTTGTTCAGCCAAGATTGACAGACAGAATAACAACACAATGTTTTGGCTAATTTTCCCAATGAATAACTATTAATTTCATGAACTAAAGGACAACCATATTGATCAGTTCAAAGGCATGCACACAACCATTAGTTCAACACAAAGCAAGCGGCACAGGCATGCACACAAGCATTAGTTCAAGCATCCACCTCAAAGCATGCACACACGATCATCAGTTCAACACAAGCATGCACACATCCATCAGTTCAAGCATGCAACACAAATCATCCAACACTCCACTACCATAAGCTGGAACTACTCTTCGTCTGTATCATCTTGTACTTCATCTTCTTTGTCACTGAAGTACTCCTCAATGGTGTTGTCTACTTCAGGCTCACTGTCGACTTCCTTTTACCTCTGATACAATCGAACACTGATGCATCTATGATGCGGCCTCCATCAATAGACGGTCGATGTTTCCTGAAAGGCAGAGCCTCAGATATAGTCTCATTGTCAGAGCCTACAAACTGCTGGTGTGCTACATCAGTATGCACACCTCCTCCTCTCCTTCGGCAGCATCAAACTTATGTCTTTGAACTATTTGTTGAACCACCCACCAGTTTTTTCCCTTGACTGTGTCTGGCACGTAGAACACTTTTATACCCTGGGTTGCCAAGATGTAACTATTATCTTTGTACCAAAAAATGGTAATGTTGACACTCTGGAAGAGTTTATCATGCACCATCTCTATATCCTTGCGGCCCTCAAGATGATACCAATCGCAGTGGAATAACACAACTGATCATTGATGTTCCAAATCAAAGTTAAAATATAGCACCTTGATATCCTTGAGGACACCATAAAAATGGATATCCTTCTCCAAGTGACAACCTTCAGTCATTACTCCACTGGTTTCTGTTTTCTTGCCCTTCTCACGATCAGCAGTGAGGAACCGAACACCATACACAATACAAGCTAAATATGTTATTACTCAGAAGTATGGGTCACACGCCAATGCAAAAAGCTCTTCATCCACAACTTCTGGATTCTCCTATCGCTTTTTCATAATTTATATGTACCGCGGCAGAAATACAATATGGTCAAATCATGCATTGAAATGCTATATATGAAGGACAAAGATAAATGCAAAAGGAAACTAACATGGTCCTTGAACCATCTTTGAAATCCCGGCTCAAGCCTTCTTTCCACATTGGGCATCCCATCGTTCACCAGCTGTTCTCGGTGAAGACTGCAATCCAGAGAGTAACTCGAAATTAAAATCTTTAGGTGTATGGCAATATTGGATTCATAAGTATGGTAGATCAGAACATACATGATATATGGCTTAACCTCCACGCAGTTGTTTAGGACATACCAAGTCATCTTGTGTATCTCCCTTTGGAGGGTCAAATCAGTATCATCGCTTCCTCCACAGCAGGTGACATGGCTTCGTCTAATCAAATTCACACTGTGGCCAAACACATCACAAGATGATTCATGTTGGTCACCTACATTTCTTACTGGTCGATTGAATCATGTCACAATATCATCAAGGTATCTAGAGAAAAAAGTCACGCACTCGGCAGCAATGTAGGCCTCTGCCACTGAACCTTCTGGACGTGACATGTTCCTAACATATCTCTTCAGAGTACACAACATCCTCTCTATTGGATACATCCACCCATAGTGCATAGGGCCTCGGAGCATTGCCTCATCAGGTAAATGCACAGCCAGGTGGACCATCACATCAAAAAATGTCGGCGGAAAGATGTGTTCAAGTTTGCACAAATTTACTGGGATTTCATCTTTGAGCCTTTCCAACCCTGATAGTTTCAAGTTTTTACTGCACAATTTCCTGAAAAATCTTCCCAGCTCTCCAAGTGACGTGTAGATATCGGGATACAAATACCCTCGCATGCCAGCAACGAATATTCCCTACAACAGGATGTGGCAGTCATGGGTTTTAAGTCCCGTGATCTTGCGTGTAGGAACGCTGACACATTTGCCCATGTTTGAACAAAACCCATCAGAAAAAGTGCAATCCCACAGATATTGACAGAAACCCGTCTTCTGCTCCTTATTCACGTAATACGGTGCATATGGACAGATAAGGTCCTTCTCTATGTCTGTGGGTTGCACCTGTAGATCTCGCCTAATGCCTAGGGCTTCACAATCATACCTAGCCTTCAAGGTGTCCTTATTCTTCCTGTCAAGTTCAAGTAGTGTGCCAATCAAGTTGTCGCAGATGTTTTTCTCGATGTGCATCACGTTTAGATTGTGCCAAAGTTTCAATGATGCCCAGTAAGGCAAGTCCCAGAAACCATGCCGCCGGTTCCAGATCGGTGAAGGATCTGTTCGCTTCCTCTTTTTGCTCCTAGGATCACATATAGCTCCTGGTTTAAGATGCCTAACCTTCTTCAGCTCAGCTTGTCACTCAACTGCAGTAAATTTGCCAGGATTCAAGTGGTCATCATGAATGCCGGCAAGCTCCGTGTCTCGCTGCAAGCGGTGGAGCTTCGAGAGGAAACGATGGTGCCCAATGTAGCATATTTTTCTCTTTATGGATTTGGATAGAGGATTTTTGTCACAATGTAGGCATGCATAATATCCTTTTGTTGTACGCTCAGACATAGTGCTGCAAGCTGGGTAGTCATGGGTACACCAAAGAACCGCTGCTTGAAGATCAAACATTTCATTTTGAAATGCATCATAAGAGCGCACACCCTTCCAAAGATGTTGCAAATCGTCCACCAGAGGCTCAATAAAGAGATCAAAGTCCTTTCCAGGACTTGATTTGCCAGGGATTAGAAGGCAAATCATGTAGTTTGATGCATACATACAATCCCATGCTGGGAGTTTGTACGGCAGGGAAAATATAGGCCACATACTGTAGTCGTGCTCATGGTTCCATAAGGATTGAAGCCATCTGTGGCAAGGTCAAGCCATACATTTCTAGGTTCAGCTGAAAAGTCCTCCCATGTTTTGTCAAAATCCTTCCATGCTTCACCATTAGTCGGATGACTAAGTATAAAACTTGTGCCACTGCAAGTTCTTCGTTGTTTTCCTCGAACAAAACAATCTATGCAGCCGTGGCGCCAAAGTAAAATGACGCAACATTTTGACAACGGACAACCTTCTTTCCGGATATTTCCACCTTGAGGTGCCACACGTAACGCAGTTGTCCAGCTTGTCATTGCCTTCCAGAAGAGCATGCAGTTGTTTTTGCACACGTGTATGCTATCATAGGAAAGTCCAAGATCATTCAGATAAGTTTTTTCTTCACGGTATGATCTCGGCAGGGTATTAGGATTCGGAAGTGCATCAGTAAATAGGTTCATCCAATCATCGAAAGCAGTGTTGGTGATCCGGTGATATGCCTTGTGATGAAGGAGCTTCACAACAAATGCAAGCCTGCAGTTTTTACTTCTCGGGTAAAGCTTGTGCTTTGCCTCTTCCATCAACTTTGCAAACAATTTCTCATGTTTACTGTCAGTTGGGACATTAGCAGCAATATAGTCCGCAGTTAATGCATCACCTGCGTGCTTAAGGTCTTGCAACATATCTGGAACGCTTTGACCTCCATCATCATCGCCTTCATCATCCGTATACATATTGTCATTGTCATCACCGGCATGACCACCATTGTTACCACCATTGGGTGCATCTTCAATTATAGCAAGATCAAGTGGCTCTCCATGCTGTATCCACCGAGTATACATGTGCGACATGCCACTGATGAGTAAGTGGTGATAAAGAAGCCCTACATGTACCATTCTCTGGTTGAGGAACTTACGATAGGGGCATGGAACCACAACATTCTCGCCATATCCCTCCTTGACAAATCTAATAAACTGTTTCAGGCCAGCTTTGTAGGGTTCAGTCAACTGTCTGCCATGAACAATCCAACTCCTATCCATTTGTTATGAATTAAATAAACAAATCACAATTTTAGAACAGGCTAGTGATTTTTTAGATCAATTTACTTTACAATGAATAATCCAACTCATATCCATGTGTTGAACAATTAAAACAACAAATCTCATTTTTAGAACAGGCTAGTCATTTTTTAGAACAATTTACTTTACCATGCAACAAATCCAACTCCTATCAATTTGTTGGACAATTAAACAAACTAATCACATTTTTTTACCTAGGCAGACATGGAGACGAGCGAGTTGAGCATGGAGATGGCGCCCGGAAGGGGAGCTACCGAGGTGCGCAAAGACGTCGGCCGGAAGGGGAGTCCCAGCAGACAGCCTTGGAGTGCGGACGCTGAAATGGACAGGGAGACGCCGCCGCCGTGTGTGGTGGACCGACAAAGGCAGCGGTGCCCTAGTCGCCACCACCGCCTCCGCGTGTGGTGGACCAGATTTCATATCTGATTTTGAAATCTCCCGGGTGGAGTTCAGGTGAGTGTGGGCCGCAAAGAGGTGGGCCCCACAAGTCAGCGAAAGAATCTTCACTTCTCCAGCTGACACGTGGGGTTCATCATAGGTGGGTCCACCGTTCAGGGTCCTCTTGGTTGTGTGTTCGAGACCTGGAGGTTTCCATTTTATTGAATTTCTTCGGACTTTATTTTCGCTCCATTTTGTCGGAACCAAAGAGGCACGTATAGTGAGAGTGGAAAATACAGGTGCAACTAGAGAGAGAGAGACAAAGTGTGCCCCATCGCTGCCTCCGGCGAGCTCCTCTCATGTGAGATTTCATCAGAAGCAGGTGCACGACTTATATATTCTCCAATCTCCGGTGCGCTGCCCGATCTCACGTGCTTTCTGGAATGAATGCAGGGGAGCTGTAGCATCCACAGCTGCGCATGATGACGACGGAGTGAGGGACGCAATCTTCCGTGGAATAACCGGCGGCGAGGCTCCACAACAACGGTGAGAATCCCCTTCACTGGAGTATAACCGGCGACAGAGATGTTCAGTGGCAGTAGCTCGATGAATCTATAGGGTTTTCAAAGCTACGTAAATAGTACTTGTTCTTCATCGAATCAATAGCGTTTTCTCTACAATTGCTTCATCGAATCCGTAGAGTTTTCTCTAAGATTACTTTATCAAATCTTTTGAGTAAATCTAGGATGTGCAAAAAAAATATTGCAGATTTTGTTGGGTTGAATTTCTACAAATTTTTTGTTGGTACAATTTGTGTTGATATTTTGTTAATAACAATCTTCAGTATGTGTATGCAGAACTGTAGATTAGTACAGTATGCACATCATTAGTTGTATTTTGTAGGATTATCTATGTAGAACTGCAGACTAGTTGTATTTCTGCACATATATAGTACCAGTTGTCGTTAGTAATATATATATACTAGATAAAATACAATGTAATCAGTATCATTAATATTCCTAGCTTGGGTATAAATCCCATAATTTTCCTAGCTTGGATAATGTAGTTTTTTCCTCAAAAGATCACTGTTGCAAATTTAGAGTTTAGTTTTGATATTTTTAACTACACTAGTAGTAGTGATATTAGTAACATCATACCATTTATATATTTTGACACTAGTAGTAGTGTTCAAATATAATATTAGTAACATCATATCATTTATTTTCCTGATCTTTTGTAATTTTTGTGTTTAGAAAAAAAGGAATATGGCTCAAAACGAATGTGTGACATGTCAGCAGCAACCTGCCTGGTGTGGGAGTGGAAACACAGACCATGTGATGTATTTTAGAATGAGGGTGAGATCACCCTTTTTTACAGAGGGATTTGTAAGTATTCTCGATTTTCATATACATATCTTATTTTAAATTTCCATATAAATTGGTTTACGTTCATGATCTTATGGGTTTTTTTCTGTTTCACAAATTTATGCAGGGTATTCCTTGTTGTTTCGCTGAGCATATGCAACAATTTGCTCTTGGTCCACATCCGACCTGGATCCTTGCTCGGAGTGACTGCCATGATCAAAATAGAACAATTGATGAATACTACTTCTATGTGTTGTATGGTGGGAATTTTGGAAGGTCTGTAGCATTATGTGGGCCATATTGGAGGGGGTTATGTGCAACTTATAACATTGAATAGAATGATGTTCTCACATTTGCATACGATAGAGTAGATAAGTGCTTTATTGTTGAAGTGTCAAATGCTGATAATGTTGTCAAACCTTGGGTTGATCAAGACCAGTGTATGTATTGACTTATTTGCATTGAAATGGTTTTTTCCTTACACACATGACTAGTTTCTTAATTATATATGTTCCTTACACACAAACCTTCTTCAATTTCATATGCATGATCAGGGTGTTATAAGACCTAAGATTTTTTGCAAGGTGACACTAGAGAAATCCATATTTCTGCACCCATGTAATGTTAGTTGCTCTAAAATGAATTCCATAACTTCGGCATTCTATAAGGAGTTTGTAAGAGACCTAGATGAAGATGAGGTCTTTGAGATCCCTAAGTTCTTGGTGCACCGGGTGCAGGATGAAGATGATCTTCATCGGATGGTTTTCCTTCTTATTTTGTAAATTTATCAGGGTGGCAAGTTAACTAAGATCTGTTATATATTTTTGTTACTTAGGAAATTCCTTTTAGATGCACAAGGGAACACCAAATCCCAAAGAAAGGGTTATATTGTGTATGCATGAAGAATAATTGTGACAAAGGCCTAAAAACCTTGGGGTGATATCGCATATCAGAAGTATATGACGATTACATTGAGTTCACCGACCCCTAGACTGAATTCTATGCTAAAAACATAATTTTCCTTGATGATCTGCTCATCGTCCAGGTCAAGGTGATGAGGCACTATATCAAGCGGATTATTGAGGTGGTCACCGGTCTGACAAAGGAACATGAGGATGCGGAAGACGATAACAATGAGTAGTAAGAGGAGGACAAAGACAAGAGTATTGTCTCTGTGATATTGGTTGTAGCTCAGAACTTCTGAATAAATCATCAGAATTTAAATTTCAAGAATGCATGCTCAGAAACTTTTGTGTTGTTGTATGTTAAACTAGAAAATCTCTTTTGTTCAAATCTTTTAGGCTATACCAACTTCATTATGTTTAATTATGAAAGAGAAAATATAGATGATTTCTCCCAATTTCTCGCATAGAAAAATGCACAACTAATTCCATATTTCTCGTAGGAAACGGCCCCACTTGTTGAACCAGCGACACTACCACGATCTCCACGTAACCACGGTGAGTTATCGAACTGAAGCTGCAGTTACCATGTTTCTTCTTCCTCTTCCTCGCTCATTCCTCTACAGTTATTCTTGGGCGCTTCTTCTTCCTTTGTTCTGGAACTGTCGGTTCATTTTCTTCTTCCTCTGTTCTGGAACCGTCGGTTCATATTCTTCTTCCTCGCAAGCATTTCCTCATAGGCATTTCCTTGTAGGCATTTCCTTTCACCCATTTCCTTGCAGGCATGGACGATGGGAAACGCACAACAGAGACGCACTTTGTCCCTGCCCATGGCACCATGACTTTGACAGTGGTGTACACAAATGATGAAGCGACTGCGGAGACAACTCTCGCCAGGTATGAGCAATTGCTTGAGAAAGAGAAGTACAAGTTCGTGGGGCTAGACTTGTGATGACCCACAAGTATAGGGGGTGTATCACAGTATTTTCGATAAGTAAGAGTGTCGAACCCAACGAGGAGCAGAAGGTGCTGGCTAGTGGTATGGATCAGGAATTCTCTGCAAATACTTAGCAAACGGATTTTTAGGGGTTTTTGATAATGCAAGTAAATAAAGTACGAGTAAATAAAAGACAGTAGGAATAAATGCAGCAAGTGGACCAATCCTTTATGCAGCAAAGGACAAGCCGGTTGTATTACTTAAGATGACCAAACGTTCTCGAGAACACATGGGAAGACTGTTCTAATGTACCTGTTGTGTGGGTGAACCTGTGCTAATGTACCAACCTTCCAAGGACTAATACATACTTGTGATTATACCCCTTGCAAACATCCGTAAGTACAAGAAAGTAATTAAGGTAGAAACCTAACCACATCTTTAAACTCTAAGACCCTTACGTCCCTTGTGTAATGGTTTCCTCAGGGTTCAGGTTTCTGTCACTCCGGAAACCCCTACGATTAGTAGCCAAATGCACAATGCATTCCCCTAGGCCCATATAGGTGAAGTGTCATGTAGTCGATGTCCACATGACACCACTAGAAGAAGTAAACCACAACTTAAATATCAAACTAGTGAATCTTTCTCAACACAATTCCACTACTAACAACATGACTTCTCATATGTCCTCAAGAACAGAATGAACTAATCACAAGACATCATATGGATCATGATCAGAGATGGAATAATGACGTATAACAATCTGAACATAAACAATAATTCAATGGTTCACTCAATAGCATCAACTACAAAGAGTAATCAACACTGGGAAAGTTTCCCCTAAGAACTATGCAAGATTCAACCCAATTGTTACAGAAATATGGAGATGGTGATGAGGGTGCTGATGGTGATGTTGGTGGTGGTGATGATGATGATGATCCCGATGAAGTACAGCTTGATGGTGGTGTTGATGGCGACGATCTCCCACTAGTAGAAAATGGGCCTTTGGTTCGGGCCATTAGTCCCGGCCGTGGCTGGGGCCGGGACTAATGGTCTGAACCAGCCGGCCCGAGGAGGCCGAGGCATTATGTCCTGGTCCGTAAGGAACCATTAGTCCCGGTTTGAGATGCAAACCGGGACAAATGGGTCTAGGCCGGCGCGCGAGCTCCTGACAGAACCTTTAGTCCTAGTTTGTATCTCAAACCGGGACTAATGGCCTGACCCTATATATATGCACCCAGCCCTCCACTCTCTCCTGTTTTTTTCCTATGTGAGAGGTGGGTATAACTTTGTGCTAACTTTTTTTCTTCATATGCACTAGAGGTGTTCGGTGAAATGCCTATTAGAACGATGCCACTTGAGTTCACACATGACAAAATATGATATGAGGTGTCAGAGCGACACTTAAGGTTTCTCCTCTTTGTTTTGAAGTGTCCTAAAAGGTTAGCAACTATTTTCTCGTTTTGACTACGTGGTACTAATTTAAGCATCGTGATTGCGTTTGATATATATGCATGGTTGTATGATGCAGATGAGCCACCCATGGATGTACGGTGACCGACGCTCTGACGCTTACAGAGAAGGCGTGCGTTCTTTTCGCCTCGTGGCCGAGGTGAACAAGCGGCGGGATGGTTTTATGTGTTGTCCATGTGTTGAATGTCGGAATGAGCAGGCTCACACTTCCTCAAGAGTCATTCAGAGCCACCTGCTTCGGTCCGGTTTCATGTCCGGCTATAATGTTTGGACCAAGCACGGAGAAAGAGGGGTTATGATGGAAGACGACGATGAAGAAGAGAACGATGATGACAACTACAGATCTATGTTCCATGAATACGATGATACCGTAGTTGAAGATAATGAAAAAGAAGGGGGTGAAGAACGGGAACCAGATGAGCCCCTTGATGATTTTGGTCGGGTCATTAGTGATGCAAGGCGAGACTGCGACACAGAAAAGGAGAGGTTGCAGTTCGAGAAGATGTTACAGGACCACAACACATTGATGTATACAACTTGTGAAGATGGCCAGAAGAAGCTGGGTAGCACACTGGAATTGTTGAAGTGGAAGGCAGAGACCGGTATGACTGACTCGGGATTTGAAAAGTTGCTAGTAATAATGAAGAAGCTGCTTCCAAGAAATAACCAATTGCCCTCCAGTACGTACGAAGCAAAGAAACTTGTCTGCCCTCTAGGATTAGACGTGCAGAAGATACATGCATGCCCTAATGACTGCATCCTCTACCGTGGTGAGAAGTACAAGAATATGGATAAATGCCCGGTATGCACTGCATTGCGGTATAAGATCAGAAAAGATGACCCTGGTGATGTTGAGGGCGAGCAACCCAGGAAGAGGGTTCCTGCCAAGGTGATGTGGTATGCTCCTATAATACCACGGTTGAAACGTTTGTTCATAAATAAAGAGCATGCCAAGTTGTTGCGATGGCACATGGAAGACCGTAAGAAAGACGGGATGTTGAGGCACCCTACTGATGGTCGGCAGTGCAGAAAAATTGAGAGAGACTTCCCGGACTTTGCTGGTGACGCAAGGAACTTATGGTTTGGTCTAAGTACCGATGGCATGAATCCTTTTGGGGAGCAGAACTACAGTCACAGCACCTGGCCCGTGACTCTATGTATCTACAACCTACCTCCTTGGTTGTGCATGAAGGGGAAGTTCATTATGATGCCAGTGCTCATCCAAGGCCCGAAGCAACCCGGCAACAACATTGATGTGTACCTAAGGCCATTAGTTGATGAACTTCTACAGTTGTGGGCCAAACCAGGTGTACGTGTGTGGGATGAGCACAAACAGCAGGAATTTGACCTACAAGCGTTGATGTTCGTAACCATCAATGATTGGCCTGCTCTTAGTAACATTTCAGGACAGACGAACAAAGGATACAATGCATGCACGCACTATTTAGATGAGACTGAAAGTATATATCTAGATAAATGTAGAAAGAATGTGTACCCGTACAATCGTCGTTTTATTCCGCCCAGTCATCCCTTAAAGAAGAAAGGCAAGCATTTCAATGGCAAGGCAGAAACCCGGACGAAGCCTCTCCCCCGTAGTGGTGCTCATGTATTTGGTATGGTCAAGGATTTGGATGTAATCTTTGGAAAGGGTCCTGGAGGACAACCTGTTCCGAAAGACCCCATTACCGGACACGCACCCATGTGGAAGAAGAAATCTATATTTTGGGAGCTACCCTATTGGAAAGTGCATGAGGTTCGCTCTGAAATTGACGTGATGCACCTGACGAAGAATCTTTGCATGAATATTCTAGGCTTCCTGGGGTTGTATGGGAAGTCAAAAGATACCCCGGCAGCACGGGAGGACCAGCAACATCATAAAGGATGAGACGGCAAGCATCCAGGACAGTTTCAAGGGCTTGCCAGCTACGCTCTTACCAAAGAAGAGAAGGAAATCTTTTTTGAAGTCCTTTTCAGTATCAAGGTCCCGTCTGGCTTCTCGTCGAATATAAAGGGAATAGTAAATATGACAGAGAAAAAATTCAAAACATAAAGTCTCATGACTGCCATGTGCTTATGACGCAATTGCTTCCGGTTGCATTGAGGGGAATTCTACCAGAAAATGTCCGACTAGCCATTGTGAAGGTATGTGCATTCCTCAATGAAATTTCTCAGAAGGTAATCGATCAAGAAAGTCTATCAGGGTTACAGATTGATGTGGTCCAATGTCTGGTCATCTTCGAGTTGTTGTTCCTGCCATCCTTCTTCAATATTATGACGCACCTCCTAGTTCACCTAGTCGAAGAGATTAGAATTCTCGGTCCTGTGTTTCTACACAATATGTTCCCCTTCGACAGGTTCATGGGAGTCTTAAATAAATATGTTCATAACCGTGCTAGGCCAGAAGGAAGCATCTCCAAGGGCTATGGAACAGAGGAGCTCATTGAGTTTTGTGTTGACTTTCTTCCTGACCTTAAGCCGATTGGTGTTCCTGAATCTCGATATGAGGGGAGGATGACTGGAAAAGGCAGACTAGGAAGGAAATCAATGGTATGTAGGGACGGGCATTCTTTCACTCAAGCACACTACACAGTTCTACACAATTCCACCGTGGTGGCTCCATATATCGAGAAACACAAGAATATTCTACGCTCTGAAAACCTGGGGAAGCCTGAAACCTTGATTAAAGGGGAACACGAGAAGAATTTTGGCAATTGGTTGCAGACACATCTCATGAATAACACCACTGTTGGAGATGAGTTGTACTCGTTGGCCAGGTTACCATCTTCGACTATATGTACTTTCCAAGGGTACGAGATAAATGAGAATACATTTTACACGATCGCCCAAGATAAAAAGAGCCCCAACCAAAACAGTGGTGTCCGCTTTGATGCAACATATGACAATGGGAAGATTGACACATATTATGGGTACATAGAGGAGATATGGGAACTTGACTATGGACCTACTTTTAAGGTCCCTTTGTTTCGGTGCAAATGGGTCAAGCTGACAGGAGGCGGGGTACATGTAGACGAAAAGTACGGCATGACAACAGTGGATCTCAACAATCTTGCGTACATGGATGAACCATTCGTCCTAGCCAACGATGTGGCTCAGGTTTTCTATGTGAAGGACATGTCTACCAAACCGAGAAAAAGGAAAGATAAGCAAAAGAGTACAGAATACGATGAGCCAAAGCGCCACATAGTTCTTTCAGGGAAAAGAAACATCGTGGGAGTGGATGACAAGACAGACATGTCAGAAGATTACAATAAGTTTCATGAAATTCCGCCCTTCAAAGTGAAAACTGACCCAAGCATCCTGTTAAATGATGAAGATTCTCCATGGCTACGGTGCAGAAGAAAACCACAACACTAGATGTTGGTGATGTGTAATAATGTATTAAACCTTTTATTTGAGATGTATATCTATGTAATTAAACCTTTTATTTGAGACATAAATCTATGTAATGTATTAAACCTTTTATTTGAGACATAAAGGTCCCCTTTCATGTAATACATCTTGCTCAATCAAACTAGACGTTCTGAGCCGCGGTACGTGATCACACAAAGAGAAGGAACCATCAGAAGAGAAGGAACCCACAAACACTAAGGATACATAGCACAACTGAAAATTAAGAAACATGCCTAATGGTTGGAGTGATTCAGTCATGCTCCTGCCTAGCCCTGTAATACGCGCCACTATAGTCGTCGTAGTCGCCGGCGTCGTCGTCGGGGTCGCCGTAGTCGAACCTTGAAGGTTGGGCACACGTGGGCTGGATTTGAGGGTACCGCCGGCGGGGGTTATTGCCGGTCGTGTTGTAGGCCATGACACTCTGGAGAGTCCGGCCGCGCCACCACAGCCGACAGCCGGCCTCGTTGAAGTTCGAAGGAGGTGGGCCGTCCTCCTCGTGCCTGGCGCGCACCCTCTCATGCCGATTGATGAAGAAGGCTTCCCAAGTCGGGAAATAGTCGGGATGCCAGTTGGGATTCCTCCGTTGCTCTGGTGTGAGCTCGAGGTAGTAGTGGTTCGTGATGGCCATCCGGCGCTCCACACCTAGAGGGAAATGAGGGACCGACACGCCTCCGGCGCTCAGCATCCAGCCGGTGGGGACGCGGTAGCCCGGTGGGCAGGGGTAGTTGGAGGCGCAAAGCGCCTCCGCCTCCCGGGTGGTTAGAGATACGATGGAAGTCATGGGAAGAGAATGATGAGTCTAGATGTGATATGTAAATGGAGGCCAAGCGTACATATATATACTGAAAAAATGGCGTCAAGACAGAGGTGGGAACCGATGGAAAGCGCGGGAACACAGTGGCGCGGGAAACTTTCATCCCGGGTGGGGGCTCAAATCGGGACAAAAGATGGGGGGCCTTATCTGGGGGAGGCTTATCTAGGAGGGCCTTATCTGGGGGGTGGCTAACCTTTAGTACCGGCTGGTGGGTGCAACCGGGACTAAAGGTGGTTTTTATGTCATATAACAAAACTGTCGGTGGGATAAGGACGCGTGGGTAACCTTTAGTACCTGGTGGGGGCTCAAACCGAGACTAAAGCTGTCGGTAGGATAAGGACGCGTGGGTGGACGCACTACTCGATGAGATAAAGCATGTAGCGCACGACGCCCTATCGGAGGAAGAAGACAAAGTAGAAGCGACGCCGTGACTATAAAAGGAGCATCGATACGCCATGGCAAGCAACTCAATAAGCCAACATGGATGGAGAGTTTCATCCCCATGGATGGAGGAAAGGGTTGGGAAATCTCCCGTGGCGGAACTTCTCGAAGATGCCCTTGGTGCACACGCCCTATGGTATCTTCAGAAGTTCCGCCTCGGAAAATATTTTCCTGCTAGCCCGTGAAAGACTCCATCTCCGCCTCCCTAGGGTTAGAGGTATGGTGGAAGCCATGGGATAGAGTGGAGAGAGGCGTTAGATATGAGTCTAGATGTGCTATGGCAACGACCAAGCCAACATGGATGGAGAGTTTCATCCCCATGGATGGAGGAAAGGGTTGGGAAATCTCCCGTAGCAGAACTTCTCGAAGATGCCCTTGGTGCACACGCCCTATGGCATCTTCAGAAGTTCCGCCTCGGAAAATATTTTCCTGCTAGCCCGTGAAAGACTCCATCTCCGCCTCCCTGGGGTTAGAGGTATGGTGGAAGCCATGGGATAGAGTGGAGAGAGGCGGCAGATATGAGTCTAAACCCTAAACCCTAAACCCTACGTTAGAGGAGGGAACCCTAAACCCTAAGTCAGAGGAGGGAACCCTAAACCCTAAACCCTAAACTAAAAACCCTAAACCCTAAACCAAAAACCCTAAACCCTAAACCCTAATCCAAAAACCCTAAACCCTAAAGGGGCTACGATCCGGAAGAGAACGGGCGGGGAAAAATAAGGCGGGGTAGATGATCCGGGGCCCCCGGTCTAGGGTTTCGCCGGAGGAAGACCACCGGAGCATCGGAATTACATGAAAATGGCAAAATGGTTAATAGTTAGACTAGTTAGAATAATTATTTTATAAAACATAAAATTGATTTGAATCACTTATTCAAAAATATGCAAAATATAATATTTAATGCATTTTTAAAATGAAAATGGCAAAATGGTTAATAGTTTGACTAGTTAGAATAAGTATTTTATAAAATAGAAAATTGATTTGAATCACTTATTCAAAAATATGCAAAATATAATATTTAATGCATTTTAAATTGAAAATGGCAAAATGATTATTAGTTTCACTAGTTAGAATAATTATTTTATAAAACAGAAAATAGATTTGGATTACTTATTCAAATTCAAGAACTTTTCATGTTGAATTTTTTTTTAAATTCATAAGTATGCAAAAACTGTAAAAATTCAAATGTTAAAATAATATGCTAATTGATTTTTTTTTAAACAGGCGCGCCCCAGGGTGATTTTTTTTGAAAAAGGGACCTTTAGTCTCGGTGCGTGCTACACACCGGGACTAAAGGTGTGGCGTTGGCGCGCGCCTGTTGGGCTGGGACGAAAACCCTTTAGTCCCGGTGGGTGGCACACACTGGGACTAAAGGGGGGACCTTTAGTCCCGGTCCGTATAACGCACCGGGACTAAAGGGTCTTTAGTCCCGGTGCGTTATACGGACCGGGACTAAAGGTCCCCCACTATACATTCGGCGCGCCTTCTTCTCCCCGCGCGCCCCTTCTTCTCCCCACGCAGAGCACTCCCCCACGCGCGAAGGACGAACTGACGTCGGCAGGCTACCCGATTCTCCGGCCGCCACCACCCCAACCACCCCCAACCGCCACCGCCACTCCAGCCACCGCGCGCGCGCCCCCGCCAGAGGTACCCCGCGCCCCCTCCCCTTCGCTTCCCTCGTCCGGCTACGCGACGGCGTGGCGGCGCCGGCACTGTAGGCGAGCAGGCCGGGCCGCCCCCTCCCCTTTGCTCCCCCCGCGCGCACTGGCCGGCTGCCGCCTGGTTGGCTGGCGGCTGGCTGGCTGGCTTGCTGGCCGGCTTGCTGGATGGCTTTTTTTGTAGTATTTAGTAGTTGTCATATTTAGTTGTAATAGTATTTTGTATTAGTGTAATATTATTTTTGTAGTATTTTGTATTAGTGTAATAGTATTTCTGTAGTATTTAGTAGTTGTAATATTTAGTTGTAATAGTATTTTCGTAGTATATAGTTAATTTTATTTTGTAGTGTAATATTATTTAATTTTGTGTGTTATTTAGTATAGTGTAATAGTAGTGTATAATTGTAACATTATTTAGTAGTTTTAATATTATTTAGTAGCTAGTGTAATAGTAGTGTATATATTATTTAATTTTGTGTGTAATAATATTTAGTAGTGTAATAGTAGTGTATATATACTTGTAATATTATTTAGTAGTGTAATATTACTTAGGGTTAGGGTGGTAATGGTCGCGGGGCCCCGTATTTAGGGTTAGGGTGGTGGTGCTCGCAGGCCCCCGGACTTAGGGTTAGAGTGGTGGTGCTCGCGGGCCCCCGAAGATAGGGTTAGGGTGGTGGTGCTCGCGGGCCCCCGGACTTAGGGTTAGAGTGGTGGTGGTCGCGGTCCCCCGGACTTATGGTTAGGGTGGTAGTGCTCGCGGGCAGCCGGACTTAGGGTTAGGGTGGTGGTGCTCGCGGGCCACCGGACTTAGGGTTAGGGTGGTAGTGCTCGCGGGCAGCCAAACTTAGGGTTAGGGTGGTGGTGCTCGCGGGCCACCGGATTTAGGGTTAGGGTGGTAGTGCTCGCGGGCAGCCGGACTTAGGGTTAGGATGGTGGTGCTCGTGGGCCACCGGACTTAGGGTTAGGGTGGTAGTGCTCGCGGGCAGGGTGGTGGTGCTCGCGGGCCACCAGACTTAGGGTTAGCGTGGTAGTGCTCGCGGGCAGCCGAACTTACGGTTAGGGTGGTGGTGCTCGCGGGCCACCGGACTTTGGGTTAGGGTGGTAGTGCTCGCGGGCAGCCATACTTAGGGTTAGGGTGGTGGTGCTCGCGGGCCACCGGACTTAGGGTTAGGGTGGTAGTGCTCGCGGGCCCCCGGACTTAGGGTTAATGTGGTAGTGCTCGCGGGCGCCCGGAGTTAGTGTTAGGGTTAGGGCATCACTAGAATTTTGCTATTGTTTAGTATTATTGTAGCAAATTGCATGTTCATATTATTGTTTTGTATTATTTTATGCAGCAATATTGAATAAAAAATGTTATTGTGTGCATTTTGTAGAAAACTATGGATCCAATCCAGAGAGACCTAGCACAGGAAGAAATTCTCGAGGATATGATCAACGACACCCCCCCATGTTGATCCACCCGAATCTCCGTCGATTTATCTGAACCCCTCCGGTGAGGGAGAGGAGGTCGACCGAAATGATCAAGGAGAAGCCGACGGCTCCAGTGGTGGAGAAGCCGACGGCTCCGGTGGTGGAGAAGCCTCCGGCGAGGTATATATATGAAGTCTGGTGATCAGTAGATGCATTAACTGAGTTGTATATATATATAAATTGACGAATGTTTCTTCTCTTAGGCCTCCACATCGAGCAAAAAATATTCCAAACGAGGCCCGGCCAAAAAGTTGGACGCATCTACGCGTTATACAATTACGCGGGTATCACCACGGGGTGAACCGGTGGAACCCGAAAATGCTAAAACTGTATTTAAACAACAATGCGGAGTTATGGTTAGGGATCGCATCCCGATCACCGTTTGAGAGTGGAATAAGACCAAAGGGGCAAAAGAGGGTGAGTATGTCTCCGACAGGTGCAAAGAGGGTCTTTGCAATGACCTCATGACACATTTCACCCTGCCAGAATGTGAGAATGATGCCGACACAGCTGCATTGAGGAAGAAAGTCAAGCAGTGGACTCTTACGAAGATGGCCGAACTATTCAAGAACTGGAAGAAAGCATTATGGCAAAAGTATCAGAAGACGAAGAAGACTCCTAAATTTGAATGCTATCTAACGAAGCAGCAGGCTAACTGGGATGCATTTGTGAAGTACAAGGAGTCACAACCTTCTATGGAAATGTCGGAAAAAAATGAAAAATGCCACAATGAAGAAATATCACCATCACCTGGGGCCAGGGGCTACACAACTGCCATGCCAAAGTGGGATGCTAAAGAGAATGAGTTGCTTGCTAAAGGGATCACTCCAGAACCAATATGCGAAGAATGGGATCTGAGGGCAAGGAATTGGTTCCTTGGGCATGGGAGTGAGTATGACGAAAGTACAGGGGACCTTATTTGCAGTGACGGGATTAGGATACCCCGGGATACATGGCAGAAAGTGGTGAAGGAGATTAAAGCGGGGACAACAAAGTTCCGTCCCGATAGAGAGAAAGACTTGCTGACAAAGGTCCTCGGGAATGACGAACGCGGAGGACGTGTACGAGGCCTTGGCCCTAGTTATACGTGGGAGATGGGGTTTCCCAAAGACAGAGATACTTATAGGAGCCGAGAGAGAGCAAGCGACGGCAGGAGGAGGAGGGAGACAAGTTCACCGAGTTGATAGGAACACTTCGAATGCATCAGCAACAGATTGACGAACTTCAAGGAGCAGCGTGCCTGCAAGATCCTGTACTCAATATTACCGCCGTCCCATCTCAGCAGAAAAGCAGCGTGGCTGAATCAGAGGTCCCTTCTGACGATGCACGTATGGTAGATGGCGGTCCCGGCTACCACGTGGATGGAATCAAGGAGCAGGCATCTTGTGAGCTCCATCAGAAGGTGAAGAACCTATCCATCAAGGTGGCGGTCGGATGTGCTTTACCTTGTCCACCTGGCGCACGCTGGCATGGCCGTGAGATTCCAGCTGGCTATGCTAAAGTTGGTGTGGATGAAATTGCAATGGGGTGGGACTCAATGGAGCTTGACATCCCTGGACCTGAAGGTGAAAGGACACTCGGAGAAGTACTGGGTGGTATCATTCTATGGGACAAGAACAACATCAAGCTTCCAGGCTGGACGCCAAAGCCAACACCGCCTCTGAGTGGTTGCATGTCACCTTCACCTCCATCACCTCCAAGAAGCCCACCCCATGACTACGACCACCACAGCTCGAGTCCATCTCGATCTCCGTCGTAGCCTCCAATTAGTACTAAACGACGCAGGAGCCCAAAACGACAAATGTCGCCCCTCCCAAGAGTACCTCAAAAGAATCTTTCTATCAGACCTTACGATCGTACTGATGAGGAAACCGACATGATCGTAAAGGCCGAATGTGTTGCGCAGCTTCAAAAGAAGAAACCCGAGCCCGCC
The DNA here is from genome assembly GCA_916181665.1 of Avena sativa. Lineage (NCBI taxonomy): Eukaryota > Viridiplantae > Streptophyta > Magnoliopsida > Poales > Poaceae > Avena > Avena sativa. The sequence continues at coordinate 693,919,737 of OV702289.1, forward strand.
CCGGTATACACCGAGAAGCAAAAAGTGTATGCACTTTCTTTTCTGAACACAAAATCGCAATATGACTTGCACCATCAGCTAGATGACTATCGATGCACACTTCAGAAGGAAGTGAAGAAGAGCAAATCAAGTAGAAGTGCAAGAGGGGGCAAATCATCAAGTCAAAGTGCAACCGGGAAAAGAAAGGACGTCCCCCAACTCGGGGAACAGGCCAAAAAATCGACCCCACCCCTCAAGGTGGTATCCTATGACACTCCCCAGCAGGATATGGAAGAAGCTAAGAAGCTTGCGGCCGCTATGAATGTGACTGTTGAGGAATTGCTAGGTTCCCAGGATGACAAGTTACCCAAGGCTCAGGTAGTCCCTAAATATGTCCTAGGGAAGCCTCTGGTCAGCTTTGAGCAGTTCCAACAACTGCCAACACAAATACGGAGTTTACATAAATGGTACTTGAATGCCGTAAAGGAGGAGAGAATAATGGTCGTGGCGAAAGTCCCACATGACTACTACTTCCGAGAAGAAGAGGTCCATGTTGAGTTTCCAGAACTCTTCCAGTTATACACTTTCGACGCCATCGACAAAAGTCTCATGAGTTGCTATTGTCTGTAAGTTGTTGAATTCATTGTCTATATATAAGCTGTTCATTTTTTTCAGTTGTTCAGTTCATTGCATGTAATTATCCTAATTATATCCTTTTGTACTCTATTATTATGCAGAATGAAGATCATGGAATGTAAAAGAAGGTCAATCTTCAGTGTTGGGTTCATTGACCCAGATAAAATACATTGTCAGACGCTAAAGGAAAAACCCGAGGAAACACAGGAAAACCTTCTAAGGTTTCTAACGGAGCAAAATTTCTGTGACCACATACTGTTTCCTTACAATTTCGCGTGAGTGGCTTACTCTATTATACACATTCTCTTTTGCTTACTCGATGTTAAGTGTAATTGATGAGTTACTGATGTATATATAAACATGTATAGTTTTCACTGGATTCTCATGGACATTCAACTTGATAAGGGAAGAGTTGAAGTCATGGACCCATTAAAGAGACCCCTGGAACAGTTTAGTGACATGCAGGACACGCTCTAGAGGTAATTTTTGCGCTACAGCGGTCTCTTTCGTTGATTTCCTGAGATATCACGTAATAAATAACTCATTCATTTTCTTTACCGGGTAGGGTTTGGAACCAGTTCAAGAGTGCGGTTACGGGTGACTTTACTAAGAAGCTGACATTTAAGCCGGTCTCGGTAAGTAGTAGGCGCATCTCTTTACTTCTAGTTTCAATACAATTATGATGCATGATTATTATTTCGATTGAATTCTATTCTCATAAAGTGCGCGAGGCAGCCACAGGAGACGAATCTATGTGGATTCTACGTTTGCAAGTTCATTCGCACGTTTACTAGTGAGCTGAATGATTATAGAGTCGATGTAAGCAATACATTCATAACATTATTTTTATTACCGTCACTTTTTGTTATCATGATTGATATTCATATTGATCTCCTTTTCTTATATAGTTTGAGAAAATGCGGGAACAGCTCCTACCACAGCAACGCGTAGTAGCAATTGCTGAAGAACTGGCAGGATTCTTAATGAACGAGATGATAGATGACGCCGGAGAATTTAGTGTGAATAGGCGCCGATGATCCCCGACCGTGTAATTGAATAGACGGGATCTAGTCCCGATAATTGTGATCTCCATGTGTAACTATCATGTATATATTTGTATGCTCGATCTTAAGAGAAGTTATCTTATGTATGCATGAACATGTACGGTATGTGGTAGCGTAGAAAACTATGTTGAAATGAAAAAAAGAATACAAATTAAATTCTCTGCCGCGGCAGAGAAAGTGCCTAAAATGCTGCCGCGGCAGAGAACCATTTGTCCCGGTTCGTAATACGAACCGGGAGCGCCCGCAGAGACAGCCACGTGGATGCCCATTGGTCCTAGCTGGTAAGAGGGCCGAGACTAATGGGTGGGCCTTTAGTCCCGCCCCTCCAGTCCCGGTTACCAGGACCGGGACTAAAGCCCCTTACGGGCCGGGACTGGAGGCCCATTTTCCACTAGTGTCCCCTCTCCGGGAAGGAATTCCCCCGGCAGAAATCTGTCTGCCGGAGAGATCTTTCTCTCTCTGTGTTTTCCGCCCCACAGAGGCGGCGGAATCTTTCTATGGTCGCTCCCTGAGTATTAAGGTTTCGGGAGGATTATATACGCCAGAGGGGAGAGCTAGAGGTGGGCCAGGACGGCCACACCACCTGGTGGCATGGCCTAGGCTGGCCCGCGCCAGGGGGTGGTGTGGGCCTCCAGTGGCCCATCTCCACTCCTCCTTCTGGCTTCCTTCATCTTCTGGAAAAATAGGATTTTCCATATATTTCCCTGAATCTTCTGATCATCGCGAATTTTGCCTCCAAAACGCACCTTTTCCATCAGAATCCTGACTGTAGCGGTCCATGCTCCAAAATTCATCAACCATGCAAAAACATATGAAATAACATAAGTATCATCTCTTAATATGAAATATATCAATGAATAACAGTGAATTATGACATAGAATAGTGATGCAAAATGGATGTATCAACTTCCCCCAAGCTTAGACTTCGCTTGTCCCCAAGCGAAACTGAGCTCAATAAACATGACCTCGGGTTTATGGAGTGAGGAGTCGATAAAAGAATACGGACAAGAAGCATCACATTCATCAATACATAGATCATAATAGAAGACAACTCACTATTATATAACTTAACTTGCAATAACTAAAGGAAACACAATAAACATACATAAAGTAAATCATAATTGGTAATGGCAAACTTATGTCTTGGTCGAAGAATAGTTGATAATTTGCTAGAGTTCACAAATAAATGCTTTTCAATGATAGCTTTCAAAGTAGTAATCACCAAGATAAGAGCAATGTGCAAAACAAGGAACATCTGAAACATGATTGAATAAATCATCATATGAATGAATGAAAAACAACAACTCAAAATAATTGCTAAGATAGAAAGGAATAGGTTTACTGACTCAATTAAAAAGTAAAAGAAAGGCCCTTCGTAGAGGGAAGCAGGGATTTCAAGTTTCATAAAGATCTCCCGAAAATTATGATACTTATTAGCTCTCAGCTCTCATTGCCCCTATCATAGGCATCTTTAGGTGGTTAAGGTTAAAGTGATCAAATATGAGGATATGCTTGACAAGTTGTAAATTGAGAATCTCATGTCCCTTGAATACGAGGTCCACTCCTCATGCTACTCAAGTTTAGTCACCGGTAAGTTCTTGTCATCGTAAGCACATGTGTATCATAGAGAACCACCAACGGGGTACCCCTTGCTCGATGATACGGAAGAATCCCCATATCAAAATGACAAGACAAGCAGACAACAAGCATCTCAGCAATCTTCTTATTTACCATGGGAATATGGTGCTTTTTTCTCTCTTTCCTCTTTTCATAATCTCTTTTTCTTTTTCTCACTTTTTTTCAATACTGATACATTGCAAATGTATCTATAATTTTTGATGTTCCATGCTTGGTTTTATCCACTTTATTGTGTTTTGTCCACACTTTGGAGTACTTTTCATATGATTTCTTGGACTAACCTATTAACAAGAGCCACAGTGCCAGCTGCCTGTTTTTTGCTGTTTTTGGTTCCAGGAAAGTCAGAAAATGAATATTCTCAGAATTGGACGGGACAGAAGCCAAAGTGCCTATTTTTCCGGAAGTCATCAGATGCCAGAATACGAGACGGAGAGGGGCTAGAGGCAGGCCACACCACCTGGCCGCGCGGCCAGGCTTGGCCTGCGCCAGGGGGTGGTGTGGTGGCCCCTGGAACCCCCTCGGCCTCCCCTTCCGCCTATATATTACCCTCGGGACGAATACCCTAAGTACCCAATCAAAAATCCACGAAAGAGTTTGTAGCCACCGTCATCTCCATCCCTAGATCGGGAGGGATCTGAAGCTCTTCCCGGTACCCTGCCGGAGAGGGGAATTCACCCTGGAGGCCTTCTTCATCACCATGCAAGCCTCCGGTGTGATGCGTGAGTAGTTCATCCTTGGACTACGGATCCATGTAGTAGCTAGATGGCTGGTTCTCCTCCTTTGTGCTTTCATGTCTAGATCTTGTGAGCTCTGTTCATGATCAAGATCATCTATTTGTAGTTCTGCATGTTTTGTTTGCGGGGATTCGATGGATATTGAGATGCTATTTCAGATTGATTATTGATTCTATCATGTCATTGTTATTTGTGATCTTGCATGCTTTCCATTGTTAGTAGCTATCTTGGCCAAGTAGATGCTAGCAACTCCAAGAGTTAGTATTTATGCTCGATAGTGGGTTCATGCCTCTGGTAATCTGGAGAAGTGACAGAAATCTCTAAGGTACTTGATGTGTTGTTGCTACTAGGGAGAAAACAACGATCCTTTGTTCATAGAACAATTGTATTGTTTACCTTACACGCAGTTCGTAAAGCAATAATCGGTTGCTTGCAACTTAATACTGGAGGGGGTTCGGATGATAACCTGAAGGTGGATTATTAGTCATAGATGCAGTTGGATGGCGGTCTATGTGTTATGTTGTATTGCCCAATCAAGTCTCAAAGGAGTCAAGATGATTAGTATATGCATGTATTGCTTTCTCGATGTTTGTCAATTCCCCCGCTGTAATTTGTTCACCCAGCATGTTATCTATCTAAGGAGAGCCACCTCTAGTGAACTACGGATCCCGATCCTTATCTTTTACATACAATCTACAATCTTTTACTTCTTTGTGTTTACTTTCTGCAAACTTTTACTTCTTTCCATTCGATCCTGATCCTCAAGGAGAGAAGGTAGCATTTTTCTGGGCGCCGTGCATTGAGCCATCACCCACCAAGACTGCCAAGTGCTGCAACCTCTTCGCAAGAAACTCAGAGTCTTGCAGATCCTGATGCTCAAGGAGAGAAGGTAGCAGCCCAAATCGAGATGGCAACACTCCATGGCCGGAAGACAGCGGTCCAAGACGAGAAGACAGCTGCCCCAGGCAAGCAACCAACTTCCCAAAGAAAGCACATTATATTGTTTTAATGGCACTTATTATATGGTAGAACACTAACTCCACATTATATGTTCGTAGATGATTTTGTCCATCATCCTTCGAAAGACACTATTAATAATGATGATCCTCAAATTGTCTTGAGGGAAAAAACATGGGGAAGCAGCGTGAGAACATGTCCAAAGGAGGAAAGCTTCCATTTGCCATTCCTCCAGGAAGAACAATTGCTTCCAAGTTTGCCACTGGGTGTGCAGAAACATTTAGGACTGGTGTGCGTATCTTCCTCCGCTAGAAAGAGTACAAGGAGAGGCCGGATGTTAGAGCAAAGTTCTACGATAGAGTTTCCGTATGTTCTGTGACTCAACTGCCCTTTTCTTCTCATTATTGTTCAAGCAGAGGCTGATGCACGATGTTTTATTTCAGCAAAAATTTCTCATGGATGCATCACACCCAGATGTGCAGGTTGCTTGCAACCAGTAGTTAATGAGGCACGCAAGAATTCAAAGGCATCTCCTGAAGAAGCAGTTTTTTGACCCCCTCCCACTGAATGAAGTAACAAGGATATCTCCTGTTGAACACATGAACAATGCAGAGTGGTGCAAGCTTGTTGATTCTTGGACTGACCCCAGGAACCAGGTCAAGTCTTGTCTACTCAACTTCCCCATGTTTGTGTTTAACCAGGACTGTCTCTTATACTCTATGCTCTCTCTTTGTGTAGGCTCATTATCTAATAAACAGGCAAACAAGAAATAGAAAACCTTATCACAGTGACTTGTTTTTTTGTGACAGCCGAGGCTTCTCCAATCATGGTTTGAAAAAAGCAACAGTAAGCCCTCCAAAATACTTTTCATCTTTCTCATCTTCCAAAATTTCAATGTCATATTTGTCTCTGAAAATGAGTATGATCATTTGTAATTTGCTGGCTAATTTTCTTATGTTTGATTCTATTCCTAAAACTCAATAGGCAACCAAGGAAAGTAAGATTGTGCCTAATGCTACAGAAGATATCACTGAGGCTAAACAACCTACTTCCATCGACATGGTGCACTATGCGCTATCGCAGGACATCAGCATCCATTCTTCAAGACCAGCCAAGACTCTCCTTGAAGCGCAACTCGGGGCTCAGAGAGCAGGGAATGCGATACTACGCAGTGCCATTGTGGAGTTACAGATGAAGAAACTAGATGGAGAGGCATAAGCCCTGAAGGAAGCGCATGAAGTGTGGAAGAAGCTATACCAGGTACATCTTTGTCATCTTCGTATAATTCAATACCCTATTTGTCCATGAAGATGTGCTTGGAATTTGCTTGCTACTTTTCTAACGTTTGCTTCTATAACTGTCAAGCACCAATTGGAAGCACGGTGGCGCCATCTGCTGCAGAAGATGGCATTGAGGATCAACCCCTTGCTTCCACTGATGAAAGCATCCATGCTTCAAGACCAACCAGCTCTGTCCTTGAAGCACAACTTTGGGGCAGAGAGACCAGCGAATGAGGCACTGTGCAGACACATTGCAGCATTGCTGAAGGAGATAGAAGCAAAGAATGAAGCGCGGAAAGCACTTGTGAACTTCGCAGGCCTTATAAATGCGTCACTTCAGCAATTCTTAGCCATATTGCATAAGTGAACTGGTGGTCTGACTGAAAGCTTGTTAGGATCTTTTCTTTATTTTGCTGGCAACTTATGGGCGAACCTATTTATGTCCCCTGAAACATGTGCTCTGCAATTTCTGTCATTTTGATCTATACGGTGCAATCTAGCAAAGTTGCTAGCACTCTTCTCCGACATAAATGAAAACGTCATGCTTGTTTAGTTGACGAAAATATTTCTGTCACTGATAGACACCGATGTGGCGCACTTTCACTCGTCAACATCGTCGATGAAAAAGAAACGCCATCTCTTCTGCCCTGATGAATTGAGTTCATCATGCATTGGAGATACGCGTCCAACTCTGATTGGTACACGATTCGCGCTACGGATGGACCACGTGTTTCCTTCATATTGGTCCACGTGTCTCCCTGACGATCGGCCACGCGTAAGCTGGCTAGCTTATTGTCGTGACAAAAAGGAAATTCATCTCCGCCAATGTGACAAAATGGGAAGGATGACATAAGCAAATGAAAGGATGACGTCAGCAAACGGCGCTAGCAGAATTAGGCCGAGACGGGGAAAAAACATTAGGAAGTCAATGACATCATAGACGACAAACATGACATCAACAAACGTCGATGACAGCCATCCATGGTGCCGTCCGCCACGTGGCATCGTTCATGACAAAATAAAAACGTCATGAAAGACCGGGCTTGGGCCGGGCCGGTCCAGTTTGCCGTGATGAAATTGGAGGAACTTCACAGACGGCCCATGACATTTTCAAAGAGGAAAAACGTCACAGATTGAATTATGACATGAGGTCCATGACCTATTTTTTTCGTAACAGAATTCATCGCAGATGGCCATCTACGACATTTTGACCCTCATCCACGATGATATCAGATCGTCATGAACCGCCCATATTCTTGTAGTCTGAATTAAATTCCAATCTTTTCAGAATAAGAAAAGTGTATTCTTGACAACTTCGTTGCCATGTTTTTGTCTTAAGGGTTTAATCTTAGGATCACTCAACACTGCATCTTAATGGTTTGACTTGATAACACCTTTTGAAGAGAATTGTTTCAAGGAATGGATATTCTGCGGTGATTGAGGGAGATGCCAAACTTTCCCTGCTTAGTTGAAAAGAGTTACTTTACTTGAAAAGATTTATGAGGGTACTCAAACTTCATGGAACTAACAACTCCTATGGCCTACGAACGATCTTGAGTTCATCTCAGATTTTGGCTATGAGTTGGCTAGATATTTGTAGCATTGTTGCGGTATGTGAAATTTAATTTTACTTGAGCAAAAAGAGACTATCATCAAGATATGATCTGAAATTATTTGATCATTTGGAAGTTTTGGCATGACCTCACCATTTAAAAAATTAAAGTTCAAGCAAAACAAGGAAAAGATGGGGTGTTGGATAGCCACGAATTTCTAAGTGAGTGTTAATCAAAAGCTCTAAGTTCATCATTCGTTTGACATCTACCAGTGCACCCTAATACATTGCAAATGTATCTATAATTTTTGATGTTCCGTGCTTGGTTTTATCTACTTTCTTGTGTTTTTTCCACACTTTGGAGTACTTTTCATATGATTTCTGGGACTAACCTATTAACAAGAGCCACAGTGCCAGTTGCCTGTTTTCTACCGTTTTTGGTTCCAGAAAGTCAGAAAATGAATATTCTCGGAATTGGACCAGACAAAAGCCAAAGTTGTTATTTTCCCGGAAGACTCACGGAGCCAGAAGGAGTCGGAGAGGGTCCACAGGGTGGCCACACCATATGGTGGCGCGGGCTAGCCCTAGTCGCGCCACCAGGTGGTGTGGGCCCCCTGGCCACCCATCGACCTTGCCTCTTTGCCTATAAGAAGCCTCCCGATGCATAAACCCTAAATAATCAAGCCTCCAGCCATGAAAAGTTCCATAGCGCCGCCGCCACCGAAGGGGAGATTCGGGGGACAGAAAGTCTCTATTCCGGCACCCTGTCAGGATGGGGAAGTGCCCCCGGAGCCATCTCCATCGATCTCCACCACCATCTCCATCACCATTGCTGATTCCCATGATGAGGAGGGAATAGTTCTCTCTCTAGGCTAAGGGTTCTACCGGTAGCTATGTGTTCATCTCTCTCTATGCATGATCTTATTGAGATCATGAGCTTGTAATCTATAGATCTACCTTGCTACTCAAGTGCTTTATTAGATATCTGCTCTCCCCATGTGTGTGAAGTTGACAATGTGCACACCATGGTGGCACTTAGGCTAGAGATTACAAATACTTGTTATGAGTTATATTTGGAGTTGGATGTCTTTATGAAATTGTGGTGTTTGTTTGAACCATCTAGAGCTCAAGGTGTCAGTGTGGGGTTATCAAGATGGGGAAAGCGAACTTTGAGGAGTGTTGTTATAGCCCTACCATGGATTAGAGTGTCCAACCGGAGAGTAGTTCAGCGTAGTATCATAAAGAAGAATATATTTATATGAGAGTGTCCACTAGTGAAAGTATGATCCCTAGGCCTTGTTTCTAAGCATTGAAAAACCATTTGCAACTAGATCTGTTACATGTTTGCTTGCTTCCATCTTTATTTCAGTTTGCGTTTAGTCTCTTCCACGCCTTCAAGCTATTTTCTATCACCGTTACCACTTATAATTATCTATACCACTTGTATTTCACTATCTCTTCGCTGAACTAGTGCACCTATACACCTGACAATTATATTGTGCGTGTTGGGGACACAAGAGACTTCTTGTATCTTGATTGCAGGGTTGCTTGAGATGGGATACCTTTGACCACTTCCTCCCTGAGTTCGATAAACCTTGGGTAATCCACTTAAGGGAAAACTTGCTGTTGTTCTACAAACCTCTGCACTTGGAGGCCCAACAACTGTCTACAAGAATAGAAGTGTGTAGACATCAAGCTATTTTCTGGCGCTGTTGTCGGGAAGGTAAGGTAAAAGGTATTCACACCGGAGTATTAAAGAAGAAGAACCTCCCACGGCAAACGCCTATTTTCTGGCGCCATTGCCGGGGAGGTAAGGTAAAAGGTACTCACATCCTCCAGTGTGAGTGCTCGAAGTTATTTCCTTTAGATTCTGCAATTTTGTCTTTTTGTTTCTTGTTTTCACTAGTTAGGCTTAATGGAAAACAACAAAACAATTAGAGAGCTTTTTAGTATTTTCCCTAAGGTAGAACATGAATTCTTTGAAAAGAAAATTAAAAAACCCTTGGAACCTTCTTTGCATGCTAATAGCAATGTTATTAGTATGAATCTTTTGAACACCTTTATAATGCTATGGAAATATCTAATCTTGGGGAAGTTAGTTTTTATGAAAATGATATTTTTAGTTCCCCAGTTTTAAAGAAGAAAATTTGCTCTGATGATACTTTATCTCCCATATGTGGTAATTCTAATGATACTTGTGATATTTCAAATCCACATACTAAAAGCATCCTTTTTTTAAATACCTATAATTTTTTTTGAACGTGTTATGTATAACTCTTATTTTGGAGATGCAACTGTCCATCCTGGTGATCATTTACTCTTTATACATGAATTATGCGAGTTGTTCAAGTGTGCAGGTATTTCAGTGAACCAAGTTAAGAGGGAGCTATTCCGTATTTCACTTAAGGGCAAAGCAAGGGAGTGGTATGAGCTACTAGATGATCCTCATCATTTGGAGTGGAAGGAACTTGAATCTCTCTTTTACTCTAAATTTTATCCTCCTCATGAAATTCATAAAGATAGGAATTACATTTATAATTTTCATCCGTATGATGGAGAAAGTATTGCCCAAGCATGGGGGAGACTAAAGTCACTAATGCTCAAATGTCCCATTCATGAGCTCCCCAGTAATATTGTTATTAATAATTTCTGTGCAAGGCTTTCAGGACATTACAAGGACTATCTAGATACTTGTTTAGAGGGATCCTTCACAAGTAAGGAGGTCAAAGCTAAGTGGGATCTTCTTGAAACAATTCAAAGCAATACCGAAGATTGGGATAACAAAAAAGGTAAAGAACTAGGTATAAACTATGAGTATGATTGCATTAAGTCTTTCGCTGAAACTGCTGATTTTAAAGAGCTTAGTGCTAAATATGGTCTTGATCCTCAAATTCTTATTGATTGTTTTAGATCCTTTGCTTCTCATATTAATGCTCCTAAAGAAAAATGGGACATGTATCATGAGCCTTTTAAAGACACTTGCATGGAAAATGAAATTGTTATTAATGATAGCAATAAACATGCTCAAACCTCTGAAAGTACTATTTCTTATAAGCATGTTAATTTTTGTGGAATACATAGACCTTGTGAGAATAATCAAATTGAAGAAGAATATTGTATCACCCACAGGAATAAAAAACTAGAACGTGGTATAGGGCTCTAAATGATTTTGGTAAAAAAGTTTGTGCCCTCTATCCTTTTATTTCTGAACTTTGCTTTGAAGTGGGTCATTTCAATTTTCAATGCTCAGGCCATAATAATAGCCCTTCTAATCCAATGAGTACTACAAGTTTGTATTGTGATGACATGATCACTCCTAATCAGCATGATGAACTTACATTATTTTTAGGGTGTGAAGAGTTATCAAGAAAAACTTCTTTGGTAGATATGAGTGCTTTTGGTATGAATAGCGTCATGCATGGTTGTCATCTTTATTGTGTTGATAATTGCCACACAAATACTTACATACAAAATATTATAAAAGATGAGATTTTACCAAAATATGATAGGACTAATATGTGTTTTGCTCTTATTAATGAAAAGGAGGAATCCTCCAAAGTTTCTTCTATTGTCTCTAACGATAAACCAGGGTATATGGAGAAGCTTCCTTTCAAGCCTCTCCCTCCTAAAGAGAAGAAGAAAAAGAAGAAGAGGAGGAGTAAAAGAAGAGAGGAAACGGTATTTTCCCCTAAGCATGTTGCTCCTATTATAGTTTTTGATGAGTCTGAACTCGATGATGTTCCTATGCCTATTACCTATAGTAGTGATCATGATTGGTAAAAGCACAGTACCTTTGATATTGAAAATATCTTTGGTACAAACTCTGAAATTGATGATATTAATAATTGCTATACTATTAGTGCTATCCATGGTCCTTCCAATGATGATATGTTTACAAATGAACACACTTTGGAAGATAACTTTTCTATTGCTTATGATGATACTACACCTCCAATATATGATGATTGCAATGATGAATATGATATTTTCATTCCACCTAATATTGAGGAGGAAATTAATTATGATTACAATATTCCTCCTATATTTGATGATTATGGTGATGAGAATAATAATGATAGCTATTTTGTTGAATTTGCTCCCACTATAATTAATACGAATGACTATGTTTATGTGGGGAGTATTAATTCCTTTATGCATGTGGCTCATGATAAGAATGTTTCATGGAATTGTTATATAGTTAATTGTATTCATGATGCTACTGAAAGTTATTATGAGAGAGGGAAACATGGTTTTATGTGTCTCAACAATATTAAGTTTCCCCTCTTTATGTTGAAAGTCTTGAAGTTGGACTTGTTTTGCTTTCCTATGATTGTTTCTTTGTGCTTTCATGACTTGTTTCTTTACAATATTCCTATGCATAGGAAGTGGGTTAGACTTAAATGTGCTTTGAATTTGCTTCTTGATGCTCTCTTTTACTTCAATTCATATTTCTTATGTGAGCATCTTCTCAAACTATCATGCCTAACTTAAAGGCGTTAAAGAAAAGTACTTATTGGGAGATAACCCAAAAGTTTTAGATGAGTCTTGGAAGTTATTACCTCTGTAATAACCGCTACTTATCCTTTTTATTTTCTTTTTGTGCCAAGAGTAACCTCTAATGAGAGAGAAGTAATGATTGGGAAAGTTGCTGTCCTGAAACAGATTTCTATGCTTCACCATAAAAATTCGTGTAAACTCTATGTACGTCCTTTTGAGGCCTCAATTTTTGTGATTCTGACCCAGGTTGTTATCTAACTTTCGTTAGTTCAACACTTTTTTATTTGAGCAACAGAAGGTCTTCGAAAAAATTCGTCTTTACCTGTTGTTCTGTTTTGACAGATTTCTGCCATTTTCTGCATTTGCTTCTTGTTGGTTCTTTTTTGAGTTCTTTTGGGAATTGAGATTTTTGAGGGAAGTGCTATAGTAGATTGTGTTTTAATGGAATTTTTATTGGTGTTACAACTGAACCTAAAGACTTATTATCTTGAGTGCACTAATGTTACTAATAAAGATTGTGTGAAGTTTTGTATGAAGGAAAATTTTCAGGTGTATGGAAGGAATGAGTAATGAGATGAAGGATGGACTAAAGCTCAAGCTTAGGGATGCCACACGTGTCACCCCAAGAAATATCCAAAAAGTACAAGCGTCAAAGCTTTGGGATGCCCAAGGCATCCCCCTTTTCATCAATAAAAATCTCAGGTTTCTTCCAAACGCTTCATTTTTATTGTTTCATGCACAGTTGTGTTGTTCTTGGAGCGTCTACTTTTTCATTTTCATTTTGGTTTTTCGTTTGCTTTGTTTGCTAAATAAATTGGTTGGACCCCCTCTTTCATACATTGGTTTTCAAATAGTTTGGTTTGGTTTGGAAAAGAGTAGGAAAGTTCATGCTTATGTGGTAAAAAGAGCTCGTTTTTGACTGTGGCCTATGCTTTGTCATGCCATGCTTCATATTGTTTTGGATTTATGCTTAGTATTATTTGATGTAGCATGACATGTTATAAACAATTGAGATTTCTTAATGTGCCTTGGATGAATCATGCGTTGTTTTAGCATATTAAAGCATAGTATAGTGGTACTCTCCTTTGATGCTTTATTTGGGTTGACTTGGCGCATGCTCACACCATGTTATGACTATCTCAAGTCACCTAAGCCTTTATGATCCTTTAGTTTTCAACTTGTAGTATCACTTTATGCTTTGATCAATGATGTTTTGTCGCTCTGCATGATTATGGCCATTACTGCTCTCTTAGTTTGTCACTCCCAGTCTTTTGCTAGCCTCCGCAACCAAGTATGAGTTCCACTCATGCATCCAACTCCCTAAACCAAGTTATTCCAAAGAGTCCACCATACCTACCTACTAGCTTATGCTATTCCAAGTATATTCATGCTTTTATTTACCTTCCAAATTAAACTTGTTATGAGAAAACTAGTGATTAAAGCCCTCACGAACTTGATGGCACACTTTACTTTTCTTGCCCTTAATAAACTTGAACCATTGTGTCGTCTATGTTGTATATGCTTGCACTTATTTGTTGGCGATTAGCAGAACCATGCTGTCATGGGGAACACTTTCAACATTGCACGGGTACTTTGTACCTAGTTGATATCATGCTCTTTTGTCTATGGATATCGTCGGTGTGAAATGAAAGGGGAGCTTGTAAGTCCATGGAGTTATGTATATGTGTTAGAGAAACGCCTAGGCCGCTGGTCTAATCAATGCTGATATGGTGGAAACCTGCAGCGTAACCATAATGAGCTGTCTATGAAGCATTCTTCTTATAAAAAAAGGAGTCCTATATTGAGAAAAAAGAGAAAACGAAAAAAAAAGATTATGGAAAGAGGAAAGAGAGAAAAAAGCACCAGATTCCCATGGTAAATAAGAAGATTGTTGAGATGCTCGTTGTCTGCTTGCCTTGTCATTTTGATATGGGGATTCTTCCGTATCATCGGGCAAGGGGTACCCCGTTAGCGGATCTCTATGATACACATGTACTTACGATGACAAGAACTTACCAGTGACTAAACTTGATTAGCATGAGGAGCAGCCCTCGTATTCAAGGGACATGAGATTTCTAACTTATACTTCGTCAAGCATGTACACCATAGTTTGTTCACTTTAACCTTAATCACTTCAAGATGCTTATGCTAGGGGAAATGAGAGTTGAAAGCTATAAGTACCATAATTTTTGGAAGCTCTTTATGAAACTTGAATCTCTGCTTCCTTCTATGAAGGCCTTTCTTCCACCATTATATTGATTCTCCACCTTCTATCTTTATGCACCTACTTTGAGAGCATAGTGGCCATTCTTAGTTCTATGTGCATTGTCCCAAGATTAGTTGATTGATGCATAACTTGATATTGCTTATTTTAAACTATTTGTATCTAGTCACTCTTATGAACTTTGAAGGTGTCCTATGCATTTATGTTTGCTACTCTATGAGGGTAAAGCTGAATACTATTATGCTATGTTTTCTTTATGTGAAACAAACAAACGTCTTGCAAAGCATTGTTATTCATGAATCTTTTGTTTGTGCCTTTTCATGTTGGAACATAGTTGCTTTGTCTTATTGCTAGAACTTTATCTTTCATGCTATGTTGAAGTACTATGATCCCAGCTATCAATGTTTTACAAATACTTTGATCAAGTTTATGATGGTGCATGTCACCTCAAAAATTATTCTTTCTTTTTATCACTTACCTACTCGAGGACGAGCATGAGTTAAGCTTGGGGATGTTGATACATTGCAAATGTATCTATAATTTTTGATGTTCCATGCTTGGTTTTATCTACTTTCTTGTGTTTTGTCCACACTTTGGAGTACTTTTCATATGATTTATTGGACTAACCTATTAACAACAGCCACAGTGCCAGTTGCCTGTTTTCTGCTGTTTTTGGTTCCAGAAAGTCAGAAAATGAATATTCTCGGAATTGGACCGGACAAAAGCCAAAGTTGTTATTTTCCCGGAAGACTCACGGAGCCAGAAGGAGAGTCGGAGAGGGGCCACAGGGTGGCCACACCATATGGTGGCGCGGGCTAGCCCTGGCCACGCCACCAGGTGGTGTGGGCCCCCTGGCCGCCCACCGACCTTGCCTCTTCGCCTATAAGAAGCCTCCCGATGCATAAACCCTAAATAATCAAGCCTCCAGCCACGAAAAGTTCCATAGCGCCGCCACCACCGAAGGGGAGATTCGGGGGACAGAAAGTCTCTGCTCCGGAACCCTGCCGGGACGGGGAAGTGCCCCTGGAGCCATCTCCATCGATCTCCACCACCATCTCCATCACCATTGCTGATTCTCATGATGAGGAGGGAGTAGTTCTCTCTCGAGGCTAAGGGTTCTACCGGTAGCTATGTGTTCATCTCTCTCTCTATGCATGATCTTATTGAGATCATGAGCTTGTAATCTATAGATCTACCTTGCTACTCAAGTGCTTTATTAGATCTCTGCTCTCCCCATGTGTGTGAAGTTGACAGTGTGCACACCATGGTGGCACTTAGGCTAGAGATTACAAATACTTGTTATGAGTTATATTTGGAGTTGGATGTCTTTATGAAATTGTGGTGTTTGTTTGAACCATCTAGAGCTCAAGGTGACAGTGTGGGGTTATCTAGATGGGGAAAGCAAACTTTGAGGAGTGTTGTTATAGCCCTACCATGGATTAGAGTGTCCAACCGGAGAGTAGTTCAGGGTAGTATCATAAAGAAGAATATATTTATATGAGAGTGTTCACTAGTGAAAGTATGATCCCTAGGCCTTGTTTCTAAGCATTGAAACACCGTTTGCAACTAGATCTATTACATGTTTGCTTGCTTCCATCTTTATTTTAGTTTGCGTTTAGTCTCTTCCACGCCTTCAAGCTATTTTCTATCACCGTTACCACTTATAATTATCTATACCACTTGTATTTCACTATCTCTTCGCCGAACTAGTGCACCTATACACCTAACAAGTGTATTGGTTGTGTTGGGGACACAAGAGACTTCTTGTATCTTGATTGCAGGGTTTCTTGAGAGGGGATACCTTTGACCACTTCCTCCCTGAGTTCGATAAACCTTGGGTAATCCACTTAAGGGAAAACTTGCTGCTGTTCTACAAACCTCTGCACTTGGAGGCCCAACAACTGTCTACAAGAATAGAAGTGCATAGACATCACACCCTTAATAGGAGAAGAACACCATCTCATCCTTCAACGATCCCTAACCTCTCGATCATCCACTCCACCATCATACCCACTTGTACTGAGAGAAAGAGAGATTCATACTTGTAAGATTAGGGTTTGTGACTTTGATCTACCTTGGGTTGTGACGAGGTTTAACTCGTCAATGCCCATTGTTATGGACTTGGGTTTTGGAGAAGGAGGGAGCACTGGAGACATCTATCGGCTAGCAAACAAGCACACAGGGGACAAAGGATTTACCCAGGTTCAGGCCTCGTAGAGGTCCCTACTCCTGCTTGTCTGCTCGTGGAATTATCGAGGGAGTCGAAAGTTACAATGGTGCACAGACGAAATCTGGCGAGGGTTGTGGAAACTAGGGTTGCGTGTGTCCTCCTCGCCGCCCCCTCCTAGCCTTTATATAGATAGGCTAGGTCTCGGGTAGCAGGTCGAGTCGGTTACAAGTTGTATTAAAACTCTAGTCTTGAGCTTCTTCTTGTCCTTCAAGAAATCGAGAGTCCGTAGGTTACTCGAGTCCTTCCATCCGGGCCTTGGCGACACCGTGGGCCTGTATGTATTTGGACCGTATATGCCAAGCTCGAGTACCCGTAGAGTATACCCATGTCAGTAGCCCCCGAGTGCCCAGTGGAATCGCAGATTCGACTGGGGACTTTTCAAGCCTTCGAGTGCCTAAATGAGTATATTTTGATTGCTTTTGTGTCATAGGGATTGTTGATATACGTGCCTGATATAACCAAAGTATCGGTATCAGTTAACCACCTTAGGGTGAAACAACGCAATCTACTCAAATTCGAGTCCCCGGACTCGAATTCGGAAAAGTGCTGGTGTAATTCGACTCAGGCCGCGGAGGTCTTATAGGAGTCGAATTCCAGTGTATGGGTGTGAGCACTCGACGCGTCCGTCAAGGCATATTCATCGTACCTGCAGGCACGGATATATCTCTGGTAGTGCGTAGCAGATGCGTTGCCAGGCCTTATTCAGGTCTTATCTTCACGCTGTAAGCGCGGCATCCGAACTTTTTTCCATCGCGGAGATGATTCGGGTAACCCAGGAGACGCAGTCTCTTTGTAGGGGAGAAAATTATGAGGCGGTTTCGCCATGAGTTTCGGGTGTGGATGTTATCAACACACAGTTTTTGTTCAAATAATCATAGGGTGCGCGACCAGCGCTCCCTATGGTAGTAGCCCCCGAGTGCCTTGTTGAGTCGAAGACTCAGGCAGGGACTAAAAAACTTTTGCAACTGCTATCGTCCTCTGCTTGCTTGTTTAGTTGATGACCCAGGCAGGTACTAAAAACTTTCACGACTGTTGTCGTCTTTGCCTGCTTGTTTCAGTCGATGACTCAGGCGGTTAAATATTTTCGCGACTGCTGTCGTCTTCCACCTGCTTGTTTCCGGCTATCCCTATGGGAGTAACCCATGTTCATAATCGAACTGTGTTTCGAGTGATTGGGTTTGCTCTTTGTGATGGTCCATGTTCCTGTAACAAGAAAAAAGAAAAGTCGTAGGGGGCGCGGCCAGCGCTCCCTATGGGAGTAGCCCCCGAGTGCTTGGTGGAGTCGAAGACTCCAGCAAGGACTAAAATAGTCTAAGTTCTCCATTGCATAGCCTTTTGCTGACGTCAGTGCTGCACTTGTATGACCTTAGTTGCCCGCGTGAGCGGTTTTGACGGGACGTGACGAGCGGTGGGTCCCACTTTCTGACTTTGATTTGACTGGGCATGCGTAATCTTTATTTTTAACTGTGCCTCCTCGATTTCCGCGCTTAATGGTAGAAGTGGGGGGACAGTTCGCGCTTCCTCTTCTCCACGTGTCTTACACGATGCGTGCCACGCGTCCAATAGGGTTTTTGTCAGCCGTTGGATTGCATCTTCCAGGAGTTAAGTAGCGATGCTACGCCGGTAATTTTCCATCTGCTCTTTCTTCCCTGCCGCTATCGCCATTGCCGTTCCTGCTTTTCTCTGCGCCCATCTTCTCCGTGACGCTGGACCAACTCTGCTCGTTCCCCAGCTATTTTCTTCGCTCTCATCGCCGCCGCGCAATGGGAAATAAGAAGGGAGGCGCTGCCGCCGATTCCACGGCCACCCTCGTTGCAGCGAAGAAGAAGGGTGGCTCCGCTGTTGCGTCCACCAGCGCCGCCGCTGCCAGGAAGAAGAAGGTCGCGGGCACCCGCGTGACTAATGGCGTGTGCCGCCCTTCCATCATGAAGGCGTCGGATCTCCGTCTTCTTCGCCAAGACGGAGTGATTTCTGCATCAGTCGCCGATTCGCGCGTCCCCAGTGGTGAGACCGTTCCTGTGCCTCCCGCTGGTTATCGAGTGATGTTTCTTGCATTCATAATTCGCGGTCTTTCCTTGCCTCTTCACCCCTTTCTTCGGGGTCTTTTGTGTTTCTATGGGCTCCAGCTCCACCAGCTGTCCCCAAATTCTCTCCTCCACATCACTTGCTTCATCACTCTCTGCGAGTGCTGGCTCGGAATTGAGCCGCACTTTGGTCTGTTCAAACGCATTTTTAAATTGAAGCGTCAGTCCGCATCTGGCTCTTTAGTTTACGATGTAGGTGGTTGCGGAATCCATGTTGACCCATCTGCAACCTATTTTGATATCAAGCTCGCCAAGTCCGTCCAGGGATGGAGGGACAGATGGTTTTATGTGCGCGATCAGAAGGCCAATGACGAACACTTTGGACTTGCTCCCTTTGATCCCGCGACTCCCTGCAAGAAGATGCGTTCTTGGAAGAACGTGATCATGCCTTCCGAACTCGCGGAGACAGACGTGCTATATCAGCGTGTCTGCGACCTCGAGAGTCGCATAGGCGCAGAAGAGGGAGGCTGCGCCCTTGTCAGGACCTGGTTGCGTCGTCGCGTCCAGCCTCTCCAGGCTAGGGTCCACCCCATGTTCCAATGGGGTGGCTCTAATGATCCCACTCGCGTGTCTGCCGATGGCATGTCCGCGAGTGAGGTAGATCAGAGGGTGCGACTGGTTACGAAGTATACCCTCAAGGATGTGCTTCCGAACGAGCCAGTCGTTCCTCCTTTCGATGCTTCGAATACTCCCCCTGAGGTATAGTTGTGCTACGTAGTAGCGTATTTTCTTGATTGTGTCTTCTGTTGCTTATCTGTTTTTCTTTTTGTATACAGGAGTGGGCGGTGTCGCCTTGCATGCCTCCCCTTCCTGAGGGGATTATTCCTCGTGAAGCTGTGGAAGAGGACCAGTCTAAGTCGACTGTCCCTTCCGAAGTTGAAGAGGAAGCCCCCGAGTCCGAAAGTCCGGATAGTCGCAAGCGTTCGCGTAGCAAGGATTCCGACGCGTCGACTCCTTCCACTCTAGGGGGCGTGGCTGTTGGTGCGGAGTCACCAATTCCCGCCGTTCCTGTGAGGGCTGTGGCACGTCATCTCGCAAGAAGATGCGATTGCCCAAGGAGTCTTCGTCGGAGTCGACGGAGGCCACATTTGGTCTTGATAGATTTGACTGGTAAGTTTGCTAGTAAATTCGTTCGCCACTTGTTTTCTTCTTGTTGGCTTTTCCCTGTAGTTTCCTTATATGAGTGCGTATTTTATCTTGCAGTCAAGAGGCATCGTCATCGTCTGGCGACGTCGAATTTTTGAAGGAATCAGGAGTCTCGACCTCGAAGGCCAAGATGGAGGTCGAGTGTGCTCCTTCTCCTCCGGCGGCGGCCCACTCCGGGCACAATTCTTCAAGCTGTCCTCACGTAGGGGAGCATCGAGTAGTAGCTCGGATGATGGTTCAGCAATCTTCTTCGGAGTCGCTGGAGGACCATGTAAGTATATCTCCTCTTCTTTTTTTTATAAGTTGGCAGTCAACTCCCTTTGTTGCCCTCTGCTGATTCCTTGCTTTGCGCGACAGATCCTTGTAAAGGAAGCCGCGCAGGTAGCGGAGCAAGTGATGGCGATAGGTCGCCAGCATGCGATGCTGGAGAAGCGCCACCGCGTGGTTGAGAGTGAGTATTCCATACCTGTTCTTTTTGTTTTCTCTGTATTTTGGCATTATCGACTGACAATCAGATTTTTGACTATCCTGTAGCTGAGCATAATGCTTTACTACGTGACGTCGCCACGTTGGAGAAGACGCTGGCCGCAGAAGTGAAGGGGCGCGATGAGGCAATCGCGGCTCGTGATGAGGCCCAGAAGCGCGAAGAGGATCTGCGTGCCTCCTTTGCGGCTAGGGAGAAGTTGTTCGAAGAGCAGCTTTTGTCAGTCGCCAAGGCCCTCTCAGGTACCTCTACTTGGTAAATATTTTATTCATGTTCTACCCTTCCTCTGTGGTGCCGGTGGCCTTAGGAGTTTGATCCGCATACGTATTTTTGTTGTAGATGCTGGTGGCTTGAGCTTTACCCGCAAGCCCTTGGTCGCGATGACGTTTTGGCGGGCGTTGTATCTATAGTCGAAGACCGCAGCGCCGTTGTCCAAAACACGTTGTCCAAAGCCAAGGCTACCCTGAGTCGCCTCCGGGAGGAGCTGATGCCGAAGGCGGAGCTGGTAGACAATGTGGAAGAGCTGGTTGAGTCACTCGCTGGGGGTGTACCTGCCACATACAAGAACTCCCTCCGCGCAGCTGGCGCAACCATGTCGTTTGCCATGGTGCAAGCCCACGGAATCGAAGTGGATCCCTCTGTGGTGTCGAAGACAATGCCTGTTGGCGCGGATGGTCAGCAGGTAGTATTCGCTCCTTTTGCGACTGCTTGTGCCAAATATGGCCATTACTTGATAAACACCGTTGCCAAGTATTCGGAGGAGCTGAATCGTGCAAAGAAGGCGGCGAAAACTTCGGCCTCAGGGGCTGGCGGAAAGTCAGTGGCATCTGATACTGCCACGGACTTGATGAAGCCCCCAAGGTCCTCGTAGTCAAAGAAGCCAGCTGCTCCGTAGTTAGTTTCTTGTAATAGCTGACGAACTCGCTCTTTTGATTGGAGATCATGCTTGTTGGCAAATGTGTTTGTACATACTTTTATTGATCCTGAATGCACCTGTCACTTTTGACTTTTGAGTTGGTCGCCTTATTCTGCTTCTGACTGGATTTTTTGATAGGGTACGTCAAGTGGTCCTGTGGGGGGAACCCCGGTCTCGCCATCTCTTGAGGATACAATGGCACCACCTCGCTCTAAAGTAGAGGAGCTTTCCTTGCTGTCGCGACTTCGTGATCGTGTTAAGCAGCTGGAGCGTGAGTTGCCTATGATCCGTGGTAGCGCGGACGTGTGGAAGTCGAAGGCTGAAAAAGCCGTCGCCCGTGAGCAATATCTGCTTGGCGAGGTGACGCAGCTAGGCGACCAGTTTAAGTGTTAGTTTGCTCATCCTCGTCTTTTCCTTTGTAGATCATCGTAATGGTATGTTGTACTCATGCTATTGATGTTGCTTCGTGTAGTTGTTAGCACGCACCGTCCGCAGGACGAGAGGGATAGGATTGCCATACGCCTTCATGATCTCACCCAACAGCAACTTCAGGAGAGTGGATACTTTTGGGTAGATCATGATCGTGCGACTGTGTTAGCGACCCTGCAGGATCGCGCCTCGTGAGTGCTGATTTTCCTGAAGAAGTCGCATTCGTGCTTGAACAACATCTACCGGGTGATGTTCTCACTAGATGATACTCCATCAAGCCTGCTGGCCCTTCTGACGAAATTTTAAGATATGTCCGCAGTTCGCGAGTGCGCGAGGCAGCAGCTGGTGGCTGGTGCCAAGGCTGCGCTCTCCGTGGTGCGTTTGCACAGGCCTGACGTGGATGTCGCCGCCATTGCATCTGGGCCACCGGCGCCACCAGCAGGATCTTCTTGGAATATGGTGCCGCACTATCAAGCGGTGGATCGTCCAGCTGAGGAAATCGTCGACTTCTTCGAGGAACAGACTAATGTTCTTCTGTTGTAAGGGTAGCCAAATATGTATCCTGCATACAAGTGTACTGGTGTTGTAAATCTCATATATAGTTTGTAGATAATTTACAAATAGCTTTATAAGCGTGGGGTGCGTTGCACTTATGCGAGTCCTTTTCGTTAGCCTGGCCATCTTTGTATTTTTCCCTTGTCAACCTGTCAGTTGCGTGGCAGCTGGGTTGTGTTTGTGTTAAGGGGTGCGATTGATGTGCCAGCTACTCGGGATGTTGCGTTATTGTTCGAAGAACATATGTATATAGGGTGGCGTAGCCCCCGAGTATGGAAATTGACAAAATAAAAGAGAACACGGAGCTTTGGGGCACTTAGCTTTTATTTATTCGGGGAGTAGTACGTAGTACAATGTGGCGGCTAAGTAGCCTTGGCTGAGTAGCCTTATTTGCGATGCAAAATTAAAGGAGAAACGACTAAGGGTAGAAGCGTCGCAGTTGTGCGACGTTCCAAGGGTTGGAGTATGCGACTCCTGTCTCTAAATCTTGAAGGCGATAGGCGCCACCTGGGATTACTTCTGTAATCACGTAGGGTCCATCCCAGGGGGACTCGAGCTTGAGATGCCCCTGCTGCTTCAGTCACAGGACCAGGTCACCTTCGACGAATGATCTTGGGCGAAGCCTTCTGCGATGGTAGTTGCGCAGGTTCTACTGGTAGATCGTAGATCTTTCTGCGGCGATTTCTCTTGCTTCGTCAAGGAGGTCGATGGAGTCTTCGAGTGCGAGGGATGACTCCTTCTCGCTGTAGGCGACTACGCGCGACGCTCTGTACCGTACTTCGGCGGGTAATACTGCCTCTGCTCCATGTACCATGAAGAATGGTGTGTAGCTGGTGGCGCTGTTTGGAGTTGTACGTAGGCTCCAGAGTACGGATTGCAGTTCGTTTGGCCAGCAGCCTGCGGCTTGTTCGAGTGGCCGGAGGAGTCGCTTCTTGATGCCGCTGCAGACGAGCCCGTTTGCCTTTTCCACCTGACCGTTGGTCTTTGGGTGTGCGACTGAGGCATAGCTGATGTTGATCCCCAGGTTCTCGCAGAAATCTTGGAACTCCTTGGATGTAAAGTTCGTTCCGTTGTCGGTGATGATGCTGTGTGGCACGCCGAAGCGATAGACGATGGACTCGAAGAACTTGATTGTGTTGTGCCCTGATTGCTTGGTTACTGGCATGGCTTTGATCCACTTAGTGAATTTGTCGACTGCGACCAAGAGGTAGACGTAGCCTCCTTGCGAGGACCTTGGAAGTTTGCCCACCATGTCGAGTCCCCATTGGGCGAAGGGCCAGGCCAATGGAATAGGCCGTAGTTCTGGGCCTGGTGCGTGTGGCTTGTCCGCGAATCGCTGACAGGCATTGCACTTTTGGACTATGTCCTTGGCGTCGTGCATGGCCGTGGGCCAGTAAAATCCAGCTCGTAGAGCTTTGGCGACGAGGGCGCCGATGCCAGCGTGGTGCCCACAGGTCCCTTCATGGATGTCAAGGAGGACTGCTCTTCCATCGGCTAGGGAGACGCATCGCTGTAACACGCCTGTGATGCTACGTTTATACAGTTCGCCGTTGATAACGGCGAATGCCTTGGAGCGTCACGCAATGTGTCACGCATCTGTCGGGTCGTCCGGCAGGCGCTTGCTGAGGAGGTACGTGATGTACGGTTGCGTCCAGGATTGTTCGATCATCATGACACTCATTGGCCCCTCGAGTCCTGTGTCGATCTCCAAATCATCGATTGGGTGGCGTAGCCCCCGAGTCCGTTGTTGCGCTTGTTTTCTTCTCTGCGGCCTTCGGCTTGATGGAGCGTTCGCATATGCGCTCGAGAAATACCCTAGGTGTTATGGGTGCGCAGGTGGAGCCTATGTTGGCGAGTGCGTCTGCCTCCTCATTGCTTTCGCGACCTATGTGTCGCAACTCGCAGCCGTCGAAGTCTCCTTCAAGTGTGTCGTAGAGGTCGCGGTACGCGATCATGTTGTCGTTTAGTGCGTCGCACTCGTGCATTGTTTGGCTGACGACCAGCTTCGAGTCGCCATATATGATTTGCCATCCTCATCCCGTGCAACAGGGCCTCGTATTCAGCCTCGTTGTTTGAGGCTGTGAACTGCATTCGTAGGACGTACTTCAGCTTGTCCCCTTAGGGCGATGTCAGTATGACACCTGCTCCTGCTCCGTCTTTTCTCTTGGACCCATCGAAGTGTATTGTCCAGAGGTAGGACATGTCTGGCTTGTCCGGGAGTTGGTTTTCCATCCAATGTACGAGGAAATCCGGGAGAACTTGCGACTTGATTGCACCGCGCTTTTCATATGTGATGTCTCGTGGAGACAGCTCTATTCCCCAAAGCGCGACTCGCCCTGTGGCGTCAGGGTTATTGAGGATATGTCCCAATGGGGCGTCGTTGACTACCACGATTGGGTGTTCCTGGAAGTAGTGGCACAGTCGCCGGGTGGTCATGAAGACGACGTACGCCAGCTTCTGATAGTGCGGGTACCGCTGCTTTGTTGGCGTGAGGACCTCGCTGAGGTAGTATACGGGGCGTTGTACGCCGTGGACCTTGTTTTCCTCGGCCCGTTCGATGACGAGTACTGTGCTAACCACTTGGTTGGTGGCGGACATGTACAGCAGCAGTCGTTCCCTTTCTCGTGGAGTTACCAATACTGGCGAGGTGGATAGTAGGCGCTTGAGGTCCTCGAATGCTTCTTGTGCTTCGTTGGTCCACTCGAATTTCTCAGCTTTACGAAGGAGCTGATAGAAGGGCAGCGCCTTTTCTCCCATTCAACTAATAAATCGACTGAGGGCCGCGATTCGCCTAGCCAGTTGCTGAACGCCTCTTATGTTCTTTGGCTTCTCCATGGCCAGTATGGCCTTTATCTTTTTTGGGTTTGCCTCGATCCCTCTCGCGGAGATGAGATACCCGAGCAGTTGTCCGGAGGGTACGCCGAAGGCGCATTTGTCCGGATTGAGCTTTATCCGGTAGCGATCGAGATTGGCGAAGGTTTCACGCAAGTCGTCGATTAGAGAGGCTTCTTCCTTCGTTTTGATTACTATGTCGTCGACATAGACTTGGATGTTGCGACCAAGTTGCTCCTTGAGGCAGGCCTGCATGCACCGCTGGTACGTGGCTCCTGCGTTTTTAGCCCGAAGGGCATTGTGTTGTAGCAGAACACGCCGAAGGGCGTTGTAAACGCGGTCTTCTCCTGGTCTTCCTCCTTCATTCGAATTTGGTTATAGCTTGAGTAGGCGTCAGGAAGCAGAGGCGCTCGCATCCAGTAGTGGAGTCGATGATTTGATCGATTCGTGGTAGCGGGAAGTGATCTTTTGGGAAGTGCTTGTTAAGAGACGTGAAGTCCACGCACATCCGCAGGATATCCGTGTCCTTTTTTGGCACCAGCACCGTATTGGCGAGCCAAGTGCTTTCCTTGATCTCGCGGATGAATTTGGCCTCGAGGAGTCTGTTGATCTCCATTCCGACTACCTGTGCTCGTGGCTCAGACAGTCGCCTGATTGTTTGCTTGACTGGCCTTGCGTCGGGGTTAACATTGAGTGCGTGCTCGGCGAATTCCCTGGGAACTCCTGGCATGTCCGCAGGACACCAGGCGAAAATTTCCCAGTGCTCACGGAGGAATTCGACGAGCGCGAGTTCCTATGCGGGACTCAAGTTGTTGGCGATGAGGGCCGTTTTAGCGGGATCCGATGGATGGACCTGCACTTTCTTTGTGTGCACAGATGAGTCGAAGGAGAGATCAGGTGAGCTTGGCCTACTCAGAGGGGGCAGACTGTTGTCTGTCATTTCCTTCAATCGCGCGAGTTCCTCCTACATGCCGAATGACTGGGAGATTCTGTTGAATTCCCTGTCGCAACTGTCAGATCGCTCGAAACTCCCGTTGATCGTGATGATGCCGTTGGGACCTGGCATTTTCATCTGTAGATAGGCGTAGTGAGGTACTTCCATGAACCTAGCGAATGCGACGCGCCCAAGGATGTAGTGGTATTGTGAGGGCCAGTCGACAACTTCAAAGTCGATGCGCTCACGCCGGAAGTTCTTGGGCGTGCCGAATATGACGTCGAGGTTGATTTTGCCTAGGGGGTATACGCCTTTTCCTAGGACGATGTCGTGGAACGTTGTGTCCGATGCCTCCAAGCAGGTTAGGGGGATCCTCATTGCTCGCAAGGTACTCGCGAATATGAGGTTGATACCGCTTCCGCCGTCCATGAAGACGCGACTCATGTTAAAGCCTCCAATTTGCGCCTCGAGTACGAGGGGGCAATGACCTGGGCGAGGTACTTGAGGCGGGTGGTCGCGTTTGTCGAAGGTAATGCACGACTCACTGCCACTGAGGTACTCAGTGGTGGATGGTGGCGAGTGCGTGGCCAGGTTGACTTGGCGAGTGATGGCCTTCTGCACCCTATTGGAGGGGCGCCCCTTTTGGATCATCATGGTACCCATGGCCCGTGGGTACGGTTCGCCTCCGTGGTGTTGGTCCGGTGCAGCTCCGTTCGGGGGTGGCCCAGGTGGTGGTGGTGGTGCGCCATGTGCCACGGCGCCTGGAACCCGTAGAGCTCTCCATCTTCTTCTTCCGAATCAGTCGACCGAGCACGTCGTGCCCTTGATTTGTCGATCTTGCGCTGCATGAGCTCGTCGCGTGCATCGTAGTCGCGATCGTGTCATCGTGAACGGCGATGTCGAGACAGGTCGTGACTGTCGTCGCTTGACGAGGACGAGGGGTAGCGTTTTGCTAACGCTTTGCCCTTTTTGGGGTCTGGTACTGGTTCTTTGTCGAGGGCGGCCTCGATTAGTCCAAGGCCCGCGATCGTAGATCGGTGCATGGCCGTCCGAGGATCTTCAGGTGGTGGCTGGTTATTGAGAAGGTACATGGTGGCCACCGTCACTGCGGCTTGCGGCGTCCTGGGAACCACGTTGCCTCTCGTGTCGAATGTCATAGAGCAGAAATCGAGGATTTTCGCGGCGTCTATGTGTTCTTGTTCGGTAAGGTGAGCCATCCGCGACTGCCTCTTCTTGGCGAGATGTTCGTTGCCTCTTGAGGAGGATCCTCTGTAGGAGGAGGGCCCAGCACGGCGAAGGCTTGACTCGTCTGCCGCCTTTTTACGCGCCTCAAGTTCCACGATTGCTTGTTTCTGGCGCTTGAATTCCTCCTTTAGGAGCCAGTGGTAGCCCATCAGCAGTTCTAGCGGGGACCTGAAGGGTAGAGGTGTTCCTCGTAGGGCTTCGCGGCAGCATTCCCACTCTTGCTCTTTGAGCCTGATCACGACGCGTTCGCCGGTTTGCTCGTTGATTATGGTGGGGGGTTCGACTGCTCCTCCATTGCCACTGTTGCCACCGTTGGCAGCGTTGGGTGGGTCGGTGCCGTTGCCGCGGTTGGCGGAGGTGTCGCCCGCGTTGATGACGCCGCACATGAAGTGATTTGGGAAGCTGTTGCTTCCACAACTTTCAGATCCGGAACCGTAGATTCCCTCTTCAGTGGCCAGATCGCTTAGATCGGAGTCGCGACTGCTGTCGCTGATCGTGTTTTCGACTGCCATCGAAGCGTCGAGCTCGCTGAGGGTGCCGATCGATGGAGGGAACCATGATGCCGGGGAAATCGCCGGTGTTGTCGGCTGATCAGGCATGCGGAGTGTGCCCATCTGACCAACTTGGAAGCGGAAGCTCCCAATCGCCAGGTTGATTCCGTCGCCCACGGAATCGAAGGCCGGGTGGGTGGCCGGCGTGTGGATGGTGAAGTCGAAGGCGCCGAAGAGCTGGCGAATCTCCGCTGTTGCGGAGTTGTAGATCGCAGTTGATGGGGCCGAAGAAGCCGCGACATCAGCACTCCCAATTCCCACAGACGGCGCCAATTGACGAGGGTTTAACTTGTCAATGCCCATTGTTACGGACTTGGGTTTTGGAGAAGGAGGGAGCGCTGGAGACATCTATCGGCTAGCAAACAAGCACACAGGGGACAAAGGATTTACCCAGGTTCAGGCCTCGTAGAGGTCCCTACTCCTGCTTGTCTGCTCGTGGAATTATCGAGGGAGTCGAAAGTTACAATGGTGCGCAGACGAAATCTGGCGAGGGTTGTGGAAACTAGGGTTGCGTGTGTCCTCCTCGCCGCCCCCTCCTAGCCTTTATATAGATAGGCTAGTTCTCAGGTAGTAGGTCGAGTCGGTTACAAGTTGTATTCAAACTCTAGTCTTGAGCTTCTTCTTGTCCTTCAAGCAATTGAGAGTTCGTAGGTTACTCGAGTCCTTCCATCCGGGCCTTGGCGACATTGTGGGCATGTATGTATTTTGACCGTATATGCCAAGCTCGAGTACCCGTAGGGTATACCCATGTCAGGTTGTATTTGATTTTATCCCCAGCCGGTATTGTGCTTGCTACAGTAAAGTTGAGATGATTTCCATTTGTAATATTATCATGTCTTTGATATCTGTCTCTCTCTCATGTCTGAGAAAATCCCCAAGGCGTGGGAGATATAGGGGATTGGTAAGATGTGGTGTTCCTCCTTTACTTCCATCAATTTGTGATTGTTGTTGTGATTATTATATTGTGATAATGAATATCTATGTTTGCATAATGCTTATTGTCCAATTTAAGGGCCCGAATAACATGATCCTGAGATCTCATAGGTATGAACTTCTTTACTAGAGAATCGGGGACCCCCGAGTGGCACGACAATATCAAAGAGGAGCTAGTATTACTCGAGGATAACAAGGAACCACCAAACCTTAAGCCTTGATCTGGTTGAAAGACCTTAATTAATGTGCTGACAATTGCTATGGTAACAGAAAGATGGATCATTGGGATTGGGAAGAATTTACCAAGAGGACTCCTAGTCAGTATACAGGTTGCTTGCCTACTCATATATGAATAAGAAGTATCATAATCACTTATCTCATTTCATTCATTTGGCACATTCACTATTACCATGAACCGTTTCTCTCTGCTCCTAACTTCTCATATATAGGAATCCCGAACACTATTCTCGCTCTTTACTTTTTATGTTATTACTTCTAGCATCCTTCTCTACTTAAAATTCCCACCTTATTCATCCATCCACATCCACTCTCTACACTCGTAGTCAATTCACTCAAGACAACGTGACACCTTGGGTGTGACATAAAGCCTCATAAAGACACTTCCCTAAGATCCTTATTAGGATCGATACAAAAATTAGAATTAATACTTCCACAAAAACATGCTCTAATGAACCTGTGCTCTTGTAGGCTATCACTTGTCGATGGATAAAAGGGTACTATTTTGTGACTTCCTCCAAGGTGTGAAGTTCCCATCTGGATTTTCTTCCAACATTGCAAATTTTACCAATGTAGAGGGGAACAAGCTCCAAGGGTTGAAAACTCATGACTGCCACATCCTACTGCAAATGCTTTTAGCTCTTGGTGTTAAAGATTTAGTGAACAAGGACTTCACAACGTGATTGCAGAGTTGGGAAAGTTATTTAGGGTTATATGTAGCCAAACTCTGGACAGAAGAGTTGTAGCACGCCTTAAGATGAACATAGAAAAATCATGTGCAAGCTTGAGCTGATATATCCACTAGCCTTGTTGGATGTGTTGGTGCATTTGGTTGTTCATCTGCCTAAAGATGCACTTTATAGAGGTCCTATACAATATGGATGGATGTACCCAATAGAACGTCGACTTTGCACTTTCAAGGGTACTATTTATAACAACGCTAGAGTAGAGGCTTGCATTGCTGAGGCATATATTGCTACTGAAGCATTTTCATTTTTCTTAAGATACATTCCTGATCGTAAAATGAGATCTAATATGGGTGGCAGAACTGGATAAGTTGAAAGATCTGTTTTATCCATGGTGTTCGCCTAGTAGGAAAGAAGGAACATATAACATTATTAAATCATCATGAATATGACCAACTTACTTTGTATGTGCTGAATAACGCTGATGAGGCTGGAAACTTTGTTGCGTGAGTACTATTCATACATATCCTCACATATATGAAATGAAACTTATAGGAAGATGTATTCAGATGTCTGACTTGACTATCATTTTTGTAGGTTATTTAAAACAACCAAAGGAAAAGATTATGTTGCACCAGTATGTGGGGGTGGGTTTTAGGAATGGTTTAGGAATCATTTAAGATTTTCAATTGAACTTTTAATTGCATACGAATTGTGCACATGAGATGACCTATTGATTATTTTATAACCACTGATCACAATGCTGTGTGAAAAAAATTGAGTTATGGTATCTGATGACTGGGGTCCTGCATCCAACAGCAGGGTTATTGCAGTACTTGTAGCAGCAAATATTTATTAGAAAGTTCGTCCCAAGGAATCTTTGTAAATGGAAAAAGCACAACCCCACAACTATGATGTTAGGCGTAGCCATGTTGGCACCCAAATCATGGTTTGGAAATAGCCTATTTATAAGGTTTAAAGAAACTAATAACAAAGAACTAAACAAGAACAAAGTAAACTAAAATTGAAAGTAAACGAGAGGTATTGTAGTTGTGGGATTGAATAGAATAAAAGCGTTGTCTAGGCTTTAGGTCTCACTGGTAATAGAGGGAAAAGTATGTAGCCAACTATTGGAATTACACAAGATACATCATTAGATAAATAAATGACCCCTAATGATTCTGGATTGTCACGTGTGTGTACTACATAGATCCTCGCATCATTGTCACTCATGCAAGTCAATAATACACTTCGGATCAAACGATCACATGAACTCATCTATCTACTGCTTGTTAGTAGAAGAAAGAGTAATATAGTAGATAAAGCCACAAAGTCTATGGTTACATACTAGATCATACCTCAGCCTAGAACCAGAATAATTACTCAAACATAAATGAACAATAACACAAAGAGTAATCCATTGAGATCACCGTCATGTTCGATCTTACAAATACTAAATACAAGACAGAGAGAGAGAGATGGAGGCATGACGGAGATGGTGATGAAGTCGGTGTCGGGTGTGTGGTGGTGGTGATGGCCTCCTTCTCCTCCTCTTCTTGCTTGTATGATGTGGAGATGTTGATGGAGAACTAAGTCATGATGGAGATGTGGTGGCTATGGAGGAGGAATGATGGCAGGGCTCCACCGTGGATGTCTATGGAGAGGGTCCCTTCTCCCTTGGCTCCTCACCTCTTTATATAGGGCTAGGAGGGCCCCCAATTGCCCCTCCTATGGTGCCTATGATCTAAGGAAGGTCTAGGAATGAACGGGAGGCAAAACGGAAAAACGTGTCGGTTCTGGGGTTTTCCGTTGCCTAGAACCCGCGGTACGGGTGGGCGGTACAACCGGTCGTGGCCGTTCTGGCGATTGTTAAGGTTGTAGATGTTTTCCGTATTTTGGCCGGTGTTTCTTCATATGAACTCCGATTTGGGTGTTCTTCGGCTCGTTGGATTAGTATGGATGAGAGCTACTAAACTAGGGACTTGGATCTTCATTTGGAGTTGATGGAAAAAAAATCACTTTTTCCACCCCTCATATGGCTAAGTCTGGTGCATGCAGTCCTTCCATATTGTATCATCTTGCCTTGATTTTATCCATTATTGTCCATAACACCTACACACATGTTAAAGACAAGGAAAAGTAATAAAATCCTATTAAAAAGTAATAGTTGTGCAACAGTCATATGAAAATGAATGAGAAGTCATGCCTAATAGGCATAGCTGTAGCTAGATAGCACGAGATGAGTGGCAATATGAGTATTTTGTATGCTTAAATAAGTGTCATAATTGCACTCATCAACATCCCCAATCTTAAACATTGCTTGTCCTTGAGCAAGAGAGTTGATAACTTAATGCTATGATCTAGCTTACCATTGAAGATCGTAGCCTTGTATCCTTATTCTTCTTGCAAGCTCAAAATAAGATAGAACATGTTCATACAATTAAACACAAGATCAGTTATTCAAACCATCAGTGGTCAATTACAACTTATATGCTCAATGTCAAAATTAAATCTAGCCTGAAAGAAAACTTATGATCCTCCTATTGCGCCTTCTATTTTTTGTATCCTCACTTTTGTAAGGTAAAAGTTTAGCCCTTACATGTGTCAAATACAAATATAAATAAAGTAGATATACCCAATCATGTTATCTAGTCAAGGATCTCAAGTGAAACTTAGTTATTGAGCTCTCAAAATATCTATCCCTTAGTAATGAGACTATGCCAAAAAGGTATGATAGCATGTCGAAAGAAGTATAGAATTTGAGTGTCTCATTAGAAAACATACAACAATAAATCATGGCTATCAAACACTTCTTTTCCATTCTTTGCTTTTCTAGAGCTTTAGTCCTTTTGCAACGAGATCATGCCAAAACTTAATGGTATACTTGGTGTCTCATGAGTGCCAATACTCTTATCCAGCATAGCATTGCTGCTACATATGTTTAATTAACTCGTAGCAGAAATCCAGAGGTTTCCCCCATAAGTATCGTTCATAGGCCAACAGAGTTTTTAGCATCCCATGGTGTGCGACAGTGTTATACACATGCGTTAAGGAATATAATTTTTCTTATTAAGAGTGAAATTTTTGCATGCATCTAAGTCGCCACTGAACATTAGCTCCTTCAAACAAATCCTATCAAGAGTGTTATCAAGTCAATTATTAAAAATATCGAGTTAAGTGTCTATAAGGCTAAGCTCTTAAGGCAGTTAACTTCTTTCTTTTGGCATACTAGACTTTTCTGTACGCCCCACGGGGCATGATCGGTTTGCAGAATGCTTTATGATATTATCGCGCTACATCTGCAGGAGAAAAGATCTGGTCTCGAAACGCTAAGTAATAGCGCATTATTCTTAAAGCTTGAGTCTCGTTGCATCACTAAATCCTATGATAGTCTTCAGAAGCACGTAGTATACGGTTGAGTCGGTGTCAAATCCATACATCGCAATGTTGCTGTATGTGCGACGTTTTTTACGTTGGAAGATTTTTTTATACCCTTTTTTCATCTCAGACGACATCGTAGCCATCAGAGGCGCGATAATAAAGGACAATGATTTTTTCTTCTCATCGCATTTTGAGGTTGTCAGCCGTGCATTCTGAGATACACGATGCATGTTTGTGGTGGAGATAAGTTTTCAAATCCCAAAATCATACTTGCTTATGTGGTTATACTCGTAGTACGTACATGTTTGTAACACAAAACTGCAAGATGACAAGTCTAAATGACAAAGGAGAAACATAGTACAAACGTTAGAACCTTAACCGCCTCTCGAGAACGTACTATAAAGTATTACAGAACCTATTTGCATTGCATACATGTATACATGTTACAACACACATTTCTATAGTAAACGTACATATACCATGCACACATGGCATTCTTGTAAGACCAAACTGCGAGACGAAAGTCTATACATCAAGACAAAAACTTTGTACAAATGTAAGACCCAGAAAGCACAGGTAGTGTAAAGTAATACACAACCTATTTTCATTTCATATATGTATACATATTATAATAGACATTCCTGTGGAAAACGTACATAGAAAACATGCATATGGCTTGTTTGTATAAATTATAGTACATATCGCGAGCGAACTTTATATTTTATATTGCGGAAATTACGGAAGAAAAAAATAAAAGGTAAAATGTTGACAACTTGAACAGCCTTCGCGTTGCGTGGATGCAACAACTATTGTTTCTGAGATGCCATCAACTTCAACGAGAAGTCGCAGAAAAACCTCCTCGGCAACGCACAATCGTCATTCATCTTGGACGCTTTATATGGATCAACCGCAGCACCAGTGTGTTCTGTAAATGGTGACGAAGTTGGTTATCGTTCGCACCACTAGGTAGTTATCACGCTCGATCATGTTTACTCATCATTTATGTTTGTGAGAGTGTTACGCAGTTATCGCGGTTGATCATATTTTCTCATCATTGAAAATTGCAAGAGCATTCATTTTATTTTACATATTTACGAATTTTACTCCTTATGGGTAGGCAAACAAACGCAGAAACCAACGAGCTAAAAATGAAATAACACTAAGAAGTCAAAAAAGAAAAAGACGAACGTAGAAAAGAGCATAGGAAAATACATAAAAAGAAACAAAAGGCAAGGACGCCAGCGCAAAAAAGTAAAAAATCGAGGAGAAAAGAGAAAAAGCAAAAAAAAGAACGTAAAAAACAAAAGAATAAGGAAAACACGAAGCAAATAAAAAAAGCAAAAAAGTGAGAATGATGAGAACACAAAATAAAACCTAAATAGGAAAGAAAAGCGAAAGTAAAGGCGCGAGAGCACTTACCACGCACAAAAACATGCGAACATAGCTGTCGTACTTCGTCGTGCCGAGATCCGCTGACAGACCAGGAAAGATCACTAGACGGACTGATAGGCATTGACACAGCGGCAGGCGCAGGGTCGCCGAACGTCCACAGGAAACCGAGCATGCTCAACACATCATTACCACCTATACGCCGGTATAACTAATTTACCAAACAACCGAATCCGAGTAGCTATCCTATCTACGCATCAAATGTCGGCAAACTTTACCTCGCGACGCGGCATCTGCCTAAAACCTATACCTAACCTATCGGTGTATTTTACGTTGGTGAGCTCTTGCTTGCAACACTGCTCCGCCAAAAAGCAACCATGTCAACACCTAAAACGTGTCGGATACGGCTATGCTGTTGTCCTGGTGCTCCAGCATGGCTACCTAAAGCAAGACACACCGCCGAAGCTAAGCCATGGTGAGGAAGAAGAAAAATAAAAATGATGCGAGAAGTAATAAAGAGGAGGATGTTTTATAGCCGCACGGGCGAGGCATGGACCCTGCTGTGCATTCTACGTAAGAGAGATGCATTCTCCCGTGCAAGAGGGACCCGCCGTACTATATCATCATGAGAACGCGCGCCAAACTATATAGTCTACTCGTCCAGATCTCCGCCGCGAGAAACCGCGGACGCGTACATTGCAAGCTGCCAGCTCATCCGCCCGGCACGTAGAAACGCTACTGGTGAGACTCCACGCTGCCATATCGCTAGCGTCTGCGTAAACCCACGTATGTCTATAGCCTACGCTGTAAGATCGGCTGTAGCCCGGCCACAAAAATCGCGTATGTATATAGCCTATGCCGCCAGTTTGGTTGTAGACCGTAAAAAAATTCGTCCGGAAAGTATGCACGGTGCCACGTCACCAACGGACACGATAACCAGCGACCGTCTATATCCTACGGTTGAAGCTCACCTATAGGCCGCCCGCGAAAACCTGCGTACGTCAACAGCCTATACTGCGAAGACAGTTCTCCGCCACTAGAAACTGATTTCGTCCATCCCTTCAGACGCACCACGCCGTCTCTTGGTGGGGCCCTCTGCCTGGCGAGTGCGGAAGTGTGTCGCACTGGGAACTCCCCTCACAGGGTGCGGTCCTTCCCGCATACACTGACGATGGGCCTAGTTTGCGTGCGCGTCCCACCGGTCTACAATGCGGGATACAACGGTGCACAAGACACCAAGCCGTGGTGTAGAATCTTTCACACTGGCCCACCACGCGACCCGCCTAACGGGATAGCGGAGCTCCCTTGTGACGTTACTGTGTGCCGTTTTCGGCCTACATCCTAGAGTCGAAAATAATTAGGACGACGTGGATAGCATTTTTAGCGAAAATAATCTAGCGTTATTATTTACTCCTAATATCTCAAAACTTCGAAACATCAATTCCAATTGAAAACTCCCTCTATAAGCAAACTATTAAGTCTATTATTTTAAACATGATGAGGTTGAGCTACTCATAACCATTTATTTAAGACAAGTATAGTAGTGATGACAAATAGGTTTCGTAGAACTTCTTCATTACATTTGATCTTATCAATTGTAGAAATCTTTGCAATTTTTCTAGAGGATCATAATATTTTTCTTAAGATGGATAAAGGTTTTGAACAAAGTGCATCAAATCTCTAACTCTACTCTGATGGGGCCTAACAAAAGAAAGTGTATCCCTTATATAAATAGAAAACATAACTTACCTAAGCAAGGATTAAGAACAACGGGATACAAGATTGCACAAAAACTTTATTGAATAAGATCATTACATAAGACTCTACACATGCAAAAGTAACTTATCCAAGTTTAGAAGTTTGTAAGAACAAAACTTGAATAGATCACCAAAAGAAAAGAGAAAATACAGTTATCAAAAGAGAGTGTGTGAAATTGTTACATCCCCAAGTTTAAATATAAGAAAGGGTGAGTACTTTATCGTTGTCGTACGAATAACCTATGTTTTAATGGACATGGACCTTTGGTTCAATGAATACTTATTGATATGGTCTGGTGGTCGCTTTCCTAGAGAACTTGGATTTTCATGAGAGAGATTCGAGTTGGAAGGTTTTACTGGAGGCTCGTTGTTGAAGTGTTGAGTTAAAACAACCAAATTGCTTATGTAAGTATTTGCATGGTTTGGCACACACCATACATTTCATCATACAACGTCCAAGTCCCTACATAAATAACACATGGAATAAAAGAAAGCGATTCGTTGTACAAATAGAGTTCGTTCAGCCAACCGAAAAAAAAGGCATGAAGTACTATAGAGAACTATAGGCTAGGGAGTTTCAGAGGTAGATGAAATAAAAAAGAATTATAATACTCAAAGTTGCTCAGCTTCTCTTCCTCTCTTTTTTGTGTTTGGAAGTCCGGAGGAACAAGAAAGAGAAAATAGAAATTTGTTTTAGATTTTACCTCCTCTCTAGCCTCTTTACGACGATTGTTAACATTGTACCGGACCGTACCGGTGGTCGCTAAGTTTGCAGTAACTTCCTATTATGTTGATATTTGGCTCCGGGGGACAGTACGGGCATGCGGTATGAGTGGGTCTGCCCGTACCAACGTTTGTTAAACTTTATGTCTCCCTTTTACAAAAAATCAAAATTTTCCTTTTCTCAACCGCGAGGTGGTATGGACGGCTGGTACGGTCATGTTCAATCGAACGATTGGTCGTTAAGACCTCTGTGAGCTCCAAAACTAGATTTCCTTTATCAAACATTTCACATGCCTTTGCACATCTATTAAGACTTCGAAAATGATGGTAGAAATGTAATATAACACCAGTACTTTCGTTATAAATATGTTAGTGCATAAAATGGAGCAAGATTTACATTTTCCTTCTCCTCTCTTAATTATAGAGAAGCTTAACAAATGAAGTAAATCACTATTAGAGCAACAAATAAATTCTACCTTTTAAAAACTAGCCCAAGTCAACTCTAATAGCAAACATGCAAACACACAAAGCACCAATGCAACATGAATGTAACTAAACAAATTAAGACACAAATCTAAGAACGAGACCTACAAAATTCCAGGTTGTCTCCCAAGAAGAGATCAACTTAAAGCCATAAAGCTAGGCTACAAGCACGGAGACGAACCCTCTTGCGGTGCATCGACATCATATACATAAATAGGTCTTCACCTTTAAGCGCAATTGATGCACCAGGTGTTGTGACCATGTACTCTCATTTTTCTACCAAGAGAGGGTTAGAGATTTATGAGAAATATTTGAACCTTTACCTTGGAAACCACCGTGAGAGTACAATTTATAATATTGTTTTGGAGCTAGTAGTTTGGCTTATGGCAATGAACTTTCCTACACCTCATCGACAAAACAAAAGGCATGGCAAACAAATAATAAGGCATACAAGGTTCCATATTTGGCTCATCATCAATATTCCCAAAAAGAGTATTTAGGAAAATACTACTAGAATCATTAAAGATTTCTTTAGGACAATCATCAAGAATTCTAGAATCATATAAGTCCTCATTATCACTAGAGTCATATGCATCATAAGGCATAGAAAAAGGAGGTGTCATAGCGTCATATTTATACCATTATCCTTCATCATCATCATCATCATCATCTTCTTCTTCTTCTTCCTTCATAAGGGCAACCCACCCTAATCCAGCCTCATACTCCCCGCATGTGTACTTCTTATCAGACTTAGTTAATTCACAATTCTCTTTATCTATTTTGGGGGAGCTTGTCACGAGTATGAGATGTTCAACACAAGGTTTCTTGGTTTTAGGCTTCTTGGTTTTACCCTTCTTTCATGCATCAATGGTACAACAAGTGGAAGATGTGGAAGTAATAGTAGAGGGCTATTCCGCATTGTTAGTTGTAGTAGTTTTGATATGATGAAAGATTAGCTATAAAGATATTACTTTAGAAAGAACATTTCTAACTATGGTATCACCATAAGGAATTTCTCCTATACTACTTGTAACACCCCAAATCTTATAATCAAGATTATCAAGTTCTAATCACCCAAATTAGGGTTAACAAAAACTTTTATTAAGAAAATGAATTATGAATGCATGTGTGTTTGCATTAGTGTAGAATTGAGTGTATATGCCATGCTTGATTGTTCTAAATGTTGTGAAATGGTTTAAAGGTAAATGCCACATCATCTAGACCATTTACAAACAAAATCCAAAGAAAAAGAAATCAAATAAGAATAAATAAAGCAAATGGTCATTTTGACCATTTCAAACCACTAGGCCACTTTAGGTGTTTCTCAAAGAAGATTTCCAACAGAAACAATTCCACTTTTTTTCACCCCTTGCTAGACCAAGTAAAATTGTATCAAGGCCCACTTTACAAACTTACAAAAACATCTAGCAAATCAATTTAAAGGACATTTAAAAATTGAATCAAGTGTATGTGTTAAGATCCCACTTTTTTTTCAAAACCTACCAAATCAATTCACCTTGACCTCTCCAAGCAAACCTAGTCTCTCAAGCTTAATCTAAGATCACTCAAAAAATTTGAATCAAAAATTCCAAAGTATCTTTCATGCAGCCATTAACACAAACACCTTGTCTACACTAATTAAACCCCTGGCCTAACTTCACTGTTTTGTACAGTGATCATCGACCAAATGGTCCCCTCTTAACCCTCTAGTCCCCTCTGAGTCTAACCCAGCCCAGACCAATCCCCCCTTCACCGTGGAGCACAGTGGAGCGCCGCCCATTTGTGGTCATCACCGGCCGACCACGGCCAGCTCGCACCAGATAGCCCCGCGCCCAACCAGGATGTCCAGGAGCATCGCCACAGCCTACCGCCACCCACTGTCCTGGCCACAGCCCCAGCCGAGCCATGGACCACCCTATTTGTGCCGCGCACCGCCTCTCTGCACCGTGTCCAGAGCACGCCAGTGCGTCGTGCCCGACCAGCCCCGCCAGCTCGCGCCTTGCCCTCACCCTACACGCGCAGCCTCGCCATGATCACCGCACCCCGGCAGACACCCCCGTTCGCCGTCGCGCGACCCGTAGCTACCGCACGTCGCCGCAAACACTTCTGCCGCTGCGCGGATCAACGCACGCTCCCGACCGAACCACGCCACCCCACGCCGCGCCATTAAGTCCGTGAGAACCGCCAGGGAGCACCGCACCGTCCTAAGCCCTCGCCTATGCTGTTAGCCGCTTGTAGTGATGCCACCATCGAGCTCACCGCCGCACCGCTCGGTCCCCTCGCCGCGCTATAAAAGGAGGCCACCCCCGCCTCCATTCTCCGCACCACTCCACTCCCCACTCCTCACTGACCTTCCCCACTTATCCCCGGAGCAAGGCGAGCACTACCGCGCCAAAATTTCACCAGAGTCCGCCGCTGCTGGAGGAGAAGGGCGCCAGCGATTCCGACCACCCCAAGCCCTGCCATGACCGCGCCTCGCCTCGCCGTCGTCTACCAAGTCGTTTGCTCCCGTCGCCGACCCTAGCTGGAGCCCGGGTGAGCCCCGCGAGACCCCCACCACCGCGCTAGGTCACATTCCTCGTTGGAGCTGTTTGTCATCGACGATGACGCTCGGCCGTTGGATTAGAATAGGATCGCATGGCTCACATTCGCAGATACCGTTTCGGTTAAACTGTGTCACTGACTGGTGGCCCCCATCTATCAGTAGCCCGCTGTGATGTACAGTGTAGCTAGGAAAGCCCGTTTAGCTTTCCCGCGCAGCCCGAGAAATTCAAATCTGGATTTTCCAATTTACTTGAAATCCTATTATGTCCCTAGATTCAAAAATCAATTCAGAGAGTTTCACTTAACCAAATTGCATGATTCCAATTTTGTTAGAAAGGTAATTAAATTATCTATCCAAGCCTGTTGGATTTAAATCATTTGGAGTTAGATATATTCTTTAGTAAAAAGAATAAGACAGAGACTTTTGCAACTTCAAACATTTTTCAAAAATCAACCATAATAGCTTTTGAGTTGATTCCAACTCTCAAAAATCACATTTGACAATATATATCTGAATATGTAAAAATATTTAGGTTTGTGTGCAGTGACATTGGACTAGTACCAAAAGAATGCTATTAGGGCATTTCTAGTCACTATGAATCTATTTAAATAGTAATCTTAAACTTTATAAAATGTGACCAACCATTTAAATCGCATTCCCATGTATTAGAATATGTGGTGATGACATGTGTCCACATGATCCCATATTTTAATTGGAGAATATTAAATCTTAATTAATTTCATTGAGTAGAAATTACTTTTCTCAAATAAACTAAATAAAACTAGTTCTTTAATTCATGTGATGATTGTGATGATGCTAGATCATCAAGTGTGAGCCTCAGTGTGCTGAATAGACTTAGTTAACTATTGTTTGGTGATTTTGTACCCCATATTCATTTATAGACGGTAGTACCGACAAAGGATACGATGAGGAGGAGTTCTACGCAGAAGAAGAGGAGGAAAACTTCAATCACTGCACCAATCAAGGAAAGCCATCACTAATTGCAAGATTAACCCAAGCAATATGCATTAGGCATGCTTTGGTTATATACTTCCAAGCTTTACTCTTTTACTTTACCAAAGTTCTTTACTTTTAGTTAATGCTTTGTGAGGATTTGGAAAGTAGTATAGATAGCATAAAGAGTATAAAACTAGGACTATATTAGATGTCATTCTATGACATGAGATTGAAGACTAGCACCCTCATTAGTGAACACTCTTAACTTAGTGGCTAGTGCTAAGCATAAAACTTGATCACTTTAGATGGGAATACTTGGTGAAAATGCTTATGAAAACCTTGGAATGATGAGTCATTCTATTGAAATGTTTTGACATGTGTTGAGAAACACAAATGGATTTGATGATGAAAATTTTGAGGCATGAGCCTTAGCCCTTTATAAAAACTGATGGTTGGGTTCAGATGTGATACCATTCCAATTTTACCGTACGACCACAATACCTGAATTGGGTAAGGCTTAGCTAGAAGTTTATATGCATTAGTATGGGTTCCTTGGCGGAAGAGGTTTGAGCTGAGGTTACCTCTTGATGATGTCCACCTATGCAGTGCCCAGGATGGTAGATGGCCATGGCTGGGAGGCCAAGCTCAAAGGGGGGTGCCTATACTAGAGTGTGTAATTGAAAGTTTATGATTGATTATCCGCATACTAAGTATGATGATTTAGGGTTATCCCTGACGGATGTATCGAATTTTGTGGTGAAAGTTTACCACCTCTGCAGAGTGTCAAACTATTCGGATAGCCATGTCCACGGTCATGGACAGTTGGAGTGGCTATACTGTTCCATCGTCAGATGTTTTCAAAATGACTTATGAAGTGAACGATGATTTTGACTTGACCACAACAGGGTTGTGAATATGAAAACTAGGTTCCCAACTTAAAGTGATTTAGAACATGCACTTAGTTTTCTTTACTTCTGAACTCAGTTTAGATAAATATGGCTTTTTGCCAATAAACTTAGAGCTTAGGATTCCTACTAGAACTACCTTACTTGTTAGTGCTAGTTTGAGAGTACTTAAAGCGTACTCATGGCTTTGTCCCTAGCTATTCCCGTGGCCAGACTATGAGGAGGAGTATCAGGAAGATGGACAACAGGACGGCTATGACAACTAGGATCATCTCCCATCGTCAGCATTGCCTGTGACACTGAAGATGGAGCCCGCAGCAACACTTATTATTCCGCTGCTTGTTTGTATTAAGACTGGATCATGAGATCCTTTATTTGTGAAAGACCTTATTATGGTTTGTAAT
Organism: Avena sativa; assembly: GCA_916181665.1. Classification (NCBI taxonomy): domain Eukaryota; kingdom Viridiplantae; phylum Streptophyta; class Magnoliopsida; order Poales; family Poaceae; genus Avena; species Avena sativa. The sequence continues at coordinate 693,962,104 of OV702289.1, forward strand.
TGATGATGTACTGTGATATCCAATCTGTTATGTCTCACAAAAATGGTAATCCTGGGATTGTGATGTATGGCATAACAGGCATCTGGGATTAAAAATCTGGGTGTTGACAAGTTGGTATCAGAGCCATCCTGACCATAGGAGACCCTAGTTAGAATGGACGTCCGAACAAAAACTTAATTTCAAAACCAAAGAAGTGAGTATTTATGAAAACCTATTCCCACTCTTATCCTTGATTCTTTCAAAAAAATCATGTTCCTCAAAAAGTCTTACATTACTACATAAAATTTGACACACTTATCACCTCACTAACTTACTCATCCTAAATTCTTATAGATGGAAGTTCAGTATTGCAAGTTCTACCAATTGTGCAATGGAGGTCAGCTGATCTTTGAGAGGGATCTTGATGCACTGTCAGAGTATCTTGAGCGCCCGCATCCGGAATTCTTCGGGGCACAACTCAAGGATTTCCCAGGAGGAGATCTACAATGGCTGATGGTTGCAGATCTCAGAGGCAAGATGGAAGCACCCCTTTCTGAGAAGATTCAATTCACCGTGCGAGAGAATAACTGGCTAGATGGATTAGCCAGGGCTATGCATGAAGCTCTTGCTTGTCTGTGTGGGCAAAACATCAACTTGATCCAGGGAACTCGCTTTGCGCACTTCGCAAGGCGTGATTCAATGGGAATGTCATTGGAGATGCCAAGTCACCCAGAGATGAAGCGCCGAGTAGAGAATCTTGACTTCCTGTTGTATGATAGACAGAAGGAATTGGACAATGCTTGAGCCTACGCCAACCATAACCTTGCCATTGCCGCCAAGAAGGACCAGACTCTCACCATGCTCGTCAAGGATCGCCAATCACTTCGTCATCAACGCGAAAAGAAGGATCGCACCATCGCTCGTATTCGCAAGAAGGTGGCCGACCTCGAGAAGACCATCCATGAGCAAGAAGTCCAGCTTGAAGCAAAGGAAGAGGAAGAAGGTGAAGACATCCGGGGAGATATTCACTCGTCCCTCAGTGATGACAACGACTACCTAGAGGATGATGCCATGGATTTCTACACTCATGATGATGACTCCGACTTCATTGAAGATGAGTAGATGCACTTGATCACTACCGTAGGAATGAGTTGTATCAGTCCCACTGTATCTTAGTTCACATAATGGTTCTTAAAACCATCTGTTTTCTATTTATGTTGTGGTGTGTGTTTGTATTTTGTGCTTGAATGAATGAATGAGAAGGAGTTAGTTTGCAAAACTTGAGTTCAAACTCAAAGTTTAAAGATTTTGAAAACAAAACCATGAACCTTAGAACTTTCCCTCTTACCTCATTATCTATCTCAATCTTCAGATGACTTGTGGAAACCAAGGAGGAAGCAGCTCATCGCAGGACCAGATGTTGCAGATTCTATAATTGCTAGTTTCCGACTGTGAAGCTAGTAGAGCCAAACACCAATCCAACCTAGCCACTCTTCAACAGATAGCTCAGATGGTCCACAATAATCAAGGCCATGGAAATCAGGATCATCATGGATCCAAGCTTAAGAACTTTCAAAATACCAATCCCCCTATCTTTAACAAATCTAAGGATCCCTTAGATGCTGATGACTGGCTGCAAACCATGGAGAATAATCTGGAAGTCGCGGGAGTTGACGTGAACGAGAAGGTCTTGTTTGACACCCATTATCTGGCAGGAGATGCAAGAGCCTGGTGGAATAGCACCCGTACTATGAACCACGGTCAGATCATGACTTGGGAAGCTTTCAAGATCAAGTTCAGCCGCACCCATGTGCCGCAAGGTTTAGTCACTAGGATGAGAGATGAGTTCAAGGAACTGAAGCAAGGAAGGATGACGGTAGTTGAGTACCATGACAAATTTCTGTCCCTTGCTAGATATGCCCCTGATGAGATCAACACTGAAGCCAAGAAGAAGGAAAGGTTCTTGAATGGACTGCATGATGAGATGCAGACTGTGTTGGTCAACATCCGCTTTGAAGACCTAGAGGAATTAGTCGACTCTGCCATCTAGATGGAAGGGAAGATCAACAAAGCCAATGACAACCGCAAGCGCAGAATGATGCATCAGACTGGGTCCCACAATACCCAGAAGTATCGCCCCAACCCGTCTGCAGGATATGCCCCAAGAAATAATAGACCCCCGATGTCTCGTCCAAGCTACCCCAATCATAGCGGAGGAAATTTGAAGTCTGGAGGAAACCATAAAAACAACCCCGGCAACTCCAACAACTTCAACCGTGCACCGCCCAAGTCCAACAACAACAACGACAACAACAATACTGCCCCAAGGACTGGAAGCAATGTCGTGCCTGTTGCAGCCAAAGACAAGTCCTAGATTACTTTCTTTGATTTTGGAGTCAAGGGTCACTACTCCAACGAGTGTCCCAAGAAGATCGCAGCCACCACCAATGTGAATGCCCCAGCTCAGCAGCAGCGCCGTGTTCAGCCTGGAAGAAGATTTTCCCCAGGGAATTCGCTCAACCGCAATGGTCGTCTGTTCCACATGAATGCTGAAGAAGCCCAGGAAGCACCCAATGTCGTGCTGGGTATGTTTTCTGTTAACTCAGTACTTGCAAGAGTGTTGTTTGATTCTGGAGCATCGCACTCGTTTGTTACCGAAGAATTTGCATGCACTAGTAAGATTCAACCAACCAAATTGAAGCATGTTATGATAGTTCAAATACCTGGTTCAACCACCAAAGCTAGAAAAATTTGCAAGGTTGTGCCTATCATAATCCATGGAATAGATTTTTATGCCAATCTAATAGTACTTGGAACCAAAGGTTTGGAAGTAGTACTAGAAATGGATTGGATGTCGAAACATAAAGGATTGATCGACTGTGCTAAGAAATCCATAACCATGACCAGTAGCTCTGGAGTATCAGTAGAGCATATATCAAAAACATTGCCTCGTCAGTTCAAATGCAACAAGAGTCTAGCCCAACCAACCATTGACCAAGTCAGAGTAGTCTATGAATACCTCGACATATTCCCAGATAAATTGCCCGGTATGCCCCTAGATCGAGATATCGAGTTCATCATTGAACTGATTCCTGGAAGTGGACCCATAGCTCAGAGATCTTATAGTATGAACCCATCGAAACTAGTGGATCTGAAGAAGCAACTTGATGCTATGCTGGAGAAAGGTTTGATTCAACCAAGCACATCGCCATGGAGATCGCCTGTTTTGTTTCTCGACAAGAAAGATGGAGGTAACCATTTGTGCACGGATTACCAGAAGCTGAATGATGTCACCATCAAGAACAAGTACCCACTGCCCAAGATAGAGGATATGTTTTATCAGTTGACTGGTGCTAGAGTGTTCTCTAAGATTGATCTTAGGACTGGTTATCACCAACTCAAAATTCGTTCAACGGATATTCCAAAGACCGCCTTTACCACCAGATATGGATTGTATGAGTATACGGTCATGTCTTTTGGATTAACCAATGCCCCCTCTTATTTCATGAATCTCATGAATAAGATCTTTAAGAATTTTCTGGATAAGTTTGTTGTTGCTTTTATCGACGATATTCTTATCTATTCCAAGTCATAAGAAGACCATGAGCAACACCTGAGAACCATCCTTTAAACCCTTAGAGAGTATCAGTTGTATGCCAAGTTTAGCAAATGTGAGTTTTGGCTGAAAGAAGTAGGATTCCTCGGACATATTGTGTCGGCGGGAGGAGTCGCTGTGGATCCCGCCAAGATCAAAGATGTTGAAGAATGGGAAGCCCCAACCACTCAAACCCAAGTCCGTGCATTTCTCAGATTAGCAGAATATTACCGCAAGTTCATTGAAGGATTTTCGAGCATCGCAAGACCGATGACCCAATTGTTGAAGAAAGACAAGAAGTTTGAATGGACCGAAAAATGTGAAGCAAGTTTTCAAGAGCTCAAGAAGAGATTGATTTCAGCCCCAATCTTGATTGTGCCAGATATCAAGAAGCCTTTTGATGTGTATTGTGATGCATCCAAGATTGGTCTCAGATGTGTGTTGATGCAAGAAGGCAAAGTCATAGCATATTTGTCAAGACAACTGAACCAGCATGAGAAAAACTACCCTACCCATGATCTTGAACTAGCAGTTGTAGTTTTAGCTCTGAAGACATGGCGCCATTACCTTATGGGTAACCGCTGTGAGATTTATTCGGATCACAAGAGTTTGAAGTATATTTGCACCCAGAAGGAGTTGAATATGAGTCAAAGGAGATGGATAGAGTTAATCAAGGATTATGGCCTTGACATTCACTATCACCCCGACAAAGCCAATGTGGTAGCGGATGCTCTTATCAGATTGCCGTGTAGATTAAACACCATGATCAAAGAAGCCCAGCCAAGTTTGCATGAAGAGTTGGAGCAGTTTAGAACTAATCTAGTTAGCAAAGGATTTTTAGCTAGCATTGAACTTCAACCCATGTTGATCAGTCGGATCAAGGAAGCCTAGAAGGAAAATGCATGTATCGACAGAATCAAACGTCGTATTGGTACAGGAAAGGTACCTGGGTTCACCGAAGATGAAGAAGGAGTTTTGTGGTACAAAGGATGTATCTGTGTGCCAGTAGATTCCGAGTTGAAGCAAGTTATCATGCAAGAAGATCATGATACTTTATTCTATCCACCCCGGAGGAACGAAGATGCATCAGGATTTGAAGGAGCAATTTTGGTGGCACAAGATGAAGAGAGAAATCGGAAGCTACATAGCCAAGTGTGATATTTGTTAGAGAGTCAAAGCGGAACATCAGAGACCCGCAGGACTGTTGCAACCATTGCAGATTCCGAAATGGAAATGGGATTCCGTCGGAATGGACTTTATCGCCGGTTTGCCTACTTCTAGTAGGGGAAATGACTCTATTTGGGTCATAGTTGATAGACTATCCAAGGTATCCCATTTTATAATTGTCAAGACAACCTACTAGAGTTTGAAGCTAGCAGGGTTATACATTGCTAGAATCGTCAGTTTGCATGGAACCCCCAAGACCATAGTATTGGATCGAGGAACCAAATTTACCTCGAGATTTTGGCAGAAAGTCCAAGAAGGATTAGGAACCAAGTTTAATTTCAGCACAACTTATCACCCGCAAACCGATGGACAAACTGAAAGAGTCAACCAAATCTTAGAAGATATGTTGAGAGCTTCTGTGTTAGAGTATGGATCAAAATGGGAAGATTGTCTGCCTTCTGCAGAATTCTCATACAACAACAGTTATCAAGCCAGTTTGCAAATGGCCCCATTTGAGTTCTTATATGGAAGGAAGTGTCGTACCCCCTTGAATTGGTCACAAGTAGGAGAGAGTCAGATTTTGGACCCGACATCCTACAAGAAGCCGAAGAGAAGGTTCACAAAGTCCGTGAGCACCTCAAGACTGGCCAATCTAGGCAAAAGAGTTATGCCTACAAGAGACGTAGAGACCTGACTTTCAATGTTGGAGATTTTGTGTATCTCAAAGTGTCGCCGTTGAAAGGAATGCAGCGTTTTTAGCTGAAAGGAAAGTTAGCCCCCAGATATATTAGACCCTTCAAGATTCTGAATTGCCGAGGAGAAGTATCTTATCAACTGGAGCTGCCAGAGGAGATGTCAGTCATCCATAATGTGTTCCATTTCTCGTTACTTCGCAAATGCTTAGAAGTTCCGGATAAGACCGAAGTTTTCAAGAACATCGATCACCGAGCCATTGATATCAACAAGGATCTGACGTATCATGAAGTACCCATTCGTATCTTAGAAGAAGCTTTCAGAACCACTAGGACCTAGAGTATCAAGTTTCTCAAGATCCAATGGAGCAACCATATTGAAGAAGAAGCTACCTGGGAGCAAGAAGATTACATTAGGACTGAGTTTCCAGATCTCTTTAGTTCCTAGTTTTTCATAAATCTCGGGACGAGATTTTGTTTAAGGAGGGAAGGTTTGTAACACCCCAAATCTTCTAATCAAGATTATCAAGTTCTAATCACCCAAATTAGGGTTAACAAAAACTTTTATTAACAAAATGAATTATGAATGCATGTGTGTTTGCATTAGTGTAGAATTGAGTGTATATGCCATGCTTGATTATTCTAAATGTTGTGAAATGGTTTAAAGGTGAATGCCACATCATCTAGACCATTTACAAACAAAATCCAAAGAAAACAAAATCAAATAAGAATAAATAAAGCACTAGGCCACCTTAGGTGTTCCTAGCAGAAGATTTCCAACAGAAACAATTCTACTTCTTTTCACCCCTTGCTAGACCAAGTAAAAGTGCATCAAGGCCCACTTTACAAACTTACAAAAACATCTAGCAAATCAATTTAAAGGACATTTGAAGATTGAATCAAGTGTAAGTGTTAAGATCCCACTTTTTTTAAAACCTACCAAATCAATTCACCTTGACCTCTCCAAGCAAACCTAGTCTCTCAAGATTAATCTAAGATCACTCAAAAAATTGAATAAAAAATTCCAAAGTATTTTTCATGCGGCCATTAACACAAACACCTTGTCTGCACTAATTAAACCCCTGGCCTAACTTCACTGTTTTGTACATTGATCATCGACCAAATGGTCCCCTCTTAACCCTCTGGTCCCCTCTGAGTCTAACCTAGCCTAGACCAATCCCCCCTTTGACGTGGAGCACAGTGGAGCGCCGCCCATTTGTGGTCATCGCCGGACGACCACGGCCAGCTCGCATCATATAGCCCCGCGCCCAACCAGGATGTCCAGGAGCCTCGCCATAGCCTACCGCCACCCCTGTCTAGGCCACAACCCTAGCCGAGCCATGGACCACCCTAGTCATGCCGCGCACCACCTCTCTGCACCATGTCTAGAGCACGCCAGTGCGCCATGCCCAACTAGCCCCGACAGCTCACGCCTTGCCCTCACCATGCACGCGCAACCTCTCCATGATCACCGCACCCCAGCAGACACCCCCGTTCGCTGCCGCGCGACCCGCAGGTGCCGCACGCTGCCGCAAACACTTCTGCCGCCATGTGGAGCACCGCACGCTGCCGACCAAACTACGCCACCCCACGCCGTGCCATTAAGTCTGTGAGAACCGCCAGGGAGCACCGCACCGTCCTATGCCCTCGCCCATGCCATTAGCCACCTGTAGCGACGCCACCGTCGAGCTCACCGCTGCACCGCTCGGTCCCCTCGCCATGCTATAAAAGGAGGCCACCCCCGCCTCCATTCTCCACACCACTCCACTCCCCACTCCTCACTAACATTCCCCACTTCTCCCCGAAGCAAGGCGAGCACCACCGTGCCGGAATTTCACTGGAGTCCGTCGCTGCTGGAGGAGAAGGGCGCCAGCGATTCCGACCACCCCAAGCCCTGTCGTGACCGCGCCTCGCCTCTCCGTCGTCTACCAAGTCGTTTGCCCCCACCGCCGACCCTAAATGGAGCCCAGGTGAGCCCCGCGAGACCCCCACCGCCACGCTAGGTTACATTCCTCGCCGGAGATGTTCGTCATCGACGATGACGCTCGGTCGTTGGATTAGAATAGGATCGCACGGCTCAGATTCACTAATACCATTTCGGTTAAACTGTGTCGCTGACTCGTGGCCCCCATCTGTCAGCAGCCCGCTGTGCTGTGCAGTGTAGCTGGGCCTGCCCGTTTAGCTTTCCCGCGCAGCCCAGTGAATTCAAATATGGATTTTCCAATTTTGTTGAAATCCTATTCTGTCCCTAGATTCAAAAATCAATTCAGAGAGTTTCACATAACCAAATTGCATGATTCCAATTGTGTTAGAAAGATAATTAAATTAGCTGTCCAAGCTTGTTGGATTTAAATCATTTGGAGTTAGATATATTCTTTAGTAAAAATAATAAGACAGAGACTTTTGCAACTTCAAACATTTTTCAAAAATCAACCATAATAGCTTTTGAGTTGATTCCAACTCTCAAAAATCACATTTTACAATATCTATCTGAATATGTAAAAATATGTAGGTTTGCATGCAGTGACATTGGACTAGTACCAAAAGAATGCTATTAGGGCATTTCTAGTCACTTTAAATCTATTTAAATAGTAATCTTAAACTTTATAAAATGTGACCAACCCTTTAAGTCACATTCCCATGTATTAGAATATGTGGTGATGACATGTGTCCACATGATCCCATATTTTAATTGGAGAATATTAAATCTTAATTAATTTCAGTGAGTAGAAATTATTTTTCTCAAATAAACTAAATAAAACTAGTTCTTTAATTCATGTGATGATTGTGATGATTCTAGATCATCAAGTCTGAGCCTTAGTGTGCTGAATAGACTTGGTTAAGTATTGTTTGGTGATTGTGTACCCCGTATTCATTTATAGACGATAGTACCTTCCAAGGATACGAGGAGGAGGAGTTCTACCCCGAAGAAGAGGAGGAAAACTTCAACCACTTCACCAATCAAGGCAAGCCATCACTAATTGCAAGATTAACCCAAGCAAGATGCATTAGGCATGCTTTGGTTATATACCTTTGATTATACCCATCCCAAGTTTTACTTGCAAGATTTACTCTTTTACTTTACCAAAGTTCTTTACTTTTAGTTAATGCTTTGTGAGGATTCAGAAAGTAGTATAGATAGCATAAAGAGTATAAAACTAGGCCTATAATAGATGTCAATATATGGCATGAGATTGAAGACTAGCACCCTCATTAGTGAACACTCTTAACTTAGTGGCTAGTGCTAAGCATAAAACTTGATCACTTTAGATGAGAATACTTGGTGAAAATGCTTATGAAAATCTTGGAATGATGAGTCATTCTATTGAAATGTTTTGACATGTGTTCAGAAACACAAATGGATTTGATGATGAAAATGTTGAGGCATGAGCCTTAGCCCTTTATAAAAACTGATGGTTGGGTTCGGATGCGATACCATTCCAATTTTACCGTACAACCACAATACCTGAATTGGGAAGGCTTAGACGGAAGTTTATATGCATTAGTATGGGTTCCCTCGTGGAAGAGGTTTGAGCTGAGGCTACATCTTGATGATGTGCACCTGTGCAGTGCCCAGGATGGCAGATGGACATGGCTGGGAGGCCAAGCTCATAGGGGAGGTGCCTATACTAGAGTGTGTAATTGAAAGGTTATGATTGATTATCCGCATACTAAGTATGAAGATTCAGGGTTATCCCTGACGGATGTATCAAATTTTGTGGTGAAAGTGTACCACCTCTGCAGAGTGTTAAACTATTCGAATAGCCACGTTCGGTCATGGATAGTTGGAGTGGCCATACTGTTCCGTCGTCAGATGTTTTCAAAATGACTTATGAAGTGAATGATGATTTTGACTTGACCATAACAGGGTTGTGAATATGAAAACTAGGTTCCCAACTTAAAGTGATTTACAACATTTACTTAGTTTTCTTTACTTCTGAACTCAGTTTAGATAAATCTGTCTTTTTGCAAATAAACTTAGAGCTTAGGATTCCTACTAGAACTACCTTACTTGTTAGTGCTAGTTTGTGAGTACTTAAAGAGTACTCGTGGCTTTGTCCCTGGATATTCCCGTGGCCAGACTATGAGGAGGACTATCAGGAAGATGGACAGCAGGACGGCTACGATAACTAGGATCATCTCCCATCGTCAGCATTTCTTGTGACACTGAAGATGGAGCCCGCTGCTATGCTTATTATTCTGCTACTTGTTTGTATTAAGGCTAGATCATGAGATCCTTTATTTGTGTAAGACCTTATTATGGTTTGTAATGGATGATGTACTATGATATCCAATCTGTTATGTCTCGAAAAAATGGTACTCCTGGGATTATGATGTATGGCATAACAGGCATCTGGATTAAAAATTCGGGTCTTGACACTATTTTCATCTTTGGAAAATTCATTGATCAAAATCTCTAGATTAGTAGGGAGCGGTTTTTCCTTATGCACAATATCAACATGCCATTGATGAAATTTATTATTCATTATGTTCAAAAGCTCTCAAGCTTCATCCATAGTTTTTTGATCGAAAGAACCATGCGACGTCATGTCTAACTTAGCTTTAGATTAAGGATTTACATAAAATATTTTCAACGATAACCGACTAGGCAAACCATGAGGTGGACAATGACGCAACAATTTTAAGAACCTATTATAGGATGGTATTAATTCTTCATTGTTGCTTTGCTTGAAAGTCATGATATCAAACCTACACTCATAATTTTTATTTTGTGGAGAATAATAATCAATAAATGAATTTGAGGTACCTTGCCATGATCTGAAATCTCCTGCAGGTTCTGAGTATAACCATTCTTTAGCTTTCCCTTTCAATGAGAATGAGAACAATATAAATTTCAGCTCATTATCTGTCCAAATTGTCAATATCACCATAGAACACAATGCGGAGAAGTTCTCAATATGCTTATATGTATTATTCTCTAGATCTCCTGCAAAAGCATCTCTCTCAATGATCTTTATTAGTCCGGGATTAATTTCATAACTCTCCGATGTGACAGCAAGCTGCGAAATAGGTGAACATGAATAATCACTATTGAAAGTACCATTCTCCCCATGATTATTTTGTGTCATAGTTCCAATCTTCTTGTATTTTCGATTAAGACAATAACAAGACTAGCAATAAAATATTAACTAACCCTTTTGTTCTTTTCAAATAAATAAAAGTAGTAAGATATAGCAACAAACGGAAATAAACTATGTGCGAGTGGGAAGGTAATAACTAAACGCTTTTGTTCCCTGCCAACGTTGCCAATTTGATGACTAGGTTCCTATGTCAATAACAAGGTTATTGCAGTAATTATAGCAGCAAATATTTATAAGGAAGTTCGTCCTAGGGAGGCTTTGCAAATGGAAATAACACATCCTGCAACTACGTTGTCAAGTGCACTCATGTTCACACCCAAACCGTGGTTTGGAAATATACTATTCTATAAGTTACTCGAATAGCAATATTTGAGAGAGGTTTAAAGTAACTAATAAAAGAACTAAACAAGAATAGGGTAAAATAAAACTGAAAATAAACAAGAGGGATTGTAGTTATGGGATTGAATAAATAAAGGTGGTGTCTAGGCTTTCGGTCTCACTAGTACTAGAGAGGCAACTATGTAGCCATCTATTGGACTTACATAAGATACATCATTAGATAAATAAATGATCCCCAATGATTCTAGGTTATCATGTGTGTGTACTACGTAGATTCTCGTGTCGTTGTTACCCGCGCGAGTTAATAGTACACTCCGGATCAAAGGATCACGTGAACTCATCTCTCTAGTCCTTGTCACTATAAGAGAGAGTAATATAATTGATAAATCTACAAAGTCTAGGGTTTCATACTAGATCATACCTCAACCTAGAACCAGAAATATTACCCAAACATAGATGAATGATAACACAAAGAGTAATCCATTGAGATCATCGTCACATTCAATCTTACAAATACTAAATACAAGAGAGAGGGAGATGGAGGCATGATGGAGACGGTGATGAAGCTAGTGTCGGGTGCGTGGTGGTGATGGCATCCTAATCCTCCTATTATTGCTTGGATCGTGTGGAGATGTTGATGGAGATCTAGATCTTGATGGAGTTGTGGCGGCTATGGACGAGGCACGGTGGTAGGGCTCCTCCGTGGATGTCTATGGAGAGGGTGCCTTCTCCCTTGGGTCCTCACCTCTTTATATAGGCCCAGGAGGGCCCCAATTTCCCCTCCTATGTTTATTATGATCTAAGGAAGGTCTAGAAACAAATGAGAGGCAAAACAGTGAAAACGCGTCGGTTCTAGGGTTTTCATTCACCCAGAACCTGTGGTATGGGCGAGCGGTACGACCATCCACACTCGTACCAGTGGTCATTAAGCTTGCAGATACTTTTCGTATTTTGCGTTTCTTTATACGAACTACATCTTGGGTGTTCTTAGACTCGTTAGATTCGTATGGACGAGAGCTACAATACCATGGACTTGGATCTTTATTTGGAGTTGATGTAAAATGCCACTTTTTCCACCCCTCATATCACTAAGTCTGGTCTCTACAACCCTTCCATATTGCATGCTCTTGGCTCCTCTTGGCATGCTTTATCCATTATTGTCCTGTAACACCTACACACATGTCAAAGACAAGGAAAGGTAATAAAATCCTACTAAAATTAATAGTTGTGCAACTATCATATGAAAATGATTGAGAACTAGTAAGCATGGATAATAGGCATAGTTGTAGCTAGATATAGCATGAGATGAGTGGCAATATGAGTATTTTGTATGCATACATATGTCTCGTAATTGCACTCGTCGGTACGTATGCCTTATCACGTGGTCGTACAAAGAGGGTCCATACAACTTCAACTTGCAATGACGATGGTATCCACTACAACACTTATGAGCGTGAGAAATATTTGAAGACAAAAATAGTGGCATCACGACCAGCGGAGAGCACTTGACAAACAAAATGAAGATACTAGAGGACTATAATCATTATGGTCACATAAAATAGGTTATTGAGTTGAGCTATAACAACAAGACTAGTGATCGATCTGTGGTTCTATTCAAGTGCTATTGCTATGACAAATGTCCAAACTAGAAAAGAAGCCCCAATGATTGGAATTTCATATTGATTAATAGTACTACTGAGTGGTACAAGGAGTAACCATATATTTTTGTAACTAAAGCTTATAAGATAATATTCTTGGATGACAGAGATAATAATGACTGGCAATATGTGCAAAAGTTCGCGGCAAGGAGCAACTATGATGTGAATAAGTGTGACAAGCTTATCACCATAGATGCTGCCCACCAAGATGATCCTAGTGGTTGTATGGTAACTGACCTGGCTGACATCAATCAAAATTTGATGGCTAGAGGTGGCTCTGCGTATGATGGACAAATAGATTTCACTACCGAGTTTAGTGTAGTCGATAAAGATATGAATAAATGGGATCTAGCTAATGAATATCAGGACATGTATGATGAATGGCATGGGGAAGCAGATCCAACCCAGTCAGAATATGTGGATCTAGAACGTGGCGGTCCTAAAAGCGACGATGGTGATGATTAGACTTATTTTTCAAGTTATGCAATGAGATGACGAAAAATGATTTGTTTTGGTTTTCTATTCATAAAATATATGATAGGCATGATGACATTTTCCTATTAGATTGTAATTCTAGACTAATTTTTTCCCGTATAAATTGGATTAAGCTTAATTTGACAAGTGCAAACATATGTAGAATATGTTCACTTGGCATGCAATAGATATTGTAACATCCCATCTTTTACACCCATGCTTGTGTAGTTAGAAGTATAGAAAATTAGGGGAAAGTAAAACTTGTAGGGTTTTGCTTGCTTATGATGCTTGCTTAGTTTTAATGCATGATCAACTGTGTTGCCATGTTCTTCTTGTTACTTTCCATGCTAGTGATTCCTTGCTTGATTACATGTTTAGGATTGTTAGACCAATGCTTGGTAACTTCTAGACACACCCCTTTGTTTGAATTTTGCAAACTAGAGCAAACTCCTAAAAAATTGGCTAAGTCATTAATAGCTTAACAAGTTAAATTTTTGGGTGATTATTGTGAGCTAGCTATAAATCCTTTTGGCCATGCAAATACATAGAGTTGTACTTTGTTATGAGTACTTCAAATCCCACCCCTAACCCTGGTTAAACCATAACCCTAAGCCACTTGCATGCAAGTATTTCCTTCACTAGTTGAAACATATGCTTTGGTCACCTTATTTTTGGCCAACTTTGGAGAGTTATTGCAAATCTTTGGGATTGATCCAGGAAGCATACATGGCTTTTAGATGCTCACTAGTCATCCCTCTTTGATCCCCAACCCTTCCCCTAACCATTGGAGGCTTGTGCTCAAGGTGGTCATCAAGCAAAGACAGCCTCGTGGCCACCATCCCCTAGATCCCTCCAAAACCTCTCTCCCTCTCCACACTTGTTGCACCCATGCACCTGGCTCTGGCACGACACAAATGTGCCAACACACTCCCCTGCACCACCCTAGCTCGCCCATGCAACCAGCCCGACCCGTTGGAGAGAACGGCAGGCAAGATCGAGTTGACCTTGCTCGACCAGTCCACAGTCACGCATGCCTCCCTTCTGCCACGCCTGGGCCCGCACAGCCACGTGACACTTCCCCAGGCACCGTCCTCTCCCCTTCCCTCATTCACCCGCGGCCCCCGCTACCCCCCACCAGAGCTGGCCATGTTGCCGTAGACATGGCGCGCGCGCCCGCTCTACCCCGCCTTCTGGTGCATTTCGATGCCGCCGAACGTAGACAGAGACCTCTCCGCTCACTCACAACCACCCCACATCGATAATAGTACTGCGCTCCGTCTCTCCCAAGCCCAGGTGGACATGACCGCATGTTTACACCCCGCGTGCACCGTCCCCATCAAACCACCTCGTGCCCTCCCGAGGCCACGCGCCCAGAAACCCGTGCTTGAATGCTCCCACCCGCGCAGAGATGCTCCCCGCCGCCGCACGCAGCCAACCCGCGCCTCACAGCCCTCTCACCACGACCCCTGCACCCGGCACCCTGTGGGTGCCTCCACTCACGGTTAAAACACCCGAGCCTCCCCAGCTCTCGCCAACCGCTCCACTTCGTCCCCCATGCACCTCCACACCACCCCTAGAGTAGAGGCAAGCTCGCTCGGCCTCTGCTGCCCCCACCGCTCGCTGTACCACCATAGCTCCGAAGGAGTACGGTGAAGGTTGCTGTCGAGGCTGACCCTCTCCCCTCTGTTTCTTCCCACCGCCATGCTCGCCTCATGTGCACTATCCTAACCCACCTCCGTTTTGCCCAGGAACCACCTGGAGGATTGTCTTCGAGGAGGCGTGGTCACCGGAGCTCCATGAGCCTGTTCGCGACCGCGTCTGGAACCGACCCTCTCTGTCGCACCTTGTTCGAGCCCCCGCCACCTGCCACGTCGAACCCCACCTTCATCGGACCTTCTCCACCCCTGGGTAAGCCTCCTCGACCACCTCCCTGAGTAGCTAGGGTTTCGTTCGTCAGTAGCTCATCCTAGCAAGGACGACGAGCAGCAGCCGTTGGATTCGCTTTAGATCCAATGGCCTAGAGCCCTATATACCCTTTCACGTGCCCATTCACTGACACGCAGGGCATTGATACGTCCAAAACGTATCTACTTTCCCGAACACTTTTGCTAATGTTTTTCCTCTAAACTTGTGTGATTTGGATACAACTAACACGGACTAACGCTGTTTTTAGCAGAATTACCTTGGTGTCTAGTTTTTGTGCAGAAAATCAACTATCAGGAAAAATCCCGGAAAATATCCCAAAAATCCTATTTCACCAGAAGACTCACGGAGCCAGAAGACGAGATGGAGTAGGGCCATGAGGGGCCCACACCACCTGGCCACGCGGGCCAGGCCAGGCCGTGCCTGGGGGTGGTGTGGCCGCCTCGGTTGCCTCCTCGGCCTCCCTCTTCGGCTATAAGTTGCCTCTTGACCTAAAAACCAAGGGGGGTTCGACGTTTTTCCAGAAAGAGTTCCGATGCGCTGCCACCACCAGATTCCGCGATTCGGAACCAGAAACTTCATTCTGCCACCCTGCCGGGACGAGGAATTGGAGGAGATCATCGTCATCATCATCACCATCGCTTCTCCATTGACCATCCATGTTTCCCCCATCTATGAGTGAGTAATCTCCTGTTGTAGGCTATGGGGAGGTAGGGATTGGATGAGATCGTTCATGTAATGGCATCAGATTGTTAGGGCATGGTGCCTAGTATCTATTATTAGTGATTTTTGACTTTGTTGCAACTTGTTATGCTTAATGCTTGTCACTAGGGCCCGAGTGCCATGATTTCAGATCTGAACATGTTATTGATTCATTATGATAGTATTGTTTATGGTCTTACCTGCAAGTTGTATACACATATTGTTGTCCGGAACCAAAGGCCCTGAAGTGACAGCAATCGGGATAACCGGAGGGAATGGCTTTGATGTGAGGATCACATGTGTTCACGGAGTGTTAATGCTTTGCTCCGGTGCTCTATTAAAAGGAGCACCTTAATTGCCAGTAGTTCCCTTGAGGCCCCGCTACAAACGGGCTGGCAGGACAAAATAAGTTGTGCAAGTTCTCATTGCGAGCACGTATGACTATATACGGAACACATGCCTATGATTATTTAGTACTTGGATGCTTTATCTTATTTATCTACAAATGCCCTGTGTCTTGATTGCCATATGAATTGTCTTGTCCATGCAATGCTCGTCCATCCATCCCTATGCCTACCGCGCTTTAATCCTACTATTTACTGCAATTAGTACTACTGTCTTTACTTTTACTACTGATGTTACTTTACTATTACTACTACAAAACTGTTGCTACTAATAAACTGTTGTGAGCAAGATTGTTTCCAGGTGCAGCTGAATTGATAACTCAGTTGTTAAGGCTTATAAATATTCTTTGGCTCCCCTTGTGTCGAATCAATAAATTGGGTTTCACTTCCCTCGAAAATACTGCGATACACCCCCTATACTTGTGGGTCATCAAGACTATTTTCTGGCGCCGTTGCCAGGGAGCATAGCTCTATTTACCAAGTTCACATGGAATCACTATAGTTCGCTGCCATCCATCCATCATGGGTAAGTCTCGTGATGGCAAGGCTCCTATTTTCCATCCACTACAAGAAGAGGTACGGTTCTGAACACCTCTGTTGCTCTTGATTCACCATCTGTTATGAGTAAGCTCCTTACACCACCACATACACATGTTACACACACTGCTACTACTACTGAATCTGAAACTTATAATACTTATGATGCTGCTTCTACTGTTCTTGATAAAAGTGGTTCATTAGGTCCTTTCCATGATGCTACAATTGCTAGAACTATAGCTGGAAATACTGAAACTCCTAATGAAGACACTATTACACCTGTCAGTTCACCTGAGTCTAGAGAAAGCTATGATATTGAAGATGGTTATATAGAGATGACCGATGAATTTATTAAAGAATGTCAAAACACCCATGATAGGAGTGTTATTAAGAGTTTCCTTGAGAGGCGTACTATAAAACCCAAATTGTCCCCTAATGCTAAGTTTGCTGCATCTCCCATAAACATTAAAGATAAGGATTATGATTTATCTCTTGATCTATCTTACATAGCTATTGTTGAGAAAGAACCTTTTTGTGGGACTAAGAATGAAAGTGCGGTAGCACATATGACTAAGTTTTCTACCATGAGTGGCTTATTTTCTGATGATATTAAGATGCACACCTACTTTGTTGCTAAAATTTTCCCTTTTTCACTAAAAGGAGAAGCTAAAACTTGGTTTAATAATTTACCTCCTGAATCTATTGATAGCCCTGATTGCTTGATTAGTACCTTCCTTCAGAAATATTTTACTCCTAGTGCTAGGCATGCTATTTTGCAGGAACTTTTTGATTTTAAATAGGGAGAAAAAGAGATTGTCTGAATCATGGGCAAGGTTTTGTGCTTTGATTCATGCACAGGCTGGATGTCCATTACCTAAGAATGAGCTTCTTGACATATTTTATAATGGACTAACTAAAGAATCTAGGACATACCTGGATAGTTGTGCTGATTGTGTTTTCAGGAATAGGGCTCCCAAGGAAGCAGAGGAATTAATGGCTAAAATAAGCAAGAATTATGAAAATTGGACTCCTCCTGAACCAGCTATACCTGAGACAATTATACCTGAACCAGCTATACCTGTGCCTATACCAACATCAAAGAAGAGGGGAGTTATTGAACTAAATGATGAAGTGATGAAGGAAGCTAAGAAATGTCTTAAGGAG
This sequence comes from Avena sativa, assembly GCA_916181665.1. Lineage (NCBI taxonomy): Eukaryota > Viridiplantae > Streptophyta > Magnoliopsida > Poales > Poaceae > Avena > Avena sativa. The sequence continues at coordinate 693,979,840 of OV702289.1, forward strand.
AAGGGAATTAAAGCTTCAGATGTCAAGAATTTACCTCCTATAGAAGAACTATGTAAGCCAATCCCCCACTCATCCACTATTGACGTACACTCTCTCCAACATTTTGATGAAGGTGATATCCCTTACTCTAAACCTCCTAATCAATGCTTAGAAGAATTTGATGTTTTTATTGTTAAGCAAGATAATTTTAATAAAAGGGTGCAAAATCATTTAATGGAAAACTCTAGAGCTATTGTTGAGTTAAAAGATATTGTGGAAAGAACCTCTAATGATGTTAAAATTCTTGTTAAACATTTTCAAATGGTTCAAACTCAAATTGATCAGCTTATTAAGGTACAAAACGACTTGCTAGTTAATGCTGCTAAAGAAAAACATGCTTATGAAATTAGAACTAGAAGTGGTGCTGCTACCCAGGATCCTCTATATCATGAGGGGCATCCCAAAAGAATTGAGCAGGATTCTCAACAAGCTGAAAATAGTGGTACTACTCCTAAGAAAAGAAAAAAGAAACATAAAAATATTGTAGAACCTTCTGAACCTGCTAAAGATCCTAATAGTATATTTGTCTCTGATGCTGAAATTGAAAGTGGTAATGACGAAAATGATGCTCCTGATAAAGAAAAACTTGAAGAAGAACCTGAAAGGCACACTAAGAATACTAAATACACTAAAGAAGATTTTCTTGCTAAGAAACATGGTAGTGAAAGAGAGTCTTGGGTTCAAAAACCTATGCCTTTCCCTAATAAGAAACACAAGTCAAAGGAAGATGAACACTATAATAAGTTGTGTGAGGGGATGAAACCTTTATTCTTGCAAATTCCTTTGATTGATGCTATTAAATTGCCTCATTATTCAAAGTATATGAAGGATATTGTTTCGAATAAAAGGAAGATCCCTAATGAAGAAATTTCTACTTTGCTTGCTAATTATTCCTTTAATGGTAAGGTTCCAAAAAACTTGGAGACCCAGGGATTCCAACCATTCCTTGCTCTATTAAAAATAGTTATGTGAGAACTGCTTTGTGTGATTTGGAAGAAGGAGTTAGTGTTATGCTTTTTTCTCTCTATAAGAGACTTCAAATGGAAAAACTAATACCAACTAATACATCTTTAGAAATGGCTGATAAATCTACTACTATCCTGTTGGTATATGTGAGGATGTGCCTGTTCAAGTGGCTCATAATTGCTTGACATTAACTAATTTTGATGTGCTTGAAATGCCTGAAGATGATAATATGTCTATTATTCTTGGGAGACCTTTTCTTAACACTGCAGGAGCTGTTATTAATTGTAATCAAGGAAAGGTGACTTTTAATGTTAATGACAAGGAGCATACTGTCTATTTCCCCAAGAAGATTGATAGGACTTATGGTTTGAATTCAATTGAATATGTTGAGGGTATTCAAGTTGGAGAAATATATTGTCCCGTACCACGAGAAAAATATGAAACTATTATGATTGGGACCATTGCTATCAAGGTTGAGGTAACATAATAATTAGTGGAATACAAAGTTTTGTTTCATATAAAATTGTTTTGGTAACAAGACCTGATCAACCTTGTTAATAAAGGGATTTTAATCAACAAAACAATGTTTTCACCATGATTATCTCTGCTTACTTCTATACTATCCATTTTAGTTTTTGCTTTCGTTTAGTTTACTTTTCTGTTGTTAGTTGCTTGCATATTAGAGTGTCCTAGAACTTCTGAAGTTTTAGCTTTGTTTAGCTGTTGCATCATTCCAGAAACCTTTTTCTGTCAGAAAATCATTCATCTATACCTGAAAATTGCTCAAAAATAAAGTGTCTCGAAAAAATCCATAAAATTCATATTATATTTTTACGTGAAAAAAAGGGCAGAGAAGTGCTTGGAGAGTATCAAGGGGGCCCACCAGCCAGGCACACCACCTGGTGGCGTGGCCAGCCCAGGGGCGTGCCTAGCCATGGTGTGGGCCACCCTGGCCCTCCACTCACTCTCTCACTTCCCACTACTCTCTCTCACGAGAAAACACCAGTTCATTGCTCGAAATTGCGTTCTTGCTGTTCTTGTCCACAATTTTTCGATCTCCTTGCTTAGCCCATCTTTGCTGCTGAAATTTGGAGCATTTGTTCTCCGGTATGTGACTCCTCCGCTTGTCCAAGTATATTTGTGTTTAGTGGTTTATATCTTGAGTATTTTGCGTCTGTAGGTGACAGGTTATGAGAGCTTGTAAGCTTGTTCAATGCTTAGAGATATTGTTTTGTTGCATGTTTAGGCCTCTTATAAGTCCCTATGAGTAGTCCCCTTAATTATGTATTCACTTTGCAATGACTTGTATAATGGATGTTTAAATTTCAGAATATCAAAGATGAACAACCAGAAATTTGGAGAAATATTTGAGAGGGACACACCTAGGAGGTCAAGGCCCTCAAGATCAACCTCTCAGTTTAGGCCTTCATACAATGAAGATCTCATTGCACCATGCTTTGGCAATGAAGGAGATGAGGGGAATGCTCACCCATCTACTTTCCCTTGTTTTACCTTTTTGCAAGCTGCAGGGATCCTCGATGATTTCTTACTACTGGTCTAGAGGGTTGGTTTGACCACTTACATGCAGGATGAGAGTGAGCAATATGCCATGCTCACCAAAAGTTTCCTTGAGAGTTTCATTTTCACTAACACCCCTTATCAGTCAACTATTTCTTTCAGAATTTATAATCAGTCTATTACCATGTCATTGGAAAGATTTTGCAGCATTATAGGTATAGGCATGACGGGGAGAGTGAAGAAGATCCAAGGTCGACCCGCTGACTTGCTATAGCTCTACCGAAGTGTGACAAATGATGATGATCGCGTAGCTCAGCGCGGGAAGATAAGAAACATCCAACTCCCAGCTCTTAGATACTTTGCTTATTATCTTGCCACTAGCATTCTTGGTAGGGAGAACATAAGTAATATCTCTAATTATCATTTAGCCTTCCTCGTTGCTGCACTTAATAATGATACCCGGTACAATCTTGGCTCTCTCATTTCCCGCCGCCTAGCTGCTAGGGGACCTATTTATGGGGGCATTATTGCTTCATGTATGGTTGTTGCATTAGAACTTTCTGTAGATCCTAATGACACTGTGTTGGCACCACAAAGGCTTGATCTTGCTGCTATGAAAACACATCATTTTGTCACTACTGGCTCTAGTACGGAGGGTTTAGTATATAGGATGTTGTTTGCTGACGGGGACGAGAGGGAGATTCCTTTGCCGCAATCTACTTTGTTTAGTATTCACAGGAGGCCATGGTCGCGTTCTAAGGAGGAGGTGGACGAGCAGCTCCGCTTGCTTGGTTTCCACATGCAGCACCAGGAGGATGTGCCCTCTTACGACTACTCTGCGCACTATGGTGGGGCGTCCTCGAGCTCGTACCAGGACGAGGGTACCTCCTCACTGTACTACGGAGGCGCTCCATCTTGGCCAGCTTGGGATTGATACCCACTTAGGCCAAAAGCCTAAGCTTGGGGGGAGGTACACCGACATCACACTCATCTCCATATCATGTTTAGTCGGTACTTTGTATAAACATGCTTCGTTCTCTTTTTAGTTTTCATTCTTTCTTTACTTTTGCTTTCTAAAAACACAAAAGACCAAAAATATTTCTGTTGTTTCTCTTTGTTTGCTTCTTCTTCTTTTTGCCTTGGTTTGCTTTTTCCTTTTTGCTTTGTTTGAACTATTCGAAAAACCCAAAAAGATTTTGCTTTGCTTGTTTTTCCTTTTTGTTCTTGCCTTTAAAAATTAAAAACACCAAAAATATTTGTTGTTCTTCTTTGGTTTTGTGAAGTTTGTGTCAGGGTCCAGCAGTCCTCAGTGGAATTTGGTTTCTTGTTATTATTCAAGCCACACAAGTGAAGGGCAATAATGAGGATTAATGAAAACTTGAGGTATGGTGAGAGGCTGGTAACAAACTCTATTTGTTTTCATTTTGTACATATACTCATCATTGTGGGCATGCTCAGTCTGTTCATGTAGGGTGTATGTTATTTATGGATGCTTAGTAGTTCTTGCTTTCTTATGATTAGCTCTAGCTTGCTAATAGTTTGTAGCATGTCATATGAAACTTTGCTTGCACTGCTCTATTCATAACTTGGTATGACACTGTGGTATCCTCCTATGAACGTTTCACTTGAATTGACTTGGCACATGCTCATGCATGCATAACTGAAACAATAATCAGTTAAGCCTCGATGAATTATTTTGCCTCAGGGGTCTTGAATCATTTTCATGTCATGATTAGTCCTGTTTGTTGCAAGCATGATTATGACAATTATTGCTCTCTCGTTTGTCGCTCCCTTACTATTGCTAGCCTTCACTTGCACTGAGTAGGAGCTCTACTCGTGTTTCCAATTCCCCAAAACCAATATTGCCAAAAGATTCCACCATACCTACCTATTAGCATCATTTGCTTTTCCGTGCATATTCAGTATGCCTTGTTTTCTTCCGAATAAAATGTTTGCTTGTTATGAGAAACTTAGTAAAGATCTCATGAACTTGATGGCACACTTTATTTCTTGCACTTAATAAACCTGAACCATCGTGACTGTCCATGAAAGTTATATGCTTGCAAATTATAGGATGGAGATTAGCAGAACCGTGCTGTCACGGGGAACGCTTTAAACACCTGTAAATAAATACGCAGTTGACATCATGCTCTTTTGTTTGCGGATGTCGTCGGTGTGAAATAAAAAGGGAGCTTGTAAGTCCATGGAGTTATGTATGTGTGTTAGAGAAATGCCTGGGTCGCCGGTCTAATCCATGCCTAATCATGGTGGAAACCTGCAGCGTAACCATAATGAGTATCTATGAAGCATTCTTCTTATAAAAAAGAGAGATATCTATTGAGAAAAAGAATAAAGAGATATGAGAAAAGAGGAAAGAGATAAAAAAAGCACCATTTTCCCATGGTAAATAAGAAGATTGCTGAGATGCTCGTTGTCTGCTTGCCTTGTCATTTTGATATGGGGATTCTTCCGTATCATCGGGCAAAGGGTACCCCATTGGCGGTTCTCTATGATACGCATGTACTTACTATGAGAAGAACTTACCGGTAACTAAAGTTGAGTAGCATGAGGAGCGGCCCTCATACTCAAGGGACATGAGATTTCCAGTTTATAGTCTGTCAAGCATATAACTCAGATTGGGCCTCACTTTCACCTTAACCATTTAAAGATTCTTTTGATACGGGATATGAGAGCTCAAAGCTAATGAGTACCATACTTTTAGCATCTGGAAGCCTTTCAAACTTTTCAAAACCTTTTCATTCCCTTGTTGAGTCACCACCTGTTCTTTGAGCACTTTCTTGAGAGCATAGTTGTCATTCTTAGTGTAATGTGCTTGCCTCAAAACTTGATTAATTGTGTAATGACTTTGATGCTTATATCTTTGATATCTTTACTTCTACTCTTCACTTGAACTTCAGAGGTGCCTTGGCATTTATGTTTGCTCTACAATCAAATGCAAGCGAGATACCACTCTATCATACCTTGTTATGAGCATTGTAATGTTGCTTATGTTTATGTTTCATGCTACTTATTATTTTTGAGTTGGAATCTCTTCATAGCTTGCAATGACTATTAAGTAAACTTAGTTGCAAACTCTTTATTATGAATTGCCTGAGTAGTTGATCATATGCTGAGAATATATACATCTTATGAAGCAAACGTGTTCGTGAAAGTTTCTTTTATCGCACTCAGTTTTCAACTGAATTGCTTGAGGACAAGCAATAAGCTAAGCTTGGGGGGAGTTGATACGTCCAAAACGTATCTACTTTCCCGAACACTTTTGCTATTGTTTTTCCTCTAAACTTGTGTGATTTGGATACAACTAACATGGACTGACATTGTTTTTCAACAGAATTACCTTGGTGTCTAGTTTTTGTGCAGAAAATCAACTATCAGGAAAAATCCAGGTAAATATGCCAAAAATCCTATTTCACCAGAAGACTCACGGAGCCAGAAGACGAGACAGAGTAGGTCCACGAGGGGCCCACACCATCTAGCCGCGCGGGCCAGGCCAGGCCGCGCCTGGGGGTGGTGTGGCTGCCTTGGCTGCCCCCTCTGCCTCCCTCTTTGCCTATAAGTTGCCTCTTGACCTAAAACCAAGGGGGTTCGATGTTTTTCCAAAAAAGAGTTCCACTTCTCCGCCACCACCATATTCCGTGATTCGGAACCAGAAACTCTGTTCTGGCACCCTGTCAGGACGGGGAATTGGAGGAGATCATCGCCATCATCATCACCATCGCTTCTCCATCGACCATCCATGTTTCCCCATCTATGAGTGAAGACTCCCCCACTGTAGGCTATGGGGATGGTAGGGATTGGATGAGATCGTTCATGTAATGGCATCAGATTGTTAGGGCATGGTGCCTAGTATCTATTATTAGTGCTTTTTGACTTTGTTGCAACTTGTTATGCTTAATGCTTGTCACTAGGGCCCGAGTGCCATGATTTCAGATCTGAACATGTTATTGAGTCATTATGGGAGTATTGTTTATGGTCTTACCTGCAAGTTGTATACACACATTGTTGTCCGGAACCAAAGGCCCCGAAGTGACAGCAATCGGGATAACCAGAGGGAATGGCTTTGATGTGAGGATCACATGTGTTCACGGAGTGTTAATGCTTTGCTTTGGTGCTCTATTAAAAGGAGCATCTTAATTGCCAGTAGTTCCCTTGAGGCCTCGCTGCAAATGGGCTGGCAGGACAAAAGATGTTGTGCAAGTTCTCATTGCGAGCACGTATGACTATATATGGAACACATGCCTATGATTATTTAGTACTTGGATGCTTTATCTTATTTATCTGCAAATGCCCTATGTCTTGATTGCCATATGAATTGTCTTGTTCATGCAATGCCCGTCCATCCATCCCTATGCCTACCGTGCTTTAAACCTACTGTTTACTGCAATTGGTACTACCGTCTTTACTTTTACTACTGCTGTTACTTTACTATTGCTACTACAAAACTGTTGCTACTGATAAACTGTTGTGAGCAAGATTGTTCCCAGGTGCAGCTGAATTGACAACTTAGTTGTTAAGGCATATAAATATTATTTGGCTCTCCTTGTGTCGAATCAATAAATTGGGTTTCACTTCCCTCAAAAATACTGCGATACACTCCATATACTTGTGGGTCATCAGGCCCTCGCCAGGGATTTGAAACCCCCTGTTCCCATGCAGGTCGTCGTGCAAATGGGCTGGCCCAGCCCCTATACGGGCCGCGACCCAGGCCACAGCAGCCCCTCTGATGATTAATTCTATTAATTAAAATTGCCAGATCTTGTGTTGTAGCTTTAAATTCAGCATAAATAACCTATTCAACCATAGGCTTGATTTGAATTTTTCCTGCTACCCTTTCCCTTTGTAAATCTCTATCAAATGACACTGGTAGAATGGCAAAATAGTGTCTGAATATTTGCTGGGAAATTTAGTGGAAAAATAGTATTGTTTACACTATTAATTGCTTAATGTTGTCTTTGTGAATCAGAAAAATGTGAAACCACTTTTCATGTATTGCTAATGAACATACATGTCCAACAAACTTGGATTCATACATTTTAGACATGTTTAGCTCCTGTATCAATTTTCACAAGTTTAGGACATAAGCTTTTACTTTTATTTCTAAAAGCTTATATGGACTTCCTTTTGAGCTGAGGCCAACTCCTGGAATTATGCCTCTGCTAGTACTACTTGTTCCTAGAAGGGTGTAATTTTTGGTAAAGTAGTTTTGTCCAGAGAATTATTTGTCTACTGCTAGCCTTGTTTTCAGTAGAATAAATGTTAAACATCAACCATGATAGCTAAAAATATGATTCTAGTTGGGTCGGATTTATATTTTCAATATCTTTCCAGTAATATAAAATGTTGCCACTATTCACTTACATAATATGGTCGAGTCATTTGTTTGGTTGTTTATCTAGTGCTTGTTGGAAAAATCACCCTAAATTCTTGGCACAAGCTTTTTAATTGATTCTGGTGGCATTATTTTGGTATAATCAGTATCTTCAGGTGTGTGGATTGGTTTGCTAAATTGAGTACCTGAACTGTACTGTTTGTTGTGTTTCCCTTGTGGTTGATGTATGGTGTTGTTTGTTTTCTCTTTTTCTTCCGCGACAATAGAAACAAACAAGGACGAGCACGAGGAAGGTTATTGGGAGTATTTTGAATAAGAAGAGCAGGGACAAGTGGCCAACCAAGGAAAGCCACCTACATGCTCATGAGACTTGTCCTATCTTTTAATTTATGCATATCTTGTTTTACCTATTTATGCAAATGCATTGTTTTACTCTGTATATCTCTGTATCATGTATTGGTTTTGCTCCTCCAAACCCATACCTATGGTATTGTTTAGTACATCTCTTGGACACACCTACTTATCCCCTTGTATATTAAAGTGGTGTTTTACTCCACGACCCTTATTGGAGACCCATTTTTAGCCTACATAAAACTCTAGGTTGGGAACACTGACAAAAAGGTTTTAAAAAGTTTTGAATGAAAACCCTGGCAAGTGGGACTAGCCAGGAGAGTCTTGCAAGTGGAAAGGTTTTTGGCTTCACAAAATGCTGAAGGAAGGTGAAGGTAAAAATGTTTATGAAAACGCACCCGGTTCTATGTAGTTTTGCCCAAACAATTAACCCCTAAAACCACACTACTCCTAAATGGGAAGGGGCTTGGCCTGAAGGTGGTCTTCTCTGATATAAGTTGCCTCATAACTACTACAGGGGATCTCGATCCCCAGAGTCTAGGCCTTCTCCTGTAAGGTCCATGTGAGACATCGACCTAGAGAAGGAACGAACTTCCTAAGGGCAGTCAGGTGTTACTGTGAGCCCCTCACTAAAAGTGCCCACTTTGTGCAGTGTAAAATGCGCTCCGGTTGGTCCTCGGTACCCGACGTCCCGGTCTTGAGGAGGGGACAAATCATAGGGTAGGCGCTTTTATTAGAGTATACCTCCCAAAGGCCTTGTTTGATTATCCGAACCCCGCATACTGATGTATGACAATCCGTGATTGTTCGCGGCAGATGTATCGAATCTTGTGGGTAAAGTGTACCACCTCTGCAGAGTGTAAATCTATTCGAATAGTCATGTCCATGGTCATGGACGGTTGGGAAGGTTGCTTCTTAGCAGTGTGTTTTTGTTTTATAGAAAGGTTTTCGAAAGATGTTTTGACCATGGGATGGTCGGAAGATATAAATGTTGGACCATGGGATGGTCAGGAATGAAGGAGGTGTTGGTCATGGGATGACCGGAAGGAAAGCAAATGGGTGACCCCATCCTAGTAGCTACAAGTTCTTCAACTAACTTCTAAAATGTTTTATGAAAGTTGTGTAGATGTTATATCTACAAGAAAATTTAATCTCGAAAAGAACCCCTTTGGAGACATTCTATCCACATCCATAATGCATACTCTATTGTTTATCCTCTTGTTATGATGGTTTGCGAGTATATTCAAAAGTACTCACTGGCATTGTCCCTGGCTATCTACTTGGCCAGACTATGAGCAGGATGATGGAGATGACGGAGGTTACGACGACAACTTTGCGAACTAGAGTGTTACTCCGAGTTAGGCACCTGTTGGGCTATGGCTTGACTCGGGTCTTCTTTGTTTAGAATTTCCGCTCCTATTATCTATTTGTGCCCACCGTGGCAATTATGTAAGACTATTTATGTAAGACTTGTTGTATTTGGTACTATAATGGATGTGAACTTTGATACTATGTCATTTATGCTCCACAATGCACTAATCATGGGATCGTGGTGGTTTGCACAAAGGGTAATCTTGGATGTTAATCCGGGGTCGCCACAGACTTGGTATCAGAGCCATCCTGACTTTAGGATCCCCTAGTTAGCATGGACATTAGACAAGGACCAAAAACTATTTTCTCTATATAAAGGAAGGAGCTCGGTATCTGCAAAAACAATGCTTATGTCTCCTCCCCTCTATTTCAAAAACTACTTGCATTAATTCAAGCTTTGCATACTTAAAAATTTTCACACTGTTCACTAACTTAAATCTATCTAAAATTTTGTAGATGGCTGTTGTCTTCACCAAGTTCCGTCAGGTAGGGATGGAGCCGCCACTCCAGTTGTTCGAGACCGAGCTTAGGGATTTGGCCAAGCATGTGGGCCGCCCGACGCTTGAGATCAAGGGCGCTCATATCCCCAAGCTCATCGAGGGAGATTTGACATGGCTGGTGGTGTGCACCATGAGAGGTGGAGTAGTGCCCCCGTACTCCGAGGTGTTTGAGGTCCAAGTGATGGAGAAGGATAGGGGCGATGGTGTGCTTCGAGTGGCTTAGGAAGCACTAGCGCGTCTCGCCTATCACCACTATGAGCAGTTGGTGGGTACTAGTTTATATTTATTTCGGAGGCGCCACCCAGAGGGCTATGCAGCCGTGACTCCACAACACTTTGACTTTGGGGAACACATTCAGAACATGGAGTACCTTCTGAGGAAGACACGGAAGACTATGGATAGTGTTCGCATGAAGTTGGATCACAAGACGATGGATCTGCTCACCAATGAGGAGAACCTGAAGGTGGCGAAACTGGAGCATGCTCAAGCCATGCTGACCAAGAAGGCTACCATTGCTAGAAACAAGTGCCTCATGAAGAGGGTGAAGGAGCAGCAGGAGCTCCTAGTGACCATGGAGTCCAAGATATAGTAGCTAGAGTAGGAGTATGTTGAGCTCCATAAGGACAATGATGATCTGCTGGACAAGACTAGCAATGATGCTACTCACAAGAAGCACTTTGGCATGGAGCCATAGAGCGACCCTGAGGACGATGACCAGATGGATGAGGAGGAAGAGGATCCGGAGGAGCGCGTCTTTGAGCCTGAGGAGGATGACACTGAGGTCATCATCGAGGAGGATACCACCGCACGTCACGGCGAGGAGTAGGCCGTGCGCTAGTCTTCGAGAGCTAGTGATATAGTCGTCGTGTCCCGTTTTGAGTGGCGATTTGCTTGTCTTCTGCTTGCTTTGTACCATTGAATTCGTGGAATTCCTATCTAGCATTGAGATGTGCCGCATGAACTTGGCTGAGTTTTTGTTGAACTTATGCTGGTTTAATTTCCTAAGTGATTGTCTTCCCTTATGCATGTTATGCATGTCGTGTTGTTTATCTACCTTTCTATGTGGTCTCATTTGAGAACCCTCCTTTGTAGTTCTATCCTAACCGTATACCTTCAGGATGGTGCATCCCCGCGATTCGCCGCCCCCTCCACCGGAGCCAACCATAGCGCAACTACTGTGCATGTTCATGGAAGACCTCCAAGCTGCTAACGCTGAACTCCAAGCCAACATTGCCGCACTCCAACAGCTCACCCAAGCAGCAGTAGGGAATGCCCATGACAACAAGGGAGAAGGTGGGAATGGAGACTAGAGATCGAGGCTCAAGGACTTCCAGAATACCAACCCTCCTGTGTTCACCAAATGCACCAATCCGCTTGATGCCGATGACTAGCTCCGCACTATTAAGAACAACCTGGAAGTAACCCGTGTCGGAAAGATGAGAAAGTAACTCTGGCCACCCACTTTCTCGTGGGCCAAGCAAGAACTTGGTGGATTAGCGTCAAGGACATTCTGCTAGCAGGACAAGTGATCACTTGGGAGGATTTCAAGGAAAGGTTCCATAAGCGCCACATTCCTCTAGGTTTGATCAAGATGATGATGGACCAGTTCCGAGACCTAAAGCAGGGAGGGATGTCAGTACTGCAATATCTAGATAAGTACACCGATTTGGCTAGGTATGCCCCTGATGACACCAACACTAAAGAGAAGAAGGTGGATACCTTCATGAATGGGCCACAGGATGAACTGCAGTGTCACCTGGTAGCTCAGAGGTTCCAAGAAATAGATGCCCTTGTTGATGCTGCTATCCTAGTGGAGAATAAGCGCAAAGGAGTGATTGAGAACCGCAAGCGCCGTATGATGCAGCAAGGAGGATCCAGTAGACAGAGGTCGCGTAACATGGCTCCATCTAGGCCTGCACCCCCACCGCAGAGGACTCCGTCCTATGCTCCGTGCCCCAACAACCCCAACCGCAACTACAAAAACCATCGCCCTAGAGGCAGAAACCCAATACCTTCCCCCAGAGGCCCAGCAAACCCCAATGTTCGCCCTAATGCAGCTGGATGTTTCACCTGCGGGCAAGTGGGACACTTCTCCCGCGAATGCCCCGAGAAGAAGAAGGAGAATGGTCCGTGCCCGAATGCAACCCTCCTGAATCAAGGACACGCCAAAGGAGCCCCAGCAAAGGGAGCTGCCCCCAAGAGGCCTGCTAATGCAGCCAGAGGACATCTGAACCATATTACTATGAGGAAGCCTAGGAGTCTCCTGACATTGTTCTGGGTACGTTCCTTGTCAATTCCGTCCCTACTACAGTATTATTTTACTATGGAGCATCACATTCGTTTGTTACTGAACCATTTGTTGAGAAAAGTGGGACGGAATCTAGTCACCTGGATCGGCTCATGCTACTACAAATACCTGGTTCGATGGCCAAAATACAATTCGTCTACCGAGATATCCCAGTAGTTATTCATGGTATAACCTTCAAGGCCCGATCTAATAGTTTTGGGAGGCCAAGGTCTAGACGTGATACTAGGAATGGATTGGATGTCCACATATCATGAAGTTATAGATTGTACGAGAAAGGCCATTTCCATGACTAGTAGTGAAGGAGTGCAAGTCGAGTACGGGGCAACGGTGCCCTCATCTCGGGTCTACGGCCATAAGGGTATAGCAGGACCCACCTTAGAGCAAGTACCAATGGTTTGTGAGTATCTGGATGTGTTCCCTGAAGAGATGCCCAGTATGCCCCTGATCGGGATATCAAGTTCATCATAGATTTAGTCCCCGGAACAGCCCCCATAGCTCAGAGACCGTACCGTATGAACCCCGAAGAGTTGGTTGAGTTGAAGAAGCAATTAGATGACATGGAGCACAAGGGTCATATCTAACCGAGTGCTTCCCCATGGGGATCACCCGTCCTTTTCGTGGACAAAAGAGATGGAACCACCCGGCTAGTTACGGATTACCAGAAGCTCAATGATGTCACCATCAAGAACAAGTATCCCTTGTTGAAGATTGAAGATCTGTTTGATCAGATGAATGGAGCCTGTGTGTTTTCCAAGATAGATCTTCGTACAGGATACCACCAACTCAAGATCCAAGAATTAGATATTCCCAAGACCACCTTTACAACCCGGTATGGTTTGTATGAATATATTGTCATGTCTTTTAGGTTAACCAATGCCCCTGCCTATTTCATGAACCTCATGAATAGGGTATTCATGCCTTATCTGGATAAGTTTGTTGTGGTGTTTATCGATTACGTCCTAATATACTCCAAGACCGAAGCAGAACATGAGAAGCATCTGAGATTAGTACTTAGTACCCTCAGAGAACATCAATTGTATGCAAAGTTCAGCAAATGTGAGTTCTGGATAAAGGAAGTTGGTTTCCTTGGCCATGTCCTGTCTGCCGGAGGAATCTCAGCCGATCCCACCAAAACCAAATCAATACTAGAATGGAAAGCCCCCACCAATCCATTTGAGATCCGAAGTTTTCTGGGATTAGCCGAATACTACCGCAAGTTCGTTGAAGGATTCTCAAGTATCACAAAGCCGATGACACAACTACTGAAGAAGGACAAGAAGTTCGAATGGACCAAGAAGTGTGAAGAGAGTTTTCAGGAACTCAATAAGAGATTAGTCCCTGCCCCTATCCTAACCATGCCAGACATCACTATAAGTTTTGAAGTATTTTGTGACGCCTCTAATCTAGGACTCGGAAGTGTGTTGATGCGAGAAGGCAAGATCATCGCCTATCTATCACGGCAACTGAAGCCACATGAAATGAATTACCCCACGCATGATTTGGAGCTTGCAGCAGTAGCACACGCCCTCAAGACCTGGCGTCATTATCTAATGGGAAACCAGTGTGAGATCTATACGGATCATAAGAGTCTGAAATATATCTTCACACAGAAGGAGATGAACATGAGGCAAAGAAGATGGATCGAATTGATCAAGGACTATGATCTTGGCATTCATTACCATCCAAGTAAAGCTAATGTAATAGCTGATGCTCTTAGTCGCGAACCCTGTTCCCTGAATGCTATGATCAAAAGGGAGCAACCCGAACTAAGTCAAGAGCTAGAAAGGTTTGGACAAGAACTAGTCACCCCCGGATTTCTAGACCACCTCGAGCTAAAGCCAACCCTCTTAGATCAAATCAAAGTATCTCAGAAAGGACCCAGAAGCATAGAAGGAATCAAACATAGAATGGAAAGAGAGAATGTTCCCGGATTCAAGGTTGATATAGTAGTGTGATGTGGTACAAAGGACGTATCTTTGTACCCAATGAGCATGAACTAAAGCATACTATCATGAAGGAAGCCCACGAGACACTTTACTCTATCCACCCTAGTAGTACCAAGATGTACCAGGATCTTAAGGAACGGTTATGGTGGCACGAAATGAAACAAGATATCGCCCTGTTCGTAGCCAAGTGTGATGTATGCAACGAGTCAAAGCCGAGCATCAACGCCCTGCTGGATTGTTGCAACCGATGAAGATTCCGGAGTGCAAATGGGAAAAGGTTGGAATGTACATTATCACCAGACTACCCAAGTCCAATAGGGGACATGACTCTATCTGGGTTATCATAGATTACCTATCCAAAGTAGCCCACTTTATTCCCGTAAATACTACCTACAATGGACAGCAACTTGTAGAACTTTATATCTCCAGAATCGTCAGTCTTCATGAAGTACCCAAGGAGATCGTGTCTAACCAAGGACCACAATTTACTTCTTGTTTCTGGAAGAAGCTACATGAATCCCTCGGTACCAACCTCTTGTTTAGCACAGCCTATCACCCTTAGACCGGAGGACAGACTCAGAGATTCAATCAAGTCCTAGAAGATGTGCTCTGCTCATGTGTTCTAGCCTGTGGTTCCAAATGGGAGGATTGTCTACCATTTTCTGAATTCTCTTACAACAACAGCTATCAAACTAGTTTAAAGATGGCACCCTTCCAATTTCTCTATGGGAGAAAGTGTAGAACACCCCTGAACTGGACTGAAACAGAGAGAGCCAGATCTTCGGCCTAGGTGTAATTAAGGCAGCCGAGGAACAAGTCCACCTAGCTCATGATCGTTTGAAAGCTGCCCAGTCTCGCAAGAAGAGTTATGCCGACACCAAACATCGAGATGTGAGTTTCAACAAGGGAGACTTCATGTACCTTCATGTCTCGCCTCTCAAGGGAAACTCGCTCCATGGTACATCGGACCCTTCAAGATCCTCGCTCAATGAGGAAAGGTATCATGTCAGCTGGAGCTACCCTCAGAGTTGTCAGAGTTCCATCACGTCTTCCATGTGTCACAATTCCGAATGTGTCTTCAAGTACCCGACAAGCCTAAAGTCTTCAAGGAAGTCGACTATCATGCTATTGATCTCAACCACGATCTGACCTATCGAGAAGTGCCTGTTAAGATACTAGAGAAGGCCAACCGACTCACCCGGCGCCGTAACATAAACTTCTACAAGGTTCAGTGGAGCAACCACTCCGAAGAAGAAGCCACCTGGGAACGAGAGGATTATCTCAAGGAGCAGTTCCCCCATCTCTTATCATCTCAGCTCGCGAATCTTTGGATGAGATTCTTTTAAGGGGGAAGGTTTGTAACATCCCATCTTTTATACCCATGCTTGTGTAGTTAGAAGTCTAGAAAATTAGGGGGAAGTAAAACTTTTAGGGTTTTTCTTGCTTATGATGCTTGCTTAGTTTGAATGCATGATCAATTGTGTTGCCATGTTCTTCTTGTTAATTTCCATGCTAGTGATGCCTTGCTTGATTACATGTTTAGTATTGCTAGACCAATGCTTGGTAACTTCTATACACACCCCTTTGTTTGAATTTTGGAAACTAGAGCAAACTCAAAAAAAATTTGGCTAAGTCATTAATAGCTTATCAAGTTTCATTTTGGGGTGATTATTGTGAGCTACCTAAAAATCCTTTTGGCCATACAAATACATGGAGTTGTACTTTGTTATGAGTCCTACAAAGCCCATCCCTAACCCTGGTTAAACCATAACCCTAAGCCACTTGCATGCAAGTATTTCTTTCACTAGTTGAAACATATGCTTTGGTCACCTTATTTTTGGCCAACTTTGGAGAGTTCTTGCAAATCTTTGGGATTGATCCAGGAAGCACCCATGGCTTTTAGATGCTCACCAGGAATCCCTCTTTGATCCCCAACCATTCCCCTGACCATTGGAGGCTTGTGCTTAAGGTGGTAATCAAGCAAAGACAGCCTAATGGCCACCATCCCCTAGATCCCTCCAAAACCTATCTCTCCCTCTCCACACTTGCTACACCCATGCACCTAGCCCTGACACGACACAAATGTGCCAACACACACCCCTGCACCACCCTAGCCCACCCATGCAGCCAACCTGACGATCAAGACGATCTTGCTCGACCAGTCCACAGCTACGCCTGCCTCCCTTCTTTCGTTCCTAGGCCCGTGCAGCCATGCGCCACTTCCCCATGCACCGCCCTCACCCCTCCCCTCGCTCACCCACGACCCCCTACCCCCCAACCAGAGCTGGCCATGTTGCCCTAGACACGACGCATGCGCCCGCTCCACGCCGCCTTCTGGTGCATTTCGACGCTGCTCGCGCGTAGAGAGAGAGACCTCTCCGGTCACTCCCAAACACCCCCCATCGATAACAGTACTGCACTCCATCTCTCCTGAGCCCAAGAGGTCATGACCGCACATCGAACACCCCGCGTGCACCGTCCCCAGCAAACCACCTCGCGTCCTCCCAAGGCCACGCGCCCGTAAACCTATGCCTCGATGCTCCCACTCGTGCCGAGATGCTCCCCGCCACTGTGCGCAGCCAATCCGCGCCTCGTAGCCCTCTCACCACGACCGCCTACACCCGGAGCAACGTGGGCGCCTCCACACACGGTTAAAACACCCGACCTTCCCCAGCTCTCACCAACCGCTCCACTTCATCCCCCATCCACCTCCACACCACCCCTAGAGCAGAGGCGACCTCGCTTGGCTTCTGCTACCCCCATCGCTCGCCGCACCGCCGCAGCACCAAAGGAGTACAGTGAAGGTTCCCATAAAGGTTGACCCTCTCCCCTCTGTTTCTTCCCACCACCATGCTCGTCTCACGTGCGTCGTCCTAACCCACGTCCTTTTTGCCTAGGAACCGCCTGAAGGACGGCCGTCGAGGAGCCATGGTCACCGCCGTGCCACGAGCCCGTCCGCGACCGCGTCTGGAGCCAAGCCCTCTCTGTCGCACCTCGTTTGATTCCCGGTCACCTGCTGCGTCGAACCCCACCGTCACCGGCCCTTCTCCACCCCTGGGTAAGCCGCCTTGACAACCGCCCTCAGTAGCTAGGGTTTTGTTTGTTGGCAGCTCATCCCAGCAAGGAAGACAAGCAGCGGTAGTCAGATTCGCTTTAGATCCAATGGCCCAGAGCCCTCTATACCCTTTCGTGCGCCCAGTCACTAACACGCGGGGGCCCCACCGGGATTTGAACTCCCCCGTTTCCCGCGTAGGCCTCCGTTCAAATGGATCAGCCCAGCCCCTATGCGGGCTGCGACCCAGGCCACAGTAGCCCCTCTGATGATTAATTCTATTAATTAAAATTGCCAGATCTTGTGTTGTAGCTTTAAATTCATCATAAATCACTTGTTCAACCTTTAGGCTTGATTCGAATTTTTCTTGCTATCCTCCGTAAATCTCTATCAGATGACACTGGTAGAATGGCAAAATAGTATCTGAATATTTACTGGGAAATTTAGTGGCAAAATAGTACTGTTTACACTATTAATTACTTAATTTTGTCTCTGTGCATCAGAAAAATGTGAAACGACTTTTCTTGTATTGCTAATGAACATACCTGTCCAACAAACTTGGATTCATACATTTTAGACATGTTTAGCTCCTGTATCATTTTTCACAAGTTTAGGACAGAAGCTTTTTCTTTTATTTATAGAAGCTTCTGTGGACCTCCTTTTGAGGTGAGACCAACTCCTGAAGTTGTACCTCCGCTAGTACTACTCGTTTCCAGAAGGGTGTAATTTTTGGTACAGTATTTTTGTCCTAAGAATTATTTGACTACTGCTAGTCTTGTTTTCAGTAGAATAAATGTTAAAAATCAACCATGATAGTTAAAAATATGATTCTAGTTGGGTTGGATTGATAGTTTCAATATCTTTCCAGTAATATAAAATTTGGCCACTGTTCACTTACAGAATCTGGTCGAGTCATTTGTTTGGTTTTTTATCTAGTGCTTGTTGGAAAAATCACCCTAAATTCTTGGCATAAGCTTTTTAATTGATTCTACCGGAATTAGTTTGGTATAATCAGTATATTCAGGTGTGTCGATTGGTTTGCTAAATTGAGTACCTAAACTATACTATTTGCTGTGTTTGCCTTGTGGTTGATGTATGGTGTTGTTTGTTTGCTCTTTTTCTTTTGCGACCATAGAAATGAACAAGAACGAGTACGAGGAAGGTGATTGGGAGGATTTTGAATAAGAAGAGCAGGGACAAGTTGCCAACCAAGGCAAGCCACCTACATGCTCATGAGACTTGTCCTATCTTTAAATTTATGCATATCTTGTTTTACCTATTTATGCAAATGCATTGTTTTACTCTATATATCTCTATATCGTGTATTGGTTTGGCTCCTCCAAACCCATACCTATGGTACTGTTTCGTACAACCCTTGGACACACCTACTTATCCCCTTGTAGATTAAAGTGGTGTTTTACTCCACAACACTTATTGGAGACCCATTTTTAGCCTACATAAAACTCTAGGTTGGGAACCCCGACAAAAATGTTTTACAAAGGTTTTGAATGAAAACCCTAGCAAGTGGGACTTCCTAGGAGTGTCTTCAAGTGGAAAGGTTTTTCCCTTCACAAAATGCTCAAGGAAGGAGAAGGTAAATTTTACAAAAACGCACCCGGTTCTATATAGTTTTGCCCGAACAATTAACCCATACAACCACATTACTCCTAAATAGGAAGAGGCTTTTCCCGAAGGTGGTACGCTTTGATATAAGTTGCCTCATAACTACTACAGGGGATCTCGATCCCCGGAGGTCGGGCCTTCTCCTGTAAAGGTCCATGTGAGACATCGACCTAGAGATGGAACGAACTACCTACGGGTAGCCAGGCGTTACTGTGAGCCCCTCATTGAAAGCAACCACTTTGTGCAGTGTAAAATGTGCTTCGGTTGGTCCTTGGTACCCGACATCCCGGTCTTGAGGGGGAACAACTCACAGGGTAGGCACTTGTATTAGAGTAGACCTCCCAAAGGCCTTGTTTGATTATCTGAACCCCGCATACTGATGTATGACGATCCGTGATTATTCGCGGCGGATGTATCGAATCTTGCGGGTAAAGTGTACCACCTTTGCATAGTGTAAATCTATTCGAATAGCCGTGTCCACGGTCATGGACGGTTGGTAAGGTTTCTTCTTAGCGGTTTGGTTTTGTTTTATAGAAAGGTTTTCGAAAGATGTTTTGACTATGGGATGGTCGGGAATGAAGGAGATGTTGGTCATGGGATGACCAGAAGGAAAGCAAATGGGTGACCCCATCCTAGTAGCTACAAGTTCTTCAACTGACTTCTAAAATGTTTTATGAAAGTTGTGTAGATGTTATATCTACAAGAAAAGTTAATTTTGAAAAGAACCCCTTTGGAGCCATCCTATCCACAGCCATAATGCATACTCTATTGTTTATCCTCTTGTTATGGTGGTTTGCGAGTACATTCAAAAGTACTCACAAGAATTGTCACTGGCTATCTACTTGGCCAGACTATGAGCAGGATGATGGAGATGACGGAGGTTACGACGATGACTTCGCGAACTAGGGCGTTACTCCGAGTCAAGCACCTGTTGGGCTATGGCTTGACTCTGGTCTTCCGCATTCAGATGTTCTGCTGCTATTATCTATTTGTGCCCATCGTGGCAATTATTTAAGACTATTTATGTAAGACTTGTTGTACTCGGTACTGTAATGGATGTGAACTTTGATACTATGTCGTTTATGCTCCACGATGCACTGATCATGGGATCGTGGTGGTTTGCATAAAGGGTAATCCCGGATGTTAATCCGGGGTCGCCCTCAGATACATTGGTTCCGTACATTAATTAATTAGTAACCACATGCCCATGTCTCATACAGAAGGGGCTTGCACCTGATGTTAGTACTGATGGGCGAGCACATTGTCTCGACAGATAGGGAAACTAGCTTTGGTCTCAAACCAAGTGAAGATGAACATGTGGTGGTACGGATGGTTGCATCCTAGGTTACACACCATTGTGCGCTTTGATAGTGCCTGCATGCATATGATGCAGTGGTCGTCCTCCTTCTCAACCAGGTACCAATGGTCATGAAGCGCTGGTAGGTTGACGATGATTCGGAGTTCCACGCTGAGGGTTAGGTCAAACTGGAACATGTCGACCCACACACATGCCTCATGCCAGAGCGGGTACATGATGTCATAAGGCATGATGATGTCCTACTCCTCCACCGTGAGGTGTCGGTTCTTCAGTAGCCATACACGACCAAGAACCTTGCGCATAATTCCCACGACCTTGCTTGCTTGCGCAGCTTGCTGGGAGTTAGGCTAAGATTCAACACCTCCTCTTTGCAGGGTGTGGTCACAGCATCATCCTCCTCTAGAGGGGCTGGGAGGTATCCACACATACTCCTGCGCTCGTACGTCCTTGAGAAGAAGGTCTTTATATTGCTTATGACATCGCATCGTCGACGAATGGCGGCTCGATGCTAGAGAAGCCGGTCGTGGTTTCTGAAATGCGGAAGGACGAAAGACATGGGGCCATAATCAATGATGCACTCCTATGAGGAGTAGATGGCCTATGATGACCCACAAGTATAGAGGGTGTATCGCAGTATTTTCGAGGGAAGTGAAACCCAATTTATTGATTCGACACAAGGGGAGCCAAAGAATATTTATAAGCCTTAACAACTGAGTTGTTAATTCAGCTGCACCTGGAAACAATCTTGCTCACAACAGTTTATCAGTAGCAACAGTTTTGTAGTAGCAATAGTAAAGCAATAGCAGTAGTAAAGTAAAGACAGTAGTAAGAATTGCAGTAAACAGTGGGATTAAAGTGTGGTAGGCATAGGGATGGATGGACGGGCGTTGCATGGACAAGACAATTCACATGGCAATCAGAACATAGGGCATTTACAGATAAATAAGATAAAGCATCCAAGTACTAAATAATCCTAGGCATGTGTTCCATATATAGTCATACATGCTCGCAATGAGAACTTGCACAACATCTTTTGTCCCGTCAGCCCGTTTGCAGCGGGGCCTCAAGGGAACTACTGGCAATTAAGGTTCTCCTTTTAATAGAGCACCGGAGCAAAGCATTAACACTCCATGAACACATGTGATCCTCGCATCAAAGCCATTCCCTCCGGTTATCCCGATTGCTGTCACTTTGGGGCCTTTGGTTCTGGACAACAATATGTGTATGCAACTTGCAGGTAAGACCATAAACAATACTATCATAATGAATCAATAACATGTTCAGATCTGAAATCATGGCACTCGGGCCCTAGTGACAAGCATTAAGCATAACAAGTTGCAACAAAGTCAAAAAACACTAATAGTAGATACTAGGCACCATGCCCTAACAATCCGATGCCATTACATGAACGATCTCATCCAATCCCTACCATCCCCATAGCCTACAGCGGGGGATTACTCAAACCTGGATGGCTGATGGAGAAGTGATGGTGATGATGATGGTGATGATCTCCTCCAATTCCCCATCCCGGCAGGGTGCTAGAACGGAGTTTCTGGTTCTGAATCGTGGAATCTGGTGGTGGCGGCGCAGCGGAACTCTTTCTAGAAAAACGTCGAACCCCCCGGGTTTTTAGGTCAGGGGGCAACTTATAGGCGAAGAGGGAGGCCGAGGGGGTGTCTAGGGCGGCCACACCACCCCTAGGCGCGGCCAGGTGGTGTGGCTGGGCCCCAGCCCCTCTCTGTCTCGAATTCTGGCTCCTGGTGTCCCTCGGTAAAAAACTGACTTTGGCTTTTGTCCCGTCCAATTCCGAGAATATTCATTTTCTGACTTTCCTAGAACCAAAAACAACAGAAAACAGGCAGCTGGCACTATGGCTCTTGTTAATAGGTTAGTCCAAGAAATCATATGAAAAGTACTCCAAAGTGTGGACAAAACATAAGAAAGTAGATAAAACCAAGCATGGAACATCAAAAATTATGGATACGTTTGCAACATATCAACATCCCCAAGCTTAACTCCTGCTCGTCCTCGAGTAGGTAAGTGATAAAAAGAAAGAATAATTTTTGAGGTGACATGCACCATCATAAACTTGATCAAAGTATTCGTAAAACATTCATAGCTGGGATCATAGTACTTCAACATAACATGAAAGATAAAGTTCTAACAATAAGACAAAGCAACTATGTTGCAACATGAAAAGGCACAAACAAAATATTCATGAATAACAAAGGTTTACAAGATGTTTGTTTGTTTTACATAAAGAGAACATAGCATAGTGGCATTTAGCTTGTCCCCCATAGAGTAGCAAACATAAATGTATAGGATACCTTCAAAGTTCATAAGAGTGACTAGATACAAATAGTTTAAAACAAGCAATATCAAAGCTATGCATCAATCAACAAGTCTTGGGACAATGCACAAAGAACTAAGAATGGCCACTATGCTCTCAAAGTAGGTGCATAAACGTAGAAGGTGGAGACTCAACATAAAAGTAAAAGAAAGGCCTTCATAGAAGGAAGTAGGGATTCAAGTCTCATAAAGAGATTCCAAAAATTATGGTACTTGTTAGCTTTCAGCTCTCATTTCCCCTATCATAAGCATCTTGAAGGTGATTAAGGTTAAAGTGACGCAACTAAGAGGATATGCTTGACAAGTTATAAGCCGAAATCTCATGCCCCTTACTTATGAAGACCAAACCTCATGCTACTCAACTTTAGTCACAAGTAAGCTCTTGTCATTGTAAGTACATATGTATCATAGAGAACCGCCAACGGGGTACCCCTTGCACATGATACATGAGCTATCCCATAATCAAAATGACAAGGCAAGCAGACAATGAGCATCTCAGCGATCTTTTTATTTGCTATTTGCATAGGTTTTTATTGAGGATGCTTCATAGAGTGCTCATTATGGTTATGTTGCAAGTTTCCACCATGATTAGGCATGGCTTAGGCTAGCGGCCCAGGCATTTCTCTAACACAATACAAACTCCATGATCTTACAAGTTCCCCTTTTATTTCACATCGCCGGGGTCCATAAGCAAAAGAACATGATATCAACGGGGTACAAAGTACAAGTGCAATGTTGAAAGCGTTCCCCATGATACATGGTTCTGCTAACTTCAACTTATAAAGCGCAAGCATATACGCAACAAAGATGGACGCAATGGTTCAAGTTTATTAAATGCAAGAAAGTAAAGTGTGCCATCAAGTTCGTGAGAGCTTTAATCACTAGTTTTCTCATAACAAGTTTAATTCGGAAGGTAGATAAAAACATGAATATACTTGGAATAGCATATGCTAATAGGTAGGTATGGTGAACTCTTTGGAACAACTTTGTTTTAGGAGTTGGATGCATGAGTGGAACTCACACTTGGTTATGGAGGCTAGCAAAAGACTGGGAGCGACCAACTAAGAGAGCAATAATGGCCATAATCATGCAGAGCGACAAAACATCATTAATCAAAGCATAAAGTGATACTACAAGTTGAAAACTAGAGGATCATAAAGGCTAAAGTGACCTGGGATAGTCATAACATGGTGTGAGCATGTGCCAAGTCCACCCAAATAAAGCATCAAAGGAGAATACCACAATACTATGCTTTAATATGCTAAAACAACGCATGATTCCTCAAAGGCACATTAAGCAATCTCAATTGTTTATAACAAGTCATGATACAGAAAATAATGCTAAGCATAAAGTCAAAACAATATCAAGCATGGCATGACAAAGCATAGGCCACAGTCAAAAACAAGCTCTCTTTACCACTTAAGCATGAACTTTCCTACTCTTTTCCAATCCAAACCAAACTATTTGAAAACCAATGCATGAAAGAGAGGGTCCACCCAATTTATTCAGAAAACTAAGAGAACAAAGCAAACGAAAAACCAAAACCAAAACGAAAAAGAAGACACTCCAGGAACAACACAACTATGCATGAAACAATAAAAATGAAGTGTTTGGAAAAACCCTGGGATTTTTATTGATGAAGAAGGGGATGCCTTGGGCATCCCCAAGCTTTGACGCTTGTACCACTTGAATATTTATTGGGGTGACACGGGTGGCATCCTCAAGCTTGAGCTTTAGTCCATCCTTCATCTCATTACTCATTCCTTCCATACACCTGAAATTTTTCCTTCATACAAAACTTCACACAATCTTTATTAGCAACATTAGTGCACTCAAGATAATAAGTCTTTGGGTTCAGTTCCAACACCAATAAAACTTCCATTAAAACACAAGATACTATAGCACTTCCCTCAAAAATCTCAATTCCCCAAAAGAACTCAAAAAGGAACCAACAAGAAGCAAATGCAAATAAAGGCAGAAATCTGTCAAAACAGACCAGCAGGTGAAGACGAATTTTTTCTAAGACCTTCTATTGCTCAAATCGAAAAGTGTTGAACTAACGAACGTTAGATAACAACCTGGGCAGAAGCAAAAAAATTCACGCCTCAAAAGGACGTACAGAGATTTTACACGAATTTTTACAGTGAAGCACAGAAATCTGTTTCGGGATAGCAACTTTCCCAATCATTACTTCTCTCTCATTAGAGGTTACTCTTGGCACAAAAAGCAAATAAAAAGGATAATGAGCGGTTATGAATTGTCTCTCCCAAGCACATGAAGTAATAACTTCCAAGACTCGTCTAAAACTTTTGGGTTATCTCCCAATAAGTACTTCTCTTTAACGCCTTTAAGTTAGGCATGATAGTTTGGGAGGATGCTCACATAAGAAATATGAATTGAAGTAAAAGAGAGCATCAAGAAGCAAATTCAAAACACATTTAAGTCTAACCCACTTCCTATGCATAGGAATCCTGTATGCAAATAAATTCGCAAAGAACAAAGTGACAGGCATAGGAAGATAAAACAAGAGTAACTTCAAAACTTTCAGCACATAGAGAGGTGTTTAAATACCATGAAAACTTCTACAACCATATTTTCCTCTCTCATAATAATTTTCAGTAGCCTCATGAATAAACTCAACAATATAACTATCACATAAAGCATGCTTTTTATGTTCTACAAAAACATAATTTTTATCAAGCTCAAAAATAGTGGGATTAAAACCTTCAGACCCACTTTTAACAATTCTATAACAAGATGACTGATCATTCAATATAGGACCATAGTCTAGAGCTTTATCATAAACAATTTCTAAGCAAAACTCTTTAGTACCATGCATCTCGAAGTTAGGAACAAATAAAGGATTATCACAGATAACATGAGCATAACATTCATCCTCCTTTGTTAAGCATGGGGACAATCAAATAATGTAAGGGATAAAGAGTTACTCTCATTAGAAGGTAGGCATGGGTAGCTAATCCATTCTTCCTCCTTTTGTTCATCACTCTCCTCCTCTTTTTCATCTAATGAGCTTTCAGGTTCATCAATTTCTTCTTCCATAAGATCCTGCAAGGCATTAGTCTCTTCCATTTGTGGAAAGCATCTATTAATATATATTTTCAAAGCAAAATTTAAGTATATCATAAACCTCATATTTATAAGGTGAATCATCAATATTTTCAAGCAAACTAGCAAGTTCAAATGCACCCTTCCAAGCAATAAATTCCTCGATTTGTTCCACATCATAAAAGTCATAATTTTCTTTAACATAATAAGATATGGTAACATCATCATTATACTCACATTGAAAAGGGAGGTGTTTGTACCTCCTATAGCAACAAGATTTATCAAAGCAATAAGTAACATTATAAGTAGAGCACACGGTTATAGCAATGGTATACAATTTATCAATTTGTTCCCATAAGTGTTTCCCTTTTTGTGACAAGCGGTGTTCCTTATAATAATATTTTTGTTCTTCCGCGAACCCACCTTGCCAATAAGATTTAGTTTCAAAGAAACCAACTATTGATAGAAAGCATGATACAGCAAGACAATAATAGACCAACGAAAATAACAACTAGAGTAGGAACTAATTTTTTTGTATTTTTGATAAAGAAACAAGCAAACAAGGTGGAAATAAACTAAGCTTGACCAATAGTGATTCCAAGTGGACTTGATAAATAAAGCTATGCTCCCCGGCAACGGCTCCAAAAAATAGTCTTGTTGACCCACAAGTATAGGGGGTGTATCGCAGTATTTTCGAGGGAAGTGAAACCCAATTTATTAATTCGACACAAGGGGAGCCAAATAATATTTATAAGCCTTAACAACTGAGTTGTCAATTCAGCTGCACCTGGAAACACTCTTGCTCACAACAGTTTATCAGTAGCAACAGTTTTGTAGTAGCAATAGTAAAGTAATAGCAGTAGTAAGAATTGTGGTAAACAGTAAGATTAAAGCGCGGTAGGCATAGGGATGGATGGATGGGCGTTGCATGGACAAGACAATTCACATGGCAATCAGAACATAGGGTATTTGCAGATAAATAAGATAAAGTATCCAAGTACTAAATAATCCTAGGCATGTGTTCCATATATAGTCATACGTGCTCGCAATCAGAACTTGCACAACATCTTTTGTCCTGCCAGCCCGTTTGCAGCGGGGCCTTAAGGGAACTAATGGCAATTAAGGTGCTCCTTTTAATAGAGCACCGGAGCGAAGCATTAACACTCTATGAACACATGTGATCCTCACATCAAAGCCATTCCCTCCGGTTATCCTGATTGCTGTCACTTCAGGGCCTTTGGTTCCGGACAACAATATGTGTATACAACTTGCAGGTAAGACCATAAACAATACTGTCATAATGAATCAATAACATGTTCAGATCTGAAATCATGGCACTCGGGCCCTAGTGACAAGCATTAAGCATAACAAGTTGCAACAAAGTCAAAAAGCACTAATAGTAGATACTAGGCACCATGCCCTAACAATCCGATGCCATTACATGAACGGTCTCATCCAATCCCTACCATCCCCATAGCCTACTGGGGGATTACTCACTCATAGATGGGGGAAACATGGATGGTCGATGGAGAAGCGATGGTGATGATGATGGCGATGATCTCCTCCAATTCCCCATCCCAGTAGGGTGCCAGAACAGAGTTTCTGGCTCCGAATCTGGTGGTGGCGACGTAGCGAACTCTTTCTGGAAAAACGTCGAACCCCCTGGGTTTTTAGGTCAGGAGGCAACTTATAGGCGAAGAGGGAGGCTGAGGGGGTGCCTGGGGCGGCCACACCACCCCCAAGCGCGGTTAGGCCTAGCCCGCACAGCCAGGTGGTGTGGCTGGGCCCCAGCCCCTCTCCGTCTCGTATTCTGGCTCCTGGTGTCCCTCGGTGAAAAACTGACTTTGGCTTTTGCCCCGTCCAATTCCGAGAATATTCATTTTCTGACTTTCCTGGAACCAAAAACAGCAGAAAACAGGCAGCTGGCACTGTGGCTCTTCTTAATAGGTTAGTCCAAGAAATCATATGAAAAGTACTCCAAAGTGTGGACAAAACATAAGAAAGTAGATAAAACCAAGCATGGAACATCAAAAATTATGTATACGTATGCAACGTATCAGCCTACAAGAGCACAGGTTCGTTAGAGCACATTTTTGTGGAAGTACTATTTCTATTTTTTATATCGACCCCAACAAGGAGCTCATGAAAGTGTTTATCTATGGTGTTTATGTTGCACCCAAGGTCTCACTTGTCTTGAGTGAATTAACTGCAAGATTTTAGGTGGAAATGAATGAGTGGAAAGAAAGTAGTTTTGAGTATTGAACGATACTAACATAAAAGTAAAAGAGCACGGAGGTTGTTTGAGGTTTCCTTCAGATGAGAAGTTAGGCGCGGGGAGAAACGGTTCATGATGATAGTGAATGTTCCAAATGGAATAAATGGGATAAGTGAACATGGTACTTCTTATTCATATGTTAGTAGGCAAGTAACACATATACCAATCAAGAGTCCTCTTGGTAGAATTTTCTCTCGATTCCAATGATCCTTCTTCCTATTACCAAAGCCATGGTCAACACATCAATAAAGGTATTTGACCAGATCAAGGCTTTAACCTTGATGGTTCCTTGTGGTTCCTCGAGTTCTACTAGCTCCTCTTTAATATCGGCCGTGTCACTGAGGGGTCACTGATTCGCTAGTAAACAAGTTCATATCTATGAGATCTCAGGATCATGTTATCTGAGCCCTTAAATTGGATAACAAGCATTCGGAAAACATAGATAATCATTCTCACAATATAATAATCATGACAATAATCACAAATGGATGGAAACAAAGGAGGCACATCACATCTCACTAATTCCCTACATCTCCCGCGCCTATCAGGATTTACTCACACATGAGAGGAGAATAGATCAAAGGCATAATAATATTGTAAATGGGAATCATCTCAACTTTACCGTAGCAAACCATAATGAAGTTGTATATCAAATCAAATACGAACCAAACTAGGGATAGAGGCTCAAATCCCTAATCTTACAAGTATGAATCTCTCTCTCTCTCTTAGTACAAGTGGGGAATTATGGTGGAGTTGATGATCAAGAGGCTAGAGATCTTAAAAGAATGAGATGGGGTTCTTCTTATTCTTCAAATCCGATCTTCTCTCTTATGGGATGGTGTGTGGCGGCTGTGTACGTCTTCTGCCATCTATGCATATATGAAAGATGTTTGTATTGATATAATAGAGGCGATTGCATGTCGTACTAGCGGCCTCCGGTCGTACTGGTGGTCATTAAACCCCTAGTAGCCCTCAGATGGAAAAGTCTTCAACTGGATATTTGCTCATTCAGGTGTGATTAGCCTATAAATTCCCTCGGATCTTCCAAAGTTATGCAGTATCTGAAAGTCATCACAAAAGAACAAGGTTTTGCTAACTTATGATATTAGCATTAGTTGAAAGATCAAAATCAATGGAACCAAGTGAAAACCAATGGAAAACCTTTTGTAAAAAGTGTCAAAATTTGGAGCAACCTCCCCAAGCTTAGCTATTACTCACCCTCGAGTGACAAAGCGATAAAGAATAATAGCGAGAAATAAACTTAGGTAGAGAAACTCACAAGTCCAAGGTGGTATCATATTCCATCATCACAAGTCCTGCAATCTTAAACATGAGCATAATATATTTGAACAGTTGCACTTAAGTTTGCTTCCTAACCGCATGTACTTGCCAGCTAATAAATCTTTAAACTCAAAAGGGATGGTCAAGAATTTGGTTAAGCTTACGAGTCAATTCTTTCAGCTCCTCTCTTTTCATGAGAGTAAATTTATTTTCGAGCAATCAAATTAAGGGTGCACTAGTAGATGACAAAAGAAGGATAAACTTAGAGCTTTCCTTAGCACCCACTTTGAAATTCGTAGCTTTCTAACACCCAATCTTTTCCTTGTTTTTCAAGAACTTTGATTCTTTAGTAGTCAGGTGATGCCAAGACTTCCATTTTGATCAAGTAAATTGAGCACAAACTAAAATAGGGTCTCGCTTTAGCTTTAGTCCTTCAGCTATGGAACTAAAATTTTGCACAGCATAGCATTGCTACAAATGTCTAACTAACTCATAGCCAAAATCTGAAATGAACTCAAGATCGTTCATAGGCCACCGAAGTTGCTAGTTCGATAAAGTTTTGGTACTTTCACAATTCACTTCAGCTTTAAACATTTCTTTTCAACTCATCACGACAAGTTTGGCATATCCCTCAACCACTGCAAAATTTCCATTCCTTCAAACAATTCTTTTTCAAAAATTGTTATCATGTCAAAACCGTTAAGATGTGGGGTTGAGAACTGCTGAGATTAAGCCCTTAAGACAAAAACATGGCACCAAAGTTGTCCGAGAGACACTTTCTCTTGTTCTTAAAAATATTAGAATTGATCCAATGAAGTTGTTTTCAAACTAAGAGTAATTGTCATAAGTCAAAACCAAAGAAGTGACACTAGCTTTGAGAGTAAGTTCTAAAAGATAACAAGCTGAGCGAGGAATGAGACTTAAGTGAAACTAAACAAAAATAAATTGTTCATGAATAAACTTATAAAAAGACTATAGAATAAGAATGTTATACCTCCTCTCGCTTGCTCATTTCACACCTAAATCAAATCCTCACGTTTTTCCCATCCTAAGTCACTTGAAGTGAATAATCTGTGAAAAATCAAAAAGAAAACCGAGAGAGTTTCACACAAAACAAGAGGAAAAAGCTACTCTATTTTTTGGTGTTTTCTTTTTATTAACACAAACTGAAAGTAAAAATGCAACTAAAGAAAAGAAAGAAATTAAAAGAAGAAAACAAAATATGAATGCAAAAAGGTAGGGAGGAGTTAAACCTCTCCAAGCTTAGACTCTTGGTCTAACTTGAATCAATTACTGTCGCCATCGTTGGGCGGCTTCTGTGTATTGTACAGGTAGTAGTTTGGGAACTCATACTTGAAATGGGTGAAATTTTGAGTGAGGGTAGTCACAATGGCATTCACGTCATGCAATGTGTTCTTCACACCACCAACACGAGACACCAACTGATCATACTCACCTCTCAGAGCATAGTTGTATCCCGGTTGAGGTGGTCGCATGTTCTGCTGCTGATGATACAGGGAGAACTGTTGTTGATGTTGGTGCTGCTGACCATAGTCGTCCCAGCCCATGGTGTTCTAGCCATGCTCCTCCTGTTGGTGATGCTCTTGATCCTCTCCCGTGTTTTCCTAAGTGCGATCTCCTCCTTGGGGTGTGATCCTCCCTGGGATAATCATTGCTTGTTGGAACTCCTCCTCCTCGAGGACGCAACTCTGCCTTTTTGGAAAACCAAAAGTTTGAACAAAAGGAAGCATAATTTGGTGAACTTCACCATTAGGTTCATAATAAAATTGATAGGAACGGGAAGGACAGTGAACCATGTAGACCCCCATGTACTTGGTGCTTGCCATGTGAACATCATCCAAGTATTTGCTACCTGGTATAGGTCTTTCTTCGAGCATGGGGAACTCACTTGCATAGGCGATTTGTGTGACCAAACTACCACAATGAATATCTCATGAATGGGCCGACCTCTAGCGGCGAAAGAATTGGATTATTAAAGCACCCAAGTTTACCTTATGCTACATATCTCAATCGAGAGCTATGTAGATCAGACATATCTTGGGGCTAGTCATTGCCCCGGCGCATGCCATCCCAAAAATAGAATTTGCCCAGAAGGTGGCGAAGTAACGGATGGTGAGATTCTGGATGGTGACAGTCTTCTTCCGCAAGTAATCAACATCCCTGTGAACAGAAATTTTCTCCCAAGAAAACATTGCCTCTATGAGGACTTCTTCAGTAAGATCGAGCTCTCCCTCATAGGAGAACCCCAAAGAAATCACAAAACTAATAAAAAGTAAGGTTACTAGATTTCCCAATGAGCACAAAGCTTACAGTACATTGGCATTGTTGGAGTGCGAGGTCATCGTGGAAACTTGCGAGGAACTCCCACGTGGAGCGCTTGAAGGTGTTGATGGTGAGGGTGGCGAAGGCAGTCATACCAGCATTCTCATCTAGCATGTTGAATTCCTCCTTCAAGCCACGGCAGGAGAGGAACTTGTTGCACACCCTTTTGTTGGAAAGCACCTTGCGTTCACTCACTCTTTTGTAGTCCTTGTCCATGGTGGACTTTAGAGCATCCCCTCCTGGCGCCTCTTCTTTGAAACCGACGACGTGGAGCTTCTAGAGGCTCCAGAGCATCCCGAGTTCCCCTCGATGCAGAAAATCCTTCCAATATTCATTGTACTAAAAATTTTCAAAGCAAAACTATAAGCATAAAGTTTCTATCATATAGACAGACGATTAAGGGTAAAAACTTTGAATCCTAATGTGAGGAATCAACAAGAATCTAAAAATATTAAGAATTCATCTAGATAGTCAATGTGAGTGATTCAACCATGGATTTCAAAAAATAAAGTATGGATCGGGTGAGAAACTTACCGATGCGAAGATTTCCCAACTCAAATGATTGAAATGGGTGAATAATCAAGGATTCTAGGAGGTTAAGGTTTGAGTTTGAGAGAGAAAGAGAGAGAAAATGAGAGGAAGAAGATGGCTGACTGGTTTGCCCAGCTGACACCATCATTTTTGAGTGCCGATGCACTTGGTACGGGCGTGTACCGCCTGTATTGGTGGTCTTCACCATTGGATACGCGGTTAGGGTTTGAGATCAAACATGAGATCGTGGTACAGGTGCGCGGTATAGGGTATCCGGCCGTGCTGCTGGTCGTTATCCTTGCAGTACCCTAGAAGAAAATTTTCCTCACTTCGTCGCGACACGGTACCAGCATGCGGTACAGGCACATCGGGTCATACTACAACTTGTTAAAAGCTCTATATCATCAGAGAGGTTTGTTGTTTCTTTTGGGTATTCGGTTCGGGCGCGCAGTATGGTGCACTCCGACCGTACCACAGCTCGTTAAAGGTTTTGAAGACCTTCTTCTTCTTTATTTTTCAATTTCTTCCTTCAAACTTAAACCATAACTTCTTATCAACCTATATTCTCTACAAAACTTTGGCTACGAGGATTTTATTAGAACAACTAAACTAAAACACAAAGCAATAACTATGCTACTTTATTCAAAGATGGGTGGACTCCCATCGATCATTTATTTAGAATTGGTTGATTCTATTCAACCGATCTTTGAGTTTCTAGCGTGTACCTTAGGATGCCCTTCATCAGTGGTACTTACCACTTGAACACTCTTGGGTAGTGGTACATTTTTTCACCATATTCTTGTTTCTTTGGGAAGTAACAAACAATATGATCATCATAGATGTTGAAGATGATTTTCCCACTAGTGCAGTCAACATTAGCTCCTCCAGTGCTAAGAAAAGGTCTTCCTAGGATGATTGAAAGTTTGTC
The DNA here is from genome assembly GCA_916181665.1 of Avena sativa. Classification (NCBI taxonomy): domain Eukaryota; kingdom Viridiplantae; phylum Streptophyta; class Magnoliopsida; order Poales; family Poaceae; genus Avena; species Avena sativa. Next base: position 694,012,955 of record OV702289.1, read on the forward strand.
ATCTTTGGGAACATCAAGTATAATAAAATCAGTGGGTATGACATGTTGCACTACAAGAAAAGTTAGATTTTACAACGGATGGTTTTCGTGGTTGAAGGCCCTTTTTTGTGGTGGAAAAGTCTTTTGTGACGGATGGCTTCCATGGTAAAAGCCCCGTCACCAAAGAATCTACCATGGTTTTTTCCCGACCGTGGAGGATCGCACCTTTTAGCCAGGGAAATTCGTGTCGTCATAGATCTATTTCCCAGCCCCGTTGACTGCTGACATCATGCAAACTGCCACGTGGCAAGCGCCATTAACAGCCGGTTACCGCCATTAACGGTCACAAAAACCATGGTGGAAGCCAAGGCCTACTAATCATTAAGTGGTCCAGCCCATGAGAGAAGCCGAGTAAGAACATGGTCTTTACTAATTTCAGCATGCTGGAGGCCTGTGCTACTTTAATGGGGCCCACAACTTTGGATTGGCGCTCCATCTCAGTCGGCATCCTGCTCTCGATAGGGTATGGTCCTTGAGCGAACGAAACCATTTCTATAAGTCATGAAGACATGGACCAAAGGACTATGAAACTGCACAATCTATTTATTGACTGAAAAACTCAAGCTGAGTAACTTGCTAGAATGATCGTTCCGGCTCTGGGCCGTCTGATCTTCGGTCTTGAGATAAACGGACTCAAACCGCTGCCATCTGCCACATGGTAAACCACCACCTCTCAGGCCTGTTCTAGGGTGCTGGTGCCAAAGTACTCTTCAACTGAAGAACTCTCTTGAGGACAAGGGCATCATCACAAAGCTACCTGCTAATATGTACATGGCAATAGAAGACTATACCCACTAGCGATTTCCTACACAATCTCTTACTAGTTGGTAGCTGCGCTTCTGACTTCTTAGGCAGAAATGCTTACGCCCTAGGGGTTTAAAGGGACCACTCCCTTTGGTTGACTCATCAGTCAAATCACCTCTTAGAGCTCATCCAAAATGCAATCTATTCCCGTGTCACTCTTCTCATAACATATCATGTTCTCCTCACTTTGATTCTGGATTCATCGACAACCCTTTCCTTTGTATCGGACCTTTCCCGCTCTCCTTACTTTCCTTCCTTTGCTAGTTCAAAACGGCTTTTTCCACTTTGCTTTGTTCATACAAGAAGTCGTGCATGTCTCAGCAACACAAAACGAGGGTTTTGCTCGTTATAGGACGAGCCCGGACCCTATTGCGCCTATAGCGTGCCTGACCCGACTTCCTCCTTTTCCCAACCCAAACCAAGAGCTGCATTTTCCTGACCCAAACTGACTATTTAGCATTTTCCCAGATCCAAATTTGCACATGTACCCATATGTTTTCTATAACATGCAGAGCAAGCCCTAGGCCCAAAATTATTGTCATTATTTTCTAGCAATAAATCTACTAAAAAGTGTCTTTTTCAATCAATAAATACCTCAGGGATTTTCACATCTCCAAATTGTATGAATCCAACTACATCTAGTAGCTAAATAAAGTATATATCCTCTGGCTTTGGTCACATGCCAAGTGAAGCCTTGGATCTACTATAGCAAAAAGGACAAAAACAATTCAATTCTACCTTTAGGAAATTCCTTGGGTCAATCTATAACCTGTCTTGACTTGATTCCAACTCACAACCCTCATTCACACCAAGACCTACAAAATCTTAAGAGCCCAAAATTTCAGTGAATTAAACCCTTCTACATGTGGATATTTCACTAGATAAATCCTTACAGTAGTTCTACAACTTAAAAAATGATGTATCAAATTTCTAAAGAAAGTTATTTCAAATACCTACCATGTGTCTTTAGATTCATATCGAAAGAGTCCGTAGAATAAATCTGGTGAAAAGGACAAAAGGCTTGCAAAACTGATTGGGGATTTCCCAAGGGCATTCTGGTAATTGTTTTGATGTGAAACCATCTCCCAAAGAACCAGCACATCAACACCTTCCCAACCCTAGAAGGAAATAATTTTTGGACTTCCAGATCTTTTCTAGTGATTTATTCACCAAAACAAGGATTATCACCACTAGAAAATCCATAACTAAGTAAAGAAAAATGATAAAATCATGAAATCACTTTTGGTGCCTTTTTATTTCAATACATGTCTGGTAATACCATTTTTGTATATTGGTATCATACATAATATGGACTTGGTTTAAAACCCATTACCTAGGTAGTTTTGGGCATTTAAATCATAAACGAAATATCAATAATGCAATTCAAGTATTTCCAAATGCTTTCAACTCAACTTATAAAAACATATTAATGTTAGTTATGTATTTTATGTTCGTATGTTGTATTGGATTGGTGCTTGTATGCCCTGTGTTGATTGTTGCCATGTTTGCTTTGCATGTGTAATCCGTGATGACGATAGTTGCGAGTATATCAAAGTCAAGAAGGAGAAGATTTTGGTTATTTGGATTTCGAAGAAGTCCAGGGACATATTGCTGGTCACAGGCAAGCCACCTACTTCTTCATAAGCCTTGTCCTACTATTTTACTTATGCCTGTGTTGCCTACTCGTTTATGCAAACTGCATGGTTTTATTATATGGTGATCTATATCTGGTAGTGGCTTGGCTCCTCCAAACCATTACACAGTTGTACTACTAAGTACAACCCCCTTGATGACACCTACTTGCCCCTAGTATTGTAAGTGGTGTATAACACCATACCCCCTTGGAGAACCCGTTTTAGCCAAAGCAAACTATAGGCTGGGAAGGACCCTGAAGAACTTTACAAAAATGTTTTATGGTAAAATCTTGGTAAGGTTTGCCCTTCTAAGAGGAGTTTTAGAAAGAAAAAGGTTTTGTTTTACAAGTGATACTAATGTGGAGAAGGAGGAAAAATGTTTACGAAAACACATCCGGTTCTATGCAGTTTTGCTAGAACAACTAAACCGTTCAACCACATTACCCTGGAATGGGACGAGGCCTGACTTGAAGTTTGTTTACTCTGGTATGGGATGCCCCGCAACTACTTATAAGGGATCATATCTCTCGAATGTCGGGCTTCCCTTACATAAAGGGTCATCTATTGTAGTAGAGACTCGGTGGAGGTGCGAACTGTCCTTGTAGGCAGCCAGGCAATACTATGGGCCTATCATTGAAAGTGTATATCCTGGATGGAGGAATGCGCTCTGGTTGGCTTTTGAAGGTACCTGGCATCCCAGTCTTGAGAGGAACACCCCATAGGGTAGGGCCTATACTAGAGTGGCATCCAGAGAGTCTTGATCGGTTACTCGACCCACGATCCATGAGGGATCAAGGCAGGATACCCGGATGGTGTGGGTAAAGTGTACAACCTCTACAGAGTGTAAATCTAATCGAATAGTCGTGTCCACAGTCATGGACGGTTGGGAAGGTTGTTGTGTAGCGGTGTGGTTTTGGTTTGTAAAAAGGTTTCTGAGAAAGAAAGAGTTTTCGAAAACAAGGTGGTCCGGAGTGACCACGAAGGAAGTGAGGTTATCTCGAAATGATCACGGAAGAAGGAAAACCCGGTCGAGTAAGGACCGGGAGATGAGTTTTCGGTAACCCTAACCTAGTGGCTTTCAACTCCAAATGTTTTCAAATGCTTTAAAAAGGTTTTTAACAAAGATATAGAGATGTTATATCTACAAGAGAAACTATTTGAGAAAAGAACCTCTTATAGAGCCCTCCTACTACCACAGTCATATTGCATATCCTTTTATTGTTATCCTCTTAAGGTGGTTTGCGAATACATTCAACGTACTCACTAGAATTGTCCCTGGCTATTTACTTGGTCAGACTTCGAGAAGACTAAAGGAGAAGAGGAAGATGACGTTGACGATTATGCGAGTTAGGACGTTCTCCCTATTAGTTGCTTGTAGGGTTAAGGCATGGCTCGAGCTCGACGTTGTACTAAAGTTCCATTGATGATGATCTATGTAGCCATAATGGCATTAATGTATGACTTGTATCAGCTTAAGTATTGGATGTTTACTTTGATACTTTTCGGTTATGTGCCACGATAGACTGATCATGGGATCGTGACGATATGCATAACAGAGATTTTCGGATGACTAATCCGGGGGCCCCAACACGGGGCTACCAGACAAAGTATGAGTTCAGCTTCTCCCAACACATACGGGCTAACAAACACACCCCAAAATCTCAGGTTAGCTTGTATGGGATAGATTTAATTCAAAATAAAACAAGCTACCAAACACACCCTTAGCACTCAGGTGGTTAACATTAACGTCACTCGCGTCGCGTTAATAAAACCTGGCGGTTAGCGCTCAAACAAATTCTATTTTCCTGGCCATGAGTCCCTAAGCAGGAATGTCTGACGGTTTACTCTCAGGTTTTATTAACTTGACAGGAATTTGCATTTCTTTAACAGTTTTTAACTCTTAATTACCCGAGGTTTTCTGGTAGTACCTGGGCATGCCGTGACATCATAGATTGATCTCATGGAAATACGACATGCTCTCATGGATACACACGCATGCATGGTGCATCCGGGCCGGCCCTGCGCCTGTGACTCGGGACGGGGAGGCGTCTCGTCAACCGAGCACGGCGAATCGCGCAACCGGCCGGACCCCGGTGATTGGCGAGGCTGATTGAGCTTTTGGCGACGCCCCGTCAAGGAATCTATCGTCTGCTGCCCGTTCTGCACTGCCTGCCTCCCTGTCTATGGCTAGGACTGCGCGCACTGAAATCTATGGCACATATGCACTTGATGAGTACTGGCAGTGACCCATCGGGTTTTTCTTTTTCTTTTTAGAAAGATTTCTGGTCAGGGATGATGGTGCCTGGCTTTGCTGCTTAAGAAAAAGGGCAATTGTACAAATGGGAAAGGAATGTGGGATGTTCGGTGACGAGGACAGCGTCTTTACAACCACTCAAAAATCGATATGTCTGAGTGTGCGTGCTAAAGTTGCTCTGGTAAATTTGTCATGCCACCACATCCAGACTCAGAGTAGATGTTTTACCGAAGCATACCGCTTCCAAATTTTAGAACAAATATTTAATTGTTCAGTGTCTATTTTTAACATATTCATGTTGGAACTTGAAGCCGTTCACTATATGTGCGGTTTGACAAATGCGGTGTCCCCTTTTTTTTCAAACTAACGAAGCTAAAAATACAAGAACAGCCCAGATTGACCGATACCCCTTCGGTTCGGAGGGCAGAAAGAGGCAATCCTGACTATCACAAATCTGTCATATAGGCATCCTTGGGCCTAGTTTGGTCTCCGGCAGGTCTTTGAAAAATCCTAACAAAAAATGTCAAGCCAGAGCCTAGCTAGTGCGCGGCGGCACACAAAGTGAAGCAACCACTCCTTCCTATTAAAATATAAAAATTTCAATTATTTTAGCATATGAAACGACATATTTATAAATATTATGTGATATTTACGTCTTTTGGGTTTTCAGAGCTATGCTTCGGGTAGAAAACTAGACCCCGAGCCCCTGCTCCTCATACTTTTGGATCAGGATGCCCATGTCCAGGTCTACCTCCAAGGGACTAGGCAATGACCGTCTTGGTTCTAATTATTTCCCCTTTAGCCTTTTTGTTTCCAAGAATAAATTCTCTGATAGTATAACCATGCTGAATTGTGTGCTTCTTTGGTGCAGAGCACCTTAAAAGCAATAAGGACCTCTTCAATTCACAAAATTTTCAAAAAATAGGATTAGACATGTGTATCGTCTTTGCTCCTACAAGCTTGGAAATTTTCATGAATTATATTAGTGTTTGACATTCTAGCAAAACTAAAGAATAGCACAAAGAGTCAGTTGTACTCAAATAGAGTACAACTGACTCCTTGGAAAAATACTAATGTTTCGGATTTATGTAGAGAAAAACCTTTCAATTAATATCCTCAAAAAAAATCTATGAAACTCATTTGAATTTCAGGAGCATACTTGTTGTGCATGCAGCTTGAAGGTGACCTGGAACCAGTGGAATAGACCTAGAGAGATTAACTAAATCAGACGATTATAAAATAGGAAACCAAAATCGATATTTTTTTGGACAATGAGGTGGCTATTTTTGAAAAAACACTTATCTACATAAAGGTCCTTTACGTTCTACCCTTTTCCATATCTGAGTAGTAGTATCACTTGGTGCTGCTATAAACTGCATGCTTTATTCGACGTTTGTACGGTGAGCAGTGCCAAATATTTGGGGGTAAGATCCTTTTATGAAAAAGATAATCTCAGAGTAGCAACACTAGCCGGGGGAAACAGAGGCATGCATCATCCTTCCTTTGGAGCGCCATAAAGCTAGTTTATTCTTCGCAAAATCGCAAGACACAGAGTGCAGCCTTTTTTCCTCAGCGAGTGCTTTGTAGATATCAGAGATCGTACGCTCCAGGCTGCTTTATCAAAAGGAAACGCACAAAAAGGAGTAGCAAATGAGTTGGACATGGAAGGAAGCGGTGTGCGTGGAAATGGCAGGAATGAACGGGGCACCACCATTGGCCCGCACGCTTGCATCCACTGGGGGAACAGCGCTACAGGGCTCAAGGCCAGCCCCAAAATCATGAAGCAACGTACAGTACCATACGTACATCCATCCATCCATCCATCCATCCATGGATCATGGATGGCTGCGTGTGAAGCACTTTTCGACTTTCACCATCATCCATTAATCATAGTGATAAAATTATATTTGGGCCTCTTTTGGAGTAGTATTTACAGAAGCCCACCAAAGAGTTGTACTCTACAAATATATATAGCAGTACCAAGATGGGGTAATGACTATGGAAGAAAATAAAAAGAAGAAGAAGGCCAATATATAATCATTTCATCCTCAATATTCTCTCTCTCATTAACAAAACCTCACCACCGAAAAAGAAGATGGAGTGGAGATGCATGGATCGGATCAAACAAGTCAATAGCAACAGCCTAGAGTTATCAAAACCCAGAATCAATCGATGGAGCGACCACACTAGACTTTAGCCTCCCCCACGGCCATCGCCATCGCCATCGTGCGCCTTCTCCTCCTCCTCGTCTCCCACTCTGATCAGCGGGGCCCTCTCCGAGACCTCGTCCTGCCTCCCCTGATCCTTTCCCTCCAACGCCGTACAAACAGCACCACTGCTACTGTCTCTGTCACTGACAACGGCATTCGTGTCGCCATTGCTGCTGCCGCTAGCACCACCGGAGGCGGAGCTGCCCATGGTCATGAGCCCTTCCTCCAGTTTCTGCAGCGTGTCGTCGTTGCTGCCCTCGCTGATCGGCACGTAGCCGTTGTTGCTGCTACCACCGGCATTGCTGCTGCAAGTACTACTTATTGCTGTCTTTGTGCTAGTGGTGACACTGCTGCTTGAGGTGTTGATTTTGCATTCGGCGTGGTTGGTGGTGCTAGTGGGCTTCGTTAGCTCCTTGGCGCGGGCCACCTCGACGTCCCAGTCAGTGGCGGCCACGGCGCGCGCCATCCACACCGCGCAGGCCGCCTGCGCCGCCAGGAGGCCGAGCCACAGGCCGGCGAAGCCAAGGCCGGCGCCGAAGGCTAGTGCCAGCCCCACCGGCATGCCAACGAGGTAGAAGGAGGCCAGGTTGATCCGAGCGCCGCTTGCCGGGCGCGCGCTCCCGCGGAGCACGCCGCACCCAGCGGTCTGCGGGAAATTGCCGAGCTCGCAGAGCCCGGCGATGGGGAGCGCCACCGCGGTGAGCCGGAGGATGTCGGAGTCCGACGTGAACATGCGGCCCCAGTGGTTGCGGACGGAGACCATGAAGGTGGAAGCGACGGCGCCGATGACGAGGCCGATGGAGAGGGCGGCGCTGGCAGCGCGGCGTGCACCTGCCGGGCGACCGGCGCCGAGCTGGTGGCTGACACGCGTGGACGCGCCCTGGCCGAGCGAAGAGGGGAACACGTAGATGAGCGACGTGGCCTGGATGAGGATTCCCATGGAGGCCACGGCGGCGCGCGGGTTGGCAAGGAGGCCCGACAGCACGATCATGAGCTCGTACCACCACCACTCGAGGCAGACCGCTGTGGCGGTGGGAACGGCGAGACGGAGCATCGCGCCCCAGCCGCGGAGGCAGTCGGAGGTCGGACCCACCCACGAGTCCCTGTGGGCCCCCGAGATGACGAGGAAGCACACGAGCGCCAGGAGCAGGTTGAGGTCAGTGAGCGCGACGGCGAGCGCGACGCCGGCGACGCCCATGCGCAGGCGCACCACGAGGAGGTAGTTGATGGGCCCGTGCAGCAGCACGGAGAAGAGGGAGCACGCTGTGATGGGCAGCGTGAGGTTCTGCGACCGGAGGTACACACGCAGCGGGTGCAGGACGGCCAGCACGGCCAGGTCGGCCGACGCGTAGGCCGCGAACGTCTGCGCGGCAGCTGCGACGTCCTCGTCCTGGCGGAGCAGCCTGAGTATGTGACCCGTGGAGGTGATCCACAGGACCGAGATGGGCAGCGCCACCGCGAGGAGCAGGAGCACGGTGCGGTGTAGCGAGAGGGCCAGGAGCTTGCCCCGGCGCGCGCCGAAAGCCTGGCCGCAGATAGGCTCCATGCCGAGCGCCAGCCCGGAGAGAACGGAGTAGCCTGTGATGTTGGCGAATCCTAGCGCCAGCGACCCGCCGGCGAGCGCAAGCTCGCCCAGCTGGCCGAGGAAGAGCATGGAGATGAAGGAGCGCGAGTACATGACCAGCCCGGTGACCGCCATGGGCAGCGACAGCCTCCCGATCGCCCGCGCCTCGCCGGCCACCTGGTGACATGAGTACACACACACGAGCACACGTAAGATTGTCGCCAACAAAGTGTCGATCAGCTCAGAAAAGCAGACTGTTTTCCAACAGCGCGCGCTTCCCTTTTCCTTTCCGGTTGCTGTGGCTGGCTAGCTAGGCAGTAATAAAATAAACAAGTAAGTAGCTAGGCTGTGACCTTTCACGTACTGTAGGCCTGTAGCTCGCAGCTAGTAGCTCAATGTCTACCTACGTGTGCATGCCGGGCGGTATGAAATTTACCGGCGGCCGGACAGGCACACATGATTATTGATGCATGTCTGGAGATAGCAGCTATGTAGCTAGAGAATGTGCGCAGCTAGCTACATGCAGAGCACGCGGCCGGGCATGCGTACCTTGGAGAGCGCGAGTGCGCGGCCGGCGTGGTGGCTGTCGTCCTCGTCGTCGTCCATGGGGTGGAGCAGGTGGGATGAATTCTTGAAGGAGGAGATGAGCGGCGGCGGAAGCTGCGGCGGCGAGGGGGGCAGAGGACTGGCTCCGGTGTTGCACATGACGGCGGCTCCCGATCGATCGACCGAGGCTGGTCGGCCGGCTGGAAAAGTGGTTGCTTGCTTGGTGGCGGTGCCTGCGCGCGCGTGAGCCTCCGTCCCTCCCTATCTCTATCGATCGATCTCCCACTGTTGAAGAAGATATTAGCCGGTGGCTGCTGTCCACTGCTGATTGGTGGCCGGTGCAAGCTACAAGTACATTTTGACTCCTTGGCTTGCAAGCCTTTCTCTCTCCTCCCCTTTCTCTCTCCGTGGGGAGGCTTTTGTTTGGATTGGTGCCTTGTTTCTTTGGCCTTTTGGTCTCCCGGAGTGAGGTGAGGTGAGGTGATGAGGAGGGTGGGAGCGAGGAGGAAGGCCGGCCTTGTTTGTTGGTTTGGGACGCATTGTGGGAGCCGTTCCTGCCTATATATACACGCCTGCCCGCGGGTGGGGGAGCGAGCCGGCGTACGTACGTGTCCCAACTCGCGCGGCCGGCCGCACCGCAGAGTTTTTTCTTTTTCTTTTCATGGCCCAGGGGAATATATCGTCCGGCCCGGAATTTCCCCCATGATCGAAGTTGCCTCCTCCCGCATATATGCTCTTGTCTGAAAAATCCCCTATCTCTTCCCCCGGCGGAATGGCATAAATTAGCACGGCTGATCTGTCTGAACAAAACGGCTCCAACTTCCTCCTCCTCCACACCCCTGACAGCGAAGTCATCGACGCAGATTAATCACTCCGCTGCTTTTGTATGTTTGCTCGCCATGGGTAACTATACATCGTGCAAGTGGCCTCAGTGGTGACGAGTGAGTGGTTCACTGCCGAACTGTATCTGTGTAAATGTAGAGCTAGTAGGGTTTGGGATGTAAAGTCTCTGAACTTGACGACCTATCTACACGTACGGTTAGAATGCGGCGTGCGGTTATTCTCGACGGGTTACTTTCTTTTCAGTTTTTTACTTTTTACTTTCTTAGCCATGACGCTGTCGAAGTTTGGATCAGGATCATGTCAATGAGCTAGCTAAGCTAGCTCTCACATACTACAAAGTAGTGGCAGCAGGATGCCGGCCGGGCCTGGGCGCGTCCAGAAATGATGGCTGCACTGTGAACCAGCAAGTATACTACTGCATTGAGTTCACCGCGCAGAATGACAGGGTGAGCTAAAGCTAGGGTCGTCGATAAGCAAGCACCGATCCATCCATCCACCAGCACCAGGCCTCGCTCTCTGTACGCGCCTGTCCGTGCGTGCTTAATGATTCACTCCCTAGCTACATTAAAATCCAGAACAGCAGCAGGGACTCATGAGGACATGCGTGTGTGTATATCTGCACTTACCTTGTCTGCCTGTCTGCATTGTTCACTGCTACTTGGCCACAGCGATCCATCGGCTACACTTACTGCCAGTGGTGCTAGTGGTCCAATTGTCAATGAAATCAAAGAATAATTCTTCTCTTTTCAGAGTGGCAGCTAGCATTGATCCCTTCTTCTGGGGTATGCAGTGCAAGATTTTGCAATCTAGCCACACGATTCCTCCTTCGAATTAACCATGCACCGGTATCTGTGGAGCGAAATGCGTGCATGTGCTCAGTTTTTTTGTTTTTTTACTTCCTTTGCTCTGTCCTTTGGCTCCTCGGTTCGCCGCCTGTAGGGAGGGAGGCTCCCCCGTTGCGTTGGTAATTACTGATAAGATCACTGCCGTTTGAATCTGAACATGGCAATAGTACAGCTGAGGTGGTTGATGGATTATTTCTTCAGTCCTTGGAAGTACGAAGCTGTGACCCTTTCTCGCCATCTTTCTAGACCTTCGTTGGGCCTTTTCCATTATAGCCAAAGCTGTAGATTGTACCTTGTTCCTTTAATTCCACTGCAACCCAGAGCATTTTCAACACTTAATCTGCAGGCGCACTTTGCATTTGCTTCCTTCGCTGCATGATGGCCCAATGCATACTGAATCTGTGCCTTGTACAACTTGACAGGATCCCTTCCAGCCAGGTGGCCTCCATTGCGGGCGTTCAAGAAGAATCCTCTTCTTGATTGGCCCTCGACTTTGATGTTTGACGCCTAACGTACCTGTGACTGGCTACACTTTAGCCCCAAGAGCTTATTGTGTGCTGGCACTTGTGGACACCTTTTGTCTCTGTCCCTAAATAGGTGTCGTTCCGTAGTAATTTATATGTCCAATCAGACGCTCTGAACTGAACATCACTATATAACCTAAGGTATATGCAAATTTCACAACACAAACAGAACACCAGAAGACACTGTGTTACTCCTTACTTGCAATCCAGCGACACATCCAAATTTCGCAGTTACTACTAGATTTGGGGGATATGCAAAGTGTTTCTCTACTAATTCCTGAATTATGTTCACCATCATTTGTTACCGGTCAGCCTCTTTTATCCTCTCTTCCGCTCAGTTTTCCACACGGCCCTCGTTGTTGCCTAGTTGGGCCTGGGCCAACTTTCACTTAAAACTCTTCTTGATCTCCTTGCTACCAGTCCTCAGACAGGCCATGCCATGGCTTTGAGAGCTGGCTTAGTGGCTTGACCCCAAGCCGAGTATATAGCATAAAACCACTACTTTTCTGCAATTTTTTTGAAAAACCATCACTTTACGTTTTAATCGCAAAAAACCATCTAATTTGGGCAAGTTTTTTGCAATTTGCGCTAAAATCGAATTGACCGCAAATTGACACCGAATCTGACTGGTGGGACCAATTAGTTAGGGTTGACGTGGCATAATTTGCTGAGGTGGACTGGGTCCCAAATGTCAGCTCAATTAAGAAAATCTAATTATCCTAAAAAAAAGGAATCGGGAGGTGCATGGTGGGGTTGACCCGAGCCCCAACAGGTCAATGGCTCCGGCGCCACCGACGCTCCCGCCGCCGCCAGCCTGTGTCGGCGCTGGCCTGCCCGCAAGCCTCCCCGCGCTGAGCTCGCTTTTGCGCACCGCCCAACCCCGAGCTCGCTTGCCGCGCGCCGCCCCATGCCTGACCTCGCCCCTGCTACAATGCACCTAACCACGTCGTCGCCCGCTGCAACGCACCTGACCTCCCCCCACAGCGCACAAGCAAGGTCGCGCCCGTGTCACTCCGGCCAGGTAGTGCTTGGATGTTGCGAGCTGCAGCATGTCAACACCACCATTGGCAACCGCCCCGCATCTTCCTCGTGTTTAGCGCCCGAGCTCTCCCTTTCTCCATGGTCGGCCGCCTCATGTCGTAGTGGCGGGTACAAGCTGGGAGGAGGGGGCTGCCATACCTGGCCATGGGGACGAGGGGCGGCCAAGCCTAGCCATGGCGTGGCGGTGGGGACGAGCTGGGAGGAGAGGGCGGCCGGCCAGGCCTTTCCCTCGGCCATGGTGTGGCGGCTTGGACGGGTTGGGAAGAGGTGGCAGTCGGCTAGACGTTGCCCTTGCCATGGCACAGTGGGACCAGCTAGGAGGAGGGGCGGTCTGGGAGGAGGGGCCGGCCAGACCTTGCCCTTAGCCATGGCGTCGTCACGAGGACGTCCTGGGAGGAGGGCAGCGAGGATGGTCGGGGAGGAAGGCGGCGGGATGGCCTGGGAGGAGGGCAACATGGCTAGGGCCTGGGAATATGTTTTATTTTTATTTTTAGAAACTTTTGATTTACTTTAAATATTTATATATTTTTATCTAAAAAGTAGCTTGTTTCTACCAGGTTAGCCTTACAAGTGGTTCCCCTTTGTCAGAAATCGTGTCAACCGGTTATCAATTCTAGTTTAGTGCAAATTGCAACAAACTTACCGCAATGTGGTGGTTTTTTTGTGATTGAAGCGTAAAGTGGTGGCTTTTCGAATTTTTTATAGAAAAGTGGGGGTTTTATTCTATATACTCCCTCAAGCCGGTGCAACTGGAACGCATGTTGGATTTTCGGCATAGAAAACAAAAAAAAATACGATAGGAACAACTAAGCACCAAGATCTATCTACTAGTTGCAAGCAATGGGTGAATATGCATCCATAGAGAACTTACCCTCGAAGACTGAAAAGCTTTACAAATTAATCTCATGGATAAAGTAAACAAACTCTTGCCGATCTCAAGATCAAGTATAAGAGCGCTGCAAACCAGCAGCGCATCTGTGATCGGGCACACGTCTAGCACCCCGACAACCTCCAAATCCTTACTCTAGCAAAGTAGCGGAAGCAGCAGATCCCACCAGAGAAACTATCAGAAGATGTACTTCGCTATTCCGAATCTATGGGAAATTGGTAGAGGGAGAGAGATCTTTCACGAGGAGGTGTGTGATGAGAGGAGGTCACCACCTCCTTTTATAAGGAGGGGCAGCCTTCAAGTCCGAGACTGGCGGCCATGGTGGGTGCCCCCACCTCTCCCTCATTCATGTCATCATGTGGGTGGAGCTTCCACTAAGTCCACTTACATATTAATTCAAACTCCACTAATGTTGCATTATTTTTCCACCAAAATAAATGCAAGATCACATCAAATAAAACAATTTTATTTATTTTATTTAGTATTTGTTAATTACTTTAACTAAAAACATTTGCATAAACCCCCTTGCATTATTTCAATATTACATCTGAAACCAATTTCAGTGGTTTGATCCGAAACAATTCCGGTGCTCATGAAAATAATTCCAGTGCATTCAAATCCTTTCTCTGATATAATATATCTGTCCATTTAGTGTTGGTATATCTTAAGTGTGTCACCCTACGGTTCGCGAATAATGCAGACATGATTGAGACACCTCTGAGACCAATAATCAGCAGCGGGACCTAGAGATCCGTACTAACTCCCACATACTCAACGATGAATCTTGTGGTCGTGAGAACCATTGACGTTATAACTAAATCCCTTTGTATCACGATAGATTACTTGTTCGAGATTCGGTCATCGTTATCCTTATACCTAGTTTGATCTTGTTACTGATAAGTACTCTTTTCTCGTTCCCGTGATATAACATTCTTTGTGACCTAGTCACGTACATTCAATATGATATCACCGAGAGGACCCAGAGTATATCTCTCCATCGTCAGGATGGAGAAATTCCAGTCTTGATTCATGAGCCTCTACATAAAACTTTCGGAGTATCTAAACCCACCTTTATAGTCACCATGTTAAGGTGTGACATTTCATGTTATCAAGGAACTCTTCTAGTGTTAGTGTTTAACATGATCTCATGGTCTAAGGATTAGGGTTACTTCATATGAGATGTTATAGCAATGTAAACATAATGAATTTGATCGTATTGCTATACTTGGGTGCATGTTCATCACATCATTCATCTAATGTTGTGATCCCGTTATTAACAACATCCAATGTTCATGATTAGGAAACCTTGATCATTAGTTAATCAATGAGCTAGTTAAATGAGAGGCACAACTAGGAACTCTTTGTTTGTTTATTAAACACACATGTATTAATATTTCTAATTAACACAATTATAGCATGAAAAATAAACATCTATCATAATTATGGAATAAGATAATAACCACTTTGTTATTGCCTCTCGGATATATTCCCTTCAACACCGACTGGAAAGCAAAGGCTTCCTCCTAGGCCATTGTTGGCAGTGTTGATGCATCATAGACAACTTGGATTTGGAACACCACCACATCACCATGTAAGATGGATCATGTCGCCAGAATCTCCAAAGCCTATAGTGAAGTAGGGGCTAGAAACATCATAGTGTTTGCACCAATGACTTGATGATTTGGTGGGAAATGGCGCTTTGGTTACGATACATGGACTATGTCATGGATGTTACTTCCTGGAGATAAAGATTGCTCGTAGGCCACCTTGCCCACACAACAAGTAACCTAGTACAACCCCATAGAATTTGAAGGCAGGTTTCTCTATGTTGTGGCAAGAGAGCGATGCATGCACATACAACTAAAGATGTCGATACAACTAGTCCCCTACTTGGAATGATCATTCCATGCAATTTTTGTTAGCTTGTCACAACATGCGTTCATGTGCTCGCATCAGCTGTTGTTGCAGAGGATTCATGGTGGTTGCTCGTTCTTGCATTTGAAGTAGTGGTGGTGGAAGGAGAAGGGATGCCCTAAGTGGTGAGGAACATGCCCATAGAGTGTTTTAAATTGTGATTGTTGAAGAACAAAGTGGTAGGACTAGTTCTCAGGTTAACTCTAATCATCTCCTTTGTTGTGTACGCCTAACTATTCTTGGAAAAAATGAATCTACCAGGCAATGTGTATTCCGGATCAGAACTCAACCCAAGTGTAAGATTAGTCATCTCAAAGAAACTTCCCATATACTAATAAGCTTCTACAACACCGCCATACTCTTCCTTTTCCTCGAGACTTCCCAAATAGTCAGAAGTTTTGACTTCATTCTCTCTTGGTTGTTCGACTTTGTTTACCATTGGATAAATGCATGGGACATCTAACTCCTTCATCACTATATGTCTTATGAATATAGTCCACCTCATTATCAGGTTTTGGGGGTTTCTCTACACATAGTGTAGAATTCTATGAATATTTCACCATCTTCAAAGTAATGTAGATTTGTATCACTATCCTTATCACCATAGGGTTCATCATCAGATCCCTATCCTTAAGGTTCAACTGGTAAATTGATGACCCACAAGTATAGGGGGTGTATCGCAGTATTTTCGATAAGTAAGAGTGTCGAACCCAACAAGGAGCAAAAGGTGCTGGCTAGTGGTATGGATCAGGAATTCTCTGCAAATACTTAGCAAACGGATTTTTAGGGTTTTTTGATAAAGCAAGTAAACAAAGTACGAGTAAATAAAAGACAGTAGGAATAAATGCAGCAAGTGGCCCAATCCTTTGTTCAGCAAAGGACAAGCCGGTTGTATTACTTAAGATGACCAAACGTTCTTGAGGACACATGGGAAGACTGTCAAGTGCTTTCGCTTCATATAGTTGATTAATCTTCTTTAGCTTGCTAAGTGTTGTGTGGGTGAACCTGTGCTAATGTACCGACCTTCCTAGGACTAATACATACTTGTGATTATACCCCTTGCAAACATCCGTAAGTACAAGAAAGTAATTAAGGTAGAAACCTAACCACAGCTTTAAACTCTAAGACCCTTACGTCCCTTGTGCAATGGTTTCCTAACGGGGGTTCAGGTTTCTGTCACTCCGGCAACCCCTACGATTAGTAGCCAAATACACAATGCATTCCCCTAGGCCCATATAGGTGAAGTGTCATGTAGTCGACGTTCACATGACACCACTAGAATAAGTACACCACAACTTCAATATCAAACTATTGAATCTTTCTCAACACAACTCCACTACTAACAACATGACTTCTCCCATGTCCTCAAGAACAAAACGAACTACTCACAAGACATCATATGGATCATGATCAGAGATGGAATAATGATGTATAACAATCTGAACATAAACAATAATTCAATGGTTCACTCAATAGCATCAACTACAAAGAGTAATCAACACTGGGAAAGTTTCCCCTATGAACTATGCAAGATTCAACCCAATTGTTATAGCAATATGGAGATGGTGATGAGGGTGCTGATGGTGATGATGGTGGTGATGATGATGATGATGATCCCGATGAAGTCCAGCTTGATGGTGGTGTTGATGGCGACGATCTACCCTCTCCGGGAAGGAATTCCCCTGGCAGAAATCTGTCTGCCGGAGAGATCTTTCTCTCTCGGTGTTTTCTGCCCCGTAGAGGCGGCGGAATCTTTCTGTGGTCGCTCCCCGAGTCTTAGGGTTTCGGGAGGATAATATAAGCTATAGGGGAGTTCCTGGAGTGGGCCAGGGAGGCCACACCACCTGCTGGTGCGACCTAGAGCTACACGCGCCAGGGGGTGGTGTGGGCCCCGTGTGGCCCATCTCCAGCCCCCCTTCTGGCTTCCTTCGTCTTCTAGAAAAATAGGATTTTCCATATATTTTCCCGGATTTTCTGATCTTCACGAATTTTGCCTCCAAATAGCACATTTTCCATCAGAATCCTGACTGCAGCGGTCCATGCTCCAAAAGTCATCAACCATGCAAAAACAGATAAAATAACATAAGTATCACCTCTCAATACGAAATATATCAATGAATAACAGTGAATTATGACATAGAATAGTGATGCAAAATGGACGTATCATGAATCGACATTTAGAATTTCCTAGTCTTCCTTTTTGAAATGGAATCCACTACTAGGAAAATTTGGGTTATATGGGCTTGTTGAGTTTGTAGGTCGATTCTCAGGTTTGATGTCATCTACGTCGGTATCGGCATCAGTATCATAGACTTCATGGTTTTGGGGTCTTACTTCAGCCTTGAAAACTTCTTTCTTCGCATCAATAACTCTGTCTAGATTAGTAAAGTCATGCATAGCTTCTCCTAAGGCTGTAACTAATGTATCATGGGTTTTGAAGAACGATGTGAGTAACTGGGTATTTCTATCTAGGTATGCAACCACTTCTTCAAGTGTAGAGTTTTGAATGAAATCCAAATTTCCCGGAGTTGTATCGACCCAAACATCTTCATAAGGCATCGCATGAAATGTCGTTAATCCTAACTCTACATTTCTTCTCCTACGGATGGTTGTGATTGCTTTGACTATCGCAATCTCAATGGATGTCCAATCTTCATGAGATTCTCCCATGTATAGATTAATTTTCAAACCTAACTTAGACAAAGTAACTAATGTGACTTGATACTTGATCAACTCTTCTCCATCATGATGACTATGATGACTCACTACCCGTACAATTATCTTTTATGAAATACCAAGACACTCTAGAAGGTTGTAAACCCCAGTCAATATATTTTGGGCTTGTGTTGGTATAACCTAATGGTGGATATGATTCCACCACGAAGTTGTAACAACAAGTAAGAAGAACATGTCCTCAAGGTATGCGTACCTCATAGACAAGTGGCGTGTACGAAGTATGACCGTACAAGAGTACATCAAAACACATTCATCTATGAATAAATAGAAATATATTGCAGAGCCATAGGAAAGATTGAAAATACATAATCATATCATAGGACTCATGTTGATAAGTTGGCTTTTACCACATACGGTTTTCATGGTTGAAGGCCCATTTTTCGTGCTTAAAAAGGTTTTTACGTCTGGGTACCCGTCGTAAGGGGCTCGTCATCAAAGATTCTACCACTGATTTTTGCGACCGTGGTAGATTGCACCTTTCAACCACAGAATTATGTGCCATGGCAGATGTGTTTCGCTAGCTCCATTGACTTCTGGCGTCATGCAAATTACCACATGGCAAACACCATTAACGGCCAGTTACTGCCCTTAAATCTCACAAAACCATGGTAGAAGGCAGGCCCAGCCAAGGCCTCCTAATTATTAAGTGGTTGGTCTAGAGAAGCCTGATAAGAAGATGACATGTTACTGTATCGGCCTGCTAGAGGCCTGCGTTGATTGAAGGGGCCTATTACTTTGCAGCCTAACTATAGCCTGTTAACTTTCTGGTTTGTTACTCATTTGTCCTACATATGGACCTACTTTGTCCAATACTATGTGGCTAATTAGCGGTCTGCGTCACGTCGATCCTGTACTATTTAGGCATGTGGTAGGCATATCACTGTTCTTAAAGCCTGGTGTGGGCGGCCCATTAATGGACATTTCGTGAGAAGGTCCGTTACTGTTCTAGCCTTCCACCATTCTGGCATTTTACTATTCAGGCGTGTTACTATTTAAGCCTTTTACTGTTTGGCCTGTTATGATTTTGACCTTTCACTATTCAGCCCATAACGGGGTTTGGCCTTTTGTTGTTTTGCAGCCTGCTATGATTCTGTCCTTTTACTATTTTGGACTTTTACTATTCATAGAGCCCATTTGTTGTGCCCCTTCCAGCATTTTGCACATGTGGCCCATTACTGTTATGGCATTTTACTGCTTTGGCCTTTCTAAGGCCCATGCCAATCGCAAGGATCAAAAAAGGTGCATATGTACCATTAACGAGCATATTTTACTGTTCACCATCATTCTAATACAAAATGGGCCAATACAAAACCCAATTGGCCCAGTTATCCTACCACCTACCACGAGGTGGAGACAACATCAACTAAATTCCTACAAGGTGATATGGGTCTCCTTGTCGATTAACCCTTGGGGTGGCCCGATCTTCACGGATTTGAGGTGAGGAGTGAGGGGAAATCTGGCGAACACGATGAACTCACTCGAATGCAAGGTAAAGATACATACACACGCAAACACACAAACTATTCGGTTTGCTCCCATTGGTTCAAACAACCAATC
The DNA here is from genome assembly GCA_916181665.1 of Avena sativa. Taxonomy (NCBI): domain Eukaryota; kingdom Viridiplantae; phylum Streptophyta; class Magnoliopsida; order Poales; family Poaceae; genus Avena; species Avena sativa. The sequence continues at coordinate 694,032,355 of OV702289.1, forward strand.
CAATAGGATCCTAGGCGAGAGACCTTGCGGTAGAATCACCCAAGGAGAGATCGACAAGCAAATGGTAGAATCCGAAATCAAGGAGAGAGTAGTAACCAAGTAGAATCCCAAAGGGGAGAGACCAAGAACTACTAGAATCATTGAAATAGGAGATACCAAGTACTTGAGGAGGGCCTTGATATAACTCTTAGATTCAATCTATAGAGAGGGGGTTCCCAGCTAGGGTTTCGCACATGCCATGAGTTCAACTCAATTCTTCATCATCTGTAGGGTTTCTAGGAGGGGTGGGGGCATATATATATATAGGCTAGCCACGAACTAGGGGTATTTTAGGTACAATAGAGGGGTTCATGGGGTGAGGCCTAGCTCCAAGGCGTGCAGGACCATACTTAGGCCGGAGACTCCGGGGTAGTGGGGCGGAGACTTCAACACTAGGCAGAGACTTTGATTTGGTGGTGGAGACTTCGGGCGGGTTCCAAAACCTTGTAGGCATGGGATGGTCGAGGTGAGGGAGGAGAGTCCGGTATATGGAGGGCAGAGACTCCGGTCTGGCTACGACGAAGACTCCGGTGTTGTTGCAGCTGCTTCTTCCTTCTTCTCTTCTAGGCCTCATGCTTGGGGGCCTTGGCTCCTAGTGCATCATTGTCTCCTCCTCTTGGTGTTAGGGTCAAGGGCCTAGTCATATAGTAGGTATTCGTCTCAAGTAGGATCCTATTCACATGATAACCAAAGAAGGGTAAGATATGGAAGCAATTCACCTTTGTAGGAATGGTTGGTATAGCATGATGTGGATCAATGGTGATTGCCATGTGTTGGGCTGCATCATCTCTCCCTCCTTGAAAACGAGTCATCCTCGACGATGTTCCTTCATTTATAAGGAAGGAGATGTTCCTATTATATCTCGTGGGATGCTCTCTAGAGCATGTTTTGCCAACTCGTACTTAATTGGTGTTGAAATTGGAATGCGGGTACCTAAACACACCATATATAAACGAAAAAAAATATGTGTGTGTGGTAGATGAACACATCATCCATCATGATGCGTCCTTTTGGTTGCAAATAACCATTAGCATCAAACAATATATCATGAAAAAGATAGCTTATGCGCAAACAAGGTGAGATGGGACAATTTCAATATGCGGTGCATCATAATTTGCAATAGGTGAGAAAGCTATGGGGGCATTCTCATTTGCAATTAAATCAACATCATTGTAATCAAAGCATTGGAAAGAGAAATTATTCAACATGTTTGATTCAATGATTTGGGGAAATATGAAGCGAGTATAACATGGCATATCTATGTCAAGATCATCACAACTATATGATGTTACATCATCAACAATGTGTGATGGAAAATTATCACATGATGAAGTCAAAATAGCGTGTGACATGGCAATAGGAGTATGCATACTATGCAATCACTGAAAATCATTCATGTCCATTAGTGGGTGCATGGCATCACCAACACCTATATCATTACCTTTATACTCCTACTCATGTGGAGTAGGTGTTGTGGTAGTTGTAGCCTTCATAGGCTCCTCTTCTTCACCCATGGGAATGGCTATGTCCGTTCTTCTTGTAGCATCATCATTTCTGCAACCTAGCAAAGAGGAAGACAACACAAGAGGAGTATAGGTGAAGTTGTTAGAAATAAAAATGTCCTTACTCAACTCATGTGGTGTATCACTCATGCTCTCAAGTTAGATGCACTCATCCTCACATATGGTGAACACACACAACTCAATCTCACTCTCACTCAAGTGGTGTATGTGGTTCTCTACCTCACATGGGATTGGTGGATCTTTCAACTCATCATGGTGGTGCCAGTGGTGTGTTTGAGCCAAGAGGTTGTGTCACCGACCATTATGCTCTTTTTCATCTTCGTCGCTTGGATCCCAAACTGGTTCACCTTAGAAGTCATATCTTGCATTGTGGTGGTCGATGTCTTGATTTGCAGGTGGCTCATGCTCATGAAAATGTCGACAAAGGTCTTAAGATTGTTGTTGGAGTCGATCATGAGGAGCATGGCGCCTATGGTGTTTTGATTTTTGCGGTTGGGAAGCTTGTAGGGTAACCACTTGCTCATGGTGGTGTCGTGCTTTGCCTTCCCCATTGTGGTAGTGGGGTTTTCCATGTCGAAAATGTGATCTTGAGTACTTGTCATGGCTACTTGAGGGACACATACATGACGATCTTGAGTGATGTCCATGACATTTGCTGACATTAGCGAGAGCTTCATGGAGATCTTGGAAGTTAGTGTTGTGCTCCACTTGACGTTGCTTGTCACGTTCATCAAACTCTCGGATTTTTTCATCGAGATGGTTCTCAAACTAGTCCAATTGCTCGTTTATTGCTTCATGGTGCCTCTGTAAGCTTAGGCGAGTGGCAAAGCCTTCTTGGTTATGGCGGTTGTTGCATCCATCTCCACTTTCTTCGTTTTCCCAATAAGTTGTGCTCACAAGGCCACGCGTATCATGGTGGAATGGTATTTTCTACCTTGCCTCATTGTAGTTAACGACTGAAAGATTGTTCTCACCGAGAGTAAATCGGTTAGCGACACACAAGACACACACACAGAGGCCTATGGTGGAAGGTTAGGAAGGTGTATACAAATGGAACAACCAAACAAAAATGTTATTGTCAAAAGTGGTTAAAATCCAACAAAAACGAAGGTAAAAGGAAAAGGTCAAAAGGGTGACAACAACCTACGACTATACACACACAGTGGAGATTAATGTGGCTAGAACGACTTATTGAAAATGAGTAATGAACAAAAAATGGTCATAACAAAGACTAATGCTCAGTGTGGTGCCAATGCTAGGAGATATTGTAGCCTGTTTGTCAAAAGATTGAGAAGCAACGGATTTGCACGATTGCCTTGCTCTTGCTTGCAATCTTTCTTAGAAGCTCTAGACTCTCTTTGTATTGCTATCTTACTTTTTCGTTTTCTTTTTTTGATGTATCTCGTTGTTTCTATGCTATGGAGTCAACTTTTTCTATTGCTTATGCACTATCCCTCTGCAAGAGCAAGCGTACAATGCTTCGACAAACACAAAATGAGCTACTCATAATGGGTTAGGTAACACACAAAGGAAGAATAGGGGTTAACAATGGTGGAGCAAGTTATACCTTTTGTTGATGTCGTACTTGCAACCGTTGGTGGAGGGATGGTTCGAGTTCCGTGGTGTTGGTGTCGAGCGCGAAGAGTTGTTGATGAAGCTTGTTAGATGACATACACGCACAAACAACAAAAAGAAATTAGTCAAAAAAGGAAAAAGAGGTGAAAACTGGGGTCAGGGTCGGAGACTCTAGTCTCATGGGAGCGGAGACTCTGGTGTCAGGGTCCACAAAACTGCTCGTGTTCTTGAGCAGAAATTCGGGCCTTCGAATCTCAAATCTAGATTTTTTTTACCAAAATGGGCTAGGAAACACAGGAAAATGGTAGACCAGCTCCAAAGACAAGTTTCTTATGGATCAAAACCACAATCAACTCACCAAAACCAGAGATCGATCCAAAAGAAATTTGGGGCAATATTTTTTGGTATTTTCGAATTTATGATGGAAATCGATGAACGAAGTCAAATATGTGGCAACCAAAAGCTACGGATACCAGATGATATGGGTATACTTATGGATTAACCCTTGGGGTGGCCCGATCTTCACGGATTTGAGCCGGGGAGTGAGGGAAAACCCGATGAACTCACTCAAATGCAAAATAAAGATGCAAACACACACACTATTCGATTTTCTCCCGTTGGTTCGTGTTGGGTTCCGTAGCAGAAAACAAAAAAATTCTATCTACTCGAACACTAATACCAGGATCTATACTATGTAGACATAAGTAACGGAGAAGGAATATAGTATTCATACCTTTGCAGAGAGAGGCACGCCTTATGCAGGAAGGCGTATATTGATGAAGACGAGCAGCACTCCAAGTATGGTGCCTCTGAAGTTCGTCACACGTCCGATGTAGGGGACGTCAACGGGCTCCTATCCAGCCGAGCAGCGGAAGAAGTAGATGCCGGATTGCCGATCACACGACGGTAGTGTGAAGGTGGAGAACTCAACCACGAGGTCCTCCCCAATATTACGGGAAGTCCTCAGCATATGAGAGAGAAAGAATGAGAGGAATGGGTGTTCTCCAAGGGAGGGGGACCCCTTTATATAGTGGGAGGGGGGCGCACCACCCAGGGGCCAGGCGGTGTGGGACTAATCCCACACCCGCCGACCACCTTGGGGCAGCCGCCGGCCTTAGGTGGGCCCCACTAGGGTGGCCCACCAGCCCTAGGCCGGCCGGCCCCCACTCCCTAGGCGCCTTGCCCACTTGGGCCTCCCTTCGGGTGATGCCCATTAGCAATATAGTGCCTTTAAAAATAAAATAAAATATATATTTAATATTAATTCTCCAATTAACATTCAAATACATATATTATATTATTCCTTCACTCCGGAACAACTTCCGGACCCCTTTCCGATCTCCATCGGGTGTTACCGAAACTATTCCGGTCTCTCTCTCTATTTCTCATATGATGCCTCATCTATCCTAAGCGTCCCTACCCTTAAGCGTGACATCCTTCGGTTCGGAAACACTCCGGACATGATAGAGACCACTCTCATATCAATGATCAACAGAGGGACCTGGATGGCCATGTGACCCCCGTGTGTTTCACGAATACAATCGCTCGAACCGTGAGATAGTCGTTCCCCATTCCCTTTGTCATACGATACCTAATTCATCCGAGACTTGATCTTCGGTATCTCTATACCTTAGTTCGATCTCGTTACCGATGAACTTGTTTTCTCGTTCTCATGTCGTTGCATTCCGTGACCTAGTCACATGCTTGCAAGCTTCATTAATGCAACGTCACCGAGATGGCCACATGTATCTATCCATTACATGGACTAGACAAATCCTGGTCTTGATATGTACTCCTCTACGCATTCCTTCGGAAAACCTGAGTGGCACCTTTTTGATCACCCTATTATGAGATGATTCTTGATAAGCATCTAAGCTTCTTCCAGAATGGTGATTTGCATTACCTCACAGTCAAAGGATCAGGTTGCGAGGTTCTTTGTGTTTTATCATCAATGGTGAACTTTGTAACTAGATATCATTATGATATAACGGTCGGATGTTTGTCTATCATGTTATTCAACTAATAACATGACCTCATTGTCAGTTGGCATAAATGCCCATGATCTTGAAACATAGACCATCCTCATGACCAATGAACTAGTTCACTAGAGGTAACTAGAGACACGGTTTGGTTACATACCACATGTGTATTAACATTTCGTATTAACACAGTTATAGCACAGTATGAAACGTATTATGAACATACAGGAGATATATCAAATAATACACTTTATTATTTGCCTCTAGGGCATAACTCCTCTAGTCTCCCACTTGCACTAGAGTATACAAAACTAGTTTACAATAGGCAGGAACCTAACACCAATGGAATCTCGGTGTTGTTCGTGCTTGTCATGTTGGAGAGCTTTAGTCAAAGGATCTGCTACATTCAGTTCCGTATCTACTTTGCAAATCTTGACTTCACCTTCGTCAACAATCTGCCGGATGACGTGAAATCTAAGCTTGATGTGTTTGGCTGTGGAATGAGTTCTTGGTTCTCTTACATTTGCAATAGCTCCCGTGTTATCACAATAGATCATTACAGGGTCTTGTGCATTGGGAAAAACTCCTAGTTTGATGACGAAATTCCTTAGCCAAACAGCTTCATTTGCTGCATCTGCTGCAGCAATGTATTCAGACTCCATGGAAGATTGTGCCACCACCGGCTGCTTCTTGCTTTTCCAGCTTACCGCCCCACCATTCACCAACAAAACAAATCCTGTTTGAGACTTTGAGTCATCATGATCTGAATTCCAGCTTGCATCTACGTAACCTGTTACGTTTAGAGCTTCATCATTTCCTCCATAGATCAGGAACATATCCTTTGTTCTTCTCAGATACTTTAGGATATCTTTCACAGTTGTCTAGTGATCTGGTCCTGGATTACTCTGATATCGGCTCGTCAAACTAAGAGCCAATGCCACATCAGGTCGGGTACTAAGCATTGCATACATGATAGATCCTATTGCAGAAGCATAGGGGACGTAAGACATCTTCTCTCTATCATCGTCTGTTATAGGACATTGAGTCATACTCAAGTAGCAATTCTTCATCATAGGTGTAAAACCCCTCTTGGTGTTTTCCATTTTGAACCTCTTCAAAATCTTATCTATGTAAGTACTCTGGCTTAATGCTATTAGGTGCCTTGATCTATCTCTATAGATCTTGATTCCTAATATGTATGCAGCTTCACCTAGATCCTTCATGGAAATTTGGTTGCTCAAATACGTTTTCACGCTATTCATAAGATCCACATCGTTTCCCATGAGTAATATGTCATCCACATATACTACTAAGAAAACAACCAAGCTCCCACTCACTTTCTTGTAAACACAGAACTCTTGTTGGTTTGGACAAATCCAAAACTCTTGATCACTTGATCAAAACGTTGGTTCCATCTCCACGATGCTTGCTTCAACCCATAAATGGACCGTTGGAGCTTGCATACCTTTCCAGCATCCTTAGGATCAACAAAACCTTCTGGTTGCATCATATACAATTCTTCATCAATGTGACCATTGAGGAATGCGGTCTTGACATCCATCTGCCAAATTTCATAGTCGAAATGTGCAGCAATTGCTATTAAAATCCTGACAGCGTTAAGCATCACTACAGGAGAGTAAGTCTCGTCGTAGTCAACTCCTTGGATTTGTCGAAAACCCTTTGCGACAAGTCGAGCTTTGTGAATGGTCACATTACCATTCGCATATGTCATTTTCTTAAAGATCCATTTATTTTCCATGGCCTTGCGGCCTTCTGGAAGATCCACCAAGGTCCAAACTTGGTTTTCATGCATCGATCCTATTTCAGATTTCATGGCTTCCAGCCATTTATCGGAGTCAACACTATCCATAGCATCTTTGTAGTTTGCAGGTTCTTCCTGTCCATCCAGGTTGACAGACATCACAAGGCTGTTGTACCAATCAGGAGTGGCACAAACCCTTGTAGACCTACGAACCTCAGCAGTCTCGATGTCATTGTTTCGATCATCATCAATTGGATCTTCCTCCATGTTGGAGAGAGGTTTCGGAACAGCTTCCGTTGCGCTACTCGGAATTTGGAGAGAAGGGTCAACAATTTCATCTAACTCAATTTTCCTTCCACTCACTCCTTTTGCAAGAAACTCTTTCTCGAGAAAGGTGTCGTTTCTTGCGACAAACGTTTTGCCTTCGGCTTGGTTGTAGAAAGTATACCCAGCGGTTTCCCTTGGATATCCCACAAAGATACATTTTTCCGATTTGGATTCGAGTTTGTCAGGCTACAGTTTCTTGACGTAAGTCTCACAGCCCCAAACTTTCAGAAATGACAATTTGGGCTTCTTCCCATGCCATATCTCATATGGGGTTGTCTCCACGGATTTGGATGGTGCTCGGTTTAAAATAAAAGTGGCAGTTTCCAACGCGTATCCCTAAAAAGACACAGACAAATCAGTTAAAGACATCATGGACCGTACACTATCTAATAGTGTTCGGTTACGGTGTTCCGACACACCATTACGCTGTGGTGTTCCGGCTGGCGTAAGCTGTGGGATGATCCCACATTCCTTCAAGTGCATGTTAAACTCATAACTCAAATACTCGCCTCCTCGATCCGATCGAAGGTGCTTGATTTTCTTGTTAAGTTGATTCTCTACCTCTTTCTGAAATTGCTTGAACTTTTCAAAGGTTTCAGACTTGTGCTTCATCAAGTAGATATATCCATATCTGCTTAAGTCGTCAGTAAAGGTAACAAAGTAACGATAACCATTGCGTGTTGAGACACTCATTGGTGCACATACATCCGTATGTATGATCCCAAGTAGGTCTACAGCTGTCTCCACTATACCGGAGAATGGTGTCTAAGTCATCTTGCCCATGAGGCATGGCTCACATGTATCAAGGGATTCAAAATCCAATGACCCAAGAACCCCTTCTGAATGAAGCTTCTTCATGCATTTTACGTCAATATGACCAAGACGGCAATGCCACATGAACATGGAATTATCGTCACTGTGCTTACAACGTTTAGCATCAACACTATGGATGTGTGTATCACAATCAAGATCAAGTAAGAATAAACCATCACGTACAGGAGCATGAACATAGAAAACATCATTCATATAAATTGAACAACCATTTGTTCCTAATTTAAACGAATAACGGTCTTGCAACAAGCAAGACCCACTCACAATATTCATACTCAGTGCGGGTACATAATAGCATTTATTCAAAACCAACAATAATCCTGATGGCAGACGCAGATGCAGGGTGCCGACGGCCATCACTTTGACTCTCAAACCATTGCCGACGCGCATCGTCACCTCGTCCTTCCTCAGGCGCCACTTACTCTGCAGATCCTGCTGAGAGTTACAAATGTGAGCAACAGATCCGGTATCAAATACCCAGGTGTTACTCCTGGCGCTCGTAAGGAATACATCAATAACATGTATATCATATATACCTTTGTCCGGGATGGCTATCTTGCCAGCTCGCTTGTCTTCAATGTACTTGGGGTAGTTGCATTTCCAGTGCCCGTCCCCTTTGCAGTAGAAGCACGAAGTGCCGGGCTTAGGACCAGGCTTGGAAGTCTTTGAGGTGCTAGGAACAAACCTGCTATCCCTCTTAGACTTTTTACCCTTGCCTTTCCCTTTTTGCCTCGGTTTCTTAAAGTTGGTGGTCTTGTTGACCATCAGTACTGTGTGCTTTTTCTTGATTTCAACCTCAGCAGTTTTGAGCATGGCGAACACTTCAGCAAGGGTCTTAGTCATCCCTTGCATGTTGTAGTTCATCACAAAACTCTTATAACTAGGGGGCAGCGAGTGCAGCACCCTATCTATAGCGAGCTCCTCCGGGATTTTGCAATCCAGGGCGTTTAAGCGCTTGACGTAGCTAGCCATTTTGACCACGTGCTCACTAATACTGCTGTGCTCTTCCATTTTAGCAGAGAAGAAGAGCTCGGAAGCATCATACCTCTCTGCACGAGCTTGTGGAGCAAAGACAGCCTTGAGATCCTCAATGATCTCAAAATCATTCATCTTCTCAAAACGCTTTTGAAGCTCCGGCTCCATGGCATAGAGCATTCCACTCTAGATGAGGGAGAAATCATCCGCCTTGGACTGCTAGACATGCTTTTCATCCTGGGAGGCGGAATCTGCAGGCTTAGCCGGAAGCTCAGCCCTCGATGACATAAGTCAACTTATAGGGGACTAGCAGGATCCTAAGATTGCGGAACCATGTGGTGAAGTTGGTTCCATCAATTTTCAGCTTGTCCTTCTCGAGGAAAGTGCTAAGGTTGAAGGTGGGTGGGCGAGACATCTACAAAGGAATTTGCAAAGTATTTAGACTATGTTCACAATAATGAGTTCAAGTTTTAACTAAAAGAACTCCCACTTAAACGAACATCCCTCTACTCGTTTAGTGATCACATGATCCCAATCCCCTGCACCTCCCCCGGTTAAACATAGCCATTAGTGCAGTATCAAGGGTGGACATTCCCTAATGTCGCTCACATCATCTATGTGATTCATGCTCGACCTTTTGGTCTCTTGTATTCTGAGGCCACGTCTCTGTAACGTGCTAGGCTCGCCAGTTCTAACTCGTGTGTATTCGCAGTGCAACATGGCTTACACCCACTGTATGCGAACGTAGATATGTCTGACACCCAGGCCTGTCACCCTGGATCGCCTCATACCAAAGAACTTTCTTGGTGGTGCACACACGAGGGGAATACGATAACTGGAATACTATGAGGGATTATCTTATTATGCTATCGTCTAGTAAGTATACTAGCACAATAAGTAATACTTCAAAAGTAAAGTCTTATGACATGGTTGTAGCTTCATGATCATCATCAACAGCCTCAAAGTTTCACAAACTTTGTCAATCCCATGTTATAATACTTGCCCCTATGCAATAAGGAAGATAAACGCCTCTATATTAACTATTGCATGTTTTACGCGACTTTAGGGCTTTCGTAGTAGAACCCCTTCCCACCTACGAACATCGAGCCACAACATGGATTCAATGATTGCCGTTCTTCTTCCCTTTTCAGGGCCCTCTAGTGTCAATGCCATATCAACTACTGTAGATAGACAGACACCCCCTAGGCCACTTTGATTCGTGGACCAGTCTCGTGAATCACCACGTGAGGTCGGTTGGGGGCCGCTTCATCAAACAGTGCTGTGATATGAACAGTAATACTAAAAGAGGGTAGCAACTAGAGAAATTAATGCCCACATATTGCTATGTGTTCTATCTGTACGACATGTCTACCCATAGACCCGCTCTGATACCACTGTTGGGTTCCGTAGCAGAAAACAAAAAAATTCTATCTACTCGAACACTAATACCAGGATCTATACTATGTAGACAATAAGTAATGGAGAAGGAATACAGTATTCATACCTTTGCAGAGAGAGGCACGCCTTACATAGGAAGGTGTATATTGATGAATATGAGCAGCACCCTAAGTGTGGTGCCTCCGAAGTTCGTCACACGTCTGGTGTAGGGGACGTCAACCGGGCTCCGATCCAGCCGAGCAGCGGAAGAAGTAGATGCCGGATCGCCAATCACACGACGGTAGTGTGAAGGTGGAGAACTCAACCACGAGGTCCTCCCCAATATTACGGGGAAGTCCTTCGCAGATGAGAGAGAAAGAATGAGAGGAATGGGTGTTCTCCAAGGGGGGGACCCCTTTATATAGTGGGAGGGGGGCGCACCACCCAGGGGCCAGGCGGTGTGGGACTAATCCCACACCCGCCGGCCACCTTGGGGCAGCCGCCGGCCCTAGGTGGGCCCCACTGGGGCGGCCCACCAGCCCTAGGCCGGCCGGCCCCCACACCCTAGGCGCCTTGCCCACTTGGGCCTCCCTTCGGGTGAGGCCCATTAGCAATATAGTGCCTTTAAAAATAAAATAAAATATATATTTAATATTAATTCTCCAGTTAACATTAAAATACATATATTATATTATTCCTTCACTCTGGAACAACTTTCGGACCCCTTTCCGATCTCCATCGGGTGTTACCGAAACTATTCCGATATCTCTCTCTATTTCTCATACGATGCCTCATCTACCCTAAGCGTCCCTACCCTTAAGCGTGACATCCTTCGATTCAGAAACACTCCGGACATGATAGAGACCACTCTCATATCAATGATCAACAGAGGGACCTGGATGGCCATGTGACCCCCGTGTGTTTCACGAATACAATCGCTCGAACCGTGAGATAGTCGTTCCCCATTCCCTTTGTCATACGATACCTAATTCATCCGAGACTTGATCTTCGGTATCTCTATACCTTAGATCGATCTCGTTACCGATGAACTTGTTTTCTCGTTCTCATGTCGTTGCATTCCGTGACCTAGTCACATGCTTGCAAGCTTCATTAATGCAACGTCACCGAGATGGCCACATGTATCTGTCCATTACATGGACTAGACAAATCCTGGTTTTGATATGTACTCCTCTACGCATTCCTTCCGAAAACCTGAGTGGCACTTTTTTGATCACCCTGTTACGAGATGATTCTTGATAACCATCTAAGCTTCTTCCAGAATGGTGATTTGCATTACCTCACAGTCAAAGGATCAGGTTGCGAGGTTCTCTGTGTTTTATCATTAATGGTGAACTTTGTAACTAGATCTCATTACGATATAACGGTCGGATGTTTGTCTATCATGTTATTCAACTAATAACATGACCTCATTGTCAGTTGGCATAAATGCCCATGATCTTGAAACACAGACCATCCTCATGACCAATGAACTAGTTCACTAGAGGTAACTAGAGACATGGTTTGTTTACATACCACACGTGTATTAACGTTTCGTATTAACACAGTTATAGCACAGTATGAAACGTATTATGAACATACAGGAGATATATCAAATAATACACTTTATTATTTTCCTCTAGGGCATAACTCCTTCAGTTCGAACAACCAATCCAATAGAATCCTAGGCAAGATACCTTGCGGTAGAATCACCCGAGGAGAGATTGGCAAGCAAATGGTAGAATCCCAAATCAAGGATAGAGTAGCAACCAAGTAAAATCCCGATGGGGAGAGACCAAGCACTAGTAGAATCATTGAAATAGGAGAGACCAAGTACTTGAGGAGGGCCTTGATACAACTCTTATATTCAATCTATAGAGAGGAGGGTCCCATCCAGGGTTTGGCACATGCCATGAGTTCAACTCAATTCTTCATCATCTCTAGGGTTTATAGGAGGGGTGGGGCATATATATAGGATAGCCACGAAGGGGTATTTTAGGTACAATATGGGGGTACATGGGGTGAGGCCTAGCTCCAAGGCGCGTAGTCCCATACTTAGGCCGGAGACTACGGGGTAGTGGGGGCGGAGACTTTGCCGCTGGGCAGAGACTTCGATTTGGTGGTGGAGGCTCCGGGCGGGTTCCAGAACCTTGCAGCCATGGGCTAGTCGAGGTGAGGGCGGAGAGTCCGGTCAATGGAGGGCAGAGACTCCGGTCTGGCTATAGTGGAGACTTTGGTGTTATTGTAGCTGCTTCTTCCTTTTTTCTCTTCTAGGCCTCATGCTTGGGGGCCTTGGCTCCTAGTGCATCCTTGTCTCCTCCTCTTGGTGTCAGGGTCAAGGGCCTAGTCATACAGTAGTGATTCGTCTCAAGTAGGATCCCATTCACATGATAACCAAAGAAGGGTAAGAGATGGAAGCAATTTACCTTTGCAGGAATGGTTGGTATAGCATGATGTGGACCAATGGTGATTGCCATGTGTTGGGCTGCATCACATGGCCTATGCGATTTACCTATATATAACATTAGCTGGAAACGTCTTAAAATTATTACATATTATCAACAAACTCAAGGGTAAGAAAATTCAGCATTTCAGTTGACAATCAAGATTGAGCCCGCGGATGGCAGAGTTCTTAATTTTCTTTCTCAATCTAGCAACTGCATCTCCCTTTGAGTGTGACAGCTACATTGGAAAACCACCTTGAGAAATGATCTTGCAACCCCCTCTTTGGTGGCGATTACAATAATTGCAGTCTAAAACTAAGTAATAACAAGTTAATACAAAAAAACAAGGCAAATAAACAACCATCTTCATTATCAAAGAATTTAAAACTACTCATTTGACTGATACAATAGGAGCTATGAACTGGAGTTTACTATAGGTCCATGGTTGAATTATTGACCAACATGTCAAACAAAACACGAGAAGCAAGCATTAAACAAGTGTGCCTATAGTGAAATGAGGAATCAAACAATGTGTTTGTGGCTTAGAATTTCAGCAAATATAAACTAACTAGGTCATTTTAGCAAATATGGATCAGTTGTATAGCCTGGAATGCACGAGACGTTGGGTGATTCAGAATTTGTAGTGAACTACACAATAGGATGCAGTTACTATCGTAGCTAACAATAAACCAAACAGAAATTATAATAGCATCATACGTGAACTTATAGAGTAGGGAATCCAAACCATCCATGAACAACACAGTAGAAAATAGTTATGTCGTGATTATTACTTATTCCTTGACTCCTTCCTAATTCGGCTCCAAGGCTGAAACACGTTTGTCAAGCCCATCTTTGAAAACATGCCTTCATCATCTTGGTTCAAATCTGGCCCAAAATGGGTTACAACATTACCCTTATTAATTTATTATCCAATATAGATTAACCTAAACACCTAGAAACATAATTGTCCAAGACTGGTTTAAGAGAGAAAATAAGACTTGCTTCAACCAAGTGGATTTTAACTACTCCCTTCGTCCAAAAATAAGTGACTTGGATTTGTCTAGATTCGAATGTATCTAGACATGTTTTAGTGTATAGATACATTCAAATTTAGACAAAGCAAAGTCAGTTATTTATGGGTGGAGGGAGTATAATACTTTATTGGGTGAGGCAGGATCAAACATTTTGACCCGATGGACCGAGAACAAAGCTTAGTGATAAGTTCAATGAGCTAATTACTTATCATAGAGTTTTTTAGAGGAAGGAGATGGCTTTGGAACTGGTTCAAGGAAAGTTAAATGACAGTTTCCACGTGTGTAGTTTGAAAGCTGAGGTAGAAAATACATAACCTAGGAGTGTTGTTTACATTGATTATGAGTTAGTGAGAGGAAGAGCAAAATCCTCAAGAGGGAAGAAGTATAAGATGGTAGATAAGAAATGCTTTAGGAGAGGTTTTGTCTTCTTGAAGGCATGTTGGATGGTGTTTCTAGAGTGTAGCACACTATACTTACCAATATACGCAACATCCTTGACATGGAAGTTCAGAAGATAGCTTCCATGGACAAGTGATGTATATGCCCATAATTGGCTACTTAGAGTAGCTTATGGTATTCTCAAGGTGAATCTATTAAAAGATGGACATGGTCCATGGAGTAATAGGTCACCTTAAATGCATGGTGATACAAATTGATGCATGCAAGAGGCTAGAGAATGTTATTTATGTTGTATTTCTTAGGGTTGAGCATATAGAATGCATGTGACACCTCTCTACTATCTTCATGAAAAATTTCAATGCAAGGTCTTTGAAGACAACTTGTGGCTAGGAGCATACACATACACCCTTGCTAGCATGTTTATTAGATACAGAACATGCATACACAACCAACGATGAAAGAATACCTTAAATAACATCACACCAAACTATGGGCTAGAAACATGTTTGGCAACTTAAGCAATATGTATTATAATTGCAACAACTTGTCAACGAGTTTCTGTTCTAAGATTATACACCTTAAGTCACTTGTAGTGGTTCTTTTGTTAGATGCAATAAGACAAGCCATAATGGTGAAGATATATCTTAGGCAAAGAATTTATGCAAGAAAATTTATGGGCTACAAAATAGTTCCAAAGGTGGTTTTTCTTACTAAATACAAGAACAAGGGTAATTATAGGAATACATATGACGATGGTTAGAAGTTTTAGGTTTCTACAAAAGATAAGCATGGAACTGCAAGGAGATTTCCTGTAGACATTGTGGGATTTTTTCGTGTAGAAAGTGACAAATTACTGGTGAAAGAGCATGTGGGCCCCCATATGTGGTTTTGGTAATTAATGACAATCTCTATGGACTAATGTTTGCATTAAGTTGCACTTGTAGGAATTTTCCATTGGCATTGCGTGGAGCATATGTTGGCTTCAAGGTAGAAGACATGAAGAATAAGAAGTATTGTCCAAGGGCTTTGGGCCTATTGGAATCTTGTATAAGAAGAAGAAGAATAAATAAAAGAAGATCAAGTGTGTCTTGAAGAAGTAGATGGAGTTCCTCATGTGTATCTTCAAGAATCATACAATTGGAGTTAGAAGAAATATTGTGCAAGCTCACGATGCACCATCTCTAGAAGATCTCATGCTTGAAGCTTGCCATCCTCGATAATCATGGATCAATGAAGACAAGGTCAAAGAAGATGTTTCCCCATGGTGTATGGGGGAGCATGTTTCAAGTCTTCATCATACGAGCTCAAGGAAGAGAAATCAAGAAAGGTGTCCATCTTGAGAAGGACAAGACCATCTACATCGAGCTCAAGTGTATTGTTCAAGGCAAAGGTATTATCTTGATAGGTTTTCCCTTTTGCCGGTCTCATGTTGTTGTTGCGAGACCGGGTTTAGGATAGATAACCATACTATCAAGAGGGGCTCTCGAGTGAGTAACTTGATCATATCCTTCAAACAGAGCACAAACATTTGCATACTTGGCATCATCTTTCTTGGTTCTTATTTGGTTCTTATCCATGATAGGATTTAGATCTTGTGTTAATCTCCATGACAAGCTCAAGTTCATCGAAAACAGATTTCATATGCATTCTATTGCGTTTTCGATGTTGGAGGATTTACTGGTTTGTCTTTTATAGATAGGTTAAACCTTTCATCATTAGGTTCTATCCTACCTTGCTGGACTATGATGGTTCCCTACATAATCTTGTAGAGCTTGTTTTCCTCTTCGAAACGAGCCCAAGATAATCAAAATCGGAGTGGATGCAAAAATTATGATTGTTTTCGTATCCGTGTTTCTGATAGTTTTGTGAGGGCTAGAGACTCCAGGGTTCGCACCCTGGAGAGTCCGGGAGGCCGGAGACTCTGGCCCAAATTCCGACCCAGACTCCGGGGGGTGTATAGAGAGCATCTGGAGGCTCGTCGGAGTCCTGTCCGGAGTCTGGACCCCGGAGACTCCGGTCCTAGGGGCCGGAGACTCCAGTCCTAAAGGCCGAGGACTCCGAGATAAGTGTTCTGCAATAGCTAGTTGACGTGAGGGACCTATAAAAGCCCCCCTTCTTCCTCCTTGGGCTGGTTGCTTGCTCTCTCTCTCTCTCCTCCATTGTTTCTACCTTCAAGAGGTTGTAAATACTCTCAGTCCCTCCCATATTTCTTGAATCTTGTTGGGGGATTTGAAAGGGGAAATCTAGATCTACAACTCCACAAATCCATCTCTCCTCTATGTGAGGGGAACATCTTGGGATCTAGATCTCGGGGTTTCTTTTGTGGATTTCCTCTTGTGTTATTCCTCTCTTATTCTCCCAATAGCTTTTGTAGCTTTGGTGGAATTTGAGAGTGAAGGACTTGCCATTGCATTAGGTGCATCAGTTTGAGTTCTCCTCAGAAGATTTTGTTGGGGAAATCAAGAATCTTGTCCCTCTTGGGTTTTTGGAACCCTAGACGGTTGTGTGGCCTTTGTGGTGAGTTCTTGGGGCCTTCAATTAAGCTGTGAAGCTCTCCCAAGATTGTGGCCTTGGTGGTGATTATTGGGAGCCTCCAATTAAGTTGTGGATATTGCCCCAATCTTGTATGGGTTTGGTGACCGCCCTCAAGTGTCCCATAGTGGGTCGGGTGCTTGCCGTGCGACAGGTGCTTGGTAGAAAAGGGTGAGGCCTCTTGTGGCATTGGTGGTCTTAGTACTGCCCACCCCTGCAAGGAGACATACTCCCTTGTTGGGAGGAACTCGGTAAAACATAGTCGTCCATGCGTGCCTCGGTTATCTCTATACCCGAGATCTTTACTTATGCACTTTACATTGTGATAACCTTCATGCTTGAAGTAATCTATCTTGCTATCACCCTGTTGCTTCTCTTGCTTAGCATAAGTTGTTGGTGCACATAGGTGAACCATAGTATATATAGGCTTTGTGCTTGACAAAAGAAAATGGTAGTTTTATTTCGCCTTTGTTAAGTCCATCTTGTAAAAGTTTTTAAACCGCCTATTTACCCCCCTCTAGGCGCCATCTGTGATCTTTCAATTGGTATTAGAGCAAGATATCTCGCTTTTAGGCTTCACCGCCTTGAGAGTAAATATGCCGACTAGGGGATTAGTGCATGATTCCATTTATGTATTCGATGGCACAAATTATGATGATTTGAAACTTCGCATGCTTGATTTTTTCTGGGGCATTCACCCATCTATTGAGGGGATTATATATATGGGTTTTAGTTCTCCTATGGATCCCCAAAACGAATCTTTAGAGGAGAAGATGAACTCTTATGTAGATGCTCAATCTACTAAAGTTCTTTTACTTGTTGTGATCAATGTAGTTATTTCTTAAACCATGCCTTATCGGAGTGCTCACGATATTTGGACAAAGCTTCAAGATAAATATGGTGTGTCCAACATTATTGAGGATGATTGTATTCCCTCCACCTCCGGTCGTGATGAGTTCTCACCTTTTACCACTTCACCAACATCTGATTTTTCACAAGGTAATGATATGGTGAGTGGTGATAGAAATTGCAATATAGATAGTTTGCTTACTATTGGCAATCCATCTTATCTATCTAGTTGCAATATTCTATCTTTGGACCTTAACACTTCTGGCACTCAAAACTCATTACATGCTTGTGTTGATAGTCCTTGCATATCATGTAAAAATGGCTTAAATAGATCTCATGATGATATGCTTGATTTGTCTTGTGGCCATGATAAAAATGCTTCTATTTCCTCTAGTGCTTGTGTTGCTAACCATGTAGAGGAAATTGAAGATTCTATGGGTCAATACAAGTGCTTGAATGGAGATTCAAGTAAAATCTCATCACCATGTTCTTCAAGTTCTCACATATGCCTTATGGCTAAGGAAACAAAGGTAACCTCTATGTATCCCATTGTATCTCATCATGTTGATGATGATGATGTTATTTATGGTAGTGATGATGATGCTGATATTGTTAATGATAGTGATGATGATGATCATCATCTTGTTGATTATGATATTGCCTCTATTCAAGAGATGGGAGAGATTGTCTTTCCCGCTCTTCATAAAAATAAAATTGCTTGCTCCAACTTTGTTGAAATTTTGTCTTGTGCTATTAAGGGCAAGAAACTTATTGAGGAGCAAAAAATATCATATATCAAAAGAATGAACATGAGCGTGAGTAGGCTAACGAGATTGCCTATCTAAAGAGCTCCCTTGAAGAAGAACAAACCACCAAGGAATCTCTTGAGGAGACTTTTACTCTAGAATTATCTAGAGTAAAGGAAAACCATGATAGAGAACTTGTGGTGGCAAATGTTCTCAAAACTAAAAATGATGAACTCGTAGTTTCCCATCCTAAACTTGTTGAGGATTTTAAGCACCTAGAAAATGGCTCTCGGGTCATTAAGAGTGAGCTCATCAAACTTACCGAGTCGCATGAGCAACTAAAAGCTTCATATTCAAAAGAGCTTGCCAAGTTGCCCTCACCTCTTGCAATTAATGATGATGCTTGTGCCACTAACTCTATTTATTGTGAAGCATCGATTTTGAAAGAGAATATTGAGCTAAAGTCTCAACTTGCTTTGCTATCTAGCAACTTTGGGAAATTGGAAGAAAGTCATGTTAAGCTCTCAAGCTCGGATGAGGATCTTCTAGTATCTCATGGTAGGCTAAAGTTAGCTCATGAGGCCATGGTGTCAAATGTAACATCGAGTGAGCCTCATGTGGACACTAACACTACTTCTACTCCTAATGTGATATTGCCATGTGCTAGTCCTTGTAATTCATCTTGGCATAATCATGTTATATCTTGTGATGAATTGTATTCCATGCCTTGTTGCTCTAACAATTTAGATTCTACTTCATCTACTACTATTGTTGTTGACACTAACCATGTAGAGGAAATTAAAGAGCTCAAGGATCAAGTCACTTCTTTGAATAATGACTTGAAAATGGGTCATAAAGGGAAGGCCGCACTCAACCACATCTTGAGCGTGCAAAAAAACCAATGACAAGAGTGGACTTGGATTCAACTCCAATATCAAGAATAAGTCCACTAACAAGTTGAAGCACAAGGGAAACAAGAAGAATGGCCAAGATTAGGTAAAGAATCCTGCCAACATTGTTTGCTTCAAGTGCAAGTAAGAAGGACATGATGTTAGATCTTGCTCATTGAAGAAGAAGCCTCTTAGTGTGAAGCAACAAGGGAAGCAGCCTCAAGCTCTACCTCAAGTTAGAGATGGGCCTCTTCCTAAGAGGACTAGTCGAGATCTTCCTCGAGTTGTGGCATCACCTAAGAAGAAATATGGCAAGATAAGAACTTGCTACATTTGCTGTGAGAAGGGGCACATTTCTTCCTCATGCACCATTGGTATCTCCTGATCCAACCCTATCTTTATTGATGTTGCTTATTCTCTTTGTAAGGATGATGTTGGAAATGTGTTTGCCAAATTTGTTGGTGCTCAATGTGGTGTCAAGAAAAGAACCATTTGGGTTGTCAAGCCTATTGTGACTAACTTCTTAGGACCCAACTTGGTTGGGAACCAACAAGCCAAAACTTGATCAATAGGTGTTTTTGAAGAACATTGGAGACTTGGTTACATCATGAAGAATTGAGGGATCTTCTTCTATTATATTGGTACAAGTCAAGTCATGTGTATTATATTGCCTCTGTCATATTTCCAGTGTTCCTCCTTGCGGTGACATGTGCTTAACTCACTACATTGAAAGTTACTCGCCCCTTATGCATGTGTTGGTTTTGTACCTTGCATGTTTGTGTATATGTTGTGCTTACCACTTACCTATCTTGAGTTATCAAGTATATTTGTGTTTGTTTGGGTGTCACACCATTTACATTTGTGTTCTTGTGTTTGAGCCTTTCTTGAATATGTTTGGTATCTTATTTGGCTCTTGTGAGAGATTAATGGACTATCCCATTGGGGGGCTATTATGCTTGGGTATTCCACAATCCTAAAAATGTGTGTACATGAGGAATACCCCCTAGTATTTATAGTGCAATATTATCTAGTCTCTATGTGGTATGTTTCTCATGAGAAATTCAAGTTCTATAATGTCCATTAATTATCTCTATTTGGATCCTTTTGCCTCGTGTTGAGATTTATGGTTTATCACATTATGGGGGAGTCATATGCTTAGTGCATATTACAAGCCTAGAGAATGTGAAAATTTGAGGTTGTTTCACTTAGAAATGATATTGATAATTATCTAGCTCCTATGTGACACATTTGCTCAAACAAGTTCAAATTTGCTTGAATGCCTTCATTGCTCATATTTTGGATCTTGTTTGTGAGAGTGTTTCTTAGGATGTGTTTTCTCATATTTGGATCTCTATATCCTCATGGAAACCATTAGCTTCAAAGTTACTCTAATCATTAGTGAGTGAGTGACTATTGGTAACTACCAAGAATCTCTTTCAAATCATCAAGCTTAATTCCTATACTTTGTTATATGCTTCTTAGTGTGAATATCATCTTGGATATCCATGTGAACTACCTCGGGAATATTATTCCCAATACTTCTTGTCCTTGGACAATTAGTACTTGATTTATGGTAGAATTTTTTGATCATATTCACTCAGGCCTTGGTTTATTTTTGTCCTATCTTTGGCCAAGAAATTGTTTTGTGTTTCTCCCAAGATTTCCTTGCCTCTTATGGATCTTCTTATTTTATTGGTATCCTCTTGTGTTTTATTTAATGTAGGTAGTAGTGATGATCTCATTTGTGTGCATTTTGCATTCAAAAGCAAAATTCTATATAATGTACTACTTATGGGTGAGCTTTCCTATATTATTTAGAACACTCATATTTATGATTCTTGTTTTTCTCCATATCATGTTTTATGCTCTTGGAGGTTCAATCTTTTAGTTTTGGTACGTGTGCCATCATGAAAAATGTGGAGAGTTTGGTTTATTTTTTGGAAAGAGTTTGTAGCCACCGTCATCTCCATCCCTAGATCGGGAGGGATCTGAAGCTCTTCCCGGCACCCTGCCGGAGAGGGGAATTCACCCTGGAGGCCTTCTTCATCACCATGCAAGCCTCGGGTGTGATGCGTGAGTAGTTCATCCTTGGACTACGGATCCATGTAGTAGCTAGATGGCTGGTTTCTCCTCCTTTGTGCTTTCATGTTTAGATCTTGTGAGCTCCGTTCATGATCAAGATCATCTATTTGTAATTCATACATGTTGTGTTTGCGGGGATCCAATGGATATTGAGATGCTATTTCAGATTGATTATTGATTCTATCATGTCTTTGTTATTTGAGATCTTGCATGCTTTCCGTTGTTAGTAGCTATCTTGGCCAAGTATATGCTAGCAACTCCAAGAGTTAGTATTTATGCTCGATAGTGGGTTCATGCCTCTCGTAATCTGGGGAAGTGACAGAAATCTCTAAGGTACTAGATGTGCTGTTGCTACTAGGGAGAAAACAACAATCCTTTGTTCATAGAACAATCGTATTGTTTACCTTACACGCAGTTCGTAAAGCAATAATCTGTTGCTTGCAACTTAATACTGGAGGGGGTTCGGATGATAACCTGAAGGTGGATTATTAGTCATAGATGCAGTTGGATGGCGGTCTATGTATTATGTTGTATTGCCCAATCAAGTCTCAGAGGAGTCAAGATGATTAGTATATGCATGTATTGCTTTCTCGGTGTTTGTCAATTGCCCCGCTGTAATTTGTTCACCCAACATGTTATCTATCTAAGGAGAGCCACCTCTAGTGAACTATGGATCCCGGTCCTTTCTTTACATACAATCTACAAACTGTTTACTGCTTTGTGTTTACTTTCTGCAAACTATTACTTCTTTCCATTAGATACATTTAATACTTTGTTTTCCGCAAAACACGGTGAGATTGACAACCTCGTCGCAAGTTGGGGACAAAGTTCTATGGTTGTGTTGTGCAGGTCTCCACGTTGCTACTAGCACCGGTAGTGCGCCCTGCCAAAGCTCAGCTAGTAACACCTTTGGGTGTTTCCTTGCTCCTACTGGTTCGATTAAACCTTGGTTTCATAACTGAGGGAAACTTGCTGCTGTGCTCATCATACCTTCCTCTTGGGGTTCCCAACAAGCTCTACATCAACCATGCACCAGCACTTTTCTGGGCGCCGTGCACTGAGCCATCAAGCATTTTTCTGGCGCCGTTGCCGGGGAGTCAAGGACATCTTCACAAGGGGAGTCCCTCATAACCAATCTCTTTACTTTGTTGTTTTTGTTTTGCTTAGTTTCTTTTTGCTTTGTTTGCTTGTTTTGTTCTTCAAAAACACAAAAAAATGAGTTCTACTTGTTTGCTTTCTTATTGGAAAAACACAAAAAAATTAGTTCCTATCTTGAGTGCCACTATGTCTAGCCTTGCTCCAATCACTATGTCACCCGAGGAAATGATTTTCACTTTTAAACAAGGAATTGAGGAAAGTTTTAAGGAACCTTGGTCTAGAATCTCTGATCTACATGAAAAAACTGAGCCTAAAATGACTCAAAGCTTGTTCCTTAGCAGTTTTTACCTTGGGATTGCTCTTTGCTATAGATATGCCCTAGATGCTATTGTGGGAGGAGATTTCCTCCAATGTAATGAGGATGATGCTATTAATGCTATAAAGAAATTGATCCTCACTTACAACATGCCTATCCAAACTGATACTTCCTTCGCAAAAATATTTGCTAGGTTGGATACTCTTGAGGCTAGCACTACTAGATTAGAAGGGTGCTATAATACGCTTAGGGAGCATCACAATTATGTTCCAATAAATTCTGAACCACCAAAGTGGCTTCCTACAGTAAAAATTGAGATAAACACTGAAACTTTTCAAGCCCGCTGTGATATCATGTCTGAATTTTGCCTTATGCCCAAGAATATTTATGAATCTTTGAATCTTTGGGGGCTTACAGAAGGAGGAAAAGAAATATCTCTTGCTAATAATACTACCATATTACCTCTTGGAATAGCTGAAGGAGTGTTTACAAAGATCCTTGGGAAAATGATTTCTATTGATTATCTTGTTATTAAATGTGCAGGAAAAGGACAAATTACACTTGGAAGGTCCCTATTAGAACTCCTTGGAGCAATAATAGATGTGGGAAAGGGGACGATGCACATCTCTTCTCCACCAAACAATCACATTTTCCCAAAGGATAAGAATAAAAATAAGAGAGGTAAGGGCAAGAAAGTTGGTTTTAATGCTTCTTCATTTGAGAACACTTGATTCTTTCTTTACTTCTTATGCCTAACTTAAAGGCGTTAAAGAAAAGTACTTGTTGGGAGATAACCCAAGAGTTTTAGATGAGTTTTGGAAGTTATTACCTCTGTAATAACCTCTCCTTATCCTTTTTATTTGCTTTTTGTGCCAAGAGTAACCTCTAATGAGAGAGAAGTAATGATTGGGAAAGTTGCTGTCCCGAAACAGATTTTTGTGCTTCACCGTAAACATTTCTGAGAGAGCTCTGTATGTCGGATTGAGCTGTAATTGTTTGTGCTTCTGCCCCAGGTTGTTATCTAACTTTCGTTAGTTCAACACTTTTTGATTTGAGCAACAGAAGGTCTTCGAAAAAATTCGTCTTTACCTGCTGGTCTGTTTTGACAGATTTCTGCCATTTTCTACATTTGCTTCTTGTTAGTTCCTTCTTGAGTTCCTTTGGGAAATTGAGATTTTTGAGGGAAGTGCTACAGTAGCTAGTGTTCTAATGGAAGTTTATTTGGTGTTAGAACTGAACCTTGAGACTTATTTATCTTAAGTGCACTAATGTTGTTAATGAGATTGTGTGAAGTTTTGTATGAAGGAAATTTTTCAGGTGTATGGAAAAATGAGTAATGAGATGAAGGATGGACTAAAGCTCAAGCTTGGGGATGCCACGCGTGTCACCCCAAGAAATATCCAAGAAGTACAAGCGTCAAAGCTTGGGGATGCCCAAGGCATCCCCTTCTTCATCAATAAAAATTCCAGGTTTCTTCCAAACGCTTCATTTTTATTGTTTCATGCACAATTGTGTTGTTCTTGGAGCGTCTTCGTTTTTCGTTTTTCGTTTTTGGTTTTTAGTTTTCTTGGTTTTCTTAGTTTTCTGAATAAGTTGGTTGGACCCCCTCTTTCACACTTTGGTTTGCGAATAGTTTGGTTTGGTTTGGAAAAGAGTAGGAAAGTTCATACTTGTGTGGTAAAAAGAGCTCATTTTTGACTGTGGCCTATGCTTTGTCATGCCATGCTTGATATTGTTTTGGCTTTATGCTTAGTATTCTTTGTTGTAGCATGACTTGTTATAAACAATTGAGATTGCTTAATGTGCCTTGGATGAATCATGTGTAGTTTTAGCATATTAAAGCATAGTATAGTGGTATTCTCCTTTGATGCTTTATTTGGGTTGACTTGGCACATGCTCACACCATGTTATGACTATCTCAAGTCACCATAGCCTTTATGATCCTTTAGTTTTCAACTTGTAGTATCACTTTATGCTTTGATCAATGATGTTTTGTCGCTCTGCATGATTATGGCCATTATTGCTCTCTTAGTTTGTCGCTCCCAGTCTTTTGCTAGCCTCCACCACCAAGTATGAGTTCCACTCATGCATCCAACTCCTTGAACCAAGTTATTCCAAAGAGTCCACCATACCTACCTACTAGCTTATGCTATTCCAACTATATTCATGCTTTTTTTTACCTTCCTCTTGTTATGAGAAAACTAGTGATTAAAGCTCTCACAAACTTGATGGCACACCTTACTTTACTTGCCTTTAATAAACTTGAACCATTGTGTCTTCTATGTTGTATATGCTTGCACTTATTTGTTGGGAATTAGCAGAACAATGCTTTCATGGGGAACGCTTTCAACATTGCACTTGGTACTTGTACCTAGTTGATATCATGCTCTTTTGTATATGGATGTCGTCGGTGTGAAATGAAAGGGGAGCTTGTAAGTCCATGGAGTTATGTATGTGTGTTAGAGAAACGCCTGGGCCGCTGGTCTAATCCATGCTGACATGGTGGAAACCTGCAGCGTAACCATAATGAGCTGTCTATGAAGC
The DNA here is from genome assembly GCA_916181665.1 of Avena sativa. Classification (NCBI taxonomy): domain Eukaryota; kingdom Viridiplantae; phylum Streptophyta; class Magnoliopsida; order Poales; family Poaceae; genus Avena; species Avena sativa. The sequence goes on from OV702289.1 coordinate 694,057,674, forward strand.
ATTCTTCTTATAAAAAAAAAGAGTCCTATATTGATAAAAAAAGAGAAAAGAAAATTAAAAAAAGGGATACTATGAAAAGAGGAAAGAGAGAAAAAAAAAGCACCATATTCCCATGGTAAATAAGAAGAATGCTGAGATGCTCATTGTCTGCTTGCCTTGTCATTTTGATATGGGGATTCTTCCGTATCATCGGGCAAGGGGTACCCTGTTGGCGGTTCTCAATGATACACATGTACTTACAATGACAAGAACTTACCGGTGACTAAACTTGAGTAGCATGAGGAGCGGCCCTCGTATACAAGGGACATGAGATTTTTGACTTATACTTCGTCAAGCATGTACACCATAGTTTGTTCACTTTAACCTTAATCACTTCAAGATGCTTATGATAGGGGCAATGAGAGCTGAAAGCTATTAAGTACCATAATTTTTGGAAGCTCTTTATGAGACTTGAATCCCTACTTCCTTTTACAAAAGGCCTTTCTTCCACCATTATATTGAGTCTCCACCTTCTATCTTTATGCACTACTTTGAGAGCATAGTGGCCATTCTTAGTTCTATGTGCATTGTCCCAAGACTAGTTGATTGATGCATAACTTGTTATTGCTTGTTTGAAACTATTGTATCTAGTCACTCTTATGAACTTTGAAGGTGTCATATGCATTTATATTTGCTACTCTATTGAGGGACAAGCTGAATACTTTTATGCTATGTTTTCTTTATGTGAAACAAACAAACGTCTTGCAAAGCATTGTTATTCATGAATCTTTTGGTTGTGCCTTTTCATGTTGCATCATAGTTTCTTTGCTTATTGCTAGAACTTTGTCTTTCATGTTATGATTGAAGTACTATGATCCCAGTCTTGAATGTTTTGCAAATACTTTGATCAAGTCTTTGATGGTGCATGTCACCTCAAAAATTCTTTCTTTTTATCACTTACCTACTCGAGGATGAGCATGAGTTAAGCTTGGGGATGTTGATACATTGCAAATGTATCTATAACTTTTGATGTTCCATGCTTGGTTTTATCCACTTTCTTGTGTTTTGTTCCAACTTTGGAGTACTTTTCATATGATTTCTTGGACTAACCTATTAACAAGAGCCACAGTGCCAGCTGCCTGTTTTCTGCTGTTTTTGGTTCCAGGAAAGTCAGAAAATAAATATTCTCGGAATTGGACGGGACAAAAGCCAAAGTGCCTATTTTCCGAAAGGGATCAAGTGCCAGAATACGAGACGGAGAAGGGCCAGGGGCCGGCCACACCACCTGGCCGCACGGCCAGGCTGGGCCCGCGCCAGGGGGTGGTGTGGTGGCTCCCGGCACCCCCTCGGCCTCTCCTTCCGCCTATATATTGCCCTCGGGACGAAAACCCTAAGTACCCGATCAAAAATCCACGAAAGAGTATGTAGCCGCCATCATCTCCATCCCTAGATCGGGAGGGATCTGAAGCTCTTCCAGGCACCCTGCCGGAGAGGGGAATTCACCCTGGAGGCCTTCTTCATCACCATGCAAGCCTCCGGTGTGATGCGTGAGTAGTTCATCCTTGGACTACGGATCCATGTAGTAGCTAGATGGCTGGTTTCTCCTCCTCTGTGCTTTCATGTTTAGATCTTGTGAGCTCCGTTCATGATCAAGATCATCTATTTGTAATTCATACATGTTGTGTTTGCGGGGATCCAATGGATATTGAGATGCTATTTCAGATTGATTATTGATTCTATCATGTCTTTGTTATTTGAGATCTTGCATGCTTTCCGTTGTTAGTAGCTATCTTGGCCAAGTAGATGCTAGCAAATCCAAGAGTTAGTATTTATGCTCGATAGTGGGTTCATGCCTCTCGTAATCTAGGGAAGTGACAGAAATCTCTAAGGTACTAGATGTGCTGTTGCTACTAGGGAGAAAACAACAATCCTTTGGTCATAGAACAATCGTATTGTTTACCTTACACGCAGTTCGTAAAGCAATAATCTGTTGCTTGCAACTTAATACTGGAGGGGGTTCGGATGATAACCTGAAGGTGGATTATTAGTCATAGATGCAGTTGGATGGCGGTCTATGTATTATGTTGTATTGCCCAATCAAGTCTCAGAGGAGTCAAGATGATTAGTATATGCATGTATTGCTTTCTCGGTGTTTGTCAATTGCCCCGCTGTAATTTGTTCACCCAACATGTTATCTATCTAAGGAGATCCACCTCTAGTGAACTATGGATCCCGGTCCTTTCTTTACATACAATCTACAAACTGTTTACTGCTTTGTGTTTACTTTCTGCAAACTATTACTTCTTTCCATTCGATACGTTTAATCCTTTGCTTTCCGCAAAACACGGTGAGATTTACAACCTCGTCGCAAGTTGGGGACAAAGTTCTGTGGTTGTGTTGTGCAGGTCTCCACGTTGCTACTAGCACCGGTAGTGCGCCCTGCCAAAGCTCAGCTAGTAACACCTTTGGGGTGTTTCCTTGCTCCTACTGGTTCGATTAAACCTTGGTTTCATAACTAAGGGAAACTTGCTGTTGTGCTCATCATACCTTCCTCTTGGGGTTCCCAACGAGCTCTACATCAACCATGCACCAGCACTTTTCTGGGCGCCGTTCACTGAGCCATCAGTGCCATCTTGGTAAACTTGGTGTTTTTGTTCAAATTGTATCTCCTTTTTGGTTCTTGAAAGCCTTGTGCATGCATATTTACTACATGTTTATATTATGGCATGCTTACTTTCTTTGATCCAATATATAGGGGAAACTCCACCATATCCCATCGACTAAGTTGTGCATGAAATTCAAGTTCATATCAATATGCACATATTTATATGGAGTCTCTCCTATGTATTGTAGTTTCTATAACTACTTTGGACCCAATATGTTTGGGGACCATTTTGTACTTAATGTGTTTTAGGTACATTGGATATATATTGGATGCTTGTCTCTCAATTTTGAAGAAGTGGTGCATGCATTAAAATTGGAGGCAAGCTATAGGATGATCAATGAATTCATATCCTCTACATCCTACCAATTATATCTCGGTAACAAGTATCTCTTTCTCATGCTCATATATCTTGCTTCCAATAGTTTGTGGGTTACCTTCTAGCATGAACTTTTGTATTTGTATTTGTTGTGGTTCTATCTTTGGTTTTAAGAAAACTCCCTATTGCAAATGTATGTAACTTGATATGAGTGAATATAATTGGGACTATACAAAATCATGCATATGATTCACAAATCCCAAATATGTCAATCTAGCAACTTTATTGCTTATCCTTTCCTCAACTTCTCTCATGTGCAATAGTGAGATTTTGTTAGTTGATTTTTTCCTTTGTGATACTTGTTACTTCTCTCCATATATTCCAACTATCTTTGTTTCCCTTGGTGATAATTGTAATATATGTGGTGTGTTGGTGTTTGAAGCTCATTAATGAACAATAAGATAAAATTGTGCCTTTTGCCATGTTTTCAAGCAAAAATCTTATTGGTATATGTTATGACTTCATTTTGCTTTTTATATGCTCTCTTGTATATCTTCTTCGTATGTTCTTATTTCCTTGTGGGCATATGCCTTTGTGATGTTTTCCACTTAGAAACTTATACGCATAAGAGAAGATGTTTTTTGTTGAGATTTTATTCCTTGGAGACCACCTTTATATTTATTTTCAATGTTTCAGTGGCTTCCAAATTTATTTTCCTATGAGTGCTTGTTCCTTTTGTTTGCATCTTCAGGCACTCATATTTGTTCTCTCATGCCTTGTATTGTTAGATGGTTTGGAGGAGTGAGGAATCAATGATTATGCACTTTGTTCCAAAATGCAATTATCATAATTGGTCCATAATCCTTGGGGAGCTCCTCTAATTCATTTAAGAATGCTCATTTGTCTTCTTTCACATTTGTTGTGTTTTAAATGCTTATGGGGAGTGAGGATTCCATGTTTGTGCATTTTGTATTCTAATACAATTATTCTAATGTGTGCACAAAATTTAGGGAGCTTCTCTATTTTTATTTAAGACACTTTTTTGCTCGTATCATAATATCTTGTTGTTTCCATTTGGTCCCATTTGTTGTTGTCAATTGGTTTGTCGGATCTTGTGATTTCTTGCATCGTTTGTTTATGCTTCGTTCATTTTATTTATTTGGCAATCTTAGGGTCCTCTATATAGTTCTACTTCCTCCCAAGTATTCATCATTGGATATGTGTGAATGCACACCTTTGGAGGAATTGTCACTATATTGGCCTTATAGAACTTGTCACCCATTTGTGGGGGAGAAGTTTTAGAGGGTTTAAGGGAAGTTGGTTTATGCTTTGAGTTTGTTCTTAATCATTTGCCTTTCATGCTCTTGCATCTTTGTTCTTGCTTAGCATCTGCTATATATAGAGGAAACTCCACCAATGATAATGATTGGCAATATATGTAATGAAATTCAAGTTCATCACACATGCATGGATTGTGGGAGAGTTTGCTCTATATATTGTGGTGGTACCAATATCACATACTTGTGTAGTATTGGATATTGGTGCTACCATTTTATTCGTTAAAATTCCTTATATAAACCCTCTCAAAGGGAGTATCATCAATAACAAAAATGGGGGAGATTGAAAGAGCATGTGGCCCCCCATGTGTGGTTTTGGTAATTAATGACAATCTCTATGGACTAATGTTTGCATTAAGTTGCACTTGTAGGAATTGTCCATTGGAATTGCTTGGAGCATGTGTTGGCTTCAAGGTAGAAGACATGAAGAAGAAGCATTGTCCAAGGGCTTTGGGCCTATTGGAATCTTGTAGAAGAAGAATAAAGAAAAGAAGATCAAGTGTGTATTGAAGAAGTAGATGGATTTCCTCATGTGTATCTTCAAGACATCATACAATTGGAGTTACAAGAAATGATGTGCAAGCTCAAGATGCGCCATCTCTAGAAGATCTCATGCTTGAAGCTTGCCATCCTCGGTGATCGTGGATGGATGAAGACAAGGTCAAAGAAGATGTTTCCCCATGGTGTATGGGGACCATGTTTCAACTCTTCATCATACAAGCTCAAGGAAGAGCAATCAAGAAAGGTGTCCATCTTGAGAAGGACAAGATCATCTACATCGAGCTCAAGTGGATTGCTCAAGGCAAAGGTATTATCTTGATAGGTTTTCCCTTTTGCTGGTCTCATCTTGTTGTTGGGAGACCGGGTTTAGGATAGATAACTGTACTATCAAGAGGGGTTCTCGAGTGAGTAACTTGATCATATCCTTCAAAGAGAGCTCAAATATTTACATACTTGGCATCATATTTCTTGGTTCTTATTTGGTTCTTATCCATGAGAGGATTTAGAGCTTGTGTTAATCTCCATGACAAGCTCAAGTTCACCGAAAACGGGTTTCATATGCATTCTCTATTGCGTTTTCGATGTTGGGGGATTTACCAGTTTGTCTTTTATAGATAGGTTAAATCTTTAATCATTAGGTTTTATCCTACCTTGCTTGACTATGATGGTTCCATGCATAATCTTGTAGAGCTTGTTTTCCTCTTCGAAACTAGCCCAAGATCATCAAAATCGGATTCCGGATGCAAAAATTATGATTGTTTTCATATCGGTGTTTCTGCTAGTTTTGTGAGGGCCGGAGACTCCGGGGTTCGCACCCCGGAGACTCCGGCCCAAATTTCTCCCCAGACTCCGGGGGGTGTACAGAGAGCACCTGGAGGCTCACCGGAGTCCTCCGGGATAGGTGTTCTACAACGGCTAGTTGACGTGCGGGCCCTATAAAAGCCCCCTTCTTCCTCCTTGGGATGGTTGCTTGCTCTCTCTCTCCTCCATTGTTTATACCTTCAAGAGCTGGCAAATACTCTCAATCCCTCCCATATTTCTTGAATCTTTTTGGGGGATTTGAAAGGGGAGATCTAGATCTACAACTCCACCAATCCATCTCTCCTCTATGTGATGGGAACATCTTGGGATCTAGATCTTGGGGTTTCTTTTGTGGATTTCCTCTTATGTTCTTCCTCTCTTATTCCCCCAATAGCTTTTGTAGATTTATTGGAATTTGAGAGGGAAGGACTTGCCATTGCATTAGGTGCATCAGTTTGAGTTTTCCTCGGAGGATTTTGCTGGTGAAAAGAAGAAGCTTATCCCTCTTGGGTTCTTGGAACCCTAGACGGTTGTGTGTCCTTTGTGGTGAGTTCTTGGGGACTTCAATTAAGTTGTGAAGCTCTCTCAAGATTGTGGCCTTGGTGGTGATTATTGGGATCCTCTAATTAAGTTGTGGAGATTGCCCCAATCTTGTACGGGTTTGGTGACCACCCTCAAGTGTCCCATAGTGGATCGGGTGCTTGCCGTGCGACGGGTGCTCAGGAGAATAGGGTGAGGCCTCTTGTGGCGTTGGTGGTCTTAGTACCGCCCACCCCTCCAACAAGACATACTCCCTTGTTGGGAGGAACTCGGTAAAACATGGTCATCCCCGCGTGCCTCGGTTATCTCTATACCTGACATCTTTACTTATGCACTTTACATTGTGATATCCTTCGTGCTTGAAGTAATCTATCTTGCTAACACCTTGTTGCTTGTCTTTCTTAGCATAAGTCGTTGGTGCATATAGGTGAACCATAGTATATATATGCTTTGTGCTTGACAAAATAAAACGCTAGTTTTACTCCGCCTTTGTTAATCCCATCTCGTAAAATGTTTGTAAACCGCCTATTCACCCCCCTCTAGGCGCCATCCGTGTTCTTTCAACTGGTCTATCATGTCTCCATGCATTATACTTCATCTTAAAGCTAAGATGTAAGATGTGAAGGTGCTAAAGTAGAAAATTTTATTGATGACTATTTTTCTATGGCCAAGTTCGTCGCAACATATGCAAAAAATGTACCACCAATATTAGATGAAAATGGGTGGGATATTTCCAGTCCATGGATCAAAGTTGAACCACCAGTCGGGAGGCCTAGAAAGCTAAGGATGAAAGCCTCCACTAAAAAGGGTGCAAGGTTAGGAGGAGGGAAAAGGAAATGGAAAAGGTGTGAAGGATTGGGACATATCTAGAGGTTATGTAAAAAACCAATTCCATGTGATTTTAAAGATATCCCTATTCTGATTGTGGAGGCAGTAGTTGAAGGTTCTCATTCGGAGGAAGAGAATGCAAAGAAGAAGGTAAAGAAAAAGGAACAGAAAAGGAAGGCAAAGGACAAAGTTGTCACTTAGGAAGTTATGGAAGTGTCGCAAGTTGATGGAGTGTAACAAGTTTGTGAATAACTTGAAGGGCATCAAGTTATTGAAGAGCAGGAAGTGCATCGATATAATGTGGTGCCGCAAGTGCAACAAGTACTGAGAGATATTGAAATGCAACAAGTTGATAAAGAACAAGAGGTTCCGCAAGATAATAGAGGGTAAGAATTGCAGGAAGGGAGAAAAAAGAGGAGGCGGAAGGGGAATAAAAAGAAAAGAGATGAGGTGCATGAATTACAATGTGAAGAAATTGCTAGGGTGACCGAGGATCTTTTTGAAGATCTTGATGCTAAAAACAGTAATCTAAATAAATACCTTCCTATTTCATCTTTGTGTGGTTCTTCAGATGAAAGCTAACCTTGAAAATTTGTTTTTGTTTTGTCATTTTAGTCATTTTTATTTCAACTTCATCTCTTGTTTTCTGCAGTATGATATTGAAGACTGTAAAGAGGAGCTCAAAGAAGCGGGGTAAAGAGTTTATTGAATTTTTATTGAAACTAAAGGAGTGGAGATTTTCGGCTCTCGAGTTCGAGTGATCCTGTTATTTTAAAAAAAAATCAAAAATCATATCTGCGAGTTAAAAAATATAAAATATAAATCCGGATGTAGCCAATGATGTATCTCACATGAGTGTAAAATATCAATTTTAAATACTTTGTATTCTAAACTACACAAAAATTCCAAAACTGCGGCTTTGAGTATGCATATTTTCAAATGTCCAAATTTTCTTATATTTTATCATTTTTTGTAGCCTACAATATAAAAAGCAATGACGTTGCGATTTTGCATGTTTGTAAGATATCACAAACTATGTCCGAATTTATTTCGTTTTTTTTGAAACTTACAAAAAATATGTTATTTAAAAAAAATAAAGGAAGCGTTTGAGCTCGGGAGCCAAGACCCTTTTCGCGTCAGACAAAATTTTGCTGTGTTGATGGCACGCATCTCAAGGGCACGAGGTATGCGTGGAAGAGACAAGAACAATTAAATCAAGTGGACACAAAGTGCATGTGCAATGACTCGAGCGGGGGAGCGAGTACTTGCCCGTTTTAACTGCCTGCTCTTGGCGGTACCACATTATGATCATGGGCCATGGGCTATACGGTCAGTACCAGCCATAGAGAGACGAATGAGAGAGATGTTGCAAATAGGGTGGTAAATGGTTTCTGGTTAGCAGGGAGGGAGCAGTTTGTTGTAGGGGGGCACCACTCCACTCGCATGCACCCATACTACTCTGCTTCACAATCGAACACGTACGTCCCTTTCGCTCCAGCTGCCAAGCAAAACGACCATCCCAACACTAGAAGCAGCAGAAGCACATCGGTGACACACACACACACACACACACACACACACACTCTACAGGTTGGCACTGTGGCATGGCGTCCGGCTGCTGGTGGTTACGCGCGGCGTGAACGTGCGTGTCGCTCTGACCGAGATATAGCTAGGACGACCCCGCGCGCGTTAATAATCAGGCGACAGGCACGTTGGGCGTGGAGCACGTATAGTACGTATACATTTCATGGTACGGTACGGTCCATGTGTGCAGCTTGCATGCATCGATCAGGAACGTCGTCGTCGTACCGGATCGGACTTTTCCCCCTAGCTAGCTAGCTTGCTTTGCAGCAGGCACATATACGGACACGCATGTGGGTTCCGATCCAGTAAGATAATAAATATCACGCACCGTCCGTGCTGATTGAACTGCTCGAGATGACTCGAGTCGAATCGTATCATGCATGTCTCGCTACAGTGGATGGGATGCGATGCGATCGCTAGCTAGCTAGTACATATAGGCCAGTATATACTTGAAGCAGCTTGCGCGCGGGCCAGCCAAGCAGCTAGCTAGCTAGGGTGGTCGAGCTCGGCGTGCACGGGAACGAATCGGCCGTAGTATCTACTGGAGTGGAGTACGTAGAAGAGGCCGGGCGAGCGCGAGGCACAGCGGCAGTGGGTGGCATGGACGCATCTATGCAGGCACAGTGGCTGTCAGTGAGAAAGGGGGAGAGGGACGATCGCGCCCATGTGGTAGCTGGTACCTACACGGACAGGCAGGTATCGATCGGGGGATCATGTCGCTTGTTACCCAGTAGCGTAGGGTAGCGTAGCGCGCCGTGTACCAGTCCACCGCAAACATTATTGGGCCCTGTCTCTCCCGCGGCAGGCAGCCAGCCATCACCGTGCCTGCCTCGTGTCACGTCCACGTCCGCCGGCCCGATCTATCCATGGGTCGCCGGGACGGTGGTTGCTGCTGCACAGAATACCACGCGCCCGCTCGGAGTAGTATGATCGATCCGTCGATGGTGGTGCCACTGATGCCGAGCTTGATTGGTTCATCACTGGTGTTTTGGAATTAATCCATCGACCCACACAAGATGCACAGAGTGCTCGCAGATCGATGCTTTGCATGTTACCCCCGATTATTCCAGCCAGGAGGGGACGGACGTGATGTGTTAGCTAGATATAATGCGTGGAAGCGACACGCATGTGTCGCTTAGCCTATCACCGTCTCCCCTTCTCCTGCTCTCTGACACGACGGAGACGGGAGCGGGGTAGCCTTGTTGGCTCCATGCCGACACATCGTTCCTTCTCTTGGGCGAGCCCACAGTAATCTGATGGCAAGTGACTCTCCGCTGCTAGCTGCTAGCTAGCTCTCCGGAACCATCCAGAGAGGTGTACGTACATGCACGCTGCCGGACGTACTACAGCAGTGCTCGATCGCCTGTGCATAGCTCCTGAATAAAGTACACGCCTGTCGAAATACTACAGGCAGTCGTCTGCATGAAACTTATTAAAGAAAATGCATTCCAAGATAATCAATCACAAACACGTAACAACGTGAATCCCGACCAGCAGCGAGCCCGCCAATCCAACTGCTGCAAAAAAATGTTGGGATAGGAATCCCTTCAGCGCGTACTAATTTCACGGACCGTTGTTCAACCACAGAAATAACATATGCATAAAACATGGAGAGACACTCCAATCAAGGATAACTCGCGGGTGTTGTCAGCACATAGGTACCTGCTTTCTGCAAGCAAGTAGGACAAGTTTCCGTGCTCTCAGCACATATGTGCAGGAATAAGCATATCAACACACAGATACACCAATCTTTTTTAGGTGGAAAATCTCTCAATTTAAGAAAAAAACTTCAGTCGAAATCACTCAAATCGTCTTTCACTATTATCAAATAGGAATACAGCTTGCTCTTCTCTATGTTAGCATGTAATCCCGTTAGCCCAGTCTCTAGCTGCATTTTTCTTGTTTTCCTTAGCTGAATAACTAAGGCCATGCACCGTGTGATGTACACGACTTGGCTTTGTTTTGTTAGTTAGTTCAGTTAGATACATAGTTGTAATAATCAGACCGGTCTCGTGGTTTAACCAGAAAAAACGAACCGATGTTAAGAGGCACCGGTTCAAACAGTAAAAAAACAAAAAAAAAGATGTTACTAGAGGAATCGAACTCATAAACCTTATGCTAGGTATAAATAGCAACATGTAAAGTCCAATACCACTTGGATTTTGTGATCGGATATTGAAATATACATTATACATACCTTTTATGTTCATTTTGTTCTAAAATTTACTTAAATTTTGATGAAAAAGAACGGTTTTTTGTCACCATCGAACCGAATAAACCAGTGGTCCGACCAGCAAACCAGTGAATTAGTCGCGTTACCGGTTCACTGACCGGTCCGGTTTTTAAAACTATGGTTAGATAGCATAGGACGTTGCTAGCGGATCGTGGGATGGCACCACTGGTAGAAAATGGGCTTCTAGCCCCAGTCCGTAAGGGGCTCTAGTCCTGGTTGCATATCCGGAACTGCCAAATCGGGAATAGAGGCCTCCCTTTAGTCCCGGTTCTGTTACAAACCGGGACTAAAGGAACTCCACGTGGCACCACGTAGTGCGTTGGGCTGGAGGATACAAACCGGTACTAAAAGAATCTCTGCTACGAGAGTGTTTTGGGGCAAGATTACGAACCGGGACTAAAAGGATCTCTGCCACGAGAGTGTTTTGGGGCAATCGGCTACCACGACAGGAGATGGGTTTTAGGGTTTAAGGTTTTGTATTCTGTGTTTTTCTTTTCATTTTGTGTTTTGTGTTCAATTATTTTTTATTTTGTGTTTTTATTTTAAACAAGTTTTCGTATACATACACGACGCTACTACATACTGTACACGTTGATGCATATATAATATAATTTCTCTTGCGAGCATACATACATATATATAATTTGGTATACGAGTCCCAACCGGGACTAGAGCCCGTCTATTTGATTACATGGAGATCATTAAATTACATGGATGTTGTAGACTCTATCTATATTGTATTCTCCAATTAGGTCTATGACCTCCCGTCAATTCCTCTTGAATTTCTAGTAGGTGATCATGTGGTAGGAGCTCCTCTCGCATCACATTCAACTACAAAGGAGATCAATACGAATATATAAATTATCATAACAAAAATTATGAATGGAACTCAACACAAATTATGGTAATAAAAATAAATTGTGAATATATTGTTTACGTACTCGAAGAAATTCCCAGTTCCGCTCAATAGTCGACATGTGAATGAACTCGCAAACATAGTATCCCTAGGTCGCGCACTTTATAAGAATAAAATTCAATCAAATATTAATCAAGCATGATAATTGTATTAAAACTAGAATTAAAGAGATGCACGGATCTAGCTCGTACTACTTACCTAGACCGTAATAAAACTCAGCTCCTCACACCATTGACCGATAACCACATTCTTGAACCGTTTCCAAACACTGTCCGACAAAGAAAATGAATGAATGAGTTAATAATTACTACTTTATATCTCAGAAAGTGAACGAAAGAGACCGATATAGTGCGATAATGATTGAAATTACTTCTGGAGCATATTAAGCATGTCGTGGTACTATTCCATGTTTTTCTTTAATGGGTCTATGATTTCAACTATTCCACTGGCAATGGCAATGCTTAGGAGAATCCAGTGGAAGCTACGCAGGGTTATATACGTCAGTAACTCATCAGTTACACTTAACATCGAGTAAGCAAAAGTAAATGTGTACAAGACAATAACACTCTCACCTGAAGTTATAAGAAAATAGTATTTTCTTACAGTAATGCTGCTTCTTTAAAAACCTTAGCAAGTTACGCTCCATATTCACGGGACTCATCTGTAGTGTAAAAGAATTAACTCGATTTGGGTCAATGAACCCAATGCAATATATTGTCTTTATTTTACATTCTAGAATCTTCATTATGCATAATAGTGTACAAAATGATATAGTGAGGATAATTACCGATAATGAATTGAACGAGCTGAGCTACAGACTTAATTACATAAATAATTAATCACTTACAGACAATAACAACTGAGAAGAGATTTGTCAAGTTCCCTTTGATTTAATAACTGAAAGATTTCTTCAAAGTCAATATGGATCTCGTCTTCAAGGAAGTAATGCACCTCTCTAACTTTCACTATGAGCATTTCTCGCTCGTGATTTGCGACATTCAAGTACCAGTCATGCCATTGTCGCATTTTTGTTGGTAGACGCCGGAGCATCTCATCGCTGACCGGAGGCTGCCCGCAGACATACTGTTGTGCTACATCAGCCTTGGGGATAGCAGCACCGCCTAAAATTTTATCAACAGACATATTATATTGCTGGGCTAATAGCTCAGCTGTTTGCATATCCAAAGGGTCTTCCATATATATTTGATGTTCAGGTAACACCTTGAGCGGGGGATCGATTGTTTTGCATGTTCTCCAAGCTGGGGGAACATCTCTTTTCATGCTTGCTCTACCACTTGATCTCTTCTCTTTTAGTTTCTTCGCAAGACGAGGTGTATAGTCATCTTGCTTCTTTAACTATTATTGGGATGGTTGCGCAAGAAATCTCCTAAAGTGCTCCCTGACTTTCGGATCTACTGGGACCGTTGACTCGGGTTGTTTCGGTGTAAAATGGACATGCACTTAGGCCTTTACGATCGTCCTATTTTCCTCATCAGTCCGGTGGTAAGCTAACTTGGGAGGAGTCGGTGGTACTCTTGGGAGGCGCTATTGGTTTTCGTGTCGGTTATCCATCGATGAAGCAGTGGTACTCTTCCGCTTTTGACCCTTTGACTTAGTGGTCGAAGTTGGCTGAGGTGCCAAAGATCGAGATGGACTCGTGTTGCGGTCCCTCTCGGGGAGGGGTGGGCTTGGAGGTGGTGGACTTCTACTCGGAGGAAACGGTGGCCTTAGGCGTGATGGATTGCTTCTCGGAGGATATGGTGGCCTTGGCGCCGAGCCTAGAAACTTGATGTTTTCCTTTTCCATAGAATGAAGCCACTCGTGACTTCTCCTAGTGTCGTCTCCCCTTAACCTCCAGGGATGTCAAGCTGTAGTGACTGAAATACCAGTTGAACTTCATCCACACCGACACGAGCATAGCCAGCTGGAATCAGATGGCAATGGTAGGTTGCTCTAGGTGTAGAAGGTAAAGCATAGCCAACCACCACCTTCATGGATATGTTCTTTAGTGACACATGTAGGTCACAACTTTTCTTCTCCTTGATTACATCCATGAGGTGGCCATCCATCATTGCACCGGTACCATCTATCACCGGTGCATTATTCTCAATCATTAGTGTATCATTAGCCTGGACCTTCGTGGAAGCCATGCTGCTTTTCCGCTGATATGGGCCAGCCATACTATCGAATGCAGGATCTTGCTATCGGCGCAGTCCTCTAAGTTCATTAATCTACTCCTGTTGCTGCTCCAACATGGCTTGAAATTCCTCGTTCTTTCTTTCAACCTCTACCAACCGCTCTGCCTCCGCTGCCTGATGCCGCTTCGTTTTTCTCGATCGGCTTCTATAAGTGGCAATGTCCTAGGGAAACCCAGTCTTCCATGTAAAAGAAGTTCCAAGGCCTCGTGTTCGTCCATACTTTTCAGGATTCCCGAGGGCCTTTCTCAGCTCATCGTTCTCCCTCTCAGGATGGAACTTTCCCTCTTGAACCTCTTTTATCACTTTAAGAAGTTCATTCTTGGGTTCAACAATTTCTTTCTTTGCAATAATGTCCCTTGTTTGTGGGTCATACGATGCCCCATGCCCAAGTAACCAATTTCTTTTCCTCAAGGGCCAATCACGTGTAGCTGGAGTGATCCCTTTAGCACTCTGGGCAGCCTCAGTTTTATTCCACTTAGGCATGGCACTCCTGTAGCCACATGTCCCCATATTATGGTGATATTTCTTTTTTGCAACATTTAACTTATTCTTTGCCGACCTTTGCTTAGCTTCTTCCGATTCCTTGTACTCCACAAATGCGGTCCAGTTATCCCACTGCTTCTCTAGTGCGCCAGTGAATTCTAGAGCTTTTTTCTCCTTGACATAATCTCGGTATAATCTTTTCTTCTAGCTCTGGAATTGTATGGCCATCTTCTTAAGGGCCCACTCCTTGACTTTCAACGCCAGTGCTCTTGTGAGCTCATCAGTTTCCAAGACGAGTAGGGTGAAATATGTCATGAGTGAATTCCAAAGACAATCTTTGGATGTGTCATCGACAAAACTAGCTCCAACTTGATCTTTTTTTCCTGGCTTATTCCAATCTCGAGTGGTGATCGGGATGGTGTCCCTAAGAATCACTCCGAATCAGTGTACAAATGCAGATGCGCTCTCTTTGGGCTCTAACGGTTGGTCCTGCTAAGAGACTAGTTCAATTGTGCGACGTGCACCATCGACCATCTTTCTGGTCGAGCCTCGTTTCCTTTTAGAATATTTGCTCGATGCGGAGGTCTAAGAGAAGAAACATTCGTTAGTATATATACAAATCAATTAATGCATCTACTTGTGATCAGCAGAGGCTTTATATACCTCGTCTAACTTTGTTAAGGCATCGTCGCAATCTTCGTCTCCACCGTCATCTGCTCCATCTCCGGACAAGTTAAGATATTGTGAGCCATCATCTCCACCATCCATTGTAATAACCTCCACCCTCATGTATCATGTCCAACATGTGTTGTTTGCCGTCTCTATCGTCCATAGCTTAACTAATACATAAGAAAGATGAAACAATTTTGCAGTAGAAGAAAATAATATTACAATTGGTATGCTCTAATTATATCATTCCCCGAAACCCCATATGCATATGAGAAGGTTGTTTTAGTTCTCTACTAACGCGATCATTATACTTGTTGCAATGATGCATGATTTTGATGCTATAATGTAGATTTCATTTTTCTGAACATTTTGGTATATTATTCATATTTTTTTAATAAATAGAGAATATTATATGAATGACACAAGTTTATACATCTATCCATTACAATGGAATCATCTATAAAAAATAAAATCATCTATCTATTACAATTCACTAAATAAAATCTAAACTCTAAAATGAAATCATCCATAACAAATAAAATCATATATATATTACAATTCATCTATCTATTACAATTCTCTAAATAAAACTCTAAGTAACAAATAAAATCACCTATAACAAATAAAATCATCTATCAAGTTATAGTAACTTAGTGGTAGTAACTAAAACCATCTAATTATGTAAAAACTAATAAAACCTAAACTCTAATTTCTTAAATCATAATAATCTAAATAATAAATAGTAACCTAAATAATAATAATAATCTAAATAATAAATAGTAATCTAAATAATAATAATGATCTAAATAATAAATAGTAATCTAATTAGTAATCTACCAAAACCTAAGAAAAAAGGAAGACTCTCACCACCCGTGAGGGGTGACGAGCTGTTGCGGTGGGACGGACCGGCGGAGCAGCAGCGCAGGGTCGGCCGCGGGGCGGCGCGCCTCCTCCTCCAAGTGCGGCACGGGGCGGCGCGACTCGGCCGCGGGGGCGGCAGCGCGTCCTTCTCCTTGAGCGAAACGGGCGGCACGCGACATCGTCGGAGAAGATGAAGGTGTCCTTATTCGTGGCTCGAACCAGGGAGAGGCTAAGTATTTATACCCACGGAGCTTTAGTCCCGGTTCGAGCCATCAACCAGGACTAAAGGGTTTTTAGTCCCGATTGGAGCCACCAACCAGGACTAAAGGATGGGCCTTTAGTCCCGCTTGGTGGCACTAACCGGGAATAAAGGTCAATTGTTTAGCGCAAAAACTATTTTCTTTTTCTAATCTTCCATCTTTTGGATATTTGAAAAGTTTTTGAATATGAATTTGAATAACTTTTGCATAGAATTTTTGAATCTGACAAAATTTTCAACATGAAAAGTGTTTGAATTTGAATAACTAATCTAAAACCTTTTTTTCTAAAATAATTATTCTAACTACTCGAACTACTAACCATTTTGCCATTTTCAATTAAAAATGCATTAATCCATATCGTTTGCATATTTTCGAATCTAATAAAACTTTCAACATGAAAAGTGTTTGAATTTAAATAACTAATCTAAAACCATTTTTTGTTTTCTAAAATTATTGTTGTAACTACTCAAATTATTAACCATTTTGCCATTTTCAATTAAAATGCATTAATTCATATCTTTTGCATATTTTGGAATCTTACAAAACTTTCAACATGAAAAGTGTTCGGATTTGAATAACTAATCTCAAACCATTTTATGTTTTGTAAAATTATTATTGCAACTACTCAAACTATTAACCATTATGCCATTTTCAATTAAAAATGCATTAATTCATACCTTTTGCATATATTCGAATATGACAAAACTTTCAACATGAAACGTGTTTGAATTTGAATAAATAATCTAAAACCATTTTTTGTTTTCTAAAATTATTATTCAAACTACTCAACTATTAACCATTTTGACATTTTAAGGTTTCAGTTGATGAATGAGATTTGTTATGAGAAAGTATAATGGATGTTGGTAAGCAGGTAGACGTCAGTATGACACACAAGGAGATGTAATAGTCTTACCTAGCCACAGTGAGTTGCAATACTACCTCTCACTTATGAATCAACAACTGCCTATTGAGAGTCCGTTCATATCCAGAATACGGTTATATAAGAGGTTTAATACATTATTATACATCATCAACATCCACATATAGTGTTGGGGTTTTCTTCTAGTCCGTAACCATGGAGCATCTTCCGTATTTAATAGGATGCTTGGGTTAGTGTTCACTGTGAATGGACTAATTTCCTAAAACTTATTATAATATTCTAACATGTTTGACTTGTCCTCCACTCCCACGATGTTTCTTTTCCCTGAAAGAACTATGTGGCACTTTGGCCCATCGTATGTTGTATTCTTTTGCTTATCTTTTCTTTTTCTCGGTTTGGTAGACATGTCCCTCACATAGAAAAAATGAGCCACATCATTGTCTAGGACAAATGGTTTGTCTTTGTACACAAGATTGTTGAGATCCACTATTGTCATTCCGTATTGCTGGTCTACCTTTATCCCGCCTCCTATCAACTTGACCCATTTGCACCGAAACAAAGGGACCTTAAAATAAGTTCCATAGGCAAGTTCCCATATCTCCTCTATGTAACCATAATATGGGTCCTTTTGCCCATTACCGTCTGTTGCATCAAAGTCAACACCACTGTTTTGGTTGGTTCTCTTTCTTTCTTGGGTGATCGTGTAAAATGTATTCCCATTTATCCCGTACCCTTGGAAAGTCAATATAGTCGAAGATGGTGACCTGGCCAACAAGTACAGTTGATATCCAACAGTGGTGTTATTCATGAGATGTGTCTACAACCAACCGCCAAAAGTCAACATGTGTTCAAGCTTATTCCAGGAGTCAGACTACCCTAGGTTTTTGGACCGTACAATATTCTAGTGTTCCTTGATATACGGAGCCACCAAGGTGGAATTTTGCATAACTATGTAGTGTGCTTGAGTGAAAGAATGTATGTCCATACATATTCTTTATTTCTTTCCTAGCGTGCCTTTTCCACTTAGTCTCCCCTCATGTCGTGATTCAGGAAGACCAATCGGCTTAAGGTCGGGAATAAAGTCAACACAAAACTCAATTACTTTCTCTATTCCATAGCCCTTGGAGATGCTTCAATCTAGCCTAGCACAGTTATGAACATATTTCTTTAAGACTCCCACGAACCTCTCAAAAGGGAACATATCATGTGGAAATACAAGACCAAGAATAGTAATCTCTTCGACTAGGTGAACTAGGAGGTGCCTCATAATATTGAAGAAGGATTGTGGGAACACCAACTCGAAGCTGACAAGACATTGGACCACATCATTTTGTAACCTTGGTAGACTTTCTAGATTGATTACCTTCTGAGAAATTGCATTAAGGAACGCACATAGCTTCATAGTGGGTACTCAAACACTTTCTAGTAGAAGCCCTCTCAATGCAACTGGAAGCAATTGCGTCATAAGCGCGTGGCAGTCATGAGACTTTAGGTTTTGGAATTTTTCTCTGCCATATTTATTATTCCCTTTATATTTGACGACAAGCCAGACGGGACTTTGATACTTCTCAGGCATTCAAAAAATATTTTCTTCTCTTCTTTGGTAAGAGCGTAGCTGGTAGGACTGATGACCCACAAGTATAGGGGGTGTATCGCAGTATTTTTGATAAGTAAGAGTGTCGAACCCAATGAGGAGCAGAAGGTGTTGACGAGTGGCTTGGAGCAGGAATTCTCTGTAAATACTTAGCAAACGGATTTTTAGGGGTTTTTGATAATGAGATAAATAAAGTGTGAGTAAATAAAAGACAAAAATAATAGATGCAGCAAGTGGCCCAATCCTTTCTTTAGCAAAGGACAAGCCGGTTGTATTACTTAAGATGACCAAACGTTCTTGAGGACACATGGGTATATCATCAAGTGCTTTTGTTTCATATAGTTGATTAATCTTCTTTAGTTTGATAAGTGTTGTGTGGGTGAACATGTGCTAATGTACTGACCTTCCTAGGACTAATACATACTTATGATTAAACCCCTTGCAAGCATCCGCAAGTACAAGAAAGTAATTAAGTTAGAAACCTAACCATAGCTTTAAACTCTGAGATCCTAACCTCCCTTATGCAAAGGTTTCCTAACGGGGTTCAGGTTTCTGCCACTCCGGCAACCCCTACGATTAGTAGCCAAATACACAATGCATTTCCCTAGGCCCATAAAGGTGAAGTGTCATGTAGTCGATGTTCACATGACACCACTAGAAGAATAACACCACAACTTAAATAACAAACTATTGAATCTTTCTCAACACAATTCCACTACTAACAACATGAATTGTCCCACGTCCTCAAGAACTAAATGAACTACTCACAAGACATCATATGGATAAAGATCAGAGATGATAAGTAACAATCTGAACATAGGAATAATTCAATGTTTCCACTCAATAGCATCAACTACAACAAGTAATCAATACCGGGAAAGTTTCCCCTAAGAACTATGCAAGATTCAACCCAATTGTTACAGCGGTATGGAGTGGTGATGATGGTGTTGGTGGAGATGATGATGATGATGATCCCGATGAAGTCCAGCTTGATGGTGGTGTTCATGGTGATGATCTCCCCTCTCCGGGAAGGAATTTCCCCGGCAGATTTCTGCCTGCCGGAGAGCTCTTTATCTCTCTGTAGTTTTCCGCCCCGTAGAGGCGGCGGAATCTTTCTGTGGTCCCTCCCCTAGGCTTAGGGTTTCGTGGGGATAATATACACCAAAGGGGAGAGTCAGGAGTGGGCCAGGTGGCCACACCACCTGGTGGCGCGATCAAGGTGGCTCGCGCCAGGGGTGGTGTGGGCCCCCTGTGGCCCAACTCCACTCCCCCTTCTGGCATCATTCGTCTTCTGGAAAAATAGGATTTTCCATGTATTTTTCCGGATTTTCTGATCACGAATTTCGCCTCCAAACAGCGCCTTTTCCATCAGAATCCAGACTTCAGCGGTCCATGCTCCAAAAGTCATCAACCATGCAAAACAGATGAAATAACATAAGTATCATCTTTTAATATGAAATATATCAATGAATAACAGTAAATTATGATATAGAATAGTGATGCAAAATGGACGTATCAAGGACCTTGAAACTGCTTTGGATGCATGTCGTCTCGGTCTTTCATATGTTGCTGGTCCTGCCGTGGTTCCGATGTATATTTATTCTTCCCATACATGCCCAAGAAGCCTAGCAATATCACGCAAAGATTCTTCGTGAGGTGCATCACATCGATTGCAGAGCGGACCTCTAGGACTTTCCAATAGGGTAGCTGAAGGAAATATGCCCTGAGAGGCAATAATAAAGTTGTTATTATGTATTCCTTGTATATGATAGATGTTTATTTTGCATGCTATAATTGTATTGATAGGAAACATCAATACATGTGTGTTTAATAAACAAAAAGGGTTCCTAGTCATGCCTCTCTTATAGACTAGCTTGTTGATTAACAAGATGATCAAGGTTTCCTGATCATGGACATTGGATGTTGTTAATAACAAGGTCACAGCATTTGTGAAATGATGTGATGAACATTCATCCGAAGTATAGCATTACGATCAAGTCATTATGTTTATATTGCTATAACATCATACGAAGTAATCTTTATCCTTAGACCATGAGATCATGTTAATTGCTAACACCGGAAGAGTATCTTGATAACATCAAACGTCACACCGTAACAGGGTGACTATAAAGATGGGTTCAGTACTACGAAGGTGTTATGTTGAGGCTCATGGATCAAGAGTGGAATTTGTCAATCTAGATGACGGATAGATATACTCTGGGCCCTCTCGGTGATATCACATTAGGATAGCTTGCAAGCAAGTGATGTGATCACTAGAATGTTATATCACGGGAACGAGAAAAGAGTGCATGTCGGTAACGAGATCAAACTAGGTATGGAGATACCGATGATCGAATCTCGGACATGTAATATATCGAGAGACAAAGGGATTTAGTTACAAGCGTTAAAGGTTCTCACGATCACAGGAGTCATCGTTGAATGTGTAGGAGTCAGTACGGATCTCTAGGTCCGGCTGCTGATTATTGATCGGAGAAGGGTCTCGATCATGTCTGCATGATTCGCGAACCGTAGGGTGGCACACTTAAGAGTTACCGGACACCATTTTGGAGCACATATGTTTCAGACGAAAGAATTGCAAAGCGCAGGAATTGTTTCAATAGAAACCGGAAATTGTTTCGGGTGAAATTGCAGAAGGTGGTTCTGCATGTGATATTGAAATATTGCAAGGGGCTATATGTGAATGTTTGTTAATTAAAGTAATTAACAAAATTCTGAATAAATTTAATAAAAGAGTTTTATTAAATGAGAGAGCATTAAATTTGGAGAAATTTAATGCATTTAAAGTGGAAACTTTAAAAGGGAATGTGAAGAGGCATTTTAATGTGGAGGAGTTACCACCACATGAATGGGGGAGGTGAGGGGTCACCCCCCATGCGCCGGCCATGGAGAGAGGGGGCACCCCCCCCCTCCTCCTATAAAAGGCCACCTATTCCCTCCTTCATCCTCACACCTCCTTGTGAAGGATCTCTCTCCCCCTCTAGAATTATTCCCCCATGGTCTCGGATTAGCGAGATACATGTTCCCGGTGGCATTTCGTATGGAAGGAGTTGCTGCTTCCGCTGGATCACTGGAGCGAGGAGGTGGAGGTTGTCCGGTGGCTTGAACGTGTGTGCGAGTGCGGATGCGCTGCTGAGTTGCGGCGCTCGGACTTCCTCACGATCTTGAGATCGGCAAGTGTACGACTACATCAACCATGAGTTCCTACTCGTTAACAAAGCTCGTTGTCTTCGAGGGTAAGTTCTCCATGGATGTATGTCCACCCGTTGCTCTGTATCTAGTAGATAGATCTTGGCGTATAGTTCTCATCGTAGGAAATTTTTTGTTTTCTATGCTGCGGACCCAACAGTAGCTCCCAAAATGTAGGTTTCTTCTTCCACATGGGTACGTGTCCGCTAGCATCATTCGGAACGGATTGTCTACCAGGACCCTTTTCAAAGATTACTTTTAAATCCTTCACCATATCAAATACATCATCACCAGTATGGTGGACAGGCTTACTCCGCTGATCTGCCTCACCATTGAAATTCTTGCCTTTCTTTCTTAAGGGATGCTTGGGCGGAAGAAATCGATGATTCCCTGGGTACTCATTCTTCTTACATTTATCCAAATATATACTTTCAGTCTCACCTAAACAGTGCGTGCATGCATCGTATCCCTTGTTTGTCTATCCTAAAATGTTACTAAGAGCAGGCCAATCATTCATGGTTATGAATGATGCATGTAAAATGCATCCATGAACTTTGTCGTTTATTACTTCAAAATCATTATTATTTTGCAACATTATTATATTTATTGGGACTAACCTACTAATAGTTGTAAAAGTACACAAGTTCTTGGTTTACACTTTTTTGTGTAGGAAATACACAAATATGGAAGGAAACCGCTCATTATGGTAAAATATGGAAATTCCTGGAATCTAACCATGTAGAACTCTTTTCAAAGATTTCTAGAAAATACCCTGAATATGATGTCTAATGGAAAAAGTGTATAAAGGAAAGTTGTGGGGAATTTTATGCGCAATTATTTAGACATAAAATTGCCCCAATCGGAGTCTGGATGCATTTTTATAGCCATATTACTGTGGAGGATAGACAGTTTCGGGACTCCGAAAATATGTACGTGGTTGACTCAAACTCCTTCCATCTTTGATGATTTCGGCCCAACCATGACTTGATGGACTCATTAAGGACAAAGGGGGCTCCTAGGAAGGTTCTAGAGATGCCCAAGAGACCTTGGATCCCAGAGGCATCCATCCTATGGACAAGATTGCATCTCCACCACTATATATTGAGAGGAAACCCTACTTTTGAAGGAACCCACCCATAGCCACAAAATTCCCCCTCCTTGGCAGCCCCTAAGGAGGGGGGAGGAGCTCCTCAAGATTAGCACCATCTCCAAGGAATAAGAAGGGGCAAGGGGCCGCTGCCCCCAAGGGCATCCACCGCCCATAGGAGGGCATATGCATAAATAGCAACAGAGCTCAACAGTTCAATACAGTACATAGTAGTCATATAATGACTGTATGAGGCAGTCAGACAGATCGAGTCTAGATTCACATAAACACAGTGCATGAATTAATAAAATCACACATATGTTTCTGAACATCTGATAAGCATGCATGACACCAAGTGGGTAATAATTAAATCAGACTGCACCATGATAATAAGGGTATTAAGAAAAAATACCTTTCTCTTTAAGGTGGGCCCTCCTAGCTGGTCAGTGGCCTTGTGCTTGTTTGGTGAGTAGTGGTACTGGTCGGATCCTGCAGCATGTGGGGGTATCATCCCTGTTTGCCGCACCTGTAGCACCGCATGTTCATAGGTATGTACCACCGTGCTACAGTAAATAAAGAAGAGATGGTGTCACAGAGGCTTCCACAAAAAATAGGATACAGACAGAGACAACTTTTAGCATAGGGATACATCCAGGTTGTAGCCAACCACTTTCAGCATTGGAAAGAATTGAAGAATGCAACGTATATACTGCTATATTACCTTTTTAGGCAACTTTTAAGGGAACTAGCGGGACTATCCTTGTCCGTAGTGGACGTGCACGCCACTCACCCGTAGTTCTCCATACAGAAACTGACACAAAAGGTTACAAAAGTGAAGAACACGGAAATCGAACCCGACCAAATGCCCCAATCAGAATAGCGGTGACCATGCCCCGATCCAGAATTCATATGAAATCAATACCCCCCAAACCCCCCACCATCACCCAAATGACCCAATCGATCAGAGCAGAGGGAAATATCTTGATTAGGTGATTCCGGGGTGAGAAATAAGCAAGAACTCCACAATCAAAGCATATTGAATACTACTACTGGTACTAATAGTACCCCCAATGGCCCAATCCTAAGCAAATTAAACAAATACGGATTTCTAGGTGAAAAAATACACCCACCTATTTCAGCAAGTAAAAATATGGTTTTCCACTATACTTTGAGGCAGCACCCTACGATTCACACACAACCGGCAGGGGCAATGTACTTTTGAGTTGTCACAATGAGCTCTAACAAACCCATAAATTGTAGCACACCAAGGATATGTTTAGCGTTGCGTAATAGAGAAATCTCTATCCAAAATCTGCACATCTGTTTAAT
The DNA here is from genome assembly GCA_916181665.1 of Avena sativa. Taxonomy (NCBI): domain Eukaryota; kingdom Viridiplantae; phylum Streptophyta; class Magnoliopsida; order Poales; family Poaceae; genus Avena; species Avena sativa. The sequence continues at coordinate 694,081,942 of OV702289.1, forward strand.
TATGACATACAAGGTTGGTTATTATTAAAAGAAAAGCAGGAAACATATAGATGGAGTATAAAAACTATATATGCCTATGCATTTCAGCAAACATATTGATAGCAAAAATCGCCGAAGGTTTTTAAGAACACGGATCGAGCGCAGACTAAACTATGACCATGCAAATTGAGGACAAATTAAACTACATATTTGAGGAGGCGGATCGGGTGAAAGGGCAATAAAATGCCAACCAGATCAAGCTAAAGATAGAAGCACTGTTGTGGGATCGAAGTGCCCACCAGTGCATCTCAAGAAGACCGACGGGAAGGGAAAGCTTCTTCGCGCATGGTGGTGATGAGGAGCGTCCCTGAGCGCATATGTTTCGTGGGTAAGGGGGTGAGGACCTAGGCGGCGGAGTGTGGAAGTTATTACACAGCATGAAGGGGTGGGGAGGATAACTTAGGAAATTCTGACGTACCCTGCTTTGGGCACCACGATATACATGGCCCACCTACCAGTCACCATAGATCAAAATTGATCCAAAAGTTGTCAAAATACAAGTTTATGTTTTACCATGGAAACTAATGCACATAGAATTGCAGTTTGCAAACGAATGGCTTCATTTCAACATATATTTAATTTCGTCCCTATTTTTTTCGAAAAGGGGCCAAATTTGGAAATTCGAAAGTAAACTTCAAATTTTGAACCAGACATATTGGTTGATTTGCCAAGATGCATCGATATACCAAATATGGACACGTCATCATAAGTTATGGCCATGACCTTGGTCACCTTTTTTTCACGATGGTTATCTTTTTGAAAGCCTTGAATTAACTTCAGCAAATGCCTAAAAACTCATTTAAATGTTGGAAAGTGACTCTCATTGGCATGCGGGGCTAGAGTGTAATAGTGCATCTGAGCGGCCCCACATCGGAGCAGCGTATGTTTGAAGCTTCGACCTCAAAATTTTGGTACTACACCCAAACATCGCACACATCCATTCAAATATCCCGCGCATCCATTCAGACATACTTCATATTTTTTAGAATGCATAATTCTTCTTCTATCTCTACTCCTCTTCTTTGAAAGCCTTGAATTGATGTTCATTAATTTCAGTAGATGTCTATCAAGTCATTAAATGCTGGAAAGCATACATGCCTATGGGTCTATCTGACAGGGACAGTATCCCAAGTGGGAGTAGCGTACCTTAGAAGCTTCAACTTCAAAATTTCGACAGAGTGGTGAAATAGCCTGCCCACCCATTCAAATATCCCGCCCATCCATTCAAACATCCAGACCCAAAAATTATTTTATTGCACAAATTTAGCCAGAAGCTTGAAAGGGAGTTAGACATTGTGTGAAAAAGGGGGTGGTGGCATTTTGAGCCATCATCTTTGTAGTTGCTCCACAATAAAAAACATTGTTGTTACTTGGAAATTTGAAAACAAACTTCAAATTTGGAACCAGACATATTGGTTCATTTGCCAAGATGCACCGATCTACCAAATGCGGACACGTTGTCATAAACTATTTCCATGACCATGGCCACCTTTTTTTGGACGATCGTCATCTTCTTGAAAGCCTTAAATTGTTCGAAAATTTCAGCAAATACCTAGAAACTCATTTAAATGCTGGAAATCAACTCTCGCTGGCGTGTGGGTCTAGACAGTGACATCGCATCTGAGAGGCCCCATGCTGGAGTAGCGTATGCTAGAAGCTTTGACCTCAAAATTTTGGTACGGCGCCCAAACATTGCAGCCATCCATTAAAATAACCCGCACATCAATTCAAACATGCCTCACCTCTTTCTAGAATGCAAAATTCATCTTCTATCCCTGCTCCGGAAACAAGAATCCGACGAGCACTACAATAACAGAGGGATATAGGTGGTAAATTTGTGTTCTCCCAAGTGCATCACCCCATCGACGTTTCCTAGCCCTTCTACAATATTTACGTGCCCGCCCACTCGGACCTACATGAACTTTTTGGACCCACCATGCAAGTGACCCACATGCCAGTGAGCTAGAATTACAGGAAGTAGAGATTCTCATCGCTTGTTGTTCAAAATTCGAACATTTTTCGCTAAACTGGGATAAAATCGTTAAAATCATCGAACCTGGCTCGGATGCTTGAAAATTCATGAAACTTGGGCACTATACGTCAAAAAAATTATACTTTGTCAGAAAATTGGTGCGGTGAGATTTTGAACCACATATAGTCTTTGTAGTTGCTTCACAACGGAAGCCATTATTATCACTTGGATAATTTAAATTAACTCCGAATTTGGATGCACCTTTTTTATAAACATTGTTTGAACTGCCAATATGCAGTTATGCACCGATCTACTAAACATGGATAGATTATCATAAACTATGGCAAACATATTTCCATGACCTTTTGGTCATCTTGTTTGACAGCCATGAATGTTCATACATGGTACGCCATATTGTGAAATGGATTTCTTTGAAAGTTGTCAAATCTTAGCATACTTTTTCATGGAAACTAGGCAATGCACATAACAAAATACTCTGCGAAAGAAAGACATTGCTTCAATTTATATATTTTTTATTTGGATTTTTCTTTCAAAAGGTCCCAAATTAGGCTGCATTATTAGCATTCACATCAAGAAGTTGAGGGGTTGTTTGGTTAAGCTTATCTATCATTTTTAGCTTTATTTTATAAGCCACTTTAGATTTTTTCCATTTGTCTTATACCATCATTCAACTATGTCAGAGTAAAAGCTAAAAAAACAAAGCCAAAAACACGTTCCTCGCTTTATAAGCCAAAAATCAAAAGCCAGAATTATAGCCCAACCAAATAGCGCCTAAATCTCACAGAACTCTTGGTGTTTCTCTCTTGTTTTAGTACTTGGGTACCTTCAATTGTATTTAACAAAAAATATGACCAAGTAGGGTATTATCGACTTGTAGATCAAATTTTGAGATGCTTTCATTAAATTGTGGTAACACCATTCTATTCCACGAATATATATAACCATAAAGTCTAAACAGATTATTGAGAATTCACGAAATCCTAAACCATAAACTCTAAACCCATAAACCCTAACCAAGCAGGTATCATGCACTGATAGATCAAAATTTGATATACTTTCGTTAAATTGGGTAACACCATTCTATTCCACGAATATAAGCATAAAGCTTGAACATTATTGAAAATTCTTGAAACCCTAAACCCCTAAACCCTCACCAAGCATCTAGCATGTACTTATAGATCAAAATTCAAGATAATTTTGTTAAATTGGGTAACACCATTCTATTTGAAGAATATAAGCATAAATCTTGAGCAATATCAAAAATTCCCTAAACCCCAAACAACCCCTAAAACCTAAACCCTAAAGCCCTAAACCCTCAGTTGTAAATCCTAACCAAGCTGGTGTCATGCACTCATTGATCAAATTTGAGATACTTTCATTAAATCAGCTAACATCGTTCTATTCTACGAATATAAGCATAAATCTTGAGCATTACTGAAAATTCGTTAAACCCTAAACCCTAAACAACCCATAAAACTAAACTGTAAAACCCTAAACCCTCGACCCATAAACCCTAACCAAGTAGGTACCATGCACTTATAGATCAAAAATTGAGATACTTTCAATAAATTGATGTAACCCCATTGTATTCCACGAATATAAGCATAAAGCAGCTTGAACATTATTGAAAATTCCCAAAACCCAAAACCCTAAAACCCTAAACCCTTACCAAGCACGTATCATGCACTTATAGATCAAAATTTGATATACTTTTGTTTAATTGGTAACACCATACTATTCGATGAATATAAGCATAAATCTTGAGCATTATCAAAAATTCGCAAAACCAAAAACCCTAAACCCTAAACAACAACCCCTAAAACCTAAACCCTAAAACCCCAAACCCTCAACCCATAAACAATAACCAAGTAGGTATCATGCACTTATAGATCAAAATTTGAGATACTTTTAATAAATTAGGTAACACCATTCTATTCGACGAATATTAGCATAAAGCTTGATCATTATTCTAAATTCTCTAAACCCTAAACCCTATACAACCATGAAACCTAAACTGTAAAACCCTAAATCCCAAAACCCTCGACCCATAAACCCTAACCAAGCAGGTATCATGCACTTATAGATCAAAATTTGAGATACTTTCACTAAATCGGGTAACACCATTCTATTCGACGAATATAATCATAAATCTTTGAGCATTATTGAAAAATCGATAATCCCTCAACCCTAAACAACACATAAAACCTAAATCATAAAACCCTAAATCATCGACCCATAAACCCTAAACCAAGCAGGTACCATGCACTTATAGATCAAAATTTGAGATACTTTCAATAAATTGCGGTAACGCCATTCTATTCCATGAATATAAGCATAAAGCCTGAACATTATCCCACCTATATCCCTCCATCGCCTCATCCCCACCCACACCCATACAATCTTGGCCTTCCTCCAGCTACTTCACCGTCATCCCTCTCTTCCACACCAGAGCTCCTCCACTATCTGCGCTCTTCACCGAAACTATTTCACCGACTCCCTCGCTACATCGGATCTGCTTCACCAACACCGTCATCTACCCTATAGGGCCCGCTTCATTGAATCACTCATCGCTAACCTCAAAATGCTGAGACGCCACCCCCGCTGCCCTCTTACCTGTCCCACCCGTCCTTGCCGCGCAACAGTAATTTATCTTGCCCATTTGCTATATTTTTGGTACTCATAAGCTGTGAAATCATTAGAATGTTGCTCAATACCTGCATGCTATTGCCATTTCGTTTGCATCCCATAGCTGGTAGGTCCTTTCCACATCATTAGCTTCTCGCTTTTATTCCATTTCTTACATTCTCACGCTTTCGATTTAATCCTCCAACACCAACTCATAGATACTGTTCTTTCCGAGTGCTCGCACGGGTCATGCAAACAGCTCATAGAGGATCCAACACTGACAATCTAACGCCCAACAAAGCTGAAGTGTGAGGTTTCCTTGTGTTACTTAGGCTAGTTTCTTGTCATGTTAATAAGTTGTATAACCTACATGCCTAATAAGTTAATAAGTTATTCTTCCTAAGACCTTGCCATGACATTTGCATTCATGTTCTATTGTGTTTCTATCTGTGAATGCTTAATTCAGAAAATGTCCATCTAGTTTGAATCATATATCTGGTCATTTTTAATGCTATATTTTGGTGTTTTCACCTGCTTTCATCCTTCCAAACCAGCTATCTAGTTTGAATCATACATCTGGTAATTTTTAATGCTATGTTTTTGGTGTTTTTCAAGAGTTTTCATCCTTCCAAACCAGATAACTTGGTTTTAAATGTCACACCTTAATACAAAGAAATGACAATGGAGTACAAGGACCAGAGTTCCAACTGCTCGGCTCGGATTCTTCTGGCAGGTTAACCAAGAGTCGCACCTGCTCGAGAAGGAGCTACTGTCAGCCTGAACATGCTACATTAAGTTCATACTTACTTTAAATGATCTATTTTTATATAATACTACTTGTTTTCCTTGTTCTTTGTTTTAACCTCTTTCACCATATTTTAGCAGGCTGTAGTTAAAACCAAGCAGGAGTCCTTGGAAGGCATGACTGCAAATTGTGATCCCTCTTCCTATTCATCCTCCCATTGCATTTCCAAAGCAAACAACTTACTTAACAGTCCACCTAGAACAACTCCTGTAGGTGATAAATATATAAAGGTTGTATTGCATGCAGAAAGAAGGGGTGTAGATGCTCTTAGATCTGTAGCTAAAATGTTGAAAAAGAGGACATATGATACATTGAAGCGAATCGTCATGTACCAATCTCTTATTGATGATACCCACACTTTGTAATCTTTCAGAATTTCGATCTTGTTGTATAACTTGTTGTAATAAACTTTTATTGTTGTGTAATAAGTAGTTTTAATTTGTGTGTGTCTATTAATTATTAATTGATGTCTTGATATTCCTCTGTTCTGCCAAAAAGTAGGCGCTAGCAAAAAAGGCCGAAACAGTAACAGGCCAGAGCAGTAACATGCCGAACATTGAAACAACGTGCGCATGGACGGCCCAAAACAACCAGAACAGTAAAAGGCCATAAGGGTAAAAGGCCAGAACGGTAGAAGGCCAGAATAGTAAAGCGCTAGAGCAGTAAAAGGCTACAACAGTAAAAGGCCAGAACAGTAGAAGAACAGAGCAGAGGAAGGCCAGAACAGTGAAAGGCCTAAACAGTAGAAAGGCCGGAATAGCGAAAGTCCCGAACAGTGAAAGACCAGAACAGTAAATGGCCAGAATAGTAAAAAGCCCAGAACAGTAAATGGCTAGAACAGTAAAAGGCCAGAACAGTGATAGGCCACTACAGTAACAAGCCGAATAGTATCGGCCTAAATAGGCAAAATCCCAAACAGTACCGAACAGTAACAGAGTGAAATTCCTAAAAGGCTGGAACATTAATAGGACTGAATAGTAACAGAGTGAAATTCCTAAAAGGCTGGAACATTAATAGGACTGAACAGTAAAAGACTAGATTGGAAACAAGCTTGAACAGTACCGAGTCGTCTAGGTGCAGGCCTCAAGTGGTAGCACAGTGTTGGGCTAACTTGGGCCTTAAATAGACTGAAATAGTGTCGGGCCCAAAAGTGTATGAGCCGTTGTTGGCTATAGTACTGGGCCGATTCCAAACAGTGTAGGACAAAATAGTAAAGGTTCGTATTCCTATTGGGCTCTCCACATGGGCTGACCCATTTAATTATTAGCAGGCATTAGCTGGGCCTGGCTTCTACCACGGTTTCTGCGACCATTAATGGCGGTAATCGTACGTTAACGGCGGCTGCCACGTGGCAATTTGTGTGACATCAGCAGTCAGCGCGGCTGGTGAACAGATCTACGATGAAACACGTTTTCATGGCCGAAGGTGCAATCCACCATGGTCAGAAAAAAATCATGGTTGATGAAGGAGTTATACCCTAGAGGCAAATAATAAAGTGTATTATTTGATATATCTCCTATATGTTCATAATACGTTTCATAATGTGCTATAACTGTGTTAATGCGAAATGTTAATACACGTGTGGTATGTAAACAAATCGTGTCTCTAGTTACCTCTAGCAAACTAGTTCATTGGTCATGAGGATGGTCTGGGTTTCAAGATCATGGGCATTTATGCCAATTGACAATGAGGTCATGTTATTAGTTGAATAACATGATAGACAAACATCAGAACGTTATATCTTAATGAGATATAGTTACAAAGTTCACCATTGATGATAAAAGACAGAGAACCTTGCAACGTGATCCTTTAACTTTGAGGTAATGCAAATCACCATTCCGGAAGAAGCTTTGATGGTTATCAAGAATCATCTCGTAAAAGGGTGATCAAAAAGGTGCCACTCAGGTTTTCCGAAGGGATGTGTTGAGGAGTACATATCAAGACCAGGATTTGTCTAGTCCATGTAACGGACAGATACATGTGGCCTTCTCGGTGATGTTGCATTAATGAAGCTTGCAAGCATGTGACAAGGTCACGGAATGCAATGACATGAGAACGAGAAAACAAGTTCATCGGTAACGAGATCGAACTAAGGTATGGACATACCGAAGATCAAGTCTCTGATGAATTAGGTATCGAATGAAAAAGGGAATGGGAAACTACTATCTCACAATTTGAGCGATTATATTCGTGAAACACACGGGGGTCACATGGCCATCCAGGTCCCTCTGTTGACCATTGATGTGAGCGTAGTCTCAATCATGTCCGGAGTGTTTCCAAACTGAAGGATGTCATGCTTAAGGGTAGAGACGCTTAGGGTAGATGAGGTATCATAGAAGAAATAGAGAAAGAGAAACCGGAATAGTTCCGGGTAACATCCGATGGAGATCAGAAGGGGTCTGGAAGGTGTTCCGGAGTAAAGGAATAATATAATATGTGTATTTCAATGTTAATTGGAGAATTAATATTAAATATATTTTTTATTTTATTATTAAAGGCATCCTAATGCTAATGGGCCTCACCCGAAGGGAGGCCCAATAGGGCATGGCGCCTAGGGAGTGGGGGCCAGCCAGCCTAGGCTTGGTGGGCCGCCTCAATGGGGCCCACCTAGGGCCGGTGGCTGCCCCTAGGTGGCCGGCGGTTGTGGGGTTTAGTCCACACCGCCTGGCCCCTGGGTGGTGCACCCCCCTCCCACTATATATAGGGGTCTCCCCTCCCCCTTTGGAATCACCCCATTCCCTCTCATTCTCTCTCTCATCCATTGAGGACTTCTCCGTAATATTGGGGAGGACCTCGTGGGTGAGTTCTCCACCTTCACACCACCATCGTGTGATATGCGATCCGGCATCTACTTCTTCCGTTGCTCGGCTGGATCGGAGTCCGGTTGACATCTCCTACACGAAACGTGTGACGAACTTCGGAGGCACCACACTTGGGGTGCTGCTCGTCTTCATCAATATACGCCTTCCCGCGTAAGGTGTGCCTCGGTCTTCAAAGGTATGAATACGTATCCCTTCTCCGTTACTTATGTCTACATAGTATAGATCCTGGTATTAGTGTTCGAGTAGATAGAATTTTTTGTTTTCTGCTACGGAACCCTTCAGTGGTATCAGAGCAGGTCTATGGGTAGACATGTCGTACGGATAGAACACATAGCGATATGTGGGCATTGATTCTCTAGTTGTTACCCTCTTTAATGTTATTGTTCATATCGTGACACTATTTGATGAAGCGGCCCCCAACCAACCTCACGTGGTGATTCACGAGACTGGTCCATGAATCAAAGTGGCTTAAGGGGGTGTCTGTCTCTCTATAGTAGTTGATATGGCATTGACATTGGAGGGCCCTGAAAAGGGAAGAAGAACGACAATCATTGAATCCACGTTGTGGCTCGATGTTCGTAGGTGGGAAGGGGATCTACTGCGAAAGCCCTTAAAGCCGCGTAAAACATGCAATAGATAATTTAGAAGCGTCTATTTTCATTATTGCATAGGGGCAAGTATTATAACATGGCAATGACAAGTTTATGAAACTTTCATTGAAGCTATTGATGATGATCATAATGTTGTAACCATGTCATAACACTTTGCTTTTGAAGTATTACTTATTATGCTGATATACTTATATTCGACAGTAGCATGATAAGATAATCCCTCAAAGTATTCCAGTTATCGTATTCCCCTTGTGTGTGCACCACCAAGAAAGTTCTTCGGTATGTGGCCGGCCGTGATGATCGAGGGTCAGACATATCTATGTTCGCATACAGTAGGTGCAAGCCATGTTGCACTGCGAATACACACGATTTAGAACTGGCGAGCCTAGCATGTACAGACATGGCCTCGGAATACAGGAAACCAAAAGGTCGAGCATGAATCACATAGTTGATGTGATCGACATTGGGGAATGTCCACCTTTGATACTGCACTGATGGTCGTGATGATCGGGGGAGGTGCAGGGGATAGGGATCATGTGATCACTAAACGAGTAGAGGGATGTTTGTTTGAGTGGGAGTTCTTTTGTTTTAAATTAAAATACATGATTAAAACTTGAAATCATTATTATGAACATGGTCTAACTTTGCAAATCCATTGTAGATGTCTCGCCCACCCACCTTCAACCTTAGCACTTTCCTTGAGAAGGACAAGCTGAAAACTGATGGAACCAACTTCACCGCATGGTTCCGCAATCTTAGGATCCTCCTAGTCCCCTACAAGTTGACTTATGTCATCGAGGCTAAGTTTTCAGCTAAGCCTGCAGATTCTGCCTCCCAGGACAAAAAGAATGTCTGGCAATCCAAGGCGGACGATTACTCCCTCATCTAGAGTGGAATGCTTTATGCCATGGAGCCGGAGCTTCAAAAACGTTTTGAGAATATGAATGCCTTTGAGATCATTGAGGATCTCAAGGCCGTCTTTGCTCCACAGGCCCGTGCAAAGAGGTATGATGCTTCCGAGCTCTTCTTCTCTGCTAAAATGGAAGAGCACAGCAGTATTAGTGAGCACGTGGTCAAAATGTCTGGCTACGTTAAGCGCTTGAACACCCTGGATTGCAAAATCCCGGAGGAGCTCGTGATTGATAGGGTGCTGCACTCACTGCCCCTATCTATAAGAGCTTTGTAATGAACTACAACATGCAAGGAATGACTAAGACCCTTGCTGAGGTGTTCGCCATGCTCAAAACTGCTAAGGTTGAAATAAAGAAGGAGCACACAGTGTTGATGGTAAACAAGACCACCAACTTCAAGAAGCCAGGGCAAAAGGGGAAAGGCAAGGGTAAGAAGTCTAAGAGGGATGGCAAGTTTGTTCCCAGCACCTCAAAGACTGCCAAGCCTGGCCCTAAGCCCGGCACTTCGTGCTTCTACTACAAAGGGGATGGGTACTGGAAACGCAACTGCCCCAAGTACCTTGAAGACAAGCAAGCTGGCAAGATAGCCGCCCAGGACAAAGGTATATATGATATACATGTTATTGATGTATTCATTACAAGCACCAGGAGTAACACCTGGGTATTTGATACCGGATCTGTTGCTCACATGTGTAACTCTCAGCAGGATCTGCAGAGTAGGAGGTGCCTGAGGAAGGATGAGGTGACGATGCACGTCGCCAATGGTTCCAGAGTCAAAGTGATGGCTGTCGGCACCCTACATCTCCGTCTACCGTCAGGATTATTATTGGTTTTGAATAAATGCTATTATGTACCCGCATTGAGTATGAATATGTGAGTGGGTCATGCTTGTTGCAAGACCATTATTCGTTTAAATCAGGAACAAATGGTTGTTCAATTTATATGAATGATGATTTCTATGTTCATGATCCTATGTGTGATGGTTTATTCTTACTTGATCTTGATTGCAATACACACACCCATAGTGTTGATGCTAAACGCTGTAAGCATAGTGATGATAATTCCATGTTCATGTGGCATTGCTGTCTTGGTCACATTGGTGTAAAGCACATGAAGAAGCTTCATTCAGAAGGGCTTCTTGGATCATTGGATTTTGAATCCCTTGATACATGTGAGTCGTGCCTCATGGACAAGATGACTAGGACACCATTCTCCGGAATAGTGGAGAGAGTTGTAGACCTACATGGAATCATACATACGGATGTATGTGGACCAATGAGCGTCTCAACGCGCAATGGTTATCGTTACTTTGTTACCTTTACTGATGACTTAAGAAGATATGGATATATCTACTTAATGAAGCACAAGTCTGAAACCTTTGAAAAGTTCAAGGAATTTTAGAAAGAGGTAGAGAATCAACTTAACGAGAAAATAAAGCACCTTTGATCGTATCGAGGAGGTGAGTATTTGAGTTATGAGTTTAACACGCACTTAAAGGACTGTGGGATTATCCCACAGCTTACGCCAGCCGGAACACCACAACGTAATGGTGTGTCGGAACGTTGTAACCGAACCCTATTGGATAGTGTGTGGTCCATGATGTCTTCAACTGATTTGTCTGTGTCTTTTTGGGGATACGCGTTAGAAACCACCACTTTTATTTTAAACCGAGCACCATCTAAATCCATGGAAACAGCCCCATATGAGATATGGTATGGGCAGAAGCCGAAGTTGTCATTTCTGAAAGTTTGGGGTTGTGAGGCGTACGTTAAGAAACTGCAGCCTGACAAACTCGAACCCAAATTGGAAAAATGTATCTTTGTAGGATATCCAAGGGAAACCATTGGGTACACCTTCTACAATCAAGCCGAAGGCAAGACGCTTGTCGCAAAAACCGGCACCTTTCTCGAGAAAGAGTTTCTTGCAAAAGGAGTGAGTGGAAGGAAGATTGAGTTAGATGAAATTGTTGACCCTTCTCTCCAAATTTCGAGTAGCGCAACGGAAACTATTCCAAAACCGCTCTCCAACATGGAGGAGGAGCCCATTGATGATGATCAAAACAACAACGTCGAGACTCCTGAGGTTCGCAGGTCTTCAAGAGTTCGTGCCACTCCTGATTGGTACAGTAGCCTTGTAATGTCTGTCATCCTTGATGAACAGGAAGAACCTGCAAACTACAAAGAAGCTATGGAAAGTGCTGACTCCGAGAAATGGCTAGAAGCCATGAAATCCGAAATAGGATCCATGCATGAGAACCAAGTTTGGACCTTGGTGGATCTTCCAGAAGGCCGCAAGGCTGTGGAAAATAAATGGATCTTTAAGCAAAAGATAGATGCGAATGGTAATGTGACCGTTCACAAAGCTTGACTTGTCGCAAAGGGTTTTCGACAAATTCAAGGAGTTGACTACGACGAGACTTACTCTCCCGTAGTGATGCTTAAGGCTGTCAGGATTTTAATAGCAATTGTTGCACAATTCGACTATGAAATTTGGCAGATGGATGTCAAGACCACATTCCTCAATGGTCACATTGATGAAGAGTTGTATATGATGCAACCGGAAGGTTTTGTTAATCTTAAGGATGCTGGAAAGGTATGCAAGCTTCAACGGTCCATTTATGGATTGAAGCAAGCATCTCGGAGCTAGAACCAACGTTTTGATCAAGTGATCAAGAGTTTTGGATTTGTCCAAAATCAACAAGAGTTCTGTGTTTACAAGAAAGCGAGTGGGAGCTCAGTTGTTTTCTTAGTAGTATATGCGGATGACATATTGCTCATGGGAAACGATGTGGATCTTATGAAAAGCGTGAAAGCATATTTGAGTAACCAATTTTCCATGAAGGATCTAGGTGAAGCTGCATACATATTAGGAATCAAGATCTATAGAGATAGATCAAGGCACCTAATTGCATTAAATAAAAGTACTTACATCGAAAAGATTTTGAAGAGGTTCAAAATGGAGAACACCAAAAAGGGTTTTACACCCATGATGAAGAATTGCAAATTGAGTATGACTCAATGTCCTGTATCGGATAATGATAGAGACAAGATGTCTTTCACCCCCTATGCCTCAGCCATAGGGTCTATCATGTATGCAATGTTAAGTACGCGACCTGATGTGGCATTGGCTCTTAGTTTGACGAGCCGATACCAAAGTAATCTAGGACTGGATCACTAGACAGCTGTAAAGAATATCCTAAAGTATCTGAAAAGAACGAAGGATATGTTCCTAATCTATGGAGGAAGTGATGAAGCTCTAAACATAACATGTTACGTGGATGCGAGCTAGAACTCAGATCATGATGACTCGAAGTCTCAAACAGGATTTGTGTTCCTAGTGAATGGTGGGGCGGTAAGCTGGAAGAGTTAGAAGCAGCCGGTGGTGGCGCAATCTTCAATGGAGTCTGAATACATTGTTGCGGCTGATGCAGCAAATGAAGCTGTTTGGCTAAGGAATTTCGTCATCGAACTGGGAGTTTTTCAAAATGTGCAAGACCCCGTGATGATCTATTGTGATAACACGGGAGCTATTGCAAACGCAAAGGAACCAAGGACTCATTCCACAGCCAAACACATCAAGCTTAGATTTCACGTCATCTGACAGAACGTTGACGAAGGTGAAGTCAAGATTGGCAAAGTAGATACGGAACTGAATGTGGCAGATCCTTTGACTAAAGCTCTCCATCAGGAAAAGCACGAACAACACCGAGATTCCATTGGTGTTAGGTTCCTGCCTATTGTAAACTAGTTTTGTTTATACTCTAGTGCAAGTGGGAGACTGAAGGAGTTATGCCCTAGAGGCAAATAATAAAGTGTATTATTTGATATATCTCCTATATGTTCATAATACGTTTCATACTGTGTTATAACTGTGTTAATGCGAAATGTTAATACACGTGTGGTATGTAAACAAACCGTGTCTCTAGTTACCTCTAGCAAAATAGTTCATTGGTAATGAGGATGGTATGGGTTTCAAGATCATGGGCATTTATACCAATTGACAATGAGGTCATGTTATTAGTTGAATAACATGATAGACAAACATCCGAACGTTATATCTTAATGAGATCTAGTTACAAAGTTCACCATTGATGATAAAACACAGAGAACCTCGCAACCTGATCCTTTGACTGTGAGGTAATGCAAATCACCATTCCGGAAGAAGCTTTGATGGTTATCAAGAATCATCTCGTAAAAGGGTGATAAAAAAGGTGTCACTCAGGTTTTCCGAAGGGATGTGTTGAGGAGTACATATCAAGACCAGGATTTGTCTAGTCCATGTAATGGACAGATACATGTGGCCATCTCGGTGACGTTGCATTAATGAAGCTTGCAAGCATGTGACTAGGTCACAGAATGCAACGACATGAGAACGAGGAAACAAGTTCATCGGTAACGAGATCAAACTAAGGTATGGAGATACCGAAGATCAAGTCTCGGATGAATTAGGTATCGAATGACAAAGGGAACGGGAAACGACTATCTCATGGTTTGAGCGATTATATTCGTGAAACGCACGAGGGTCACATGGCCATTCAGGTCCCTTTGTTGACCATTGATGTGAGAGTAGTCTCAATCATGTCCGGAGTGTTTCCGAACCGAAGGATGTCACTCTTAATGGTAGAGACGCTTAGGGTAGATGAGGTATCGTAGGAGATATTGAGAAAGAGAAACCGGAATAGTTCCGGGTAACATCCGATGGAGATCGGAAGGGGTTCGGAAGGTGTTCCGGAGTAAAGGAATAATATAATATGTGTATTTGAATGTTAATTGGAGAATTGATATTAAATATATATTTTGTTTTATTTTTAAAGGCATCTTAATGCTAATGGGCCTCACCTGAAGGGAGGCCCAATAGGGCATGGCGCCTAGGGAGTGGGGGCCAGCCGGCCTAGGCTTGGTGGGCCGCCCCAATGGGGCCCACCTAGGGCCCGCGGCTTCCCCTAGGTGGCCGGCGGGTGTGGGGTTTAGTCCCACACCGCCTGGCCCCTGGGTGGTGCGGCCCCTCCCTCCCACTATATATAGGGGTCTCCCCTCCCCCTTTGGAATCACCCCATTCCCTTTCATTCTCTCTCTCATCCATTGAGGACTTATCCGTAATATTGGGGAGGACCTCGTGGGTGAGTTCTCCATCTTCACACCACCGTCGTGTGATCTGCGATCTGGCATCTACTTCTTCCACTGCTCGGCTGGATCGGAGTCCGGTTGACGTCTCCTACACCGAACGTGTGACGAACTTCGGAGGCACCACATTTTGGGTGTTGCTCGTCTTCATCAATATACGCCTTCCTGCGTAAGGCGTGCCTCGGTCTTCAAAGGTATGAATACCGTATCCCTTCTCCGTTACTTATGTCTACATAATATAGATCCTGGTATTAGTGTTCGAGTAGATAGAATTTTTTTTTTCTGCTAAGGAACTCTTCAGTTGATTCATTTATGATGGGCCTTTTACCACGAAGGCCATCCGTCATCGAAGACTTTTTAGCCACGAAAAACGGGTCTTCAACCACAAAAATCGTCCATTGTGAAAGCCAACTTTTCTTATAGTGCCTAATAGTTTGTTCCTAAGATTTCTTTATGTTTTGGAGATGCATAACGCAACGAACATGGCTAGAAAGAAGTCTCTTGCCTCCTGAGAGATAAAAAAAGACTTAGATACTACAAATTATGTTGTACCTAAGTTAGTCGGTAAACAATAGTTTAGCAAACAACACATATAACTATATATTATAAAATTTTAGCTACATAAATTAGAGCAAGTGTGGAGAAAATAAAATGATTCCTGAGTGTTCTCGAACTTTGTAAGTGTGGACTGATCTGTTTGATATGGATAACAAGTAGCACAACATAAATAAACGAGAATTTAGCTATGTACATCATTGCAAGGATCCATCTCATTGAATTTCTCCTCATATATGACATGACCCTGATGATAAATGAAATGCAAAAAAATAGGTTATCTCTACACATATCACATCTTCAATTTCAGCAATGCAGCAAATCAGCTAACTTAAATGCATCAAATTGCCTCTATATTCTTCATTTGTAAAAGTTCATCTGTAAAGGAACGGTCGATCAGATGAGGAAACAATTCGTAAATCCCATAGCTATGAGGATTTTATTGTTCCTAGGAATTCTTGCTTGAAGATTAAGTTCATAATTTGTGAGAAGAGCTGAGTCCGTTGACCAAATTTACAAGTTGTCCTAAATAACGTTATTTTTAGCAATCCCCATATTATGCCTTACAATATACTAGTCCCAGATACCTAGTAAAAATCATTGTCCTTAAGGTAGGGGGACATATCATCGAATGCAATAGGGTGACTAGAACTGGACATCGTCGGTCGAAGCAGGTGACAGGACATGGATATGCACGATGACGGTGGAAGAGGGGCAGCATGATGACGAGTTTGACGGTATCGGTCGAAGCTGGGAGGCAGTAGTTAGAGAATATGGGAGGCACTAGAGGAGTGGAGGGGGCAAGAGCGAGAGTCAAGTGTTGGAATTGGTGGGAATATTTTCGAGTGAGACAACGAGACAAGTGCGGTAACTAGTTTGAATTTTTTTTCTCTAAGTGCGAGAGCGGTGAGCTTGGTCTAAAAATTTAGAAATTTGCTAAAAAAATAATCCTTAACTACATATATATATATACACACATAAAAAACAAACCACGACAAACTGGTTAATTAGCACAGTACTCCTCAATTAACTAGTACATATTGTATACCATAATATAAGATTAACTACCTAATCATGGTAATTAAAGACATCTGGCATGGTCGTACCCGATTTCAGAGATACTAGTTACATTGGCTCGCATCCATATCCTCGGCATGCATCCGCTAGAGCTCGTGTTTTCCCCTTAGAGCTCATGCTTTGCTTCCTCGAGGCTGCTGAAGTGTTCGTGATCATGTAGCTAATTGCAAAGGTCGTGCTCCCACCACGACGCTATTATAAAGTGTTGCGGGAAGAGTGGCTGTGGCGGGTAATACCACTGGATGAATGAGCACTTTACACCTTCGAGGTTGTAACCCAAGAATCTGTAACTGAGCCGTTCCCTAGAACATCACGCTACAACATAGAGTTAGGTCACACCGACACTGCTCCTTCGTATGTGTGCAGATGTCGCGCCAAATCGATTCTGACCTCCATGTTGTAATCTAATACATACAAAAAAGACATTGTCACCGAATCGAGATTTGCAAAATGGGGGAAATATAAATATGGATAAAATGCGAGAAATAGAACCAGTCTGGATTGGTCGTACCTTGACCGGCTGGCCGTGTAGGCTGGTGGTGGTTCTCCACAGCGGACCAAGCCTAGGAGGCATGCCGCCGTGTCTATCGACTGCTCCATGCTCATGCTCGCTACTAGAACGAACAGAGTTTTGGAAGAAGAAGAGATAAGATGGAGGGGGCTACTCTTATTCTAATCACCAGTCCAGATGGGCCACACAAGTAAGTGAAAAAGATGTCGTGACTAAGAGAAGTGTAATATGGCCATGTGTACACTACACTGTGATGCAGTATACCATCATGCAAGGTATAACGCGGCTATTTTCACATAAATACATTATATAATTGCACCTAAACATCCCTTTTAAACATACCAATAACAAAAGGTAGTATAAACATTACAAAATATTAAAACTAATAAACTATATTGACAGCACATGCATATATGCACACACGCGGCCCCTTCTTCTTGCATGCTGCCTCCCAACACCGGAGCGGCTATCCCTGGTGATCGCCTGCCTCCTGAAGGTAACGGGATATCGCCAACTCCATCTTTATCTCGAGCTACACATCCTCCTGGGTTTTCTTAGCGTTGGCTTCCATCTTCGATAACTTCTCCACCACCACAAGGAGTTGGACTTCTCGCGGATCATCGTCATCTCCCTGCTCTTCGCTAGATTCGCGGTTGGGGGAAGGGGACCAGAGGAGGAGCCACCACAGGAGGAGCGGGCCCTATAGGAGGAGGAGTCAGGATCCCGCGATGTTGCGCGATGGCACCGGCCATTGTGGTTGTGCGAAGGCGCTGGCGGAGACGGCGATAGAGTGGCTTGGGGAGGAGGCACATCCGTTGGATAGAGCTATAGGCACCTGGACATTCTGGCGGCGGGCCGGAGTGGTACACGGCAGGCACCACGGAGGCTCGAACCTCCTTGGGCCATGTGTGCTTGATCAAGAAGATATCACAGAATGAATAGGAGATGAGGAGCTAGCAAGATCAGTGAAATGTTATGTGGCCAGGGCTATGCAACGATGATGGAGAGAGAGGAGATGAGCATACATGTATTTTGTACATGGGGTGGGAGGTGAACATGACGGGCAATGAAGTCCGGCGGGGCTTCCGAGGTGGAGCGGATGCGATGGCTAGGCAGACGAGCGGGCAAGAGCGTGAATTTTTGACCAGTATTTTGACTCCGCGTGGAAGGAACCGAGATTGGACCCACCAGTTAGCGACACTAAACTGAATAGTTACTATGAAGCATATCACAATTACCCCACATGGGAATCCATGGCGCAGTAATTTGTCCCTCCTTTGAATTACTACGACAATAAAACACACAATAAAACACGTAGCTATTGGTTACCATATTTCACGGCACATTTATATGCTGGTATGATCTCTGCATGGAATAAAAGTCTCCGCCATGTAAAAATGGTGCCGAAAATGCCCAACCATCAGCTATATTATTTGTGTAATTACTTTTCGCTTGTCGCCCCAAAAAAGTGTCGTGTGTGGGATATTTGTGTAGTGATCCTCCTCTAGGTCACCATGTAAGAATGTTGTTTCCACATCAAGTTGTTCAATTTCCAAGTTCATGGTGGTAACCATGCGAAGCACAACTCGGACTTTTTTATATTTTATTAGTAACAAGTAAATATTTTGTTTAGAGGTAAGAAACTTGTAATCTTTCAAATCTGAAACAGTACTAAATAATATAGTTGTGAACATGCAAAGAAGAGATGATTCTTTCACAAGGGATTGTGGGCATTCATGGAATATGAGACTAGTGCCTTACTTGGGGATCTTCTTGAAATAAAGTAGATGTCAATCAATCAGAATTGAGAACAAAATACTCATCTTTATTGAGATTCCACATCCAACATCTAAACGGAGACTCTTCTTCCTAGGTAAAATCTATCATGGTTAGCAAAGTTTTTTCTTTACATATTGAGCACCAGAGAGAATATCTCATCAAAGTCAATACCCATTTTATGACTGAAACCTTTCACAACCAATCCAGCCTTATACCTTGGATGTGAGCTTTGTTCTTCAGTCTTCATTCCATATACCCACTTGTTCTTGAGCGCTTTTCCCCTTTGGCAAAGACACCAACTCAAAGGTGTCATTCTCATAAAGGGATTTAATCTCATCCTACATGGCTTTCGACCATTGATTTTTGTGATCATCGAACATTTCCTCATCATAACATTAGGGATCACCTACATCATTCATCAACACATATTGATGTGGTGGATGCCTCGTGGAAGGTACTGGATCTCCTCCACTTTTCCTCAACTGCTACACTCGTGGTGGTGAATCATGTGGATTAACATCACCGTCTCCTCAACTGCTACAGCGCCCCTCGGGTAATGGCCTACAATGAAGCCGAATCCACAGCCGCACTCGAAGATGATGTCGACCTGCTTGACGAGGCACGCCACATCGATGCGGTACGGTCTGTTGTATACCAACAAGGCCTACGCAACTACCACAACTGTCGATAGCGGCCCAGGTCCTTCTTCGAAGGAAACCTCGTGATGCGACTGAAGGAAAAGGGACACCTCAAGTTGGAATCCCCTTGGGAGGGACCCTACATCATCACCGAAGTGATTGCAGGTGGCGCCTACCGCCTTAAGGACGTAGAAACCGGAGTCACATACTCCAACCCTTGGAATATCAATCAGCTGCGCCGTTTCTACACTTAGATCTTGTTATTTTCCAATAATGCTACTTAGCCAGGCTACTTAGCCGAAACATGTACTTGCTTCCTACAATCAACAAAGATAGTTCCTCTACTGAGAGATGATTACCTTTCTACGCATAACAACTCGAGGTCTACGCCTCCACAAAGCACCCTAACATATTGTCAACCAAATATACTCAAGTACCTAGTGAAGGCCTAGGTAGCTCACCCTACCTAATTGTCGAGTCCTTTAACTCTGAGTACCTCGTCAAGGCACTAGGACTAAAGGAAATCACAACAACGAAAAGGCCTAAGCACAATTTACAATAGGCTAATAGGCCAACACAATTTACAACAAGCCAACATGCCATCACAATTTACAATAGGACATCTGGCCAAAAACTCCCTCCGAGATCACACAAATTCTACACAGACCAAACTCTACTATGGCCGCTGAAGCATAACGTTTGTGCGCTCATCGAAGATTCAAATGATGTCCTCCGCGGGTTGGGCAGCAGCTCGTAATGCGGCCTCATATTCCAAGCCAACCCATCTGGAGGCGGCAGAGGACCCTCTGCCATAGCCTCCATACTCAATTGCGGATGTAGCATGCGAACAAATGCAAGGGAAGCATTCGCACCCGCAACAAGCTGCTACTGAACGCACTCCCGCACGACATTCATATCTCGGAACTTCCGCAACAAAGCCATCTCACTAGATGGAGCATCATCCAAAGGAAACATCACACTGTCTAGCCGCGAGTGCTGACCGCGCACTCTTCACGTGATCAAACACCTGAGAAATACGATCTTGCAACATGGCCAGCACAGTGGCTCGATTCATGTCAGTCTAGAAGAATCCACCAGCTTCTAATTCCACCTAAGTCAGGCAATTCATATGAATGATGATGCGCTGCTCCTCTTCCTGAGGAATGAAATTTACAAATACATGAATCCAAAGAGATCAGAACAATAAACAATCAGAAACCACAAACAACTGGAAGATGCATCCATGGACACTTAAACTGAAGCTGATCATTAACCTATGCCACCAAGAAGATATTTCTCCCGTTCAAGGGCCTTCTCAGCCTTGTACTTACACACATCCGCATTACCTTTTACAATTTCAAGGGTCTTTTACAGATCCTTCACTTGATCACGCGGTATGGGCAGTTGGGATATCGCGGTAGCCATTGGTGGATAAGGCGGAGTCCAAGGTACGACGGTAGACAAAGCACCTGGTGCGCCATCGGCGGCGCCCTACATAAGCAAATGGAGTCGAGGGTGAACACCTCATAGTAACATACAGTGACAACAGTCTTACAAAAAAATATACAAGCAGAAACGCAACACAGACACATGCATAAACTTCATTGTTCACTATAAGGAACCACACAATGGCCACACTAGAAGTCTCAATTACACCATCAACTAGCAAAAGATGCATAACTATCTCAAAGCTTAACACTACATAGCAGTATCCGAAGTCTTAGCAGGGTCATTCGCAGCATTCGTTGCGGCCAGCCGCTTCTGCTCTTCGGTATACTTTGTAAGCAATTCTATCAGTCAAAGACCATATTTCTTGCATCTCTTGGTGAAAGGATAGAACTTTGCCTCCTTGTCGTCGACCATCACAGGCAGAGGCACCCGTCACTTTTTGCATCTGCTTGTATTCCTTGGATGGATCCGTGGAGGTAGCAAAGGCATCTGCAAGGACACCAACGTCCTCGACGACAACAACCTTCGAAAATATTTCCTGATGAAAGTGACCAAGCATGGTCTTGGCCTTGAGGAGCACGTCCTTGGCGTATGTGCAACGGTCTTCGGTTGCCGCAAAGCCACCAGCCAAGGGATCTTCGCGCTCAAGGTCCTAGCGGTCAAAGTGGACACCGGCAGCATCTACAGATACACATCAAACAGAAAGTTCAAAAACTAGCAAAATAAAAAGACTACACAAAGGGTTTATGCTAGACACTAACCAGATAAAGCTTGGGCTTTGGCCATGAGATGATCACTCGATTTTCTCTCCCGCTCCGCAGCAATCGACCCGACTTCTTGTTCCCTTTGCTATGACTCCTTCTTGAAGCACTCGAGAGCATCAATGGCATTCATTTCCTTTGTTTCAGCACCTCTAATATTCTTCTCGAGCACCTCAAGACGATGCAAAACCTCATTGTTGTCCTATGGCACCAAAGGCGGGGTGTCCATCAACTAGCATAAGCAACACCAACTCGAACCATGAAAGTCAGGCGACTCACCTTGCAGTTTCTTGAAATCAGCTTCTGGCTGAATGTATTGGTGCCCCATTTGCACCATGTTACGAAGGAAATGGATGCAAAAGCATTCAAGTCAAAACAAAGGACTCGGGGGCTTCGTTGATAGAGTAAAAAGTGTAGCACCATCACTTACATGATCACCCGAAGACGTAGGCGGATCCTGAGCAACGGTCCGATTGATCATCATCTTGTGCCCGCGCACCTTGGAGTATCTCGATGAGCTTTCATCACCATAAAAATTGGTTGTCTTGGGGGAAGGAACAACATCTTCGGCCCCCGCAGCCTTGGAGTCTAGAATTACCTCATCCACTAAGTCCTTGGCAGCCTCCTCCAGCATCAACTCCCTGAAAAAAAAAGCATGTACACCTAATTAAACAGAAGTAGAAAATATTTAAATGTCTAGCAAGAAGAAGCACTTACGAGCTGAAGGAATCAATATCAAACACTAGCATCTTTTGTTTCTTGGGTGGAGGCACCAGAGGCACGGTTTGAAGAGGCACAATAGCAAAGGGTTCTACAGCAACAGAAGGAGTGGGCCTTGTAGGTGCCTCGGGAGTAGAACCATCAGAGTCTTTACTACGTCTCCTCTTATGGGTGCCATCATCGCTCGACTCGACGGATTCTTCTGACTGCACGGCAGGCAAGGTGGAGTCCGACTCATCAAGCTCCTGACCTTCGGCCACCTCCCACTCCTCAGGCAATGGCGGCATCATACCTTTCACCGCCATATTCTTCAACCGGAATGACATCAATAGCAAGCCTATACCACACAACCAACAAGAAATACAATTTAACATAAAATTCACCTCCGACATGGGATTCATCGTGCTGAAGGGAGCAGTCGTTGTTTCCTATGGAAGAGCATCATCAAAAGTGAAGTTGTCCAGAGACTTTATCCTCTTCTCCAACTCCATAGTCGACAAATTTTCTTCAAAGGTGCGTGTTGGATCAGATTGACCGGCATACAAAAACATCGGATGTGCCCTTGCCTGAAGTGGCTGCACTCGACGATTCAGGAAGGTCCGTATGATATCAAAACCAGCAACCTCCTGACCCTGAACAAGCTATAGATACTTCACTCACTAGAATAATGCCTCAACCTCAGCACTCTCACCCAAAAGCACATCATTCCTCCAAGAGTGTTTTTTCTTCGTCTCAGTCGTGGCATCGAAGGTCGCCAGGTCGTATTTCTGACTCGTCGCCTTCTGGTCATGGATGTAGAGCCACTTCACCCTCCACCCTTGTGTGGACTCAACGATGTTGAAGGATAAATACTGTTGGTTCTAAAGAATGGAGAAATCGCACCCTCCAACCTTGTAGACCACCCCTCTAGAACCCGATTTCCTCTTCAATCCATACAACTTCTTGAAGAGCCCAAAGTGTTGCTAGATTCCGAGCCAACACTCGCAAAGAGTAATGAAGCAGACGATGTGGAGAATGAAGTTGGGGGTCAGTTGATGAAGCTGAAGCCCATAGAGAAACAACAATCCATGAACAAAATTATGGAGGGGAGAGAAAGTCCTTGAAGCACAAATGTCGCAAACATCACCCGAAACCCAACAGGACGATTAGGGATTAACTTGGGACCAGGAATTCGGCATTCTTCTTCCTCGATGGGGATAAATTCCTGCAGGCGTAGCTAGCGTAGCTCCGACTTCTTCATGGTTGAGGTCCGCCAGCTACCGTTGGTGACCCTCAACGCTGCAACCTTCTTCTTGGGGGCAGCGATGGTACTCGATCCAGTGCCTACAGTCTTCTTGCTTTTCCCCATCATGGAGGAGGGTCTTTTCGCATGGCTCGCAGAAACGCGCTCGAGAATACACGCAACACTTCCAGCCCACCGAGCAGGAAAACAATGGTGATAAGTGGTAGGAGGGAAAGCAACAATTTCAAGGAAGAAGAAGCATGAAATGGCAAACAGAGAGGAGAAATCACTATAAACCTTCATTACTTATACAGAAGGCCAATCAATCCCAGCCGCACATCCAGGAGCTATGACGTATGGAGCGCATCGGAGAGGGCACGTGGCAATCCAGGAACCAAACCGTCACCGCACTTTCACCATTATGTGCGCAAATTGAGGGGGCATAGTTAATGACCATTTTCTATGTGTCGTGCGGTCAAGTCCGGTCAGCCTTCCGTCGGGGTCCACTAGACCATGTCCCATCAGTCTTCCCTACTGTCGGTTGATCTCACCAATCATCATCCCTGACATTATCATCAATTCAAACCTGACACACTTCCTCAAGTAACCCAATGAAACTTTTGACTGCGCTCACAGAATAAAGTGCCCCAAATGAGTAACTTCCCGGATGTAACTATGCCATGAGATCAAGACTGAGTTTCTACTCGAGTCTATGGCTCAAACAGATACTCGGGCGATACTCCTAACAGGAGCACTTGTCGCACACCCGATGTACTTTCGGGTCTAGTGTAAGCCTACGATAATATCAACTACAGCCATCAAGCACAAGGAATCGAGTCTCTGCCCCTATCTACGACTCAGTCAGACACCCCGGGGCTACTTCGAGCTAATGCGCTAATTGTGCACCTACAAAAACTTCGAGTAACACGATCTGACTCCTCACCCGAATCTACGATTCGGCTAAGGACTCAGGAGATACTCCCATAGGGAGCGCTATTACAGGCATTCGGCAATGGGACAACGTCAATAACACTCGCAGGATCATCCGAAGCATTTCTAGATTGATGAGGTCATGCAATCAACAATTTTAAGTCTCTGCTCGAGTCTACGACTCGAACAAACACTCGAAGGCTACTCCCATAGGGAACGCTGGTTGTGCACCCTATAGAAAACACAAGATTCATGCAACTACCCATTGTGCTGACTACACTGCAACAATGCTTCGTTCATAGCAATCGATATTATTGGCGACTTCACCTACATACACTCTAATGTCAAGTTTAGAGACAACGTCTCCTTGGCCACCTGAAACACCTCTGCGGTGACAAACCTTTGGATGTTGTGTCTACGACACAAAGATAAGACCTATAAATACAATCTAATGGCCCGACAATCGCACCCGTTGCGCTCTAGCAGTTAAATACCGCACAAGTGTGACAAAAAATCCCAATGGACATGTTGGATACATATACATCAAAATTGGAATTCGACTCAGTAAGGCCTCCATGGCATGAGTCGAATTACACCAGCAATTTCCGAATTCAAGTTCGGGGACTCGAATTTGAGTAGGTCATGTCTGTTTTTTCCCAAGAGAAATTAACTGGTCCCTATCTGCCAAAAGAACTAGGCACATGAACCGCAATCCCTATGAACTACTCGAACACTTCGGTCAAGCATGATCAACCTTCGAGTGAATGATCTCTAAAAAGCCTCCACCTGAATCTTCGATTCGGCTAGATCCTATCTGGTCCGGCCCGATGGGAGGCCCTCATGATGGTCTTCCTGGGATGGTGAAGCCCATGACGACTCGGGTGAGGCTAATCCCATGAATGGCATGGCTCCTTGGCGAACACAGCAGGATTAGATAGGAAATGTTTAGGGTTCCACTCTCGGTCTGTAACCGACTCGGACGTATACTAAGACCTGGCTCCCTCATATAAGGACCAGGAGGGAGCGACGAGGAGGGTAATCAACACTCTCGCACACATACCCGCAGATCTCATCTGCGCACCTTCGTAAACCTACAATTCGTCATCAATTAAGAGCAGGCAACCAGGAGTAGGGTTTTCCCTCTAAGGGCCTAAACCTGGGTAATCTCGTGTCCCTGTGTGCTTGTCTATTAGCCTACGAAGTCTCTAGCGCGCCGCTCTTCCCCAAAACCCAAGTCCATCAACCATGGGCATTGGCGTGGTCACCCCACGTCACTTGGTACACAACAATTCGGGGGCATAGGAGCGTGGTGGGACTTCTCCAGAGGGCGCAACGTTTGCGGGTCATCATTGCTTTCATCGATCTAGCGTTGTCAGCATTAATTTCTCTTTTTTCTCTTGTTTTTCTTCCGTGACACTGGTAGGTATCTTCTCTTTCATAACTGGCTCATACTAATCTTTACAATAAAGGATGTCTTCCATCATAGGCCTCCATAATGAGTAATTGAAATAATCAAATCTTATCATGCCACTTGTGGTAGCGCCTTTTTCCAAAGCCATTGCAAGCTAGTAGCAACCTTAGAGCAAAATCTTGAGCTCTGCCACCCTATTTGTAACTAGTGAACTCACACATGATCTAAAAATACAAAGCAAAATAGGTTGTAAACTTCAGCACCACTCATGTAATAACTCCACGGATCTTTGCTCAATCACAAAAGGAAACTTATGCATCAAATGTATATGAAGAAACAAATTATGTACCAACCAAGAACAAGTTCTACAAGTAGGTAAGACAAGTCATATGTGCTCTCAACACATATGTACAACAACAAGCAAATCAACACATAGAGACACTAATCTTTTTTCTAAGAAAAACTCTCAACCTGTGAGGAAAAACACGGGTCGACGCCACCCAAATCTTCTTCCACTATGATCAAATGAAAGGACAACAATCTTTTTTATGTGGAAGACCTCTCAACTTAGAGAGGAAAAACCACCATTAGGTAAAGTGACAAAAATATCAGGTTAATCTCCATTAGAAAAAGAAAACATCAAGAGAGAAGAGAAGGAGAGAAAGTTGAAGGAAGAGCTTGAGACCAAGCACCGATATGTTACCAACAAGGTTGTGAAGTCTAGATCCACTACTTTGTCCCCTTCAAATTATGGTTCCACCATCTTTGGTGAAATTGTTTCGATCCCTTGCTCTTGTGCCCTAAATCTTGTTGTTGTCCTTCAAGATCTATGATATGATGATGTATAAGATTATCTAGTGCTCTCTAGAGAAGAGCAAGTTGTATTGCCGTGGTGATGTCACGACAGATGACATGGGTATGCTAAAGAAAGGGCCAGATGGGCACTAGTGGAATCCAGGGAGGGATAGTGCGGTGGATATCACACACGAAGAACACACACGGAGACACGATATACCTAGATTCGAGGCTCTCCTAGTGAGATAAAACCCCTATTCCTGCTTCTAAATCTTATATTATGATCAATGGACTAGTACAAGTGCTCCTTGAGTTGTATCGAGAGGGGGAAGAAGATGAAGTGCTTCTGCCTCTCTCTCCCTCTACTACTTGTGCTTATCTCAAATGGACCGACCCTCTCCTCGGAGGTCCTGGCTCACCTTATAAAGGGGTGGCCAGGTTACATTTAGGACTTACGTGGCCCGAATATTCCCAGCATATGCTTGTACCGAAATAGCAGTTAGGCCAACTCCTTTTTCCCATCATGGGCCTCTAGATAGCACCTGACCTGCGCCCATCCTCTTTGACCGTTAGCGGTCTGACACTGTCCCCTCCAGGAATCCCGTGCCCAGACCTCATTCCTGGTTTTAGGGGCATGATTGACTTAGCGCTTATCTCCTCCAAGAATTGTGAGAGAGAGGCACTGACCCTAAGGCCGGCTCACTCCTTCCTGAGCACGCCAGCCTATGAGTCGGCCCTACCCAGATGACTCGGCTAGGATGGTACCTACATACATAGAACAATACATACATTATGTCGGCATAAGATATATGTTGGCGAGGTCTTGCCAAGATAACCCGTTTTGGGTAACTTGGCCTTTACTTGGTCAGCCCTTTTATACCTTTTTTTTGTAATAGTGGAAAATATGGGTAGCATCGGCCGTGGCTAGACAGGAGGCTTATCCTCTTCCCTCCTTTCCTCACGTTCAATGCCCAAAATAATCTCGCTAAAGATTGTTGGGCTCCTGCACTCGTTAAGCCCGCTGAAAGGTTTCAATAGGTCATCTCCTCGCTGTCCACACACGAGGATACCCAATAAAAAATAACCTTTGTCTAGCTCTAGCCACCTCGATCTTCCCGTACCCAATCCCAAAGTTTTGTTAGGTTGCAATTAATCACCGCCAGGCAACTGTGCCATCGCAATTACGCGGCTTACGCCAAATCTCAGGACCATCTCCATGCACGCGCATGCATGGTCCACCAGCAGCGTGCAATGGTCCATTTCTGGAAACGAAAACATGGTTTCTATCATGAAAAAACATGTACAATCTCATACTGTACAGTATTTTTTTCGCCTTCAATTGTTTGCATGAAACATCGCGAGACTAACAAGTAACGACAAGGATAATTTTACCGACAAGATTCATAAGCCTGTCAGTTAAGAAACAAGTATTTCTCAGGGCCACAAGCGAGACTAGGGACTGATTCAGCTGCAGTCTTCATGTGACATATCGACTGTCACATCGGCATGTTTAGCCACAAACGGACTGCAAGCCACGCCAACTTATTTACCGGACCCCACGGCCACGGGAGGCCCTCCATGATGGAAATTTCTCTTGCCAAGCGTGGTTCTCGGAGTAACATTGTACAAGAAGCATCACCCTTTAAACCGAGTTAATACAAACCTGAGACAAGTATCAGATGCGCCTTACCGATAAGCCTGCTTTAACCCCATCTCCAGAGAAGACTTCTTCCTCTTCCTGGACCTCCATGCTCAACCCACTTGCACTTGTCTTACCATTGTAATCAGTTATCTCAAACATGATCCTCGATACATCTGCCTGTACTTGTAAATTTTTAGAGAAGAAGAAATAACACGTGGTCAAATAATAAATAGTTCAGTCATGAGCAGTGTATAAGAACCTCCACAGTA
Source organism: Avena sativa (assembly GCA_916181665.1). Lineage (NCBI taxonomy): Eukaryota > Viridiplantae > Streptophyta > Magnoliopsida > Poales > Poaceae > Avena > Avena sativa. The sequence continues at coordinate 694,110,630 of OV702289.1, forward strand.
CCTGAATATCAGAACGGGTTGGTCTGGGCGTACCAAAATAAAAAAAAATCAAGTTGCAAATATCTTGCAGAATCAAATAACTCTAAACAAGACAAGGCATGAACAGAATATTGTTCCAGTGGTGAATGCATCTGCTGGTACTTATATGGCAATTCTGCCTGGTGTGGCTATATGTGTGTAATGCTTGTCTCACCATCGCCCCCACTCCAGCTAGACTTGGTACTCAAAAAACCTGCTATGTGTGACCACAGTTGCCGGAAATAAATCTTATGAGCAGTTGCCCCTATCATTTGATCCTGTAGCTGGCACTTAGTGCCATGGGCACACATGAACCCACCTCATTTCCCTTCTTTCAGTCAGGACTACATAATTTTGATCAATGATTTATAGAGAAACCGCAATCTAGAAACTGCTGGATGAGCACCATCACTTTAAGTTGCTGAGTATTTCCTCTTCGATTTCTCTAAAATGTCTTAGAAACCTATCTCAGCATAATCAATCAATGGAAGAAGAAAAAAGGAGCGTGTGCACTATGGTAAAAACAAACACATTTTTCTTACAAGTAGTTATCCAGAAATATATTCTGATTCTGCCAGCTAGTATAATACCAGAAGTTATTGCACATCCAATGAGGATCTACTTTAACAGTAAATAACAACAGCAATAGGGTCTTGGCTTACTAACATTTTCAACATTTAATTCACTGTGGTGTATGGAATTGAAAGCAATCAGGTGTGTTCAGAATCTTATTCTGGATCCTAACGCTGTAATGCAGGAATTTATTCTGGATAATGATGGATGAACATTTAAAAGGAAAAGGCCAAAATTTAAAGTCCGCAGAAACAGAAGCACCACCTGTCTCTGTCAGGGATGACAGCCAGCATATCACCATATCCTCATCTCGGTTCTCAGCCACTTGGGTAATTGGCATACATCAACAGCAGGCACAAGCACCAAGACTTACGATATCATATCGAACAGAATCTTGGAGAACAGTTGAAGTGGTAATTTTTAATATGGCATACTCTGGAGTCTTGAGTGTTCATGTCTTGTTCTTTTTTTGAATAAAACTGTACGGAAAGTCCTGGCAGTGTAAATAGAAACCCAAATTCCCATTCGTGAGGATTTGAACCTGGGTGGTGGGTTTGTACATCCACTTCCCAAATCTTTGGTGATCCTCTTGCAGTATATATTCAACACAACTCAGCATTAACAAGCCCAAACACGTATATAAAGAAGACCCACAAACAACTCAGCAAGAACCGTATGTCCAATAAATGTTTCCTCCATGACAGCATAGAAAGCACAAAGCAATAACAATGGAACTCTTTTTGAAATGTATTTGCAGGAAAACCTCTAGCCAACTAGAACATAACTAAGGAAATGCAGCAGAGCCAGAGATGGACCACAGAGAAATCAGCAGTTACCAACCTACTGAACATTTCAAGAACTTCCACAAAATAGCAGCTTTGAACAGCAGAATGCCAAACAGAAGCAGTAGTCGTAAAACTAATAGTATGATCTTTCAGTACTTTTGGCCCCATCCTAGCACCATAGGAGTTAGTGACCCTGATAATTGCCACCAAACACACCAAAAAGCTGCAAATGTACTGCTATAGAAAAGACTGGCAAAATTAGCACATTCATATAATTGATCACAGTACCTCACCCAGAAGCAGAATACCTGATTAGTATGACTCATGTCAGTCCATAGTAACAATGTGGTAAGAAGTTAATTAACTATGATACGACAAACTTGCACGGATTTTCTTGCGTGCATATCAACCCCTACATCCCCCGATAGACTACACTGGTTAGAATTCTACAGATTTATGTTAAAATATTGAAATGCATTTATCAAGACAAGGAATGAGTGCTTTCCATATGATATAAAAGTAGTTCGATCTCAATCTCCTTTATCGTAAGATAAGAAAGCAACAGGGTGGCCCAATAAGTACCAAGTTGGCTACTAAAAGTAGCCACCAACATAACACATTAGTACTTCAGTGAATTTGTTACCACCAATTTTCCACATAATATAGGATAAATCATGTTACTCTATTGTATCGAATATAAAGCTAGTTCACACTTTGCAACTCACAATCATGTCCTGTTAATTTTCAGATAAAGTTGATGACATCAATGAAGTATTTATTAGTGGCAAGGCTGCAACTCGTGAAAAGGTTTTTTTTTTCATCTCTCAGTGACTCAAAGACCATCATTAGACAATAGAAATATGTAAGGATGAGAAGGAAGCACAGGAGAGAACCTAACTTGAGAAACTGGATAACTACCGCCACGAGGATGGGCAGAGAAGGCACGGGACAGGGGATTGAAGAGTGAACATTAGGTTAGAGCAGGACAAACCAGGAGAGAATATATTGATCAATTTCTCATTGCTTGATTGGTAACTGATACATATGATGTCCCTTATATAAGAGGACTTACATGACCCATAAGTAATAATCAAAAGGATACAGTTCTGATCTCTAACTCTAATCTTATCTCTTTCCTATTTAAACAACTCTCCTGCCTATTTAGATAATATCCCATATCTATCTGAATATTGCATAATCATATATACCTACACATAACACTAACAGGGATAACTGTGGATACCCACAAAAGATAATCAAAAAGTGTGACCACAACTTCTCAAGAAGAATTGTCACGAGTGACAAAGGTAGGTATAGACATCATGGTTAATGAGTATTTACTGCAGCATGGTGTTAATATATTATTACAAAACAAAGCTTGGGATAGAGAACGTGAGATTAGAGAGGAATCAAAAACCAATTGAAGTTGGTTTCAACAGAAGGGTATAAAGTGATTTTGTGGAGAGAAGTACTGGGAAGATACACAAAACTGGCATCCGTTCATTATCTCTTTAGTTGGTACGAGGAAAAGGTTTGTGTACCACAAATCAATTACTGCAAGTGATGTAAAAGCAATTTAAGAGTGCAACGCATGGATGTCCAAGGAAGGATGACCAAAAATAGAAACGTTTTTACCTGAAAAGTACAAACAAAAAACGTTGCTGAAGATGATCTGTTCACACATTCGAGTATACCTAGAGTAGTCATCGAATCTGTGCGCATGGTTAAGCATCACCATATATTATATTAATACATCAAAGAACCAGGTCAGTAAGATTTTAAGTTCATATGATTAGAAATTTTGTGAACTCAGAAGGATCTCTGCAAGAATCCTAAATCCTAATCAACCAACTCAACGCCACAATTGAATCATACAAAGAGAAGGTATATTAATCAGGGGTATGCAAGTGGTGGAAGCATAAAAAAAATCATGATGCTGGTACGAAAAATCATTTCATTTCTTTCATGGCCAAGGAAAGCCCCGAGTTATAGCACATAAAACGGACATAGCCAGGAAAAGGCAAATAAAGAACCAAATGTTATAATTCATGATGTATACAAATTCTTAGGTTGTTAATTATAAAATTAGCAGGCACTTATTTTGTGGTTAATATGAAGCTGGTTTTGATAGCTAGAATTTCTTTGGAGATTATAAAACCTGTGTTCTTGTATGGTTTCATATTCAAGATGGAGTTGCATTGCTGAAAACATATCCATCGTGAGCCCACTGAATGCTGCCTACAGACACAACATTAGTCCAACAAGCCAACAACTATGGACCAGATAGACCAACTGCAAATACGATGCTGCTAACATAGTACATTATCCTGCAACTGGAATATGAAAATCATTACGCAAGTAACCACCAGCACACTTACGGATCGCCCTCTTATGCATTTTCCTGATGCATCAGTTACAAATTCTCACCATAGAAACAGATGTGTCCCATGGGAGAAGGCATTGCTAAGAGACCAAGATATCAACTCACAAAAGAGATTCCCCAATTATTTCCCATTGAAGCCAAATATGGTTGCACCGCCTCAGCAACCCACCAACATGAACACCTTCAAGCTACACCATACTAGCCTCCACAGGGGGAAAGACTGAGTTTACTAGGAGTTAACATTTGCATACTGCTTATGGATCCGGAATGCACAACAGCGATAGTGTACTACACACCTACACTGGTACTAGCTATTATTATTGTAACTAACTTGCGAAGGGGCATTCATGTTTTTCGAATCTAACCATTTCAAAATATAGTTATTTCATGATCAAATTGGTTCCCCAGGTCAAACCTAAACCTATTCGCTATCCCTTTGCTTGTAAGATTTTCCGGATAATCATAATTTCCAGTTTCCTCAGAAAAGAAATCCAGTGAATACAAACTTCACAGCAGATTCGTTAATCCAGTAGCCCTTCTATCTGCCACAACAATAGGTAATAAATGGCCCAACTGGGAAGGAATCCAACCCTAGTACTAAGAGCGTTGCTTCCCAGCCATCTTATCGACCTACACATCCCAATCCCAACGCTGATTCACAATTCCAACGCAAAATTTCAGTTCCTAGCCCCCCGCGATTTCAGTTTTGCTCCCTTACCTGGGGCTATGTCTCACGGGGATACCTAGCGAGTGCAGCGACTTGGGGTATTGGACCGCTGGACCTCCGGTAACCCGGAGCGCGTGCCACCGGAGGCCACCGCGCTGCAGACCGGAAGGAGGGTGCGTCAACTGGAACCTGTCTGCTCGCCGGCGGCAGCAACCTCCGCTCGCCCATCCGTGCGCTGGTTCCGCTCGGGTGTGTTCTAAACTGGGTTGAACCAAACCCATGGGGCGGCGCAGTGCAGGCTCGGGGTAATAAAAGGATAATTACAAGTCAGCCCGTAGCGGTCGATTGTGGGAGGTGCTGCAGGGCCCAATTCAGGGCCCAATTAGATGTAGTGTTTTCATGGACAACTGTCTTTCCTAGTACTCGAGTTGTGTTCTGAATTTGGTGATTTGAAATTTTACAAAAAAGATAGTCTGCCTACATCGATATTTTTCTTCAGTTTTTATACAGTAGAACTTATGCTCTAAGCGTCTCTTACTGAGAATATGATTATGTAAGTAATTTTCTCAGACAGACTCAGCAACCTTTCTACCAGACACACACGCCATGTTGAGATAAACAGAATAAAACCAGAGAGCACAAACACACACAACCATGCACTATTTTCACAGGAAAAACCAATTTGCAACCAACTGGTCTTCTGGTAGCTTGCAGTAGAACGTGATATGCATATAGTTTGGTCCATCAGACCATAACATCACATTGTGGAATGAAGTCAGGAAACGGTGAATCGGTCACAGAAAAAGAGTAGAGAGATGTTACTAGCTGCTAACCAGTACGCCTAGCCACCAAGAGGAATTCAGTTGCTGCTAGAACTTAGCCTAATAACGTTGCCATAGCAAAGCTGATGACCCTGATTAGGTTCAGCTCCATTTGCCAGACAAGATGGGTGTTAAGTTCGTTCAGCACAAGAATAGTGATTCCCAACATGAGATTTCCTCGTCACGAGCCAGCCTAGTCCTCCTGAAGGGAGTCCTTGATGAGCTTCTCCGTGAGCGCTTTAGGAAGCCCCATTACGCTATCAATTGTACCGACCTGCAAAACATGTTGCAACGTTGAGATGCAGTGACTTCTTTTGCAGGCATAGAAATACCTAGTCCAACCTAGAACCAGAACATGTAAGGCGACTCACAATGGATTCCACTAGAGGTGAGGTCAGCGGATGCTCCACTAGGAGGCCACCGGCTACGTAGAAGACATTGCCCTCCTCAATCTGAAACATAAACAAGTGAAAAGTTTCATTGAGAAATCAGATGATGGGAGGAGTGCAACATATTCCAAAACTTATACTTCATTTCTTGAGAAACCTGGAAGGAGCACTGCACAACATGTCAAAATTAATCTCACGGTGGTGTTTTTTTGACTTACCAGGCTATCGATGACTTCATCAGGTATCTTGTGGAAATAAACCTGCTCAGGGACAATTATAGTGTGAGGCCAAAAACTCTGCAACACAGAACTCAAGCTGATGGGAAAATAGGATCATAATTGGACTGTATGTTCATCAGGATTCACTTGTTATTTTGTGCTAATGATATCTTATAGTTCAAACACGTAAATCTAAGCATGCACCTAATTTCTAATGGGGATCTACAAAGTTAATATATTACTTCTGAACTAAACCATGATACAGTAAATCTAAATGCTAAATACCAAATTAGTCTCGAAACCTCAAGATGGATTACAACTTTATAGAAGAGTACAAGAGCATCTGAACATTAGGACTGAATTGGTCTATCAATTTTTGATAAGTGTAAAACTATCCTCATACAGGTAGTGCTCGTGTTAGGTCACTCTTCCTTTATCAATTTATGGGGATTGAAAGTTGGCCAGATTTTATAAGGAAGTACATTACACTAAATCATGTTACGGCAACAATAATTTGAATTAAAATCCAGAATTCATGGGTTAGGTTGCTCCTTCAGGAAAAAAATGACAATTTGAAACAAAAAGTGATTTTTCTGTGAAACTATGACCTTGGTACTCTTTCATGAATGAAACATCGGAGGAATAACATTTGAAAAACAAAATATCAGAGGAATCTGGCTATTACTTCAGACTTATCCCATCCTTCCCTTCTAGTACAATTCTTCACATTTGTAACAAGCACAGATCCAATTGTTGCAGCATGGCTTTGGGAATATCCTGTAAGCAGTATGTGGTTAAACAGACAAGTCTAACAAACCATCTAAGTAATCTGAGCTCGTAGACGAAAAGTTAATAAGACAAACCTTGGATAAATTTACGTGCCTCTTCTGGAGTGGTAGGTTTTTCACGAATAACTCCGTCATGGACTACAACCTTCATAACAAAAACATAGCACTAACATGTAACCATAGGTATGTGCTAAAGCAAGCAACACAAAGGGTATAGATATTCCACTATTGTTTGAGAAAATAAATAAGTATTCAAATATATTGATTTTAATCACTGATGTTGTTGGTTTTGGGGGGAAATTTCTGGATGGGCTGGTCCCTTGGACCTCCACACTCTAGAATCTTGTAGGACACTAACTTAGACTCCAACATTCACTGGAATGTTCCAGGCACTCCTAGGACAACACTACTATACTAACACTCACTAGAATATTCTAGGCTCTCCTAGGACATTCTCCAACACTCCCCCTCAAGATGGGTGATAGATATCTATCATTCCCATCTTGTTACAAGCTGAACTACATTCTTTATTTCCTAATCCTTTAGTTAAACAGTCTGCAATTTGCTCGCTAGAGGTTACATGATTTATCTTAATTATACCGTCATCCAATTTCTCCTTTATGAAGAAGCGATCAATCTCCACATGCTTGGTTCTATCATGTTGAACAGGGTTGTTTGCGATGTTGATCGCCGACTTGTTGTCACACCACAAATTTAAAGGACCTTTCCTCAACACTTTCAGTTCTGAAAGAAGATTCCTCACCCATAACATCTCAATCAAACCTTGCGACATAGCTCTGTATTCAGCTTCAGCTGTTGACTTTGAAACCACCTGCTGCTTCTTACTTCGCCATGACACTAAATTTCCCCCGACAAAGACACAATAACCAGATGTTGATCTCCTATCATCCAAGCAACTTGCCCAGTCAGCGTCACAATACCCATCCACATTTAGATGACCATTCCTTTTGAACCACAGTCCCTTTCCTGGACTACCCTTCAAGTACCGGAGGATTTGATTGACCGCATCCAAGTGTCCGCTCCTAGGATCATGCATGTATCTTCTCACTACACTCACTGCATATGAAATATCAGGTCTTGTGTGACATAGATAGATGAGCCTTCCAACAAGCTTCTGGTACTTCTCCTTATCCACTGGTTCCCTAGATTCGGCACATAATTTGTGGTTTTGATCGATAGGTGTTGATGCAACCCGACACCCAAGCATGCCTGTGTCACTAAGCAAGTCCAATACGTACTTTCGCTGGGAGAGAACAATCCCTTCGGGAGATCTAGCAATTTCTATGCCAAGAAAGTACTTGAGTTGCCCAAGGTCCTTTACCTCAAATTCCTTGCGTAGGCGGTCTTTCAATCGTGATATCTCCACCTCATCATCTCCGATGATTATAATATCATCAACGTATACGGCAAGGATTGTAATCTGGCTATTTGAGTGCCGATAGAACACCGTATGATCCCCATTACACTGCTTATATCCCATACCACATACAACTCGTCTAAATCTATCAAACCATGCCCGTGGAGATTGCTTGAGGCCGTATAGAGATTTTCTCAACCTGCATACCTTTCCTGATGTTCTAGGAGTAGAGAAACTAGGTGGGATCTCCATGTATACCTTCTTGACATCCAACTGATGCAACAGCCACCCGAAGTTAGTTGCACATGAGATTAGGATCCTCACTGTGTTCATTTTTGCCACCAGTGCAAATGTCTCATCATAGTCAATCCCATATGTTTGACTATATCCTCTCGCAACTAGTCTTGCCTTGTACCTTTCAATTTTCCCTTCTGGATTCTGTTTCACGTTGTAGATCCATTTACACCCAACAGCTTTCTTTCCTGCTGTAAGATGTACAAGGTCCCAAGTTTTATTCCTTTCGAGAGCATTTAACTCCTCTATCATGGCCTCGCGCCACTTCGGGTCTTGCTTTGCTACTTTCCAGTCTCTTGGGATCACCATAGATTGCAATGATGCGATGAAGGCCATGTAGTTCGTAGATAGAGATGTATATGATACATACTTAGCTATGTCATGCTCCTCCCGGTACCAATTTGGAGGTTTTCTAGCTCCAGCTCGGGTTCCTTTTCTTAAAACAATGGGCAGATCCAATGAGTCATCAGTGACACATGGCACACTCTCAGATGAGTCAACTTCATCGACCCCTGGAATTTGTTGTTGATGTTGCTCCCCCTGCAGCTGGATCTCACCATTTGTTTGACCCTGCTGTTGATGTTGCTCCCCCTGCAGCTGGATCTCACCATTTGTTTGACCTTGTTGATGTTGCTCCCCCTGCAGCTGGGTCTCACTATTTGTTTGACCATGTTGTTGATGCGGTTGCCTCCTCATATACACCCTTAAATTTTCTTCTTCATTTGGTTTTCTCCATCTTTCTTCACTCATAGGACATGGAATTGAATCAACCATAAATCTCGATGGTTCATCTTCCCTTGTCCTGAATGGTTCACTCTCCCCCTCTCGACTAGCATTACTTGTGCTAGGAGAGTCAAAGTCAAATAATGAGTTGATATCTGTCTTCTCTCCATAGAACGGTTCAGACTCTCTGAATGTCATATCCATGCTCACAAATGTTCTCCGTTTACTAGGACTCCAACACTTGTAGCCCTTTTGTCCAGATGGTATCCAATGAAGATGCACTTCACAGCGCGTGGATCTAATTTTCCCACTGATGGTCTGTGGTCCCTAACAAAGCACGTACATCCAAATACCTTTGGGGGAACAATGAACTCATTTTTTCCATAGATCATTTCATACGGAGTCCTCATCCCAAGAACTCTTGATGGCATCCGATTGATTAGATAAGTAGCAGTCATAACTGCTTCACTCCATAAGAATTTAGGCACATTCATAGTAAACATAAGTGATCGAGCTACCTCTAGCAGATGTCGATTCTTCCTCTCAGCTACTCCGTTTTGTGGAGAAGTATCAAGGCACGAAGTTTGATGAATTACTCCCTTTTCTGAAAGAAAATTGCCAAATTCATGGTTCACATACTCAGTCCCATTATCAGTCCTGATAATTTGAACACCAATGTTGAAATGATTTTGGATATATGCATAGAAATCCCTGAAACATGCAAACACCTCACTTTTTTGTTTCATGAGATATATCCAAGTCATCCGAGAGTAACAATCAATGAAGGTGACAAAATACTTCATTCCACTAACAGAGACCACAGGAGATGTCCAGACATCAGAGTGAATCAACACAAAGGGCGATGTGCTCCGAAGTCCACGACTCACATATGATGTCCTTGTGTGTTTTCCATAATCACATGCATCACACACAAGCTTGTCTTTATCCACCTTCTTCATCTCTTCAGGAAATACCTTACTCATAGTATCAAAGGACATATGGCCCAATCGACAATGTTGGAGTATCACCCTTGCCTCATCATTACTTGCAACTGCCAAAGCGGTGCACAATGCTCCATCACTTTCGTGTCTATCTAAGTACCATAGTCCCTTATGTCTCACACCGATCCCAAGCCTCCTTCTGGTCTTCCTCTCCTCAATTATGCAATTGTATCGATCAACGATGATTCTACAATCAATATCATCAACCAAGGAGCTCATAGACACCAAACTCAATGGAAATGATGGAGCATATAAGACCGAAGACAATGTAATTGACAGAGTGCATTTCACCGTGCCGACACCTTTGACAAGTTGATAAGTTCCATCGGCTGTTTGGATGGTCTGTTTATGCATGGGTGGATGTGGAGCATATGATGCAAACTCACTCCACCTACCCGTGACATGTGCCGTTGCTCCTGAGTCTAGTAGCCAATTTGAACGAGAAGTTTCACCTAATGTAGGAGCTTGATTTGAGATACCTTCTTTAATTTGTGCAAGATTAACAAAATTGCCAAGAACTGTTGTTTTCCCACTTTGATTGGCCCTTTTCGCACTCCTATTTGATTTTCTTAATGTCTCCAAATCTTTGGTCGAGAATTCAAACACCTCCCCTGATCCCTTGGCAGTCAAAATCAATGTGTCCTTGTCTCTGCCCTTGAACAGTTCAGCCAATTTGTTGAGCAATTGCTCAATATCTCGATTCTCTTCCATTCTTGGAGCACCGCTATGCCCTCTTGTTCTCCTATTCTTATGTGTCTTACTGCACGAACTCTGCTTCTTCTTAGCACGAACTCTAAACCACACCAGCTCTTTAGCTGCCTACCGCTGCTGAAGCCACCAACGCAACCGATTCAAGCAGCACGAGTCTGCACTTTCCACCAGCTCACCTTTTGGACTGCTTTGTGAGCCTCCAATCCACTCCTCCCTGCAAATGCTGCTAAACTATCTACAGCTGCTCTGGCTCCTTCTCCTCTCTTTGCTGCAGTAGCAACTCTCCCTGCAACACCAAGTCAACCACGTACAAGGGTAGGGTTTATTTCTCTGCACCAAGCCACCAAGCTGCCGCTGGCTTCAATTGCGTCCTCCTCACTAATCCACTGTTGTTTCCAACTTGCTGCAGCACCGCTAGTTCTCCTCGCCGCACGCGCACTGCTGGCCACCGGTCCAGCCTTTTTCTTCTTCCTAGAGTCACCACTAAGCCTCACCTACAGCTCGCCCCCTGCTCCACCGCCGTGTCTCCTGCAGGGCACCTCCACACACGCGAGCTCTAGCACTTGGTGATTCACCGTTGGCCACCTCCAGGAACCAACAGCACCTCCACCTTGTGCTCTGATACCATGTTGATTTTGGGGGAAAATTTCTGGATGGGCTGGTCTCTTGGACCTCCACACCCTCTCATATATATAGCTGAACTTAGGTACATCATAACTAGTACACTGGAATACTCTAGAATCTTGTAGGACACTAACTTAGACTCCAACATTCACTGGAATGTTCCAGGCACTCCTAGGACAACACTACTATACTAACACTCACTAGAATATTCTAGGCTCTCCTAGGACACTCTCCAACAGATGTCATAACGTCTCTCTCCAATTTTAACAAAAGTAACTAGAAAGGAGCAAGAAAATTCGGCTTCTAAACAAAAAACACAGACATGCCCCTGTTTATAATTATCTAAAGTTCATACCTAATTTCCCTCAGAAAAGACTCATAGTGAAAGACCCAAACATAATTAAACCATGGACGAAAATGACTCTGTGATGTATGAGTATGGTCCACCAAATTTTATGATTTTTCGCTTGGATCCAGATATTATGCGGATTCTTTCGGCTAACTGCTATCCTTGTCTGTATAGTACCTGGATTATCTGTGCAAAAATATACGCGAACACCAAATTTATGCCCTTGACATGAATTATTATCTGAGCACTTTCTGAACATTTAATATCCAATGTAGAAATACAACAGGCATGTTGGACGTTGGTGCTATTGTCCTTCTAGCACCATATGTGCCTAACTCCAAACCAAACGGCGGTCAAGAAATCTCTACTACAACACAGACTAGACCATGTATATATATATATATATATATAGAAATCCTATTCAGAACCAAAACTGGTAAGGCCCTAAATCTTGAAGTACAGTGGTAAGAAAACCATGTAAGTACATTTTCAAAAGAAAAATATAACCCTGTATACAGTCAGGAAATAATGGCTGTTTCCAGGATCACTCCCTCCAGAATCTAGAGATTCAGTGTAAAGTGACCACTACTATTCTGCTATATCCACATGAAACTAGCATCACAATTATTACTAAAGACTGCATACAAAATGGCTTTTGAAAGGGGATTTAAGCTACATACTTGGTCAGCAGTGATCAACAAGGTAGTCTCTTGAGAGTCAACAATCTCTTGCATCATCCCATTCTTCACCATCTTCTCCAATATTGCATCTGCCTACAGCATCATTGTGTGAGCACTGGATAACCGAAGTATAAGCAGAACATCAACCGACATGATTTGACCATCTATGTTTTGTTAAAAGAAACATAGATGAGGTGCCAAGAAAATAACACAAATCCCTTTAAACAGGTAGCAACACATGCTAAAGATCCTTGTTCTTGGTAAAAATAGTACAAACCTTTCCAAGTGCCAACCTCCTATAAATTCGTTTTGTCACCATAACTAGTTAACAAAAAACACATCAGCGAAGCAAACTTCATTTATACTTAGGAATTTCTCTGTCTCTATTCTGATTCCCAATCCAAAAACTAGAATTTTTTTTACAAAGATAGCAGAACCAAGTTCTTCAATAAGAGAAGGTAGAGTAATTACTTTCGCGTGAGCCAAGGCGACTACCAGTTCCTCTGGTTTCTCCATTCTGATCTCCTTCTCGTCAATATCCGCGCTCTAAATCCCAACAGAGGGAAAACAAGAAAACAGAAGAGATAAATCAGAAGAAAACAGCTGGAGTAAACCTTATCCAGCAAACAAAGGGGGAGCCACCTACAAGTAGTGTGAACTGGTATCCCATCTCGGAAAGAATCTGGCGACGCGACGCCGACGAGGACCCGAGGATCAGCTGCATCGTTAATAAAAAGCAAGGAAGCCCGATTAGGGAACGAGATTGACCGAAGAGAGGGATGGGGGAGGGGGGGGAGGGAACCAGATCCTCTAACGTGCACAAGCAAAGTTAGGGAAAATAAAGAAGAAAAGTCAGAGTACTGTAGCATAAGTAGTCTATTAGGTACCCTAATTAATTACTATAGGTGATTACTATAGACATAAAAAAATTAAACTGAATTTTATTACACCATAATTTTGTCTATATAAAATTACTCCAAATGCATAACATAAATTGGTATTTTGTTGATTAATTTAACTGATTTTGGCCTTAATCATATGGTTTGGAAGAAGAGAAGTTAGGGTACTGTAGCTTAGGTGACTTTGCTTCTCAATGTTAGAGGATCTGGTTCCGGGGGGGAGAGGAGGAGGAGGGCGGCGGGGCGTGCTTTGCTTACTCTGAGAGCCGAAGAGGCGGCCATTGTTGAGGAAACAGAGCAGGGGGAGGGAGAGGTTTTCGGAAAGCAGATTTTCGTTTTTTTTCTTTCATTTATCGTCAACAGTTCAACACTAACCAGGGTGTGTGATATGTGTGCTTCACGACTCGTGCAGATCAGGCGTTTGGTCTGGGGGATTTTTGTTCCATTTCGTATGATTGAGATACTTCTATAAACCAGGTAAAAAGATACTTCTATAAACATTTGAAAAGCCTTTCGGTTAATGGAAGGTAGGAATCAAATTTTACTATGAACCAGGGTAGATCGGGTGCCGCTTCACAATAAGCACAAAGCCCTTGGACATATCGTTCCTCATTTCAAACTTCATAAATATATTTTCATCATGTGCAAAAATTTACTCCTTGTTAAAGCACTCTCCTCATAAGTCATACAAGCTATGGCGGGTCATATACCAATGCAACCTCCTCCTCCGAGCCGGCCCATATGTTCCCGTGTAAGTCCACCAAGGAGATGGCCACGAGCGTGTCATGGGCCACCCTGATCTATGGTGTCGACTCGTCTTCGTGGGTCTATCCGGTTGGGTATACTCCTAGTAGAAAATAAAGCCCAGAAAAATACCCTTTAAGAGCATGTGTATTATCTATATTCCACCGAGGAGGTCAATTCCTAGGGTTTAGATGGACTCCAAGTGAGTTGAGGAGCTCATGACGTTTGGAAATCAATAAGAATCAATCTGGACCTTGAGTACCATAGCTTTGAATGTAGCTCCAGGTGTCATGATGTTGTAGTATTGTCACAGCCATGTCCATGAGGGGTAGCTCACGAAGAGGGAAAATAGAGGCCGTAAGGTGGATCTCCGAGAGCTAGGTTGCACACAAGCTTCCTAGGTTCAAGCCTCCCCCCTTCTCTAAAGGATATGCACTCCTCTGTAAGGCAACAAGGGCTCCCTTAGGACGAATTTATATAGGCGGTTGATCCTAGGGCTTACAGAAAAATCCTAGTCGACTATTGTACAGATTCTTAGATTAAGGAGGCAAAGTACGACACGTCTTATACTCCAAGACATCTACTCTACTAGCCTAAGGAAATATCTTCATTGGGCCTCCCCTAAGCCAGCTAGGCCTCTATATTGATTCTTTAGCTAGCTGGGCCACCCAATATGCTAGTTGGCAATACTATCAGTGGGTCATCCCGGATTGCTAGAAACATGTCACGTCATGAACATACATATTTAGTACTCCCTCCAATTCATAATAAGTGTCGCTCATTTTATACTAAGTTGGTACAAACTTGTAATAGATAAGCAACACTTATTATAGATCGGAGGGAGGGAGTATATACCAACACATGATGTATCGTGGTGGTAACACGGCATATACCTGGGGTAGGCTTATGTTGGGGCCGATGGACACCGGAGGATCCGGAGAGGGATGATGCGCTAACGAGCGCACACAGATGAGCACACGATGTACCAAGGTTCGAGGCCCTCGTGATGAGTTAAAACCCCTTACTCATGCTTGTCTGATCTATATGAGTTGTATATGAGAGCTAAAATGGTGCTCCTTGAGTTGTATCTCTAAGCTTGTGTGACATGGGTATAATTACTCGGATGCTTATAAATCGCTATCCTACGATTGGATAAAAGGCTTACGGCCCATGAAGATTCCAGGCGGCCCAAGGAAACAACCGACAAAGGCTTTGATTGTATTAGGAAAGAGACTATAAACCGACATTGTGTTGGTATTGTAATTATACGTGTATGAAACATATCCGCATATAGCTTTGAGACCCGGCTTATTATATATAGGACGGGAGAAACCCAAGCTGGGGTACCGAAATCTAGAAGACAACTTGTAATAGTGCAATTACTCAATATACATGCGACTTTGATTCCATTGTTTCCCTGACATCCGATGAAATCCCCAGCGTTCTCTTTTCCGCAAGACCCCAAGTCCATCACCATGGGCATTGCCGAGGTTACTCCTCGTAAATTGGCGCCGTCTGTGGGAAACCTGAACGCTAGAACCACGGATTTTTCGGTGTAACGCTCTCCACCAAGCATCAACTTGACGAAAGGAGATCCACGCTCGCCCACCCTTGTATTGGTACCCGACGATTTTAACGGTGGATTCGATCTAATCGTCGGAAGCCTCCACTTCCAAGCAGACAACCCACAAGAATCACACCCTTCGGCCCTGGTCGCATCAGAACTGTCGGTAGGAAAAGCTACACCTACGGAGGTACCAGCATCTTCCGTCGGATCCTCAATGGAAGTCGAAGCACAGATCAAAGCAGGCGACAAAAGCAAGCAAATCGAGATGAATCTGGGGGATATCGATGGTCTTTATGACAATCTCTCCTTCGGATCAGACCCACAGTTAACCCCACCATGTGAAGCAAGCCCAGCAAATTTGGAACCCGAAGAAAGCAGCGAAAGCATCGACTTTGGAATTCAGATGGTGGAAATCTACCCGGAACAAAAACTGATGGACTTCACTGGCTCATACGATAGTGTCTCCATCGGTGCAAACGATGACGTTACCAGTCCACATGTCACCCAGCACCAAGTATGTGTGATCATAGGAGACGCCACGACCCAGCAAGACTCCAACGGTAACCCAATTCTTAATCCCGATGATATTCTTTCAAGCCATCATGCAGGAAGTGACGACAACGAAGGAAGTCGATGAAATGGGGGAGACCCAACATTCAACCATGTAAATCGGGAAGAAGAACAACCACGCGAGGGTGAGAGGCAAACCCTTAGCTTACCAGCCAGTGCATGGGAAAAGGCGAGAGCAGCAATTTTGGGTGCGGTCCCAATGACAACGGATGCTACCCACGAAGATCTATTGGCATACCAATATCTGCTCCATCGCAAAAAGAGAGACCTCCTCAGGATGCAGAGGCAACTCGACGAAAGGAAGAGGGTAGCCAACGAATCAGCCTACGGTGAGCGCAGTTAAGTGATACATTGCAAATGTATCTATAATTTTTGATGTTCCATGCTTGGTTTTATCCACTTTCTTGTGTTTTGTCCACACTTTGGAGTACTTTTCATATGATTTCTTGGACTAACCTATTAACAAGAGCCATAGTGCCAGCTACCTATTTTCTGCTATTTTTGGTTCCAGAAAAGTCAGAAAATGAATATTCTCGGAATTGGACGGGACAAAAGCCAAAGTGCTTATTTGTTCGGAAGTCATCAGATGCCAGAATACGAGACGGAGAGGGGCTAGGGGGCCACCATACCACCTGGCCGCGCGGCCCAGCCTGGCCCGCGCCAGGGGGTGGTGTGGCCGCCTCCGGCACCCCCTCGGCCTCCTCTTCCGACTATAAGATGCCCTCAAGACGAAAACCCTAAGGACCCGATCAAAAATCCATGAAAGAGTCTGTAGCCGCCGTCATCTCCATCCCTAGATCGAGAGGGATCTGAAGCTCTTCCTGGCACCCTGCCGGAGAGGGGAATTCACCCTGGAGGCCTTCTTCATCACCATGCAAGCCTCCAGTGTGATGCGTGAGTAGTTCATCCTTGGACTACGGATCCATGTAGTAGCTAGATGGTTGGTTCTCCTCCTTTGTGCTTTCATGTTTAGATCTTGTGAGCTCCGTTCATGATCAAGATCATCTATTTGTAATTCTGCATGTTGTGTTTGCGGGGATCCGATGGATATTGAGATGCTATTTCAGATTGATTATTGATTCTATCATGTCTTTGTTATTTGTGATCTTGCATGCTTTCCGTTGTTAGTAGCTATCTTGGCCAAGTAGATGCTAGCAACTCCAAGAGTTAGTATTTATGCTCGATAGTGGGTTCATGCCTCTGGTAATCTGGGGAAGTGACAGAAATCTCTAAGGTACTAGATGTGTTGTTGCTACTAAGGAGAAAACAACAATCCTTTGTTCATAGAACAATCATATTGTTTAATTTACACGCAGTTTGTAAATCAATAATCTGTTGCTTGCAACTTAATACTGGAGGGGGTTCGGATGATAACCTAAAGGTGGATTATTAGTCATAGATGCAGTTGGATGGTGGTCTATGTATAATGTTGTAATGCCCAATCAAGTCTCAAAGGAGTCAAGATGATTAGTATATGCATGTATTGCTTTCTCGATGTTTGTCAATTGCCCCGCTGTAATTTGTTCACCCAGCATGTTATCTATCTTAAGGAGAGCCACCTCTAGTGAACTATGGATCCCGGTCCTTTCTTTACATACAATCTATAAACTATTTACTGCTTTGTGTTTACTTTCTATAAACTATTACTTCTTTCCATTCGATACATTTAATCCTTTGTTTTCCGCAAAACACGGTGAGATTGATAACCTCATCGCAAGTTGGGGACAAAGTTCTATGGTTGTGTTATGCAGGTCTCCACGTTGCTACTAGCACCGGTAGTGCGCCCTGCCAAGGCTCAGCTAGCAACACATTTGGGGTGTTTCCTTGCTCCTACTGGTTCGATTAAACCTTGGTTTCATAACTGAGGGAAACTTGCTGCTGTGCTCATCATACCTTCCTCTTGGGGTTCCCAACAAGCTCTACATCAACACCGCACCGGTACTTTTTTGGCGCCGTACACTGAGCCATCATTAAGCTCCACCCGAGGATCAAGGAGCGTAACATGAGGAGCATCGCCAAGGAGAGGAACATCTAGATTACGAGATATCCCCGAAGAAGAGAGGAGCGTACTAATCCGAGACCTTGATCTGTCATTTATGTCGATAGACCAAGATGGAAATATCAAGGCAAAAATAGCTCATGTAGCCATTATGGCCGCACAAACATACCTAATCACAACACAACCTGCACCGGACGATCCTCGCGCGGCCCTCCACCGCTTCGCCTTGATGAATCTCGGCTTGGTGGGAGAATCTCTCGCGCAAGCGAATAAAGGAACCACGAGGCAACCCGACAGATCCCCACGCTGTCGCATCAGCCCTCGGCAAGGAGGTCACACCCGACGATCATGATCACCACATCGGGTCCACTTTTTAGAATCAGAATCGCGAAACGACGCGAGAAATGACATCACCCAGTGAAGGATCGATCGATCCAGAGAAGAACGGAGCACCCAAGGATACCATGACGGCGAAAGCGAGGAAGAGCAAGAATTATGCGGAGCCAGCTGCTTTACCCGATGGGTTCACAAAACTCTGGTGCCAAAAGATTTTAAGTTACCCCAAGATCACCAAAAGTACGACAACCTCCAAGAACCTGAAGCTTGGCTGACAGACTATCTGGAAACTGTCAGATTACAAGGAGGATCCAAAGCTACAGCGATGCAAAGCTTGCAGCTGCACCTAACTGGTACGGCACGCTCTTAGCTAAAATAACTACCCGAAGATTCTATTAGCAGTTGGAATGATCTTGAGGACAAATTTATCAGAAACTTCTAGTCTACATTCAAGCGACCCACGTCTTTGGAGCAATTACAGGCCTGCAAACAAAAGCCGGGAGAATCAATACGAGCCTTCATCCAATGATGGAACATTACAAAAAATTTGGCTGAAGCAATATCTGACGAGAGAGCAATCGACGCCTTTAATGATGGACTTCGTTGACAGGAGTTTATTGAAGAACTAGGACGAACCAAGCCAAGGACAATTTCACAGCTGATGGAAATAGCCAATCATTGGGCTGATGGAGAGGACACAGTACACAACAAAAGGGCCTGTTCACCTAACAACGATAGAGACAGGCGCAACAACGACCGCAGACGACGAACAAATGATGGATACCATACACCCAGTTATGTTGCAGCAAGTTTCTCTAGAGGGGACAACCGACGAAGTGATGATTACAACAGTGGATACCGTGGCAATAAGGACAACATCGGTGGAAGCCAGTCGCAGAAACGATACCAGTCGACGAATCAAGACCCACTGATACGTCGTAAACGTATCTATAATTTTTGATGTTCCATGCTTGTTTAGTATCTACTTTCTTATGTTTGTTCATACTTTGAGGTATTTTTATACATTTTATAGAACAAACCTATTAACAAGATGCCACAGTGTTAGTTGCTTGTTTTCTGCTGTTTTTGGTTTCAGAAAAGCTAGTAAGGAAATATTCTTGGAATTGGACTGGACAAAAGCCAAAGTCAATATTTTACCTGAAGCAACACGGAGTCCGGAGGGCAGCCGAAGGGGGGCCACGAGGCGGCCACACCCTACGGTGGCGCGGCCAGCCCTAGGCGCGCCGCCACCTGGTGTGGGCCCCTCGAGTCTCCACCGACCTTGCCCTTCCGCCTATGAAAGCCTCCCGGGACGAAAACCCTAAGTACCTGATCAAAATTCCACGAAAGAGTTTGTAGCCGCCGTCATCTCCATCCCTTGATCGGGAGGGATCCGAAGCTCTTCCCGGTACCCTGACGGAGGGGAGAGATCACCCTGAAGGCCTTCTTCATCACCATGCCTGCCTCTGGTGTGATGTGTGAGTAGTTCATCCCTGGACTACGGGTCCATGTAGTAGCTAGATGGTTGGTTCTCCTCCTTTGTGCTATCATGTTTAGATCTTGTGAGCTCCGTTCTTGATCAAGATCATCTATTTGTAATCTTACATGTTGTGTTTGCGGGGATCCGATGGATATTGAGATGCTATTTTAGATTGATTATTATTGATTCTATCATGTCTATGTTATTTGTGATCTTGCATGCGGATGACCCACAAGTATAGGGGGTGTATCGCAGTATTTTCGATAAGTAAGAGTGTCGAACCCAACGAGGAGCAGAAGGTGCTGGTTAGTAGTATGGATCAGGAATTCTCTGCAAATACTTAGCAAACGGATTTTTAGGGGTTTTTGATAAAGCAAGTAAACAAAGTATGAGTAAATAAAAGACAGTAGGACTAAATGCAGCAAGTGGCCCAATCCTTTATGCAGCAAAGGACAAGCCAGTTGTATTACTTAAGATGACCAAACGTTCTCGAGGACACATGGGAAGACTGTCAAGTGCTTTCGCTTCATATAGTTGATTAATCTTCTTTAGCTTGCTAAGTGTTGTGTGGGTGAACCTGTGCTAATGTACCGACCTTCCTAGGACTAATACATACTTGTGATTATACCCCTTGCAAACATCCATAAGTACAAGAAAGTAATTAAGGTAGAAACCTAACCACAACTTTAAACTCTAAGACCCTTACGTCCCTTGTGCAATGGTTTCCTAATGGGGGTTCAGGTTTCTGTCACTCCGGCAACCCCTACGATTAGTAGTCAAATACACAATGTGTTGGGGATATACTTTCCGGGTATCCTCACAGTTCCTCACTGACCAGGGTGGCCCACTTCGGGTTAGAGCTTTTCTCCACGGGCGGCCCAGTCAGGGAGAAAGACGGAGTCCAATCCGGCTACGGGAAGGCCTAGAAGACTTACCGACTTAGGCCCATAATGTTACTTGTAGTTCAAGATGTACTCTTTAACCGACTCTTAGACGTAGCTGGATAGATCTCTCCTGTAAACCCTAGTCCGGATATCTATATAAGCCGTCATAGGGAGAGCCGTTAGGGCACACCTCAATAGTCTACAATCTCAACTCGCACATGCGAAACCTTGTAACCCATATTCCGGCTCTGCCGTATTACTGGATTGCTAGCAGGAGTAGGATCCGTCCAAAGCCGGCGGATTCGAACCTGGGTAAACTTGTGTGCTCACCGTCCCAGAACACCATACGTCTCACACCCCTCTCTTCCACATGCCTCGAGGACCCCCTCATGGCGTACTTGTCATCAATCCGATGACAGTTGGCGCCCACCATGGGACAAGTGAGCTTCGGATCTGCGTTCCGAGCGGAATCTACAAAAATCAGAATCGGCGAGACTATCGCCGTCGGTCGCATCCTCTACGCCAGCGATGTCCCTCTCATCGATCTCGACGAGACTTGGATTCCAGCAAGGGAGGTCGTGACTGCCTACACAATCATGTATTCTAGCGAGATCGATGTTTACATCGGTTTCGCTGAACCTGCCCAACCCACCCCAGCGGTGATGATAGAGGTAGAAGAATTTTCTGGGTCCCCTTTGTCCGCGGAGGCGGCAGAGTTCCGGATCTCAGAAAACCCTAATCCCACCCAGCCCGCACTAGTTGCGGAGATAGTGGAGAAACCCGAACCTAAAGAAGACCTAGCGGTCCACGTCGAATCTGGAGTGGATCTCCCTAGAAGAGCCAGTTCCCAGATCGATCTCCCCGCGGAAGTCGAAATCCAGGAGGAGCATATCAATGACACTGATTCCGGCTCTAATGATGCTGAGACAGACAGGCCTTTCCTAGGGTACACACTAAAACGCATGATACTGCAAGGCGAAAGCGCAGATGCAATCCTCGAGACCATCAAAAGTTTCGATATGGCTGATCGTGAAAGCCGCATGTACCTCAGGAAGCACGCGTCGCACTTCGTCGGATACGTGGGATCCAGATCCGGCTCAGCCGATGCTGGAGAAAACACCGACTCGGTGCTGGAGGCAATTGGAACAAATGCTGACGTACCCGCATCCTCGGATGAGTCGATGACGTCGACAGATTTCCGAAAGTTCTTCGCGGAATATGAAGAGGAGTATAACTCCAAAGCTACAGAAGATGGAGAAGACATGGATGAAGGATCCGGGGAACACTCTCCCAAAGCGCAGGATGACATGGACGTCGGAGATAATCCCGAAGTCCAAATGTCCGAAAGTACCGATCAGAGCTTGACTCCGGGAAACGGACCCAAAGCCGTCTTTGCTACCGGCGCTGCCAAGAAGGCAAAGAAGAAGAACAAGAAAAACAAGACCCCAGCAAAAGACCCTCTGACAGAGGAGGTGATTGCCGAGGAATACAAGAAAGACTCGGATGGAGCACTCATCCCAGACGAGCTGAAAAAAGAAGCATCGGTGGATGGACACGTGATCACTGAAGGTGCGCGTAAACTCATCGATGCCGCACTAACCACACCTATCCCTACAGCTGCAGAACTTACTGTAGATGAGCTGGACGGAAGGGCGCAAGCCCTAGAAGCGTGTCGTCAACAACTCCTTGATGAAGCCAAAAACATCGAGGTGGAGAAGAAACGCATGTCAAACAAGGAATACATGTCTCGTCTACATCAGAAGACACAGAAGCGTCACATAGATGACAACCAATTCCCACGTGTCCGTGTCGTCCTTTTTGGAGATGAGATGGGGAAGCCACGGAAAGATAACAACGGAGATTGGGTATACCCAACACCAGTACAAAATACCGTGACAGCCCGAGAAATTCTATCGGCTAATCCAGGACCAGAGGAGATCCGTTTGGGTATTAAGCTACTCAACAAGGGACTGGAGCAGCAAAAGGTCGCCCTGTCCGGAAGTCAAAAACTGGCCTCAGATTCTGAGCAGTGTCGCACAGATCTGGCATGGGCTGGCGTAAGATCCCATTACGTCCGGGCGCAGTATCATCACCCTGAACGCAGGGAAGACAACTATTCAAGAACCGGATCTTTAGGACAGCATCACAAAACTCCACGTAACTGGAGCAACGTCGCCCCAGCGGCCGAGAAAGACGCCATCGCTACCCTAAATCCGACGAACCCTCCCCGACGAGAATCTAAGGATCGAAGGGGAGAAGATAAAGAGAAACATCGGGAGGAGGATCGTCAGAGAATGCCACCTCCTAGACATGAGAACCGTCCGGCCGAGCCTCACCATGGTGGGAACGACGGACAAAGAAACGACGGAAACCATACTGGTACAAGCCGGCAGGGGCTCGTCGTAGTCAAGCTGCTCCACTCTCGCCACCACACAGTCATCACAACAGCTCCCATGGAGGGCAAGGAGGACGACATGGCGGAGGAGGTGGTGGCAGAAGCCGAAGTCTGGCTCCACGGCACCGCAGCCACATCCGGCATTCGGGACGGTCTCTATCCCTGAACGACACAAGGCATAGGATCAACTCCAACATAGAGGCTCGATGCTATGAAAACGATGACATGTACGTCGGCCCAAAATGCTTCGGACCACGCATCAGAGCTACAAAATTCCCGGAAGGATTTGCTATCTCAAGACATATCCAAGCCTATGACGGCATTGCTCGGCCAGACACCTAGTTACAGGATTTCTTCCAAGCTTGCTGCATTGCCAAAGGCGGAAATAGCCTGGTCGCAACCCGATATCTCCCGCTTATGTTGTGGAAGACGGCACGATCATGGCTCAATGAACTTCCGGCAAACACCATCCATAACTGGTATGATTTGCAAAGTGCATTCTTTCGGAATTTCGAAGGCACATATCGGAGTCCCTGTACGGTTGGAGACCTACAGCGTTGCACCCAGAAAGCCGGAGAAACTTGTCGGGATTACCTCGGACGATGGATCGACACCAAGAACTCCTGCGAAGGAGTAAATGATCAAACTACGATTGAAGCTTTCATCGCAGGTCTCCCTATTAGTTTACTACGCCATCACTTGAAGTGTGACAAGGTTACCGATTTGGGAGAGATGATAGAAACAACGAGCAAGTATGTAGATGCCGACGACGATGCAGAACGACTACTCAATGCCCTAGCTGTGCCTCAGTCAGCAAAACAACCAAAGCAACAAGCTCAGAAGCGCAAAAATACCTCGAAAGAAAAACCCAACGCGGAAACAGCGGTAGTCACTACTGTTTCCGGGTCTGGAGGACGAGGAGGACGTGGCGGAGGCCGCGGGCGTGGCCGTGGGACATCAAGGGTCCAAGGTAGAGGAGAACAACAACCAGGCAAAACCTACTCTTGGGCCGACATTGCTAATAACCCATGTGTGCATCACCTAGACACCAATGGGGGCTCGTCCCACACCAACGCTGAGTGTCGTTTCAATGACGACATCAAAAGAGATGACACCACGGGCTACAAAGCTAAGAGGAAGAAGAGAAAGAAAAATCCTGAAAAAGACAAGGAGACCAAGGAAGATTCCGACATGGAGGAAGCTGATGCTTCAAATCCTAAGTCGGAAGGGAAGAAAACTTTTCCCACCAAGAAGGACACTTATGTCACCTTCCTCGGATCTCAACCAGCAAAGGTCAAGAAAGCAGTTCTACACGAGCTCAATGCAACAGTTCCGGCTGTCCCCCAGTATATGGACTGTTCGGAAGTGGCAATCACGTTTGACTGCGATGATCATCCGCCTAAGTTACACAGGCGAGGAAAGTACGCCTTAATCGTCAACCCACTTATTGATGGTTATGGTTTCTCCAAGACCCTCATGGACGGTGGTAGCAACATCAATATTCTCTATGTCGAAACGCTACGCGGGATGAAGATCTCGGAGACCCAGCTAAACCATAGCTCTATGATTTTTCACGGAGTTGTCCCAGGAAGACAAGCTAATTCCCTGGGAGAGATCACTTTGGATGTTACCTTTGGAACTCCAAAGAATTATCGGAAGGAGGCACTTTCCTTCGAAGTGGTCCCGTTCAAGAGCGCATACCACGCTATATTCGGACGTCCGGCTTACTAGGCTTTTATGGCTCGTCCGTGTTACATTTACAATATGATGAAAATTCCAGGTCCCAACGGCGTGATCACCATCAGGGGAGACCCGAAGAAAGCGCGAGAGTGCGAGGATGGAAATGCCGCCTTTGCCGAAGCCGTGCTGCACGCCCAGGAGTACCAGGAGATCAAGAAGAGCATAGATCCGTCCGAGATGCCCGCAACGAAGAAGGAGGTTACCAAGCCAAATCCGGAGTTCAAGGCATCAGAAGAGACGAAGAAAGCGCCGTTGAAGGATGATGACCCCTCCAAGGTGACCCAGATAGGCGTAGGCCTAGACAACGCATAGGAAAGCGTGCTCGTCAAGTTCCTCCAAGCAAATCAAGATATCTTCGCATGGCAGCCATCTGACATGACCGGAGTACCTAGGGAACTTGCCGAGCACTCTCTAAATGTAAACCCAAGCGCTAAACCCGTCAAACAGTCCTTACGACGGTTTGGCGACGAAAAGCGTAAGGAAATAGCTAAGGAACTAGCACGGCTCGAGTTAGCCGGATTCATAGAAGAGGTCATCCACACTGAGTGGTCTGCCAATCCTGTAATGGTCCCTAAAAAGGACACCACTGATTTAAGGATGTGTGTTGATTATACTGCCTTGAACAAGGATTGTCCAAAAGATCCGTTCGCTCTACCTAGAAATGATCAAGTTATCGATTCTACGGCAGGCTCGGAACTCCTCTGTTTTCTCGACGCATATTCCGGTTATCACCAAATCCGGATGAAGGAATCTGACAAAGTCAAAACTTCATTCATAACCCCCTTCGGAACCTTCTGTTTTGTTATGATGCCCTTTGGGCTGAAGAATGCAGGAGCTACGTACCAGCGCACGATGCAGCGTTGCCTCCACGACCAACTCGGACGCAATATACATGCATACGTGGATGATATCGCGGTGATGTCCAAAAAGAAGGAAACACTCATTTCCGACTTGGAGGAAACGTTCGCCAATCTACGAAAATACAACATCATGCTTAACCCAAAGAAATGCTTCTTTGGAATACCAGCCGGGAAATTGTTAGGTTTCATCGTGTCTCAAATAGGCATAGAGGTGAACCACGACAAAATCAAGGCTCTACTCAATATTTCTAGGCCAACTCGCCCGAAGGACGTACAAAGATTAACTGGTTGCATTGTTGTGGTCAATCGATTTGTAAGCCGGCTTGGTGAAAGAGCCGCACCATTATACAAACTCCTGAAGAAGACCAAAGATTTTGTTTGGACTGACGAAGCTGAAGCTGCACTACAAGACCTGAAGAAAGTACTCTCATCTGCTCCTATCCTCGCAGCGCCGGAACCTCAGGAACCGATGTTGCTTTATATTGCTGCTACAAATAAGGTCGTTAGTATCGTCATGGTGGTGGAGAGACCAGAGGAAAATCAGGAACACTTGGTGCAACGTCCGACTTACTTTGTCAGCGAGGTCTTGACAGAATCAAAACAGCGATATCCGCACTATCAAAAGTTGGCTTATGGTGTTTTCCTAGCATCTCGTAAGTTACGACACTATTTTCAGGAGCATCCAATTACCGTAGTGAGAAAAGATCCCATGAGAGACATAATCAACAACAGCGACGCCACAGGACGTGTCGCCAAATGGGGCATAGAGCTCTCAGCTTTCGATATTGAGTATAAACCTCGGACAGCAATCAAATCCTAGATCCTTGCCGACTTTGTCGCTGATTGGACAGAGACGAAGGAGAACATGGTCGAGTCGGAATACTGGACCCTCTTTTTCGATGGGTCTAAGGCTCGAGGGGGCTCGGGGGCTGGCGTGGTGCTCAAATCACCCCAAGGAGATAAACTATTATACGTGTTGCAGATCCACTTCACAGCGACAAACAATATTGCCGAGTATGAAGCACTGCTGCATGGAATCCGGATTGCCAAAGATATTGGCATCCGATGTTTGATGTGTTATGGAGATTCGGATCTTGTTGCTCAGCAAGTCTCGGATATTTGTAATGCAAATAAACACATGGCAGCATATAAAGCTGTCGTGGATGATCTATCTAAATCGTTCGAAGGGTTTGAAGTTCAACACATCCCTCGAGCAGAAAATGAGGAAGCAAATGCACTATCTCGAATAGACTCTGCGCGGAAAGAGGTCCCGGATGGCGCATTTTTAGAGCACCTCAAAGTTCCCTCGATAAAGGGAGTAGATGAGGAATATCCGACCAAATCCGACTCACCTTTAATAGCAGTTCTGGCTATAATTCCCAGCTGGACTCAACCCTACCTCGATTATTTGGTAGATGGCAAATTACCCGAAGACGAGGTGCTGAGCCGGCAGATTATCCGACGAGCAAAAGCCTATACTATTGTTAAAGGTGAGCTCCATAAACGGAGTGTTTCTAGGGTTTTTCAGCGTTGTGTATCTCCGAAAGAATGAGTGGAAATCTTAAGGGAAATCCACGAAGGCGAGTGTGGTCACCACGCTGCAGCCAAATCTCTAGTGGCAAAAGCTTTTCGACATGGATTTTTCTGGCTTACAGCTCAGGCAGATGCCAAACGATTAGTCAAGACATGCAAAGGCTGCCAAAAGTACGCCAAGCAAGCTCATGTTCCGGCTGATCAGCTGCGGACAATACCTATAACATGGCCTTTTGCGGTCTGGGGGCTTGATATGGTAGGACCTTTTAAACGAGCTCCAAGTGGATTTACTCACCTCTTAGTGATGGTGGATAAATTCACCAAGTGGATCGAGGCTAAACCTGTCACTAGTTGTGATGGAACAATAGCCAAAAGATTTGTCGAGGATGTTATAATCCGGTATGGTTATCCACATAGCATTATCACAGACAACGGGAGTAACTTTTCTATGGGAGAACTGGCCGAATTCTGCGATGAGAAAAATATCCGGCTTGACATTGCGTCAGTCGCACATCCACAGGCTAACGGACAAGTCGAAAGAGCAAATGGTTTAATTCTACAAGGCTTGAAACCAAGACTCGAAGCACCACTACGACGTGCTGCGGGGGCTTGTGCAGAGGAATTGCCCTCTGCAATTTGGAGTTTACGAACAACTCCGAATAGGTCAACAGGATACACACCTGTCTTCTTGGTCTATGGCGCAGAAGTAGTTCTTTCTAGTGATTTAATTCATACTTCTCCTAGAGTGTCCGCGTATATCGAAGAGGATGCCAAAATTTCTCGACAAAATGATCTCGATTTAGTCGAAGAAGTTCGCGCCGTTGCTGAAATGAGATCTACAGCCTATTAGCAGAAGTTATGCAAGTACCATAGCCAGAGAGTCCGAAATAGATCTTTCAATAAAGGTGATTTGGTTCTCCGGCTTGTGCAACAAAGAATGCACAAACTTTCCCCAGTATGGGAAGGGCCCTTTTTAGTTAGTCAAGTATTGCACAATGGATCATACTACTTAATTGACATGAGGCCAGTCAAAGAAAGACCTGCTACTAAGAAGAGAAAGAGAGCTGGAGGCAGTACAAATCCGGATGAGTTAGATAGAGCGTGGAATATTGCTCAGCTACGTCTCTTTTATTCTTAGTTTATCCTTCTTTGTAATCATACATATGTACATGTTCTGTGAGAAATAAAAGTTTTGGTTGCCTCAAGTTTTTTCTGAGAAGTTCTTAAACCATCTTATTTCTGAATGATCATGTCATAGTCGAAAATCCCAGAATGCTTGAAAGTACTTTATGCTCATGTTCGTTCTGGTCTAGATTTCCAATTCTAAAATTGCTACCTTCGGGTATAACTCTAAAATTTCTAGTCTTTACTTTGGTTGGTAGTCTGATTGCTGGATGAGGGCGTTTTCCGAGTAGTGAATTGTTGGTACTGGAAGCCGGCTTTGTTTCCGAGTTTAAACTGGTTTAGCAATTGAGCTCCGTTGCTCGGCAAAGTTTCTGACTGAAGGTTTAGCCGGCTCACGAAAGGGCCGAGGCGGAAAGCCAGATAAACGATAAGTAGAGACGAAAAAATATAAGTGCTTGTGTAAACATTTCAGGCACGCAAAAATTTCAAAAGTCAAAAGTGTTGAATAGATCAAAAGCTTAGCACTTGCAAAAGATAAATAGTACTTAATATTTACAATCGCATCAGGTTTTTCCGGAATGATACATCAATTTCTGGTCTATGATGCAGGAGGAGATGAAGGATCTGTCGGCTCGCTGGTCACTCCGCCTTGATATCTTTCCGAGATGTCCGCATCCGAGTTGGTGCGTTCATTGTCGGAAACTTCTTCAGCTTCTTCTGCAGGAGGAGGCGGAGTAGCCACGCGGGTGAAGAAGGGGATCTCGTAGCTGGTCAGATCAGCTAGGTGGCACCCGTATCCGGCGCAGGAGTGCATGATAGCTTGAAGGTCTTGCTCCTGGTCGTCTTCGTCCACCTTGCAGTACCCTCTGGTCACTTGCCATATCTCCATGTTTCCAAGGTGGCTCATGACCATGGTGAGAGCGTTCTACGCAGCAGTCTGCGCGTAGGACATGTTCCAGTCCTGAACAAGCTGCGGCATCCCCTTGGCCCTATCTCGCACTTCAAAATCCGACATGCTTGGCATGTCCGGAATCCTGAGAGAATCGCCAATGTCCTCAAGGGACTGGCGGTAGTCATGAAGAAGATCATCGACTTGGGTAAGCCGGTGAGTGCGGGGCTCGGACGAGGAAGAGTCTGTCAACTTCAGAGGACCTATACACAAAACAAGTCAAGAAAAACCGACATTGATAGAAGTCGAAGAAAAGATAAGTCAGAGAGGTGGAACGTACCAAAAATGACGTCGTCAATCTTGGTCTTCTCCTCCCGGAGACTCTGGAGTTCAGCCCGGAGCACCTGGGACATGTCCTTCTCTCTGCCAAGCTCATTCTTGAGGTCCGAGATTATTTTATCCTGAGCAGCAATCTTGCGATCACGCTCATCAGTGGCCATGGAGGAGGATTCAAGGACTTGAGCTATGCTCTTTTCATGATCTGCCTTGAGCTTATCCAGCTCTTGGCGAAGTCCCTTGTTCTCCACCACCAGGGTCTTGAGGTTCTCGGCCTCTTCAATCATAGCGATGGATTGTTTCACCAGCGTTGTAAGACAAAAAATAACAACCATTCAGAAAAATTCGACATTGAAAAAAAGCAAAGACAAGGTTTGAATCTCGGAATGTTTACCTTCGGCTTCATCCTTGGCTACTTTGAGCTTAGCATTTTTAAGCCGGGGAGCTTTGATATCTCTCCACTTATCACAGACATTGGTCAATAATTCCTGGTTATAGGAACATACTTTTTGTAAGTCAGAATACCCAAAGTCAGAAAGCTACTTAAGACTCGGGCTAATATTTTTGCTAAATATCAGCACGAGCCTTGGGGGCTACACTAGTTCGTTCTTTGACATCCTAATGAAGCATAAACTCCGATTCTATATCCTACTTCATGCTTGGGGGCTAGAGGATATGATATAACATAATGGAAAAAACAAGAGTTGGAATTCCGACTTACATATTGCTCACGGGTGAGTTTATCTAAACCCGCATTCACTTCAGCGGCCACCTTCTCGGCAAAAGTAAGAGGGATCACTGGGGCTGTTGGAAGCTCGCCAGTCCTAATCCTCTCGTCGCGAAGGCGGACTTGAGTGAGAAGGTCAGAGAACTTGACGTCCTCTGCTTCTTGCGCTTCCTCCTCGGGGGATAAATGGCTTTTATCCAGGACTTGCCTGGCTATCCGCTGGATCTCCTCTGCAGATTTCCGGGTCAGGCCAAAC
This sequence comes from Avena sativa, assembly GCA_916181665.1. Classification (NCBI taxonomy): domain Eukaryota; kingdom Viridiplantae; phylum Streptophyta; class Magnoliopsida; order Poales; family Poaceae; genus Avena; species Avena sativa. The sequence goes on from OV702289.1 coordinate 694,141,372, forward strand.
TTGGCAAGACCCGGATTACTGAGGAGGTTTTCGGCGAAGACTTCAGCCGAGGGATCATTACCCGAAGAGGGTTCACCCTTATCTTGACCTGACGCACCCACAGTGACATCAGTTTGTGACCCAAGGATCACAGACTCTGTTTGAAGAGTCGGATCTTCTGCAGCATCCGACGGGATAACCATAGTTGCAGAAGGTTGAGGGGTCGGAGTCGGAGGAGCCACGACAGGCGAAGCTATGGTAAGCTTCGTCTGGCATAAGGGCTTCGAAGAAATCCCTTTCCCCTTGCCCTTGATGATCGATTTTGCTCTGAGAAGGTAACAAAGTCGGAAACGTTACATCTCGGAAAAAAGTTTGAGTAAAGTACAAAGACAGAAAAGTTGTGACTGAAAGGATACCTCTTCACGATAGGCACCTCCTTTGTGCCAACCGCTACTGGCAGAGCTTGGCGCTTCTTGAGCGCAAGATCCGGCAGTGGAACTACTTCCACCTCCTGAGAGAACTCCGGAGGGTATCCTTCGAGCGGAGCAAGTTCCGACTCAGGGATGTCAGCAAGCTGAAAATAAGAAAATATATCAGTATTGCAATATAACTCGAAGATAGAAACACATAAAAGATGTGATGATGAAAGATTACCGGCACCACGGGGTTTTCCGCCGTGTGCATGTCCAGAGAAACCTCCGGAATCCGCCTTTCGATCCGCTCCTTGATCAGCCACTTGATTTGGCTTATGTAGCCTTGAGTGGTGTAGGCTTTGGGGCTGATGCGGAGGGAGTCGGTTAGATAAGACGTGATGGAGTGCATCAGTCTATCCCCGTGGTACTGAAGTGGCTGGATCCGACGTGAGACGCAACACTGGACCAAGTCGGATCCCTTCAAACCATTGTGCTTGATCAGATATTCGATCTGCCTCTTAGCGAGGATCAGATCATCTGTGAGAGCCGGAGCAGCCTCGTCCCAGGAAGGCTGGGCCGTGGCGGCTCCATCGACAAAAGCCGGCAAAGCAGTAGCTTTGCCGGGAGCCGGAATATCCCTATGGTAGAAAAAAGTGGCTGGCCATTGTTTGACCGAGTCACTGGCAGAAATTTTGGGATATGCCCGGTCTCGTCTAAGAGAAAAACTAATGGTGCCGGTGATGTAAGGAACACCGACAGTAATGGAATTCCTCCGGACATGAAAGTAAAACCGGAAGAGAAGCAGACTCGGCCTAATGCCAAGAAAGCCCTCGCAAAGCGCAACATATGCGCTCATTTCTAGAAGTGAATTGGGAGGAAGATTGTGGAGTTGAACTCCATAGTGATCTATCACCTCGGAGAAGAACTCTGGGGGAGGAAATGACAGACCTCGGTCCAGATGGGTGGCGAAGTGGACTCGCTCTCCCTCGTGCGGGTTGGGGACGGTTTCGCCGGAGCCGCTCCGCCAGTTGCCGGCGATGAGAAGCCCCTCCTTCTCCACGTTCTTGAGGCCTGCTTTATCAAGGGCGCAGGGGATCCAGATTCCCCTGTAGCTTTCTTTCTCTGCTGCAGCTTCCACCTTCGCCGCCGCCGTTGCTGCCGCCAAACCGGAGGAAGAAGATGATGAAGCCATTTTCTCCTGTGAGAAGATGACCTTAAAGGGGCGGTGCTGGGAGTTTCTGTGGGGGAAGGACGAGGAGGCTATGTGCGCGCATGAGGATTGGGAAGGAAGGAAACGGCAAAGGACTGGTGGAAAGGAGAAAAAGAAATCTGAACCCCTTATATCCACCTACCTGTGCCAAGATTCGTGCAAACGCTACAGTGCAACTGCCACGCATCATGGAAAGAATTGGGAAGGACCCGCACGATGATTGCGTCGCCTCGATCTCCACGCACGCATTGAAACGGCGCCTCGGTTCTGCGGACCGCGGACCCACCAACGGTCGTGCTGACGGAACGCCTGTCAGATGACGTGACTTGACCATGCTTGTGTCAGGTGGCGTTAGAGACCAAGTTCCGGCTTAGTTTAAAAACGAGCTAGAAAATCCGAGTAACCTACTGATAGGTCCGACTTATTTTTAAGACGCGGATCGTATCTTTTGTTGTGAAGTTTCAGGAACCCTTCAAGATTCTGGAAGCCGAAGATCAAGCTAGACGATGATAAATCCGACTTTGGATCTTGGAGGCCTCCGGGGGCTGCTGTTGGGGATATACTTTCCGGGTATCCTCACAGTTCCTCACTGACTAGGGTGGCCCACTTCGGGTTAGAGCTTTGCTCCACGGGCAGCCCAGTCAGGGAGAAAGACAGAGTCCACTCCGGCTACGAGAAGGCCCAGAAGACTTACCGACTTAGGCCCATAATGTTACTTGTAGTTCAAGATGTACTATGTAACTGACTCTTAGACGTAGCCGGATAGATCTCTCCTGTAAACCCTAGGCCGGATATCTATATAAGCCGTCCTAGGGAGAGCCTTTAGGGCACACCTCAATAGTCTACAATCTCAACTCGCACAGGCGAAACCTTGTAACCCATATTCCGGCTCTGCTGTATTACTGGATTGCTAGCAGGAGTAGGATCCGTCCAAAGCCGGTGGATTCGAACCTGGGTAAACTTGTGTGCTCACCGTCCCGGAACACCATACGTCTCACACCCCTCTCTTCCACACGCCTCGAGGACCCCCTCATGGCGTACTTGTCATTAATCCGACGACACAATGCATTCCCCTAGGCGCATATAGGTGAAGTTTCATGTAGTCGACGTTCACATGACACCACTAGAAGAAGTACACCACAACTTAAATATCAAACTATTGAATCTTTCTCAACACAACTCCACTACTAACAACATGACTTCTCCCATGTCCTCAAGAACAAAACGAACTACTCACAAGTCATCATATGGATCATGATCAGAGATGAAATAATGATGTATAACAATCTGAACATAAACAATAATTCAATGGTTCACTCAATAGCATCAACTACAAAGAGTAATCAACACCGGGAAAGTTTCCCCTATGAACTATGCAAGATCCAACCCAATTGTTACAGCAATATGGAGATGGTGATGATGCTGGTGATGATGATGATGATGATCCCGATGAAGTCCAGCTTGATGGTGGTGTTGATGGCGACGATCTCCCCTCTCCGGGAAGGAATTCCCTCGGCAGAAATCTGTCTATCGGAGAGATCTTTCTCTCTCGGTGTTTTTCGCCCCGTAGAGGCGGCAAAATCTTTCTGTGGTCGCCCCCGAGTCTTAGGGTTTCGGGAGGATGATATACGCCAAAGAGGAGAGGCTAGAGTGGGCCAGGGTGGCCACACCACCTGCTGGCACGGCCTAGGGCTGCCCGCGCCAGGGGGTGGTGTGGGCCCCCTGTGGACCATCTCCACTCCATCTTCTGGCATCCTTAGTCTTCTAGAAAAATAGGATTTTCTGTATATTTTCCCGGATTTTCTGATCTTCGTGAATTTTGCCTCCAAACAGCACCTTTTCCATCAGAATCCTGACTGCAGCGGTCCATGCTCCAAAAGTCATCAACCATGCAAAAACAGATGAAATAACATAAGTATCACCTCTCAATACGAAATATATCAATGAATAATAGTGAATTAAGACATAGAATAGTGATGCAAAATGGACGTATCACATGCTTTCTATTGTTAGTAGTTATCTTGGCCAAGTAGATGCTAGCAACTCCAAGAGGGAGTATTTATGCTCGATAGTGGGTTCATGCCTCTAGTAATCTAGGAAAGTGACAGGAATCTCTAAGGTACTAGATGTGATGTTCCTACTAGGGAGAAAACAGCAATCCTTTGTCCATGGGACAATCGTATTGTTTACTTTACACACTTTGCTTAATGCAATTATCTGTTGCTTGCAACTTAATACTGGAGGGGGTTCAGATGATAACCTGAAGGTGGATTATTAGTCATAGATGCAATTGGATTACAGTCTATGTATAATGTTGTAATGCCCAATCAAATCTCATAGGAGTTAAGATGATTAGTATATGCATGGTATGCTTTCTCGAGTCTGTCAATTTCCCCGCACCCAACATGTTATTTATCTTAAGGAGAATCACCTCTACTGAACTATGGACCCCGTTCCATTCTTTTACCATTGATAAACCATCTACTATTTACTGTTTACTGTTTACTTTCTGCAAACAATTACTATCTTCCACACAATACGTTTAATCCTTTGTTTTCAGCAAAACCGGTGAGATTGACAACCTCACTATAAGTTGGGGCAAAGTTTTGTGGTTGTGTTGTGCAGGATTCCAAGTTGGAAACAACACCTTGGAGTTGTTTCCTTGCTCCTACTGGTTCGATAACCTCGGTTTCATAACTGAGGGAAAACTTGCTGATGTGCTCATCATACCTTCCTCTTGGGGTTCCCAACGAGCTCGATATATTTTGAGCCATCACCCACCTATGTTAGCAGGAAAAATGTTGGAAGGACCCTGCAATATGCACTACTACGTCGACTCAACATGGAAAAGTCGATCAAATCATCTCCTAAAGGACTACCAAACTTTCTTGAAAATGCAAGAACTATGCAAAAAAAGGGCGGCGGAAGGAGCAAACCGAGGCTACGCTACTGCACCTGGCGCTTTGGCCATCAACGCGCCACCTCCAGCATAGGGGCATCCGCCAGCAGGGTAGTCGCAAAGTACAATACACCAAGACAACGAATCCCAGGTCAAAGGAAGCAATGTCAATGATCCAAAAGGGGCCACCCTCTAACAGAACACAGAAATGATCACTAGACAAGTAAACTTGGTAGTAACAAAGCCACCTCCTACACCGGAGTATCTCCATTGGTCAGAACAAGAAATTACTTTCAACAGAGCTGATCATCCATTACGGGTCCCTCAGCCAGGCCAGTCAGCACTAATAGTCGAAGCGCAAATCGGCGGGTTCGACATGAGCAAAGTGTTCTTGGATGCAAGAAGCAGCATCAACCTGATTTACGCCAAAACTCTGCAGGCCATGAACTGGTCCATGACCAACCTAGCACCAACAGACACAACTTTCTACGGGATAGTTCCAGGAAAAAAAGCCAAAATTCCATTGGGAAAAGTTCATCTGGACATAGTCTTCGGATCAACGACTAACTTTAGGCGAGAAAAGCTAGAATTCGAAGTCATGGACTGACCATCTCAATACTACGCGATCCTGGGATGACCAGCTTTCGCTAGGTTCATGGCAGTACCTCACTACGCATACCTAGTGCTAAAAATGCCATCCCCCAACGGGGTCATAACAGCCAAAGGAAGCTTCAGTCGCACAGACAGTTGCGATCGAGAATTCAACAATATCTTGGAATCTTTCGGGATGGAGGCAGAACTCAGACAGCTGAAGTTAACGGATGAGGAGTCGACACACGAAGGGCACACCTGCAAAAAGAAAATATCAGAAGAGCAAGCATGCAACGGTCTCGCAAAAGAAACCTATGCGGCCTCCAATATAGGTCCCGCATAGGAAAATCCACTGATCAACAAGACGAGAGCACCATGACGAGGAGCATGATGAAGAACCCCAACAATAGAAGCCGAAGTTCCTTCAAAAAATCTTCACTTAAACGTACTTTATATTCAATAAAGGCCAACAGCCAGGCGATCACGCCCTTGCAATGTACTTCTATCCATGATTATCAATAAATGGAAAGTATTCTACGACATACAAACTTCTATGGCACACGAACATTAGTTCGTCGGGTCCTCAAATCAAAAGAATAAAGCATGCAATCAAAATCTCGTATAAAACATATGACCTTTTTGATAAATGTCTATACAATATTTCGACTATGCAGTACAAGGCTGCACAAACAAGCAGTCAGATCTCAAAGTTAACGAAAAATTCTTTGTCTGCTTCTAAGCATCTACGCACAATACTAATGGCGGATGTACGAGCGGCAGCGTAATGAGGCGCCATATAAACAAGGCCACCATTGGGAGGAGGAGGCAGACCTGAAGATATAACATCTAGATCTAACATCAGATGATGCGCATGTACCCACGAAAGCGCAAACTTGGCACCCACCACAAGTTGAAGCTTCACGTAATGGTGAATCCTTTCACCTTGCCAAAATTTCGCAACCAACTCCACCAAGGTCTGAGACTGAGGATCCCGAGGAAACATGACATTGTAAACAATGGCCAAAGACCTGCGGCAGCACTCGACGAACTGCTCCAACTCCGATAGGCAATCTTGAAGCAATGCCACGGTATAGGCGCGACAATGATCAGTCCAGAAGTCTGTGTCATAATTTCAGGAGGCGAACACAAGGGCGTGCATTCGCTTGCACAAACGTTGGTTCTCCTCCCTCTCACACAATCGAATGCCTACAAAAACAGGAAGACAATGTCAATTTCCTGCAAATCAGAAAAAGCAACAGGGGAAAGAGGAGAAACACTCACATAACAGCTTTTCGCTCGCCCTGGAAACTTCTTCCAAGAGAAAAGCCTCGTGGTTGAGGGATTGGCATGTTTTCGATTGGGAAACATCCACCATCGATTGAACAACCCGAAGTTTTCCTTCAAGTTTTTTCACCTGCTCTATCTTTTTAGCATACAATGGCGGGTCCATAGTACGCACGACGGTGGAACTGGCCACACCTATTATAGAGGAGGACGGAGCAGCATCCGATAGTTGCACGGAGCCAGAAGGAGCCGGTGGATCATTCAAAATCTAGCAAAGCAAAAAGATATGAAATATTTAGCGTGCAAAAGCAAGCTCATACACATATATTCAGAAGTTGGCTTCCTATAAAAAGAAGCAAGGGGGAGCTGGGTAAATCCAAGGTTCATTACAATGACAGCAAGGGATACACGATAAAGGTTACAAAACAAAGCCTACAACGTCGTGTCCTTCAAAGACAGGGTGTCACTAGCGGAAGGAGCACTAGCTAAAGGAGCAGCAGGGGTAGCCGAAGAAGGAGCGCCTGTCGTAGCAGGGGCAACCGAAGAAGGGGCAGCCAGGTTCTCCGAACCCGAGCCCAGACCTAGGAGCAACCGAGAATTTTTCTGGCCCTCTTAATATACAGCTTCAGGTCAACTACTTGGCCATTGGGGTGACTAGGACAGAGCAGCTAACCTTCTCCTAGTCGACCTTCTCGCTGTGCGCCATCGCCAGGGCCATCGAAGTTTCGGCACCACTCCTTGACTGCGTCAAACTATAACCAATAAGGGGGCCGGGATCAACACCGAAGACGGCGACAAGATCATTCAGGTTGTTCGGCACATCTTTGGTTGGAAAAACTGCGGCATGAAGATTCTTGAAGGCACGTCGGGAGTGGACAAGAAGGTTGCGCCCACGAACGCTGTTGGCCTCCAAGGTGCTAACAGCATCCGACAACGGATCAACCTTCTTATCTTCATTCAGCGTCAGGTTCTGGCCAATCAGTTCTGAAAACAAAAAGGTAAGAAAGGATTTATAACCGAAGGAAAGAAACAAAACAAAGGTGCACAAGACAAAAACTTATGGGTCAACGAATCATTGAGGGCCTCCAGGCGCTATCGCAGATTTGCATCTCGAACAACGGCTTGCTTGGCCACTTCTTCGGCATCAGCTTTCGCCTTCCGATTGGCCTCCTCCAAAGCCTCTTTAGCGGCTCGAAGTTTAACCTCAAGATCATCGACGCGCTTCATCGCCTCATCCCGAATAACCTCGTATTGCTTGGCAACAGCTGTGTGAATAAATCATGAAAAAAATGAGGAAGAATATTTCACAAAGAGATTGCGAATATGACCAGAACATACCCTTCAGTTCTTTGGATTCATCATGGATTCTTATAAAACGAGAGGCCATACCGACCATATCACGCATCAAAGGCTATGCAAAGAACTTTCAAGGTGTTGCTTGCTCTTAAATTATTAGTATCTAGTCACCCTTATGAACTTTGAAGGTGTCCTATGCATTTATGTTTTGCTATACCATGAGGGACAAGCTGAATACCACTTTTATTATGTTTTCTATATGTGAAACAAACAAACGTCTTTCAATGCATTGTTATTCATGATCTTTTGTTTGTACCTTTTCATGTTACAACATAGTTGCTTTGTCTTATTGTTAGAACTATATCTTTCATGTTTATGTTAGAGTACTATGATCCCAGTTATCGATGCTTTACAAATACCTTGATCAAGATTGTGATGGTGCATGTCACCTCAAAAATTATTCTTTTTATCACTTACCTACCCGAGGACGAGCAGGAGTTAAGCTTGGGGATGCTTGATACATTGTAAACGTATCTATAATTTTTGATGTTCCATGCTTGTTTTGTATCAACTATCTTATGTTTTGTCTACACTTTGAGGCATTTTTATACATTTTCTGGAACTAACCTATTGACAAGATGCCGCAGTGCCAGTTGCCTGTTTTCTGTTGTTTTTGGTTTCATAAAAGCTAGTAAAGAAATATTCTCGAAATTGGATGAAACAAAAGCCGAAATTCCTATTTTTCCAGAAGACAAAGCGGGCCAGAAGGAGGAGTGGAGATGGGCCACAGGGGGCCACACCACCCCCTGGCGCGGGCCCCTGGCCGCGCCACTAGGTGGTGTGGCCACCCTGGCCCACCTCTGACCTCGCCTCTTCACCTATATAAACCCCCCGAGACGAAAACCCTAGGTACCAAGATCAGAATTCCACGAAAAGTTCCGCAGTGCCACCACCACCGAGAAGGAGATTCGGGGGACAGAAGTCTCTATTCCGGCACCCTGTCGGGACAGGGAAGTGCCCCCGGAGCCATCTCCATCGACTCCATCGCCATCTCCATTGTTGTTGCTGACTCCCATGATGAGGAGGGAGTAGTTCTCTCTCGAGGCTAAGGGCTCTACCGGTAGCTATGTGTTCATCTCTCTCTATGCATGATCTTATTGAGATCATGAGCTTTGTAATCTATAGATCTATTCTTCTACTCAAGTGCTTTAATTAATCTCTGCTTATCCCCACGTGTGTGAAGTTGACAGTGTGCACACCGTGTGGCACTTAGGCTAAGGTTACAGAAATACTTATCATGAGTATAATTTGAGTTGGATATCTCTATGAGATTGTGGTATTTGTTGGAACCATCTAGCGCTCAAGGTGACAGTGAGGGGTTATTTAGAATGGGGAATGCGGACTTTAAGGTGTGCTGTTATAGCCCTACATCGTCCAACCGGAGAGTAGTTCAGGGTAGCATAATGAAGAGAATATATTGATATGAGAGTGTCCACAAGTGAACGTATGATACCTAGGCCTTGTTTCTAAGCATTGAAACACCATTTACAATCAGTCTGGTCACATGTTTGCTTGCTGCCACTCTTATTTCAGATTGCAATTATCACTTATAATCATCCATATTACTTGTATTTCACTATCTCTTCCCCGAACTAGTGCACCTATACACCTGACAAGTGTATTGGGTGTGTTGGGGACACAAGGGACTTCTTATATCTTGATTATTGCAGGGTTGCTTGAGAGGGATACCTTTGACCACTTCCTCCCTGAGTTCAATAAACCTTGGGTGATCCACTTAAGGGAAACTTGCTGCTGTTCTACAAACCTCTACGCTTGGAGGCCCAACACTGTCTACAAGAATAGAAGCATGTGTAGACATCAAGCTATTTTCTAGCGCCGTTGCCGGGGAGGTAAGGTAAAAGATACTCGCATCCTCTGGCTACTAAGCTATCTTCTAGTACTATTGCTGGTGTGTGAGTGCTCGAAGTTATTTCCTTTAGATTATGCAATTATATCTTTTTGTTTCTTGTTTTTATTTTCACTAGTTAGGCTTAATGGAAAACAACAAAAAAATTAGAGAGTTTTATAGTATTTATCTTGAGTTAGGACATGAAGTGTTTGAAGAGAAAATTAAAAACCTATGGAACTTTATTTGCATGCTAATAGCAATGTTATTAGTATAAATTCTTGGAACACCCTTATTGCTAATGCTATGGAAAAGTCTAAGCTTGGGGAAGCTGGTTTTGATGAGCATGATATTTTTAGTCCCCCAAGCACGGAGGAGAAAATTTACTTTGATGATACTATACCTCCGATATATGATGATTACAATGATGAGTATGATATTTTCAGTCCACCTACTATTGAGGAGAAAATTAATTATGATTACAATATGCCTCCTATATTTGATGATTATGGTGATGATAATAATAATGATAGCTATTTTGTTGAATTTTCTCCCACTATAATTAATAAGAATGACTATGTTTATGTAGAGAGTATTAATTCTTTTATGCATGTGGCTCATGATAAGAATGTTTTGTGTGATAGTTATATTGTTAATTTTATTCATGATGCTAACGAAAGTTATTATGAGAGAGGGAAACATGGTTTTATGTATCTCAACAATATTAAGTTTCCCATCTTTATGTTGAAATTTTTGAAGTTGCACTTGTTTTGCTTTCCTATGTTTGTTGTTTTATGCTTTCATGACTTGTTTCTTCACAAGATTATTTTTCAAAGGAAGTGGGTTAGACTTAAATTTGTTCCATATTTTCTTATTGATGCTCTTTTTTACTTCAATTCATATTTCTTATGTGAGCATCATCGAAATTACCATGCCTATCTTAATGGCTATAAAGAAAGAGCTTTTGGGAGACAACCCATTATATTTTTACTTTTAGTTTATTTTTTTATTTTTTTTGTTGAGTCTTGGAAGTTATTGCCTCAGTAATAACCTATCCTTATCCTTTTTGTGTGGTTTTTGTGCCAAGAATAACCCCTAATGAGAGAGAAGTAAGACTTGGGAAAGTTGTTGTCCCGAAACAAATTTTTGTGCTTCACTATAAAAAATCGTGAAAAATCCCTACACGTCGGATTGAGCTGTAATTTTCTGTGCTTATGCCCCAGGTTATTATCTAACTTTATTTAGTTTAGAACTTTTCAATTTGAGCAACAGAAGGTCTTTGAAAAAATCGGTTTTTACCTGCTGGTCTGTTTTGTCAGATTTCTGCCATTATTTGCATTTGCATTTGCCTCTTAATCTCTTTCTCTTTGAGTTCTCTTTGATCACTTGAGCTTTTAGAAGGAATTTCTACAGTAGCTTGTGTTTTAATGGAAGTTTTACTTGTGTTGAAACTAAACCCAAAGTATTATTATTTTTAATACACTAATGTTGCTAATGAAGATTGTGTTAAGTTTTGTATGAAGGAAGTTTTCAAGTGTAGGGAGAGAATGATGTGATGAGATGAAGTATGTACAAAAGCTCAATCTTGGGGATGCCACCCATGTCACCCCAAGAAATATTCAAGAAGTACAAGCGTCAAAGCTTGGGGATGCCCAAGGCATCCCCTTCTTCATCAATAATCTCAGGTCTTCTTTCAAGACACTTTATTTTTATTACCTTATGCACTATGTGTTGTTCTTGGAGCGTCTTTGTTTTTAGTTTTCTTTTGCTTTCTTTGCCGCAATAAGTTGGTTGGATACCAACACATTTCTTTTGTCGAGACACACACCCTGTTATTTATTGCCTAGAACACTCTAGTTTTCACTCTTATTGTTCTGTGAGTGTTCTCCTTTGCTAGCACTATGTTTAGCTTTAGTTTTCTTATTCTTTTGGCTTAGAACTTTTTAGTTCTTATTTGTAGATGGGTGAGACATGCTCTCTGGTATTTATGTTTATTGATTATTATCTTTGAGAGTTGTTTCCAATAAGTCGATTGGTGTTGGAAAAGAGTAGGAAGTTTCATGCTTATAGTGGTACAAAAGGAAGCTTGTTTTCACTGTGACTTAGACTTTATCATGTCATGATATATGTTGCTTTAACTATATGCTTAGTGATTATTGTTGTAGCATGACTTGTTTCAAACAATTGAGATTGCTTAATGTGCCTTGAAAGAATCATGCGTTGTTTTAGCATACAAAAGCATAATATTGTGGTATTCTCCTTTGATGCTTTATTTGGGTTGACTTGGCACATGCTTACACCATGTTAAGACTATGAACCAGTCACCTTATTCTCTATGATCATTTAGTTTTTGACTTGTAATATCACTTTATACTTTAATTAATAATGTTATGCCGCTTTGCATGATTATGGCCATTATTTCTCTCTTAGTTGGTCGCTCCCAGTCTTTTGCTAGCCTCCACCTGTACCAAGTATGAGTTCCACTCATGCATCCAACTTCCAAGAAACCAAGTTATTCCAAAGAGTCCACTATAAATTCCTATGCATGGTGTGTTACACCATTCCAAGTATATTCATGTGTTTATCTATCTTCCAAATTAAACTTGTTATGTGAAAATTAGTGATTAAAGCTCTCACAAACTTGATGACACAATTTATTTTCTTGCACTTAATAAACTTGAACCATTGTGTCCATCTATGTTGCTTATATGCTTGCACTTTATAAGTTGTGAATTAGCAGAACCATGATACCATGGGGAACGCTTTCAACGTTGCACTTATTATTCAGTTGATATCATGTTCTTTTGTTTATGGATCCCGGCGGTGTGAAATAAAAGGTGAGCTTGTAAGCTCATGGAGTTTGTATGTGTGTTAGAGAAACGCCTGGGCGGCTAGCCTAAGCCATGCCTAATCATGGTGGAAACTTGCAGCATAACCATAGTGAGCATTCTGTGAAGCATCCTCAATAAAAACCTATGCAAATAGCAAATAAAAAGATCGCTGAGATGCTCATTGTCTATTGCCTTGTCATTTTGATATGGGAAAGCTCCTGTGTCATGGGGCAAGGGGTACCCATTAGCGGTTCTCCATGATACACATGTACTTACAATGACAAGAACTTACTTGTGACTAAAGTTGAGTAGCATGAGGTTCGGTACTCATAAGCAAGGGGCATGAGATTTTCAACTTATAACTTGTCAAGCATATCCTCATATTTGTGTCACTTTAACCTTAATCACCTCAAGATGCTTATGATAGGGATAATGAGAGCTGAAAGCTAATAAGTACCATAATTTTTGGAAGCTCTTTATGAAACTTGAAGTCCTTGCTTCCCTCTGTGAAGGGCCTTTCTTTTTAATTTTATGTTGAGTCTCCATCTTCTATCTTTATGCACCAATTAAGAGAGCATAGTTGTCATTCTTAGTTTAATGTGCATTATCCCAAAACTTATTGATTGATTCATAAGTTTGGTATTGCTTGCTCTTAAATTATTAGTATCTAGTCACCCTTATGAACTTTGAAGGTGTCCTATGGATTTATGTTTTGCTATAACATGAGGGACAAGCTGAATACCACTCTTATTATGTTTTCTATATGTGAAACAAACAAACGTCTTTCAATGTATTATTATTCATGATCTTTTGTTTGTACCTTTTCATGTTACAACATAGTTGCTTTGTCTTATTGTTAGAACTATATCTTTCATGTTTATGTTAGAGTACTATGATCTTTTGTCGGGGTCTTGTTCTTCTTATTCTTCTTCTTTGCCTTCTTGGCAGCGCCGGTAGCAAAGACGGCTTTAGGTCCGTTTCCCGGAGTCAAGCTCTGATCGGTACTTTCGGACATCTGGACCTCAGGATTATCTCCGATATCCATGTCATCCTACGCTTTGGAAGAGTTTTCCCCGGATCCTTCAACCATGGCTTCTCCTTACTCTACAGCTTTGGAGTTATACTCCTCTTCATACTCTGTGGAGAACTTTCGGAAATCTGCCGACGTCATCGAGTCATCCGAGGATGCGGGTAAGTCGGTGTTTGTTTCGATTGCCTCCAGCACTGAGTCGGTGTTTTCTCCAGCATCGACAGAGCCGGATCCGGATCCAACGTATCCTACGAAGTGTGACGTATGGGTCCTGAGGTAGTTGCGGCTTTCCTCGTGGTCTTCCTCGAAGATCCTGATAGTCTCGAGAACTTCATCCACGCTTGTGTCTTGCATCATCATACGCCTCAATGTGTGCCTCAGGAATGGTTGGTCTATTCCGGCATTGGTAGGGCCGGAAGCAAAGTTGTTGCTGTGATCCTCCTGGATTTTGACCTCAGCGAGTGGATCAATCTGGGATTCGGCCTCGCCAGGGAGATCTACTCTAGATTCGACTTGGACCGCCATGTCTGCTTCAGGCTCGGATTTCTCCACTATCTCCGCAACTGGTGCGGGCTGGGTGGGATTTGAGTTTTCTGAGATCCGAAACTCTGCCGCCTCCACGGACAAAGGGGACCCAGAAATTTCTTCTGCCTCTATCATCACCGCTGGGGTGGGTGGGGCAGGTTCAGCGAATCCGATGTAAACATCAATCTCACCGAAAGACATGATGGTGTAGGCAGTCATGGCCTCCCTAGTCGGAGCGTCGAGAACGATGAGAGGGACGTCGCTGGCGTAGAGGATGCGACCGACGGCGATAGTCTCGCCGATTCCGATTCTTGTAGATTCCGCTCGGAACGCAGATCCGAAGCTCACTTGCCCCACGGTGGGCGCCAACTGTCATCGGATTGATGACAAGTATGCCATGAGGGGGTCCTCGAGGCGTGTGGAAGAGAGGGGTTTGAGACGTACGATGTTCCGGGACGGTGAGCACACAAGTTTACCTAGGTTCGAATCCGTCGGCTTTGGACGGATCCTACTCCTACTAGCAATCCAGTAATACGGCAGAGCCGGATATGGGTTACAAGGGTTTTGCCTGTGCGAGCTGAGATTGTAGACTATTGTGAGGGTGCCCTAAAGGCTCTCCCTAGGACGGCTTATATAGATATCCGGCCTAGGGTTTACAGGAGAGATCTATCCAGCTACGACTAAGAGTCGGTTACAGAGTACATCTTGAACTACAAGTAACACTATGGGCCTATGTCAGTAAGTCTTCTGGGCCTTCCTGTAGCCGGACTGGACTCAGTCTCTTCTCCCTGACTGGGCCGCCCATGAAGAAAAGCTCTAACCCGAAGTGGTCCACCCTGGTCAGTGAGGAACTATGAGGATACCCAGAAAGTATATCCCCAACATCTACCTATTAGCATCATTGCTATTCCTTGCATGTTTATTATGCTTTGTTTTCTTCCAATAAAAATGTTTGATTGTTATGAGAAAATTAGTTAGTAAAGCTCTCACAAACTTGATGGCACACTTTACTTTCTTGCACTTAATAAACATGAACCATTGTGCCCATCTATGTTGCGTATATGCTTGCACTTTATAAGTTGTGGATTAGCAGAACCATGTTACCATGGGGAATGCTTTCAACATTGCACATTATTTAGTTGCTATCATGATTCTTTTGCTTATGGATCCCGACGGTGTGAAATAAAAGGGGAGCTTGTAAGCTCATGGAGTTTGTATATGTGTTAGAGAAACGCCTGGGTAGCTAGCCTAAGCCATGCCTAATCATCGTGGAAACTTGCAGCATAACCATACTGAGAAATCTGTGAAGCATCCTTAATAAAAACCTATGCAAATAGTAAATAAAAATATTGCTAAGATGCTTATTGTCTGCTTGCCTTGTCATTTTGCTATGGGAAAGCTTCCGTATCATCGGGCAAGGGGTACCCCATTGGCGGTTCTCTATGATACACATATACTTACAATGACAAGAACTTACTCTTAACTAAAGTTGAGTAGCATGAGGTCTGGTACTCGTAAGCACGGGGCATGAGATTTTCAACTTATAACTTGTCAAGCATATCCTCATATTTGCTCACTTTAACCTTAATCACCTAAAGATGCTTATGATAGGGGCAATGAGAGCTCAAAGTTAATGAGTACCATACTTTCAACATTTGGAAGCCTTTCAAACTTTTAAATCTTTTTCTTTCACTTTTATGTTGAGTCACCATTTATTCTTTGAGGACCTTCCCGAGAGCATAGCTGTCATTCTTAGTGTAATGTGCTTGTCCCAAAACACGGTCAATTACGACATAACTTTGACACTCGAATCTTTGATATTTTTATTTCTAGTCTTCACTTAAGCTTCAGAGGTGCCTTGGCAATTATGTTTTGCTCCAAATAACGGCAAGCGAGATACCACTTTATCATATCTTCTTATGAGCACTACAATCCTGCATATACTTATGTGTCATGTTGCTTATTATTAATGGGTTGGAATCTCTTCATAGCTTGCATGACTACTGGTTAAACTTATTTGCATACTCTTTATTATGAATTGCCTAAGTATTTGATCATATGCTGGGAATATATACATCTTATGAAGCAAATGTGTTCATGAAAGTTTCTTTTATCGCACTCAGTTTTCAACTGAATTGCTTGAGGACAAGCAATAAGCTAAGCTTGGGGGAGTTGATACGTCCAAAATGTATCTACTTTCCCGAACACTTTTACTATTGTTTCTTCTCTAATTTGTGTGATTTGGATACAACTAATGCGGACTAACGCTGTTTTCAGCAGAATTGCCTTGGTGTCTCGTTTTTGTGCAGGAAATCAACTTTCAGGAAAAATCCTAGAAAATATCGCAAAACTCCTATTTTACCAGAAGACTCACGGAGCTAGAGGACGAGACGAAGAAGAGCCACGAGGGGCCCACACCACCTGGCCGTGTGGGCCAGGCCAGGCCGCGCCAGGAGGTGGTGTGTCCGCCTCAGACTCCACATCGACCTCTCCTTTCGCCTATAAAAGCCCTCTAACCTAAAACAGATGGGGGGTTCGATGTTTTTCTAGATAGAGTTCCGCTGCACCGCCACCACCAGATACCGCGATTCGGAACCAGAAACTCCGTTCTGGCACCCTGCCGGGACGGGGAATTGGAGGAGATCATCGCCATCATCATCACAATCACTTCTCCGTTAACCATCCATAATTCCCCCATCCATGAGTGAGTAATCCCCTGTAGTAGGCTATGGGGATGGTAGGGATTGGATGAGATCGTTCGTGTAATTGCATCAGATTGTTAGGGCATGGTGCCTAGTATCTATTAGTGCTTTTTGACTTTGTTGCAACTTGTTATGCTTAATGCTTGTCACTAGGGCCCGAGTGCCATGATTTCAGATCTGAACATGTTATTGATTCATGATGATATTGTTGTTTATGATCTTACCTGCAAGTTGTATACACATATTATTGGCCGAAACCAAAGGCCCCGAAGTGACAAGAATCGGGATAACCGGAGGGAATGGCTATGATATGAGGATCATGTGTGTTCATGGAGTGTTGATGGTTTGCTCCAGTGCTCTATTAAAATGAGCACCTTAATTGCCAGTAGATTCCCTAGAGGCCCCGCTGCAACAGGCTGGCAGGACAAAAGATGTTGTGCAAGTTCTCATTACGAGCACGTATGACTATATATGGAACACATGCCTATGATTATTTAGTACATGGATGCTTTATCTTATTTATCTGCAAATGCCCTATGTCTTGGTTGTTACATGAATTGTCTTGTCCATGCAACGCCCGTTCATCCATCCCTATGCCTACCGCACTTTAATCCTAGTGTTTACTGCAATTGTTACTATTGTATTTAGTTTTACTACTGCTATTACTCTGCTATTGCTACTACAAAATGGTTGCTACTAATAAAACTACTGTGAGCAAGATTGTTTCTAGGTGCAGCTGAATTGACAACTCAGTTGTTAAGGCTTATAAATATTCTTTGGCTCCCCTTGTGTCGAATCAATAAATTGGGTTTTACTTCCCTGGAACACTGTTGCGACCCCCTATACTTGTGGGTCATCAGCCGCTGCCGGTCAAGCTAGACCCTTTTGGGCCTTGGCCGACACCGGGGACCCCCCTGGACCATCTTGGGATGTGCAAACCCACGTGGACCAACCTAACAACATCGCGGTCAGCCAGCCCCTCCTAGGCCAGCCCCCACGCCGAAGCCCCGCCAAACACCTCCCAAAGCACCGGTTCTAGAAGTGTCGTAGTGGATCGAGGAATGGAGCGACCCAACACGTCCATCCTACATTTTGCAGGAGAAGCTGACAAGGGAGTAGCACAAGCCTACTCAGAAGAACCACTCACCGCATGTAGAGCCTCTTACAATTGTGAAGGTGTGACACGAGGCGAGACCAAAGAAGACCTACTACCACGAAGAGGAGAGTCTAGAGGAAGAGCTCCACAAGTTCCTTCCCGTGTGGAGTAGAGGGATTAGCATTAAAAGGAGTCACCGCAATCACATGCATCGGAGCCTGTCTTGACGAAGATGGTGCATCTCCTTGTCCAGTAGGCTGGCTGGAAGACTTCCCATCCACATAGGGGGTAATAGTCGGCTCCGATGTGTCCATCGCATCATCCCCATTATTCCCTATACCATCTTCCTCAGAATCATCATTATTATTCTTCCACAAGAAGGGTGAGAAATCTATTTCCGGAACGTACCCCTCAGGCTCCAGCCTAAAACGAAACTCATAACCTTTTAATTTGACCACAACATCTGATGTAAGGTAGAAGCCCAAAACATCCTTATTATTCTGAAACACAGCAAAAGTTATCTACAAAGCTAAGTGCTAAAGGTTAGTAACTAATGCAGTCCAGGCATTAAACTCAAACCTACTGTACAAATTGGAGGAAAGAGTCCACCAAAGCTAACATGCCAGCATATTTTTTCTAGAAGCCTTATGAACAAAGAGAGCCATCTCATCCTTCAATTTCCTCCTATAGCGTAGAGACTAGGATAGATATGCTTGAAGATGAAGTTATTCCTGGTTGTCCAGATTGCCCAAGTTTCCTTTTGCTTGGCCCAACAACTCCTACAGACCAGAGCGTAACATCCTTATTTCACTTGTTAGGGCATATCCATCGGACCGACCCAACCCGTCCAAGCGTGTCTACGCGGACTAGCGGGCAGCTGCGCGCCGGCCCAGCGGGGCGACCCATTC
Source organism: Avena sativa (assembly GCA_916181665.1). Taxonomy (NCBI): domain Eukaryota; kingdom Viridiplantae; phylum Streptophyta; class Magnoliopsida; order Poales; family Poaceae; genus Avena; species Avena sativa. The sequence goes on from OV702289.1 coordinate 694,160,042, forward strand.
GGACCGACTCATGCGGACTAACCCATCCATGCACCAAATTTGGGCCATAGTTGCTTCAGCCTAGATAGTGTGCTTGTCCTCTGATGTCTACGCACTTCTATTCTTGTAGACAGTTGTTGGGCCTCCAAGTGCAGAGGTTTGTAGAACAGCAGCAAGTTTCCCTTAAGTGGGTTACCCAAGGTTTATCGAACTTAGGGAGGAAGTGGTCAAAGGTATCCCCTCTCAAGCAACCCTGCAATCAAGATACAAGAAGTCTCTTGTGTCCCCAACACACCCAATACACTTGCCAGGTGTATAGGTGCACTAGTTCGGCGAAGAGATAGTAAAATAGAAGTGGTATGGATATAAGACAATGGTGCCAAAAAATAGCTTGATGGCGTGGAAGAGACTGGAGGAAAACTGAAAGAAAGATGGCAGCAAGCAAACATGTAACATATCTAATTGCAAACGGTGTTTCAATGCTTAGAAACAAGGCCTAGGGATCATACTTTCACTAGTGAACACTCTCATATAAATATCTTCTCTTTATGATACTACTCTTAACTACTCTCCGGTTGGACACTCTAATCCATGGTAGGGCTAAAATAGCACTCCTCCAAATTCGCTTTTCCCATCTAGATAACCCCACACTGTCACCTTGAGCACTAGATGGTTCCAACAAACACCACAATTTCGTAGAAACATCCAACTCCAAATATAACTCGTAACAAGTATTTGTAATCTCTAGCCTAAGTGCCACCATGGTGTGCACGCTGTCACTTTCACACACATGGGGAGAGCAGAGATCTATTAAAGAACTTGAGTAGCAAGGTAGATCTACTTGATTACAAAGCTCATGATCACAATATGATCATGCATAGAGAGAGAGATGAACACATAGCTACCGGTAGAACCCTTAGCCTCGAGGAAGAACTACTCGCTCATCATCATGGGAATCAGCAACGGTGATGGAGATCGATGGAGATGGCTCTGGGGGCACTTCCCCGTCCCGACAAGGTGCCAGAACAGAAACTTTTTGTCCCCTAAATATCCCCTTCGGTGGCGGCGGCGCTGCGGAACTTTTCGTGGCTGGAGGCTGGATTATTTAGGGTTTCTGCATTAGAGGATTCTTATAGGCGAACGGGCAATGTCAGAGGGTGGACCAGGGGCCCACACCACCTGGTGGCGCGGCCAGGGGGGCCGCGCCACCACATGGTGTGGCCAGCCCCTGGCCCCTCTCTGTCTCGTCTTCTGGCTCAGTGAGTCTTCCGGTAAAATATCGGATTTGGCTTTTGTCCCGTCCAATTCCGAGAATATTCATTTTCTTGCTTTTCTGGAACCAAAAACAGAAGAAAACAGGCAACTGGCACTGTGGCATATTGTTAATAGGTTAGTCCCAGAAAATGCATAAAAGTATCTCAAAGTATGAAAAAAACATAAGAAAGTAGATATAAAACAAGCATGGAACATCAAAAATTATAGATACGTTTACGATGTATCATCCTCCCGCATCCTTCCCTAATTCCTCCGGGCCCTCGCCCTAGTGGCACAAGAGGAACTCTCTCCTTCCCCAAACCCTCACCCTCCATATCTGTGGCCAGAGAAGGTACAATCGTTGCCGCCACCACTGCCGGATATAGCCGTCTCCCTACAATATTGAGCAGCACCACAGACTACGTGTGTTGTCGGAGTTCAGTGTGTCCATCCCGCCGCCCGAACACCGCTAGTGGTCTGGACATGCGATAGACTCTCTGCTGCATTGCACACAACCTGTTCGGTCATTTTCCTAGCGGCTGTTGAGGTACGTTCGCCGGTCATTTCTAGGTTATCTGGTCCCTGCGGGAGTTGTCATGGCCATTGATGGCCGTATACTTTAACATATGGGTGGAAGACGAAGGGCAATCAAGTTCTTCTACAAGAATTTCGTCAAGTCATCGTCCGAAGAGGAGTCCGACAGTGAGACCAAAGTTCCGCTAGCCGCTGCATAGATGGTGCATGACCAGTACCTCCTACCACCACGTAGAGGTGGTTCGGTGAAGCGGCCCGAAACCAACCATCAACGCGACCGAGGAGCTGGCCACATGCGACACAAGGAGTACGTACACCCAACTAATCCAGTCTTCAAAGAGAAAGCATTCTGTCGCCGCTATCGGATGTCCAGGAACTAGATCTTGGACATTCTCATTGGGTTGAGGGGGTATGATGACTACTTCAAGGCCAAGTACTATTGTACCGGTAAGATTGGCTTATCCCCTTACCAGAAATGTTCCGCTTCCATTTGGCAACTTGCATATGGAGTGCCCGGTGATCTCCTCGACGACTACATGCCCATGAGCGAGTCCACATGCCATGAGGCCATGTACCAGTTTTGTAGTACAATTATTGCGGTGTCTGGCAAAGTTTACCTGAGAGAGCCAAACACCAAAGACACTACCCGCCTTTTGTCCATCAACGGGAGTAGGGGATTTCTTGGGATGCTTGGCAGCATCGACTACATGCATTGGCAGTGGAAGAACTATCCTTTTGGTTGGCAAGGGCAGTTCAAAGAGCATGCGGAGGGGTGCACCGTGATACTAGAGGTTGTTGCATCATAGGATCTATGGATTTGGCACTCGTGTTTTTAGCATGGCTGGATCGAACAATGACATCAATGTGTTGTAGCGGTCTCCGGTGTTTGCTAGTCTGCCAGAAGGCAATACCCCACAGGTTTCCTATCAGATCAATGACAATCCTTATGAAATTGGTTACTATCTAGCTGATGATATCTATCACTCCAGGTCCACCTTTGTGAAGACAATCCGCAACCCTGGAGATGAGAAATTCAAGAGCTTTGCGAAAGAGTAAGAGGCCACTAGGAAGGGTGTGTAGTGAGCATTTGGTGTGCTTCAGTCAAGGTGAGCTACTATTCGATACCCTGTAAGAACCTGGAGCACGGAGAGGATGTGGGATGTGATGACTGCTTGTGTGATCATGCACAACATGATCGTTGGGGACGAGCATGATGACATCACCTTGGATCAAGGATGGGATTTTTAGGGTCAGTTGGTTGAGCCAGGTCTAGCTTCTCGGGAAGATTTCATGCAAGTGCATGAAAATTTGTGTCACAGGCACACCCATGACCGGCTTCAACTAGATTTGATTAAGCATATATGGGCTCGTGAGGGAAACAAAAACTGTTAATCCCTTATTTGTTTCTTGTAATTTGAATGACATTTGGTTGTTTTTATCAAACCATGTGAGTGTGAACTATTCATATGTAAGCACTGTTTTAATCTGATTACCTAATCTAGTTTATTTTCTCAAATTGTACATTTGTCTATGTACTTTGTGCTAAAATACAAAAATTCTGGCCAGCGCTGTCCAGCACGGACATATGTATCGGGCCGCTAGGCTCGGCTACCCAGACAAGCTAGACCACGACCCAAATTCCCCTGCAGCCCAAACGGACAGAATCAATCCGCTTCGGTTGTGCCATGAAGATTCCCTTAGGGCATCTCCACCGGACAGACCCAAACGGGTGACCGAAACGGTCCGTTTCTGTCCGTTTGGATCGGGCCATGGTCACTTTTGGGTCGGTCCGGCCTGTCCGGCCGACCGCGTCTGGCCAGCGCTGTCCAGAGCTGGCCAGAATTTACTTCTTTTTTGCATATGAATAGTTCACACTCAAATAACATAGAAACATGTATATTTTGACAAGCAAATAAACTAGATTAGGTAATATAATTAAAATAGTGCTTACATATGAATACTAGACACTCACATGGTTCGATAAAATTAACCAAACATCATTCAAATTGCAGAAAACAAATAAGGGGTTAAGCATTTTGGTTTCCTGCACGAGCCCATATATGATCAACCAAATCTAGTTGAAGCCGGTCATGGGTGTGCCCATGACACAAATTTTCATGCACTTGCATGAATTCTTCCCAAGACTCTACACCTAGCTCTGGCTCAACCAATTGACCCTGGAAATCCGAGCCTTGGTCCAAGATGCCATCATCATGATCGTCCTTGACGGTCATGTTGTGCATGATCACACAAGCAATCATCACATCCCACATCCTCTCCGTGCCCCAGGTTCTAGAAGGGCATCAAACAATAGCCCATCTTGACTAAAGCACAGCAAATGCTCGCTCCACATTGTTCCTAGCAGCCTCTGGCTCTTTCGCAAACCTCTTTCATTTCTCATCTCCAGGGTTGCGGATTGTTGATGAGTCCAAAATTTAAGCATATTTAAGTATATAATTTTTTCATATTGTCACTCATTAGATGCTACATCTATCTACAACTATGCCTATTATGTATGAATACTAGTTCTCATTCATTTCCACATGGGCTTTGCACATTAGTAGTTTTATTAGGATTTTATTGCCTTTTTCTTGTCTTTGATTTGTGTGTAGGTTCTATGAACAATCATGGATAAAAGGAGCCAATAGGATTCAATATGGAGTTGTAGGCACCAGACTTAGCCATTTGGGAGGGAGGAAAAATAGGATTTTCCCATAAACTCCAAATGAATATCCAAGGCCATGGTGTTATAACCCTCATCCATACGAATCCAACGAGCCAAATAACACCTAATCGGAGTCTGTATGAAGAAATGGCAACCAAAACACTATAAAGTTCAGAGGGCGTAACGACCACTGGTACGGGCGGAGCCCGCCCGTAACGTATGGATGTACCACCCTCTGACAGTTTCGTTTCGTCAAACGGAATAACATTTGTGAAGGCCCAATGGGCATATTCGGACCCTAACTCCGTCGGTTCGCAAAACCGACCTCCAGATGCCTATTTAAAGAAGGGGAAAACCCTAGAACAAGGAGGAGGATCCATCCACGCCTCAGGGGTGGAGCCCTACTTCTCCGCCGCCTCCATGTCTGCCACACACAATATCCATATCTCCACACCATCAACCAAGAGGAGGAGAAGGAGGTGCCCCCACCTTCACCGCGTGCACCATTCATCATCATCATCGTCTCCAATGGCGTCTCCATCTCTCTCTCCCTTGTCTTAGATCTTGTAATTGTAAGATTGAACATGGTTGTAACTTCATTAATAAATTCATCTATGTTTTTTTGTTCATCCATGCGAGAGTGATTTATTAGGTTCTAGGTTGATGTTTGATCTAGTGCGCTAAGTTAGAATGTGTTTCTGATCCAAGTATTCAATTACATGAGTCACGAAGATGAGTTCACGGGATGCCTTGGTCCAGAAGTGTATGTTTGCCTCGCGAGTGACATGTGAGAATCATGCATAGTATACACAGTATGACAACCTGGTAATCGAGTGGGGAACATTTATTTGTTGAAGGAATCTCTTGTAGACAATGGATCACACATATATTCGTCCATCTAGTACTAGTGAGACCGAAGCCTACAAACCCTCTCTCATTCCATTCAACCCTATAGCTACAACCCCTTTAGTTTAGTTCTTGTTCTACTTTACTTTCAGTACTTTTTTATCTTGTTACTAGTTACTTCAAATCACTCTTATTTACTATTATTCTAGCAACCTATAGAGTAGACTATTTCAAAACACCATTTTGGGTGCGAACGTGGCCGCATTGACAACGTGGCTGCGGAGTTGTGTTGTTGCCATTTTTAAAGCTTCGAAGGGTGAACTTTATAAATAATATTTGCTGCTCCAAGTACTGCAATAACCCTGTTATTGATCACAGGAAATCCAGGCATCAATTTGGAGTTGTAGCTGGGGAGCATAGCATTTGGTTATTTCCTACCCATTCGCACATAGTTTATTTCTGTTTGTTGCTATTATCTTACTGCTTTTATGCATTTGAAAGGGACAAAAAAAAATTAGTTAATGTTTTATTTCTAGTCTTGTTATTTGTCTTAATCAAAAATATAAAAATATGGGAACTATGGCACAAAAGGATCTTGGGGAGTATGGTACTTTCAATAGTATTTATCACATTCACCTATTACTCAGCCCACTGTCATAGTGGAGAATTATGAAATTAATCCTAAACTAATACAAATCATCAAAAGCAAAGCCTTTGCAGGAGATCTAGAGAATGATCCATACGAGCATATCAAGAACTTCACTGAATCGTGTTCTACGGTGAGGTTGTCCATTTGGACAGATGATGAGCTAAAATTAATGTTGTTTCCGTTCTCATTGAAAGGGGAAGCCAAAGAATGGTTACATTCACAATCTACAGGACGCTTCAAATCATGGCAAGGTACCTTTGATGCTTTTCTCATTTGCTATTTTTCAAAAAAGAAAATTTATGACCGGAGGTTTGACATCATGACTTTTAATCAAAGCAACAATGAAGATTTAATGCCACCTTATAATAGGTTCTTAACTTTGTTGCCTGATTGTCTGCCTCATAATTTAGATGATTGATTATTGTTGAAAATATTTTATGGGGGCTTAAATTATACTTCTAAAGATAAGTTAGACATGACGTCAAATGGTTCTTTCCTTAGCAAAACTATGGATGAGGAGTAACTTCTCCCTACTAAAATTTGGTCAATGATTTCTTCAAAGATGAAAACAGTAGAGGAAAGATTCCTTATGGTGACACCATAGTTAGAAATGTTCTTTCTAAAGCAATGCCTTTCATAGATAATTATTTTAATCGTAACTAACAATGGAGAACAACTCTCTACTTTTACTCCTATATATTCCACTTGTTGTACTATTAAGGTAGGAAATAAGGTTAAAACCAAGAAGCCTTGTGTTGAACATATCATACCCGCGACAAGCTTCCGAGAAGTTAAGAAGAATCGTGAATTAACTGAATCTGATAAGATGTATATAGACGGGGAGTATGAGGCTAGATTTGGGTAGGTCACTCTTATGAATGTAAGAGATCTAGAAACTAGCAAGAAAGAAGAAGAAGAAGATTTGGAAGAATTGGAAGTGAAGTATCCCGCTCTCAAACCTTATCCATATCCTTATTCTACATCTTATGATGTATATGACTCTAGTGATGATAAGGACTTATATAATTCTAGAATTCTTGATGTTTGCCCTGAAGAATTTTTTGAAGATTCTAGTATTGTTTGTTTAGATAATCTTTTTGGGAATACTAGTGATGATGAACCCAATACGAAATATTGTATGACTTCCATATCTGTTTGCTATGCCCTTTGTTTTACTAGTGAGGTACAGGAAACTCCGTTGCTACAAGGAAAACTACTAGCTTCAGAAGAATATTATAAACTATATCCTCAAAATATTAGCCAAGGTAAAGATTCGAAGATGGATTATAAATCCTTAACCTTATCTTGGCTAAAAAATAAGAGTACACGCTCACCACACCTTGTGTATAAATTCTCACTAACATGTGGATACCTATTTATTTATATGATGCCAATGCACCGCAACGGCGTGCTGCAGGTGCGGTCTCTTGCATGGACATTCTTTACTTGGGACCGTGCCAACGCATGGAGATGAGAGAGAGAGGGAAGGAGAAAGTCAACCAAAGGACTTCTCCAAATATTGGTGTATTTAATCCAACCCATGGGCACCCCTTTATATAGGGGGAAGGAGGTGTGCCCTCCCCTTTGGGTTTCCCATGTGGGACTATTCAAGGGAGATATGTGGAGGCGCATGGGCCCTTAGGGCACCATGGGCCGGCCGGCCAGGGGTGGGCCCCACCCCACGCATAGCCCTAGGCTGGCCGAGTGGGCCCCCTTGAGGCGGCTAGGCCTTGGCCCTTTGGCCCTTGGCCCTTCCCTCCTTTGTTTTTCCCTCATGGGCCCTTTTTCCCTAGGAAGTTTGGACCATTAGTGGAATACCCCTTCAAATTAGATTTTAATATTATATTTAATATTAATTACATTAATTAATATGTAAATACATATTAGAAAATCCGATTTGACCCGAAACACCTTTCGGTTCCCTTTCGATTTCCTCTAAACGACTTCGGAACTTTCCCGGAGCGATTCCGGTTCTCTCACGGAACTTTTCCGGTTTCCTTTTCTCTTTCATATGGTGATTCCAACTTACAGAGGATCTCTAGCTCATCGTACCCTTAAGTGTATTTCCCCACGGCTCGGGAATGGCACATTGCTGTCTTAACACTTCTATTCTTGTAGACAGTTGTTGGGCCTCCAAGTGTAGAGGTTTGTAGAACAGCAGCAAGTTTCCCTTAAGTGGATCACCCAAGGTTTATCGAACTCGGGGAGGAAGTGGTCAAAGGTATCCCTCTCAAGCAACCCTGCAATCAAGATACAAGAAGTCTCTTGTTTCCCCAACACACCCAATACACTTGTCAGGTGTATAGGTGCACTAGTTCAGCGAAGAGATAGTGAAATACAAGTGGTATGGATATAAGACAACAGTGCCAGAAAAGAGCTTGACGGGAGGAAAAGACTAAAGGCAAAAAGATGGAAGCAAGCAAACATGTAACATCTAGTTGCAAATGGTGTTTCAATGTTTAGAAACAAGGCCTAGGGATCATACTTTCGCTAGTGAACACTCTCATATAAATATCTTCTCTTTATGATACTACTCTGAACTACTCTCCGGTTGGACACTCTAATCCATGGTAGGGCTATAATAACACTCCTCAAAGTTCGCTTTCCCATCTAGATAACCCCACACTGTCACCTTGAGCACTAGATGGTTCCAACAAACACCACAATTTCGTAGAAACATCCAACTCCAAATATAACTTATAACAAGTATTTGTAATCTCTAGCCTAAGTGCCACCATGGTGTGCACGCTGTCACTTTCACACACATGGGGAGAGCAGAGATCTATTAAAGAACTTGAGTAGCAAGGTAGATCTACTTGATTACAAAGCTCATGATCACAATATGATCATGCATAGAGAGAGATGAACACATAGCTATCGGTAGAACCCTTAGCCTCGAGGAAGAACTACTCCCTCCTCATCATGGGAATCAGCAACAACGATGGAGATGGTGGTGGAGATCGATGGAGATGGCTCCAGGGGCACTTCCTCGTCCCGGCAGGGTGCCGGAACAGAGACTTTATATCCCCTGAATCTACCCTTCGGTGGCGGCGGCGCTGCGGAACTTTTTGTGGCTAGAGGCTGGATTATTTAGGATTTCTGCATCAGAGGCTTCTTATAGGCGAAAGGGCGATGTCAGAGGGTGGACCAGGGGCCCACACCACCTGGTGGCGTGGCCAGGGGGACCCGCGCCACCACATGGTGTGGCCAGCCCCTGGCCCCTCTCAATATCGTCTTATGGCTCCGTGAGTCTTCCGGTAAAATATCGACTTTGGCTTTTGTCTCGTCCAATTCCGAGAATATTCATTTTCTGGCTTTTCTGGAACCAAAAACAGAAGAAAACAGGCAACTGGCACTATGGCATCTTGTTAATAGGTTAGTCCTAGAAAGTGTATAAAAATACTCCGAAGTGTGGACAAAATATAAGAAAGTAGATAGAAAACAAGCATGGAACATCAAAAATTATAGATACGTTTGCAACGTATCAACATCCCAAAGCTTAACTCCTGCTCGTCCTCGAGTAGGTAAGTGATAAAAAAGAATAATTTTTGAGGTGACATGCACCATCACAATCAAGATCAAACCATTTGCAAAGCATGAAAGCTGGGATCAAAGTACTCTAAACATGAGCATGAAAGATGAAGTTCTAACAATAAGACATAGTAACTATGTTGTAACATGAAAATGTACAAACAAAGATCATGAATAACAATGCATTGAAAGACGTTTGTTTGTTTCACATATAGAAAAGATAGCATAGTGGAACTCAGCTTGTCCCTCATGGAGTAGCAAAACATAAATGCATAGGACACCTTCAAAGTTCATAAGGGTGACTAGATACAAATAGTTCAAGAACAAGCAATATCAACATTATGAATCAATAACCAAGTTTTGGGACAATGCACATTAAACTAAGAATGGCCACTATGCTCTCTCAATAGGTGCATAAAGATAGAAGGTGGAGACTCAATATAAATGTAGAACAAAGGCCCTTCAAAGGGAAGCGGGGATTTCAAGTCTCATAAAGAGCTTCCATAAATTATGGTACTTGTTAGTTTTCAGATCTCTTTGCCCCTATCATAAGCATCTTGAAGTGATTAAGGTTAAAGTGAACAAACTATGGAGTATATGCTTGACAAAGTATAAGTTGGCAATATCATGTCCCTTGAATACAAGGGCCGCTCCTCATGCTACTCAAGTTTAGTTACCGGTAAGTTCTTGTCATAGTAAGTACATGTGTATCATAGAGAACCACCAACGGGGTACCCCTTGCCTGATGATACAGAAGAATCCCCATATCAAAATGACAAGGCAAGCAGACAATAAGCATCTCAACATCTTCTTATTTACCATGGGAAAATGGTGCTTTTTTATCTCTTTCCTATTTTCTCATTTTTTTTCTTTTTCTCAATCTCTATCTCTTTTTATAAGAAGAATGCTTCATAGATTGCTCACCATGGTGATGCTGCAAGTTTCCACCATGATTAGGCATGGCTTAGGCTAGCGGCCCAGGCGTTTCTCTAACACACATACATAACTCCATGGACTTAAAATCTCCCCTTTCATTTGACACCGACGACATCCATAAAAAAAGAGCATGATATCAACTCGGTACAATGTACAAGTGCAATGTTGAAAGCGTTCCCCATGACAGCATGGTTCTGCTAATTCCCAACGTTTAAGTGCAAGCATATACAACATAGATGACACAATGGTTCAAGTTTATTAGGGGCAAGAAAAGTAAAGTGTGCCATCAAGTTCATGAGAGCTTTAATCACTAATTTTCACATAACAAGTTTAATTCAGAAGATAGATAAAAACATGAATATACTTGGAATAACAAATGCTAATAGGTAGGTATGGTGGACTCTTTGGAATAACTTGGTTTTATTTGGAGTTGGATGCATGAGTGGAACTCATACTTGGTATGGAGGCTAGCAAAAGACTGGGAGCGACCAACTAAGAGAGCAATAATGGCCATAATCATGCAAAGCAACAAAACATTATTAATTAAAGCATAAATTGATATTACAAGACGAAAACTAAATGATCATAGAGGCTATGGTGACTTGGTGTAGTCTTAACATGGTGTGATCAAGCGCCAAGTCAACCCAAATAAAGCATTAAAGGAGAATACCACAATATTATGCTTTTATATGCTAAAACAACGCATTATTCTTTCAAGGCACATTAAGCAATCTCAGTTGTTTATAATAAGTCATGCTACAGCAATAATCACTAAGCATAAAGCCAAAACAATATCAAGCATGACATGATAAAGTCTATGTCATAGTCAAAAACAAGCTCCTTTTTACCACTTAAGCATGAACTTTCCTACTCTTTTCTAATCCAAATCAACTTAATTTGAAAACTAGTGCATGAATGAGGGGGTCCAACCAATTTATTCAAGCAAACTAAGTAAACGAAAACTAAAAATGAAAACAAATACGCTCCAAGAACAACACAATTGTGCATGAAACAATAAAAATGAAGTGTTTGGAAGAAACCTGAGATCTTTATTGATGAAGAAGGGGATGCCTTGGGCATCCCCAAGCTTTGATGCTTGTACTTATTGAATATTTCTTGGGATGTCACGGGGTGGAATCCCCAAGCTTGAGCTTGTGTCCATTCTTCATCTTGTTACATCATTCTTCCCCTACACCAAAAAATTTCCTTCATACAAAACTTCACACAATCTTCATTAGCAACATTAGTGCATTCAAAAGATAATAAACCTTTGGGTTTTAGTTTTAAAACAGCAAAACTTTCAATAAAAGCACAAGCTACTATAGCAATTCCCTCAAAAAGCCCAATTCACCAAAAAGTACCCAAAAATAAATCGATAAAGAGGCAAATGCAAATAATGGCAGAAATCTGTCAAAACAAACCAGCAGGTGAAAACCGATTTTTTCGAAGACCTTATGTTACTCAAATCGAAACGTATTGAACTAACGAACGTTAGTTAGCAACCTGGGGGATTTATTCAGAAAATTACAGCTCAATCTGACATATAGAGATTTTTCACGAATTTTTACAGTGAAGCACAAAAATCTGTTTCGGGACAGCGCTTCCCCAAATCTTACTTCCCTCTCATTAGAGGTTATTCTTGGCACGAAAATCAAACAAAAAGGATAAGGAGAGGTTATTAAAGAGGTAATAACTTCTAAGACTGAAATAAAACTTTTGGGTTATCTCCCCATAAGTACTTTCTTTAACGCCTTTAAGTTAGGCATGATAGTTTGAGAAGATGCTCACATAAGAAATATGAATTGAAGTAAGAGAGCATCAAGAAGCAAATTCAAAGCACACTGAAGTCTAACCCACTTCCTATGCATAGGAATCTTGTAAAGAAACAAGTCATGAAAGCACAAAGTAACAAGCATAGGAAAGCAAAACAAGTGCAACTTCAAAACTTTCAACATCAAGAGGGGAACTTAATATTATTGCGACACATAAAACCATGTTTCCCTCTCTCATAATAACTTTTAGTAGCATCATGAATAAAATTAACAATATAACTATCATATAAAACATTCTTATCATGAGCCACATGCATAAAAGAATAAATACTCCCCACATAAACATAGTCATTCTTATTAATTTTAGTGGGAGCAAATTCAACAAAATAGCTATCGTTATTATTCTCATCACCATAATCATCAAATATAGGAGGCATATTGTAATCATAATTAATTTTCTCCTCAATAGCAGGTGGACTGAAAATATCATATTCATCATTGTAATCATCATATATTGGAGGTTTGGTATCATCATAAGCAATAGAATATCTATCTTCTAAAGTTAGGGAAATAAAAAGATCATTTTCATAAAAACTAGCTTCTCCAAGCTGAGACTTTTCCATAGCATTAGCAATAATGATGTCCAAATAATTCATACTAACAACATTGCTATTAGCATGCAAATAAAGTTCCATAAGTTTTTAATTTTATCTTCAAACACTTCATGTCCTAACTCAAGATAAATACTATAAAGCTCTCTAATTTTTTTGTTGTTTTCCATTAAGCCTAACTAGTGAAAATAAAAACAAGAAACAAAAAGATATAATTGCAGAATCTAAAGGAAATAACTTCGAGCACTCACATCGGAGGATGTGAGTACCTTTTACCTTACCTCCCTGGCAACGGCGCCAGAAAATAGCTTGATGTCTATGATACGTTGCAAACGTATCTATAATTTTTTTATGTTCTATCCTTGTTATATATATATATTCTTATGTTTTGTCCACACTTTGGAGTATTTTTATACAATTTCTTGACTTACCTATTAACAAGATGCCACAGTGCCAGTTGTCCGTTTTCTGCTATTTTTGGTTCCAGAAAAGCCAGAAAATGAATATTCTCGGAATTGGACAGGACAAAAGCCAAAGTCAATATTTCACCAAGGGGAACACGGAGCTAGAAGACGAGACAGAGAGGGTCCAGGGGCCGGCCACACCACCTGGCCGTGCGGCCTGGCCCGCGCCTGGGGTTGGAGCATCCGCCTAGGGCACCCGCTCAGCCTCCCCTTTCGCCTATATATCGCCTCCGATACAGAAACCCTAAGTACCCAATCAAAATTCCACGAAAGAGTCTGTAGCCGCCGTCATCTCCATCCCTAGATCGGGAGGGATCTGAAGCTCTTCCCAGCACCCTGCCGGAGGGGAGAATTCAGCCTGGAGGCCTTCTTCATCACCATGACTGCCTCCGGTGTGATGCGTGAGTAGTTCATCTCTAGACTACGGGTCCATGTAGTAGCTAGACGTTCTTCTCCTTTTTGCTACCATGTTTAGATCTTGTGAGCTCCATCATGATCAAGATCATCTATTTGTAATCATACATGTTGTGTTTGCAGGGATCCGATGGATATTGAGATGTTATTTCAGATTGATTATTGATTATATCATGTCTTTGTTATTTGTGATCTTGCATGCTCTCCGTTGTTAGTAGCTATCTTGGCCGAGTAGATGCTAGCAACTCCAAGAGGGAGTATTTATGCTCGATAGTGGGTTCATGCCTCTAGTAATCTAGGGAAGCGACAGAAATCTCTAAGGTACTAGATGTGCTGTTGCTACTAGGGAGAAAACAACAATCCTTTGTTCATAGAACAATCGTATTGTTTACTTTACATGCAATGCTTAATGCAATTATCTGTTGCTTTCAACTTAATACTGGAGGGGGTTCGGATGATAACCTGAAGGTGGATTATTAGTCATAGATGCAGTTGGATTACGGTCTATGTATAATGTTGTAATGCCCAATCAAATCTCATAGGAGTTGACGACCCACAAGAATAGGGGGTGTATCGTAGTATTTTCGAGAAGTGAGAGTGTCGAACCCAACGAGGAGCAGAAGGTATTGGCTAGTGGTATGGATCAGGAATTCTCTGCAAATAATTAACAAACAAATTTTTAGGGGTTTTTGATAATGCAAGTAAATAAAGTACGAGTAAATAAAAGACAATAAGAATAGATGCAGCAAGTGGCCCAATCCTTTATTCAACAAAGGACAAGCTGGTTATATTATTTAAGATGACCAAACGTTCTCGAGGACACACGGGAAGACTATCAAGTGCTTTCGCTTTGTATAGTTGATTAATCTTCTTTAGCTTGCTAAGTGTTGTGTGGGTGAACCTGTGCTAATGTATCGACCTTCCTAGGACTAATACATACTTGTGATTATACCCCTTGCAAACATCCGTAAGTACAAGAAAGTAATTAAGGTAGAAACCTAACCACAACTTTAAACTCTAAGACCCTTACATCCCTTGTGCAATGGTTTCCTAACGGGGGTTTAGGTTTCTGTCACTCCGACAACCCCTACGATTAGTATCCAAATACACAATGCATTCCCCTAGGCCCATATAGGTGAAGTGTCATGTAGTCGACATTCACATGACACCACTAGAAGAAGTACACCACAACTTAAATATCAAACTATTGAATCTTTCTCAACACAATTCCACTACTAACAACATGACTTCTCCCATGTCCTCAAGAACAAAACGCACTACTCACAAGACATCGTATGGATCATGATCAGAGATGGAATAATGATGTATAACAATCTGAACACAAACAATAATTCAATGGTTCCACTCAATAGCATCAACTACAAAGAGTAATCAACACCGGGAAAGTTTCCCCTAAGAACTATGCAAGATTCAACCCAATTGTTACAGCAATATGGAGATGGTGATGATGGTGTTGATGGTGGTGATGATGATGATCCCGATGAAGTCCAGCTTGATGATGGTGTTGATGGCGATGATCTCCCCTCTCCGGGAAGGAATTCCCCCGATAGAAATATGTCTGTTGGAGAGATCTTTCTCTCTCGGTGTTTTCCACCCCGCAGAGGCGGCGGAATCTTTCTGTGGTCGCTCCCGGAGTATTAGGGTTTCGGGAGGATTATATACGCTAGAGGGGAGAGCTGGAGGTGGGCCAGGGCGGCCACACCACCTGGTGGCGCGGCCTAGGCTGGCCCGCGCCAGGGGGTGGTGTGGGCCCCCTGTGGCCCATCTCCGCTCCTCCTTCTGCCAGTCTTCGTTTTCTGGAAAAATAGGATTTTCCATATATTTTCCCAGATTTTCTGATCTTCACGAATTTTGCCTCCAAACAGCACCTTTTCCATCAGAATCCTGACTGCAGCGTTCCATGCTCCAAAAGTCATCAACCATGCAAAAACAGATGAAATAACATAAGTATCACCTCTTAATATGAAATATATCAATGAATAACAGTGAATTATGATATAGAATAGTGATGCAAAATGGACGTATCAAGTGCCTGAAGCTTAGACTTCGCTTGTCCCCAAGCGAAACTGAACTCAATAAACATGACCTCAGGTTTATGGAGTGAAGAGTCGATAAAAAGAATACGGACAAGAAGCATCACATTCATCAATTCAATACATAGATCATAATAGAAGACAACTCACTATTATATAACTTAACTTGCAATAAGTAAAGGAAACACAATATACATAAAGTAAATCATAATTGGTAATGGCAAACTTAGCTCTTGGTCGAAGAATAGTTGATAATTTGCTGGAGTTCACAAATAACTGATTTTCAATGATAGCTTTCAAAGTAGTAGACACTAAGATAAGAGCAAAGTGCAAAACAAGGAACATAAGAAACATGATTGAATAAATCATCATATGAATGAATGAAACACAACAACTCAAAATACTTGCTGAGATAGAAGGGAATAGGTTTACTGACTCAACTAAAAAGTAAAAGAGAGGCCCTTCGCAGAGGGAAGCAGGGATTTAAAGTTTCATAAAGACCTCCCATAAATTATGGTACTTATTAGCTTCCAGCTATCATTGCCTCTATCATAGGCATTGATGACCCACAAGTATAGGGGGTGTATCGCAGTATTTTTGAGGGAAGTGAAACCCAATTTATTGATTCGACACATGGGGAGCCAAAGAATATTTATAAGCCTTAACAACTGAGTTGTCAATTCAGCTACACCTAGAAACAATCTTGCTCACCGCAGTTTATCAGTAGCAACAGTTTTGTAGTAGGAATAGTAAAGTAGCAGCAGTAGTAATAGCAGTAATAGTAGGATTCGAGTGCGGTAGGCATAGGGATGGATGGACGGGCGTTGCATGGACAAGACAATTCACATAGCAATCAGAATATAGGGAAATTGCAGATAAACAAGATAAAGCATCCAAGTATTAGATAATCCTAGGCATGTGTTCCATATATAGTCATACGTGCTCGCAATGAGAACTTGCACAACACCTTTTGTCCTGCCAGCCCGTTTGTAGCGGGGCCTCAAGGGAACTACTGGCAATTAAGGTGCTCCTTTTAATAGAGCACCGTAGCAAAGCATTAACACTCCATGAACACATGTGATCCTCGCATCAAAGCCATTCCCTCTAGTTATCCCGATTGCTGTCACTTTGGGGCCTTTGGTTCTGGACAACAATATGTGTATACAACTTGCAGGTAAGACCATAAACAATACTATCTGGCTCCAAGAGTCTTCTGGTGAAATAGGATTTTGGCTTTTGTCCCGTCCAATTTCGAGAATATTCATTTTCTGGCTTTTCCTGGAACCAAAAACAGCAGAAAATAGGCAGCTGGCACTGTGGCTCTTGTTAATAGGTTAGTCCAAGAAATCATATGAAAAGTACTCCAAAGTGTGGACAAAACATAAGAAAGTAGATAAAACCAAGCATGGAACATCAAAAATTATAGGTACATTTGCAATGTATCAACATCCCCAAGCTTAACTCCTGCTCGTCCTCGAGTAGGCAAGTGATAAAAAGAAAGAATAATTTTTGAGGTGACATGCACCATCATTAACCTGATCAAAGTATTTGTAAAACATTCAAAGCTGGGATCATAGTATTTCAATCATAACATGAAAGACAAGGTTCTAGCAATAAGACAAAGAAACTATGTTGCAACATGAAAAGGCACAAACAAAAGATTCATGAATAACAATGCTTTGCAAGATGTTTGTTTCTTTCACATAAAGAAAACATAGCATAATAGCATTCAGCTTGTCCCTCATAGAGTAACAAATATAAATGCATAGGACACCTTCAAAGTTCATAAGAGTGACTAGATACAAATAGTTTAGAACAAGCAATATCGAGGTATGCATCAATCAACAAGTCTTGGGATAATGCACATAGAACTAAGAATGGCCACTATGCTCTCAAAGTAGGTGCATAAAGGTAGACGGTGGAGACTCAATATATAAGTGGAAGAAAGGCCTTCATAGAAGGAAGTAGGAATTCAAGTTTGATAAAGAGCTTCCAAAAATTATGGTACTTAATAGCTTTCAGCTCTCATTGCCCCTATCATAAGCATCTTGAAGTGATTAAGGTTAAAGTGAACAAACTATGGTGTACATGCTTGACGAAGTATAAGTTAGAAATCTCATGTCCCTTGAATACGAGGGTCGCTCCTCATGCTACTCAAGTTTAGTCACCGGTAAGATCTTGTCATCGTAAGTACATGTGTATCATAGAGAACCGCCAATGGGGTACCCCTTGCCCGATGATACGGAAGAATCCCCATATCAAAATGACAAGGTAAGAAGACAACGAGCATCTCAGAAATCTTCTTATTTACCATGGGAATATGATGCTTTTTTCTCTCTTTCCTATTTTCATAATCTCTTTTTTTTCTTTTATCCTTTTTCTCAATATAGGACTCTTTTTTTATAAGAAGAATGCTTCATAGACAGCTCATTATGGTTACGCTGCATGTTTCCACCATGTCAGCATTGATTAGACCAGCGACCCAGGCGTTTCTCTAACACATATACATAACTCCATGGACTTACAAGATCCCCTTTCATTTCACACCGACGACATGCATATACAAAAGAGCATGATATCAACTAGGTACAAAGTACCCGTGCAATGTTGAAAGCGTTCCCCATGACAGCATGGTTCTGGTAATCCCCAACAAATAAGTGCAAGCATATACAACATAGACGACACAATGGTTCAAGTTTATAAGGGCAAGAAAAGTAAAGTGTGCCATCAAGTTCGTGAGAGCTTTAATCACTAGTTTTCTCATAACAAGTTTAATTCGGAAGGTAAAAAAACATGAATATACTTGGAATAGCATATGCTAGTAGGTAGGTATGGTGGACTCTTTGGAATAACTTGGTTTAGGGAGTTGGATGCATGAGTGGAACTCATACTTGGTTGTGGAGGCTAGCAAAAGACTGGGAGCGACAAACTAAGAGAGCAATAATGGCCATAATCATGCAGAGCGACAACACATCATTGATCAAAGCATAAAGTGATACCACAAGTTGAAAACTAAAGGATCATAAAGGCTATGGTGACTTTGGATAGTCATAACATGGTGTGAGCATGTGCCAAGTCAACCCAAATAAAGCATCAAAGGAGAATACCACTATATTATGCTTTAATATGCTAAAACAACGCATGATTCATCCAAGGCACATTAAGAAATCTCAATTGTTTATAACAAGTCATGCTACAACAAAGAATACTAAGCATAAAGCCAAAACAATATCAAGCATGGCATGACAAAGCATAGGCCACAGTCAAAAACAAGCTCTCTTTACCAATTAAGCATGAACTTTCCTACTCTTTTCCAAACCAAACCAAACTATTTGAAAACCAATGTATGAAAGAGGGGGTCCAACAAATTTATTCAGCAAACTAAGAAAACCAAGCAAACGAAAAACCAAAACAAAAACGAAAAAGAAGACGCTCCAAGAACAACACAACTGTGCATGAAACAATAAAAATGAAGCGTTTGGAAGAAACCTGGGATTTTTATTAATGAAGAAGGGGATGCCTTGGGCATACCCAAGCTTTGACGCTTGTACTTCTTGGATATTTCTTGGGGTGACACGCGTGGCATCCCCAAGCTTGAGCTTTAGTCCATCTTTCATCTCATTACTCATTCCTCCCATACACCTGGAATTTTTCCTTCATACAAAACTTCACACAATCTTTATTAGCAACATTAGTGCACTCAAGATAATAAGTCCTTAGGTTCAGTTCTAACACCAATAACCTTCCATTAAAACACTAGCTACCGAAGCACTTCCCTCAAAAATCTCAATTCCCCAAAAGAACTCAAAAAGGAACCAACAAGAAGCAAATGCAGAAAATGGCAGAAGTTTGTCAAAATAGTCCATCAGGTAAAGACGATTTTTTCTAAGACCTTCTGTTGCTCAAATCAAAACGTGTTGAACTAACGAAAGTTAGATAACAACCTGGGGCAGAAGCACAAAAATTCACGCCTCAAAAAGACGTTCAGAGATTTTACACGAATGTTTACGGTGAAGCACATAAATCTGTTTCAGGACAGCAACTTTCCCAACCATTACTTCTCTCTCATTAGAGGTTACTTTTGGAACAAAAAGCAAATAAAAGGGATAAGGAGCGGTTATTACTAAAGTAATAACTTCCAAGACTCATCTAAAATTTTTGGGTTATCTCCCAATAAGTACTTTTCTTTAACGTCTTTAAGTTAGGCATAAGAATAAAAGTAAACAAAGATAATCATGGTGAAAACATTGTTTTGTTCATTGAAATCCTTTTGTTAACAATGTTGATCAGGTCTTGTTACCAAAACAATTCCATATGAGACAAAACTTTGTATCCCACTAATGATTATGTTACCTCAACCTTGATAGCAATGGTCCCAATCATAATAGTTTCAAATTTTTCTCTTGGTATGGGACAATATATTTCTCCAACTTGAATGCCCTCAACATGTTCAATTGAATTCAAACCATAAGATCTTTCAATAATCTTGGGGAAATAGACGCTGTGTTCCTTGTCATTAACATTAAAGATCACCTTTCCTTGATTACAATTAATAACAACTCCTGCAGTATTAAGAAAAGGTCCGCCAAGAATAATAGACATATTATCATCTTCAGGCATTTCAAGCACAACAAAATCAGTTAATATCAAGCAATTATGAGCCACTTGAACATGTACATCCTCACATATACCAACAGGAATAGTGGTAGATTTATCAGCCAGTTGCAAAGATATATCAGTTGGTATTAATTTTTCTAGGTGAAGCCTCTTATATAGAGAGAAAGGCATAACACTAACTCCAGCTCCCAGATCACACAAAGCAGTTCTAATATAACTATTTTTAATAGAGCAAGGGATAGTTGGAATCCTTGGGTCTCCAAGTTTCTTAGGAACCTTACCATTGAAGGAATAATTAGCAAGCAAAGTAGAAATTTCTTCATTAGGGATCTTCCTTTTATTCGAGACAATATCCTTCATATACTTTGAGTAAGGAGGCAATTTAATAGCATCAGTCAAAGGAATTTGCAAGAATAAAGGTTTCATCCACTCACAAAACTTATTATAGTGTTCATCTTCCTTTGACTTGTGTTTCTTATCAGGGAAAGGCATAGGTTTTTGGACCCAAGGTTCTCTTTCACTACCATGTTTCTTAGCAATAAAATCTTCTTTGGTGTATTTAGTATTCTTAGTGTGGTTTTTAGGTTCTTCTTCAACTTTTTCTTCATTAGGAACTTCATTTTCTTCATTACCACTTTCAGTTTCAGCATCGGAAATAGATATACTATTAGGATCTATAGCAGGTTTAGAGGGTTCTACAATAGTTTTATGTTTCTTTTTCCTTCTCTTACGAGTAGAGCCACTATTTTCAGCTTGTTGAGAATCCTGCTCAATTCTTTTGGGATGCCCCTCAGGATAAAGAGGATCCTGGGTAGCAGCACCACTTCTAGTTCTAATTTCATAAGCATGTTTTTCTTTAGCAGCATTAACTAGTAAGTCTTTCTGCACTTTAACGAGTTGATCTATTTGAGTTTGAACCATTTGAAAGTGTTTAACAATCATTTTAACATCATTAGAGGTTCTTTCCACAATATCCTTCAACTCAACAATAGCTCTAGTGTTTTCTATTAGATGAGTTTGCACCCTTTTATTAAAATTATCTTGCTTAACAATAAAGATATCGAATTCTTCTAAGCATTGATCAGGAGGTTTAGAGTAAGGGATAACACCTTCATCAAAGTGTTGGAGAGAGTGTACCTCGGTAGTGGATGAGTAGGGAATAGGCTTACATAACTCTTAAATAGGAGGTAAATTCTTGACCTCTGCAGCTTTAATTCCTTTCTCCTTAAGACATTTCTTAGCTTCCTTCATCACTTCATCGTTTAATTCAATAACTCCCCTCTTCTTTGATGTTGGAATAGACACTGGTATAGTAGGTTCAGGTACAATTGCTTCAGGTATAGCTTGTTTAGGAGGAGTCCAATCTTCATAATTCTTGCTTATTTTAGCCATTAATTCCTCAACTTCCTTAGGAGTCATATTCCTGAAAACACAATCAGCACAACTATCTAGGTATGTCCTAGATTCTTCGGTTAGTCCATTATAAAATATATCAAGAAACTCATTCTTAGGTAATGGACTTCCAGCCTATGCATGAATCAAAGCACAAAACCTTGCCCAAGATTCAGGCAATACCTCTTTTTCTCCCCGTTTAAAATCAAAAAGTTCCTGCAAAATAGCATGTCTAGCACCAGGAGGAAAATATTTCTGCAGGAAAGTACTAATCAAGCAATCAGGGCTATCAATAGATCCAGGAGGTAAATTACTAAACCAAGTTTTAGCTTCTCCTTTCAGTGAAAAGGGGAAAATCTTAACAACAAAGTAAGTACGCATCTTAATATCATCAGAAAACAAGCCACTCATGGTAGAAAGTTTATTCATATGTGCTACCGCACTTTCATTCTTAGTCCCACAAAAAGGTTCTTTCTCAACAATAGCTATGTAAGATAGATCGAGAGAGAAATCATAATCTTTATCTATAATGTTTATGGGAGAGGAAGCAAACTTAGCAATAGGAGATAATTTGGGTCTAATAGTACGCCTCTCAAGGAGACTCTTAGCAGCGCTCCTATCATGGGTGTTTTTACATTCTTTAATAAATTCATCGGTCATCTCCACATAACCATCTTCAATATCATAACTTTCACTAGACTCAGATGAACTAACAGGTGTGGTAGTGTCTTCATTAGGAGTTTCAGTATTTCTAGCTATAGTTCTAGCAATCATAGCATCTAGGAAAGGACCTAATGAACCACTCTTATCAAGCACAGTAGAAGCAGCATCATAAGTATCAGAAGTTTCAGATTCGGCAGTAATAGCAGTGTGTGTAACATGTGTATGTGGTGGTGTAACGAGCTTACTCATAACAGATGGTGAATCAAGAGCAATAGAGGTGTTCAGAACTGTACCTCTTCTTGTAGTGGATGGTAAAATAGGAACCTTGCCATCACGAGACTTACCCATGATGGATGGATAGCAGCGAACAATAGAGAATCCAAGTGAACTTGATAAATAAAGCTATGCTCCCCAGCAACGGCGCCAGTAAATAGTCTTGATGACCCACAAGTATAGGGTGTGTATCGTAGTATTTTCGAGGGAAGTGAAACCCAGTTTATTGATTCGACACAAGGGGAGCCAAAGAATATTTATAAGCCTCAACAACTGAGTTGTCAATTCAGCTGGACCTGGAAACAATCTTGCTCACAGCAGTTTATCAGTAGCAACAGTTTTGTAGTAGGAATAGTAAAGTAGCAGCAGTAGTAAAGTAAAGATAGCAGTAATAATAGCAATAATAATAGCAGTAACAGTAGGATTCGAGTGCGGTAGGCATAGGGATGGATGGACGGGCGTTGCATGGACAAGACAATTCACATAGCAATCAGAATATAGGGCAATTGCAGATAAACAAGATAAAGCATCCAAGTACTAGATAATCCTAGGCATGTGTTCCATATATAGTCATACGTGCTCGCAATGAGAACTTGCACAACATCTTTTGTCCTGCCAGCCCGTTTGCAGCGGGGCCTCAAGGGAACTACTAGCAATTAAGGTGCTCCTTTTAATAGAGCACCGGAGCAAAGCATTAACACTCCGTGAACACATGTGATCCTCACATCAAAGCCATTCCCTCCGGTTATCCCGATTTCTGTCACTTCGGGGCCATTGGTTCCGGACAACAACGTGTGTATACAACTTGCAGGTAAGACCATAAACAATACTATCATAATGAATCAATAACATGTTCAGATCTGAAATCATGGCACTCGGGCCCTAGTGACAAGCATTAAGCATAACAAGTCGCAACAAAGTCATAAAGCACTAATGAAGATACTAGGCACCATGCCCTAACAATATGATGCCATTACATGAATGATCTCATCCAATCCCTACCATCCCCATAGCCTACAGCGGGGGATTACTCATTCATAGATGGGGGAAACATGGATGGTCGACGGAGAAGTGATGGTGATGATGATGGCGATGATCTCCTCCAATTCCCCGTCCTGGCAGGGTGCCAGAACGGAATTTCTGGAGCTGTTTCGTGGAATCTGGTGGTGGCGGCAGAGCGGAACTCCTTCTGGAAAAACGTCAAACCCCCCAGAGTTTTTAGGTCAGAAGGCTTCTTATAGGCGAAGAGGGAGACCGAGGGGGTGTCTGGGGCGGCCAAACCACCCCCTGGTGCGGCCAGGCCCAGCCCGCGCGGCCAGGTGGTGTGGCTGGGCCCCAGCCCCACTCCGTCTCATATTCTGGCTCCAGGAGTCTTCTCGTGAAATAGGATTTTTGGCTTTTGTCCCGTCCAATTCCAAGAATATTCATTTTCTGGCTTTTCCTGGAACCAAAAACAGCAAAAAAACAGGCAGCTGACACTATGGCTCTTATTAATAGGTTACTCCAAGAAATCATATGAAAAGTACTCCAAAGTGTGGAAAAAACATAAGAAAGTAGATAAAACCAAGCATGGAACATCAAAAATTATAGATACATTTGCAATGTATCAGGCATCTTTAGGTGTTTAAGGTTAAAGTGACATAGCTAAGAGGAGATGCTTAACAAGTTATAAATTGAAGTCCTATGCCCCTTACTTATGAAGACCGAACCTCATGCTACTCAACTTCAGTCACGAGTAAGCTCTTGTCCTTGTAAATACATGTGTATTATTGAGAACCGCCAACAGGGTACCCCTTGCACATGACACAGGGGTTATCCCATAATCAAAATTACAAGGCAAGCAGACAATGAGCATCTCAACGATCTTTTTATTTGCTATTTGCATAGGTTTTTATTGAGGATGCTTCATAGAATGCTCACTATAGTTATGCTGCAAGTTTCCACCATGATTAGGCATGGCTTAGGCTAGCGGCCCAGGCGTTTCTCTAACACACATATAAACTCCATGATCCGACAAGTTCCCCTTTTATTTCACACCGCCGGGATCCATATACAAAAGAATCATGATATCAACGAGGTATAAAGTACCAGTGCAATGTTGAAAGCGTTCCCCATGATACATGGTTCTGCTAACTTCAACTTATAAAGCGCAAGCATATAAGCAACAAAGATGGACACAATGGTTCAAGTTTATTAAGTGCAAGAAAATAAAGTGTGCCATCAAGTTCGTGAGAGCTTTAATCACTAATTTTCACATAACAAGTTTAATTTGGAAGGTAGATAAAGACAAGAATTTACTTGGAATAGCAATAGTGCTAATAGGTAGGTATGGTGGACACAAATGGCAGAGGTTTTTGGCTTAAGGAATGGATGCACGAGAAGAATTCCCTCTCAGTACAGGTTTTTAGCTAGCAAGGCTGGGTAGCAAGTATAAGAGTTGAAGGAAACAAACAAAAATACAAGTGATAAAAAACAAACATGCACTCTTCCTTGAAAGCACAAAAGATCTTAACTAGAGAATACTAAACTTATGAGCAAATCAAGAAAGAAAGATGATGAAATTATATTTCTTTAGAGTACTTCTATCGTTTTCACTTAACTCTCAAAAATAGTGTTGCTACTGACCAAGCCAGGTTCGCCAAAACCAACTAAATTAACTCAATGATCCCAAAGTGATACCAATACTAACAAGAAGATCGATCATATAACCACGAATTGAAAACTAAAATAAAATATGCAAAAGAGTAAATGATAGAACTTCTCATTAATATTCTAGAATGGATACTCACACCAAGGGATACATATCTAACGAGAGAGGGGACACTTCCATAATGCAAACCATCCTATACAATAACTTCTATATTCATGATATGACTCTACTAAAAAGGTAAAAAGATAGAAGATAGTGATATGATACCGCGGCACTCCCCCATGCTTGGAACAAACCAAGGGGATGCCAAACCTGATGATGAATTACTCCTTTGGTGGTGGTGGTGGTATTCTCTCATCATTGTTCGACTTCCAGGGTAAAGGCTCCCCATCAACAAAGGACATCATGGTCTCCAGCATCCCGAAACTTGCAACAACACTTATGCGTTTAAACCTAACCTCGTACTCACGGTTTTGATTTTGAATGTCGTAGAGTTGTGCTTGCAATTCGTTGGTTGTTTGGCGGAGTGAGAGGACTTCATCCTTGAGCTCACCAGTTTCCTTTTGGTGCTCGGTGATGAGTTCAGAACAAATCTTATGGATGATATCCACTTTGCGGTCCGCCATCTTCTTGTACCTAAAGACTTCTTGCTCCAGTGCTTCCATCCTGTCCTCCAGACTTCCTTCACCTTTAGGGTCTTGAACATCTTTTATCCGTACCTCCCCATCTTCAAACAACAACTCCTTGGGTTGAATCTTCAACTCTCTCATGTATGAGTTGATGATATCCGCTGAGGAATCTTCCTTGGTTGATCCATAGGAAGACATTGTGACTCCAAATCTGGGACCCTACCTGTCAGAAACAGATCGAAACAAAAACACGACGAGAACACGATATACGAACCTCGGGGGATCCAGGGGATTATATATTACGAAGTTTCACAACAAAAGGAAGGTACTAGGAGAAAACGGGTCGGGGAAGGAGTCCGAGGTGGCCACACCACCTGGTGGCGTGGCCAGAGGTGGACCCGCGCCAGGGGGTGGTGTGAGCCACCCTAGCTCCATTTCCGTCCCTCTTTCACTTCGTAACTTTCCTTGTTGGATAAAAACTGCAAAAATATAACTAGACAGATCTTTCGCGGAACTTTTCTTACCAGAACTTGTTACCTATTCTAAAACAGACTCTGCAGGTCTCTAAATTTGGTCTTTGATAAATTTTTCTGGAGTTATAACTTGAAAAGCATCAACATCTTCATTATAAGAATCCCCAACAATGTAGTGCTTAAGTCGCTGCCCATTCACCACTCGTGTAGTGTTATCTTTTAAAGAAGAAATCTTTATTTCTCCTAAGTGGTACACTTCTTCAATAACGAAAGGTCCTTCCCATTTTGACAGTAGTTTTCCTACAA
Source organism: Avena sativa (assembly GCA_916181665.1). Taxonomy (NCBI): domain Eukaryota; kingdom Viridiplantae; phylum Streptophyta; class Magnoliopsida; order Poales; family Poaceae; genus Avena; species Avena sativa. The sequence continues at coordinate 694,186,754 of OV702289.1, forward strand.
AAAATCTAAGACGAGACCTATACAATAGAACTTTCTCGCCAACATGGAATTCTCTCTTAAGTATTCACTTGTCATGCCATGTTTTAACTTTTTCCTTAAAGAGCCTAGCATTCTCATATGCTTCACTCCTCCATTCATCTAAAGAACTTAAGTAAAATAATCTTTTTTCACCAGCAAGCTTACAATCTCTATTGAGTTCTTTAACTGCCCAATAAGCTTCGTGTTCTAATTCTAAAGGTAGGTGACAAGCTTTCCCATAAACCATTTTATAAGAAGACATCCCCATGGGGTTTTTTATAGGCAGTCCTATAAGCCCATAAAGCATCATTCAACTATTTAGCCCAGTTTTTTGTAGATCTATTAACAGTCTTTTGCAAGATGGATTTAATTTCTCTATTTGATAACTCTACTTGCCCACTAGTTTGGGGGTGATAAGCTGAAGCAATTCTATGATTAACATCATATTTAGCAAGGGTCTTTCTAAAACCACCATGAATGAAATGAGAACCTCCATCAGTCATGAGATACCTAGGCACTCCAAACCTAGGAAAGATAACATCCTTAAGCATTTTTAGAGAGGTCTCCTCTTCAGCATTCTTCGTAGGGATGGCTTCTACCCACTCAGTAACATAATCAACGGCAACAAGAATATGAGTATAACCTTTCGAGGGAGGAAAAGGACCCGTAAAGTCAAATCCCCAGCAACCAAAGGGTTCAATAACTAGAGAGTAGTTCATAGGCATTTCGTTGCATCTAGAAATATTACCAACACGCTAACACTCATCACAAGATAAAATAAATTTTCTTGCATCTTTAAAAAGGGTAGGCCAGTAGAAACCTGATTGTAGCACCTTTTGCACGGTTCTATCTCCTGCATTATGTCCTCCATAAGCACTACCATGACATTTACGCAATATCTCCTTTTGTTCATATAATGGAAAACATCTTCGCATAATACCATCCACTCCTTCTTTATATAAGTGTGGGTCATCCCAAAAATAATGCCTCAAATCGTAAAAGAACTTCATTCTTTGCTGAGCTGTGAAAGTTGGAGGCAAATACTTGGAGACAATGAAGTTAGCATAATCAGCATACGAAGGGCTCCCTCACGAGCTCACCCCTACTGCAGCCAACTGTTCATTTGGGAAGCTATCATTAACATGCATAGGATCAAAAGAGATGTTTTCCAATCGAGATAAATTATCAGCTACAGGATTTTCAGCACCTTTCCTATGTATAATATGTAGATCAAACTCTTGTAAGAGCAACACTCATGTAATAAGCCTAGGCTTAGCATCCTTCTTCGTCATAAGGTACTTAACAACAGCATGATCAGTATGAATGGTGACTTTTGAGTCCACAATATAAGGTCTAAACTTATCACAAGCAAAAACGACAGATAGGAATTATTTTTCAGTAGTAGCATAATTCCTTTGAGCAGCATCAAGAGTCTTACTAGCATAATGAATAACGTTTAACTTTTTATCAATTCGTTGCCCAAGGACAGGACCTACAGCAAAATCACTAGCATCACACATTATTTCAAAGGGTAAACTCCAATCAGGTGGTTGAATGATAGGAGCTGTAGTTAAAGACTTCTTAAGAGTTTCAAAAGCTTCCTTACAATCATCATAAAAAACAAAGGGTGCATCCTTTTGAAGAAGATTAATGAGGGGTTTTGATATCTTAGAGAAATCTTTCATAAACCTTCTATAGAAACCAGCATGTCTGAGGATACTACGAATACCTTTGATGTCTCTTGGGCAAGGCATTTTATCAATTGCCTCAACTTTAGCTCTATCCACCTCTATGCCTCTTTCGGACACCTTATGCCCAAGGATAACCCCTTCATTAACCATGAAGTGGCATTTCTCCTAATTAAGAACAAGATTAGTTTCTTCACACCTCTGCAAAACTTTATCAAGGTTGTGCAGACAATTATCAAAAGAAGTTCCATAGACGGAGAAGTCATCCATGAACACTTCCACAATTTCCTCACAAAAACCATGAAAGATAGCAGACATGCATCTTTGAAAAGTAGCAGGAGCATTACATAAACCAAAAGGCATACGTCTATAAGCATAGGTTCCGTAAGGGCATGTAAAAGTAGTTTTTCTTGATCTTGTTGTTTAACAACAATTTGAGAGAAACCAGAATATCCATCAAGAAAACAAAAATGGGTCTTTTTAGACAACCTTTCTAACATTTGATCAATAAAAGGAAGCGGGTAATGATCTTTCTTAGTAACTTTATTAACTTTCCTGAAATCAATGCACATCCTATATCCCACTACTATTCTTTGCAGAATAAGCTCATCATTATCATTAGGAACAACGGTAATTCCTCCTTTTTTAGGAACACAATGAACAGGACTAACCCATTCACTATCAGCAACAGGGTAAATAATACCAGCGTCAAGGAGTTTTAATACCTCATTTCTTACCACTTCTTTCATCTTAGGATTTAGACGTCGTTGGTGCTCTACTACTGGCTTTGCATCTGGTTCTATATTGATAGCATGCTGACATATAGTAGGAGAAATCCCTTTTAAATCATCCAGAGTATAGCCCATAGCCCCTTGGTGTTTCTTCAAAACCTCCAATAATCGTTCCTCTTCCTTCCCTGAAAGTTTAGAGCTAATAATAATAGGATATATCTTTTTATCATCAATGTAAGAATATTTAAGATCGTCAGGGAGAGGTTTTAGATCGAAGACCGGATCCTTTTTAGGTGGCAATGTGGTACCCAAGTCTTCTATAGGCAAGTTATGCTTAAGCATCTTTGGTTGACGATGGAGAATCTCGTCAATCTCATTCCTTTCTTCCATGAAGATCTCACTTTTGTGGTCTTCCATAAATTGCTGCAAAGCATTGTTAGGAGCAAGAGAAATAGATGCAAGTTGTTCAACTCGAAAATCCTCATTATGGGTTTCATTTTGATAAGGTTCTTTAGTAAATTTCGAAAAATTAAACTCATAAGATTCCCCATCAAACTTAGTCAAGATTTTCTCCCTTTTGCAATCTATAATAGCTCCACAAGTACTCAAGAAAGGTCTACCAAAAATGATGGGATAATTTTTACTAGCAGCTGAACCAAGTACTAGAAAATCAGCAGGATACTTAATATTACCACAAAGAACTTCTACATCCCGCACAATACTAATTGGAGAGATGGTTTCTCTATTAGCAAGGTGAATAACTACATCAATTTCTTCCAACTCGCAGGGACTGATTTCATGCATAATTTATTTATAAAGCTCATAAGAAATAGCACTTGAACTTGCACCAATATCACACAAACCATAATAGCAATGATCACCAATTCTAACAGAAAGCACAGTGACACTAGCCTTTTTAGTTCTATTGGGATGTGAGAAAATATTAGAAGCGTCCTCACAAAATACTATGTGCCCATCTTCTACACTTTTAGTGATAAGATCTTTAACAATTGCTACAACAGGTTCAATGTTTATTTGTTCATCAGGTTTTATAGTTCTCTTTTCACTTTTAGTGATTACACTAGTTATCATAGGATGATCCTTTACCTTATATGGGAAGGGTATCTTCTCGATATAAGGTTCTGGTAAGATGTGATCAATAGTGCAATACTCAGTACTCCCAACAGGAACACAGTCAACATTATCTTTATAAGGTGCATGGTACTTGCTCCATCCCCTTTTTGGGATTTCAATATAAGAAGCAAAAGCCTTAAAACAATTTGTAATAACTTGTAAATCAGTGATACATTGCAAGTCAGTGATACATTGCAAATGAATATATATAATTTGAAGTACTTTTCATATGATTTTTGAAAGTCAGTGAAACATTGCCAGTTACTAATATTTTATGTTCCATGCAAAAGCCTTAAAACCATAAGCATTACTAATATTTTGAAAGTCAGTGATACATTGCAAATGTATCTATAATTTTTTATGTTCCATGCTTGGTTTTATCTACTTTCTTGTGTTTTGTCCACACTTTGGAGTACTTTTCATATGATTTCTTGGACTAACCTATTAACAAGAGCCACAGTGCCAGCTGCATGTTTTCTGCTGTTTTTGGTTTTAGGAAGTCAGAAAATGAATATTCTCGGAATTGGACAGGACAAAAGCCAAAGTCACTATTTTACCGAGGGACACATGGAGCCAGAATACGAGACGGGGAGGGGCTGGGGCCTGGCCACACCACCTGGCCGCGCGGCCAGGCCTGGCCCGCGCCAGGGGTGGTCTGGCCGCCCCAGGCACCCCCTCGGCCTCTCCTTCTGCCTATATATTTCCTCCGATACCAAAACCCTAAGTACTTGATCAAAATTCCACGAAAGAGTCTTTAGCCACCGTCATCTCCATCCCTAGACCAGGATGGATCTGAAGCTCTTCCCGGCACCTTGTCGGAGAGGGGAATTCACCCTGGAGGCCTTCTTCATCATCATGCAAGCCTCCGGTGTGATGCGTGAGTAGTTCATCTCTGTACTACGGGTCCATGTAGTAGCTGGATGGCTGGTTCTCCTCCTTTGTGCTTTCATGTCTAGATCTTGTGAGCTCCGTTCATGATCAAGATCATCTATTTGTAATTCTGCATGTTGTGTTTGCGGGGATCCAATGGATATTGATATGCTATTTCAGATTGATTATTGATTCTATCATGTCTTTATTATTTGTGATCTTGCATGCTTTCCGTTGTTAGTAGATATCTTGGCCAAGTAGATGCTAGCAACTCCAAGAGTTAGTATTTATGCTCGATAGTGGGTTCATGCCTCTAGTAATCTGGGGAAGTGACAGAAATCTCTAAGGTACTAGATGTGCTCTTGCTACTAGGGAGAAAACAACAATCCTTTGTTCATAGAACAATCGTATTGGTTACTTTACACGCAATTCATAAAGCAATAATATGTTGCTTGCAACTTAATACTGGAGGGGGTTCAGATGATAACCTGAAGGTGGATTATTAGTCATAGATGTAGTTGGATGCCGGTCTATGTATAATGTTGTAATGCCCAATCAAGTCTCAAAGGAGTCAAGATGATTAGTATGTGCTTGTATGCTTTCTCTATGTTTGTCAATTGCCCTGCTGTAATTTGTTCACCCAGCATGTTATCTATCTTAAGGAGAGCCACCTCTAGTGAACTATGGACCCCGGTCCTTTCTTTCACATTCAATCTACAAATTGTTTACTAATTTGTGTTTACTTTCTGCAAACTATTACTTCCTTACATTCGATACGTTTAATCCTTTGTTTTGAGCAAAACCGGTTAGATTTGTAACCTCATCGCAAGTTGGGGGCAAAGTTCTATGGTTGTGTTGTGCAGGTCTCCACGTTGCTACTAGCATCGGTAGTGCGCCCTGCCAAGGCTCAGCTAGCAACACCTTTGGGGTGTTTCCTTGCTCCTACTTGTTTGATTAAACCTTGGTTTCGTACTGAGGGAAAACTTGCTGTTGTGCTCATCATACCTTCCTCTTGGGGTTCCCCAACGAGCTCGATATATTTGGGGCCATCAAGCTACTTTTCTAGCGCCATTGCCGGGGAGTCAAGGACATCTTCACAAGGGGAGTCCCTCATAACCAATCTCTTTACTTTGTTTTTTTTTCTTAGTTTACTTTTGTTTTGTTTGCTTGTTTCTTTATCAAAAACACAAAAAAAAATAGTTTTACAAGTTTGCTTTATTTATTGAAAACACAAAAAATTAGTCTCTATCTTAAGTTGCCTTTATGTCTAGCATTGCTCCAATCACTATGTCACCAGAGGAAATGATTTTAACTTTTAAACAAGGAATTGAAGATAGTTTCAAGGAAGCTTGGTCTAGAATCTCTGATCTTTATGAAAAAACTGAGCCTAAAATGACTCAAAACTTGTTCCTTAGCAGTTTCTACCTTGGAGTTTCTCTTTGCTATGGATATGCTTTAGATGCTATTGTGGGAGGAGATTTTCTCCAATGCAATGAAGATGATGCTGTTAATGCCATAAAGAAATTGGTCTTTACTTACAACTTGCCTAGCAAAACTGATATTTCTTTCACAAACATATTTGCTAGATTGAACACTCTTGAGACCAACACTTCTAGTTTTAAAGATTGCTATAATACGCTTAGGGAGCATCACAACTATGTCCTAATAAACTTTGAACCCTCCGAATGGCTTTCCACAGTAAAGATTGTTATAAACAATGAAACTTTTCATGCTCGCTGTGATATCATGTCTGAATTTTGTCTTATGCCCAAAGATATTTATGAGTCTTTGAATCTTTGGGGGCTTTCTGAAGGAGGAAAATAAATATCTCTTGCTAATAATGCTACAATATTTCCTATTGGAAGCTGAAGGAGTGTTTACAAAGATCCTTGGGAAAATGATTTCTACTGATTATCTTGTTATTGAATGTGCAGGAAAAGGACAAATTACGCTTGGAAGGTCCCTATTAGAACTCCTTGGAGCAATAATAGATGTGGGAAACGGGACCATGAACCTTGATTCTCCACCAAACAATCATATTTTCCCCAAGGTTAAGAATAAAATTAAGAGAGGTAAGGGCAAGAAATTTGGTTTTAATGCTTCTTCATTTGATAACACTTGATTCTTTTTCTTGCTTCTTATGCCTAACTTAAAGATGTTAAAGAAAAGTACTTATTGAGAGATAACCCAAAAGTTTTAGATGAGTTTTGGAAGTTATTACATCAGTAATAACCACTCCTTATCCTTTTTATTTGCTTTTTGTGCCAAGAGTAACCTCTAATGAGAGAGAAGTAATGATTGGGAAAGTTGCTGTCCCGAAACAGATTTCTGTGCTTCACCGTAAAAATTCGTGTAAAATATCTGTACGTCCTTTTGAGGTGTGAATTTTTGTGCTTCTGCCCCAGGTTGTTATCTAACTTTAGTTAGTTCAACACTTTTTGACTTGAGCAACAGAAGGTCTTCGAAAAAATTCGTCTTTACCTGCTGGTCTGTTTTGATAGATTTCTGCCATTTTCTGCAGTTGCTTCTTGTTGGTTCCTTTTTAAGTTCTTTTGGGGAATTGAGATTTTTAAGGGAAGTGCTACAGTATCTTGTGTTTTAGTGGAAGTTTTATTGGTGTTAGAACTGAACCTAAAGACTTATTATCTTGAGTGCACTAATGTTGCTAATAAAGATTGTGTGAAGTTTTGTATGAAGGAAAAATTTCAGGTGTATGAAACGAATGAGTAATGAGATGAAGGATGGACTAAAGCTCAAGCTTGGGGATGCCACGCGTGTCACCCAAAGAAATATCCAAGAAGTACAAGCGTCAAGGCTTGGGGATGCCCAATGCGTCCCCTTCTTTATCAATAAAAATCTCAGGTTCCTTCCAAACGCTTTATTTTTATTGTTTCATGCACAATTGTGTTGTTCTTGGAGCATCTTATTTTTCGTTTTCGTTTTTTTCGTTTGCTTTGTTTGCTTAGTTTGCTGAATAAATTGGTTGGACCCCCTCTTTCATACATTGGTTTTCAAATAGTTTGGTTTCGATTGGAAAAAGAGTAGGAAAGTTCATGCTTAAGTGGTAAAGACAGCTTGTTTTTGACTGTGGCCTATGCTTTGTCATGCCATGCTTGATATTGTTTTGGATTTATGCTTAGTATTTTTTGCTGTAGCATGACTTGTTATAAACAATTGAGATTGCTTAATGTGCCTTGGATGAATCATGCGTTGTTTTAGCATATTAACGCATAGTATTATTGTATTCTCCTTTGATGCTTTATTTGGGTTGACTTGGCGCATGCTCACACCATGTTATGACTATCCCAAGTCACCATAGCCTTTATGATCCTTTATTTTTCAACTTGTAGTATCACTTTATGCTTTGATCAATCATGTTTTGTCGCTCTGCAAGATTATGGCCATTATTGCTCTCTTAGTTTGTCGCTCCCAGTCTTTTGCTAGCCTCCGCAACCAAGTATGAGTTCCACTCATGCATCCAACTCCCTAAACCAAGCTATACCAAAGAGTCCACCGTACCTACCTACTAGCTTAAGCTATTCCAAGTATATTCATGTTTTTGTTTACCTTCCAAATTAAACTTGTTATGAGAAAACTAGTGATTAAAGCTCTCACGAACTTGATGGCACACTTTACTTTTCTTGCCCTTAATAAACTTGAACCATTGTGTCGTCTATGTTGTATATGCTTGCACTTATTTGTTGGGGATTAGGAGAACCATGTTGTCATGGGGAATGCTTTCAACATTGCACTGGTACTTTGTACCTAGTTGATATCATGCTCTTTTGTCTATGGATGTCGTCGGTGTGAAATGAAAGGGGATCTTGTAAGTCCATGGAGTTATGTATATGTGTTAGAGAAACGCCTGGGCTGCTGGTCTAATCCATGCTGATATGGTGGAAACCTGCAGCGTAACCATAATGAGCTGTCTATGAAGCATTCTTCTTATAAAAAAAGAGTCCTATATTAAGAAAAAAAATAGAAAAGAAAAAAAGATTATGAAAAGAGGAAAGAGAGAAAAAAGCACCATATTCCCATGGTAAATAAGAAGATTGCTGAGATGCTCGTTGTTTGCTTGCCTTGTCATTTTGATATGGGGATTCTTCCGTATCATCGGGCAAGGGGTACCCCGTTGGCGGTTCTCTATGATACACATGTACTTACGATGACAAGAACTTATCAGTGACTAAACTTGAGTAGCATGAGGAGCGGCCCTCGTATTCAAGGGACATGAGATTTCTAACTTATACTTCGTCAAGCATGTACACCATAGTTTGTTCACTTTAACCTTAATCACTTCAAGATGCTTATGATAGGGGCAATGAGATCTGAAAGCTATAAGAACCATAATTTTTGGAAGCTCTTTATGAAACTTGAATCTCTGCTTCCTTCTATGGAGGCCTTTCTGTAGGGGTTCCGCGTATAAAAACAATAAATTTTATTCTACGCCCCTGAACCCTTGAAGCTGCCAGGACCTATCTATTAGTAATACAGTAATGGGAGGGGCTTTTCGCGAACTTACCCTCGAAGACCGAAAAGCGTGGTTGATGTAGACGAGCCGAAGCTGACCTCAAGGTCGTGATGAAGTCCTTGCGCTCCTTCTGGCTCCAACGACTTGAGTGCCTCAAGTGTGACACCTCATGGAGAGTTACACACGTCCGGTGCCTGACGATGACTCCTGCTTCCCCGGTCCAGCAGTAGTTGCGGAAGTAGAGCTCCCGGATCCGAATCCCGCAGCGCGACGGCGCTCCGCGTTGAAGATGTCTCTCGCTCGCGCAGTCCAGACTTGGGACCATGGTCACGAGAGAGAGAGGGGAGAGAGAAAATATCAATTGGAGGTCCTCCCAAAAGTGGGGAGACCTTTATTGATTATTGGTGTATTTTTCTAGGCCAAATACCCCACTTTATATAGGGGGAGGGGAGGTACTACCTCCCCCAAAGTCCCAGGGTGGGACTAAAGGAGAGGAGGGGTTGGGGAGGCCGCCGGCCAGCCCCTAGTGGGCACCACGGGGGGGCTAGGCCCAACCGGCCAGCCCCCTTGGCCCCTCTCCCTCTCTCCTTTCCCCTAATGGGCCCTCTCCCTCCGGAATTGGCCCATTAAGCCTTTTTTGACCTTTAATTGATTTTCTATTTATTAAATAATTATGAATAAATGATTAAATAAATATTTAACATTCATTCACACATTATCTAATCTCCGTGGCCATGGAACACCTTCCACCTCCACTCCGGACATCCTCCGGACTTACCGAAACCCTTCCGGTTTTCTTCCTTCTTTTCTTCGGTGATTCTACCGATCCTATAAACACTCTCTAAGCATCATCAAGCCCTTAAGCGTGATACCCCACGGTTCGGGAACACTCCAGACATGGTCGGGACACTCCCGCACCAATGATCGATAGAGGGACCTCGATGGCCATGTGACCCCTGTGCGTTCCATGAAGATCTTTCGTCGTTTGAACCGGGACAGTCGTGTCTTATTCCCTTTGTCACTCGATACTTGCATTGACCGAGATATGATCAATGACATCACCATGTCGTGTTCAATCTCGTTACTGAACAATGCTACTTGACTCGTTCCGACAAGTGATATCCCCGTGATCTAATCACACGCTACGCAGCTATTGGATATAACTTCTCCGAGTGGGCCCTTGAGTATCTTCCCGTCACATGGACGGACAAATCCCGCTCTTGACATATATTGCCTCTACGGTTTCCTCCGAATACCTGAACACACCTTTATAACCACCGTTTTTCTAGATGGCGTTTGATGCTATCTAAGCACTCTCGGGAGACAATGATTGATATAGCCTCACGGTCTAAGGAATAGTCTACGAGGATCCATTTCTGATCATCATAACTTGAACTTCGTGACATGATCGGGTCACGATGTTTAGGTTGGGTATTGGTTCATCATATCATTCTCAGAATGAGATGACCTCATTTCCAACTGGCATAAATGCCACATGATTAGGAAACATGATCATCTGTTGACCAATGAACCAGTGACTAGAGTTTCACTGGGAACCCCTGGTTGTTTGTATATCACACGTGTATTGATGTTTCCACTCAATATAGTTATAGCATGATATAAAACTTAATCATAAACTATATGAAATATGATAATAGTCCTTACTACTATTTGTCTCTAGGGCATATTTCCAACAGTCTCCCACTTGCACTAGAGTACAAATACACTAGCTGCATTTGTTCTTAATCATTGGCACCATATACCCGGTACCATGAACATGCTTGCTCATGGAAGAGGTTGAGTCTTGGGTCTGTACTTTACAGTCCCAAATCCTTTGCAACTTACTAATGTCACCTTGATTGACATTAATACTTTATCATCACATGATAGCATCTGTGTGTATGCATTGTTGCCATGGCAGCAGAACGAGGCCTGATTCCAGGAGCCTACAGTGACGTTAGATCAACCTCGAGGGATTTCTCATGGGCACTGTGCCCTGGGACACATCATTCTACATTAAAAGCGGACTAGCCCCGCCATAACATTATACAACACTTTAGATGGTACCCTTATCTATTATTATAAATGTATTCATCGAAACTCCCGTGCACTCTGTGCAACTTTCGATGTTTTGTTCACCTTGCTTCCTACTTGACTTTAATTGGTATCTACAGGAGTTTCCAACATATTCCCTTATAACACAACTCTTTATGCTTTAAGATATGTTATCCTTTATGGATTTGGAAAATATGTTCACAGTTCTCTAATAGACACTGCAGACAAACTTAGCTCAACGTTATGTGATTCAGACTTAATCACTTTCAAACGTTCCTTATTTGGATCACATATTATGCTAAGTTATCATCATGGTTTACTAAGACAGAACCCATGTCTCAACATAGTGGATGACGATCATCCTTTTCTTTCTTTCAACCATTGATGTTAAACTTAATGCTATTCCTAATTTGGGTTATTAAGGACAGGTTCCTTAATTAACTTCTATTCTGAAACGCTTTTTAGAATCCCTTAAGGAATACATAATATCATAATACGATTATTATCAACTTCTACATCTTATAAATCATTATTTATAAGTATTTGCGCTTTCATCCTTAACACGCTTAAGAATTACTCCTATAAGCTGCCACTCAAAAATATGTCAATCACATATTGTTTTAGGAAGACTTTCATAGCTCCCACTCAATTATATGCAAATTGCATATCTCCTTACTATTTTGAACAACTTCAAAATCTTTTGATCAAATATCAAACTTGGAGTTTTACTATGAGATACTAGTACTTTACTAGTTATAAATCCACTAGACATTTAGCATACATTAATCAAATTCATTTGAATTTCTCCAATACTTGAAAAATTGCGCTTTTGTCATTCACCCCCTTTTCTACTATGGCTTTGCAGTCATTTGGGAAAATTCCAAGTAATCCCTTTACTTGTGAAATTCAGCAATGAATTGCTTTCTAATCTCAAGGGAATTTTACTTCTAGGATTTCTCATAATTTAGTTTACCATTATTTCCTTGTAGTTTGTAGGTATGTCATATTCCAAAAATCATGACAAGTGATTCACAAATGTCTCCATACAAGATATGGATTTACATTTTGAATCCTACTTTATGCAGTGAAAAACAATAGTGGAGGGAAACACACAATGATCAAAATCATTGATTCTTTCCTTCTGTGAAGAGAATCGTTCAGGAACGTTGTCCGTTGCACTTCTCAACACTCTGATGCAGGGTTTTGAATCCTCATCGTATTTTTCACTAATTTCCATTTGCTTCATAATTGAGAAACATCACTAGAAGTGAGCTTTCTCAAGTATGTACCAAAATCCAAGCAATACGAATCTTGCTTTCCTTTTGGTTTGAGCTATGGGTTTCGTATTCAAAGTTTCCAATGAATACACTACAAGGACTTATTCGCTATTGTTTTGGTTATATCGAATAACCCCAAAACTTTCACGAATTCAAATGGTTTACTACATTCTAATTGAGTGCTAACTATTTCTAATGGTCTCTACATCTATACTACAACGATTTATTTGGTGCCTTCTATTCAACCCCCTTTGATATCTAATATCACATTGTGATGCTTTGCATTCTGACGTTTCAGAACGCTTTGCATTTAACAATTACTTTTATGCCATTCTTGTAAGTTCGAATTTCATCACTATTGATCAAATCACAGCAATTTGATTCTCTTTCATATTTATACCCCTTTTATTGATGAAACACTTTGATCAAATCAAATAGTTTCATATTCATGTTTCCTTTGGCAAACTACTTTGCACATTTAAACAATCATATAATGATAATTACCATTTTCGTTAAAACACAATACATCGAATATGTATTTACTTTCAACAATTCATTAAACACTTTGTATTCAAGTAATACACGGTGTTCAAGTTATTTTGCCGAACTTAGGCATGATTTATATGTGACAAGAAATCGAATGACTTTCACATATTATCACATAACTTTGAATTTAAACAATGGTTTCATGCATCAATGAAATATCATTAAGTTGGGTATTTTTAAACAAGGCATTTTAATGTTTTATAAATGTTCATACATTATCAATTAGTTTCAAACAACGAGGATAATTCACACATAATCAAACAAGATATGAACACGAATACAAATCATTCATAAAAGCAGAACAACTGTTTGTTACAAACTCATATGAATAACCGTCTCACGAAGTGTGAGACACACTAAAGAAGTTCACAATCTCTTGATTACATTAATCATCCTAAAACACAAACTAAGTGATAAATGTCGAGGGAGAGTGTCGCCGGCCATCATCATCATGCTCGCCATCAACATGCAACCTCACCTCCTCTCTAGCAAGCACCTCTCATGCAGAAGGACCTGTTTTCACCAAAACAGAACAAGTATCAGATATACTTAACACTGCAATGTGTTTGCAAGATTATAACATTTATAAAACTGTATAGCAAATATATACCTTTGTCGTTGACGACCTGAGCGACATCTGGTTCAACCAACACATTCCTGAGATGTGTCATGAACCGGTGGAACTCCATTTCCGTGTCGCCCCTCATTACGCAAGTCCTGACTTGTGCTTGGTAGCTTGGTGGCAGCGACTACAACACACCAACATTTGCAAAAGAGCCTGTAATCCAGACGTCCAGGAAGTATGCTGGCCTCATGTACACATCATGCATGTGCTACGAGTGGTTATCCAGTGACGAATTCTCCTCCATCTTAATGGAGAGGAAGTCTCCCATCAACTCATGCTCCCAAATGCGTGTCTGATCCACGAAATGTGTCCTAAGCTGTAGCATCACCGAACGAGGGTTGACATCACCCACGAAAGGCCAAAGCTCGTCCACCATTCCGAAACGCATCACAACCGAAATATAGGAGGCCATCTCCCGACGGATATAGCAGTCTTTTTGCTCCTCTGGGGTCTCAAGGTCTATGGATGGATCTAAATCCATCCCGTCGAGTATGTAGTCAACCATGTCGTTCTCACTAAGGAGAACATGGAGACTGGCCACCCAAATGGAGAAGTTCGATCCATCTAATCTGAGCTTCTCTCCTTCTAACCATTCAATTGTCAACATGAAAGAGCCCATCTACATTTATAATTGCAAAAGTAATTTAGACTAAGTTTATAATTAAATGAGTTAATAATAACTCCACTCAGAAACACCTATCCCCAAAAGGGTTCCTAGTGATAACACGACCCCTATCAGCCACATCTCCCCCGATAATCATGGCCATCAATGTGGGTTCAAGGGTGGACGCTAAACGTCGGTCACATCATTCATGCGACTCGTGCTCGATCTTTCGACCATCCGCGTTCCAAGGCCGTGTCTGTACATGCTAGGCTCACCAACTCAACCTTAGTGTTTTTGCTGTGCAACATGGCTTGCACCCACTGTATGTGAACATAGATATGTCTGACGCCCGATCATCACGGCCTGACTCTTACCGAAGAACTTTCTTGGTGGTGCACACTAAGGGGGAACACAATCGTTGGTTATTTTAACAAGGATCATCTTATTAGGCTACCGTCGAGTATCTAATACTATCACACAATAAGACATACAAACAATAACATTGAATGTAAATGCTATGTGATATGGTCCTTCATGTTGTGATCTCCATCCGCCATCACCGGGTTCCGGCGCCAGGGTTCCGGCGCCGTAGACACCAGGGTACCGGTGTCATTCCGGCATGGTAGTTCGTCACCTCTGTGACTATCTACTACTATGTAACAAAAGGTAATTACTTTACCTTTGCCACAACCATATCACAAAGCAACGCCCCCCTGCAAAACAAAGTCAGACTCCTCTACTTTATCTTTGCATGTTTTACGTGGCTGAATGGGCTTTCGCACAAGAACCGTTCTTACCTACAAACTTTCAGCACAACGCTGATCAAGTAGTTGTCTCTACTACACCCCTTTCGGGGCCCTCCGTTGCAAATGGCATACCAACTAATGCGAGAGAGACAAACACCCCCTAAGCCACTTTATACGGTACAAGCTGTATGTCAAGCGTGGACCAGTCTCGCGAATGAACGCGAAAAGTCGGTTGGGAGCCGCTTCATCAAGCATTACTGCGGTATACACAAGTACATGTGGGAGGGTAACAACTAAAATATCAACGCCCACACGCTACATCTCGTGTGTTCTACCTGTACTAGCATTACTACGCATAGATCTGCCTCTGATACCACTGTAGGGGTTCCGCGTATAAAAACAATAAATTTTACTCTACACCCCTGAACCCCTGAAGCTGCCAGGACCTATCTATTAGTAATACAGTAACAGGAGAGCCTTTTTGCGAACTTACCCTCGAAGACCAAAAAGCGTTGTCAACGCTCAGGAGAGCGTGGTTGATGTAGACGAGCCGAAGCCGACCTCAAGGTCGTGATGAAGTCCTTGCGCTACTTCTGGATTCCACGACTTGAGTGCCTCAAGTGCGACACCTCGCGGAGAGTTACACATGTTTGGTGCCTGACGATGACTCCTGCTTCCCCGATCCAGCAGCAGTTGCGGAAGTAGAGCTCCCGGATACGAATCCCGCAGCGCGACGGCGCTCCACGGTGAAGATGTCTCTCGCTCATGCAGTCCATACTTGGGACCACGGTCACGAGAGAGAGAGGGGGAGAGATAAAATATCAATTCGAGGTCCTCCCAAAAGTGGGGAGACCTTTATTGATTATTGGTGTATTTTTCTAGGCTAAATACCCCACTTTATATAGGGGGAGGGGAGGTACTACCTCCCCCAAAGTCCCGGGGTGGGACTAAAGGAGAGGAGGGGTTGGGGAGGCCGCCGGCCAGCCCCTAGTGGGCCCCGCGGGTGGGGCTAGACCTAGCCGGCCAGCCCCCTTGGCCCCTCTCCCTCTCTCCTTTCCCCTAATGGGCCCTCTCCCTCCGGAATTGGCCCATTAAGCCTTTTTTGACCTTTAATTGATTTTCTCTTTATTAAATAATTATGAATAAATTATTAAATCAATATTTAACATTCATTCACACATTATCTAATCTCCGTGGCCATGGAACACCTTCCACCTCCACTCCGGACATCCTCCGGACTTACCGAAACCCTTCCGGTTTTCTCCCTTCTTTTCTTCGGTGATTCTACCGATCCTATAAACACTCTCTAAGCATAATCAAGCCCTTAAGCGTGATATCCCACGGTTCAAGAATACTCCAGACATGGTCGGGACACTCTCGCACCAATGATCGATAGAGGGACCTGGATGGCCATGTAACCCCTGTGCGTTCCACGAAGATCTTTCATCGTTTGAACCGGGACAGTCGTGTCTTATTCCCTTTGTCACTCGATACTTGCATTGCCCGAGATCTGATCAATGTCATCACCATGTCGTGTTCAATCTTGTTACTGAACAATGCTACTTGACTCGTTCCGACAAGTGATATCCCCGTGATCTAATCACACGCTGCGCAACTATTGGATATAACTTCTCCGAGTGTGCCCTTGAGTATCTTCCCGTCACATGGACGGACAAATCCCGCTCTTGACATATATTGCCTCTACGGTTTCCTCCGAATACCTGAACACACATTTATAACCACCGTTTTACCAGATGGCGTTTGATGCTATCTAAGCACTCTCGGGAGACAATGATTGATATAGCCTCACGGTCTAAGGAATAGTCTACGAGGTTCCATTTCTAATCATCGTAACTTGAACTTCATGACATGATCGGGTCATGATGTTTAGGTTGGGTATTGGTTCATCATCTCATTCACAGAATGAGATGACCTCATTTCCAACTGGCATAAATGCCACATGATCAGGAAACATGATCATCTGTTGACCAGTGAACCAGTGACTAGAGTTTCACTGGGAACCCCTGGTTGTTTGTATATCACACGTGTATTGATGATTCCACTCAATACAGTTATAGCATGATATAAAACTTAATCATAAACTATATGAAATATGATAATAGTCCTTACTACTATTTGTCTCTAGGGCATATTTCCAACACTTTCTTCCACCATTATATTGAGTCTCCATCTTCTACCTTTATGCACCTACTTTGAGAGCATAGTGGCCATTCTTAGTTCTATGTGTATTGTCCCAAGACTAGTTGATTGATGCATACCTTGATATTGCTTGTTTTAAACTATTTGTATCTAGTCACTCTTATGAACTTTGAAGGTGTCCTATGCATTTATATTTGCTACTCTATGAGGGACAAGCTGAATACTATTATGCTATGTTTTCTTTATGTCAAACAAACAAATGTCTTGCAAAGCATTGTTATTCATGAATCTATTGTTTGTGCCTTTTCATGTTGCAACATAGTTTCTTTGTCTTATTGCTAGAACTTTGTCTTTCATGTTATGATCGAAGTATTATGATCCCAGCTTTGAATGTTTTACATGTACTTTGATCAAGTTTATGATGGTGCATGTCACCTCAAAAATTATTCTTTCTTTTTATCCCTTACCTACTCGGGGACGAGCAGGAGTTAAGCTTGGGGATGTTGATACATTGCAAATGTATCTATAATTTTTTATGTTCCATGCTTGGTTTTATCTACTTTCTTGTGTTTTGTCCACACTTTGGAGTACTTTTCATATGATTTCTTGGACTAACCTATTAACAAGAGCCATAGTGCCAACTGCCTATTTTCTGCTGTTTTTGGTTTCAGGAAGTCAGAAAATGAATATTCTCGGAATTGGAAGGGACAAAAGCCAAAGTCACTATTTTACCGGGGGACACTTAGAGCCAGAATACGAGACGGAGAGGGGCTAGGGCCTGGCCACACGGCTAGGCCTGGCCCACGCCAGGGGGTGGTCTGGCCGCCCCAGGCACCCCCTCGGCCTCTCCTTCCGCCTATATATTGCCTCCGATACCAAAACCCTAAGTACCCGATCAAAATTCCACGAAAGAGTCTGTGGCCACCGTCATCTCCATCCCTAGATCGGGAGGGATCTGAAGCTCTTCGGATGATAACCTGAAGGTGGATTATTAGACATAGATGCAGTTGGATGGCGGTCTATGTATAATGTTGTAATGCCCAATCGAATCTCAAAGGAGTCAAGATGATTAGTATGTGCTTGTATGCTTTCTTGATGTTTCAATTGCCCCGCTGTAATTTGTTCACCCGGTCCTTTCTTTTACATTCAATCTACAAACTGTTTACTGATTTGTGTTTACTTTCTGCAAACTATTACTTCCTTCCATTTGATACGTTAAATTCTTTGTTTTTAGCAAAACCGGTGAGATTGACAACCTCATCGTAAGTTGGGGGCAAAGTTCTATGGTTGTGTTGTGCAGGTCTCCACGTTGCTACTAGCACCTCTATTGCGCCCTGCCAAGGCTCAGCTAGCAACACCTTTGGGGTGTTTCCTTGCTCCTACTGGTTCGATTAAACCTTGGTTTCGTACTGAGGGAAAACTTGCTGTTGTGCTCATCATACCTTCCTCTTGGGGTTCCCCAATGAGCTCGATATATTTTGGGCCATCAGTCAGCAGTTCCCATAAAAGATTCAATGCATTCATAATCATAATTTATACTTGACTTTCTTCCTTTGTCCTTCTCCCATGCTTCAGCATTATCTTGAATACGGTCCAGAAGATCCCATTTAGCTTCTTCTTTCATGCGAGTGAATGATCCAGCAGAAGAAGCATCCAATAAATCCTTATCATGAAGAGAAAGCCTTGCATAAAAGTTATTGATAATAATATTGTTGGGGAGCTCATGAAAGGGACATTTGAGCATTAGTAACTTCAATCTCCCCCAAGCTTGAGCTCTACTCTCTCCATCAAGAGGCCAAAAGTTGTATATTTGATTTCGATCTTTATGAATCTCACTAGGAGGATAAAACTTTGAACAAAAGAGAGGTACTATTTCCTCCCAGTCAAGAGCTTGACCATTCTTCAGTAGCTTATACCATTGCTCGGCTCTTCCTTTCAGTGACAATGAGAATAACTTCTTCTTAACTTGATCTGTAGTAATACGTGCACACCAGAACAACCCGCATAATTTGTGTATAAAGAGTAAATGATCACCGGGATGGACAGTTCCATCCCCAACATAGTAGTTATCCATAAAACGTTCAATAATTCTTGTGGGTATTTTAAAAGTATCATTCTCAGTAGGTGGTGATTCATGTACTACCTTAGCAGTGGTAGTAGCATTACGAAACAAGAAACGCAGCGAATTATCCATACCGAAAATAAAGAAACTAACAGAAGTAAACAATACTCACAGTAGAAGTTTCCTTTACCAGTTCCACTTTCCAATAGCGCTTCACTCCCTGGCAACGGCGCCAGAAAATAGTCTTGATGACCCACAAGTATAGGGGGCGTATCGCAGTATTTTCGACAAGTAAGAGTGTCGAACCCAACGAGGAGCAGAAGGTGCTGGATGGTGGTATGGATCAGGAATTCTCTACAAATACTTAGCAAATAGATTTTTAGGTTTTTTTGATAATGCAAGTAAATAAAGTACGAGTAAATAAAAGACAATAAGAATAGATGCAGCAAGTGGCCCAATCCTTTATTCATCAAAGGACAAGCCAGTTGTATTACTTAAGATGACCAAACGTTCTCGAGGACACACGGGAAGACTGTCAAGTGCTTTCGCTTCGTATAGTTGATTAATCTTCTTTAGCTTGCTAAGTGTTGTGTGGGTGAACCTGTGCTAACGTACCGACCTTCCTAGGACTAATAAATACTTGTGATTATAACCCTTGCAAACATCCGTAAGTACAAGAAAGTAATTAAGGTAGAAACCTAACCACAGCTTTAAACTCTAAGACCCTTACGTCCCTTGTGCAATGGTTTCCTAACGGGGGTTTAGGTTTCTGTCACTCCGGCAACCCCTACGATTAGTAGCCAAATACACAATGCATTCCCCTAGGCCCATATAGGTGAAGTGTCATGTAGTCGACGTTCACATGACACCACTAGAAGAAGTACACCACAACTTAAATATCAAACTATTGAATCTTTCTCAACACAATTCCACTACTAACAACATGACTTCTCCCATGTCCTCAAGAACAAAACGAACTACTCACAAGACATCATATGGATCATGATCAGAGATGGAATAATGATGTATAACAATATGGACATAAACAATAATTCAATGGTTCCACTCAATAGCATCAACTACAAAGAGTAATCAACACCGGGAAAGTTTCCCCTAAGAACTATGCAAGATTCAACCAATTGTTACAGCAATATGGAGATGGTGATGATGGTGCTGATGGTGATGATGGTGGTGATGATGATCCCGATGAAGTCTAGCTTGATCATGGTGTTGATGGCGACGATCTCCCCTCTCTGGGAAGGAATTCCCCCGGCAGAAATCTGTCTGCCGGAGAGATCTTTCTCTCTCGGTGTTTTCCGCCCCGCAGAGGCGGCGGAATCTTTCTGTGGTTGCTCCCCAAGTATTAGGGTTTCGGGAGGATTATATACGCTAGAGGGGAGAGCTGGAGGTGGGCTAGGGCGGCCACACCACCTGGTGGCGCGGCCTAGGCTGGCCCGCGCCAGGGGGTGGTGTGGGCCCCCTGTGACCCATCTCCACTCCTCCTTCAGGCACTCTTCGTCTTCTAGAAAAATAGGATTTTCCATATATTTCCCAGATTTTCTGATCTTCGCGAATTTTGCCTCCAAACAGCACCTTTTCCATCAGAATCCTGACTGCAGCGGTCCATGCTCCAAAAGTCACCAACCATGCAAAAACAGATGAAATAACATAAGTATCACCTCCTAATATGAAATATATCAATGAATAACAGTGAATTATGATATAGAATAGTGATGCAAAATGGACGTATCAGGAGTCAAGATGATTAGTATATGCATGTATGCTTTCACGATGTTTCTCAATTGCCCCGCTGTAATTTGTTCACACAACATGTCATCTATCTTAAGGAGAATCACCACTAGTGAACTATGGACCCAGTCCTTTCTTTTACCATCGATCTAGAACTGTTTACTGTTTTCTGTTTACTTTTTGCAAGCTATTACTTTCTTCCACACAATACGTTTAATCCTTTGTTTTCAGCAAAACCGGTGTGATTGACAACCTCACTATAAGTTGGGGACAAAGTTCTGTGGTTGTGTTGTGTAGGATTCCAAGTTGGAAACAAAACCTTGGAGGTGTTTCCTTGCTCCTACTGGTTCGATAACCTTGGTTTCATAACTGAGGGAAAACTTGTTGCTGTTCCCATCATACCTTCCTCTTGGGGTTCCCCAACGAGCTCGGTATATTTTGGGCCATCAAGCTATTTTTCTAGCACCGTTGCTGGGGAAAGAAAAGAAGAAGAAGCTCCCACGTCAACAACGCGCCATCAAAGATATTTTTCTGGCGCTGTTGCCGGGGAGTCAAGGACATCTTCACAAGGGGAGTCCCTCATAACCAATCTCTTTACTTTGTTTTACTTGTTTGCTTAGGTTATTTCTGCTTTGTTTGCTTGTTTTCTTTATCAAAAACACAAAAAATCCCACTTCAAGTTGTTTTGATGTCTAGTTCTGCTCCAATCATTATTTCATTATGGATAGCCCACTCGGTTTCCTATTTGGGAAAACTACTATCACTACTAAGGTAGTAGATGAACCACCGCCTGCTAGAACCTCCATGGAAGATTTTATAAGGTATAGAGAATCTTATAAGGGTAAAGTCGTGAGAGCCGTGTTAAAAAGGTTGGATCTAATTGCTAAAATTTTGCTTAAACTCCATGATATAAATTGTTGCTCTAAACAGGATACTAAACATCTTAAATTCTAATGTGGCTTTAGTAAAGAATTTGCAATTATGAACTATCATTGGAATAACTATATTCATCTTGGATTTGAAGAAGTAGAACAATTTGTTTTGTTTATGGGAGCTTCTGAAATAAAATCCTTCATGTCTAAAAACTATGAAACCTATGTTGCTTGTAAAGACCTTAAAGATATGGTCTCTTCTATCCTTGATCATTGCATAGAAAATTTCAGCAATTATAACTATATCATTGATTATAAAGAGAGACTCAGTCATGCACAAGAATGTGTCCACAATTTGCAGGAGCCTATGGAAGAAGAAATTGCTGAACTTGAAAGCTCATTAGATGAAAAAGAGGAGGAGAGCGATGGATAAAAGGAGGAAGAATGGATTAGCTACCCATGCCTACCTTCTAATGAGAGTAACTCTTTATCCCTTATATTATTTGATTGTCCCCCATGCTTACCAACAGAGGATGAATGTTATGTTCCTGTGGATTCTCTTGAAAAATCTACAATTGGTAAAACTTGTGATAATAATTATGCTCTTGTTATCTATGATAATCCTTTATTAGTGCCTAACTTCGAAATGCATGGTACTAAAGATTGTTGCTTAGAAAATGTTTATGATAAAGCTCTAGATGATGGTCCTATATTGGTTGATAACATTAATTGTACTACTATTAAAAATGAGATTGGAGGGGGCTTGACCTTATCTTGGAACCCCATACCTCTTGAGAATGATCAGTCACCTTGTTATAAAATTGTTAAAAGTGGGTTTGAAGGTTTTAATCCCATTATTTTTTAGCTTGATAAAATTATGTGTTTGTAGATCATGAAAAGCATGCTTCATGTGATAGTTATATTGTTGATTTTATTCATGAGGCTACTAGAAATTATTATGAGAGAGGAAAATATGGTTGTAGAAGTTTTCATGGTACTGAAACACCTCTCTATGTGTTGAAAGATTTGAAGTTACTCTTGTTTTATCTTCCTATGCCTGTCACTTTGTTCTTTGTGAATTTATTTTCATACAAGATTCCTATGCATAGGAAGTGGGTTAGACTTAAATGTGTTTTGAATTTGCTTCTTGATGCTCTCTTTTACTTCAATTCATATTCCTTATGTGAGCATCATCGAAATTATCATGTCTAATTTAAAGGCGTTAAAGAAAAGTACTTATTGGGAGATAACCCAAAAGTTTTAGTTGAGTCTTGGAAGTTATTGCTTCAGTAATAACCTCTCCTTATCATTTTTGTGTGGTTTTTGTGCCAAGAGTAACCTCTAATGAGAGAGAAGTAATGTTTGGGAAAGTTGATGTCCCGAAATAGACTGTTGTGCTTCGCTGTAAAAATTCGTGAAAAATGTTTGTACGTAGGTTTGAGCTGAAATTTTTTGTGCTTCTGCCCCAGGTTGTTATCCAACTTTCGTTAGTTCAACGCTTTTCGATTGAGCAACAGAAGGTCTACGAAAAAATTGGTTTTTACCTGCCGGTCTGTTTTGACAGATTTCTGCCATTATTTGCATTTGCTTCTTGTTGATTCCTTTTTGGGTTATTTTTAGGGCATTGAGCTTTTTGAGGGAAGTGCTAAAGTAGCTTGTGTTTTAATGAAAGTTTTACTTGTGTTGGAACTGAACCAAAAGACTTATTGTCTTGAGTACACTAATGTTGCTAATGAAGATTGTGTGAAGTTTTGTATGAAGGAAAAATTTCAGGTGTAGGGAAAGAATGATGTAATGAGATGAAGAATGGACTAAAGCTTAAGCTTGGGGATGCCACCCATGTCACCCTGATACATTGCAAATGTATCTATAATTTTTGATGTTCCATGCTTGGTTTTATCTACTTTCTTGTGTTTTGTTCCAACTTTGGAGTACTTTTCATATGATTTTTTGGAATAACCTATTAAAAAGATGCCACAGTGCTAGTTGCCTGTTTTCTGCTGTTTTTGGTTCCAGGAAGTCATAAAATGAATACTCTCGGAATTGGACGAGACAAAAGCCAAAGTTACTATTTTCCCGGAAGACTCACGGAGCCAGAAGGAGAGTCGGAGAGGGGCCATAGGATGGCCACACCACCCCTAGGCGCGGGCAACCCTAGGCCGTGCCAGGGCATGGTGTGGTACCCCTGGACGGCCACCGACCTTGCCTCTTTCGCCTATAAGAGCCTCCCGATACCAAAACCCTAAATCGTCAATCAGAAATCCACGAAAAGTTCCACAGCGCCGCCGCCACCGAAGGGGAAATTCGGGGGACAGAAAGACTCTGTTCTAGCACCCTGCCAGGACGGGGAAGTGCCCCCAGAGCCATCTCCATCGATCTCCACCACCATCTCCATCACCATTTATGATTCCCATGATGAGGAGGGAGTAGTTCTCTCTCGAGGCTAAGGGTTCTACCGGTAGCTATGTGTTCATCTCTCTCTCTCTATGCATGATCTTATTGAGATCATGAGCTTGTAATCTATAGACCTACCTTGCTACTCAAGTGCTTTAATAGATCTCTGCTCTCCCCATGTGTGTGAAAGTGACAGCGTGCACACCATGGTGGCACTTAGGCTAGAGATTACAAATACTTTTTATGAGTTATATTTGGAGTTGGATGTCTATATGAAATCGTGGTGTTTGTTGGACTCATCTAGTGCTCAAGGTGACAGTGTGGGGTTATCTAGATGGGAAAGATTAACTTTGAGGTGTGCTGGTATAGCCCTACCATCGATTAGAGTGTCCAACCGAAGAGTAGTTAAGAGTAGTATCATGAAGATAATATATTTATATGAGAGTGTTCACTAGTGAAAGTATGATCCCTAGGCCTTGTTTCTAAACATTGAAATACTGTTTGCTATTAGATCTATTACATGTTTGCTTGCTTCCATCTTTATTTCAGTTTGCCTTTAGTCTCTTCCACGCCATCAACTATTTTCTATCACCGTTACCACTTATAATTATTTATACCACTTGTATTTCACTATCTCTTTGCCGAACTAGTGCACCTATACACCTGACAAGTGTATTGGGTGTGTTGGGGACACAAGAGACTTCTTGTATCTTGATTGCAGGGTTGCTTGAGAGGGAATACCTTTGACCACTTCCTACCTGAGTTCGATAAACCTTGGGTGATCCACTTAAGGGAAAACTTGCTGCTGTTCTACAAACCTCTGCACTTGGAGGCCCAACAACTGTCTCAAGAATAGAAGTGCGTAGACATCACATCCCAAGAAATATCCAAGAAGTACAAGCGTCAAAGCTTGGGGATGCCCAAGGCATCCCCTTCTTCATCAATAAAAATCTCAGGTTTCTTCCAAACACTTCATTTTTATTGTTTCATGCATAGTTGTGTTGTTCTTGGAGCGTCTTCGTTTTTGTTTTCGTTTTTGTTTGCTTGGTTTTCTTAGTTAGCTTGAACAAATCGGTTGGACCCCCTCATTCTTGCATTAGTTTTCAAATAAGATTGGTTTGGATTGGAAAAGAGTAGGAAAAGTTCATGCTTAAGTGGTAAAAAGAGCTTGTTTTTGACTGTGGCCTATGCTTTGTACTGTCATGCTTGATATTGTTTTGGCTTTATGCTTAGTGATTTTTGCTGTAGCATGACATGTTACGAACAATTGAGATTGCTTAATATGCCTTGAAAGAATCATGCGTTGTTTTAGCATATTAAAGCATAGTATTGTGATATTCTCCTTTGCTGCTTTATTTGGGTTGACTTGGTGCATGCTCACACCATGTTAAGACTATCCCAAGTCACCATAGCCTCTATGATCATTTAGTTTTCGAATTGTAATATCATTTTATGCTTTAATTAATTATGTTTTGTCGCTTTGCATGATTATGGCCATTATTGCTCCCTTAGTTGGCCGCTCCCAGTCTTTTGCTAGCCTCCATAACCAAGTATGAGTTCCACTCATGCATCCAACTCCAAATAAAACCAAGTTATTCAAAAGAGTCCACCATACCTACCTATTAGCATTTGCTATTCAAGGTATATACATGTTTTTATCTACCTTCCGAATTAAACTTGTTATGAGAAAACTAGTGATTAAAGCTCTCATGAACTTGATGGCACACTTTACTTTCTTGCACTTAATAATCTTGAACCATTGTGTCCATCTTTGTTGCGTATATGCTTGCGCTTTATAAGTTGAAGTTAGCAGAACCATGTATCATGGGGAACGCTTTCAACATTGCACTTATTATTCCGTTGATATCATGATTCTTTTGCTTATGGATCCCGGCGGTGTGAAATAAAAGGGGAACTTGTAAGATCATGGAGTTTGTATGTGTGTTAGAGAAACTCATGGGCTGCTAGCCTAAGCCAAGCCTAATCATGGTGGAAACTTGCAGCA
Organism: Avena sativa; assembly: GCA_916181665.1. Taxonomy (NCBI): domain Eukaryota; kingdom Viridiplantae; phylum Streptophyta; class Magnoliopsida; order Poales; family Poaceae; genus Avena; species Avena sativa. The sequence continues at coordinate 694,212,761 of OV702289.1, forward strand.
TAACCATAATGAGCACTCTATGAAGCATCCTCAATAAAAACCTATGCAAATAGCAAATAAAAAGATTGCTAAGATGCTCATTGTCTTCTTGCCTTGTCATTTTGATTATGGGATAGCTCCTATATCATGTGCAAGGGGTACCCCTCGGTTCTCTATGATACATATGTACTTACAATGACAAGAGCTTACTTGTGACTGAAGTTGAGTAGCATGAGGTTCGGTACTCATAAGTAAGGGGCATGAGATTTCAACTTATAACTTGTCAAGCATATCCTATTAGTTGTGTCACTTTAACCTTAATCACCTAAATATGCTTATGATAGGGGCAATGAGAGCTGAAAGCTAATAAGTACCATAATTTTTGGAAGCTCTTTATGAGACTTGAATCCCTGCTTCCTTCTATGAAGGCCTTTCTTTTACTTTTATGTTGAGTCTCCATCTTCTATCTTTATGCACCTATTGAGAGAGCTTAGTGGCCATTCTTTGTTTAATGTGCATTGTCCCAAGACTTGTTAATTGATGCATAACTTTGATATTTCTTATTCTTAAACTATTTGTATCTAGTCACCCTTATGAACTTTGAAGGTGTCCTATGCATTTATGTTTTGCTACTCTATGAGGGACAAGCTAAATACCATCCTCATTATGTTTTCTATATGTGAAACAAACAAACATCTTGCAAAGCATTGTTATTCATGAGTCTTTTGTTTGTGCCTTTTCATGTTACAACATAGTTGCTATGTCTTATTGTTAGAACTATATATTTCATGCTATGTTAAAGTACTATGATCCCAACTATCAATGTTTTAAAAATACTTTGATCTAGTTTATGATGGTGCATGTCACCTAAAAAATTATTCTTTCTTTTTATCACTTACCTACTCGAGGACGAGCGGGAGTTAAGCTTGGGGATGTTGATACGTTGCAAACATATCTATAATTTTTGATGTTCCATCCTTATTTTATATCTACTTTCTTATGCTTTGTCCACACTTTGTAGTATTTTTATACACTTTCTTGGACTAACCTATTAATTAGATGCCACAGTGCCAGTTTCCTGTTTTCTGCTGTTTTTGGTTCCAGAAAAGCCAGAAAATGAATATTCTCGGAATTGGACGGGACAAAAGCCAAATTCAATATTTCACCGAGGGGAACATGGAGCCAGAAGACAAGACGAAGAGGGGCCGGCCACACCACCTGGCCGCGCGGCCAGGCCTGACCCGTGCCTAGGGGTGGTGCAGCCGCCTAGGGCACCCCCTCAGCCTCCCCTTTCTCCTATATATCGCCTCCGATACAGAAACCCTAAGTACCCGATCAAATTCCACGAAAGAGTCTGTAGCCGCCGTCATCTCCATCCCTAGATCGGGAGGGATCTGAAGCTCTTCCCGGCACTCTACCGGAGGGGAGAATTCACCCTGGAGGCCTTCTTCATCACCATGAATGTCTCCGGTGTGATGAGTGAGTAGTTCATCTCTGGACTACGGGTCCATGTAGTAGCTAGATGGTTGGTTCTTCTCCTTTGTGCTACCATGTTTAGATCTTGTGAGCTCCGTTCATGATCAAGATCATCTATTTGTAATCATACACGTTGTGTTTGCGGGGATCCAATGGATATTGAGATGCTATTTCAGATTGATTATTGATTCTATCATGTCTTTGTTATTTGTGATCTTGCATGCTCTCCATTGTTAGTAGCTATCTTGGCCGAGTAGATGCTAGCAACTCCAAGAGGGAGTATTTATGCTCGATAGTGGGTTCATGCCATTAGTAATCTGGGGAAGTGACATAAATCTCTAAGGTACTAGATGTGTTGTTGCTACTAGGGAGAAAACAACAATCCTTTGTTCATAGAACAATCATATTGTTTACTTTACACGCAATGCTTAATGCAATTATCTGTTGCTTGCAACTTAATACTGGAGGGGGTTCGGATGATAACCTGAAGGTGGATTATTAGTCATAGATGCAGTTGGATTATGATCTATGTACAATGTTGTAATGCCCAATCAAATCTCATAGGAGTCAAGATGATTAGTATATGCATGTATGCTTTCTCGGTGTTTGTCAATTGCCCCGCTGTAATTTTTTCACCCAACATGTCATCTATCTTAAGGAGAATCACCACTAGTGAACTATGGACCCCGGTCCTTTTGTTTTACTATCAATCTACTATTTACTGTTTTCTGTTTACTTTCTACAAGCTATTACTATCTTCCACACAATACGTTTAATCCTTTGTTTTTAGCAAAACCGGTGAGATTGACAACCTCACTTGAAGTTGGGGGCAAAGTTCTGTGGTTGTGTTGTGCAGGATTCCAAGTTGGAAACAACACCTTGGAGGTGTTTCCTTGCTCCTACTGGTTCGATAACCTTGGTTTCATAACTGAGGTAAAACTTGCTGTTGTGCTCATCATACCTTCCTCTTGGGGTTCCCCAACGAGCTCGATATATTTTGGGCCATCAGTCTACGCACTTCTATTCTTGTAGACAGTTGTTGGGCCTCCAAGTGCAGAGAATTGTAGAACAACAGCAAGTTTCCCTTAAGTGGATCACCCAAGGTTTATCGAACTCAGGGATAAAGTGGTCAAAGGTATCCCTCTCAAGCAACCCTGCAATCAAGATACAAGAAGTCTCTTGTGTCCCCAACACACCCAATACACTTGTCAGGTGTATAGGTGGACTAGTTTAGCGAAGAGATAGTGAAATACAAGTGGTATGGATATAAGACAACGGTGCCAGAAAAGAGCTTGACGGGAGGAAAAGACTAAAGGTAAAAAGATGGAAGCAAGCAAACATGTAACATATCTAGTTGCAAACGGTGTTTCAATGTTTAGAAACAAGGCCAAGGGATCATACTTTCGCTAGTGAACACTCTCATATAAATATCTTCTCTTTATGATACTACTCCGAACTACTCTCCGGTTGGACACTCTAATCCATGGTAGGGATATAACAACACTCCTCAAAGTCCGCCTTCCCCATCTAGATAACCCCACACTATCACCTTGAGCGCTAGATGGTTCCAACAAACACCACAATTTCATAGAGACATCCAACTCCAAATATAACTCATAACAAGTATTTGTAATCTCTAGCCTAAGTGCCACCATGGTGTGCACGCTATCACTTTCACACACGTGGGGAGAGCCAGAGATCTATTAAAGAACTTGAGTAGCAAGGTAGATCTACTTGATTACAAAGCTCATGATCACAATATGATCATGCATAGAGAGAGAGATGAACACATAGCTACCGGTAGAACCCTTAGCCTCGAGGAAGAACTACTCCCTCCTCATCATAGGAATCAGCAACGGTGATGGAGATGTTGGTGGAGATCGATGGAGATGGCTCCGGGGGCACTTCCCCGTTCCGGCAGGGTGCCGAAACAGAGACTTTCTGTCCCCCAAATCTCCCCTTTGGTGGCGGCGGCGCTGCGGAACTTTTCGTGGCTGGAGGCTGGATTATTTAGGGTTTCTACATTAGAGGCTTCTTATAGGAGAAAGGGCGATGTCAGAGGGTGGACCAGGGGCCCACACCACCTGGTGGCGCGGCCAGGGGGACCCACGCCACCACATGGTGTGGCCAGCCCCTGGACCCTCCCCGTCCCGTCTTCTGGCTCCATGAGTCTTCCGATAAAATATCGACTTTGGCTTTTGTCCGGTCCAATTCTGAGAATATTCATTTTCTGGCTTTTCTGGAACCAAAAACAAAAGAAAACAGGCAATTGGCACTATGGCATCTTGTTAATAAGTTAGTCCCATAAAGTGTATAAAAATACTCCAAAGTGTGGACAAAATATAAGAAAGTAGATATAAAACAAGTATGGAACATCAAAAATTATAGATACGTTTGCAACATATCACACATACATGGTCTCCATCAATGGTCAATAGCGGGGACTGGGATGCCCATAATGACCCATGTGCATTCCACGATGATAATGTCGTTTGAACCATAAACAGTTGTTTCACATTCCCTTTGCCACTTGATACCTAGTTCACCTGGGATTTGATCTATGGTATCCCCATACCATCGTTGGATCTCGTTACCAATGAACTTGTTTTCTCGTTTCAGGGTTGTTGCATTCTGTGACCCAGTCACACACTTGCAAGCTTCGTTAATGCAACATCACCGAGATGGCCACATATGTATCTATTCGTTACATGGATTGGCAAATCCTGGTCTCGATATGTACTCCTCTACGCGCCCCTTTGGGAAACCTGAGTAGCACCTTTTTGATCACCTAGTCACGGTATCATACTTGATAACCATCTAGGCTCCCTCCAGAACAGTGATTTGCATTATCTCACAGTCTAAGGACGGGTTGCGAGGTTTCCTTAGTTTTATCATTAATGGTGAACTTTGTAACTAGATCTCATTAAGATACAACTGGTTGGGTTGTTTGTCTATCACATCGTTCAACTAATGAGGTGACCTCATTGTAAATTGGCATAAATGCCCATGATCTCGAAGCCCTAGATCATCCTCATGACCAATGAATTAGTTTGCTAGAGGTAACTATAGACTTGGTTTGTTTACATACCACACGTGTATTAACGTTCCATATTAATACAGTTATAGCACAGTATAAAACTATTACGAACTAATTGAGATATGACAGTAAAAACCTATTTATTGTTTGCCTCTAGGGCATATCTCCTTTAGTCGCCCACTTGCACTAGAATAAAAATAATCTAGATCGCATTTTACTCATCATAAACCATATCACATATGTGTTTATTGATCATGCATGCTTATGGAAAATGTCTTGTCCATGTTCTATTTTACCAGATCATTATGTCTTTGCAAATCGTTAATGTCTTCCTAACTTTGACATTCATACCATTATCTCATAGTGGGTTGAAGTATTCGTTTTGGTGACAAAGCGAGACTTTATTTTTAGTGTTTATAATGACGGTCGTTTTCACCGTTGTCATCTAAACTTCGAAACACACTTTGCAATCCTTTGTGTATATACGGCAGTTATGGCAGCAGAATGAGGCCGGTTTCCAGGAGCCTACGGAGACTTTAGATCAACCTCGAGGGATTTTTCATGGGCACTGTGCCCTGGGACACATCATTCTACGTTAAAGACGAACTAGTCCCGCCATAAAAATATACATCACGTCAGATGGAGCCATTATACTTCTATATCTATGTAGATCCTAGTGCATGAAATGCAACTATGCAACTTACTTTGCTTTTTTCCATTCAAGGACAAACTTAATCCTAGTTTTGTGACTAACTCAAGAATCACTTAAAGACATGTTCTTACAGTTAACAGCTTGTCCTTCCAACTAGAACTTCGGGTCACATTACGTAGAGTATACAATATGGTTGTATGGAAGAACCTATGACTGAGGCATAGGAGATGCAACACATCTATTTCTTCCTTTTTAACCATCATTGTAATACTAAGACAATGCTTCATATAGTAAGAACTTCTTTCTTACCTTTCTCCATTCTAAACTTCTTCAGAATCTTGCTTAGGACATTCTGAACATCTTCAGAATCAAGTCCAAGAAGCATTCAACATTTAGTGTTTATTAAACTCACCCATCTATCTCGATAGATCTCATTGTTTAATAACTTCAACTTCATCCCCATTTATCTACTTAAATATTATTAACACCAATCACATCATTCACATATGTCGTCCACATATTTCAGAATAATGTCACACTCCCACTCAAATATGGTATCCATATATGAGATCCAGGGATTTCACTTAGCTCCCACTCAAAATATGTCTACAATATATTAAGATTTGGCCAAGATACTGAGCTCCCACTCAAAATATGTCTCTTACATATTAAGATTTGGCCAAGTGATACATTGCAAACGTATCTATAATTTTTTATGTTCCATGCTTGGTTTTATCCACTTTCTTGTGTTTTGCCCACACTTTGGAGTACTTTTCATATGATTTCTTGGACTAACAAGAGCCACAGTGCCAGGTGCCTGTTTTCTGCTGTTTTGGGTTCCAGGAAAGTCAGAAAATGAATATTCTCAGAATTGGACGGGACAAAAGCCAAAGTGCCTATTTTTCCAGAAGTCATCAGATGCCAGAATACGAGACAGAGAAGGGCTGGGGGCCGGCCACACCACCTGGCCACGCGGCCAGGCCTGGCCCACTCCAGTGGGTGGTCTGGCCGACCCCAGCACCCCCTCGGCCTCTCCTTTCGCCTATAAGATACCCTCGGGACGAAAACCCTAAGTACTCGATCAAAAATCCACGAAAGAGTCTGTAGCCGCCGTCATCTCCATCCCTAGATCGGGAGGGATCTGAAGCTCTTCCCGGCACCCTGCCGTAGAGGGGAATTCACCCTGGAGGCCTTCTTCATCATCATGCAAGCCTCCGGTGTGATTCGTGAGTAGTTCATCCTTGGACTACGGATCCATGTAATAGGTAGATGGCTGGTTCTCCTCCTTTGTGATTTCATGTCTAGATCTTGTGAGCTTCGTTCATGATCAAGATCATCTATTTGTAATTCATACATGTTGTGTTTGCGGGGATCCGATGGATATTGAGATGCTATTTCAGATTGATTATTGATTCTATCATGTCTTTGTTATTTGTGATCTTGCATGCTTTCCGTTGTTAGTAGCTATCTTGGCCTAGTAGATGCTAGCAAGTCCAAGAGTTAGTATTTATGCTCGATAGTGGGTTCATGCCTCTTGTAATCTGGGGAAGTGACAGAAATCTCTAAGGTACTAGATGTGCTGTTGCTACTAGGGAGAAAACAGCAATCCTTTGTTCATAGAACAATCGTATTGTTTACATAACACACAATTCGTAAAGCAATAATCTGTTGCTTGCAACTTAATACTGGAGGGGGTTCGGATGATAACCTTAAGGTGGATTATTAGACATAGATGCAGTTGGATGGCGGTTTATGTATAATGTTGTAATGCCCAATCGAATCTCAAAGGAGTCAAGATGATTAGTATATGCATGTATTGCTTTCTCGATGTTTGTCAATTGCCCCGCTGTAATTTGTTCACCCGGCATGTTATCTATCTTAAGGAGAGCCACCTTTAGTGAACTATGGATCCCGGTCCTTTTCTTTTACATACAATCTATAAACTGTTTACTGCTTTGTGTTTACTTTCTGCAAACTATTACTTCCTTCCATTCGATACGTTTAATCCTTTGTTTTTAGCAAAACACGGTGAGATTGACAACCTCATCACAAGTTGGGGACAGAGTTCTGTGGTTGTGTTGTGCAGGTCTCCACGTTGCTACTAGCACCGGTAGTGCACCCTGCCAAGGCTCAGCTAGCAACACCTTTAGGGTGTTTCCTTTCTCCTACTGGTTCGATTAAACCTTGGTTTCATAACTGAGGGAAACTTGCTGCTGTGCTCATCATACCTTCCTCTTGGGGTTCCCAACGAGTTCTACATCAACACTGAGCCATCAAGCATTTTTCTGGCGCCGTTGCCGAGGAGTCAAGGACATATTCACAAGGGGAGTCCCTCATAACCAATCTCTTTACTTTGTTATTTTTGTTTTGCTTAGTTTCTTTTTGCTTTGTTTGCTTGTTTTCTTTGTCAAAAACACAAAAAAATTAGTTTTACTAGTTTGCTTTCTTATTTGAAAACACAAAAAAGTGACTACTCTTGAAAACACTAAGTTGTGTGACTTCACTAGCACCAACAACAATGATTTTATGAGCACACCTATTGCTCCACATGTGCCTGAAGATACCTTCTTTGAGATAAAACCTGCTTTGCTCAATCTTGTTATGAGAGAACAATTTTCTGGTATTGGTAATGAAGATGTTGCTTCCCATCTAAATAACTTTGTTGAACTTTGTGAGATGCAAAAGCATAGGGATGTAGATGGTGATATTATTAAGCTGAAATTATTTCCTTTCTCTTTGAGAGGAAAAGCTAAAGAATGGTTGAATTCCTTAACTAGGAATAGTATTGATTCTTGGACTAAGTGCAAAGATGCTTTCATTGGAAAGTACTATCCTCCTGCTAAGATTATATCTATGAGAAGTGAAATAATGAAGTTTAAACAATCTGATAATGAACATGTTGCTCAAGCTTGGGAAAGAATGAAATCTTTGGTAAAGAATTGTCCCACTCATGGACTGACTGCTTGGATGATCATCCAAACTTTTTATGCAGGATTGAACTATTCTTCAAGGAACCTATTGGATTCTGCTCCTAGAGGTACCTTTATGACCATTACTTTGGGTGCTACAACAAAACTTCTGGATAATATGATGGTTAACTATTCTGAATGGTATACTGAGAGAGCTCCACAAGGTAAGAAGGTAAATTCTGTTGAGGAAACCTCCTCCTTGAGTGATAAGATTGATATTATTATGTCTATGCTTGTGAATGGGAAATCCCATATTGATCCAAATAATGTTCCTTTAGCCTCTTTGGTTGCTCAAGAAGAGCAAGTTGATGTGAACTTCATAAGAAATAACAACTTTGGCAATAATGCTTATAGGAATAATTTTGGTAACAACAATTATAAGCCATATCCTCCCAACAATGGTAATGCTTATGGAAGTTCCTACAACAATAATAGGAGTGCTCCCTCTGAACTTGAAGTTATTCTTAAAGACTTTATTAGTAAGCAAACTGCTTTCAATAAAACTATTGAGGAAAAACTCTCTAATGTTGAAAGAAATATAGCATCTTTGGCAGAAGCTCGATCTTCTTTGAATAAAATGGTTGCTAAACCTGAAACTAATGAGAATACCTTTGCATCTACTAATGCTATACAAGTAAGAATTGATGAAACTGTTAGACTATTAGCTGAACTACATGCTAAGTGGGAAAGAGAAGATTAAATTGCTAGAAACATTAGTGTTTCTACTATCACCACCACTAGTGTTGAGGCTAGTAATAGTTCTACTACTCTAGATGATAAATTTGATTTTGATCTTGATGGTTGCAATATCTCTGAAGTTATTAAGTTCCTAGAAAAGCTTGCTCAAAGTCCTAATGCTAGTGCTATGAACATGGCCTTTACAAAACACATTACTGATGCTCTCATAAAGATTAAAGAAGAAAAGATGAAACATAAATCTTATATTCCTATAAAACAAGAAGATGGTTGGGAACCCATCATTAATATGAAAGTGAATGACTTTGATTTCAAAGCTTTATGTGATCTTGAAGGATTTATGATATGCTTGATTTGCCTCCACTTGAAGATTGTTATTTGAATGTCCCACTTGATGATAATGCTAAAAAGAAACTCATGGGGAGTCTTAATGATTATCTCATTATGGTTAACAATGCCTATGTCCCCATTGATTTCTATGTTTTGGATGTTGAATGCAATGCTTATTGTCCTATTACTTTGGGAAGACCTTTTCTTAGAACTGTTGGTGCCATTATTGATATGAAAGAAGGCACCATTAAATATCAACTCCCACTCAAGAAAGGTATAGAACACTTCCCTAAGCAGAGAGAGAAGATTCGCTTCTCCTATGAAAACAAAATTTGGTCTTAATGCTTCTTCATTTGAGAACACTTGATTTTTTTCTTGCTTCTTATGCCTAACTTAAAGGCGTTAAAGAAAAGTACTTATTGGGAGATAACCCAAAAGTTTTCGATGAGTCTTGGAAGTTATTACTTCAGTAATAACCACTCCTTATCCTTTTTATTTGCTTTTTGTGTCAAGAGTAACCTCTAATGAGAGAGAAGTAATGATTGGGAAAGTTGCTGTCCCGAAACAGATTTTTGTGCTTCACCGTAAAAATTCGTGTAAAATCTCTGTATGTCCTTTTGAGGCGTGAATTTTTGTGCTTCTGCCCCAGGTTGTTATCTAACTTTCGTTAGTTCAACACTTTTTGATTTGAGCAACAGAAGGTCTTCGCAAAAATTTGTCTTACCTGCTGGTCTGTTTTGACAGATTTCTGCCATTTTCTGCATTTGCTTCTTGTTGGTTCCTTTTTGAGTTCTTTTGGGGAATTGAGCTTTTTGAGGGAAGTGCTACAGTAGATAGTGTTATAATGGAAGTTTATTGGTGTTAGAACTTAACCTTAAGACCTATTATATTGAGTGCACTAATGTTGCTAATAAAGATTGTGTGAACTTTTGTATGAAGGAAAAATTTCAGGTGTATGGAAGGAATGAGTAATGAGATGAAGGATGGACTAAAGCTCAAGATTGGGGATGCTACGCGTGTCACCCCAAGAAATATCCAAGAAGTACAAGCATCAAAGCTTGGGGATGCCCAAGGCATCCCCCTTCTTCATCAATAAAAATCCCAGATTTCTTCCAAACGCTTCATTTTTATTGTTTCATGCACGGTTGTGTTGTTCTTGGAGTGTCTTCTTTTTGTTTTCATTTTCGTTTTTCGTTTGCTTGGTTTCGTAGTTTGCTGAATAAGTTGGTTGGAACCCCTCTTTCATACATTGGTTTTCAAATAGTTTGGTTTGGTTTGGAAAAGAGTAGGAAAGTTCATACTTATGTGGTAAAAAGAGCTTGTTTTTGATTGTGGCCTATGCTTTGTCATGCCATACTGGATATTATTTTGGCTTTATGCTTAGTATTCTTTGTTGTAGCGTGACTTGTCATAAAAAATTGAAATTGCTTAATGTGCCTTGGGTGAATCATGCGTTGTTTTAGCCTATTAAAGCATAGTATAGTGGTATTCTCCTTTGATGCTTTATTTGGGTTGACTTGGCGCATGCTCACACCATGTTATGACTATCTCAAGTCACCTAAGCCTTTATGATCCTTTAGTTTTCAACTTGTAGTATCACTTTATGCTTTGATCAATGATGTTTTGTCGCTCTGCATGATTGTGGCCATTATTGCTCTCTTAGTTTATCGCTCCCAGTCTTTTGCTAGCCTCCACAACCAAGTATGAGTTCCACTCATGCATCCAACTCCCTAAACCAAGTTATTCCAAATAGTCCACCATACCTACCTACTAGCTTATGCTATTCCAAGTATATTCATGCTTTTGTTTACCTTCCAAATTAAACTTGTTATGAGAAAACTAGTGATTAAAGCTCTCACGAACTTGATGGCACACTTTATTTTCTTGCACTTAATAAACTTGAACCATTGTGTTCATCTTTGTTGCGTATATGCTTGCGCTTTATAAGTTGAAATTAGCAGAACCATGTACCATGGGGAACGCTTTCAACATTGCACTTGTACTTTGTACGCCGTTGATATCATGTTCTTTTGCTTACGGATCCCGGCGGTGTGAAATAAAAGTGGAACTTGTAAGATCATGGAGTTTGTATGTGTGTTAGAGAAACGCCTGGGCCGCTAGCCTAAGCCATGCCTAATCATGGTGCAAACTTGCATCATCACCATAATGAGCACTCTATGAAGCATCCTCAATAAAAACCTATGCAAATAGCAAATAAAAAGATCACTGAGATGCTCATTGTCTGCTTGCATTGTCATTTTGATTATGGGATAGCTCTTGTATCATGTGCAAGGGGTACCCCGTTGGTGGTTCTTTATGATACACATGTACTTACAATGACAAGAGCTTACTTGTGACTAAAGTTGAGTAGCATGAGGTTCGGTCTTTGTAAGTAAGGGGCATGAGATTTTGGTTTATAACTTGTCAAGCATATCCTCTTAGTTGTGTCACTTTAACCTTAATCACCTTAAAGATGCTTATGATAGGAGCAATGAGAGTTGAAAGCTATAAGTACCATAATTTTTGGAAGCTCTTTATGAGACTTGAATCCCTACTTCCTTTTATAAAGGCCTTTCTTCCACCATTATATTGAGTCTCCACCTTCTACCTTTATGCACCTACTTTGAGAGCATAGTGGCCATTCTTAGTTCTATGTGCATTGTCCCAAGACTAGTTGATTGATGCATATCTTGATATTGCTTGTTTTAAACTATTTAGATCTAGTCACTCTTATGAACTTTGAAGGTGTCCTATGCATTTATATTTGCTACTCTATGAGGGACAAGCTGAATACTATTATGATATGTTTTCTTTATGTGAAACAAACAAACGTCTTGCAAAGCATTGTTATTCATGAATCGTTTGTTTGTGCCTTTTCATGTTGCATCATAGTTTCTTTGTCTTATTTCTAGAACTTTGTCTTTCATGTTTTGATTGAAGTACTATGATCCCAGCTTTGAATGTTTTACAAATACTTTGATCAAGTCTTTGATGGTGCATGTCACCTCAAAAACATTTCTTTCTTTTTATCACTTACCTACTCGAGGACGAGCAGGAGTTAAGCTTGGGGATGTTGATACATTGCAAATGTATCTATAATTTTTGATGTTCCATGCTTGGTTTTATCCACTTTCTTGTGTTTTTCCCACACTTTGGAGTACTTTTCATATGATTTCTTGGACTAACCTATTAACAAGGGCCACAGTGCCAGCTGCCTGTTTTCTGCTGTTTTTGGTTCCAAGAAAGTCAGAAAATGAATATTCTCGTAATTGGACGGGACAAAAGCCAAAGTGCCTATTTTTTCGGAAGTCATCAGATGCCAGAATACGAGATGGAGAAGGGCTGGGGCAGCCACACCACCTGGCCGCGCGGCCAGGCCTGGCCCGTGCCAGGGGTGGTCTGGCCGGACACCGCACCCCCTCGGCCTCTCCTTTCGCCTATAAGATGCCCTCGGGACGAAAACCCTAAGTACCCGATCAAAAATCCATGAAAGAGTATGTAGCCACCGTCATCTCCATCCCTAGATCGGGAGGGATCTAAAGCTCTTCTCGGCACCCTGCCGTAGAGGGGAATTCACCCTGGAGGCCTTCTTCATCATCATGCAAGCCTCCGGTGTGATGCGTGAGTAGTTCATCCTTGGACTACGGATCCATGTAATAGGTAGATGGCTGGTTCTCCTCCTTTGTGATTTCATGTCTAGATCTTGTGAGCTTCGTTCATGATCAAGATCATCTATTTGTAATTCATACATGTTGTGTTTGCGGGGATCCGATGGATATTGAGATGCTATTTCAGATTGATTATTGATTCTATCATGTCTTTGTTATTTGAGATCTTGCATGCTTTCTGTTGTTAGTAGCTATCTTGGCCAAGTAGATGCTAGCAACTCCAAGAGTTAGTATTTATGCTCGATAGTGGGTTCATGCCTCTGGTAATCTGGGGAAGTGACAGAAATCTCTAAGGTACTAATGTGCTGTTGCTACTAGGGAGAAAACAACAATCCTTTGTTCATAGAACAATCATATTGTTTACATTACACGAAATTCGTAAAGCAATAATCTGGTGCTTGCAACTTAATACTGGAGGGGGTTTGGATGATAACCTGAAGGTGGATTATTAGTCATAGATGCAGTTGGATGGCAGTCTATGTATAATGTTGTAATGCCCAATCGAATCTCAAAGGAGTCAAGATGATTAGTATATGCATGTATTGCTTTCTCGATGTTTATCAATTTCCCCGCTGTAATTTGTTCACCCAGCATGTTATCTATCTTAAGGAGAGCCACCTCTAGTGAACTATGGATCCCGGTCCTTTTCTTTTACATACAATCTATAAACTATTTACTGCTTTGTGTTTACTTTCTGCAAACTATTACTTCCTTCCATTCGATACGTTTAATCCTTTGTTTTCAGCAAAACACGGTGAGATTGACAACCTCATCGCAAGTTGGAGACAGAGTTCTGTGGTTGTGTTGTGCAGGTCTCCACATTGCTACTAGCACCGGTAGTGCGCCCTGCCAGGGCTCAGCTAGCAACACCTTTGGGGTGTTTCCTTGCTCCTACTGGTTCGATTAAACCTTGGTTTCATAACCGAGGGAAACTTGCTGTTGTGCTCATCATACCTTCCTCTTGGGGTTCCCAACAAGCTCTACATCAACACTGAGCCATCACCAAGCTAATTAGATCCCACTCAAATGCAGGTCCTCTCGATAATCTTGGACATTCCAAAATTCTTTGATCACCATCAAATCAAGAATTCCAGTTACGAGACTTTAATATCCATATATTGCTAGTGTTAATCCAATATACTTAAGCATTGCTACAATTGTATTCAGCTCCTTGAATTTGTCCATACTTTGTGACAAATCGAGATTTATGTCTTCATTAAGTTTCATTTCCTTCTAATGACTTTGATGTCATATAGAAATATCAAGTAAATTTCTTTACTTAATAAGATCAAGTAACATGTTACTTTGCAATCTTAAATGTAACTTAATATAGGATTTTATGACTCCTAGTCATTTCTCGCACTTAGGTCCATCACGCTTCTTTATAATTTGTAGGTATGTCTTCTTCATAAACATGACAATTGAATCAATAATATAATTCCGCAAAATTTGCAGAATATATCGTTGAATCCTACTTCCTTTAGTAAAAGTGTTTACTGAAACTTAATGATCATTATCATTAGTTTCTCCTCTACTTGCGGAGTTTGGTTTCACAAAACAAATTTCGCTGTGCTACTCAACAATCAAGAGGTAAGGTCAAATACCTTGTTTTGATCTTTTACTTTCTTCCACCTATATCTTCATCAAGACACATCAACTTTGGACAACAGCACGTTTGCCCCTTATGGAACATGTATCCTTAGTTGCTTAAGAATACGCTACAAAGACTTGTTTATTCACCACGATTTCGAATTATCGAAACCTCTAGAAACTCGAACATGCCATAACTCTTATGGTGTTGTTTCCATGAATCTTTAGATGTTCCTTTGTATGTCAACCGAGTGTTTTCTCATTTCTATCTCTAACTCTAAATGATAACTATAACCATGATAAGAGATAATATTATACCATATGTATCTGATACATAATGATTATTATATTTAGACATTTCAACACTTTGAAATTGTCCAATTATTATAGTTTGTGAAACATCTTTCACGAGTCCTTTTATGCTAAAATTAAAATAAATATTTTAGTCATGTCGATCAAATCGAAGAGACTTTAGTATTCTTGTTAATTCAATATCCTCCTTCACTTTGAAATCTTTTGAACAATTCAAAACAGTTTCAAACTTATGTTTCATTAAGTAAATATTCATATTCACTTAAATCCACAATGAAGTATGAAATAATGATTTCCACTATTTGTTGAAAATACAATACATCACTATGTATAAGATTCAACATTAAGTATAAATAAGGATTTCCACTATCTTGTTGAAAATTCGATACATCATTATGTATAAAGTTCAACATTTCTTCGCATATCACTGTTTTACCAGAATGCGGTGTTTTAGTCATTCTACCCAATGAGGCATGGTTTTGCAAAGTCTCTAGATTAAGAATCTAAGACCCCGATCTTCATTTGTAATGAAGAACATGCAATAACCAAAATGACTTAAACTATAGTGCCATATCATAATTAAACTTTGGATGCCTTTTAGCATTCTAATCCTTTATAAATGCTTAAACTATTATCATTAACATAGTGATGAGAATAACTCATTTATAATCGTAATGTGACCATAAAGGTATTATTCATAAGAACAGTACAACTAGCTTGTAACTTATTCATATGAATAATCGTCTTGCTAAAAGCAAGACACACAAACAAGGATTACAAAATTATATTCAAGTCCACTAATCCAAATGATAATCTTTGAGGAAAGGGGTGATGTCGACCATAAACTGTTTAGCTTGTCGTCATCATGCCACATTGCCTCAATTCCAGCAATTCTCAAGCAGACTATCCTGTTTTCACAAAACATGACAAGTATCCAATACTTATATAAACTGCAACAAGTTTTGCAAGAATTACATTTATAACTTTATATATCTAACATATACCCTTTTCATTCATGACCTCCATTGCAATAAAGCCCTTCTGAGAGTTCATAACTCTAATGCAAGATTGCTAAGTGTTTCTCCAAATATTCTCCTTTTTCATCCATCATGGAAGAAAACTCATCCAATGGCTCATACTTTATGTCCCTGATCTTGCAGAATACAAGATTGTAATCCAACTCTCCATCGAATGGAGAATGGCTTGTTGGATGATTATGGAGAACACACAATCATTGCAGAGTCATCGGATTATCTCCTAATGGTCATTGTATCAATAAGAGAATATCACCTTTTACAAGGATATCCCTCAGGCATGGGAATTAATCTATGAAGTTGGACCCTTTTGCTAAGTTCCATATCAAGCAATAAATTTCCCATGGTCGCAAAGGACCTCAATAGGATAGGCCATGATCTACTAAGATATTTGCAAATATACATCTAGACTAAGTTCATAATATGAGTTCAATCCTAGTTGAGCTCCCACTAAAATTGTCATCCCCTGGATGATTTTAGTGATCACATGATCCCAATCCTCTGCACCTCCCATGATCGTCACGGCCATTAGTGCAGCATCAAAGGTAGACATTCCCCAATGTCAATCACATCAACCATGTGACTCATGCTCGACCTTTCGGTCTCTTGTGTTCCGAGGCCATGTCTACACATGCTAGGCTCGCCAAATCTAACTTGTGTGTATTTGCCGTGCAACATGGCTTACATCCACTGTATGCGAATGTAGATATGTCTAGCCCCCGATCGTCACGGCCGGCTTCATAACGACAAACTTTCTTGATGGTGCACACACAAGGGGAACACTATCATTGGAATTATATAGGGATTATCTTATTTGCTACCGTTGAGTATCTTATACTAGCATATAATAAGATGTAAAACAGGTATCAACATCACATGTATATTATGATATGATATGGTCCTTCTTCTTGCGCCTTGATCTCCATCGAGCGCTCTGACATGATCTCCATCTTGCCCCTGGTTTGACGCCAAGTCCATGACGCCACCACCCGATCGTCCATCGGAACGATGGCTATTACTACTTAACTTAGTAACATAAATGTAAAGTACTTTACCTTTATAACGACCAATACCATATCATAACACATGCCCTCCTGCAAAATAAAGTTAGACGCCTCTACTTTATCTACTGCAAGTTTTATGTGGTTGTTAGGGCTTTCGCAATAGAACTGTTTCTAAACTACGAACTTTCCAACCACAACATGGATCCAACTGTTGTCTCTACTATACCCCTTTCGGGGTCATTCGTTGTAAATGCTATATAAACTATTGAATGAGAGACAAACACCTACTATCCACTTATACGGTACAAACCGTATGTTGAGCGTGGAACCAGTCTCGCATACAAATACGCGTAAGGTCGGTCCGGGCCGCTTCATCAAACAATACCACGATATAAACAAGTACGCGTTAGAGGGTAACAACTAAGGGATCAATGCCCGCACAATACTTGTATGTACTGGCCGTATAACACTCCTACGCATAGATCGGCTTTGATACCACTGAAGGGTTCCACAACAGAAAACTAAAAAAATTGAACCTCCTAAACTGTCCAAGATCTATCTATGTAGTAATGCGGTAACAGCTGAGCGTATAGACTACATACCCTTGTAGACGGTACGTGGTTAACATTCTGAGGGGAACGTGGTTGGAGTAGTCGAACTCGAAGCCGACCTCAAGGTCGCGATGCTCCTCACAGGTCACCCCTTGCTCCTTCTTCATCGTGCAGCAGCTCCGGCTCACGACATCCAAGGTGACTCAAGTGAGGCCCCTCGTGGTTTCGTACACATACGATGTATGATGACGACCTCTGACTCCTTGATCCCTGCCGGGAGTGCGGAAGTAGATCTCTGGCCTGGAATCCCTGTAGCACAACGGCGTGCTGCAGGTGCGGTGTCTCTTGCATGGACAGTCCTTACTTGGGACAGTGCCAACGCATGGAGACGAGAGAGAGAGAGGGAAGGAGAAAGTCAAGCAAAGGACTTCTCCAAATATTGGTGTATTTAATCCCACCCATGGGCACCCCTTTATATAGGGGGGACGTGTGTCCTCCCCTTTGGGTTTCCCATGTGGGACTATTCAAGGGAGAGAGGGGGGAGGCGCATGGGCCCTTAGGGCACCATGGGCCGGCTGGCCAGGGGTGGTCCCCACCCCCACGCACAGCCCTAGGCTGGCCGGGTGGGCCCCCTTGAGGTGGCTAGGCCTTGGCCCTTTGGCCCTTGGCCCTTCCCTCCCTTGGTTTTCCCTCATGGGCCCTTTTTCCCTAAGAAGTTTGGCCCATTAGTGGAATACCCCTTCAAATTAGATTTTAATATTATATTTAATATTAATTACATTAATTAATATGTAAATACATATTACAAAATCCGATTTGACCCGAAACACCTTTCGGTTCCCTTTCGATTTCCTCCGAACAACTTCGGAACTTTCCCGGAATGATTCCAGTTCTCTCACAAAACTTTTCCGGTTTCCCTTTCTCTTTCATATGGTGATTCCAACTTACAAAGGATATCTAGCTCATCGTACCCTTAAGTGTATTTCCCCATGGCTCGGGAATGGCACAGACATGATCTCCATCAATGATCAATAGCGGGACTAGGATGCCCATAATGACCCATGTGCATTCCACGATGATAATGTCGTTTGAACCGTAAACAGTTGTTTCACATTCCTTTTGCCACTTGATACCTAGTTCACCCGAGATTTGATCTATGGTATCCCCATACCTTCATTCGGTCTAGTTATCGATAAACTTGTTTTCTCGTTTCCGTGTCGTTGCATTCCGTGACCCAGTCACACGCTTGCAAGCTTCGTTAATGCAACGTCACCGAGATGGCCACATATGTATCTATTTGTTACATGGATTGGCAAATACTGATCTCGATATGTACTCCTCTATGCGCCCCTTTGGGAAACCTGAGTAACACCTTTTTGATCACCTAGTCATGGTATGATACTTGATAACCATCTAAGCTCCCTCCAGAACGGTGATTTGCATTATCTCACAGTCTAAGGACAGGTTGCGAGGTTTCCTTAGTTTTATCATTAATGGTGAAATTTGTAACTAGATCTCATTAAGATACAACTGGTTGGGTTATTTATCTATCACATCATTCAACTAATGACGTGACCTCATTGTCAATTGGCATAAATGCACATGATCTCGAAGCCCTAGATCATCCTCATGACCAATGAATTAGTTCGCTAGAGGTAACTAGAGACTTGGTTTGTTTACATACCACACGTGTATTAACGTTTTGTATTAATACAGTTATAACACGGTATGACACTATTATGAATTAATTGAGATATGACAATAAAAACCTATTCATTATTTGCCTCTAGGGCATATCTCCTTCAAAATATTCTCAACAAAAATATATGTTTGCTTTGTTTGGATGCTGGACTAACGTTTTAGGTCCTTAGTAGATTTTTCGGAGAAAATAACTTGTTCTGGAGTTCACAGTGATCTTAACGAGCAGTATTACGAGAGGACCCGTCTGTACTACGCACATGTACCGTTCATGTGACAAATCGGAAGAAGCATAAAATTCTCCAAGAAGGTGACTGCAAGCTTTACAAGAATCGGTACAATGGCACATGTCCAAATTGTCCGTCCGTACCAACCTTGTTACCAGGCAAAGGAAACTTGAAGACGACTCAGAAGGTGCAATGATCACCCGTACGGGCGCATCCCGCCCATACCACCCGGTCGTACCAACTTCGACGAAACCCTTAAAAAGGGGAGAAGACGAGGTGCAGTACGGGTGGAGTCCATCCATACCGCGCGCTCGTAATAAGGAGCGGCACCGCGCAACAAGGGCAGGAACAGGTACAAAAAGGTTATAACCTCTCCAATCTTTTTATTTTGATAATCTCAGGTTAGTGGGTTACCTTCTATATGTTCCTTTGTACTCCATTTTTATTTACCTACCTTCGAAACTCCCTAGCCTATTATTATCTGTAGTGTTTCATGTTTCTTTTATTTTTTTCTCATGGTTGGATGAACGAACTCCGTTCATACACTGAACCATTTTCTTTTACTTTGTTTTTTATTTTCGCATGGACTTGAACCTTGTGTGGTGACATGCATGGTTTGTGCCAACTGTGCAAATACTTGCATAAGCCACTTGGTTGTTTCAACTCAACACTTCAACAAGGAAGTATTCATTGAACCAAAGGTCTAGGTCCATTAAAAGTGAGGTTATTCGTACCTCAACTGTAAAGTGTGTCACCCTTGCTTTATTCAAGCTTGGGGAGGTAACCACTTCTCACACTCTATTTTTGATAACTGCATATTCTATTTTTCTTGTGGTAATCTATTCAAGTTTGGTTCTTGCAAAAGTTCTAGCTTGGGGAAGTTACTTCTGCATGTGTAGAGTCTTGTGCAATGTTCTTGTTCGATGAAACTTTTTGTGCAATCATGTATTCCGCTGTTTTCGAATGCCTGCTTAGGTAAGTTGTGTCTCATGTTTATATAATGGATGCACTTGCTTTTGTCAGGATTCATAAGAGTTAAGTTAGAGCTTTGTTGCACTATGTTATAATCTTTATCCAGCTTGAGAAGAACTTTGTGATCCTCTAGATACATTGCCATGATTTCTACACTTAAATCCTATGTCTCCCACTTTTGAAGTTTGAATTATTTATCTTAGTTGGTTGATTTGTGAAGATTCCATGCTAGTGGGACTAATTCAAATAGTTAGAGTAAAGCTTTTTATTTGAATGAATTATTAGTTGTGGAAGCTTTTTCTCTAGTTCTTTTAGCTAACCGAGTCTTGTCTTGGAAATAATATTGCCAAACAAGTACAACAAGAAAAGTCTGAAATTTATGACTTGTTTGATGAATGATTGTCTTGAGAGTATACCATTGAAGATACTTAACCCCTTAGATGTTTTGATAGACTTGACGACACTCTTGAAAGGAGCTGTTTGATTTAAATGAAGTCTAGTGGTAATTGTGATGCATGACAAAGCTAACCTTGTGGATCAAACCATGGTGCTAGTATAAAAAAAGAGAGAGAAAAAGTTCTATGTTTCTCATGCACACCTTTGGATGCCAACAATTCTGCTGGCCTATGAATGATCTATGGTACAACCTGTGATTTCGGCTATGAGTTGATGACATGGGTGGGAAAAATGTCACCGTAGTGGGCAAAAGTATTGGTACTCTCAAAGGTTGTGCAAGCCATTGTTCAAAAGAAACACCCAATGATCCTTGAAAGAAGGAAGAAAGAAAAATATGAAGATCCACATAACAAGTCCTTGGCATGGTCTCATTACTAATTTATGAATTTTATCGAAAGACAATGGTTGGATTAGAAGTGTTTTGATGTCCTAGATTTACTAATGTGGGTGTCAATAAGACACTTCATTGTTATGCTACTTAGGACATGAACTCTCTTACTCAATTATGCTATTAAAACATCCTAGTGTTTATTGGCAAGCTGAGAGTTAACTAGAAAAAATGGATTGATTGTTACACTTATAGTTATTTATACTTATATTAAACTTTACTTTCATTGTCTTGACTTACCGAAGCTTGTATAGTATTCTTGCCATCTCTCTAACTTTGATAAGCCTTTCAAATGGATGAACTGTTGGACGCATATGACTAACCGTAAATGAATTCATATTCTCATTGAAGCCCTTACTCTACAAAAGTGAGCAGATACAAAACATAAAAGGCGCAATATGAGGATCACAATTTTGCTTTCAAAGCTAGATTCACTTTTGACATGGAGCATTGGAGTTTTTAATTGTTCTTTCATGGATTGACATAATTGAGCATGTGTTGCCTTGTATGAATATGTTCTTTCTTACTTTGAGCTTGCATGGAAAATAAGGATATAAGGCATCGATCTTCAACATTCGGTATTGTACTTTTGTTTCAATTTTTGCCCCATTTAAGGTATCGACTCGTGTCTCATGAACATGACGACCTTGTCCATAAGCCATGATGTCTACGCATGCTTCTATTCTTGTAGACAGTGTTGGGCCTCCAAGTGTAGAGGTTTGTAGAACAACAAGTTTCCCTTAAGTGGATCACCCAAGATTTATCGAACTCAGGGAGGAAGTGGTCAAAGGTATCCCTCTCAAACAATCCTGCAATCAAGATACAAGAAGTCTCTTGTGTCCCCAACACACCCAATACACTTGTCAGGTGTATAGGTGCACTAGTTCAGCGAAGAGATAGTAAAATACAAGTAATATGGATGATTATAAGTGGTAATTGCAATCTGAAATAAGACTGGTAGCAAGCAAACATATAAAATGACTGATTGTAAATGGTGTTTCAATTCTTAGAAACAAGGCCTAGGGATCATACTTTCACTAGTGGACACTCTCATATAAATATCTTCTCTTCATTATGCTACCCTGAACTAGTCTCTGGTTGGACGATGTAGGGCTATAACAGCACACCTTAAAGTTCGCATTCCCCATCTAGGTAACCCCTCACTGTCACCTTGAGCACTATATGGTTCCAACAAACACCACAATCTCATAGAGACATCCAACTCAAATTATACTCATGATAAGTATTTCTGTAACCTTAGCCTA
This sequence comes from Avena sativa, assembly GCA_916181665.1. Taxonomy (NCBI): domain Eukaryota; kingdom Viridiplantae; phylum Streptophyta; class Magnoliopsida; order Poales; family Poaceae; genus Avena; species Avena sativa. Next base: position 694,235,065 of record OV702289.1, read on the forward strand.
AGTGCCACACCGTGTGCACATTGTCAACTTCACACACGTGGGGATAAGCAAAGATTAATTAAAGCACTTGAGTAGAAGAATAGATATAGATTACAAAGCTCATGATCTCAATAAGATCACGCATAGAGAGAGAGAGATGAACACATAGCTACCTGTAGATCCCTTAGCCTCGAGAGAGAACTACTCCCTCCTCATCATGGGAGTCAGCAACGACGATGGAGATGGCGGTGGAGTCGATGGAGATGGCTCTGGGGGCACTTACCCGTCCCGGCAGGGTGCCGGAATAGATACTTTTGTCCCTCGAAATCTCCTCTTTGGTGGCGACGGTGCTGCGGAACTTTTCGTGGAATTCTGATCTGGTATCTAGGGTTTTCATCTCGGGGGGAATATATAGGCGAAGGGGCAAGGTCAGTGGAGGCCCGAGGGGCCCACACCACCTGGTGGCGCGCCTGGGGGGGTACCCGCGCCACCATAGGGTGTGGCCGCCTTGGTGCCCTCCTCCGTCTCTGCTTTGGACTCCGTCTTGTGTCAGGAAAAATAGGAACTTCAGCTTTTGTTTCGTCCAATTCTGAGAATATTTCTTTACTAGCTTTTTGAAACCAAAAACAGCAGAAAACAGGCAACTGGCACTGCGGCATCTTGTCAATAGGTTAGTTCCAAAAAATTTATAAAAATGCCTCAAAGTGTAGACAAAACATAAGATAGTTGATACAAAACAAGCATGGAGCATCAAAAATTATAGATACGTTTACGACATATCAAGCCACCATCTTGCTCAGGGACAAGCAAGAGTCTAGCTTGGAGCAGTTGATGAGTCCAAAATTGAAGCATATTTAAGTATATAAATTATTCATATTGTCACTCATTACATGCTACATCTATCTACAACTATGCCTATTATGTATGAATACTAGTTATCATTCATTTCCACATGGGCTTTGCACATTAGTAGTTTTATTAGGATTTTATTATCTTTTTCTTGTCTTTGATTTGTGTGTAGGTGCTATGAACAATCATGGATAAAAGGAGCCAAGAGGATTCAATATGAAGGAGTTGCAGGCACCAGACTTAGCCATTTGGGGGGAGGAAAAAGAGAATTTTCCCATCAATTCCAAATGAATATCCAAGGCCATGGTGTTGTATCCCTCGTCCATATGAATCCAATGAGCCAAAGAATACCTCAATCGGAGTCCGTATGAAGAAATGACGACCAAAACACTACAGAGTTCAGAGGACGTAACGATCACTAGTACGGGCGGAGCCCGCCCGTACTATACGGCCATACCGCCCTTCGACGGCTTCGTTTCGTCAAAAGGAACAACATTTTTGAAGGTCGAATGTGCACATTTGGCCCCTAACTATGTCGGTTCGCAAAACCGACCTCTAGATGCCTATTTAAAGAAGGAAAACCCTAGAACAAGGAGGAGGATCTATCCACGCCTCAGGGGTGGAGACCTTCCGCCCCGCCGCCTCCATAGCCGCCACACACAAGATCCACATCTCTACACCATCAAGCAAGAGGAGGATAAGGAGGCGCCCCCACCTTCACCGCATGCACCGTTCATCATCATCATCTCCAATGGCGTCTCCATCTCTCTCCCTTGTCTTAGATCTTGTAATTGTAAGATTGAACATGGTTATGAGTTCATTAATATATTCATCTATGTTTTGTTGTTCATCCATGTGTGAATGATTGATTAGGTTCTAGGTTAAGGTTTGATCTAGTGTGCTAAGTTAGAATGTGTTCGTGATCCATGTATTCAATTACATGAGTCACGAAGATGAGTTCACGGGATCCCTTGGTCCGGAAGTATACGTTTGTCTCGCGGGTGACACGTGAGAATCATGCATAGTATACATAGTGTGACACCTCGGTAATCGAGTGGGGAACGTTTATTTGTTGAAGGAATCACTTGTAGACAATGGATCACACATATATTCATCCATATAGTACTAGTGAGACCGAAGCCTAGAAACCCTCTCTCATTCCATTCAGCCCTACAACTACAACCCTTTTAGTTTAGTTCTTGTTCTAGTTTACTTTTAGTACTTTATTTGTTACTAGTTACTTTAGCAATTAATAGAGTAGACTATTTCCAAACACCGTTTTGGGTACGAACATGGCCGCATTGACAACATGGCTGCTGCCATTTATAAAGCTTCCAAGGGATGAACTTTATAAATAATATTTGCTACTACAAGTACTGCAATAACCCTATTATTGATCACATGAAATCTAGGCATTAATTGTCTTCACAAAGGTGGACCAGGAGTGATAGATACCGTCAGCTAGATAGTAACCAATTTCATAAGGGTTGACATTGGTCTCTTAGGAAACCTGTGGGGCATTCCTTTCTAGCATCCTAGCAAACACCGGAGACCGCTACAACACATTGATGTCATTGTTCGATCCAACCATGCCAAAAACAGGAGTGCCAAATCCAGAGATCCTGTGATGCAACAGTCTCTAGTATGACGATGCACCCCTCTGCATGCCCTTTGAACTGCTCTTGCCAACCAAAAGAACAGTTCTTCCACTGCCAATGCATGTAGTCGATGCTGCCAAGCATCCCAGAAAATCCCCTACTCTCATTGATGGATAAAAGGCAGGCAGTGTCTTCGGTATTTGGCTCTCTCAGATATACTTTGCCAAACACCGCTGCAGAATCGGTACATGGCCTCATGGCATGTGGACTCGCTCATGCGCATGTAGTCGTCGAGGAGATCACCGGGCACTCCATATGCAAGTTGCCGAATGGCAGCAGAACATTTCTGGTAAGAGGAGAAGCCAATCTTACCAGTACAATCGTACTTGGCCTCGAAGTAGTCGTCGTACTCCCTCACCCCATTGAGTATGTCCAAGAACAGGTTTCTGGGCATCCGATAGTGGCGACGAAATGACTTCTCTTTGAAGACCGGATTAGTTAGGTGGAAGTAGTCCTTGTAAAGGCGTATGTGCCCCTCTTCCCGGTAGCGTTCATGGTTGGGTCCGCGCCGCTTCGCTGAGCCACCTCTACGCGGCTGGAGGAGGTAGTGGTCGTGCACCATTTGTGCAGCTGCAAGCAGAATTTCGGTCTCACCGTCGGACTTCTCCTCAGACGATGACTCGACGAAATTCTTGTAGAAGAACTCGATCGCCCTTCGACTGCTACCCATCTGTCCAGTACACTGCCGTTAATGGCTATGCCAACTCCCGCAGCGGACCAGATTACCAAGAAAGAACCGGCGAACGCATCTCGGCAAACGACCGAACAGGTTGTGCGCATCCAATCGATAGGCGGAGGCCAGGGCGGCGGGATGACCTGTGGAGCGTCCAGTCGACTCCGACAACGCGCGTAGCCTGCGGTGCAGCTGCTCGATATCGCGGCGGACGACGGCAGCAGCGGGCAGTGGCGGCCGTGAAGGTTGCGCCTGCTCTGGCCACGGGATATGGAATGCGAGGGTTTAGGGAGCAGTGTCTTTTGTGCCACTGACTGGACGGACTGGACGAACAAGCGGAGGACACGGGAGGACAAGCGCGTTGTCTGGACCGACGCAACCGTTGCTGCTCAGTGTGGACACTTTCGGACGGATCCGGACGGGTTGGGTCGGCTCGGTGAAGATGTCACTAGTCACCCGCATGGAACAGGATTTTCATGTCGATTCCCAATCATCGAAAATATTCCATGGCCGAAGAGGTGCAAGCACGCGGAAGTGATAACTGATAACACACCTGCCGCCGAGTATAGCCAGCGCGCGCGGACGCATTTCCAGCATTCATTGGTGCTGCCAAACATCGCAGGGACCGCGCGGCAAGCAACGCAATAGACGACGGGTGCAGCCGTGCAGGCGCAGCGGCAGAGCTCAGGCTGTGATGAGGAGACGACGCACAGCGCGGCGGGCACACTGCCTGACATAGGAGGCGGTGCGGTGCATGCCCCTACGCGCGTACTAGTACGTACGTACGCCCCGCGGGCCGAGGCAGCGCTCGAGGCATTACTGGGTGCCATGCACGGGTCGCCATCGCGCGCCAGAGCATGGATCCACTCAATCTGCCGTGTGGGTGTGGCCAATCCTGGAAACGGCAGGCCGCGTTTATGTCCGTCCATCGGGGAGGCATCCGTCGGTCCAGACACCCACCGGGCTTGCTGCCGTCGTCGTTGTGGTCAAGTGAAGGCACCTACTCCTCCTGTCCAGACCATCCATTCAAGGCCGTGTGGTCTGCCCGAGGATGCTCTCTGCCAACCTGCCCGCGCATCGTGCTATGGTTTTGCGTGAGACGGGGATCAGATCGGGAGGCGGAGCACGTCGCGTGCCCCCTCTGGTTTCTACGGTGAATTGAATCGGCCAGCCGATTGATCCCCAGTCGCGCGGTAGTACGTCGTCGAGCCAGGAGCATTCATGATGCTCCAGGGCCTGCCTTGTTGGAGCTCGCGTCCCAGATTCGTGCGTTAATTGGTCATCGGACCGTCGTACTATATCATGGCCATGGGGGCACTTTGCGGCTTGGCTCCACTCGATCAACGCTCCATTGGTAATTACTCTTTTCCGTGAGCTACTGAGCTGTGCATCTGGGTTGGTACCTCCAGGTTAAAATCTTTTTGCGTGAGAAGGAAAAACGAACCAAGACAAAGAGCTGTGCTTTTGGGTAGCTAGCAAGCTACGGGTTAAAGCTTGTGTGAGGAGAGAAAACGCACCAGGACAAAGATATGGAAGGAGGAATATCCGTTATGCAGCCCCACAAACAAGAACCAAACATGCATGATATGGTCCCTCCGTAGGCAACTGCCACAGCCCATTCGCCCCTCTCTCCTCGCCGGCACAAGTAGAACCTCCGTGCACATGGTTTACGTTTATGTATGCTTATTATCATGCCGTGAGTATCCTATGGAATTTCTTTGAACCGAGCATGCCATGTGTATCATTACCCTTCTTTGTAACTCTATTTGTCTAAGATAAAACGTGCCAATCTATTCGATATCCAGTTTTCTCCGTCCATTATATAAACCAACAATAATATGTGTTAGATTATTAAGCAATTTTCGCATAAGATTAATTACTGAAATAACCATCATATAACCACTATCATCTAAACACATACATCCAAATAAGCACATCTAATAGATATGTAAATCTAGAAAGAACAAGTGCAAACAGAGAGAGTAATAGCACATACATGTTGATCAGGAAGGTCATCACCGTAGCAGCACCATGGTCATTGTTGTTGTCGTGGAAGGAGGCACCAGGATCCGTAGAGGAAGAAGACGTCCTGCTGGCTTGGATGCATATGAACGGAAGCTGGCAGTCATGCTAAGATGCTCGCCAAAAATCTTATCAAGATGCTCGATGGATGGGGCTTCGGAGGCCTGGTCTTCCGGATAGCCGTGCATGCGGTCGTCGGGATAGGGAAGCCTAGAGAGAAGCAACACAAAATGAATAAGGACGAGAGAGACAAAGAAAGAAAAGATAACGTCTAGATCCGTTTTATCCATTTCTATAGCTTAGGAGGTGAGTCGACCGAACCACCAAGCGATAGAAGATAAGGACACGTGTCAAACATGCACACGGATGTGTTGACACGTACCCCAAATAGTTTGTGCACCGTGCAAAATTTAATCTTTCACAAAACAAGTTTCTAACTCGAACTCGATTCACGAAACAAGTCGCGCGTGCGGGCGAGGCGAGGCGGGCAGCGGAGGAGGAGGAATACCGTGTTGACTCATTCTCTTATCACTTACTTAGTAGGAGTGGAACAACTCAGCTTATAAGATGCTCCAACTCTCTCCCAACTAGGAATTTGAGACTATAAAATTTGTCTCTCACACAACTCTAAGGTTGACATGCCATAGTAGATAAGTCTTGAGATTTCAGGATTTATTAGGCTACATGAGCTAACTACATGTGCCATAGCCCATAGAAATCTAACAATCCCCCACCAGATCTCAGAGGCGCATCATATGGCTTATTAGTTCTAATCACTATTTAATATACATGCAGTTCAGTGGAGACTGTTAAATTAAACTTCCATCTAGACAAAGAGATACGCTTGAATAAAACTGAATAATGGAGTAGGCTTTGAATTGTTAGTCTTGTGCAACAAGTTTTACTCAATACCGTTACCGGTACTTGGCTGTCATAGACTACCCCTAGGTGGAGCTTATAAGTCATATTGCTTGGCCTTTCATGAGCTTTCTAGAGATTCACCCAAATATCATACATTGTGACTAATAGTGTAGCTTATATAGGTGTGTTTTTTCAAGATCACTTTGTAAGACAGTGTCTTTACTCCTAGAGAGATAGACAGAACACATTAAAACATAATCAACCTTCTCAGCAATAGGCTATGAGAGAATTGCATATGCAACGGAGTGGGAGTATTAAAGGTTTCTCCCAACTCAGTTGTTTTGGTTTGTTTTCCTAGGTCCTAATTCACGGGATCTCCGATCACATAGGTTGGGTTACCCCCTCATCAACTCACGTGGGTCTCAAACCCATCTCCCTCGGTGCATTTTCTATCAAATTTGTTGATAGTCCTTTTATAAAAGGATCTGCCAGATTCTTAGTTTGGACATTTCAATGCTATAACTTCGGAGTTTTTTTAGCTTTTTGACAGATTCCATTCTTCTCTTGACATATATTGAACTCCTCATATTATCCTTAGAACTGTTCACTTGGATAATCACAATTAGGTTGTCATTGTTCATAAGGATTGTCGGTATTGGTTTTTCAACCATGCGCAAATATGTTAAGAGTTCATGAAGCCATTCTGCTTCGACACTCGTAGTATCTAATGCTATGAGTTCTGCTTCCATTGTTGACCTTGTTAAGATGGTTTGCTTGCAAGACTTCCCTGAAACATCACCACCATCAAGAATGAATATATATCCACTTGTGTCCTTTATGTCATTAGCATCCGATATCCAATTTGAATCACTATACCCTTGAAGTACTCTTTGATACCATGTATAATGAATTCCATAGATCATTGTTCCCTTTAGATAGCTCATTACTCTCTCAATAGCATACCAATGATCATCTCCTGGGTTGGCCACAAACCGGCTAAGTTTTCTCATAGCAAACGAGATGTTATGCCTCGTAGCGCAAGCTAAATACATAAGCGAGCAAATAATCTAAGAGTACCTCAATTGATCTCTAGTTGGATTTTGATTCTTTCGAAGCAATACACTAGGATCATAAGGCGTGGGAGAGTATTTGGAATTAGCATATCCAAATATGATCAACACTTTTTCCACATAATGTGATTTCACAAGTGTAATCCCATTATTCTCATCTCTTAGTAGCTTGATGTTCAAGATAACATCAGCTTCTCCAAGATCATTCTCTCAAAAGATTGATACAAGAAGGTTTTGACCTCGTCAATCACTTTGAGACTTGTCCCAAAAACTAATGTGTCATCAACATACAAACATAGGACAAATCCTTCGCCCCCACCACGGCGGTAGTACACACATTTGTCGGCTTCATTTACAACAAAATCCACATAAGTCAAAGTTCTTTAAAACTTCTCATGCCATTGCTCGGGAGCTTGTTTGAGGCTATATAAGGATTTCTTCAATTTACACACCTTCCGATGTTGACCTTCTAACACAAAACCATCAGATAGTTGCATGTAGATTTCCTTGTCCAACTCTCCATTTAGGAAAGCTTTCTTAATGTCCATTTGATGAACGAGAAGACCGTGTGAGACATCTGGTGATAGTAGTACTCAAATTGTCGTAATCTATCCACATGTAATCCTCGCCTTCCTTTTAGGTATAGCCTTTATCCACAAGCCGAGCTTTGTACTTTTCAATAGTACCATTATCACTGAGCTTATTTTTAAATACATATTTACATCCTACAGGTTTACACCCAAATGGACGTTCCATATTGCTTTGAACCGCTTCCTTCCAGTAGTGTACATCTAGAGATGCAAAATCTTCTAAAATGATAGTGGGAGTATCATCCACTAGGTACACAATGAAATCATTACCAAAATACCTTGTAGTCATTTATTTCTTGCTCCTTGTGGGAGCTTCATTGCCATCCTCATCCGAATTGAACTCTTATCATCTAATTGTTCATCAGTCTCCATGGGAGTTTCAGGTTTAGGAATTGGATCATATTCCTTACTAGATATTCTAGGCATATATCTCATAGGAAATATATCCTCAAAGAAGGTAGCAACTCTAGATTCAAATATGGTACTAACATTCATGTCATCCACTCCAGATTTCACTACAAGAAATCTATAAGCAATGTTGTTAGAAGCATAGCCAAGAAAGACACAATCCACGATTTTTAGTCCAAGCTTACGCTTGTTGTTAATTGGAATGTTGACTTTTGCCAAACAACCCCAAGTTCATAAGTAGGGGAGTGTTAGCGATTTCTTTTCCCATTTTTCAAATGGAGCAATCTCTTTATTCTTAGTTTTTAACAATGTTCTTTATTCTTAGTTGGAACTCGGTTTAGGACATGACACAAAGTCAATATAGCCTCCCCCACCATTCCTTGGATAAACCGGCAGCGTATAACATGACATTAACCAAATCTATTAGAGTTTGGTTTTTTCTCTCAGCAATCCCATTGGACTGAGGGGAATTGGGAGATGTCCTGTCATGTATAATAACATGCTCCGAGCAGAATAAATTGAACTCATTAGAAAATTACTCTCCACCATGATCAGACTGAACTCCTTTGATCTTTCTCTCAAGTTGATTTTCAACTTCTGCCTTATAGATTTTAAACAAATCTAGAGCCCCATCTTTATTTCTCAATAGATACACATAACATTACCTAGTAGAATCATCAATCAAAGTTATGAAATATTTCTTTTCACTCGTTGTCAACACACCATACATCTCACAAAGATCTGAATGTATAAGCTCTAAAGGCGCTAAGTTTCTTTCCTCGCAGGCTTGTGAGGCTTGCGAGGCTACTTTACTTTCACACAAGCATGGCACTTAGAGCCTTTCACATTAGTGAATTTCGGAATTAAACTCATACCAGCAAGCTGCGACATACAACCGTAATTAATATGACAAAGTCATGAATGTCAAACATTAATATCATTACTAGTAGTGCATACATGGTTCACATAATTATCACACAAGTCTACCAAAGAGAAAAGGAACATGCATCCGCATTCATAGCATTTTTCAATAAAGGTTCCATACTTAGACAATACAATTTTATTGGACTTAAATGCCAAATTAAACCCATCTTTCAGAAGATGAGATCCACTAACGAGATTTTTCTTGATATAAGGGACATGTTGCACATTCTTTAATTGTACGATCTTACCCAAAGCAAACCGTTGACCTACCATGCGAGCACCAAGAACAGTAGCATGTAACCCATTCCCCATCATGACGGAGGAACCTCAAGCCTGATAAGAGGTGAACATGAAAATGTCAGCACATACATGAACATTAGAACATATATCAACCCACCATCCTATGGATTGGAATAATAGTAGATAATAAATTACCGTACCCAGAACCTGAAGTTTATGTCCCAGTATTGCCAATAACCATGTTGACGGATTTAGAATTCTATCCATCTTGACCCTTCTCGCCTTTCTTTTATGGGCAACGATGAGCCCAATGGTCAGTCTTTCCTCACACACACCAAGGTTCTTTTTTTACTTGTTCTGCCCCTTCTTATTCTTCTTGAAGTTGGTAGTCTAGCAGATTTTTTATTTCCCTTGGACTTGTGGGCATTTTTCTGCACCATGTTGGCAACAGAATTCCCTCTATTCTACTAGTATGTTTGTCTTGTGCCCTCGCCTTCTCTTCAACATCCAGATAGCTAATGGGGTACTCCATAGAGAGCCCATGCCTCTGATGTTTCATAGAAATGGCAAAGTTTCTCCACGAAGCACACACTTGAGGAGTTCGAGTTCCTTTGTGATGATCTGTAGCTCATGAGCCCGTTCTAGTACAAATCAGTTTTCAACCATCTTGTAGTCTTTGAACTAATCCATAACACACAGTTCACCATACCACCGGTATCGGGAACATCGAACTTAGCGTCCAACGGATCCCACAGTTCCTTGGCATCACGAATATGCATATATGCATACCCAACCTGTCTCCAAGAACATTAAGTATAGAGCCCACAAAGAGTGTAGTGGCCTCCTTAAACGATATTTGTTCTTCAAGAGTAAGCACACCTCCGAGAGTGCCAGCTGCAACTCTTTCTATGCCCATAGCAGTGAGACACAAGAGGGTTTTCATTTGCCATCTCTTGAAATAAGGACACGTAAATGGGATCGGTTTGAGCCCAACAACAAAGGCAGATGAAGAAAATTGCCTAAAGAAATAAGGTTTTTGGATTATTAATAAATTTTCAATGAGATTAATTATCAAAATAACCATCATGTAAGCACTAGGAGATCTAAACACATGCATCAAAACATGCACATCTAGTAGATCTGTAAAACTTGGAAGAACTAGTGCAAACAAAGAGAGTAATAACACATACATGCTGACTGGGAAAGTCATCACCGCAGTAGCACCATGGTCATTGTTGTTGTACATGGTGTTGTTGAGGAAGTCGGCAAGAGGATTTGTAGAAAAAGAAGACGTTCTGCCGACTTCGATGTAGATGGACGGAAGAGAGTGGTCACGCTGAGGCGCTCCTATAAAACCTTATCGCCTATCTCCCGGTGCAGGATCTCGATGGATGGGGCTTCAGAGTCCCGCTCTCCCAGATGACCGTGCACACAGTCGCCAGGATGAGGAAGCCTAGTGAGTAGCGCAGCAAAAGAAACAAGGGCGAAGATAGAGAAAGAAAATTAGGTAACATCTAGATCTGTTCTCTCTATATATTACCTTAGGAGGTGAGTCGATCGAGCCGTCACGCGGTGGAATACAAGTACATGCACATGAATGTGTTGACACGTATCCAAATAGTTGGTGCACCATGTAAAAATTAGTCTTCCACAAAACGAGTATCTAACTCCAACTCGATTCACGAAACACACCGCACGTGCGGGCGAGGCGGGCAGCGGACGAGGAGTGCTGCGCGTGTACTCCTTCACTTCTCACTCACTTAGAAGGAGTGGAACATATCATCTTATAAGATACTCCAACTCTCTCTCAAAGCAACGTGGGACTAAACTTGGTCTCCCACACAGCTCCCAAGCTACCATAGTAGATGAGTCTTGAGATTTTAGGAATTATTAGTCTAAATGGGCCACAACCCATATAAATCTAACAATATGTTGGTTAGGGCGATGTAAAGATTATACCACTGAGTAAAAATGTGAAATAAGATTGTACTCATATAGTGATTAAATCACATTGCATATCTATTGGTGTAAGAGCATCTCCACCGACGCTTCCCAAATTCTAGCCGACAACATATATATCCAACACATTGCTATGGGGAGCGCCAGGTACATGAATTTGGGGAGGGGCTACCCACACTGGCGCTCCCGCTATGGCAAGCCCCAACAGATATTCGTCCCAAAATAAATACAAATTCATACACAATAGGAATTCAAATGATTTATAAATAGAAATTGAAAGGTTCAGGGCACAACATTAAACAAGTTCCAGTCACATCCATGGGAGACCAAATAGCCATCAAAGTTCGGCTCTCAAAATAACATACGACAACATCGATTAAGCAAAGATTGGTGCCTCCACCACCTATGGCTCATCACTCATCGAGGGTAATGGCTCAGGTGTCGCAGGTGGTGGCGTCCCTGTCGCTGCAGGTGTCTCTGTCACTGAGGCGAGTGTTGGTGCAGATGTCGTTGCTGCCGCAACAACCACTGCACCCATCATCTCCTTGCGATGCATCACGATACATCTCATGTCATGCCCTTGCCAAAAATAAGAAATTCTAAAAACTAGAAAGCCTATAGAATGACGCCAAAGATTCCATAAAAACCATATTTTGTATCCATCATCGGCATGTCCGCCATCAAGATTTTCACCTCCTCCTCCATCTTTGCCAATGCAAAATGCGATGCCTCATTCACCGCTTTGAGCATGCTAGCCTAGCTTTCCATCTTGGCGACGTTAACCATATCTTTATCAAGATCTAACTTGGCATCCTGTTTCCCCAACATAGCCTTCCATATTGCATTGCTTCTATCATCTCTCTCTTTGTTGTTGGAAGAGAAGTATTACATCATCCTTTCAATGGAAGCATGAATGCCATGCAATGAGGAGGCACCATTCCACTCCAACTTTGCCTTCTTGTTTTCGATTGGGCGACCAGCCGAGGCAGCCTAGGAAGGGCCAGTCCCATCTTCACCTTCCCCTTTGCCAGACTTGAGGGTGATGTGGATGTTGTCCCACTTCTTGCAACATTGGAGCTTCTTAAATAAGTGCATGAAGGAGAAGTTGAAGGGAATATGCCCTGAGAGGCAATAATAAAGTTGTTATTATACATATTCCAAGTATATGATAGATGTTTATTTTGCATGCTATAATTGTATTAATTTGGAAACGTTAGTACATGTGTGTTTAATAAACAAGGAAAGTTCCTAGTTATGCCTCTCTTATAAACTAGCTCATGGATTAACAAGATGATCAAGGTTTCCTAATCATGGACATTGGATGTTGTTAATAACGAGGTCACAACATTAGTGGAATGATGTGATGAACATTCATCCAAAGTATAGCATTACAATCAAAGTAATTGTGTTTATATTGCTATAACATCTAACAAAGTAATCCTAGTCCTTAGACCATGAGATCATGTTAATCACTAATACTGGAAGAGTATCTTGATAACATCAAACGTCACACCATGAAAGGGTGATTATAAAGGTGGGTTTAGTGCTACAAAAGTGTTATGTAGAAGCTCATGGATCAAGAGTGCGATTTGTCCATCCCGATGACGGATAGATATTCTCTGGACCCTCTCAGTGATATCACATTGGTTAGCTTGCAAGAAAGTGATGAGATCACTAGAATGTTATATCACGGGAACAAGAAAAGAGTACATGTCGGTAACAAGATCAAACTAGGTATGGAGATGCCGAGGATCGAATCTCGGACATGTAATATATCGCGAGACAAAGGGATTTAGTTACTAGCGTTAAAGGTTCTCACGATCATAGAAGTCATCGTAGAATGTGTAGGAGTTAGTATGGATCTCCAGGTCCCGCTTCTGATTATTGATCTGAGAGGGCTCTCGATCATGTCTGCATTATTCACAGACCATAGGGTGACACACTTAAGGGACACCAACACCATTTGGAGCAAATGTGTTTCAGAAGAATGAATTGCAAAGCGCTGGAATTATTTCAATAGACACCAAAACTGTTTCGGGTGAAATTGCTGAAACTTGTTCTGCATGTAATATTGAAATATTGCAGGGGTTTTATCTGAATGTTTGTTAATTAAAGTAATTAACAAAATTCTGAATAAATTTAATAAAAGAGTTTTATTAAATGAGAGAGCATTAAATTTGGAGACATTTAATGCATTTAAAGTAAAGACTTTAAAGAGGAATGTTAAGGGACACTTTTATGTGGAGGGGGTTACCACCACATGAATGGGGGATGTGAGGGGTCACCCCCCATGGGGCGCCGGCCATGGGGAGGGGTACCCCCCTCCTCCTATAAAAGGCCACCCCTCTCACCCTTCTTCCTCACACCTCCTCGTGAAGGATCTCTCTCCCCCTCTAGAATTATTCCCCCATGGTCTCGGACTAGTGAGATACATGTTCCCGGTGGCATTTCGTCTGAAAGGAGTTGCTGCTTCCGCTGCATCGCTGGAGCAAGGAGGCGGAGGTTGTTCGGTGGCCTAAATGTGTGTGCGAGTGCGGATGCGCTGCTGGTTTGCGGCGCTAGGACTTCCACACGATCTTGAGATCGGCAAGCGTACGACTACATCATCCATGAGTTCCTACTCATTAACAAAACTTTGTTGTCTTCGAGGGTAAGTTCTCCATGGATGTATATCCACCCGTTGCTTGTATCTAGTAGATAGATCTTGGCGTATAGTTCTCATCGTAGGAATTTTTTGTTTTCTATGCTGCAAACCCTTCAGTGGTATCAGAGCCTGATCTATGCGTAGGTGTGATACATTTCAAATGTATCTAATAATTTTTGATGTTCCATGCTTAGTTTTATCCACTTTCTTGTGTTTTGTTCCAACTTTGGAGTACTTTTCATATGATTTCTTGGACTAACCTATTAACAAGGGCCACAGTGCCAGCTGCCTGTTTTCTGCTGTTTTTGGCTCCAGGAAAGTCAGAAAATGAATATTCTCGGAATTGGACAGGACAAAAGCCAAAGTGCCTATTTTTCCGGAAGGGATCAAGTGCCAGAATACGAGACGGAGAGGGGCCAGGGGCCGGCCACACCACCTGGTCGCGCGGCCAGGCCTGGCCCGTGCCAGGGGGTGGTGTGGCCACTCCCGGCACCCCCTCGGCCTCTCCTTCCGCCTATAAGTTGCCCTCAGGACGAAAACCCTAAGTACCCGATCAAAAATCCACGAAAGAGTCTGTAGCCGCCATCATCTCCATCCCTAGACCGGGAGGGATCTGAAGCTCTTCTCGGCACCCTGCCGGAGAGGGGAATTCACCCTGGAGGCCTTCTTCATCACCATGCAAGCCTCCGGTGTGATGCGTGAGTAGTTCATCCTTGGACTATGGATCCATGTAGTAGCTAGATGGCTGGTTTCTCCTCCTTTGTGCTTTCATGTTTAGATCTTGTGAGCTCTGTTCATGATCAAGATCATCTATTTGTAATTCATACATGTTGTGTTTGCGGGGATCCGATGGATATTGAGATGCTATTTCAGATTGATTATTGATTCTATCATGTCTTTGTTATTTGAGATCTTGCATGCTTTCCGTTGTTAGTAGCTATCTTGGCCAAGTAGATGCTAGCAACTCCAAGAGTTAGTATTTATGCTCGATAGTGGGTTCATGCCTCTGGTAATCTGGGGAAATGACAGAAATCTCTAAGGTACTAGATGTGTTGTTGCTACTAGGGAGAAAACAACAATCCTTTGTTCATATAACAATCATATTGTTTACTTTACACGTAGTTCGTAAAGCAATAATATGTTGCTTGCAACTTAATACTGGAGGGAGTTCGGATGATAACATGAAGGTGGATTATTAGTCATAGATGCAGTTCGATGGCGGTCTATGTATTATGTTGTAATGCCCAATCAAGTCTCAAATGAGTCAAGATGATTAGTATATGCATGTATTGCTTTCTCGGTGTTTGTCAATTGCCCCGCTGTAATTTGTTTACCCAGCATGTTATCTATTTAAGGAGAGCCACCTCTAGTGAACTATGGATCCCGTCCTTTTTCTTTACATACAATCTATAAACTGTTTCTGCTTTGTGTTTACTTTCTGCAAACTTTTACTTCTTTCCATTCGATACGTTTAATCCTTTGTTTTCCGCAAAACACGGTGAGATTGACAACCTCATCACAAGTTGGGGACAAAGTTCTGTGGTTATGTTGTGCAGGTCTCCATGTTGCTACTAGCACCAGTAGTGTGCCCTGCCAAAGCTCAGCTAGTAACACCTTTGGGGTGTTTCCTTGCTCCTACTGGTTCGATTAAACCTTGGTTTCATAACTGAGGGAAAACTTACTGCTGTGCTCATCATACCTTCCTCTTGGGGTTCCCAACGAGCTCTACGTTGAAAGTCGAGCGCATCAAGATTTTCTGGCGCCGTTGCCGGGGAGTCAAGGACATCTTCACAAGGGGAGTCCCTCATAACCAATCTCTTTACTTTGTTGTTTTTGTTTTGCTTAGTTTTCTTTTTGCTTTTTTTGCTTGTTTTGTTCTTCAAAAAACACAAAAAATTAGTTTTACTAGTTTGTTTTCTTATTTAAAACCCCCAAAAAAATGACTACTCTTGAAAACACAAAGTTGTGTGACTTCACTAGCACCAACAACAATGATTTTATGAGCACACATATTGCTCCACTTGTGGCTGAAAATACTTTCTTTGAGATAAAACCTGCTTTGCTCAATCTTGTTATGAGAGAACAATTTTCTGGTATTGGTAATGAAGATGCTGCTTCCCATCTAAATAACTTTGTTGAACTTTGTGAGATGCAAAAGCATAGGGATATAGATGTTGATATTATTAAGCTGAAATTGTTTCCTTTCTCTTTGAGAGGAAAAACTAAAGAATGGTTGAATTCCTTAACTAGGAATAGTATTGATTCTTGGACTAAGTGCAAAGATGCTTTTATTGGAAAATACTATCCTCCTGCTAAGATTATATCCATGAGAAGTGAAATAATGAAGTTTAAACAACTTGATAATGAGGATGTTGCTCAAGCTTGGGAAAGAATGAAATCTTTGGTAAAGAATTGTCCCACTCATGGACTGACTGCTTGGATGATCATCCAAACTTTTTATGCAGGATTGAACTATTCTTCAAGGAACCTATTGGATTCTGCAGCTGGAGGTACCTTTATGACCATCACTTTGGGTGGTGCAACAAAACTTCTGGACAATATGATGGTTAATTATTCTGAATGGCTTACTGAGAGAGCTCCATAAGGTAAGAAGGTAAATTCTATTGAGGAAACTTCCTCCTTGAGTGATAAGATTGATATTATTATGTCCATGCTTGTTAATGGGAAAGCCCATATTGATCCAAATAATGTTCCTCTAGCTTCTTTGGTTTCTTAAGAAGAGCAAGTTGATGTGAACTTCATAAGAAATAACAACTTTGGCAATAATGCTTATGGTAATAATGCTTATAGGACCAATTTTGGTAACAGCAATTATAAGCCTTATCCTCCTAATACTACTTATGGCTATAATGGTAAATCTGAATTACCTAGTGAAGGAAGAATTTTAGAAGTTGAAAGAGCCACTAAAAACTTCATGCAAATGCAATATGAGACAAATAAGCTATTTACTAAAACTATGGAGGAACAATCTATCATTTTGAAGAACATTAGCCATCAACTTGAGAGTCTAAATAGGGAAATTCCTGGTTTACAATCGAAACTCTCTAATGCTGAAAGAAATATATCATCTCTATCTGAAGCTCAATCTTCATTGATTAATAAAATGGCTGCTAAACCTGAAACTAATGAGAATCCTTTTGCAGCCGCTAATGCTATACAAGTAAGAATTGATGAAAATGTTAGACTATTAGCTGAATTACATGCTAAGTGGGAAAGAGAAGATGAAATTGCTAAAAACATTAGTG
This sequence comes from Avena sativa, assembly GCA_916181665.1. Taxonomy (NCBI): domain Eukaryota; kingdom Viridiplantae; phylum Streptophyta; class Magnoliopsida; order Poales; family Poaceae; genus Avena; species Avena sativa. The sequence continues at coordinate 694,252,208 of OV702289.1, forward strand.
TTTCTACTATCACCACCACTAGTGTTGAGGCTACTAATAGTTCTACTACTTTAGATGATAAATTTGATTTTGATCTTGATGGTTGCAATATCTCTGAAGTTATTAAGTTCCTACAAAAGCTTGCAAAAAGTCCTAATGGTAGTGCTATGAACATGGCCTTTACAAAACACATTACCGATGCTCTCATAAAGATAAAAAAAGAAAAGATGAAACATAAAGCTTCTATTCCTATAAAACAAGAGGATGGTTGGGAACCCATCATTAATATGAAAGTGAATGACTTTTATTTCAAAGCTTTGTGTGATCTTGATAGTAGTGTTTCTATTATGCCTAGAAGGATTTATGATATGCTTGATTTGCCTCCTCTTGAAGATTGTTATTTGAATGTCCCACTTGATGCTAATGCTAAAAAGAAACTCATGGGGAGGCTTAATGATGTTCTTATTATGGTTAATGATTCCTATGTCCCCGTTGATATCTATGTTTTGAATGTTGAATACAATGCTTCTTGTCCTATTACTTTGGGAAGACCCTTTCTTAGAACTGTTGGTGCCATTATTGATATGAAAGAAGGCACCATTAAATATCAACTCCCACTCAAGAAAGATATAGAACACTTCCCTAAAAAGAGAGAAAATATTTCTTTTGCTTCTCCTATGAAAACAAAATTTGGTCTTAATGCTTCTTCATTTGAGAACACTTGATTCTTTCTTTGCTTCTTATGCCTAACTTAAAGGCGTTAAAGAAAAGTACTTGTTGGGAGATAACCCAAGAGTTTTAGTTGAGTCTTGGAAGTTATTACTTCAGTAATAACCTCTCCTTATCCTTTTTATTTGTTTTTTGTGCCAAGAGTAACCTCTAATGAGAGTGAAGTAATGATTGGGAAAGTTGCTGTCCCGAAACAGATTTTTGTGCTTCACCGTAAACATTCCTGAGAGAGCTCTGTATGTTGGATTGAGCTGTAATTTTTTATGCTTCTGCCCCAGGTTGTTATCTAACTTTCGTTAGTTCAACACTTTTTGATTTGAGCAACATAAGGTCTTCGAAAAAATCGTCTTTACCTGCTGGTCTGTTTTGACAAATTTCTGCCATTTTCTGCATTTGCTTCTTGTTAGTTCCTTCTTGAGTTCCTTTGGGGAATTGAGCTTTTTGAGGGAAGTGCTACAGTAGCTAGTGTTCTAATGGAAGTGTATTTGGTGTTAGAACTGAATCTTGAGACTTATTTATCTTAAGTGCACTAATGTTGCTAATGAGATTGTGTGAAGTTTTGTATGAAGGAAAAAATTTCAGGTGTATGGAAGGAATGAGTAATGAGATGAAGGATGGAATAAAGCTCAAGCTTGGGGATGCCACACATGTCACCCCAAGAAATATCCAAGAAGTACAAGCGTCAAAGCTTGGGGATGCCCAAGACATCCCCTTCTTCATCAATAAAAATTCCAGGTTTCTTCCAAATGCTTCATTTTTATTGTTTCATGCATAGTTGTGTTTTTCTTGGAGCGTCTTCCTTTTCGTTTTCATTTTGGTTTTTAGTTTGCTTGGTTTGCTTAGTTTTCTGAATAAGTTGGTTGGACCCCCTCTTTCATACATTGGTTTGCAAATAGTTTGGTTTGGTTTGGAAAAGAGTAGGAAAGTTCATGCCTTTGTGGTAAAAAGAGCTCGTTCTTGACTGTGGCTATGCTTTGTCATGCCATGCTTGATATTGTTTTGGCTTTATGCTTAGTATTCTTTGTTGTAGCATGACTTGTTATAAACAATTGAGATTGCTTAATGTGCCTTAGATGAATCATGTGTTGTTTTAGCATATTAAAGCATAGTATAGTGGTATTCTCCTTTGATGCTTTATTTGGGTTGACTTGGCACATGCTCACACCATGTTATGACTGTCACAAGTCACCATAGCCTTTATGATCCTTTAGTTTTCAACTTGTAGTATCACTTTATGCTTTGATCAATGATGTTTTGTCGCTCTGCATGATTATGGCCATTATTGCTCTCTTAGTTTGTCGCTCCCAGTCTTTTGCTAGCCTCCACAACCAAGTATGAGTTCCACTCATGCATCCAACTCCCTAAACCAAGTTATTCCAAAGATTCCACCATACCTACCTACTAGCTTATGCTATTCCAAGTATATTCATGCTTTTTTTTACCTTCCACTTGTTATGAGAAAACTAGTGATTAAAGCTCTCACGAACTTGATGGCACACTTTACTTTTTGCCTCTAATAAACTTGAACCATTGGGTCCTTCTTTGTTGCGTATATGCTTGCACTTTATAAGTTGAAATTAGCAGAACCATGTACCATGGGGAACGCTTTCAACATTGCACTTGTACTTTGTACCCCGTTGATATCATGTTCTTTTGCTTACGGGTCCCGGCGGTGTGAAATAAAAGTGGAACTTGTAAGATCATGGAGTTTGTATGTGTGTTAGAGAAACGCCTGTGCCGATAGCCTAAGCCATGCCTAATCATGGTGGAAACTTGTAGCATCACCATAATGAGCACTCTATGAAGCATCCTCAATAAAAACCTATGCAAATAGCAAATAAAAAGATCGTTGAGATGCTCATTGTCTGCTTGCCTTGTCATTTTGATTATGGGAAAGCTCCCGTATCATGTGCAAGGGGTACCCCATTGGCGGTTCTTAATGATACACATATACTTACAATGACAAGAGCTTACCCGTGACTGAAGTTGAGTAGCATGAGGATCGGTCTTCGTAAGTAAGGGGCATGAGATTTCGGTTTATAACTTGTCAAGCATATCCTCTTAGTTGTGTCACTTTAACCTTAATCACCTTCAAGATGCTTATGATAGGGGCAATGAGAGCTGAAAGCATTAAGTACCATAATTTTTGGAAGCTCTTTATGAGACTTGAATCCCTACTTCCTTTTACAAAAGGCCTTTCTTCTACCATAATATTGAGTCTCCACCTTCTATCTTTATGCACCTTATTTGAGAGCATTGTGGCCATTCTTAGTTCTATGTGCATTGTCCCAAGACTAGTTAATTGATGCATACTTTGATATTGCTTGTTTGAAACTATTGTATCTAGTCACTCTTATGAACTTTGAAGGTGTCCTATGCATTTATATTTGCTACTCTATTGAGGGACAAGCTGAATACTATTATGCTATGTTTTCTTTATGTGAAACAAAGAAACGTCTTGCAAAGCATTGTTATTCATGAATCTTTTGTTTGTGCCTTTTCATGTTGCGTCATAGTTTCTTTGCTTATTGCTACAACTTTGTCTTTAATGTTATGATTGAAGTACTATGATCCTAGCTTTGAATGTTTTGCAAATACTTTGATCAAGTCTTTGATGGTGCATGTCACCTCAAAAATTATTTCTTTTTATCACTTACCTACTCGAGGACGAGCAGGAGTTAAGCTTGGGGATGTTGATACATCGCAAATGTATCTATAATTTTTGATGTTCCATGCTTGGTTTTATCCACTTTCTTGTGTTTTGTTCCAACTTTGGAGTACTTTTCATATGATTTCTTGGAATAACCTATTAACAAGAGCTACAGTGCCAGCTGCCTGTTTTCTGCTGTTTTTGGTTCCAGGAAAGTCAGAAAATAAATATTCTCGGAATTGGACGGGACAAACGCCAAAGTGCCTATTTTTCCGGAAGGGATCAAGTGCCAGAATACGGGACGGAGAGGGGCCAGGGGCCGGCCACACCACCTGGCCACGCGGCCAGGCCTGGCCCGCGCCAGGGGTTGGTGTGGCCGCTCCCGGCAACCCCTCGGCCTCTCCTTCCGCCTATAAGTTGCCTTCGAGACGAAAACCCTAAGTACCCGATCAAAAATCCACGAAAGAGTCTGTAGCCACCGTCATCTCCATCCCTAGATCGGGAGGGATCTGAAGCTCTTCCCGGCACCCTGCTGGAGAGGGGAATTCACCCTGGAGGCCTTCTTCATCACCATGCAAGCCTCCGGTGTGATGCGTGAGTAGTTCATCCTTGGACTACGGATCCATGTAGTAGCTAGATGGTTGGTTTCTCCTCCTTTGTGCTTTCATGTTTAGATCTTGTGAGCTCCGTTCATGATCAAGATCATCTATTTGTAATTCATACATGTTGTGTTTGTGGGGATCCGATGGATATTGAGATGCTATTTCAGATTGATTATTGATTCTATCATGTCTTTGTTATTTGAGATCTTGCATGCTTTCCGTTGTTAGTAGCTATCTTGGCCAAGTAGATGCTAGCAACTCCAAGAGTTAGTATTTATGCTCGATAGTGGGTTCATGCCTCTAGTAATCTGGGGAAGTGACAGAAATCTCTAAGGTACTAGATGTGCTGTTGCTACTAGGGAGAAAACAACAATCCTTTGTTCATAGAACAATCGTATTGTTTACTTTACACGTAGTTCGTAAAGCAATAATCTGTTGCTTGCAACTTAATACTGGAGGGGGTTCGGATGATAACCTGAAGGTGGATTATTAGTCATAGATGCAGTTGGATGGCGGTCTATGTATTATGTTGTAATGCCCAATCAAGTCTCAAAGGAGTCAAGATGATTAGTATATGCATGTATTGCTTTCTTGGTGTTTGTCAATTGCCCCGTTGTAATTTGTTTACCTAGCATGTTATCTATTTAAGGAGAGCCACCTCTAGTGAACTATGGATCCCAGTCCTTTTCTTTACATACAATCTATAAACTGTTTCTGCTTTGTGTTTACTTTCTGCAAACTTTTACTTCTTTCCATTCGATACGTTTAATCCTTTGTTTTTCACAAAACACGGTGAGATTGACAACCTCATCGCAAGTTGGGGACAAAGTTCTGTGGTTGTGTTGTGCAGGTCTCCACATTGCTACTAGCACCGGTAGTGCGCCCTGCCAAAGCTCAGCTAGTAACACCTTTGGGGTGTTTCCTTGCTCCTACTGGTTCGATTAAACCTTGGTTTCATAACTAAGGGAAAACTTACTGTTGTGCTCATTGTACCTTCCTCTTGGGGTTCCCAACGAGCTCTACGTTGAAAGTCGAGCGCATCAAGGTGCTTTGCACGAGTAGAACACATAAGAGTATGTGGGTGGTGATGATCATGTTATTGCTTCTTATATGTACTTTGGATATTGGTGGCATAGTGGGATGAAGCGGCCCGGACCAACCTTACATGTCATCGCACATGAGACCGGTTCCACGACTGACATACAACTAGTTTTGCATAAGTGGCTGGCAAGTGGCTGTCTCTCCTACTATAGTCAATATCTGATTTACAATGAGTTGCTAATAATTTGGTTATCATCGTTGTGGTTCCATGTTTGTAGGTAAGAACGGTTCTATCTTCGAAAGCCCTAAGCCACGTAAAACTTGCAATTGATAAATTAGAGGCGTCTTGTTTAGATCGTTGCTGGGCTTGTGTCATGATATGGTATTATTGTGAGTTGATGTATAGTTGATACACTTACAACACACTTAACGCGTAAGTTCCATAGACCTTGGCCTTACACACAAAGGAATGATAGAGATCATACCACGATGCATATGATAGTGATCAAATGCAAGAACCATATCATTTCACTTTACACATATGATGTTCGCATCTTATATTGCTAGTTCGGTGTTTTAGTTGCGTTATAAGATGATCCCTCATTTAAATATCAAGATAAAAATGTTTTCTTCCTTAAGTACGCACTGTTTATGTTTCACCGCTTCAAGACATCACGTGATGATCGGGTGTACTTGAATCCACGATCATATTTTGGGTGTAAGACATGTTTACACACGCGAGTACTATGGTTCTTACTTGGCGAGCCTAGCATGTAAATACATGGCCTCGGAACACGGACCGAAAGGTTAAGCATGAGTCATATAGGTTATATGATGCCCATATAGATGCTCTCCTTTTAAGCTACACCGACTCACGTGATGATCGGACTTGGTGTAGTGGATTTGGTTCATGTAATCACCAAAAAGACACGAGGGATGTTGTTTTTTAGTGGGAGTTTAGTTGAACTCAATCTATCATAAACTTAGTCTAAATAAACTTTACAAATTCTGTTGTAGATGGCACCACCTGCTTTTAATTTCAATGTGTTCATGGAGAAAGAGAAACTTGCTGCGAATGGTAGCAACTTCACCAACTAGGCTATGAATTTGAGGATTCTCCTCTCTGCTGCACAAAAGCAATATGTGCTAGAAGCTCCGCTAGGCCCCCCACCAGCTCCTGACGCCCCTGACAAGGAAAAGAATGTCTATGTGACTCGTCAGGAGGACCACAACTTAGTTCATTGCGGCATACTGTATGGGCTAGAGCCAAAACTTCAAAAGCGTTTCAAAAATGACAATGCCTTTGATACCATGGGTGAATTGAAAATGATTTTCAATACCCATGCTGTCGTAGAGAGTTATAATGCTTCAGAAAAGTTCTTTAGCTACATGATGGAAGAGAACAACTTCGTAAGTGAGCACGTACTCAAAATGTCTAGGCACACCGATAATCTTGTGTCCTTGGGAATAACGATTCCCATTGATTTAGGCATACATCGTGTTCTCCAATCTCTGCCACCTAGCTATAAGAGCTTCATGATGAACTATAACATGAAGGGCATGAAGAAGACTCTCCCCGAGCTTCTGTCAATGCTTAAGACTATAGAAGTGGAGATTAGGAAAGAACATCAAGTGTTGATGGTCAATAGGACCACCTGTTTAAGGAAAGACAGGAAGGGTAAACAGAAGGGAAAGAAGGGCGGCAAATCTGTTGCTGCTTGAAAAGAAATCCCAGGCTGGCCCTAAGTCTGATACCGAGTGCTACCATTGTAAGGGGACTAGCCATTGGAAGCGCAACTGCCCCAAGTTTTTGGCGGACAAGAAAGTCGGCAAGGCAAACAAAGGTATATGTGATATACATGTTATTGATGTGTACTTGACTAGTACTCGCAGTAGCACCTGGGTATTTGATACCGGATCGAGTGCTAACATATGTAACTCGAATCAGGGGCTACGGAACAAGCGACCGCTAGCAAGGGCCGAGGTCAAGATGCGTGTCGGTAATGGATCAAGAGTTGATATGATCGCTGTCGGAACGCTGCCTCTCCACCTACCATCGGGATTAGTTATAAACCTAAATAATTGTTATTTGGTGCTTGCACTGAGCATGAACATTATATCTGGATCTTGTTTGATGTGATGTGGTTATTCGTTTAAATCCGAAAACAATGGTTGTTCGATTTATGTGGATAATATCTTTTCTGGTCATGCACCCGTGATGAATGGTTTATTTCTGTTGAATCTCGATAATACTCATACGCACATCCATAATGTTGATGCTAAAAGAATTAAACTTAATAATGATATATCTGCATATATGTGGCACTGTCGTCTAGGTCATATTGGTGTTAAATGCATGAAGAAACTCCATTCTGATGGACTTTTGGAATCATTTGATTTGAATCATTTGATACATGTGAGCCATGCCTTGTGGGCAAGATGACTAGAACGCCATTTTCCAGTTCAATGGAACGGGCGACAGATTTATTGGAAATCATACATACTGATGTATGTGGTCCAATGAGTGTGTCGGCGCGAGGTGGATATCGTTATTTTGTTACTTTCACGGATGATTTGAGTAGATACGGGTATATCTATTTGATGAAACATAAGTCTGAAACCTTTGAAAAGTTCAAGGAATTTCAGAATGAAGTGGAAAATCATCGTAATAGAAAGATCAAATTTCTGCGGTCTGACCGTGCAGGTGAGTATCTAAGTTACGAGTTTAGCACACAGATGAAAGATTGTGGAATAGTTTCACAACTCATGCCTACCGGAACACCACAATGTAATGGTGTATCGGAACGTCGTAATCGTACTCTATTGGATATGGTTGGATCTATGATGTCTCTGACTGACTTGCCACTATCATTTTGGGGTTATGCACTGGAAACCGATGCATTCACTTTAAATCGGGCATCGTCTAATTCCGTTGAAACGACACCATATGAATTATGGTTTGGAAACAAACCTAAGTTGTCATTTCTTAAAGTTTGGGGATGCGATGTTTATGTGAAGAAACTTCAACCGGATAAACTCGAACCCAAAGCGGAAAAATTGGGTATTCCTTCTATCACAGACCTGAGGGCAAGGTTTTCGTTGCCAAGAATGGATCCTTTCTAGAGAAAGAGTTTCTCGCAAAAGGTGTGAGTAGTCGAAAGGTGAACCCGAAGAGGTGATTGAACCTTCTCTTCATGAAATGGCGAGTGGCGCAGCACTAGAAGTCGTTCCGGAGTTGACTTCACCAAATGAAGAAGGAACTAATGATAATGATCATGAAACTCCAAAAGAGGACACTACTGAACCTCGCAGGTCAAGCATGACACGTGCAGCTCCTAAACTGTACGGGAATCCTGTTGTAAATTTCATGGTTGATGAAATAGATGACCCTGTGATGTATGAAGAAGCGATGATGAGCCCGGATTCCAACAAATGGCTAGAAGCCATGAAATCCGATATGGAATCCATGTACGGAAACCAAGTTTGAACCTTGGTGGACTTACCTCATGATCGAAAGGCCGTTGAGAATAAATGGATTTTCAAAAGAAAAACTGATGTTGATGGTAATGTAACCGTCTATAAAGCTCGACTTGTCACAAAAGGGTTTCGACAAATTCAAGGAGTTGACTAAGATGAGACATTCTCTCCCGTAGTGATGCTAAAATCAGTTAGGATTATGTTAGCATTTGCTGCATATTTCGATTATGAAATATGGCAGATGGATTTCAAAACCGCTTCCTCAATGGTAACATTGAATAAGAGTTGTATATGATACAATTGAAAGGGTTTTGTCGATCCTAAGGATGCTAACAAGGTGTGCAAGCTTCAGCGATCCATCTATGGACTGAAGTAAGCATCACGAAGTTGGAATCTCCGCTTTGATGAGGTGATCAAAGAGTTTGGATTTGTCCAAACTTATGGAGAGGCTTGTATTTACAAGAAAGTGAGTGGGAGCAATGTGGCATTTCTTATATTATATGTGGATGACATAGTATTGATTGGAAATGATATAGATCTTTTAAACAGTGTTAAAAGTTATCTAAACAGCAAATTTTCTATGAACGACCTTGGTGAAGCGTCATATATATTAGGCATAAAGATCTATAGATAGATTAAGACGCCTAATAGGGCTATCGCAAAGTACATACCTTGATAAGATTTTAAAGAAGTTTAAAATGGACGAAAGTAAGAAGGGGTTCTTACCTATGTTGCAAGGCAAGACATTGAGTAAGACTCAAAGTCCGGCTACGGCGGAAGAAAGAGAGATAATGGATAAGATCCCCTATGCTTCCGCCATAGGCTCTATAATGTATGACATGCTATGTACAAGACCGGATGTGGCACATGCTATTAGTTTGACTAGTAGGTAACAATCTGATCCAGGTTTGGAACACTGGATAGCGGTCAAGAATATCCTTAAGTACTTGAGAAGAACTAAGGAAATGTTTCTTGTAAACGGAGGTGAAGAAGAGCTAGTCGCTAATTGTTATGTCGATGCTAGCTTTGATACGGATCCGGACAACTCTAAGTCTCAATCCGGATACATATTTCTCGTGAACGGAGCAGCAGTTAGTTGGAGGAGCTCCAAACAACCCGTGGTAACAAGGTCAACAACAGAGGCGGAATATATTGTTGCTTCAGAAGCAGCACAGGAAGCGGTTTGGATGAAGGAGTTCATTACCGAACTAGGTGTGGTTCCTAGTGCGTTGGATCCAATAGTGATCTATTGTGACAACAATGGAGCCATAGCCAACGCAAAGGAACCAAGGTCTCACAAGAATTCCAAACATATTAAGTGCCGGTTTCACTCCATCCGTGAGCATGTCAAGGATGGAGATATAAAGATTTGTAAAGTACATGCGGATCTCAATGTAGCAGATCTGTTGACTAAAACTCTCCCTAGAGCAAAACATGATCAACACTAGAACTCCATGGGTGTTAGATTTATCACCATGTAACTAGATTATTGTCTCTAGTGCAAGTGGGAGACTGAAGGGAATATGCCCTGAGAGGCAATAATTGAAGGAAATATGCCCTGAGAGGCAATAATAAAGTTGTTATTATATATTCCTTATACATGATAGATGTTTATTTTACATGCTAGAAATGTATTGATTCGGAAACATCAATACATGTGTGTTTAATAAACAAAAAGGGTTCCTAGTCATGCCTCTCTTATAGACTAGCTTGTTGATTAACAGGATGATCAAGGTTTCCTGATCATGGACATTGGATGTTGTTAATAACAAGGTCACACCATTGGTGGAATGATGTGATGAACATTCATCCGAAGTATAGCATTACGATCAAGTCATTATGTTTATATTGCTATAACATTATAGTAATCTTTATCCTTAGACCATGAGATCATGTTAATTGCTGACACCGGAAGAGTATCTTGATAACATCAAACGTCACACCGTAACAGGGTGACTATAAAGATGGGTTCAGTACTACGAAGGTGTTATGTTGAGGCTCATGGATCAAGAGTGGAATTTGTCAATCTAGATGACGGATAGATATACTCTGGGCCCTCACGGTGATATCACATTAGGATAGCTTGCAAGCAAGTGATGTGGTCACTAGAATGTTATATCACGGGAACGAGAAAAGAGTGCATGTCGGTAACGAGATCAAACTAGGTATGGAGATACCGATGATCGAATCTCGGACATGTAATATATCGAGAGACAAAGGGATTTAGTTACAAGCGTTAAAGGTTCTCACGATCACAGGAGTCATCGTTGAATGTGTAGGAGTTAGTACGGATCTCCAGGTCCCGCTGCTGATTATTGATCGGAGAAGGGTCTCGATCATGTCTGCATTATTCGCGAACCGTAGGGTGGCACACTTAAGAGTTACCGGACACCATTTTGGAGCACATATAATTCATACGAAAGAATTGCAAAGCGCAGGAATTGTTTCAATAGAAACCGGAAATTGTTTCGGGTAAAATTGCAGAAGGTGGTTCTGCATGTGATATTGAAATATTGCAAGGGGATATATGTGAATGTTTGTTAATTAAAGCAATTAACAAAATTCTGAATAAATTTAATATAAAGAGTTTTATTAAATGAGAGAGCATTAAATTTGGAGAAATTTAATGCATTTAAAGTGGAGACTTTAAAAGGGAATGTGAAGAGGTATTTTAATATGGAGGAGTTACCACCACATGAATGGGGGAGGTGAGGGGTCACCCCCCCATGCGCCCCCATGGAGAGAGGGGGCACCCCCCTCCTCCTATAAAAGGCCACCCATTCCCTCCTTCATCCTCACACCTCCTTGTGAAGGATCTCTCCCCCCTCTAGAATTATTCCCCCATGGTCTCGGATTAGCGAGATACATGTTCCCGGTGGCATTTCGTCTAGAAGGAGTTGCTGCTTCCGCTGGATCGCTGGAGCGAGGAGGTGGAGGTTGTCCGGTGGCTTGAACGTGTGTGCGAGTGCGGATGCGCCGCTGAGTTGCGGCGCTCGGACTTCCTCACGATCTTGAGATCGGCAAGTGTACGACTACATCAACCACGAGTTCCTACTCGTTAACAAAGCTCGTTGTCTACGAGGGTAAGTTCTCGTTGGATGTATGTCCACCCGTTGCTTTGTACCTAGTAGATAGATCTTGGCGTGTAGTTCACACCGTAGGAATTTTTTTGTTTTCTATGCTGCGGACCCAACACTGGTATCAGAGCCAGGTCTATGCGTAGGTGCTTAGCACGGGTAGTACACATATGGTTGATATGTGGGCGATGATGATCATGTTATTGCATCTTCTATGTATTTTGGATATTGGTGGCATAGTGGGATGAAGTGGCCCGGACCAACCTTACATGTCATCGTACATGAGACCGGTTCCACGACTGACATGCAACTTGTTTTGCATAAGTGGCTGGCGGGTGTCTGTCTCTCCTACTATAGTCAATATCTGATTTACAACGAGTTGCTAATAACTAAGTTATCCTCGTTGTGGTTCATGTTCGTAGGTGAGAACGGTTCTATCTCCAAAAGCCCTAAGCCACGTAAAACTTGCAATTGATAAATTAGAGGCGTCTAGTTTAGATCGTTGCTGGGCTAGTGTATTGATATGGTATTGTTGTAAGTAGATGTATGGTAGATACTCTTACAACACAGTCAACGTGTAAGTTCCATAGACCTTGGCCTTACACACAAAGGAATGATAGAGATCATACCATGATGCAAGTGATAGAGATCAAATGCATGGACCATATCATCTCACTTTACACATTAGATGTTAGCATCTTATACTGCTAGTTTGGCGCGTTTGGTAGCATTATAAGATGATCCCTTATTTAGATATCAAGATAAAAATGTGTTCTTCCTTGAGTATGCACCGTTCTATGGATCGTGTTTCGAGACATCACGTGATGATCGGGTGTACTCGAATCTACGCTTTCATAGGAACAGGTGTAAGACAGTTCTACACACGCGAATACTAAAGTTCTTACTTGGCGAGCCTAGCATGTACAGACATGGCCTCGGAACACGGACCGATAGGTTAAGCATGAGTCATATGGTTGATATGATGCCCATATAGATGCTCGCCTTTGAAGCTATATCAACTCACGTGATGATCGGACTTGATATAGTGGATTTGGTTCATGTAATCACCAAAAGGACACGAGGGATGTCGTTTTTGAGTGGGAGTTCATTAGTAATTTGGATTAGTTGAACTCAATATATCATAAACTTAGTCTAAATAAACTTTACAAATTCTGTTGTAGATGGCACCACCTGCTTTTAATTTCAATGTGTTCATGGAGAAAGAGAAACTTGCTGCGAATGGTAGCAACTTCACCAACTGGGCTATGAATTTGAGGATTCTCCTCTCTGCTGCACAAAAGCAATATGTGCTAGAAGCCCCGCTAGGACCCCCACCAGCTCCTGACACCCCTGACGAGGAAAAGAATGTCTATGTGACTCGTCAGGAGGACCACAACTTAGTTCATTGCGGCATACTGTATGGGCTAGAGCCAGAACTTCAAAAGCGTTTCAAAAATGACAATGCCTTTGATACCATGGGTGAATTGAAAATGATTTTCAATACCCATGCTGTCGTAGAGAGTTATAATGCTTCAGAAAAGTTCTTTAGCTGCCTGATGGAAGAGAACAACTTCGTAAGTGAGCACGTACTCAAAATGTCTGGGCACACCGATAAGCTTGTGTCCTTGGGAATAAGGATTCCCATTGATTTAGGCATACATCGTGTTCTCCAATCTCTGCCACCTAGCTATAAGAGCTTCGTGATGAACTATAACATGAAGGGCATGAAGAAGACTCTCCCCGAGCTTCTGTCAATGCTTAAGACTATAGAAGTGGAGATTAGGAAAGAACATCAAGTGTTGATGGTCAATAGGACCACCTGTTTAAGGAAAGACAGGAAGGGTAAACAGAAGGGAAAGAAGGGCGGCAAATCTGTTGCTGCTTGAAAAGAAATCCCGGGCTGGCCCTAAGTCTGATACCGAGTGCTACTATTGTAAGGGGACTAGCCATTGGAAGCGCAACTGCCCCAAGTTTTTGGCGGACAAGAAAGTCGGCAAGGCAAACAAAGGTATATGTGATATACATGTTATTGATGTGTACTTGACTAGTACTCACAGTAGCACCTGGGTATTTGATACCGGATCGATTGCTAACATATGTAACTCGAATCAGGGGCTACGGAATAAGCGACCGCTAGCAAGGGCTTAGGTCAAGATGCGTGTCGGTAATGGATCAAGAGTTGATGTGATCACTATCGGAACGCTGCCTCTCCACCTACCATCGGGATTAGTTATAAACCTAAATAATTGTTATTTGGTGCTTGCACTGAGCATGAACATTATATCTGGATCTTGTTTGATGTGATGTGGTTATTCATTTAAATACGAAAACAATGGTTGTTCGATTTATGTGGATAATATCTTTTATGGTCATGCACCCGTGATGAATGGTTTATTTCTGTTGAATCTCGATAATACTCATACACACATCCATAATGTTGATGCTAAAAGAATTAAACTTAATAATGATATATCTGCATATATGTGGCACTGTCGTCTAGGTCATATTGGTGTTAAATGCATGAAGAAACTCCATTCTGATGGACTTTTGGAATCATTTGATTTTGAATCATTTGATACATGTGAGCCATGCCTTATGGGCAAGATGACTAGAACGCCATTTTCCAGTTCAATAGAACGGGCGACAGATTTATTGGAAATCATACATACTGATGTATGCGGTCCAATGAGTGTGTCGGCGCGAGGTGGATATCGTTATTTTGTTACTTTCACGGATGATTTGAGTAGATACGGGTATATCTATTTGTTGAAACATAAGTCTGAAACCTTTGAAAAGTTCAAGGAATTTCAGAATGAAGTGGAAAATCATCGTAATAGAAAGATCAAATTTCTGCGGTCCGACCGTGGAGGTGAGTATCTAAGTTACGAGTTTAGCACACAGATGAAAGATTGTGGAATAGTTTCACAACTCATGCCTGCCGGAACACCACAATGTAATGGTGTATCGGAACATCGTAATCGTACTCTATTGGATATGGTTGGATCTATGATGTCTCTGACTGACTTGCCACTATCATTTTGGGGTTATGCACTGGAAAACGATGCATTCACTTTAAATCGGGCACCGTCTAAATCCGTTGAAACGACACCATATGAATTATGGTTTGGAAACAAACCTAAGTTGTCATTTCTTAAAGTTTGGGGATGGGATGTTTATGTGAAGAAACTTCAACCGGATAAACTTGAACCCAAAGCGGAAAAATTGGGTATTCCTTCTATCATAGACCTGAGGGCAAGGTTTTCGTTGCCAAGAATGGATCCTTTCTAGAGAAAGAGTTTCTCGCAAAAGGTGTGAGTAGTCGAAAGGTGAACCCGAAGAGGTGATTGAACCTTCTCTTCATGAAATGGCGAGTGGCGCAGCACCAGAAGTCGTTCCGGAGTTGACTTCACCAAATGAAGAAGGAACTAATGATAATGATCATGAAACTCCAAAAGAGGACACTACTGAACCTCGCAGGTCAAGCACGACACGTGCAGCTCCTAAACTGTACAGGAATCCTGTTGTAAATTTGATGGTTGATGAAATAGATGACCCTGCGATGTATCAAGAAGCGATGATGAGCCCGAATTCCAACAAATGGCTAGAAGCCATGAAATCCGATATGGAATCCATGTACGGAAACCAAGTTTGAACCTTGGTGGACTTACCTCATGACCGAAAGGCCGTTGAGAATAAATGGATTTTCAAAAGAAAAACTGATGCTGATGGTAATGTAACCGTTTATAAAGCTCGACTTGTCACAAAAGGGTTTCGACAAATTCAAGGAGTTGACTAAGATGAGACATTCTCTCCCGTAGTGATGCTAAAATCAGTTAGGATTATGTTAGCATTTGCTGCATATTTCGATTATGAAATATGGCAGATGGATTTCAAAACCGCGTTCCTCAATGGTAACATTGAATAAGAGTTGTATATGATACAATTGAAAGGGTTTTGTCGATCCTAAGGATGCTAACAAGGTGTGCAAGCTTCAGCGATCCATCTATGGACTGAAGTAAGCATCACGAAGTTAGAATCTCCGCTTTGATGAGGTGATCAAAGACTTTGGATTTGTCCAAACTTATGGAGAGGCTTGTATTTACAAGAAAGTGAGTGGGAGCAATGTGGCATTTCTGATATTATATGTGGATGACATATTATTGATTGGAAATGATATAGATCTTTTAAACAGTGTTAAAAGTTATCTAAACAGCAAATTTTCTATGAACAACCTTGGTGAAGCGTCATATATATTAGGCATAAAGATCTATAGATAGATTAAGACGCCTAATAGGGCTATCGCAAAGTACATACCTTGATAAGATTTTAAAGAAGTTTAAAATGGACGAAAGTAAGAAGGGGTTCTTACCTATGTTGCAAGGCAAGACATTGAGTAAGACTCAAAGTCCGGCTACGGCGGAAGAAAGAGAGATAATGGATAAGATCCCCTATGCTTCAGCCATAGGCTCTATAATGTATGACATGCTATGTACAAGACCGGATGTGGCACATGCTATTAGTTTGACTAGTAGGTAACAATCTGATCCAGGTTTGGAACACTGGATAGCGGTCAAGAATATCCTTAAGTACTTGAGAAGAAGTAAGGAAATGTTTCTTGTAAACGGAGGTGAAGAAGAGCTAGTCGCTAATTGTTATGTCGATGCTAGCTTTGACACGGATCCGGACAACTCTAAGTCTCAATCCGGATACATATTTCTCATGAACGGAGCAGCAGTTAGTTGGAGGAGCTCCAAACAACCCGTGGTAACAAGGTCAACAACAGAGGCGGAATATATTATTGCTTCAGAAGCAGCACAGGAAGCGGTTTGGATGAAGGAGTTCATTACCGAACTAGGTGTGGTTCCTAGTGCATTGGATCCAATAGTGATCTATTGTGACAACAATGGAGCCATAGCCAACGCAAAGGAACCAAGGTCTCACAAGAATTCCAAACATATTAAGTGCCGGTTTCACTCCATCCGTGAGCATGTCAAGGATGGAGATATAAAGATTTGTAAAGTACATGCGGATCTCAATGTAGCAGATCCGTTGACTAAAACTCTCCCTAGAGCAAAACATGATCAACACTAGAACTCCATGGGTGTTAGATTTATCACCATGTAACTAGATTATTGTCTCTAGTGCAAGTGGGAGACTGAAGGGAATATGCCCTGAGAGGCAATAATTGAAGGAAATATGCCCTGAGAGGCAATAATAAAGTTGTTATTATATATTCCTTATACATGATAGATGTTTATTTTACATGCTAGAAATGTATTGATTCGGAAACATCAATACATGTGTGTTTAATAAACAAAAAGGGTTCCTAGTCATGCCTCTCTTATAGACTAGCTTGTTGATTAACAGGATGATCAAGGTTTCCTGATCATGGACATTGGATGTTGTTAATAACAAGGTCACACCATTGGTGGAATGATGTGATGAACATTCATCCGAAGTATAGCATTACGATCAAGTCATTATGTTTATATTGCTATAACATTATAGTAATCTTTATCCTTAGACCATGAGATCATGTTAATTGCTGACACCGGAAGAGTATCTTGATAACATCAAACGTCACACCGTAACAGGGTGACTATAAAGATGGGTTCAGTACTACGAAGGTGTTATGTTGAGGCTCATGGATCAAGAGTGGAATTTGTCAATCCAGATGACGGATAGATATACTCTGGGCCCTCACGGTGATATCACATTAGGATAGCTTGCAAGCAAGTGATGTGATCACTAGAATGTTATATCACGGGAACGAGAAAAGAGTGCATGTCGGTAACGAGATCAAACTAGGTATGGAGATACCGATGAATCTCGGACATGTAATATATCGAGATACAAAGGGATTTAGTTACAAGCGTTAAAGATTCTCACGATCACAGGAGTCATCGTTGAATGTGTAGGAGTCAGTACGGATCTCCAGGTCCCGCTGCTGATTATTGATCGGAGAAGGGTCTCGATCATGTTTGCATTATTCGCGAACCGTAGGGTGGCAAACTTAAGAGTTACCGGACACCATTTTGGAGCACATATGTTTCAGACGAAAGAATTGCAAAGCACAGGAATTGTTTCAATAGAAACCGGAAATTGTTTCGGGTGAAATTGTAGAAGGTGGTTCTGCATGTGATATTGAAATATTGCAAGGGGCTATATGTGAATGTTTGTTAATTAAAGTAATTAACAAAATTCTGAATAAATTTAATATAAAGAGTTTTATTTAATGAGAGAGCATTAAATTTGGAGAAATTTAATGCATTTAAAGTGGAGACTTTAAAAGGGAATGTGAAGAGGCATTTTAATGTGGAGGAGTTATCACCACATGAATGGGGGAGGTGAGGGGTCACCCCCCCATGCGCCGGCCATGGAGAGAGGGGGCACCCCCCCTCCTCCGATAAAAGGCCACACATTCCCTCCTTCATCCTCACACCTCCTTGTGAAGGATCTCTCTCCTCCTCTAGAATTATTCCCCCATGGTCTCGGATTAGCGAGATACATGTTCCCGGTGGCATTTCGTCTAGAAGGAGTTGCTGCTTCCGCTGGATCGCTGGAGCGAGGAGGTGGAGGTTGTCCGGTGGCTTGAACGTGTGTGCGAGTGCGGATGCGCCGCTGAGTTGCGGCGCTCGGACTTCCTCACGATCTTGAGATCGGCAAGTGTACGACTACATCAACCACGAGTTCCTACTCGTTAACAAAGCTCGTTGTCTACGAGGGTAAGTTCTCGTTGGATGTATGTCCACCCGTTGCTTTGTACCTAGTAGATAGGTCTTGGCGTGTAGTTCACACCGTAGGAATTTTTTTGTTTTCTATGCTGCGGACCCAACAATAATAAAGTTGGTATTATACATATTCCAAGTATATGATAGATGTTTATGTTGCATGCTATAATTGTATTAATTTGGAAACATTAATACATGTGTGTTTAATAAACAAAAGGAAAGTTCCTAGTTATGCCTCTCTTATAAACTAGCTCGTCGATTAACAAGATGATCAAGGTTTCCTGATCATGGACATTGGATGTTGTTAATAACGAGGTCACAACATTAGTGGAATGATGTGATGAACATTCATCCTAAGTATAGCATTATGATGAAAGTAATTGTGTTTATATTCCTATAACATGTAACAAAGTAATCCTAGTCCTTAGACCATGAGATCATGTTAATCACTAATACTGGAAGAGTATCTTGATAACATCAAACGTCACACCGTGAAAGGGTGATTATAAAGGTGGGTTCAGTGCTACAAAAGTGTTATGTAGAAGCTCATGGATAAAGAGTGGGATTTGTCCATCCCGATGACGGATAGATATTCTCTAGACCCTCTCGGTGATATCACATTGGTTAGCTTGCAAGCAAGTGATGAGATCACTAGAATGTTATATCACAGGAACAAGAAAAGAGTACATGTCGGTAACAAGATCAAACTAGGTATGGAGATACCGATGATCGAATCTCGGACATGTAATATATCGCGAGACAAAGGGATTTAGTTATTAGCGTTAAAGGTTCTCACGGTCATAAAAGTCATCATAGAATGTGTAGGAGTTAGTATGGATCTCCAGGTCCCGCTTCTGATTATTGATCTGAGAGGGCTCTCGATCATGTCTGCATTATTCACGAACCGTAGGGTGACACACTTAAGGGACACCAACACCATTTGGAGCAAATGTGTTTCAGACGAATGAATTGCAAAGCGCTGGAATTATTTCAATAGACACCAAAACTGTTTCGGGTGAAATTGCTGAAACTGGTTCTGCATGTAATATTGAAATGTTGCAGGGGGTTTTATGTGAATGTTTGTTAATTAAAGTAATTAACAAAATTCTGAATAAATTTAATAATAGAGTTTTATTAAATGAGAGAGCATTAAATTTGGAGAAATTTAATGCATTTAAAGTAAAGACTTTAAAGAGGAATGTTAAGGGACACTTTTATGTGGAGGGGGTTACCACCACATGAATGGGGGATGTGAGGGGTCACCCCCCATGGGGCGCCGGCCATGGGGAGGGGTACCCCCCTCCTCCTATAAAAGGCCACCCCTCTCACCCTTCTTCCTCACACCTCCTCGTGAAGGATCTCTCTCCCCCTCTAGAATTATTCCCCCATGGTCTCGGATTAGCGAGATACATGTTCCCGGTGGCATTTCGTCTGGAAGGAGTTGCTGCTTCCGCTGCATCGCTGGAGCGAGGAGGCGGAGGTTGTTCGGTGGCCTAAATGTGTGTGCGAGTGCGGATGCGTTGCTGGTTTGCGGCGCTAGGACTTCCACACGATCTTGAGATCGGCAAGCGTACGACTACATCATCCATGAGTTCCTACTCGTTAACAAAACTTTGTTGTCTTCGAGGGTAAGTTCTCCATGGATGTATATCCACCGTTGCTTGTATCTAGTAGATATATCTTGGCGTATAGTTCTCATTGTAGGAATTTTTTTTGTTTTGTATGCTGTGAACCCTTCAGAAGTCCTTTTCATCGTTTCTAGCCTGGTACAGTGCGAGGGAATCCCATAACTGTCAAAGATAGCACAGTTCAATGCACAAACATGAAGTGTATCTGATTGACATATACACAAGGGGATTAGCGACTTATGCAGTCAACCATGGTCTTTCCACTCTCTTTCCTGTGAGTGGGAGCCTCATTGTTGCCATGGAACTTGTTGAATTCCTTTTTGATAGCGTGTCACCTATGCGACAAGCACCCCTCGGTCAAATCATATGGATCGTCGCAGTCTCCAAATTGCTTTATTTCATTGATTTGATCATAGATCCTTTTGTAGAACTTGCCGTATATTTGGTTGGAGCCGGTGATGGGGTTAAATCTCACCGGGTTCCACACTCAACATGGCATTCGTCCTCCACCTCCACTTCAGGTCGTGAACCCTCTTATTGTTTGTGGTGGCCAACCTGAACATCAACCACATCGCTCACCATCTTGGTGACATACTCTTCATCATCGTATGACTCTTCGGTACTAGGGGTAGGCTCGTACTCGCGGGGCGCCTCATCGCTGCCGCAGGCTGCTCAGCACATCAGAGCCCATGGCTTGTGACACACACAAAAATGGGTCAACACAAAAATCGGCATCGCTATAGACCCAAACACTTGGCACGCGTGGTCTCGTACCTCGTCATACTCGTAGCGCTCACCGGTCATTTGCTCGAATGTGTTGGCATCATCGTCACCGCCCTTGGCGCCAAACATGCTACACGGAAGGCATGTGTCATCGGTCACGTGGTCGGTCGAACGGCGCAAGGATGGCGAGGTAGAGTAGGATCAGTCGAGGCCAATACTGGGGCGGTGTGGAAGAGCCACCACCGGCGAGTGGATGGTGTTCGGATCAGCGGTGGCATCTCTATCATTCGTCTTGAGAGAGAATTTGGCCTTCGAGAGCGGCATCGAATCATACCTCTCTATGTAGTACCATGACTATGTCGTCGAGTCTGTGCTCCCTTGCGTGCCCCACGGGCGGCCTGGTACACATGAGCGCCTTTAGAGACACCGAGGCCGAGGTCGGGCAACACAACTATCGTGGCAGTGCCCGCCCTCACCGCCATTAACACGTGCCGACACTTGCGGTCCAGAGTTGCGTGCTTGACCCTGGCGAACTCCTTGCCCCACTCCTGCCTGGACATGGTGGGCGGCTGCTCCTTCATCGCCTGATTGCGCGGCTTCGTCGGCTTCGCCAACCCCACCGACGTCTTCTTTGGTGCATGCTGGTGACGAGTGGGAGGTAGGGACACCGAGCTCTAGGAGAATTGGAGGAGCGGAAAATGGAACGTCGGGAAATAAGATGGAGTGGCGGGCAGAAGGAAGAATTTGAGGCAATATGGAGAGAATCTGGAGGAAAACCAGATTGGAAATGGAGGGAAAAGGCGGGGATTTCATTTGTGTGGCTTCCTGACGGGCCTGCGGCCAAAATCCAACCCGACGTGGTGTGTCGCCACTCCTTGCACGTAGGGATTGACATGGGCACGTCGGTTATTCTATTAGGCCTAAAAACTAATCGGTGAGGTTTAGGACACGGCGGCGTCGAAAAGGTATCTAAGTCCGCTATAGAAACGCCGGTAGAGATGCTCTAAGTGATGTTTAGATTGAATCTACAAAATATGGACATCATCTCACTCTCAGAACCCATGGGTTTTCCGTGTTCGGCTGTTAGCACACAGCACCTACAATCGGTCCATAGACCAGGTCTATCCGCATCTCGCGGACCCACACCCGCGGGTGCGGGTCTATCCGCCGTCACATGCCGAAGTCCAGGTTCCCCTCCGCCCTTGGATAATAAAGCAAGCAAAAGGTTTCCTTAGTTTCCGCCTCACTGGCCTCGCCTTCGCTCGCCGCTTCCCAATGGCGAGCGCGGCGACCGACATCTCAGACGACCAGACTGCCCCTCCTCCCCCCTCGCGCGCACATAGCCTCACCATGAGGGCATCTCTTCCAATGTAGTGGACACAGGAAGGCGGCGCCACGGCGCCACCACCAACGGCAAACAGGATGGAGCCAGGCAAGCACGCATCATTCCTAGTTTCCTACCACTGGCAACGAGAGGATAGAAGAAGGTCAAGTGTCTTGGGAGCAGATACGTATGGCCGGAGGAGGCGGCGTATCGCACGGATCTGCCGTCTACGGCATTCTTGGCGCCGGCAGCTCGGTGTGTTCTTGGTGAATTTTGCAGTGTTACTTTTTCTATCTTCAGTGTAATTTATTGTGTGGAGGATCTTTGCGGAATTCTCCATAGGTGGGAGCTCTTTTTTTGAAGATGTTATAGTTTTTGGTGATTAGAGACTAGAGAGCAGTAGGGGTAAGTCTACTTTATGGTAATTTCGTGTGTTCTTGAATGGCCGTAGGGTGAGAATTGAGATGATGTTCACTAGTGTTTTCTTTTCGCAACTCCAATTTTGCTTTCGGTCCTTCCCTGGTATAGTACATGTGGTTGAATTCTTTGGAAAATGCCCTTCTGCTGCAGGCCGCGCTTTGGACGTGTTCAGGGTTTCAGTAAACTGCGCTATTTGCTCTTTCCTTTATGTGCTGTTGCTTAAGGGCATGGTAGATAAGGTGATGTGTTATTTACGAATGCACGCTTGATAAGGTAATGTTTGGTTCGATTTGTGCATTGTTTGTTGTTGCAGTTTCTGGCTGAATATATTTGGTTTGTGGATAAGATGATCTGGCATTGCGAGAAACTGGAGCCAGTTTTTTTGATCCTTTGGTGCAGGAGAGAGTACACATCTCAGTTGTACATAGGCTACAATGTTCAGTTATGGCTGTAAACTCGTCTAACCTTCCACAATGTGCAGTTCTTCTACGATGGTCATGGGTTAATCACCGCAATGAATGGAGGTAGCAATAGCATGATACAATTTCTCTACTTCAGTTTGTGTTCAGTTATCTTACCAATTTGTTTGCGCTTACACGGGACGGTTAAAATCACTATGACCAAATCGTCTTTAATTAGTGGATACTCAACGCCTGGGCTGAGACACTCAAATGTCTGTCATCAATCTTCAGTTCTTGTGTTGTGGATGGACCGGGCACGCTTCTTTCTTGCCTGCAATGATGATGACGACTGTCGAGCCTCGAGGCATCGGTCAGAGGCTCACATTTCTCCTCTTTTCGGTTAGTGCAGGATCCAATATCTCTGCAATTATTTTGAGAAATCGTGACCCGCTCGGTGCCTACTGCCTAGCGCTCAGAGTGGTGGCGCCTCTGTTGCGCGAAGTGGCTGCAAATCTGGCTCCGACGAGCTCCGCGTCGTTCAGTTTGACGGGTGCCTTTCCGGTGTCTCCATCATCACAGAGCTCCGGTGTCTAGTCGTGCAGAAGAACTGCCTGTTTTCGCAAGTCGCAGCTGGTACAGCGATTGCTCGACAACATGAGCGGTTACGTTCCTGTTTGCAGATTTGCTTTTGTGAAAGGGAGGTTGAAAAAAAATTATGCTTTCATTGAGAGTTGAACTCAAGACCTCCCGCTTACTAAACGGGTGCTCTAACCAACTGAGCTATGAAAGCTTGGTGTCTGCTATTCGTATAGACATTATATATTTATAAATACCCCACCTTAGACCTTCCAAAATATTCTGCACAACTAATCTCTTACGAGAAATAGAAGGTTATTTCTGATGCGTATATTCATAATTTAAGAGTAAAGTTTGATACATAATGAAATGAAAAGAGGCCCAAATTACATGAAGCTGCCCCATACATGGTTGTGGAAGAGGATAGCCTTTTCCGATGGTGGAGCCAGAAATTAGAGGGGGGCAAATACATCAAATCCATGCTGGGCTCAAAGGGGGTAAATATTACCAAATCATTGATAAGAGGGATCAAACAGTGAATTACGGGAAAATTTCTCTAGTCTTCTAATATTTCTAATAATGCAATAATAATCATGTACCTAGCAAATCACACGGGCGTCATGACCGCTGCTACCCCATACGCCACTGGTTTTTTCTCTTTTCTCTATGAATAACCATGACATATTTTCTCCTACAACCATCTATATTTTTTAGGGACAACCGTATATGCTTACATCTCATTAAATGCGAAATCCTTTCTCGTGCTTTAGATTGCCTATACATGTTCTAAAACAAGGCCTAGCCAGGGAGGACAAAAATATTGATTAAAAATGGTTGACCGAACCTGTACATGGTAATGTCAATGATATTGAACACAAAACATCCTAACCGGCGAACTATCTAATATTATTGTTTTGATATGTTAAATGTTGATATTTTTTCTATGGGATTGGTCAAACTTACAAAGTTTTAATTCGACAATAGATAATATGCCCGAGTAATTTAACATGGACAAAGTACTATGGAAGAAATTAAGAAAAATAACCCAACGTGTGACGTACTGTCGAGGCCATACAATTAACATTAGCGTTCAATTTCGCGTGATATCTAGGATGTTTTAGACAAGCATGAGGGCGCCATGGCCTCAACTCGCGCCTTATCTACGTTTCTTGCTTTAACATATGACAATGCAAAGGACAAGCAAAAAAACTTGCGAGTTGAGCACAAGTGCATGATGGCAACAATACGGTAGAAGCATGATTCCATATTTGAAGTTCATGATGAGTTCAATCAACATTTCCGTATATAACTGAAGGTATTGAAGGGAACAATTTCGCTTACACTAAGATATGCTTTTCGCAAAGGGGAGCTTTTACTAATAGCAGGTAACATCTCCTCAATCCGGACCACGGACAAGCTCTCTGAGTGAACTTTCATAGTGTTATACAAATCCTTCTGTGGCAATGATTTGCATCACACACTCAAATGGATAAAAGAATATACTCGAGAATTAGCATGGGAAATACAAACCACCACTTCAGAAAGCTAGCTAAGGAGAAAATTTTCACAGTTGCATTGTTCTTTCCTTTATACTTCGCGGGACCCTTTGAGATGGTTCCTTGATTCTTTCCTTCTGGGCTAATGCTTCGTGGAGATAAAGATACTGTTTTTTCTTTTGCCGAACTTTCAGGCACCTAAAAGACTAACAAAAGACGGGGTACGCGAGCTCAACTGATGCGCTAATGTAGTCTCATATATTTGTTCTTAACTAGCTAGCACATAATCATGCATGATGCTTAGCCTCCAAGTGGAAAGGGAATAGGATCCTTCTGCTACGTAAGCTCATCAGTGCAAGGGACCTTTTAGCAGCGAGTAGCAGCCAGGCAATATATCTCCTACCACATGGTTTCCTTAGCGCATAAACAATCTCCATCTCGTCCCCCATTTCAAGTATGTCTGTTCTGTTTTCATTTAGTATGCCGAATAAGATATTTAAGCCTGTAAATTTGAAACTTGACGTCTTCTACTCTTCACCTTGACACCTCTTCTCACTTTCTATAGGAAGAAACTGAGTCCAAGTGACACAGAGAGACATGCGGCAAAGCCAAATATCCGATGCTCAAAATGTATGATAAGATATGCATGTATATACTCCCTCCTTCTCAAACTAGATGTTAGAGATTTTTCTAGGTGTGTGGTGTGATTATCATAAAAACAAATAAAATTTTCCACTCAACTCATTTTTTCTCTACGAATTCCATGCAAAGAAGACCTCATTTAAACCAAAAACAAGCCTCATTTTTTCTCTTAGGACTACATACTGGGATTCTCCTAAATGTCTAGTATGATTTATTTTTGAACCAAAGAGTGCCTAGTCACCTAGGATTAGTCAGACGGATCATGACCTCCATGCATGCTGACATGCACGCGAACGAAACGCACATGCGAAAACCTTAACGACGTGGTACTAGTGAAGCGTGCTTTGCTTAGTGACATGGTATAGGCTGATTTCCGGGACAGAAGCAGGGAGAAAGCTACGTAAATTTGTAAAGAAGGCAGAAAGGAATGCGTCAAAAGGGTCAAATAAGGTGGAGTTCTGACCTAGCGAGGAGACCCTTCCATCGCAGAAAACCATAAGAAAAGGGACCCCGGCCGGGCATTTTTGTTTTTTCTCTCTCGGTCGTCTTTAATCCTCCTCCTTTGAATCCGCCTTTTTTCCTTGGTGTTTACAATGAGCACCCTCGCTTCCACTAGATATCGTGGAGCAGGGCCTCGTACTGCCCAACCATCGGAAAGGTTTTGTTGCTAGAAAGGTGTAAATAGAATTTCTTAGGAACCGAGGGGCCTGTGGGAAGCATTTCTATAGGCTCATTTCTTTTTCTGTTGGATGGAAGGATGCAGGCCGTTGTTCTTTGCTTTGAGCCAAAGCAAAGTGGGCGAAGGAAGCAAAAGATTTGGAACCCAAACCGAACCGAACCGATCCTCAGCATGGTGCTGGTACATGGCTCTCGCAGCATCAGCTAAGCCATCATGGATCAGCTAAACAAATTAAAGCCCAGCTCCCCGTCGATCGAAATCGAACTCGCATATTCTGACGAAAAAGCAGATACGAGCTAGCTAGCGATCGTGAGGCGAACCTATACATGGATTTGGTGGCCTTACGTCATGAATGTATCGCTCGCTCGTTTTTATTCATGTCGCTATCGATTGAGAGAACAAATCAGGGGCGGCACAATTTTCGTGCCAAGATATGCACGGGACGAGCCGACCTGGATAGCTTCAGGTTAGCTAGCTTAGGCCCTAAGTTTGTGCCACGTACGCAGCTCTCAGCTGCCGCCCCGGCTGCCCGGCCGGCGTCTGGTCTGTACATGGCTGCGATCAAGCAATAAACAAAGTTGGTTAGAGTATATAATTGCGCAAATAGAAACTGCGAGCCAACCGATTAATAATGACTAAGTATTCCATAAGTGGTCAGCATGTTAGATCAGGTCGCCGACGGCCGACCTTAATCCCGTAGACCGAGAAATTCAGCCTGTTTTCATACCCCGATTTGGACCATACATACGTACGTGACAGGGTAGCTGACGCATCGGCAACCATGTTCGCGTCTTCGATATGCAATTATCCGCATGTATGTACTGCTGAAGATAGTGATAGGAATAGAGGAACCTTTTCTGAAACGGCAGCGTTAGGATTACTCGGGCAGCGTCAGAAAGAGCAAATCTCGACTCACGGAATCTCTGGCAGGATTAACATTGAAGTAGTAGTAGTAGTAAAAGATTTGTCTCGCGCCCCGGGAAAAGAATGTATCAAGGCGAACCGATCTGGCCGGTGTTGTCCGATGATGGGTCTATCCGCACGTACTACCAGCCAGAAGATAAACATGGAAGGGGAAACGCGAGAGAATTCTGCGACTGAACCTGGAGAACCACGACAACTGGCACACCTACGAGGCTACGACACACCGCAATGCCTATCTAGATCTCCTTTCTTCTAAATTAAAAGAGGGTCCTGCAAAATTTAAGATGATTTCCTATCCCGATTCTTTTGCCAACGTAAAATGCATGGAATGTTATTTGGCGTGCAAAGTTAATGGTTTTCTTGGTGAAGCTCTTTACCTCGCAAAAACAAAGACCTCAGGGCGAAATGTACGACCCTCCTTAGCAAAATGAGTTTCAAACCTCTTAGGAAGGATGTTTTTCAGCAAAACCTCGCTAGGAGAAAATATGTTGATATAAAAGTTGTCTCCAAAATTCATTGGAAACCACGGGATTCATATTTTTGGGTAGGTCTGATTGCAACGAACAAGTATTTCTTCCGCTTCAAACATCCGTTACCACTGGAGAATAGATGGCTGGAAACTACCACTCTCCGATATCAGTACCCATAGTTGTGACAAAGTTTATGCTAGATTGGATTCTCGCCGATACATCGATCGAGTTAGATCTCACGTATATATAAAAGGAGAGGAGATAGGTAGCGCCGGGCCTGCCCGACTCGTACAAGTTCTGATAAACCGACTCGCATGACGTACGTTACATAAGGGGACGGTTTGTAAATCGGGATCTAATGGATCTACTCCTATCTCTAACAAGTTGAATCATATTATTAGTCACAATACTGATATAATTGCCAAGGTGTTTGGACCATCTCTGCCTCTTGTGACGCTCATCATGGATTTATTTGGGCCTTGACTTGGCGAAGAGAGTGACCAACAAGGGGAGTTAGCTATGGTCAATAGTCGCATGAACACGAAAAATTCCGATGGAAATCTGTATGCAAGTAGTGAATTCTCGGTAGATTCCATATACAGAACGTTATTTCATTTTGACTTGCCATCTAGCAACAACAAGCATATAAAAAAATGAAGATACCTCATAAGAATATTACGTAGTATTTTCGCAAAGGTTCCATCCTAACGTGTGTTGCCAACAAGTTCGGGTGAAGGGATGATAATATATTGGAAAAAATGTGGAAACTCCCGGTTCCACCGAAGGTTCGATGTTTCTGGTGGAGAGTTGTTCGCGGTTTCATACCTTGCCGCCAAGTACTAAAAGTGAGAGGCATATGGAACCAATAGGCCACTGTAAAACTTGTGGTGCCCAAGAGGAAACAACTTTCCATGCTCTCTTTGAATGCACATGGTTTTGGCAGGAGCTAAAGGAATCTACCAGGATCAAAGTCCCAGAATTATGCCCAACTTCATGGGCATCTGATCTGGTGGATGGAAAGGTTACTACCCAAGAAAATACAAGCGTCATTTTATGTGCGTGTCGGGCGATTTGGACAGAACGAAACAAGGTATGGCATGGTGATAGAGGAAGACATGTTATTGAATCGGTGAAATGGACAATGGACACCACAATAGATCATGCTAGTATGATAAAAAAGTAAGATGCCTAGACCTCCTCATGTGAAAGCACGGTCGAAGAAACCTGGCCTGAGCATCTATAAGATCAATTCTGATGCAAGCTTCAGAAAGGAGGAGATGCATGGGGCATCTGGTCTAGTGGTATGTGATCATGAGGGGGAGCTGATTATGGCACAAGCTCTCTAGTATCCTCATGCTACAAGCCTGATGGTGATGGAGGCTCTAGCTATCCGTGATGTCGTCTGGTTGGCATTGGAGAGGGGTTACTACCAGGTTGAAATCAAATTTGATGCTCAAGAGGTGGTCAAGTTAATGAAAGAACCTAGGGTTGGTAGATCTGAAATTGCCAGCATAACTCAGGAGGTAAAAAGCTTAGTGCTTTTTTCACTAGTTTTAGCATTAGTTATATTGCTAGAGATGCTAACGTAGCAGCTCATCGGTGTGCTAGTAGGGATAGTGCTGAAAGAAAATGATGTTTGTGTGTGAATTATAAACCATAGTTTCTCGTAGACGTTCTTGAGTAATATAAGAAGCTCTTTGATCACAAAAAAAAAGTAAGATAAGCTTGTAAACCACAACTAGCCTATGAGCAGAAAGTGTTGTCTCTATACTCAAAATTGGGGGCATCTGTTTTATATCGTTAGCCATTTAGGTGGCTTGAAACTCGCACCTGTTTTATAGTGTTCCAAGTGATTTTTCTACAATTAGTTACTGGACATTGACATTGATTGTAAGTTTGAAATCCTCGTTGGTGTGAGAGTGATAGTCTTGCTTTGGTCGCCATGGCTATTTGAACATGGTGTTTAACAACAAATATTTATCTATGTTGCAAGTTATCTACCAATATACACACCAGCTCCATTCGTGATCTATTGTTCAACAACAGGAACATGATGATCAATATATGATGGTGTGTGCGTAGTTAGAGTAGCTGATTAAAGATGTCTTTAACAAACATCGATGAAAACACAGTCTTGTTATCAGCGCTTCGCCCTGTAAGTCTTTATATTAGTCATGTATGCCTATGTACTAGCAAGGACGGGAAACATGTGGGCGTCACTAGGAGCACCGACGTATGCACGAAAACCCCACAAAAACAACACAAACACGGTGGGAAAATAAAAGTACAAGCACCACCCCAACATATAAGGACTAAACAAACAACAAAGATATGAGCAAACCGCATCTCCCTATTTCTAGGGAGCTTAGGCCACTTGAAAGATTTTGCATGTTTTTATTGTGTGTGCTCTGTTGCGGCCACATGCATTATTTGAATGTTTAGACGGTGGCCATGAACTCTATATGTTTCTATTGTCTCAGTGCCATACTTTGAGTTTAATGGACATGTCGTTTATAAAAGAACCAAATGAGAAACACATAATGAATAAAATATCAATTCTCTAGGCAGATATTTGCAATAGACAATTCATGTGCAAACTTGAGGCCTACTTAAGCAGCGGGAGTTCAGACAGGAAAAATAAAATGCTCCGGTGTTCAACAAGGCTACGCCACAATGTAATGCATATATCCTTCTTCCAAATTATAAAGGGTCCCACAAAATTAAGATAACTAGAAGGATACCGGCGCATTGCAGCAGAATATATTGAAAACTCTATCATATAAATGAAATGGTATAAAATACATGAATCATGAAGTTGTCTATATGAATATGCAAGATTTCATAGTTCAAAATGATCGAGTGGCTAAAATTTAATTGTCATGAAAATTATGTATAGTTGATGGCTAAAAATTGGTTACATGGGTACTTGTATGGAAAATAGAGATAATGTGGATAGCTTCCATGTGGAGATAGACTTCAGTATTGACTATTAGCGGAGATGACATGTAAAATTGATTGGCTAAAAGAATATGTGATGTGAATAGCTCGACATGAAGAGATAGACTAACACTAATTGTAGTTAGGGGTTTTGCTTTATAAGAGGTATATGTTTTCTATCCTAATTCTTTTGCCAAAGTAAAATGGAATATTATTTGGTGCGCAATGAAATGGTTTTCTTAGTATTTAAGGCCTCATGGCAAAAAAACACGACCCTGCTTGGCAAAATGACCTCTCAATCTCTTACGAAGGATGTTCTCACTAAAACCTCACTTCTAGGAGAAAATATGTCGATTAAAAGGCTATCTCCAAAATGCATCGGAAACCAGGAGATTCTCATTTAGTATTTCTTCCGCTTCAAACATCCGTCATCAAGGACATTTGACATCTGGATATCTGATACTGGAGAGTAGATGGCTAGAAAATGCCACTCCCCAAGATCAATACCCATAGTTAGATCATATTGTTCGTCACAGAAGTGATACAATTTCCAAGGTGTTTGGATCATCTCTGCCTATTGTGACATTCATGACGGATTTATTTGGGCCTTATCTTTGCGAAGAGAATGACCAACAAGGGTAGTTACCTATGGTTCAATAGTTGCATGTACACAATTTTTTTGAGGAGATCTATATGCAAATGGTGAATTCTCGGTGGATTACATTTAGAGTTATTTAATTTTGACGTGCCATCTAGCAACAACAAGCATATCAGAAAAATGAAGATACCTCATGAAATTAGAATATCACATGGTATCTTCGCAGAGGTGCCATCCTAACTAAGATAAGATTGTAAAGCTCAAGTAGCATATGAGAATAAAGTGTTGCTTCTATACTCAAGATAGGAGACATATGTTTCATATCGTTAGTCACTCATGTGGCTTGAAACTTGCACATGTGTTTATAGCATTGCAGGTGATTTTTCTACAATTAGTTACCGGACATTGATCGTAAGTTCGAAATCCTCGTTGATGTGAGAGTGATAGTCTTGTATTGGTCTCTATGGCTATTTGAACATGGTGTTTAAGAGCAAATATTTATCTTTTTTGCGAGTTATCTACCAATATACGCACTAGCTCCATCCGTGGTCTACTGTTCAACAATAGAAACATGATGAGCTATATATGATGGTGTGTACATAGTTAGAGTAGCCTATTAATGGTGTCCTTAACCAACTTGGATGATAGTGTTGTCTTAGTATCAATTCTTCACCCTCTAAGGCTTTATATTAGTTGTGAATGCCAATGTACTAGAAAGAACGGGCAAACAGGTGGGATCGAAACCAACCGACGTTGCTAGAAGCATGAAAGTATGCATGAAACCGCCATGAACACAACCCATACATGGTGGAAAAAAGAGTACAAGCACCACGCTGATAGATAGGGACCAAAACAGAAGCAAAGGTAGGAGCAAACCACATCTCTATTTCTAGGGAGTTTAGAGCTCTTGGAAGATCTTGGATTTTTCATTGTATGTTCTCTATTGCGGCCACGTGCATTATTTGAATGCTTAGATGGCGATAGAGAACTCTATATATTACTTGGAAAGTTTCTTTGCCACATGGGCACCAGTGCTCCCTTCACTTTCAGATTTTTGAAAATTTCAAAACCTCACACTTCCATGTCTCCAAAAATTATAGCGTTAAATATATAGATAAATATATACAGGAGAAGTGTACCTGAAAAGTTCCATTAAAAATACATACTTTATCTTTTTTGTATTTCCCAAAATGCAATGAAGAGGATGGTGATGATGGTGGAGTTGTAGCGGTTGATGATGAGGATGATGCTTAGGCCTCCAAGGATTTTTGTAGCCTCAGGATCGAAGCCCTTCTGTGAGTTTCCCTCCAGATCCCTTCCAGAGGTGAGACTTCTGTGAATTCTGATGTCTCTAAATAGGATCATAGATCCATCTCCACGGACCGAGAGTATTTGATGAGGCGGCTTCGACGGTGCATTGTATGAACGCGTGGTATGGATGGGCCCCGCTCGTACCAATGCTCGCTAAAGCCTCTGATTGCATCCTAAAAATTGTATTCTCCTTCATCTCTCTCCCAAGTGCGTGGAAAATTGTATGGAAGGCTTTAATGGCCTCCAATTAGCAGATTTATACCCAAAATGAATAGCTTTCATTGTACTATCCATCAACACCCTTAATTTTGGGATCATGGTGAAAACAAGCATAAAAGGTGCGCATGAGCGCGGTAAAATACCAAAATTCTATCACTACTTATGAAAAACATAAGCTAAACATGCTGCAAAAATGCACTTATCAGTCTGCAAAGTTAATAGTTTCCTTTGTATTCAAGACCTCATGGGCAAAAAATATGACCCTCCTTACCAAAATCACTTCCAAACCTATTAGGAAGGATGTTTATTTAGCAAAACCTCACTAAGAGAAAATATATTAATTTAAAAGCTATCTCTAGAATTCATCGAAAGCTAGGGGATTCTCATTTTTGGGTAGATCTGATTGCGATGAAGAGGTATTTCTTCCACTTCATACATTCGTTATCAAGAACAACTCACACCCGGAGATCCGGTTATGGATAATAGGTGGTTGGAAGATGCCACTCTCCGAGATCAGTACCCATAGTTGGATAAGATTGTTTGTCACATAAGTGATAGAATTGCCAAGGTGTTTGGACTATCTCTGTGCATTGTAATGTTCATGATGGATTTATTAGGGCCTTGTATTGGCGAAGAGAATGATCAACAATGATAGTTAGCTATGGTTCAATAGTGGCACAAACGAAAAATAACGAGGGAATCTATAGGCGAATGGTGAATTCTCGGTGGATTCCATATTTAGAGCGTTGTTTTATTCTAATGGGCCATCTAGCAAAAAATAATAATATTACGTGGTATCTTCGCAGATGTGCCATCCCTAACTAAGATAAGCTTGTGAAGCACAACCAGCCTATGAGCAGAAAATGTTGTTTCTATACTCAAGATTGGAGACATCTGTTTTATATCGTTATTCATTCATGTGGCTTGAGACTTGCACCTGTTTTATAGTGTTGCAAGTGTTTTTTCTACAATTAGTTACCATACATTGATCATAAGTTCGGAATCCTCGTTGGTGTGAGAGACATAGTCTTGCTTTGGTCGCTACGGCTATTTGAACATGGTGTTAAGAGCACATATTTATCTTTTTTGCAAGTTATCTCGTCTCCATTCATGGTGTATTCTTCAAGAACAGAAACACTATGAGATGTATATGATGGTGTGTGCATAATTAGAGTAGATGATTATTGATGTCTTTAACCAACATGGTGACGACGTGGTCTTCGTATGGGCGTTTCACCTTGTAAGTATTTTTATTAGTTGGGCCTTCATATGTAAACTCAAGAACGGGCAAACAGGTGGACTCAAAACCAACCGACGTCGCTAGGAGCACCGACATATGCATGAAACCGCCGCGAACACAACACACACGTGGAAAAAAAGAGAGTACAAGCACCATGCTGACAGATAAGGACTAAAACAACAGCGGAGGTAGGAGCAAACCATATCTGCCTATTTGTAGGGAGCTTAGAGCTCTTGCAAGATTTTGCATTCTTTTATTATTGTGTGTGCTCTGTTGCGGCCACGTGCATTATTTGAATGTTTATTAGATGGCGGTCATGAACTCTATATGTTTCTATTGCCTCGGTGCAATAATCTGAGTTTAATGAAGATGTCCTTTACGGAATAACCCAAAGAGAAACAAACAATGAAGAAAATACCAATTCTCTAGGCAGATATTTGCAATAGGCAATTCATGTGCAGACTTGAGGCCTACTTAATCCGCAGGGGTTCACACGGGAAAAAAGAAAATGCTGCGCTGTTTAATTGCCGGCAAGCTGTTGCGTGCGGCAGCAAGTAAAACCAGCTGACATTTTCCGGAACTAGTCACACACAGGCCGCGGGATCCCAGCAGGGAGAAGGGAAACGGAACCCGAACACCGGCTGCAGCAAAATAAGGCATCACGTGCATCTGCTAGCTCCGGTAAGGCATCACGCTACGTACGTCGCCTCCACATGCCTGGCTCAAAATAACTTGACCACCACGGAGTAGTTTAAGTGTTCGTGGACAATTCGAAGTCCACCAACCAGACCGACGTACGCACACACCATACACCACGAGATACTCGAACGGGACAGCACCGAGCACGCGGGTAGTACTACAGAAAGGTGTCGCGAGGATATCGAGCCGGTCAACGCCACGGGCGCTGGAGGTCAGCGTCTGCGTTGCTATGGCCTCCGCTGGGCTGGCAGGTGGGGCCCACGGTGAGGCCTCGGGTGGGGTGGCTGGCTACTTGCTTGTCAAGAACAACGCGAGGCGCGAACGTCGTGGAGGGGTCGCTCGTTCGTCTTAAGCGCCAAGAAAAAGGGAGAAAAAACGGGTAGCGCTAGTGACGAAGAGTAGCTGCAGGAGTGAGAAAGCGACGCGCCGTTTTAAGAACCTGGCACGCAAGGAACGGGAAGGGGCAAAAGGGCAAAGTCGGTACGGCCGCCTTCGGAGGTCAGCGTGCTTCGCACAAGAAAACTGTTACAGCGACACGAACAAAGTGTCTCCTTCACGAGACTTCACCTAAAAGGTTGCTCTATCGTGATGATCTCGAGAAGTAAAAATATCTGGAGGCGGCACACCGTAATTGATTTCTTCCCTCCACCTCTGACTTGGATTTATCTAGAGTCGAATGTATTCAAATACGTTTTAGTGTACAGATAAATACAAATATAAACAACCTAAGTGATTTATTTTGGAACGGAGGAAGTAAATGAGCTGATTATTTCTTCGTTGATGAATATATCTAGCCGTTTCTAAGTTTTTTCACTACTCACTTTATCTTAAAGAGGGTGTCACAAATTTATCAAAAAAAATAATTCACTTTGGTTGTTGTACTCCCTCAGTCCAGAAATAAGACTTAGTTTTGTCTAGATTTAAATGTATCTATACAGTAAAATGTGTCTAGATACATTCAAATCTAGACAAACTCAAGTCAGTTATTTGTGGACGGAGGGAGTACTTTTTTTTTATAGAAATAGGCTCTTTTTAGTGAGAATTTCAGAAATTCGTCCTGATGAAAGTTGAACTTTGATTGTTGGGCGAGCCACCTCAACCACTAGGCCCCTGCCAAATTTAGAAAGCGTTAACTTTTGACTAATCCTTAGACACCTTATATTTTGGGACTCTACATTGTTTGACTTATATATATGCACTAAGGAGAGAGAGTACTCCACAAATCTCTGCTTTCTAGGTTTCCATCGACCAAGAGCCAGAGCAAATTAAAACAAGAACAATGAGACGCAAATGACGATGACATGCCAGCCAGCGAACGACGATGCTTAAAATGTGAAGGATGACTGTCATCACATGCCGCGCCACACCTCAACGACTATTTTCTAAGGAGTGTGAGTAGCCCAGCTAGTATGTACTACCTCTGTTACTAAATATATAATGTTTTGACAAACTAAATTAACTTGCACAAACGTCTTATAATTAGGTGGGAGTAGCTAGCTGCTCTCAATTCATTCCACCATGCATTAGGCACAGGAGCAAGCAAATCTGGCTCACCACTTGCTCCTAACTAGAAAGACCCATACTGAGCTAATGATCGATTCAAGTTCAGTTAGCCAGGGTGTACGAACTTTTGACATGACCTACCCAAATTTTTAGACCATATAGCAAATAATGATTCATGGAAAATATACTAAAGCACAATGAATGCCAAACATACAATTCAACTCGACCAGGGGTCTAATCAAATACAGATTCCACGATACTGGAAAATGAATCACAAGGAAACTTCATGTACAAACATGAAACATGTTGTGTCCAAACTCTCTCAAATCTGAAATTTTGGCTCAATGCATTGTAGCCATATCGAAGAGTAAGGTGATAGGAGTCTGCGTCCAAACTCTATGCTAGGAAGCTGCTGCATAGAGATAACTCGAGTAAGACATATGGCATCGTCTTCCAACTTCCAAGTGATCCAGGTTGTAGGCCGCTACAGGTTTCAGCTAACCTGCCCGTCTTCTAGTCCTTGTTACCCTTGAACAAGAACAAGAAATGATGGTCAGCAGAGAAGATTTAGCAAGAATAATTTTGGAGGGTATCGACTTACTCTTTCAGCACCATTTGAGCGGTGCAACATCAAACGAGGACATATTAGGCACACATTAAAATATTTAAATGAGGGAGCCTATCACATAATACATTGGAAGCAAGCGCAACTGGATAATAACATCTAAGGACCACATGTTCTTCTCCCACATTAGAACTACCCTTAAATTTTCAAGCACGGTTTTGATTATACAGTACAATTTTCGTAGTAAATCCTACAAGTAGAGGGAAGAATCTTAGAAATTCAGATACTAAGAGGGAAGAAAGTGGAGAAGGATGAGTTCACCGAAGATGTGGAGTTGCAACACCTTTGGGGGATATAGTTGCCGAAGATGTGAAGTTGCACCATCGTCGCCCGCTGCCAAGTCATTGCTGCCGCTAGGTCGACCGAGAGAGGAGACTTGCCTCCGGGTCGCTGCTGGAAAGGGCTGATGTGGCTGAGTTCACATCGCTGCATAGTTCCTGCTGTCGCCACTCCACCCGGATCACCTCAATTACCAGCTGCACAAGAGATGAACATATGTCAATGTTCACCACATCAGTGTTTAATCAA
This sequence comes from Avena sativa, assembly GCA_916181665.1. Classification (NCBI taxonomy): domain Eukaryota; kingdom Viridiplantae; phylum Streptophyta; class Magnoliopsida; order Poales; family Poaceae; genus Avena; species Avena sativa. Next base: position 694,289,437 of record OV702289.1, read on the forward strand.
AGAAGAAACAAAAAAACAAGGTTGAACATATGTTGAGTAGATCAACACAGAAAGGCAGGCACAAAGATCGTGCACTTAACTCTACAAGCATACACCACAGAGGGCCTGAATAGTTAAAATTGAAAATATTGCTTTCAAGCGAGGAAACCAAGCTGTAATTGTGCAAATCAAGTAATAACTCGTAGCGCAGGAAATCAAGCGACACACGAGGACGATCGACTTCAAGAGAGACATGCTGATGCACATCAGGTCAAGAAAAATACCACTTGCTGAGTGCGCATCGGGTTTGAACATCTACATACACACATTGAAAACCAATGAGATTTTCTAGCAAATGCTTCCTCTTTATGCCGAAACTCAGTTAAAGATGGCTAACTAGCTACTGCATGATGTGAAACTTATTGTAGAGAGAGACAACCCATTGATTGATTGGTACCAACTACTTCTCATAGTGTACACTCCAACTATATACAGCTCCCATAGATACATATGAGCCTTCAAGCTCACTAATTCTTCAAAGAAAAAACAATGGAATTAATCTCCAAAATTAAACAGGAGAAGCGTGGGGCGTGAAGTTTAGACCTGAATTTATCAAAAAAAAATCACTTTGGTTGTTGGTACTTTTTATAGAAATAAGCTCTTTTTAGTGAGAATTTCATAAATTCGTCCCGACGAAAGTTGAACTTTGGTTGTTGGGCGAGCCACCTCAACCACTAGGCCCTTACCAAATTTGTCTACATTTGCATGTATGTAGACACGTTTTAGTGATCTAGACAAATCTGCAATCTACATTTTTGGACGGATAGTACTAGCATACTTAACCACCAAAAATGTTTTCTAATTTGCCTGGCATGAGTCTTAATGTTCAGTTCAGATGATTCCTAGCTTAAAACTAGGGGAAAAAGTGTCCATCACTTAAATTTGGAAAAGTCCGTTTAGAAAGAAGTTTATATGAGGAAAACATTGACTTATTATGAACATAGTAATTCCAGGAGCGTAACTAAATTCCTGAAAAAAAAAGGTAATTTCATTAGGTGAGGCCAAAAATATCTTTGCACTAGCTGTTTCTACAAACTTCCGCATATTGCCTCTGTACTTTTGTCCAATTCAATTCTTGGGCACAGCACACTATTCTTCCAATTCAAGCAAGTAGTAGTTGAAGAAAGACAACATGGGCAAGTAAGGATTAGGAAACGGTTACGGCCTAAACTGGACATATCTAGACTTCTCCACCAAGTCACCTCGGCAGCAGGGGCAAAACCGCCCAACCCGAAAAAAACAAAAGAAAAGAAAAATCGAACCGCGCGTCCGGACGGAAGAGCCTCCCCAAAACTAAAACTAAAAACCAGCACCACGCGCCCATCTCCGCTTCCTCTCTTCCCCTGCGGCAACATAAACCGACGTCGTCGCCGACGTGCGCCTCACGAGACCGACCCGCCGCCCCACTCCCCTCTCCGTCTCCTCAACCTATATATTCCCGCCCCGCCACCGGCCCCGACTCCACTTAGCCCGACCGCCTCCACGCTTCGCCCCGACGGACAAGACGGTTGCGTAGGTAGCGCTCCCCAAGACACACACAGATCGGAATCGGGCGGCGATGGACTTCTCCGGCGATGTCAAGCAAGCCATCCCGCACCCCGCCGTCTCCGTCTCCTTCGCCGGCGTCTCGTCCCCGCTCCTCCAGGGGTGGCGGGAGTTCCGGCGGAGCGGGGCGCCGGTCAGGTTCCTCTGCTTCGAGGGCGGCGCGTGGGCCGATGTCGATGGCGAGGCGGCCGCGTCCCTGCGGCGGGCCTTCCTGGACGGGAGGGTGGTCGCTGAGGCCGCGTACGGGGGCGGGGCCTTCTTGTTCGACTTCTTGAGGATGGTTCGCATCGATGCCGTCACCGCCGAGGAGGTTGCCATGGGATGGATCGACGACCGCGGGGCCTGTTTCTTCCCTGTCCCGGAAAGCGGCAGGAAGCGGAAGAGGGGCCAGCGAGACCTGGAGGACGGAGCGTCGTCGGGGCTGGAGGAGGGGTCCGACGAGAGCAGCGACACGGTGGAGTCCGGCCCGGTCAACAAGGCCGCCCGCGGGCCGTGGGGAAAGGCGTTGAGGCTGGAAGAGACGGACAAGTTTTACCAGGTCGTCAAGAAGCTCTTCCTCAGCGGGATGGCTCCCCGAGCGGGCGGCGGCGTGGCGATCACCGCGGTGCACAAGGTCGCGCAGGGTCCCCGGTCCACGGCGTTCCAGCTGCAGGGACAACTCCTTGCCGCTGCGCGCGGCGCTGGCGGGGGCAATGCCAAGTTCGCGTGGTACGCCGCGCCATCGGCGGACGTGGCCGCAGCGGTCGAGCACGGATTCGGCAGGACCAACAGCCGGGTTCTCGGCCATCGCGCGCACGGCGACGGCGTTCACCTCTCGCCGCCTCAGTCTCCTTATACCAGGTGAGTTCAAACTTCCGAATTGTGTTTTTTATCGATGCAGCCATGAATACAGCAGAGAAGAACTCATCAAACGCAGTTTCATTCAAATTGGGGAATAGTTGCAAATTGCATCGATGCTTCCGTTGCTTTGTGTTCTAATAAACCTCTGGTTTTAAGATCATGAAATAGCTTGAACAAATCTTTGTTCTGTCTGCCCTCGTATGAACTGCTTGTCTATATCCATAGAGATTCATGTTCGTTCAGACTTTTGGTTTCTAAATCTTGGAACAGTTGATAAAATGCTGTAGCTAGACCGACGATTTGTATAGGGATAGGTACGAAATACTCTCTGCCTGCTGAAGAAAGGGGGAAAAACAAGCTACCATCATCTGTAGCATTAATAGCAATCAATTAATGCATTGATTTGACTAAGGCAGTGGGCAGAACTAAAGCATGTTGTTCTGAATATGTTCTGAATGTCCAGTTAAGCAGTTCATCAGAAAACTAACGGGTCTGAATTTTTTCCTTTGTCCAGTGCGATGCTAGCCAAGGCAGATGAGAACGGCGAGGCGCATATCGTGCTGTGCCGTGTGCTGATGGGTCGGCCAGAGACCATACCAGCCGGGTCCTCCCAGTTCCACCCCAGCAGTGACGACTACGACAGCGGTGTCGACAACATGCAGAATCCACGCTGGTACGTTGTGTGGAGCACGGACATGAACACCAGAATTCTCCCAGAGTACGTCGTCAGCTTCAAGTGCCCCAGCCTGCAACATGCTCAAGGTTAGTTAGTGAGAGCGCCCTGTCTGAATTGACGCTGCTACTGCTCCGAACTCTTCTTGAATCTCATGGCATTGTTCGATGAAAACTTGGGTTTTCAGGATCATCGGGAGCGACCTCGGAGCTCAAGAAGCCTTCACCGGCGGCTCGTGACATGTTTCCGACCCTTCTAGCGGAGATTCAGCGGTTCGTGCCTGCACCCAAACTGCAGACATTGCAGGGGACTTACAATCGCTTCAAGGTAAATTGATGTTCTTTGTGAGATCATAACAGCTGCTGCATTTGGTTAAATGCAATTCTTCAGTGTCCCTAGTTAGTACTCAAATGACAATCCCTTTTGTGATCTGCAGAAAGGGCACATGAAGAAGGACCAGTTCATCAGATTCTTGCGCGCCTTCATCGGTGACAGGGTGTTGACAACAGTGGCCAAGAAGCTCCGAGGATACTGATGGATAGCGCAAAAGGGTGTTCTTTTCAGGGTGTTTCGTTGCCGTCGTAGTTGGATGCTGGTGGTAGCTCATTCGGCTGACTCCATAGAACCGAACAGTGTGCGTGCGTTGAGTACCAAGCAGAGAGTTCTTCGTTTCTTATGTCGCTCTAGTTTAGCCAGCAATAGCTGTCGGTGTCAAGAACATAGAAGGGGTTACGGTTATCTTCCATTAACCAACACAAACTTAGATGAAAATTTGCTTGATTTCTCAGACATTTTTTACTTAGTATTCTGCAACCTGCAATCTGTACAGACTGAATTCTATCAATTTATGCCCGAAAGCATCATTGGTTCATCAAGCCAGCCAACAGTTTGTGATACCTGTACTGGCCATACTACTGAAATCTCATCACGGGTTCAACTATCTCCGTATTTGTCGAATTTTTGGGTCATCAGATCTTAGATTTAGTGGCCACCAAATATCAGTTCATGTGTATGGAAGCTTCGTCCACCTTGTAGTAGTAAGCTGAAACTTTGTTGCAGTTATACAAAAGGAAACTTAAGGTTACACAAAATATTGAGGTGCAAAGTTCAATTTAAGCGATACTCCACTGAAGCGAGGTGGTTGGATGTTAATCAAAGACTTCGACATGTCAGAAGGATTTGAGAAAATGTTAGCCTTGGATCCGGGAATGCAAGTACGAATGCCCTGCGTAGCCTTGGATCCGGGAATGCATGTAAGAATGCCCTAATTTTTTTTTTTGAACGGGACGAATACCCTAATTGAGTTGGTTACTTCAAGAGCACCTCCACTAGTTGGGCTTCCCAAACCGAAATATGGCGCCAAATAGCGCAGGATGGATGGAACTTTTGGTTCGAAAATGACCGAATTCACACTCGTGGAACCAGGTAGCGTTCTCAGGTATGCGATATAGACAAATATGGCGATATTTCACAATAATTCGCCTTAAATTCGCACAACAATAATTTTGATCGCATAGTTCGGTATGAAAATGAATACAAAGCATTGTTCGGGATAAAATGAAATGCAACATTGTTCGACATAAAATGAAACATAAATTACAACAAATTATATGTTGCCTCTGCGTATCCATATATGCTCCACCTTGATGCACTGTCGGATCTTGAATCTCCTAACGCATAGCGATGAAGGCAACCCTGAAGGAGTTATGCCCTAGAGGCAAATAATAAAGTGTATTGTTTGATATATCTCCTATATGTGCATAATACGTTCCATACTGTGCTATAACTGTGTTAATATGAAACGTTAATACACGTGTGGTATGTAAACAAACCATGTCTCTAGTTACCTCTAGCGAACTAGTTCATTAGTCATGAGGATGATCTGGGTTTTAAGATCATGAGCATTTATGCCAATTGACAATGAGGTCACGTCATTGGTTGAATGACGTGATAGACAAACATCCGATAGTTGTATCTCAATGAGATCTAGTTACAAAGTTCACCATTGATGATAAACACATGAAATCTCGCAACTTGATCCTTAGACTGTGAGATAATGCAAATCACCGTTCTGGAGGGAGCTTAGATGGTTATCAAGTATCATACCGTGACTGGGTAATCGAAAAGGTGCCACTCAGGTTTCCCAAAGGAGCGCGTAGAGGAGTACATATCAAGACCAAGATTTGCCAGTCCATGTAACGGGTAGATACATACGTGGCCATCTCGGTGACGTTGCATTAACGAAGCTTGCAAGCGTGTGTCTGAGTCATGGAATGCAACGACATGGGAACAAGTAAACAAGTTCATCGGTAACGAGATCGAACTAAGGTATGAAGATACCAAAGATCAAGTCTCGGATGAACTAGGTATCAAGTGGCAAAGGGAACGGGAAACGACTATTCACGGTTCGAGCGATAAGATTCGTGGAATGCACGGGGGTCATCATGGGCATCCAGGTCCCGCTGATGATCATTGATGTGAGAGGATTCTCAATCATGTCCGGAGTGTTCCCGAACCGAAGGATGTCACGTTTAAGGGTGGGGGCGCTTAGGGATAGATGAGGTACCGTAGGAGAAATAGAGAGAGAGAAACCAGAATAGTTCCGGGTAACATCCGATGGTGATCGAAAGGGGTTCAGAAGGAGTTCTGGAGTAAATGAATATGATAATATATGTATTTGAATGTTAATTGGAGAATTAATATTAAATATATATTTTATTTTATTATTAAGGGCTTCCTAATGCTAATAGGCCTCACCCGAAGGGAGGTCCAATAGGGCAAGGCGCCTAAGGGGAGGGGGCCAGCCAGCCTTGGCTTGGTGGGCCGCCCAAGTGGGGCCCACCTAGGGCCGGCGGCAGCCCCTAGGTGGCCGGCGGGTGTGGGCTTTAGTCCCACACCGCCTAGCCCCTGGGTGGTGAGCCCCCCTCCTACTATATATAGGGGTCTCCTCCCACCCCTTTGGAAGCATCCAATTCTCTCACTCTCTCTTTCATTTTCCTTTGAGGACTTCTCCGTAATATTGGGAAGGACCTCGAGGAATTTGAGTTCTCCACCTTCACACTACTGTCGTGTGATCTTCGGTCCGGCATCTTCTTCTTCCGCTGCTTGGCTGGATCGGAGCCGGGAGACGCCGCCTACACCGGACGTGTGTAGTACTTCGGAGGCACCACACTTGGGGTGCTGCTCGTCTTCATCAATATACGCCTTCCTGCATAAGGCGTGCCTCGGTCTTCAAAGGTATGAATATTGTATCCCTTCTCTGTTACTTATGTCTACATAGTATAGATCCTGGTATTAGTGTTCGAGTAGATATAATTTTTTTGTTTTCTGCTACGAAACCCATTAGTGGTATTAATGCGGGTCTATGGGTAGACATATCGTATAGATAGAACACATAGTAATATGTGGGCATTGATTCTCTAGTTGCTACCCTCTTTAATGTTATTGTTCATATCGCGGCACTGTTTGATGAAGTGGCCCAAAACTGACCTCACGTGGTGATTCACGAGACTGGTCCACGTATCAAAGTGGCTTAGGGGGTGTTTGTCTCTCTACAGTAGTTGATATTGTATCGACATTGGAGGGCCCTGAAATGGGAAGTAAAACGGCAATCATTGAATCCATGTTGTGTCTCTACGTTCGTAGGTGGGAAGGGGTTCTACCGCGAGAGCCCTAAAGCCGCGTAAAACATGCAATAGATAATATAGAGGAGTCTATCTTTGATTTGCATAGGGGCTAGTGTTGTGACATGGCAATGAAAAGTTTATGAAACTTCCATTGGAGCTCTCGATGGTGATCAAGAAGCTGCAACCACGTCATGACACTTTACATTAAGAAGTACCTTTGTGTGCATCTTGTTATGCTAGTATAATAATATATACGATGGTAGCATAATAGGATAATCCCTCACATAATTCTATTCTTCGTATTCCCCTTGTGTGTGCACCACCAAGAAAGTTCTCCGTTATGAGGCAGGCCGTGACGATCGGGTGTCAGACATATCTGCGTTCGCATACGGTGGGTGTAAGCCATGTTGCACTATGGATACACACAAGTTAGAACTAGCGAGCCTAGCATGTGTAGACATGGCCTCGGAATACAAGAGATCGAAAATCGAGCATGAATCACATGGTTGATGTGATCGACATTGGGGAATGTCCACCTTTGAAACTGCACTGATGGCCGTGACGATCGGGGGAGGTGCAACGGATTGGGATCATGTGATCACTGAAATGAATAGAGGGGTGTTCATTTGAGTGGGAGTTCTTTCGTTTTAGTTTAGGAACATGAATTAAAACTTGAACTCATTATTATGAACATGGTCTAAACACTTTGAAATCCATTGTAGATGTCTCGCCCACCCACCTTCAACCTTAGCACTTTCCTCGAGAAGGACAAGCTGAAAACTGATGGAACCAACTTCATCGCATGGTTCCGCAATCTTAGGATCCTCCTAGTCCCCTACAAGTTGACTTATGTCATCGAGGCTGAGCTTCCAGCTAAGCCTGCAGATTCCGCCTCCCAGGACGAAAAGAATATCTGGCAGTCCAAGGTGGATGATTTCTCCCTCATCCAAAGTGGAATGCTCTATACCAAGGAGCCAGATCTTCAAAAGCATTTTGAGAAGATGAATTCTTTCGAGATCATTGAAGATCTCAAGGCTGTCTTTGCTCCACAGGATCATGCAGAGAGGTATGATGCTTCTGAGCTCTTCTTCTCTGCTAAGATGGAAGAGCACAATAGTATTAGTGAGCACGTAGTCAAAATGTCTGGCTACGTTAAGCGCTTGAATGCTCTGGATTGCAAAATCCCGGAAGAGCTTGCGATTGATAGGGTGTTGCACTCGGTGCCCCCTAGCTACAAGAGCTTTGTGATGAACTACAACATGCAAGTAATGACTAAGACCCTTGCTGAAGTGTTCACCATACTCAAAACTGCTGAGGTAGAAATCAAGAAAGAGCACACGGTGTTAATGGTCAATAAGACCATTAACTTTAAAAGGTCGGAGACAAAAGGCAAGGGAAACAAGCCAAAGAAGGATGATAAAGCAGTTGACAACACCTCTAAGGCTACTAGGCCCAGCCCTAGGTCCGGTACCACGTACTATTACTGCAAAGGGGATGGGCACTGGAAACACAATTGCCCCAAGTACATTGAGGACAAGAAAGCCGACAAGATAGCCGCCAAAGACAAAGGTATATGTGATATACATGTTATAGATGTGTTCCTTACCAACGCCAGGAGCAACACTTGGGTATTTGATACCAGTTCTGTTGCTCACATATGTAACTCCCAACAGGAGCTACGGAGTAAGAGGCAGCTTGGAAAGGACGAGGTGACAATGCGCATCGGCAATGGCACGAAAGTCCATGTGGTGGCCGTCGGCATGTTATCTCTACATCTGCCGTCAGGATTGATTCTAGTTTTGAATAAATGCTACTATGTACCCACATTGAGTATGAATATTGTAAGTGGATCTTGCTTGTTGCAAGATCGTCATTCATTTAAATCTAGAACAAGTGGTTGTTCTATTTATATGGATAACGTCTTTTATGTTCATGCGCCTGTGAGTAATGGTTTATTCTTACTAGATCTTGATTGCAATACTCACATCCATAATATTGATGCTAAACGTTGTAAGCATAATGATGATAATTCCATGTTTATGTGGCATTGCCGTCTTGGTCACATTGGCGTAAAGCGCATGAAGAAGCTTCATTCAGAAGGACTTCTTGGATCATTAGATTTCGAATCTCTTGATACATGTGAGCCATGCCTTATGGGCAAGATGACTCGGACACCCTTCTCCGACATGATGGAGAGAGCTGTAGACCTACTGGGAATCATACATACAGATGTATGTGGACCAATGAGTGTATCAACACGCAATGGTTATCGTTACTTTGTTACCTTTACTGACGATTTGAGTAGATATGGATATATCTACTTAATGAAACACAAGTCTGAAACCTTTGAAAAGTTCAAGGAATTTTAGAAGGAAGTAGAGAATCAACTTAACAAGAGAATCAAGCATCTTCGATCGGATCGAGGAGGCGAGTATTTGAGTTATGAGTTTAACATGCACTTAAAGGATTGTGGGATAATCCCACAACTTACGCCAGCCGGAACACCACAGCGTAATGGTGTGTCGGAACGACGTAACCGTACTCTATTAGATAGTGTGCGGTCCATGATGTCTTTGACTGATTTGTCCGTATCATTTTGGGGATATGCGTTAGAAACCGCTGCTTTTATTTTGAACGAAGCACCGTCCAAATCCGTGGAGACAACCCCATATGAGATATGGTATGGCAAGAAGCCAACGTTGTCATTTCTGAAAGTTTGGGGATGTGAGGCTTACGTCAAGAAACTACAGCCTGACAACTCGAACCTAAATCGGAGAAATGCACCTTTGTGGGGTACCCAAGGGAAACAATTGGGTATACTTTCTACAACAAGGCCGAAGGCAAAACGTTTGTAGCAAAAGCCGGCACCTTTCTCGAGAAAGAGTTTCTCATCAAAGGAATTAGTGGAAGGAAAATTGAGTTGGATGAAGTTGTTGACCCTTCTCTCCAAATTCCGAGTAGCGCAATGGAAGTTGTTCCAAAACCGCTCTCCAACATGGAGGAAGATCCCAATGATGATGATCAAAACAACGACATCGAGACTCTTGAAGTTCGCGGGTCTACAAGAGTTCGTGCCACTCGTGATTGGTACAATAGTCTTGTGTTGTCTGTCATCCTAGATGAACAGGAAGAACCTACAAACTACAAAGAATCTATGGATAGTGCTGATTCCGAGAAATGGCTAGAAGCCATGAAATCCGAAATAGGATCCATCTATGAGAACCAAGTTTGGACCTTGGTAGATCTTCTCGAAGGCCGCAAGGCCGTGGAAAATAAATGGATATTTAAGAAAAAGATAGATGCGGATGGTAATGTGACCATTCACAAAGCTCGATTTGTCGCAAAGGGGTTTTGACAAATTCAAGGAGTCGACTACGATGAGACTTACTCTCCCGTAGTGATGCTTAAGGCTGTCCGGATTTTACTAGCAATTGCTGCCCATTTCGACTATGAAATTTGGCAGATGGATGTGAAGACCGCATTTCTCAATGGTCACATTGATGAAGAGTTGTATATGATGCAACCGGAAGGTTTTGTTGATCCTAAGGATGATGGAAAGGTGTGCAAGCTTCAGCGGTCCATTTATGGATTGAAGCAGGCATCTCGAAGCTAGAACCAACGTTTTGATCAAGTGATCAAGAGTTTTGGATTTGTCCAAAATCAACAATAGTTCCGTGTTTACAAGAAAGCGAGTGGGAGCTTAGTTGTTTTCTTAGTAGTATATGTGGATGACATATTGCTCATGGGAAACGACGTGGATCTTATGAGAAGCTTGAAAGCATATTTGAGTAGTCAATTTTCCATGGACTTAGGTGAAGCTGCATACATATTAGGCATCAAAATCTATAGAGATAGATCAAGACGCCTGATTGCATTAAGTCAAAGTATTTACCTTGAGAAGGTTTTGAAGAGGTTCAAAATGGAAGATGCCAAAAGAGGTTTGGCACCTATAACAAAAGGTAGCATGTTGAGTTTATCTCAATGTCCGGTAATGGATGCTGATAGAGAAAGGATGTCTTACATCCCCTATGCCTCAGCCATAGGATCTATCATGTATGCAATGCTGAGTACTCGACCTGATGTGGCATTGGCTCTTAGTTTGGCGAGGCGATACCAAAGTAATCCAGGAATGGATCACTGGACAGCTGTGAAAAATATCCTAAGGTATCTCAGGAAAACAAAGGATATGGTCCTAGTCTATGGAGGCAATGATGAAGCTCTAAACGTAACTGGTTACATGGATGCGAGCTAGCACTCAGATCCTGATGACTCGAAGTCTCAGACAGGATTTGTGTTTTTGGTGAATGGTGGGGCGGTAAGCTGGAAGAGCAAGAAGCAACCGGTAGTTGCACAATCTACAATGGAGTCAGAATACATCGTTGCTGCTGATGCGGCGGATGAGGCTGTTTGGCTAAGGAATTTCGTCATTGAACTGGGAGTTGTTCCAAGTGCGCAAGATCCCGTAACGATCTATTGTGACAACACGGGTGCTATTGCAAACGCAAAGGAACCAAGAACTCATTCCGCAGCCAAACACATCAAGCTACAATTTCACGTCATTCGGCAGAACATTGACAAAGGTGAAATCAAGATTTGCAAAGTACACACGGATTTGAATGTGGCAGATCCATTGACTAAAGCTCTCATACAAGCCAAGCACGAACAACACCGGGATGCCATTGGTGTTAGGTTCCTGCCTATTGTAAACTAGATTAATTTGTACTCTAGAGCAAGTGGGAGACTGAAGGAGTTATGCCCTAGAGGCAAATAATAAAGTGTATTGTTTGATATATCCCCTATATGTTCATAATACGTTTCATACTGTGCCATAACTGTGTTAATACGAAACGTTAATACACTTGTGGTATGTAAACAAACTGTGTCTCTAGTTACCTCTAGCAAACTAGTTCATTGGTCATGAGGATGATCTGGTTTCAAGATCATTAGCATTTATACCAATTGACAATGAGGTCACGTCATTGGTTGAATGACGTGATAGACAAACATCCGATAGTTGTATCTCAATGAGATCTAATTACAAAGTTCACCATTGATGATAAACACATGAAACCTCGCAACCTGATCCTTAGACTATGAGATAATGCAAATCACCGTTCTGGAGGGATCTTAGATGGTTATCAAGTATCATACCGTGACTGGGTGATCGAAAAGGTGCCACTCAGGTTTCCCAAAGGAGCACGTAGAGGAGTACATATCAAGACCAGGATTTGCCAGTCCATGTAACGGATAGATACATATGTGGCCATCTCGGTGACGTTGCATTAACGAAGCTTGCAAGCGTGTGACTGGGTCACAGAATGCAACGGCATGGGAACGAGTAAACAAGTTCATCGGTAACGAGATCGAACTAAGGTATGAAGATACCAAAGAAAAAGTCTCGGATGAACTAGGTATCAAGTGGCAAAGGGAACGAGAAACGACTATTCACGGTTCGAGCGATAAGATTCGTGGAATGCACGGGGGTCATCATGGGAATCCAGGTCCCGCTGATGATCATTGATGTGAGAGGATTCTCAATCATGTCCGGAGTGTTCCCGAACCGAAGGATGTCACGCTTAAGGGTGGGGGCGCTTAGGGATAGATGAGGTACCGTAGGAGAAATAGAGAGAGAGAAACCAAAATAGTTCCGGGTAACATCTGATGGTGATCGGAAGGGGTTCAGAAGGAGTTCCGGAGTAAAGTAATATGATAATATATGTATTTGAATGTTAACTAGAGAATTAATATTGAATATATATTTTATTATTATTAAAGGCTTCCTAATGCTAATGTGCCTCACCCGAAGGGAGGCCCAATAGGGCAAGGCGCCTAAGGGGAGGGGGCCGGCCAGCCTTGGCTTGGTGGGCCACCCAAGTGGGGCCCACCTAGGGCTGGCGGCAACCCCTAGGTGGCCGGCGGGTGTGGGGTTTAGTCCCACACCGCCTAGCCCCTAGGTGGTGAGCCCCCTCCTACTATATATATGGGTCTCCCCCACCCCTTTGGAAGCATCCAATTCTCTCATTCTCTCTTTCATTTTCCTTTGAGAACTTCTCCGTAATATTGGGAAGGACCTCGAGGAATTTGAGTTCTCCACCTTCACACTACCGTTGTGTGATCTTCGGTCTGGCATCTTCTTCTTCCGCTGCTCGGCTGGATCGGAGCCCAGGAGACGTCGCCTACACCAAACGTGTGTAGTACTTCGGAGGCACCACACTTGGGGTGTTGCTCGTCTTCATCAATACACGCCTTCCTGCGTAAGGCGTGCCTCGGTCTTCAAAGGTATGAATACCATATCCCTTCTCCGTTACTTATGTCTACATAGTATAGATCCTGGTATTAGTGTTCGAGTAGATAGATTTTTTTTGTTTTCTGCTATGAACCCATCAAACCCATGATTGCGGCACCTGGTGATCAAGACTCCACAAGAGGCCTTGATACATTGCAAATGTATCTATAATTTTTGATGTTCCATGCTTGGTTTTACCTACTTTCTTATGTTTTGTCCACACTTTAGAGTACTTTTCATATGATTTCTTGGACTAACCTATTAACAAGAGCCACAGTGCCAGCTGCCTGTTTTCTGCTGATTTTGGTTTTAGGAAAGTCAGAAAATGAATATTCTCAGAATTGGACGGGATAAAAGCCAAAGTTATTATTTTACCGGGGGACACCTGGAGCCAAAATACGAGACGGAGAGGGGCCAGAGGGCGGCCACACCACCTGGCCACGCGTCCAGGCCTGGACCACGCTAGGGGGTGGTGTGGCCAGCCCAGGCACCCCCCCGACCTCTCCTTCCACCTATAAGTTTCCTCTGATACAGAAACCCTAAGTACCCGATCAAAATTCCACGAAAGAGTCTGTAGCCGCCGTCATCTCCATCCCTAGATCGGGAGGGATCTGAAGCTCTTCCCGGCACCCTGCCAGAGAGGGGAATTCACCCTGTAGGCCTTCTTCATCATCATGCAAGCCTCCAGTGTGATGCGTGAGTAGTTCATCTCTGGACTACGGGTCCATGTAGTAGCTAGATGGCTGGTTCTCCTCCTTTGTGCTATCATGTCTAGATCTTGTGAGCTCCATTCATGATCAAGATCATCTATTTGTAATCCATACATGTTGCGTTTGCAGGGATCCGATGGATGTTGAGATGCTATTTCAGATTGATTATTGATTCTATCATGTCTTTGTTATTTGTGATCTTGCATGCTTTCCGTTGTTAGTAGCTATCTTGGCCAAGTAGATGCTAGCAACTCCAAGAGTTAGTATTTATGCTCGATAGTGGGTTCATGCCTCTGGTAATCTCGGGAAGTGACAGAAATCTCTAAGGTACTAGATGTGCTATTGCTACTAGGGAGAAAACAACAATTCTTTGTTCATAGAACAATCGTATTGTTTACATTACACGCAATTCGTAATGCAATTATCCGTTGCTTGCAACTTAATACTGGAGGGGGTTCGGATGATAACCTGAAGGTGGATTATTAGTCATAGATGCAGTTGGATGATGGTCTATGTATAATATTGTAATGCCCAATCAAGTCTCAAAGGAGTCAAGATGATTAGTATATGCTTGTATGCTTTCTCGATGTTTGTCAATTGCCCCAATGTAATTTGTTCACCCAACATGTTATCTATCTTAAGGAGAGCCACCTCTAGTGAACTATTGTTGGGGGGATAACCCTGGGTAGGGTCACTCCGGGGTATAAAGGCCGAGTTAGCCGAGGTTCGGCAAGGCCAAAGCGGATGCTGGCCGGGTCACCTCAAGGCAGGCCGGATCACGGAGTAACCCGGACCAGGGGGGTCGCCTACCATTATATCAGCCAACTTAAGGAGTAAGTCGGAAGTGCTTGTCTAACTTGTATGCAGGAACAGGTATAGCCGGATCTACCATAATACGGGTCCCGTTTAGCTTCTGGGAGAAGGAAGGAATCTCTCTGGTAAAAAAGAAGGCTCGGTACGCACTGCATGAGCGAAGCAAGCAAGGGCAGGACCACCGGGTCATGGCTGACAAGGGTGACGACGCCCGTGTCGTCTGGCGCGGGCGCCGCAGAGGCTCACGTAGCTAAAGCATGTGTGACGCGGGGGAAAAGCACCCCGGTCGGGTTACCACTTTGAGAGGAGGCATATTCTTAGGAATATGCCTCCACGTATGCCCTAGGCAGAGACCAGGCCGCCTCTATATAAGGGGGGCTAGGGTTTCAGTAGAGGGGGTGGGGTTTTCTTCTATACCGATTTGGCTAAGGTTCTAGGGGTGAACTGTGGGTGAGAGTAAGAGAGCTCCTTCTTCCTCTTCTCGCCAATACAGCTCTAGGAGCACTTGTAATCTTGAAAGGAAAGCAATACAATCTTCTGTGTGGAGAATCACTCCACTATCCCTCCCTGGATTCCCCTAGCGTGTATTAGTCCCCACCTTTAGCCTATCCATGGCATCTGCCATGACACCACCACGACAGTTGGCGCCCACCGTGGGGCTAGAGCCCTAGCAGGGGTGAAGATCCGGACAGGAAACCTCATCAGCACCGGCGAATGCATCGTCTCCGGGCTCGTTCAGCGCTTTGGAGCACTGGACTTCGTCAGCGACAACGCTGGATGCTTCGGCACGCGCCCACTTCCACGCAACGGCCTCTTCGTCAAGTTGGGTGCGCACAAGGTCTACGTTGCTGTGGACGTATCATGTGTTCATCCGCGGAGCATCATCGAGGCAGGGGAACCCCCCTTAGCGTGGTTCACGGGGCGCGTATCACTCGCTCCCCGGACCGTGCTGAAGTGATGATGACTGCGCCGGGTGCAGTCGCAAGCAAGGATCCAGCACCAGACCCAGAGGTAACACCTAAGGCACCGAGGAAAGGTAGAGGACCCCCACTAGAGAGGCCTGAGAATGTACCGAGGGAAGCTATGGATAGCTTGGCAAACCCGGTAGCAGCAGTGGTAGATCCGGCTCAGGCACAGGCCGAGCTAGAGGAAACTAGGCAAAAGATACTAGAAGGCGCAAAGAAAATAGCCGTGGCTCAGCAGTCGTTGAACATGACGCTGCACGAGTATGCAAAAGCGAACAAAGTTGATACGGTAAAAGTAAAAGGGAAAAATCTCATAAGCGAGATGAACAGAGAAGGTGATAATGGAGGCGAGGAATCGGAAAACTGTTTGTCCGTGGGGTTGCCGAAGTATACTACCCCGATGAAGAACCTCAGAGCAGCGGATGCGGCTGCATCCGAGTTAGAGGGTCTGACGGGTGAGGCCCGTCAAAGACAACAAGATAGGGTTAACGAGTTAGTTTGGATCGCGAATAGACAGAATGAAGAGCTACTCAGAGCTAACCCGGAGAGAGCTGGAGCTTCCAAAATCGTCCATTCGGCGATGGGTAACCCGGAGAAATCCGCTGGAGCCGCATCGTCTCCTCATGGTGGTCCAAGGAGAGAGGAGGTAGTAACCTCGGCTAGACGGAACAAACAGATCGTCCCGTACGACCCGATGCGGGCAGGAAAAGCAAAAGAAGCACGGAAAAATGATGATCGACGAAGTGTGAGCCGAGGTAACCACGACCAAGGCAATGCCGGTCAAGGGAACGTTGTCAATGGCAATGCCGGACAGCGAAACTCGGCAGGAGCAGGACAACCGCAGCAGCAGAATATACCAAGGCAAGAGCAAAGCGCCGGCCGAGGTATGCAACAGAGAGTTGCGCCACAGGAGCAAAACCGGTACAACGACGGTGATTCGGAGATGGTGAACATGGGTTACCCAAGACCGGACTATCATGTGATAGGGTCAAGATTGGGAAGCAGGGATTTGATGCTGGATGACGCCAGATTGAAACTGGATCGCCTGTATAGGTCGGAACAGATCGAATGTCAAGGTCCACCGGGTCCAGCGTGCTTTGGACCCCGGATCATGAAGGAGCCACCGGTACCTAACTTCTAGCTGCCCAGGGGCACGAAGACGTATGACGGCAGTACCAAGCTGGAGGATTGGCTGATAAACTGTGCTACGGCTGTGAAAATTGCCACTGGCAACTTGAGATGGGCTGTACGATACGTACCCCAGATGTTAGAAGGTCCGGCCAGAGTATGGTTGAACAATTTGCCACCCGGAAGCATCAACTGCTGGATAGATTTTGAAGAAATGTTTATCAGCAACTTCTCAAGTACATATCAGAGGCCGAATAGGCCGCATACCCTAGCAATGTGCAAGCAAAGACCTAATGAGACAGACCGTGAATTCTTGACACGATGGTGTACCATGATAAACTCGTGTGAGGGTGTCATAGAGTCACAGGCCATAGCGTGGTTTGCGCAAGGGTGCAGATATGGCAGCGAGCTGTGGATGAAGTTGCAAAGGAAAATGCCAATTACGATGGCATAGATGATCCGGATTGCCGATTCGTATGCTCTAGGTGATCCGACTCAACCTAGGCTCGCGTCAAACGAGTCAAACGAGGAATACTATCAGAGGGATGGAGCCGGGTCATCTCGGAGGAATGACTACAGAGGAAAAAGAAGAGATGATAGACCGGATCATCGCTACGGTTCGCAACAAGTTGCAGCTGTGAATCAAGATCAACCCAGAGCAGGGAGCAACCAACGCCAGAAAACTGGAGGGCAATGGACTCCAAGAAACGATGGCAAGAAAACGTCGACGCTGGAGAAAAAGAAACAATGGCAAGAAAAGAAAGACCGTCCGAGGTATACCTATGAGTCGATGTTGGACCAGCCGTGTAAGTTTCACACGCCAAATCCGAATAACCCGGCGGGTCACACAACGAGGCAATGTGAGTGGATGCGTAAGATAGAACAAGGTGGTTTGGGGAATGCTCAGGCACCCCGGAATGATCAACCTCGGCAGGAGTTACCCCGGCAGCAATTGCTCTCCGGAGCAAACACGCAACAGCTAATGTTGCCTCCCCCTCCGCCGAGGTATGACAACAATGAGAGAAGGGATGCAGTGCATCAGGTGGAAAATCAGCACTAGCCGGATCAGAGGTACCCCGGAAACGATGGGAGGAATGAGTACAGAGAACATCACCAGAGCTATTGTGTGTTCACAACTGAGGAAACAGATAGAAAGAGCTTGCAGCGCCGACATATGGAGGTCAATGCGGTAATGCCAGCAGTGACGAGGTACATGCCTTGGTCGGACCAGGAAATCACCTGGAACATCAAAGATCATCCCAAGCTTATGCCGAGTCCAGGTTCGTATGCGCTAGTGCTGGACCCGACATTCATTGGGCCGAACATCAATGTGAGGTTCTCCAAGGTACTGATTGACAATGGCAGTAGCATTAACATCATGTATGCGGATACAATGCGCAAGTTGGGTATCTCGGAGAACATGCTCCAGGCTACAAGGACAACTTTCCATGGTATTGTACCAGGCATTTCTTGTGAGCCCATAGGCAAAGTCCGGGTTGACGTGCTATTCGGCACGAGAGATAATTGCCGAACTGAGAATCTGGAGTTTGAGGTGGTGAACTTGGAAAGTGCGTATCACGCGTTACTCGGAAGACCAGCATTGAATAAGTTCATGGCAAGCTGCCACATCAGTTATCTGAAGATGAAGTTGCCCGGGCCAAATGGAGTGATTACCATTGCTGGAGATTTCCGACGTTCTATTGAGTGTGCCTCAGCTGGGTCTAACCTAGCCGAGTCACTCGTGATTGCGCAGGAGAAAAGAAAAATCCAAGAGGTGGCGGCATTAGCTCAGTCCGCGCAGCAGTATATGCCGGCGTTGAGTAACCCGCATGGTAGCGTTTCATTCCAAGCCGCAAAGGATACCAAGAAGGTTCCAGTTGATGACGTATTCCCGGAGCGCACCGTAACAATTGGTGCCAGGTTAACAGGTAAATAGGAAAGCGAGCTCGTCAACTTCCTCCGTGAGAATCGGGACATTTTTGCTTGGTCCACATAGGATTTGCAAGGTGTTCCGAGGGAGTTGGCCGAGCACTCTTTGAACATAAGACCCGGAGCAAGGCCGGTGAAGCAACCTCTCCGCCGCTTCGCCGAGGATAGGAGAAAAGTCATTGGAGACGAGATAGCTCGGTTGCTAGCAGCAGGATTTATCATGGAAGTACTGTATCTGGATTGGCTCTCTAATCCGGTGCTGGTAGAAAAGAAGAAGGATGATCCGAACGTGGCAGTGGTTTGGCGTATGTGTATCGATTACACGAACCTGAATAAGGCGTGTCCAAAAGATCCATTTCCACTGCCGAGGATAGATCAGGTCATAGACTCAACCACGGGATGTGAACTGTTGTCATTCATTGATGCATATTCTGGTTTCCACCAGATACCTCTGAATCCGGATGATCAAATACAGACCATGTTTATCACCCCGTACGGGGCTTATTGCTATCGCACTATGCCGTTTGGTTTACGTAATGCATGTGCAACGTACCAAAGATGTATGCAAAAATGTTTGCACGACCAAATAGGTCAAAACATACAGGTATACGTGGATGATGTGGTTATCAAGACCAAGGAAAGCAAAACGCTCCTTGACGACATCAGGCAGACATTCGCGAACTTGAGAAGGTTCCGGATGAAGCTTAACCTGGAAAAATGTACCTTCGGTGTCCCGGATGGAAAATTACTCGGATTTCTCGTCTCTAGCCGAGGTATCGAAGTTAATCGAACTAAGATTCGGGCCATTGAACGAATAGAGCTGCCAAAGTGTCTTAACGATGTCCAGAAGTTCATTGGGTGCCTAGCATCTTTGAGTCGGTTTGTATGTCGGTTGGGAGAAAATGCATTGCCTCTCTACCGACTCATGAAAAAGTTGGATAAGTTCGTTTGGACACCACAGGCCGATGAAGCCTTTGCCCACTTAAAAAAGATGTTGGCCACTGCACCAGTGTTAGCCTCTCCACTATCAAAGGAGCCAATGTGGCTCTACATAGCCGCAACCAACCGAGTTGTAAGTGCAGTGATTGTAGTAGAGCGCAATGAACAGGGTAAGTCGGTGCAGAGGCCAGTGTATTACTTGAGCGAGGTATTATCTACCTCAAAACAGAACTACCCGCACTTTCAAAAGGTGGCATATGGTGTCTATATGGCGGCAAAGAAGTTAAAGCATTACTTTGAGGAGCACCCCATCAAAGTGATATGTGAAGCTCCCATATCCGAGATAATGGGTAACAAGGATGCGAGTGGCAGAATTGCAAAATGGGCAATTGAGCTAGCTCCTTATGCGCCCCAATATGACAGAAGAGAAGCAATCAAGTCTCAGGCTATGGCGGACTTTTTTGTAGATTGGGCCGAGGTACAATACGAACCACCGCCACCAGATCCGAACTACTGGAGGATGCACTTTGACGGGTCGAAAACCAAAACCGGATTAGGCGCCAGGGTTGTGCTTACATCGCCAAAGAAGGACCAGCTAAAATATGTATTGCAGATCCATTTCGCGGCATCAAACAATGTTGCTGACTACGAGGCTCTTGTGCA
This sequence comes from Avena sativa, assembly GCA_916181665.1. Classification (NCBI taxonomy): domain Eukaryota; kingdom Viridiplantae; phylum Streptophyta; class Magnoliopsida; order Poales; family Poaceae; genus Avena; species Avena sativa. Next base: position 694,309,593 of record OV702289.1, read on the forward strand.
TGGGCTCAAAGTGGCAAAAGAGATTGGCATACGTCGGATAATATGCTTTGGCGACTTGGATTTGGTGGTGCAGCAAGTGTCCGGAGTGTGGGATGCCCTGGATCCAAACATGGCACTATACAGGTTTCATGTGCAGAAGATATCTGGTTACTTTGAGGGTGTGAATTTCACCATGTACCCTGAGTGGAAAACGAGGCTGCTGACATGCTATCGAAGCTCAGATCAACCCGACAGGCAATTCCACCGGGTGTAGCATTGGAACACCTCAGAAAACCATCTATCAGGCCGTCCCCAGGAACCGACTCGATCTATATCCCGGAAGATACAAAATCCGGAGCTGAGCCCATGGACATTGACACGGGAGGTAGTACGCGAGACCCGGGGACTGCATCAGCAAACCCGGGGACTGCCTCAGCAGACCCGGGGACTACCTCGCTGGACCCGGGGACTGCTCAGCATGATCCGGATGAAGTTATGCCGGTAGACCATATGGAAATTGATGGGAACGTGTTCCCTGCACGAGCAATACCATCTTGGGCACTGCCTATATTCCAATTCCTGAAAGATGGAACGTTACCCACTGAGGAGGTGTTAGCCAGGCAAACTCATAGGAGAGCAAAAGCATACACAATTATCAATTCCGAGCTGTACAAACGGAGTGTAACCAATGTCCTCTAGCGATGCGTTGACCCGGAAGAAGGGCTCGACATCCTCCGAGATATACACCAAGGAGAATGCGGGCATCATGCTTCATCCAGAGCCTTGGTGGCAAAAGTATTCCAGCATGGGTTCTACTGGCAAAGTGCCTTAGAACAAGCAGAAGATCTGGTGAGAAAATGCAACGGTTGTCAGAGATATGCTACTAAGACACATATGCCAATGTCAGAACTCAAGACCATACCAATTACATGGCCATTTGCCGTATGGTGCTTGGATATGGTTGGCCCGTTTAAACCAGCAAGGGGAAACATGACACACATTTTGGTCATGGTGGATAAGTTTACAAAATGGATTGAAGTGAAGCCTATAAGAAAATGTGATGGAGCTATGGCCGTAACATTTCCCAAAGACATTATCTTGAGATACGGTTATCCTCATAGTATCATAACTGACAATGGCACAAATTTTGCGGAAGGAGCATTTGCGCGCTTCTGCCGTGACAAGAAGATCCAACTCGACGTAGCCTCGGTAGCTCACCCCGCATCGAACGGACAAGTGGAAAGATCCAACGGATTAGTATTATCCGGGATAAAACCTCGGCGCATTGAGACGCTGCAAAGATCAGCGGGGTGTTGGATAGAAGAACTACCAGCAATACTATGGCGTTTAAGAACAACTCCAAATCGATCAACATGCTATACGCCGTTTTTCTGGTATGCGGGGCAGAAGCTGTATTACCAGCCGACATAGAGCATGATTCGCCTAGGGTCACCCAATACACAGAAGCCGAAGTGCAAGAAGCCTGGCAAAATAATGTTGATCTGCTGGAAGAAGCGAGAGAACTGGCACTGTCCAGATCCGCCATATATCAGCAAAATCTCCGATGCTACCATAGCTGGAGAGTGTGCCCCCGAGTCTTTCAGGAAGGCGATCTAGTGCTCCGGTTGGTACACGTACAACTGGCATGCACAAATTATCCCTCCCATGGGAAGGGCCATTCATTGTGAGCAAAGCATTGCACAATGATTCTTACTATCTTATAGATGCAAAGCCGCAGGAAAAGAACAAGGCGGACAGGTCCGGAGAGGAATCTAAGCGACCGTGGAATGTATCACTACTTTGTCCTTTCTACACTTAGCTAAGAAGTGTATGTATCCGAGTCGTCTCATATGTCGGTATGTATGTCGGCAATAAGCTTATCAATGAAATAGTAGCGCCTCGAGCAGTAACTCGGGGACTGCCTTAATAATTTTTATTGTTGTCTCTTGTGCGTTAGCTGGAATAAGTTGTTCTACTTAACCCAGATTAGTAATGTGTGAGCACCAAAAACCCAACTCTTCGACTTGCTGTTGTCCAACAAGAATTGGCTTCATGGCAACCAAGAGAACAAGTTTGGAATTGCATAGCACATGAGTAGGTCCTGATCCTTGGAGATCTGGAGAGTAAGGCGCTCGCGCTCTTCTGTGAAGTTCTAGCCAACCTTTTGGAGTTCGGTTTGGTGCTGGGCCTTCATCTTCTCCATCTCAGCCTTGAGCCTGGCAATCTCATTGTCCTTGGTCCGGAGGAGAGCGAGCTCATCATCTTTTTTCTTCAGCTCGGCTTGATGTTGCCCTGCTTGTTCGAGAAAATGCAGCATCATATCAGGCACGGGCACACTATCCTCAAGCGATGCTAAAATAGTATGTTGACCCTGCAGAGCCGAGGGATGAATGTTTACCAAGCCAAGGAGAAAAGGAAATGGAAAACACTACAAGGTCGGACAGAAAGGACATACCCTTGATTTGCTCCAAGTTCTTCCGCATGATCTTGTTCTCAGCCTCCACCCCAGCTGCAGAAACCGAATGAGGAGATTAGTTCGGCAGAAGAAGATGAAGAGAAAAGGAAAAGCGCCAAGGGAGAAACTTACCCCTTTTTTCATGTTCCACGATAAGTGCAACGTGCTTTGCACGTAGCATCTTGTGGGTATCCAGCAGGCATTGGAATTCAGCACTTCGACGATTGGTGGTCACCAAAAAAATGTACAAAAGCATAAATTAGCTTAGTGTACAAGATCCGGGCCAAGTGGAACTTAATCCGGCTCTAGGTGTGTGCATATTCGAAGTGTACAAGATCCGGGCCAAGTGGAACTTAACCCGGCTCTAGGTGTGTGCATATTCGAAGTGTACAAGATCCGGGCCAAGTGGAATGTAGCATCCCAATTGTCTAACAATTGCAATGCTACTAGCCTAGTCTATATAATGGATACTTCCTATATATAATTGTTGCATCATAATTATATCATGCTCATGTCATCATGCCACCTTGCATTTGAGCATCATATAAAACACTTTTTGTTTTGGTTCTTCTCTCATATGCATTGTAAATTGTATTTGCCTCTTGATATTGTATTTGGTTATTGATATATTGTTTAAATGCCCAAGTTGAGTTGGGGGCATATCTTTTATTCCACTCCACCACCCTTTCTTTCACCACCTTATAATTCCACCATCCCTTTATCCATGAGCTTTTATTTTATTTTCTTTTGGTATTTAATCTAGCTCATGGGAGATAGGATGGATCTACTTCCACAAATTCTTTTGCTTGGCTTTATTACGCTTTTGGAAATGCATAAGAATAATGCCATGTTAAAACTATTGTTTTCACAAGAATAAACATGGCATTAATTATTTTGCATGGGCCATGCAAGTACCACCACATTCTAGTCTTTTGGATTTTATTTGAATCTTTGAGTGGATCATCCCCCATATCTCCATCTACCCTCTTCATGCTTGTTTGTTTGGTTCATGCTAAAAACCCTACACCCATCTCCATCCATCCCATCACCCCTTTATCTCACCCATATCTTTTTCTTTTAATTAAAACTCTTATGCATGATCATATGAGGCTTATTCTTTTCTTTCTCTCTTTTCTCTCCTAGCCTAGTTCTTCTAAACCCTAATCTCCCTTTACCCCTCTCTCTTTTTCTATCTCTAAACACTACCACCATGATCTATCCCAACCCTAAACCAAACCCTAACCCGATGCCCTCTCTAGCTAACCCTAGCTACCCACATACTCTCTCTCTCGGCCTCTCTCCTCTCTACCTTGCAGGCCCCACCTGGCCACCCTGGCCCCACCTAGCTATCATCCACCCCAAGCCCTAACCCGAGCCACTACTCCTACTCCAACCCTAGCTCCATGCCACCCCTCTCTCTCTCTCTCTGCCACAGCAGCCCCACCCGAGCCTACCCCTCCTTGTCCTCGCCCTGACCCACCTGGCAGCCTCCATCTACCCTCCCTCTGCCCCTGCCGTCCAGCCCGAGCACGTGAGGAGGAGAGGAAAAAGGTGGCACCGAGCCACCCTCATCTACCCCCTGCCACGGCTGCTTCTCCTCCCTCCCTCCTTTTTCCTTTCCCGCACGGCTCTCCTCTGCCTCTCCCAGATCTCCCCAGGCCGCTCCCATTTCTCCCTGCCTTCCCCTACAACCACCTACCCCATCGCCGGCCACCGTCGGTCTCCACCGTTCCCCCCTCTTGCAGCCGGTGGCGAGGTGCTCTGGGTGTCGAGGAAGACCGAGGACCCTCCCCTGCTTCGTCCTGTACGTACCAGCGAGGAGGAGGAGGACCAGAGTCGCTAGGACCATCACCGCTCGCCGAAACCCTAGATCGCCGGACCGCCAGCCTCGTCATCGATCCGCTGCTCCTCTGCCCGATCCGACCGCACCAATAACCTCCCGGTGAGCTCCTCCTTCTCCCTGACACCTCCGTCCTCGCTGTGACTCCCTGTTCTCGCCGGACCAACCGTCGAGCGCTCTCGGTGCGTCGCGTGCGCGTGCGTCCTCTGCGTCGTCGCGTCGCGAAGAACCTCATCTAGCCGCCCATCCCCCTCCTAGCAACCTCCCCGAGCCAGCCGCACTGGCTAGCCCCATCAGCGCGGACGGCCGCGACCCGCGTTCGATCCCCCCGCTCTGCACCGCGCGCGGTTTTCCGTCGGGCCGTGGAGACGAAGAACAGTACCGCGGCGCTGTTTTGCAGTTAGCCCCTCCATTTTTCTCTCGTTCAACCCGCGGTACTCGCTAGCCCCACCTGTCAGCCGCACTAGCTTTTTGCAGAGAGGTCCCTCTGTTTTCTCAGGCCGTAACCCGCGCTCCAGCCGCAGCCCCACCTGTCATTCCCTGCCTCCCTCGCCGCTGTCACGTGGGCCTGCGCCAGATGGCCCACCCCGCAGCCTCAGTGGCTAGGTGAGCCCGCGGTGACAAAGGGTTTTCCGCGCGCTGTGTCCCAGTCAGCCCTGGCCCCACTTGTCAATGACTGCGGCTAGGTCTGGGCTGAGTAACAAAAGTTTCTGTTCTTTTCTGTTTTAATTTAAATCTTTTCAATTTGTTTTAAATTCAAATTCAAATCTGTTTTTAAATAACTTTTCAAATATTATTCCAAATAAAACAAATAATATATGTTTTGAAATCAGAAAAATATGAGGAATTCAAATATGCCATCCAAAATATATTTTGAACACTTTAATTTTCGAGTTGATTAAAATTACAATAAAATGCCCTCTTTCTTAATTAATTAATAACTTTTGTTTTATAACTCCGAATTTGACAAATAATATGTCTAAATTGATCAGCTCGACGAGACCTTTCTGTTTATGCATTCCATGTTCTGAATTGCAGCATGCATCATATAAATATAAAGTATACAGCAACTTATTGGAGGATAAAATGGGACTAAAACTCAATAAAAGGCTTTATTCTTGTATTCCACACCTCACCCATGCCATGCTACCTTATTGCCATGCAAATTGTGCATCATTCATCATGGCATGATTGTTTGCTTGTCGCATTTTAATTCATATGCTTCTGCGCTTTATTTATGTTGGCCCTTGTTTGTTTGGTTCTTCTTCGAATAGACGCTGAGCAGGGGATATATCAAGAAACCCAGGAGCACTACCCAGATCCATCCCTCGCTTCAACTGAGCTGCCAGGCAAGCACTACCACATGCTTGCATACATATAGTACCTATTGCCTCTATCTTATTCTTGCATCATGGAGTCGCGATTGCATTAATCTGAATCCCAAGTACTGCATAGCCTTTACTTTTAAACCCCACCGAAGATTGTTCCTCCATCCCATGAGCCATTACTGCAGGAGTTGTTTGAGCCATGCGGGTCGTAGAACAGCATGTGTAGGGTATGTGAGTGTTTGATGGATAACGAGGTACCTATACAACTTAACCTGAATAGTAATGGGATAACTAATGAAAGTGGCACCGGTGAGCAATATCTGTTATTTGGTTTTTCATGCTCACTTGTGTCCCGTAGGACCCCGAGTACTTGATTCCTGTTCCTTGAATATTCGCGCTATCCACATCCGGGAGGCTTATGAACCCCCCTGAGCCAGAGCTTGATTCATTCTTATTTCTTGGGGCCACAAAGTAGTTTGGGGCTTTATTACTATCCTGTACTTATGCCATGCTTTACTGCTTTATTTACGATTGTGCGAGGAGCACCTGTACTGTTTAGGATCGTGACACGTTTTCGCTGTATCGACAAGCCCAGTCACACTTTTGGGTTCCCAGTCGTTTACAGCCGTCCACACAAACCTTGAGTCCGTCTCGGAGCCGGCCAACTTCGTTGCGGGTAGCTTAATGGGGTGGCCCCCTGAAACATTTCTGAATCCTGTGATCGCTTTGTCGTGAATGCCTCGTTGGGTTTTGATTTGGTTTTTCCGAGGTTGATCGAGTGTGTGTTGCTATTTGTGCACCCCTGCAGGGTAAATCTTTCTGAAAGCCGTGTCCGCGGTTATGGACGACTTGGAGCACAGTTTCTCGATCATAGACAAGTATAACTAAAGTACCGCTTTTAATTTGACTAAGTACCTGACTAGTAATAGTGCAACACTCATGGAATGGATAATAAAACTGCCAACGGATGGGGGGTTGTTCGTCCGCTTCCTCGTTGGTAAGCGAGGAGGAGGATGGATCTGTTAACATTACCGTTATAACTGCTGTTATTATTTCACGGACATCCGTCTATCTATGGTTAGGCGGATGGTTAGCGAGTAGCTATAGAATTGTTAGGTATTATCTTTTGCTGCAATTGCGTCACCCCAGGTTGTGTCCCCTTTAGAGGCATAAAGACTTGCTGAGTACCCCTAGGGTCTCACACGATAAATTGTTTGATTCAGATGAACAGGTAAACTCGCAAGATGGATACTGGGTGGAAGAGACGGACGATGTTGGCAACGATCACTTGGTGTAGAGATTCCGGGAATGGGGATCCGTGAGATCTGTGGGCGGGATGTGTTTATTTATGGGGCATCTTATGCCGATTTGCTTCTTATCCGTACTCGGATCTTGTTTTCCGCTTCCGCCTGATACTCTGATGTTTGATGTATGAGGAGATATCCTAAACTATTATATCTATCTAGGATATTTGGATCTTGCCGTATGGCGTTGCAATATTTCTATTTCTTTTAGATGGAATGGCTCTGAGGACTGTTGTATGGTGGCTTGCATACATACTCATTTGTGTATGTAGTTGATCCCTTCGCCTGCCGATTACGCCGCCCGTTCTTGTCCCGATGTTTGGAAATGGTTAGGACGGCCGAAAGGTCTACCTGTGAGTGGCATTTGGGCCCCACCATACTATTTTAACCATTTCCGCTCATCCAGGCTTGTAACTAGGAGCGTAATTCACCGAGGTAGTTACATGGAACCTGACCCGACTCTAGGTGTGTGCATATTCGAAGTGTACAAGATCCGGGCCAAGTGGAACCTGACCCAGCTCTAGGTGTGTGCATATTCGAAGTGTACAAGATCCGGGCCAAGTGGAACCTGACCCAGCTCTAGGTGTGTGCATATTCGAAGTGTACAAGATCCGGGCCAAGTGGAACGTAACCCGGCTCTAGGTGTGTGCATATTCGAAGTGTACAAGATCCGGGCCAAGTGAAACTTAACCCGGCTCTAGGTGTGTGCATATTCGAAGTGTACAAGATCCAGACCAAGTGGAACTTAACCCGGCTCTAGGTGTGTGCGTATTCGAAGTTCACATGGAGCTATGTTAGTTTTCTAATGAGCATCCGTCCGAGCAACAAGTTACTCCACCGGAGGCTCGGGGACTAATGGTTATTATCTACAGCATGTAAAGGAGAAATGACATACCTCCATCATCCGCCCCGCAAGGTTAATTGCCTTGGCGGCTGTGTTCATTTGGGCGGAAAATTCTGCGGGGCCGAACTTTTTCGGGAGATCGTCATTGTGGATGAACTCCGCCTTGTTCCAGTTCATGACAAACTCAATCAGGCTCGGAGGATACCGCTCACCGGTGAGCATATGGGGTGCCTCCAAGCCCTTCGCATGCGCTTCTTTCCTCTCAACCAGAGCAAGGGCTGGGCTAGTATGCAGAACCATTTGCTGCGCGTCAGTTGGATCGGCAGGGGCATCCTTCGCTGCTGGAGCTTTCTTGGGAAGCATCGACGCTAGGGTTCGCTGCCCAGCCTCGATGAATGCTGTCTTGGTAGCATCCGGAGCCTTTTTGCCTTTGGCTTGCTAGGAAGAAGTAACTGTAGCGGATTTCCCCTTAGGAGCTGTTGGGGTAGTTCCTCGCCGAGGTTGAGATGACTCGGACGAGGCGGAAGAACTTGGTGCGGTTGTTGATTTTCTTGGTGTCGGAACGGGTGCTGGTGCTGATTCGGTCGTTGGTACTGGAACTGCTGCCGGTGCTGGGGGCGGTGCCGGTGTTGAGGTAGACTCGGTGGCTGCTGGTTGCGGTGATGCCGAAGTTGTGGACGCCGTCGCCTCGGCTGGACCGATCCCTCCCGCTCCAAGGTTGCACTCCTTTTGACGAGGTAGTGTGGAATCCGGAGCAGCCGCGGAACCCTCTGGAATAGGGCTCAGCGGACGTGTCTCGTCGTCACGAAGGGGATAAGGGCTAGATCGGAGCGGTGAAGAGATGCTAGATCCGCTCTGAGGGACCTCCACCAGAGCCCTGCAGAAGAGATAATGTCCGAAGAGGAATTACAACAATGCAAGGAATAGTAGGTTACGGAAAGAAAATGACTTACGCATCCGAGGTTTGGGACTCCTTGGGTTTCTGAGCCCTTTGTGCCGGGGCTTTGCCTGCCGGCTTGGAGGCAGCTTTGTCTCTGGCCTTCTTTCGCCTTTGTGCAAGCTGAGAAGGTCCGGAGGAGGAACTCGGTGTGGCTCCGCATTTCTTCTTCGGTGCCACCGGAACCGGTTTGTCCGTAGCAAGCGGAGGATCCTCATGGATATGACCATCAGGGTTAGCTAATGCCGGAAAGGCAAAAGAAAGAGGGACAGCCTCAACAGGTTCAATCACGTCAACATCCGAGTCATCCTCATCATCGGGCCAGTCTCTGAGAGAAGAGAATTTACCGCTGGGTCATTTTGTAGCGTCGGTCATAGGGAGAAACATCTCCTAGTCCGGCTCCTCCTCATCCGGGGTTTCTCGGTCCGGCGCCCACTTAAGGGTCGGATCCATGCCGTCCTCAAGGGTTTGCTGAAGGAATAGCTGAGAAATGGAATGAAGAACAGAGTCAAAAATACAACAAAAACTGACATATATTTAATCCGAAGTAAGTTTGCCCCGCGAAGCTTACCGCGGGAGGGAGCCTGTCACGACAAAAGTGCTCAATCCCCCACGTCCATTCAGCGGAGAAATCCTTGTGGGTGGTGAAGAGAGCCTTAACCCGGCGAAAAATCTCCGTGTTGCTCAGCTCGAAGGAGGAGGTTCGGTTGGGGTCGCGGCCGAAACTCATGTGGCACACCTTGTGGGTGCGCTTCTGGAGGGGAGAGATTCGGTTGCGCACGAACGTGATCATAGCATCCTCGTTGCGCAATCCAAGTTTCTTCAGTTCCACGAACCTCTTGTTAACCTGGTTGGCCAGAGCCGTGGGCTTCTTGGAGATCTCCTCCCAAAATTCCGGGTTAGGTGGACCCGGAGTATAGGGGAGCAACCGAATCAAATCTTCAGTGCCCGCGTTCCGGACATAGAAGAAGGTCCGGGCCCATCCTTTGCAGGAGTCAAGCCCGGTGACCCGGGGGAAAACGGAAGTCCTCCGAGGTGAGATGGACGCAACTCCGAATTGGGTGAGCTGCTTATCCTCCGACTCAACTTGGATGTTGGGGATGACGTTACGACGAAGGCCGAAAAACCGGATCCACAGCTCCTTCGTGGGCCACAGTCCGGTGTAGCCCTCGATCGTAGAAGCAAAAGCAGAGAGAGAAGTGATAGCGTTGGCTGGAAGGTGGTGCGGCTGCAAGTGGTAGGTGCTAAGCCAATCCCGGAAGAAGTCGCTCACCGGCAAGTCGAACCCCCGTTGGAAGTGGGACACGAACACGACGAACTCACCCGGATTGGGTGAGGGGGCCAGTTCGGTGGAGGGGAGACGAGTGACGACACCGACAGGGATGCGTCTGGTCTGGTAGAGCCAGTCAAGATCATCTTGACAGACCCATGACCCGGCCCACGTGCCACGGTCCGCCGCAGCGGCGTCCTCCTCCATTTCTTGCTCAGCGACGACGAGCTCCTCCTCTGTCATCTCGTACTCGCTACCCTTGCTAGCGCTAGCGGCGGCGGGGATCAGAGGCCTGGATTGGCGAGGACCCGTGGCGAGGGAGTTGCGCAGCGGTGGCTGCGACACAGAGGCACGGAGAAAAGTGCGGCGGCGGCGCTGCTAGGAGCACTAGCGGCGGCGCGGTCGCAAGGAAGATGAAGAAGAAGAGCAACGGGCAGAGGGGCGCAGAAGAGGAAAAAATCCTAAGGGGTGCGCCCCTCCACTATTTAACCATCCCCTAAGAGGGTGAGTGGGACCGCGCCCTGCAAATGAGCCACATGGTGTGGCCGTGTATCAACTGCCTCTGCCAATCAGTGAGGAGCCACACGGAGGGCCACAGGGCAGAGGCGATCCCATGACGTGACGCACTGATGCGGTAAACGAGGAGGCAGGCGTGACGTGGCCCTCGCATAGTGATAACTGACAATTACTACGGCGGTTACTGTGCAGGCCCTTAAAATAAGATAACGTAATGATTAGCCTCCACACGGGTTGGCGTATGAAAGAAGGAAACAAGGCCCGGATAGAGCCATGGTAGCCCGAACAGCAGGTAAAAACTTAGAATATGCAGAGGGAACGTAAATCCATGAGATCCGAATCAAAGTGGTAACCCGGCCGACAAGTGAAAACTTGGAACGTGCGAAGGGAACATAAATCCACATAATCCGATATAAAGAGCTAAATCGGAAATAACGTCCAAGGCTTGAACATAAATGAACCTGATGTGGCCTTAGCGGCCAAGGCGGCTAAGACCGCACCAGCTTCGGGGACTAATATTGGGGGGATAACCCCGGGTAGGGTCACTCCGGGGTATAAAGGTCAAGTTAGCCGAGGTTCGGCAAGGCCAAAGCGGATGCTGGCCAGGTCACCTCAAGGCATGCCGGATCGCGGAGTAACCCGGACCAGGGGGGTCGCCTACCATTATATTAGCCGACTTAAGGAGTAAGTCGGAAGTGCTTGTCTAACTTGTATGCAGGAACAGGTATAGCCGGATCTACCATAATCCGGGTCCCGTTTAGCTTCTGGGAGAAGTAAGGAATCTCTCTGGTCAAAAAGAAGGCCCGGTACGCACTGCATGAGCGAAGCAAGCAAGGGCAGGACCACCGGGTCATGGCCGACAAGGGTGACGACGCCCGTGTCGGCTGACGCGGGCGCCGCAGAGGCTCACATAGCTAAAGCATGTGTGACGCGGGGGAAAAGCACCCCGGTCGGGTTACCACTTTGAGAGGAGTCCGCCTCTATATAAGGGGGGCTAGGGTTTCAGTAGAGGGGGTGGGGTTTTCTTCTATACCGATTTGGCTAAGGTTCTAGGGGTGAACTGTGGGTGAGAGTAAGAGACCTCCTTCTTCCTCCTCTCGCCAATACAGCTGTAGGAGCACTTGTAATCTTGAAAGGAAAGCAATACAATCTTCTGTGTGGAGAATCACTCCACTATCCCTCCCTGGATTCCCCTAGCGTGTATTAGTCCCCACCTTTAGCCTGTCCATGGCATCTGTTGTGACACCACCACGACAACTATGGACCCTGGTCCTTTCTGTTACTTTCAATCTACAATCAACTGTTTACTGCTTTGTGTTTACTTTCTTCAAACTATTACTTCCTTCCATTCGATACGTTTAATCCTTTGTTTTCAGCAAAACCGATGAGATTGACAACATCATCGCAAGTTGGGGGCAAAGTCTGTGGTTGTGTTGTGCAGGTCTCCACGTTGCTACTAGCACCGGTAGTGCGCCCTGCCAAGGCTCAGCTAGCAACACCTTTGGGGTGTTTCCTTGCTCCTACTGGATTGATAACCTTGGTTTCGTACTGAGGGAAAACTTGCTGCTGTGCTCATCATACCTTCCTCTTGGGGTTCCCCAACGAGCTCGATATATTTTGGACCATCAGGCCTCTGTTTGTAGTATGGTTACGTCTGCTCGATCACATCCACTGGATGCTTCTGCTCGTCCTCAATGATCATGGTGTGTAAGATCACATAATAATTCATCACTTTCCATATCTGATCTTTCAATCAGGTCATAGCAGTAAACCGGTCTATTACAAATCTCTGTTGGAGCACACCAAATTCCCGCTTGATATCCTTCCTGCAAGCTTCTTGTTCCTTGGCAAATTGAGTATGCTTGGGGAGCATGGGGCTTGAGATAGTCTTCAAAAATGTTGACCTTCTTGGATAGATGCCATGTGCAAGATAGTATCCCTTATTGTAGTTATGTCCATTGGTCTCAAAGTCCACCTGACGAGCATGACCCTCAACAAGCTTGGCAAAGACAGTAGAGGACTAGAGGATATCGATGTCGTTGTTTGATCCTGCCATGCCAAAAAAAGGAGCGCCAAATCCAGAGATCATGTGTAGCAACTGCCTCGATTATCACACTACAACCTCTTTTGTGGCCTTTATACATTCCCTATCAAGCAAATAGACAGTTCTTCCATTGCCAATGCATGTAGTCGATACTTCCAAGCATCCCATGGAATCCTCTTCTTCCATTGACTACGAGGATCCGAGCAGTGTCTTCAGCAGTGGGTGATCACAATTATAGTGGCCCAAACACTGCCACCACTGCTCTACATAATCTCAAACAATCAAGGGCAGTAGACTCGGTCTTCCGTAGATAGTCATCGACTGTGTCACCCGGAGCTCCGTATGCAAGCAACCTCATCGTCACCTTGCACTTCTACAATGAGGAAAACCCTACCATGTTGGTGCAGTCCCTTCTTGCATATGAAGTAGGGTCGAACTCCCGGATGGCATACATGATAACGATGAAAAGTTTTTGGCTCATCCTGAAACAATGATGAAACATGGACTATTCGTGCAACGGGTTGCCGGCGAAGTAGTCGGCATACAACATGCAGTAGCCCTCCATCCGATGCCTTGCCTTGCACTTCCGCGTACCTTCGCCGAGCCTCCACGCTTCTGTGCTGCATTCTGCGTGTATAGTCTGGCCAGGTAGCCAAGGATCTGCATGTGTTGTTCATTTTCGGTGGCTGCGGTGGTTTCTTCCTCGAACAACATGGCGAATATCTCCCCGTCATCGGAGTCCATGGTCGAGTAGGCAAAACACCAAACTCTTCACGGGCACAGTGGACATGAGCTCGGAATGGAGCTGTTATCGACGCCGAGAGAAGGCGAAACAAGGCCATCAACGAGGGGAGGGGATGCTACCGTGGTGGTGGGCCTTTCTATCGGCATGGGGTTAGCAGAGTAGCAGGCCAGCGCCGACGACGATATGGCAGCGAGGGTGTGTGGAGAGGGTTCTATGTCACGGGAGAGCCGAATTTCGGTGGGGAAGTTGGTTGTCTCGTTGGCAGGGTTGGCCCGCCCATTTTTTTATTCCATCCAGTGTTCCTAGGCGACACCCGACATGTCGAGTTCGGCCTGGAAACGTTGGATGGAAGTTGGGTCAAATCCGGCAAAAAAACATGTCCTATGAAGAAGAGTGGGTGAAACTCCGCGGTTTGGATGAAAAAATTGGCCTAGGAAGGCCCTCCTAGGAATGCTAGTGGAGGTGCTCTAAGCCTCAGGTAGCCCTGTTTTGTTTTCACGAAACAGATTTTAATTTTTTTTCAAAATGGTAACCCTTCTCTGCTCATGTTGTTCAGGCGTGAGACTCATATTTATGTGTTGATGCAACAGAAACCGCCGGAAACTACTCCCTCCGATCAAAATTAGTTGACTCAAATTCATCAAGTTACGGATATATCTAATACTAAATCATGTCTAAGTTAAATAATTTAAATCGGAGGGAGTATTAAAATGGCTGGGATTTTATCCCGATGCATGTATATAAGCGCCCTCTAATTTTTTCCAAAACGGATAAGGACCCGAAGGTCCAGGAAGCTTCATTACCAAAGTGGTGGGTACGAGTTTACACAAAGGCCCTAGGGAACAGGAGGAAAGCAGACAAGGCATTTTATAGAAAAGACATCATGACAAAAGATAAAAAAGCAATATGATCCCTTCTCCACTACCGACTAAAGACTGGCTGAAGCGAGAGCCGCTGCCGCAACCAGGGAGCAAGCCACTTGGGGTGCCGCCATCCTTGGATCCCACGCTGAGGTCGAGGAAGATCCTCTCAAATGGTAGGCCAAGAACAAAAAAAACCACCTAGATGTGGTTTAGTAGGGTCATCGTTCGACCATGATAAGCAGTGGTAGGATGGATGATGCCATTGCACTGCGACCTGTAACACCCTCGAATCGTCCCTATGCAAGTTTTAGCCCTTTCCGCCAAACCCGCATAGAAACGATTCAAGGACGCCCACCAGGCACTTTCGTGCGGGTGGAAAACGAAATAATACCATTACACATTAGTCCATGATGGAACCCACATAACATATATATATATATATACAACAACGACTCCATGAGTCAAGAATACATATATACTATACAAAGGTCCAAATCACCTTGAAAATGATAGAGCGTCCGACTACGGACAAGATGTAAATGGGGCTAAGAGCCCTGAAGAATAACCAATGGCGTCCATAACCCTGCCCAGGCCAAGCCGGAAGGGTAACCCTGCTAACAACGTCGATCTCAAACCTGCTAAAACAAAAAGGGGTGCCGACAAAGGGCAAAGGAAAAAGAGGAGCGTCAGTACTGAGGCCAGTACACGGCGAGGCTAGAATTCGGCGGCTCTCGCCTACATAGGTATGGTGGATTGAAGCGGCAGCGCAACAGCACTAAACAACCTATAGAGACTCAGTAAAGCTGGCGGCTATTAGAGAGGGATAAGAAAGACCTATTCAGATCCAACCTGATACTAACACCAAACATACCCATCCTGGCATTTCCCCCTCGATGCCAAATGAGGAAGTCAAAACCGAGGAACTCACACGGTTGGCAGTTTTATTTATTCCATTATAGTTGAAGCTCTTACTAATCAGATATAGATAGCATGAGTCATCCTGATAGCATAAGTAGTGGGTAGTTTTAGTTAACCATTCAGTGGTAGTTGCAGTACTTACTAGTCAGATACAATTAGCATGTGACATCCCAAACCCAGTAGTTGTTGGCACTTTTATTTCATTCCATTGGAGTTGCGATACTTACTAGGAAGGTATAACATGACACGATACACCCCAGTTCCACCAGTTGTTGGCACTTTTATTATCCATTCCATTATAGTGAAGTTGATTACTAGTCACATATTAAGTCAAATTTATAGCACTACTTTAGTTATGCTTGTCTATGATCGAGATACTGTGCTCCAAGTCGTCCATAACCGCGGACACGGCTTTCAGAAAGATTTACCCTGCAGGAGTGCACAAATAGCAACACACACACGATCAATCTCGGAAAAACCAAATCAAAGCCCAACGAGGCTTTCACGACAAAGCAATCACATGATTCATAAAATATTTCAGGGGGCCACCCCATTAAGCTACCCGCAACGAAGTTGGCCGGCTCCGAGACGGACCCAAGGTTTGCGCCAATGGCTAAACGACTGGGAACCCGAAAGTGTGACTGGGCTTGTCGATACCGCGAAAACACTCCGCAATTCCTAAACAGTACAGGTGCTCCACGCACAATCATAAATAAAGCAGTAAAGCATGGCATAAGTACAGGATAGTAATAAAGCCCCAAACTAGTTTGTGGCCCCAAGAAATAAGAAATGAATCAAGCTCTGGCTAAGGGGATTCATAGACTCTCCCGGATGTGGATAGTGCGAATAGTCAAGGAACAGGTATCAAGTACTCGGGGCCTACGGGACACAAGTGGACATGAAAACCAAAAAGCATATATTGCCCACCGGTGCCTCTTTCGTTAGTTATCCCAGCAATTTAATAGTTGTATTTAAAGTCATGATCATCTCCACCATCAAGCATCTCCACCATTAAGCATGTGCCAACCTTCCAATAACGGTGGAACAACAACGACGCGAAGCAGCACATGAGCAAGCAACTACGACTCGCAAGGCCGACTATTTATCAAACAACATGCAATAGGATGTGTCCAAGGCAATATAAAGGCTGCAAGGGATATATCTGGTACGGAACACTAAAGCATCGCGTCACAGATAGCAATAGATCAACAGGAGGAAATAAAGACTATAAATGCAAAATAGGTAGAAAGGTGGAGAATGCTCGCCTAGGAAACACTGCCGAAGGATCATATCCGGAGAACTTGTCGATACTCGCATCAACTCATTGGCCTAATCCGCGAAGAAGCAAACACTAGAAAAAACACCGGATGCAATATTTAATACTACGGCAGAAGATCTGGCATGATTATGATATGATGCAGATGCGGTCCAATTAGGCAGTATTAAGCGGAACCGGAGTCCCGACAATTAATTAATAGGTTCCAGTTATTTAGATACTCCGCAATTTAAATGTTGTCTTAACAAGAAAAAACATGGTATCGGTTCACTACACAAATTTAAATAGAGTCAATATAATACTAGAATAGCCCTCATATAGTCTCCATATTTAATTTAGATGAATCGCCTAAATACCCCCAGCAACAATGATATGTATGTGAGATGAATGATTTAATGCAATAAGTATATGTCATATATTATAAAAATAGGGGTCTCGAAAAAGTAATCACATTAGGGGTCGAAGATCTTGGGGTTCGGTCTCGATGGGATCGGGTCTTCGGGTCCGCATCCGTGAAGGAGACCTTGCGTTCGGATCAGTCTTCGGGTCCAGGACGAAGAACTTGGCGTCCGAGGGGTTCGGTCTTCGAGGTTTGTCCATCTAAGCCATGTCAGAGATCTTGAGGTTTTCGCTCGATCGATGGTGCCGTACTTGAGTTTTGACGCAGGTGATCTTCGAATGGTACTCTGGTAGCCTTCCGGGTAACAGATTGAGGAGCCTCCCGGTCACACAGTTATGGTATCACCACGATGCGTACCAACACACTACAAGTTGCAAGATGTGCCTTGGTCATCGGGTAGCAGCAACAACAACATTGAACCAGAGGCCAGCACACAGGACATCCGTGACGAATCTGTAGGAGAACACACAGAGAGGAGCCCGCTGCCAACTCAAACACCGGCCAGAAACGGTGGCAGCAGGCGATGGGCATGGGGAACACCAAGGATGCGCACGTCTAGGAAGAGACCACGCGGGGAGGCGAGGTGCTGGACACGCTCTCGAACGCAGCGGCAGACAGGGGGCGCAGAGACAGGGGCGCCAGGGCGCGTCGAGGACGAGCGGTGGCCAGTGATGCAGACGTGGCCCCGCTTGATCGGCAGAGAGAGAGGCCGCGACAGAGCTCTGCAGGGATGGTCCGGTGCAGACGAGATGGGGCGGCGAGGGGGAACCATGGAGGCGGGGCCATGTTGCGGAGGAGGAGGTGTCCCTAGCGGCGGGGTAGAGAGAGGCCGACGGCGATGCTCTGCTCGATGCAGAGAGTGAGCGGGAGATGCGGGGCAGAGGCGGACGGCAGCGGAGGCGCACAATGCGGCCAGAAGACGGCAGCGGCGGCTCGAGGAGAAACGCGGCAGAGGCGGCGGCCACGTGCGGCCGTTCGGGCCGTGCTCCGACGAGATGGGGTGCAGGCCGCAGGGTGGGCTCGGCAGCGGGAGTAGGGTGCCGGGGAAGCCAATGGCAGCGTGGGGCGCCCATGCTGCAGAGGGATGGCGAGACGGACGCGCGAGGTTGACTGGTTCTGCGGCGGCACCAGGGGACGCTGGCGGGCGGCGCCTCGCAGAGAGGAAGCATGGCGGCGTCGGGGTGAGGGAAAGATACGAGCGAGGCGAGATCGAGAGCGAGAGAGACGGTCGTGGTAGGTGGGGATCGTGCAGAGTTGGGGTAGGTTCGCTTGCGTGTAGGACGGGGTCCACGTACCGCGTCGGTGGTTGTTGATGGGGGTGGGGCCGGTCACGCGCAGGGTCTAGGGCGGGGTCACGCGCGCTACGGTGGTGTGCGTGTACCGCGATGTGTGCGTGTGTGCTTTAGGTAGCGTGCAATGTGCGGTGCGTCGGTAGGGACTAGGTGTGTGGGTGGTTGTCGATGGTTGGTGGTGGGTTGTGTCGGTGGGTGGGCCAGGCGGGAGTGGTTGTGGGGAGGGATCGATCAGGGGCAGGGAGAAGGGCGTGGTCGGGTGGATTTGCGGTGGCGTGCGCACCAGGGAGGGTGGCGGCGGCAGAAGGAGTTGGGGAGGGAGTAGGTGGTGTGTCTAGGGCAGGTTGGGGTTACTAGTTTGGGGTAGGTGGAGTGTGGCTGGGGATTAGGGTTGGGTTTTTATACGGGCCGGATAGTAGGTGGCCTGGTCTAGCGGCTGGGATGCCTCCCCGGTCTGAAAAGATATAGCTTTATTTATTTTTTTGTTTTGTTTGAAATAGACTTTTGTAAATATTTTGTAGACAAAAGAAAATATTCGGAAGATGCCGGGTTTTAATTTGAAATGAAGACGGGGTATTTAGAAAATAAAAGTAGGCTTTTCGAAAATAGTTTTAGACAAAACCATGTATAATGATGACGATGTTCAAATGTAATGTGGCATGATGACATGAGCATGCAGTAATGATGATGCAATACACAAAAACACAACGATTTTCTAGTAGTGCTTTTTTCGGGGCGCCGCACAACCTCTACCGATGAACTCCGTAGACAGAAGATTCAAATAAATAGCTTCGAACAAACTCGGGCACGTAGCCACCTCCCTCTTCTCCCTCGCCGCCCAGGCCGACCAAGAAGAGGCAAGAACTAGACCAAGTCGACGGAGCCAGCGATGCTTATTGAGCACTCCCTCCTCGAGAATCACCTTACTGTGTCCCTCCATGGGAGCACCGCAGGGGGCCCACTCAAGGACCACGTGACATCGCGCTGCAGCGCCACCACGTATGGGGACAAACACTAGCTCAGCCACCTTCTCGAAGCAATTGACGCCGCGTCACAATACTCCTCCTCTTCGCCACAACGGCCGGCCAGGAGGAGCACCACCGCACCGCTTTGCATGCAGACACGTCTCCCCCCTTCTCACCATGGCCGGGTAGGAGAGGCGCCACCACGCAGAGCTCTACCTTCAGAAGGTAGCCAACGACCACTGAATTATTGGAGGAAGCAGTGTCCCTAATCCCCTGCAATTGCTCTGCTCAAAGGAGTAACAAACAGAGGAGAAAGAGCCCCGGAACTTGCAAAATCCGATCGCCAAGTTCTCTCAAACCTCTCCCGGGCATAAAGCCGAAGACCCTACAACTATCTACACTACAGCAATTGGCGCCTCACCTCAGACACTCCCCGATAGCAGCGCCGCCGGAAAGTGCCTTGGCTCGGCCAGGCAGAGAGAAAGAAGCTGTAGCTGAGAGAGGAGTTATTAGCAGAAAGCCACCATGTTATGAGTCAAATTTCGATTTAGTACCACTTTACGTCCTGGGAGAAAAAATCTACCACACTTTGCTCGGGAGGTCACGACAGGTGAGACCCGTTTGTCTAGGCTGAGTTGGAATTTTTTTCCTAGATGGAGTGAGTCCCTATATGTCAGCCCAATTAAAAAATAAAAAAATAAATAAAAAAAAGAAATGTGTTGGTCCCGGTCGTGCACCATGCCGGAGGGCCTGGCCTGGCTGGTTGCCCTTCCTCCCATCCCATCTCGTCGTCGCGCAATGGCCGAGGGCCTGGACGACTGCCCCTCCTCACATTCCATCCCCGACGTCGTGCCATGGCCGAGGGCCTGGCCTAGGGACCCTCCTCCCCGACCTCGTCCCCGCCGCTGCGCCATGGCTGAGGAGCTCGCCGACATGCTGCGCGCCGTCAAGGTGGCCGCCACCGACGGGCGCCCTATAGAGATCCATTCGCGACTGTCTAGGAGCACCTGAAGAGGAAGGGGAGCGAGGAGGCGAGGACGGGGCTGGGAGGCGACCGTGCGCTCGGCCTTGATTCCGGTAAGATGGCATGCGCCGTCATGGTCAGCGGTCGAGGCACCGGGGTGGGGTGTAGCATGGGGCGGTTGGGTGTAGCAGGGGCAGCGGTGGGGTGGATCATGTGGCAGCGCAGGACCGATTCCGGCGAGCAAGTGGCGGTTTGCGGTGGTGGTCTCCGTGCCAGAAGGGGAAATAAGGAGACCCACTATTTTGAATTATTTTTTAGTTGCGCTTACAAGTGGGGTCCCAGTCCAACTTGTCAATTTGGTCCTGACGGTGGGTCCCACAACTTGCGAAAAAGTGATATATTTTTTCCGCAAAACGTAAAATAGTACAAATGTTAAAATTTAACTCTAATGTGGTGGTTTTATGCTGACCCAATTGAGCTGCCGATTTTTTCGAAAAAAAGAAATGAGCTGCCGATTTGCTGTCGTATCTGTTTATCCACGCCGACCAAACTACAAGCTCCGCCGCAGACCACAGGAGATGAACTCACCGACCACCGGTACATCACAGATTGCGAGGAGAAAACGCGCTCATGCAGGTGCGTGCAGCGTGGCCTGTGCTAGAATATCTGGCTGAGCGACACGTGTTGGTCTCGTTTCTACCACGCGTCCTACGCAGGTGTAGTCCAACTAAAGTGTGAACTGAAGTCAGGACCCACATAGGAGGCGACACTGTCAAAGTGGCACAGATCCTCCGCAGACGAACCGAACGATCTGAAGTAGAGTACTCCTATTTACCTTTTCTGCTCCTAAAAAGTAAAGCTTAAATTTGGGTTTGTCCAAACTCAAATGTATCTATACGATAATTTAGAATTAGATACATGTGAATTTAAATAAACTTAAGTCACTTATTTTGAGACGGAGGTCGTGTTATAAGTTTGATTTGATATAAACAAAAATATCGACACGTAGAATAGCAAATTTATATCTAAAAATACCAAATTAATATCAATTGAACCACTGTGTAGTAGTCTTTATTGTATATTTATTAAATATTATAGATATTTAAAAAATGCAGCTAACATCCAGCATTATGGGATTTGTTGCACCAAACACGGGAAAAAAAAGCAAAGGATCGCATATGTTTGTCTAACTAGTTAAACTGATCACATATACTCCATCCGTTTTAAAATATAATTTGTTTTAACTTAATTTGTGAAAAAAGTATATCTATACCTCTTTTAGTGTGCAGGTTCAATCCAAATATATATAAACCTACATACGAAAGGGGTTCAAATACTTCTTTTTATAAAGCTAAAACATCTTATATTTTAAAACGGAGAGAGTACATGTTAAGATGTTAACTGATAGGCCGGGCAAGAAGGGGCTTAGATCAGAAGTGACGAGGAGATGAGTTTACATCAGGTGAAGTCTGCGAGTTTAGATGATTGGTCTTTTGTATCAGTCTTGGCAAGCAGGGCGAACCAGGGGATTTCGTTTTTGGTGGTGCTCTCAGGCACCAAGTCTCGATTTTCGAGGTGATAATCCTAGGTCTGACCTTTACTAGTTATACATGATACTGATCTATTTCTATTCGTTTTCTTATTGAAGGTATTGTCTAGAGTTACTGTAGGACTTTTTAAGGTAAAAACTTATGATCTTTGTATTAGCGAACTAGCTTCACCGTGACAACTTGTGTACGTACGTGATGTGTTGTAACTTATACGTGTTCAAGTGTAGAGATAGAGAGATAAGGAGAGATAGAGAGATAAGAAGATAGAACATAATTCTGGTAGATCGGATAGGTCTCTTCTCTCCTGATCCCTATCTTATGTAACCTCTCAGTGTATTTGCTGTCGATGGTTGTTGCCTCGACTATATTAACACGTACCAGGTGTCGAGACAAAGGCATCCTATTAACCCCAAAACCTCATATGGTATCAGAGCCTATCTTCCAAAAACACATCTAGCAAAAATCATGAGCGGCTCATCCTCCTCCTCCGGCCCGATAGCCGAGAAGCTTCCAACCACCGGCACTGCCGAGAAGCTCACCCGGGAGAACTTCCTGCTATGGGAGACGCAGGTTCTTCCGGCCGTCCGCGGCGCCCGCGTGATGGGGTTCCTTGATGGGACTCTCAAGGCGCCAGCGAAGACGATGGTCGTCCAGAAGGACGGCAAGGACGCGGAGGTGGAAAACCTGGCGTACGACGTCTGGGTACAGAACGACCAGATGGTTCTCTCATACCTGCTGGCGTCACTCTCTAGGGAGATCATGATCTCCTGCATCGGGATGAAGACGACGACCGTCGTCTAGAAGGCGATCACATCGATGTTCGCTGCCCAATCCCGCACCCGCACCGCCAACCTCAGGGTCAAGCTCGCCAACACCAAGAAAGAGGGCAAGACCACCTCGCAGTACTTCGCTGCGGTAAAGGTGGTGGCGGACGAGCTCGCAGCAGCGAGCCGGAAGATCGAGGAAGATGAGTTGATGGAGTACCTTCTCGTGGGGCTCGATGACCCCTATAATCCTCTCTTCGCTGCAATCGGCGCCAACCCCGACAACAACCTCACCGTCGCCGAGGTGTACGCCCAGATGATGGCGTATGACAACCACATGGCGGCGCTCGACGTCGACATGAGCGGCGGGTACTCCTCCGCCAACGCCGCTGCACGTGGTCGCGGCGGACGGCAGGGTGGCCGTGGTGCACCTCGTGGCCCTGGACGTGGCGGTGGTGGTCGCGGCTACGGCCATGGCCAGGGACGCCAGCAACAAGGAGGAGGCGGCAACAACCGTCGCGGCAATGGCAAGGGTAAGGATGACCATGTTGCTTGTCAGATCTGCAACAAGCCTGGCCACATCTCATATAACTGCTGGCACCGCTTCTCCGACGATGAAGAAGAAGAGGAGGAGATGGGTTCCAATGGCGCCTATGGCTCCTACGACGTCCACATCAACTGGAACTGCGACACCGGCGCCACCGACCACATCACTGGTGAGCTTGACAATCTCACCATGAAGGAGAAGTACAATGGCCGCGACAAGATCCACGCGGCAAACGGGTCAGATATGGATATTAGTCATGTTGGTCATGCACTTGTTAAATCCCCATCCAAACCCCTACATCTTCGTAATGTTCTTCATGTTCCTAGTGCCACAAAAAGTTTAGCCTCCATTCATCGTCTCACTAGAGACAATCATGTCTTTGTTGAATTTCATCCGTGGCATTTTTATGTGAAGGACAAGGAAACAAGGAGAGTACTTCTTAAAGGTAGATGCATTCGTGGGCTCTATCCTCTGGTGTCATCGTCGTCATCAAGCCAAAATAAACAAGTTCTTAGCGCCACCAAGCCTTCAGCTACAAGGTGGCATGATTGGTTGGGTCATCCTTCCTTTAAAGTCGTTCAATGAGTCCTTAGCAAATTTCAGCTTTCCTATTCCAATGAGTCTAGAATTGAGTCTGTACAAGCCTCATCAACTTCCATATATTAGATCCACTAGTGTTTCTACTTCTCCATTAGAACTTGTCTTCTCCGATGTATGGGGCAATGCACCCACTTCTATTGGTAGATTTGAATACTATGTAAGCTTTATTGATGACTATAACAAATTTATATGGATCTATTTACTCAAGAAAAAATCTGAAGTGTTTCAAGTTTTTCAGAATTTTCAAAATCTCGTTAACGCAAATTTGATAGAAAAATCATTACAATGCAAACAGATTGGGGAGGTGAGTATGAAAAACTCAACCCCTTCTTTCAAAAAATAGGTATTTCACACCATGTGTCTTGCCCACATGCCCATCAACAAAATGGTTCGGCAGAACATAAACACCGCCATATAGTTGAAGTTGGACTAGCTCTTCTAGCAAATGCATCCATGCCTTTAAAATGTTGGGATGAAGCTTTTTTGACAGCCACATATCTCATAAATTTGCTCCCCTCTCCGGTCATTAACAATGAAACACCTATGGAGCGTCTCCTAAAAGAAACACCCGACTATGCCTCTCTACGTGTCTTTGGTTGTGCCTGCTGGTCTAATCTTCGTTCTTACAACACTAGAAAATTATCTTTTCGTTCCAAACAATGTGTCTTCATTGGTTATAGCAACATGCACAAAGGGGTCAAATGTCTCGAAGTCTCTAGTGGGCGTGTCTATATATCTCGTGACGTCGTCTTTGATGAGACAGTTTTTCCATTCTCCAAACTTCGACCCAACGCTGGTGCCCTTCTCCGAAAAGATATTCTTCTTCTACCGGAGTATTCCTCAAAATAGCCGGAATTAGATCAAGGGGAGGAACAATGCACTGACCAACTAATGACTAATGATCCTGCTATTTTTATCCCTGGAAATATTCCAGAGGCAGTTGGAGAAAATTCGGCACAAATTGATACTGAAACGGAAACAAACAAGCGCCTTGAAGATATGCCACATCACGACAACGGCGTGGGACACAGAGTTGATTCTGGCGAAGAATCTGTCTCGGGATCGCCTCCGCCAGACGTGTCAGTGCCGCTAGATTCGCCTGCCATGAGCGGGCCATCTTCAGGTGCACCAGGCGCGTGCACGCGTGACACAGCGTCGCGTCAGGAGCGCGTCAACCACAGAACGGGCACCACGTCGCCTGTGTCTTCGACCACCGAAGGGGCAAGCCACCAGCGGGCCTCCGCATCGCACCAGACTCCAACGCGTGGTATTCCGACCCGGTGGAGAGATGCGTGGGCCAGGCTGGACAAGCCAATGAGAGGCTATCCCGCTGGAGGATGTGCGACTGCACCTGACCCGATGCACGATCAGCCTCGGGATCAGCGACGCCAGGGGTGGATCAGCTCCACCTGATTCGTCTGTCTCTCGCCAGGAGATAGGATCTTCTGTGCAGATCAACCCTACAGCAGCACCTGCAGAAAGTCTTCATCGCACCCGTGCAAGAATGGGAAACAGTAAGCCTAAAGTTTATACTGATGAAACAGTATGCTACGGCTTATCTGCAATATCTAATGAACCTAAAAATTTACAAGAAGCATTAGATAGCCAAAATTGGAAGCATGCCATGGATGATAAATATAATGCTCTAAAATCAAATAAAACTTGGCATCTAGTTCCATATAAAAAAGGTATAAATCTCATAGATTGTAAATGGGTTTATAGAATTAAAAGAAAGGCTGATGGAACTATTGATAGATACAAGGCTAGATTAGTAGCAAAAGGCTTCAAGCAAAGATATGGCATAGATTATGAGGACACTTTTAGTCCTGTTGTTAAAGCTGCTACTATCAGACTTGTTTTGGCTGTTTCTGTGTCCAGAGGATGGAGCCTAAGATAGCTAGATGTGAAGAACGCGTTTCTTCATGGTGTTCTGGAAGAGGAAGTTTATATGAGACAACCACCTGTCTATGAGAGTCCCAAAGCACCACATCATGTGTGCAAGTTGGACAAATCATTGTATGGTCTCAAGCAAGCATCAAGAGCATGGTTTGCCAAGCTAAGCTCAAAACTTTAAGAGCTTGGTTTCATGCCATTAAAGGCTGATACATCTTTGTTTATTTATAACAAGTCAGGTATCACTATTTTTGTATTGGTATATGTAGATGATATCATAGTCACTAGCTCTTCTAATAAGGCTATAGCTGCACTTCTTCAAGATTTAGGGGCAGCATTTGCATTAAAGGATCTAGGTGACTTGCATTATTTTCTGGGAATAGAAGTTAAGAAATGTAATAGTGGTATTACTCTAACCCAAGAAAAGTATGCTTTGGACTTGTTAACCAGAGTTGGCATGAAGGATTCCAAGTTAGTGCCAACACCATTGTCAGCCTCAGAAAAACTTTCAGCCACAGAAGGAGATGTACTTGGACCAGAAGATGGTATAAAATACAGAAGTATTGTTGGTGCACTCCAGTACTTAACTCTGACAAGAACAGATATTGCCTTCTCTGTCAACAAGGTTTGTCAGTACCTCCACACACCAACCACTGTTCATTGGACATCAGTCAAAAGAATACTAAGGTATATCAAGGAAACTGTTAGTCTAGGACTAACATTCAAAAGGTCATCTTCTACATTAGTAAGTGACTTTTCAGATACTGATTGGGCTGGGTGTGTAGATGATAGAAGATCTACATGAGGTTTTGCTGTATATTTTGGTCCTAACTTGATTTCTTGGAGTGCCAGAAAACAAGCAACAATTTCTAGATCAAGTACAGAGGCTGAATATAAAGCTTTGGCAAATGCTACTACTGAAGTAATCTGGATTGAATCCTTACTAGGTGAACTTGGGATAAAAAGGAAGCAAACTTCATGCCTATGGTGTGATAACATGGGAGTCACTTATCTTTCTGCTAATCCTGTTTTTTCATGCAAGGACAAAGCACATTGAAATAGACTTCCATTTTGTAAGAGAAAGAGTTGCTAACAAATTGCTTGAGATCATGTTTATACCATCACAAGATCAGGTGGCAGATGGGTTTACAAAAGCCCTACCAGTTCGGCAACTTGAAGAGTTCAAACACAATCTCAACCTCAAGGCGGCTGAGATCGAGGAGGGGTGTTAGCGAACTAGCTTCACCGTGACAACTTGTGTACGTACGTGATGTGTTGTAACTTGTACGTGTTCAAGTGTAGAGATAGAGAGATAAGAAGATAGAACAGAATTCTGGTAGATCGGATAGGTCTCTTCTCTCCCGATCCCTATCTTATGTAACCTCCTAGTGTATTTGCTGTCGATGGTTGTTGCCTCGACTGTATTAACACGTACCAGGTGCCGAGACAAAGGCATCCTGTTAACCCCAAAACCTCACACTTTGATCATAGAACGATGGTATTGTGCATTGTTCAAACCTCGCGGAGCGGTGAATCCGCCGGCAACGACGGACTCCAACAGCCCATATCCCTGTTCATTGGCTATGTATCCCTCATGCTCAATGCGACCTAGAAGATGTCGTCCGTTGACTAACGATCAATAATCAACCTCATGGTATTACACGGCATTTTTTTTGAGAAACACGGTACAATCGTAGACGCTCACAACACATACATGCACCCACCTCTATGAACGCACACACGCAACGAGAACGTCGCCTCCCACTGAAAGAATATTCCGTCTTTTATACAACACATAGTGTCAAATTGGAGTTTGAACTCTGGTGGCTTGAGGGTACAACCACCCTCCTAACCACCCAACCACAGGTTGGTTTGCAGTATTACACGACATTCTAACATGTATGCATTGAGCATCATATTTGTTTATATGTCAAGAAAAATAAGTTGTACTATTTGTATGTTCAAGAAAAAGGAATTGTAGACTAACTTTGATGTATTGTGATATAACTGTGTTGCTCTAATATTTTTATTTTCAAATGCTTGTTTCCCTTTTTTGAGAAATTATACTATAATTTAGATAGTAAAATTACATTATATTTGTATGTGCAACAACTCCACCAAACAGTGGTGTAATGTGGAACAACAATCTACAAACCATGAAGGTACGCTCCTCCCACGGATCCGCTTCGCAATGGATGCCAAGTTATTGAAAAGCGGGCTCCATATGTTAGGGATCATGTCAACACCATAAAACCGCGCATTTGGGCTTGGTGCAACTAATTGGACAAATATTTGTGGTCTGTGCAAAAAAAGTTTGGTTTCTGTGTTTAGTGCAACAAATACCACAAAACCTGGTGCTATCTGAAACATTTCCTGATATTACATTATTGTCTATATGACCGGTTAAACTTACATGATTTTGATCTTTGACTAAAAATATACAACATATTTTGAGGAACAAAGTTAGCATCATTTTATATTTTTTACCTGACTCAAACCGTCTTTGGAACAAAGTGACTCAAAAGATGGAAATAATAAGATTACAAAAATTAAGTTGTAGTGTATCCCGGACATCCTACATTAATCAAGAGCACTCTAAGTTGTGGTTTGGATGTCATGCATGCAAAAACACATATATTATAGACATGAAATAAAACATGAGGTAAGACCTCATTTCTATTTTCCTCTAAAATTTCTATGTAATAACCCATTCCATAGGAATTTCAAAGTAGTGTAATATTTTCATTCATTTGTCAAAAACTGTACCTGACATAGGCATGTCCAGTGGGTACCCGACTGTAGCCTACCTGGCTTGGCCCAAAGAAAGGCCCATGTGACGACCTGCAAAGGATCCATGAAGCCCACTACAACTTGGCAGATGTGAAGCCCATAAGGACATAGACTCCTTGACGTGCAAGACAAGAACAAGATCAGAGATAGGAAAGTACTATGGTTACGCTCTCAATATATAACCGACTTGGTATGATATCCAAGATCTAGCCTCCCCATATAAAGGATAGAAGGTTGAAGGGGTTTCGTAGCAAAAAGAAAAAAAATCCTAACAACGAGAACAACATAGCCAAGTATTCTATGCAGATATAGGGTAGCGAAGGGATTCATGTTCATACCCTTGAAGATCGAAAAACTTTAGAGTTATCACGAACGTTGACGATGTAGTCGTACGGCGGTGCAGACTTCAAGGTAGTACAGATGTCCAAGCGACGAGTGCCACAATTGGCAGCATCTCCGCAGTTATAAACGTGTATGGTGTGTAGATGACGTCCCCCGGGCTCCGGTCCAGTGAAGAAACGGAAGAACATGATCCGGACCAAGATTCCAGCAGCACGACGATGCGCGTATGGTGGAGAAACCTCTATCCCCATATGCATGTTCCAAGTACGGAACCACACGTGAGGGAGAGAGGGGGAGAGGCCAATGGGGTGGAATGAGGGAGGGGGATCCCTCCTACTTATATAGGCCAAGGGGGAGGGGGCCACATAGGGGTGCCGCCCTAGGGGAGCTGCCGCCTCCACCTCCTACCACGCGCCTCCCTCCACTCCTTGGGCCACCGACCGCATGGGAAGGAGGGGCACCGCCTAATGGGCTACCACATGGTGGCCCATTAGGGGAAGGCCATATATTATTTTATTAATTTAATATTTAATTCAACTAATTAAATAATAAAATCAATATTTAAGTCTCTCAACACTTCTTCGACTCCGGAACCTTTCCGATCTCACCCTATAACACTTCCGGAGTTCCACCTCTCTTCTCCAACGATCTCAAATCTATCCCTAAGCGTCATATACCCTTAAGCGTGCCACCGTACGGTTTGGGAATTGTCGTGATGGTGTCACAATGGATGCCATGGGTAGGCTAAAGATGGGGCCAATATGCACTAGTGGTATCCGGGGAGGGATAGTGTAGTGAATCTACACACGAAAGATAGAACAACACACACACACGATGAACTGCTCGAAGATCTTATATTATGATCCAAAGCTAATACAGATGCTCCTTGAGCTATATCGTAGAGAGGAAGGAGATGAGTTCTCCTTCTCTCTACTCTCTCTAGGGTTATTCCCTAAGCCAAAAAGATCGAAACCCTCCCTTGGAGGCCCTAGCTCACCTTATAAAGGGGTGGCCAGGTTACAACTAGGGCTTACGTGGCCCGGATATGCTTGGAATATGCTTGTTCCAAAGTAATAACTCGGCACGCTCCTTTCCCCTGTCCACAGCCTCTGTAAGGCAATGGCAAAGAGTCCACACTCTGTGACCATTGCCGCTAGTTATTTTCATGTTCGTGACGATCTCTTCTGTCTTTGACTCTCCGACTCTCTGACTCTTGTCGCTAGCGCTTGTATCTCCTTAGATTCCCTTAGGAGAGAGAAAAGCGCTAACCCTGAGCTCCTTCTTGAGAAAGCTATCTCCTGACTCGGCCTAGGCATAGTTAACCCGGCCAAGTCGGTACCTGCAAAGCGAAAAAAGATTCATTCCTCGTGCCTATTGGAAATATGCCCTAGAGACAAATAGTAATAAGGATTATTATCATATTTCATAAAGTTTATGATTAAGTTTTATATCATGCTATAACTATATTGAAAGGAAACATCAATACACGTGTGATATATAAACAACCACGGGTTCTTGGTGATACTCTAGTCACTGGTTCATTGGTCAACAAATGATCAAGGTTTCCTGATCATGTGGCATTTATGCCAGTTGGAAATGGAGTCACCTCATTATGAGAATGAGATGATGAACTAATACCAAACCTAAACATCGTGACCCGATCATGTCACGAAGTTCAAGTTATGATGATTAGAATAGACCTTGTGAACTATTTCTTAGACCGTGAGGCTATATCAATCACTATCTCCCAAGGGTACTTTGATAGCATCAAACATCACACGGTTAAACGGTGGTTATAAAGGTGTGTTCAGGTATTCAGAGGAATAGTAGAGGCATTATACGTCAAGAGCGGGATTTGTCCATCAGCGTGACGGAAAGATACTCGAGAGCCCACTCGGAGAAGTTATATCCAATAGCTGCACAACGTGTGATTTGATCACAGGGATATCACTTGTCGGAACGAGTCAAGTAGCATTTGTCGGTAACGAGATTGAACCCGACATGGTGATATCATTGATCAGATCTCGGACAATGCAAGTATCAAGAGACAAAAGGAATATGACACGATGTTCATGGTTCAAACGACGAAAGATTTCATGGAATGCACAGGGGTCACATGGCCATCCAGGTCCCTCTGTTGATCATTGGTCTGGGAGTGTCCCGACCATGTATGGAGTGTTCCCGAACCATGGGGTATCACGCTTAATGGCTTGGTGATGCTTACATAGTGTTTATAGGATCGATAATATCACCGAAGAAAGAGAAGAGAGAAAACCGGAAGAGTTTCGGTAAGTCCGAAGGATGTCCGGAGTGGAGGTGGAAGGTGTTCCATGGCCATGGAGATTGAATAACATGTGAATGAATGTTAAATATTGATTTAATCATTTATTCATAATTATTTAATAAAAGAGAAACCAATTAAATGGTCAAAAGCCTTAATGGGTTAAATCCGGAGGGAGAAGGGCCCATGAGGGAAAGGAGTAAAGGGAGGAGAGAGGGGGTGGCCGGCTGGGCTCTACGCACCCCGCGCGGGGCCCACAAGCGCCTTGGACAACGGCTGTCCCCTTCCCTCTCTCATCCCTTCTTCGTTTAGTCCCACATGGCTAAGCTAGTTAGCCATGGGGTGGGATTTCCCCTATATATAGTGGGGTATTTTGACCAAATAATACAACCAAAATTCAATAAAGGTTTCCTCACTTTTGGGGAGACCTTCAATTGATATTTCTCTCTCTCTCTCTCTCTCTCTCTCTCTCTCTCTCTCTCTCTCTCTCTCTCTCTCTCTCTCTCTCTCTCTCTCTCCCATGACCGTGGTCCCAAGTTCGTACTGCGTGAACGAGACACATCTTCACCACCGAGCGTCGTCGCGCTGCTGGATTCGGATCCAGGAGCTCTACTTCCGCCACTGCTGCTGGATCAGGGAACAGGAGTCATCGCTAGACACCGGATGCATGTACCTCCCTGCGAGGTGCAACATTTGAGGCACTACAAGTCTTTGGAGCCACATGCGTGCGAGGATTTCATCACGACCTTGAGGTCGGCTTCGGCTCGTCTACATCAGCCACGCTCTCCCGAGCGTTGACAACGCTTTTCGGTCTTCAAGGATAAGTTCATGAAAAGCCCCTCCTGTTACTGCATTACTAATAGATAGGTCTTGGCAACAAAGGGGTTCAGGGGCGTAGGCTAAAATTTATTGTTTTCATACGTGAACCCCTATAGTGGTATCAGAGCTAGATCTATGCGTGGTATTGCTAGTACGGGTAGAACACACGAGATGTACGTGTGGGCATTGATCTTTTAGTTGTTACCCTCCCATATGTACTTGTGCATACCCAATCAATGCTTGATGAAGCGGCCCCCAACCGACTTTACGCATTCATTCGCGAGACTGGTCCACGCTTGACATACGACTTGTACCGTATAAAGTGGCTTTGGGGTTGTCTGTCTCTCTCGCCTTAGTTGGTATACCATTTGCAACGGAGTGCCCCGAAAGGGGTGTAGTTTAGACAACTAATTGATCAGCGTTGTGGTGAAAGTTCCTAGGTAAGAACGGTTCTTGTGCAAGAGCCCATTCAGCCACGTAAAACATGCAAAGATAAAGTAGAGGCGTCTAACTTTGTTTTGCAGGGGGCGTTGTGATGTGATATGGTTGTGGAAAAGGTAAAGTACTTACTTTATGTTGCTAAGTAGTAGTAGACAATCACGGAGGTGACGTACTTCCACGCCGGAAGGCACCGGTACCCTGGTGCCTACGGTGCCGGAACCCTGGCGCCGGAATCCGGAGGCGCGGGATGGAGATCAAAGGGAGAAGGACCATATCGTATCACTCTTACATTCAATGTTTATTGTTTGTATATCTTATTGTGTGCTATTATTAGATACTCAACGGTAGCCTAATAAGATGATCCCTAATAAAATACCAATGAAAGTGTTCTCCCTTAGTGTGCACCACCAAGAAAGTTCTTCGGTATGAGGCAGGCCGTGACGATCAGGTGCCAGACATATCTACCTTCGCATACAGTGGGTGTAAGCCATGTTGCACAGTGAATACACTAAGTTTGAGTTGGAGAGCCTAGCATGTGTAGACATGGCCTCGGAACACAGCGATCGAAAGATCAAGCACGAGTCACATGAATGATGTGATCGACTAGTAAAGTCCACCCTAACACCCACATTGATGGCCATGAGGATCGGGGGAGATGTGGGGGGAAAGGGATCATATAATCACTAGAACCCTTCTGGGGGTAGGTGTTTTTAGTGGAGTTATTATTTAACTCATTTAATTATAAACTTAGTCTAAATTCCTTTTGCAATTATAAATATAGAAAATGGTTCTCCCTAATGTTACTTTCCCTGTTGACAATTGGTTAAAAGAAGAAAAGCTCAAGTTAGATGGATCCAACTTTTCTATGTGGGTTGCACGTCTACATGTTATCCTTACCGAGAATTACATGGTCGACTACATGCTCTATGAGATGTATTTGGAGCAGCCCTATTTTCATGAGACCCAAGAGCAGCGGGGTCACCGCTGCTATCGTTGTATGATGGCCACCTTCATATCAGTGACGATGCGCTTCGGAATTGTTGATGAGCTATGGATGATTGTGGGTAGCATTAACCCTCGAACGGTTATGACACAACTTAGATCATATTTCGTGGAACAAGTGCACATATGGGAGCATGAGCTCATGGGAGATTTCCTCTCCATAAATATGGAGGAGAACTCTTCACTTGATGATCACTTGGTACGCATACATGATGCATACATGAGGCTTGCATACTTCCTGGAAAACTGGTTCACAAGCTATTTTGCAATATGCGTGTTGTTGCGGTCGCTGCCACCAAACTACCAAGCACATGCCAGGATTTGCATTATGAGAGGCGACGTGGAAACACAGAATTTTCGCGAGTTCATATCACATTTCAGGAATGTGAAGGTTGAACCCGTTGTCGGAGAGGTCATCGATGAAAAAGGTATATATTTGATATACAATTTTATAAATGTTATAATCTTGCAAACACATATTGTAGTGTTAAAGTATATTTGATACTTATTCTGTTTTGCTGAAAATAGGTACTTCTGCACGAGAGTTGCTTGCTGGAGAGGAGGTGATGTTGCGTGTTGATGGTGAGCATGATCATGATGGCCAACGACACTCTCCCTCGATATTTTTCATTTAGTTTATTGTTTTAGGATGATTATTTTAATCAATGGATTATGAACTTCTTTAGTGTTTCTCACAATTCGTGAGACGGTTATTCATATGAGTTTGTAACAAACAGTTGTTCTACTTTTATGAATAATTTCTATTCATGTTCATATATTGTTCAATTTTTTATGAATTATCCTGGTTATCAAACTAATTGATAATGCATGAACATTTGTAAAATATTTAAAATGCCTTGAAAATACCCAACTTGATGATACATTCATTTTGAAAGAAACCATTGTTTAAATTCAAAGTTATGTGATAATATGTGAAAGTCATTTGATTTCTTGTCACATATGAATCATGCCTAAGTTCGGCAAAATAAGTTAAACACCGTGTATTGCAAGAATACAAAGTGTTTTGATGAATTGTTAAAGGAGAATACATATTCGATGTATTGTGTTTTGAAAAAATGGTGATTATCATTATATGATTGTTTAAATTGTGTAAAGAGTTTACCAAAAGAAACATGAGAATGAAACCATTTGATATGATCAAAGTATTTCATCATCCAAGGGTATTAAGGATAAAAGAGAATCTAATTACTACGATTTGATCAATAGTAATGAAATTCGACTTTATAAGATTGGCATAAAGAAAATTGTGGAATGCAATGCGTTTGAAATGTCAAAATGCAAAGCATCACAATGTGATATTAGATATCAAGTGGGTTAATAGATGGCGCCAAATCGTTGTAGTATAGATGTAAAGACATTAGTTAGAAATAGTTAGCACTCAATTAGAATATATAGTGAACCAATTGAATTTGTGAGATAGGTGCCATATATTGTATGGATCGTCGTGAAAGTTTTGGAGTCATTCGATATCACCAAAACAATAGCGAATATGTCCTTGTAGAGTATTCATTGGAAAATATGAATACGAAATCCATGGATAGAACCAAAAGAAAGGCAAAATTAGTATTGCTTAAAGTTTTGGTGCTTTTCCGAGAAAGTTTGTGTTCTCGAATAAGGAGCTTATGGAAGATAGTGAAAAACACTATGAGGATTCAAAACCCTACATCCCGTATGGAGACATTTGAGAATTATTTGATGTATTACCGAAATATGACATACCTATGAACTACGAAGGAAATAATGGTAAACTAAAGTTATGAGAAATCCTAGAGGCAAAATTCACTTCAGATTAGAAAGCAATTTGTTGTTGAATCTTAACAAGTAAAGGGGTTACTTGAATTTTCCAAACGACTTCAAAGTCCTGAAGGAAAAGGTGAATGACGAAGCCACGATTTGTCATGAATAAGGTATTGGACAAATTCAAATGCATTTGATTCAAGTGTGCTGAAAGTCTAATGGATTTAATACTAGTAAAGTACTGGCATCTCATAGTAAATCTCTCAGTTTGATAATTGATCAAAGGATTTTGAAGTCATTCAAAATAGTGAGAGAATATGCAATTTGCATGAAATTGAGTGGGAGCTATGAAAGTCTTCCTAAAACAATATGTGAATGGCATATTTTTGAGTGGGAGCAATATAAATCTAGAATTCAAATATGTTGGGAACATATTTTGAGTGGGATCTTAAAAGAGTGATTCTTAGGTGTGTATACGACACATTAACAATGAAAGCGCAAGTACCAATAAATAATGATTTATAGGGATTAGAAGTTGATAATAAGTATATTATGATATTGAAGGGAATATGCCCGAGAGGCAATAATAAAGTGGTTATTATATTATTCCATCTTTATGCTGAATGTTTATTTTGCATGCTATAATTGCATTAATTGACAACGTTAATACATGCGTGTTTAATAAACAAATAGAAGGTTCCTAGTTATGCCTCTCTTATAAATTAGCTCGTTGATTAACAAGATGATCAAGGTTTCCTGATCATGGACATTGGATGTTGTTAATAACAAGGTCACAACATTGGTGGAATGATGTGATGAACATTCATCAGAAGTATAGCATTACAATCAAAGTCATTGTGTTTATATTGCTATAGCATCATATGAAGTAATCCTAATCCTTAGACCATGAGATCATGTTAATCACTAACACTGGAAGAGTATCTTGATAACATCAAACGTCACACCGTGATAGGGTGACTATAAAGGTGGGTTCAGTGCTACAAAGGTGTTATGTAGAGGATCATGGATCAACAGTGGGATTTGTCCATCCCGATGGCAGATGGATATACTCAGGGCCCTCTCTTTGATATCACATTGAAATAGCTTGCAAGCAAGTGATGTGATCACTAGAATGTTATATCACGGGAACGAGAAAAGAGTGCATGTCGGCAACGAGATCAAACTAGGTATAAGGATATCAATTATCAAATCTCGTACATGTAATATATCATGAGACAAAAGGATTTAGTTATGACGTCAAAGGTTCACACGATCACAAGAGTCATCGTTGAATGTGTGGGAGTCAGTACGGATCTCTAGGTCCCGCTACTGATTATTGATTAGAGAGGGGTCTCAATCATGTCTGCATTATTCGTGAACCGTAGGGTAACACACTGAAGGGATACAAACACCATTTGGAGCAAATATGTTTCAGATAAAGATTTAAGAAAGCGCTAGAATCATTTCGATGGAAACCGGAATTGTTTCGGGTGAGTTTGTAGAAACTGGTTCTGCATGTGATATTGAAATGTTGCAGGGGGTTTTATGTGAATGTTTGTTAATTAAAGTAATTAAAAAATTCTGAATAAAATAAATAAAATAGTTTTATTTAATTAGAGTTGCATTAAATTTGAAAATTTAATGCATGTGAGTGGAAGTGTGAGTGGAGGCATATCTATGTGAGTGGAGCATCCACCACATGAATGATGGAATAGGTGGGGGCACCACCTTGGCCTCCGGCCATGGGAGGGGATGCCCCCTCTCCCTTATAAAAGTCCCCCTATACTCCTCTCACAACACACCTCCTCGTGAAGGATCTTTCTCCCCCTCTGGAAATTATTCCCCATGGTCTTGGATTAGCGAGATACATGTTCCCGGTGGCTTTATCTGGAAAGGAGTTGCTGCTTCCGCTGCTTTGCTGGAGCGAGGGACAGAGGTTGTCAGGGTACTGAATGTGTGTGCAATCACAGATGCACCACTACTTTGCGGTGCTGGACTTGCTGGTGCTGGTCCTAATGGACGTGCTGGTGCTGGACCTGCTGGACTCGCTGGACTTCATCACGATCTTGAGATCGGCAAGTGTACGACTACATCAACCACAAAATCAGTTTCATTAACAATGATTTGTCGTTCTTCAAGGGTATGTTCTCTATGGATGTATATCCACCTGTTGCTTGTATCTAGATGGATAGATCTTGGTGCTTAGATGTTCACATCGTAGGAATTTTTTTGTTTTCTATGGTGCGAACCCAACAGTGGTATTAGAGCCCGATCTATGCGTAGATTCTTTGCACGGGTAGTACACATATAAGTATGTGGGCGATGATGATCATGTTATTGCTTCTTTCATGTATTTTGGATATTGGTGGCATAGTGGGATGAAGCGGCCCGGACTAACTTTACATGTCCTCGCACATGAGACTAGTTCCACGCTTTACATGCAACTTGTTTTGCATAAGTGGCTAGCGGGTGTCTATCTCTCCTACTATAGTCAATATCTGATTTACACCGAGTTGCTAATAATTTAGTTATCACCGTTGTGGTTCCATGTTCGTAGGTAAGACCGGTTCTATCTTCAAAAGCCCTAAGCCACATAAAACTTGCAATGGATAAATTAGAAGCATCTAGTTTAAATTGTTGCTAGGCTAGTGTCATGATATGGTAATGTTGTAAGTTAATGTATAGTTGATACTCTAAGAACACATCTAACGTGTAAGTTCCATAGACCTTGGCCTTACACACAAAGGAATGATAAAGATCATACCACGATGCACAAGATAGTGATTAAATGCATATACCATATCATTCCACTTTACACATATGATATTTGCATCTTATATTGCTAGTTTGGCGTTTTAGTAGCATTATAAGATGATCCCTCATTTAGATATCAAGATAAAAATGTGTTCTTCCTTAAGTATGCACCATTCTATGGATTGTGTTTCGAGACATCACGTGATGATCGGGTGTACTCAACTCTGTGCTTTCATACAACGGGTGTAAGCCAGTTTTACACACGCGAGTACTAAGGTTTTTACTTGGCGAGCCTAGAATGTAAAGACATGGCCTCGGAAAATGGACCGAAAGGTTAAGCATGAGTCATATAGTTGATATGATGCCCATATTGATGCTCGCCTTTGAAGCTACACTGACTCACGTGATGATCGGACTTGGTGTAGTGGATTTGGTTCATGTAATCACCAAAAAGACACGAGGGATATCATTTTTGAGTGGGAGTTCATTTCTAATTTGGATTAGTCGAACTCATTTTGTCATAAACTAAATTGAAGTGAATTTGCATAATTTCTTGTAGTCATTGGCATCTGTTTACTACCTTATGATTAGTTTTAATTGAGATAATAGAACTATGGAATTCTGGATATTGTCTTTACGAACTGGTATCATATTGTTTTGAATGTCAATTTAAAGTTTAGAAGTTGTATTGCAAACTTTCAGCAAACTCTATTTACTCCATGAAGTTTAATAAGTAGTATTAAATCAAGAGTAACAATTCCAGTGTTAGTATCTAAAAGTATCATGTTTGCCTCCATGATTCTTGATATTCAAAAGTTGTTTTTAATATCGAGGTTATCTAGGAGCTGAAAGAATTGTTTCATAAACCATCATGTGTAAAAGATATTGTGATATCTGAAACAATGTTTAGGTTGCAACATGATAGAGTATAATTTGGCAAAATACATGTTCTCATATTGTATGAGAATTTGCAAAGGTTGGAGACGTTAAACATCCTAATCCACCAAAAAGGTTTTGGGAACTGACATTATACTCAGGATTCGTCCTTATAAGCTATAGTAGCTTGATAATGAAAGTTGTCATGATAGGGATGAATATAAGATGTAGGTAAAATGTTTACTACAATAAAGATTACTAAAGAATGGATTTTTGAAAGAACACCAAACATTTGATGATGGTGATCTACTTCAAAGTGCAAGTCCAAAGGTATTAGTATTTGACTATACATGCTTTGGACTATGTGTCATATGTATGGCGCCACTGTTGATGTTGATAGATTCTTTTAAAAGGAAAAGGAAATGCTGAAACCCCAAGTGGGAGAGTAAACAATAAACACTAAAGCATTGTTATTTGACCTTCTGACTAAAGGTTGGAGAACAAGTACTAAACGATAATAAGATTAAGCCCCATTCTCATAAGGTTAGAAGAAGTCATCTGTATAAGAGTACTCTCAAGAGTATGTCTGGATGAAAGATCGAAGGAGATATAATAGATTACCCTAGTGTACTAGTTAAAAAGGGGGAATAAAGTACTCTAATATAAACCAGTGTAGAGTAATAGGAAAGCCTGATCGGAATGGTTTAAATACGTCCAAAACCAATCCTAAGTAGGACTATGAAGACATAACCCAAAGGGATTATAGTATAAGGAACTGGGTGGTAAATTGGCAACGACAAGTGGATTCTGTTAAGAATGAAGAGGATTCAAGGACGGGACACCACAATTATCCCCAATTATGATCACAATGAAATTTGAGAAATGTCGTGATCAATACAAGTCAATACCTCATTCCAAAACACAAGAGAGTACGAACTTAGGGGATGAAGTTTATTTTAAGGGGGAGATTCTATAACATCCCAGCATTAGAGCTTAGAAATAAGCTAAGGTGAGGTGTGTGCATTGCATTCATGCATAAAAAGCTGGATAATTTTCGCGCTTTTAAATAAAACTTATCAAAGTGATTGAAGCTTCTCTTAACTTGGTGGAACTGAAGTAGATCATCAAGTTAACTGTGATAAGTTTCAATATGACCTTTGCTAAAACCTTATATTTGGGTAATATAATTTGATCTATGGGTAGATCAAATGGAATCAAGATAAACCCACAACACCTTATTTAATGAATAATAAAGGATCTTATAGAGATCAT
The DNA here is from genome assembly GCA_916181665.1 of Avena sativa. Lineage (NCBI taxonomy): Eukaryota > Viridiplantae > Streptophyta > Magnoliopsida > Poales > Poaceae > Avena > Avena sativa. The sequence continues at coordinate 694,349,222 of OV702289.1, forward strand.
ATCTGGGTATTCATTATAACAACTCTTGAATACTCAATTAAGTTTATAACTTAAGCAAAGAAACTTAATAACTAAACCTTGGTACACATGTTACTATAGTTATTTCTACCATGAGAATCATGGTAGTTCCTAAGATTTAACTCCTATCACAAATAGAGTAGGAAGGAAGTCAAGCCAAAACCATTCATCACATACCTTTGTTGTCATATTAACATATGTCATTCCTAAATAGATAAGTCCTAGTGTCAATTGATCATCAATATTGAGTGATCAATTCCTGACCTAGAATTTATTGACTCTTAGCTTTGACCTATTCTATTAACCTTCCAAAGACCTTAAGTAAATCAATAAGAAGAAGGAACTAGATATGGTAGAGTGTGCCATCATCAATGGAACATGATCCTTAGTGGAGATCAAACCATCTGATGTTGGAGGATTTAACTCACTCATGAGTTAACTAGAAGAAGTACCTAAACCCAAGAGTTAAGCTAGTGATCATGAAGCTATTAGAAAGCTAGTAGTATTAGAGTATCAGATAATAATCTTGTTAAGCCAAGTGGGTATAAACTTAAAGTAAGCTTCTTTAACAAGATAAGCCTATAGAGAGATGATGACCCACAAGTATAGGGGGTGTATCGCAGTATTTTCGATAAGTAAGAGTGTCGAACCAAACAAGGAGCAGAAGGTGTTGACGAGTGGCTTGGAGCAGGAATTCTCTTCAAATACTTAGCAAACGGATTTTTAGGGTTTTTTGATAATGCAGGTAAATAAAGTGCGAGTAAATAAAAGACAATAAGAATAAATGCAACAAGTGGCCCAATCCTTTCTTTAGCAAAGGACAAGCCAGTTGTATTACTTAAGATGACCTTCTCGAGGACACACGGGAATATCGTCAAGTGCTTTCGCTTCATATAGTTGATTAATCTTCTTTATTTTGCTAAGTGTTGTGTGGGTGAACCTGTGCTAATGTACCGACCTTCCTAGGACTAATACATACTTGTGATTATACCCCTTGCAAGCATCCGCAAGTACAAGAAAGTAATTAAGGTAGAAACCTAACCACAACTTTAAACTCTAAGACCCTGACATCCCTTGTACAAAGGTTTCCTAACGGGGGTTCAGGTTTCTGTCACTCCAGCAACCCCTACGATTAGTAGCCAAATACACAATGCATTCCCCTAGGATCAAATAGGTGAAGTGTCATGTAGTCGACGTTCACATGCCACCACTAGAATAAATACACCACAACTTAAGTATCAAACCATTGAATCTTTCTCAACAAAATTCCACTACTAACAACATGAGTTCTCCCATGTCCTCAAGAACTAAACGAACTACTCACAAGACATCATATGGATGAAGATCAGAGATGATATAATGATATGTAACAATCTGAACATAAATGATAATTCAATGGTTCACTCAATAGCATCAACTACAAGGAGTAATCAACACCGGGAAAGTTTCCCCTAAGAACTATGCAAGATTCAACCCAATTGTTATAGCGGTATGAAGTGGTGATGATGGTGCTGATGGTGATGATGGTGGTGGGGATGATGATAATGATCCCGATGAAGTCGAGCTTGATGGTGGTGTTGATGGCGACGATCTCCCCTCTCCGGGAAGGAATTCCCCCGGTAGAATTCTGTCTGCTGGAGAGATCTTTCTCTCTCGGTGTTTTCCGCCCCACAGAGGCGGCAAAATCTTTCTGTGGTCGCTCCCCTGGTATTTGGTTTTCGAGGGGATAATATATGCCGGAGGGGAGAGCTTGGAGTGGGCCAGGGCGGCCACACCACCTGTTGGCGCGGCTTAGGGCTGCCCACGCCAGGGGGTGGTGTGGGCCCCTATGGCCCATCTCCACTCCCCCTTCTGGCAATCTTCGTCTTCTGGAAAAATAGAATTTTCCATGTATTTTCCCGGATTTTCTGATCTTCGTGAATTTTGCCTCCAAACAGCACCTTTTCCATCAGAATCCTGACTGCAGCGGTCCATGCTTCAAAAGTCGTCAACCATGCAAAAACAGATGAAATAACATAAGTATCATCTCTTAATATGAAATATATCAATGAATACCAATAAATTATGATATAGAATAGTGATGCAAAATGGACGTATCAACTCCCCCCAAGATTAGACTTCGCTTGTCCCCAAGCGAAAACTGAGCTTAATAAACATGACCTCGGGTTTATGGAGTGAAGAGTCAATAAAAGAATACGGACAAGAAGCATCACATTCATCAATACATAAATCATAATAGAAGACAACTCACTATTATATAACTTAACTTACAATAAGTAAAGGAAACACAATAAAGATACATAAAGTAAATAACAGTTGGTAATGGCAAACTTAGCTCTTGGTCGAAGAATAGTTGACAATTTGCAGGAGTTCAAACATAACGGGTTTTCAATGATAGCTTTCAAAGTAATAATCTCTAAGATAAGAGCAATGTGCAAAACAAGGAACATAAGAACATGATTGCATAAATCATCATATGAATGAATGAAACACAACAACTCAAAGTACTTGATGCGATAGAAGGGAATAGGTTTACTGACTCAACTAAAAAGTAAAAGATAGGCCCTTCGCAGAGGGAAGCAGGGATTTCAAGTTTCATAAAGAGCTTCCAAAAATTATGGTACTTATTAGCTTTCAGCTCTCATTGCCCCTATCATAGGCATCTTTAGGTGATTAAGGTTAAAGTGATCAAATATGAGGATATGCTTGACAAGTTGTAAGTTGAAAATCTCATGTCCCTTGAATAGGAGGGCCGCTCCTCATGCTAATCAAGTTTAGTTACCGGTAAGTTCTTGTCATAGTAAGTATATGTGTATCATAGAGAACCGTCAATGGGGTACCCCTTGCCCAATGATATGGAAGAATCCCCATATCAAAATGACAAGGCAAGCAAACAACGAGCATCTCAACAATCTTCTTATTTACCATGGGAAAATGGTGCTTTTTCTCTCTTTCCTCTTTTCTCATCTTTTTTTATTTTCTCAATCTCTATCTCTCTTTTTTATAAGAAGAATGCTTCATAGATTGCTCATTATGGTTACGCTACAGGTTTCCACCATGATTAGGCATGGATTTGACCGGCGACCCAGGCATTTCTCTAGCACACATACATAACTACATGGACTTACAAGCTCCCCTTTCATTTCACACCGACGACATCCATAGACAAAAGAGCATGATATCTGATGTCTACGCACTTCTATTCTTGTAGACAGTTGTTGGGCCTCCAAGTGCAGAGGTTTGTAGAACAGCAACAAGTTTCCCTTAAGTGGATTACCCAAGGTTTATCGAACTCATTGAGGAAGTGGTCAAAGGTATCCCTCTCAAGCAACCCTGCAATCAAGATACAAGAAGTCTCTTGTGTCCCCAACACACCCAATACACTTGTCAAGTGTATAGGTGCACTAGTTCAACGAAGAGATAGTAAAATACAAGTGGTATGGATATAAGACAACGATGCCAGAAAAAAGCTTGATGGCGTGGAAGAGACTAAAGGCAAACTGAAATAAAGATGGAAGCAAGCAAACATGTAACAAATCTAGTAGCAAACAGTGTTTCAATGCTTAGAAACAAGGCCGAGGGATCATACTTTCACTAGTGAACACTCTCATATAAATATCTTCTCTGTATGATACTACTCTTAACTACTCTCTGGCTGGACGCTCTAATCCATGGTAGGGCTATAACAGCACACCTCAAAGTAAGCATTTCCCATCTAGATAACCCCACACTGTCACCTTGAGCACTAGATGGTTCCAACAAACACACAACTTCATAAAGACATCCAACTCCAAATATAACTCATAACAAGTATTTGTAATCTCTAGCCTAAGTGCCACCATGGTGTGCACGCTCTCACTTTCACACACATGGGGAGAGCAGAGATCTATTAAAGCACTTGAGTAGCAAGGTAGATCTACTTGATTACAAAGCTCATGATCACAATATGAACATGCATAGAGAGAGAGATGAACACATAGCTACCGATAGAGCCCTTAGCCTCGAGGAAGAACTAGTCCCTCATCATCATGGGAATCAGCAACAGCGATGGAGATGGTGGTGGAGATCGATGGAGATGGCTCCGAGAGCACTTCCCTGTCCCGGCAGGGTGCCGGAACAGAGACTTTCTGTCCCCTGAATCTCCCCTTCGGTGGCAGCGGTGCTACGGAACTTTTCGTGGCTGAAGGCTTGATTCTTTAGGGTTTTTGCATCGGGAGGCATCTTATAGGCGAAGAGGCAAGGTTGGTGGGCGGCCAGGGGGGCCACACCATGCCCTGGCGTAACCAAGGGGACCCGTGCCTAGGGGTGCTTTGGCCGCCCTCTGGCCCCTCTCCGTCTCGTCTTCTGGCTCTGTGAGTCTTCCGGTAAAATATCGACTTTGGCTTTTGTCCGGTCCAATTCGGAGAATATTCATTTTCTGACTTTCCTGGAACCAAAAACAGTAGAAAACAGGCAACTGGCACTGTGGCATCTTGTTAATAGGTTAGTCCAAGAAAGTGTATAAAAGTACTCCAAAGTGTGGACAAAACATAAGAAAGTAGATAAAACCAAGCATGGAACATCAAAAATTATGGATACGTTTGCAACGTATCAACATCCCCAAGCTTAACTCCTGCTCGTCCTCGAGTAGGTAAGTGATAAAAAGAAAGAATATTTTTTGAGGTGACATGCACCATCATATACTTGATCAAGGTGTTTGTAAAACATGGATAGCTGGGATCATAGTACTTCAATCATAACATGAAAGATAAAGTTCTAGCAATAAGACAAAGCAACTATGTTGCAACATGAAAAGGCACAAACAAAAGATTCATGAATAACAATGCTTTGCAAGACGTTTGTTTGTTTCACATAAAGAAAACATAGCATAGTGGCATTCAGCTTGTCCCTGATAGAGTAGCAAACATAGATGCATATGACACCTTCAAAGTTCATAAGAGTGACTAGATACAAATAGTTTAAGAACAAGCAATATCAAAATTGTGCATCAATCAACAAGTCTTGGGACAATGCACATAGAACTAAGAATGGCCACTATGCTCTCAAAATAGGTGCATAAAGATAGAAGGTGGAGATTCAACATAAAAGTAAAAGAAAGGCCTTCATAGAAGGAAGTAGAGATTCAAGTCTCATAAAGAGCTTCCAAAATTATGGTACTTTTTAGCTTTCAGCTCTCATTGCCCCTATCATAAGCATCTTGAAGTGATTAAGGTTAAAGTGAACAAACTATGGAGTATATGCTTGACAAAGTATAAGTTGGAAATCTCATGTCCCTTGAATACGAGGGCCGCTCCTCATGCTTCTCAAGTTTAGTTACCGGTAAGTTCTTGTCATAGTAAGTACATGTGTATCATAGAGAACCGCCAACGGGGTACCCCTTGCCCGATGATACGGAAGAATCCCCATATCAAAATGACAAGGCAAGTAGACAACGAGCATCTCAGCAATCTTCTTATTTACCATGTGAAAATGGTGCTTTTTTCTCTCTTTCCTATTTTCTCATATCTCTTTTTTATTTTCTTTTTCTCAATCTCTATCTCTTTTTTTATAAGAAGAATGCTTCATAGACAGCTCATTATGGTTACACTGCAGGTTTCCACCATGACAACATGGATTAGACCGGCGGCCCAGGCGTTTCTCTAACACACATACATAACTCCATGGACTTACAATCTCCCCTTTCATTTCACACCGACGACATCCATAGACAAAAGAGCATGATATCAACTAGGTACAAAGTACAAGTGCAATGTTGAAAGCGTTCCCCATGACAACATGGTTCTGCTAATCCCCAACATATAAGTGCAAGCATATACAACATGGATTACCCAATGGTTCAAGTTTATTAAGGGCAAGAAATGTAAAGTGTGCCATCAAGTTCGTGAGAGCTTTAATCACTAGTTTTCTCATAACAAGTTTAATTCGGAAGGTAGATAAAAACATGAATATACTTGGAATAGCAAATGATAATAGGTAGATATGGTGGACTCTTTGGAATAACTTGGTTTTAGGAGTTGGATGCATGAGTGGAATTCATACTTGGTTATGGAGGCTAGCAAAAGACTGGGAGCGACCAACTAAGAGAGCAATAATGGCCATAATCATGCAGAGCGACAAAACGTCATTAATCAAAGCATAAAGTGATACTAGAAGTTGAAAACTAAAGGATCATAAAGGCTTATGGTGACTTGGGATAGTCATAACATGGTGTGAGCATGCGCCAACTCAACCTAAATAAAGCATCAAAGGGGAATACCACAATACTATGCTTTAATATGCTAAAACAACGCATGATACTTTCCAGGCACATTAAGCAATCTCAATTGTTTATAACAAGTCATGCTACATGAAAAATCACTAAGCATAAATCCAAAACAATATCAAGCATGGCATGAGAAAGCATAGGCCACAGTTAAAAACAAGCTCTCTTACCACTTAAGCATGAACTTTTCCTATTCTTTTCCAATCCAAACCAAACTATTTGAATACCAATGTACGAAAGAGGGGGTCCAACCAATTTATTCAAGCAAACTAAGAAAACCAAGCAAATGAAAAACCAAAAACAAAAACGAAAAAGAAGACGCTACAAGAACAACACAACTGTGCATGAAACAATAAAAATGAAGTGTTTGGAAGAAACCTGGGATTTTTATTGATGAAGAAGGGCATGTCTTGGGCATCCCCAAGCTTTGACGCTTGTACTTCTTGGATATTTCTTGGGGTGACATAGGTGGCATCCCCAAGCTTGAGCTTTAGTCCATTCTTCATCTCATTACATCATTCTCTCCATACACCTGAAATTTTTCCTTCATACATAACTTCACACAATCTTTATTAACAACATTAGTGCACTCAAGATAATAAGTCTTTGGGTTCAGTTTCAACACCAATAAAACTTCCATTAAAACACAAGCTACTGTAGCACTTCCCTCAAAAAGCTCAATTCCCCAAAAAGAACCCAAAAAGGAATCAACAAGAAGCAAATGCAAATAATGGCAGAAATCTGTCAAAACAGACCAGCAGGTAAAAACCAATTTTATCGAAGACCTTCTGTAGCTCAAATCGAAAAGTGTTGAACTAACGGAAGTTAGATAACAACCTGCGGCAGAAGAAAAAAAATGCACGCCTCAAAAAGACGTACAGAGATTTTACACGAATTTTTATAGTGAAGCACAAAAATCTGTTTCGGGACAATAACTGTTGGGGGGATACCCCCGGGTAGGGTCACGCCAGGGTATAAAGGCTGAGTTAGCCGAGGTTCTCCAAGGCCAAAGCGGATGCTGGCCGAGTCATCTCAAGGCAGGACGAATCACAGAGTAACCCGGACCAGGAGATGTCCACCTAACTGGGTCTCAACCGACTTAAGCCGTAAGTCGGATAGATGAATCTAACTTGTATATAGGAACAGGTGTGGCTGGATCAACTATGTACGATCCGGGTCATATCAAGCTTGTAGGAGAAGGAAGGTATCTCGCTGGTCAAAGGTGACCCCTGTACGTAGAGCGTGAGCGAAGCGGACAGAGGCAGGACCACCGAGGCGTGGACGACAAAGGTGACGATGCCAATGTCGGCTGACGCGGGCGCCGCAGAGGCTCACGTAGCCTCTGCATGGGTGACGTGGGGGAAAAGTGACCCGGTCGGCTTACTATTTTGGGAAGAGGCATATTCTCTGGAATATGCCTCCACGTATGCCCTAACTAGAGACCTAGCCATCCCTATATAAGGAGGGCTAGGGCCTCTATAGAAGGGGTTGAGTTTTACAGGGTTAGTCTTTAGAGGCTATGTTCTACTAGCGAGTGACTGAGAGCTATCTAGTGGTGAGAGTAAGAGAGTTCTTCTTCCTCCTCTCCCCAATACAGCTCAAGGAGCACTTGTAAACCTTGGAAGTGAATTGAATACAAAGCTACTGCGTGTGGAATCACCACACTATCCCTCCCTGGATTTCCCTAGTGCATTTAGTCCCCACCTTTAGCCTATCCATGGCATCTGCCGTGACACCACCACGATAGTTGGCGCCCACCATGGGGCTAGCGGCACTAGGAGGGGTTAAGATCCGGACGTGAAACCTCATTGGCACTGGCGAACGCATCGTCTCCGGGCTCGTTCAGCGCTTTGGAGGGCTGGACTTTGTCAGCGACAACGCTGGCTGCTTCGGCAAGCGTCCTCTTCCGCGCAACGGCCTCTTCGTCAAGCTCGGCGTGCACAAGGTCTACGTTGCTGTCGATGTGTCGTGCGTTCACCCGCGACATGTCATTGAAGGAGGCGATCCACCCCTTAGCGTGGTTCACGGGGCGCGTATCACTCGCTCCCCGGACCGTGCCGAGGTGATGATGACTACGCCAGGTGCAGGCGGAAGAAAGGATCCGGCACCAGATCCGGAGGTAACGCCTAAGGCACCGAGGAAAGGTAGAGGTCCTCCACTAGAGAGGCCAGAGAATGTGCTGCGGGAAGCGATGGATAGCTTGGCAAACCCTGTAGCAGCAGTGGTAGATCCGGCTCAGGCACAGGCCGAGCTAGAGGAAACTAGGCAAAAAATTCTAGAGGGTGCGAAAAAGATAGCCGCGGATCAGTAGTCGTTGAACATGACACTGCGTGAGTACGCAAAGGCAAATAAAGTAGATGCTGTGAAAGTAAAAACCTCAGGGAGAAACCTCATGAGTGAAATGAACAAAGAGGGTGATACTAGGATTGAGGAATCTGAGAACTGTTTGTCCGTGGGGCTGCCGAAGTATAGTACCCCAGCGAAAAACCTCAGGGCAGCAGATGCAGCTGCATCCGAGTTAGAAGGTCTGACGGGTGAAGCCCGCCAAAGACAGCAAGATAGGGTCAATGAGTTGGTTCGGATCACGAATAGGCAAAATGAGGAATTGCTCAGGGCTAACCCGGAGAGAGCTGGGGCCTCCAAAATTGTCCATTCGGCGATGGGTAACCCGGAGAAATCCGCTGGAGCTGCATCGTCTCCTCATGGTGGTCCTAGGAGAGAAGAGGTAGTAACCTCGGCGAGAAGAAACAAACAGATCATCCCATATGACCCGGCAAGGGCAGGGAAAGGAAAAGAAGTGCAGAGAAATGAAGATCGAAGAAGTGTGAGCCGAGGTGAAGCTGGCCGATTTAACCGCGACCAAGGCAATGCCGGTCAAGGAATTGCTATAAACGGCAATGCCGAACAACATAACTCGGCAGGAGCAGGACAACCGCAGCAGCGGTATATACCAAGGCAAAAGCAAAGTGCCGGCCGAGGTATGCAACAGAGAGGTGCTCCAAGAGAGCAAGACCGGTATAATGATGGTGATTCGGAAATGGTGAGCACAGGATACCCAAGGCCGGACTATCATGTAATAGGGTCAAGATTGGGAAGCAGGGATTTGATGCCTGACGATGCCAGATTAAAACTGGATCGGCTGTATAGGTCGGAGCAGATTGAATGTCAAGGTCCCCTGGGTCCTGCATGTTTTGGGCCCCGGATCATGAAGGAACCTCCAATACCTAACTTCTAGCTACCTAGAGGCACTAAGACATATGACGACAGTACTAAGCCGGAAGATTGGTTGATTAACTATGCTACAGCTGTAAAAAATTCAACAGGCAACTTGAGATGGGCTGTGAGATACGTACCCTAGATGTTGGAGGGGCCAGCGAGGGTATGGCTAAACAATTTGCCGCCCGGAAGTATTAACTGCTGGATTGATTTTTAGGAAATGTTTATCAGCAATTTCTCAAGTACGTATCAGAGGCCAAATAGGCCACAAACCCTAGCAATGTGTAAGCAGAGACCGAATGAAACAGACCGGGAGTTCCTGACCCGGTGGTGTACCGTGCGAAACTCCTGTGAGGGTGTGATTGAGTCACAGGCCATAGCATGGTTTGTGCAAGGATGCAGATATGCGAGCATGTTGTGGCAAAGATTACAAAGGGATATGGCAACTACGTTGGCAGAGACAATCCGGATTGCTCATTCGTATGGTTTGGGTGATCCGACTCAACCCAGGCTTGTGTCAAACGAGTGAAATGAGGAGTACTACCAGAGAGATGGAGCCGGGTCATCCCAGAGGAATGACTACCGAGGCAAGAGAAGAGATGATAGACCAGATTACTGGTACAGTTTGCAACAAGTTGCTGCTGTGAATCAAGATCAGCCCGGAGCAGGGGGCAACCAACGTCAGAAAACTGGGGGGCAACAATGGACGCCAAGGAATGATGGAAAGAGAACTTGGACGCCAGAGCAGAAGAAACAGTGGAAAGAAAAGAAGGACCGTTCGAGGTATACTTATGAGTCGATGCTGGATCAGCCGTGTAAATTTCACACGCCAAATCCAAGTAACCCAGCGGGTCATACAACAAGGCAGTGTGAGTGGATGCGTAAGATAGAACAAGGTGGTTTGGGGAATGCTCAGGCACCTCAGAATGATCAACCTTGGCAGGAGTTACCCCGGCAGCAATTGCTCTTTGGAGCAAACACACAACAGTTAATGTTGCCACCCCCTCCGCCGAGGTATGACAACCATGAGAGAAGGGATGCAGTGCATCAAGTGGAAGACCAGCATCAACCGGATCAGAGGTACCCCGAAAACGAGGGGAGGAATGAGTACATAGAGCATCATCAGAGTTACTGTGTGTTTACCACTGAGGAAACTGATAGAAAGAGCTTGTAGCGCCGACACATGGAGGTGAATGCGGTAATGCCAGCAGTGACGAGGTATATGCCTTGGTCGGACCAGGAAATTACCTGGAGCATCAAAGATCATCCCAAGCTTATGCCAAGTCCTGGTTCGTATGCGCTAGTGCTGGATCCGACATTCATCGGGCCTAACATCAATGTGAGATTCTCTAAGGTACTGATTGATAATGGCAGTAGCATCAACATCATGTATGCGGATACGATGCGCAAGTTAGGTATCTCGGAGAACATGCTTCATGCTACAAGGACAACTTTCCATGGCATTGTGCCAGACATTTCTTGTGAGCCCATAGGCAAGGTCCGGGTTGACGTATTGTTCGGCACGCGAGATAACTGTCGAACTGAGAATTTGGAGTTTGAAGTGGTGAACATAGAAAGTGCGTATCACGCGTTACTCGGAAGACCAGCACTGAACAAGTTCATGGCAAGCTGCCACATCAGTTATCTGAAGATGAAGCTGCCCGGGCCAAATGGAGTGATTACCATTGCGGGAGATTTCCGACGTTCCATTGAGTGTGCGTCAGCCGGGTCTAACCTAGCCGAGTCACTCGTGATTGCGCAAGAAAAAAGGAAGATACAAGAGGTGGCGACATTGGCTCAGTCTGCGCAGCAATATATGCCAACGTTGAGTAATCCGCATGGTAGTGTCTCATTCCAAGCCACAAAGGATACCAAGAAAGTGTCTATTGATGATATGTTCCCAGAGCGCACCGTAACAATTGGTGCCGGGTTAAATGATAAATAGGAAAGCGAGCTCGTCAGCTTCCTCCGTGTGAATCGAGATATTTTTGCTTGGTCCACATAGGACTTGCAAGGTGTTCCGAGGGAGTTGGCCGAGCACTCTTTGAATGTGAGACCCGGAGCAAGGCCGGTGAAGCAACCTCTCCGCCGCTTCGCCGAGGATAGGAGAAAGTTGATTGGATATGAGATAGCTCGGTTACTAGCAGTAGGATTTATCATGGAAGTTCTTTACCCGGATTGGCTATCTAATCTGGTGCTGGTGGAGAAGAAGAAGGATGATCCGATTGTGGCAGTGGTTTGGCGTATGTGTATCGATTACACGAACCTTAATAAGGCGTGTCCAAAAGATCCATTTCCACTGCCAAGGATAGATTAGGTCATAGACTCAACTGCTGGATGTGAACTGTTGTCATTCATTGATGCATATTCTGGTTTCCACCAGATACCTCTGAATCCGGATGATCAAATAAAGACTGCATCACCCCGTATGGGGCTTATTGCTATCGCACCATGCCATTTGGTTTACATAATGCAGGGGCAACGTACCAAAGATGTATGCAGAAATGTTTGCACGACCAAATAGGTCAAAATGTACAGGTGTATGTGGATGATGTGGTTATCAAGACCAAGGAAAGAAAAACGCTCCTTGACGATATCAGGTAGACGTTCGCGAACCTAAGGAGGTTCCGGATGAAGCTTAACCCGGAAAAATGTACCTTCGGTGTCCCGGCTAGAAAATTACTCGGATTCCTTGTCTCCAGCCGAGGTATCAAAGTCAATCCAACTAAAATCCGTTCCATAGAGCGAATGGAACTGCCGAAGTGTCTTAACGATGTCCAGAAGTTCACTGGTTGCCTGGCATTGTTAAGTCGGTTTGTGTGTCGGTTGGGAGAAAAGGCATTGCCTCTCTATCAACTCATGAAAACGTTGGACAAGTTCATTTGGACGCCGCAGGCCAATGAAGCCTTTATCCAATTAAAGAAAATGTTAGCCACTGCACCAGTGTTAGCCTCTCCACTATCAAAGGAGCCAATGTTGCTCTATATAGCCGCAACCAACCGAGTTGTAAGTGCAGTAATTGTGGTAGAGCGCGACGAAGAGGGTAAGTCAGTGCAAAGGCCGGTGTATTATCTGAGCAAGGTATTATCAGCCTCAAAGCAAAATTATCCGCACTATCAGAAAGTGGCGTATGGAGTGTATATTTCGGCAAAGAAGCTAAAGCATTATTTTGAGGAGCACCCTATCAAAGTAATATGTGAAGCTCCCATATCTGAGATAATGAGTAACAAGGATGCAAGTGGCAGAATTGCAAAATGGGCAATTGAACTAGCTCCCTATGCGCACAATATGACAGAAGAGAAGCAATCAAGTCTCAGGCTGTGGCCGACTTTTTCGTGGACTGGGCCGAGGTGCAATATGAACCACTGCTACTAGATCCGAACTACTAGAGAATGCACTTTGATGGGTCAAAAACAAAAACCAGGTTAGGCGCCGGAGTTGTGCTTACCTCGCCAAAGAATGACCAGTTGAAGTATGTGCTGCAAATCCATTTCGCAGCATCAAATAATGTCGCCGAATATGAAGCACTTGTGCATGGGCTCAAAGTGGCAAAAGAAATTGGGATACGTCGGATCCAATGCTTTGGCGACTCAGATTTGGTAGTTCAGCAAGTGTCGGGGCTGTGGGACGCTCTTGATCCAAACATGGCACTATACAGATTCCATGTGCAGAAGATATCTGGTTATTTTGAGGGATGCAAATTTCGCCATGTACCTCAGGTTGAAAATGGGGCTGCCGACGTATTGTCGAAGCTTGGATCAACCCGACAAGCAATTCCATCGGGTGTAGCATTAGAACACCTTAGAAAACCATCCATCAGACCGTCCCCAGAAATCGACTCAATCTACGTCCCGGAGGATCCGGAGTCCGGAGCTGCGCCCATGGACATTGACATGGGAGGTGGTGCACGAAACCCGGGGACTGCCTCAGCCGACTCGGGGACTGCCTCGGCAAACCCGGGGACTGCTTCGCAAGACCCGGGGACTGCTCAGCGTGATCCGGTTGAAGTTATGCCGGTGGATCAGATGGAAATTGATGAGGATGTGTTCCCTGTACGAGCAATACCAGCTTGGGCACTACCTATATTTCAATTCCTGAAAGATGGAACTTTACCCACTAAGGAGGTGCTATCTAGGCAAACTTAGAGGAGAGCAAAGGCATACACAATCATCAATTCCGAGCTATACAAAAGGAGTGTGACCAATGTCCTCCAGTGATGCGTTGACCCGGAAGAAGGGATTGACATCCTCCGAGATATACATCAAGGGGAATGTGGGCATCATGCCTCGTCCAGAGCCTTGGTAGCAAAAGCTTTCTGGCATGGATTCTACTGGCCAAGTGCATTAGAACAAGCAGACGATTTGGTAAGAAAATGCAATGGTTGTCAGAGGTATGCTACCAAGACACATATGCCAGTGTCGGAGCTCAAGACCATACAAATTACATGGCCATTTGCCGTATGGTGCTTGGATATGGTTGGCCCATTTAAACCAGCAAGGGGAAACATGACCCACATCCTAGTCATGGTTGACAAATTTACAAAGTGGATTGAAGTAAAGCCAATAAGAAAATGTGATGGAGCTACGGCCGTGACATTTCTCAAAGACATTATTCTGAGATACGGTTATCCTCACAGTATCATAACTGATAATGGCACAAATTTTGCTGAAGGAGCATTTGCACGATTCTGTCGAGATAAGAAGATCCGGCTGGACGTTGCCTCGGTAGCCCACCCCGCATCAAACGGACAAGTGGAAAGATCCAACAGATTAGTATTATCCGGGATAAAACCCCGGCTCATTGAGCCGCTGCAAAGATTAGCGGGGTGCTGGATAGAAGAACTACCAGCGGTATTGTGGAGTTTAAGAACAACTCCGAATCGATCAACAGGCTATACTCCATTCTTTCTGGTATATGGGGCAGAAGCTGTATTACCAGCCGACATAGAGCATGACTCGCCTAGGGTCACCCAATACACAGAAGCCGAAGTGCAAGAAGCCCGGCAAAATGATGTTGATCTGCTGGAAGAAGCGAGAGAATTGGCATTGTCCAGATCCGCCATATATTAGCAAAATCTCCGACGCTATCATAGCCGGAAAGTAAACCCCCGAGTCTTCTGGGAAGGTGATCTGGTACTCCGGTTGGTACAACGTACTGCTGGCATGCATAAGTTATCCACCCATGGGAAGGGCCATTCATTGTGAGCAAAGCATTGCACAATGATTCTTACTATCTTATCGATGCAAAACCACAGGAAAATAACAAGACGGATAGGTCCGGCGAGGAATCTAAGCGTCCATGGAATGTAGCTCTACTTCGTCCTTTCTACACTTAGTAGAGAAGTGTATGTATCCGAGTCTCTCATATGTCGGTATGTATGCCGACAATGAGCTTATCAATGAAATGTTGGCACCTCGAGCAGTAACTCGGGGACTACCTTAATAATGATTATTGTCTTCTGTATTTAGACGTCGGCTGGCGTAAGTTGTTCTTCTTAGGCCGGATTAGTAATGTGTGAGCACCAAGAACCCAACTCTTTGACTTGCTGTTGTCCAACAAGAATTGGCTTCATGGCAAGCAAGAGAACAAGTTTGGAATTGCGTAGCACATGAAAAACGACTAAGAAAAGGAACTTAATCGAGCCGACATTTGTTTTTCGGACTAACCTTGTGTTTACTTTCGAACTATTATGCTGAATTATTTTGAGCTAAGCCTAAAAGTTTCCAAGTATTGTTAAGACAATTTTTGAACCTTGGATTCGTAAGTCGTAAAACCGAATCAAGGTAGACACGAGCCGAGCCAAAAGATTGGATGAACAAGAAAATGAAACTCGGGGACTACGCCCAAGTTAATCCGGCATAAAAACTTAGTAGAAAAATATCACTTGTGTACTTGATAGAATTCCACCCGGCATACCGGGGATCTGATAAACTTTAAAGTTTTTTCACTCAAGGAGCAGCAGGAAGAGGAAGTTCGGCGTCATCTTTCCTTTCTTCGATGTCCGAGGCATCGTCCTCTTCGTCCTCATCTGAGCCATCTTCAACGTTTTCAGCGTTTTCATCACCCGCGCCACCAAGGAAGCTTGGACCCTCATTCCATTCATGAATGGGGGCATATTCGATGAGGCTATGGGCGCAAGCCTTGCGCCGAGCTATCCACTCCGGGTCACTGGACCATTTGGATCCGGTACGCATGCGTGCTAGGAGGTTGAGGTCGATCTTCTCGTACCACGTAAGAACGTAGTGGAGAACGGTCTCAGCTCCGGCACGTCCAGCGCATTCCCTCCAAAGGTCGAGCTGGGTCTCGCATTCCATCAACTTATCAACAAGAACTGCGGTCCCCTCCGGAGTATCATCGGCAGGCCAAAAGGTGTTGAAGATTCGGACTGCCACGTCAAGGATAGCCTTGCCATAGTTCTTCACGATTTCCACGCGAGAAGACAAGCTGACTAACAGGTCCTCCATGTCATAGGGAATCTCTTCAGCGTTAGGAGCAATGGGGGTACCCCTCTCTCGGCGGAACTTAGCAACAACGGTGCTCGCAATGGCATTGCCCTCTGGAAATTTGCCTAAAAACAAGACAAGAGAAGCAGGTAAAGAAAAGACATGTGAAGTAACCTAGAGAAATATGCTGGATGAGAGAAAGGAACTTACGTGAAATATGGCTGTGGATCTGGGTCAACTCCTTGGTACAGTCATCATGCCTTTTGCGAAGCTGCACAAGTTCAGCATTCGCCGACTCAAGTTTGACGTCGGCCTCCTGGAGAAGTTCTCGGTCCTTGGCGATCTGGAGGTTGAGGTGCTCGCGCTCTTCAGTGAAGTCCTGGCCAGCCTTTTGAAGCTCGGATTAGTGCTGCGCTTTCAATTTCTTCATGTTTGCCTTGAGCTTGGTGATCTCATCATCCTTGGTTCGGAGGAGGGCAAGCTCATCGTCTTTCTTTTTAAATTCGGCCTGATGCTGCCCTGCTTGTTCGAGAAAATGCAACATCATATTAGGCACGGGCACACTATCTTCAAGAGATGCTGAAATAGTTTGTTGACCCGGCAAAGTCGAGGTATGAATATTTGCCGAGCCAGGGAGAAAAGGAGATAGAAAGCATAGCAGAGCTGAGCCAAAAGACTTACCCTTGATCTGGTCCAGGTTTTTCCTCATGATGATGATCTCAGCTTCCACCTCAGCTGCGAAATCTGAATGTTGTATTAGTTCGACGGAAAAAGAGGAAGAAAACACGGAAAAATGCCAAGGAAGAAACTTACCCCTTTTATCATGTTCGGCGATGAGCATAGTATGCTTTGCACGCAGCATTTTGTGAGTGTCCAGGAGACAGTGAAATTTAGCGCTCCGGCGGTTGGTGGTCACCTGAAAAGAGTACAAAAATATAGCTTAGTCCTGTGCATATTTGAAGTGTACAAAATCCGGGCCAAGTGGAACTTAACCCGGCTCTAGGTGTGTGCATATTCGAAGTGTACAAAATCCGGGCCAAGTGGAACTTAACCCGGCTCTAGGTGTGTGCATATTCGAAGTGTACAAAATCCAGGCCAAGTGGAACTTAACCCGGCTCTAGGTGTGTGCATATTCGAAGTGTACACAATTCGGGCCAAGTGGAACTTAACCCGGCTCTAGGTGTGTGCATCTCCGAAGTATACAAAATCCGGGCCAAGTGGAATTTAACCCGGCTCTAGGTATGTGCATATTCGAAGTATACAAAATCCAGGCCAAGTGGAACTTAACCTGGCTCTAGGTGTGTGCATATTCGAAGTATACAAAATCTGGACCAAGTGGAACTTAACCCGGCTCTAGATGTGTTCATATCCGAAGTGTACAAAATCCGGGCCAAGTAGAACTTAACCCGGCTCTAGGTGTGTGCATATTCGAAGTATACAAAATCCGGGCCAAGTGGATCTTAACCCGGCTCTAGGTGTGTGCATATTCGAAGTTATCAAGGAGCTACGTTAGTTTTCTAAGGAGCATCCGGCCGAGTAACAAGTTACTCCCCCGGAGGCTCGGGGACTAATGGTTATATCACTAATATCTACAACATGCTAAGGAAAAGGTGAAGTAACATACCTCCATCATCCGACCCGCGAGGTTAATTGCCTTAGCGGCTGTGTTCATTTGAGCAGCAAACTCGGCGGGACCGAACTTCTCCAGGAGATCCTCATTATGGACGAACTCCGCCTTGCTCCAGTTATTTACAAACTCGATCAAGGTCGGAGGGTATCGTTCTCCGCTGAGCATGTGGGGCGCCACCAAACCCTTGGCATGCGCCTCCCTCCTCTCAACCTGGGCAAGGGCCGGGCTGGTGTGCAAAACAAGTTGCGCGTCAGCTGGCTCGGCAGGGGCGTCCTTCGATGGTGGAGTTTTCTTCGAAAGCATGGACGCGAGTGTGCGCTGTCTAGCCTCGATGGACGTTGCCCTGGTGGCGTCAGGGGCCTTCTTGCCCTTAGGTTGCTGCTGAGAAGTGGAAGTTGTTGCAGCAGATTTACCCTTGGGAGCTGCCTTGGTGCTTTCTCGCCGAGACTGAGAAGCCTCGGACGAGGCAGAGGGGCTTGGTGTTGCTGCTGTTGCTTTTGCTACTAGTGCTGGAGTTGGTGCTGGTGCTGGTTTCTTCTTTGGTGGAGGTGCTGAGGGAACCTCGGTGGTAGCTGGATGCGGTGGAGCCAAAGTAGTGGTTGCCGCTGCCTCGGTAGAGCCAGTCTCCCCTGCTCCAAGGTTGCCCTCCTCTTGACGAGGTGGGCTAGAACCCGGAGCAGCCGCTAAACCCTCTGAAATGGGGCTCAGTGGGCATGAATCGTCGCCACGAGGGGGAGAAGGGCTGTGCCGGAGTGGCGAGGCAATGCCGAACCCACTCTATGGGACCTCCACCGCGGCCCTGCCGAATCAAACATTGTCGGATGAGAAACTATAACAATAGAAGAACAAGTAAATGGCAAAGGGAAAAGAGGCTTACTCATCCGAGGTCAGGGGCTCCTTGGGCTTCCGAGCCCTTCGTGCTGTGGCCTTGGTTGCAGGCTTGGTGGCAGTTTTGTCCCCGGACTTCTTTCGCCTTTTGGTTGGCTGAGAAGGTCCGGAGGAAGAAGTTGATGCGGCTCCCCTTTCTTCTTCGGCGCGACCGGAACAGGATCACCCACGGCAAGGGGAGGGTCCTCATGGATCTGCCCACCAGGGTTAGCTGATGCCGGAAAAGCATAAGAAAGGGGGACAACGTCAAATGCTTCCATCACCTCAACATCTGAATCATCTTCATCGTCGGGCCAATCTCTAATAGAAGAGAGTTTACCGGTGGGTCGCTTGGTCGCATCGGCCATATGAAGGAACATCTCCTGGTCCGGTTCCTCCTCGTCCGAGGTATCCCGGTCAAGCGCCCATTTGAGAGAAGGCTCGGTGCCATCCTCGATGGTTTGCTGAAGAAACATCTAAGAGAAAGAAAAGGCAACAAGATTAAAACCAACAACAAATAACGACATATGATTTAACTCGGAAAAAGTTTGGGGCACGAGACTTACCGAAGGAGGAAGCCTATCTCGGCAAAAGTGTTCCATTCCCCACGTCCACTCAGAGGAGAAGTCCTTGTGGGTGGTGAAGAGGGCCTTGACCCGACGGTAGATCTCTGTGTTGCTCAACTCGAAAGACGAGGTCCGGTTGGGGTCACGGCCCCAGCTCATGTGACAGACTTTGTGTGTGCGCTTCTGGAGGGGGGAGATCCGGTTGCGCACGAACGTAATCATGGCATCCTCATTGCGCAATCCGAGATCCTTCAACTCCTGGAACCGCTTGTTGACATGGTTCGCTAGGACGGTGGGCTTCTTGGGGACCACGTCCCACAGATCTAGATTGGGAGGACCCGGAGCGTAAGGCCGCAGCCGGATCAGATCCTCAGTAGTGTTGTTCCAGACATAGAAGAAAGTCCGGGCCCATCCCTTGCAAGAGTCCAGCCTAGTGACTCGGGGGAAGACGGACAGTCTCCGGGGAGAAATTGACGCAACACCGAACTGCGTGAGCTGCTTGTCCTCCGGGTCAAGCTGGATGTTCGGAATCACGTTCCGGCGGAGGCCAAAGAACCGGATCCAGAGCTCCTTCATGGGCCACAGTCCGGCATAACCTTCGATGGTGGAGGCAAAGGCAGAGAGAGAAGTGATGGCATTAGCCAAAAGATGGTGCGGCTGGAGCTCGTATGTGTTTAGCCAGTCATGGAAAAATTCAGTGACTGGGAGACCAAATCCGCATTGAAAATGAGAAAGGAACACCACATACTCACCCGGATTGGGTGAGGGGGCAAGCTCGGCGGAAGCGAGGCGTGCAATGACGCCCTCCGGGATGCGCCTGGTGTGATAGAGCCAATCCAGGCTGTCCTAGCAGACCCAAGATCCAGCCCATGCGCCGCGGTCAGCGGTCATTGCGTCTTATTCCATCTCCTGCTCGGCGATGGTGAGCTCTTCTTCTGTCATCTCGAGGTCATTGTCCTCACTGGCGCTAGTGGCAGTGGGTGGCAGTGGCCTAGACTGGCAGCGACCCGTGGCGGAAGAGATGCGCGGAGGCGGCAGCGACATTGGTGCATGTGGAGGCAGCGCAGCGGCGACGCAGCTGCTCAGGTGCGGCGGCGGTGCTGTCGATGGAGAAGGAGAGGAAAAGGCAAAGGCAGAGGGGCGCGGGAGCGGGGAAATGACCCAAGGGGCACGCCCCTCCCCTATTTAACCACCCCCGTAAGGGGTAGTGGGATCGCATTTCGCGGGCGGGCCACATCGTGTGGCCGTGTATAACCCGGATTGACCAATCAGCGATGAGCCACACGAAGGACCACAGGGCGTAGCGGATCCCATGACGCGACGCAGTGATATAGTTAACGAGGAGGCAGGTGTGACGTAACGTGCAGACAGTAACTCCTGACAATAACTGCGGCGGTTACTGTTGCTGGCCCTTAAAATGAGGCAAGCTAATGATTAGCCTCCACGTGGGGAAGCGTACGAGAGAAGGAAGAATGACCCGGATGAGAATGTGGAAACCCGGCCAGCAAGTGAAAACTTGGAATGTGCCAAGGGAAAGTAAACCCATGGAATCCGAGATAAGGAGGTAACTCGGAAAAGGAACTCAAAGCTTAGTGAAATTGAACCTGCTGTGGCCTTAGCGGCCAAGGAAGCTAAGACCGCACCAGCTTCGGGGACTAATGTTGGGGGGATACCCCCGGGTAGGGTCACGCCGGGGTATAAAGGCCGAGTTAGCCGAGGTTCGGCAAGGCCAAAGCGGATGCTGGCCGAGTCATCTCAAGGCAGGCCGAATCACGGAGTAACCCAGACCAGGGGATGTCCACCTAACTGGGTCTCAACCGACTTAAGCCGTAAGTCGGATAGATGAATCTAACTTGTATACAGGAACAAGTGTGGCCGGATCAACTATGTGCGATCTGGGTCATATCAAGCTTGTAGGAGAAGGAAGGTATCTCGCTGGTCAAAGGTGACCCCTGTATGCAGAGCGTGAGTGAAGCGGACAGAGGCAGGACCACCGAGGCGTGGCAGACAAAGGTGACGATGCCAATGTCGGCTGACGCAGGCGCCGTAGAGGCTCACGTAGCCTCTGCATGGGTGACGCGGGGGAAAAGTGACCCGGTCGGCTTACTATTTTGGGAAGAGGCATATTCTCTGGAATATGCCTCCACGTATGCCCTAACTGGAGACCTAGCCATCCCTATATAAGGAGGGCTAGGGCCTCTGTAGAAGGGGCTGAGTTTTATAGGGTTAGTCTTTAGAGGCTATGTTCTACTAGCAAGTGACTGAGAGCTAGCTAGTGGTGAGAGTAAGAGAGTTCTTCTTCCTCCTCTCCCCAATACAGCTCAAGCAGCACTTGTAAACCTTGGAAATGAATTGAATACAAAGCTACTGCGTGTGGAATCACCACACTATCCCTCCCTGGATTCCCCTAGTGCATTTAGTCCCCACCTTTAGCCTATCCATGGCATCTGCCGTGACACCACCACGACAGTAACTTTCCCAAGCATTACTTCTCTCTCATTAGAGGTTACTCTTGGCACAAAAAGCAAATAAAAAGGATAAGGAGAGGTTATTACTGAAGCAATAACTTCCAAGACTCAACTAAAACTTTTGGGTTATCTCCCAATAAGTACTTTTGTTTAATGCCTTTAAGTTAGGCATGATAGTTTGAGAAGATGCTCACATAAGAAATATGAATTTAAGTAAAAGAGAGCATAAAGAAGCAAATTCAAAGCACATTTCAGAATAACCCACTTCCTATGCATAGGATTCTTGTAAAGAAACAATTCATGAAAGCACAAAGCAACAAGCATAGGAAAGCAAAACAAGTGCAACTTCAAAATTTTCAACATAAAGAGGGGAAACTTAATATTATTGAGATGCATAAAACCATGTTTCCCTCTCTCATAATAACTTTCAGTAGCATCATGAATAAAATTAACAATATAACTATCATATGAAACATTATTATCATGAGCCACATGCATAAAAGAATTAATACTCCCGACATAAACATAGTCATTCTTATTAATTGTAGTGGGAGTAAATTCAACAAAATAGTTATCATTATTATTCTCATCACCATAATCATCAAATATAGGAGGCATGTTGTAATCATAATTAATTTTCTCCTCAATAGTAGGTGGACTGAAAATATCAGATTCATCATTGTAATCATCATATATTGGAGGTTTGGTATCATCATAAGCAATAGAATAGCTATCTTCCAAAGTTGGGGAATTAAAAAGATCATTTTCATCAAAACCAGCTTCCCCAAGCTTAGACTTTTCCATAGCATTAGCAATAATGGTGTTCAAAGAATTCATACTAATAACATTGCTGTTAGCATGCAAATAAAGTTCCATAGGTCTTTTAATTTTCTCTTCAAACACTTCATGTCCTAACTCAAGATAAATACTATAAAGCTCTCTAATTTTGTTGTTGTTTTCGATTAAGCCTAACTAGTGAAAATAAAAACAAGAAACAAAAAGACAAAATTGTAGAATCTAAAGGAAATAACTTCGAGCACTCACACCGGAGGATGTGAGTACCTTTTACCTTACCTCCCCGGCAACGGCGCCAGAAAATAGCTTGATGTCTACGCACTTCTATTCTTGTAGACAGTTGTTGGGCCTCCAAGTGTAGAGCTTTGTAGAACATCAGCAAGTTTCCCTTAAGTGGATTACCCAAGGTTTATCAAACTCAGGGAGGAAGTGGTCAAAGGTATCCCTCTCAAGGAACCCTGCAATCAAGATACAAGAAGTTCTTGTGTCCCCAACACACTCAATACATTTGTCAGGTGTATAGGTGCAATAGTTCGGCGAAGAGATAGTAAAATATAAGTGGTATGGATATAAGACAACGATGCTAGAAAATAGCTTGATGGCATGGAAGAGACTAAAGGCAAACTGAAATAAAGATGGAAGCAAGCTAACATGTAATAGATCTAGTAGAAAACGGTGTTTCAATGCTTAGAAACAAGGCCTAGGGATCATACTTTCACTAGTGAACACTCTCATATAAATATCTTCTCTTTATGATACTACTCTTAACTACTCTCCGGCTGGACACTATAATCCATGGTAGGGCTATAACAACACACCTCAAAGTAAGCCTTTCCCATCTAGATAACCCCACACTGTCACCTTGAGCACTAGATGGTTCCAACAAACACACAACTTCATAAAGACATCCAACTCCAAATATAACTCATAACAAGTATTTGTAATCTCTAGCCTAAGTGCCACCATGGTGTGCACGCTATCACTTTCACGCACATGGGGAGAGCGGAGATCTATTAAAGCACTTGAGTAGCAAGGTAGATCTACTTGATTACAAAGCTCATGATCATAATATGATCATGCATAGAGAGAGAGGGGATTAGCAACAGCGATGGAGATGGTGGTGGAGATCGATGGAGATGGCTCTTGGGGCACTTCCCCTTCCCGACAGGGTGCCGGAACAGAGATTTTCTGTCCCTTGAATTTCCCCTTCGGTGGTGGCGGCACTGTGGAACTTTTCATGGCTGAAGGCTTGATTCTTTATGGTTTTTGCATCGGGAGGCAACTTATAGGTGAAGAGGCAAGGTCGGTGGGCGGACAGGGGGCCCACACCATGCCCTAGCACGGCCAGGGGGACCCGCGCCTAGGGGTGGTTTGGCCGCCCTGTGGCCCTGATGGCCCAAATTATATCGAGCTCGTTGGGGAACCCCAAGAGGAAGGTATGATGAGCACAACAACAAGTTTTCCCTCAGTACGAAACCAAGGTTATCAATCCAGTAGGAGCAAGGAAACAACCCAAAGGTGTAGCTAGATGAACGTTGGCAGGGCGCACTACTGGTGCCAGCAGCAACGTGGAGACCTGCACAACACAACCACATAACTCTGTCCCCAATTTTTGATGAGGTTGTCAATCTCACTAGTTTTGCTGAAAACAAAGGATTATACGTATCGAATGGAAGGAAGTAATAGCTTGCAGAAAGTAAACACAAAGCAGTAAACAGTTTATAGATTGTATGTAAAAGAAAGGACCGGGATCCATAGTTCACTAGAGGTGGCTCTCCTTAAGATAGATAACATGCTGGGTGAACAAATTACAGCGGGGCAATTGACAAACATCGAGAAAGCAATACATGCATATACTAATCATCTTGACTCCTTTGGAACTTGATTGGGCATTACAACATTAGACATAGACCGCCATCCAACTGCATCTATGACTAATAATCCACCTTTAGGTTATCATCCGAACCCCCTCCAGTATTAAGTTGCAAGCAACAGATTATTGCTTTATGAATTGAGTGTAATGTAAACAATACGATTGTTCTATGAACAAAGGATTGTTGTTTTCTCCCTAGTAGCAACAACACATCTAGTACCTTAGAGATTTCTGTCACTTCCCCAGATTACTAGAGGCATGAACCCACTATCGAGCATAAATACTAACTCTTGGAGTTGCTAGCATCTACTTGGCCAAGATAGCTACTAACAACGGAAAGCATGCAAGATCACAAATAACAAAGACGTGATAGAATCAATAATGATTCTGAAATAGCATCTCAATATCCATCGGATCCCCGCAAACACAACATGCAGAATTACAAATAGATGATCTTGATCGTGAACGGAGCTCACAAGATCTAAACATGAAAGCACAAAGGAGGAGAACCAGCCATCTAGCTACTACATGGATCCGTAGTCCAAAGATGAACTACTCACGCATCACACCGGAGGCTTGCATGATGATGAAGAAGGCCTCCAGGGTGAATTCCCCTCTCCGGCAGGGTGCCAGGAAGAGCTTCAGATCCCTCCCGATCTAGGGATGGAGATGACGGCGGCTACAGACTCTTTCGTGGATTTTTGATTGGGTACTTAGGGTTTTCATCCTGAGGGCATCTTATAGGTGGAAGGAGAGGCCGAGGGGGTGTTGGGGTCGGCCAGACGACCCCCTGGCGCGGGCCAGGCCTGGCCGCGCGGCCAGGTGGTGTGGCCGGCCCCTAGCCCTTCTCCGTCTCGTATTCTGGCATCTGATGACTTCCGGAAAAATAGGCACTTTGGCTTTTGTCCCATCCAATTCCGAGAATATTCATTTTCTGACTTTCCTGGAACCAAAAACAGCAGAAAACAGGCAGCTAGCATTGTGGCTCTTGTTAATAGGTTAGTCCAAGAAATCATATGAAAAGTACTCCAAAGTGTGGACAAAACACAAGAAAGTGGATAAAACCAAGCATGGAACATCCAAAATTATAGATACATTTGCAATGTATCAACATCCCCAAGCTTAACTCCTGCTCGTCCTCAAGTAGGTAAGTGATAAAAAGAAAGAATAATTTTTGAGATGACATGCACCATCAAAGACTTGATCAAGGTATTTGTAAAACATTCAAAGCTGGGATCATAGTACTTCTATCATAACAAGAAAGACAAAGTTCTAGCAATAAGATAAAGAAATTATGATGCAACATGAAAAGGCACAAACAAAAGATTCATGAAAAACAATGATTTGCAAGACGTTTGTTTGTTTCACATAAAGAAAACATAGCATAATAGTATTCAGTTTGTCCCTCATAGAGTAGCAAATATAAATGCATAGGACAACTTCAAAGTTCATAAGAGTGACTAGATACAAATAGTTTAAAACAAGCAATATCAAGTTATGCATCAATCAACTAGTCTTGGGACAATGCACATAGAACTAAGAATGGCCACTATGCTCTCAAAGTAGGTGCATAAACTTAGAAGGTGGAGACTCAATATAATGGGGGAAGAAAGGCCTTCACAGAAGGAAGTAGGGATTCAAGTCTCATAAAGAGCTTCCAAAAATTATGGTACTTATAGCTTTCAGCTCTCATTGCCCCTATCATAAGCATCTTGAAGGTGATTAAGGTTAAAGTGATACAACTAAGAGGATATGCTTGACAAGTTATAAACCGAAATCTCATTCCCCTTACTTATGAAGACCGAACCTCATGCTACTCAACTTTAGTCACGAGTAAGCTCTTGTCATTGTAAGTACATGTGTATCATAAAGAACCGCCAACGGGGTACCCCTTGCACATGATACAGGAGCTATCCCATAATCAAAATGACAAGGCAAGTAGACAATGAGCATCTCAGTGATCTTTTTATTTGCTATTTGCATAGGTTTTTATTGAGGATGCTTCATAGAGTGCTCATTATGGTGATGCTGCAAGTTTCCACCATGATTAGGCATGGCTTAGGCTAGCGGCCGAGGCGTTTCTCTAACACACATACAAACTCCATGATCTTACAAGTTCCACTTTTATTTCACACCACCGGGATCCATAAGCAAAAGAACATGATATCAACGGGGTACAAAGTACAAGTGCAATGTTGAAACGTTCCCCATGATACATGGTTCTGCTAATTTCATCTTATAAAGCGCAAGCATATACGCAACAAAGAAGGACCCAATGTTCAAATTTATTAGATGCAAAAAAGTAAAGTGTGCCATCAAGTTCGTGAGAGCTTTAATCACTAGTTTTCTCATAACAAGTTTAATTTGGAAGATAAAAAAAAGCATGAATATACTTGGAATAGCATAAGCTAGTAGGTAGGTATGGTGGACTCTTTGGAATAACTTGGTTTAGGGAGTTGGATGCATGAGTGGAACTCATACTTGGTTGTGGAGGCTAGCAAAAGACTGGGAGCGACAAACTAAGAGAGCAATAATGGCCATAATCATGCAGAGCGAGAAAACATCATTGATCAAAGCATAAAGTGATACTACAAGTTGAATACTAAAGGATCATAAAGGCTATGGTGACTTGCGATAGTCATAACATGGTGTGAGCATGTGCCAAGTCAACCCAAATAAAGCATCAAAGGAGAATACCACTATACTATGCTTTAATATGCTAAAACAACGCATGATTCTTTCAAGGCATATTAAGCAATCTCAATTGTTCGTAACATGTCATGCTACAACAAAGAATACTAAGCATAAAGACAAAACAATATCAATCATGGCATGACAAAGCATAGGCCACAGTCAAAAACGAGCTCTTTTTACCACAAAATTATGAACTTTCCTACTCTTTTCCAATCCAAACCAAACTATTTGCAAACCAATGTATGAAAGAGGAGGTCCAACCAATTTATTCAGAAAACTAATAAAACTAAAGCAAATGAAAAACCAAAACGAAAAAGAAGACGCTCCAAGAACAACACAACTGTGCATGAAACAATAAAAATGAAGCGGTTGGAAGAAACCTAGGATTTTTATTGATGAAGAAGGGGATGCCTTGGGCATCCCCAAGATTTGACGCTTGTAATTCTTGGATATTTCTTGGGGTGACACGCGTGGCATCCCCAAGCTTGAGCTTTAGTCCATCCTTCATCTCATTACTCATTCCTTCCATACACCTGAAATTTTTCCTTCATACAAAACTTCACACAATCTTTATTAGCAACATTAGTGCACTCAAGATAATAGGTCTTAAGGTTCAGGTCTAACACCAAATAAACTTCCATTTGAACACCAGATACTGTAGCACTTCCCTCAAAAAGCTCAATTCCCCAAAAGAACTCAAAAAGGAATCAACAAGAAGCAAATGCAGAAAATGGCAGAAATCTATCAAAACAGACCAACAGGTAAAGACGAATTTTTTCGAAGACCTTCTGTTACTAAAATCAAAAAGTGTTGAACTAACGAAAGTTAGATAACAACCTGGGGCAGAAGCACAAAAATTCATGACTCAAAAATACGTTCAGAGAGTTTACACGAATTTTTACGGTGAAGCACAGAAATCTATTTCGGGACAGCAACTTTCCCAATCATTACTTCTCTCTCATTAGTGGTTACTCTTTGCACAAAAAGCAAATAAAAAGGATAAGGAGCGGTTATTACTGAAGTAATAACTTCCAAGACTCATCTAAAACTTTTGGGTTATCTCCTAATAAGTACTTTTCTTTAACGCCTTTAAGTTAGGCATTATAAGCAAGAAAGAATCAAGTGTTCTCAAATGAAGAAGCATTAAAACCAAATTTCTTGCCCTTACCTCTCTTACTTTTATTCTTAACCTTGGGGAAAATATGATTGTTTGGTGGAGAATAAAGGTGCATGGTCCCCTTTCCCACATCTAATATTGCTCCTAGGAGTTCTAATAGGGACCTTCCAAGTGTAATTTGTCCTTTTCCTGCACATTCAATGACAAGATAATCACTAGAAATCGTTTTCCCAAGGATCTTTGTAAACACTCCTTCAACTATTCCAGTAGATAATATGGTAGCATATTAGCAAGAGATATTTCTTTTCCTCCTTTAGTAAGACCCCAAAGATTCAAAGATTCATAAATATCTTTGGGCATAAGACAAAATTCAGACATGATATCACAACAGGCTTGAAAAGTTTCAGTGTTTATCTCAATCTTTACTGTAGGGAGCCACTTTGATGGTTCAGAATTTATTGGAACATAATTATGATGCTCCCTAAGCGTATTATAGCAACCTTTTAAGATAATCGTGCCAGTCTCAAGAGTGTTCAATCTAGCAAATATTTTTGCGAAAGAAATATCAGTTTGGCTAGGCAAGTTGTAAGTAAGGATCAATTTATTTATAGCATTTATAGCATCATACTCATTACATTGGAGGAAATCTCCTCCCACAACAACATCTAAAGCATATCTATAGCAAAGACCAATTCCAAGGTAAAACCTGCTAAGGAACAAACTTTGAGTCATTTTAGGCTCAGTTTTTTCATGTAGACCAGACATTCTAGACCAAGCCTCCTTGAAACTCTCTTCAATTCCTTGTTTAAAAGTGAAAATCATTTCCTCGGGTGACATAGTGACTGGAGCAAGGCTAGACATAGTGGCAACTTAAGATAGGAACTAATTATTTTTTGTGTTTTTGAAAAAGAAAGCAAACTAGTAAAACTATTTTTTTGTGTTTTTGATAAAGAAACAAGCAAACAAGACAAAAAGAAACTAAGCAAAACAAAAATAACAACGTAAAGAGATTGGTTATGAGGGACTCCCCTTGTGAAGATGTCCTTGACTCCCCGGCAACGGTGTCAGAAAATATGCTTGATGGCCCAAATTATATCGAGCTTGTTGGGGAACCC
The DNA here is from genome assembly GCA_916181665.1 of Avena sativa. NCBI lineage: Eukaryota > Viridiplantae > Streptophyta > Magnoliopsida > Poales > Poaceae > Avena > Avena sativa. Next base: position 694,378,286 of record OV702289.1, read on the forward strand.
CAAGAGGAAGGTATGATGAGCACATCAGCAAGTTTTCCCTTAGTATGAAACCAAGGTTATCAATCCAGTAGGAGCAAGGAAACACCCCAAAGGTGTAGCTAGCTGAGCGTTGGCAGGGCGCAATACCGGTGTGAGCAGCAACGTGGAGACCTGCACAACACAACCACAGAACTCTGTCCCCAACTTGCGATGAGGTTGTCAATCTCACCGGTTTTGCTGAAAACAAAGGATTAAACGTATCGAATGGAAGGAAGTAATAGCTTGCAGAAAGTAAACCCAAAGCAGTAAACAGTTTATAGATTGTATGTAAAAGAAAGGACCGGGATCCATAGTTCACTAGAGGTGGCTCTCCTTAAGATAGATAACATGCTGGGTGAACAAATTACAGCGGGGCAATTGACAAACATCGAGAAAGCAATACATGCATATACTAATCACCTTGACACCTTTGGAACTTGATTGGGCATTACAACATTATACATAGACCGCCATCCAACTGCATCTATGACTAATAATCCACCTTCAGGTTATCATCCGAACCCCCTCCAGTATTAAGTTGCAACCAACAGATTATTGCTTTACGAATTGCGTGTAATGTAAACAATACGATTGTTCTATGAACAAAGGATTGTTGTTTTCTCCCTAGTAGCAACAACACATCTAGTACCTTAGAGATTTCTGTCACTTCCCCAGATTACTAGAGGCATGAACCCACTATCGAGCATAAATACTAACTCTTGGAGTTGCTAGCATCTACTTGACCAAGATAGCTACTAACAACGGAAAGCATACAAGATCACAAATAACAAAGACATGATAGAATCAATAATCAATCTAAAATAGCATCTCAATATCCATCTGATCCCCGCAAACACAACATGCAGAATTATAAATAGATGATCTTGATCATGAACGGAGCTCACAAGATCTAAACATGAAAGCACAAAGGAGGAGAACCAGCCATCTAGCTACTACATGGATCCGTAGTCCAAAGATAAACTACTCACGCATCACACCGGAGGCTTGGATGATGATGAAGAAGGCCTCCAGGGTGAATTCCCCTCTCCGGCAGGGTGCCGAGAAGAGCTTTAGATCCCTTCCGATCTAGGGATGGAGATGACGGCGGCTACATACTCTTTCGTGGATTTTTGATCGGGTACTTAGGGTTTTCGTCCCGAGGGAATCTTATAGGCGGAAGGAGAGGCCGAGGGGGTGCTGGGGTCGGCCAGACCACCCCCTGGCGCGGGCCAGGCCTGGCCGTGCGGCCAGGTGGTGTGGCCAGCCCCCAGCCCTTCTCCGTCTCGTATTCTGGCATCTGATGACTTCCAGAAAAATAGGCACTTTGGCTTTTGTCCTGTCCAATTCCGAGAATATTCATTTTCTGACTTTCCTGGAACCAAAAACAGCAGAAAACAGGTAGCTGGCAGTGTGGCTCTTGTTAATAGGTTAGTCCAAGAAATCATATGAAAAGTACTCCAAAGTGTGGACAAAACACAAGAAAGTGGATAAAACCAAGCATGGAACATCAAAAATTATAGATACATTTGCAATGTATCAAGACCCTCTCCGTCTCGTCTTCTAGCTCCACGAGTCTTCCGGTAAAATATCGACTTTGGCTTTTGTCCGGTCCAATTCAGAGAATATTCATTTTCTGACTTTCCTAGAACCAAAAACAGCAGAAAACAGGCAACTGGCACTATGGCATCTTGTTAATAGGTTAGTCCAAGAAAGTGTATAAAAGTACTCCAAAGTGTGGACAAAACATAAGAAAGTAGATAAAACCAAGCATGGAACGTCAAAAATTATGGATACGTTTGCAAGGTATCAATATCAACTAGGTACAATATACAAGTGCAATGTTGAAAGTGTTCCCGATGACAGCATGGTTCTGCTAATTAACAACTTACAAAGCGCAAGCTTATACGCAACATAGATGGGCACAATGGTTCAGGTTTATTAAGTGCAAGAAAAGTAAAGTGTGCCATCAAGTTTGTGAGAGCTTTAATCACTAATTTTCACATAACAAGTTTAATTCGGAAGGTAGATAAAAACATGAATTTACTTGGAATAACACTAGTGCTAATAGGTAGGTATGGTGGACACAAATGACATAGGTATTGGTTTTAAGGATTGGATGCACGAGAAGCATTCCCTCTCAGTACAGGTTTTTAGGCTAGCAAGGCTGGGTAGCAAGCATAAGAGTTGAAGGAAATAAACAAACATACAAGTGATAAAAACAAACATGCAATCTTTCTTGGAAGCACAAAAGATCTTAACTAGAAAAGACTAAGCTTATGAGGAAATCAAGAAAGAAAGATGATGAAATTATATTTCTTTAGAATACTTTTTATCTTTTTCATTCAATTCTCAAAAATAGTGTTGCTACTGACCGAGCCAGGTTTGCCAAAACCAACTAATTTAACTCAATGATCCAAAAGTGATACCAATACTAACGACAAGATCAATCATATAACAGAAATTGAAAACTAATATAAGATATGCAAAAGAATAAATGATATAACTTCTCATTAATATTCCATAACGGCACTCACACCAAGGGATACATAGATATCTAACGAGAGGGGGGACACTTCCATAATGTAAACCATCCTACATGATAACTTCTCTATTCATGATATGACTCTACTAAAAAGGGTAAAAAGATAGAAGATAGTGATGTGATACCGCGGCACTCCCCCAAGCTTGGAACAAACTAAGGGGATGCCAAAACCTGATGATGAATTACTCCTTCGGTGGTGGTGGTGTTCTCTCGTCATCATCCGACTTCCAAGGTAAGGGCTCCCCATCAACAAAAGACATCGTGGTCTCCAACATCCTGAAACTTGCAGCAACACTTATGCGTTTAAACCTAACCTTGTACTCATAGTTTTGATTATGCACGTCGTAGATCTGCGCTTGTAATTGGTTGGTTGTTTGGTGGAGAGAGAGAATTTCATCCTTAAGCTCAGCAGTCTCCTTCTGGTGCTTGGCGATGAGTTCAGAACAAATCTTATGGATCATGTCCACTTCACGTTCCACCATCTTCCTGTACCTAAAGACTTCTTGCTCCAGTGCTTCCATCCTGTCTGTTGGAGATATGCCCAAGAGGCAATAATAAAAGTGGTTATTATTATATCTTTGTGTTTATGATGAATGTTTACATCCCATGCTATAATTGTATTATAAGGAAACACTGATACATGTGTGTTTTGTAAACATAAAAGAGTCCCTAGTAAGCCTATTGTGGAACTAGCTTGTTGATTAAATGATGATCATGGTTTCCTGATCATGGACATTGGATGTTATTAATAACAGGGTTATATCATTAGGAGAATGATGTGATGGACATACACCCATAGTAAGCGTAGCATAAGATCAAGTCATTAAAGTTCGTATTGCTGTAAGCTTTCAAATGCATAGTAACCTAATCCTTCGACCATGAGGTTATGTTAATCACCATCACCGGATGGGTACTTTGATGACATTAAACACTGCTTCGTAACTGGGTGGTTATAAAGGTGTCATTGGGTATTCTGAAAGTATGTGTTGAAGCGCATGGACCAAGATTGGGATTTGTCCATCCATATGACGGATAGATATGCTCTGGACCCTCTCGATGGAATGTCATCTAGTTAGCTTGCAAGCATGTGACTAGGTCACAAGGGATGACATAACATGGAACGAGTAAAGAGTACTTATCAGTAACGAGGAAGAACTAGGTATAGAGATACCGACAATCAAACCTCGGATAAGTAGAATATCGCGTGACAAAGGGAATTGGTTTCGTATGTTAATGGTTCTATCGATCACGAAGTCATCGTTGAGTATGTGGGAGCCGTTATGGATCTCCAGATCCCGCTGATGGTTATTGATCGGAGAGGTGTCTTCATAATGTCTGCGTATTCACGAACCGTAGGGTGACACACTTAAAGGTTCGAAGTTGTTTTAAGTAGATATGGAATATGGGTTGGAGACCGAATGTTGTTTGGAGTCTCGGATTGGATCCGGGACATCACGAGGAGATCCGGAATGGTCCGTAGAATAAGATTCATATATTGGGGATCATTTTCTAAGTTAGGAAATGTTCCAGAGTGTTTGTATGGAGATTCTAGAAGGTTCCGGAATGTTCTAGAAGGTTCTAGAAGAGTTCTTGGTGTTTACTTGAAAACCAAGAAAGAGTCAAAGGAAACCTTGTGGGGCGATACACGGATTCGTGGGGGAGGAGGACTCCTCCCCCCTTCCCAACCCGCCGGCCATAGGAGGGGAGTCCTACTAGGACTCCCCCTCCCCAGGCGCGCCTCCCTCCTTTAAATAGAAGGGAGGGGGCCCCCTCCTAGCCCTCTATCATAACAAGCTCTAGCCGCCGTCTCTCTCCTCTACCTTCGCTCTGCTCTGGCTTAGGCGAAGCCCTGCTCCACCACCACCACCACACCGTCGTGCTGCTGGGATTCCGTGGAGAAGATCTACTACCTCCACTGCTCGCTGGAACAGGGAGAGGAAGGTCTGCTTCGACTCCGCACGTGTGACCGACTGCGGAAGCGCTGCCGGAACGTGGCGCCGGAAGGATCGTCCACACGATCTTGAGATCGGCAAGTGATCGACTACATCAACCCCGAGATCTAATCTCGTAACGCTTTCGGTTCTACGAGGGTTAGTACAGATCTATCTCGTTGCTCATGTCTAATAGATTAGATCTTGGCTTTTATCTAGATTAGATCTAGGTTTTGTTTGTTCTTGCGGTAGAATTTTTTTGTTTTCCATGCTACGAACCCATCAGTGGTATCAGAGCCTTGTCTATGCGTAGATCTATTGCACGAGTAGAACACAATGATGTTGTGGGCGTTGGTGCTCGTGCCGTCTTTTGCTTTTGTGTACTTTGCATCTTGCGGTATGGTGGGATGAAGCGGCTCGGGCTAACCTTAGATGTCATCGCACATGAGACTTGCTCCACGCTTGACGTGTAACTTGCTTTGCACAAGTGGCTTTGCGGGTGTCTGTCTCTCCCATCATAGTATAGATCCAATCTACACTTTGCACTTGATAGCACTTGTATCAACGTTGTGGTTCAGTTTCGTAGGTAAGATCCGTTCTTGTTCGAAAGCCCCAAACCACATAAAACTTGCAAATAAAATTAGAGGCGTCTAACTTGTTTTTGCAGGGGTTTTGTGATGTGATATGGCCATCATGTGATTGTGATTATATTTGATGTATGCAATGATCCTTGTTGTAATATGGCAACCGGCAGGAGCCTAATGGTTGTCTTTAATTCTGTTAAGACTTGCGTGTCTATTCATCTTGTAATAGCTTTATTCCAAGTAGTTGTAATAGTTGCTGGTGATGATGGACAACCATGAAGCGGCGCCACTGACCTTGATGCAATGCTGGTGATGATGGAGATCATGCCCGTGCTTTGGAGATGGAGATCAAAGGCATAAGAAGAAAGGGCCATATCATATCAGACTAATTATGAATTGCCTGTGATGTTAATCCTTTATGCATCTTGTATTGCTTAGATCGCGACGGTAGCATTATAAGATGATCCCTCTCACTAAATATCAAGTAATAAAGTGTTCGTCCTTAGTTGGCACCATTGCTAAGACTCGTCGTCTCGAAGCATCTCGTGATGATCGGATGTGATAGATTCTACGTGTGCATACAACAGGTGCAAGCCAGATTTGCACATGCGGAAACTAAGGTTAATCTTGACGAGCCTAGCATGTACAGACATGGTCTCGGAACACGGAATACCGAAAGGTAGAGCACGAGTCATATAAGTGATATGATGAACATGAAGATTGTTCGCTGATGAAACTACATCTTCTCTCGTGAAGATCGGACTTGGTGTAGTGGACTTGGTTCGTGTAATCACTAAGACAATGTGAGGGATGTTGTTTTGAGTGGGATTTCACCTAGTTAATTTAAGAATTAAAGTAGAACTCAATTTATCATAAACTTAGTCTAAACTACTTGCAAATTTGTTGTAGATTATGGCGAATCTCTCCATCAATTTCAATGCATTCCTAGAGAAAGAAAAACTTAAGAACAATGGAAGCAACTTCACAGACTGGCTCCGTGGTCTGAAGATTGTCCTCAGGGCTGGTCAGATGACCTATGTGCTCGAAGCACCGCTAGGTGACCCACCTACAGATGATGCCACCGATGACGTAAAGAATGTTTACGCCACTCGGAAAAATCATTACTCCACAGTTCAGTGTGCCATCCTGTACGGTTTAGAAACGGAGCTCCAGAAGCGTTTTGAGCACCACGACAGATCATTAAGGAGCTCAAGCTCATTTTTGAGACTCACGCGGCCGTGGAGAGCTATGAGGCCTCCGAGAAGTTCTTTACCTACAAGATGGAAGAGGGAAGCTCCGTTAGCGAGCATGTGCTCACCATGTCTGGGCACGCAAACAAGCTCCAAGAGTTGGGGATAACGATTCCTAATGAGTTAGGGATTCACCGTGTCCTCCAATCACTGCCACCGAGTTACAAGAACTTTGTGATGAACTACAATATCCACTGCATGAACAAGACGTTGCCTGAACTATCGTCCATGCTGAAAACTACTGAAGTGGAGATCAAGAAGGAGCACCAAGTGTTGATGGTCAATAAGACCACCAATTTCAAGAAACAGGGCAAGCCTAAGAAAAAGGGCAACTTCAAGAAGGACGGCAAGAAAGCTGCCGCACCTGCTAAGAAGCCCAAGGCTGGTCCTAAGCCTGAAACTGAGTGCTTCTACTGCAGGGGTGTTGGTCATTGGAAGCGTAACTGCCCCAAGTACCTGGCAGATCTGAAGAACGGCAACATCAAGAAGAAAGGTATATTCGATATACATGTTATTGATGTGTATCTTACTAGTAGTCGTAGTAGTGCTTGGGTATTTGATACTGGTTCAGTTTCTCATATTTGTAACTCGAAACAGGAGCTGTGGAATAAACGAAGACTAGCAAGAGACGAGGTGACGATGCGCGTTGGAAATGGTTCCAAGGTTGATGTGATTGCCGTCAGCACGCTCCCTCTACATCTACCTTCAGGATTAGTTTTAAATTTAAATAATTGTTATTTGGTGCCTACGTTAAGCATGAACATTATATCTGGATCTTGTTTATTGCGAGGCGGTTACTCTTTTAAGTCTGAGAATAAAGGTTGTTTGATTTATATGAGTAATATCTTTTATGGTAATGCACCTGAGATAAATGGTTTATTCTTATTGAATCTCGATAGTAGTGATACACATGTTCACAACATAGATGCTAAACGAATAAATTTGAATGATAATTCTACATACATGTGGCACTGTCGTCTTGGTCACATTGGAGTGAAGCGTATGAAGAAACTCCATTCTGATGGACTTCTTGAATCACTTGATTTTGAATCACTTGAAATATGCGAAGCATGTCTAATTGGAAAAATGACTAAGACTCCATTCTCTGGAATAATGGAGCGAGCTACAGACTTATTGGAAATAATACATACCGATGTGTGCGGTCCAATGAGTGTAGCATCGCATGGTGGATATCGTTATGTTCTCAGTTTCAAGGATGACTTAAGTAGATATGGGTATGTCTATTTTATGAAACATAAGTCCGAAACTTTCGAGAAGTTTAAGGAATTTCAAAGTGAAGTGGAAAATCATCGTAACAAGAAGATTAAGTTTCTGCGTTCTGACCGCGGAGGTGAATATTTGAGTTATGAGTTTCGCATGCATTTAAAGAAATGTGGAATACTTTCGTAGTTGACACCGCTGGGAACACCACAGTGTAATGGTGTGTCCGAACGTCGTAATCGAACTCTCTTAGATATGGTTCGGTCTATGATGTCTCTTACAGATTTACCGCTATCATTTTGGGGCTATGCATTAGAGACAGCCGCATTCACTTTAAATAGGGCACCATCTAAATCCGTTGAAATGACACCGTACGAATTGTGGTTTGGTAAGAAACCTAAGTTGTCGTTTCTTAAAGTTTGGGGTTGCGAGGCGTATGTAAAGAAGTTACAACCCGATAAGCTTGAACCCAAAGCGGAGAAATGCGTCTTCATAGGATACCCGAAAGAAACAATTGGGTATACCTTCTATCATAGATCCGAAGGCAAAGTTTTCGTTGCCAAAAATGGATCCTTTCTTGAGAAGGAATTTCTCTCGAAAGAAGTGATTGGAAGGAAAGTAGAACTCGACGAGGTTATTGAACCTTCTCTCGGAGTTGAGAGTAGCGCAGCACCGGAAGATGTTTTTGTGCCGCCTGCACCAACTGGAGAGGAAGCTAATGATGGTGATCATGAAACTTCGAACGAAGTTACTGCTGAACCTCGCAGGTCAACGAGGGTTCGTACCACTCCTGAGTGGTATGACTCTGCGTTGAACATTATGTTGGTGGACAACACTGATGACCCTGCGACGTATGAAGAAGCTATGGTGAGCCCAGATTCCGACAAATGGCTAGAAGCCATGAAATCTGAGATGGGATTCATGTACGAAAACCAAGTATGGACTTTGGTGGACTTACCGGATGGCCGTAAGGCTGTCGAGAACAAATGGATTTTCAAAAGAAAAACAGATGCTGATGGTAATGTTACCGTCTATAAAGCTCGACTTGTCGCGAAAGGGTTCCGACAAATTCAAGGAGTTGACTACGATGAGACTTTCTCACCAGTAGCGAAGCTAATGTCTGTGAGGATTTTGTTAGCGATCGCTGCATATTTCGATTATCAGATTTGGCAAATGGATGTCAAAACGGCGTTCCTTAATGGTGACATTGAGGAAGAGTTGTATATGGTACAACCCAAGGGTTTTGTCGATCCTAGTGATGCTAACAAGGTATGCAAACTTCAGCGCTCCATTTATGGACTGAAGCAAGCATCCCGCAGTTGGAATCAACGTTTTGATAAAGTAATCAAAAACTTTGGATTTATACAAACTTATGGAGAAGCTTGTATTTACAAGAAAGTGAGTGGGAGCTCTGTGGCATTCCTAGTACTATATGTAGATGACATATTGTTGATTGGGAATGATATAGAACTTCTTAATAGCGTCAAAACCTATTTGAATAATAGTTTTTCAATGAAGGATCTTGGCGAAGCGGCATATATTCTAGGCATCAAGATTTATAGAGATAGATCAAGACGCCTAATAGCGCTTTCACAAAGTACATACTTAGACAAAGTTCTAAAGAAGTTTAGAATGGAAGAGAGCAAGAAAGGGTTCGTGCCCATGTTGTCAGGTAAGACCTTGAGTAAGACTCAAAGTCCGGCTACGACAGAAGATAGAGAAAAGATGAATAATATTCCCTATGCCTCGACCATAGGTTCTATCATGTATGCCATGCTGTGTACAAGACCGGATATAGCACATGCTGTTAGTTTGACTAGCAGATATCAAAGTGATCCTGGAATGGAACACTGGACAGTGGTCAAGAATATCCTAAAGTACCTGAATAGGACTAAGGATATGGTTCTTTCTTATGGAGGTGATGAACAGCTTGTTGTAAACGGTTACACTGATGCTAGTTGGAACACCGATCCAGATGACTCGAAGTCACAGTCTGGATACGTATTTATTTTGAATGGTGCTGCAGTGAGCTGGAGGAATGCCAAGCAAAGCGTTGTGGCGAAATCTTCAACTGAATCGGAATACATAGCTGCTTCGGCACAAGAATCCATATGGATGAAGGAGTTCATTACTGAACTTGGCGTGGTTCCCAGTGTGTTGGACCCGATGGCCATCTACTGTGACAACACAGGTGCCATAGCTAATGCACAGGAGCCAAGGTCACATAGCAAGCTGAAGCACATCAAGCTACGTTTCCATGCTATTCGCGAGTATGTCCGAGATGGTGACATAAAGATTTGCAAAGTACACACTGATCTGAATGTGGCAGATCCGTTGACTAAACCTCTCCCTAGAGCAAAGCATGACCAACACCAGAACGCCATGGGTGTTGGGTATATTACCATGTAATCTAGATTATTGACTCTAGTGCAAGTGGGAGACTGTTGGAGATATGCCCAAGAGGCAATAATAAAAGTGGTTATTATTATATCTTTATGTTTATGATGAATGTTTACATCCCATGCTATAATTGTATTATAAGGAAACACTGATACATGTGTGTTTTGTAAACATAAAAGAGTCCCTAGTAAGCCTCTTGTGGAACTAGCTTGTTGATTAAATGATGATCATGGTCTCCTGATCATGGACATTGGATGTCATTAATAACAGGGTTATATCATTAGGAGAATGATGTGATGGACACACACCCATAGTAAGCGTAGCATAAGATCAAGTCATTAAAGTTCGTATTGCTGTAAGCTTTCAAATGCATAGTAACCTAATCCTTCGACCATGAGGTTATGTTAATCACCATCACCGGATGGGTACTTTGATGCCATCAAACACCGCTTCGTAACTGGGTGGTTATAAAGGTGTCATTGGGTATTTTGAAAGTATGTGTTGAAGCGCATGGACCAAGATTGGGATTTGTCCATCCATATGACGGATAGATATGCTCTAAGCCCTCTCGGTGGAATGTCATCTAGTTAGCTTGCAAGCATGTGACTTGGTCACAAGGGATGACATAACATGGAACGAGTAAAGAGTACTTATCAGTAACGAGGAAGAACTAGGTATAGAGATACCGACGATCAAACCTCGGATAAGTAGAATATCGCGTGACAAAGGGAATTGGTTTCTTATGTTAATGGTTCTATCGATCACGAAGTCATCGTTGAGTATGTGGGAGCCGTTATGGATCTCCAGATCCCGCTGATGGTTATTGATCGGAGAGGTGTCTTCATCATGTCTGCGTATTCACGAACCGTAGGGTGACACACTTAAAGGTTCGAAGTTGTTTTAAGTAGATATGGAATATGCGTTGGAGACTGAATGTTGTTTGGAGTCTCGGATTGGATCCGGGACATCACGAGGAGATCCGGAATGGTCCGGAGAATAAGATTCATATATTGGGGATCATTTTCTAAGTTAGGAAATGTTCCAGAGTGTTTGTATGGATATTCTAGAAGATTTCGGAATGTTCTGGAAGGTTCTAGAAGAGTTCTTGGTGTTTACTTGAAAACCAAGAAAGGGTCAAAGGAAACCTTGTGGGGCGAGACACGGATTTGTGGGGGAGGAGGACTCCTCCCCCCTTCCCAACCCGCCGGCCATAGGAGGGGAGTCCTACTAGGACTCCCCCTCCCTAGGCGCGCCTCCCTCCTTTAAATAGAAGGGAGGGGGCGCCCCCTCCTAGCCCTCTCTCATAACAAGCTCTAGCCGCCGTCTCTCTCCTCTACCTTCGCTCTGCTCCGGCTTAGGCGAAACCCTGCAGAATTCTCTCCTCCACCACCACCACCACACCGTCGTGCTGCTGGGATTCCGTGGAGAAGATCTACTACCTCCGCTGCTCGCTGGAACAGGGAGAGGAAGGTCTGCTTCGACTCCGCACGTGTGACCGACTATGGAAGCGCTGCCGGAACGCGGCGCCGGAAGGATCGTCCACACGATCTTGAGATCGGCAAGTGATCGACTACATCAACCCCGAGATCTAATATCGTAACGCTTTCGGTTCTACGAGGGTTAGTACAGATCTATCTCGTTGCTCATGTCTAATAGATTAGATCTTGGCTTTTATCTAGATTAGATCTGGGTTTTGTTCGTTCTTGCGGTAGAATTTTTTTGTTTTCCATGCTACGAACCCATCACTGTCCTCCAGACTTCCTTCACCTTTAGGGCCCTGAACCTCTTTTATTTGTACCTCCCCATCTTCGAGCAACAACTTCTTGGGATGAATCTTCAACTCACGCATGTACAGGTTGATGATATCCGCAGAAGAATCTTCCTTGTTTGATCCCGAGGAAAACATGGTGGCTCCAAAACCGGGACTCTACCTGTCAGCAACAGATCGAAACGAAAACACGATGAGAACACGATACACGAACCTCGAGGGATCCGGGGGATTATATATTACGAATGTTTACATCAAAAGGAAGGTACTGGGAGAAAACGGGTCGGAGATGGAGTCCGAGGTGGCCACACCACCCGCTGGCGCGCCCAGGGGGGCCACGCTAGGGGGTGGTGTGAGCCACCCTGGCTCCGTTTCCGTCCCTCTTTTGCTTCGTTGCTTTCCTTGTTGGATAAAAATTAGAAAAATATAACTTGACAGAATTTTCGTGGAACTTTGCTTACCAGAACTATTACCTATTCAAAAACAGACTCTGCAGGTCTCTAAATTTGGTCTTTAGTAGATTCTTCTGGAGTCACCGCTTGAATAACATCAATAACTTCATCTTCATACTCATATTGCTCGAGTCATGAAACCTTTCACTTTCTTATTACACCATTTTCTCCGATAGCCTGGAAATTTCTTTCACACAAAACTTCACACAATTCTCATTAGCAACATTAGTGCAAGCGAGGTAATTAACCTTTTAAGTCAATTTCAACTGAAATCCATCAAAACATAAGCTACTGAAAATAACTCCTTCCGAAAACCCAAAAGAATTCAAAAAGGAAATCGATTTAAGAGGCAAATGCAAGAGTGGTCAAAAATCTGTCAAAACAGACCAGCAGGTAAAGATAATTTTTTTCGAAAATATTCTTTTGCTAAAATAAAAACATGCAAAACTAACGAAAGTTAAATAACAACCTGGGGCAGAATCACAAAAAATTACAGCTCGATCCGACGTACAGAGATCTCTCACGAATTTTTACGGTGAAGCACAAAAATCTGTTTCGGGACAGCAACTTCCCCAAATCTTACTTCTCTCTCATTAGAGGTTGATCTTGACACAAAAACCAAACAAAAAGGGTAAGGAGAGGTTATTGCCGAACCAATAACTTCCAAGACTCAAAGAAACAAAAACAAACTGAAAGCAAAAATATATTGGGTTGTCTGCCAAAAGCTCTTTCTTTATAGCCATTAAGATGGGCATAATAATTTCAATGATGCTCACATAGGAATATGAATTGACGTGAAAGAGAGCATCAAGAAGCAAAAATATACATGTTTAAGTCTAACCCACTTCCTATGCAAGGGAATTTTGTAAGAAAATAAATTGTTGAAACCATAGGCTACTAGCATAGGATGGCAAAATAAGTGCAACATAAAAACTTTCAGCATAAAATGAGGAAACTTAATATTATTGAAATGCATTAGAACAGTCTTCCCTCTCTCATAATAACTTTCAGTATCATGCATAAATTCAACGATATAACTATCACAAGAACCATTATAGCAACGATTACTTATCCTAACAGAAAACACAGGGACATTAGCTCTCATAACACCATTTTGTGAAGCAATATTAGGGATATCCTTACAAAGGATAGTGAAGAGGGTTTAACTCGCCAATGCCCATTGTTATGGACTTGGGTTTTGGAGAAGGAGGGAGCGCTGGAGGCATCATTCGGCTAGCAAACAAGCACACAGGGACGCAAGTTTTACCCAGGTTCAGGCCTCGTAGAGGTCCCTACTCCTGCTTGTCTGCTCTTGCAATTAATGGAGGAATCGAAGATTACAGGGGTGCGCAGATGCAATCTGGCGAGAGCTGTGGAAACTAGGGTTGCGTGTGTCCTCCTCGCTGCCCCCTCCTAGCCTTTATATAGACAGGCTAGGTATCGGGTAGCAGATCAAGTCAGTTATAGATTAGGGTTTTCCCTTTGAACTTTCTATCTTAAGATTCTTCTTGTCTCGCAAGCAATTGAGATTCGGTGGGCCACTCGAATTCTCCATTGGTCCTTGGCAATGCCGTGGGCTTCTGCCATATCTAGACCGTATATACCAAACTCGAGTACCTGTAGGGTATACCCATGTCAGATAGTGTGTCCCTCTTCTACATATTTAGTGACAAAGTCTTTCACATTTGCTATTAAAGGTTCATCATCCATTTGTTTATCAGGTTCAATAGCTTTATTTGTACTTTCATTAACCATACTATCTATCATAGAATGTTCCTTTACTTTAACTGGGAAAGGTATTTTCTCAATGTAAGGTTCAGGTAAAACATGATTAGCAGTATAAACTCTAGTATTTCTTGTAGGAACATACTTAGCAACATCTTTGTATGGTTCATGATACTTATTCCACTTCTTTTTAGGAACTTCAATATAGGAAGCAAAATCCTTAAAATAAGTTGTAATAGCTTGAGAGTCTAGACCATAAGCATTTTTAATATTTTGAAAGTCATCAGTTCCCATAAAAGATTCAATGCATTCATAATCATAATTTATACCTGACTTTCTTCCTTTATCATTCTCCCATGCTTTAGCATTATCTTGAATATGGTCTAGAAGATCCCATTTAGCTTCTTCTTCCATGCGTGTAAATGATCCAGCACAAGAAGCAACCAGTAAATCCTTATCATGGAGAGAAAGCCTTGCATAAAAGTTATTGATAATAATATTGTGAGGGAGCTCATGAATAGGACATTTGAGCATTTGTAACTTCAATCTCCCCCAAGCTTGAGCTGTACTCTCTCCATCAAGAGGCCAAAAGTTGTATATTTGATTCCGATCTTTATGAATCTCACTAGGAGGATAAAATTTTGAATAAAAGAGAGGGCCTATTTCCTCCCATTCAAGAGCTTGACCACTCTTCAACAGCTTATACCATTCTTTAGCTCTTCCTTTCAGTGATAATGAGAATAACTTCTTCTTGACTTGATCTATTGTAATACCTGCACACTTGAACAACCCGCGTAATTCATGTATAAAGAGCAAATGATCACCGGGATGGACAGTTCCATCTCCAACATAATAGTTATCCATAACATGATCAATAATTCTTGTAGGTATTTTAAAAGTATCATTCTCAGCAGGTGGTGGTTCATCTACTACCTTAGCAGTGGTAGTAGCATTACGAAATAAGAAACTCAGCGAATTATCCATATTGAAAATAAAGCAACTAACAGAAGTAGAGAATACTCACAGTAGAAGTTTCCTTTACCAATTCCACTCTCCAATAGCGCTTCACTCCCTGGAACGACACTAGAAAATAGTCTTGATGACCCACAAGTATAGGGGGTGTATCGCAGTATTTTTGATAAGTAAGAGTGTCGAACCCAACAAGGAGCAGAAGGTGTTGATGAGTGGCTTGGAGCAGGAATTCTCTGCAATTACTTAGCAAACGGATTTTTAGGGGGTTTTGATAATGCAGGTAAATAAAGTGCGAGTAAATAAAAGACAATAAGAATAAATGCAGCAAGTGGCCCAATCCTTTCTTTAGAAAAGGACAAGCCGGTTGTATTACTAAGATGACCAAACGTTCTCGAGGACACACGGGAATGTCGTCAAGTGCTTTCGCTTCATATAGTTGATTAATCTTATTTAGTTTGCTAAGTGTTGTGTGGGTGAACCTGTGCTAATGTATCGACCTTCCTAGGACTAATACATACTTGTGATTATACCCCTTGCAAGCATCTGCAAGTAAAAGAAAGTAATTAAGGTAGAAACCTAACCATGGCTTTAAACTCTAAGACCCTGACATCCCTTGTGCAAAGGTTTCCTAATGGGGGTTCATGTTTCTGTCACTCCGGCAACCCCTACGATTAGTAGCCAAATACACAATGCATTCCCCTAGGCCCATATAGGTGAAGTGTCATGTAGTCGACGTTCACATCACACCACTAGAAGAAATACACCACAACTTAAGTATCAAACCATTGAATCTTTCTCAACACAATTCCACTACTAACAACATGACTTCTCCCATGTAGTCAAGAACTAAACGAACTACTCACAAGACATCATATGGATCAAGATCAGAGATGATATAATGATATGTAACAATCTAAACATAAACGATAATTCAATGGTTCACTCAATAGCATCAACTACAAGGAGTAATCAACACCGGGAAAGTTTCCCCTAAGAACTATGCAAGATTCAACCCAATTGTTACAGCGGTATGAAGTGGTGATGATGGTGCTGATGGTGATGATGGTGGTGATGATGATGATCCCGATGAAGTCCAGCTTGATGGTGGTGTTGATGGCGACGATCTCCCCTCTCCAGGAAGGAATTCCCCCGGTAGAATTCTGTCTACCAGAGAGATCTTTCTCTCTCGGTGTTTTCTGCCCCGGAGAGGCAGTGGAATCTTTCTATGGTCGCTCCCCTGGTATTAGGTTTTCGAGGGGATAATATACGCCAGAGGGGAGAGCCTGGAGTGGGCCAGGGTGGCCACACCACCTGCTGGCGCGGCCTAGGGCTGCCCATGCCAGGGGGTGGTGTGGGCCCCTGTGGCCCATCTCCACTCCCCCTTCCGGCAGTCTTTGTCTTCTGGAAAAATAGAATTTTCCATGTATTTTCCCGGATTTTCTGATCTTCACGAATTTCGCCTCCAAACAGCACATTTTCCATCAGAATCCTGACTGCAGCGGTCCATGATTCAAAAGTCGTCAACCATGCAAAACCAGATGAAATAACATAAGTATCATCTCTTAATATGAAATATATCAATGAATAATAGTGAATTATGATATAGAATAGTGATGCAAAATGGACGTATCAAGAGACTAGTACAAGTCTACTGCTTAGTGTTAATAGATCTTGATCAGACAAATATAAGCCTAAGCTTTGTATGATTAAAGGTGGTGGTCATTATTCTCAAGTCCTTTGAGAATAAATGATTAGGTATTGAAGAAGAGTTGTGACTATACTAAATTAGGCAAGCCCTAGTAGATGAATCATCTAGCTTGATCCTGAGAAGTCAAGCAAGAGTATGATGAAGTATATAATATGAGTTGTATGGAGTAGTTAGAGGCATAGTACTTTAACCAAGCTAGTACAAGAACAAACTTGTATTATGGGAGTAGTACCATACCCATCCCATAGGATTGATATCACATGTGATATAGAGAGCATTGTAATCTTGCAAGCCTTGGAAGTAGATGCAAGGCTAATATAAAGGAGTTTATGTATGGAGTTAGAAACAACTACATTGATGGATTCATCAAGGGTAGTTAAGAAGTGAAAGTTAGGCAGTAAAGGAAGAATGCTAGGAGAATGGAATAATGAAGTTAGAACTAGCTAGATGAATGACTTCCTCTAGGGTAGTTTAGCTAATGAAAGTTATATATATATACTAAGAGAAGAATGAAGGAGGAATATTGTTGAAGTGGCCTGACCATGTCATCATATGATGATGGATACGGTGGAGCCAAATGACCAGATAATTTAGACAGAAGAGATCTTAGTGAATTAGATGAGAGATTCAATTAAAGTATATTTAAGAAAGGAATTCCTTAACTAAAGATAAGTTTAGTGAGGTATTAAGGTAAGGATTCTTTAGAAGCCTTAACCAAGATCATATCAAACCATGACAAGACCCATGTCTACCTCTTTGTTTAAAATCCTATAATAAAGAGGGTAGTTAAACCAATTCCTATTTTTAGGCAGCCAATGGATAGTATCTCTTAGTCAAATGAAATATCTAAGAGATAAGTAGAATACCAGTTGAGAGTGTATTGATGGAAGCCTTGTCCACCTGATTGTCTTAAACCCTAATAAATACCTAGTCTCATATGATCATCAAGACCATATTAAGAAGTAATCTTTATAGCTCACTCTAAGTGGAGATATCATTCAGGATTATAAATTCTGGATCAATCCTTGAATCTTGATCCCTAGCAACATTCACTAAGAAACTTGAGGGTGGTGTATCCTCTAGAGTCCATAGTAAGTGTGGTATTAGAAACCCTAAATAGATGTTGCTGGGCATTGAGATCACTTGCGCCACATGAATGATAATGGTTGTTCACCATTATATAATAAACTTATATTATCTAACCGCACTTAAGAAAGTAGTGAAACAACTAGTTCAAGAAGTGATCCATGCCTACTTTGAAATAGGTAGGATGGTTATGAATAGAATTTTAGAGGAATTTGAATAAAGGAAATTCCAAACTTTAAAGAACCATGAAATTTAAATCACTATATTATAAACCCCAGGGTTTAATACCTTGTAATATATTTACATAATTCCTTTATCAGCTTAAGTATGAATAAGATTCTATGTACAATATTAAACCATTACCATTGAAATTATCAAGTGAAAACAAAAACATCTTTAAGGAATCTTTAAGTAATAAGTAATTCCTAAAACCCTAATCCCTAATTTCTTTGATTAATAAACAATTTCCTTTATAATAGTGGAAATAGTAACACACTAACAAAATTAGGTCAATCATCAAATACCATGTCCATTGAAATGTTTGAAATAATGTATAAAAGTCTTCATATTAAAAAGTATTAAGATTTGAATTCAAAATGGATTGTAAAAACAGAAAACTAAAATAGAAAAGGAAGAGGAATTGGCATCAGAAACGGCCCACGACCCACTCCCTATTACTAGCTCGTGAGCAACAGATAGAATAAACTGCATACTTTCCTGCGGCCTAGTAGCAGCCTAAGAACAGCTCGGATTACCCCCCTCTGACTGACAAGTGGGACCAAGTACCACGGGTTGAGTCAAAAGATTAGGGGTTTTCTGCAATTGTTCCGTCGTCGTCTTCCTCCTCCAGCTGGAAGCAGCTCGCTGGCAATGCCGACACCGTCCGCCATCACCGTGTCGCGGTTCGTCCAGCCGATGACATCACCGTGGAGGATAATAATGCCACCGCAACACCACGCTCGTCCTCATCCTCATTCTCCCCCTATCGCGCTCGCTTTCTCTCTCTCTCCCACTCGACCAAAACCCTAGCCCCGCCGGAGCCGCTTGTCGCCGTGGCTCCATAGCTCCCTTGCTCAATCAAGCCCACCATAAGAACCATCTGGCTCTTCTCGTTCTTCTAGTACCAGCCATGCAAGCGGAGCTGATCTCTATTGCCTAAATCGTGACCTCCTTCCCCGACTCCGGCCATCGCTGCCATGGGTGTTTCCGACCTCCCCCGAGCTCGCCGACCGCCCCTTGAGCTTCATGGTGAGATTTCGATCCTCATGGTAGACTCGCCTTGCTTCCTCGCGGTCTGTAGCTCGCTAGGGCCGTGCGCCACCGCTCCCCGCCATCGGTCATCGTCATAGCTACTGTTCTAGTGAGCGTTTGCTAGCAACTCCACCCCTATTAGGTTCCTCGCACCATGCTGAGTCGAGCTGAATCATTCATGTTTGCCGGGGGTGTCTGGTTCGCTTTCGGCGACCATTCCCTGGTGGTGGAGGCCATGCTAACGTCGTGGTGACGTCAAACCCGCATCATCCTCGCCCAGGCAGCCAATTTTGACTTGGTCCATGCCCACGTGGAGGTCGAGGTGGCACCGGGCCCATCTGTCAGTGGCTGTGGGTAGAGGTAGCCTTGGTATAAAAGGTATCCCCTGTTTAGTAAATAAGTAAATCAATATAAATGATTTCTAGGAATTTAAGAAAATGATTAAATCTTGTTAAATTAATATCTTTTGTTTTATAATTTAGAAAAATATATATTATATATCAAATATTTAGAAAAAAAACTCTATAATTTAAACCTATTATTATACTTTATTTTCCAACTTAAATAAAATAACTATTTTTAATTAGTAAATAACCTATTAAGTATAAATCTTAAATAAACATATTTTATTATTTGAAAATTCTTAAAAATAAATATTATATATCAAAATTCTTAGAAAAACAAAATAAACATTTATAAACTTATCCCATACATTTTTGTGATCCTTAACTAAATATTATTATTTATTAATTATTTATAAAGTGATAAAACTTATAAAAATTATATCTTATTATTTAAAAATCACAAAAATATATATAATATACCAAAATTGATCACAAAAATAAAATCTATACTTTAAAAATATTATATTTCATAATTGAATTAAAATAAAAAGAAAAGTTCTAATAAATCTTATTTAAATCCTTTTCTTTTATTTTAACCCATTAAAAATATATAAATCTTTACTATTGCCTTTATCATTATTTAATTAAAGTCTAAAAGTATAAGAAAAAGCTCAAATAATGTTTATACGAAACCCAATATGGTTCCAACCACTTTAAAGTGTAGTTCCTAAAGTTGTCATCCAAAGTAATCATATTTTGTTCCTAAAAAGATTTCATCAAGTATAAAATCATTAAAAATAGTGTATGGCTTGTTAGGAGGATTTTATTTATTTATAAAATCATCTAGGTAATATTTATCTAGTTCTTGAACTAATTTGGGAATTCACTTAAAATCCTAAACAAAGTTTTAATTAATAAAAGTAAGGCTTTGTCTCGTGTTTATAAAATATAAGCATTAGTTCTAAAATAGGTAAGTGATTCTATTCACTTATAGTATTAAGAAAACACTACTCCAACAAGTACAATAATACCCTTATTTCACCTTTAGGAAGAATTATGAAATAAAACAACATATAATGTCATCTTGTATTCAATACATATAACTCTCCACTACAAGTGTTGTGATTATTCAAATCTAGCGATGCTTTCCTTTTAGTAACTATAATTAGAAAGGAACCCTAAGAGTGTTAACTTCAAGTTTAAATGCTTTAGTTTAGTTAAGTAAGTTTTTCTTCAAAAGTTATTCTTTCAAGAAACATTAAAGGTAATCTTTAAGCATTTTTATAAAGGCCCTAATTGATTAATAATCTTGCTTAAGAAATCTTTTAGCTACCGTGCCCCATTTGAGTGCTTTAGTATTGCATGCTACTTGTTATATTTACATATTGTTTCACACACTCTCATAAGCCTTAATAAGAAGAACAAGTGTGAAGCTGGTATAAAAGTGAAAGAAACCATCCCTAGTTTTTGAACCCTAGATCAGATACGACTATTCCGGGGATTCGTGTTTATCAAACTGCATTACATTACTTTTTCATAATTGCATCTTGCTTCTTGAACATTCGTCCTTAGCAAACCAATGATGTTGTTTATAGAATTTGGATCTTCTAGTATCTTGAAGACCGTGAGTGCATAATCTTGCAATCACAAAAGGCAAGTTCACACTTGCTCATGTCCTTTGATTATTTTCTATCAAATGCTTGTAACTCAAATGTTGTCATCACCTGCATTTTAAAAAGTTCAGAAAACACTATTTTTGTAATAATATGATTATGGATTATTTACTAAGAGGTAATAATCTACTGATACAGTTCCAGTGGTAAAGGAACATAATATCTAGGACTTAACAACCAATGTCGCCAGTGATTCTAACGATGTATATTACGCATTAACCATGAGATCTAGAATGGGACGAAGAAGTCAGCTAGATCTTCTTCCTTTTGCATGGACGTATGACCTTATCGTGAAGCAACAGATTTCTCGTGGAGAATCCAGCACATGGGTGGGACCCCTCAGTGCCCCGCGATATAGGTGTCTAGATTATCTGTGAATAGCTGTCTTGGTGGAGGTTCACCATAACTGATGGCGGCTACCAGGTAGGGCTTCTTATAGAGTCTTCGAGAGGTTACCCGGACTATACTCATGGTAAAGCTCTTGGGGGATCGTGTCTTCATGCGGGGTGATACGTCGTAAAGGTATCTATAATTTTTGATGTTCCATGCTTGTTTAGTGTCTACTTTCTGATGTTTTGTTCACACTTTGAGGTATTTTTATACATTTTTTGGGACTAACCTATTAACAAGATGCCATAGTGTCAATTGCCCGTTTTCTGCTGTTTTTGGTTTCAGCAAAGCTAGTAAAGAAAATTTCTCGGAATTGGATGGGACAAAAGCCAAATTCAATATTTTACCCAAAGCAACACGGAGTCCGTAGGAGAGATGAAGTAGTGCACCAGGGCGGCCACACTTGGTGGCCGCGCGGCCTAGGGGGAGCGCCACCAGGGGATGTGGGCCCCCTGGTGCTCCACCGACCTTGCCCCTTTGCCTATAAAAGCCTCCCGGGACAAAAACCCTAAGGACCAGATCAGATTTCCACAAAAAGTTCTGTAGCGCCACCGCCGCCGAAGAGGAATTCGGGGGACAGAAGTCTCTGTTCCGACACCCTGCTGGGACGAGGAACTGCCCCGAAGCCATCTCCATTGAATCCACTGCCATCTCCATCGCCATTGCTGACTCCCATGATGAGGAGGGAGTAGTTCTCTCTCAAGGCTAAGGGCTCTACAAGTAGCTATGTGTTCATCTCTCTCTCTATGCGTGATCGTATTGAGATCATGAGCTTTGTAATCTATAGATTTATTCTGCTACTCAAGTGCTTTAATTAATCTCTGCTTATCCCCACGTGTGTGAAGTTGACAGTGTGCACACCGTGTGGCACTTTGGCTAAGGTTACATAAATACTTATCATGAGTATAATTTGAGTTGGATGTCTCTATGAGATTGTGGTGTTTGTTGGAACCATCTAGCACTCAAGGTGACAGTGAAGGGTTATCTAGATGGGGAATGCAAACTTTAAGGTGTGCTTTTATAGCCCTACATCATCCAATTGGAGAGTAGTCCAGGGTAGTATAATGAAGAGAAGATATTTATATGAGAGTGTCCACTAGTGAAAGTATGATCCCTAGGCCTTGTTTCTAAGCATTGAAACACCGTTTACAATCAGTCATGTTACATGTTTGCTTGCTGCCACTCTTATTTCAGATTGCAATTACCACTTAAATCATCCATATTACTTGTATTTCACTATCTCTTCACCGAACTAGTGCACCTATATACCTGACAAGTGTATTGGGTGTGTTGGGGACACAAGAGACTTCTTGTATCTTGATTGCAGGGTTGCTTGAGAGGGATACCTTTGACCACTTGCTCCCTGAGTTAGATAAACCTTGGGTGATCCACTTAAGGGAGACTTGCTGTTGTTCTACAAACCTCTGCACTTGGAGGCCCAACACAGTCTACAAGAATAGAAGCGTGCGTAGACATCAAGCTATTTTCTGGTGCTGTTGCCGGGGAGGTAAGGTAAAAGGTACTCACATCCTCTGGCTACTAAGCTATCTTATAGTACTATTTCTGGTGTGTGAGTGCTCGAAGTTATTTCCTTTAGATTCTGCAATTATATCTTTTTGTTTGTTGTTTTAATTTCACTAGTTAGGCTTAATGGAAAACAACAACAAAATCAGAGAGCTTTTTAGTATTTTTCCTGAGGTATAACATAAATGGTTTGAAAATAAAATTAAAAAACCCATGGAACTTTCTTTGCATGCTAATAGCAATGTTATTAGTATGAATTTTTTGAACACCTTTGTTACTAATGCTATGGAAACGTCTAAGCTTGGGGAAGTTAGTTTTTATGAAAATGATCTTTTTAGTTCCCCAGCTTTAGAGGAGAAAATTTTCTCTAATGATACTTTATCTCCCATATGTCATAATTAGAATGATACTTGTGATATTTTAAATCCACATACTAAAAGCGTCCCTTTTAAAATACCTATGGAAATTGTTGAACGTGTTATGAATAACTGTTATTTTGGAGATGGAACTGTCCATCATGTTGATCATTTACTCTTTATACATGAATTATGCGAGTTGTTCAAGTGTGCAGGTATTTCAATGAACCAAGTTAAGAAGAAGCTATTCTCTTTATCACTTAAGGGCAAAGCAAGGGAGTGCTATGAGCTACTAGACGATCCTCATCATTTGGAGTGGAAGGAACTTGAATCTCTCTTTTACTCTAAATTTTATCCTCCTCATGAAATTCATAAAGATAGGAATTATATTTATAATTTTCATTCTCATGATGGAGAAAGTATTGCCCAAGCATGGGGGAGATTGAAGTCACTAATGCTCAAATCTCCCATTCATGAGCTCCGTAGTAATATTGTTTTTAATAATTTGTATGCAAGGCTTTCAGGACATTACAAGGACTATCTAGATACTTGTTTAGAGGGATCCTTCACAAATAAGGAGGTCAAAGCTAAGTGGGATCTTCTTGAAACAATTCAAAGCAATACCAAAGATTGGGATAACGACAAAGGTAAATAACCAGGTATAAATTATGAGTATGATTGCATTAAGTCTTTCACTGAAACTGCTGATTTTCAAGAACTTTGTGCTAAATATGGTTTTGATCCTCAAATTCTTGTTAATTGTTGTAAAGCCTTTATTTCTCATATTAATGCTCCTAAATAAAAATGGGACATGTATCATGAACCTTTTAAAGATACTTGCATGAAAAATGAAATGCTTATTAATGATAGCAATAAACATGCTCAAACCTCTGAAAGTACTATTTCTTATAAGCATGTTAATTTTTGTGGAGTACATAGACCTTATGAAAAGAATCAAATTGAAGAAGAATATTGTATCACCCATAGGAATGAATAAACTAGAACGTGGTATATGGCTCTAAATGATCTTGGTAAAAAAGTTTGTGCCCTCTATCCTTTTATTTGCGAACTTTGCTTTGAAGTGGGTCATTTCAATTTTCAATGCTCATGCCATAATAATAATAATAGCCCTTCTAATCCAATGAGTACTACAAGTTTGTATTGTGATAACATGATCACTCCTAATCAGCATGATGAACTTACATTATTTTTGGTGTGTGAAGAGTTATCAAGAAAAACTGCTTTGGTAGATATGAGTGGTTTTGATATGAATAGCGTCCTGCATGGTTGTCATCTTTATTGTGTTTATAATTGCCACACAAATACTTACATACAAAATATTATAAAAGATGAGATTTTACCAAAATATGACATGTCTAATATGTGTTTTGTTCTTATTAATGAAAAGGAGGAATCCTCCAAAGTTTCTTCTATTATCTCTAACAATAAACCAGGGTATATGGAGAAGCTTCCTTTCAAGCCTCTCCCTCCTAAAGAGAAGAAGAAAAAGAAGAAGAGGAGTAAAAGGAGGGAGTAAACGGTATTTCCCCTAAGCATGTTGCTCCTATTATAGTTTTTGATGAGTCTGAACTCGATGATGTTCTTATGCCTGTTACCTATAGTAGTGATCATGATTGGGAAAAGCACACTACTTTTGATATTGAAAATATCTTTGGTACCAATTCTAAAAATGAAGATATTAATAATTGTTGTACTATTAGTGCTATCCACGTTCCTTCCAATGATGATATGTTTACAAATGAACACACTTTGGAAGATAGCTATTATATTGCTTATGATGATTACAATATGCCTCCTATAATTGATAATTATGGTAATGAGAATAATAATGATAGATATTTTGTTGAATTTGCTCCCACTATAATTAATAAGAATAACTATGCTTATGTGGGGAGTATAAATTCTTTTATGCATGTGGCTCATGATAAGAATGTTTTATGTGATAGTTATATTGTTGATTTTATTCATGATGCTACTGAAAGTTATTATGAGAGAGGGAAACATGGTTTTATGTATCTCAACAATATTAAGTTTCCCCTCTTTATGTTGAAAATTTTGAAGTTGCACTTATTTTGCTTTCCTATGCTTGTTGCTTTGTGCTTTCATGAATTGTTTCTTTAAAAGATTATTTTTCATAGGAAGTGGGTCAGACTTAAATTTGTTCCACATTTGCTTCTTGATGCTCTCTTTTACTTCAATTCATATTTCTTATGTGAGCATCATCGAAATTATTATGCCTATCTTAATGGCTATAAAGAAAGAGCTTTTGGGAGACAACCCACTATATTTTTACTTTCAGTTTGTTTTTTGTTTTGTTTTGTTGAGTCTTGGAAGTTATTGCCTCTGTAATAACCTCTCCTTATCCATTTTGTATGGTTTTTGTGCCAAGAATAACCTCTAATGAGAGAGAAGTAAGACTTGGGAAAGTTGCTGTCCCGAAACAGTTTTTTGGTGCTCCACTGTAAAAAATCGTGAAAAAACTCTGAATGTCGGATTGATCTGTAATTTTTTGTGCTTATGCCCTAGGTTATTATCTAACTGTCGTTAGTTCAGAACTTTTCGATTTGAGCAACAGAAGGTCTTCGAAAAAATTGGTTTTTACCTGCTGGTCTGTTTTGACAGATTTATGCCATTATTTGCATTTGCCTCTTAATCTCTTTCTCTTTGAGTTCTCTTTGATCACTTGAGATTTTATAAGGAATTGCTACAGTAGCTTGTGTTTATTTGGAAGTTTTACTTATGAAAAACTAAACTATAGGACCAATTATCTTGAATACACTAATGTTGCTAATGAGGATTGTGTGAAGTTTTGTATGAAGGAAAAATTTCAAGTGTAGGGGAAGAATAATGTGAGAAGATAAATTATGGACAAAAGCTCAAGCTTGGGGATACCACCCGTGTCACCCCAAGAAATATTCAATAAGTACAAGTGTCAAATCTTGGGGATGCCCAAGGCATCCCCTTCTTCATCAATAAAAATCTTAGGTTTTCTTCCAAAACACTTCATTTTTATTGTTTCATGCACAATTCTGTTGTTCTTCGAGCGTCTTCGTTTTTGCTTTTAGTTTTATTTTGTTTAGTTTTCTTAAATAAATTTGATGTACCCCTGCATTCATATGATATTTCAAATAAGTTGATTGGTGATTGGAAAAGAGTAGGAAAGTTCATGCTTATAAGTGGTACAAAAGGAGCTTTGTTTTGACTGTGGCCTAGACTTTATCATGTCATGTTTGATATTGCTTTGACTTTATGCTTAGTAATTATTGATGTAGCATGATTTGTTCCAAACAATTGATAATTCATAATGTGCCTTGAAAGAATCATGCGTTGTTCCAGCATACAAAAGCATAATATTGTGGTATTCTCCTTCGATGCTTTATTTGGGTTGACTTGGCACATGCTTACACCATGCTAAGACTATGTACCAATCAACTTAGGCTCTATGATCATTTAGTTTTTTGACTTGTAATATCACTTTATGCTTTAATTAATAATGTTTTGTCGCTTTGCATGATTATGGCCATTAGTGCTCTCTTAGTTGGCCGCTCCCAGTCTTTTGCTAGCCTCCAGATGTACCAAGTATGAGTTACACTCATGCATCCAACCCCCAAGAAAACCAAGTTGTTCCATAGAGTCCACTATAAATTCCTATGCATTGTGTGTTACACCGTTCCAACTATATTCATGCTTTTACCTACCTTCCAAATTAAACTTTTTATGTGAAAATTAGTGATTAAAGCTCTCACGAACTTGATGGCACACTTTACTTTCTTGCACTTAATAAACTTGAACCATCGTGTCCATCTATGTTGCGTATATGCTTGCACTTATAAGTTGAGAATTAGCAGAACCATGTTGTAATGGGGAACGCTTTCAACATTGCACTTATTATTCAGTTGATATCATGTTCTTTTGTTTATGGATCCCGGCGGTGTGAAATAAAAGGGGAACTCGTAAGCTCATGGAGTTTGTATATGTGTTAGAGAAAAGCCTGGGCGGCTAGTCTAAGCCATGCCTAATCATGGTGGAAACTTGCAACATAACCATAGTGAGCATTCTGTGAAGCATCCTCAATAAAAACCTATGCAAATAGCAAATAAAAAGATCACTGAGATGCTCATTGTATGTTGCCTTGTCATTTTGATATGGGATAGCTCCTGTATCATGGGGCAAGGGGTACCCCGTTGGCGGTTCTCCATGATACACATGTACTTACAATCACAAGAACTTACTTGTGACTAAAGTTGAGTAGCATGAGGTCCGGTACTCGTAGCCAAGGGGCATGAGATTTTCGACTTATAACTTGTCAAGCACTTCCTCATATTTGTTCACTTTAACCTTAATCACCTAAATATGCTTATGATAGGGGTAATGAGAGCTGAAAGCTAATAATTAACATAATTTTTGGAAGCTCTTTATGAAACTTGAAATCCCTGCTTCCCTCTTATGAAGGGCCCTTTTTTTCTTTTATGTTGAGTCTCCATCTTCTATCTTTATGCACCAATTGAGAGAGCATAGTGACCATTCTTATTTTAATGTGCATTGTCCCAAAACTTGTTGATTGATTCATAACTGTGATATTGCTTGTTCTTAAATTATTTGTATCTAGTCACCCTTATGAACTTTGAAGCTGTCCTATGCATTTACGTTTTGCTATACCATGAGGGACAAGCTGAATACCATTCTTATTATGTTTTCTATATGTGAAACAAACAAATGTCTTTTCATCCATTATTATTCATGAATCTTTTGTTTGTACATTTTTCATGTTACAACATAGTTTCTATGTCTTATTGTTAGAACTCTGTCTTTTATGTTCATGTTAGAGTACTTTGATCCCATCCATCAATGATTTACAAATACCATGATCAAGATTATGATGGTGCGTGTCACCTCAAAAATTATTCTTTTTATCACTTACCTACTCGAGGACGAGCAGGAGTTAAGCTTGGGGATGTTGATACGTTGTAAACCTATCTATAATTTTTGATGTTCCATGATTGTTTAGTATCTACTTTCTTATGTTTTGTTCACAATTTGAGGTATTTTTATACGTTTTCTAGGACTAACCTATTAACAATATCCATAGTGCCAATTGCCTGTTTTCTGCTGTTTTTGGTTTAAGAAAAGCTAGTAAAGAAATATTCTCGGAATTGGAAGGGACAAAAGCCAAAGTCAATATTTTACCCGAAGCAACACGGACTCCGGAGGAGAGACCAAGTGGCACACCAGGGCGGCCACACCTGGTGGCCGCGCGGCCTGGGGGGCGCGCGCCACTAGGGGTGTGGGCCCCCTGGTGCTCCACAGACCTTGCCCCTTCGCCTATAAAAGCCTCCTAGGACGAAAACCCTAAGGACTAGATCATATTTCCACGACAAGTTCCGCAACGCCGCCGCCACTGAAGAGGAGATTTGGGGGACAGAAGTCTCTGTTCTGGCACCCTGACGGGAGTGGGAAGTGCCCCTGGAGCCATCTCCATCAACTCCACCGCCATGTCCATTGCCGTTGCTGACTCCCATGATGAGGAGGGAGTAGTTCTCTCTCGAGGCCAAGGGCTCTACAAGTAGCTATGTGTTCATCTCTCTCTCTCTATGCGTGATATTATTGAGATCATGAGCTTTGTAATCTATAGATCTATTCTGCTACTCAAGTGCTTTAATTAATCTCTGCTTATCCCCACGTGTGTGAAGTTGATAGTGTGCACACCGTGTGGCACTTTGGCTAATGTTACAGAAATACTTATCATGAGTATAATTTGAGTTGGATGTCTCTATGAGATTGTGGTCTTTGTTGAAACCATCTAGCGCTCAAGGTGATAGTGAGGGGTTATCTAGATGGGGAATGCGAACTTTAAGGTGTGCTGTTATAGTCCTACATCGTTCAACCGGAGAGTAGTCCAGGGTAGTATAATGAAGAGAAGATATTTATATGAGAGTGTCCACTAGTGAAAGTATGATCCCTAGGCCTTGTTTCTAAGCATTGAAACACCGTTTACAATCAGTCTTGTTACATGTTTGCTTGCTACCACTCTTATTTCAGATTGCAATTACCACTTATAATCATCCATATTACTTGTATTTCACTATCTCTTCGTCGAACTAGTGCACCTATACACCTGACAAGTGTATTGGGTGTGTTGGGGACACAAGAGACTTCTTGTATCTTGATTGCAGGGTTGCTTGAGAGGGATACCTCTGACCACTTCCTCCCTAAGTTCGATAAACCTTGGGTGATCCACTTAAGGGAAACTTGTTGTTGTTCTACAAACCTCTGCACTTGGAGGCCCAACACTGTCTACAAGAATAGAAGTGTGCGTAGACATCACGGGGTTACGGAGAAGGGAAGTGATTGGCTTGGATCATCTACTAGGCCCCACATCAAGGAATTGTGGATGGGAATAAGCTGCCCGGATGTGCAACAAGGATTTGGTCTCTCATGGGAAAAGTAACGCACCTCTGCAGAGTGTAAGAACTATGACATGTTACTCCTTGTTCTAGGAAGGAGCTACGAACGCAGCAGGAAAGGAACTCCATGAAAGTTCTGGTAAACATGTGAAGGCTAACGGACATAGTTTTCAAAAGAAAAGCAACCTTTGAAGAAATGTTTACGAAAACCTGCATTGCCTACGACCTATGGTCTGTGGCTGTATATAGTGCATCAAACACTCCTTTTTAGTGAACTTGTTGAGTATGCTCGTACTCAACTGTACCTTCTTAACCCTTGCTAGGTTCCAAGCCGTTGAAAATGACATCAACATCAATTTTGCTCAAGAAACCATCATCGCCATCTCAAGTTCTTCAATAAAGTCAACATATACATCAATCGAAGAAAAGGCGAAGATCTTGATTAGATAGGAGTAGATACTCTAGCCATAACACCTACTTCTGTAGAGAATTGCTCTAGCAGCAATTGCAAGCCAGATAGTTTAGATGTTAGTCTTTTTATCCAGATAGCTCTGAGTTATTATTTCTGGATCTTCTTTGTAAGAAGTTTCTTTCTCTCTCTTTAACCTAGAGTGTTCTCTGGATCTTTTGTAAAGAGTCGAGTTGTAATCTATAGTCATGTCTTGGACCTGCTGTGTTTTTGTTGTACCACTCCGAGGGATGTAATACTAGTGAACAGTGTTTCATTGGTGTTATGTCAACGACTATAGTATACTACATCATGCAGTGGTATGCTGGGTCACCGCAATATTGCTATAACATCATACGAAGTAATCCTAATCCTGAAACCATTAGATCATGTCAATCACTAACGCTGGAAGAGTATCTTGATAACATCAAACGTCACACCGTGACAGGGTGACTATAAAGGTGGGTTCGGTGCTACGAAGGTGTTATGTAGAGGCTCATGGATCAAGAGTGGGATTTGTCCATCCCGATGACGGATAGATATACTCAGGGCCCTCTCGGTGATATCACATTGAAATAGCTTGCAAGTGATGTGATCACTAGAATGTTATATCATGAGAACGAGAAAAGAGTGCATGTCGGTAAAGAGATCAAACTAGGTATAAGGATACCGATGATCGAATCTCGGACATGTAATATATCGCCAGACAAAAGGATTTATTTACGACCTTAAAGGTTCACACGATCACAAGAGTCATCGTTGAATGTGTGGAGTCAGTATGGATCTCCAAGTCCCGCTGCTGATTATTGATCGGAGAGGGGTCTCGATCATGTCTGCATTATTCGCGAACTATAGGGTGACACACTTAAGGGATACCGACACCATTTGGAGCAAATATGTTTCAGATAAAGATTTAAGAAAGTGCTGGAATCATTTCGATGGAAACCGGAATTGTTTCAGGTGAAATTGTAGAAACTGGTTCTGCATGTGATATTGAAATGTTGTAGGGGGTTTTATGTGAATGTTTGTTAATTAAAGTAATTAAAAAAATTCTGAATAAAATAAATAAAATAGTTTTATTTAATGAGAGTTGCATTAAATTTGGTGGAAATTTAATGCATGTGAGTGAAAGTGTGGGTGGAGGCATATTTATGTGAGTGGAGCATCCACCACATGAATGATGGAAGAGGTGGGGGCACCACCTTGGCCACTGGCCATGGGAGGGGCTGCCCCCCTCTCCTCCTCTCACAACACACCTCCTCATGAAGGATCTCTCTCCCCCTCTAGAAATTATTCCCCATGGTCTCGGATTAGCGAGATACATGTTCCCGGTGGCTTTATCTGGAAAGGAGTTGCTGCTTCCGCTGCTTTGCTAGAGAGAGGGACGGAGGTTGTCGGGGTACCGGACATGTGTGTGATCACGGATGCACCACTGCTTTGCGGTGCTGGACTTGCTGGTGCTGGACCTGATGGACGTGCTGGTGCTGGACCTGCTGGACTCACTGGACTTCATCACGATCTTGAGATTGGCAAGTGTACGACTACATCAACCACGCAATTAGTTTCGTTAACAATGCTTTGTCATACTTCAAGGGTGTGTTCTCTACGGATGTATATCCACTCGTTGCTTGTATCTAGATAGATAGATCTTGGTGCTTAGATGTTCACATCATAGGAAATTTTTTGTTTTCTGTGCTGTGAACCCAACAGATATTATGTAGTATTTCTAAAAGGGATTTTGAAAAGAGTTTCGGAATACAAGTTAATTAAGGACTAGTACTTGGTCAACTCAAATTAGGAATATCATTAAGTTTAACATCAATCGTTGAAAGAAAGAAAATGATGATCATCATCCACTATGTTGAGACATAGGTTCTGTCTTAGAAAACCATGATGATAACTGAACATAATATATGATCCAAGAAGGAACGTTTGAAAAGTGATTAAGCATGAATCACATAATGTTGAGCTAACTTAGTCCAGAGTGTCTAATTGAGAACTGTAGACATGTTTCCAAATCCATAAAGGATGACATATCTTAAAAGCATAAAAGGTTATGTTGTAAGAAGATTGGAAACTCCTATGTCGGTAATACTGACTAAAGTCAAGTAGGAAGCGAGGTGAACAAAACATAGAAAATTGCACAGGGTGCACTAGTGTTTCGATAATTACATTTATAATAATAGATAAGGGTACCATCTAAAGTGATGTATACTGTTATGGCGGGACTAGTTCGTCTTTAACGTAGAATGTGTGTCCCAGGGCACAGTGCCCATGAGAAATCCCATGAGGTTGATCTAAAGTCACTCTAGGTTCCTGGAAACTGACCGCATTATGCTGCCATGACTACGATGCATACACAAGGATGTTATCATGAGATGATAAAGTATTAATGTCAATCAAGGTGACATTAGTAAGTTGCAAAGGATTTGGGACTGTAAAGTACATGCCCAAGACTCAACCTCTTCCATGAGCAAGCATGTTCAAGGTACCGGGATATATGGTGCTAATGATTAAGAACAAATGCAGCTAGTTTATTTGTACTCTAGTGCAAGTGGGAGACCATTGGAAATATGCCCTAGAGACAAATAGTAATAAGGATTATTATCATATTTCATAAAGTTTATGATTAAGTTTTATATCATGCTATAACTGTATTGAAAGGAAACTACACGTGTGATATATAAACAACCAGGGGTTCCCGGTGATACTCTAGTCACTGGTTCATTGGTCAACAGATGATCAAGGTTTCCTGATCATGTCGCATTTATGCCAGTTGGAAATGGAGTCACCTCATTATGAGAATGAGATGATGAACTAATACCCAACATAAACATCGTGACCCGATTATGTCATGAAGTTCAAGTTATGATGATTAGAATAGACCTTGTGAACTATTTCTTAGACCGTGAGGCTATATCAATCACTGTCTCCCGAGGGTACTTCGATAGCATCAAACGTCACACGGTTAAACGGTGATCATAAAGGTGTGTTCAGGTATTCGGATGAGAAGTAGAGGCATTATACGTCAAGAGCGGGATTTGTCCATCCGCGTGAGGGAAAGATACTCGAGGGCCCACTCGAAGAAGTTATATCAAATAGCTGCGCAGCGTGTGATTTGATCAAATGGATATCACTGTCGGAACGAGTCAAGTAGCATTTGTCGGTAACGAGATTGAACCCTACATGGTGATGTCATTGATCAGATCTTGGACAATGCAAGTATCGAGAGATAAAAGGAATATGACACGATGTTCATGGTTCAAGCAACGAAAGATTTCATGGAATGCACAGGGGTCACATGGCCATCCAGGTCCCTATGTTGATCATTGGTCCGGGAGTGCCCCGACCATGTCTGGAGTGTTCCCGAACCGTGGGGTATCACGCTTAAGGGCTTGGTGATGCTTAGAGAGTGTTTATAGGATCGGTAGAATCACCGAAGAAAGAGAAGAGAGAAAACCAGAAGAGTTTCGGTAAGTCCAAAGGATGTCCAGAGTGGATGTGGAAGGTGTTCCATGGCTACGGAGATTGAATAATATGTGAATGAATGTTAAATATTGATTTAATCATTTATTCATAATTATTTAATAAAAGAGAAATCAATTAAATGGTCAAAAGCCTTAATGGGCCAAATCCCGAGGGAGAAAGGCCCATGAGGGAAAGGAGCAAAGGGAGGAGAGAGAGGGGGTGGCCGGCCGGGCCCTAGGCACCCCGCGTGGGGCCCACAAGGGACTTGTCCGGTGGATATCCCCTTCCCCCTCTCATCCCTTCTTCGTTTAGTCCCACATGGCTAAGCTAGTTAGCCATGGGGTGGGATTTCCCCTATATATAGTGGGGTATTTTGACGAAATAATACAACAAATATTCAATAAAGGTTTCCTCACTTTTGGGGAGACCTCCAATTGATATTTATCTCTCTCTATCTCCTGTGACTGTGGTCCCAAGTCCAGACTGCGCGAACGAGAGACATCTTCACCGTGGAGCGTCGTCGCGCTGCGGGATTCAGATCTAGGAGCTCTACTTCTGCAACTGCTACTGGATCGGGAAGCGGGAGTCATTGACAGGCACCGGATGCATGTAACTCCCTGCGAGGTGCAACATTTGAGGCACTACAAGTCATTGAAGCCACTGGAGCGCGAGGACTTCATCACGACCTTGAGGTCGGATTTGGCTCATCTACATCAACCAGGCTCTCCTGAGTGTTGATAATGCTTTTCGGTCTTCAAGGGTAAGTTTGCGAAAAGCCCCTCCCATTACTGCAATACTAATAGATAGGTCCTTGCAACAAAGGGGTTTAGGGGCGTAGGGTAAAATTTATTGTTTTCATACGCAAACCCCTACAGTGTCGACATACCATATATGTCGCTCGAGTCTCGCCAGTGCTTTCTGGCTTAGGGTAACCCAACCATAACCCGACTGGCCCTTCTATGATTCGACCAGCTCATGCTTTGACATGTCTTTACCTTAGTGGACCTTGTCCTTTTACCTCATCTTTACCCCACCTGGGGTCACCCCCCAACATTAGTCCCTGAAGCTGGTGCGATCTCATCAACCCTAGCTGGTTAGGCCACAACAGGTTCAATCTCGTGCGTATCATAGTCCATCTCGCTGACATACTCATATGTCGGCCTGTACCAATTTTAACTCAGCTGTACCTCGTGGTAATTTAGTTCTCACCTTGACTTTTGTTGGCTCTTTCCGAGTTACTTCTCGTTGGCCGAGTCATAGTGTTGCATCCGGGTTATTCCTCTTAGATGCCTATCTTCTCGTGTACACTTCCCCATATCCTATGTGGAGGGTAATCATTGCGTTTGCGTCATTTTAAGGGCCATGATGTCAGTTATTGCACATGTCACTAGGGATTACTGCACCCCCATCACATCGTGGGGTGCCTCTTCGATAACCGCAGTGCCACGTTGCGTCGTTTGGTCTCCTGTGCTGTGTGACCCTCTATGTGGCTCGCTGCTGATGGGCTCGCTTGTGGAATAAACGCCCGAACCGTGCGGCCTGCCGCAGATAGCGACCCCACTACCCATGATTTGGGCGTGGTTAAATATGGGAGCATGGGAGCTCCTTAGCCACTTACCCCTGTTCACCTCTCCTTCTTATTCTTCCTAGCGTCGCCGCTATCGTTGCTCTGTGCTTAGCAATAGCGCCTCCATAGCCGTTCTCTGCACTTCCTCTCTCCACCGCAGCACCAGTGCTTGCTGCCGCTACACGGTCGCGCCAGTCAAGACCTTTCTGCCCTGAACCGGACCTCGTTTCCGAAGGAGAAGATCTGGAGATGCCTCAGGACGTCACCATTGTGGAAGAACATGAGGAGGGCAGCGCCGCCCATGAACATGGTGCCTGGGCCGGTTCGTGGGTGATGCAGTGAGAGCTTGATTGGCTCATTCGCACGTGCCGCATCCCTGCTGGGGTCAACTGCCGCATCCCGGTGACGAGTTAGTTCCCGCCCCCGAGGAGGGTGAGTTCGTGGTTTTCTTCTCCCACTTTGCCCGCGGCTTTGGGATTCCTATTAGCGATTTCTTCCGTGATTTTCTCGCGAACTTTGATCTTGAACCTCATCATCTCCCTACAAACGCCATCGCCTCTCTCTTGGCCTATGCATGCGGCCTCCAGGGGTACCTCGGCCTTTGGCCCAGCGTTCTAATATGTTCCAAATTCTTCTGAATTTGGGCCACTGTCATCCCGAATAAGGAGCTTCGTCCTGGTGATAAGGCTCTGACTCAGTGCGGGGCCATGTCTATCTCTCCTCGGCGAGGTTCCATTTTTACGTAAAGAACGATACCTCGGTCGACAAGATTCGGCTACCGCCCTTTTCTGTCGGGTCTGGAGTCTTGGAAAGGGTAGGAGAGGACGTTCTTTTACGTAAAGAACGATACCTCAGTCAACAAGATTCGGCTACCGCCCTTTTCTGTCGGCATCCCCAATAAGAAGAACTGGGAACAAGACCCCAGGAGGGCCGATGCTCTGGTCAACTTTGTGGAGAAACGCGTCGCCGAGCTGATTGTCGATAGGCTAACTGGTGAGGATATGATGATCACTTTCATTCGAAGCCGAATCTTCCCGCTGCAGAAGCGCACTCACAAACTCTGCTATATGAGCGGTCATCTTGACCCCAACCGAGTTTCATCGTTCGAGCTCTCTGACGCCCAGATCTATCATTGAGTTAAGTCCATTTTCAAGATGCCCTTGGCCGAGGATTTGGAATGGGGACTATAGCCCTATAGCCGAGATAAACCAGTTCCCCAGGTACATCTTTTGTGTGACCCTTTTCCGAGTTATTACTTTATGTCGGCCTATATCATTTTTCTCACCTTCTTATATTGCTTTTCTCAAAAATTCCTTCAACAGTCAATCAAGGACATCCAGACCCTGGCCCTCACTTGGGGCAAGGATCAGGATACCTCGAACCCGGAGGAGCTGGATTCCGAGGAATTCATGCCCATCCTAAACTCTAGCTTTGGCTGATCCTCCAGTAAGACTTCTGTCTTAAAGGATTGGAGAAACGATGATGATGATGATGAGGTTCTCGAGGTACTTGACCCCATTCCCATCTCTTACGCCTTTCCGGCTGGTCCCCCTCTAGCTAACCCGGCTGGTCAGGTGCACAACGTGCCTCCTGTTGCGGTGGGTGGCCAAGGCACCGTGAAGAAGCGAGCCGCTACCTCGGCTCCTCCGGCCGAGCGAGCCAAACCCGACAAGAGGTACAAGGGGCTGACAATAAGCCCGCAATTCAGAAGGCTCCCATGCCCAAACCTCCTCCATCTATATCCGAGTAAGCGCCTTTCTCCGGGTTACCTTTGTGTTTGATGTTTCTTGTCTTCTTGTTTCTCTCTTTCTTATATGATTCGGACTTTTTCCTATTTGATTTGGCAGAGCCACCATGGAGATTTCCCAAAGTGGCTCTAGCATCGCCTCTCCTATTCATGAGGGACCACATTCTCCTCGTGTCGATGCTCCCGTCCTTAGTCCCGTCCGGGAGAACTCTCCCGCTGCGTCGAATAACAGTCCACCTCGGCGGGAGGAGGGCAACATCAGCACAGGTGGAGGGGGTGTCCCTAAGAATGTGGCTATGTCGGATCAGTGGGATTCTCCCTCTACCTCCCAGCAAGAAGATCATGGTGCCAGCAACATCGGCACCAGAAATGTTTCTATCGAGGTGCCGGATCCATGTGGATTATGAAAAGAACAGACATCCAATGAAGTCTAGTTGTCGTGGTATTGCCGACGAGTACACCATGGAGGGGTCCTCACAGTGCGTGTTTAGAGACGTGGGGTAAGGCGGAGAGTTGGAGGGTACGAGGTAACATAGCTTACCCAGGTTCAAGTCCCACAAAGGTGGCGGAACTCTACTCCTGCTATAAATCACTATAATGGCAATACGCCGAGTTACAAAGATAGGTTCGTTGTGCAAGGTGTTGCGCGTTGTATGCAGCAATCTAAGAGGTTGTGCCCTAAAGGCTCCCGCAGGCCGGCTTATAAAGGCGCCAAGACCTAGGGTTTACATTGAAAGGTCCTTGTCGGACAAGGTAAAGAGTTCTACACTAATACGAACTAGTCTTCTGTGTCTTGTACTCCAAGGCTCCGAGTATGTCGGTGACTCCTACGTAGCCTTCCTTTATCCGGCATGGTCCTCCCTTCTGGATCCGTCTAACTGGGCCGCCCAGCAGGCCATAGGCCTTGCTACCAACTATGGGCCACCTGGGTTAGGCGGATTGGTGACATGCTATGAGGATACCCATATAGCACATCCCCAATACTAGTGGATCCATGTGGTTTATGAAAAGAACACACATGCGCATTGAACTCTAGTGGATCCATGTGGTTTATGAAAAGAACACACATCCAATGACCTCTAGTGGATCCATGTGCTTTAGGAAAAGAACACACATGCAAAACTCTAGTGGATCCATGTGGTTTATGAAAAGAACACACATCAAATGACATCTACTGGATCCATGTGGTTTAGGAAAAGAACACACATGCAATGACATATAGTGGATCCATGTGGTTTATGAGAAGAAACCACATACTGGACTGGCATCATTGCATGTGTTCTTTTCCTAAAACCACAATGATGCACACTGATACACACACATGCAATGACTCTAGTGGATCCATGTGGTTTATGAAAAGAACACACATCAATGACTCTAGTGGATCCATGTGGTTTATGAGAAGAACACACATGCTATAGTGGCATCATTGCATGTGTTATTTTCCAAAACCACAATGATGCACACTGGTACACACACATCCAATGACTCTAGTGGATCCATGTGGTTTATGAAAATAACACACATGCAATGACATCTAGTGGATCCATGTGGTTTAGGAATAGAACACACATGCAATGACATCTAGTGGATCCATGTGGTTTATGAAAAGAACCCTCATCTTTCAAGCTGGTGGTAGAATGCATGCTACAATTGAATCCCAGCATGCTGCTAGGGTTCTTGGACATGGTTGGACACCAATGCTGGAGTGGCATCATTGCATGTGTTCTTTTACTAAAACCACAATGATGCACACTGATACACATACACACATCCAAGTGGGTGTGGTGATGCAGCATCTTTCAAGTTGGTGGTAGAATGCATGCTGTTGTTGAATCCCAGCATGCTGCTAGGGTTCCTAGACATGGTTGGACAAACATGAAATGGTTCTAGTGGTTCCATCTTGGCATAATTTGATGTATTCCAAGATGTATTTCATTGTATAAGACACTCACTTTCCATTTTTATACCAATCAGTTTTGCCCTTGGTTTTTTGTTACTACTTAGTTTTGCCCTCTCTCTCTCTCGTAGAAGCCCAAACTTGTGCTCACTCTGTCTGCTACACCC
Organism: Avena sativa; assembly: GCA_916181665.1. Taxonomy (NCBI): domain Eukaryota; kingdom Viridiplantae; phylum Streptophyta; class Magnoliopsida; order Poales; family Poaceae; genus Avena; species Avena sativa. The sequence continues at coordinate 694,417,203 of OV702289.1, forward strand.
TGATTGGTTGTCATAGTTGTCACACGGATCGTGCGCACCAACCGTTGATCCTGTGTGATCCAACGCGGATCGTTGCACACGTCATTCCCTTCATAGTACAGTGTGAGACAACACGAACGTCTCTCTCAGCGAGACTTCTACAAGAAGGAACACGAAGCCGTCCATGGAAAAGTCATCTAGTGGTCATGTCATGTTTAATCACGTCTGAAAAGCCTACTACTACTACACCACAACACATGCACATGGCAACGGGGTCATCGAGTGCACGGTCGTCGACGGGCAGCTGCAATTTATTGCCACTTGATTTTAATAAGACATATCCCATTTTTATGCAGCGCGCTCTCAATCTCACTTCCAACTGGGCCCTACTGCAAGAAACTTCAATGCGTCAGCCGGAGGCCGAAGAGCTGAGAAATGGGTCTCGAGGAGGGGATCCCCTCGAGGAGACCTAACGTCTCCGCCTTCATCGAGTCCCTCACACTCATCCACACCTCTCTCTACCCGATCTAGCACAACCCCACAAATCTTGCCGTACAACCACCTACCTTTTCATCTACATTTCCCCTTTTAATTATCGCCAATTTTATGCCGTGTCAAACTTCGTACATAGAAACTGTGTGTGCGCCCTTTGCATGCGGCTAAATACAGAACTGCCATGCATGGCCCGGGAAAAAACGTGATGTACCGTGCGTGTGTCGCCGTACACGATGCAGTAGCCTATATGGTACGATGCACGGTGGTGCAACGAAATGTCCCTTCCCTTCACCTTAACTACAGAGTACCTCTCCCTCTCCCTCTGTGCCTACCCACTCTAACTCTCGCTCACTCTCCTCACGCAACCCTCTCCACTGTCCCATCAGCTTCTACGAATTCCAGAGAAAACCCCAACCGCACAGGCGATGGTGAAGGAGGATGTGGTGGCCATCGTCACCTCCAAGGCCGCCAGTGAGGAGGCCACCGTCTCTGTCCTGGTCCCCCTCGACGTATTGAAAGCAGCCGCCATCCCTGTCCAGGCCCCCGTCGAGGCATCGATGGCAGCCACCGTCCCTGTCCAGGCCTCTGTCCCCGCTACTGATGTAGTCGCCGATGAGAAGGCCCCCACCGGTCACGTGCAGATCTAGCTCTTCTGGGACCCCTATGATCCATAGGAGTACATCGCTCCGGTGAACCCCTACGACACCGACAAACTAGGGTTTTCTCCCCTTCCCTAGTTCTTCTCCCATTACCACCGTTAGATGCTAGATCTTGGTTTATTAGGGTTCGGTTGTTCGCATTTCGGTTGCTCGATCTTCTTACATCATCTAATCCTCCTTTTTTTTCCAACAGGTGTATGGTAGCGACATCTGTAGCAATGATGAGTCCAGGCACACCAAGACTCATCAGGTGTTGAGGAGGCTACAGGCCAGCCAGTACGACACCTTCTTCAAGGGCAGCGTCTATAGTTGCCCCTTCTGCAGGAGGAGACTCATCAGCACCAACTTCAACTACATCATGATGCATGCAGAGGGCTCGAGATCCGGCACCCCCAAAGTCGGTCAGACCATGAACATCAGCGCCTACATCGCTGAACACCAGGCTGTAAGACCCTCGAATCGGCCCTATGGAAGTTTCAGCGCTTCCTGCCAAACCCGCATAGAAACGATTCAAGGACGCCCACTAGGCACTTTCGTGCGGGTGGAAAACGAAGTAATACCATTACACATTAGTCCACGATGGAACCCACAGAACATATATATACAACAACGACTCCATGAGTCAAGAATACAGATATACTATACAAAGATTCAAATCACCTTGAAAACGATAGAGCGTCTGACTACGGACAAGACGCAAATGGGGCTAAGAGCCCTGAAGAATAACCAATGGCATCCATAACCCTGCCCAGGCCAAGCCAAAAGGGTAACCCTGCTAATGACGTCGATCTCAAACATGCTAAAACGAAAGGGGTGTCGACAAAGGGCAAAGGAAAAAGAGGAGCGTCAGTACTGAGGCCAGTACACGGCGAGGATAGAATTCGGCGGCTCTCGCCTACATAGGTATGGTGGACTGAAGCGGCAGCACAACATGCACTAAACAACCTATAGAGACTCGATGCAACCGTCGGCTATTAGAGAGGGATAAGAGAGACCTATTCGGATCGAACCTGATACTAACACCAATCATACCCATCCTGGTATTCCCCCTCGAGACCAAACGAGGAAGTCAAACCGAGGAACTCACACAGTTGGCAATTTTATTTATTCCCTTATAGTTGTAGCACTTACTAGTCAGATGTAGATAGCATGAGTCATCCCAAACCCAGCAGTTGTTGGCACTTCTATTTCATTCCATTGGAGTTGCGATACTTACTAGGAAGGTATAACATGACACGACACACCAGTTCCACCAGTTGTTAGCACTTTTATTATCCATTCCATTTTAGTGAAGTTGATTACTAGTCACATATCAAGTCAAATTTATAGCACTACTTTAGTTATGCTTGTCTATGATCGATATACTGTGCTCCAAGTCGTCCATAACCGCGGACATAGCTTTCGGAAAGATTTACCCTGTAGGGGTGCACAAATAGCAACACACACATGATCAACCTCGTAAAAACCAAATCAAAACCCACCGAGGCTTTCACGACAAAGCAATCACAGGATTCATAAAATATTTCAAGGGGCCACCCCATTAAGTTACCCGCAACGAAGTTGGCTAGCTCCGAGACGGGCCCAAGGTTTGTGTTAATGGCTGTAAACGACTGGGAACCCGAAAGTGTGACTGGGCTTGTCGATACCGCGAAAACATTCCATGATCCAAAACAGTACAGGTGCTCCACGCACAATCTTAAATAAAGCAGTAAAGCATGGCATAAGTTCAGGATAGTAATAAAGCCCCAAACTAGTTTGTGGCCCCAAGAAATAAGAAATGAATCAAGCTCTGGCTAAGGGGGATTCATAGACTCTCCCGGATGTGGATAGTGCGAATAGTCAAGGAACAGGTATCAAGTACTCGGGGCCTACGGGACACAAGTGGACATAAAACTCGAATAGCATATATTGCCCACCAGTGCCTCTTTCATTAGTTGTCCTAGCAATTTAATAGTTGTATTTAAAGTCATGATCATCTCCACCATTAAGCATCTCCACCATTTAGCATGTGCCAACCATCCAATAACGGTGGAACAACAACGACGCGAAGCAGCACAGGAGCAAGCAACTATGACTCGCAAGGCCAACTATTTATCAGACAACAGGCAATAGGATGTGTCCAGGGCAATATAGGGCAGCAAGGAATATAAATTGCACGGAAACTAAAGCATCGCAATACGGATAGCAGTAGATCAACAGGAGGAAGTAAAGACTATAAATGCAAAATAGGTAGAAAGGGGAAGATGCTCGCCTAGAAAACACTGCCGGAGATTCATCCGGAGAACTTGTCGGTACTCGCATCCACTCATCGGTCTAATCCGCGAAGAAGCAAACACTAGTAGAAACACCGGATACAATATTTAATACTACGGTAGAAGATCCGGCATGATTATGATATGATGCAGATGTGGTGCAATTAGGCAGTATTAGGCGGAACCGGGGTCCCAACAATTAATTAGATGGTTTATATTGTGTAGATACCCCGCAATTTAAATGTTGTATTAACAAGGCAAAATATGGCATCGGTTCTCTACACAAATTTAAATGGAGCCAATATAAGACTAGAAAAGCCCTCATATAGACTCCATATTTAATTATGAGATGAATCGACATAAAGCCCCCAAACTACACAAAGATGTATGCAATCATGAACAATTGATGCAACAAGTTCATATGGCATTTTATAAAACAGAGGCTCAGAAAAGGGATCACACATAGGGGACTCGGCGATCTTGGGGTTCCAAGGGTTGGAGGAGTCGGTCTTTGAACTTCGGGATCGGGGTTCTCGAATCCATGAAGGGGACCTCGGCGTTCCGCGGTCTTGACCATCTTATCCGTCTAGAAGATCATGGAGTTCCGAGGGTTGTGGTTCTTCGGTCTCGATCTTCGGACTCCAAGAACAGGTCTTCGGGTTCGGTTTTCGGGGTGTTCGGATTCTGTTAAGGAGGCCTTGGCGTTCCATGATGACGATCTTGTTATCTGTGATGTAGAACTCAGGTTCGGTAGGGGACGCGCTTGGATCGGTGCTCGGTGTTTTACGGTGCCTCTTCTCTTGTACTTCTTGATCCAAAGCAAAAATTGGCTTCGATGGTCATCGAGTAGCATGTCGTAGCCGTAAAGATCCTGGCTGGGAGCAGAAACACCACACTGGTACAACAGACCACCAAAATATATACTTCGAGCAGCGGACAAAAGCACAAGGAGGACAATATATGCTATGAGGAAGCCCATGTCTCGTTTGGGCATTGGCCCGAGCACCTTGCGGTCAGGTTGCAGCAGGAAGGCGATGAGCTCGAGCGGCGGTGAGAGGGACACATGCGATGCAGAGGAGCTAGCCGACAGCAGCGAGGAAGCTCAGGCCTGTGGAGCAGGGGATGATAGTGCGCTGGAGGAGTAAGATGCGCCCAGAGCGGTGTTGGATGGGGCACCATACGAGGAGGGCAACGACGACCAGAGGCCGACAGAGACGAACGTCGTGGGCACGGCCAGTTATTAGCGAGGGGGTGGCACGCCCGACGATGGCCGGACGGAGACGAATGCAGGGTGGACCTCGGGCTAGATCGACGGGAGGAAGCGGGGCGGCGATAGGATCCATCAGTGCGGGTTGGTGGAGAGGCGGGGTCAAGCTCGGCCAGGACGACAGGGAGGGCCCTGGCCGGAGACAAGAACGGCGGGCTCACCAGCGACGGCGGCTAGGGTCCAGGGAGGTGCAAGAGATGGCAGACGACGGGGCTGTGCTAGCGGCGGCAGGATGAGGGAGCGCCGGAGGCGAAGCGAAGCAACACTGGCACGGTGGTAGAGGTGAGGTGGACCGCGAGAGGCACGGGGTCGAGCGACACGTCGGCCGGTGGCGGCTGCCTGCGAACGGAAAGCGACGGAGACGGGGATTGGGGATCGAGAGGAGAGAGGGGGCGCGTCTGTGGGGTGGGGTTGGTGGCGATCGTGGGTCACACGTTGCGCGTCGGTGGGTGTCGGTAGCGGGTTGGCAGGAGGTGGGGCTGGGCGTGTCGGGTGTCCCGTGCTGCGTGGCCGGTCGCTGCAGTGTGGTGCGGTGCGATGTGGGGCGTGTGTTGCGATGCTGCGCGGGGTGCAGGGCTGGTTGGGTTCATGGCGAGGTGGGTCAGGGTGTACCGTGATGGGCGGATGCATGTCTGGCGGCAGGGTGGGGTGAGTGTTAGGGTTTGGTTGCAGGTGGGGTGGTAGGTGGCTGCCGGGTGTGCTTTTGGTCCTAGCCAGTGGCTGCCTCCCCCACTAAAACATTTTATTTTATTTTATTGGTTTTATTTTTAGAAAGGCTTTTTGTAAATAGTTTTTAGACAAATAAAAGGCTTGGAAAAGACTGGAGTTTTGATTTGAAATTAAGACGGGAATATTTAGAAAACAAAACTAGTCTTTTCGAAATAGTTTTAGGCAAAAAATATGCATGATGATGACGATGCTCAAATGCAATGTGGCATGATGACATGAGAATATGGTCATGATGATGCAATGCACCAAAAACACCGCGATTTTCTAGTAGTGGTTTTAGCGGGATGCCACAATTCGACACCACTAACAAGGGATCTCGCCCTCGAGATCCGCCTCATGGTCCGGGGAAGAAGGTCGGCGATCTGAATCTTCTCGCTTCGTGTAGGTCCTCGCGACACCACTAACAAGGGTTCATTCTCTATCTTGAAATCAGCAACACCACCAACAAGAGGTCATAGCTCACGTTCGTCGAGAACACTCCGGAGAAACAAAGACGAAGATAGAGGTATCAAAAGATACATCCACCCCTAGCTTCTGCGAAAGGAGAGAATAAGTGCACTCTAATCCACTTCAATGTACGGGAGCGAATAGAATGAGTAGTCGGTGTGGGGGCCAATCCATCACGCACCCAAACTATTACTCCGCACACTCAGTAGAAAATCGTGTGACCCATTCTCAGAATTCAGACTGAAGATCTCGACAAACGAGGTTCAAAAACAAAGGAGTGATGCAGACTCTTCATCGGATCTGACGTAGATGATGTCGTCACGTCGGAAAACACCGGAAGGCACAACAAGGAACAGAGAGAAGTCCAACAGATGAAGGATTCCTTAGATAGCATGAAGTTCGAAGGTAGAAACACCGTTGCCAAAGGAGGAAGCGAAACCCTGAAGGTACGACGGAACCCAACCATGAGAAATCCTGGACGTAGAGAAAAGACAAGAGAACAGATCCAAAACACGTAGAGGTAAGAGGAGAATAGCAGAGGGTAAGGAGTAAAAGCAGACCTAATCAGATCTATCCAAACGATTTTTCAAAATAGTTTTGACACTCTACTTCGGCCGTTAGCTAGGTTATCCTACAGGCTAGACTTGTGGGGTATCGCAACTTCTGAGCTCTGATACCACTCTATAATACCCTCGAATCGGACCTATGCAAGTTTCAGCGCTTCCTGCCAAACCCGCATAGAAACGATTCAAGGATGCCCACCGGGTACTTTCGTGCAGGTGGAAAACGAAGTAATACCATTACACATTAGTCCACGATGGAACCCACAGAACATATATATCCAACAACGACTCCATGAGTCAAGAATACAGATATACTATACAAAGATTCAAATCACCTTGAAAACGATAGAGCGTCCGACTACGGACAAGAGGCAAATGGGGCTAAGAGCCCTGAAGAATAACCAATGGCGTCCATAACCCTGCCTAGGCCAAGCCAGAAGGGTAACCCTGCTAACGACGTCGATCTCAAACCTGCTAAAACAAAAGGGGTGCCAACAAAGGGCAAAGGAAAAAGAGGAGCGTCAGTACTGAGGCCAGTACACGGTGAGGCTAGAATTTGGCGGCTCTCGCCTACATAGGTATGGTGGACTGAAGCGGCAGCACAGCATGCACTAAACAACCTATAGAGACTCGATGCAACCGTTGGCTATTAGAGAGGGATAAGAGAGACCTATTCGGATCCAACCTAATACTAACACCAATCATACCCATCCTGGTATTCCCCCTCGAGACCAAACGAGGAAGTCAAACCGAGGAACTCACATAGTTGGCAATTTTATTTATTCCCTTATAGTTGTAGCACTTACTAGTCAGATGTAGATAGCATGAGTCATCCCAAGCCCAGCAGTTATTGGCACTTTTATTTCATTCCATTGGAATTGCGATACTTACTAGGCAGGTATAACATGACACGATACACACCAGTTCCACCAGTTGTTAGCACTTTAATTATCCATTCCATTGTAGTGAAGTTGATTACTAGTCACATATTAAGTCAAATTTATAGCACTACTTTTGTTATGCTTGTCTATGATCGAGATACTGTGCTCCAAGTCGTCCATAACCGTGGACACGGCTTTCAGAAAGATTTACCCTACAGGGGTGCACAAATAGCAACACACACACGGTCAACCTCGGAAAAGCCAAATCAAAACCCAACGAGGCTTTCACGACAAAGCAATCACATGATTCATAAAATATTTCAAGGGGCCACCCCATTAAGTTACCCGCAACGAAGTTGGCCGGCTCCGAGACGGACCCAAGGTTTGTGTCAATGGCTATAAACGACTGGGAACTCGAAAGTGTGACTGGGCTTTTCGATACCGCGAAAACATTCCATGATCCAAAATAGTACAGGTGCTCCACGCACAATCTTAAATAAAGCAGTAAAGCATGGCATAAGTACAGGATAGTAATAAAGCCCCAAACTAGTTTGTGGCCCCAAGAAATAAGAAATGAATCAAGCTCTGGCTAAGAGGGATTCATAGACTCTCCCGGATGTGGATAGTGCGAATAGTCAAGGAACATGTATCAAGTACTCGGGGCCTACAGGACACAAGTGGACATAAAAATCGAATAGCATATATTGCCCACCGGTGCATCTTTAATTAGTTGTCCTAGACATTTAATAGTTGTATTTAAAGTCATGATCATCTCCACCATTAAGCATCTCCACCATTTAGCATGTGCCAACCATCCAATAACGGTGGAACGACAACGACGCGAAGCAGCACAGGAGCAAGCAACTACGACTCGCAAGGCCGACTATTTATCAGAGAACAGGCAATAGGATGTGTCCAAGGCAATATAGGGCTGCAAGGAATATAAGGTGCACGGAAACTAAAGCATCGCAATACGGATAGCAGTAGATCAACAGGAGGAAGTAAAGACTATAAATGCAAAATAGGTAGAAAGGGGAAGATGCTCGCCTGGAAAACACTGCCGGAGATTCATCCGGAGAACTTGTCGGTACTCGCATCCACTCATCGGTCTAATCCGTGAAGAAGCAAACACTAGCAGAAACACCGGATACAATATTTAATACTACGGCAGAAGATCTGGCACGATTATGATATGATGCAGATGCGGTGCAATTAGGCAGTATTAAGCGGAACCGGGGTCCCGACAATTAATTAGATGGTTTATATTGTGTAGATACCCCGCAATTTAAATGTTGTATTAACAAGGCACAATATGGCATCGGTTCTCTACACAAATTTAAATGGAGCCAATATAAGACTAGAAAAGCCCTCATATAGACTCCATATTTAGATATGAGATGAATCGACATAAAGCCCCCAAACCACACAAAGATGTATGCAATCATGAACAATTGATGCAACAAGTTCATATGGCATTTTATAAAATAGAGGCTCAGAAAAGGGATCACACATAGGGGACTCGGTGATCTTGGGGTTCCGAGGGTTGGAGGAGTCGGTCTTCGAACTTCGGGATTGGGGTTCTCGAATCCATGAAGGGGACCTCGGCGTTCCGCGGTCTCGACTATCTTATCCGTCTAGAAGATCATGGAGTTCCGAGGGTTGTGGTTCTTCGGTCTCCATCTTCGGACTCCGGGAACAGGTCTTCAGGTTCGGTTTTCGAGGTGTTCGGATTCTGTTAAGGAGGCCTTGGCGTTCCATGATGACGATCTTGTTATCCGTGATGTAGAACTCAGGTTCGGTAGGGGACGCGCTTCGATCAGTGCTCGATGTTTTACGGCGCCTCTTCTCTTGTACTTCTTGATCCAAAGTGAAAATTGGCTTCGATGGTCATCGAGTAGCACGCCGTAGTCGTAAAGATCCTGGCTGGGAGCAGCAACACCACACCGATACAACAAACCACCAAAATATATACTTCGAGCAGCGGACAAAAGCACAAGGAGGACAATATACGCTGTGAGGAGGCCCATGTCTCGTTTGGGCATTGGCCTGAGAACCTTGCGGTCAGGTTGCAGTGGGAAGGCGATGAGCTCGAGCGGCGGCGAGAGGGACGCAGGCGATGCAGGGGAGCTAGCCGACAACAGCGAGGAAGCTTAGGCCTGCGGAGCAGGGGATGACGGATCGCTAGCAGAGTAAGACGCGCCCAGAGCGGCGTTGGACGGGGCACCATACGAGGACGGCGACGGCCACCAGAGGCCGACAGAGAGGAACGTCGTGGGCACAGCCGGTTGCTGGCAAGGCGGTGGCACGCCCGGCGATGGACGGACAGATACGAATGCAGGGTGGAGCTCGGGCTAGATCGACGGGAGGAAGCGGGGCGGTGATAGGATCCATTGGGGCGGGTTGGTGGAGAGGCGGGGTCGAGCTCGGCCAGGACGACAGGGAGGGCCGTGGCCGGAGACAAGCATGGCGGGCTCACCGGCGACGACAGCTGGGGTCCAGGGAGGTGCTAGAGATGGCAGACGACGGGGCTGCGCTAGCGGCGGCAGGATGAGGGAGTGCCGAAGGCAAAGACAAGCAACACGGGCACGGTGGCAGAGGTGAGTTGGACCGCGAGAGGCGCGGGGTCGAGTGGCACGCCGGCCGGTGGCGGCTGCCTGCGAACGGAAAGCGACGGAGACGGGGATTGGGGATCGAGAGGAGAGAGGGGGCGCGTTTGTGGGGTGGGTTGGTGACAATCATGGGTAACGCGTTGCGCGTCGGTGGTTATCGGTAGCGGGTTGGCAGGAGGTGGGGCTAGGCGTGTCGGGTGTGCCGCGCTGCGTGGTCGGTCGCTGCAGTGTGGTGCGGTGCGACGTGGGGCGTGTGTTGCGATGTTGCGCGGGGTGCAGGGTTGGTTGGGTTCGTGGCGAGGTGGGTCGGGGTGTACCGTGATGGGCGGGTGCATGTGTGGTGGCGGGGTGGGGTGAGTGTTAGGGTTTGGTTGCAGGTGGGGTGGTAGGTGGCTGCCGGGTGGGCTTTTGGGCCTGGCCGGTGGCTGCCTCCCCCACTAAAACATTTTATTTTATTTTATTTGTTTTATTTTTAGAAAGGCTTTTTGTAAATAGTTTTTAGACAAATAAAAGGCTTGGAAAAGACCGGAATTTTGATTTGAAATTAAGACGGGGATATTAAAAAACAAAACTAGGCTTTTCGAAATAGTTTTAGGCAAATAATATGCATGATGATGACGATGCTCAAATGCAATGTGGCATGATGACATGAGCATACGGTCATGATGATGCAATGCACCAAAAACACCGTGATTTTCTAGTAGTGGTTTTAGCAGGATGCCACACAGGCGCTCGACATTCACCTCCGCAACCTCCATTGGGTGGCCATCGAAGAGGGTCACATTCCTCCGATCAAGCCCAAGGCCCCCAAGATCAAGGGACTGGGCAGCAAGAAGTGGAGGAAGCACCAGGGGAGAGGGAGGAGGCGAACCTCATTAAGAAACCTACTTTCTTCCTTTGTTTTCTGAATGAATGTACTATGCCTGTTGTGAGTTGCATTTGTTTTGTTTTCTAAATGAATGTATTCTGCCTGGTGTGATTTGCTTCTCTAGATTTGCTACCAGATCAGGCCAAAAAGAGGACCAAAATGGAATGAATGATCGAAGAGAGAAGTTGCTCTAGATTTGCTACCAATTTAGGCAAAAGGAAACATAATTGTTAGCGAGAGAGGAAAAAGGTACTCTTTCAAACTGTCAGTTAATGAGATGCCATCTTGACAAGCTACTAGACACATACAAAAACATAACACAAAGAAGTAAAATTTATTTCACTTCTCTCACTTGAGGCGCTAGCCATCTTGACAAGCTACCTGAGTTCCACAAAACAGAAACATAACACAAAGGAGTAAAATTTAATTCACTTCTCAACACACCACTTGAGGCGCTTGCCATCGTTCCTAGGGGACCAACTGCTTGCATTCCAGCTATTTCTTACATTATTGGCCATCCACAACTCACAACATGCAAGTTCTTCCCACCTGGAATCTGCCTAGGCTTCCCTATCTTCAGCATCCTGTGGCACAATTAGCGGTGCATCACATGCCTGGTTGTTGTCAGTGGAAGATACTGCCTCTCTGTTTGCTGCTTCAGCTGCAACCTCTCTGTCAGCTACTTCAGATGCAGCCTCTCTGTCTGCTGCTTCAGATGCAGCCATTTCCTTTGCATATGCAGCGTCAAACTCAGCTATACTGCATTTGGTACAAAGGGCTCCCCTAAGCTCGTCTTCCCTCTTGCAACTGGGGCAAAAAACGAGGAAATGTAGATAGAAATGGATCTTAACGTACAGTTGGTAGGTCATGTAAGCATCTATGGCTACATACTTCAGGTTTATCTCAGACAACGACTTCTCCCAAAAATCATGCCTATCCGTAGGGAAATCTGCCTTCATTCTGTCGTACGACTCATCGAGGATTCTAGTTGTGAATGTAGCCATTTCGTCCTTCCTCGATCCTACTATGATCTTGACAAGACTCTGAATATCGATCCACTTGTGCACAAGAATTGTAATTCCCTCTTGACAAAATTTTAAAAAATCAGTTCTTTCGTCGACAGTGCGAAAAACAATTCTTTTTTCTACAAGGAACTAGCGCAGCGCCGAACACTTCTTATTAGTCCTGAAAGTATGTAGTTTGTCATCACCAAAATTTGTAACTACAAATGTTTTGTCAGTGCAAGATCATCATCTAAATATAACTTTAAAATGTTTAGTAAATGCAAGATCAAGACTCTCAACATTGGCTTGTCATAATTTATTGGGATTTCTACTTTCGTACCCTCGGTTCATTAGTTGTACTCAGTTTTCCCCAGCCTCTTAGTTTTTCCTCCCTTTTGCCCATCTCCTTGTACGAAACTCTCACATGGTCTGAAACTCGTCGTTCGTCAGCCTTGCCGTTACGTGCTGACAAGTGGGACCGTGTTCAGTAGGGTCATGTAGTGGACCCTCTCCGTTACGTGCTGACAAGTGGGGCCGCGTTCTATCGGGTCCCGTAGTGGACCCTTGCCGTTACATGCTTACAAGTGGGGCCGCGTTCAGTCGGTTCCCGTAGTGGACACCTCTCTCAACTTATCCAGATCAGCATCAGACTGACAGCTTATCCACGTGAGCACTAGACCCACAGCTTATCCACGTGAGCGCCAAACCCACAGCTTACCCAGGTTGGTGTTACAAGATGGGACCCCGAGCCAGCCCCGTGCCCGCGCCCGTGCTGTTGCCTCCCCTTTCTTCTTCTTCTTCTCTAGTGACGGCAGACTTTGTCTAGCTTCATTTTCATATAGTGAAATGTAATGCATATACGAAAATTATACACCTTTGAACTCTTTGAAATCGCACTTAGGACATGATAAGGTTGTGCTAATAAAATCTTGAGAGATTATCATTTCCATGGAGTGAAATATAATGCATAAACTTGCGTATACGAAAATTATACACCTTTGAACTCTTTGAAATCGCACTTAATACGTGATAATGTTGTGCTAAGAAAATCTTGAGAGATTATCATTTTCATAGAGTGGAATGTAATGCACAAACTTGAATATGCGAAAATTATAAACATTTGAACACTTTTAAATCGCACTTAATACGTGATAATGATGTGCTAACAAATATTTGAGAAATTATTATTTTCTCCCCCATTTTCATAGAGTAGAATGTACTGCATAAACTTGCATATACGAAGTTTATACACCTTTGAACTCTTTGAAATCGCACTTATGACATGATAATGTTGTGCTAATAAAATCTTGAGAGATTATCATTTCCATGGAGTGAAATATAATGCATAAACTTGCGTATACAAAAATTATACACCTTTGAACTCTTTGAAATCGCACTTAATACGTGATAATGTTGTGCTAAGAAAATCTTGAGAGATTATCATTTTCATAGAGTGGAATGTAATGCACAAATTATACACCTTTGAACATGTTCCCTTCAAATTATATTCAAGTTCATTTGTTTATGGAGTTAAAGTACCGGTGGCAAACACGTTATTTTGCATGGATAGAGGGGTGCCCCCAGCAGATATAGGAGTTATCCTGTCCGCTAGATCAGAGAGGATCAATGGTTGATGGGCACGATCCGCGTGACAACTATCTCAACCAATCAGAGCGTAGCAGCGAAGATGAGCACAGGTGTGAGAGATTGTGACCAAGAGAGGGGAAAACTAAGTAGAAGTTAAGAACCAAGGGAAAAACTGAGTAGAACTTAAAAACCAAGGGCAAGACTGATAAAGGGATTCAAATAGAAACTAGAAAAAGCTTAAAAATGGAAAATGCATCTTTTATACAATAAAATACATCTTGGCATACATCAAACTATTTGCAATTCAAATATACACCAGTTTGACAATTATTCCTCATTCAGACAAACTATGTTTTGGGGAGGGATGCTTTGGGAAGAGGATTGAGTAGAAAGCCATGAACCTTCATAGAGAGTAGGTGATTTGAGAAGTGGTGATTTAGGTTAAAACTTGATTTATATACATTTCCTATGGTGGCATGTCACATAATAAGACTCCCTGGGTAGATGCCACTATGTTTTGATCTTTTTGAATTTGTTGTGCATAAAATGACTCAATTAGCTAGCTAAAACCCATTCGTTGACTCTCTATTGACCAGCCACCAGAGGGTAAAACTGAGTATATTGCACACGACAATGTTAGTACTAGAGGGCAAAATTAAGTACAACCAAACTGCCAGTGTTACACTCGAGGGCAAAACTTTGCAGAACTAAGTCGCCAGGGTTAGACATGAGGGAAAAAACGTGACTCACGGTACGCGTGTGCGGTGCACGGGGCGGTAGCGGACACGTGTGGTCGTGCACGCTGCAGTAGCATACACGGTTACACGATGCACGGTGGTGCAATGAAAAGTTGCTTCCCTTATCCTTTAATAGAGGCCTCCTCACTCTCACTCATCACTCACTTGCTCACTCAACCGTCTCCACTGTCCCATCACCTTCTGCAAACCCCCAAGAAAACCCCAACCACGAGGCGAAGGAGAAGAACAGCGCGGTGGCCATCAGCGCCTCCAAGGCCGCCGGCGAGGAGGCCCCTATACAGGCCCCGTCTAGGCATGAAAGGCAACCGCCGTCCCCGTCCCCGCATCCGCCATAGCTGCCAGCGAGGAGACCCCCGCTAGTATCGGGCAGATCCCGCTCGGCTGGGACCCCTATGAGGAGGTTGATTACATAAGGCCAGAGAACCCCTACGACACCAGCATCGCCGACCCATGGTTGGAGGTAACCAGGGTTTTATACCCTTCCCTTGTTCTTCCCCCATTCGCATCGTTGGATGCTAGATCGTATGTTATTAGGGTTCAGCTGTTCATATTTTTACAGTAGCTAATCCTCTTATGTTAGATCTCGTATTTCGTTGAATACCCATGTTCGTATTTGAATCCCTCCTGTTCATAGTTGGGATGAGTATTTGATTTGGTTTGAGATCTGGGAAATAATCAGGGGATCTCAATCGTTTAATTTGTGCAAATAATCAATCCTGATAATCAAAGTATCTCAATCATTTTCTTATTGCACTATACTGTTTTTTACAATAGGAGGATAGCAGCGACGTCTACAGCGATGATGAGTCCAAGGACACCAAGACTCGTCATGTGCTGAGGAGGCTGAAGTCTGGCCAGTACTACAACTTCTTCGCTGGTGACGTCTACAGGTGCCCCTTCTGCACCACCAGGAGGCTCTGCGCCACCGACTTCAACTCCCTCATGAAGCATGCCGAGGATGTGAGGACCTACAGTGAGTCCATGAATGTCCACGGCTTTAGAGCCAAGCACCAGGAGCTCGGCCTTCACCTCTGCAACCTCTAGAAGGTGGCCATCGAGCAGGGTCGCATGCCCTCGATCAAGCCCAAGGCGCCCAAGGTCAAGGGACTGGGCAGCAAGAAGTGGAGGAGGGGCCAGAGGGAGGAGGAGGAGGCCATGACGGGCCACTAATCTTGTGCTTCTTCTACTGCTGTTGTAAAGCAGCTTCTTTTGTCTTGTCTGTGTTCAACTTGTCAGCTGCTACTGCTAAGCAGCCTAATTGTCGAACCTCATTAAGTACCGTACTATATAACCTATATTAGCTGCTTTATCTACATCTGCTCTGTTTACTGAATTTATTTATGGTGCTGGTTAGATTTGCTGCTCTAGATTTGCTACCAGATTGGAGAAAAACGAGGGCCAAAAGGAATAATGAATGAAGAGAGAAGCTGCTCTAGATTCGCTACCTTTTGGGGGAAAAACACAAATGTTAGCGAGAGAGAGGGGAAAAGGCGCTCTTAAAAAGGCCAATCATAAAAATAACAAAAAAGAAAACCCATGTAACCACCAAACGCGCCCCACGAGGTCCCACACCACGTCCCCTATAATCAGTGAGAGATGGATGGCTGGTCCGCCATGTATCCTGGCCCCACCTGTCAGCATGTAACGGTCGAGGCGACGTAACGTAACGCTCAACGCACGACCCGCCCCAACATGGTCCCACCAGTTAGCATGTAAGGGTCAAGCCTTTAACCTGACGGCATCCCCCCGTCCGGGTGCATGTGAGGGTTTTAGAATAGAGGGAGGGGAAAAGTGAGGAAAAACTAAGTGACTAGGGAAAACTGAGTACAACTAACGAACCAAGGGCATGAAAAGAGAAAACCCTAATTTATTTGGTCCTAATAAAAGTCAGTAGTTGCAAGATGAGCAAATGGATAAAGAACAAGAGGACAAAACCCTAAACGCAGTTAACTACAGAGAGCAGATCTACAAACCAGGAGTAGTGGTAGACGAGGACGTGTTTCCTCATGGCTAGTTGAATGACTTGATTCTCGAACTCTGGGTCCTCCAGGGTGTACTCGAGGTCCAATCCCACAAACTTGTCCTCGCCTTCCTCAAGCCAATCCTCGTACATCCTCAGGACTCGCACCACTGTCTCCTCCTTGTTGGTGTAGATGATGTTTATCTTCTTATTGTCATAGGAAATGAAGCTTGTCCCCTGAGTGTGACGACCTTCCATGGCGGCAAGGAGAAGACGGAGAGAAGACAAAGGACAGGAAGAAGAAGAGTGGTTTCTGCGAGATAGGGGAATGGTGGAACCGTCAATGTGTTTCTAAGGTAGTGGTTAACAACGGGGATAGAAGTCCAATGGAGAGACGCATGGCAGTGTTGTTCTAGCTACTGAGTAAACAAAGATCAAAAATAGTAATAACAAAATATATGTGCCCTGTGTTGTCACGTCAATACACGCTATCAGTTGTGTTGTCCTATCCATTGTGCCATCACTGCAAGCCTACGTGACAGCCACGACGCCTACGCGACGACAATGACATAAAAATGAAAACTAACATGGGGGGGCTAACTTGACGGCCATTAGCCTGATATTTTGTATTGAAACTTTATGTTGAATTCATGCCGAAAAAGACCCTCTGAGTATTTGGCATGCCAACTGTGGGCAACATGGCTGATTACAAGCAACTTGGGTACAACTTTGCCTTGGCATCTCAACTTTTAGGGCGCAAAATTATATTCTCGGCAACTTGCGCGAGTGCGCATCACCCGAAGAGAAGGAGCTTGCTGGCCCACGCCCGGGGGATACTGTCGGCATGGTGGCTACCGGGGTACCCCTGATTGTGCCTTGGGCACGTGGGATGGCTCACCATGCACCACGACGAAATACTGGCACATGGTTCAACCTCCCGGGGATGGCCGAGAGCTGGGTTAGATCAACCTAGTGGACAACACCACAAAGGTAAGGCGAGTATGTATATGTGCACTTCCTCTAATATGAAGGAAGAAGGACAAGAAGAGTGTGGAGATGTACACGATCTACATTTCAAGGTATCCACCTTGGATGTGTTCCCACTCTATATGGAGTCCCCCGCGAGGGGATTCTGTGAACATGAAGGTGAGGCAAGTGCGGTGTGAGATACCTCACCCACGTGGGCCTCGGGGTCTTGTCATCGGGAACCCGTCAGCCCCAGCTACGGATGTGGGGTAGGCACTGAAGTCAACATTCGAAGCAGCAGCAGCAACACGCGGGATGGCATGCGAGACACATGGAACCCTCATTCCTATGGCCCTTCCCTCTCCATTTAATGCCGCAATAGGCACGGTCGGCGAGACAATACGGGACTAGGTCTTCCTGTCCCGTCGACATCAAAAGCAGCAGCGCACCTCCCGGGACGAGGGATTGGCGCGCATCACCATCCTCCATCTTCCACACCATGTGGCACATCGGCCACACCATGAGCGCGCTGGTGACTGCGGTATCCCCTTGCTCTATTAAAGGAGGGACATCACCACAGGTCTGAGAGGTTGGCAGAGTTGGAAGGTTTATCTGTTAGTTGAGTTGTAGAATCACCAAGAGAATATCGTAGAGATAATAGAGACAAGAGGAGAAGGTCCAGGAAGCTAGCGAGGCCAGTATAGACCTCCCCCAGCAAGAGGGAAAGCGAGGAGTTGATCCTCTTATACTCATCCCTTCATCAAGATCAATTTAGACATGTAGAACATAGGACTGTCAGTGTCGGAGGGTGATGACCCACAAGTATAGGGGGTGTATCGCAGTATTTTCGAGGGAAGTGAAACCCAATTTATTGATTTGACACAAGGGGATCCAAAGAATATTTATAAGCCTTAACAACTGAGTTGTCAATTCAGCTGCACCTGGAAACAATCTTCCTCATAGCAGTTTATCAGTAGCAACAGTTTTGTAGTAGGAATAGTAAAGTAACAGCAGTAGTAAAGTAAAGACAGTAGTAACAATAGCAGTAAACAGTAGGATTCGAGTGCGGTGGGCATAGAGATGGATGGACGGGCGTTGCATGGACAAGACAATTCACATAGCAATCAGAACATAGGGCAATTGCAGATAAATAAGATAAAGCATCCAAGTATTAGATAATCCTAGGCATGTGTTCCATATATAGTCATACGTGCTCACAATGAGAACTTACACAACATCTTTTGTCCTGCCAGCCCATTTGCAGCGGGGCCTCAAGGGAACTACTAGCAATTAAGGTGCTGTTTTTAATGGAGCACTGGAGCAAAGCATTAACACTCCGTGAACACATGTGATCCTCACATCAAAGCCATTCCCTCCGGTTATCCTGATTTCTGTCACTTCGGGGCCATTGGTTCCGGACAACAACGTGTGTATACAACTTGCAGGTAAGACCATAAACAATACTATCATAATGAATCAATAACATGTTCAGATCTGAAATCATGGCACTCGGGACCTAGTGACAAGCATTAAGCATAACAAGTCGCAACAACGTCATAAAGTACTAATAGAAGATACTAGGCACCATGCCCTAATAATCTGATGCCATTACATGAATGATCTCATCCAATCCCTACCATCCCATAGCCTGCAACGGGGTATTACTCACTCATAGATGGGGGAACATGGATGGTCGATGGAGAAGCGATGGTGATGATGATGGCGATGATATCCTCCAATTCCCCGTCCCGGCAGGGTGCCAGAACGGAGTTTCTGGTGCTGTTTCATGGAATCTGGTGGTGACGGCGGAGCGGAACTCCTTCTGGAAAAATGTCGAACCCCCCTGAGTTTTTAGGTCCGAAGGCAACTTATAGGTGAAGAGGGAGACCGAGGGGCAGCCTGGGGCGGCCAGACCATGCCCTGGCGCAGCCAAGCCCAGCCCGCGCCTGGGGGGTGTGGCCAGGCCCTAGCCCTCCTCCGTCTTGTATTCTGGCTCCGTGAGTCTTCCGGAAAAATAGGCACTTTGGCTTTTGTCCCGTCCAATTCTGAGCTGACTTTCCTAGAACCAAAAATAGCAGAAAACAGGCAGCTGGCACTGTGGCTCTTGTTAATAGGTTAGTCCAAGAAATCATATGAAAAGTACTCCAAAGTGTGGACAAAACACAAGAAAGTGGATAAAACCAAGCAGGGAACATCAAAAATTATAGATACATTTGCAATGTATCAGGGGGTGACCCCTGGGTAGGCCAAGCCAGGCCCAACTGGACGGCTCCAGGAGCGCCTGGTTGGATGGCCACAAGACAGAAAACCACAACCGAGTGGACCTCTCCAATCGGTCCACCCTCAAGATTTCCTGGCTGACCCGTCTAGCGGGATGGCTAGAAGAACCGGTTGGGTGGCTGCTTCCACCCAACTGCCTCGGATTTGGTGGCAAGGCTACAGAGGGAGTGATGCTCCTTACTGAGCATGCCCCTGACTCCTTGCATCATCAAATAGGCTGGAACGCCACCCCTGCCGGCGCTACGAGACAACTATGCCAAAGTGCCAAAGCTGGAAGCTGAGCGAGGCACTATCGGCTGACCGCTAAAGCTCTAGCTGGCCGTTAAAGCACCGGCACTGGGACACTATAGCCATGTCCCCCCTGTACTGGAGGCTTGACTAGGTCCTGGCCTACTGCTGGACCCTGCAAGCCGACCTGCTTTGTAAACCCGAAGCCCAAACATTAAACCCTAGAACCCACATTGTAACCTACCTCTCCTAGACAGTATATAAGGGAGGGTAGAGCTAGGGTTCTAGGTAAGCTCAAGTAGATTCAAGTTCATTCTCATAGCTCACTAGTTCATCTTCTTCCTCTAGCTCTCGATAGCAGCTAGGGAAATAGCTCAAGGAGCACTTGTACTGGGCGTTCGCCCCCGATATAGTAGATTCTTGCAGGAGTACGAGTGTTACCTCGTCAAGAGGGCTCCGAACATGGGTACATCGTTGTGTTTGCAGTATCTGTGCCCAACCCGTTGCGAGTAGCCACCAATAGCATCCTGATTGTCCCCTCTCATGCCATCCTTGGTGGCACTGCCATGTTCCACACCACGACAGTTGGCGCCCACTGTGGGGAACAATGCTTCGGCTGGGGTCATATTTCGCATGGGACTTCCGCTCGTCACCAGTGAGCGAGTCGCCTCTGGCCTCGTCCTCACTCTCGGCTCCTTCGACTACGTCATCAACAACGTGTCGTGCTTCGCTGTGGAGACCTTTCCCAACGGTGGCTTCGTCATGAACTTTGGTGGCCATCGCGTCTACGTCGCCACCGTCGTCAAGGCTTTCCCTCACGGAGTCATCACCGTCTCTGGCGCACCGCCTAGTTTTTCCACTTAGCATGCCGCCAGCTGTAGCGTCGAGGTCATGATGGCCGACTAAGGTGAAGGCCGTTGTCCGCCTCGGGAGCGCAATGTGGGAGGCAACAGCTCCACCAGGCGTGAACAAGATCAAGATCCGCTGGCCACCTCCATCCAGCATCTCCACAACCCCGTCATCCCCGAGGCGGACCCGGCAACGGCTGCGGCTGTGCTGGAAGAAATCCACCAAAATCTTCTGGAGGAAGCCAACAAGGTCGCCGCCACCCAACGCCGGCTAAACACGACCATGCACGTGTACAACACCGCCCACGGCTTCGACCGCCTGCCCGGTGCAAACCGGCAAATTCTGTCCTAGGGTCGAAACCTCAGTTCGGAGCTGGACCATGCCGCTGACCCGCGTACTCCCGCGGTTCAGGCAGTTTACAGTACTCCCGCCAAGAATATGAGGGCTGCAGAAGCAGCCACCGCTGATCTGAGCCACCTTGAGGGTGAAAAACTGCATCGCCAGCAGGCCCACGTCCAGCTCCTTGTGGCCACGGCCAACAAGCAGCAAGCTTAGGCAGGACTCAGCATGGGGGGAAACAGCAAGAGCCAACCACCTTGCCAGATGGCGGATCCGGCACCCGGTGGAAGCAATGAAGCGAGGCAGAACAGTCGTCCACGCGGCAGATCAGCAAGCCGTTGACATCATCCGCATGATGACGTAGCAGTCACCAGCAGAAACCACGCTCCGGCTGACGGAGCCGGACAAGGGCAACGTCACCAACCGGCTGATGAAGCCGAAAGAAGCCTCACGCCGCCCAAGTCCCGCCTAACGGGGCGCCTCAGCCCACGCGAGCTAGAAGCGCCTGATGCACGCATACGCATTGATCTCCTAATATAATCTCACACGTTGGAGCAGGAAAGTCTAACCAGTCCAAGATGTTTAGGACTGCCCATCTAGAACGAACCATTTCCAAAGGGATTTTCGCTCCCAAGGGACACATCAAATTACGGGGCATGTTCGTCTGTGGTACGAAAGTTCGCAGGCCAGCGCATAGCGGTACCTAAGTTGCATGAAATTGCCGCGTTTCGAAAAGTTGGGTCGCCAACTACTAAGAGGGGCCATTTCGAGGCAAACTCATCTCACCCCTGCCAAATTCAAACATTCCGTTAAACTGCCCCGTGAAGTAGACGGTCAGGACCCTCATGTCAGTCATCTGTCCGTGACGCGAGCGCTAACATGGCAACCTCTTAGGAAAATCGAGGAACTAAGTGGATTGGATGCGTTGACCAATTTCACAAATCCATTCCCACCTTTCCCCTAGCACCGGCGGCGTCGGAATCTACCCTCCAGGCAGGACGGTCCATTCGGACATTTGACTTCCGACGCCAAGTTGCT
This sequence comes from Avena sativa, assembly GCA_916181665.1. Lineage (NCBI taxonomy): Eukaryota > Viridiplantae > Streptophyta > Magnoliopsida > Poales > Poaceae > Avena > Avena sativa. Next base: position 694,438,961 of record OV702289.1, read on the forward strand.
GCGCCCAGTCGCTGATCCTGAGCTCTAATGGCGCATGTCGTAGCCGCCATTGCGAGGCTCTAGCCCGCCTTCGTCGTCGACGAGCCGAGCAGTTCGGCGGATGGCAGATCCTACTATCAAGGAAAAAGAAGTTCTGGCTACAAGCGGGTGAGCTACCCTTCTCTTTGCTATTCGCACTAATTATAACTACTAGCTGGCTACTGAACCTCAAATTGTTTGTTAGCCCAATGCTGACAAACATATTTTGTCCACAGTTTTCTGTCAAGTGGGATCTGTACGGACCCCCTTACCTGGTTACGGTAGTCCTCTACATGTACGACTCTAAGGGCAAGTGGTATGGACACCATTGTTTCACCATGGAAGAAGCGTCTACGCAGATCTACACTATATCTGGTATGGTTGCTGCTCTACGTAATCATGTTGAATTATGGCCGAAGCAGACTGCAAAGTTCAGCTTCATGGATGAACGTGGCATCATGGTTCCTATAACGTGTGACAGTCAGCTAATTGGGTTGATGAAAAGGTATGCTTCGACTGCCATGTTTGAGCTGAAATGTGATGTACTGGATGTGGAAGCTGCTGCAACTGGGAGTCGCCCTTCTATTCTTGGACAGGGTGGTTGCTCGAACCCAATTAGCTCCTGGTAAGCAAAGGTCTCTTAGGGTTCGCATGTTTGTGCTGAATTGTAATTTTTGTTTTATTTACTCTGTAGATATTGGGCAATTATGCAATAGTCTTGTTTCTTTGACAGGAAGTGTCACAAGGTTAGAAACATGACTGCCGGGTCAGTCATTTTGCTGCCCGAAGAAATTAAAAACGAGTGGAAAGATGATGTTGGACACGGTTTTGGTGCCCATTGTCCCGCGATGCAGAGTACGTGAAGCTAAGAAAATTGGCACCGAGGAAGAGAATGAAGGCAGGAAATGAAGAAGCCAGTGGACGTGAAGGCTTGGCACCCAGGCTGTGGAAGAATGTTGCTGGCAATGAAGATGCATAGTAATGTGTTGAACTTGAACCTTTATATGTAATTTTGTTAAATTCTGGAGCTCTGTGTGTGTCATGTTGCTGGGTGAAACAATCTACCCATGTTCTCTGAGTAAAATGTACCGCGACTTAGGGTTTGGAAACGCCCGAGTCAGTAGTTGAATCCGAAATTTTGATTGTGCCACTGCTATCTGAAAACATGCAGCACCGGTTCCACAATTGCTAAGGGGTAGGAGGTCTCCAAATACGACGGAATGTAAGTGGCACAGAAATAAATTATTTAAGCTGCCACACTCCACGAAGCAGCAACTTATTTCAGATGCTGCACAACGATGTGGCAACATAAACAGTAATGTTCTCAACGATAATGCCCAGATGAGGAGGAAATCGGTACCACTTTCTGGCCTAATCTTGAGCCCGTCTATCTCACCGCCTCTCTGCTCCTGCATCCCCTGCATCTGGCGAAGCTCCCGGATCTCAAGTAACCGGGTGTACGTGCTTCCACTTTATAAATTATCTTTGTGCCATTTGCATGCGGCACAATCCACGTATATTACATTTAGACAAACCACCAATGTCAGAATACACTAGTAGAAAAGGTGTCTTTGGTCCACGGTCACGTTCCCAATCCAGGACAGAGATCTAAATCGAGGCAGAAATTGATCTAAATCACAAATTCTTCCACAAATTAATCGAGACAGAGATCTAAATCGAGGCATTTCATTACTTCAACCACAAATTCTTCTAAACAAAGGTGCGATTTCACATCCTACATTAATTCAACCACTAGTCAACAATTTCACTTCTGCTGCCACTGTCCTCCGAGCTGCCGGCTTCCTCGTTGCTATCGGATGGAACCTCCATGATTTCCGCATTGTTCGCGAGACAGAGCACCTCTTAATGGTGAGCGGCGGCGATGACGATGTACTTGGTCCGTGCAGGGACGGACCAGAACCTCTCCTGCCCTTCTCGGTTGTGGAGATCCCGGTGCACCATGCGCCCATCAACGATGCGGTTGCCAATCTTGGCCTTCCGCTCCTTCTTGAACAGCGCCGGCCAGTACGGGCTGTCCGCTGCGTACCAGGGCAGCGCCCTCTTCAACGTGGGCATCTAGCAGAGGCGCGCCATGATTTCTCTCTCTATCTTGGCTCGGCCAGGGAGCGGAGCCACCGGCACCCCCGCAGAGCTGATGCGCCATCCGTGGGGCACCGTCACGGCTGGCGGCGCGAGGATGTCGAAGTTCGCGAATATCACCGCCTCGTAGAAGTTCAGATCAGGCATCTCCATTCCGGCACGGTGGAGATTGGAGAGGGAGCGAGGGGATGGACGACGAAGCGACGACACAGTGGAGATTGGAGAGGACGAGGGGATGGACAACGAAGCGACGTGCTGTGGCGCCTCCTATTTGTACACGAGGACGACGAAGCGACGGGCGGAATATCCAAGGGGCATTGTGTTGGGTCCGCAACAAAGAAAACAAAAAAATTCCTACGATGAGAACTAAACGCCAAGATCTATCTACTAGATACAGAGCAACGGGTGGACATACATCCATGGAGAACTTACCCTCGAAGACAACGAGCTTTGTTAACGAGTAGGAACTCGTGGTTGATGTAGTCGTACACTTGCCGATCTCAAGATCGTGAGGAAGTCCGAGCGCCGCAACTCAGCAGCGCATCCGCAGTCGCACACATGTTCAAGCCACCGGACAACCTCCACCTCCTCGCTCCAGCGATCCAGCGGAAGCAGCAACTCCTTCTAGACGAAATGCCACCGGGAACATGTATCTCGCTAATCCGAGACCATGGGGGAATAATTCTAGAGGGGGAGAGAGATCCTTCACAAGGAGGTGTGTCGATGAAGGAGGAAATGGGTGGCCTTTTATAGGAGGAGGGGGGTGCCCCCTCTCTCCATGGCCGGCGCATGGGGGGTGACCCCTCACCTCCCCCATTCATGTGGTGGTAACTCCTCCACATTAAAATGCCTCTTCACATTCCCTTTTAAAGTCTCCACTTTAAATGCATTAAATTTCTCCAAATTTAATGCTCTCTCATTTAATAAAACTCTTTTATTAAATTTATTCAGAATTTTGTTAATTACTTTAATTAACAAACATTCACATATAGCCCCTTGCAATATTTCAATATCACATGCAGAACCACCTTCTGCAATTTCACCCAAAACAATTTCCGGTTTCTATTGAAACAATTCCTACGCTTTGCAATTCTTTCGTCTAAAACATATGTGCTCCAAAATGGTGTCCGGTAACTCTTAAGTGTGCCACCCTACGGTTCGCGAATAATGCAGACATGATCGAGACCCTTCTCCGATCAATAATCAGCAGCGGGACCTGGAGATCCGTACTGACTCCTACACATTCAACGATGACTCCTGTGATCGTGAGAACCTTTAACGCTTGTAACTAAATCCCTTTGTCTCTCGATATATTACATGTCCGAGATTCGATCATCGGTATCTCCATACCTAGTTTGATCTTGTTACCTACATGCACTCTTTTCTCGTTCCCGTGATATAACATTCTAGTGATCACATCACTTGCTTGCAAGCTATCCTAATGTGATATCACCGAGAGGGCCCAGAGTATATCTATCCGTCATCTGGATTGACAAATTCCACTCTTGATCCATGAGCCTCAACATAACACCTTCGTAGTACTGAACCCATCTTTATAGTCACCCTGTTACGGTGTGACGTTTGATGTTATCAAGATACTCTTCCGGTGTTAGCTATTAACATAATCTCATGGTCTAAGGATAAAGATTACTTCGTATGATGTTATAGCAATATAAACATAATGACTTCATCGTAATGCTATACTTCGGATGAATGTTCATCACATCATTTCACAAATGCTATGACCTTGTTATTAACAACATCCAATGTCCATGATCAGGAAACCTTGATCATCTTGTTAATCAACAAGCTAGTCTATAAGAGAGGCATAACTAGGAACCCTTTTTGTTTATTAAACACACATGTTTTGATGTTTCCTATCAATACAATTATAGCATGCAAAATAAACATCTATCATATACAAGGAATACATAATAACAACTTTATTATTGCCTCTCAGGGCATATTTCCTTCAGTCTCCCACTTGCACTAGAGATAATAATCTAGTTTATATAGTGATAAATCTAACACCCATGGAGTTCTGGTGTTGATCATGTTTTGCCCTAGGGAGTACTTTAGTCAATGGATCTGCTACATTCAGGTCCATGTGTACTTTACAAATCTTTATATCTCCATCCTTGACATGCTCGCGGATGGAGTGAAACTGGCGCTTAATATGCTTGGAATTCTTGTGAGACCTTGGTTCCTTGGCGTTGGCTATGGCTCCATTATTGTCACAATAGATCACCATTGGGTCCAACGCACTAGGAACCACACCTGGTTCCGTTATGAACTCCTTCATCCAAAACTCTTCCTGCGCTGCTTCTGAAGCAGCAACATATTCCGTTGATCCAGCCAACACAGGTTGTTTGGAGCTCCTCCAATTAACTACTGCTCTGTTCAAGAGAAATACGTATCCGGATTGAGACTTAGAGTCATCTAGATCAGTGTCAAAACTAGAATCGACATAACACTTAGCGACTAGCTCTTCTTCACCTCCGTATACAAGAAACATATCCTTAGTTCTTCTCAAGTACTTAAGGATATTCTTGACCGCTATCCAGTATTCCGAACCTGGATCAGATTGGTACCTACTAGTCAAACTAATAGCATGTGCCACATCCGGTCTTGTACATAACATGGCATACATTATAGAGCCTATGGTTGAGGCATAGGGGATCTTATCCATTATCTCTCTTTCTTCTGCCGTAGCCGGACTTTGAGTCTTACTCAATGTCTTGCCTTGCAACATAGGTAAGTACCCCTTCTTACTTCCGTCCATATTAGACTTCTTTAATATCTTATCAAGGTATGTACTCTACGATAGCCCAAATAGGCGTCTTGATCTATCTCTATAGATTTTAATGCCTAATATATATGAAGCTTCACCAAGGTCCTTCATCGAAAATTTTCTGTTTAGATAACTTTTAACACTGTTTAAAAGATCTATATCATTTCCAATCAATAATATGTCATCCACATATAATATCAGAAATGCCACATTTCTCCCACTCACTTTCTTGTAAATACAAGCCTCTCCATAAGTTTGGACAAATCCAAACTCTTTGATCACCTCATCAAAGCGGAGATTCCAACTCCGGGATGCTTGCTTCAGTCCATAGATGGATCGCTGAAGTTTGCACACCTTATCAGCATCCTTAGGATCGACAAAACCCTTAGGTTGTATCATATACAACTCTTCTTCAATATTACCATTGAGGAACGCAGTTTTGACATCCATCTGCTATATTTCATAATCGAAATATGCAGCAATTGCTAACATAATCCTAACCGACTTAAGCATCGCTACGGGAGAGAATGTCTCATCGTAGTCAACTCCTTGAATTTGTCGAAACCCCTTTGCGACAAGTCGAGCCTTATAGATGGTTACATTACCATCAGCATCAGTTTTTCTTTTGAAAATCCATTTATTCTCAACGGTCTTTCGATCGTGAGGTAAGTCCACCAAGGTCCAAACCTGGTTTTCGTACATGGATTCCATCTCGGATTTCATGGCTTCTAGCCATTTGTTGGAATCAGGGCTCATCATCGCTTCTTCATACGTCGCAGGGTCATCTATTTCATCAATCATGAAATTCATAACAGGATTGCCGTACAGTTCAGGAGCTGCATGTGTCCTGCTTGACCTGCGAGGTTTGGTAGTGTCCTCTTTCGGAGTTTCATGATCAATATCATTAGCTCTCTCTTCATTAGGTGAAGTTAACTCCGAAGCAACTTCTGGAGTTGCGCTACTCACCATTTCATGAAGAGAAGGTTCAATAACCTCTTCGAGTTCTACCTTCCGACTACTCACACCTTTCGTGAGAAACTCCTTCTCAAGAAAGGATCCATTCTTGGCAACAAAGACCTTGCCCTCGGATCTATGATAGAAGGTATACCTAATCGTTTCCTTAGGGTATCCTATGAAGACGCATTTTTCCGCTTTGGGTTCGAGTTTATCCGGTTGAAGTTTCTTCACATAAACATCGCATCCCCAAACTTTAAGAAATGACAGCTTAGGTTTGTTTCCAAACCATAATTCATACGGTGTCTTTTCAACGGATTTAGATGGTGCCCTATTTAAAGTGAATGCAGCGGTTTCCAGTGCATAACCCCAAAATGACACTGGCAAGTCAGTCAGAGACATCATAGATCGAACCATATCCAATAAAGTACGATTACGACGTTCTGACACACCATTATGTTGTGGTGTTCCGGCAGGCGTGAGTTGTGAAACTATTCCACAATCTTTCATATGTGTGCTAAACTCGTAACTAAGATACTCTCCTCCACGGTCGGACCGCAGAAATTTAATCTTTCTGTTACGATGATTTTCCACTTCATTCTGAAATTCTTTGAACTTTTCAAAAGTTTCAGACTTGTGTTTCATCAAATAGATATACCCATATCTACTCAAATCATCCGTGAAAGTAACAAAATAACGATATCCACCTCGCGCCGACACACTCATTGGTCCACACACATCAGTATGTATGATTTCCAATAAATCTGTCTCCCGTTCCATTGAACCGGAAAACGGCGTTCTAGTCATCTTGCCCATAAGGCATGGCTCACATGTATCAAATGATTCAAAATCAAGTGATTCCAAAAGTCCATCAGAATGGAGTTTCTTCATGCGTTTAACGCCAATATGACCTAGACGGCAGTGCCACATATATGTAGATATATCATTATCAAGTTTAATCCTTTTAGCATCAACATTATGAATATGCATAATACTACTATCGAGATCCAACAGAAATAAACCATTCAACATAGGTGCATGACCATAAAAGATATTATTCATATAAATCGAACAACCATTGTTTTCAGACTTAAACGAATAACCACTTTGCATCAAACACGATCTGGATACAATGTTCATGCTTAGTGCAGGCACCAAATAACAATTATTCAGGTTTATAATGAATCCCGACGGCATATGGAGAGGCAGTGTTCCGACGGTGATCACATCAACTCTTAATCCATTGCCGACCCGCATCGTGACCTCATCCCTTGCTAGTTATCGCTTGTTCCGCAGCCCCTGAACCGAGTTACATATATTAGCAACCGATCCCGTATCAAATACCCAGGTTCTACTGCGAGTACTAGTCAAGTACACATCAATAACATGTATATCACATATACATTTGTTTGCCTTGCCGGCCTTCTTGTCCGCAAAATACTTGGGGCAGTTGCGCTTCCAATGGCCAGTCCCCTTGCAATAGTAGCACTCGGTGTCAGACTTAGGGCCAGCTCGGGGTTTCTTTTCAGGCGCGGCAACAGATTTGCTGCCCTTCTTTCCCTTTTGCTTGCCTTTCTTGTCCTTCTTGAAACCGGTGGTCTTATTGATCATCAACACTTGATGTTCTTTCCTAATCTCCACTTCTGCAGTCTTAAGCATTGACAGAAGCTCGGGAAGAGACTTCTTCATGTCCTGCATATTATAGTTCATCACGAAGCTCTTGTAGCTAGGTGGCAGAGATTGGAGAACATGATGTATGCCTAAGTCAATGGGAATCGTTATTCCCAAGGACACAAGCTTATCGGTGTACCCAGACATTTTGAGTACGTGCTCACTAACGGAGCTGTTCTCTTCCATCATGCAGCTAAAGAACTTTTAAGAAGCATTATAACTCTCTACGGCAGCATGGGTATCGAAAATCATTTTCAATTCTCCCATGATATCAAAGGCATTGCCATTTTCGAAACGTTTTCGAAGTTCTGGCTCTAGCCCATACAGTATGCCGCAATGAAATAAGTTGTGGTCCTCCTGACAAGTCACATAGACATTCTTTTCCTCGTCAGGGGCATTAGGAGCTGGTGGGGGGCCTAGCGGCGCATCTAGCACATATTGCTTTTGTGCAGCAGTGAGGAGAATCCTCAAATTCATAGCCCAGTTGGTGAAGTTGCTACCATTCGCAGCAAGTTTCTCTTTCTCCATGAACACATTGAAATTAAAAGCAGGTGGTGCCATCTACAACAGAATTTGTAAAGTATATTTAGACTAAGTTTATGATAGATTGAGTTCAACTAATCCAAATTACTAATGAACTCCCACTCAAAAACGACATCCCTCGTGTCCTTTTGGTGATTACATGAACCAAATCCACTACACCAAGTCCGATCATCACGTGAGTCGGTGTAGCTTCAAAGGCGAGCATCTATATGGGCATCATATCAACTATATGACTCATGCTTAACCTTTCGGTCCGTGTTCCGAGGCCATGTCTGTACATGCTAGGCTCGTCAAGTAAGAACCTTAGTATTTGCGTGTGTAAAACTGTCTTACACCCGTTGTATGAAAGCATAGAGTTGAGAACACCCGATCATCACGTGATGCCTCAAAACACGATCCACAAAACGGTGCATACTTAAGGAAGAACACATTTTATCTTGATATCTAAATGAGGGATCATCTTATAATGCTACCAAAAGCGCCAAACTAGCAATATAAGATGCTAATGTGTGAAGTGAGGTGATATGGTCCATGCATTTGATCTCTATCATTTGCATCGTGGTATGATCTCTATCATTCCTTTGTGTGTAAGGCCAAGGTCTATGGAACTTACACGTTAAGTGAGTTGTAAGAGTATCTATCATACATCTACTTACAACAATACCATATCAAAACACTAGCCCAGCAACGATCTAAACTAGACGCCTCTAATTTATCAATTGCAAGTTTTACGTGGCTTAGGGCTTTTGGAGATAGAACCGGTCTAACCTACGAACATGAACCACAACGAGGATAACCAAGTTATTAGCAACTCGTTGTAAATCAGATATTGACTATAGTAGGAGAGACAGACACCCGCTAGCCACTTATGCAAAACTAGTTGCATGTTAGTCGTGGAACCGGTCTCATGTACGATGACATGTAAGGTTGGTCTGGGCCGCTTCATCCCACTATGCCACCAATATCCAAAGTATATAGAAGATGCAATAACATGATCATCATCGCCCACATATAAACATATGTGTACTACCCGTGCAAAGCACCTACGCATAGATCAGGCTCTGATACCACTGTTGGGTCCGCAGCATAGAAAACAAAAAAATTCCTACGATGAGAACTAAACGTCAAGATCTATCTACTAGATACAGAGCAACGGGTGGACATACATCCATGGAGAACTTACCCTCGAAGACAACGAGCTTTGTTAACGAGTAGGAACTCGTGGTTGATGTAGTCGTACACTTGCCGATCTCAAGATCGTGAGGAAGTCCGAGCGCCGCAACTCAGCAGCGCATCCGCACTCGCACAGACATTCAAGACACCGGACAACCTCCACCTCCTCGCTCTAGCGATCCAGCGGAAGCAACAACTCCTTCCAGACGAAATGCCACCGGGAACATGTATCTCGCTAATCCGAGACCATGGGGGAATAATTCTAGAGGGGGAGAGAGATCCTTCACAAGGAGGTGTGTGGATGAAGGAGGGAATGGGTGGCCTTTTATAGGAGGAGGGGGTGCCCCCTCTCTCCATGGCCAGCGCATGGGGGGTGACCCCTCACCTCCCCCATTCATGTGGTGGTAACTCCTCCACATTAAAATGCCTCTTCACATTCCCTTTTAAAGTCTCCACTTTAAATGCATTAAATTTCTCCAAATTTAATGCTCTCTCATTTAATTAAACTCTTTTATTAAATTTATTCAGAATTTTGTTAATTACTTTAATTAACAAACATTCACATATAGCCCCTTGCATTATTTCAATATCACATGCAGAACCACCTTCTGCAATTTCACCCGAAACAATTTCCGGTTTCTATTGAAACAATTCCTGTTCTTTCAATTCTTTTGTCTGAAACATATGTGCTCCAAAATGGTGTCCGGTAACTCTTAAGTGTGCCACCCTATGGTTCGCGAATAATGCATACATGATCGAGACCCTTCTCCGATCAATAATCAGCAGCGGGACCTGGAGATCCGTACTGACTCCTACACATTCAACGATGACTCCTGTGATCATGAGAACCTTTAATGCTTGTAACTAAATCCCTTTGTCTCTCGATATATTACATGTCCGAGATTCGATCATCGGTATCTCCATACCTAGTTTGATCTCGTTACCGACATGCACTCTTTTCTCGTTCCCGTGATATAACATTCTAGTGATCACATCACTTGCTTGCAAGCTATCCTAATGTGATATCACCGAGAGGGCCCACAGTATATCTATCCGTCATCTGGATTGACAAATTCCACTCTTGATCCATGAGCCTCAACATAACACCTTTGTAGTACTGAACCCATCTTTATAGTCACCCTGTTACGGTGTGACGTTTGATGTTATCAAGATACTCTTCCGGTGTTAGCAATTAACATAATCTCATGGTCTAAGGATAAAGATTACTTCGTATGATGTTATAGCAATATAAACATAATGACTTGATCGTAATGCTATACTTCGGATGAATGTTCATCACATCATTTCACAAATGTTGTGACCTTGTTATTAACAACATCCAATGTCCATGATCAGGAAACCTTGATCACCTTGTTAATCAACAAGCTAGTCTATAAGAGAGGCATAACTAGGAACACTTTTTGTTTATTAAACACACATGTATTGATGTTTCCTATCAATACAATTATAGCATGAAAAATAAACATCTATCATATACAAGGAATACATAATAACAACTTTATTATTGCCTCTCGGGGCATATTTCCTTCACATTGGTCGGACAAAAGAAGTAATGCGGGGTCAGACTAATGGGAGAGCATTTTTTTCCTCCCTGGACTCCGGGACCAATAGTTCAGACCGCTAGGTCAACAAGTACAACTATTACAACTTAAAAAGGCACGGAGTTTAAGCTAAATAGAACTAGTTATCACACATCTCCTTGATCTTCCTAATCTTAGACCGATGCACATCTTACTGTGAGAGCAAGGATCGAATCGTCTGCTCCTTCCTTTTAGCATCTTCCTTGCACAGCTTCAATTGTTTCTCTGCATTTTTCCTCATGCACTTGTCAATACTCGTAGTTGTGAACTGCAGGACTTTGGCCTGGTGGAGATCATTCCTTGCTTGAGTCAGGTCTTGCTCTGCTTTAGCCTTCAGGGCCAACATCGCGTCCCTCTCCTTCTCCACTTTGCTAACCTTGTCTTGCACCCACCTGAGATCTCGCTTATGCTTGGTCGTGTCAACTGGTTCTCATAGCTTCATCTCAACACTGTCAAGAAGTGAGCTGAATACAGATTCTTTCAACTCAACAGTCATTTCCCATAGTTTGTCCAACATTTTCTGCATCGATTTGGGCCACTCTGGATCTACCCATTTGACAACACCGCAACTTCCGCCTTGCATCATTGCACGATGTCCTTGACACCGTAGAAACCTCATGCTTGCGTTTCGTCCTTCGAACGCTACAAATTTAGCGGGCACATATCCATGTTTGCATAGCAGAGGACTGTCTTCATCCGCTAAACCGTGATAGTCGGAGTCATACATCGTCTGGTTGGCCTCACACATCATACGTGCATGAGTAAATAGATTAGATCTAGCTCAAAAAATAGATAACTGGCCACAAATGATAGAAATAGAGAAGACGACTCACATCGAAATCACCGTCCTTGTCGTCACGACGCGTTTCCTCGCCGTCTCCCCTTGAACCCATTGCGAGAGGGGAGGGGGGTGACTGCCAAAGAGGGGATTGAGATGGAGGCGTCGCCGGCTTGCGGCTATGGTAGGATGGGAGTGAAGTGGGGAAAGTGGCTTCAAGGGGAAGGAAGAGAAGTATGGGGAGGAAGAGAAGTAATGGGGACGTGACACTAGGATGTAGCCCACTGAACTCGTGAGACGTGACACTCGCAATAGGGGAGCGCCTGGTGTTGCCAGTTTGTCCAGAGCAAGCGTGGCCAATCATGCCGTAGAACATCCTACTCGCGGATCGCTCTCACGACGACCATCCCAATCTTCCAAGCGCCCCGATCGAACGGTATGTAACAATCGTCAAGCAAAACAGCTGTGTTAGGGCGTGCCTTCTAGAAGACTCGGTCTAACGGCAACCCATGCAATGACACTAGTGTATCCATGTGTGGTTTGTGAAAAGAACAAACATGCAATCACACTAGGTGGATCCATATGTTTTTTATGGAAGTAACAGACATGCAATGACTCTAGCTATGATTCATGAAAAGAATAGACATGCAATGACACTGGTGGATCCATGTGTGGTACATGAGAAGAACACACATCCAATGACACTGGGGGATCCTAATGTGGTTCAGGAAAAGAACAGACAAGCAGTGATACCGGTGGATCCTTATGTGGTTTGTCTAGAGGAACACACATGTAATGACATTGGGTGTGGTTCATGAAAAGAACATACATGCAATGACTTATATGGTTTGTTTAGAAGAACACACATGCAATGACACTAGGTGTGGTTCATGAAAAGAACAGACATGCAATGACACGGGTGGATCCTTATGTGGTTTGTTTAGAGGAACAGACATGCAATGACACTAGGTGTGGTTCATGAAAAGAACACATATCCAATGACACTGGTGGATCCTTATGTGGTTCATGAAAAGAATAGACATGCAGTGACACCGGTGGATCCTTATGTGGTTTTTCTAGAGGAACACACATGCAATGACACTGGTTGTGGTTCATGAAAAGAACAGACATGCAATGACACTGGTGGATCCTTATGTGCTTTGTGAGAAGAACAGACATGCAATGACACTCGTGGATCCTTATGTGGTTCCTGAAAAGAACTGACATGCAATGACACTGGGTGTGGTTCATGAAAAGAACAGACATGCAATGACACCGGTGGATCCATATGTGGTTTATGGAAGTAACAGACATGCAATGACTCTATCTATGGTTCATGAAAAGAATAGGCATGCAATGACACTGGTGGATCCATGTATGGTTCATGAGAAGAACACACACCCAATGACACTGGTGAATCCTTATGTGGTTCATGAAAAGAATAGACATGCAGTGACACCGGTGGATCCTAGAGGAACACACATGCAATGACACCGGGTGTGGTTCATGAAAAGAACAGACATGCAATGACTTATGTGGTTTGTTTAGAAGAACACACATGCAATGACACTGGGTGTGGTTCATGAAAAGAATAGACATGCAGTGACACTGGTGGATCCTTATGTGGTTTGTTTAGAGGAACAGACATGCAATCACACTGGGTGTGGTTCACGAAAATAACACACATCCAATGACACTGGTGGATCCTTATGTGGTTCATGAAAAGAACAGACATGCAGTGACACTGGTGGATCCTTATGTGGTTTGTCTAGAAGAACACACATGCAATGACACTAGGTGTGGTTCATGAAAAGAACAGACATGCAATGACACTGGTGGATCCTTATGTGGTTTGTGAGAAGAACAAACATGCAATGACACTAGTGGATCCTTATGTGGTTCATGAAAAGAACAGACATGCAATGACACTGGGTGTGGTTCATGAAAAGAACACACATCCAATGACGCTGGTGGATCCTTATGTGGTTCATGAAAAGAACAGACATGTAATGACACTGGTGGATCCTTATGTGGTTTGTCTAGAGGAACACGCATGCAATGACACTGGGTGTGGTTCTTGAAAAGAACAGACTTGCAATGACACTGGTGGATCCTTATGTGGTTTTTGAGAAGAACATACATGCAATGACACTGGTGGATCCTTATGTGGTTCATGAAAAGAACTGACATGCAATGGCACTGGGTGTGGTTCTTGAAAAGAACAGACATGCAATGACACAGGTGGATCCATGTGTGGTTTATGGAAGTAACAGACATGCAATGACTCTAGCTGTGGTTCATGAAAAGATCATACATGCAATGACACTGGTGGATCCATGTGTGGTTCATGAGAAGAACACACATCCAATGACATTGGTGGATCCTTATGTGGTTCATGAAAAGAAGAGACATGTAGTGACACTAGTGGATCCTTATGTGGTTTGTTTAGAGGAACACACATGCAATGACACCGGGTGTGGTTCATGAAAAGAACAGACATGCAATGACTTATGTGGTTTGTTTATAAGAACACACATGCAATGACACTGGGTGTGGTTCATGAAAAGAACAGACATGCAATGACACTGGTGGATCCTTATGTGGTTTGTTTAGAGGAACAGACATGCAATCACACTAGGTGTAGTTCATGAAAAGAACACACATCCAATGACACTGGTGGATCCTTATGTGGTTCGTGGAAAGAACAGACATGCAGTGACACCGGTGGATCCTTATGTGGTTTGTCTAGAAGAACACACATGCAATGACACTAGGTGTGGTTCATGAAAAGAACAGACATGCAATGACACTAGTGGATCCTTATGTGGTTTGTGAGAAGAACAGACATGCAATGACACAGGTGGATCCTTATGTGGTTCATGAAAAGAACAGACATGCAGTGACACTAGTGGATCCTTATGTGGTTTGTCTAGAGGAACACACATGCAATGCCACCGGGTGTGGTTCATGAAAAGAACAGACATGTAATGACTTATGTGGTTTGTTTATAAGAACACGCATGCAATGACACAGGTTGTGGTTCATGAAAAGAACAGACATGTAATGACACTGGTGGATCCTTATGTGGTTTGTTTAGAGGAACAGACATGCAATCACACTAGGTGTGGTTCATGAAAAGAACACACATCCAATGACACTGGTGGATCCTTATGTGGTTCGTGGAAAGAACAGACATGCAGTGAAGGTTCATGAAAAGAACACACATCCAATGACACTGGTGGATCCTTATGTGGTTCATGGAAAGAACAGACATGCAGTGACATCGGTGGATCCTTATGTGGTTTGTCTAGAGGAACACACATGCAATGACACTGGGTGTGGTTCATGAAAAGAACAGACATGCAATGACACTAGTGGATCCTTATGTGGTTTGTGAGATGAACAGACATGCAATGACACTGGTGCATCCTTATGTGGTTCATGAAAAGAACAGACATGCAATGACACTGGGTGTGGTTCATGAAAAGAACACACATCCAATGACACTGGTGGATCCTTATGTGGTTCATGAAAAGAACAGACATGAAGTGACACCGGTGGATCCTTATGTGGTTTGAAGAGAGGTACACACATGCAATGACACTGGGTGTGGTTCATGAAAAGAACAGACATGCAATCACACTGGTGGATCCTTATGTGGTTTGTGAGAAGAACAAACATGCAATGACACTAGTGGATCCTTATGTGGTTCATGAAAAGAACTGACATGCAATGGCACTGGGTGTGGTTCATGAAAAGAACACACATGCAATGACACCGATGGATCCATGTGTGGTTTATGGAAATAACAGACATGCAATGACTCTAGCTGTGGTTCATGAAAAGATCATACATGCAATGACACTGGTGGATCCATGTGTGGTTCATGAGAAGAACACACATCCAATGACACTGGTGGATCCTTATGTGGTTCATGAAAATAACAGACATGTAGTGACACTAGTGGATCCTTATGTGGTTTGTTTAGAGGAACACACATGCAATGACACCGGGTGTGGTTCATGAAAAGAACAGACATGCAATGACTTATGTGGTTTGTTTATAAGAACACACATGCAATGACACTGGGTGTGGTTCATGAAAAGAACATACATGCAATGACACTGGTGGATCCTTATGTGGTTTGTTTAGAGGAACAGACATGCAATCACACTAGGTGTAGTTCATGAAAAGAACACACATCCAATGACACTGGTGGATCCTTATGTGGTTCGTGGAAAGAACAGACATGCAGTGACACCGGTGGATCCTTATGTGGTTTGTCTAGAAGAACACACATGCAATGACACTAGGTGTGGTTCATGAAAAGAACATACATGCAATGACACTAGTGGATACTTATGTGGTTTGTGAGAAGAACAGACATGCAATGACACTGGTGGATCCTTATGTGGTTCATGAAAAGAACAGACATGCAGTGACACTAGTGGATCCTTATGTGGTTTGTCTAGAGGAACACACATGCAATGACACCGGGTGTGGTTCATGAAAAGAACAGACATGTAATGACTTATGTGGTTTGTTTATAAGAACACGCATGCAATGACACAGGTTGTGGTTCATGAAAAGAACAGACATGTAATGACACTGGTGGATCCTTATGTGGTTTGTTTAGAGGAACAGACATGCAATCACACTAGGTGTGGTTCATGAAAAGAACACACATCCAATGACACTGGTGGATCCTTATGTGGTTCGTGGAAAGAACAGACATGGAGTGAAGGTTCATGAAAAGAACACACATCCAATGACACCGGTGGATCCTTATGTGGTTCATGGAAAGAACAGACATGCGGTGACACCGGTGGATCCTTATGTGGTTTGTCTAGAGGAACACACATGCAATGACACTGGGTGTGGTTCATGAAAAGAACAGACATGCAATGACACTAGTGGATCCTTATGTGGTTT
Organism: Avena sativa; assembly: GCA_916181665.1. Taxonomy (NCBI): domain Eukaryota; kingdom Viridiplantae; phylum Streptophyta; class Magnoliopsida; order Poales; family Poaceae; genus Avena; species Avena sativa. The sequence continues at coordinate 694,455,522 of OV702289.1, forward strand.
GTGAGATGAACATACATGCAATGACACTGGTGCATCCTTATGTGGTTCATGAAAAGAACAGACATGCAATGACACTGGGTGTGGTTCATGAAAAGAACACACATCCAATGACACTGGTGGATCCTTATGTGGTTCATGAAAAGAACAGAAATGCAGTGACACCGGTGGATCCTTATGTGGTTTGTCTAGAGGAACACACATGCAATGACACTGGGTGTGGTTCATGAAAAGAACAGACATGCAATGACACTGGTGGATCCTTATGTGGTTCATGAAAAGAACTGACATGCAATGACACTGGGTGTGGTTCATGAAAAGAACACACATGCAATGACACCAGTGGATCCATGTGTGGTTTATGGAAATAACAGACATGCAATGACTCTAGCTGTGGTTCATGAAAAGACCAGACATGCAATGACACTGGTGGATCCATGTGTGGTTCATGAGAAGAACACACATCCAATGACACTGGTGGATCCTTATGTGGTCCATGGAAAGAACAGACATGCAGTGACACCGGTGGATCCTTATGTGGTTTGTCTAGAGGAACACAGATGCAATGATACTGGCTGTGGTTTATGAAAAGAACAGACATGCAATGACACTAGTGGATCCTTATGTGGTTTGTGAGAAGAACAGACATGCAATGATACTGGTGGATCCTTATGTGGTTCATGAAAAGAACAGACATGCAGTGACACTGGTGGATCCTTATGTGGTTTGTCTAGAGGAACACACATGCAATGATACCGGGTGTGGTTCATGAAACGAATAGACATGTAATGACTTATGTGGTTTGTTTATAAGAACACACATGCAATGACACTGGTTGTGGTTCATGAAAAGAACAGACATGCAATGACACTGGTGGATCCTTATGTGGTTTGTTTCGAAAAACACACATGCAATGACACTAGGTGGATCCTTATGTGGTTTGTCTAGAGTAACACACATGCAATGACACCGGGTGTGGTTCATGAAAAGAACAGACATGCAATGACTTGTGTGGTTTGTTTAGAAGAACACACATGAAATGACACTAGGTGTGGTTCATGAAAAGAACAAACATGCAATGACACGGGTGGATCCTTATGTGGTTGTTTAGAGGAACAGACATGCAATCACACTGGGTGTGGTTCATGAAAATAACACACATCCAATGACACTGGTGGATCCTTATGTGGTTCATGCAAAGAACAGACATGCAGTTGAAGGAAATATGCCCTGAGAGGCAATAATAAAGTTGTTATTATATATTCCTTATACATGATAGATGTTTATTTTACATGCTAGAAATGTATTAATTCGGAAACATCAATACATGTGTGTTTAATAAACAAAAAGGGTTCCTAGTCATGCCTCTCTTTTAGACTACCTTGTTGATTAACAGGATGATCAAGGTTTCCTGATCATGGACATTGGATGTTGTTAATAACAAGGTCACACCATTGGTGGAATGATGTGATGAACATTCATTCGAAGTATAGCATTACGATCAAGTCATTATGTTTATATTGCTATAACATCATACGAAGTAATCTTTATCCTTGGACCATGAGATCATGTTAATTGCTGACATCGGAAGAGTATCTTGATAACATCAAACGTCACACCGTAACAGGGTGACTATAAAGATGGGTTCAGTACTACGAAGGTGTTATGTTGAGGCTCATGGATCAAGAGTGGAATTTGTCAATACAGATGACGTATAGATATACTCTGGGCCCTCTCGGTGATATCACATTAGGATAGCTTGCAAGCAAGTGATGTTATCACTAGAATGTTATATCACGGGAACGAGAAAAGAGTGTGTCTCGGTAACGAGATCAAACTAGGTATGGAGATACTGATGATCGAATCTCGGACATGTAATATATCGAGAGACAAAGGGATTTAGTTACAAGCGTTAAAGGTTTTCACGATCACAGGAGTCATCGTTGAATGTGTAGGAGTCAGTACGAATCTCCAGGTCCCGCTGCTGATTATTGATCGGAGAAGGGTCTCGATCATGTCTGCATTATTCACGAACCGTAGGGTGGCACACTTAAGAGTTACCGGACACCATTTTGAGGCACATATGTTTCAGACGAAAGAATTGCAAAGCGCTGGAATTGTTTCAATAGAAACCGGAAATTGTTTCGGGTGAAATTGCAGAAGGTGGTTCCGCATGTGATATTGAAATATTGCAAGGGGCTATATGTGAATGTTTGTTAATTAAAGTAATTAACAAAATTCTGAATAAATTTAATAAAAAGAGTTTTATTAAATGAGAGAGCATTAAATTTGGAGAAATTTAATGCATTTAAAGTGGAGACTTTAAAAGGGAATGTGAAGAGGCATTTTAATGTGGAGGGGTTACCACCACATGAATGGGGGAGGTGAGGGGTCACCCCCCCCATGCGCCGGCCATGGAGAGAGGGGGCAGCCCCCCTCCTCCTATAAAAGGCCACCCATTCCCTCCTTCATCCTGGCACCTCCTTGTGAAGGATCTCTCTCCCCCTCTAGAATTATTCCCCCATGGTCTCGGATTAGCGAGATACATGTTCCAGGTGGCATTTCGTCTGGAAGGAGTTGCTGCTTCTGCTCGATCGCTGGAGCGAGGAGGTGGAGGTTTTCCGGTGGCTTGAACGTGTGTGCGAGTGCGGATGTGCCGCTGAGTAATGACGCTCGGACTTCCTCACGATCTTGAGATCGGCAAGTGACGACTACATCAACCACGAGTTCCTACTCGTTAACACAGCTCGTTGTTGTTGGGGGGATACCCCCGGGTAGGGTTACTCCGGGGTATAAGGGCCGAGTTAGCCGAGGTTCGGCAGGGTCAAAGCGGATGCTGGCCGGGTCACCTCAAGGTAGGCCGGATCACGGAGTAACCCGGACCAGGGGGGTCGCCTAATATTGTCTCATCCGGCTTAAGGAGTAAGTCGGAAGTGCTTGTCTAACTTATATGCAGGAATAGGGGTGGCCGGATCTACTATGATCCAGGTCCTCGCTTAGCTTCTGGGAGAAGGAAGGAATCTCTCTGGTCAAAAAGAAGGTCCGGTACGCACTGCATGAGCGGAGAAAGCAAGGGTAGTACCACCGGGTCGTGGCCGACAAGGGTGACGACGCCCATGTCGGCTGACGCGGGCGCCGCAGAGGCTTACGTCGCTAAAGCATGTGTGACGCGGGGGAAAAGCACCCCGGTCGGGTGACCACTTTGGGAGGGGGCATATTCTTAGGAATATGCCTCCACATATGCCCTAGGCAGGAACCGAACTTCCTCTATATAAGGGGGGCTAGGTTTCTGGTAGAGGGGGTTGGTTGAGCTCTAGTTGGTTTGGTGATTCCATAGGGCTAGTTGATCTAGGGTTCTAGGGAAAAATAGTAGGCAAGAGTAAGAGAGCTCCTTCTTCCTCCTCTCGCCAATACAGCTCAAGGAGCACTTGTAATCTTGCAGATATAGCAATACAAACTTTTGTGTGGAGAATCACTCCACTATCCCTCCCTGGATTCCCCTAGCGTGTATTAGTCCCCACCTTTAGCCTATCCATGGCATCTGCCGTGACACCACCACGACAGTTGGCGCCCACCGTGGGGCTAGCGGCGCTAGCAGGGATGGAGATCCGGACGGGAAACCTCATCGGCACCGGCGAACGCGTCGTCTCTGGGCTCGTTTAGCGCTTTGGAGCGCTGGATTTCGTCAGCGACAACGCTGGCTGCTTCGGCACGCGCCCACTTCCGTGCAACGGCCTCTTCGTCAAGCTCGGTGCGCACAAGGTCTACGTTGATGTGGACGTATCATGCGTTCATCCGTGCCGCGTCGTCGATGCGGGGGAACCACCCCTCACTATGGCTCGCGGGGCGCGTATCGCTCACTCCTCGGACCATGCGGAGGTGATGATGACTGCGCCAGGTGCAGGCGCAAGCAAAGACCCAGCACCAGACCCGGAGGTAACACCTAAGGCACCGAGGAAAGGTAGAGGACCTCCACTAGAGAGGCCTAAGAACGTACTGAGAGAAGCTATGGATAGCTTGGCTAACCCAGTAGCAGCAGTGGTAGATTCGGCTCAGGCACAGGCCGAGCTAGAGGAAACTAGGCAAAAGATACTGGAGGGCGCAAAGAAAATAGCCGCGGCTTAGCAGTCGCTGAACATGACGCTGCGTGAGTACGCAAAGGAAAACAAAGTTGATACGGTAAAAGTAAAAGGGAGAAATCTCATAAGCGAGATGAACAGAGAAGGTGATGATGGAGCAGAAGGGTCGGAAAACTATCTGTCTGTGGGGTTGCCAAAGTATAGTACCCCGACGAAGAACCTCAGAGCAGCAGATGTGGCTGCGTCCGAGTTAGAGGGTCTGACGGGTGAGGCCCGTCAAAGACAGCAAGATAGGGTTAACGAGCTGGTTCAGATCGCGAATAGACAGAACAAAGAGCTGCTGAGAGCTAACCCGGAGAGAGCTGGAGCTTCCAAAATCGTCCATTCGGTGATGGGTAACCCGGAGAAGTCCGCAGGAGCCGCATCATCGCCTCATGGTGGTCCAGGAGAGAAGAGGTAGTAACCTTGGCCAGACGGAACAAACAGATCGTCCTGTACGACCCGATGCGTGCGGGAAAAGAAAAAGAGATGCGGAAAAGTGATGATCGACGGAGTGTGAGCTGAGGTGAAGTTGGCCGAGGTAATAACGACCAAGGCAATGCCGGTCAAGGGAACGCTGCCAACGGCAATGCCGGACAGTGCAACTCCGCAGGAGCAGGACAACCGCAGCAGCGGAATATACCAAGGAAAGAGCAAAGCGCCGGCCGAGGTATGCAGCAGAAAGGTGCGCAATGAGAGCAAAACCGATACAACGACGGTGATTCGGAGATGGTGAACGCAGGGTACCCCAGACCAGACTATCATGTGATAGGGTCAAGATTGGGAAGCAGGGATTTAATGTCGGATGACGCCAGGTTAAAACTGGATCGCCTGTATAGGTCGGAACAGATCGAATGTCAAGGTCCTCTGGGTCCAGCGTGCTTTGGACCCCGGATCATGAAGGAACCGCCGGTACCAAACTTCCAGTTACCCAGAGGCACGAAGACGTATGACGGCAGTACCAAGCCGGAAGATTGGCTGATAAACTATGCTACGGCGGTGAAAATTGCAACTGGCAACTTGAGATGGGTTGTACGTTACGTACCCCAGATGTTGGAAGGCCCGGCCAGAGTATGGCTGAATAATTTACCACCCGGAAGCATTAACTGCTGGATAGATTTTGAAGAAATGTTTATCAGCAACTTCTCAAGTACATATCAGAGGCCGAATAGACCGCAGACCCTAGCAATGTGCAAGCAAAGACCTAACAAGACGGATCGTGAATTCTTGACCCGGTGGTGTACCGTGAGAAACTCGTGTGAGGGTGTCATAGAGTCACAGGCCATAGCGTGGTTTGCGCAAGGGTGCAGATATGGCAGCAAGCTGTGGATGAAGTTGCAAAGGAAAATGCCAATTACGCTGGCAGAGATGATCCGGATTGCTGATTCGTATGCTTTGGGCGATCCGACTCAACCTAGGCTCGCGTCAAATGAGTCAAACGAGGAATACTATCAGAGGGATGGAGTTGGGTCATCCCGGAGGAACGATTACAGAGGAAAAAGGAGAGATGATAGACCGGATCATCGCTACGGTTCGCAACAAGTTGCAGCTGTGAATCAAGATCAACCCGGAGCAGGGAGCAACCAACGCCAGAGAACGGGAGGGCAATGGACTCCAAGAAATGATGGCAAGAAAACATGGACTCCAGAGCAAAAGAATCAGTGGCAAGAAAAGAAAGACCGTCCGAGGTATACCTACGAGTCAATGTTGGACCAGCCGTGTAAGTTTCACACGCCAAATCCGAATAGCCCGGTGGGTCACACAACAAGGCAATGTGAGTGGTTCCGTAAGATAGAACAAGGTGGTTCGGGGAATGCTCAGGCACCCCGGAATGATCAACCTCGGCATGAGTTACCTCGGCAGCAATTGCTCTCCGGAGCGAACACGCAACAGCTAATGTTGCCTCCCCATCAGGTGGAAAATCAGCAACAGCCGGATCAGAGGTACCCCGAAAACGAGGGAAGGAATGAGTACAGGGAACATCACCAGAGTTATTGTGTGTTCACGACTGAGGAAACAGATAGGAAGAGCTTGCAGCGCCGACATATGGAGGTCAATGCGGTCCTGCCAGCAGTGACGAGGTACATGCCTTGGTCGGACCAGGAAATCACCTGGAACATCAAAGATCATCCTAAACTTATGCCGAGTCCAGGTTCGTATGCGCTAGTGCTATATCCGACATTCATTGGACGAACATCAATGTGAGATTCTCCAACGTTTTGAATGATAATGGCAGTAGCATTAACATCATGTATGCGGATACGATGCGCAAGTTGGGCATCTCAGAGAACATGCTCCAGGCTACGAGAACAACTTTCCATGGCATTGTACCAGGCATTTCTTGTGAGACCATAGGTAAAGTCCGGGTCGACGTGCTATTCGGCACAAGGGATAACTGCCGAACTGAAAATCTAGAGTTTGAGGTGGTGAACTTGGAAAGTGCATATCATGCGTTACTCAGAAGACCAGCATTGAACAAATTCATGGCAAGCTTTCACATCAGTTATCTGAAGATGAAGTTGCCCGGGCCAAATGGAGTGGTTACCATTGCTGGAGATTTCCGACGTTCCATTGAGTGTGCTTCAGCCGGGTCTAACCTAGCCGAGTCACTCGTGATTGCGCAAGAGAAAAGAAAAATCCAAGAGGTGGCGGCATTAGCTCAGTCCGCGCAGCAATATATGCCGGCGTTAAGTAACCCGCATGGCAGCGTTTCATTTCAAGCCGCAAAGGACACCAAGAAGGTTCCAGTTGATAACATGTTCCCGGAGCACACCGTAACAATTTGTGCTGGGTTAACTGACAAATAGGAAAGCGAGCTTGTCAACTTCCTCCGTGAGAATCGGGATATTTTTGCTTGGTCTACACAGGACTTGCAAGGTGTTCCAAGGGAGTTAGCCGAGCACTCTTTGAACGTAAGACCCGGAGCAAGGCCGGTGAAGCAACCTCTCCCCTGCTTCGTCGAGGATAGGAGAAAAGTCATTGGAGACGAGATAGCTCGGTTACTAGTAGCAGGATTTATCATGGAGGTACTATATCCGGATTGGCTCTCTAATCCGGTGCTGGTAGAAAAGAAGAGGGACGATCTGAACGTGGCAGTGGTTTGGCGTATGTGTATCGATTACACGAACCTGAACAAGGCGTGTCCAAAAGATCCATTTCCACTGCCGAGGATAGATCAGGTCATAGACTCGACCGCGGGATGCGAACTGTTGTCATTCATTGATGCATATTCTGGCTTCCACCAGATACCTCTGAACCCGGATGATCAAATAAAGACTGCGTTTATTACCCCGTATGGGGCTTACTGCTATCACACTATGCCGTTCGGTTTACGTAATGCAGGTGCAACGTACCAAAGATGTATGCAAAAATGTTTGCACGACCAAATAGGTCAAAACGTACAAGTATACGTGGATGATGTGGTTATCAATACCAAGGAAAGCACAACGCTCCTTGACGACATAAGGCAAACATTCGCGAACTTGAGAAGGTTTCGGATGAAGCTTAACCCGGAAAAATGTACCTTCGGTGTCCCGGCTGGAAGATTACTCGGATTTCTCGTCTCTAGCCGAGGTATCGAAGTTAATCCAACTAAGATCCGAGCCATCGAACGAATGGAGCTGCCGAAGTGTCTTAACGATGTCCAGAAGTTCACTGGATGCCTGGCATCGTTGAGTCGGTTTGTATGTCGGTTGGGAGAAAAGGCACTGCCTCTCTACCAACTCATGAAAAAGTTGGATAAATTCGTTTGGACGCCACAGGCCGATGAAGCCTTTGCCCACTTAAAAAAGATGTTGTCCACTGCGCCAGTGTTAGCCTCTCCACTATCAATGGAGCCAATGTTGCTCTACATAGCCGCAACCAACCGAGTTGTAAGTGCAGTAATTGTAGTGGAGCGCAATGAAGAGGGTAAGTCGGTGCAGAGGCCAGTATATTACCTGAGCGAGGTATTGTCTGCCTCAAAACAGAACTACCCGCACTTTCAAAAGGTGGCATACGGTGTCTATATGGTGGCAAAGAAGTTAAAGCATTACTTTGAGGAGCACCCCATCAAAGTAATATGTGAAGCTCCCATATCCGAGATAATGGGTAACAAGGATGCGAGTGGCAGAATTGCAAAATGGGCAATTGAGTTAGCCCCTTATGCACCCCAATACGACAGAAGAGAAGCGATCAAATCTCAGGCTGTGGCGGACTTTTTTGTGGATTGGGCCAAGGTACAATACGAACCACCGCCACCAGATCCGAATTACTGGAGGATGCACTTTGACGGGTCAAAAACCAAAACCGGACTAGGCGTCGGGGTTGTGCTTACCTCGCCAAAGAAGGACCAGCTAAAGTACGTATTGCAAATCCATTTCGCGGCATCGAACAATGTCGCTGAGTATGAGGCTCTTGTGCATGGGATCAAAGTGGCAAAGGAGATTGGCATACGTCGGATAATATGCTTTGGCGACTCGGATCTGGTGGTGCAACAGGTGTCCGGAGTGTGGGACGCCCTGGATCCAAACATGGCACTATACAAATTTCACGTGCAGAAGATATCTGGTTACTTCGAGGGGTGTGAATTTCACCATGTACCCCGAGTGGAAAACGAGGCTGCCGACATGTTGTCGAAGCTCGGATTGACCAGACAGGCAATTCCACCGAGTGTAGCATTGGAACACCTCAGAAAACCATCTATCGGGCCGTCCCCAGGAACCGACTCGATCTATGTCCCAGAAAATACGGAATCCGGAGCTAATCCCATGGACATTGACACGGGAGGTAGTACGTGAGACCTGGGGACCGCATCAGCAAACTCGGGGACTGCCTCGGCAAACCCGAGGACTACCTCGCTAGACCTGGGGACTGCTCAGTGTGATCCGGCTGAAGTTATGCCGGTGGATCAGATGGAAATTGATGAGGAGATGTTCCCTCCACGAGCGATACCAGCTTGGGCACTACCTATATTACAATTCCTGAAAGACGGAACGTTACCCGCTGAGGAGGTGTTAGCCAGGCAAACTCAGAGGAGAGCAAAATCATACACAATCATCAATTCCGAGTTGTACAAACGGAGTGTAACCAATGTCCTCCAACGATGCATTGACCCGGAAGAAGGGCTTGACATCCTCCGAGATATACACCAAGGAGAATGTGGGCATCATGCCTCATCCCGAGCCTTGGTGGCAAAGAGTTCCGGCATGGATTCTACTGGCCAAGTGCCTTGGAATAAGCAGAAGATCTAGTGAGAAAATGCAATGGTTGTCAAAGGTACGCCACCAAGACACATATGCCTATGTCGGAACTCAAGGCCATACCAATTACGTGGCCATTTGCTGTATGGTGCTTGGATATGGTTGGCCCGTTCAAACCGGCGAGAGGAAACATGACACACATTTTGGTCATGGTGCACAAGTTTACAAAATGGATTGAAGTGAAACCTATAAGAAAATGTGATGGAGCTACGGCCGTGACATTTCTCAAAGACATCATCTTGAGATACGGTTATCCACACAGTATTATAACCGATAATGGAACAAATTTTGCGGAAGGAGCATTTGCGCGCTTCTGCCGAGATAAGAAGATCCGACTCGATGTCGCCTCGGTAGCCTACCCCGCATCAAACGGACAAGTGGAAAGATCCAACAGATTAGTATTATCCGGGATAAAACCCTGGCTCATTGAGCCGCTGCAAAGATCAGCGGGGTGCTAGATAGAAGAACTACCAGCGGTACTGTGGAGCTTAAGAACAACTCCGAATCGATCAACAGGCTATACGCCGTTTTTCTGGTATATGGGGTAGACGCTGTATTACCAGCCGACATAGAGAATGATTCGCCTAGGGTCACCCAATACACAGAAGCCGAAGTGCAAGAAGCCCAGCAAAATGATGTTGATCTGCTGGAAGAAGCGAGAGAACTGGCACTGTCCAGATCCGCCATATATCAGCAAAATCTCCGACGCTATCATAGCCGGAAAGTGTGCCCCTGAGTCTTTCGGGAAGGCGATATGGTGCTCCGGTTGGTACAACGTACTACTGGCATGCATAAATTATCCCCCCCATGGGAAGGGCCATTCATTGTGAGCAAAGCATTGCACAATGATTCTTACTATCTCATAGATGCAAAGCCACAGGAAAAGAACAAGGCGGACAGGTCCGGAGAGGAATCCAAGCGACCGTGGAATGTAGCACTACTTCGTCCCTTCTACACTTAGCTAAGAAGTGTATGTATCCGAGTCGTCTCATATGTCGGTATGTATGTCGGCAATGAGCTTATCAATGAAATAGCAGCGCCTCGAGCAGTAACTCGGGGACTGCCTTAATAACGTTTGTTGTTACTTCTTATGTGGTAGCTCGAATAAGTCGTTCTACTTAACCCGGATTAGTAATGTGTGAGCACCAAAAACCCAACTCTTCGACTTGCTTCTGTCCAACAAGAATTGGCTTCATGGCAAGCAAGGGAACAAGTTTGGAATTGCGTAGCACATGAAAAACGACTAAGGAAACGAGTTTATTCGAGCTAACGCTTGTTTTTCGGACTAACCCTATATTTATTTTCAAGTTATTATGCTGAATTATTTTGAGCTAAGCCTAAAAGTTTCTAAGTATTGTTAAAACAATTTTTGAAGCTCGGGTTCGTAAGTCATAAAACCGAATCAAGGTAGACACGGACCGAGCCAGAGAATTGGACGAAAAAGAAAATGAAACTCGGGGACTGCGCCCAAGTTAATCCGGCATAGAAATGTAGTAGCAAAATATCGCATATCCAGCATACAATTGCACCCGGCATACCGGGGATCTGATAAATTTTCAAGCTTTTTGGAACTAAGGAGCAGGAGGAGGAGGAAGTTCGGCGTCATCGTCGCTGTCTTCAATATTTGAAGCATCATCTTCTCCGCCCTCATCCGACCCATCTTCAACGTTCTCATTGTGCTCGTCCCCAGCGGATTCCAGGAAGCTCGGTCCTTCAACCCAGTCATGAATAGGAGAATATTCGATGAGGCTGTAGGCGCAAGACTGGCGCCGAGCTACCCACTCCGGATCATCGGTCCATCTAGATCCGGTGCGCCGGCGTGTAAGGAGGCTGAGGTCGATCTTCTCGTACCATGTGAGAATATGGTGAAGGATGGTATCAGCTGCGGCACGACCAGCGGACTCTCTCCAGAGGTCAAGCTGGGTCTCAATCTCCATTAACTTCTCGACGAGAGTCGCGATGGTCTCCGAGCTACTCTCTCCGGGCCAGAACATATTGAAAATGCGAACTGCAACGTCGAGGATATCCTTGCCATAATTCTTGATGGTTTCCACGCAAGCTGATAGGCTGACCAATAGGTCCTCCATGTCTAAGGGAATGCTCTCACCGTCAGGAACGACGGGAGTACCCCTCTCTCGGCGAAATTTGGCAACAGCAGCGCTTGCAATAGAAGTACCCTCTGGAAAGTGGTCTGGAAACAAGGCAAAGGAAGAAGGTAAAGAAAAGACATATGAGGTAACCCGGAGAATTATGTCGGACAAGGGAAAAGAACTTACGAGAAATATGGCTATGGATCCGGGTTAACTCCTTGATGCAGGCATCGTGTCTTTTGCGAAGTTGCTCAAGCTCAGCGTTTGCCGACCCAAGCTGGAGGTCGGATTCTCTGAGTAGGTCCTGGTCCTTGGAGATCTAGAGAGTAAGGCGCTCACGCTCTTCTGTAAAGTTCTGGCCAACCTTTTGGAGCTCGGTTTGGTGCTAGGCCTTCATCTTCTCCATCTCAGCCTTGAGCTTGGCAATCTCGTCGTCCTTAGTCCAGAGGAGAGCAAGCTCATCATCCTTTTTCTTCATCTCGGCTTGATGCTGCCCTGCTTGTTCAAGAAAATGCAGCATCATATCAGGCACGGGCACACTATCCTCAAGCGATGCTGAAATAGTATGTTCACCCGGCAGAGCCGAGGAGTGAATGTTTGCTGAGCCAAGGAGAAGAAGAAATGGAAAACAAAAGAGGACATACCCCGGATTTCCTCCAAGTTCTTCCGCATGATCTTGTTCTCAGCCTCCACCCCAGCTGCAGAAACCGAATGAGGAGATTAGTTCGGCGGAAGAAAGTGAAGAAAAACGGAGAGGTGCCGAGGGAGAAAATTACCCCTCTTTTCATGTTCTGCACCAAGTGCAACATGTTTTGCGCGTAGCATCTTGTGGGTATCAAGCAGGCGTTGGAATTCAGCGCTCCGATGATTGGTGGTTACCTGAAAAAAGTACAGAAGTATAAAATTAGCTTGGTGCATATTCGAAGTGTACAAGATCCAGGCCAAGTGGAACTTAAGCCGGCTCTAGGTGTGTGCATATTCGAAGTGTACAAGATCCGGGCCAAGTGGAACTTAACCCGGCTCTAGGTGTGTGCATATTCGAAGTGTACAAGATCCGGGCCAAGTGGAACTTAACCCGACTCTAGGTGTGTGCATATTCGAAGTGTACAAGATCCGGGCCAAGTGGAACTTAACCCGGCTCTAGGTGTGTGCATATTTGAAGTGTACAAGATCCGGGCCAAGTGGAACTTAACCCGGCTCTAGGTGTGTGCATATTTGAAGTGTACAAGATCCGGGCCAAGTGGAACTTAACCCAGCTCTAGGTGTGTGCAGGTTCGAAGTTTACATGCAGCTACATTAGTTTTCTAATGAGCATCCGGCCGAGTAACAAGCTACTCCACCGGAGGCTCGGGGACTAATGGTTATTATCTACAGCATGTAAAGGAGAAACGACATACCTCCATCATTCACCCCGCGAGGTTAATTGCCTTAGCGGCGGTATTCATCTGGGTGGAAAATTCTGCGGGGCCGAACTCCGCCTTGTTCCAGTTCATGACGAACTCGATAAGGCTCGGAGGGTACCGCTCGCCGGTGGGCATATGGGGTGCCACCAAGCCCTTCGCGTGAGCTTCTTTCCTCTCAACTAAGGCAAGAGCTGGGCTGGTATGCAGAACCATCTACCTCGCATCAGTTGGCTTGGCAGGAACATCCTTCGCTGCTGGTGATTTCTTCGGAAGCATCGACGATAGGGTTCGCTGCCTGGCCTCGACGGATGCAGACTTGGTAGTATCCGGAGCCTTTTTGCCTTTAGCTTGCTGGGAAGAAGTAACTGCGGTGGATTTCCCTTTAGAAGCTGCTAGAGTAGTTCCTCGCCGAGGCTGAGATGACTCGGACGAGGCAGAAGAACTTGGCACTAGATCTCTTGTAGCTGGACTTGGAGCTGTTGTTGGTTTCCTTGGTGTCGGGACAGGTGCTGGCTCGGTCGCTGGTACTGGAGCTGTTGCTGGTGCTGGTGTGGTGATAGACTCGGTGGTTGCTGGTTGCAGCGATGCCGAAGTGGTGGACGCCGTAGCCTCGGCTGGACCGACCCCTCCCGCTCCAAGGTCGTGTTCCTCTCGATGAGGCACTGCGGAACCCGGAGCAGCCGCAGAACCCTTCGGAATAGGGATCAGCAGGCGTGACTCATTGTCACGAGGAGGAGAAGGGCCGGACCGAAGGGGTGAAGAGATGCTTGATCTGCTCTGAGGGACCTCCACCAGAGGCCTGAAAAAGATAATAATGTCAGAAGATAAATTACTACGATGCAAGAAAAAGTGAGTTACGCAATGAAAAATGACTTACACATCCGAGGTTTCAGCCTCCTTGGGTTTCCGGGCCCTCCGTGCCGGGGCTTTGTCTGCCCGCTTGGAGGCAGTCTTGTCTCCGACCTTCTTTTGCCTTTTTGTGGGCTGAGAAGGTTCGGAGGAAGAACTTGATGCGGCTCCGTGCTTCTTCTTCGACGCCACCGGAACCGGCTCGCCCGTAGCAAGTGGAGGATCCTCGTGGATATGCCCACCGGGGTTAGCTCATGCCGGAAAGGCAAAAGAAAGAGGGACAGCCTCAACAGGTTCAATCACGTTGACATTCGAGTCATCCTCATCATCGGGCCAATCTCTAAGAGAAGAGAATTTACCGCTGGGTTGTTTGGTAGCGTCGGTCATAGGGAGGAACATCTCCTGGTCCGGCTCCTCATCCGGGATTTCTCGGTCCGGCGCCCACTTAAGGGTCGGGTCATACCATCCTCGAGAGTTTGCTGAAGGAACAGCTGAGAAAAAGCATGAAGAACAGAGTCAAAAATACAACAAAAACCGACACATACTTGATCCGAAATAAGTTTGCCCCGCGAAGCTTACCGCGGGAGGGATCCTGTCACGACAGTAGTGCTCAATTCCCCACGTCCATTCGGCGGAGAAATCCTTGTGGGTGGTGAAAAGATCCTTAACCCGGCGAAAGATATCCGTGTTGCTCAACTCGAAGGAGGAGGTTCGGTTGGGGTCGCGGCCGAAACTCATGTGGCACAACTTGTGGGTGCGCTTCTAGAGGGGAGAGATTCGGTTGCGCACGAACATGATCATATCATCCTCGTTGCGCAATCCGAGTCTCTTCAGCTCCGCGAACCTCTTGTTAACTTGGTTGGCCAGAGCTATAGGCTTCTTGGGGACCTCCTCCCAGAAATCCGTGTCAGGTAGACCCAGAGCGTAGGGCAGAAATCGAATCAAATCTTCAGTACCCTCATTCCGGACGTAGAAGAAGGTCCGGGCCCATCCTTTGCAGGAGTCAAGCCCGGTAACCCGGGGAAAGACGGAAAGTCTCCGGGGCGAGATGGAGGCAGCTCTGAATTGGGTGAGCTTCTTATCCTCTGACTCTACTTGGATATTGGGGATGACGTTGCGACGAAGGCCGAAGAACCGAATCCACAGCTCCTTCGTGGGCCATAGTCTGGTGTAGCCTTCGATCGTAGAGGCAAAGGCGGAGAGAGAGGTGATAGCGTTGGCTGGGAGATGGTGCGGCTGCAAGTGGTAGGTCCTAACCCAATCCCGGAAGAAATCGCTCACCAGCAGACCAAATCCCTGTTGGAAGTGGGACAGCAACACAACGAACTCACCCGGATTGGGTGAGGGGGCCAGTTCGGCGGAGGGGAGACGAGCGGTGATGCCGGCAGGAATGCGCCTGGTCCGGTAGAGCCAGTCAAGGTCATCTTGACAGACCCATGATCCAGCCCACACGCCGCGGTCCGCCGCGCCGGCGTCCTCCTCCGTCATCTCGTATCCACTATCCTCGCTGGAGCTAGCGGCGGCGGAGATCTGAGGCCTGGATTGGCGTGGACCCGTGGCGAAGAAGCTGCGCAGCGGTGGCTGCGATGCAGAGGCACGGGGAAGGTGCGGCGGCGGCGCTGCTACTAGAAGCACCAGCGGCGGCGTGGTCGCTAGGAAGACGAAGGAGAAAGGCAATGGGAAGAGGGGCACAGAAGTGGAAAAACGCTAAGGGGTGCGCCCCTCCACTACTTAACCACCCCCAGAGATGGATGAGTGGGATCGCGCTGCGCCGACGAGCCACACGGTGTGGCCGTGTATCACCTGCATCAGCCAATCGGAGAAAAGCCACACAGGGGGCCACAGAGTAGAAGCAATCCCATGACGTGACGTGCTGATGCGGTAAACGAGGAGGCAGGCATGACGTGACCCACGCACAGTGATAACTGACAATTACTGCGGCGGTTACTATGCAGGCCCTTAAAATAAGACGAGGTAATGATTAGCCTACACGTGGGTTGGCGTATGAGAGAAGGAAACGGGGCCCGGATCAAACCATGATAACCATGGGATCCGAGCCAAAGTGGTGACCCGGCCGGCAAGTGAAAACTTGGAACGTGCGAAGGGAACGTAAATCCATATAATCCGAGATAAGGAGCTAACCCGGAATTAAACGTCCGAGGCTCGAACATAAATGAACCTAATGTGGCCTTAGCGGCCAAGGCAGCTAAGACCGCACCAGCTTCGGGGACTAATGTTGGGGGGATACCCCCGGGTAGGGTCACTCGAGGGTATAAGGGCCGAGTTAGCCGAGGTTCGGCAGGGTCAAAGCGGATGCTGGCCGGGTCACCTCAAGGCAGGCCGGATCACGGAGTAACCCGGACCAGGGGGGTCGCCTAATATTGTCTCATCCGACTTAAGGAGTAAGTCGGAAGTGCTTGTCTAACTTATATGCAGGAACAGGTGTGGCCGGATCTACTATGATCCGGGTCCTCGCTTAGCTTCTGGGAGAAGGAAGGAATCTCTCTGGTCAAAAAGAAGGTCCGGTACGCACTGCATGAGCGGAGAAAGCAAGGGCAGGACCACCGGGTCGTGGCCGACAAGGGTGACGACGCCCATGTCGGCTGACGCGGGCGCCGCAGAGGCTTACGTCGCTAAAGCATGTGTGACGCGGGGGAAAAGCACCCCGGTCGAGTTACCACTTTGGGAGGGGGCATATTCTTAGGAATATGCCTCCACGTATGCCCTAGGCAGGGACCGAACTTCCTCTATATAAGGGGGCTAGGTTTCTGGTAGAGGGGGTTGGTTGAGCTCTAGTTGGTTTGGTGATTCCATAGGGCTAGTTGATCTAGGGTTCTAGGGAAAAATAGTAGGCAAGAGTAAGAGAGCTCCTTCTTCCTCCTCTCGCCAATACAGCTCAAGGAGCACTTGTAATCTTGCAGATATAGCAATATAAACTTCTGTGTGGAGAATCACTCCACTATCCCTCCCTGGATTCCCCTAGCGTGTATTAGTCCCCACCTTTAGCCTATCCATGGCATCTGCCGTGACACCTCCATGACAGTTGTCTATGAGGGTAAGTTCTCGTTGGATGTATGTCCATCTGTTGCTTTGTACCTAGTAGATAGATCTTGGCGTGTAGTTCACACCGTAGGAAATTTTTTGTTTTCTATGCTACGGACCCAACAGTGGTATCAGAGCCTGATCTATGCGTAGGTGCTTAGCACGGGTAGTACACATATGGTTGATATGTGGGCGATGATGATCATGTTATTGCATCTTCTATGTATTTTGGATATTGGTGGCATAGTGGGATGAAGCGGCCCGGACCAACCTTACATGTCATCGTACATGAGACCGGTTCCACGACTGACATGCAACTTGTTTTGCATAAGTGGCTGGCGGGTGTCTGTCTCTCCTACTATAGTAAATATCTGATTTACAACGAGTTGCTAATAACTTAGTTATCCTCGTTGTGGTTCATGTTCGTAGATGAGAACGGTTCTATCTCCGAAAGCCCTAAGCCACGTAAAACTTGCAATTGATAAATTAGAGGCGTCTAGTTTAGATCATTGCTGGGCTAGTGTATTGATATGGTATTGTTGTAAGTAGATGTATGGTAGATACTCTTACAACACAGTCAACATGTAAGTTCCATAGACCTTGGCCTTACACACAAAGGAATGATAGAGATCATACCATGATGCAAGTGATAGAGATCAAATGCATGGACCATATCATCTCACTTTACACATTAGATGTTAGCATCTTATACTGCTAGTTTCGCGCGTTTGGTAGCATTATAAGATGATCCCTCATTTAGATATCAAGATAAAAATGTGTTCTTCCTTGAGTATGCACCGTTCTATGGATCGTGTTTCGAGACATCACGTGATGATCGGGTGTACTCGAATCTACGCTTTCATAGGAACGGGTGTAAGACAGTTTTACACATGCGAATACTAAGGTTCTTACTTGGCGAGCCTAGCATGTATAGACATGGCCTCAGAACACGGACCAAAAGGTTAAGCATGAGTCATATGGTTGATATGATGCCCATATAGATGCTCGCCTTTGAAGCTATATCAACTCACGTGATGATCGGACTTGATATAGTGGATTTGGTTCATGTAATCACCAAAAGGACACGAGGGATGTCGTTTTTGAGTGGGAGTTCATTAGTAATTTGGATTAGTTGAACTCAATCTATCATAAACTTAGTCTAAATAAACTTTACAAATTCTGTTGTAGATGGCACCACCTGCTTTTAATTTCAATGTGTTCATGGAGAAAGAGAAACTTGCTGCAAATGGTAGCAACTTCACCAACTGGGCTATGAATTTGAGGATTCTCCTCACTGCTGCACAAAAGCAATATGTGCTAGATGCGCCGCTAGGCCCCCCACCAGCTCCTGATGCCCCTGACGAGGAAAAGAATGTCTATGTGACTCGTTAGGAGGACCACAACTTAGTTCATTGCGGCATACTGTATGGGCTAGAGCCAGAACTTCGAAAGCGTTTCGAAAATGGTAATGCCTTTGATACCATGGGAGAATTGAAAATGATTTTCGATATCCCATGCTACCGTAGAGAGTTATAATGCTACAGAAAAGTTCTTTAGCTGCATGATGGAGGAAAACAGCTCCGTTAGTGAGCACGTACTCAAAATGTCTGGGTACGCCGATAAGCATGTGTCCTTGGGAATAACGATTCCCATTGACTTAGGCATACATCGTGTTCTCCAATCTCTGCCACCTAGATACAAGAGCTTCGTGATGAACTATAATATGTAGGGCATGAAGAAGTCTCTTTCCGAGCTTCTGTCAATGCTTAAGACTGCAGAAGTGGAGATTAGGAAAGAACATCAAGTGTTGATGATCAATAGGACCACCGGTTTCAAGAAGGATAAGAAAGGCAAGCACAAGGGAAAGAAGGGTGGCAAGTCTGTTGCCACGCCTGAAAAGAAACCCCGGGCTGGCCCTAAGTCTGACAACGAGTGCTACTATTGCAAGGGGACTGGCCATTGGAAGCGCAACTGCCCCAAGTATTTGGCGGACAAGAAGTCCAGCAAGGCAAACAAAGGTATATGTGATATACATGTTATTGATGTGTACTTGACTAGTACCCGCAGTAGCACCTGGGTATTTGATACCGGATCGGTTGCTAATATATGTAACTCAGTTCAGGGGCTACGGAACAAGCGACAACTAGCAAGGGATGAGGTCAGGATGCGGGTCGGCAATGGATCAAGAGTTGATGTGATCGCCGTCGGGACGCTACCTCTCCATTTGCCATCGGGATTAGTTATAAACCTAAATAATTGTTATTTGGTGCCTGCACAGAGCATGAACATTGTATCTGGATCGTGTTTGATGCAAAGTGGTCATTCCTTTAAATCTGAAAACAATGGTTGTTCGATTTATAAGAATGATACCTTTTATGGTCATGCACCTATGTTGAATGGTTTATTTCTATTGGATCTCGATAGTAATATTACGCACATTCATAATGTTAATGCTAAAAAGATTAAACTTGATGATGATATGTCTACATATATGTGGCACTGCCGTCTAGGTTATATTGGTGTTAAACGCATGAAGAAACTCCATTCTAATGGACTTTTGGAATCACTTGATTTTGAATCATTTGATACATGTGAGCCATGCCTTATGGGCAAGATGACTAGAACGCCATTTTCCGGTTCAATGGAACGGGCGATAGATCTATTGGAAATCATACATACTGACGTGTGTGAACCAATGAGTGTGTCGACGCGAGGTGGATATCGTTATTTTTCACGGATGATTTGAGTAGATATGGGTATATCTATTTGATGAAACACAAGTCTGAAACTTTTGAAAAGTTCAAGGAATTTCAGAATGTAGTGGAAAATCATCGTAATAGAAAGATCAAATTTCTACGGTCTGACCGTGGAGGAGAGTATCTAAGTTACGAGTTTAGCACACATGAAAGAGTGTGGAATAGTTTCAAAACTCACGCCTGCCGGAACACCACATCGTAATGGTGTGTCAGAGTGTTGTAATCGTACCTTATTGGATATGGTTCGATCTATGATGTCTCTGACTGACTTACCTCTGTCATTTTGGGGTTATGCACTGGAAACAGCTGCATTCACTTTAAATCGGGCACCATCTAAATCCGTTGAAACGACACCGTATGAATTATGGTTTGGAAACAAACCTAAGCTGTCATTTCTTAAGGTTTGGGGATGCGATGTTTATGTGAAGAAACTTCAACCAGATAAACTCGAACCCAAAGCGGAAAAATGCGTCTTCATAGGATACCCTAAGGAAACAATTGGGTATACCTTCTATCACAGGTCCGAGGGCAAGGTTTTTGTTGCCAAGAATGGATCCTTTCTTGAGAAGGAGTTTCTCGCGAAAGGTGTGAGTAGTCGGAAGGTAGAACTCGAAGAGGTTATTGAACCTTCTCTTCATGGAATGGCGAGTGGCGCAGCACCGGAAGTTGTTTCGGAGTTGACTTCACCTAATGAAGAGAGAGCTAATGATAATGATCATGAAACTCCGAAAGAGGACACTACCAAACCTCGCAGGTCAAGCAGGACACGTGCAGCTCCTGAACTGTACGGCAATCCTGTTGTGAATTTCATGGTTGATGAAATGGATGACCCTGCGACGTATGAAGAAGCGATGATGAGCCCGGATTCCAACAAATGGCTAGAAGCCATGAAATCTGAGATGGAATCCATGTACGAGAACCAAGTTTGGAACTTGGTGGACTTACCTCACGACCGAAAGGCCGTGGTGAATAAATGGATTTTTAAAAGGAAAACTGATGCTGATGGTAATGTGACCATCTATAAGGCTCGACTTGTCGCAAAGGGTTTTCGACAAATTCAAGGAGTTGACTACAATGAGACATTCTCTCCCGTAGCGATGCTTAAGTCAGTTAGGATTATGTTAGCAATTGTTGCATATTTCGATTATGAAATATGGCAGATGGATGTCAAAACTGCATTCCTCAATGGTAAGATTGAAGAAGAGTTGTATATGATACAACCTAAGGGTTTTGTCGATCCTAAGTATGCTAATAAGGTGTGCAAACTTCAGTGATCCATCTATGGACTGAAGCAAGCATCACGAAGTTGGAATCTCCGCTTTGATGAGGTGATCAAAGAGTTTGGATTTGTCCAAACTTATGGAGAGGCTTGTATTTACAAGAAAGTGAGTGGGAGCAATGTGGCATTTCTGATATTATATGTGGATGACATATTATTGATTGGAAATGATATAGATCTTTTAAACAGTGTTAAAAGTTATCTAAACAGCAAACTTTCGATGAAAGACCTTGGTGAAGCATCATATATATTAGGCATTAAAATCTATAGAGATAGATCAAGGCGCCTAATTGGGCTATCGCAGAGTACATACCTTGATAAGATATTAAAGAAGTTTAATATGGCTGAAAGTAAGAAGGGGTTCTTACCTATGTTGCAAGGCAAGACATTGAGTAAGACTCAAAGTCTGGCTACGGCGGAAGAAAGAGAGATGATGGATAAGATCCCCTATGCCTCGGCCATAGGCTCTATTATGTATGCCATGCTATGTACAAGACCGGATGTGGCACATGCTATTAGTTTGACTAGTAGGTACCAATCTGATCTAGGTTCGGAACACTCGATAGCGGTAAAGAACATCCTCAAGTACTTAAGAAGAACTAAGGATATGTTTCACTCCATCCGCGAGCATGTCAAGGATGGAGATATAAAGATTTGTAAATTACACACGGACCTAAATGTAGCAGATCCGTTGATTAAAGTTCTCCCTAGGGTAAAACATGATCAACACCAGAACTCCATGGGTGTTAGATTTATCACTATGTGAACTAGATTATTGTCTCTAGTACAAGTGGGAGACTGAAGGAAATATGCCCTGAGAGGCAATAATAAAGTTGTTATTATATATTCCTTATACATGATAGATGTTTATTTTACATGCTAGAAATGTATTGATTTGGAAACATCAATACATGTGTGTTTAATAAAGAAAAAGGGTTCCTAGTCATTCCTCTCTTATAGACTAGCTTGTTGATTAACAGGATGATCAAGGTTTCCTGATCATGGACATTGGATGTTGTTAATAACACGATCACACCATTGGTGGAATGATGTGATGAACATTCATCCAAAGTATAGCATTACGATCAAGTCATTATGTTTATATTGCTATAACATCATACGAAGTAATCTTTATCCTTAGACCATGAGATCATGTTAATTGCTGACACCGGAAGAGTATCTTGATAACATCAAACGTCACACCGTAACAGGGTGACTATAAAGATGGGTTCAGTACTACGAAGGTGTTATGTTGAGGCTCATGGATCAAGAGTGGAATTTGTCAATCCAGATGACGGATAGATATACTCTGGGCCCTCTCGGTGATATCACATTAGGATAGCTTGCAAGCAAGTGATGTGATCACTAGAATGTTATATCACGGGAACGAGAAAAGAGTGCATGTCGGTAACGAGATCAAACTAGGTATGGAGATACCGATGATCGAATCTCGGACATGTAATATATCGAGAGACAAAGGGATTTAGTTACAAGAGTTAAAGGTTCTCACGATCACAGGAGTCATCGTTGAATGTGTAGGAGTCAGTATGGATCTCCAGGTCCCGCTGCTGATTATTGATCGGAGAAGGGTCTCGATCATGTCTGCATTATTCGCGAACCATAGGGTGGCACACTTAAGAGTTACCGGACACCATTTTGGAGCACATATGTTTCAGACGAAAGAATTGCAAAGCGCAGGAATTGTTTCAATAGAAACCGGAAATTGTTTCGGGTGAAATTGCAGAAGGTGGTTCTGCATGTGATATTGAAATATTGCAAGGGGCTATATGTGAATGTTTGTTAATTAAAGTAATTAACAAAATTCTGAATAAATATAATAAAAATAGTTTTATTAAATGAGAG
Source organism: Avena sativa (assembly GCA_916181665.1). Classification (NCBI taxonomy): domain Eukaryota; kingdom Viridiplantae; phylum Streptophyta; class Magnoliopsida; order Poales; family Poaceae; genus Avena; species Avena sativa. Next base: position 694,478,159 of record OV702289.1, read on the forward strand.
AGCATTAAATTTGGAGAAATTTAATGCATTTAAAGTGGAGACTTCAAAAGGGAATGTGAAGAGGCATTTTAATGTGGAGGGGTTACCACCACATGAATGGGGGAGGTGAGGGGTCACCCCCCCATGCGCCGGCCATGGAGAGAGGGGGCACCCCCCTCCTCCTATAAAAGGCCACCCATTCCCTCCTTCATCCTCACACCTCCTTGTGAAGGATATCTCTCCCCCTCTAGAATTATTCCCCCATGGTCTCGGATTAGCGAGATACATGTTCCCGGTGGCATTTCGTCTAGAAGGAGTTGCTGCTTCCGCTGGATCGCTGGAGAGAGGAGGTGGAGGTTGTCTGGTGGCTTGAACGTGTGTGCGAGTGCGGATGTGCCGCTGAGTTGCGGCGCTCGGACTTCCTCACGATCTTGAGATCGGCAAGTGTACGACTACATCAACCACGAGTTCCTACTAGTTAACAAAGCTCGTTGTCTACGAGGGTAAGTACTCGTTGGATGCATGTCCACCCGTTGCTTTGTACCTAGTAGATAGATCTTGGCGTGTAGTTCACACCGTAGGAAATTTTTTGTTTTCTATGTTGCGGACCCAACAGCAGTGACACCGGTGGATCCTTATGTGGTTTGTCTAGAGGAACACACATGCAATGACACTGGGTGTGGTTCATGAAAAGAACAGACATGCAATGACACTAGTGGATCCTTATGTGGTTTGTGAGAAGAACAGACATGCAATGACACTGGTGGATCCTTATGTGGTTCATGAAAAGAACTGACATGCAATGGCACTGGGTGTGGTTCATGAAAAGAACAGACATGCAATGACACTGGTGGATCCATGTATGGTTTATGGAAGTAACAGACATGCAATGACTCTAGCTGTGGTTCATGAAAAGAACAGACATGCAATGACACTGGTGGATCCATGTGTGGTTCATGAGAAGAACGCACATCTAATGACACTGGTGGATCCTTATGTGGTTCATGAAAAGAACAGACATGCAGTAACACTGGTGGATCCTTATGTGGTTTGTCTAGAGGAACACACATGCAATGACATTGGATTTGGTTCATGAAAAGATCAGACATGCAATGACACTGGGTGTGGTTTGTGAAAAGAACAAACATGCAATGACACCGGTGGATCCTTATGTGGTTCATGAAAAGAACTGACATGCAATGACACTAGGTCTGGTTCATGAAAAGAACAGACATGCAATGACACCGGTGGATCCATGTGTGGTTTATGGAAGTAACAGACATGCAATGACTCTAGCTGTGGTTCATGAAAAGAATAGACATGCAATGACATTGGTGGATCCATGTGTGGTTCATGAGAAGAACACACATCCAATGACACTAGTGGATCCTTATGTGGTTCATGAAAAGAACAGACATGCAATAACACCGGTGGATCCTTATGTGGTTTGTCTAGAGGAACACACATGTAATGACACTGTATTTGGTTCATGAAAAGAATAGACATGCAATGACACTGGGTCTGGTTTGTGAAAAGAACAGACATGCAATGACACCGGTGGATCCTTATGTGGTTCATGAAAAGAACTGACATGCAATGACACTAGGTGTGGTTCATGAAAAGAACATACATGCAATGACACCGGTGGATCCATGTGTGGTTTATGGAAGTAACAGACATGCAATGACTCTAGCTGTGGTTCATGAAAAGAACATACATGCAATGACACTGGTGGATCCATGTGTGGTTCATGCGAAGAACACACATCCAATGACACTGGTGGATCCTTATGTGGTTCATGAAAAGAACAGACATACGGTGACACCGGTGGATCCTTATGTGGTTTGTTTAGAGGAACGCACATGCAATGACACCGTGTGTGGTTCATGAAAAGAACAGACATGCAATGACTTATGTGGTTTGTTTATAAGAACACACATGCAATGATAGTGGGTGTGGTTCATGAAAAGAACAGAGATGCAATTACACTAGTGGATCCTTATGTGGTTTGTTTAGAGGAACAGACATGCAATCACACTGGGTGTGGTTCATGAAAAGAACACACATCCAATAACACTGGTGGATCCTTATGTGGTTTGTCTAGAGGAACACACATGCAATGACACTGGGTGTGGTTCATGAAAAGAACAGACATGCAATGACTTATGTGGTTTGTTTAGAAGAACACACATGCAATGATGCTAGGTGTGGTTCATGAAAAGAACAGACATGCACTGACACTAGTGGATCCTTATGTGGTTTGTTTAGAGGAACATACATGCAATGAAATTGGGTGTGGTTCATGAAAAGAACACACGTCCAATGACACGGGTGGATCCTTATGTGGCTCATAAAAAGAACAGACATGCAGTGACACCGGTGGATCCTTATGTGGTTTGTCTAGAGGAACACACATGCAATGACACTGGGTGTGGTTCATGAAAAGAATAGACATGCAATGACACTGGTGGATCCTTATGTGGTTTGTGATAAGAACAGACATGCAATGACACTGGTGGATCCTTATGTGGTTCATGAAAACAACTGACATGCAATGCCACTGGGTGTGGTTCATGAAAAGAACGGACATACAATGACACTGGTGGATCCATGTATGGTTTATGGAAGTAGCAGACATGCAATGACTCTAGCTGTGGTTCATGAAAAGAACAGACATGCAATGACACTGGTGGATCCATGTGTGGTTCATGAGAAGAACACACATCCAATGACACTGGTGGATCCTTATGTGGTTCATGAAAAGAACAGACATGTAGTAACACCGGTGGATCCTTATGTGGTTTGTCTAGAGGAACACACATGCAATGACACTGGATTTGGTTCAAGAAAAGAACAGACATGAAATGACACTGGGTGTGGTTTGTGAGAAGAACAGACATGCAATGACACTGGTGGATGCTTACGTGGTTCATGAAAAGAACTGACATGCAATGACACTAGGTGTGGTTCATGAAAAGAACGGACATGCAATGACACCGGTGGATCCATGTATGGTTTATGGAAGTAACAGACATGCAATGACTCTAGCTATGGTTCATGAAAAGAACAGACATGCAATGACACTGGTGGATCCATGTGTGGTTCATGAGAAGAACACACATCCAATGACACTGGTGGATCCTTATGTCGTTCATGAAAAGAACAGACATGCAGTAACACCGGTGGATCCTTATGTGGTTTGTCTAGAGGAACACACATGCAATGACACTGGATTTGGTTCATGAAAAGAACAGACATGAAATGACACTGGGTGTGGTTTTTGAAAAGAACATACATGCAATGAAACCGGTGGATCCTTATGTGGTTCATGAAAAGAACTGACATGCAATGACACTGGGTGTGGTTCATGAAAAGAACAGACATGCAATGACACCGGTGGATCCATGTGTGGTTTATGGAAGTAAAAGACATGCAATGGCTCTAGTTGTGGTTCATGAAAAGAACAGACATGCAATGACACTGGTGGATCCATGTGTGGTTCATGAGAAGAACACACATCCAATGACACTGGTGGATCCATATGTGGTTCATGAGAAGAACAGACATGCAGTAACACCGTTGGATCCTTATGTGGTTTGTCTAGAGGAACACACATGCAATGACACTGGATTTGGTTCATGAAAAGAACAGACATGCAATGACACTAGGTGTGGTTTGTGAAAAGAACAGACATGCAATGACACCGGTGGATCCTTATGTGGTTCATGAAAAGAACTGACATGCAATGACACTGGGTGTGGTTCATGAAAAGAACAGACATGCAATGACACCGGTAGATCCATGTGTGGTTTATGGAAGTAACAGACATGCAATGACTCTAGCTGTGGTTCATGAAAAGAAAATACATGCAATGACACTAGTGGATCCATGTGTGGTTCATGAGAAGAACACACATCCAATGACCCTGGTGCATCCTTATGTGGTTCATGAGAAGAATACACATCCAATGACACCGGTGGGTCGTTATGTGGTTTGTCTAGAGGAACACACATGCAATGACACCGGGTGTGGTTCATGAAAAGAACAGACATGCAATGACTTATGTTATTTGTTTAGAAGAACACACATGCAATGACACTGGGTGTGGTTCATGAAAAGAACAGACATGCAATGACACTAGTGGATCCTTATGTGGTTTGTTTAGAGGAAGAGACATGCAATCATACTGGGTGTGGTTCATGAAAAGAACACACATCCAATGACACTGGTGGATCCTTATGTGGTTTGTCTAGAGGAACACACATGCAATGACACTGGGTGTGGTTCATGAAAAGAACAGACATGCAATGACTTATGTGGTTTGTTTACAAGAACACACATGCAATGACACTAGGTGTGGTTCATGAAAAGAACAGACATGCAATGACACTGGTAGATCCTTATGTGGTTTGTTTAGAGGAACATACATGCAATGACCCTAGGTGTGGTTCATGAAAAGAACACATATCCAATGACACGGGTGGATCCTTATGTGGTTCGTGAATAGAATAGACATGCAGTGACACTGGTGGATCCTTATGTGGTTTGTCTAGAGGAATACACATGCAATGACACTGGGTGTGGTTCATGAAAAGAACAGACATGCAATAATACTAGTGGACCCTTATGTGGTTTGTGATAAGAACAGACATGCAATGACACTGGTGGATCCCTATGTGGTTCATGAAAAGAACTGACATGCAATGACTCTAGCTGTGGTTCATCAAAAGTATAGACATGCAATGACACCGATGGATCCATGTGTTGTTTATGGAAGTAACAGACATGCAATGACTCTAGCTGTGGTCCATGAAAAGAACAAACATGCAATGACACTGGTGGATCCGTGTGTGGTTCATGAGAAGAACACACATCCAATGACACTAGTGGATCCTTATGTGGTTTGTTTAGAGGAACAGACATGCAATCACACAGGTGGATCCATGTGTGATTTACGAGAAGAACACACATCCAATGAACTCTAGTGGATTTATCTTGGCATAATTTGATGTATTCCACGATGTATTTCATTGTACAATACACTTTCCATTTTTATACTACACAGTTTTGCCCTTGGTTTTATGTGGTACTACTTAGTTTCCCCCCCCCTCTCTCTATCTTTCGTAGAAGCCCAAACCTGTCTTCACCCTGTCTACTACTCCCTGATTGGTTGTCACAGTTGTCTCACGGATCGTGCGCACCAACCATTGATTCTGTGCGATTCAACGATGATCATTGCACACGTCGTGCCCTTCACGGTACAGCGTGAGACAGCACGGACGTCTCCCTCAGTGAGACTTCTATAGGAAGGAACACGATGCCATCCATGGAAAAAGTCGTCGAGCGGTCATGTCAAGTTTAATCAAGTCTGAAAAGCCTACTACTGCTACTACAACACATGCACAGGGCAACGGGGTCATCGAGTGCACGGTTGTCGATGGGACACTGCAATTTATTGCCACTTTATTTTAATAAGACATATCCCATTTTTACGCAGCGCTCTCAATCTCACTTCCAACTAGGCCCTACCGCTAGTAACTTCCATGAGTCAAGGGCCCCCCTCGAGTAGATCTAACGTTGCTAGAAATTGGTTCCGCGCCACTTGCATACAGTGGAATCGAGGTCTGCCATGAGCGTGTTTTCAATGCAGCTCTAAAGTGGAGATCATGGCTGTTTCAATAAAAAGGGAACCCAAAAAAAGGGTGGAGATCGTGGTAGCCCCCCGCCCACCACACGTGTCCACTTGAGGACTACGAATGGTTCGGTGTTTATAACCCCCCTCGACCTTCTTCTTCCATGAGCTCGTGTCATTTCCCCCAGTCTGTCTAGTCCCAAGACCCCAATCTACACCTGTCGCGCATGCCGAAGCTCCCTCGCTTGCACTACCTCCTTCCCTTGGTGCGCCCGAAGCGTACACATGGAGACGAGCCGGAGGTGAAGCCAATTGAAGGCGCATCAGCAGATGGCTCGGTCGTTGCCAAGCAGGCGGAGGCGTCTTCTCCGGGCACAAACGCCGCTTGTCGCCGCGCCGTCGAGGGTGCGAGCTCATCCGTCCAGCCAGTAACCATCACCGCCGAGCAGCAGGTGGTAGCCGTCGCCGCCGAGCAGCAAGTGGTAGCCGTCGCTGCCAAGCAGCAGGTGGTAGCCATCGCTGCTGAGCAGCAGGTAGTAGCCGTCGCTGCCGAGCAGCAGGTGGCCGACAATGCCGTGGTTCCAGCGACAGATCTGGATGGGGGGCAGGCGGCAGGCGGAGGCAATCCGGTGATCTACATCAATGACCCCATCACTGTACAAGAAATCTTCGATGCAATCGCGGAGAATGATGAGTTCGAGGAGGAGGTCCCTGACGAGGAGTCTGAGGTACTACATTGCTAGCTTCTCTAGTCACAGCCACAGTTTTCACCGTTCATACATAGGATTTGCTGAATCGTGTACAGATTATTTTGCTCTTGAAGTAGGGTAGTATATATATGGTTCGATCAGTTGATTGATGCATCTGCCATCTAGTCACAAAACCCCAATCCATCTATTCACAAAACCCCAATCTACTCATCTGGCATCTTGTTGAGTTTGCTAGTTGAGTGTTGATTTTGATACACAGCAGGCCTATAACATTACATTTCTATTCCTTACTGAGCCCAATGATTCAATTTTTTCCCAAAATAGTGCAAGGGCATCTGATGGTGTTGTTTTCTTAGGGATGGTTAGTGAACCTGGGGTAGCAATGCACATAAACAATATAGGTTGTGTTGTTGGTATTTTAGTTCTCCGACTCCATCGCTGAAAAAAATGAGGCCCTAATTTTTCTCTCATATGGAACCTAAATATATAATCTTTGTATTGTTTCTGATCTATGAATGCATTTCATTATGCATTTGTATATCCCTGAATATTGTTTTGTACGAGTACATTTCAATTTCTTATTGTGGCCAATGATTCAAATTTGCCCCAAAGAGAGGCAGACACGTTGGTGTCAGATTTTTTCAGGGATGAGTGAGCAAACCCGGGGCCATGTACAAGATCAATATAAGCTGTGCAATTGTTACTTGGTTCGCTTACGCCATCTCTGTAGAAACTTATGAGGTTGCAATCTTTATTCTACATTCATAGAACTATGATATTTGAATTATCTATTCCATGCATTCATAGTGTATAAGAATTACATTTTAGTTTGTCACCGAGGCCGATGATTGAAATTTGCCACAAAAGAGTTCAAGGGGAGACACATATGATGGTGTCGTGTTTTAGGGATGGGTTGGTGAACCTGAGGCAGCAATGCACACAAACAATATAGGTTGTATTGTTGGTACTTTGGTTCTCCAACTCCATCCCTGAAACAAATTATGAGGCCCTTGATTTATTCTCATATGGAACTACATATATAATCCTTGAATACTTTCTGATCTTTTAATGATTGGTATGATGCATATGTATATGAATGGTTTTGATCATAAGTATTTTTAATATGTACCCGAAGATTAATTGTTTGGTTTTTATTTATAATTACAATATTTAAGCTTGTTTTGTACCTGACTATGTATATCCCTGAATAATGTTTTGTATGATTACATTTCAATTTCTTATTGTGGCCAATGATTCAAATTTGTCCCAAAAGAGAGGCAGACACATTGGTGTCAGATTTTTTCAGGGATGAGTTAGTGAACCTGGGGCGATGTACAACAACATTACAGGTTGTGTAATTGTTACTTGGTTCACTGACTCTATCCCTGAAGAAACTTATGAGGCCGAAATATTTATTCTACATTCATAGAACTATGATATTCGAATTATCTATTCCATGCATTCAAAGTGTATAAGAATTACATTTTAGTTTGTCACTGAGGCCGATGATTGAAATTTGCCCCAAAAGAGTTCACGGGGAGACACGTATGATGGTGTTGTGTTTTAGGGATGGGTTGGTGAACCTGAGGCAGCAGTGCGCACAAACAATATAGGTTGTGTTGTTGGTCCTTTGGTTCTCCAACTCCATCTCTGAAACAAATTATGAGGTCCTAGATTTATTCTCATATGGAACTACATATATGATCCTTGAATTGTTTCTGATCTTTTAATGATTGGTATGATGCATATGTATATGAATGGTTTTGATCATAAGTATCTTTAACATGTACGTGAAGATTAATTGTTTGGTTTTTTATTTATAATTACAATATTTAGGCTTGTTTTTGTACCTGACTATGTATATCCCTGGATAATGTTTTGTACGATTACATTTGAATTTCTTATTGTGGCCAATGATTCAAATTTGCCCCAAAAGAGAGGCAGACACATTGGTGTCAGATTTTTTCAGGGACGAGTTAGTGAACCTAGGGCGATGTACAAGAACAATATAGGTTGTGCAATTGTTACTTGGTTCACTCACGCCGTCCCTGAATAAACTTATGAGGCCTTAATATTTATTCTACATTCATAGAACTATGATATTCGAATTATCTATTCCATGCATTCAGTGTATAAGAATTACATTTTAGTTTATCACCGAGGCCGATGATTGAAATTTGCCCCAAAAGAGTTCAAGGGGAGACACATATGATGGTGTCATGTTTTAGGGATGGGTTGGTGAACCTGAGGTAGCAATGCACACAAACAATATAGGTTGTGTTGTTGGTACTTTGGTTTGCCAACTCCATCTCTGTAACAAATTATGAGGCCCTAGATTTATTCTCATATGGAACTACATATATGATCCTTGAATTGTTTCTGATCTTTTAATGATTGGTATGATGCATATGTATATGAATGGTTTTGATCATAAGTATTTTTAACATGTACCTGAAGATTAATTGTTTGGTTTTTATTTATAATTACAATATTTAGGCTTGTTTTTGTACCTGACTATGTATATCCCCGAATAATATTTTGTATGATTACATTTCAATTTCTTATTGTGGCCAATGATTCAAATTTGTCCCAAAAGAGAGGCAGACACATTGGTGTCAGATTTTTTCAGGGATGAGTTAGTGAACCTGGGGCGATGTACAACAACATTACAGGTTGTGCAATTGTTACTTGGTTCACTGAGTCCATCCCTGAAGAAACTTATGAGGCCCCTAGATTTATCCTACATTCACTCTGATGCAATTATTTGTCATTGTGTTGAGATGAAATGATATATCAACCGATCAAACTATTGTTGAGATGCTTTATCTTTGATATCCACGGATATATTGTCTTACATATACATGTTGTCAATTCTTGAGTTGTAATACAATTCAATCATATGTATGAGTTCTAAGTTATGTTCTTAAAAATCAATAGGAGGATGATGATGAAGTGGACGATAGCAAGGTATCCAGGGACAACAAGAGCCGCTACGTGCTGAGGCGGTTACGGTGTGGGCTAATCCGTTTCCACCATAGGGGGAGACTGTTTTGCCCATCCTGTGGCAGAGCAATCAACGTGGACCTCAACAGCATGATCCAGCACGCAGAGGGCGTTGGCAGAGGCGGAGACAGAAGCCATAGTCCGATTACCTTGGCGTGGCACGCAGCCTACGGCAAATTCCTCCGAGAGTATGTCAGGACTGGCCTGTATCCCATCGACTAGGCTGTCGCTGCCTCCTATTGATAAACCCCTGCCCTGCTAGGCGTCTCCGTGTCCCGGCCTCCTGCTGCAGCCCCTGCTTTTATTTTGTTCTAGTTAATTATTACATGTGTGTGGCATGTAAGACAATATATCCGTGGTGTCTCTGGTGAACCTTCTATATTAATCTACTTCTTTATATGGAGTGCCTTAAAGTTTCTAGTGTTCAATTATATTTACTGATCATGCTCATGCACACTACAAAATATTTCTAGTGCTCGGTTATATTATAATTGTCAAGAAATACATCAACAAGTTAAATTGGTCGAAATTTTGTATTGAAGTAACTAAATGTATCAAACACATAATAAACTAGAAACTAAAATCTAGTTCAAACACATAATGTATCACCACCACTTGTTGTCGTCCTTGACTTGCTTCCCCTTCAACCGCTTGATGTCGCCACCGTCCCAAGATCCCTGCTCGTCCTAAAACCGCTTTCTATCCTCCTCGTGCTTCTTCTCCTGGGCTAGCTTGCTACCAGGGCATAGCTCTCTCGCAAAAAACCCGCCTTAACCATCCCATCTTTCATGGTAATGAGCTTACTGTACAACTCGTACGCCATGTAGGCGTCTCTGGCTGCATACTTGAGGCGCACCTGGATCATCGGCTTCCACTCCCATTAGTCATGATCGAGTCGCTTCAATTTCTTCAGTTTTTCATAGGATTTATCGATGATTTCCGCTGCCAGATCACCCATACCATCCTTTGCTGGGTATGGTTTGATCTTGTACAGATTTTGGATGTCGATGTGGTGCCCATCTGGGATTTTTATCAACGCACGAGAAAGCATAATTGTGTCATTTGTGATATCCACGCTAGTGAAAGTTATCCCTTTCCTACACAAGAACTCGACCAGAGCCAGACAATGTATCTCAGTTGGTTTACTCCTGCACTTAGATGGTTCTAGGGATGTAAGGGAACAAGGGATGCAGAAGTGGTGATCTCAAATTTAAATTTCACATACCTGCAGAAGTGGTAAACGAGGACCTCCTCATGTATGGCGATTTGCATGACAGCGATCTCTTGTGGAGGATTTTTTTCGCTTATTTGCACGGGTGTACTCCAAGTCTAGCCCCACAAACTTGTGCTTCTCTTTCTCAAGCAATTGCTCAAACCTGGCGAGAGTTGTCTCCATAGTCGCTTCATCATTTGTGTACACCACTATCAAAGTCGTGGTGCCATGGGCAGGGACCAAGTGGGTCTCTGTTGTGCATTTCGCATCATCCACGCCTGCAAGGAAATGGGTGAAAGGAAATGCCTGCAAGGAACTGCATGCGAGAGGAAGAAGAAGATGAACCGACGGTTCCAGAACAGAGGAAGAAGAAGCACCCAGGAAAAACTACAGAGGAATGACTAAGGAAGAGGAATGAATGCAGAAGAAACATGGTAACTGCAACTTTCGGTTCGAGAACTCACCGTGGTTACGTGGAGATCGTGGCAGTGCTGCCGGTTCAACAAGTGGGGCCAGTTCCTGCGAGAATATGAAATTAGCTGTGCATTTTTCTATGCGAGAAATTGAGAGAAATCATTTATATTTTGTCTTTCATAATTAAACACAATGAAGTTGGTACAGCCCAAGAGATTTGAACAAAAGAGATTTGCTAGTTTAACATACAACAACACAAAAGTTTCTGAGCATGTATTCTTGAAATTTAAATTCTGATGATTTATTCAGAAGTTCTGAGCTACAACCGACATTACAGAGCTAACACTCTCGTCTTCGTCCTCCTCGTGCTGCTCGGCGTTGTCGTCTTCCGCATCCTCCTGTTTCCTCTGCCAAACCGGTGACCACCTCAATAATTAGCTTGATATAGTGCCTCAGCACCTTGACCTAGACGACGAGCAAATCATCAAGGCAAATTCTACTTTTAGCACAGAATTCAGCCCAGGGGTCGGTGAACTCAATGCAATCGTCATATACTTCCGATATGCGATATCGCCCCAAGATTTCCAGGCCTTTGTTACAATTATTCTTCATGCATACACAATAGAACCCTTACAGGCCCAACATGGCAAAACTTGAGCTACCACAGAGACCTCAGCAGAGGTGGCAGAATTGGTGCGGGTGCAACCACGGCGACGGCATGCTCGGATTCTAGAGGAGGAAAATAGAACCGAGCATGGTTGACAAGGTGATAGATCTCACCGGGAACCAATTCTTGTCCCCACACCGTGCCATGGGTGCGTCCATGGTGAGGGCGAGCTTCGACTCGGGATGGGGAGGAGAGCGGGGCCAAGCAGCTTCGTCACGTCCCAGCTCTGCGCCATGGCCACGACCACAGATTGCCGCTCCGGGGAAGAAGACGCGTAATGGATGCAGGCGCCAACGTTGCATGCCTACAGGGAGGAGAGCTGGGCCAAGCAGGTTCGTCCACGTCCTAGCTCCACGCCATGGCTATGACGCCCCACAGATTGCCGCTCTGGGGAAGAACAAGACGCGTAATGGATGCAGGCGCCAACGCTGCAAGCCTAATTGACACCTAAGCGACAGGAGCGACATAACGGCGAGAACTGACAGGGGGGACAACTTGACGATCGTTAGCCTCATTTTTTTTATTGAAACGTAAAGTTTAATTCGTGCCAAAAAAGACCCTCCGAGTATTTGGCACACCAACTACAGTCATCGCGGCTGATTTCAGGGAACTTGGGTACCGTGTTGCCTGGACACCCTAACTTCCGGGCCGCAAAATGATATTCTCCAAAGTACGACGGCTCGGTCAGACCGGAAGACTAGCTGGTGGATTACGTCATCGCGGTGGGTATAGCCTATTGGGTTCGCAGCATAGAAAACAAAAATTTCCTACGATGGGAACTATTATGCGCTAGGATGTATCTACTAGATACAAGCAACGGGTGGATATATATCCATAGAGAACATACCCTTGAAGAATAACAAAGCTTTGTTAACAAGTTTGAACTCGTGGATGATGTAATCGAACGCTTGACGAACTCATGATCATGTGCGAGTCCTAGCACCGCAAATCAGCAGTGCATCCGTCCTCGCAGACACATCTGGACCACCGAACAACCTCCACCTCCTCACTCCAGCGAATCAGCGGAAGCAACAACTCCTAGACGAAATGCCACCGGGAACATGTATCTCGCTAATCCGAGACCATGGGGAAATAAATCTAGAGGGAGAGAGAGATCCTTCACGAGGAGGTGTGAGTGAGAAGGAGGGAGAGGGAGGACTTTTATAGGAGAGGGGGCTTACCCCTTCCCATGGCCGGCGCCCATGGGGGTTGCCCCCACGACTTCCTCATTCATGTGGTGGAATCTCCACTCACATAAATTGCCCCTCCATTTTCTCCACTAAAAAATCCCACTCATATGCATTAAATTTCCACCAAATTTAATGCAACTCTCATTTAATAAAACTATCTTATTTATTTTATTCAGAATTTTGTTAATTAATTTAATTAACAAACATTCACATAAAACCCCCTCAATATTTTAATATCACATGCAGAACAAATTTCAGCAAATTCACCCGAAACAATTCCAGTGTCCATTGAAATAATTCCAGCACTTTGCAATTCTTTCGTCTAAAACATATTTGCTCCAAATGGTGTTGGCAACCCTTAAGTGGGTTACCCTACGGTTCGAGAATAATGCAGACATGATCGAGACCCCTCTCATATCAATAATCAGAAGCGCGACCTAGAGATCCATTCTGACTCCTACACATTCAATGATGACTTCTGTGATCGTGAGAACCTTTAATGCTAGTAACTTAATACCTTTGTCTCATGATATATTACATGTCCGAGATTCGATCATCGGTATCCAAATACCTAGTTTGATCTCGTTATCGACATGCACTATTTTCTCGTTCCCGTGATATAACATTCTAGTGATCACATCACTTGCTTGCAAGCTATTCTTAATGTGATATCACCGAGAGGGCCTAGAGTATATCTATCCGTCACCGGGATGGACAAATCCCACTCTTGATCCGTGAGCCTCTACATAACACCTTCATAGCACTAAACCCACTTTTATAGTCACCCATTCACGGTGTGATGTTTGATGTTCTCAAGATACTCTTCCAGTGTTAGTGATTAACATGATCTCATGGTCTAAGGACTAGGATTACTTCGTATGATGTTATAGCAATATAAACACAATGACTTTGATCGTAATGCTATACTTCGGATGAATGTTCATCACATCATTTCCCAAATGTTGCGACCTCGTTATTAACGACATCCAATGTCCATGATTAGGAAACTTTGATCATCTTGTTAATCAACGAGCTAGTTCAAAGAGAGGCATAACTAGGAACTTTCTATTTGTTTATTAAACACACATGTATTAATGTTTCCGCATCAATACAATTATAGCATGCAAAATAAACATCTATCATATACTTGGAATACATATAATAACAACTTTATTATTGCCTCTTAGGGCATATTCCCTTCATAGCAACTGGCAACCGGAGAGTGGCAGTGCACTACGTCCCCCTCATGCTCCTCGACTTGGCCAGAACCTGGTAGAACAGTCTTCCTGACAACAGCATCAACGCATGGGTCAACTTCGAGGAGGCATTCATACACAACTTCACCGGCACCTACAAGCAGCCCGAGCGGCCACGCGAGCTCGCCCTCTGTGTTCAAGGCAAGGACGATTCCAACCGCTCCTACCTCACTCGGTGAACAAGCATGCACAACTCCTATGAGGGGGTGCCCGAGCACCAGGCCATTGACTTCTTCGTCAACGGCTATAGAGACGGCACCATGCTTAATCATAAGCTCAGCCGAGTGGAACCCGAAACCATGGCTCAGGCCATGGCCATCGCGGACAAGTACACCACCGCCGATGCGGTGATGAAGAAGCCCATTGTGGTGGATGACCAAGGGCAGATTATTGCAAAAAACTCCACGGACCGACGCTAGTCGGATGGGCATCATAACAACTCCAGGCGGCATGGCCACGACAACCGCCACGGCAAAAGAAATGACGACTAGCTGGACAACCGGTACGGTTCCAAGCAAGTGGCAGCCGTCCAAGAGGGTCCGACAGCGGGCTGGAGACAGAAGTCCGATGATCGGCTGCCACGACCCAAGTACACCGTTGAATCGATGTTTGATAGGCCATGCAAGTTTCATAGTGGCGGCAACAAGCCGGCTACGCATACGACATAGGAATGCAGCTGCACCAGAAAGATGGCCGAGGTCACCAGACTACCATCACCACCACCTCCGCCAGCCGGTGGCCTGCAGGACAACCATGAGCGTCAGAACCGCCAAGACAAGGACTGTAACATCCTAGGATTAGCACCTAGAAATAGATGGGACACATGTGTGTGCATTGCATTCATGCATAAAGAAAACCCAAGGAATTTTCATGCAAAGCTAAAGAAGCTATAGAGGGATCGAGATCTCTCTTGCTCTGATGGAAACATCCAGGCAAGTGCGACAGATTTTGACATGACCTCTAGAGTATCTTTGTGTTTTGGGGGGAATCATTTTAAATTTAAGGATTCAAATGACTTATTTGAATTCAAAAGAAATTTGAAATTGGATTATAAATAAAGAAATGAATTATTGAATTCATTAATGTTATATAATATTACAAGATTTATAGTACAAAAAGAAAAAGGATTTGAATTATTATATAATGGATAATACAATTACTATTATCATTGAGTAACATAAAATAGTTTAATATAAAGAAGTATTGCAATAACCAAATATGAAAGCCTTAATTACTTGATAAATGATATTACCATATATTATATATGCACAAATAAAAAGGAAGTAACAAAAGTATAAACAATAAATATTTAAATACCAAAAGGATATATTGCTATTACAATAAGTGTAATACAAGGAAATTCAACTTTATTAATCAAAACAAATAATATTACATTGTATTTACATTAAATAAATGAATAAATTATAAAAGAATAAAAAAATAAGATTAGAACAAATTGAAAAGAATCCTAAACTAACTACTAAACTATTCCTTCATTTATGTATCTTCTTAATCTTCAAAACCAGCAAAACAAAGACAAAAGATAAGAGAAAAGAGGGTTTATGGGTTAGTTGTGCTCTCAGTATGGCAATGAAGTGCATTGCTAGCACATCATAGATCTTAAATCAAATCGGGGGCAGATTAGTAATCTATTCTTATCAGTTTATATGCCTCAGTCTCATGCATCATTGGCTGGGCAAAATTTGACCATTTTTTAGAAAAGGGGTAAGCCAAAATAAGAAAATATCTGAATCGGCCGATGTGATCCACAGACACAAGTTTCAAGGTTTGAAACTTGCACCACATTAGGCCCACTTGACAGCAGCACTATCACCACATGCAAGTAATGAGCTGTCTACACCACAAGGGAGCACTAAATATAGAGAGAAGCCAGATGAAGCTAACTAGCTCAATATTAGTTTCTCCATAGCACACTAGCTAAACTCTGCACAACCACATCCATTTTCCTATTTCCATGCTAAGATAATACACTGATCTTAGATCCACCACCACATCACAACTCTGGTTGCTTAGTTAACCCATCCAAGAGTTGATCAAGCAACAGAGAAGCGGGCTGTTAGCAGCAGAGAAGATTAGGTTCATCAAAACAAGGCGAAGCCAAGGAGAAGACCAAGCCAGGAGGAGGAGGCTAGCAGATTAAGGAAGAGCAGAACATCAGTACCAGGAGGAGCAGATCACCACAAGAAGAAGTGAGCAAACTCAAATACTCTTCTCCAAGCCAACATATTCACCAACATCAACCACCTACTATAATAGCACGTTGTTAAATCAAGATCCTGCCTAAGTATCCATTCTTATCATTTTATCTTAGAAAGTGGATGGGGTCAAAAGAAAATCCTCAGATATATACTCAGGTGGAGTACCAGATCATCACAGGATATTTTTCACAAAGGGGTAGTAACTGTTCTTATCCAAATCATGGCCTCAGCCTTTGCATCATAGGCTAGGCCAAGCCATCAAGTACAATACCTGTTCTCATCAGTTTATAGAGAGAGATAGCAAGACTAGTAGAGAGGGAAATTAGCTCCACCAGATGAGCTGGTGATCCCTAGTGTAACCAGGAGCTCATAACCTAAACACACAAAATGAGGACAGTACGGTGTAGTGTGAAAAGTAGTAGTAGATCATGTCACTATGAACCGCTATTGTGCATACTCTTTGGAGGCACCACAATGGGGTTCTAAAGCAAACAAGCAGCTCTATTTTATCTTGATACATCATTTTCCACTTGATATAGTATCTTCACATATAGTTCAAACCATCATATAATTTGGACAAATCATTTCCCTAGCCATGGTTTCTAGGAATCATTTAAAGTAAAGCCATTTTGTTTAAAAGGGGAATAAACAAAATAAATGAATTTTTATGCACACCTTTTCACAACAGCAAATCATACTGCTTTAAGATCACTAATGTGCTCACTCCTAGTGGGAGGCACCACAGTAATAAGCCAAAAAAGTAGTAGAAACCATTGTACCATTGACAACCATGAGAAGATTGTTAAGCAAACCCATAATAGGCCGCGGGAGCATTATAAGTAATCATCCTAGTTTTCTCAATCATCTGCTAGTAAGCAGAAAACATGATCATACCATTTTCTTAGCATCACCTAGGAATCAAGTTTATGTTGCTAATGTTGACAGGTGACAACTCAATATCTGAGATGATTATCTAGGAATCATTTCAGTAGAGTTCTTTGTTAAATGAGAATAAAGTCAGGCTGGGGCATAATATCAGACCAAATAATCAAACATTCCAGAAAGATGTTGAGATAGCATATAGGAGGGTGTCCTAGTCACAGTAAGGAGACAATTGAGTTCCTTCACAGCATAAGCACAAAACCATAGTAACCAGGAGATGTTTCAATCATGTTGTAGACACATGAGCTGAATTCAAGCCAATAACCCTAACCATAACCTTATACAACTCTGACAGGAAAGTATGAAAACCATCTAAAATAGTTTGAATCACAAGAGAACCTACACATAATCATTGTTGACCAAATCATGCTCAACATACCATCCAGAGGAAATTAAAGAGAGGCAAAGATTAATTGTTGGAAAGAAAATAGGAAGACCAGAGAGAGGAGAAGGAAGAACGTACCTGGAGTCCTCGCACAAGCGTGAGTAGAGGAAGCAGATCGATGATGGAGAATAAAGGGCATAGCAGCTTGGTGGCACCAGGAACACCGTCGGCGCTGCAACCTGCACCAAGGCACACCACCGGACCACACCACTAGCACGGCGCCAGCACTGAACGCCCACACCACCATGAGAGTCACCAGGGTTGCGGTCGAGCACTGTCGTCCTGCCGATGTTTGAGCAGAAGGGGCATTAGGGTTTGGGGGTCGAGCTCGGGAGCATGAGAACATATTAGTCGAATCAAGTCGGATAAGTAGAAGCAGCGGAGAGTGGTGGAGCGGCAGCGACCAGTAGCGGTGACTGCAACGAGTCGTGCGGTTGGAATTAGCTGGGCGACGGTAGTGTCGCCATGGCGTCGCTAGGAAGGCGTCGAGGATAAGAGGAGAGGGGTGCTCGGGGGAGAGATGGGCCGGATGGGTTAGCCTGACCCTAAGGGTTAGGGTTGAACCCAACCTAGTGGTCCTAGTGAGCTAAATGAGTTGGGCCAGAACTGGCCCATGGGTCCAGCCCAACTGATTAAAGATCTGTTTAATATTAAGAAAAGTGTAAATTACAAATATACCCCTGAATTTATTTTAATTCTATAAAAATACATATAATATATCAAAATGATCACAAAAATAATATCTACCTAATAAAAATATAACTTCACTTATTTCAGCTAGATAAAATGCAAATAATATTAACACTATTAAATCCTAAATGAAATTTCATAAAATAAGTTAAAGTCCAAAAAAAATCAATAAAAATCATTTTTGTGTATTAAAATCAATATACTATCTTATAAAAAATTATCTTAAATTTTCACAAATAAAACTTAAAGTAATTATTCACAGACATTTAATCCTTTGTGGAATTTTATTAAAATATAAATAATACTTAAAAGTAAATAAAAATCATTTTTGAAATCTTGAATAAATATAGTTACTATAAAATGCTAAATATATTATTCCAAAGGTTTTAAGATTTTAAAGCAATGAATCCTTAACCATTTTATAAAATACCTCTTTTGTAAAATTCTTTAAAAACATTTCTTAAATGAGAAATAATCACAATTTAATAGAAAACCTTAAATCTTTTATATTCAATCACTAGTTTCAGAATCATAACTTGGATCCATGCAAAACAAAAGTGAAAACTATTAATCCAATAAAACTCCTTTAAAATCATAAATCCAAGTTAAACCAACAATTTTAATTAAGCCTTAAACATCATTCATTTATGATAAAAGTAAATGCTCTTTACCTCTTAACTCAACCATACTTATATGATTTTGAAACCCTAACACATTAATGGTATTAGCTAAATTTGCTTTCTTTAGTAAGTCAAATCAATTTCATAATAACAAGTCACACTTAAACTCATCATTCACTTAAACTGAAAGTGAATGATCTCGCAGTCTTAAACATACTTATTACAAAACTTAAAACTTATTAATAATCTAAACATATCACACCCTAGGTCTATTCATGTTTTAAAGTTAAATTTAGTCCATAAGGTTATAAACACAATGTATAAGGTTTAATTATGTTTTTATAGTTAACTTTTGTCTATTTCAATTAAATCATAAGGCATCTCAAATTCAAATAACTCGAGCAAATGCAAACGACATCGATCACATTCTACTAACCCCATAGATGGTTTAATCCTTGGCAAAGAAACCTTTTCTTCAAAGGTTATTCATTTTGCCACTTCAAACAACAATTTTATAAATAAGTCCTTTAACTCTTAACAACCTATCACACCAACATCCATCATAATTACCAAGTAGCCATTCACCTCAACCTTAAAATGATATTATACTTCACTTGTGTACTTTGCATGTCAAATACTTAAAACGCTTTATAGATATATTTATTTACGAAACAAACTTTAGAAATGGCTAAATCTTAAAGGTGTCACCTAAACTTAACTCATTCATGTTATTAAGGGATTATCATGGGATTTTACAAAATGCATTACATTACTTATGCATCAACATATTGCTTCTTTAAACATTAGTCCTTACTGGACCAATAATGCTGTTTTCAGATATTGAATCTTCTATTGTCTCGAAGACCGTGAGTGCATAATCTTGTAATCACAAAAGGCAAGTTCACACTTGCTCATGTCCTTTGGTTATTTTCAATCAAATACTTGTAACTCAAATGTTGTCATCACCTTAATAGGGAAAGGTATTTTCTCGATGTAGGGTTCAGGTAGAATACAATCAGCAGTATAAACTTCAGTATTTCTAGCAGGAACACAATTAACAATATCTTTATATGGTTCATGATACTTGTTCCATTTCTTTTTAGGAATTTCAATATAAGAGGGAAAAGCCTTAAAAAATTTGCAATACTTTGAGAATCAAGACCATAAGCAACACTAATATTATGAAAGTCATCAGTTCCCATAAAATATTTAATGCATTCATAATAAAATTTATACCTGACTTTCTTCCTTTATCATTCTCTCATGCTCCAGCATTGTCTTGAATACGGTCTAGAAGATCCCATTTAGCTTCTTATTTCATACGTGTAAATGATCCAGCACAAGAAGCATCCAATAGATCCTTATCATGAAGAGAAAGCCTTGCATAAAAGTTATTGATAATAATATTATTAGGGAGCTCATGAATAGGACATTTGAGCATTAGTAACTTCAATCTCCCCCAAGCTTGGGCAGTACTCTCTCCGTCACGAGGCCAAAAGTTATATATTTGATACCAATCTTTATGAATCTCACTAGGAGGATAAAATTTGGAATAAAAGAGAGGTACAATTTCCTCCCATTTAAGAGATTGGCCATTCTTTAGCAACTTATACCTTCCTCAACTTTGCCTTTCAATGATACAGAGAATAACTTTTTCTTAACTTGATCTGTTGTAATACCTGCACACTTGAACAATCTGCATAATTCATGAATAAAAAGCAAATGATCACCGGGATGGACAGTTCCATCTCCAAAATAGTAGTTATCCATAACACGATCAACAATTTTTGTAGGTATTTTAAAAGGATCAATTTCAGCAGGTGATGGTTCATATACTACCTTAGCAGTGGTAGTAGCATTCTGAAATAAGAACTAAGTGAATTTTCCATATTGAAAACAAAGTATCAAACAGAAATAAACAATACTCACAATAGAAGTTTCCTTTACCAGTTCCACTCTTCAATAGCGCTTCACTCCTCGGTAACGGCGCCAGAAAGTAGTCTTGATGACCCACAAGTATAGGGGGTGTATTGTAGTACTTTCTATAAATAAGAGTGTCGAACCCAATGAGGAGCAAAAGGTGTTGATAAGTGGTTTGGATCAGGAATTCTCTGTAAATACTTAGCAAACGGATTTTTAGGGGGTTTTGATAATGCAGATAAATAAAGTGCGAGTAAATAAAAGACAATAATAATAATTTCATCAAGTGGCCCAATCCTTTCTTTAGCAAAGGACAAGCCGGTTGTATTACTTAGGATGACCAAACGTTCTCGAGGACACATGCGAATATTGTCAAGTGCTTTCGCTTCATATAGTTGATTAATCTTCTCTAGTTAGATAAGTGTTGTGTGGGTGAATGTTGGCTCGTGGTTGATGTCGAGCTCGTTGGGGAACCCCAAGAGGAAGGTATGATGAGCACAGCAATAAGTTTCCCTCAATTATGAAACCAAGGTTATCGAACCAGTAGGAGCAAGGAAACACCTCCAAGGTGTTGTTTCCAACTTGGAATCCTGCATAACACAACCATAGAACTTTTCCCCAACTTACAGTGAGGTTGTCAATCTCACCGGTTTTGCTGAAAACAAAGGATTAAACGTATCGTGTCGAAGAAAGTAAAAGCTTGCAGAAAGTAAATAGAAAGCAATAAATAGTTGTAGATTGATGGTAAAATAAAGAACCGGGGTCCATAGTTCACTAGTGGTGGTTCTCCTTAAGATAGATAACATGTTGGGTAAACAAATTACAGCGGGGCAATTGACAAACATCGAGAAAGCATACATGCATATACTAATCATCTTGACTCCTATGAGATTTGATTGGGCATTACAACATTATACATAGACCGTAATCCAACTACATCTATGACTAATAATCCACCTTCAGGTTATCAATCCGAACCCCCTCCAGTATTAAGTTGCAAACAACAGATAATTGCATTAAGCATTGCGTGTAAAGTAAACAATACGATTGTTCTATGAACAAAGGATTACTGTTTTCTCCCTAGTAGCAATAGCACATCTAGTACCTTAGAGATTTCTGTCACTTCCCCAGATTACTAGAGGCATGAACCCACTATCGAGCATAAATAATCCCTCTTGGAGTTGCTAGCATCTACTCGACCAAGATATCTACTAACAACGGAGAGCATGCAAGATCACAAATAACAAAGACATGATAGAATCAATAATCAATCTGAAATAGCATCTCAATATCCATCGGATCCCCGCAAACACAATATGTATGATTACAAATAGATGATCTTGATCATGAATGGAGCTCACAAGATCTAGACATGATAGCACAAAGGAGAAGAACCAACCATCTAGCTACTACATGGACCCGTAGTCCAAGGATGAACTACTCACGCATCACACCGGAGGCTTGCATGGTGATGAAGAAGGCCTCTAGGGTGAATTCTCCCCTTCGGCAGGGTGCTGGGAAGAGCTTAAGATCCCTCCCGATCTAGGGATGGAGATGATAGTGGCTATAGACTCTTTCATGGAATTTAGATTGGGTACTTAGGGT
Organism: Avena sativa; assembly: GCA_916181665.1. Classification (NCBI taxonomy): domain Eukaryota; kingdom Viridiplantae; phylum Streptophyta; class Magnoliopsida; order Poales; family Poaceae; genus Avena; species Avena sativa. The sequence continues at coordinate 694,500,604 of OV702289.1, forward strand.
TTTTGTATCGGAGGCATCTTGTAGGCGAAAGGGGAGGCCGAGGGGGTGCCCTAGGTGACCGCACCACCCCCTCGCCCCTCTCTGTCTCATATTCTAGCTCTGTGTCCCCCTCGGTGAAATATTGACTTCGGCTTTTGTCCCGTCCAATTCCGAGAATATTCATTTTCTGACTTTCCTGGAACCAAAAACAGTAGAAAACAGGCAGCTAGCACTGTGGCATCTTGTTAATAGGTTAGTCCAAGAAAGTGTATAAAAAGTACTCCAAAGTGTGGACAAAACATAAGAAAGTAGATATAAACCAAGCATGGAACATCAAAAATTATAGGTACGTTAGCAACGTATCAACATCCCCAAGCTTAACTCCTGCTCGTCCTCGAGTAGGTAAGTGATAAAAAGAAAGAATAATTTTTTAGGTGACATGCACCATCATAAACTTGATCAAAGTATTTGTAAAACATTGATAGTTGGGATCATAGTACTTTAACATAGCATGAAGATATAGTTCTAACAATAAGACATAGCAACTATGTTGTAAGATGAAAAGGCACAAACAAAAGATTCATGAATAACAAAGCTTTGCAAGACGTTTGTTTGTTTCACATAAAGAAAACATAGCATAGTGGCATTCAGCTTGTCCCTCATAGAGTAGCAAACATAAATGCATGGGACACCTTCAAAGTTCATAAGGGTGACTAGATACAAATAGTTTAAGAACAAGCAATATCAAAGTTATGCATCAATCAACAAGTCTTGGGACAATGCACATTAAACTAAGAATGGACACTATGCTCTCTCAATAGGTGCATAAAGATAGAAGGTGGAGACTCTACATAAAAGTAAAAGAAAGGCCTTCATAGAAGGAAGCAGGGATTCAAGTCTCATAAAGAGCTTCCAAAAATTATGGTACTTACTAGCTTTCAGCTCTCATTGCCCCTATCATAAGCATATTGAAGTGATTAAGGTTAAAGTGAACAAACCATGGAGTATATGCTTGACAAAGTATAAGTTGGAAATCTCATGTCCCTTGAATATGAGGGTCGCTCCTCATGCTACTCAAGTTTAGTCACCGGTAAGTTCTTGCCATAGTAAGTACATGTGTATCATAGAGAACCACCAACAGGGTACCCCTTGCCCGATGATACGGAAGAATCCCCATATCAAAATGACAAGGCAAGCACACAATGAGCATCTCAGCAATCTTCTTATTTACCATGGGAAAATGGTGCTTTTTTCTCTCTTTCCTCTTTTCTCGTCTTTTTTATTGTTTTTATCTTTTTCTCAATCTCTATCTCTTTTTTATAAGAAGAATGCTTCATAGACAGCTCATTATGGTTACGCTGCAGGTTTCAACCATGATTAGGCATGAATTAGACCGGCGGCCCAAGCGTTTCTCTAACACACATACATAACTCCATGGACTTACAAGCTCCCCTTTCATTTCACACCGACGACATCCACAGACAAAAGAGCATGATATCGACTAGGTACAATGTACAAGTGCAATGTTGAAAGCGTTCCCCATGACAGCATGGTTCTGCTAATCCCCAACATATAAGTGCAATCATATACAACATAGATGACACAATGGTTCAAGTTTATTAAGGGCAAGAAAAGTAAAGTGTGACATCAAGTTCGTGAGAGCTTTAATCACTAGTTTTCTCATAACAAGTTTAATTCGGAAGGTAGATAAAAACATGAATATACTTGGAATAACAAATGCTAATAGGTAGGTATGGTGGACTCTTTGGAACAACTTGGTTTTATTTGGAGTTGGATGCATGAGTGGAACTCATACTTGGTTATGGAGGCTAGCAAAAGACTAGGAGCGACCAACTAAGAGAGCAATAATGGCCATAATCATGCAAAGCGACAAAACATCATTAATTAAAGCATAAAGTGATATTACAAGTCGAAAACTAAAGGATCATAAAGGCTTAACATGGTGTGAGCATGCGCCAAGTCAACCCAAATAAAGCATCAAAGGAGAATACCACAATACTATGCTTTAATATGCTAAAACAACGCATGATTCTTTCAAGGCACATTAGGCAATCTCAATTGTTTATAACATGTCATGCTACAGCAAAAACCACTAATCATAGAGCCAAAACAATATCAAGTATGACATGATAAAGCATAGGCCATAGACAAAAACAAGCTCCTTTTACCACTTAAGCATGAACTTTTCCTACTCTTTTCCAAACCAAACCAAACTATTTGAAAACTAATGTATGAAAGAGGGGGTCCAACCAATTTATTCAAGCAAACTAAGCAAACCAAGCAAACGAAAACGAAAAACAAAGATGCTCCAAGAACAACACAACTGTGCGTGAAACAATAAAAATGAAGTGTTTGGAAGAATCTAAGATTTTTGATGAAGAAGGGGATGCCTTGGGCATACCCAAGCTTTGACGCTTGTACTTCTTGGATATTTCTTGGGGTGACATGGGTTAGCATCCCCAAGATTGAGCTTTAGTCCATTCTTCATCTCATTGCATCATTCTTTCCTTACACCTGAAATTCTTCCTTCATACAAAACTTCACACAATCTTTATTGGCAACATTAGTGCACTGAAGATAATAAGTCTTTGGGTTCCATTTCAACACCAATAATAATTTCATTAAAACGCAAGCTACTGTAGCACTTCCCTCAAAAAGCTCAATTCCCAAAAAGGAATCAACAAGAAGCAAATGCAAATAATGGTAGAAATCTGTCAAAACAGACCAGCAGGTAAAAACCAATTTTTTGAAGCCTTTCTGTTGCCCAAATCTAAAAGTGTTGAACTAATGAAAGTTAGATAACAACCTGGGTCAGAAGCACAAAAATTCACACCTCAAACCGACGCACAGAGATTTTACACGAATTTTTACAGTGAAGCACAAAAAACGGTTTCGGGACAGCAACTTTCCCAAGCATTACTTCTCTCTCATTAGAGGTTACTCTTGGCACAAAAGGCAAATAAAAAGGATAAGGAGCGGTTATTACAGAGGTAATAACTTCCAAGACTCATCTAAAACTTTTGGGTTATCTCCCAATAAGTACTTTTCTTTAATGCCTTTAAGTTAGGCATAAGAAGCAAGAAAAGAATCAAGTGTTCTCAAATGAAGAAGCATTAAGAGCAAATTTTGTTTTCATAGGAGAAGCAAAAGGGATCTTCTCTCTTTTCTTAGGGAAGCGTTCTATACCTTTCTTAAGTGGAAATTGATATTTAATGGTGCCTTCTTTCATATCAATAATGGCACCAATAGTTCTAAGAAAAGGTCTTCCCAAAGTAATAGGACAAGAAGCATTACATTCAACATCCAAAACATAGAAATCAATGGGGACATAGGCATTGTTAACCATAGTAAGAACATCATTAATACTCCCCATGAGTTTCTTTTTAGCATTGTCATCAAGTGGGACATTTAAAGAACAATCTTCCAATGGTGGCAAATCAAGCATATCATAAATCCTTCGAGGCATAATAGAAACACTACTATCAAGATCACAGAAAGCTTTGAAATCAAAATCATTTATTTTCATATTAATGATGGGTTACCAACCATATTCTAGTTTCATAGGAATAGAAGCTTTATGTTTCATCTTTTCTTCTTTAATTTTTAAGAGAGCATCAGTAGTGTGCTTTGTAAGAGCCATATTCATAGCACTAGCATTAGGACTTTTAGCAAGTTTTTGTAGGAACTTAATTACTTCAAAGATATTGCACCCATCAAGATCAAAATCATAATTATCATCTAAAGTAGTGGAGCTATTGTTTCCCATATTTCGAAGAATTTCAACATTTTTATTAGAAAAGGTTCCATTGGGTTTACTAGCTTCAAAATTAGTGGTAGTGATAGTAGAAACACTAATATTTCTAGCAATTTCATCTTCTCTTTCCCACTTAGCATGCAATTCAGCTAGTAATCTGACATTTTCATCAATTCTAACTTGTATGGCATTAGTAGCAGCAAAAGGATTCTCAATAGTTTTAGGTTTAGTAACCATTTTATTAAAATAAGATTGTGCTTCACCCAATGATGCTATGTTTCTTTCAGCATTAGAGAGTTTTTCCTCAATATTTTTATTGAAAGCAATTTGTTTACTAATAAAGTCTTTAAGCATAACTTCAATTTCAGAGGGAGCACTCCTATTATTGTTGCAGGAATTTCCATAAGCATTACCACCATTGGGAGGATATGGCCTATAATTATTATTACCAAAATTATTCCTGTAGGCATTGTTGCTAAAATTATTATTTCTTATAAAGTTCACATCAACTTGCTCTTATTGAGCAACCAAAGAAGCTAAGGGAACATGATTTGGATCAATATGAGATTTCCCATTAACAAGCATAGACATAATAACATCAATTTTATCACTCAAAGAAGAGGTCTCTTCAACATAATTTACCTTCTTACCTTGTGGAGCTCTCTCCGTGTGCCATTCAGAATAGTTAACCATCATATTATCTAGAAGCTTTGTTGTAGCACCCAAAGTAATGGTCATAAAGGTACCTCCAGCAGCAGAATCTAGTAGATTTCTTGAAGAATAGTTCAATCCTGCATAAAAGGTTTGGATAATCATCCAAGTAGTCAGTCCATGAGTAGGACAATTCTTTACCAAAGATTTCATTCTTTCCCAAGCTTGAGCAACATGTTCATTATTAGATTGTTTAAACTTCATTATTTCACTTCTCATAGATATAATGTTAGCAGGAGGATAGTATTTTCCAATGAAAGCATCTTTGCATTTAGTCCAAGAATCAATACTATTTTTAGTTAGGGATTGCAACCATTCGTTAGCTTTTCCTCTCAAAGAGAAAGGAAACAATTTAAGCTTAATAATATCTCCATCTATATCCCTATGCTTTCGCATCTCACAAAGTTCAACAAAGTTATTAAGATGAGCAGCAGCATCTTCAGTACCAATTCCAGAAAATTGTTCTCTCATAACAAGATTGAGTAAAGCAGGTTTAATTTCAAATAAAGTAGATTCAGGAACAGGTGGAGCAATAGGTGTGCACATGAAATCATTGTTGTTGGTGCTAGTGAAGTCACACAACTTAGTGTTTTCAAGAGTAGTCATTTTTGTGTGTTTTTAATAAAGAAAGCAAACTAGTACAACTATGTGTTTTCGATAAAGAAACAAGCAAACAAAGCAGAAATAAACTAAGCAAAAAAAAGTAAAGAGATTGGTTATGAGGGACTCCCCTTGTGAAGATGTCCTTGACTCCCCGGCAACGATGCTAGAAAAATACTTGCTGGCTCGTGGTTGATGTCAAGCTCGTTGGGGAACCCTAAGAGGAAGGTATGATGAGCACAACAGTAAGGATCCCTCAGTTATGAAACCAAGGTTATCGAACCAGTAGGAGCAAGGAAACACCTCAAAGGTTTTGTTTCCAACTTGGAATCCTACACAACACAGCCACGAAACTTTGCCCCCAACTTACAGTGAGGTTGTCAATCTCACCGGTTTTGCTGAAAACAAAGGATTAAACATATCGTGTGGAAGAAAGTAAAAGCTTGTAGAAAGTAAATAGAAAGCAGTAAATAGTTGTAGATTGATGGTAAAAGAAAGGACCGGGGTCCATAGTTCACTAGTGGTGGTTCTCCTTAAGATAGATGACATGTTGGGTGAACAAATTACAGCGGGGCAATTGACAAACATCGAGAAAGCATACATGCATATGCTAATCATCTTGACTCCTATGAGATTTGATTGGGCACTACAACATTATACATAGACCGTAATCCAACTACATCTATGACTAATAATCCACCTTCAGGTTATCAATCCGAACCCCCTCCAGTATTAAGTTGCAAGCAACAGATAACTGCATTAAGCATTGCGTGTAAAGTAAACAATACGATTGTTCTATGAACAAAGGATTGCTGCTTTCTCCCTAGTAGCAACAGCACATCTAGTACCTTAGAGATTTCTGTCACTTCCCCAGATTACTAGAGGCATGAACCCACTATCGAGCATAAATACTCCCTCTTGGAGTTGCTAGCATCTACTCGGCCAAGATATCTACTAACAACGGAGAGCATGCAAGATCACAAATAACAAAGACATGATAGAATCAATAATCAATGTGAAATAGCATCTCAATATCCATCGGATCCCCGCAAGCACAACATGTATGATTACAAATAGATGATCTTGATCATGAACGGAGCTCACAAGATCTAGAAATGATAGCACAAAGGAGAAGAACCAACCATCTAGCTACTACATGGACCCGTAGTCCAAGGATGAACTACTCACGTATCACACCGGAGGCTTGCATGGTGATGAAGAAGGCCTCCAGGGTGAATTCTCCCCTCTGGCAGGGTGCCGGGAAGAGCTTCAGATCCCTCCCAATCTAGGGATGGAGATGACATCGGCTACACACTCTTTCATGGAATTTTGATCGGGTACTTAGGGTTTCTGTATCGAAGGCATCTTATAGGTGAAATGGGAGGCCGAGGGGGTGCCCTAGGAGGCCATACCACCCCTGGCGCGGGCTAGGCCTGGCCGTGTGGCCGGCCCCTGGCCCCTCTCCGTCTCGTATTCTGGCGCCGTGTCCCCCTCGGTGAAATATTGACTTCGGCTTTTGTCCCGTCCAATTCCGAGAATATTCATTTTCTGACTTTCCTGGAACCAAAAACAGTAGAAAACGGGCAGCTGGCACTGTGGCATCTTGTTAATATGTTAGTCCAAGAAAGTGTATAAAAAGTACTCCAAAGTGTGGACAAAACATAAGAAAGTAGATATAAACCAAGCATGGAACATCAAAAATTATAGATACGTTAGCAACGTATCAGTGAACCTATGCTAATGTACTAACCTTACTAGGAAGAATACATACTTGTGATTATACCCCTTGCAAGCATACACAACTACAAGAAAGTAATTAGGATAAAAACCTTACCACGACCTTAAACTCTGAGATCCTACACTCCCTTATACAAAGGTTTCCTAACAAGGGTTCAGGTTTCTGTCACTCCGGCAACCCCACGATTAGAACCCAAATACACAATGCATTCCCCTAGGACCATAAAGGTGAAGTATCATGTAGTCGACGTTCACATGATACCACTAGAAGAATAGCACCACAACTTAAATATCAAACCATTGAATCTTTCTCAACACAATTCCACTACTAACAACATGAATTCTCCCATGTCCTCAAGAACTAAACGAACTACTCACGAGACATCATATGGATCAAGATCAGAGATGAAATAATGATAAGTAACAATCTGAACATGAACAATAATTCAATGGTTCCACTCAATAACATCAACTACAACAAGTAATCAACACCGGGAAAGTTTCCCCTAAGAACTATGCAAGATTCAACCCAATTGTTACAGCGGTATGGAGTGGTGGTGATGGTGCTAGTGGAGATGATGGTGGAGATGATGATGATCCCGATGAAGTCTAGCTTGATGACGGTGTTGACGGCGATGATCTCCCCTCTTCGAGAAGGAATTTCCCCGGCAGATTTCTGCCTGCCGGAGAGCTCTTTCTCTCTCTATAATTTCTGCCCCGCAGAGGCGGCGGAATCTTTCTGTGGTCGCTCCCCAAACTTTAGGTTTCCGAGGGGAATATATACGCAGAAGGGCGATGCCGGAGGTGGGCCAGGCTAGCCACACCACCTGGTGGCGCGGCCTAGGGGGACCCGCGCCAGGGGGTGGGGTGGGCCCCCTGTGGCCCATCTCCCCTTCCCCTTTTGTCATTCTTCATCTTCTAGAAAAATAGGAATTTCCATATATTTTCTGGGATTTTCTGATCTTCGTAAATATGGCATCTACAGTGCTTTTTCCATTAGAATCCTGACTCCGGTGGTTCATCCTCCAAAAGTCATCAATCATGCAAAAATAGATGAATTAACATAAGTATCATCTCTTAATATGAAATATATCAATGAATAACATTAAATTATGATATAAAATGGTGATGCAAAATGGACGTATCATGCACCACAAACGGCTCCAAGCTAGCTGAGGCCATGATCATCGCAGAGGAGAAGCGCATCATCATGCAGAACATGGCGGCCCTCTAGGAGGAAATGTCGGCTGGCGAGCCAAAGCCAGCTTGAGAGGCACAATTCAAGCCGTCCAAGGGCACCAAGAAGATTTTGCTCAACGAGGCCCAACCGGACAAGTTCGTCCTGGTTGGAGATGGCCTTGACAGCAAATAGGAAAGCGCGCTCGTCGACTTCCTCCATGAAAATCGAGATATCTTCGCATGGTCCCCCAAGGACATGCTTGGTGTTCCGAGGAAGGTCACCGAGCACTCTTTATATGTCAGGCCAGATGCAAAGCCGGTCAAGCAATCCTTACACTGCTTCACAGAAGAAAAGAGAAGAACAATTGGTGAAGAAATTGCACGGCTCCTTGCTGCTGGATTCATTATGGAGGTTTTCCACCTGGAATGGTTGGCAAACCCAGTGCTAGTGCTAAAAAAGAACAAGACTCGGAGCATGTGTGTTGACTACACCAGCCTCAATAAGGCATGCTTGAAAGATCGATTTTCCCTGCCAAGGATAGATCAAGTGATCGACTCCACGACTGGCTGTGAACTGTTGTTGTTTTTGGATGCCTATTCAGGTTACCACCAGATCTGGCTAAACCCTGATGATCAAATAAAGATAGCATTCATCACCCCATATGGGGCTTACTGTTATACCATCATGCCTTTTGGACTGAAAAATGCAGGGGCAACGTACCAACACTGTATGCAGAAATGCCTGCAAACGCAGATTGGCAGAAACATACATGCCTACGTCGATGATGTGGTGGTCAAGACGAAAGAATGACGAGCACTCCTCGAGGACCTGAAGGAGACCTTCGCCAACCTCCACTGGTTCCAGATGAAGCTGAACCTAGAGAAGTGCGTGTTCAGCGTCCTAGTCGGCCAACTCCTTGGTTTTCTCGTCTCTGAACGAGGGATCGAGGCCAACCTGGAGAAGACAGGCGCAATCGAGCGCATGCAGCCACCGCAAAACCTGCATGATGTACAGAAGTTCACCGGATTCCTGGCCTCCATCAGCCAGTTCGTCAGCCGGCTGGGCGATAAACCACTCCCGCTGTACCACCTCATGAAGAAAATAGACAAGTTCATTTGGACGGCACAGGCGGACATGCCTTCTGCGACCTAAAGCGCATGCTCTCCTCCCCACCAATACTGGAGGCCCACGCTGCCAAGGAGCCAATGCTCATGTACATTGCAGCTACCAACCAGGTCGTCAGTGTTGTACTTGTGGTTGAGAGGCCGGAAGAAGGAAAGGCGCAACCGGTCCAATGCCCGGTGTGGTGTACTACCTGAGTGAGGTACTCTCGCTATCGAAACAGGACTACCCTCACTACCAGAAGCTGGTGTACGGTGTGTACATGGCCGCCAAGAAACTGAAGCACTACTTCCAAGAACACTCCATCCAGGTGGTGGCATTGGCACCACTCTCGGAGAACATCGGCAACAAGGATGCCACGGGCTGGGTGCCAAAATGGGCAATAGATGTCGCCGCCCACAACCTCCGATACGAGCCAAGAATGGCGATCAAGTCTCAGGCGCTGGCGGATTTCCTGGTCGACTAGGCAGAAACCCAGTACCTACCACCGGTTCTGGACTCCACACACTGGAAGCTACACATTGATGGCTCCAAGATGTACGGGGGGCTCGGAGCCAGAGTCGTCATCACCTCTCAGAAAGGAGACCGGTTAGAGTACGTGCTGCAAATCCACTTCCGTGCATCCAATAATGTTGCCGAGTACGAAGCACTCATCCATGGCCTCAAAATGGCAAAATAAATTGGCATCCGGTGGATCCTCTGCTTCGGCGAATCGGACCTGGTGATGCAACAAGTGTTAGGTGATTGGGACGCCAAGGACGTGAACATGGCCCTATACCGCTTCTTCATCCAACAGCTATGTGCCTGCTTCGAGGGGTGCGAGTTACACCATGTTCCTCGAGCCAACAACGAGGCCATTGATGCACTCACTCTAGTCGGCTCAACAAAGCAAGAAATTCCGCCTGGAGTCTCCCTCGAGCACCTGCTTAAGCCATTCATCACGTCGTCTCCGGAATTTGACTCCATCATCCTAGATGCGGACCTGGGGACTGCCGGCTCCAAGCATCGAGAAGCTATTGCAAAAGACCCGAGGACTGCTGCGTCAAACTCGGGGACTGCCGCACCAATCCTGGGGACTGCCGCGTCGAAGGCCCCGACACCCCCAGCCGGCTCTAGTAGCCTGGGGACTGCCAGCTCCGCCCTTCCACCCGTCAGGCCGTCCTATGATCCCAACTCGGCCGTGGGTGAGGAAATCAAGCTGATCATGGAAACCATGTACGCCATCCGGGAAACTCCCGGATGGGCCAAGCTGTTCATGAATTTCCTGGCCACAGGAGAACTGCCTAACGAAGAGGTTGAGGCAAGGCAAGTAAAGCACAGAGAAAGTGCATACACCATCATCAACAATGAGTTGTACAAGCGCATGAATTTATCAGCATTGTGTGAGCCAAGACGAAGGAATCTGACTGCTGGTTGACATTCACCAAGGGGAGTGTGGCCACCACGCATCATCACAAGCCATAGTGGCCAAGGTGTTCCACCACAGATTTTATTGACCCGCCGCGCTAGAGGACGCCGAGCAAATGGTGAAGGCATGCAATGGATGCCAATGTTTTAGCCAGCAAAAACACACTCTGGTTGTGGCCCTCAAGACAATCCCCACCACCTGGCCATTCGTCGTCTAGGGGATAGACATGGTCAGCCCCTTCAAGACAACGTGATACAGCATGACACACCTGCTGGTGGCGGTGGACAAGTTCACCACGTGGATTGAGGCCAAGCCTATCAAAAAGCTAGATGGGGCCATGGTGATCAAGTCCTTTACAACCATCATCACGCACTTCAGCTACCCCAATAGCATCATCACCGACAATAGCATGAACTTCGCCAAAGGGGCCTTCACACGGTTCTGTGGAGAAAAGGGAATCCACCTGGACCTCACCTCTGTCGTGCACCCCCAGTCAAATGGGCAGTGCGAACGAGCAAATGGTTTGGTCCTAGCCAGAATCAAGCTCTGGCTGATCGAGCCGTTGATGAGATCCCTGGACGCTGGATAGAAGAGCTACCGGCTGTTTTGTGGAGCTTGCGCACCACGCCAAATTGCTCCACCGGCTACACGCCCTTCTTCCTCATCTACGGGGCAGAGGCAGTCCTACTAACTGACATCGAGTTCGATGCACCTCGCAAGTTGTTATACACATAGCAACATGCCAAGGAAGCACGTGAGGATAGCGTCGACCTCCTTGAAGAGGCATGCGAGCTGGCCTTGTCTAGGTCCGCCATCTACCGGCAGAACCTGTCCTGCTACCACGCTAGCCGGATCCGCCACGTCTCATTCTGAGAGGGCGACCTAGTACTGCGACTTGTACAAAACACCAAGGGGATGCACATGCTGTATCCCCCTTGGGAGGGGCCATTCATCATCAGCCGAGCACTGCAGAATAACTCATACTACCTCATCGACACCCAACAACCGACAAAGAATAAGATCGATCATTCTGACGAAGAAACTGAGCGCCCCTAGAATGCAAACCTGCTTCACCCATTTTACACTTAAGTGAGAAGTGTATGTATCTTACTTTTATGTAATGAACAAGCTAAAGAGCCTCGACATAGTCTTAGGGACTCTGTAACCATTTGGCCTTTCTGGCTGCATCATTTGGCATTTCTTGCTAAATTTTTTACCCTGGCTTCGGCAATCTCTCCCGGGGGCTCGTCGGCTGGCCCACACGGCCGCGCATTCCGAGTGGAGAAGTACTGTATGCGGCTCTAAGGGCTCACTCTTTGATTCTGGTGCAGACCGCAATCTGGCTACCAGTACGGCAAGAGAAAAAACCCGAGGACCCCTACACGAAAAGTCATAAGGAAGACAAAACTGTCTGGATGTTCCGGTTGCGCTCTCTCGCTTGACACTGATAAAAGAAATTCGAAGTATCGTGCAGTACACTCACTAGCTACCCCTTTGGTTATGGCTGCAGACCACAACTCGGCAAGGATACAACTTAACAGCCAATGCTCACTGAGAAAAGGACAAAGTTGTTGGCCTAGCACAAAACGGGAAATTTTCCCACCTCAATGAATGAACTACGAACTATATTTCCCTCATATATATCTAACGCAAAAACTATCGTTTGTGTTTGTTTTTTGCACGAGTCAAAACCCTGCAAAGTACTAGGGTCGCGAGCTGATCACCCCCGCGGACGGTAAAAGGCAGAAGGGAGCTTCGACCCGGCTGGATCCTCCAGCCGACCCGAACCTTAGGGACTACACCCGGTGGGTGCGCTCCCACACCCCCATACAAAGACCTTCAAACGGCAACATCAGAAAGGAGCTTCGACCTGGCTGGATACTCCAGCCGGCCCAAACCTCGGGGACTACACCCAGTGGGTGTGCTCCCGCACCCCCACAAAAAATCCCATAAGTGGCGAATGCATATTAAACAATCAAAAAGTGCAAACAAAAGGCACAAGACAATATTATCACACAAAGGGGAGACGAAGCTCCCAAAAGTATTCAGCATACCACAGGGACAAAGTTGTTCACACGCACAAGACAAAAGAAAGTTTCAGGCAATACAAGTACACTTGGCATCCCAAGGATCAAGCATGGGGCTCAGTAGAAGGTCGGAGGCATCTGTTGGAGGCTGGTTGTAGGAGGCAAGGTCGGTGGCAGCCGGGTCAGAGTCTGGCGCAGAAGCTTGCGAGGGATCCGGAGCTAGGGCCCAGCAAAACCGCTCTGGCTCACTCGGATCGCTGTAGTCCCGATCCAGCTAGACGAAGCTCGAGATCTTGACACTATAAGAGCGGATATCAGGAACCTCGGCGCGAAGCTGATCATAGTTGGTCCCTTGCCAGAACCCTTGGGAAAGGCTCCGAAGATGTGCAACTAGATACCAGGACTTGAGCAGTGCAAGCACCATCTCCGAGCCCCCGCGTGTAGCCCACTCCCGCGATGCCTCGATGAGATCAGCAGCAGTCCTGAGTTGGGTAGCCAGCACGTTGATGGTGCCGAGTGCGGCGGCGTCGGGCCAGAGGTAGGCGGAGACATCCTGGCCGGCTTAGCGCAACTGGTTGGCTTCCTCACTCACCACCACAACAAGATCCTCGGGACATAGGTCGCGTCCAGCCTCCTCCTCGAGCACACGGGCGAGAGCTTGATCAGTCGCCTCAGGATAATGAGCTGCACCCGACCAGAGAGCAACTATTACAAACCAGCTGCAGCAAATAGAAGGAATTCAGCAGAAAGAAAGGATACTTACTAATGACAATCTCGGCGATCTGCCTCAGCTCCTCCTGCGCAGCCTTCTCTCGAGCCTTCGCCTCCTTCAGTGCCTCCTCCTGCTTTTTAGAAAGGGCCTCAAGGTTCTTGAGAGCGTCGGTGCGGATGTCGGCGGTCTTCTTGGCTTGGCTGGCTACGATCCATTTTCTTCTGATGCTCCACCAGGTCATTAATTTGACCATGGTGTGTATCGTTGGAGCTCTGCAGCCGGGTCACCTCCACCTTCAGCTGATCCACTTCCCGCTCCCTATCCATGGCTGCAGAAGGGTACCCGATAGTCAACAAAAACCGCGAAAATTTGCGCAATTGGGAAGACATGGCAGAGCGAGCAATCTTACGCCCCAGGTCTTGTGTGTTCTTGGTCATCTCAGCAAAAGCTTTCTGTGGAAGAAGGAAAGAAATGAAAAGGAGAACAAGAAAAATACCTAAGACAAAGGAGGAAAAGCCTGGAAGGATGCTTACCTCTAGAGAAACGCCCAGCGGTTTGGCCTCCCCAAGCCCCTGCTCCATCACCTCCACCAGGCGGCGTGCCTGGTCGAGGGAGACGGGTGCTGACTTGGAGATCTGGGCGAGAACAGTTCCCGGTGTCAGCACGGCTAGGGCCGGCTTGTAGCCAGTCACCAGTACCTCCTCCTCATCGTCGGCAGCAGCCTGCAAAGCCCTCGCGACGACCGCCTCGGCCCTGTCGTTAGTGTCATCGAAGCCGGAGGCAGCTGCCTGCACGTGGCTGCCTGCCGCCGCCTATGCGGAAGCACCCGATGCCACCTCCACAGGCTCCTCGACCTGGTAGGCGGCCGAGCCCATCTAAGCATCGCTCGAGACTGAGTCCGCGCCCTCCATCAGCCAGAGTGGAGGAATAGCGGCATCGCTCCTGGCCGCGATCATGTGAGCAAGTCTAGATGCGGCTGGGGCATGATGTAGAGGCGCGGAGGCAGCCGGCGGAGATGGCTCCGGCGCGGCTGTCACGACTTCAGTCGGCATGTCAGCGGAGGGTCATTCTGGCCCAACCGGTCCCTCAGCTGCAGCCAGAGTCGGAGCGGACGTGGTAGCGATGACACCAGAGACGTCTAGCATCATCGCTTCGTTGGACGAAGAAAACAAGGCTAAACGCTATGAAGGACAAGTCAACGAGTGTACTAAGAAGAGCAAAGGCACATACGTGGGAACGCTCGGCGCGACCACCGCGGGCCTTGGCCGATGAAGCTTCTTCGCGCCACAGCTGGAGCGGCGTTGGACGATACCGTCCGCTTCCCCCCTGGCCCTTGTCGCTGCACCGGGAGCATATGGCCCATCCTAACCATGTGCGACTACACGAATATAAATGAAATTTTAGCATTCGGCTAAGGAAAAAGACTAGCGAATGAACACAAGGGGAAAAAACTCACCGGGCGGGTCCTCGCATCCCTCATCGGCCCAGATGGGGAAGCTCTTCGGCTCTATCGGAGGGTACTTCAGCGGCTTGAGGTCGGCCAAGAAGTTGGGGAGCTCATGGTCACCCATGCCGTCCTCCACTAGCTATGTCGTAAAAAGCTACTCAAAAGGGGCGGATAAGAGACGAGAAGAAATCCTTCAGGAAGTATCCACTCGGCAAGGATAGAACACTAACCTTAGGCGGCAGGCGGCCCCGGTGATACGGCTGGACGGAGTAGCGCCACCCCTCCTCTAGGGTCTCCTTCGAGATGGTGGCAAGCTAGTCTCGAAGGGGCGTCGTATGGCACCTCCAGTCGGGAAACCCGCGTGGGGTCATTGGAGTCGGACAAGCGGCACTTGTGCAACCGCTTCTACAATAGAAGCACCGGGCGGGCCATCCGGGACAAGGCGATGTGACGACCGTTCAGCCCCTCCCCCTCCATCAGCTCCTTTGCCAGGGCGGCCATTCGGTCGATGTCGACCTAGGCGCCCAACCCCCTCGTGGTCCAGGCCTTCAGGGTGGAGGCAAGTTGGCGAAGAGTGTAAGTTGGATCCAGTCGACCTTGGTGGTATTGCGCACATATAAGTATGAGCACTGCCACAACTTCACTATGTCGGGGATCTCGAGCCACAGCATGGTGGACGACGGCTGTGGGTAGATCGCGCAGCAGCAGCCGGCCTCCACCAAGTGCGCGGGGAAGATGACAGCCTCGCCAGGCTGGGGTTAGGGTCACGCTCCCCCTCCAGCGCGAGGCGGTGCTTCACCACCCGCTCAAGGAGCAAGAGAAGCAGGCAGCAGGAGGAAGACAATGTGGGGAAACCCCATCCCCGCGGCCCTATTTATCGCCGTGGGTCGAGCGCCCCCCTGCGGTCCCTTCCACCACGTGGCAGGCAACTGCTCCACTTCCCCACGATGGTTCAGCTACCGATCCAATGCGTCAACGCGTTCCCCACAGAAAATCTCGCAGGCATTACTACGGGAGGCGAGGCGTGCGCACGATCCCCAAGAAACCGCAATGATCAGATGTGCGTGCGTAACCAAAAACTGCTGCCGTAGAGAAAATGGTCAAGGCGACGCGACGTGCATCAGAACCGCCAGACCTGGCTGGCGTAAGCAATGACCTCAGCGACCAGGCGATTCATCTCCCTCTTCCGGCTACGACAACCAGTCGATGCAATCACCGCTCACACCCAGTGGTTGGCCAACAATTCTGTAGCTGGTAAACTCCAGCTGCGAAACAACAAGCACCTCGAGCCGGAAAATGACAAACACCTCAAGATAAAATCTACAACCAGTTTTTTCATCACTAACTGTTTCAGTTCGAACAATGAGGATGCAAGAACTTATCCATGAGGCAAAGTCCCAACGCGCTCGGGGACTAGTGTCAGGGGGATGACCCCTGGGTAGGCCAAGCAAGGACCAACTGGCTGGCTCCAGGAGCGCCTGGCCGGATGGCCACAAGACAGAGAACCACAATCAGGTGGACCACTCCAACCGGTCCGCCCTCAAGATTTCCCGGCTAGCTCGTCTAGCCGGATGGCCAGAAGAATTGGCTAGGTGGCCGCTTCCACCCGGTCACCTCAGATTCGGTGGCAAGGCTATGGAGGGGGTGATGCTCCTTGCTGAGCGCGCCCCTGAATCCTTGCATCATCAAACAGGCTGGCACGCCGCCCCTGCCGGCACTACGAGACAACTGTGCCAACGTGCCAAAGCTGCAAGCTGAGCGAGGTCCTATCGGCTGACCGCTAAAGCTCCAGCTAACTGATACGTCGTAAACGTATCTATAATTTTTGATGATTCCATAATCTACTTTCTTATGTTTTGTTCACACTTTGAGGTATTTTTATATACATTTTCTGGAACTAACCTATTAACAAGATGCCACAGTGCCAGTTGCCTGTTTTCTGTTGTTTTTGGTTTCAAAAAAGCTAGTAAAGACATATTCTCGGAACTGGACAAAACAAAGCCTGAAGTTCCTATTTTTGCCGACACGACACGGAGTTCAAAGGGGAGACGGAGGGGAGCCAGGAGGCAGGCACACCCTAGGGTGGCGCGGGTCACCCCTGACCGCGCCACCAAGGGGTGTGGCCATCCTGGCCCACCTCTGGCATCGCCTCTTCGCCTATATATTCCCCCCGGGACGAAAACCCTAGGTACAGGATCAGAATTCCATGAAAAGTTCCGCAGCACCGCCGCCATCGAAGAGGAGATTCGGGGGACAAAAGTCTCTGTTCCGGCACCCTGCCGGGACGGGGAAGTGCCCCCGGATCCATCTCCATCGACTCCACCGCCATCTCCATCGCCGTTGCTGACTCCCATGATGAGGAGGGAGTAGTTCTCTCTCGATGCTAAGGACTCTACAAGTAGCTATGTGTTCATCTCTCTCTCTCTCTATGCATGATCTTATTGAGATCATGAGCTTTGCAATCTAGGATCTATTCTACTACTCAAGTGCTTTAATTAATCTCTGCTTATCCCCACATGTGTGAAGTTGATAGTGTGCACACCGTGTGGCACTTTGGCTAAGGTTACATAAATACTTATCATGAGTATAATTTGAGTTGGATGTCTCTATGAGATTGTCGTGTTTGTTGGAACCATCTAGCGCTCAAGGTGATAGTGAGGGGTTATCAAGATGTGGAATACGAACTTTAAGGTGTGCTGTTATAGCCGTACATATATCGTCCAACCGGAGAGTAGTTTAGGGTAGCATAATGAAGAGAAGATATTTATATGAGCGTGTCCACTAGTGAAAGTATGATCTCTAGGCCTTGTTTCTAAGCATTGAAACACCGTTTATAATTAGTCCTGTTACATGTTTGCTTGCTGCCACTATTATTTCAGATTGCAATTACCACTTATAATCATCCATATTACATGTATTTCACTATCTCTTCGCCGAACTAGTGCACCTATACACCTGACAAGTGTATTGGGTGTGTTGGAGACACATGAGACTTCTTGTATCTTGATTGCAGGGTTGCTTGAGAGGGATACCTTTGACCACTTCCTTCCTGAGTTCGATAAACCTTGGGTGATCCACTTAAGGGAAACTTGCTACTGTTCTACAAACTTCTGCACTTGGAGGCCCAACACTGTCTACAAGAATAGAAGTGTGCGTAGACATCACTAACCGCTAAAGCACCGGTTGACGCCCAAAGCACTAGTGATGGGACACTGTAGCACTACCCCCCTGTACTGGAGGCTTGACTGGGTCCTGGCTCATCGGCTGGACCCCGCCAGCCGTCCCGCTTTGTAAACCCGAAGCCCAAATAGTAAACCCTAGAACCTACATTGTAACCTACCTCTCCCATCCAGTATATAAGGGAGGGTAGAGCTAGGGTTCTAGGTAAGCTCAAGTAGATTCAAGTTCATTCTCATAGATCACTAGTTCATCTTCTTCCTCTAGCTCTCGATAGTAGCTAGGGAAACATCTCAAGGAGCACTTGTACTGGGCGTTCGTCCCTGATAAGTAGATCCTTGCAGGAGTAGGAGTGTTACCTCGCCAAGATGGCTCCGAACCTGGGTACATCGGTGTGTTTGCAATATTTGTGCCCAATCCGTTGCGAGTAGCCACCGATAGCATCCTGATTGTGCCCTCTCATGTCATCCCCGATGGCACTATCGTGTTCCACACCACGATAGTTAGCCTCCGGGTGGCCTGAACCTGGATAAAAAATGCTTGTGTATTTACCGTGTATTTGCAGCTTGGTCGAGCTCGTTGCACGTCGCACCCTTTACTGAATAAATAAGGGATAGCAACCATCCTCGGTATTCGTGTCCTATGACGAGACACATAATGACATACATTTTCATGCTATATGTGGTGGAGTTCTTAATGAGATCCTCGACCACGCAGTTACCAATTGTTCTCAATGAGATCTTGGTGAAACCAGGTATATCTGGTGGAGTTTTCTACCTTAAGATGCGTCTCAAGAAAATAATGAATGCATGCTAAATCCAAGAAACATGGCAACGTTCCTCCGGTGAGTGAAAAACCAAGAGTTGGCCTCCCACGCTTCAACTATTTTCATAAATAATTCTTTATGCATTCGGTAGTGTTTACGAAAGATATTCGGTGGGTATGTGAGTACCTCGGCGAAGTAATCTTGCATGGACATGTTGTCGCCGAGCACGCGGTTCCGAGGGATGCAAAGATGATCGGCTGTTGATCCACGCCACTTCTTGTTCATCATCATCATCATCGTCATCATCATCGCCGTCATCATCGTCATCGTCATCATCGTCGTCATCATCGTCGTCGTCGTCATCATCATCATCATCATCTTCTTCTTCTTCTTCTTCTTCTTCTTCTTCTTCTTCTTCTTCTTCTTCTTCTTCTTCTTCTTCTTCTTCTTCTTCTTCTTCTTCACGACGAGGATGACTATCATCTACTCAATGTCGTCATCGAAGAGCAAGTCTTCAATTTCCTAATGTTCAAAGAAAAACTTCTCGCTCGGGCTCATCTACTCATCTACAGTTTCCAGAGGCTAAATACTACTCGCTAACACAAGATCTATGAAGATAGAAACATAATCGAACACATACGTCGTCCACGGACACCGCATCCTCGGTCACCCGCGAGGCCGATTCGGAGTGCCTCTGGGGATTGCGCAAGAGGAGGCAACTGCTTCTGTGGCACGACTGAATCAGGATGCCTAGGTCTACGGCGTTGCCGAATCAAACCTCCACGTCGCATCCATGGTCGTTGCAGCCTCGGTGACCCGCGCTAGAGAAGGGAACCTGGTCAAATCGCGAGATCTGACCTCCCGATGGTGCGGAATGGAAACAGTGGAGGGTTTGACTATATCGGGACGTTATAGGTGGCGACTGAAAAAGACGACAGGAGATAGCGGCAACAGCGAAGGCGAAAGCACGAAGGGAAAAAATTCAGCTAAGGGTTTCCACGCGAAAGAAGGGCATCAACGGCTTGGCTGTAAAACCTGGACATATTGCGGTGGGGAGAAGATTTTGGTGCGTGAAAAAATTTTAAGGGTTCGGATTTTTTACAGGATCTGTGCGCACCTGATTTTCTCACAGGGAAGGGAAGGAAGTTATTTCGGCGTTTTTATTGCTCGAGGTGCTGGAACGCAAACCTCTTCCAAAGGAAAAAAACAAGGGCCGAAGACATTCCCCACTCGCACTTGGCCGCCGCCGCCCCCGCCCCCATCGACGCCGTCCGGCCTGTCACCATGGCCGAGGACGCCCCCTCGTCTTCCAGCCGGAGGTTGGAGTCCATCCGCCGCCATCTCCTCCCTCGGCCGCCGTCCGTTCTTAGCCTGGTACGGCCGAACCTTCGTTGACTTTAGTCTGCCATCCCACTCAGTCCCTCTCCTAATAATCCCATAATTTTTTTTCTTGCTTAACCCGGTTCTTTTTTCTGAGCAGAATCCGTTAAGCGCCGCGCAGGCAGGACCGAACCCGGTGATCATCGGCGGAATGGTGTTGGACATCCACGCGAAGCCATCCGTGGCGCCACATCCTGGTACCACCGTACCTGGGATGGTAGACCACCCTTCTCGCTTTGAACACGCCACTCACTTTCGCAAGTTGTTAGCTGGGATCAACTGATAATTTTGCTGAGTACATGATAGGGCTATAAGCGTGTGACGTTTTGATCAGCCATGACCAGTAAGCCTAATTCCGTGGATCGTAAACTGTAGTTGTATTTGCTCCCTTGGATCGAGAAATGTAGGGGCCTCTTTGATTCAAAGGAATTTCATAGGAATTTTGGAGGATTTGAATCCCCGAGAATTTTTCCTGTGTTGGTTTTCTGATTTGTAGGATTGTATCTTACTATCCTATAGGAAAAAAAATCCTAAGGATTCCTTTGTACTGCATTTACCCAAAACTTGAGGGGATTTGAAAAGGTAGGAATTGAAAAAACATAGGATTGAGATGGCATGACATACTAAATCCTATAGGAATCGGAAACACAGGAACCTAGAAGTTCCTTGGTTGCGCCACAGGAAAAACGCAGTAATTTGTGTGAAGAAATAGGTGCATGGCATGGTTGCCATTGAAACAAAATAAAATTTCCATGAGGTTGTACCTAAGGGATTTTTCCTATGGAATTGCATGCAAAGGAGCCCATAAGAAATATTCATATGGTTTCCAATCCGACAGCCAAACAAGCTTTACGGGGAAAATCCCTAAGTAATAGAATACTCTAAAATTTCTATAAATTTTCTGTGAATGGAACATGCCCTGAAAGAATCCTTTGGTTTCCCTGTGACACAATCAAACAAACCAAAATCCTGCAGGATTCGAATGGACATGACAAGGCAATCTTGCATTTTTCCAATTCCTGCTTTTTCATAATCCTGCGAATCAAGACTGAAACCCAGGATCAAAACAGCAAAGTGTGGAGACTTGCTCCACCGTTGCAGCACGTAAGGATTTGTGTGTACTGGCGGTCTTTTTCTTTAGAATCATATGACCCGAGTTTTCCAAATTAGTGAT
This sequence comes from Avena sativa, assembly GCA_916181665.1. Classification (NCBI taxonomy): domain Eukaryota; kingdom Viridiplantae; phylum Streptophyta; class Magnoliopsida; order Poales; family Poaceae; genus Avena; species Avena sativa. The sequence continues at coordinate 694,521,799 of OV702289.1, forward strand.
TTTTCTAACCAAATTTTCAAACAAAAATCGTTGATTTCACGAATTTTGGCAGAACTTTCACTGGTTTTATTCTTTTATCCTAATATGAGAGGGGTTGTCATTTGCAGATAATTTTACTCTAACTTAGTCCAGAGAAACAAAAGATGCCTTGGGCTGGCATTTATACCTGTTTGGTTAACCAATGCCCTGACCCAAGATTCCGGCAATACTTTTGAGTTGGCTGAAGCTGCTGGAATGATAACTGCTTCTTACGAGCTTTAGGCCCATTCTGAAAACTAAGAAACATTTTTCTAATATAAATGTGGAGAAATCTTTGTAAAGTGTTTTCACATGTTCAGTATCATGTGATGGATCCTGAAGTTGATAAAATAAAGACTAGAATCTCAGTTCTGTACTCTAGAATGATGTTATTGGATTGTTTTCGGGACAAAGGTAGGTTATAGATGTTTTTGTATTTTATTTATCTTCTGTTAGTAAAGGACTCCGTCTTTGTTCTTATATTTGAGTATAATTATTTTGAACACATATTGTTTCAATGTTGTTTGATACTTATGCATTTTATGCATCCTTAGGTTTGATGCATATAGCTTCTGAGATTTCACTAATTTTATCTGTATCATATAACAAGAAAAGTTTAAGTGGATACCATTTGATAATTTATTTGAACATTACAGGTTAAATACATTGGCGGGGGAGTAGCTAGAAATATTGCTGAGTGCATGGCTAAGCTTGGGACCCAACCACTCATAATTAGTGTTGTTGGAAATGATATGGCAGGTATTTTGTACTTATGTTGGCTAAGTTTTCTAATAACTGAGTTTACTCATGTTAGAATACTTTTTCGTTCCTGCTTTGACTGGAAACTTGCTCCAATACCTATCTTTTATTCTGAAGGGGATTTCCTATTGAAGTACTGGAGGTCAGCTGGACTATGTACAGATGGTGAGTGTGGAATTATCCATCTTTCGTATACATCAATGATTCTGTGCTAAAACAAAATTGTGTGGGCTTTTGATAACTGAAAAAACTGAAACTTTACTTGGATATAATGAGGTAAATAAATAGGTTTTAACTGTGTAAACTAACATGTCTTTGAGTTAAACTTGAGTGATAAGTAAAATGATTTATAGACCAGCCTGCTATTTGAAATAATTACATAGTGCTCCCTCAACTCTTTCTGAATAATGCTGTTCACTTCTCTTGGCCCCAATATGTTATTTTTATTTTCTGTATTTTATGTTAGGATAACTTAATAAAATAATAATTTTGTGAAACTACAGTTTACAAATTTGGTACAGCGATGTTTGGTAGTACTATGCTAGTGATGGCCGAATTGTAGAAAGTTACTGCATGGGTTCTAAAGCATCATTTTTGGAAACAATTGAGGGAGTAATATTTTGTAAAGAAAGCTCAGGTTGGACCCTTCAATTGTTAAGAAAGCATGTATTTTATAAATTTTTGTAAAATTCCTTTCCACCTCTATATAATATTTTTTTAATTGTCTGTTAGCAAACATTATCTCATAACAATTACATAGGAATACTGCAGGTTCATGATGTTGCAACCCCAGTAGTATCAAATGTATTTGATGGGAGTGGAGAATTAATTGCCGGCATCGCAAGTGTTCAAGCAGTTGTAAGAATTATGTAACACAGTGTATACTGCTTCCTTCACATTGAATACTCATGTGTGTCACTTACCACTATCTATATCCATTTTTCTTTTGGGCAGGAAACTTTTCTTACCCCCAACTGGATATATCAGTTTTCTCGCCATATCTCCACTGCACCTCTACTAATGCTTGATGCCAATTTATCTCCTCAGTCACTTCAAGCTGCTTGCAAAAGTAGGCTGTTACACTTATTATCTTGAAGCAAGGCTCATTCACTTATTAATTCTTTACTGTGCTGTAAGTTGGATAGAATAAATTTTACTTGACGTATCAGGTGGTAATTTTGGGAGCCCACAAATTCTGATTACTGGTGGTAACCCAAAATTCTCAGAAGTTTTGTGGAGTGTTTACTTATTTGTTGAAAAACGAAAATTAAAGAGAGAAATTCCATACGTAGCACAAGGGACGAATCCACGACCCCAATATATCCTAAGTTTGTCTTCTTACCACTATACAACCACATTAGTACTGAACTGAAGCTAGCTGATTTTTCCTCTACCTTCTTTCGAAGTTCAAAGTTCAAAACCTAAATCTAAATAAATTCCGGGCTAAGGAGGGGTCGTCAACAACTGATATCTTGGTCTTTCGGACACTCTCCTTGGTCTATAGTACCAATTATTGTCGGTGCTATTCTTTTAGTATCGTATTTTCTTGGATCAAAGCAGCTATAATGCTTTGTTTACCCATTCTACCCTGTAACACAATTCATTGCAAGCCCCGAGCTCTATTCCCGCATGCACTTTTGTTTAAAGGATATTCAGGTTTTGTTATCCTTCAATATAGCTACTTTAAATGCTTCTTAATCTGCATGCTCAAACAAAGTGCGCCCTGTAATGTGTAATGGAGGGAGTGCATTCTTATATGAAGGCATTATCTTTAGTATGCCTGTGAACCCCGACCTCCTTTCTTACCATATTTTTCAAGGAGCTTCCCTGAAAAGCTTAGCTTGAATGTCCTAATGATTGTCGATGCTATGCTTTTAGTATTGTATTTTCTTGGAGTAGGGTCGAAAGTTGATGATAAACCCTACTTTTTTCAGTAGCATATGAATCAGGGGTGCCCGTGTTATTTGAGCCTGTCTCGGTGGTAAAGAGTTCAAGAATTGCGCCGATCGCACAACATGTGAGTGCAAAGAATCACTGAGACTTAACTGAAAACCAACCCGAGTTGTAATCTTTCACTGGTTTTGAAGTTGGAGGGTTTCTTTTTGAAGTAGTTTTGAGGAGTCTGGGTCCAGGCTAGAGTTGGAGGGTTAAACGTTAAAGTTCTTCCTATTAATTTAAAGTTTTCTTGACAATTTTCTATGGTGATTCAGATAACTTGCACTTCCCCAAATGAGATTGAGCTTGTTGCCATGGCAAACGCGCTGTCTACTCCAGGGAAATATAATTTTGTCAAACTTGAGCAGTGCCACAACAAAACGGAAGCTGTAGATCATCTGTTTGAAATGCTCAGCCCAGCAATGTTTTTTCTTCTCGAAAAGGGCATCAAGCTTCTTCTGGTGACACTTGGCTTGAATGGTGTTTTCATATGTTGCAAAGAGCACATTGACATTATGAAGGATCAGCGAATGTGTCGCATGACGGCTCTCTCAGCTCAGCTACTTGAAAAATTGGAGGGATGCTTTCCACCCAGCGCACTTGTTAATTTGTCTAGAGAAGGCTCTTCCAGAACTTGTGTTTTTCATTTACCTGCAACAACTGCCTCAGTGATCAGCCTCACAGGCGCCGGCGATTGTTTGGTTGGTGGAGTGCTTTCATCTCTATGTGGAGGGTTGGATATTATGCAAAGTGTTGCAGTTGGGATTGCTACAGCAAAGGCATCCGTTGAATCTGAAGCTAACATACCTGCCATTTTTTCTGCCGCAAGCATTGCAGGTCTGTCACATAAATCTTTACCAGTTTCTTTGCTTTGTGGTTGGTGGGATTAGTTGCATATAAGTAGTGAGGCTATCTTTTGTGAAAATTTCCCTGTATTGTCAAAATTCCCTTGGGAGCAACAAGAGGTCAACACAAGTCCTGAATTTAAGTGCATTTGTGGAAGTAACAGTGGTATCTTAGCGGCCAGCTTTGCTCTCTGCGTACTTTTGCCTATCAAATGTTCAGCCATATTATTTGGCATGCAACTGTATTCTGTTGCCTTGTAGGTCAATATTGTTTTGCTCTTCACTTATGTTTTCATTTTTCTGTTACAACAAACTAATTATGGTTTCTTGTATGCAGATGAGGCAAGAAAGACATTACTATCTGCTAAGCAGATTTGGTGCCAATAAGAAGAGAGGAACACCCCAAGCATTCTGGTGTTATTTTATCCGAGTCTTTGGCATAGATATTTTTCTCATGTCAGAGTTGATTCTTGTTGCTCTGAACGGACACGTGCTCTTGGAATGACTCTTGAACCACGATACTGTCTGTCAAAAATGATTGTTTGTTCCTCGAGCTAGATTGTTCTGATGGATCCATGTTTGTGTTTTTATTCGTTCTGAATTCTGATTTATGCCCGTGTTCCTGTTTTTTTTCTAGGGCAGTATTAGAATGAGCTGAGCTGCTCATGAGACATGCTACTTGGAGATGAGTGGAGGCAGACGTGGTGGCGCCGGTGGAGCGCTATGACTGCCTGATGGGCGGGCGCGGGAGGGAGGAATTCGCCTCGTCCTCCCCCGCGTGCTCTTGATGGGGAGGGTCGACGGGAGTGCGGCGGTTGTTGGTGTTGGGTGTGGGCTCTGTCCGAGCAGACGGAGCTTGGTCGGTGCGAGTCTCGCCTTGGTTGGCCATGTCGATGAAGGAGTGGAAGGAAGCGCCTCAGCCTCCTACCCGGCGCGCTAAATGTTGGAGATTTGTGTCCACGAAGGAAATAGGGTATCTCACGATGAAGGATGTGTATCAAACTCTGGGGGCTGAACACACAAGCTTCAGAGGACACACACACGATAGAGGCATGGGGGAGCTTACCCAGGTTCCTACTTGTCTGTATTGCTTATATTGTTTGGCAAGGTTTAAAGTACTAGTGTGCTGATCAAGCAATCATATTTAGGGTTTGGAAGCTAGGGTTCCAAGGTAGACAAAGGAGAGGTCGGGATCAGATCTAGGGTTTCTTGTCCAAGAAGATATCTCTTCTATGGTTGTGGCTTTGCGCCTCTTATAGCTGTGCTGGTCCTCTTCCCCAAGTAATTGGCAGGAAGGGTTGCCACAATGCGACAAGAGAGGGTACAAACACACATGCTACTTTTGATCATGGACTTGGTCCATGGAAGATAAAACGTCGTATACGGCAGGTACATGGTTCCTGGTGATGACATCCTCCTTTGCTGCACCGCAACGCCCATGGTCTCCTTGCACCAAAGAGGTAAGTCTCGGGATTCTCTTTGGTGGCAACAGCTGGAAGCCACTCTTTGATTTTGGGAGTGGCACGTGCCACCTTTAGCACAGAGAGGAGGAAGCTTCCTCCTGCCGCGCTAGCTGTGGCGCAGCTTATCCATGGCGTCATGTTTTGACTAGTCGTAGAGACGTTGGTGTGCTTCGCGCCGCTCCCGTGCGAGGGTATCCTCGCGAGGGTTCTCCTTCCCTGAAGGAGGCTTCAGGGGATGCTGCCTCGCGAGGTCCTTGCCGCGCAAAGGGGGCTTCGCGAGATGTGTGGGGCTTCACTGGCCTTGCTGTCAGGACCTAGTAGCAGATCGGCCGTGATACCCTGGTTGCCACTAGATCTAGATTTGTAGTTCACTTCCATGGAAAGAAGAAGGCTAAGACTAATGATAATATGATCATAACCTTGAAAGCTAATTACTTTGGAGTGGGTGTTCCACTTTCAAATCCGAAACCAAAATGATCGTCATCTGGATCGAGCTAATTGACCAGAAGCGCTTTATGGGAGGCAACCCATGTAAAATAAAGTTTTTGAGTCTTTATGTCAGTTTTTATTTTAGTTTTATTTTTATTTTTTACTAAGTAGACTTCTCACTGCGTCTCTCGAGGCACGGTGGCCAAACAAAAACACTACACAAAATGGGCGCGGCCACCAAACAAAAACGCTACACAAAATGAAGAGCTCTGTGAATAATTAAAAAATGCATAGGTGAATAGTGTGGAGGCCATCACTACATGGTCGTAAGGCGAAAATGTAGTTTTTATCTTTAACGGTAAAAGCCTAGTTTTTGGACTTTTACTTAGACACTCAAGGAGGCCAAGGGGAAGACCAACAGATAGCTGACCTAACATGCACCTTTTAGTTTATAAGCTGGGTGAAACCACTCCAAACTGTTGAGGTGGTACTAAACATGTATCGGATAAAAACGGTTCACCTTACTCGATATATATTCTGTAGGTCGTGGTGATAAGGGGCAGATAATCATCCACCGATCATATCACGGACATGGAGCACACGCAAAATAGGCTAATATACAATTAAGTCGTAGCGTTATTTTCAAAAAATGGCATGTACGTGCATTTGATGTAGATCCCACACTTAAAGAGTTATTTGCAAAAGAACATCGTGTATGTGCGTACGATGTAGATTGAAGTTTGAAGACACATGGAATTGGATAATAAAACACAATACGGTTTTTCACGTCATTTTTTACAGAACAATTTGAAAAAAATCGTACAAAGAGATAGTTCGAAAATAATACAAACGTCGATAGCTGGTTAACGTAAGAGAGTATATATTTATTACACTATTATATTTTTTATAACTATAAAGAAAACAATGGACGAATGTATGTTAAGAAATTCTCCAATTTATTTATGTCGAAAACAAAGAGAACACAACTAAATAATAATTAAATCCTTGTCTATAGGGAAGAGAGCCTTCATTTTTAGATGTAGGTCGAGCACGGTGAGCAGGTGACCTCCAATGCCGCACCTATTAAGGCGTGGAGCTGGCCGCAAGTACACATTTCCTCCCTCTTAGATATGGGTTTGCTCAACTACACTGCTCCCGCTAGTAGAAAATGGGCCTTTGGTTCGGGCCACTAGTCCCGGCCGTGGCTGGGGCCGGGACTAATGGTTCGAACCAGACGGCCCGAGGAGGCCGAGGTACTTTGTCCCGGCCCGTAAGGGACCATTAGTCCCGGTTTGAGATACAAACCGGGACTAATGGGTCTGGGCACGCGCCCTGGCAGAACCATTAGTCCCGGTTTGTATCTCAAACCGGGACTAATGGTCTGGCCCTATATATATGCACCCAGCCCTCACTCTTTCCTGTTTTTTTCCTATGTGTGAGGTGGGTATAACTTTGTGCTAATTTTTTTCTCATATGCACTAGAGGTGTTCGGTAAAATGCCTGTTAGAGCGATGTCACTTGAGTTCACACAAGACAAAACATGATATGAGGTGCTAGAGCCACACTTAAGTTTTCTCATCTTTGTTTCCAGGTGTCCTAAAAGGTTAGCCACTATTTTCTCGTTTAGACCGCGCGGTACTAATTTGAGCATCGTGATTGCGTTTGATATATATGCATGGTTGTATGATGCAGATGAGCCATCCATGGATGTACGGTGACTGACGCTCTGACGCTTACAGAGTAGGCGTGCATTCTTTTCGCCTTGTGGCCGAGGTGAACAAGCGGCGGGATGGTTTTATGTGTTGTCCATGTGTTGAATGTCGAAATGAGCAGGCTCACACTTCCTCAAGAGTCATTCAGAGGCACCTGCTTCGGTCCGGTTTCATGTCCGGCTATAATGTTTGGACCAAGCACGAAGAAAGAGGGGTTATGATGGAAGACGGCGATGAAGAAGAGAACGATGATGACAACTACCGATCTATGTTCCCTGAATACGCTGATACCGCAATGGAAGACAATAAAGAAGAAGGGGGTGAAGAACGGGAACCAGATGAGCCCGCTGATGATCTTGGTCGGGTCATTTCTGATGCAAAGCGAGACTGCGACACAGAAAAGGAGAGGTTGCAGTTCGAGAAGATGTTACAGGACCACAACAAATTATTGTACCCAACTTGTGAAGATGGCCAGAAGAAGCTTGGTAGCACACTAGAATTGTTGAAGTGGAAGGCAGAGACCGGTGTGACTGACTCGGGATTTGAAAAGTTGCTGGTAATAATGAAGAAGCTGCTTCCAAGAAATAACGAATTACCCTCCAGTACGTATGAAGCAAAGAAGGTTATCTGCCCTCTAGGATTAGACGTGCAGAAGATACATGCATGCCCTAATGACTGCATCCTCTACCGCGGTGAGAAGTACGAGAATATGGATAAATGCCCGGTCTGCACTGCATTGCGATATAAGATCAGAAAAGATAACCCTGACGATGTTGAGGGAGAGCCACCCAGGAAGAGGGTTCCTGCCAAGGTGATGTGGTATGCTCCTATAATACCATGGTTGAAACGTTTGTGCATGAAGAGGAAATTCATTATGATGCCAGTGCTCATCCAAGGCCCGAAGCAACCCGGCAACGACATTGATGTATACCTAAGGCCATTAGTTGATGAACTTTTACAGTTGTGGGCCAAACCAGGTGTACGTGCGTGGGATGAGCACAAACAGCAGGAATTTGACCTACAAGCGTTGCTGTTCGTAACCATCAATGATTGTCCTGCTCTTATTAACATTTCAGGACAGACGAACAAAGGATACAATGCATGCACGCACTGTTTAGATGAGACTGAAAGTATATATCTAGATAAATGTAGTAAGAATGTGTACCCGTACAATCGTCGTTTTCTTTGTTGGGTCCGCAACATAGAAAACAAAAAATTTCCTACGATGAGAACTATACGCCAAGATCTATCTACTAGATACAGAGCAACAGGTAGACATACATCCATGGAGAACTTACCCTCGAAGACAACGAGCTTTGTTAACGAGTAGGAACTCGTGGTTGATGTAGTCGTACACTTGCCGATCTCAAGATCGTGAGGAAGTCCGAGCGCCGCAACTCAGCAGCGCATCCGCACTTGCACACACGTTCAAGCCACCGGACAACCTCCACCTCCTCGCTCCAGCGATCCAGCGGAAGCAGCAACTCCTTCCAGACGAAATGCCACCGGAAACATGTATCTCGCTAATCCGATACCATGGGGGAATAATTCTAGAGGGGTAGAGAGATCCTTCACAAGGAGGTGTGAGGATGAAGGAGGGAATGGGTGGCCTTTTATAGGAGGAGGGGGGTGCCCCCTCTCTCCATGGCCGGCGCATGGGGGGGTGACCCCTCACCTCCCCCATTCATGTGGTGGTAACTCCTCCACATTAAAATGCCTCTTCACATTCCCTTTTAAAGTCTCCACTTTAAATGCATTAAATTTCTCCAAATTTAATGCTCTCTCATTTAATAAAACTCTTTTATTAAATTTATTCAGAATTTTGTTAATTACTTTAATTAACAAACATTCACATATAGCCCCTTGCAATATTTCAATATCACATGCAGAACTACCGTTTGCAATTTCACCCGAAACAATTTCCGGTTTCTATTGAAACAATTCCTGCGCTTTGCAATTCTTTCGTCTGAAACATATGTGCTCCAAAATGGTGTCTGGTAACTCTTAAGTGGGCCACCCTACGGTTCGCGAATAATGCAGACATTCAACGATGACTCCTGTGATCGTGAGAACCTTTAACGCTTGTAACTAAATCCCTTTGTCTCTCAATATATTACATGTCCGAGATTCGATCATCGGTATCTCCATACCTAGTTTGATCTCGTTACCGACATGCACTCTTTTCTCGTTCCCGTGATATAACATTCTAGTGATCACATCACTTGCTTGCAAGCTATCCTAATGTGATATCACCGAGAGGGCCCAAAGTATATCTATCCGTCATCTGGATTGACAAATTCCACTCTTGATCCATGAGCCTCAACATAACACCTTCGTAGTACTAAACCCATCTTTATAGTCACCCTGTTACGGTGTGACGTTTGATGTTATCAAGATACTCTTCCGGTGTTAGCAATTAACATGATCTCATGGTCTAAGGATAAAGATTACTTCGTATGATGTTATAGCAATATAAACATAATGACTTGATCGTAATGCTATACTTCGGATGAATGTTCATCACATCATTTCACAAATGCTGTGACCTTGTTATTAACAACATCCAATGTCCATGATCAGGAAACCTTGATCATCTTGTTAATCAACAAGCTAGTCTATAAGAGAGGCATAACTAGGAACCCTTTTTGTTTATTAAACACACATGTATTGATGTTTCCTATCAATACAATTATAGCATGCAAAATAAACATCTATCATATACAAGGAATACATAATAACAACTTTATTATTGCCTCTCAGGGCATATTTCCTTCAGTCTCCCACTTGCACTAGAGACAATAGTTTATATAGTGATAAATCTAACACCCATGGAGTTCTGGTGTTGATCATGTTTTGCCCTAGGGAGTACTTTAGTCAACGGATCTGCTACATTCAGGTCCGTGTGTACTTTACAAATCTTTATATCTCCATCCTTGACATGCTCGCGGATGGAGTGAAACCGGTGCTTAATATGCTTGGAATTCTTGTGAGACCTTGGTTCCTTGGTGTTGGCTATGGCTCCATTATTGTCACAATAGATCACCATTGGGTCCAACGCACTAGGAACCACACCTAGTTCCGTTATGAACTCCTTCATCCAAACCTCTTCCTGCGCTGCTTCTGAAGCAGCAACATATTCCGCCTCCGTCGTTGATCCAGCCACCACAGGTTGTTTGGAGCTCCTCCAACTAACTGCTGCTCCGTTCAAGAGAAATACATATCCGGATTGAGACTTGGAGTCATCCGGATCAGTGTCAAAACTAGCATTAACATAACACTTAGCGACTAGCTCTTCTTCACCTCCGTATACAAGAAACATATCCTTAGTTCTTCCCAAGTACTTAAGGATATTCTTGACCGCTATCCAGTGTTCCGAACCTGGATCAGATTGGTACCTACTAGTCAAACTAATATCATGTGCCACATCCGGTCTTGTACATAGCATGGCATACATTATAGAGACTATGGCTGAGGCATAGGGGATCTTATCCATTATCTCTCTTTCTTCCGCCGTAGCCGGACTTTGAGTCTTACTCAATGCCTTGCCTTGCAACATAGGTAAGTACCCCTTCTTACTTCCGTCCATATTAAACTTCTTTAATATCTTATCAAGGTATGTACTCTGCGATAGCCCAATTAGGCATCTTGATCTATCTCTATAGATTTTAATGCCTAATATATATGAAGCTTGACCAAGGTCCTTCATCGAAAATTTGCTGTTTAGATAACTTTTAACACTGTTTAAAAGATCTATATCATTTCCAATCAATAATATGTCATCCACATATAATATTAGAAATGCCGCATTGCTCCCATTCACTTTCTTGTAAATACAAGCCTCTCCATAAGTTTGGACAAATCCAAACTCTTTGATCACCTCATCAAAGCGGAGATTCCAACTCTGGGATGCTTGCTTCAGTCCATAGATGGATCGCTGAAGTTTGCACACATTATCAGCATCCTTAGGATCGACAAAACCCTTAGGTTGTAACATATACAACTCTTCTTCAATATTACCATTGAGGAACGCAGTTTTGACATCCATCTGCCATATTTCATAATCGAAATATGTAGCAATTGCTAACATAATCCTAACCGACTTAAGCATCGCTACGAGAGAGAATGTCTCATCGTAGTCAACTCCTTGAATCTGTCGAAACCCCTTTGCGACAAGTCGAGCCTTATAGATGGTTACATTACCATCAACATCAGTTTTTCTTTTGAAAATCCATTTATTCTCAACGGCCTTTCGATCGTGAGGTAAGTCCACCAAGGTCCAAACCTGGTTTTCGTACATGGATTCCATCTCGGATTTCATGGCTTCTAGCCATTTGTTGGAATCAGGGTTCATCATCACTTCTTCATATGTCGCAGGGTCATCTATTTCATCAATCATGAAATTCATAACAGGATTGCCGTACAGTTCAGGAGCTGCACGTGTCCTGCTTGACCTGCGAGGTTTGGTAGTGTCCTCTTTCGGAGTTTCATGATCAATATCATTATCTCTCTCTTCATTAGGTGAAGTCAACTCCGAAACAACTTCTGGAGCTGCACTACTCGCCATTTCATGAAGAGAAGGTTCAATAACCTCTTCGAGTTCTACCTTCCAACTACTCACACCTTTCACGAGAAACTCCTTCTCAAGAAAGGATCCATTCTTGGCAACAAAGGCCTTGCCCTCGGATCTGTGATAGAAGGTATACCCAATCGTTTCCTTAGGTATCCTATGAAGACGCATTTTTCCGCTTTGGGTTCGAGTTTATCTGGTTGAAGTTTCTTCACATAAACATCGCATCCCCAAACTTTAAGAAATGACAGCTTAGTTTGTTTCCAAACCATAATTCATACGGTGTCTTTTCAACGGATTTAGATGGTGCCCTATTTAAAGTGAATGCATCGGTTTCCAGTGCATAACCCCAAAATGACAGTGGCAAGTCAGTCAGAGACATCATAGATCAAACCATATCCAATAAAGTACGATTACGACGTTCTGACACACCATTATGTTGTGGTGTTCCGGCAGGCGTGAGTTGTGAAACTATTCCACAGTCTTTCATATGTGTGCTAAACTCGTAACTAAGATACTCTCCTCCACGGTCGGACCGCAGAAATTTGATCTTTCTGTTACGATGATTTTCCACTTCATTCTGAAATTCTTTGAACTTTTCAAAAGTTTCAGACTTGTATTTCATCAAATAGATATACCCATATCTACTCAAATCATCCGTGAAAGTAACAAAATAACGATATCCACCTCGCACCGACACACTCATTGGTCCACACACATCAGTATGTATGATTTCCAATAAATCTGTCACCCATTCCATTGAACCGGAAAACGTTGTTCTAGTCATCTTGCCCATAAGGCATGGCTCACATGTATCAAATGATTCAAAATCAAGTGATTCCAAAAGTCCATCAGAATGGAGTTTCTTCATGCGTTTAACGCCAATATGACCTAGACGGCAGTGCCACATATATGTAGATATATCATTATCAAGTTTAATCCTTTTAGCATCAACATTATGAATATGCGTAATACTACTATCGAGATCCAACAGAAATAAACCATTCAACACAGGTGCATGACCATAAAAGATATTATTCATATAAATCGAACAACCATTGTTTTCAGACTTAAACGAATAACCACTTTGCATCAAACATGATCCGGATACAATGTTCATGCTCAGTGCAGGCACCAAATAACAATTATTCAGGTTTATAACTAATCCCGACGGCATATGGAGAGGCAGCGTTCTGACGGCGATCACTTCAACTCTTGATCCATTTCCGACCCGCATCGTGACCTCATCCCTTGCTAGTTGTCGCTTGTTCCGCAGCCCCTGAACCGAGTTACATATATTAGCAACGGATCACGTATCAAATACCCAGGTGCTACTGCGAGTACTAGTCAAGTACACATCAATAACATGTATATCACATATACCTTTGTTTGCCTTGCCGGCCTTCTTGTCTGCCAAATACTTGGGGCAGTTGCGCTTCCAATGGCCAGTCCCTTTGCAATAGTAGCACTCGGTGTCAGACTTAGGGCCAGCTCGGGGTTTCTTTTCAGGCGCGGCAACAGATTTGCCGCCCTTCTTTCCCTTCTGCTTGCCTTTCTTCTTGAAACCGGTGGTCTTATTGATCATCAACACTTGATGTTCTTTCCTAATCTCCACTTCTGTAGTCTTAAGCATTGACAGAAGCTCAGGAAGAGACTTCTTCATGCCCTGCATATTATAGTTCATCACAAAGCTCTTGTAGCTAGGTGGCAGAGATTGGAGAACACGATGTATGCCTAAGTCAATGGGAATCGTTATTCCCAAGGACACAAGCTTATCGGCGTACCCAGACATTTTGAGTACGTGCTCACTAACGGAGCTGTTTTCCTCCATCATGCAGCTAAAGAACTTTTTTGTAGCATTATAACTCTCTACGGCAGCATGGGTATCGAAAATCATTTTCAATTCTCCCATGGTATCAAAGGCATTGCCATTTTCGAAACGTTTTCGAAGTTCTGGCTCTAGCCCATACAGTATGCCGCAATGAACTAAGTTGTGGTCCTCCTGACGAGTTATATAGACATTCTTTTCCTCGTCAGGGGCATCAGGAGCTGGTGGGGGGGGGGGCCTAGCGGCGCATCTAGCACATATTGCTTTTGTTGAGCAGTGAGGAGAATCCTCAAATTCATAGCCCAGTTGGTGAAGTTGCTACCATTCGCAGCAAGTTTCTCTTTCTCCATGAACACATTGAAATTAAAAGCAGGTGGTGCCATCTACAACAGAATTTTTAAAGTATATTTAGACTAAGTTTATGATAGATTGAGTTCAACTAATCCAAATTACTAATGAACTCCCACTCAAAAACGACATCCCTCGTGTCCTTTTGGTGATTACATGAACCAAATCCACTACACCAAGTCCGATCATCACGTGAGTCGATGTAGCTTCAAAGGCGAGCATCTATATGGGCATCATATCAACTATATGACTCATGCTTAACCTTTCGGTCCGTGTTCTGAGGACATGTCTGTACATGCTAGGCTCGTCAAGTAAGAACCTTAGTATTTGCGTGTGTAAAACTGTCTTACACCCGTTGTATGAAAGCGTAGAGTTGAGAACACCCGATCATCACGTGATGCCTCAAAACACGATCCACAAAATGGTGCATACTTAAGTAAGAACACATTTTATCTTGATATCTAAATGAGGGATCATCTTATAATGCTACCAAAAGCGCCAAAACTAGCAATATAAGATGCTAATGTGTGAAGTGAGGTGATATGGTCCATGCATTTGATCTCTATCATTTGCATCATGGTATGATCTCTATCATTCCTTTGTGTGTAAGGCCAAGGCCTATGGAACTTACACGTTAAGTGAGTTGTAAGAGTATCTATCATACATCTACTTACAACAATACCATATCAAAACACTAGCCCAGCAACAATCTAAACTAGACGCCTCTAATTTATCAATTGCAAGTTTTACGTGGCTTAGGGCTTTCAGAGATAGAATCGGTCTAACCTATGAACATGAACCACAACGAGGATAACCAAGTTATTAGCAACTCGTTGTAAATTAGATATTGACTATAGTAGGAGAGACAGACACCCGCTAGCCACTTATGCAAAACTAGTTGCATGTCAATCGTGGAACCGGTCTCATGTACGATGACATGTAAGGTTGGTCCAGGCCGCTTCATCCCACTATGCCACCAATATCCAAAGTACATAGAAGATGCAATAACATGATCATCATCGCCCACATATAAACATATGTGTACTACCCGTGCAAAGCACCTACGCATAGATCAGGCTCTGATACCACTGTTGGGTCCGCAGCATAGAAAACAAAAAATTTCCTATGATGAGAACTATACGCCAAGATCTATCTACTAGATACAGAGCAACGGGTGGACATACATCCATGGAGAACTTACCCTCGAAGACAACGAGCTTTGTTAACGAGTAGGAACTCGTGGTTGATGTAGTCGTACACTTGCCGATCTCAAGATCGTGAGGAAGTCCGAGCGCCGCAACTCAGTAGCGCATCCGCACTCGCACACACGTTCAAGCCACCGGACAACCTCCACCTCCTCGCTCCAGCGATCCAGCGGAAGCAGCAACTCCTTCCAGACAAAATGCCACCGGAAACATGTATCTCGCTAATCCGATACCATGGGGAATAATTCTAGAGGGGGAGAGAGATCCTTCACAAGGAGGTGTGAGGATGAAGGAGGGAATGGGTGGCCTTTTATAGGAGGAGGGGGGGTGCCCCCTCTCTCCATGGCCGGCGCATGGGGGGGTGACCCCTCACCTCCCCCATTCATGTGGTGGTAACTCCTCCACATTAAAATGCCTCTTCACATTCCCTTTTAAAGTCTCCACTTTAAATGCATTAAATTTCTCCAAATTTAATGCTCTCTCATTTAATAAAACTCTTTTATTAAATTTATTCAGAATTTTGTTAATTACTTTAATTAACAAACATTCACATATAGACGCTTGCAATATTTCAATATCACATGCAGAACTACCGTCTGCAATTTCACCCGAAACAATTTCCGGTTTCTATTGAAACAATTCCTGCGCTTTGCAATTCTTTCGTTTGAAACATATGTGCTCCAAAATGGTGTCCGGTAACTCTTAAGTGTGCCACCCTACGGTTCGCGAATAATGCAGACATGATCGAGACCCTTTTCCGATCAATAATCAGCAGCGGGACCTGGAGATCCGTACTGACTCCTACACATTCAATGATGACTCCTGTGATCGTGAGAACCTTTAACGCTTGTAACTAAATCCTTTTGTCTCTCGATATATTACATGTCTGAGATTCGATCATCGGTATCTCCATACCTAGTTTGATCTCGTTACCGACATGCACTCTTTTCTCGTTCCCGTGATATAACATTCTAGTGATCACATCACTTGCTTGCTAGATATCCTAATGTGATATCACCGAGAGGGCCCAGAGTATATCTATCCGTCATCTGGATTGACAAATTACACTCTTGATCCATGAGCCTCAACATAACACCTTCGTAGTACTAAACCCATCTTTATAGTCACCCTGTTATGGTGTGACGTTTGATGTTATCAAGATACTCTTCCGGTGTTAGCAATTAACATGATCTCATGGTCTAAGGATAAAGATTACTTCGTATGATGTTATAGCAATATAAACATAATGACTTGATCGTAATGCTATACTTCGGATGAATGTTCATCACATCATTTCACAAATGCTGTGACCTTGTTATTAACAACATCCAATGTCCATGATCAGGAAACCTTGATCATCTTGTTAATCAACAAGCTAGTCTATAAGAGAGGCATAACTAGGAACCCTTTTTGTTTATTAAACACACATGTATTGATGTTTCCTATAAATACAATTATAGCATGCAAAATAAACATTTATCATATACAAGGAATACATAATAACAACTTTATTATTGCCTCTCAGGGCATATTTCCTTCATTCTTCCGCCAAGTCATCAATTAAGGAAGAAAGGCAAGCATTTCAATGGCAAGGGAGAAGCCCGGACGAAGCCTGTCCCCCGTACTGGTGTTGATGTATTTGGTATGGTCAAGGATTTGGATGTAATCTTTGGAAAGGGTCCTAGAGGACAACCTGTTCCGAAAGACGCCGACAGACACGCACCCATGTGGAAGAAGAAATCTATATTTTGGGAGTTACCCTATTGGAAAGTGCACGAGGTCCACTCTGCAATCAACGTGATGCACCTAATGAAGAATCTTTGCGTGAATATTCTAGGCTTCCTGGGCTTGTATGGGAAGTCAAAAGATACCCAGGCAGCACGGGAGGAGCAGCAACATCATAAAGGACGAGACGGCAAGCATCCAGGGCAGTTTCAAGGGCTTGCCAGCTACGCTCGTACCAAAGAAGAGAAGGAAATCTTTTTTGAAGCCCTTTTCAGTATCAAGGTCCCGTCTGGCTTCTCGTCGAATATAAAGGGAATAGTAAATATGAAAGAGAAAAAATTTCAAAACCTAAAGTCTCATGACTGCCACATGCTTATGACGCAATTGCTTACGGTTGCATTGAGGGGAATTCTACCAGAAAATGTTCGACTAGCCATTGTGAAGGTATGTGCATTCCTCAATGCAATTTCTCAGAAGGTAATCGATCAAGAAAGTCTATCAGGTTTACATATTGATGTGGTCCAATGTCTGGTTAGCTTCGAGTTGTTGTTCCTGCCATCCTTCTTCAATATTATGACGCACCTCCTAGTTCACCTAGTCGAAGAGATTAGAATTCTCGGTCCTATGTTTCTACACAATATGTTCCCCTTCGAGAGGTTCATGGGAGTCTTAAAGAAATATGTTCATAACCGTGCTAGGCTAGAAGGAAGCATCTCCAAGGACTATGGAACAGAGGAGGTCATTGAGTTTTGTGTTGACTTTCTTCCTGACCTTAAGCCGATTGGTGTTCCTGAATCTCGATATGAGGGGAGGCTGACTGGAAAAGGCATACTAGGAAGGAAATCAGTGGTATGTAGGGACGGGAATCCTTTCACTCAAGCACACTACACAGTTCTACACAACTCCACCGTGGTGGCTCCGTATATCGAGAAACACAAGAATATTCTACGCTCCGAAAACCCGGGGAAGCCTGACACCTTGATTAAAGGGGAACACGAGAAGAATTTCGGCAGTTGGTTGCAGACACATCTCATGAATAACACCACTGTTGGAGATCAGTTGTACTTGTTGGCCAGGTTACCATCTTCGACTATATGTACTTTCCAAGGGTACGAGATAAATGGGAATATATTTTACACGATGGCCCAAGATAAAAAGAGCACCAACCAAAACAATGGTGTCCACTTTGATGCAACAGATGAAAATGGGCAGAAGGACACATATTATGGGTACATAGAGGAGATATGGGAACTGGACTATGGACCTACTTTCAAGGTCCCTTTGTTTCGGTGCAAATGGGTCAAGCTGACAGGAGAAGGGGTACATGTAGACCAAAAGTACGGCATGACAATAGTGGATCTCAACAATCTTGCGTACATGGATGAACCATTCGTCCTAGCCAATGATGTGGCTTAGGTTTTCTATGTGAAGGACATGTCTACCAAACCAAGAAAAAGGAAAGATAACCAAAAGAATAGAGAATACGATGAGCCAAAGCGCCACATAGTTCTTTCAGGGAAAAGAAACATCGTGTGAGTGGTTGACAAGACAGACATGTCAGAAGATTACAATAAGTTTCATGAAATTCCGCCATTCAAAGTGAAAACTGGCCCAAGCATCATGTTAAATGATGAAGATTCTCCATGGCTACGGTGCAGAAGAAAACTACAACACTAGATGTTGGTGATGTGTAATAATGTATTAATTAAACCTTTTATTTGAGACATAAATCTATGTAATGTATTAAACCTTTTATTTGAGACATAAATCTAGGGAATGTGTGGATGTGTGGATGTGTGGATATGTGTGTAAGAGTGGTGCAAGGTTGGTAGGTGCCATGTGTAGGCCCCAGGTGTGACCCCCTTCTCGGACAGGCGTTAACACTTAGTGAAATCCTGGATCTGTACGTGAAAACTCCCGCCGCGGGACAACCGGGGCCTAAAATGTGGCAAAGTTGGCCCAACATTTGCTCTCCATGTACAAATGTCCTAAACAAACCAAAACAAATAGAAAGGTCCACCGCGCTACCATCGTATGGAGAAAGCTATAGGGGTAGACGATCCGGGGCCCCCGGTCTAGGGTTTCGCCGGAGGAAGACCACCGGAGCATCGGAATCACATGAAAACTTGTATGTGCCCCTACGATATGTGAGAGTGGTTCAAGGTTGGTAGGTGCCATGTGTAGGCCCCAGGTGTGACCCCCTTCTCGGACATGCGTTAACACTTAGTGAAATCCAGGATCTGTACGTGGAAACTCCCGCCGCGGGACAACCGGGGCCTAGAATGTGGCAAAGTTGGCCCAACATTTGCTCTCCATGTATATATGTCCTAAACAAACCAAAACAAATAGAAAGGTCCACCGTGCTACCCTCGTACGGAGAAAGCTATAGGGGTAGACGATCCGGGGCCCCCGGTCTAGGGTTTCGCCGGAGGAAGACAACCGGAGCGTCAGAATCACATAAAAACTTGCATGTGCCCCTAGGATATGTGTGTGAGAGTGGTGAAAGGTTGGTAGGTGCCATGTGTAGGCCCCAGGTGTGACCCCCTTCCCGGACATGCGTTAACACTTAGTGAAATCCTAGATCTGTATGTGGAAACTACCGCCGCGGGACAACCGGGGCCTAGAATGTGGCAAAGTTGGCCCAACATTTGCTCTCCATGTACATATGTCCTAAACAAACCAAAACAAATAGAAAGGTCCATCGCGCTACCCTTGTAGGGAGAAAGCTATAGGGGTAGACGATCCGGGGCCCCCGGTCTAGGGTTTCGCTGGAGGAAGATCACCGGAGCGTCAGAATCACATGAAAACTAGCATGTGACCCTAGGATATGTGTGTGAGAGTGGTGCAAGGTTGGTAGGTTCCATGTGTAGGCCCCAGGCATGACCCCCTTCTCGGACATGCGTTAACACATAGTGAAATCCTGGATCTGTACGTGGAAACTCCCGCCGCGGGACAATCGGGGCCTAGAATGTGGCAAAGTTGGCCCAACATTTTCTCTCCATGTACATATGTCCTAAACAAACCAAAACAAATAGAAAGGTCCACCGTGCTACCCTTATATGGAGAAAGCTATATCGGTAGACGATCCGAGGCCCCCCGTCTAGGGTTTCGCCGGAGGAAGACCACCAGAGCATCGGAATCACATGAAAACTTGCATGTGCCCCTAGGATATGTGTGTGAGAGTGGTGCAAGGTTGGTAGGTGCAATGTGTAGGCCCCAGGTGTGACCCCTTCCCTGACATGCGTTTACACTTAGTGAAATCCTGGATCTGTACGTGGAAACTCCCGCCGCGGGTCAACCGGGGCCTAAAATGTGGCAAAGTTGGCCCAACATTTGCTCTCCATGTACATATGTCCTAAACAAACCAAAACAAATAGAAAGGTCCACCCTGCTAGCCTCGTACGGAGAAACCTATAGGGGTAGACGATCCGGGGCCCCCGGTCTATGGTTTCACCGGAGGAAGACCACCGGAGCGTCGGAATCACATGAAAACTTGCATGTGCCCCTAGGATATGTGTGTGAGAGTGGTGCAAGGTTGGTAGGTGCCATGTGTAGGCCCCAGGTGTGACCCCCTTCTCGGACATGCGTTAACACTTAGTGAAATCCTGGATCTGTACGTGGAAACTCCCGCCGCGGGACAACCGAGGCCTAGAATGTGGCACAGTTGCCCAACATTTGCTCTCCATGTATATATGTCCTAAACATACCAAAACAAATAGAAAGGTCCACCACACTACCCTCGTACGGAGAAAGCTATAGGGGTAGACGATCCGGGGCCCCCGGTCTAGGGTTTCGCCGGAGGAAGACAACCGGAGCGTCAGAATCACATAAAAACTTGCATGTGCCCCTAGGATATGTGTGTGAGAGTGGTGAAAGGTTGGTAGGTGCCATGTGTAGGCCCCAGGTGTGACCCCCTTCCCGGACATGCGTTAACACTTAGTGAAATCCTGGATCTGTATGTGGAAACTACCGCCGCGGGACAACCGGGGCCTAGAATGTGGCAAAGTTGGCCCAACATTTGCTCTCCATGTACATATGTCCTAAACAAACCAAAACAAATAGAAAGGTCCATCGCGCTACCCTTGTAGGGAGAAAGCTATAGGGGTAGACGATCCGGGGCCCCCGGTCTAGGGTTTCGCTGGAGGAAGACCACCGGAGCGTCAGAATCACATGAAAACTAGCATGTGACCCTAGGATATGTGTGTGAGAGTGGTGCAAGGTTGGTAGGTTCCATGTGTAGGCCCCAGGCATGACCCCCTTCTCGGACATGCGTTAACACATAGTGAAATCCTGGATCTGTACGTGGAAACTCCCGCCGCGGGACAATCGGGGCCTAGAATGTGGCAAAGTTGGCCCAACATTTTCTCTCCATGTACATATGTCCTAAACAAACCAAAACAAATAGAAAGGTCCACCTTGCTACCCTTATATGGAGAAAGCTATATCGGTAGACGATCCGAGGCCCCCCGTCTAGGGTTTCGCCGGAGGAAGACCACCAGAGCATCGGAATCACATGAAAACTTGCATGTGCCCCTAGGATATGTGTGTGAGAGTGGTGCAAGGTTGGTAGGTGCAATGTGTAGGCCCCAGGTGTGACCCCTTCCCTGACATGCGTTTACACTTAGTGAAATCCTGGATCTGTACGTGGAAACTCCCGCCGCGGGTCAACCGGGGCCTAAAATGTGGCAAAGTTGGCCCAACATTTGCTCTCCATGTACATATGTCCTAAACAAACCAAAACAAATAGAAAGGTCCACCGCGCTACCCTCGTACGGAGAAAGCTATAGGGGTAGACGATCCGGTGCCCCTGGTCTAGGGTTTCGCCGGAGGAAGACCACCGGAGCGTCGGAATCACATGAAAACTTGCATGTGCCCCTATGATATGTGTGTGAGAGTGGTGCAAGGTTGGTAGGTGCCATGTGTAGGCCCCAAGAGTGACCCCCTTCTCGGACATGCGTTAACACTTAGTGAAATCCTGGATCTGTACGTGGAAACTGCTGCCGCGATACAACCGGGGCCTAGAATGTGGCAAAGTTGGCCCAACATTTTATATCCATGTACATATGTCCTAAACAAACCCAAACAAATATAAAGGTCCACCGTGCTACCCTCGTACGGAGAATGCTACAGGGGTAGACGATCGGGGGCCCCGGTCTAGGGTTTCGTCGGAGGAAGACCATCGGAGCTTCGAAATCACATGAAAACTTGCATGTGCCCCTAGGATATGTGTGTGAGAGTGGTGCAAGGTTGGTAGGTGCCATGTGTAGGCCCCAGGTGTGACCCCCTTCCCGGACATGCGTTAACACTTAGTGAAATCCTGGATCTGTACGTGGAAACTCCTTCCGCGGGACAACCGGGGCATAGAATGTGGAAAAGTTGGCCCAACATTTGCTCTCCATGTACATATGTCCTAAATAAACCAAAACAAATAGAAAGGTCCACCCTGCTACCCTCGTACGGAGAAAGCTATAGGGGTAGACGATCCGGGCCCCCGGTCTAGGGTTTCGCCGGAGGAAGACCACCGGAGCGTCGGAATCACATGAAAACTTGCATGTGCCCCTAGGATATGTGTGTGAGAGTGGTGCAAGGTTGGTAGGTGCCATGTGTAGGCCCCAGGCGTGACCCCCTTCTCGGACATGCGTTAACACTTAGTGAAATCCTGGATCTGTACGTGGAAACTGCCGCCGCGAGACAACCGGGGCCTAGAATGTGGCAAAGTTGGCTCAACATTTTATCTCCATGTACATATGTCCTAAACAAACACAAACAAATAGAAAGGTCCACCGTGCTACCCTCGTACGGAGAATGCTACAGGGGTAGACGATCCGGGGGCCCCGGTCTAGGGTTTCGCCGGTGGAAGACCATCAGAGCCTCGAAATCACATGAAAACTTGCATGTGCCCCTAGGATATGTGTGTGAGAGTGGTGCAAGGTTGGTAGGTGCCATGTGTAGTCCCCAGGTGTGACCCCCTTTCCGGACATGCGTTAACACTTAGTGAAATCCTGATTCTGTACGTGGAAACTCCCGCCGCGGGACAACCGGGGCCTAGAATATGGCAAAGTTGGCACAACATTTGCTCTCCATGTACATATGTCCTAAACAAACCAAAACAAATAGAAAGGTCCACCCTGCTACCCTCGTACGGAGAAAGCTATAGGGGTAGACGATCCAGGCCCCCGGTCTAGGGTTTCGCCGGAGGAAGACCACCGGAGCGTCGGAATCACATGAAAACTTGCATGTGCCCCTAGGATATGTGTGTGAGAGTGGTGCAAGGTTGGTAGGTGCCATGTGTAGGCCCCAGGTGTGACCCCCTTCCCGGACATGCCTTAACACTTAGTGAAATCCTGGGTCTGTATGTGGAAACTACCGCCGCGGGACAACCGGGGCCTAGAATGTGGCAAAGTTGGCCCAACATTTGCTCTCCATGTACATATGTCCTAAACAAACCAAAACAAATAGAAAGGTCCACCGCGCTACCCTCGTACGGAGAAAGCTATAGGGGTAGACAATCCGGGGCCCCCGGTCTAGGGTTTCGCCGGAGGAAGACCACCGGAGCATCAGAATCACATGAAAACTTGTATGTGCCCCTACGATATGTGAGAGTGGTTCAAGGTTGGTAGGTGCCATGTGTAGGCCCCAGGTGTGACCCCCTTCTCGGACATGCGTTAACACTTAGTGAAATCCAGGATCTGTACGTGGAAACTCCCGCCGCGGGACAACCGGGGCCTAGAATGTGGCAAAGTTGGCCCAACATTTGCTCTCCATGTATATATGTCCTAAACAAACCAAAACAAATAGAAAGGTCCACCGTGCTACCCTCGTACGGAGAAAGCTATAGGGGTAGACGATCCGGGGCCCCCGGTCTAGGGTTTCGCCGGAGGAAGACAACCGGAGCGTCAGAATCACATAAAAACTTGCATGTGCCCCTAGGATATGTGTGTGAGAGTGGTGAAAGGTTGGTAGGTGCCATGTGTAGGCCCCAGGTGTGACCCCCTTCCCGGACATGCGTTAACACTTAGTGAAATCCTAGATCTGTATGTGGAAACTACCGCCGCGGGACAACCGGGGCCTAGAATGTGGCAAAGTTGGCCCAACATTTGCTCTCCATGTACATATGTCCTAAACAAACCAAAACAAATAGAAAGGTCCATCGCGCTACCCTTGTAGGGAGAAAGCTATAGGGGTAGACGATCCGGGGCCCCCGGTCTAGGGTTTCGCTGGAGGAAGATCACCGGAGCGTCAGAATCACATGAAAACTAGCATGTGACCCTAGGATATGTGTGTGAGAGTGGTGCAAGGTTGGTAGGTTCCATGTGTAGGCCCCAGGCATGACCCCCTTCTCGGACATGCGTTAACACATAGTGAAATCCTGGATCTGTACGTGGAAACTCCCGCCGCGGGACAATCGGGGCCTAGAATGTGGCAAAGTTGGCCCAACATTTTCTCTCCATGTACATATGTCCTAAACAAACCAAAACAAATAGAAAGGTCCACCGTGCTACCCTTATATGGAGAAAGCTATATCGGTAGACGATCCGAGGCCCCCCGTCTAGGGTTTCGCCGGAGGAAGACCACCAGAGCATCGGAATCACATGAAAACTTGCATGTGCCCCTAGGATATGTGTGTGAGAGTGGTGCAAGGTTGGTAGGTGCAATGTGTAGGCCCCAGGTGTGACCCCTTCCCTGACATGCGTTTACACTTAGTGAAATCCTGGATCTGTACGTGGAAACTCCCGCCGCGGGTCAACCGGGGCCTAAAATGTGGCAAAGTTGGCCCAACATTTGCTCTCCATGTACATATGTCCTAAACAAACCAAAACAAATAGAAAGGTCCACCCTGCTAGCCTCGTACGGAGAAACCTATAGGGGTAGACGATCCGGGGCCCCCGGTCTATGGTTTCACCGGAGGAAGACCACCGGAGCGTCGGAATCACATGAAAACTTGCATGTGCCCCTAGGATATGTGTGTGAGAGTGGTGCAAGGTTGGTAGGTGCCATGTGTAGGCCCCAGGTGTGACCCCCTTCTCGGACATGCGTTAACACTTAGTGAAATCCTGGATCTGTACGTGGAAACTCCCGCCGCGGGACAACCGAGGCCTAGAATGTGGCACAGTTGCCCAACATTTGCTCTCCATGTATATATGTCCTAAACATACCAAAACAAATAGAAAGGTCCACCACACTACCCTCGTACGGAGAAAGCTATAGGGGTAGACGATCCGGGGCCCCCGGTCTAGGGTTTCGCCGGAGGAAGACAACCGGAGCGTCAGAATCACATAAAAACTTGCATGTGCCCCTAGGATATGTGTGTGAGAGTGGTGAAAGGTTGGTAGGTGCCATGTGTAGGCCCCAGGTGTGACCCCCTTCCCGGACATGCGTTAACACTTAGTGAAATCCTGGATCTGTATGTGGAAACTACCGCCGCGGGACAACCGGGGCCTAGAATGTGGCAAAGTTGGCCCAACATTTGCTCTCCATGTACATATGTCCTAAACAAACCAAAACAAATAGAAAGGTCCATCGCGCTACCCTTGTAGGGAGAAAGCTATAGGGGTAGACGATCCGGGGCCCCCGGTCTAGGGTTTCGCTGGAGGAAGACCACCGGAGCGTCAGAATCACATGAAAACTAGCATGTGACCCTAGGATATGTGTGTGAGAGTGGTGCAAGGTTGGTAGGTTCCATGTGTAGGCCCCAGGCATGACCCCCTTCTCGGACATGCGTTAACACATAGTGAAATCCTGGATCTGTACGTGGAAACTCCCGCCGCGGGACAATCGGGGCCTAGAATGTGGCAAAGTTGGCCCAACATTTTCTCTCCATGTACATATGTCCTAAACAAACCAAAACAAATAGAAAGGTCCACCTTGCTACCCTTATATGGAGAAAGCTATATCGGTAGACGATCCGAGGCCCCCCGTCTAGGGTTTCGCCGGAGGAAGACCACCAGAGCATCGGAATCACATGAAAACTTGCATGTGCCCCTAGGATATGTGTGTGAGAGTGGTGCAAGGTTGGTAGGTGCAATGTGTAGGCCCCAGGTGTGACCCCTTCCCTGACATGCGTTTACACTTAGTGAAATCCTGGATCTGTACGTGGAAACTCCCGCCGCGGGTCAACCGGGGCCTAAAATGTGGCAAAGTTGGCCCAACATTTGCTCTCCATGTACATATGTCCTAAACAAACCAAAACAAATAGAAAGGTCCACCGCGCTACCCTCGTACGGAGAAAGCTATAGGGGTAGACGATCCGGTGCCCCTGGTCTAGGGTTTCGCCGGAGGAAGACCACCGGAGCGTCGGAATCACATGAAAACTTGCATGTGCCCCTATGATATGTGTGTGAGAGTGGTGCAAGGTTGGTAGGTGCCATGTGTAGGCCCCAAGAGTGACCCCCTTCTCGGACATGCGTTAACACTTAGTGAAATCCTGGATCTGTACGTGGAAACTGCTGCCGCGATACAACCGGGGCCTAGAATGTGGCAAAGTTGGCCCAACATTTTATATCCATGTACATATGTCCTAAACAAACCCAAACAAATATAAAGGTCCACCGTGCTACCCTCGTACGGAGAATGCTACAGGGGTAGACGATCGGGGGCCCCGGTCTAGGGTTTCGTCGGAGGAAGACCATCGGAGCTTCGAAATCACATGAAAACTTGCATGTGCCCCTAGGATATGTGTGTGAGAGTGGTGCAAGGTTGGTAGGTGCCATGTGTAGGCCCCAGGTGTGACCCCCTTCCCGGACATGCGTTAACACTTAGTGAAATCCTGGATCTGTACGTGGAAACTCCTTCCGCGGGACAACCGGGGCATAGAATGTGGAAAAGTTGGCCCAACATTTGCTCTCCATGTACATATGTCCTAAATAAACCAAAACAAATAGAAAGGTCCACCCTGCTACCCTCGTACGGAGAAAGCTATAGGGGTAGACGATCCGGGCCCCCGGTCTAGGGTTTCGCCGGAGGAAGACCACCGGAGCGTCGGAATCACATGAAAACTTGCATGTGCCCCTAGGATATGTGTGTGAGAGTGGTGCAAGGTTGGTAGGTGCCATGTGTAGGCCCCAGGCGTGACCCCCTTCTCGGACATGCGTTAACACTTAGTGAAATCCTGGATCTGTACGTGGAAACTGCCGCCGCGAGACAACCGGGGCCTAGAATGTGGCAAAGTTGGCTCAACATTTTATCTCCATGTACATATGTCCTAAACAAACACAAACAAATAGAAAGGTCCACCGTGCTACCCTCGTACGGAGAATGCTACAGGGGTAGACGATCCGGGGGCCCCGGTCTAGGGTTTCGCCGGTGGAAGACCATCAGAGCCTCGAAATCACATGAAAACTTGCATGTGCCCCTAGGATATGTGTGTGAGAGTGGTGCAAGGTTGGTAGGTGCCATGTGTAGTCCCCAGGTGTGACCCCCTTTCCGGACATGCGTTAACACTTAGTGAAATCCTGATTCTGTACGTGGAAACTCCCGCCGCGGGACAACCGGGGCCTAGAATATGGCAAAGTTGGCACAACATTTGCTCTCCATGTACATATGTCCTAAACAAACCAAAACAAATAGAAAGGTCCACCCTGCTACCCTCGTACGGAGAAAGCTATAGGGGTAGACGATCCAGGCCCCCGGTCTAGGGTTTCGCCGGAGGAAGACCACCGGAGCGTCGGAATCACATGAAAACTTGCATGTGCCCCTAGGATATGTGTGTGAGAGTGGTGCAAGGTTGGTAGGTGCCATGTGTAGGCCCCAGGTGTGACCCCCTTCCCGGACATGCCTTAACACTTAGTGAAATCCTGGGTCTGTATGTGGAAACTACCGCCGCGGGACAACCGGGGCCTAGAATGTGGCAAAGTTGGCCCAACATTTGCTCTCCATGTACATATGTCCTAAACAAACCAAAACAAATAGAAAGGTCCACCGCGCTACCCTCGTACGGAGAAAGCTATAGGGGTAGACAATCCGGGGCCCCCGGTCTAGGGTTTCGCCGGAGGAAGACCACCGGAGCATCAGAATCACACGAAAACTTGCATGTGACCCTAGGATATGTGTGTGAGAGTGGTGCAAGGTTGGTAGGTTCCATGTGTAGGCCCCAGGCGTGACCCCCTTCTCGGACATGCGTTAACACATAGTGAAATCCTGGATCTGTACGTGGAAACTCCCGCCGCGGGACAATCGGGGCCTAGAATGTGGCACAGGTGCCCAACATTTTCTCTCCATGTATATATGTCCTAAACAACCCAAAACAAATAGAAAGGTCCACCGCACTACCCTCGTACGGAGAAAGCTATAGGGGTAGACGATCCAAGGCCCCCCGTCTAGGGTTTCGCCGGAGGAAGACCACCAGAGCATCGGAATCACATGATAACTTGCATGTGCCCCTAGGATATGTGTGTGAGAGTGGTGCAAGGTTGGTAGGTGCAATGTGTAGGCCCCAGGTGTGACCCCTTCCCGGACATGCGTTTACACTTAGTGAAATCCTGGATCTGTACGTGGAAACTCCCGCCGCGGGACAACCGGGGCCTAGAATGTGGCAAAGTTGGACCAACATTTGCTCTCCATGTACATATGTCCTAAACAAACCAAAACAAATAGAAAGGTCCACCCTGCTACCCTCGTACGGAGAAAGCTATAGGGGTAGACGATCCGGGCCCCCGGTCTAGGGTTTCGCCGGAGGAAGACCACCGGAGCATCGGAATCACATGAAAACTTGCATGTGCCCCTAGGATATGTGTGTGAGAGTGGTGCAAGGTTGGTAGGTGCCATGTGTAGGCCCCAGGTGTGACCCCCTTCCCGGACATGCGTTAACACTTAGTGAAATCCTGGATCTGTATGTGGAAACTACCGCCGCGGGACAACCGGGGCCTAGAATGTGGCAAAGTTGGCCCAACATTTGCTCTCCATGTACATATGTCCTAAACAAACCAAAACAAATAGAAAGGTCCACCGCGCTACCCTCGTACGGAGAAAGCTATAGGGGTAGACGATCCGGGCCCCCGGTCTAGGGTTTCGCCAGAGGAAGACCACCGGAGCGTCGGGATCACATGAAAACTTGCATGTGCCCCTAGGATATGTGTGTGAGAGTGGTGCAAGGTTGGTAGGTTCCATGTGTAGGCCCCAGGCGTGACCCCCTTCTCGGACATGCGTTAACACATAGTGAAATCCTGGATCTGTATGTGGAAACTCCCGCCGTGGGACAACCGAGGCCTAGAATGTGGCAAAGTTGGCCCAACATTTTCTCTACATGTACATATGTCCTAAACAAACCAAAACAAATAGAAAGGTCCACCGCGCTACCCTTATACGGAGAAAGCTATATGGGTAGACGATCCGGGGCCCCGGTCTAGGGTTTCGCCGGAGGAAGACCACCAGAGCATCTGAATCACATGAAAACTTGCATGTGACCCTAGGATATGTGTGTGAGAGTGGTGCAAGGTTGGTAGGTGCAATGTGTAGGCCCTAGGTGTGACCCCTTCCCGGACATGCGTTTACACTTTGTGAAATCCTGGATCTGTACGTGGAAACTCCCGCCGCGGGACAACCGGGGCCTAAAATGTGGCAAAGTTGGCTAAAAATTTGCTCTCCATGTACATATGTCCTAAACAAACCAAAACAAATAGAAAGGTCCACCGTGCTACCCTCGTATGGAGAAAGCTATTGGGGTAGACAATCCGGTGCCCCCGGTCTAGGGTTTCACCGGAGGAAGACCACCGGAGTGTCGGAATCACATGACAACTTTCATGTGCCCCTAGGATATGTGTGTGCGAGTGGTGCAAGGTTGGTAGGTGCCATGTGTAGGCCCTAGGTGTGACCCCCTTCTCGGACATGCGTTAACACTTAGTGAAATCCTGGATCTGTACGTGGAAACTCCCGCCGCGGGACAACCGGGGCATAGAATGTGGCACAATTGCCCAACATTTGCTCTCCATGTACATATGTCATAAACAAACCAAAACAAATAGAAAGGTCCACCGCGCTACCCTCGTACGGAGAAAGCTATAGGGGTAGACGATCCGGTGCCCCCGGTCTAGGGTTTCGCCGGAGGAAGACCACCGGAGCGTCGAAATCACATGAAAACTTGCATGGGCCCCTATGATATGTGTGTGAGAGTGGTGCAAGGTTGGTAGGTGCCATGTGTAGGCCACAAGCGTGACCCCCTTCTCGGACATGCGTTAACACTTAGTGAAATCCTGGATCTGTACGTGGAAACTTCCGCCGCGAGACAACCGGGGCCTAGAATGTGGCAAAGTTGGCCCAACATTTTATCTCCATGTACATATGTCCTAAACAAACCCAAACAAATAGAAAGGTCCACCGTGTTACCCTCGTACGGAGAATGTTATAGGGGTAGACGATCCGGGGGCCCCGGTCTAGGGTTTCGCCGGAGGAAGACCATCGGAGCCTCGAAATCACATGAAAACTTGCATGTGCCCCTAGGATATGTGTGTGAGAGTGGTGCAAGGTTGGTAGGTGCCATGTGTAGGCCCCAGGTGTGACCCCCTTCCCGGACATGCGTTAACACTTAGTGAAATCCTGGATCTGTACGTGGAAACTCCCGCCGCGGGACAACCGGGAAATAGAATGTGGCAAAGTTGGCCCAACATTTGCTCTCCATGTACATATGTCCTAAACAAACCAAAACAAATAGAAAGGTCCACCCTGCTACCCTCGTACGGAGAAAGCTATAGGGGTAGACGATCCGGGCCCCCGGTCTAGGGTTTCGCCGGAGGAAGACCACCGGAGCATCGGAATCACATGAAAACTTGCATGTGCCCATAGGATATGTGTGTGAGAGTGGTGCAAGGTTGGTAGGTGCCATGTGTAGGCCCCAGGTGTGACCCCCTTCCCGGACATGCGTTAACACTTAGTGAAATCCTGGATCTGTATGTGGAAACTACCGCCGCGGGACAACCGGGGCCTAGAATGTAGCAAAGTTGGCCCAACATTTGCTCTCCATGTACATATGTCCTAAACAAACCAAAACAAATAGAAAGGTCCACCGCGCTACCCTCGTACGGAGAAAGCTATAGGGGTAGACAATCCAGGGCCCCCGGTCTAGGATTTCGCCGGAGGAAGACCACCGGAGCGTCGAAATCACATGAAAACTTGCATGCGCCCCTAGGATATGTCTGTGAGAGTGGTGCAAGGTTGGTAGGTGCCATGTGTAGGCCCCAGGTGTGACCCCCTTCCCGGACATGTGTTAACACTTAGTGAAATCCTGGATCTGTATGTGGAAACTCCCGCCGCGGGACAACCGGAGCCTAGAATGTGGCAAAGTTGGCCCAACATTTGCTCTCCATGTACATATGTCCTAAACAAACCAATACATATAGAAAGGTCCAGCACGCTACCCTCGTACGGAGAAAGCTATAGGGGTAGACGATCTGGGGCCCCCGGTCTAGGGTTTCGCCGGAGGAAGACCATTAGAGCGTTGGAATCACATGAAAACTTGCATGTGCCCCTAGGATATGTGTGTGAGAGTGGCGCAAGGTTGGTAGGTGCCATGTGTAGACCCTAGGTGTGACCCCCTTCCCGGACATGCGTTAACACTTAGTGAAATCCTGGATCTGTATGTGGAAACGCCTGCCGCAGGACAACCGGGGCCTAGAATGTGGCAAAGTTGGCCCAACATTTTCTCTCCATGTACATATGTCCTAAACAAACCAAAACAAATAGAAAAGTCCATTGTGATACCCTCGTACGGAGAAAGCTACAGGTGTAGACGATCCGGGGCCCCCGGTCTAGGGTTTCGCCGGAGGAAGTCCATCGGAACCTCGAATCACATGAAAACTTGCATGTGCCCCTAGGATATGTCTGTGAGAGTGGTACAAGGTTGGTAGGTGCCATGTGTAGGCCCTAGGTGTGACCCCCTTCTCGGACATGCGTTAACACTTAGTGAAATCCTGGATCTGTATGTGGAAACTCCCGCCGCGGGACAACCGGGGCATAGAATGTGGCACAATTGCCCAACATTTGCTCTCCATGTACATATGTCTTAAACAAACCAAAACAAATAGAAAGGTCCACCGCGCTACCCTCGTACGGAGAAAGCTATAGGGGTAGACGATCCGGTGCCCCCGGTCTAGGGTTTCGCCGGAGGAAGACCACCGGAGCATCGAAATCACATGAAAACTTGCATGTGCCCCTATGATATGTGTGTGAGAGTGGTGCAAGGTTGGTAGGTGCCATGTGTAGGCCCCAAGCGTGACCCCTTTCTCGGACATGCGTTAACACTTAGTGAAATCCTGGATCTGTACGTGGAAACTGCCGCCGCGAGACAACCGGGGCCTAGAATGTGGCAAAATTGGCCCAACATTTTATCTCCATGTACATATGTCCTAAACAAACCCAAACAAATAGAAAGGTCCACCGTGATACCCTCGTACGGAGAATGCTACAGGGGTAGACGATCCGGGGGCCCCGGTCTAGGGTTTCGCCGGAGGAAGACCATCGGAGCCTCGAAATCACATGAAAACTTGCATGTGCCCCTAGGATATGTGTGTGAGAGTGGTGCAAGGTTGGTAGGTGCCATGTGTAGGCCCTAGGTGTGACCCCCTTCCCGGACATGCGTTAACACTTAGTGAAATCCTGGATCTGTACGTGGAAACTCCTGCCACGGGACAACCGGGGCCTAGAATGTGGCAAAGTTGGCCCAACATTTGCTCTCCATGTAAATATGTCCTAAACAAACCAAAACAAATATAAAGGTACACCCTGCTACCCTCGTACGGAGAAAGCTATAGGGGTAGACGATCCGGGCCCCCGGTCTAGGGTTTCGCCGGAGGAAGCCACCGGAGCGTCGGAATCACATGAAAACTTGCATGTCCCCCTAGGATATGTGTGTGAGAGTGGTACAAGGTTGGTAGGTGCCATGTGTAGGCCCCAGGCGTGACCCCCTTCTCGGACATGCGTTAACACTTAGTGAAATCCTGGATCTGTACGTGGAAACTGCCGCCGCGAGACAACCGGGGCCTAGAATGTGGCAAAGTTGGCCCAACATTTTATCTCCATGTACATATGTCCTAAACAAACCCAAACAAATAGAAATGTCCACCGTGCTACCCTCGTACGGAGAATGCTACAGGGGTAGACGATCCGGGGGCCCCGGTCTAGGGTTTCGCCGGAGGAAGTCCATCGGAGCCTCGGAATCACATGAAAACTTGCATGTGCCCCTAGGATATGTGTGTGAGAGTGGTGCAAGGTTGGTAGGTGCCATGTGTAGGCCCCAGGTGTGACCCCCTTCCCGGACATGCGTTAACACTTAGTGAAATCCTGGATCTGTACGTGGAAACTCCTGCCGCGGGACAACCGGGGCCTAGAATGTGGCAAAGTTGGCCCAACATTTGCTCTCCATGTACAGATGTCCTAAACAAACCAAAACAAATAGAAAGGTCCATTGTGATACCCTCGTACGGAGAAAGCTACAGGGGTAGACGATCCGGGCCCCCGGTCTAGGGTTTCGCCGGAGGAAGACCACCGGAGCATCGGAATCACATGAAAACTTGCATGTGCCCCTAGGATATGTGTGTGAGAGTGGTGAAAGGTTGGTAGGTGCCATGTGTAGGCCCCAGGTGTGACCCCCTTCCCGGACATGCGTTAACACTTAGTGAAATCCTGGATCTGTATGTGGAAACTACCGCCGCGGGACAACCGGGGCCTAGAATGTGGCAAAGTTGGCCCAAAATTTGCTCTCCATGTACATATGTCCTAAACAAACCAAAACAAATAGAAAGGTCCACCGCGCTACCCTCGTACGGAGAAAGCTATAGGGGTAGACGATCCGAGGCCCCCCGTCTAGGGTTTCGCCGGAGGAAGACCACCGGAGCATCGGAATAACATGAAAACTTGCATGTGCCCCTAGGATATGTGTGTGAGAGTGGTGCAAGGTTGGTAGGTGCAATGTGTAGGCCCCAGGTGTGACCCCTTCCCGGACATGCGTTTACACTTAGTGAAATCCTGGATCTGTACGTGGAAACTCCCGCCGCGGGACAACCGGGGTCTAGAATGTGGCAAAGTTGGCCCAAAATTTTCTCTCCATGTACATATGTCCTAAACAAACCAAAACAAATAGAAAGGTCCACCGCGCTACCCTCGTACGGAGAAAGCTATAGGGGTAGACGATCCGGTGCCCCCGTTCTAGGGTTTCGCCGGAGGAAGACCACCGGAGCGTCGAAATCACATGAAAACTTGCATGTGCCCCTATGATATGTGTGTGGGAGTGGTGCAAGGTTGGTAGGTGCCATGTGTAGGCCACAAGCGTGACCCCCTTCTCGGACATGCGTTCACACTTAGTGAAATCCTGGATCTGTACGTGGAAACTGCCGCTGCGAGACAACCGGGGCCTAGAATGTGGCAAAGTTGGCCCAACATTTTATCTCCATGTACATATGTCCTAAACAAACCCAAACAAATAGAAAGGTCCACCGTGCTACCCTCGTACGGAGAATGTTACAGGGGTAGACGATCCGGGGGCCCCTGTCTAGGGTTTCGCCGCAGGAAGACCATCGGAGCCTCGAAATCACATGAAAACTTGCATGTGCCCCTAGGATATGTGTGTGAGAGTGGTGCAAGGTTGGTAGGTGCCATGTGTAGGCCCCAGGTGTGACCCCCTTCCCGGACATGCGTTAACACTTAGTGAAATCCTGGATCTGTACGTGGAAACTCCCGCCGCGGGACAACCGGGGAATAGAATGTGGCAAAGTTGGCCCAACATTTGCTCTCCATGTACATATGTCCTAAACAAACCAAAACAAATAGAAAGGTCCACCCTGCTACCCTCGTACGGAGAAAGCTATAGGGGTAGACGATCCGGGCCCCCGGTCTAGGGTTTCGCCGGAGGAAGACCACCGGAGCATCGGAATCACATGAAAACTTGCATGTGCCCCTAGGATATGTGTGTGAGAGTGGTGCAAGGTTGGTAGGTGCCATGTGTAGGCCCCAGGTGTGACCCCCTTCCCGGACATGCGTTAACACTTAGTGAAATCCTGGATCTGTATGTGGAAACTACCGCCGCGGGACAACCGGGGCCTAGAATGTAGCAAAGTTGGCCCAACATTTGCTCTCCATGTACATATGTCCTAAACAAACCAAAACAAATAGAAAGGTCCACCGCGCTACCCTCGTACGGAGAAAGCTATAGGGGTAGACAATCCAGGGCCCCCGGTCTAGGGTTTCGCCGGAGGAAGACCACCGGAGCGTCAGAATCACATGAAAACTTGCATGCGCCCCTAGGATATGTCTGTGAGAGTGGTGCAAGGTTGGTAGGTGCCATGTGTAGGCCCCATGTGTAGGCCCCAGGTGTGACCCCCTTCCCGGACATGTGTTAACACTTAGTGAAATCCTGGATCTGTATGTGGAAACTCCCGCCGCGGGACAACCGGGCACTAGAATGTGGCAAAGTTGGCCCAACATTTGCTCTCCATGTACATATGTCCTAAACAAACCAAAACATATAGAAAGGTCCAGCACGCTACCCTCATACGGAGAAAGCTATAGGGGTAGACGATCTGGGGCCCCCGGTCTAGGGTTTCACCGGAGGAAGACCATCAGAGCGTTGGAATCACATGAAAACTTGCATGTGCCCCTAGGATATGTGTGTGAGAGTGGCGCAAGGTTGGTAGGTGCCATGTGTAGACCCTAGGTGTGACCCCCTTCCCGGACATGCGTTAACACTTAGTGAAATCCTGGATCTGTATGTGGAAACGCCTGCCGCAGGACAACCGGGGCCTAGAATGTGGCAAAGTTGGCCCAACATTTTATCTCCATGTACATATGTCCTAAACAAACCAAAACAAATAGAAAGGTCCATTGTGATACCCTCGTACGGAGAAAGCTACAGGTGTAGACGATCCGGGGCCCCCGGTCTAGGGTTTCGCCGGAGGAAGTCCATCGGAACCTCGGAATCACATGAAAACTTGCATGTGCCCCTAGGATATGTCTGTGAGAGTGGTACAAGGTTGGTAGGTGCCATGTGTAGGCCCTAGGTGTGACCCCCTTCTCGGACATGCGTTAACACTTAGTGAAATCCTGGATCTGTACGTGGAAACTCCCGCCGCGGGACAACCGGGGAATAGAATGTGGCACAATTGCCCAACATTTGCTCTCCATGTACATATGTCTTAAACAAACCAAAACAAATAGAAAGGTCCACCGCGCTACCCTCGTACGGAGAAAGCTATAGGGGTAGACGATCCGGTGCCCCCGGTCTAGAGTTTCGCCGGAGGAAGACCACCGGAGCGTCGAAATCACATGAAAACTTGCATGTGCCCCTATGATATGTGTGTGAGAGTGGTTCAAGGTTGGTAGGTGCCATGTGTAGGCCCCAAGCATGACCCCTTTCTCGGACATGCGTTAACACTTAGTGAAATCCTGGATCTGTACGTGGAAACTGCCGCCGCGAGACAACCGGGGCCTAGAATGTGGCAAAGTTGGCCCAACATTTTATCTCCATGTACATATGTCCTAAACAAACCCAAAAAATAGAAAGGTCCACCGTGATACCCTCGTACGGAGAATGCTACAGGGGTAGACGATCCGGGGGCCCCGGTCTAGGGTTTCGCCGGAGGAAGACCATCGGAGCCTCGAAATCACATGAAAACTTGCATGTGCCCCTAGGATATGTGTGTGAGAGTGGTGCAAGGTTGGTAGGTGCCATGTGTAGGCCCTAGGTGTGACCCCCTTCCCGGACATGCGTTAACACTTAGTGAAATCCTGGATCTGTACGTGGAAACTCCTGCCGCGGGACAACCGGGGCCTAGAATGTGGCAAAGTTGGCCCAACATTTGCTCTCCATGTAAATATGTCCTAAACAAACCAAAACAAATATAAAGGTACACCCTGCTACCCTCATACGGAGAAAGCTATAGGGGTAGACGATCGGGGCCCCCGGTCTAGGGTTTCGCCGGAGGAAGACCACCGGAGCGTCGGAATCACATGAAAACTTGCATGTCCCCCTAGGATATGTGTGTGAGAGTGGTACAAGGTTGGTAGGTGCCATGTGTAGGCCCCAGGCGTGACCCCCTTCTCGGACATGCGTTAACACTTAGTGAAATCCTGGATCTGTACGTGGAAACTGCCGCCGCGAGACAACCAGGGCCTAGAATGTGGCAAAGTTGGCCCAACATTTTATCTCCATGTACATATGTCCTAAACAAACCCAAACAAATAGAAATGTCCACCGTGCTACCCTCGTACGGAGAATGCTACAGGGGTAGACGATCCGGGGGCCCCGGTCTAGGGTTTCGCCGGAGGAAGACCATCGGAGCCTCGGAATCACATGAAAACTTGCATGTGCCCCTAGGATATGTGTGTGAGAGTGGTGCAAGGTTGGTAGGTGCCATGTGTAGTCCCCAGGTGTGACCCCCTTCCCGGACATGCGTTAACACTTAGTGAAATCCTGGATCTGTACGTGGAAACTCCTGCCGCGGGACAACCGGGGCCTAGAATGTGGCAAAGTTGGACCAACATTTGCTCTCCATGTACAGATGTCCTAAACAAACCAAAACAAATAGAAAGGTCCATTGTGATACCCTCGTACGGAGAAAGCTATAGGGGTAGACGATCCGGGGCCCCCGGTCTAGGGTTTCACCGGAGGAAGTCCATCGGAACCTCGGAATCACATGAAAAATTGCATGTGCCCCTAGGATATGTGTGTGAGAGTGGTACAAGGTTGGTACGTGCCATGTGTAGGCCCTAGGCGTGACCCCCTTCTCGGACATGCGTTAACACTTAGTGAAATCCTGGATCTGTACGTGGAAACTGCCGCCGCGAGAAAACCGGGGCCTAGAATGTGGCAAAGTTGGCCCAACATTTTATCTCCATGTACATATGTCCTAAACAAACCCAAACAAATAGAAAGGTCCACCGTGATACCCTCGTACGGAGAATGCTACAGGGGTAGACGATCCGGGGGCCCCGGTCTAGGGTTTCGCCGGAGGAAGACCATCGGAGCCTCGAAATCACATGAAAACTTGCATGTGCCCCTAGGATATGTGTGTGAGAGTGGTGCAAGGTTGGTAGGTGCCATGTGTAGTCCCCAGGTGTGACCCCCTTCCCGGACATGCGTTAACACTTAGTGAAATCCTGGATCTGTACGTGGAAACTCCCGCCGCGGGACAACCGGGGCCTAGAATGTGGCAAAGTTGGCCCAACATTTGCTCTCCATGTACATATGTCCAAAACAAACCAAAACAAATAGAAAGGTCCACCCTGCTACCCTCGTACGGAGAAAGCTATAGGGGTAGACGATCCGGGCCCCCGGTCTAGGGTTTCGCCGGAGGAAGACCACCGGAGTGTCGGAATCACATGAAAACTTGCATGTGCCCCTAGGATATGTGTGTGAGAGTGGTGAAAGGTTGGTAGGTGCCATGTGTAGGCCCCAGGTGTGACCCCCTTCCCGGACATGCGTTAACACTTAGTGAAATCTTGGATCTGTATGTGGAAACTACCGCCGCGGGACAACCGGGGCCTAGAATGTGGCAAAGTTGGCCCAACATTTGATCTCCATGTACATATGTCCTAAACAAACCAAAACAAATAGAAAGGTACACCGCGCTACCCTCGTACGGAGAAAGCTATAGGGGTAGACAATCCGGGGCCCCCGGTCTAGGGTTTCGCCGGAGGAAGACCACCGGAGCGTCAGAATCACATGAAAACTTGCATGTGACCCTAGGATATGTGTGTGAGAGTGGTGCAAGGTTGGTAGGTTCCATGTGTAGGCCCCAGGCGTGACCCCCTTCTCGGACATGCGTTAACACATAGTGAAATCCTGGATCTGTACGTGGAAACTCCCGCCGCGGGACAATCGGGGCCTAGAATGTGGCACAGGTGCCCAACATTTTCTCTCCATGTATATATGTCCTAAACAACCCAAAACAAATAGAAAGGTCCACCGCACTACCCTCGTACGGAGAAAGCTATAGGAGTAGACGATCCGAGGCCCCCCGTCTAGGGTTTCGCCGGAGGAAGACCACCAGAGCATCGGAATCACATGAAAACTTGCATGTGCCCCTAGGATATGTGTGTGAGAGTGGTGCAAGGTTGGTAGGTGCAATGTGTAGGCCCCAGGTGTGACCCCTTCCCGGACATGCGTTTACACTTAGTGAAATCCTGGATCTGTACGTGGAAACTCCCGCCGCGGGACAACCGGGGCCTAGAATGTGGCAAAGTTGGCCCAACATTTGCTCTCCATGTACATATGTCCTAAACAAACCAAAACAAATAGAAATGTCCACCCTGCTACCCTCGTACGGAGAAAGCTATAGGGGTAGACGATCCGGGCCCCCGGTCTAGGGTTTCGCCGGAGGAAGACCACCGGAGCATCGGAATCACATGAAAACTTGCATGTGCCCCTAGGATATGTGTGTGAGAGTGGTGCAAGGTTGGTAGGTGCCATGTGTAGGCCCCAGGTGTGACCCCCTTCCCGGACATGCGTTAACACTTAGTGAAATCCTGGATCTGTACGTGGAAACTCCCGCCGCGGGACAATCGGGGCCTAGAATGTGGCACAGGTGCCCAACATTTTCTCTCCATGTATATATGTCCTAAACAACCCAAAACAAATAGAAAGGTCCACCGCACTACCCTCGTACGGAGAAAGCTATAGGGGTAGACGATCCGAGGCCCCCCGTCTAGGGTTTCGCCGGAGGAAGACCACCAGAGCATCGGAATAACATGAAAACTTGCATGTGCCCCTAGGATATGTGTGTGAGAGTGGTGCAAGGTTGGTAGGTGCAATGTGTAGGCCCCAGGTGTGACCCCTTCCCGGACATGCGTTTACACTTAGTGAAATCCTGGATCTGTACGTGGAAACTCCCGCCGCGGGACAACCGGGGTCTAGAATGTGGCAAAGTTGGCCCAAAATTTTCTCTCCATGTACATATGTCCTAAACAAACCAAAACAAATAGAAAGGTCCACCGCGCTACCCTCGTACGGAGAAAGCTATAGGGGTAGACAATCCGGGGCCCCCGGTCTAGGGTTTCGCCGGAGGAAGACCACCGGAGCGTCAGAATCACATGAAAACTTGCATGTGCCCCTAGGATATGTGTGTGAGAGTGGTGCAAGGTTGGTAGGTTCCATGTGTAGGCCCCAGGCGTGACCCCCTTCTCGGACATGCGTTAACACATAGTGAAATCCTGGATCTGTATGTGGAAACTCCCGCCGCGGGACAACCGAGGCCTAGAATGTGGCAAAGTTGGCCCAACATTTTCTCTCCAGGTACATATGTCCTAAAAAAACCAAAACAAATAGAAATGTCCACCGCGCTACCCTTATACGGAGAAAGCTATATGGGTAGACGATCCGGGGCCCCGGTCTAGGGTTTCGCCGGATGAAGACCACCAGAGCATCGGAATCACATGAAAACTTGCATGTGCCCCTAGGATATGTGTGTGAGAGTGGTGAAAGGTTGGTAGGGGCAATGTGTAGGCCCTAGGTGTGACCCCTTCCCGGACATGCGTTTACACTTAGTGAAATCCTGGATCTGTACGTGGAAACTCCCGCCGCGGGACAACCGGGGCCTAAAATGTGGCAAAGTTGGCCCAACATTTGCTCTCCATGTACATATGTCCTAAACAAACCAAAACAAATAGAAAGGTCCACCGTGCTACCCTCGTACGGAGAAAGCTATTGGGGTAGACAATCCGGTGCCCCCGGTCTAGGGTTTCACCGGAGGAAGACCACCGGAGTGTCGGAATCACATGACAACTTGCATGTGCCCCTAGGATATATGTGTGAGAGTGGTGCAAGGTTGGTAGGTGCCATGTGTAGGCCCTAGGTGTGACCCCCTTCTCGGACATGCGTTAACACTTAGTGAAATCCTGGATCTGTACGTGGAAACTCCCGCCGCGGGACAACCGGGGCCTAGAATGTGGCACAGTTGCCCAACATTTGCTCTCCATGTACATATGTCCTAAACAAACCAAAACAAATAGAAAGATCCACCGCGCTACCCTCGTACGGAGAAAGCTATAGGGGTAGACGATCCGATGCCCCCGGTCTAGGGTTTCGCCGGAGGAAGACCACCGGAGCGTCGAAATCACATGAAAACTTGCATGTGCCCCTATGATATGTGTGTGAGAGTGGTGCAAGGTTGGTAGGTGCCATGTGTAGGCCCCAAGCGTGACCCCCTTCTCGGACATGCGTTAACACATAGTGAAATCCTGGATCTGTACGTGGAAACTCCCGCCGCGGGACAATCGGGGCCTAGAATGTGGCACAGGTGCCCAACATTTTCTCTCCATGTATATATGTCCTAAACAACCCAAAACAAATAGAAAGGTCCACCGCACTACCCTCGTACGGAGAAAGCTATAGGGGTAGACGATCCGAGGCCCCCCGTCTAGGGTTTCGCCGGAGGAAGACCACCAGAGCATCGGAATCACATGAAAACTTGCATGTGCCCCTAGGATATGTGTGTGAGAGTGGTGCAAGGTTGGTAGGTGCAATGTGTAGGCCCCAGGTGTGACCCCTTCCCGGACATGCGTTTACACTTAGTGAAATCCTGGATCTGTACGTGGAAACTCCCGCCGCGGGACAACCGGGGCCTAGAATGTGGCAAAGTTGGCCCAACATTTGCTCTCCATGTACATATGTCCTAAACAAACCAAAACAAATAGAAATGTCCACCCTGCTACCCTCGTACGGAGAAAGCTATAGGGGTAGACGATCCGGGCCCCCGGTCTAGGGTTTCGCCGGAGGAAGACCACCGGAGCATCGGAATCACATGAAAACTTGCGTGTGCCCCTAGGATATGTGTGTGAGAGTGGTGCAAGGTTGGTAGGTGCCATGTGTAGGCCCCAGGTGTGACCCCCTTCCCGGACATGCGTTAACACTTAGTGAAATCCTGGATCTGTACGTGGAAACTCCCGCCGCGGGACAATCGGGGCCTAGAATGTGGCACAGGTGCCCAACATTTTCTCTCCATGTATATATGTCCTAAACAACCCAAAACAAATAGAAAGGTCCACCGCACTACCCTCGTACGGAGAAAGCTATAGGGGTAGACGATCCGAGGCCCCCCGTCTAGGGTTTCGCCGGAGGAAGACCACCGGAGCATCGGAATAACATGAAAACTTGCATGTGCCCCTAGGATATGTGTGTGAGAGTGGTGCAAGGTTGGTAGGTGCAATGTGTAGGCCCCAGGTGTGACCCCTTCCCGGACATGCGTTTACACTTAGTGAAATCCTGGATCTGTACGTGGAAACTCCCGCCGCGGGACAACCGGGGTCTAGAATGTGGCAAAGTTGGCCCAAAATTTTCTCTCCATGTACATATGTCCTAAACAAACCAAAACAAATAGAAAGGTCCACCGCGCTACCCTCGTACGGAGAAAGCTATAGGGGTAGACACTCTGGGGCCCCCGGTCTAGGGTTTCGCCGGAGGAAGACCACCGGAGCGTCAGAATCACATGAAAACTTGCATGTGACCCTAGGATATGTGTGTGAGAGTGGTGCAAGGTTGGTAGGTTCCATGTGTAGGCCCCAGGCGTGACCCCCTTCTCGGACATGCGTTAACACATAGTGAAATCCTGGATCTGTATGTGGAAACTCCCGTCGCGGGACAACCGAGGCCTAGAATGTGGCAAAGTTGGCC
Organism: Avena sativa; assembly: GCA_916181665.1. Classification (NCBI taxonomy): domain Eukaryota; kingdom Viridiplantae; phylum Streptophyta; class Magnoliopsida; order Poales; family Poaceae; genus Avena; species Avena sativa. The sequence goes on from OV702289.1 coordinate 694,564,221, forward strand.
CAACATTTTCTCTCCATGTACATATGTCCTAAAAAAACCAAGACAAATAGAAAGGTCCACCGCGCTACCCTTATACGGAGAAAGCTATATGGGTAGACGATCCGGGGCCCCGGTCTAGGGTTTCGCCGGAGGAAGACCACCAGAGCATCGGAATCACATGAAAACTTGCATGTGCCCCTAGGATATGTGTGTGAGAGTGGTGAAAGGTTGGTAGGGGCAATGTGTAGGCCCTAGGTGTGACCCCTTCCCGGACATGCGTTTACACTTAGTGAAATCCTGGATCTGTACGTGGAAACTCCCGCCGCGGGACAACCGGGGCCTAAAATGTGGCAAAGTTGGCCCAACATTTGCTCTCCATGTACATATGTCCTAAACAAACCAAAACAAATAGAAAGGTCCACCGTGCTACCCTCGTACGGAGAAAGCTATTGGGGTAGACAATCCGGTGCCCCCGGTCTAGGGTTTCACTGGAGGAAGACCACCGGAGTGTCGGAATCACATGACAACTTGCATGTGCCCCTAGGATATATGTGTGAGAGTGGTGCAAGGTTGGTAGGTGCCATGTGTAGGCCCTAGGTGTGACCCCCTTCTCGGACATGCGTTAACACTTAGTGAAATCCTGGATCTGTACGTGGAAACTCCCGCCGCGGGACAACCGGGGCCTAGAATGTGGCACAGTTGCCCAACATTTGCTCTCCATGTACATATGTCCTAAACAAACCAAAACAAATAGAAAGGTCCACCGCGCTACCCTCGTACGGAGAAAGCTATAGGGGTAGACGATCCGGTGCCCCCGGTCTAGGGTTTCGCCGGAGGAAGACCACCGGAGCGTCGAAATCACATGAAAACTTGCATGTGCCCCTATGATATGTGTGTGAGAGTGGTGCAAGGTTGGTAGGTGCAATGTGTAGGCCCCAAGCGTGACCCCCTTCTCGGACATGCGTTAACACATAGTGAAATCCTGGATCTGTACGTGGAAACTCCCGCCGCGGGACAATCGGGGCCTAGAATGTGGCACAGGTGCCCAACATTTTCTCTCCATGTATATATGTCCTAAACAACCCAAAACAAATAGAAAGGTCCACCGCACTACCCTCGTACGGAGAAAGCTATAGGGGTAGACGATCCGAGGCCCCCGTCTAGGGTTTCGCCGGAGGAAGACCACCAGAGCATCGGAATCACATGAAAACTTGCATGTGCCCCTAGGATATGTGTGTGAGAGTGGTGCAAGGTTGGTAGGTGCAATGTGTAGGCCCCAGGTGTGACCCCTTCCCGGACATGCGTTTACACTTAGTGAAATCCTGGATCTGTACGTGGAAACTCCCGCCGCGGGACAACCGGGGCCTAGAATGTGGCAAAGTTGGCCCAACATTTGCTCTCCATGTACATATGTCCTAAACAAACCAAAACAAATTGAAATGTCCACCCTGCTACCCTCGTACGGAGAAAGCTATAGGGGTAGACGATCCGGGCCCCCGGTCTAGGGTTTCGCCGGAGGAAGACCACCGGAGCATCGGAATCACATGAAAACTTGCATGTGCCCCTAGGATATGTGTGTGAGAGTGGTGCAAGGTTGGTAGGTGCCATGTGTAGGCCCCAGGTGTGACCCCCTTCCCGGACATGCGTTAACACTTAGTGAAATCCTGGATCTGTATGTGGAAACTACCGCCGCGGGAGAACCGGGGCCTAGAATGTGGCAAAGTTGGCCCAACAAGCTCTCCATGTACATATGTCCTAAACAAACCAAAACAAATAGAAAGGTCCACCGCGCTACCCTTGTACGGAGAAAGCTATAGGGGTAGACGATCCGGTGCCCCCGGTCTAGGGTTTCGCCGGAGGAAGACCACCGGAGTGTCGGAATCACATGAAAACTTGCATGTGCCCCTAGGATATGTATGTGAAAGTGGTGCAAGGTTGGTAGGTGCCATGTGTAGGCCCTAGGTGTGACCCCCTTCTTGGACATGCGTTAACACTTAGTGAAATCCTGGATCTGTACGTGGAAACTCCCGCCGCGAGACAACCGGGGCCTAGAATGTGGCAAAGTTGGCCGAACATTTTCTCTCTCCATGTACATATGTCCTAAACAAACCCAAACAAATAGAAAGGTCCACCGTGCTACCCTTGTATGGAGAAAGCTACAGGGGTAGACAATCCGGGGCCCCCGGTCTAGGGTTTCGCCGGAGGAAGACCATCGGAGCCTCGGAATCACATGAAAACTTGCATGTGCCCCTAGGATATGTGTGTGAGAGTGGTGCAAGGTTGGTAGGTGCCATGTGTAGGCCCCAGGGGTGACCCCCTTCCCGGACATGCGTTAACACTTAGTGAAATCCTGGATCTGTATGTGGAAACGCCTGCCGCAGGACAACCGGGGCCTAGAATGTGGCAAAGTTGGCCCAACATTTTCTCTCCATGTACATATGTCCTAAACAAACCAAAACAAATAGAAAGGTCCATTGTGATACCCTCGTACGGAGAAAGCTACAGGGGTAGACGATCCGGGGCCCCCGGTCTAGGGTTTCGCCGGAGGAAGTCCATCGGAACCTCGGAATCACATGAAAACTTGCATGTGCCCCTAGGATATGTGTGTGAGAGTGGTACAAGGTTGGTAGGTGCCATGTGTAGGCCCTAGGTGTGACCCCCTTCTCGGACATGCGTTAACACTTAGTGAAATCCTGGATCTGTACGTGGAAACTCCCGCCGCGGGACAATCGGGGTCTAGAATGTGGCAAAGTTGGCCCAAAATTTTCTCTCCATGTACATATGTCCTAAACAAACCAAAACAAATAGAAAGGTCCACCCTTCTACCCTCGTACGGAGAAAGCTATAGGGGTAGACGATCCGGGGCCCCCGGTCTATGGTTTCGCCGGAGGAAGACCATCGGAGCCTCGGAATCACATGAAAACTTGCATGTGCCCCTAGGATATGTGTGTGAGAGTGGTTCAAGTTTGGTAGGTGCCATGTGTAGGCCCCAGGTGTGACCCCCATCTCGGACATGCGTTAACACTTAGTGAAATCCTGGATCTGTACGTGGAAACTCCCGCCGCGGGACAACCGGGGCCTAGAATGTGGCAAAGTTGGCCCAACATTTGCTCTCCATGTACATATGTCCTAAACAAACGAAAACAAATAGAAAGGTCCACCGCGCTACCCTCGTACGGAGAAAGCTATAGGGATAGACGATCCGGGGCCCCCGGTCTAGGGTTTCGCCGGAGGAAGACCACCGGAGCGTCAGAATCACATGAAAACTTGCATGTGCCCCTAGGATATGTGTGTGAGAGTGGCGCAAGGTTGGTAGGTGCCATGTGTAGACCCTAGGTGTGACCCCCTTCCCGGACATGCGTTAACACTTAGTGAAATCCTGGATCTGTATGTGGAAACGCCTGCCGCGGGACAACTAGGGCCTAGAATGTGGCAAAGTTGGCCCAACATTTTCTCTCCATGTACATATGTCCTAAACAAACCAAAACAAATAGAAAGGTCCACCCTGCTACCCTCGTACGGAGAAAGCTATAGGGGTAGACGATCCGGACCCCCGGTCTAGGGTTTCGCCGGAGGAAGACCACCGGAGCGTCGGGATCACATGAAAACTTGCATGTGCCCCTAGGATATGTGTGTGAGAGTGGTCCAAGGTTGGTAGGTGCCATGTGTAGGCCCCAGGTGTGACCCCCTTCCCGGACATGCGTTAACACTTAGTGAAATCCTGGATCTGTATGTGGAAACTACCGCCGCGGGAGAACCGGGGCCTAGAATGTGGCAAAGTTGGCCCAACAAGCTCTCCATGTACATATGTCCTAAACAAACCAAAACAAATAGAAAGGTCCACCGCGCTACCCTCGTACGGAGAAAGCTATAGGGGTAGACGATCCGGGGCCCCCGGGCTAGGGTTTCGCCGGAGGAAGACCACCGGAGCGTCAGAATCACATGAAAACTTGCATGTGACCCTAGGATATGTGTGTGAGAGTGGTGCAAGGTTGGTAGGTTCCATGTGTAGGCCCCAGGCGTAACCCCCTTCTCGGACATGCGTTAGCACATAGTGAAATCCTGGATCTGTACGTGGAAACTCCCGCCGCGGGACAACCGGGGCCTAAAATGTGGCAAAGTTGGCCCAACATTTGCTATCCATGTACATATGTCCTAAACAAACCAAAACAAATAGAAAGGTCCACCGTGCTACCCTTATACGGAGAAAGCTATTGGGGTAGACAATCCGGTGGCCCCGGTCTAGGGTTTCACCGGAGGAAGACCACCGGAGCATCAGAATCACATGACAACTTGCATGTGCCCCTAGGATATATGTGTGAGAGTGGTGCAAGGTTGGTAGGTGCCATGTGTAGGCCCTAGGTGTGACCCCCTTCTCGGACATGCGTTAACACTTAGTGAAATCCTGGATCTGTACGTGGAAACTCCCGCCGCGGGACAACCGGGGCCTAGAATGTGGCACAGTTGCCCAACATTTGCTCTCCATGTACATATGTCCTAAACAAACCAAAACAAATAGAAAGGTCCACCGCGCTACCCTCGTACGGAGAAAGCTATAGGGGTAGACAATCCGGGGCCCCCGGTCTAGGGTTTCGCCGGAGGAAGACCACCGGAGTGTCGGAATCACATGAAAACTTGCATGTGCCCCTAGGATATGTGTGTGAAAGTGGTGCAAGGTTGGTAGGTGCCATGTGTAGGCCCTAGGTGTGACCCGCTTCTTGGACATGCGTTAACACTTAGTGAAATCCTGGATCTGTACGTGGAAACTCCCGCCGCGAGACAACCGGGGCCTAGAATGTGGCAAAGTTGGCCCAACATTTTCTCTCTCCATGTACATATGTCCTAAACAAACCCAAACAAATAGAAAGGTCCACCGTGCTACCCTTGTACGGAGAAAGCTACAGGGGTAGACGATCCGGGGCCCCCGGTCTAGGGTTTCACCGGAGGAAGACCATCGGAGCCTCGGAATCACATGAAAACTTGCATGTGCCCCTAGGATATGTGTGTGAGAGTGGTGCAAGGTTGGTAGGTGCCATGTGTAGGCCCCAGGGGTGACCCCCTTCCCGGACATGTGTTAACACTTAGTGAAATCCTGGATCTGTACGTGGAAACTCCCGCCGCGGGACAACCAGGGCCTAGAATGTGGCAAAGTTGGCCCAACATTTGCTCTCCATGTACATATGTCCTAAACAAACCAAAACATAGAAAGGTCCACCCTGCTACCCTCGTACGGAGAAAGCTATAGGGGTAGACGACCCGGGCCCCCGGTCTAGGGTTTCGCCGGAGGAAGACCACCGGAGCGTCGGGATCACATGAAAACTTGCATGTGCCCCTAGGATATGTGTGTGAGAGTGGTGCAAGGTTGGTAGGTGCCATGTGTAGGCCCCAGGTGTGACCCCCTTCCCGGACATGCGTTAACACTTAGTGAAATCCTGGATCTGTATGTGGAAACTACCGCCGCGGGACAACCGGGGCCTAGAATGTGGCAAAGTTGGCCCAACAAGCTCTCCATGTACATATGTCCTAAACAAACCAAAACAAATAGAAAGGTCCACCGCGCTACCCTCGTACGGAGAAAGCTATAGGGGTAGACGATCCGGGGCCCCTGGTCTAGGGTTTCGCCGGAGGAAGACCATCAGAGCGTTGGAATCACATGAAAACTTGCATGTGCCCCTAGGATATGTGTGTGAGAGTGGCGCAAGGTTGGTAGGTGCCATGTGTAGACCCTAGGTGTGACCCCCTTCCCGGACATGCGTTAACACTTAGTGAAATCCTGGATCTGTATGTGGAAACGCCCGCCGCGGGACAACCAGGGCCTAGAATGTGGCAAAGTTGGCCCAACATTTGCTCTCCATGCACATATGTCCTAAACAAACCAAAACAAATAGAAAGGTCCACCCTGCTACCCTCGTACGGAGAAAGCTATAGGGGTAGACGATCCGGGCCCCCGGTCTAGGGTTTCGCCGGAGGAAGACCACCGGAGCGTCGGGATCACATGAAAACTTGCATGTGCCCCTAGGATATGTGTGTGAGAGTGGTGCAAGGTTGGTAGGTGCCATGTGTAGGCCCCAGGTGTGACCCCCTTCCCGGACATGCGTTAACACTTAGTGAAATCCTGGATCTGTATGTGGAAACTACCGCCGCGGGACAACCGGGGCCTAGAATGTGGCAAAGTTGGCCCAACAAGCTCTCCATGTACATATGTCCTAAACAAACCAAAACAAATAGAAAGGTACACCGCGCTACCCTCGTACGGAGAAAGCTATAGGGGTAGACGATCCGGGGGCCCCGGTCTATGGTTTCGCCGGAGGAAGACCATCGGAGCCTCGGAATCACATGAAAACTTGCATGTGCCCCTAGGATATGTGTGTGAGAGTGGTTCAAGTTTGGTAGGTGCCATGTGTAGTCCCCAGGTGTGACCCCCTTCTCGGACATGCGTTAACACTTAGTGAAATCCTGGATCTGTACGTGGAAACTCCCGCCGCGGGACAACCGGGGCCTAGAATGTGGCAAAGTTGGCCCAAAATTTGCTCTCCATGTACATATGTCCTAAACAAACGAAAACAAATAGAAAGGTCCACCGCGCTACCCTCGTACGGAGAAAGCTATAGGGATAGACGATCCGGGGCCCCCGGTCTAGGGTTTCGTCGGAGGAAGACCACCGGAGCGTCAGAATCACATGAAAACTTGCATGTGACCCTAGGATATGAGTGTGAGAGTGGTGCAAGGTTGGTAGGTTCCATGTGTAGGCCCCAGGCGTAACCCCCTTCTCGGACATGCGTTAACACATAGTGAAATCCTGGATCTGTACGTGGAAACTCCCGCCGCGGGACAATCGGGGCCTAGAATGTGGCAAAGTTGGCCCAACATTTTCTCTCCATGTACATATGTCCTAAACAAACCAAAACAAATAGAAAGGTCCACCGCGCTACCCTTATACGGAGAAAGCTATATGGGTAGACGATCCGGGGCCCCCGGTCTAGGGTTTCGCCGGAGGAAGACCACCGGAGCATCGGAATCACATGAAAACTTGCATGTGCCCCTAGGATATGTGTCGAGAGTGGTGCAAGGTTGGTAGGTGCAATGTGTAGGCCCCAGGTGTGACCCCTTCCCGGACATGCGTTTACACTTAGTGAAATCCTGGATCTGTACGTGGAAACTCCCGCCGCGGGACTACCGGGGCCTAAAATGTGGCAAAGGTGGCCCAACATTTGCTCTCCATATACATATGTCCTAAACAAACCAAAACAAATAGAAAGGTCCACCGCGCTACCCTTGTACGGAGAAAGCTATAGGGGTAGACGATCCGGTGCCCCCGGTCTAGGGTTTCGCCGGAGGAAGACCACCGGAGTGTCGGAATCACATGAAAACTTGCATGTGCCCCTAGGATATGTGTGTGAAAGTGGTGCAAGGTTGGTAGGTGCCATGTGTAGGCCCTAGGTGTGACCCCCTTCTTGGACATGCGTTAACACTTAGTGGAATCCTGGATCTGTACGTGGAAACTCCCGCCGCGAGACAACCGGGGCCTAGAATGTGGCAAAGTTGGCCCAACATTTTCTCTCTCCATGTACATATGTCCTAAACAAACCCAAACAAATAGAAAGGTCCACCGCGCTACCCTCGTATGGAGAAAGCTATAGGGGTAGACGATCTGGGGCCCCCGGTCTAGGGTTTCGCCGGAGGAAGACCATCAGAGCGTTGGAATCACATGAAAACTTGCATGTGCCCCTAGGATATGTGTGTGAGAGTGGCGCAAGGTTGGTAGGTGCCATGTGTAGACCCTAGGTGTGACCCCCTTCCCGGACATGTGTTAACACTTAGTCAAATCCTGGATCTGTACGTGGAAACTCCCGCCGCGGGACAACCAGGGCCTAGAATGTGGCAAAGTTGGCCCAACATTTGCTCTCCATGTACATATGTCCTTAACAAACCAAAACAAATAGAAAGGTCCACCGCGCTACCCTCGTACGGAGAAAGCTATAGGGGTAGACGATCCGGGCCCCCGGTCTAGGGTTTCGCCGGAGGAAGACCACCGGAGCGTCGGGATCACATGAAAACTTGCATGTGCCCCTAGGATATGTGTGTGAGAGTGGTGCAAGGTTGGTAGGTGCCATGTGTAGGCCCCAGGTGTGACCCCCTTCCCGGACATGCGTTAACACTTAGTGAAACCCTGGATCTGTATGTGGAAACTACCGCCGCGGGACAACCGGGGCCTAGAATGTGGCAAAGTTGGCCCAACAAGCTCTCCATGTACATATGTCCTAAACAAACCAAAACAAATAGAAAGGTCCACCGCGCTACCCTCGTACGGGGAAAGCTATAGGGGTAGACGATCCGGGGCCCCCGGTCTAGGGTTTCGCCGGAGGAAGACCATCAGAGCGTTGGAATCACATGAAAACTTGCATGTGCCCCTAGGATATGTGTGTGAGAGTGGCGCAAGGTTGGTAGGTGCCATGTGTAGACCCTAGGTGTGACCCCCTTCCCGGACATGTGTTAACACTTAGTCAAATCCTGGATCTGTACGTGGAAACTCCCGCCGCGGGACAACCAGGGCCTAGAATGTGGCAAAGTTGGCCCAACATTTGCTCTCCATGTACATATGTCCTAAACAAACCAAAACAAATAGAAAGGTCCACCGCGCTACCCTCGTACGGAGAAAGCTATAGGGGTAGACGATCCGGGCCCCCGGTCTAGGGTTTCGCCGGAGGAAGACCACCGGAGCGTCGGGATCACATGAAAACTTGCATGTGCCCCTAGGATATGTGTGTGAGAGTGGTGCAAGGTTGGTAGGTGCCATGTGTAGGCCCCAGGTGTGACCCCCTTCCCGGACATGCGTTAACACTTAGTGAAACCCTGGATCTGTATGTGGAAACTACCGCCGCGGGACAACCGGGGCCTAGAATGTGGCAAAGTTGGCCCAACAGGATCTCCATGTACATATGTCCTAAACAAACCAAAACAAATAGAAAGGTCCACCGCGCTACCCTCGTACGGAGAAAGCTATAGGGGTAGACGATCCGGGCCCCCGGTCTAGGGTTTCGCCGGAGGAAGACCATCAGAGCGTTGGAATCACATGAAAACTTGCATGTGCCCCTAGGATATGTGTGTGAGAGTGGCGCAAGGTTGGTAGGTGCCATGTGTAGACCCTAGGTGTGACCCCCTTCCCGGACATGCGTTAACACTTAGTGAAATCCTGGATCTGTATGTGGAAACGCCTGCCGCAGGACAACCGGGGCCTAGAATGTGGCAAAGTTGGCCCAACATTTTCTCTCCATGTACATATGTCCTAAACAAACCAAAACAAATAGAAAGGTCCATTGTGATACCCTCGTACGGAGAAAGCTACAGGGGTAGACGATCCGGGGCCCCCGGTCTAGGGTTTCGCCGGAGGAAGTCCATCGGAACCTCGGAACCACATGAAAACTTGCATGTGCCCCTAGGATATGTGTGTGAGAGTGGTACAAGGTTGGTAGGTGCCATGTGTAGGCCCTAGGTGTGACCCCCTTCTCGGACATGCCTTAACACTTAGTGAAATCCTGGATCTGTACGTGGAAACTCCCGCCGTGGGACAATCGGGGTCTAGAATGTGGCAAAGTTGGCCCAAAATTTTCTCTCCATGTAAATATGTCCTAAACAAACCAAAACAAATAGAAAGGTCCACCCTTCTACCCTCGTACGGAGAAAGCTATAGGGGTAGACGATCCGGGGCCCCCGGTCTATGGTTTCGCCGGAGGAAGACCATCGGAGCCTCGGAATCACATGAAAACTTGCATGTGCCCCTAGGATATGTGTGTGAGAGTGGTGCAAGGTTGGTAGTGCCATGTGTCGGCCCCAGGGGTGACCCCCTTCCCGGACATGCGTTAACACTTAGTGAAATCCTGGATCTGTATGTGGAAACGCCTGCCGCAGGACAACCGGGGCCTAGAATGTGGCAAAGTTGGCCCAACATTTAATCTCCATGTACATATGTCCTAAACAAACCAAAACAAATAGAAAGGTCCATTGTGATACCCTCGTACGGAGAAAGCTACAGGGGTAGACGATCCGGGGCCCCCGGTCTAGGGTTTCGCCGGAGGAAGTCCATCGGAACCTCGGAATCACATGAAAACTTGCATGTGACCCTAGGATATGTGTGTGAGAGTGGTACAAGGTTGGTAGGTGCCATGTGTAGGCCCTAGGTGTGACCCCCTTCTCGGACATGCGTTAACACTTAGTGAAATCCTGGATCTGTACGTGGAAACTCCCGCCGCGGGACAATCGGGGTCTAGAATGTGGCAAAGTTGGCCCAAAATTTTCTCTCCATGTACATATGTCCTAAACAAACCAAAACAAATAGAAAGGTCCACCCTTCTACCCTCGTACGGAGAAAGCTATAGGGGTAGACGATCCGGGGCCCCCGGTCTATGGTTTCGCCGGAGGAAGACCATCGGAGCCTCGGAATCACATGAAAACTTGCATGTGCCCCTAGGATATGTGTGTGAGAGTGGTGCAAGGTTGGTAGGTGCCATGTGTAGGCCCCAGGGGTGACCCCCTTCCCGGACATGCGTTAACACTTAGTGAAATCCTGGATCTGTATGTGGAAACTACCTCCGCGGGAGAACCGGGGCCTAGAATGTGGCAAAGTTGGCCCAACAATCTCTCCATGTACATATGTCCTAAACAAACCAAAAAAAATAGAAAGGTCCACCGCGCTACCCTCGTACGGAGAAAGCTATAGGGGTAGACGATCCGGGGCCCCCGGTCTAGGGTTTCGCCGGAGGAAGACCATCAGAGCGTTGGAATCACATGAAAACTTGCATGTGCCCCTCAGATATGTGTGTGAGAGTGTCGCAAGGTTGGTAGGTGCCATGTGTAGACCCTAGGTGTGACCCCCTTCCCGGACATGCGTTAACACTTAGTGAAATCCTGGATCTGTATGTGGAAACGCCCGCCGCGGGACAACCATGGCCTAGAATGTGGCAAAGTTGGACCAACATTTGCTCTCCATGTACATATGTCCTAAACAAACCAAAACAAATAGAAAGGTCCACCCTGCTACCCTCGTACGGAGAAAGCTATAGGGGTAGACGATCCGGGCCCCCGGTCTAGGGTTTCGCCGGAGGAAGACCACCGGAGCGTCGGGATCACATGAAAATTTGCATGTACCCCTAGGATATGTGTGTGAGAGTGGTGCAAGGTTGGTAGGTGCCATGTGTAGGCCCCAGGTGTGACCCCCTTCCCGGACATGCGTTAACAGTTAGTGAAATCCTGGATCTGTATGTGGAAACTACCGCCGCGGGACAACCGGGGCCTAGAATGTGGCAAAGTTGGCCCAACAAGCTCTCCATGTACATATGTCCTAAACAAACCAAAACAAATAGAAAGGTCCACCGCGCTACCCTCGTACGGAGAAAGCTATAGGGGTAGACGATCCGGGGCCCCCGGTCTAGGGTTTCGCCGGAGGAAGACCACCGGAGCGTCAGAATCACATGAAAACTTGCATGTGACCCGAGGATATGTGTGTGAGAGTGGTGCAAGGTTGGTAGGTTCCATGTGTAGGCCCCAGGCGTAACCCCCTTCTCGGACATGCGTTAACACATAGTGAAATCCTGGATCTGTACGTGGAAACTCCCGCCGCGGGACAATCGGGGCCTAGAATGTGGCAAAGTTGGCCCAACATTTTCTCTGCATGTACATATGTCCTAAACAAACCAAAACAAATAGAAAGGTCCACCGTGCTACCATCGTATGGAGAAAGCTATAGGGGTAGACGATCCGGGGCCCCCGGTCTAGGGTTTCGCCGGAGGAAGACCACCGGAGCATCGGAATCACATGAAAACTTGCATGTGCCCCTAGGATATGTGTCGAGAGTGGTGCAAGGTTGGTAGGTGCAATGTGTAGGCCCCAGGTGTGACCCCTTCCCGGACATGCGTTTACACTTAGTGAAATCCTGGATCTGTACGTGGAAACTCCCGCCGCGGGACTACCGGGGCTTAAAATGTGGCAAAGGTGGCCCAACATTTTCTCTCCATATACATATGTCCTAAACAAACCAAAACAAATAGAAAGGTCCACCGTGCTACCCTTGTACGGAGAAAGCTATAGGGGTAGACGATCCGGTGCCCCCGGTCTAGGGTTTCGCCGGAGGAAGACCACCGGAGTGTCAGAATCACATGAAAACTTGCATGTGCCCCTAGGATATGTGTGTGAAAGTGGTGCAAGGTTGGTAGGTGCCATGTGTAGGACCTAGGTGTGACCCCCTTCTTGGACATGCGTTAACACTTAGTGAAATCCTGGATCTGTACGTGGAAACTCCCGCCGCGAGACAACCGGGGCCTAGAATGTGGCAAAGTTGGCCCAACATTTTCTCTCTCCATGTACATATGTCCTAAACAAACCCAAACAAATAGAAAGGTCCACCGTGCTACCCTTGTACGGAGAAAGCTACAGGGGTAGACGATTCGGGGCCCCCGGTCTAGGGTTTCGCCGGAGGAAGACCATCGGAGCCTCGGAATCACATGAAAACTTGCATGTGCCCCTAGGATATGTGTGTGAGAGTGGTGCAAGGTTGGTAGGTGCCATGTGTAGGCCCCAGGGGTGACCCCCTTCCCGGACATGTGTTAACACTTAGTGAAATCCTGGATCTGTACGTGGAAACTCCCGCCGCGGGACAACCAGGGCCTAGAATGTGGCAAAGTTGGACCAACATTTGCTCTCCATGTACATATGTCCTAAACAAACCAAAACAAATAGAAAGGTCCACCCTGCTACCCTCGTACGGAGAAAGCTATAGGGGTAGACGACCCGGGCCCCCGGTCTAGGGTTTCGCCGGAGGAAGACCACCGGAGCGTCGGGATCACATGAAAACTTGCATGTGTCCCTAGGATATGTGTGTGAGAGTGGTGCAAGGTAGGTAGGTGCCATGTGTAGGCCCCAGGTGTGACCCCCTTCCCGGACATGCGTTAACACTTAGTGAAATCCTGGATCTGTATGTGGAAACTACCGCCGCGGGACAACCGGGGCCTAGAATGTGGCAAAGTTGGCCCAACAAGCTCTCCATGTACATATGTCCTAAACAAACCAAAACAAATAGAAAGTTCCACCGCGCTACCCTCGTACGGAGAAAGCTATAGGGGTAGACGATCCGGGGCCCCCGGTCTAGGGTTTCGCCGGAGGAAGACCATCAGAGCGTTGGGATCACATGAAAACTTGCATGTGCCCCTAGGATATGTGTGTGAGAGTGGCGCAAGGTTGGTAGGTGACATGTGTAGACCCTAGGTGTGACCAACCTTCCCGGACATGCGTTAACACTTAGTGAAATCCTGGATCTGTATGTGGAAACACCCGCCACGGGACAACCAGGGCCTAGAATGTGGCAAAGTTGGCCCAACATTTGCTCTCCATGTACATATGTCATAAACAAACCAAAACAAATAGAAAGGTCCACCCTGCTACCCTCGTACGGAGAAAGCTATAGGGGTAGACGATCCGGGCCCCCGGTCTAGGGTTTCGCCGGAGGAAGACCACCGGAGCGTCAGAATCACATGAAAACTAGCATGTGACCCTAGGATATGTGTGTGAGAGTGGTGCAAGGTTGGTAGGTTCCATGTGTAGGCCCCAGGCGTGACCCCTTCTCGGACATGCGTTAACACATAGTGAAATCCTGGATCTGTACGTGGAAACTCCCGCCGCGGGACAATCGGGGCCTAGAATGTGGCAAAGTTGGCCCAACATTTGCTCTCCATGTACATATGTCCTAAACAAACCAAAACAAATAGAAAGGTCCACCGCGCTACCCTCGTACCGAGAAAGCTATAGGGGTAGACAATCCGGCGCCCCCGGTCTAGGGTTTCGCCGGAGGAAGACCACCGGAGCATCGGAATCACATGACAACTTGCATGTGCCCCTAGGATATGTGTGTGAGAGTGGTGCAAGGTGGGTAGGTGCCATGTGTAGACCCTAGGTGTGACCCCCTTCCCGGACATGCGTTAACACTTAGTGAAATCCTGGATCTGTATGTGGAAACACCCGCCACGGGACAACCAGGGCCTAGAATGTGGCAAAGTTGGCCCAACATTTTCTCTCCATGTACATATGTCATAAACAAACCAAAACAAATAGAAAGGTCCACCCTGCTACCCTCGTACGGAGAAAGCTATAGGGGTAGACGATCCGGGCCCCCGGTCTAGGGTTTCGCCGGAGGAAGACCACCGGAGCGTCAGAATCACATGAAAACTAGCATGTGACCCTAGGATATGTGTGTGAGAGTGGTGCAAGGTTGGTAGGTTCCATGTGTAGGCCCCAGGCGTGACCCCTTCTCGGACATGCGTTAACACATAGTGAAATCCTGGATCTGTACGTGGAAACTCCCGCCGCGGGACAACCGGGGCCTAGAATATGGCACCGTTGCCCAACATTTGCTCTCCATGTATATATGTCCTAAACAAACCAAAACAAATAGAAAGGTCCACCCTGCTACCCTCGTACGGAGAAAGCTATAGGGGTAGACAATCCGGGCCCCCGGTCTAGGGTTTCGCCGGAGGAAGACCACCGGAGCGTCGAAATCACATGAAAACTTGCATGTGCCCCTAGGATATGTGTGTGAGAGTGGTGCAAGGTTGGTAGGTGCCATGTGTAGGCCCCAGGTGTGACCCCTTTCCCGGACTTGCGTTAACACTTAGTGAAATCCTAGATCTGTATGTGGAAACTCCCGCCGCGGGACAATCGGAGCCTAGAATGTGGCAAAGTTGGCCCAACATTTGCTCTCCATGTACATATGTCCTAAACAAACCAAAACATATAGAAAGGTCCACCGCGCTACCCTCGTACGGAGAAAGCTATAGGGGTAGACGATCTGGGGCCCCCGGTCTAGGGTTTCGCCGGAGGAAGACCATCGGAGCGTTGGAATCACATGAAAACTTGCATGTGACCCTAGTATATGTGTGTGAGAGTGGCGCAAGGTTGGTAGGTTCCATGCGTAGGCCCCAGGCGTGGCCCCCTTCCCGGACATGCGTTAACACTTAGTGAAATCCTGGATCTGTACGTGGAAACTCCTGCCGCAGGAAAACCGGGGCCTAGAATGTGGCAAAGTTGGCCCAACATTTTCTCTCCATGTACATATGTCCTAAACAAACCAAAACAAATAGAAAGGTCCACCGCGCTACCCTTATACGGAGAAAGCTATATGGGTAGACGATCCGGGGCCCCGGTCTAGGGTTTCTCTGGAGGAAGACCACCGGAGCATCGGAATCACATGAAAACTTGCATGTGCCCCTAGGATATGTGCGTGAGAGTGGTGCAAGGTTGGTAGGTGCAATGTGTAGGCCCCAGGTGTGACCCCTTCCCGGACATGCGTTTACACTTAGTGAAATCCTGGATCTGTACGTGGAAACTCCCGCCGCGGGACAACCGGGGCCTAAAATGTGGCAAAGTTGGCCCAACATTTGCTCTCCATGTACATATGTCCTAAACAAACCAAAACAAATAGAAAGGTCCACCCTGCTAGCCTCGTACGGAGAAACCTATAGGGGTAGACGATCCGGGGCCCCTGGTCTAGGGTTTCGCCGGAGGAAGACCACCGGAGCGTCGGAATCACATGAAAACTTGCATGTGCCCCTATGATATGTGTGTGAGAGTGGTGAAAGGTTGGTAGGTGCCATGTGTAGGCCCCAAGAGTGACCCCCTTCTCGGACATACGTTAACACTTAGTGAAATCCTGGATCTGTACGTGGAAACTGCTGCCGCGAGACAACCGGGGCCTAGAATGTGGCAAAGTTGGACCAACATTTTATCTCCATGTACATATGTCCTAAACAAACCCAAACAAATATAAAGGTCCACCGTGCTACCCTCGTACGGAGAATGCTACAGGGGTAGACGATCCGGGGGCCCCGGTCTAGGGTTTCGCCGGAGGAAGACCATCGGAGCTTCGGAATCACATGAAAACTTGCATGTGCCCCTAGGATATGTGTGTGAGAGTGGTGCAAGGTTGGTAGGTGCCATGTGTAGGCTCCAGGTGTGACCCCCTTCCCGGACATGCGTTAACACTTAGTGAAATCCTGGATCTGTACGTGGAAACTCCTGCCGCGGGACAACCGGAGCCTAGAATGTGGCAAAGTTGGCCCAACATTTGATCTCCATGTACATATGTCCTAAACAAACCAAAACAAATAGAAAGGTCCACCCTGCTACCCTCGTACGGAGAAAGCTATAGGGGTAGACGATCCGGGCCCCCGGTCTAGGGTTTCGCCGGAGGAAGACCACCGGAGCGTCGGAATCACATGAAAACTTGCATGTGCCCCTAGGATATGTGTGTGAGAGTGGTGCAAGGTTGGTAGGTGCCATGTGTAGGCCCCAGGCGTGACCCCCTTCTCGGACATGCGTTAACACTTAGTGAAATCCTGGATCTGTACGTGGAAACTGCCGCCGCGAGAAAACCGGGGCCTAGAATGTGGCAAAGTTGGCCCAACATTTTATCTCCATGTACATATGTCCTAAACAAACACAAACAAATAGAAAGGTCCACCGTGCTACCCTCGTACGGAGAATGCTACAGGGGTAGACGATCCGGGGGCCCCGGTCTAGGGTTTCGCCGGTGGAAGACCATCAGAGCCTCGAAATCACATGAAAACTTGCATGTGACCCTAGGATATGTGTGTGAGAGTGGTGCAAGGTTGGTAGGTGCCATGTGTAGTCCCCAGGTGTGACCCCCTTCCCGGACATGCGTTAACACTTAGTGAAATCCTGATTCTGTACGTGGAAACTCCCGCCGCGGGACAACCGGGGCCTAGAATATGGCAAAGTTGGCACAACATTTGCTCTCCATGTACATATGTCCTAAAAAAACCAAAACAAATAGAAAGGTCCACCCTGCTACCCTCGTACGGAGAAAGCTATAGGGGTAGACGATCCGGGCCCTCGGTCTAGGGTTTCGCCGGAGGAAGACCACCGGAGCATCGGAATCACATGAAAACTTGCATGTGCCCCTAGGATATGTGTGTGAGAGTGGTGCAAGGTTGGTAGGTGCCATGTGTAGGCCCCAGGTGTGACCCCCTTCCCGGACATGCGTTAACACTTAGTGAAATCCTGGGTCTGTATGTGGAAACTACCGCCGCGGGACAACCGGGGCCTAGAATGTGGCAAAGTTGGCCCAACATTTGCTCTCCATGTACATATGTACTAAACAAACCAAAACAAATAGAAAGGTCCACCGCGCTACCCTCGTACGGAGAAAGCTATAGGGGTAGACAATCCGGGGCCCCCGGTCTAGGGTTTCGCCGGAGGAAGACCACCGGAGCATCAGAATCACATGAAAACTTGCATGTGACCCTAGGATATGTGTGTGAGAGTGGTGCAAGGTTGGTAGGTTCCATGTGTAGGCCCCAGGCGTGACCCCCTTCTCGGACATGCGTTAACACATAGTGAAATCCTGGATCTGTACGTGGAAACTCCCGCCGCGGGACAATCGGGGCCTAGAATGTGGCACAGGTGCCCAACATTTTCTCTCCATGTATATATGTCCTAAACAACCCAAAACAAATAGAAAGGTCCACCGCACTACCCTCGTACGGAGAAAGCTATAGGGGTAGACGATCCGAGGCCCCCCGTCTAGGGTTTCGCCGGAGGAAGACCACCAGAGCATCGGAATCACATGAAAACTTGCATGTGCCCCTAGGATATGTGTGTGAGAGTGGTGCAAGGTTGGTAGGTGCAATGTGTAGGCCCTAGGTGTGACCCCTTCCCGGACATGCGTTTACACTTAGTGAAATCCTGGATCTGTACGTGGAAACTCCCGCCGCGGGACAACCGTGGCCTAGAATGTGGCAAAGTTGGACCAACATTTGCTCTCCATGTACATATGTCCTAAACAAACCAAAACAAATAGAAAGGTCCACCCTGCTACCCTCGTACGGAGAAAGCTATAGGGGTAGACGATCCGGGCCCCCGGTCTAGGGTTTCGCCGGAGGAAGACCACCGGAGCATCGGAATCACATGAAAACTTGCATGTGCCCCTAGGATATGTGTGTGAGAGTGGTGCAAGGTTGGTAGGTGCCATGTGTAGGCCCCAGGTGTGACCCCCTTCCCGGACATGCGTTAACACTTAGTGAAATCCTGGATCTGTATGTGGAAACTACCGCCGCGGGACAACCGGGGCCTAGAATGTGGCAAAGTTGGCCCAACATTTGCTCTCCATGTACATATGTCCTAAACAAACCAAAACAAATAGAAAGGTCCACCGCGCTACCCTCGTACGGAGAAAGCTATAGGGGTAGACAATCCGGGGCCCCCGGTCTAGGGTTTCGCCGGAGGAAGACCACCGGAGCGTCAGAATCACATGAAAACTTGCATGTGACCCTAGGATATGTGTGTGAGAGTGGTGCAAGGTTGGTAGGTTCCATGTGTAGGCCCCAGGCGTGACCCCCTTCTCGGACATGCGTTAACACATAGTGAAATCCTGGATCTGTATGTGGAAACTCCCGCCGTGGGACAACCGAGGCCTAGAATGTGGAAAAGTTGGCCCAAAATTTTCTCTCCATGTACATATGTCCTAAACAAACCAAAACAAATAGAAAGGTCCACCGCGCTACCCTTATACGGAGAAAGCTATATGGGTAGACGATCCGGGGCCCGGTCTAGGGTTTCGCCGGAGGAAGACCACCAGAGCATCTGAATCACATGAAAACTTGCATGTGCCCCTAGGATATGTGTGTGAGAGTGGTTCAAGGTTGGTAGGTGCAATGTGTAGGCCCTAGGTGTGACCCCTTCCCGGACATGCGTTTACACTTAGTGAAATCCTAGATCTGTACGTGGAAACTCCCGCCGCGGGACAACCGGGGCCTAAAATGTGGCAAAGTTGGCTCAACATTTGCTCTCCATGTACATATGTCCTAAACAAACCAAAACAAATAGAAAGGTCCACCGTGCTACCCTCGTATGGAGAAAGCTATTGGGGTAGACAATCCGGTGCCCCCGGTCTAGGGTTTCACCGGAGGAAGACCACCGGACTGTCGGAATCACATGACAACTTGCATGTGCCCCTAGGATATGTGTGTGCGAGTGGTGCAAGGTTGGTAGGTGCCATGTGTAGACCCTAGGTGTGACCCCCTTCTCGGACATGCGTGAACACTTAGTGAAATCCTGGATCTGTACGTGGAAACTCCCGCCGCGGGACAACCGGGGCATAGAATGTGGCACAATTGCCCAACATTTGCTCTCCATGTACATATGTCATAAACAAACCAAAACAAATAGAAAGGTCCACCGCGCTACCCTCGTACGGAGAAAGCTATAGGGGTAGACGATCCGGTGCCCCCGGTCTAGGGTTTCGCCGGAGGAAGACCACCGGAGCGTCGAAATCACATGAAAACTTGCATGTGCCGCTATGATATGTGTGTGAGAGTGGTGCAAGGTTGGTAGGTGCCATGTGTAGGCCCCAAGCGTGACCCCCTTCTCGGACATGCGTTAACACTTAGTGAAATCCTGGATCTGTACGTGGAAACTGCCGCCGCGAGACAACCGGGGCCTAGAATGTGGCAAAGTTGGCCCAACATTTTATCTCCATGTACATATGTCCTAAACAAACCCAAACAAATAGAAAGGTCCACCGTGCTACCCTCGTACGGAGAATGTTACAGGGGTAGACGATCCGGGGGCCCCGGTCTAGGGTTTCGCCGGAGGAAGACCATCGGAGCCTCGAAATCACATGAAAACTTGCATGTGCCCCTAGGATATGTGTGTGAGAGTGGTGCAAGGTTGGTAGGTGCCATGTGTAGGCCCCAGGTGTGACCCCCTTCCCGGACATGCGTTAACACTTAGTGAAATCCTGGATCTATACGTGGAAACTCCCGCCGCGGGACAACCGGGGAATAGAATGTGGCAAAGTTGGCCCAACATTTGCTCTCCATGTACATATGTCCTAAACAAACCAAAACAAATAGAAAGGTCCACCCTGCAACCCTCGTACGGAGAAAGCTATAGGGGTAGACGATCCGGGCCCCCGGTCTAGGGTTTCGCCGGAGGAAGACCACCGGAGCATCGGAATCACATGAAAACTTGCATGTGCCCCTAGGATATGTGTGTGAGAGTGGTGCAAGGTTGGTAGGTGCCATGTGTAGGCCCCAGGTGTGACCCCCTTCCCGGACATGCGTTAACACTTAGTGAAATCCTGGATCTGTATGTGGAAACTACCGCCGCGGGACAACCGGGGCCTAGAATGTAGCAAAGTTGGCCCAACATTTGCTCTCCATGTACATATTTCCTAAACAAACCAAAACAAATAGAAAGGTCCACCGCGCTACCCTCGTATGGAGAAAGCTATAGGGGTAGACAATCCAGGGCCCCCGGTCTAGGGTTTCGCCGGAGGAAGACCACCGGAGCGTCGAAATCACATGAAAACTTGCATGCGCCCCTAGGATATGTCTGTGAGAGTGGTGCAAGGTTGGTAGGTGCCATGTGTAGGCCCCAGGTGTGACCCCCTTCCCGGACATGTGTTAACACTTAGTGAAATCCTGGATCTGTATGTGGAAACTCCCGCCGCGGGACAACCGGAGCCTAGAATGTGGCAAAGTTGGCCCAACATTTGCTCTCCATGTACATATGTCCTAAACAAACCAAAACATATAGAACGGTCCAGCGCGCTACCCTCGTACGGAGAAAGCTATAGGGGTAGACGATCTGGGGCCCCCGGTCTAGGGTTTCGCCGGAGGAAGACCATCAGAGCGTTGGAATCACATGAAAACTTGCATGTGCCCCTAGGATATGTGTGTGAGAGTGGCGCAAGGTTGGTAGGTGCCATGTGTAGACCCTAGGTGTGACCCCCTTCCCGGACATGCGTTAACACTTAGTGAAATCCTGGATCTGTATGTGGAAACGCCTGCCGCAGGACAACCGGGGCCCAGAATGTGGCAAAGTTGGCCCAACATTTGCTCTCCATGTACATATCTCCTAAACAAACCAAAACAAATAGAAAGGTCCATTGTGATACCCTCGTACGGAGAAAGCTATAGGTGTAGACGATCCGGGGCCCCCGGTCTAGGGTTTCGCCGGAGGAAGTCCATCGGAACCTCGGAATCACATGAAAACTTGCATGTGCCCCTAGGATATGTCTGTGAGAGTGGTACAAGGTTGGTAGGTGCCATGTGTAGGCCCTAGGTGTGACCCCCTTCTCGGACATGCGTTAACACTTAGTGAAATCCTGGATCTGTACGTGGAAACTCCCGCCGCGGGACAACCGGGGCATAGAATGTGGCACAATTGCCCAACATTTGCTCTCCATGTACATATGTCCTAAACAAACCAAAACAAATAGAAAGGTCCACCGTGCTATCCTCGTACGGAGAAAGCTATAGGGGTATACGATCCGGTGCCCCCGGTCTAGGGTTTCGCCGGAGGAAGACCACCGGAGCGTCGAAATCACATGAAAACTTGCATGTGCCCCTATGATATGTGTGTGAGAGTGGTGCAAGGTTGGTAGGTGCCGTATGTAGGCCCCAAGCGTGACCCCCTTCTCGGACATGCGTTAACACTTAGTGAAATCCTGGATCTGGACGTGGAAACTGCCGCCGCGAGACAACCGGGGCCTAGAATGTGGCAAAGTTGGCCCAACATTTTATCTCCATGTACATATGTCCTAAACAAACCCAAACAAATAGAAAGGTCCACCATGATACCCTCGTACGGAGAATGCTACAGGGGTAGACGATCCGGGGGCCCCGGTCTAGGGTTTCGCCGGAGGAAGACCATCGGAGCCTCGAAATCACATGAAAACTTGCATGTGCCCCTAGGATATGTGTGTGAGAGTGGTGCAAGGTTGGTAGGTGCCATGTGTAGTCCCTAGGTGTGACACCCTTCCCGGACATGCGTTAACACTTAGTGAAATCCTGGATCTGTACGTGGAAACTCCTGCCGCGGGACAACCGGGGCCTAGAATGTGGCAAAGTTGGCCCAACATTTGCTCTCCATGTAAATATGTCCTAAACAAACCAAAACAAATAGAAAGGTACACCCTGCTACCCTCGTACGGAGAAAGCTATAGGGGTAGACGATCCGGGCCCCCGGTCTAGGGTTTCGCCGGAGGAAGACCACCGGAGCGTCGGAATCACATGAAAACTTGCATGTCCCCCTAGGATATGTGTGTGAGAGTGGTACAAGGTTGGTAGGTGCCATGTGTAGGCCCCAGGCGTGACCCCCTTCTCGGACATGCGTTAACACTTAGTGAAATCCTGGATCTGTACGTGGAAACTGCCGCCGCGAGACAACCGGGGCCTAGAATGTGGCAAAGTTGGCCCAACATTTTATCTCCATGTACATATGTCCTAAACAAACCCAAACAAATAGAAAGGTCCACCGTGCTACCCTCGTACGGAGAAAGCTATAGGGATAGACGATCCGGGGGCCCCGGTCTAGGGTTTCGCCGGAGGAAGACCACCGGAGCGTCAGAATCACATGAAAACTGGCATGTGACCCTAGGATATGTGTGTGAGAGTGGTGCAAGGTTGGTAGGTGCCATGTGTAGGCCCCAGGCGTAAACCCCTTCTCGGACATGCGTTAACAAATAGTGAAATCCTGGATCTGTACGTGGAAACTCCCGCCGCGGGACAATCGGGGCCTAGAATGTGGCAAAGTTGGCCCAACATTTTCTCTCCATGTACATATGTCCTAAACAAACCAAAACAAATAGAAAGGTCCATTGTGATACCCTCGTACGGAGAAAGCTATATGGGTAGACGATCCGGGGCCCCCGGTCTAGGGTTTCGCCGGAGGAAGACCACCGGAGCGTCGGAATCACATGAAAACTTGCATGTCCCCCTAGGATATGTGTGTGAGAGTGGTACAAGGTTGGTAGGTGCCATGTGTAGGCCCCAGGCGTGACCCCCTTCTCGGACATGCGTTAACACTTAGTGAAATCCTGGATCTGTACGTGGAAACTGCCGCCGCGAGACAACCGGGGCCTAGAATGTGGCAAAGTTGGCCCAACATTTTATCTCCATGTACATATGTCCTAAACAAACCCAAACAAATAGAAAGGTCCACCGTGCTACCCTCGTACGGAGAATGCTACAGGGGTAGACGATCCGGGGGCCCCGGTCTAGGGTTTCGCCGGAGGAAGACCATCGGAGCCTCGAAATCAAATGAAAACTTGCATGTGCCCCTAGGATATGTGTGTGAGAGTGGTGCAAGGTTGGTAGGTGCCATGTGTAGGCCCCAGGTGTGACCCCCTTCCCGGACATGCGTTAACACTTAGTGAAATCCTGGATCTGTACGTGGAAACTCCCGCCGCGGGACAACCGGGGCCTAGAATGTGGCAAAGTTGGCCCAACATTTGCTATCCATGTACAGATGTCCTAAACAAACCAAAACAAATAGAAAGGTCCATTGTGATACCCTCGTACGGAGAAAGCTATAGGGGTAGACGATCCGGGGCCCCCGGTCTAGGGTTTCGCCGGAGGAAGTCCATCGGAACCTCGGAATCACATGAAAACTTGCATGTGCCCCTAGGATATGTGTGTGAGAGTGGTGCAAGGTTGGTAGGTGCCATGTGTAGGCCCCAGGTGTGACCCCCTTCCCGGACATGCGTTAACACTTAGTGAAATCCTGGATCTGTATGTGGAAACTACCGCCGCGGGACAACCGGGGCCTAGAATGTGGCAAAGTTGGCCCAACATTTGCTCTCCATGTACATATGTCCTAAACAAACCAAAACAAATAGAAAGGTCCACCGCGCTACCCTCGTACGGAGAAAGCTATAGGGGTAGACAATCCGGGGCCCCCGGTCTAGGGTTTCGCCGGAGGAAGACCACCGGAGCGTCAGAATCACATGAAAACTTGCATGTGACCCTAGGATATGTGTGTGAGAGTGGTGCAAGGTTGGTAGGTTCCATGTGTAGGCCCCAGGCGTGACCCCCTTCTCGGACATGCATTAACACATAGTGAAATCCTGGATCTGTACGTGGAAACTCCCGCCGCGGGACAATCGGGGCCTAGAATGTGGCACAGGTGCCCAACATTTTCTCTCCATGTATATATGTCCTAAACAACCCAAAACAAATAGAAAGGTCCACCGCACTACCCTCGTACGGAGAAAGCTATAGGGGTAGACGATCCGAGGCCCCCCGTCTAGGGTTTCGCCGGAGGAAGACCACCAGAGCATCGGAATCACATGAAAACTTGCATGTGCCCCTAGGATATGTGTGTGAGAGTGGTTCAAGGTTGGTAGGTGCCATGTGTAGGCCCCAGGTGTGACCCCTTCCCGGACATGCGTTTACACTTAGTGAAATCTTGGATCTGTACGTGGAAACTCCCGCCGCGGGACAACCGGGGCCTAGAATGTGGCAAAGTTGGCCCAACATTTGCTCTCCATGTACATATGTCCTAAACAAACCAAAACAAATAGAAATGTCCACCCTGCTACCCTCGTACGGAGAAAGCTATAGGGGTAGACGATCCGGGCCCCCGGTCTAGGGTTTCGCCGGAGGAAGACCACCGGAGCATCGGAATCACATGAAAACTTGCATGTGCCCCTAGGATATGTGTGTGAGAGTGGTGCAAGGTTGGTAGGTGCCATGTGTAGGCCCCAGGTGTGACCCCCTTCCCGGACATGCGTTAACACTTAGTGAAATCCTGGATCTGTACGTGGAAACTCCCGCCGCGGGACAATCGGGGCCTAGAATGTGGCACAGGTGCCCAACATTTTCTCTCCATGTATATATGTCCTAAACAACCCAAAACAAATAGAAAGGTCCACCGCACTACCCTCGTACGGAGAAAGCTATAGGGGTAGACGATCCGAGGCCCCCCGTCTAGGGTTTCGCCGGAGGAAGACCACCAGAGCATCAGAATAACATGAAAACTTGCATGTGCCCCTAGGATATGTGTGTGAGAGTGGTGCAAGGTTGGTAGGTGCAATGTGTAGGCCCCAGGTGTGACCCCTTCCCGGACATGCGTTTACACTTAGTGAAATCCTGGATCTGTACGTGGAAACTCCCGCCGCGGGACAACCGGGGTCTAGAATGTGGCAAAGTTGGCCCAAAATTTTCTCTCCATGTACATATGTCCTAAACAAACCAAAACAAATAGAAAGGTCCACCGCGCTACCCTCGTACGGAGAAAGCTATAGGGGTAGACAATCCGGGGCCCCCGGTCTAGGGTTTCGCCGGAGGAAGACCATCAGAGCGTTGGAATCACATGAAAACTTGCATGTGACCCTAGGATATGTGTGTGAGAGTGGTGCAAGGTTGGTAGGTTCCATGTGTAGGCCCCAGGCGTGACCCCCTTCTCGGACATGCGTTAACACATAGTGAAATCCTGGATCTGTATGTGGAAACTCCCGCCGCGGGACAACCGAGGCCTAGAATGTGGCAAAGTTGGCCCAACATTTTCTCTCCATGTACATATGTCCTAAAAAAACCAAAACAAATAGAAAGGTCCACCGCGCTACCCTTATACGGAGAAAGCTATATGGGTAGACGATCCGGGGCCCCGGTCTAGGGTTTCGCCGGAGGAAGACCACCAGAGCATCGGAATCACATGAAAACTTGCATGTGCCCCTAGGATATGTGTGTGAGAGTGGTGAAAGGTTGGTAGGGGCAATGTGTAGGCCCTAGGTGTGACCCCTTCCCGGACATGCGTTTACACTTAGTGAAATCCTGGATCTGTACGTGGAAACTCCCGCCGCGGGACAACCGGGGCCTAAAATGTGGCAAAGTTGGCCCAACATTTGCTCTACATGTACATATGTCCTAAACAAACCAAAACAAATAGAAAGGTCCACCGTGCTACCCTCGTACGGAGAAAGCTATTGGGGTAGACAATCCGGTGCCCCCGGTCTAGGGTTTCACCGGAGGAAGACCACCGGAGTGTCGGAATCACATGACAACTTGCATGTGCCCCTAGGATATATGTGTGAGAGTGGTGCAAGGTTGGTAGGTGCCATGTGTAGGCCCTAGGTGTGACCCCCTTCTCGGACATGCGTTAACACTTAGTGAAATCCTGGATCTGTACGTGGAAACTCCCGCCGCGGGACAACCGGGGCCTAGAATGTGGCACAGTTGCCCAACATTTGCTCTCCATGTACATATGTCCTAAACAAACCAAAACAAATAGAAAGGTCCACCGCGCTACCCTCGTACGGAGAAAGCTATAGGGGTAGACGATCCGGTGCCCCCGGTCTAGGGTTTCGCCGGAGGAAGACCACCGGAGCGTCGAAATCACATGAAAACTTGCATGTGCCCCTATGATATGTGTGTGAGAGTGGTGCAAGGTTGGTAGGTGCCATGTGTAGGCCCCAAGCGTGACCCCCTTCTCGGACATACGTTAACACTTAGTGAAATCCTGGATCTGCACGTGGAAACTGCCGCCGCGAGACAACCGGGGCCTAGAATGTGGCAAAGTTGGCCCAACATTTTATCTCCATGTACATATGTCCTAAACAAACCCAAACAAATAGAAAGGTCCACCGTGCTACCCTCGTACGGAGAATGCTACAGGGGTAGACGATCCGGGGGCCCCGGTCTAGGGTTTCGCCGGAGGAAGACCATCGGAGCCTCGAAATCACATGAAAACTTGCATGTGCCCCTAGGATATGTGTGTGAGAGTGGTGCAAGGTTGGTAGGTGCCATGTGTAGGCCCCAGGTGTGACCCCCTTCCCGGACATGCGTTAACACTTAGTGAAATCCTGGATCTGTACGTGGAAACTCCCGCCGCGGGACAACCGGGGCCTAGAATGTGGCAAAGTTGGCCCAACATTTGCTCTCCATGTACATATGTCCTAAACAAACCAAAACAAATAGAAAGGTCCACCCTGCTACCCTCGTACGGAGAAAGCTATAGGGGTAGACGATCCGGGCCCCCGGTCTAGGGTTTCGCCGGAGGAAGACCACCGGAGCATCGGAATCACATGAAAACTTGCATGTGCCCCTAGGATATGTGTGTGAGAGTGGTGCAAGGTTGGTAGGTGCCATGTGTAGGCCCCAGGTGTGACCCCCTTCCCGGACATGCGTTAACACTTAGTGAAATCCTGGATCTGTATGTGGAAACTACCGCCGCGGGACAACCGGGGCCTAGAATGTGGCAAAGTTGGCCCAACATTTGCTCTCCATGTACATATGTCCTAAACAAACCAAAACAAATAGAAAGGTCCACCGCGCTACCCTCGTACGGAGAAAGCTATAGGGGTAGACGATCCGGGGCCCCCGGTCTATGGTTTCGCCGGAGGAAGACCATCGGAGCCTCGGAATCACATGAAAAGTTGCATGTGCCCCTAGGATATGTGTGTGAGAGTGGTTCAAGTTTGGTAGGTGCCATGTGTAGGCCCCACGTGTGACCCCCTTCTCGGACATGCGTTAACACTTAGTGAAATCCTGGATCTGTACGTGGAAACTCCTGCCGCGGGACAACCGGGGCCTAGAATGTGGCAAAGTTGGCCCAACATTTGCTCTCCATGTACATATGTCCTAAACAAACGAAAACAAATAGAAAGGTCCACCGTGCTACCCTCGTACGGAGAAAGCTATAGGGATAGACGATCCGGGGCCCCCGGTCTAGGGTTTCGCCGGAGGAAGACCACCGGAGCGTCAGAATCACATGAAAACTTGCATGTGACCCTATGATATGTGTGTGAGAGTGGTGCAAGGTTGGTAGGTTCCATGTGTAGGCCCCAGGCGTAAACCCCTTCTCGGACATGCGTTAACAAATAGTGAAATCCTGGATCTGTACGTGGAAACTCCCGCCGCGGGACAATCGGGGCCTAGAATGTGGCAAAGTTGGCCCAACATTTTCTCTCCATGTACATATGTCCTAAACAAACCAAAACAAATAGAAAGGTCCACCGCGCTACCCTTATACGGAGAAAGCTATATGGGTAGACGATCCGGGGCCCCCGGTCTAGGGTTTCGCCGGAGGAAGACCACCGGAGCATCGGAATCACATGAAAACTTGCATGTGCCCCTAGGATATGTGTCGAGAGTGGTGCAAGGTTGGTAGGTGCAATGTGTAGGCCCCAGGTGTGACCCCTTCCCGGACATGCGTTTACACTTAGTGAAATCCTGGATCTGTACGTGGAAACTCCCGCCGCGGGACTACCGGGGCCTAAAATGTGGCAAAGGTGGCCCAACATTTGCTCTCCATATACATATGTCCTAAACAAACCAAAACAAATAGAAAGGTCCACCGCGCTACCCTTGTACGGAGAAAGCTATAGGGGTAGACGATCCGGTGCCCCCGGTCTAGGGTTTCGCCGGAGGAAGACCACCGGAGTGAGGAATCACATGAAAACTTGCATGTGCCCCTAGGATATGTGTATGAAAGTGGTGCAAGGTTGGTAGGTGCCATGTGTAGGCCCTAGGTGTGACCCCCTTCTTGGACATGCGTTAACACTTAGTGAAATCCTGGATCTGTACGTGGAAACTCCCGCCGCGAGACAACCGGGGCCTAGAATGTGGCAAAGTTGGCCCAACATTTTCTCTCTCCATGTACATATGTCCTAAACAAACCCAAACAAATAGAAAGGTCCACCGCGCTACCCTCGTACGGAGAAAGCTATAGGGGTAGACGATCTGGGGCCCCCGGTCTAGGGTTTCGCCGGAGGAAGACCATCAGAGCGTTGGAATCACATGAAAACTTGCATGTGCCCCTAGGATATGTGTGTGAGAGTGGCGCAAGGTTGGTAGGTGCCATGTGTAGACCCTAGGTGTGACCCCCTTCCCGGACATGTGTTAACACTTAGTGAAATCCTGGATCTGTACGTGGAAACTCCCGCCGCGGGACAACCAGGGCCTAGAATGTGGCAAAGTTGGCCCAACATTTGCTCTCCATCTACATATGTCCTAAACAAACCAAAACAAATAGAAAGGTCCACCGCGCTACCCTCGTATGGAGAAAGCTATAGGGGTAGACGATCCGGGCCCCCGGTCTAGGGTTTCGCCGGAGGAAGACCACCGGAGCGTTGGGATCACATGAAAACTGGCATGTGCCCCTAGGATATGTGTGTGAGAGTGGTGCAAGGTTGGTAGGTGCCATGTGTAGGCCCCAGGTGTGACCCCCTTCCCGGACATGCGTTAACACTTAGTGAAATCCTGGATCTGTATGTGGAAACTACTGCCGCGGGACAACCGGGGCCTAGAATGTGGCAAAGTTGGCCCAACAAGCTCTCCATGTACATATGTCCTAAACAAACCAAAACAAATAGAAAGGTCCACCGCGCTACCCTCGTACGGAGAAAGCTATAGGGGTAGACGATCCGGGGCCCCCGGTCTAGGGTTTCGCCGGAGGAAGACCATCAGAGCGTTGGAATCACATGAAAACTTGCATGTGCCCCTAGGATATGTGTGTGAGAGTGGCGCAAGGTTGGTAGGTGCCATGTGTAGACCCTAGGTGTGACCCCCTTCCCGGACATGCGTTAACACTTAGTGAAATCCTGGATCTGTATGTGGAAACGCCTGCCGCAGGACAACCGGGGCCTAGAATGTGGCAAAGTTGGCCCAACATTTTCTCTCCATGTACATATGTCCTAAACAAACCAAAACAAATAGAAAGGTCCATTGTGATACCCTCATACGGAGAAAGCTACAGGGGTAGACGATCCGGGGCCCCCAGTCTAGGGTTTCGCCGGAGGAAGTCCATCGGAACCTCGGAATCACATGAAAACTTGCATGTGCCCCTAGGATATGTATGTGAGAGTGGTACAAGGTTGGTAGGTGCCATGTGTAGGCCCTAGGTGTGACCCCCTTCTCGGACATGCCTTAACACTTAGTGAAATCCTGGATCTGTACGTGGAAACTGCCGCCGCGAGACAACCGGGGCCTAGAATGTGGCAAAGTTGGCCCAAAATTTGCTCTCCATGTACATATGTCCTAAACAAACCCAAACAAATAGAAAGGTCCACCGTGATACCCTCGTACGGAGAATGCTACAGGGGTAGACGATCCGGGGCCCCCGGTCTAGGGTTTCGCCGGAGGAAGACCATCGGAGCCTCGAAATCACATGAAAACTTGCATGTGCCCCTAGGATATGTGTGTGAGAGTGGTGCAAGGTTGGTAGGTGCCATGTGTAGGCCCTAGGTGTGACCCCCTTCCCGGACATGCGTTAACACTTAGTGAAATCCTGGATCTGTACGTGGAAACTCCTGCCGCGGGACAACCGGGGCCTAGAATGTGGCAAAGTTGGCCCAACATTTGCTCTCCATGTAAATATGTCCTAAACAAACCAAAACAAATAGAATGGTACACCCTGCTACCCTCGTACGGAGAAAGCTATAGGGGTAGACGATCCGGGCCCCCGGTCTAGGGTTTCACCGGAGGAAGACCACCGGAGCGTCGGAATCACATGAAAACTTGCATGTCCCCCTAGGATATGTGTGTGAGAGTGGTACAAGGTTGGTAGGTGCCATGTGTAGGCCCCAGGCGTGACCCCCTTCTCGGACATGCGTTAACACTTAGTGAAATCCTGGATCTGTACGTGGAAACTGCCGCCGCGAGACAACCGGGGCCTAGAATGTGGCAAAGTTGGCCCAACATTTTATCTCCATGTACATATGTCCTAAACAAACCCGAACAAATAGAAATGTCCACCGTGCTACCCTCGTACGGAGAATGCTACAGGGGTAGACGATCCGGGGGCCCCGGTCTAGGGTTTCGCCGGAGGAAGACCATCGGAGCCTCGGAATCACATGAAAACTTGCATGTGCCCCTAGGATATGTGTGTGAGAGTGGTGCAAGGTTGGTAGGTGCCATGTGTAGGCCCCAGGTGTGACCCCCTTCCCGGACATGCGTTAACACTTAGTGAAATCCTGGATCTGTACGTGGAAACTCCTGCCGCGGGACAACCGGGGCCTAGAATGTGGCAAAGTTGGCCCAACATTTGCTCTCCATGTACAGATGTCCTAAACAAACCAAAACAAATAGAAAGGTCCATTGTGATACCCTCGTACGGAGAAAGCTACAGGGGTAGACGATCCGGGGCCCCCGGTCTAGGGTTTCGCCGGAGGAAGTCCATCGGAACCTCGGAATCACATGAAAACTTGCATGTGCCCCTAGGATATGTGTGTGAGAGTGGTACAAGGTTGGTACGTGCCATGTGTAGGCCCTAGGCGTGACCCCCTTCTCGGACATGCGTTAACACTTAGTGAAATCCTGGATCTGTACGTGGAAACTGCCGCCGCGAGAAAACCGGGGCCTAGAATGTGGCAAAGTTGGCCCAACATTTTATCTCCATGTACATATGTCCTAAACAAACCCAAACAAATAGAAAGGTCCACCGTGCTACCCTCGTACGGAGAATGCTACAGGGGTAGACGATCCGGGGGCCCCGGTCTAGGGTTTCGCCGGAGGAAGACCATCGGAGCCTCGAAATCACATGAAAACTTGCATGTGCCCCTAGGATATGTGTGTGAGAGTGGTGAAAGGTTGGTAGGTGCCATGTGTAGGCCCCAGGTGTGACCCCCTTCCCGGACATGCGTTAACACTTAGTGAAATCCTGGATCTGTATGTGGAAACTACCGCCGCGGGAGAACCGGGGCCTAGAATGTGGCAAAGTTGGCCCAACAAGCTCTCCATGTACATATGTCCTAAACAAACCAAAACAAATAGAAAGTTCCACCGCGCTACCCTCGTACGGAGAAAGCTATAGGGGTAGACGATCCGGGGCCACCGGTCTAGGGTTTCGCCGGAGGAAGACCATCAGAGCGTTGGAATCACATGAAAACTTGCATGTGCCCCTAGGATATGTGTGTGAGAGTGGCGCAAGGTTGGTAGGTGCCATGTGTAGACCCTAGGTGTGACCCCCTTCCCGGACATGCGTTAACACTTAGTGAAATCCTGGATCTGTATGTGGAAACGCCTGCCGCAGGACAACCGGGGCCTAGAATGTGGCAAAGTTGGCCCTACATTTTCTCTCCATGTACATATGTCCTAAACAAACCAAAACAAATAGAAAGGTCCATTGTGATACCCTCGTACGGAGAAAGCTACAGGGGTAGACGATCCGGGGCCCCCGGTCTAGGGTTTCGCCGGAGGAAGTCCATCGGAACCTCGGAATCACATGAAAACTTGCATGTGCCCCTAGGATATGTGTGTGAGAGTGGTACAAGGTTGGTAGGTGCCATGTGTAGGCCCTAGGTGTGACCCCCTTCTCGGACATGCGTTAACACTTAGTGAAATCCTGGATCTGTACGTGGAAACTCCCGCCGCGGGACAACCGGGGTCTAGAATGTGGCAAAGTTGGCCCAAAATTTGCTCTCCATGTACATATGTCCTAAACAAACCAAAACAAATAGAAAGGTCCACCCTGCTACCCTCGTACTGAGAAAGCTATAGGGGTAGACGATCCGGGGCCCCCGGTCTATGGTTTCGCCGGAGGAAGACCATCGGAGCCTCGGAATCACATGAAAACTTGCATGTGCCCCTAGGATAAGTGTGTGAGAGTGGTTAAAGTTTTGTAGGTGCCATGTGTAGGCCCCAGGTGTGACCCCCTTCTCGGACATGCGTTAACACTTAGTGAAATCCTGGATCTGTACGTGGAAACTCCCGCAGCGGGACAACCGGGGCCTAGAATGTGGCAAAGTTGGCCCAACATTTGCTCTACATGTACATATGTCCTAAACAAACCAAAACAAATAGAAAGTTGCACCGCGCTACCCTCGTACGGAGAAAGCTATAGGGATAGACGATCCGGGGCCCCCGGTCTAGGGTTTCGCCGGAGGAAGACCACCGGAGCGTCAGAATCACATGAAAACTTGCATGTGACCCTAGGATATGTGTGTGAGAGTGGTGCAAGGTTGGTAGGTTCCATGTGTAGGCCCCAGGCGTAACCCCCTTCTCGGACATGCGTTAACACATAGTGAAATCCTGGATCTGTACGTGGAAACTCCCGCCGCGGGACAATCGGGGCCTAGAATGTGGCAAAGTTGGCCCAACATTTTCTCTCCACGTACATATGTCCTAAAAAAACCAAAACAAATAGAAAGGTCCACCGCGCTACCCTTATACGGAGAAAGCTATATGGGTAGACGATCCGGGGCCCCCGGTCTAGGGTTTCGCCGGAGGAAGACCACCGGAGCATCGGAATCACATGAAAACTTGCATGTGCCCCTAGGATATGTGTCGAGAGTGGTGCAAGGTTGGTAGGTGCAATGTGTAGGCCCTAGGTGTGACCCCTTCCCGGACATGCGTTTACACTTAGTGAAATCCTGGATCTGTACGTGGAAACTCCCGCCGCGGGACTACCGGGGCCTAAAATGTGGCAAAGGTGGCCCAACATTTGCTCTCCATATACATATGTCCTAAACAACCCAAAACAAATAGAAAGGTCCACCGCGCTACCCTTGTACGGAGAAAGCTATAGGGGTAGACGATCCGGTGCCCCCGGTCTAGGGTTTCGCCGGAGGAAGACCACCTGAGTGTCGGGATATGTGTGTGAAAGTGGTGCAAGGTTGGTAGGTGCCATGTGTAGGCCCTAGGTGTGACCCCCTTCTTGGACATGCGTTAACACTTAGTGAAATCCTGGATCTGTACGTGGAAACTCCCGCCGCGAGACAACCGTGGCCTAGAATGTGGCAAAGTTGGCCCAACATTTTCTCTCTCCATGTACATATGTCCTAAACAAACCCAAACAAATAGAAAGGTCCACCGTGCTACCCTTGTACGGAGAAAGCTACAGGGGTAGACGATCCGGGCCCCCGGTCTAGGGTTTCGCCGGAGGAAGACCATCGGAGCCTCGGAATCACATGAAAACTTGCATGTGCCCCTAGGATATGTTTGTGAGAGTGGTGCAAGGTTGGTAGGTGCCATGTGTAGGCCCCAGGGTTGACCCCTTCCCGGACATGTGTTAACACTTAGTGAAATCCTGGATCTGTACGTGGAAACTCCCGCCGCCGGATAACCAGGGCCTAGAATGTGGCAAAGTTGGCCAACATTTGCTCTCCATGTACATATGTCCTAAACAAACCAAAACAAATAGAAAGGTCCACCCTGCTACCCTCGTACGGAGAAAGCTATTGGGGTAGACGATCCGGGCCCCCGGTCTAGGGTTTTGCCGGAGGAAGACCACCGGAGCGTCGGGATCACATGAAAACTTGCATGTGCCCCTAGGATATGTGTGTGAGAGTGGTGCAAGGTTGGTAGGTGCCATGTGTAGGCCCCAGGTGTGACCCCCTTCCCGGACATGCGTTAACACTTAGTGAAATCCTGGATCTGTATATGGAAACTACCGCCGCGGGAGAACCGGGGCCTAGAATGTGGCAAAGTTGGCCCAACAAGCTCTCCATGTACATATGTCCTAAACAAACCAAAACAAATAGAAAGGTCCACCGCGCTACCCTCGTATGGAGAAAGCTATAGGGGTAGACGATCCGGGGCCACCGTTCTAGGGTTTCGCCAGAGGAAGACCATCAGAGCGTTGGAATCACATGAAAACTTGCATGTGCCCCTAGGATATGTGTGTGAGAGTGGCGCAAGGTTGGTAGGTGCCATGTGTAGACCCTAGGTGTGACCCCCTTCCCGGACATGCGTTAACACTTAGTGAAATCCTGGATCTGTATGTGGAAACGCCCGCCGCGGGACAACTAGGGCCTAGAATGTGGCAAAGTTGGCCCAACATTTTCTCTCCATGTACATATGTCCTAAACAAACCAAAACAAATAGAAAGGTCCACCTGCTACCCTCGTACGGAGAAAGCTATAGGGGTAGACGATCCGGACCCCCGGTCTAGGGTTTCGCCGGAGGAAGACCACCGGAGCGTCGGGATCACATGAAAACTTGCATGTGCCCCTAGGATATGTGTGTGAGAGTGGTCCAAGGTTGGTAGGTGCCATGTGTAGGCCCCAGGTGTGACCCCCTTCCCGGACATGCGTTAACACTTAGTGAAATCCTGGATCTGTATGTGGAAACTACCGCCGCGGGACAACCGGGGCCTAGAATGTGGCAAAGTTGGCCCAACAAGCTCTCCATGTACATATGTCCTAAACAAACCAAAACAAATAGAAAGGTCCACCGCGCTACCCTCGTACGGAGAAAGCTATAGGGGTAGACGATCCGGGGCCCCCGGGCTAGGGTTTCGCCGGAGGAAGACCACCGGAGCGTCAGAATCACATGAAAACTTGCATGTGACCCTAGGATATGTGTGTGAGAGTGGTGCAAGGTTGGTAGGTTCCATGTGTAGGCCCCAGGCGTAACCCCCTTCTCGGACATGCGTTAACACATAGTGAAATCCTGGATCTGTACGTGGAAACTCCCGCCGCGGGACAATCGGGGCCTAGAATGTGGCAAAGTTGGCCCAACATTTTCTCTCCATGTACATATGTCCTAAACAAACCAAAACAAATAGAAAGGTCCACCGCGCTACCCTTATACGGAGAAAGCTATATGGGTAGACGATCCGGGGCCCCCGGTCTAGGGTTTCGCCGGAGGAAGACCACCGGAGCATCGGAATCACATGAAAACTTGCATGTGCCCCTAGGATATGTGTCGAGAGTGGTGCAAGGTTGGTAGGTGCAATGTGTAGGCCCCAGGTGTGACCCCTTCCCGGACATGCGTTTACACTTAGTGAAATCCTGGATCTGTACGTGGAAACTCCCGCCGCGGGACTACCGGGGCCTAAAATGTGGCAAAGGTGTCCCAACATTTGCTCTCCATATACATATGTCCTAAACAAACCAAAAAAAATAGAAAAGGTCCATCGTGCTACCCTTGTACAGAGAAAGCTATAGGGGTAGACGATCCGGTGCCCCCGGTCTAGGGTTTCGCCGGAGGAAGACCACCGGAGTGTCGGAATCACATGAAAACTTGCATGTGCCCCTAGGATATGTGTGTGAAAGTGGTGCAAGGTTGGTAGGTGCCATGTGTAGGCCCTAGGTGTGACCCCCTTCTTGGACATGCGTTAACACTTAGTGAAATCCTAGATCTGTACGTGGAAACTCCCGCCGCGAGACAACCGGGGCCTAGAATGTGGCAAAGTTGGCCCAAAATTTTCTCTCTCCATGTACATATGTCCTAAACAAACCCAAACAAATAGAAAGGTCCACCGTGCTACCCTTGTACGGAGAAAGCTACAGGGGTAGACGATTCGGGGCCCCCGGTCTAGGGTTTCGCCGGAGGAAGACCATCGGAGCCTCGGAATCACATCAAAACTTGCATGTGCCCATAGGATATGTGTGTGAGCGTGGTGCAAGGTTGGTAGGTGCCATGTGTAGGCCCCAGGGGTGACCCCCTTCCCGGACATGTGTTAACACTTAGTGAAATCCTGGATCTGTACGTAGAAACTCCCGCCGCGGGACAACCAGGGCCTAGAATGTGGCAAAGTTGGCCCAACATTTGCTCTCCATGTACATATGTCCTAAACAAACCAAAACATAGAAACGTCCACCCTGCTACCCTCGTACGGAGAAAGCTATAGGGGTAGACGACCCGGGCCCCCGGTCTAGGGTTTCGCCGGAGGAAGACCACCGGAGCGTCGGGATCACATGAAAACTTGCATGTGCCCCTAGGATATGTGTGTGAGAGTGGTGCAAGGTTGGTAGGTGCCATGTGTAGGCCCCAGGTGTGACCCCCTTCCCGGACATGCGTTAACACTTAGTGAAATCCTGGATCTGTATGTGGAAACTACCGCCGCGGGACAACCGGGGCCTAGAATGTGGCAAAGTTGGCCCAACAAGCTCTCCATGTACATATGTCCTAAACAAACCAAAACAAATAGAAAGGTCCACCGCGCTACCCTCGTACGGAGAAAGCTATAGGGGTAGACGATCCGGGGCCCCTGGTCTATGGTTTCGCCGGAGGAAGACCATCAGAGCGTTGGAATCACATGAAAACTTGCATGTGACCCTAGGATATGTGTGTGAGTGTGGCGCAAGGTTGGTAGGTGCCATGTGTAGACCCTAGGTGTGACCCCCTTCCCGGACATGCGTTAACACTTAGTGAAATCCTGGATCTGTATGTGGAAACGCCCGCCGCGGGACAACCAGGGCCTAGAATGTGGCAAAGTTGGCCCAACATTTGCTCTCCATGTACATATGTCCTAAACAAACCAAAACAAATAGAAAGGTCCACCCTGCTACCATCGTACGGAGAAAGCTATAGGGGTAGACGATCCGGGCCCCCGGTCTAGGGTTTCGCCGGAGGAAGACCACCGGAGCGTCGGGATCACATGAAAACTTGCATGTGCCCCTAGGATATGTGTGTGAGAGTGGTGCAAGGTTGGTAGGTGCCATGTGTAGGCCCCAGGTGTGACCCCCTTCCCGGACATGCGTTAACACTTAGTGAAATCCTGGATCTGTATGTGGAAACTACCGCCGCGGGACAACCGGGGCCTAGAATGTGGCAAAGTTGGCCCAACAAGCTCTCCATGTACATATGTCCTAAACAAACCAAAACAAATAGAAAGGTCCACCGCGCTACCCTCGTACGGAGAAAGCTATAGGGGTAGACGATCCGGGGCCCCCGGTCTATGGTTTCGCCGGAGGAAGACCATCGGAGCCTCGGAATCACATGAAAACATGCATGTTCCCCTAGGATATGTGTGTGAGAGTGGTTCAAGTTTGGTAGGTGCCATGTGTAGGCCCCAGGTGTGACCCCCTTCTCGGACATGCGTTAACACTTAGTGAAATCCTGGATCTGTACGTGGAAACTCCCGCCGCGGGACAACCGGGGCCTAGAATGTGGCAAAGTTGGCCCAACATTTGCTCTCCATGTACATATGTCCAAAACAAACGAAAACAAATAGAAAGGTCCACCGCGCTACCCTTGTACGGAGAAAGCTATAGGGATAGACGATCCGGCGCCCCCGGTCTAGGGTTTCGTCGGAGGAAGACCACCGGAGCGTCAGAATCACATGAAAACTTGCATGTGACCCTAGGATATGTGTGTGATAGTGGTGCAAGGTTGGTAGGTTCCATGTGTAGGCCCCAGGCGTAACCCCCTTCTCGGACATGCGTTAACACATAGTGAAATCCTGGATCTGTACGTGGAAACTCCCGCCGCGGGACAATCGGGGCCTAGAATGTGGCAAAGTTGGCCCAACATTTTCTCTCCATGTACATATGTCCTAAACAAACCAAAACAAATAGAAAGGTCCACCGCGCTACCCTTATAAGGAGAAAGCTATATGGGTAGACGATCCGGGGCCCCCGGTCTAGGGTTTCGCCGGAGGAAGACCACCGGAGCATCGGAATCACATGAAAACTTGCATGTGCCCCTAGGATATGTGTCGAGAGTGGTGCAAGGTTGGTAGGTGCAATGTGTAGGCCCCAGGTGTGACCCCTTCCCGGACATGCGTTTACACTTAGTGAAATCCTGGATCTGTACGTGGAAACTCCCGCCGCGGGACTACCGGGGCCTAAAATGTGGCAAAGGTGGCCCAACATTTGCTCTCCATATACATATGTCCTAAACAAACCAAAACAAATAGAAAGGTCCACCGCGCTACCCTTGTACGGAGAAAGCTATAGGGGTAGACGATCCGGTGCCCCCGGTCTAGGGTTTCGCCGGAGGAAGACCACCGGAGTGTCGGAATCACATGAAAACTTGCATGTGCCCCTAGGATATGTGTGTGAAAGTGGTGCAAGGTTGGTAGGTGCCATGTGTAGGCCCTAGGTGTGACCCCCTTCTTGGACATGCGTTAACACTTAGTGAAATCCTGGATCTGTACGTGGAAACTCCCGCCGCGAGACAACCGGGTCCTAGAATGTGGCACAGTTGGCCCAACATTTTCTCTCTCCCTGTACATATGTCCTAAACAAACCCAAACAAATAGAAAGGTCCACCGCGCTACCCTCGTACGGAGAAAGCTATAGGGGTAGACGATCCGGGGCCCCCAGTCTATGGTTTCGCCGGAGGAAGACCATCGGAGCCTCGGAATCACATGAAAACTTGCATGTGCCCCTAGGATATGTGTGTGAGAGTGGTTCAAGTTTGGTAGGTGCCATGTGTAGGCCCCAGGTGTGACCCCCTTCTCGGACATGCGTTAACACTTAGTGAAATCCTGGATCTGTACGTGGAAACTCCCGCCGCGGGACAACCGGGGCCTAGAATGTGGCAAAGTTGGCCCAACATTTGCTCTCCATGTACATATGTCCTAAACAAACGAAAACAAATAGAAAGGTCCACCGCGCTACCCTCGTACGGAGAAAGCTATAGGGATAGACGATCCGGGGCCCCTGGTCTAGGGTTTCGTCGGAGGAAGACCACCGGAGCGTCAGAATCACATGAAAACTTGCATGTGACCCTAGGATATGTGTGTGAGAGTGGTGCAAGGTTGGTAGGTTCCATGTGTAGGCCCCAGGCGTAACCCCCTTCTCGGACATGCGTTAACACATAGTGAAATCCTAGATCTGTACGTGGAAACTCCCGCCACGGGACAATCGGGGCCTAGAATGTGGCAAAGTTGGCCCAACATTTTCTCTCCATGTACATATGTCCTAAACAAACCAAAACAAATAGAAAGGTCCACCGCGCTACCCTTATACGGAGAAAGCTATATGGGTAGACGATCCGGGGCCCCCGGTCTAGGGTTTCGCCGGAGGAAGACCACCGGAGCATCGGAATCACATGAAAACTTGCATGTGCCCCTAGGATATGTGTCGAGAGTGGTGCAAGGTTGGTAGGTGCAATGTGTAGGCCCCAGGTGTGACCCCTTCCCGGACATGCGTTTACACTTAGTGAAATCCTGGATCTGTACGTGGAAACTCCCGCCGCGGGACTACCGGGGCCTAAAATGTGGCAAAGGTGGCCCCACATTTGCTCTCCATATACATATGTCCTAAACAAACCAAAACAAATAGAAAGGTCCACCGCGCTACCCTTGTACGGAGAAAGCTATAGGGGTAGACGATCCGGTGCCCCCGGTCTAGGGTTTCGCCGGAGGAAGACCACCGGATTGTCGGAATCACATGAAAACTTGCATGTGCCCCTAGGATATGTGTGTGAAAGTGGTGCAAGGTTGGTAGGTGCCATGTGTAGGCCCTAGGTGTGACCCCCTTCTTGGACATGCGTTAACACTTAGTGGAATCCTGGATCTATACGTGGAAACTCTCGCCGCGAGACAACCGGGGCCTAGAATGTGGCAAAGTTGGCCCAACATTTTCTCTCTCCATGTACATATGTCCTAAACAAACCCAAACAAATAGAAAGGTCCACCGCGCTACCCTCGTACGGAGAAAGCTATAGGGGTAGACGATCTGGGGCCCCCGGTCTAGGGTTTCGCCGGAGGAAGACCATCAGAGCGTTGGAATCACATGAAAACTTGCATGTGCCCCTAGGGTATGTGTGTGAGAGTGGCGCAAGGTTGGTAGGTGCCATGTGTAGACCCTAGGTGTGACGCCCTTCCCGGACATGTGTTAACACTTAGTCAAATCCT
Source organism: Avena sativa (assembly GCA_916181665.1). Classification (NCBI taxonomy): domain Eukaryota; kingdom Viridiplantae; phylum Streptophyta; class Magnoliopsida; order Poales; family Poaceae; genus Avena; species Avena sativa. The sequence goes on from OV702289.1 coordinate 694,604,517, forward strand.
GGATCTGTACGTGGAAACTCCCGCCGCGGGACAACCAGGGCCTAGAATGTGGCAAAGTTGGCCCAACATTTGCTCTCAATGTACATATGTCCTAAACAAACCAAAACAAACAGAAAGGTCCACCGCGCTACCCTCGTACGGAGAAAGCTATAGGGGTAGACGATCCGGGCCCCCTGTCTAGGGTTTCGCCGGAGGAAGACCACCGGAGCGTCGGGATCACTTGAAAACTTGCATGTGCCCCTAGGATATGTGTGTGAGAGTGGTGCAAGGTTGGTAGGTGCCATGTGTAGGCCCCAGGTGTGACCCCCTTCCCGGACATGCGTTAACACTTAGTGAAATCCTGGATCTGTATGTGGAAACTACCGCCGCGGGACAACCGGGGCCTAGAATGTGGCAAAGTTGGCCCAACAAGCTCTCCATGTACATATGTCCTAAACAAACCAAAACAAATAGAAAGGTCCACCGCGCTACCCTCGTACGGAGAAAGCTATAGGGGTAGACGATCCGGGGCCCCTGGTCTATGGTTTCGCCGGAGGAAGACCATCAGAGCGTTGGAATCACATGAAAACTTGCATGTGACCCTAGGATATGTGTGTGAGTGTGGCGCAAGGTTGGTAGGTGCCATGTGTAGACCCTAGGTGTGACCCCCTTCCCGGACATGCGTTAACACTTAGTGAAATCCTGGATCTGTATGTGGAAACGCCCGCCGCGGGACAACCAGGGCCTAGAATGTGGCAAAGTTGGCCCAACATTTGCTCTCCATGTACATATGTCCTAAACAAACCAAAACAAATAGAAAGGTCCACCCTGCTACCATCGTACGGAGAAAGCTATAGGGGTAGACGATCCGGGCCCCCGGTCTAGGGTTTCGCCGGAGGAAGACCACCGGAGCGTCGGGATCACATGAAAACTTGCATGTGCCCCTAGGATATGTGTGTGAGAGTGGTGCAAGGTTGGTAGGTGCCATGTGTAGGCCCCAGGTGTGACCCCCTTCCCGGACATGCGTTAACACTTAGTGAAATCCTGGATCTGTATGTGGAAACTACCGCCGCGGGACAACCGGGGCCTAGAATGTGGCAAAGTTGGCCCAACAAGCTCTCCATGTACATATGTCCTAAACAAACCAAAACAAATAGAAAGGTCCACCGCGCTACCCTCGTACGGAGAAAGCTATAGGGGTAGACGATCCGGGGCCCCCGGTCTATGGTTTCGCCGGAGGAAGACCATCGGAGCCTCGGAATCACATGAAAACATGCATGTTCCCCTAGGATATGTGTGTGAGAGTGGTTCAAGTTTGGTAGGTGCCATGTGTAGGCCCCAGGTGTGACCCCCTTCTCGGACATGCGTTAACACTTAGTGAAATCCTGGATCTATACGTGGAAACTCCCGCCGCGGGACAACCGGGGCCTAGAATGTGGCAAAGTTGGCCCAACATTTGCTCTCCATGTACATATGTCCAAAACAAACGAAAACAAATAGAAAGGTCCACCGCGCTACCCTTGTACGGAGAAAGCTATAGGGATAGACGATCCGGCGCCCCCGGTCTAGGGTTTCGTCGGAGGAAGACCACCGGAGCGTCAGAATCACATGAAAACTTGCATGTGACCCTAGGATATGTGTGTGATAGTGGTGCAAGGTTGGTAGGTTCCATGTGTAGGCCCCAGGCGTAACCCCCTTCTCGGACATGCGTTAACACATAGTGAAATCCTGGATCTGTACGTGGAAACTCCCGCCGCGGGACAATCGGGGCCTAGAATGTGGCAAAGTTGGCCCAACATTTTCTCTCCATGTACATATGTCCTAAACAAACCAAAACAAATAGAAAGGTCCACCGCGCTACCCTTATAAGGAGAAAGCTATATGGGTAGACGATCCGGGGCCCCCGGTCTAGGGTTTCGCCGGAGGAAGACCACCGGAGCATCGGAATCACATGAAAACTTGCATGTGCCCCTAGGATATGTGTCGAGAGTGGTGCAAGGTTGGTAGGTGCAATGTGTAGGCCCCAGGTGTGACCCCTTCCCGGACATGCGTTTACACTTAGTGAAATCCTGGATCTGTACGTGGAAACTCCCGCCGCGGGACTACCGGGGCCTAAAATGTGGCAAAGGTGGCCCAACATTTGCTCTCCATATACATATGTCCTAAACAAACCAAAACAAATAGAAAGGTCCACCGCGCTACCCTTGTACGGAGAAAGCTATAGGGGTAGACGATCCGGTGCCCCCGGTCTAGGGTTTCGCCGGAGGAAGACCACCGGAGTGTCGGAATCACATGAAAACTTGCATGTGCCCCTAGGATATGTGTGTGAAAGTGGTGCAAGGTTGGTAGGTGCCATGTGTAGGCCCTAGGTGTGACCCCCTTCTTGGACATGCGTTAACACTTAGTGAAATCCTGGATCTGTACGTGGAAACTCCCGCCGCGAGACAACCGGGGCCTAGAATGTGGCACAGTTGGCCCAACATTTTCTCTCTCCCTGTACATATGTCCTAAACAAACCCAAACAAATAGAAAGGTCCACCGCGCTACCCTCGTACGGAGAAAGCTATAGGGGTAGACGATCCGGGGCCCCCAGTCTATGGTTTCGCCGGAGGAAGACCATCGGAGCCTCGGAATCACATGAAAACTTGCATGTGCCCCTAGGATATGTGTGTGAGAGTGGTTCAAGTTTGGTAGGTGCCATGTGTAGGCCCCAGGTGTGACCCCCTTCTCGGACATGCGTTAACACTTAGTGAAATCCTGGATCTGTACGTGGAAACTCCCGCCGCGGGACAACCGGGGCCTAGAATGTGGCAAAGTTGGCCCAACATTTGCTCTCCATGTACATATGTCCTAAACAAACGAAAACAAATAGAAAGGTCCACCGCGCTACCCTCGTACGGAGAAAGCTATAGGGATAGACGATCCGGGGCCCCTGGTCTAGGGTTTCGTCGGAGGAAGACCACCGGAGCGTCAGAATCACATGAAAACTTGCATGTGACCCTAGGATATGTGTGTGAGAGTGGTGCAAGGTTGGTAGGTTCCATGTGTAGGCCCCAGGCGTAACCCCCTTCTCGGACATGCGTTAACACATAGTGAAATCCTAGATCTGTACGTGGAAACTCCCGCCACGGGACAATCGGGGCCTAGAATGTGGCAAAGTTGGCCCAACATTTTCTCTCCATGTACATATGTCCTAAACAAACCAAAACAAATAGAAAGGTCCACCGCGCTACCCTTATACGGAGAAAGCTATATGGGTAGACGATCCGGGGCCCCCGGTCTAGGGTTTCGCCGGAGGAAGACCACCGGAGCATCGGAATCACATGAAAACTTGCATGTGCCCCTAGGATATGTGTCGAGAGTGGTGCAAGGTTGGTAGGTGCAATGTGTAGGCCCCAGGTGTGACCCCTTCCCGGACATGCGTTTACACTTAGTGAAATCCTGGATCTGTACGTGGAAACTCCCGCCGCGGGACTACCGGGGCCTAAAATGTGGCAAAGGTGGCCCCACATTTGCTCTCCATATACATATGTCCTAAACAAACCAAAACAAATAGAAAGGTCCACCGCGCTACCCTTGTACGGAGAAAGCTATAGGGGTAGACGATCCGGTGCCCCCGGTCTAGGGTTTCGCCGGAGGAAGACCACCGGATTGTCGGAATCACATGAAAACTTGCATGTGCCCCTAGGATATGTGTGTGAAAGTGGTGCAAGGTTGGTAGGTGCCATGTGTAGGCCCTAGGTGTGACCCCCTTCTTGGACATGCGTTAACACTTAGAGGAATCCTGGATCTATACGTGGAAACTCTCGCCGCGAGACAACCGGGGCCTAGAATGTGGCAAAGTTGGCCCAACATTTTCTCTCTCCATGTACATATGTCCTAAACAAACCCAAACAAATAGAAAGGTCCACCGCGCTACCCTCGTACGGAGAAAGCTATAGGGGTAGACGATCTGGGGCCCCCGGTCTAGGGTTTCGCCGGAGGAAGACCATCAGAGCGTTGGAATCACATGAAAACTTGCATGTGCCCCTAGGATATGTGTGTGAGAGTGGCGCAAGGTTGGTAGGTGCCATGTGTAGACCCTAGGTGTGACGCCCTTCCCGGACATGTGTTAACACTTAGTCAAATCCTGGATCTGTACGTGGAAACTCCCGCCGCGGGACAACCAGGGCCTAGAATGTGGCAAAGTTGGCCCAACATTTGCTCTCAATGTACATATGTCCTAAACAAACCAAAACAAACAGAAAGGTCCACCGCGCTACCCTCGTACGGAGAAAGCTATAGGGGTAGACGATCCGGGCCCCCTGTCTAGGGTTTCGCCGGAGGAAGACCACCGGAGCGTCGGGATCACTTGAAAACTTGCATGTGCCCCTAGGATATGTGTGTGAGAGTGGTGCAAGGTTGGTAGGTGCCATGTGTAGGCCCCAGGTGTGACCCCCTTCCCGGACATGCGTTAACACTTAGTGAAATCCTGGATCTGTATGTGGAAACTACCGCCGCGGGACAACCGGGGCCTAGAATGTGGCAAAGTTGGCCCAACAAGCTCTCCATGTACATATGTCCTAAACAAACCAAAACAAATAGAAAGGTCCACCGCGCTACCCTCGTACGGAGAAAGCTATAGGGGTAGACGATCCGGGGCCCCCGGTCTAGGGTTTCGCCGGAGGAAGACCATCAGAGCGTTGGAATCACATGAAAACTTGCATGTGCCCCTAGGATATGTGTGTGAGAGTGGCACAAGGTTGGTAGATGCCATGTGTAGACCCTAGGTGTGACCCCCTTCCCGGACATGCGTTAACACTTAGTGAAATCCTGGATCTGTATGTGGAAACGCCTGCCGCAGGACAACCGGGGCCTAGAATGTGGCAAAGTTGGCCCAACATTTTCTCTCCATGTACATATGTCCTAAACAAACCAAAACAAATAGAAAGGTCCATTGTGATACCCTCGTACGGAGAAAGCTACAGGGGTAGACGATCCGGGGCCCCCGGTCTAGGGTTTCGCCGGAGGAAGTCCATCGGAACCTCGGAATCACATGAAAACTTGAGAGGAACTCGAGGTTGGCCTGCTTGAACGTGTCAGTGCAGAGTGTAGCAAAGACCTCCATGCCAGCAGTGGTAACCATCATCTTGAAGTCGCCCAACAAGCCGTTGTGCGAGAGGAACTCATCGTCCACCCACTTCGTGGGTAGCACGGAGCGAGTAGTCACTCTTGCGTACTCCTTGTTGTAGTCAGCCTTTAGGGCTTTGACCTCACCATGTCCCCTTTTGTGTTTTGGCGCGGTGGAGGAGCGCGAGTGGCTTCCCTAGCGCATGAGTTTCCCCAACATCATTGTTACTGAAAAATTTCACCACAAAAGTACAAGTATAAGGTTTCTATGATGTCAACAAATGATTCGAGGTAAAATCTTTGAATCCTAACATGTAGAATCAACAAGAATATCAAATCAACGAGACACTAAATGTGAGAGTTTCAACCATAGATTTATGAAAATAAATCATGTATTGGGTGAGAAACATACCGATGTGAAGATTCCCCAACTCAAATGAACAAAGTCGATGAAGAATTGAAGATTCTAGGTGAAGGGTTGTATTTTTAGATAGAAAGAGATAAAAAGAGGCTGGTTTGGGGCTTCCAGCCAGCTGCCATCATTTTCACGATGTCATACAATTGGTACATGTAGACAGTACGGGTCTATCCCTCCTATACAGACGGTCATCACTGTTGGATACATTGGTTATGGTTAGGATATCAAACCTGGATTTGGTATGGGCATGTGGTATGGTGGCTTCTAGTTGTACCGATGATCGTTACGGGTTGAGTGACTTCTTGGATAAGTAAATTATACGAGGCTCAGTACGGGCACGTGGTATAGGGGTACCCGTCCATACTGATGATCATCACGATTTCACTTAGAGGGTCGGTACATGCACACTATACGGGCAGACCCGTCCGTACTACTGCTTGTTATGCCTCTAGTAGCTTCTATTTTCACCACCTCTTCTTTCTTTCCTTCAAACCTTTACCTTCGGATTTTTAAAACTTAAATTCTATGCAAAAACTAAACCTTAAAAACTCAAATAGGAAAACTAAAAATTAAAACTTCAAAAAAACTAAGTTATTAAGGATCGGTTGCCCATCAAGCATTTTATTTAGAGAGGGTTGATTTTCTCAACCAAATTTTGGTTTGAGGATACTCACCTTTGGTTGCTTAATATTAATAATACTTTCTTCTTGATAGTGCTTAGCAGGTGGTATATATTTTTCACCATCTTCCAATTTCTGCTGGAAGTGACGAATTATCCAATCATCATAAATATTAAAGACAATTTTTCCACTGCTGCAATCAAAGTTTGCTCCTGTAGTACTATGAAAAGGTCTCCCAAGAATGTTAGATAGTTTACCATCTTCAGGCATGTCAAGTATGATGAAATCAGTGGGTATAACATGCCGATCAATCTGGATAAGAACATCATCAATCACCCCAACAAGTTTTTTAGTGGTTTTGTCAGCCATTTGCAAAGTAATAGAGGTATAACATGTTGATCTAACTTTTTATAAAGTGAATAAGGCATCACAATGACACCTGCACCTAAATCACATAAATCATTATCAATGCTAGTTTTCCTATTGCACAACCGATGGTTGGTATACCTGGATCACCAAGCTTAGCAGGAACTTTATCACCATAACCGGTCATTATCACAAAGGTATTAGTTACTGTTTCTTCCTATTGAGAATGTCTCGCATGATCTTCGTATAAGTAGGTACTTGAATAGCTAGGTTGGCCTTGCGAGACGTAGCACATGCTTAGGTTCATTCACGCTCTTATACATGTGGATATTTGTAATTAGTTTCTGATGCTACTAGTTAATTAAATTGATGGTGGTTGTGGGTTACACCTAATGATAAGACATTGGTAGGGAGCACCTTTGCAAACTTCTTGTGTCACCCTAGGACCTGTCGTTCTAAACATATGTTCTAATACTATCGTGCTAACCAAACGTGGGGCTATTTGGGAACCCCATCAACTACCGACGCTACTCTTATATCCAGGATGCCACAAATTCGGGGTTTTCATATGGTGCATATACATAATATGTATTCGGACATGGTGATGATACGAGATGATATTTTGGTGGACATTAGCTGCAATGCATACATAAATGTGGTACGCTTAGGCGGCTTAGACAAAGCTCTGAAAAGTTATATTCAAAGACCCATCCATGGTCGTAGACGCAAAACCTATGCCTCCTTGAGAATTGGCTGTATCTCTTGGTTGGATAAAACACTGTATGTGGTTCCCCTAGATATCTGCGTAGTTATGGGACAGTTCTTGATGTGAGATCTAGAAGGCACGCCTATTTGTGATTTAGTGCTGTGATGGGTTGATCATGGATTTGGGTACCAGCAGTGCACTCCTACAGGGTAAATCTTTTCGAAAAGGCGTGTCCATGGTTATGAATGCCTCACGTGTACAATGTCATGATCATAGAAAACTTACACTAAATAATTTGGTATATGCAAATTGACTAGTAAGTAGCTCTACAAACTAAATACTTGAATAATAAAAATTCCCACCGTGTTTGTTCCGCGAGAGGGGACTTCCTCGACTGGTATTTGAGGGGCAAATCTTTGGATGGGTTATGCTTGGTGCTATAGTATTGTTACCGTATAGATCTCTCTTATCCCACTCTAATAGCCGAAGTTGTAGCGTGTCTCTATAAGTTAGATAGTGCAAGCTCTGTTGCTATTGAGCCCACCATACCCATGTAGGCGAGAGCCGCCAATTCGAAGACTCGCCATGTACTAGCCTCGATACTGATCGCTCTCTTTCTTTTACTTTTTCTCTTTGTCGGCACCCCTTTGGTTTTGGTAGGTAGGTGATCGTCGATGTTAGCAATGTTACCCTTCCATCTTGGCCTAGATAGAGTTGTCATCAGCTCTTGGTTATTCTTCAGGACTCTTAGTCCCATTTGGTTCTTTTCCGTACTCGGATACTATTTTGCTTTCTTCATGATTTGTATCTTTGAATTGTATCATTTGTATTCTTAGCTCGTGAAGTCGTTGTTGTATATATATGTTCCTTGTGGTTCCTGTTGTAAACTATGATGATGTAACTACTTGTAACAAAATCCACCCACATGAAGTGTCTGGTGGGCGTCTTTAAATCGCTTCTATGCAGATTTTGGCGGAGATGCTAAGATTTGCATAGACCCTATTCGGGGCGTTACAGAGGAAATAACCTAAAACAAATCCCCTCTTTCTCTTTATTCTTCCTCCAAACACAAAACACCTTAATTGGATCTCCACTTCTACTCGTTGTTATTCGATTCCTCGCACACCAAGGATCCAAGGTATGTTTCTCCTCCAATCTGTCACTTGTTTATATAAAAACCATGCTCTATCTCTTGGTATTATCAATCTAGATCTAGGTCTTGCCATGAACCATTTTTCTCAATGAGCATGATTAGTTTTGAATTTAGAGGAGATTATTTTGTAGAATGTATAGAGGCTTATCCATTTACTATTTCTATTGGATCAAAAGTTTAATTAGTTTATTTTTTATTTTTAGATGAACACAAGGAGTTGTTTGCATGCGGTTGCAGCACAAGTTGAACCACCAGTTGAAGATGCTACCATTTCATCACTTGGTATGAGGTTAACCAAGTGATTGCACCGCAACTGTTTCAACCATATCAAGGACCAGGAGATCAAGTACACCAAATGGTTTGTCCATATACTTTGAACCAACTAGGCATTAGTCTTGATTCCATTTTACCTTGCAACAATGTTGGTTTGCTTTATTTTGTCTTTCAAGATGATTCCACCTATCATCGACTGACTCTCGAGTTCCTTAGCACCTTGAAGCATACAGTGAGTCAAAGTTTTTACTCCGAGGAAGATATACCAGGATCAGAGTTGATCTCTTTCTATCTATTGAATCATGGGTATACCTTGTCCCTTGACCAATGGAGTCATTGCTTTAGGTTTGTCAACAACATCCGTTGACCAATATATGCTCCTACTTTTATGGTTGATCCTACCCTATTTAGTTAGTTCAACAAGACGAGAGTTTATAATCATGTCTCTAAGGGTAATAAAATTGAATGTCCTATATTATGTTATTGTTAACACCCTACATGCCCGTGGTGAATTTACAAGAGTGAATGAAGATGACATGATGATCCTCGCAAGATCTGCCATCCCTGAATGGAACTTGACACCAAACTTGGGCGCCCTTCTTATATTCTATTTGGAGTATTAGTCTTACCAAACTCGTGGTCCCATTTGCTACGGAGGAGTGATCGCCGTCCTTGCCTGAGCACTCAGTATCAACATAGGTAACTTGCAACCGTTGGTAGGTGTTCGTCATCTCAGTTTTGCTACTCTTAAAGCTTGATGCATCATTAAAAATCAATAAGGTATATATTTTGTTAATATATGCGGTGACCTAGCATACCACTCCATGATGTACTATGCTATAATCATTGTCATAACACCAATGAAACATTGTTCCACCAGTATTACATCCCTAAGAGTAGTAGAACAGAAGCATCACGGGTGCAATACTTGACTATAGATTACAACACAAATTTTTACAAAATATCTAGAAAACTTCCTCGAAATAGTGAGGAAAACATTATATAGAAGAAAATCAGAAATAGCAACTTGAAGTCTATTCTAGAAATAACACAACTATTAATATATATCTATGGCTTGCAATTGCTACTATAGCAATGCTCTACTGAAGTAGGTTCTAGTATCTAGGAATTTAAGTATACTCTACTCTCCAACTTCTCTTTTACTGCCACTGATGTAGCCATCGACTTTGTTGATCCCCACTGGATATCTTCAACTCTTCCCAGTAGTTTTCCTCCTAAGTTCATCATTGATTGCTCTGAGATCTAGCAAGGGTTAAGATGGTATGGTTGAGTACGAGCGTACTCAACAAGTTCACTAAAAAGGACTATTTTATGCAGTATCTACAACCACAAACCAAAGGTCGTAGGTTATGCAGGTTTTCATAAACATTTCTTCAAAGGTTACTTTTATTCTAAAAAACTATGTTCGTTAGTCTTCACAGGTTGATTAGAATTTTGTGGAGTTCCTTTCCTACAACGCTCGCAGCTCATTCCCGGAATAGGGAGTAACATGTCACACCTTTTACACTCTACAGAGGTGTGTTTCTTTACCCATGAGAGATCCTTATCCATGTTGCACAACCGATCAATCTTTCCCTCCACACTTCCTTTGGTGTGGGTCCCAGTAGAAGAATCCAAGCCAATAGCTGCCCTTCTCCTTGACCCTGCATGTCCACCCTTTTGTACGCTAGACCCACCTTTTGCATTACAACACTAAAACATACAATCCATTGTAGATGCCAAAAATACCGTGGGATGTTGTGGTATCCCACCCTTCTGCTACATACCCTCTCTTGAAATTACAATCATGGTCCAAGGATTATATCCATGGCCTGCACATCTGTTGACATGAGAAAGGAAGAAGATCGAGCTGACTTCTCCGTCCCATTCCAAATCTTATGGTTAAAGCTATCATCAGATTGAAGACAAGTACACCATGAGGGGGTCCTCAAGGCGTGGGAAAATATGGGGTGTGAGACGTATGGTTCTCCGGGACGGTGATCACACAAGTTTACCTAGCTTCAGATCCGACTATGGTGGACGTATCCTACTCCTGCTAGCAATCCAGTATATCGGCAGAGCCAAAAGTATAACAAATTACAAGATAGGTTTCACCTATGCAATTTGTGGTTGTAGTGCGTGCCCTAAAGGCTGGTCCCTAGGACAACTTATATAGTCATCTGGTCCTAGGGTTATAGGAGAGCCCTATTCGGCTATGATATAGATTTAGTACATGGTACATCTTGGACTACAAGTATTCCTACATGCCTAAGTTGGTAAGTCTTTTGGGCCTTCCCATAACCGGATGGCTTCCATATTCTCTCTCTGACTTGGCTCCCCGTGAAGCATAGCTCTAACCCGAAGTGGGCCACCCTGGTCAGCGAGTCACAGTGGGTATACACAGAAAGTATGTCCCCAACAGTAGCCCCATAAGCCTCCAAGATCCAAAGTCGGATTCCATCATCTAGCTTGATTCTTGTTTGGCTGTAGAATCTTGAAGGGTTCCTGAAACGTCAAAACAAAAGGTAGGATCTGAGTCAGAAGTGAGTCATACTTGTTGATATCTCATCATTTCTCTCAAGCTCGATTTCAAACTAAGCCAGAATTTGGTCGCTGATGTAACTTGACAATGTTCCAGGTCTTGTCACATCTCTGACAAATATTCTGTCAGTGTGACCGTTGGTAGGTCCCGCATCATGCAGAACCAAGGTGCTGTTTCAATGCAATCACAGAGATCAAGGCGACAAAGGCTTCACGAGGAAGTTGCCTCTCCCATTCTATGATGCGTGGTGTTAAATCCGTGCATTTAACACTAATCTTCATGCGGATGGGCTTTATAAGGGGTAAACAATCCTTATTCTCTTCCAGTGCTGCTTATGTTCTTCTTCTTCCCCAACAAAACCCTGTGCTCCTCCTCTTCCTCTGTTCCTCCACAAAATCCACCCGTGCCGCCCATTCGTGGCCAATCTCGCACAAAATGGCTGACACATCGAATTCTACGGCCGCGACATCATCGGCAGTGGAGGACAAGTACCTCGGGATTTGGACCCCGTGCGTTCTAGACGATGAGAAGCTCAAATACATGGAGGAAGAAGGACCTATTCGCACCGGCGCATGGCGCAATGCTATGGGCAAAACCCTCCCCGCACCACACGATGGTGGACGATTTCACTTTGGGACCTATCTGGATCGTGGCTTCAACTTCCCACTATTGGAATTGTTTTCCGAGATAATCTCCTACTACTATGTCCAGCTTCATAATCTCCCCCCAAATTCTATCTTAGAGCTTAGTGCCCATGTCTCTCTTTGTGAGGTATTTCTTGGAATAAAACCGAGTCTGCTTCTCTTCTAGTACTATTTTAGCATCCAGAAAAATTCTATCACTATCAGTGTTCCCTATAAAACCAGAACTCTTTGCTTAGTCCTTAGGAGCGCCGGGTCTATCCCAAGGTCATAGATAGTGATTCAGTAAAGAGATGGCCAGTCACCTTATTTTATCACAAGGATATGCTGGCTCCCGGCAAGTAGGAAGGATTACTGGTTTTCATCGACGGTGTTGTAGCTCAGCAAGAATATTGGGATGCAGAAGCACCGACTCCAACTGAAGACTTGATCTGTGCCAAGAGGCAGATTGAGTTCTTAATGAAGAACAAGGGCCTGAAGGGATCTGAATTAGTCCACTGCTGGCTATCATGTCGGATACAACTTCTTCAGTACCACGGGGACCGGCTGATGCATTCAGTCACCCTAAACAAGAAGGACATCTTGAAGGTTAGCCCCAACCCGATCCCCACCAAAGACTAAAACTCGGATTTAGTGGTTGATCAAGGAATGGGTTAACCGGAAAGTTCCAGAGTTTTCCATGCCAATGTACATGGCAGAGAATCCCCTAACCCCGGTAAGTTATTTGACTTTTACCTTGCTATACTCTATCCACTTTTACACATTATTGGAATGCCAAGATATGTCTGACGTTTAGCTTGCTGCTTTCCCCGAGTCGGAGCTTTCTCCCCTCTAGGTTTATCCACTTGAAGATCTCATTCCTCTTTGCAAGGATGAGGAACTTGAAGAACTGCCGGAGGCACATACTTGGAAGTGTAAGACTTCGGTCATTTCGGCTAGATCGCAAACGCTGCCAGTCGTCAAAAATTAAGTTCCACCTTACCATTACTTGTGTTACTATCATTCTGAGTCATAACATTCTTATTTTCTTTAGGGCTCAGAGATAAACCATTGGGAAAACGAAAAGGGAAAACTAGGAAGACTCTGCGCCAGCAGAAGTTGACCTTGGTTTCTCCTGCTACCGCTCCCCTGACTCCTAACCCCATCCCATCATTAGCACTGGGGATGTTCCCTCTCCATGCGGTGGGGATGTTGAGGCTCATTCTGAAGAGCCTGTGAACATTGGTTCACAAACTAACATCACCATTGGTGACTCAAGAGTTGATAAGGGTGAACTTGCTAAGGGTAATGATCCCTAAGGTGAAACTTTTGCTGACAATCTCCTGAATATTCCTGGTGCCACCAATCTTGGCCTCACCAAGAAAAGTGCAGAAGAACTTCGTAATCTTTCGCTTACCTGCTTGGAATCTCGGAACCTTTCTGCCGAGGAAGAGGCCCAAGAAGCCGAGGATGTGAAGCTTGAAGCTTTGCTAGGGAAGATTCATGCTCGGGGTGAAAGACTAAGGGCTAGTGAAGTTCTACCTCCACTAGTGCAACCCTTAACCTTGACCGAGAAGGTTTCTGCTAAGGTTAATGCCAACCTTTACAAGATACACCGTGAGCATATTGTAAGTCATTTTATGACTCTTTTACTATCATTATATCATATCCTCTATCCCCCAATCATGAAGTTGGATGTGAACATAATCCGAGTTTATGCTTTTATAGGATGCCAAAGAACGAAGTAGTGTATCCCCCAAGGCTCGTGCTAGAAATTCAACTTAGTTAAAATAAGAGCCCGAGTCTTAGTAGACTTCTGACTCTGGTTACTATTCTGACTTATAGAAAGTTAATGTTTATAGCCAAGAATTGTTGAAGAACATACGCAATAAGCAGAGAGAGATCAACGATCCCCGACTTAAATATGCTCAATTGAAAGTAGAGAAGGATGAGGTGGAAGGTAAACATTTTCAGCCCTCTATCCAAAGTTTAGTAGGTGTGTCGATTATTTATTTGACTTTTGCTTTTGTCCCTCTAGGTTTTTTGAGCCAGTCCTGCAAACTTGTGGAGGAGGGCGAGAATTTCAAGGTCTTGGAGGCAGAGAATGCTGGATTAGGAGAGGAGCTCCAAAAATTGAAGGCTGACCACAAACGTAGTGTCAGTAACATCCTTGAATCTACCAACACGGCCACTAAGGAGCGTGACCAAACCATCACCCGCCAAGACAAAGTAATCTCGGATTTGAAGGTGGATATGGACAGGCACGCTGATACCACTCAAGCTTTTCGAGAAGAACTCTAGAGTTTGAGGGAGGAAAGGACCAAGATACATGAAACCATATTTGGTAAGGTTTTTGCTGCGAAAGCCATATATTTTCCCCACTTTGATGTTGTCCGACTAAATTTCAGAAGTTTTGTGCTAATCTTGTTTTTTCATAGCGCCCTAAACATCCTGGATTCATCCTAATCCGAGTCCTGCGTCGAGCGACTTGTTGCACGAAGATCTGGTACATGAATTCTACTAAACTCTTGAGGAGGTTGCTGAGGCTGTTGATCGATTCGACCTGCACATGATTTCTTCTTTTGAACTGTGAGACAGGGCGAAGGAATTTACAAAGCTCGTTGAGGACTAGAAATGTTGTATGCCCAGACAGCTACTCAGAATGCCCTTACCATGGTGATGAGTCACCATGGTTGCATGGAAATCTGGCAGGTCACCAAGGGTATCTTGACTGTTGATGAAGACGAAAACAATCAAGATGTCGAAGCTATATGGGAGTCCTGTGCGGATACACATGTCGCATGGTCGAGATGACCAGCTACAAGAAGCCGTTCTTCCAGTCTATCGATGTGCCACCAAGCCCCCCAGCTGATGAAGTTGAAGCTTTCAACGATGACGAAAAAACCAAGTCTTATGTCCCTGTCTTGGAGAAAAAGCAGGGGACTTGGATGCTAGCACTAGCGAACCAGCGAATCCTCCGTATCCTTCACCTTCAACATAGGACCGCAAAAACTTTTGCATTATTCTGAAGCAAGTGATGTAATGTTTAAACTATGGTGCTGTTTTGTAAGCTTATGCTTTTACTCTAGCACTTGATTATTTTTCTATGCTCAAAAATTACTTAAGCAGTTTTTGTTCATACTTATTGTTTATCTAGCTTTCTACCTTGTCCCTTTCGTGAGTTGACAAACTTTTAGCACAGAAACACTGCCAAGAAATGGAGCTCAATTGCCAAACTAGTTTAAACTTGAAAATAGATCCGACTTCCAGTACCAACAAATAACTACTCGAAAATACCCACGTCTAAGCAATCAGATAGAAACCAAAGTACAAACATAAAATGAGACTTACACCCGAAGGTAGCATTTTTTAGAGAATCAGAAATCTAACCAGAACAAACATGAGCATAAAGTACTTTCAAGTATTCTAGGATTTTCGACTGTGACATGATCATTCAGAAATAAGGTGGTACTTAAAACATCTCAGAAAAATATTGAGGGAACTAATACTTTATTTCACTTTGAACATGTAAATTGATATGATTACAAAGAAAGAAATTTCAAGAATAGAAGGGACGTAGCTGAGCAATACTCCATGGACGGTCTAATTCATCTGGATCTATACTGCCTCCATTTCTCTTTGTTTTCCTAGTAGCAGGTCTTTCTTTGTATGGTCTCATGTCTGTTAGATAGTATGACCCGTTGTGCAGTACTTTGATAACCATAAAGGGTCCTTCCCAAATTGAGGAAATTTTATGCTTTCTCTATTGCACTAGTCGGAGAACTAGATCGCCCTTTCTGAAGGAACGATTTTTACTCTCTGACTATGATACTTGCATAACTTCTGCTGATAGGATATCGATCTTTGTTCAGCAACGACACGAACTTCCTCGAGTACATTGAGGTCATCTTGTTGAGAAACTTTGGCATCTTCTTCGACGTACGCAGTGACTCATGGATAAGTATGGATAAGATCACTCGGAAGTATTGCTTCTGTGCCATAGACCAAGAAGAAAGGTGTGTATCTTGTTGACCTGTTAGGAGTAGTTCGTAGGCTCCAAATAACAGCCGGCAATTCATCCTCCCAAGCCCCCACAGCATGATGAAGTGGTGCTTCAATCCTAGGTCGGAGTCCTTGTAGAATTAAACCATTTTCCCTTTCAAATTGTCCATTGGCTTGTGGATGTGCGACTAATCTAATATCAAGTTGGATCCCTTGATCTTTGCAATACTCCGCAAGTTCTCCTATTGAAAAGTTGCTCCCATTGTCTTTAATTACACTATGTGAATAACTGAATTGGATTATGACGTCCTCGATGAACCTTTTGGCTGTGGCTCCGTCACAACTTGTGACGGTGTTGGGGATATGCTAAATGGGTATCCCCATTGCATGTCTCTAATCCGGCTAACCCAGGTGGTCCATAGTTGGTAGCATGGCCCATGGCCTACTGGGCGGCCCAGTTAGATAGATCCATAAGGGACGCCCATGCCGGATATAGGAAGGCTACGTGGAAGTCACCTACATACTCGGAGCCTTGGAGTACAAGACACGAAAACTAGTTAGTATTAGTGTAGGACTCTGTAACTTGTCCGACAAGGTCCTTTCCCTGTTACCCTAGGTTCTGGTGCCTTTATAAGTCGGACCTATGGGAGCCTTTAGGGCACAACGCACAACATACACGATTCATAACACCCTCGCATAGCAATCTTTATAACTCGACGTATTTGAAGGAGTTATGCACTGGAGGCAAATAATAAAGTGTATTATTAGATATATCTCCTATATGTTCATAATACATTTCATACTGTGCTATAACTATGTTAATACGAAACGTTAATACACATGTGGTATGTAAACAAATTGTGTCTCTAGTTACCTCTAGCGAACTAGTCCATTGGTCATCAGGATGATTTGGGTTTCAAGATCATGGGCATTTATGCCAATTGACAATGAGGTCATGTCATTAGTTGAATAACATGATAGACATACATCCGACCGTTATATCTTGATGAGATCTAGTTACAAAGTTCACCATTGATGATAAAACACAGAGAACCTCGCAACCTGATCCTTTGAATGTGAGGTAATGTAAATCACCATTCTAGAGGAAGCTTAGATGGTTATCAAGTATCATCTCGTAATAGGGTGATCAAAAATGTGCCACTCAGGTTTTCCAAAGGGATGCATCGAGGAGTACATATCAAGACCATGATTTGTCTAATCCATGTAATAGAAAGATACATGTGGCCATCTCGGTGACGTTGCATTAATGAAGCTTGCAAGCATGTGACTTGGTCACGGAATGTAACGACATGAGAACGAGTAAACAAGTTCATTGGTAATGAGACCGAACTAAGGTATGGGGATACCGAAGATCAAGTCTCAAATGAATTAGGTATCATATGAAAAAGGGAACGGGAAACGACTATCTCACGGTTCGAGCGATTATATTCGTGAAACGCACGGGGGTGATAGGTCGTAAAAGTATCTATAATTTTTGATGTTCCATGCTTGTTTTATATCTACTTTCTTATGTTATGTCCACACATTGGGGTATTTTTATATATTTTCTGGAACTAACCTATTAACAAGATGCCAAAGTGCCCGTTGCCTATTTTCTGCTGTTTTTAGTTTCAGAAAAGCTAGTAAGGAAATATTCTCGGAATTGGACCGGACAAAAGCCAAAGTCAATATTCTACCCGAAGAAACACGGAGTCCGGAGGGGAGACGAAGTGGCGCTCCAGGGCGGCCACACCTGGTGGCAGGGCAGCCTAGGGTGGGCGCGCCACCAAGGGGTGTGGGCCCCTGGTTCTCCACCGACCTTGCCCTTTCTCCTATAAAATCCTCCCGAGATGAAAACCCTAAGTACCCGATCAAAGACCCAATCAAAAATCCATGGAAGAGTCTATAGCCGCCATCTCCATCCCTAGATTGGGGGGTGGGGGGATCTGAAGCTCTTCTCGGCACCCTGCTGGAGGGGAGAGATCACCCTGGAGGCCTTCTTCATCACCATGACTGCCTTCAGTGTGATGCATGAGTAGTTCATCCTTGGACTATGGGTCCATGTAGTAGCTAGATGGTTGGTTCTCCTCCTTTGTGTTATCATGTTTAGATCTTGTGAGCTCCGTTCATGATCAAGATCATCTATTTGTAATCTTACATGTTGTGTTTGCGGGGATCTGATGGATATTGAGATGCTATTTTAGATTGATTGTTGATTCTATCATGTCTATGTTATTTGTGATCTTGCATGCTCTCTGTTGTTAGTAACTATCTTGGCCAAGTAGATGCTTGCAACTCCAAGAGGGAGTATTTATGCTCGATAGTGGGTTCATGCCTCTAGTAATCTGGGGAAGTGACATAAATCTCTAAGGTTGTAGATGTGATGTTGCTACTAGGGACAAAACAGAAATCCTTTGTCCATGGGACAATCATATTGTTTACTTTACACACTTTGCTTAATGCAATTATCTGTTGCTTGCAACTTAATACTGGAGGGGGTTCAGATGATAACCTGAAGGCGGATTATTAGTCATAGATGTAGTTGGATTATGGTCTATGTATAATGTTGTAATGCCCAATCAAATCTCATAGGAGTCAAGATGATTAGTATATGCATGGTATGCTTTCTCAAATCTGTCAATTGCCCCGTTTTAATTTGTTCACCCAACATGCTATCTATCTTAAGGAGAATCACCTCTAGTGAACTATGGACCCTGGTCCATTCTTTTACCATTGATATACCATCTACTATTTACAATTTACTGTTTACTTTCTGCAAGCAATTACTATCTTCCACAATATATGTTTAATCCTTTGTTTTCACCAAAACTGGTGAGATTGACAACCTCACTATAAGTTGGGGCAAAGTTTTGTGGTTGTGTTGTGCAGGATTCCAAGTTGGTAGCAACACCTTGGGGTTGTTTCCTTGCTCCTACTGGTTCGATAACCTTGGTTTCATAACTGAGGGAAACTTGCTTATGTGCTCATCATACCTTCCTCTTGGGGTTCCCAACGAGCTCGAGATATCTTGAGCCATCAAGCCTTTTTCTGGCGCCGTTGCCGGGGAGTTAAGGACAGCTTCACAAGGGGAGTCCCTCACAACCAATCTCTTTACTTTGTTTTTTTGTTTTGCTTAGTTTATTTTGCTTTATTTGCTTGTTTCTTTCTATCAAAAACTAGTTTGCTTCTTTTATCAAAAACACAAACAATTTTTTTCGTTCCTATTTTATTTTTTATTTTTGTTGGCTTGCTTTAATCTTACAAAAATGAATACTCCTGAAAACACTAAGTTGTGTGACTTCACTAGCACAAACAACAATGATTTCATGTGCACACCTATTGCTCCACCTGTTCCTGAAGCTATTTTCTTTGAAATTAAACCTGCTTTGCTCAATCTTGTTATGAAAGAACAATTCTCTGGTGCTGGTACTGAAGATGCTGCTGCTCACCTTAATAACTTTGTTGAACTTTGTGAGATGCAAAAACATAGGGATATAGATGGAGATATTATTAAGCTTAAATTGTTTCCTTTCTCTTTGAGAGGAAAAGCTAAAGAATGGTTGCTATCCCTAACTAGAAATAGTATTGATTCTTCGATTAAATGCAAAGATGCTTTCATTGGAAAATACTATCCTCCTACTAAGATTATATCTGTGAGAAGTGAAATAATGAAATTTAAACAATCTGATAATGAACATGTTGCTCAAGCTTGGGAAAGAATGAAAACTTTGGTAAAGAATTGTCCCACTCAAGGACTGTCTGCTTGGATGATTATCCAAGCCTTTTATGCAGGACTGAATTATTCTTCAAGAAATCTGCTGGATTCTGCTGCTAGAGGCACCTTTATGACCATTACTTTGGGTACTGCAACAAAGATCCTTGATAATATGATGGTTAACTATTCTGAATGGCACACTGAGAGAGCTCCACAAGGTAAGAATGTAAATTCTGTCAAAGAAACCTCCTCCTTGAGTGATAAAATTGATGTTATTATGTCTATGCTTGTTAATGGAAAAACTCATATTGACCCAAATCATGTTCCCTTAGCCTCCTTGGTTGCTCAAGAATAGCAAGATGATGTGAACTTCATTAGAAATAATAATTTTAGCAACAATGCCTATAGGAATAATTTTGGTAATAACAATTATAGGCCTTATCCTCCTAATAATATCAATAGTTATTATGGTAAATCTGGAATGCCTAGTGAAGAAAGAATTTTAGAAGTTGAAAGAGCCACTAAAAACTTCATGCAAATGCAATATGAACAAAATAAACTATTTACTAAAACCATCGAGGAACAATCTACTATTTTGAAAAATATTAGTCATCAACTTGAGAGTGTAAATAGGGAAATTCCTGGTTTGCAATCCAAAATTTCTAATGCTGAAAAAAATATATCATATTTGTCTGAAGCACAATCTTCTTTGATTAATAAAACGGATGCTAAACCTGAAACTATGGAAAACCCCTTTCCTGCTACTAATGCCATACAAGTTATAATTGATGAAAATGTTAGACTATTAGCTAAATTACATGCTAAGTGGGAAAGAGAAGATGAAATTGCTAGAAATAATAGTATTTGTACTATTACCACCACCAATGTTGATGCTAGTAAACCGCATGAAGTACCCATTCCTTTAGCAACAATGCCTAAAACCAATGGAACCTTCCCCAATAAAAATGCTGAAATTCTTAAAAATATGGGAAACAACAGTTCTAGTTCCTTGGATGTTAATTTCAATTTTGATCTTGATGGTTGCAATATTTCTGAAGTAATTAAGTTCCTACAAAAGCTTGCTAGAAGTCCTAATTCTAGTGCTATGAATATGGCTTTTACAAAACACATTACAGATGCTCTCATAAAAATTAAAGAAGAAAAATTGAAACATAAAGCTTATATTCCTAGGAAATTAGAAGATGGTTGGGAACCCATCATTAATATGAAAGTGAATGATTTTGATCTAAAAGCTTTATGTGATCTTGATTCTAGTGTCTCTATTATGCCTAGAAGGATTTATGAAATGCTTGATTTGCCACCATTGGAAGATTGTTATTTAGATGTCCAACTTAATGGTAATGCTAAAAATAAACTCATGGGGAGTATTAATGATGTTCTTATAATGGTTAACAATACCTATGTCCCTGTTGATTTCTATGTTTTGGATGTTGAATGCAATGCTTCTTGTCCTATTATTTTGGGAAGACCTTTTCTTAGAACTGTTGGTGCCATTATTGATATGAAAGAAGGCACAATTAAATATCAATTTCCACTCAATAAAGGTATAGAACACTTCCCTAAGAGGAGAGAAAAGATACTTTTTGCCTCTCCTATTAAAACAAAGTTTGCTCTTAATGCTTCATCATTTGAAAATACTTGAATCTTTCTTCCTATGCCTAGCTCAAAGGCATTAAAGAAAAGCACTATTGGGAGATAACCCAAATTTTCTTGGAAGTTATTGCCTCAGTAATAACATCTCCTTATCTTTTTTGTGTGGTTTTTGTGCCAAGAATAACCTCTAATAAGAGAGAAGTAAGACTTGGGAAAGTTGCTGTCCCAAATCAGATTTTTGTGCTTCACTGTAAAAAATCATGAAAAATCTCTGTATGTTCGATTGAGCTGTAATGTTTTGTGCTTATGCCCCAGGTTGTTATCTAACTTTTGTTAGTTTAACACTTTTCAATTTGAGCAACAGAAGATCTTTGAAAAAATCGGTTTTTACCTGCTGGTCTGTTTTGATAGATTTCTGCCATTATTTGCATTTGCCTCTTAATCTCTTTCTCTTTGAGTTCTTGCCAATTACTTGAACTTTTAAAAAGGAATTGCTACAGTAGCTTGTGTTTTTAATGGAAGTTTTACTTGTGTTGAAACTGAACCTAAAGGCTTATTATCTTGAGTACACTAATGTTGCTAATGAAGATTGTGTGAAGTTTTGTATGAAGGAAATTTTAAAGTGTAGGGAAGAAAAATGTGATGAGATGAAGTATGGACAAAAGCCCAAGCTTGGGGATGCCACCCGTGTCACCCCAAGAAATATTCAATAAGTACAAGAGTCAAAGCTTGGGGATGCCTGGGCATCCCCTTCTTCATCAATAAAAGTCTCAGGTTTTCTTCCAAACACTTCATTTTTATTGTTTCATGCACAATTGTGTTGTTCTTGGAGTGTCTTTGTTTTTGTTTTTGTTTTCTTTTGTTTAGTTTGATTAAATAAATTGGTTGGACTCCCGCATTCATACATAGTTTCAAATAAGTTGATTTGGATTGGAAAAGAGTAGGAAAGTTCATGCTTATAAGTGGTATAAAAGGAGTTTTGTTTTGACTATGGCCTAGACTTTATCATGTCATGTTTGATATTGCTTTGACTTTATGCTTAGTAATTATTGTTGTAGCATGACTTGTTCCAAACAATTGAGATTGCTTAATGTGCCTTGAAAGAATCATGCGTCGTTTTAGCATACAAAAGCATAATATTGTGGTATTCTCCTTTGATGCTTTATTTGGGTTGACTTGGCGCATGCTTACACCATGTTAAGACTATACCAGTCACCATAACCTCTATGATCATTTAGTTTTCGACTTGTAATATCACTTTATGCTTTAATTAATAATGTGTCGCTTTGCATGATTATGGCCATTATTGCTCTCTTAGTTGGTCGCTCCCAGTCTTTTGCTAGCCTCCACATGTACCAAGTATGAGTTCCACTCATGCATCCAACTCCAAATAAAACCAAGTTATTCCAAAGAGTCCACCATACCTACGTATTAGAATTATTTCTATTCCAAGTATATTCATCTTTTTATGTACCTTCCGAATTAAACTTGTTATGTGAAAATTAGTGATTAAAGCTCTCACAAACTCGATGGCACACTTTACTTTCTTGCACTTAATAAACTTGAACCATTGTGTCCATCTATGTTGCGTATATGCTTTCGCTTTATAAGTTGTGGATTAGCAGAACCATGTTACCATGGGGAACGCTTTCAACATTGCACTTTATCTAGTTGATATCATGTTCTTTTGTTTATGGATCCCGATGGTGTGAAATAAAAGGGGAGCTTGTAAGCTCATGGAGTTTGTATATGTGTTAGAGAAATGCCTGGGCGGCTAGCCTAAGCCATGCGTAATCATGGTGGAAACTTGCAGGATAACCATAGTGAGCAATCTGTGAAGCATCCTCAATAAAAACCTATGCAAATAGAAAATAAAAAGATCACTGAGATGTTCATTGTCTGTTGCCTTGTCATTTTGATATGGGATAGCTTCTGTATCATGGGGCAAGGGTACCCCGTTGGCGGTTCTCTATGATACACATGTACTTACAATGACAAGAACTTACTCGTGACTAAAGTTGAGTAGCATGAGGTTCAGTACTCGTAAGCAAGGGGCATGATATTTTCAACTTATAACTTATTAAGCATATCCTTGTATTTGTGTCACTTTAACCTTAATCACCTAAATATTCTTATGATAGGGGAAATGAGAGTTTAAAGCTAATAAATACCATAATTTTTGGAAGCTCTTTATGAGACTTGAATCCCTACTTCCTTCTATGAAGGGCCTTTCTTTTACTTTTATGTTGAGTCTCCATCTTCTATCTTTATGCACCAATTGAGAGAGCATAGTGATCATTCTTAGTTTAATGTGCATTGTCCCAAAACTTGTTGATTGATTCATAACTTTGATATTGCTTGCTCTTAAATTATTTGTATCTAGTCACCCTTATGAACTTTGAAGGTCTCCTATGCATTTATGTTTTGTTGTACCTTGAGGGACAAGCTGAATACCATTCTTATTATGTTTTCTATATGTGAAACAAACAAACGTCTTTCAAAGCATTGTTATTCATGAATCTTTTGTTTGAACCTTTTCATGTTACAACATAGTTGCTATGTTTTATTGTTAGAACTATATATTTCATGTCTATGTTAGAGTACTATGATCCCAGCTATCAATGTTTTACAAATACCTTGATCAAGATTGTGATGGTGCATGTCACCTCAAAAATTATTATTTTTATCACTTACCTACTCGAGGACGAGCATGAGTTAAGCTTGGGGATGCTTGATATGTCGTAAACGTATCTATAATTTTTGATGTTCCATGCTTGTTTTATATCTACTTTCTTATGTTTTGTCCATAGTTTGGGGGTATTTTTATACATTTTCTAGAACTAACCTATTAACAAGATGCCATAGTGTCAATTGCCTATTTTCTGTTGTTTTTGGTTTCAGAAAAGCTAGTAAGGAAATATTCTCGGAATTGGACCGGACAAAAGCCAAAGTCAATATTTTACCCGAAGAAACACGAAGTCCGGAGGGGACACGAAGTGGCGCACTAGGACGGCAACACCTGGTGTTGGTGCGGCCTAGGGGGCACTCCACCAGGGGTTGTGGGACCCCTGGTGCTCCACCAACCTTGCCCTTTGGCCTATAAAAGCCACCCGAGACGAAAACCCTAAGTACCCGATCAAAGACCCAATCAGAAATCCACGGAAGAGTCTGTAGCCGCCGCCATCTCCATCCATAGATCAGGGGGATCCGAAGCTCTTCCCGGCACCCTGCTGGAGGGGAGAGATCACCCTAGAGGCCTTCTTCATCACCATGACTGCCTTCGGTGTTATGCGTGAGTAGTTCATCCTTGGACTATGGGTCCATGTAGTAGCTAGATGGTTGTTCTCCTCCTTTGTGTTATCATGTTTAGATCTTGTGAGCTCCATTCATGATCAAGATCATCTATTTGTAATCGTACATGTTGTGTTTGCGGGGATCTGATGGATATTGAGATGCTATTTTAGATTGATTGTTGATTCTATCATGTCTATGTTATTTGTGATCTTGCATGCACTCTGTTGTTAGTAACTATCTTGGCCAAGTAGATGCTTGCAACTCTAAGAGGGAGTATTTATGCTCGATAGTGGGTTCATGCCTCTAGTAATCTGGGGAAGTGACAGAAATCTCTAAGGTTGTAGATGTGATGTTGCTACTAGGGACAAAACAGAAATCCTTTGTCCATGGGACAATCGTATTGTTTACTTTACACACTTTGCTTAATGCAATTATCTGTTGCTTGCAACTTAATACTGGAGGGGGTTCAGATGATAACCTGAAGGTGGATTATTAGTAATAGATGCAGTTGGATTATGGTCTATGTATAATGTTGTAATGCCCAATCAAATCTCATAGGAGTCAAGATGATTAGTATATGCATGGTATGCTTTCTCAAATCTGTCAATTGCCCCGCTTTAATTTGTTCACCCAACATGCTATCTATCTTAAGGAGAATCACCTCTAGTGAACTATGGACCCTGGTGCATTCTTTTACCATTGATATACCATCTACTATTTACTGTTTAATGTTTACTTTCTGCAAGCAATTTCTATCTTCCACACTATATGTTTAATCCTTTGTTTTCAGCAAAACTGGTCAGATTGACAACCTCACTGTAAGTTGGGGCAAAGTTTTGTGGTTGTGTTGTGCAGGATTCCAAGTTGGTAGCAACACCTTGGGGTTATTTCCTTGCTCCTACTAGTTCGATAACCTTGGTTTCATAACTGAGGGAAACTTGCTGCTGTGCTCATCATACCTTCCTCTTGGGGTTCCCAACGAGCTTGAGATATCTTGAGCCATCAGGGGGTCACATGGCCATCTAGGTCCCTCTGTTGATCATTGATGTGAGAGTAGTCTTGATCATGTCCGGAGTGTTTCCAAACCGAAGGATGTCACACTTAAGGGTAGGGACGCTTAGGGTAGATGAGGCATCATAGGAGAAATAGAGAAAGAGAAATCGGAATAGTTTTGGGTAACATCCGATGGAGATCGGAAGGGGTCCGAAAGTTGTTCCGGAGTGAAGGAATAATATAATATGTGTATTTGAATGTTAATTGGATAATTAATAGTAAATATATATTTTATTTTATTATTAAAGGCAGCCCAATGCTAATGGGCCTCACCCGAAGGGGAGGCCCAAGAGGCAAGGTGCCTAGGGAGAGGGGGCCAGCCGGCCTGGGCTTGGTGGGCCGCCCTAGTGGGGCCCACCTAGGGCCAGTGGCTGCCCCTAGGTGGCTGGCGGGTGTGCGGATTAGGCCCACACCGCCTGGCCTCTAGGTGGTGCGCCCCCTCCCACTATATATAGGGGTCTCCCCTCCCATTTGGAATCATCCCATTCCCTCTCATTCTCTCTCTATCATCCATTGAGGACTTCCCAAGAATATTGGGGACGACATCATGGGTGAGTTCTCCACATTCACACCACCATCGTGTGATCAACGATCTGGAATCTACTTCTTCCGCTGCTCGGCTGGATCGGAGTCCGGTTGACGTGTGATGAACTTTGGAGGCACCACACTTGAGGTGATGCTCGTCTTCATCAATATACGCCTTCCTGCATAAGGCGTGCCTCGGTCTTCAAAGGTATGAATACCGTCTTTCTCTTCCGTTACTTATGTCTACATAGTATAGATCCTGGTATTAGTGTTTGAGTAGATAGATTTTTTTTGTTTTCTACTACGGAACCCTTTAGTGGTATCAGAGCGGGTCTATGGGTAGACATGTCATACGGATAGAACACATAGCAATATGTGGGCATTGATTCTCTAGTTGCTACCCTCTTTTAATGTTCTTGTTCATATCACGTCACTATTTGATGAAGTGGCCCCAACCAACCTCACATGGTGATTCACGAGATTGGTCCATGAATTAAAGTGGCTTAGAAGGGTGTCTGTCTCTCTGCAGTAGTTGATATGGCATCGACATTGGAGGACCTTGAAAAGGGAAGAAGAACGACAATCATTGAATCCATGTTGTGGCTCCACGTTCGTAGGTGGGAAGGGGTTCTACCGCGAAAGCCCTAAAGCCGCGTAAAACTTCCAATAGATAATATAGAAGCATCTGTTTTTATTATTGCATAGGGGAATGTGTTGAGACATGGAAATGATGAGTTTATGAAACTTTCATTGAAGCTATTGATGCTGATCAAGATGCTTTAACCACGTCACAACACTTTACTTTATGAAGTATTACTTATTATGGTAGTGTAATTATATATACATTTGACAGTAGCATAATAAGATAATCCCTCACAATATTCCAGTTATCGTATTCTCCTTTGTGTGCACCACCAAGAAAGTTCTTCAATATGAGGCAGGCCGTGATGATCGGGTGTTAGACATATCTACGTTCGCATATAGTGGGTGTAAGCCATGTTGCACCGCGAATACACACAAGTTAGAACTGGCGAGCCTAGCATGTGATAGACATGGCCTCAGAATACAGGAGACCGAAAGGTCGAGCATGAATCACATAGTTGATGTGATCGACATTAGGGAATGTCCACCTTTGATACTGCATGATGGCCATGATGATCGGGGGAGGTGCAGGGGATTAGGATCATGTGATCACTAAATGAGTGGAGGGATGTTCGTTTGAGTGGGAGTTCTTTTGTTTTAAGTACGTTAGTATAATTAAAACTTGAACTCATTATTATGAACATGGTCTAAACACTTTGTAAATACATTGTAGATGTCTCGCCCACCCACCTTCAACCTTAACACTTTCCTTGAGAAGTACAAGCTGAAAACTAATGGAACCAACTTCACCGCATGGTTCCGCAATCTTAGGATCCTCCTAGTCCCCTACAAGTTGACTTATGTCATCGAGGCTGAGCTTCCGGCTAAGCCTACATATTTTGCCTCCTAGGACGGAAAGAATGTCTGGCAGTCCAAGGCGGACGATTTCTCCCTTATCTAGAGTGGAATGCTCTATGCCATGGAGCCGGAGCTTCAAAAGCGTTTTGACAAGATGAATGCTTTTGAGATCATTGAGGATCTCAAGGCTGTCTTTGCTCCACAGGCTCGTGCAGAGAGGTATGATGCTTCCGAGCTCTTCTTCTCTGCTAAAATGGAAGAGCACAACAGTATCAGTGAGCACATAGTCAAAATGTCTGGCTATGTTAAGCGTCTGAACGCCCTCGATTGCAAAATCCCAGAGGAGCTCGCAATTGATAGGGTGCTGCACTCGCTACCCCTTGCTATAAGAGCTTTGTGATGAAGTACAACATGCAAGGGATTACTAACACCCTTGCTGAGGTGTTCGCCATGCTCAAAACTGCTAAGGTTGAAACAATAAGTGTTGGATTCACAGCATAGAAAACAAAAAAATTCCTACGATGGGAACTATACGCCAAGATCTATCTACTAGATACAAGCAACGGGTGGATATACATCCATAGAGAACTTACCCTCGAAGACAACAAAGCTTTGTTAACGAGTTAGAACTTGTGGATGATGTAGTCATACACTTGCCGATCTCAAGATCATGATGAAGTCCAGCAAGTCCAGTAGGTCCAGCTCCAGCACGTCCATCAGATCCAGCTCCAGCAAGTCCAGCACCACCAAGTCCAGCACCACAAAGCAGCTGTGCATCCGTGATCGCACACACGTTCGGTACCCCTACAACCTCCATCCCTCGCTCCAGCAAAGCAGTGAAAGCAGCAACTCCTTTCCAGATAAAGCCACTGGGAACATGTATCTCGCTAATCCGAGACCATGGGGAATAACTAGAGGGGGAGAGAGATCCTTCACGAGGAGGTGTGTGTTGTGAGGAGGAGAGGGGGGCCTTTTATAGGGAAGAGGGGGAAACCAAGGGCCATGGAGTGACAGCCATGGTGGTGCCCCCACCTCTTCCATCATCCATGTGGTGGATGCTCCACTCACATAAATATGCCTCCACTCATACTTCCACTCACATGCATTAAAGTTCCACCAAATTTAACGCAAGCTGTCATTAAATAAAACTATTTTATTTATTTTATTCAGATTTTTTAATTACTTTAATTAACAAACATTCACATAAAACCCCTGCAACATTTCAATATCACATGCAGAACCAGTTTCTGCAATTTCACCCGAAACAATTCCGGTTTCCATTGAAATGATTCAAGCGCTTTCTTAAATCTTTATCTGAAACATATTTTCTCCAAATGGTGTCGGTATCCTTAAGTGTGTCACCCTACAGCTCGTGAATAATGCAGACATGATCGAGACCCCTCTCCGATCAATAATCAGCAGCTGGACCTGGAGTTCCGTACTAACTCCCACACATTCAACGACGACTCTTGTGATCGTGTGAACCTTTAACATCGTAACTAAATCCCTTTGTCTCACGATATATTACATGTCCGAGCTTCGATCATTGGTATCCAAAACCTAGTTTGATATTATTACCGACATGCACTATTTTCTTGTTCCCGTGATATAACATTCTAGTGATCACATCACTTGCTTGCAAGCTATTTCGATGTGATATCACCGAGAGGGCCCTGAGTATATCTATCCGTCATCAGGATGGAAAAATCCCACTCTTGATCCATGAGCCTCTACATAACACCTTCGTAGCACTGAACCCACCTTTATAGTCACCCTGTTACGGTGTGACGTTTAATGTTATCAAGATACTCTTCCGGTGTTAGTGATTAACATGATCTCATGGTCTAAGGACTAGGTGTTGGGAATATGCCCTAGAGGTAATCATGTATGATGTTATTTCTAATCTATTCATAAAGTTATTGTCCATGTATGAACTACTGATATATATCACTGAATATGTGATTCGATTGTGGAACTATATATACATGTTTTTTATAGTAATTGTCCTTGGTCGTTGAGGTTGTGCTGGACACGCAACTTAGACTGATGTGAAAGTCGGCTGATGACTCGGTTCCACTTATCATGGGCATAGAGATGCTATTCCGACTTACACAGATTCGGCTAAAGAGTTTAGCGAGTCGGACTGACCCATATTGAGATGCAACGAGCAAGTCATCATTTGCATGTCTCAATCAATGTAATCCTTAGACCTGAGGTTATTGCACAGTCCAAGTTGAGAATCATCGACTTAGGTTTTGTCAAATGATGTTCCGTCACTGGGCAGTTATAAAGGCAGAGTTCGGGTCGACTGAGAATCAAGTCGCGTGATGTGAATAACCGAGATGGGATTTTGCCCCTTCGTCTGGAGAGATATTCTTTGGGCCCTCTCGGAAGATATGATTCAGAAAGCATGGCCATGCATGACTCGGTTAAGTGTTAACCGAGGCGACCGACTAAGAGTTAGTCTGATGAATCACTTATCTCGGATCGAGAAAGAGAGTCGAACTATTTAAGGGATGACGATTATTCGCCTATAGTTCGACAAGGTATATCGTGAGGCAAAAGGGACTCAGACCTAAGTCGCATTGGAAGGTGTGTCGTCATGACTCTTTGGTACTTGGGAGTTGGCATGTTCTGTTAGGAGGCTCTACCAACTGATCGGTCACGAGTGAGACTCGGATCGTGTCCGGGTCACCATGACCCTGTCGGGTCACACACTTAAGAGCGAGAGCATATTTGGGTTGGATCCAAAAAGGAAATGGACAGAGTCAGCGAGTTGGAGTCGCAGTGACTAATATAGGCCTTTTGGTGAATGGGCCACAAGTGAGTGGAGCCCACTTTCACTTCCTATATAAGCTGGGGCGCATGTGCTTAGAGCACACGGTTAGGTCACTCCATGTGTTGGAAACCCTAGCTCCAGTCCAGTCCAGTCCTGTCACCGCCGTATCGGACCTAGCAGTCCATCGCCGGTGCTCCTCCTCATACGTGTGGATACTGGCGGAGGTGCTGTATGTTCAGCACTTCGACGATCGTGGATCGGAACGGATCGTGAGGACTGCACTGTATCAAGCGACGTGCTTCATCGATTCCACAATCGCGCGTCTAGTGGTAATTCTCGTGGCCTACTACCTCAGCTAGATTTTGGGATCACCGCGTAGGAAAAAGTTTTGTTTTTCTCTGCGTGGCCCAACACTAGGATTACTTCGTATGATGTTATAGCAATATAAACATAATGACTTTGATCGTAATGCTATACTTTGGATGAATATTCATCACATCATTCCACCAATGTGTGACCTCGTTATTAACAACATCCAATGTCCATGATCAGGAAACCTTGATCATCTTGTTAATCAACGAGATAGTTTATATGAGAGGCATTACTAGGAACTTTGTATTTTG
This sequence comes from Avena sativa, assembly GCA_916181665.1. Lineage (NCBI taxonomy): Eukaryota > Viridiplantae > Streptophyta > Magnoliopsida > Poales > Poaceae > Avena > Avena sativa. The sequence goes on from OV702289.1 coordinate 694,635,348, forward strand.
TTTATTAAACACACATGTATTAACGTTTCCAATTAATACAATTATAGCATGCAAAATAAACATTTATCATAAACATGGAATACGATAATAACCATTTTATTATTGCCTCTCGGGCATGTTCCCTTTAGTCTCCCACTTGCACTAGAGTCAATAATCTAGTTTGTAAACTTGTATATACAACACCTAGGTGTTGAATATACGCGTTTGCTAGTGGTTAACATAATCTCTGGATCTGGCACTTTCAGGTCCGTGTGTATTTGCATGTCTTTGCGTCTCTATGCATCAGTCATTCTCTAATGAGATGGCTTTGTATAAATTTAGTCCTTTGGTGAGACCTTTAGTTCTTTTTGGGTTAAAACATGTCGATAGTATTGTCCTACAATATATCTTCATAGTATTATCCCACTGTGAACCACACCTAGTTTGATAACAAACTACTTGACACAAATGCCCTCCTTTGCTGCTACTATGGCAGTCATATACTTAGCCTTTTGTTGTAGTATCCGTCACAATGTCTTAACTTTGGAACTCATCCAAATCCATCATGGAATTTACTTTCCATAATATTGTGCCACCCATAGTTTAAATTGATATAAATTCAATTTGTATCTTGTGTCAAACTAGTATCAATGTAACATATTACAATGAACTATTATTCACTATTTGTCACTTATACATGATATATTCTTAGTTCTTGCAAAGCTCATAAGAATATCTTTACTATCGTCCAATGATAATCTTATGAATCATTATGGTATATGCTCATAACATTTAGAGCATTGGACATAGGATATGTACATATCATGGTATTATTGATCAAAATCTTCATGTGATTTGACTCACTAAGTGTTGAAAACACTTGAATCTTGATACAATCCTTTCCAAGCAGCAATAACCTTTATTGTTGTTTCCATATTGAACCCTATTCAATATCTCATATATGTACGTCTGGCACAACCATATCAGCGCCTCAATCTATCCATATAGACATTAATGCCGAATATTCCGGTTTTGCCCAAGTCTTTCATCAAAATGAAATTCTTAACCCATGTCAATAAAAGATACATCATTTCCAATCCACAATATGTTCTCTGCATAATGTATTGGAAATTTGTCTCGACGCTCCCACTTAATTTCTTGCAAATGCAAGCATCTTCATCGTCTTCGATGAAATTAAACTCCTTTAACATTTTCATCACGGTGAAGATTCCAACTCCGCTATGCTCACTTCAACTATTGAAGTTTGCATGCCCTTTTAGCACCCTTTGAATTAACAAAACCCTTCGAACCGTTTCATGTACACATCCTAGGTAACCATTCTATTAGAAGACCATTATTTTGTTTGTTCAACTACCATACACCAAATTATATGTTGTGGTTGCTAGATTAATCCGTCAAGACTAAATATTGCTATGAAAGATCAAATCTTGGCATAGTCAACTCCTTGAACATTGTCGTAAATTCCTTTTCAACATGTCGATTATTTCATAGATGTGAAACATCCATGTCTATTTCTTTATAGATCCAAACACAACTGATAGGCTTCATGCCTTTTCGGAGGGTCTTCCAAGTTCAAAAGCTTGATTTCTTGTGTATGGAAACTATCACGGATTTTATGACTTCTAGTCATTCAATGGAGTCAGGGCCCATCATCGCTTCTTTGCATGCAGTCGGTTCATTATTGTCAAAACAATAACGACTTGTTTATCAAATCTCACTATTTGATTGTTACCCGATGCATATGGTTCAAATAGGAACTCTAATCTCCAAGATCACAACCATTGTAATCACAGGAGCCATGAGCATTGTGGCCGCCACTGGAACACTTTTCGGTGCTGCGCTACTTAGCACATATAGCTAAGGTTCAATAACCTTATCAAAGTTCTATTGTCCTCCCACTTAACTTTTCACAAAAAAATCTTTTTCAAGAAACTTAACGTTCCAAGTGACAAACTATTTTGTTCTCAGTGTTATGGAGGAATACCCAACAAATTCTTTGGGATAACCTATAAAGACGTGCTTATCCAACTTTGGTTGTAAAAATTTACTTATGCATAGCATACCAAAATTTAAGAAAAGACAATTAGGGTTTTATCCCAAACCATAACTTATATGGTGTCATTTCAACGGATCACGATGGTTCTCTTTTCAGTGTAAAAGCGGTAGTATCTAAAGCTTTAATCTTTAAAACATAGTGCCAGTTTTATAAATGACACCTTTGATCTTACCATGTTCAACAAGGTTTGATTTGTTCTCTCGAACATACCATACTCTTGTGGTTTATCGAGAAACGCAAATCCATGGAACAATTCCTGAAGTCTTAGGTGTTTTGCTAAACTTGTAACTCAAATATCTTCCTTTATGATCAAATCATAAATTCTTTATTTTCTTGTTACAATGATTTTCCCCTTCATCTTGAAAGTCTTTGAACAATTTTCAAATGTTTCATACTTCTTCCTTATTAAGTAAATATATAGATATGTTCACTTGAATTTCTGGAGAAAGCATATGAAGTCGAAAGATGCACCGCACATGGCTACATATAATGGACTATGCACATCATCATGCACTATTTCCAATAAGTTAGTCATCCATTCCTCTTTGGCCTATGAACAGAGTTTCAATTATCTCGAGGAAAGTTTTTCAAGCATCAATTGATCAAAATCAAAAGACTCCAAAAAATCCGTCAAAATGGAGTTTCTTCATGTTCTCTTTCCAATATAATTTAAATAGCGACATCACTTTGTAAGTGATCTTTCAATCATTTGTCTTGTGACATTTTAGCATTAGTTTTATGGATATGATTTCTCCAACTAGACTTGTAAGAGTTCATCCATATTCTATGGAATACGGTAATTATTTGAACAACTATTGTTCTCATTATATCGGAATAAAATAACAATTATTTAAACAAATCTTGAAGGCAAGTTTTGATGTCAACGATGAATACAATGACTCCTTATTTGTTTTCGATGAACATCATCACATATTATTTTGCTAGTTACTTAGGCCATTATAGTTCATGAATTGTGTCGTTCTGTATGATATTTCATACCAACCAATTCGGTATCTAATACCCAAGAACCACATTGTTTAACAAGCAAAGAATATAACCATAACATGTATATCATCTATATACCTTAGCTGGACATTACCAGTCTTTTATTTTCTGCCAAATATTTTATAGATTCTCTTTCAGCATTTCCTTTTCCTTTTAAAAGAATCTATCAACATCAATAGTGGCACCATAGATATGACACACAGTCCAAAGCATGTATAGTAAAATACTAATACCTTTGGACTTGCACTTTGAAGTAGATCACCATCATCAAATGTTTGGTGTTCTTTCAAAAATCCATACTATAGTAATCTTTTAAGTGTAGTAAACATTTTACTTACAGCTTCTATTCATCCTTATCATGACAACTTTCATTATCAAGCTACTATGGCTTATAAGGATGAATCATGAGTATAATGTCAGTTCCCAAAACCTGTTTGGGAGATTAGGACGTCTAGCGTCTTCAACATTCGCAAATTCTCATACAATGTGAGAACATGTATTTTTCCAAATTATACTCTACCATATTGCAACCATAAACATTGTTTTAGATATCAAAATATCTTCCATGCATGATTGCTTCTGAAACAATGCTTTCAGCTCCTAGATAACCTCGATATTAAAAATAACTTTGGAATATCAAGAATCATGGAGGTAAACATGATACTTTAGATACTAACATTGGAATTCTTATTCTCCATTTAATATTACTTATTAAACTTCATGGAGTAAACAAAGTTTGCTGAAAGTTTGCAATAGGACTTCTAAAATTGATATTCAAAACAATACGATACCAGTTCGTAAAGCAAATATCCAGAATTCTATAGTTCTATTATCTCAAGTAAAACTAAGCATAAGGCAGTAAAAAAATGTCAATGACTACAACAAATTATGCAAATTCACTTTGACTTAGTTTATGACAAATTGAGTTCGACTAATCCAAATTAGAAATGAACTCCCACTAAAAACAGCATCCCTCGTGTCTTTTTGGTGATTACATGAACCAAATCCACTGCACCAAGTCCGATCATCACGTGAGCCGGTGTAGCTTCAAAGGCGAGCATCTATATGGGCATCATATCTACCATATGACTCATGCTTAAGCTTTTGGTCCATGTTCCGAGGCCATGTCTATACCTGCTAGGCTCGCAAGTAAGAACCTTAGTACTTGTGTGTGTAAAACTGTCTTACACCCGAAATATGATCATGGATTCAAGTACACCCGATCATCACGTGATGTCTTGAAGCGGCAAAACATAAACGATGCATACTTAAGGGAGAACACATTTTTATCTTGATATCTAAATGAGGGATCATCTTATAATGCTACTAAAACGCCAAACTAGCAATATAAGATGCAAACATCATATGTGTAAAGTGGAATGATATGGTCCATGCATTTGATCACTATCATGTGTATCATGGTATGATCTCTATCATTCCTTTGTGTGTAAGGCCAACCTCTATGGAACTTACACGTTAGGTGTGTTGTAAGGGTATCTACCATATATCAACTTACAACATTACCATATCATGACACTAGCCCAGCAACAATCTAAACTAGACGCCTCTAATTTATCCATTGTAAGTTTTACGTGGCTTAGGGCTTTCGGAGATAGAACCGGTCTTACTTATGAACATGGAACCACAACAATGATAACTAAGTTAGTAGCAACTCGTTGTAAATCAGATATTGACTATAGTAGGAGAGACAGACACCCGCTAGCCACTTATGCAAAACTAGTTGCATGTAGTCGTGGAACCGGTATCATGTGCGATAACATGTAAAGTTGGTCCGGGCCACTTCATCCCACTATGCCACCAATCTCCAAAATACATGAAAGATGCAATAACATGATCATCATCGCCCACATATAAACATATCTGTACAACCCGTGCAAAGCACCTACGCATAGATCAGGCTCTGATACCACTGTTGGGTTCGCAGCATAGAAAACAAAAAAATCCTATGATGGGAACTATACTCCAAGATCTATCTACTAGATACAAGCAACTGGTGGATATACATCCATAGAGAACTTACCCTCTAAGACAATAAAGCTTTGTTAATGAGTTGGAACTCGTGGATGATGTAGTCGTACACTTGCCGATCTCAAGATCGTGATGAAGTCTAGCAAGTCCAGTAGGTCCAGCTCCAGCACGTCCATCAGATCCAGCTCCAACAAGTCCAGCACCGCAAAGCAGCAGCGCATCCGTGATCGCACACACGTTCGTTACTCTGACAACCTCCGTCCCTCGCTCTAGCAAAGCAGCAAAAGCAGCAACTCCTTTCTAGATAAAGCCACCGGGAACATGTATCTCGCTAATCCGAGACCATGGGGAATAACTAGAGGGGAGAGAGATCCTTCACGAGGAGGTGTGTGTTGTGAGGAGGAGAGGGGGGCCTTTTATAGGGAAGAGGGGGGGGACCAAGGGCCATGGCATGGCAGCCAGGGTGGTGCCCCCACCTCTTCCATCATTCATGTGGTGGATGCTCCACTCACATAAATATGCCTCCACTTATACTTCCACTCACATGCATTAAATTTCCACCAAATTTAATGAAAGATCACATTAAATAAAACTATTTTATTTATTTTATTCAGAATTTTGTTAATTACTTTAATTAACAAACATTCACATAAAACCCCCTGTAAAATTTCAATATCACATGCAGAACCAGTTTCTGCAATTTCACCCGAAACAATTCCGATTTCCATTGAAATGATTCCAGCGCTTTCTTAAATCTTTATCTAAAACATATTTGCTCCAAATAGTGTCGGTATACTTAAGTGTCTCACCCTACGATTCGCGAATAATGCAGACATGATCGAGACCCCTCTCCGATCAATAATCAGCAGCGGGACCTGGAGATCCGTACTAACTCCCACACATTCAACGATGACTCTTGTGATCATGTGAACCTTTAACGTCGTAACTAAATCCCTTTGTCTCATGATATATTACATGTCCGAGATTCGATAATCGGTATCCAAATACCTAGTTTGATCTTGTTACCGACATGCACTATTTTCTTGTTCCCGTGATATAACATTCTAGTGATCACATCACTTGCTTGCAAGCTATTTCGATGTGATATCACCGAGAGGGCCCCGAGTATATCTATCCGTCATTGGGATGGAAAAATCCCACTCTTGATCCATGATCCTCTACATAACATCTTCGTAGCACTGAACCAACCTTTATAGTCACCCTGTTACGGTGTGACGTTTGATGTTATCAAGATACTCTTCCTAGTGTTAGTGATTAACATGATCTCATGGTCTAAGGACTAGGATTACTTCGTATGATGTTATAGCAATATAAACATAATGACTTTGATCGTAATGCTATACTTCGGATGAATGTTCATCACATCATTCCACCAATGTTGTGACCTCGTTATTAACAACATCCAATGTCTATGATCAGGAAACTTTGCTCATCTTGTTAATCAACGAGCTAGTTTATATGAGAGGCATTACTAGGAACTTTGTATTTTGTTTATTAAACACACATGTATTAATGTTTTCAATTAATACAATTATAGCATGCAAAATAAACATTTATCATAAACATGGAATAAGATAATAACCATTTTATTATTGCCTCTCAGGCATATTCCCTTCAAGAAGGAGCACACAATGTTGATTGTCAATAAGACCACCAACTTTAAGAAGCCAGGGAAAAAGGGAATAGGCAAGGGCAAGAAGTCCGAAAAGGATGGCAAGTTTGTTGCCAGTACCTCAAAGACTGCCAATCCTCGCCCTAAGCCCGGCACTACGTGCTACTACTGCAAAGGGGATGGGAACTGGAAACGCAACTGCCCCAAGTACCTTGAAGACAAGAAAGTCGGCAAGATAGCCGCCAAGGACAAAGGTATATGTGATATACATGTTATTGATGTGTTCCTTACAAGCGCCAGGAGTAACACCTGGGTATTTGATACCGGTTCTATTGCTCACATTTGTAACTCTCAGCAGGATCTGTAGAGTAGGAGGCGCTTGAGGAAGGACAAGGTGACGATGCGCGTCGGCAATGGTTCAAGAGTCAAAGTGATGGCTGTCGGCACCCTGCATCTTCGTCTACCGTCAGGATTATTTTTGGTTTTTAATAAATGCTACTATGTACCCGCATTGAGTATGAATATTGTGAGTGGGTCTTGCTTGTTGCAAGATCATTATTTGTTTAAATTAGGAACAAATGGTTGTTCAATTTATATGAATGATATTTTCTATGTTCATGCCCCTATGTGTGATGGTTTATTCTTACTTCATCTTGATTATGATACACACATCCATAGTGTTGATGCTAAACGTTGTAAGCAAAATGATGATAATTCCATGTTTATGTGGCATTGCCGTCTTGGTCACATTGGCATAAAACGCATAAAGAAGCTTCATTAGGAATGGCTTCTTGGATCATTGGATTTTGAATCCCTTGATAAATGTGAGCCATGCCTCATGGGCAAGATGACTAGGACACCATTCTCTGGGACAATGGAGAGAACTGTAGACCTACTGGGAATCATACATATGGATGTATGTGGACCAATGAGCGTCTCAACACGCAATGATTATCGTTACTTTGTTACCTTTACAGATGAGTTAAGTAGATATGGATATATCTACTTAATGAAGCACAAGTCTGAAACCTTTGAAAAGTTCAAGGAATTTCAGAAAGAGGTAGAGAATCAACTTAACAAGAGAATCAAGCATCTCCGATCGGATCAGGGAGACGAGTATTTGAGTTATGAGTTTAACATGCACTTGAAGGACTGTGGGATTATCCCACAGCTTACGCCAGCTGGAACACCACAACGCAATGGTGTATCAGAACAACGTAACCGAACCCTATTGGATAGCGTGCGGTCCATGATGTCTTTAACTAATTTGTTTGTGTCTTTTTGGGGATACGCGTTGGAAACCGCTGCTTTTATTTTAAACCGGGCACCATCCAAATCCATGGCGACAACTCCATATGAGATATGGTATGGCCAGAAGCCAAAGTTGTCATTTCTAAAAGTTTGGGGCTGTGAGGCTTACGTCAAGAAACTACAGCCTAACAAACTCGAACCCAAGTCAGAAAAATGTATCTTTGTAGGATACCCAAGGGAAACGGTTGGGTATACTTTCTACAACCGGCCGAAGGCAAAACATTTGTCATGAAAGCCAGCACCTTTCTCGAGAAAGACTTTCTTGCTAAAGGAGTTAGTGGAAGGAAAATTGAGTTAGATGAAGTTGTTGAACCTTCTCTCCAAATTCCGAGTAGCGCAATGGAAGTTGTTCCAAAACCGCTCTCTAGCATGGAGGAAGAGCCCAATGATGATGATCGAAACAACAATATCGAGACTCCTGAGGTTCACAGGTCTACAAGAGTTCGTGCCACTCCTGATTGGTACAGTAGCCTTGTGATGTCTGTCATCCTAGATGAACAGGAAGAACCTACAAACTACAAAGAAGCTATGGATAGTGCTGACTCCGAGAAATGGCTAGAAGCCCTGAAATCCGAAATAGGATCCATGTATGAAAACCAAGTTTGGACCTTGGTAGATATTCCGCAAGGCCACAAGGCTATGGAGAATAAATGGATCTTTAAGAAAAAGACAGATGCGAATGGTATTATGACCATTCACAAAGCTCGACTTGTCACAAAGGGGTTTCGAAAAATTCAAGGAGTTGATTACGATGAGACTTATTCTCCTGTAGTGATGCTTAAGGATGTCCAAATTTTACTAGAAATTGCTTTTCATTTTGACTAGGAATTTGGCAGATGGATGTCAAGACCGCATTCCTCAATGGTCACATTGATGAAGAGTTGTATATGATGCAACCAGAAGGTTTTGTTGATCCTAAGGATGCTGGAAAGGTGTGCAAGCTTCAGCGGTCCATTTATGGATTGAAGCAGACATCTCGGAGCTAGAACCAAAGTTTTGATCAAGTGATCAAGAGTTTTGGATTTGTCCAAAATCAACAAGAGTTCTGTGTTTACAAGAAAGTGAGTGGGAGCTCGGTTGTTTTCTTAGTAGTATATGTGGATGACATACTACTCATGGGAAACAATGTGGACCTTATGAGAAGCGTGAAAGCATATTTGAGTAGTCAATTTTCCATGAAGGATCTAGGTGAAGCTTCATACATATTAGGAATCAAGATCTATAGAGATAGATAAGGACGCCTAATTGCATTAAGTCAAAGTCATTACATCAAAAATATTTTTAAGAGGTTCAAAATGGACAATACCAAAAGGGGCTTTGTACCAATGCTGAAGAATTGCAAAATGAGTATGACTCAATGTCCGGTAATGGATGGTGATAGAGAAAAGATGTCTTACATCCCCTATACATCAGCCATAGGATCTATCATGTATGCAATGTTAAGTACTCGACCTGATGTGGCATTGGCTCTTAGTGTGACGAGCTGATACCAAAGTAATCTAGGACCTGATCACTGGACAGTTGTGAAGCATATCCTAAAATATCTGAAAAGAACAAAGGATATGTTCCTAATCTATGGAGGAAGTGATGAAGCTCTAAACGTAATGGGTTACGTGGATGCGAGCTGGAACTCAGATCATGATGACTCGAAGTCTCAAACAGGATTTGTGTTCCTAGTGAATGGTGGGGCGGTAAGCTAGAAGAGTAAGAAGCAGCCGGTGGTGGCATAGTCTTCAATGGAGTCTGAATACATTGCTGCATCTGATGCAGGGAATGAAGCTGTTTGACTAAGGAATTTTGTCAATGAACTAGGAGTCTTTCCAAATGCGCAAGACCCCGTGACGATCTATTGTGATAACACGGGAGCTATTGCAAACGCAAAGGAACCAATGACTCATTCCGCAGCCAAACACATCAAGCTTAGATTTCACGTCATTCGGCAGAATGTTGACAAAGGTGAAGTCAAGATTTGCAAAGTAGATATGGTACTCAATATGGCAGATCCTTTGACCAAAGCTCTCCAACAAGACAAGCACGAACACCACCGAGATTCCATTGGTGTTAGGTTCCTGCCTATTGTAAACTAGTTTTATTTGTACTCTAGTGCAAGTGGGAGACTGAAGGAGTTATGCCCTAGAGGCAAATAATAAAGTGTATTATTTGATATATCTCCTATATGTTCATAATACGTTTCATACTGTGCTATAACTATGTTAATACGAAACGTTAATACACGTGTGGTATGTAAACAAATCATGTCTCTAGTTACCTCTAGCGAACTAGTTCATTAGTCATGAGGATGATCTAGGTTTCAAGATCATGGGCATTTATGCCAATTGACAATGAGGTCATGTCATTAGTGGAATGACATGATAGACATACATCCGACCGTTATATCTTAATGATATCTAGTTACAAAGTTCACCATTGATGATAAAACATAGAGAAGCTCGCGACCCGATCCTTTGACTGTGAGGTAATGCAAATCACCATTCTAGAGGAAGCTTAGATGGTTATCAAGTATCATCTCGTAACAGGGTGATCAAAAAGGTGCCACTCAGGTTTTCCAAAGGGATGCATAGAGGAGTACATATCAAGACCAGGATTTGTCTAATCATGTGGCCATCTCGGTGACGTTGCATTAATGTAGCATGCAAGCATGTGACTTGGTCACAGAATGCAACGACATGAGAACGAGTAAACAAGTTCATTGGTAACGAGACCGAACTAAGGTATGGGGATACCGAATTAGGTATCATATGACAAAGGGAATGGGAAACGACTATCACATAGTTCGAACGATTATATTCGTGAAATGCACGGGGGTCGCATGGCTATCCAGGTCCCTCTGTTGATCATTGATGTGAGAGTAGTATTGATCATGTCTGGAGTGTTTTCGAACCGAAGGATGTCACGCTTAAGGGTAGGGACGCTTAGGGTAGATGAGGTATCATAGGAGAAATAGAGAAAGAGAAACCAGAATAGTTCCGGGTAACATCCGATGGAGATCGGAAGGGGTCCAGAAGGTGTTCTAGAGTGAAGGAATAATATAATATGTGTATTTGAATGTTAATTGGAGAATTAATATTAAATATCTATTTTATTTTATTATTAAAGGCAGCCCACTGCTAATGGGCCTCACTTGAAGGGGAGGCCCAAGAGGCAAGGCGCCTAGGGAGAGGGGCCAGTCAACCTGGGCTTGGTGGGCCACCCTAGTGGGGCCCACCTAGGGCCAGCGGCTGCCCCTAGGTGGCCGGAGGGTGTGGGGATTAGTCCCACACCGCCTGGCCTCTAGGTGGTGCGCCCCCCTCCCACTATATATAGGGGTCTCCCCTCCTCCTTTGGAATCATCCCATTCCCTCTCATTCTCTCTCTCTCTCTCATCCATTGAGGACTTCCCCGGAATACTGGGGAGGACTTTGTGGGTGAGTTCTCCACCTTCACACCACCGTCGTGTGATCAACGATTCGACATCTACTGCTTCCGTTGCTCGGCTGGATCGGAGTCCGGTTGACGTCTCCTACACCGGACGTGTGACGAACTTCGGAGGCACCACACTTGAGGTGCTGCTCGTCTTCATAAATATACGCCTTCCTACGTAAGGAGTGCCTCGGTCTTCAAAGGTATGAATACCGTCTTTCTCTTTTGTTACTTATGTCTACATAGTATAGATCCTGGTATTAGTGTTCGAGTAGATAGAATTTTTTTGTTTTCTGCTACGTAACCCTTCAGTATTGCCATTATAGTGATTTATAGTAGGACTAGAGTTCCGCCACCATTGTGGGACTCGAACCTGGATAACCTATGTTACTTCATACCCGTGAACTCGCCACCTTCCCCCACCTCTCTAAACACACCCTGTGAGGACCCCTCCATGGCGTACTCGTCGGTAATACCATGACAGACGGGTTTAGCCTCAATCCATTTTGTAAATTTATCCACCAACACTAGTAAGTGGGTAAATCCAGTTGGAGCCCGTTTAAATGGTCCTACCATGTCAAGCCCCCAGACCGCAAAAGGCCATGTAATCGGAATTGTTTGTAGCCGATTAGTCGGAACATGGGCTTGCTTGGCATATTTTTGGCAACCTGTGCACCTATTAACCCCAGATACACTCCGCTTATAGAGCTCACCACTAATTATCGTGTAGGATTTTGCTCGTCATATGATCTGTCGGCTCAGAACTTCGTCTTCAAGTAATTTTCTGTCTACGAAAAAATCAAGGTAGGGTTTTTTCCAACTGGGAATAATAGCCGTAACTGCTATAAGAGGTGAGTTGGATTTGGTTGGGTACTCCTCATCAACTCCTATGATAGAGGGAACTTTGAGGTGCTCCAAAAAAGCGCCATCCGAGACCTTTTTCCATGCAGAGCCTATTCTTGATAGTGCGTCTGCTTCATCATTTTTTGTTCAGGGAATTTGCTGAACTTCAAACCCTTCGAACGATTTTGATAGTTCATCCACGACATCGCAATAGTCTTCCATGTGCTTGTTTGCTCTAAAGTGGCTGGATACTTGCTCGACAACTAAATCCGAGTCTCCGTAGCACAAGAGTCAGCGAATGCCGATGTATTTAGCAATTCGAGATTCCATGTAACAATGCTTCATATTCAGCAACATTATTGGTTGCCATAAAGTGAATATGTAGTACATAGAACAACTTGTATCCTTGGGGTGACCTGAGCACCACGCTAGCCCCTGAGCCCATGAGCGCTTTTGACCCGTCAAAATGCAAGGTCTAGTATTCTGACAATGGGGTGCTAATTTTTTCTGCTGTCTCTGTCCAATCAGCGACAAAGTCAGCAAAGATCCGGGATTTAATTGTTGTTCATGGTTTATAATTGATGTCAAAAGCTGCTAGTTCAATTCCCCACTTAGCAATGCATCTTGTGACATCTCTATGGTTGATTATGTCTTTCATGAGAGTTGTGATCACCAGGGTAATATTGTCCTCTTAAAAGTAATGCCGTAGCTTTCTGGCAGAGAAAAATACACCATAGGCTAGTTTTTGGTAATGATGGTATTGCTGTTTCGATTCTACAAGGACCTCGCTGAGGTAGTAAGTCGGATGCTGCACCAAGTGCTCCTGTTTTTCCTCCTTTTGTTCCACCACCGTGATGACACTGACGAATCTATTTCTCATAGTGATGTACAACAACATAGGTTCCTGAGGTTCCGGAGGTGCAAGAATAGGGGCGGAAGAGAGTACTGCTTTCAAGTCCTCGAGTGCAGCTTCATGTTCGTCGGTCCAAACAAATTTATCAGTTTTATTCAAGAGCTTGTATAATGGTGCGGCTCTTTCACCGAGCCGTCTGATGAACCGACTAACTGCTATGATGCAACCACTGATCTGTTGTACATGCTTCAGGCGAGTCGGCCTGGTTATGTTGAGTATATCCTTTATTTTTTCATGGTTCACCTCTATGCCTAACAATTTTTCTGTCTGGTATTCCAAAGAAACATTTTTTAGGTTAAGCATGATGTTGTATTTTCATAGATTCACGAATGTTTCCTCCGAGTCGGAAATTAAGGTTTCCTTATTTTTGGACATCACGACTGTATGTCGTCCACATATGCATGTACATTGTGTCTAATTTGATCGTGGAGGCAGTGATGCATAGTGCGCTGATATGTAGCTCCTGCGTTTTTAGCCCGAAGGGCATCATTACATAGCATAAGGTTCCGAAGGGGGTTATGAACAAAGTCTTTAGTTTGTCTGGCTCCTTAATGCATATTTGGTGATAACCGAAATATGCGTCGAGAAAACATAGGAGTTCTGAGCCTGCTGTTGAATTGATAACTTGGTCGATTCTAGGTAGAGTGAACAGATCTTTGGGACAAGATTTATTCAAGGCATTATAATCAACAAATATCCTTAAATCTATGGTATCCTATTTTGGGACCATTATAGGGTTGGCCGACCACTTAGTGTCGATGACCACTTCAATAAATTTAGCTATATCTTTGCGATTTTCATTGCCAAAATGTCGTAAGGACTATTTTAAGGGTCAAGAATCAGGATAAACATTAAGAGCATGCTCGACGAGTTCCCTAGGTACTCCGGTCATGTCAGAAGGTTACCACGCGAAGATATCTTTATTAGCTTTGAGGAACTCGACGAGCGCGCTTTCCTATGTGCAACCTAAACCTACGCCTATCTGCGTCTCCTTGGAGGCATCATCATCCTTTAGCGGTGTTTCCTTTGTCTCTTTTAATGCCTTGAATTTTGGATTCGGCTGAAGAACCTCCTTATTCATAGCAGGCATCTCAGACATATCAATGTTCTTCTAGATCTCCTGGTACTCCTCGGCATGTAGCACGACTTCAGCGAAGGCGACAACTCCATCCTTGCATTCTCATGCCTTCTTTGGGTTTCCTCGGACTAAGATAACGCCTTTGGGACCTGGAACTGGAAGCTTCATTATATTGTAAATGTAGTAAGGGAGAGCCATAAATTGCCAATAAGCTATACGCCCAAAGATAACATGGTATGCATTATTAAACAACACCACTTCAAAAGATAGTGGTTCAGTCTGATAGTTCTCCGGTGTTCCGAAAGTGACGTCTAGAGTAATTACTCCTAGAGAGTTCGCTTGCCTTCAGGGGACGATTCCATGGAAAATCATGTTGTCGTGGTTCAGATGGGTTTCCAATATCCTCATGCGGTGCAATGTTTCGATGTAGAGGATGTTGATGTTGCTGCCACTGTCCATGAGGGTCTTTGAGAACTCATAGCCTTCAATAAGTGAATTGACCACCAGAGCATACTTTCCTTGCCTGAGAGGTTTAGGAGGATGATCGCCTTGGTCAAAGGTGATTTTCACTTCTGACCAATCCAGGTATTTGGGGACACCCGGAACAGTTGCTTTGAGCTGATGCATTACTGCTTTCTTCACCTTAGCGGGCTAGGATCCGAGGAAGCCTACGTAAGTGTCTTTCTTGGTTGGATAAGTTTTCTTACCATCCGAATTGGGGTTAGCGGTGTCCATCTCTTCCATGTAGAAATCTTCCTTGGACTCCTTATCTTTGTTAGAATTTTTCTTTCCTTTTCATCGCTTGGCTCTGTAGCCAGCGGCTTGTCTTTCTTGATGTCATCGTTGAAACGGCACTCAGGATTTGTGTGGGAGGAGCCCTCGTTCTTGTCCGGGTGGTGGGCACATGGGTTATTGGCAATTTAGTCCCAAGAATAGGTTTTACCAGGTTGCTGGTCTCCTCTACCTTGGACCTAGGAAGCTTCGTGGCCTCGTTCTCGGCCGTCTCCGCACCCTCCAGACCCAAAAGTTGCGTTGATAGTTGCATTTTTTGGGTTGGGGTTTATTTTCAAAGGTGTTCTTGAACTTCTAGGTCTACTGCTGTTTCAGCTGTTTTACCGATTGAGGCACAACCAGGCCATTCAACAAACCTTCTGAATCATCGTCAGCATCAACATATTTGCTTGCCATTTCTATCATGTCCCCAAAGTCGGTAACTTTTTCACACTTCAGCTGGTGACGTAGTAATCTGATTGGGAGCCCTGCAATGAAAGCTTCGATCGCGGTCTGCCTGTTGACTCTCTCGCAGGAGTTTTTCATGTTGATCAATCATTCGAGGTAGTCCCGACAAGTTTCTCCGGTTTTCTAGATGCAACGTTGCAAGTCGTGTGCAGGGCCTCCTGTAGGTACCCCAGAAATTCTGAAAGAACGCACTTTGCATATCATACCAGTTGTGAATTATGTTTTTTAGGAGTTCATTGAGCCATGACCAAGCCATCTTGTGCAGCATGAGTGGGAGATACCGGACTGTGGCCAAGATGTTTCCTCCTTTGGTGATGCAGCAAGCCTGGAAGAAGTCTTGGAGCCAAGTGTCTAGCCGAGCTACACCGCCGTAGGGTTGAATGTGTCTTGAGATAGTGAACCCTTCCGGAAAGTTGGTTTGGCAGACCCTTGGTCTGAAGAACTCTGGGCCCACATATATATCGTTTGAATCATGGCGTCGCACCTCTATGTTTGAGTTGATTTGGTTCCTAGCATCACTTGGTGATAGAGAGCACCTTCTCGGATGTTTGTTGTGGCTGCGGGACCGTGGAGTTTGATCTCTACTTCTTTTGCCCCGGTGCCCCTGGCTCCCGTGGGAGCCACTATGGTCGCTACCTGGTGGGTACGGAGGATCAGGTGGGTTGTTTCCGGTTGATTGCCAGACTCGAGGTAGGTCTTCGCGACATCAGCCACTATGTCGGCTTTGGCCAGCATGGTTTTTGTCATTTCTCTGTCCGACCTTTTCACCATTGTGGCGTGGTTCAGCCGACGGCTTATGTGTCTAGGAGGTCACATCTGCTACCGATCCTACTCCCAACGTTGTGCTACATCTTCTTCCCTGCGGTTGTTAGATTGCCGCCGGGGAGGTTGCTGTGGAACCAGTTCTATGACATCATCTCGCGCTATGGCTGGGGAAACATTAATCCAATTGTGAACTGTTCTGCTTCGCTGTCCTAAAGATCTGGTTCTTGAGTAGGTATCTTCCCGAGGGACAAAATGATGATGGTGTTCCGGTTACCGCTGGGGCCTTGATTTGTGCTGTCGATCCGCGTCAGTGCGGCGTTGATCGGATTTCAAGACCAGCTTCCCGCTGAAGGACATGGCGACTTTCTCCTGTTCTAGGACCTTGTTGAGCAGTGTTAGACACTGCCATACCTGCTCTGGAGTTGGATTATTTGCTAGGATCTCTCGGGCCACGACAATGTTTTCCACCGGCATGTTATACACCCGGTTCCCTTTGCTGTCAAGCCGAGGTTGTCCATGACTACGTATGTTTTCTTTCCCTCGAAAAGGGGCTTATGAACATCTGGATTTTTATCGGCCAGGACAGGGCCGTTATGGGTCTTCTAATGCTGCAGGGAGTTGAACTACTTTGCATTATTGCTACTGATGCGCTGCTTTTCCTCGACGAGGTGCACTGCCTCGTCCAGGAGTCGTAGGCGGCATGCTTCTAAAGCTTGAGCCCTGTCCTCCAACTCCTCTGGTGTAAGATCCGAGGCAGTTGGGATTGGTGTTGTTACGCTTCCCCATAGACTTCATGCGCACTAGGAGTGACCACATGTCCATCCACCGGAGATTTTTTGGCTCTTGGGGGATCAGAGCACCGTCTGAATCCTCCATCTAGAGTTCTTCGTCAACTTTATCCTCCGCTAGAAGATCCTTCATCAGAGTTTTGTTTTTCTTCTTCTTTGCCTTGTTCGTCTTCTGGGTACCGGTGGCAATGGTGTGTTTCCTGGAGATAGGCATCTATCAGCACTATCGGACATTGGGACATCGGGATTTTCTCCGAGATCCATATCATCCTTCTAGTCAGGAAAATTTTTGTCATATCTTTCATCCATACTATTGTAACGACTTGGATCCGATGCATCTCCTTCCTATGCAGCATTGGAGTTTTCTTCTTCTCTAAATTCTTCTTCGTACGCTCAGAGTTCCGCCGACGTCATAGATTTCCCTAGGGAAGCTGGTGTGTGGGTGTTTGTTTTGACTGGATCCAAAACCAAGCCGTTGGCATCTCCAACATTGGCAAAGCCAGATCCAGAGAAAACGTAGCCGACGAGGTGAGATCCTTGTGCTCTAAGGAGGGTGAGGCCTTCTTCCTTGGTTTCCTCGAAACTTTTGATGGTCTCGAGAACAGCATCCATGTTGGCATTGACGCCCAACATCATCCACCTCACTGTGTGCCTTAGCAGCATTTTTCTTGCTCCAGCATCGGTAGAGCCAGATCGGGAGCTGTTGTAGCTTTTATCTTCTTGAGATTCAATCTCCTGAGGAAGCTCTTCTTCAAATCCGATCTTTTCCATGATCTTCGCTTTAGGTGCGAGTTGGGTGGGGTTAGGGTTTTCTGAGATCCAAAACTCTACCGCCTCCATGGACAAAGTGGATCTAGAGTTTTCTTCAGCCTCTATCATCACCACTGGGGTGGGTTTGGCAGGTTCAGCAAAACCGAGGTACATGTCGATCCAGGTCCTGTTAGGGAGGATGAGAGGGATATCCTTAGCGTAGAGGATGCGGCCGATGATGATTGTTTCTCCAATTCTGATACGCGCAGATTTCGCCCGGAAGGCAAATCCGAAGGTCACCTATCCCACGGTGGGCGCCAACTATCATCGGATGAAGACAAGTACGCCATGAGGGGTGATGAGTCCAAAATTGAAGCATATTTACCTTTCGTTTTTGCATAAGTACAATAGGGTTTTTGGTATTTTACTACCTTTGCGCGCACCTTTTGTCCTTGTTTCAACAGGATCCTGAATTACTAAAGTCTCATATGAACATATCAATTGGGACTATCATATTATGTTGTAATATAATTTTTTTAAGTGATAAAGGTCATTTAACAGATTTATCTTCGCACCTAGGAGAATAGAAAACGTGAAGGAAGGCTACTGAAGTGTTAACAACCAGTGGTACGGGTGGAGCCCACCTGTACCGTCCGCCCGTACCACGCGGCAGCATGAACGTCTCATCAAATACTTTCTCCTGGCAAATACGAATCATAGATCCGACATTCACAACAACCTTGAGCCACGAAAAACCACACCAGAAGGGATCTAAAGGAGGAACTTGGAGAAGGGAAAATCCCTACTGCTTCATGGATCATTGGAGGACATCGCATCATCCCGTTCATTATAAACCACCGCATCACCATCACCACTACTACCCCCATCTTTCATTCATTATATCTTGTTGTAATTCCTGATTCAATTGTGGTTTGCACTGGATTTATCACTGTACTTTTATCCATCCATTTGATTATGATGATGTCATTGATTTCTTCCATCTTTGAGTAGTTTCCTTAGTTTTTAGGGAGATGGAGAAACCCTAGCGCTATTATGCACTAAAATAAAGTTTATCTATACTTGTGTCCATTGACTTACTGGGCTATGATGTATGTATGATGTGTGTTTGATATCTCTCTTTAGATGGTATGTGTAGTCGGCCACATATCATTTGACTTCGGATCTAAAGAAGAGGGTGAAATCCTTTGGACGTGTTTGGAAGTGTGCCTAGAGCTATTGTGACTATAAGCACCGGCTAGCAACCTGCACGGTCAAAGGATGATTAAAGAGAGATTCCCTAAGATAATTAGGATATCCACGGGGAGACCCTTAATTGTGGTGGTCTGTATGGGTGACTGTATGGGTGACTGCTCTTAGACATCACGGTGGTTATTTAGAGGTGACCTCATTCTTGGCTCAACAAAGTGACTGCCTACGAGCCTTATAGTGAACATATTATTATCGAGCTCTCTCCACACATATCATGACACAAGAAATTGGTTATCCTAATTATGATTAATTATAACATACTAGTGTTGTATCCTACATCCCCGAGAACGGTTTAGCCTTATTGAGTTCAACCACTTTTCAGAATGATTTTATTACTCGCTTTCTTCTACTTGTTTTAATTACTTTTCTGGATTCAACCAAAAACCTTTCAAACACCCTTTACTTGAAATCAAAGGCGGCTTACAAGTATCCTTTGGTAGATAGTGACGAGGGGCATAAAGACCTTAACCAAATATCTCTCTATGGGTTTGATACTCTTATTTCGAAACTAGTTACAATCGATTTGTGCACTTAGGAATCAAACTGTTCACGTCTATAAAACGTGAGTTAAAAAATCTTTTAATAAATTCTAGGCGTCTTTTAGCTGGAATTCATTTGATATAAGGAGGTAAATAAGTTCTACCAGAACACGTAGTACCTCTATCTTCAACTGAGATCATGGATGATGTCAACACTTACGAATGTCAAGAAACAAAAGTTTAGCACTTAGCTCCCCGGCAACAGTGCTAGAAAATAGCTTGATATCCTGCAAGAGCATTGGTTTGTTAGAGCATGTTTTCATGGAAGTATTAATTCTAGTTTTTATATCGATCCCAACAAGAAGCTTAGGAAAGTGTCTATCTGAGGCATTTCTGTCGCACCCAAGGTGTCACCTTATCTTGAGTGAATTGACTGCAAGTGTTGAGAGTGGAAATGGTGAGTGAATAATAGAGTAGATTTAAGTATTGAATGGAGCTGAAAATAAACAGCATAAAAGTAAAAGTAAGGATGTTGTTTGAGATTCCTGCAGATGACAAGTTAGGTGATGACCCACAAGTATAGGGGGTGTATCGCAGTATTTTCGAGGGAAGTGAAACCCAATTGATTGATTCGACACAAGGGGAGCCAAAGAATATTTATAAGCCTTAACAACTGAGTTGTCAATTCAGCTGCACCTGGAAACAATCTTGCTCACAATAGTTTATCAGTAGCAACAGTTTTGTAGTAGGAATAGTAAAGTAGTAGCAGTAGTAAAGCAAAGACAGTAGTAACAAAAGCAATAAACAGTGGGATTCGAGTGTGGTAGGCATAGGGATGGATAGACGGGCGTTGCATGGACAAGACAATTGTGGTACGGGTGGAGCCCACCTGTACCGTCTGCCCGTACCACGCGGCAGCATGAACATCTCATCAAATACTTTCTTCTGGCGAAGACGAATCACAGATCCGATATTCACAAACAACCTTGAGCCACGAAAAACCACACCAGAAGGGATCTGAAGGAGGAACTTGGAGAAGGGCAAATCCCTACTGCTTCACGGATCATTGGAGGACATCGCATCATCCCCTTCATTATCAACCACCGCATCACCATCGACACTACTACCCCCATCTTTCAATCATTATATCTTGTTGTAATTCCTGATTCAATTGTGGTTTGTACTGGATTGATCACTACTTTTATCCATCCATTTGATTATGATGATGTCATTGATTTCTTCCATGTGTGAGTAGTTTCCCTAGTTGTTGGCGAGATGGAGAAACCCTAGTGCTATTATGCACTAAAATAAAGTTTATCTATACTTGTGTCCATTGACTTACTGAGCTATGATGTATCTATGATGTGTGTTTCATATCTCTCTTTAGATGGTATGTTTAGTCGGCCACATATCATTTCACTTCGGGTCTAAAGAAGAGGGTGAAATCCTTTGGACATGTTTGGAAGTGTGCCTAGAGCTATTGTGACTATAAGCACCGGCTAGCAACCTGCACGGTCAAAGGATGATTAAAGAGAGATTCCCTAAGATAATTAGGATATCCACGGGGAGACCCTTAATTGTGGTGGTCTGTATGGGTGACTGCTCTCAGACATCACGGTGGTTATTTAGAGGTGACCTCATTCTTGGCTCAACAAAGTGACTTCCTACGAGCCTTGTAGTGAACATCTTATTATCGAGCTCTCTCCACACATATCATGACACAAGAAATTGGTTATCCTAATTATGATTAATTATAACATGCTAGTGTTGTATCCTACATCCCCGAGAATAGTTTAGCCTTATTGAGTTCAACCACTTTTCAGAATGATTTTGTTACTTGCTTTCTTCTACTTGTTTTAATTACTTTCCTTGATTCAACCAAAAACCTTTCAAACACCCTTTACTTGAAATCAAAGGCGGCTTACAAGTATCCTTTGGTGGATAGTGACGAGGGGCATAAAGACCTTAGCCAAATAGCTCTCTGTGGGTTTGATACTCTTATTTCGAAACTAGTTACAATCGATTTGTGCACTTAGGAATAAAACTGTTCACGTCTATAGAACGTGAGTTAAAAAATCTTTCAATAAATTCTAGGCGTCTTTTAGCTGGAATTCGTTCGATATAAGGAGGTAAATAAGTTCTACCAGAACACGTAGTACCTCTATCTTCAATAGAGATCATGGATGATGTCAACACTTGCGAATGTCAAGAAACAAATATTTAGCACTTAGCTCCCCGGCAACAGTGCTAGAAAATAGCTTGATATCCTGCAAGAGCATTGGTTTGTCAGAGCATGTTTTCATGGAAGTATTAATTCTAGTTTTTATATCGATCCCAACAAGGAGCTTAGGAAAGTGTCTATCTGAGGCATTTCTGTCGCACCCAAGGTGTCACCTTATCTTGAGTGAATTGACTGCAAGTGTTGAGAGTGGAAATGGTGAGTGAATAATAGAGTAGATTTAAGTATTGAATGGAACTGAAAATAAACAGCATAAAAGTAAAAGTAAGGATTTTGTTTGAGATTCCTGCAGATGACAAGTTAGGTGATGACCCACAAGTATAGGGGGTGTATCGCAGTATTTTCGAGGGAAGTGAAACCCAATTTATTGATTCGACACAAGGGGAGCCAAAGAATATTTATAAGCCTTAACAACTGAGTTGTCAATTCAGCTGCACCTGGAAACAATCTTGCTTACAATAGTTTATCAGTAGCAACAATTTTGTAGTAGGAATAATAAAGTAGTAGCAGTAGTAAAGCAAAGACAGTAGTAACAAAAGCAATAAACAGTGGGATTCGAGTGTGGTAGGCATAGGGATGGATAGACGGGCGTTGCATGGACAAGACTATTCACATAGCAATCAGAACATAGGGCAATTGCAGATAAATAAGATAAAGCATCCAAGTACTAGACAATACTAGGCATGTGTTCCATATATAGTCATACGTGCTCGCAATGAGAACTTGCACAACATCTTTTGTCCTGCCAGCCCGTTTGCAGCGGGGCCTCTAGGGAACTACTGACAATTAAGGTGCTCCTTTTAATAGAGAACCGGAGCAAAGCATTAACACTCCGTGAACACATGTGATCCTCACATCAAAGCCATTCCCTTCCGGTTATCCTGATTTCTGTCACTTCGGGGCCATAGGTTCCGGACATCAATGTTTGTATACAACTTGTAGATAAGACCAAAAACAATACTATCATAATGAATCAATAACATGTTCAGATCTGAAATCATGGCACTCAGGCCCTAGTGACAAGCATTAAGCACAACAAGTCGCAACAAAGTCATAAAGCACTAATAAAAGATACTAGGCACCATGCCCTAACAATCTGATGCCATTACATGAACGATCTCATCCAATCCCTACCATCCCCATAGCCTACAACGGGGGATTACTCACTATATATGGGGGAAACATGGATGGTTGATGGAGAAGAGATGGTGATGATGATGGCGATGATCTCCTCCAATTCCCCGTCCCGGTAGGGTGCCAGAACGGAGTTTCCGGTGCTGTTTCGTGGAATCTGGTGGTGGCGGCGGAGCGGAACTCCTTCTGGAAAAACGTCAAACCCCCCGAAGTTTTTAGGTCAGAAGGCTCCTTATAGGCGAAGAGAGAGGCCGAGGGGGTGCTTGGGGGCCCACACCACCCCCTGGCATGGCCTGGCCTGGCCCGCGCCACCAGGTGGTGTGGCCACCCCTGGCTCTTCTCCGTCTCGTATTCTGTCTCCTGGAGTCTTCGGGTGAAATAGGATTTTGGCATATTTTCCGGGATTTTTCCTGATAGTTGGTTTTCTGCACAAAAAGTAGACACCAAGGCAATTCTGCTGAAAACAGCGTTAGTCCGCATTAGTTGCATCCAAATCACACAAGTTTAGAGGAGAAACAATAGCAAAAGTGTTCGGGAAAGTAGATACGTTTTGGACGTATCAACTCCCCCCCAAGCTTAGCTTATTGCTTGTCCTCAAGCAATTCAGTTGAAAACTGAGTGTGATAAAAGAACTTTCACGAACACATTTGCTTCATATGATGTAAATATTATCAGTAATGTGATCAACTACTTAGACAATTCATAATAAAGAGTATGCAACTGAGTCTACTCAATAGTTATTGCAAGCTATGAAGAGATTCCAACTCAAGAATAATAAGCAGCATGAGGCACAAACATAAGCAACATTACAATGCTCATAGAAAGGTATGATAGAGTGGTATCTCGCTTGCCTTTGATTATGAATGTCAAGGCACCTCTGAAGTTCAAGTGATGACTTGAAGTAAAGATATCAAGGATACAAGCATCAAAGTCATAACACAAATACTCAAGTAATGGAACAAACACAAAGAATGACAACTATGCTCTCAAGAAGGTGCTCAAAGAATATGTGGAGACTCAACAAGTAAAAGAAAAGGTTTTGAATAATTTGAAAGGCTTCCAAATGCTGAAAGTATGGTACTCATTAGCTTTGAGCTCTCATTGCCCCTGTCATAAGCATCTTTAATGTGGTTAAGGTGAAAGTGAGGTCCAATCTAAGTTATATGCTTGACAGACTATAGACTGAAAATCCCAAGTCCCTTGAGTACGAGGGCCGCTCCTCATGCTACTCAACTTTAGTTACCGGTAAGTTTTTGTCATCGTAAGTATGTGCGTATCATTGAGAACCGCCAATGGGGTACCCCTTGCCCGATGATACGGAAGAATCCCCATATCAAAATGACAAGGCAAGCAGACAATGAGTATCTCAGCAATCTTCTTATTTACCATGAGAAAATGGTGCTTTTTTCTCTCTTTCCTCTTTTCATAAAACTCCCTTTTTTTCTTTTTCTCAATAGCTATCTCTCTCTTTTTTATAAGAAGAATGCTTCATAGATATCATTATGGTTACGCAGCAGGTTTCCACCATTTCAGCATGGATTAGACCAGCGGCCCAGGCATTTCTCTAACACACATACATAACTCCATGGACTTACAAGCTCCCCTTTTATTTCACACCGACGACATCCGCAAACAAAAGAGCAAGGTATCAACTGGGTATATATTTACAAGTGTTGAAAGCGTTCCCCGTGACAGCACGGTTCTGCTAATCCCCAGCCTATAATTTGCAAGCATATAACTTTCATGGAGAGTTCACAATGGTTCAGGTTTATTAAGTGCAGGAAATAAAGTGTGCCATCAAGTTCGTGAGAGCTTTACTAACTAACTTTCTCATAACAAGCAAACATTTTATTCGAAAGAAAACAAGGCATAATGAATATGCACGGAAGTAGCAAATGATGCTAATGGATAGGTATGGTGGACACTTTGGAAATATTTGGTTTAAGGGAGTTGGAAACATGAGTAAAACACTCAGTGGGAGTGAAGGCTAGCAATAGTGAGGGAGCAACAAACGAGAGAGCAATAGCTGTCATTATCATGCTTGCAACAAAACAGGACTACTCATGGCATGAAAGTGATTCAAGATCCTCAAGGCAAAATAATTCATCGAGGCTCAACTGATTATTACAGTCATGTGCATGCGTGAGCATGTGCAAGGTCAATTCAAATGAAACATTCAGAGGAGGATACCACGGTGTCATACCAATTTATGAATAGAGCAATGCAAGCAAACATTTATAAGACATGCTACAAACTTTTAGCGAGCTAGAGCTAATCATAAGAAAGCAAGAACTACTAAGCATCCAAAGAAAACATACACTCTACATGAACGGACTAAGCATGCTCATAGTGATGAGCATATGTACAAAAATGAAGACAAATAGAGTTCGTTACCAGCCTCTTACCACGCATCAAGTTGTCATTAATCCTCATTATTGCTCTTCACTTGTGTGGCTTGAATAATAATATGAAACCAATATTCCACTGAGGACTGCTGAACCCTATAGCAAACTCACAAAACCAAAGAAGAACGACAAATATTTTTGGTGTTTTCGATTTTTAAACAAGAACCAAAAGGGAAAAACAAGCAAAGCAAAATCTTTTTGGGTTTTTCGAATAGTTCAAACAAAGCAAAAAGGGAAAAACAAACCAAGGAAAAAAGAAGAAGAAAACCAAAGAGAAACAACAAAAATATTTTTGGTATTTTTGTGTTATAGAAAGCAAAAGCAAAAGAAAAACGAAAACTAAAAAGAGAACGAAAACATGAATATACAAAGTACCGACACAACATGATATGGAGATGAGTGCTGTGTCGGCGTACCTCCCCCCAAGCTTAGGCTTTTGGCCTAAGTAGGTATCAATCCATGTACGAATAGGGGTTCCAAGCAGGCGGATCTTGGTAAGAATGGTCGTAGCTAGGCCCATGAGAAGAAGAAGAAGCTTCCCAATCATAAGCGGGCTGCTGATATGAAGACTCTCCCTCATTTGAGGGCTGGACCGAATCATCCGTGACCTCCCTTCTAGTGTCCTGCTCCTGTTGGGAGCGCTCTCCCAAGTACGTGTCAAGCTCCTCCTCAGTGAGCGACCATCCTTCCCTGTTATCAAGGTTAAACAAAACAGGTGCAGGCAAAAGAACAACACACTCGGACTTGCTCTTTCTCTAACCAGCTTTGAGAAAGGTTATTTCATAAGATAACTCACTCATACTAGCCCACGAGGAAAGAAATTTATGCTATATCATGGAATTGAGATCAAGCCTTTCTATGGGAAACTATAGGTCTAGATGATGAGGCACTAAACCATGCAATGTTAATAGACGAGAAGCAATGAGGCCCCCACAAATTCCACCTTTCTCACGGTTAGCAGCAAGACGGAAAGCTATCAAAGCACCCAAGTTGTAAGACCTATCTCGTCTAAGAGCAGCAGAGATAAATGCCAGATCAAACGAAGATAACTTATTGGCAGTTTTCCTAGCAAGAACACACTTGGCAATAAAATAGGCAAAGTAGCGAATGGAGGGAAGATGAATGTTACGGATTTTTCCACTCTCCTTCGAGAAGCTACTCCCTTGGCAAATTTTTGCATATAAATCCATGAGTGGTTCAGGTCTCTCCTTAATCTTCCTACATGATCCCCATTGAGGTACCTTAATAGCTGCACAAAAATCATCAAGAGAAAGGTTGACAACAATATTGTAAATTTTTTAATGGACCATGGGGTTAGGCAAAGAGTGACTAAATTGGAAATCCTGCACCACAGACATGGTTAGCTTCACAAATTGACAAGGTTCATCTTCCAAAAAGTGCTCCAACCCTGCATTGGAAACCAAAGTGTGGAAATCTTGTAGAATTCCCACAGCTCTCATAAACTCAGAGCATGGATAAATGGAGGGAAAAACTTCTTCCTCCCGGTGGACCTTCATGACCTCAGGTACCCAAAGCTCATGTTGGTTTAGGTGATGTTCACTCATCTTCTATTCTGAAATTTAAATACCTATTAAACAAGTGATTGCAAAGTAAATATAATGAAGGATTCTACTCATAGGGACTTGCAAGAGGCCTAAACATGCATCAAAACTATATCTCTAAGCATCAAACAAGCTTGCAAGCTCTCATAACCAATCACCTATAGCAGCAAAATACTCAACATATAATCCACTAAACACAAATCTACTTGGACAAGGGGAGGAGTCACATACCAGGGAACAAATGCTCCAAATTTCAGCAAGAAAGATGGGCTGGGCAAGGAGATCGAAAAAAACGAGAGCAAGCACAGTAAGAACGCGATTTTGAGCAATGAACTGGAGCTTACTCGGGAGAGAGAAGAAAGTGGCAGAAGAGAGAGTTAGTGGGGGGCCAGGGGTGGCCCACACCAGGGCATGGCGCCACCCAAGGCTGGCCGCGCCACCATGTGGTGTGCCTGCCTGGTGGGCCCCCCTGGTACCTCCCAGGTACTCCTCTGCCCCTTTTTTCACGTAAAAATTTAATATGAATTTTCTGGAATTTTTCGAGACACTATTTTTGGGCATTTTTTAGAGATAGAAGAATGATTTTTCTGACAGACAGATTTTCTTTTTCTTTTTTGGAAACATGATGCAAGGACAAAACAAGGCTAGAACTACAGATGTTCTAACATGCAAGCAACTAACAACAAATAGAAAACTAACCGAAAGCAAAAACTAAAATGCAAAGGATAGAAATAAACGGAGATAATCATAATGAAAACATTGTTTTGTTCAATGGAATCCTTTTATTAACAAGGTTGATCAAGTCTTGCTACCAAAACAATTGCATATGAGACAAAACTTTGTATTCCACTAATGATTATGTTACCTCAACCTTGATAGCAATGGTCCCAATCATAATAGTTTCAAATTTTTCTCTTGGTATGGGACAATATATTTCTCCAACTTGAATGCCTTCAACATGTTCAATTGAATTCAAACCATAAGTCCTTTCAATCTTCTTGGGGAAATAGACAGTATGTTCATTGTCATTAACATTGAAAGTCACCTTTCCTTGATTACAATTAATAACAGCTCCTGCAGTATTAAGAAAAGGTCTCCCAAGAATAATAGACATATTATCATCTTCAGGCATTTCAAGCACAACAAAATCAGTTAATACCAAGCAATTGTGAGCCACCTGAACAGGTACATCCTCACATATACCGACATGAATAGTGGTAGATTTATCAGCCATTTGCAAAGATATATCAGTTGGTATCAATTTTTCAAGCTGAAGCCTCTTATAGAGAGAAAAAGGCATAACACTAACTCTAGCTCCCAAATCACACAAAGCAGTTCTAACATAACTATTCTTAATAGAGCAAGGGATAGTTGGAATCCCT
The DNA here is from genome assembly GCA_916181665.1 of Avena sativa. NCBI lineage: Eukaryota > Viridiplantae > Streptophyta > Magnoliopsida > Poales > Poaceae > Avena > Avena sativa. The sequence continues at coordinate 694,663,608 of OV702289.1, forward strand.
GGGTCTCCAAGTTTCTTAGGAACCTTACCATTGAAGGAATAATTAGCAAGCAAAGTAGAGATTTCTTCATTAGGGATCTTCCTTTTATTCGAGACAATATCCTTCATATACTTTGAGTAAGGAGGCAATTTAATAGCATCAGTCAAAGGAATTTGCAGGAATAAAGGCTTCATCCACTCACAAAACTTATTATAATGTTCATTTTCCTTTGACTTGTGTTTCTTATCAGGGAAAGGCATAGGTTTTTGGACCCAAGGTTCTCTTTCACTACCATGTTTCTTAGCAATAAAATCTTCTTTGGTGTATTTAGTATTCTTAGTGTGGTTTTCAGGTTCTTCTTCGACTTTTTCTTCATTAGGAACTTCATTTTCTTCATTACCACTTTCAGTTTCAGCATCAGAGATAGATATACTATTAGGATCTATAGCAGGTTCAGAGGGTTCTACAACAGTTTTATGTTTCTTTTTCCTTTTCTTACGAGTAGAACCACTATTTTCAGATTGTTGAGAATCCTGCTCAATTCTTTTGGGATGCCCCTCAGGATATAGAGGATCCTGGGTAGCAACACCACTTCTAGTTCTAATTTCATAAGCATGTTTTTCTTTAGCAGCATTAACTAGCAAGTCGTTTTGCACTTTAACGAGTTGATCTATTTGAGTTTGAACCATTTGAAAGTGTTTAACAATCATTTTAACATCATTAGAGGTTCTTTCCACAATATCTTTCAACTCAATAATAGCTCTAGTGTTTGCCATTAGATGATTTTGCACCCTTTTATTAAAGTTATCTTGCTTAACAATAAAGATATCGAATTCTTCTAAGCATTGATCAGGAGGTTTAGAGTAAGGGATATCACCTTCATCAAAGTGTTGGAGAGAGTGTACCTCAATAGTGGATGAGTAGGGAATAGGCTTACATAATTCTTCAATAGGAGGTAAATTCTTGACATCTGCAGCTTTAATTCCCTTCTCCTTAAGACATTTCTTAGCTTCCTTCATCACTTCATCATTTAATTCAATAACTCCCCTCTTCTTTGATGTTGGGATAGGCACCGGAATAGATGGTTCAGGTACAATTACTTCAGGTATAGCTTGTTTAGGAGGAGTCCAATCTTCATAGTTCTTACTTATTTTAGCCATTAATTCCTCAGCTTCCCTAGGAGTCCTATTCCTGAAAACACAATCATCACAACTATCTAGGTATGTCCTAGATTCCTCTGTTAGTCCATTATAAAATATATCAAGAAGCTCATTCTTAGGTAATGGACTTCCAGCTTGTGCATGAATCAAAGCACAAAACCTTGCCCAAGATTCAGGCAATACCTCTTTTTCTCCCTGTTTAAAATCAAAAAGTTCATGCAAAATAGCATGTCTAGCACTGGGAGGAAAATATCTCTACAGGAAAGTACTAATCAAGCACTCAGGGCTATCAATAGATCCAGGAGGTAAATTACTAAACCAAGTTTTAGCTTCTCCTTTCAGTGAAAAGGGGAAAATCTTAGCAACAAAGTAAGTACGCATCTTAATATCATTAGAAAACAAGCCACTCATGGTAGAAAGTTCATTCATATGTGCTACCGCACTTTCATTCTTAGTCCCACAAAAAGGTTCTTTCTCGACAATAGCTATGTAAGATAGATCGAGAGAGAAATCATAATCTTCATCTATAATGTTTATGGGAGAAGCAGCAAACTTAGCATCAGGAGACAATTTGGGTCTAATAGTACGCCTCTCAAGGAGACTCTTAGCAGCGCTCCTATCATGGGTGTTTTTACATTCTTTAATAAATTCATCGGTCATCTCAACATAACCATCTTCAATATAATAACTCTCACTAGACTCAGGTGAGCTAACAGGTGTGGTAGTGTCTTCATTAGGAGTTTCGGTATTTCCAACTATAGTTCTAGCAATCGTAGCATCTAGGAAAGGACCTAATGAACCACTCTTATCAAGCACAGTAGAAGCAGCATCATAAGCATCAGAAGTTTCAGATTCAGCAGTAGTAGCAGTGTGTGTAGCATGTGTACGTGGTGGTGTAAGGAACTTACTCAAAACAGATGGTGAATCAAGAGCAGCAGAGGTGTTCAGAACCGTACCTCTTCTTTTAGTGGATGGTAAAATAGGAACTTTTCCATCACGAGACTTACCCATGATGGATGGATAGCAGCGAACAATAGAGAATCCAAGTGAACTTGATAAATAAAGCTATGCTCCCCGGCAACGGCGCCAGAAAATAGTATTGATGACCCACAAGTATAGGGGGTGTATCGCAGTATTTTCGAGGGAAGTGAAACCCAAATTATTGATTCGACACAAGGGGAGCCAAAGAATATTTATAAGCCTTAACAACTGAGTTGTCAATTCAGCTGCACCTGGAAACAATCTTGCTCACAGCAGTTTATCAGTAGCAACAGTTTTGTAGTAGGAATAGTAAAGTAGCAGCGGTAGTAAAGAAAAGATAGTAGTAACAAAAGCAGTAAACAGTGGGATTCGAGTGCAGTAGGCATAGGGATGGATAGACGGGCGTTGCATGGACAAGACAATTCACATAGCAATCAGAACATAGGGCAATTGCAGATAAATAAGATAAAGCATCCAAGTACTAGACAATCCTAGGCATGTGTTCCATATATAGTCATACGTGCTCGCAATGAGAACTTGCACAACATCTTTTGTCCTGCCAGCCCGTTTACAGCGGGGCCTCTAGGGAATTACTAGCAATTAAGGTGCTCCTTTTAATAGAGCACCGGAGCAAAGCATTAACACTCCGTGAACACATGTGATCCTCACATAAAAGCCATTCCCTTCCGGTTATCCCGATTTCTATCACTTCGGGGCCATAGGTTCCGGACATCAACGTGTGTATACAATTTGCATATAAGACCAAAAACAATACTATCATAATGAATCAATAACATGTTCAGATCTAAAATCATGGCACTCGGGCCCTAGTGACAAGCATTAAGCACAACAAGTCGCAACAAAGTCATAAAGCACTAATAAAAGATACTAGGCACCATGCCCTAACAATCTGATGCCATTACATGAACGATCTCATCCAATCCCTACCATCCCCATAGCCTACAGCGGGGGATTACTCACTCATAGATGGGGGAAACATGGATGGTCGATGGAGAAGCGATGGCAATGATGATGGCGATGATCTCCTCCAATTCCCCGTCCCGGCAGGGTGCCAGAATAGAGTTTCTGGTGCTGTTTCGTGGAATCTGGTGGTGGCGGCGGAGCGGAACTCCTTCTGGAAAAACATCGAACCCCCCCAAGTTTTTAGGTCAGAAGGCTCCTTATAGGCAAAGAGAGAGGCCGAGGGGGTGCCTGGGGGGCCCACACCACCCCCTGGTGCGGCCTGGCCTGGCCCGTGCCACCAGGTGGTGTGGCCACCCCTGGCTCTTCTCCGTCTCGTATTCTGGCTCCTGGAGTCTTCGGGTGAAATAGGATTTTTGGCATATTTTCCGGGATTTTTCCTGATAGTTGGTTTTCTGCACAAAAAGTAGACACCAAGGCAATTCTGCTGAAAACAGCGTCAGTCCACATTAGTTGCATCCAAATCACACAAGTTTAGAGGAGAAACAATAGCAAAAGTGTTCGGGAAAGTAGATACGTTGGACGTATCATTAGGCGCGGAGATAAACGGTTCATGGTGATAGTGAATGTGCCAGGTGAATAAAGTGTAATAAGTGATTGTGATACTTCTTATTCATATGTGAGTAGGCAAGCAACCCATATACTGATCAAGAGTCCTCTGGTAGATTCTTCCCAGTCCCAATGATCCATCTGTTTATTACCACAATAATGGTCAGCACATTAATTAAGGTCTTTTGACCACATCAAGGCTTGGCTCCGTATTATCCTCGAGTTATACTAGCTCCTCTTTGATATCAGCCATGTCACTCGGGGGTCACCGATTCAGTAGTAAACAAGTTCATACCTATGAGATCTTAGGTTCATGTTATTTGGGCCCTTAAATTGGACAACAAGCATTAGGAAAACATAGATATTCTCACAATATAATAATCATGACAACAATCACAAATAGATGGAAATATAGGAGGCACAACACATCTCACCAATCCCTATGTCTCCCACGCTTATGGAGATTTACTCATACATGAGAGAAATAATATAGATCAAAGGCTTAATCATGTCGCAAATAGAAATCATCTCAACTTTGCCGTAGAGAGCCACAATACCGTTGGTGATCAAACCAAGTACAAACCAAAGTGGAATAGAGGTTCAAACCCTAGTCTTACAAGTATGAATCTCTCCCTCTCAGTACAAGTGGAATAATGGTGGAGATGATGATCAAGAGGTTGGGGATCATCGAAGGATGAGCTGGTGTTCTTCTCCTTCTTCAGATCTGGTCTCCTCTCTTCTAGGACTATTTGTGGCGGCTGTGTTCATATTTTGTCCCCCTCTCCTGCATGAAAGTTGATTGTATTGATATAACGGAGGCGAAGGAGAGTAGTATGGGTGGACCATATGGGTGGGCTCCGACCGTACCAGTGGTCGTTAAGGGAATTGGATGCCTCGAATGAAAGAGTCTTCAGTTGGGGATTTGTTCATTTAGGTGTAATTAGCCCATAAATGCTCTTAGATTTTTTAGATGTATTCAATACCTGAAAACTAATACAAGAAAACTATGTTTCCTAGCTTGCGATGTTAACATTAGTTGAAAGATCAAAATTAACGAAACTCGGTGAAAACCAATGGAAAATCCTTGATAAAAAGTGTCAAAATTTGGAGCTATCTTTGAGCCTGGCCTGAAGTGGCTGGATACAGCGTGAGATGAAGATCGAGAGTATATGGACTTTTAACACTGATGGTTGTGAAAATATCAATATTTATCCGTGTTTAAACCTTATTTTAAGTCAAGAAATTGACCAAATATCTCTATAGCCTTGCTACTAATGACTAATTATTGTAAAGATGTGCAAATCCTTCTCTTGATTTGTGATGTGAAGAAAATCATACTTTTACAGTGAAATTGGGAGCAATTATTGAAGATTATGTCGTTGCCAACACAAACAAGTCAATCAGGGGCAAAAATGCATTTATAGGAGCTGTAGCAAGCACTAGTACAGGTGAGTCCCTCCCGTACCACCTGCCAGCGTTGTCCTTAGGTCAGACATAACCTTTTATGTGAAGGGAGCAAGATCATTCAAGGAGGTGATGCACGCTCCAGCCTCCATAGAACACATATCTCATATATCATATTGTAATAGATATCTCCTTGCAAATTGGCGACCATTGTAAGAATATTTGATTTAAATCTAAGTATTTTATCAATGATTTATATTCTTGATCTTATTATTATGAGTGAGTAGTCCTCACAGGCTGCGGGTTGAGGTGAAACATCACAGTGATTATGTGCATCTAATTACTTGGGAATATTGTGTAGTGATTAACTAGGAGCTTTGTTATCTTGTATCTATGTCTCTACCTTGATCCGAGGACTTGTAGGTACCCAAGACCGCACGGATTGATCAAGGTGTGAGGTGAGATGAGTGGAGAACGACATCTGACACGCAAAACCCTAGTGACAGAAAGGGGGAGTACAATATTAGCTTAGTGATCCACTTGGGATCTATAGCAATGTCACCAATCGTAAGGCTTTGGTATGTTTTACTTAATAATCATTGTGACCCGTGGTTTCGAGGTGTAAACGGTTGGACCAAGAGACTATGTCACCTATGGTTTCAAGGGATCTAGTAGCTTAGGATGTGCTTCCCAAAACTCTTATCACTATTAGATCATTTTACACATGAATGTGCTTAACTTTATCTTTATCCCATATGTAGCTCTAGGTGAATCTTCAACCCTGGCCTATCTCCATCCACTCAAAACAACAAAAATATATAGAGTAAACTAGAAAGGTCTGGTAAACGAAAAAAAATCATTTTAGTAAGTTTTGTAGATGTTCCTCAATTCCTTTTAGAAAGTGTTTCCCAAGGTTCAATAAACCTAGGTCTTTTCTAGGGAAAAGCTACTATACTGCATCCGTAATTTGGATCCAAGATATCAGACACCTCCATGCCAGGAATGTTTTGAAGCTCCTTCACTCAGTTGTAAAGGACCTCCACTTCAGCTTCTTTGGACTTTGATAGCTCGTTCTTCCAAGAATGCTTCTTCTTCACGAGAACATCCATGACGAACTTCGTTAGCCCGTACTTCTGATCACCGACTAGATCATCGCGGATGTAGAACCATTTATTCTGCCAACCTTGGATGAAATCCATGATTTTGAAGGCAAAGTACTAGACATTTCCCTGAGTGGATATGTCGTACCCGCCAACAACATAAGGTCTCTGGTTCCCTGACTTCCTCTTTATAGAGTATAGCCTCTTCAGAGACCCTAGTGCGGCTCCATGCAAAGGAAGCATTCACACAACATGATAAAGCATGCAGTGTGCAAGATAAATTAAGGTGTCAGCTGGTGGAGATGGACACTGTAAACAAAGAGCATCCCACGAAGAAATTTGTGGGCCGTAAGGGACAAACCCCGAAGGATGAAAGCAAAAAACATGACCTCCACCTGGATGGGGGATTAGGGATTACCTCATCCCCGGAAATGCGGAAGTTCCCATCGGCGGGTAGTAACCCAGCTTGCTTCAATGGGTGGTGGTCCTTGGCGGCGCAAGTGGACCGCCACTAATCTCCACCAGTCTTCCTTGCTCTAGTGGCAATGTCCTTCTTTGAAGCCGTAGAAGTACCGAAGGTGGATCCCACAATCTTCTTGGGTTTCCCCATTGCAGCACCAATGGAAACAACTCCCTGTGTACCAACTCATTGGGACTCCAACTACAGAGTGTTGTAGCAAGTGTCTTTTCCCCAAAAGGGTGACTCAAGGGTTTATATCGAACTCTCGCGGAATTGGCTTAGATATTTATTCTTCCTATGCTCTTCAAGCAACCTATAGAGCAAAGTGTTGTCTTGTGTTCCCAACTACACCGTGTGGTGTAGAGCACAAGGTTTCGTATTAGTAATAAGAAATAGAGATTTCTATTTTCGTACCCTCGGTTCGTTAGTTGTACTCAGTTTCCCCAGCCGCTTAACTTTTCCTCCCTTTTGCCCATCTCCTACGGTCTGAAAACTTGCTGTCCGTCAGTCTTATATGCTGACAAGTGGGGCCGCGTTCAGTCGGATCCCGTAGTGGACCCTTGCCGTAACGTGCTGACAAGTAGGGCCGCGTTCTGTCGGGTCCTGTAGTGGACCCTTGCCGTTAAATGCTAACAAGTGGGGCCGCGTTTAGTCGGTTCCCATAGTGGACACCTCTCTCCACTTATCCAGCTCAGCGTCGGACTCACAGCTTATCCACGTGAGCATCAGACCCATAGCTTACCCAGGTTGGTGTTGCAAGATGGGACACCGAGCCAGCCCCGCACCCGCGCCCATACCGTTGCCTCCCCTTTATTATTCTTCTCCAGCGATGGCAACCCTTTGTCTAGCTTCATTTTCATACAATGAAATGTAATGCATATACGAAAATTATACACCTTTGAACTCTTTGAAATATCACTTAGGACATGATAATGATGTGCTAAGAAAATCTTGATCATTTATCATTTCCTTAGAGTGAAATATAATGCATAAACTTGCGTATACGATAATTATAAACCTTTGAACATTGTGCAATGGCACTTAATACATGATAATGATATTCTAACAAAATTTGAGAGATTATCATTTTCTCCCCCATTTTCATAGAGTGGAATGTAATGCATAAACTTGCATATACGAAAATTATACACCTTTGACCTCTTTGAAATCGCACTTAATACGTGATAATGTTGTGCTAAGAAAATGTCGAGAGGTTATCATTTTCATAGAGTGGAATGTAATGCACACATTTGCATATGCGAAAATTATAAACCTTTGAACTCTTTGAAATCGCACTTAATATGTGATAATGATGTGCTAACAAAATTTTGAGAGATTATCATTTTGTCCCCCATTTTCATAGAGTGGAATGTAATGCATAAACTTGCGTATACGAAAATTATACACATTTGAACTCTTTGAAATTGCACTTAATACGTGATAATGGTGTGCTAAGAAACTCTTGAGAGATTGTCATTTTCATATAGTGGAATATAATGCATAAACTTGCATATATGAAAATTATACACCTTTGAACTCTTTGAAATTGCACTTAGGACATGATAATGTTGTGCTAATAAAATCCTGCTCATTTATCATTTCCATGGAGTGAAATATAATGCATAAACTTGCGTATACTAAAATTTTAAACCTTTCAACACTGTGAAATCACACTTAATAATGAGATAATGATGTGCTAGCAAAATTTTGAGAGATTATCATTTTATCCCCCGTTTTCATAGAGTGGAATGTAATGTATAAACTTCTGTATACAAAAATTATACACATGTGAACTCTTTGAAATCTCACTTAATACGTGATAATATTGTGCTAAGAAAATCTTGAGAGATTATCATTTTCATATAGTGGAATGTAATGCACAAATTATACACCTTTGAACACATTCCCTTCAAATTCATTTGTTTATGGAGTTAAAGTACCAGTGACAAACTCGTTATTTTGCATGGATAGAGGAGTGCCCCCGACAGATATAGGGGTTATACTGTCCGCTAGATCATAAAGGATCAACGGTTGGTGGGCATGGTCCGCGTGAAAATTGTGTCAACCAATCAGAGCGTAGCAGCCAAGATGAGCACAGGTGTGAGAGATTGTGACTAAGAGAGGGGAAAACTGAGTAGAACTTAAGAACCAAGGGCAAAACTGAGTAGAACTTAAGAACCAAGGGAAAAATTGACAAAGGGATTCAAATAGAAAATAGAAAGAGATTTAAAAATGGAAAATGTGTATTTTATGCAATAAAATACATCTTGGCATACATCAAACTATTTGCAATTCAAATATACACCAGTTTGACAATTATTGCCTCATTCAAACAAACTATGTTTTGGGGAGGGATGTTTTGGGAAGAGGCTTGAGTAGAAAGCCATGAACCTTCATACATGGTAGGTGATTTGATAAGTGGTGATTTAGGTTAAAACTTGATTTATATACATTTCTTATGGTGGTAGGTCACATAATAAGACTCCCTGGGTACATGCTACTTTGTTTTGATCTTTTTGAATTTGTTGTGCATAAAATGACTCAATTAGCTAGCTAAAACCCATTCGTTGACTATCTGTTGACCAGCCACTGGAGGGTAAAACTGAGTATATTGGACACGACAGTGTTAGTACTGCAGGGCAAAATAGAGTACAACCAAACTGCCAGTGTTACACTCGAGGGCAAAACTGAGCACAACTAAGTCACTAGGGTTAGACACGAGGGAAAAAACTTCACTCGCGGTAAGCGTGTGCGCTGCACGGGGCGGTATCGGACACGTGTGGCCGTGCATGGTGCAGTAGCATACGCGGTTACGCGGTGCATGGTGGTGCAACGAAATATCACTTCCCTTCTCCTTTATAGAGGCCTCCTCACTCTCACTCGCTCACTCAACCGTCTCCACTGTCCCATCACCTTCTGCAAACCCCCAAGAAAACCCCAACCACGTCGGTGATGGAGAAGAACGGCGCGGTGTCCATCGACGCCTCCAAGGCCACCGGTGAGGAGCCCCCCGTCCCCGTACAGGCCCCCTTCGAGGCATCGAAGGCAGCCGCCATCCCCATCCAGACCCACGTCCCCGCTTCCACCATAGCCACGGCGAGGAGGCCCCCGCCGATATTGGGCAGATCCCGCTCGGTTGGGACCCCTATGAGGAGGATGATTATATAAGGCCGGAGAACCCCTATGACACCAGCATAGCCAACCCATGGTTGGAGGTAACCAGAGTTTTCTCCCCTTCCCTTATTATTCCCCCATTCCCATTGTTGGATGCTAGATTGAATGTTATTAGGGTTCGACTATTTGTATTTTTACAGTCGCTAATCCTCTTGTGTTAGATATCGTATTTCGATGAATCCCCCTATTCATATTTTGATGATTCCCCCTGCTCATATTTGAATCCCCCTATTCGTAGTTGGGATCAGTATTCGATTTGGTTTGACATTTGCGGAATAATCAGGGGAACTCAATCGGTTAATTCATGTCCTTATTGCACTCTACTGTTTTCCCAACAGGAGGATAGCAGCAACGTCCGTCGCGACGATGAGTCCAAGGACACCAAGACTCATCATGTGCTGAGGAGGCTAAAGTTCGGCCAGTACGACAACTTCTTTGCCGGTGACGTTTACATGTTCCCCTTCTGCACCACCAGGAGGCTCTGCACCACCTACTTCAACTCCCTCGTGAAGCATGCCGAGGATGTGAGGACCTGTGGCGAGTCCATGAATGTCCACGACTTCATAGCCAAGCACAAGGTGGTCGGTCTTCACCTCCGCAACCTCCAGAAGGTGGCCATCGAGGAGGGTTACATGCCCCTCTCAAGCCCAAGACGCCCAAGGTCAAGGGACTGGGCAGCAAGAAGTGGAGGACGTGCCAGAGGAAGGAGGCGGAGGCCATGATGGGCCACTGGTCTTGTGCTACTGCTGCTGTAAAGAAACTTCTTTTGTCTTATCTGTGTTGAACTTGTCCGCTGCTCCTGCTAAGCAGCCTAATTGTTGAACCTCGTTAAGTACCGTACTATATATCCTATATTAGCTACTTTATCTACATCTACTCTATTTACTGAATTTATTTATGTTGCTGGTTAGATTTGCTACCAGATTGGGGAAAAACAAGGGCCAAAAGGAACAATGAATGAAGAGAGAAGCTGCTCTAGATTCACTACCTTTTTGGGCAAAAAAATACATCTGTTAGCGAGAAGAGGGGAAAGGGCGCTCTTAAAAAGGCCAATCATAAAAATAAGAAAAAAGAAAACTTCCAATTTTGGCAACCGGGCGCATGTAAACCACCAAACACGCCCCACATAGTCCCACACCACGTCCCCCATAACACCTTCCAACAAACCAGCCCCGCATGGCATGGCCCCACACGTTAGCATAACGCGTTCCTGAGCAAACGGCCCATGTGGTCTTAGACCGCGTGGCCCCACATGTCAGCCAACTGTCAACCTGACGGAAGCTACCATTCAAGCTCTTAGATGAGTTACTGAGAAGGAGAGGGGCAAAAGTGAGAAAAAGTTAAGCGGCTAGGGAAAACTGAGTACAACTAACAAACTAGGGGCACGGAAATAGAAATCCCTAAGAAATAACAATAATATAGAAATAAAATAATACAAGTAAAAACTAGGCAAACAAAGTAAGAACAATAAAGGATAGTTATTTTTGGATTTTGGTTGTGTGTGCAAGTGAAGAAAGTATTTATGTATTTTCGAAATAATAAATAGCAGAAAATATAAAGTGTGATAGTGGTTTTTGAAAAGTGTTTCTAATGGTTTAAAATGGACCGGAGAAGGCCAATCATAAATATACTCTCTTTTTGGGTTGCAATGGACACAAACAATTTATCAAAGACATAATATTGATGGAACTATGACATGTGTTTGATAAACATTCATATGGGCATCACGTCCTAACATAGAGATGATGCAACACAACTTTCTTATACTCCTCAAGAAAGGTTCTGGCTCTATTTTGGTGTTTCGGTGTTTCTACTGCACCTCCCTCCAGGAACTCTCGAGGGGCCCTTTATATAGTGGGTTTTAGGTCAAATGAAGACGGTTGAAAGGCCCAACTTTGGTTGACTAGGGGGGGGGGTGAATAGGAGACTACCAATTTTTATTCTTTTCTTGCAATTTTAGGCTTTGCACAATGTAAAGTTCACTAGAGATGCAACTAGATGAATAACCTATATGGCAAACGATACAACAAGTAAACAAGATGGTAATTGCAAGAAGTAAAGGAGAGGAACGAGTAAACCGGCGAGGGGACACGGAGACTTAATTCCCGTAGTTCACTTCCAAGGAAGCTACGTCTATGTTGGAGAGGTGCCAGGGCCACACAAGGTCACCTGAGCGCCACAAAGGCCTCACCTTCTTCTCCGGTGATCACCACCACAAAGGTGGCCTCACAATCCACGAACTGGTGACCTTGAAGGCGCCAACCGAAACCTTTACAACAAGGTTGAGGGGATACTCCACAACTCAATTGGAGGACCTCAACGACACCACAAAGCTTCACAACAATTTCCCTAGCTCTGAGGATGCCCTACACCGTCTAGGGTTCCAAGAACCCAAGAGTAACAAGATCCACAAAGGATTGGTGGGGGAAATCATGATTCCTTTGGTGGAAGTGTAGATCTAGGTCACCTCTCCAAATCCTCAAAAGATCAAGAGGTTTGAGTGGGTAGGGAGAGAGATCTAGGCAAGTCAAGCTCTTGTATTAATGGAGGATACAGAAAACGAACATATAAGGCAAGAGGAGGAAGAAGAGGGCCTTAAATAGGCCCCCTTCAAATGGGCAGATTTTGCCCCGCCTCGACACCACCGGTACTACTGCTGGCAGGCCAGTAGTTCTGGTGAGTTGTATCCCAATTGTTCGAAGATGCCCGCGGAACGGTCAGGTTGACTGTTCAGCAACCCCCCCCACGAACTGACCGGATCTACCGATCCTAGTTCTGATCCAGCTACCGGCAAATAGACATCTTGAGGCAGAGAACAATCTGAGCTGAAAACATATTTGTCAGAACTGGGATCGGAAATACCACTTCGCAAGGAGCTGACCGGTACTACCTGATCGAGAGCTGTACTATCGCTCAAGGGGACTGGGGCTGGTCAGCGCAGGATCTGGACGGTACTACCGGTGCATGTTCCGATGCTAATCCTGTCAAATAGGCATTTGGATACAGAAGTATTACTCAGCCAATTTTAATGTTTGCCAGAATTAGGACCGGAGTTGCAGTCGGAAGTTCCGCTTGATCAGCCCCAAAAACACCCTTGGGCGGTACTATCGGCGCCTGGCTGGTACTACCGTTCAGGGCAAAAACTACTCGAACACCTCAGCGAACACTCTCTCACAGGAAAACTGGGAAGGTTGTGGATGTGCTGATATGGTTTGTGCATGAAATGCTGATTTCCCACAACCTTCCAAGGTGGACCCCCTCTTGATAGTACGGTACCCTAAAACAAAGAATGAGAGGAAGTGCAAATAAAAGCCACTATTTTCAACCTTCTTCTGGAGAGAAGTCCACCAACTAAACAATCCATAGATAAAACCTACAACTTGGGCACACAGTTAGACCACAAATGAAGTTGTCATCAACACCAAAAATAGATGGAGAAAACAATATCCTTTCAATCTCCCCTTTTTGGTGTGTGATGACAACCTCACAAGATTTGCATAAAAGATAACAACAAGGAGAAACCATAGGCAATAAGAGAAATAGTAGGCTCCCCCTAGATGTTTGCTAGATATAGGAACAAGAGTTTCTGGAAGCAACAAGCATACATGAGAGAGAGGCTCATACCTTGCACCAATACCATTGTGGTGAGACAATATTGGATAAGCGAATATACCTCCATAATATAACTCAACCTACAATAGCCAACCACAAGAACAACACATAGATACCATAACACATAATCTCACCAACATAGTAGCATACATAAACGAGGTCCACAGACAGATAAATAATAGAGGTCCACAAGCATACATAACGAAAGAAAAGAGTGCACGAGCATAAAAGGATCAAAGAAAGAGCGAGCTCATGACACAACCCATGCAAGTCCCGTAGTTCTAAGGGAACACTTTCTCCCCCTTTGGCATCAAGATGCCAAAAGGGGACGAATTAGACAATCTAAGCGCCCCACCCACCAACAAACAGATGAGGAGGCTCGGGGTCCCAAGAGGCATTGTTCCAAGCAGGTGGAAAAGGACCGGTGACCTCAGGCTCATCATCACTATCAGTCCACCTACAATGCGAGTTGAACCACTAATCCTTTGGCGCGGTGACAGAGTTGGACTTAGGAGATAACTCAATATCAAGTTTCCTCATGATGGCCTTCTCCCTCTTAACACTATCCCTCTGAGCAACAAATGATGGATACTCACGGTCCTGAATGAAACAAAAGGTCTTCTTAACTTTCCTCAGCAACTTCTTGGCCCAAGATGGTTGTCTCTCAAGTCGGGGTGGAGGAGAAGCCTCAACATGGTCCCCATCACTAGCATGGCATGAAGGGACAACAGCTTCCCTAGCAGTCCTCTTAGCAGCAGCTTCCTTTTCAGCCTGAGAACATGGTTTCTGATGCTTCATCACACGGAAGGTCTTCTCCTCATGAATAGTGAGATCATCCTGAAGAAAAAGAGAGCATGTGGCCTCTCTCCACTTGGCATTGATGAGGGTCTAGATGTAAGGAGCATAGGTACATGATCTCTTCTCAATGAGTGTGGACCAAATCTCCTCAAACAGATAGTCCATAACATCTATGCGCTCATGAGAGTTTCTGTGGCGATATGTCTGATACATGAGATCAATCTGGAAGTCATGAAGTTGGTCAAAGTTACCTGCCTTGGGAGCAGTGGTGTTCTGATAGACCGTGCGCATGATGTCATAGGTGGGAAGGAGATAGGCAACATTACCATTGACGCCCCAGTCCTTAATGTACAAGGGCTCCAGAACTTCAGGCTTGGAGGCCTTACTCCTATGAACTTGCCATCTATTTGCATGAGGGCCTTATAGAATAGGATAGCCAAGAAGAGCAACAAACTCAGACCATTTGGCAGTCAGATACTTGTTTTGAGTCATCCACTTCAGATTTATATCCTGGGCATCATGATCAATGTAGAGGGTGGAGTAGAACTGAGCAATGGCCCTCTCATCAAAGTTCTCACGGTGTTCCATAATCTTGATGAGCCCAAACCTCTTGCACATGTCGAGGGCCTCACCAAAGTACTCGGGGTTGTTCTCCATCATGGCCATGTTGATGTGCTTCTAGGGGAAACCACATTCTTCTTCTTGGAAGCATACACCTTAGAATAAATTTCTTCTTGGTGCTTGGTATGGAAGAAGTGGTCCTGAGCCAGACGATCATGGGGAACACTGAAGGGATCAATCTTGCGAAACTCTTCATAGGCAACCTAAGGCCAAGAAGAGATCTTCTTATTGTTTGAGTCGGGACCAGAGGTGGTCTTCTTTTGGCTGGCAAGAACATGCCTCTTCCCTTCAGCGGCAGCAACATGGCGCTCAGCAGCAACTTTCAGACGGGCGGTCTAACTAGAAGGGTGCACGACCTCGAGATAATCTTCATCAATCTCTGGAGGACCATGAGAGGAGGCACAAGACCGCTTGGATTTACCACGGGAACCACCTTTCCCTGAGAAGAAAGCAAATAGATGGGAGGGAAGGGAGGATAAGTGCACAAGGTCAAAGAGAAAAAGAAAACAGCTAGACAAGATTGACAGAATACAGAGGCAGAAGCCAAAATTTGGTGCAGGGGTAGTTCCGCCTGGCTGCTGGAAGTACCGGTCGTGCCCCCACCGGTAGTACCGGTGGAGAGGAACCCACCGGAAGTACTGGCCGAGCCTCACCGGTAGTACCGATCAGGGCACGAGCAGAGAAGTTCGACAGAAAATCAAAGAACAACAAATCTAGGTGCACCAAAGGTTGAAATCTAGTCAATGTATTGGGGCAATCTGATCTAACAACGAAATCTAGACCTACCAAGATCTCCTGAAATAGTTCTAGCCAAAGAAGAACCCTAGACATGGCATGTCCTACTCAAGCACAATAATGGCCAGATCTCCTTGAACGGAGGGTGAGAGGAGCAAATACGGGGGCCATGGCGAGAGATCGAGGTGGGGAAGATTCCCACGGAGCAAATTTGAAGAGGGACGGCTAGAATCGGTGGTGCCGGCGGTGCCACTGCGGAGAGCTTCCTGGGGGTGTGGGAGATTGTAAGTAGGGATCAAGGGGGGCAAGTGGGGAAGAAGACCCTGTGGCCCCCCTGGCCCGTAACTTAAAGGTCCCTCGCTCAACCGGTAGTACCGGCCAAGGGCCGGAACTACCGGTGACACGAGCAGTTCCGGACGGAGCGGTAGTACCGGTCCGAACATAACTCTAGGAAGTTAGACCCGGAGTGGTAGTACCGACAAACGACCAGAACTATCGGTGATGCCCACGAAAACTATCCGGATATTGATTGGCAAGGAAAAGACCTTGTGAAGGAAAGAGAAGGTTAAGGGGAGGAGCAAAGGCTTGGGATAGATGGCACAAACTATGAAGAGCCAAAAACGAAAAACAACACCAAAAGCATGAAAACAAGGTGAAACAATACAAAAGACAAGAAAAGAGAAAAACACAATGATGGTGGCCTAGGCCACCATATATGAGTATATTTGGGTTGACACCGCGAAGATATATCTTGGGTTCATCACCAAAACTCATCTTTTAAGCTCATTTTGTCTCCTTGAGAGACCATAGAGGATGAATACATTAATATGTGCATAATAGGAAGAGTGTTGGTTCATATGAGGAACTACACTCCCCCTAAATCCATGCGTACATCCAAACAAGATATTCTTTGAGATCCGGGTAGGTGTGCAAGATACTCAAACTACATTTCTCGAATCTATGATATTTAGTTCATGCCTCAACTCCTAGAACCTTGCTTCATCAAGTGGTTCGTGAAAAGATCCGCAATATTGGCCTTGGTGGGAACATACTCCAAAGAAATGTCTCCTCTTGCAACATGATCCCGAATGAAATGATGACGAATCTCAATGTGCTTGGTCTTGTTGTGTTGCACCGGGTTGTGAGCAATAGCAATGGGACTCTCATTGTCACAAAGAAGGGGCACCTTGTTGAAAGAAAGTCCAAGATCCTTCAAGGTTTGCTTCATCCATAGCAATTGAGCACAACAACTTGCGGCAGATATGTACTCGGCCTCGGCGGTGGACATAGATATGCAGTTTTGATTCTTCGAGGACCAACACACCAAAGATCTTCCAAGAAATTAACAAGCACCGGAGGTTGAATTCCTTTCCACTTTGTCTCCTACCCAATCTGAATCCGTGTATCCAATGAGGTCAAAGCTAGCTCCCTTGGGGTACCACAGCCCGAAGTTAGGGATATGAACCAAATATCGAAAGATTCTCTTGACCGCCACCATGTGGCTTTCCTTTGGTGCCGCTTGGAATCTTGCACACATACCCACACTCAACATAATATCTGATCGAGATGCGCAAAGATAGAGAAAAGAACCAATCATCTAGCGATAAAGTTTTTGATCCACATCCTTATCCTTGGGATTGAGATCAAGATTATCCTTTGTGGGCATGGGAGTTTTGACTCCATTTACTTGATCAAGGTTGAACTTATTGAGCGTATCTTGGACATATTTAGCTTGGTTGATCAAGGTTCCCTTCCTCAATTTCTTGGCTTCAAAACCAAGAAAGAATTCCAACTTCCCCATCATAGGCATCTTAAAGCAGTCGGTCATGAGCTTAGTAGACCCAAAAATAATATCATCAACACAGATTTGGCAAATGAACAAGTTTTTTCCAACTTCCTTAGTAAAAAGAGTGGGATCAATGAGGCCTACTTCAAAACCATGGTCTAACAAAAGCTCTCTAAGTCACTCATACCACACACGTGGGGCTTGTTTGAGACCATATAGTGCCTTATCGAGTTTGTAGACATGATCCGGGAAGAGGGGATCCTCAAAGCCCGAAGGTTGCTTGGCATACACCGATTCCTTTAAGGGACCATTAAGAAAAGCACTCTTAACATCCATTTGTTGCAATTTAAAGTTATTATGAGTAACATAAGCAAGAAGCATGTGAATGGATTATAGATGAGCAATGGGAGCATAAGTTTCACCGGAGTCAATGCCCTCAACTTGAGAGTATCCTTGGGAAACTAACCTTGCTTTATTGCGGATGACTATACCATTGGCATCTCTCTTGTTCTTAAAGATCCACTTGGTCCCAATCACATTTTTACAATCTCTTGGTCTCTTCACAAGTGTCCACACCTTGTTCCTATTGAAGTTGTGGAGTTCTTCATTCATTGCATCAAACCAATTATCATCTTAGAGATTCGAAGACCTTTTGGGCTCGACATGAGAAATAAAAGCATGATTAGAACTAAAAGAGGTTAGTTGTCTCCTAGTAGTAGAGCCCCTATTGAAATCTCCATAAGCATTATCAAGGATATGGCCATATTTGATGAGCTTGGCAAGACGGTATGCTTGACGGCGGGCTTGGGTCTCAAGATGAGATTCTTGAGTAACCACTTGGTCATAACCATGATTGGAGTCCCCGCCTTGACTATATGCACGAACTTGATTACTATATTCATCAACATCAACTGTAGGAGAGTCATCATCATATGATGGAGAGACATTAGCTTGGCCTTGGTCATTGTTAGCTTGACCTTCTTCGACACGACCTTGATCATCATTGACTTGAGGAGCTTCACTATCTTGGAGAGGTAGGGCTTGATCGACGTGAGGAAGACTTGAGCTTGGAGAGTCATGGCCATGAAGATCTTGAGAAGAGCTTGGAGAACCTTGAGAAGCAATAAGTTGACCTTGAGGGGCAAGATGGTCTTGTGAGAGTGAAGGCTCCGCTTGAGTGGAGCTTGGTCCTTCTCCTTCGGCCACAAGGGGATCCTCAATGGGGTGTAAGAATACCACACCCATTCTTCTTATGGCTTGGGGAGGAATTTCATCACTTGGATCATGAACACCGTCTTGCCTCACAAGAGACTCATGATCTTCATCAAACTCGACATTGCTAGATTCTTCAACCCTTCCTGTTGCTTTATTGTAGACTCTATAGGCATGGGATTGATTTGAGTACCCAACGAAGATTACTTCTTGAGCCCTTGACTCAAACTTTGACAAGCGGACACCTTTTTTGAGGATGAAACATCTACAACCAAACACCCAGAAGTACTTGACATTTGGATTGCGCCCGGTGAGAAGTTCATATGGAGTCATATTATTCTTCTTGCATAGGTAGAGGCGATTGGTTGCATGGCAAGCGGTTGAAATGGCTTCGGCCCAAAAGTTATAAGGTGACTTGAATTCCACCAACATGGTCCGGGTCGCATCCATCAAAGTACGATTCTTCCTTTCGGCAACACCATTTTGTTGATAGGTGTAAGGAGTTGAATATTGATGCTTGATCCCCTCATCACTAAGGAACTCATCCAACGTGTAGTTCTTGAACTCGGTGCCATTGTCACTTCGAATGGTGAGGATGGTAGCATTGTGTTTCCATTTAACTTGATTGGCAAAGTCGATGACGGTTTGTTGAGTCTCACTTTTGAACTTGAAGATGTAGA
Source organism: Avena sativa (assembly GCA_916181665.1). Classification (NCBI taxonomy): domain Eukaryota; kingdom Viridiplantae; phylum Streptophyta; class Magnoliopsida; order Poales; family Poaceae; genus Avena; species Avena sativa. The sequence goes on from OV702289.1 coordinate 694,682,840, forward strand.
CCCAAGTATGTCTCGAGAAGTCATCCACAATCACCAAACAATACATCTTTCCCCCAAGACTATCATGAGAAGGAGGCCTAAAGAGATCCATGTGAAGAAGCTCCAAGCACTGTTTGGTGGTAATTTGATTGAGGATCTTGTGAGGCTTCTCATGCATCTTTCCTTCAATACAAGCCCTGCACACACAATATTTGGCAAAGGAAATGTCTTTTAGGCCAAGGATGTGGCCCCCCATGTAGTGAAATTGCAAAGCCTTCATGTTTACATGGGCTAGGCAACAATGCCACAACCAACCCACATCGGCTTTCGCATAGAGACATATAGCATGTGTAGAGGGCTTCTGGAGAAATCCACCACATACAAGTCATGCTCTGTGTATCCAACGAAAGCCACCATGAGAGACTTGCTCCACATGAGGACCACAGAGTGCTCATTAAAGAAGTACGAAAGACCCATAATTGCAAGAGCACGAACGGAAAGGATATTGTAACCAAGGGTTTTGACAAGCATGACATTAACCAAGGATACATTCGGATTACTACCACCTTACCAAACCCAATACATGTGAACTTGTTTTATCGCTGTAGGAGACCATAGTATTGGCAAAATTAGGCCTAATCTCCGACATGATAGACTTTCTTCTGGTCATATGGCTCGTAGCTCCACTATCAAGCACCCATTTTGCACCACCGGAAGCAAAGTCCTACAAGAAAATCAAGCTTTGGTTTTAGGTACCCATTTTGCAATGGGTCCCATTTTGTTAGTCACAAGGGTCTTAGGTACCCAAATAGTCCAATGATAATCATGAGTGTAAGATGTGCCAACGTATTTTGCATAAACATGACCATCAAAAGATTTGCAAAGAATGTAAGAAGGGTTGTTCTTCCTGGCAAAGTTATCACTTTGCACAAAGGTAGAAGCATGTGAGGATCCTTGAGCAAAGCTCTTTCTTTTCTTCTTTTTATTGTTCCTCCTCTTGTTCTTCTTCTTTTTTTCAAGTTTCCCTTTTGCAAGTTGATCTTTCAACACCTTATTTTCCTCCACAAGATTCACATGCTTGCAACAAGTGTTAGAAGAACAAGGCAAATGTACAATAGGCGTAGCGGAAGACTTTGAATGTTCATTATTCAATTGAGTTTGAAGTCGCTCATGGGCCTCAAAGAGACTTGAGAATTTACTCTCCAAGGCGTGATGTTCCTCCTTGAGTTTCTCAAAGTCCTCAAGGCATTCATGACTAACACAAAACTCAACCTTTTCATTTTTAAGGACATTCAATGAAGCAAGAGCATGATATCGTTTTTAACAGTTGCGTTATGAAGGCATTATGGTCATCTACAAGTTTAACCACACTTTCCTCAAGAGTTATTCTCATGTTATGCTCAACTTCAAGGGATTGAGATAGAGAGGCAATTTCATCGGTGGCCTCTCTCTCATTTTTACCTATCATGTTAATAACCTCTTCCTTCTCATCCAACATTTCCCTAGCATGGTCAAGTTGGTTAACAAGAGTTTCAAAGCACATTCTAGTATCATCATATAGATGCTTCATGGATTCACACATGCTTACCATCCCTTTCTTAACCTCTAGACCATCTAGATCAGGCAAAGGAAGTTCATTTGCGGGAGACTTGGAAGTGGGTGTTACCTCGGTGGCCTTAGGCATGAGACACTTTTGGTTGTGGTTGGTGATGTTCTCATTTGGTGAGTCGAAGAGAGATACCCATGGGGTAGAAGAAGTAGCAATAGCGGCAACTCCCATGATCTCTCCTCCTTGACCTTCACTCTCATCATCATCATCCGCGCCCGAGAAGTACTCTTCATGGACTACCATTGCCCTCTCCTTGTTTGGAGAGTTCTTGTTCAAGGGGTGAGGAGGTCTTGGCTTGCTCTTGCGAATGAGACGTCCTCCATTGTCTTCTCTATTCTCGAAAGGGCATTGAACTACAAAGTGACTCTTTTCATTGGAATTGTAGCAAGATCTTGCCTTTGTAGCCTTCATGGTTGAGTTGAATCTTGGGTTGTCCCATGACCTTGACTTCATGCCCGGTTTGTTCTAAAAGGCCCTTGATGCAAGAGCCAAGTGCTCGTTGAAGGCATATTTGATGTCCTCTTGAGACCACTCGCTAGAGTCTTCGTCTTCATCAACTTCCACCACTTGAGCCTTCAAGGCTAGGTTCAACTTTTGAGACCCATAAGCACGAGCACGAGCGGACTCCACATTCTTCTTGGCAATAGTCAGGGCAATAACTTCACTCAACACATCTTGATAGGACATGATGTGGTAGTTGCATCTCCCCTTGATGGAGTTGAGTTTTTGCTCCTCAAAGGGAAGAAGGGCTTGAACAAACTTCCTCTTCATGAACTTGTCACCAACATAGGTAGCACCAAGGTCCCTCATAGTACAACAAAGAACCTTGAGATGACGATACATGTCTTCGGGTGTCTCATCATCTTGCATAGCAAAGCCATCGGACTCATTGTTGACTTCATCAAACTTGGAGCTTTGAATGCTAGCATTCCCAACATACAAATCGGTGAGATGATCCCAAGCTTCTTTGGTAGTGGAGAATTGGAAAATGTGAGCAAAGTCCTTGGGATTCAATGCCTTTTGGACCATGCCCAAAATGGTGGCATTGAGCTGCTTGTCCGCGACCTCGACCCGGGTCAACTTCTTTGCATCATATGGGAAAAAACCTTCTTCCACAATCCTCATCAATTCAATCGAAGAGCTGGAAATGTGAGATTGCATTAGATATTGCCAATTGTTGAAGTTAGAAGTATCTAGCATGGGAGGTGCTCCTTGAGGTATGATATGCGGCATGGGGATAGATGGGTCCGGAGTGTACTTCAACGGTGGTGGTACCTCCGAGTAGTCCTTTTCCTCGTCTCCCTCTTTGGAGGAGGAGTCACCTAGCCCCTCAGTGCTCTCGCTTGGGAGCTTGGTGGTTTGAGCCACAAAGCCTAATCCCAAGTGTTTTGGGGTAGCCGCGGGATTCACCCCAGGGGCGACCACTTGCACCGGAGCGGGAGGGGCTTCAGCTGTAAGAGATGCATCATGAGGGGTTTCTTGCATGAGGCTAGGCTTAAGGGATTGCAAGAGGGTCATCATTTCCTCTAACTTGGTCATCATGGATGTCTCCAAACTATTGAGGTCATCCATGGAGGCCAAGTTCTTGGTGGTTGCACCCACACTCCCATCTTCGCCGGCCATTGTCTCTTAGGCGGTTAATCCCGAAGTAAGAGCCGAGGCTCTGATACCAATTGAAAGGCTCAAGTTTGGTCGACTAGAGGGGGTGAATAGGAGACTACCAATTTTTATTCTTTTCATGCAATTTTAGGCTTTGCATAATGTAAAGTTCACTAGAGATGCAACTATATGAATAACCTATATGGCAAATGATACAATCGGTAAACAAGACGGTAATTGCAAGAAGTAAACGAGAGGAACGAGTAAACTGGCGAGGGGACACGGAGATGTAATTCCCGTAGTTCACTTCCAATGAATCTACGTCTATGTTGGAGAAGTGTCGGGGCCACACAAGGTCACCCGAGCGCCACAAAGGCCTCACCTTCTTCTCTGGTGAGCACCACCACAAAGATGACCTCACAATCCACTAACAGGTGACCTTGAAGGCACCAACCGAAACCTTTATAACAAGGTTGAGGGGATACTCCACAACTCAATTGAGGCCCTCAACGACACAACAAACCTTCACAACAATTGCCCTAGCTCCGCGGATGCCCTACACCGTCTAGGGTTCCAAGAACCAAAGAGTAACAAGATCCACAAAGGATGGGTGGGGGAATCACGATTCCTTTGGTGAAAGTGTAGATCTAGGTCACCTCTCCCAATCCTCAAAAGATCAAGAGGTTTGAGTAGGTAGGGAGAGAGATCTAGGCAAGTCAAGCTCTTGTATTAATGGAGGAGAGAGAAAACAAAGAGATAAGGCAAGAGGAGGAAGAAGAGGGCCTTAAATAGGCCCCCTTCAAACAAGCAGATTTTGCCCCGCTTCGACACCACCGGTACTACCGATGGCGGGCCGGTAGTTCTGGTGAGCGGTCTCCCAATGGTTTGAAGATGCCTACGGAACGGTTGGGTTGACTGTTCAGTGCCCCCCACGAACTGACCGGAACTACCGATCCTAGTTTTGATCCAGCTACCAGCAAATAGACATCTTGAGGCAGAGAACAATCTGAGGCGAGAACATATTTGTCAGAACTTGGTTCGGAACTAGGATCGGAAATACCGCTTCACCATGAGATGACCAGTACTACCAGACCGGGAGCAGTACTACCGCTCAAGGGACTAGGGCTAGTCAGTGCAGGATCTGGCCGGTACTATCGGTGCATGTTCCGATGCTAATTCTGTCAAATAGGTAGTTGGATATAGAAGTATTACTGAGCCGATTTCATGTTTTCCGGAATTAGGGCAAGAACTACAGTCAAATGTTCCGCTCGATTAGCCCTGAAAACACCCTTGGGTGGAACTACCGACGCCTGGGCGGAACTACCGGTCAGGGCAGAAACCACTCGAACACCTCGGGGAACACTCTCTCACAGGAAAACTGGGAAGGCTGTGGATGTGCTGATATGGTCTGCGCATGAAATGGTGATTTCCCACAACCTTCCAAGGTGGACCCCCTCTTGATAGTATGGTAGCCTAAAACAAAGAATGAGAGAAAGTGCAAATAAAAGCCACTGTCTTCAAGATTCTTCTAGAGAGAAGTCCACCAACTAAACCGTCCATAGATAAAACCTGCAACTTGGGCACATAGTTAAACCATAAATGAAGTTGTCATCAACACCAAAAATACATGGAGAAAACAATATCCTTTCAGCGGTGGCCGAAATATCAGAGAGAATCGACGGTCGAGGAGGGAAAGAGCATGGGTGGCGCGCCCACCCTTACTGGACGCGTGCCACCTAGGCTCTTTTGGCCCTCCTGGCTCATCTGTTGAGGTCCAAGTGCTCTAGGTGCTTCTCTTGGTTAAATATTGATGCTCCCGAAATCCCAGCTCCATTTGACTTTGTTTAGGTCCCTAAAAAGGAAAAAATACACAAAACAAGGTTTTCCTGTCCTGTAGAGTTATAAATAAAATAAAGGGATCATTGATAAATCCCCATAAATCAATGTACAACATGAATATAACATCATATATGTAGCAAATATGTGGGAATTCATAGCAACAAACTACAAAGTTCATGTACGCATTTTACATGCATCAACATCCCCAAGCTTCACCTATGCTCATCCTAGAGCATTAAGGTGATAAAACTAACATGGGCTTTGGATTTGGTTCTTATTTTCACTAGCAAGTATCACAAAAATTTAAATGGTTCATTGATTTAAGAGAATAACAACAAGTAAGCATAGCATAAAGTGATACGCCTCATAATATCATACTTCACAACACGATGTTCATAATGTCCACCGCAAATGCATATAGTAATATGAAGCACTAGTGCATTCTTCGCATAGAGTAAAGTATATATATATATAGTGGCAGTCCTATGGTCAGAATATTTGGCAAAGGAGGTTGGAAAGAGTATAAGGTTGGCAAGTAGGGAATATCATATGTGAGACACCAGCTAATTTCCAAACACCATTATTAAGTTTGTGGTTGAAGAATAGTTCATCATTAGTGTTTGGTTCCATTGCCCCTCATTACCTGATTCATTTTGGCATTCTTGTTTTTGGCTTTTTTTGCTTCTTTCCTCTTTTTTTTTCTTTTTATGTAACTTTTGCTTCTTCTTTTTTGGGAAGGCCTAGCCTTTACATACTCACTCTCTCACCTTTGATATCCTATAAATATTTGGAGAGTTTTTGTCCTCATCTTAGTGGTGGTACCTCTTCTATGGAGGGTTTGTGCCCTCATCTTTTACGTATGCATCCCCTTATTGCTTTTTGGGAAGGGGTACTCTATGCCCAATGAGTTCGTGGTCACCCCACGACTAACTTCTCCATGTCACCCATACCTATAACAATAGTATTTGGGAACTAAATAATGTCTCGCACATGATAGTATACTTTTGGATATATCTTGAGCTATTTGGGAAGGTGTTTCCTATATATAAATACTAAGTTTGTTTTGCTAAAGGAGGTTGTTTCAATATGGTGGGGATAGCAATGGTAACCATTTGACCTTCTACAAGAATGCAAAGTGCCCATATTACTAAGTCATCTCTAGAAGACGATATAAGCATTGAGCATCATTTATGATGAATATAAGAATTAACACAAGATGATACCCTTACAAACCATCACTCCTTAAATCATATGAACATTCCAACTTAAATAAATAACATGCATAGTTTTGTCCCCCCTCTTTTTCTACTTCAAGCAAGACATTCAATCAAGCATGTCATTCATTCAAACATGGCATTTCATTCAAGGGATAATTTATTTTAGTATCTCTTTCCTAAGCATTCAAAGTATCTATCATTGTGTTCCTATTTATTTCCAAACATATCAAGCAAAACTATACATAACACTAAATAAAGACACTCCAAGTTTCTATGATCATTCTATGTTTCTCAAAAAACAAAGTTCAGAAGTTTGCAAACCGAGAGTTTAATAGGTCCAGCGGGGTGCCTTGGGCAACTCCAAGCTTATGGTTTTCACCATTCTTGGATAGATCTTGGTGTGGTGTTCCTCCATTCCCTGTCAATAAACTTCAACACAAAACTTTCTCCCATTTCTTTTCTATGGGGTGACATTAATGGTACAAGAATATGATAGTACTTTCCATATATATCAAATAAAAAATCTTACTTAGTATTCCAGCAAGAATATAGTGTCCTACACATTCCTAGCATATCAAAATACACATGGCAAATCATTTTGGGACCCAAAGGAATGGCTAAAACACTAGTGGGCAGAATTTGTCCGGATTTTCAGCAGCATAAAAACTAATTTATTTACCACCTAGAAATGTCAGGAATTTTGGCCAATTTTTGTGCATATATAGGATGAAAATTTGAAACTAAATTATAAATATGAGCGCAATTAGAGTTACATAAAAAATCAGATAATTTGTTTACTAAAAAGAGTTTGCGCAGGAATTTTCTGCTCCATGTGTTCTAACAACTCTCTAGCATCCAAAATGGGTTCAACTAGGTACTTTATTGCTAACCTACAACAAATACACTAAAAAGGACTCTTTTACTACAACAATCATGCATAAAAATAAATAAACAGATTGCCTCCCATAAAGCGCTTTCTTTATATCCATATAGCTAGGCTTACTTACTTGTTTCAAGTGATGTGGAGGTCATGTGGTAGCTTGTACCTTGGTGCTACCTCCTTCTTCCTTGTAATTGTTCCATGCATTTCTTATGTGGGAACTAAAACTTCACATTCTGTTCCTTTGAATCAATGACTACACCTGTAGTTCTCAAAAGAGGTCTTCCAAAAATTATAGGACTAGAGTTCTTTCTCCCCATGTCCATTACAACAAAATCAACAGGAACAAAAGTCATATGTAACTCAACCATTATATAATTTACTATTCCTAAAGCATGTTTAGTTGAGTCATCATCAATCAAAATATCTATTGAACATTTTCCATGGTTTTGAGTTCTAGTTGTTCATATAGTTCTTTGGATAAATAGAGACACTAGATCCTAGATCTAGAATCGCATGATGGGTCTCTTTGCCAATAGTGATTAATATCTTGGGGGGGGGCAAGCATCCCCAAGATTTTGTGGTATCATGGCTTCATTATTGTATCTTTCTATCTTTTCTTTGATGACATAGTTTGCTTTAAAGGAACCAAAACCTGCTTGATGAATATTAATAGATGGATCATTAGATTTTTTTGCAATATATTAATAAGTTCATACAAGTTGCATTTATCAAGGTCTGGTAGAGGTTCTTTTGTTTGACTTAGCATTTTAACTTCCTATACTTGTTTATCATTTGTGATTATTGGTGGCTCAAGCATAGTGGTTTCTTTTTCCTCTTGCATTGGTGCTTTTATAGGGATTCCATATTGTAATAAGAGTGATTAAAAAGATCATTATAGTTCATTAATTCTTTGTATGTTTCTTAAAGGGTAGAGGTTGTACTTGTAGTTATACTAACAGAGTTCATACCAATAGTTGGTGATCCTTGTGGCTTTCCTATAGACATACTTAACAAGGTTGCTTGATTATCATCTAGTTTATATAAACCTTTGTCTAGGCCAGCCTCTTGGTGTTGCAAGCCTTTAATATCAAAACTTATGGATGAAAGTGACTTGTGTAATTCTTCTATCATGGGTATCTACTTGTTCAATAAGGTTTATTTGGCTCTTGTTATTTTCAGAGGTCTCACCAATTTGTGGGATAGTGGCCGGTTTCCATTTATTTTCATTAGCATTAGGATATGGAATGAAAGGATGGTTGCCATAGTTGTTTGGAGCATAGGATGGTCTACCATAAGAATTATTGTAGTTGTTCCCATATCCATTACTACCAAAATTTCTTATGTAGTTGACATCTACATTTTCATTGGTGTTTCCAACTAGTTCTTCTAGGGGGCACTATTAGTATTTTGCTTAGATATGTAGGCAAATATAGAATCTGTCTTGTTAGACAAAGGATACATTTCTTCAATAGAACTTATCTTTTTTGATGATGGGTTAGGTGCTCTTTCAGTGTGCCATTGACTATGGTTATGTAGCATGTTTTCTAGGATGGCTTTAGCTCCAGGAACAGTTTTACTTATAAAAGCACCCCTGCAGTAGAGTCTATCATGCTTCTTGACATATAGTTTAACCCATTGTAAAAGGAGTGTAGGATTGTCCATTCATTTACTCCATGTGATGGGTAGGTTCTAAGCATGTTTTTAATTCTTTCCCAACTTGTTGCTACATGTTCATTGTCATTTTTCCTAAATGATAGGATATCATTTCTGTTTTGTGGGATTTTAATAGGTGGGCAGTACTCCCTCCGTTCCTTAATATAAGGTGTATAGTTTTTTGTAAAAATTCCATAATATAAGGTGTATAGAGAATTTTGGTATTTGTTCCTCTTATTTAGGAGGCAATTAATCCGATCAGGAGAGAGAGGATACCCAAATTGCGTATGTTCCCCTATATCACGTCAATCACCTGGGGTATTCACGTCCTAAAGCAACAAAATTTGCCCTCCCAGCCCGTGTGCTAGTATTCATGCAAGAAAACTATACACCTTATGTTAAGGAACGGAGGGAGTATTTCTTTATAAAAGATTCTTTTAGGTCATCCCAAGAATTTATGCTAGCAATAGGTAGTGGTAATAGCCATTCTTTAGCTTTACTCCTAAGTGAAAATGGGAATAATTTAAGTTTAACAATATTATTTTCCACATTTTTAATTTTTATCACAAATTTCACAGAAGTCATGCAAGTGCATAGAGGCATCTTCACTAGTACTTCCACAAATGGTTCTTTAACTATGAGGTTTAATAGGCCAGGACTTACTTCAAAACTTTCAGCAGTTATTTCAGATGTTGTGATAGGCCTAGCAATGAATTGATCATTGGGAGTGTTGGTGTAGTCACAAAGCTTGGTATTTATTTCTCCCATGTTTACCACACTACAAGAAAAGTTGGCTTTTACAACAAACGATTTTCTTGGTTGAAGGCCCGTTTTTATGGCCAAAAAGTCTTCCATGACGGATGGCCTTCGTGGTAAAATCCCCATCACAAATGAATCAACCACGATTTTTTTCGACCGTGGCGGATAACACCCTTTAGCCACGAAAACTTGTTCCGTCATAGATCTGTTTGCTAGCCATGTTGACTGCTGACGTCATGCAAACTGCCACGTGGCAGCCACCGTTAGCGGCCGATTACTGCCATTAACGGTCATAGAAACTATGGTAGAAGCCAGGCCCAGCCAAGGCCTGCTAAATACTAACTGGGCCAGCCCATGAGGAGAGCCTAATAAGAAGACGACCTGTTACTTTTTTGTCATGCACTGCTTGAAATGGGCCCAATAATGCAGCCAGCAGCGGCCCGTGAACTTTCGGGCCCGGTATTGTTTCGGCCTACAGAAGGCCCATGTTGGTCCAACATTGTGCGGCCCATTAGCAGCCTGTGCCAAGTGGCTCTTGTACAATTAAGTCCTGCAGTCAACCCATCATTGTTATCGCAGCCCATCGTGGGCCGCCTACTAACGACCCTTCTTTGAGATGGTCCGTTATTGTTCTTGCCTTTTACTCTTCTAGCCATTAATTGTTCAGGCCCACAAATAACATGTTACTGTTCTAGCCTAGTAAATTTGTCGGCCTATTACTGCCCTCGTCTGGAAATTTCTCGAGTTGTTACTGTTTAGGCTCGTCACTATTCTGGCCTTTAACTACTTCAACCCATTATTGTTGCGACCCATTACTGTTCAGGCCCACTACTATTTTGGCCCATTAATTCTCTGGCCAGTTATTGTTCTACCATTTTATAGTTTCTTGCCTGTTAGTGTAATGTCCTGTTTCTGTTCTGGCCTGCTACTGTTCTAGCCTGTTACTATTACATGTTCCCACATGTGGGCCAACCCATTATGTTTATGGTATTTTATAGTTTTGGACTTTCTAAAGCCCATGCCAATATCATAAAAGGTGTGTAATTAGCGAGCATATTTTATTGTTCATCATCGGCGGAATACAAAACAGGCCAATAACAAAGCACGGTACTGTTCCCTAATCGACCTGGGTGGCATAGTTACAGTAACGACTACCACCATGTGTGGATGGCGTAAACTAAATGCCTACATGGCCTATGCGAGTTATCTAGATATTACATCAGCTGCAAACTTCTTAAAATTATTACATATTACATAGCAGAGTCCTCAGTTTGGTTTCTCAATCGATCACCTGCATCTTCCTTTGAGTGGGACAGCTACATTGGAGGAGACATGATCTTGCAGCCCCCTCTTTGGTGGCAATAGCAATAATTGCAGTCCGAAACTAAGTAATAACAAGTTAATACATCAAACAAGAGAAACTACTCATTTGACTGATATGACAGGAGCTATAAACTAGAGTTTAGAATTGGTCAATGGTTTAATTATTGACCAACACGTCAAACAAACAGGACAAGCAAGCACCACATTAAACAAGTGGGTCTACCGTGAAACGAGCAATCAAAAAATGTGTGTGTGGCTTAGAATTTTAGCAAATAAAAACTAGCCAGGTTATTTCAACAAATATACATGGAAGCAGTTGTATACCCTAAAATGCAAGAGACGTTGGGTGACTCAGAATTTGCGCTGAGCCACAAAATGGCATCTAGTTACTATTGTAACGAAGAATGAACTAGGTAGAAATTTTAACCGAATCATACAAGAACTTGTAGAGCAGGAATGTAAACCACGAATGAACTATATATTGTAGAGGATAGTTATGTCATGGCTTAGGACGAACCAAAACCAGAACTAGATGTGAGATATAATGGTGTCGCTTGTGAACTTCTAGAATATGACAAACAAGCATTAGACAAGTGTGACTGGAATGAAATGAGTAATCAAACAAAGTGTTTCTTAGAATTTCAGCAAATATAAACTAGCGAGGTCATTTCAGCAAATATATATGGAAGCAGTGGCATCTCCTGGAATGCAAAGAGTCATTGGGTGACTCGGAATTTGCGGTGAGCTACACAATGGCATGTAGTTACTATCATATCTAAGAATCAACCAGATAGAAATTATAATGGCGTCAAAAGAGAACTTCTAGAGCAGGAATGCAAACCACGAGTGAACTACATAGTAGATGACAGTTATACCATTGCTCCTGACGAACCAGCACCAGATAAGGAAGTAATGGCATCCCTTGTGAACCTGTAGAATATGTTATGCAAACCAACATGTTCATTGTTCCATTTTGAGCTCTATGCAAGGAAAAGGAAATAGTTAGTGATGCAGCTTTTGTAGAACCAGATGGCAACAACAAAATTATAATCGAATTAGTACGAAGAGTTTAAATGGATACTAAAGGATAGAAGAACGATGCCAAGGAGGAAATAATAGCATGAACTTATCTCAGGATGAACCACATAGATTCAGCAACTCTAGAGCAGAGAATCCACACTAATATTTCCACTGACTTCAGATTTTGCAAGAATTACATGGTAGCAGCCAATTATTGTTGTATGGAGTAGCTAAGAACATGTGCATGACAAAATAACAGACATGTCCATGACTTGAAATTTGTAGAGCACCTAATGGAAACCAACATGTCTAATGACCTTGTATGTACTAGCACGAAGAACATGCATTCCTAGTGACTTGTATGTACTAGCACGATTACAAAAGTGGAGTTCACTTCGATAGGCTTGAACCTGCTATGCTGCTACCAAAACAAAAACAGGTTGGAGATTTGGTTAACCTTGGTCGGAGAGGCATCTAAGCATTGTCGATACCGTGCGGGTGACATTCAGGTCACCGAGGGTGCTGCGGTTGCGGTGGCTATTGGCGTCAGGGAAGCAGATCTTGGGCGGTCGATGCCGTCTTGAGCGTGGTGGACGAGAGCGTCGCTAAGGTAGATCCAGTGCAGTGAATGGTGACGGTCGGGGAGCTGGTCTAGAGCGGCGGACATGGAACTCCTTGAACTAGACCACGTCCGGTGTACACCGGTGAAGCGGATCTGGTACGGTTGGGTAGCTTTCGGTGGCCGGGAAGGAGAGCTTGGGCGGTCGATGACACCATCAGCATGGTGAACAACACCACAGCTCCGATGCAATGGCAGAGAGACCCGGTGAACTAGATCCGATGGGTGAGCATCGGTGAAGTGGCTCCGACCGCCGTGGAATTGCCGCCGGCCGGTGCTCGTGGTGGTCGTGGAGGTGAGGGCATGGGAGCGGGGGTGGGATTATTGGAAGGACCAGCGAGAAAATCTGCGCGAATCGGGACTAAGGAGGTGATTAGAAATATAATTACGATCGTGCCCCAAGCTACCGACTTTAGCTTGCCCATAGGGCGTCAGAACAATAGGTAGAATGGGAATTTTGAAGTCAAAAGTTTTTGAAATGGAGGGGCGCGAAATACTTTGAGGTTGGTGTGTGATTTTGCTTCTTGATTGAGATTTTGAATTTGGCAACCATCCATCTAATAATAATATAAAAAGGGTACTACCCCGGTGGGATAATTTGCCTCAAAGTTTTTGAAACGAAGGGGCGGGAAATGCTTCAAATTCGGTGTATGGTTTAGCCGCTCAATTGAGATTTTGAATTTGACTAGCGCCCATCTTCTGATAATAATACAAAAATGGTACTTCCCCGGTGGGAGATTTTGCCTCAAAGTTTTTGAAATGGAGGGGCGGGAAATGCTACAAAGTCGGTGTGTGGTTTTGCCGCTCGATTGAGATGAATTTGGCTAGCGTCCATCTAATATTAATAACATAAAAATGGTACTCCCCCAGTGGGAGATTTTGCCTCAAAGTTTTTGAAATGGTTAGGCGGGAAATGCTTCGAAGTCGGGGTGTGTGATTTTGCCGCTTGATTGAGATTTTGAATTTGGCTAGAGTCCATGTACTACTACTACTAGTAGTAGTAGTAGTAGTAGTAGTAAAAAAGGTGGTAGAACGTACTGACTATCTGGTTAAGAATTCATGGCCGAGAGTCACATCAACTGATCATCCATATAACCACACTTGAGGTACTCCCTGTATTCTGTATTACTACTAGGCCGGAGTAGTATTCCCGAAATACTAGTAGCACTACTTAGTTCGGAGAATTAACTTCACCTATTCGCTTTATCACTAGTTATTGCATGCAGTAGTAATCCTAAAATTCAGCCAATGCACGTGGCCACTTCATCTAATTGAAAATATGACGCCAATGGATGCACACTCGTTTTAACAACATCAGCGGCCAGGAGCATTACAGGACGTGGTGGTTCATATTTTTCGGTCAACTAGAGGAGTAATTGAGAAAAACTAGGAGCATTAATTGGTCCTCCGGCCTAGCAATTGAGGCTGTACAAATAATTAAGGACCGTGCTATTGAGTGAACATGAGGTTTTTATCTCCACGAAGCATACACCGCATCCGGCCACATGGTGAGCATCCAACGGCATAGCCAAAAAGCGAAATTGAAAAATGAAAAAATGCCATGCAAAAAATAGAAAATGACCTGCATTTGCGTGTGCCCCGAGGGACCAGGGAGCGCACGTTTTCTCCTTAGATTTTGGGATAATTTAATACACAATGAGGTTATGATACTACTACTACTAGTAGTATCATCCTACACATACACATTCACGTGCTTCCATGAGTCGTACGTGTTGGGCCACGCAGAGAAAAACAAAACTTTTCCTATGCGGTGATCCCAAGATCTAGGTGAGGTAGTAGGCCACGAGAATTACAACTAGACGTACGGTTGCAGAATCGATGAAGCATGTCGCTTGATGCAGTGCAGTCCTCACGATCCGTTTTGATCCACGATCGTCGAAGTGCTGAACATACAGCACCTCCGCCAGTATCCACACGTACGAGGAGGAGCACCGGCGATGGACTGCTAGGTCCGGTACGATGGTGACAGGACTGGACTGGATTGGAGCTAGGGTTTCCAACACATGGAGTGACCTAACCGTGTGCTCTAAGCACCTGCGCCCCAACTTATATAGGAAGTGAAAGTGGGCTCCACTCACTTGTGGCCCATTCACCAAAAGGCCTATATTAGTCACTGCGAGTCCAACTCGTTGACTCTGTCCATTTCCTTTTTGGGTCCAACCCAAATATGCTCCCGCTCATAAGTGTGTGACCCGACAGGCTCATGGTGACTTGGACACAATCCGAGTCTCACTCATGACCGATCAGTTGGTAGCGGCTCCTAGCAGAACGTGCCAAATCCCAAGTACCAAAGAGTCATGACGACATACCTTCCAATGCGACTTTCGTCTGAGTCCCTTTTGCCTCACGATATACCCTGTCGAACTATAGGCGAATAATCGTCATCCCTTAAATAGTTCGACTCTCTTTCTCGATCCGAGATAAGTGATTCATCCGACTAACTCTTAGTCGGTCGCCTCGGTTAACACTTAACCGAGTCACGCATGACCATGCTTTCTGAATCATATCTTCCGAGAGGGCCCAGAGAATATATCTCCAGACGAAGGGGGAAATCCCATCTTGGTTATTCACATCACGCAGCTTGATTCTCAGTCGACCCGAACTCTGCCTTTATAACTGCCCAGTGACAGAACAACGTTTGACAGAACCTAAGTCGATGATTCTCAACTCGGACTGTGCAATAACCTCCGGTCTAAGGATTACATTGATTGAGACATGCAAATGACGACTTGTTCGTTGCATCTCAATATGGGTCAGTCCGACTCGCTAAATACTTTAGTCGAATCCGTGTAAGTCGGAATAGCATCTCTATGCCCATGACAAGTGGAACCGAGTCATCAACCGACTTTCACATCAGTCTAAGTTGTGTGTCCAGCACAACCTCAACGACCAAGGACAATTAGTATAAACAACATGTATATATAGTTCCACAATCGAATCACATATTCAATGATATATATCAGTAGTTCATACATGGACAATAACTTTATGAATACATTGAAAATAACATCATACATGATTGCCTCTAGGGCGTATTCCCAACAGTCTCCCACTTGCACTAGAGTCAATCATCCGACATCACATGTCTAGGCATCTAATGCTCATAGCTCTCAGGTGCGCCTCATGCTTCGGCTATGGAAGTGGCTTTGTCAATGGATCCGCAACGTTTGCATCCGTGTGTACCTTGCATAACTTGATATCACCTTGATCCACGAACTGGCGAATAAGGTGGTACCGCATGAGTATATGTTTGTTCTTCTGGTGTTGTCTAGGTTCCTTGGCTTGTGCAATAGCACCATTGTTGTCACAATCCACGTCTAATGGATTGGACGAGCCCTGAACCACACCAACATCCATGAGGAAATTCCTCATCCAAACGGCTACCTTTGCCGCCTCTGAGGCAGCAATATACTCAGCCTCTGTCGTAGACGCAGACACCGTGTCTTGCTTGGAACTCTTCCAGCTCATAGCCCCTCCATTTATTACAAACACATATCCGGATTGCGAACGGGAATCATCCAAGTCAGTGAGATAACTCGCATCCGTGTAACCCCTTACACTGAGTTCATCCTCACCTCCATAAACCGGGAACATATCCTTAGTACTTCTCAAGTACTTGAGGATATCTTTAGCCGCTGCCAGTGGATTTCTCCAGGGTCAGCCTGGTACCTGCTCACAACGCTTAGAGCATAGGAAACATCCGGCCTAGTACAAATCATATCGTACATGATTGATCCGACTACAGAAGCATACGGAATCGCACTCATCCGACTTCGCTCATCAGTTGTCGAAGGACACTGAGTCTTGCTAAGTTTTATGCCATGGGACATCGGTAAGAACCCCTTCTTAGACGATTCCATGTTGAACTTCTTCAACACTTTGTCCAAGTATGTACTCTGACTCAATCCAATGAGCCACCTTGATCTATCTCTATAGATCTGGATTCCTAGCATGTAAGTCGCCTCACCCAAGTCTTTCATCGAAAAACTCTTTTCCAATGATTCCTTGGTCTTTTGCAACATCTGGACATCATTTCCAATCAGTAATATGTCATCCACATATAAGATCAGAAAGTTTACTTTGCTCCCACTAAACTTCTTGTATAAACAAGAATCATGATCACACTTGATGAAGCCAAACGATTTGACTACCTCATCAAAGCGAATGTTCCAACTCCGAGATGCTTGCTTCAACCCATAAATGGATTTCCGAAGTTTGCATACCTTGTCAGCATTAGCCGGATAGACAAGACCCTCGGGCTGTATCATATACACGTCCTCGGTTAAATTTCCATTAAGGAAAGCCGTCTTGACATCCATCTACCATATCTCATAGTCAAAATAGGCTGCTATAGCTAACATGATCCGAACTAATTTAAGCATCGCCACGGGAGAGAAAGTCTAATTGTAGTCAACTCCTTGAACTTGTCGGAACCCCTTCGCGACAAGACGTGCCTTATAGATAGAAACATTTCCATCCATATCAGTTTTCTTCTTAAAGACCCATTTGCACTCGACGGGTCTAGCACCGTCTGGCAGATCAACCAAGTTCCAAACTTGATTTTCATCCATGGACTTTAACTCGGATCTCATGGCTCCAAGCCATGACTCATAATTAGAACCCACCATCGCTTTTCAATAAGTTGCCGGCTCATCACTGTCTAACAGTAACACATCACGAACACTTCGCAATCTGGCCGATCTTTGCAGTGTCGGTGTTGTTTCCGGCTCAGGTACCACGACCGGCTCAACCTCCAAGGCTTTTGCCGACTCGCTACTGGCCGGTACCTCTCGAATTTCTTCAAGTTGCACCGTGCTCCCACTGACTCCCCGACTGAGAAACTCTTTCTCAAGGAAGACACCGTTCCGAGCGACAAACACTTTGCCCTCTTCTCGGTTGTAGAAGTAGTAACCCAAGGTTTCCCTCGGATATCCTATGAAAATACACTTATTCGACTTAGCTGTAAGCTTGTTCGACTGAACTCGCTTGACAAAGGCTTCACAACCCCAAATCTTAAGAAAAGACAAACTCGGCTTCTTGCCAGTCCACATCTCATGCGGTGTCTTATCTACCGACTTTGATGGTACTCTGTTTAGTGTGAACGCTGCAGTTTCTAGACAATAACCCCAAAATGATATGTCCGACTCATCATTGATCATACCATGTCCAACAAGGTCCGATTTCTCCTTTCCGACACACCGTTTCTCTACGGCGTCCCTGGAGGAGTGAGCTGGGGAACTATTCCACAACTCTTCAGATGGTCATCAAACTCATGGCTCATGTACTCGCCTCCTCGGTCTGACCGAAGAAACTTTATTTTCTTGCTGAGTTGATTCTGTACCTCATTCTGGAATTCCTTGAACTTTTCAAAGGCTTCCGACTTATGTTTCATCAAGTAGATATATCCATACCTACTTAAATCATCAGGAAAGGTAATGAAGTACTCATAACCACCTCAGGCTGTCGTGCTCATCGGGCCACATACATCACTATGCACTAGTCCCAATAAGTCGGACGCCCTTTCACAACTCTTTGCAAAAGGTGTCTTGGTCATCTTGCCGAGTAGGCAGGATTCACATGTCTTGAATGACTCCAAGTCGAACGAAGTTAGGAGTCCATCATCATGGAGCTTCTTCATGGGTTTCCAACTTATATGACCAAGCCAACAATGCCAAAAGTAAGTCATATTCAGATCATTTCGTTTTAACCTTTTCACATTTATGTTATAGACAGATTCACCTTCAAGATTCAAAATAAATAACCCGTCCTGGACGGGTGCAAAGCCGTGAAACATATTATTCAAATATAAAGAACAACCATTATTCTTAATATTCGACTCATAGCCTTGTCTCATCAAACATGAGGCAGAAATAATGTTTTGACTAAGCACTGGAACATAATAACAATTATTCATCTCCATTAAGAATCTAGAAGGTAAATGAAGTTGCATTGTGCCGAATTCCAACGCAGCGACTCTTGCTTTGTTGCCGACTCGAATGTCAACCTCGCCTCTCGCCACGCTCCTAGTTCTTACTAGTCCCTGCAACGAGTTGCAGATGTGAATAACTGATCCGGTATCATATACCCAAGAACTACCAGGTGCATCGGCAAGATAAATGTCTATAACATTGCAAACAAGCGTACCTGAGCCGGAAGTCATACCTCCACTCTTGGCTTTGTCAGCCAGATACTTGCTGCAATTCCTCTTCCAGTGGCCATCCGCCTTGCAAAAAAAGCAAGTGGATCCGGCTGCAGGAGATAGCTTAGTCCCTGAGGAAGCGCTTTGGACCGGGTCCTCAGCCTTACCTCCCGACTTAGCCTTCTTCTTCTTAGTCCAAGAACTCTTCTTGAAATTAGCCTTATTCTGTACCATCAACACTTGTCTGACACCTTTCTTGAGATCCGACTCAGCCTGCTTAAGCATCCCATGTAATTCAGTGAGCTTCTTATCCATACCATGCATGTGGTAGTTCGATATGAACTGGCCATATGCACTAGGAACAGAGTTCAGAATTATGTCTGTAGCGAATTCTTTGCTAATGGGGTAGCCAAGCCTTTCCAGAGACTGCACGTAACCAACCATCTTGATTACATGCGGACTCAGTGGATCGCCATCCTTAAGCTTGCAGCTCAACAAATCCTGAGAGACTTGATACCTCTTAGTCTTTGCCTGAGCCTGGAACATACTTTTGAGGCTTTCGATCATATCGTACGCCTCAACATTCTCGAACTGCTGCTGCAAGTCCGGTTCCATGTGAGCAAGCATAAGATAGCTAATCTCCGTGGATTCATCACAAATCCGACGGTAGGCATTGGTGGCTGCGACAGTCGCATTTTCATTCGGCTCATCTGGAAGTAGGTTGTCTAGGACATGGTCCCTCTTTCCTTGCTTGAGAACAATTCTCAGATTACGATACCAGTTGGTGAAGTTAGTTCCATTTAGCTTATCTTTCTCTAAGATGGTTCTCAAAGCAAAACTGGAAAGGAGACTGCTAGGTGCCATTGATCTACAACAGAAAAATGCAAAAACACTTAAGACATGTATCCATAAAAGAGCAAGCATATTAAACATTTTAATATTTATGCTCCCACTAGAACCAACCCCGCTCCGATGGTTACTTAGTGATTCAGGACCCTAAATAAGCAAGTCGACTAGTGAGCTTTAGCATCACCACTAGCCGTCAAGTGATCAAGGTAGACAACTCCTTGTCAATCGTATCTCATACGACTCCTGTTGGAAGGGTGGCATCACATGCCCCGGCTCCCATCTGACTTTTCCCCGAGTCCCACAACCGTTGTGATAGACCCATCTAGATTACCAAATTCTTCCGCTGTAAGAGTCTGACTCGAACCCACCTAGTCGGAAAGAATTGATAGTACCTCAATTTTATGAGCCCACTACCAAAAATGTCCGACTTGTGATGGTGCAGCACTGGCGGGGAAACCGACTAGACCTTCTTTGAGGGATTACTTTCTACCAACTATCTAATAGAGGTAAAACAGAGACATAACAATAACACAAAATAAAGCAATTATAATGTGAAATGGTATGGCTCTCTTCATGGCGATCTCCATCTCCACAAAACATGTAATCCGACTCCTGTCAACTCTTGTCACGTGCCGTCTTACTCCATGTAGCCGACTTGTACATCGACTTGCATGCCATCCGGGTTCTCCAAACAACTACACTAGCTTGTAAAGTAAATTACATAGAGAATCCAACACGCAGGTCGTTATACAATAAAGTGATAGCACCTAGGCTCCAGCCGGCTGACAAAAATGTGATACGCAGATCACGTATGGATTACACACATCACATGCACATAAGCCATACCATTCACAACATCATCCTGCAAAAAGAAGTTATGCATAGACACGATATCTACCGGTGTTGTGAAACTCGCAACCACATCTAAGGCGCTACAATTTTTCCGAAAACGCAGATCTCATCTGCCTTCCGGACATGGATTTCGTCATCGGATAAAACAATTTTATCCAAATCTGATCCGGACTCCGATTCGACCAAACTCTTTGATCTGCGATCACTGCATCCGGATTTACGTGTCACAGTCTACCCCGATGGTGGAAGCCGACCGGTAGGGGTATGTCACTCCACGACCTTAGCAGTTAGATCACGCAAACCAGATCATCCATTCCCCCGAGTATAGTTGATCTGATCAACTTTGTACAAAACCGATCCATCTCATAGATCGACCACCAAAACTGCAATTAGATCCAATCTAACGCCAACCGCATATCACATATGCAAGATCTCGAGCCTAAAACCAGAAGCTAATGCTCTGATACCACTGTTGGGCCACGCAGAGAAAAACAAAACTTTTTCATACGTGGTGATCCCATGATCTAGCTGAGGTAGTAGGCCACGAGAATTACCACTAGACGCGCGGTTGCGGAATCGATGAAGCACGTCGCTTGATGCAGTGCAGTCCTCACGATCCGTTCCGATCCACGATCGTCGAAATGCTGAACGTACAGCACCTCCGCCAGTATCCACATGTACGAGGAGGAGCACCGGTGATGGACTGCTAGGTCCGGTATGGCGGTGACAGGACTGGACTGGAGCTAGGGTTTCCAACACATGGAGTGACCTAACCGTGTGCTCTAAGCACCTCTGCCCTAGCTTATATAGGAAGTGAAAGTGGGCTCCACTCACTTGTGGCCCATTCACCAAAAGGCCTATATTAGTCATTGCGAGTCCAACTCGCTGACTCTGTCCATTTCCTTTTTGGGTCCAACCCAAATATGCTCCTGCTCTTAAGTGTGTGACCCGATAGGCTCATGGTGACCCGGACACGATCCGAGTCTCACTTGTGACCGATCAGTTGGTAGCGGCTCCTAGCAGAACGTGCCAACTCCCAAGTACCAAAGATTCATGACGACATACCTTCCAATGCGACTTTCGTCTGAGTCCCTCTTGCCTCACGATATACCTAGTGGAACTATAGGCGAATAATCGTCATCCCTTAAATAGTTCGACTCTCTTTCTCGATCCGAGATAAGTGATTCAGCCGACTAACTCTTAGTCGGTCGCCTCGTTTAACATTTAACCGAGTCACGCATGGCCATGCTTTCCGAATCATATCTTCTGAGAGGGCCCAGAGAATATCTATCCAGACGAAGGGGCAAAATCCCATATCGGTTATTCACATCACGCAGCTTGATTCTCAGTCGACCCGAACTCTGCCTTTATAACTGCCCAGTGATGGAACAACGTTTGACAGAACCTAAGTCGATGATTCTCAACTTGGACTGTGCAATAACCTCAGGTCTAAGGATTACATTGATTGAGACATGCAAATGACGACTTGTTCATTGCATCTCAATATGGGTCAGTCTGACTCGCTAAACTCTTTAGCCGAATCCGTGTAAGTCGGAATAGCATCTCTATGCCCATGACAAGTGGAACTGAGTCATCAGCCGACTTTCACATCAGTCTAAGTTGCGTGTCCAGCACAACCTCAACGACCAAGGACAATTAGTATAAACAACATGTATATATAGTTCCACAATCGAATCACATATTCAATGATATATATCAGTAGTTCATACATGGACAATAACTTTATGAATACATTGGAAATAACATCATACATGATTTCCTCTAGGGCATATTCCCAACAGTACGCTGGTGTGCACGACCGTTGTCCCATAATTAGTGCCCGTGTGCATGCGCGCGCCCGTGCCAGTTTGATGGAATGCGCTTGCGGTTGCTGTGTGCATGCCGTCATCTTGTTTGCACACGCTTCGCTTGGCTTTCCTAGGCCTTTGTTTAAATGTGTGTCTCTGGAACCGCTTTGTGTGTCAGTCAATGGGACCCAACGAAGGCCATCATCCATGGCCGGCAAGAAGCATGAGGACTCGCCATGGGCTGGTCACCCTGATGGAATCGTCCAGAAGATAGGTGACATCTTCCTTTCGACAGACAACTTCGACTACTACGCCGCCTTCCGAGCAGTCTGTAGCGCCTGGCACGGCTTCATGGAGGAGCGCTTTATTAGCCAACTGGATTGTTCTAGAGCACCAGTTGTCGGAGGAGTATCCGGTAGACGACGCCGCCATCATGTTGCTAAACGTGAGAACTGGCCGCCACCTTGAGAAGAAGATTAGCCGGGTTATTCGCAGGTGCTTTCTTGATATTCATTTGTATATATGCAATCCCCTTTTTGCATTCACATCCTATACTATCTGTTTTTCAAGTTCTATTTTTTCGTCCACTTGTTGCCTAGGGTTTTGCTCCATGGTTTACCTTGATTGAATTTCAGTCTATTTACCTTGACTGAATCTCTGTTTCTCCTCTTTCTCGCTCTCTCAAGAAGGTACTTTTATGTCGGTAGCACAACCGGTGGCCTTGTCGTGGTGGTGGCACGGCAGATGCCATGAATAGGCTAAAGATGGGGCCAATGTGTGCTAGGGGAATACAGGGAGGGAGAACGCGGTGATTCCTCGCACAGATGATGTTGTCTTTCCTCTATCAATGGAGTTTACAAGTTCTATTCAAGCTAGTGGTGAGAAGGAGACTATGTCTCTTACTCCCCACAAGCTAGCTCTCGAGTTCTATCTTAGACAGAGAAAATGGTCGATCCCCCTCTATGGACGCCCCGATGCTCCTTAGATAGGAGAGCCCGGGTTACAAAGTTAGGGAACACGTGGCAGCATATTCCACGAATATGCTCCTCGACTAAAGCTAGATGCTTCTTTATTCCCTTTAACGGCTCATCCGGGCTTTGAACGTAACCCACGACGTGATCTTTGCCTTTAAGCATCACCAGACAAGGGCTACGTCAGCCGACATCGCCCGTGTCATCTTGGTCGCCCATGACCTGTTGGTCCTCCTCTGTGCTTTGCTTAGCTCACGCTACAGCTAGCAAAGCCACCTTTTGACCAGCGGGAGATTCTTTCCTTCTCTTGGAAGCCATACAATAGTCCGGCTAGCACTTGGCTAACTCGGCTATGAGGGTACCTGCATGATAGACAGAAAACATGGCTGGCATGTATTTTATGCCGGCCGAGCTAAGGCTAGGGAGATACTCCACATGTCGGGTCACTACGTGGTTCGGCCTGCCTTGAGGTGACCCGATCAGCACTTGCTTTGACCATGCCGTACCTCGGCTAACTCGGCCTTTACACCCCGGTGTTACCCTACCCGGGGTATCCCCCCAACATTAGTCCTCGAAGCTGGTTCGGTCTTAGCAACTTTAGTTGTTAAGGCCACTGTAGGTTCCCATATCCGGATCCTTGCCTCTTTGGTTGAGTTACCCCTTAACCCGGGGTTTTTCCTCTTACGATCCCTTGGCTCATTCTGAGTTATTCCTCGCTGGCCGGGTCTTTTGCTTGCTTATCCGGGTTACCGTTCCTTCTCTTGTACGCTGCCCCATGTCCTACGTGGAGGGTAATCATCATTTCACCTCATTTTAAGGGCCATGTGCATTTAATGCGCCAGTTATTATTGCAATGTCAGGAATAACTGTTGCACGCGTCCCTTCACTGTCGCACCTCGTTAACTGTAACACCACGTCGCGTCATGGGATCTTTTGCTCCCTTTAGTCCTTGCTGTGGCTGCGCTCTAATTGGCTGATTTGGTTGCGTACACGCCTGCTACATGTGGCAGGGCAACGGCATAGGATCCTACTAGGCATCCTCTTGCGCGGTTAAGTAGGGGGCTGGGGTCAATCCTTGGGGAAGTTTCCCACAACTCTCACGCTCCCCTGCCTCCTTTCTCTCTCACTACCGTGCTGCTTCTTCGTTGTAACCGTGCTGCCACGACCGTGCTCAGCAGCACCTTGGGCCTGCGCCACCGCTCCCGCTCAAGAACTTCACCACGGGGCCCTACGCTTCCCGGTTCCCCGCCACCGGTTATTGATGACCCACAAGTATAGGGGGTGTATCGCAGTATTTTTGATAAGTAAGAGTGTCGAACCCAACGAGGAGCAGAAGGTGCTGGTAGTGGTATGGATCAGGAATTCTCTGCAAATACTTATCAAACGGATTTTTAGGGGTTTTCGATAAAGCAAGTAAACAGAGTACGAGTAAATAAAAGACAGTAGGAATAAATGCAGCAAGTGGCCCAATCCTTTATGTAGCAAAGGACAAGCCGGTTGTATTTCTATAGATGACCAAACGTTCTCGAGGACACATGGGAAGACTGTCAAGTGCTTTCGCTTCATATAGTCGATTAATCATCTCTAGCTTGCTAAGTGTTGTGTGGGTGAACCTGTGCTAATGTACCGCCCCATCCAAGACTAAATACATACTTGTGATTATACCCCTTGCAAACATCTGTAAGTACAAGAAAGTAATTAAGGTAGAAACTTAACCACAGCTTTAAACTCTAAGACCCTTACGTCCCTTGTGCAATGGTTTCCTAACGGGGGTTCAGGTTTCTGTCACTCCGTCAACCCCTACGATTAGTAGCCAAATACACAATGCATTCCCCTAGGCCCATATAAGTGAAGTGTCATGTAGTCGACGTTCACATGACACCACTAGAAGAAGTACACCACAACTTAAATAACAATCTATTGAATCTTTCTCAACGCAACTCCACTACTAACAACAAGACTTCTCCCATGTCCTCAAGAACAAAACGAACTACTCACAAGACATCATATAGATCATGATCAGAGATGGAATAATGATGTATAACAATCTAAACATAAACAATAATTCAATGGTTCACTCAATAGCATCAACTACAAGGAGTAATCAACACCGGGAAAGTTTCCCCTATGAACTATAGCAAGATTCAACCAATTGTTACAGCAATATGGAGATGGTGATGAGGGTGCTGATGGTGATGTGGTGGTGTTGATGATGATGATGATCCCGATGAAGTCCAGCTTGATGGTGGTGTTGATGGCGACGATCTCCCCTCTCCGGGAAGGAATTCCCCCGGCAGAAATCTGTCTGTCGGAGAGATCTTTCTCTCTCGGTGTTTTCTGCCCCGCGGAGGCGGCGGAATCTTTCTGTGGTCGCTCCCCGAGTCTTAGGATTTTGGGAGATTGATATACGCCAGAGGGGAGAGGCTGGAGTGGGCCAGGGCGGCCACACCACTCCCTGGTGCGGCCTAGGCCTACCCGCGCCATGGGGTGGTGTGGGCCCCCTGTGGCCCACCTCCACTTCATCTTCTGGCCTCCTTAGTCTTCTGCAAAAATAGGATTTTCCGTATATTTTCCCGGATTTTCTGATCTTCGCGAATTTTGCCTCCAAACAGCACCTTTTCCATCAGAATCCTGACTTCATCGGTCCATGCTTCAAAAGTCATCAACCATGCAAAAATAGATGAAATAACATAAGTATCACCTCTCAATACGAAATATATCAATGAATAATAGTGAATTAAGACATAGAATAGTGATGCAAAATGGACGTATCAACTCCCCCAAGCTTAGACTTCGCTTGTCCCCAAGCGAAACTGAGCTCAGTAAACATGACCTCAGGTTTATGGAGTGAAGAGTCGATAAAAGAATACGGACAAGAAGCATCACATTCATCAAATACATAGATCATAATAGAAGACAACTCACTATTACATAACTCAACTTGCAATGAGTAAAGGAAACACAATAAAGTTACATAAAGTGAATCATAATTGGTAATGGCACACTTAGCTCTCGGTCGAAGAATAGTTGATAATCTGCTGGAGTTCACAAATAGCTGGTTTTCAAAGAAAGCTTTCAAAGTAGTAAACTTCAAGATAAGAGCAAATGTGCAAAACAAGGAACATAAGAAACATGATTGAATAAATCACCATATGAATGAATGATACATATCAACTCAAAATACTTGCTGAGATGGAAGGGAATAGGTTTACTGACTCAACTACAAAATAACATGATATCAACTAGGTACTCCTTGCACATGACATAGGAGCTATCCCATAATCAAAATGACAAGGCAAGCAAACAGTGAGCATCTCAGCGATCTTTTTATTTGCTATTTGCATAGGTTTTTATTGAGGATGCTTCATAGAATGCTCACTATAGTTATGCTGCAAGTTTCCACCATGATTAGGCATGGCTTACGCTAGCGGCCCAGGCGTTTCTCTAACACACATATAAACTCCATGATCTTACAAGTTCCACTTTTATTTCACACCGCCGGGATCCATAAGCAAAAGAACATGATATCAACTAGGTACAAGTACCAATGAAGTGCTGAAAGCGGTCCCCATGATACATGGTTCTGCTAACTTCAACTCATAAAGCGCAAGCATACACGCAACAAAGAAGGACCCAATGGTTCAAGTTTATTAAATGCAAGAAAGTAAAGTGTGCCTTCAAGTTCGTGAGAGCTTTAATCACTAATTTTCGCATAACAAGTTTAATTTGGGAGGTAGACAAAACAGGAATTTACTTGGAATAGCAATAATGCTACTAGGTAGGTATGGTGGACACAAATGGCAAAGGTTTTGGTTTAAAGGAGGTGGATGCACGAGAAGAATACCCTCTCAGTACAGGTTTTTGGCTAGCAAGGCTGGGTAGCAAGTACAAGAGTTGAAGGAAACAAACAAACATACAAGTGATAAAAACAAACATGCAATCTTCCTTGGAAGCACAAAAGATCTTAACTAGAGAATACTAGACTTATGAGCAAATCAAGAAAGAAAGATGATGAAATTATTTTTCTTTTGAGTACTTCTATCTTTTTCTTTTCAATTCTCAAAAAGGTGTTGCTACTGACCGAGCCAGGTTTGCCAAAACCAACTAAATTAACTCAATGATCTCAAAGTGCTACCAATACTAACAACAAGATCAATCATATAACCACGAATTGAAAACTAACATAAGCTATGCAAAAGGGTGAATGATAGAACTTCTCATTAATATTCCATAACGGAAACTCACACCAAGGGATACATATCTAACGAGAGAGGGGACACTTCCATAATGCAAACCATACTACATAATAACTCCTCTATTCATGATATGACTCTACTAATAAGGTAAAAAAGATAGAAGATAATGATATGATACCGCGGCACTCCCTCAAGCTTGGAACAAACCAAGGGGATGCCAAACCTGATGACGAATTACTCCTTAGGTGGTGGTGGTATACTCTCATCTTCGTCCATCTTCCATGGTAAAGGCTTCCCATCAACGAAGGACATCGTGGTTTCCAACGTCCTGAAACTTACAGCAGCACTTATGCGTTTAAATCTAGCCTCATACTCACATTTTTGATTTTGAATGTCATAGAACTGTGCTTGCAGTTGTTGGTTGTTTGGCAGAGTGAAAAGACTTCATCTTTGAGTTCAGCAGTCTCCTTTTGGTGCTCGGCGATGACTTTAGAACAAATCTTATGGATGATGTCCACTTCGCGCTCCGCCATCTTCCTGTACCTAAAGACTTCACGCTCCAGTGCTTCCATCCTATCCTCCAGACTTCCTTCACCTTTAGGGCCTTGAACCTCTTTAATCTGGACCTCCCCACCTTCGAGCAATAACTCCTTGGGATGAATCTTCAATTCTCTCATGTATGGGTTGATGATATCTTCTAAGGAATCTCCCTTGGATGATCCAGAGGAAGACATTATGGCTCCAAATCTGGGATTTTTACCTGGCAGAAACAGATCAAAACAAAAGCACGACGAAAACGCGATATACAAACCTCGGAAGATCCGGGGGGGTATATATTACGAAGTTTCATATCAAAAGGAAGGTACTGGGAGAAAACGAGTCGGAGGCGGAGTCCTGGGTGGCCTCACCACCTGGTGGCGCGGCCAGGGGTGGGCCCGTGCCATGGGGTGGTGTGGGCCACCCTGGCTCCGGTTTCGTCCCTTTTTCGCTTCGTAGCTTTCCTTATTGACTAAAAACTATAAAAATATAGTTGGATTGTATTTTCGCGGAACTTTTCTTACCAGAACTGTTACCTAGTTGGAAACGGACTCT
The DNA here is from genome assembly GCA_916181665.1 of Avena sativa. Classification (NCBI taxonomy): domain Eukaryota; kingdom Viridiplantae; phylum Streptophyta; class Magnoliopsida; order Poales; family Poaceae; genus Avena; species Avena sativa. The sequence goes on from OV702289.1 coordinate 694,711,268, forward strand.
GCAGGTCTCTGAATTTGGTCCTCAATGAATTTTTCCAGAGTTATAACTTGAATCATCGATATCTTCATCTTCATACACTTATTTCTTGAGTCATAAAACCCTTCTCTTCCTTATTACACCATTATCTCCACTTCCTAGAAATTTCTTTCACACAAAACTTCACATAATTCCCATTAGCAACATTAGTATAAGTGAAGTGATAAAACCTTTTGGGTCCAACTTCAACTGAAAACCATCAAAACAAAGCTACTGTAGCAACTCCTTCCGAAAACCCAAAAGGAATTCAAAAAGGAAATCGAATAAAGAAGCAAATGCAAGAGTGGCAAAATCTGTCAAAACAGACCAGCAGGTAAAGATCAATTTTTTCGAAAATCTTCTGTTGCTCAAATCAAAAAGTGCAAAACTAACGAAAGTTAAATAACAACCTGGGGAAGAAGCACAAACAATTACAGCTCAATCCGATAGACAGAGGTCTCTCATGAGTTTTTACGGTGAAGCACAAAAATCTGTTTCGGGACAACAACTTCCCCAAATATTTCTTCTCTCTCATTAGAGGTTGATCTTGACACAAAAACCAAACAAAACGGATAAGGAGCGGTTATTACCGAAGTAATAACTTCCAAGACTCAAAGAAACGCAAACAAACTGAAAGCAAAAACAAAATGGGTTGTCTCCCATAAAGCTCTTTCTTTATAGCCATTAAGATGGGCATGATGATTTTGAAGAAGCTCTCATAGGGATATGAATTGAAGCGAAAGAGAGCATTAAGAAGTAAAAACACACGCATTTAAGTCTAACCCGCTTCCTATGCAAGGGAATTTTGTAAACAAACAAGTTATTGAAACCAGAGGCAACTTGTATAAGAAGGCAAAAGAAGCGCAATATAAAGACTTTCAGCATATAACGGGGAAACTTGATATTATTGAGTTGCATAAGAACACTTTTCCCTCTCTCATAGTAACTTTCAGTATCATGTATAAACTTAACAATATAGCTATCACAAGGACTATCATAGCAATGATCACTTATTCTAACAGAAAACAGAGGGATACTAGCTCTCATAACACTACTTTGTGAAACAATATTAGAGGTATCCTTACAAAGGATAGGGTATCCCTCTTTTTCATACTTAGTGACAAAGTCTTTCACATTTTCTATCATAGGTTCATCAACCATTTGTTTATTAGGTTCAATAGCTTTATTCATACTTTCATCTACCGTACTAGCCATCATAGAATGTTCCTTTACCTTAACTGGAAAAGGCATTTTCTCAATATAAGGTTTAGGTAAAACATGATTAGCAGTATACACTTCAGTATTTCTTGCAGGAACACTCTTAGCAACATCTTTATAAGGTTCATGATACTTATTCCACTTCTTTTTAGGCACTTCAGTATAGGAAGCAAAAGCCTTAAACTAAGAAGCAATAGCTTGAGAGTCTAGACCATAAGCATTTTTAATATTTTGAAAGTCATCAGTTCCCATAAAAGATTCAATGCATTCATAATCATAATTTATACCTGACTTTCTACCTTTGTCATTCTCCCAAGCTTCAGCATTGTCTTGAATACGGTCTAGAAGGACCCATTTAACTTCTTCTTCCATGCGAGTGAATGATCTAGCACAAGAAGCATCCAATAAATATTTATCATGTAGTGGGAGCCTTGCATAAAAGTTGTTGATAATAATATTGTTGGGGAGCTCATGAATGGGACATTTGAGCATTAGTAACTTCAATCTCCCCCAAGCTTGAGCTGTACTCTCTCCATCAAGAGGCCAAAAGTTGTATATTTGATTCCGATCTTTATGAATCTCACTAGGAGGATAAAACTTTGAATAAAAGAGAGGCACTATTTCCTCCCATTCCAGAGCTTGACCATTCTTCAGCAGCTTATACCATTCCTCAGCTCTACCTTTCAGCGACAATGAGAATAACTTCTTCTTAACTTGATCTGTAGTAATACCTGCACACTTGAACAACCCGCATAATTCGTATATAAAGTGTAAATGATCACCGGGATGGACAGTTCTATCCCCAACATAGTAGTTATCCATAACACGATCAATAATTCTTGTAGGTATTTTGAAAACATCTTTCTCAGCAGGTGGTGGCTTATCTACTACCTTAGCAGTGGTAGTAGCATTACCAAATAAGAAACTCAGTGAATTATCCATAACGAAAATAAAACAACTAGCAGAAGTAAACAATACTCACAGTAGAAGTTTCCTTTACCGGTTCCACTATCCAATAGCGCTTCACTCCCCGGCAACGGCGCCAGAAAATAGTCTTGATGACCCACAAGTATAGGGGGTGTATCACAGTATTTTCGATAAGAGTGTCGAACCCAACGAGGAGCAGAAGATGCTGGCTAGTGGTATGGATCAGGAATTCTCTGCAAATACTTATCAAACGGATTTTTAGGGGTTTTCGATAAAGCAAGTAAACAAAGTATGAGTAAATAAAAGACAGTAGGAATAAATGCAGCAAGTGGCCCAATCCTTTATGCACCAAAGGACAAGCCGGTTGTATTTCTATAGATGACCAAACGTTCTCGAGGACACATGGGAAGACTGTCAAGTGCTTTCGCTTCATATAGTCGATTAATCTTCTCTAGCTTGCTAAGTGTTGTGTGGGTAAACCTGTGCTAATGTACCGCCCCATCCAAGACTAAATACATACTTGTGATTATACCCCTTGCAAACATCCGTAAGTACAAGAAAGTAATTAAGGTAGAAACCTAACCACAGCTTTAAACTCTAAGACCCTTACGTCCCTTGTGCAATGGTTTCCTAACGGGGGTTCAGGTTTCTGTCACTCTGGCAACCCCTACGATTAGTAGCCAAATACACAATGCATTCCCCTAGGCCCATATAGGTGAAGTGTCATGTAGTCGACGTTCACATGACACCACTAGAAGAAGTACACCACAACTTAAATAACAATCTATTGAATCTTTCTCAACGCAACTCCACTACTAACAACAAGACTTCTCCCATGTCCTCAAGAACAAAACGAACTACTCACAAGACATCATATGGATCATGATCAGAGATGGAATAATGATGTATAACAATCTGAACATAAACAATAATTCAATGGTTCACTCAATAGCATCAACTACAAGGAGTAATCAACACCGGGAATGTTTCCCCTATGAACTATAGCAAGATTCAACCAATTGTTACAACAATATGGAGATGGTGATGAGGGTGATGATGGTGATGATGGTGATGATGGTGGTGTTGATGATGATGATGATCCCGATGAAGTCCATCTTGATGGTGGTGTTGATGGCGACGATCTCCCCTCTCCAGGAAGGAATTACCCCGGCAGAAATCTGTCTGTCGGAGAGATCTTTCTCTCTCAGTGTTTTCCGCCCCGCAGAGGCGGCGGAATCTTTCTGTGGTCGCTCCCCGAGTCTTAGGGTTTCGGGAGGTTGATATACGCCAGAGGGGAGAGGCTGGAGTGGGCCAGGGCGGCCACACCACTCCCTGGCGCGGCCTAGGCATGCCCGTGCCATGGGGTGGTGTGGGCCCCCTGTGGCCCACCTCCACTTCATCTTCTGGCCTCCTTAGTCTTCTGCAAAAATAGGATTTTCCGTATATTTTCCTGGATTTTCTGATCTTCGCGAATTTTGCCTGCAAACAGCACCTTTTCCATCAGAATTCTGACTGCAGGGGTCCATGCTTCAAAATTCATCAACCATGCAAAAATAGATGAAATAACATAAGTATCACCTCTCAATACGAAATATATCAATGAATAATAGTGAATTAAGACATAGAATAGTGATGCAAAATGGACGTATCAGTTATCTTTACTCTGATTTCCTTTTCGAAGACCTCGAGTTCGCCATGACTGAGGAGGAAGCAGCCGTGGTGGCGCAGCAAGAGGAGGAAGAGGAGACCCGCGAGCGTGGTGCGTGGGACGGCGTGTTCATCTACAAAGAAGATCTGAATTGGCTCTACGCCACACGCCACATCCCCGCAGGCGTCGCCTGCCGCCTTGCCGCCAACGAGATTTCTCCCTCTCCCAATCCAGGAGAGTATGTTGTTTTTCTTTCTCATTTTCAGCGCGGCTTCGGCCTTCCTACCTCTAATTTCTTCTTCGATTTCATCTCCACGTATCAATTGCAACCACATCATCTCCCTGCCAATGCCATCACTTCTTTATCCTCTTTTGCCTCCGGCATAGAGGGATACCTCAGCCTCTGGCCATGTAAGGAGTTGTGGATCAAGTTCTTCGGCCTCCGGAAGAACGTTGTTCCAGATCCGGAGCTTGCCCTAAAAGACAAGCACCTGACCCGATGCGGTGGAGCCTCCATATCTCCCCGCAAGAACTCCGTATTTCCCTGGGTCACCGGGCTCGAGTCTTGCAAAGGCTGGGCCCGGACTTTCTTCTACGTCCGGAATTCAATCTTCGAGGACTTGATCTGGATCCTCCCCTTCAAGCTCGGACCTCTAGATACCTCTCTTTGGGAGAGCATCCCCAAGCGACCCACAACCCTGGCGAACCAGGTGGAGCGCCGGATCAAGGATCTGCTGAAGGAGAAGCTGCGGGAGGAAGATGTCATGATTACTTTTGTTCGTAGCCGAGCCTCCCCCTGCAGAAACATGCTCACAAGATTTGTTACTTAAGCGGCTCCCTCGACCCCCACCGGACTTCCTCCTTCAAACTCGATGACTTGGTGGTTTACCACCGGGTTAAGTCCATTTTCAACGTGGAGAAGGAATTCTCCGAAGATTGGGAATGGGGGCTCGAGCCCTTCACCCGGGACAACCCTCCTCCAAAGGTAAACTTCCTTCTTACTGTTTTCTGGATCTTTCTGTATGTCAGATTATTTTCTTAACTTAGCTATTGCTGTCTTGTTCTCAGCGATCCCTCCAGCAGCCAATTAAGGATGGCGAGGTGCTAGCGAGCAAATGGGTACCAGACCGCACCGAGGAAGATGAGGTGGAGCCTGATCCAGAGACTTTTCTACCTACTCCGGACACCGTCAAACGCTCCTCTGGTAAGGCCTCTTCTTTAAGTGATTGGCTGGATGACGATGACTCGGACGTTGAGGTCCTGGAGGTACTTTACGCGGTTCTCATCTCTTACGCATACCTGGTTATGTTCGAATCTTCAGCTAACCCAGCTGGTCAGGTCCACGAGGTTCCCCCTTACCTCGGCCGTAGCTTTGGAGGCGCCGCCGCCCAAGAAGAGGCAAAAGAAATCTGTGGTGAAAGCCTCGACCAAGCCAGCTGCCATGAGCACGGTCTAGAGGACGCCCAAACCTCGGGCACCTCCAACCTCGGACGAGTAAGTCTTTCCGTGTTTTAGGTCCTTCCATTTCTGCGTTTGCCTTTGTCTCTCATTGGTTCTTTTTTCTCTTTTTGACTTGGTGCTTTTCTGCTTTTCAGAGCTCCTAGGGGAATTCCCTAGAGCGGCTCTGGCATAGCATCTCCAATCCGGAGCAGCCCTTCTCCCCCCCTCAATGACGACACTCGCCCGCTCAGCCCTATCCAAGAGGGCTCCCGGGCTGCGCCTGATCAGAGCCCACCTCGCCATGAGGAGGGCAATGTCAGCGCAGGGGGTAGTGGGGCAGCTCAGGATACGGCCATGCCGGATCGCCCTAGCTCTTCTTCGGCGCCAGCGCCCAATATTGAGGTGCCAGTTTCATCGGCACCGCCCCAAAAAAGTTCTCCTTCAGCTCCATCAGCAGTACCAGCACCAGCATCAGCGGCACCAACACCATCAGCATCAGTAGCAGCACCACCAGCACCAGCACCTGCATCAGCAGTAGCACCACCAGCACCGGAACCAGCAGTAGCAGCCACAGCCTCAGCAGCAACAACCTCACCTGCTTCCACTAAGCCTCCCAAGAGGAAAGCCCTGTCAACTCCCTCTAGATCAACTATGTCGATCGCGGATATCTTCCAGCCATCTCCTCAGGCTTCATCCGGATCAGCAGCCTCTGATCTTCCGCCGCGTCCTCCTTCATCCGGCAAGCTTAAGAAATCTACCGGGCCAACCAAGGGTACTCCTTCCGGGTCTTCCGCCGCCGGATTAGAGGGTAGCAGGCAGCTGGTCCTGCATACTAGCCCTGCTGTAGCTCAATCTCCAAGGCGAGAAGCCCACGTCAAAGGCTTGGTGGCGAGCTACTCTCCTAGCGGCGAAAGTTATAGTCCCCTACTCCTGGAGTATGTGAATAACTGGAACAATGCTGAATTCATCGATCCAAAGGATGATCTTCCGGAGAAATTCGGCCCAGACGAGTTCAATGCCCAAATGAATTCCGCCACCAAGGCCATCTCTTTGGATGGCCGGATGATGGAGGTAATCCTTTTCCTCTGCTGTGGTACTTTACATGCATGAGCACTTGTAGATATATCCCCTAGTCCCCGAGCCTCCAAGGGAGTAACTTGTTACTCGGTTGGATGCTCCTAGAGAATTTATTTTTTTGTCCTTAGCGATTTCAAATATTGACAAAGTTAGAGCTGGGTTAAGTTCCCTTGGCCTGGATCTTGGACACTTCAAATATCCACACACCTAGAGCTGGGTTAAGTTCCACTTGGCCCCGATCTTGTAGACTTCGAATATCCACACACCTAGAGCCGGGTTAAGTTCCACTTGGGCCGGATCTTGTAGACTTCAAATATCCACACACCTATAGCCGGGTAAAGTTCCACTTGGCCCGGATTGTCGTGGTGGTGTCATGGCATATGCCTGGTATAGGCTAAAGTTGGGGCCAATGGACGATGGAGGAATCCGGGGAGGGATGATGAAGTGAAGACCTCATACGGAAGAACACAGAGGGACACGATATACCCAGGTTCGAGGCTCTCCTAGTGATATAACACCTCTACTCCTGCAACTAATCTCATATATCTTGCCATGCTTGTGGCTACAATGGTGCTCCTTGAGCTATACTCTTATGCCTCTCAGGGAGAGAGTAGAGGAAGAAGAAACCATGCTCCTAGTGAGCAGAGGGGGAGGAGCCCTCCAGGGGGCCTCCCATGTAACGTTACCCCTAGTGCTCCTTATAAAGGGGAGCCCAGGGGACCAGGTATGTCATTACAAGTACTACTATGAGCTGTCTAGTGGGGGCTTGCCCAGTCACCTTGTCCTTTATTGAGTCACCGGTCTTATCCCTTCGGCATATTCCTTAGCATCTTTAGGAGATGCTCGGCATATTCCTTAGCATCTCCCAAGATACCCGACATGTTCCTTAGCATCTTGGACCAAAGGGGCTAGTCTGAGCTTGGGGCATCCCAAGACTGGCACCTGACATAGGCTTGACTTGACTTGGAGGTACGTCAATGTACAGGTCGATGGTGGAGGTTTAAATCGGCCCAGGGAAGTGAAATTCGGCCGAGGGAGGAAATAACCCAGCCCGGGGGAGGAATGGGGCCCACCTTGGCGGTGAACTGTGCCCCAACCGAATTACTTCCCTCCCAGCCGGATTATGAAGTAATTCGGCCCAGGCAGATGTGGTTTTGAGGGTCCAGTCAGAATACTTGACGAGGCCCAGCCGGGGTTGAGGTAGATCCGCCCAGGGGTGGCCTAGCCGGGTTCCATGTCGGCCCGGACGAGGCGGCAGCTGGATAGAGAGGAGGCCCTGCGGTGGGTCGAGGTAACCGGTTACGAACCACCCGGGTTGCCCCTGCTGCTTCGGGCGATGCGGTGGAAGTCCCGCCATGGGCTGTGTTGGCTCCTTACCGGCCCACCCGGGCGACGATGAGGAACGACATGGGGGAGCTGGCGATGTTCGCAGGATGGCGTGGCATCGAGGTTGAGGTTAACCTGGCGCGGGAGCAGGAGCAGTGGCGTCGAGGAGATTCGGCGGGAAACGGTCCTGGCGGGAGCGAGGTGTAGGAAGAGGCCCGCGGTGGGCCGAATTCCCCTGTGTCGGCCCACCTAGGGGAGGATGCTGGCGTGGTGACAGTGGCGGGCCAGTCTGGGCGAATTGGCCCGTCTGGGTCAGGAAGTAATTCGGCCCTCACATTGTAGGATCCGTGTGAAGCTATACTAGCCATGCCGGATTATATGTAATTTTGCCCAGCTCAGTTTTATTCCTTTTTCTTTACTCCTTTTCTACTTTACTCATTTTAGATGTCTTTTCTTGTCATATATCCTTCATAGAAATCCTCCCATACATTACAGAGGTCTCACTATCTCTCAACTCTGGGGTACCTAGGGTCACATCCCGAACATTAGTCCTCGAGGCTATGTGGGATTCGTAGAATTGTGCATAGGCTTCAAATAACATGTCTCCAGAGTTGTTACTGACATATAGTCCTTTTCATTTATCATCGACTTATGGCATCTTTAGCTCTGGTCGTAACCCCTTTGGGCTTGTCTCTTGACTTCCGGCCTGCTTTGGCTCTAGCCTTAACCGTTATGGGTAAATTCGTGGCTTCTGGCCTGCTTTGCTCTAGACTTAACACATTTGGATAATTCTTTTGGCTTACGGCCTTATTTGGCTCTGGCCTTAACCTATTTGGGTAAGTCTTTTGGCTTCTGGCCAAATTTGGCTCTGGCCTTAACCCATTTGGGTATGTCATTTGGCTTCTGGCCGGATTTGGCTCTGGCCTTAACCCATTTGAGTAAGTCTTTTGGCTTCTGGCCAAATTTCGCTCTGGCCTTAACCCATTTGGGTAACTCTTTTGGCTTATGGCCTGATTTGGCTCTGGCCTTGACCCATTTGGGTAACTCTTTTGGCTTCTGGCCTTAACCCATTTGGGGAAGTCATTTGGTTTCTGGTCGGATTTGGCTCTAGCCTTAACCCATTTGGGTAACTCTTTTGGCATCTGGCCTGACTTGGCTCTAGCCTTAACCCATTTGGGTAACTCTTTTGGCTTCTGGTCTGACTTGGCTCTGGCCTTAACCCATTTGGGTAACTCATTTGGCTTCTGGCCTGATTTGGCTCTAGCCTTAACCCATTTGGTAAGTCTTTTGGCTTCTGGCCGGATTTGGCTCTCGCCTTAACCCATTTGGGTAAGTCATTCAGCTTCTGGCCAGATTTGACTCTGGACTTAACCCATTTGGGTAACTCTTTTGGCTTCTAGCCTAATTTGGCTCTGGCCGTAACCCATTTGGGTAAGTCATTTGGCTTCTGGCCGGATTTGGCTCTGGCCTTAACCCATTTGGGTAACTCATTTGGCTTCTGGCCTAATTTGGCTCTAAACTTAACCCATTTGGGTAAGTCTTTGGGCTTCTGGCCAGATTTGGCTCTGGCCTTAACCCATTTGGGTAAGTCATTCGGCTTCTGGCCGAATTTGGCTCTGCCTTAACCCATTTGGGTAACTCTTTTGGCTTCTGGCCTGATTTGTCTCTGGCCGTAACCCATTTGGGTAAGTCATTTGCTTCTAGCTGGATTTGGCTACGGCCTTAACCCATTTGGGTAAGTCATTTGGCTTCTGGCCTGATTTGGCTCTGGCCTTTTGGATTATAATCCGAGTTATCTCACCGGGTTATACTTGTTGAGTTATATGACTCAACATTGAGACGAGTCTCCGTTTTGACTCAGATGACCCAAAACTGCTGCTGAGATACGATATGGCCTTACGATTGGCTGGCAAACCGCCATAGACTTGGATCTGAAGATATGATTTGGAGTTATGATATGATTTCGTGATATCGTGGCGTACTTCCATAGATATGGATCGGAGATATAGATCCGAGATTTGATATGATGAATTATTGATATGCTGGCACATGCCATCCAAGATATGGAACAAACTAATTTGGGGTATAAGATAACCTGGTAAGCTGAGTTAAAATCCGAGTTACCATGTAACCTGGTCAGCTGAACTAAAATCCGAGTTACCCTGTAACTGTGAAATTGAAGCAAATCCGAATTACCCTATAATTAGGCAAACTGAAGTAAAATCTGAGTTACCATGTAACTAGGTATCCTGTAATTAGGAAAACCGAGGTAAAATCCTTGTTACATTATAACCAGAAATCCTGTAATTAGGAAAACCGAGGTAAAATCCGAGTTACCATGTAACTAGTCAAGGTGAAGCAAATACCAATCCGAATTACGGATGACCTGGGAAGCTGAAAATACCAATCTGAGTTAAATTTGAGTTACCAAGTAATCTGGCTGACTGAGTCAAATCCGAGTTACACGGTAACTAGGCAAGCTAAAGTACACTTCTAGATACTAGGTAACTAGATGAACTGAGTTTAATCCGAGTTATAATGAGTCTCAAAGAATTAGTGAGTTACTTTATCATCCAAGGTAGCCAAAGGACACAAAGCAGTAGATACATACGAGATCATGGCATACCTTAAGTCTTTTCTGAGTCATTGTCCTATGCACGGAGACACCGAGTCCCCGAGATACTTTTTCCACCCTTAGGTAACTCAAATGGCATGCATGCTAGGACCCGGGTTGAGTTATCTCATCCCTGGGGTGAACAACTAGGTGATTGAAGGTGATAGTACCCAAGTGACATTCATGGGTATCTCACGTGCATGTTGGTTGAGTTACTCATTACTCACTGCATCTTTGGTGAGGAGGTTAAGTTATCTAGTTGAGTCACACCCAATGGGCCAGCTAACACTTACAGTACTATTGGTGAAGAGGTTGAGGAGGAGGATGCAGAGACCTTTGATCGATGGTGAAGCAGAGCTTGATGAAGACGTTCCCGTCCAGATGGTAACCCAACCAGCGCTTCTTATCAGCCAAACGGTGGGCGCCAAATGTCGTGGTGGTGTCATGGCATATGCCTGGTATAGGCTAAAGTTGGGGCCGATGGACGATGGAGGAATCTGGGGAGGGATGATGAAGTGAAGACCTCATATGGAAGATCTCAGAGAGACATGATATACCCAGGTTCGAGGCTCTCCTAGTGAGATAACACCTCTACTCCCACATCTAATCTCATATATCTTGTCATGCTTGTGGCTACAATGGTGCTCCTTGAGCTATACTCTTATGCCTCTCATGGAGAGAGCAGAGGAATAAGAAACCATGCTCCTAGTGAGCAGAGGGAGAGGAGCCCTCCAGGGGGCCTCCCATGTAACGCTACCCCTGGTGCTCCTTATAAAGGGGAGCCCAGGGGACAAGGTATGTCATCACAAGTACTCCTATGAGCTGTCTAGTGGGGGCTTGCCCAGTCACCTTGTCCTTTATTGAGTCACCGGTCTTATCCCTTCGGCATATTCCTTAGCATCTTTAGGAGATGCTCGGCATATTCCTTAGCATTTGCCAAGATACCTGGCATATTCCTTAGCATCTTGGACCAAAGGGGCCAGTTTGAGCCTGGGGCATCCCACGACTGGCACCTGACGTAGACTTGACTTGACTTGGAGGTACGTCAATGTAGAGGTCGATGGTGGGTCCGGATATGAGCAAAGTGACATCCGGGACGAAGTAATTCGGCCCGGGGAAGTGAAATTCGGCCAAGGGAGGAAATAACCCAACCCAGGGGAGGAATGGGGCCCACCTGGGTGGTGAACAGTGCCCAGCTGGATTACTTCCCTCCCAGCCGGATTATGAAGTAATTCGTCCTAGGCAGATGTGGTTTTGAGGGTCTAGTCGGAATACTTGACGAGGCCCAGCCGGGTTGAGGTAGATCCGGCCTGGGGTGGCCCAGCCGGTTTCCATGTCGGCCCGGACGGGGCAACAGCTGGAAGGAGAGGAGGCCCTGCGGTGGGCCAAGGTAACCGGTTACGGCCCACCCGGGTTGCCCCTGCTGCTTCGGGCGATGCGGTGGAAGTCCCGCGGAGGGCCGTGCTGGCTCCTTGCCTGCCCACCCGGGTGACGAGGAGGAACAACGCAGGCAAGCTGGCGATCTTGGCAGGATGGCGTGGCGTCGAGGTTGAGGTTGACCCGGCGCAGGAGCAGGATCGGTGGGGTCGGGGAGATTCGGCAGGAAACGGTCCTGGCGGGAGCAAGGTGTAGGAAGAGGCCCGCGGTGGGCCGAATTCCCTTGTGTCGGCTCACCCGGGGGAGGATGCTGGCGTCGTGACGGTGGCGGGCCAGTCTAGGCGAATTGGCCCGTCTGGGTCAGGCAGTAATTCGGCCCTCACAGGGCAGGATCCGTCTGAAGCTATACTAGCCAGGACGGATTATATGTAATTCGGCCCAGCTCAGTTTTATTCCTTTTTCTTTACTCCTTTTCTTCTTTAATCATTTTCAATGTCTTTTCTCTTCATATATTCTTCATAGAAATCCTCCCATGCATTACAGAGGTCTCACTATCCCTCAACTCTACGGTACCTAGGGTCACATCCCCAACACGAATCTTGTAGACTTCGAATATCCACACACCTAGAGCCGGGTTAAGTTCCAATTGGCCCGGATTTTGTAGATTTCGAATATCCACACACCTAGAGCCGGGTTAAGTTCCACTTGGTCCGGATCTTGTAGATTTCGAATATCCACACACCTAGAGCCGGGTTAAGTTCCACTTGGACCGGATCCTGTAGACTTCGAATATCCTCCAACCTAGAGCCGGGTTAAGTTCCACTTGGCCCGGATCTTGTAGACTTCGAATTACTTTTTACTTTGCCTTTGAACTTGACATTGCCTTGCTTATTTCAGATTACCACTAACTGCCGATCTACTGAGTTCCAGCGCCTGCTGGACTCCTATAAAGACGTTCGCGCGTGTTATGGCAAACTCCTAGAGGAGCACCAGAAGAAGGGTAATGTTTCTTACTTAGACTTGTCCTTCTTCCATTTTTGTTCATTCAAGTTATTTGTGATCCGTATTAATTTGTTATCCGAACCATGCAGCCGAGGTTGAAGCTGAGAATATCATCATGCGGAAGAATCTGGCTGAGATCAAAGGTACCTTATCTCGTTCACCCCATCATTGTGCATTATTTTCTTCACCCGGTGAATATTTATACTCCGGCTCTTGCGGATTAATCCACTGTTGCAGTTTCTCTTGAAGACAGCATTCCTATGCCTGATATGATGACCCATTTCCTCGAACAAACAGGGAAACATGAGGCTGAACTGAAGCAGAAGGACGAGGAGATAGCTCGGCTGCAGCTCCAGGACTATAGCACCCCGCTAAAACCACTACTAGAAAATCGCTGTGTTTTTGTGCATTGCATCATCATGCCCACATGCTCATGTCATCATGCCACATTGCATTTCAGCATCGTCATGTCATCATGCATATGTTTTGTCTAAAACTATTTTCTAAAAGCCTAGTTTTGTTTTCTAAAATATCCCCCGTCTTTATTCAAATCAAAACCCCAGTCTTTCTCGGACCTTTTATTTGTCTGAAAACTATTTACAAAAGTCTATTTAAAAATAAAATAAAAGTTTATGTTATTTTTGGGAGGCAGCCAGCCAGGCCCAAAAGCCCAGCCGGCCACCTCCAGACTAAACCCTATCTAAAATGCCCCTAAGCCAACCCTATCTACCCAGCCCCGCCGCCAGCCGCTTCCTCCACCCCTCCACCTCACCCCGTCCAATCACAAACCACTACCTCACCAGCCCCACCTCACCCCGTCCAATCACAAACCACTACCTCACCAGCCCCCTCCCTATTTTTCCCTCCACCGCACCCACTCCCCGCCTCTCTTTCTGTGTCGCACGCCCACCTGCGCCCAAACTTCCGCTGGCCGCTCCATCCCCTGACCGACCAAACCCACCCGCGCGGGCCCCACCCCACCGACAGCCCGCACTCTCTCTCTATCCCCAACCTCTCATTTATCTCCACCTACCCCAACACAGTAACCCCGCCTCGTCTGCCTCCGCTCGCCATCGCCGCCCCAGGCGCGCCCTCCCCCAAGCCCGAGGCCGCCATCCCCTCTTCCCTGCGGTCGCCTCCCTCCGCCGCGCCCCATCCCAGGCCTGGCCCCTGGCCACGACCTCGCCGCCGCCACTGGTCCGCCTCTCTGTCTGGCCGCTGCCCATGAGCTCCTCTTCCTCCCTGTCACCGGCGCCTCACCCTCTGTCGCTGCTAGCGACCCGCGCAGGCCCAGCTCCCCTCCGGCCGGCCTCTGCCTCCTTCCTCGCCTCCAGCTGCGCCAGCACCACCGCTCGCGCGCTCGACTCCGGCCTTCCTCTCGTCCCCGATGCCTCCCCGAGCTCCCCCGGCTCCGCCCCTCTGCGTGGCCTTCTCCTCGTCCCAGCAGGCCCGCCTCCTCCCTCTCAGGTGTGCGCCGCCAGTGCTCGAGCTCGCCCAGGCGTTGTCCCATACGCCCTCGTCTTCGCCCCTTCCTCGCGGCCCTAGTATCTCCCGGCAGCGTCACCTCCTCGAGCCGCCGTCGACCCAGACCCCTCCCTGTAGCGCCGGCTCTGAGCGCCTGGTACTCTCGTTCGAGCTCTGCTTGCACGTTCCCTGGCACCGCCCTTTTCATCTCTGTACTGTCCCGCGAGCCGCCGCAAGCGGGCCCTGCAGCGATGCCCTATGTTTTCTGCCCGTGTGTGGCCATGTTGCAGGCTCGGGTGTCGCTGGTTTTGGCAGTTGTTGTGGTGTCAAGATGGGAACCACCAAGTTCGTCACCGCCCTTACCCCGTCGACAAGTTGTTCGCAAAGGACCAAGACTGGCTATAGAGCCTCGGCACGCCAAGACCTCCCACAGAACCCCGAAGCCTCGATCCGATGTCGAGACGACAAAGTGAAGACATCGCCGAGTCCTTCCGATGACCGCAAGACCGTCCCTAGAGACGATGACCCAAAGATCCCCTCGTCGGAACGCCAAGTACTTCTTCTCGGAGCCGAACCCGAAGGTCATCGTGGTGGAACACCAAGGACTCCTACACGGATCCTATGACCGAAGGCCAACTAAACAGAGCGACAAGGTCTCCTTCCGGGACAACGAAGACCGTCCCGATCCCGGCGCCGAGATCCGAGTCCGACAACGACAATCGAAGATGTCGGATCACCAAGATCACCTCCAGGGACATCGAATTTGCCTTCATGGACAACAAGATCGCCGGCAGGGAACCGAAGGACGCCGCCCTCAAGATCTTCTTCCCGAGACCAAGATCTCCTTCCTAGATGTGATGCCCGAGAACCCGAATGCCAAGGTCGCTGACACGGAACGCCAAGTTCTTCATCCTGAATGCCAAGACCGACCCGATATGCGGACCCGACAAGATCTTCGCGACGACAAGATCGGCACCGACCAGGTGAATCCGATGCGCCCCCTGATGCCAAACCAAGTCCTTCTTCTCAGAATGCCAAGCTCCCCTTCCGTTGTCCGAGAACGATCCCGTCGAACCGAACCCCCGATCTCGTCGGACCCTGAGACCGAACCCCGAACCCCCCGGAACCCAAGATCTTCCAAACCCGATGTGTGACCCTAAGCCTCTATTTTTTTATAATAATATGGCATATACTTGTCACATCATTAAATCATCATGCTTGCATACATGTCATCTGGTGGGTTGGGTTAAATAGTTGATTCACCTGAATTAAATATGGAGTCTATATGCGGACTATTCTAGTCTTATTTCGGACTCCATTTAAATTTGTGTAGCAAACCGATACCATGTTTTGCCTTGTTAAGACAACATTTAAATTGCGGGGTATATAAATAACTGGAATCTATTAATTGATTATCGGGACCCCGGTTCCGCTTAATATTGCCTAATTGCACCGCATCTGTGCCATGCCATGCATCATATCATAAGAATGCCGGATCTTCTGCCGTAGTATTAAATATTACATCCGTTCTTCTAGTGTTTGCTTCTTCGCGGATTAGGCCGATGAGTTGATGCGAGTATCGACAAGTTCTCCCGATATGATCCTTCAGCAGTGTTTCCCAGGCGAGCAATCTCTCCCTTTCTACCTATTTTGCATTTATAGTCTTTACTTCCTCTTGTTGATCTATTGCTACCCGTATTGCGATGCTTTAGTCTCCGTGCACAATTTATATTCCTTGCAGCCTCTATATTTCCTTGGACACATCGCATTGCCTGTGGCTTAATAGATAGTCGGCCTTGCGAGTCGTAGTTGCTGGCTCAGGTGCTGCTTCGTGTCGGTGTCGTTCCACTATTGATGGAAGGTTGGCACATGCTTAATGGTGGAGATGCTTAATGGTGGAGATGATCATGACTTTAAATACAACTATTAAATTGCTGGGATAACTAATGCAGAGGCATCGGTGGGCAATAGATGTTATTTGGCTCTTCCACGCTCACTTGTGTCCCGTAGGACCGCGAGTACTTGATACCTGTTCCTTGACTATTCGCACTACCACATATGGGAGACTCTATGAATCCCCCTTAGCCAGAGCTTGATTCATTTCTTATTTCTTAGGGCCACAAACTAGTTTGGGGTTTTATTACTATCCTATACTTATGCCATGCTTTACTGCTTTATTTATGATTGTGTGTGGAGCACCTGTACTGTTTTGGATCGTGGCACGATTTCGCGGTATCGACAAGCCTAGTCACACTTTCGGGTTCCCAGTCGTTTACAGCCGTTCTCGCAAACCCTGGGTCCGTTCCGGAGCCGGCCAACTTCGTTGCGAGTAGCTTAGTGGGGTGGCCCCCTGAAATATTTTATGAATCCTGTGATTGCTTTGTCGTGAAAGCCTCGTTGGGTTTTGATTTGGTTTTTTCGAGGTTGATCGTGTGTGTGTTGCTATTTGTGCACCCCTGCAGGGTAAATCTTTCTGAATGCCGTGTCCGCGGTTATGGATGACTTGGAGCACAGTATCTCGATCATAGAGAAGCATAACCAAAGTAGTGTTATAATTTTGACTTAATCTGTGACTAGTAATCAGCTCCACTACAATGGAATGGATAATAAAAGTGCCAACAACTGATGGAACTGGGGTGTATCGTGTCATATTATACCTGCCTAGTAAGTATTGCGACTCCAATGTAATGAAATAAAAGTGCCAACAACTACTGGGTTTGGGATGTCTCATACTAATTGTCTCTGACTAGTAAGTACTGCAACTACAACTGAATGGTTAACTAAAACTGCCCACTACTTAGGATATCAGGATGACTCATGCTATCTATATCTCACTAGTAAGTGCTCCAACTATAATGGAATAAATAAAACTGCCAACTATGTGAGTTCCTCGGTTTGACTTCCTCGTTTGGTATCGAGGGGGAAATGCTAGGATGGGTATGTTTGGTGTTAGTATCAGGTTGAATCCGAATAGGTCTTCCTTATCCCTCTCTAATAGTCGCCAGTTTTACTGAGTCTCTATAGGTTGTTTAGTGCTGCTGCGCTGCCGCTTCAGTCCACCATACCTATGTAGGCGAGAGCCGCCGAATTCTAGCCTTGCCGTGTACTGGCCTCAGTACTGATGCTCCTCTTTTTCCTTTGCCCTTTGTTGACACCCCTTTTGTTTAGCAGGTTTGAGATCGACGTCGTTAGCAGGGTTACCCTTCCGGCTTGGCCTGGGCAGGGTTATGGACGCCATTGGTTATTCTTCAGGGCTCTTAACCCCATTGGCATCTTATCCGTACTTGGATGTTGTATCGTTTCAAGGTGATTTGGATCTTTGTATTGTATATATATGTTCTGTGGGTTCCATCGTGAACTATTGTGTAATGGTATTACTTCGTTTTCCACCCGCACGCAAGTGCCTGGTGGGCATCTTTGAATCGTTTCCATGCGGGTTTGGCGGGAATCACTAAAACTTGCATAGGGACGATTCGAGGGTGTTACAGAGTGGTATCAGAGCTCAGCAGTTATGATAGCCCACTTGTCCAGCCTGTAGGATAACCTAGCTAATGGCCGATGTAGAGTGTCAAAACTATTTTTGCAAAATCGGTTGGATAGATCTGATTAGGTCTGCTTTTACTCCTTATCCCTCTGCTATTCTCCTCTTACCTCTGCGTGTTTTAAATCTGCTCTCTTACCTTTCTTCAAGTCCAGGACTTCGCTTCCGTCGTACCTTCAGGGTTTCTCTTCCTCCTTTGGCAACGGTGTTTCTACCTCCGGACTTCATGCTATCTGAGTGATCCTTTATCTGTGGTACCATTCTTTGTTCCTTGTTTGTGCCTTCCGGTGTTTTCTGACGCGACAACATCATCTACGCCAGATCCGATGTGGACCCTGCATCACTCCTTTGTTCTGAACCTCGATTGTCGAGATCTTCAGTCTGATTCCGAGAATGGTTGCACGCTTTTCTACTGATTGTGCGGAGTAATAGTTTGGGTGCGTGATGGATTGGCCCCCATGCCGACTACTCACTCTATTTGCTCGTGTACATTGAAGTGGATGGGAATGCATCGTTTCTCTCTTTCTATCGAAGTTAGAGGTGGCTTTATTTGTGGATACCTTTACCTTCGTCCTTTGTTTCCCGGAGTGTTCTCTCGACGATCATGGACAATGACCTCTTGTTTGTGGTGTCGCGAGCATCTACACAAAGCGAGAAGATTCAGATCGCCGACCTTCTTCCCGGTACCACGAGGCGGATCTCGAGGGCGAGATCCCTTGTTAGTGGTGTCGAATTGTAGCACCCCGCTAAAACCACTACTAGAAAATCACTGTGTTTTTGTGCATTGCATCATCATGACCACATGCTCATGTCATCATGCCACATCGCATTTGAGCATCGTCATGTCATCATGCATATGTTTTGTCTAAAACTATTTTCTAAAAGCCTAGTTTTGTTTTCTAAAATATCCCCCGTCTTTATTCAAATCAAAACCCCAGTCTTTCTCGGACCTTTTATTTGTCTAAAAACTATTTACAAAAGTCTATTTAAAAATAAAATAAAGGTTTATGTTATTTTTGGGAGGCAGCCAGCCAGGCCCAAAAGCCCAGCCGACCGCCTCCAGACCAAACCCTATCTAAAACGCCCCTAAGCCAACCCTATCTACCTAGCCCCGCCGCCAGCCACTTCCTCCACCCCTCCACCTCACCCCGTCCAATCACAAACCGCCACCTCACCAGCCCCCTCCCTATTTTTCCCTCCACCGCACCCACTCCCCGCCTCTCTTTCCGCGTCGCACGCCCACCTGCGCCCAAACTTCCGTTAGCCGCTCCATCCCCTGACCGACCAAACCCACCCACGTGGGCCCCACCCCACCGGCAGCCCGCCCTCTCTCTCTCTATCCCCAACCTCTCGTTTATCTCCACCTACCCCAACGCGATAACCCCGCCTCATCCACCTCCGCCCCAGGCACGCCCTCCCCCGAGCCCAAGGCCGCCATCCCCTCTTCCCTGCGGCCGCCGCCCTCCGTCGCGCCCCATCCTAGGCCCGGCCCGTGGCCACGACCTCGCCGTTGCCACCGGTCCGTCTCTCTGTCTGGCCGCTGCCCATGAGCTCCTCTTCCTCCCTGTCGCCGGCACCTCACCCTCTATCGCCGCTAGCAACCCGTGCAGGCCCAGCTCCCCTCCGGCTGGCCTCTGCCTCCTTCCTCGCGTCCAGCTGCGCCAGCACCACCGCTCGCATGCCCGACTCCGGCCTTCCTCTCATCCCCGATGCCTCGCCGAGCTCCCCTGGCTCCGCCCCTCTGCGTGGCCTTCCCCTCGTCCTAGCAGGCCCGCCTCAGGCGCGCGCCGCCAGCGCTCGAGCTCGCCCAGGCGCTGTCCCATGCGCCCTCATATTCACCCCTTCCTCGTGGCCCTAGTATCTCGCGGCAGTGTCGCCTCCTCGAGCCGCTGTCGATCCAGACCCCTCCCTGCAGCGCCGGCTCTGAGCGCCTAGTCCTCTCGTTCGAGCTCTGCTCGCACGTTCCCTGGCACCGCCCTTTTCATCTTTGTACTGTCCTGCGAGCCGCCGCGAGCAGGCCCTGCAGTGATGCCCTATGTTTTCTGCCCGTGTGTGGCCATGTTGCAGGCTCGGGTGCCACTAGTTTTGGCAGCTGTTGTGGTGTCAAGATGGGAACTACCAAGTTCTTCACCGCCCTTACCCTGTCGACAAGTTCTTCGCAAAGGACCAAGACCGGCTATCGAGCCTCAGCACGCCAAGACCTCCCACGGAACCCCGAAGCCTCGATCCGATGTCGAGACGGTAAAGTGAAGACATCGCCGAGTCCTTCCGATGACCGCAAGACCGTCCCTGGAGACGATGACCCAAAGATCCCCTCGTCCGAACGCCAAGTACTTCTTCTCGGAGCCGAACCCGAAGGTCGTCGTGGTGGAACACCAAGGACTCCTACATGGATCCGATGACCGAAGGCCAACTACACAGAGCGACAAGGTCTCCTTCCGGGACACCGAAGACCGTCCCGATCCTGGCGCTGAGATCCGAGTCTGACAACGACAACCAAGACATCGCCAAGATCACCTCCACGGAACACCGAGTTCGCCTTCAGGGACAACAAGATCGCCGACAGGGAATTGAAGGATGCCGCCCTGAAGATCTTCTTCTCGAGACCAAGATCTCCTTCCCGGATGCGATGCCCGAGAACCCGGATGCCAAGGTCGCTGACACAGAACGCCAAGTTCTTCATCCCGAACGCCAAGACTGACCCGATATGCGGACCCGACAAGATCTTCACGACGACAAGATCGGCACCGACCAGGCAAATCCGATGCGCCCCCTAACGCCAAACCAAGTCCTTCTTCCCGGAACGCCAAGCTCTCCTTCCGTCGTCTGAGAACGATCCCGTTGAACCGAACCCCCGATCTCATCGGACCCTGAGACCAAACCCTGAACCCCCCGGAACCCAAGATCTTCCGAACCCGATGTGTGACCCTAAGCCTCTACTTTTTATAATAATATGACATATACCTGTCGCATCATTAAATCATCATGCTTGCATACATGTCATCTGGTAGGTTGGGTTAAATAGTCGATTCACCTAAATTAAATATGGAGTCTATATGCGGGCTATTCTAGTCTTATTCCGGACTCCATTTAAATTTGTGTAGCAAATCGATACCATGTTTTGCCTTGTTAAGACAACATTTAAATTGCTGGGTATCTAAATAACTGGAATCTATTAATTGATTGTCGGGACCCCGGTTCCGCTTAATATTGCCTAATTGCACCGCATCTGTGCCATGCCATGCATCATATCATAAGCATGCCAGATCTTCTGCCGTAGTATTAAATATTGCATTCGGTGTTTCTTCTAGTGTTTGCTTCTTCGCGGATTAGGCCGATGAGTTGATGCAAGTATCGACAAGTTCTCCGGATATGATCCTTCAGCAGTGTTTCCCAGGCGAGCAATCTCCCCCTTTCTACCTATTTTGCATTTAGTCTTTACTTCCTCCTGTTGATCTATTGCTACCCGTATTGCGATGCTTTAGTTTCCGTGCACCATTTATATTCCTTGCAGCCTCCATATTGCCTTGGACACATCCTATTGCCTGTGGCTTGATAGATAGTCGGCCTTGCGAGTCATAGTTGCTGGCTCAGGTGCTGCTTCGTGTCGTTGTCGTTCCACTTTTGATGGAAGGTTGGCACATGCTTAATGGTGGAGATGCTTAATGGTGGAGATGATCATGACTTTAAATACAACTATTAAATTGCTGAGATAACTAATGTAGAGGCATCGGTGGGCAATAGATGTTATTTGTCTCTTCCATGCTCACTTGTGTCCCGTAGGACCCCGAGTACTTGATACCTGTTCCTTGACTATTTGCACTATCCACATACAGGGGACTCTATGAATCCCCCTTAGCCAGAGCTTGATTCATTTCTTATTTCTTGGGGCCACAAACTAGTTTGGGGTTTTATTACTATCCTGTACTTATGCCATGCTTTACTGCTTTATTTACAATTGTGCGTGGAGCACCTGTAGTGTTTTGGAACGCGGCACGATTTCGCGGTATCGACAAGCCCAGTCACACTTTCGGGTTCCCAGTCGTTTATAGCCGTTCTCGCAAACCCTGGGTCCATTCCGGAGCCGGCCAACTTTGTTACGGGGTGGCCCCCTGAAATATTTTATGAATCCTGTGATTGCCTTGTCGTGAAAGCCTCGTTGGGTTTTGATTTCGTTTTTCCGAGGTTGATCATGTGTGTGTTGCTATTTGTGCACCCCTGCAGGGTAAATCTTTCTGAAAGCCGTGTCCGCGGTTATGGACGACTTGGAGCACATTATCTCGATCATAGACAAGCATAACTAAAGTAGTGTTATAAATTTCACTTAATATGTGACTAGTAATCAGCTCCACTACAACGGAATGGATAATAAAAGTGCCAACAACTGATGGAACTGGGGTGTATCGTGTCATATTATACCTGCCTAGTAAGTATCTTTGAAGTGGCTCTATGAGCCAGGGTTTTATCCCGGACAGAACTAGTCTGTTGTATCTTTCCACTTGCCTGTTCGATGCGGGGTGGGCGACTGAGGCGACATCTAGCCTGATCTTCTTTTCTCGGTAGAACCTTGCAAACACTCCTTCAGCAAAGTTAGTGCCATTGTCAGTTATGATACTATGGGGATAGCCATATCTCAGGATTATATCCTCGAGGAATTTGACTCCTGTTGCCCCATCACATTTCTTAATTGGCTTTACTTTAATCCACTTGGTAAATTTGTCCACCATGACTAGGATATGGGTCATTCCTCCTTTAGCCGGCTTAAATGGTCCTACCATATCTAGGCACCATACAGCAAATGGCCAAGTGATGGGGATAGTTTTGAGTTCTGACATTGGCAAGTGAGTTTTGGTGGCGTATCTCTGGCAACCATTGCATTTCCTCACCAAATCCTCTGCTTGCTCCAAAGCACTTGGCTAGTAAAATCCATGCCGGAAAGCTTTCGCCACTAATGCTCTTGAGGAGGCATGGTGGCCACATTCTCCTTGGTGAATATCCCGGAGTATGTCAAGTCCTTCCTCTGGGTCAACACACCGCTGCAGCACTGTATATAATTCGGCGTTAATAATAGTATAGGAATTTGCTCTCCTTTGGATCTGCATTGAGAGTATCTCATCATCCGGCAAAACTCCTTCTTTCAGGAAGTCAAATATTGGCTTGGCCAAGCTGGTATAGCCCGGACGGGAAATGGTTCTTCGTCAATTTCCATCGCATCCAACAACATAACTCCTGCTGGATCTGGCTGAACAGTCCTCGGGTTTACTGAGACAGTCCCCGGGTTTGCCGAAGTAGTCCCCGGGTGTGCTGAGGTGCCTCCCCAATCAATTTCCTTTGGCGTAGCTTCTGACCCGGAGAGAGCCGGGATATAGATAGACTCGGATTCTGGCAATGGGGTAATAGATGGTTTTCTTAAGTGCTCTAAAGCAACATTTGGCGGGATTGGTTGCCGAGATGAGCCCAACTTGGACAACGTGTCGGCCGCCTCATTTTCAATCTGAGGTATGTGGTGAAATTCACACCCCTCGAAGAATCCGCTTATCTTCTGCACATGAAATCTGTACAAGGCCATGTTGGCCTCCAAAGCATCCCAGTTACCAGACACTTGTTGCACCACCAAATTCGAGTCTCCAAAACACTGTATTCGATGTATACCCACTTATTTTGCCACTTTGAGGCCATGGACTAGTGCCTCATATTCTGCGACATTATTTGAGGTTGTGAAGTGGATCTGGAGGACGTACTTTAGTTGGTCTTTCTTGGGCGAAGTAAGTACTACTCCGGTGCCCAGTCCTTCTTTCAGTTTTGATCCATCGAAGTGCATCCACCAGTAATTGGAGTCCGACAGAGGTGGTTCGTATTGCATTTCGGCCCAGTCCACAAAGAAATCCGCCACAACCTGCGATTTGCTAGCATCTCTTCTGTCAAACTGTGGTGCATATGGGGCTAGCTCAATTGCCCACTCTGCTATCCGCCCGCTTGCATCTTTGTTATTCATAATCTCCAATGTGGGTGCCTCACATATCACCTTTATGGGGTGTTCCTCAAAATAATGTTTGAGTTTCTTGGCCGACATATACACGCCGTACGCCATCTTCTGGTAGTGAGGGTAATTCTGTTTCGACGCAGATAATACCTCGCTCAGATAATACACTGGCCTTTGCACTGACTTTCCTTCTTCTTCGCGTTCCACTACAATTACTACACTTACAACTCGGTTGGTCGCGGCTACATAGAGCAACATTGGCTCCTTGGGCATTGGTGCGACTAGGATTGGTGCGGTGGACAACATCTTTTTTAATTCTCGAAACACGCTATCCGCTTGTGGCATCCATTTGAATTTGTCTACCTTTTTCTTTAGCTGGTAGAGGGGCAATGCCTTCTCTCCCAACCGGCATACGAACCGGCTTAACGATGCCAGGCAACCAGTGAACTTCTACACATCGTTAAGGCATTTTGGCAATTCCATTCTCTCTATAGCCCGGATTTTCGTCGGGTTAGCTTTGATACCTCGGCTGGACACCAGGAAACCGAGTAATTTTCCTGCGGGCACACCAAAAGTGCATTTTTCCGGGTTAAGCTTCATTCGGAACCGTCTCAAGTTCGCGAATGTCTGTCAGATATCATCAAGGAGCGTATTGCTTTCCTTGTTTCTTATCACCACATCATCCACATATAGTTGCGCATTTCGACCTATTTGGTCATGTAGACATTTTTGCATGCATCGTTGGTATGTTGCTCCAGCATTACGTAATCCAAACGGCATAGTGCGATAGCAATAAGCCCCGTACTGGGTAATAAACGCAGTCTTTATTTGATCATCCGGGTTTAGGGGTATCTGGTGGAAACCAGAGTACGCATCAATGAACGACAATAGTTCACATCCTGCAGTTGAGTCTATGACTTGGTCTATTCTAGGGAGTGGGAATGGATCTTTAGGACACGCCTTATTCAGGTTCGTGTAATCAATGCACATGCGCCAAACCACGGCCACGTTCGGGTCATCTTTCTTCTTTTCCACCAGCACCGGATTAGAGAGCCAATCCGGATATAATACTTCCATGATAAATCTGGCTGCAAGGAGCCTAGCTATCTCATCCCCAATGACTTTTCTTCTATCCTCGGCAAAACGTTGGAGAGGTTGCTTCACCGGGTTTGCTCTGGGAACTGATCATCAATTGGTACTTTCTTGGTATCCTTTGTTGCTTGAAACGACACACTCCCATGCGGATTGGTCAGGACCGGCATATGTTGCTGCACGGACTGAGCCAATGCCGCCACTTCCATGATTCTCCTTTTCTCCTGAGTTATCATGAGTGACTCAGCCAGGTTAGATCCGGCAGAGGCGCACTCAATCGAACGCCTGAAGTCCCCTTACACAGTTATCACTCCCCTAGGTCCGAGTAGTTTCATATTTAAGTAGCTGATGTGAGTACTTGCCATGAATTTGTTCAGCGCTAGCCTACCGAGTAACGCGTGATAAGAGATCTCTAGATTCACCACTTCGAACTCTAAATTACCGGTCCAGCAATTGTCCCTTGTACCGAATAGAACGTCAACCCGGACCTTACCAATTGGCTCGCAGGAAATACCAGGCACAATGCCATGAAAGGTGGTCCTCATGGCTTGCAGCATATTCTCTGATATGCCCAACATATGCATGGTGTCCTTGTAAATGATGTTAATGCAACTGTCATTGTCTATCAGCACCTTGGAGAACCTCACATTAAGGTTCGGTCCGATGAATATCGGATCTAGAACCAGTGTGTAAGTCCCCGGGCTTGTCATGAGCTTCGGGTGATCCTTGATACTCCACGTAATGTCTTGATCTGACCAAGGCATGTATCTTACCATTGCTGGCATTCCTGCGTTTACCTCCATATGCCGGCACTGCAAGATTTTCCGGTCAGTCTCTTCTATGGTAAACACACAGTAACTTTGGTGATGCTCACTGTACTCGTTTCGTCCCTCGTTCATGTTGTAACCTTGGCCTTGTTGCTGGTTATTTTCCACTTGATGCACAGGATCCCTCCTTTCCTGATTTTCGTGCCTCGGCGGAGGTGGTGGCAACATTAGTTGCTGTCCATTCCCCCCCGCACTACTAGAGAAAGGCTTATGGATAGATTTATTATCAGTGGAGCATTGTTTTGAATATGCTCCACTGATAATTATCAGTGGCGCATTTAAAAATATGCTCCACTGATATTATTTATAACCAATGGCACATATCACAAATAATGCGCCACTGATAATATGGGCCCGGCACTCTGGAGGCATGTGGACCAAATATCAATGGCGCATATATCCATATGCGCCATTGATATATTATTACCAGTGGCGCATATGCAATATGCGCCATTGATATTGTCATCACCAATGGCGCATATGGTAGTGAATGCGCCACTGGTAGCTATGTGGGCCCCACCTGGACCCCACCACTCTGAAAGGTGGCAGGAATATCAATGGCGCATTTAGGATATGCGCCACTAATACTTGGTCTTCCAATTGCGCATATAGTACTAAATGCGCCACTCATAAGTCCTGGGCCCACCACCTGAAAATATACTAGATATTTAGGAACATATATTTACAAGTATTTACAAAATATATTTAGGAACATATATTTACAAAATATACTAGATATTAATGACAAGTATTTAGGAACATATTAAAAAAATAATATTAAACTTAATTACTTCCACAAGTATTTAGGAAAATATTTTGTAAAATATTAAAAAATTGGAAAAAAATTGAGAGAGCCAGGAATCAAACCTGGCTGCTCCAACAACAGCAGATGCAGCACAGCGTCGACCACTGTAGTAGCCTTGTGTAGTTGACACATATCAGGGCATCGTGGTTTTTGGCTAAGTGGCAAATACCAATGGCGCATATTGGGAAATATGCGCCACGGATATTTGACACTTAGCCAAATAAACTGTCAGCCTCGCTCTCTCCCTTTCTTCTCTCTCACACAGAGAATCCCCAACCTATCCCCGCCGCGATCGAGCCCCTTGCCGCGGCCCGCCACTAGAGGAGTCACCCTACCGCCCCCATCGTCGGTGAGCCTCCCCAACCCCTCCCCCTCCCTTCCACTGATCCCCGTGTCTCTGCCACTAGGAGCGCCGCCCCATTCCCGTGGAGCAAGCAGGAGGAGGAGCACCAGGAGCGCTGCCCCGTCCCTGTGGCGCCACTAGGAGGAGGTGTGCCTCCCCCTCCCCGTCGAGCACCAGGAGCCTCCCCTCCCCGTCGAGCACCAAGTGCTGCCCCTCCCCCGTCGAGCACTAGGCATCACCCCCTCCCCCATCAGGCAGAAGGAGGACGCGTGCGAAACTGTCCACACCTCTACTCCGTCATCGGCCACCTCAGGTTGAGCTCTCCCTCCCCTCTCCCATCTCACTAAATTTGCTCTAGGGTTTGCTCTAGGGTTCTAGGGTTTGATCTCAGAGATAGGTTGATTTTAGGGTTTCTAGAGTGTTCTAGAAGGTTAGTGAATTAGGGTTAGATGGTGTGGGTGTGTCCTATCCTTGACCAACATATAGATGCATCTTGTATTGTACATTCCCTCTGCAAGTGTATTCTAGTTACATGCTATGAAATATGATTGTGTATTGTATACCTGTGATTAAAAAGATATAATATGTCTGCATTATTAAGTGCAAAAAACACATCATTCGACTATTATGTTTGCCTTCCTATGACTGGTGGTATATGCAGGAGGGCACTTTCACATTAGGCACTGTGCGCGGTTCCCTCAAAATAGACTAACTTGTTAATAATCTCATATAAGCTAAATTTTCTTTTATGTTGGTACATCTCATGGGAGAGGCTAGGGGCCTTACCAGCGGTACTGCATGATATAGTACTTATATAGGACTTATATGCCTTGTGTATAGAGATGCCGTGCTACGTGGTGTTCAGAGGGAGGGTCCCAGGAGTCTACGACGAGTGGGAGGATTATCATAAGCAAGTGAACAAGTTCAGTGGCAACAGATACAAAGGGTACCCGACGAGAGAGCATGCAGAATCTAGGTGGAGGAACCACCTCCTTGGAGAGCAGAGAGACAGGAACCAGATGAAGACCTTAATGATCGTGCTCCCCGTCTTGCTCATCACCGCCATTGCGGTTGTACTCTACCTGGTCCTTTAGTAGTTTAGGACTTGGCTAATGATCATGTTGATAAACTTGTTGTAATGTGTAATGTATGAGAAGATGAGATCAATTTGTTCTAGACTTGTATAATATTCGGGCACTTGTCACTATGTCGGGTTCTAATTGATGTGATGATTTATAATTCTCGTGGTATTATTATCTCTGTTTTTACACTGTTGTGTATCTGTATAAATACCTGTATATGTACCTGTATAAATACCTGAGAGCCCTATATTGTGTATACCTGTACAAAACATCAGTGGCGCATATTTTATTAATCCAGTGGCGCATCTAGTATTAGTGGCGCATTTGGCTATATGCGCCACTGGTAAAATATCAATGGCGCATATCTTAGGTGCACCACTGGTGGGCCTATTATCGATGGCGCATATTGTATATGCGCCATTGATATCTAATTATCAGTGCCGCAACACTAGTGGCGTATTCCATATGCGCCATTGATAGCAAAAAATATGCTCCACTGATAAGCAATTTTCCACTAGTGCCATTAGTAACGGCTACCGAGGTGCTTCACTCCGATGTACTTTGTTCCGAGGTGCCTGAGCATTCCCCGAACTACCCTGTTCTAGCTTCCTCATCCACTCGCACCGCCGGGTCATATGATTCACTGGACTATTTGGACTTGGTGTATGAAATTTGCAAGGTTGATCCAGCATAGACTCGAACATGTACCTCGGACGATCTTTTCGCTCCTACCATTGCTTTTTCTGCTCCGGGGTCCAAGGCTTTTTATCCTCGCTTTTCTGTTGCCAGTTTTTCCCTCCAGTTTTCTGGCGCTGGATGGCGCCGGCACTGGGCTGATCCTGGTCCACTGCTACTACTTGCTGCGAATTATATCGATAATCCGGACGCTCGTCCCTTCTTTTTCCTCGGAAATCGTTTCTCCTTGATGATCCGGATCCATCTCGGTTGTAATACTCCTCGCTTGCCTCACTTGACATTAGCCGGGGTTGCGTTGGATCTCCCAAGGCGTACGAATCTGCGATCTGGATTGTCTCAGCCAAAGTGGTTGGCATATCTCGTTGCAGCCTTTGCCACAACATACTTCCATATCTACAGCCCTGGGCGAACCACGCAATTGCTTGTGATTCAATTACCCCTTCGCATGAGTTGTGCACGTTGCACCACCGAGTCAAGAAATCTCGGTCTGGCTCATTCGGTCTCTGCCGGCATAACGCTAGAGTTTGTGGCCTGTTGGGCCTCTTGTAGGTGCTTGAGAAATTGCTAATGAATAACTACTCAAAGTCCAGGAAGTAATTGATACTCCCTGGTGGCAAGTTGTTTAGCCCAACTCTCGCTGGTCCTTCCAACATTTGAGGTACATACCTCACTGGCCATGTCAAATTTCTAGTTGCAATTTTGACTGTTGTTGCATAATCAATAAGCCAATCCACGGGTCTGGTGCTACCATCATAGGTCCTGGTTCCTCTGGCCAATTGAAAGTTCGATACTGGTGGCTCCTTCATGATTTGGGGCCCAAAGCATGCCGGACCAGGAGGACTTTGTACCTCGATTAGCTCCGACCTATAAATTCTATCGACCTTCAGCCTCGCATCATCTGGCTACAAGGTCCTGCTTCCTAGCCTGGACCTAATTATGTGGTCATCCGGTCTGGGGTATCCATCGTTGATCATCGATGAATAACCATCATTGTATCTTTCTTGATCCGGACAAGCATTCTGCTGTTGTGCTGCTTGACTTGCACTTCTTTCCTGCCAGGGTGCACGCTGGTGCAGCTGCCGAGGTACATTTTGTCCCGTTCCCGCGGGATCACACTGTCCGGCATTACCGTTGGCAGCATTCCTTTGACCGGCATTTCCTTGGTCGCGGTTACCTCGGTCAGCGTCACCTCGGCTGGTACTGTGGCGATCTTCATTAACTTGCACTAATTTGCCTTTTCTAGCCCTCACTAGGTCATAAGGGACATCTGTTTGTCTCTCCTTCCGGAGTTCACCACCTCTTCTCTCCTGGGATTGTGACCCGGAGATGATGCAGCTCCACCGCACTTGGCCGGGTTATTTCTAGCCAAATGAACTACATGTGATGCTCCTGGTGGTACCGAGTTTTCCTTGTTCATTTCCTTGTTTTGCTGACATGCAACCCACAGCAAGTGGTTTACCCTCTCCTGTTGCCTTTGCCGAGCCTCTCTGGTTATACCTTCTAACTCGGAGGCAGCCACAGTCGCTGCCCTGAGGTTCTTTTCCGGGGTACTATACCTCTCCAGCCCTCCTGTTACTATCGTGGCTATCTGATCCGGCCTAGGCTGACCTTGCTTGTCGATCTCAGTGAATAGATTTCTACCTCAGATTTTTACCCCATCAATACGGTTTGCCTTCGCATATTCTCTCAAAGTAATGTTCAGGGACTGCTGTAGTTCAGCTACCTTCTTTGCGCCAGCTAACATTTTCTGCCTCGTTTCATCCAACTCAGCTTGTGCCTAAGCTGGGTCTACCACAGGAGCTATTGGCGTTGCTAGGCTATCTATCGCTTGCTGGAGCACATTCTCTAGCCCCTCTAACGGGGGAAACCGAGATCTTGCCTGTATTGGCTTGCCTTTAGGCTCCGGCGATGGACGCTTACTTGTTCCCGCGTCTGGCGCGGCCATCATGACCTCAATACTACTAGCGGGGTGAGTGATACGCACGCCACGAGCTATGCTGAGGAGCGGTTCGCCTCCTTTGACGGTGTGCCGCGAATGAGCACAGGACTCGTCCACGCCGAAATAGGTCTTGTGCGTTCCAAGGTTGATGAAGATGCTGTTGCACGGAGGAGGGCACCGGCCAAAGCTCCCTGCGTTGTCGCTGATGTAGTACAGCGCTCCAAAGCGCTCGCCGGTGTTGGAGATGCTTACCATCCAGATTTTCACCCCTGCTAGCACCGCTAGCCCCACGGTGGGCACAACTGTCGTGGTGGTGGCACGACAGATGCCATGGATAGGCTAAAGATGGGGCCAATGTGTGCTAGGGGAATCCAGGGAGGGAGAACATGGTGATTTTGTGCATAGATGATGTTGTCCTTCCTCTATCAATGGAGTTTACAAGTGCTCTTCAAGCTAGTGGTGAGAAGGCGACTATGTCTCTTACTCCCCACAAGCTAGCTCTCGAGTTCTATCTTAGACAGAGAAAATGATCGATCCCCCTCTATGGAGGCTCTGGTGCTCCTTATATAGGAGAGCCCGGGTTACAAAGTTAGGGCACACGTGGCAGCATATTCCACAAATATGCTCCTTGACTAAATCTAGATGCTTCTTTATTCCCTTTAATGGCTTATACGGGCTTTGAACGTAACCCACGACATGATCTTTGCCTTTAAGCGTCACCAGACATGAGCTACGTTAGCCAACATCTCCTGCGTCATCTTGGTGGCCCATGACCCGCTGGTCCTCCTCTCTGCTTTGGTTAGCTCACGCTACATCTAGCAAAGCCACATTTTGACCAGCGGGAGATTCTTTCCTTCTCTTGGAAGCCATACAATAGTCCGGCTAGCACTTGGCTAACTCGGCTATGAGGGTACCTGCATGATAAACATACAAACATGGCCGGCATGTATTTTATGCTGGTCGGGCTAAGGCTAGGGAGATATTCCACAGGCCGAGTGACTCCGTGGTTCGGCCTGCCTTGAGGTGACCTGGTCAGCACTTGCTTTGACTGTGTCGTACCTCGGCTAACTCAGCCTTTACACCCT
The DNA here is from genome assembly GCA_916181665.1 of Avena sativa. NCBI lineage: Eukaryota > Viridiplantae > Streptophyta > Magnoliopsida > Poales > Poaceae > Avena > Avena sativa. The sequence continues at coordinate 694,742,769 of OV702289.1, forward strand.
GGCGTTACCCTACCCGGGGGTATCCCCCAACAGGCCTCCTTGTACTTGGACAGAGGGTGCAACCATACATGATCCGGTTGTACAACCCCATCTCGGGCGCTATCAAGTGCCTGAAGGCGGAGATATCGACCGAGCATGTGGCTTTTGTCACTGTGACGATGCTCCCATTGTTTATGGTGTTTACATCAAACCATCAGAACACTACCATTCAGTGGGCGAATGAGGGCACGGAGGAAGGGAGTCGCTCGGTCTTTGGTGAAGGGTGGTACTCTCCGTATGACTTCGTGGAACTCCGGAGCATGACTTCTTATGCTGGTGATGTTTTCGTCGTAGGCAGATACGGGTCTATCCTCTCGACTATGTGTGATGCTGCTCATGGAGATGTTCAGCTATAGCGCTCCGCACGAACCCTAGAGATGCATCCCACCGTTGCAGGCCCTGTTCCGCGCTGCAAGTTCCCAGAGAATCGTTTTTACCTCGTCGAGTCTGACAGGGAGTTGCTATTCATTGTGAGTGGACCGGTCTATAGAGGCAGGCCGGTTGTTTACCGGGTTGATACAGAGAACCGTGTCCTTCAGCCGGTTAGAGGCATCAAAAGTCGTGCTCTCTTTGTTGCTAACAATTGGTGTGTCTACGTCGACAGCACTAGGGTACCCACGGTGCAGGCCGGCAGCATATACTATGCGGATCTATCCGAGATTAGATCTTACAACTTTGAGGCTCTTGCGTGGGAAGAGGAGCCAAGGGTTGTATATGGGTATGGAGTAGGAGGATTATCGATCAATGATCGTCCTTTTGAACTCGATCGATTGCTAGCAGAGTATTGCAGAATCGTCGAGCATTCTGAGCTACAGATGGTGTCGTCTTATGGCAAGGATGGTACCATCCACTATGATTACTACGATGGCTATCTATAAGATTGATGGATTGTGTGGGTCTACTCCTGATGTATTATCTTCAGGTTAGCTCTTTATGTGTTCACTTTGTTAAGTGAGCGTCTATGAATTTTGAAAATTCTATGGTGCCCGTGTAATACAATGGATGTTCTCCCTGTTCCAAAAGATCGTGTGTTGTACCTCTTACAACTTCACTGTTTTTTCATGTACGTGTAGTAATTCTGATAGATGCTCGGTTTGTAACAATCCTCAAACAACTTACAACTTTGAATTACAGTAGATTATTACAATCCTCAGTAAACTTGACAATAATAAAATGAAGCATAAAAGTTGCATTAGAGTCTAGACAACTAAAAAAACACTATAACTGGTGTTACAGAAAAGGTCTCTATGGAGCTTGCATCGCAAGACATGTAACAACTGGCTTCCCATGAGAGCTGCAGATGAGATTATGAAGTATGTTCTGCGTCAAATCTTACATGTTTTTCAATTCATATAATTCTTTGCATGCTATGGTGATTACCGAATATGTTTTGTTGGCTTCTTGCTCAACAATATCACGGGCATCTTGGAGGGCATCCTCAAATAATCTTTCGGCTGGAATAAGAGGATCAGTCAAAGCGGCATGCCATGAGCAGTAGGTATTGTAACTACTGCTATGTGAAACAAAATCTAAACTTGGAGAAGCAGGTCTTTGTTCGGCATTCAGAGGGTCATTTGTAGTCTGAAACAAACACAAAACAAGTTATAACAGCATTACCATGCAATCACACCACCATGAATTTTAAATGTGTCAATACGGTAATATATAAGGAAGGAAGCAATTAACAGTGGTGGCTCGTACATCTATTTGTTCTTGAATAACTAGATTAGCTGGCGCCATGGAGCGATGCGAGCATGTGCTGCCCTGTGGAATGACTGCTCTACTTGAAGATGGCTAAGACCAAGACAAAACAAGTTACTTAAACAACAGACTTGGGAAACAAACTACAAGTTCATTTCGAATAACAATGCGAGCAATCAACCAAAGTACCTGATGCAGACTGCTCAAACTAGAATGTGCAGAACATGAATAAAACGAATATGAAAACTAGGCCATTATGTTTCTCATATATAAACTAGTCAGGCAATACACAATGAAATCTTCCACTGATTTAGTGATAGACAAAAAAAGGAGTAACTCAACCAACAAAACACATCAATTGTGAGCCTCGAATATACTAGCCAGATAATTTCAGACAAACTATGAATCAAGCAATCATACATTGAGTTATTCATGAATAGCCAGATAATTTCAATGGTTCGGTGGTCTTAGAACAACAAACTAAACCATCAAGTGCCTTGTATTAAAATATCCAGTTCATGTAACTATGATACACAGTAGATACAAGAGTGAGATGAAGTGCATAGAGTTCCTTAGATACATGTGTATTATACAGGATCTTATCACTAGTCTGGCCTTGTTCTTATTATCAGCCAACTCAGATGCAATAAACCCAGCCTCTCCATATGTAGGAAATTGAACTAAGCACATGGAACAAAAGCAGACCATAATGAGGCTAAAATGTTTGACGCCAATTTTTGGGAAAAAAATATGAAAACAAGAAAGACAAATGGTAAATTTAAGAAAAAAAGTTGTGGCAACGACCAAACTTGGCTGCCAAACTTCAGGTGGGGGCCTTACGGTAGGTGTTACACGAGATCTACGGTGGCTTGTGTGGACGGGAGGAGTATGTACTCCATTGTTTCTCCTCTGAGTAAAGGTAAGGCCAACTGTAAATAAAAAACAGGTTCCAACATGATATACGTTGGAATGAAGTGAAACACAAGTGATGGGGTCTTACAAGATTATAGGAGCCATTCATTCTATGATATTGTGTGCAAACTGAGGCTGCTCCTTGCATAATAACAGTAAACAGTTTGAGCCACAGGTTAAGAGAGATCAAATCGACAGTACATAATGGTCAAATAGTATGACGTGTGTAAATGTGTAGTATAGAATAGTAGGACAATAGCACGATGGAAATACTATAGTTTGAAAATCAGCGAATGAGAGAGATATTATATAATCATATCTCATGTGGATAGGTATAGCAGAGAATGTAAACAAATATCTTAAGTGACTCATAATTCACAAATAAATATACTCCCTCCGTTCCAAAATATAAGATGTTTTAGCTTTGTGAAGCAAATGTATCTAGACTTCTTTTAGTACATAGGTCCACTCATGTTTGGGGTGAATCTACACACTAAAAGAAGTCTAGATACATTTTCTTCCCAAAGCTAAAACATCTTATATTTTGAAACGGAGGGAGTACATAAAAATAGTTCAATGCGTGGAGTTTAAGCCTAACCACAATGGGTTAATTTAGTACATAACAGGTATATCTAGTAAAGAACCTGTTAGTTAGGAAATTTAGCACGAATATAGTACATTGCCAACAAACAAATAATGTAGGGAGATCTTGTTTTACCTCGGTCGGGGCAGGGTCTAGGCCTCCTCCGCATCCTCATGGGTCAAGTCGAGGTCACAGAAGGTGATACGGTCATAGTGGGTGTCGACAATGGGGAAGCAGATCTTGGGCGGGCGAGGATACGAGCAGCACACTGGACCATGGCGTCCGTGGAGCAGATCCTAGGTGGTCGATGATGTGCTCAGCGCGCCGGACAAGAGGGTTCGTTGAGCAGATCATGTGTGGTGGGTATGTCAGCTAAAGTGCAGCGGGGATGTTTCGGCTGGTGAAATATTCCTAGAGGAGAGAGGGGGTAGGATTTAGGTGCTACTAGAACTATAATAGGAAAAATACGAGTGAAGTCCCCCACCCATCAAATTCAATTGGGGTCGAATGGGAATTTTGAAGTATCTGAAATTTTGGGGCACGAACTATGTGCGAATACGCAGGATATTTTACCGCTTTATTTTGGTTTTGAATTTGTTCATGGTTCATGTAATAATTGAAAATTCGTAGGCCATACTCCCTCTCTATTCAGGAATCCAAGGTCATACTCCCTTAATCCAACACCTCAACAGATCATCCATGGTCGTACTCCCAATGCTCAGGATCTCAAAGAAGAATGGATATCATACTTAGGAGTTTCAAAAAATTATGAGATAAATTACATCATGTTGGGGGGATGATGTTATACAATCATGCAAATTTGCAAGTTCCAACTTATATTCATTTCACGATCATGTTGGGAGCCATCTTATCAACAAGTTTTTTTTATATACATAGGTGATACCCAAAGGTCATCCACAATGTGTAAAAAGGCAAACCTTAAGGCCTATGTGGCATCTGCTAATTAAGGTTCACCTTATACAGTGTGGAGAAAATAAAGTTATCTTTAAGCCTAAGGTGCACCTCAAAAGCTTATGGGTTGCCCATAGAAAATAGTAAAATAATTTCCCCTCTCTCCTTATTTCTCATGTGATTGTTTTCAAAAGGGGTTCAAAATTTTCAAGATTCTAAATCTTAGCTAGAAGTCGAACTAGTCGTCAAAACTCTATGTGGTTTCTGATATATTAACTGACCACTCCATGGGTACCTCCAAAAGCTTTTTGATAAAACTTCCAAAGCAACCTACAATTTATAACTTGTAGTTCAAATTCGACCTTATTTCAATACATCAACATAAAGCAATTCAAGTGAGTGGAGTTATATAGCTAGGAAGCCTGAAAACTACTAAAACATGGGAATCGCAAGTATGACATGTTGTTGATCCCCTATATATGTCCGAAAACTTGGCTTGTGGCATTCAAATCCACTATTCTTCACACCAGCGTTACGAAAAAGAACGATCTCATCATCAGTGAGAAAATTGAGAATGTCCTTTCCTGGTTGTTGGAAACTCACACTGACGACATTGTTTACTACAAGAAGATGCACCGATCTATCTCTAAAAATATATTTAATTCAAAAGCAATCTATCACGCTTACTTGTAGCTCAAGTTTGACCTAATTTCGTTAAATTGTCAAGATGCAAAATCTTAGCATGAAGTTGAACCTATCGTCAAAACTCTCGGTGTTTTCTGATATATTAATTGTGACCCCTTGATGGGTACCTCCAAAAGATTTTTCTTAAAACTTTCAAAACAACCTACAATTTACTTGTAGTTTCAAATTTGACATAATTCCGATAAATCGACATAAAGTCATTCGGTCAAATGGGCAGAGTTAGCTAGGAAGTTTGAAAACTCATAAAACATGGGAATCGTTGGTACAACCCATTGGTACACTATATATGTCGGTAAACTTGGCTTCTGGCATTCAGATCCAATATTCTTCGGACATTTCTTCACGAAAAAGAACAACCTCGCTCGTCATCACTCAGAAAATTGAGAATTGAATGTTCTTTCCTGATAGTTTGAAAATCACACTGACGACACTATTTAAATGCACCCATCTACCTCTAAAAAGTCATATATTTCAAGAGAAATCTATCGCGCTTACTTATAACTCAAGTTTGACCCAATTTCGTTAAATAGTGTCATGATGCAAAATCTTAGGAGAAGTTAAACCTGTTGTCAAAACTCTTGGTTGTTTCTCATATATTGATTATGACCCCCGATGGGTATGGTACCTCCAAAAGTTTTTTCGTAAAACTTTCAGAGCAACCTACAAAAGCATGCCTTAAGGCCTAGTATGTGGCATCCGCTAATGTTCACCATATACATTATGGAGAAAATAAAGTTACTCTGTATCTTTAAGCGTAAGGTGCACCTCAAGCTTGTGGGTTGCCCATAGAGAATATAAAAATATTTCCCCTCTCTCCCTATTTCATGTGATCGTTTTCAAAAAGTGTTCAAATTTTTCATGATGCAAAATCTTAGCTAGAAGTCGAACTAGTCGTCAAAACTCTCTATGGTTTCTGGTATATTAATTAACCGCTCGATGGGTACCTCCAAAAGATTTTTTCATAAAACTTTCAAAGAGAACTACAATTTATTACTTGTAGTTCAAGTTTGACCTAATTTCATTAAATTCAAGAGCAATCTATCGCGCTTACTTGTAGCTCCAGTTTGACCTAATTTCATTAAACTATCAAGATGCAAAATCTTAGTAAGAAGATGAACCTGTCATCAATACTCTCTGTGGTTTCCGATATATTAATTGAGCCCCCACCCCCTCTGATGGGTACCTCCAAGAGCTTTTTCGTAAAACTTTCAAAGCAACCTACACAGTTTACTTGTAGTAGTTCAGATTTTACCTAATTTCAATTAATCTATATAAAGTCATTCAAGTGGGCAAAGTTACCTAGGAAATTTGAGAACTCATAATACATGGGAAATCGTAAGTACGGCATATTGGTCCACTATATATGTCTGAAATTTTGGCTTGTGGCAGTCAGATCCTTATTCTTCGGACTTTCTTTACCTAAAAGAACAATCTCGTCATCACTAGGAAAATTGAGAATGTTCTTTCCTGAGATAGTTGGGAACTCACATCGATGAAATTTTTTACTACAAGAAGATTGTAACATCCCAAAAATATTAATCAAGCTTATCAAGGTCTAATCACCCAAGTTTAGGGTTAACAAAAACCTTTATAGTTAAACCTAATAGAGTGTATGTGTGATTTGCATGAGTGTATGAATGATTGCAATTTCCATGTTTGATGGTTACAAATGATAAGGAATGGTTCAACGATGAATACTACATCATCTAGATCAAATCCAAGTAGAATCAAACAAAGGAAAAATCAAATATAAGATATATACAAAAATGGTCATTTTGGCCAAACTTATCCACTAGACCACTTTGAGTGTTCCTAGTAAAGAATTTTCAACAGAAACAATTCCAATTCTTTTCACCTCCCGCTAGATCAAGTAAAAGTGAACCCAAGCAAACTTTTCAAGGTGGCAGAAACTAAATTAAAATCTATTTAAGAGGTAGTGCAAAATTGAATCAAGATCATATATATAGATCATACTTTCTCAACAACCACTCAAATCAATTCCACTTAACAAATCCCAGCAACCACAGTCTACCAAGCAAACAACAAGATCACTCACCAAATGTCTTTCAAAAATTCGAATTATGAATTCATGCGGCCATTGTGTCAAACACTTGTCATGCATAGTACAACCGCACCAACTATTCACTATTTGGAATTGTCATTTGCTCACAAAATATACTGCAATTAACACATTGAATTGTCCTAGATCAATCCCAGTCCTTAGCCGTGTAGTGGAGAGCCCTTTTCCCACCGTTGCACCAGTGACATGCCCATGCCGAGCCATCCATGCCGGTCGAGCACGAGCCAGTCGCTGCTGATACATTGCAAATGTATCTATAATTTTTGATGTTCCATGCTTGGTTTTATCTACTTTCTTGTGTTTTGTTCCAACTTTGGAGTAATTTCTATACACTTTCTTGGACTAACCTATTAACAAGTGCCACAGTGCCACTTGCCCGTTTTCTGCTGTTTTTGGTTCTAGGAAAGTCAGAAAATCAATATTCTTGGAATTGGACCGGACAAAAGCCAAATTCGATATTTTACCGGAAGACTCACGGAGCTAGAAGACGAGACGGAGAGGGGCCACAGGGTGGCCACACCACCCCTAGGCACGGGTCCCCTTGGCCACGCCAGGGCATGGTGTGGGCCCCCTGGCCGCCCACCGACCTTGACTCTTCGCCTATAAGATGCCTCCCGATGCATAAACCCTAGATAGTTAATCAGAAATCCATGAAAAGTTCCACAACGCCGCCACTACCGAAGGGGACATTCGGGGGACAGAAAGTATCTGTTCCGGCACCCTGCCGGGACAGGGAAGTGCCCCCGGAGCCATCTCCATCGATCTCCACCGCCATCTCCATCACCGTTGCTGATTCCCATGATGAGGAGGGATTAGTTCTCTCTCGAGGCTAAGGGTTCTACCAGTAGCTATGTGTTCATCTCTCTCTCTATGCATGATCATATTGTGATCATTAGCTTTGTAATCAAGTAGATCTACCTTGCTACTCAAGTGCTTTAATAGATCTCCGTTCTCCCCATGTGTGTGAAAGTGACAGCGTGCACATCATGGTGGCACTTAGGCTAGAGATTACAAATACTTGTTATGAGTTATATTTGGAGTTGGATGTCTTTATGAAATTGTGGTGTTTGTTGGAACCATCTAGTACTCAAGGTGACAGTGTGGGGTTTTCTAGATGGGAAAGGCTTACTTCGAGGTGTGTTGTTATAGCCCTACCATCGATTAGAGTGTCCAACCGGAGAGTAGTTCAGAGTAGTATCATAAAGAAAAGATATTTATATGAGAGTGTTCACTAGTGAAAGTATGATCCCTAGGCCTTGTTTATAATCATTGAAACACCGTTTGCAATTAGATCTGTTACATGTTTGCTTGCTTCCATCTTAATTTCAGGTTGCCTTTAGTCTCTTTCACGCCATCAAGATATTTTCTATCACCGTTACCACTTATAAATATCCATGCCACTTGTATTTCACTATCGCTTCGCCGAACTAGTGCACCTATACACCTGACAAGTGTATTGGGTGTGTTGGGGAGACAAGAGACTTATTGTATCTTGATTGCAGGGTTGCTTGAGAGGGGATACCTTTGACCACTTCCTCCATGAGTTCGATAAACCTTGGGTGATCCAGTTAAGGGAAAACTTCCTGCTGTTCTACAAACCTGTGCACTTGGAGGCCCAACAACTATCTACAAGAATAGAAGTGCGTACACATCAAGCTATTTTCTAGCGCTGTTGCCAGGGAGTTAAGGTAAAAGGTACTCACATCCTCCGGTGTGAGTGCTCGAAGTTATTTCCTTTAGATTCTGCAATTTTGTCTTTTTGTTTCTTGTTTTCACTAGTTAGTCTTAATGGAAAACAACAACAAAATTAGAGAGCTTTATAGTATTTATCTTGAGTTAGGACATGAAGTGTTTGAAGAGAAAATTAAAAAACCTATGGAACTTTATTTGCATGATAATAGCAATGTTGTTAGTATGAATTCTTTGGACACCATTATTGCTAATGCTATGGAAAAGTCTAAGCTTGGGGAAGCTAGTTATTATGAAAATGATCTTTTTAGTTCCCCAGCTTTGGAAGATAGCTATTCTATTGCTTATGATGATACCAAACGTCCAATATATGATGATTATAATGATGAATATGATATTTTCAGTCCACCTACTATTGAGGAGAAAATTAATGATTACAATTGCTTATGATGATACCTATATTGATAATTGTATTCATGATGCTACTGAAAGTTATTATGAGAGAGGGAAACATGGTTTTATGCATCTCAACAATATTAAGTTTCCCCTCTTTATGTTAAAAGTCTTGAAGTTGCACTTGTTTTGATTTCCTATGCTTGTTGCTTTGTGGTTTCATGACTTGTTTCTTTACAAGATTCCTATGCATAGGAAGTGGGTTATACTTAAATGTGCTTTGAATTTTCTTCTTGATGCTCTCTTTTACTTCAATTCATATTTCTTATGTGAGCACCTTCTCAAACTATCAAGTCTAACTTAAAGGCGTTAAAGAAAAGTACTTATTAGGAGATAACCCAAAAGGTTTAGATGAGTCTTGGAAGTTATTACCTCTGTAATAACCACTCATTATCCTTTTTATTTGCTTTCTGTGCCAAGAGTAACCTCTAATGAGAGAGAAGTAATGATTGGGAAAGTTGCTGTCCCAAAACAGATTTCTGTGCTTCACTGTAAAAATTCGTGTAAAATCTCTGTACGTCCTTTTGAAGCATGAATTTTGTGCTTCTGCCCTAGGTTGTTATCTAACTTTCGTTAGTTCAAAACTTTTTGATTTGAGCAACAGAAGGTCTTCGTAAAACTTCGTCTTTACCTCCTGGTCTGTTTTGACAGATTTCTGCCATTATTTGCATTTGCTTCTTGTTGGTTCCTTTTTGAGTTCTTTTGGGAATTGAGCTTTTTGAGGGAGGTTCTACAGTAGCTTGTGTTTTGATGGAAGTTTGATTGGTGTTGTAACTGAACCTAAACACCTATTATCTTGAGTGCACAAATGTTGCTAATAAAGATTGTGTGAAGTTTTGTATGAAGGAAAAATTTTAGGTGTATGGAAGGAATGAGTAATGAGATGAAGGATGGACTAAATATCAAGCTTGGGGATGCCACACATGTCACCCCAAGAAATATCCAAGAAGTAAAAGCGTCAAAGCTTGGGGATGCCCAAGGCATCCCCCTCTTCATCAATAAAAATCCCAGGATTCTTCCAAACGCTTCATTTTTATTGTTTCATGCACAGTTGTGTTGTTCTTGGAGCGTCTTCTTTTTCGTTTTCGTTTTGGTTTTTTGTTTTCTTTGTTTTCTTAGTTTGCTGAATAAATTGGTTGGACCCCCTCTTTCATACATTGGTTTTCAAATAGTTTGGTTTGGTTTGGAAAAGAGTAGGAAAGTTCATACTTATGTGGTAAAAAGAGCTTGTTTTTGACTGTGGCCTATGCTTTGTCATGCCATGCTTGATATTGTTTTGGCTTTATGCTTAGTATTCTTTGTTGTAGCATGACTTGTTATAAACAATTGAGATTGCTTAATGTGCCTTGGATGAATCATGCGTTGTTTTAGCATATTAAAGCATAGTATTGTGGTATTCTCCTTTGGTGCTTTATTTGGGTTGACTTGGCACATGCTCACACCATGTTATGACTATCCCAAGTCACCATAGCCTTTATGATCCTTTAGTTTTAAACTTGTAGTGTCAATTTATGCTTTGATCAATGATGTTTTGTCGCTCTGCATGATTATGGCCATTATTGCTCTCTTAGTTTGTCGCTCCCAGTCTTTTGCTAGCCTCCGCAACCAAGTATGAGTTCCACTCATGCATCCAACTCCCTAAACCAAGTTATTCTAAAGAGTCCACCATACCTACCTACTAGCATATGTTATTCCAAGTATATTCATGTTTTTGTTTACCTTCCAAATTAAACTTGTTATGAGAAAACTAGTGATTAAATCTCTCACGAACTTGATGACACACTTTACTTTTATTGCCCTTAATAAACTTGAACCATTGTGTCGTCTATGTTGTATATGCTTGCACTTATTTGTTGGGGATTAGCAGAACCATGTTGTCATGGGGAACGCTTTCAACATTGCACGGGTACTTTGTACCTAGTTGATATCATGCTCTTTTGTCTATGGATGTCGTCGGTGTGAAATGAAAGGGGAGCTTGTAAGTCCATGGAGTTATGTATATGTGTTAGAGAAACTCCTGGGCCGCTGGTCTAATCCATGCTGACATGGTGGAAACCTGCAGCGTAACCATAATGAGCTGTCTATGAAGCATTCTTCTTATAAAAAAAGAGTCCTATATTGAGAAAAATAGAAAAAAATGAGATTATGAAAAGAGGAAAGAGAGAAAAAACACCATATTCCCATGGTAAATAAGAAGATTGCTGAGATGCTTGTTGTCTGCTTGCCTTGTCATTTTGATATGGGGATTCTTCCGTATCATCGGGCAAGGGGTACCCCGTTGGCGGTTCTCTATGATACACATGTACTTACGATGACAAGAACTTACAGGTGACTAACCTTGAGTAGCATGAGGAGCGGCCCTCGTATTCAAGGGACATGAGATTTCCAACTTATACTTTGTCAAGCATATACTCCATAGTTTGTTCAATTTAACCTTAATCACTTCAAGATGCTTATGATAGGGGCAATGAGAGCTGAAAGCTATAAGTACCATAATTTTTGGAAGCTCTTTATGAAACTTGAATCTCTGCTTCCTTCTATGAAGGCCTTTCTTCCACCATTATATTGAGTCTCCACCTTCTTTCTTTATGCACTTACTTTGCGAGCATAGTGGCCATTCTTAGTTCTATGTGAATTGTCCCAAGACTAGTTGCTTGTTGCATAACTTGATATTGCTTGTTTTAAACTATTTGTATCTAGTCACTCTTATGAACTTTGAAGGTGTCCTATGCATTTATGTTTGCTACTCTATGAGGGACAAGCTGAATGCCACTATGCTATGTTTTCTTTATGTGAAACAAACAAACATCTTGCAAAGCATTGTTATTCATGAATCTTTTGTTTGTGCCTTTTCATGTTGCAACATAGTTTCTTTGTCTTATTGATAGAACTTTGTCTTTCATGTTATGATTGAAGTACTATGATCCCAGCTTGATATTTGATCAAAGGATTTTGAAGTTGTTCAAAATAGTGAGTGGATATGCAATTTGCATAAAATTGAGTGGGAGCTATAAAAGTCTTCCTAAAACAATATGTGATTGACATATTTTTAAGTGGGAGCAATATAAGACTCAACTTCAAATATGTAGGAACATATTTTGAGTGGGAGCTTATAGGAGTAATTCTTAAGCGTGTTAAGGATGAAAGCGCAAATACTTATAAATAATGATTTATAAGATGTAGAAGTTGATAATAATCGTATTATGATATTATGTAGTATTCCTTAAGGGATTGTGAAAAGTGTTTCAGAATAGAAGTTAATTAAGGAACCAGTCCTTAATAACCCAAATTAGGAATAGCATTAAGTTTAACATCAATGGTTAAAAGAAAGAAAAGGATGATCGTCATCCACTATGTTGAGACATGGGTTCTGTCTTAGTAAACCATGATGATAATTTAGCATAATATGTGATCCAAATAAGGAACGTTTGAAAGTGATTAAGTCCAAATCACAGAATGTTGAGCTAAGTTTGGCCGCAGTGTCTATTATAGAACTGTGAACATATTTTCCAAATCCATAAAGGATAACATATCTTAAAAGCATAAAGAGTTATGTTATAAGGGAATATGTTGGAAACTCCTGTAGATACCAATTAAAGTCAAGTAGGAAGCAAGGTGAACAAAACATCGAAAGTTGCACAGAGTGCACTAGTGTTTTCATGAATACATTTATAATAATAGATAAGGGTACCATCTAAAGTGTTGTATAATGTTATGGCGGGGCTAGTTCGCTTTTAACGTAGAATGATGTGTCCTAGGGCACAGTGCCCATGAGAAAGCCCTCGAGGTTGATCTAACGTCACTATAGGCTCCTGGAATCATGCCTCGTTCTGCTTCCATAGCGATGACGCATACACACAGATGCTATCATGTGATGATAAAGTATTGATGTCAATCAAGGTGACATTATTAAGTTGCAAAGGATTTGGGACTATAAAGTATAGACCCAAGACTCAACCTCTTCCATGAGCAAGCATGTTCAGGGTACCGGATACTTGGTGCCAATGATTGAGAACAAATACAGCTAGTGTATTTGTACTCTAGTGCAAGTGGGAGACTGTTGGAAATATGCCCTAGAGACAAATAGTAGTAAGGACTATTATCATATTTCATATAGTTTATGATTAAGTTTTATATCATGCTATAACTGTATTGAGTGGAAACATCAATACACGTGTGATATACAAACAACCAGGGGTTCCCAGTGAAACTCTAGTCACTAGTTCATTGGTGAATAGATGATCATGTTTCCTGATCATGTGGCATTTATGCCAGTTGGAAATGAGGTCATCTCATTCGGAGAATGAGATGATGAACTAATACCCAACCTAAACATCGTGACCCGATCATGTCACGAAGTTCAAGTTATGATGATTAGAAATGGATCCTCGTAGACTATTCCTTAGACCGTGAGGCTATATCAATCACTGTCTCCTAAGAGTGCTTAGATAGCATCAAACGCCATCTGGTAAAACAGTGGTTATAAAGGTGTGTTCAGGTATTCGGAGGAAACCGTAGAGGCAATATATGTCAAGAGCGGGATTTGTCCGTCCATGTGACGGGAAGATACTCAAGGGCCCACTCGGAGAAGTTATATCCAATAGCTGTGCATCGTGTGATTAGATCACGGGGATATCACTTGTTGGAACGAGTTAAGTAGCATTGTTCAGTAACGAGATTGAACACGACATGGTGATGTCATTGATCAGATCTCGGGCAATGCAAGTATCGAGTGACAAAGGGAATAAGACACGACTGTCCCGGTTCAAACAACGAAAGATCTTCGTGGAACGCACAGGGGTCACATGGCCATCCAGGTCCCTCTGTCGATCATTGGTGCGGGAGTGTCCCGACCATGTCTGGAGTGTTCCTGAACTGTGGGGTATCACGCTTAAGGGCTTGATGATGCTTAGAGAGTGTTTATAGGATTGGAGGAATCACCGAAGAAGAGAAGGGAGAAAACCGGAAGGGTTTTCGGTAAGTCCGGAGGATGTCCGGAGTGGAGGTGGAAGGTGTTCCATTGCCACGGAGATTGAATAATGTGTGAATGAATGTTAAATATTGATTTGATCATTTATTCCTAATTATTTAAATAAAGAGAAAATCAATTAAAGGTCAATAAGGCTTAATGGGCCAATTTCCGGAGGGAGAGGGCCCATTGGGGAAAGGAGAAAGGGAGAAGGGGCAAGAGGGAGGCCGGCTGGGCCTAGCCCACCCCCCCCCGCGCGGGGCCCACTAGGTGGCGGGTGGCCACCTCCTCCCCCCTCCTCTCCTTTAGTCCCACCCCGGGACTTTGAGGGAGGTAGTACCTCCCCTCCCCCTATATATAGTTGGGTATTTGGCCTAGAAAAATACACCAATAATCAATAAAGGTCTCCCCACTTTTGGGAGGACCTCCAATTGATATTTTCTCTCTCCCCCTCTATCTCTCGTGACCGTGGTCCCAAGTATGGACTGCGCGAGCGAGAGACATCTTCACCGCAGAGCGCCGTCGTGCTGCGGGATTCGGATCCAGGAGCTCTACTTCCGCAACTGCTGCTGGATCAGGGAAGCGGGAGTCATCGTCAGGCACCGGACGTGTGTAACTCCCCGCGAGGTGTCGCACTTGAGGCACTCAAGTCGTTGGAGCCAGAAGGAGCGCAAGGACTTCATCACGACCTTCAGGTCATCTTCGGCTCGTCTACATCAACCACGCTCTCCTGAGCGTTGACAACGTTTTTCGGTCTTCAAGGGTAAGTTCGCGAAAAGCCCCTCCCATTACTGTATTACTAATAGATAGGTCCTGGCAGCTTCAAGGGTTCAGGGGCGTAGAGTAAAATTTATTGTTTTTATGCGCGGAACCCCTACAGGATGTCACCTCAAAAATTATTCTTTCTTTTTATCACTTCCCTACTCGGGGACGAGCAGGAGTTAAGCTTGGGGATGTTGATACATTGCAAATATATCTATAATTTTTGATGTTCCATGCTTGGTTTTATCTACTTTCTTGTGTTTTGTTCCAACTTTGGAGTACTTTCTATACACTTTCTTGGACTAACCTATTAACAAGTGCCACAGTGCCAGTTGCCTGTTTTCTGCTGTTTTTGGTTCCAGGAAAGTCAGAAAATCAATATTCTCGAAATTGGACCGGACAAAAGCCAAAGTCGATATTTTACCAGAAGACTCATGGAGCCACAAGACGAGACGAAGAGGGGCCACAGGGTGGCCACACCACCCCTAGGCACGGGTCCCCCTTGGCCGCGCCACGGCATGGTGTGGGCCCCCTGGCCACCCACCGACCTTGCCTCTTTGCCTATAAGATGCCTCCCGATGCATAAACCCTAGATCGTCAATCAGAAATCCACGAAAAGTTCTGCAGTGCTGCCGCCACCGAAGGGGAGATTCGGGGGACAGAAAGTCTCTGTTCCGGCACCCTACCGGGACGGGGAAGTTCCCCCGGAGCCATCTCCATCGATCTCCACCGCCATCTTCATCACTATTGCTGATTCCCATGATGAGGAGGGAGTAGTTCTCTCTCGAGGCTAAGGGTTCTACCGGTAGCTATGTGTTCATCTCTCTCTCTCTCTATGCATGATCATATTGTGATCATGAGCTTTGTAATCAAGTAGATCTACCTTGCTACTCAAGTTCTTTAATAGATCTTTTCTCTCCCCATGTTTGTGAAAGTGACAGCATGCACACCATGGTGGCACTTAGGCTAGAGATTACAAATACTTGCTATGAGTTATATTTGGAGTTGGATGTCTTTATGAATTTGTGGTGTTTGTTGGAACCATCTAGCACTCAAGGTGACATTTTGGGGTTTTCTAGATGAGAAAGCCTTACTTTGAGGTGTGCTGTTATAGCCCTACCATCGATTAGAGTGTCCAACCGGATAGTAGTTCAGAATAGTATCATAAAGAAAACATATTTATATGAGAGTGTTCACTAGTGAAAGTATGATCCCTAGGCCTTGTTTCTAAACATTGAAACACCATTTGCAATTAGATCTGTTACATGTTTGCTTGCTTCCATCTTTATTTCAGTTTGCCTTTAGTCTCTTTCACGCCATCAAGCTATTTTCTATCACCGTTACCACTTATAAATATCCATACCACTTGTATTTCACTATCTCTTCGCCGAACTAGTGCACCTATACACCTGACAAGTGTATTGGGTGTGTTGGTGACACGAGAGACTTCTTGTATCTTGATTGTAGGGTTGCTTGAGAGGGGATACCTTTGACCACTTCCTCCCTGAGTTCGATAAACCTTGGGTGATCCACTTAAGGGAAAACTTGCTGCTATTCTACAAACCTCTGCACTTGGAGGCCCAACAACTGTCTACAAGAATAGAAGTGCGTAGACATCAGCTGCGCGCCGTGCCGCCATCTACCACGACCCCCACGAGGTAGGCATGACCTCACCGCCACCCACTGACCACCCCTGGACCAACGGCAAGGCGAGAAGGAGCCAGACCAGCCGCTCCCATTTAACCCCTGGCCATGCTGAGAGCACGACGGAGCGCCGCAACCGCCTCGCTCGCACACGTCGCACCTCACTCTCTCTGCACGTACCCGTGTTTGTTGTGGCACTAGTGAGCTGCTAGACATGATCGTTCGCTGTCTCACGCCTCGTGACCACCGTACCAAGTGACGAACACCTACGTATCCACCCAGAGCACCGATGTACCCTGGCCAATAGAGACCGCCTCTTGTCGTGCCATCACTTCCATGACGATTGCCGTAGTCCACTACTTTGACCCATGCCCTCCGCCGTGATGATTGTAACCTGTAGAAGCGTTGCCGGAGTAGCCCGGCCATGCCGCCCAACCACCACACTAGGTGTATAAATAGAGACCACCCCAACCTCAATCTCCACACCATTCCACTCCCCACTCACCACAGAACCTCACCGTCCCTTCCCCGGAGCAAGGCGAGTACCATAGTGCCGGAATTTAGTCGGAGTCCACCGCTGCAGAGGAGGAAGGAGCCCTTTGATTGCGACCACCCCAGGAGATGCCGTGACTGCGCCTCGAACCGCCGTTGATGACAACCTCATTCGCCCCCATCGTCGACCTTAGCTGGAGCCTAGGTGAGCCTCACGCTACCCCACCGCCGCGTTAGGGTTCAGTTATCACCGGAGCTGTTCGACGTAGACGACGCACGTCAGTCGTTAGATCGTGTTCTAATCATAGGGCTAAGATTCAAACATACCGATTAGGCTTAGTTAAGTCACTAACGAGTAGGACCCGTCTATCAGTACCCAGCTGCGCCAGCGCTGTGCAGTTAGGCCGGCCTGTTTAGTTTCCCGCGTAGAGCCCACCCATTTAAATAGGTTTTTTCCATTTTAATTAAAGCTAGATTCTGTCAGTAGATTCAAAAATCAATTCAAAGAAATTCACTGAACCAAAGTGCATGATTCCAATTTTTTTGGAAAGGTATGGAAATTATCTAATCACCCCCGTTGGATGCAAACCAATTGGAATTATAGATCACCTATACCAAAAATAAAAAACAGAGACTTTTGACATTTCAAACATTTTTCTAAAATAAACTATAAATGCTTTTGAGATGATTCCACCTGTCAAAAATCACATTTGCCATGCTCTACCTGAATATGTAAAAACATTTGGTTTTACAGATATTAAACTTGTACTAGTATTAAAAGAAGGCTATATAGGCTTTTCTAGTAATTTAAATCTTATTAAATAGTAATATTAAATCTTGTAATGCATGACCACCCTTTTAAATCACATTCCCAAGCTTGAGAATGTATGGTGAGGACATGGTCCATATGAACCTATATTATAGCTGGAGAATATTAAATCTTAAACATTTTCAATGAGTAGAAATTACTTTTCTCATTAAAGAGAAATAAATATGTGCCATTATAACATGGAATGATTGAGATGATATTAGATCATCTAGTGTGAGCCTTGCGTGCTAAATAGGAGTAGTGAAGTGTTTTTTGGTTATTGTGTACATTGGATTATTTATAGACGCTAGTACCGACCCGGGATTCAACGAAGAGCAGTACTTCGAGGAGGAGGAGGAAAACTTCAATGACTGCAACAACTGCTCTGCACAAGGCAAGCCATCACTAATTGCAAGCTAGAACTATGCATACTATATATGCAAGACCCTTATACCAGATGCACTAGGCATACCTGGTTGTGCAACTTTACCAATTCCCAATTTTTACTCCAAGCATTACTTTCCCCTTTACTACAGTTATTACTTAGTTAATGAATTGTGACTAGTCAAAAATAGAATGGATCCTATCAAGATCTTAGGATTAGTCTTGGATACTTGTACCAGATTAGCACCCCCAAATAGTGAATACCCTCAACTTTAGTGGCTAGTGCTAAGCATAAAACTTGATCACTTTAGATGGGAATACTTGGTGAAAATGATTATGAAAACCTTGGAATGATGATTCATTCTATTGAAATGTTTTGACATGTGTTGAGAAACACAATGGTTGATGATGAAAATGTTGAGGCATGAGCCTTGACCCTTTGTGATGCAAGAAGCTCTTGCTCGCTTATGTGCTCAGAACATCAATCCGATCATTGGAACCCGTTTTGCACTCTATGCAAGACGTGAATCTTCAGGATAGCCTCTATCCGTGCCAGCCCATCCAGAATTGAAGCATTACGTGGATCACATGGACTTCATGCTCCATGAGACACAAAAGGAGTTAGACAATGCCCGTGATCACGTCAACCAGAGCAATGTTGAAGCTGTTGAGAGAAAGAAAACCATCACCATTCTCGCCAAGGATCGAAAGTATCTTCGTCAACAACGTGACAAGAAGGATCGTACCATCGCCCATCTTCCTCAGAAGATAGCAGCCTTGGAGGAGACCGTCCACAACCAGGAGATCCAGCTGGAGGAACAGTAGGAGGAGGAAGGTGAAGACATCCGAGGGGATATTCACTCTTACCTTAGTGATGACAATGACTACCTGGATGACGAAGCCATGGAGGACAACACTGATGAGGATGATGCTGCCTTCATTGATGATGATTAGATGCACTTGGGCACTATCGTAGGTGTGAGTTGTACTCGGTCCCATTGTATCGTAGTTTCACCAAATGGTTCCTAAAACCATCTGTTTTCTATTTGTGTTGTGGTGTGTGTTTGTATGGTGTGCCATGAATGAATGAATGAAAAGAAGTTGTTAGTTTCCAAACCTGAGTGATACTCAAAGTTTAAAGCTTTTGAAACAAAACCATGAACCCTAGAAAATTTCCCTCTTGTCTCACTATCTATCTCAATCTTCAGATGACTCATGGAAATCCCGGAGGAAGCAGTTCATATCAGGACCCAATGTTGCAGATTCTGCAAATGCTAGTTTTTGATCGTGAAGCTGGTAGAGCTGAACGTCATGCCAACTTGGCCACTCTTCAACAGATAGCCTAGATGGCTCACAATAATCAAGGCCATGGAAACCAACATCACCATGGATCCAAACTTAAGAACTTCCATAATACCAACCCACCCATGTTTAGCAAGTCTGAAGAGCCCTTAGATGTAGATGATTAGCTGCAGACCATAGAAAACAATCTAGAAGTTGCAGGAGTTGATGCAAATGAGAAGGTGCTATTTTCTACCCACTATTTTGTCCAGCTATGCCAGATCTTGGTGGAATAGTACCCGAACAATGCATGGAGGTCAGATGATGACTTGGGAGGAGCTCAAACTCAGTTTAGCAAAAGCTATGTGCCCCCAGGTTTGATCAAGAGGATGAGGGATGAATTCCGAGAACTGAAGCAAGGAAGGATGACGGTAGTTGAGTACCATGAAAAATTTCTGTCACTAGCTAGATATGCCCCTGATGAGATTGACACAAAAGCCAAGAAGAAAGAAATATTCCTGAATGGTCTGCATGATGAGATGCAGACAATGCTAGTCAACGTCCCCTTTGATGACCTATAAGCCTTAGTGGATTCTGCCATCCAGATGGAAGGCAAGATTAACTAGGCCAGTGAGAATCGCAAGCGTCGAATGATGCATCAACCAGGACCCCACTGTTGGGAATATGCCCTAGCGGCAATCATGTATGATGATATTTCCAATGTATTCATAAAGTTATTGTCCATGTATGAACTACTGATATATATAATTGAATATGTGATTCGATTGTGGAACTATATATTCATGTTGTTTATACTGATTGTCCTTGGTCGTTGAGGTTGTGCTGGACACACAACTTAGACTAATGTGAAAGTCGGCTGATGACTCTGTTCCACTTGTCATGGGCATAGAGATGCTATTCCGACTTACACGGATTCGGCTAAAGAGTTTAGCGAGTCGGACTGACCCATATTGAGATACAACGAATAAGTCGTCATTTGTATATCTCAATCAATGTAATCCTTAGACCTGAGGTTATTGCACAATCCGAGTAGAGGATCACCGACTTAGGTTCTGTCAAACGTTGTTCCATCACTGGGCAGTTATAAAGGCGGAGTTCGGGTCGACTGAGAATCAAGCTGCGTGATGTGAATAACCAAGATGGGATTTTGCCCCTTCGTCTTAAGAGATATTCTTTGGGGCCCTCTCGGAAGATATGATTCGGAAAGCATGGCCATGCGTAACTCGATTAATTTTTAACCGAGGCGACCGACTAAGAGTTAGCTGGATGAATCACTTATCTCGGATCGAGAAAGAGAGTCGAACTATTTAAGGGATGAAGATTATTTGCCTATAGTTCGACAAGGTATATCGTGAGGAAAAAGGGACTCAGACGAAAGTCGCATTGGAAGGTATGTCGTCATGACTCTTTGGTACTTGGGAGTTGGCACGTTCTGCTAGGAGCCGCTACCAACTGATCGGTCACGAGTGAGACTCGGATCGTGTCTAGGTCACCATGAGCCTGGCGGGTCACACACTTAAGAGCGGGAGCATTTTTGGGTTGGACCCAAAAAGGAAACGGACAGAGTCAGTGAGTTGGAATCATAGTGACTAATATAGGCCTTTTAGTGAATGGGCCACAAGTGAGTGGAGCCCACTTTCACTCCCTATATAAGCTGGGGCGCAGGTGCTTGGAGCACACGGTTAGGTCACTCCATCTGTTGGAAACCCTAGCTCTAGTCCAGTCCTGTCGCCGCCGTACCGGACCTAGCAGTCCATCATCGGCGCTCCTCCTCGTACGTGTGGATACTGGCGGAGGTGTTGTATGTTCAGCACTTCGACGATCGTGGATCGGAACGGATCGTGAGGACTGCACTACATCAAGCGACGTGCTTCATCGATTCTGCAACCGCGCATCTAGTGGTAATTCTTGTGGCCTACTACCTCAGCTAGATCTTGGGTTCACCGCGTAGGAAAAAGTTTTGTTTTTCTCTGCGTGGCCCAACAGTGGTATCAGAGCGTTAGCTTATGGTTTTAGGCTCGATATCGTGCATCTGTGATATGCGGTTGGCGTTAGATTGGATCGGATTGCAGTTTTGGTGGTCGATCTATGAGATAGATCGGTTTTGTACAAAGTTGATTGGATTAACTGTACTCGGGGGAATGGATGATCTGGTTTCCGTGATCTAACTACTAAGGTCGTCGAACGACATACCCCTACCGGTCGGCTTCCGCCATTGGGGTAGACTGTGACACGTAAACCCGGATGCGGTGATCGAAGATCAAAGAGTTTGGTCAAATCAGAGTTTCGGATCGGATTTGGGTAAATTTTTTTTATCCGATGATGAAATCCATGTCCGGATCGGATCGGACTGCCGGCTTTGCCCTTTCGTAGCACCTTAGATGTCGTTGCGAGTTTTCACACGCCGGTAGATATTGTATCTATGCATAACTTGTTTTTGCAGGATGATGTTGTGAATGGTATGGCTTATGTGCATGTGATGGGTGTAATCCATACCTGATCTGCGTATCACGGTTTTTGTCAGCCGGCTGGAGCCTAGGTGTTGTCACTTTATTGTATAACGACCTGCGTGTCGGATTCTCTATGTAATTTAAAATTATGAGCTAGTGTAGCTGTTTGGAGAACAAGGATGGCTTGCAAGTCGGTGTACAAGTCGGCTACATGGATTAAGACGGCACGTGACAAGAGTTGACACGAGTCGGATTACATGTTTTGTGGAGATGGAGATCGCCATGAAGAGAGCCATACCATTTCACATTATAATTGATTTATTTTTTGTTATTTTTGTGTCTCTGTTTTACCTCTATTAGATAGTTGGTAGAAAGTAATCCCTCAAAGAAGGTCTAGTCGGTTTCCCTGCCAGTGCTGCACCATCACAAGTCGGTCATTTTTGGTAGTGGGCTCATAAAATTGAGGTACTATCAATTCTTTCCGACTAGGTGGGTTCGAGTCGGACTCTTACAGCGGAAGCACTCGGTATTCTAGACGGGTCTATCACAACGGTTGTGGGACTCGGGGAAAAGTCGGATGGGAGCCGGGGCATGTGATGCCACCCATCCAACATGAGTCGTATGAGATGCGATTGGCAAGGAGTTGTCTACCTAGATCACTTGACGACTAGCGATGATGCTAAAGCTCACTAGTCGACTTGCTTATTTAGGGTCCTGAATCACTAAGTGACCATCAGAGGGGTGTTGGTTCTAGTGGGAGCATAAGTATTAAAGTTTTTTATATGCTTGCTCTTTTATGGATACATGTCTTAAGTGTTTTGCATATTTTTCTGTTGTAGATCAATGGCACCTAGCAGTCTCCCTCAGATTTCCAGTTTTGGTTTAGAACCATCTTAGAGAAACATAAGCTAAATGGAACTAACTTCACCAACTGGTATCGTAATCTGAGAATTGTTCTCAAGCAAGAAAAGAGGGACCATGTCCTAGACAACCCACTTCCAGATGAGCCGAATGAGAATGCAACTGTCGCAGCCACCAATGCCTACCGTCGGATTTGTGATGAATCCACGGAGATTAGCTGTCTTATGCTTGCTCACATGGAACCGGACTTGCAGCAGCAGTTCGAGAATGTTGAGGCCTACGATATGATCGAAATCCTCAAAAGTATGTTCCAGGCTCAGGCAAAGACTGAGAGGTATTAAGTCTCTCAGGCCTTGTTGAGCTGTAGGCTTAAGGATGGTGATCCACTAAGTCCGCATGTAATCAAGATGGTTGGTCACGTGCAGTCTCTGGAAAGGCTGGGCTACCCCATTAGCGAAGAGTTTGCTACAGACATAATTCTGAACTCTCTTCCTAGTGCATATGGTCAGTTCATATCGAACTACCACATGCATGGTATGGATAAGAAGCTCACTGAATTACATGGGATGCTCAAGCAGGCTGAGGCGGATCTCAAGAAAGGTGCGAGTCAAGTGTTGATGGTACAGAATAAGGCTAAGTTCAAGAAGAGTTCTTAGACTAAGAAGAATAAGGCTAAGTCGGGAGGTAAGGCTGAGGACCCGGTCCAAAGTGCTTCCTCATGGACTAAGCCATCTCCTGTAGCCGGATCCACTTGCTTCTACTGCAAGGAGGATGGCCACTGGAAGAGGAATTGCAGCAAGTATCTAGCTGACAAAGCCAAGAGTGGAGGTGTGACTTCTGGCTCAGTTATGCTTGTTTGCAATGTTATAGACATTTATCTTGCTGATGGACCTGGTAGTTCTTGGGTATATGATAGCGGATCAGTTATTCACATCTGCAACTCGTTGCAGGGACTGGTAAGAACTAGGAGCGTGGCGAGAGGCGAGGTTGACATTCGAGTCGGCAACAAAGCGAGAGTCGCTACGTTGGAAGTCGGCACAATGCAACTTCATTTACCTTCTGGATTCTTAATGGAGCTGAATAATTGTTATTATGTTCCAGTGCTTAGTCGAAACATTATTTCTGCCTCATGTTTGATGAGACAAGGCTATGAGTCGAATATTAAGAATAATGGTTGTTCTTTATATTTGAATAATATGTTTCACGGCTTTGCACCTGTCCAGGACGGGTTATTTATTTTGAATCTTGAAGGTGAATCTGTCTATAACATAAATGTGAAAAGGTTGAAACCAAATGACTGAATATGACTTACTTTTGGCATTGTCGGCTTGGTCAGATAAGATGGAAACGCATGAAGAAGCTCCATGATGATGGACTCCTAACTTCGTTCGACTTGGAGTCATTCGAGACATGTGAATCCTGCCTACTCGGCAAGATGACCAAGACACCTTTTACAAGGAGTTGTGAAAGGGCGTCCAACTTATTGGGACTAGTACATAGTGATGTATGTGGCCCGATGAGCACGATAGACATAGGTGGTTATGAGTACTTCATTACATTCACTGATGATTTGAGTAGGTATGGATATATCTACTTGATGAAACATAAGTCGGATGCCTTTGAAAAGTTCAAGGAGTTCCAGAATGAGGTATAGAATCAACTCGGCATGAAAATAAAGTTTATTCGGTTGGATCGAGGAGGCGAGTAGATGAGCCATGAGTTTGATGACCATCTGAATAGTTGTGGAATATTTCCCCAGCTCACTCCTCCAGGAATGCCGCAGAGAAACAGTGTGTCGGAAAGGAGAAATCGGACCTTGTTGGACATGGTACGATCAATGATGAGTCGAACATATCTGCCTTTATAATTTTGGGGTTATTGTCTAGAAACTACAGCGTTCACACTAAATAGAGTACCATCAAAGTCGGTAGAGAAGGCACCGCATGAGATGTGGGCTGGCAAGAAGCCGAGTTTATCTTTACTTAAGATTTGGGGTTGTGAAGCTTTTGTCAAGCGACTTCAGTCGGACAAGCTTACAGCTAAGTCGGATAAGTGTATTTTTGTAGGATATCCGAGGGAAACCTTGGGTTACTATTTCTACAACCAATAAGAGGGCAAAGTGTTTGTCGCACGGAACGGTGTCTTCCTTGAGAAAGAGTTTCTCAGTTGGGGAGTCAGTGGGAGCACAGTGCAACTCGAAGAAATTCGAGAGGTACCGACCAGTAGCGAGTCGGCAAAAGCCTTGGAGGTTGAGCTGGTCGTGGTACATGAGGCAGAAACAACACCAACACTACGAAGATCGGCCAAATTGCGAAGTGTTCGTGATGTGTTACTGTTAGACAGTGATGAGCCAGCAACTTATTCAGAAGCGATGGTGGGTTCTGATTCTGCGTCATGGCTTGGAGCCATGAGATCCGAGTTAAAGACCATGGATGAAAATCAAGTTTGGAACTTGGTTGATCTGCCAGACGGTGCAAGACCCGTCGAGTGCAAATGGGTCTTTAAGAAGAAAACTGATATGGATGGAAATGTTTCTATCTATAAGGCATGGCTTGTCACGAAGGGGTACCGACAAGTTCAAGGAGTTGACTACGATGAGACTTTCTCTCTCGTGGCGATGCTTAAATCAGTTTGGATCATGTTAGCTATAGCAGCCTATTTCGACTATGAGATATGGCAGATGGATGTCAAGACGGCTTTCGTTAATGGAAATTTAACCGAGGACGTGTATATGATACAACCTGAGGGTTTTGTCAATCCGGCTAATGCTGACAAGGTATGCAAACTTCGGAAATCCATTTATGGGTTGAAGCAAGCATCTCGGAGTTGGAACATTCGCTTCGATGAGGTAGTCAAATCGTTTGGCTTCATCGAGAGTGATCATGATTCTTGCTTATACAAGAAGTTTAGTGGGAGCAAAGTAAACTTTCTGATCTTATATGTGGATGACATATTACTGCTTGGTAATGATGTCCAGATGTTGCAAGAGACCAAGGAATCATTGGAAAAGAGTTTTTCAATGAAAGACTTGGGTGAGGCGACTTACATACTAGGAATTCGGATCTATAGAGATTGATCAAAGCGGCTCATCGGATTTAGTCAAAGTACATATTTGGACAAAGTATTGAAGAAGTTCAACATGGAATCGTCTAAGAAGGGGTTCTTACCAATGTCCCATGGCGTGAAACTTAGCAAGACTCAGTGTCCTTCGACAACTGATGAGCGAAGTCGGATGAGTGCGATTCCGTATGCTTCTGCAGTCGGATCCATCATGTACACTATGATTTGTACTAGGCCGGATGTTTCCTATGCTCTAAGTGTTGTGAGCAGGTACCAGGCTGACCCTGGAGAAATCCACTAGGCAGCGGCTAAAAATATCCTCAAGTACTTGAGAAGGACTAAGGATATGTTCCTGGTTTATGGAGGTGAGGATGAACTCAGTGTAAGGGGTTACACGAATGCGAGTTATCTCACTGACTCGGATGATTCTCGTTCGCAATCCGGATATGTGTTTGTAATAAACAGAGGGGCTATGAGCTGGAAGAGTTCCAAGCAAGAGACAGTGTCTGCGTCTACGATAGAGGCTGAGTATATTGCTGCCTCAGAGGTGGCAAAGGAAGCCGTTTGGATGAGGAATTTCCTCATGAATCTTGGTGTGGTTCAGGGCTCCTCCAATCCGTTAGACGTGTATTGTGACAACATGGTGCTATTGCACAAGCCAAGGAACCTAGACAACACCAGAAGAACAAACATATACTCATGCGGTTCCACCTTATTCGCCAGTTCGTGGATCAAGGTCATATCAAGTTATGCAAGGTACACACGGATGCAAACATTGCGGATCCAATGACAAAGCCACTTCCACAGCCGAAGCATGAGGCGCACCTGAGAGTTATGGGCATTAGATGCCTAGACATGTGATGTCGGATGATTGACTCTAGTGCAAGTGGGAGACTGTTGGGAATATGCCCTAGAGGCAATCATGTATGATGTTATTTCCAATGTATTCATAAAGTTATTGTCCATGTATGAACTACCGATATATATCATTGAATATGTGATTCGATTGTGGAACTATATATTCATGTTGTTTATACTGATTGTCCTTGGTCGTTGAGGTTGTGCTGGACACACAACTTAGACTAATGTGAAAGTCGGCTGATGACTCGGTTCCACTTGTCATGGGCATAGAGATGCTATTTCGACTTACACGGATTCGGCTAAAGAGTATAGCGAGTCGGACTGACCCATATTGAGATACAACGAATAAGTCGTCATTTGTATATCTCAATAAATGTAATCCTTAGACCTGAGGTTATTACACAATCCGAGTTGAGGATCACCGACTTAGGTACTGTCAAATGTTGTTCCGTCACTGGGCAGTTATAAAGGTAGAGTTCGGGTCGACTGAGAATCAAGCTGCGTGATGTGAATAACCGAGATGGGATTTTTCCCCTTCGTCTGGAGAGACATTCTCTGGGGCCCTCTCCGAAGATATGATTCGGAAAGCATGGCCATGTGTGACTCGGTCAAGTGTTAACCGAGGCGACCGACTAAGAGTTAGTCGGATGAATCACTTATCTCGGATCGAGAAAGAGAGTCGAACTATTTAAGGGATGACGATTATTCGCCTATAGTTCGACAAGGTATATCGTGAGGCAAAAGGGACTCAGACGAAAGTCGCATTGGAAGGTATGTCGTCATGACTCTTTGGTACTTGGGAGTTGGCACGTTCTGCTAGGAGCCACTACCAACTGATCGGTCAAGCGACGTGCTTCATCGATTCCGCAACCGCGCGTCTAGTGGTAATTCTCGTGGCCTACTACCTCAGCTAGATCTTGGGTTCACCGCGTAGGAAAAAGTTTTGTCTTTCTCTGCATGGCCCAACACCCACCATACCCCTAAGTATAGCCCGAACCCGTCCGCAGGATATGCACCTCGAAACAACAACAGCCCCCAATGAACCGCCCGAACTATCCCAACCGTGGAGGAGGAAACCCAAGGCCCAGAGGAAACCACAACAACAACCCTGAAAACTCCAATAATTTCAACCATGCACCGCCCAAGTCCAACAACAACCACAACAATACTGCCCCAAGGACTAGAAGCAATGTTGTGCCTGTCGCAGGGAAAGACAAGCCAATGATCACTTGTTTCGAATGCGGAGTCACGGGTCACTACTCCAACGAGTGCGCCAGGAAACCCGCAGCAACCAATGTGAATGCACCTGCCCAGCAACAACGTCGTGTCCAGCCTGGAAAGAGATTCTCCCTACGAAACCAGCACAACCGTAATGGCCGTCCGTTCCACATGAATGCCAAGGAAGCCCAAGAAGTGCCAGATGTTGTGCTGGGTATGTTTTCTGTTAACTCAGTATTAGCAAGAGTGTTGTTTGATTCGGGAGCATCGCACTCGTTTGTTATAGAAGAATTTTCATGCACTAGTAAGATTCAACCCACAAATCTAAAGCATGTTATGATAGTTCAAATCCCTGGTTCGACCACCAAAGCTAGAAAAGTTTGCAAAGTCGTACCCATCAGAATCCATGGGATAGATTTTTATGCCAATCTAATAGTACTTGGAACCAAAGTTTTGGAAGTAGTACTAGGAATGGATTGGATGTCGAAACATCAAGGATTAATCGACTGTGCTAAGAAAGCCATAACAATGACCAGTAGCACCGGAATATTAGTAGAACATGTATCTGAGACCTTACTCCACCAATTCAAGTGAAACAAGATTCTAGCCAAGACCACCATTGACCAAGTCAGAGTAGTCTGTGAATACCCCGATGTGTTCCCAGATGAATTGCCCGGTATGCCCCCAGATCGGGATATCGAGTTCATCATTGAACTAATCCCTGGAACCGGACCCATAGCTCAGAGACCCTATAGTATGAACCCATCTAAACTAGTGGAACTGAAGAAGCAACTTGATGATATGCTGGGAAAAGGACTGATTCAACCCAGTGCATTGCCATGGGGATCACCTGTTTCGTTCGTTGATAAGAAGGATGGAGCCAATCATCTTTGTACGGATTATCGGAAGATGAATGATGTGACCATCAAGAACAAATACCCTTTGCCAAAGATAGAAGATTTGTTTGATCAACTAACTGGTGCTAGTATGTTTTCTAAGATTGATCTTAGAACTGGTTATCATCAATTGAAGATTCGTGCAACAGATATCCCAAAGACTGCCTTCACCACCAGATATGGATTGTATGAGTACAATGTCATGTATTTTGGATTAACCAATGCCCTCGCTTATCTCATGAACCTCATGAATAAGATTTTCATGAATTTTCTGGATAAGTTTGTCGTTGTTTTTATTGAGGACAATCTGATCTATTCCAAGTCAGAAGAAGACCATGAGCAACATCTTAGAACTATCCTTGAAACCCTTAGGGAACATCAGTTATATGCCAAGTTTAGCAAGTGTGAATTTTTGTTAAGAGAAGTAGGATTCCTAGGCCATATCCTGTCAGCAGGAGGAGTCACTGTTGATCCCGCCAAGATCAAAGATGTTGAAGAATGGAAAGCCCAACCACCCAAACAGAAGTCCGTGCTTTTCTTGGATTAGCTGGATACTATCGCAAGTTTGTTGAAGGATTTTTGAGCATCGCCAGACCAATTAATCAGTTGCTGAAGAAAGATAAGAAGTTTGAATGGACTGACAAATGTGAAGCAAGTTTTCAAAACCTCAAGAAGAGATTAGTTTCAGCCCCAATTTTGATCATGCCGGATATCAAGAAGCCTTTTGATGTGTATTGTGACGCATCCAAGGTTGGAATTGGAGGTGTATTGATGCAAGAAGGCAAAGTCATATCCTATCTGTCTAGACAACTGAAGCAACATGAGCAGAACTATCCAACCCATGACATAGAACTATCTATTATAGTTTTAGCCTTGAAGACATGGCGTCATTACCTCAAGGGTAATCACTGTTAGATTTATTTGGATCACAAGAGTCTGAAGTATATTTTCACCCAGAAGGAGTTGAATATGAGGCAAAGGATATGGATTGAGTTAATCAAGGAAGCCCATCCAAGTCAATGTGGTAGCGGATGCTCTTAGCAGATTGCCGTGTAGATTAAATACCATGATTAAGGAAGCCCAACCAAGTCTGCATGAGGAGATGGAGAATTTCAGAGTGGAGCTAGTTAGCGAAGGATTCTTAGCTAGCATAGAACTCCAAACCATTTTGATTAGTCAGATAAAATAAGCCCATAAAAGAAACACAAGTATCGGTGGAATCAAGCGTCGTATCGGAATAGGAAAAGTACCCGGATTCACTGAAGATGAAGAAGGAACCTTGTGGTACAAAGGACGTATCTGTGTTCCAGCAGATTTAGAGTTGAAATAGGTCATTATATAGGAACCTCATCATACTCTTTATTATATCCACCCGAGAGGAACAAAGATGTATCAGGATTTCAAGGAGCAATTTTGGTGGCACAAAATGAGGAGAGAAGTCAGAAGCTACATAGCCAAGTGTGATATTTGTCAGAGAGTCAAGGCAGAACATCAGAGACCCGCAGGAGTTTTGCAACGATTGCAGATTCCGGAATAGAAATGGGATTCCATCAGAATGGACTTTATCACTGGTTTGCCTACATCTAGTAGGGGAAATGACTCTATTTGGGTCATAGTTGATAGATTATCTAAGGTATCCCATTTCATACCTATCAAGACAACCTACCAAAGATTGAAGCTAGCGGAGTTGTACATCGCTAGAATAGTCAGTTTGCATGGAACCCCCAAGACCATATGTCATGGTGTGGAACATGGCAGTACCACCGGGGATGGCTTGAAGGGGACAATCAGAATGCTATCGATGGCTACTCGCAACGGGTTGAAGGAAATATGCCCTGAGAGGCAATAATAAGTTGTTATTATGTATTCCTTGTATATGATAGATGTTTATTTTGCATGCTATAATTGTATTGATAGGAAACGTCAATACATGTGTGTTTAATAAACAAAAAGGGTTCCTAGTTATGCCTCTCTTATAGACTAGCTTGTTGATTAACAAGATGATCAAGGTTTCCTGATCATGGACATTGGATGTTGTTAATAACAAGGTCATAACATTTGTGAAATGACGTGATGAACATTCATCTGATATAGCACTATGATCAAGTCATTATGTTTATATTGCTATAACATCATACGAAGTAGTCTTAGTCCTTAGACCATGAGATCATGTTAATTGCTGACACCGCAAAAGTATCTTGATAACATCAAACGTCACACCATAACAGGGTGACTATAATGGTGGGTTCAGTGCTATGAAGGTGTTATGTTGAGGATCATGGATCAAGAGTGGAATTTGTCAATCCCGATGATGGATACATATACTCTGGGCCCTCTCGGTGATATCACATTAAGATAGCTTGCAAGCAAGTGATGTGATCACTAGAATGTTATATCACGGGAACGAGAAAAGAGTGCATGTCGGTAACGAGATCAAACTAGGTATTTAGATATCGATGATCGAATCTTGGACATGTATTATATCATGACAAAAAGGGATTCAATTACTAGCGTTAAAGGTTCTCACGATCACAGAAGTCATCGTTGAATGTGTAGGAGTCAGTATGGATCTCCAGGTCCCGCTTCTGATTATTGATATGAGAGGAGTCTCAATCATGTCTGCATTATTCGCGAACCGTAGGGTGACACACTTAAGGGTTGCCGGACACCATTTAGGAGCACATATGTTTCAGACAAAAGGTTTGCAAAGCGCAGGAAATGTTTCGATAGAAACAGGAATTGTTTCGATAGAAACCAGAATTGTTTCGGGTGAAATTGCAGAAAGTGGTTATGCATGTGATATTTAAATGTTGTAAGGGGTTTTATGTCAATGTTTGTTAATTATCGTAATTAAAAAAATTCTAAATAAAATAAATAAAAGAGTTTTATTAATTGAGAGTGGCATTAAATTTGGTGGAAATTTAATGCATGTGAGTGGAACTTTGGGTGGAGTTTGAATTTATGTGAGTGGAGCTTCACCACATGAATGAGGAAGAGGTGGGGGCACCCCCCTTTGGCCGCCGACCATGGGAGGGGAGGAGCCCCACTCTCCTATAAAAGGCCCCCCTCTCCTCTGTCACAAAACACACCTCCTCGTGAAGGATCTCTCTCCCCCTCTAGATATTCCCCCATGGTCTCGGATTAGCGAGATACATGTTCCCGGTGGCCTTGCGTCTGGAAGGAGTTGCTGGTTCTGCTGATTCACTGGAGTGAGGAGGTGGAGGTTGTCTGGTAGCTTGAACGTGTGTGCGAGGACAGATGCGCTGATGATTTGCAGCGCTCGGACTTCCACAGGATCTTGAGATCGGCAAGCGTACAACTACATCAACCACGAGTTCCTACTCATTAACAAAACTCGTTGTCTTCGAGGGTAAGTTCTCCATGGATGTATGTCCACCCGTTGCTCTGTATCTAGTAGATAGATCTTGGCGTATAGTTCTCATCGTAGGAAATTTTTTGTTTTCTATGCTGCGGACCCAACAGTGGTATCAGAGCCTGGTCTATGCGTAGGTGCTTTGCATGGGTAGTACACATATGTTTATATGTGGGCGATGATGATCATGTTATTGCATATTCTATGTATTTTGGATATTGGTTGCTATAGTAGGATGAAGCGGCCCGGACCAACCTTACATGTCATCGTACATGAGACCGGTTCCACGAATGACATGCAACTAGTTTTGCATAAGTGGCTAGCGGGTGTCTGTCTCTCCTACTATAGTCAATATCTGATTTACAACGAGTTGCTAATAACTTGGTTATCCTCGTTGTGGTTCATGTTCGTAGGTAAGACCGGTTCTATCTCCGAAAGCCCTAAGCCACGTAAAACTTGCAATTGATAAATTAGAGGCGTCTAGTTTAGATCATTGCTGGGCTAGTGTCTTGATATGGTATTGTTGTAAGCAGATGTATGATAGATACTCTTACAACTCACGTAACGTGTAAGTTCCATAGACCTTGGCCTTACACACAAAGGAATGATAGAGATCATACCACGATGCAAATGATAAATATCAAATGCATGAACCGTATAATCTCACTTCACACATTAGATGTTAGCATCTTATATTGCTAGTTTGGCACTTTTGGTAGCATTATAAGATGATCCCTCATTTACATATCAAGATAAAATGTGTTCTTCCTTAAGTATGCACCGTTTTGTGGATTGTGTTTTGAGGCATCACGTGATGATCGGGTGTTCTCGACTCTATGCTTTCATACAACGGGTGTAAGACAGTTTTACACACGCGGATACTAAGGTTCTTACTTGGCGAGCCTAGCATGTACAGACATGGCCTCGGAACATGGACCGAAAGGTTAAGCATGAGTCATATAGTTGATATGATGCCCATATAGATGCTTGCCTTTGAAGCTACACCGACTCACGTGATGATCGGACATGGTGTAGTGGATTTGGTTCATGTAATCACCAAAAGGACACGAGGGATGTCGTTTTTGAGTGGGAGTTCATTAGTCATTTGGATTAGTTGAACTCAATCTATCATAAACTTAGTATAAATATACTTTACAAATTCAGTTGTAGATGGCACCACCTGCTTTTAATTTCAATGTGTTCATGGAGAAAGAGAAGCTTGCTGCGAATGGTAGCAACTTCACCAACTGGGCTATGAATTTGAGGATTCTCCTCACTGCTGCACAAAAGCAATATGTGCTAGAGGCACCGCTAGGCCCCCCACCAGCTCCTGATGCCCCTGAAGAGGAAAAGAACGTCTATATAACTCGTCAGGAGGACCACAACTTAGTTCATTGCGGCATACTGTATGGGCTAGAGCCAGAACTTCGAAAGCGTTTCAAAAATGGCAATGCCTTTGATACCATGGGAGAATTGAAAATGATTTTCGATACCCATGCTGCCGTAGAGAGTTATAATGCTTCTGAAAAGTTCTTTAGCTGCATGATGGAGGAGAACAACTCCGTTAGTGAGCACGTACTCAAAATGTCTGGGTACGCCGAAAAGCTTGTGTCCTTGGGAATAACAATTCCCATTGACTTAGGCATACATCATGTTCTCCAATCTCTACCACCTAGCTACAAGAGCTTCGTGATGAACTATAATATGCAGGGCATGAAGAAGTCTCTTCCCGAGCTTCTGTCAATGCCTAAGACCGCAGAAGTGGAGATTAGGAAAGAACATCAAGTGTTGATGATCAATAAGACCACCGGTTTTAAGAAGGACAAGAAAGGCAAGAAGAAGGGAAAGAAGGGCGGCAAATCCGTTGCCGCACCTGAAAACAAACCCCGAGATGGACCTAACTCTGACACCGAGTGTTACTATTGTAAGGGGACTGGCCATTGGAAGCGCAACTGCCCCAAGTATTTGGCGGACAAGAAGGTCGGCAAGGCAAACAAAGGTATATGTCATATACATGTTATTGATGTGTACTTGACTAGTACTCGCAGTAGCACCTGGGTATTTGATACGGGATCGGTTGCTAATATATGTAACTCGGTTCAGGGGCTGCGGAACAAGCGGCAACTAGCAAGGGATGAGGTCACGATACGGGTCAGCAATGGATCAAGAGTTGATGTGATCACCGTCAGAACGCTGCCTCTCCATATGCCGTCGGGATTAGTTATAAACCTGAATAATTGTTATTTGGTGTCTGCACTGAGCATGAACATTGTATCCGGATCATGTTTGATGCAAAGTGGTTATTCGTTTAAGTCTAAAAACAATGGTTGTTCGATTTATATGAATAATATCTTTTATGGTCATGCACCTGTGTTGAATGGTTTATTTCTATTGGATCTCGATAGTAGTATTACACATATTCATAATGTTGATGCTAAAAGGATTAAACTTGATAATGATATATCTACATATATGTGGCACTGCCGTCTAGGTCATATTGACGTTAAACGCATGAAGAAACTCCATTCTGATGGACTTTTGGAATCACTTGATTTTGAATCATTTGATACATGTGAGCCATGCCTTATGGGCAAGATGACTAGAACACCATTTTCCAGTTCAATGGAACGGGCGACAAATTTATTGGAAATCATACATACTGATGTGTGTGGACCAATGAGTGTGTCGGCGTGAGGTGGATATCGTTATTTTGTTACTTTCATAGATGATTTGAGTAGATACGGGTATATCTATTTAATGAAACATAAGTCTGAAACTTTTGAAAAGTTCAAGGAATTTCAGAATGAAGTGGAAAATCATCGTAACAAAAAGATCAAATTTCTGCGGTCCGACCGTGGAGGAGAGTATCTTAGTGACGAGTTTAGCACACATATGAAAGACTGTGGAATAGTTTCACAACTTACGCATGCCGGAACACCACAACATAATGGTGTGTCAGAACGTCGTAATCGTACTTTATTGGATATGGTTCGATCTATGATGTCTCTGACTGACTTGCCACTGTCATTTTGGGGTTATGCACTAGAAACCGCTGCATTCACTTTAAATAGGGCACCATCTAAATCCGTTGAAAAGACACCGTATGAATTATGGTTTGGAAACAAACCTAAGCTATCATTTCTTAAAGTTTGGGGATGCGATGTTTATGTGAAGAAACTTCAACCGGATAAACTCGAACCCAAAGCCGAAATATGCGTCTTCATAGGATACCCTAAGGAAACGATTGGGTATACCTTCTATCACAGATCCGAGGGCAAGGTTTTTGTTGCCAAGAATGCAGGGCCATCTCCAGAAATTTGGGGCCCCGGTGTGAATTGTAAAATAGGCCTTTTTCCTAATAAATAGTATATCTAGTGAGCAAAATTATACGTCTACTTAGTCAGATAACTTCACTACTTAAGTATGTGCTATTTCGTACAATATTTTATCATGTAAATTGATTAGGGTTGTGAATTGTGATCGATTGAATTGATTCGATAAATCAATGGAGGCATGGAAGAGGTATTGACCTGATCTTATACTTGATTTGATAAATCAATGGAGGCATGGAAGAGGTATTGACCTGATTTTCTACTTGATTCGGTTAATTGCTGCGAGTTGGCATGCTCGGGGCGTCAGTCGTCTAGGGCATTGCCGCGTTCACCTAGCTCAATCACAATTGATTTGTTCTGGAGGCCGGACAGAGCCACGAAGTGAACAGGCCGTCATGCCTCCGCCCGATCGGATCTGATCTCCCTGTCTTGGCCTCTCACGAGTGGGAACCAAAATCGAGTTGCGTGATTTGCGTCAGGACGTGTTGTGTTGCGTGATATACGTCTGGTGCAGTCCTGTGGTTATTTTTTTCCTCTCTGTTTAAACTGAGTCACACGGGCCTACAAGATATGTTTCTAGCTAATCACGCTTTTTTGGAAGTATCTAGCTAATCACCCTTAACAGTACTAATCGGGATTTGGGGGCCCTAATTATTCAGGGGCCCTGTGCGGTCGCTCACTTCGATCACCCTCATCGACGGGGCTGCAAGAATGGATCCTTTCTTGAGAAGGAGTTTCTCGTGAAAGGTGTGAGTAGTCGGAAGGTAGAACTCAAAGAGGTTATTGAACCTTCTCTTCATGAAATGGCGAGTAGCGCAGCACCAGAATTACTTTCGGAGTTGACTTCACCTAATGAAGAGAGAGCTAATGATATTGATCATGAAACTCCGAAAGAGGACACTACCAAACCTCGCAGGTCAAGCAGGACACGTGCAGCTCCTGAACTGTACGGCAATCCTGTTATGAATTTGATGATTGATGAAATAGATGACCCTGCGACCTATGAGGAAGCAATGATGAGCCCTGATTCCAACAAATGGCTAGAAGCCATGAAATCCGAGATGGAATCCATGTATGAAAACCAGGTTTGGACCTTGGTAGACTTACCTCACGATCGAAAGGCCGTTGAGAATAAATGGATTTTCAAAAAAAACTGATGCTGATGGTAATGTGACCATCTATAAGGCTCGACTTGTCGCAAAGGGGTTTCGACAAATTCAAGGAGTTGATTACGATGAGACGTTCTCTCCCATAGCGATGCTTAAGTCGGTTAGTATTATGTTAGCAATTGCTGCATATTTCGATTATGAAATATGGCAGATGGATGTCAAAACGGCATTCCTCAAGGGTAATATTGAAGAAGAGTTGTATATGATACAACCTAAGGGTTTTGTCGATCCTAAGTATGCTGATAAGGTATGGAAGCTTCAGTGATCCATCTATGGACTGGAGCAAGCATCCCGGAGTTGGAATCTCCGCTTTGATGAGGTGATCAAAGAGTTTGGATTTGTCCAAACTTATGGAGAGGCTTGTATTTACAAGAAAGCGAGTGGGAGGAATGTGGCATTTCTAATATTATATGTGGATGACATATTATTGTTTGGAAATGATATAGATCTTTTAAACAGTGTTAAAAGTTATCTAAACAGCAAATTTTCGATGAAGGACCTTGGTGAAGCTTCATATATATTAGGCATTAAAATCTACAGAGATATATCAAGACGCGTAATTGGGCTATCACAGAGTACATACCTTGATAAGGTATTAAAGAAGTTTAATATGGACGGAAGTAAGAAGGGGTTCTTACCTATGTTGCAAGGCAAGACATTGAGTAAGACTCAAAGTCCGGCTACGCCGGAAGAAAGAGAGATAATGGATAAGATCCCCTATGCCTTAGCCATAGGCTCTATAATATATGTCATGCTATGTACAAGACTGGATGTGGCACATGCTATTAGTTTGACTAGTAGGTACCAATTTGATCCAGGTTCGGAACACTGGATAGCGGTCAAGAATATCCTTAAGTACTTGAGAAGAACTAAGGATATGTTTCTTGTATAAGGAGGTGAAGAAGAGCTAGTCGCTAAGTGTTATGTCGATGCTAGCTTTAACACTGATCCAGATGACTCTAAGTCTCAATCCGGATACGTATTTCTCTTGAACGGAGCAGCAGTTAGTTGGAGGAGCTCCAAACAACATGTGGTGGCTGGATCAATGACGGAGGCGGAATATGTTTCTGCTTCAGAAGCGGCGCAGGAAGCAGTTTGGATGAAGGAGTTCATAACGGAACTAGGTGTGGTTCCTAGTGCGTTGGACCCAATGGTGATCTATTGTGACAACAATGGAGCCATTGCCAACGCCAAGGAACCAAGGTCTCACAAGAATTCCAAGCATATTAAGCGCCGGTTTCACTCCATCCGCGAGCATGTAAAGGATGGATATATAAAGATTTGTAAAGTGCACACGGATCTGAATGTAGCAGATCTATTGACTAAAGTTCTCCCTAGGGCCAAACATGATAAACACCAGAACTCGATGGGTGTTAGATTTATCACTATGTAAACTAGATTATTGTCTCTAGTGCAAGTGGGAGACTGAAGGAAATATGCCCTGAGAGGCAATAATAAAGTTGTTATTATGTATTCCTTGTATATGATAGATGTTTATTTTGCATGCTATAATTGTATTGATAGGAAACGTCAATGCATGTGTGTTTAATAAACAAAAAGGGTTCCTAGTTATGCCTCTCTTATAGACTAGCTTGTTGATTAACAAGATGATCAAGGTTTCCTGATCATGGACATTAGATGTTGTTAATAACAAGGTCACAACATTTGTGAAATGATGTGATGAACATTCATCCCAAGTATAGCATTACGATCAAGTTATTATGTTTATATTGCTATAACATCATACGAAGTAGTCTTAGTCCTTAGACCATGAGATCATGTTAATTGCTGACACCAGAAAAGTATCTTGATAACATCAAACGTCACACCGTAACAAGGTGACTATAAAGGTGGGTTCAGTGCTGTGAAGGTGTTATGTTGAGGCTCATGGATCAAGAGTGGAATTTGTCAATCCCGATGACGGATAGATATACTCTAGGACCTCTCGGTGATATCACATTAAGATAGCTTGCAAGCAAGTGATGTGATCACTAGAATGTTATATCACGGGAACGAGAAAAGAGTGCATGTCGGTAACGAGATCAAACTAGGTATTTTAGATACCGATGATCGAATCTTAGACATGTATTATATCATGAGACAAAGGGATTAAATTACTAGCGTCAAAGGTTCTCACGATCACAGAAGTCATCGTTGAATGTGCAGGAGCCAGTATGGATCTCCAGGTCCCGCTTCTGATTATTGATCTGAGAGGAGTCTCAATCATGTCTGCATTATTCGTGAACCGTAGGGTGACACACTTAAGGGTTGCCGGACACCATTTAGGAGCACATACGTTTCAGACAAATGGTTTGCAAAGCGCAGGAAATGTTTCGATAGAAACCAGAATTATTTCGATAGAAACCGGAATTGTTTCAGGTGAAATTGCAGAAAGTGGTTCTGCATGTGATATTGAAATGTTGCAA
Organism: Avena sativa; assembly: GCA_916181665.1. Taxonomy (NCBI): domain Eukaryota; kingdom Viridiplantae; phylum Streptophyta; class Magnoliopsida; order Poales; family Poaceae; genus Avena; species Avena sativa. Next base: position 694,781,850 of record OV702289.1, read on the forward strand.
GGGGTTTTATGTGAATGTTTGTTAATTAAAGTAATTAACAAAATTCTGAATAAAATAAATAAAAGATTTTTATTAATTGAGAGTGGCATTAAATTTGGTGGAAATTTAATGCATGTGAGTGGAACTTTGGGTGGAGTTTGAATTTATGTGAGTGGAGCTTCACCACATGAATGAGGAAGAGGTGGGGGCACCACCCATTGGCCACCGTCCATGGGAGGGGAGGATCCCTCCTCTCCATAAAAGGCCCCCTCTCCTCCCTCACAAAACACACCTCCTCGTGAAGGATCTCTCTCCCCCTCTAGATATTCCCCCATGGTCTCGGATTTGTGAGATACATGTTCCCGGTGGCCTTGCGTCTGGAAGGAGTTGCTGCTTCCGCTGATTCGATGGAGCGAGGAGGTGGAGGTTGTCCGGTAGCTTGAACGTGTGTGCGAGGACGGATGCGCTGCTGATTTTCGGTGCTCGGACTTCCACACGATCTTGAGATCGGCAAGCGTACGACTACATCAACCACGAGTTCCTACTCGTTAACAAAACTCATTGTCTTCGAGGGTAAGTTCTCCATGGATGTATGTCCACCCGGTGCTCTGTATCTAGTAGATAGATCTTGGCGTATAGTTCTCATCGTAGGAAATTTTTTGTTTTCTGTGCTGCGGACCCAGCACGGGTTGGGCACAGATACTACAAACACAGCAATGTACCCAGGTTCGGAGCCCTCTTGGCGAGGTAAAGCTCCTACTCCTGCAAGGATCTACTATCAAAGGGGGCGAATGTCCAATACAGATGCTCCTTGAGCTGTTTCCTTAGCTACTTCTTGCTTGAAATTGTCTAAGTCCTTCCTCTTGTGTCTACCTAGAACCCTAGCACTACCCCCCTTATATACAGGTTGAGGAGGTAGTTTACAAGGTGGGTTCTGGGGTTTACTGTTTGGATTTGGGCCTTACAAAGTGGGCCGGCTGGACAGGGCCAAATGGTAGGCCCGGGTCCAGTCAAGCCTCCAGTACAAGGTGGGACCATGCCACAGTGCCTAGCGCCCCTGCTTTACTCGTCATCTGGCTCTTTCTCTATCAGCCAGTTCTTTATGCATAAGCTGGAGCTTTCCTCGTTAGCCCTTGCTTTGCTCGTCAGCCTCCAGCTTTGGTGCAGTTGTCCAGTAGCGCCGGCTAGGCTAGCCAGCCTGTCCGGTCAAAGGTGCGCTCAACAAGGAGCGTCACCCCCACCGTACCATGGCCAGCGGACCCGAGGTGGCCAGCTAGGAGCGGCCTCCCAGTTGGTTCTTCTGGCTACCCGGCTAGACGGGCCAGCCGGAGAAACTTGAATGCAGACCGGGTGGGGGATTCCACCCGGCTGTGGTTCCTTCATCTGGGTCCGGACAACATGAGCTCCTTGGAGCCGGCCGGTTGGTCCCGTCCTGGCCTACCCAGGGGTCATCCCCCCCACACTAGTCCTCGGGCGCGTTAGGACATGGCCCAGTGGAGAAGTTCTTGCGTCCTTATTTCAAATGGTTGAGGCTGCATATGCTTTGTCATTTTCATTTGTCTCGTAGTCTTTGTGTTGTACTGTCTTGGGATTTTGTGCTATTTTCCCGGCTGGGGTTTACCAGCTAAGGAGCCGATGGCCCCACCCATAGGGTGTGAGCGGTGATCTTCATGACCGGCTACCGCACCCGGCTGGGAGAGGGATCGCCAGTTTCCTGTCGTTGGTGCTCTCGTCAGCCATGCCTGCCTTTTCTAGCGCACGTCGCATCAGTTTGACTTCTGGGTCTGCCGCAACAGTTTTTGGTAACTGCGTGCATGCCTTCATCATTGCGTCCCCTTGGAGATTGTGGGCGCGGTTTGCCTCCCGCAGTAACTTCCGCGGGAACTTCTGCATGCGTGGCGCTAGCGCACGCGATCCATCCCGAACCGTCGTGGGGGCGTGGGGCGGTTGCTTGCCATGTGGCATAGAGGGAGGGGAAACGACGTGGGGGAGTGGGGCAGTTTCTTGCCAAATGGCGCAGAGGGAGGGGAACCGACGTGGCCCTTCTTCCTCGATAAATAAGTACACCAAGGAGCGGTGGCTCCTCAATTCGTCTTCTTGTGCTTGCAGCCCCCATTTTCCTGCGTGCTCTAGCCTTTCACTGCTCCTCTGCGCCACCGCTTCTTGGTCGCCGGCGTTGCTCCTCTTCCTCAACCACGGCCCCCCGTGCTTCAATCACGGCCACTTTTCCGAGCAACATGCTACCCGAGGTTGCCTGCGGGTGGTGCGACTCGTATGTTACTGAAGAGCTGGTGAAGAAGTACCGGCGCAGACGGTTCCTGTCATCGGAGCGGCTAGTGAAGCACCACCTCACGCCGGAGGGCTAGCGGGTGCCCAACCCCCTAGCCTGGTGAGGCCGTTTTCTTCCTTGCCAACTTTGCTCATGGCCTTGGGCTGCCGCTGAGCCGCTTCGTCTTGGAGTTGCTCGTCACCTTCGACCTGCAGCTCCACCACCTCGAAGCTAATGCCGTATCGATGATGTCACATCACACGGCCTGTTGCAAGGCATTCCTTGGTGTCTACCCCGACGCCATTAACTTCTTGAAGTTCTTCTACTTCAAGGCTCAGGTGGTGGGGAAAGGCGGACCGCTGACGGAGACGAGCTGCTGCGCCATCTACCCACGGCCATCGGTGCCCATACCGCGTCTAGAGATCCCGGACACCGTCAAGCTCTGGTAGCGGTCGTACTTTTACGTGCGCAATAACACCGAGGTGGACTTCATCAAGGTCCCTGCGTTCGCCAACGTCCCCTCCAGCCGGAAGGCCTGGAGCGTCCAACACTTGGGCGCCCAGGGCGACATCGACTGGATGGGCGCCTGGCAAATGGTCCTCTTGGAGAAGGAGTGGCTCACCGCCTGGGACATTTTGCTGTCCTGGATGGCGAACCGCATGCTCCCGCTGCAACACCGATCGCACAAGATGTGCCACCTCTCTGGCCATCTAGATCTCACCCGGGTATCTCGGCTAGATGTGTCGCATGCCGCCCTCCGCGAATGGCTCGCCACCATCTCGAAGGAGGGGTTGGAGGAGGACTGGGTGTTCTCCTGTCGGCCGTACTACCACAGCCATCTTCTGCTGAAGGTATGTTTCTCTTGCTCTTCTCCGGCTGGATTTTTTCTGAGGGACTCCCGTTTTGTGCCTCTTATCTTCCCTTGTTGAGTAGATTTTCACGGCGCAGCTAGCAGAGGACGGTATGGGGGAAAACGAGCTCCCCAATTTTGCCGCGGACTTCAAGCCGACGAAGGCTCTACCAAGGAGCCGGAGCGGTTCCCCATGCGGGCCGACGAGGGCTGTGAGTTCCCACCTGGTGAGAGTTTATCCTTTGTCGTTGTCTTCTTTGCTCTTTCTACGCTTTTAGCCACGAATTTGACGTTTTGCTTGCACTGGAACAGCCGCTCATGGCGAGGATGTGGACTTGGACGAGGTCGCCACGCCCAGGGGCAAGGGGAAGCGACCCGTCCCCACCAGCGTTGCTCAGGCCGGAGGCAGCGCCAAGAAGACACGCCGCCCCTGTCCAGCGGCCACCATGCCGAGCGTTGCCAGGTAGGTGCTTCTGTCCTCCCAGTACTTGTGTTGACTTGCTCGCATCTGTGTTGCTCATTCCTTGTGTTCTCCGCAGTGAGGCGATGGCCTTGCCCGGCTCCACCACCGTTGCCATCGCATCCATCCCTCCGCCTGCTGCAGAGGGGAGTGCGTCGGCTTCATCTCCCGAGGCCACGCCGGCTCCGGCCCCCGAGGCGGCATCTTCTCAGCCGGCTGGGGCCGGTGTAGACACGACGGAGGTGGTGCCGCCGGCTGCGCCCACAACGCTTCACCGGGCCGGGGCCATCTCTCGGCTTGCTGAGGGTCTTCTACTTGGGCGCGCCGGCACGGCCGTGCCTCCCCCGGCTCGACAGTGGGCACTGACTCTAGCGCCTACTGTGTGGAGGAGCTGGTGGAGGTGCCACAGTTGGAGGCCCCCGTCTAGCCGGAGGTTGGTCCCTCTGCAGCTTCGGTGAGCGATGATGACCTCTAGGTCACCGGCTGGACGCCGGCTCGTGCTGCGCCGCTGTTGGACGCCCTCCTCGCGCAGTTGTTAGAGGCGGCGCCTCTGGCCGTTGGCCAGGCTCGCAGCTGGTGGAGGCACTGGAGCAGGGGCTCGGCCAAGCCAAGGCGCTGGGGGCCTCCATCGAGGTATGTGTTCTATTGCCAATCTTGATGCTTGTTCGCCGTCTTGCACCGTGACTTGTTCTCACTTCTCTTCTTATGCAGAGGGCTCTCGTCGACGCCGCCAAGACCTCGCGGCACCTAGGCCGTAAGATTGCTTGTTCTGCCGTATCTTCTTGATTGCGCGATTTCTCGCGCTTTTTGTTGAATATTGGTTACCCACCTACAGCTCTGCTGGCGAACCAGGACCGCGAGGTAGCCCGGCTAAAGGGGGAGGTTGCCCGGCTGGAGGAGTCCAACCAGACCCGCTAGGACCAGATCTCCCAACTGACTTTGCATCAGGATCAGATGGAGATCAAGGCTGGCAAGGCCAACAAAGTGGAAGAGACCCGGGCCGAGGCGCTGAAGAACCTGGAGGGGCTCTACGCCATCCAGGAGGATGCCCTCAAGGCTTCCAAGTCCAAGGAGGCGGCAGCGCTATCGGAGCTTTGCCAGATCGCCGAGCTCGTTGTCAGTAAGTGCCCTCAACTTAAGCCAATTTTGTCGTTTTGCCCTTTGCAGTCAGTATTGATTATTGTTTCTTTTTCCCGGCTGCAGCTCAGTATCCTAAGGCAATTGATCAGGCACTGGGCAGGATTCTGGAGATGGATCTGGATCGGGATCTCCACCCGGGGGAGCTGGTGGCGGTCGTCAGCAAGGAGGCGAACCGGCTCTGTGCCGCTGCTCTCGATGTCTATGTCTACATTTGGACCAAAGCTGCCCCACCTGCTACCATGGATGCCTTGTCCGAGCGTGTTTTGGGTCCTCCAAACCTCATGAACATGGCCCGGGAGTGGGCGGCTCGTGGCGGCACGGAGATGGTGCTGGTGCTGCTGAAGTCCTGGTACCCGGATGTGGATCTGTGGAGCCTTTCCCACAGATTTCACCAAGGGACCAGCTATGACCACCTTAGCACCGAGGTTCCTGACATCCGCTCATGTGGCATGACGATCAGTAGCTTCGTTGTGCTGGATAAGGACTTCAGCGACCTAGTTGGCACGGAGCGGTACTATCACAGCCCGGATGCATCGCGCACTGATGCTCCAGCTGCCCCGCAGACCGCCTCGGCAGCCAAGCTCCAGCTGATGCCTCCGGCCCCTCTGCCCCCTAGTGAACTTGATCCCTGGTATGCTGGGAGTATTTGTGACTAAAAAACTTGCCTCTTCTCTGTGGTGTGTGAACAATTGTTTGTGTTCTTCTTATTGAACTCTTGTGGGAGCATTGCCTCCCTCTGTATATTTGCTCATGCTCTTTTGTTTGCACTTTCTGTTCTGCATTTTCTGCATGCTTGTTTCTGTGTGGGGGCGCACGAGCGCACCCACAGGGTGTAGTCCCCGAGGTTCGGGCCGGCTGGAGCATACAGTCGGGTCAAAGCTCCTTTGTGTTTTTTTGCAGGTTTCCATGTGGGGGCACGCGAGCGCACCCACAGGGTGTAGTCCCTGAGGTTCGGGCCGGCTGGAGGATACAGCCGGGTCGAAGCTCCTTGACCTGCTTTGCTGCCGCCTGGAAGCTACTTTGCCTCCGGCTTGGGTGTTTGTCTTGGAACTTTGGCTCATGCAAACATAGAAACAAACAAGTTGTTTGCCTGGTTAAGCATATGCAAGTTCAAACTGTAATCTTAGATTTACTAGTTTTGAAATTTTCGCTGTTTTGCGCAAATCCAATGTCTTTGCCCTTTTCTCAGTGAGCATTGGCCAGTTTTGATGTTGTTCCCTTGCTGGCTTTTAGCCGGAGTCGAAGTGGTAGCTTAGTAGGCATACTGCACGATACTTCGGGTTTGGGTCATTGTCTTTGGGCGAGCGAGCGTAGCCAGAGCATCCAGACGTTTTTGTTTTCCTCGTGGCTTTTTCGTCTACGGGCCATCGAGCATTCTGCTCTTGCCGGATCTAACAGCCGGCTTGCGGTCTACAGCCAGAACCGAAGAGGAAGCCTTAGGAACCGCGTATAGTACTTTACCGCGTGGGTCATGCAACCATCTGGGCCTACCAGCGAGTCCCCGAGATGGATCGCCGGCTCCGGGGTTAGAGTAATGCAACCGGAAAACCAAATTGTGCAGCATAACTTGCTTATTTATTGCGGAGTCCTCGAGACTGTGTCGAGGGTCCCATGCTTGTTCATTACATGAGGATAAAATATATACACTTCTTGTTCAAGTGTAAAAGGGGTGAAGCAGGTTCGTGTTCCATGGGCATTCAGTTTCTTGGTATGAGCGATCCATCTTGTTCTTTTCCGGCTGGCGGGCGTCGATACATTGCAAATGTATCTATAACTTTTGATGTTCCATGCTTGGTTTTATCTACTTTCTTGTGTTTTGTCCCCACTTTGGAGTACTTTTCATATGATATCTTGGACTAACCTATTAACAAGATGCCACAGTGCCAGTTGCCTGTTTTCTGCTGTTTTTGGTTCCAGGAAAGTCAGAAAATGAATATTCTCAGAATTGGACGGGACAAAAGCCAAAGTTCCTATTTACCCGGAAGACTCACGAAGCCAGAAGATGAGACGGAGAGGGGCCAGGGGCTAGCCACACCACCTGGTGGCGCGGGCTAGGCTAGGCCGCGCCAGGGGATGGTGTGGGCCCCTCCGGCACCCCCTCGGTCTCCCCTTGTCGCCTATAAGAGCCTCCCGATGCATAAACCCTAAATCATCAATCAGAAATCCACGAAAAGTTCCGCAGCATCGCTGCCACCGAAGGGGACATTCAGGGGACAGAAAGTCTCTGTTTCGACACCCTGCCAGGACGGGGAAGTGCCCCCGAAGCCATCTCCATCGATCTCCACCGCCATATCCATCACCATTGCTGATTCCCATGATAAGGAGGGAGTAGTTATCTCTCGAGGCTAAGGGTTCTACCGGTAGCTATGTGTTCATCTCTCTCTCTATGCATGATCATATTTTGATCATGAGCTTGTAATCTATAGATCTACCTTGCTACTCAAGTGCTTTAATAGATCTCTGCTCTCCCCATGTGTGTGAAGTTGACAGTGTGCACACCATGGTGGCACTTAGGCTAGAGATTACAAATACTTGTTATGAGTTATATTTGGAGTTGGATGTCTTTATGAAATTGTGGTGTTTGTTGGAACCATCTAGTGCTCAAGGTGACAGTGTGGGGTTATCTAGATGGGAAAGGCTTACTTTGAGGTGTGCTGTTATAGCCCTACCATCGATTAGAGTGTTCAACCGGAGAGTAGTTTAGAGTAGTATCATAAAGAGAATATATTTATATGAGAGTGTTCACTAGTGAAAGTATGATCCCTAGGCCTTGTTTCTTAGCATTGAAACACCGTTTGCTACTAGATCTATTACATGTTTGCTTGCTTCCTTCTTTATTTACAAGAAAGTATGATCTCCGCTTTGATGAGGTGATCAAAGAGTTTGGATTTGTCCAAACTTATGGAGAGGCTTGTATTTACAAGAAAGTGAGTGGGAGCAATGTGGCATTTCTAATATTATATGTGGATGACATATTATTGATTGGAAATGATATAGATCTTTTAAACAGTGTTAAAAGTTATCTAAACAACAAATTTTCGATGAAGGACCTTGGTGAAGCTTCATATATATTAGGCATTAAAATCTATAGAGGTAGATCAAGACGTGTAATTGGGCTACTCACAGAGTACATACCTGGATAAGATATTAAAGAAGTTTAATATGGACGGAAGTAAGAAGGGGTTCTTACCTATGTTGCAAGGCAAGACATTGAGTAAGACTCAAAGTCCGGCTATGGCGGAAGAAAGAGAGATAATGGATAAGATCCCCTATGCCTCAGCCATAGGCTCTATAATGTATGCCATGCTATGTACAAGACCGGATGTGGCACTTGCTATTAGTTTGACTAGTAGGTACCAATTTGATCCAGGTTCGGAACACTGGATAGCGGTCAAGAATATCCTTAAGTACTTGAGAAGAACTAAGGATATGTTTCTTGTATACGGAGGTGAAGAAGAGCTAGTCGCTAAGTGTTATGTCGATGCTAGATTTGACACTGATCCAGATGACTCTAAGTCTCAATCCGGATACGTATTTCTCTTGAACGGAGCAGCAGTTAGTTGGAGGAGCTCCAAACAACATGTGGTGGCTGGATCAATGACGGAGGCGGAATATGTTTCTACTTCAGAAGCGGCGTAGGAAGCAGTTTGGATGAAGGAGTTCATAACGGAACTAGGTGTGGTTCTTAGTGAGTTGGACCCAGTGGTGATCTATTGTGACAACAATGGAGCCATTGCCAACGCCAAGGAACCAAGGTCTCACAAGAATTCCAAGCATATTAAGCGCCGGTTTCACTCCATCCGCGAGCATGTCAAGGATGGAGATATAAAGATTTGTAAAGTGCACACGGACCTCAATGTAGCAGATCCATTGACTAAAGTTCTCCCTAGGGCAAAACATGATAAACACCAGAACTCCATGGGTGTTAGATTTATCACTATGTAAACTAGATTATTGTCTCTAATGCAAGTGGGAGACTGAAGGAAATATGCCCTGAGAGGCAATAATAAAGTTGTTATTATGTATTCCTTGTATATGATAGATGTTTATTTTGCGTGCTATAATTGTATTGATAGGAAACGTCAATACATGTGTGTTTAATAAACAAAAAGGGTTCCTAGTTATGCCTCTCTTATAGACTAGCTTCTTGATTAACAAGATGATCAAGGTTTCCTAATCATGGACATTGGATGTTGTTAATAACAAGGTCACAACATTTGTGAAATGATATGATGAACATTCATCCGAAGTATAGCATTATGATCAAGTCATTATGTTTATATTGCTATAACATCATACAAAGTAGTCTTAGTCCTTAGACCATGAGATCATGTTAATTGCTGACACTGGAAAAGTATCTTGATAACATCAAACGTCACACCGTAACAGGGTGACTATAAAGGTGGGTTTAGTGCTATGAAGGTGTTGTGTTGAGGCTTATGGATCAAGAGTGGAATTTGTCAATCCCGATAACGGATAGATATACTTTGGGACCTCTCGGTGATATCACATTAAGATAGCTTGCAAGCAAGTGATGTGATCACTAGAATGTTATATCACGGGAACTAGAAAAGAGTGCATGTCGGTAACGAGATCAAACTAGGTATTTAGATACCGATGATCGAATCTTGGACATGTATTATATCATGAGACAAAGGGATTAAATTACTAGCGTTAAAGGTTCTCATGATCACAGAAGTCATCGTTGAATGTGCAGGAGTCAGTATGGATCTCTAGGTCCCGCTTCTGATTATTGATCTGAGAGGAGTCTCAATCATGTCTGCATTATTCGCCAACCGTAGGGTGACACACTTAAGGGTTGCCGGACACCATTTAGGAGCACATACGTTTCAGACAAAAGGTTTGCAAAGCGCAGGAAATGTTTCGATAGAAACTGGAATTATTTCAGGTGAAATTGCAGAAAGTGGTTCTGCATGTGATATTGAAATGTTGCAAGGGGTTTTATGTGAATGTTTGTTATTTAAAGTAATTAACAAAATTCTGAATAAAATAAATAAAAGAGTTTTATTAATTGAGAGTGGCATTAAATTTGGTGGAAATTTCATGCATGTGAGTGGAACTTTGGGTGGAGTTTGAATTTATGTGAGTGGAGCTTCACCACATGAATGAGGAAGAGGTGGGGGCACCCCCCTTTGGTCTCCGACCATGGGAGGGAAGGAGCCCCCCCTCTCCTATAAAAGGCCCCCTCTCCTCCCTCACAAAACACACCTCCTCGTGAAGGATCTCTCTCCCCCTCTAGATATTCCCCCATGGTCTCGAATTAGTGAGATACATGTTCCCGGTGGCCTTGCGTCTAGAAGGAGTTGCTGCTTCCGCTGATTCGCTGGAGCGAGGAGGTGGAGGTTGTCCGGTAGCTTGAACGTGTGTGCGAGGACGGATGCGCTGCTGATTTTCGGCGCTCGGACTTCCACACGATCTTGAGATCAGCAAGCGTACGACTACATCAACCACGAGTTCCTACTCGTTAACAAAACTCATTGTCTTCGAGGGTAAGTTCTCCATGGATGTATGTCCACCCGTTGCTCTGTATCTAGTAGATAGATCTTGGCGTATAGTTCTCATCGTAGGAATTTTTTTGTTTTCTATGTTGCGGACCCAACACGGGTTGGGCACAGATACTGCAAACACAGTGATGTACCCAGGTTCGGAGCCCTCTTGGCGAGGTAAAGCTCCTACTCCTACAAGGATCTACTATCAAAGGGGGCGAGTGTCCAATACAGATGCTCCTTGAGCTGTTTCCTTAGCTACTTCTTGCTTGAAATTGTCTAAGTCCTTCCTCTTGTGTCTACCTAGAACCCTAGCACTACCCCCCTTATACACAGGTTGAGGAGGTAGTTTACAAGGTGGGTTCTGGGGTTTACTGTTTGGATTTGGGCCTTACAAAGTGGGCCGGCTGGACAGGGCCAAATGGTAGGCCCGGGTCCAGTCAAGCCTCCAGTACAAGGTGGGACCATGCCACAGTGTCCAGTGCCCCTGCTTTACTCGTCATCCGGTGCTTTCTCCGTCAGCCAGTTCTTTATGCATAAGCCGGAGCTTTCCTCGTCAGCCCTTGCTTTGCTCGTCAGCCTCCAGCTTTGGTGCAGTTGTCCAGTAGCGCCGGCTAGGCCAGCCAGCCTGTCCGGTCAAAGGTGCGCTCAACAAGGAGCGTCACCCCCACTGTACCATGGCCAGCGGATCCGAGGCGGCCGGCTAGGAGCGGCCTCCCAGCCGGTTCTTCTGGCTACCCGGCTAGACAGGCCAGCCGGAGAAACTTTAATGCAGACTGGGTGGGGGATTCCACCCGGCTGTGGTTCCTTGATCTGGGTCCAGACGGCATGAGCTCCTTGGAGCCGACCGGTTGGTCCCGTCTTGGCCTACCCGGGGGTCATCCCTCCGACACTAGTCCCCGAGCGCGTTAGGACTTGGCCCCGTGGAGAAGTTCTTGCGTGCTTACTTGAAATGATTGAGGGTGCATATACTTTGTCATTTTCATTTGTCTTGTAGTCTTTGTGTTGTACTGTCTTGGGAATATGTGTTGTTTTCCCGGCTGAGGTTTACCGGCTAAGGAGCCAATGGCCCCACCCATAGGGTGTGAGCGGTGATCTTCATGACCGGCTACCGCACCCGGCTGGGAGAGGGATCGCCAGTTTGCTGTCGTCGGTGCTCTCGTCAGCCATGCCTGCCTTTTCTAGCGCACGTCGCGTCAGTTTGACTTCTGGGTCTGCCGCGGCAGTTTTTGGTAACTGCGCGCATGCCTTCATCATTGCGTCCCCTTGGAGATTGTGGGCGCGGTTTGCCTCTCGCAGTAACTTCAGCGGGATCTTCTGCACGCGTGGCGCTGGCGCACATGATCCGTCCCGAACCGTCGTGGGGGAGTGGGGCGGTTGCTTGCCATGTGGCATAGAGGGAGGGGAAACAACGTGGGGGAGTGGGGCAGTTTCTTGACAAATGGCGCAGAGGGAGGGGAACCGACGTGGCCCTTCTTCCTCGATAAATAAGTACGCCAAGGAGCGGTAGCTCCTCACTTCGTCTTCTTGTGCTTGCAGCCCCCATTTTCCTGCGCGCTCTAGCCTTTCACTGCTCCTCTGCGCCACCGCTTCTTGGTCGCCGGCGCTGCTCCTCTTCCTCAACAACGGCCCACCATGCTTCAATCACGGCCACCTTTCTGAACAACATGCTGCCTGAGGTCGTCGGCGGGTGGTGCGGCTCGTATGTTACTGAAGAGCTGGTGAAGAAGTACCGGCGCGGGCGGTTCCTACCATCGGAGCGGCTAGTGAAGCACCACCTCACGCCGGAGGGTGAGCGGGTGCCCAACCCCCAGCCTGGCGAGGCTGTTGTCTTCCTTGCCCACTTTGCTCACGGCCTTAGGCTGCCGTTGAGCCGCTTCGTCTTGGAGTTGCTCGTCACCATCGACCTACAGCTCCACCACCTCGGAGCTAATGTCATGTCGATGATGTCACATCACGCGGCCTGCTGCGAGGCATTCCTTGGCGTCTACCCCGACGCCGTTAACTTCTTGAAGTTCTTCTACTTCAAGGTTCAGGTGGTAGGGAAAGGCGGACCGTTGACGGAGACGGGCTGTTGCGCCATCTACCCGCGGCCATCGGTGCCCATACCGCATCTAGAGCTCCCGGACACCGTCAAGCTCTGGTAGCACTCGTACTTTTATGTGCGCAATAACACCGAGGTGGACTTCATCAAGGTCCCTACCTTCGCCAACGTCCCGTCCAGCCGGAAGGCCTAGAGCGTCCAGCACTTGGGCGCCCGGCTAGTGGTCCTCGTGGAGAAGGAGTGGCTCACCGCCTGGGACATTTTGCTGTCCTGGATGGCGAACCGCATGCTCCCGCTGTAGCACCGGTCGCACAAGATGTGCCACCTCTCTGGCCATCTAGATCTCACTCGGGTATCTCGGATAGATGTGTCGCATGCCGTCCTCCGCGAATGGCTCGCCACCATCTCGAAGGAGGCGTTGGAGGAGGACTGGGTGTTCTCCTGCCGGCCGTACCACCACAGCCATCTTCCGCCGAAGGTATGTTTTTCTTGCTCTTCTCCGGGTGGATTTTTCTTGAGGGACTCCCATTTTGTGCCTCTTATCTTCCCTTGTTGAGTAGCTTTTCACGGCGCAGCTAGCAGAGGACGGTATGGGGGACAACGAGCTCCCCAATTTTGCCGCGGACTTCAAGCCGACGAAGGCTCTGCCAGCGGAGCCGGAGCGGTTCCCCATGCGGGCCGACGAGGGATGTGAGTTCCCACCCGATGAGAGTTTGTCCTTTGTCCTTGTCTGCTTTGCTCTTTCTACGCTTTTAGTCGCGAACTTCACATTTTGCTTGCACTGGAACAGCCTCTCATGGCGAGGATGTGGACCTGAATGAGGTCGCTGCGCCCAGGGGCAAGGGGAAGCAAGCCGCCCCCACCAGCGCTGCTCCGGCCAAGAAGACATGCCGCCCCCGTCCAGCGGCCACCATGCCGAGCGTTGCCAGGTAGGTGCTTCTGTCCTCCTAGTACTTGTGTTGACTTGCTCGCATCTGTGTTGCTCATTCCTTGTGTTTTCCGCAGCGAGGCGATGGCCTTGCCCGGCTCCATGACCGTCGCCATCGCATCCGCCCCTCCGCCTGCTGCGGAGGGGAGTGCGTCGGCTTCGGCTTCCGAGGCCATGCCGGCTCCGGCCCCCGAGGCGGCATCTTCTCGGCCGGCTGGGGCCGGTGCAGATGTGACGGAGGTGGTGCCGCCGGCTGCGCCCGCAATGCTTCACCGGGCCGGGGCCGTCTCTCGGCTTGCTGAGGGTCTTTTGCTTGGGCGCACCGGCACGGCCGTGCCTCCCCCCGGCTCGACGGTGGGCGCTGACTCTAGAGCCTACCGGGTGGAGGAGCTGGTGGAGGTTCCACAGTCGGAGGCCCTCGTCTAGCCGGAGGTTGGTCCCTCTGCGGCTCCGTTGAGCGATGATGACCTCCAGGTCACCGGCTGGACGCCGGCTCGGGCTGCGCCGCCGTTGGACGCCCTCCTCGCGCAGTTGTTGGAGGCGGATCCTCTAGCCGTTGGCCAGGCTCGCCAGCTGGTGGAGGCACTGGAGCAGGGGCTCGGCCAAGCCAAGGCACTGGGGGCCTCCGTCGAGTTATGTGTTCTATTGCCAATCTTGATGCTTGTTCGCCATCTTGCACCGCGACTTGTTCTCACTTCTCTTTTTGTGCAGAGGGCTCTCGTCGACGTCGCCAAGACCTCGCGGGACCTAGGCCGTAAGATTGCTTGTTCTGCCGTATCCTCGATTGCGCGATTTCTCGCGCTTCTTGTTGAATATTGCTTACCCTCCTGCAGCTCTACTGGCGGACCGGGACCGCGAGGTAGCCTGGCTGAAGGGGGAGGTTGCCCGGCTGGAGGAGCCCAACCAGACCCGCCAGGACCAGATCGCCCAACTGACTTTGCATCAGGATCAGATGGAGATCAAGGCTGGCAAGGCCAAGAAAGTGGAAGAGACTCGGGCTGAGGCGCTGAAGAACCTGGAGGGGCTCTACGCCATCTAGGAGGATGCCCTCAAGGCTTCCAAGTCCAAGGAGCCGATAGCGCTATCAGAGCTTTGCCAGATCGCCGAGCTTGTTGTCAGTAAGTGCCCTCAACTAAAGCCAATTTTGCCGTTTTGCCCTTTGCAGTCAGTATTGATTATTGTTTCTTTTTCCCAGCTGCAGCTCAGTATCCTAAGGCGATTGATCAGGCACTAGGCTAGATTCCGGAGACGGATCCGGATCGAGATCTCCACCCGGGGGAGATGGTGGCGGTCGTCAGCAAGGAGGCGAACCGGCTCTGTGTCGCTGCTCTCGAGGTCTATGTCTACATTTGGACCAAAGCTGCCCCGCCTGCTACCATGGATGCCTTGGGCGAGCGTCTTTTGGGTCCTCCGAACCTCATGAACAAGGCCCAGGAGTGGGCGGCTCGTGGCGGCGCGGAGATGGTGCTGGCGCTGCTGAAGTCCTGGTACCCGGATGTGGATCTGTGGAGCCTTTCCCACGGATTTCACCAAGGGACCAGCTATGACCACCTTAGCACCGAGGTTCCTGACATCCTCTCATGTGGCATGACGATCAGTAGCTTCGTTGTGCTGGATAAGGACTTCAGCGACCCAGCTGGCACGGAGCGGTACTATCACAGCCCGGATGCGCCGCGCACTGATGCTCCAGCTGTGCCGCAGACCGCCTCGGCAGCCAAGCTCCAGCTGATGCCTCCGGCCCCTCTGCCCCCAGTGAACTTGATCCCCGGTATGCTGGGAGTATTTGTGACTGAACAACTTGCCTCTTCTTTGTGGTGTGCGAACAATTGTTTGTGTTCTTGTTATTGAACTCTTGTGGGAACATCGCCTCCCTCTGTATATTTGCGCGTGCTCTTTTGTTTGCACTTTCTGTTCTGTATTTTCTGCATGCTTGTTTCTGTGTGGGGGCGCATGAGCGCACCCACAGGGTGTAGTCCCTGAGGTTCGGGCCGGCTAGAGAATACAGTCGGGTCAAAGCTCCTTTGTGTTGTTTGTTTGCAGGTTTCTGTGTGGGGGCGCGCGAGCGCACCCACAGGGTGTAGTCCCCGAGGTTCGGGCCGGCTGGAGGATACAGCCGGGTCGAAGCTCCTTGACCTGCTTTGCTGCCGCCTGGAAGCTACTTTGCCTCCGGCTTGGGTGTTTGTCTTGGAACTTTGGCTCATGCAAACATAGAAACAAACAAGTTGTTTGCCTGGTTAAGCATATGCAAGTTCAAACTGTAATCTTAGATTTACTAGTTTTGAAATTTTTGTTGTTTTGCGCAAATCCAATGTCTTTGCCCTTTTCTCAGTGAGCATTGGCTAGTTTTGATGTTGTTCCCTTGCTGGCTTTTAGCCGGAGTCGAAGGGGTAGCTTAGTAGGCGTACTGCACGATACTTCGGGTTTGGGTCATTGTCTTTGGGCGAGCAAGCGTAGCCGGAGCATCTAGATGTTTTTGTTTTCCTCGTGGCTTTTTCGGCTACGGGCCTTCGAGCATTCTGCTCTTGCCGGATCTGACCGCCGGCTTGCGGTCTACAGCCGGAACCGAAGAGGAAGCCTTAGGAACCACATACAGTACTTTTCCGCGTGGGTCACGCAACCTTCTGGGCCTACCGGCAAGTCCCCGAGATGGATCACCGGCTCCGGGGTTAGAGTAATGCAACCGGAAAACCAAATTGTGCAGCATAACTGGTTTATTTATTGCGGAGTCCCCGAGACAGTGTCGAGGGTCCCATGCTTGTTCATTACATGAGGGTAAGATACATACACTTCTTGTTCAAGTGTAAAAGGGGCAAAGCAGGCTCGCGTTCCATGGGCGTTCAGTTTCTTGGTCTGAGCGATCCATCTTGTTATTTTCCGGCTGGCGGGCGTCGATACATTGCAAATGTATCTATAATTTTTGATGTTCCATGCTTGGTTTTATCTACTTTCTTGTGTTTTGTCCACACTTTGGAGTACTTTTCATATGATATCTTGGACTAACCTATTAACAAGATGCCATAGTGCCAGTTGCCTGTTTTCTGCTATTTTTGGTTCCAGGAAAGTCAGAAAATGAATATTCTCAGAATTGGACGGGACAAAAGCCAAAGTTCCTATTTTACCAGAAGACGAGACAGAGAGGGGCCAGGGGCTAGCCACACCACCTGGTGGCGCGGGCAGGCTAGGCCGCGCCAAGGGTGGTGTGGGCCCCTCATGCACCCCCTCGGTCTCCCCTCTCGCCTATAAGAGCCTCCCGATGCATAAACCCTAAGTCATCAATCAGAAATCCACGAAATGTTCTGCAGCATCGCCGCCACTGAAGGGGAGATTCAGGGGATAGAAAGTCTCTGTTTCGGCACCCTGTCGGGACGGGGAAGTGCCCCTGGAGCCATCTCCATCGATCTCCACCGCCATATCCATCACCATTGCTGATTACCATGATGAGGAGGGAGTAGTTCTCTCTCGAGGCTAAGGGTTCTACCGGTAGCTATGTGTTCATCTCTCTCTATGCATGATCATATTGTGATCATGAGCTTGTAATCTATAGATCTACCTTGCTACTCAAGTGCTTTAATAGATCTCTGCTCTCCCCATGTGTATGAAGTTGACAGTGTGCACACCATGGTGGCACTTAGGCTAGAGATTACAAATACTTGTTATGAGTTATATTTGGAGTTGGATGTCTTTATGAAATTGTGGTGTTTGTTGGAACCATCTAGTGCTCAAGGTGACAGTGTGGGGTTATCTAGATGGGAAAGGCTTACTTTGAGGTGTGTTGTTATAGCCCTACCATCGATTAGAGTGTTCAACCGGAGAGTAGTTTAGAGTAGTATCATAAAGACAATATATTTATATGAGAGTGTTCACTAGTGAAAGTATGATCCCTAGGCCTTGTTTCTTAGCATTGAAACACCGTTTGCTACTAGATCTATTACATGTTTGCTTCCCTCCTTCTTTATTTCAGTTTTACTTTAGTCTCTTACACGCCTTCAAGCTATTTTCTATCACCGTTACCACTTATAATTATCCATACCACTTGTATTTCACCATATCTTCGCCGAACTAGTGCACCTATACACCTGACAAGTGTATTGGGTGTGTTGGGGACACAAGAGACTTCTTGTATCTTGATTGCAGGGTTGCTTGAGAGGGAATACCTTTGACCACTTCCTCCCTGAGTTCGATAAACATTGGGTAATCCACTTAAGGGAAAACTTGCTGTTGTTCTACAAACCTCTGCACTTGGAGGCCCAACAACTGTCTACAAGAATAGAAGTGTGTAGACATCAGGCGTCGATGAGGTAGTATGAGTTGTTCTGCAGTTCCCAGTTGATGATGAATGGGTGCTCCCAAGGCGGAGATAGCTAGTGCCTCCCCTTGGTGTCCTGTACTAGCCTTAGCACCAGGTCGCCCTCACGAAACGAGACGCTGTGGATCCGGCTGGCATGGTAACGGTGCAAGTTTTGGTGGTAGATGGCGGATCTTGCCAAGGCCAGCTCGCGTGCTTCTTCAAGGAGATCGACGTTGTCTTCCTGTGCTTCTTTGGCTTGCTGTTCTGTGTAGAGCAGTTTGCGGGGTGCGTCGAACTTGATGTCTGTGGACAAAACTGCCTCCGCCCCGTAGACGAGGAAGAAAGGAGTGTAGCCGGTGGACCGGTTTGGCATGGTGTGAAGGCTCCAGAGCATAGCCGGCAGCTCCTCAATCTAGTAGCCAGGGGATCACATCAGTGGTTCGATCTGCCGGGGCTTGATTCCGACTAGGACTAGGCCATTTGCTCGCTCACACTGCCCGTTGGACTGGGGTTGTGCCATAGATGCAAGGTCTAGGCGGATCACCTTATCTCCGCAGAATCGCGCGAAAGCTCCCTTGGCGAAATTTGTGTCGTTGTCTGTTATGATGCTATTGGGGTAGCCAAAGTGTGTGATTATGTCTGTGAAGAACTTGATTACTGTTGGCCCATCCAGCTTCTTGATTGGCTTTGCCTCTATCCACTTGGTGAACTTGTCCACTGCCACCAGCAAGTGTGTCATGCCAGATCAGACTGTTTTGAAAGGGCCAACCATGTCCAGCCCCCAGACGACAAATGACCAGGTGATGGGAATTGTCTTGAATACTATAGACGGAGTGTGCTTCTGCTAGCTAAACCATTGACAACCGTTGCATGCTTTGACGATCTACTCAGCGTCTTCCAGTGCTGTGGGCTAGTAGAACTCGTGGTAGAATGCCTTCGCCACTATGGCTCGTGACGATGTGTGGTGTTCGCATTCGCCCTGGTGGATGTTGACCAGCAGCCGGATTCCGTCCTCTTGGCTCACACATCGCTGATAAATGCTGCCAACACTGCGCTTGTAGAGGTCGTTGTTGATGATGGTATATGCGCTGGCTCTGTGCTTCACCTGCCTTGCCTCTACCTCTTTTTCGGGCAGCTCTCCTCTGGCCAGGAAATCCATGAATGGCTTGGCCCATGTTGGGGTTTCCCGGATGGCGCATACCGCCTGCATCAGCAGATTCACTTCTGCCAGGATGACCGGGTCAGGCTCGTCCGGAGGCCGACCGGGTGGAGCAGTGGAGCCGGTAGCCTCTAGGATGGAGGCGGCACTTCCCGGGTGCGGCAAAGCCGTCACGGGGATCTTGGAGCCAGCATTCCCTGTGTGCGGCGAAGCAGTCCCGGGGTTCGGTGAAGCCGTTGCGGAGGTCCTAGAGCCGGCAGTCCCCGGGTGTGGCGAAGCAGTCCCCGGGTGTGGCGAAGCAGTCCCTGGGTGTGGTGAAGCCGTTGTGCAGGTCCTAGAGCCAGTAGTCCCTGGGTCCACGTCCAACATTATGGAGTTGGATTCGGGAGACGGCGTGATTGATGGCTTGCGCAGGTACTCAAGGGAGACTCCAGGCGGAATTGCTTGTCTTGTTGACGCGATGCGGGCGAGCGTGTCCACAGCCTCGTTGTTTTCCCTAGGAACATGGTGAAACTCGCATCCTTCAAAACAGGCACATAGCTGCTATACAAAGAAACGATATAGAGCCATGTTTGCATCTCTGGCATCCCAATCTCCTGACACTTGCTGCACCACCAGATCAGAGTCGCCGAAGCATAGGATGCATCAGATGCCTATTTCCTTTGCCATCTTCAGGCTATGGACGAGCACCTCATACTCAGCGACGTTGTTGGACGCGTGGAAGTAGATTTGCAGCACGTATTCCAGCCGGTGTCCTTTTGGAGAGGTGATGACCACTCCGGCTCCGAGCCCTCCATACATCTTGGAGCCGTCGAAATGCAGCTTCCAATGCGTGGAATCAGGGCAAGGGTGGCAGGTATTGTGTTTCTACCCAGTCAACGAGGAAATCTGCCAAGGCCTAAGACTTGATCGCCATTCGTGGCTCGTACTGTATGTTGTGGGCGGCGAGCTCTATGGCCCATTTCGCCACCCGGCCTATGGCGTCTCTGTTGTCGATGATCTCCAAGAGCGGCGCTAGCGCCACCACCCGGATGGAATGTTCTTGGAAGTAGTGCTTCAAATTCTTGCTGTCCATGTACCCGCCGTACACCAGCTTCTGGTAATGAGGGTAATTCTGCTTTGAGAGCGATAGTAACTCACTCAGGTAATACACCGGTCGTTGCATCAGCTGTGCCTTTCCTTCTTCCGGCCTCTCCACTACCAGCACCACACTGACAACCCCGTTGGTTGATGCGATGTACATCAACATGGGATCCTTTCTTGCTGGTGCTGCCTGAATAGGTGGTGAGGTGAGCATGCGCTTGAGGTCACAGAAGTCTTCATCTGCTTGTGATGTCCAGACGAATTTGTCCATCTTATTCATTAGTTGGTACAGTGGGAGTGCTTTCTCGCCCAGCCGGCTGATGAACCGGCTGAGGGAGGCTAGGCATCCGGTGAACTTCTGGACATCTCTCAAGTTCTTGGGCGGCTGCATGCGCTCGATTGCGCCGATCTTCTCCGGGTTCGCCTCGATTCCTCGCTCAGATACGAGAAAACCGAGGAGTTGGCCGGCTGGGACACTGAACACGCACTTCTCCGGGTTCTACTTCATCTGGAACCAGCAGAGGTTGGTGAATGTTTCCTTTAGATCCTCAAGGAGTGTTTGGCCCTCCTTGGTCTTGAACACCACATCGTTAACGTAGGTGTGTATGTTTTGCCAATCCGAGTCTGCAAGCACTTCTGCATGCAGCGCTGGTATGTTGCTCGATCGTTCTTTAGTCCGAACGGCATTGTGGTGTAGCAGTAGGCTCCGTAAGGAGTGATGAATGCTATTTTTATTTGATCAGCGGGGTTCAGTCGGACCTGGTGGTAGCCGGAATACGCGTCCAGAAACGACAATAGCTCACAACCGGCCATAGAATTGATCACTTGGTATATCCTTGGCAGGGAGAATGGATATCTGGGGCATGCTTTGTTCAGACTGGTGTAGTCAACACACATGCGCCAAGTCTTGTTCTTCTTTAGCACGAGTACGGTGTTCGCCAGCTATTCCGGGTGAAAAACCTCCATGATGAATCCAGCTGCGAGCAACCGGGTGATCTCCTCACCAATGGTTCTTCTTTTTTCTTCCGCGAAGCGGCATAGTGACTGTTTGACCGGCTTTGCATCCATCCTGACATGTAAAGAGTGCTCGGCGAGTTCCCTCGGAACACCTGGCATGTCCTTGGGGGACCATGCAAAGATATCCTGATTCTCACGGAGGAAGTCGACGAGCATGCTTTCCTATTTGCTGCCAAGGTCGTCTCTGACTAGGATGAACTTGACCAGCTCGGCCTCGTTCATCAGGATCTTCCTCGTGCCCTTGGATGGTTTGAAATGCGCCTCTCCGGCCGGCTTGTCCTTCTACAGGGCCGCCATGTTCTGCATGATTACGCACTTCTCTTCTGTGATGATCATGGCTTCCGCTATCTTGGACCCGTCTGTGGCACACTCCACAGACCGTCTGTAGTAACCAGCCATGGTGATGACGCCCTTGGGCCCTGGTAGCTTCATCTTGAGGTACGCGTAATGTGGTACCGCCATGAACTTGGTGAGATCTGGGTGCCCCAGGATTGCGTGGTATGCGCTGTAGAGGTTGACCACCTCGAACCAGATGGGCTCGCGGGGGAAGTTGTCCTCCGTGCCAAAGATGACGTCCAGCCAGATCTTTCCGATAGGGGAGTGCGACGGCCCTGGGACGGCTCCGTGGAAGGAGGTGCTTGACGGCTCCAGCTGCAACTCGCTGATACCGAGCCAGTCGAGCGAGCTGCGGTATAGGAGGTTGATGTTGCTCCCTTCGTCTACGAGGACGTGGGAGAACCTGCAAGAATGCTTCTAGGAGACAATGATAGGATCCAAAACCATTGCGTAGGTGCCTGGGTGAGGCAGCTCAGCTGGCTGTACCTTCCGGCTCCATGCAACTTCTTGATCCGACCAGTTGAGGTACTAGGGAACGGGAGGAACGATTGCGTTCACTTCAGCCTCGCGGCGCCTCTTGTTGTGCTTGGTCTCTAGCTCCGTGGTGAAGATGTGGTAGTTTCCCACCTGACGAGGGTAGTTGTTATCATCATCTTCCCTTCGACCCTAGTTATTGCGATCGCCTGGCGGCCCGCCGGCTCGAGGAGGTGGCGCCTATCCAGCCGGTGCGCCAGCAGTCTCCGCCATCTTCTTTGTCCAGGTGCACTGGCATGTGCTATGGGTAGCCGGCTTGTTGCCTCCGCTATGGAACTTTCATGGCCCATCAAGCATCGACTCGATGGTGTACTTGGGCCTCGGAGGCCGGTCATCGGGCTTTTGTCTCTGGCTTCTGCTTGTAGTCGGACCCTCCTGCATGCCACTACCTGCCTGGAACCGTATTGGTTGTCCAGCTGGTCGTCCTTTCTTTTGCCGTGGTGGTTGTCATGCCGCCTAGAATTGTGGCCATTTCCCTCCGTCTAGCACCGATCTATGGCGATGTCGACGATTATTTGCCCTTGGTCATCCACCCGAACAGATCTTTCATTGCCGTGTCGGCTGTGGCGTACTTGTCCGCGATGGACATGGTCTGTGCCGTGGTTGTGGGATCCAACCGGTGAAGCTTATGCTTGAGCATAGTGCCGTCTCTATAGCCGTTGATGAAGAAGTCAACCGCCTGGTGTTCGCGTACCCCCTCATAAGAGTTGTGCATGCTCGTTCCACCGGGTGATGTAGGAGCAATCGGATTCATCCGGGCCCTGCATGCAAAGAGCAAGCTTTCCGGGTCGGCCCGGGCGCTTGTAGGTGCCGGTGAAGTTGCGAATGAACGCCTGCTCGAAATAGATCCAAGCGTTGATGCTGTTGTCGGGGAGGCTGTTGAGCCACGTCCTGGCTGAGTCGAGGAGCATGAGAGGGGCGTAGCGTACTGCTACCCAGTGGTTGCCGTTTGCGATGCCCATGACGGTGGTGTAGTCCAATAGCCAGTCCTCTGGCTTGACCGAGCCGTTGTACTTTGGCGTATCCCTTGGGAGCGAAAATCCCTTTGGAAACGGTCCATTCCGGATGCATGGTCTGAAGCATCTTGGACCGACTGGACTTTGTTCCTCAAGCGCGCGTGATTGGACCAGCAGGTCGATTCGCACGCGCGTGTCTTGCTGTTCCTCCGGCTCGAGCGGTCCTAGTTGGCCGGATAGGCGTGACTTGGGGAGCACTTGGGCTTTTCCAGCTTCGTCGGCCGGCTCGCGGTTTTTGCTGGTAACAGCTGCCGCGTCGCGGGCATTGTGCCCACGGCCTGCAAATCCACCATGTGGGCGGTTGCTCTGCCTTGCTCCGTTTGGGGAAGATGCCTTGCTGCCACCTGCAGCTGGATCCGCCATCCGGCGAGCCGGTTGGGTTCTGCTATTGCCGGCCATGCTGAGTTTGGCCTCAGCCTGCTGTTTGTTTGCTATGACCACAAGGAGCTGGACACGTGCCTGCTGACGGAGTAGTTCCTCGCCCTCCAGGTGGCTTAGCTCTGCAACTGCCACCTCCACGCCCCTCATGTTCTTGGCGGGGGTGTTGTAGACCGGCTGCACCGCGGGTGTACGCGGATCAACGACGCGATCCATCTCCGAACCGAGGTTCCAGCCTTGTGGCTGGTCCAGACGGCTGGTGCCTGGCAAGTGTGCGAAGCCGTGAACGATGTTGTACTCCTGCATGGTGGCGTTCATCCGTCGTTGGGCGGCCACCACCTTGCCAGCTTCCTCCAGAAGGTTCTGACAGGTAGTCTCCAGGGTTGCCGCAGCTGCAGCGGGATCCGTATCGATGGGGGTGATGGGGGTTGTGGAGGTGCTCGATGGACGCGTTTAGTAGGTCCTATTTCGGGAGGCGTGAGTTAGTGGTGCGGCCGTCCATGTTGCGCTCTAGAGGTGGGCGACGGTTCTCCACCGAGCCTGCCATCATGACCTCGATGCTGCCGCTGGCGACGCGTGAGGTGGAGAGACCAGGGGACACACCGGAGATGGTGACGACCTCATGAGGGAAAGCCTCAGCGACGGTGGCGACATAGACGCGGTGCTCGCCGAAGTGCATGATGGAGCCCTCGCTTGGGAAAGTCCCCCAGGGAAGCAGGGCGCATTGTCGAGGATGTAGTCAAAGGAGCCGAGGATGAGGACGAGGCCAGAGGCGACTCGCTCACCGGCGATGAGTGGAAGTCCCGTGCAAAAGATGATCTTAGCCGAAGCGATATGCCATACGGTGCGCGCCAACTGTCGTGGTGTGGAACACGGCAGTACCATCGGGGATGGCTTGAAGGGGATAATCAGGATGCTATCGGTGGCTACTCGCAATGGGTTGGGCACAGATACTGCAAACACAGCGATGTACCCAGGTTTGGAGCCCTCTTGGCGAGGTAAAGCTCCTGCTCCTGCAAGGATCTACTATCAAAGGGGGCGAATGCCCAATACAGATGCTCCTTGAGCTATTTCCTTAGCTACTTCTTGCTTGAAATTGTCTAAGTCCTTCCTCTTGTGTCTACCTAGAACCCTAGCACTACCCCCCCTTATATACAGGTTGAGGAGGTAGTTTACAAGGTGGTTTCTAGGGTTTACTGTTTGGATTTGGGGCTTACAAAGTGGGCTGGCTAGAAAGGGCCAAACGGTAGGCCCGGGTCCATTCAAGCCTCCAATACAAGGTGGGACCATGCCATAGTGTCCAGCGCCCCTGCTTTACTCATCATTCGGCTCTTTATCTGTCAGCCAGTTCTTTATGCATAAGCTGGAGCTTTCCTTGTCAGCCCTTGCTTTGCTCGTCAGCCTCCAGCGTTGGTGCAGTTGTCCAGTAGTGCTAGCCAGGCCAGCCAGCCTGTCCGGTCAAAGCTGCGCTCAACAAGGAGCGTCACCCCCACCGTACCATGGCCAGCGGATCCGAGGCGGCCGGCTAGGAGCGGCCTCCCAGCCGGTTCTTCTGGCTATCCGGCTAGACGGGCTAGCCGGGGAAACTTGAATGCGAACCGGGTGGGGGATTCCACCCGGCTGTGGTTCCTTGATCTGGGTCTAGACGGCATGAGCTCCTTGGAGCCGGCCGGTTGGTCCTATCTTGGCCTACCCGAGGGTCATCCCCCCAACACCATAGTATCGGATCGAGGAACCTAGTTTACCTCCAGATTTTGGCAGAAGGTCCAAGAAGGATTAGGAACCAAACTGAATTGCAACACCGCTTATCACCTGCAAACCGATGGACAAACAGAAAGAGTCAACCAGATCTTAGAAGATATGTTGAGAGCTTGTGTGTTAGAATATGGATCTAAGTGGGAAGATTGTCTGCCTTTCGTGGAATTCTCTTACAACAATAGTTATCAAGCAAGTTTGCAAATGGCCCCCTTTGATTTTCTATATGGAAGGAAGTGTCGTACCCCGTTGAATTAGTTGCAAGTAGGAGAGAGTCAGATCTTCGGACCCGACATCCTATGAGAAGCTGAAGAGAAGGTTCACAAAGTACGTGAGCACCTCAAGACCGCTCAATCCAGACAGAAGAGTTATGCTGACAACAGACGTCGAGACCTGACCTTCAATGTCGGAGATTTTGTGTATCTCAAAGTATCACCCTTGAAGGGAATGCAGCGTTTTCGTCTGAAAGGAAAGTTAGCCCCCAGATATATTGGACCCTTCAATATTTTGAATCATAGAGGAGAAGTATCGTATCAATTGGAACTCCCTTAAGATATGTTAGCCATTCATAATGTGTTCGATATCTCGTTACTTCGCAAATGCTTAGAAGTTCCGGAGAAGACCGAAGTGTTCAAAAACATCGATCACAAAGCCATAGATATCGCCAATGACCTAACTTATCGTGAAGTGCCCATCCGTATTTTGGAAGAAGCATTTAGAACCACTCGGACCAGAAGTATCAAGTTCCTCAAAATCCAGTGGAGTAACCATACCAAAGAAGAAGCCACCTGGGAATGAGAAGATTACATTAGGACTGAGTATCCCAATCTCTTTAGTTCCTAGTTTTTCCTGAATCTCGGGACGAGATTCTGTTTAAGGAGGGAAGGTTTGTAACATCCCAAAAATATTAATCAAGCTTATCAAGGTCTAATCACCCAAGTTTAGGGTTAACAAAAACCTTTATAGTTAAACCTAATAAGAGTGTATGTGTGATTTGCATGAGTGTATGAATGATTGCAATTGCCATGCTTGATGGTTACAAATGATAAGGAATGGTTCAAAGATGAATACTACATCATCTAGATCAAATCCAAGCAGAATCAAACAAAGGAAAAATCAAATATAAGAT
Organism: Avena sativa; assembly: GCA_916181665.1. NCBI lineage: Eukaryota > Viridiplantae > Streptophyta > Magnoliopsida > Poales > Poaceae > Avena > Avena sativa. The sequence goes on from OV702289.1 coordinate 694,807,722, forward strand.
ATATAAGCAAATGGTCATTTTGGCCAAACTTATCCACAAAGTAAAGAATTTTCAACAGAAACAATTCCAATTCTTTTCACCCCTCGCTAGATCAAGTAAAAGTGAATCCAAGCAAACTTTACAAAGTGGCAGAAACTAAATTCAAATCTATTTAAGAGGCAGTGCAAAATTGAATCAAGATCATATGTATAGATCACACTTTCTCAAAAACCACTCAAATCAATTCCACTTGACAAATCCCAGCAACCACAGTCTAGCAAGGAAACAACAAGATCACTCACCAAATATCTTTCAAAAATTCGAATTATGAATTCATGCAGCCATTGTGTCAAACACTTGGCATGCACAGTACAACCTCACAAACTATTCAATATTTGGAATTGTCATTTGCTCACAAAATGTACTGCAATCAACACATTGAATTGTCCTAGATCAATCCCAGTCCTTAGTCGTGCAGTGGAGAGCCCTTTTCCCACTGTTGCACCAGTGACATGCCCATGCTGAGGCGTCCATGCCGGTCGAGCACGAGCCAGTCGCTGCGCGCCGCGCCGCCCTCTACCACGACCCCCATGAGGTACGCGTGACCTCACCGTCACCCCCTGACCACCCCTAGACCAACGGTGAGGAGAGAAGGAGCCATACCAGCCGCGCCCATTTAACCCCTAGCAATGCCGAGAGCACGACGGAGCGCCACAACCGCCTCACTCGCACACGTCGCTCCTCACTCTCTCCTCCCGTACCCGCGTTCGCCGTGGCACCAGTGAGCTGCTAGACATGATCGTTCGCCGTCTCACACCCCGTGGCCACCGTACCAAGTGACGAACGCCTGCATACCCGCCCAGAGCATCGACGTACCCTGGCCAATAGATACCGCCCCTTGCTATACCATCACTTCCATGACGATCGCCATAGTCCACTGCTTCGACCCATGCCCTCCGTCGTGACGATTGCAACCTGTAGCAGTGTCGTCGGAGTAGCCCAACCATGTCACCCAACCGCCACACTGGTGTGTAAATAGAGACCACCCTAGCCCTCAATCTCCACACCATTCCACTCCCCACTCACCACAGAACCTCACCGTCCCTTCCCCAGAGCAAGGCGAGCACCACACCGCCGAAATTTAGCCGGAGTTCGTCGCTGTAGAGGAGGAAGGAGCCCTTTGACTGCGACCACCTCAGGAGCCGCCATGACTGCGCCTCGAACTGCCGTCGATGACAACCTCATTCGCCCCCATCGCTGACCTTAGCTGGAGCCCAGGTGAGCCTCACGCGACCCCCACCGCCGTGTTAGGGTTCAGTTCTCGCCGGAGTTGTTCGACAGAGACGATGCTCGTCAGCCGTTAGATCGTGTTCTAATCATAGGCTAAGATTGAAACATATCGATTCGGCTTAGTTAAGTCACTGACGAGTAGAAACCGTATGTCAGTAGCCAGCTGCGCCAGCACTGTGTAGTTGGGCCGGCCCGTTTAGTTTCCCGCGCAGAGCCCACCCATTCAATTAGGTTTTTTCCATTTTAATTAAAACTAGATTCTTTCAGTAGATTCAAAAATCAATTCAAAGAAATTCACTGAACCAAAATGCGTGATTCCAATTTTGTTGGCAAGGTATGTAAATTATCTAATCACCCCCATTGGATGCAAACCAATTGGAATTATAGATCACCTATACCAAAAATAACAAGACAGAGACTTTTGACACTTCAAACATTTTTCTAAAATAAACTATAAATGCTTTTGAGATGATTCCACCTCTCAAAAATCACATTTTCTATGCTCTACCTGAATATGTGAAAACATTTGGTTTTACAGATATTAAATTTGGACTAGTATTAAAAGAAGGCTATATAGGCTTTTCTAGTCATTTAAATCTTATTAAATAGTAATATTAAATCTTGTAATGCATGACCACCCTTTTAAATCACATTTCCAAGATTGAAAATATATGGTGAGGACATGGTCCATATGGACCTATATTCTAGCTGGAGAATATTAAATCTTAAACATTTTCAATGAGTAGAAATTACTTTTCTCATTAAAGAGAAATAAAAATGTGCCATTATAACATGGAATGATTGAGATGATATTAGATCATCTAGTATGAGCCTTGCGTGCTAAATAGGAGTAGTGAAGTGTTGTTTGGTGATTGTGTACATTGGATGTATTTATTGACGCTAGTACCAACCCGGCATTCAACGAAGAGGAGTACTTTGAGGAGGAGGAGGAGGAAAACTTCAACGGCTGCAACAACCGCTCTGCTCAAGGCAAGCCATCACTAATTGCAAGCTAGAACTATGCATACTGTATATGCAAACCCCTTATACCAGATGCACTAGGCATACCTGGTTGTGTAACTTTACCAATTCCCAATTTTTACTCCAAGCTTTACTTTCCCCTTTACTATAGTTATTACTTAGTTAATGAATTGTGACTAGTGGAAAATAGAATGGATCCTATCAAGATCTTAGGATTAGTCTTGGATACTTGTACCAGATTAGCACCCCTAAATAGTGAATACCCTCAACTTTAGTGGCTAGTGCTAAGCATAAAACTTGATCAATTTAGATGGGAATACTTGGTGAAAATGATTATGAAAACCTTGGAATGATGATTCATTCTATTGAAATGTTTTGACATGTGTTGAGAAACACAATGGTTGATGATGAAAATGTTGAGGCATGAGCCTTGACCCTTTATAAAAACTGATGGTTGGGTTCAGATGCGATACCATTCCAATTTTACCGTACAACCACAATACCTGAGTTGGGTAGGGCTTGACTAGAAGTTTATATGTCTTAGTATGGGTTCCCTTGCAGAAGAGGTTGAGTTGAGGCTACCTCATGATGAATGTCCACCTATGCAGTACCCAAGATGATAGATGGTCATGGTTGGGAGGCCAAACTCATAGAGGAGGTGCCTATACTAGGGTGTGTAATTGAAAGGTTAAGTTTGATTATCCTCATACCAAGTATGATGATTCAGGGTTATTCCTGATGGATGTATCGATTTTTTTGGTGAAAGTGTACAATCTCTGCAGAGTGTTAAACTATTCGAATAGTCACGTCCGCGGTTATGGACAATTGGAGTGGCCATACTGTTCTGTTGTCAGATGTTTTCAAAATGATTTGTGACTTGAAAGTTGACCTTGACTTGACCACAACAGAGTTGTGGACATGAAAACTAGTTTCCCCCTTAAGTGATATAGAGAACTAAATTAGGTCTTTACTCTTGAAACCCTCATGAAGTAAATATGGCTTTTTGCAAAACCAACCTAGAGCTTAAGTTTCCTATTAGCTTTTACCTTACTTATATTAGTGTTAGTTTGCGAGTACTTAAAGAGTACTCATGGCTTTGTCCCTGGCTAGTCCCATGGCCAGACTATGAGGAGGATTAACCGGGAGATGGATAGAAGGAGGTCTATGACAACTAGGATCATCTCCCATCGTCAGCATTGCCTGTGACCCTGAAGATGAAGCCCCGCTACATTTACTTTCCACTGCTTTGATTGTATTAAAGACTGGGTCATGAGATCCTTTGTTTGTAAGAACCTTATTATGGTATGTAATGGATGATGTACTATGGTACCACTTTTGTTATGTCTCGAAAAAATGGTAATCCTGGGATTGCGATGTATGGCATAACAGGCATCTGGACTTAAAAATCCGGGTCTTGACAAAGATGCACCTATCTACATCCGAAAATACATGTAATTCAAGAGCGATCTACCGCGCTTACTTATAGCTCAAATTTGACCTAATTTTGTTAAACTGTTAAGATGCAAAATCTTAGAAATAAGTTGAACTTGTCTTCAAAACTCTCGATTGTTTCTCATATATTGACTGTGACCCCCTGATGGGTACGTCCAAAAACTTTTTCGTAAAACTTTCAAAGCAACCTACAATTTACTTGTAGTAGTTCAAATTTGACCTAATTTTGATTAATCGATAGAAAGTCATTTAAGTGGGCAAAGTTATTAGCTAGGAAGTTTGATAACTCATAAAACACGGGAAATCGTAAGTACAATATGTTGGTTCACTATATATGTGTGAAAACTTGGCTTGTGGCATTCAGATACATATTCTTCGGACTTCCTTTACGGGAGGGAATAATCTCACCATCACTCAGAAAATTGAGAATGTTCTTTCCTGATAGTTGGAAACTCACACTGATAGCATTGTTTACTTCAAGAAGATGCACCCATCTACCTCCAAAAAGACATTTAATTCAAGATAAATCAATCTCGCTTACTTGCTTGTAGCTCCAGTTTGACCTAATATTGTTAAATTGTCAAGATGCAAAATCTTAGAGGAAGTTGAACGTGTCATCAAAACTCTTGGTGGTTTATGATATATTAATTGACCCCCGAATGGGTACCTCCAGAAGATTTTCATAAAACTTTCAAAGCAACTTACAATTTACTTGTAGTTCAAATTTGACCTCATTTTGATAAATTGGCATAAAGTCATTCAAGTTGGTGGAGTTACCTTGGAAGTTTGAAAGCTCATAAAACATGGGTATCGTTAGTACAACATGTTGGTCTACTATTTATGTCTGAAATGAAGGGAATATGCCCGAGAGGCAATAATAAAGTGGTTATTATCTTACTCCTTGTTTATGATAAATGTTTATTTTGCATGCTATAATTGTGTTAAAACGAAACATTAAAACATGTGTGTTTAATAAACAAACAAAGGGTTCCTAGTTATGCCTCTCTTATAAACTAGCTCGTTGATTAACAAGATGATCAAGGTTTCCTGATCATGGACATTGGAAGTTGTTAATAGCAAGGTCATAGCATTGGTGAATGATGTGATGAACATTCATCCGAAATATAGCAATACGATCAAAGTCATTGTGTTTATATTGCTATGACATCGTACGAAGTAATCCTAGTCCTTAGACCATGAGATCATGTTAATTGCTAACACCAGAAGAGTACTTTGATAACATCAAACGTCACACCGTAACAGGGTGACTATAAAGGTGGGTTTGGGTACTCTGAAAGTGTTATGTTGAGGCTCATGGATCAAGAGTGGTATTTGTCCATCCCGATGATGGATAGATATACTCAGGTCCCTCTCGGAGATATCACATTGAGATAGCTTGCAAGCAAGTGATATGATCACTAGAATGTTATATCATGGGAATGAGAAAAGAGTGCATGTCGGTAACGAGATCAAACTAGGTATGGGGATACCGATGGTCGAATCTTGGACATGTAATATATCGCGGGACAAAGGGAATTAGTTATGACATTAAAGGTTCACATGATGACTAGAGTCATCATTGAATGTGTGGGACTTAGTATGGATCTCCAGGTCCTGCTGCTGATTATTGATCGGAGAGGGGTCTCAATCATTTATGCATTATTCGTGAACCGTAGGGTGACACACTTAAGGATACCGACACCATTTGGAGCAAATAAGATAGTAGAGAAAGATTATGAAAGCGCTGCAATTGTTTCGATGGACACCAGAATTGTTTTAGGTGAAATTGCTGAAAGTGGTTCTACATGTGATATCAAAATGTTGCAAGGGGTTTTATGTGAATGTTTGTTAATTAAATTAATTAAAAACTTCTGAATAAAATAAATAAAAGTGTTTTATTTAAAGAGAAAAATGCATTTAATTTAGTGGACATTAAATACGAGTGAGTGGAGTTGAAATTTATGTGAGTGGGCTTAGTGGAGGAATGAGGGAGAGGTGGGGGCACCCACCATGGACGGCCAGCCATGGCCATGGGGCTGCGCCCCACCCCCTATAAAAGGAGCCCCGTGGATCATCTCCTCTTGCACCACCTCCTCACGAAGGTTTTCTTCCCCCTCTAGTAATTCCCCATGGTCTCGGATTAGCGAGATACATGTTCCTGGTGGCTTTTTCTAGAAGGATTTGCTTCTTCCACTGCTTTGCTAGAGATAGGACTTGGAGGTTATCGGGGTACCATACGTTTGTGTGATCATGGATGCACCACTGCTTTGCGATGCTAGACTTGCTGGTGCTGGACTGGTTGGACTTCATCGCGATCTTGAGATCGGCAAGTGTACAACTACATCATCCACGAGTTCAAACTCGTTAACAATGCTTTGTTGTTCTTCAAGGGTATGTTCTCTATGGATGTATATCCACCCGTTGATTGTATTTAGGTAGATAGATCATGGTGCGTAGTTGTTCACTTCATAAGATTTTTTGTTTTCTATGCTACTAACGCAATAGTGGTATCAGAGCTTGATCTATGCGTAGATGCTTTGCACGGGTAGAACACATAGGAGTATGTGGGTGCTGATGATCATTTTATTGCATCTTATATGTATTTTGGATATTGGTGGCATAGTGGGATGAAGTGGCCTAGACTAACTTTACATGTCCTCGCACATGAGACCTGTTCCACGTTTGACGTGCAACTAGTTTTGCATAAGTGGCTAGTGGGTATCTGTCTCTCCTATTGTAATCAATATCTGATTTACAATGAGTTGCTAATATTTTGGTTATCATCATTGTGGTTCCATTTTTGTAGGTAAGACCGGTTCTATCTTCGAAAGCCCTAATCCACGTAAAACTTGTAGTGGATAAATTAGAAGCATCTAGTTTAGATTGTTGTTGGGCTGGTGTCATGATATGGTAATGGTCTAAGTTTATGTATAGTTGATACTCTTACAACACACCTAAACGTGTAAGTTCCATAGACCTTGGCCTTACACACAAAGAAATGATAAAGATCATACCACGATGCACACGATAGTGATCAAGTGCAAGAACCATATCATTTCACTTTACACATGTGATGTTTGCATCTTATATTGCTTGTTTGGCGTTTTAGTAGCATTATAAGATGATCCCTCTTTTAGATATCAATATAAAAATGTGTTCTTCCTTAAGTATGCACCGTTCTATGGATCGTGTTTCGAGACATCACGTGATGATTGGGTGTACTTGACTCTACGCTTTCATACAATGGGTGTAAGACAGTTTTACACATGCGAGTACTAAGGTTCTTACTTGGAGAGCCTAGCATGTACATACATGGCCTCAGAACATGGACCGAAAGGTTAAGCATGAGTCATATACTTGATATGATGCCCATATAGATGCTCGCCTTTGAGGCTACACCGACTCACGTGATAGTCGGAATTGGTGTAGTGGATTTGGTTCATGTAATCACCAAACCAACTCGAGGGGTGTTGGTTTTGAGTGGGAGTTCATTTGTAATTTGGATTAGTCGAACTCAATTTATCATAAACTAAATCGAAGTGAATTTGCATAATTTGTTGTAGACATTGGCATCCGTTTACTACCTTATGCTTAGTTTTAATTGAGATAATAGAACTATAGAATTCTGGATATTTGCTTTACGAACTGGTATCATATTGTTTTGAATGTCAAGTTAAAGTTTAGAAGTCCTGTTGCAAACTTTCAGCAAACTCTATTTACTCCATGAAGTTTAATAAGCAGTATTAAATCAAGAATAAGAATTCCAATGTTACTATCTAAAGTATCATGTTTGCCTCCATGATTCTTTATATTCAAATGTTGTTTTAATATCGAGGTTATCTAGGAGCTGAAAGAATTGTTTCAGAAACCATCATGTGTGGAAGGTATTGTGATATCTGAAATAATGTTTATGGTTGCAATATGATAGAGTATAAGTTGGCAAAATACACATTCTCATATTGTATGAGAATTTGCAAATGTTGGAGATGCTAGGCATCCTAATCTCCCAAAAGATTTTGGGAACTGACATTATACTCACGATTCCTCCTTATAGGCTATACTAGCTTGATCATGAAAGTTTTCATGATAAGGATGAATAGAAGATGTAGGAATTTTTTTACTACACTAAAAGATTACTAAAGAATGGAATTTTGAAAGAATGCCAAACATTTGATGGTGGTGATCAACTTCAAAGTGCAAGTCCAAAGGTATTAGTATTTGACTATACACGCTTTGGACTATGTACCATATGTATGGATCCACTATTGATGTTGATAGATTCTTTTAAAAGAAAATGAAATGCTGAAAGAGAATATATAAAATATTTGGCAGAAAAGAAAAAACTAGAAACATCTAGCTAAGGTATATAGATGATATACATGTTATGGTTGTATTCTTTGCTTGTTAAACAATGTGTTTCTTGGGTATTGGATACCGAATTGGTTGGTATGAAATGTCATACAGAACAACACAATTCATGAACTACAATGTCCTAATTAACTGGCAAAAGAATATGTGATGATGTTTATCAGAAACAAATAAAGTGTTATTGTGTTTCTCGTTGACATCAAAACTAGCCTTCAAGATTTTTTTAAATAATTGTTATTTTGTTCCAATATTATGAGAACAATGGTTGTTCAAATAATTACCATATTCCATAGAAGATGGATGAACTTTTACAAGTCTAGTTGGAGAAATCACGTCCATAAAACTAATGCTAAAATATCGCAAGACAAATGATTGAAAGATCACTAATGAAGTGACATCGCCGTTTAAATTATATTGGAAAGAAAACATGAAGAAACTCCATGTTGATGGGTTTTTTGAGTCTTTGATTTTGATCAAATGATGCTTGTGAGACTTTCCTCGAGATAATTGAAACTCCGTTCATAGGCCAAAAGGGATGGGTGACTAAATTATTGGAAATTGTGCATATTGATGTATATAGTCCATTATATGTAGCCATGTGCGGTGGATCTTTCGACTTCATATACTTTCTCCAAAAATTTGAGTGAATATATCTGTATATTTACTTAATAAGGAAGAAATATGAAACATTTGAAAATTGTTCAAAGACTTTCAAGATGAAGTGGAAAATCATTGTAACGAAAAAATGAAGAATTTATGATTCGATCATAAAGGATGATATTTGAGTTACATGTTTAGCAAAATACCTAAGATTTGAGGAATTGTTCCATGGATTTGCATTTCCTGATAAACCATAGGAGTATGGTATGTTCGAGAGATCAAATTGAAGCTTGTTTTACATGGTAAGATCAAAGGTGTCATTTATAAAACTGCCATTATGTTTTAAGGATTAAAGCTTTAGAGACTACCGCTTTTACATTGAAAAGAGCACCATCGTGATCCGTTGAAATGACACCATAAAGGTTATGGTTTGGGATAAAACCCAAGTTGTCTTTTCTTAAATTTTGGTATGTTATGCATAAGTAAAATGTTTACAAGCAAAGTTAGATAAGCACGACTTTGTAAGTTATCCCAAAGAATTTGTTGGGTATTCCTCCATAACACCGAAGACAAAAGAGTTTGTTGCTTGGAACGTGAAGTTTCTTAAAGAAGGAATTTTTCACAAAAGTTAAGTGGGAGGACAATAGAACTTTGATTAGGTTGATGAACCTAAGCAACATGTGCTAAGTAGCGCAACACCGGAAAGTATCCCGGAGGCGGCTAATTTGCTCATGGCTCCCGTGATTACAAAGGTTGTGATCTCAGAGATTATAGTTCCTATTGAATCGTATGGGTCGGTAAGAATCAAATAGTAAGATTTGAAACATAAGTTGTTATTGTTTTGACAATGATGAATTGACTCCATGCAAAGAAGCGATGATGGGCCCTGAATCCATAAAATGACTAGAAGTCATAAAATCCGTGATAGTATCCATACACGAGAAATCAAGTTTCTGAACTTGGAAGACCCTCTGGAAAGGCGTGAAGCCTATCGGTCGTAGTTGGATCTATAAAGAAATATACATGGATGTTTGACATATATCAAATAGTCGACAAGTCAGAAAGGAGTTTACGACAATGTTCAAGGAGTTGACTATGACAATATTTGACCTTTCATAGCAATATTTAGTCTTGACAGATTAATGTAGCAACCACTACATATAATTTGGTATATGGTAGTTGAACAAACAAAACAATGTTCTTCTAATAGAGTGGTTACCTAGGACGTGTACATGACATGGTCTGAAGGGTTTTGTTAAATCAAAGGATGCTAAAAAGGCATGCAAACGTCAATGGTTGAAATGAGCATAACGGAGTTGGAATCTTCACCGTGATGAAAATGTTAAAAGAGTTTAATATCATCGGAGACAATGAAGATGCTTGCATTTGCAAGAAATTAAGTGGGAGCGCTGAGACAAATTTCCAATACACTATGTAGAGGACATGTTGTTGATTGGAAATGATGTATATTTTATTGACATGGATTAAGAATTTCATTAAAATTGGATTTTGATGAAAGACTTGGGCAAAACCAGAATATTTGGCATCAATGTCTATATGGATAGATTGAAACGCTAATATGGTTGTGCCAGACGTACAAATATGAGATATTGAAAGGGTTCAATATGGAAATGAGGATAAAGGTTCTTGCGGCATGGAAAGGGTTGAATCAAGATTCAAGTGTATTAACACTTGGTAAGTGAAACGAGATCCAAGTGTTTTGACACTTGGTGAGTGAAAGCACAGGAATATTTTGATCAATAATATATACCATGATATGTACATATCCAGATATGTCCTATGCTCTAAATGCTATGTGCATATACCAGAATGATTCATAAGATGATCATTGGACGATAGTAAATATATTCTTATGAGTTCTAGAACAACTAAGAATATATCATGTATAAGTGACAAATAGTTAAAAGTAGTTCATTGTAAAGTGTTACATTGATACTAGTTTGTCACAAGATATGGATTAAACTTATCTCAATTTAAACTATGGGTGGCACAATGTAATGGAAAGAAGGTTCCATGATGGATTTGGATGATTTCCAAAGTTGATACATTGTGACGGATACTATAACAAAAGGCTAGGTGTATGAATGTTATAGTAGTAGCAAAGGAGGGAATTTGGTTAAGTAGTTTGTTATCAAACTAGGTGTGGTTCACAGTGGGCTAGTACTATGAAGTGTGACAATTATATCAACATGTTTTAACCCAAAGGAACTAAAGGTCTCACCAAAGAACTGAATTTATACCATTCCATCTCATTAGAGAATGAGTGATGCGTAGAGACGCAAAGACATGCAAATACACACGGGCCTGAAATCGTCAGATCCGTAGATTATGTTAACCACTAGTAAACGCTTATATACAACACCAGAAAGCCATAGGTGTTCAATGCGTAAGTTTACAGACTAGATTATTGACTCTAGTGCAAGTGGGAGACTGAAGGTAATATGCCCGAGAGGCAATAATAAAGTGGTTATTATCTTATTCCTTGTTTATGATAAATGTTTATTTTCCATGCTATAATTGTATTAAAAGGAAACATTAAGACATGTGTGTTTAATAAACAAATAAATGGTTCCTAGTTATGCCTCTCTTATAAACTAGCTCATTGATTAATAAGATGATCAAGGTTTCGTGACCATGGACATTGGATGTTGTTAATAACGAGGTCACAACATTGGTGAATGATGTGATGAACATTCATCCGAAGTATAGCAATATGATCAAATTCATTGTGTTTATATTGCTATAACATCATACGAAGTAATCCTAATCCTTATACCATGAGATCATGTTAATTTCTAACACTAGAAGAGTACTTTGATAACATCAAACGTTACACCGTGACAGGGTGACTATAAAGGTGGGTTTGGGTACTCTGAAAGTGTTATGTTGAGTCTCATGGATCAAGAGTGGGATTTTTCCATCCCGATGATGGATATATATACTTAGGGCCCTCTTAGTGATATCACATTGAGATAGCTTGCAAGCAACTGATATGATCACTAGAATGTTATATCACGGAAACGAGAAAAGAGTGCATGTCGGTAACGAGATCAAACTAGGCATGGGGATACCAATGATCGAATCTCGGACATGTAATATATCACGAGACAAAGGTATTTAGTTATGATGTTAAAGGTTCACACGATCACTAGAGTCGTCGTTGAATGTGTGGGAGTCAGTACGGATCTCCAGGTATCGCTGCTGATTATTTATCGTAGAGGGTTCTCGATCATGTCTGCATTATTCGCGAACCATAGGGTGACACACTTAAGGGATACCGACACCATTTGGAGCAAATAAGATACCAGAGAAAGATTATGAAAGCGCTGGAATTGTTTTGATGGACACCGGAATTGTTTCGAGTGAAATTGCTGAAATTGGTTTTGCATGTGATATCGAAATGTTGCAAGGGGTTTTAGGTGAATGTTTGTAATTAAATTAATTAACAAAATGCTGAATAAAATAAATAAAATTGTTTTATTTAAAGAGAAAAATGCATTTAATTTAGAGGACATTAAATGCAAGTGAGTGGAGTTGAAATTTATGTGAGTGGGCTTAGTGGAAGTTCCATCCACATGAATGAGGGAGAGGTGGGAGCACCACCATGGCCGGCCAGCCATGGCCATGGGGCTGCAGCCCACCCCCTATAAAAGGAGCCCCATGGATCCTCTCCTCTTGCACCACCTCCTCGTGAAGGTTCTCTTCAACCTCTAGCAATTCCCCATGGTCTCGGATTAGTGAGATACATGTTCCCAGTGGCTTTTCCTAGAAGGATTTGCTACTTCCGCTACTTTGCTGGAGCGAGGACTCGGAGGTTGTTGGGGTACCAAACATGTGTGCAATCACGGATGCACCACTACTTTGTGGTGCTGGACTTGCTGGTGCTGGACCTGTTGGTGCTGGATCAGCTGGACTTCATCACGATCTTGAAATCGACAAGTGTACGACTACATCATCCACGAGTTCAAACTCATTAACAATGCTTTGTTGTTCTTTAAGGGTATGTTCTCTATGGAGGTATATCCACCCGTTGATTGTATCCAGGTAGATAGATCATGGTGCTTAGTTGTTCACTTCATAGGATTGTTTTTTGTTTTCTATGATGCGAACCCAACACGAAAACTTGTCCTGTGGTATTCAAATTGAAAGGGAAATGGACATTGCCTAGAGGGGGTGAATAGGTTTTTTAAAAATATTATGGTTTAGGCTTTAATAAATGCGGAATAAAACTTAATGTTTAATTTATCAAGCCAAAACCTATATCAACTAGATTCAACTAAGTGCATCAATAACCTATGCTAAGAAAGACAAGCAACAAGGTGATAGTAAGATATAATACTTCAAGCACGATGGCTACCACAATGTAAATTGCATAAGTAAAGGGCTCGGTTGAGATATAACCGATGGACGCGGAGACGATGATTTGTTTCCCGACACTTCCAAACAAGCTACGTCTCCATTGGAGAGGTGCGGGGGTGCAATGTACTTCGAACGCCACAAGTGGCTCACCTCGAGGTCTGGTGGCTCGATGCTCATCCAACACCACACAAGGCCTCATCCCACATGCGAAGGCATGCAACTCACCGACGCCACAAAAGGCTCACCCTATTCTCCCGTGAGCTCGCCACAAAGGTCTACTCATGATCCACTATGGGACACTTGAGGGCGGTCACCGAACCCGTACAAGGCTTGGGGCAATCTCTACAACTCAATTGGAGGGCTCTAAAGAAATGCCACAAAGGCTCCACAATGCCACAATAGGCCAACAAGCTTGCGGAATCTCCACAACTCAATTGGAGGCACCAAGAACACACCACAACTCCACACAACCGTCTAGGGTTCCATGAACCCAAGAGAAACAAGCCCAAGGGCTTGAACTCGCCGAATCTACGAGGAGAACTCAAACTTATGCACCAAATGCAAGAGGCAAGTCCTTCTCTCTCAAATTCCACCAAAGCTACAAAAGCTATTGGGGGAGTAAGAGAGAAAGAACACAAAAGGAGAACACAAAACTCTCCAAGATCTAGATCCCAAGGATTCCTTCACAAAGAAGGGATTTGGTTTGGTGGGGTTGTAGATCTAGATCTCCTCTCGCAAATCCCTCAAAAAGATGCAAGAATCATAGGAGGGGGAAGGAGAGAGGGAAAGCTCATCAAGGTCAACAATGGAGAAGAGAGAGAAGGGCCAAAACCAAGAAGAACAAGTTCGGCTCGAAGGGGAAAGGGGATCTCCTTTTTAAAGGGCTCCCTGATCTTCCCATTACTCATAGAATTGCGCACGGCCGGTAGTACCGGTGGGTGTCCGGTACTACTAGTGGCACCCAACCAACAGTCAGAAAACAGCGAGAGAACAAACAAAAATGCGAGCCTAGCCGGTACTACCGCCGCTCACCAGAACTACCGGTGGCAAAAATGCCCTAGCAATACTGCCGCCTGAACTTCTGACCGAAGTTCCGACAAATATACATGACCAAAACAGAGAGGTTACTGAACCGAAATTGGGGTTACCAGAATTTGGGACGGAACTAACATCGGTACTACCAGGGGGAAAATGCCCTAGCGGTACTACCGGTGGTCCGCCGGAACTACCGGTCAGGCAGAAACTCTAGAACCAAAACTGCCACAACTTTTGCATCCGAACTCCAAACAAGATGAAACTTTTGTTGGAAATATAACGACGTGTAGAATCCAGGAATATATTGGGTATAACCAAGGGATAAAATACCATGAATATGTATGTGAGATATTTCCCAATGTGTGGAGGCAGAAAAACCCGTAAGATAAAAAACGCAATAAGATATTTAAGGGAAATCCGTTTTTGATGAACTAGAGCTTGTTATGATGATAACCACAAGCTCTAGATCCCCACATGGACAAGAACCAAACAACAACCAAGAAATATGATGCTATGTATGCAAAGTTTTGAGCTCTCTCCGAAAGATACGAATGAGTCACCCACTCAAGAGCCCCTCTTGATAGTACGACTATCTATCCTAAACCCGGTCTCCCAACACTACAAGAGACCGGTAGAATAGAAAACCTATCAAGATCATACCTTTGCCTTGAGCATTCCACTTGAGCTGGATATAGACCGTCTTGTCCTTCTCAAGATGGATCGCCTTTCTTGATTGCACTTGCTTGATCTTGCTTGATGAATACTTGAGAATGTCTCCCCCATACTCCATGGGGAAACCTTTTCTTTGACATTGTCTTCATCACTCCATGATCTCCGAGGATGGCAAGCTTCACGCATGAGATCTTCTAGAGATGGTACACCCTGAGCTTGTCCTTCAATTCTTAATGGTGTCTTGAAGATAGCCATGAGGAACTCCATATTCTTGTTCTTCTTCAAGACATACTTGATCTTCTTCTTCTACTTGATTCCAATAGGCACAAAGCTCTTGGACATTGCTTATTCTTTTTCATCGTTGAAACAAACATATGGTCCAAGCGATGCCAATGGATAAACCTACAAGTGAAACTCAATTTGCACATTAGTCCATAGGGATTGTCATTAATTACCAAAACCACACATGGGGCATACATGCCCTTTCACAAATCCATATTCTTCGGAGTTTCTTTACGTAAAAGAACAATATCATCATCACTCAAAAAATTGAGAATTAAATGTTCTTTCGTGATAGTTGGAAACTCACACCGACGATATTGTTTACTACATGAAGATGCCCATCTACCTATGTAAATACATTTAATTCAAGAGAAATCAATTGACCTTACTTGTGTATAGGAAAAGTTTGACCTAATTTTGTTAAATCGGCAAAAAGTCACTAAAATGTGCGAAGTTAGATGGGAAGCTTGAAACATGCTATTTCTAAAAACTTTGGAATTATAAGAAACTATGGTCCACTTTGTCTAATAATTGGGGTAGTGTAATTTTCTTTTAATTGTGGTGGGTCTCGTTGGAGCAAGGTGCTTTAGTAAACATGCGGTCGGTGGAAGTACAAGTTACATCAAGGACCTCATAAAAATGAAAATTACATCCAAGTCCATGCATATAGCACAAGATCCCTGAAACTAAGCAATGAAGTGTCTTCTAATATTTGTGCATATTCTAGATATTGTACAGCCAAAATTTGTTCTAAAATAATCTACATTCTATATTTTACTACTAGTATATATTAGTAAACAAGAATCCATAAAACAGAGTGATCATACTCTCTATTGGAGTAGTAACTTGGAATGGTTTTTCATATATCTAAGTAATACTACTAATAATAATTTCTCAAAAAAAGTACCACCAATAAATGAAGTAGTAGTTTGTCTAATTTTTTCTAAGATGTACTACTAGTACTAGTACTCCCACTGTCTGGGATCATTAAGGCCATTTAAATTTGATAAGAGCAGAAAAGTTAATTACAGGTTGGTGCCAAAGACGTGCATGCAGTCCTCGGTCTCTCCTCTACAGCATTGTACACCCTACACCAGGCCATAGGATTTTCCATCTTTCTCCAGGAGTAGATCTTCTTGCCTCTCACTTGGATCTTCTTGCATCGGTCTCTCCCTTTGTCTGTACTATATTGTCTGGTATAGTATAACGTGACACCTGCTTTACTCACCTGTCAACTTTCTGCAGCCTTTTTCTTTTGACGAAGCATGTACAGCGTGTGGACAATGTCTAAGAAAAAAGTGGCCAAGTGCAGAGCCTCAGCATGCTGCCGGTGCGCCAATGCCTAGCGTATTCCTATAAATCATACCAGTACAGTACAAAACTCAATCAGTATACTCTTCAGTATACCCACCCAACCAGGGTTTCTGGGCAGCGGGCACTACGCCGGCGAGCCCATCTTCCCTCTATAACCACTCCCACAAGTTCGTGTATCACATTGGCGGATTCGACCATGAGCCGGCTGCTATGATGCCGTCGAGTCGTGTTCAGCCTAACCATCAGCACGCTCGGCCCGGCCGCCATCGTGTCCTTGGTGTGCATCAGGCAAGACAGGTGATTGTGGCCGCGGTACACAGTGAAACCGTGTGCGGCTGGCCCACCGGGGTCGGCGGACTTCTCGATGGTCGAGAGCCTTAATGCGGTAATCAAGCTGATGAGCAGCTCGTCGCCGGCCAACTTCCCGTCCGACAAGCTCAGGACGTACCTCGTGGTGTCTCCAT
Organism: Avena sativa; assembly: GCA_916181665.1. NCBI lineage: Eukaryota > Viridiplantae > Streptophyta > Magnoliopsida > Poales > Poaceae > Avena > Avena sativa. The sequence goes on from OV702289.1 coordinate 694,824,539, forward strand.
GGTTCCTGATGATGGTTGGAGAGTCCACCCATGTATCTTTCTGGATTTGCATGGACAGGAAAAAAATGATCTTAAACTACGACTAATGATCAAGACTGTAATGGTGTATTAGCATATAAATAGTACTACTAGTCGTACTATTTTACTACTCCAGTTTACTAGTAGTTGTGACATGTAGGTTCTCTTTTGGCACTAGGAAGGATGCATTTTGGATGTAAACTAAGTTTGTTGCTAATGTTATTACAAATTATTTAGGGGTTTATTACGACTTTTATATAATTGTTCACTTCTACGACATGGACCAAAGATAAACACACTAACCATTCTTATGGTGCTTTGATTTAGTCATCTAACCCAGTGATTACCAAATTTTATGCCCAAACTTGTCAATTCAACTTGATTTAAGTCTTGAACCAGTATTGCCATTAAAATTGTGCTTGTGTGGACGACACATCAATGTGGGTCTAGCATGCAGGATAGGCTGCCCTAGAATTTTGCACGTAGCGCATCCTGCATCTTTGCATATCAACTGCCACTTTCCCCTCCCCGCATATCCTTCTAGGTAAGCAACACCACGTCATTTTCACCTCCATACCACTTTATTTTTATTTTGTTTGAGAGAAGGAAACAAAGTGATGCTTAGACCAATTCAACATATTACACCCATTGGGTTACATTACCAAAAAACAAAATTAGCTCAACATCCATATTAAGAAAGAAATTCAGCTTAAACATGTGAAAAAACTGGAAGCAAATCCAAAGCAGCCCATGTCACTAACCCTGTGACAAGGACACACTTGAAGAAATACCGTTCGGATTCTCGTGGACATTGGTATGGATGGTGTACTTCTTCAAGAAATGATACTTGCATTGCTCACACTTAACGATGAGTAGCTCTGTGTTGGGAACACGATACTCCTTCGGACTCGAGCTCGAACAACTAGAGCCGCCACTCACCATACTCGAGATCCAACCACGAGATGCGCTTGCGCGGGAAGATCAGGGCAGAAGCCAAGGGAAAAACAATTGAATTAGGGTTAGGTATGTGCGTTATTTGCAACATAACATATCTTATAATTATCTGACATGTCAGTTTCACAAAATCAATCTTGCAGGAGATTAGCTCACCCTAACGTGCTATTATACGAGAGGCGCTAGGTGCGATGTTATAGGGCAGATGCTTTCCTGCATGCATGACCAATGTCCACGTGTCATCCAGGCCGACACAATTTTGACTGTAAACCTCGCTTACAACTAAATTTAGTCATGTTGATAAGTTTGTGTGTAAACTTTAGTAAATTATGAGTTGGAGGGCTAAATCACTAGTAGTAATGGATTACCCTACGTGCGGAGGCGCACTACTAGAGCGCGCGCTCATGCTGTTCCTGAGTAATACTACTAGTATACGCAAATAGGAGTACATAAACAGATAGATCTTGTTGCTCATCGTACTATTTTTTCCTGTAAGGCAACCTGGATGTGACTACTACAGTACTATATTAGCACAACTTCTTCTTTTGGTGCTACAAGATGAATGTGGAACTCTCTGTGTAACATTAATATACTAATACTTCTTGCAGTACGTACATGCTAGTAGTAGTACTACTATACTCAGTAGTTTTTCGGACGCGTAGTAAAATAGTTCAGTAAGTCTGTTTGGTCAAGCTGCATGCAACGAGCATTGGTTTGACAGGACAATTCAGATATCCAAACTTCTACTCCAGCTCGATGCCTCAAGACACGAAGAAGCTAATACTCCTCTATCCTTTGGCTGTCGCCCAGATCAAAATGAACAAGCAAAAGATTGTGTATGTTGAAAATTGCCATGGCTATTTTCTACCTGTAGAGCTTTATTTTGTTTCCTTCGAGGCACCTGCAAATACTGTTACGTACTAGTACTACTAATAACGTGCTACAATTGGGCCCTACAATTAGTACTAGACATAGACTGTAGTAGCTACTCTCGTCACACTGAATTTTCCAAGAGACAGAGTTCCTTTTTTTCTCCAAGAGGTGGAGTTTCTTTTTTTCTCCAAGAAGTGGAGTTCCTTTTTTTCTGAGAGAGGAAACATTTTTTATTACTTCTTTCATTCAAAGAAAATTCAAAAGATTTGTGAAGGATTTTGTCCCTTAGGAAATAATCCTACGCTTTTTTTTATTCATAGGATTCCAATATATAGGAATTATGTCCCGTTTGGAATGCAGGATAGGAAAAATATAGGAATAGGAAAAACACTGGAATTGAGATTCCTTTAAAGTATTCCTTTACCCTCTATTTTTTAGGAAAATTTCCATCTACTCCAATCTCATGGTGACATGGGTATACCCTACAGGTACTCGAGTTTGGTATATACGGACAGAATACGGCTGAGGCCCACGGCGTTGCCAAGGCCCAAATGGAGAATTCGAGTAACCTGCAGACTCTCGATTGCTTGCGGAACAAGAAGAAGCTAAAGATAGAAAGTTTAATGGGAAAACCCTAAACTATAACAGACTCGACCTTCTACCTGAGACCTAGCCTGTCTATATAAAGGCTAGGAGGGGCGGCGAGGAGGACACACGCAACCCTAGTTTCCACAACCCCCGCCAGATTGCATCTACGCATCATTGTAATCTTCGATTCCTCTGTTAATTCCACGAGCATACAAGCAGGAGTAGGGACCTCTACGAGGCCTGAACCTGGGTAAATCTCCGAGTCCCCTGTGTGCTTGTTTGCCAGCCGATTGATGCTTCCAGCGCTCCCTCCTCCTCCAAAACCCAAGTCCATAACAATGAGCATTAATGAGTTAAACCCTCATCAATTCGCGCTATCTATGGGAATTGGGAGTGCTGATGTTGCGGCTTCTTCGGCCCCATCAACTGCGATCTACAACTCCACAACAGCGGAGATTCGCCAGCTATTCGGCGCGTTCGACTTCACCGTCCATACGCCAGCCACTCGCCCGACTTTCGAGTCCGTGGGCGACGGAATTAGCCTGGCGATCGGGAGCTTCCGCTTCCAAGTTGGTCAGATGGGCACGCTTCGCATGCCTGACCAGCCGACAACACCATCGATTGCTCCAGCATCGTGGCTCCCTCCGCCGATTGGCACCCTCAGTGAGCTCAATGCCTCAACAATAGTCGAGACTATGGCCAGCGACAGCAGTCGCGAATCCGATCTGGGCGATCTAGCAACTGAAGATGGAGTCTATGGCTCCGGATCTGAAAGTTGCGGGAGCAGCAGCTTCCCTAACCACTTCATGTGCACCGTCATCAACGCGGGCGATTCCTTCGCCAATCGCGACGACACGGGCAACGGTGGCAATGGAACCGACCCGGCAAACGGTGGCATACCTAATGGCGGACCACCCAATGGCGGACCACCCAACGGTGGCCCCACTAACGGCGCCCCCGTCAACAACGGAGGGGCAGTCGAACCTCCAACTATGATAAATGAACAAACTGGTGAATGCGTCGTGATCAGGCTCAATGATCTCGAGTGGGCCCGCTGCCGAGAAGCCCTACGAGGCCACCCTCTGCCTTTCGGCTCCCCGCAAGAACTGCTGATGGGCTACCATTGGCTCCTGAAAGAAGAGTACAAACGCCAACTGCAAACAATCGCGCAACTCGAGGCGCGTAAAAAGGCGGCAGGCGAGTCGAGCCTCCGACGAGCTGGGCTCTCGTCCCACGGAGGATCCTCCTCCAAGTGCAACGAGTACATCGCTAACTGAAGGAAATATGCCCTGAGAGGCAATAATAAAGTTGTTATTATATATTCCTTATACATGATAGATGTTTATTTTACATGCTAGAAATGTATTGATTCGGAAACATCAATACATGTGTGTTTAATAAACAAGAAGGGTTCCTAGTCATGCATTTCTTATAGACTAGCTTGTTGATTAACAGGATGATCAAGGTTTCCTGATCATGGACATTGGATGTTGTTAATAACAAGGTCACACCATTGGTGGAATGATGTGATGAACATTCACCCAAAGTATAGCATTACGATCAAGTCATTATGTTTATATTGCTATAACATCATACGAAGTAATCTTTATCCTTAGACCATGAGATCATGTTAATTGCTGACACCGGAAGAGTATCTTGATAACATCAAACGTCACACCGTAACAGGGTGACTATAAAGATGGGTTCAGTACTACGAAGGTGTTATGTTGAGGCTCATGGATCAAGAGTGGAATTTGTCAATCCAGATGATGGATAGATATACTCTGGGCCCTCTCGGTGATATCACATTAGGATAGCTTGTAAGCAAGTGATGTGATCACTAGAATGTTATATCACAGGAACGAGAAAAGAGTGCATGTCGGTAACGAGATCAAACTAGGTATGGAGATACCGATGATCGAATCTCGGACATGTAATATATCGAGAGACAAATGGATTTAGTTACAAGCGTTAAAGGTTCTCACGATCACAGGAGTCATCGTTGAATGTGTAGGAGTCAGTACGGATCTCCAGGTCCCGCTTCTGATTATTGATCAGAGAAGGGTCTCGATCATGTCTGCATTATTCGCAAACCGTAGGGTGGCACACTTAAGAGTTACAGGACACCATTTTGGAGCACATATGTTTCAGACGAAAGAATTGCAAAGCGCAGGAATTGTTTCAATAGAAACCGAAAATTGTTTCGGGTGAAATTGCAGAAGGTGGTTCTGCATGTGATATTGAAATATTGCAAGGGGCTATATGTGAATGTTTGTTAATTAAAGTAATTGACAAAATTCTGAATAAATTTAATAAAAAGAGTTTTATTAAATGAGAGAGCATTAAATTTGGAGAAATTTAATGCATTTAAAGTGGAGACTTTAAAAGGGAATGTGAAGAGGCATTTTAATGTGGAGGGGTTACCACCACATGAATGGGGGAGGTGAGGGGTCACCCCTCCCATGCGCTGGCCATGGAGAGAGGGGGCACCCCCCTCCTCCTATAAAAGGCCACCCATTCCCTCCTTCATCCACACACCTCCTTGTGAAGGATCTCTCTCCCCCTCTAGCATTATTCCCCCATGGTCTCGGATTAGCGAGATACATGTTCCCGGTGGCATTTCGTCTAGAAGGAGTTGCTGCTTCCGCTGGATCGCTGGAGCGAGGAGGTGGAGGTTGTCCGGTGGCTTGAACGTGTGTGCGAGTGCGGATGCGCTGCTGAGTTGCGGCGCTCGGACTTCCTCACGATCTTGAGATCGGCAAGTGTACGACTACATCAACCACGAGTTCCTACTCGTTATCAAAGCTCGTTGTCTTCGAGGGTAAGTTCTCCATGGATGTATGTCCACCCATTGCTCTGTATCTAGTAGTGTAGTTCTCATCGTAGGAAAATTTTTGTTTTCTATGCTACGGACCCAACACTAACAAGAGGCGATCTCGACTGGCCCACCTCACTGAACAAGAGCGTGTAGAAACCGCAAAGGTCCTCGACTTCGGCTCCATGACGGTGGATACGCGTGGAAATGTGCTCCCAAAAATGCCGCAAGCTGCGGTAATGGCGGCCACCATGTACCTCCTCAACAACCAGCCGCCAGCTGGAGATCCTCGAGCTGCCATGCACCAATCTACGATCGCAGGCTTTGGGTTAATCGAGGCCGCTCTCAACAAAGAGCCGACACTGGAGCCGAAGAAAGGCAAGGCTCTGGCAAAACACTATTCCTCGCCCTCATCCAGCGATGACAGTCACGATCTGTCTCGACGCCGCCGCTCCCGGCGACACGACCACGACTACGACGCGCGTGATGACATCACGCAGCGCAAGATCGACAAGTCAAGGGCGCCACGTGCCCGATCGACCGACTCAAAGTTTGATGGCCTGTAGGACCCAAAAATCTGGTTAGAGGACCATATCTCCTCTGTCAAGCTCCACGGCGGGAGTCGAAGCACGGCCATGCAATGCCTGTAGCTACAGCTACAGGGCGCCGCCTGAGCATGGCTCAACAACCTCCCACGTGGATCCATTTGCAGTTGGGAAGAGATGGTCTACAGCTTTGTGCGCAACTTCAAGGGCACCTACAAAAGGTCCATGTCAATCGAAGAGCTGAGGTGCTGCCAGCAAAGGTCGGGTGAATTGCTACGCTCGTACATCCAGAGGTGGTCCATCATCAAGAACTCCGCAGAAAACATCTCGGAGGATCACGCAATTGACGCATTCAATGGCGGCGTTCGCCGCATAGACCTCAGGGAGGAGCTGGGCTGCTCGAAGCCCAAAACCATTGACCACCTAATGGAAATCGCGAATCTGTGGGCAGATGGAGAAGATTCGGTGAAGAATCACGTTCACTCCGACGATGAAGCAGAACTCAGACGTAGACGCGACCGCCGAAGCAAACGTCGAATATGCATCTACGATGACCGCGATGATGTCAACATGGTCACAACCATCTACGCCGACAGACGCGACGACAACCGAACAGTGGCTACCTCAGCGATGGATAACGCGACTCCGGGAAAACCATGCAAGTATGGCAGTGCCGCACTCGCGATGAGGCACCCGCATCATCCATTGAAGATAAGCTGTCTAGGCCATGCACCGTGCACTTTTACATCGACAAGCATGATGGCAAAAAGAAATCCAGCCACCTCCTCAAAGACTGTCGCGAGTTCCTCAAACTCCATGAGGGTCTGGCTCGGATGAATAGCGACGCAGTCAACAGGGGCTACGGAGCCGCCCCAGGCGCTGTGGCACATGGAGCTCCTCCACCACCACCTGGACCACCGCCAAACGCAGCTACGCCTGACCAACATCACGGAGGCGAGTCGTACCCACGGGCCATGGGCACCATGATGATCCAAAAGGGTCGCCCCTCCAACTGGGTGCAAAAGGCCATCACTCGCCAAGTGAATCTGGCAACAAACTCGCCACCATCCACCACTGAGTACCTCAGTGGAAGTGACTCCTCCATCACCTTCGACAAGCGTGACCATCCGCGCCAAGTACCTCGTCCAGGCCACTGTCCCCTCGTACTCAAGGCACAAATTGGACGTTTCGACATGAGCCACGTCTTCATGGACGGCGGAAGCGGCATCAACCTTATGTTCGCGAGTACCTTGCGAGCAATGAGGATCCCTCTGACCTGCCTAGAGGCCTCGGATGCAACATTCCATGGCATCGTCCCACGCAAGGGCGTATATCCCCTTGGCAAAATTAACCTCGACGTCATCTTTGGCATGCCGAAAAACTTTCAGCGCGAACGCATCGACTTTGAAGTCGTCGACTGGCCCTCACAGTACCACTGCATCCTCAGACGTGTCGCGTTCGCTAGGTTCAAGGCAGTCCCGCACTACGCCTATCTGCAGATGAAAATTGTTGGGTCCACAGCACAGAAAACAAAAAATTTCCTACGATGAGAACTATACGCCAAGATCTATCTACTAGATACAGAGCAACGGTTGGACATACATCCATGGAGAACTTACCCTCGAAGACAACGGGTTTTGTTAACGAGTAGGAACTCGTGGTTGATGTAGTCGTACGCTTGCTGATCTCAAGATCGTGTGGAAGTCCGAGCGCCCCAAATCAGCAGCGCATCTGTCCTCGCACACACGTTCAAGCTACCGGACAACCTCCACCTCCTTGCTCCAGCGAATCAGTGAAATCAGCAACTCCTTCCAGACGCAAGGCCACCGGGAACATGTATCTCGCTAATCCGAGACCATGGGGGAATATCTAGAGGGGGGAGAGATCCTTCACGAGGAGGTGTGCTTTGTGAGGGAGGAGAGGGGGGCCTTTTATAGGAGAGAAGGGCTACTCCCCTCCCATGGCCGGCAGCCAAAGTGGGGTGCCCCCACCTCTTCCTAATTCATGTGGTGAAGCTCCACTCACATAAATTCAAACTCCACCCAAAGTTCCACTCACATGCATTAAATTCCACCAAATTTAATGCCACTCTCAATTAATAAAACTTTTTTATTTATTTTATTCAGAATTTTGTTAATTACTTTAATTAACAAACATTCACATAAAAACCCCTTGCAACATTTCAATATCACATGTAGAACCATTTTCTGCAATTTCACCCGAAACAATTCCGGTTTCTATCGAAACAATTCCTATTAGTATAGAAACATTTCCTGCGCTTTGCAAACCTTTTGTCTAAATCATATGTGCTCCTAAATGGTGTCTGGCAACCTTTAAGTGTGTCACCCTACGGTTCGTGAATAATGCAGACATGATTGAGACTCCTCTCATATATATAATCAGAAGCGGGACCTGGAGATCCATACTGACTCCTGCACATTCAACGATGACTTCTGTGATCGTGAGAACCTTTAACGCTAGTAATTTAATCCCTTTGTCTCATGATATAATACATGTCCGAGATTCGATCATCGGTATCCAAATACCTAGTTTGATCTCGTTACCGACATGCACTCTTTTCTCATTCCCGTGATATAACATTCTAGTGATCACATCACATGCTTGCAAGCTATCTTAATGTAATATCACCGAGAGGGCCTAGAGTATATTTATCCGTCAATGGGATTGACAAATTCCACTCTTGATCCATGAGCCTCAACATAACACCTTCATAGCACTAAACCCACCTTTATAGTCACCCTGTTACGGTGTGACGTTTGATGTTATCAAGATACTTTTCCGGTGTCAGCAATTAACATGATCTCATGGTCTAAGGACTAAGACTACTTCGTATGATGTTATAGCAATATAAACATAATGACTTGATCGTAATGCTATACTTCGGATGAATGTTCATCACATCATTTCACAAATGATGTGACCTTGTTATTAACAACATCCAATGTCCATGATCAGGAAACCTTGATCATCTTGTTAATCACCAAGCTAGTCTATAAGAGAGGCATAACTAGGAACCCTTTTTGTTTATTAAACACACATGTATTGATGTTTCCTATCAATACAATTACAGCATGCAAAATAAACATCTATCATATACAAGGAATACATAATAACAACTTTATTATTGCCTCTCAGGGCATATTTCCTTCAGTCTCCCACTTGCACTAGAGACAATAATCTAGTTTACATAGTGATAAATCTAACACCCTTGGAGTTCTGGTGTTGATCATGTTTTTCCCTAGGGATAACTTTAGTCAATGGATCTACTACATTCAGGTCCGTGTGCACTTTACAAATCTTTATATCTCCATCCTTACATGCTCGCGGATGGAGTGAAACTGGCGCTTAATATGCTTGGAATTCTTGTGAGACCTTGGTTCCTTGGTGTTGGCTATGGCTCCATTGTTGTCACAATAGATCACCATTGGGTCCAACACACTAGGAACCACGCCTAGTTCTGTTATGAACTCCTTCATCCAAACTGCTTCCTGCGCCGCTTCTAAAGCAGCAACATATTCCGCCTCCGTCGTTGATCCAGCCACCACAGGTTGTTTGGAGCTCCTCCAACTAACTGCTCCTCCGTTCAAGAGAAATACGTATCCAGATTGAGACTTAGAGTCATCCGAATCAGTGTCAAAGCTAGCATCGACATAACACTTAGTGACTAGCTCTTCTTCACCTCCGTATACAAGAAACATATCCTTAGTTCTTCTCAAGTACTTAAGGATATTCTTGACCGCTATCCAGTGTTCTGAACCTAGATTAGATTGGTACCTACTAGTCAAACTAATAGCATGTGCCACATCCGGTCTTGTACATAACATGGCATACATAATAGAGCCTATGGCTGAGGCATAGGGGATCTTATCCATTATCTCTCTTTCTTCTGCCGTAGCCGGACTTTGAGTCTTACTCAATGTCTTGCCTTGCAACATAGGTAAGTACCCCTTCTTACTTCCGTCCATATTAAACTTCTTTAATATCTTATCAAGGTATGTACTCTGCGATAGCCCAATTACGCGTCTTGATCTATCTCTATAGATTTTAATGCCTAATATATATGAAGCTTCACCAAGGTCCTTCATCGAAAATTTGTTGTTTAGATAACTTTTAACACTGTTTAAAAGATCTATATCATTTCCAATAAATAATATGTCATCCACATATAATATTAGTAATGCCACATTGCTCCCACTCACTTTCTTGTAAATACAAGCCTCTCCATAAGTTTGGACAAATCCAAACTCTTTGATCACCTCATCAAAGCGGAGATTCCAACTTCGGCATGCTTGTTTCAGTCCATAGATGGATCGCTGAAGCTTCCATACCTTATCAGCATCCTTAGGATCGACAAAACCCTTAGGTTGTATCATATACAACTCTTCTTCAGTATTACCATTGAGGAACGCAGTTTTGACATCCATCTGCCATATTTCATAATCGAAATATGCAGCAATTGCTAACATAATCCTAACAGACTTAAGAATCGCTACAGGAGAGAATGTCTCATCGTAGTCAACTCCTTGAATTTGTCGAAACCCCTTTGCACAAGTCGAGCCTTATAGATGGTCACATTAGCATCAGCATCAGTTTTTCTTCTGAAAATCCATTTATTCTCAATGGCCTTTTGATCGTGAGGTAAGTCTACCAAGGTCCAAACCTGGTTTTCGTACATGGATTCCATCTCGGATTTCATGGCTTCTAGCCATTTGTTGGAATCAGGGCTCATCATCACTTCTTCATATGTCGCAGGGTCATCTATTTCATCAATCATGAAATTCATAACAGGATTTCCGTACAGTTCAGGAGCTGCATGTGTCCTACTTGACCTGCGAGGTTCGGTAGTATCCTCTTTCGGAGTTTCATGATCAATATCATTAGGTCTCTCTTCATTAGGTGAAGTTAACTCCGAAACAACTTCCGGTGCTGTGCTACTCGCCATTTCATGAAGAGAAGGTTCAATAACCTCTTCGAGTTCTACCTTCCGACTACTCACACCTTTCGCGAGAAACTCCTTCTCAAGAAAGGATCCATTCTTGGCAACAAAAACCTTGCCCTCGGATCTGTGATAGAAGGTATACCCAATCAATTCCTTAGGGTATCCTATGAAGATGCATATTTCCGCTCTATGTTCGAGTTTATCCGGTTGAAGTTTCTTCACAAAAACATCGCATCCCCAAACTTTAAGAAATGACAGCTTAGGTTTGTTTCCAAACCATAATTCATACGGTGTCTTTTCAACGGATTTAGATGGTGCCCTATTTAAAGTGAATGCAGCGGTTTCCAGTGCATAACCCCAAAATGACAGTGGCAAGTCAGTCAAAGACATCATAGATCAAACCATATCCAATAAAGTACAATTACGACGTTCTGCCACACCATTACGTTGTGGTGTTCCGGCAGGCGTAAGTTGTGAAACTATTCCACAGTCTTTCATATGTGTGCTAAACTCGTAACTAAGATACTCTCCTCCATGGTCGAACCACAGAAATTTGATCTTTCTGTTATGATGATTTTCCACTTTATTCTAAAATTCTTTGAACTTTTCAAAGGTTTTAGACTTATGTTTCATCAAATAGATATACCCGTATCTACTCAAATCATCCGTGAAAGTAACAAAAGAACGATATCCACCTCGCGCCGACACACTCATTGGTCCACACACATCAGTATCTATGATTTCCAATAAATCTGTCGCCCATTCCATTGAACCGGAAAACGGCGTTCTAGTCATCTTGCCCATAAGGCATGGCTCACATGTATCAAATGATTCAAAATCAAGTGATTCCAAAAGTCCATCAGAATGGAGTTTCTTCATGCGTTTAACGCCAATATGACCTAGACGACAGTGCCACATATATGTAGATATATCATTATCAAGTTTAATCCTTTTAGCATCAACATTATGAATATGCGTAATACTACTATCAAGATCCAACAGAAATAAACCATTCAACACAGGTGCATGACCATAAAAGATATTATTCATATAAATCGAACAACCATTGTTTTCAAACTTAAACGAATAACCACTTTGCATCAAACATGATCCGGATACAATGTTCATGCTCAGTGCAGGCACCAAATAACAATTATTTAGGTTTATAACTAATTCCGAAGGCATATGGAGAGGCAGCATTCCGACGGCGATCACATCAACTCTTGATCCATTGCCGACCCGCATCATGACCTCATCCCTTGCTAGTTGTCGCTTGTTCCGCAGCCCCTGAACCAAGTTACATATATTAGCAACCGATCCCGTATCAAATACCCAGGTGCTACTGCGAGTACTAGTCAAGTACACATCAATAACATGTATATCACCTATACCTTTATTTGCCTTGCCGGCCTTCTTGTCCGGCAAATACTTGGGGCAGTTGCGCTTCCAATGGCCAGTCCCCTTGCAATAGTAACACTCGGTGTCAGACTTAGGGCCATCTCAGGGTTTCTTTTTAAGTGCGGCAACAAATTTGCCACCCTTCTTTCCCTTCTGCTTGCCTTTCTTGTCCTTTTTGAAACCGGTGGTCTTATTGATCATCAACACTTGATGTTCTTTCCTAATCTCCACTTCTGTAGTCTTAAGCACTGATAGAAGCTCGGGAAGAGACTTCTTCATGCCCTGCATATTATAGTTCATCACGAAGCTCTTGTAGCTAGGTGGCAGAGATTGGAGAACATGATGTATGCCTAAGTCAATGGGAATCGTTATACCCAAGGACACAAGCTTATCGGTGTACCTAGACATTTTGAGTACATGCTCACTAACGGAGCTGTTCTCCTCCATCATGCAGCTAAAGAACTTTTCAGAAGCATTATAACTCTCTACGGCAGCATGGGTATCGAAAATCATTTTCAATTCTCCCATGGTATCAAAGCGTTGCCATTTTCGAAATGCTTTCGAAGTTTTGGCTCTCCTGACGAATTATATAGACGTTCTTTTCCTCGTCAGGGGCATCAGGAGCTGGTGGGGGGCCTAGTGGCGCCTCTAGCACATATTTCTTTTGTGTAGCAGTGAGGAGAATCCTCAAATTCATAGCCCAGTTGGTGAAGTTGCTACCATTCGCAGCAAGCTTCTCTTTCTCCATGAACACATTGAAATTAAAAGCAGGTGGTGCCATCTACAACAGAATTTGTAAAGTATATTTAGACTAAGTTTATGATAGATTGAGTTCAACTAATCCAAATTACTAATGAACTCCCACTGAAAAACGACATCCCTCGTGTCATTTTTGGTGATTACATGAACCAAATCCACTACACCAAGTCCGATCATCACGTGAGTCGGTGTAGATTCAAAGGTGAGCATCTATATGGGCATCATATCAACTGTATGACTCATGCTTAACCTTTTGGTCCGTGTTCCGAGGCCATGTCTGTACATGCTAGGCTCGCCAAGTAAGAACCTTAGTATTCGCGTGTGTAAAATTGTCTTACACCCGTTGTATGAACACCCGATCATCACGTGATGCCTCAAAACACAATCCACAAAACGGTTCATACTTAAGGAAGAACACATTTTATCTTGATATCTAAATGAGGGATCATCTTATAATGCTACCAAAAGCGCCAAACTAGCAATATAAGATGCTAACATCTAATGTGTGAAGTGAGATGATACGGTCCATGCATTTAATATTTATCATTTGCATCATGGTATGATCTCTATCATTCCTTTGTGTGTAAGGACAAGGTCTATGGAACTTACACGTTAAGTGAGTTGTAAGAGTATCTATCATACATCTACTTATAACAATACCATATCAAGACACTAGCCCAGCAACGATCTAAACTAGATGCCTCTAATTTATCAATTGCAAGTTTTCCATGGCTTAGGGCTTTCGGAGATAGAACCGGTCTTACCTACGAACATGAACCACAACGAGGATAACCAAGTTATTAGCAACTCGTTGGAAATCAGATATTGACTATAGTAGGAGAGACAGACACCCGCTAGCCACTTATGCGAAACTAGTTGCATGTCAGTCGTGGAACCGGTCTCATGTACGATGACATGTAAGGTTGGTCCGGGCCGCTTCATCCCACTATGCCACCAATATCCAAAATACATAGAAGATGCAATAACATGATCATCATCGCCCACATGTAAACATATGTGTACTACCCGTGCAAAGCACCTATGCATAGATCAGACTCTGATACCACTGTTGGGTCCTCAGCATAGAAAACAAAAAATTCCTAGGATGAGAACTATACGCCAAGATCTATCTACTAGATACAGAGCAACGGGTGGACATACATCCATGGAGAACTTACCCTCGAAGACAACGAGTTTTGTTAACGAGTAGGAACTCGTGGTTGATGTAGTCGTACGCTTGCCGATCTCAAGATCGTGTGGAAGTCCGAGCGCCGCAAATCAGCAGCGCATCCATCCTCGCACACACGTTCAAGCTACCGGACAGCCTCCACCTCCTCGCTCCAGCAAATCAGCAGGAGCAACAACTCCTTCCAGACACAAGGCCATCGGGAACATGCATCTCGCTAATCGGAGACCATGGGGGAATATCTAGAGGGGGAGAGAGATCCTTCACGAGGAGGTGTGCTTTGTGAGGAAGGAGAGTGGGCCTTTTATAGGAGAGGGGGGCTACTCCCCTCCCATGGACGACGGCCAAAGGGGGTGCCCCCACCTCTTCCTCATTCATGTGGTGAAGCTCCACTCACATAAATTCAAACTCCACCAATGGATCCACTCACATGCATTAAATTTCAACCAAATTTAATGCCACTCTCAATTAATAAAACTCTTTTATTTATTTTATTCAGAATTTTGTTAATTACTTTAATTAACAAACATTCACATAAAAACCCCTTGCAAAATTTCAATTTCACATGCAGAACCACTTTCTGCAATTTCACCCAAAATAATTCCGGTTTCTATCGAAACAATTCATGTTTCTATCGAAACATTTCCTGCGCTTTGCAAACATTTTGTCTGAAACATATGTGCTCCTAAATGGTGTCCGGCAACCCTTAAGTGTGTCACCCTACGGTTCGTGAATAATGCAGACATGATTGAGACTCCTCTCAGATCAATAATCAGAAGCGGGACCTGGAGATCCATACTGACTCCTGCACATTCAACGATGACTTCTGTGATCGTGAGAACCTTTAATGCTAGTAATTTAATCCCTTGGTCTCATGATATAATACATGTCCGAGATTCGATCATCGGTATCCAAATACCTAGTTTGATCTCGTTACCGACATGCACTCTTTTCTCGTTCCCGTGATATAACATTCTAGTGATCACATCACTTGCTTGTAAGCTATCTTAATGTGATATAACCGAGAGGGCCCAGAGTATATCTATCAGTCATCAGGATTGACAAATTCCACTCTTGATCCATGAGCCTCAACATAACACCTTTATAGCACTGAATCCACCTTTATAGTCACCCTGTTACGGTGTGACGTTTGATGTTATCAAGATACTTTTCCGGTGTCAGCAATTAACATGATCTCATGGTCTAAGGACTAAGACTACTGCGTATGATGTTATAGCAATATAAACATAATGACTTGATCGTAATGCTATACATAGGATGAATGTTCATCACATCATTTCACAAATGTTGTGACCTTGTTATTAACAACATCCAATGTCCATGATCAGGAAACCTTGATCATCTTGTTAATCAACAAGCTAGTCTATAAGAGAGGCATAACTAGGAACCCTTTTTGTTTATTAAACACACATTATTGACGTTTCCTATCAATACAATTATAGCATGCAAAATAAACATCTATCATATACAAGGAATACATAATAACAAATTTATTATTGCCTCTCAGGGCATATTTCCTTCAAAAATGCCAGGCCCTAATGGCTTCATCACAATCAACAGGAGATTCGAGAGGTCCGACAATTGCGATAGGGAGTTCAACATAAATTCCCAGTCCTTCGCATGTAGGAAGAACTCGCGAGACTGAAGGAGTCGACAGACAACAGTCTGCCTACCCTGAGCCGACCAAGTTCACCCGACCTATCCTTCGACTCGTTGGTGCACACGAAAAAACTTCAGGTCCACCCATCGGATCCCGCCAAGACGGACCTCATCGCCAACAACTTGAATCCCGCATAGGAATTCACGCTTGTCGAATTCCTCCGTGAGCACTGGGAAATCTTCGCCTGGTGTCCAGTGGACATGCCAGGAGTTCCTAGGGAATTCGCCGAGCATGCACTCAACGTCAACCCAGACGCAAGGCCAGTCAAACAAACAATTAGGCGACGGTCTGAGCCAAGAGAAAAAGAAGTCGGAATGAAGATCAACAGACTCCTCGACGCCAAATTCATATGCGAGATCAAGGAAAGCACTTGGCTCGCCAACACGGTGCTAGTACCAAAAAAGGACACGGATATCCTACGGATGTGCGTGGATTTCACCTCTCTGAATAAGCACTGCCCGAAGGATCACTTCCCACTGCCACGAATCGACCAGATCATCGACTCCACCACGGGATGTGAGCGCCTCTACTTCCTCGACGCCTACTCACGCTATAATCAGATTCGAATGAAGGAGGAGGATCAAGAGAAAACGGCGTTTACAATGCCTTTTTGTGTGTTCTGCTATAACACAATTCCCTTTGGGCTAAAAAACGCAGGAGCCACCTACCAGCGATGCATGCAGGCTTGCCTCAAGAACCAACTTGGTCGCAACATCCAAGTCTATGTTGACGACATCGTAATCAAGACCAAAGAGGAAGCTTCACTAATCAACGATTTACGTGAAACCTTCGCCAACCTTGACCGCTACCGGATCAAGCTCAATCAGGAAAAGTGCACCGTCAGCGTACCATCTGGGCGACTACTCGGGTATCTCATCTCCGTGAGAGGGATCGAGGCGAACCCGAAGAAAATAAAAGCCATACTGGCCATGGAGAAGCCGAAGAACATAAGAGGTGTCCAGCAGCTGGCTGGGCGAATCGCGGCACTCAGTCGATTCATCAGTCGAATGGGCGAAAAGGCACTTCCCTTCTACCAACTTCTCCGCAAAGCTGACAAGTTCGAGTGGACCAACGAGGCACAGGAAGCATTCGAAGACCTCAAGCGCCTACTGTCCACCTCACCAGTACTGGTGACCCCACACGAAAGATAACCACTGTTACTATACATCTCCGCCACCGACCAGGTGGTCAGCACAGTACTCGTGGTAGAACGAGCCGAGGAAAACAAGGTCCACGGAGCACAGCGCCTAGTCTACTACCTCAATGAGGTGCTCACGCCAACAAAACAGCGGTACCCGCACTACCAGAAGATGGCATACGGCATCCTCATGACAGCCCGGCGACTGCGCCACTACTTCCAGGAACACCCAATCGTGGTAGTCAACGACGCCCCGCTTGGGCATATCCTCAACAATCCCGACGCCACCGGACGTGTCGCGCTTTGGGGGATAGAACTGTCTCCACGAGACATTACATATGAAAAACACGATGCAATCAAGTCGCAAGTTCTCCCTGACTTCCTCATGCACTGGATGGAGAACCAGCTCCCTGAAAACCCAGATATGTCCTACCTCTGGACAATGCACTTCGATAGATCCAAGCGAAAGGATGGACCTGGCGCAGGTGTCATACTGACAATGCCCTAGGGAGACAAGATGAAATACATTCTGCGAATGCAGTTCACCGCCTCCAATAATGAAGCTGAATACGAGGCCCTGGTGCACGGGATGAGGATGGCAAAAGCCTGCGGCGCCAAGAGGCTCATAATATATGACGACTCCAAGCTGGTCGTCAACCAGACAATGCACGAGTGCGACACACTGAACGACAATATGATCGCCTACTGTGACCTCTACGACACACTCAAAGGGGACTTCGACGGTTGCGAGCTGCAGCACATAGGCCGGGAAAGCAATGAAGAGGCGGACGCACTCGCCAATATTGGCTCTACCTGCGCCCCCATACCACCTGGGGTATTTCTCGAGCGCATCTGTGAATGCTCCATCAAGCCAAAGGCCGCCGAGAAGAAAACAAGCGGCACGACGGACTCGGGGGTTGTGCCGCCCAATGAGCCAATAACACTCGATGACTTGGAGCTCGACACAGGATTCAAAGGACCATTGAGTGTCATGATGATCGAGCCATCTTGGACTCAACCGTACATCACATACCTTCTCAACAAAGGCTACCGGACGACCCGACTGACGCACGGCACATTGCGCGGTGATCCAAGGCATTCGCTGTTATCAACGGCGAACTGTACTAGCACAGCATCACAAGAGTACTCCAATGATGCGTATCCAACGCTGATGGAAGAGCTATCCTACTCGACATCCATGAGGGGACTTGCGGGCACCACGATGGCAGTCGAGCCCTCGTCACCAAAGCTCTATGAGCTGGATTCTACTGGCCTACGGCCATGCGTGATGCCAAGGACATCGTCTAGAAATGCAACGCTTGCCAGCAATTCGCGAACAAGCCACACGCACCTGGCGCGGAGCTCTGACCAATTCCATTGGCCTGGCCCTTCGTGCAATGGGGACTCGACATGGTCAGCAAGCTCCCAAAGTCCTCACAAGGAGGCTACGTCTACCTCCTGGTCGCAGTCGACAAATTCACCAAGTGGATAGAGGCCATGCCAGTGACTAACCAGTCAGGATACAACGCGGTCAAATTCTTTGAGTCCATCATCTATCGCTTTGGAGTACCACACAACATCATCACGGACAATGGGACAGACTTCACATCCAAGGAGTTCCAAGAATTCTGCGAGAATCTGGGAATCAACATAAGCTATGCCTCCATAGCACATCCACAGACCAACGGTCAGGTCGAAAAAGCCAACGGGCTCGTCTACGGCGGCATCAAGAAGCGACTCCTCAGGCCACTCGAACAAGCCGCAGGCTGCTGGCCAGACGAGTTGCAATCAGTACTCTGGAGCCTGCGCACAACTCTAAACAGTGCCACGGGGTACACCCCGTTCTTCATGGTGCACGGTGCTGAAGCGGTGCTACCCGCAGAGGTACGATACAAAGCACCGCGAGTGGTCGCTTACAGCGAGAAGGAGTCAACTCTTGCACTCGAAGATTCCGTCAACCTCCTTGACGAGGCATGGGAAATCGCCGCGGAAAGATCAATGATCTACCAGCAGAACCTGCACAACTACCATAGTAGAAGGCTATGCCCTAGGTCCTTCGTCGAAGGAGACCTGGTCCTGCGACTGAAACAGCAAGGGCATCTCAAGCTCGAGTCCCCCTGGGAGGGGCCATACGTGATTACAGAAGTAATCCCAGGTGGCGCCTATCGCCTTAAAGATTTTGAGACAGGAGTCGCATACTCCAACTCCTGGAACGTCGCGCAGCTGCGGTGCTTCTACCCTTAGTCGTCTTTTATTTTTACATTGCAAATAAGGCTACTTAGCCACACATTGTACCTCGTACTATCCTGCAAATAAGGCTACTTAGCACTGGTACTTAACCCCCTGGAAGATGTAATCCAACGGCTAGCAAAAACCCTATCAGACGCATGGCGTTCATCGTGATCGACACATGGAGGACCCGAAGCGCGAATCGTCCCCCACTACCCCCTTTATGCGCGGAAATCAAGGAGGCGTAGTTAAAACAAAGATTACGCACGTCCGGTCAAGTCAGAGTCAGAAAATGGGACCCACCGCTCGTCACGTCCTGTCAAACCCGCTCACGCGGGCAACTAAGGTCATCACATCATCAGCACTGATGTCATCCAAAATTGAGAAGCAGAAGACTTTGACTACTTTAGTCCTTGCTCGAATCTTTGACTCCACCAAGCACTCGGGGGCTACTCCCATAGGGAGCGCTAGTCGCGCACCCTACGCTTTTTTTTATCTTCTGCAGGAACATGGACATTCAAAGCATACCCAATCACTAGAATCCGCGATTCGACTATGGACATGGGTTACTCCCATAGGGAGCGCCGGACATAAATTCGACTGAAACAAGCAAACAAAAGACGACAACAGTCACAAAAGTTCTTTAGTCCCTACCTAAGTCTTCGACTCAACCATGCACTCGGGGGCTACTCCCATAGGGAGCGCTGGTCGCGCACCCTATGATTATTTGTACATCGTACTGTGTGTCGATAACATCCACACTCGGAGCTTATGGCGACACCACCTCGTGATTTTTCCCTACAAACAGACTGCGTCTCCTGGGCCACCCGAATCATCTTCGTGATGACAAAATTCGGATGTCGTGCTTGCAGCGTGAAGATAAGACCTGAATAAGGCCTGGCAACGCATTCGCTGTGCACTACCAGAAATATATCCGTGCCTACAGGTACGATGAACATGCCTTGATGGACGCGTCAAGTGCTCACACCCATATACTAGAATTCAACTCCTATAAGACCTCCGCGGCTTGAGTCAAATTACACCAGCACTTTTCCGAATTCGAGTCCGGGGACTCGAGTTCGAGTAGATTGCGTTGTTTTACCCTAAGGTAGTTAACTGATACCGATACATCGGTTAAATCAGGCACGCACATCAACAATCCCTATGACACAAATAGAGCAGTCGAAAAAATATTCAGTCATGCACTCGAAAGGCTTCATAAAGTCCCCAGTTGAATCTGCGATTCCATTGGACACTCGGGGGCTACTGACATGGGTATACCCTACAGGTACTCGAGTTTGGTATATACGGCCTGAATATGGCAGAAGCCCACGGCGTTGCCAAGGCCCAAATGGACAATTCAAGTAACCTACGGACTCTCGATTGGTTGCGGAACAAGAAGAAGCTAAAGATAGAAAGTTTAAAGGGCAAACCCTAAACTGTAACCGACTCGACCTGCTACCTGAGACCTAGCCTATCTTTATAAAGGCTAGGAGGGGGCGGCGAGGAGGACACACGCAACCCTAGTTTCCACAACTCCCGCCAGATTGCATCTGCGCACCATTGTAATCTTCGAT
Source organism: Avena sativa (assembly GCA_916181665.1). Lineage (NCBI taxonomy): Eukaryota > Viridiplantae > Streptophyta > Magnoliopsida > Poales > Poaceae > Avena > Avena sativa. Next base: position 694,845,260 of record OV702289.1, read on the forward strand.
TCCTCGGTTAATTCCACGAGAAAACAGCAGGAGTAGGGACCTCTTGTTGGGTCCGCAGCATAGAAAACAAAAAATTCCTACGATGAGAACTATACGCCAAGATCTATCTACTAGATACAGAGCAACGGGTGGACATACATCCATCGAGAACTTACCCTCGGAGACAACGAGTTTTGTTAATGAGTAGGAACTCGTGGTTGATGTAGTTGTACACTTGACGATCTCAAGATCATGTGGAAGTCCAAGCGCCGCAAATCAGCAGCGCATCCGTCCTCGCACACATGTTCAAGCCACCGGATAACCTCCACCTCCTCGCTCCAACAATGCAGCAGAAGCAACAACTCCTTCCAGACGAAATGCCACCGGGAACATGTATCTCGCTAATCCGAGACCATGGGGGGATATCTAGAGGGGGAGAGATATCCTTCACGAGGAGGTGCGGTTTGTGAGAGGGGAGAGGGCGGCTTTATATAGGAGGGAGGGAGACCCCTCCCCTCCCATAGCCGGCGCATGAGGGGGGGGGGACTCCTCCCCTCCTTCATTCATGTGGTGAACCTCCACTCACATAAACATGGCCTCCACCCAAAATCCCACTCACATGTATTTAATTTCCACCAAATTAAATGCAACTCTCAATTTAATAAAACTATTTTATTTATTTTATTCAGAATTTTTTAATTACTTTAATTAACAAACATTCACATAAAACCCCTTGCAACATTTCAATATCACATGCAGAACCACTTTCTGCAATTTCACCCGAAACAATTCCGGTTTCTATCGAAACAATTCCTGTTTCTATCGAAGCATTTCCTACGTTTGCAAACCTTTTGTCTAAATCATATGTGCTCCTAAATGGTGTCCGGCAACCCTTAAGTGTGTCACCCTACGGTTCGCGAATAATGCAGACATGATTGAGACTCCTCTCAGATCAATAATTAGAAGCGGGACCTGGAGATCCATACTGACTCCTGCACATTCAACGATGACTTTTGTGATCGTGAGAACCTTTAACGCTAGTAATTTAATCCCTTTGTCTCATGATATAATACATGTCCGATATTCGATCATCGGTATCCAAATACCTAGTTTGATCTTGTTACCGACATGCACTCTTTTCTCGTTCCCGTGATATAACATTCCACTCTTGATCCATGAGCCTCAACATAACACCTTCATAGCACTAAACCCACATTTATAGTCACCCTGTTACGGTGTGACATTTGATATTATCAAGATACTTTTCTGGTGTTAGCAATTAACATGATCTCATGGTCTAAGGACAAAGACTACTTCATATGATGTTATAGCAATATAAACATAATGACATGATCGTAATGCTATACTTCGGATGAATGTTCATCACATCATTTCACAAATGTTGTGACCTTGTTATTAACAACATCCAATGTCCATGATCAGGAAACCTTGATCATCTTGTTAATCAACAAGCTAGTCTATAAGAGAGGCATAACTAGGAACCCTTTTTTTATTAAACACACATGTATTGACGTTTCCTATCAATACAATTATAGCATGCAAAATAAACATCTATCATATACAAGGAATACATAATAACAACTTTATTATTGCCTCTCAGGGCATATTTCCTTCACATATAATATCAGAAATGCCACATTGCTCCCACTCACTTTCTTGTAAATACAAGCCTCTCCATAAGTTTGGACAAATCCAAACTCTTTGATCACCTCATCAAAGCAGAGATTCCAACTCCGGGATGCTTGCTTCAGTCCATAGATGGATCGCCGAAGTTTGCATACCTTATTAGCATCCTTAGGATCGACAAAACCCTTAGGTTGTATCATATACAACTCTTCTTCAATATTACCATTGAAGAACGTAGTTTTGACATCCATCTGCCATATTTTATAATCAAAATATGCAGCAATTGCTAACATAATCCTAACCGACTTTAGCATCGCTACGGGAGAGAATGTCTCATCATAGTCAACTCCTTGAATTTGTCGAAACCCCTTTGCGACAAGTCGAGCCTTATAGATGGTCACATTACCATCAGCATCAGTTTTTCTTTTGAAAATCCATTTATTCTCAACGGCCTTTCGATGGTGAGATAAGTCTACCAAGGTCCAAACCTGGTTTTCGTACATGGATTCCATCTCGGATTTCATGGCTTCTATCCATTTCTTGGAATCCGGGCTCATCATCGCTTCTTCATACGTCGCAGTGTCATCCATTTCATCAACCATGAAATTCACAACAGGATTGCCGTACATTTCAGGAGCTGCACGTGTCCTACTTGACCTGCGAGGTTCAGTAGTGTCCTCTTTTGGAGTTTCATGATCAATATCATTAGCTCTCTCTTCATTAGGTGAAGTCAACTCCGAAACACTTTCTGGTGTTGCGCTACTCGATTTCATGAAGAGAAGGTTCAATAACCTCTTCGAGTTCTACCTTTCGACTACTCACACCTTTTGTGAGAAATTCCTTCTCAAGAAAGGATCCATTCTTGGCAATAAAAACCTTGCCCTCAGATCTGTGATAGAAGGTATACCCAATTGTTTCCTTTGGGTATCCTATGAAGACGCATTTTTCCGCTTTGGGTTCGAGTTTATTCGGCTGAAGTTTCTTCACATAAACATCGCATCCCCAAACTTTAAGAAATGACAGCTTAGGTTTGTTTCCAAACCATAATTCATATGGTGTCGTTTCAACGGATTTAGATGGTGCCCGATTTAAAGTGAATGCAGCGGTTTCCAGTGCATAAACCCAAAATGATTGTGGAAAGTAAGTCAGAGACATCATAGATAAACCATATCCAATAAAGTACGATTACAACGTTCCGACACACCATTACGTTGTGGTGTTCAGGCAGGCGTGAGTTGTGAAACTATTCCACACTCTTTCATGTGTGTGCTAAACTCGTAACTTAGATACTCACCTCCACGGTCGGACCGCAGAAATGTGATCCTTCTGTTATGATGATTTTGGGTGATTACATGAACCAAATCCACTACACCAAGTCCGATCATCACGTGAGTTGATGTAGCTTCAAAGGCGAGCATCTATATGGGCATCATATCAATTATATGACTCATTCTTAACCTTTCGGTCCGTGTTCTGAGGCCATGTATGTACATTCTAGGCTTGCCAAGTAAGAACCTTAGTATTCGCATGTGTAAAACTGTCTTACACCCATTCCTATGAAAGCGTAGATTCGAGTACACCCGATCATCACGTGATGTCTCGAAACACGATCCACAGAATGGTGCATACTTAAGGAAGAACACATTTTTTTATCTTGATATTGAAATGAGGGATCATCTTACAATGCTACAAAAAACGCCAAATTAGCAGTATAAGATGCTAACATCTAATGTGTAAAGTGAGATGATATGGTCCATGCATTTGATCTCTATCATTTGCATCGTGGTATGATCTCTATCATTCCTTTGTGTGTAAGGCCAAGGTCTATGGAACTTACACGTTGAGTGTGTTGTGAGAGTATCTATCATACATCTACTTACAACAATACCATATCAAGACACTAGCCCAGCAACGATCTAAACTAGACGCCTCTAATTTATCAATTGCAATTTTTACGTGTCTTAGGGCTTTTGGAGATAGAACCGTTCTTATCTACGAACATGAACCACAACGAGGATAACCAAGTTATTACCAACTCGTTGTGAATCAGATATTGACTATAGTAGGAGAGACAGACACCCGCCAGCCACTTATGCAAAACAAGTTGCATGTCAGTCGTGGAACCGGTCTCATGTACGATGACATGTAAGGTTGGTCCGGGCCGCTTCATCCCAATATGCCACCAATATCCAAAATATATAGAAGATGAAATAACATGATCATCATCGCCCACATATAAAAATATGTGTACTACCCGTGCAAAGCACCTACGCATAGATCAGGCTCTGATACCACTGTTGGGTCTGCAGCATAGAAAACAAAAAATTTCCTACGATGAGGACTATACACCAAGATCTATCTACTAGATACAGAGCAACGGGTGGACATACATCCATCAAGAATTTACCCTCAAAGACAACGAGTTTTGTTAATGAGTAGGAACTCGTGGTTGATGTAGTCGTACACTTGTCGATCTCAAGATCGTGTGGAAGTCCGAGCGCCGCAAATCAGCAGCGCATCCGTCCTCGCACACACGTTCAAGCCGCCGAACAACCTCCACCTCCTTGCTCCAGCGATGCAGTGGAAGCAGCAACTCCTTCCAGACGAAATGCCACCGGGAACATGTATCTCGCTAATTCGAGACCATGGGGGAATAATTCTAGAGGGGGAGAGAGATCCTTCACAAGGAGGTGTGAGGAAGAAGGATGAAGAGGGGGGCCTTTTATAGGAGGAGGGGGTAACCCCTCCATGGCTGGTGCCTCATGGAGGTGACCCCTCACCTCCTCCATTCATGTGGTGGTAACTCCCTCCACATTAAAATGCCTCTTCACATTCCCTTTTAAAGTCTCCACTTTAAATGCATTAAAATTCTCTAAGTTTAATGCTCTCTCATTTAATAAAACTCTTTTATTAAATTTATTAAGAATTTTGTTAATTACTTTAATTAACAAACATTCACATAAAACCCCTTGCAACATTTCAATATCACATGCAGAACCACTTTCTGCAATTTCACCCGAAACAATTTCGGTTTCTATCGAAACAATTCCTGCGCTTTGCAATTCTTTCGTCTGAAACATATGTGCTCCTAAATGGTATCCGGTAACTCTTAAGTGTGTCACCCTATGGTTCGCGAACAATGGAGATATGATTGAGACTCCTCTCAGATTAATAATTAGAAGTGGGACCTGGAGATCCATACTGACTCTTGCATATTCAACGATGACTTCTGTGATTGTGAGAACCTTTAACGCTGGTAACTTAACCCCTTTGTCTCATGATATAATAGATGTCCGAGATTCGATCATCGGTATCCAAATACCTAGTTTGATCTCGTTACCAACATGCACTCTTTTCTCGTTCCCGTGATATAACATTCTAGTGATCACATCACTTGCTTGCAAGCTATCTTAATATGATATCACCGAGAGGGCCCAGAGTATATCTATCCGTCATCGGGATTGACAAATTCCACTCTTGATCCATGAGCCTCAACATAACACCTTCGTAGCACTGAACCCATCTTTATAGTCACCCTGTTACGGTGTGACGTTTGATGTTATCAAGATACTCTTCTGGTGTTAGCAATTAACATGATCTCATGGTCTAAGGATAAAGATTACTTCGTATGATGTTATAGCAATATAAATATGATGACTTTATCGTAATGCTATACTTCGGATGAATGCTCATCACATCATTTCTCAAATGTTGTGACCTTGTTATTAACAACATCCAATGTCTATGATCAGGAAACCTTGATCATCTTGTTAATCAACAAGCTAGTCTATAAGAGAGGCATACTAGGAACCCTTTTTGTTTATTAAACACACATGTATTGACATTTCCGATCAATAAAATTATAGCATGCAAAATAAACATCTATCATATACGAGGAATACATAATAACAACTTTATTATTGCCTCTCAGGGCATATTTCCTTCACCTCTACAAGGCTTGAACCTGGGTAAATCTTCGAGTCCCCTATGTGCTTGTTTGCTAGCCGATTGATGCTTCCAGCGCTCCCTCCTCCTCCAAAACCCAAGTCCATAACAATGGGCATTGATGAGTTAAACCCTCGTCACATGGTATAATTGCTTTCCTTTCCCTGTGATTCAAACACATACTTGATCCAAATTCCTGTAGTTTCCTCTTTCTATGTTTTGAGAATCCTGCAAATCAAACAAGCCCTGAGAGATGGTCTTCCTTTTTTGTCTTTGATCATTTTTTTTGTTTGAACATAGGGTCATAGAGCTTCCTCGAAACATGAGGAGGGAGGAAATTTCACAAACCTCCAATAATTGGATTCGAAATTGTAGGGAACTCCAGAAAATCAGGATAGTGTAGTTGGAAGAAACTACTACAATTACTTTTGGGTACAATGTTGGACATAGCACTTTTTTATTAGCCCTCCTAACATTATTTCTTACATACCCGGGGCTCAATAGTTGGACCTCCTTGCAACTATGACTCTAATTGTTCGAGGTTTGTGCAACTAGCCTCAATTGGAGCACCACCCCCCCCACTCTCCCACCTTCTGCAGTACTAGTAGTACTACTACGCACGATCAGCCTTTGTCTTCTCCATCTCACCCTGACCGCCAGCTCCTGCCAACGATCTTCCCTCCCTCCCCCACCCCACCCTAAAGAAAGCCTCCAAAACACCATATGTAGCCTCCTTCCACGGTGAGATCAAGCAAGGTGAGTAAAGATCCTGAACAGTTTCAGAAGGTGTTGACCAAAGGCCCCCTTCAAGTACTCATCAACCATTGCGACGCCACCACCGTCGCGAGCCTCATCGGTTCGTCCAAACATATTCTCCAATCAGCAAAAGAGAGCAGAAATATGCCTTCTTATCATCCGTTTGGCCTCCCATGTATTCTTCATTCTCACCTGATGGTGAGACCATGGGAATCCAAAGACTTCTTCAAAGTGGCGGGCAGCTCATGCAAACTGGTGACGCTGGACAGGTTCTCCTATGATGCTATGATCCAAATGGTTTTGATGAGCAGCGAGCAGGCGACAATGGAGATTGGATCATCACAGTTGGGCCCGATTTCAGGTGGGACCTTGTCAATGTGTACAATTGTCGCAAGATTTTTATTCCGCAAGTGTCGGGGTTTGAACCGACCGAAGGTTCTGCACTTACATTCTAGGATGATGTTGATGAATGTCGACGTACTAAACTATAGTTCCGACAGCTGCTGGGGGATACAAAATTTCTCTCTTATCACCATTTTCGAATTCAAGATTGTTGTCCTTAACGGGAATGATAGTCATGGATGGTCAGTTTGTGTGAACGAGTTCCAGAGCTACTTCAAATACTGTGATGCTATTATCCAACACGATTGTGTGTTCGCCGTGACCGAAGGAATTGTAGGAATTGCACGTAGCTAATTTTTGTGAACTTTCATTGGTTAGTAGGAATTCCATAAAAAAGTTTCTTTTATTCTAAGGAATTACCTAGGAATTTCAGAGGAATGCAATATTTAGGAAGTTTTCTTACATATAAGTAGTTTTTTCATATGATTGAGTTCTACTGATAGTATTGCTTCATCTCCTAGTACATCCCATGGAAAATATGGTATCTACTAGTAGTACTTATGTGAGACTCATATATAATTCCTAAAACGATGTAAGCTATTTTCTGAACTTTTGTTGGTTAGTAGGAATTTTATAGGAATTTTAGCCTCTTTGATTCGTACAAATTCCCTAGGAATTTCAGAGGAATGCAATCCTTACTAAGTTTTCTTACATATAAGTAATTTGATTCGTAGGATTGAGTTTTGCTGATAGTATTTCCTTGTCACCTAGTACTATACATCCATGGAAAATATGCTATCTACTAGTAGTACTTACGTGAGACTCAGATACTAGACATATGACATGTCATCACTATATAGAATTATAATACTAGTTAAAGCTCAAAAAAATAGAAATTTGATCGACATCTATAAAGTATGGGTGCAAATTTAGTTCTTGTATTTTGTATCATGTAGAAGTCAATGTTTAATAGGTACTTGTAAATTTTGTTAACATGGTCTTGAGAAATGAAGGAGAAGACTCTAGAATGATGGAGAAGTGTGTTTTGAGGACTGTGCATAGCGTTCATTGTGCTAAAGACATCAATAGAATCTTCAAGTAGATGCTACTCCCTCCGTTTCAAAATATAAGATGTTTTAGCTTTGTGAAGCAAATGTATCTAGACTTATTTTAGTGTGGAGGTTCACTTTGAACCTAAATGAACCTATGCACTAAAAGAAGTCTAGATACATTTTGTTCACAAAGCTAAACATCGTATATTTTGAAACAAAGGTAGTAGAATGGAAAAGAAGATCCAACGATTAGAAATGTTGGGATTCGCAAGTCCTGATCGAACAGTCAATATTCAAAGTTATTCGTACACTATATAGTGGTAAGATAAGATAAGATAAGATAAGATAAAATAAGATAAGATAAGATAAGGTATTAAACCTCCTAGAAATAATCCTTGTTGGTTTTCCTTTGGTATATAACACACCAAAATCTTGTTGGATCGAACCTTCCTTTTTCCCTATGAATTTTACATTGCAAGATCATATAGGATTATTTCTTATTTCATTTGATCCTATGAATCAAACCGTGTCTATAGAAGAATTTCCACAGCATATCCCCATTTTGAAAAGAAGGAGAATTTCCATAGCATCTCCCTAGGTTGGCATTTTTTTACGCAATCAAACATCTTAAGTATAATCAAGATTTTTGAAAATAGTACTGTATATCAACTTCTACAATGTCAGATCAATATCAATATTAGTTCCATGTTACATTTCCTTTTCCTTTGAAGGTCCTTTCCTTATCTTGTCGCCATGCGATGTGCTTTACCTAACACATGGGTTTGCTGAGGACAATGGGGAGGATGATCCTGGTAGGTGGTGGTTAGCAAGATCTGCCCGTGGTTCAAGACTTCTTCTGGTTTATACATATGGTGTCTCAGGCAATGTAATTGCTGATGATAGTAGTGTTGTTCACTATGGTCGCACTATTCGCACCTATCCTTCTGGGTTTGAGTGCATGGTGTTTTGGATGGACACAACCAGTTAACTACAGCTAACCAATGGAAAAGGGTTACTGACCTTGGATCATATTCTCTTTTCCTTGGCGTGAACTATCCGACTAACATTACAGTCGGTGATGCAAATGATTCGCCAGGACATCTGACGAGAAGGAACTGTGTTTACACATCACACCAAGAAATTGGCTACGAGTATAGGACGCATCCTGAAATTTGCCGCTTCAATCTGAATGGTGATGTAGCTATTGGTTTCCACACCAATACTTGTTGGATATGGTCGGAGACTCCGTTTTGGTTCATCCCAAGCTTCTCAAACGCCTTGGAGTGGAACAAGCCTGTTCAAGGATAGCGCATTTGGTCTCGGCCTTCTGTTGAACTCTTTATTTTGGCTGGTTTTTAGCTGATGTACAAGTACTCAGCATTTAGTTTTGCACCCGGTCCGGCTTGTAAAATACTCTGTATGACCAAACCCCTTTTGTACACTTGGTAGTTTCTCAAGTATGTAAAATAACCTTATTAGGAGTACAGTTGTACTCTACTACTACTATATAATTTCTTCTAGAATGTTATATAATAATAGTACTATTAGTATTACTCCTTGCAGGTCCATAGTTTTGTTTCTTTTTCACTACAGTTTGGGTCCTGTAACAAGCTACTGCCTAAGTTGGACGCCTTGGTGCTTCGCTCAGAAACTGCATGCGGTAGAAGGAACACGATGTTTCTAGGTTTACCAGTAAAAACATGTCGCTCATCATGGCATCACCAGTGATTTGACAAGGCAATAATGTATGACGGTGTGCTAGTCTAGTTTTCTTCTTATTCTGAACAAGTACTGCTACTCTACCTAGTAGTAGTAGTAGTAGTAGTAGTAGTAAAGGTCTACTAGTAGGAGTACTAGAGAACTCGATGAAGCTAGATGGAGTACTACTGTCAGTAGCTGCAGCAGAAGAGAGAGGAGGGAGTTTTGCACATGCCGGTGCACGTGGCAGCGCATTCCTTCCGAGACAAGCTGGATTTAACTCGCTCAACGACCTCCCCCCACGTACACACAACCTCTTTTGCTCAGTCCCTTATTCCCATCCACTACCGCACCTGGCCTCTCGCTCCATATTGTTGCCGACCAGCTCCTCAGCTCCGTCCTCTATAGGTGGCGGCGAGATAGGCATGGCAAACTTCTATAGGGCGGTGGCGCATCTGTCATCCCTCACCCACGGCAGCAATGGCGGTTTGTGAAATACTAGAACACTCGTACCTATTCCCTCCATTTCATAATATAAGATTTTTTAGCTTATGTGAAACAAGTATATCTAGATTCACTTCGAACTTACATGATAGAGTTGATGATGCGGTTGAATTTTTATTGTCGATTGTGCAGCATTGTCATGTGTAGAGTAGTTCTTATCTCGGGTATGCATCCTTTTTGTAGACTAGGATTGCATAGAAGCTTGTTTTCTGGGCCAGATCCATAACTGAGAACAGTGGGGATCCGCTAAAAGTTGGTATTTTGACAGCGCAAACTTTTGAACATTTGCATATATTTGACAATCAACATCATGTAATCCATATTACAACTTACTGCAGAAGGAGATAGGGGAAGGAGAGAAAAAGCGGATTCTCTATGAAATAGGTTCCAATCTTGTGACTTCTGCTATCCCAGATGACAAGGTAAATCAATAGAATGACATATGTTCTTGTCATCCTGCACAGAATATTTCACTATGATCTTTGTTTATCTTGTAACTGTAGAAGCACAAAGTTGAAGAAGACTCTCAGTTTCCTAATGATAGAGTAGAAAATGGATGTCAGATTGCTACACCTAAGACGCCACCTTGTTTACCTCTAATGGAGACTGATGCAGCTACAGCTGGTACTGATGACCCTGCACCTACCATCGTCGTGCCAGATGGTGGATTGGTTTTACCATCAGAGGAGACTTGTGCGGCTAGAGCTAGCAGTGAAGATCCTTCAGAGGACATTGTGGTGCTCGATAGTAGACCTAGGTTTATCGAATCCTCGAGAAGCAAAGCGTAGTGAAGTTGCTTTAACGGACCTTTGGAAGTTTTAGAATTCCTTTTGTGTTTTTACCGGAATAAGAGTTTGTGTCTTTTTGTTGTTGTTGACGATGGAGAGAGAGGGCCTAGGGTGTTCGGTTTCACCTGTAGCTGTGCAAAACATCTGATGGGAATATAAGATAGAAATAAAGTATGCATGTAATTGTTAGACTAAGATAAATTATATGTGGGCAGTGCATCCATAATTGCTATTGCCTCCGCAACCGCTTATAGAAATAACATACTAATCTCATCCATAGAAGAAAGAGAACTAATGATATGCATAGTGATGTCACCGTTGATCCCAAGTAAATCCCTCACATACAGCCGTACTACCCTTTCTATCACTGGGGTTCCCAACCTGCAGATTAGTCGCGCCTTTTCCGCCTGCTCTCGCCTCTCCTCCTCACGAAATAGGCGACGGCTCTCTCTCCCTCCAGATCTCAGCCGGCGAGAGCGTCGGTTCCCTCTCCCTCCGATTGCCTCTCCGGCGGTAGGAGGGAGGGGGAACCTCGTTTCTCCGCCTAGTAGTTAGGGTTAGGGTATGTCTGCTGTAGGGCATCGTTGGGGTGGTGGGAGCGGTGTCCGGGCAATAAATCTGCCTCAACTCTACCCCCACACCGGCGACGACCTTCACGGCGGCGCCTCGGAGTGGATGGCAAGGTGTGCTGGTCATTCCTTCAGATCGACAACTTGGTCTTCTCGCCGTTTGTCAGATCTGGCGAGATCAGTTTCTCAGTGTGTCGCTGGCGTTTGTTGTTATCCGCGACGACGCTGGTGGCCGGGGCGAGATGGTTTCTATGGAGCGGGGATGTTGGTCCGGAGGTGGTGGATCTGTCGTTCTTCTCTGACTTTGTCGATGAGAGGCAGCGGATCTTGGTTCAAGACAGCACAGGGACGTCCCTCGGTCGACGTTCCACAGTGACATGTGCCTCGCTACGTGCAGCAGGCCTGTTCATCGACTCACAAAGCCTCATTGGTGATGGTGCTTTTTTGGATCTTGCAGTGTTGGAGGTTCGGCGTCTATTCTGGTGTGCGTTTTGGCGTCACTAGAGTTGGGCGGCGGCCGCTGGTTTCGGTGGTTGCGGGAAACCCTAGGGATCGTTTTGTATTTCTCGATCTCTTACGATTTTATCTGCATAATTTTTAGGATAATCATTTTATCCCAGTCTGTCTTCTAGTGTCCACATGTATTATCCCATGTAACTTGATTTTCGATTAATAAAATATGTGGTTGCTCTCAAAAAAACCCTGTAGATTAGTCATTACTCATACTCCATATACCTAGCTCAATTCTCGGGGTCTTGGGTACCTGACAAGTCCTTAGATTGAGGCAAGAGATGATACAATAATAATCATATCATACAAACTAATACATGATCCCATCTATGATAAATAACATGCACAAAAAGCTACATGGCTAGACCGAAGCCCTTAGCCCAAGGAGAATTACTCACACATAGAGTTGAGATCAAAGATCATAAACATTATAGTAGAAATCATGAGATTGATAGCAAATAGTCTTACAATGTCACCAATCGAAGAAGAGATCTACTATTACAAGTGGTGGAATATGGCTATGGTGGTGGAGAGATTAGATCTAAGTCTATTCCTCCGGTGGCTCGTCGGTGTTGTGGATGGAGATCCGGGGGTGGTTGATGGTTTCTCCAAGCTCTCGTTTTCGTCACCCGAGGCCTCTTTATATAGGGGTCTCTTCACGAAAGTTGTTATGTTTGACCTAGCAGCGCCAATGGCAACTATACAGCTAGAACTATACAAACGGAATTTTATTCCGGTCGTATAGTTGGTCGGTAAAGCGACCCACGACTCCAGGTTTCTTCTGGTTGTTGGAAATCTCGTATCTTTGACTTTAATGTAGTAATTCCCATCATCAAACGTCATTATCTGCGAGGAAAAAATAGAAAGAAAGGATTGCATTCCCCTTTGAATATTAACCATTAGTGGCAGGGTTTTGAGAGATGTTTCATCAAAATTGTGAACAATGTCCAGTTTAAATGTGGACGTATATGGCTATATTTCAGAGCCATCAATAGTTCACCTATTGTGGAGACTCATGCTATTGGTGCTGGCGTTGCTGTTGGTGCTGCTGATCCTGCTCCTGAAATCATCGTGCCACCTGAAGGAGGTGATGAATTGGGTTTACAATCTGTATAGACTGTTGCACCTCAAGGTGGTGAACTATGATGTGGAGATTTCTTTCTTATGATTTGGATGCTTTTCTCTGGAACCTGTATTATGGAGCTACCTTACGCATTTCTTACACTTTTGCCTATTGAACTGTAGTGTGGAATTGGAGCTACTCCTAGTATGTAATCATATTCGGATGCTTAACTATTATCGATGATAAACCAAAGATAGTTGAGCAACACGAGAATTGGCCTCTGCCACTTGCAGGTGTGGTTCCTGGCTCATCTCCTTTTCACAAGCATGGTCAAAAGACGGTTATGTTCCTTTTCTTGTAATGTCATTATGATTATGTTATTGATCTGGCAATTTTATGCTGATTTTGTCACCCAATCCACATTTATGTCTCTACATACAAACATATCTGTTCACATGACTTGAACAGAAAACAGTATCTTCTTTGCATCGACTAACACAAGGAGACATGCAAATATTTATTTATTTTTGAAACAAGGCAAAAGATATGCCATTTTCATTGATACAGAGGGACATGCAATTCAATTACATTACAATAACTACTCGTACAAGTCATAGAATGGTAGAGATTGCCATAGTAAATCATCACCTCCACCATCTTGTTCTATAGAAGGCGGTATTACCAGATCCACAACCTTCTTTTCCTTGGGACAACAATGTTAAGTGCAGGATTTCGAATCTAAACGCAATCCAGTGCAGGTTCATCAGGACAACCTCCAGCTGTGTCAGTCTCCATAGAAGGTACATCAGCTCTATGGCAGACACCGTTGGAAATGCAAGTTGAAGCTATTGTTATACTCCTATCAGGACCACAGATAAGGGACGGAAATTCAAGCTCTAAAATCTAGCGTTACAAAATAGACAAGAGGTTATCCCATCTGGACAATTCATAGACAATTCAGAGTGCAATTTGAGCGTCTTACATGATCCTTATATCTTAGTCCATCCGGTCTTTTTATTGGTGGATCGAAATTTACTAGTACTTTTATTTCTACGAAGAACCTACAAAACATAGCCAAGTCAGACATCTGAATATATCTAACTTTTCTACAGTCTATATTATATGTGAAGATACCTTTGTATAACACTCACTTATCAAACTGTCTATGAATATCTTCCCGGTCCTTGGAAATACGAAGTCGGCGTTCTATAGGGTACATCCATCTATATTGTACTGTACCTCTAAGTACTTCCTTGTGAGGTACATCAACAGCCAAATGCTCCATCGTATCAAAGAAGGATGGGAAATATATCAGGTCAAAATCTTGCACAGGATCTCTTCCAAGTCCCTTTTAAGATGTTTTCCAACTCTTCTGTCCAGAGCTTTACTATAGATTTACCTAAAGAACGTATCTACCCAAATCTGCAAGCACCTTGTAAATCAAGATGGTCACAAGTTTAAATATTTCTAGGAGAGGTGGAGAAGAAACCAAAGCCAAGAAGAATGTCTAGTGCCTAAATGTAGCAGGCAAAGTGTGGGGATCGCCCAGCTGACCGCCGGCCGGTGCGTCTCATGAAGAACGACACGTCCAATGGTGGTAGGCTGGCACTGTTGATAAAAGGCGTCGAGGAGTGTTTTTAAGGGATGGAGAAGTTTGCAGCCTGGTTCTAATCTGGTGCATATCCCATAAGAACGGTGCAAAATTTGAAGAGACAAGGGCTAGTCGCTCGATCGAGGGTGCGCTTAGGAAAGTTTGGGGTCTCGGCGGAAAGTTTTGGCAGGCGTGGTGTGTTTATCTACAATTTTCATAGAAATATCTGTGAATATTTTATCGGATTTGCCAGTTCTCAAGCCTCACCTCTCTCGCCTTTGGATTTACCTCATGATTCGTGCAACGTGAGGGTTACACATTTGTTGCAACTAGGTTGTAACTGGGAATTTATTGTGCAACTACTAGGTTACAACTGAGAATTAGCACAATTAGTAAGGTGACGTCAGCGCCTTAACATAACAAGTTCTCAGGCGCCTGGGATCTAGGCGCTCATATTTTATACCTTTTTTCCTTGTTGACGTCTTTGTCTCGTATCCGACCGAGCCCTAGCATGTACCTTGGGATTTTAACTATCGAGCCCACGAAATTAGCCCATGCAGTCTCATTATAGCCCAAGACCTTCTAATTCGTCCATGTTTAGGTCATTCGGCCGCACAAATAGCCTAGTTAGATTGGCGAGAGCCCATGAAAAATAGTCCATAGATAATAGTCCATCAATCCACGCTTTGCCCATTTTTCTTCAATTCAGCCTTTTTGGGCACTGTCCACCCACCCCTATAAAAATTCCTCCTATCCATGTTTTTAAGTACTTGTGTACTACCTAATACATTATGTATAGGAGTAACATTTTTTTGTTGAGCTGCTAGCAATCACGCGTAGTAGATGGACAAACATTTTTTAGAAGAAAAATAACTAAGTTATATACGATGTTAGAATACATTTTATACGTTTAATAAATGCATATCAATTTTCATGTACAGTGGCATGGCATGCAGTTTATCGGTAGCAATATTTCTGTACTGAGAGGCTAACATGGCCGACCCACCTGCCTGCAGCTAGCGCCCATCAACCTTACCATACAAGAGATCAAGTTTAACGAGCGGGTTTAAAAAGTACTTGTACAACAATCATGACCAGAAAAAAGACCAAGATCGACACGTTTCTTGTTTAGAGAGGCTGACACGTGGGCCCCAGCAGCAAGACCATACACGACTGCCGCATCGAACAACATTACCAAGGTCAAACTGGTGGACACGACCGAAAAAAATGTCCAACATACACACGTTTCCTCTACAGAGGAGGCTGACATGTGGACCTAGCAGGGGACATTATACAGGTGCTACATCGAGCAACATTGCCAGGTTCCAACCGAGGAGGCATGAGAGAAGAAAAAAAGTCCAGCATGCACACATTTCCTCCACAGAGGAGGTTGACATGTGAGGCCCACCAGCCTGTATAAACGGCTAAAGCAGCAAGCAATGCTATCAAGTTCGGAACATGAAGGCGCGACCGAGGGCAAAAAATCCATCATACACACGTTCCTTCTAATGAGTGGATGACATGTGGGGCCCATGAGGTTGATTAAACGGTAGATGCATCGAGCAGCGCTATCAACTTTGGAATAGGGTAGCACGAGCGAAGGAAAAAATTCCATCATACACACGTTTGTTCGAATGAGAGGATGCCATGTGGGTCCCAGCAGCCTGATTAAACGGTAGATGCATCGAGTAACCCTATCAATTTTGGAAAAGGGTAGTGCGAGCAAAGAAAAAAATTCTATCATACACACGATTCTTTTAATAAGAGGTTGACATGTGGGACCAAGTAGCCTGACTAAATAGCTGAGCATCGAGCAATGTTATCGAGTTCAAATCAGGGAGGCACGACCAAAAAGTATGGTCTGCTAGAGACACTAACGTATAGGACCCACATGCCTCAAAAGACTTTGGCGAGTCAACATCACGCGAGGAACCGAAAATCTTGCTTCTGCCACGCACGAGCCGAGCTTCCTCCACATTTTTAGTGTTTCCGTCGTAGTAGAGGGCCACGAAACCGGGAAAAAAGTTTTCCATCAGCCACGGCTGAGCCTAGAAATTCTTCGCGGAAGACGCGCCTTCTACAATAACCATCGGGCCAAGTCATTGCGGAAGGAAACATTTCTTGTAGTGCCAACAGAGTTGATACTAATTTTAATGTGTTTTTGTGTTTTGAAGGAAAACTAAAAAGAAAAAAGACTAAAAACAAGAACGAATAAAATTACTTTGAAAATCTAAAGGAGAAGGAAAAACCCACACGGGTGCAACCCCCCCAAGCTTAGGTGTTTGCACAAAGTTGGTATTGACGCTACCAGAAAATGTGTTCTGGCAGTTGCAGTGGTGATTGTCTTGGCACCACCCACTATTAAATTTCTCTAGCAACTCCCCGGCAACGGTGCCAGAAAATGTTCTTGATGGCAACAACTCTGTGTGTACCAACTCGTTGGGACTCCAAGTGTAGAGTGTTGTAGTAAGCGTATTTTCCCCACAAGGGTGACTCGAGGGTTTATATCAAACTCTCGGGGAATTGGCTTAGAGATTTATTCTTCCTCTCCTCTTCAAGCAACCTACAAAGCAAAGTTTTGTCTTGTGTCCCCAACTCCACCGCGTGGTTGCCAAGCACAAGGTTTCGTATTAGTAATAAGAAATAACAATAATATAGAAATAAAATAACACAAGTAAAAACTAGGCAAACAAAGTAAGAACAATAAGGGATAGTAGTTTTGGGTTTTGGTTGTGTGTGCAACTGAAGAAAGTATTTATGTATTTTCGAAATAATAAATAGCAGAAAATATAAAGTGTAATAGCAATGTTCGAAAGATGTTGCTAATGGTTTAAAATGGACTGGGCTTCATGGGTTCACTTGTCTACTCTGTTTTGGGTTGCAATGGACACAAACAATTCATCAAAGACATAATATTGGTGGAACTACTACATGTGTTTGATAAGCATTCATATGGGCATCATGTCCTAACATAGATATGATGCAACACATCTCTCTTATACTCCTCAAGAAAGGGAAAACTCCAAGAAATCTTGAATTAAGAATCAACGGAGTATAGTCTTAAGTATTTTTACATGATGTTTGAATCACAAATATTCTACCTTGACCAGACAAGATTATCTTACTGTCACAAGATAATTATAGCACATGGATTCACTTTATCCCTATTCAGGTAGCAAAACAAAGGTAAATACCATAGTAGATCTCTAATTTGTTGTCACTATTCAATCACTACCACCACGATACTCCATCTAATACACACTTCTCCCCGCACATGATCATGCATACAAGTTGGCTCAGAATAAGTACTTAAGAATGGGGTACATGATATGCATCTATCAATATATCTTATAATAGGTTCCAATCTCATATATCACCTCATAAAATAAAGATACACATAATATGAATTACAAATATGACCATAATCATGTTGGGTAGCTCATATGGTACTAGATCTATGAAGAACGAGAGAGAGAGAGAGAGTGACGAGGGTTTAACTCGTCAATGCCCATTGTTATGGACTTGGGTTTTGGAGAAGGAGGGAGCGCTAGAGGCATCAGTCGGCTAGCAAACAAGCACACAGGGACGCAAGGTTTACCCAGGTATAGGCCTCATGGAGATCCCTACTCCTGCTTGTCTGCTCTTGGAACTAATGGAGGAATCGAAGATTACAGGGGCGCGCAGATGCAATCTGGCGAGAGTTGTGGAAACTAGGGTTGCGTGTGTCCTCCTCGCCGCCCCTCCTAGCATTTATATAGATAGGCCAGGTCTCGGGTAGCAGGTCGAGTCGATTACAGATTAGGGTTTTCCGTTTAAACTTTCTATCTTTAAGCCTCTTCTTGTCTTGCAAGTAATCGAGAGTCCGTGGGCCACTCGAAATCTTCATCGGGCTGTGGCAACGACATGGGCTTCCACTGTATCTGGACCGTATATATTAAACTCGAGTACTTGCAGGGTATACCCATGTAAGTAGCCCCCGAGTGTCCAGTGGAATCGTAGATTCGACTGGGGACTTGATGAAGTCTTTCGAGTGCGTGACTGAGTATTCTTTCGAGTGTTCCATTTATGTCATAGGGATTGTTGATATGTGTGCCTGATTTAAACGATGTATCAGTATTAGTTAACTGCCTTAGGGCAAAACAACGCAATCTACTCGAACTCGAGTCCCCAGACTCGAATTCGGAAAAGTGCTGGTGTAATTCGACTCAAGTCGTGGAGGTCTTACAGGAGTCGAATTCCAGTATATGGGTGTGAGCACTCGATGCGTCCGTCAAGGCATGTTCATCGTACCTGTAGGCATGGATATATTTCTGGTAGTGCGCAGCAAATGCGTTGCCAGGCCTTATTCAGGTCTTATCTTCATGCTGCAAGCGCGGCATCCGAATTTTTGTCATCGCGGAGATGATTCGGGTGGCCCAGGAGACGCATTCTCTTTGTAGGGAAAAATATGAGGCGGTGTCGCCATAGACTTTGAGTGTGGATGTTATCAACACACAGTATGACGTACAAATAATCATAGGGTGTGCGACCAGCGCTCCCTATGGGAGTAGCCCCCGAGTGCCTGGTTGAGTCGAAGACTCGGGCAGGGACTAAAATTTTGTGACTGTTGTCGTCTTTTGTTTGCTTGTTTCAGTCAAATTTGCTTCCGGCGCTCCCTATGGGAGTAATCCACGATCCATAATCGAATTGTAGATTTGAGTGGTTGGGTATGCTTTTGAATGTCCATATTCCTGCATAAAAAAGAAAATCGTAGGGTGCGCGACCAGCGCTCCCTATGGGAGTAGCCCCCGAGTGCTTGGTCGAGTCGAAGACTCGAGCAAGGACTAAAGTAGTCGAAGTCTTGTAGTACTAATCGTGATGACATCAGTGCTGACAATGTGATGACCTCAGTTGCCCGTGTGAGCGGCTTTGACGGGACGTGACAAGCGATGGGTCCTACTTTCTGACTTTGAGTTGATCGGGCATGTGTAATCTTTCGTTTTAACTGCGCCTCCTCGATTTCCGCGTGTAATGGAGATAGTGGGGACGGTTCGTGTTTTGGCCCCTCCACGTGTCGACCGCGATGTGCGCCACGCGTCCAATAGGGTTTCTGCTGGCCGTTGGATTGCATCCGCAAGGGGGGTTAAGTAGCAGCACAGCTGCGGTAATTTCCCATCTGCTCTTTCTTTACTTGTTCTTCCATCACCATTTCCGCTGCTCTCTACTTCTTAGAGCTTGTCCTTTTCGTGGCGCTGGACCAACTTCGCGTGTTCCCGAGCTATTTCCTCCGTTCGCACCGCCATCGCAAGATGGGGAAAAAGAAGGGAGGCACTGCCACTGGGTCTGCTGCCGCCACCGCCATCGCAAAGAATGGTGGCTCCGCCGCCGTGGGCACCAGTGCTGTCGGCGCCGGCAAGAAGAAAGGTGCGGGCACGCGCGTCACTAATGTCGCGTGGTGCGCATCCACCATCAAGGCCTCTGTACTCCGTCTTCTATGCCAAGATGGTGTTCTTCCGCTCGCCGAAGACGATTCACGAGTGCCTGGTGATGAGGTAACCCCCTGTCCTCCATCAGGTTTCCGGGTGATGTTCCTCGCGTTCATCATTCGTGTTTTGTCTCTGCCCCTGCATCCCTTTGTCAGGGGCCTTCTTTGTTTCTATCGGCTCCAGCTACACCAGCTGTCCCCAAACTCTGTTCTTCACATTGCGTGCTATATCACGCTTTGCGAGTGCTGGCTCGGAGTCGAGCCACACTTTGGTCTCTTCAAGCGGCTTTCAAGCTAAACCGTCAGTCAGCTTCTGGCTCGTTAGTCTACGTCGTAGGCGGCTACGGGATTCATGTCGACTCCTCCGTTACCTACTTTGACATCAAGCTCACGTCATCCATCCAAGGGTGGAGAGACAAGTGGTTCTACATCCGTGACCAGAAGGCCGACGGAGAGCACTACGGACTCGCACCCTTCGACCCCGCGATGCCGTGCAGGAGGAGGCATTCTTGGAAGAATGTGGTTATGCCTGGCAAGTCCGAGGAGACGGAAGTGTTGTACGAGCGCATCTGCGACCTCGAGAGTCGCATGGCTAAAGAGGAGGGAGGCGCCACCCTCATTCGCACATGGTTGCACCATCGCTTCCAGCCTCTGCAGGCCAGAGTCCACCCCATGTTCCAATGGGCTGGTGCGGACGACGTCACTCGCGTATCTGTCGATGGCATTTCCGCGGGTGAAGTAGATAAGAGGGTGCGACTGGTGACCAAGTACACCACCAAGGATGTTCTCCCCAGTGAACCAGTCATGCCTCCCTTCGATGCCTCTAACCCTCCTCCTGAGGTATGATTATGCTACGAAGTAGCTTTATTTGTCGATTGCTTCTGATTTCTTGACGCATACTGAATTGTTTTCTGTATGTAGATTGGAAGGTGTCTCCCAGTTGGCCCCCTCTTCCTGAGGGGGTTATTCCTCGCGGAGTAGATGAAGAGGACGAGTCGGAATTGACCGTCCCACTTGAAGAGGAGGAGGAATCCCCCGAGTCCAGCGGTACGGACAATCGCAAGTGTTCACGCAGGGAGGATTCAGATGCCTTGTCTCCTTCGACTCCATAGGGCCCATCTATCGGTGTGGAGGAGCCGATACCCACCGTTCATGTGCGCTCTATGGCTCCTCCTGCCCGGAAGAAGCTTCGACTGCCAAAGGAGTCGTCGGAGTCGGAGGAGCAGTCCTTCGATCTTGATAGATTTGACTGGTAAGTCTTGTATTCGCGAATTCGTTTTGGTTTCTTCTTTGAGTTGTCATCTGTCTTGAAGTTCTTGTTTGATTGTGTGTTTCAGTCAAGTGGCGACGTCGTCTTCTGATGACGTCCAATTTTTTAAGGAGCCCAGAGTCGCGGACTCCAAGTCCAAGAATGTGGCCTCGCGCTCTCCTTCTCCTCCATTGGCGGCCCACTCCGGGCATAACTCATCGAGTTCCCCGCATGCTGGGGAGCATCAGATGGTTACCCAGATGACTGTGCAACAGCCTTCTTCGGAGTCTGTGGAGGATCATGTAAGTATCTTGTAGTTGGTAGTCGAATTTATTCTTGGCGTGCTTTTACTTGAACTTGGCATGTCTCTGATGCAGCTCATCGTGAAGGAAGTCACCCGCCTGGTGGAGCAGGTCCTTAACATGGGTCGACAGCATGCGCGACTAGACAGCCGCCATCGTATTGTCGAAAGTAAGTTTGACTTCGTCCTTGTCTTTTGTGAATATTGTTGATTCGATTTGGTAACACTCTCTGTTTGTTGCAGCCGAGCACAATGAATTACTTCACCATGCTGTTGCATTGGAGAAGACATTGGCTGCAGCGACGAAGAATCATGACGAGGCAGTCGTAGCCTTGGAGGAGTCATGGAAGCGAGAGCAGGATCTCCTTGCCTCCACTGCTGAGAGGGAGAAGATGTTCGAGGAGCAGCTTCTCTCGATTGCCAAGTCCCTCTCAGGTATGACCTTTTCATCTAGATATGTCTTGTTCTTCTGTGCTTTGACGTATGATTGTTGTACTAATGCTCCTTTTTTTGTATGCAGATGCCAGCGGCTTGAGTTTCGATGCCCAATATATGTGCTGTACGGATGCTTTGGCTGGTGCCATCGCTGCAGTCGAGGACCACAGTGTTTCCCTCCACGAGATGCCGGGGAAGGCCAAGGATGTGCTCAGTCGCATCCGTGAGGACTTGACTTCCAAGGTTGGGATGATCGACAACCTCGGCGACTTGGTGGAATCCCTGGCTGGAGGAATCCCTGCGGACTTCAAAAATTCGCAGCGCTTCGTCGGCACCACCATGGCACTCGCAATGGTGCAGGCCCATGGCATGGAGATGGATCCTACAGCTATCTCTGAGGCGATGCCTGTCGATGCTGGAGGCCATCAGGTAGTTTTTGCTCCCTATGCTGGTAAATGCAAAAATTACGATCCCCAGCTTATCGAGACACTCGCCAAGTACTCCAGAGAGCAGCGTCAAGCGAAGGCTACGAAGGCTGCGGCTTCTAAGGGTACTGCCGGCAAGTCCAGGGCGTCGAAGACAGCCACGGATGCGATGAAGCCCCCGAGGCCTAAGTCCAAGTCGAAGAAACATGTTGCGCCTTAGTCTCCTTCTGTAATAGTTGTAGTGGCTTAGCCTTTTGCTTGTTGGAACAATGATTTTGTGGGAGTATCCCAATAGAAACTTTTCCTTTGTCTGAATGCATATATGCCCTTTTCCAAATGTATTCTTGGTCTCTTATTTGCTTTTACTTGATTCGTGGTAGGGTACATCGAGTGCTCCTTCGAGTGATCCTTGTGATCCTCCTTCTGCCGATGAGAACTTGGCGCAGCCTCCTTCAAAGGTGGAGGAGTTGTTGTTGCTTTCACGACTGCGCGATTGTATTAAACAACTAGAGCGTGAGTTGCCCATCCTCCGTGGTAGCGCTGATGTATGGAAGTCGTAGGCGGAGAAAGCCTCTGCTCGTGAGAATTACCTATTGGAGGAGGTGGCCCAGCTGAGTGAGCAGTTCAAGTGTTAGCCTTCTATCCTCTTATCTTTTCCTTTAGTCAGTCGTAGCGATGCCTATCTTTAACACTTTGCTTTTGTGTGATGTAGTTGTCAGTGCTCGCCATCCGCAGGATGAAAATATCGGATCGCTGTTCAAATGAATGATTTGACCCAGGAGCAACTGCAGACGAGTGGGTACTTCTAGGTGGATCATGACCGTGCGATTACACTTGCGACCATGCGGGATCGTGCTTCTCGAGTGCTTCATTATCTGAAGAAGGTGCAGTCTTGCCTCAGGCACATCTGTCAGACGATGTTTCCACTGGACGTTGTCCCTTCAAGCCTATTGGCCCTTCTGGCGAGATTCCAGGATTTGAGTGCAGTTCATGAGTGTGTGTGGCAGCAGTTAGTGGATAGTACCAAGGCTGCCCTCTCGCTGGTGCGACTGCATAGGCCTAATGTGGATATTGCGGCTGTTGCTACTGGGCCGTCGACTCCCGGCAGGTTCGACCTGGAACATGGTTCCGCATTACCAGGCGGTGGACCGCCCAGCAGAGGAAATTGTCGACTTCTTTGAGGAACAGACAAACGTTCTTCTGTTGTAGTAGTAGTTTTGATTTGTATCCTGCACATAGGTATACCAGTGTTGTAAAAGTTCATGTGGATATATGTAATTAATTGATATGTAAAGAGCTTGCTAGCTTATATGTTTTGCGAGTGTATTTATACTCGGCAGCTCCTTTTCGTTAGCCTGACTTGTTTTATCTTGGCACCTTGCCAACCTATCAGGTGCGTTGCAACTGGGTTGGTGTTTTATCAAGGGTTCGATTGATATTGTGTCAGCTACTCGGGATACTGCGGCTTGTTCGTAGAACGAATATGTAAAGGGTGGCGTAGCCCCCCGAGTGAAAATATTGCCAGAGAAATAAAGAAGAACACAGAGTTTTCGGGGCACTTAGCTTTATTTATTCGCAGAACAGTACGAGGTACAATGTGCGGCTGAATAGCCTTATTTGTAATGTAAGAGAAAAAAGGATCGACTAGGGGTAGAAGCGCCGTAGCTGTGCGACGTTCCAGGGGTTGGAGTATGCGACTTCTGTCTCGAAATATTTGAGGCGATAGGTGCCACCTGGGATTACTTCTGTAATCACGTATGGTCCCTCCCAAGGCGACTCGAGCTTGAGGTTCCCTTGCTGCTTCAGTCGGAGGACCAGGTCTCCTTCGATGAAGGATCTAGGGCGTAGCCTTCTACTGTGGTAGTTGTGCAGGTTCTGCTGGTAGATCGTCGATCTTTCTGCTGTGATATCCCGTGCCTCATCAAGGAGATCGATGGAGTCTTCGAGTGCAATTGTTGACTCCTGCTCGCTGTACACGACTACCCGTGGGGCTTTAAAGCGCACTTCTGTAGGTAGCATTGCTTCGGCGCCGTGCACCATAAAGAACGGGGTATATCCCGTGGCGCCGTTTGGGGTTGTGCGTAGGCTCCAAAGTACAGACTGCAGCTCGTCTGGCCAACATCCAGCGGCTTGCTCGAGTGGCCGGAGGAGTCGCTTCTTGATTCCACCGTAGACGAGGCCTTTGGCCTTTTCGACTTGACCGTTGGTCTATGGATGAGCCACAGAGGCATAGCTTATGTTGATTCCCAGGTTCTCACAGAAACCCTGGAACTCCTTAGAGGTGAAGTTCGTTCCATTCTCCGTGATGATGCTGTGTGGCACTCCGAAGCGATAGACAATGGACTCGAAGAACTTGACGGCGCTGGCTCCTGACTGGTTTGTCACCGGCATGGTCTCTATCCACTTGGTGAATTTGTCGACTGCGACCAGGAGGTAGACGTATCCTCCCCGTGAGGACTTTGGGAGCTTGCCAACCATGTCGAGTCCCCATTGTGCAAACGGCCAAGCCAATGGTATTGGCCGGAGTTCCACGCCAGGTGCATGCGGTTTGTCCGTGAATCACTGACAAGCGATGCATCTCTGGACGATGTCCTTGGCGTCGCGCATGGCCGTGGGCTAGTAGAATCCAGCTCGTAGAGCTTTGGCGACGAGAGCGCGACTGCCGGCATGGTGCCCACAAGTCCGTTCATGGATGTCGAGGAGGACGGCCCTTCCTTCTGTGTTGGAGACGCACCATTGGAGTACTCCTATGATGTTGCACTTGTATAGTTCGCCGTTGATGACGGCGAATGCCTTGGATCGCCGTGCGATATGCCGTGCATCATTCGGGTCGTCCGGCAGCCTCTTGCTGAGAAGATATGTGATGTATGGTTGAGTCCAAGATGGCTCGATCATCATGACCCCCATTGGTCCCTCGAGTCCTGTGTCAAGCTTCAGGTCGTCGAGTGCCATTGGCTCATTTGGTGGCGTAGCCCCCCGAGTCCATTGTTGCACTTGTTTTCTTCTCTGTGGCCTTTGGCTTGATGGAGCATTTGCAGATACGCTCGAGAAATACCTCAGGTGGTATGGGGGCGCAGGTGGAGCCAATGTTGGCGAGTGCGTCCGCCTCTTCATTGCTTTCGCGGCCTACGTGCCACAGTTCGCAGCCGTCAAAGTCCCCTTCGAGTGTGTCGTAGAGGTCGCGGTAGGCGATCATATTGTCGTTCAGCGCGTCGCACTCGTTCATTGTCTGGTTGACGACCAGCTTGGAGTTGCCGTATATGATGAGCCTCTTGGCGCCGCAGGCTTTTGCCATCCGCATCCCGTGCAATAGGGCCTCGTATTCATCTTCATTGTTGGAGGCGGTGAACTGCATTCGCAGAATGTATTTCAGCTTGTCTCCTTGGGGCGATATCAGTATGACACATGCGCCAGCCCCGTCCTTACGCTTGGACCCATCCAAGTGCATCGTCCAGAGTTAAGACATATCTAGCTTTTTGGGGAGCTGGTTCTCCATCCAGTGTACGAGGAAATTAGGGAGGACTTGCGACTTGATCGCGTCGTGCTTCTCGTATGTAATTTCTCGTGGAGACAGCTCGATTCCCCAAAGCGCGACTCATCCGGTGGCGTCGGGGTTGTTGAGGATATGTCCAAGCGGGCGTCATTGACCACCACGATTGTGTGCTCCTGGAAGTAGTGGCGCAGTCGCCTGGCTATCATGAAGACGCCGTATGCCAGCTTCTGGTAGTGCGGGTACTGCTGCTTTGTTGGCGTGAGCACCTCGCTGAGATAGTAGACTGGGCGCTGCACTCCGTGGACCTTGTTTTCCTTGGCACGTTCCACCACGAGCACCGTGCTGACCACCTGGTTGGTGGCGGCGATGTAGAGAAGTAGTGGTTCTTTTTCATGTAGATAGTAGACGCTTGAGATCTTCGAATGCTTCTTGCGCCTCGTCGGTCCATTCAAACTTGTCAGTTTTGCGGAGGAGTTGGTATAAGGGTAGTGCCTTTTCACCCATGCGACTGATGAATCGTCTGAGCACCGCGATTCGCCCCGCTAGTTGCTGGATGCCTCTTACGTTTTTCGGCTTCTCCATGGCTAGTATGGCTTTTATTTTCTTCGGGTTCGCCTCAATCCCTCTCGTGGAGATGAGATATCCGAGTAGTTGCCTAGATGGTACACTGAAGGCACACTTGTCCGGATTGAGCTTGATCCGGTAGCGGTCGAGGTTGGCAAATGTCTCGCGTAAATCGTCGATTAGCGAGGCTTCCTCCTTTGTTTTGATGACGATGTCGTTGATGTAGACTTGGATGTTGCGACCAAGTTGATCTTTGAGGCAAGCCTGCATGCATCGTTGATAGGTGGCTCCTGCGTTTTTGAGCCTAAGGGCATTGTGTTGTAGCAGAACACACCAAAAGGCGTTGTAAACGTTGTTTTCTCTTGATCCTCTTCCTTCATTCAAATCTGATTATAGCCTGAGTACACGTCGAGGAAGCAGAGGCGCTCACATCCCATGGTGGAGTCGATGATGTGATCGATTTGCGGCAGCAGGAAGTGATCCTTTGGGCTATGCTTATTCAGGGAGGTGAAATCCACGCACATCCGCAGGATATCCGTGTCCTTTTTAGGTACCAGCACTGTGTTGGAAAGCCAAGTACTTTCCTTGATCTCGCATATGAATTTGGACTCAAGGAATCTGTTGATCTCCATTCCGACCGCTTTTGCTCTTGGTTCAGACATTCGCCGAATTGTCTGCTTGACTGGCCTTGCGTCTAGGTTGACATTGAGTGCGTGCTCGGCGAATTCCCTGGGAACCCCTGGCATGTCCGCTGGACACCAGGCGAAGATTTCCCAATTGCTCATGGAGGAATTCGACGAGCACGAGTTCCTATGCGGAACTCAACTTGTTGGCGATGAGGGCCGTCTTGGTCGGGTCCGATGGGTGGACCTGGACTTTCTTCGTGTGCACCGATGAATCGAAGGATAGGTCGGGTGAACTTGGACAGCTCAGGGGAGGTAGATTGTTGTCTGTCTTCTCCTGCAGTCTTGCGAGCTCCTCCTGGACTAGGAGATTCTGTTGAATTCTCTGTCGCAGCTGTCGGACCTCTCGAAGCTCCCGTTGATTGTGATGACGCTGTTTGGACTTGGCATTTTCATCTACAGGTAGGCGTAGTGCGGCACTGCCATGAACCTAGCGAACATGATGCGCTCGAGGATGCAGTGGTACTATGAGGGCCAGTCGACAACTTCGAAGTCTATGCATTCGTGTCAAAAGTTTTTCAGCGTGCCGAAGATGACGTCGAGGTTGATTTTGCCCAGGGGATATATGCCCTTGCCTAGGACGATGCCGTGGAATGTCGTATCTGAGACCTCTAGACACGTCAGAGGGATCCTCATCACACGCAAGGTACTTGCGAACATGAGGTTGATGCCGCTCCTGCCATCCATGAAGACACGACTCATGTCGAAGCCTCCGATCTATGCCTCGAGTACGAGGGGACAGTGGCCTAGACGAGGGACTTGGCGCAGATGGTCGCGCTTGTCGAAGGTGATGCAAGAGTCGCTTCCACTGAGGTACTTAGTGCTAGAGGGTGGAGAGTTTGTCGTCCAGTTGACTTGGCGAGTGATGGCTTTCTGCACCCGGTTTGAGGGGCGCCCTTTTTGGATCATCATGTTGCCTACGGCCCATGGGTATGGTTTGCCACCTTGATTTTGGACCAGTGCGGCCGTGGGTGGTGGTACTCCGGGTGGTGGTGGAGGAGCTCCATGTGTTACGGCGCCTGGGGCGACTCCATAGCCCCTATTAACTATGTCACGATTCATCCGAGCCAAACCCTCGTGGAGCTTAAAAACTCGCGACAGTCCTGGAGAAGGTGGCTGGATTTTTTCTTGTTGTCGTGCTTGTCGATGTAGAAGTGTAGGTTGCACGGTCCGGACAGTTTGTCCTCGATAGTTGTTATGGGTGCCTCTTCCCGAGTGTGGCGCTGCCATACCTGCGTGGTTTTCCCGGAGTTGCGGTATCCACCGCTCCGATAGCCATTGTTGTGGTTGTCATGGCGTTTGTCGGCGTAGCCTGCTGCGACCATATTGACATCATCACGGTCATCGTAGACGCGCATTCGCCGCTTGCCTCGATGGTCGCGTCTGCGCCCGAGGTTGTCGTCGTCGTTAGAGTAGGTGCGGTTTTTCACCGAATCCTCTCAATCGGCCCACCAATTCACAATTTCCATCAGGTGGTCAATTGTTTTGGGCTTCGAGCTGCCTAGCTCCTCCCTGAGCTCTATGTGGCGAACGCCACCATTGAATGTGTCGATTGCATGATCCTCTGATATGTTTTCTATGGACTTCTTGATGATGGACCACCTTTGGATGTACGAGCATAGCGATTCGCCCGAGCTTTGCTGGCAGCTCCTCAGTTCTTCGATTGATGCAGGCCTTTTGTAAGTGCCCTTGAAGTTGCGTACAAAGTTGTAGACCAGTTCTTCCCAGCTGTGAATGGATCTGCCCGGGATATTGTTGAGCCATGCTCGGGCAGCGCCCTGCAGTTGTAGCTGCAGGCATTGCATGACCGTGCTTCGACTCCCGCCATGCAGTCTGACGGAGGAGATGTGGTCCTCCAACCAGATCTTTGGGTCTTGTAGGCCGTCGAATTTTGGGTTCTCCGATGGAAGTTTGAACCCTTTAGGCATTCGCTTCTGCCGGATGGCCCTGCTGAAGCATCTGGCACCGCAGAGTTCAGTGTCGTACTCTTCGGAGTTAATCAAACGAGCGTGTCTTGCCCTTGATTTGTCTATTTTGCGCTGCTTGAGTTCAACGCGCGCATCGTAGTCGTGATCATGCTGCTGTGAGCGGTGACACCGAGACAGTTCATGACTGTCATCGCTGGATGAGGGCGAGGAATAGCGTCTTGCCCGGGCCTTGCCTTTCTTTGGCTCCAGTGTTGGCTCCTTGTCGAGAGCGGCCTCGATTAGCCCCAGGCCCGCAATCGTAGATCGGTGCATGGCGGCTCGCGGATCTCCAGCTGGCGGCTGGTTATTAATGAGGTACATGGTGGCCGACATTACCACGGCTTGCGGTGTCTTCGGAAGCACGTTACCCCATGTATCCGCCATCATGGAGTCGAAGTCGAGGACTTTCACGGCTTCCACGCGTTCTTGTTCGGTGAGGTGGGCCAGTCGAGATCGCCGTTTGTTGGAAACGTACTCGTTGCCTTTGGAGGAGGATCCTCCGTGGGAGGAGAGCCCAGCTCGACGAAGACTCGACTCATCTGCCGCCTTTTTACGTTCTTCGAGTTGCACGATTGCGTGTAGCTGGCATCTGTACTCCTCCTTTAGTAGCCAATGGTAGCCCATCAGCATGTCCTGCGGCGTGCCGGGGGCAGAGGATTGCCTCGTAGAGCTTCTCGGTAGCGGGCCGACTCGTTGTCGTTGAGTTTAATCACGACACATTCACCAGTGTGCTCATTCACCATGGTTGGTGGTTCGACTGCCCCTCCATTGTTGATGGGCGCGCCATTGTCACTGTTGGTAGGGCCGCCATGCGGTGGACCGCCATTAGGTATGCCACCGTTGGGTGAATCAGGACCGTTACCACCGTTTTTGCGATTGGCGCTGGTTTCGCTGGCGTTGATGACGGCGCACATGAAGTGGTTGGGGAAGCTGTTGCTTCCGCAACTTTCGGATCCAGAGCCGCGGACCCCATCTTCCGTTGCTAGGTCACCTAGATCGGATCCGCGACTGTTGTCGCTATCCGTGCTCTCAGCTGCTGCTGAGGTGTTGAGCTCACTGAGAACGCTGATTGGTGGCGGGAACCACGATGCTAGAGCAATCGCGGATGCTATTGGCTGGTCAGGCATGTGAAGCGTGCCCATCTGACCAACCTGGAAGCGGAAGCTCCCGATCGCCAGGCTGATTCCATCGCCCACGGACTCGAAAGCCGGGCGAGTGGCCGGCGTGTGGACGGTGAAGTCGAACGCGCCGAAGAGCTGGCGAATCTCTGCTGTTGCAGAGTTGTACATCACGGTTGATGGGGCCGAAGAAGCCGCAACATCAGCACTCCCAATTCCTACAGACAATACCAATTGACGAGGGTTTAACTCATCAATGCCCATTGTTATGGACTTGGGTTTTGGAGAAGGAGGGAGCGCTAGAGGCATCAGCCGGCTAGCAAACAAGCACACAGGGATGCAAGGTTTACCTAGGTTCAGGCCTCGTGGAGGTCCCTACTCCTGCTTGTCTGCTCTTGGAATTAATGGAGGAATCGAAGATTACAGGGGCGCGCAGATACAATCTGGCGACAATTGTGGAAACTAGGGTTGCGTGTGTTCTCCTCGCTGCCCCCTCCTAGCCTTTATATAGATAGGCCAGGTCTCGGGTAGCAGGTCGAGTCGGTTACAGATTAGGGTTTTCCCTTTAAACTTTCTATCTTTAAGCCTCTTCTTGTCTCACAAGTAATCGAGAGTTCGTGGGCCACTCGAAGTCTTCATTGGGCCGTGGCAATGCCGTGGGCTTCCACCGTATCTGGATCGTATATACTAAACTCGAGTACCTGCAGGGTATACCCATGTCAGAGGGAGAGATCAAGCTAGTCCCACAAACCCATAGTCCAGAGGTGTACTACCCTTCTTCATCATGGTGATGATGGTGGAGACATTGGAGAAGGTATACATCCCTCCGACGGAGGCTCTAGAGGAGTTTCCCCCTCCAATCTTTGGTGGTTCTAGCTCTGTTTTGGTGTTTCGGTGTTTCTGCGGAGCCTCCCTCCAGGAACTCCTGAGGGGCCCTTTATATAGTGGTTTTTAGGTCAAACGAAGGTGGTGGGTGAAAGATTAAAGCAAATCGACGGTCGAGGAGGGAAAGAGCATGGGTGGCACGCCCACCCTTACTAGGAGCTCCACCTGGGCTCTTTTGGCCCTCCTGACTCATCTCGAGAGGTCCAAGTGCTCCAGGTGCTTCTCTTGGTGAAATATTGGCGCTCCCAAAAGCCCATCTCCATTTGACTTGATTTAGGTCCCTAAAAGGCAAAAATACACAAAATAGGGTTTTCCTATCCTACAGAGTTATAAATAAAATAAAGGGGATCATTGGTAGATCCACATAAATCAATGTACAACATGAATATAACATCATATGTGTAGCAAATATGTGGGAATTCATAACAACAAACTACAAAGTTCATGTATGCATTTTACATGCATCACGTGGAGGAAGTTTCTAGGGAAAACTTTTAGCATGTCCAGTGCATTGAAGTGCTAGCTATGGTGGAAAGAAAGAGGAAGAAGACGACATCTAAGGAAATGAGGAGAAGGGGCGATTTTACTGTGCATTTCCCCTTCTCTTATAGCATCGGTAGAATTCATCTTGGCTGATGTATGGACATCAAGACCACGTGGCGCACATCCGTGGTGTCACGTGGAAGCACATAGAGCAAATTATCGCCGCATTAAAACCCCACCTTGCACGAGTATCAAGGAAACCACTTTTAAACTCTAGTTCTCATGTGTCG
The DNA here is from genome assembly GCA_916181665.1 of Avena sativa. Lineage (NCBI taxonomy): Eukaryota > Viridiplantae > Streptophyta > Magnoliopsida > Poales > Poaceae > Avena > Avena sativa. Next base: position 694,877,061 of record OV702289.1, read on the forward strand.
TGTAGTCAAATCTGGTCATTTTTAACGGTGGGCCCACACTGTTGTATCCAATAAGATGCTCACGCTGACGCTTGAGCACACCGGGTTTCATCCCTGACATCATCCACCCTTTAAAATCATCGAGTCCTCCAACAGGAGTCGATGACAACCAACCACCTCTACAAACATGTCAATCGAGTCGAGCATCTTCTCGGGTGCCACAAAAGTTGAGACTATGCTCGGCAACAATTTACCCATCATAGCCTTGGGGGATACTCCCATAGGGAGCGCTGGGCCTGGCCGCGCCAGGTCATGGTGTGGTGGCCCCAGGCACCCCCTCGGTCTCCCTCTTCGCCTATAAGAAGCCTTCTGACCTAAAAACTCTCGGGGGTTCGGCGTTTTTCCAGAAGGAGTTCCTCTCCGCCGCCACCACCAGATTCCACGAAACAGCACCAGAAACTCCGTTCTGGCACCCTGCCGGGACGGGGAATTGGAGGAGATCACCGCCATCATCATCACCATCGCTTCTCCATCGACCATCCATGTTTCCCCCATCTATGAGCGAGTAATCCCCCGCTGTAGGCTATGGGGATGGTAGGGATTGGATGAGATCGTTCATGTAATGGCATCAGATTGTTAGGGCATGGTGCCTAGTATCTTTTATTAGTGCTTTATGACTTTGTTGTGACTTGTTGTGCTTAATTCTTGTCACTAGGGCCCGAGTGCCATGATTTCAGATCTAAACATGTTATTGATTCATTATGATAGTATTGTTGTTGGTCTTATCTACAAGTTGTATACACACGTTGTTGTTCGGAACCTATGGCCCCGAAGTGACAGAAATCAAGATAACCGGAAGGGAATGGCTTTGATGTGAGGATCATATGTGTTCACGGAGTGTTAATGCTTTGCTCCGGTACTCTATTAAAAGGAGCACCTTAATTTCCAGTAGTTCCCTAGAGGCCCCGCTGCAAACGGGCTGGCAGGACAAAAGATGTTGTGCAAGTTCTCATTGCGAGCACGTATGACTATATATGGAACACATGCCTAGGATTGTCTAGTACTTGGATGCTTTATCTTATTTATCTGCAATTGCCCTATGTTCTGATTGCTATGTGAATTGTTTTGTCCATGCAACACCCGTCCATCCATCCCTATGCCTACCGCACTCGAATCCCACTGTTTACTGCTTTTGTTACTACTGCCTTTGCTTTACTACTGTTGTTACTTTACTATTCCTACTACAAAACTGTTGCTACTGATAAACTGCTGTGAGCAAGATTGTTTCCAGGTGCAGCTGAATTGACAACTCAGTTGTTAAGGCTTATAAATATTATTTGGTTCCCCTTGTGTCGAATCAATAAATTGGGTTTCACTTCCCTCGAAAATACTGCGATACACCCCCTATACTTGTGGGTCATCAAGACTATTTTCTACCGTTGTTGCCGGGTAGCATAGCTTTATTTGTCAAGTTCACTTGGATTCACTATTGTTCAAGCTAAGCTTATTTTCTCCTTGTTTGCTTGTTTCTTTATCCAAAATATATAAAAAAATAGTTCCTACTCTAGTTGTTATTTTCATTGGTCTGTTATTGTCTTGCCTTATCATGCTTATTGTCAATGGTTGGTTTCTTTGAAACTGAAGCTTATTGGCAAGGTGGGTTCACGGAAGATCAAAAATATTATTATAAGGAACACCGCTTGTCACAAAAAGGGAAACACTTATGGGAACAAATTGATAGATTGTATACCATTGCTAGAAACGTGTGCTCTACTTATAATGTTACTTATTGTTGTGATGAATCTTGTTGGAGAAAGAGGTATAAACACCTCCCTTTTCAATATGAGTATAGTGATAATGATACCATATCTTCCTATGCTAAAGGAATTTATGAATTTTATGATACGGAACAAATTGAAGAATTTATTGCTTGGAAGGGTGCTTTTGAACTTGCTAGTTTGCTTGAAAATATTGATGATTCACCTTACAAATATGAGGTTTATGGTATCCTTAAATTCTGCTTTGATAATTACAAGGATGAAAATGTCTATATCCTTGAATATTTTAATAGATGCTTTCCACAAATGGAAGAGAGTAATGCCTTGCAGGATCCTATGGAAGAAGAAATTGATGAACCTGAAATCTCATTAGATGAAAAAGAGGAGGAGAGTGATGAACAAAAGGAGGAAGAATGGATTAGCTACCCATGCCTACCTTCTAATGAGAGTAACTCTTTATCCCTTACATTATTTGATTGTCCTCTATGCTTACGAAAGGAGGATGAATGTTATGTTCCTGAGGATTCTTTTGAAAATGTTTGTGATAAAGCTCTAGTGCTTGTAGATCATGAAAAGCATGCTTTATGTGATAGTTATATTGTTGAGTTTATTCATGAGGCTACTGAAAATTATTATGAGAGAGGAAAATATGGTTGTAGAAGTTTTCATGGTATTGAAACACCTCTCTATGTGCTGAAAGTTATGAAGTTACTCTTGTTTTATCTTCCTATGCCTGTCACTTTGTTCTTTGTGAATTTATTTGCATACACGATTCCTATGCATAGGAAGTGGGTTAGACTTAAATGTGTTTTTAATTTGCTTCTTGATGCTCTCTTTTACTTCAACTCATATTTCTTATGAGAGCATCCTCTCAAACTTTTATGCCTGAAGATGATAATATGTCTACTATTCTTGGGAGACCTTTTCTTAAATACTGCAGGATCTATTATTAATTGTAATCAAGGGAAGGTGACCTTCAATGTCAATGACAAGGAATATACTATCTATTAACCCAAGAAGATTGATAGACTTATGGTTTTGAATTCAATTGAACATGTTGAGAGCATTCAAGTTGGAGAAATATATTGTCCCATACCAAGAGAAAAAATTGAAACAATTATGATTGGGACCATTGCTATCAACGTTGAGGTAACATAATCATTAGTGGAATACAAAGTTTTGTCTCATATGAAATTGTTTTGGTAACAATACCTGATCAACCTTGTTAACAAAAGGATTTCATTGAACAAAACAATGTTTTCACCATGATTATCTTTGCTTACTTCTATTCTATCCATTTTTTGTCTTTCCTTATGCCTAACTTAAAGGCGTTAAAGAAAAGTACTTGTTGGGAGATAACCCAAGAGTTTTAGATGAGTCTTAGAAGTTATTACCTCTGTAATAACCGCTCCTTATCCTTTTTATTTGCTTTTTGTGCCAAGAGTAACCTCTAATGAGAGAGAAGTAATGATTGGGAAAGTTGCTGTCCCGAAACAGATTTATGTGCTTCATCGTACAAATTCGTGTAAAATCTCTGAACGTCTTTTGGAGGCGTGAATTTTTGTGCTTATGCCCCAGGTTGTTATCTAACTTTCGTTAGTTCAACACTTTTTGTTTTGAGCAACATCAGGTCTTCTAAAAAATTCGTCTCTACATGCTGGTCTGTTTTGACAGATTTCTGCCATTTTCTACATTTGCTTCTTGTTGGTTCCTTTTTGAGTTCTTTTGGGGAATTGAGCTTTTTGAGGGAAGTACTACAGTAGCTTGTGTTTTAATGGAAGTTTATTTGGTGTTAGAACTGAACCTTAAGACTTATTTATCTTGAGTGCACTAATGTTGCTAATAAAGATTGTGTGAAGTTTTGTATGAAGGAAAAATTTCAGGTGTATGGAAGGAATAAGTAATGAGATGAAAGATGGACTAAAGCTCAAGATTGGGTATGCCACGCGTGTCACCCCAAGAAATATCCAAGAAGTACAAGCGTCAAAGCTTGGGGATGCCCAAGGCATCCCCTTCTTCATCAATAAAAATCCCAGTTTCTTCCAAACACTTCATTTTTATTGTTTCATGCACAGTTGTGTTGTTCTTGGAGCGTCTTATTTTTTGTTTTCGTTTTGGTTTTTACTTTGCGTGGTTTTCTTAGTTTTCTAAATAAATTGGTTGGACCTTCTCTTTCATGTATTGGTGTTCAAATAGTTTGGTTTGGTTTGGAAAAAGTAGGAAAGCTCATGCTTAAGTGGTAAAGAGAGTTTGGTTTTGACTGTGGCCTATGCTTTGTCATGCCATGCTTGATATTGTTTTGGCTTTATGCTTAGTATTATTTGTTGTAGCATGACTTGTTATAAACAATTGAGATTGCTTAATGTGCCTTGGATGAATCATGCGTTGTTTTAGCATATTAAAGCATAGTATAGTGGTATTCTCCTTTGATGCTTTATTTGGGTTGACTTGGCACATGCTCACACCATGTTATGACTATCTCAAGTCACCATAAGCCTTTATGATCCTTTAGCTTTCAACTTGTAGTATGACTTTATGCTATGATCAATGATGTTTTGTCGCTCTGCATGATTATGGCCATTATTGCTCTCTCGTTTGTCGCTCCCTTACTATTGCTAGCCTTCACTTCCACTGAGTGTTTTACTCATTGTTTCCAACTCCCCTAAACCAAATATTGCTAAAGTGTCCACCATACCTACCTAATAGCATTATTTGCTACTTCCGTGCATATTCAATATGCCTTGTTTTCTTCCGAATAAAATGTTTGCTTGTTATGAGAAAGTTAGTTAGTAAAGCTCTCACGAACTTGATGGCACACTTTATTTCCTGCACTTAATAAACCTGAACCATTGTGAACTCTCCATGAAAGTTATATGCTTGCAAATTATAGGCTAGGGATTAGCAGAACCATGCTGTCACGGGGAATGCTTTCAACACTTGTAAATATATACCTAGTTGATACCTTGCTCTTTTGTTTGCGGATGTCGTCGGTGTGAAATAAAAGGGGAGCTTGTAAGTAAATGGAGTTATGTATGTGTGCTAGAGAAACACCTGGGTCGCTGGTCTAATCCATGCTGACATAGTGGAAACCTGCAGCGTAACCATAATGATATCTATGAAGCATTCTTCTTATAAAAAAAGAGATATAGCTATTGAGAAAAAGGAAAAAAGAGATTTATGAAAAGAGGAAAGAGAGAAAAAAACACCATTTTCCCATGGTAAATAAGAAGATTGCTGAGATACTCATTGTCTGCTTGCCTTGTCATTTTGATATGGGGATTCTTCCGTATCATCGGGCAAGGGGTACCCCATTGGGGGTTCTCAATGATACGCACATACTTACGATGACAAGAACTTACCGGTAACTAAAGTTGAGTAGCATGAGGAGCGGCCCTCGTACTCAAGGGACTTGGGATTTTCAGTTTATAGTCTGTCAAGTATATAACTCAGATTGGACCTCACTTTCACCTTAACCACATTAAAGATGCTTATGATAGGGGAAATGAGAGCTCAAAGCTAATGAGTACCATACTTTCAGCATTTGGAAGCCTTTCAAACTATTCAAAACCTTTTCATTTCCTTGTTGAGTCTCCACACATTCTATGAGCACTTTCTTGAGAGCATAGTGGCCATTCTTAGTTCTATGTGCATTGTCCCAAGACTTGTTGATTGATGCATACCTTCATATTGCTTGTTTTAAACTATTTGTATCTAGTTACTCTTGTGAACTTTGAAGGTGTCATATGCATTTATGTTTGCTACTCTTTGAGGGACAAGCTGAATGCCACTATGCTATGTTTTCTTTATGGGAAACAAACAAACGTCTTGCAAAGCATTGTTATTCATGAATCTTTTGTTTTGCATTTTCATGTTGCATCATAGTTTCTTTATCTTATTGCTAGAACTTTGTCTTTCATGTTATGATTGAAGTACTATGATCCCAGCTTTGAATGTTTACAAATACTTTGGTCAAGTCTTTGATGGTGCATGTCTGTAACATCCCTAAAATCATATTTCAAAACTCATTCATATCATCCTTGCATCCTTCATTCATTTAGGGTTTCTCTCAAAATCATTTAGAAGCATAAGCTTGTGCTATTATTTCATGTGAGCAAATTTACCACATTTGGCCATCACCCTTGGAGACTTGATTGTTTAGGAACTTGTTTGCTTGCCTCCATTGTTGGAAAGATTAGGTGTAGCAATTTAACCAAAGTTTTCAACTTAGAATTAATTTCAAAACCCTATTTTTTTTTTATCAACATTTGCAAACCAGAGGCATAGTCTCTGTTTGTTTTAAGCCCAAGACTTGACCAAGCCTTAGCAAGGTATCCACATGGTTAAATGACTGTTTTTGAAACCACAGAACCCTGCAAAGATCCCCAGATTTTTTGAATTCAAAAAGGATTTGAATTCATATCAAAATCATTCCAGAAAATAGAATTAGAAAAAGAAAAGAAGCTAACAAAGGAAAAAGGCCGCGCGGCTGAAATCTGGCCCAGCAGTGAAACAGGCCCATCAAGCCCACCCGGGGACTTTCCTTTTCTTCTCTCACGCGCGAGCGCACGCACTCAGTCGCTGACAGATAGACCCCACCTCCACCTCGCGCACTTCGCTGACGAGCGGGCCTCCTCCACGTCAGCATCGTCTTCCCCCTGACTCCGCGCACGATCTCCGCCGCTGACCATTGCCGCAGTGATACCGAGCTTAATTGGGCATTAATCCACGGGCGTTTCCTGTCGAGCCTCTGGCTATAAGACCATCTCTGCCTCGCGAGCATTTTCCCCCAAACACCTCGCTCACTCCGCCACCAGGCTGCCCTCAATCATCCTCGTACCGCCGCAGACAGAGCCTACTCCGGCGATCAATTCCGGTGAGCCTCGTGTTCCCCTCTGTCTCTCATTCATGCTATCTTGCTCAGTGAGTCTTTGCGCACCACCTGACACCACTAGTTCATCCTGTACTGCCCCAGGTCGCCGTTTCCGCTCGACACCGCAAGCACCGACGACCCTCTCGACTCCGGCGACCAAATTCCGTAAGTCCCGTGCGCCTCTTCACTTCTGACTCACACGAGTTTGTTCGCAACGTTATTGCGCATCTCCTAAACCCCCTGGCTTGTGTTAGGGCGACGCGGAACCTCGGCAACGACTCCGACAACAACCACCCGACGCCGTGCACAACTCCGACGAGCTCTCTCAGCCACATCCGAGCGCCCCTTCGCAAACCGACGCTACCTTGAGCTTCAGCAGCCTCTTGCGAACCTGGTATGACCCTTCTCCCTCTCGCGGACGACCTGGAACGCAAGCGCCGCCGTAGACCGAGCGCTCCGCCGCTCGCTGACACCGCGCGCCGCCAGGACATGGTCGTTTGAACGAGCACCGTTAGATCCAGATCCGAGCGCTAGGATAGATTCACTTAACTGCGAAGCGGTACGCGATCTGGAGCGTACGATCTGTTTAAATCCTGCGGCTGCCAAGCGCGATCCAACCGAAGCGGTATGCGCCAATCACAGCGCAACGCGTGGCTAGGGTTAGAACTAAAAACAGATTTAAAATCAGATTTTGATCCAATTTTCAAATGCTTATAACTTTTGAATGCCACGTTAGAATTTTGCAAACTTTATACCGTTGGATTCAGTGAAACAAGACCTTTCTGCCTATCCAATGTGTTTAGCAAATAGTAACCATTAGAATGACTTTATTTGTAGAAACTTGTTTAAGGCTATTTTGATTATAGATTTAGTTTAGTATTTTGTTTTAGGGTTAAGTAAGTTTAGTTGGCAAACTTGTGACTTGTTAAGTTTCTGTAATCATGCACTTGCTTGGTAGAGTTTTCAAAAATCACCACTTAGTGAATTCTTGCATGCATTCATATTATTTTTGATTGTATATAATTCTGTGTAATTGTGTGCTATAATTTTTGTGTAGATATTGCTAGTGATTGTGATTGTGACGAGTGCTACTCTCCACCTTACCAAGGCAAGTGATATATTCATGAATATTCCATTCCTATATTTTATACTTGCATTAGATTTTTGCTAAGACTTGCATGCTACTTTTGTCAAAAGATATGATGGGAAATCCTATGTAGATTAGAATGGTAGAGCTGCTAGGAAAATTCCTTAAGGATAAGTTGCCATGCCATGCTTAGCCTAGCTACTAGAAAACAAGGGTGGTTTATATATTCATACTATGGAAAAACTTCTAAGTCTGAGGACTTGTGTTTTGATTAATAAAACAACTAAGTTAATGAATCACCTGGGTGGAATGGGACTTGCTTAGTGGTTTTTGGTTGAGTGGTTCACAAGGCCCATGTCTATGGTTTACCTTGTGTATCTCACTTGTGGATGGCCACCCAGGAACAAAGAGATTTGAGATGTCAAATGTTGAGAAGCTTCAAGTGCAACCACTTGGCAATATGGGCTCTGCCATGATCTTAGGTTGCTAGAACTTAGTCTCTTGGACAGTTGGTGGTAGTGGGAATGATAGGTTGGAGCATGTCCATTTGACTAAGGAAAGGCTTCTGAAGGATCTTGTCTTGGGAAACCAAGTATTGTGGGGAAAGTGCACCACCTCTGCAGAGTGTAAAACCTAAGTACTTAGCCATGTCCCTGGTAAAGGACAATTGAGCATCAAGACATGGAAGCTTCAAGAATCTCATCACTCCAATTTCTAAATAAAACTTGTGGGTGAACAAGGGTTAAAAGGATCTTCAGTCTTGATTGGTAGATGCCCTGAGTGGATCTTCAGTCTTTGATTGGTAGATGCCTTGGGGGGTTTGTGCCAAACAAAAACTTAGTGTTTTCAAATGATAAGGAAAAATCTATTTTGAGCAATGCAAGCCTAAGCTCCACCTAGCCAAATGCATATAGTATTATAGTCCACTTAAAATATACTAAGGTATCACTTGCCAATACTATTCCAAAGTATTGACCCTCTGTGGCTGTAACTTGTAATGTTGCAGGTTACTCCGATGATGATTAGGAGTCATGAGTCTACACTCAACATGCTTGCCAGTGGCACATGAAGATGAAGACTTATGTTTATTTACTTATTCCATAAAACTCTTGTATTAGGCCTTTGGCCCTGAGTTGTAAAAGACTATGTTTTATCTCTGGAATGACTGTAATAAACGACCTTTGTATCTGTGTACTTCATCTTAAACTGTGGATGCTAGCATTGATCCAGGGACTAGCATTGCAATCACAGGGATCCTTTCCTTTATAAAGGAGGGGTCTGACAGATGGTATCAGAGCACTGTGTTGCCTGTAGGATTATGACCCTAGGATTGGAAACCACTAAGGAAATTTTTTAACTACTTCTACACTTGTCTTTTCTTCTCGTAAACTTTTATAATCTTCTCATTCTCATCTCTATTTGTAGATGAACTCCATCAACGAAGCCGTGAAGAGAGGACCACTCATGACCATGACCTTGGAGTGTGAGACTGAGTTTCCCAAGATTCTCAAGGACCTCATGGAGACAATGGAAGCACATGGTGCAGCTGTGTACAAGGGCTTTCCAGTGATGGAGGAAGGAGTGGAGTATTGGTGGGTGCAACTCCACTTGTACAAAAACAAGGAAGACAACCACAAAGAAAGAGGCTTCTGCATGTACACCAACACTTTTATGCACACCACATTCTTTGAGTCAGCAAAAGAAGCAGCTTGGAAGACTATCAAAGAACTAAGTGCTAGAGTCAAGTGCAGAATGCTCAACCTCCAAAAAGACTTAGAGAAGGAGAAGGAACATACCCAAGAGTTGGAAGTCACCAACCAAACCTTAAGGGGAGACATTATAGACTTAGTGATAGAAGCATGTGAACAAGATAGGCTGATTGCCTCTAGGAACATTGTGTTAGCCACCAGATCCAGTGAGATAGGTTTGTGAACGCACTTCGTTAGTTGGACCACCACCTATCACCTTATTTTCCAAATGATACCTTAAATAAGTTTGAACCTTGGTTGATGTAATGGATTCAGGTATGCATGACTTGTGTGATTTTGTGTTCCATGGATATGTATGAATGATGTCTTGTTTATTTTAAATTGTGTTGTTCTAACTTTTTCAATCTTATAAATAGATTCCTATTGCCATCAGCACTGTTGAGGAGTTCCAGGTTACCCGTTTTGGTCCTCGTATCGTAGAGCTTACTACCTTGCTCGATCTCCCTCTTCCCATCATTACGGTGCACCCACTCACCAAGTTTGAGAGGAAGGACCTTTGGGGCTTCAAGGTGAACCAGCTAGGACGCCAGACAGAGCCTACTACGGAGGCCATCGTCTTCAAGCTTATGCACGATGACAGGGAGAGAGGCATGGAGGTTGTCATGCAGGATCTGATAGGACGTCTGTTAGGTCGTCACTCCCGACAGATTAGAGGCACTCACTTCCACGCCTTCGGAAGGCGTGATGATGACGGAGAGTCCATCGACTTTGAGGACGACTCGAGGGCCACAGCAGAGCCGATACGCCTGTACCTCCAGGACTTAGAGACTCTTATTAGGCACGTGGATACTGACAGGACCAACGTCATGCTTAGCAATGACGAGCTCCAGGTGCAGCTTCGCGAGAAGGACAAGCTCTTCGCGCAGCAGGACGAGGTAGTCAAGGAGATGGAGGAAAAGTTCGAGACCCAAGACCGTAAGTTCAAGAGTCAAGAGAAATGTGTCCAGGATAGGAACAAGAAGATCCGGGATATGACCGAGGAACTGCAGTCCAAGGACTTCGAGTTAGAGCAGCAACAGACAGTGATTGAGAGACTTCGTTCCCAGAATAGGGCTCTCAAGGCCAAGATCGACTCCTTGACCACTACTATCGAGGAGAGCAAGACCGCAATGGAGAACGCATGTCTTACCTTTGTCGAGGAGGAGATTGATGCTGACGAGTAGACTTGACTATTCAGTTATCTTTATTTACCGTACTTGTTATTTGTGAACTTATTATTGGACCATCCGACATGTGGATGGCTTGCCACTTGTGTGTTTTTACTTTGAGATTTTTGTTATCTTGTTGTTGAGTTTTTATCCTTGTGTTGCATACTATGTGTTTGCTTGTGTAATGTATTGTGCATAAATCATGTAAGGGTATCTCATTCTTATCTCTATATAAACCACAGATGCCTCCCCGTCGCGCAAACCCCAACCCCAACCCCAACATTACCCCAGAAATGCAACAGATGATGAATGCGCAGACACAGCTTATGCAAATGATGACGACATTCATCCAAAACCAGAACAACAACAACAACCCCAACAACAACAACAACAACCCCAACAACAACAACAACCCTCCGGGTTTTGATATGCTTACCAGATTTCTGCGTCTGAGGCCATCTAAGTTTTTAGGAACGACTGACCCCATGGTGGCCAATGATTGGCTACGTTCTGTGAACAAAGACTTAGTGACCGTGGGCTGCACGGATGCTGAAAAAGTCAGGTTCGCGGCACATCTGTTGGAAGGACCAGCCGCAGCATGGTGGGACAACTTCCAGATCACCACACCTATTGATGAGGTGACTTGGGCTATCTTTGAAGATGGCTTTCGCACTACTCATATCTCACCAGGAATGATGAGCCTGAAAAAGAAGGAGTTTCACAACCTGAAGCAGCGCCACTACAGCGTGGCTGAATATATTGAAGAGTTCAACAATCTGGCGCGCTATGCACCAGATGAGGTTGACATAGATGCCAAAAGAAAGGAAAAGTTTCTGGAAGGCTTGAATGATGAGCTAAATCTGCAGCTGTCTGTGGCATACGTTCCAACTTATCAGTCGCTGTGTGACAAGGCTGTTATTGTGGAGAATAAAATGAAGCAAGTCGAGAGTAGAAAGAGGAAACACTCCGACAAGCACAGCTCGGGATCGTCTCATAAACGATCTCACTATGATGATAGTGTCAGCTCAGGATCCCACAAGCATGGGAAATTTAACAAGCACCACCACCACAACCGTCATGACAACAAGCATCATCGCAGTCATGACAATGATAAGTACAAGAATCACAAGAGTGGACATAAGAGCCACCACAGTGGAAGTGGAAATCAGCCTAAAAGGGACATCAGTCAGGTTGAATGCTTCAAATGCAAGAAGCTGGGGCATTATGCTAATGAGTGCCCTGAAAAGAAAGTTGAAGGACCTAACAAGCCCAATCCTTTTCAAAAAGGACAGGTTAACCACCTCAATGTGGAGGAGGTCTATGAAGAGCCTGATGTTGTTGCTGGTAAGTTCAGACTCAATTCAATCTCAGCAATTGTACTCTTTGACACTGGTGCATCTCATTCATTCATATCAAAAGCATTTGTTGATAGAAACGGGTTTGCATCTGAAAACATTGGGTGTCCAATAAAAGTTAGCTCTCCGGGTGGAGATATGATAGTGAGTCTTGGATGTCGAGATCTAGTCATAGAGATCGGAAAACATAAGTTTCCAGTGAACCTAATAATCCTAAATTCCCAAGGATTGGATGTGATTTTGGGAATGGATTGGATGGATAAGTATGAGGGAGTACTAGAGTGTGCCAATCGTACAGCTTCACTCACAACCCCTGAAGGTAAGAGGATAAAATTCAAGTCCAATTTTAAATCTAAAGGAAGTAAGCTGAATTCTCTTAAGGGGGTTAGCATGGACAGCGTGCCAATTGTATGTGAGTATCCGGATGTGTTTCCAGAAGAATTACCGGGAATGCCACCAGATAGAGATGTAGAGTTTATAATAGATTTGGTACCAGGTTCTGGACCAAGAGCAAAGAGGCCTTATAAAATGTCAGTTGACGAACTTAAGGAACTCAAGAAACAGCTTGGAGAACAATTGCAGAAAGGATTCATCCAGCCAAGTTCTTCATCTTGGGGAGCCCCAGTATTGTTCGTAGAAAAGAAAGATAGAACTCAAAGATTATGCATAGATTACCGTTCTCTCAACGAGGTAACCATCAAGAACAAATATCCTTTGCCAAGAATAAATGACTTGTTTGATCAGCTAGAAGGAGCTTGTGTGTTCTCGAAGATTGATCTTCGGTCAGGATATTTTCAACTCAAGATAAGAGAGCAAGACATACCTAAAACAGCATTCACCACAAGGTATGGATTGTATGAGTACATTGTGATGCCTTTTGGTTTAACCAACGCTCCAGCATACTTCATGAATATGATGAACAAAGTGTTCATGGAGTTTCTCGACAAGTTCGTTGTCGTTTTCATCGATGACATCTTGGTCTACTCCGAGAGCAAGGAAGAGCATGAAAGACATCTACGCTTGATACTTGAGAAACTGAGGGAACATAAACTTTATGCCAAATTCAGCAAGTGTGAGTTTTGGTTAGAGGAAGTTGGATTTCTTGGTCACATTATGACAAAGGATGGTGTAGCAGTTGATCCTACTAAAGTTTCAGCTGTGACAGAATGGGAATCTCCTAAGAGCGTAAAAGAGGTTCGTAGTTTCCTTGGTTTAGCAGGTTACTACAGAAGATTCATTGAAAAAATTTCAAAGGTTGCTAAACCAATGACAGAATTGTTAAAGAAAGATAAGAAATTTGCTTGGTCTGAAGGTTGCGAACTCAGCTTTCAAGAATTAAAGAGGAGACTTGTGTCAGCACCAGTTCTGTGCCTACCAGATTTAGAAAAGGATTTCCAAGTGTATTGTGATGCTTCGCATCAAGGATTAGGTGCCGTACTTATGCAAGGCGGAAAAGTTGTGGCTTATGCCTCGAGACAACTCAAAACTCATGAAGTAAATTATCCTACTCATGATTTAGAGTTAGCCGCTGTTGTTCATGCACTCAAAATATGGAGACATTACCTTTTAGGAAAACGTTGTGAAGTATTCACCGATCATAAGAGTTTGAAGTATATCTTCACCCAGAAGGAAATCAATATGAGACAAAGGAGATGGTTAGAACTTATCAAGGATTACGACTTGAGTTTGCAATACCATCCTGGTAAAGCAAATGTAGTAGCAGATGCTCTAAGTCATAAGGCGTTTGTAAATGTCCTTACCAAAGGTGAATTGCCAGATGACTTGTGTAAGCAATTCAAGGAACTCAGGTTGGAAATTGTGCCAGAAGGACATCTTATGTCTTTGGATGTTCAACCCACTCTGTTGGATAAAATTAAAAAAGCCCAAAAGACGGATAAAGAAATCGAAGAGATTAAGGAAAGGATTAGCCTAGGGAAAGCTAAAAGTTTTCACATAGACGAACAAAGTACTTTATGGCACGGGAAACGTATTTGTGTTCCACAAGATCCGGAATTGCGGAAACTGATTCTACAAGAAGCCCATAACTCTCCGTATTCTATTCACCCGGGAAACACCAAAATGTACATGGATATGAAAGAAAGATTTTGGTGGAGCAATCTCAAAAGGGACATCGCCAAACACATTGCTTTGTGTGATGTGTGTAGTAGGGTGAAAGCGGAGCATCAGAAACCAGCAGGTTTGCTTCAACCAATACCTATTCCTGAATGGAAGTGGGAAAATATTGGTATGGATTTCATTACCGGATTACCAAGGACCAGGTCAGGGTATGATTCCATATGGGTAGTAGTGGATCGCCTAACTAAAGTGGCTCATTTTATACCCGTAAAGACAACTTATACTAGTGCAAAGTTATCCAGAATTTACATGAGCAGAATTGTATGCCTTCACGGTGTGCCTAAGAGTATTGTGTCTGATAGAGGAACTCAGTTCACTTCTCATTTTTGGAGACAGCTTCATGAATCTTTAGGAACGAGGTTGGAATTCAGCACTGCTTTTCATCCTCAAACGGATGGACAAACGGAAAGGACTAACCAAATTCTTGAAGACATGTTGAGGGCATGTGCCCTAGACTATGGAGCAAGTTGGGATGAAAGTCTGCCTTATGCAGAGTTCTCTTACAACAACAGTTATCAATCTAGTATCGGGATGGCACCATTTGAGCTTCTCTACGGAAGGAAGTGTACCACCCCATTGCTATGGAATGGTGTGGGAGAAAGAAGTTTGTTCGGACCAGATCTTATCAAAGACGCCGAAGAAAAGGCCAAATTGGTTAGGGACAGGTTGAAGATAGCACAGTCTCGACAGAAAAGCTACGCAGATTCTAAGCGTAGAGAAGTCACCTACGAAGTTGGCGATAGAGCTTATCTCAGAGTATCACCACTTCGTGGAGTGAAAAGATTTGGAGTCAAAGGAAAGTTGGCACCAAGATATGTTGGACCATTCAACATTCTAAGTCGCAAGGGAGAAGTTGCATATGAAATCGAAATGCCAGCATCTTTATCAGCAGTCCATAATGTTTTTCATGTGAGTCAGCTTAAGAAATGTCACCCGGAGATGGAAGGATCTTCTTTGAAGGATACCATATCTTTGGAAGAAGTTCAACTAGAAAGTGATCTCACCTATGAAGAAAAGCCTGTCAAGATTCTTGAGACCGCAGAAAGAGTCACAAGGACAAAGACTATCAAGTTTTGCAAAGTTCAATGGAGTCATCACTCCGAAGAGGAAGCAACATGGGAAAGAGAAGATGATCTTCGGAAAGACCACCCTCACCTATTTGCTAGCCAATCCAAATCTCGAGGGCGAGATTCATCTTAAGGGGGTTAGATTTGTAACATCCCTAAAATCATATTTCAAAACTCATTCATATCATCCTTGCATCCTTCATTCATTTAGGGTTTCTCTCAAAATCATTTAGAAGCATAAGCTTGTGCTATTATTTCATGTGAGCAAATTTACCACATTTGGCCATCACCCTTAGAGACTTGATTGTTTAGGAACTTGTTTGCTTGCCTCCATTGTTGGAAAGATTAGGTGTAGCAATTTAACCAAAGTTTTCAACTTAGAATTAATTTCAAAACCCTATTTTTGTTTTATCAACATTTGCAAACCAGAGGCATAGTCTCTGTTTGTTTTAAGCCCAAGACTTGACCAAGCCTTAGCAAGGTATCCACATGGTTAAATGACTGTTTTTGAAACCACAGAACCCTGCAAAGATCCCCAGATTTGTTTGAATTCAAAAAGGATTTGAATTCATATCAAAATCATTCCAGAAAATAGAATTAGAAAAAGAAAAGAAGCTAACAAAGGAAAAAGGCCGCGCGGCTGAAATCTGGCCCAGCAGTGAAACAGGCCCATCAAGCCCACCCGGGGACTTTCCTTTTCTTCTCTCACGCGCGAGCGCACGCACTCAGTCGCTGACAGACAGACCCCACCTCCACCTCGCGCACTTCGCTGACGAGCGGGCCTCCTCCACGTCAGCATCGTCTTCCCCCTGACTCCGTGCACAATCTCCGCCGCTGACCGTTGCCGCAGTGATACCGAGCTTAATTGGGCATTAATCCACGGGCGTTTCCTGTCAAGCCTATGGCTATAAGACCCTCTCTGCCTCGCGAGCATTTTCCCCCAAACACCTCGCTCACTCCGCCACCAGGCTGCCCTCAATCATCCTCGTACCGCCGCAGACAGAGCCCACTCCGGCGATCAATTCCGGTGAGCCTCGTGTTCCCCTCTGTCTCTCATTCATGCTATCTTGCCCAGTGAGTCTTTGCGCACCACCTGACACCACTACTTCATCCTGTACTGCCCCAGGTCGCCGTTTCCGCTCGACACCGCAAGCACCGACGACCCTCTCGACTCCGGCGACCAAATTCCGTAAGTCCCGTGCGCCCCTTCACTTCTGACTCACACGAGTTTATTCGCAACATTATTGCGCATCTCCTAAACCCCCTGGCTTGTGTTAGGGCGACACGGAACCTCGGCAACGACTCCGACAACAACCACCCGACGCCGTGCACAACTCCGACGAGCTCTCTCAGCCACATCCGAGCGCCCCTTCGCAAACCAACGCTACCTTGAGCTTCAGCAGCCTCTTGCGAACCTGGTATGACCCTTCTCCCTCTCGCGGACGACCTGGAACGCAAGCGCCGCCGTAGACCGAGCGCTCCGCCGCTCGCTGACACCGCGCGCCGCCAGGACATGGTCATTTGAACGAGCACCGTTAGATCCAGATCTGAGCGCTAGGATAGATTCACTTAACTGCGAAGCGGTACGCGATCTGGAGCGTACGATCTGTTTAAATCCTGCGGCTGCCAAGCGCGATCCAACCAAAGCGGTATGCGCCAATCACAGCGCGACGCGTGGCTAGGGTTAGAACTAAAAACAGATTTAAAATCAGATTTTGATCCAATTTTCAAATGCTTATAACTTTTGAATGCCACGTTAGAATTTTGCAAACTTTATACCGTTGGATTCAGTGAAACAAGACCTTTCTGCCTATCCAATGTGTTTAGCCAATAGTAACCATTAGAATGACTTTATTTGTAGAAACTTGTTTAAGGCTATTTTGAGTATAGATTTAGTTTAGTATTTTGTTTTAGGGTTAAGTAAGTTTAGTTGGCAAACTTGTGACTTGTTAAGTTTCTGTAATCATGCACTTGCTTGGTAGAGTTTTCAAAAATCACCACTTAGTGAATTCTTGCATGCATTCATATTATTTTTGATTGTATATAATTGTGTGTAATTGTGTGCTATAATTTTTGTGTAGATTTTGCTAGTGATTGTGATTGTGACGAGTGCTACTCTCCACCTTACCAAGGCAAGTGATATCTTCATGAATATTCCATTCCTATATTTTATACTTGCATTAGATTTTTGCTAAGACTTGCATGCTACTTTTGTCAAAAGATATGATGGGAAATCCTATGTAGATTAGAATGGTAGAGCTGCTAGGAAAATTCCTTAAGGATAAGTTGCCATGCCATGCTTAGCCTAGCTACTAGAAAACAAGGGTGGTTTATATATTCATACTATGGAAAAACTTCTAAGTCTGAGGACTTGTGTTTTGATTAATAAAACAACTAAGTTAATGAATCACCTGGGTGGAATGGGACTTGCTTGGTGGTTTTTGGTTGAGTGGTTCACAAGGCCCATGTCTATGGTTTACCTTGTGTATCTCACTTGTGGATGGCCACCCAGGAACAAAGAGATTTGAGATGTCAAATGTTGAGAAGCTTCAAGTGCAACCACTTGGCAATATGGGCTCTGCCATGATCTTAGGTTGCTAGAACTTAGTCTCTTGGACAGTTGGTGGTAGTGGGAATGATAGGTTGGAGCGCGTCCATTTGACTAAGGAAAGGCTTCTAAAGGATCTTGTCTTGGGAAACCAAGTCTTGTGGGGAAAGTGCACCACCTCTGCAGAGTGTAAAACCTAAGTACTTAGCCATGTCCCTGGTAAAGGACAATTGAGCATCAAGACATGGAAGCTTCAAGAATCTCATCACTCCAATTTCTAAATAAAACTTGTGGGTGGACAAGGGTTAAAAGGATCTTCAGTCTTGATTGGTAGATGCCCTGAGTGGATCTTCAGTCTTTGATTGGTAGATGCCTTGGGTGGTTTGTGCCAAACAAAAACTTAGTTTTTCAAATGATAAGGAAAAATCTATTTTGAGCAATGCAAGCCTAAGCTCCACCTAGCCAAATGCATATAGTATTATAGTCCACTTAAAATATACTAAGGTATCACTTGCCAATACTATTCCAAAGTATTGACCCTCTGTGGCTGTAACTTGTAATGTTGTAGGTTACTCCGATGATGATTAGGAGTCATGAGTCTACACTCAACATGCTTGCCAGTGGCACATGAAGATGAAGACTTATGTTTATTTACTTATTCCATAAAACTCTTGTATTAGGCCTTTGGCCCTGAGTTGTAAAAGACTATGTTTTATCTCTGGAATGACTGTAATAAACGACCTTTGTATCTGTGTACTTCATCTTAAACTGTGGATGCTAGCATTGATCCAGGGACTAGCATTGCAATCACAGGATCCTTTCCTTTATAAAGGAGGGGTCTGACAATGTCACCTCAAAAATTATTCTTTCTTTTTATCACTTACCTACTCGAGGACGAGCAGGAGTTAAGCTTGGGGATGTTGATACATTGCAAATGTATCTATAATTTTTGATGCTCCATGCTTGGTTTTGTCCACTTTCTTGTGTTTTGTCCACACTTTGGAGTACTTTTCATATGATTTCCTGGACTAACCTATTAACAAGAGCCACAGTGCCAGCTGCCTGTTTTCTGCTGTTTTTGGTTCCAGGAAAGTCAGAAAATGAATATTCTCGGAATTGGACGGGACAAAAGCCAAAGTGACTATTTTTCCAGAAGACTCCAGGAGCCAGAATACGAGACGGAGGAGGGCCAGGGGCTGGCCACCCCCCCCCCCCAGGCGCGGGCTGGGCCTGGCCGCGCCAGGGCATGGTGTGGTGGCCCCAGGCACCCCCTCGGTCTCCCTCTTCGCCTATAAGAAGCCTTCTGACCTAAAAACTCTGGGGGGTTCGACGTTTTTCCAGAAGGAGTTCCGCTTCGCCCCACCACCAGATTCCATGAAACAGCACCAAAAACTCCATTCTGGCACCCTGCCGGGACGGGGAATTGGAGGAGATCACCGCCATCATCATCACCATCGCTTCTCCATCGACCACTCCATGTTTCCCCCATCTATGAGTGAGTAATCCCCCGCTATAGGGTATGGGGATGGTAGGGATTGGATGAGATCGTTCATGTAATGGCATCAGATTGTTAGGGCATGGTGCCTAGTATGTGTTATTACTGCTTTATGACTTTGTTGCGACTTGTTGTGCTTAATGCTTGTCACTAGGGCCCGAGTGCCATGATTTCAGATCTGAACATGTTATTGATTCATTATGATACTATTGTTTTTGGTCTTATCTGCAAGTTGTATACACACGTTGTTGTCTGGAACCTATGGCCCCGAAGTGACAGAAATCGGGATAACCAGAAGGGAATGGCTTTGATATGAGGATCACATGTGTTCATGGAGTGTTAATGCTTTGCTCCGGTGATCTATTAAAAGGAGCACCTTAATTGCCAGTAGTTCCCTAGAGGCCCCGCTGCAAATGGGCTGGCAGGACAAAAGATGTTGTGCAAGTTCTCATTGCGAGCACGTATGACTATATATGGAACACATGCCTAGCATTTTCTAGTACTTGGATGCTTTATCTTATTTATCTGCAATTGCCCTATGTTCTGATTGCTATGTGAATTGTTTTGTCCATGCAACGCCCGTCCATCCATCCCTATGCCTACCGCACTCGAATCTCACTGTTTACTGCTTTTGTTACTACTACCTTTACTTTACTACTGCTGTTACTTTACTATTCCTACTACAAAACTGTTGCTACTGATAAACTGCTATGAGCAAGATTGTTTCCAGGTGCAGCTGAAATGACAACTTAGTTGTTAAGGCTTATAAATATTCTTTGGCTCCCCTTGTGTCGAATCAATAAATTGGGTTTCACTTCCCTCGAAAATACTGCAATACACCCCTATACTTGTGGGTCATCATCGACTGAAACTCATTCGAAACATTGACCTGACGAACTTTTGGTCAATGTATTCTTCATATAAAGTTGTCGACTGATGATTTCACAATTTATGACTTGAGTCTTTGCTCGAGTATACGACTCAAACACTCGAGGGACACTCCCATAGGGAGCATTGGTCACGAACCCTATAAACATATTTTGTCCATTGTATCGACTGTATCTAGAATGTCGACTAACAACTATAGGACTTAGGACTTGAGTATTTGTTCAAGTCTATGACTTGACTAAACACTCGGGGGCTACTCCAATAGGTAGTGTTGGTTGCACACCCTATAAAAACAAAGGCATACTATTTTTCCATTGCGTCGACTTCATCCACAATGTTTACTCCGTACCTTCAAGAAATCGAAGTACTTGGCGGGTTCACCTATTACACACCTCATAGCAATCTCGAGTATAGAGATCACATGTCCTCGACTACCCAGATTGCATCTGCTGCAAGAATATATATGGTTGTTGCGTCCCCAACGCAAAGATAAACCCTACAGATCTAATCTGTTGGCCTGGCAACCACATTAGTTGTGTTCTACCAGATAAATATCATGCCTACGATGTGAAGAAAATCCCGACGGACGCGTTGGGTATACACTTGTCGATTGAAATTCGACTCAGTAAGTCCTCTACGGAATAAGTTGAATTTCTCCATCCTATACTAGATTCGAGTCCGCAAACTCGAGTTTGAGTACGTAGCGTTGTTTTTTCCTAGAGCAATTAACTGGTCCCGATCCGTCGAGAGTATCAGGCGTGTTTATTAACATCCCTATAAACTTTTAAGAAACACTCACAGAATATACAATTGATTGACCTGATGTACTTCCAGATCAGTACCATCACCCTACAAAATTGTTGACTTCAACTAAGCGATACAAAACGTGTGACTTCTAATTATCCACTTGAATCTAGACACTCAGAGTCTACTAACATAGGTATGCCCAATGGACACACGACTATAGCCTACCACGTGACGATCTGCTAAGGATCCATGAAGCCCTCTACAACTTGGAATATGGGAATCCCTTAAGGACATTAACTCCTTTACGTGCAAGACAAGAACAAGACTAGAGATAGGAAATTACTAGGGTTACGCCCTCAATTTGTAACCAACTTGGTATGGTACCCGGGACCTAGCCTCCCCGTACAAGGGCTAGGAGGGTCCACCAAGGAGGACACCTCGCTTTTACGCAGAACACTCATAGGATACTCCAGATCCAATCTACACAACCACAACCATCTCGGTGACTTGTAACTTTCATCATCAATCAAGAACATACCATCAGGAGTAGGGTTTTCCCTCTGGGGGCTGAACCTGGGTAAATTATGCCCCCTTGTTTGTCTGTTTGTCGACGAAGTCACCAGCGCACACCTTTTTCCTGAAAACCCAAGTCCATAAAGTATGGGCATTTCCGTAAAGACCCACATCAGTACCATAGAACTTTAGGAATCCCATCGTTTAAAATTTCTAGCTTTTCCTTTTGTTCTAAAGGGGTCTGAGGCTATAATCAAAATGTAGGAACTCAAAAACTTAAAATTTCCCAAAAAGTTACAAACCCGCCACTAATATATTATGAAAGAAGTACTTAGAAAGTGTAGACACAAAGAAAATCAGGAGTAAATAACAACGCTAGATTATTTTGGCTCAAACTGCTATCCATGTCGTCCCAATTCTTTTCGGCCATGGGATGGACTCTCAAAAGGACATGCAACAACGTCGCAATTGAGCCCTACTATCCCATGAAGCGGGCCCCGCTGCAGGCCAGTGCAAAAGATTCTAGACCGTTGTTGGGTGTCGCGCGGGTTGTCGTACCCCGCATCGCCGGATGGTGGGCCATGCGCGTGTCATGGACCCGCCATCAGCGTACGTGGGCAAGATCATGCTCTATGAGAGGCATTCTTGGTACGTTATGCCTCCTCACTCGCCGGGTTGCGGGGCCTGCCGATAGCCGACGTGGTGTCGTGGTCCCATGTGGGCTGCAGTTTCTCACAGACATGGGGCCCACACATAGTTGACGTGGTGCATCGAGCCTATGCCGGACGCGGTTTCTCTCAGTCATGGGGTCCATCGAAAGACGACGTGCCACCGTGAACCCAGGCCAGACATGTTTTTTCGCGGATGTGGGGCCTGACTAGAGTAGACATGGTGTCGTAATCCAATGCCATCCACAATTTCTTATGGACGTGGGGTCGTCTAGAGGCGACATGGCGATGTAATCCCTTGCCATCTCTCACTGTAGACATTAGACGACGCGTATTCTCACAGGCGGAGACACGATCTAGCACCGTAGATCGTAGATGTCAATGGGTCATCGCGGTAATATCGTACTGTGGGTCCCATCCATAGCCGAGTTGGTAGCTTTAGATCGTACATGTATGCGGGTTCTCACATCGACAATGTGCGACATCTTCTAGCTGGCAGCGTTATCTCTTGTTGTATTTGGGTTCTCGCAGTGAGGTCGTGTGTAGCCTATAGAAGTCCTCTTCTTCTTCATGGTTTCTTGAGTCACATTTGCTTCTCCCTCCCCTCTGTACATCTTGCCTTTCCTGAATGACATCCTAGAAGATACACCACCGTCCACCGATTGCCGTATATCTTCCTTCAATGTTCGTCCTCATGCTCGGTGTCTTCTCGGTCTCCGATTCAACCTGCATGGTATGTTTTTATGCTTCCTTCGCATTTATTAGTTTATTTTTTTTTGTCTTCCACTATTTCATGTGATTTCTTCCTAACATTTCTTTTGCACGACTTTCGCACAGGCATGTCCGTGGAACGAGTTCCATCCTGCCAGGAGGAGGAGAAGGAGACTCATGACGACAAACGTACACGGCTCCGGCTCGACATGGATCAAAACGTATCGGATCTTGGCGGCCTCTTAGCGCCCCGCACCGTCGCCACCACTCTGTATAGGAAAGCCCCAAAGCTTGAAGATATGAAGCCACTGTTGGCTGGTGCGTTTTCTTCTGCCCCATGCTCCATGTCGCGCTCGCATGTGATGGAGGAAGCGTGTTCGCCCCCATGGTACATGGAAGGTGACGTCGACAACGAGGAGTACGATCTTGAAGACCTAGACTTTTTCGATAGGGTACTCAAGTGTCTTGAGGGTTAGGATGGCCACGCGTAGTCGTGCCTTGCTTAGTTCTTAGTAGTAGATAGGTGTAGGCGTTTATGTTTTCTGTACGACTGAAAACTGTAAGTTCTATGCGGTGACGATAAATAAAATACCATCATCTTATCGTGTTTGTCTCTTGCTGTATGTTATTCATATTTTTGAAACATGTAAGTTTATATGGCTACTGAATTAAAATGTGGCCGAGAGTCTTCGCGTTTATTTTTTGCTATCAAATCTTGCTCCTTTAGTACTCTTTGCGTCTATCTTCTGCTGTTGAATCTACTTCTTGTTAGGGCTCGCCTATGACGGTGGAAACGTGTACACCTCCATGGAACACGAAAGATGGCATCGGCGAAGAGGAGTACGGCTACGAAGATCTAGAATTTTTTGATAGCCTTCTCAAGAATCTCTAGGATTAGGATGGCCACGCGTCGTCGTTGATTCCTCCTCATAAAAATTCCGTGAGTTCACGATGAACAGAAATATCATCATGTTACCGTGTTTATCTCTCGTTGTATGTTAACTATATTATCGAAACCAGTAAATTTAGTCGTCCGCTGAATCTAAATGCCGTCACGTGTCCGTGTTTATCTTTTGTTGTAAAATCTTACTCTTTTCATACTCTTTGCATCTGTCTCCTACTATAAGATCGTGTTACCTATGCCTTACTTAGAGTGCGTTCGAAAAAATTAAGATCTTCGGTTTGGGGTATGCACATCGAGTACACGAAGTTTTTTTAGACATGTATGCACGTCTATACTTGTTTCTGTTGCGTGTCCAAGATATAGCTCGTGTGTAATAAGATATTCGAAAAGTTGCGCACTCACGGTTTGCACTCAGGGCCGAATACCGTAACGTTCGATTTGAGATACAAAGATTGGTTCGTAGGTCGTGTCGTGGTATCGAACGTGTGCGAGACTGGAGCTTATATATTTATACTTGTTTTTTCGGGCGTAAGGTCCTGTATGACGAACGTGTGTGAGACTGCCTCTTATATTTTTGTACGTGTACCCGTTGTATTACGTTCTGGTTGACGGTTTCAAACGATTTGGTCATCAACTATTTTTTCATCGACGCGTTTACCATGTTTTACTTCTCATTTTGGTGGTTTCATTTTTTCTCTTTCAGGTAGATGTAGCGATCATATCATAAAGCCGCCCCCCGGGACGCAAAGAGGAGTCTAGTAGATCAGAAATAGGAAGTCTTGTTTGTATTCTCCCAAAATTATATAAAATAGTTAGTTTTGTACAAACTTAAGAAGAATAAACATGATAGTGATTTGTATGTTTCGAACGATACATGAAGAATTCCTCTTACGAGAATCTTGTCATCCCCCCCCCCCCCAGAAAATATTTTCATTAAAGACTCCTATGTTACTCCTTTATTCGAGATATGGTCTAAACTTTTTTGTACCGAAACAACTGATTTTGGAACCTCAAATGACTATTTAATGTCATCGTCATGTATTTAACCCCTAGTCCATTAGAAATATCACCCCACTCTGACCACCCATATTTCCGGCCTTACCTTAGCACCTTCAATTTATATATTGATATCTCCTATATATTTGTTCCACTACATTTCCCATTTTTTGTCTTGTTCCTTATCTCTAGGACTTCATCATCTTGTATGTCACTCCTCATCTTCAAACTTGTTATATTGTTCACTGTTGTGTTACACCTCCACTTGGGACTGAGAATTTCGTTGAGTGCAAAAATATAAACCTAAAATGGTGACAACCTATTAGTATAATGTTCTTATGTTTTCGAAAAAAGTAGGGCATGGTGTATCTAGTCTCACACTCAACACAGAATTTTAGGATGTGTCCAAAATAGTTATATAAGAAACTCTAAAAGGTTTTCAAATGTCAATAAGTAATACATTTGAGAGGGACAAAAAATCCAATATAAAATATGTAAGGACATAATTAAACTTGCATGCAACTAATGTTTCTAAGCAAAACTGTTCTAGAAAATCGTAAAATTTTAGAGATAAAACTGATTTTTTTTATATATCTTACTTAGACATATTATTTAATACGACAACCCCACTTTAATTAAGACAACATGAGTCTAATAACATGATAAATAGAAGATTTAATGATGTTTATTGAATTGCATCAAGGTACTATATAATGACAAGAGACAGAGACTTGAAACATCGTAAGTCTTAAAAGGATACCCTATGATGTAGCTCTAATAACAACTCAGAATGTATATTTATTTAGGTGCTAAGCTTAGCGGTGATGCTAAACCTTTTGATTTTAGCACATACACTTACGTCCCTTAGTACCCGTGCTTATTGGTTGATTCCCTTTTATCTTCTTAGTATCTAGGGCGTAAATACTTTAAGGAATCTTGGACCTTCTTTGGTCTATGTATAACTATTCCTAAGAATATTATCATGATATGTGTTTTATACATACAGTAATGGATTTTCAAACTCCCATGTAAGTGCAACCTCTATATGTATGTTTAGGTTTTCATTGAGGTGCTTGCTCGCCCACTCTCTTCACTTCAAAGAATTTTCTCCTTACCTTTTTCTACAAAACACATAATATAAAATAAATTACATGTCAACCACAATGCATAGAGTTTGTTTTTGAAATTTTGCTTCATTAGTGTTAAGAGTGTGAAGGTCCATTAAAGTTACTCGTATAAGTCAGTGGTTGACAATAAGAATATATTCGCATGATTTGTGTAACATATTATGTTAGGTCCTATTGAGTAATTCTAGCAACTCATTTATAAGTCAACAAGCTCATTCAATGGTGCTAACAAAAGTCCATGACGCATATGCCTATTAACAATCCGTTGGCATCAAAGCTAAAGTTTCACGACGTGTGCGATTTTGACATTAACCCTAGTTGTTAAGTTCACAATAATAATTAAGTGATGGTAATCCATAGATTTCAAATTACTATCACATGGTAAAAATTACAACATTTATAACAAATAAAGTTGCATAACTTCACCAAACTACTTTCATTATTCTGAAATATGAGTATGGAATATAGAATTAAATTCTCAACAATCTAGGTGTGTTGGGTTTGTGTCCAAAATTTCTCCTACCAAAACTCTACTACTGATTGTTGGACTTTGTTTCGATTTTTGGCATCTTTTCATATGTTCATTCCCCTTGCCCACTCAAGTTTCTTGAGTCATTGTCGAAACCATTTTTTCTGAAATATAAATTCATTTCAACAATTAGTAGGGCTAAAGATAACTGAAAGTATGCATAAGAGGGTTCACTCTAAAGCTCAAGATGATGGGTAAATACTCGCGTGCATGTGTATCCTCGGGCCTAAATGTGGACCGAAAGAGGGATGCGATTTACTTTTTTATTTCGAATCCCATTAACCGAGCATTGAACTCAGGACCTCTTAGTTCTAACACCAAGTAGCATCAAACATCAAACGGCCAGTTCACCAAAAAGTTCAGGTAGTTAGGGAAATACTATCATTGCATTTAGATTTCAAGAACAATACTGCACAACTCTTGGACTGATTTGATGAAAGAAGATAACTTCACCCTCTTAGGGACTTCTTGTTTGGTAGGATTCTTTTTTCCCAGAGCACACCTAAGCGTGCCTTAGCTTTATAGAAGGCAGAAAAATCATTTACAAGAAACTGGTCAAACTTGCAAACAAGTTTGTCAGGGACACCCCACACATCACTCACTAAGGCTGACTACTCACAACATAAACATCGACACTAGATTTATCCCTAATCCAAGACCTAAACTCCCCGACTATGCTAGATACCAAATCTATCGCCGAGAGTCCGCAGTTTGCTAGGACTCTAAAAACACATGAAAATAAAAACACATGATTGCAATGTCATGCCCGCTCCAGTCCTACATGCTTTCATATCACGAAAGTTTGTTTAATTCCAAGTGATATTACAAATAAGTTTGATTCAATGATAGATTTCCAATAAAATAAAGTGCAACAGAATTCGCTAGAAAACAATGCTATGATTTTCATCAAGAAATCAAACAACCATTACATGAAAAATTATAAAGATTTGAATCCTCCAAAGGAACACCATAGGAATTTTAGAGGATTTAATTCCTTAGAGTCTGTTCCTATAGAAATCCACTCTCTTATGCAATTTCATAGAAAACTTACTCTTAGGCCCGACATAATGGATTTTCCCCTTTGTTTCTATGATAAAGATGGCATACACACAATCAGTTAGAAAATTTATTCCTAGAATGCAACCAAACATTATGTAATACACATTGATGTGTTCTTGGTTGCATGCACTAGTGGAAGAGGAAACCAAAAGGTATAGGGGTACATGCGAGCTAGTGGAATACAAACCAAACCATATTTCAGACTGTTCGGCTTCAGTTTCTGCCAGACCGTTGGCCTCCCGTAGTGTTTATAAAAGAGGTTGATCCTCGTTCCAAAGAGATACACCGCACACAAATAACACCTGAGATTGGCTCGTTCAACAACATTGCACGCACGCCCATGACTTCTCCATCTCGTCTCCCGACATGCATCGAGAGACGAGGAAGTAGGCCTATGACACTACAGGTAGACAATTACTTCTCCAACGACGACCACTTCCCCGATATTGACAACCTCTTCTTCGACATGGTTGATATCGATAAACAAGTCTTGTTTCTCCGCATCATCTGTGTTCTTGTCTTATTTGTTCGAGATCATGTTAGAACTATTGCTATTCGCAATCAACTTGGACACGCACCTTTGTCTTTACTACTAGTTCACACGACTAATTTAATCTCTAATTTTATGGTCATGATTTATCCATTGTTTTCATGGATTAAATCTTGTAGAAAACTGCTCATATATTCAACATCTAAAACTCCAAAATATAGAGATAATTTAATATAATCCATACAATACCATTATAAAACTTTTCTACAAAGTGATTGTGGACATGCGTATATATAAATTAGCTAGTCAAAACATAGCCTAAAACGTACATTTTGGACTTCTGAAAAATACCGTACAGATAGGCTAGAAAACCAATGTAAACTTGTCTTTGTTAATTTTCGTCAAGATATGTGACCATTTTCTTTATGTGAAAAAATCACAATAATTTAGCACGCTTGAGTTTTTTTGCAGGTAATACATGTTTCATTTATATAATAAAGATCAAGTTACAAGCCACGTACATATTGACCCGATAGAACTGAAAAAATAGGAAAACAATAGCTTTCACAAGAGGATTCCTCGGCCAAAAAAGAAAATTATAATCCTGACCGAAAAAAACCCTTGAGCAAAAACCTAATGCCTCAACACCGTAGTGGTCACCCAAGAAAAAGTGGACATGTCACCTCTTCACCCGAGCTCAACGCGGCTCCATCGCTGATCTGTAGCTTTACAGACCTCCGGGATAGCTTGCCAAAGGCAAAGCCATTCCCGTTGAAAGAACCAAGCCGCGACAACATCCCGGACATGCCATCGAACTCCAAATCTAGCACCCCCCGCACGATGACCTCTGAGGAGGAAACCAAATCCAACAACCTTCAACTATGAACCCATCACAAGATTCACCATCTTCCATATGTCACCAATGCAGACTACCGTCTACACACAATCCCGAAGAACCTCCCGAGCTCTACTCCCACCAGGAGCGAGCGCCATCCCGGCGATGGAGCCTGAGGACACAAGTACACCACAAGGAAGTCGTCGCCGCCATGCCATCCCTTCTTGGACAGACTACGATCCAGATCCATCGTCGGCGACAAAGTAGAGCACCACATCGGAGAAAGAACTAGAACACCTTTATTCATCATTGTCGTGGCCTTTGATAGAGCCAAAACATAGAGCGAATGAAAAACCTAAACTACAGAGGCCCTTACCCTAGAACTACACAAATCCACACACGCGAGATCCAGCGACCCCCCTCACAACTGACAACCAGGGGGTCGTCAGTGGAGGAGAGACAACGGAGACCGACATCGAAGGTAGGAGCCCTAGGCAAGGATATCACTTTTCTCTCCTCTCCTAGTGGCACTGAGGGGAAAAGATGGGTTGGTTAGAAGTGAATTACAACCCGTTTGAGCTTACTCGGGAGGCATCACGCCCCGCGAGGTGACGGGGATGAACCCTACTCTCAGCACCGTCGGGCCCCTCTCCTCCGCCCCTTCCTCCCTCGCTGCCACCAGCGAGTGTGTCCGGTCGAAACCCGGTTGGCACTGGTAACGGCGAAGTCTTCTCGTCCTCTCGTGCGGTGGCGTGGTCACGGGGCCGCACTCCGGGCTAGATCTTGGCTCTTCTAGTGGGAGCCATGGCAGCGGTGCCCGGCCTCGGTCTGGTGGCGGCTTGATGGGCGACGGGTTGGTGGTGCGCGTTTGGGCAACTAGGCGGGGCGGGCCATGGGCAAAAACAGCAGCGGGTCCTTGACGGTGGTGACCTGAACTGGGCATGGTGGCAACATGGCGCGACGACAGTTCAATGACGACGACGGTGGGGGCCTACAACAAAGGCTAGTGATGGATGCCATGGCAGGGCTATTTGGCCCAGATCTAGGCCCATGTGGGCTCAATATGGGCTCAATGGGCCTCAGCTTGTGTGTCCGCCGGATTCCTATCTATAGGGTGGCGGCGGTGACCTTGGCGCTGCAGCGCGACGACGGAGCTAGTCGTGCCTGATCTAGGGCCAGTAGGCCTGATCCGGGGCCTGACCAGCACCGCTATTGCGTCCGGTCGGTGACCGCCTTGGTGGTGGAGGATGGGATCTCCTCCTATTGGCGATGGCTATTGCCCACATGGTATGGATCTGCTGTTGACTTACCTCGTCCGACTAGATGGTCTCGCGAGGCGTTGTTGTCACTACCTAGGATCGAGGTCATGGACGCCGGGGTGGCGACTCTAGAAGGTGGACCGTGCGGGCGACTCTTCGGTGAGCGATGTGGCGGTGGTGATGGTCTTTCTCTTTGGTCGTGTGGATGGCGAGCAGTGGATGGCGCGGTGTTGGCGGCGCTTTGGCAAAGACAACTCCCTTATCATGGTATGGAGGCTAGACTTGGAGGCAGTGGGCGGGACGACATACAGGTGTGATGTGCAGGCTTTTCAGTGCGAAAGCGCATCACTTTGGTGCTGTCAGCGGCAATGCCCGCAGTATTATGATCCTCGTGGGGGAAAGTGGTTACCTGCGCCATGCTAGGGTTCCGGATGAAAACCCTTGACTGTTGGTCTCGACGATGGTGACGCAACATGCCATTACCATCCTAGGGCGTCGTCATGGAGCTTCGGTATCCCTCGGTTGCGCTCCAGTGCTTTCAGTGCAAGTTCTGTGATCCTTGTTATTTCTTATTTATCTTTGATTTGGTTTGTAAGAGGTTTCTCGTCACCTTGTAGGTCTGGCTGTTTATGGCTTTACTTATAAATCGGGGCGATAGCCTATTTGAAGGAGCTTTTTTGCATGGAATTTCAGGGCTTTATTCAAGCAGCTAGAGCTCCATCCCGATCAGCCAATAGACTTGATACAAGGAAGCTAGAAGGTAGTTCCATCAAACAACTTGTGACCTCCAACGTGCAAGCATGCTTGGCACAGAGGTGGGCAAGTATGTTAGATGATCGAGGTACATGTGGGATTACAAAAGAATCAAAAGAAGAAGATAGCCCTTCAATTTCTAGTAGAATCGGTGCAATCACTCCGCGAGAACCCAAGCGCGAGTCCCAGAGATCTACAACCTCTTTGCAATCTGTTTCGAGAACCACTCGCGAGAAACCACAGAGCTTCGCGAAGATCACCCCATCCCTTAACGCCATTGCCTCAGCAATCATCGGGTCCGTTATTCCAGGATACGGCTTGCTCCACGCTCCAATGAAGCCGGAAGGATCTCTATCAACACCTCCCGCTCCAACTTTCCTTGCTTCAGAAGCTATACCAGCATCTATATTAATTTTGATCCAACCACTCTCGGGCGATCTCCAACCGTGCCCGGGGAGGATAGTGGCAATCTGTTTTGGCACCTCCAGCAAGGCCAATGTATCTCTAATTCTCTGCACAGAACTAGAAGGATTCAATCCCTCCCGATCATGCGTCATGTTGTTGCGCGAAGTCCAAATCACCCACATGACAGTGATGATTATCGCCTTGTCCGCATCAGGAACAATAGGATCACATAAAATATTCCTAGACCAGGTAGAAGGATGCAACTCCGGTACTTTGATCTGGAGCCACCCCTTCGCCTTCACCCAGAATCTTTTTGCATGCGAGCAGTATAGTAGGGCATGCATTAAATCTTCATCTGCTGAACGGCAGATTTTGCATTGAGCAAGCGTGGCGATATGTCGGTGTTGTAGTTTCTGTGCAACTGGCAAAATACCACGGAGAACACGCCACCAGAACACACAAACTTTTGGCACCACCTGCACCTTCCACAGTCTCGACCATAACTCAGTATCAGAGATTAATGTGCCCGTAACCGTCCCTTCCACTAGAGTGAGCTGCTCGTTACGCATCATGAGAGCGCGGTACACTGATTTCACCGAGTATGATCCTGCCTTCTCCAAGTTCCATGCCCATGAATCTTCACCCCCACAAGACGCAAGAGGAATATTTAAAATCGTGTCTGCCTCAGGTGCAGTAAAATTTCTCCTCACGATGTTAGTTTTACATGACCAATTATCCTTGTCAATGAGGTCCGCCACTAGGTTAAGATCATCATCTCCAATTTGCCTAGATGTCATCATTGATATCATCCCTGGGATCCACTTATCATTCCATATGGATACTGATAGGCCATCCCCAATGCGTTTCAGCAGGCCTTCTGTCAATGCTTCTCGACCTGCAACAACAACACGCCAAGTCGCAAAAGAATTACGAGATACAGTCGCTTGCAAAAAGTCATCCTCTAGAAAATACTTTGATTTGAGTACTCTGCAACAAAGAGACTCAGGTTGAGTCACGAACCTCCACCCATGTTTTCCAAGGAGAGCCAAATTGAAGTTCTCCAAATCTCTAAAACCCATTCCTCCCTGGCATTTGGGTTTTACAAGAGAGTCCCAGGCTAACCAGTGCAGTGAACGTCAATCTAGAGAGCTGCTCCACCAATAGCGAGCTTTATATGAGGCAATCATCTTACAAACCTTCTTTGTCAGTCTAAAGCAAGACATGCTATATGTAGAGATTGCTTGGATCACAGCCTTCAAAAAAACCTCTCTACCCGCACATGAAACCATCCTTTCTGATCCATCGTGAAGCTTACTGTGAATTATTTCCCTGATGTGATCGAAAGTTCCACTAGTGATACGACCCACAGCTGTAGAAAGCCCTAGATATCTCTCACTGAAGGCCTCAACATCAATACCAGAAGGAGCTTCAACAACTGCTGGGTAGGAAGCTAGGTATTTGGGCTGAAATAAATACAACTCTTCTCCATGTTCACACGTTGCCCCGAGCAGTCTTCATAAATTTGTAGGGTCTTGATGACTGCAAGTGCACATATTGTTTGTAGCTAGTTTCGAAATAAAGATATCGATCCCACTGGGAGCATGAGTCTGAAGTCTAATAATTCTTGAGATAAATATTACGATAGAAATGCTAGATAAAATTCTAAGTAACAAGATAAGATGCGAGTAATGTGTAAAAAGGTGTTTTGGGGTTTTGGGTATAAGAGCAATAATAAAGTAAAACAAAGTAACTTAATACAGAAAGTAAGTATCGCGTATGTAAAGAAAGATTAGAACTGCAGTAGGGAAAAAGTGTTCTCAGGGAGTAGCGGATACACCACTAGTATTGTAAAGATCTAAGATAAAGATTATCATCATGAACTTTCTCAACTGTGTATGTGTGGGAGGAACTCCGAATATGGACGAATAGGCAACAACCGCTGCTCAGATCATCCTCATAACCACAGCAGTCAGCAATCAACATCAATCGCATTACTGCGCTATTAAGGGACGTAATCCCGTAGGATGTATCTCATGGCATGGATAGTGTTCCGTGAGTTTCCTTGATTTCCCAATTTGATACGTAAGGATTGCTAACAGCTTTATAGTCACTGTAAGTGCTAGCACGCCTCCGTCTACCAACAGTAGTTCCCTCCATCAAGTTCCCACAAGAGGCAAATATTGAGAGGTCGACTTCTCTCAACATCAAGATGTAGAGAATCTAACACATGGTCACAACAATGAATATCATAATAGACTTTATCTTATTTCAATCTCATACTAGGGTTTCTCCATCTCCCCAAGAATTAATGATCTACTCAGACATGGAGGCAATCAACATCATGGCAATAGTAATGGAAACAAACATAGATGAACAGTACTTGTATAAATCCACAACGAGTATAGGAATTACAAAAAGATCTAGACAAGATGTAGATGAGATGGATGAAGATGGTGGTGATGTAGCAGTGGATGATGAAGATCGATGCCTTAGCCTCCCGGATCTGCGCAGGGTGAAGATGGATCCCCGGCGGATGAGTTCCCCCTCTAGATGCCTTCCGAAGATGAGGTTTCTGCGATTTATGGGTGTTCTGTATGTCATCTCCTCGAAAAAATTGCACGGTGTGAAACTATCTGACGAGGCGGAGGCGGCACCAGCTATACGGTCGGAGCTATACGGGCGAAGAAAATTCTCCCGCCGTATAGTTGGTCGTTATGCTCTCTGCCTCCTTTGTTCGCTTCTGGTTTTCTTCTGGTATTATTAATATTTCCCAAATAAGCGATTTACGTTGTTTTGACTCCTTTTATCCATAGTACAACTGCTTCAATAATTGTATCCATTAGATCCATCATCTGTCCTAATCCTGGTGAAAACAGACATAAAATATGCGCGCGAACACCATAAAATACCAAAATCCTACATATACAATGCAAAATAATAATGTAAAACATGATGCAAATATGCACTCATCCACTTCCCGTAGCTTAGACTCTTGCTTGTCCCGAGCAAGATTTTAGCTTAATGGATGTGATCCTCATATTCATGAAGCTGAGTCGATAAAATAAATGAGGCAATTGCAGCATGTGTTTATCATGTACGATACAGGGGAATAAGTTCATGAATAGTACCTTACTCGAACCATCTGAATAGTATTGGAAGGCTTCCACACCTTAGTTACAAATAGTTCATAAAAGATGAATCTCAACATAATGTAAAAGGCTCCGGTTCAACTAAATGAGTTAACGAGGTAGTCCCAAGTGTTTTAGAATCAACATATTCACTTGGGATTCAAAATCTCAAAACTGTCCCTTTGTCATACTACAATACAGTGGCATATGCCTATTTGCTCTTTGCACATTCGTTTTTCTTTTCTTTTCTTTGGCATATATGCTCACACTTTTGTTTTAAGTGTTGTGCAAAGGAGCTAGCCATATATTCCACTTCATGTAGGAATTCAAAGTTCAACCATCTCAATTATCAAATTCCAACGAACTCAATTATCAAATTCCAACTATATATGAAGCATTCTTTATGACTTGAGATTCTACCATGACTTGTTCTCACTCTATTTAGATATCACTTCATTTTCCTTTGTTCAAGGTTTTCTTTTTCAACTTAGTTGTATAGATAATTTTTATTTTGTGAATCAAACCGTAAACTTACAGAATATTGACCAAATTATCTTTATGTGTTCCATTAATACCAATGGTGTGGAAGACTC
The DNA here is from genome assembly GCA_916181665.1 of Avena sativa. Taxonomy (NCBI): domain Eukaryota; kingdom Viridiplantae; phylum Streptophyta; class Magnoliopsida; order Poales; family Poaceae; genus Avena; species Avena sativa. The sequence continues at coordinate 694,911,898 of OV702289.1, forward strand.
CTATTGCTATCATCAAGTGCAAGTAAAATCATACTCAAGCCATTCGTATATCCATAAAGCAAACACAAACTCAATATTTCTCCATATATAATAATAAACTCGGAATTCCATAAAAGGGATCGACTATTCTTGAAGGGAATTCTAATAATGGAAACTTTATTTCTAGTTTGAACTAATGCAAGAATAATAAAACTTATAAGATAGATTACAAGGCCTTAAAGATCTCCCCAAGCTTGGAACCAAGCCAGGTGGGATCAAATAATCCCTTGCGATTATTTGATACCGTGATTATTGTAGATCACTAGGGTGCCATGGCATATAGCACTGTGGTACGTAGCTTCTTGTTGGTCTCCTGCAGAGCAGTTATGCGGCTGTAGCACCTGCGTAGATCAGATTGCAGAGTATTCTCTCTATCAGCGAGCTTGGTCACCAATGGAAGGAGGTCTTCCTTCTTCTCCATCTCATTGAGACAGTGATGGACTTTGACGCGATGGAGTAGCTCCTACTTCTGATATATCTCCAGTACCCGCACGCGGTCCTTGGTCCTAGGGACAGCTTCTTCTTCATCATCAATAATTGATGGATCAGGGAAGTGGAAACCGTACCTCCACTCCTCTTGAGGTTTAACCTTCATACGAGCGCTAATGGTTAGCCTCACACTACAAGGTATGTGTGATACGTCCAAAACGTATCTACTTTCCCGAACACTTTTGCTATTATTTTTCCTCTAAACTTGTGTGATTTGGATGCAACTAACGTGGACTGACGCTGTTTTCAGCAGAATTTCCCTGGTGTCTACTTTTTGTGCAGAAAATCAACTTTTAGGAAAAATCCCGGAAAATATGCCGAAAATCCTATTTCACCAGAAGACTCCAGGAGCCAGAATACGAGACGGAGGGGGGCTGGGCCCAGGCCACACCACCTGGCCGCGCCAGGGGGTGGTCTGGCCGCCCCAGACTCCCCCTCGGTCTCCCTCTTCGCCTATAAGTTGCCTTCTGACCTAAAAACTCAGGGGGTTCGACGCTTTTTCAGAAGGAGTTCCGCTCCGCCGCCACCACCAGATTCCACGAAACAGCACAAGAAACTCCATTCTGGCACCTTGCCGGGATGGGGAATTGGAGGAGATCATCGCCATCGCTTCTCCATCGACCATCCATGTTTCCCCCATCTATGAGTGAGTAATCCCCCGCTGTAGGCTATGAGGATGGTAGGGATTGGATGAGATTGTTCATGTAATGGCATCAGATTGTTAGGGCATGGTGCCTAGTATCTTCTATTAGTGCTTTATGACTTTGTTATGACTTGTTATGCTTAATGCTTGTCACTAGGGCCCGAGTGCCATGATTTCAGATCTGAACATGTTATTGATTCATTATGATAGTATTGTTTATGGTCTTATCTACAAGTTGTATACACACGTTGTTGTCTGGAACCAATGGCCCCGAAGTGACAGAAATCAGGATAACCGGAGGGAATGGCTTTGATGTGAGGATCACATGTGTTCACGGAGTGTTAATGCTTTGCTCTGGTGCTCTATTAAAAGGAGCACCTTAATTGCTAGTAGTTCCCTTGAGGCCCCGCTGCAAACGGGCTGGCAGGACAAAATATGTTGTGCAAGTTCTCATTGCGAGCACGTATGACTATATATGGAACACATGCCTAGGATTATCTAGTACTTGGATGCTTTATCTTATTTATCTGCAATTGCCCTATGTTCTAATTGCTATGTGAATTGCCTGTCCATGCAACGCCCGTTCATCCATCTCTATGCCTACCGCACTCGAATCCTATTGTTTACTGCTATTATTACTACTGTCTTTACTTTACTGCTGCTGCTGCTACTTTTCTATTCCTATTATAAAACTGTTGCTACTGATAAACTGTTGTGAATAAGATTGTTTCCAGGTGCAGCTGAATTGACAACTCGGTTGTTAAGGCTTATAAATATTCTTTGACTCCCCTTGTGTCGAATCAATAAATTGGGTTTCACTTCCCTCGAAAATACTGTGATACACCCCATATACTTGTGGGTCATCAATGTGCTAACTGGTGACCCCAAATATTGGTCACTGAAAGGTCATAGTAATCCATCTATGACCTTTCTATGACCAAAAGCAGTTGGTCACATAGCGAGGGTCACTATAGACAACTAACGACCTTTTTTTTGAATTGGTCATGGACAGTTATGACCAAAATAGATGGTCATAGAGTTTATGACCAAAATTTTGGTCATGGACAATCTGGCATGCCCATGTAAGCAATTTGACGTGGCAGATTTCTATGACCAATTGGTTGGTCGTAGATAAGATTTAGCCCGGTCGGGTTCAGCCTTCCAAATGGGCCAAGTCCAACAATTCTGGACTTCTTTTTAGTCTTTTTATTGTGCATTTTTTAGGCCTTTGACTGTTTATAGTCAGTTTCATTTTTGGGCTTTGGCCCCTTATAGTTAGTTTCGTTTTTGGGCTTTGGCCTTTTATATTCAGTTTTGTTTTTGGGCTTCGGCCATTTATAGTCCATTTCTTTTTTGTTCTGTTCTTTTCCAAATTTCACACAGTTGTGATCCAACGTTGCCAGGGCCGATGCCATTTTACAATCCAGTCACTATATAACCAATACAGGGCCAAAAGCATTTTCAACAGGAATGTACATCCATATTAGGCCAGATATTTCAAATAATATAATGTACATAGATAAAGCGCTTTCTACTACGAGAAAGCTACCTGAATAAGACAAAGTTACATGCCCGCACAGTAACAGATTTAGAACAACTCTAATTACAATTTAGATCCAACAACCTACATACAATATCAAACAGATACACAAGCACCAAAACATGGTGGCTCTATCAGCTTTGTCTCATATGAAATTGTTTTGGTAACAAGACCTGATCAACCTTGTTAACAAAAGGATTTCATTGAACAAAACAATGTTTTCACCGTGATTATCCCCGTTTACTTTTATTCTATCCATTTTAGTTTTTGCTTTGGTTTAGTTCTTTTTTTTGTTGTTAGTTGTTTGCATGTGAGAGTGTCTTAGAACTTCTGCAGTTCTAGCCTCGTTTTGTCATTGCATCATTCCAAAAAAAAATCTGTCTGTCAGAAAATCATTCTTCTATACCTGAAAAATATGCCCAAAAATAAAGTGTCTTGAAAAATTCCAGAAAATTCATATTAAATTTTTGCGTGAAAAAGGGGCAGAGGAGTGCCTGGGGGGTATCAGGGGGCCCCACCAGGCAGGCACACCACCTGGTGGTGCGGCCTGCCCTGGGTGGCACCATGCCATGGTGTGGGCCACCCTTGGCCCTCCACTAACTCTCTCACATGCCACTTTCTTCTCTCTCCCGAGTAAGCTCCAGTTCATTGCTCAAAATCGCGTTCTTGCTGTGCTTGCTCTCGATTTTTTCGATCTCCTTGCTCAGCCCATCTTTGTTGCTGAAATTTGGAGCACTTGTTCTCTGGTATGTGACTCCTCCCCTTGTCCAAGTAGATTTGTGTTTAGTGGATTATATCTTGAGTATTTTGCTGCTATAGGTGACAGGTTATGAGAGCTTGTAAGCTTGTTTGATGCTTAGAGATATAGTTTTGATGCATGTTTAGGCCTCTTACAAGTCCCTATGAGTAGAATCCTTCATTATATTTACTTTGCAATCACTTGTTTAATAGGTGTTTAAATTTCAGAATACCAAGAATGAACAACCATACCTTTGGAGAGATATTTGAGAGTGATGCACCTAGGAGGTCGAGGCCCTCAAGATGAGCCTCTTAGTTTAGGCCATCATACAACAAAGATCTCATTGCAACTTGTATTGGTAATGAAAGGGATGATGGGGATGCTCACCCATCTACTTTTCCTTGTTTTACTTTCTTACAAGCTGCAGGGATTCTTCATGATTTCTTGCTACTGATTGAGAGGGTTGGTTTGACCTCATATATGCAAGATGAGAGTGAGCAATACTCTATGCTCACTAAAACCTTTGTTGAGAGCTTCACGTTTACTAACACGTCCTATCAGTCAACTGTCTCTTTCAAAATTTATAATCTGCCCTTTACCATGCCATTGGAGAGATTTTGCAGTATTATAGGTGTAAGCATGACAGGGACCGTGAAGAAAATTCAAGGGCGACCCGCTGATTTGCTGGAGCTTTACCGAGGGGTGACCAATGATGATGACCGCGTGGCGCAACGCGGAAAGATAAGAAACACCCAACTCCCTGCTCTCAGATACTTCGCATATTATCTTGCTACTAGCATACTTGGTAGGGAGAACACAAGTAATATCTCCAACTATCATTTAGCCTTCCTTATTGCTACGCTTAACAATGATACTCGGTACAACCTTGGCTCGCTTATTGCTCGCCACCTAGCTGCTAGGGGGCCTATCTATGGGGGCATCATTGCCTCGCGTATGGTCAATGCATTAGGTCTTTTAGTGGACCCCAATGATACTGTACTGGCACCACAGAGGCTTGACCTTGTTGCTATGAAAACTCATCACTTTGTCACTGCTACTTCTGATTTGGACAGTCTAGTATATAGGATGTTGTTTACTGACGGGGATGAGAGGGAGATCCCTTTGCCGCAGTTTTCTTTGTTTAGTGTTCACAGGAGACCGTGGTCGCACTCCGAGGAGGAGGTGGACGAGCAGCTTCGCTTACTAGGCTTCAACGAGCAGCACCAGGAGGATGTACCCTCCTACGATCACTCCGCTCACTGCGAAGGGTCGTACTCGAGCTCGCACCAGGACGAGGGTACCTCCTCGTCATACTACGGTGACACGTCATCCTGGCCGGCTTGGGATTGATACCCACTTAGGACAAAAGCCTAAGCTTGGGGGGAGGTACGCTGACACCGCACTCATCTCCATATCATGTTGTGTCGGTACTTTGTATATTCATGTCTCATTCTCTTTTTAGTTTTTGTTCTTTCTTTGAATTTGCTTTCTAAAACACAAAAAGACCAAAACTATTTCTGTTGTTTCTCTTTGGTTTGTTTCTTCTTTTCGCCTTGGTTTGTTTTTCCTTTTTGCTTTGTTTGAACTATTCGAAAAAAACCAAAAATATTTTGCTTTGCTTGTTTTTCCTTTTGGTTCTTGTTTTAAAAATTCGAAAACAACAAAAATATTTGTCGTTCTTCTTTGGTTTTGTGAGTTTGCTATAGGGTTCAGCAGTCCTCAATGGATATTGGTTTCATGTTATTATTCAAGCCACACAAGTGAAGAGCAATAATGAGTATTAATGACAACTCGTGGTAAGAGGCTGGTAACGAACTCTATTAGTTTTCATTTTTGTACATATACTCATCATTGTGGGCATGTTTAGCCTGTTCGTGTAGGGTGTATGTTATCTTTGCATGCTTAGTAGTTCTTGCTTTCGTATGATTAGTTCCAGCATGCTAATAGTTTGTAGCATGTTCTACGGATGTTTTCTTGCATTACTCTATTCATAACTTGGTATGACACCGTGGTATCCTCCTCTGAATGTTTCATTTGAATTGACTTGGCACATGCTCACGCATGCATATGACTGAAATAATCAGTTAAGCCTCGATGAATTATTTTGCCTTGAGGATCTTGAATCACTTTCATGCCATGATTAGTCCTGTTTTGTTGCAAGCATGATTATGACAGCTTTTGCTCTCTCGTTTGTTGCTCCCTTACTATTGCTAGCCTTCACTTACGTTGAGTATGTTTTACTCATGTTTCCAACTCCCTTAAACCAAATATTGCCAAAGTGTCCACCATACCTACCTATTAGCATCATTTGCTATTTCCGTGCATATTCAATATGCCTTGTTTTCTTCCGAATAAAATGTTTGCTTGTTATGAGAAAGTTAGTTAGTAAAGCTCTCACGAACTTGATGGCACACCTTATTTTCTGTACTTAATAAACCTGAACCATTGTGACTGTCCATGAAAGTTATATGCTTGCAAATTATAGGCTGGGGATTAGCAGAACCGTGCTGTCACGGGGAACCATTTCAACACTTGTAAATATATACTCAGTTGATACCATGCTCTTTTGTTTGCGGATGTCGTCGGTGTGAAATAAAAGGGGAGCTTGTAAGTCCATGGAGTTATGTATGTGTGTTAGAGAAACGCCTGGGCCACTGGTCTAATCCATGCTGACATGGTGGAAACCTGCAGTGTAACCATAATGATATCTATGAAGCATTCTTCTTATAAAAAATAGAGAGATAGCTATTGATAAAAAGAAGAAAAAGATATTTTTGAAAAGAGGAAAGAGAGAAAAAAGCACCATTTTCCCATGGTAAATAAGAAGATTGCAGAGATACTCATTGTCTGCTTGCCTTGTCATTTTGATATGGGAATTCTTCCGTCTCATCGGACAAAGGGTACCCCGTTGGTGGTTCTCTATGATACGCACGTATTTACGATGACAAGAACTTACCGGTAACTAAAGTTGAGTAGCATGAGGAGCGGCCCTCGTACTCCAGGGACATGGGATTTTCAGTTTATAGTCTGTTGATGACCCACAAGTATAGGGGGTGTATCGCAGTATTTTTGATAAGTAAGAGTGTCGAACCCAACGAGGAGCAGAAGGTGCTGGCTAGTGGTATGGATCAGGAATTCTCTACAAATACTTAGCAAACGGATTTTTAGGGGTTTTCGATAAAGCAAGTAAACAAAGTATGAGTAAAATAAAAGACAGTAGGAATAAATGCAGCAAGTGACCCAATCCTTTATGCAGCAAAGGACAAGCCGGTTGTATTACTTAAGATGACCAAACGTTCTTGAGGACACATGGGAAGACTGTCAAGTGCTTTCGCTTCATATAGTTGATTAATCTTCTTTAGCTTGCTAAGTGTTGTGTGGGTGAACCTGTGCTAATGTACCACCCCATCCAAGACTAATACATACTTGTGATTATACCCCTTGCAAACATCCGTAAGTACAAGAAAGTAATTAAGGTAGAAACCTAACCACAACTTTAAACTCTAAGACCCTTACGTCCCTTGTGCAATGGTTTCCTAACGGGGGTTCAGGTTTCTGTCACTCCGGCAACCCCTACGATTAGTAGCCAAATACACAATGCATTCCCCAAGGCCCATATAGGTGAGTGTCATGTAGTCGACGTTCACATGACACCACTAGAAGAAGTACACCACAACTTAAATAACAATCTATTGAATCTTTCTCAACACAACTCCACTATTAACAACAAGACTTCTCCCATGTCCTCAAGAACAAAACGAACTACTCACAAGAAATCATATGGATCATGATCAGAGATGGAATAATGATGTATAACAATCTGAACATAAACAATAATTCAATGGTTCACTCAATAGCATCAACTACAAAGAGTAATCAACACCGGGAAAGTTTCCCCTATGAACTATAGCAAGATTCAACCAATTGTTATAGCAATATGGAGATGGTGATGAGGGTGCTGATGGTGATGATGGTGGTGGTGATGATGATGATCCCAATGAAGTCCAGCTTGATGGTGGTGTTGATGGCGACGATCTCCCCTCTTCGGGAAGGAATTCCCCCGGCAGAAATCTGTCTACCGGAGAGATCTTTCTCTCTCTATGTTTTCCGCCCTGCAGAGGCGGCGGAATCTTTCTGTGGTCGCTCCCTAAGTCTTAGGGTTACGGGAGGATGATATACGCCAGAGGGGAGATGCTGGAGTGGGCCAGGGTGGCCACACCACCTCCTGGCGCGGCCTAGGGCTGCCCACGCCATGGGGTGGTGTGGGCCCCCCCGTGGCCCATCTCCACTCCGTCCTCTGGCATCCTTAGTCTTCTGGAAAAATAGGATTTTCCGTATATTTTCCTGGATTTTCTTATCTTCGCGAATTTTGCCTCCAAACTGCACATTTTCCATCAGAATCCTGACTGCAGCGATCCATGCTCCAAAAGTCATCAACCATGCAAAAATAGATGAAATAACATAAGTATCACCTCTCAATATGAAATATATCAATGAATAATAGTGAATTAAGACATAGAATAGTGATGCAAAATGGACGTATCAACTCCCCCCAAGCTTAGACTTCGCTTGTCCCCAAGCGAAACTGAGCTCAATAAACATGGCCTCAGGTTTATGGAGTGAAGAGTCGATAAAAGAATACGGACAAGAAGAATCACATTCATCAAATACATAGATCATAATAGAAGACAACTCACTATTATATAACTTAACTTGCAATAAGTAAAGGAAACACAATAGAGATACATAAAGTGAATCATAATTGGTAATGGCAAACTTAGCTCTTGGTCGAAGAATAGTTGATAATTTGCTGGAGTTCACAAATAGTTGGTTTTCAATGATAGCTTTCAATGTAGTAAACGTCAAGATAAGAGCAATGTGCAAAACAAGGAACATAAGAAACATGATTGAATAAATCAACATATGAATGAATGAAACACATCAACTCAAAATACTTGCTGAGATAGAAGGGAATAGGTTTAATGACTCAACTACAAAGTGAAAGAAAGGGCCCTTCAAAGAGGGAAGCAGGGATTGCAAGTCTCATAAAGAGCTCCCAAAAATTATGATACTTACTAGCTTTCAGCTCTCATTGCCCCTGTCATAGGCATCTTTAGGTGATTAAGGTTAAAGTGATCAAATATGAGGATATGCATTGACAAGTTGTAAGTTGAGAATCTCATGTCCCTTGAATAAGAGGGCTGCTCCTCATGCTACTCAAGTTTTCTTGTCATCGTAAGCATATGTGTATCATTGAGAACCACCAATGGGGTACCCCTTCCCCGATGATACGGAAGAATCCCCATATCAAAATGACAAGGCAAGCAGACAACAAGTATCTTAGCAATCTTCTTATTTACCATGGGAATATGGTGCTTTTTTCTCTCTTTCCTCTTTTCATAATATCTTTTTTTTTCTTTTTCTCTTTTTTCTCAATATCGGACTCTTTTTTTATAAGAAGAATGCTTCATAGATACTCATTATGGTTACACCGCAGGTTTCCACCATGTCAGCATGGATTAGACCAGCGGCCCAGGCGTTTCTCTAACACACATGCATAACTCCATGGAATTACAAGCTCCCCTTTCATTTCACACCGACGACATCCATAGACAAAAGAACATGATATCAACTTGGTACAAAGTACCAGTGCAATGTTGAAAGCATTCCCCATGACAGCATGGTTCTGCTAATTCACAACTTACAAAGCGCAAGTATATACGCAACATAGGTGAGCACAATGGTTCAAGTTTATTAAGTGCAAGAAAGTAAGGTGTGCCATCAAGTTCGTGAGAGCTTTAATCACTAATTTTCACATAACAAGTTTAATTTGGGAGGTAGATAAAACAAGAATTTACTTGGAATAGCAATAATGCTACTAGGTAGGTATGGTGGACACAAATGGCAAAGGTTTTGGTTTAAAGGAGGGGGATACACGAGAAGAATACCCTCTGAGTACAGGTTTTTGGCTAGCAAGTCTGGGTAGCAAGTATAAGAGTTGAAGGAAATAAACAAACATACAAGTGATAAATACAAACATGCAATCTTCCTTGGAAGCACAAAAGATCTTAACTAGAGAATACTAGACTTATGAGCAAATCAAGAAAGAAAGATGATGAAATTATTTTTCTTTAGAGTACTTCTATCTTTTTCATTCAACTCTCAAAAATAGTGTTGCTACTGACCGAGCCAGGTTTTCCAAAACCAACTAAATTAACTCAATGATCCCAAAGTGATACCAATACTAACAACAAGATCAATCATATAACCACGAATTGAAAACTAATATAAGCTATTGCAAAAGAGTGAATGATAGAACTTCTCATTAATATTCCATAACGGCAACTCACATCAAGGGATACACATCTAACAAGAGAGGGGACACTTCCATAATGCAAACCATCCTACATAATAACTCCTCTATTCATGATATGACTCTACTAATAAGGTAAAAAGATAGAAGATAGTGATGTGATACCGCGGCATTCCCCCAAGCTTGGAACAAACCAAGGGGATGCCAAACCTAATGACGAATTACTCCTTAGGTGGTGGTGGTATACTCTCATCTTCGTCCGTCTTCCAAGGTAAAGGCTTCCCATCAACAAAGGACATCGTGGTTTCCAACATCCTGAAACTTGCAGCAGCACTTATGAGTTTAAATCTAGCCTCATACTCACAGTTTTGATTTTGAACGTCATAGAACTGTGCTTGCAGTTTGTTGGTTGTTTGGCGGAGTGAGAAGACTTCGTCTTTGAGTTCAGCAGTCTCCTTTTGGGGCTTGTTCGTCTTCGGTACCAAAGTTGGCAGGCCAGCGCATGGCGGTACCTAAGTTGCCTAAAATTACCGCGTTTCGAAAAGTTGGGCCGCCAACTACTTATAGGGGCCATTTCGAGGCAAACTCATCTCACCCCTGCCAAATTCAAACATTCTGTTAAACCGCCCCATGAAGTAGACGGTCGGGACCCACATGTCGGTCATATGTCCGTGACGCGGGCGCCAACGAGGCAACCTCTTAGGCAAATCGAGCAGCTAAGTGGATCGGATGCGTTGACCAATTTCACAAATCCATTCCCAGCTTTCCCCTAGCACCGGCAGCGTCGGAATCCACCCTCCAGGCAGGACGATCCCTTCGGACATTTGACTTCTGGCGGCAAGTTGTTGTGGCCAATTGTTGTGCCTAGTCGCTGATCCCGAGCTCCAATGGCGCATGCCGTAGCCGCCGTTGCGAGGCTCTAGCCCGCCTTCGCCGCCGACGAGCCGAGCAGCTCGGAGGATGGCAGATCCTACTATCAAGAAAGAAGAAGTTCTGTCTACAAGCGGGTGAGCTACCCTTCTCTTTGCTATTCGCACTAATTACAACTTCTAGCTGGCTACTGAACCTCAAATTGTTTGTTAGCCCAACGCTGACAAACATATTTTGTCCACAGTTTTCTGTCAAGTGGGATTTGCACGGACCCCCCTTACCTGGTTACGGTAGTCCTCTACAGGTACGACTCTAATGGATAGTGGTATGGAAGCCATTGTTTCACGATGGAAGAAGCACCTGCACAGATCTGCACTATATCTAGTATGGTTTCTGCTCTACGTAATCATGTTGAATTATGGCCGAAGCAGACAACAAAGTTCAGCTTCATGGATGAACGTGGCATCATGGTTCCTATAACGTGTGACAGTCAGCTAATTGGGTTGATGAAAAGGTATGCTTCGGCTACCATGTTTGACCTGAAATGTCATGTACTGGATGTGGAAGCTGCTGCAACTGGGAGTCGCCCTTCTATTCTTGTACAGGGTGGTTGCTCGAACCCAATTAGCTCCTGGTAAGCAAAGGTCGCTTGGGGTTCGCATGTTTGTGCTGAATTGTAATTTTTGTTTTATTTACTCTGTAGATATTAGGCAGTTATGCAACAGTCTTGTTTCTTTGACAGGAAGCGTCGCAATATTAGAAACATGACTGCCGGGTTAGTAATTTTGTTGCCCGAAGAAATAAAAGATGAGTGGAAAGATGATGCTGGACACGATTCTGGTGCCCATTGTCCCAGCGATTGAGAGTACGTGAAGCTAAGAAAATTGGCACCGAGGAAGAGGAAGAAGGCAGGAAATGAAGAAGCCAAAGGAAGTGAAGACTTGGCACCCAGGCTGCAGAAGAAGGCTGCTGGCAATGAAGATGCATAGTAATGTGTTGAACTTGAACCTATATATGTAATTCTGTTAAATTCTGATCGCTCTGTGTGTGGCACGTTGCTGGGCGAAACAATCTACCCACGTTCTCTGAGTAAAATGTACCGCTACTTAGGGTTTGGAAACGCCCGAGTCAGTAGTTGAATCCGAAATTGTGATTGTGCCACTACTATCTAAAAACAATGATCCACCGGTTCCACGATTGCTGAGGGACAGTAGGTCTCCAAATACGACGGAATGTAAGTGACACATAAATAAATTATTTAAGCTGCCACACTGCACGAAGGAGCAACTTATTTCAAATGCTGGACAACGACGTGGCAACATAAACAGCAATGTTCTCACCGATAATGCCCATATGAGGAGGAAATGGGTACCACTTTCTAGCCTAATCTTGAGCCCGTCTATCTCACCGCCTCTTTGCTCCTGCATCCCCTGCATCTGGCGAAGCTCCCGGATCTCCAGTAACTGGGTGAACGTGCTTCCACTTTATAAATTGTGGTTGTGCCATTTGCATGCGGTATAATCCACGTAGATTATGTTTAAACAAACCACTAGTGTCAGAATACACTAGTAGAAAAGGTGTCTTTGGTCCACGGTTACGTTCCCAATCCGGGACAGAGATCTAAATCGAGGCAGAAATTGATCTAAATCACAAATTCTTCCAGAAATTAATCGAGACAGAGATCTAAATCGAGGCATTTCATTAATTCAACCACAAATTCTTCTAAACAAAGGTGCGATTTAAAATCCTACATTGATTCAACCAACTAGTCAACAATTTCACTTTCGCTACCGCTATCCTCCGAGCCGCCGGCTTCCTCGTCTTCGTCGGACGGAACCTCCACGATTTCCGCATTGTACGCGATACGGAGCACCTCTTCACGGTGAGCGGCAGCGATGACGGTGAACTTGGTCCATCTAGGGACGGACCAGAACCTCTCCCACCCTTCTCGGTTGCGGAGATCCTGGTGCACCACGCGCCCGTAAACTATGCGGTTGCCAATCTTGGCCTACCGCTCCTTCTTGAACAGCGCCGGCCAGTACGGGCTGGCCCCCGCATACCGGGGCAACGCCCTCTTCCATGCGGGCATCTGGAGGCGGCGCGCCGCGATTTCGCTCTCCATCACGGCTCCGTCGGGGAAGAGGAGCGGAGCCACTAGCACCCCCGCATAGCTGATGCGCCATCCGTGGGGCACCGTCGCGGCCGGCGGCGCGAGGATGTTGAAGTGCGAGAACATCACCGCCTCGTAGAAGTTCAGAGAGGGCATCTCCATGGCGGCACGGTGGAGATTGGAGAGGGAGCAAGGGGGTGGACGGCGCGGTGGAGATTGGAGAGGGCGAGGGGATGGGCGACGAAGCGACGAGCTGTGGCGCCTCCTATTTGTACATGAGGACGACGAAGCGCTGGGCGGAATATCCAAGGGGCATTGGTCAGACAAAAGGAAGTAATGCAGCGTTAAGACAGATTAACGGGCGACCAATTTTTTTACTCCCAGGACTCCGGGGCCAATATTTCAGACCGCTAGGTCAACAAGTACAACTATTACAACTTAAAAAGGCACGGGGCATAAGCTAAGTAGAACTAGTTAACACACATCTCCTTAATCTTCCTAATCTTAGCCTTATGCGCATCTTCCTGCGAGAGCAAGGATCGAATCGTCTGCTCCTTCCTTTTAGCATCTTCCTTGCACAGCTTCAATTGTTTCTCTGCATCTTTCCTCATGCACTTGTCAATACTCGTAGTTGTGAACTGCGGGACTTTGTCCTGGTGAAGATCCTTCCTTGCTTGAGTCAGTTCTTGCTCTGCTTTAGCCTTCAGGGCCAACGCCGTGTCCCTCTCCTTCTCGACTTTGCTAACCTTGTCTTCCACCCCCATGAGATCTGGCTTATGCTTGGTCGTGTCAACTGGTTCCCATAGCTTCATCTCAACATTGTCAATAAGTGAGTTGAATGTGGATTCTTTCAACTCAACAGTCATTTCCCATAGTTTGTCCAGCATTTTCTGCATCGATTTGGGCCACTCTAGATCTACCCATTTGACAACACCGCAACTTCCGCCTCGCATCATTGCACGATGTCCTTGACACCGTAGAAACCTCCTGCCTGCGTTTTGTCCTTCGAACGCTACAAATTTATCGGGCACATATCCATGTTTACATAGCAGAGGACTGTCTTCATCCGCTAAACCGTGATAGTCGGCGTCATACATCGTCTGGTTGGCCTAACAAATCATACGCGCATGAGTAAACGGAGTAGATCTAGCTCAAAAAATAGATAACTGGGCACAGATGATAGAGATAGAGATGAGACGACTCACATCAAAATCACCGTCCCTGTCGTCTAATACATTGCAAATGTATCTATAATTTTTGATGTCCCATGCTTGGTTTTATCCACTTTCTTGTGTTTTGTTCCAACTTTGGAGTACTTTTCATATGATTTCTTGGACTAACCTATTAACAAGAGCCATAGTGCCAGCTGCCTATTTTCTGCTGTTTTTGGTTCCAGGAAAGTCAGAAAATGAATATTCTCGAAATTGGACGGGACAAAAGCCAAAGTGCCTATTTTTCCGGAAGGGATCAAGTGCCATAATACGAGACGGAGAGGGGCCAGGGGCCGGCCACACCACCTGGCCGCGCGGCCAGGCTTGGCCCATGCCAGGGGGTGGTCTGGCCAACCCCAGCACACCCTCGACCTCTCCTTCCGCATATAAGTTGCCCTCGGGACGAAAACCCTAGGTACCCGATCAAAAATGCACGAAAGAGTTTGTAGCCGCCGTCATCTCCATCCCTAGATCAGGAGGGATCTGAAGAGGGGAATTCACCCTGGAGGCCTTCTTCATCACCATGCAAGCCTCCGGTGTGATGCGTGAGTAGTTCATCCTTGGACTACGGATCCATGTAGTAGCTAGATGGCTGGTTTCTCCTTCTTTGTGCTTTGATGTTTAGATCTTGTGAGCTCCGTTCATGATCAATATCATCTATTTGTAATCCATACATTTTGTGTTTGCGGGGATCCGATGGATATTGAGATGCTATTTCAGATTGATTATTGATTCTATCATGTCTTTGTTATTTGAGATCTTGCATGCTTTCCGTTGTTAGTAGCTATCTTGGGCAAGTAGATGTTAGCAACTCCAAGAGTTAGTATTTATGCTCGATAGTGGGTTCATGCCTCTGGTAATCTGGGGAAGTGACAGAAATCTCTAAGGTACTAGATGTGTTGTTGCTACTAGGGAGAAAACAACGATCCTTTGTTCATAGAACAATTGTATTGTTCACTTTACACGTAGTTCGTAACACAATAATCTGTTGCTTGCAACTTAATACTGGAGGGGGTTCGGATGATAACCTGAAGGTGGATTATTAGTCATAGATACAGTTGGATGGCGGTTTATGTATTATGTTATAATTCCCAATCAAGTCTCAAAGGAGTCAAGATGATTAGTATATGCATGTATTGCTTTCTCGGTGTTTGTCAATTGCCCCGCTATAATTTGTTCACCCAGCATGTTATCTATCTAAGGAGAGCCACCTCTAGTGAACTATGGATCCCGGTCCTTGTCTTTTATATACAATCTACAATCTTTTACTGCTTTGTGTTTACTTTCTGCAAACTTTTACTTCCTTCCATTCGATACGTTTAATCCTTTGTTTTCCGCAAAACATGGTGAGATTGACAACCTCATCGCAAGTTGGGGACAAAGTTCTGTGGTTGTGTTATGCAGGTCTCCACGTTGCTACTAGCACCGGTAGTGCGCCCTGCCAAAGCTCAGCTAGTAACACCTTTGGGGTGTTTCCTTGCTCCTACTGGTTCGATTAAACCTTGGTTTCATAACTGAGGGAAAACTTACTGATGTGCTCATCATACCTTCCTCTTGGGGTTCCCAACGAGCTCTACGTTGAAAGTCGAGTGCATCAAGATCTTTTCTGGTGTTGTTGCCGGGGAAGGAAGAAGAAACTCCCACGTCAACACTGCACCAGATCTTTTATGGTGTTGTTGCCGGGGAACGAAGAAGAAACTCCCACGTCAACACTGCACCAGATCTTTTCTAGCGCCGTTGCCGGGGAGTCAAGGACATCTTCACAAGGGGAGTCCCTCATAACCAATCTCTTTACTTTGTTGTTTTTGTTTTGCTTAGTTTCTTTTTTGCTTTGCTTTCTTGTTTTGTTCTTCAAAAACACAAAAAAATTAGTTTTACTTGTTTTGCTTTCTTATTTGAAAACCCAAAAAATGACTACTCTTGAAAACACTAAGTTGTGTTACTTCACTAGAACCAACAACAATGATTTTATGAGCACTCCTATTGCTCCACCTGTGGCTGAAAATACTTTCTTTGAGATAAAGCCTGCCTTGCTCAATCTTGTTATGAGAGAACAATTTTCTGGTATTGGTAATGAAGATGCCGCTTCCCATCTAAATAACTTTGTTGAACTTTGTGAGATGCAAAAGCATAGGGATATAGATGGTGATATTATTAAACTGAAATTGTTTCCTTTCTCTTTGAGAGGAAAAGCTAAAGAATGGTTGAATTCCTTAACTAGGAATAGTATTGATTCTTGGACTAAGTGCAAAGATGCTTTTATTGGAAAATACTATCCTCCTGCTAAGATTATATCCATGAGAAGTGAAATAATGAAGTTTAAACAACTTGATAATGAGCATGTTGCTCAAGCTTGGGAAAGAATGAAATCTTTGGTAAAGAATTGTCCCACTCATGGACTGACTGCTTGGATGATCATCCAAACTTTTTATGCAGGATTGAACTATTCTTCAAGGAACCTATTGGATTCAGCTGCTAGAGGTACCTTTATGACCATCACTTTGGGTGCTGCAACAAAACTTCTGGACAATATGATGGTTAATTATTCTGAATGGCATACTGAGAAAGCTCCACAAGTTAAGAAGGTAAATTCTGTTGAGGAAACTTCCTCCTTGAGTGATAAGATTGATATTATTATGTCTATGCTTGTTAATGGCAAAGCCCATATTGATCCAAATAATGTTCCTCTATCTTCTTTGGTTGCTCAAGAAGAGCAGGTTGATGTGAACTTCATAAGAAATAACAACTTTGGCAACAATGCTTATGGTAATAATGCTTATAGGAACAATTTTGGTAACAACAATTATAAACCTTATCCTCCCAACAATGGTAATGCTTATGGAAATTCTTACAACAATAATAAGAGTGCTCCCTCTGAACTTGAAGTTATGCTTAAAGAGTTTATTAGTAAACAAACTGCTTTCAAAAAAACTATTGAGGAAAAACTCTCTAATGCTGAAAAAATATAGCATCTTTGGCTGAAGCTCAATCTTCTTTGAATAAAATGGCTGCTAAACCTGAAACTAATGACAATCCCTTTGCAGCTACTAAGCCATACAAGTAAGAATTGATGAAAATGTTAGACTCTTAGCTGAATTACATGCTAAGTGGGAAAGAGAAGATGAAATTGGTAGAAACATTAGTGTTTCTACTATTACCACCACTAGTGTTGAGGCTAGTAATAGTTCTACTACTTTAGATGATAAAGTTGATTTTGATCTTGATGGTTGCAATATCTCTGAAGTTATTAAGTTCCTACAAAATCTTGCTAAAAGTCCTAATGCTAGTGCTATGAACATGGCTTTTACAAAACACATTACTAATGCTCTCATAAAGATTAAAGAAGAAAAGATGAAACATAAAGCTTCTATTCCTATAAAACAAGAAGATGGTTGGGAACCCATCATTAATATGAAAGTGAATGACTTTGATTTCAAAGCTTTGTGTGATCTTGATAGTAGTGTTTCTATTATGCCTAGAAGGATTTATGATATGCTTGATTTGCCTCCTCTTGAAGATTCCTATTTGAATGTCCCACTTGATGCTAATGCTAAAAAGAAACTCATGGGGAGTCTTAATGATGTTCTTATTATGGTTAATGATTCCTATGTCCCCGTTGATTTCTATGTTTTGGATGTTGAATACAATGCTTCTTGTCCTATTACTTTGGGAAGACCTTTTCTTAGAACTATTGGTGCCATCATTGATATGAAAGAAGGCACCATTAAATATCAAATCCCACTCAAGAAAGGTATAGAACACTTCCCTAAAAAGAGAGAAAAGATTTCTTTTCCTTCTCCTATGAAAACAAAATTTGGTCTTAATGCTTCTTCATTTGAGAACACTTGATTCTTTCTTTGCTTCTTATGTCTAACTTAAAGGCGTTAAAGAAAAGTACTTGTTGGGAGATAACCCAAGAGTTTTAGTTGAGTCTTGGAAGTTATTACCTCTGTAATAACCTCTCCTTATCCTTTTTATTTGCTTTTTGTGCCAAGAGTAACCTCTAATGAGAGTGAAGTAATGATTGGGAAAGTTGCTGTCCCGAAACAGATTTCTGTGCTTCACCGTAAAAATTCCTGAGAGAGTCCTGTACGTCGGATTGAGCTGTAATTTTTTCTTCTTCTTCCCCAGGTTGTTATATAACTTTCGTTAGTTCAACACTTTTTTATTTGAGCAACAGAAGGTCTTCGAAAAAATTCGTCTTTACCTGCTGGTCTGTTTTGACAGATTTCTGCCATTTTCTACATTTGCTTCTTGTTAGTTCCTTCTTGAGTTCCTTTGGAGAATTGAGATTTTTGAGGGAAGTTCTACAGTAGCTAGTGTTCTAATGGAAGTTTATTTGGTGTTAGAACTGAACCTTGAGACTTATTTATCTTAAGTGCACTAATGTTGCTAATGAGATTGTGTGAAGTTTTGTATGAAGGAAAAATTTCAGGTGTATGGAAGGAATGAGTAATGAGATGAAGGATGGACTAAAGCTCAAGCTTGGGGATGCCACGTGTGTCACCCCAAGAAATATCCAAGAAGTGCAAGCGTCAAAGCTTGGGGATGCCCAAGGCATCCCCTTCTTCATCAATAAAAATTTCAGGTTTCTTCCAAACGCTTCATTTTTATTGTTTTATGCACAGTTGTGTTTTTCTTGGAGCGTCTTCTTTTTCATTTTTGTTTTGGTTTTTAGTTTTCTTGGTTTGCTTAGTTTTCTGAATAAGTTGGTTGGACCCCCACTTTCATACATTGGTTTGCAAATAGTTTGGTTTGGTTTGGAAAAGAGTAGGAAAGCTCATGCTTATGTGGTAAAAAGAGCTCATTTTTTACTGTGGCTATGCTTTGTCATGCCATGCTTGATATTGTTTTGGCTTTATGCTTAGTATTCTTTGCTGTAGCATGACTTGTTATAAACAATTGAGATTTCTTAATGTGCCTTGGATGAATCATGCGTTGTTTTAGCATATTAAAGCATAGTATAGTGGTATTCTCCTTTGATGCTTTATTTGGGTTGACTTGGCGCATGCTTACACCATGTTATGACTATCCAAAGTCATCATAGCCTTTATGATCCTTTAGTTTTCAACTTGTAGTATCACTTTATGCTTTTATCAATGATGTTTTGTCGCTCTGCATGATTATGGCCATTATTGCTCTCTTAGTTTGTCGCTCCCAGTCTTTTGCTAGCCTCCACAACAAAGTATGAGTTCCACTCATGCATCCAACTCCCTAAAACAAGTTATTCCAAAGAGTCCACCATACCTACCTACTAGCTTATGCTATTCCAAGTATATTCATGCTTTTGTTTACCTTCCACTTGTTATGAGAAAACTAGTGATTAAAGCTCTCACGAACTTGATGGCACACTTTACTTTATTGCCTCTAATAAACTTGAACCATTGGGTCCTTCTTTGTTGCGTATATGCTTGCGCTTTATAAGTTGAAATTAGCAGAACCATGTTTCACGGGGAACGCTTTCAACATTGCACTTGTACTTTCTACCCCGTTGATATCATGTTCTTTTGCTTACGGATCCCGGCGGTGTGAAATAAAAGTGGAACTTGTAAGATCATGGAGTTTGTATGTGTGTTAGAGAAACGTCTGGGCCGCTAGCCTAAGCCATGCCTAATCATGGTGGAAACTTGCAGCATCACCATACTGAGCACTCTATGAAGCATCCTCAATAAAAACCTATGCAAATAGCAAATAAAAAGATCGCTGAGATGCTCATTGTCTGCTTGCCTTGTCATTTTGATTATGGGAAAGCTCCCGTATCATGTGCAAGGGGTACCCCGTTGGCAGTTCTTAATGATACACATATACTTACAATGACAAGAGCTTACTCGTGACTGAAGTTGAGTAGCATGAGGATCGGTCTTCGTAAGTAAGGGGCATGAGATTTAGGTTTATAACTTGTCAAGCATATCCTCTTAGTTGTGTCACTTTAACCTTAATCACCTTAAAGATGCTTATGATAGGGGCAATGAGAGATGAAAGCTATAAGTACCATAATTTTTGGAAGCTCTTTATGAGACTTGAATCCCTACTTCCTTTTACAAAAGGTTTTTCTTCCACCATTATATTGAGTCTCCACCTTCTATCTTTATGCACCTACTTTGAGAGCACAGTGGCCATTCTTAGTTCTATGTGCATTGTCCCAAGACTAGTTGATTGATGCATAACTTGATATTGCTTGTTTTAAACTATTGTATCTAGTCACTCTTATGAACTTTGAAGGTGTCCTATGCATTTATATTTGCTACTCTATTGAGGGACAAGCTGAATACTTTTATGCTATGTTTTCTTTATGTGAAACAAACAAACGTCTTGCAAAGCATTATTATTCATGAATCTTTTGTTTGTGCCTTTTCATGTTGCATCATAGTCTCTTTGCTTATTTCTAGAACTTTGTCTTTCATGTTATGATTGAAGTACTTTGATCCCAGCTTTGATGTTTTGCAAATACTTTGATCAAGTCTTTGATGGTGCATGTCACCTCAAAAATTATTTCTTTTTATCACTTGCCTACTCAAGGACGAGCAGGAGTTAAGCTTGGGGATGTTGATACATTGCTAATGTATCTATAATTTTTGATGTTCCATGCTTGGTTTTATCCACTTTCTTGTGTTTTGTTCCAACTTTGGAGTACTTTTCATATGATTTCTTGGACTAACCTATTAACAAGAGCCACAGTGCTAGCTGCCTGTTTTCTACTGTTTTTGGTTCGAGGAAAGTCAGAAAATGAATATTCTCGGAATTGGACGGGACAAAAGCCAAAGTGCCTATTTTTCCGGAAGGGATCAAGTGCCAGAATACGAGACAGAGAGGGGCCAGGGGCCGGCCACACCACCTGACCGCGCAGCCAGGCTTGGCCCGCACCAGGGGGGTGGTCTGGCTGACCCCATCACCCCCTCGGCCTCTCCATCCGCCTATAAGTTGCCCTCGGGACGAAAACCCTAGGTACCTGATCAAAAATCCACAAAAGAGTCTGTAGCCACCGTCATCTCCATCCCTAGATCGGGAGGGATCTGAAGCTCTTCCCGGCACCCTGTCGGAGAGGGAAATTCACCTTGGAGGCCTTCTTCATCACCATGCAAGCCTCCGGTGTGATGCGTGAGTAGTTCATCCTTGGACTACGGATCCATGTAGTAGCTAGATGGCTGGTTTCTCCTCCTTTGTGCTTTCATGTTTAGATCTTGTGAGCTCCGTTCATGATCAAGATCATCTATTTGTAATCCATACATGTTGTGTTTGCGGGGATCCGATGGATATTGAGATGCTATTTCAGATTGATTATTGATTCTATCATGTCTTTGTTATTTGAGATCTTGCATGCTTTCCGTTGTTAGTAGCTATCTTGGCCAAGTAGATGCTAGCAACTCCAAGAGTTAGTATTTATGCTCGATAGTGGGTTCATGCCTCTGGTAATCTGGGGAAGTGACAGAAATCTCTAAGGTACTAGATCTGCTGTTGCTACTAGGGAGAAAACAACGATCCTTTGTTCATAGAACAATTGTATTGTTCACTTTACACGCAATTCGTAAAGCAATAATCTGTTGCTTGCAACTTAATACTGGAGGGGGTTCGGATGATAACCTGAAGGTGGATTATTAGTCATAGATGCGGTTGGATGGCGGTCTATGTATTATGTTGTAATGCCCAATCAAGTCTCAAAGGAGTCAAGATGATTAGTATATGCATGTATTGCTTTCTTGGTGTTTGTCAATTGCCCCGCTGTAATTTGTTCACCCAGCATGTTATCTATCTAAGGAGAGCCACCTCTAGTGAACTATGGATCCCGGTCCTTGTCTTTTATATACAATCTACAATCTTTTACTGCTTTGTGTTTACTTTCTGCAAACTTTTACTTCCTTCCATTCGATACGTTTAATCCTTTGTTTTCCGCAAAACACGGTGAGATTGACAACCTCATCGCAAGTTGGGGACAAAGTTCTGTGGTTGTGTTGTGCAGGTCTCCACGTTGCTACTAGCACCGGTGGTGCGCCCTGCCAAAGCTCAGCTAGTAACACCTTTGGGGTGTTTCCTTGCTCCTAGTGGTTCGATTAAACCTTGGTTTTATAACTGAGGGAAAACTTACTGCTATGTTCATCATACCTTCCTCTTGGGGTTCCCAACAAGCTCTACGTTGAAAGTCGAGTGCATCATTGTCATGACGTGTTTCCTCGTCGTCTCCCCTTGAACCCATGGCGAGAGGGGAGGGGGTGGCTGCCGGAGAGGGGATTGGGATGGCGGCGCCGTCGGCTTGCGGCAATAGCAGGATGGGAGTGAAGTGGGGAATGTGGCTTCGAGGGGAAGGAAGAGAAGTACGGGGAGGAAGATAAGTAATGGGGACGTGACACTAGGATATGGCCCGCTCAACTCGTGAGTCGTGACACTCGCAACACGGGAGCCCCCGGTGTTGCGAGTTTGTCCAGAGCAAGCGTGGCCAATCATGCCGCAGAACAGACTACTCGCGGATCGATCTCACGAAAACCATCCCAATCGTCCAAGCGCCCCGATCGGACGGTATGTAACAATCGAAAAGCAGAACAACTGTGTTAGGGCGTGCCTTCTAGAAGACTTGGTCTAACGCTAAGGTTAGGGCTCTCCTAAGGTTAATTAGTATCCATATGCTGTTTATGAAAAGAACATGCATCCAATGACACGGGTGGATCTAGATGTGGTTAATGAGAAGAGCAGACATGCAATGACACCAGTGATATGTGGTTTGTGGGAAGAACACACATGCAATGACTCTGGTGATATGTGGTTTGTGAGAAGAACACACAAGCAATGACTCTAGCTATGGTTAATGAAAAGAGCAGACATGCAATGACACTAGTGGATCCATGTGTGGTTCATGGGAATAACACACATGCAATGGCACTGGGTGTGGTTCCTGATATGGTCTGTGAGAAGAACACACATGCAATGACACTGGTGGATCCAGGTGTGGTCTGTGAGAAGAACACACATGCAATGACACTGGGTGTGGTTCATGATATGGTTTGTGAGAAGAACACACATGCAATGACACTGGTGGATCCATGTGTGGTCTTTGGGAAGAACACACATGCAATGACACTAGTGATATGTGGTCTATGAGAAGAACACACATCTAATGACTCTAGCTGTGGTTCATGAAAAGAGCAGACATGCAATGACACTGGTGGATCCCTGTGTGGTTCATGGGAAGAACACACATGCGATGACACCGGGTGGATCCATGTGTGGTTTGTGAGAAGAACACACATGCAATGACTCCGGTGGATCCATGTGTGGTTCATGGGAAGAACACACATGCAATGACTCTGGTGGATCCATGTGTGGTCTATGAGAAGAACACACATGCAATAACACTAGGTGTGGTTAATGAGAAGAGCAGACATGCAATGACACCAGTGGATCCATGTGTGGTTCATGGGAAGAGCAGACATACAATGACACTGGGTGTGGTTCATGATATGGTTTGTAAGAAGAACACACATTCAATGACTCTAGCTGTGGTTCATGAAAAGAGCACGCATGCGATGACTCTAGCTGTGGTTCATGGGAAGAGCAGACATACAATGACACTGGTGGATCTATGTGAGGTTCATGGGAGGAACACACAAGCAACGACACCGGTGGATCCATGTGTGGTCTGTGGGAAGAACACACATGCAATGACACTGGTGGATCCATGTGTGGTTCATGGGAAGAGCAGACATGCAATGACACAGGTGATATGTGGTCTGTGAGAAGAACACACATGCAATAACTCTAGCTGTGGTTAATGAAAAGAGCTGACATGCAATGACACCGGTGGATCCATGTGTGTTTCAAGAGAAGAACACACATGCAATGACACTGGGTGTGGTTCATGATATGGTTTGTGAGAAGAACACACATGCAATGACACTGGTGGATCCATGTGTCGTCTGTGAGAAGAGCAGACATGCAATGACACCGGTGGATCGATGTGTGGTTTGTGAGAAGAACACACATGCAATGACACCAGTGGATCCACGTGTGGTCTTTGGGAAGAACACACATGCAATGACACTGGTGATATGTGGTCTGTGAGAAAAACACACATCCAATGACTCTAGCTATGGTTCATGAAAAGAGTAGACATGCAATGACACTGGTGGATCCATGTGTGGTTCATGGGAAGAACACACATGCATTGACACTGGTGGATCCATATGTGGTTCATGGGAATAACACACATGCAATGACACTGGTGGATCCATGTGTGGTCTTTGGGAAGAACACACATGCAATGACACTGGGTGTGGTTCATGATATGGTTTGTGAGAAGAACACACATGCAATGACACTAGTGCATCCATGTGTGGTCTTTGGGAAGAACACACATGCAATGACACTGGATCCATGTGTGGTCTGTGAGAAGAAAACACATCCAATGACTCTAGTTGTGGTTCATGAAAAGAGCAGACATGCAATGACACTAGTGGATCCATGTGTGGTTCATGGGAAGAATACACATCCGATGACACTTGGTGGATTCATGTGTGGTTTGTGAGAAGAACACACATGCAATGACTCCGGTGTATCCATGTGTGGTTCATGGGAAGAACACACATGCAATGACACTGGTGGATCCATGTGTCGTCTGTGAGAAGAACACACATGCAATGACACCAGTGGATCGATGTGTGGTCTGTGGGAAGAACACACATGCAATGACACTGGTGGATCCATGTGTGGTTCATGGGAAGAGCAGACATGCAATGACACAGGTGATATGTGGTCTGTGAGAAGAACACACATGCAATAACTCTAGCTGTGGTTAATGAAAAGGCTGACATGCAATGACACCGGTGGATCCATGTGTGGTTCAAGGGAAGAACACACATGCAATGACACCGGGTGTGGTTCATGATATGGTCTGTGAGAAGAACACACATGCAATGACACTGGTGGATCCATGTGTCGTCTGTGAGAAGAGCAGACACGCAATGACACCGGTGGATCGATGTGTGGTTTGTGCGAAGAACACACATGCAATGACACTGGTGGATCCATATGTGGTCTTTGGGAAGAACACACATGCAATGACACTGGTGATATGTGGTCTGTGAGAAAAACACACATCCAATGACTCTAGCTATGGTTCATGAAAAGAGCAGACATGCAATGACACTGGTGGATCCATGTGTGGTTCATGGGAAGAACACACATGCAATGACACTGGTGGATCCATGTGTGGTCTGTGGGAAGAACACACATGCAATGACACTGGTGGATCCATATGTGGTTCATGGGAAGAACACACATGCAATGACACTGGTGCATCCATGTGTGGTCTTTGGGAAGAACACACATGCAATGACACTGGATCCATGTGTGGTCTGTGAGAAGAAAACACATCCAATGACTCTAGTTGTGGTTCATGAAAAGAGCAGACATGCAATGACACAGGTGGATCCATGTGTGGTTCATGGGAAGAATACACATCTGATGACACTGGATGGATCCATGTGTGGTTTGTGAGAAGAACACACATGCAATGACTCTGGTGTATCCATGTGTGGTTCATGGGAAGAACACACATGTAATGACTCTGGTGATATGTGGTTTGTGAAAAGAACAGACATGCAATGACTCTAGCTGTGGTTAATGAGAAGAGCAGACATGCAATGACACCGGTGGATCCATGTGGGGTTTGTGAGAAGAACACACATGCAATGACACTGGGTGTGGTTCATGATATAGTCTGTAAGAAGAACACACGTGCAATGACTCTAGCTGTGGTTTGTGAAAAGAGCACGCACGCGATGACTCTAGTTGTGGTTCATGGGAAGAGCAGACATACAATGACACACGTGGATCCATGTGTGGTCTGTGAGAAGAACACACATACAATGACACTGGGTGTGGTTCATGATATGGTTTGTGAGAAGAACACACATGCAATGACACTTGTGGATCCATATGTGGTCTTTGGGAAGAACACACATGCAATGACACTAGATCCATGTGTGGTCTGTGAGAAGAACACACATCCAATGAATCTAGCTCTGGTTCATGAAAAGAGCAAACATGCAATGACAATGGTGGATCCATATGTGGTTCATGGGAAGAACACACATGCGATGACACCGGGTGGATCCATGTGTGGTTTGTGAGAAGAACACACATGCAATGACTCTGGTGGATCCATGTGTGGTTCATGGGAAGAACACACATGCCATGACTCTGGTGGATCCATGTGTGGTCTGTGAGAAGAACACACATGCAATGACACTGGGTGTGGTTAATGAGAAGAGCAGACATGCAATGACACCGGTGGATCCATGTGTGGTTCATGGGAAGAGCAGACATACAATGACACTGGGTGTGGTTCATGATATGGTTTGTAAGAAGAACACACATCCAATGACTCTAGCTTTGGTTCATGAAAAGAGCACGCATGCGATGACTCTAGCTGTGGTTCATGGGAAGAGCAGACATACAATGACAAGGGTGGATCCATGTGCGGCTCATGGGAAGAACACACATGCAATGACACCGGTGGATCCATGTGTGGTTCAAGGGAAGAACACACATGCAATGACACTAGTGGATCCATGTGTGGTTCATGGGAAGAGCAGACATGCAATCACACAGGTGATATGTGGTCTGTGAGAATAACACACATGCAATTACTCTAGATGTGGTTAATGAAAAGAGCTGACATGCAATGACACCGGTGGATCCATGTGTTGTTCAAGGGAAGAACACACATGCAATGACACTGGGTGTGGTTCATGCTATGGTCTGTGAGAAGAAAACACATGCAATGACACCGGTGGATCCATGTGTGGTCTGTGAGAAGAGTAGACATGCAATGACACCGGTGGATCCATGTGTGGTTTGTGACAAGAACACACATGCAATGACAATGGTGGATCCTTGTGTGGTCTTTGGGAAGAACACAGATGCAATGACACTGGTGATATGTGGTATGTGAGAAGAACACACATCCAATCACTCTAGTTGTGGTTCATGAAAAGAGGAGACATGTAGTGACACTAGTGGATCCATGTGTGGTTCATGGGATAACACACATGCAATGACACTGGTGGATCCATGTGTGGTCTATGGGAAGAACACACATGCAATGACACTGGTGGATCCATGTGTGGTTCATGGGAAGAACACACATGCAATGACACTGGTGGATCCATGTGTGGTCTTTGGGAAGAACGCACACGCAATGACACTGGGTGTGGTTCATGATATGGTTTGTGAGAAGAACACACATGCAATGACACTGGTGGATCCATGTGTGGTATTTTGGAAGAACACACATGCAATGACACTGGATCCATGTGTGGTCTGTGAGAACAACACACATCCAATGACTCTAGTTGTGGTTCATGAAAAGAGCACACATGTAATGACACTGGTGGATCCATGTGTGGCTCATGGGAAGATCACACATGCGATGACACTGGGTGGATCCATGTGTGGTTTGTGAGAAGAACACACATGCAATGACTCCGGTGGATCCATGTGTGGTTCATGGGAAGAGCACACATGCAATGACTCTGGTGATATGTGGTTTGTGAAAAGAACAGACATGCAATGACTCTAGCTGTGGTTAATGAGAAGAGCAGACATGCAATGACACCGGTGGATCCATGTGTGGTTTGTGAGAAGAACACACATGCAATGACACTGGGTGTGGTTCATGATATGGTTTGTAAGAAGAACACACGTGCAATGGCTCTAGCTATGGTTTGTGAAAAGAGCACGCACGCGATGACTCTAGTTGTGGTTCATGGGAAGAGCAGACATACAATGACACTGGTGGATCCATGTGTGGTCTGTGAGAAGAACACACATGCAATGACACTGGGTGTGGTTCATGATATGGTTTGTGAGAAGAACACACATGCAATGACACTGGATCCATGTGTGGTCTGTGAGAAGAACACACATCCAATGAGTCTAGATGTGGTTCATGAGAAGAGCAGACATGCAATGACACTGGTGGATCCATATGTGGTTCATGGGAAGAACACACATGCAATGACACTGGTGCATCCATGTGTGGTCTTTGGGAAGAACACACATGCAATGACACTGGATCCATGTGTGGTCTGTGAGAAGAAAACACATCCAATGACTCTAGTTGTGGTTCATGAAAAGAGCAGACATGCAATGACACTGGTGGATCCATGTGTGGTTCATGGGAAGAATACACATCCGATGACACTTGGTGGATTCATGTGTGGTTTGTGAGAAGAACACACATGCAATGACTCCGGTGTATCCATGTGTGGTTCATGGGAAGAACACACATGCAATGACACTGGTGGGTCCATGTGTTGTCTGTGAGAAGAACACACATGCAATGACACTAGTGGATCGATGTGTGGTTTGTGAGAAGAACACACATGCAGTGACACTGGTGGATCCATGTGTGGTATTTGGGAAGAACACACATGCAATGACACTGGTGATATGTGGTCTATGAGAAGAACACACATCCAATGACTAGTTGTGGTTCATGAAAAGAGCAGACATGCAATGACACTGGTGGATCCATGTGTGGTTCATGGGAAGAACACACATGCGATGACACCGGGTGGATCCATGTGTGGTTTGTGAGAAGAACACACATGCAATGACTCCGGTGGATCCATGTGTGGTTCATGGGAAGAACACACATGCAATGACTCTGGTGGATCCATGTGTGGTCTGTGAGAAGAACACACATGCAATAACACTGGGTGTGGTTAATGAGAAGAGCAGACATGCAATGACACCAGTGGATCCATGTGTGGTTCATGGGAAGAGCAGACATACAATGACACTGGGTGTGGTTCATGATATGGTTTGTAAGAAGAACACGCATCCAATGACTCTAGCTGTGGTTCATGAAAAGAGCACACATGCGATGACTCTAGCTGTGGTTCATGGGAAGAGCAGACATACAATAACACTGGTGGATCTATGTGAGGTTCATGGGAGGAACACACATGCAACGACACCGGTGGATCCATGTGTGGTCTGTGGGAAGAACACACATGCAATGACACTGGTGGATCCATGTGTGGTTCATGGGAAGAGCAGACATGCAATGACACAGGTGATATGTGGTCTGTGAGAAGAACACACATGCAATAACTCTAGCTGTGGTTAATGAAAAGGCTGACATGCAATGACACCAGTGGATCCATGTGTGGTTCAAGGGAAGAACACACATGCAATGACACCGGGTGTGGTTCATGATATGGTCTGTGAGAAGAACACACATGCAATGACACTGGTGGATCCATGTGTCGTCTGTGAGAAGAGCAGACACGCAATGACACCGGTGGATCGATGTGTGGTTTGTGAGAAGAACACACATGCAATGACACTGGTGGATCCATGTGTGGTCTTTGGGAAGAACACACATGCAATGACACTGGTGATATGTGGTCTGTGAGAAAAACACACATCCAATGACTCTAGCTATGGTTCATGAAAAGAGCAGACATGCAATGACACTGGTGGATCCATGTGCGGTTCATGGGAAGAACACACATGCAATGACCCTGGTGGATCCATGTGTGGTCTGTGGGAAGAACACACATGCAATGACACTGGTGGATCCATATGTGGTTCATGGTAAGAACACACATGCAATGACACTGGTGCATCCATGTGTGGTCTTTGGGAAGAACACACATGCAATGACACTGGATCCATGTGTGGTCTGTGAGAAGAAAACACATCCAATGACTCTAGTTGTGGTTCATGAAAAGAGCAGACACGCAATGACACTGGTGGATCCATGTGTGGTTCATGGGAAGAATACACATCTGATGACACTGGGTGGATCCATGTGTGGTTTGTGAGAAGAACACACATGCAATGACTCTGGTGTATCCATGTGTGGTTCATGGGAAGAACACACATGTAATGACTCTGGTGATATGTGGTTTGTGAAAAGAACAGACATGCAATGACTCTAGCTGTGGTTAATGAGAAGAGCAGTCATGCAATGACACCGGTGGATCCATGTGGGGTTTGTGAGAAGAACAAACATGCAATGACACTGGGTGTGGTTCATGATATAGTCTGTAAGAAGAACACACGTGCAATGACTCTAGCTGTGGTTTGTGAAAAGAGCACGCACGCGATGACTCTAGTTGTGGTTCATGGGAGGAGCAGACATACAATGACACACGTGGATCCATGTGTGGTCTGTGAGAAGAACACACATACAATGACACTGGGTGTGGTTCATGATATGGTTTGTGAGAAGAACACACATGCAATGACACTTGTGGATCCATGTGTGGTCTTTGGGAAGAACACACATGCAATGAAACTAGATCCATGTGTGGTCTGTGAGAAGAACACACATCCAATGAATCTAGCTCTGGTTCATGAAAAGAGCAAACATGCAATGACAATGGTGGATCCATATGTGGTTCATGGGAAGAACACACATGCGATGACACTGGGTGGATCCATGTGTGGTTTGTGAGAAGAACACACATGCAATGACTCTGGTGGATCCATGTGTGGTTCATGGGAAGAACACACATGCCATGACTCTGGTGGATCCATGTGTGGTCTGTGAGAAGAACACACATGCATTGACACTGGGTGTGGTTAATGAGAAGAGCAGACATGCAATGACACCGGTGGATCCATGTGTTGTTCATGGGAAGAGCAGACATACAATGACACTGGGTGTGGTTCATGATATGGTTTGTAAGAAGAACACACATCCAATGACTCTAGTTGTGGTTCATGAAAAGAGCACGCATGCGATGACTCTAGCTGTGGTTCATGGGAAGAGCAGACATACAATGACAAGGGTGGATCCATGTGCGGCTCATGGGAAGAACACACATGCAATGACACCGGTGGATCCATGTGTGGTTCAAGGGAAGAACACACATGCAATGACACTAGTGGATCCACGTGTGGTTCATGGGAAGAGCAGACATGCAATCACACAGGTGATATGTGGTCTGTGAGAATAACACACATGCAATTACTCTAGATGTGGTTAATGAAAAGAGGTGACATGCAATGACACCGGTGGATCCATGTGTTGTTCAAGGGAAGAACACACATGCAATGCCACTGGGTGTGGTTCATGCTATGGTCTGTGAGAAGAAAACACATGCAATGACACCGGTGGATCCATGTGTGGTCTGTGAGAAGAGTAGACATGCAATGACACCGGTGGATCCATGTGTGGTTTGTGACAAGAACACACATGCAATGACAATGGTGGATCCTTGTGTGGTCTTTGGGAAGAACACAGATGCAATGACACTGGTGATATGTGGTATGTGAGAAGAACACACATCCAATCACTCTAGTTGTGGTTCATGAAAAGAGGAGACATGTAGTGACACTGGTGGATCCATGTGTGGTTAATGAGAAGAGCAGACATGCAATGACACCGGTGGATCCATGTGGGGTTTGTGAGAAGAACACACATGCAATGACACTGGGTGTGGTTCATGATATGGTCTATAAGAAGAACACACGTGCAATGACTCTAGATGTGGTTTGTGAAAAGAGCACGCACGCGATGACTCTAGCTGTGGTTCATGGGAAGAGCAGGCATATAATGACACACGTGGATCCATGTGTGGTCTATGAGAAGAACACACATACAATGACACTGGGTGTGGTTCATGATATGGTTTGTGAGAAGAACACACATGCAATGACACTTGTGGATCCATGTGTGGTCTTTGGGAAGAACACACATGCAATGACACTAGATCCATGTGTGGTGTGTGAGAAGAACACACATCCAATGAATCTAACTCTGGTTCATGAAAAGAGCAAACATGCAATGACAATGGTGGATCCATATGTGGTTCATGGGAAGAACACACATGCGATGACACCGGGTGGATCCATGTGTGGTTTGTGAGAAGAACACACATGCAATGACTCTGGTGGATCCATGTGTGGTCTGTGAGAAGAACACACATGCAATGACACTGGGTGTGGTTAATGAGAAGAGCAGACATGCAATGACACCGGTGGATCCATGTGTGGTTCATGGGAAGAGCAGACATACAATGACACTGGGTGTGGTTCATGATATGGTTTGTAAGAAGAACACACATCCAATGACTCTAGCTGTGGTTCATGAAAAGAGCACGCATGCGATGACTCTAGCTGTGGTTCATGGGAAGAGCAGACATACAATGACAAGGGTGGATCCATGTGCGGCTCATGGGAAGAACACACATGCAATGACACCGGTGGATCCATGTGTGGTTCAAGGGAAGAACACACATGCAATGACACTAGTGGATCCATGTGTGGTTCATGGGAAGAGCAGACATGCAATCACACAGGTGATATGTGGTTTGTGAGAATAACACACATGCAATTACTCTAGATGTGGTTAATGAAAAGAGCTGACATGCAATGACACCAGTGGATCCATGTGTTGTTCAAGGGAAGAACACACATGCAATGACACTGGGTGTGGTTCATGCTATGGTCTGTGAGAAGAAAACACATGCAATGACACCGGTGGATCCATGTGTGGTCTGTGAGAAGAGTAGACATGCAATGACACCGGTGGATCCATGTGTGGTTTGTGACAAGAACACACATGCAATGACAATGGTGGATCCTTGTGTGGTCTTTGGGAAGAACACAGATGCAATGACACTGGTGATATGTGCTATGTGAGAAGAACACACATCCAATCACTCTAGTTGTGGTTCATGAAAAGAGGAGACATGTAGTGACACTGGTGGATCCATGTGTGGTTCATGGGAAGAACACACATGCAATGACACTGGTGGATCCATGTCTGGTCTATGGGTAGAACACACATGCAATGACACTGGTGGATCCATGTGTGGTTCATGGGAAGAACACACATGCAATGACACTGGTGGATCCATGTGTGGTCTTTGGGAAGAACGCACACGCAATGACACTGGGTGTGGTTCATGATATGGTTTGTGAGAAGAACACACATGCAATGACACTGGTGGATCCATGTGTGGTCTTTTGGAAGAACACACATGCAATGACTCTAGTTGTGGTTCATGAAAAGAGCACACATGTAATGACACTGGTGGATCCATGTGTGGCTCATGGGAAGATCACACATGCGATGACACTGGATGGATCCATGTGTGGTTTGTGAGAATAACACACATGCAATGACTCCGATGGATCCATGTGTGGTTCATGGGAAGAGCACACATGCAATGACTCTGGTGATATGTGGTTTGTGAAAAGAACAGACATGCAATGACTCTAGCTGTGGTTAATGAGAAGAGCAGACATGCAATGACACCGGTGGATCCATGTGTGGTTTGTGAGAAGAACACACATGCAATGACACTGGGTGTGGTTCATGATATGGTTTGTAAGAAGAACACACGTGCAATGGCTCTACCTATGGTTTGTGAAAAGAGCACGCACGCGATGACTCTAGTTGTGGTTCATGGGAAGAGCAGACATACAATGACACTGGTGGATCCATGTGTGGTCTGTGAGAAGAACACACATGCAATGACACTGGGTGTGGTTCATGATATGGTTTGTGAGAAGAACACACATGCAATGACACTGGTGCATCCATGTGTGGTCTTTGGGAAGAACACACATGCAATGACACTGGATCCATGTGTGGTCTGTGAGAAGAACACACATCCAATGAGTCTAGATGTGGTTCATGAAAAGAGCAGACATGCAATGACACTGGTGGATCCATGTGTGGTTCATGGGAAGAATACACATGCGATGACACTAGGTGGATCCATGTGTGGTTTGTGATAAGAACACACATGCAATGACTCCGGTGTATCCATGTGTGGTTGATGGGAAGAACACACATGTAATGACTCTGGTGATATGTGGTTTGTGAAAAGAACAGACATGCAATGACTCTAGCTGTGGTTAATGAGAAGAGCAGACATGCAATGACACCGGTGGATCCATGTGGGGTTTGTGAGAAGAACACACATGCAATGACACTAGGTGTGGTTCATGATATGGTCTGTAAGAAGAACACATGTGCAATGACTCTAGCTGTGGTTTGTGAAAAGAGCACGCACGCGATGACTCTAGCTGTGGTTCATGGGAAGAGGAGACATACAATGACACACGTGGATCCATGTGTGGTCTGTGAGAAGAACACACATACAATGACACTGGGTGTGGTTCATGATATGGTTTGTGAGAATAACACACATGCAATGACACTGGTGGATCCATGTGTGGTCTTTGGGAAGAACACACATGCAATGACACTGGATCCATGTGTGGTCTATGAGAAGAACACACATCCAATGACTCTAGCTGTGGTTCATGAAAAGAGCAGACATGCAATGACACTGGTGGATCCATGTGTGGTTCATGGGAAGAACACACATGCGATGACACCGGGTGCATCCATGTGTGGTTTGTGAGAAGAACACACATGCAATGACTCCGGTGGATCCATGTGTGGTTCATGGGAAGAACACACATGCAATGACTCTGGTGGATCCATGTGTGGTCTGTGAGAAGAACACACATGCAATAACACTGGGTGTGGTTAATGAGAAGAGCAGACATGCAATGACACCAGTGGATCCATGTGTCGTTCATGGGAAGAGCAGGCGTACAATGACACTGGGTGTGGTTCATGATATGGTTTGTAAGAAGAACACACATCTAATGACTCTAGCTGTGGTTCATGAAAAGAGCACAGATGCGATGACTCTAGCTGTGGTTCATGGGAAGAGCAGACATACAATAACACTGGTGGATCTATGAGAGGTTCATGGGAGGAACACACATGCAACGACACCGGTGGATCCATGTGTGGTCTGTGGGAAGAACACACATGCGATGACACTGGTGGATCCATGTGTGGTTCATGGGAAGAGCAGACATGCAATGACACAGGTGATATGTGGTCTGTGAGAAGAAAACACATGCAATAACTCTAGCTGTGGTTAATGAAAAGAGCTGACATGCAATGACACCGGTGGATCCATGTGTGGTTCAAGGGAAGAACACACATGCAATGACACTGGGTGTGGTTCATGATATGGTCTGTGAGAAGAACACACATGCAATGACACTGGTGGATCCATGTGTGGTCTGTGAGAAGAGCAGACATGCAATGACACCGGTGGATCCATGTGTGGTTTGTGAGAAGAACACACATGCAATGACACTGGTGGATCCATGTGTGGTCTTTGGGAAGAACACACATGCAATGACACTGGTGATATGTGGTCTGTGAGAAAAACACACATCCAATGACTCTAGTTGTGGTTCATGAAAAGAGCAGACATGCAATGACACTGGTGGATCCATGTGTGGTTCATGGGAAGAACATACATGCAATGACACTGGTGGATCTATGTGTGGTATGTGGGAAGAACACACATGCAATGACAGTGGTGGATCCATATGTGGTTCATGGGAAGAACACACATGCAATGACACTGGTGGATCCATGTGTGGTCTTTGGGAAGAACACACATGCAATGACACTGGGTGTGGTTCATGATATGGTTTGTGAGAAGGACACACATGCAATGACACTGGTGCATCCATGTGTGGTCTTTGGGAAGAACACACATGCAATGACACTGGATCCATGTGTGGTCTGTGAGAAGGACACACATCCAATGACTCTAGCTGTGGTTCATGAAAAGAGCAGACATGCAATGACACTGGTGGATCCATGTGTGGTTCATGGGAAGAATACACATGCGATGACACTGGGTGGATCCATGTGTGGTTTGTGAGAAGAACACACATGCAATGACTCCGGTGTATCCATGTGTGGTTCATGGGAAGAACACACATGTAATGACTCTGGTGATATGTGGTTTGTGAAAAGAACAGACATGCAATGACTCTAGCTGTGGTTAATGAGAAGAGCAGCCATGCAATGATACCGATGGATCCATGTGGGGTTTGTGAGAAGAACACACATGCAATGACAATGGGTGTGGTTCATGATATGGTCTATAAGAAGAACACACGTGCAATGACTCTAGATGTGGTTTGTGAAAAGAGCACGCACGCGATGACTCTAGCTGTGGTTCATGGGAAGAGCAGACATACAATGACACACGTGGATCCATGTGTGGTCTATGAGAAGAACACACATACAATGACACTGGGTGTGGTTCATGATATGGTTTGTGAGAAGAACACACATGCAATGACACTGGTGGATCCATGTGTGGTCTTTGGGAAGAACACACATGCAATGACACTGGATCCATGTGTGGTCTATGAGAAGAACACACATCCAATGACTCTAGCTCTGGTTCATGAAAAGAGCAAACATGCAATGACAATGGTGGATCCATGTGTGGTTCACGGGAAGAACACACATGCGATGACACTGGGTGGATCCATGTGAGGTTTGTGAGAAGAACACACATGCAATGACTCCGGTGGATCCATGTGTGGTTCATGGGAAGAACACACATGCCATGACTCTGGTGGATCCATGTGTGGTCTGTGAGAAGAACACACATGCAATGAAACTGGGTGTGGTTAATGAGAAGAGCAGACATGCAATGACACCAGTGGATCCATGTGTGGTTCATGGGAAGAGAAGACATACAATAACACTGGGTGTGGTTCATGATATGGTTTGTAAGAAGAACACACATCCAATGACTCTAGCTGTGGTTCATGAAAAGAGCACGCATGCGATGACTCTAGCTGTGGTTCATGGGAAGAGCAGACATACAATGACACGGGTGGATCCATGTGCGGTTCATGGGAAGAACACACATGCAACGACACCGGTGGATCCATGTGTGGTCTGTGGGAAGAACACACATGCAATGACACTGGTGGATCCATGTGTGGTTCATGGGAAGAGCAGACATGCAATCACACATGTGATATGTGGTCTGTGAGAATAACACACATGCAATTACTCTAGCTGTGGTTAATGAAAAGAGCTGACATGCAATGACACCGGTGGATCCATGTGTGGTTCAAGGGTAGAACACACATGCAATGACACTGGGTGTGGTTCATGATATCGTTTGTGAGAAGAACACACATGCAATGACACTGGTGGATCCATGTGTGGCCTGTGAGAAGAGTAGACATGCAATGACACCGGTGGATCCATGTGTGGTTTGTGAGAAGAACACACATGCAATGACAATGGTGGATCCATGTGTGGTCTTTGGGAAGAACACACTGCAATGACACTAGTGATATGTGGTATGTGAGAAGAACACACATCCAATGACTCTAGCTGTGGTTCATGAAAACAGCAGACATGTAGTGACACTGGTGGATCCATGTGTGGTTCATGGGAAGAACACACATGCAATGACACTGGTGGATCCATGTGTGGTCTATGGGAAGAACACACATGCAATGACACTGGTGGATCCATGTGTGGTCTTTGGGAAGAACGCACACGCAATGACAATGGGTGTGGTTCATGGCATGGTTTGTGAGAAGGACACACATGCAATGACACTGGTGCATCCATGTGTGGTCTTTGGGAAGAACACACATGCAATGACACTGGATCCATGTGTGGTCTGTGAGAAGAACACACATCCAATGACTCTAGTTGTGGTTCATGAAAAGAGCAGACATGTAATGACACTGGTGGATCCATGTGTGGCTCATGGGAAGAACACACATGCAATGACACTGGGTGGATCCATGTGTGATTTGTGAGAAGAACACACATGCAATGACTCCGGTGGATCCATGTGTGGTTCATGGGAAGAACACACATGCAATGACTGGTGATATGTGGTTTGTGTAAAGAACAGACATGCAATGACTCTAGCCGTGGTTAATGAGAAGAGCAGACATGCAATGACACCGGTGGATCCATGTGTGGTTTGTGAGAAGAACACACATGCAATGACACTGGGTGTGGTTCATGATATGGTTTGTAAGAAGAACACACGTGTATTGGCTCTAGTTATGGTTTGTGAAAAGAGCACGCACGCGATGACTCTAGTTGTGGTTCATGGGAAGAGCAGACATACAATGACACTGGTGGATCCATGTGTGGTCTGTGAGAAGAACACACATGCAATGACACTGGGTGTGGTTCATGGTATGGTTTGTGAGAAGAACACACGTGCAATGACACTGGTGGATCCATGTGTGGTCTTTGGGAAGAACACACATGCAGTGACACTGGATCCATGTGTGGTCTGTGAGAAGAACACACATCCAATGACTCTAGCTGTGGTTCATGAAAAGAGCAGACATGCAATGACACTGGTGGATCCATGTGTGGTTCATGGGAAGAACACACATGCGATGACACCGGGTGGATCCATGTGTGGTTTGTGAGAAGAACACACATGCAATGACTCCGGTGGATCCATGTGTGGTTCATGGGAAGAACACACATGCAATGACTCTGGTGGATCCATGTGTGGTCTGTGAGAAGAACACACATGCAATAACACTGGGTGTGGTTAATGAGAAGAGAAGACATGCAATGACACCAGTGGATCCATGTGTGGTTCATGGGAAGAGCAGGCATACAATGACACTGGGTGTGGTTCATGATATGGTTTGTAAGAAGAACACACATCCAATGACTCTAGCTGTGGTTCATGAAAAGAGCACAGATGCGATGACTGTAGCTGTGGTTCATGGGAAGAGCAGACATACAATAACACTGGTGGATCTATGTGAGGTTCATGGGAGGAACACACATGCAACGACACCGGTGGATCCATGTGTGGTCTGTGGGAAGAACACACATGCGATGACACTGGTGGATCCATGTGTGGTTCATGGGAAGAGCAGACATGCAATGACACAGGTGATATGTGGTCTGTGAGAAGAACACACATGCAATAACTCTAGCTGTGGTTAATGAAAAGAGCTGACATGCAATGACACCGGTGCATCCATGTGTGGTTCAAGGGAAGAACACACATGCAAT
Organism: Avena sativa; assembly: GCA_916181665.1. Taxonomy (NCBI): domain Eukaryota; kingdom Viridiplantae; phylum Streptophyta; class Magnoliopsida; order Poales; family Poaceae; genus Avena; species Avena sativa. Next base: position 694,950,732 of record OV702289.1, read on the forward strand.
GACACTGGGTGTGGTTCATGATATGGTCTGTGAGAAGAACACACATGCAATGACACTGGTGGATCCATGTGTGGTCTGTGAGAAGAGCAGACATGCAATGACACCGGTGGATCCATGTGTGGTTTGTGAGAAGAACACACATGCAATGACACTGGTGGATCCATGTGTGGTCTTTGGGAAGAACACACATGCAATGACACTGGTGATATATGGTCTGTGAGAAAAACACACATCCAATGACTCTAGCTGTGGTTCATGAAAAGAGCAGACATGCAATGACACTGGTGGATCCATGTGTGGTTCATGGGAAGAACATACACGCAATGACACTGGTGGATCTATGTGTGGTCTGTGGGAAGAACACACATGCAATGACAGTTGTGGATCCATATGTGGTTCATGGGAAGAACACACATGCAATGACACAGGTGGATCCATGTGTGGTCTTTGGGAAGAACACACATGCAATGGCATTGGGTGTGGTTCATGATATGGTTTGTGAGAAGGACACACATGCAATGACACTTATGCATCCATGTCTGGTCTTTGGGAAGAACACACATGCAATGACACTGGATCCATGTGTGGTCTGTGAGAAGAACACACATCCAATGACTCTAGCTGTGGTTCATGAAAAGAGCAGACATGCAATGACACTGGTGGATCCATGTGTGGTTCAAGGGAAGAATACACATGCGATGACACTGGGTGGATCCATGTGTGGTTTGTGAGAAGAACACACATGCAATGACTCCGGTGTATCCATGTGTGGTTCATGGGAAGAACACACATGTAATGACTCTGGTGATATGTGGTTTGTGAAAAGAACAAACATGCAATGACTCTAGCTGTGGTTAATGAGAAGAGCAGACATGCAATGACACCGGTGGATCCATGTGGGGTTTGTGAGAAGAACACACATGCAATGACACTGGGTGTGGTTCATGATATGGTCTATAAGAAGAACACACGTGCAATGACTCTAGCTGTGGTTTGTGAAAAGAGCACGCATGCGATGACTCTAGCTGTGGTTCATGGGAAGAGCAGACATACAATGACACACGTGGATCCATGTGTGGTCTATGAGAAGAACACACATACAATGACACTGGGTGTGGTTCATGATATGGTTTGTGAGAAGAACACACATGCAATGACACTGGTGGATCCATGTGTGGTCTTTGGGAAGAACACACATGCAATGACACTGGATCCATGTGTGGTCTATGAGAAGAACACACATCCAATGACTCTAGCTCTGGTTCATGAAAACAGCAAACATGCAATGACAATGGTGGATCCATGTGTGGTTCATGGGAAGAACACACATGCGATGACATTGGGTGGATCCATGTGAGGTTTGTGAGAAGAACACACATGCAATGACTCCGGTGGATCCATGTGTGGTTCATGGGAAGAACACACATGCCATGACTCTGGTGGATCCATGTGTGGTCTGTGAGAAGAACACACATGCAATGACACTGGGTGTGGTTAATGAGAAGAGCAGACATGCAATGACACCGGTGGATCCATGTGTGGTTCATGGGAAGAGCAGACATACAATGACACTGGGTGTGGTTCATGATATGGTTTGTAAGAAGAACACACATCCAATGACTCTAGTTGTGGTTCATGAAAATAGCACGCATGCGATGACTCTAGCTGTGGTTCATGGGAAGAGCAGACATACAATGACACGGGTGGATCCATGTGCGGTTCATGGGAAGAACACACATGCAACGACACCGGTGGACCCATGTGTGGTCTGTGGGAAGAACACACATGCAATGACACTGGTGGATCCATGTGTGGTTCATGGGAAGAGCAGACATACAATGACACGGGTGGATCCATGTGCGGTTCATGGGAAGAACACACATGCAACGACACCGGTGGACCCATGTGTGGTCTGTGGGAAGAACACACATGCAATGACACTGGTGGATCCATGTGTGGTTCATGGGAAGAGCAGACATGCAATCACACAGGTGATATGTGGTCTGTGAGAATAACACACATGCAATTACTCTAGCTGTGGTTAATGAAAAGAGCTGACATGCAATGACACCGGTGGATCCATGTGTGGTTCAAGGGTAGAACACACATGCAATGACACTGCGTGTGGTTCATGATATGGTTTGTGAGAAGAAAACACATGCAATGACACCGGTGGATCCATGTGTGGTCTGTGAGAAGAGTAGACATGCAATGACACCGGTGGATCCATGTGTGGTTTGTGACAAGAACACACATGCAATGACAATGGTGGATCCTTGTGTGGTCTTTGGGAAGAACACAGATGCAATGACACTGGTGATATGTGCTATGTGAGAAGAACACACATCCAATCACTCTAGTTGTGGTTCATGAAAAGAGGAGACATGTAGTGACACTGGTGGATCCATGTGTGGTTCATGGGAAGAACACACATGCAATGACACTGGTGGATCCATGTGTGGTCTATGGGAAGAACACACATGCAATGACACCGGTGGATCCATGTGTGGTTCATGGGAAGAACACACATGCAATGACACTGGTGGATCCATGTGTGGTCTTTGGGAAGAACGCACACGCAATGACACTAGGTGTGGTTCATGATATGGTTTGTGAGAAGAACACACATGCAATGACACTGGTGGATCCATGTGTGGTCTTTGGGAAGAACACACATGCAATGACACTGGATCCATGTGTGGTCTATGAGAAGAACACACATCCAATGACTCTAGCTCTGGTTCATGAAAACAGCAAACATGCAATGACAATGGTGGATCCATGTGTGGTTCATGGGAAGAACACACATGCAATGACACTGGTGGATCCATGTGTGGTCTGTGAGAAGAACACACATGCAATGACACTGGGTGTGGTTCATGATTTGGTTTGTGAGAAGAACACACATGCAATGACACTGGTGGATCCATGTGTGGTCTTTGTGAAGAACACACATGCAATGACACTGGCTCCATGTGTGGTCTGTGAGAAGAACACACATCCAATGACTCTAGCTGTGGTTCATGAAGAGAGCAGACATGCAATGACACTAGTGGATCCATGTGTGGTTCATGGGAAGAACACACATGCGATGAAACCGGGTGGATCCATGTGTGGTTTGTGAGAAGAACACACATGCAATGACTCCGGTGGATCCATGTGTGGTTCATGGGAAGAACACACATGCAATGACCCTGGTGGATCCATGTGTGGTTTGTGAGAAGAACACACATGCAATGACACTGGGTGTGGTTAATGAGAAGAGCAGACATGCAATGACACCGGTGGATCCATGTGTTGTTCATGGGAAGAGCAGACATACAATGACACTGGGTGTGGTTCATGATATGGTTTGTAAGAAGAACACACATCCAATGACTCTAGTTGTGGTTCATGAAAATAGCACTCATGCGATGACTCTAGCTGTGGTTCATGGGAAGAGCAGACATACAATGACACGGGTGGATCCATGTGCGGTTCATGGGAAGAACACACATGCAACGACACCGGTGGACCCATGTGTGGTCTGTGGGAAGAACACACATGCAATGACACTGGTGGATCCATGTGTGGTTCATGGGAAGAGCAGACATACAATGACACGGGTGGATCCATGTGCGGTTCATGGGAAGAACACACATGCAACGACACCGGTGGACCCATGTGTGGTCTGTGGGAAGAACACACATGCAATGACACTGGTGGATCCATGTGTGGTTCATGGGAAGAGCAGACATGCAATCACACAGGTGATATGTGGTCTGTGAGAATAACACACATGCAATTACTCTAGCTGTGGTTAATGAAAAGAGCTGACATGCAATGACACCGGTGGATCCATGTGTGGTTCAAGGGTAGAACACACATGCAATGACACTGCGTGTGGTTCATGATATGGTTTGTGAGAAGAAAACACATGCAATGACACCGGTGGATCCATGTGTGGTCTGTGAGAAGAGTAGACATGCAATGACACCGGTGGATCCATGTGTGGTTTGTGACAAGAACACACATGCAATGACAATGGTGGATCCTTGTGTGGTCTTTGGGAAGAACACAGATGCAATGACACTGGTGATATGTGCTATGTGAGAAGAACACACATCCAATCACTCTAGTTGTGGTTCATCAAAAGAGGAGACATGTAGTGACACTGGTGGTTCCATGTGTGGTTCATGGGAAGAACACACATGCAATGACACTGGTGGATCCATGTGTGGTCTATGGGAAGAACACACATGCAATGACACCGGTGGATCCATGTGTGGTTCATGGGAAGAACACACATGCAATGACACTGGTGGATCCATGTGTGGTCTTTGGGAAGAACGCACACGCAATGACACTAGGTGTGGTTCATGATATGGTTTGTGAGAAGAACACACATGCAATGACACTGGTGGATCCATGTGTGGTCTTTGGGAAGAACACACATGCAATGACACTGGATCCATGTGTGGTCTATGAGAAGAACACACATCCAATGACTCTAGCTCTGGTTCATGAAAACAGCAAACATGCAATGACAATGGTGGATCCATGTGTGGTTCATGGGAAGAACACACATGCAATGACACTGGTGGATCCATGTGTGGTCTGTGAGAAGAACACACATGCAATGACACTGGGTGTGGTTCATGATTTGGTTTGTGAGAAGAACACACATGCAATGACACTGGTGGATCCATGTGTGGTCTTTGTGAAGAACACACATGCAATGACACTGGCTCCATGTGTGGTCTGTGAGAAGAACACACATCCAATGACTCTAGCTGTGGTTCATGAAGAGAGCAGACATGCAATGACACTAGTGGATCCATGTGTGGTTCATGGGAAGAACACACATGCGATGAAACCGGGTGGATCCATGTGTGGTTTGTGAGAAGAACACACATGCAATGACTCCGGTGGATCCATGTTTGGTTCATGGGAAGAACACACATGCAATGACCCTGGTGGATCCATGTGTGGTTTGTGAGAAGAACACACATGCAATGACACTGGGTGTGGTTAATGAGAAGAGAAGACATGCAATGACACCGGTGGTTCCCTGTGTGGTTCATGGGAAGAGCAGACATACAATGACACTGGGTGTGGTTCATGATATGGTTTGTAAGAAGAACACATATCCAATGACTCTAGCTGTGGTTCATGAAAAGAGCACGCATGCGATGACTCTAGCTGTGGTTCATGGAAAGAGCAGACATACAATGACACTGCTGGATCCATGTGCGGTTCATGGGAAGAACACACATGAAACGACACCGGTGGATCCATGTGTGGTCTGTGAGAAGAACACACATGCAATGACTCTAGCTATGGTTAATGAAAAGAGCTGACATGCAATGACACCGGTGGATCCATGTGTGGTTCAAGGGAAGAACACACATGCAATGACACTGGTGGATCCATGTGTGGTCTGTGAGAAGAGCAGACATGCAATGACACCGGTGCATCCATGTGTGGTTTGTGAGGAGAACACACATCCAATGACTCTCGCTGTGGTTCATGAAAAGACCAGACGTGCAATGACATTGGTGGATCCATGTGTGGTTCATGGGAAGAACACACATGCGATGACACTGGGTGGATCCATGTGTGGTTTGTGAGAAGAACACACATGCAGTGACACTGGTGGATCCATGTGTGGTTCATGGGTAGAACACACATGCAATGACCCTAGCTGTGGTTAATGAGAAGAGCAGACATGCAATGACACTGGTGGATCCATGTGTGGTTTGTCAGAAGAACACACATGCAATGACACTGGGTGTGGTTCATGATATAGTTTGTAAGAAGAACACACGTGCAATGACTCTACTTATGGTTTGTGAAAAGAGCACGCACGCGATGACTCTAGCTGTGGTTCATGGGAAGAGGAGACATACAATGACACTGGTGGATCCATGTGTGGTCTGTGAAAAGAACACACATGCAATGACACTGGTGGATCCATGTGTGGTTTGTGAGAAGAACACACATGCAATGACTCCGGTGTATCCATGTGTGGTTCATGGGAAGAACACACATGTAATGACTCTGGTGATATGTGGTTTGTGAAAAGAACAGACATGCAATGACTCTAGCTGTGGTTAATGAGAAGAGCAGACATGCAATGACACCGGTGGATCCATGTGGGGTTTGTGAGAAGAACACACATGCAATGACACTGGTGTGGTTCATGATATGGTCTATAAGAAGAACACACGTGCAATGACTCTAGATGTGGTTTGTGAAAAGAGCACGCACGCGATGACTCTAGCTGTGGTTCATGGGAAGAGCAGGCATATAATGACACACGTGTATCCATGTGTGGTCTATGAGAAGAACACACATACAATGACACTGGATGTGGTTCATGATATGGTTTGTGAGAAGAACACACATGCAATGACACTGGTGGATCCATGTGTGGTCTTTGGGAAGAACACACATGCAATGACACTGGATCCATGTGTGGTCTATGAGAAGAACACACATCCAATGACTCTAGCTCTGGTTCATGAAAAGAGCAAACATGCAATGACAATGGTGGATCCATGTGTGGTTCACGGGAAGAACACACATGCGATGACACTGGGTGGATCCATGTGAGGTTTGTGAGAAGAACACACATTCAATGACTCCGGTGGATCCATGTGTGGTTCATGGGAAGAACACACATGCCATGACTCTGGTGGATCCATGTGTGGTCTGTGAGAAGAACACACATGCAATGACACTGGGTGTGGTTAATGAGAAGAGCAGACATGCAATGACACCAGTGGATCCATGTGTGGTTCATGGGAAGAGAAGACATACAATGACACTGGGTGTGGTTCATGATATGGTTTGTAAGAAGAACACACATCCAATGACTCTAGCTGTGGTTCATGAAAACAGCACGCATGCGATGACTCTAGCTGTGGTTCATGGGAAGAGCAGACATGCAATGACACTGGGTGTGGTTCATGATTTGGTTTGTGAGAAGAACACACATGCAATGACACTGGTGGATCCATGTGTGGTCTGTGTGAAGAACACACATGCAATGACACTGGCTCCATGTGTGGTTTGTAAGAAGAATACACATCCAATGACTCTAGCTGTGGTTCATGAAAACAACACGCATGCGATGACTCTAGCTGTGGTTCATGGGAAGAGCAGACATACAATGACACGGGTGGATCCATGTGCGGTTCATGGGAAGAACACACATGCAACGACACCGGTGGATCCATGTGTGGTCTGTGGGAAGAACACACATGCAATGACACTGGTGGATCCATGTGTGGTTCATGGGAAGAGCAGACATGCAATCACACAGGTGATATGTGGTCTGTGAGAATAACACACATGCAATTACTCTAGTTGTGGTTAATGAAAAGAGCTGACATGCAATGACACCGGTGGATCCATGTGTGGTTCAAGGGTAGAACACACATGCAATGACACTGGGTGTGGTTCATGATATGGTTTGTGAGAAGAACACACATGCAATGACACTGGTGGATCCATGTGTGGTCTGTGAGAAGAGTAGACATGCAATGACACCGGTGGATCCATGTGTGGTTTGTGAGAAGAACACACATGCAATGACAATGGTGGCTCCATGTGTGATCTTTGGGAAGAACACACATCCAATGACACTAGTGATATGTGGTATGTGAGAAGAACACACATCCAATGACTCTAGCTGTGGTTCATGAAAACAGCAGACATGTAGTGACACTGGTGGATCCATGTGTGGTTCATGGGAAGAACACACATGCAATGACACTGGTGGATCCATGTGTGGTCTATGGGAAGAACACACATGCAATGACACTGGTGGATCCATGTGTGGTTCATGGAAAGAACACACATGCAATGACACTGGTGGATCCACGTGTGGTCTTTGGGAAGAATGCACACGCAATGACACTGGGTGTGGTTCATGATATGGTTTGTGAGAAGAACACACATGCAATGACACTGGTGGATCCATGTGTGGTCTTTGGGAAGAACACACATGCAATGACACTGGATCCATGTGTGGTCTGTGAGAATAACACACATCCAATGACTCTAGTTGTGGTTCATGAAAAGAGCAGACATGTAATGACACTGGTGGATCCATGTGTGGCTCATGGGAAGAACACACATGCGATGACACTGGGTGGATCCATGTGTGGTTTGTGAGAAGAACACACATGCAATGACTCTGGTGGATCCATGTGTGGTTCATGCGAAGAACACACATGCAATGACTGGTGGTATGTGGTTTGTGAAAAGAACAGACATGCAATGACTCTAGCCGTGGTTAATGAGAAGAGCAGACATGCAATGACACCGGTGGATCCATGTGTGGTTTGTGAGAAGAACACACATGCAATGACACTGGGTGTGGTTCATGATATGGTTTGTAAGAAGAACACACGTGCAATGGCTCTAGCTATGGTTTGTGAAAAGAGCACGCACGCGATGACTCTAGTTGTGGTTCATCGGAAGAGCAGACATACAATGACACTGGTGGATCCATGTGTGGTCTGTGAGAAGAACACACATGCAATGACACTGGGTGTGGTTAATGATATGGTTTGTGAGAAGAACACACGTGCAATGACACTGGTGGATCCATGTGTGGTCTTTGGGAAGAACACACATGCAGTGACACTGGATCCATGTGTGGTCTGTGAGAAGAACACACATCCAATGACTCTAGCTGTGGTTCATGAAAAGAGCAGACATGCAATGACACTGGTGGATCCATGTGTAGTTCATGGGAAGAACACACATGCGATGACACTAGGTGGATCCATGTGTGGTTTGTGAGAAGAACACACATGCAATGAATCCAGTGGATCCATGTGTGGTTCATGGGAAGAACACACATGCAATGACACTGGGTGTGGTTCATGATATGGTCTGTGAGAAGAACACACATGCAATGACACTGGTGGATCCATGTGTGGTCTGTGAGAAGAACACACATGCAATGACACTGGATGTGGTTCATGATATGGTTTGTGAGAAGAACACACATGCAATGACACTGGTGGATCCATGTGTGGTCTTTGTGAAGAACACACATGCAATGACACTGGATCCATGTGTGGTCTGTGAGAAGAACACACATCCAATGACTCTAGCTGTGGTTCATGAAAAGAGGAGACATGCAATGACACTGGTGGATCCATGTGTGGTTCATGGGAAGAACACACATGCGATGACACCAGGTGGATCCATGTGTGGTTTGTGAGAAGAACACACATGCAATGACTCCGGTGGATCCATGTGTGGTTCATGGGAAGAACACACATGCAATGACTCTGGTGGATCCATGTGTGGTCTGTGAGAAGAACACACATGCAATGAAACTGGGTGTGGTTAATGAGAAGAGAAGACATGCAATGACACCGGTGGATCCATGTGTGATTCATGGGAAGAGCAGACATACAATGACACTGGGTGTGGTTCATGATATGGTTTGTAAGTAGAACACACATCCACTGAATCTAGCTATGGTTCATGAAAAGAGCACGCATGCGATGACTCTAGCTGTGGTTCATGGAAAGAGCAGACATACAATGACACTGCTGGATCCATGTGCGGTTCATGGGAAGAACACACATGCAACGACACCGGTGGATCCATGTGTGGTCTGTGAGAAGAACACACATGCAATGACTCTAGCTGTGGTTAATGAAAAGAGCTGACATGCAATGACACCGGTGGATCCATGTGTGGTTCAAGGGAAGAACACGCATGCAATGACACTGGGTGTGGTTCATGATATGGTCTGTGAGACGAACACACATGCAATGACACTGGTGGATCCATGTATGGTCTGTGAGAAGAGCAGACATGCAATGACACCGGTGCATCCATGTGTGGTTTGTGAGAAGAACACACATGCAATGACACTGGTGGATCCATGTGTGGTCTTTCGGAAGAACACACATGCAATGACACTGGTGATATGTGATCTGTGAGAAGAACACACATCCAATGAATCTAGCTGTGGTTCATGAAAAGATCAGACATAAAGTGACACTAGTGGATCCATGTGTGGTTCATGGGAAGAACACACATGTAATGACACTGGTGGATCCATGTGTGGTCTTTGGGAAGAACACACATGCAATGACACTGGTGGATCCATGTGTGGTTCATGGGACGAACACACATGCAATGACACTGGTGGATCCATGTGTGGTCTTTGGGAAGAACACACACGCAATGTGTAGCATCCCAATTGTCTAACAATTGCAATGCTACTAGCCTAGTCTATATAATGGCTATTTCCTACTTATAATTAGTTGCATCATCATTATATCATGCTCATGTCATCATTCCACCTTGCATTTGAGCATCATATAAAACCTTTTTCATTTGGTTCTTTTCCCATATGCCTTTATTAATTGTATTTGCCTCTTGATATTGTATTTGGTTATTGATATATTGTTTAAATGCCCAAGTTGAGTTGGGGGCATATCTTTTATTCTACTCCACCACCCTTTTTTTCACCACCTTATAATTCCACCATCCAACTAAATATGAGCTTTGCACTTTATTGGGATTTTACCTCTAGCTCATGTGGGTTGGGATGGATCCAATTCTATTTCCACATGCTCTCATATTAGCATCATGTTGTTTTCACATTATTGATATGTGGAGCCACCTTTGCATGCATTATGAGTAGTGCTCCTTTTCCTAGCTTTCATATGGATTATTATGGATTTATGCTCATGTTGGGATATTTTTGGGACTATTAAACATCTAGTGGAATATACACACTAGCAAGTCCCAATTATAATCAAATATGATCATCCCCTTCTACTCCACATGGAGCATTCCTTTAATTCTTTGCTTGGCCTTACTCCACATTTTGGAATGCATAGGTATAAATGCCATGAATGAGTATTTTGTTTTCACAAGGTTAAAACATGGCATTTAATGTTTTGCATGGGCCATGCAAAGCACCACCATTCTTTCTCTTTTGGTTTTTCTTTGGTTTTTGAGTGGTTCTTCTCTTTTGTGAGCTTCCCTTTCTCTCTTATTTCAACCCCCCCCCCTCATCTTGATCTTGTGATTGGATCATGTTAAAACCCTCACACCACCTCATCTCTCATCTCTCTCTCCCTCCTTTTGGCTTGATCTTGTTTGATCTTGCTAAAACCCTACCACCACATCAACCTCTCTCTAATCCTCTCTCCAACACCTCACATCTCATCTAAACCCTAGATCCCCTCCCTCTATTTCTATCTAACCCTACCACCACCATGATCTACCCCAACCCTAAACCAAACCCTAGCCCGAGCCCTCTCTAGCTAACCCTAGTTGCCATGCCCTCTCTCTCGGCCTCTCCCTGCCAGCAGGCCCCACCTAGCCACCCATCTACCTCACCCCACCCTTCTCCTAAACCCTAACCGAGCCCATGCCTAACCTAGCTCCTAACCGAGCCTCCCCTCTCTCTCTCTCTCTTCCCTCTCCTTGCCAGGAGGGCCCCTCCAGCCCGAGCCTCCCCACCGTCCCTGCCGTCCCCACCTAGCAGCCTCCATCACCACCTCGCCCTGCCCTGCCCGAGCACGTGAGGAGAGGGAGAAGAAAAAGGTGGCCGAGACCACCTTTTCCTCCACCTTTACCCACGGCACCCTCCCCTCTCCCTCTGCTATCTACCTCCCTCTCCCGCCTCCTCTGGCCTCGCCCAGATCTGTCCCGAGCCAGCCCTCCCCTCCTCCTTCCTCCTCTCCGACCACCAACGGCCGACGCCGATCACCGCCAGCACCGCGTCGCCCCCGTCGATCCCGCCGGTGAGCACGTCGTGGAGGTGACCGAAGAGACCGAGGAGTACCTCTGCTTCACCCTGGACCCCGCCAGCGAGGAGGAGAAGGCCTGTACATCGCTGCACGCCGAGACGCCCGCCGAAACCCTAGCTCCGCCCCGGCCTCTGCTTCCTCGCCGATCCGTCATCTCCCAGCCCGATCCACCTCCGTCGTCCACCTCACGGTGAGCTGACCCACCTACCTGACATCCTCTCCCTCGCCAACCCCCTCTGGTCTCGCCGTTCGTTTCAGCAAGCACGCTCTGCGCGCACCGTCGGCCACTAGCGTTTGCTCATCACCGCGCCGCGATACGACCTATCTAGCCACCATCCGCTCTTCTGTCACCAGCCCGCAACCTGCCGTATCGGTTCGCACCCCCAGCGCGCACCCTCGCGTCCCCAGTTCGATCCCCCGTGGCACGCTCCGTGTCGGTCGGTCACCGATCGGTCGATCGGTGGAGAAGATCCACAGTGGCCGTGATCCTTTTTGCAGATAGCCCCATCGTTTTTCTTCGGCTAAACCCGCGGTCCAGCCTACCCCACCTGTCAGCCACCCCGTCGTTCTTGCAGAAAAGTCCCTCTGCTCTCTGGTCGTAACCCGTGCTCCAGCTCGGCCCCGCCTGGCAGTCCCTGCGCGCTCGTTCGCTGACACGTGGGCCCATGGCCGCTGGCCCCACCTGTCATTCGCAGGGGCTAGGTAAAGCCGCGGTGAAGAAACCTTTTATGTACGCGTGTGTCCCAGTCAGCCCTGGCCCCACTTGTCAATGACTGTGGCTAGGTCTGGGTTGAGTAACAAAAGTTTCTGTTCTTTTCTGTTTTAATTTAAATCTTTTCAATTTGTTTTAAATTCAAATTCAAATCTGTTTTCAAATAACTTTTCAAATATTATTCCAAATAAAACAAATAATATATGATTTGAAATCAGAAAAATGTGAGGAATTCAAATATGCCATCCAAAATATATTTTGAACACTTTAATTTTTGAGTTCATTAAAATTACAAATAAAATGGCCTTTTCCTTAATTAATTAATAACTTTTGTTTTATAACTCCAAATTTAATAAATAATATGTCTAAAATGATCAGCTCGACGAGACCTTTATGTTTATGCATTCCATGTTCTGAATTGCAGCATGCATCATATAAATATAAAGTATACAGCAACTTATTTGGGTATAAAATATGATTAAAACTCAATAAAATGCTTATTTCTTGTGTTCCACACCTCACCCATGCCATGCTACATTATTGCCATGCAGATTGTGCATCATTCATCATGGCATGATTGTTGCTTGTCGCATTTTAATTCATATGCTTGTGCACTTTATTTATGTTGGCCCTTGTTTGTTTGGTTCTTCTTCGAATAGACGCTGAGCAGGGGATATATCAAGAAACCCAGGAGCACTACCCAGATCCTTCTCTCGCTTCAACTGAGCTGCCAGGCAAGCACTACCAGATGCTTGCATACATATAGTACCTATTGCCTCTATCTTATTCTTGCATCATTGAGTCGCGATTGCATTAAACTGAATCCCAAGTATTGCATAGCCTTTACATTTCAACCCCACCGAGGCTTGTTCCTCCATCCCATGAGCCATTACTACAGGAGTTGTTTGAGCCATGCGGGTCGTAGAACAGCATGTGTAGGGTATGTGAGTGTCTGATGGATAACGAGGTACCTAAACAACTTAACCTGAGTAGTAATGGGATAACTAATGAAAGTGGCACCGGTGAGCAATATCTGCTATTTGGTTTTTCATGCTCACTTGTGTCCCGTAGGACCCCGAGTACTTGATTCCTGTTCCTTGAATATTCGCGCTATCCACATCCGGGAGGCTTATGAACCCCCCTGAGCCAGAGCTTGATTCATTCTTATTTCTTGGGGCCACAAAGTAGTTTGGGGCTTTATTACTATTCTGTACTTATGCCATGCTTTACCGCTTTATTTAAGATTGTGCGAGGAGCACCTGTACTGTTTAGGTAAGCGGAGTGTTTTCGCGGTATCGACAAGCCCAATCACACTTTCGGGTTCCCAGTCGTTTACAGCCATTGACGCAAACCTTGAGTCCGTCTCGGAGTCGGCCAACTTCGTTGCGGGTAGCTTAATGGGGTGGCCCCCTAAAATATTTCTGAATCCTGTGATCGCTTTGTCGTGAATGCCTCGTTGGGTTTTGGTTTGGTTTTTCCGAGGTTGATCGAGTGTGTGTTGCTATTTGTGCACCCCTGCAGGGTAAAACTTTCTGAAAGCCATGTCCGCGGTTATGGACGACTTGGAGCACAGTTTCTCGATCATAGATAAGTATAACTAAAGTACCGCTTTTAAATTTGACTAAGTACCTTACTAGTAAATAGTGCAACACTCATGGAATGGATAATAAAACTGCCAACGGATGGGGGGTTGTTCGTCCGCTTCCTCGTTGGTAAGCGAGGAGGAGGATGGATCTATTAATATTACCGTTATAACTGTTGTTATTAATTCACGGACATCCGTCTATCTTTGGTTAGGTGGATGGATAGCGAGTATCTATAGAATTGTTAGGTATTATCTTTTGCTGCAATTGCGTCACCCCAGGTTGTGTCCCCTTTAGAGGCATAAAGACTTGCTGAGTACCCCTAGGGTCTCACACGATAAATTGTTTGATTCAGATGAACAGGTGAACTCGCAAGATGGATACTGGGTGGAAGAGACGGATGATGTTGGCAACGATCATTCGGTGTAGAGATTCTGGGAACAGGGATCCGTGAGATCTGTGGGCGGGATGTGTTTATTTATGGGGCATCTTATGCCGATTTGCTTCTTATCCGTACTCGGATCTTGTTTTCCGCTTCCGCCTGATACTCTGATGTTTGATGTATGAGGAGATATCCTGAACTATTATATCTATCTAGGATATTTGGATCTTGTCGTATGGCGTTGCAATATTTCTATTTCTTTTAGATGGAATGGCTCTGAGGACTATTGTATGGTGGCTTGCATACATACTCATTTGTGTATGTAGTTGATCCCTTCGCATGCCGATTACGCCGCTCGTTCTTGTCCCGATGGTTGGAAATGGTTAGGACGGCCGAAAGGTCTACCTGTGAGTGGCATTTGGGCCCCACCGTACTATTTTAACCATTTCCGCTCATCCAGGCTTGCAACTAAGAGCGTAATTCACCGAGGTAGTTACAATTGGTATCAGAGCCATCCCGCCCTTCAGGGTCTCAGCCAAATGGTCGTTGTCAGTCTAGCAAATATTTTTGGTAGCTATGTATACTAGGGAAAAACAAAAACGCGAGAGTAGGACTGCTTCCACTTTTCTTCTTGCCCCACCACCCACCCTTTTCTGGTAAGGAAGTGTAACGTTTTCAATCCTCTTCTTAAAATTCAAACTAGGATTCATGTGTTCTGGTTTTTCGTAGTACCATAGAAAGTGTGTGTGTGTGTAATTCCTTGTCTATCTGTTGCATTCCATTTGTTAGCACAATCTGCCTTTGGTTATCAACTATTGGTATATTCCATACCGACAGGCTTTTGAAAACCGGCGCGATCTATTTGACTCCTTGTTAACCGGTGCCATCTTCTTAAGGGTGTCCTTCCTTCTAGCAACTCCACATTCTGTGAAACCATCAGTTGCTAATTGCTACCTGATAAGTAATTTTGCGCATCTATTGGTATTTTAATGCCGAAAAATGCGGAAAAAATTTCTTTGATACATCTGTGCTTCCACACTCCTTTTCAGTCGTGTGTGAAACATTATCTATCTCCCTTTTATCAGCATGTCCATGCTAACTCATTCTTTTGTCACCGGCGCTTAATCCTAGAGTTTCTTTTCATCTCAAATTCTCTTGGGCTAATTACATAACATGTGTCGATCCGATGCTGGTGATTGTGATTTGGTTCTCGGCATAGCTACATGACACTTATCATGAGTGGACTATGGGAAATGCTATCAACACTATCCGCCAAATGGTGACGGTTATCTCCTGTGATTTTGAGTACACCGTGATCATATCTATGCATATTCAAGCATCTTTGGCAATCCGGAGTTTCTCAAGGCACTACGGCGGTCTATCATCTGTCCATCATGCTGCACATCTTTTTGAACTCCATATCTGCAAAATTCTCTTGAGACGAGGGAATTGCATCTTTTCGTCTCTGGTAGCTTTGCTTGAGGTATGAGCTATCATCGTTTCTTTATCCAAGATCTCTTTATCTTTGTAACCGGTGATCCAATCGACAATGTGAACCAGGCGACATCTCTTTTTCTTCCGAAGGACCAGATAATCTATTCTTCTAGTGCATCTCTTTCAACACGAACCCGTGCTATTAATATTGATCTTTCTAAGAGCGTTGAGCTCAGGAAGTGTTCGAGCATTTGTTTGTTTCTCCCGCCTCTTGAACTTGATATTCTAGGAATATTCTGTTAATCCATGGTGGTATATGTTGATAATATGCTTGCCTATTCGATATCAATGGAAGGACATGGAAGATCATCTGTGTCTCTTTCTCTCAAGCTTCGTGAGCACTGCCTGTGTGCAAAGTCCCAAAGTGAGAATTCTGACTTTTTGAAGTCACCTATCTCGGCCACGTCCTTCTGCTAAATAGATCGCTTCAATTCTGGAATCAGCAAGTCCATTGTTAATTCCGTCTTCCATCTTCAATCAAACCTAGAGTTTTTCCTTGTTGGCGAGTTATCATCGTCGTTCTGCTAAAGTTATTCCTCAAGTCTGCTAAATCTCTCTCAATCATTTCAAGAAGAACATGGAGCTCTTTCACCGCAGTCTCGTCAAGTGATCTTTTGAAACCCTCTCGTTCTATCATCTATGCTCAATCCACCGGAGGCCATGAAGATTTTTCAGATCTTTTGTAATCCTTATGTTCAAGTTGGTGCTATCTTTTCTGTAGCTGTTGAATCTTGCAGTTCTTCTCCGTAATCTTCCTTCATATCTTTCTGGTGGCTTGGTACTTCAGACATGACGACAACATCATCATCTTTATCTATCTATGAATCCGGCGAATCGTTTGCATCTATCCTTGTTTTCTAGCGTAGCCCCAGGAGTTTTTGTCAATACCTTCAGTCTGTTTTGGTAGTTGGGTTGCATGGTTTTCTTATTCATGTGCGGAGTAATGCTTTGAGTGCGGGATGGAGTAGCTACCATACCACTACTCTTATCATTCGCTCTTGTACATTGAATTGGTGAACTAATGTGATTTCACTCATTCCACGGAAGCTAGAAGTGGCCTTTATCCCTCGATACTTTTACTTCCGTCTTTGTTTTTCCGGAGTGCTCTCTCGAAGAAAGTAATCAATAATCTCTTGTTGGTGGTCTGTCTATTCTAGATGGAGCAAAATCTTCAATTATCCGGTGGGAACAAACGCAAACTCTTTTCTGTCCTCGTCATTCTACCGATGCTCGACATCCCCAAACAAGATGAAAGGAAACTATCTCTCTCTTTGTTTCATCAATTCTTTTCCGTGGTAAAGCCAATTATGGTTGAGGCCATCAGCCGCAAATCTATTGCGTTAGCCTCAAGGCTAAAGAAAGCAATAAGTATATCTCAATAAACTCCAGATCCTCCATATTTTGTGCTTCTCGGGATTCCACCATGATCTAGCTTCACATCCATCTCTGGAAGTTACATCCGCGCACCTCAATTGCGTGATCCTTTGGTTCTTACCGGCGCAACAAGAATCTAATCCGACAATGTCTAACTAAATATTTCTGTTGATATCGCGGGACTCTATTGTTTGAAGGCAATATTGTTTCCGTACTTCATTTCTCAAATCCGAGAGAAGATACGATGCTATTGTCATAGTGGTTCAAAACCTCTCCAATCTAGCTCTTTTCTTCCAGCGAGACAAAGTTTTCATCCTCTCTAGTATCGGTAAATCTTTAATCTTAATGGTGTGTCTTTCTTTATCCATGATAAATCATCTTGTCCTTTCTTTCACAAGTGGTTCTATTCTTTTATCATGTTTCTTGAGAAAACCAAAGCTATGTCCATCCTATCCTTCTTGTCTCACGACAATCCTACAATTCTTCTAATCCGTTGTTCTTGAAGCAAAACACAAGACTCCCAACAAGTCTAGCAAGTTTTGCAAGGTGAAGTGGTCGCACCATTCCTTGGTTCATCAACTTGGGAACGTGAGGGTCACCTTCGTTCGAACACCCGCCTCTCCTTGTGTTGTTTTCTTTTTCCTAGGAATCTCGGGGCGAGATTCTTGTTTAGTGGGGGAGAGTTGTAGCATCCCAATTGTCTAACAATTGCAATGCTACTAGCCTAGTCTATATAATGGCTATTTCCTACTTATAATTAGTTGCATCATCATTATATCATGCTCATGTCATCATGCCACCTTGCATTTGAGCATCATATAAAACCTTTTTCATTTGGTTCTTTTCCCATATGCCTTTATTAATTGTATTTGCCTCTTGATATTGTATTTGGTTATTGATATATTGTTTAAATGCCCAAGTTGAGTTGGGGGCATATCTTTTATTCTACTCCACCACCCTTTCTTTCACCACCTTATAATTCCACCATCCAACTAAATATGAGCTTTGCACTTTATTGGGATTTTACCTCTAGCTCATGTGGGTTGGGATGGATCCAATTCTATTTCCACATGCTCTCATATTAGCATCATGTTGTTTTCACATTATTGATATGTGGAGCCACCTTTGCATGCATTATGAGTAGTGCTCCTTTTCCTAGCTTTCATATGGATTATTATGGATTTATGCTCATGTTGGGATATTTTTGGGACTATTAAACATCTAGTGGAATATACACACTAGCAAGTCCCAATTATAATCAAATATGATCATCCCCTTCTACTCCACATGGAGCATTCCTTTAATTCTTTGCTTGGCCTTACTCCACATTTTGGAATGCATAGGTATAAATGCCATGAATGAGTATTTTGTTTTCACAAGGTTAAAACATGGCATTTAATGTTTTGCATGGGCCATGCAAAGCACCACCATTCTTTCTCTTTTGGTTTTTCTTTGGTTTTTGAGTGGTTCTTCTCTTTTGTGAGCTTCCCTTTCTCTCTTATTTCAAACCCCCCCCCCCTCATCTTGATCTTGTGATTGGATCATGTTAAAACCCTCACACCACCTCATCTCTCATCTCTCTCTCCCTCCTTTTGGCTTGATCTTGTTTGATCTTGCTAAAACCCTACCACCACATCAACCTCTCCCTAATCCTCTCTCCAACACCTCACACCTCATCTAAACCCTAGATCCCCTCCCTCTATTTCTATCTAACCCTACCACCACCATGATCTACCCCAACCCTAAACCAAACCCTAAACCAAACCCTAGCCCGAGCCCTCTCTAGCTAACCCTAGTTGCCATGCCCTCTCTCTCGGCCTCTCCCTGCCAGCAGGCCCCACCTAGCCACCCATCTACCTCACCCCACCCTTCTCCTAAACCCTAACCGAGCCCATGCCTAACCTAGCTCCTAACCGAGCCTCCCCTCTCTCTCTCTCTCTCTTCCCTCTCCCTGCCAGGAGGGCCCCTCCAGCCCGAGCCTCCCCACCGTCCCTGCCGTCCCCACCTAGCAGCCTCCATCACCACCTCGCCCTGCCCTGCCCGAGCACGTGAGGAGAGGGAGAAGAAAAAGGTGGCCGAGACCACCTTTTCCTCCACCTTTCCCCACGGCACCCTCCCCTCTCCCTCTGCTATCTACCTCCCTCTCCCGCCTCCTCTGGCCTCGCCCAGATCTGTCCCGAGCCAGCCCTCCCCTCCTCCTTCCTCCTCTCCGACCACCAACGGCCGACGCCGATCACCGCCAGCACCGCGTCGCCCCCGTCGATCCCGCCGGTGAGCACGTCGTGGAGGTGACCGAAGAGACCGAGGAGTACCTCTACTTCACCCTGGACCCCGCCAGCTAGGAGGAGAAGGCCTGTACACCGCTGCACGCCGAGACGCCCGCCGAAACCCTAGCTCCGCCAAGGCCTCTGCTTCCTCGCCGATCCGTCGTCTCCCAGCCCGATCCACCTCCCTCGTCCACCTCACGGTGAGCTGACCCACCTACCTGACATCCTCTCCCTCGCCAACCCCCTCTGGTCTCACCGTTCGTTTCAGCAAGCACGCTCTGCGTGCGCCGTCGGCAACTAGCGTTCGCTCATCACCGCGCCGCGATACGACCTATCTAGCCGCCAGCCGCTCTTCTGTCACCAGCCCGCAACCTGCCGCATCGGTTCGCACCCCCAGCGCACACCCTCGCGTCCCCAGTTCGATCCCCCGTGGCACGCTCCGTGTCGGTCGGTCACCGATCGGTTGATCGGTGGAGAAGATCCACAGTGGCCGTGATCCTTTTTGCAGATAGCCCCATCGTTTTTCTTCGGCTAAACCCGCGGTCCAGCCTACCCCACCTGTCAGCCACCCCGTCGTTCTTGCAGAAAAGTCCCTCTGTTCTCTGGTCGTAACCCGTCCTCCAGCTCGGCCCCGCCTGGCAGTGCCTGCGCGCTCGTTCGCTGACACGTGGGCCCATGGCCGCTGGCCCCACCTGTCATTCGCAGGGGCTAGGTAAAGCCGCGGTGAAGAAACCTTTTATGTACGCGTGTGTCCCAGTCAGCCCTGGCCCCACTTGTCAATGACTGTGGCTAGGTCTGGGTTGAGTAACAAAAGTTTCTGTTCTTTTCTGTTTTAATTTAAATCTTTTCAATTTGTTTTAAATTCAAATTCAAATCTGTTTTCAAATAACTTTTCAAATATTATTCCAAATAAAACAAATAATATATGTTTTGAAATCAGAAAAATGTGAGGAATTCAAATATGCCATCCAAAATATATTTTGAACACTTTAATTTTTGAGTTCATTAAAATTACAAATAAAATGGCCTTTTCCTTAATTAATTAATAACTTTTGTTTTATAACTCCAAATTTAATAAATAATATGTCTAAAATGATCAGCTCGACGAGACCTTTATGTTTATGCATTCCATGTTCTGAATTGCAGCATGCATCATATAAATATAAAGTATACAACAACTTATTTGGGTATAAAATATGATTAAAACTCAATAAAATGCTTATTTCTTGTGTTCCACACCTCACCCATGCCATGCTACATTATTGCCATGCAGATTGTGCATCATTCATCATGGCATGATTGTTGCTTGTCGCATTTTAATTCATATGCTTGTGCACTTTATTTATGTTGGCCCTTGTTTGTTTGGTTCTTCTTCGAATAGACGCTGAGCAGGGGATATATCAAGAAACCCAGGAGCACTACCCAGAGGGCTTGCAACTAAGAGCGTAATTCACCGAGGTAGTTACACAATGACACTGGGTGTGGTTCACCGAGGTAGTTACACAATGACACTGGGTGTGGTTCATGATATGGTTTGTGAGAAGAACACACATGTAATGACACTGGTGGATCCATGTGTGGTCTTTGGGAAGAACACACATGCAATGACACTGGATCCATGTGTGGTCTGTGAGAAGAACACACATCCAATGACTAGCTGTGGTTCATGAAAAGAGCAGACATGTAATGACATTGGTGGATCCATGTGTGGCTCATGGGAAGAACACACATGCGATGACACTGGGTGGATCCATGTGTGGTTTGTGAGAAGAACACACATGCAATGACTCCGGTGGACCCATGTGTGGTTCATGGGAAGAACACACATGCAATGACTCTGGTGATATGTGGTTTGTGAAAAGAACAGACATGCAATGACTCTAGCTACGGTTAATGAGAAGAGCAGACATGCAATGACACCGGTGGATCCATGTGTGGTTTGTGAGAAGAACACACATGCAATGACACTGGGTGTGGTTCATGATATGGTTTGTAAGAAGAACCCACGTGCAATGGCTCTAGCTGTGGTTTGTGAAAAGAGCACGCACGCGATGACTCTAGTTGTGGTTCATGGGAAGAGCAGACATACAATGACACTGGTGGATCCATGTGTGGTTTGTGAGAAGAACACACATGCAATGACACTGGGTGTGGTTCATGATATGGTTTGTGAGAAGAACACACGTGCAATGACACTGGTGGATCCATGTGTGGTCTTTGGGAAGAACACACATGCAGTGACACTGGATCCATGTGTGGTCTGTGAGAAGAACACACATCCAATGACTCTAGCTGTGGTTCATGAAAAGAGCAGACATGCAATGACACTGGTGGATCCATGTGTGGTTCATGGGAAGAACACACAAGCGATGACACTGGGTGGATCCATGTGTGGTTTGTGAGAAGAACACACATGCAATGACTCCAGTGGATCCATGTGTGGTTCATGGGAAGAACACACATGCAATGACACTGGGTGTGGTTCATGATATGGTCTGTGAGAAGAACACACATGCAATGACACTGGTGGATCCATGTGTGGTCTGTGAGAAGAACACACATGCAATGACACTGGGTGTGGTTCATGATTTGGTTTGTGAGAAGAACACACATGCAATGACACTGGTGGATCCATGTGTGGTCTTTGTGAAGAACACACATGCAATGACACTGGATCCATGTGTGGTCTATGAGAAGAACACACATCCAATGACTCTAGCTGTGGTTCATGAAAAGAGATGACATGCAATGACACTGGTGGATCCATGTGTGGTTCATGGGAAGAACACACATGCGATGACACCGGGTGGATCCATGTGTGGTTTGTGAGAAGAACACACATGCAATGACTCCGGTGGATCCATGTGTGGTTCATGGGAAGAACACACATGCAATGAGTCTGGTGGATCCATGTGTGGTCTGTGAGAAGAACACACATGAAATGACACTGAGTGTGGTTAATGAGAAGAGAAGACATGCAATGACACTGGTGGAACCCTGTGTGGTTCATGGGAAGAGCAGACATACAATGACACTGGGTGTGGTTCATGATATGGTTTGTAAGAAGAACACACATCCAATGACTCTAGCTGTGGTTCATGAAAAGAGCACGCATGCGATGACTCTAGCTGTGGTTCATGGAAAGAGCAGACATACAATGACACTGCTGGATCCATGTGCGGTTCATGGGAAGAACACACATGCAACAACACCGGTGGATCCATGTGTGGTCTATGAGAAGAACACACATGCAATGACTCTAGCTGTGGTTAATGAAAAGAGTTGACATGCAATGACACCGGTGGATCCATGTGTGGTTCAAGGAAAGAACACACATGCAATGACACTGGGTGTGGTTCATGATATGGTCTGTGAGACGAACACACATGCAATGACACTGGTGGATCCATGTGTGGTCTGTGAGAAGAGCAGACATGCAATGACACCGGTGCATCCATGTGTGGTTTGTGAGAAGAACACACATCTAATGACTCTCGTTGTGGTTCATGAAAAGAGCAGACATGCAATGACATTGGTGGATCCATGTGTGGTTCATGGGAAGAACACACATGCGATGACACTGGGTGGATCCATGTGTGGTTTGTGAGAAGAACACACATGCAATGACACCGGTGGATCCATGTGTGGTTCATGGGAAGAACACACATGCAATGACCCTAGCTGTGGTTAATGAGAAGAGCAGACATGCAATGACACAGGTGGATCCATGTGTGGTTTGTGAGAAGAACACACATGCAATGACACTGGGTGTGGTTCATGATATAGTTTGTAAGAAGAACACACGTGCAATGACTCTAGTTGTGGTTTGTGAAAAGAGCACGCACGCGATGACTCTAGCTGTGGTTCATGGGAAGAGCAAACATACAATGACACTGGTGGATCCATGTGTGGTCTGTGATAAGAACACACATGCAATGACACTGGGTGTGGTTCTTGATATGATTTGTGAGAAGAACACACGTACAATCACACTGGTGGATCCATGTGTGGTCTTTGGGAAGAACACACATGCAGTGACACTGGATCCATGTGTGATCTGTGAGAAGAAAACACATCCAATGACTCTAGTTGTGGTTCATGAAAAGAGCAGACATGCAATGACACTAGTGGATCCATGTGTGGTTCATGGGAAGAACACACATGTGATGACACTGGGTGGATCCATGTGTGGTTTGTGAGAAGAACACACATGCAATGACTCCAATGGATCCATGTGTGGTTCATGGGAAGAACACACATGCAATGACACTGGGTGTGGTTCATGATATGGTCTGTGAGAAGAACACACATGCAATGACACTAGTGGATCCATGTGTGGTCTGTGAGAAGAACACACATGCAATGACACTTGGTGTCGTTCATGATATGGTTTGTGAGAAGAACACACATGCAATTACACTGGTGGATCCATGTGTGGTCTTTGGGAAGAACACACATGCAATGACACTGGATCCATGTGTGGTCTGTGAGAAGAACACACATCCAATGACTAGCTGTGGTTCATGAAAAGAGCAGACATTCAATGACACTAGTGGATCCATGTGTTGTTCGTGGGAAGAACACACATGCGATGACACTGGGTGGATCCATGTGTGGTTTGTGAGAAGAACACATATGCAATGACTCTGGTGGATCCATGTGTGGTTCATGGGAAGAACACACATGCAATGACTCTGGTGGATCCATGTGTGGTCTGTGAGAAGAACACACATGCAATGACACTGGATGTGGTTAATGACAAGAGCAGACATGCAATGACACCGGTGGATCCATGTGTGGTTCATGGGAAGAGCAGACATACAATGACACTGGGTATGGTTCATGATATGGTTTGTAAGAAGAACACACATCCAATGACTCTAGCTATGGTTCATGAAAAGAGCACGCATGCGATGACTCTAGCTGTGGTTCATGGGAAGAGTAGACATACAATGACAATGGTGGATCCATGTGCGGTTGATGGGAAGAACACACATGCAACGACACTGGTGGATCCATGTGTGGTTTGTGGGAAGAACACACATGCAATGACACTGGTGGATCCATGTGTGGTTCATGGGAAGAGGAGACATGCAATGACACAGGTGATATGTGGTTTGTGAGAATAACACACATGCAATGACTCTAGCTGTGGTTAATGAAAAGAGCTGAAATGCAATGACACCGGTGGATCCATGTGTGGTTCAAGGGAAGAACACACATGCAATGACACTGGGTGTGGTTCATGATATGTTCTGTGAGAAGAACACACATGCAATGACACTGGTGGATCCATGTGTGGTCTGTGAGAAGAGCAGACATGCAATGACACCGGTGGATCCATGTGTGGTTTGTGAGAAGAACACACATGCAATGACACTGGTGGATCCATGCGTGGTCTTTGGGAAGAACACACATGCAATGACACTGGTGATATGTGGTCTATGAGAAGAACACACATCCAATGACTCTAGTTGTGGTTCATGAAAAGAGCAGACATGCAGTGACACTAGTCGATCCATGTGTGGTTCATGGGAAGAACACATATGCAATGACACTTGTGGATCCATGTGTGGTCTGTGTGAAGAACACACATGCAATGACACCGGTGGATCCATGTGTGGTTCATGGGAAGAACACACATGCAATGACACTGGTGGATCCATGTGTGGTCTTTGGGAAGAACACACATACAATGACACTAGGTGTGGTTCATGATATGGTTTGTGAGAAGAACACACATGTAATGACACTGGTGGATCCATGTGTGGTCTTTGGGAAGAACACACATGCAATGACACTGGATCCATGTGTGGTCTGTGAGAAGAACACACATCCAATGACTCTAGCTGTGGTTCATGAAAAGGGCAGACATGCAATAACACTGGTGGATCCATGTGTGGTTCATGGGAAGAACACACATGCAATGACACTGGTGGATCCATGTGTGGTCTTTGGGAAGAACACACATGCAATGACACTGGATCCATGTGTGGTCTGTGAGAAGAACACACATCCAATGACTCTAGATGTGGTTCATGAAAAGAGCAGACATGCAATGACACTGGAGGATCCATGTGTGGTTCATGGGAAGAACACACATGCGATGACACCGGGTGGATCCATGTGTGGTTTGTGAGAAGAACACACATGCAATGACTCCGGTGGATCCATGTGTGGTTCATGGGAAGAACACACATGCAATGACTCTGGTGGATCCATGTGTGGTCTGTGAGAAGAACACACATGCAATGACACTGGGTGTGGTTAATGAGAAGAATAGACATGCAATGACACCGGTGGATCCATGTGTGGTTCATGGGAAGAGCAGACATACAATGAGACTGGGTGTGGTTCATGATATGGTTTGTAAGAAGAACACACATCCAATGACTCTAGTTGTGGTTCATGAAAGGAGCACGCATGCGATGACTCTACCTGTGGTTCATGGGAAGAACAAACATACAATGACACTGGTGGATCCATGTGCGGTTCATGGAAGAACACACATGCAACGACACTGGTGGATCCATGTGTGGTTAGTGGGAAGAACACACATGCAATGACACTGGTGGATCCATGTGTGTTTCATGGGAAGAGCAGACATGCAATGACACAGGTGATATGTGGTCTGTGAGAAGAACACACATACAATGACTCTAGCTGTGGTTAATGAAAAGAGCTGACATGCAATGACACCGGTGGATCCATGTGTTGTTCAAGGGAAGCACACACATGCAATGACACTGGGTGGGGTTCATGATATGGTCTGTGAGAAGAACACACATGCAATGACACTGGTGGATCCATGTGTGGTCTGTGAGAAGAGCAGAAATGCAATGACATTGGTGGATCCATGTGTGGTTTGTGAGAAGAACACACATGCAATGACACTGGTGGATCCATGTGTGGTCTTTGGGAAGAACACACATGCAATGACACTGGTGATATGTGGTCTATGAGAAGAACACACATCCAATGACTCCAGATGTGGTTCATGAAAAGAGCAGACATGTAGTGACACTAGTGGATCCATGTGTGGTTCATGGGAAGAACACACATGCAACGACACTGGTGGATCCATGTGTGGTCTTTGGGAAGAACACACATGCAATGACACTGGTGGATCCATGTGTGGTTCATGGGAAGAACACACATGCAATGACACTGGTGGATCCATGTGTGGTCTTTGGGAAGAACACACATGCAATGAAACTGGGTGTGGTTCATGATATGGTTTGTGAGAAGAACACACATGCAATGACACTGGTGGATCCATGTGTGGTCTTTGGGAAGAACACACATGCAGTGACACTGGATCCATGTGTGGTCTGTGAGAAGAACACACATCCAATGACTCTAGCTGTGGTTCATGAAAAGAGCAGACATGCAATGACACTGGTGGATCCATGTGTGGTTCATGGGAAGAACACACATGCGATGACACTGGGTGGATCCATGTGTGGTTTGTGAGAAGAACACTGTCGTGGTGGTGTCACGGCGGATGCCATGATAGGCTGAAGGTGGGGACTAATAGACGCTAGGGGAATCCAGGGAGGGATAGTGAAGTGATTCTCCACACAGAAGTTTATATTTGCTTTGCCTCCAAGGTTACAAATGCTCCTAGAGCTGTATTGGCGAGAGGAGGAAGAAGGAGCTCTCTTACTCTCACTCACAGATCACACTTAAAACCCTAGCCAAATCAGAGAAATCGGAACCCCCTCTACAGAAGCCCTATCCCTCCTTATATAGGGGGGCTAGGTCTCCACTTAGGGCATACGTGGAGGCATATTCCTAAGAATATGCCATCTCCCAAAGTTGTAAGCCGACCGGGTTACTTTTCCCTCGCGTCACACATGTAGAGGCTACGTGAGCCTCTGCGGCACCCGCGTCAGCCGACATGGGCATCGTCACCCTTGTCGGCCACGCCTTGGTGGTCATGCCCTTGTCTGCTTTGCTCAGGCAGTGCGTACCAGGGCTTCTTTTGACCAGCGAGATTCCTTCCTTCTCCTAGAAGCTAGATGTGACCCGGATCATAGTTGATCTGGCCACACCCGTTCCTGCATACAAGTTAAACATGCATTTCTGACTTACTGCTTAAGTCGGTTGAGACTTAGTTAGGCGAACGCCCCCTGGTCCGGGTTACCCTATGATTCGGCCTGCCTTGAGGTGACCCAGCCAGCATCCGCTTTGGCCTTGCCGAACCTCGGCTAACTCGGCCTTTACACCCCGGCGTGACCCTACCCGGGCGTATCCCCCCAACATTAGTCCCCGAAGCTGGTGCGGTCTTAGCTGCCTCGGCCGCTAAGGCCACATCAGGTTCAATTATGTTTGACCTTTGGACATTATTTCCGAGTTACCTCCTTGTCTCGGGTTATATGGATTTACGTTCCCCTTGCACGTTCCAAGTTTTCACTTGCCGGCCGGGTTACCACTTCAACTCGGACCTCATGGTTTTACTTTCCCTCTGCACATTCCAAGTTTTCACTTGTTGGCCGGGTTACCATGGTCCTATCCGGGTCTTGCTTCCTTCTCTCGTACGCCAACCCACGTGGAGGCTAATCATTATGTTGTCTCATTTTAAGGGCCAGCACAGTAACCGCCACAGTAATTGTCAGTCATCACTGTGCGCGGGTCACGTCACGCCTGCCTCCTTGTTTACCACATCAACGCGTCACGTCATGGGACCAACTCCACTCTGTGGCCTTCCATGTGGCTCCTTGCTGATTGGTCGATGCGGGTGATACACGGCCACTGCGTGTGGCGTGCCCGCAGGACGCGATCCCACTTTCTCCTCGTGGGAGAGGTTAAATAGGGGAGGGGAGCATCCCTTAGCCTTTTTCCCCTTACCGCGCCCCTCTGCCTTTTGCTCTTCTTCTTCGTCTTCCTCGCGACCGCACCGCCGCTAGTGCTCCCAAGCAGCAGCGCCGCCGCCGCATCTTTTCCCCCACATCTCTATGTCGTCGCCACCGCTACGCGCCTCCTCCACCACGGGTCGCTGCCAATCTAGGCCTTTGCCCCCCGCCGCCGCTAGCGCCAGCGAGGGTAACGATCATCAGATGACGGAGGAGGAGCTCGTCGTTGCTGAGCAAGAGATGGAGGAGGACTCCGCTGCTGCGGACCGTGGTGCGTGGGCCGGGTCCTGGGTCTGCCAAGATGACCTGGACTAGCTCTACCAGACCATACGCATCCCCGCCGGCGTCGCTGCTCGCCTTGCTTCCGCCGAATTGGCCCCCTCGCCCAATTCGGGTGAGTACGTCGTGTTCTTGTCCCACTTCTAGCGGGGGTTCGGTCTGCCGGTCAGCGACTTCTTCCGGGATTGGCTTAGCACTTACAAACTCCAGCCGCACCACCTTCCTGCCAACGCCATTACTTCTCTTTCTGCTTTCGCCTCCATGATCCAAGGCTACGCCGGACTATGGCCCACGAAGGAGCTATGGATCCGTTTTTTCGGCCTTCATCGTAATGTCATTCTGAATGTAGAGCTAGATCCGGAGGACAAGCAGCTCACTCAATTCGGAGCTACGTCCATCTCACCCCGGAGGTTTTCCGTTTTCCCCCAAGTCACCGGGCTGGACTCCTGCAAAGGGTGGGCTCGGACTTTCTTTTATGTCCGGAATACGGGGACCGAGGATCTGATCGGGCTGCTTCCCTATACTCCGGGTCCACCTAACCTGGAATTGTGGGACATCGTCCCCAAGAAGCCCACGGCCTTGGCCAACCAGGTCAACAAGAGGTTTGCGGAGCTAAAGAAGCTCGAGTTGCCCAACGAGGATGCTATGATCACGTTCGTTTGCAACCGAATCTCCCCCCTCCAAAGGCGCACCCACAAGGTGTGCCATATGAGCTTCGGCCGCGACCCCAACCGGACCTCGTCCTTCGAGTTGAGCAACTCAGAGATCTTTCACCGGGTCAAGGCTCTCTTCACCACCCACAAGGACTTCTCCTCTGAGTGGACGTGGGGAATTGAGCATTTCTACCGAGATAGGCTTCCTCCCTTGGTAAGCTTCGTGGTGCAAATTTACTCCGGGTTAATTATATGTCGGTCATTGTTCCATTTTTGACTCCGTTGTTCATTCTTTTCCTCAGCTATTCCTTCAGCAGAACCTCGAGGATGGCACCGATCCGACCGTTAAATGGGTACCCGACCGGGAGACCCCGGACGAGGAAGAGCCGGACCAGGAGATGTTCCTCCCGATGACCGACGCTACGAAGCGACCCACCGGTAAACCCTCTTCTATTAGAGATTGGCCAGATGATGAAGATGACTCGGATGTCGAGGTGATTGAACCTGTTGATGCTGTCCCCCTTTCTTTTGCCTTTCCGGCATCAGCTAACCCCTGTGGGTAGATCCACGAGGACCCTCCCCTTGCCACGGGTGAACCTGTTCCGGCAGCGCCGAAGAAGAGGCGTGGAGATGCATCAAGTTCCTCCTCCGGACCTTCTTAGCCCTCCAAAAGGCGAAAGAAGTCCGGAGACAAAACTTCTTCCAAGCCTGCAGGCAAGGCCCCAGCACGAAGGGCTCGGAAACCCAAGGAGCCCCTGACCTCGGATGCGTAAGCCTCTTTTCCCTCTGCAACTTATTCTTCCTTGCATTGTTTTAGTCTATCTTCTGACATTGTTTGATTTGGCAGTGCTACGGAGGATGTTCCCCAGAGTGGATCTAGCATCTCTTCACCGCTCCGACCTAGCCCTTCTCCCCCTCATGATGACGAGTCACGCCCGCTGATCCCTATTCTAGAGGGTTCTGCGGCTGCTCCGGGTTCCAGCCCACCTCGTCAAGAGGGGGGCAACCCCGAAGCGGGGGAGACGGACCCAGCCGAGGCAGCGGCATCCACCACTTCGTATCCGCCGCAACCAGCAACTACCAAGACTACCTCCGTACCAGCACCAACACCAGCACCAGCACCAACTCCGGCAGCAAGAACATCAGCAGCACCACCAGCTCCAGCAACAAGGGCACCAGCTCCAAGCTCCTCCGCCTCGTCCGTGTCTTCTCAGTCTCGGCGAGGAAGTACCCAGGCAGCTCCTAAGGGGAAATCTGCCGCAACCACTTCCTCCTCTCAGCAAGCCAAAGGCAAGAAATCCCCTGACGTCACCAGGGCAGCGTCCACCGGGTCTGGACAGCGCACCCTCGCGTCCATGCTTGCCCAGAAGGCTCCAGCACCAAAGGACGCCCCTGCCGAGCCAACTAGTGCGCAGCAAATTGTTCTGCACACCAGTCCGGCCCTTGCTCAGGTTGAGAGGAGAGAGGCACATGCGAAGGGCTTGGTGGCGCCCCACATGCTCAGCGGTGAGCGATATCCTCCGACCTTGATCGAGTTTATGAACAACTGGAACAAGGCGGAGTTCGTCTATAACGACGATCTCCCGGAGAAGTTCGGTCCCGCCGAATTCGCTGCTCAGATGAACACAGCCTCTAAGGCGATTAACCTCTCGGGCCGGATGATGGAGGTACGTTACTTCACCTTTTCCTTAGCATGCACTAGCGATATAACCATTAGTCCCCGAGCCTCCGGTGGAGTAACTTGTTACTCGGCCGGATGCTCCTTAGAAAACTAACGTAGCTCCCTGACAACTTCAAATATGTACACACCTAGAGCCGGGTTAAGTTCCACTTGGCCCGGATCTTGTACACTTCGAATACGCACACACCTAGAGCCGGGTTAAATTCCACTTGGCCCGGATCTTATACACTTCGAATATGCACACACCTAGAGCCGGGTTAATTTCCACTTGGCCTGGATCTTGTACACTTCGAATATGCACACACCTAGAGCCAGGTTAAGTTCCACTTGGCCCGGATCTTGTACACTTCGAATATGCACACACCTAGAGCCGGGTTAAGTTCCACTTGGCCTGGATCTTGTACACTTCGAATATGCACACACCTAGAGCCGGGTTAAATTCCACTTGGCCCGGATCTTGTACACTTCGAATATGCACACACCTAGAGCCGGGTTAAGTTCCACTTGGCCCGGATCTTGTACACTTCGAATATGCACACACCTAGAGCCGGGTTAAATTCCACTTGGCCCGAATCTTGTACACTTCGAATATGCACACACCTAGAGCCGGGTTAAGTTCCACTTGGCCCGGATCTTGTACACTTCGAATATGCACAAGGCTTAAGCCAAATTTTTGTACTCTTTTCAGGTGACCACCAACCGCCGGAGTGCTGAGTTCCAGCATCTTCTGGATACCCACAAGATGCTGCTCGCAAAGCACAATGCACATCTCGCTGAGCATGAGAAAAGGGGTAAGTTCTCTTCTTCACATTTTTCTGTTTTCCTTCATCTTTTTCTGCAGAACTAATCCGTCATTCGGTTTTCGCAGCTGGGGTGGAGGCTGAGAACAAGCTCATGAGGAAGAATCTGGATCAGATTAAGGGTAACCTACTTTTGTCTGACCCTGCTTTGCTTTCCATCTTCTTTTCTTCTTGGCTCAGCAAACATTCATACCTCGGCTCTGCCGGGTCAACACACTATTTCAGCATCTCTTGAAGATAGTGTGCCCGTGTCTGACATGATGCAGCATTTTCTCAAACAAGCAGGGCAGCATCAGGCCGAGCTCAAAAAGAAAGGCGATGAGCTTGCCCTCCTCCGAACCAAGAACGATGAGATTGCCAAGCTAAAGGCAGAAATGAAGAAGATGAAGGCGCAGCACCAAACCGATCTTGAAAAGGCTGGCCAGGACTACACCGAAGAGCGCGAGTGCCTCAACCTCGAGTCGGCGAACTTATCCAGGAGGCCGACGTCAAACTCGAGTCGACGTTAAACTCGAGTCGGCAAACGCTGAACTAGTGCAGCTCCGCCAAAGACACGATAATTGCATCAATGAATTGACCCGAATCCACAGCCACATTTTACGTAAGTTCCTTTTCCTTATCCAGCATATTTCTTCGGGTTATCTCACATGTCTTTTCATTACTTGCTTCTCTTGTCCCGTTTTTAGGCAAATTTCCAGAGGGTACTCCCATTGCAAGCGCCGCTGTTGCCAATTTCCGCTGAGAGAGGGGTACTCCCGTCGCTCCTGACGGTGAGGACATTCCCTATGACATGGAGGACCTATTGGTCAGCCTGTCATCTCGCATGGAAATCATCAAGAACTATGGCAAGGATCTCCTCGATGTTTCAGTCCGAGTCTTTAACACGTTCTAGCCCGGCGAGGACACTCCGAAGAGAATCGCAATCCTTGCTGAAAAGCTGACGGAGATCGAGACCCAGCTCGACCTTTGGAGGGAGTCCGCTGGACGTGCTGCAGCTGAGACCGTTCTTCACCACATACTCACGTGGTATGAGAATATTGATCTCAGCCTCCTAACGCGCCTGCGCACCGGATCCAAGTGGACCAATGACCCGGGATGGGTAGCTCGGCGCCAGGCTTGCACCCATAGCCTCATTGAATATGCTCCCATTCATGAATGGACTAAGGGTCCGAGCTTCCTGGAAGCCGCTGGCGACGAAGAGGTCGAGAATGTTGAAGATGGTTCAGACAAGGATGGAGAGGAGGATGCCTCGGATATTGAAGAAGGCGAAGATGACGCCGAACTTCCTCCTCCTGCTGCTCCTTAAGTAAAAACACTTGAAAACTTATCAGATCCCCGGTATGCCGGGTGGAATTGTATCCCGTACTTATGTGATATTCTGCTACTAAGTTTGCATGCCGGATTAATTTGGGCGTAATCCCCGAGTTTCATTTTCTTGTTCGTCCAATTTTCTGGCTCGGTTCGTGTCTACCTTGATTCGGTTTTACGACTTACGAATCCGAGCTTCAAAAATTGTTTTAACAATACTTAGAAACTTTTAGGCTTAGCTCAAAATAATTTAGCATAATAGTTTGAAAGTAAATACAAGGTTAGTCCGAAAAACAAACGTCGGCTCGATTAAGTTCTTTTCCGTAGTCGTTTTTCATGTGCTACGCAATTTCAAACTTGTTCTCTTGCTTGCCATGAAGCCAATTCTTGTTGGACAGCAGCAAGTCGAAGAGTTGGGTTTTTGGTGCTCACACATTACTAATCCGATTTAAGTAGAACAACTTATTCCAGCTAATGCACAAAAGACAACAAATACTATTAAGGCAGTCCTCGAGTTACTGCTCGAGGTGCCAACATTTCATTAATAAGCTCATTGCCGGCATACATACCGACATACGAGAAGACTCGGATACATACACTTCTTTACTAAGTGTAGAAAGGACGAAGTAGAGCTACATTCCATGGGCGCTTAGATTCCTCGCCGGACCTGTCCGCCTTGTTCTTTTCCTGTGGCTTTGCATCTATAAGATAGTAAGAATCATTGTGCAATGCTTTGCTCATGATGAACGGCCCTTCCCATTGGGGGGATAATTTATGCATGTCGGCAGTATGTTGTACCAACCGAAGCACCAGATCGCCTTCCCGAAAGACTCGGGTGCTTACTTTCCGGCTATGATAGCGTCGGAGATTTTGCTGATATATGGTGGATCTGGGCAATGCCAGTTCTCTCGCTTCTTCCAGCAGATCAACATCATTTTGCCGGGCTTCTTGCAATTTGGCTTCTGTGTATTGGGTGACCCTAGGCGAATCATGCTCTATGTCGGCTGGAAATACAGCTTTTTCCCCATATACCAGAAAAAATGGCGTATAGCCTGTTGATCGATTCGGAGTTGTTCTTAAACTCCGCAGTACCGCTGGTAGTTCTTCTATCCAGCACCCCGCTGATCTTTGCAGCGGCTCAATGAGCCGGGGCTTTATCCCGGATAACACTAATCCGTTGGATCTTTCCACCTGTCCGTTTGATGTGGGGTGGGCTACCAAGGCAACGTCCAGCCGGATCTTCTTATCCCGGCAGAATCACGTGAATGCTCCTTCAGCAAAATTTGTTCCATTATCAGTTATGATACTGTGAGGATAACCGTATCTCAAGATAATGTCTTTGAGAAATGTTACGGCCGTAGCTCCATCACATTTTTTATAGGCTTCACTTTAATCCATTTTGTAAATTTATCCACCATGACCAAAATGTGAGTCATATTTCCCCTTGCTGGTTTAAACGGGCCAACCATATCTAAGCACCATACGGAAAATGGCCATGTAATTGGTATGGTCTTGAGTTCCAACATTGGCATATGCGTCTTGGTAGCATACATCTGACAACCATTGCATTTTCTCACCAGATCTTCTGCTTGTTCTAAGGCACTTGGCCAGTAGAATCCATGCCGGAACGCTTTTGCCACCAAGGCTCGGGATGAGGCATGATGCTCGCACTCTCCTTGATGTATATCTCGGAGGATGTCAAGCCCTTCTTCCGGGTCAACGCATCGCTGGAGGACATTGGTCACACTCCGTTTGTATAGCTCGGAATTGATAATTGTGTATGCCTTTGCTCTCCTCTGAGTTTGCCTGGATAACACCTCATCAGTGGGTAACGTTCCATCTTTCAGGAATTGAAATATATGCAGTGCCCAAGCTGGTATTGCTCGTACAGGGAACACATCCTCATCAATTTCCATCTGATCCACCGGCATAACTTCAACCGGATCACGCTAAGCAGTCCCCGGGTCCTGCGAGGCAGTCCCCGGGTTTGCTGATGCAGTCCCCGGGTTTCGCGCACCACCTCCCATGTCAATGTCCATGGGCTCAGCTCCGGATTCTGTATCTTCCGGGACATAGATTGAGTCGGTTCCTGGGGACGGCCTGATAGATGGTTTTCTGAGGTATTCCAATGCTACACCCGATGGAATTGCTTATCGGGTTGATCTGAGCTTCGACAGCATGTCGGCAGCCTCATTTTCCACCCGGGGTACATGGTGAAATTCACACCCCTCAAAGTAACCAGATATCTTCTGCACATGAAATCTGTACAGAGCCATGTTTGGATCTAGGGCGTCCCACAACCCCGACACTTGTTGTATTACCAAATCCGAGTCGCCAAAGCATTAGTATCCGACGTATCCCAATCTCTTTTGCCACTTTGAGCCCATGCACAAGTGCTTCATACTCAGCGACATTGTTCGATGCCGCGAAATGGATTTGCAGCACATATTTCAGCTGGTCCTTCTTTGGCGAGGTAAGCACAACTCCGGCGCCTAGCCCGGTTTTTGCTTTTGACCCGTCAAAGTGCATCCTCCAGTAGTTCGGATCTGGTGGCGGTGGTTCGTATTGTACCTCGGCCTAATTCACAAAAAATTCCGCCATAGCCTGAGACTTGATTGCTTCTCTTCTGTCATATCGTGGCACATAAGGAGCTAGTTCGATTGCCCATTTTGCGATTCGACCACTTGCATCCTTGTTACTCATTATCTCAGATATGGGAGCTTCACATATTACTTTGATGGGGTGCTCCTCAAAGTAATGCTTTAACTTCTTAGCTGCCATATAGACACCATATGCCACCTTTTGATAGTGTGGGTAGTTCTGCTTTGAGGCAGATAATACCTCGCTCAAGTAATACACTGGCCTCTGCACCGACTTACCCTCTTCGTCGCGCTCTACCACAATCACTGCACTTACAACTCGGTTGGTTACGGCTATGTAGAGCAACATTGGTTCCTTTGATAGTGGAGAGGCTAACACTGGTGCAGTGGCTAACATCTTCTTTAAGTGGGCAAAGGCTTCATCGGCCTGTGGCGTCCAAACGAACTTATCCGACTTTTTCATAAGTTGGTAGAGAGGCAATGCCTTTTCTCCCAACCGACATACAAACCGACTTAACGATGCTAGGCACCCAGTGAACTTCTGGACATCGTTAAGACACTTCTGCAGCTCCATTCGTTCAATGGCCCGGATCTTAGTTGGATTAACTTCGATACCTCGGCTGGAGACGAAATATCCGAGTAATTTTCTAGGCGGGACACCGAAGGTACATTTTTCCAGGTTAAGCTTCATTCGGAACCTTCTTAAGTTCGTGAATGTCTGCCTGATGTCGTCAAGGAGCGTTTTGCTTTCCTTGGTCTTGATAACCACATCATCCACATACACTTGTACATTTTGACCTATTTGGTCGTGCAAACATTTTTGCATACATCTTTAGTATGTTGCACTTGCATTACGTAAACCAAATGGCATGGTGCGATAGCAATAAGCCCCATATGGGGTGATAAATGCAGTCTTTATTTGATCATCCGGATTCAGAGGTATCTGGTCGAAACCAGAATATGCATCAATGAATGACAACAGTTCACATCCCGCGGTTGAGTCTATGACCTGATCTATCCTCGGCAGTGGAAATGGATCATTTGGACATGCCTTGTTCAGGTTCATGTAATCGATACACATACGCCAAACCACTGCCATGTTCGGGTCATCCTTCTTCTTCTCCACCAGCACCGGATTAGAGAGCCAATCCGGATAGAGTACTTCCATGATAAATCCTGCTGCTAGCAACCGAGCTATCTCGTCTCTAATGACTTTTCTCCTATCCTCAGCGAAGCGGCGGAGAGGTTGCTTCACCGGCCTCGCTCTGGGTCTCACGTTCAAAGAGTGCTCGGCCAACTCCCTCGGAACACCTTGCAAGTCCTATGTAGACCAAGCAAAAATATCCCAATTCTCATGGAGGAAGTTGACGAGCTCGCTTTCCTATTTATCATTCAACCCGGCACCAATTGTTACGGTGCGCTCTGGGAACATATCATCAACAGGCACTTTCTTAGTATCCTTTGTGGCTTGGAATGAAACGCTACCATGCGGGTTACTCAACACCGGCATATACTGCTGCGCGGACTGAGCTAATGCCGCCACCTCTTGGATTTTTCTTTTCTCTTGCGCAATCACGAGTGACTCGGCTAGGTTAGACCCGGCTGAGGCACACTCAATGGAACGTCGGAAATCTCCAGCAATGGTAATCACTCCATTTGGCCCGGGGAACTTCATCTTCAGATAACTGATGTGGCAGCTTGCCATGAACTTGTTCAATGCTAGTCTTCTGAGTAACGCGTGATACACACTTTCCAAGTTCACCACCTCAAACTCCAGATTCTCAGTTCGGCAATTATCTCTCATGCCGAATAACACATCAACCCAAACTTTGCCTATGGGCTCACAAGAAATGTCGGGCACAATGTCATGGAGTTGTCCTTGTAGACTGGAGCATGTTCTCCGAGATACCCAACTTGCGCATTGTATCGGCATACATGATGTTAATGCTACTGCCATTGTCAATCAGTACCTTGGAGAACCTCACATTGATGTTAGGCCCAATGAATGTCGGGTCCAGCACTAATGCATACGAACCAGGACTCGGCATAAGCTTGGGATGATCTTTGATGTTCCATGTGATTTCCTGGTCCGACCAAGGCATGTACCTCGTCACCGCTGGCATTACCGCATTGACCTCCATATGTCGGTGCTGCAAGCTCTTCCTATCTGTTTCCTCGGTGGTAAATACATAGTAACTCTGATGATGCTCCCTGTACTCATTCCTCCCCTCATTTCCGGGGTACCTTTTGTTGGGTCCGCAGCATAGAAAACAAAAAAATTCCTATGGTGTGAACTACACGCCAAGATCTATCTACTAGGTACAAAGCAACGGGTGGACATACATCCAATGAGAACTTACCCTCGTAGACAACGAGCTTTGTTAACGAGTAGGAACTCGTGGTTGATGTAGTCGTATACTTGACGATCTCAAGATCGTGAGGAAGTCCGAGCGTCGCAACTCAGCGGCGCATCCGCACTCGCACACACGTTCAAGCCACCGGACAACCTCCACCTCCTCGCTCCAGCGATCCAGCGGAAGCAGCAACTCCTTCCAGACGAAATGCCACCGGGAACATGTATCTCGCTAATCCGAGACCATGGGGGAATAATTCTAGAGGGGGAGAGAGATCCTTCACAAGGAGGTGTGAGGATGAAGGAGGGAATGGGTGGCCTTTTATAGGAGAAGGGGGGTGCCCCCTCTCTCCATGGCCGGCGCATGGGGGGGTGACCCCTCACCTCCCCCATTCATGTGGTGGTAACCCCCTCCACATTAAAATGCCTCTTCACATTCCCTTTTAAAGTCTCCACTTTAAATGCATTAAATTTCTCCAAATTTAATGCTCTCTCATTTAATAAAACTCATTTTATTAAATTTATTCAGAATTTTGTTAATTACTTTAATTAACAAACATTCACATATAGCCCCTTACTATATTTCAATATCACATGCAGAACCACCTTCTGCAATTTCACCCGAAACAATTTTCGGTTTCTATTGAAACAATTCCTGTGCTTTGCAATTCTTTCGTCTGAAACATATGTTCTCCAACATGGTGTCCGGTAACTCTTAAGTGTGCCACCCTACAGTTCGCGAATAATGCAGACATGATCGAGACCCTTCTCCGATCAATAATCAGCAGCGGGACCTGGAGATCCGTACTGACTCATACACATTCAACGATGACTCCTGTGATCGTGAGAACCTTTAACGCTTGTAACTAAATCCCTTTGTCTCTTGATATATTACATGTCCGAGATTCGATCATCGGTATCTCCATACCTAGTTTGATCTCGTTACCGACATGCACTCTTTTCTCGTTCCCGTGATATAACATTCTAGTGATCACATCACTTGCTTGCAAGCTATCCTAATGTGATATCACCGAGAGGGCCTAGAGTATATCTATCCGTCATCTGGATTGACAAATTCCACTCTTGATCCATGAGCCTCAACATAACACCTTCGTAGTACTGAACCCATCTTTATAGTCACCCTGTTACGGTGTGACGTTTGATGTTATCAAGATACTCTTCCGGTGTCAGCAATTAACATGATCTCATGGTCTAAGGATAAAGATTACTTCGTATGATGTTATAGCAATATAAACATAATGACTTGATCGTAATGCTATACTTCGGATGAATGTTCATCACATCATTCCACCAATGGTGTGACCTTGTTATTAACAACATCCAATGTCCATGATCAGGAAACCTTGATCATCATGTTAATCAACAAGCTAGCCTATAAGAGAGGCATGACTAGGAACCCTTTTTGTTTATTAAACACACATGTATTGATGTTTCCGAATCAATACATTTCTAGCATGTAAAATAAACATCTACCATGTATAAGGAATATATAATAAAAACTTTATTATTGCCTCTCAGGGCATATTTCCTTCAGTCTCCCACTTGCACTAGAGACAATAATCTAGTTCACATAGTGATAAATCTAACACCCATGGAGTTCTGGTGTTGATCATGTTTTGCCCTAGGGAGAACTTTAGTCAACGGATCTGCTACATTTAGGTCCGTGTGTACTTTACAAATCTTTATATCTCCATCCTTGACATGCTCGCGGATGGAGTGAAACCGGCGCTTAATATGCTTGGAATTCTTGTGAGACCTTGGTTCCTTTGCGTTGGCTATGGCTCCATTGTTGTCACAATAGATCACCATCGGATCCAACACACTGGGAACCACACCCAGTTCCGTAATGAACTCTTTCATCCAAACTGCTTCCTGCGGCGCTTCTGAAGCCGCAACATATTTCGCCTCCATTGTTGATCCAGCCACCACAGGTAAGAACCCCTTCTTACATCCGTCCATATTAAACTTCTTTAATATCTTATCAAGGTATGTACTCTGTGATAGCCCAATTAGGCGCCTTGATCTATCTCTATAGATTTTAATGCCTAATATATATGATGCTTCACCAAGGTCTTTCATCGAAAATTTGCTGTTTAGATAACTTTTAACACTGTTTAAAAGATCTATATCATTTCCAATCAATAATATGTCATCCACATATAATATCAGAAATGCCACATTGCTCCCACTCACTTTATTGTAAATACAAGCCTCTCCATAAGTTTGGACAAATCCAAACTCTTTGATCACCTCATCAAAGCGGAGATTCCAACTTCGTGATGCTTGCTTCAGTCCATGGATGGATCGCTGAAGTTTGCACACCTTATTAGCATCCTTAGGATCGACAAAACCCTTAGGTTGTATCATATACAACTCTTCTTCAATCTTACCATTGAGGAACGCAGTTTTGACATCCATCTGCCATATTTCATAATCGAGATATGCAGCAATTGCTACCATAATCCTAACTGACTTAAGCATCGCTACGGGAGAGAGTGTCTCATCGTAGTCAACTCCTTGAATTTGTCGAAACCCCTTTGCGACAAGTCGAGCCTTATAGATGGTCACATTACCATCAACATCAGTTTTCCTTTTGAAAATCCATTTATTCTCCACGGCCTTTTGGTCGTGAGGTAAGTCCACCAAGTTCCAAACTTGGTTCTCGTACATGGATTCCATCTCGGATTTAATGGCTTCTAGCCATTTGTTGGAATCCGGGCTCATCATCGCTTCTTCATACGTCGCAGGGTCATCCATTTCATCAACCATGAAATTCACAACAGGATTGCCGTACAGTTCAGGAGCTGCACGTGTCCTGCTTGACCTGCGAGGTTTGGTAGTGTCCTCTTTCGGAGTTTCATGATCATTATCATTAGCTCTCTCTTCATCAGGTGAAGTCAACTCCGAAACAACTTCCGGTGCTGCGCCACTCGCCATTCCATGAAGAGAAGGTTCAATAACCTCTTCGAGTTCTACCTTCCGACTACTCACACCTTTCGCGAGAAACTCCTTCTCAAGAAAGGATCCATTCTTGGCAACAAAAACCTTGCCCTCGGATCTGTGATAGAAGGTATACCCAATTGTTTCCTTAGGGTATCCTATGAAGACGCATTTTTCCGCTTTGGGTTCGAGTTTATCTAGTTGAATTTTCTTCACATAAACATCGCATCCCCAAACCTTAAGAAATGACAGCTTAGGTTTGTTTCTAAACCATAATTCATATGGTGTCGTTTCAACGGATTTAGATGGTGCCCGATTTAAAGTGAATGCAGCTGTTTCCAGTGCATAGACCCAAAATGACAGAGGTAAGTCAGTCAGAGACATCATAGATCGAACCATATCCAATAAGGTACGATTACGACGCACCGACACACCATTACGTTGTGGTGTTCCGGCAGGCGTGAGTTGTGAAACTATTCCACACTCTTTCATGTGTGTGCTAAACTCGTAACTTAGATACTCTCCTCCACGGTCATACCGTAGAAATTTGATCTTTCTATTACGATGATTTTCCACTTCATTCTGAAATTCCTTGAACTTTTCAAAAGTTTCAGACTTGTGTTTCATCAAATAGATATACCCATATCTACTCAAATCATCCATGAAAAATAACGATATCCACCTCGCACCGACACACTCATTGGTCGGCACACATCAGTATGTATGATTTCCAATAGATCTGTCGCTCGTTCCATTGAACCGGAAAATGGCGTTCTAGTCATCTTGCCCATAAGGCATGGCTCACATGTATCAAATGATTCAAAATCAAGTGATTCCAAAAGTCCATCATAATGGAGTTTCTTCATGCGTTTAACGCTAATATGACCTAGACGGCAGTGCCACATATATGTAGACATATCATCATCAAGTTTAATCTTTTTAGCATTAACATTATGAATGTGCGTAATATTACTATCGAGATCCAATAGAAATAAACCATTCAACATAGGTGCATGACCATAAAAGATATCATTCTTATAAATCGAATAACCATTGTTTTCAGATTTAAAGGAATGACCACTTTGCATCAAACACGATCCAGATACAATGTTCATGCTCAGTGCAGGCACCAAATAACAATTATTTAGGTTTATAACTAATCCTGATGGCAAATGGAGAGGTAGCGTCCCGACGGCGATCATATCAACTCTTGATCCATTGTCGACCCGCATCTTGACCTCATCCCTTGCTAGTTGTCGCTTGTTCCGTAGCCCCTGAACCGAGTTACATATATTAGCAACCGATCTGGTATCAAATACCCAGGTGCTACTGCGAGTACTAGTCAAGTACACATCAATAACCTGTATATCACATATACCTTTGTTTGCCTTGCTGGACTTCTTGTCCGCCAAATACTTGGGGCAGTTGCGCTTCCAATGGCCAGTCCCCTTGCAATAGTAGAACTCGGTGTCAGACTTAGGGCCATCCCGGGGTTTCTTTTCAGGCGTGGCAACATACTTGCCACCCTTCTTTCCCTTGTGCTTGCCTTTCTTATCCTTCTTGAAACCGGTGGTCCTATTGATCATCAACACTTGATGTTCTTTCCTAATCTCCACTTCTGCAGTCTTAAGCATTGACAAAAGCTCGGGAAGAGACTTCTTCATGCCCTGCATATTATAGTTCATTACGAAGCTCTTGTAGCTAGGTGGCAAAGATTGGAGAACACGATGTATGCTTAAGTCAATGGGAATCGTTATTCCCAAGGACACAAGCTTATCGGCGTACCCAGACATTTTGAGTACGTGCTCACTAACGGAGCTGTTTTCCTCCATCATGCAGCTAAAGAACTTTTCTGTAGCATTATAACTCTCTATGGCAGCATGGGTATCGAAAATCATTTTCAATTCTCCCACGGTATCAAAGGCATTACCATTTTCGAAACGCTTTCAAAGTTCTGGCTCTAGCCCATACAGTATGCCGCAATGAACTAAGTTGTGGTCCTCCTGACGAGTCACATAGACATTCTTTTCCTCGTCAGGGGCATCAGGAGCTGGTGGGGGGCCTAGCGGCGCATCTAGCACATATTTCTTTTGTGCAGCAGTGAGGAGAATCCTCAAATTCATAGCCCAGTTGGTGAAGTTGCTACCATTCGCAGCAAGTTTCTCTTTCTCCATGAACACATTGAAATTAAAAGCAGGTGGTGCCATCTACAACAGAATTTGTAAAGTTTATTTACACTAAGTTTATGATAGATTGAGTTCAACTAATCCAAATTACTAATGAACTCCCACTCAAAAACGACATCCCTCGTGTCCTTTTGGTGATTACATGAACCAAATCCACTATATCAAGTCCGATCATCACGTGAGTTGATATAGCTTCAAAAGCGAGCATCTATATGGGCATCATATCAACCATATGAATCATGCTTAACCTTTCGGTCCGTGTTCCGAGGCCATGTCTGTACATGCTAGGCTCGCCAAGTAAGAACCTTAGTATTCGCGTGTGTAAAACTGTCTTACACCCGTTCCTATGAAAGCGTAGATTCGAGTACACCCGATCATCACGTGATGTCTCAAAACACGATCCATAGAACGGTGCATACTCAAGGAAGAACACATTTTTATCTTGATATCTAAATGAGGGATCATCTTATAATGCTACCAAACGCGCCAAGCTAGCAGTATAAGATGCTAACATCTAATGTGTAAAGTGAGATGATATGGTCCATGCATTTGATCTCTATCACTTGCATCATGGTATGATCTCTATCATTCCTTTGTGTGTAAGGCCAAGGTCTATGGAACTTACACGTTGACTGTGTTGTAAGAGTATCTACCATAGATATACTTACAACAATACCATATCAATACACTAGCCAGCAACGATCTAAACTAGACGCCTCTAATTTATCAATTGCAAGTTTTACGTGGCTTAGGGCTTTCGGAGATAGAACCGTTCTCACCTACGAACATGAACCACAACGAGGATATCTAAGTTATTAGCAACTCGTTGTAAATCAGATATTGACTGTAGTAGGAGAGACAGATACCCGCCAGCCACTTATGCAAAACAAGTTGCATGTCAGTCGTGGAACCGGTCTCATGTACGATGACATGTAAGGTTGGTCCGGGCCGCTTCATCCCACTATGCCATCAATATCCAAAATACATAGAAGATGCAATAACATGATCATCATCGCCCACATATCAACCATATGTGTACTACCCGTGCTAAGCACCTACGCATAGATTAGGCTCTGATACCACTATTGGGTCCGCAGCATAGAAAACAAAAAAATTCCTACGGTGTGAACTACACGCC
This sequence comes from Avena sativa, assembly GCA_916181665.1. Lineage (NCBI taxonomy): Eukaryota > Viridiplantae > Streptophyta > Magnoliopsida > Poales > Poaceae > Avena > Avena sativa. The sequence goes on from OV702289.1 coordinate 694,995,138, forward strand.
ACGATCTATCTACTAGGTACAAAGCAACGGGTGGACATACATCCAACGAGAACTTACCCTCGTAGACAATGAGCTTTGTTAACGAGTAGGAACTCGTGGTTGATGTAGTTGTACACTTGCCGATCTCAAGATCGTGAGGAAGTCTGAGCGCCGCAACTCAGCGGTGCATCCGCACTCGCACACACGTTCAAGCCACCGGACAACCTCCACCTCCTCGCTCCAGCGATCCACCGGAAGCAGCAACTCCTTCCAGACGAAATGCCACCGGGAACATGTATCTCGCTAATCCGAGACCATGGGGGAATAATTCTAGAGGGGAGAGAGATCCTTCACAAGGAGGTGTGAGGATGAAGGAGGGAATGGGTGGCCTTTTATAGGAGGAGGGGGTGCCCCCTCTCTCCATGGCCGGCGCATGGGGGGTGACCCCTCACCTCCCCCATTCATGTGGTGGTAACCCCCTCCACATTAAAATGCCTCTTCACATTCCCTTTTAAAGTCTCCACTTTAAATGCATTAAATTTCTCCAAATTTAATGCTCTCTCATTTAATAAAACTCTTTTTATTAAATTTATTCAGAATTTTTTTAATTACTTTAATTAACAAACATTCACATATAGCCCCTAGCTATATTTCAATATCACATGCAGAACCACCTTCTGCAATTTCACCCGAAACAATTTCCGGTTTCTATTGAAACAATTTCTACGCTTTGCAATTCTTTCGTCTAAAACATATGTGCTCCAAAATGGTGTCCGGTAACTCTTAAGTGTGCCACCCTATGATTCGCGAATAACGCAGACATGATCGAGACCCTTCTCCGATCAATAATCAGCAGCGGGACCTGGAGATCCGTACTGACTCCTACACATTCAACGATGACTCCTGTGATCGTGAGAACCTTTAACGCTTGTAACTAAATCCCTTTGTCTCTCGATATATTACATGTCCGAGATTCGATCATCGGAATCTCCATACCTAGTTTGATCTTGTTACCGACATGCACTCTTTTCTCGTTCCCGTGATATAACATTCTAGTGATCACATCACTTGCTGGCAAGCTATCCTAATGTGATATCACCGAGAGGGCCCAGAGTATATCTATCCGTCATCTGGATTAACAAATTCCACTCTTGATCCATGAGCCTCAACATAACACCTTCGTAGTACTGAACCCATCTTTATAGTCACCCTGTTACGGTGTGATGTTTGATGTTATCAAGATACTCTTTCGGTGTTAGCAATTAACATGATCTCATGGTCTAAGGATAAAGATTACTTCGTATGATGTTATAGCAATATAAACATAATGACTTGATCGTAATGCTATACTTCAGATGAATGTTCATCACATCATTCCACCAATGGTGTGACCTTGTTATTAACAACATCCAATGTCCATGATCAGGAAACCTTGATCATCCTGTTAATCAACAAGCTAGTCTATAAGAGAGGCATGACTAGGAACCCTTTTTGTTTATTAAACACACATGTATTGATGTTTCCGAATCAATACATTTCTAGCATGTAAAATAAACATCTATCATGTATAAGGAATATATAATAACAACTTTATTATTGCCTCTTAGGGCATATTTCCTTCACCTTTGATCCGGCTGATGCTGGTTTTCTACTTGATGCATTGCATCCCTTCTCTCATGGTTATCATACCTCTGCGGAGGGGGAGGCAACATTAGTTGTTGCGTGTTCGCTCCAGAGAGCAATTGCTGCCGGGGTAACTCCTACCGAGGTTGATCATTCCGGGGTGCCTGAGCATTCCCCGAACCGCCTTGTTCTATCTTACGCATCCACTCACATTGCCTTGTTGTATGACCCGCTGGGTTACTCGGATTTGGCGTGTGAAATTTACATGGCTGATCCAACATCGACTCATAAGTGTACCTCGTACGGTCCTTCTTTTCTTGCCACTATCTCTTTTGTTCTGGCGTCCAAGTTTTCTTGCCATCATTCCTTGGTGTCCATTGTTGCCCTCCAGTTTTCTGACGTTGATTCCTCCCTATTCCAGGCTGATCTTGATTCACAGCTGCAACTTGTTGCGAACTGTACCGGTGATCCGGCCTATCATCTCTCCTTTTACCTCTGTAATCATTCCTCCAGGATGATCCGGCTCCATCTCTCTGGTAGTACTCCTCATTCGACTCGTTGGACACGAGCCTAGGTTGAGTTGGATCGCCCAAGGCATACGAATCAGCAATCCGGATCATCTCTGCCAACGTAGTTGGCATTTTCCTTTGCAACTTTTGCCACAGTTCGCTTGCATATCTGCATCCTTGCGCAAACCACGTTATGGCCTCTGACTCTATCACGCCCTCACACGAGTTTCTCACGGTACACCACCGGGTCAAAAACTCCCGGTCTGTCTCATTTGGTCTTTGCTTGCACATAGCTAGGGTCTGTGGCCTATTTGGCCTCTGATACGTACTCGAGAAATTGCTGATGAACATTTCCTCAAAATCGATCCAGCAGTTAAAACTTCCAGGCGGCAAATTGTTCAACCATACCCTTGCTGGCCCCTCCAACATCTGGGGTACATATCTCACAGCCCATCGCAAGTTACCTGTAGCAATTTTCACAGCCGTAGCATAATTTATCAACCAATCCTCTGGCTTAGTGCTGCCGTCATACGTCTTCGTGCCTCTAGGTAACTGGAAGTTAGGTACCGGTGGCTCTTTCATGATCCGGGGTCCAAAACACGTAGGACCCGGAGGACCTTGACTTTCAATCTGCTCCGACCTATACAGTCCATCCAGTTTCAACCTGGCATCATCCGGCATCAAATCCCTGCTTCCCAATCTCGACCCTATCACATGATAGTCCGACCTTGGGTATCCTGCATTTACCATTTCCAAATCTCCATCATTGTACTGGTCTCACTCTCATGGCGCATCTCTCTGTTGCATACCTCGGCCGGCACTCCGCTGCTACGGTTGTCCTGTAGAGTTGCGCTGTCCGGCATTGCCGTTAACAGTGTTTCCTTGACCGGCATTGCCTTGGTCATGGTTACCTCGTCCAGCTTCACCTCGGCTTACACTCCATTGATCGTCGTTTCTTTGTACCTCTTTTGCCTTTCCTGCCCTTGTCAGGTCATACGGAACAATCTGCTTGTTTCTCCTGGCCGAGGTTACTACCTCCTCTCTCCTTGGACCACCATGAGGAGACGACGCGGCTCCAGCGGATTTCTCCGGGTTACCCACCGCCAAATGAATGATCTTGGAGGCCCCAGCTCTCTCCGGGTTTGCCCTGAGCAGTTCCTCATTTTGCCTGTTCGCAATCCGAACCAACTCATTGACCCGATCTTGCTGTCTCTGACGGGCTTCACCCGTCAGACCCTCTAGCTTGGATGCAGCTGCATCCGCTGCTCTGAGGTTTTTCGCCAGGGTACTGTACTTTGGCAGCCCCACGGACAAACAGTTTTCTGACTCCTCAATCCGAGTATCACCTTCTTTGTTCATTTCACTCATGTGATTTCTCCCCTTCACTTTTACAGCATCTACTTTATTTGCCTTTGCATACTCATGCAGCGTCATGTTCAACGACTGCTAAGCTGCAACAATATTTTTTGCTCCCTCTAGAATTTTCTACCTAGTTTCCTCTAGCTCGGCCTGTGCCTAAGTCGGATCTACCACTGCTGCTACCGGGTTTTCCAAGCTATCCATAGCTTCTCTCAGTACATTCTCAGGCCTCTCTAGTGGAGGTCCTCTACCTTTCCTCGGTGCCTTAGGTGTTACCTCCGGATCTGGTGCCGGATCCTTGCTTGCGCCTGCACCCGGCGCAGTCATCATTACTTCAGCACGGTCCGGGGAGCGAGTGATACGCGCCCCGTGAACCACGCTAAGGGGTGGCTCCCCTGCCTCGACGATGTGCCGCGGATGAACGCATGATACGTCCACAGCAACGTAGACCTTGTGTGCACCCAACTTGATGAAGAGGCCGTTGCGCAGAAGTGGGCGCGTGCCGAAGCAGCCAGCGTTGTCGCTGACGAAGTCCAGCGCTCCAAAGCGCTGAACGAGCCCGAAGACGATGCGTTCACCGATGCCGATGAGGTTTCCCGTCCGGATCTTCACCCCTTCTAGCACCGCTAGCCCCACGGTGGGCGCCAACTATCATGGTGGTGTCACGGCAGATGCCATGGATAGGCTAAAGGTGGGGACTAATACACGCTAGGGGAATCCAGGGAGGGATAGTGAAGTGATTCTCCACACAGAAGTTTATATTTGCTTTGCCTCCAAGGTTACAAGTGCTCCTAGAGCTATATTGGAGAGAGGAGGAAGAAGGAGCTCTCTTACTCTCACTCACAGATCACACTTAAAACCCTAGCCAAATCAGAGAAATCGGAACCCCCTCTACAGAAGCCCTAGACCTCCTTATATAGGGGGGGGCTAGGTCTCCACTTAGGGCATACGTGGAGGCATATTCCTAAGAATATGCCATCTCCCAAAGTAGTAAGCCAACCGGATTACTTTTCCCTCGCGTCACACATGTAGAGGCTACGTGAACCTCTGCGGCGCCCGCGCCAGCCGACATGGGCATCGTCACCCTTGTCGGCCACGCCTCGGTGGTCCTGCCCTTGTCTTCTTCGCTCAGGCAGTGCGTACCGGGGCTTCTTTTGACCAGCGAGATTCCTTCCTTCTCCTAGAAGCTAGATGTGACCCGGATCATAGTTGATCCGGCCACACCCGTTCCTGCATACAAGTTAAACATGCATTTCCGACTTACTGCTTAAGTCGGTTGAGACTTAGTTAGGCGAACGCCCCCTGGTCCGGGTTACCCCGTGATTCGGCCTGCCTTGAGGTGACCCGGCCAGCATCCGCTTTGGCCTTGCTGAACCTCGGCTAACTAGGCCTTTATACCCCGGCGTGACCCTACCCGGGGGTATCCCCCCAACAAACACACATGCAATGACTCCGGTGGATCCATGTGTGGTTCATGGGGAGAACACACATGCAATGACTCTAGTGATATGTGGTTTGTGAAAAGAACAGACATGCAATGACTCTAGCTGTGGTTAATGAGAAGAGCAGACATGCAATGACACCGGTGGATCCATGTGTGGTTTGTGAGAAGAACACACATGCAATGACACTGGGTGTGGTTCATGATATGGTTTGTAAGAAGAACACACGTTCAATGACTCTAGCTATGGTTTGTGAAAAGAGCACGCACGCGATGACTCTAGTTGTGGTTCATGAGAAGAGCAGACATACAATGACACTTGTGGAACCATGTGTGGTCTGTGAGAAGAACACACATGCAATGACACTGGGTGTGGTTCATGATATGGTTTGTGAGAAGAACACATGTGCAATGACACTGCTGGATCCATGTGTGGTCTTTGGGAAGAACACACATGCAGTGACACTGGATCCATGTGTGGTCTATGAGAAGAACACACATCCAATGACTCTAGCTGTGGTTCATGAAAAGAGCATACATGCAATGACACTGGTGGATCCATGTGTGGTTCATGGGAAGAACACACATGCAATGACACTGGGTGGATCCATGTGTGGTTTGTGAGAAGAACAAACATGCAATGACTCCAGTGGATCCATGTGTGGTTCATGGGAAGAACACACATGCAATGACACTGGGAGTGGTTCATGATATGGTCTGTGAGAAGAACACACATGCAATGACTCTGGTGGATCCATGTGTGGTCTGTGAGAAGAACACACATGCAATGACACTGGGTGGGGTTCATGATATGGTTTGTGAAAAGCACACACATGCAATGACACTGGTGGATCCATGTGTGGTCTTTGGGAAGAACACACATGCAATGACACTGGATCCATGTGTGGTCTGTGAGAAGAACACACATCCAATGACTCTAGCTGTGGTTCATGAAAAGAGCAGACATGCAATGACACTGGTGGATCCATGTGTGGTTCATGGGAAGAACACACATGCGATGACACCGGGTGGATGCATGTGTGGTTTGTGAGAAGAACACACATGCAATGACTCCGGTGGATCCATGTGTGGTTCATGGGAAGAACACACATGCAATGACACTGGTGATATGTGGTCTGTGAGAAGAACACACATCCAATGACTCTAGCTGTGGTTCATGAAAAGAGCAGACATGCAGTGACACTGGTGGATCCATGTGTGGTTCATGGGAAGAACACACATGCAATGACACTAGTGGATCCATGTGTGGTCTGTGGGAAGAACACACATGCAATGACACTGGTGGATCCATGTGTGGCCTTTGGGAAGAACACACATGCAATGACACTGGGTGTGGTTCATGATATGGTTTGTGAGAAGAACACACATGCAATGACACTGGTGGATCCATGTGTGGTCTTTGGGAAGAACACACATGCAATGACACTGGATCCATGTGTGGTCTGTGAGAAGAACACACATCCAATGGCTCTAGCTGTGGTTCATGAAAAGAGCAGACATGCAATGACACTGGTGGATCCGTGTGTGGCTCATGGGAAGAACACACATGCGATGACACTGGGTGGATCCATGTGTGGTTTGTGAGAAGAACACACATGCAATGACTCTGGTGGATCCATGTGTGGTTCATGATAAGAACACACATGAAATGACTCTGGTGATATGCGGTTTGTGAAAAGAACAGACATGCAATGACTCTAGCTATGGTTAATGAGAAGAGCAGACATGCAATGACACCGGTGGATCCATGTGTGGTTTGTGAGAAGAACAGACATGCAATGACACTGGGTGTGGTTCATGATATGGTTTGTAAGAAGAACACACGTGCAATGACTCTAGTTGTGGTTTGTGAAAAGAGCATGCACGCGATGACTCTAGTTGTGGTTCATGGGAAGAGCAGACATACAATGACACTGGTGGATCCATGTGTGGTCTGTGAGAAGAACACACATGCAATGACACTGGGTGTGGTTCATGATATGGTTTGTGAGAACAACACACGTGCAATGACACTGGTGGATCCAAGTGTGGTCTTTGGGAAGAACACACATGCAGTGACACTAGATCCATGTGTGGTCTGTGAGAAGAACACACATCCAATGACTCTAGTTGTGGTTCATGAAAAGAGGAGACATGCAATGACACTGGTGGATCCTGAAGGAAATATGCCCTGAGAGGCAATAATAAAGTTGTTATTATATATTCCTTATACATGATAGATGTTTATTTTACATGCTAGAAATGTATTGATTCAGAAACATCAATACATGTGGTTTTAATAAACAAAAAGGGTTCCTAGTCATGCCTCTCTTATAGACTAGCTTGTTGATTAACAGGATGATCAAGGTTTCCTGATCATGGACATTGGATGTTGTTAATAACAAGGTCACACCATTGGTGGAATGATGTGATGAACATTCATCCAAAGTATAGCATTACGATCAAGTCATTATTTTTATATTGCTATAACATCCTACGAAGTAATCTTTATCCTTAGACCATGAGATCATGTTAATTGCTGACACCGGAAGAGTATCTTGATAACATCAAACGTCACACCGTAACAGGGTGACTATAAAGATGGGTTCAGTACTACGAAGGTGTTATGTTGAGGCTCATGGATCAAGAGTGGAATTTGGAAATCCAGATGACAGATAGATATACTCTGGTCCCTCTCGGTGATATCACATTAGGATAGCTTGCCAGCAAGTGATGTGATCACTAGAATGTTATATCACGGGAACGAGAAAAGAGTGCATGTCGGTAACGAGATCAAACTAGGTATGGAGATACTGATGATCGAATCTCGGACATGTAATATATCGAGAGACAAAGGGATTTAGTTACAAGCGTTAAAGGTTCTCACAATCACAGGAGTGATCGTTGAATGTGTAGGAGTCAGTACGGATCTCCAGGTCCCGCTGCTGATTATTGATCGGAGAAGGGTCTCGATCATGTCTGCATTATTCGCGAACCGTAGGGTGGCACACTTAAGAGTTACCGAACACCATTTTGGAGCACATATGTTTCGGACGAAAGAATTGCAAAGCACAGGAATTGTTTCAATAGAAACCGTAAATTGTTTCGGGTGAAATTGCAGAAGGTGGTTCTGCATGTGATATTGAAATATAGCAAGGGGCTATATGTGAATGTTTGTTAATTAAAGTAATTCACAAAATTCTGAATAAATTTAATAAAAAGAGTTTTATGAAATGAGAGAGCATTAAATTTGGAGAAATTTAATGCATTTAAAGTGGAGACTTTAAAAGGAAATGTGAAGAGGCATTTTAATGTGGAGGGGGTTACCACCACATGAATGGGGGAGGTGAGGGGTCACCCCCCCAGGCACCGGCCATGGAGAGAGGGGGCACCCCCCCTCCTCCTATAAAAGGCCACCCATTCCCTCCTTCATCCTCACACCTCCTTGTGAAGGATCTCTCTCCCCCTCTAGAATTATTCCCCCATGGTCACGGATTAGCGAGATACATGTTCCCGGTGGCATTTCGTCTGAAAGGAGTTGCTGCTTCCGCTGGATCGCTGGAGCGAGGAGGTGGAGGTTGTCCGGTGGCTTGAACGTGTGTGCGAGTGCGGATGCGCCGCTGAGTTGCGGCGCTCGGACTTCCTCACGATCTTGAGATCGGCAAGTGTACGACTACATCAACCACGAGTTCCTACTCGTTAACAAAGCTCGTTGTCTACGAGGGTAAGTTCTTGTTGGATGTATGTACACCCGTTGCTTTGTACCTAGTAGATAGATCTTGGCGTGTAGTTCACACCGTAGGAAAAAATTTGTTTTCTATGTTGCGGACCCAACAGTGGTATCAGAGCCTGATCTATGCGTAGTTGCTTAGCACGGGTAGTACACATATGGTTGATATGTGGGCAATGATGATCATGTTATTGCATCTTCTATGTATTTTGGATATTGGTGGCATAGTGGGATGAAGCGGCCCGGACCAACCTTACATGTCATCGTACATGAGACCGGTTCCACGACTGACATGCAACTTGTTTTGCATAAGTGGCTGGCAGGTGTCTGTCTCTCCTATTATAGTCAATATCTGATTTACAACGAGTTGCTAATAACTTAGTTATCCTCGTTGTGGTTCATGTTTGTAGGTGAGAACGGTTCTATCTCCGAAAGCCCTAAGCCACGTAAAACATGCAATTGATAAATTAGAGGCGTCTAGTTTAGATCGTTGCTGGGCTAGTGTATTGATATGGTATTGTTGTAAGTAGATGTATGGTAGATACTCTTACAACACAGTCAACGTGTAAGTTCCATACACCTTGGCCTTACACACAAAGGAATGATAGAGATCATACCATGATGCAAGTGATAGACATCAAATGCATGGACCATATCATCTCACTTTACACATTAGATGTTAGCATCTTATACTGCTAGTTTGGCGCGTTTGGTAGCATTATAAGATGATCCCTCATTTAGATATCAAGATAAAAATGTGTTCTTCCTTGAGTATGCACCGTTCTATGGATCGTGTTTTGAGACATCACGTGATATACATGTTATTGATGTGATATACATGTTATTGATGTGATATACATGTTATTGATGTGTACTTGACTAGTACTCGCAGTAGCACCTGGGTATTTGATACCGGATCGGTTGCTAATATATGTAACTCGGTTCAGGGGCTACGGAACAAGCGACAACTAGCAAGGGTTGAGGTCAGGATGCGGGTCGGCAATGGATCAAGAGTTGATGTGATTGCCATCGGGACGCTACCTCTCCATTTGCCATCAGGATTAGTTATAAACTTAAATAATTGTTATTTGGTGCCTGCACTGAGCATGAACATTGTATCTGGATCGTGTTTGATGCAAAGTGGTCATTCCTTTAAATCTGAAAACAATGGTTGTTCGATTTATAAGAATGATATCTTTTATGGTCATGCACCTATGTTGAATGGTTTATTTCTATTGTATCTCGATAGTAATATTACGCACATTCATAATGTTAATGCTAAAAAGATTAAACTTGATGATGATATGTCTACATATATGTGGCACTGCCGTCTAGGTCATATTGGCGTTAAACGCATGAAGAAACTCCATTCTGATGGACTTTTGGAATCACTTGATTTTGAATCATTTGATACATGTGAGCCATGCCTTATGGGCAAGATGACTAGAACGCCGTTTTCCGGTTCAATGGAATGGGCGACAGATCTATTGGAAATCATACATACTGATGTGTGTGGACCAATGAATGTGTCGGCGCGAGGTGGATATCGTTATTTTGTTACTTTCACGGATGATTTGAGTAGATATGGGTATATCTATTTGATGAAACACAAGTCTGAAACTTTTGAAAAGTTCAAGGAATTTCAGAATGAAGTGGAAAATCATCGTAATAGAAAGATCAAATTTCTACGGTATGACCATGGAGGAGAGTATCTAAGTTACGAGTTTAGCACACATGAAAGAGTGTGGAATAGTTTCACAACTCACGCCTGCCGGAACACCACAACGTAATGGTGTGTCCGAGCGTCGTAATCGTACCTTATTGGATACGGTTTGATCTATGATGTCTCTGACTAACTTACCTCTGTCATTTTGGGGTTATGCACTGGAAACAGCTACATTCACTTTAAATCCGGCACCATCTAAATCCGTTGAAACGACACCGTATGAATTATGGTTTGGAAACAAACCTAAGCTATCATTTCTTAAGGTTTGGGGATGCGATGTTTATGTGAAGAAACTTCAACCAGATAAACTCGAACCCAAAGCAGAAAAATGCGTCTTCATAGGATACCCTAAGGAAACAATTGGGTATACCTTCTATCACAGATCCGAGGGCAAGGTTTTTGTTGCCAAGAATGGATCCTTTCTTGAGAAGGAGTTTCTCGCGAAAGGTGTGAGTAGTCGGAAGGTAGAACTCGAAGAGGTTATTGAACCTTCTCTTCATGGAATGGCGAGTGGCGCAGCACCAAAAGTTGTTTCGGAGTTGACTTCACCTGATGAAGAGAGAGCTAATGATAATGATCATGAAACTCCGAAAGAGGACACTACCGAACATCGCAGGTCAAGCAGGACACGTGCAGCTCCTGAACTGTACGGCAATCCTGTTGAATTTCATGGTTGATGAAATGGATGACCCTGCGACGTATGAAGAAGCGATGATGAGCCCGGATTCCAACAAATGGCTAGAAGCCATGAAATCCGAGATGGAATCCATGTACGAGAACCAAGTTTGGAACTTGGTGGACTTACCTCACGACCGAAAGGCCATGGAGAATAAATGGATTTTCAAAAGGAAAACTGATGCTGATGGTAATGTGACCACCTATAAGGCTCGACTTGTCGCAAAGGTGTTTCGACAAATTCAAGGAGTTGACTACGATGAGACATTCTCTCCCATAGAGATGCTTAAGTCAGTTAGGATTATGTTAGCAATTGTTGCATATTTCGATTATGAAATATGGCAGATGGATGTCAAAACTACGTTCCTCAATGGTAAGATTGAAGAAGAGTTGTATATGATACAACCTAAGGGTTTTGTCGATCCTAAGGATGCTAATAAGGTGTGCAAACTTCAGCGGTCCATTTATGGACTGAAGCAAGCATCACGAAGTTGGAATCTCCGCTTTGATGAGGTGATCAAAGAGTTTGGATTTGTCCAAACTTATGGAGAGGCTTCTATTTACAAGAAAGTGAGTGGGAGCAATGTGGCATTTCTGATATTATATGTGGATGACATATTATTGATTGGAAATGATATAGATCTTTTAAACAGTGTTAAAAGTTATCTAAACAGCAAATTTTCGATGAAAGACCTTGGTGAAGCATCATATATATTAGGCATTAAAATCTATAGAGATAGATCAAGGCGCCTAATTGGGCTATCGCAGAGTACATACCTTGATAAGATATTAAAGAAGTTTAATATGGACGAAAGTAAGAAGGGGTTCTTACCTATGTTGCAAGGCAAGACATTGAGTAAGACTCAAAGTCCGGCTACGGCGGAAGAAAGAGAGATGATGGATAAGATCCCCTATGCCTCGGCCATAGGCTCTATTATGTATGCCATGCTATGTACAAGACTGGATGTGGCACATGCTATTAGTTTGACTAGTAGGTACCAATCTGATCCAGGTTCAGAACACTGGATAGCGGTAAAGAACATCCTCAAGTACTTAAGAAGAACGAAGGATATGTTTCTTGTATACGGAGGTGAAGAAGAGCTAGTCGCTAAGTGTTATGTCGATGCTAGCTTTGACATCGATCCGGATGACTCTAAGTCTCAATCCAGATACGTATTTCTCTTGAACGGAGCAGCAGTTAGTTGGAGGAGTTCCAAACAACCTGTGGTGGCTAGATCAACAACGGAGGCGGAATATGCTGCTGCTTCAGAAGCGGCGCAGGAAGCGGTTTGGATGAAAGAGTTCATTAAGGAACTGGGTGTGGTTCCCAGTGCGTTGGACCCGATGGTGATCTATTGTGACAACAATGGAGCCATAGCCAACGCAAAGGAACCAAGGTCTCACAAGAATTCCAAGCATATTAAGCGCCCGTTTCACTCCATCCGTGAGCATGTCAAGGATGGAGATATAAAGATTTGTAAAGTACACACGGACCTAAATGTAGCAGATCCGTTGACTAAAGTTCTCCCTATGGGCAAAACATGATCAACACCAGAACTCCATGGGTGTTAGATTTATCACTATGTGAACTAGATTATTGTCTCTAGTGCAAGTGGGAGACTGAAGGAAATATGCCCTGAGAGGCAATAATAAAGTTGTTATTATACATTCCTTATACATGATAGATGTTTATTTTACATGCTAGAAATTTATTGATTCGGAAACATCAATACAAGTGTGTTTAATAAACAAAAAGGGTTCCTAGTCATGCCTCTCTTATAGACTAGCTTGTTGATTAACAGGATGATCAAGGTTTCCTGATCATGGACATTGGATGTTGTTAATAACAAGGTCACACCATTGGTGGAATGATGTGATGAACATTCATCCGAAGTATAGCATTACGATCAAGTCATTATGTTTATATTTCTATAACATTATACGAAGTAATCTTTATCCTTAGACCATGAGATCAGGTTAATTGCTGACACCGGAAGAGTATCTTGATAACATCAAACGTCACACCACAACAGGGTGACTATAAAGATGGGTTCAGTACTACGAAGGTGTTATGTTGAGGCTCATGGATCAAGAGTGGAATTTGTCAATCCAGATGACGGATAGATATACTCTGGGCCCTCTCGGTGATATCACATTAGGATAGCTTGCAAGCAAGTGATGTGATCACTAGAATGTTATATCACGGGAACGAGAAAAGAGTGCATGTCGGTAACAAGATCAAACTAGGTATGGAGATACCGATGATTGAATCTCGGACATGTAATATATCGAGAGACAAAGGGATTTAGTTACAAGCGTTAAAGGTTCTCACGATCACATGAGTCATCGTTGAATGTGTAGGAGTCAGTACGGATCTCCAGGTCCCGCTGCTGATTATTGATCGGAGAAGGGTCTCGATCATGTCTGCATTATTCGCGAACCATAGGGTGGCACACTTAAGAGTTACCGGACACCATTTTGGAGCACATATGTTTTAGACGAAAGAATTGCAAAGCGCAGGAATTGTTTCAATAGAAACCGGAAATTGTTTCGGGTGAAATTGCAGAAGGTGGTTCTGCATGTGATATTGAAATATTGCAAGGGGCTATATGTGAATGTTTGTTAATTAAAATAATTAACAAAATTCTGAATAAATTTAATAAAAATAGTTTTATTAAATGAGAGAGCATTAAATTTGGAGAAATTTAATGCATTTAAAGTGGAGACTTTAAAAGGGAATGTGAAGAGGCATTTTAATGTGGAGGGGTTACCACCACATGAATGGGGGAGGTGAGGGGTCACCCCCCCCATGCGCCATCCATGGAGAGACGGGGCACCCCCCCTCCTCCTATAAGAGGCCACCCATTCCCTCCTTCATCCTCACACCTCCTTGTGAAGGATCTCTCTCCCCCCTCTAGAATTATTCCCCCATGGTCTTGGATTAGCGAGATACATGTTCCCGGTGGCATTTCATCTGGAAGGAGTTGCTGCTTCCGCTGGATCGCTGGAGCGAGGAGGTGGAGGTTGTCCGGTGGCTTGAACGTGTGTGTGAGTGCGGATGCGCTGCTGAGTTGCGGTGCTTGGACTTCCTCACGATCTTGAGATCGGCAAGTGTACGACTACATCAACCACGAGTTCCTACTCGTTAACAAAGCTCATTGTCTACGAGGGTAAGTTCTCGTTGGATGTATGTCCACCCGTTGCTTTGTACCTAGTAGATAGATCTTGGCGTGTAGTTCACACCATAGGAAAAAATTTGTTTTCTATGCTGCGGACCCAACAGATCCATGTGTGGTTCATGGGAAGAACACACATGCGATGACACTGGGTGGATCCATGTGTGGTTTGTGAGAAGAGAACACATGCAATGACTCCAGTGGATCCATGTGTGGTTCATGGGAAGAACACACATGCAATGACACTGGGTGTGGTTCATGACATGGTCTATGAGAAGAACACACATGCAATGACACTGGTTGTGGTTCATGATATGGTTTGTGAAAAGAACACACATGCAATGACACTGGTGGATCCATGTGTGGTCTTTGGGAAGAACACACATGCAATGACACTGGATCCATGTGTGGTCTGTGAGAAGAACACACATCCAATGACTCTAGCTATGGTTCATGAAAAGAGTAGACATGCAATGACACTGGTGGATCCATGTGTGGTTCATGGGAAGAACACACATGCGATGACACTGGGTGGATCCATCTGTGGTTTGTGAGAAGAACACACATGCAATGACTCCGGTGGATCCATGTGTGGTTCATGGGAAGAACACACATGTAATGACTCTGGTGGATCCATGTGTGGTCTGTGAGAAGAACACACATGCAATGACACTGGGTGTGGTTAATGAGAAGAGAAGACATGCAATGACACCGGTGGATCCATGTGTGGTTCATGGGAAGAGCAGACATACAATGACACTGGGTGTGGTTCATGATATGGTTTGTAAGAAGAACATACATCCAATGACTCTAGCTGTGGTTCATGAAAAGACCACGCGTGCGATGACTCTAGTTGTGGTTCATGGAAAGAGCAGACATACAATGACACTGGTGGATCCATGTGCGGTTCATGGGAAGAACACACATGCAACGACACCGGTGGATCCATGTGTGCTCTGTGGGAAGAACACACATGCAATGACACTGGTGGATCCATGTGTGGTTCATGGGAAGAGCAGACATGCAATTACATAGGTGATATGTGGTCTGTGAGAAGAACACACATGCAATGACGCTAGCTGTGGTTAATGAAAAGAGCTGACATGCAATGACGCCGGTGGATCCATGTGTGGTTCAAGGGAAGAACACACATGCAATGACACTGGGTCTGGTTTATGATATGGTATGTGAGAAGAACACACATGCAATGACACTGGTGGATCCATGTGTGGTCTGTGAGAAGAGCAGACATGCAATGACACCGGTGGATCCATGTGTGGTTTGTGAGAAGAACACACATGCAATGACACTGGTGGATCCATGTGTGGTCTTTGGGAAGAACACACATGCAATGACACTGGTGATATGTGGTCTGTGAGAAGAACACACATCCAATGACTCTAGCTATGGTTCATGAAAAGAGCAGACATGCAGTGACACTTGTGGATCCATGTGTGGTTCATGGGAAGAACACACATGCAATGACACCGGTGGATCCATGTGTGGTCTATGGGAAGAACACACATGCAATGACACTGGTGGATCCATGTGTGGTTCATGGGAAGAACACACATGCAATGACACTGGTGGATCCATGTGTGGTCTTTGGGAAAAACACACGTGCAATGACACTGGGTGTGGTTCATGATATGGTTTGTGAGAAGAACACACATGCAATGACACTGGTGGATCCATGTGTGGTATTTGGGAAGAACACACATGCAATGACACTGGTGATATGTGGTCTGTGAGAAGAACACACATCCAATGACTCTAGCTATGGTTCATGAAAAGAGCAGACATGCAATGACACTGGTGGATCCATGTGTGGTTCATGGGAAGAACACACATGTGATGACACTAGGTGGATCCATGTGTGGTTTGTGATAAGAACACACATGCAATGACACCAGTGGATCGATGTGTGGTTCATGGGAAGAAGACACATGCAATGACCCTAGCTATGGTTAATGAGAAGAGTAGACATGCAATGACACCGGTGGATCCATGTGTGGTTTGTGAGAAGAACACACATGCAATGACACTGGGTGTGGTTCATGATATAGTTTGTAAGAAGAACACACGTGCAATGACTCTAGATGTGGTTTGTGAAAAGAGCACGCACACGATGACTCTAGCTGTGGTTCATGGGAAGAGCAGATATACAATGACACTGGTGTATCCATGTGTGGTCTATGAGAAGAACACACATGCAATGACACTGGGTGTGGTTCATGATATGGTTTGTGAGAAGAACACACGTGCAATGACACTAGTGGATCCATGTGTGGTCTTTGGGAAGAACACACATGCAGTGACACTGGATCCATGTGTGGTCTGTGAGAAGAACACACATCCAATGACTCTAGTTGTGGTTCATGAAAAGAGCAGACATGCAATGACACTGGTGGATCCATGTGTGGTTTATGTGAAGAACACACATGTCGATGACACTGGGTGGATCCGTGTGTGGTTTGTGAGAAGAACACACATGCAATGACTCTAGTGGATCCATGTGTGGTTCATGGGAAGAACACACATGCAATGACATTGGGTGTGGTTCATGATATGGTCTGTGAGAAGAACACACATGCAATGACACTGGTGGATCCATGTGTGGTCTGTGAGAAGAACACACATGCAATGACACTGGGTGTGGTTCATGATATGGTTTGTGAGAAGAACACACAGTCAATTACACTGGTGGATCCATGTGTGGTCTTTGGGAAGAACACACATGCAATGACACTGCATCCATGTGTGGTTTATGAGAATAACACACATCCAATGACTCTAGCTATGGTTCATGAAAAGAGTAGACATGCAATGACACTGGTGGATCCATGTGTGGTTCATGGGAAGAACACACATGCGATGACACTGGGTGGATCCA
Source organism: Avena sativa (assembly GCA_916181665.1). NCBI lineage: Eukaryota > Viridiplantae > Streptophyta > Magnoliopsida > Poales > Poaceae > Avena > Avena sativa. Next base: position 695,012,249 of record OV702289.1, read on the forward strand.
TGTGTGGTCTGTGAGAAGAAAACACATGCAATGACACTTGGTGTGGTTCATGATATGGTTTGTGAGAAGAACACACGTGCAATGACACTGGTGGATCCATGTGTGGTCTTTGGGAAGAACACACATGCAGTGACACTGGATCCATGTGTGGTATGTGAGAAGAACACACATCCAATGACTCTAGTTGTCGTTCATAAAAAGAGCAGACATGCAATGACACTGGTGGATCCATGTGTGGTTCATGGGAAGAACACACATGCGATGACACCGGGTGGATCGATGTGTGGTTTGTGAGAAGAACACACATGCATTGACTCCAATGGATCCATGTGTGGTTCATGGGAAGAACACACATGCAATGACACTGGGTGTGGCTCATGATATGGTCTGTGAGAAGAACACACATGCAATGACACTGGTGGATCCATGTGTGGTCTGTTAGAAGAACACACATGCATTAACACTGGGTGTGGTTCATGATATGGTTTGTGAGAAGAACACACATGCAATTACACTGGTGGATCCATGTGTGGTCTTTGGGAAGAACACACATGCAATGACACTGGATCCATGTGTGGTCTATGAGCATAACACACATCCAATGACTCTAGATATGGTTCATGAAAAGAGCAGACATGCAATGACACTGGTGGATCCATGTGTGGTTCATGGGAAGAACACACATGCGATGACACCGGGTGGATCCATGTGTGGTTTGTGAGAAGAACACACATGCAATGACTCTGGTGGATCCATGTGTGGTTCATGGGAAGAACACACATGCAATGACTCTGGTGGATCCATGTGTGGTCTGTGAGAAGAACACACATGCAATGACACTTGGTGTGGTTAATGAGAAGAGAAGACATGCAATGGCACCGGTGGATCCATGTGTGGTTCGTGGGAAGAGCAGACATACAATGACACTGGGTGTGGTTCATGATATGGTTTGTAAGAAGAACACACATCCAATGACTCTAGTTGTGGTTCATGAAAAGAGCACGCATGCGATGACTCTAGCTGTGGTTCATGGGAAGAGCAGACATACAATGACACTGGTGGATTCATGTGTGGTTCATGGGAAGAACACACATGCAACGACACCGGTGGATCCATGTGTGGTCTGTGGGAAGAACACACATGCAATGACATTGGTGGATCCATGTGTGGTTCATGGGAAGAGCCGACATGCAATGACACAGGTGATATGTGGTCTGTGAGAATAACACACATGCAATGACTCTAGCTGTGGTTAATGAAAAGAGCTGACATGCAATGACACCGGTGGATCCATGTGTGGTTCAAGGGAAGAACACACATGCAATGACACTGGGTCTGGTTTATGATATGGTATGTGAGAAGAACACAAATGCAATGACACTGGTGGATCCATGTGTGGTATGTGAGAAGAGCAGACATGCAATGACACCGGTGGATCCATGTGTGGTTTGTGAGAAGAACACACATGCAATAACACTGGTGGATCCATGTGTGGTCTTTGGGAAGAACACACATGCAATGACACTGGTCATATGTGGTATGTGAGAAGAACACACATCAAATGACTCTAGCTGTGGTTCATGAAAAGAGCGGACATGCAGTGACACTTGTGGATCCATGTGTGGTTCATGGGAAGAACACACATGCAATGACACTGGTGGATCCATGTGTGGTCTGTGCGAAGAACACACATGCAATGACACCGGTGGATCCATGTGTGGTTAATGGGAAGAACACACATGCAATGACACTGGTGGATCCATGTGTGGTCTTTGGGAAGAACACACATGTAATGACACTAGGTGTGGTTCATGATATGGTTTGTGAGAAGAACACACATGCAATGACACTGGTGGATCCATGTGTGGTCTTTGGGAAGAACACACATGCAATGACACTGGATCCATGTGTGGTCTGTGAGAAGAACACACATCCAATGACTCTAGTTGTGGTTCATGAAAAGAGCAGACATGCAATGACACTGGTGGATCCATGTGTGGTTCATGGGAAGAACACACATGCGATGACACTGGGTGGATCCATGTGTGGTTTGTGAGAAGAACACACATGCAATGACTCCGGTGGATCCATGTGTGGTTCATGGCAAGAACACACATGCAATGACTCTGGTGATATGTGGTTTGTGAAAAGAACAGACATGCAATGACTCTAGCTGTAGTTAATGAGAAGAGCAGACATGCAATAATATCGGTGGATCCATGTGTGGTTTGTGAGAAGAACACACATGCAATGACACTGGGTGTGGTTAATGATATGGTTTGTAAAAAGAACACACGTGCAACAACTCTAGCTGTGGTTTGTGAAAAGAGCACGCACGCGATGACTCTAGTTGTGGTTCATGGGAAGAGCAGACATACAATGACACTAGTGGATCCATGTGTGGTCTGTGAGAAGAACACACATGCAATGACACTGGGTGTGGTTCATGATATGGTTTGTGAGAAGAACACACGTGCAATGACACTGGTGGATCCATGTGTGGTCTTTGGGAAGAACACACATGCAGTGACACTGGATCCATGTGTGGTCTGTGAGAAGAACACACATCCAATGACTCTAGCTATGGTTCATGAAAAGAGCAGACATGCAATGACACTGGTGGATCCATGTGTGGTTCATGCGAAGAACACACATGCGATGACACTGGGTGGATCCATGTGTGGTTTGTGAGAAGAACACACATGCAATGACTCCAGTGGATCCATGTGTGGTTCATGGGAAGAACACACATGCAATGAAACTGGGTGTGGTTCATGATATGGTCTGTGAGAAGAACACACATACAATGACACTGGTGGATCCATGTGTGGTCTGTGAGAAGAACACACATGCAATGACACTGGGTGTGGTTCATGATATGGTTTGTGAGAAGAACACACATGCAATGACAATGGTGGATCCATTTGTGGTCTTTCGGAAGAACACACATGCAATGACACTGGATCCATATGTGGTCTGTGAGAAGAACACACATCCAATGACTCTAGCTGTGGTTCATGAAAAGAGCAGACATGCAATGACACTGGTGGATCCATGTGTGGTTCATGGGAAGAACACACATGCGATGACACCGGGTGGATCCATGTGTGGTTTGTGAGAAGAACACACATGCAATGACTCCGGTGGATCCATGTGTGGTTCATGGGAAGAACACACATGCAATGACTCGGGTGGATCCATGTGTGGTCTATGAGAAGAACACACATGCAATGACCCTAGGTGTGGTTAATGAGAAGAGCCTACATGCAATGACACCAGTGGATCCATGTGTGGTTCATGGGAAGAGCAGACATAATATGACACTGGGTGTGGTTCATGATATGGTTTGTAAGAAGAACACACATCCAATGACTCTAGCTGTGGTTCATGAAAAGAGCACGCATGCGATGACTCTAGCTGTGGTTCATGGGAAGAGCAGACATATAATGACACTGGTGGATGCATGTGCGGTTCATGGGAACAACACACATGCAATGACACCGGTGGGTCCATGTGTGGTCTGTGGGAAGAACACACATGCAATGACACTGGTGGATCCATGTGTGGTTCATGGGAAGAGCAGACATGCAATGACACGGGTGATATGTGGTCTGTGAGAAGAACACACATGCAATGACTCTAGCTGTGGTTAATGAAAAGAGCTGACATGCAATGACACCGGTGGATCCATGTGTGGTTCAAGGGAAGAACACACATGCAATGACACTGGGTGTGGTTCATGATATGATCTGTCAGAAGAACACACATGCAATGACACTAGTGGATCCATGTGTGGTCTGTGAGAAGAGAGACATGCAATGACACCGGTGGATCTATGTGTGGTTTGTGAGAAGAACACACATGCAATGACACTGGTGGATCCATGTGTGGTCTTTGGGAAGAACACACATGCAATGACACTGGTGATATGTGGTCTGTGAGAAGAACACACATCCAATGATTCTAGCTTTGGTTCATGAAAAGAGCAGACATGCAGTGACACTGGTGGATCCATGTGTGGTTCATGGGAAGAACACACATGCAATGACACTGGTGGATCCATGTGTGGTATGTGGGAAGAACACACATGCAATGACATCGGTGGATCCATGTGTGGTCTATGGGAAGAACACACATGCAATGACACTGGTGATATGTGGTTTGTGAGAAGAACACACATCCAATGACTCTAGTGGATCCTTACGTGGTTTATGAGTGGTTTATGAGAAGAGCACACATCCAATGAACTCTTGTGGGTCTATCTTGGCATAATTTGATGTATGCCACGATGTATTTCATTGTGCAAGACACCCACTTTCCATTTTTATACTACTCAGTGTCGCCCTTGGATTTATGTGGTACTACTCAGTTTTGCCCCCCCCCTCTATCTTTCGTAGAAGCACAAATCTGTGCTCACCCTGTCTGCTACTCCCTAATTGGTTATCACAGTTGTCACGCAGATCGTGCGCACCAGCTGTTGATTCTGTGCGATCCAACGATGATCGTTGCACACGTCGTGCCCTTCACACTACAGCGCGAGACAGCACGGACGTCTCCCTCGGCGAGACTTCTACAAGAAGGAACACGATGCCGTCCATGGAAAAAGTCGTCGAGCGGTCATGTCATGTTTAATCAAGTCTGAAAAGCCTACTACTGTTACTACTACGCCACACCGCATGCGTCATCGAGTGCACAGTCGTCGATGGACAGCTGCAATTTATTGCCACTTGATTTTAATAAGACATATCCCATTTTTTACGCAGCGGCTCTCAATCGCCAATTTTAGGGCCGTGTCAAACTTCGTACATAGAAATTGTGTGTGCGCCCTTTGCATGCGGCTCAATACAGAACTGCCATGCATGGCCCGGGAAAAAACGTGACGTACCATGCGTGTGTCGTGGTGCACGGTGTAGTCGACTGCGCAGCGCGTTGCACGTTGGTGCAACGAAACGTGCCTTGCTTCTATCCACCTTAGCTATAGAGCCCCTCTCCGCACACCCACTACCACTCTCGCTCACTGTCCCCATGCAACCCTCTCCATTGTCCCACCAGCATCCGCAAACTCCTGAGAATACCCCGTCCGTGCCGGTGATGGCCGAGGAGGATAAGGTGGCCATCGTCGCCTCCGTGGCTGCCGGTGAGGAGGCCCCCGTCTCCTCGTCGGTCCCTCTCGACGTGTTGAAAGCAGCCACTGTCCCTGTCCAGGCCCTAGTGGAGGCATCGATGGCAGCCGCCGTTCCCGTCCAGGCCCCCGTCCTAGCTACCGACGGAGACGCCGAAGAGGAGCCCCCCGCCGGTGAGGAGGCCCCCGCCGGTCACAAGCAGATCATGCACTTCTTGGGAACCTACGATCCAGATAAGTACATCGCTCCGCTGAACCCCTACGACACCGGCATCGATGACCTATGGTCGGAGGTAACTTGGGTTTGCTCCCCTCCCCTGGTTCTTCTACCGTTTGTTAGAAATAATGGGCTAATCTATTTAAAATTTAGCTGGTATTGTCATGTTTAATATTCTGGAATTAATCATGGAAATTGTGCCTAATTATCCAACACTGTTCCCATCGTTGGATGCTAGATCTTGGTTTATTAGGATTCGCTTGTTCGCATTTCGATTGCTCGATCTTCTTACACCATTTACTCCTCCATTTTCCCTTTCTTCCAATAGGTTTCCAGCAGCGACGTCTGCAGCGATGACGAGTCCATTCACACCAAGGCTCGTCAGGTGCTGAGGAGGCTGCGGGCCGGCAAGTACGACGGCTTCCTCAGGGACCCCTACAGCTACCCCTTTCGCAAGGGGGGCGTCTACTGCTTGACGAGTCGTGCCGCCGGCGGCACCATCTTGAACACCTTACTGAAGCATGCAGAGTCCGCGGGCTCCGGCATCCACAAAAGCGGCAAGCCCGAGCCCGCGAACATCAATGCCTACATCGCTGAACAGCGTGCTCTCTGCATTCACCTCCGAAACCTCCAGCGGGTGTCCATCAAAGAGGGTCGCATGCCTCCAATCAGGCCCAAGGCCCCCAAGTCCAAGAAACTGGGTAGCAAGAAGTGGCGGAAGCACCAGAGGGAGATGGCGGAGGCGCGGGCGCTTGCAGGATGTGCCTGCAGTTGCGGCGGCTGCCCCTGCTGCCCAGCAGCTCCTTTCTAGCTATATCCTATTTCTGGCTGAATGCATCGAACCTCGTTAAGCAACCTACTTTCTATCGCTATATCCTATTTAGCTGCGCACAGCTATATCTACATTTGTTTTGTTTTATGAATGAATGTATTTTGCCTGGTGTGGTTTGCTGCTCTAGATTTTCTAGCTATTCGGAGGCAAAAGGAGGTCCAAAAGGGAACAAAATATCAAAGTGAGAATCTTCTCTAGATTTGCTACCAATTTGGGAAAAATGAGACATATATGTTTAGCGAGAGAGGAAAAGGGCACTGTTTCAAACTGCTAGTTAAGAAGCTACCATCTTGACAAGCTACAAGACACATACATAAACATAACACAACGAGGGTTAAATTTATTTTACTAGTATCACTTGATGTGCTAGACATCTTGGCAAGCTAACTGAGTTCCACAAAACAGAAACATAACGCTGACAAGTAAAATTTAATTCACTCCTCATCAGACCACTTGACGCGCTTGCCATCATTACAGGTACTCCACATCCGACGAACTGCTTTGTCCCAAATGGCATCTGACTTGGCTTTCCTATCTTCAGCGTCCTTCAGAACAATTAGCGGTGCATCATAGGCCTGATTGTTGCCGCTAGAAGATGTCTCCTCTCTGTTTGCCGCTTCAGCTGCAGCCTCTCTGTCAGCTGCTATTCAGCTGCAAGCTCTCTTTTAGCTGCTTCTGCAGCCTCTCTATCAGCTGCATCAGATGCAGCCAATTTCTTTGCATATTCAACTTCAAACTCAACTATTCAGCATTATCTACAAAGGGCTGCCCTAAGCTCGTCTTCCCTCTTGCAAATAGGGCAAAACACGAGGTAACATTGAAAAAAATGGATCTTCTTGTACAGCTGGTAGGTCATGTAAGCATCTATGGCTGCATACTTCAGTTTTATATCAGACAACGGCCACTCGTTCTAGAAATCGTGCCTATCTGTAGAGAAATCTTCCTTATTGTGATGTACGACTCATCGAGGATTCTAGTTGCGAGTGATGCCATTCCATCCTTCTTCCTACCCCCTAGGATCTTGACAAGATGCTGATTATCGATCCAGTTGTGCGCAGGAATTATAATTTCCTCTTGATACAATTTCGAAAATTCAGTTGTTGTGTCGACAATGCAGAAAACAATTCCCTTTTTTCAAGGAACTGGCGCAGCGCCGGACATTTCCTGTCAGTCCTGAAAGTATGTAATTTGTCATCACCAAAATTTGTAACTACAAATATTTTGTCAATGCAAGATCATCATCTCAATATAATTTTGAAAAGTTTAGTAAATGCAAGATCAAGATTCTCAACATTGTATTGTCATAATTTATTCGGTTTTGCTATTTCTCAGTCGACTAAACGAGTTGCACATTTCTTTTAACTACGGTTGCACTTTTCTTAGGTGATTGAGACTAAAGAAAATCTCAGTCGATTGAGACATAGGCAAACCCTAATTTATTTGGTCCTAAATAAAATCCAGTAGTTGCAAGATGAGCAAGTGGATAAAGAACAAGAGGAGAAAACCCTAAAAGCGGTTAGCTACAGAGAGTAGATCTACAAACTAGGAGAGGTGGTAGACGAGGACGTGTTTCCGCATGGCCAGTTGAATGACGGCGACTTCACTCCCTTCATATGGGTGCTCCGGGGTGTACTCGAGGTCCAATCCCACAAACTTGTCCTCGTCTATCCCAAGCCAACCCTCGTACATCCTCAGGACACGCACCACTATCTCCTCCTCGTTGGTGTAGACAACGTCTATCTTCTTGTTGTCATGGGTTGTGAAGCTTGTCTCTAGCACTTGGTAGAAAGAGGGTCTTTGGTCCAACGCCCAAATTCCATCGGTCCCGGTTCGTTTCCATAATCGGGACCATGCCACGAACCGGGACCAAAAACCCCGCGACGGTCAGAATTCCAGGACAATTAATGTAAATTAATTCGGGGCAGAAATTAATTTGAGGTAGAAATTGAATTGATCTGTATTTTTGAAAAAATCTTTCACAAATTAATCGAGACAAAGATCTAAATTGAGACATTTTATTATTCGACCACAAATTTTTCCATACAAAGATGCGACTTTACAAATTTTCCTAGTTGACAACACTTTCGCTGCCGCTATCCTCCGAGCCGCCGGCTTCCTCATCATCGTCGGACGAAATCTCCATGATTTCGGCGTTGTTCGGGAGACGGAGCTCCTCTTCGTGCCTAGCAGCGTCGATGGTGGTGTAGATGGTCCGTCTAGGGAAGGACCAGAACATCTCCCCCCCTTCTTGGTTGCGGCGATCCGGGTGCACCAGGCGCCCGTCCACGATACGGTTGTCAAGCTTGGCCTTCTGCTCCTTCTTGAACAGCCGGGGATAGTACTCGCTGGCGGCCGTGTACCGGGGCAATGCCCTCATGCACGCGGGCAGCTGGCGGCGACGCTCCGCGATGACGCACTCCATCTCGTATCTGCGGGGGTTGAGGAGCGGAGCCACCAGCACACCCGCCTCGCTGATGCGAAATCCGGCGTGCACGGTCGCGCGCGGCGGTGCGAGGATGTCATAGTACGTAAACATCGCCGCCTCATAGTGGTTGAGCGTGGGCACCTCCATGGCGGCGCGGTGGAGATTGGAGAGGGAGGGGAGGCGAGACGATGGCGCGGTGGAGAGGCGATGGCTAAAGGGGTAGGGTGGAGATGGACTACAGAGAGGCCGAGGCGATGGAGAAAGCGAGCGCTATGGCCTCATATTTATAGAGTGCATAGACCTTCCATGGAGGCAAGGAGAAGACGAGAAGAAGATAGTAGATGACAGGAAGAAGAAGAGTGTTTTCTGCGAGGCAGGGGAACGGTGGAACAGTCAATGCACTTTTATGGTAGGGGTTAACGATTGGGACGGAAGTCCAAGGAGAGACGCGTGGCGGTGGCCGTTCCAGCTTCTAAGTAAACAAAAAATAACTATAACGTCGATACATGGGCCCTGTTTTGTCACGTCAATACACTGGGTAGGGGGAGGTTGTCCTATCCACTGTGTCAATGCTGCAAGCCTACGTGACAGCCACCCCGCCTAAGCGACGGGAGTGACATAACGGCGAGAACTGACAGGGGGGCCCAACTTGACGCCTGTTAGCCTGATTTTTTGTATTGAAACATAAAGTTCAATTCGTGCCGAAAAAGACCCTTTGAGTATTTGGCACACCAACTGTAGTCATCCCAGCTGATTTCAGGGAACTTGGGTACCGCGTTGCCTGTATACCCCAACTTTTGGGCCGCAAAATGATATTCTCCTCCTTTTGGTGCTCGGTGATGAGTTCGGAACAAATCTTATGGATGATATCCACTTCACGCTCCGCCATCTTCTTGTACCTAAAGACTTCTTGTTCCAATGCTTCCATCCTGTCCTCCAGACTTCCTTCACCTTTAGGGCCTTGAACCTCTTTAATCCGAACCTCCCCACCTACGAGCAATAACTCCTTGGGATGAATCTTCAATTCTCTCATGTATGGGTTGATGATATCTTCCAAGGAATCTCCCTCAACTGATCTAGTGGAAGACATTGAGGCTACAAATCTGAAATTTTTACCTGGCAGAAACAGATCGAAACAAAAACACGATATACGAACCTCAGGGGATCTGGGGGGTTATATATTACGAAGTTTCATATTAAAAGGAAGGTACTAGGAGAAAACAAGTCGGAGGCGGAGTCCTGGGTGGCCTCACCACCTGGTGGCGCGGCCAGGGGTGGGCCCGCGCCATGGGGTGGTGTGGGCCACACAGCTCCGTTTCCGTCCCTTTTTCGCTTCGTAACTTTCCTTATTGACTGAAAACTGCAAAAATATAGTTGGATTGTATTTTCGCGGAACTTTTCTTACCAGAACTGTTACCTAGATGAAAACAGACTCTGTAGGTCTCTAAATTTGGTCCTCAATGAATTTCTCTAGAGTTATAACTTGAAAGGCATCAACATCTTCATTGTAAGAATCTCCAGCAATATAGTGTTTGAGTCGCTATCCATTCACTACTTGTGTAGTATTATCTTTTAGAGAAGAAATTTTTATTGCTCCTAAACGGTATACTTCTTCAATGATGAAAGGTCCTTCCCATTTTGATAGTAGCTTACCTTTTGTGCAGTTCTATCTCCTGCATGATGTACTCCATAGGCACTACCATGACATTTATGCAATATCTCCTTTTGTTCATATTCTGGAACACATCTTCGCATAATACCATCAACTCCTTTGTATAAGTGTGGGTCATCCCAAAAATAATGCCTCAAATCATAGAAGAACTTTCTTCTTTGCTGAGCTGTAAAAGTTGGAGGCAAATACTTGGAGACAATAAAGTTAGCATAATCAACATACCAAGGGCTTCCTCATGAGCTCACCCCTGCTGCGGCTAACTGTTCATTTGGGAAACTATCATTAACAGGCATAGGGTCAAAAGAGATGTTTTCCAAACGAGATAAATTATCAGCTACAGGGTTTTCCGCACCCCTCCTATCTACTATGTGTAGATCAAACTCTTGTAAAAGCAGTACCCATCTAATAAGCCTAGGCTTAGCGTCCTTCTTTGTCATAAGATATTTAATAGCAGCATGATCAGTATGAATGGTTACTTTTGAGTCCACAATATAGGGACTAAACTTATCACAAGCAAAAACAACAGCTAGAAATTCCTTTTCAGTAGTAGCATAATTCCTTTGAGCAGCGTCTAGAGTCTTACTAGCATAATGGATAACGTTTAACTTTTTATCAATACGTTGCCCAAGGACAGCACCTACAGGAAAATCACTAGCATCACACATTATTTCGAAGGGTAAACTCCAATCAGGTGGTTGAACAATAGGGGTTGTAGTTAAAGCCTTCTTAAGAGTTTCAAAAGCTTCCCTACAATCATCATCAAAAACGAAGGGTACATCTTTTTGAAGAAGATTAGTGAGAGGTTTTGATATCCTAGAGAAGTCTTTAATAAACCTCCTATAGAAACCAGCATGACCAAGGATACTACGAATACCTTTGATGTCTCTTGGACATGGCATCTTCTCAATTGCCTCAACCTTAGCTCTATCAACTTCTATGCCTCTTTCAGAAACCTTATGCCCAAGAACAATCCCTTCATTAACCATCAAGTGGCATTTCTCCCAATTAAGAACAAGATTAGTTTCCTCACATCTCTGCAAAACTTTATCAAGGTTGTGCAGACAATTATCAAAAGAAGTTCCATAGACAGAAAAGTATTCCATGAACACTTCTACAATTTCCTCACAAAAACCATGAAAGATAGGATACATGCACCTTTGGAAAGTAGCAGGAGCATTACATAAACCAAAAGGCATATGTCTATAAGCATAAGTTCCATAAGGGCAAGTAAAAGTAGTTTTTTCTTGATCTTGTTGTTTAACAGCAATTTGAGAGAAACCAGAATAACCATCAAGAAAACAAAAATGGGTCTTTTTAGACAACGTTTCCAACATTTGATCAATAAAAGGAAGCGGGTAGTGATCTTTCTTAGTAACTTTATTGACTTTCCTAAAATCGATGCACATCCTATAGCCTACCACTATTCTTTGAGGAATAAGCTCATCATTATCATTAGGGACAACGTTAATACCTCCCTTTTTAGGAACACAATGAACAGGACTAACCGATTCACTATCAGCAATAGGGTAAATAATACATGCATCAAGGAGTTTCAATACCTCATTCCTTACCACTTCCTTCATCTTAGGATTTAAACGTCTTTGGTGTTCCACTACTGGCTTCGCATCTGGTTCTATGTTGATAGAGTGTTGACATATAGTAGGTGAAATCCCTTTTAAATCATCTAGAGTGTAGCCCATAGCTCCTCGGTGTTTCTTCAAAACCTCCAACAGCCTTTCTTCTTCCTTTCCTGAAAGTTTAGAGCTAATAATAACAGGATATATCTTTTTATCATCAATATAAGCATATTTAAGATCATCAGGGAGAGGTTTTAGATTGAAGACTGGATCCTTTTTAGGTGGCAAAGTGGTACCCAAGTCTTCTATAGGCAAGTCATGCTTAAGCAACCTAGGTTGACGACGAAGGATCTCGTCAATTTCATTCCTTTCTTCCATGAAGATCTCACTTTCGTGATCTTCCATAAATTGCTGCAAAGCATTGTTAGGAGCAAGAGAGATAGAATCAAGTTGTTTAACTCTAAAATCCTCATTATGGGTTTCCTCTTCACAAGGTTCTTTAGTAAATTTCGAAAAATTAAACTCATAAGATTCTCCATCAAACTTAGTCAAGATTTTCTCCCTCTTACAGTCAATAATAGCTCCACAAGTACTCAAGAAAGGTCTACCAAAAATGATAGGATAAGTTTTACTAGCAGCTGAACCAAGTACTAGAAAATCAGCAGGATACTTGATCTTACCACAAAGAACTTCCACGTCTCGTACGATACCAATTGGAGAGATGGTCTCTCTATTAGCAAGGTGAATAACCACATCAATTTCTTCCAACTCGCAGGGACTAATTTCATGCATAATTTCTCTGTAAAGCTCATAAGGAATAGCACTGGAACTTGCACCAATATCACATAAACCATAATAGCAATGATCACAAATTCTAACAGAAAGCACAGGAACACTAGCCTTTTTAGTTCTATTAGGATGTGAAACAATATTAGAAGCATCCTCACAGAAGACTATGTGCCCATCTTCTACGCTTTTAGTGACAAGGTCTTTCACAATTGCTACAACAGGTTCAATGTTTATTTGTTCATCAGGTTTTATAGTTCTCTTTTCACTTTTAGTGATTACATTAGTTATCATAGGATGATCCTTTACCTTATCTGGGAAGGGAATCTTCTCGATATAAGGTTCAGGTAAGATATGATCAATAATGCAACACTCAGTGCTCCCAACAGGGACACGGTCAATAATATCTTTAGAAGGTGCATGGTACTTATTCCATCCCCTTTTGGAATTTCAATATAAGAAGCAAAAGCTCTAAAGCAATTCGTAATAACTTGCAAATCAAGACCATAAGCATTACTAATATTTTGAAAGTCATCAGTTCCCATAAAAGATTCAATGCATTCATAATCATAATTTATACCTGACTTTCTACCTTTGTCATTCTCCCAAGCTTCAGCATTATCTTGAATACGGTCTAGAAGATCCCATTTAGCTTCTTCTTCCATGTGAGTGAATGATCCAGCACAAGAAGCATCCAATAAATATTTATCATGTAGAGGGAGTCTTGCATAAAAGTTATTGATAATAATATTGTTGGGGAGCTCATGAATGGGACATTTGAGCATTAGTAACTTCAATCTCACCTAAGCTTGAGCTGTACTCTCTCCTTCAAGAGGCAAAAAGTTGTATATTTGATTCCGATCTTTATGAATCTCACTAGGAGGATAAAACTTTGAATAAAAGAGAGGCACTATTTCCTCCCATTCCAGAGCTTGACCATTCTTAAGCATCTTATACCATTCCTCAGCTCTTCCTTTCAGCGATAATGAGAATAACTTCCTCTTAACTTGATCTGTAGTAATACCTGCACACTTGAACAACCCGCATAATTCGTGTATAAAGAGTAAATGATCACCGGGATGGACAGTTCCATCCCCAACATAGTAGTTATCCATAACACGATCAATAATTCTTGTAGGTATTTTGAAAACATCATTCTCAGCAGGTGGTGGCTTATCTACTACCTTAGCAGTGGTAGTAGCATTACCAAATAAGAAACTCAGCAAATTATCCATAACGAAAATAAAGCAACTAACAAAAGTAAACAATACTCATAGTAGAAGTTTCCTTTACCAGTTCCACTCTCCAATAGCCCTTCACTCCCCGGCAACGGCGCCAGAAAATAGTCTTGATGACCCACAAGTATAGGGGGTGTATTGCAGTATTTTCGATAAGTAAGAGTGTCGAACCCAACGAGGAGCAGAAGGTGCTGGCTAGTGGTATGGATAAGGAATTCTCTGCAAATACTTAGCAAACGGATTTTTAGGGGTTTTCGATAAAGCAAGTAAACAAAGTACGAGTAAAATAAAAGGCAGTAGGAATAAATGCAGCAAGTGGCCCAATCCTTTATGCAGCAAAGGACAAGCCGGTTGTATTACTTAAGTTGACCAAACGTTCTCGAGGACACATGGGAAGACTTCCAAGTGCTTTCGCTTCATATAGTTGATTAATCTTCTTTAGCTTGCTAAGTGGTGTGTGGGTGAACCTATGCTAATGTATCGCCCCATCCAAGACAAATACATACTTGTGATTATACCCCTTGCAAACATCCGTAAGTACAAGAAAGTAATTAAGGTAGAAACCTAACCACAACTTTAAACTCTAAGACCCTTACGTCCCTTGTGCAATGGTTTCCTAACGGGGGGTCAGGTTTCTGTCACTCCGGTAACCCCTACGATTAGTAGCCAAATACATAATGCATTCCCCTAGGCCCATATAGGTGAAGTGTCATGTAGTCGATGTTCACATGACACCACTAGAAGAAGTACACCACAACTTAAATAACAATCTATTGAATCTTTCTCAACACAACTCCACTACTAACAACAAGACTTCTCCCATGTCCTCAAGAACAAAACGAACTACTCACAAGACATCATATGGATCATGATCAGAGATGGAATAATGATGTATAACAATCTGAACATAAACAATAATTCAATGGTTCACTCAATAGCATCAACTACAAAGAGTAATCAACACCGGGAAAGTTTCCCCTATGAACTATAGCAAGATTCAACCAATTGTTACAGCAATATGGAGATGGTGATGAGGGTGCTGATGGTGATGATGGTGGTGATGATGATGATGATGATGATCCTGATGAAGTCCATCTTGATGGTGGTGTTGATGGCGATGATCTCCCCTCTCCGGGAAGGAATTCCCCCGGCAGAAATCTGTCTGCCGGAGAGATCTTTCTCTCTCGGTGTTTTCCGCCCCACAGAGGCAGCGGAATCTTTCTGTGGTTGCTCCCCGAGTCTTAGGGTTTCGGGAGGATGATATACGCCAGAGGGGAGAGGCTGGAGTGGGCCAGGGTGACCACACCACCTCCTGGCGCGACCTAGGGCTGCCTGCGCGATGGGGTGGTGTGGGCCCTTGTGGCCCATCTCCACTCCGTATTCTGGCATCCTTAGTCTTCTAGAAAAATAGGATTTTCCGTATATTTTCCCGAATTTTCTGATCTTCGCGAATTTTGCCTCCAAACAGCACATTTTCCATCAGAATCCTGACTGCAGCGGTCCATGCTCCAAAAGTCATCAACCATGCAAAAATAGATGAAATAACATAAGTATCACCTCTCAATATGAAATATCCCAATGAATAATAGTGAATTAAGACATAGAATAGTGATGCAAAATGGACGTATCATCTGTCAAGCATATAACTCAGATTGGACCTCACTTTCACCTTAACCACATTAAAGATGCTTATGATAGGGGCAATTAGAGCTCAAAGCTAATGAGTACCATACTTTCAGCATTTGGAAGCTTTTCAAACTATTCAAAACCTTTTCTTTTACTTGTTGAGTCTCCATATATTCCTTGAGCACCTTCTTGAGAGCATAGTTGTCATTCTTTGTGCTTGTCTCATTACTTGATTATTTGTGTTATGACCTTGATGCTTGTATCTTTGACATCTTTACTTCTAGTCTTCACTTGGATTTCAGAGGTGCCTTGGCATTCATAATCAAAGGCAAGCGAGATACCACTCTATCATACCTTGTTATGAGCATTGTAATGTTGCTTATGTTTATGCTTCATGCTACTTATTATTTTTGAGTTGGAATCTCTTCATAGCTTGCAATGCCTATTAAGTAAACTTAGTTGCATAGTCTAAGTAGTTGATCACATGCTGAGAATATATACATCATATGAAGCAAATGTGTTCGTGAAAGTTCTTGTATCGCACTCAGTTTTCAACTGAATTGCTGAGGACAAGCAATAAGCTAAGCTTGGGGGGAGTTGATATGTCCAAAATGTATCTACTTTCCTGAACACTTTTGCTATTGATTTTCCTCTAAACTTGTGTGATTTGGATGCAACTAACGCGGACTAACGCTTTTTTCAGCAGAATTGCCCTGGTGTCTACTTTTTGTGCAGAAAATCAACTTTCAGGAAAAACCCGGAAAATATGCCGAAAATCCTATTTCACTAGAAGACTCTAGGAGCAAGAATATGAGACGGAGGGGGGTTGGGCCCAGGCCACACCACCTGGCCACGTGGGCAAGCCCAGGCCGCGCCAGGGGGTGGTCTGGCCACCCCAGACTCCCCCTCGGTCTCCCTCTTCGCCTATAAGTTGTCTTCTGACCTAAAAACTCGGGGGGTTCGATGTTTTTCCAGAAGGAGTTCCGCTCTGCCGCCACCACCAGATTCCACGAAACAGCACCAGAAACTCCATTCTGGCACCCTGCCGGGACGGGGAATTGGAGATCATCACCATCGCTTCTCCATCGACCATCCATGTTTCCCCCATCTATGAGTGAGTAATTCCCCGATGTAGGCTATGGGGATGGCAGAGGATTGGATGAGATCGTTCATGTAATGGAATCAGATTGTTAGGGCATGTTGCCTAGTATCTTCTATTAGTGCTTTATGACTTTGTTGTGACTTGTTATGCTTAATGCTTGTCACTAGGGCCCGAGTGCCATGATTCCAGATCTGAACATGTTATTGATTCATTATGATAGTATTGTTTATGGTATTATCTACAAGTTGTATACATACGTTGTTGTCCAGAACCAATGGCCCCGAAGTGACAGAAATCGGGATAACCGGAGGGAATGCCTTTGATGTGAGGATCACATGTGTTCACGGAGTGTTAATGCTTTGCTCCGGTGCTCTATTAAAAGGAGCACCTTAATTGCCAATAGTTACCTTGAGGCCTCGTTGCAAACGGGCTGGCAGGACAAAAGATGTTGTGCAAGTTCTCATTGCGAGCACGTATGACTATATATGGAACACATGCCTAGGATTATCTAGTACTTGGATGTTTTATCTTATTTATCTGCAATTGCCCTATGTTCTGATTGCTATGTGAATTTTCTTGTCCATGCAACGCCCGTTCATCCATCCCTACGCCTACCGCACTCGAATCCTATTGTTTACTGCTATTGTTACTACTGTCTTTACTTTACTGCTGCTTCTACTTTGCTATTCCTACTATAAAACTGTTGCTACTGATAAACTGTTGTGAGCAAGATTCTTTCCAGGTGCAGCTGAATTGACAACTCAGTTGTTAAGGCTTATAAATATTCTTTGACTCCCCTTGTGTTGAATCAATAAATTGGGTTTCACTTCCCTCGAAAATACTACGATACACTCCCTATACTTGTGGGTCATCAATGTGCTAACTGGTGACCCCAAATATTGGTCACTGAAAGGTCATAGTAATCCATCTATGACCTTTCTATGACCAAAAGCAGTTGGTCACATAGTGAGGGTCACTATAGACAACTAACGACCTTTTTTTGAATTGGTCATGGACAGTTATGACCAAAATAGATGGTCATATAGTTTATGACCAAAATTTTGGTCATGGACAATCTGGCATGTCCACGTAAGCAATCTGACATGGCAGATTTCTATGACCAATTGGTTGGTCGTAGATAAGATTTAGCCCGGTCGGGTTCAGCCTTCCAAATGGGCCAAGCCCAACAATTCTGGACTTCTTCTTAGTCTTTTTATTGTGCATTTTTTGGGCATTTGACTGTTTATAGTCAGTTTCGTTTTTGGGATTTGGCCCCTTATAGTTAGTTTTGTTTTGGGGTTTGGGCCTTTTATATTCAGTTTTGTTTTTGGGCTTCGGCCATTTGTAGTCCATTTCTTTTTTGTTCTGTTCTTTTCCAAATTTCACACAGTTGCGATCCAACATTGCCAGGGTCGATGCCATTTTACAATCCAGTCATTATATAACCAATACAGGGCCAAAAGCATTTTCAACAGGAATGTACATCCATATCAGGCCAGATATTTCAAATAATATAATGTACATAGATAAAGCGCTTTCTACTACGAGAAAGCTACATGAATAAGACAAAGTTACATGCCCGCATAGTAACCGATTTACAACAACTCTAATTACAATTTAGATCCAACAGCCTACATACAATATCAAACAGATACACAAGCACCATAACATGGTGGCTCTATCAGCTAAAACAATAGTGCACAACTCCAGACTTCTTCTGATCTTCTGTCACCGTAGTAGCATCTACAACAACAATAGATCCTGATTTACATAAACTGTAAGTGAAATACAATGGAAGTTACAACTAACCCACACATCCATCCAAACGTGACAACAAAATTAAGACAGGAATATTCAACATAGCCAAAACAGACGGTCTAGAAACATTGAACCAAGTGTTCTAAAAACCATAAAGTAACTCTAGATAAATTTCAACAACAATAAGAATAAGATTAAGGTTATTTTTATATTAAACAACATACCAATAGATAATGATAATCGTGAGAAAGTGTATTTTAAAAGGCAAACATAAGGGCACAAGGTGCTACCTGAAGCATGGTCTGGAAGGTGTTGTAGATATCACAGAGCTCATTTTTAACAATATACGGTACAGATAGCGACAACTATATCATGCATGCACCCTCGGATCGCTACGGACAGTGACACCCCACCACTAGATCACTCTCACTCTATAGCCATTAATAAATTAAACTGGATCAGACATACGCCATTGCGCTGCCAGATTAACAATATTTACATCATCCCCTTATAGCTACTGCTGGTAGGTTAATATAGGTACTAATAGTACTTACTAAGGCTAGCTAAGATAGATAGATAAATATTCACATCATCATTATGTTGCAAGGAAGATAGCAAGCGTTCAAGCAAAGGGAAAATCTTGGCCCTAAATTTTTCTGCCAATGAGCAGCCAAACAAGCGGATAAACAATTAAGAAACATAATCTACACTAGGCTAGGACTACTAAAATCCAAACAAGGGGAAGGAGGGGGCGATCACCTATAGCAATAAGACATCACGAGTTGTTAGTTCATGGCTCGGACCCACAGGCAGGACGCCTCCTTGTGAGATACCTCAATCCAAAGATTCAAGCCGAGTCTAACAATATACGCAATACCAAGAAGAATCTGAAACAATGCTGTCAAATTCTATAGATATTAAGTGTTCAGAACTAAAACATGTTAGATTCTGATACTATTGTGTTCCTAGTAATGGCTATAATAGAGAAATTTCTAACATACAGCAGGCCAATCACAATCAGCACAACAGGTTAATAGAGAGGTAGTCGACTGTGGCCTCTATCGCCTTACTCTCTAGATGAGAAGTAACCCTAAGAAACTTAGAACATCAATCTGGAGAGTAAAGAAAGAAACCTTGCTGGCAATATCCCTTCATACAGACCCTCCCCACTTGTAGCACAAGCACTCTGAATGTACTTGTAATTGGATGGAAGTAAGACCACACCTATCAGCAATTTCTCTAAAGTTAGCAAATATCATCTAGGCATAAAAATCAGCAAAGGTCAAATAATAGTGTCGCTAACACTGAGTGGAGACCAAGCTTATCTGTTATTTCAGCAGCATTCATGGTAGTGGGAAGATCTTGCTTGTTAGCAAAACCAGTAGTATGGTTAACAGTGGTAGGGACTTGCCTTCGGATGGGTGCTCAATCTGGTGGTATAGTAAGGTTAACCGACAAGGCATGCTACATTGTGCTAGCAACTGAATGATAAGAAACATGATTTTCTGTTTGTAAGCTTTGAAATATTAGACAAAACTAGTGGACAACAAATTTGCTAAGGCTTCAGATTATTGACCCAAGCAAACCTTGACAGTGCACCACGCCTGGTGGATCAAGCGCATGCCATTTGATGTCTAAAAATAGCACAAGGTACATGCGACAGTTATATTCCAACACTTGCCAAACCTACAATGATCAAGAAAGTAACAATCGCTTGAGGCATATACATCATCTAGTCACATGGAAATCTACAAAAGTCTAATGCAGATCAAACACAGAAGAAAACAGATCATAATTCAACATCTACGGGAAAATAAAATCCTATTCGCTTGCTAGTTAGACTAATCGGAAACAGGGCACCAAGTAGTTTCGTGCCAGGGGAATAACACACACAAATCAGATCCCTATTGACCTCTTCTATACAAGAAATCCTATTCGCTTGCGAGAGTAGCTACACTCACCACAGACCACCAGGACGGGAGGAGGGCTGCGGGACGACGGCTGTGGCTCAGAAGGAAGCAGCGCGGGAGGCTGGCCACGGGTCACAAAGGAAGAGGAACGGAGGCGCTCGTTGCAGAGGGAGAGGGACAGAGAAGGCCACCTACCAGGGTACGACGGGGTCAGAGGCAGAGGCGCGGTGTGATGCGCGGCGCACGATGGTGTCGGGGAAGTGCTTGTGGAGGTCGTGGAGGATCTCGACGAGCAGGCGCGCGATACCCGATGGTATGGCATCCAACGGCACCACGTAGTTGCTCGTCGAGGTTGCTGCCACGCCCGATGGCATCGTCCTCCGCACCGACGAGGACACGACGGAGACACGCACCCGGCAGGCGCGGGAGGCCGTGGATCTCCCAACGTTCCCATCGCTGCTCCTCCATGCTCGATCCGGTGAGAGGTGGGCGGAGGATCTGGCGTCCATCGCCGCACCATCTGCGGGCGAAGCGGAGTGAGGAAGAAGTGGTAGCTCCAGTTGGGGTCTCGTGAGGGGATTTAGGGTTTGGGGTAGTTGGGGTCTCGTGATGGAGGATTTCACGCAAATACCCCTAATTATTTTTTGGTGTAAATAGGAACTGTAGGGCATTTCAGACTTTTGGCAGAGGGTAGGGGCAGTGGAAATTTTGGGCGTTGGATGCAGGCAATGTGGACGGCTGAGATCTATTTCATTAGAGTGATCCACGGGTAGCCTTGCTCTCTTTTTTGATTGGCTACATCTATTTTCTATTTTCTGAGTGGCAAAAATGGGTTTTTTGTGAACCAACCACGAAAAATAAGGTGACATATTGTTCCACCCCATTTTTCTAAAATACTATACGACATTACACTGACTATTGACCAGATGTCTTCTCTAAAAATCTTTCTGTCGCACAAAAAAGGCATTTATCATTTTCCGAGTGCAAAAAATGGGGTGTTTTGTGAAGCAACCACCAAAGGGATAATTGAAAATTCGATCACCATATTTTTGAAAAATACTAGACCATATTACACGCACAATGTTCCAACCAAGGTATCTGAAACCTTTCTGTCCACTCCTGGCGAAAAAGACAAATTCCTGCCGAATTAGTAGGAAGTGGGTCCGATTTGAACTACAGGTACATGATCTAATGCTCATGATTTTTTGAAAAAAATCATTTTTAGACTCACAATATGATGTTTCTTCAAAGATCCAATACAAGTTTAGCGAGACTCATACCCTATCTATGAACCTTCATGCCCGCCGTTTTGACCATAGTTTGAAACAGGCATAAAAAATTCAAAAACGGTCCAAACAGTGTAAAACCTTCGCATGGTGTCATATTATGTGACATATTTGCAAGGAAAAATACCAAATTTGGTATATTGTAAATATCTCAAAGAAACCTTCTCATAAATAACCTATCATGTGTGAGGTTTCATGGCATTTAGGTCAAACGACCAATGTTATGGCCAGAATCGCGACATGGTTTGTGATAATGTGCCCATATTGTGCAAACATGTGCATCCTGAGATGGCTAACAATGTTGCAGGAGGAAGTTTTCCTTTTTGTCGCACAAAAAAGGCATTTTCATTTTCTGAGTGCAAAAAATAGGACGTTTTGTGAAGCAACCACACAAGGGCTAATTCAAAATGCTACCACCATATTTTTCAAAAATACTAGACCATATTATATAGAAAATGTTCCAACCAAGTTATATGAAACCTTTCTCTCCACTCCTGACGAAAAAGACAAATTCCTACCGAATCGGTAGAAGTGAGTCCGATTTGAACTACAGGTACATGATCTAATGCTCATGATTTTTTGAAAAAATCATTTTTAGACTCACAATATGATGTTTCTTTAGAGATCCAATGCAAGTTTAGCGAGGCTCATACCCTATCTATGAACCTTCATGCCTGCCGTTTTGACCATAGTTTGAAATAGGCATAAAAAATTAAAAAATGGTCCAAACAGTGTAAAACCTTCGCGTGGTATCATATTATGTGACATATTTGTAAGAAAAAATACCAAATTTGGTATATTGTAAATATCTCAAAGAAACCTTCTCATAAATGACCTATCATGTGCGATGTTTCATGGCATTCAGGTCAAACGACCAACGTTATGGCCAGAATCGTGGCATAGTTTGTGATAATGTGCTCATATTGTGCAAACATGTGCATCCTGAGATGGCTAACAATGTTGCAGGAGGAAGTTTTCTTTTTTATCGCACAAAAAAGGTATTTTTCATTTTGCGAGTGCAAAAAACGAGGCGTTTTGTGAAGCAACCACCAAAGAGATAATTCAAAATACTACCACCATATTTTTCAAAAATACTAGACCATATTACATGGACAATGTTCCAACCAAGGTATCTGAAACCTTTCTGTCCACTCCTGGCGAAAAAGACAAATTCCTGCCGAATCGGTAGAAAGTGGGTCTGATTTGAACTACAGGTACATGATCTAATGCTCATGATTTTTTGAAAAAATCATTTTTATACTCACAATATGATGTTTCTTCAATGATCCAATGCAAGTTTAGCGAGGCTCATACCCTATCTATGAACCTTCATGCCCGTCGTTTTGACCATAGTTTGAAACAGGCATAAAAAATTCAAAAACGGTCCAAACGGTGTAAAACCTTCGCGTGGTGTCATATTATGTGACATATTTGCAAGGAAAAATACCGAACTTGGTCTATTGTAAATATCTCAAATAAACCTTCTCATAAATGACCTATCATGTGCGAGGTTTCATGGCATTCAGGTCAAACGACCAATGTTATGGCTAGAATCACGGCATAGTTTGTGATCATGTGCCCATATTATGAAAACATGTACATCCTAAGATGGCTAACAATGTTGCAGGAGGAAGTTTTCCTTTTTGTCGCACAAAAAAGGCATTTTCATTTTCTGAGTGCAAAAAATAGGACGTTTTGTGAAGCAACCACACAAGGGCTAATTCAAAATGCTACCACCATATTTTTCAAAAATACTAGACCATATTATATAGAAAATGTTCCAACCAAGTTATATGAAACCTTTCTCTCCACTCCTGACGAAAAAGACAAATTCCTACCGAATCGGTAGAAGTGAGTCCGATTTGAACTACAGGTACATGATCTAATGCTCATGATTTTTTGAAAAAATCATTTTTAGACTCACAATATGATGTTTCTTTAGAGATCCAATGCAAGTTTAGCGAGGCTCGTCCCTTAGAAGGAAAAATTCAATTTCAAACCCCTATTGTCAAAACCATGATTCAAAATCTCTATTTACACATATTAAGGTTTATATGAAAAATATCTTATTGTAGTTTTCCTAGAAAGTCAAAGTGTTCCATAATGTCCTAAAAACATTCTCTAAAATTTTATAATTTCTCTGAATTTTGTTTGACTCAATTTAAATTTATGATTAAAAAGATACAAAAGAATAAAAAAAGAAAAAAACGCTAGAGGTGGCCGGCTCGGCGAACCCACTAGGAAAACAGGCCAGCCGAGCAATCCTTGCGCGCTCGCTTGCTGGCGTCGGCCCATGGTGAGCCCAGGAAGCAGGCCAAGAAGCACCAAGGTGAGGCCTGTATGGGTTAACAAGGCTGATACTTGGTTAAAAAAACGTGGTACTCCCCTTTGTATAACAATGTTGAAGTGGCCAGGTGGTATACCAGTTTGGGAGGACGCGACGCTCAGGAGGTCGCGAGGTTGACCCGTGGCTCAGCCTCTTTTTATCTAATTAAAATTTGGTCTAGTAGGTCCTATCCACAGCGCATGACTTCAGTTCTGACCGACAGGTTCTGGTCAATAGCATAAAACCAACATGGCAAGCAGACCCCATGTGTCATTGGGTAGGAGTATAATTTGTAGTCAACAGGTCAACACCATATGGAGGTGACATGTAAGCATAAATTGACACATGGGTCTGACATATATGCAGACACTTCAGCGAAACTTGACACATGGATGCGACACGTAGATCAACCTGCTGAGGTGGCCATCGGTCTTTCTTAAGTTATCATGAATAGCACCCACGACCATTTAAATTGGTCATAGTCGCCCAAAATTAAGGTCATGAACCAGTGATGTCTATGTTATGACCACCTGTTGTAAGAAAGCTATGATCTTTTTGACAAAAAAGGTCATAGTTTTTCTGGGTTTGTATCCTCTGAAATGGCCTACGACCAATTGGTTCGAAATGGTCATAGATCTATGACTAAAAAACTCAGGGTCGTTAATAAAAGGTCACTAGTCAACACATTTCTTGTAGTGTCGAGAGTGGAACCTCCCCTTCCTTGCTAGCACATGCACCATTATTAGATAATTCCTTATGCTTGTGCGGCTTGAATCTGTGGTGACGAACTTGACCGTCTCTACACGTCATTTTCCATGTGGCTTGCGATCTTCTCTCTCTTATTGAGCTTTCTTCATCGCCACACAATTGATCTCCGGTGGATCGTAGATGTCGCGGTGGATGTAGACGTCAACTACGTCATCATCCCCATCAGAATCATTGTTGAAGTAGCTTGGCTCGATGTACTCTTTGTACTTCGGGCTAAACCTCTCCACCTCCTCGTCATCGTCCTCGACGGTCGGGCTGCTAGAGCGGTCCCTAGAAGGAGCAATGAGCCCCATGGGTTTACCACGGCCTGGGACGGGATAGCGCATTGCTAGATTGGTTCGTGTAGATTGCGATTAGAGAGATAAACAATGGCAGTATATAAGAGGGGTCAGAGGTCGGTAAAACTCGCGAGAAACACCAAATTGTCGTTGAAGAAAAAAATCCAAATGGAACAGAAAAATAAATCATGGATTTGGAAATAACTTGCCGTGTAACGACCAACTATACGGGCGCGGCCCGTATAGCTCCGGCCGTATAGTTGGTTCCAGGAAGATATTTCCAAATATCTCGAGTCTAGGTCGATTAAATCACGACTTGCAACCGACAATAACATTTTTTCAATTAAAAAGAAAGATCGAACAAAAAGTGTCTGAGAGTTTAACAACCAACTATATGGCTGAAATTTTTGCTCCAGTCGTATAGTTGCGACCATATAGTTTCAAACACCGAAAATCAAAAATGCCTGGGAGTTTAACGACCAACTATACGGCTAGAATTTTTGCTCCGGTCGTATAGTTGCGACCATATAGATATCGGCACCAAAAAGCAAAACCATCTTAGAGTTTAACGACCAACTATACGGCCAGAATTTTTGCTCCAATCGTATAGTTGCGACCATATAGGCTCAGATATCGAAAATAATTTCACGAAGATGATACAGAGAGTTTAACGACCAACTAGTTGGTAAAACCCCTCTAAAACTTCAGAAAAACACAAGAAATTCGAAAATAGGAATTTCAAGGGTAAAAATTGTGAAAATAATTCACTTATTTGGGTAAGAACACTTACCTTGCACTTACCACTTGCTTAATTGGGGATGAAAAGTTTCTCCCACATAAAGAACTCCTTCTCTCTTGGAGGAATTGACTTTGGTTCATCAAATAATTCTCGTAAATGAAAATCACCAGGACTAAAGTTACTCTCAATAAGATTAGTGTCCTCCTAGGCAAGCATGAATACTGCATCTAACATCTTTATTTCTTGCCTCTGCATAATCTGCAACTCAAATTCTTGAAGTGAAAGAATCCAACGGATCAGTCTTGGCTTATGTTCTTTCCTCTCAAGGAGTTCTTTCAAGCCATCACGATTCATATGAACTCTCACCTTTGCATCAACTATATAAGAACGGAATCTATCACAAGAGAAAATACAGCCAATAGTTCATTTTCTTCCTTAGGGTAATTCTTTTGGGCACCATTGAGAGTTCTACTAGCATGATGTATAACATTAAATCTTCGACCAATATGTTGTCCAAGAGTTACTCCTACAACATTATCGCTAGCTTCACATATTAAGTCAAACGTTATATCCTAGATAGGTGGTTTTATGGTAGAGCACGAGTTAAAGCATTTTTAAGTTTATCAAAAGCTTCAAGACACTTATCATCAAAACTAAATCGCATTCTCTTTTGCAAGAGGTTAGTCAAATGTTTAGATATCCCTGAAAAAAATCTAATGAACCTTCTATAAAAACCCACATGACCAAGAAAACTTCTTATACCTTTAATATCCCTAGGTTGTGGCATTCTCTCTATTGCTTCAACCTTAGCTCTATCCACTTCAATTCCCTTACCTGATACTTTGTGTCCAAGGACTATACCTTCTTTGACCATAAAGTGGCACTTCTCCCAATTTAAAACAAGATTAGTTTCTTCACAACGCTGCAAAACTTTCTTGATATTATCCAAGCAACTTGTAAATGAAGTTCCATAGACAGAAAAGTCATCCATAAATACTTCCATTATAAGTTCTATGAAATCAGCAAAAATAGCAGTCATACATCATTGAAAAGTAGCTAGGGCATTACATAGACCAAAAGGCATACGTTGATAAGCATGTAAATTGTAAGGACTTATGAAAGTTGTTTTAAGTTGGTCATCCGGATGAACAGCTATTTGAGAGAAACCAGAATATCCGCCCAAGTAACAAAAATGAGTATGGTTTGCTAACCTTTCTAAAGTTTGATATATGAACGGTAACGGATAGTGATCTTTCCTAGTTTCTTTATTCCATTTCCTGAAATATATGCACATCCTGTGCCCAACAATAGTTCTAGTAGGTATTAGTTCATTGTTTTCATTAGGAACAACAGTAAAACCGCCCTTCTTAGGAACACAATGAACAGGGCTTACCCAATCACTCTCTTTAACAGGATAAATTATACATGCGTCCAGTAGGTGTACAATTTCTTTTCTTACCACTTCTTTCATTTTAGGCTTCAATCTTTTATTAAATTCTACAACTGGTTTAGCACCTTCTTCCATGAATATCCGATGGACTGCTATCATGGGACTAATGCCCTTCAAGTCATCCATTGAGTACCCAAAGGCTTGGCGATTCTGCTTAAGTCTCCTCATGAGTTCTTCTTCTTCTTCTCCTGAAAGTTTAGCACTAATAATAATAAGAAATTTATTGGTATCATCTAAAAACCTGTATTTGAGATTCTCTGGTAGAGTCTTCAACTCCGGGGGTGGTATTTCCTCGTCCCCTCTTTTTTCTGGCTCTTCAAAAGCCTCATCAGTTAGAGGTCCCAAAATAGGAAGTGAATCAAATTTATCTTCAAGTTCTTCTAAGGACTTGTCCTCCATAACTATTTCTTCATAATTTGGATCTTCATTTATTTCTTCTTCTCCATTACCAAAGAAAAGAGCTACCATTTCCTCAATTGTTCTCTCTTCCTCTTCTTCTTGTGCTTATGGAGGCTTGTCTTTAAATTTGGAAAAATGGAATTTGTTTTCTGTTCCCCCAAGCTTAAGAGTCACAATCTCCTTCTTGAAGTTAACATAGGCACCTATATCACCCAAAAAGGTTCTTCCAAATATAATAGGGCAAAACGTGTCAGCTGGCATATCAACAACTACAAAATCGATAGGAATTTTTTTGTTGCCAATTGTGACAGTTGCATTGTCAACTACTCCCATTGGAATTCTAAGATTTTTATTGGCTAACATAATTGTTATATCAGTATTCTCAATTGTAGCTGGTTCTATTTCTTCTTTTATTTCTAGGTAGAAATCATAAGATATAACATTAACTTCGGTGCCAAGATCACATAAACCACAATGAGAGGTTTCTTTAAATATGCAGGGAAGAATAGGCTTACCCACATCTTTTACCTTTGTTTTACCTTCTACCAATATGGAAGTCTCTACATCAAGCTCAACTATGTTACAGTGTGAGTACATAGCCATAATTGCTTCCTTGGTTACCTCTTCATCTTTGTTTTCCTTCAGATGTTCCTTGACTTCTGACACGCTTTCCTCTTCCCTTTTTTCCTGTACTGCTTTGACCTATTCATATTCAAAAATATGCTTTTCTGCAGTGTTAGGGAAAGGCACTTCATATATTGGTTCTACGGAGGCAAGTGTTGCTTTATCTTCTCTTTTCTTCTCTGGTTCAGGTGGTGGATCATACTTGACTGGACCCTCCTTTGGAGCTTTAATATGTTATGTAAAAGCTTTAACAACTTGCAACACAAGATCTGAATCCAAATAAAGTTCTTTAGACAATTCTTTCACATGGACCTTTTTATTATAATCATGAATACAACCATGCTCTATTTCTACGCCTCCTTCACTTCCTAGACCAAAATTCCATGAAACTCTATGGTCATGAATTCTATTAAGTAAAGCCCAAGCTATAGGTATAGGAAGATTCATAAAGGCTCCTTCTGCGAAAGAGTCTAATTCAATTTTATTAGGCTGAATTAAACCGCCATAAAAGATATGTAGTAAATACCATTCAAGCAAGTCATGATGAGGACATAGTCATAATAAATCTTTAAATCTAATATAAGCTCATACTAGTCCTTCATTAGAACGATTCTTCCAAGTCATTATAAGACGCCTGATTCCAAAAGATCTTGATAGTGGATAATATTTTGATAGAAATTCACAAGCTAAATTATCCCAAGTAGTAGTGGCTTTAAGGGGTAGAGATCTATACCATGAGAGAGTGATACGTCCAAAACGTATCTACTTTCTCGAACACTTTTGATATTGTTTCTCCTCTAAACTTGTGTGATTTGGATACAACTAACATGGACTGGCGATGTTTTCAGCAGAATTACCTTGGTGTCTAGTTTTTGTGCAGAAAATCAACTATCAGGAAAAATCCCGGAAAATATGCCAAAAATCCTATTTCATCAGAAGACTCATGGAGCCAGAAGACGAGACGGAGGAGGGCCACAAGGGCCCCACACCCCCTGGCCGCGTGAGCCAGCCTAGGCCGCGCCTGGGAGGGGTGTGGCCGCCTCGGGCACCCCCTCAGCCTCCCTCTTTGCCTATAAGATGCCTCTTGACCTAAAAACCCAAGGGGGTTTGACGTTTTTCTAGATAGAGTTCTACTGCGCCGCCACCACCAGAAACCGCGATTCGGAACCAGAAACTTTGTTCTAGCACCCTGCCGGGACGAGATATTAGAGAAGATCATCTCCATCATCGTCACCATGGCTTCTCCATCGACCATCCATGTTTCCCCCATCCATCAGTGAGTAATCCCCCACTGTGGGCTATGGGGATGGTAGGGATTAGATGAGATTGTTCATGTAATGGCATCAGATTGTTAGGGCATGGTGCCTAGTATCTATTATTAGTGCTTTTTCACTTTGTTGGAACTTATTATGCTTAATGCTTGTCACTAGGTCCCGAGTGCCATGATTTCAGATTCGAACATGTTATTGATTCATGATGATAGTATTGTTTGTGATCTTACCTGCAAGTTGTATACACATATTATTGTCCGGAACCAAAGGCCCCGAAGTGACAATAATCGGGATAACCGGAGGGAATGGCTTTGATGTGAGGACCACATGTGTTCACAAAGTGTTAATGCTTTGCTCCGATGCTCTATTAAAAGGAGCACCTTAATTTCTAGTAGTTCCCTTGAGGCCCCGCTGCAAACGGGCTGGCAGGACAAAAGATGTTGTGCAAGTTCTCATTACGAGCACGTATGACTATATATGGAACACATGCCTATGATTATTTAGTACTTGGATGCTTTATCTTATTTATCTGCAAATTCCCTATGTCTTGATTGCTATATGAATTGTCTTGTCCATGCAACGCTCGTCCATCCATCCCTATGCCTACCGCGCTTTAATCCTACTGTTTACTGCTATTGTTACTACTGTCTTTACTTTTACTACTGCTATTACTTTGCTATTACTACTACAAAACGGTTGCTACTAATACACTGTTGTGAGCAAGACTGTTTCCAGGTGCAGCTGAATTGACAACTCAGTTGTTAAGGCTTATAAATATTCTTTGGATCCCCTTGTGTCGAATCAATAAATTGGGTTTTACTTCCCTCGAAGACTATTGCGATCCCCTATACTTGTGGGTCATCAAGACTATTTTCTGGCACCATTGTCGGGGAGCATAGATCTATTTATCAAGTTCACTTGGAATCATTATTGTTCGCTGCCATCCATTCATCATGGGTAAGTCTCATGATGGAAAGGTTCCTATATTACCATCCACTACAAGAAGAGGTACGGTTCTGAACACCTCTATTGCTCTTAATTCACCATCTGTGATGAGTAAGCTCCTTACACCACCACATACACATGCTACACATACTACTACTACTGCTGAATCTGAAACTTCTGATACTTATGATGCTGCTTCTATTGTGCTTGATAAGAGTGGTTCATTAGGTCCTTTCCTAGATGCTACGATTGCTAGAACTATAGCTGGAAATACTGAAACTCCTAATGAAGACACTACTACACCTGTCAGTTCACATGAGTCTATAGAGAGCTATGATATTGAGGACAGATATATAGAAATGAATGATGAATTTATTAAAGAATGTCAAAATACTCATGGTAAAAGTGCTATTAAGAGTCTCCTTGAGAGGCGTACTATAAAACCCAAATTGTCTCCTAATGATAAGTTCGCTACATCTCCCATAAGCATTAAAGATAAGGATTATGATTTCTCTCTTGATTTATCTTACATAACTATTGTTGAGAAAGAACCTTTTTGTGGGACTAAGAATGAAAGTGTTGTAGCACATATGACTAAGCTTTCTACCATGAGTGGCCTGTTTTCTGATGATATTAAGATGCGCACCTACTTTGTTGCTAAAATTTTCCCTTTTTCACTGAAAGGAGAAGCTAAGGCGTGGTTTAATAATTTACCTCCTGGATCTATTGATAGCCCTGATTGCTTAATTAGTACTTTCCTTTAGAAATATTTCCCTCCTAGTGCTAGACATGCCATTTCGGAGGAACTTTTTGATTTTAAACAGGGAGAAAAGGAGATATTGCATGAATCATGGGCAAGGTTTTGTGCTTTGATTCATGCACAGGCTGGATGTTCATTACCTAAGAATGAGCTTCTTGATATATATTATAATGGACTAACTGAAGAATCTAGGACATACCTGGATAGTTGTGCTGATTGTGTTTTCAGGAATAGAACTCCCAAAGAAGCTGAGGAATTAATGGCTAAAATAAGCAAAAATTACGATGACTAGACTCCACCTGAGACAACTACACCTGAGTTAACTGTGCCTGAGCCAACACCAACACCAAAGAAAAGAGGAGTTATTGAACTAAATGATGAAGTGATGAAAGAAGCTAAGAAATGTCTTAAGGAGAAGGGTATTAAAGCTGAAGACGTGAAGAATTTACCTCCTATAGAAGAATTATGTAAGCCAATCTCCCACTCATCCACTATTGAGGTACACTCTCTCCAACATTTTGATGAAGGTGATATTCCTTATTCTAAACCTCTTGATCAATGCTTAGAAGAATTTGATGTTTTTATTGTTAAGCAAGATAATTTCAATAAAAGAGTGCAGAATCATTTGATGGAAAACTCTAGAGCTATTATTGAGTTAAAAGATATTGTGGAAAGAACCTCTAATGATGTTAAAATGCTTGTTAAACATTTCAAAATGGTTCAAACTCAAATTGATCAGCTTATTAAAGTACAAAAAGATTTGTTAGTGAATGCTGCTAAAGAAAAACATGCTTATGAAATTAGAACTAGAAGTGGTGTTGCCACCCAGGATCCTCTATACCCTGAGGGGCATCCTAAAAGAATTGGGCAGGATTCTCAACGAATTGAAAATAGTGGTACTTCTCCTAAGAAAAGAAAAAAGAAACATAAAATTATTTTAGAGTCTTCTGAACCTGCTAAGGATCCTAATAGTATATATGTCTCTAATGCTGGAACTGAAAGTGGTAATGAGGAAAATGATGCTCCCGATAAAGAAAAAGATGAAGAAGAACCTGAAAGACACACTAAGAATACTAAATACACTAAATAAGATTTTGTTGCTAATAAACATGGTAGTGAAAGAGAGCCCTGGGTCTAAAAACCTATGCCTTTCCCTGATAAGAAACACAAGTCAAAGGAAGACGAACACTATAATAAATTTTGTGAGTGGATGAAACCTTTATTTTTGCAAATTCCTTTAACTGATGCTATTAAACTGCCTCCTTATTCAAAGTATATGGAGGATATTGTTTCTAATAAAAGGAAGATCCCTAATGAGGAAATTTCTACTTTGCTTGCTAATTATTCCTTTAATGGTAAGGTTCCAAAGAAGCTTGGAGACCCAGGGATTCCATCTATCCCATGCTATTAAAAATAGCTAAGTTAGAACTTCTTTGTGTGATTTGGGAGCAGGAGTTAGTGTTATGCCTTTTTCTCTCTATAAGAGACTTCAATTGAAAAAATTAATACCAACTGATATATCTTTGCAAATGGTTGATAAATCTACTACTATTCCTGTTGGTATATGTGAGGATGTTCCTGTTCAAGTGGCTCATAATTTCTTGATATTAACTGACTTTGTTGTGCTTGAAATTAATGAAGATGATAATATGTCTATTATTCTTGGGAGACCTTTTCTTAATACTCCAGGAGCTGTTATTAATTGCAATCAAGGAAAGGTAACTTTTAATGTTAATGGCAAGGAGCATATTGTCTATTCCCCAAGAAGATTGATTTGGAATTATGTCTTAAATTCAATTGAAAATATTGAGGGCATCCAAGTCAGAGAAATATATTGTCCCATACCACGAGAAAAATATGAAACTATTATGATTGGGATCATTGCTATCAAGGTTGAGGTAACATGATCATTGAGTGGAATGCAAAGTTTTGTTTCATATAAAATTGTTTTGGTAACAAGACCTAATTAACCTTGTTAACAAAAGGATTTTAATGAACAAAACTATGCTTTCACCATGATTATCTTCGCTTACCTTTATTTTATCCTTTTTAATTTTTGTTTTCACTTAGTTTACTTTTCTTTCACTAGTTGCTTGCTTATTAGAGTGTCTTAGAACTTCTGAAGTTTTAGTTTTGTTTTGTTTTTGCATCATTTCAATTCTATCTTTCTGCCAGAAAATCATTCATCAATACCTAAAAATTGCTAAAAAATAAAGTGTCTCGAAAAATTCCAGAAAATTCATATTAAATTTTTACGTGAAAAAGGGGCAGAGAAGTATTTGGAGTGACCTAGGGGGCCATATTTGCTGCTGAAATTGGAAGCATTTGTTCTCCGGTATGTGACTCCTCCGCTTGTCCAAGTAGATTTGTGATTAGTGGTTTATATCTTGAGTATTTTGCTACTGTAGGTGACAGGTTTTGTGATCTTGTAAGCTGGTTCAATGCTTAGAAAAATTGTTTTGATGCATGTTTAGGCCTCTTACAAGTCCCTATAAGTAGTTCCTTTCATTATGTAATCACTTTGCAATCAACTTGTATGATGGTTGTCTTAAATTTTAGAGAAGAAGATGAATGAACACCAACTCAACCAACATGAATTAAGGGTGTCTGCGATTATGAAGGTTCACCGTGAGGAGGAAGTCTTTCCTTCTATCTATCCATGCCCCGAATTCATGAGGGCTATAGGGATTTCTCAAGATTTCCATAGTTTAATTGCTAATGCAGGATTGGAGAATTTTGCGGGAGATGAACCTTACCAATATGTGAAACTAACCATGTTTGTGGTGCAGGATTTTTGATTTAGTTGCTCCTTTCCTAACCCCATGGTTCATTACAAAATTTACAATATAGCTATCGATCTCCCTTTTGATGATTTTTGTGCAGCTATTAAAGTACTATAGTGGGGTTCGTGTGAAAGGATTAGAGAGCGACCTACACCACTCATGGACTTGTATGCAGAGATTTTCCAAGGGAGCAGCTTCTCAAAGGAGAGTGGTAAAAATCGTAATATTCATCTCCCGTCTATTCTCTACTTTGCCTACTTTATTGCCAAGTGCGTTCTCGCTAGGAAAACTGCTAGTAAATTATCCTCCTATGATCTAGCCTTCATCTCAGCAGCTTTAAAACGAGATAGGACTTATAATTTGGGTGCCTTGATAGCTTTCCGCCTTGCTGCTAACCGCGAGAAAGGTGGGATTTGTGGAGGCCTCATCGCCTCTTATTTATTAGCTTTGCATGGTGTAGCGCCTCATCATTTAGACCTACAGTTTCCCATAGAAAGGCTTGACCTTAATTCCATGATACAACATAAATTCGTTTCTTCTTGGGATAATTTGAGTGATTTATCTTATGAAATAACCTTCCTCAAGGCTGGTTGGAGAAGGGGTAAGTCCGAGCGTGTTGTTCTTTTGCCTGCACCTGCTTGGTTTAACCTTGATGCCAGGGTAGGATGGTCACTCACTGAGGACGAGCTTGATACATATCTAGGGGATCTCTCCCAGCAAGAGCAAGATACTGGAAGGGAGGTTATATATGATTCGGTCCAGCCCTCGAATGAGGGGGAGTCTTCGTACTAGCAACCTGCCTATGATTGGGGAGCTTCTTCTTCTTCGCAAGGGCCTAACTACGATCATTCTTATGATTACCCGCCAGCTTGGAGTTCCTATCCGCATTGGGGTTGATACCCACTTAGGCCAAAAGCCTAAGCTTGGGGGGAGGTACACTGACAACACACTCATCTACTTATCATGTTTAGTCGGTGCTTCGTATATTCACATTTCGTTTTCTTTTGAGTCTTTGTTCTTGCTTTATTTATGCTTTATAAAACACAAAAAGACCAAAAATATTTTCGTTATTTCTCTTGGTTTGCTTCTTTGTCTTTTCTTTAGCCTTGGTTTGCTTCTTCCTTTTTAGTTTTGTTTTGATTATTCGAAAAACCCAAAAATATTTTGCTTTGCTTGTTCTTCCTTTTGGTTCTTGCCTTTAAAATTTGAAAACCCAAAAATATTTGTTATTCTTCTTTGGTTTTGTAAAGTTCGTTGCAGGGTTCAACAGTCCTCAGTGGAGTTTGGTTTCATGCTATTATTCAAGCCACACAAGTGAATGGCAATAATGAAGATTAATGACAACTTGAGGTATGGTAAGAGGCTGGTAATGAACTCTATTTTGTTTTTATTTTGTACATATACTCATCATTGTGGGCATGCTTAGTATGTTCATGTAAGGTGTATGATATCTATGGATGCTTAGTAGTTCTTGCTTTCTTATGATTAGCTCTAGCTTGCTAGTAGTTTGTAGCATGTCATATGAATGTTTGCTTGCATTGTTCTATTCATAACTTGGTATGACATTGTGGTATCCTCCTCTGAATGTTCTATTTGAATCGACTTGGCACATGCTCACGCATGCATATGACTAAACAAAAGGTCAGTTAAGCCTCGATGAATTATTTTGCCTCAGGGTTCTTGAATCACTTTCATGCCATAATTAGTCCTGTTTTGTTGCAAGCATGATTATGACAGTTATTGCTCTCTCGTTTGTCGCTCCCTTTCTATTGCTATCCTTCACTTGCATTGAGTATGAGATCTACTCGTGTTTCCAACTCCCCAAAACCAATATTGCCAAAAGTGTCCACCATACCTACCTATTAGCATCATTTGCCATTCCGTGCATATTCAGTATGCCTTGTTTTCTTCCGAATAAAATGTTTGCTTGTTATGATAAAGTTAGTTAGTAAAGCTCTCATGAACTTGATGGCACACTTTATTTCTTGCACTTAATAAACCTGAACTATTCTGACTGTCCATGAAAGTTATATGCTTGCAAATTATATGCTAGGAATTAGCAGAACCGTGTTGTCACGAGGAACGCTTTCAACACCTGTAAATATATATCTAGTTGATATCATGCTATTTTGTTTACGGATGTCGTCGGTGTGAAATAAAAGGGGAGCTTGTAAGTCCATGGAGTTATGTATGTGTGTTAGAGAAACGCCTGGGCGGCTGGTCTAATCCATGCCTAATCATGGTGGAAACCTGCAGTGTAACCATAATGAGCAATCTATGAAGCATTCTTCTTATAAAAAAAGAGATAGAGATTGGGAAAAAGAAAAAAAAAGATGAGAAAAGAGGAAAGAGAGAAAAAAGCACCATTTTCCCATGGTAAATAAGAAGATTGCTGAGATGCTCATTGTCTACTTGCCTTGTCATTTTGATATGGGGATTCTTCCGTATCATCGGGCAAGGGATACCCCGTTGGCGGTTCTCTATGATACGCATATATTTACTATGACAAGAACTTACCGGTAACTAAAGTTGGGTAGCATGAGGAGTGACCCTCATACTCAAGGGACATGAGATTTCCAGTTTATGGTCTGTCAAGCATATAACTTATATTGGACCTCACTTTCACCTTAACCATTTAAAGATGCTTATGATAGGGGCAATGAGAGCTCAAAGCTAATGAGTACCATACTTTCAGCATTTGGAAGCCTTTCAAACTTTTCAAAACCTTTTCACTTCCTTGTTGAGTCACCACTTATTCTATGAGCACTTTCTTGAGAGCATAGTTGTCATTCTTAGTGTAATGTGCTGGTCTCAAAACTTGGTTAATTGTGTCATGACTTTGATGCTTGTATCTTTGATATCTTTACTTCTAGTCTTCACTTGAACTTCAGAGGTGCCTTGGCATTTATGTTTGCTCTACAATCAAAGGCAAGCGAGATACCACTCTATCATACCTTTTTATGAGCATTGCAATGTTGCTTATGTTTATGTTTCATGCTACTTATTATTTTTGAGTTGGAATCTCTTCATAGCTTGCAATGACTATTGAGTAAAATTATTTGCATACCCTTTATTATGAATTGCCTAAGTATTTGATCATATGCTGAGAATATATACATCTTATGAAGCAAATGTGTTCGTGAAAGTTTCTTTTACCGCACTCAGTTTTCAACTGAATTGCTTGAGGACAAGCAATAAGCTAAGCTTGGGGGAGTTGATACGTCCAAAACGTATCTACTTTCTCGAACACTTTTGCTATTGTTTCTCCTCTAAACTTGTGTGATTTGGATACAACTAACACGGAATGACGCTGTTTTCAGCAGAATTGCCTTGGTGTCTAGTTTTTGTGCAAAAAATCAACTATCAGGAAAAATCTCGGAAAATATGCCAAAAATCCTATTTTATCAGAAGACTCGCGGAGCCAGAAGACGAGACGGAGGAGGCCCACGAGGGGCCCACACCCCTGGCCAGGCGGGCCAGCCCAGGCCGCGCCTAGGAGGGGTGTGGCCACCTCGGGCACCCCCTCAGCCTCCCTCTTCGCCTATAAGATGCCTCTTGACCTAAAAATCCAAGGGGGTTCGACGTTTTTCCAGATAGAGTTCCGCTACACCGCCACCACCAGAAACCGCGATTTGGAACCAGAAACTCCGTTCTGGCACCCTGCCGGGACGGGGTATTGGAGAAGATCATCGCCATCGTCGTCATCATCGCTTCTCCATCAACCATCCATGATTCCCCCATCCATGAGTGAGTAATCCCCCGCTGTAGGCTATGGGGATTGTAGGGATTGGATGAGATCGTTCATGTAATGGCATCAGATTGTTAGGGCATGGTGCCTAGTATCTATTTTTAGTGCTTTTTGACTTTGTTGGAACTTGTTATGCTTAATGCTTGTCACTAAGGCCCGAGTGCCATGATTTCAGATCTAAACATATTATTGATTCATGATGATAGTATTGTTTGTGATCTTACCTGCAAGTTGTATACACATATTATTGTCCGGAACCAAAGGCCCCGAAGTGACAATAATCGGGATAACCGGAGGGAATGGCTTTAATGTGAGGATCACATGTGTTCACGGAGTGTTAATGCTTTGCTCCGGTGCTCTATTAAAAGGAGCACCTTAATTGCTAGTAGTTTCCTTGAGGCCCCGCTGCAAACGGGCTGGCAGGACAAAATATGTTGTGCAAGTTCTCATTACGAGCACGTATGACTATATATGGAACACATGCCTATGATTATTTAGTACTTGGATGCTTTATCTTATTTATCTGCAAATTCCCTATGTCTTGATTGCTATATGAATTGTCTTGTCCATGCAACGCCCGTCCATCCATCCCTATGCCTACCGAGCTTTAATCCTACTGTTTACTGCTATTGTTACTACTGTCTTTACTTTTACTACTGCTATTACTACTACAAAACTGTTGCTACTGATACACTATTGTGAGCAAGACTGTTTCCAGGTGCAGCTGAATTGACAACTTAGTTGTTAAGGCTTATAAATATTCTTTGGCTCCCCTTGTGTCGAATCAATAAATTGGGCTTTACTTCCCTCGAAGACTGTTGCGATCCCCTATACTTGTGGGTCATCAGAGAGCTGTACTTGTCAAAGTTTGACTAAAAAGTTTAACCCTTACCTCATCGGCAGTATATCCCGTCAATATAAAAGTGTCACATATATCTTTAAAACATGCAATATGCTCATATGGATCAGGATATTCTTCACCTCCAGTAAATTGCTTCTTGTGTAGAATACTAAGTAGTAGAGGATTTATTTCAAACCCCTTGTCATCTCATTGGAGTTCTCTCTTTTCTAAATATCATAGGTGACATGGGTATATCCTACAGGTACTCGAGCTTGGTATATACGGCCTGAATACAGCGGGATCCCATGGTGTCGCCAAGGCCCAAACAGAGGACTCAAGTAACCTATGAACTCTCGATTGCTTGAAGAACAAGAAGAAGCTAAAGATAGAAAGTTCAAAGGGGAAAACCCTAAACTGTAACCGACTCGACCTGCTACCCAAGACCTAGCCTATCTATATAAAGGCGAGGAGGGGGCGGCGAGGAGGACACACGCAACCCTAGTTTCCACAACCCTCGCCAGATTGCATCTATGCACCATTGTAATCTTCGATTCCCTCGATAATTCCACGAGCAGACAAGCAGGAGTAGGGACCTCTGCGAGGCCTGAACCTGGGTAAATCTTTGAGTCCCATGTGTGCTTATTTGCTAGCCGATAGATGTCTCTAGCGCTCCCTCCTTCTCCAAAACACAAGTCCATAACAATGGGCATTGATGAGTTAAACCCTCGTCAATTGGCGCCGTCTGTGGGAATTGGGAGTGCTGATGTTGCGGCTTCTTCGGCCCTATAAACTGCGATCTACAACTCCGCAACGGCAGAGATCCGCCAGCTCTTCGGCGCGTTCGACTTCACGTCCACACGCCAGCCACTCACCCGGCTTTCGAGTCCGTGGGCGACGGGATCAGCTTGGCGATCGAGAGCTTCCGCTTCTAAGTTGGTCAGATGGGCACGCTTCGCATGCCTGACCAGCCGACGGTACCATCGATTACTCCGGCATCGTGGTTTCCCCCGCCGATCGGCACCCTCAGCAAACTCAATGCCTCGACAACAGTCGAGAATACGGACAGCGACAACAGTCGCGAATCCGATCTGGGCGATCTGGCAACTGAAGATGGAGCCTACAGTTCCGGATCTGAAAGTTGCGGGAGCAGCAGCTTCCCCAACCACTTCATGTGCACCATCATCAACGCAGGCGACACCTCCGCCAATCGCGACAACACAGGCAACGGTGGCCATGAAACCGACCCACCAAATGGTGGAATACCCAATGGCAGACCACCGCCAAAAGGTGCCCCCGTCGAACCTCCAACTATGATAAACGAGCAAACCGGCGAACGCGTCGTGATCAGGCTCAATGACCTCGAGTGGGATCGCTGCCGAGAAGCTCGGGAGGTCACCCTCTACCCTTCGGCGCCCCACAAGAACTGTTGATGGGCTACCATTGGCTCCTGAAAGAGGAATATAAGCGCCATCTACGAACAATCGCGCAACTCGAGGCGCATAAAAAGGCGGCTGATAAATCAAGCCTCCGACGAGCTAGGCTCTCCTCGCACGGAGGATCCTCCTCTAGGTGCAACGAGTACATCGCCAACAAGAGACGATCTCGACTCGCCCACCTCACCAAACAAGAACGTGTGGAAGCCGCTAAAGTCCTCGACTTCGGCTCCATGACGGTGGATACATGCGGCAACGTGCCCCTGAAAATGCCGCAAGCCACGGTAACGGCGGCCACCATATACCTCCTCAACAACCAGCCGCCAGTTGGAGACCCTCGAGTTGCCATGCACCGATCTACGATCGCAGGCTTGGGGTTAATCGAGGCCGTCCTCGACAAAGAGCCAGCGTTAGAATCGAAGAAAGGCAAGGCTCTGGCAAAACGCTATTCCTCGCCCTCATCTAGCGATGACAGTCACGACCTGTCTCGACGTCGCCGTTCACGGCGACACGACCACGACTATGATGCGCCCGATGACCTCACACAGCGCAAGATTGACAAATCAAGAGCGCGACGTGCTCGGTCGACTGACTCAGAAGACGAAGATGTGGAGCTCTGTGGCGCTAGATGCTTCAGCAGGGCCATCAGGAAAAAGCGAATGCCCAAGGGGTTTAATCTCCCATCAGAGAACCCGAAGTTTGGCGGTCTGCAGGACCCGAAAATCTGGCTAGAGGACCACATCTCCTCCGTCAGGCTTCACGGCGGAAGTCGAAGCACGGCCATGCAATGCCTGTAGCTACAGCTGCAGGGCGCCGCCCGAGCATGGCTCAACAACCTCCCATGCAGATCCATTCACAGTTGGGAAGAGCTGGTTTACAGCTTCGTGCGCAACTTCAAAGGCACATACAAAAGGCTCGCGTCAATCGAAGAGCTGAGGTGCTGCCAGCAAAGATCGGGTGAATCTCTACGCTCGTACATCCAGAGGTGGTCCATCATCAAGAACTCCGCAGAAAATATCTCGGAGGACCGCGCAATCGACGCATTCAACGGTGGCATTCGCCGCATAGAGCTCAGGGAGGAGCTGCGCCGCTCGAAGCCCAAAACCATCGACCACCTAATGGAAATCGTGAATCGGTGGGCTGACGGAGAAGATTCGGTGAAAGATCACGTTCACTCCGACGAGGAAGCAGACTCGAGCGCAGCCGCGACCGCTGAAGCAAACGCCGCATGTGCATCTACGATGACTGCGATGACGTCAACATGGTCGCAGCCGGCTACGCCGACAGACGCGACGATAACCGCAACAGCGGCTACTGCAGTGGTGGATACCTCGACTCCGAGAAAACCATGCAAGTATGGCAGCGCCGCAATCGCGACGAGGCACCCGCAACATCCATTGAAGACAAGCTATCCGGGCCATGCACTGTGCACTTCTACATCGACAAGCACGATGGAAAAAAGAAGTCCAGCCAACTCCTCAAGGACTATCGCGAGTTCCTCAAACTGCATGAGGGATTGGCTCGGATGAATCGCAACGCAGTCGAAAGGGGATACGGAGCCGCCCCAGGCGTCGTGGCACATGGAGCTCCGCCACCACCGCCTGGGCCACCCCCAAATGTAGTTGTGCCGGACCAGCACCACGGAGGCGAACCATACCCACGGGCCATGGGTACCATGATGATCCAAATGGGACGCCCCTTGAATTGGGTGCAGAAGGCCATCACTCGCCAAGTCAACTTGGCCACAAACTCGCCACCATCTACCACTGAGTACCTCAGCGGAAGCGAGTCCTGCATCACCTTCGATAAGCGTGACCATCCGCCCCAAGTACCTCGTCCAGGCCATTGTACCCTCGTACTCGAGGCTCAAATTGGAGGCTTCGACATGAGCCGCGTCTTCATGGACGGCGGAAGCGGCATCAACCTTATATTCGCGAGTACCTTGCGAGCAATGAGGATCCCTCTGACTTGCTTAGAAGCCTCAGACACAACATTCCACGGCATCGTCGCAGGCAAGGGCATGTATACCCTTAGCAAAATCAACCTCGACGTCATCTTCAGCACGCTGAAAAACTTTCTGCGCGAGCACATCGACTTCGAGGTCGTCGACTGGCCCTCGCAGTACCACTGCATCCTCGGACGTGTCGCGTTCGCTAGGTTCATGGCAGTGCCACACTACGCCTATCTGCAGATGAAGATGCTAGGCCCTAATGGTGTCATCACAGTCAACGGGAACTTCGAGAGGTCCGACAGTTGTGACAGGGAATTCAACAGAATCTCCCAGTCCTTCGGCATGCAGGAAGAACTCGCGAGACTAAAGGAGTCGACAGACAACAGTCTGCCTCCCCTGAGCTGACCAAGTTCACCCGACCTATCTTTCGACTCATCGGTGCACACAAAGAAAGTTCAGGTCCACCCATCGGATCCCGCCAAGACGGCCCTCATCGCCAACAACTTGAGTCCCGCATAGGAACTCGTGCTCGTCGAATTCCTCCGTGAGCATTGGGAAATCTTCGCCTGGTGTCCAACGGACATGCCAGAAGTTCCCAGGGAATTCGCCGAGCACGCACTCAATGTCAACCCAGAAGCAAGGACAGTCAAACAAACAATTCGGCGATTGTCTGAACCACGGGCAAAGGCAGTTGGAATGGAGATCAACAGACTCCTCGATGCCAAATTTATACGCGAGATCAAGGAAAGCACTTGGCTCGCCAACACGGTGCTAGTACCAAAAAAGGACACGGATATCCTGCGGATGTGCGTGGACTTCACTTCTTTGAATAAGCACTGTCCAATGGACCACTTCCTGCTACCGCGAATCGACTAGATCATCGACTCCACCACGGGATGCAAGCGCCTCT
Organism: Avena sativa; assembly: GCA_916181665.1. Lineage (NCBI taxonomy): Eukaryota > Viridiplantae > Streptophyta > Magnoliopsida > Poales > Poaceae > Avena > Avena sativa. Next base: position 695,055,026 of record OV702289.1, read on the forward strand.
GCTTCCTCGACGCCTACTCAGGCTATAACCAGATTCGAATGAAGGAGGAAGATCAAGAAAAAACAGCATTCACAACGCCCTTTGGTGTGTTCTGCTACAACACAATGCCCTTTGGGCTAAAGAACGCAGGAGCCACCTACCAGTGGTGCATGCAGGCTTGCCTCAAGAACCAACTTGGTCGCAACATTCAAGTCTATGTCGACGACATAGTAATCAAGACCAAAGAGGAAGCCTCACTAATCGACGATTTGCGCGAAACCTTCGCCAACCTCGACCGCTACCGGATCAAGCTCAATCCGGACAAATGCGCCTTTGGCGTACCATCTGGGCAACTACTCGGGTATCTTATCTCCCCGAGAGGGATTGAGGCGAACCCTAAGAAAATAAAAGCCATACTGGCCATGGAGAAGCTGAAGAACATAAGAGGCGTCCAGCAGCTGGCCGGACGAATCGCGGCGCTCAGTCGATTCATCAGTCGAATGGGCGAAAAGGCACTACCCTTCTACCAACTCCTCCACAAACCTGACCAGTTCGAGTGGAACAATGAGGCACAGGAAGCATTCGAAGACCTCAAGCGCTTGCTATCCACCTCGCCAGTACTAGTGACCCCACACGAAAGGGAACCATTGTTGCTATACATCTCCGCCACCAACCAGGTGGTCAGCACAGTGCTCGTAGTCGAACGAGCCGAGGAAAACAAGGTCCACGAGGTATAGCGCCCAGTCTACTACCTCAGTGAGGTACTTACGCCAACAAAACAGCGGTACCCGCACTACCAGAAACTGGCATACGGTGTCTTCATGACAGCCCGGCGACTACGCCACTACTTCCAGGAGCATCCAATCGTGGTAGTCAATGACGCCCCTCTTGGGCACATCCTCAACAATCCTGACGCCACCGGATGAGTCACGCTTTGGGGAATCAAAATGTCTCCACAAGACATTACATATGAAAAACGCGACGCAATCAAGTCGCAAGTTCTCCCTGACTTCCTCGTGCACTGGATGGAGAACCAGCTCCCCGAAAAACCAAACATGTCCTACCTCTAGACAATGCACTTAGATGGTTCCAAGCGAAAGGACGGGGCCGACGCAGGTGTCATACTGACATCGCCCCAGGGAGACAAGCTGAAATATATCCTACGAATGTAGTTCACCGCCTCCAACAACGAAGCTGAATACGAGGCCCTACTGCACGGGATGAGGATGGCAAAAGCCTACGGCGCCAAGAGACTCATAATATATGGCGACTCCAAGCTGGTCGTCAACCAGACAATGCACGAGTGCGATGCACTGAACAACAACATGATCGCCTACCGTGACCTCTACGACACACTCGAAGGAGATTTCGACGGTTGCGAGCTGCGACACATAGGTCGCGAAAGCAATGAAGAGGCGGACACACTCGCCAACATAGGCTCTACCACCTGGGGTATTTCTCAAGCGCATATGTGAATGCTCCATCAAGCCAAAGGCCGCAGAGAAGAAAACAAGCGCAACAATGGACTCGGGAGCTGCGCGGCCCAATGAGCCAATGGCACTCGACGACCTGGAGCTGGACACAGGACTCGAGGGACCAATGAGCGTCATGATGATCGAGACATCTTGGACCCAACCATACATTACGTACCTCCTCAGCAAGAGGCTACTGGACGATCCGACTGACGCACGACAAATCGCACGGCGCTCCAAGGCATTCGCTGTTATCAACGGCGAAGTATACAAGCACAACATCACAGGAGTAGTCCAACGATGCATCTCCATGGCCGATGGAAGAGCTGTTCGCCTCGACATCCATGAAGGGACCTGCGGGCACCACGCTGGCAGTCGCGCCCTCGTCGCCAAAGCTCTGTGAGCTGGATTCTACTGGCCTACGACCATGCGTGACGCCAAGGACATCGTCCAAAAATGCAACGCTTGCCAGCGATTCGCGAACAAGCCGCACGCACCTCGCGTAGAGCTCCGACCAATACCATTAGCCTGGCCCTTCGCACAATGGGGACTCGACATGGTCAGCAAACTCCCAAGGTCCTCACGCGGAGGCTACGTCTACCTCTTGGTCGCCGTCGACAAATTCACCAAGTGGATAGAGGCCATGCTAGTGACTAATCAGTCAGGCTACAGCGCAGTCAAGTTCTTCGAGTCCATCGTTTACCGCTTCGGAGTGCCACACAGCATTATCACGGACAATGGGCCAAACTTCACATCCAAGGAGTTCCAGGAATTCTGCGAGAATCTGGGGATCAACGTTAGCTATGCCTCCCTAGCACATCCACAAACCAACGGCCAGATCAAAAAAGCTAACGGGCTTGTCTGCGGCGCATCAAGAAGCGACTCCTCAAACCACTCGAACAGGCCATGGGCTGCTGGCCAGATGATCTGCAATCAGTACTCTGGAGCCTACGCACAACTCCAAACAGCGTCATAGGGTACACCCCGTTCTTCATGGTGCACGGGGCTGAAGCGGTGCTACCCGCCGAAGTACGATACAAAGCACCGCGCGTGGTCGCTTATAGTGAGCAGGAGTCAACTCTTGCACTCGAAGACTCCGTCGACCTCCTTGATGAGGCAAGAAAAATCGCCGCGGAGAGATCAACGATCTACCAACAGAACCTGCGCAACTACCACACCAGGAGGCTACGCCCCAGGTCCTTCGTCGAAGGCGACCTCGTCTTGCGACTGAAGCAGCAAGGGCATCTCAAGCTCGAGTCCCCGTGGGAGGGACCATACGTGATTACAGAAGTAATCCCAGGTGGTGCCTATCGCCTTAAAGATTTCGAGACAGGAGTCACATACTCCAACCCCTGGAACATCGCGCAGCTGTGGCGCTTCTACCCTTAGTCGCCTTTACTTTTCATTGCAAATAAGGCTACTCATCCAAGGCTACTCGGCCACACATTGTACCTCGTACTGTTCTGCGAATAAATAAAGCTAAGTGCCCCAAAAATTCAGTGTTCCTTTCTATCTTTGCAATTAATCCACTCGGGGGCTGTGCCACCCTGTACACATCTGTTCTACGAACTAACGCGATATCCTGAGTAGTTGATGCATCAATCGAAACCCTTGATAAACACCAACCCAGCTGCCACGCACCTGACAGGTTGGCAAGGGACTGAGATAAACACAAGTCAGGCTAATGAAAAGGAATCGCATAGTGCAACACACTCACAAAACATACACGATAACAAGCTCTTTTCTACATCAATATTAATCAATTATACACAACATGTCTATGAACTTTACAACACTGGTGCAACTATGTGCAGGATACAAACTAAACTACTGTTGCAGCAAAGGAACATTGGTCTTCTCCTTAAAGAAGTCGACGATCTCCTCCGATGGGCGATCCACCGCCTGGTAGTGAGGAACCATGTTCCAAATCGAACCCGCTGGCGGCGCTGGGGGTCCGGTCGCAATCGCGGCAACGTCCACATCGGGTCTGTGTAATCGCACCAGCGATAGAGCGGCCTTGGCACCAGCCACTAACTGCTATCGTACACACTCGCAGACCGCAGTCAAGTCTTGGAATTTGGCAAGGAGGGCTAGCAGGCTCGATGGAGCGATGTCTAGCGGAAATGTCGTTTGATAAATATTCTTCAAACATGATTGCGACTTCTTCAAAAAGTGAAGCACTCGCGACGCACGATCCTGCAGGGTCGCCAATGCGATTGCGCGATCATGATCCACCCAAAAGTATCCACTCGCTTGAAGCTGCTCCTGGGTTAGATCATTCATGCGAATGGCGATCCTATCCTTCTCATCCTGAGGATGGCGTGCGCTGACAACTATACCAAGCAAAGATAGAAGTATGAAGACAAGGAACTACAGCGAGTGACTACAAGATAAGGAATAAGAAAACTAACATTTGAATTGGTCGCCCAACTGCGTCACCTCCCCTAGCAGATATTGTTCTCGGGCGGCGGTTTTCTCTGCCTTCGACTTCCATACGTCTGCATTCCCGCGAAGAACGGGCAATTCACGCTCCAACTGCTTCACACGGTCACAGAGTCACGAGAGCAGAGAAAGCTCATCCACCCTTGAGCGCGGCGGTGCTAAAGTGTCATCAAGGGGCGACGAATCCTGAGGCCCCCTCAAAGGATCACTCGATGTGCCCTATCATAAGTCAAGCAAGAGACAATAAGAGGACTAAGGCAAGGCATAGACAAAAGATTTGAGTGCATTCAAGATTAACAAAAGTATCAGCAGATACACTCGCCAACATGCATGTTGACAAAAGACATAAGCTATTTAATTATTACAAGATGCGACTACTAAGGAGCGATTGGTTTCTTCGACTTCGACTTCTGCTTTGGGGGCCTCATCGAGTCTGTGGCAGTATCAGATGCCACAGACTTCCTGCCGGCCCCTGACGTCGCAGCCTTCGCAACTTTCTTGGCTCGCTGAAGCTCCTCGGAGTACTTCACAACTGTATTGATCAGCTGCGGGCCGTACTTGCCACAAGCAGTCGCGAAGGGAGCAAAGACTACCTGCTGGCCATCAGCGCTGACAGGCATCGCCTTGGAGACCGTCGTAGGATCAACTTAGACTCCATGGGCTTGAACCATTGCGAGTGACATCGAAGCACCAGCCGCACGGAGCGAGTTCTTGAAGCTTGCAGGGATGCCCCCGACAAGGGACTCCACCAGCTCGTCCATATTCTCGATCAGCTCAGCCTTGGGCGCCATCTCTTCCTGAAGGCGACTGAGCACGCCCTTGGCCTTGGAGAGCGTCCCTTGAACGGCAGCGCTGCGATCCTCGACCGCTGAAACGGCACCCGCCAAGGCATCGTCACGGCGGACTGCCTAAGGGTTGAAACTCAAACCGCTGGCATATACAACCAAGCACAGGCACAAGAGTCAACACCAACGCCAAATTCGAAAGAAGAAGAAAGCACCAAAAATTCAGACAAGGGAATACCTGAGAGAGCCTTGGCAATCGAAAAAAGTTGTTCCTCGAACAACTTCTCCCTAGCTACGATGGAGGCGCGCCGATCCTCCTCGCGCTTCCGCGACTTGGCACATGCTGCGACTGCCTCATCGCGGATCTTTACCGCCGCAGCGAGCGTCTTTTCAACGGAAGCAGCGTCGCGGAGGAGTGCATTATGCTCAGCTATGAAACAAACAAGGATAGGTTATCAGCCGGATATATCACAAAGAGGACGGAGAATAAGCAAGACACTTACGTTCAACTACGCGGTGGCGAGTATCCAGCATTTCATGCTGGCGACCCATCGCAAGAACTTGCTCCGCTAAGAGAGTGGCTTCCTTCACAATAAGCTACGATAGGAGAAATCAGCAAAGGATAAGCAAGAGGATAGAAGATGATACATTCGACTGCAAAAATAGAGGAAACAAATACTACACTTACATGATCCTCCAAAGACTCCAAAGTCAATGGATTCGCAGTCGTCCGGATAACCATCTGGTGCTCCACATCATGCGGAGAACTCGATGAATTATGGCCGGAGTAGGCCACCAATGGAGGAGGAGTGCGCTCAGCCACTTTCTTGGCCTTGGAGGTCGCAACTCCAGATTCTTTTAAAAATTGGACGTCGCCAGAAGATGACGATGCCAGATGACTGCAGAACGAAACCAACATCAAGAAAAGGCAACCCCAAAGAAGAACCAAAAAGGAAGACCCGTATACTTACCAATCAAACTTGTCAAAATCGAAGGTTTGATCCCCTGACTCTAATGACGACTCCTTCGACAGCCGCATCTTCTTGCGAGAGGATGGCGCCACGGCACTCACAGGAACGGCAGGTATCGGCGACTCTGCACCAACACCTGCACCTTCCGGAGTCGAAGAGGATGACGCATCCAAATCCTTGCTGCGCGAACGCTTGCGAGTGTCCGGACCACTCGACTCGGGGGCTTCCTCCTCCACATCAGATGGGACGATCGACTCCGACTCATCCTCTTCTAAGTCTTCACGAGGGATAACCCCCTCGAGAAGAGGGGACATATAGGATGACACCGCCCAATCCTGCATATAGAAAACAACTTAGCAAAAAAAGATGCAACAGCAAACAAACAGTCGACAAAGGAAAGCTACTACGTAGCACAATTGTACCTTAGGAGGAGGGTTGGCAGCATCAAATGGAGGAACGTCTGGTTCACCAGGGAGTACATCCTTGACAGTGTACTTGGTGACCAGTCGCACCCTCTTATCTACCTCACTCGTGGAAATGCCATCGGCAGATACGCGAGTGACATCATCTGCGCCAGCCCACTGGAACATAGGGTGGACTCTGGCCTGCAGGGGCTGGACGCGACGGCGTAGCCACGTGCGAATGAGGGCGCATCCTCCCTCTTCCTTACCCATGCGACTCTCGAGGTCGCAGACACGCTCGTACAACACATCTATCTCCACGGACTCGCCGGGCATCACTACGTTCTTCCAGGAGCGCCTCCTCTTGCACGGCGTCGCGGGGTCAAAGGGCGCGAGTTCGTAGTGGTCTCTGTCGGCCTTCTGGTCTCGGATGTAGAACCACTTGTCCCTCCACCCTTGGACGGACATCATCAGCTTGATGTCGAAGTACGTGACGGAGGGGGTCGACATGGATACCGCAGCCGCCTACATCGTAGACTACGGAGCCAGATGCCAATTGGCACTTCAACTTGAAGAGGCGCTTGAAGAGACCAAAGTGCGGCTTGATTCCGAGCCAGCACTCGCAGAGAGTAATGTAGCAAGCTACGTGGAGGATGGAGTTTGGAGACAGCTATGGAGCTGGAGCCCGTAAAAACAGAGAAGGCCCCTGAAGAAAGGATGCAGGGGCAACGAGAGACCGCGGATGATGAATGCTAGGAACATCACCCGAAAGCCAGCAGGAGGAGAGGGGATTACCTCGCTGCCAGGGACGCGCGCGTCCGCGACTACGGAAGACAAAACTCTGTCCTGGCGAAGAAGATGAAGCTCTGAAGACTTTATCACGGATGCGCGCCACGCACCATTGGTGACGCGAGTGCCCATGCCTTTCTTTTTCCCGGCGGCGGTGGTGCTGGTGCCCGTAGCGGTGGAGCCACCCTTCTTCTTCGTAGCAACCGTGGCAGCGGCGCAATCGACCACGGCACCTCCCTTCTTCTTCCCCATTCCGCGTCGGCGGTGTGACCAGAGGAAGTAGCTGGGAAATACGCGGAGCTGGTCCAGCGCCGCGAAGGAGAGGAGCGCAAAGAAGCAGAGGAGCATCGACAATGGTGACGGAGGCAAAGGCAGAAAAGAAGCAGATGTGAAAATTACCGTCTCCGCATCGCTACTTAACCCCCTAGAAGATGCAATCCAACGGCTAAGAAAAACCCTATCAGATGCGTGGCATTCATCGTGCTCGACACGTGGAGGACCTGAAGCGTGAACCGTCCCCTACTACCCACATTACGCGCGGAAATCGAGGAGGTGCAGTTAAAATAAAGATTACGCACACCCGGTCAAATCAGAGTCAGGAAATGGGACCCACCGCTCGTCACGTCCTGTCAAACTCGCTCACGCGGGCAACGGAGGTCATCGCATCGTCAGCACTGACGTCATCCAAAATTACGCAGCAGAAAACTTTGATTACTTTAGTCCTTGCTCGAGTCTTTGACTCCACAAAGCACTCGGGGGCTACTCCTATAGGGGGCACTGGTCGCGCACCCTATGATTTTTCTTCTTCTTTTTCAGGAACATGGACAATCAAAGCAAACCCAACCACTCGAACCACAATTCTACTATGGACGTGGGTTACTCCCATAGGGAACGCCGGCAGCAAATTCGACTGAAACAAGCAACAAAAGATGGCAGCAGTCGCAAAGTTCTTTAGTCCCTGCCTGAGTCTTCGACTCAACCAGGCACTCGGGGGCTACTCCCATAGGGAGCGCTGGTCGCTTACCCTATGATTATTTGTACATCATACTGTGTATTGATAACATCCATACTCGAAGCTTCTGGCGACACCGCCTCAAGAATTTACCCTACAAAGAGACTGCGTCTCCTGGGTCACCCGAATCATCTCCGTGATGACAAATTTCGGATGCCGCGCTTGCAGCATGAAGATAAGACCTGAATAAGTCCTGGCAACACATTTCCTACGCACTACCAGAAATATATCCGTGCCAACATGTACGATGAACATGCCTTGACGGACGCGTCGAGTGCTCACACCCATATACTGGAATTCGACTCCTATAAGACCTCCGCGGCTTGAGTCGAATCACACCAGCACTTTTCCAGATTCGAGTCCGGGGACTCGAGTTTGAGTAGATGGCGTTGTTTTACCCTAAGGTAGTTAACTAATACCAATGCATCGGTTAAATCAGGCACGCACATCAACAATCCCTATGACATAAACAGAGCAGTCGAAAAACATACTTAGTCATGCACTCAAAAGGCTTCATAAAGTCTCCAGTCGAATCTGCGATTCCACTGGACACTCGGGGGCTACTGACATGGGTATACCCTACAGGTACTCGAGCTTGGTATATACGGCCTGAATACAGCGGGAGCCCACGGTGTTGCCAAGGCCCAAACAGAGGACTCAAGTAACCTATGGACTCTCGATTGCTTGAAGAACAAGAAGAAGCTAAAGATAGAAAGTTCAAAGGGAAAACCCTAAACTGTAACCGACTCGACCTGCTACCCGAGACCTAGCCTATCTATATAAAGGCTAGGAGGGGGCGGCGAGGAGGACACATACAACCCTAGTTTCCACAACCCTCGCCAGATTGCATCTGCGCACCATTGTAATCTTCGATTCCCTCGATAATTCCACGAGTAGACAAGCAGGAGTAGGGATCTCTGCGAGGCCTAGACCTGGGTAAATCTTTGAGTCCCCTGTGTGCTTGTTTGCTAGCCAATAGATGTCTCCAGGGCTCCCTCCTTCTCCAAAACTCAAGTCCATAACAATGGGCATTGATGAGTTAAACCCTCGTCAATAGGGCTTCCCAAAGTAGTTGAGTGGGTTAGCACTAGTCATATGCTCAAACTCCATCATGTTGGTGAAAACCTGTAACCAAAACAAAATTTAGCAAGACAAAAATAAATAAGCAAAAACTAAAAGACCTATAGTGCTTAGCTTCCCGGCAACGGCGTCAGAAAATAGCTTGATGACTACAAGTGCACAGATCGTTTGTAGCTAGTTTAAAAATAAAGATATCAATCCCACATGGAGCAGGAGTCTGAAGTCTAATAATTCTTGAGATAAATATTACGATAGAAATGCTAGATAAAGTTCTCAGTAACAAGATAAGATGCGAGTAATGTGTAAAAAGATGTTTTTGGGTTTTGGGTATAAGAGCAATAACAAAGTAAAGCAAAATAACTTAATACAGAAAGTAAGTATCGCGTATGTAAAGAAAGATTGGAACAACAGTATGGAAAAGTGTTCTCAGGGAGTAGTGGATACACCACCAGTATTATAAAGATCTAAGATAAAGATTATCATCATGAACTTTCTCAACTGTGTATGTGTGGGAGGAACTTCGAATGTGGACGAATAGGCAACAACCGCTGCTCACATCATCCTCATAACCACAACAATCAGCAATCGACATCAATCGAATTACTGCGCTATTAAGGGACGTAATCTCGTAGGACGTATCCCATGTCATGGATAATGTTCCGTGAGTTTCCTCGATTTCCCAAGTTGATACGTAAGGATTGCTAACAGTTTTATAGTCAATGTAAGTGCTAGCACGTCTCCTTCTACCAACAAGTAGTTCCCTCCATCAAGTCCCCATGAGAGGCAAATATTGAGAGGTCGACTTCTCTCAACATCAATATGTAGAGAATCTAACACATGGTCACAACGATGAATATCATAATAGACTTTATCTTAGTTCAATCTCATACTAGGGTTTCTCCATCTCCCCAAGAACTAATGATCTACTCAGACATGCAGGTAATCAACATCATGGCAATGGTAATGAAAACAATCATAGATGAATAGTACTTGTATAAATCCACAACGAGTATAGGAACAACAAGATCTAGACACGATGTAGATGGGATGGATGAAGATGGTGGTGATGCAGCAGTGGATGATGAAGATCGATGCCTTAGCCTCCCGGTCTGCGCAGGGTGAAGATGGATCCCGACGGATGAGTTCCCCCTCCAGATGCCTTCCGGAGGTGAGTTTTCTGCGATTTCTGGGTGTTTTGTATGCCGTCTCCTCGAACTAATTGCACGGGGTGAAACTATTTGACGAGGCGGAGGCGGTGCCAGCTATACGGCCGGAGAAAATTCTCCCGCCGTATAGTTGGTCGTTATGATCTCTGCCTCCTTTGTTCGTTTCTGGTTTTCTTCTGGTATTATTAATATTTCTCAAATAAGCGATTTACGGTTTTTTGACTCCTTTTCTCCACAGTACAACTGCTTCAATAATTGTATCCATTGGATCCATCATATGTCCTGATCCTGGTGAAAACAGACATAAAATATGCGTGTGGATACCGTAAAATACCAAAATTCTACATCTACAATGCAAAATAATAATGTAAAACATGATGCAAATATGCACTCATCAGGTCTCATTACTCCTCTGCGCACTTTGCCCATTTGCTTTCAAGAAGATTAAACTATCATCCGCAAAGAGCAGATGATTTATCCATGGTGATCTAATGCTCACCCTGATGCCCCTATCGACCAAGGCCCCACTAAAAGAGTTCAACAATGTTGTACGACCTTCTCCACAAAGCAGGAATAAATAAGGTGACATCGGATCCCCCTGACGTAACCCTCTGGATGGTGTAAAGAAAGGCAATAGTTCACCATTAACCTTCACCGTAAACCTGACAGAGGTTACACATTTCAGAATTAGTCTAACATAGCTAGAACTGAACCCCAATCTCAACATGATGGCTTGTAAATAGTGCCACTCAACCCGGTCATAAGCTTTCATCATGTCCAATTTAACTACACAGACACATTTCCTCCCCTTCTTTCTCCTCTTCATCACATGCACACTCTCATATGCAATTAAAACACTATCCGTTATAAGGCATCCAGGGACAAACGCGCTCTGCTCCTCCCCAATAATATCCCCCAAGAACCCTCTCATTATGTTGGTAATGCACTTCACCGCCACCTTATAAAGATCTGGACAGAGAGAGATAGGACGATACTGGGACATACGTTGCGGATGATTTACCTTAGGAATGAGGGTAATCGACCTGTCATTCATTCCTTGGGGTAACTCACCACCATTCAAGAACTCTAAAATGGCAGGAACAATATCCTCCCCCAGCAAGGACCAATGCCGCTGAAAAAATCCCGCTATGAATTCATCCACACTTGGCGCCTTGGACGGTGCCATCTGGAATAAAGTTGTCTTTACCTCGACTGCTGAATAAGGTTTTTCCAGATTAATATTCATCTCCGACATCACCCTGTTGGGTACCAAATTTAGCAGCTCATCCATCAGCCTATACCCTTGCGAGGTGTATAGATTCTGATAAAAGTCATGGACTTTTGCACAATCATCCTCCCATGTTTCACACTTCGTTCCGTCGACTCGCTCTAGATTACTTATTTTGTTAATCCGCTTCCTATGGCAGCCTGTGCATGAAAGTAAGCAGTGTTGCGATCACCCTCTCTCAGCCATTGTACTCTAGAACGTTGCCGCATCCAGATCTCCTCTTGATGGAGAGCCTCCTGCAGTTGTTTCACGATAGCCTTCTCCTCATCATTGGGACCACGACCAACTGAGCGTGTTAGGAGTTTATTAAGTCTATCCCGAAGTTTATGAACCTTCCTATATAGACATCCAAACTCTTTTGCACTCCATACATTGAGGCTTGTCTGCACATTATTTAGTGCCAGCACCACGCCGCGCAAGCCATGCTGTCCTGAACCTCCCTTCCACTTGTCCAAAATCAGCTTATCATAGTCAACATGCATCTGCCAGACATCCTCATACATGAATTGTTTAGCACCCCTTCTTCTCTCCTTAGCCACACATTCACGAAATTCAACCATGACAAAGCAGTGATCAGACTCCATCGAAACTATGTGCCGTACTCGCGAGTATGCAAATCTATTCAGAAAGTGATCATCACCAAAGGAACGATCCAGTCTTGCTTTAACGTTTGCATCACCCATCTGCCCATTATCCCAGGTGTATTCCACACCCGACCAGCCAAGATCATGTAAGAAGCAGTCCTCAACTTCCTCCTGAAAGGCCCTCATCTGCCACTCCGGCCTTGCTGCACGAGAGAAATGCTCAAAAGCGGATAAGGTCTCATTAAAAAATCTCCGACACACAACCACGCGGGGTGGTCAATAGCAGCCAGGGTATGCATTGCACGCCAACTGTGATGCCGATCAACGGCCTTTGGCGCTCCATAGAACCCTAAAAATCTCCACTCCAACTCCACACGGTTGCACCTCCTCACCATCGCATCAATGTGGCAGGCACTAAAATTCTTGACATCAACATCAAAGTCAGCCGTCCAGAACAGAACAATGCCTCCGCTCAACCCCTCACTATCCACCACAAAGCAACCAGCAAACCCTAGAGATAGCTTCAGGGCTTCCACTCGCTGTGCTGATTTTTTTTGTCTCCATCACAAACAGAAGACCAGGCACTTCCTGCTTCACGACATTGCGAAGCTCACAAACGGTCACCGGGTTCCCAAGCCCCTGACCGTTCCAACTCATGCCACTCATTTCTCCAGGCAGGGCTGACTCGCAGCCGCTGCCAAATCTGAGTTAGACGGGGTCACTTTTTTCTTCTTTGGATCACACTCGCTATTCTCCCCTTCTTCCATGCCAGTGACAGCAGCCCCCAGGGGCGGATATCCCCAAGACACTACAACAGATCCCCCCATACCCTCTGTTGCATAAGTGATTTGCAGCAGTGGTGGTACAATTTTCCTATAGACCTGATTCTGAACCCCAGCTTTACGTTTGATCGCATTACTCTTCTTCAGCGGCGACGTAGCCTCTGAACCTGCTTCAGCAGCATTATCCGAGTCCTGAGAATCAGCTTTGTGGTAATTATAGAAGGTACCAGCCCCTCCCGACGAGCCCTCACTATAACCAGTCTTTTTCCATTCATCTGGCGCACGAAGGTTCTTCCCGAAAGGAAGGTTTCCATTTGCATCCCTTGTGCCAGGCGTTGGACACATTAAATCACCATGACCGAAACGATCACAAGAGAAGCAAAAATGAGGTGCATGCTCATCCTGAATATCATACAGACCAGTGCTCTCCCTCCTTGCCGATTCAATCAAGACCCATCTCCTTAAGGGGCTCGAAACTTCCATAGAAACTCGAGCCCTAAGATACCCACCAGCATGATCGATATGAATATCTTTTGCCTGCTTATCAATCTGCTCTGCAATCGGCTTCCACCACTTCTGATCTCTCAGATGAAACAGAAGATTAACAACTCTCACCCATATAGACAACCGATCAAATCTCAACTCAGAAGGTTTCATATGATCCTCAAACACCGAGAGGACCACTGCATTCTTGCTCACATGCCACGGTGGTCCGTCCCAAACTCGCCCCCGATCTCGTTGGGTTGCGAACTCAGCAACAAACATATTCTGTCCCACAGATCAAAATTTCAACCCCTTAGGGTTACCCCAGGCTGGACGCAAGGCGCTCTCGATCGTCTGGATGTGGAAGACATTACGATAGAGTACATTGCCTGCCAGCATCCACTTTTGCTTGTCCTCCTCCCAATCATCGATAACCAGAGGCGTCGCCTCCTCCTCGATATGTCCAATCTCCCCAGCTGTTCCTCAAGCCCCGCCCTCGCCGCCCTAGGCGACATCGTGTTCTTCTCCTTCTCCTTGCCGCGCTCTGATGAAGCCATGGCGAGCCGACACCTTCCCCCTTGCACCCCACCGTTGAGATCAGCGAGCACCGCCAAAGTCCCCAAACCCTAGTCGCCTCTGGAGAGGGCTTCGAGAGTTACGGGAATAATCTGTCTTCTTAGAATTAGATGTTGCTGATTTTGTTTGAAGGAGCTTACTAGGGATTACTTCATGGGCCGCAATTCGTATTGTAGGGAGAAGGTAAAACGGTCGTGTATAACCGTAGGTGGAGAGCGGCGGATAATATAGTCACCGTGAATCACCCACTCACCTTCGTCGTCTACAAATACCCGCCCGCTCTGTCCGTCTCCCCCCTTCCACTCGTCTCGCCATTAATACAAGGGAGCTCCGGCAAAGAATTTTGTTCCCCCAGATAAAGCCCCCACCACCTGAGCTCCAAACCCAGCTAACTCTTTCGCACGGGCGCGCGCAAAGCATCGGCTCTGCTCGACCCCCCTCCCCCCTGAAATTTATCCCCAAATTTTCCATCAGTTTGGGTTTACCGGCCATTTGTGCCAGGAGTTCGGGATAGGGCGCGTGGGGATGAGGCTGCGCGGGGATGTCTCAGATGACGAAGAGGGGGATGCGGTGATGGATCCGGCACTCCTGTCGTCGTCGTCGCCCAACGGCGCAGCGGTGGCGGCTGCCGTCGCTGCGCCGAGGCTGGTGGTAGGCTACGCCCTGACGAAGAAGAAGGTGAAGAGCTTCCTCCAGCCCAAGCTACTCTTGCTGGCGAGGTAAAAAAGCCTGGTTCACCGCTTAAATAGATGGCTCCATTTTTCGTGGGTGGTCAAGTGGTGGAAGATTTTATATAGAGAAAGGAGTAATGTTACATGGTTTTTGGTTGCTGTGTGGGGAGTAGTTTCACAAGAAGAAGAAGAATAAACATAATTCTTTTTCTGGTCTAGAGGTGTTGAAGGGTGTTGCTCGTGGATGAAAATGCTGTTCTTGAATCAGTGTTTGAAGATGAGCAGTATTTTGCTTGAATAGGCAGAGCCGATAAAAAGGAAGCGATTGATGTTCCAAACATTATCATTATAATTTCCACAGTATAGGGGTTGGGGTGGGGATGGAATGCTGTTCTATTCCTTATAGCACTTATTAATTTGTGATCAAATGGCCGGAGTATAAAGTTGGCAGGGGCGGCTAGTGAGAGTGGCTTCTAAGTGAAGCATGCTGGGTTCTAGATTAGAAACTCCAATAGCATCGTTAGATGCCTTATTCGCGTGCCCGTGTTGACAGTTGCACTGCATGAGGGGCATCCGTAGTCTATGATTATATTGTTATTTTTATGTCCACTTGGCAAAATGCTTTGTAGCATGCTAATCCTTGTTGCCTGGCATCTGGGATTCTAGCTGGAATATTCCTATGGATAGGCACATCACATGGATTATGACAGCTTATTGATGGCAATGTCTTTTCTCGGATCGTTTCCACTTTAGTGGATGCATCGCTAGATTTGATGGCAACGTGGACCACTGACAAACAATCTCTGATCTGGTTATCTTGTTTGTTATGTGAATGAAGAGCAAATCTTATTCAACCATTGGTTAGTTGCTTCACAGCCTAAAAACATAAGAAAAGTATGTCGAAAGTAAAGGAACAAGAACTAACAAGAACTTTTTCCCTGTAAAACTGAAATTATTTTTACATTCTGAGAACGATATATGTTTTGATATTAGGGAAAAGAAAATTTACGCGCTAGGGTGGGTGCTTCAGTTTATGGTTTATGCAATATAATGTGTTCTGTACGAAAGAACAAATGGTTTTAGTTGCACCATTCAACATTTTGATTTATGTACTTCTATTGTTTAATAACTTAAGAATAAATGTTCTGGATGAGAAACAATTGCAGTATACCCTTATGAGTTGCTTCACAGGCTAAACAACATAAGTGAGGCATGTTTTCTGGTAAGAAAAACATAAGGCATTGTGAGAAAGTAAATTTTCATGAGATTGAACAACCTTTGCTAGATCAAATTTTATATTTGAAGTTATTGATTTTATTTTAGTTGAATATGCACCTGACCCTACTGTTGAGTAACTAAAAGGATGAATGTTCTGACATGACGCAGGTTTCCTTTGTAGCATCCTTACCCTGTAACACTCTGATTTACGTTATTGACAGTACTTGGTTACCTGTAAAAAAATTATAGTCAAGCTGAGTTGGTGCTGCACTAATTCTTATATGAAGTTTAGCAGAGTACTTGAATTTGGCTTAAATGATTTTTCTACTAACATAGTATAAGTTCACAATAGCCATGTGTGCTAACTAGTTTGCTATACTTCTCGCTAATATTTTATTTTAGTGCTGCTTGATGTGTTCTTCAACATGTGCATTTTTCTTTGCCAGGAAGAAAGGAATTATTTTCATATCAATTGATGAGACTCGTCCTCTCTCAGAGCAAGGACCATTTGATATTATCTTGCACAAGGTTAGTCAATACTTTCTAAAACATTCAAAGTTTGCGGACACATAGGTCTGAGAACTAAGTTTGTCTTTGCATATTTTTTCCAATGGTTGCATTTATGTACCTTTTGATTCTTGAAAGAAGTGACCAATTTTTCAAAAATGATGTCATGAGATTCCTTGCTTCCTTCTGTAGGTAACTAGCAAGGAGTGGCAACAGGTTCTGGAGGTAATATTTGACTACAAATTAGAAACATGATGATCTGCAAATGAATGAGTGTACCATACTGATACACTATGCACACGCCATGTATTTATCTAATTTCCCTTATGTAGTTGGTGCCACGTCCTGACCCTCTGTTCAGAAATACGGAGTTCGACATTTTAGATATGGACAGTCTCAAACAAACATCTTTCACCATTATCTTTTATATGTGTTACTAGCAAATTAGGAAAAAATAATATTATGAAAATAAGATTCATGCCAAATCTAATGATATTTTGTTCTACCAATCCAAATAATTATCGTATATTAAAGTTAGAAAAGAATGACTGCATTGATTCTAGGAAGTCATGTATTTTGGATGGATGCCGTAAGATTAAGTGTTTATCCTGTCTGTGGTGGTGAGGTATACTAAACTATTTAATGCAAAAAACAATCACAAATTGTCTACTGCAGTTCACTTTGAAAAGCCGTGATTGGTATACTTTGCTGTTGGTTTCTAAATCTGGATTTCCCGTTTTCTGCCGTTTTCATAATTTAAAATTCTTCGTTTTGTGAAGGATTATCATGAAGTGCATCCACAAGTTACTATTCTTGACCCACCCAATGCCATCGAGCATCTAAACAATCGACAGTCGATGCTTGAAGAAGTAGCAGATCTGAACCTGTCCAGTTTCTATGGTAATATGCAGATACATTCATGATGGATATTTGTGCTATGAAATAAGGATAGCTGTTTGAACTTGCTTGGATGATTGCTGCACTTTTTTCACCCCATGAGATTATTGTGGTGCGAAAATGTGCATAGTTCTGAAGGCACATTGTATGAGTAAAGTAGTGGAAACACTCTCACCACACAAAAACACAATCCCCTCATAAATAAAACACTGAAATTTAATTTTCCCTATATGAACTCTTTTTCGTTCTTCGTCTCGTGATGAAATTGTTGAATAGACTTTTTGTTTCAGTAGAAATGAGCAGACAAGATTTTTCTGTTGACAAGATGGGTTTAAATCTTATTTCTTTCTTTGTGAACCATGAGAGTTTCAAGTTAAGGTTGCTATGTAAATCATCTTCAACTTATAAGAACACTCAATGTCTCGATTAACTCAGCCACTGAAAATGACGAAACTCTGGGTAAAATATGTTGTTGATTTATTCAATGTTGGTTAATCTCAGGGATAAATTATCTTAGATTGGACAGTGGTATATTTTTTGACTAATCATGAACACGTAGCATATTGACATGCAGGCTGCTGAAAGTGTATCCTCAGCATACTCCTATGAAGCACATAATATGTTTATAATCGATGTAAATGTTTATGGTTTGAACTTTGAACCATGGCAGAAGAAGTTTGCACTCCACGCCAAGTGGTCATTATGAAAGATCCATCCTCTATACCAACTGCAGTTGCCATGGCTGGACTAACCTTGCCATTAGGTAACTTATTCAAATCTTCTATTATTTTCGATATTTTGTTGAAACATGCTGTGAGTGATCCGTTTGAATTAGTCAGATCCACCCATTTTGCTTTAGCTTCGCAGGACTCTTTTTATTTTAATCGATCTGGTTACCTGCTAGTGCATTTTTGCTGCTATGTTTGGAGTGGAGTATATATGCTTTCCCTGTGGTTAGTACTCTCCATGCAGTTATCGTGGTTCTAACAAAAGTCCATGAATATAGATTGCCGCTGTTGTTACATATACATTGTTGAATTAGTTTCTTTTACTGCTACTAAATTATACCATCATAATCTGTTCTGCAGCGTATCGGGGTCATTGCTGTATTTTCTTTTGAGGGAGATTATTGCTGTATTTATGTACTTTCAATAGTGCATTACACAAGGGAATATATGGGGATTCTTCTGCTAAGCTCTTGTAGTTTTATGTACATGCTACCTTAGATAGGTTGTGGCATTATTGTTCTTCTAAATACTTCTAGTTTAATACACTAGGTACGCTAGGCTGCATGCTTCTTGAATCTTGATTCAGTTTTGTTGCTCCTCCCAAGACACACTTGACTTTAGTTGTCATGATACATTATTGATACTGTACAACTTTGATCAAGTTAGCTATATAAATGCTTCGTTTTGTTATGCTTTGATCAGTACTGAATGACTGCAGTACAAACAGGCAATGCACTTTATGTTAAACAGGGAATGGAATAATGAACAACAAATTATGATATTATGTTGCGCAAATCCTCTTTGATTATTTAGTTTGGTGAACTTTATCTCTTGCCTGACAATGTGCATGTTATGTGGAAACATGTCCTGCGACTATCCTGTCACTTCACACTAGTTATAATAAGGATGGAGAGTAGGGTGGGTTGACTGGGAGCCATATTGGGTTGATAGACAAACTGAGGATCAGATTTGATGTTGGCATGATCTCCTTCCAGTTGCAATTTCGAACTATCACATATTCTGGCATTTTTACAGCTGTACCTTTAATTTTCTGCTTCTGGAGTATTGTCTTCTTCTGTTTTAACGCGTTACGTTGGACTTTCTGTTTGTTATGTGTGGAATTAGTAAGTGGAAATTGCTGATGGAACACACTCCTCTTCGTTGCAGTTGCCAAGCCATTGGTTGTTGATGGAACTTCTAAATCTCATGAGCTATCTTTGGCATACGACGAGGCGTCCTTGTCAATGCTTGATCCACCTCTGGTACTACAGGAATTTGTGAATCATGGTAGGTCCTGATTCTTTTATGGCCTTGTTGTATCTGTCCATGCTTTTTTCTTGCTGTATCCTGGCCCTTTCCGCTGGAAAGGTAAAATGTGGCATCTGATTTACTACTCTACAGGCGGGATCCTCTTTAAGGTGTACATCATTGGTGAAGCAATACAGGTTGTCCGCAGGTTTTCTGTTCCTGATGTTAACACCTATGACTTACTAAACAATGTTGGCATCTATCGACTCCCAAGAGTTTCATGTGCTGCAGCTAGTGCAGACCATGCAGACCTTGACCCTCGTATTGCAGGTGGGTTTTCTGCAGTATTTTCAGTTTAATCTTTGGTTAATTTTTTTTTAATTGATTTTGTCCAAACTTTTTATTGATTTTTTTTTGCCTTTGAACTTGGCTTCGCCATGAAGAAAATTAAGAGAATATATTGTATTGTTATAATCTCAAAGTCGAGGAGAAAACTCGTTCGATTCAAAACTTTTTGTTTTATCTGTTGGCCAACAGATTTCTATTTACACCAAATGAACAGTTTACATTACTGAACAGAGCTTCCTCCAAGACCACTTCTGGAGAAACTGAGTAGGGAGCTACGTGGTCGGCTGGTACGACCAACACTGGTTCTTAACCATGCGTAGCTTTTCTGTTTGTTGCTTCACCTGACATGGTAAAATTTGCAGGGTCTAAGATTGTTTAACATAGATATGATTAGAGAGCTTGGAGCCAATGATCGGTACTATATAATTGATATCAACTACTTCC
Source organism: Avena sativa (assembly GCA_916181665.1). Lineage (NCBI taxonomy): Eukaryota > Viridiplantae > Streptophyta > Magnoliopsida > Poales > Poaceae > Avena > Avena sativa. The sequence goes on from OV702289.1 coordinate 695,074,897, forward strand.
CAGGTGTGCAGTTATTTTGTCTGTCACATGGCTTTGCATTTGTGGCTTTGCATTTGTTTTTTTTCTGTCAGCAAGTTCTTGCTAGGCCAAACAATTTATCCCAGATGGTGGTGGAAGAAGTGTATCAATCCGAGACGTCTCACTGCTTGTCTAGGCCAATTTAACACTGTTCCAGTAGGGGTATCTTCTCCACTAACCAAGGTTGGCTTGGTTGGGGCATGAATAGAGTCTTGCTAATTGTATGTTGTTCGGCCCAGGTGCAGATTGTTCTTAATCTTTACAGGTAACTTCATAATAAAACATTTTGAGGTTAGGAATATAAACATGTAAATCATGAAAAGACATTTTGATGATGGGTGGTTTCAGTTGCTTTCGGTTTGTTCAGTTAAATATTTGTGGGCAGAACTTGCAATTAAAATTGCAGCGAATATGTAGATCTTTATGGCCTCAACCATTGACAGTTACATAGCATGGTAATTTCCTGACCGTAACAGTTCTTTATCGTTTCCGATCTAATACTTTCTCTCCACAGGGTACGGGAAAATGCCAGGCTATGAGCACATATTCACAGACTTTTTGCAAAGTCTTGGGCAACACAAATATAAAAGGAGCTTGAGCGGGGGCTGAAGTGCAAGAAGGTTTGTAAAAGAGCGAACAGCAAGATGGCATGGATTTTACGGCAGTGCCATAATTCTTCAGCAATGTGCATATCTTGGATACATAAGCTGGAACCCAGGGCTTGAAGAAGTCCCAAACTCGTTCAGAATTGGCAACACATAGGGTCAGGAGAAGGGGGAGAAAAATGAAGGAAACTAACTTCGATAATTCGAATGGCCTCGTGCCCTTATATTGTATAAATAGGCGACCTTCCTTCATCAATAATCTTGGCTCAAAAGTTCCAAAGTAGAAGCAGCATTATTAACCTACTAGTACTATGTACGATTTTAATAACAAACAGTGCAACACGGTATCCTTAAAAAAACAGTTCCTGAAAGTAAGTATATACTTGAGTTTAACATAGTAACTCATAAAGAAACAATAGGAAAAAGATTTTTCAGGTCTGGTTCAACATACTTCCTCCGTTCAGAAATAACTGATTTGAGTTTATCAGATTTGAATATATCTAGACGTATTTTAGTGTATAGATATATTCTAATTTAGACAAAACCAAGTCAGTTAGGTAGTACATCACAGTCAAACTAACTGTTGCAGGCAAAAAGATTTCTGGACAATCAGATCGTGAGGCCGCGGCTGATTTGCGATCCGGCGATCTTGATAAACCGGAACAGCTCGCTTCCAGCTCTCGCGCAGGCCTCGAGCATGACCGCCTCCTCATTGGTGGGCAGTTCGTAGTCGCAGACCGGGCAGAGATGGTGGACACGGAGCGACCTAAAGATGCATCGCTCATGGAAAGAGTGGCCGCAGGGCATCGCCCTGAGCGTGTCCCCTTTCCTGAAATCGTCGTGGCAGACCGCGCAGCACTGCTCGCTCGTCTCGCCCACCCTCGGCGCTTGCAGGAGCGCCATGGCGCAGGTCGACGCCGGCTTGAGTTTGCGCGACCCGCGCATGCGCGCCTCGATCTTCAAATCCGTTTCTCTCCGCAGGTTCTGTTTTTCCTGGTCATGTTCATCGGGGGATCGGAAATCGGTGGCGCTTCGCCGCTTGTTTTCCCTTTCCCGGTCAAGAAGATCATCACGAGCGACGTCGTTTATGGTCTCCATCTGACGGGGCACGCCTGCTCGGAGAACGGTGGCGCCGAAGCCGGACAAGATAATAGCAGCGACCTGCCGATCAGGCGAGTCGAGCGGTGATGATGATGATGGAACGCAGGATAAGATCGGGAATATATGAATTGGTACCAGATGTACAGACGGTCACGGGCGGGCACCCGAATCGGAGTCCACGAACTCCATCCACAAGAGACTGGCTTGGAGTCGGACACGGGAATCTGGGCTGTCTCAGAGTGTCACTCAATCGAGTAATATTTTGGGAAATTTTGCCAGAGCAAACAATTACCACCGCCGGATTATGCCTTTGCCAGATATCATTTCAATTTTATGGTACATTTGTCAGAACATCCCGCATAGTCAAAAGCGGAAAGGTTCAAAACCAGCCATAGCATGGTCATTCTAGCCAAAGTGCCAAACTTTTCATTTTTCGCTATACGGTGTGTTTTGCAAATGGGCCATAAAATTATAATAATACCTGACAAAGATACAATCGAGCGGTGTGTTTTGGCATAGGCTAGAAATAACAGTGTCCTCTGGCAATTTTTCTCTAATATTTTAGGTGCCAATTGATTGGCAATGCAATCGGCTTTTTTTGCAGGGGCTATCATCTTGTTACTTGTTTAAGTACAGAGGACCAGGCAAAGGCCTAGTGGTTGAGGTAGCGACTCACCCAATAACTAGAGTTCAACTCTGGTCTTGAGCGAATATTTGGAATTCTCACTATGGAGTCTTCTTCTATATAAAAAAGCCAACAAGTGTTAGTACTTGGATTGGTCTAGTTTTTTTATATTTTCAAAAATTACTCGCAGAAAGAGAACTCTTAGGGGTGACAGATCATAGGCATTCACAGTGGAAACATACTCGCTCCTTGGTCGCCCCTGCGCGGCCAGGACGAACCCTATCTACCCTGACCCTACTCCCCTTTCTCGCCTCCCCATTGCCACCACCGGTGCCGGCGACAGAGTTCCTAGGTTCTCGCTCAGGAGGAGAACGGCACGGGGCGACCTCATTCTGGCGGCGATGTACTGTAGCGACGGACCGAAGCTCCCCGACGCGGTGGGCTAGTGTGCCGCGGCTGTGGGGGCCCTTGTGGTGGAGGCGACGGTGCTGACGTTGTGAAGATGACAACGACGGCTGGCTTCAACAACGATTTGTGCTTATGGTTGGGGGCATGGCCTAGCTCATCCTCCAGAGGAGTCAGCTATGGGAAGTCTTGGCCGGTCGGACGGCAGGTGACGACGGAGGGCGGAGCTGGCCTTGATGGAGAAGGGCTGCCTCGGCCTAGATCTAGGCTCATCCGGACCCCGATCTGGGATGGTGGGCCCTACTGCCTATGTGGGTTTCAGGGGCACCCGATTTGCGTGGGAGCCCATCCCCTAGCTATGGATTTGTTGGGTCACGGATGCAGGCATGTGGCCTAGATCTGGTGAGAGCCTAGCAGTCCCGTCTCCCGGTTCTGCGGGTATAATTGGCGGTTGCATCTTGCTAGTTGAACCCATTTGTACGATGCTGGCTAGCTAGCTTGGACTGTTCTTGTCCGCTTCGGTGGACCTGCCGTTGTGGCGTCTCCTGCGCCATGGGCGAGATCTCGGATGCTGAGCGACGGCCCTAGAAGGTGGACTGTGTGGCAGATCTACATCGAGCGTCGTGGCGGTGGTGGTCTCTCACATCAGTCATGTGGATGGCGAGGAGAGGATGGTGGGGGATCCTAATGATGGTGGTGTTTCAGCTTTGGCAGCTCCTAGATCATGGTTCGGAGGCCTATCTTAGGCATATTGAGCGATTTGAGCTCTCAGGAGGTTTTTCTGGGTAAAAATTCAGCGCTTCGGTGCTAAGGGCAGTGATGTCTCTGGTTGTCGTTACCCTCTTGGGGGCGCCATTTGTAACATCCCGTAAATTGGAGAGACTTGAAAATGGATAGAACATAGATGTGTGCATTACATCCATGCATGAAAAAATCGGGAGAACTAGATAGAACTTGTCAAAGTGATTAAAGTGCCACTTGAGCTGATGATTTAGGACTAGTTCATCATGCCGAGTGTTAAAAACTTTGAAATAATATTTGGTAAACTTCTATGTTAGGAAGAGTACATGAAGAACTCGTGAACCGAAGTGAACCAACCAATAATACATTCTTAAGAACCAAGTAAAACTTGATGCTTAACTCATCTTCTCTAAACCTCATTTAACACATGTGCTGAATAATCCTTAGCACATGATCATACCATCTAAACAAGACCAAATACATTCTTAACTTACCTTATTCCATCTTATCTTACACATCATTCATTCTACCAAACTCTGATCTATATAAATCTCGACTTATCTATTCTTATTTATCCAACATTTCAATCTTAATCATCACAAGGATGATATATGTACTTAATACCCAGTCTTAAGTAATATCTTGAACTTAATCTTAGTGGGTACACTTGGACAAACAAGTATCCATTCCAAAGCCTTATCAATTTTACCATTGTCAAGATCACCTTATCACCATCAATTCACTTTGGGAGTTGATGATGCTATGCCTCTACTTTATCCAAATTCAACTATAGATCCTAGTTGATATCAAACCAGACAATACCCGAACTTCTATACCTCAATATAATACCGACTACAGCTGGGAAAACTTATTACTTTAACTACACACTAGCTGAAATATACCTTGTTGACAACTCATTAGTATTGGACCAATGAGTAGCCAAACTCATACAAGTCATTCATCCAAGTATTTACATCCAAGTCACTTGAGAAACCCGTGACTATTCCTTGAAATCCATTCATTAGGTCATCTCATGTATCCAATTCTTTTGATGGATATAATTAATACATAATACTGAGGGAAATTAAGTGGATGTAACACTCTATTCTAAAGTAGGGCATATACTGAAGGAGATATGCCCTAGAGGCAAATAAAAAAGCGTATTGTTTGATATATCTCTTATGTTCATACAACGTTGCTATAACTGTATTAATACGAAACGTTAATACACGTATGGTATGTAAACAAACCAAGTCTCTAGTTACCTCTAGCGAACTAGTTCATTAGTCATGCGGATGATCTAGGGTTTTGAGATCATGGGCATTTATGCCAATTGACAATGAGGTCATGTCATTAGTTGAATGATATGATATACAAACAGCCCAACAAGTTCTATCATAATGAGATCTAGTTACAAAGTTTACCATTAATGATAAACTAAGGAAACCTCGCAACATGATCCTTAGATTGTGAGATAATACAAATCACCATTCTAGAGGGAGCTTAGATGGTATCAAGTATCATACCGTGACTAGATGATCAAAAAGGTGCCACTCAGGTTTCCCAAAGGGGCGTGTAGAAGAGTACATATCAAGACCAGGATTTAACCATCCATGTAACAGATAGATGGGAACGAGAAAACAAGTTCATCGGTAACAAGATCGAATGAAGGTATGGAGATACCGTAGATAAAATCTTAGGTGAACTAGGTATTGTCGTGGAAATGGCCACGGCAGTTGCTGCAGTAGGCAGCGATTGATTGAATCGGGGGTGAGAGCTGGCGGCCATCTGCGGTGCGAGATGGGGGCGGATGCACATGGGTTTACCCAGGTTCGGCCCCCTGGAGGGTAAAGACCTACTCCTGCTAGATTGGATTAATGGAGAGCGAGTTACAGGGGTGGCGAGCTCGGCGTCTAAGCAGCGAGTCGCCTGAAGGGGTGTATGATGGAACGTGAGTCCTCAAGATACCCTAGGGAGGTTTATATACGAGGCACCTCGCTAGGGTTTACAGTTTACAACCGAATAAGATATGGATTCGGAGGCTTTGACCTAATTCAACTAGGCTTCGAGTATGCTTCTGGGCCTCCAGTCTCCAGTCGCCGGGCCCTCTCTTTAGTCGCATTCCAGTCGCCGTCCTGCAGACCCAATCGCGAGCCCTTTGGCCTGATCGGAACGTCCTGCTAGGCATACCCCATTCGGCATATCCCCATCAGTAGTCCCCGAGGCCATCGTTGATTCAGGCGCAGGTGGTCATTTGGCAGTCGGAGTAGGCGAGTCCAATTTGGACGCCCAGTCAAATCGGCGATGGACTCCACTAAAACCAAGGAAAATTTCCCCTAGGATCCTAGTCGCTGCTCCGGCAAATGCCACAGCTGCCAAGTCATTGCTTCAACGAGCGGACGGGGCTAATTGCCAGCGAGTGGAATGGAGGAGTTGGACCGTCAACCTGGTCAAACTATCCGTTGGATATTCCAACGGTAACTTCGGCGTAATTACCGCAGGTAACGGCTACCCCGAATTTGGCGAGTAGCGCCTCCTTATAAGGGGAGTAACAAATCAGCCTTGCAGATCCTTCCTTGCGTTCTTCATTCTCGTGCATCCATTTCTCCTGTCTTCCTTCGATTTGATCCCTTTCACACCGAGCGACCTCACATCCTTCCTAATGGCGCCTCCAAAGGGTTCATGGGGGAAATCCAAGTGCACCACGGCCCAGCTCAAATCCTTCGAGGACGCTGGAGTCCTCCACAAGGGGAACTGGCGAGTCCCCTCTCCCTCCAAGATCGAGCCAAAGCCGCGGGCCAGCGAGTTCATTTGCTTCCCCAGCCATCTAGAGAGGGGTTTGGGGTTCCCCACCTCACTGTTCTTCTGGCGTTTCTGTGCATATTACGCAATCAAGTCGTCGGATCTTGGTCCGCACAGCATCGAGCAGCTGGCGATCTTCGTCGCCTTCTACGAATGCTATCTTGGTTATAGGCCGTACTTCTCGCTGTGGCTGGAGCTCTTCCATGGCCGCATCAGGCGCGAGGCGTCTGGCGGCTTGATGTTGGCGGCCGGCGGCGTCACGTTCCAATTGAAGCCGAAGGCCACCTTTATCAAACTTCTATTGCCGAAGAAGGCCGCGAGCGAGTGGAAGAAGAGTTGGTTCTACGTGAAAGAATCCACTCCCTCCGGCGAAGTAGCGCTTCCCGAGTTCGTCGCAGAAAGGAGTGAGCCTTGCCGGCTAGCGCTGAAGAAACTCCCTGAAGACTAGAGGATGGCCGTCGCGGAGATGATGGACCAGATCCAGAGGTTGAAGGATCAGGGGCTGTCCTCGATCAACCTCTACAACTGCTGGCTCGGGCGGCGTCTGGTTCCGCTAGCGGCTCAGCCGCATTGGATGTATGAGTACAGCGAGAAACACGATCCCTCCCAGACCAGCAAAGAGTCGTGGGAAATCGAAGACTACAAGGCCGCCCTGAAGAAGATCACCGATGCAGAATTTACAACCACATCGGCCGGGCTCGCCCCGTACACTCCTGTGAAGAATGAAGCCCCCACAGTAAGTTTTCCTTCTAGTCGCAATTTCTGCAACGTAATTCGCAGTCGCATCGTTTGATTTTTTTTGCGGTTGTCCTCAGTTGTTCCAGGTGTTGGAGGGTTGGCTCCCCTCGCTTGACGAAGAGGTCCCCCGGGAGCTCGAAGAGGCCTCCAAAGGAGATTCCTCCAAAAGCGACGAGGAAGAGGAGGAGGTTCCTCCCCCAGCACCTACAGCTTGCAAGACCCGCATGCAGAAGCAGTGCGAGTTCGAGGCGAGTCGCAGCCTTGACGAGCACGAAGGGGGCGACAAAATCGTGCAAGAGCACACGTCTCGGCACACGGCCACACCGGCGAAGCCCACGCGCAAACCGAAGTCGCCAACAAATAAGCTAGCATCGCCGCCCAGGTCGGCGGTGGTGTTTGAGTCAGATGATGACTCCGATGATGATGACGCCCCCGAAACTTCGCACAAGATCTCGGAGGATGCGATTCCGATGAAGGGATTGGAGGACAAGGACACCGAGGCGGCGGTAGAAGTTCCTCTGGCGGTGATTGCGCCAACGGCTTCGAGGGCACCAAGCCAGGAGGCAGCTGAGGCAGCGACATCAAAGTCTCCGCAACCTTCAAGAGCGGTCGCGTCTTCGAAGCCGAAAATTCCGGCGACCGCGGCTTCATCGTCAAGGAAGCCCGCGGTGTCGTGGGCTTCAGATGTCTTCGAGAGAGGTCTCATGCGCAAGCTGGGGACGGAATTAGACAAGCCCGTCCACATCAACACCGGGTTGCGTGTTCTCCCAACCGCCAAGTAAGTTTCGAATTCTCCATTCCAAGTCATGTTCCATTTTTGTGCTATCTCTGTGTTGATTTTGGAGGTTTGGCAGGTCTGGGGTCAAGAAGATCGGTCACCCTTCGATGGCGAAGATTCCGCCGGTCGCCACCACGAGAGAGGGCGACCTCCCCAAGAAGAGGAAGTCTGCTGAAGACGCGGCGACTATGGAGGGCGCGAAGAGGCAGAAAGGCGGTGTCGACGACTTCGTGGCGATTGATAGCGCCAAGGAGAGCGACCTCGCTGCAGTCATCGAAGAGGTGGTGGCTACACGGTCAGAGCTAGCCAAGGGCGCTCCGGCGACGGAAACGTCGGCTCCGGTGACTAGTGCCCCGGCTAGGGCGTCAGCAACGTTCCCACGCTTCATGGAGAAGGGGTTTCCAGGCGTGGCGGACAACCAGTCTCCACAGAGCGCGGAGATCGTTGATGAAGATGTTGGGTCGCGTCGCGGGCGCACTTCCTTCACGGTCCTGTCGACGGACGCCGGAGAGCTTCACAAGATGCTTGGCGCCGCTATTCAGGTACGTCCAGTCCCCGAGTGTCTAGTTACTGAATTTCAGCAGCTAGACACTGAGTTGCTTCTACTCTCCAGTCCCCGAGTTCCTAGTCGCTGAATTTCAGCGGCTAGGAACTGAATTTCTTCTAGTCGCCAATCCCCAAGTTCCTGGTCGCTGATTTTCAGTGGCTAGGAACTGAATATCTGTTTTGGTAAGTGCTGACTTTTGTTAATCTTGCAGGGCTTGCAAAGGGAATCGACCGATCGCTTGGCCGCTAGGGAGCGTATGGAGCAGGATCTGCGCGTGGCACAGGAAGCGAACCGGCGACTCCAAGAGACTGTTGGTAAGTACTTGATTCGTTTTTCGGCTATGAACTGTTGGTGTTCTGGCATGTTGACGACTTTTCTTTTCAGATGGTCTTCCAGCTGCAATTGCCAAGGCCCGTGAAGGGTACGTCCCAGTTGCCGAGCTGGACGTGACGAATGGGCGAATCGCCTCGCTAATTCGGGAGTTGGAGGAGGCGAAAGCAGCCTCGACTTCTTCTGAGGATCGAGCGAAGGCTGCAGTCGCTGCTGCTGAAGAAGAGCGCAAGGCCGCGGACTCGATCATCCTGGGGTTGCAGGACGATCACGCCGCCCTGGAGAAGCACGTCACCGAGAACTGCCGCAAACTTCTTGGTGAGTCTTTGTTCTTTGCTTGTCATGTTTGGCGAGTCCTCGAGTGGGGAAATCCATAGTGTCACTGACGTCTGATGTTGCAGCTGTGATAGGGCAAAGTGACCCGGTGGTGCAGACCTTCAACGCCTCGCAGTGCGTGACTGCCATGGTGAACGCGGCTACTACCTCGGCGTTGTGCGTCCAAGCAGTCCTTCAGGGGATGTCCCCCACCGAGGTTATTCCTGGGGGACTTACGGAAGTGTGGCGCTATCTGGAGGAGGTGCCCGACGTCGTGGAGTGGATGGCACGCTCAGCTTTTAGGCGCGGGGCCACCACGACATTGAGCCTGGGTCTTGCCCACTTCCCAGACGATTTCGACCTCGACAACGTCACCAGCGGCTACCCTTCGACGACTTGTACAGTGGAGATGTTGGAGGTGCTGAAGCTGACCGCCAAGGCCGCCCCCTTTGATGATCGGGTGTTGGCGATGGGGGACCTTCTGCCATACCAGGAGACGGTATTGGCGCCCGATGACCCCGAGCCGGAGCATCGCGACCTAAAGTCGGAGCAACCCTTCCGGTCGGCACTGTCGAAGTCGCTGACGACCTACCCGACGAACCCATGGTAACCTTTCGTTCGTGTCAAGGGTGGTGGGGATGCTTCTTCGTCAGGGCCTGCGAAATAGATAACATCTCTGGGCAGTTTGTAATATATGCCAAGTGGTTACTTTTGTAATATGAACAATATTTTGAGTAAGAGGAGTCAATCAACTCGCAATGCGACCGTGATTGTGTGGTGTGTTTATTGTTGTTTGAGCGAGTCCCCGAGCGCGTCCGCCCTTTAATGGGGTATAACTCAATTGTATACGTATGTGTTTTCTTTTGATTGTCCCTTGCGTCTCCTAAAGGGGCGAGTCCCCGAGCGCGAGTAGGATTGTTTGTAGGCGAGTCCCCGAGCGTAGTACTTAGCCGCTTTGGGCGCGTGCCTGTTGTAAGTTACTAATGTGTTGTTTGTAACGCGCCTCTTCCCCTGGATTGGAGAACCAGTCGCTAGGCAAGTCCAAGGCAGCTCTCTTACTTGGTGTGTTCCCGAGCCGTGTGAGGGTTCCATTTTTGCAGAGTCCCCGTGCGTGGTACTTAATCGTTCGAGTCACTTTGCGCGAGGATGGGAAGGACAGGTCGTTGTGAGAAGCGTATACCAGTCGTCTTGGCCCGGTGGGCCAGTCGAGCTAGGCGACTCCGATGGTGGCTCTAGGTTGGCGTATTCGTGGACGTCCCAAGGACCGAGTATTTTCGGTGCCCTTAGGCCGCACTACTTAGTCGTGCCAGTGGCTTGACCAAGAGTTGACTTCCGTGCGTAGCGTATTGCTAATTGTACGAGTGCGAGTGGCACAAGGATATGGCAAGTAAATACAATTTTGTGAACCGAATGAATTTCATTATATATGTCAGCTGAGTACATGCTGGAGTTCTATGTATAGAACTTTTGGAGGAGGTTTACATTCCATGGCCTCCCGACCTCGAGCTGGTCGTCGCCTCGTATGTCGATGAGGTAGTAGGCGTCATTGCCGAGGACTCGCCCTATGGCGAATGGCCCCTCCCATGGGGGGAGAGCTTGTGCATGCCCTTCTTGTCTTGAGCCAGTCATAGGACCAGGTCGCCCTCCTGGAAGGTGCGAGTCCGGACTCAGCGGCTATGGTAGCGGCAGAGTCCCTGCTGGTAGATGGCGGTGAGGGAGCGAGCCAGGTCACGTGCCTCGTCAATTTGGTCCATGCTGTCTTGGCGGGCGGTCTCGTTTGTCACCTCGACGTAATTGGCGACTCGAGGTAAGTCGTTCTCTAGGTCTATTGGCATTACATCTTCGGCACCGTACACCATGAAGAAGTGTGTGAACCCGGTGGAGCGATTGACGAACGTGCGTATCCCCCATATTACGGAGGGGAGCTCTTCGACCCAGCATCCTGGGGTGCGCTCGAGGGCCACCTGGAGTTGCGGTTTAAGCCCGTGGAGGATGCTCTAGTTGGCGCGTTCTGCTTGGCCGTTCGACTCCGGGTGGGCGACTGAAGCAAGGTCGAGTCGTATGCCGTGCTCTTCGCAGAATTCCACCATGGCCCCCTTGGCGAAGTTGGTGCCGTTGTCTGTTATGATGCTGTGTGGGTAGCCATACTGGTAGATGAGCTCGCGTAATAACTTGGTGTCCGTCTTGCCGTCACACTTTTTGATCGGCTTGGCCTCGACCCATTTGGTGAACTTGTCGACCGCGACCAGGAGATGGGTGAAGCCGGATGGGGCCTTCTTGAACGGGCCTACCATGTCCATGCCTCATACAACGAATGGCCATGTGATGGGGATGGTCTTGAGTGCCGAACCAAGGAGGTGCGTCTGGTTGGCGTACTTCTAGCACCCGACGCATCGTTGGACGATGTTGGTGGCGTCGGCATGCGCGGTGAGCCAGTAGAAGCCATGCCGCATGGCCTTGGTGACCAGCGACTTGGCGCCGGCGTGATGGCCACAGTCGCCAGCATGATGTCCTGGAGGATCTTGCGGCCTTCTTCTGGCTATACGCAGCGCTGGAATACGCCAGTCACGCTGTGTTTGTGGAGCTCGCTGTTGATGATGACGAAGGACTTGCAGCGGTGCACGATCATCCTCGCCTCCGTCTCATTGTTTGGGAGGATCTTGTGCTCGAGGAATGCGACATATGGTGCCGTCCTGTCGCTGGGCTCCACGATCATGGCGACTAGGGCCAGCTTGGGTTGTAGTGGTATCCCGATGTCTATCTCCTTCGGTAGGCAGACCGAAGTTTTGTGGATGATGTCGAGGAAGACGCCCGCGGGTGGCGTTTTCCTAGCCGATCCAATGCGGGAAAGGGCATCTGCCTCCTTGTTCTTTCGCCTGTCGATCCACTCGACGGAGTAGCCGTCGAAGTGTCCTCCCAATTGGTCTACCGCTTGGCGGTACATGATCATTGTTGGAGAGACGGTGTCGCAAGTTCCGGCGACCTGGCCGGCGACTAGATCGGAGTTGCCGTAGCACCGTAGGCGGTTGATGTGCATCTCCTTGGCAGCCCACATGCCATGGAGGAGGGCCTCGTATTCTGCCATGTTGTTGGTGCAGGGCTTGAAGTTGAGGTGGAGCACGTAGCGGAGCTTGTCTCCTTTGGGGGAGGTCAATATGACCCTGGCCCCTGCGCTGTCGGTGTTCTTGGAGCCGTCAAAGTGGAGCGACCAATAGTGGAGGTATGGTAGTTTTTCCGGCTGTTGCGCTTCTTCCCAATCTACGAGGAAATCAGCTAGGGCTTGTGATTTGATCGCTTTGCGGGGCTCGTATTTGATGTTGTGGACGCTGATTTTGACGGCCCACTTGGCGACTCGCCCAGTCACTTCGCGATTGCGTATTATGTCCTGCATAGGTGCGGAGGAGACCACCGTTATTGGGTGCTCCTAGAAATAATGGGGGAGTCGCCGCTAATCTCGGAATACCGCGTACACCAGTTTCTGGTACTACGGGTAGCGCTGTCGTGAGTCTGTCAGGACTTTGCTGATGTAGTAGACAGGGCGCTAGATGGGGCGCTCCTTGCCTGTTGGGGGGATACCCCCGGGTAGGGTCACGCCGGGGTATAAAGGCCGAGTTAGCCGAGGTTCGGCAAGGATAAAGCGGATGCTGGCCGAGTTACCTCAAGGCAGGCCGAATCTCGGGGTAACCCAGACCAGGGGGTGTCCACCTAACTGAGTCTCATCCGACTTAAGTAGTGAGCCGGATAGATGAATCTAACTTGTATGCGGGAACAGGTGTGACCGGATCCTCCACGATCCGGGTCATAGCAAGCTTCTAGCAGAAGGAAGGAATCTCGCTGGTCAAAAGTAACCCCGGTACGCACTACATGAGCAAAGCGGACAGGAGCAGGACCACCGAGACGTGGCCGACAGAGGTGACGACGCCCGTGTCGGCTGACGCAGGCGCCGCAGAGGCGCACGTAGCCTCTGCATAGGTGACGCGGGGGAAAAGCACCCCGATCGGTTTGCTATTTTGGGAGGAGGCATATTCCCTGGAATATGCCTCCACGTATGCCCTAAGTAGAGGCCTAGCCACCCCTATATAAGGAGGGCTAGGGCCTCTGTAGAAGGGGCTAGGCTATTCTGATTGGTTTTAGGTTCTAAGGGTTGATCTCTAGTTGGTCTTGTACGGGTTAACTGTGGGTGAGAGTAATAGAGTTCCTTCTTCCTCCTCTCGCCAATACAGCTCTAGGAGCACTTGTAACCTTGGAAGTGAATCAAATACGAACCTTCTGTGTGCGGAATCACCTCACTATCCCTCCCTGGATTCCCCTAGTGCTATTAGTCCCCACCTTTAGCCTATCCATGGCATCTGCCGTGACACCACCACGACATTGCCCTCCTCTGGCCGTTCGACGACCATCACGACGCTGACGACTCGGGTGGAGGCCGCCACGTAGACGAGCATTGGCTCTTTGTTGATTGGGGCGGCAAGGAGTGGAGCCGCGAGTAGCACTTGTTTGAGTGCTTTGAGTGCATCGTCCGCCTCCGCGTCTCATTGGAACATGGGGTTCTTGTGCATCAGGCGATAGAGAGGCATTGCCTTCTCGCCTAGTCGGGGGATGAAGCGACTGAGAGCCGCGACTTGCCCGGCCAACTTCTGGATGTCGCGCAGGCACTCGGGTTTTCCGAGTCGTGCGATGGTGTCGATCTTTGTGGGGTTGGCTTTGATGCCTCGCTTGGAGACTACGTATCCCAGTGGCTGTCCGATGGGGACACCGAAGGTGCACTTTCCTGGGTTCAGCTTGATGTTGTACCTCCGCAAATTTACGAAGGTTTCGGCCAGGTCGGCGAGCAGGTCGTCCTGGCAGGTGGATTTTACCACCACGTCGTCGATGTAGACGTGAATGTTGCGGCCAATTTGGCTCGCGAGGCACTCCTGCATGCATCTTTGGTATGTGGCGCCGACATTCTTGAGGCCGAACGTCATGGCCATGTAGCAGAAGGCGCCGAATGGCGTGATGAACGCTGTCTTCTCTTCATCCTCGACCGCCATTTTGATCTGGTTGTAACCAGAGTATGCATCGAGGAAGCACAGCGACTCTGATCCCGCGGTTGAGTCGATGATCTGATCAATGCGCGGTAGGATGAACTCCTCCTTCGGGCAGGCGCTGTTGAGGTTGGTGTAGTCGATGCACATTCTCCATGTGTTGTTCTTTTTCAGAACCAGGACTGGGTTTGCCAGCCACTTGGAGTATTTTATTGGTGAATGAAGCATGCGGCCAGCAGGCGTTGCACTTCTTCGGTGATCGCGCGGCAGCGCTCTTCATTGAAGGGCCGCAACGACTGCTTTACCGGTCACACTTTGGGGTCGGCGTGTAGTTTGTGCTCAGCGAGTTCCCTCGGGACACCTGGCATGTCAGAAGGTTTCCATGCGAAGATGTCGCGGTTCTCACGAAGGAACTCGATGAGCGCGCTTTCCTATGCGGGGCTCATGTGCGCCCCAATGGTGACCGTCTGGCTAGAGTCGCCGGGGACGAGCTCGACGGTGCGAGTATGCGTGGTTGCCTCGAACATGGAGTTCGTGGCGGTTGGCTTCTTCAGGATGGTGGGGTCGTCCTTGTTGATGTTGCCCGCGTATTTCGTGAGCTCCTCCGCGTGATCAGTCTCCACGGAGATGACGGCATCGGCGAGCTTAGCGCCTTTGTCCTCGCATTCCACGGCCATATTGGGGTCGCCGTGGACGATGATGATGTCGCTCGGCCCTGGGAGCTTCATCATGTTGTATGCATAGTGGGGGGTCGCCATGAATTTGGCGAATGTTTGGCGTCCCCAGGACGCAGTGATAGGGGCTGCAGAAGTTCACTAGCTCGAACTCGATTCGCTCGGTGCGGTAGTTTGCTGGTGTGCCAAAGGTGACCGATAATGTCACTTTTCCGATCGGGTACGCCTTCGGACCGGGGACGATGCCGTGGAAGGTCGTCAAGGTCAGCTAGATTGCCGATTCCAGGAGCTGGAGCCTTTTGAACGTGTCCAGATACATGATGTTGATGGAGCTCCTGACGTCCATCAATGTCTTGGACAGCCAATAGTTGGCCATTTTGGGCCTGACCACCAGGGCGACTCACCCTGGGTACTCGATCTTTGGAGCGTGGTCCTGGCGACTCCAGGTGATGCTCTACTCGGACCAGTTGAGGAAGCGTGGGATATCGACCTATGTCACCCCATTGATGGCGACTGCGCGGGCGAGCACCTTCCTCTTGCGCTTGGTGCCGAGCCCGGTGAAGGTGTGTAGTGAGTCGGCGATATTGCCGAAACCGCCGGCATTTCCGTTGTCCCGAGGTGGGTTGTTGTTGGGGTCCTCCCTTGCTCGCCTTGCCTTTTCGATCTCTTTAAGAGAGTGGTAGTCCGCGGTGGTGTGGGTGGCGGGTTTCCCCTCCCTGCTATGGTAGATGCAGGGCTGGTTGAGCAGGGCAGCAGGGTCGAATTTCGGCCTCGCCGCGTTATTGGCGTGGTAGTTTCCACTATCGCGGTAATTTCCTCCATCGCGGCGGTAGCTCTTGGGGTCGCATTGGCCGTAGCCGGCGATGGCGACGAAGTCGACTCGCCCATCTGTGCGGTGCTTGCCGGTGATGCGCGTGTTGCTGTAGCGCATGTCGCGCTGTCGCCCGCTGTCGTGGCCGCTGGTGCGGCGTCTTCCTCCCGACTCATCGTCAGAGTCTTGGTTGGGGTCCTCCTCCGCGTAGCGCTTCGCGATTTCGAGGAGGTCAGGGATGTTGTCGAGCGTTCGGTAGACCCGCTTGATCTTGGTGACCAGGGGTTCGTACCGGCACGCGTTCTTGAAGCAATGTATCGCCATGTCCGGGTGGATGCCAGAAGCATTGATCCACAGTTCTTGCCACCTTTGAATCTAGTGGCGGGTCGACTCGCGTTGTCCCTGGATGCACTGCTCAAGGTCTTCGATGGTGGTGGCGTGGGTGTAGGAGCCCTCGAAGTGCCTGACGAAGGCATCCCGCATTTCCTCCTAGGAGTCAATGCTATCGGCGGGGAGGGTGTTGATCCATTGCCGGGTCACACCCTCCATCATCAGGGGAAGGTAGCGAGCGGTGAGAAGGTCGGTGTGGCCGGCGATTCCCATCGCCATGAGGTATGTGTCTAGCCACACTGCTAGATCGTACTTTTCGATCTCCTTGGGCGCCTTGAAGTTGGCGG
This sequence comes from Avena sativa, assembly GCA_916181665.1. Lineage (NCBI taxonomy): Eukaryota > Viridiplantae > Streptophyta > Magnoliopsida > Poales > Poaceae > Avena > Avena sativa. The sequence continues at coordinate 695,091,091 of OV702289.1, forward strand.
GTACTTTTCCCCTCTGATCATGGGCCCGAAGCATTGGGGGCCGACTCGGCTGAGCGATCCCCTGGGTTCGGGGTCGCCACGGTTGCTGAGGGTGTGCCTCAAGTCGTTGGGCTAGCGCGCCCGCCAGGCCTGGTTGTTGACGATGTGCATGCGGGCGTCGATGGTCTGCCCGTTGGCGGTGACCGTGTTGTTCACCGGTCGCGGCTCGTTGTTGGAGAGCGCGGGATTGACAGCCCGTGGCTGCATCACCAGGGGCTGCGGTTGTGGGCATGTCACGGCATTGGCGATGGTGGGGTTGCCGCTTGAGGCCACCCTGCTTGCCGAGGAGCGGGAATACATCCGACCCCGCGGGTCGACCCCCGCGGCTTGTTGCTCGACAGCCCTAGCGAGTAGGGCCTTGGCGTACTGGATCTGCAGCGCGCCTTCTCCCTGGACGTCGAGGTTGGCGACCGCAGTGTCGGCCACGACGACATTGTCCATCGGGGTGAAGTAGAGTGGGAGTCTTTTGGCGTCGCGGGCCTGTGGCGAGATGATGATCCGCAGCTGGTCCGGCGAGGGCGCACGGCCAATGGGTGGTGGAGGGGCTCCGGTTGCTGGTGCACCGGGTGTTGGTCGATTGCTTCCACCTGGTGGTGCATTCTCGCAGTACTCGCACTCGGTCGCGCGTGCGGGGTCGGTTTCGTCGTTGAAGTTGAGGACGCGACCCTGCATGTTGGAGTTCAGGCGGGTCCTGATGCGGCGCTGGTGATAGAGCGATAGCTCCCGCGCTGTTTCCCGCTCGAGGCGGTATCTCTCGCGTTCGGCGAGCTCATTGCGCTGCGCCTCCGCGAGTCGCAGGCGGGCCTCCTCCACCTCTGTGGCCGTGGCGTTCGGCAGGATTGGTGTGGAGAACGGATCTGGCGAGGCGATCGTGCTGCCCGCCATGTAGATCGTGTTGAAGCGATTGGATCTGGCGAGGAAGTCCTCGGGCGACTCCGAGCCGGAATCAGAATCGAAGATCCCGAGGATGGAGGAGTCCTCGAAATCCTCAGGGTTTGAGACCTGTGTGATGGAGTCTTCTCGTGATGCCGTGGTGATAGATCTATTGACCGAGGCAGGGGTCGCGGAGTCGGCATCGTTGTTTAGGGCCTCAACGCTCGCGGCGACGTTGGTCTCGGCCGCGTTGCAAGCGGCCGAGTCGTACTCGGTGACGAGGCTCCTGATGGAGCGGACCTGCTCCTCCGAGAGCAGATCGCGGTGCGACAACGATCCGCTAACGATCACCATCGCTGCTAGGTCGACCGCGCCGGTGAAGCCGACGAAGAGGTTGATGCAGCCGACCGGCATCACCACGCCGTGGGTGATTGGGCGCGACGCCGGGACGTAGCTGCTAGGCAGGATCTGTAAGATCCCGCCGATGGCGATCATGCGGCCAGTGGCGAGCGGCCGATCGATCAGCGAATAGGGCCTCGCCACAGAACTCAGGCCAGTCCGGCTAGGCCCCACGGTGGGCGCCACTGTCGTGGAAATGGCCACGGCAGTCGCTGCAGTAGGAAGCGATTGATTGAATCGCGGGCGAGAGCTGGCGGCCATCTGCGTTGCGAGATGGGAGCGGATGCACATGGGTTTACCCAGGTTCGGCCCCCGGAGGGTAAAGACCTACTCCTGCTAGATTGGATTAATGGAGAGCGAGTTACAGGGGTGGCGAGCTCGGCGTCTAAGCAGCGAGTCGCCAGAAGGGGTGTATGATGGAACGTAAGTCCTTAGGATACCCTAGGGAGGTTTATATACGAGGAACCTCGCTAGGGTTTACAGTTTACAACCGAACAAGATATGGATTCAGAGGCTTTGACCTAATTCAACCGGGCTTCGAGTACGCTTCTGGGCCTCCAGTCTCCAGTCGTCGGGCCTTCTCTTTAGTCGCATTCCAATCGCCGTCCTGCAGACCCACTCGCGAGCCCTTTGGTCCGATCGGAATGTCCTGCTGGGCATACCCCATTCGGCATATCCCCATCAGGTATCAAGTGGCAAAGGGAATGGGAAACCATGTTTACAGTTCAAACGACATTATCATCATGGAATGCACAGGGGTCATTATGGGCATCCCGGTCCCGTTATTGATCATTATGGAGATCATGTCTGTGCCATTCCCGAGCCGTGGGGAAATACACGTAAGGGTATGATGAGCTAGAGATCCTCTGTAAGTTGGAATCACGATATGAAAGAGAAAAGGAAACTGGAAAAGTTCCATGAGAGAACCAAAATCATTCCGGGAAAGTTTCGAAGTCGTTCGGAGGAAATTGAAAGGGAACCGAAAGGTGTTTCGAGTCAAATCAGATTTTGTAATATGTATTTACATGTTAATTAATGTAATTAATATTAAATATAATACTGTATTAAAATCTAATTTGAAAGGGTATTCTACTAATGGGCCCAATTCCTAGGGAAAAAGGGCCCATGAGGGAAAACCGCAAGAGGGAAGGGCCAAGGCCTAGCCGCCACATGGGGCCCACCTGGCCAGCCTAGGGCTACGCGCGGGGTGGTGACCACCCCTGGCCAGCCGGCCCATGGCACCTCCCCCTCTCTCCCTTGTTTAGTCCCACATGGGAGACCCAAAGGGGAGGGCACACCTCCCTCCCCCTATATAAAGGGGTGCCAATGGGTGGGAATAGACACACAATTTGAGATGTTCTCTAAGGCATTTTCTTTAGAGAATCCCTTCCTATCTCTCTCTCTACATAGTTGTCTCCATGCGTTGGCACAGTCCCAAGAAAAGGCTGTTCACGCAAGAGACGGTGCACCTGCAGCACGCCGTTGCGCTGGAGGGTTTCCAAGACGGAGATCTACTTCCGCACTCCCGGCAGGGATCAAGGAGTCAGAGGTCATCATCATACACCATATGTGTACGAAACCGCGAGGGTGCCTCATACGAGGGCATCTTGGGTGTCGTGAGCCGGAGCTGCTGCACGATGAAGAAGGAGCAAGGGGTAACCTGCGAGGAGCTTCATGACCTTGAGGTTGGCTATGGGTTCGACTACTTCAACTATGTTCCCCTCGGAACGTTAACCGTGTACGGTCTACAAGGGTATGTATTCTATACATTCCGGTCGTTACTGCATTACTACATAGATAGATCTTGGGCGTTAGGAAGTTCCAATGTAGGTATTTTTTGTTTTCTGCTATGGAACCCTTCAGTGGTATCAGAGCCGATTTATGTGTAGGAATGTTGTATGTCCAGTACACACAAGTATTGTGCGGGCATTGATCCCTTAGTTGTTACCCTCCAACGTGTACTTGTTTATATCGATGTATTGTTTGATGAAGCGGCCTGGACTGATCTTACGCGTATTCGTACGTGAGACTAGTTCCACGCTCGACATACGGCTTGTCCCGTATAAGTGGCTAGCGTGTGTCTGTCTCTCATTCAATAGTTGATATGGCATTTATAACAGAGGGTCCCGAAAGGGGGTGTAGTAGAGACAACTATTGGATCCATGTTGTGGTTGGAAAGTCCGTAGACTAGAAATGGTGCTATTATGAAAGCCCTAACAACCACGTAAAACTTGCAAAAGATAAAGTAGAGGCATCTAACTTTATTTGCGGGAGGGCTTGAGTTATGATATGGTATTGGTTGTTATGAAGGTAAAGTAGTTTACTTTTCTGTTACTAAGTAGTGTAGTAATAGTCATCGTTGCGATGGACGACCTGTTGGTGGCGTCGTGGACTTGGCGTCAAACCAGGGGCAAGATGGAGATCATGGTGGAGCGCTCGATGGAGATCAAGGCGCAAGAAGAAGGACCATATCATATCAATATACATGTGATGTTGATACCTGTTTTACATCTTATTATATGCTAGTATTAGATAATCAACGGTAGCAAATAAGATAATCCCTAAGTAATTCTAATGATAGTGTTCCCCTTGTGTGTGCACCACCAAGAAAGTTCTCCGTTATGAGACAGGCCATGACGATCGGGTGTTAGACAAATTTGCGTTCGCATACAGTGGGTGTAAGCCATGTTGCACAGTAAATATACACAAGTTAGATTTGGCGAACCTAGCATGTGTAGACATGGCCTCAGAACACAAGAGACCGAAAGGTCGAGCATGAGTCACATGGTTGATGTGATTGACATTGGGGAATGTCTACCTTTGAAACTGCATTGCCGGCCGTGACGATCGGGGGTGGTGTAGCGGATTGGAATTGTGTGATCACTAAAATCGTGCAAGGGATGACAATTTTAGTGGGAGCTCAATTAGGATTAAACTCATATTATAAACTTATTCTAGATGTCTATTTGCATATATCTTAGTAGATCATGGCCTATCCCACTGAGGTCTTTTGTGACCATGGGAAATTTCCTCCTTGATATGGAACTTAGCAAAAAGGTCCAACTTCATAGATTAATACCCACACCTGAGGGATATTCTCATAAAATGTGATCTTCTCTTCTTGATACAATGACCATTAGGAGATAATCCGATGACTCCGCAATGTTTGTGTTTTCAATCTTGTATTATGCGACATCAGGCACATAAAGTATGAGCCATTGGATGAGCTTTTCTCCATCATGGATGAAAACAAAATATTTGGAGAATCACTTAGCAATCTTGCATTAGAGTTGAGAACTCTCAGAAGGGCTTGGTTGCAATGGAGGTCATGGATGAAAAGAATATATGTTAGATATACAAAGTTATAAAGGTAATTCTTGCAAAACTCATTGCAATTTACATAAGTATTGGATACTTGTCCCATTATGTGAAAATAGGATGGTCTGCTTGAGAATTGTTGGAATTCAGGCAATGTGGCTTGATGACGGCAAGCAAAACATTTGATTGCCGACATCACCCCTTTACTCAAAGTTTTATCATTGGGATTAGTGGACTTGAATATAATTTTGTAATCCTTGTTTGTGTGTCTTGCTTTTAGCAAGACGATTTTTCATATGAATAAGTTACAAGCCAGTTGTACTGTTCTTGTGAATAATATCTTTATGGTCACATTACGATTATAAATGAGTTATTCTCATCACTATGTTAATGATAATAGTTTAAACATTTATAAAGGATTAAAATGCTAAAGGATATCCAAAGTTTAATAATGATGTGACACTATTGTTTAAGTCATGATGGTTATTACATGTTCTTCATTCTAAAGATCGGGGTCTTGGATACTTGATCTAGAGACTTTGCAGAACCATGTCCCGCTAGGCAGAATGATTAAAACTCTACATTCTAGTAAACGGTGATATGCGAAGAAATGTTGAACTTTATACATAATGATGTATCATATTTTCAACAAGATAGTGGAAATCATTATTTATACTTCATGTTAAATCTTATACATAGTGATGTACCATATTTTCAACAAATAGTGGAAATCATCATTTCATACTTCATTGTGGATTTAAGTAAATATGAGTATCTACTTAATGAAACATAAGTTTGCAACTGTTTTGAATTGTTCAAAAGATTTCAAAGTGAAGGAGGATATTGAATTAACAAGAATACAAAATTCTCTTCGATTTGATCGACATGACTAAAGCATTTAATTTAATTTTGGCATAAAAGGACTTGTGAAAGATATTTTACAAATTATGACAATTGGACAAATTCAAACTATATTGAAATGTCTAAATATCATAATCATGTTGTATTAGATACATATGGTACAATATCATCTCTTATCGGGGTTATAGTTAACATTTAGAGTTAGAGATCACAATAAGAAAACACTCGTTTGAAATACAAAGGAACATCTAAAATATTCGTGGAAACAACACCATAAGAGTTATGGCACGTTCGAGTTTCTAGATGTTTCGATAGTTGGAAATCGTAGCGAATAAACAAGTATTTGTAGCATATTCTTAGGAAACTATGAATACATATTCCACAAGGGGAAAACCTGACGTTGTCCTAAGTTGATGTGTCTTGATGAAGATACAAGTGGAAGAAAGTAAAAGATTAAAACAAGGTATTTGACCCTACCTCCAGATTGTTGAGTGGTGCAGCGGAATTTGTTTCGTGAAACCAAACTCTACAAATAAGGAGAAACTAATGATAACGATCATAAAGTTTTGATGAATACTTTTACTAAGGAAAGTAGGATTCAATGATATATTCTGCAAGTTTGCAGAATTATATTATTGATTCACTCGTCATGTTATTTAAACAGGACATATCTACGAACTACAAAGAAGCGTGATGGACCTAAGTGCGATAAATGACTAGGAGTCATAAAATCCTATATTAAGTTACATTTGAGATTACAAAGTAATATGTTACTTGATCTTATTAAGTAAAGAAGTTTACTTGATATTTCCGAATGACTTCAAATTCATAAGATGGAAATGAAACTTAATGGAGACGTAAAGCTCGATTTGTCACAAACACTAGAAACAAAGTCTCACTTTATCACCAAACAAATACTTCAATCCATTATGAGATAATAGTATGAATGTCAAAGTTAGGAAGACATTAACGATTTGCAAAGACATAATGATCTGGTAAAACAGAACATGGACATGACGTTATCCATAAGCATGCATGATCAATAAACGCATATGTGATATGGTTTATGATGAGTAAAATGCGAGCTAGATTATTTGTACTCTAGTGCAAGTGGGAGACTGAAGGAGATATTCCCTAGAGGAAAATAATAAAGCGTATTGTTTGATATATCTCTTATTTTCATAATACATTTCATACTATGCTATAACTATATTAATACGAAACATTAATACATGTGTGGTATGTAAACAAACCAAGTCTCTAGTTACCTCTAGCGAACTAGTTCATGGGTCATGAGGATGATCTAGGGTTTCGAGATCATGGACATTTATGCCAATTGACAATGAGGTCATGTCATTAGTTGAATGATGTGATAGACAAATAGCCCAACAAGTTGTATCATAATGAGATCTAGTTACAACGTTCACCATTAATGATAAACTAAGGAAACATCGCAACCTGGTCCTTAGACTGTGAGATAATGTAAATCACCATTCTAGAGGGAGCTTAGATGGTATCAAGTATCATACCATGACTGGATGATCAAAAAGGTGCCACTCAGGTTTCCCAAAGGGGTGTTTAGAATAATACATATCAATACCATGATTTTCCCATCCATTTAACAGATAGATACATTTGTGGTCATCTCGATGACGTTGCATTAACAAATCTTGCAAGCGTGTGACCGGGTCACGGAATGCAACGACATGAGAACGAGAAAACAAGTTCATCGGTAACGAGATCGAATGAAGGTATGGAGATACCGAGGCGGAGGGTGGAGAGTCGTACAATGCATTGGTGGGATGAAGGTGCTAGCTTGGCTGAGATAGGAAGTTTCTATGTGTATGTAGATTTGGTTCTAGTGCCCCCACCCTTTTCGAGATCTGTCAGAATTAGCAAGATGTTCTGGTGTAAACTATAGAGAAATGGAATGAATGAAATGTATCTAAGAATAAAGGAAGCCATGCTCCATCCTGTTTATAAAAAGAACATCACCTCCCTTTTTGGTTAGATACCGCTCCGTTAGGTACTAATGAGATCGAATGAAGGTATGGAGATACCGTAGATCAAATCTCGGGTGAACTAGGTATCAAGTGTCAAAGGGGGTGGGAAACAACGTTTACGGTTCAAACGACATTATCATCGTGGAATGCACAAGGATCACTATGGGCATCTCGGTCCCGCTATTGATCATTGATGGAGATCATGTATGTGCCATTCCCGAGTTGTGGGGAAATACACTTAAGGGTACGATGATCTAGAGATCCTCTATAAGTTGTAATCACCATATGAAAGAGAAAAGGAAACTCGAAAATTTCCGTGAGAGAAGCGAAATCATTCCGGGAAAGTTCCGAAGTAGTTCGGAAGAAATCGAACAGGAACCAAAAGGTGTTTCAGGTCAAATCAGATTTTTGAATATGTATTTACATGTTAATTAATGTAATTAATATTAAATATAATATTAAAATCTAATTTAAAAGGGTATTCTACTAATGGGCCCAATTCCTAGGGAAAAGGGGCCCATGAGGGAAAACCGCAAGAGGGAAGGGCCAAGGGCCAAAGGGGCCAAGTCCTGGCCGCCATATGGGGCCCACCCGGCCAGCCTAGGGCTGTGCTTGGGGTGGGGCCCAACCCTGTCCGGCAGGCCCATGGAGCCCTAAGGGCCCATGGCGCCTCCCCCTCTCTCCCTTGTTTAGTCCCATATGGGAAACCCAAAGGGGAGGGCACACCTTCCTCCTCCTATATAAAGGGGTGCCCATGGGTGGGAATCGACACACAATTTGAGATGTTCTCTAAGTCATATTCCTCCCTCTCTCTCTACATAGTTGTCTCCACACGTTGGCATTGTCCCAAGAAAGGACTGTTCGTGCAAGAGACGACGCACCTGTAGCACGCCGTTGTGCTGCGTGGATTCCAAGACGGAGATCTACTTCCGCACTCCCGACAGGGATCAAGGAGTCGGAGGTCGTCATCATACACCGTATGTGGACGAAACCTCGAGGGTGCCTCGTACGAGGGCATCTTGGATGTCATGAGCTGGAGCTGCTGCACGATGAAGAAGGAGCAATGGGTGACCTGCCAGGAGCTTCGCGACCTTGAGGTTGGCTACGAGCTTGACTACTTCAACCATGTTCCCCTCAGAACGTTAACCGTGTATGGTCTACAAGGGTATGTATTCTAAACACTCCGGTCATTACTACATTACTACATAGATAGATCTTGGGCTTTAGGAAGTTCCAACGTAAGATTTTTTGTTTTCTGCTACGGAACCTGTCGTGGTGGTGTCATGGCAGATGCCATGGATAGGCTAAAGGTGGGGACTAAATGCACTAGGGGAATCCAGGGAGGGATAGTGTGGTGATTCCACACGCAGTAGCTCTGTATTCAATTCACTTCCAAGGTTTACAAGTGCTCCTCGAGCTGTATTGGAGAGAGGAGGAAGAAAGAACTCTCTTACTCTCACCACTAGCTAGCTCTCAGTCACTTGCTAGAAGAACATAACCTCTAAAGACTAACTCTGTAAAACTCAACCCCTTCTACAAAGGCCCTAGCCCTCCTTATATAGGGGTGGCTAGGTCTCCAATTAGGGCATACGTGGAGGCATATTCTAGAGAATATGCCTCTTCCCAAAATAGTAAGCTAACCGGGTCACTTTTCCCCCGCGTCACCCATGCAGAGGCTACGTGAGCCTCTGCGGCGCTCGCGTCAGCCGACATTAGCATCGTCACCTTTGTCGGACACGCCTTGGTGGTCCTGCCTCTGTCCGCTTCGTTCATGCTCTACGTACAAGGGTCACCTTTGACCAGCGAGATACCTTCCTTCTCCTACAAGCTTGATATGACCCGGATCGTACATAGTTGATCCGGCCACACCTGTTCCTGCATACAAGTTAGATTCATCTGTCCGACTTACGACTTAAGTCGGTTGAGACCCAGTTAGGTGAACATCCCCTGGTCCGGGTTACCCCGTGTAATGCCTTGAGGTGACTCAGCCAGCATCCGCTTTGGCCTTGCCGAACCTCGGCTAACTCGGCCTTTATACCCCGGTGTGACCCTACCCGGGGGTATCCCCCCAACATTAGTCCCCGAAGCTGGTGCGGTCTTTGCTGCCTTAGCCGCTAAGGCCATAGCAGGTTCAATTTCACTGAGCTTTGAGTTCCTTTTCCGAGTTACCTCCTTATCTCAGATTCCATGGGTTTACTTTCCCTTGGCACATTCCAAGTTTTCACTTGCTGGCCGGGTTACCACATTCTCATCCAGGACATTCTTCCTTCTCTCGACGCTTCCCCATGTGGTGGCTAATCATTAGTTTGCCTCATTTTAAGGGCCAGCAACAGTAACCACCGCAGTTATTGTCAGGAGTTACTGTGCGCACGTCACATCGTGTCGGCCTCCTCGTTAACTGCATCATGACGTCGCGTCATGGGATCCAATGTGTCCTATGGTCCTTCGTGTGGCTCACTGCTGATTGGTTGATCCGGGTTGTACACGGCCACACCGTGTGGCACACCCGCATAACACGATCCCACTACCCCCTCGAGGGAGTGGTTAAATAGGGGAGGGGCGCGCCCCTTGGGTCTTTTCCCCACTTCCGCGCCCCTCTGCCTCTACTTCTTCTTCTTCTTCTCCCGCGATAGCGCCGCCGCCACCGCGCCTGAGTAGCAGCGCCACCGCTGCATTGCCTCCACGCTCACCAGCGTCGCCGCCGCCTCCGCGCATCTCTTCCGCCATGGGTCGCTGCCAGTCTAGGCCATTACCACCCACCGCCGCTAGCACCAGTGAGGGCAGTGAACTCGAGATGACTGAGGAGGAGCTCGCCGTCGCCGAGCAGGAGATGGAGGAAGATGCTGCGAGCACCGACTGTGGCGCGTGGGCAGGCTCCTAGGTCTGCCAGGCTGACCTGGATTGGCTCTACCGCACCAGGCGCATCCTGGAGGGTGTCACCGCACGCCTCGCTTCCTCCGAGCTTGCCCCCTCACCCAATCCGGGTGAGTATGTGGTGTTCCTTTCTCATTTCCAACGCAGATTTGGTCTCCCAGTCAGTGACTTTTTCCACGACTGGCTAAACACATACGAGCTCCAGCCGCACCATCTTCCGGCTAATGCCATCACTTCTCTCTCCGCCTTTGCCTCCACCATCGAGGGTTACGCTGGACTATGGCCCACGAAGGAGCCCTGGATCCGGTTCTTTGGCCTTCGCCAGAATGTGATTCCGAACATCCAGCTTGACCCGGAGGACAAGAAACTCACGCAGTTCGGTGCTACGTCAATTTCTCCTTGGAGGCTGTCTGTCTTCCCCTGAGTCACTGGGCTGGACTCTTGCAAGGGATGGGCCCAGACTTTTTTCTATGTCCGGAACGACAATACTGAGGATCTGATCCGGCTGCGCCCTTACGCTTCGGGTCCTCCCAATCCGGAATTGTGGGACGTGGTCCCCAAGAAGCCCACCGTCCTGGCGAACCAGGTCAACAAGAGGTTCTAGGAGTTGAAGGATCTCGGACTGTGCAATGAGGATGCCATGATCACGTTTGTCTGCAACCGGATCTCCCCCCTTTAGAAACGCACACATAAAGTCTGTCACATGAGCTGGGGCCGCGACCCCAACCAGACCTCGTCTTTCGAGTTGAGCAACACAGAGATCTACTGCCGGGTCAAGGCCCTCATCACCACCCACAAGGATTTCTCCTCTGAGTGGACGTGGAGAATGGAACATTATTGCCGAGATAGGCTTCCTCCCGTGGTAAGCTTCATGCCGCAAACTTTCTCCGAATTAAATCATATGTCGGTCACTTTTGTATATTTAACTCTGTTGTCTTTTCTTTCCCTTAGCAATTCCTTCAGCAAACTATCGAGGATGGCACTGAGCCCTCCCTCAAATGGGAGCCTGGCCGAGATACCTCTAACAAGGAGGAACCGGATCAGGAGATGTTCCTCCCAATGGCCGACGCGACCAAGCGACCCACCGGTAAACTCTCTTCCATTAGAGATTGGCCCGACGATGAAGATGACTCGGATGTTGAGGTGATGGAAGCATTTGACGTTGTCCCCCTTTCTTATGCTTTTCCGGCATCAGCTAACCCCGGTGGGAAGATCCATGAGGACCCTCCCCTTGCCGTGGGTGATCCTGTTCCGGTCGCGGTGAAGAAGAAAAGGGGAGCCGCATCAACTTCTTCCTCCGGACCTTCTCAGCCAGCCAAAAGGCGAAAGAAGTCCGGGGACAAAACTTCCACCAAGCCTGCAACCAAGGTCCTAGCATGAAGGGATCGGAAGCCCAAGGAGCCCCTGACCTCGGATGAGTAAGCCTCTTTTCCCTTTGCCATTTACTTGTTCTTCTATTGTTATAGTTTCTCATCCGACAATGTTTGATTCGGCAGGGCCGCGGTGGAGGTCCCATAGAGTGGGTCCGGCATTGCCTCCCCGCTCCAACACATCCCTTCTCCCCCTCGTGGCGATGATTCACGCCCGCTGAGCCCAATCCCGGAGGATTCAGCGGCTGCTCCGGGTTCCAGCCCACCTCGTCAAGAGGAGGGCAACCCTGGATCGGGGGAGACTGGCTCTGCCGAGGCAGCGGCCACCACCACTTCGGCTCCGTCGCAACCAGCTACCACCGAGGTTACCTCAGCACCTCTACTGAAGAAGAAACCAGCACCAGCACCAACTCTAGCACCAGTAGCAAAAGCAACAACAGCAGCACCAAGCCCCTCCGCCGTCCAAGTCTTCCCAGTCTCGGCGAGAAAGCACCAAGGCAGCTCCCAAGGGTAAATCTGCTGCAACGACTTCCACTTCTCAGCAGCAACCTAAGGGCAAGAAGGCCCCTGACGCCACCAGGGCAACGTCCATCGAGGCTGGACAGTGCACACTCGTGTCCATGCTTTCGAAGAAAACTCCACCACCGAAGGACGCCCCTGCCGAGCCAGCTGACGCGCAACTTGTTTTGCACACCAGCCCGACCCTTGCCTAGGTTGAGAGGAGGGAGGCGCATGCCAAGGGTTTGGTGGCGCCCCACATGCTCAGCGGCGAACGGTACCCTCCGACCTTGATCGAGTTTGTAAATAACTGGAACAAGGTGGAGTTCATCCACAACGACGATCTCCCGAAGAAGTTCGGTCCCGCCGAGTTTGCTGCTCAAATGAACACAGCCGCTAAGGCAATTAACCTCGCGGGTCAGATGATGGAGGTGCATTACTTCACCTTTTCCTTAGCATGTTGTATATATTAGTGATATAACCATTAGTCCCAGAGCCTCCGGGGGAGTAACTTGTTACTCGGCCGGATGCTCCTTAGAAAACTAACGTAGCTCCTTGATAACTTCGAATATGCACACACCTAGAGCCGGGTTAAGTTCCACCCGGATCTTGTATACTTCGAATATGCACACACCTAGAGCCGGGTTAAGTTCCACTTGGCCCGGATTTTGTACACTTCGAATATGCACACACCTAGAGCCGGGTTAAGTTCCACTTGTCCCGGATTTTGTACACTTCGAATATGCACACACCTAGAGCCGGGTTAAGTTCCACTTGGCCCAGATTTTGTACATTTTGAATATGCACACACCTAGAGCCAGGTTAAGTTCCACTTGGCCCGGATTTTGTACACTTCGAATATGCACACACCTAGAGCCGGGTTAAGTTCCACTTGGCCCGGATTTTGTACACTTCGAATATGCGCACACCTAGAGACGGGTTAAGTTCCACTTGGCCCGGATTTTGTACACTTCGAATATGCACACACCTAGAGCCGGGTTAAGTTCCACTTGGCCCGAATTTTGCACACTTCGAATATGCACACACCTAGAGCCGGGTTAAGTTCCACTTGGCCCGGATTTTGTACACTTCGAATATGCACATACCTAGAGCCGGGTTAAGTTCCACTTGGCCCGGATTTTGTACACTTCGAATATGCACACACCTAGAGCCGGGTTAAGTTCCACTTGGCCCAGATTTTGTACACTTCAAATATGCACAAGGCTAAGCTATATTTTTGTACTCTTTTCAGGTGACCACCAACCGCCGGAGCGCTGTTGGGGGGATAACCCCGGGTAGGGTCACTCCGGGGTATAAGGGCCGAGTTAGCCGAGGGTCGGCAAGGTCTAAGCAGATGCTGGCCGAGTCACCTCAAGGCAGGCCGGATCACGGAGTAACCCGGACCAGGGGGGTCGCCTAACATTGTCTCGTCCGACTTCAGAAGTAAGTCGGAAATACTTGTCTAGCTTATATGCAGGAACAGGTGTGGCCGGATCGACGGTGATCCGGGTCCTCGCTTGGCTTCTAGGAGAAGGAAGGAATCTCTCTGGTCAAAAAAGAAGGTTCGGTGCGTACTGGATGAGCGAATAAAGCAAGGGCAGGACCACCGGATCGTGGCCGACAAGGGTGACGACGCTCACGTCGGCTGACGCGGGCGCCGCAGAGGCTACGTCACTAAAGCAAGTGTGACGCGGGGGAAAAAGCGTCCCTGTCGGGTTACTAATTTGGGAAGGGGCATATTCTTAGGAATATGCCTCGACGTATGCCCTAGGCCAGGACCGAACCACCACTATATAAGGGGGGGTTAGGGTTCTGGTAGAGGGGTTGGGTTTTCTTGGGATACAGAGCAAGGAGAATGCTAGTGGGTTGAGCACTAGAGGATCTAGGGTTCTTGGGCTAGTTGGTAGGCAAGAGTAAGAGAGTTTCTTCTTCCTCCTCTTGTCAATACAGCTCGAGGAGCACTTGTAATCTCGGAGATTGAACATCAATACAAAGCTTCTGTGTAGAGATTCACTCTACTATCCCTCCCTGGATTCCCCTAGCGCATATTAGTCCCCACCTTTAGCCTATCCATGGCATCTGCCGTGACACCACCATGACAGTTGGCGCCCACCGTGGGGCCAGCAGCGCTAGCAGGGGTGAAGATCCGGACGGGAAACATCATCGGCACCGGCGAACGCATCGTCTCCGGCGACAACGCTGGCTGCTTCGGCACGTGCCCCCTTCCGCGCAACGGCATATTCGTCAAGCTCGGTGCGCACAAGGTCTACGTTGTTGTGGACGTGTCTTGGGTTCATCCGCGTCGCGTCATCGATGTAGGAGAACCACCCCTCACTGTGGCTCGCGGGACGCGTATCGCTCGCTCCCCGGACCATGCAGAGGTGATGATGACTACGCCAGGCGCGGGCATGAGCAAGGATCCAACGCCAGACCCGGAGGTAACGCCTAAGGCACCGAGGAAAGCTAGGGGTCCTCCGCTAGAGAGGCCTGAGAACGTGCTGAGGGAAGCTATGGATAGCTTGGCAAACCCGGTGGCAGCAGTGGTAGATCCGGCTCAGGCACAGGCCGAGCTAGAGGAGACCCGGCAAAAGATACTGGAGGGCGCAAAGAAAATAGCAGCGGCTCAGCAGTCGTTGAACATGACGCTGCGTGAGTACGCGAAGGCAAACAAGGTTAATGTAGTAAGGGTAAAAGGGAAAAATCTCATAAGTGAGATGAACAGAGAAGGTGATGATGGACCAGAAGGGTCGGAAAACTATCTGTCTGTGGGGTTGCCGAAGTATAGTACCCCGGCGAAGAACC
Organism: Avena sativa; assembly: GCA_916181665.1. Classification (NCBI taxonomy): domain Eukaryota; kingdom Viridiplantae; phylum Streptophyta; class Magnoliopsida; order Poales; family Poaceae; genus Avena; species Avena sativa. The sequence goes on from OV702289.1 coordinate 695,106,128, forward strand.
TCAGAGCAGCAGATGCCGCGGCGTCCGAGCTAGAGGGTCTGACGGGTGAAGCCCGTCAAAGATAACAAGACCGGGTTAACGAGCTGGTTCGGATCGCGAACAGGCAGAACGAGGAGCTGCTGAGAGGTAACCCGCAGAGAGTTGGAGCTTCTAAGATTGTCCATTCGGCGATGGGTAACCCGGAGAAATCCGCTGGAGCCGCATCGTCGCCTCATGGTGGCCAAAGGAGAGAAGAGGTAGTAACCTCGGCCAGACGGAACAAGCAGATCGTTCCGTACGACCCAACGTGTGCAGGAAAAGAAAAAGAGATGCGGAAAAATGACCATCGACGAAGTGTGAGCCGAGGTGAAGCTGGCCGAGGTAACCACGACCAAGGCAATGCCGGTCAAGGGAATGCTGCCAACGGCAATGCCGGACAGCGAAACTCGGCAGGAGCAGGTCAACCGCAGCAGCGGAATGTACCAAGGCAAGAGAAAAGTGTCGGCCGTGGTATGCATTAGAGAGGAGCACAACGAGAGAAAGACCGATACAATGACGGAGACTCGGAGATGATGAATGTGGGATACGCAAGACCGGACTATCATGTGATAGGGTCGAGATTGGGATGTAGGGATTTGATGCCGGATGACGCCAGGTTAAAGCTGGATCGCCTGTATAGGTTGGAACAGATCGAATGTCAAGGTGCTCCGGGTCCAGCGTGCTTTGGACCCCGGATCATGAAGGAACCACCAGTAGCCAATTTCCAATTACCCAGGGGCACGAAGACGTATGACGGCAGTACAAAGCCGGAGGATTGGCTGATAAACTATGCAACAACTGTGAAAAAACTGGCAACTTGAGATGGGCTGTACGATATGTACCCCAAATGTTGGAAGGTCCGGCTAGGGTATGGCTGAATAATTTGCCACCCGGAAGCATCAATTGCTGGATAGATTTTGAAGAAATGTTTATCAGCAACTTCTCAAGTACATATCAGAGACCGAATAGACCGTAGACCCTGGCAATGTGCAAGCAGAGATCTAACGAAACGGACCGTGAATTCTTGACCCGGTGGTGTACCGTGAGAAACTCGTGTGAGGGAGTCATAGAGTCACAGGCTATAGCATGGTTCACTCAAGGGTGCAGATATGGCAGCGAGTTGTGGATGAAATTGCAAAGGAAAATGCCAGTCACGCTGGCAGAGATGATCCGGATTGCGGATTCTTACGCTTTGGGTGATCCAACTCAACCTAGCATCACGTCGAACGAGTCCAATGAGGAGTACTATCCGAGGGACGGAGCCGGGTCATCCCGGAGGAACGATTACAGGGGAAAAAGGAGAGACGATAGACCGGTCCATCGGTATGGTTCGCAACAAGTTGCAGCCGTGAATCAAGATCAGCTCGGAGCAGGGAGCAACCAACGCCAAAAAACGGGAGGGTAGTGGACTCCTCGAAACGATGGCAAGAAAACGTGGACTCCAGAGCAGAAGAAGCAATGGCAAGAAAAGAAAGATCGTCCGAGGTATACCTATGAGTCAATGTTGGACCGTCCGTGTAAATTTCACATGCCAAATCCGAACAGCCCGGCAGGTCACACAACGAGGCAATGTGAGTGGATGCGCAAGATAGAACAAGGTGGTTCGGGGAATGCTCAGGCACCCCGGAATGATCAACCTCGGCAGGAGTTACCCCGGCAGCAGCTGCTCTCCGGAGCAAACACGCAACAACTGATGTTGCCTCCTCCTCCGCCGAGGTATGACAACAGTGAGAGAAGGGATGCAGTGCATCAGGTGGAAAACCAGCAACAACCGGATCCGAGGTACTCCGGAAACGAGGGAAGGAATGAGTACAGGGAACATCACCAGAGCTATTGTGTGTTCACAACAGAGGAAACAGATAGGAAGAGCTTGCAGCACCGACATATGGAGGTTAACGCGGTTATGCCTGCAGTGACGAGGTACATGTCTTGGTCGGACCAGGAAATTACCTGGAGCGTCAAAGATCATACCAAGCTTATGCCAAGTCCGGGCTCGTATGCACTAGTGTTAGATCCGACGTTCATTGGACCAAACATTAATGTGAGGTTCTCCAAGGTACTAATCGACAATGGCAGTAGCATTAACATCATGTATGCGGATACGATGCGCAAGTTGGGCATCTCGGAGAACATGCTCCAGGCTACAAGAACAACTTTCCATGGTATCGTACCAGGCATATCCTGTGAGCCCATAGGCAAAGTCCGGGTCGATGTGCTATTCGGTACGAGGGATAACTGCCGAACTAAGAATCTGGAGTTTGAGGTGGTGAACTTGGAGAGCGCATATCATGCATTACTCGGGAGACCAGCACTGAGCAAATTCATGGCAAGTTGCCACGTTAGTTATCTGAAAATGAAGTTACTCGGGCCAAATGGAGCAATTACTATCGCTAGGGATTTCCGACGTTCTATTGAGTGCGCCTCAGTCGGGTCCAACCTAGCCGAGTCACTCATGATTGTGCAAGAGAAAAGAAAAATCCAAGAGGTGGCGGCATTAGCTCAGTCCACGCAGCAGTATATGTCGGCGTTAAGCAACCCGCATGGAAGCGTTTCATTTCAAGCCGCGAAGGACACCAAGAAGATTCCAGTGGATAACCTGTTTCCGGAGCGTACCGTAACAATTGGTGCCGGGTTAACTGACAAATAGGAAAGCGAGCTCGTCAACTTCCTCCATGAGAATCGGGATATTTTTGCTTGGTCCACATAGGACTTGCAAGGTGTTCCGAGGGAGTTAGCCGAGCACTCTTTGAACGTAAGACCCGGATCAAGGCCGGTGAAGCAGCCTCTCCGACGCTTCGCCGAGGATAGGAGAAAGGTCATTGGTGACGAGATAGCTCGGTTGCTAGCAGCAGGATTTATCATGGAAGTGCTGTATCCGGATTGGCTCTCTAATCCGGTGCTGGTAGAAAAGAAGAAGGATGATCCGAACGTGGCAGTGGTTTGGCGTATGTGTATCGATTACACGAACCTGAACAAGGCGTGTCCAAAAGATCCATTTCCACTGCCGAGGATAGAATAGGTCATCGACTCTACCGCGGGATGTGAACTGTTGTCATTCATTGATGCTTATTCTGGTTTCCACCAGATACCTCTGAACCCGGATGATCAAATAAAAACTGCCTTTAATACCCCGTACGGGGCTTATTGCTATCGCACTATGCCGTTTGGTTTACGAAACGCAGGAGCAACGTACCAAAGATGTATGCAAAAATGTTTGCACGATCAAATAGGTCAAAATGTACAAGTATACGTGGATGATGTGGTTATTAAGACCAAGGAAAGCGCAACGCTCCTTGACGACATAAGGCAAACATTCGCGAACTTGAGGAGATTCCGGATGAAGCTTAACCCGGAGAAATGTACCTTCGGTGTCCTGGCTGGGAAATTACTCGGATTTCTCGTCTCCAGCCGAGGTATCGAGGTTAATCCAACTAAGATCCGAGCCATCGAACGAATGGAGCTGCCGAAGTGTCTCAACGACGTCCAAAAGTTCACTGGATGCCTGGCGTCGTTGAGTCGATTTGTATGTCGGTTAGGGGAAAAGGCACTGCCTCTCTACCAACTCATGAAAAAATCAGATAAATTCGTTTGGACGCCGCAGGCCGATGAAGCTTTTGCCCACTTGAAAAAGATGTTGGCCACTGCACCAGTGTTAGCTTCTCCACTATCGAAGGAGCCAATGTTGCTCTACATAGTCGCAACCAACCGAGTTGTAAGTGCAGTGATTATAGTGGAGAGAGATGAAGAGGGTAAGTCGGTGCAGAGGCCAGTGTATTACTTAAGCGAGGTATTGTCTGCCTCAAAACAGAACTACCCGCATTTTCAAAAGGTGGCATACGGAGTTTATATGGCGGCAAAGAAGTTAAAGCACTACTTTGAGGAGCATCCCATCAAAGTGATATGCGAAGCCCCCATATCCGAGATAATGGGTAACAAATATGCGAATGGCAGAATTGCGAAATGGGAAATTGAGCTAGCACCTTACGCACCCCAGTATGATAGGGAGAGAAGCGATCAAGTCCCAGGCTATGGTAGACTTTTTCGTGGATTGGGCCGAGGTACAATACGAACCGCCGCCACCAGATCCGAACTACTGGAGGATGCACTTTGACGGATCGAAAACCAAAACCAGATTAGGTGCCGGGGTTGTGCTTACCTCGCCAAAGAAGGATCAGCTCAAGTACGTATTGCAGATCCATTTCGTGGCATCGAACAATGTCGCTGAGTACGAGGCTCTTGTGCATGGTCTCAAAGTGGCGAAGGAGATTTGCACATGTCGGATAATATGCTTTGGCGACTCGGATCTAGTAATACAGCAAGTGTCCAGAGTGTGGGACACCCTGGATCCAAACATGGCGCTATACAGATTTCATGTGCAGAAAATCTCGGGTTACTTTGAGGGATGCGAATTTCACTATGTACCTCGCGTGGAAAACGAAGCTGCCGACATGCTGTCGAAGCTCGGATCGACCCGACAGGCAATTCCACCGGGTGTCGCATTGGAGCACCTCAGAAAACCATCTATCAGGCCGTCCCCAGGAACCGATTCAATCTATGTCCCGGAAAACACGGAATCCGGAGCTGAGCCCATGGACATTGACATGGGAGGTAGCACGCCGAGCCCGGGGACTGCCTCGGCAAACCCGGGGACTACCTCTCTAGATCCGGGGACTGTTCAGTGTGATCCAGCTGAAGTTATGCCGGTGGATCGAATGGAAATTGATGAGGAGATGTTCCCTGCGCGAGCAGTACCAGCTTGGGCACTGCCTATATACCAGTTCTTGAAAGATGGAATGTTACCCACTGAGGAAGTGCTAGCCAGGCAAACTCAGAGGAGAGCAAAAGCTTACACAATCATCAATTCCGAGATGTACAAACGGAGTGTAACCAATGTCCTCCAGCGGTGTGTTGACCCGGAAGAAGGACTTGACATCCTCCGAGACATACACCAAGGAGAATGCGGGCATCATGCCTCATCCCAGGCCTTAGTGGCAAAGGCGTTCCGGCATGGGTTCTACTGGCCAAGTGCCTTGGAGCAAGCAGAAGATCTGGTGAGAAAATGCAATGGTTGCCAAAGGTACGCCACCAAGACACATATGCCTATGTCGGAACTTAAAACCATACCAATTACATGGCCGTTTGCTGTGTGGTGCTTGGATATGGTTGGCCCGTTCAAACCAGCAAAACGAAACATGACGCACATTCTGGTCATGGTGGACAAGTTTACAAAATGGATCGAAGTGAAGCCTATAAGAAAATGTGATGGAGCTACGGCCATGACATTTCTCAAAGACATCTTCTTGAGATACGGTTATCCACACAGCATTATAACTGATAACGGCACAAATTTTGCTGAAGGAGCATTTGCACGATTCTGCCGAGATAAGAAAATCCGACTCGACGTAGCCTCGGTAGCTCACCCCGCATCGAACGGACAAGTGGAAAGATCCAACGGATTAGTGCTATCCGGGATAAAACCCCGACTCATTGAGCCGCTGCAAAGATCAACGGGGTGCTGGATAGAAGAACTACCAGCGGTATTGTGGAGTTTAAGAACAACTCCGAATCGATCAACAGGCTACACGCCGTTCTTTCTGGTATATGGGGCAGAAGCTGTATTACCAGCCGACATAGAGCATGATTCGCCTAGGGTCACCCAATACACAGAAGCCGAAGTGCAAGAAGCCCGGCAAAATGACGTTGATCTGCTGGAAGAAGCGAGAGAACTGGCACTGTCCAGATCCGCCATATATCAGCAAAATCTCCGACGCTATCATAGCCGGAAAGTGTGCCCACGAGTCTTCCGGGAAGGCGATCTGGTGCTCCGGTTGGTACAGCGTACCACTGGCATGCATAAATTATCCCCCCCATGGGAAGGACCATTTATTGTGAGCAAAGCATTGCACAATGACTCTTATTATCTCATAGATGCAAAGCCACAGGAAAAGAACAAGGCGGACAGGTCCGGAGAGGAATCGAAGCAACCATGGAATGTAGCACTACTTCGTCCCTTCTACACTTAGCTAAAGAGTGTATGTATCCGAGTCCTCTCATATGTCGGTATGTATGTCGGCAATGAGCTTATCAATGAAATAGCGGAGCCTCGAGCAGTAACTCGGGGACTGCCTTAATAAATAATTGTTGTTACTTTGTATGCGTTAGCTGGAATGACTCATTTTGCTTAACCCGGATTAGTAATGTGTGACCACCAAAAACCCATACCTTCGACTTGCTGCTGTCCAACAAGAATTGGCTTCATGGCAAGCAAGGGAACAAGTTTGGAATTGCGTAGCACATGAAAAACTACTAAGGAAACGATCCTTTTCCAGCTACCGTTTGTTTTTTCGGACTAACCCCGTATTTACTTTCAAGCTATTATGTTGAATTATTTTGAGCCAAGCCTCAAAGTTTCTCAGTATTGTTAAAACGATTCTTGAGGCTCGGATTCGTAAGTCGTAAAACCGAATCAAGGTAGACACGGATCGAGCCGGAGAATTGGACGAACAAGAAAATGAAACTCGGGGACTACGCCCAAGTTAATCCGGCATACAAGCATAGTAGCAAAATATCATGTATTCAACATACAATTTCACCCGGCATACCGGGGATCTGATAAATTTTCAAGTTTTTTCAACTAAGGAGCGACAGGAGGAGGAAGTTCAGCGTCATCATCACTGTCTTCAATATCTGAAGCAGCATCTTCTCCATCATCGCCCGACCCATCCTCCACGTTCTCCATCTGCTCCTCCTCGCCGGATTCTAGAAAGCTCGGCCCCTCAACCCAGTCATGGACTGGAGAATATTCGACGAGGCTGTAGGTGCAAGCCTGGCGCCGAGCTACCCACTCCGGATCATCGGTCCATTTGGATCCGGTGCGCCGACGGGTGAGGAGGCTCAGATCGATCTTCTCGTACCATGAAAGGATATGATGGAGGAGGGTATCTGCTGCGGCACGCCCGGCGGATTCTCTCCAGAGGTCAAGCTGAGTCTCAACCTCCATCAGTTTTTCGGCAAGGAGCGTGATCCTTTCCGGAGCGCTCTCGCTTGGCCAGAATGTGTTGTAGATCCGGACCGCAACGTCGAGGAGATCTTTCCCATAGTTCTTAATAGTTTCCACCCGGGCTGACACGCTGACCAACAGGTCCTCCATGTCTAAGGGGATGCTCTCACCATCAGGAGCGATGGGAGTACCCCTCTCTTGGCGGAATTTGGCAACGGCAACACTGGCGATGGCAGTACCCTCCGGAAATGATCTGAAAACAAGGAAAGGGAAGATGCTGAAGCAAAGGCGTATGAGCTAACCCGAAAAAACTATGTCAGATAAGGGGAAGAAACTTACGTGAGATATGGCGATGGATCCGGGTCAACTCCTTGATACAACTGTCGCGTCTCTGGCGAAGTTGTTCAAGCTCAGCGAGCGCCGACCCAAGCTGGACCTCGGATTCCTTAAGCAGGTCCTCGTCCTTGGAGATCTGGAGGGTAAAGCGCTCACACTCTTCGGTGAAGTTCTGGCCAACTTTTTGGAGCTCGGTTTTGTGTTGGGCCTTCATCTTCTCCATCTCGGCCTTGAGTTTAGGTATTTCGTCGTCCTTGGTCCGGAGGAGGGCAAGCTCATCATTCTTCTTCTTTAGCTCGGCTTGATGCTGTCCTGCTTGTTCGAGAAAATGCAGCATCATATCAGGCATTCGCACACTATCCTCAAGCGATGCTGAAATAGTATGTTGACCCGGCAAAGCCGAGGAGTGAATGTTTGCCGGGCCAAGGAGAAGAAGAAATGGAAAACACAATAAGGTTGGGCGAAAGAGGACATACCTCGGATTTCCTCCAAGTTCTTCCGCATAATCTTGTTTTCAGCCTCCACCCCAGCTACAAAAAACCGAATAAGGAGGTTAGTCGAAACAAATGAAACGGAGAGGTGTTAAGAGAGGAAATTACCCCTCTTTTCATGCTCCGCGCCAAGTGCAACATGTTTTGCGCGCAAGATCTTGTGGGTATCAAGCAGGCGCTGAAACTCGGCGCTCTGGCGATTGGTAGTTACCTGACAAAGGTACAGGCGTGTAAAATTAGTTCGTTGCATATTTGAAGTATACAAGATCCGGGCCAAGCGGAACTTAATCCGTCTCTAGGTGTGTGCATATTCGAAGTGTACAAGATCCGGGCCAAGCGGAACTTAACCCGGCTCTAGGTGTGTGCATATTCGAAGTGTACAAGATTCGGGCCAAGCGGAACTTAACCCGGCTCTAGGTGTGTGCATATTCGAAGTATACGAAATCCGGGCCAAGCGGAACTTAACCCGGCTCTAGGTGTGTGCATATTCGAAGTGTACAAGATCCGGGCCAAGCGGAACTTAACCCGGCTCTAGGTGTGTGCATATTCGAAGTATACGAAATCCAGGCCAAGCGGAACTTAACCCGGCTCTAGGTGTGTGCATATTCGAAGTATACGAAATCCGGGCCAAGCGGAACTTAACCCGGCTCTAGGTGTGTGCATATTCGAAGTATAAGAGATTCGGGCCAAGCGGAACTTAACCCGGCTCTAGGTGTGTGCATAGTTGAAGTTTACATGCAGCTACGTTGATCTTCTAGTGAGCATCCGGCCGAGTAACAAGTTACTCCGCCGGAGGCTCGGGGACTAATGATTATTATCTACAGGATGTAAAGAAGAAACGACGTACCTCCATCATACGCCCAACGAGGTTAATGGCCTTGGCGGCGGTATTCATCTGAGCGGAAAATTCAGTTGGGCCGAACTTTTCCGGGAGATCGTCGTTGTAGACGAACTCCGCCTTATTCCAGTTCATGACAAACTCGATGAGGCTCGGAGGGTACCGTTCGCCAGTGGGCATGTGAGGTGCCACCAAGCCCTTTGCGTGAGCTTCTTTCCTTTCAATCAGGGCAAGAGCTGGGCTAGTGTGAAGAACCATCTGCTGCGAATCGGCTGGCTCAGCAGGAGGATCCGTCGCTGCTGGTGACTTCTTTGGAAGCATTGACGACAAGGTTCGCTGCCCGGCCTCGACGGAGGTGGACTTGCCTTTGGCTTGCTGGGAGGATGTCACCACAGTGGATTTGCCCTTGGAAGCCGCTGGAGTGGTTCCTCGCCGAGCTTGGGATGACTCGGACGAGGCAGACGAACTTGGCACGGGAGCTTTGGTGGCTGGTGCTGGAGCTGCTGTTGGTTTCTTTGGAGCCGGGACATGTGCTGGTTCGGTGGCTGGTTCCGGAGCCGCTGTTGGTGCCGGAGTTGTGGTAGACTTGGTGGTTGCTGGTTGCGGCAATGCCAAAGTGACGGACGTCGTTGCCTCGACCGATCCGACCCCTCCCGATCCGAGGTCACGTTCCTCTGAAGGAGGTACTGCGGAACCCGGAGCGGCCGCAGAGCCCTCCGGAATAGGGCTCAGCGGGCGTGACTCGTTGTCACGAGGAGGGGAAGGACCGGACCGAAGGGGAGAGGAGATGCTCGATCCGCTCTGAGGGACCTCCACAGGAGCCCTGCAAAAGAAAATAATGTCAGGAGTGAAATTACCCCGATGCAGGGAGAAGTGTGTTGCGCAGTGAAAAATGACTTACGCATCCGAGGTCTCGGCCTTCTTAGGTTTCCGGGCCCTCCGTGCCGGGGCTTTGCCTGCCCGTTTGGAGGCAGTCTTGTCTCCGGCCTTCTTTTGCCTTTTGGTAGGCTGAGAAGGTTCGGAAGAAGAACTTGACGCGGATTCGTGCTTCTTCTTCGACACCACCGGAACAGGCTCGCCCGTGGCAAGTGGAGAATCCTCGTGGATGTGCCCACCGGGGTTAGCTGATGCCGGGAAGGCAAAAGAAAGAGGGACAGCCTCAACGGGTTCAATCACGTCGATATCTGAGTCATCCTCATCGTCGGGCCAATCTCAAAGAGAAGAGAATTTACCGCTGGGTCGTTTGGTGGCGTCGGTTGTGGGGAGGAACATCTCTTGGTCCGGCTCCTCCTCATCCGGGATTTCTCGGTCCGGGGCCCACTTAAGGGTCGGATCAGTACCATCCTCGAGGGTTTGCTGGAGAAACAGCTGAGAAAAAAGCACAAGAAGCAGAGTGAAAAATACAATAAGAACCGACACGTAATTGATCCGAAATAAGTTTACTCCGTGAAGCTTACCGCGGGAGGGAGCCTGTCATGGCAGTAATGCTCGATTCCCCACGTCCATTCGGCGGAAAAATCCTTATGGGTGGTGAAAAGAGCCTTGACCCGGCGGAAGATCTCCGTATTGCTCAACTCGAACGAGGAGGTTCGGTTGGGGTCACGTCTGAAGCTCATATGGCACAACTTGTGAGTGCGCCGCTGGAGGGGAGAGATTCGGTTGCGCACGAATGTGATCATGGCATCCTCGTTGCACAATCCGAGCTTCTTCAGCCCCGCAAACCTTTTGTTGACTTGGTTGGCCAGAGCTGTAGGTTTTTTGGCAACCTCCTCCCAGAAATTCGTGTCCGGGGGATCCGGAGCGTAGGGCAACAACCGGATCAAGTCTTCGGTGCCTTCGTTCCGGACGTAGAAGAAGGTCCGGGCCCATCATTTGCAGGAGTCAAGCCCGGTGACCCGGGGAAAGATTGAATACCTTCGAGGCGAGATCGAGGCAGCTCCGAACTGAGTGAGCTGCTTGTCCTCCGACTCGACGTGGATGCTGGGGATGACGTTGCGACGGAGGCCGAAGAACCATATCCACAGCTCCTTCGTGGGCCATAGTCCGGTGTATCCCTCGATCAAAGAGACGAAAGCGGACAGAGAGATGATGGTGTTCGCCAGGAGATGATGTGGTTGCAGGTGATAGGTACGGACCCAGTTCCGGAAGAAATCACTCACTAGAAGACCAAATCCCCGTTGGAAATGGGATAGGAAAACAACGAACTCACCCGGATTGGGTGAGGGGGCCAATTCCGAGGAGGGGAGACGAGCGGCGACGCCGGCGGGAATACGCCGGGTCCGGTAGAGCCAGTCGATGTCGTCCTGGCAGACCCACGAACCGGCCCACGCGCCGCGGTCCGCCGCGCCGGCATCCTCCTCCATCTCCTGCTCGACGATGATGAGATCCTCCTCCGTCATCTCGAATCCGCTATCCTCGCTGGAGCTGGCGGTGGCGGGGCTCTGCGGTCTAGATTGACGAGGACCCGTGGCTAAGCAGTGATGCAGCGGTGGCTGTGGTGCGGAGGCACGGAGAAGGTGCGGCGGCGGCGCTGCTGCAACGGGCACTGGCGGCGGCGCAGTCGCGAGGAAGAAGAAGAGGAACGGGCGATGGGGCGCGGAGATGGAAAAGTGCTAAGGGGCGCGCCCCTCCCCTATTTAACTGCCCCCAGTAATCAACAAGTGGGATCGCGCTGTGCTGGAGAGCCACGCGTTGTGGCCGTGTATCACCGGCATTAGCCAATCAGAGAGAAGCCACAGCGGAGGCCATAGAGTAAATATGATCCCATGACACGACATGCAGTTGCGGTAAACGAGGAGACAGGCGTGACGTAACCAACACACAGTAATCACTGACAGTTACTGCGACAGTTATAGTGCAGGCCCTTAGAATGAGGCAACGCAATGATTAACCCTTACGTGGGTTGGCGTATGAGAGAAGGAAGCAAGGCCCGGATCCGAGCCTTCATGGTAACCCGGCCGACAAGTGAGAACTTGAAATGTGCAGAGGGAAAGTAAAACCATAGGATCCGAGCTACAATGGTAACCAGGCCGGCAAGTGAAAACTTGGAACGTGCGAAGGGAACGTAAATCCATACAATCCGAGACAAGAAGTTAACCCGGAACTAGACGTCCGAGGCTCGAATACGAATGAACCTGATGTGGCCTTGACGACCAAGGCCGCTAAGGCCGCACCAGCTTCGGGGACTAATGTTGGGGGGATAACCCCGGGTAGGGTCACTCCGGGGTATAAGGGCCGAGTTAGCCGAGGGTCGGCAAGGTCTAAGCGGATGCTGGCCGAGTCACCTCAAGGCAGGCCGGATCACGGAGTAACCCGGACCAGGGGGTCGCCTAACATTGTCTCGTCCGACTTAAGAAGTAAGTCGGAAATACTTGTCTAGCTTATATGCAGGAATAGGTGTAGCCGGATCGACCGTGATCCGGGTCCTCGCTTGGCTTCTAGGAGAAGGAAGGAATCTCTCTGGTCAAAAAAGAAGGTCCGGTGCGTACTGGATGAGCGAATAAAGCAAGGGCAGGACCACCGGATCATGGCCGACAAGGGTGACGACGCTCACGTCGGCTGACGCGGGCGCCGCAGAGGCTACATCACTAAAGCAAGTGTGACGCGGGGGAAAAAGCGTCCCTGTCGGGTTACTAATTTGGGAGGGGGCATATTCTTAGGAATATGCCTCCACATATGCCCTAGGCCAGGACTGAACCACCACTATATAAGGGGGGGTTAGGGTTCTGGTAGAGGGGTTGGGTTTTCTTGGGATACAGAGCAAGGAGAATTCTAGTGGGTTGAGCACTAGAGGATCTAGGGTTCTTGGGCTAGTTTGTATGCAAGAGTAAGAGAATTTCTTCTTCCTCCTCTTGTTAATACAGCTCGAGGAGCACTTGTAATCTTGGAGATTGAACATCAGTACAAAGCTTCTGTGTAGAGATTCACTCTACTATCCCTCCCTGGATTCCCCTAGCGCATATTAGTCCCCACCTTTAGCCTATCCATGGCATCTGCCGTGACACCACCACGACAAGCGCCGAGTTTCAACGTCTCCTGGACACTCACAAAATGCTGCGCGCAAAGCATAATGCACTTCTTGCTGAACACGAGAAAAGGGGTAAGTTCTCTTCTTGACATTTTCCTGTTTTCCTTCATCTTTTTCTGCCGAACTAACCCATCATTCAGTTTTCGCAGCTGGGGTGGAAGCTGAGAATACCATAATGAGGAAGAAGCTTGACAAGATCAAGGGTAAGTTACTTTTGTGCGACCTTGCTCTGCTTTCTATCTCCTTTTCTCCTTGGCTCGGCAAACATTCATACCTCGGCTTTGCCGGGTTAATAAACTATTTCAGTATCACTAGAAGATACTGTGCCCGTGCCTGATATGATGCTGCATTTTCTCGAACAAGCAGGGCAGCATAAGGCCGAGCTCAAAAAGAAAGATGATGAACTTGCCCACCTCCAAACCAAGGATGATGAAATTGCCAAGCTCAAGGCAGATATGAAGAAGTTGAAAGCGCAACACCAGCCCGAGCTTCAAAAGGCTGACCAGGACTTCACTGAAGAGCGCGAGCGCCTCAACCTCCAGATCACCAAGGACCGAGAACTTCTCCAGGAGGCCGACATCAAACTTGAGTCGGCGAATACTGAACTTGTGTAGCTTCGCAAAAGGCGTGATGACTATACCAAGGAGTTGACCCGGATCCATAGCCATATTTCACGTAAGTTCCTTTCCCTCATCCGGCATATTTCTCCGGGTTACTTCACATGTCTTCTCTTTACCTGCTTCTCCTGTCTTGTTTTCAGGCAAATTTCCAGAGGGCAATGCCATTGCGAGCACCGCTGTTGCTAAGTTCCGCCGAGAGAGGGGTACCCCCATTGCTCCTGACGCTGAAGAGATTCCTTATGATATGGAGGACCTGTTGGTCAGCGTGTATTCTCGCGTGGGAATCGTGAAGAACTATGGCAAGGATATCCTTGACGTGGCAGTCTGAATCTTCAACACCTTTTGGCCTGCAGAAGACACTCCGGAGGGGACCGCAGTTCTTGTTGATAAGTTGATGGAATGCGAGACCCAGCTCGACCTTTGGAGGGAATCCGCTGGACGTGCCAGAGCTGAGACCATTCTCCACTACGTGCTTACGTGGTACAAGAAGATCGACCTCAACCTCCTAGCGCGCATGCGTACCGGATCCAAATGGACCAGTGACCCGGAGTGGATAGCTCGGCGAAAGGCTTGCCCCCATAGCCTCATCGAATATGCCCCCATTCATGAATGGAATGAGGGTCCAAGCTTCCTTGGTGGCGCGGATGATGAAAACGCTAAAAACGTTGAAGATGGCTCGGATGAGGACGAAGAGGACGATGCCTCGGACATCGAAGACAGCGAAGATGATGCCGAACTTCCTCCTCCTGCTGCTCCTTGAGTGAAAAAACTTTAAAGTTTATCAGATCCCCGGTATGCCAGGTGGAATTGTATCAAGTACACAAGTGTTATTTTGCTACTAAGTTTTTATGCCGGATTAACTTGGGCGTAGTCCCCGAGTTTCATTTTCTTGTTCATCCAATCTTTTGGCTCGTCTCGTGTCTACCTTGATTCAGTTTTACGACTTACGAATCCAAGCTTCAAAAATTGTCTTAACAATACTTGGAAACTTTACGCTTAGCTCAAAATAATTCAGCATAATAATTCGAAATTAAGCACAAGGTTAGTCCGAAAAACAAACATCGGCTCGATTAAATTCCTTTCCTTAGTCGTTTTTCACGTGCTACGCAATTCCAAACTTGTTCTCTTGCTTGCCATGAAGCCAATTCTTGTTGGACAGCAGCAAGTCGAAGAGTTGGGTTCTTGGTGCTCACACATTACTAGTCCGGCCTAAGTAGAACAACTTACACCAACCGACGTATAAACAATAAATACAGAAGACAATAATCATTATTAAGGCAGTCTCCGAGTTACTGCTCGAGGTGCCAACATTTCATTGATAAGCTCATTTCGGGCATACATACCGACATATGAGAGACTCAGATACATACACTTCTCTGCTAAGTGTAGAAAGGACGAAGTAGAGCTACATTCCATGGACGCTTAGATTCCTCGCCGGACCTGTCCGCCTTGTTCTTTTCCTATGGTTTTGCATCAATAAGATAGTAAGAATCATTGTGCAATGCTTTGCTCACAATGAATGACCCTTCCCATGGGGGGATAACTTATGCATTCCAACAGTACGTTGTACCAACCGGAGTACCAGATCACCTTCCCAGAAAACTCGGGGGTTTACTTTCTGGCTACGATAGCGTCGGAGATTTTGCTGATATATGGCAGATCTGGACAATGCCAATTCTCTCGCTTCTTCTAGCAGATCAGCATCATTTTGCCGGGCTTCTTGCACTTCGGCTTCTGTGTATTGGGTGACCCTAGGCGAGTCATGCTCTATGTCGGCTGGTAATACAGCTTCTGCCCCATATACCAGAAAGAATGGCGTATAGCCTGTGGATCGATTCGGAGTTGTTCTTAAACTCCACAATACCGCTGGTAGTTCTTCTATCTAGCACCCCGCTGATCTTTGCAGCGGCTTAATGAGCCAGGGTTTTATCCCGGATAATACTAATCTGTTGGATCTCTCCACTTGTCCGTTCGATGCGGGGTGGGCTACCGAGGCAACATCCAGCCGGATCTTCTTATCTCGGCAGAATCGCGCAAATGCTCCTTCAGTAAAATTTGTGCCATTATCAGTTATGATACTGTGAGGATAACCGCATCTCAGAATAATGTCTTTGAGAAATGTCACGGCCGTAGATCCATCACATTTTCTTATTGGCTTTACTTCAATCCACTTTGTAAATTTGTCAACCATGACTAGGATGTGGGTCATGTTTCCCCTTGCTGGTTTGAACGGGCCAACCATGTCCAAACACCATACGGCAAATGGCCATGTGATTGGTATGGTCTTGAGCTCCGACATTTGCATATGTGTCTTGGTAGCATACCTCTGACAACCATTGCATTTTCTTACCAAATCTTCTGCTTGTTCTAAGGCACTTGGCCAGTAGAATCCATGCCGAAAAGCTTTTGCTACCAAGGCTCTGGACGAGGCATGATGCCCACATTCCCCTTGATGTATATCTCGGAGGATGTCAAGCCCTTCTTCCGGGTCAACGCATCGCTGGAGGACATTGGTCACACTCCTTTTGTATAGCTCGGAATTGATGATTGTGTATGCCTTTGCTCTCCTCTGAGTTTGCCTGGATAGCACCTCCTCAGTGGGTAAAGTTCCATCTTTTAGGAATTGAAATATAGGTAGTGCCCAAGCTGGTATTGCTCGTATAGGGAACACATCCTCATCAATTTCCATCTGATCCACCGGCATAACCTCAACCGGATTATGCTGAGCAGTCCCCGGGTCTTGCGAAGTAGTCCCTGGGTTTGCCGAGGCAGTCCCCGGGTTTACCGAGGCAGTCCCCGGGTTTCGCGCACCATCTCCCATGTCAATGTCCATGGGTGCAGCTCCAGACTCCGGATCCTCCGGGACATAGATTGAGTCGGTTTCTGGGGACGGTCTGATAGATGGTTTTCTGAGGTGTTCTAATGCTACACCCGGTGGAATTGCTTGTCGGGTTGATCCGAGCTTTGACAATACGTCGGCAGCCTCATTTTCCACCCGAGGTACATGGCGAAATTCGCATCCCTCAAAATAACCAGATATCTTCTGCACATGGAATCTGTATAATGCCATGTTTGGATCAAGAGCGTCCCACAGCCCCGACACTTGCTGAACTACCAAATCTGAGTCGCCAAAGCACTGGATCCGACGTATCCCAATTTCTTTTGCCACTTTGAGCCCATGCACAAGTGCTTCATATTCGGCAACATTGTTTGATGCTGCGAAATGGATCTGTAGCACATACTTCAGCTGGTCATTCTTTGGCGAGGTAAGCACAACTTCGGCGCCTAACCCGGTTTTTGTTTTTGACCCGTCAAAGTGCATTCTCCAGTAGTTCGGATCTGGTAGCGGTGGTTCATATTGCACCTCGGCCCAGTCCACAAAAAAGTCGGCCACGGCCTGAGACTTGATTGCTTCTCTTCTGTCATATTGTGGCGCATAGGGAGCTAGTTCAATTGCCCATTTTGCAATTCTGCCGCTTGCATCCTTGTTACTCATTATCTCGGAAATGGGAGCTTCACATATTACCTTGATAGGGTGCTCCTCAAAATAATGGTTTAGCTTCTTTGCCGACATGTACACACCATATGCCACTTTCTGGTAGTGCGGATAATTTTGCTTTCAGGCTGATAATACCTCGCTCAGATAATACATCGGCCTTTGCACTGAATTACCCTCTTCGTCGCGCTCTACCACAATTACTGCACTTACAACTCGGTTGGTTGCGGCTATATAGAGCAACATTGGCTCCTTTGATAGTGGAGAGTCTAACACTGGTGCAGTGGCTAACATTTTCTTTAATTGAATAAAGGCTTCATTGGCCTGCGGCATCCAAATGAACTTGTCCGACTTTTTCATGAGTTGATAGAGAGGCAATGCCTTTTCTCCCAACTGACATACAAACCAACTTAACAATGCCAGGCAACCAGTGAACTTCTGGACATTGTTAAGACACTTCGGCAGTTCCATTCGCTCAATGGCCCGGATTTTAGTTAGATTGACTTTGATACCTCGGCTGGAGACAAGAAATCTGAGTAATTTTCCAGCCGGGACACCGAAGGTACATTTTTCCGGGTTAAGCTTCATCCAGAACCTTCTTAGGTTCGCGAATGTCTGCCTGATATCGTCAAGGAGCGTTTTGCTTTCCTTGGTCTTGATAACCACATCATCCACATACACCTGTACATTTTGACCTATTTGGTCGTGCAAACATTTCTGCATACATCTTTGGTACGTTGCCCCTGCATTACGTAAACCAAATGGCATGGTGCGATAGCAATAAGCCCCATACGGGGTGATAAATGTAGTCTTTATTTGATCATCTGGGTTCAGAGGTATCTGGTGGAAACCAGAATATGCATCAATGAATGACAACAGTTCACATCCAGCAGTTGAGTCTATGACCTGATCTATTCTTGGTAGTGGAAATGGATCTTTTGGACACGCCTTATTCAGGTTCGTGTAATCGATACACATACGCCAAACCACTGCCACATTCGGATCATCCTTCTTCTTCTCCACCAGCACCGGATTAGACAGCCAATCCGGGTAAAGAACTTCCATGATAAATCCTGCTGCTAGTAACTGAGCTATCTCATCTCCAATGACTTTTCTTCTATCCTCAGCGAAGCGGCGGAGAGGTTGCTTCACCGGCCTTGCTCCGGGTCTCACGTTCATAGAGTGCTCGGCCAACTCCCTCAGAACTCCTTGCAGGTCCTGTGTGGACCAAGCAAAAATATCCCGATTCGCACGGAGGAAGTTGACGAGATCGCTTTCCTATTTATCATTTAACCCGGCACCAATTGTTACAGTGCGCTCTGGGAACATATCATCAATAGGTACTTTCTTGGTATCCTTTGTGGCTTGGAAATGAGACACTACCATGCGGATTACTCAACG
Source organism: Avena sativa (assembly GCA_916181665.1). Lineage (NCBI taxonomy): Eukaryota > Viridiplantae > Streptophyta > Magnoliopsida > Poales > Poaceae > Avena > Avena sativa. The sequence goes on from OV702289.1 coordinate 695,124,355, forward strand.
CTGGCATATATTGCTGCGCGGACTGAGCCAATGCCGCAACCTCTTGGATTTTTCTTTTCTCTTGCGCGATCACAAGTGACTCGGCTAGGTTAGACCCGGCTGAGGCACACTCAATGGAACGTCGGAAATCTCCAGCAATGGAAATCACTCCGTTTGGCCCGGGTAACTTCATCTTCAGATAACTGATGTGACAACTTGCCATGAACTTGTTCAGTGCTGGTCTTCCGAGTAACGCGTGATACGCACTTTCTAAGTTCACCACTTCAAACTCCAAATTCTCAGTTCGGCAGTTATCTCTCGTGCCGAACAATACGTTAACCCGGACTTTGCCTATGGTCTCACAAGAAATGCCTGGCACAATGCCATGGAAAGTTGTCCTTGTAGCTTGGAGCATGTTCTCCGTGACACCCAACTTGCGCATTGTATCCGCATACATGATGTTAATGCTACTGCCATTGTCAATCAGTACCTTGGAGAACCTCACATTGATGTTAGGCCCAATGAATGTCGGGTCCAGCACTAGCGCATATGAACCAGGACTCGGCATAAGCTTGGGGTGATCTTTGACGCTCCAGGTAATTTCCTGGTCCGACCAAGGCATATACCTCGTCACTGCTGGCATTACCGCATTTACTTCCATGTGTTGGTGCTGCAAACTCTTTCTATCTGTTTCCTCAGTGGTAAACACACAGTAACTCTGATGATGCTCTTTGTACTCATTCCTCCCCTCATTTCCGGGGTACCTCTGATCCGACTGATGCTGGTCTTCCACTTGGTGCACTGCATCCCTTCTCTCATGGTTATCATACCTCGGCGGAGGGGGAGGCAACATTAGCTGTTGCGTGTTCGCTCCGGAGAGCAATTGCTGCCAGGGTAACTCCTGCCGAGGTTGATCGTTCCGAGGTGCCTGAGCATTCCCCAAACCACCTTGTTCTATCTTACGCATCCACTCACACTGCCTCGTTGTATGACCCGCTGGGTTACTCGGATTTGGCGTGTGAAATTTACACGGCTGATCCAACATTGACTCATAAGTATACCTCGGACAGTCCTTCTTTTCTTGCCACTGTTTCTTTTGCTTTGGCATTCAAGTTTTCTTGCCATCATTTCTTGGTGTCCATTGTTGCCCTCCAGTTTTCTGACGTTGATTGCCCCCTGCTCCGGGTTGATCTTGATTCATAGCAGCAACTTGTTGCGAACTGTACCGGTAATCCGGTCTGTCATCTCTTCTCTTACCTCGGTAGTCATTCCTCCGGGATGATCTGGCTCCATCTCTCTGGTAGTACTCCTCATTTGACTCGTTTGACACGAGCCTGGGTTGAGTCGGATCACCCAAAGCATACGAATCAGCAATCCAGATCGTCTCTGCCAATGTAGTTGGCATATCCCTTTGCAATCTTTGCCACAACATGCTTGCATATCTGCATCCTTGCGCAAACCAAGCTATGGCCTGTGACTCTATCACACCCTCACACGAGTTTCTCACGGTACACCACCGGGTTAAAAACTCCCGGTCCGTCTCGTTCGGTCTCTGCTTACACATTGCTAGGGTCTGTGGCCTATTCGGCCTCTGATACGTACTTGAGAAATTGCTGATAAACATTTCCTCAAAATCAATCCAGCAGTTAATACTCCCGGGTGGCAAATTGTTTAGCCATACCCTCGCTGGCCCCTCCAACATCTGGGGTACGTATCTCACAGCCCATCTCAAGTTGCCTGTAGCAATTTTTATTGCTGTGGCATAGTTTATCAACCAATCCTCCGGCTTAGTACTGCCGTCGTATGTCTTTGTGCCTCTAGGTAGCTGGAAGTTAGGTACCGGAGGTTCCTTCATGATCCGGGGCCCACAACACGCAGGACCCAGGGGACCTTGACATTCAATCTATTCCGACCTATAAAGTCGATCCAGTTTTAATCAGGCATCATCAGGCATCAAATCCCTGCTTCCCAATCTTGACCCTATCACATGATAGTCCGGCCTTGGGTATCCTGCGTTCACCATTTCCGAATCTCCATCGTTATACTGGTCTTGCTCTCGTGGAGCACCTCTCTGTTGCATACCTTGGCCGACACTTTTCTCTTGCCTTGGTATATTCCGCTGTTGCGGTTGTCCTGCTCCTGCCGAGTTTTGCTGTCCGGCATTGCCATTTACAACATTTCCTTGATCGGCATTGCCTTGGTCGCGGTTAACTCGGCCAGCTTCACCTCGGCTTACACTTCTTCGATCTTCATTCCTCTGCACCTCTTTTCCTTTCCCTGCCCTTGCCGGGTCATATGGGATGATCTGCTTATTCCTCCGGGCCGAGGTTACTACCTCTTCTCTTCTAGGACCATCATGAGGAGATGATGCGGCTCCAGCGGATTTCTCCGAGTTACCCATCGCCAAATGAACGATCTTGGAGGCCCCAGCTCTCTCTGGGTTAGCCCTGAGCAATTCCTCATTTTGCCTGTTCGCGATCCGGACCAACTCATTGACCCTATCTTGCTGTCTCTGACGAGCTTCACCCGTTAGACCCTCTAACTCGGACGCAGCTGCATCTGCCGCTCTGAGGTTTTTCGCCGGGGTACTATACTTTGGCAGCCCCACGGACAAACAGTTCTCAGATTCCTCAATCCTTGTATCACCCTCTTTGTTCATTTCACTCATGAGGTTTCTCCCTTTCACTTTTACAGCATCTACTTTATTTCCCTTTGCATACTCACGCAGTGTCATGTTCAACGACTGCTGATCCGCGGCTATCTTTTTCGCACCCTCTAGAATTTTTTGCCTAGTTTCCTCTAGCTCGGCCTGTGCCTGAGCCGGATCTACCACTGCTTCTACAGGGTTTGCCAAGCTATCCATCGCTTCCCGCAGCACATTCTCTGGCCTCTCTAGTGGAGGACCTCTACTTTCCTCGGTGCCTTAGGCATTACCTCCGGATCTGGTGCCGGATCTTTGCTTGCACCAGCGCCAGGCGCAGTCATCATCACCTCAGCACGGTCTGGGGAGCGAGTGATACACGCCCCGTGAACCACGCTAAGGGGTGGCTCGCCTACCTCGACGACATGCCGCGGATGAACGCATGACACATCGACAGCAACGTAGACCTTGTGCGCGCCGAGCTTGACGAAGATGCCGTTGCGCGGAAGTGGTCGCTTGCCGAAGCAGCCAGCGTTGTCGCTGACAAAGTCCAGCGCTCCAAAGCGCTGAACGAGCCCGAAGACGATGCGTTCGCCGGTGCCGATGAGGTTTCTCGTCCGGATCTTGACCCCTGCTAGGGCCGCTAGCCCCACGGTGGGCGCCAACTGTCGTGGTGGTGTCACGGCAGATGCCATGGATAGGCTAAAGGTGGGGACTAAATGCACTAGGGGAATCCAGGGAGGGATAGTGTGGTGATTCCACACGCAGTAGCTCTGTATTCAATTCACTTTCAAGGTTTACAAGTGCTCCTCGAGTTGTATTGGAGAGAGGAGGAAGAAAGAACTCTCTTACTCTCACCACTAGCTAGCTCTCAGTCACTTGCTAGAAGAACATAACCTCTAAAGACTAACTCTGTAAAACTCAACCCCTTCTACAGAGGCCCTAGCCCTCCTTATATAGGGGTGGCTAGGTCTCCAATTAGGGCATACATGGAGGCATATTCCAGAGAATATGCCTCTTCCCAAAATAGTAAGCCGACCGGGTCACTTTTCCCCCGCGTCACCCATGTAGAGGCTACGTGAGCCTCTGCGGCGCCCGCGTCAGCCGACATTGGCATCGCCACCTTTGTCAGCCACGCCTCGGTGGTCCTGCCTCTGTCCGCTTCGCTCATGCTCTGCGTACAAGGGTCACCTTTGACCAGCGAGATACCTTCCTTCTCCTACAAGCTTGATATGACCCGGATCGTACATAGTTGATCTGGCCACACATGTTTCTGCATACAAGTTAGATTCATCTGTCCGACTTACGGCTTAAGTCGGTTGAGACCCAGTTAGGTGAACATCCCCTGGTACGGGTTACCCCGTGATTCGGCCTTCCTTGAGGTGACTCGGCCAGCATCCGCTTTGGCCTTGCCGAACCTCGGCTAACTCGGCCTTTATACCCCGGCGTGGCCCTACCCGGGGGTATCCCCCCAACAGAACCCTTCATATACCTAATATGCCATGGTACTTTAGAGAGTAAGTCAACTATATGTTCCCATGCATAGTTACATCTTAATCCACCAATCATAGACATGATTCTATGGTTAAAACACAATATCTTATATATCTAATAAACCCTAGAACTCAGATGATGAGGTGATCCTTACCTCACATACTTGTATTGTAATTGTATTATTCTTACGCTAAAACCTTGTGTTAAGATGATAGGAATATGATTCTAGATATCTAGGTGAAATCTAAACCTTGTACAATGGTTAATCTTACCATAGGATACAAAGCAATGACTTGGGTAAAACACACAAAGATTATCTTATGATTCTCATCATAAGAATATCTACAACTACTCACTCCCATTTTTCAGTAGTGAATCTACTAAAATCATTTATTGAATTATTTATAAGTATCGTAACTCAAATGTGAGTGAGACAAGATCTTATGAAGTACTTTTAAAACACAAAGGAATCCATTTAAGATTTCTATCAAATGGAAGACCCTAGTGGCTATTCTGCATCATCATATCAAGGAATGATTATAGAAATCCTTTATAAATAATCAAGGAATAAATAAAGAGAAATTTAGAGACCAAGAGAATTCCAAGTGTTCAAAATCTTTATTTTGAACAAAGCATTTATTTGAAGGTTCTGGACATTCTTTTCTCATATAAAATAATTTCATGCTATGAAACTATTCAACACAATCTTATTCAAAGAAACTTGAAATCAAAAGTTGGGAAAATATTTTTAACCAAGATTTACATACAAGGGGAATATTGGGCAAATACAACATATTTTTGTGGACTAATTCTTTTCAAATGGACAAGAAATATTTGAATATCACATATTGTTATGTGAGGAATAATAAGTCAAAACCATTTTAATTCCAGAATAATTGGTACAAAACCTTTACCTAAATTCAATGTACCAATCTATGAGAATATTTTAACCTCTCAAAATATTTCTTATGAACAAATTCTTTTGAAGAGATTAAGGAATATGAAATACCATATATTGATATGTTGGAAAAATATAAACCAAAAATCACTTTCTAAAGTATTTTTGAGATACATGAAATACCTCACCGTCCTACTCATAATAATTCAAGTAATTGAATTATTCAAATACATTTTACACTTGAGAAGATTATTTTGAAATGGTAAAATATGAATCCCACATATGTCTATGTGAGAAAATATTAACTCAAAGCCATTTTCCAAATTACGTTGGGAGATATCAAAATACATCTCAGTGGCATTCAAAATGATCCACACATATGAATTATTCAAACACATTTTACACTTGACCAACTCAAAGAATCATGCCTTGATGATATCAAATCATCTACATTGCTAATTAAGTTTTCACTTAATTAATATGGAGGCATACAATTATCAATTGAATTTGCAAATTAAGTTTTCACTTGAGATGGAAATCAGCCCACATGTTCAATTCAGCCCAAGGCCCATCTAGTGACACATTCCACTTGTCATATTCCAAAAATAAAGCTTTCATAATGCCACCTAGGAAACTTAGCTCCTAAGTAATTTAGACCCTAAGGAACTTGGCCACCAAGGTATATCATGAGAGCTTGATAGCTAGTAGCTTAGTCATCCATGGAAGTGATGAGTCACCACTTCAGGTGTCATCCTATCATGAAGGGGGGGATGAATCTACACATAAAGCCAAACTACAAGGACGATTGCATAGTTATTAAAACATGAGTCACAAATGCAACATAGTGAGGTGTCACCATCCTATGCATCCTAGGACACTACAAATATCCATGCACACAAGTCCCCAAACCTCACAACTCACCATCATAGCTTGGACCAAAAACACACACACTCACTTTAGAGAGAGATCTAGAGGGAACAAGGTAGCAAAAACTTGAGGAACAACTCAAGAACATGAAGAACAAGGAACAACAAGGAGGATTAGCATCTACAGATATTCACCAAGCCAAATTATGAATCTACAAAGGTTATAGTCTAGTCTCTAGGATTAAATAGTAGTAGATTAGGGGTAGAGAGAATACTTAGTGAGGGGTGAGGAGAGTAATTTGCACAGAGTGTCAAGAAAATCTGGAGAACAACACAATTTTGTCCAGAAATGAATCTTTCTATCATCTACACATCACCTAGGCACCCAAATTCAATTTCCAGATCATTTATTTGATCTATATACCATCCTATATAACTAGATACTCTTGTGATCATCAAGAACACCAAGATCACATCCGAGAACACCAAGAACTTCAAGAACACACTCAAGAATTTAAATCATAACAACTAAAATCAATCTACGAATCTCTATTTAGATCATTTAAGTACATATAAAATCACTAGAAATCAATCCATCAATAAGTCTACTTAATATAGACTATATTCTACACATCTGAATGATCCTATGATAATCAAGAACACAAAATCATAAGGTCAAAAGTGCATAATAGCCATGCATTGTCAATCCATCTATAACATACAGAATATGTGGAATATGATGGAATTAAACACATGTGTATTACATTAGATAGATCCAATAACTTGAATAAAATCAATGAAATATGTTTTGTAAATCAAATGATCATGCCTTGATGAACCCACATCAATCACATCGTTAATCAAGTTCTTCACCTAATTGAGATTAAGACCTAAAAACTTGAAATAAATAAAATTCAAGTTATAAACACTTTAAAAAAACTTATTAACATAGATACACATAAATATAAGTGATATTACAATTTCTAAAAATGTTTGGAGAAGAAATATTAAAATTATAAATAAGAATTTAATATTTAAAAAATAACTAAAAAATAAAAGATAAATTCAATTATTTATTACTTAAAAGTCCTAAAAACCAATTTACCTGCACTCAAATAATACAAAATTGAGTTAGATAAAAAATGATAATCAAATAGTCTCAAAGGAGATCTTTCTTCAAAAGTTATACCTTTTTCTAAAAACTAAGAAAGCTAAAATGAACTATTTCCATACAACCTTAAAACTACTTAAAATAATGCTTAAGAAAGATTCAATCACTAGTTCAAAATAAGCATGCCAAACCTTGTTATAATACTGAGCTTTAAAAGAAGTAATGCATGCTTAAACTCTATTTTACTAAGTGAAATAAACTTAACCTAAATCAAATCTTTAAGAAATCACCAACCCAACACTAAAACAAATCTGTAAACAAAATCAATGGGGATTCAACACTGAGGTATTAAAATGTTTGCATTTCATATACTATGCAACCCAGCAGATAGACATCTTTAAACATTATCCTTACAAGATCGATGATGCTAGACTTCCAATTGGATCTTATGACGGTAGAAGATGCTGATTGCATAACCTACAATCATAAGGCAAGTTCATTATTGCATAAATCTTACAAGAACATGCTTGCATACCATTTGCAAGTGCAATCTTGCATGCCCTTTGAATTATTTTACAAAAACCATTTTCAAGAACTCTATCACCGCATTAAAAGCAAAATATAGGTTTATAAATGAAAGGAAATGTGAATGGTGGGCAATGGAATCATGGATTGGAATATATGGTTAGGAAGCCATATGGTGGAAATTCTAGTGTACCAAGAAAGTTAGGACTTAACAACAAATGTACTGAATGATTCAAATCACCGTATAAACATCTCTAACCACAGATCCTTGGAATGTGACGGGCAAGTCAGCTAGACCTTCTTCCTTCCATTGTACTTGTATGCTTAGTCGGGTTGTTGTTACTTGCGGGGAATAGCAATGGGTGGGAGCCCGTGACTTTCCTATCCCATGTCTTAGAATAACGACTGAGTATATTAGAAGGGAGGGTAATTGGGTGCAGGTCTTGTGACCAAAACTTGTTACAAAGGGTGGACAATGGGGTTGCAGAGAGGCTAGTGATTGGCTAGTTTTTAGACTAGACCTCAGACCAAGGAAGTATTGGACGGGAATATGCTAGCGAGCATTTCCCGGTTCTGTAACAAGGCTAAAGAAGTTTGTGGGTAAAGTAGCACACCTCTCGAGAGTGTATAAACATGTCATGATACTCCATGTTCTAGGAAAAAACTACAATTACAACATGGAAAGGAACTCTATGAAGTTCTCACAACCCGTGAAGACTGACATACATAGAATTTTATGAACTAAAACTTACCTTTTCTAAAAAACGATTTCGAAAACCTGCATAAGCCTAGGATGTCTGATCCATAGCTATAGATAGTGCATCAAATAAACACATAGATAGGACTTGCTAAGTACCTCCTGTACTCATCCTTATCCTCCCAACCCTTGCTTAGATTGAAGTCAATGATGGGACTACAAACGTGACATAGGAAGCCGATGTCAGTTCAACAGATTGAAAGGAGGAAATACTTCAACTTGGTGATACCAGAGATATAGATAAACATATATGGGATCCAATTCCCGTGAATAGAATACATACTAGGTTCTGGTAGGGAAAATAGATAGCCTTTATATATCGAGATAGAACTAGATGTAGATCTAGTGGTAGACTAGTTTACAAGCTGCTTCTTTTGGATCTTGGTTTGAACATGAGCTTACCCAACGAGCTCATTGTTTCATGGCAGTTCCGAGGATCTTCTATGAAGATCTGTGATATGAATAATATAGTTATACCTTGGACATGCGGTGTTTCTATTATACTAATTTGTTGAGTGTAATATTCGTGGAATGGTGTTCTGTGAGTGTTATGCCAATGAATTGCACACTACAAAATAAAGTGGTGTGCTGGGTTAGTGCACCATTGTGGTTACCTTTCCTCATGCTAGGCCTCGGGTGAAAACCCTAGACCGTGCGATCTCGATGGTGGTAGTGTGGAGCGTCGTTGCCCTCTTGGGGGTGTCTTCGTGGAGCCCCTTTTCACTCGTCTCGGTGTCTTCGGTAGTTTTAGGTTTCCATATGTTCTTTTTGTTTATCTTTGGTCTACATTGTACAAGGGTCTCTTCTTCACCTTGTATCGGTTTGACCATTGTGGATTTATTTTTAAAGTAGGATGAAAGGTTGTTTCAAGTAAGACAGATCATATGCATTCGACTCCATTGCTTGTCTTAGAACTAGACAATCAGTCTCAAATATCAATATTTTTGTACCAAGGCGATCAGCAGCCTCGACTGCATGCAACAAGAGTAGAATTTTAGCATGGAGGGCACTGGACGCTACATGGAGATGTTTAGCAGCAGCAAAGATGACCTCAGCATTATTGTCCCTGCATACATTTCTCTAACCTCTGTTTCTAGTTTTATCATCGAAGTCAACGTTGATGTTGACTTTCACAAAATCATTCGGTGGAGAACGCCAACTAAGGTTGTCAAGTGGGATCCCACCAAAATATCACTTCTAGTTTATTTGTCAAAATCTAGTGTTAATTTTGAGCAAAAATTTGAACTATATTTTGACAAATGAACTAGAAGTGGGATTTAGGTGGAATCCCACTTGACACCCTAGTTCTAATGTATCTATTGCCGGGGAGAAGGGGCAGTTTTCATTCTAAAAAAATCATCCCACTCATGAACAAGATGTCTGGCGTTGAACTCGAATTCTTCGACCTTGAGATGTTGTTTCCCATGGTTTCCTCTATTTCTTTCATCGAATCAGCACCAGATGAGTGCTTCCACTAACATCTTGTCTTCATAACCAGTGTAAAATTGTATTTGTAACTTCATGCACTATACACATAGCAGTAAGGCCCTCCATCTATGTTTGGCATCCTTACACTGTAAAAACAAATGAACCCCATCCTCAAAATATTTGTGTCTCATGTTCTCAAAACTCTCAGCTCTTTTTAGGGTGTCTCAAAATCTCAGCTGATCATCCAGTTCATGATTTAGGGCAGGCGGCCCTTCAACTGGTTCCCCATAAGATCATCTCCAGTCGCGCCCCAACCGACGCCCTAAAGGGCTACGGGGCATGCCGGACTAGAAACCATGTCCAGTTGCATGCTACAAGAGTCGTTTCTGTCTAGCATGGCCAATAGCGTGTCAGAGGCGATCGAAAGTGTCAACTGGGTTACCAGCACTATTATTCTTGGGAATATTGATTCATTGAGGTTATTTTGGCTTGCATAAAGGTGCTAGAACCGAGACTGGATTCTGAAATAGCAATGCATCATGAAGAGGAAAATGGTATGGAGGTTGAGTTTGGAATGACCAAAGAACAAGATAAGTTCAATGAGGTGGAAATGCAAGAATTAAAGCAACAAGGACAAGTGCTAGGATAGGATCATGTAGGATTGTGTGCCTATTCAGTCACGGGACCATTCCTAGGTGGTGCAATAGAGCAATGAAAATATGGGACCATACCTTATCGTCGGTTGTGACATCGAAGCCTTTTGTATGAGAAATCGTAAGATCTAATCAACATATCGGATCAATATCTCGTAGACCAGGCCCCTATCTTTATGGCTTTGAGCTGTGAATAAATTGGAGTCGACCTTTGGGAGGTATGTTGAAACTTAACATTGATGTTGCTTTTAATAATGGTACCAATGCCTATGCAACCGGAGTTGTTATAAGAGATGAAAAAGGATGCTTCATTACAACCACAAGAAAAGACCATATAGCCTCATTGACTACAAGTTGAATAATCTATGACCATCTTTAGGTCATTCTGTAATATTCCAACAGTTGTTGCAAAGAATGATGTCATGGCTCCTACAAAAGTAATAAAAATCAAAGTCGTAGGTGAGTATTCAAAGCGAATAATAGTATTCAAAGTCATAGGTAAGTATCCAAAGTCGTAGGTGAGTATTGAAAAGGAACAATCAAATTTGTTGCAAGGGAGCATATCGAGGGGTAACCTCGACAGTGCCCATAGTTATGGACTTAGGGTTTTGCGGAAAAGAGAACGCTGGGGATTTCATCAGATGTTAGACAAACAAGGGAGTCGAAGTTGTTTGATTATTGATGGACAATGTGATTACAGATTGCTTGGGAGTTTTTCGGTACCTCTCTGCAGGCTCCTCCCAGCCTACATAGAATAGGTTGGGTCTCGGGGTTGTATACGGACAGGTTACATATTGATGATTACAACACCAACGCAATGTCGGTTTCTATTTCCTTATTTAACTAAACTAAAACTTCTGTATAATGCTTCTTAGCCCTTCATCTTGGGTCTTCATGGGCAGTGAACCTTTATACCGCTATGGTAACCAAACAGAAGCACCCGAGTAACCATACCCATGTCAGTAGCCCCGAGACTCCATCCGAATCATAGATTCGGGTTGAGTCTCAAAGGTGTTTTCAGTTTTTATGATCCGTGGTTTTATGGGATATTTTTTGTTTTTCTAGCTTTGTAGGGATTCGGTACAACAGACATGATGCATCCGACAATCAGGAATCAGTTAATTGCTCCTGGGCAAAAACACTGTAGACCTACATCAAATTCAAGTCCCCATGCTTGAACTCGGAATTTACTAGCGTAATTCAGTTCGAGTTGTTGAGGTCTTGTCAAATACTGGATTCCAGTTCTATTATATCAGGTACCCAACACGTTCGTCGGGATTTTTCATCATATCGTTGATACGGATATTTAACTGGCAGAGCGCATTCTTGTGCGATTACCAGGCCACATAGGATGAATCCCGGGGTCTTATCTTCATGTCATGGACACGACATTTGGAATTTTATCGCATCTGGCGCGATTCAAGATTTTTGTATGATTTCTGTCGACTGCCTTGTTTGGCTGTTGGAGTTGCTGAAGTTTATCATTTTTTTGCTTTTTTAGATGATATCTAAAAACACTCCCGATGGGAGTTACCTTTTGAGGATACATTGATGTAACACTCACGGGTTCTTCTGTTTAATTTGTCGGAACTTTAAGTTTATTGGGTGTGCTCTACACACGAGGATAATCTTTCTTTGGCACATATAAATCTCAATTTTCTCTCGGGTGCACGGTCAGCGCTCCCGATGGGAGTAGCCCCTGAGGCTATGTTCCGATGCCTACATCTGGACATAGGCTCGAAGCTTCTAACCATCCGAGGAAATCTTCTCTTATCTAGGCTTGTAGTGTCCTTTTTATTGGGTGCACGATCAGCGCTCCCGAGGGGAGTAGCCCCCGAGGCTACAGTCGAATATTTGCATTCGACTGTAGGCTCACGATTGTTAGCTGAGGAATTTACTTCAACTCGGGTCTTTTTGTAATTATTTTTCCGGGTCCTTCGAAAAATAGAACCGAAGTTTTGATCACTTCTTCTATGACGTCATTGCTGATGAAGTTGTTATGCCATGGCTTCCCAGAAACAAAAACCGATGGGAAGTTTCAATTGTGGTCCCATGCTATAGTAATGATGATGCTTGAGCTGCATGTCAGTGGAGATCTTTTGACCACACATCTCCCTTTACACGCGAAGATCGAGCAATCGTGGAGATTTTCTCCGTTTTTACCGTGGCAATAACTGCCCACGATTTTTATCCTTCTGCGCGCCCTTGACACGTGTCGTCATCCCATGTGTTTTGACGGTTTGCTAGTTTCATCCAACGGCTAAGCTTTTCTCTTCTTTTCTTTATAAACTAGGAGAAAGGCTCTTTACTATTTTACTACTTCCCTTTGCTACCCGCTTCTTCTTCCTTGCGCTGCAATTGCGTCACTCTCCATCCACCATGGGGAAAAGCAAGGTCGGAACTTCCACCGCGGCTGCCAAGAGAACAAATAAAAGGGATCTCGGATGGGCTCCGATGAAGTGTTCCGTGCGAGATCTGCATGATGCGTGGAATTCCGGTCTCCTTGAAGAGGGCTCCTTCAAGCTCCTAGGGGACAAAGCTGCCCCAACCCTCGAATCTGGCTGTCAGGTAATGTTTCTTTCCTTCTTGTATCGTGGCCTCTCCCTTCCTGTCCATGAGTTTCTTCGAGACCTTCTGTTTGTCTATGGCGTGCAGCTATATCAGCTCACGCCTAATTCCATCCTTCATGTTGCTTGTTTTGTCACTCTTTGTGAATGCTTCCTAGGGGATTCATACCCATTGGGGCCAGTGGAAGTATTTCTTCTATGTCCGTCATAATGACACTGATACTCTTATACATGATGTCAGTGGCACCATTTTCTCTATTCGCTGCAAGTTTACTATTTCAACTTCAAAATCACGGATTCCGTCCAAGGATGGAAAACCAAATGGATCTACATCAAGGACCAGAAAATTGAGGGTCAATCTTTCAGGTTGACCCCTTTTAACCCCAAGAAGACATGCCGAAAGCTTGATTGGTGGGATCAGTGCCCAACTCCCAAAGAAATGATGGAGTTCAAACCCTTGCTCACCCGGATAGAGAAACTACATCACAAGATTGGCAAGGAATTATCAGGATTACAAATCTTGGCATACCTGTTTTGGATTCGTGTTCAGCCTCTTCAGGCAAGGTTGTCTGGTATGTGGGCCTATACCGGCAAAGAAGGACCCGATGAGGATTTCACTGGATGATCTTACCCTCAAGGTCTATGATAAGAGGGTTCCAAACTTCACCACGCTGACTAAGAAAAGCCCGGTCCCCTCAGATTGCCGTGTGGATCCTTTTGGCAAGAAGAAGCACCTCCTAGACGTAAGTTTCCGTTGGCTTCCTCTTTGTTCTTCGTACTAATGTACTTTATCTCTTATAATTTTTCTCCCCTATGTTTTTTGTTCTTTCACAGTGTAGGATTATGATCATGTATCTTCGCTTCCTCCTCTCCTAAAAACGGTGAGCTCCCAGCTAATCCCTCTTTATCCGATGAATTTCCTGTGGCTGGGACTGCTGGTGATGAAGTAGAAATGTCTGTTGCTGAATCTTCGTCGTGTACCCAATCCGTGGCTTCGGCTCGGTCTGGAGATATTCGAGTGGTGCTAGCTGGCAAAAAATGAAGCACACAGACGTCACAAAAACTATTGAAGATTCGGATGATTCGATAGGCTCAAAACCGCTTCGTGCTGCTCCTATTTCGTTGGCTCTGCCTCAGATAAATCTGTTCCGCTTTATGCAGAATGTTTCCTCGTAAGTATTGCTTGTCCTTTCTTGGTTCTTTTGGATGGTAAATTTATAGAGTTCTTGTTTTGCTTCTGCAGTGGTGATGAGGGGTAAGATCATCCCACGTCCCCCTTGGTACTTCTGTTGCTCTTCCTCCGATTAAATCTCTGGAACCATCAACGAATCCAAAAGAAACGCACGCTTCTCCTGCGGATAAGACGATCCAAAAGGATGTTGCCACTTTGCCAAAGCCGCTGCCACAGAAAAGAAGAAAATTACGGGCAAAGGTGTGGTGATATCCGAGAATCCCGTCGAGGTTGACATGCATGACGTAAGTATTTTGTTGGGAAATGTAATTGTGGCTTCACCTTTGCTATTATTTTCCTGACTTTCTACTCTTTTGTATTTGATAGCCTTTGATGCGTGAGATGGTTGATATGGCCTCTCACTTTATTAAGATCTGCAACGAAGCTGAAGGATTGAAAGGTTTATTTCCTTCACCCCGAAGAAATTTGTGTTTTTGTTCCTTTTACCTCTGTTAAGTTTTATGCAATCTTTAATTGTCCAGCCACTGCTAAGGAATCCAGGGTTATCCAGGACGAGGCGATAAAGTGTGCCAATGATTTGGAGGCCAAACTGCGGGTCGTCGAGAAAGCTCTAGAGGAGACCAAGCTGAAGGCCAAAGCTGACACCAAAGACAGGGAGAAACAAACTGTTGCCGTTGCCGAACGAGATGAAAATCTACGGAAGCGCTTGGATACCCTCAACACTTCATTAAGAATATTTCTGTTTTGCTTCCGATACTTTCTTTTGGTTCTTGATTCTACGAGAGTTTGTACTTGTAGAGCTTATTGTCCAGAAGTTGATGCTGGACGAGGATAAGAGGGTTGGCCCTTTATCAGATTCTTTTGGTACTTTAGAAGCCAACAATGTTCGTGGGTTGATACCTTCGATCCGTATTACGGATGTAGTATAGCTCTTTTTCCCTAGTAGACCTAGGTTTATCGAATCCTCGGGAAGCAGATGCATAGTGAAGTTACTTTAACGGACCTTCGGGAGTTTTAGAATTCCTTTTGTGTTTTTATCGTACCAAGAGTTTGCATCTTTTGTTGTTGTCGATGATGGAGAGAGAGGGCCTAGGGCGTTCGGTTTCACCTGTAGCCGTGCAAAACATCTGATGGGAATAAAAGATAATAATAAAGTATGCATGTAATTGTTAGAGCAAGATAAATTATATGTGGGCAGTGCATCCATAATTGCTATTGCCTCTGCAACCGCTTATAGCAATAACTTACTAGTCTCATCCATATAAGAAATAACTAATAATATGCATAATGACGTCACCATTAATCCCAAGTAAATCCCTCACATACAGCCGTACTACCCCTTCTGTCACTAGGGTTCCCAACCTGCAGATTAGTCATTACTCATACTCCCTATACCTAGCTCAATCCTTGGGGTCTTGGGTACCTTACAAGTCCTTAGATTGAGGCAAGAGAGGATGCGATAATCATCATGTCATACAAACTAATACATGATCCCATCTATGATAAATAGCATGCACAAAAAGATACATGGCTAGGCCGAAGCCCTTAGCCCAAGGAGAATTACTCACACATAGAGATGAGATCAAAGATCATAAACATTGCAGTGGAAATCATGAGATTGATAGCAAATAGTCTTACAATGTCGCCAATCGAAGATGAGATCTACTATCACAAGTGGTGGAATATGGCTATGGTGGTGGAGAAGGGTTTGGAGATTAGATCTAAGTCTATTCCTCGGGCGGCACTTCGGTGTGGTGGATGGAGATCTGGAGGCGGCTGATGATCTTGGGTAGGGGCTTTTCTCGTCACCCGAGGCCGTTCTGTTTGACCTAGCGGTGTCGACGGCAACTATATGACTAGAACTATACGGCCGGAATTTTGTTCCGATCATATAGTTGGTCATTAAAGCGTCTGCCTCTGCCTCACGATTCCTGGTTTCTTCTGGTCGTTGGAAATCTCATATCTTTGACTTTAATGTAGTGATTCCCATCATCAAACATCATTATCTGCGCAAGGAAAAATAGAAAGAAAGGATTGGATACCACTTTGATCATTAGGAATTAGTGGCAGGGTTTAGAGAGATATTTCATCAAAAATATGAATAATATCCAGTTTAAATGTGGACGTAGATGGCTATATTTCAGATCCAACAACCTCCCCAATCTTAAACTTGATCGTCCTCGAGCAAGAAAACCAAAATCAAAAAGGAACTCAGCATTTAAACTAAAATAACAAGATGATGATCTTACTCATGATTGGTAGTCTCATGTTTCCTCCACTTCATAAATCTGAAAAACTTTAGCATAGATAGAGTAATGGCAAGCATATCATATGGGTTTTTATGCATCCTTATAGCGTAACAAAATTATTGTTAACATGGATGGTTCAAATGAGTAAACTTTATTCCATGTCATGTAATCAACTCATAGGCTTGCCTTTGAACAATAAAGTATAATCATGTAAAATTGAGAGTGTGAGAGTTGTAATGAAAAGCAGATACACTAGAGTATCTCAAGTCTCCCACATTAATAAATCAAGACTTTTCAAGAACTTCTTTTCTGTTCATTGTCCTTCAAGAATTTCAGTTCTTAAGTAATTGAGAGCATACCAAAAAAAATTATTAGTTTATCGGGCTGTGATGGACACTCGTGGCATCACTAAGGTTTTTGTTCCTTTTGTACAATGATTACTCATAATAGCTAGAGGAGTGATTCCATCATGAACACAGCTACCCGAGAGTGCTAAGAATCTTACCCACAATAGCATTGCTGCTACATGTGTTTAATCAACTCATAGCCGAAATTTAGGAGTTTCCTCCATGAACATCATTTGTAGGCCAGCGGAGTTGTTGGCATCCCATGAAGTTTGACACACATAAAGCTATATCATTCTTATGATTAACAAGTCAAACTTTTGCATGCTCACAAAAACCGCTAAACATTAATTCAATCGAACAAATCCTTTTAAAGAGAGCTATCAAGTCAATCATTATATTCCGTGGTGTTGAGTGTCTCTAGAAATAAGCCTTCAATAGTAAACACTACAACACCCAAGCCTTCAATTATGAGACTTTTTCTTATTACAATTGTTTAGCAAATTTTAGGCAAGACCTGGTTAACTACAAGAGCTAGAACAAAACGTACCCAACTAAATACCCATGCAAAAAAAACTTTACTACAATATAAATACACACTCCACCAATATAATATCTCAACAGTTACTACTAACTAGCATGGGTTTCTCAAACTTCAAAAGTGGGGAGTCATAAGGCATACCTCTAATGTTTGGTTCAACTTCTCTCTTCCCTTTTTATTTGCTTCTTGGAAACTCGAAGTTGATCACTCTTCCTGCAAATACATGAGAACCTCGAGGCGGGAAAAAAAGAAAGAGGGAAAATAAAGAAAAAAGGAGAAATCTTTTTGTTGTTTTTAAGAGAGGGATTTTTAAAGAATAGAAAATTGGCGGCAAAGCTCGGCTAGGAAATCGCGAAAGAAAATAGAAATAACTAAAGATAAAGTGTTGGGGAAACCAACACGAGTGCTTATAAACTCGAATTAAAAACATAACCTTGAAATAAATAAAAGCAAATGAACGCCAAATAAAGATACATGAGGAAACTTCCCCAAGCTTAGGATTTTGCAAGCCATTCAAATCATTGCGGTGGCGGGAAAAAGACATTACTCCAGTTCTCAAATTGAGTTGATAAATTACTAGTTGTTCCTCGGAGGTTCAAGGAGAGGCTATGCATCCTCTCCATAGTCTCTCCAAGTTCTTGGAAGTCTTGGTATGTGGCGAACCAGCTTTGTGGCTGCTCCTCTTGATAAAGAACTTCTTGCTCCTCTTCTTGGTCCTCATCCTCATCTGGAATCTCCTCCTCGGGTTGGTGTTGCTAAACTTGCAAGTCATATAGCAAACGTCCTTCCTCGATAGAGAAAAGACCACTAGGCATAGGAGTGGGGTAAAGACGCCCAACTCCAGCAATATGCAAGTAATAAACACCACCTCTCCTAGTGAGAATTCCACAAGCCTTTAAAGTAGAGAAACCAACACATCACTCACCTAGCACAGGTTGCAACTCACCTAGGTCGATGCCTAGGGTAATGGAAATCACAGTGATAACGCCTCCACTTGTGATTGGTCCTTGGCTTTGGGAGGATTGGTGCTCCAGGTAGCGCACAAGGATTGCGCCCAAGTTGAGTGACATGTCGCAATTGGTGTAAGTAGCTTTTGCAAGGACTAAGATGTCCTCCTCATGGAGTCTTGTGAACTCATTCTTGCCTGCAAGGTGTTAGCAATAACATAGAAAAATAGCGAATTGCAGGATGTTGAGTATTCTTCCCCTTTCTTACTCTAGTAGTGAAACTCATTCCATTATAATATTGTGCAGGTGAAGGGTCTAAGCCAGTAAAGGATATGTATAAGGCATTACATCATTGTTTGGGAAATTAAAACATACGCACCATTCATCTAGTGTTAAAGTGTAATTGTTGTTCATAAGACAGAAAGAAATCGTGTCCTCTCCTTGCCATAGTTTAACGGTGCTTTGCAAAGACCTTAGAAATTCAATAGTTAACCGGCGATAAGTAGGCACATCAATGTACACAAATTTTTGCAGGCCAGCTCTATTGCAAAGTAAATTGAAGTCATTAGAAATACCGAGTTGGTTCAATATAATGGGGCAAGCCCACTCGGTTCCCTTCACTTCTCGGTTATTGATCCTATCGAAGTGATCACGTTGGAGCTCATTCCTGAACCGTATCCCCATGCGTTCTTGAGTGATAGCCCGAGAAGCACTAGCGGAGGCACGAGCACGAGTTTGGATCCTTGTGTTCATCATCTAAAATGATAAAGAAAGACAAGTATAACATATTCCTCATCATAGCACACTAAAGAATCCCCTCAAAATAATAATCTAGGCAAGAGAATCATGGCAATTAGTTCATAGTAGGTCTCACCCTATATTGATAATGACAATAGATCAAAGATGATTTTGTAAAAAGTAATTGGAGGATCGGAGGAGAAACATACCATAGATCACTTGTGTGCAAGGAAATTGAACGGAATTGAGTAGAGATGAAGATCTCTTGAGGGTTTGAGAGAGTTTGTAGGTAGAAGAGAGAAAAAAGATTGAAGTTTTGGGTTGGAGGTACCTCCCGTGGTGTTTTTGTGGTCGGCCACAACTATACGGGCAGAACTATATGGCTGGAACAATGTGTTCCCGCCGTATAGTTGGCCTGCTGTCAAAATTTTAGGGTTTCCACCTGGCGGTGCAGCTATATGGCCGAAACTATATGGCCGGAACAATTTTTTCCGCCGTATAGTTGGTTGTCAAACCCTCTATACCTGGAAAAGAATTTGTACGAAAGCATCGATATCTACACGACAGGAACTATACGACCGTAATTTTTATTCCCGTCGTATAGTTGGTCATTAAACTGTCAGTACATATGAAAGAAAAATTGTCGATGGCAAAAATATCTATACGACCAGAACTATACGGCCGGAATTTTTATTCCCGTTGTATAGTTGGTCGTTAAACCTTCTGTATATATCAAAAAAATTCTATTTCTTCGAGAATTCTTTCTTATCCTGTAACTTAGTGAAATACCTTGTTTTGGACAGAAAAATGACAGTAAATATTGTCAACCAACATCAGCATGTATTAAGCAGGATTTTTAGTACTACCGAACTTCTTCTCCTTAATTGGAGCTTTCTAGCTCTCTTTATTAGACATAAACTTAAACTAAAACTTTACTCAAACCTTTATTTCACATGGGTTGCCTCCTATGAAGCGCTCTTTTATGGTCAATAGCTTAACCTTGATGTTGCTCACTTAGGCCAGATGAGTGGAACACCCACTCCAAAATAGTTGGCCTTCAAAGTGATGGCCACCTTTTCATCATGCTTAGCTTTCTTTTTCCTGGGGAAATGAATAACAAAAGGATCCCGCAAAGGAAATTGAAGCTTCACGTTCCCTTCATGTATATTAATCAAAGCCTTAATAGTTCTTAAGAAATGGCAGCCTAATATAATAGAAGCAGTAGCATCTTCAGGCATGTCAACAATAACAAAATCAATAAGAGCAGGACATCCTTTAATGTATACTAAAGTATTCTCCTTAATTCCTATAACTTGTTTGTAGGTAGAATCTACTAGATGTAATTTTAACTCGATGATATCAAAAGAGCCAAGATTTAACTTATTAAAAAGACTTTTTGGAATGGTTGAGACGCTTGCACCTAGATCACAAAGTGCAGCTATCTCATTTGTCCCAATCTTAATCTTAATAGTAGGCTCAAATATATCATCAAGCTTCATAGGTAATTTCTCAGCAATTTGCTTATATTCTTCCTCAATCTCACGTACCTTTATTGCTACCTGATTAACGAAGTGTTGGTACATAGCTTCCTCATTTCCTTCACTTACCGGAATCTTAATATTGATCCTTTTTACAAGATCTTCAATGGTGTAACTTGGTGAAGGAGCATTACTATAATCAAGTTCTTCGGGCTCCTCCCTTTGGATTCTCATCATCTTGAGATCTTCAACAGGATTGGACTCAGCTTTACTTGCAAATTTAGCTAGAATGAGAGTTTGACTCTCGGTAATCTTACCTAGCCGTGCCTCAACAATCCTCGTTTATTCTTGGAGGGCCTACAAATCATTCCTCAAACTTACAGCTTGGTTTGATAATTTACCAAGCATAGCATCATGGTTCTCTGTTATTTTAACAAGAATATTGTTTTGCTCATTTTGTGAGTCTATAAAAGACTTAAGTGTTTCTTGGAGACTACCATTACTAGTTCCCATATTATTATTAGAGTTACCTACAGGACTAGAATAATGTTTCTGAAAGTTAGGATTATAATTCTTCTTCCAAGCAGCTTATAATCGTTAAGATCTATGAAGTCTATTTCTTCAATATTTTTTTCAGGGATAGCTCTTACCTGGGCTTCCTTACCTTTTACGGCTAATATGGGCTCATCCAACTTAGCATTGAGTTTTTCATTTTCTTGTGGTGAGACGGAGTTCACCTTCTTCGTGTTTGATCTATCCACATGCCATTGGGCATGGTTATATTGCATATTGTCTAATAGCTGCTTTGCTTAGGTAATATGTTTAACCATAAATGTTCCTCCAGCTGCAGTATCAAGCATAGACTTAGACACAGGGTTAAGAGCATTATAAAATAAATGGAGAATTAACCTGTCTTCCATCCCATGACTAGGATAGTTTCTTATGCATTCTTTCATCCTCTCCCATGCAAGCGCTAGTGGATCACGCTCTTCCTGTATAAAACTAGTAATATTAGATCTTAGTTGCATAGTCTTTGCAGGTGGGAAAAATTTAGTCATAAATAAAGAAGTGCATTCCACCCATGATGTAATAGTATTTCTAGGCAAAGATAGCAACCATTCTTTTGCTCTTCCTCTAAGAGAGAAAGGAAATAAACACAATTTAACCGCATCGGGGTCAATATATTTTATGCGCATCAGATCGCATATTTTAGTGAAACTATTAAAGTGCATACCTGCGTCCTCAACAGCAGAGCCTCCAAATTGATTCCGTTAAACCAAACTTAAGTAAGGGGCTTAATTTCATAGTCATCAGCAACAATTGTTGGATGAGTAATAGGAGTACGCAAATAATCATTGTTCGGAGTAGCAAACTCCCCAAGCTTCTTTTCGGCCATATTTCCTATGTTTTTGGGTTTTCTTAAACAGAAACTTAAAATAGTAAAAACAAGAATTTAAAGGCTAAATAATTTTTTTGGTTTTTCAAATAAAGACTGAAAGAAAACTAAAAATTAAAAATAAGAAATAAAACTAGCAAGGTTCCTACTAACCTCCCGAAGGCTAACTATTTCCTATGCTTCCCCGGCAACGGCGCTAGAAAAAGGGTTGATACCTTCGATCCGGATTACTGATGTAGTATAGATCTTTTTCCCTAGTAGACCTAGGTTTATCAAATCCTCGGGAAGGAGATGCATAGTGAAATTACTTTAACGGACCTTCGGAAGTTCTAGAATTCCTTTTGTGTTTTTACCGGACCAAGAGTTTGCGTCTTTTGTTATTGTCGATGATGGAGAGAGAGGGCCTAGGGAGTTCGGTTTCACCTGAAGCTATGCAAAACATCTGATGGGAATAAAATATAATAATAAAGTATACATGTAATTGTTGGAGCAAGATAAATTATATATGGGCAGTGCATCCATAATTGTTATTGCCTATGCAACCGCTTATAGCAATAACCTACTAGTCTCATTGATAGAAGAAAGAGAACTAATGGTATGCATAGTGACGTCACCGTTAATCCCAAGTAAATCCCTCACATACAGCCGTACTACCCCTTTTATCACTAGGGTTCCCAACCTGTAGATTAGTCATTACTCATACTCCCTATACCTAGCTCAATCCTCGGGGTCTTGGGTACCTGACAAGTCCTTAGATTGAGGCAAGAGAGGATACAATAATAATCATGTCATACAAACTAATACATGATCCCATCTATAATAAATAACATGCACAAAAACCTACATGGCTAGGCCGAAGCCCTTAGCCCAAGGAGAATTACTCACACATAGACATGAGATCAAAGATCATAAACATTGTAGTGGAAATCATGAGATTGATAGCAAACATATTACAATGTCGCCAATCGAAGATGAGATCTACTATTACAAGTGGTGGAATATGGCTATGGTGGTGGAGAAGGGTTTGGAGATTAGATCTAAGTCTATTCCTCCAGCGGCTCTTCGGTGTGGTGGATGGAGATCTGGAGGTGGATTATGATCTCGAGCAGGGGCTTTTCTTTTCGCCCGAGGCCTCTTTATATAGGGGTCCTTTCACGAAAGTTGTTCTGTTCGACCTAGCAGTGTCGACGGCAACTATACCACCGGAACTATACGTTTTCCGGTCGTATAGTTGGTCGTTAAAGCGTCTGCCTCCGCCTCACGACTCCTGGTTTCTTCTGGTCATTGGAAATCTCGTATCTTTGACTTTAATAGATTTCCATCATCAAACGTTATTATCTGCGCAGGAAAAAATAAAAAGAAAGGATTGCATACCCCTTTAATCATTAGGCATTAGTGGAAAGGTTTAGAGAGATATTTCATCAAAAATATGAATAATATCCGGTTTAAATGTGGACGTAGATGGCTATATTTCAGAGCCATCATGGGCGCAATCTTCTTATCCGTTCACGCCGTGCCTTCAAGAGCTTGCATGCCGAGATTTTCCCGACAAAGGAGGTACGACTGATTTAAACGACCCCGTTGCTATCTTCGATGCTGATCCGAGCCCACCTGTTGGCTATAGCGTGATGCGGTCGAAGAGTGGTGTTGAAACTTCTATGGCCCTGGCGATGGCGCACAGCGAGAAGGTCGACTGGCAGAAGGTTAGCTCCTCTATCCTAATCACCCCGATGGCCAAGCAGTCGATTTGAAACCTTTCGTTAAGAAGGCCAAGAAGTACTCTCGGCTGCTGCTGGGCATAGGCATAGGTCTGGCGAAATCTGTTGCCCATTCTTCAGCCGGTGCCCCTTCGGTGAGTGTTGCCCCAAGCATTCCTCATTCGATTGACGCTCCATATGCTAGCGCCACTATGTCTGCGGAAAAAACCGCCCTAGAGTTTATTTTGTAGTCATAGGTGTCTTTTATTCTGCTGCTATAATGAACTTGGCTCCTTTTGTTTAATTCCCCTTTTGTTGACAAATATCAGTTGCATATGCTTGTTGTGTGTATGAATTGCCCTTCGTGTACTGAAGGTCCTGTATTTTTCCTCTGCTTTGGCAGATACTCTATGATTCGGCGGCTCCATCTTCACCCACTCAGGCTTCGGATGCGCACCCATCTTCATCTATGTTAGGTGCATCCGAAACTGCCATTGTTCATGTGATCGACCCGCCGTTATATGAAGAAAAGATTGAGCAGGTGAAAAAACTTGAAGGTAATCTTTGGGTCGTCCAAGCAATGGTGGACGTATCTCAATCGAAGATGCGCAAGGCCCTGGATCGTGAAGCATATTTTTTGGATGAGATTTCCACAGCGAGCGAGAAGATGTTATGTAAGTTTTCCGAAATATTTATTAGTATTTCCTTCTTGTTTGTAGAAGTTAACTTTCCTTTTTCATTTTAGGCATTCGATTGTGCGAGAGGGAAGAGACCCAATGTCCGCACAATCGAATCAATGCTCTGGTGACTGCTTCCTAAGGTACCAAGACTGATTTTTGGATTGATCATCGTCGTGCCTATTCGGTGGCTTTTCTTCAAGATCGTGTATCAGAGGTGGAGCAGTTTGTTGAGTGCTGTCGTAGATCCTTGCCTATTGTGTATAATGCCATGTTTCCCCGGGATCCTCAGCCCCAGAGCCTAGCTGATTTGATGGTAGAATTTCAGCAGGGTGAAAGGATACATCACTTTGTGAAGCTCCAACTTGTGGCGGGTGCTAATCTTGCACTTTCTTGGGTGCACGCGCACCACCCAATGATGGATTTGGATGTTGTGTCTCTAGGACCGCCTCCCCCTCCTGGCGGTGGATTGGTTAACATGACGCCTCACTACTCGGCTTCTTGTAGGCCTGCCATCAGGATTGTCCGGAGATGCCTAGAGGAGGACGAAGAGTTATTCATAAATTTCGCCATCTAAATGTTTCATGTATTATGTATCTTTGCATTCAGAGAAATACTGTGTAATGCCATTGTTTTTATCAAAAAGATCATAAATTTATACGAGATTTTGTTTTTATCGCGCGAGACCTTTTTTGTTTGTCTGACGCCTATAGGTTGAGTCAGCTTTTATTCGGGTCAAAGGCGCATTATATGGGAGCTGACAATTTTTGATATGGTGTACTTGTCGAAGTCCCCATGTATCAGGTTGATGAGTAGAACAACATAAATCTCAAGACCCAGTTTTGGAAACTTTTCTTTATTTATTGTCGAATAGCAGAGGATGCATTTTTTGGCGTGCTCGCCTGGCCGTTGGCTTTATAGAATATAAAATGCGTAAAAGTAAAAGAACATCCTAAAATCTGCGGCTTCTGTCTTGAGGTACTCCATTGTTGTCTTGTTGTGTTCCTGGTGAGCTCAAGGGGGTTTGAAACTTTCGACTGGAGGCGCAGCTTCTGCATGGAAAACTAGAGAGAAAAGGGTGTAGTTTGTTGGATCGCTTTCGGTTGGAAAGTCAATGCACACGCGGAGTCCATCGCCTTTCTTTGGGACGAGTATTGGGTTAGCCACCTTTGTTGCTTTTGTTCTCCTTGCAATGTGCCACGCATTGGTGAGGCGATGAGCTTGCTAGATAATGGCCCTGATTTGTCGGGTGGACCGTTCATTATCTGCTATTTTCAATTTGGCTGAGTGTTCATCGGGTTCCTTGGGGATTTCTTTTGCATTGATTGAGTTCACAAGAGTTTCCCAATTCTCACAGGGGAAACGGACGAGCGTTCCTTCCTATGCGGGACCAATATTAGAGGTCGGATAGGTCATTTATGTGTTTGCATGGTGCATCTCATTTTCTAGGGCCTGTTTAATGGGGACATGTCCTTCGTGTAATAGTTCCACGTCTGCAATTTTCAGCTGGCCAAATTCTGTTTCCATCCCGAAAGATTCTGATATTTTATTGATCTCTCGGTCGCAGTTATCTAAACGAGTGAAACTTCCTCTTACGGTTATGATCGCATTGGAGGCTGGCATTTTTAGTACCAAATATGCGTAGTGAGGTATTGCCATGAACCTGGTGAAAGCTGGTCGTCCTAGGATCGTGTGGTATTGTGATGGCCAGTCCATGACTTCGAACTCAAGTTTTTCGCGCCTGAAGTTGTTCCTTGATCCGAAGACTACGTCAAGATAGAATTTGCTTAGAGGAATCTCGGCTTTGCCCGGAACTATCCCGTGGAAAGTTGTGTCCATAGGCGCTAGGTTTGACAGGGACTAATTCATTGCCCGTAGAGATTTGGCATAAATGAGATTGATGCTGATCCCTGCATCCAAGAAAACCTTATTCATGTCGAACCCGCTAATTTGCGCTTCTACTATTAAGGCTGACTGACCCGGTTGTGGCACCTGAAGCGGGTGATCAGCTCTACTGAACGTGATTTATTGCTCTGACTAGTGGAGGTATTCGGGTGTAGGAGGTGGTGTTGTTACTGCCATATTTACTTGTCTTGTAATCAGCTTCTGTGTCTCATTAGATGGTCGCCCTTTCCGAATCATCGATATTGCGCCCTTGGACCTGGGGTACTCATCTTCTTGGTTTGTTGTGTTTTGCAGCTATCCTGCTGGCGGATGTACTGGCGGTAGTGGCGGTGCACCAATGGCCAAAGCGCTGGGTGTAGTGGTGTATCCTCAGCTTGCTGCTTCAGTTTCTTTTGCATTACAGACTTCCTACATTTTTAAAAATATTCGTCAATCTTTCATGAGATAGTTTGATTGCCTCTTGGATGTTGAATTGCCGTAGAAGTGCATATTGCAGGGTCCTTCCAACATTTGCATTGCGGACATTGGTGCTTCTCGAGCTCTTGGCTGGTATCGCTGCGGTGGTTGGCTTCCTCCAACATCGCCCCTGTTGCTGCAGTACCCGCTGTGGTAATCATCGTTTCTTCGGTTGTCCCCTCTTGAGAAACCAGCTACGACATAACTTGGTCCTCTATATCCATCGTTGTTTCGTCGTCTTCTGTCGTTGTTGCGCCTATCCCTTTCTTCTTCAGGTGAATTGGCTCGCTTGTTGTGTACCGCGTCTTCTCCATCAGCCCAACGATTTGCCATATCCATCCGATGTGAAATTGTTTTGGGCTTGACTCGTCCCATCTCCTCTATGAATTCTGGTCAGTGAAGGTCGTCGTTGAATGCGTCAATTGCCCTTTCGTCGGATATGGCCTCATTCGAATTTTTATGATGTTCCATCGTTGGATGAAGGCTCATATTGGTCTCTCCATATTTCTGCTTGCACGCTCGCAATTGCTCTAGAGATGCGGGTCGCCTGAATGTGGAGTTGAAATTTTGGACGAATCTGTCCTCAAGATCGTTCCAGCTGCTGATGGAATCTTCGGGTAACTGTCTTAGCCATGACCGGGTAGCACCGGTTAGGTGTAGCTGCAGGCTCTGCATTGCGGTGGCCTTGGAGCCACCTTGTAGTTTAACGGTTGCCAAATAATCTGCCAACCAAGCTTCAGGTTCTTGGAGGTCATCATACTTCTGATGATCGTGAGGGAGTTTGAAGTCCTTGGGTACTAGAGTTTTGCGAACCTTTCGGGTAAAGGAACTGGCTCCACATAGTTCATACTCGTCCTCACTTGCCCCATCATAATATCTTCGGCTGCTGCGCTCTTCCCCAAATTTGTCGATCCTGCGCTGCGTAATGTCATCTCTTGTATTATTTCATGGTTCTGAGCCCCAAAAATGCACCCGATGTGGCGATCGTGATCGTCGAGTGTGCCCCACCTGCCGAGGGCTGCTGCGATGGCGTGGGGATCTGGCAGGTTGCCGTGCGATTCCTTATTCTGCTTATGCAAGGGATTCTCCTACCATACCGAGGTTTATTAGAGCAGAGCGATTGAGGGCTGCACGAGGATCGCCGGGTGCGGGTTGAGTTGTGATCAAATACGTTTGTGCAGCTACAATTGCGTCTTGGGCTATTTTTGCTTTGATGTGTCCTGTTGGATCTACTAACATAAACGATAAATCGAGATCTCGAGCCAGTTTGTTTCTTTCAGCTTCAGGGATGTTTTGCAGTCACGAAGTTCCTCTACTTGGCGGTGCTCGTCTAGTTACACTTCCTGATCCTCAGGTAGAGCTTAGCTACACCCGCCGTATGCTGGATTCATCGGCTAGCCTTTTTGTTTCGTCAAGTTGCCTTTGCATCCTTGGGAGATCCCTTTTATTGTGATGGAGCAAATATTGGTAGGCTAGTAGATCTTCGCGTGTGGCCTGGGCTGTCATTGGGACCGCACCCGAAATTGCTTCCCTTGCTTTTGCCATGCTTCTGCTGGTAGCCGAAGAGTTTTCCTCTCACCTCTACGTGTATCTCCTCCTGGGATTATGCGGTTGTTTGTCGGGTCTCCTTCATTTTTGCGATTTCCTTCGTTTCCGTAATTCCCTGCATTGTCATCTAACAAAATATCATCAGGGTCAAAGATATGGTTACCGTTAGAGTCACGCTGAGTTGAGGCGTCCCTGATAATCACGCACACTTGGTGCTGAGTTATGTATGAACTAGTGATGTCGTCGCCGGATCCGAGGGAGACACTGTCTGGGGGGTCAGTGAAATCTAGTGGTTTCTGTTCTGGGTAGATTTCGTCCATCCTGATTCTGAAGTCGATACTTTCGCTGCTTTCTTCGGGTTCCTCGTTTACTGGGCTCAATCCACATGGCGGAGTTAGCTGAGAGTCTGACCCGAGGGAGAGATCGTCGTAAAGACCATCAAGATCCCCTAGATCTGCTGTGTTTTCAGTGTTTACTTCATCTTTCTCCGGCTAGAGTTTGGCCTCTGGGATGATCCAACAGATGATGCAGGTATCACGGTAGGCGTAGTTTTTTCGACCGACGGTCCTTATGATATCGGAGCCGAGAGGCACGGTTCTTTGGGTTCCTCCACTCGAAAGTGAAAACTTCTAATGGTGAGATCAGATCCGCCATTGAAATTGGTGGGGAACGAGAAAGGGGTGGGCGGGCGTGGTTCCGCTTCCGTCGAATTGTTGCTTGATGAAAAGGGGTCCGTCGAATCCATGATTCCAGTGTTCAGGTTTCCCATAGACGGCGCCAATTGTCGAGGGGTAACCTCGGCAATGCCCATAGTTATGGACTTAGGGTTTTGCAGAAAATAGAACGCTGGGGATTTCGTCGGATGTCAGACAAACAAGGGAGTCGAAGTCGTCTGATTATTGATGGACAATGTGATTACAGACCTCTCTGTAGGCTCCTCCTAGCCTATATATAATAGGTTGGGTCTCAGGGGCTGTATACGGAGAGGTTACATATTAATGATTACAACACCAACACAATGACGGTTTCTATTTCCTTATTTAACTAAAGAAAACTTCTGTCGGATGCCTCTTGCACCTTCAAATTGGGTCTTCATGGTTCGTGAACCTTTATACCACTAGGGTAACCAAACATAAGCATCCGAGTAACCATACCCATGTTAGAGCACCTACATCCCTTTCCACTATGCATTTTTCAAATAAAGAAGACTACTACTAAACTAAAGGATCAAATTTTCTTTCCTTGGTGAACTGGTCATCCCATCCCTTCATTTTGTCTCATGTGTGTTGGACATTGTCTTCCTTGATTCCACCTTCACTTATGTAGATGACATCCCGATACTACAGGGGCTATTGCGGGTGCCCTGGCACAAGTCATAGGCAACTTGGAAATTGGCGGGCTAGCCATGTCATTGGCATAGAGGCTCGTTAACCTTATTTTTGTCAGCACCAAACTTCCTGCGGTGACTTAATGGCCAACGTAGAGAGTCGTCTTGTCGTTGCGGTGGCGATGCATGTAAAATGCATACAGGAACTTTATAGTTTATTTTCACATATTCCATCCTATTTGCATCATATACAATGTTATATCCATGTTTACATTGATTTATGAGGATTTATCAATGATCCCCTTTATTTGATTTATAAATCTGAAGGTGGGAAAATCCTATTTTGTGTATTTTTAACTTTCAGGAACGACCTAAACAATGTAAAACGGATCTAGGATTTTTTTGAGGATCATTTTTTAATCATAAGAACCTTTTGGAGCACTAGAACCATAAGAGGGGATGCCAAAGGCCCAAAAGATCCCAGGTGGCACGATGTAGGGTCACCACCTGCTCTCTTTCCCTCCTCGAGCATCTCCAACCATCCATCTAATGCCCCTACGTTAAGTCCTGATCTAAAATGCCTATAAAAAGGTTCCCCATCGCAATCTCGGAAGAGAGACGGAGAAAACACAGAAACCACGAAAATAGAGCCAGAACCAACGAAGATTGGAGGAGTAAACACCATCGGAATCACCTCTAGTGGGATCTCCAACCTCTCCACCTATGGACTATGAGTTTGTGACAGTAGATTTATCTATTTCCCTCTCTCATGCTATCATTGTTTAGAACCATATGATTTGCCTAGCATGCTTATGGCCATCTATGTAATTTATGTGTGTTAGATCTTTGTTTTATGAGATGATATTTGAGATTGGAATTTAAGATGTATTGATAAATGCATATTATGTACCCCCGTTCTTGACTATTTGTTTTGATCATACTTGTAAGTAAGAACAACTGGGGGGACATGTGTATTAGATGATGTAACATAGTGGTGGTGATTAGGTAGTGACAGAAAATTTGAGATCCATTATGGCTTTTACCTTTCTTTTGTTACCTCACTAGGGATACAATGAATGCATGTGCTATATTCGTCTTGTGATAACAAACATGATCTTGTTTTATCAAGGTAACTTAATATATCTTTTCTTTATGGTACAAAAGGAGGTGAGATTATTTCAAACATGCACTTTTTTAAAACATCCCTCACTAGGGATACATTTGATATTCAAACATGCACTTTTTTATTTTTGGAAAATGGTAAAAAATTAATATATATTTTCTTTATGGTACAAAAGGAGGTGAGATTAGACACCCCTTTATTTATTTTAATTATTTCTATCTAAGGCTATACTCAAGATTGCATGAAGTTTTCCCTTTCTAGAGGAGTATACGTGAGATGTGTTGTATCATCTTTATATTAGGACGTGATGTCCATATGAATGCTAATCAAACACATAATGAAGTTTCAACAAATATTATATCATCTGTGAGCAGTTTTATGTCCTCCACACTTTATGAGAGAGTAGACAAGTGAACCCATGAATCCATATCCACTTTTTATCATAAGAAACTACTTTTACTTTGTTTTACCGTCTTTTATATTTTTTACAAGAATTCAATTCTAAAATACAAAAATATTTTTACTTTCTGCAAGACTAAACAAAAACCCAAAAGATCTTTACTTTCCTATTCTAGTTGTAGTTTACTTATTGTTCCTTTACTTTCTTGTTTTATTTAAGTTTTACTAATATGAATCCTTGTGCTTGACAACCACACGGTAGAGTTGGGTACACAAGGCAAAAACTATGCTTCACAGGTTGCTACAAGAGTACAGAGACGAAGTTCTGACAATTCCCTAAGATTTCGATATAAACCCTCAAGCCACCCTTGTGGGGGAAAATATGCTTGCTACAACACTCTATACTTAGAATCCTAACGAGTTGGTACACACAAAATTATTGCCATCAAGTGGCGCGTGACCAAACAGAGAGTCATCCCATCATCACAGTGTTTAGTCGCTTCGCCTTTTGCAGCGTCGTTAATGCGAGCCAACGGCCGCGTTGCCAACTATGGTGTTCAAATACCTCCCCTAGCACATCTCCTCTATCCACAACTCAAACCCTAGCCCAACCTAGCTCGTTTCCTCTTTCATTTTCTCTCCCAAGATCTCCCGTCGGCTAAGGGCCATGCCTCGTCGCATGCCTACCTACTGGGCTAGGATCCCCATGCCCGGGGCATCACCGCGCTCCCTTTGTCAAATCAAGATCTGCAGGACTCCTTGGACGATGATGACTCCGAGCAGTTCGACTTGTCCTCCAAGATGGATGAGGACCAGTACAACAGGCCAAAGGTTGATCCGCTGCAGCGCGTCTTCCTCAACTCTTTCGAAACCGAGCATAAGAGGGCCAACAAGGTCAAATAACACTTTGAGGAGTGCGGCGCAGAGATATTCCTGTAAAGGCTACCGATGGAGGAGATCGCCCGCCTCTTCATGGAGAGGGAGCGGTAGGCCATTCTTTGCTTCAACACAATGAGGCCGCTGCCACTCGCGAGGAACCTCGGATTTCTCAGAGTGGGTTCTGCTAGAAATTGCATAAAGATACAGAGGCGGAGCAGGACAACCGGCAGTGCATTGCAGCCCACCACCTAGAGGCAGCGGTGCACCGCCTGATTGTGGAAATATGACAGACGAGGAGGGCCTAGAGGCAAGATGAGCAGTGTCAGCAGAACGACGGCGAGGCCAGGAATGACGGGGCTTAGATTTAGTTTGTGTTTACATTTAGTTAAATTTCGCCCAGTTAGTAAAATTCCGTCGTACTTTCTATGAATTTTGTTTGGTTTGCAGCCGGAATGACATAGTTTGGAGCACGCGATTAGAAGCAGGCGTGCCCCAAACACGGCACAACATAGTGGTGTCCCCTAAAGACCGATCAAACGCTTTTGGTGGAGGTCGTTTGGGGACGCGCACGACTAGAGATTCTCTAACCCATGCAATTTTTATATTTACCTCTTTGTAAACAAATTGCCAAAATATTCAATCAAACGGACCCATTGGTGATCTGGTTGCCAAGAACTCCTATAAACGTGGAATGCTATATGCCACCCGCTATCGGTGTGGGTGGCTAGTGCAGCTCACCCTCGTTGGGCCGACCCAATTGGTGTCATTTTTTCTTTTTATCTCTTACTATTTTTGTTTTTCTGTTTCTTTATATTTTATTTTTATTTATGCTTTTTTAAAGTTCATTATTTTGGAACAAATTAAGATTTTCTGAATTTTTGGTTCATGGTTTTTGAAATTGGTTCATGATTTTTAATTTTTTTTCACGATTTTGAATTTTGGTTTATGATTTCCAAAAAATGTTTATAATTTTCAAAAATGTTTATGATTTTTAAAATTTTGTGCATTTTTTTTGAATTTGTACTTACTTTTTGAAAAATATTCCTGAATTTTCGTAAAATGTTCACTGTTTTTAAGTCATCATTATAGAATTTTTTAGAGTTTAAAATAAAATATGAAATAGGAAAAAAATGAATAAGAGAAAAGGAATCTGTCGACCTTGCTTAGGGCAAAAATCTAACAGCTTCATGTAAGGAAAGTATCTCACAGGATTACACGGAGGCTGGAGTCTGTCCATTTAGACCAGAATCTGGCGGTCTATCCCAGATCTGGCTAGCTCAAGCACGAAGACACGTAAATTTTGACTCTGAAACATAATAAGTAAGCAAGGACACTTGGGTACATGCCTAGTTTAGAGCTGGAGTTAAACTAGGATTCTGCCATGTAAATTTTAGAAGTTGTCCAATACTTGTACGAGAACTCCAATCGGCTCATATATATGGGATGCGTCTAGCCAGCAATCGGGAGCCTCCAGCCCCCATCTGTATAAGGAAAGTTTTTCCCAGCCCAAACAAAAGAGCATCCCACGCGGACCGCCCATCCCCCTGTGACCAGTGACCGCAGACGTTTGCCATCTATACCCGCCCCAGGCGGTGCGTTCCCTCTATACATCAACCCAATTACCCAACAAAGACACACCAGAAATGCACGTGTTCATCCAAAGGAAACGACTGGGTACAACACACATAGTCTAACTAGGACACATCAGAAACACAAGACCCTAGCAAACAAAAGATAACAAAGAGGTCTCTGAGGTCCATGAACGGAAAGCCAACACCGTCCATCACACCTCGCCGTCGCATGCAAGACACGGTCGAGAAGGA
Organism: Avena sativa; assembly: GCA_916181665.1. Taxonomy (NCBI): domain Eukaryota; kingdom Viridiplantae; phylum Streptophyta; class Magnoliopsida; order Poales; family Poaceae; genus Avena; species Avena sativa. The sequence goes on from OV702289.1 coordinate 695,157,993, forward strand.
AGAAGATGTACACCCTTCTCTCTAGGATCCGGCAAAGCATCCTCGCACCGAGCTTTATGGAGCCGCAATAGAAGCTCACAATGAGCGGTGAGAAAACCACCATTAGAATCATATTGGCCGGGACAGAATCCACGCCCGCCAGACTGTGGAGCCACTTGCTCCACTCAACCGTGTGGAAGAAGAGGAAGCACAAGTGCGCTAGCCTCAAATCACAAGCCCTGCACTGGAGCACCTGCCAATCCACAACGGGTCGCAGCTGCCACCGCAGCAACCCCGCCAGGAAGCCGAACCGCCCAGAATCGTCTCCGACCAGAGTGGAAGCCACCACGACAGATGTGGATCTGCCATACTTCCTCACTCTACAAACAACTATTCTTCTTTCTCATCCAGATCATGAACCTGCAGTTCCTAATATTGGGACTTGTAAAAGTAGTTTGCTATTCATCAGAAGAAGCTAGTGCAGCCAAAAACTGGTGAAACCGAAACTTAACAATAATCTTCAGCAACTTATCCATATGCTATAAACCAACACAATACACATCATCAACAACCTTGATTGTATAAGCTAGTAACCTCCATGTATCCAAAAATAGAACCATGACATGAACCTTCAACAACTTATTTACATGGTAGAACCAACACAATATAGATCAAACGAAACCTTTGTAGGCATTTTTGGAGGAAGGGAAAACCCTGGTAGGCACTTAGAGGACCATGCAACCAGAAAAAATAACTTGAACATGCTAGAGACAAACACAACACATATTCAGCAGACAAATCTGAGGTGTGTGCAGTTTTAGAAAGAAAAACCGCCCAGGTACAAAACTGCTGAAAACAGGAACCTAGTAGGGTTTTAGACCACCCTGTACCCAAAAAATGCAATATATGAACCTATGGACATGAAAAACTTGTGTACATGCTATAACCGAACACAACACAAACTTGGCAGCAACTTAGGTCCATGCTGCACACATGCCACCCGACAATACAACACAGAAATACAATTGTGCCCATTCCATCCACAATCCAATTTGGAAAATGGATGCGACAAAAATCAGCTGCTCCTACAACTAAATCTACGGTGTTTAAGCAACTTCACTCATGGTAAGCAACTCAGAAGTAAAACTTAGCTTCATCAAGTCCTGGTAAACGCAGATTGCGCTTAGTCATCTTAAGGGTTGTAGGTGCAAAGTTGTACCATTATAAAAAAGTTAGATAAAAAAGAAGCAGGCGTCTCGTTAATGCGTGCAAAAAAAACTTTAGTAAAAGTACAACAATTAAGAAAGCAACTAGAGGCTATGCAACTTAGGAGCATAGTAAATACAACTAGATGAAAAATCATGCACCCAACTTGGCTATATGAATTTCAGAAAAATGAACTAACAAGAAATCACCATACAACTCTACATGATTCCTAATGTAACTCAGGGGTATAATAAATACAACTATATGGAAATTCATGTACCTAAACTTGGTTGCATGGATTTCATGGGAAAAACTACTTAGAAATCATCATACAACTTTACATCATGCCACAACTAAGGGGCATCGTAAATACAACTAGATGGAAAATCATGTTCTCAATCATATATCACCATACAACTCCGCATCATCCCCACTACAGCTTAAGCTAGAGTAAAATATAACTACATGGAAAATCATGTTCTCAAACTTGGTTGCATGGATTTCAAAAAAAGAAACTAATCAGATGTCACCATACAATTATATAACTCTGCATCATCCCTACTACAATTTATGCTAGAGTAAAATACAACTAGATGGAAAATCGTGTACCCAAACTTGGTCGCAGGGATTAAAACAACTAATTATACACCATCATATAACTCTTACATGATCTATGATGCAACTTAGGCACTCTTACATGATCTATGATGCAACTTAGGCTAGAGTAAAAACAACCGGATAAAATCATGTATCCAAACTTGGTTGCAGAATTTCAAAAACAACAACAACTAATCAGACACCATCATAACTCTACATGATCACTGCTGCAACTTAGGGGTGCAATAAAAATAACTGCATAGGAAAACATGTACCCAATTGAGTTGCCAGAGATTCAAAAACTCAACTAAGCAAACACCATAATATAACTTTTCCTGGTGCAACTCAGTTGTTTTTGAATGAGGGTAATGAGTTGCTGTCTAGTCAACTTAATTAAATGGTACATGGTAATTTACCATGTACATAATTCAACTTAATATCGTTGTATAAGCTGTATTGTCATTGGATCATTCTATCCGACTTAGGCTAAATTGCATGGTTTTTGGGTCGCTCAATAGTCATCGTATAGTCACCGAGTCATTTTTCTCAAAATCACAGCGACTCGCAACTAAACAGCGACTTATGGCAACTATACATCGACTTTCATCGACTAATCACTGAGTCACAGGGTAACAGCGACTTATGGCAACTATACATCGACTTTCATCGACTAATCACTGAGTCACAGGGTTGGTGACTCACTTTTGAGTTGCGACTCAAAAACCTTGCTAATCTTAGAATGCAAATTAGGCTAATCTAGCTAATCAACTTAGTAAGCAACCTAACTACGCTGACAAGACAACTTAATTGGGAAAAGGGAGAGCGAATCAAACCAAATCAAATCTCCCTACAATCACTATGCAACTAATAATCTAATCGACTTAACTAAAATGGTAAAAAGTAATACTGGAAAATCAAACAAAAAATGGGAACAAAAACAAGGTACAGAAGCAAACCATCTCTCCCTACAATTAGTCTGCAACTTAGACTAATCCGACTATTCAATTTGATTAACTGCTGCAAGCAACTTAACTATGTTTCCAAAGACGAACTGAGAATGGGTTTGAGGAATAATGGCAGATCCCCAACTACACCCAACTGCTCATGGTATTCAATTAACATGTCTTAATCAGACTGTCAATCTGTACCGATTTTGTACTAATGAATTATTTCCCTCTTTAATAGATAGGGCTCTAGGATGGGGTAGAACATACCTGATAATAATACCTGGAACTTCGGGAACAACACATATTTTACTGGCTGGTCAGATCAGCTCGATACATACTAGAATAAGTTCTACAATTGAATGTGTGACTTTATGCTATGTAAAGATCTCATGTGCAGTACAAAACTGTGTACCTATTCCGAAGATACAAATGCATATTTCATATTCTTATTAGTTCACTTTTTGGGCTAGCTAGAGATCAATACAAGCATATTTGCTAGTCCGGCGATGTATGGTGAAGACTACCGTCAGGCAACGTCGGCCTATTTCACGGCAGTGACTATGGGTGCCTGTCTTGTACGTCCAACAATCAATATTACTAATGAGAGTAATGTCCCGGCTCCTGAATAAGCAGACAAAAATTCAGCTGCAAGTTTGTGCAAGTCTGGCAATGCATAGGTGAGTAATAACAGAGCAGGCTGGCCTCCTGGCCGGCGACGTCGGCCTCGACGACCTTGTACATGCAGCAACCAAAGCACTACTGCAACTCTGCGAGTGCTACCCCTCCTTTGGCGCCACAGTAACACTAGAACTACAGAGGAGCCTTGCCCCTCACAAACTAGACATAGATTGCTGGTTGAGAAATCAAGTGGATCTAGTTGATTTTGTACAGGACCTTACCTCATGTACTCGACAGCCTAGTTCTTCGCCGATCTCCGTCCCAGATCTTCCTGCTGCTGACGCGCAGGTCGCTCTCCGCCGCCGAGATTTCCGCCCTGGCACGCGGGTCGCCTCCGTCGCCGTGCTCCAAACCCTCCCTCGCGCGGTGATTTTCGAATGCCGGAATCCCACCAAGCTGCACGCTCATTTCGCGTCAGACCCAGACCCTAGCTAGCGAGTAATTTTGGAGAGAAATAGAAGAACGAAAGGGGAATGGAATGGAGACAGATAGCGAAGCGCTTCTCCGACCAAAGTCGTTGTCGGAACGGCGCGTTGGTCACACGAATTGTACGGACGAGGACGCGAGTGCGCACGCATCAGACGGTCACGATGCGGTGGCTCGATGGAGCAAACTAGCCACCTTGCACTTTTAACCACTTTGGGTATATATGTGATTGACGACGGTCGATTAAAATAAACACACAAGCCAAACATTAATACATATACTTTTATCCTCTCAAATCCATGTTCCAGCTTCTGTTCTTCAGATTCTACCTTAGATTGACAACAGAGCTACAAAGCGGTTGAATCGGCCTAACTCAACCCATAGTCGCCAGAACCTCTCACAGGGCCCCTCTCGAGGAACTAGAACTTCCGATCTCAAAAGTGTCGTATTACTGTCTTGCGTATCGCTGTAAGCTGGTGTCCCATGGCGTTAGTTGATCTGCATCATTCTCGGTGTTGCGAGTAACCTTTAATCTTAGATTATAAGTTTCAACTCAATAAAGATGTGCATTTTGAAAAAAATACAAGTTTTAATTTAATTTAGAAAGTGGACGCACCAGAATCTAGGTTTAACTTTTGTTGGCATGAATTAGTAAAGGTGATTGGTCTAGTGGTCCATATTTGAGACCAAGTGTCCCTTGGTCCATATTAGCATCTTTGGTCGAGGTGGCACAATTTCTACGCACTTCTTGATGCCTTCGAACCTTGGCGATATAATCACTTCTTTTTTCCCACAACTGACGCTAGCATCATAAATACCAAGCAACAATACCACAAACCTCGGCCAAAGTTGTTGCGCCTAACACAAACAAGGAGCTTTGTTGTACAAACATCAAGAACACAATCATTGCTTGCCTACATTATCAATGCAATCACAAGGTCCATTCCCAATGCTTCCCAAACTTTCTTCATTCGTGATCATGCAAATAATAGATATTATATGTTCTTATCAACTATTTTTTAATATGCATTATCAAATTTTCTAGATGGTTTAAAATATTTCAAAAAGTACGATTTGTTTTGACCATATATGATATTTTATATATGAATTTAGTAGAAGTTTCATGAAATATATTTTACATTTTTGCACATTTCTCACAAACTTTGTGAAAGGACATGAATGTCACAATTGCTCTCCCATAAACCACTATGGGAGAGACTCTCTTAGGCACATTTTTACATGTCCATTATCCCCACATGGACAACAAGCTTCAATCAAATAGTCTCTTTGAGATGTCCATCTTGTACTTACACTTTGTCTTGATCAACAACTCAATCTTATATCGCCTCTTCATTATGATGTCTTGAAGTTCACCATGACAGATCACAATGTTCTTCTTGAAGATACACTTGCGATATGCTTAACTCTCAAAGGGCCAATCTTTCGATCTCCTTATAAATATTATCTTGGTCATCGCTTGATCTTTTTTGCTTTCTTATTTTTACCTTGAAACAACCATATGGTCTACAAGAATTGTCTATGGACAAAACCTTAAGAACACAATGCAAACCTTAGTCCATAATAATTTTCATTAGTTATCAAAACCACACATGAGGACACACGTGCTTTTTCACTTTGAAACATATTTAACGATTTTCAAATTTTGATGTATTTTAAAATTTAGTGGATCCATATGAACATTTTTTGTATATTTATTAATTTAAATTATGTTGATTTATGATATTTATATTTTATATAATTTAAACCATCATTTGTTGTTTTGAATACCTTATAGTTTTAAAAGTAATAAAATATTTTTGTGAGAAAACATCTGAAAAATTCATAAAGCAAAAATCCTTACTTGAATAAGGCCTCTATTGACTCGTTAGTCTTCTCGCAACTCCTCTCCTTAGACTTCCAAAAGTCCTATATGCCGCCCAATGAGGGGCCGGAGGCTCGCGTTGCACACCTTCAATGCAATAGGTTAACCCATTTTGCTTTATTTTTTGGTTATTTTATTATTTATCGCTTATTCATTTATGTTTTCTTATTCCTTTTCCATTTTAGCTTTTACTCTACTTTTTATGTTTTTTAAAATATGAAGTTTTTTTCAAATTCTAAAATGTTGAGATAAAAAATGTATAATTTTGTAAAAAGTACAAATCTTGTAAAAACTTAAGACTAAAAATATTCATATTTAAAAATGTTTAGTTATGAAAATGACCACATTTAAAAAAATATTCAGATTTTGACACATGTTCAAATTTGAAAAATGTTCAGATTTGAAAATGGTGTAGATTTTGAAAAATATCCAGACTGTGAAAAACATTGAGATTTAGATAAAAATGAGATTTCAAAACATATTCATATTATTGTAAAAAACTAATTTCGAAAAGCGAAAAAAATAAAAAATAGGAAAAAAAATGAAAAACGAAAGGAGAAAATACCTTATGGCCGCTACCCAATGGAGGCCGCATGGTAAGAGTGCTGTGCGGCCTCACAAGTGCTGTACGCAGTGCTTGCGCCTAGTGTCACATAGAGGCAACCACACATGGGCCAGCATGTTTGCTTCAGATTTTTTTAGTTCTATTTTCTTCTTTTTTTATTATTGTTCTTTTTTTGTTTTCCCTTTTGAATTTCTTATGTGTCAAAATTATTCAGATTTTACAAAAATCATGATTTTAAAAAATGTTCATGATTTTAAAATTTCATGACTTAACAATATTCAGATTTAGAAAACATTCATGATAGGTTCAGATTTAGAAAACGTTCATGATAGGTTCATTTTTAGAAAACTTGTTATGATTTCAAAAAATGCTTAGAATTTTTAAATTATACAGCTTTTAAAAAATTGTTCATGATTTTGAAAAATTATTCATGATTGGAGAAGTGGCAATGATTTTGAAAAAAGTTCACGATTTTTTAAAATCTTCAGATTTTTAAAACTATTATTTAAATATTTTAATTTCTAGAATTAAAATAAAATCATAATTTTTTTTGAAAAGGAAATAAAAGAGAAAAGAAAAAGAAAATGGGTTGTAGGATATGAAGCGAGCCTACCTCAATTGGTTAGGGAAGTACATATATATAACCCAGCCATCCAAGTTCAAGTTCTCACACATGCAAATTTGAATTCTTATTATTTAAACTGATGTAGAGGCTTCCCCTACCTTATTCCTTAAAAAAGCGCTATAGGATGTGGAAGGTGCGTGGTTTGCCGATATGCACCGCTAAAGGCGTACCAATATGCAGAGCTAAAGGCGGTATATAGCACCAACTATGCACTCGTCGCTTAAGGCAGTGTATACGAGCCCTCTTGGGCAATCAAACACTAAGGCGAAAGATTTCGAAAGCAATAATATCTTAGCCAGTGGCACACACTAATATGTGCAATACAAGTGCGCTTGATAATCAGGGAACCCCTATTCAGTGTCCGCTGCGTCCGTCACGGGCGCAATCCCCGAAGGCTTTCTCGGGTGGGCCAATGCAACTCGGTCGAGTTTTTTTTTTCTTATTTTTTTCTCTAAATTTTTAGAGTAGTTGGTGAAATAAAAAAATATTTAGATTTTGAAAACACTAAGATTAGAAAAAAATCATTATAAAAATATTCAATTTTTTGAAAAGTACATATTCGAAAAATGTTGTGATTTAATATTTATTTATATTTGAAATTGTTCAGTTTTAAATTTGTTCAAAATTGAAACTGTTAATTTTTTCTTAAATGTTTGATTTTTAAAAAGAAAAGAAAAGATAGAAAAATAAAAATAAACAGAAAAAACAAAACAAAACAAAAAAAGTGAACGTACCTGGGCCGGCCGGCAAATGGGCGTCCGTTATGGATTGGCTGATAATCGCATTCGAACCTCCGTCGTTTACCTCCACGCGAGTTCTTCCCCAGATTGATCTGGGCCGCGCGACCCTCGCGCGGCGCCGTTCGTGCCGACAAATCCTTACGCGCCTCGCAAATATTCTCTGCAATTTTGCCGTCGGCACCGGCCGAACCAACTCCCCGGCGGCGCTCGTCACCCCGAACAAGACGCGCTGACGCGCACGACCGCAGGCAATCAGGCCGCCACACACAATCATGCACGCACGAATAGACTCCCCAACCTGAGGGCATTAGGATCGATGGAGACACACTCACGGCCATCACAGCCACTAACAACAGCGTTTACGCGGGTACACACACATCATTCACCATCCTCCCAGTTGGAGTTGGTCAATCCATCACCCAACACTGACGCGGCCAAATCGTTTATTATTCATATGATCATATCCCTGTCTCCTCCTCTCTCCGGCCGACACAACTTAGCCCAAAAGCACCGTACCAACGTCATCCTACACGGCAAGATAATCATTCGCCAAAACTGCTACGCGGTGGTTGATATATAATCACCTCCCATGCAAATATGCAATGCAAGTGCAACGCATGCATCCATCAGCCTGCCCTTATCCGATTGGAATGCAAATATGCAATGCGAGGCAGCAATTTTCAACTTCGGCACGGTCGAATCGCCGTTCGACGACGCACTGCCGCCTTTGACATCGATCTGTTTGTGCATACTAGTTCTTAATTTGCGTATCTCTTTTTGATGAGGTGATGGCGCGCGTATAACTCGTCGTTGCGTGAAGATCGTTATCTCTTTTTGATGAGGTTAACTCTATACCTTCCAATGCGTCATGATAGCGCCGGCATGAGCTATGTGTGCCACCATGGAATGATGGATATGGTGCCTCTGACCTTCTCGCGTTTCTTCTTCTTCTTCTTTTGAATTCTTTTTCAACTTGTACTTGACGGTTGTATTCTAACGATTAGATAAGCTGCTCTTGATCTGAAGAAACAATAAGACTCATTTTTACGACAAAACTGTTCTTGATCAGGGATGTCTGTTCAGAGGCTTATTTCTCGGTGGGAATGGATTGGATTAATATAACAACAAAATGATTGGCATCCATGATTAGTGGCTGCTGACTGTGATCAATCTTCTCCAGACACAATTATAGTTTCCAAGATATTTATGTCATAGCTCATGAGAACACGCGGGGGAGTTCTAGCTTGGTCGACACGCACAAGGCAACAGGTCAACTTCAACTTGGTATCTGAACAAACAAATATTTTATGCCTAGTGGACCCTGATTTTCCAGATCATCATGAAATTAACGTTCAGAACTTGGCTGCACTTTTTTTCTCAAGGATCTTGGCGGCATGTGGTAGCAGGTAAAGTCGTGTGATCTCATCTTAACTTGTTCTTGGCCTCGATCAATATCTTCATCTTTCTTAGACATTCCTTGCAGTGACCACATATGCATATCCATGATTTGAGAAAGTTATCTCCGGTCCGGATCACATATTTTAGCTCACAATCTTTTTGTTTCTCTCTTAGCACATTACGCAATCAACCGGCCTTGTTCATGCTAATCAGTGATTGAGAACATTGTCCCTTCACCTAATGATCTCCACCTCATAACAACTAGTCAAACACTAGCCTTTTCCAAAAGGCTTGCAGCCGAAGGCTGCTAGCTAATTGTGATAAGCACTTGACGTTTGACCTGTGGATGGACACACTACAAAATGACTAAAGTATGTTGCGAGATCTAGTAGTCCCTGGCTTATGCATTGTCGCTTCGAGTCCATTGTTTAATGGCCAATACCGTCTTTGACCTAACAATCAAGTCCATACAAACAGGAGAGAGTTATCCGATGGTCCCTTTCAGAGCACATTAAGATATTACCACTACTTTACATGACCAAATGATTGGCGCCTATTCATTTGTTATTGCACTAATGGAGGAGTGGTCCAGCTTAGCCTCTCAGATAGGCCAATTCAAGCAGACAGAAAGCGAACAAAAGATATGGGTATGATCTCAGGTTGCTATTCTAAATCATTTGCATGTTTACTTCCTGCAAGACACCAAGAATCCCTAAACAACAAAACTAAGAGTTTTCCAGACTAATTGGTAGGTTCGTTCATATGTGGTGGAACATGTTTAATTATGCCGGAAAATCAAAACTGCAAGATGAACTGATTTTTTTGTTTTGCTTTTTGCAAATTCTAGAAAAGTATTTTCATACTTTTCATATAGGATATTATGTAGGAAATACAGGTACCAAATTGTCACTTCTGCTCTGATATGTCACTAATCGGAACTTCTTCCTGTGCGTCATGCTGTCCGAAATATTCATCGGCATAGGATTCCTCAGGGCCCTTGGCTGCATTTTCGGCAGCATTGGAGGTAATCTGAACACACTTTAGGCACATGGAAAAATCTATCCTGATGCCTTATCACTTGGAATCCTTCATGAGTTGGGAAGAATTTAGTTCACACACCATTGAGTAGATTTCCCTCAGTGATCGAGATACAAAGTTCACCTTTGTGTCAACAACACATGGAATTTTTCACTTGCTGGAAATAATCATAGCCATGCTTTTGTTTACTTGATAAACCCCGAATAGTCAGCAGACAACTTGTGACTAAGATACACCAATATAAGAACCACATTAGGTAATGTTGTTACATGATCAAACTTTTATAGAGAAACACTTATGAATACAAAGCTACAAATAGGTTAATTTAGACGGTACAAACAAATGATTAGTTGAAAAATGATGAGTGCGCAGCTTGCTAAATCAAGAAAAGGGACAAGTTAGGCAGCACAACTGATGCACCAACAACCAAGACAAGATATATATGATTAGTATGCGTGCAATACTGAACATACTATTGTTTAGTGGTTGGCTAATCAGGCTAGCTCGGTTGCTGACAACAATAGCTGATGAACATAATTAACAAAGGAAGATTAGTTGAGCCGCTAAATCAGCTGACCAATTATGAGAATGGAAAAAGAAAAAAAATATAACTATACATACAAATGCCCGTGCAGATACTCAAGCACTTGCATTGGATCTTGCGTGACACGGAAGAACTTGCATATAGCATGATTGGTGTGTAACTGGTGAAAAGAATCATAGAGGGCACACAGAAACAAAGTATTCCATTCTTCTAATTGATCTAGAAGAGAATATAGTGGTGAGGTCACGGTTCATGCATGCCCGCGCCATCAATAATTTGAGCTAATAGTCAGAGATCCTTACAAGACGCAGTACCACTGGAGCTCTCACCCGTATCGTTATCTAAGGATATTGCAAGCTGCTGATCGGTCAGTTTGCGGAAATTTATTCGATCTGCTCGACCAGTACCCAACATGAAGGAAATTCATATTCAGTTTACTTTATCCATATGATATCGGGAAAATCCATATGATATTTTCTACTGTCACATGAACGTATTGCAATGTTGAGAACCACCTCTTAGTTGGTGGTAGAGTTGTTGTCCTTGTGGAAACATAACTATTACCCACCAATGTTCGAACATCATATTATCATAGTGATTACATACACAGTATGATCATTAGAAGTTTTAGTGAGATTCACAAATTTATCACTGGTACTTGTGGAATGTGGAGGAACAAGATGTCAAGTCTTGTTATCCATAAGTGCAGTGTACTCTTCTTCCATAACTTTACGCTAGCGATCATCCCCAAGGGCCTCTGAGAGTTTACTAGGTTCACCTGTGGATGTAAACATGCCATAGAGAATTGTGCCATCAGTATACTGTTTTGGTTGACGTATACCTTTTTGAAGCCGTGTACGGGGTGCAGGAGGCGGTGTGGGGGTCGGTAAAGTTTGCTGGTCGACGCTGTCGTGTTGGGGAGAGGCCACGGGCGAGGCGGCCTCGGGATCTGCGTCGTCAGGCATTTGAGCGGGAGAGGCATCCGGCTCGTGATGGCGTGATGATGAGGCGGGCCCCGCCTCATTATGGTGCACCGGCGTCACGCGCACGGTTGAGGGCGAGCGGGACCGCGGCAGCGGGCTGTCACGACGTGGAGCGCACGGAGACCGAGGAGAAGCCGACCGAGATAGGGCAGGCGGGGTCTAGGGCGGTGACATGTCAACACGCGACTCGTCAGCACGTGGAGAGCGCGTCGGCGAAACCGCGTTGCGCGGCGCGTCGTCAGGTGGTCCCGCCCGACCGGAGCGTTTTGGATCCTCCTCGGGATCAGTCAGGGCAGGAGGATCGCCCTCGGTATCGCCTCCTCTGGCGTTTAGGGCGGTATCAATTTGCTCCGATTCTAGGGCGTTTAAGCCCGATTTTTTTCCGATTCTTGCTCTTCAACGACCATATCTGCACCATGATGAGTATCTGCAGCATCTTCACCATGATTGTGAGTAACAATTGGCACAGCGGGCAAAGGCATATAGTCATTAATATTAGCATTCCCACTATTTGGTGTGTTTTGAGGCAAAAGCAGAATATCTTGCTTAAGGTGAGGACCAACATTGGGATGCAATTCGGCAAAGGAAAAAATGTTCTCATCAAACACTACGTCTCGGAAAATATAGACACGTCCAGTGGACACATCTAGGCACTTGACTCCTTTGTGGCGAGGACTATAGCCGACACATCGTGTAGAACGAAAGGATAGTTTTCTCGTGTTATAGGGAAGGAGGTTTGGCCAACAGTCACAGCCAAAAACACGAAGAGATTCATAGTTTGGCTTGGTGTGGAGAAGGCGTTTTACAGGTGTGTCATGATTGATAACTTTGCTGGGAAGAAGGTTTATAAGAAAAGTGGCGGTGAGAAAAGCTTCGTCCCAAAACTTGAGAGGCATGGAGGCATTAGCAAGCAAAGCAAGACCCACTTCAACAATATGACGATGCTTCCTTTCAGCAGAGCCATTTTGCTAATGAGCATGAGGGAAAGACACATGATGAGTGATGCCAACCTTTTGAAAGAAACTGTTGAGTTTTTCATACTCACCTCCCCCAATCAGTTTGCATTGTAATAATTTTCCTATCAAAATTTCTCTTAACAAGTTTTTGGAAATTAAGAAACACTTGATAAACATCAGAAAGCTTCTTGAGTAAATATATCCAAGTAAATTTACTAAAGTCATCGATGAAGCTTACATAATATAAATGTTTTCCAGCAGACTCAGGTGCTAGGCCCCATACATCAAAGAACACTTGTTCCAAAGGAACAATGGAAACACTAGTAGAGACAGGATATGGCAATTGATGACTCTTAGCTATTTGACATGAATCACAAATGTAGGGGTTTATTTCAGGAGAATAAGAAATATTGTTTTTCCTAAGAACTTGTTGAACCACAAAGGATGAAGGATGGCCTAAACGACGATGCCATGTAGAAGACAATGGCTTTATTGTGATGAACGCTTGCTTGGAGGACCCGGTAGGTGTAGGAACAAGCGGATAAAGACCACCATAGCATGGCCCTTCACACAGAATTCTCCTTGTGTGTCGGTCCTTAATTAAGAAAAACCAAGGGTGAAACTCCATGAAGGCATTGTTATCAAGTGTAAGCTTATGAATGGATAAAAGATTTTTGAAAGCACTTGGAACATGAAGAACATTTTTAAGTTGTAAAGAATCATGTGGGGTGCGTAATATAGAATGACCAATATGACTTATTTGCATACCGTTACCGTTTGCCGTGTGGAAGCGGTCATTGCCGTTGTACTAATCATGCATGGTGAGCTTGTTCAGATCAGAGGTGAGATGGTGGGTAGCACCCGAGTCCGGGTACCAGTTGGTGTCGATGCCGTATGATGCAATGTTTGCACCCTTGTCACCATCATCATGCTCATTCTGGAATCGCCACCAACATTCACTAGCGGGGTGGCCATGTATCTTGCAAATTTGACAGGTTACATCAACAAAGGGTGTAGGCGCCCGCCCTTCATGACGACGCCAATTTCCACCATCACGCCAATCATCACGGCCTCGACGACGCCAGTTTCCTCCATCACGACGATCATCATCGTAGTGAGCATGGCGATACCCATGATCATCTTGGCATCCACGGTCATTATCGTGGTCATAACCGCGGTCATACCCACGGTCCTCCTGGCGCATGCGATCATAGCCGCGGTCATAGCCGCGGTCACAATCATCTTGGCGTCCTCGATCTCCTTGGTATGGGCGGTCCTCCTGACGTCCACAGTCATCAGTGCGGCCACGCTACTGTGGCCGAGTGTCGCCACCACCGCTTCCACGGCGAGCGATGTTGGCCGAGGAGGTGAAGCCCTTAGTGTCGTCTGGATCATCTTGCAGGGCATCATAGGCAACAAGTTGATTAAAAAGCTCTTGTAAAGTTGTACCTGGGTTGGTGTTTATGGTGGTCTTGAAGGGATTGTAGGAGCGGTTAAGCCCATTGAGGATGGACCTGATCAACTCGTCCTCATTGAGGGTTTTGCCGTCGGCAGCGAGCTCCACCATGCTGGCCTTCTTTTTGGCCACATACTTAGCGGCCGAGAGTGTGCCCTTCTTCGTGTTCTAGAGGGCACCACGAAGAGCCTAGATCCTCGACCGTGATTGGGAGGAAACAAGCTCCTTGAGTGCAACCCACACTTCAGCGGCCGTGTTCAGTCCAGTGATATGGGCAAGGATCTCGTGAGACACGGAATTCAGCAAAAAACGGAGCACCTGTTGATCTCACGTGAACCATGCAGCATAGTCGGGACTTTCAACCTTGAGCTTCTTGCCTTCCTTGTCTTCAATCTCCATTGTCTTCTCGGGCGCAACATTCGTCCCCTCAACGAGATCAAGGACCCTGACACCACGAAGGGCAGGGAGCATTTATAGCTGTGAGATTTGACACATTTTTGTTGGCTTTTATTGATGGTTTTCTACTGGATTTGATCATTTTCTAACTTTACCTAACGCTAATACTTTGGTAGCAAAGAAAACTTGGTTTTTAATGTGTGTTTCAGGTTCTAAATTGAAGGAGTTATGCTCTAGAGGCAAATAATAAAGTGTATTATTTGATGTGACTCCTATATGTTCATAATACGTTTCATACTATGCTATAACTGTGTTAATACGAAACGTTAATACACGTGTGCTATGTAAACAAATCGTGTCTCTAGTTACCTCTAGCGAACTAGTTCATTGGTCATGAGGATGGTCTAAGTTTCAAGATCATGGGCATTTATGCCAATTGATAATGGGGTCATGTTATTAGTTGAATAACATGATAGACAAACATCCGACCGTTATATCTTAAATGAGATCTAGTTACAAAGTTCACCATTGATGATAAAACACAAAGAACCTCGCAACCTAATCCTTTGACTGTGAGGTAATGCAAATGACCATTCCGGAAGAAGCTTTGATGGTTATCAAGAATCATCTCGTAAAAGGGTGATCAAAAAGGTGCCACTCAGGTTTTCCGAAGGGATGTGTTGAGCAGTACATATCAAGACCAGGATTTGTCTAGTCCATGTAATGGACAGATACATGTGGCCATCTCGGTGATGTTGCATTAATGAAGCTTGCAAGCATGTGACTTTGTCACAGAATGCAATGACATGAGAACTAGTAAACAAGTTTATGTAATGAGACCGAACTAAGGTATGGGGATACCGAAGATCAAGTATCGAATGAATTAGGTATCATATGACAAAGGGAACGGGAAACGACTATCTCACGGTTCAAGCGATTGTATTTGTGAAACGCACGACGGTCACATGGCCATCTAGGTCCCTCTGTTGATCATTGATGTGAGAGTAGTCTCGATCATGTCCGGAGTGTTTCCGAACCGAAGGATGTCACGCTTAAGGGTAGGGACGCTTAGGGTAGATGAGGTATCGTAGGAGAAATAGAGAAAGAGAACCAGAATAGTTCCGGGTAACATCCGATGGAGACCGGAAGGGGTCTGGAAGGTTTTCCGGAGTGAAGGAATAATACAATATGTGTATTTGAATATTAATTAGAGAATTAATATTAAATATATATTTTATTATATTATTAAAGGCATCATAATGCTAATGGGCCTCACCCGAAGGGAGGCCCAATAGGGCATGGCGCCTGGGGATAGGGGGCCAGCTGGCCTAGGATTGGTGGGCCGCCCCAATGGCACCCAGCTATGGTCGGCGGCTGCTCCTAGGTGGCCGGCGGGTGTGGGGGTTAGTCCCACACTGCCTGGCCCTAGGGTGGTGCGGCCCCCTCCCACTATATATAGGGGTCTCCTCTCCCCTTTTGGAATCACCCCATTCCCTCTCATTCTCTCTCTCTCTCATCCATTGAGGACTTCTCTGTAATATTGGGGAGGACCTCGTGGGTGAGTTTTCCACCTTCACATCATCGTCGTGTGATCTGCAATCTGACATCTACTTCTTCCGCTGCTCGGCTGGATCGGAGTCCGGTTGACGTCTCCTACACCGGACGTGTGATGAACTTCGGAGGCACCACACTTGGGGTGTTGCTCGTCTTCATCAATATACGCCTTCCTGCGTAAGGCGTGCCTCGGTCTTCAAAGGTATGAATACCGTATCCCTTCGCTGTTACTTATGTCTACATAGTATAGATCCTGGTTTTAGTGTTCGAGTAGATAGAATTTTTTTGTTTTCTACTACGGAACCCTTCATAAATGTCAACAGAAGGTTTTAACTAGAGAAACACAATATTCTGGAGAAAACAAGCAAGTCTCTCTTTATAAGCACTAGAGGGGAGCATACAGATGTTTTAACGAGCAACTATACAGTTGGAATATTTTTCCGACCATATAGTTCCCGCCGTATAGTTGCCGCCACCTCTGTCTTGTCAAAAGGGACAACTTCCGTGAAGGGACGGGGGGCGAAAACACAACACAGCAGCCGCCATACCATCCAGAAGGGAGAAAGAAGAGATCCGGAGAAGAAGGGGAAGATGTTCTTCATCTCGCTCCACGATCTTCGACCTCCTAGCCAATACACCCCCATAGACACTACTTGTACTTGAGAGAGAGAGAGGGATCTCCACCTTGCAAGACTAGGGTTTGAGATTGTTTCTTCCCATCTTGAATTGTGTTGGATATTTTTCTATTCTTATTGTGGATCTCCATGGTAATATAAAGACGAAATTCCCTTTATTTGATTATATTGATGATCCGTTCTTCTCTCATGTGTGAGTAATTTCCTTGGGCGTGGGAGATGTAGGGGATTGGTGAGATGTGATGTGCCTTCATATATTTTACATTAGTTTGTGATTGATTCTAATTACTATATTATGTGTGATTGACTATATGTAGGATGCCTAATGCTTGTTGTCAAATTAAGGGCCCAGACAACATGATGCTTTGTTCTACATAGATAGGATCTTGTTCGCTAGTGGACCGGCGATTCCCGGGTGACATGGGGATATCAATGGAAAACTAGTAGACTCGAGGATAACAAGGAACCATTGTGCTTATTGCATTAGTCCGATCCAAGGAGCTTAATCGCTAAGAAACCTGAAGGGTCTTAATCGTCTAGTGTTTGACCATGGTTTTGGTAACAGGCTAGTAGGATTATTGAAGTTGGGATGAAATCTACCAAGAGGAGTTCCGGCTAATTATGGGTTGCTCGCCTACACATATATTTATAAGATTATGATTGTTACATTTATCATTCGTCCACCTGCACATTCACTATTACCATGAACTGAATCTCCACATGCCTTCTTTTTCCATCTGCAGGAAACAACAAACAACCAAGTCGTTCTTTACTTTTATGCTTCATATTTCTGAAGTTTACAATTTAGTTCAATTTAAATACATCTCATTTAATCAAAACCCCATTCTTATTTCAACACTTGTAGTCAATTCACTCGAAGACCTGTGACAACTTCGGGTGTGACAAAGACTTCACCCATAAACACTTACCTTTGGGACCCCTGTGGGATCGATATCTATACTTCAAAACTAGCTACAAACGATCTGTGTACTTGTAGACATCAAGCTATTTTTTGGCACTGTTGCCAGGGAGCTAAGCACTAAGTGTTTGTGTTTTGACATTTCAGGTGTTGCTACTACAAAATGTTCTCTCTAGGAAACAAAGGGTCTACATGCTCTGGTAGGACCTATCTACCGGATTATATTGAGCACGTGCCTACTCAAAGGCGCGAAGAGATTATTGAAAAACTTTTAAGGTCAAATAAAGTTGAAGTTGAAAACATGAGTGATATTATGGAAATCATGTCTATTTACAGGACGACTCCCATGAAACCTGAGAAAACTCTCAGAGAATATAGTGCTCCAAGTTCTGAATTTCTTAAACAACTAATAGAATTCCCTAATCCTGGAGTTAGAGAATATCGATTTGATGGTGGAATTATTAAAAATTTGCAGGAAAAAGCTTTCAGTGGAAGGGAAGATGAAGACCCAGGAATGCATATTAGAGAGTTCGACGATGTGATAACATTGCTTGGACCAAAAGGTTTGCCAAGAGACTTCTCTCGTCTTAAATTATTTCGATGGTCTCTTAATGGTAAAGCTCTAGACTAGTTATGTTCTCTCCCTTGCCATTACATTAAATGTTGGGAAAACTGCATTGTGAAATTCATAAACAGGTTTAATCCTTTTAAAAAGGTAACTGAACTAAGAAATTATATAGGCAACTTTAGTCAGAACGTGGGAGAAAACTACCCACAAGCCTAGGAAAGATTCTTTGGAATGATCAATAGTATTCCTAATCATGGCTATTCCGAATCAACTATTTGCCATTTATTTTACCACGGTCTTAATACTCAACATAGATAATTGCTTGACTTCTCAGCAGGAGGGTCTATAAATACTCTAACTATTAAGGAATGTTTGGAATTGATGTCTACTAGGGCTAAGAATGATTCTTTATATAATCCTGATTTTGGCACTAAGCTAGAAAGAGGGATACTTCAGATAACTCCTGATCTTATGCCTGAGGTACGCAAAACAATGAAAGAAAAAGATATACCTTCTGAACTTGTTAAGGAAAACAAAGTAGATTTGTTACAAGTTTTAACTGAAGAAGATGAAACTAGAAAAGTTTTTCAAGAAGTAAAACATCCACATGTAAAATCCCATAATAACGTGCATAAGAATTTTCAAAAACACAAAAATATTTTGGCGTAACTCACGGAAAATTATGATGAGATTGGCCAGGAAATAAAATTATTTCACAAGTATCTTTGTATGATTTAAACCCAGTGTGAACAAATAGCATTTGGTTATCAAATTTTTCTTCGTGGTGATAAAGATATTCCTTTTTCTACTAATGTTGTCACAAGAAGAGGTGCCGTTGTTACAGGACCCTTAGGACCACCGGAATATGAAGATGAAAAAGAGCGAAAGGAAAAAACCTTGCTCGAAGCAAGCCAAGAAGATGATACATTGGTGGATCCTCGGGATGAAACTAAAACACGAGATCAAACAAAGGAGGAGAAAAATGATGCACAGTATGACCATTATGACTCTGATGTGGAGACGGTTGATCCAAGAGAAGAAAAAGAGATAAGCAAGGAAGATGAAGTTGTTGTAGTAGAGAACAAGAAAATCGATAAGCAACAACAAAAGAAAGCAACTGAGCCTGACCACCCACAAAAGGTAAAAGACAAGAGTAAATCAGGTGAGAAAAAGCTTCCTTACCCAGATCGAAAAAAGAAAGCACCAGATCAGGTCATCTATAATTCTTTTACAAAGGCATTTAATGAACTTCGTCTGGAAATTCTGTTTGTGGATGCAATTAAAGTTCCTACATATTCTAAATTCCTCTTTGATATTCTTAGTAGAAAGAAAGAAATAACTAAAATTGTTGCCATGGTAACTAGTTATCCTGCTAATGGGAAGTTGTTGTCTAAGTCTGGAGATCCCGGAATACCAACTATTTCATGCTCAATAGGTAAAACTGATATTCACAATGCCTTGTGTGATCTAGGAGAAGGAGTTAGTGTAATGCCATACTCCCTCTATAAAAGGTTAGTATTAGGGGAGTATTCTCCTACTACTATCACTATACAGATGGCTGACAAGTCCACTAAACAACCCGTTGGTATGATTGAGGATGTTCTACTTAGAATAGATGAGCATGTTATTCCCACTGATTTTATTATTCTTGAAATGCCTGAAGATGAAAAATTATCTATAATACTTGGAAGACCTTTCCTTAGTACTACAGGGGCATCAGTTGATTGTACTGAAGGAAAGATAATCTTAAATGTTTATGATGCTGAAATGATCCGGTATTTTCCAAACAACCTAGAAGCAGGAGAAAGATATATTCCATCGGCAAAACAAGTTCATGTGGTAAGTGCCTTTGATAAGGGACAACCCAAGGTAAGTGCCTTTGATAAGGGACAACAGAGAAGAGGGTGAGTTACTCAACCATTCTTAATAAAATGCTTAATGGGAGTCAACCCATCTCGTTAATAAAATAGATTAGGGAATAAAAAGTTCATCGCATTCCTACCACTTTTTCATAGTCATTCTTGCGGAAGCACGCCCGGGAAGATGCAGCTGTCAAAAAGTACTAGAAACATCGATTGAATGAGTATAGAATACTAATAAAAATAAATTTTGAGTTTTCCATCTATAGAAGCTAAAATTTTGCTCTTAATACGCTAATGTTGGTCAATAGTTTCAACTATCAATTTTCTGTCAAAAATAAGGTATTTTGCTAAGTTTTGGGATAAGAAGGTATTCTCAAAGAAATAGAATTTTTTTGGTGACTACTTATGGTTTAACGACCAACTATACGGCGGGAATAAAAATTCTGGCCGTATAGTTCCGGTCGTATAGATATCTTTGCCATCAACAAATTTTCTTCGAAGACACAGAGAATTTAATGACCAACTATACGGCAGGAATAAAAATTCCAGCTGTATAGCTCCGGTCGTATAGATATCGATGCCTTCATACAAAATTTTCTGAAAAGTACTGAGAGTTTAGCGACCAACTATACGACGGGAATAAAAATTCCGGCCGTATAGTTGCGGTTTTATAGATATCAATGCCTTTCTTAGAAATTTATCCAAAGGTACTGAGAGTTTAACGACCAACTATACGGCAGGAATAAAAATTCCGTCTGTATAGCTCCAGTCGTATAGATATCAATGCTAGTTTTAGAAATTTATCTCGAGGGACAGACGGTTTAACGACCAACTATACGGCGGGATCATTGCGATCCGGCCATATAGTTGTGTCTGTATAGCTGTTCTGCATAAAGAAACCCTAGTTGGTAGTGCCACCGCAACTATACGGGCGGAACAACATCACCCGCCCATATAGTTCCGGTCGTATAGTTTGGTGCAACCACAAAATCGCATTAGGGCGGCTAGGTCTTCCACCCCTTCTCATTATTTCTCTCATATCCTCTCTCCAAACCTCTCAAAATCCACATAGAACTCTTGATTCTTCGTGGATTTCATTCGTTTGAGTGGGGGAATCAACAGATCGGTATGTTTCTCTCCCTATCCATGCTTTATTTTCAGATTTCCATGGTTGAAACACTCACATTGATCTAATGGATGAACTCAAGCTTATTTTGTTTTTCCTATTGATTTCTCACGTTAGGATTGAATTTTTCCACGTAGGATCATTCATATATCATGTAGAAACTATATGCCTAAAGTTTTATGGTGAAATTTTTCAGTGCATCACCATGAACAAAATTGGTAACCTCTTTCATTCGAGCAAGCTCCAATGGGGTGAGGGCTCAAGCTCAGGGTCCCGAGCCTCGCGCAACCCCAAGTTGGACATGGTCTCATCGAGGAGGGTGCTGCCCAAACGTTGGGCCGACCTCAGCTTTCTCACAGCGGCGGGGTTGAAGGCGGACTTCGACCTCATGTGTAACAAGTACGAGATAACGATACTTGCCTTCTCAAGCCACGACACCTATGCCGAGCTTACCCATGAGTTCCTTGCCTCCTTCTACGACGACCATAGGGAGAAAGGTAATATGTGCACGGTAAGCTTCACCATGAACCGGTAGCACTATGAAATAAATTTCAAACAATTTTGCAATGCTTTCGGTCTCCCTCATGTTGGGGAGCCTACTGTTACTAACCTCTATAGTGTCACAAGTGGAGATACTTGGGAGGTTATTTCAGTTAATGGTGGCAGGAAATTTTACCAGAAGAAGATGTCCACCATTCAGAACCCAACCATCCACTACAACGCTTTGTTCCTCGCCAAAATACTACTGGGAAGAGGTGACACCGGTTCCATAGCCAATGCGGACATGGCAATGATCACCAAGGCTCTCTTTCCCACTTCACCGCAAAGCCCCAATCCTGCAGCTCTACTCATCCAGCACCTTCATCATCAAAGCAACAAGACCAAAGGTGATATTCACATTGGTGGATTGGTAACCCACCTTGCCCATGCATTAAATATTATACTACCTGTTATGTAACTTGTTGATGGCTCCAAACTCATGGACGTCAAGTATTTGACTGCTTGTGTCTTCCTTGGTGTTTACCATGCTAACCGGAGGCTCCGAGCATATCGATTCAGTTATCTTGGTGATGCACAGGGTGAGCAGGTTCAATTGCCCTGCCCCCAAGCCTTCTCGATTGTGGAGAAGGACACTTGGATCCTCACCAAGGACCAAGTGGTGGAGATCATGGCCGAGCTCCAGCCCGATGAAGAGGAAGATGAAGAAGGAGGGCAGAAGGATGAGGATGAGTAGGAGCAGGAGGAAGAGCAGGGACACAACCCTGCTTGGGAGGGACAGCAACATCAGTAAGGGGGAGCTTGGGACCCATGGCCCAACCAGTCATAGCAGGGGTACAACTACGTCCCCTATCAGGAATTCCAGCAACTCAACCAGCGCGTTGGGGAGATCAGCCACACTCTTCAGGAAGTGAATGAAGATGTGAGTACTTTGACTCACAACTTCAGTCACTTCATGACCCACTTCCCCGACTACTACCAGCAGTATCTGCATCAGCCGCCAAATGACGGCAACAACTGAGCCTGGCAATAGCCTAAGCTTGGGGGAGGTTTAAAACCTCCAAACTTTGCATTTATGTTTTTATTTCTTATTTTGATTTATTTTATTTCTTTAAATTTGCATGTTTATTTTCAGTTTTGCATTCCTAAATCAAAAATACAACAAAATTAGTTATAACTTTATTTGCAAGTTCATTTCTTTGTTTCTCTTGGAGATTGCTCAACTTGAGGTGACTTGGCAATATGGAAATATAGAAGGGGTTCGACTCAAATACGAGAACGAAGCGAGCAAGAGGAGCTATCACATTCCTTTAATCACCCTCTTTGCAACCTTAAATTGATCCTACAAATTATTTACTCGTTTGCACTGGAGTCACTCCCCACTTAGCTTGTTATCCTACAAATTCTATTCCTTTGCTAGTGTCTCCTTTTTAGCTTTGAAACAATGACCAATGAACTTGGTTAAAAATACTTTCTACATTTTTACAACAAGAAAAAATCACCTGAAAGATGACTTGAGTCCATGTTTAGCTCAAAGAATTTTATTTTAGAACTACTCCATCCCATTTGAGCTTAATACAAATACACTCGGTAGTACATTTGAATGAAATTGTTTGATAAAATGGATGCTTCGAAGTAGTAGAGATTATGCCACTAATTTTTCTAATAATTACCGTAAGATATTGCTTTACGCGTGTCATTACATCTCTGTCGTGCTCCATGAGAAATATTAACTCCGCTGGCCAACGAACGATCTAAATGTGGGAAACCACTTGATTTCGGCTATTGAGTTATGTAAACGTCTGTAGCAGCAATGCTATGACGGGTAAATTTTTTAGTCTCCTCATGGTTTCACGTTCTAAGTGAAGTTGTAGTACTCCTCTAACCCATTATTTCTCAAACAATTATTTATTGACATGGTCACGAGTGCACAACACAGCCCCAATTAACATGTTAAAAATAGTGGCATGATTTCTCTATGAGAGTGCTGAAGTTTTTGAAAGACAAAAGAAATAAAAAGGTGCTTTGAGATTCTTGAAATTTTGACATGGGAGTAAATGAGTTGTTCTTAAATTAAATGTTTTGGTGCCAACTTGAGTACTCTTAATTGATTAAACAAACAAGAACAAAAAGTTTTCATCTCTCGATGAAGAGAGACACCAAAAGAATTTGTCTCGCTTTCCTAGCTAAACTTTTGACACTTACTTGGGCATATGATTTATTTGCTAAACAAGATATACGTGGTTAGGAAGTGGACTAAGTGCAATCTTGTGAATACTTATATGATCATATTTAAGATTGTAGGGATTGTGAAGAAAAGAATTTGACACCAATTTAAACTTGTAAGTTCTTTTATTTTAAGTCTCGAATCTCTGCTATTCTTCCATATTTCCTTATCACTCGAGGGCGAGCAACATCTTAGCTTGGGGGAGTTGATAACTGTGAGATTCGACACATTTTTGTTGGCTTTTATTGATGGTTTTCTACCAGATTTGATCGTTTTCTAGTTTACCTAACACTAATACTTCGGTAGCAAAGAAAACTTGGTTTTTAATGTGTGTTTCAGGTTCTGAATGTCAACAGAAGGTTTTAACTAGAGAAACACAATATTCTGGATAAAACAAGCAAGTCTCTCTTTGGAAGCACTCGAGGGGAGCATACAAAAGCTTTAACGAGCAACTATACAGCAGGAATATTTTTCTGGTCGTATAGTTCCTGCCGTATAGTTGCCGCCTCCTCTGTCTTGTCAAAAGGGACAACTTCCATGAAGGGACGGGGGACGAAAATACAACACAACATCCGCCATACCATCCATAAGGGAGAAAGAAGAGATCCGGAGAAGAAGGGGAAGCCATTCTTCATCTCGCTCCATGATCTTCGACCTCCTAGCCAGTACACCCCCATAGCCACTACTTGTACTTGAGAGAGAGGGATATCCACCTTGCAAGACTAGGGTTTGAGATTGTTTCTTCCCATATTCAGTTGTGTTGGATATTTTCTATTCTTATTGTGGATCTCCACGGTAATATAAAGACGAATCCCCTTTATTTGATTATATTGATGATCCCATCTTCTCTCATGTGTGAGTAATTCCCTTGGGAATGGGAGATGTAGGGGATTGGTGAGATGTGATGTGCCTTCATATATTTTACATTAGTTTGTGATTGATTCTAATTACTATATTATGTGTTCTTGACTATCCGTGGGATGCGTAATGCTTGTTGTCCAATTAAGGGCCCAGACAACATGATGCTTTGTTCTACATAGATAATATCTTGTTCGCTAGTGGACCCGTGACCCCTAGGTGACACAGGGATATCAATGGAAAACTAGTAGACTCGAGGATAACGAGGAACCACTATCCTTATTGCATTAGTCCGATCCAAGGAGCTTAATCGCTAAGCAACCAGAAGGGTCTTAATCGTCTAGTGTCTAACCATGGTTTTGGTAACATGCTAGTAGGATTATTGAAGTTGGGATGAAATCTACCAAGAGGAGTTCCGACTAATTATGGGTTGCTCGCCTAGACATATATTTATAAGATTATAATTGTTACATTTATAATTCGTCCACCTGGCACAGTCACTATCACCATGAACTGAATCTCCTAGCGCCTTCTTTTGCCATCTACAGGAAACAACAAACAACCAAGTCGTTCTTTACTTTTATGCTTTATATTTCTAAAGTTTACATTTTAGTTCTATTTAAATACATCTCATTTCACTACTAGGAAACAGCTCTTCTGTGGCGCATGAAAATACATCTTCTGTGGCGCATATCCTAGTCGCCACTGTCATCTCGCCACTGATATCTTCTTCCTGTGGCGCATATGGGTATGCGCCATAGAAGTTCCAGACTTCTATGGCGCATTTCTTCATATGCGCCACAGGAAGAACTTCTATGGCGCATTTGCGTGTATGCGCCACAAAAATACCATGCGCCACTGACTATATAATTATATGCGCCACTGATTGCGTAACACATATTCAAAGTAAAATACTTTCCTGGTGTATAATCAGGTATTTATACAGGATTTATACAGTATTTATCCAGATGAGTATAAAATACATTGCACAAGTAGTAGATGCATGAAAACCGACATATATATATAATATAAACACTTAGAGCCCGATCGAGATACATATATAGTGTCAAGTGCCAAATGTTTACACAAGCGCCGAATACAAAGTTCATATCATCTCACATTACAAATATGAAGTGGCCACCGCCGCCTACACTAGGATCAAATAGAATACAGTTGTGATAATGGTGAGAAAGAGCATTAGCCCGACCAATATCTTCATCTGGTTCTTCTTCCACAAGTGCTTCCTCCACTTGGCTATCGCCTCCTCTCTAGTCGCGTATCCTTTGTAGATGTTGCCGCTGAACTTGTTCACTTGTTTGTGGCAATCCTCCCACTCCTCGTAAACTCCTGGAATCCTACCCATGTACACCACATACCACCTCGTCACCATCTCTATAGATGACAAGGCATATTAGTAAAAATACAACGAAAAGAATGAATAAAGGGTTCACATCCATATATATATATATGTTCATAGAATATAAAACAAAGGATCCATAAACCTAAAAGTTAGATCATCATAGAAGCAATAAGTTCAACGACAACACGACCACAAGGTAGTTTACGTCTAACAACAATGACCATTTCGACCACGAGATAGTAAAGTTTATGACACACACACACACTAATACAGCAGGCGTCCATCAAGAATATACACACACTGGATCATGCTAGAGGCACACATCGATCATGACGAAGACTTCCTCTTCTTGCTTGGCTTCGGGAACGGTAGATAGCCCTCTTTTGTCATCCACGTCCTTGTGTCACCCTACTTACGGAGGCGTTCTTCGATCTCCCTCTTACTCAACCCTCTGGCTTGTTGTAGGGCACCGCCCTTGTGTTGACATCTTCAATGATGATTTGCGACAACTTCATCTGAATGCGATGGAAGTCTTCTCTAAGATCAGCATCGTCGATTTTCGCCAAAGTTTCGGCCCATCCTCGGAGACTAGATGGCAGCGTTAGGTTATGGCAATCCTGAACATAGCCATTAAGGTGATGGAGGACGTACAAGGCCTCCTTGGCACCACTAGTCGACTGCTTGACGCAGCGGAAGTCGAGCACGTGCTTGAACACGTGTTTTCCATCCTTGATACATTCCCCTATCTACGAAGGTGCATCCCTTCTTGGTGTAGCCCTCGAGAGCCTCATTGAGAACACCCCTTATTCTGGTGTAGTCCTTCTTCTTCGTCAAACTCCCCGAGTCGAAATACGTGGCTAGCGAATACCTCGGGGCAAGGACGATGAGTGTGCAGTATTTGTCTCTGCGCAACACAATTGGAAGGGAATGTTGGAAAAAGAGCAAAGGAAAGAAATCTATAAGAAATGCATAAGTTACGGTGGCGATGAGAGAGTGTGTGTACTTACTCGGGAAAGAAAGGCAAAAGAAGTGTGCCCTTCCTCTTGTTGTCCACCATGAACTTCTCGAGGTACGCCGTCGCCTTGGTCTGTGTCTCTGATCCTTCGACCAACTGGCTGTCCCGCATGTAGTAGGGATCCACTATCGCGATTTCCGGGGTACTTTCTCTCTTGACCGTGAGCGCTAGATTGAGCGCGTATAGGCGGACCAAGTTATAGTCTAGCCGTTTCGTGAGAAACAGCTTGAATATGTCCTCGAATGCTATGAAGAATATATCCGCGGGGGGTTCATCGATGAAGCCCATGTCCAATGGCACCTTGGCCGTGAAAACCGGGTAATTTGGATCTTCGTCTTTAAGAAGGAGGGCGTCTAGTTTCTTGACACCCTCATGCAAAGTTAACATGGCTCCAACCGCAATGTGGATCATATGCGGAGTCAATATCGGATCACCAGCTACATGCACTTAGGGCAAGCCAAATTGTGTGGATGTACGACGATGGTGTCTTGACCCCAGATCCTCTTCGGAAGAGGCTGGCTCGCACCCTTCTTATTATTATTATTATTACCTCTCTTCATGTAGTGCTTCTTCTTCAAAACAGTGTCAGCCACTGCCATCTGCTCATCAGTCGCCTTTCGGAGTGTGTTGGGGCTGAAAACCAATCCCGGTTTCTCTTGTGGTGGATCGGCGGCCAGAGGCGTCTCTTGAGAAAGACCATGGAAGACCAGGTGCTGCGTGCATGTATTGGGCCGACCAGCTTGATGGTCGTCGCGAGCTGCAAAGGGTTCTTCATCCATAGAAGGCATATACAATCCTTTGGCGGCGCCGGTGTTGATGAAGTCGTCAACATTGACCAATTCATCATCATCTTCATGGGTTCCATCATGTGGTGGTGGTAGCGGGGGCGATGGCGGTTGCGGCACAACGTCTTTGCCATGTGGCGGTGCACACACTGCCAAGAGTTGATGGTGACGGCTGGTGGTGGCGATGACGGCGGCTATTGGCTTCCGAGGTGGTGGTCGGGTGATGATTGGTTGAGAGGTGGCACCGGTGCTCCCCCCGCAAGACGAATCTGGGTCTTCGGCCATGTCAAGGGCCAGTTGTAGCATTCCCCAAGGGTCTTGTGTTCGTCGGATCCCTGAGGTTGAAAGGGGGGTCCATGTCGTCGCACCCTGGCAACACCCGAGCCAACCTGACCCTCATCACGTCATCATGCACTGGATTGTTGTGCATCGTGCGGCCCGCCGGTTGTATAAGAGTGCCCTTGGCAACATCCTTCAACTCAACGCCGACATCTTTAAGCAGGAGTACACAAGAAGTGGCCTGAGGCAA
The DNA here is from genome assembly GCA_916181665.1 of Avena sativa. Taxonomy (NCBI): domain Eukaryota; kingdom Viridiplantae; phylum Streptophyta; class Magnoliopsida; order Poales; family Poaceae; genus Avena; species Avena sativa. The sequence continues at coordinate 695,186,345 of OV702289.1, forward strand.
AAACATGTTGTTGGGCGTCATGAGATGGCAACAGTCATGCATCAAAGGCATAAAGGAGATGACGTGCACTAACTAATTAGTTACCTTGGTGATGGCGTGGATCTCAGCTAATGTAGAGACACGGCCGATGCCGGCGGCCGGCCTATCATCATCTGCAATCTCCCGCTCGGGTGCCTCATGAAGCACCACCGCCGTCGGCTGCGCCTTATTGGTATCTTTGGCAGGAGGGGGCGTCGGTGTGACCAAAACGAGGGGCTGCGTCCCGACGTTGATGGCCGGCAGGGTCACCAGGTCCGGCGACACGGTAACATCGATGCCCGAGTTGCTGCCGCTTAAGCTAGGCAGATGTATCGGCCCCTGTCGACCTCCCGCATTCCAAGCAGTAAGCCCCTCGAAAAACTCAGGAGGGATCATCGAGCGGAGCTTCTCTTCCACTAACTTGTCCACCGTTTTCTGGTCCATCGCCTTCTCCTCCAGTGTCTGCACCTTCATCTTCAGCTCTGCAATAGCGGCTTTATCCTGGTTCTTCCTCTCTCTTCTTTTCTTGGCGTCCTCTTTGTAGTACTCCTTGAACTTCATGCTCGTACCGAAGCCGGACACACAGCTAGCTGAGGATGGCGGCAACCCCTTGTCCCTCTTCTTGTAAGCATTGGTCGCCCTATTGAAAACCGTGTCCCACGGCTCCGTCGAATCCTGGGACGACTCTATGGCAGTAGCGTTCAGTTCCTCCTCCTGCAGAGACAAGGAAAGGTGAACCCATTTAGATTCTTGACTTCATTATCTTAATTAGAACGCAATAGACTTGAGATCGGCAATAAATTCCTTACCAGCTTCTTCTCGAATGCCTTCACCTCCGGATCGTCGGTGATGAACTCCCCTGTTTCCTTGTCCAGGTAGTAGCGGGACCAAACAAATTGCCTAAGCTGCAAGTCCATGATTTTAAGCCAAGGGTTGTCTTTATCAAGGCGTTCAAGCTCGGCGTCCTCCTTGTCCCAAATGGCCTGTTTCCCCCTGTAACCACCGCTTCCAAGGCGGTGGTTACCTATGTTCTGTTCCCGCATACTCCTTCCCCATTGAGTCCATTTTATAAGGTCAGCAGTAGCTATATCCGCCTTGAAAATCCTAAACTCCTCTTCGTCGAGTATCAGATTTTTCTTACTTATAACCTCCCAGCTTTCACCTTTGTCAATGTTATTCTTCACCCGGGTTTTCCAGCTGCTCAAGGCGTTGCTCATCTTCGTGAGGGCTAGTTTGTTCACCGGGTTCTTATTTCTCTCGAGGTTTCTAAACTTCTCTGGAGGTTATCGACCAAAGTTGCATGGTCAGCATGTCTGATGTACTTCGTGTTGATCGACATGCTTTCCTGGACGATGCACCCGAGTTGCAGGCCATACCCTTTAGCAATCGCCTCTGGCGCAATGGGTTGGCCATTTTCTGTGACCTCAGTGAACTCATCGCAGACGGTGACGAGCACTGGCACCTTCCGCTCCTTCTGTTCCTTCTTCTTTTGAGAAGCGACTGGGTTGCCGCTACCGCCATCCGTGTGCTCGCTGCCATCGGCGCGGGTGCCGCCATCGGTGGTGTCATCCTCTTTGCCGCTGCCTTCACTAGTTCCATCGTAGTCGTCTTCGTCCCCCTCGTAATCAGGATCTCTGCCCTCATTGGCCCCAGCAGCTCTGGCGAGGGTCGCCTCCTCCTCCGGTGGTGGTGTCATCCTCATCGCCTCCTCCTCCTGTTGGGACCCCTGCCAGAATGACTCGTTGGCCTGTCTAGCTTGTTCTTCGACGCTGATCATGTGCTTAGAAGGGCCAGACTCCTTGTTGTCTGACATGTTTGCACTACTCTATTTAAAAGAGGCAAAAAGTTAGCACAAATCTCGGCCGAAAAATTCGGCATGACCTTTGCTAATATTTTGACCTAGGAGTGCCCATTTCTCAACCGAAACGGAAGTGAATCGACACTTCGGGAGAAATGGGAAACTCAAATGAAATCCCTGCAAGACAAAACACCCCATCCCCATATTGACAGCCACATCCCCATTGGCAACCCAAATCATCAATTTGCTACTAGCACTAGTAGCACATATATGACAGCACCATATATGACAACACCATTTCTTATGACAGCACCATATATGACAACACATATATGAGAACACCATTTCTTATGACAACACCATTTCACTAGAAGGATGAAGTAACAAGCTACAAAGAGCTGCAGGTAAAAATTCATTAAGAGCATCATAAACCTACTGTACAATTAAGTAACAAGCTAGAAGGATCAGATCATGTATGCACATGATCTAGTGAACACAAGCAACCAAAACCTACTATACAATTAGGCATATATGACTGAGAATAACATTTTCCAAACCTGATATTATTCGCCGACAGTTAACAGAATTGTGAATATAGAACAATGTCATTGTGAATACAAAATTACTACTAAAGAGTCCTTTTGCTTCTGATGCTATGACACAAGAATGTGGTGGTTCCTTGTCATAGAATGTGGTTCTTCAAAAATCTTCTTTGGGGCTCATTAGACATAGAGTTAAACCTAGTCTAAAGGAAGGCATGCAAGATTGGCTTGACCCGTTGTATATTTTGGACTCTGGACTCTAGATTGTTGGTCTGTTGTACATATTTTTAATGATGAAAAAAATGCACTATATTATGCATTAAAAAAAGACCACTAAACTTTGACTTTTTTATGTCGGAAAACATACATGTTAACTTTTGCATGAACATAGACCATAGTAACAAAACAAGTACACAAATTTCTGGAATTCTAAATTTATTTCCTAGCATGTGTTTCTTGAGCCAAAAATTCCATATGTAGGAGCACTCGCACGACCTAGGTGGAATTTTGCCATCCGATCATGTCTTTGATTAGAGCCTTCTTGGCTGTTTGATGCTCCTAGCGGTATGTCCCAAAACCCGCTACTCTAGAAGACAAATCATGTGTCTTTTCCAAACAGACTGATCATCAGATAGCCAAGACGGCTCTAATAGACTGATCATGATAGAGCCACATATGCATTAACAAAAACCCACCTCCCCGCATAGCACACCAGATCATAACACATGTCCTAATCTCGACCCTGGGCTCTCTCTCACACAGACACACAATATATCAAAAGTCAAACATGTGTAAATCACAAATAAAAATTGTACATATTAGGTTGTTTACAGTACTAATTAAGCTATAACCCCTCTCTGTATATAAAATACATTCGATCTAATATACAAAGACCACAATGACACTGGTGGTTTAAACAAATGTCGATCTAATATACAATGACAATGGTGGTCTAATATAACCCTTCTCTGTGTATATAAGGCCACAAATTTCGTCTAACCAAGTTTACACTTTAAAAAAAAAATCCACAACACATATTTCATTATTGATCCATTCTATTTGTTAGTACTAAAAACAAAATGCATGCCTTCTCCTTGTAGAAAAATGCAGCTAGCTAGGGTTCATAGGGGTGGGGTGGGGGTGGGGGACGAACTGTGCTCACTTGTGTAGTGACAGCAGACAAGAGGGAGGGACGAACCGTATGTGTGCGCTGCTGCTGCGGTGGTCGACGACAACGAGGTGCTGCGGTGGTCCGGTGCGGCGGTGGCGGGGCTTTGGTGAGGTGTCCCCTTGTCCTCCTCCTCCTGTTGCGGATGGGCTCCGGCAGCTCCTCCTCCATGCTGCAGGGCTCTTCTCCACGTACGGGTTCATCGGGCGGTGCTAGGGCTCCGGCGCGGCGGTGGCTGCAGGGCTCCGGCGATGGGGGCGGGCTCCGGTGGGGGCGGGCGAGAGCTAGGGTTCTGTCGATCGGGCGCGATAGAGATTAATTGGGGAAAAGAAAGTGGAAGGGGAAAAGGAGAAGGGGCGAGCCATTTTGGCTAAGTGCCAAGGTTCTGTGGCGCATTAGTCCGAAATGCGCCACAGAAGCTAAAACTTCTATGGCGCATTTCGGAGTAATGCGCCACAGAACTTCTTGACATAGTAAAAACCGTGGCGTCTCGTAGTATGACAAGAACTGATACTTGTCCTAGTCGCCATAGAACTTCTCACATTTTTTTTCTTTTTTTAAAATATTTTTAATTACATACATATGCATATTTATTCAAAAAAAGCAAGAACATATACATATATGCATATTTATTCAAAAAAATTAAGAACATAATATATGCATATTTATTTACATATGCATATTTATTTAAAAAAGCAAGATCATATACATATATGCATATTTATTCAAAAAAAGCAAGAACACATATGCATATTTATTCATACATATATATTTGTGTGTTTGCTTGTCACACACAAATGTGAATTTGTATACCCACACGAATATCACACTATATGTTTTAGTCTCTAACTAATACCCACACGAATTAATACACCAAAAAGTCACATAATTGCTAGTGTCTCTTCACAATCTTCTTGCCCTTTTTCGTCCCGGTTGAATACTTTAGCCCGTGCACTTTAGATTTCTTCTTGTGAATGGACAACCTTTAGTAGGTAGTGTGGTCTTCCTTCTTACTTTAGTAGTAGTAGGCATGTCGAAGTACTTGTCGAATTCCTCTTCGATCTTTGGATCACCGTTTTTGTCGAAGTTTTGCTCGTTGGCGGCTCCTTCCATTCCGATGATGCTCCTCTTGCCCCTCCTAACTACAACACGGTTGGGCTTTGACGGGTCGGTAATAAAAAAGCATTGATCAACTTGGCTAGCGAGTACCCAAGTCTCATTTTTTGTGGAGGCATTCTTTGTTGATTTGGCATCTGGTATAACCATTGTGGTGAAATAGCGGCCTTCTTTTTCCACGTTCTTGGCCCATCTAACACAGAACATCGGTACGATCTCTCCACAGTAGTCGAGCTCCGATATCTCCTCGATCCTTCCATAGAATCTTTCCATCATAGTAGTTTCGTCATCAGCAAATGATAACATGGTTACTCCTGAGTTTTGATATTCAGTATTCTTGTCCTTTTCCTCGGTGTAGAATCTGTAACTGTTTATGTCGTATGACTGATAGGTCCTTAGGTTGTGCCCTGGGCCCTGCGACAAGGAGAATATGAGTTTTTGATCTTCCGTAGAAGGCGTCTATGGGGGATTGTCCAGTTGCCTTTTCTTGAACCAACCCGTGAAGCTGGAGTTGTGCTCTCTGGTTACGTCTCCCTTCTTCCTCGGCCGGCCCTGGTCGACGTACTCCTGCTCGATTAAGCTTATGTGCTCTTCGACCCAAGGGCCGACCACTTCAATGTTTTGTAGCGTGACTCGGTGTGCCCTTTCAAAATCAGTGCGTCGACCATCAATGCCGACATGTAGTGAGCGGCAGCGCTCGCGGTGACCATATCCACCGAGCCTGCCGAGGTGCTTCTTTGTGGGTATTCCAACATCCTCGTTCTCGGTGGTTACATAATTCTGGCAGAAGGAGATGCACTCGTAGATCAGAAAGCCCTTGGCTATGCTTCCATCTGGACGAGACCTGTTGCGAACGAATCCTTTGATGACACTGTTTAGCCTTTCAAACGGTATCATGTTGTGCAGGAATGTCGGCCCGAGCTGGATGATGTCGTCCACGACATGTAAAAGCAGATGCACCATGATGTCGAAGAATGCGGGCGGGAAGTAAATCTCAAGCTCGCATAGTATCATCACGATCTCTTCCTGTAGCCTGTCGAGCTGCTTCACACCGATCGACTTCCTAGATATGATGTCGAAAAAGTTACAGAGGCCAAACAACGTCTCACGGACATGCTCGTCCATTATCCCACGGATCGCAACGGGGATTATCTGCGTCATCAGCACATGACAGTCGTGAGACTTCATACCGCTGAACCTCTTCTTCGCCACGTCCAGATATCTGCTTATCTTCCCCGAGTAACCGTGAGGAACTTCCACTCCTAAGAGGCACCTGAAAAACTGCTCGAGATCCTCTAGACTCAGAGTGAAGCAGGCATCGCGAAGTACCACCTCATTCTTCTTAACTCTTTTGCGGCGACCTTGAGTCCCTTCCTGATGATGATGATGATCATCATAACTATCAGGGTACTGAAGATCTTTCTTTATGCCAAGCAATTTAAGGTCCTTTCTTGCTTTCGGCCCATCCTTGGTCCTCTCCGGCATGTTCAGTAGAGTGCCAAGCATACTCTCAGTAACGTTCTTCGTGATGTGCATTACATTGAGGCTATGGGGAGTGTGAAGGACCTTCCAATATGGCAGGTCCCAGAAAACAGACCTTGCTTTCCATACACCCAGCAGCGGCTTTGTCCTTGGTCGTTTTTTTCCAGGCGCAGGGCAATCTACCCAATTATTCAAAAGCTCCTCGATTTCGTCGCCGCTCCTCGGACACGGGGCTCTTTCGAGCTCGTCCTTACCATTGAACAGGTAACCACGTTTTCTCCACGGGTGATCCATGCGGAGCCACTTTCGAGTACCTTGGAACATGGTTTTCGAAGACCCGGGTTCCCTTGGTAGCTAGAGATGCGGTGTCTCATCCATGCACTTGACGCATGCATTGTGTCCGTGGTTCACCTGGGCCGATACATATGCGTAACCAGGATAGTCCTGCACGGTCGTGAGCAACGCGGCTCTCAGATGGAAATATTCATTAGTGTAGGCGTCCCACGCACGGGCCGGCGTCTCCCACAAGCTGGCTAACTCCTCTCTCAATAGCCCAAGATACATATGCATATCGATACCTGGTTGTTTCAGCCCCCGAATAAGAATGCTCATGTGTACATACCTTTGCTTCGTGCATAGCCACGGGGGGAGGTTGTATGGCCATACAAACACGGGCCAGGTGCTATGCGTGCTACTCTGGTTTCCAAAAGGATTGAGTCCATCGGTGCTCATACCCAGCCTGATGTTCCTTGCATCGCCCCTGAACTCTTCGAACTCGATGTCTAATGCATTCCACTGGCTAGCGTCTGAAGGGTGTGTCAGGATCTTGCCCTTCTCTGGATCATCTTTGGGTTTCTCTCTTTCCGCGTGCCATTGCATGAGCTTTGCTTCCTTAGGATCTATGAAATATCACTGCAGACGAGGGGTGATAGGAAAGTACCATACCACTTTTCGAGGAACTTTCTTGTTCCCTCTCTTGTACCGTCCTTGGCCACACACCGGACATGTGGTTCTATCCGCGTACTCATTCCGATAAAGTGCGCAATCATTGATGCATGCGTGGTATTTAATGTGTGGTAGGTCGAGAGGGCATACGATTTTCTTGGCCTCCTCGATACTTGTTGGCAATGTGTTCCCCTTAGGAAGTCGGTCATGCCAGTATTCCATGTTCGCGTTGAAGCTCACATTGGTCCATTTGTGTTCGGCCTTCATCTCTAGAGCCTTGAGCGTTACACTCAAACATGTATCCTCGGGGCGACACCTAGGATACAATGGAGTCATCCCGTCTACCTCCATTTGGGCCAGCTTGGCTTTCTCTCTGGCTGCAGCTTTGTCGTTGCTCGTCTCCTTGAGGAGCAGTTCTTGAACATGAGGGTCCTGCAAGACCGAAGTTAGCAGCGTCTGTGTGTTCGTGTCTTCTCCTTCTTCATGATCATGCCCGTCGTCATCTCCTTCTCCATGCTGATTATGCCCGCCGGCATCTCCTTCGTCATGATGATCATGCCCGCTGGCATCTCCTTCTTCATGATGATCATGCCTGGTAGACTCTTCGTCTTCTCGCCCGCCCACGTCTTCGTGACCACCACCATGTCCTGCCGGCGCCTCATTGAGGTCGCGCATGAAACCGCGCCTGAGCAGGTGACCCTCCAATTGTCCAGATTCAGGGTCGATCCAGCGCTGCAGTTTGCATGTTCGACATGGACATCTTATCATGGTCTTGTTGTTCAGAATCATGTCCTCCTTCGCGCCTTTCTTGTACCTAGCAATTCGACCTTCGCTCATCGTGAAGACCATGGTTGCCTGAGCGGTCAAAACAGAGAGTATAGGTGAGAACCACACCATATGAACACACATGCATGAATGCTAGCCGGAAAAAATTCGGCATGACCTTTCCTAAAATTAGGACATATGGGTAGTGCAAAAATTTGCCGAAATGGAAATGAATCAACATTTCGGCAAACATCCATGCAACCACACTGGCCGGGCCCGACAACAACAAGCAACCAACAAAAAACTTCCTCCCATTGCAAATATTCATGCACCACACAAGCATCGTCTCGCCATGGATTGCACACACACACCGCCCGCGCGACAAGCTTCACCTACATGTTCATGATGGCCAAGTACTCACCTATAGTAGACACAATAATAGCGAGACGAGACCGCGCGATGAGAGAGTGTGAACAAATAGATCTACAATGCAAGTTGGTGGAGAGGAAATTAGTAAACAAATAGAGATGTGAGAGAGAAAAGTAAGGAACTTTTAGATCTAAAAGTTGGAGCGAAGCTTCCACTTACCAATCTATGGATTAAAGTAGGTTTAGTTACAAGAAAATGGAGAAATTATGGGCAAGATGGGGTGTGAGGGAGGAGGAAGACGAGTTGGGAGGAGGTAGAGATGTGAAATGGGTGGTGGTGGATAGATAGATAAGAAAGCTAGCTCTTGTCACCTTTTTAACATGGATCTGGACGCCCTCATTTGTGGCGCATATGGAGGAAATGCACCACAGATGCTGAAACTTCTGTGGCGCATAAGTCCATATGCGCCACAGAAGTGGGTGAATAAGATTTCCTGTGTGCGGCCCACCTCCAAGTTCTGTGGCGCATGTTGGAATTATGCGCCACAGAAGTGAAACACATCTAGGGCGCATATGCCAGCATGCGCCACAGAACTTGGGTGAATTAGATTCCGTGGTGGCCCCCCCTCCATGTTCTGTGGTGCATGAGGACATATGCGCCACAGAAGAGGCAACTTCTGTGGCGCATATTTCAGAATGCGCCACAAAACTTGGATCAACCCACCCCGGCCGACGGGTCCCACCAACCTTCTGTGGCGCATGTTCTAGAGAATGCGCCACAGAACTTCCAATCTTCTGTGGCGCATGCTTTCTGGTGCGCCACTGATGTTTTCCTGTGGCGCATGCTTTCGCATATGCGCCACTGAACATCTTGTCTATCTATAGGCCGTTTCCTAGTAGTGTTTAATCAAAACCCCATTCTTATTTCAACACTTGCAGTCAATTCACTTGAAGACCTGTGACAACTTCAGGTGTGATAGAGACTTCACCCATAAACACTTACCTTTGGGATCCTTGTGGGATCGATATCTATACTTCGAAACTAGCTACAAACGATCTGTGCACTTGTAGACATCAAGCATCAGGGCATTCCAGGGGATGAAGTTGTCGCGCATGAGGAGCTGCGCAGGAGGAGGCCCGTGGAGTGCAACCAGAGTGGCCAACGAGGATGAGGAGCCGGTCATGGTGTAGATGTTGGCGGTGGCGGCGGATCAGGGTAGAGTGGCGGAGGCGGCTTGGGTTTTTCTTGGGTGGCGGCGGCGGCAGATCAAGGAAGATCAGCGGCGGCGGCGGCTTGGTTTGTGGTTGTTTTGAGGTTTTTGGTGTCTGGCTTTTGCGGCGGCAGCCGATCAAAATAATCGGAAGCGGCGGTGAAATGTTTTTCTAGGTTTTCTTTGGCCTGTGGTTGTAGAAGGCGGGCGGCGGTGGGCAACCAAGGTGATCATCAATGGCACCTGGTTTTTGCGGCGGCTAGGTCAGGGAAAAGGTAGGCTCTGATACCATATTTGTGATCTAGTTCTGGCGGAAACGATTGCCCTCTCGGGTCTTGGGTACGTGTTAATATAGCGATGGAACGGCCCCATCATGGCAACATACAATGGCGATTTATGCTTTTATTGCCTCCCAGATTTCTCATTCTTACTTAATTAAGCTTAAGATCGGAACAAAATAGTTGGGCACACGCATTCTCATAGGCTATTGTAAGAGGAGAGAATTGCGAGAAGGGGGTACAACGGTGAGAGGAGTACTACTCCAAGTCACATATGCATACATGTACGGGAACCAGTTCACGTACAGAGGATTTAGAAAGAAAAGCATTACAATGTCTAATAATTATAGCATGTGACTATCCTGAAAAGTCCATTTAGCTCCCAAGCTTCTTTTTTGAAAAGGGGAAACGGGCCCTAGCCTCTGCATCGAATGATGCACCGAATCTTTATTCATTAATTAACCATCAAAGTCTGGAATAAGCCATACAAAGATCAGACAAGCCAAAGCCATCAATACAGCACCACCGAGCAGAAGTCCACAAGCTCCCCGATGAGACCTGAAAAACTCACCCAACCTCCGAAGCATATCCGCGAAGCTACGCTAATGCACTCTCTCCGGATGTCGCCGCCTCCGCTATCTTACACCAAACAATCTTTAGTGTGTAGATCGCTGTGCAGACTCTCCTGATACCAGCCACCTACACCACTTTGGTTCCAAGTAGCACCACATGCCTGCACGCAGTCTCCTAAACACGTCATGGTCACCGCCGATACACCGTAGCACTATGCCTCCAAGTATCACCAGCCAACATAGCTTGAAGTCTCTGAAGGATCTGTCGTGAGTAGCTCCTGCAAAACAAGCATGACTTAGCATAGCACCCGTCGACCAGGCATGACTTGACATCTCTGTCGAAGCTCTATACAAGATGGAGCCGCTCCTCTTCCTACCTCTGACATCAAGCGCTTCTCCATAAACGATGCTCCCACGAGAGAACACGACACCACAACACCGCCTTCGTCCAATCTGGAAGACCAGATCCTAGGGTTTCCCCCAGAGTAGCACAAGTAGGTTAACAATAGTTGCATGATGATGCTGATGGCTCTGAAATATAGCCATCTACGTCCATATTTAAACTGGATATTTCTCATACTTTTGATGAAATATCTCTCTAAACCCTGCCACTAATGCCTATATCTAGAGGAGTATGCAATCCTTTCTTTTATATCTTTCCTACGCAGATAATGTCGTTTAAAGGAGGGAATCACTACATTAAAGTCAAAGATACGAGATTTCCAACAACTAGAAGAAACCAGGAGCCGTATAGCGGAGGCAGACACTTTAATGACCAATTATATGACCGGACCAAAATTCCGGCCGTATAGCTCCAGTCGTATAGTTGGTGCCGCCACCATTAGGTCAAACAGAACAACTTTCGTGAAGGTACCCCTATATAAAGAAGCCTCAGGCGACGACAAAACTGACTCTGACCTTGCAAAAAGTCTCTGCCACAGATCCCTAGCTGCCTCCAGATCTCAAAACCCTTCTCCATCTCCATAGCCATATTCCACCACTTGTAATAGTAGACCTCTTCTCCGATTGGTGACATTGTAAGACTATTGCTATTGATCTTATGATTTTCATTACAATGTTTATGATTGTTGATATCATCTCTATGTGTGAGTAATTCTCCTTGGGCTAAGGGCTTCAGCCTAGCCATGTAGCGTTTGTGCATGTGATTTATCATAGATGGGATCATGTATTAGTTTGTATGACATGATGATTATTGTATCCTCTGTTGCCTCAATCCAAGGACTTGTCAGGTACCCATGACCTCGAGGGTTGAGCTAGGTGTAGGGAGTATGAGTAATGACTGATCTGCAGGTTGGGAACCCTAGTGATAGAAGGGATAGTATGGCTGTATGTGAGAGATTTGCTTGGGATGAACGGTGACATCACTATGCATATCATTAGTTCTCTTTCTTCTATGTATGAGACTAGTAGGTTACTGCTATAAGTGGTTGCGGAGGCAATAGCAATTATGGATGCACTGCCCACATATAATTTATCTTGCTCTAACAAGTACATGCGTACTTTATTTCTATCTTTTATTCCCATTAGATGTTTTGCACAGCTACAGGTGAAACCGACGCCCTAGGCCCTCTCTCTCCATCATCGACAACAGCAAAAAATATGCAAGCTATTGGTCCGGTAAAAACACAAAAGGAATTTCTAAAACTCCCGAAGGTCTATTAAAGTAACTTCACTATGCATTTGCTTCCCAAGGATTCGATAACCTAGGTCTACTAGGGAAAAAGAAGCTATACTACATCCATAATCCGGATCGAAGGTATCAACCCTTTTTCTAGCACCGTTGCCAGGGAAGCAATAGCTACCCTGGTTAGGTTATTAGGAACCTTGCTAGTTCTAATTCTTGTTTTTAATTTTGTTAGTTTGCTTTCAGTCTTTATTTGATAAACCAAAAAAATAGTTAGCCTTTAAATTCTTGCTTTTACTATTATAATTCTTTGTTTAAGAAAACCCAAAAACATAGGAAATATGGCTGAAAAGAAGCTTGGGGAGTTTGCTACTCCCAATAATGATTATTTGTGAACTCTTATTACTCAGCCAGCAATTGCTGCTAATTATTATGAAATTAAGCCCCATTACTTAAGTTTGGTTCAGCAAAATCAATTTGGAGGCTCTACTGTTGAAGATGCTGGTATGCACTTGAATACTTTCACTAAAATATGTGATATGTTGTGTATAAGGATGTTAACCCCGATGCAGTCAAATTGTGTTTATTTCGTTTCTCTCTAAGAGGAAGAGCAAAAGAATGGTTGCTATCTTTGCCTAGAAATACTATTAAATCATGGGTGGGGTGTACTTCTCTATCTATGACTAAATTTTTCCCACCTGTAAAGACTATGCAACTTAGATCTAATATTACTAGCTTTAGACAGGAAGAGCGTGATACACTAGGGATTGCATGGGAGAGGATGAAATAATGCTTAAGAAACTGTCCTAGTTATGAGATGGAAGATTGGTTAATCCTCCATTTATTTTATAATGCTCTTAATCCTATTTCTAAGTCTATGCTTGATACTGCAGCTGGAGGAACATTTATGGGTAAACATATTACCGAAGCAAAGCAGCTGCTAGACAATATGCAAGACAACCATGCTCAATGGCATGTGGAAAGATCAAAGACGAAGAAGGTGAACTCTATTTCACCACAAGAAAACGAAGAACTCAATGCTAAGTTGGATGAGCTCATACTAGCCGTAAAAGGTAAGAAAACCCAGGTAAGAGCCACCCCTAAAACAAATATTGAAGAAATAGACTTCGTAGCTTGTAATGATTATAACCCTGCTTGGAAGAAGAGTTACAATCCTAATTTTCAGAAACATTATTCTAGTCCTACATGTAACTCTAATAATAATATGGGAACTAGTAATGGTAGTCTCCAAGAAACACTTCAGTCTTTTATAGACTCACAAAATGAACAAAACAATATTCTTGTTAAAATAACGGAGAACCATGATGCTATGCTTGGTAAACTATCTAACCAAGTTGTTAGTTTGAGAAATGATTTGCAGGCCCTCCAAGAAAGAACGAGGATTGTTGAGGCACAACTAGGTAAGATAACCGAGAGTCAAACTCTCATTCTAGCTAAATTTGCAGGTACAGCTGAGCCCATTCTGTTGAAGAACTCAAACTGATGAGGATCCAAAGGGAGGAGCCTGAAGAACTTGATTATAGTAATGCTCCTTCACTAAGCTACACAGTTGAAGATCTCGTAAAAAGGATCAACATCAAGATTCCAGTGAGTGAAGGTAGTGAGAAAGCTATGTACCAGCACTTCGTTAATCAGGTAGCAATAAAGGTACGCGATCCTGAGGAAGAATACAAGCAAATTGCTAAAAAAATACCTGTTAAACTAGATGACATATTTGAGCCTACTATTAAGATTAAAATTGGAACCAATGAGATAGCTGCACTTTATGATCTAGGTGCAAGCGTCTCAAAAATTCCAAAGAGTCCTTTTAACAAGTTAAATCTTGGCTCCTTTGAAATCACTGAATTAAAATTGCATCTAGAAGATTCTACCTACAAACAAGCTGTCGGAATTAAGGAGAACACTTTAGTATACATTAAATGTTGTCCCGCTCTTATTGATTTTGTTATTGTTGACATGCCTGAAGATGCTACTGCTCCTATTATTTTAGGCCATCCTTTCTTAAGAACTATTAAGATTTGTTAATCTACATGAAGGGAACATGAAGCTGCAATTGCCTTCGCGGGAACCTTTCGTTATTCATTTCCCTAGGAAGAAGAAAGCCAAGCATGATGAAAAGGAGGCCATCACTTTGAAGGCCAATTACTTTGGAGTGGGTGTTCCACTCATCTGGCCTAAGTGAGTAATCGTCAAGGTCAAGCTATTGACCATAAAAGAGCGCTCCATGGGAGGCAACCCATGTTAAATAAAGGTTTGAGTTAAGTTTTTAGTTTTAGTTTAAGATTATGGTTAATAAAGAGTGCTAGAAAAATCTATTTTGAGGAGAAGAAGTTCGGTAGTACTTGAAATTCTGCTTTATTCATGCTATTGTTAGTCGGAAATATTTACTGTTAATTCTCTGTCAAAAACAAGGTATATCACTAAGTTATAGGAAAAGAAATAGTTTTTGAAGAAACAATTTTTTATGCACACAGAGAGTTTAACGACCAACTATACAGCGGGAATAAAAATTCCGGCCATATAGTTCCAGTTTTATAGATATCTTTGCCATCGACAATTTTTCTCTAATATGTACTGAGAGTTTAACGACCAACTATACAGCGGGAATGAAAAGTCCAGCCGTATAGCTCTGGTCGTATAGATATGAGTTCCTCCGTACAAATTCTTTTCCAATGTATTGAGAGTTTAACGACCAACTATACGGCGGGAATAAAAATTCCAGCCATATAGTTCTGGTCATATAGATATCGATACCTTTGTATATTTTCTTTTGCAGGGACAAACTGTTTAACGACCAACTACACGGAGGGAACATTTTGTTCCGGCTGTATAGTTGCGTCCGTATAGCTGCGCCGCCAGGACGAAACCCTAATATTTTGACAAAAGGCCAACTATACAGCGAGAACGCATTGTTCCGGCCATATAGCTGCGCCCCTATAGTTCCGTAACATCTCAAAAATATTAAGCAAGGTTATCAATTCTAATGAACCAAGATTAGGGTTAACCAAAAACTTTTATTCTTAAACCCATATGAATGCATGTGTGTTTGTTATTAATGCATGAATGCTTGCTATGCCATGTTTGATTGCTATAAATGATAAGGATTAGTTTAAGGATGAAAACAATATCATGTAGGTCATTTCCAAACCAAATCCAATAAAAAGAAAATCAAATAATAAGGCATATGATCAAATGGTCATTTGTGCCAAAGTTAACTACTAGCCCACTTTGGGCATCTCTAGTAAAAGATTTCCAACAGAAACAATTATACTTCTTTTCTCCCCTTGCTAGATCAAGTGAAAATAAACACGGGTGAACTTTGCAAACTTATAGAAACCAATTTCAATCTATTTGAGAGACATTTCAAAATTGAATCAAGTGTAGGTACCTAGATGGCACTTTTTCAAAAACCACTCAAACCATCTCCACTTGACAATTCCTAGCAACTAGAGACACTCAAGCATGTGACCAACACACCCACCAAATATAATTTGAAAATTCAAATCTTTAGTTCATGCGACCATTTAATCAAAGACTTAACAGGCACAGTACAGATATACCAACTATTTACTGTTTTGATCAATCAATTGCTCACCAATTGTACCCAATTCAACTCAGTTACTCACCCACGATCACCCCTAGTACCTAGTTGTCCAATGGAGCAGCTTTCACTCACCAATTGGACCTGTGTCGCCTGTACCCGAGCGTGCCATGCCGGTCGGACGTGGACACGACGACACAAGACGTGCCGCCCTCTCCCATGATGTCTAGCAGATAGCCGTGACCTCACCGCACCCCTCTGTCCACCCCTCGACCAACAGCGAGCAGTAGAGAAGCCAGCAGCGCCATGCCCATTTAACTCGCTGCCATGCCGAGCGCACGCTAGAGCACCGAGCCATTCACACGCAGCCACACCGCGCCTCGTTATCTCTTTGCGTCACCGCACTCGCCGCGTCACCAACAACCTCCCAGACACGACCGTTTGCCGTTGTGCATCCCGTGACCAACATACGCCATGACGAACACCTCAGTACCCGCACAGAGCACGGACGTATCCCGACCGATTAAGACTGCCCTAGCCGTGCCACTATGCGCATGGCGATCGCCACAGACCAACGTGTCGACTTACACCCCCAGCCATGCCGATAGCCCTCTGTAGCAACATCGTCGACGAGCCCGAGCCATGCCGCACGGTCTCTCTCGTCGGTGTATAAATAGGACCCTCCCCCAGACTCCAAAGGCACACCATTCCACTCCTCTCTCACTCAATAACACCCCTGACCCTTTCCCAGAGCAAGGAGAGCACCACACCGCCAGAATTTCGCCGGAGCCCGCCGCTGTAGTGAAGGAAAGACGTCGTTAATTGGAGCCACCCCAGGAGCTGACGCGACCACCATTCGGCTTGTCGTCGTCTACCAGCCCATTCGTCCCATCGCCGAACCTAGCTAGAGCCTTGGTAAGCCCCCCATCTACCCCTACCGTAGCGCTAGGGTTAGAATCTCGCACGCTCACTATGACGTAGACGATGAACCGGAGCCATTGATCTAGTTCTAATCATGCAGTTGAGATTAGCTGATACCGTTTCGGTTAGATACTACCGCTAACAGGTGGGACCAGCCTGAGAGTATCCCGCTGCACGTGTGCCGTGTAGCTGGGCCGGCCCATTTTATTTCTCGCGCATAGTCTCGTGATCCAAACTTGGTTTTTCTATTTAATTCAAAACCTTGTTCGGTAGCTGCGTTCAAAATTGAATTCAAAGAGATCTACTGATGCAAATTGCATGATTCCAATTTTTTTAGAGAAGTATTGAAAAACTCTATATACTCCCATTGGATTAAAACCATTTGAAATTATAGATCACCCATGGTAAAAATAACAAGACAGAGACTTTTCCAACTTTAAACATTTTTATAAAATCAACCATAAATGCCTTTGAGTTGATTCCAACTCTCAAAAATCACATTTTCCATGCTCTATCTGAATATGTAAAAATATTTAGTTTGACATGAAGTAATCTTGGACTAGGATTAAAATAATGCTATATAGTCATTTCTAGCCATTTTTATTGTATTAAATGGTAATGTTCAACTTTGTAATTTATGCCAAACCCTTTAAATCACATTCCCAAGTATTAGAATATATGGTGATGACATGGTCAACATGATCCCATATGTTAATTGGAGAATATTAAATCTTAAGTACTTTTCAATGAGTTGAAATTACTTTCCTAAAATAAGATAAATAAGAATATGTCCTTATTTCATGTGGTGATTGAGATGATGCTAGATAATCTAGTGTGATCCCTTGTGTGCTAAATAGAAGTAGGTAAGTATTGTTTGGTGATTGTGTACCTTGTATTTATTTATAGACGCTAGTACCGACCCGGGGTACGAAGAAGAGGAGTTCTACGAAGACAAAGAAGAGAACTTCGACAACTGCACTACCCAAGGCAAGCTAAACTATGAAAGCCATCATATGCAAGCTAGCATATGCTAGATACATTATGTATTCTACTCAGATTACAACTTTACCAATTCCTAGTTTTACCTACAAGCTCTAATTTTCCCTTTACCAAAGTTTCTCCAGTAGTTAATTAATTGATGATTAGTCGAAAAATAGGAGAGAAGCTATCAAGAGCATAGAACTAGGTTGGGATAGTTACAATTGATTAGCGCCCCTCAATAGTGACACCCTCATTAATAGTTGCTAGTGTTAAACTAATATGGATCACTTTATATGGGAATACTTGGAGAAAATGATTATGAAAACTTTGGAATGATGAGTCATTCTATTGAAATGTTTTGACATGTGTTGTGAAACACAATGAGCTGAAGATGATACTGAATGAAACATGTGTCTTGACTTTGATAAAAACTGATGGTTGGGTTCGGATGCGATACCATTCCAATTTTATCGTCCAGCCACAATACCTGAGTTGGGTAGGGCTTAACTGGAAGCTTATGTGTCTTAGTATGGGTTCCCTCGCGGAAAGAGGTTGAGTTGAGGCTACCTCGTGAGTGTGAATGTCCACCTATGCAGTTCACGGGATGGAAGTTGGCCATGGTTGGGAGGCCAAGCTCATAGGGGAGGTGCCTATACTAGGGTATGTAATTGAAAGGTTAGGATTGATTATCTGCATACCAAGTATGATGATTCGGGTTTATCCCTGACGGATGTATCGAATTTTGTGGTGAAAGTGTACCACCTCTGTAGACTATCAAAACTATTCGAATAGCCGTGTCCGTGGTTATGGACAGTTGGAGTGGCCATACTGTTCCGTTGTCAGATGTTTTCAAAATGACTTGTGACTTGAAAGATGACTTTGATCTTGACCACAACAGAGTTGTGGATATGCAAACTAGGTTCCCACTTAAGTAATCTAGATAACTAAATTAGGCTCTACTACTAAGTACTTCTGAAATAAAATTGGCTTGTTGCAAACAAGACTAGAGCTTAGGATTCCTACTAGGAATGTCTTACTTACATTAGTGATAGGAGCTCTACTACTAAGTACTTGAAGAATACTCATGGCTTTGTCCCTGGCTATTCCCATGGATAGACTATGGAGAGGACTATCCAGAGGATGGACAGCAGGATGTCTATGATAACTAGCATCATCTCCCATCGTCAGCATTGCCTGTGACAATGAAGATGGAGCCTCTACTATGCTTACTTTCTGCTGCTTTGATTTGTATTAAGACTGGATCATGAGATCCTCTATTTGTAAGACTATTATGGTTTGTAATAGATGATGTACTAATTTTGTTATGTCTCGCAAAAATGGTAATCCTGGGATTGCGATGTATGGCATAACAGGCATCTGGACTTAAAAATCCGGGTGTTGACAAGTTGGTATCAGAGCCATCCTGACCATAGAAGACCCTAGTTAGAATGGACGTTTGAAAAACCTAGTTTCAAAACAATGGAAGTGAGTATTTATGAAAACTTATTCTCACTCTTATCCTTGAGATTCTTTCAAAAACGAGATCACTTGTTCCTCAAAATTCTTGCAACTCTGCATAAAAATTGACACACTTGATCACCTCACTAACTTACTCAACCTAATTTCTTATAGATGGAGGTGAAATACAGCAGGTTCTACCAGTTGGGCAATGGAGGGGAGCTCATCTTTGAGAGGGATTTAGGACAGCTCGCAGAGTTTCTTGGACGCCTGCACCTGGAGTTATTCGGAGCACAGCTCAATGACCAATCCGGAGGAGAGCTATAGTGGTTGATCGTTGCCGATGTAAGAGGCAAAATGGAGCCACCTCTTTCGGAGAAGATCCAGTTCAGCTTGAGGGAGAACAATTGGTTGGATGGACTCACTAGAGCTATGCAGGAGGCACTTGCTCATCTGTGTGCGCAGAACATCAACCAGATCGGTGGCAACCGCTTCGCTCACTATGCAAGGCGTGACTCGATGGGACAGCCCTTGGCCATGCCCGCACATCTGGAACCGAAGCACCATGTGGATCACCTTGACTTCATGCTGCACGAGACATGGAAGGAGTTGGACAACACCCATGCCTACGCCAACCAGAACCATGCTATTGCAGTCAAGAAGGACTAGACCCTTGCCATCCTCGCTAAGGAGCACAAGTGTTGGGGGGATACCCCCGGGTAGGGTCACGCCGGGGTATAAAGGCCGGTTAGCCAAGGTACGGCAAGGTCAAATCGAATATTGGCCGAGTCACCTCAAGGTAGGCCAAATCAGGAAGTAACCCGGACCAGGGGATGTCCACCTAACTGAGTCCCAGCCGACATATGTTGTATGCTGGCAGGATTGATGTAACTTGTATGCAGGTACCAGTGTGGCCAGATTAACCAGGCACGATCCGGGTTATATCAGGCTTGCAAGAGAAGGAAGGTATCTCACTGGTCAAAAGGTGGTCACTATATGCAGGAGCGTGAGCAAAGCGGACAGAGAGAAGGACCACCGAGGCGTGGCCGACAAGGGTGATGCTCCCTGTGTCAGATGACGCTGGCGCTGCAGAGGCTTATGTAGCCTCTGCATGGCTTACGATGGGGAAAAGAGACCCGGTTGGTTTGCTATTTTGGGAGGAGGCATATTCCTAGGAATATGCCTCCATGTATGCCCTAATTGGAGACCTAGCCTCCCCTATAAAAGGAGGGCTAGGGCCTCTATAGAAGGGGTTGAGTTTTACTTGGTTGATGGTTAGTTGATTGGCATTTGCGTAGTGGGTTCCTGAGAGCAAAGTGGTGGTGAGAGTAAGAGAGTTCCTTCTTCCTCCTCTCCCCAATACAGCTCAAGGAGCACTTGTAAACTCATCTAGCTTGAAGAATATAAAGCATCTGTGTGTGGAATCACCACACTATCCCTCCCTGGATTCCTCTAGTGCATCTTGTCCCCACCTTTAGCCTATCCATGGCATCTGCCATGACACCACTACGACAGTTGGCGCCCACCGTGGGGCTTGCGGCGCTAGCAGGAGTGAAGATCCGGACGGGAAACCTCATCGGCAGCAGCGAGCGCATCGTCTCCGGGCTCGTTCAGTGCTTTGGAGCGCTGGACTTCGTCAGCGACAATGCTGGCTGCTTCGGCAAGTGACCTCTCTCGCGCAACAGCCTCTTTGTCAAGCTTGGCACGCACAAGATCTACGTCGCTGTCGATGTGTCGTGTGTTCATCCACGGCACATCGTCGAGGGAGGCGAGCCACCCCTTAGCGCGGTTCACGGAGCGCGTATCACTCGCTCCCTTGACCGCGCCGAGGTGATGATGACGGCGCCTGGCGCTGGCGTGAGCAAGGATCCGGCACCAGATCCAGAGGTAACACCCAAGGCACAAAGGAAAAGTAGAGGTCCTCCACTAGAGAGGCCAGAGAACGTGCTACAGCAGGGAATAGATAGCCTAGAGAACCCCATAGCACCTGCAGTAGATCCGGCTCAGGCATAGGCCGAGTTAGAGGAGACTAGGCAGAAAATACTAGAGGGTGCGAAAAAGATAGCTGCGGCTCAGTAGTCGTTGAACATGACACTGCGCGAGTACGCAAAAGCGAATAAGGTAGATGCTGTAAAAGTGAAGGGGAGAAACCTCATCAGTGAAATGAACAAAGAAGGTGATACTAGAGTTGAGGAATCAGAGAACGTTCTATCCGTGGGGCTGCCAAAGTACAGTACCCCGGCAAAGAACCTCAGGGCAGCAGACGCAGCTGCGTCCGAGTTAGAGGGTTTGATGGGTGAAGCCCAACAAAGGCAGCAGGATAGAGTCAATGAGTTAGTTCAGATCCCTAACAGAAAAATGAAGAGTTGCTCGGGGCTAATCCGGCAAGGGCTGGGGCTTCCAAAGTCGTTCATTCAGCAGTAGGTAACCCGGAGAAATCTGCTGGAGCTGCATCATCACCTCATGGTGACCCAAGAAGAGAAGAGGTGGTAACCTCGCCAAGGAGAAACAAACATATAGTCCCATATGACCCGGCAAGGGCAGGGAAAGGAAAAGCAGTGCAGGGAGATGAGGATCGATGAAGTGTCAGCCGAGGTGAAGCTGGCCGAGGTAACCACGACCAAGGCAATACCGGTCAAGGAAACGCTGTGAACAACAATGCCGGACAGTGCAACTCAGCGGGTGCAGGGCAACCGCAGCAGCGGAATATACCACGGCAAGAGCGAAGTGCCGACCAAGGTATGCAATAGAGAGGCGATCCACATGAGCAAGATAGATACAATGATGGCGATTCGGAAATGGTGAACGCAGGATACCCTAGGCCGGACTATCACGTGATAGGGTCAAGGTTGGGAAGCAGGAACTTGATGCCTGACGACGCCAGGTTAAAACTGGATCGGCTTTATAGGTCGGAGCAAATTGAGTGTCAAGGTCCTCCGGGTCCAGTGTGTTTTGGGCCCTGGATCATGAAGGACCCTCCAGTACCTAACTTCCAGTTACTCAGAGGCACAAAGATGTATGATGGTAGCACCAAGACGGAGGATTGGTTGATCAACTATGCAACGGAGGTGAAAATTGCTACAGGCAACCTGAGATGGGCTGTGAGATATGTACCTCAGATGCTGGAAGGGCCAGCGAGGGTTTGGCTAAACAATTTACCACCTGGAAGTATCAACTGCTGGATTGATTTTGAGGAAATGTTTGTCAGTAACTTCTCAAGCACGTATCAGAGGCCGAATAGGCCACAGACCTTAGCAATGTGCAAGAAGAGACCGAATGAGACAGATAGGGAGTTCTTGACCCGCTGGTGCACCGTGAGAAACTCATCTGAGGGCGTGATTGAGTCACAGGAAATAGCTTGGTTTGCACAAGGGTGTAGATATGCAAGCATGTTGTGGCAGAGGTTGCAAAGGGATATGCCAACTACACTGGTAGAGACGATCCGGACAGCTGATTTGTATGCTTTAGGGGATCCGACTCAACCTAGGCTTGTGTCAAACAAGTCAAATGAGGAGTACTACCAGCGAGATGGATCCGGATCATCCTGGCGGAATGATTATAGGGATAAGAGAAGATATGATAGACCGGATTATCGGTATAGTTCGCAACAAGTTGCTGCTGTAAATCAAGATCAACCCGGAGCAGGGAGTAATCAACATCAGAAAACTAAAGGGCAACAATGGACCCCAAGAAATGATGGCAAGAAAACTTGGACGCCAGATCAAAAGAAATAGTGGCAAGAAAAGAAGGACCGTCCGAGGTATACATATGAGGCAATGCTGGATCAGCCGTGTAAATTTCACACACCAAATCCGAGTAACCCGGCGGGTCACACAACTCGGCAATGTGAGTGGATGAGGAAGATAGAACAAAGTGGTTTGGGGAATGCTCAGGCACCTCGGAACGATCAACCTCGGCAGGAGTTACCCCGGCAGCAATTACTCTCCAGAGCGAACACGCAACAGTTAATGTTGCCACCACCTTCGCCGAGGTATGAAAATCATGAGAGAAGGGATGTAGTGCATCAGGTGGAAAACCAACATCGGCCAGATCAAAGGTACCCCGGAAATGAGGGGAGAAATGAATACAGAGAGCATCACTAGAGTTACTGTGTGTTTACCACAGAGGAAATAGATAGAAAGAGATTGAAGTGCCGACATATGGAAGTGAATGCGGTAATGCCTGTGGTGACGAGGTATATGCCTTGGTCGGATCAGGAAATTACATGGAGTATCAAGGATCATCCCAAGCTTATGCCAAGTCCTAGTTCGTATGCACTGGTGCTAGACCCAACGTTCATCGGGCCAAACATCAATGTAAGATTCTCTAAGGTACGGATTGATAATGGCAGCAGCATCAATATTATGTACGTGGATACAATGCGCAAGTTGGGTATCTTGGAGAACATGCTCCAGGCCACGAGAACAACTTTCCATGGTATTGTGCCAGGCATTTCATGTGAGCCCATTGGCAAGGTCCGGGTTAACGTGCTATTCGGCACACGAGATAACTGCTGAACTGAGAATTTGGAATTTGAGGTTGTGAACTTAGAAAGTGCATATCACGCGTTACTCGGCAGGCCTGCCCTGAATAAGTTCATGGCAAGTTGTCACATCAGTTACCTGAAGATGAAGTTACCCAGACCAAATGGAGTAATTACCATAGCAGGAGATTTTCGACGTTCCATTGAGTGCGCGTCAGCCGAGTCTAACTTGGCCGAGTCACTCGTGATTACACAAGAGAAAAGAAATATCCAGGAAGTGATGGCATTGGCTCAATCCGCACATCAGTATATGCCGACGCTGAGTAACCCGCATGGAAGTGTCTCGTTTCAAGCAACAAAGGATACAAAGAAAGTGCCAGTTGATGATCTGTTCCCAGAGCGCACCATAAAAATTGGTGCCGGGTTAAATGACAAATAGGAAAGCGAGCTCATCAACTTCCTCCATGAGAATCGGGATATCTTTGCTTGGTCCACACAGGACTTGCAAGGTGTTCCGAGGGAGTTGGCCGAGCACTCTTTGAATGTGAGACCCGGAGCAAAGCCAGTGAAGCAACCTCTCCGCCGCTTCGCCGAAGATAGGAGAAAAGTATTTGGAGATGAGATAGCTCGGCTCCTAGTAGCTGGGTTATCATGGAAGTGCTTTACCCGAATTGGTTGTCTAATCCGATGCTGGTGGAAAAGAAAAAAGATGATCTGAATGTGGCAGTGGTTTGGCGTATGTGCATCGATTACACGAACCTGAATAAGGCGTGCCCAAAAGATCCATTCCCACTGCCGACGATGGATCAAGTCATAGATTCTACTGCTGGGTGCGAACTGTTGTCATCCATAGATGCATATTTTGGTTTCCACCAGATACCTCTGAATCCGAATGATCAAATAAAGACTGCGTTTATCACCCCGTATGGGGCTTATTGCTATCGCACCATGCCTTTTGGTTTACGTAATGTAGGGGCAACATACCAAAGATGTATGCAAAAATGTTTACACGACCAAATCAGCCGAAATGTGTAAGTGTATGTGGATGATGTGGTTATAAAACCAAGGAAAGCAAAACGCTCCTTGATGATATCAGGCAAACGTTCGCGAACCTAAGAAGATTCCGAATGAAGCTTAACCCGGAGAAATGTACCTTCGGTGTCCCGGCTGGAAAATTACTTGGATTTCTTGTATCCAGCCGAGGTATCGAAGCTAACCCAACTAAAATCTGAGCCATAGAGCGAATGGAACTGCCGAAGTGTCTTAACGATGTCCAGAAGTTCACTGGGTGCCTGTCATCTTTAAGTCGGTTTGTATGTCGGATGGGAGAAAAGGCTTTGCCTCTCTATCAACTAATGAAAAAAGTGGACAAGTTCGTATGGACGTCGTAGGCCAATGAAGCCTTCATCCAATTAAAGAAAATGTTAGCCACTGCACCAGTGTTAGCCTCTCCACTACCAAAAGAGCCAATGTTGCTCTATATAGCCACAACCAACCGAGTTGTAAGTGCAGTGGTGGTGGTAGAGCGCGATGAAGAGGGTAAGTCAGTGCAAAGGCTAGTCTATTACCTGAGCGAGGTATTATCAGCATCAAAGCAAAACTATCCTCACTATCAGAAAATGGCATATGGTGTGTATATGGCAACAAAGAAGCTAAAACACTACTTTGAAGAACACCCAATCAAGGTGATATGCGAAGCCCCCATATCTGAGATAATGAGCAACAAGGATGCAAGTGGCCAAATCGCAAAATGGGCAATTGAGCTAGCCCGTTATGCTCCACAGTACGACAGGCGAGATGCGATCAAGTCTCAGGTTGTGGCCGACTTTTTCGTGGATTGGGCCGAGATGCAATATGAGCCACCATTGCCAGATCCAAACTACTGGAGAATACATTTTGACGGGTCAAAAACAAAAACCGGGTTAGGCGCCGGAGTTGTGCTTACCTCGCCAAAGAACGACTAGCTGAAGTATGTGCTGCAGATCCATTTCGCAGCATCAAACAATGTCGCCGAATATGAAGCACTTGTGCATGGGCTCAAAGTGGCAAAAGAAATTGGAATATGTTGGATCCAATGTTTTGGCGACTCGGATTTGGTAGTTTAGCAAGTCTCGGGGCAATGGGATGCTCTTGATCCAAACATGGCGTTGTACAGATTCCATGTGCAAAAGATATCAGGGTATTTTGAGGGATGCGAGTTTCACCATGTACCCCGGTTGGAAAATGAGGCTGCCGATGTATTGTCGAAGCTCGGATCAACCCGACAAGCAATTCCACCGGGAGTAGCGCTAGAACACCTCAGAAAACCATCTATTAGGCCATCCCCAGAAACCGACTTAATCTACATCCCGGCAGATCCGGAGTCCGGAGCTGTACCCATGGACATTGACGTGGGAAGTGGTTCAAGAAACCCGGGGACTGCTTCGTAGAACCCGGGGACTGTGCAGCGCGATCCGGGCAAGGTTATGTCGGTGGAGCAAATGGAAATAGACGAGGAGGTGTTTCCAGTGCGAGCCATACCAGCTTGGTCACTTCCCATATTTCAATTCCTGAAGGATGGAATTTTGCCTAGTGAAGAGGTGCTTTCCAGGAAAATTTAGAGGCGTGCAAAGGCATACACGATTATCAATGTTGAACTATACAAGAGG
Source organism: Avena sativa (assembly GCA_916181665.1). Taxonomy (NCBI): domain Eukaryota; kingdom Viridiplantae; phylum Streptophyta; class Magnoliopsida; order Poales; family Poaceae; genus Avena; species Avena sativa. The sequence continues at coordinate 695,212,306 of OV702289.1, forward strand.
AGTGTCACGAATGTCCTGCAGCGGTGCGTTGACCCGGAAGAAGGGCTTGACATCCTCCGAGATATACATCAAGGGGAATGTGGGCATCACGCCTCGTCCAGAGCATTAGTGGCAAAAGCTTTCCAGCATGGGTTCTACTAGCCTAGTGCCTTGGAATAAGCAGAGGATCTAGTAAGAAAATGCAATGGTTGTCAGAGGTACGCTACCAAGACACACATGCCAATGTCGGAGCTCAAGACCATACCAATTACCTGGCCATTTGCCGTATGGTGTCTAGATATGGTTGGCCCATTAAAACCAACAAGAGGAAATATGACCCATATCTTGGTTATGGTGGACAAGTTTACGAAGTGGATTGAAAAGAAGCCAATAAGAAAATGTGATGGAGCTACGGCCGTAACATTCCTCAAAGATATCATTCTGAGATATGGCTATCCTCATAGTATCATAACAGATAATGGCACCAATTTTGTTGAAGGAGCATTTGCGCGATTCTGCCGAGATAAGAAGATCCGGCTGGACGTTGCCTCGGTAGCCCATCCCGCATCGAACGGACAAGTGGAAAGATCCAACAGATTAGTATTATCCGGGATAAAACCCCGGCTCATTGAGCCGCTGCAAAGATCAGCGGGGTGCTGGATAGAAGAACTACCAGCGGTACTGTGGAGTTTAAGAACGACTCCGAATCGATCAATAGGCTATACGCCATTCTTTCTGGTATATGGGGCAGAAGCTGTATTACCAGCCGACATAGAGCATGATTCGCCTAGAGTCACCCAATACACAGAAGCCGAAGTGCGAGAAGCCCGGCAAAATGATGTTGATCTGCTGGAAGAAGCGAGAGAATTGGCATTGTCCAGATCCGCCATATATCAGCAAAATCTCCGACGCTATCATAGCCGGAAAGTTAACCCCCGAGTCTTCCGGGAAGGTGATCTGGTACTCCGGTTGGTAGAACATACTGCTGGCATGCATAAGTTATCCCTCCCATGGGAAGGGCCATTCATTGTGAGCAAAGCATTGCACAATGACTCTTATTATCTCATTGATGCAAAACCACAGGAGAAGAACAAGGCGGACAGGTCCGGCGAGGAATCTAAGCGTCCATGGAATGTAGCTCTACTCCGTCCATTCTACACTTAACAAAGAAGTGTGTGTATCTGAGTCTCTCATATGTCGGTATGTATGCCGACAATGAGTTTATCAATGAAATCTTGGCACCTCGAGCAGTAACTCGAGGACTGCCTTAGTGATATTTATTGTTTTCTGTATTTGTTATTTATATGTAGGCTGGCGTAAGTTGCTTCTATCTAAGCCGGATTAGTAGTGTGTGAGCACCAAAAACTCAACTCTTCGACTTGCTGCTGTCGAACAAGATTTGGCTTCATGGCAAGCAAGAGAACAAGTTTGGAATTGTGTAGCACACGAAAAACGACTAAGGAAAAGAACTTAATCGAGCCAACATTTGTTATTTGGACTAACTTTATGTTTACCTTGTTTTTACTATGCTGAATTGTGTTGAGAAAGTCCTAAAGTTTCCAAGTATTGTTAAGTCAATTTTTGAAACTCGGACTCATAAGTCACAAAACCGAACCAAGGTAGACACGAGCCGAGCCAAGAAATTGGAGAAACAAGAAAATGAAACTCGGGGACTACGCCCAAGTTAATCTGGCACGAGCAACTTAGTAGCAAAATATGATCAGTGTGCTTAATACATTTGCACCCGGCATACCGGGGATCTGATAAACTGCAAAGTGTTTGTTGGTGATCAAGGAGCAGCAGGGGAAGGTAACTCGACGCCAGCAGGTGGAACTCCGGCCTCGGCTTCAGCGTCATCTTCATCTTCTTCGACGTCCGAGGCTTCGTCCTCTTCCTCCTCACCCGAATCACCTTCGACATATTCGTTGTCAATGGCTTCGAGAAAGCTTGGTCCCTCGTTCCATTGATGGAGAGGGGCAAACTGAATGAGGCTATGGACGCAAGCCTTGCACCGAGCTATCCAATCCGGATCATTGGACCACCTTGATCCGGTGCGCATGCGCTTGAGAAGGTTCAGATTTCATTTTTCATACCATGTGAGCACGTAGTGGAGGACAGTTTCAGCTCCGGCACGACCGGCGGATTCCCTCCAGAGGTCAAGCTGGGTCTCGCACTCCATTAACTTGCTAATTAGAGCAGTGGACCCCTCCGGAGTATCTTCACCAGGCCAAAGGGCATTGAAAATCCGGATTGCTGCATCTAGGATATCCTTACCATAGTTCTTCACAATCTCGACACGAGAAGATAAGCTGACCAGCAGGTCCTCCATGTCATAGGGAATATTTTCAGCGCCCGGACCAGTTGGGGTACCCCTCTTCTGGCGGAACTTGGCAACGGCAGTAGTTGCAATGGCATCACCCTCCAGAAATTTGTCTAAAAACGAGACAAGTGAAATAAGTAAAGGAGGTTGACACGGAAAGATTCATGTCGGCTGAAGGAAAAGAACTTACGAGAAAATATGGCTATGGATCTGGGTCAGCTCCTTGGTGCAGTTGTCACGCCTCTTCCGGAGTTGCACAAGTTCAGCATTTGCTGACTCAAGCTTAACGTCGGCCTCTTTCAGCAGTTCTTGATCTTTGGCAATTTGGAGGTTGAGACGTTCTCGCTCTTTAGTAAAATCTTGGCCAGCTTTATCCATCTCGGTTTTGTGGAGCGCCTTGAGCTTCTTCATTTCTGCCTTGAGCTTGGCAATCTCATCATCTTTGGTCCGGAGGAGGGCGAGCTCATCGTCCTTCTTCTTAAGTTCGGCCTGATGCTGCCCTGCTTGTTCGAGAAAATGCAGCATCATATCAGGCACGGGCACAGTATCTTCAAGAGATGCTGAAACAGTTTGTTGACCCAGCAAAGCCGAGGTATGAATATCTGCCGAGCCAAGAAGAAAAGGAGAGAGAGCGCAGAAGAAGATTAAGCAAAACTGACTTACCCTTTATCTGCTCCAAGTTCTTTCTCATGATGGTGTTTTCGGCCTCCACTCTGGCTGCGCAATCCGAATGATGAATTAGTTCAGTGGGAAAGACAAAGAAAAATGGAAGAAAAGCCAAGGATAAAACTTACCCCTTTTCTCGAACTCAGCGAGAAGTGTAGAGTGTTTCGAGCGCAGTGCCTTATGTGTGTCCAGGAGGCGCTGAAACTCAGCACTCCGGCAATTGGTGGTAACCTGAGAAAAGCAAAGTTGACTAGATCATGTGCATATTCGAAGTGTATAAGATCCGGGCCAAGTGGAACTTAACCCGGCTCTAGGTGTGTGCATATTCAAAGTGTACAAGATCCGGGCCAAGTGGAACTTAACCCGGCTCTAGGTGTGTGCATATTCGAAGTATACAAGATCCGGGACAAGTGGAACTTAACCCAGCTCTAGGTGTGTGCATATTTGAAGTGTACAAGATTCGGGCCAAGTGGAACTTAACCTGGCTCTAGATGTGTGCATATTCGAAGTGTACAAGATCCGGGCCAAGTGGAACTTAACCCGGCTCTAGGTGTGTGCATATTCGAATTGTACAAAATCCGGGCCAAGTGGAACTTAACCCGGCTCTAGGTGTGTGCATATCTGAAGTTACTACGGAGCAACGCTAGTTCTCTAAGGAGAATCCGGCCGAGTAACAAGTTGCTCCCCCGGAGGCTCGGGGACTAATGGTTATATCACTAATGTTTAGTACATGTTAAAGAAAAGACAAGGTAGCATACCTCCATCATCTGGCTAGCAAGGTTGATAGCCTTGGGGGCTGTGTTCGTCTGTGCGGCAAACTCGGCAGGCCCAAATTTATCTAGGAGATCGTCGTTATGTACGAACTCCGCCTTGTTCTAGTTATTGACGAACTCGATCAAGGCCGGAGGATAGCGCTCTCCGCTAAGCATATGGGGCGCAATTAAACCCTTGGCGTGAGCCTCCCTCCTCTCAACTTGGGCAGCAGCGGGGCTGGTGTGCAATGCAAGTTGCGTGCTAGCTGGCTCGGGGGAGACATCTTTCTTCAGAGTGGTCTTCTTCGGAAGCATGGACGCGAGCGTGCGCTGTCCAGCCTCGATGATTGCTGCCCTAGCGGCGTCAGAAGCTTTCTTGCCCTTAGGCTGCTGCTGAGAGGTTGAAGTTTGAGCTGCGGGTTTGCTCTTGGGTGCAGCCTTGGTGCTAACCGGGCCTTCCCGCCAAGTCTTGGAAGACTCGGACGAGGCGGAAGGAGTTGGTGCTGCTGCTGATACTTGTGCTGCTGCTGGTGTTGGTGCTGGTGCTGGTTTTGGCTGGGGTGTTGTGGGTACCTCGGAGATAGCAAGTTGCGGCTGAGACGAAGTGGAACTAGGAGCATCTGTTGCCTCGGCAGAACCACTTCCCCTGCTCCAAGGTTGCCCTCCTCTGGACGAGGTGGGCTAGAACCCGGAGCAGCCGCTAAACCCTCCTGAATGGGGCTCAGCGGGTGTGTATCGTCGCCACGGGGAGAAGATGGGCTATGACGGAGGGGCGAAGCGATGCTGGATCCGCTCTGAGGAACCTCCACCATAGCCCTACCGAATCAAACGATGGATAATAAGTTACAACAGAAGAAAAGCACAAAGCAAAGGATTAGACAGAGAGAAAAGTGACTTACTCATCAGAGGTCAATGGCTCCTTGGGCTTCCGAGCTCTCCGAGTCGTGGCCTTAGTCATAGGCTTGGTGGCGGCTTTGTCGGCGGACTTCTTTCGCCTCTTGGTTGGCTTAGAAGGTCCGAAAGAAGAAGCAAAAGCAGCTCCCCTTTTCTTTGACGCGGCCGGGACAGGCTCGCCCGTGGCGAGAGGAGGATCTTCGTGGATCTGCCCACCCGGGTTAGCTGAAGCCAGAAAGGCGTAAGAAAGGGGTATAGCGTCAAATGCTTCCATCACCTCAACATCCGAATCATCTTCATCATCAGGTCAATCTCTTAAGGAAGAAAAGTTACCGGTAGGACGCTTGGTCACATCGGGGAATGGAAGGAACATTTCCTGATCCGGCTCCTCCTCGTCCGGGGCATCTCGATCCGTCGCCCATTTGAGAGAAAGTTCGGTGCCATCCTCGAGGGTTTGCTGAAGAAACAGCTAAGAAGAAAATGCAAAGGGGTCAAACAAACAATAAATTCTGGCATATGGTATAACTCGGAAAGAGATTAAGTCGCGAGATTTACCGCAGGAGGAAGTCTGTCTCGGCACAAATGTTCAATTCCCCATTCCCAATCAGCGGAGAAGTTTTTATCAGTTGTGAAGAGGGCCTTGACCCGGTAGAATATCTCGGTATTGCTCAGTTCAAATGAGGAAGTCCGGTTGGGGTTAAGTCGCCAGCTCATATGGCACAGTTTGTGTGTGCGCTTCTGGAGAGGAGAGATCCGGCTGCGGATGAATGTGATCATCATGTCCTCGTTGCACAACCCCGCGTCCTTCAGCTCCTGAAACCGTTTATTTACTTGGTTCGCCAAGACAGTAGGTTTCTTGGAAATCCGGTCCCACAGATCCGGATTAGAAGGACCCGGAGCGTAGGGGCGCAGCCGGATCAGATCTTCGTTCATGCCATTTCTGCCATAAAAGAAGGTTTGAGCCTAGCCCTTGTAAGAATCAAGCCCCGTGACCCGGGGAAAGATGGATTGTTTCCGAGGACAAATAGAAGCAGCACCGAACTGCGTAAGATGTTTGTCCTCCGGGTCAAGCTCCTTATTCGGAATCACGTTTTGGCGTAGACCGAAAAACCGGATCCAGAGCTCTTTACTGGACCACAATCCGGCATACCCCTCTATGGTGGAGGCAAAGGAAGAAAGGGAAGTGATGGCGTTCGCCGGAAGGTGGTGCAGTTGAAGTTCATAGATGTCAAGGAAATCATGGAAGAAATCGCTGACGGAGAGGCCAAACCCGCGCTGGAAATGGGAGAGGAACACCACGAACTCACCGGGATTGGGTGAGGCTGCGAGCTCCTCGGTGGCGAGGCGGGCAACCACGCCCTCAGGGATGCGCCGGGTGCGGTATAACCAATCTAGGTCGTCCTGGCACACCAAGGAGCCAGCCCAGGCGCCGCGTTCGGTGTTCTCCACCCCCTCCTCCATCTCCGCCTCCGCAACGGTGAGCTCCTCTTTGGTCATGTCCAAATCGCTGTCCTCACTAGCCCTATCGGAGGTGGGGGCAGTACCTTGGACTGGCGCGGACCCACGGCGGTAGAGCTACACGGGAGCGGCAGCAAGGCAGGTGCAAGGAACGGTGCGGCGGCGGCGCTGTCGCTAGGAGGAAGAAGAAGAAGAAGAGGCAGAGAGGCGCGAGAATGGGGAAAAATACCAAGGGGCGCCCCCTCCCCTATTTAACCACGCCCCAGCAGGGGTAGTGGGATCGTGCATTGCAGCAAGGCCACATGGTGTGGCTGTGTATCCGCCGAGTCAGCCAATCACAAGCAAGCCACGGGAAGGGCCACAGGGCGCAGGGGATCCCACAACGCGACATGATGATATAGTTAACGAAGAGACAAACGTGACGTGACATGTGCAACAGTAACACCTGACATTAAATGCAGTAGTAACTGGCGCAGGCCCTTAAAATGATGCAAAGTAATGATTACCCTCCACGTGGGGAAGCGTACGAGAGAAGGAAGAATAACCCGGATAACTATAGGGTGACCCGGCCAGCGAGTGAAAACTCGGAATGTGCCAAGGGAAAAGCTCAGAAAAAGGAGCAAAAGGCTCGGTAAAATTGAACCTGCTGTGGCCTTAGCAGCTGGAGCTGCTAAGACCGCACCAGCTTCAGGGACTAATGTTGGGGGGATACCCCCGGGTAGGGTCACGCCGGGGTATAAAGGCCGAGTTAGCCGAGGTACGGCAAGGTCAAAGCGAATACTGGCTGAGTCACCTCAAGGCAGGCCGAATCACAGAGTAACCCGGACCAGGGGATGTCCACCTAACTGAGTCCCGGCCGACATATGTTGTATGCCGGCAGGATTGATGTAACTTGTATGTAGGTACCAGTGTGGCCGGATTAACCAGGCACGATCCGGGTTATATCAGGCTTGCAAGAGAAGGAAGGTATCTCGCTGGTCAAAAGGTGGCCACTGTACGCAGGAGCGTGAGCGAAGCGGACAGAGAGAAGGACCACCGAGGCGTGGCCGACAAGGGTGACGCTCCCTGTGTCGGATGACGCTGGCGCCGCAGAGGTTTACGTAGCCTCTACATGGCTTATGATGGGGAAAAGAGACCCGGTCGGTTTGCTATTTTGGGAGGAGGCATATTCCCAGGAATATGCCTCCACGTATGCCCTAATTGGAGACCTAGACTCCCCTATATAAGGAGGGCTAGGGCCTCTGTAGAAGGGATTGAATTTTACTTGGTTGATGGTTAGTTGATTGGCATTTGGGTAGTGGGTTCCTGAGAGCAAAGTGGTGGTGAGAGTAAGAGAGTTCCTTCTTCCTCCTCTCCCAGTACAGCTCAAGGAGCACTTGTAAACTCATCTAGCTTGAAGAATATAAAGCATCTGTGTGTGGAATCACCACACTATCCCTCCCTGGATTCCTCTAGTGCATATTGTCCCCACCTTTAGCCTATCCATGGCATCTGCCATGACACCACCACGACAGCAAGTCACTTCATCGCCAGCATGACAAGAAGGACCACATCATCGCTCGTCTTCGCCAGAAGATGGCAACCCTCAAGGAGACCATCCACGACCAAGAGATCTAGCTTGAGGAGAAGGAAGAAGAGGAAGGTGAAGATATTCATGGGGATACATACTCTTACCTTAGTGATGATGATGACTATCTGGAGGATGTCGCCACGGTGTTCCACACTGATGAGGATGATGCTGACTTCATTGATGATGAGGAGCCCGACCGTTCTGATGATGAGTAGTCGCACCTAAGCACTATCGTAGGTGTGAGTTTGTATCCGGTCCCGATGTATCGTAGCTTGCCAAAATGGTTCTTAAAACCATATGCTTAGTATTTGTGGTGTGTGTTTGTATTGCATGCTTGGAATGAATGAAAAGGAGTTGTTAGTTTTCAAACCTCAACACTCCTGAAAGTTTAAAGCTTTTTGAAACAAACCCATTAACCATAGAAATTTCCCTCTTGTCTTATGATCTATCGCAATCTTCAGATGACTCGCGGTAACCCCGGTGGAAGCAGCTCATCCCAGAACCCAATGCTTTAGATTCTGCAGATGTTAGTTTCAGATTGTGAAGCCGGTAAAGCTAAACTTCAAGCCAATCTAGCCACTCTTCAACAGATCGCCCGATGGCCCACAACAATCAAGGCCATGGAAACCAAGATCACCCTAGATCCAAGCTCAAGAACTTCCAAAACACCTATCCTCCTATGTTTAGCAAGTCTGAAGAACCCTTAGATGATGATGACTGGCGGCAAACCATGGAAAACAACTTGGAAGTTGCAGGAGTAGATGCTACTGAGAAGGTACTATTTGCCACCCACTATCCGGAAGGTTATGCAAGGTCATGGTGGAATAGCACTCGTACAATGAACGTAGGACAAATGATGACTTGGGAGGAGTTCAAGCTCAAGTTCAGGAGGACTCATGTTCCCCCAGGTTTGATCAAGAGGATGAGGGATGAATTCAGGGAGCTGAAGCAGGGAAGAATGACTATGGTTGAGTACTATGACAAATTTATGTCACTAGCTAGGTATGCCCCTAATGAGATTGACACTGAAGCCAAGAAGAAGGAGAGATTCCTGAATGTTTGCATGATGAGATGCAAACGGTGTTAGTCAACATTCCCTTTTATGACCTTGAAGCTTTAGTGGATTTCGCCATCCAAATGGAAGGAAAGATTAACCAAGCCAGTGAGAACCGCAAGCCTCGTATGATGCACCAACCTGGACCCCACCATACCCCGAAGTACCCCCCCAACCCGTCTGCAGGATTCGCACCCAGAAACAACAGGCCACCAATGAACCGTTCGAACTTTCCCAATCGTGGCGGAGGAAACTCGAGGCCCGGCCACAACAACCACAACAACAACACCGGTAACTTCAACCGTGCGCCGCCAAGGTCCAACAGCAACAACAACAAAAATACTGCCCCAAGGACCGGAAGCAATGTTGTGCCTGTTGCAGGAAAGGGTAAGTTAATGATCACCTGATTTGAATGTGGAATCCTGGGTCACTACTCCAATGAGTGTCCCAAGAAGATTGCTGCCGCACCCAATGTCACTGCACCAGCCCAGCAGCAACGTCGTGTTCAGCCTGGAAAGAGGTTTGCCCCAGGAAACCCGCACAACCGTACCGGTCGCCTGTTCCACATGAATGTTGAGGAAGCCTAGGAAGCGCCAGATGTCATGCTGGGTATGTTTTCTATTAACTCAGTACTTGCAAGAGTGTTGTTTGATTCTAGAGCATCGCACTCATTTGTTACCGAACAATTTGCATGCACTAGTAAGATTCAACCCACAAATTTGAAGCATGTTATGATAGTTCAAATACCTGGGTCAACCACCAAAGCTAGAAAATTTTGCAAGGCCGTACCTATCAGAATACATGGGATAGATTTTTATGCCAATCTAATAGTACTTGGAACAAAAGGTTTGGAAGTAGTACTAGGAATGGATTGGATGTCAAGACATCAAAGATTAATCGACTGTGCCAATAAATCCATAACCATGACCAGTAGCACCGGAGTATCAGTAGAGCATGTGTCACGATGCCCCATCAATTCAAATGCAACAAGAGTCTAGTAAAATCAACCATATACCAAGTCCGAGTAGTCTGTGAATACCCCAATGTGTTCCCAGATGAATTACTCGGTATGCCCCCAGATCGGGATATCGAGTTTATCGTTGAACTAGTTCCTGGAACTGGACCCATAGCTTAGAGACCCTATAGTATGAACGTAGCGGAATTAGTGGAGCTCAAGAAGCAACTTGATGGCATGTTGGAAAAAGGTCTAATTCAACCAAGTGCATCACCGTGGAGATCACCTGTTTTGTTCGTGGATAAAAAGGATGGTGCCAACCATTTGTGTACGGATTACCGGAAGCTGAATGACGTCACCATCAATAACAAATACCCACTGCCGAAGATATAAGATCTATTTGACTAGCTGACTAGTGCCAAAGTGTTTTCTAAGATTGATCTTAGAACTGGTTATCATCAACTAAAGATCCGCACAACGGATATCCCAAAGACTGCTTTCACAACCCGATATGGATTGTATGAGTATAATGTCATGTCATTTGGATTAACCAATGCCCCCTCTTATTACATGAATCTCATGAATAAGATTTTTATGAACTTCTTGTAATATTTGTCGTTGTTTTTATCGATGACATTCTGATCAATTCCAAGTCAGAAGAGGACCATGAATAGCACCTAAGAACCATCCTTGAATCTCTTAGAGAGCATCAGTTGTATGCCAATTTTAGCAAATGTGAGTTTTGGTTAAAGGAAGTAGGATTCCTAGGCCATATCTTGTCGGTAGGAGGAGTTGCCGTTGATCCCACCAAGATTAAGGATGTTGAAGAATGGAAATCCCCAACCACCCAAACCGAAGTCCATGCATTTCTTGGATTAGTTGGATATTACCGCAAGTTTGTTGAAGGATTTTCAAGCATCGCAAGGCCGATGACTCATCTGTTGAAGAAAAGACGAGAAGTTTGAATGGACGGACAAATGTGAAGCAAGTTTTAAAGATCTCAAGAAGAGATTGATTTCAGCCCCAATTTTGATCATGCCGGATATCAAGAAGCCTTTTGATGTATATTTGCGATGCATCCAAGATTGGTCTCAGATGTGCGTTGATGCAAGAAGGCAAAGTCATATCATATCTGTCCTGACAACTGAAGCAACATGAGCAGAATTATCCTACCCATGACTTAGAATTGGCAGCCATAGTTTTATCCTTGAAGACATGGCGTCATTACCTCATGGGTAACCGCTGTGAGATTGGTTCGGATCACAAGAGTTTGAAGTATATTTTCACCCAGAAGATGTTGAATATGAGGCAAAGGAGATGGATAGAGTTAATCAAGGATTATGACCTTGACATTCACTACCACCCCGTCAAGGCCAATGTGGTAGCGGATGCTCTTAGTAGACTGCCGTGTAGATTAAACACCATGATTAAGGAAGCCCAACCAAGTCTGCATGAGGAGATGGAGAATTTTAGAATGGATCTAGTTAGCGCAAGATTTCTAGCTAGTATTGAACTTCAACCCACCTTGATCAGTCAGATAAAGGAAGCCTAGAAAGGAAATGCTAGTATTGATGGAATTAAGCATCGTATCGGTACAAGCGAAGGTTCCTGGATTCACGGAAGATGAAGAAGGAGTTATGTGGTATAAGGGACATATCTGTGTGCCAGCAGATTCAGAGTTGAAGCAAGTCATTTTGCAGGAAGCCCATGATACCCTTTATTCTATCCCCCGGGAGGAACGAAGATGTATCAGGATTTGAAGGAACAATTTTGGTGGCACAAAATGAAGAGAGAAGTCGGAAGCTATATTGCCAAGTGTGACATCTGTCAGAGAGTCAAAGCGGAACATCAGCGACCCGCAGGACTTTTGCAACTATTATAGATTCCAGAATGGAAATGGGATTCAGTTGGAATGGATTTCATCACCGGTTTGCCTACATCTAGTAGGGGAAATGATTCTATTTGGGTCATAGTAGATAGACTGTCCAAAGTAGCCCATTTCATACCTGTCAAAACTACCTATCAAAGCTCGAAGCTAGCAGGGTTGTACATCGCTACAATAGTCAGTCTGCACAGAACCCCCAAGACAATTGTTTTAGATCGAGGAACCCAGTTTACCTCAAGGTTTTGGAAGGAAGTCCAAGAATGATTGGGAACCAAACTAAACTTCAGCACAGCTTATCACCCGCAAACCGACGGACAAACTGAAAGAGTAAACCAGATCCTAGAAGATATGCTGAGAGCCTGTGTGTTAGAATATGGATCTAAATGGGAAGACTGCCTGCCTTTCGCAGAATTCTCATACAACAACAGTTATCAAGCCAGTTTGCAAATGGCCCCATTTGAGTTTTTGTATGGAAGTAAGTGTCGTACCCCCTTGAATTGGTCGCAAGTAGGAGAGAGCCAGATATTCGGACCCGACATCCTACAAGGTCCGTGAACACCTCAAGACCGCTCAATCCAGACAGAAGAGTTATGCTGACAAAAGACGTCGAGACCTGACCTTCAATATCGGAGACTTTGTGTATCTCAAAGTATCACCCTTAAAAGGAATGCATCATTTTCAACTCAAAGGGAAGCTTGCCCCCAGATATATCGGACCTTTCAAGATTTTAAGTCACCGAGGAGAAGTATCCTATCAGCTAGAACTGCCTAAAGAGATGTCAGTAGTGCATAATGTGTTTCATATCTCGTTACTTCGCAAATGCTTAGAAGTTCCGGAGAAGACCAAAGTTTTCAAGAACATCGACCAACGAGCCATGGATATCAACAAGGATTTAACCTATCGTGAAGTACCCATTCGTATCTTGGAAGAAGCCTTCAGAACCACCCGGACCAGGAGTATCAAATTTCTCAAAATCCAGTGGAGCAACCATACTGAAGAAGAAGCTACTTGGGAGCGATAAGATTATATTAGGATAGAGTTTCCCAATCTCTTTAGTTCCTAGTTTTCCTGAATCTCGGGAGGAGATTCTGTTTAAGGAGGGAAGGTTTGTAACATCTCAAAAATATTAAGCAAGGTTATCAATTCTAATGAACCAAGATTAGGGTTAACCAAAAACTTTTATTCTTAAACCCATATGAATGCATGTGTGTTTGTTATTAATGCATGAATGCTTGCTATGCCATGTTTGATTGCTATAAATGATAAGGATTAGTTTAAGGATGAAAACAATATCATCTAGGTCATTTCCAAACCAAATCAAATAAAAAGAAAATCAAATAATAAGGCATATGATCAAATGGTCATTTGTGCCAAAGTTAACAACTAGCCCACTTTGGGAATCTCTAGTAAAAGATTTCCAACATAAACAATTTTACTTCTTTTCTCCCCTTTCTAGATCAAGTGAAAATGAACAGAGGTGAACTTTGCAAACTTACAGAAACCAATTTCAAATCTATTTGAGAGACATTTCAAAATTGAATCAAGTGTAGGTACCTATATGGCACTTCTTAAAAAACCACTCAAACCATCTCCACTTGACAATTCCTAAAAACCAGAGACACTCAAGCATGTGACCAACACACCCATCAAATATAATTTGAAAATTCAAATCTTTAGTTTATGCGGCCATTTAATCAAACACTTAAAAGGCAGAGTACAAATATACCAACTATTTACTATTTTGATTAATCAATTGCTCACCAATTGTACCCAATTCAACTCAGTTACTCACCCACGATCACCCCCAGTACCTAGTCGTGCAATGGAGCAGCTCTCACTCACCAATTGGACCAGTACCGCCCGTACCCGAGTGTGCCATGCCGGCTGGACGTGGACACGACACCACAAGCCACACCGCCCTCGCCCATGATGTCTAGAAGATAGCCATGAGCTCACCGCACCCCTCTGTCTACCCCTCGACCAATGGAGAGCAGTGGAGAAGCCAGCAGCACCGCACCCATTTAACTCGCTGCCATGCCGAGCGCACGCCAGAGCGCCGAGCCATTCCCGCGTAGCAACTCCGCGCCTCACTATCTCTTTGCGTCACCATACTCGCCGCATCACCAGCAACCTCCCAGACACGACCGTTCACCGCTGCGTGCCCCGTACGCCATGACGAACACCTCAGTACCCGCATAGAGCACAGACGTATCCCGACCGATTAAGACCTCCCCTAGACGTGCCACTATGCGCATGACGATCACTGCAGACCACCACGTCGACCTACACCCCCAGCCATGCTGATAGCCCTCTATACCAAAGTCGCCGATGAGCCCGAGCCATGCCGCATAGTCTCTCTCGCCGGTGTATAAATAGGACCCTCCCTCATCCTCCAAAGGCACACCATTCCACTCCCCTCTCACTCAGAAACACCCCTGACCCTTTCTCAGAGCAAGGCGAGCACCACACCGCCAGAATTTCGCTAGAGCCCACCGCTGCCGTGAAGGAAAGGCATCATTGATTGGAGCCACCCCAGGAGCTGCCGCGACCACCATTCGGCTCGCCGTCGTCTACCAGCCCATTCGCCCCACCACCGGACCTAGATGGATCCTTGTTAAGCCCCCCATCTACCCCCACCATAGCGCTAGGGTTAGAATCTCGCGTGCTCACTACGACGTAGATGATGAACCAGAGTCGTTGATCTAGTTCTAATCGCGCGGTTGAGATTAGCTGATACCGTTTCGGTTAGATACTGCCGCTGACAGGTGGGACCAGCCTGAGAGCAGCCTGCTGCACGCGCGCCGGGTAGCTGGGCCGGCCCATTTCCTTTCTCGCGCATAGTCCCGTGATTCAAACTTAGTTTTTGTATTTAATTCAAAACCCTGTTCTGTAGCTGCGTTCAAAATTGAATTCAAAGAGATCTACTGATCCAAATTGCATGATTCCAATTTTTTTAGAAAAGTATTGAAAAACTCTATACAGTCCCGTTGGATTAAAACCATTTGAAATTATAGATCACCCATGGTAAAAATAACAAGACAGAGACTTTTCCAACTTCAAACATTTTTATAAAATAAACCATAAATGCTTTTGAGTTGATTCTAACTCTCAAAAATCACATTTGCCATGCTCTATCTGAAGATGTAAAAATATTTAGTTTGACATGAAGTAATCTTGGACTAGGATTAAAATAATGCTATATAGTCATTTCTAGCCATTTTTATTATATTAAATGGTAATGTTCAACTTTCTAATGTATGCCAAACCCTTTAAATCACATTCTCAAGTATTAGAATATGTGTTGATGACATGGTCAACATGATCCCATATGTTAATTGGAGAATATTAAATCTTAAGTACTTTTCCATGAGTTGAAATTACTTTCCTAAAATAAGATAAATAATAATATTACCTTATTTCATGTGGTGATTGAGATGATGCTAGATAATCTAGTGTGAGCCCTTGTATGCTAAATAGAAGTAGTTAAGTATTGTTTGGTGATTGTGTACCTCGTATTTATTTATAGACGCTAGTACCGACCCGGGGTACGAAGAAGAGGAGTTCTACAAAGACGAAGAAGAGAACTTCGACAACTGCACTACCCAAGGCAAGCTAAACTATGCAAGCCATCATATGCAAGCTAGCATATGCTAGATACATTATGTATTCTACTGAGATTACAACTTTACCAATTCCCAGTTTTACCTACAAGCTTTACTTTTCCCTTTATCAAAGTTTCTCCAATAGTTAATTAATTGATGATTAGTCGAAAAATAGGAGAGAAGCTATCAAGAGCATATAACTAGGTTGGGATAGTTACAATTGATTAGCACCCCTCAATAGTTACACCCTCATTAATAGTTGCTAGTGCTAAACTAATATGGATCACTTTATATGGGAATACTTGGAGAAAATGATTATGAAAACCTTGGAATGATGAGTCATTCTATTGAAATGTTTTGACATGTGTTGTGAAACACAATGAGCTGAAGATGATACTGAATGAAACATGTGTCTTGACTTTGATAAAAACTGATGGTTGGGTTCGGATGCCATACCATTCCAATTTTACCGTGCAGCCACAATACCTGAGTTGAGTAGGGCTTAACTGGAAGCTTATGTGTCTTAGTATGGGTTCCCTCGTGGAAAGAGGTTGAGCTGAGGCTACCTCGTGAGTGTGATTGTCCACCTATGCAGTTCCCGGGATGACAGTTGGCCATGGCTGGGAGGCCAAGCTCATAGGGGAGGTGCCTATACTAGTGTGTGTAATTGAAAGGTTAGGATTGATTATCCGCATACCAAGTATGATGATTCAGGTTTATCCTTGACGGATGTATCAAATTTTGTGGTGAAAGTTTACCACCTCTGTAGACTGTCAAAACTATTCGAATAGCCGCGTCTATGGTTATAGACAGTTGGAGTGGTCATATGGTTCTGTTGTCAGATGTTTTCAAAGTGACTTGTGACTTGAAAGATGAGTTTGATCTTGACCATAGCATAGTTGTGGATATGCAAACTAGGTTCCCACTTAAGTAATCTAGATAACTAAATTAGGCTCTAGTACTAAGTACTTGTGAAATAAAATTGGCTTGTTGCAAACAAGACTAGATCTTAGAATTCCTACTAGGAATGTCTTACTTACATTAGTGATAGTTTGCGAGTACTTGAAGAGTACTCATGGCTTTGTCCCTAGTTATTCCCATGGCTAGATTATGGCGAGGACTACCCGGAGGATGGACAGCAGGATGTCTATGATAACTAGGATCATCTCCCATCGTCAGCATTGCCTGTGACAATGAAGATGGAGCGTCTACTACGCTTACTTTCCGCTGCTTTGATTTGTATTAAGACTGGATCATGAGATCCTCTATTTCTAAGACTATTATGGTTTGTAATAGATGATGTACTATGGTACCAATTCTGTTATGTCTCGCAAAAATGGTAATCATGGGATTGCGATGTACGACATAACAGGCATCTGGACTTAAAAATCCGGGTGTTGACAAGTTCCGTCCGACCACAAAATCACACGGGAAGGTACCTCCAACTCCAAAACTTCAATCCTTTTTCTTTATTCTACCTCCAAACTCTCTCAAAACCTCAAGAGATCTTCATCTCTGCTCAATTTCGTTCGATTTCCTCGCACACGAGTGATCTACGGTATGTTTCTCCTCCGATCCTCCAATTACTTTTTGCAAATTCATCTTTGATCTATTGTCATTATCAATCTAGGTTGAGACCTACTATGAACCAATTGCCATGATTTTCTTGCCTAGATTATTATTTTGAGGAGATTCTTTAGTGTGCTATGATCAGGAAAATGATGCACTTACTGTTGTTGGATCAAAAAGTTTTACTTTTTCCTTTATTCAATGTTTTAGATGATGAACACAAGGAGACAAACTCGTGCTCGTGCCACCGCTAGCGCATCTCGGGCAGTCGTCAGGATCTCTTCAACAGGATCAAGAACCGCGAAGTGAAGGCCACCAAGTGGGCTTGCCCCATTATATTGAACCAACTCGGTATTTCTGATGACTTCAATTTACTTTGCAATAGAGCGGGCCTGCAAAACTTTGTGTATAATGATGTGCCTACTTATTCGTCGCTTAACCATTGAATTTCTAAGTTCGTTGCAAAGCACCGTTAAATAATGGCAAGGAGAGGACACTATTTATTTACGTCTGATGAACAACAACTACACCTTAACATTAGATGAATGGTGTGCATGTTTTAATTTTCCAAATAATGATATTCATGCCTTACGCGCATCCTTTACTGGCTTAGAACCTACCCCTGAACAAAACTATAATGGAATGAGTTTCACTAGTAGAGTGAACAAGGGGAAGAATATTCAACATCCTGCAATTCACTATTTGTTCTATGTTATTGCTAACACCTTGCATGCACGTAATGAGTTCATGAGACTCAACGAGGAGGACATCCTAGTCCTCACAAAATCTGCTTAGATCAACTGCGGCTTGTCACTCAACTTGGGCACCATCCTTGTGCGTTACCTGGAGCACCAAGCCTCTCAAAGCCAAGGACCAATCATAGGTGGAGGCGTCATCACCGTGCTTTCCACTTCCCTAGGCATCGACCTAGGTGAGTTGCAACCCGTGTTAGGTGAGACACGTGTTGGTTTCTCCACTTTGAGAGCATGTGGAATGCTCACTAGGAGAGGTGGTGTTTATTATCTGCATATTGCTGGAGTTGGGCGTCTCTTCCCCGCTCCTATGCCTAATGGTCTTTTCGCTATCGAGGAGGGGCGTTTGCTATATGACTTGCAGGCTGAGCAACACCAACCCGAGGAGGAGATTCCAAAAGAGGACAAGGACCTAGAGGAGGAGCAGCCACAAACCCGGTTCGCCACATACCAAGATTTCCAAGGACTTGGAGGGACTATGGAGATGATGCATAACCTCCTTTTGAACCTCTGAGAATCAACTAGTAACCTCTCAACTCAATTTACGAACTGGAGTAATGACTTTTTCCCGCCACCACAATGATTTGAAGGGCTTGCAAAAGCCTAAGCTTGGGGAAGTTTCCTCATGTATCTTTACTTCGTGTTCATTTACTTTTATTTATTTCGAGGTTCTGTTTTTATTTGAGTTTATAAGCACTTGTGTTGGTTTCCCCAACACTTTATTTTTAGTTCTTTCTATTTTTCTTTCGATATTTTCTAGCCGAACTTTGCCGCAAATTTTCTATTCTTTAAAGTCCCTCTCTTAAAAACCACAAAAACATTTCTCCATTTTTCCTTATAAATTCCTCTTTCTTTTATTTCCACCTCGAGGTCTTCATGTATTTGCAGGAGAGGATTGACTTCGAGTTTCCAAGAAGCAAATAAAAAAGGAAGAGAGAAGTGGAACTAAACATGAGAGGTATGCCTTATGACTCCCCACTTTTTGAAGTTTGAGAAACCCATGCTAGTTAGTAGTAAATGTTGAGATATTATATTGGTGGAGTGAGTCTTTTTATTGTAGTAAGATTTTTGTCTGCATGGGTATTTAATTGGGTACAGTTTCTAGCTTTCGAAATTAACCAAGTCTTACCTAAAAATTGCTAAACAATTGTAATAAGAAAAGGTCTCACAATTGAAAGCTTGGGTGTTGTGGTGCTTAGTCTTGAAGGTTTATTTCTAGAGACACTCAACACCACTAAAAATGTTGATTGACTTGATAGCTCTCTTTAAAAGGATTTGTTAGATTAAATTAATGCTTAGCGGTTTTTGTGAGAATGCCAAAGTTTGACTTGTTAATCATAAGAATGATATAGCTTTATGCGTGTCAAACTTCATGGGATGCCAACAACTCCGCTGGCCTACAAACGATCTTCATGGAGGAAACTCCTAGATTTCGGCTATGAGTTGGTTAAACACTTGTAGCAGCAATGCTATAGTATGTAAGATTCTTGGCACTCCCGGGTAGCTGTAATCATGATGGAATCACTCCTATGGCTGTTATAAGAAATCATTATGCAAAAGGAACAAAACCTTAGTGATGCCACGAGTGTCCATCACAGCCCGATAAACTAATAATTTTTTTGGCATTCTCTCAATTACTTAAAAACTGAAATTCTTGAAGGACAATGAATAGAAAAGTAGTGCTTGAAAAGTCTTGATTTATTAATGTGGGAGAATTGAGATACTCTAGTGTATATGCTTTTCATGACAAATATCACACTCTTAATTTACATGATTATACTTTATTGATCAAAAGAAAACCTATGAGTTGATTACTTGACATGGAATAAAATTTACTCATTTGAATCATCCATGTTAACAATAATTCTACTGCACTATAAGGATGCATGAAACCCGTATGATATGCTTGCCATTACTCTATCTATGCGGAAATTTTTCAGATTTATGAAGTGGAGGAAACATGAGACTACTAATCATGAGTAAGATCACCATCTCGTTATTTTAGTTTAAATGCTGAGTTCCTTTTTGATTTTGGTTTTCTTGCTCGGGGACGATCAAGTTTAAGCTTGGGGAGTTTGATGGGTCTGAAATATAGCTATCTACGTCCATATTTAAACTGGATATTACTCATACTTTTGATGAAATATTTCTCTAAACCCTGCCACTAATGCCTAATATTCAGAAGGGTATGCAATCCTTTCTTTTATATTTTTCCTGCACAGATATTGTCGTTTAAAGGAAGGAATCACTACATTAAAGTCAAAGATACGAGATTTCCAACAACCAGAAGAAACCAGGAGCCATACAGCGGAGGCAGACGCTTTAAGGATAGCTCCGGTCGTATAGTTGGCGCCGCCACCATTAGGTCAAACAGAAGAACTTTCGTGAAGGGACCCCTATATAAAGAAGCCTCGGGCGACGAGAAAACTGACTCCGACCTCACAAAAAGTCTCTGCCATAGATCACCAGCCGCCTCCAGATCTCAAAACCCTTCTCCATCTCCATAGCCATATTCCACTACTTGTAATAGTAGATCTCTTCTCCGATTGGCGATATTGTAAGACTATTGCTATCAATCTTATGATTTTCATTATAGTGTTTATGATTGTTGATCTCATCTCTATGTGTGAGTAATTCTCCTTGGGCTAAGGGCTTCGGCCTAGCCATGTAGCGTTTGTGCATGTGATTTATCATAGATGGGATCGTGTATTAGTTTGTATGACATGATGATTATTGTATCCTCTCTTGCCTCAATCCAACGACTTGTCAGGTACCCAAGACAACAACGGTTGAGCCAGGTATAGGGAGTATGAGTAATGACTGATCTGTA
Organism: Avena sativa; assembly: GCA_916181665.1. NCBI lineage: Eukaryota > Viridiplantae > Streptophyta > Magnoliopsida > Poales > Poaceae > Avena > Avena sativa. Next base: position 695,232,592 of record OV702289.1, read on the forward strand.
GGTTGGGAACCCAGTGACAGAAAGAGTAGTACGGCTGTATGCGAGGGATTTTCTTGAGATTAACGGTGACATCACTATACATATCATTAGTTCTCTTTATTCTATGGATGAGATTAGTAGGTTATTGCTATAAGTGGTTGCGGAGGCAATAGCAATTATGGATGCACTGCCCACATATAATTTATCTTACTCTAACAAGTACATGCATACTTTATTTCTATCTTTTATTCCCATTAGATGTTTTGCACAGCTACAGGTGAAATCGAACGCTCTAGGCCCCCTCTCTCCATCATCGACAACAACAAAAAAGACGCAAGCTATTGGTCCGATAAAAACATAAAAGGAATTCTAAAACTCCCGAAGGTTCGTTAAAGTAACTTCACTAAGCATTCGCTTCCCGAGGATTCGATAACCTAGGTCTACTAGGGATACTATATTTGTAATCCGGATCGAAGGTATCAGATGCCTTCATCAAGGTAACGGTGCAAACGTCGCCCGCCATGACCAAAGTCGGCTCGGTTTTCATCGGCGAATATGTCTCCCCAACTCGCAAGCCGGAGCTAGATGAGGATCTCGAGATCCGCCAAACCAGTCTCAGGCCGACCACCTCTAGCGGAGGAGATGAACACCACCGGCGAAGCCTAGGGTCGCCGCCCCAGGCATCCTCGTGATGTGGAGCAAGACCAGGAGCATCACCGCAAGAGACCGCCTCCAAAGTCGATCGGATCAGAAGGTGCAGGAGGTTGAGCTACCGCTGCCTGTCGAGCCAGCAACCAGATCAAGGCAGACCACCAACCAGCGCCACTACGACCTTCTGAACCGCTGGCTGTGGTGGTGGGCTCACCGCCTCACTCGGTCCATCGTTTCCCGCTATCACTACCGAGAGAAGTCCGAGATCGACCTCTGTGACCCACTAGCACCCGTCACATGAGGGAAACCCACCGTCGTTGTGCCGCCTGGGCTTTGCCCTGGCGTAGTCGCCGGCCCGGTGGAAGGGAGAGGGGAAGTGGGGTGGGCTCGAGCAGAAGGGGCCGGGGTGCCCTGGTGTGACGCGGCAGCACCGCATGGGAGCGAGAGGTAGGGTTAGACGGGAGCCTTTGTCTTGGAACTTGTTTTTTAATTTTATTCAAAAAAATTATTTGAAAAACTCAATTTTTTTGAAACAAATACACAAGTACATACACACGTCTAGTATTTGCATGCAAAGTTTTATCCATATATTTTCTTAGGCGTGATCTAGATAAAATAATAATCTAGGGATCAAAATCAGACACACACACACATTTGGAACCACTGTCTTTTTTGCAAAATTTAACGAAGATGTAGACCACACCTGCACATATATATCCACAGATTTTTTTGAAACTTTTGACTAGCATTTTGATTTTTTTTTTAAACGAGGTCTGGGGAGCTCGATAGTCAAATCCACGAACTCGTGATTATCACCAGTATTTATCCCTGGTACGTGCTTCTTCCCTGTGATCGCATAAAAAAGGGCATATTGCCATGTTTTATGTTTCACTAGTCATTTGGTCGATGAAGTGATATTTAGTAATCCTTGATCCATAGTAAATATTCACTGTACTAAATCAACTGCACTTATTATGGATCGAGACACTACAACACGGGCCGACGGCCGTAAAGCCGTCGGCATAGGCCAAGTTGCTGTCGGCGTAGCACAGCGCCGGCCTAGACACACTTTTCATCGGCGTAGTAATGCTGTCGGCATAGCGGCTAAGCGGTCGGTATAGTCTAGATGGCCCCACCTAGACAGCTAACGGCTGATTCAATAAGTTGTTGGCATTTTTTTTTATTTTTAGGATTTTTTTCAATTTTTGAATTGTTTGACTCGATAATCTTGTAATCGTCTTTTTTTCAACTCTAAGTACCTTAATCTCCTGTCAAATTGTACTCATGGTAAAACTTTCCGATCGGTCACCCATCTTCACCCTACTTCATCTCTAGCACGCTTAACTTGTCTATTCCTTCTGGATGAAGATCCCATAAATAAATTAGACCTTATTGATAATACTACCATATCAATCCTATTAACCCTTGGACCATTGTGTCATGCGCCTTTATTTTTAAAATTTTAAAAAATATTTAAGTAAACAAAAATGAAGAAGAAATAATAATACTGAAGTCAAATAACTATAAAATAAATATTTTTTTTGCCTTTTTCTATTTAATATGGAATAATTCATATCTTTAAATCCGTAAATCGGAATTCGACAAATAATATGTCTAAATTGATCAGAAAAATGAGAAGAATCCAAACATGACATTCCTATAATCTTTTAATTGAGCATCATGTATTATTATAGCGTACTGCAAGGTTTTTTAAATAAAATTCATTTGATAGTGTTTATATATTCAAAAAATCATATAAAAATCGCTTTTGAATTTGAGGATTCTAAAAAAAATCCTTAGCTCGAGGCTGAGCCTCGCTAAACTGGTAGTAGATCTTGGATGAAATAGCATATTGTGAATCTAAAAATTATTTTCTAAACAATCATGAGCATTAGATTATGTACATGTAGTTCAAATCTGACCCACTTCCTACCGATTCGGCAAGAATATGTCTTTCATGAAGGGTGGACAAAAGGTTTAAGATACCCTCATTGGGACATTTTCCATGCAATGTGTCCTAGTATTTTTTTTAAATGGTGTGGTACCATTTTAAAATTTTCATTTGGTGGTTGCTTCACAAAACACCTCGTTTTTGGCACTCGGAAAATGGAAAATATATTTTTGGTGCGACGAGAAGGAAAACTTCAACCTGCAACATTGTTCTCCATCGCATGATGCACATGTGTGCATAATATGAACATATTATCACAAACTATGTCGCGATTCTAGCCATAACATTGGTCGTTTGGCTTGAAAACCATGAAACATCGAACATGATAGCTCATTTCTGAGAAAGTTTTTTAGATCCAATCAATATACCAAGTTTGATATTTTTCCTTACAACTATGTCACATTATATGATACTGCGCAAAGGTTTAACATTGTTTGGACCATTTTTTGAATTTCTTATGCCCATTTCAAACTATGGTTAAAACGGTAGAGATGAAGATTCTTAGCCCGGGGCTGAGTCTCGCTAAACTTGCAGTGGATATCTGATGAAATAGTATATTGTAAGCCTAAAAATGATTTTTTTCAAAAAATAATGAGCACCAGATCATGTACCTATAGTTTAAATTTGACCCACTTCCTACCGATTTGGCAGGAATTTGTCTTTTTCACGTGGGGTGGACGAAAATGTTTAAGATATCCCGGTTGGGACATTATCCATGCAAGGTGTCCTAGTATTTTTTTAAAATAGGGTGGTATTATTTTGAAACTTTTATTTGGTGGTTGTTTCATAAAACACACCGTTTTTGGCCCTCGGAAAATGAAAAATGGCTTTTTGGTGTGATGAAAAGTAAAACATCCTCCTGCAACATTGTCCTTCATTCCATGATGCAAATGTATGCACAATATAGGCACATTATCATAAATTATGCCACGATTTTAGCCATAACATTGGTCGTTTGGTCTAAAAACAATGAAACCTCGAACATGATAGCTCATTTCTGAGAAGGGTTTTTCAATCAATATACCAAGTTTAATATTTTCCTTATAACTATATCACATAATATGACACTGCACGAAGGTTTTATATTGTTTGGACCGTTTTTGAATTTCTTATGCCCGTTTCAAACTATGGTCAAAACGGTAGGTATGAAGATTCTTAGCTCAGGATTGAGTCTCGCTAAACTTGAAGTGGATCTCGGACCAAATAACATATTGTGAACCTAAAAATGATCATCAGATCATGTACATGTAGTTCAAATCTGACCCATTTCGTACCGATTCGGCATAAATTTATCTTTTTCACGAGGGGTGGACGAAAAGGTTTAAGATACTCCGGTTGGGACATTATCCATGCAAGGTGTCCTAGCATTTTTGAAAAATTGTGTGGTACCATTTTGAAATTTAATTTTGTGGTTGCTTCACAAAACACCCTGTTTTTTGCCCTCGAAAAATGGAAAATGACTTTTTGGTGCGACAAAAAGGAAAACTTCCTCCCACAACATTATTTTCCATCCCATGATGCACATGTATGCACAATATGAGCACATTATCACAAATTATGCCACAATTCTAGACATAACATTGGTCATTTGGCCTAATAACCATAAAACCTCAAACATGATAACTTATTTTTGAGAAGGTTTTTTTGAGATGCAATAAATATATCAAGTTTGATATTTTTTCTTACAACTATATCACATAATATGACACCGCGTGAAGGTTTTAATTGTTTGGGCTGTTTTTGAATTTCTTATACCCATTACAAACTATGGTTAAAACAATGGGCATGAAGATTCTTATCTCGGGGCTGAGCCTCGCTAAACTTGCAGTGAATCTCTGATGAAATAGCATATTGTGAACCTCAAAAATGATTTGTTTCCAAAAAATCATAAACATCAGATCATATACTTGTAGTTCAAATCTGACTCATTTCCTACCGATTCAGCAGGAATTTGTCTTTTTCACGAGGGGTGGATGGAAAGGTTTAAAATCCTAGTTGGGATATTGTCCATGTAAGGTGGCCTAGTATTTTTTTTAAATGGGGTGATACCATTTTAAAACTTTCATTTGGTGGTTGCTTCACAAAACACCCATCTTTTGGCACTCGGAAAATGAAAAATATATTATACGAAAGTATATTTGTAATGCTTTTATATTTTATTCAATAAAAATACGTAATATTTGAGTATAGATAGATAAATCTTATTTTCTTGTAAAATTTAATATATTATATGTATCTTTCTGAATTAGAATGATTTAGTTATGATGTTTTTAGGATTAATGTGGCAAAAAGAGAAAATAGCTATGCCGAGGACAAAGAGCTGTCGGCGTAGGTGTGAAACCTAGGCTTAGCCAACGGCCCGGTCTATGCCGACGGCTGCCGTCGGCCTATACCATCCTATCCCAACGGCCAACGTAGACCGACGGCTGGTTTGCTGACTGCTCACCTAGGGGCCTACGCCGACGGCTACAGCTGACCGTTGGCGCCTCGTTCCTTTCCTGCAGTGAGGGGAGTAGTAGTTACATGTAACATCTTGACATATTATATGTACAGATATTGTTGAAGTATGACAGCTGATTTATTGAACACGGCGTCTGATTTTGTCCGACGCCAGACCATTTAACTTTAACTTTATAATCATCCCCTAATCCACGTTTCGTCTATGAAAATTATTTTAGGCTGGCCCGCTACTTGATTGCAAAAGATATGGCAAATTTCCAGTGGGGTGCCACATGAAACCTTGGACGGGGCAAATGGCCCATCATTGCACGGCACAAATTCGTCGCCCTTTCGTTTGGTTTTTCCCCGTCCATTGGGATGGGTGGCTTGGGTTCGGATTTGATCATAATCATTAAGCATGTTGACCACAGAAATATGGCAACACATGACACAAGAGAGACGGACGATGGGGAGAAAATTTTAGATGGAGACTTGGACTGCAATAGCAGTAGAGTAGTAGTACAAGGTAGAGAAGGCAGGGCCATGAATGATTGAATGATTTGTCATGAAAATACTGGAAAAGTATTTTTGGTGACCCGTGACAGTGGGAAGCAAAGCAATTCGACCTAAATAGAACCAACGCGCAACGCATGATTGGTATGCTGACATGAAAGGAATGGTACAAACCTAAAGATGACGTGCTCATCATGACGAGGACTTCTTTGTTTTCCTGTTCCTTCCCATACAAATTATTAGTGGTACCCAATTGTGTTGATTTTTTTTTTGTTAACTAGCATAGTGGCCCTCGCAAATACGAAGCCATCATCTTTAGTACTCAAAAAATATTGAGAATGTATTTCCTACCTTATACAATATTCTTTTCCTAGCATATACAATAATATGTCGCTGCCCTCCTTTGTAGACGATAATTTGATATCCATAAGAAGAAATGGAAATCAATGGAACATTTTTATGGAAAACAATATAATATTATTTTTACCAACAACATATTTTATAATCTATGAAGTAGGAAACATATGTGTACTTATTATATTTTTTTGTAAATTAAGTAATATTAACAGTTTGATAGCTCATATTTTTTAGTGTTATTTTTTTATATCTCCTTGATGATAGATGCCCATGGTCATTAAGAAATGATGTGTCAATGTATTTTCAGCAAATCAAATGTCCTTTGATTCTGATTAATTCTACCCCGCCCAAGAGAAAATGCAATTTTGTTCTAAAGCAATTGTGGTAATCTATTTCCATCATAATAAAGGACTAATAATTTTAAAATTTAATATTGTAGATATATTATATTGATATGCACTATTATACCAAAAAATGTATATGTACTACCAATAACTTTAGTTGTATCCGCCGAAACAATAACACATCATGTACTTGTTTGAAAGAAAAGAAATAAAAAGAGGGAACTGACATATTCTCCATTATATCCGGTGGCGTCGTTATTTTGGTTTTGTTTCTTTTGATTATCAGATGAACATTTTGTTTCTATCCTTGTGATTGGCGGAGAATTTGCATTGGCACATATGCAAAAAATGTTTCTATAACTTGTGTATATGTTGATGTTTTATTTTTTCGAAAATTCAAATCCTAATATCTTGAAAACTACTTCCTCGAAAACTTAGGTACTTATTCGTTTGCACTCACCTTTCGTGCATTTTTCATTATGTCCCGGTTGTACCACCTCATACATTTTCACTGTGTACCCATACATGCCGTTTCTTCCAACTTTAGCGGCCAATTTGTCATCAGATAGGTGGAAGGACATTTAGACTTGAGGTGAAGGTTTAAGTCTAATTTTCAAATATTTTCTATTATAAGACTAAAATATACAGCTAAGCTTGCACCATTTTAATCTCCGACGTGTTCTTTCAGTTCTAATATCCAAATGACATGCACATAGTACTTAAGGTGCATTTATAGTCTAATCTGTAATATAGATGTATTCGTCTAAAAAGAATGAAGCTATATGCATCACCTCGAGTCTCTACCTCTGTTCCGAAAATATCTAAAAGAGTAAGATAGATGTCTTCTGATTATTTTTGTATACTATACTACCTTCATTAATTTACACCATTAATAAATGCACACTATATAGTTGACTACTCCATCCAAATCGGTTTTTTTTGCATCAATTGTCGTATATAAAGTAAGTTTCACATCTGAAAAGGAAGTCATATAGCTGAAAAGGCGTGCAAAGCATTATATTTTTTTGCGAATCACGTCCAAACTAATGTTTGTATCAATATGATGCTAAGTTCGTCAAGAAAATAACTACCTAGTGTAGATAGCTCTTTTCTTATTAACAAAGAAAATCTCTTTTTATATCACGTGGAAAGAAAATTTATGTCACATATATCTCCTTTAACTTGCTGAGATATGTCGCGAGATGAACTGTGAGAATTTACCCTGGATAGACATATTAAGCTACTTAGAGTAACAACATTTTAGTACATGACATTATAAATAAGGAATATTCAAAAGAATTTTGTTTTGCGAGAAGGCAAGGATAGATACCAAACCCTACCCGCCGTCTCCAACCCTCGTCCATCGTTGGATCACCGCCCCTGCCCTCTCTATCGGTTCTCGACCGGTGCGGGATAGTGAGGAAGCTTCGATCTAATGGGGCACCCGTAGTTTTCTCGTTAGTGTTTTTGTGGCCCTTGTTGCTAGTGATGTGCCGTCGGCATGGAATAAGTCATCCCCGTCTCGCCCTTGTTCTGGTGGTGCTTGGCATCGCTGGGAGGCTTGCGGAGGTTGGTGTGTTTTACCATGCTTGCAAGATGGAGAGATTTGGATTCATATGCTTCGGTTCAGTGGCGACGACTTCAGTTCTGGGAAGCAGGTTCTTAGGGGCATGTGCACGAATACTTGGAATTCCAAGGTGTCACCAACAATAGCAGGACGGCTCCGGTAAGGAAGCTGCGACAACAACGTGTTGAGGCTCCTTTTGGCGGAAGTTCTAGTTATTCGGTGTTTCAGGAACCTCGACAAATCGTTTTGTTATGTTTCATGTGCTTTAGTTCTTACGTACTCTTATAATAAATTCGACTCTCTCTCATCCAAATTAGTTGACTTGGTTTTGTCTAGATTCGGATGTATTGTCTAAAAAATCTGAGTCAAGTAATTTGGATCGAAGGAAGTAGTATTTTAAGAAAAAAGTATAGATGGCATTATGAACTGACTGATCTAGCTGATACTAAGTGGACGACTCTACGAAATCTGGCAACATAGCTAGATGGAATCAATCGTTATGGTTGGTGGGAGCAATGCCCGACTATTCTGATCCTAGTCTTTTTTTTTTTTTAAGTCTGGATACGGAGGTAAAGTTGGACTCCGTGAGTCACACGGGTGATCAGTCAATTAATTTCCTTTGTAGTTTAGGTACGGGCGTGGAGACGGATACGTGAGTCACACGGATGACCTGAGTCACACCACGACCTGCCACGCCTAATATATATGTTATGTAACTGTACGATTGCGTATTTCTCGAATTAAATCTTAGCCACAGATTATCTATCTAACAGTTCAAATAAATTTGATGATGTAGATCAACGTGGAGTCTCGAAAAACATTCTTATGTTGCTTTTAGTATATAATAGATAACTTTTTAGAACAGGCAAGCCTCACTGTCGTTGCATCCTTGGACGCAGTGGACAGTGGCGGAGCAAAGATTTTATCCTTGGGCAGTCACACTTTGTTTTTAATGGAGTTTGCTAAATTTTGTTATTGCTATTAACTGCTAGTATTAGTTAATTTTATGACTTGGTTGAATGGTCATGAGACTATCCAGACAACCCTCTGGCAATGCCCCTGCTTGATGCACACAACTATTATTTTTAATGATACATATCAAGAAACATAACAAATCGGAAATGATAGATCTTGCTAGGAAAAGGATGAGCATGGTAAGCTATGACTATACCGTTGTGTGATCCATTCGCATGCGAAGCAAACATGAGCCGGTACGTCGAAGCTGACTCCACCACCATGAGTCATGCACAACACTCCTCCAACATGAAGGAGGCCATCAAGACGGGAGATGTCCCCACAACCATTATCTGTCACATAGGCTTCACTGGGCGGGAAAGAGGGGAGAGCAACACGGAGTTTGTTATACCTGCAACCATCCAAATGCTGCATTGACAGTAGCTCGCTACTTCGTTGTCTGGCTGAAATATATCGCTGCTTTATCGAGAAGCATTTATTGGTCGACTAAAACTATAATCGCTAAATTTCAAACACTAGTTCTCAAATTTACATTGTCCTTTTAGGTCTTCGTATTGATGTTTTGACTTTGTTTACCATCTCTTATTATCGCTTAGAGTGCCGACAGCTGGCCACTAAGAGTGGGTTGAGCTTGCTCTACTAAAAATTAAAATAAAATGATTAATGACCAGTACCGTACCATTGGGTGGCATTCAGCTAATGATATGGCACGAATGGAACTGGCGAAAGTAGTGGAGTTAATTATCCAGTTGTATTCTTGTCCTTTTTCTAGTGAAAAGGAAAAGGGGGGCAAAGGCTAGCAACACCTTTCTCGCAAAGATCAACGGAAAATCTATGAAGTGAGTCGGAAGCAATTCCATGTTCTCCCCCCGCACCAACGAGTGTCAACTAATGCGAGGTAAGTGATGTGGATGAGAGCAAAGCAACAAAGTGCTGCCAGTCCACTTGCACTCATAACAGGCTAGGCAACGAACAAATCATAGGTCGAAAGGGAGTATGCGCCGTGCAATTAGATAAGATCGGTCGATCGAGCTGCCTAGTAGGATGTCATCATGTCCCTGCTATATATGCAGACGATGTGGCAACACTGTGGCTAGTCCAACGTTTTCTCCTCCTTTTCTTCCAGCTGATTCAGCAGAGAACTTTATGACCAAATCATGGGTGTTTTCCATAATGAAATCGCCGGCCGTGCGCAAAATAAAGGACGCCACTACAGTTGTAGTGATGCATGTGGTACTAACTAGAAAACTGTAGTTCCCGAATAAGTGGACGTGCGAGCAAGTAGCAGTACGACCTAACTCTTTTTTTAGGTCAGAACACTCCAGCTATATATCTCTCTCTCTCTCCCAAAAGTTGCAGACGATAAAGCAGCTGCGTGTGCAGCGGTAGTGCGCGCGACAATTAGACACAACGCACAGAGCGTTTGGCCTAGCGAGTCGTGGCCATACACACAACAAGCACAAGAACTGAAGCGAGCCATCAGCCAATGAGAACGAGATGCATGGAAGCCACAGAGTGTGGATGAGACACACACTCTACAGTGACGTGCTGGCCAAGTTGGGCCGACAGGGGAATAATTGTAGTCCATATATGGAGTATAGCTTTGAGAGAAAGAAGGAAGGGTCGGTGCACAATCACACAGCACCGTTAGCAAAGAGGAAACTGGCTGATCAGTCGACAGCTGCTAGCACACTGTACACGTACGATAAAACATGGACTAAACTAGCAAACTGTTCGGGTAGCTGCTAGCTAGGGCGGTTACCTGGTGCCCAGGCTACTAGGATATGGTGCTCGAGTGTCGCCAAAAAATATTATTACGGGGAGAAGAAAGGGGTCGTAGCTGACTAGGGGGAGGACCGGAGGAGTCTCTCTCGATGGGCTGCTCTTGGTCTTGCCTGGGATTTTGGATTTATGTGGAGGACACAACGAGGAGGCCCCGGGCTTTAATTTTAATTTGCAGCAGCCAACATGGTTGTTGGAGGTGGTGGGGCGTGAGATAAGTCAAGCGGCAGGCAAGCACAATCATGCCATCATGGTCTCTATGCGTCGACTTGTTTTGTGCTATTCTAAACGCTCCACATGTTCTCGACCAATGGGTTTCTTTTCTCCACTGTCCTGACAAAGACATCAAGGTCACCTTGTTCTGGGATGGGATGGGCATTATGTCGTCGATCGACCTTGTTTTGGTGAGATGATGATTACATCTGTTGCTGTAGTCGGGCCCTAGTAGTGGTACCGGAGCTACTCCGATCCTTGCATCGATCGACAGGCGGTAACCCAAATGATTCTGTGTGTGGCCTCTTCAGGTTCTGAGAGAACGAGAGGGTGTGGTTTGTTGTGTCCTGATTGAGTTGCACCTGTCTTCAATGATGACTCCTGCGATTTGTATGCTAATATTCTAATTCTAATACTACTATGTAAAATGGGTCACGTGGTGACAAGTTCAGGACTCTGGAGTCGAAGAACCACACAAACGGGGCAGAGTTGTGATCCGCAGACGATCCATCCGTACGTGCGTGTGCACTTGCATGCACCAAATCATGATCGATATCATCATCATCCATCCCATCACAGAGAATCGAATGCGCCCCCACGTCCAGGATAGCAAATCATGTGTGGGCGCCACCCTATCTGGTCTCCGTCCCACGTGTCAGCACGCTGCCCCAACCGACGAGCAAGCGGTCGACACCAATCGCTTGGCTCATCCGGCAGCTTCCCTTTTCTTCGTTTCTCCTCTACTTCTCTCTTTTCTCTTTTCTAGAATATTTATTTCTTTTCTTTTCTAGAATATGGTGTGAAAAGACGGATATTGTATCTCTGTTTCGGATAGCGATGCTCCCACGAAACTATCTTGCAGTGCTCAGATCGTTTTTTCGGGTACTACATTTTCCTAAGAAACAATTTTGCGTTAAGAAATGTTTTTCTAAGGAAAAGTAATTTGGTCGCTGATAACATGTCAAACACTAAAATCTACTTACGGGACGAACAATAAAAATATTACGAAGACAAACGGCCATCTTTTAAAAGATCTCCACTAATTTTGGCTTAGAGCATCTCCACTCGTCCCATACGGGGTCCAAAGAGGCGCGCATGGCCGCGCGCTGGCCCAGGAACTCCTCCGGGTCACCGGTGCACCCAAGCTGGCGCGCCGCCATAGCGTATTCTAGTGGCACCTGTCACTCTGACATCGGAGGCTGGCCACCCGGGGGTAGGGTGCCCCGACTGGCGACAGGGGCGCTGCTACCGCCTCTGCTTGCGCTCCACGGAGGCTGAAAATGCGGGTACCGCAGGCGAGGGTGGTCTGCTTTGGCGATGTGGCGCATCACGATTCGACCACCACAACCGTCGTCCAGCTTCGTTGTGGTTGACCGGAGGAGGGTCGTCGCCCTCGTACCCGGCGAGCTCTCTTTTCCGCTGATTGGAAAAGAAGGCGGTCTAGGTCGTGGTGTTGTTGGGGCACCAATTGGGATTCATCCGCTTCTCCGGCGTTAGCTCGAGGTAGTAGTGGCTCGTGATGGCCGTCCGACGGGCGGAACCGCGAGTCACAGGAGGGACGGGCACCTCTCTCATAAACATGGTGGCATCAAAAAACAGCTTCTCATAAGCATAATATTGATGCAACTTCACAATGTATTTGATAGATATTTATATGGGCATCATGTCCTATATTTAAGATGATGCAACACAATCCACTGTTAAGATAAAACTCCACAAACTAGTATTGAGAATAAACAAAGTATTGCCTTTGCTTCTATGACATGATGTTGCATACATAATACTACCTAAAAAATAAGCAAATTGATAAACTGAGAAAGAAAAATGAGGACTTTGCTATTCGTGGGCTCAATCTCGATTCACAACTAAGAGGCTGTATTTTCTTACCCTTTGTTGATAATATGTAATAATTTTAAGAAGTTTCCAGATGATGTAATATGTAGGTAAATCGCATAGGCCATGTAGGCATTTAGTTTCCATTGTCCCAATCTGGCGGTACCATATTGGGCCAATCAGGTTGAAAAGGGAGCAATATTGGGCTTTGTTATCGGCACGTTATGTGTTAGGCCGACAATGAACAGTAAAAGAATGCACTTTTCTGATCGTTGTGGTTGGCATGTGCCTTAAAAAGACCAAAACAGTCCAACTCGAATAGTAAAAGTCCATAACAGTAGTAGACCAAAAAAAAAAGGCTAGAACAGTAATGGGACACAATTCAAAAAGGCCATGAAGGGACTCCATGGACGGGATTTTATGAACAGTAAAAGGCTTGAACAGTAACATGATAAAATCACGTAGGCCAAAACAATAAAAGGCCAAAACCTTAATGGTCCCAAACAATAAAGGGTCAACAACATAACAGACCGTAACAATAGGAGGCCTGGACAACGAAGGCCATGTTTTTAGAATGCTAGAAAATAGTAACGGACCTTCGCACAAACAGGCCGTTAATGGGGAGCACGCGACGAGATTTATGAATAGTGACTAGGCCGATGTGTAGCAGGTCATTTATGGCTTGCACAGTACCGGTCTGACTGGGCCTTATGTAGGCTGAAATAGTAACGATCCGGAAAATTAACATACTATGTTTTGGTTGTGAAGTGGTGGGCCCCCACTATGCACCTCCAGGCGTCCAATAGGTCAAAATAGTAACATGTCATCTTCTCATCGGGCTTATCTCATGGGGAGGCCCACATAATATTTAGCAGGCTTCGTCTAGGACTGGCTTCTACCATGGCTTTTGTGACCCTTAATGGCGGTAATTGGCCGTTAATGGTGTTTCCAAGTGGTAGTTTGCATAATGTCAGCAATACATGAGGCTGGTGAAACATATCTACCATGGCACAAAACTCCATGGTCGAAGGGTGCGATCTGCCATGGTCGCTAAAAATTCATGGTAGAATCTTTGGAGACAGGTCTCTTAACATAGAACCCATCCGTCATAGAAGACTTTTTAACCACGAAAAATAGGCGTTCAACCACAAAATCCATCTGTAGTAAAAGCTAACCTTTTCTTGTAGTGAAAGTAAGTATAGCAATGCGATCAAGTCAATAAGTTTACACTGATTTATAAAACATATACCAAGTAACTATAATCCTTAGACCATGTGATCATGTCAATCACTAACACTAGAGGAGTGTTTTGATTACATCACGCATCATGATGTAACATGGTGACTATAAAGGTAGCATTGGATACTCTGAAAGTATTAACTGAGGCTCATCCGTCAATAGTGAGATTTGTCCATGAAGATGACATAGATCTATACTCTAGGCCCTCTCAGTGATATCACATCGACACCGCTTGCAAGCACATGACTAGGTCACAAGGATGTTGTATCACGGAACGAGTAAAGAGTACTTATTGATAATAAGATCTAACTAGGTATAGTTGATACCTACAATCATATCTTAGACAAATAAAGTATTGTGAGATAAAAGGAATTGGTTACAGTGTTTATGGTTCACTCGATCATAAGATTCATCTATGAATGTGTGGAAGTCACTACGGATCTCCAGATCCCGTTGTTGACTTGATCGGAGATGCATCTCGATCATGTCTATATTATTCACGAATCGTAGGGTGACACACTTAAGGTTCTTTAACTCTTTTGAGTAGATACGGAATATCAGAGAAAAGTTTGGGAAGCATAGGAATTGTTTCGAGAAACACCAAAATTGATTTGGGGAATATCAGAATAGTTTAGGGACGTATATTTTAATGTTTGTTAATTAATAGAATTGAAAAATATTAAAATAAAGAATTAATTTTTTTATTCATTTAAAGAGAGAACCCTTTGGTTTTTTGAGTGGAGATTCCACTCATTGAAATAAAGGGTGAGTGGGTTGAGTGGGAGCTCCACTCAATTGAAGTGGGAATAAGTGGGGGCACCCCATGGGGCTGCCGCATGTTGGGGAATACATTACATAAAACAAAAAATTCTAGCGCATAGCCAAGATCCAATGCGAGGGAGAAGGTAATAGATCATATCCTTGAAGATCGAACTAGTGAAAGTTTGTCGATGTTGAGGTTGATCGTATGTCAACCCCCACAACAAGTGTTAGCGAGTCGCAAGGAGATGTATTATCTCACGGATAGCTCCAATGATCAAGTGATCTAACTGTCGCACCTCCACCGGAATCCACATGTGCAACAAGAATGGAACTACGTCGAAGTGAGATCAAGCTCAGGGACAAAGCAGGAACATCTTGATGAAGATCTGATAGCACTTCGTCGTTCGTCTAGATTAGATCTAGGTTAAGGTAGTAGATGCGCAACGCCTCGGCGTGTTCATGAAGATGGGCTCCTCGTGATGACATCGGCAGCACGGAGAGGAGGAGGAAGACGGGCTTCGGGGCACCGGGATGAAAGTGGGTGGCCGTCGGCGGCTGCGGTGTGGACGGCGGGAGGTGTTGGCGATGGTGGTGGCGGCTCGGGTATGGGGCTTGGGCCTCTCTCCTTCAATCGTCACTTGCATTTTCCCCTTCCCCTCATTTTATAGGTGGCCACCCCTCTCCCAAAGGGAGAGAAGTAGTAGGACTTCGTATCCTATAAGGACTCCTCCTTTTCCTCTTTCCACCAATGAGAGAGAGAAAGAGAGGAAGGGTTGGACTCCAACACGGAGTCCTCCCATATCTCCTCCTTCCCAACCGCCCTAGGAAGGGGAGTTGGAGTTAAGGGTGGACTCCCCCCGTCCCCTACCGCCTCCTCCTCCACCCGCCGGCCATGGGGAGAGCCCTGGCCGAATCGTCCAAGGTTTTCTCAACCCCCCCCTCGCGCCTTGGCCCAGTGGGCCCATGCGTCCCTCTAGCCCATAGGACCCACTGGGATAATTAAATAATAATTTATTGTTTATTATTTATTATTTAAATATAATTATTTATTCCCAAGTTTCCTGAATTAAATCCTCGACACTCCGAATTAATTCGAAACCTTCCTAAAATATTCCAAACGTCTTTCATTAATGTCCTAAACAATTTCATCCATTCTCAGTGATATCCCGGACGCGTCCTCAATATTCCAAGACACTCTGAAACAACCTTTTGGTATTACTTTATTCAAATATCTTAATCGCACTCACGTTCTAAATGTCGGAAACTTCTTAAGTGTGTGACCCTGTGGGTACGGATATTCACAGACATGCATGGAACTCATTCCATGATAATGATTACTGTCGGGTTCTTGATGCACGTAGTAATCCGTGCAAATAACACGAAGATCTTTATCATGTGAACGTAGTATTATATATGATACATATTGCATTTTCTCATAGATACTTTACATTGTCCAATATGAAATACTAGGTTATTCTCGCTACCTGGCATGTACTCTTTACTCATACCGTACTATCGATGTTCATGTGATACAACCTGATCATGTGTCCGGCCAGACGATGACGAACTGAAGGAGATATGCCCTAGAGGAAAATATCATATCTCATTAGTTTATAATAGTTTTATATCATGCTATAATTTTATCAATCAGGAAATATTGATACAAGTGTGGTATGCATGGGAGCCATTATGAGTTTCCAGACACCATTATTGGTCATTGATCGGAGAGTGTCTCGATCATGTATGTTTATTTCCAAACCATAGGGTGTCACATTTAAGGGTAGATGACACTTAGTGATTGATTCGAGATCGTAGGAGAAAAGAGAGAGAACTCCAGAATAGTTCTGGAGTAGTACCGAAATGGTTCCGGAGATATCCGATGATGATCGGAGGGTTTTGAAATGTATTTCGGAGTGATAGGAATTAAATATGTATTTAATTTTAATTAAATGAATTAATATTAAAAAGATATTTAATTAGATTTATGGAGCAGCCCACCTACATGGGCCTTTCCAGAGGGAAGGGCCCATGGGGGATAGCCGCCCCGTGGAGCAAGGCGCACGGCGTGGGCCCAACCCCACCACCGGCCATCCTTGGTGCGCCACGGCGCACCGGTGGGGCCCATCCCTACCGCCGGCTACTACCTGCTCCTCCTCCTTCTTGTTTAGTACCATCCCGGGACTTTGAGGGAGGTGGTGATCCTCCTCCTATATAAAGAGGGGTATCCCTCCCCTAAAATCCACCCCAATTGGCTTTGCCTATTCTCTCTCCCTCTCCCTCATGTGTTATTCCCAAGTTGGAACAAGCATATGGGGATAGGGGTTTCTCCACCATACGCACACCATCGTGATGATGGAATCTCGTTCCGGATCAATCTTCTTCCGCCGCTTTGCTAGACCGGAGCCTAGGGGATTGTTGGAATTATGCCCTAGAGGCAATAATAAAGATGTTATTATTATAATTCTTGTTCATGATAAAGTTTATATTCCATGCTAGAATTGTATTAAGCGGAAACATTAATACTTGTGTGGTTTGTGAACAACACCGTGTCCCTAGTACGCCTTTATGGACTAGCTCATTGATCAACGATGGTTAAGGTTTCCTAACCATAGACATGAGTTGTCAATTGATAATGAGATCATATAATTGGGAGAATGATATGGTGGACAGACCCAAACTAAGCGAAGCAATTAGATCGTTTCATCGTGTACATCTTTGCGAAGCTTTTCCTATGTAAAATATTGTATTCCTTAGACCATGAGATAATGCAACTCCCTGGTACCAGAAGAAAGCTTTGAGGTCATCAAACGTCATCCTATGAGAGGGTGATCATAAAGGTGTCTCTCAGGTGATCGGAAAGTATCTGTTGGGTTGTATGTATCGAGATGGAATTTGTCCCTCCCAAGTCGGAGAGATATACTTCGGGCCCACTCGGTAATCGATATCAACACCGCTTGCAAGCATATGGTTAAGGAGTTAATCACAAAGTGATATCGGATTACGGAACGAGTAAAGTACTTGCTGTGAACGAGATTGAACTAGGTATGACGATACCGACGATCGAATCTCGAGCAAGTAAAATATCGCGAGACGAAGGGAATATATATGGGATTGATTGAATCCTGGCATCGTGGTTCATCCGATATGATCATCGATGAATGTGTGGGAATCAATATGGGTGCCCAGACCCCGCTGTTGATTATTGATAGAAGATCATGTCTGCATATTCTCGAACCCGCTGGGTCACACACTTAACGTGTCTCGACGCTAGGATAGATTGGATACTTGGTTTATGAATTTTTTTGTTCGGAGTCTTGGATGGGATCCGGGATATCACGAGAGGTTCCGGAATGGTCCGGAGAATAAGATTCATATAAGGCAGTGCAGTTTTTGGAGTTCGGAATTGTTCCGGGTTAATCGGTATTGTACCGGAAGCTTCTAGAACCTTCCGGAAGGGGGCCAACGTGGTCCCACCTTCCGGGAGGGGGAATGGGCCTATGAGGGAGTGTCCTGGCCGCATTGGGCCAGGGGCACAAGGCCCCATAGGGCCCAGCCGATCCTAGAGAGTTTAAATCGTTTAAACTAGAGATAAGATAAGATAGGATTTCTAGATAAGGGAGAGTTTAAATTGTTTAAACTAGAGATAGGCTTGGAGGAGAGGCTAGGGCTGGCCGCACCCCTCCTCTATATATATAGGGCTGGTGCGCCCCCTCTCACACCCCCTTACACCTTCCTCCAAACCCAGTTGCCCTCCTGCCCTTCCTCTCTCCCTCCCGACTGTTTGTAGGCGAAGCCCTGCGGCAGAAATTCTCCACCATATACACCACGCCGTCGTGCTGTAGATCCAATCTATCTCTCCACCATACTTGCTGGTCCTAGGAAGGAGGAGACGTCGAGGTGCCGTACGTGTGCATCTCACCGAGGCACCGCCACTTGTGGTGCTAGATCGGATCGGATCGCGAGGAGGAGAAGCGAGTACGACTACATCACCCACGTTCCGACGAACGTTCCGCTGTGCGAATCTTCAAGGGTATGAAGATCTAATCCAATCTCTCTCGTTGTTTGCATCTCCTAGATTAGATCTTGGCTTTCCCTCTGTTCGCTTCCGTAGAAAATTTTGATTTACTATGCTGCGAAACCCTTCAGGGATATCTCTACAAAGATGCGTATAAAGCCACTAGGCACCGCCATTTGTGGTGCTTGTCGCTTGGATCTTAGAAATTGGACGTCTACACGACCTTGAGGTCAGCTACGTCATACGACTACATCATCCACGTTTCTCGTGAAACGCTAACTGCTTTCGGTCTTAAAGGGTATGAACACTGAATCACTATCGTTACTTTACATCTTCATAGTTAGATCTTGGCTATGATGTTCTCGTCGTTAGGATTTTTTGTTTTCTGCTACGGAAACCCTTTTGTTTTTGGTTAGAAGAACATGTTCTTAGTCGTAAGAACATGTTTTTCGAAGTGATTCATGAATTAATCAATGAACCAGAGTTAACTTTGTACAAAAGCAGCGTGGTTAGGCATATAAGTTGCAAGAAATGCACTATCAATCAAATCTACATAGATATAAAAGTACTAATAATTCAGAATTAGTAAGTATGATATTTGGTTTAGAAAGTTCGAATTTCTACTGAGTGTGTTTCTAGGTATACAAGAAAACATTGAAATTTCAATTAACTAATCGACCCTCATTGTAAATACTAGAAAACAAAGTCTCACTCTATCACCAAGTAAATGTCAAAATAGGAGACATTAAATGAATTGTAAAGAATATACAGATCTGAATGTTCAGATCGAGGAAAGGAAGTTTTCCATGAGCGAGCATGATCAATAAACACATATATGATATGGTTTTATGATTAATAACAAGCGCAACTAGATTATTTGTAGTCTAGTGCAAGTTGGAGAAGGAGATATGCCCTAGAGGCAAATAATAAAGGTGTGTATTATCATATCTCATTAGTTCATAAGAGTTTTATATCATGCTATAACGTATCAATTAGGAAACATTCATACAGGTGTGGTATAACTAGTGCAAGTAACAGGGATGGACTTTCGGTAACATACCCTTGTAGAACAAATGCGATTAACGTCCCGTGGGGAACATCGATGAAGTAGTCGTAGTCGTAGCCGAACTCAAGGTCGTGTTTCTCCTCGCATGTCACCTCCTGGTCCTTTCACGACAGCTCCAGCACCACAAGTGGCAGCGACCCCGAGGTATCACACACCTACGATGTCCGACGATGACTCCTGATACCTTCGATCCGGATTCACGGATGTAATATAATATCTTTTTCCCTAGAAGACCTAGGTTTAATCGAACCTCAGAAAGCACTGCTAAAAGATAATAAAAAGGACATGTCTACAAGACTTTGTTTGTTCATTTTATCTTAGTTGACCAGACCAATATAGTTTACTTTATAACGGATTTGAATCAATGGATGGAGATAGGCCAGAGTTGAAGATCCACCTGCAGCTGCACATCAAATGGGATAAAAGATAATAATAAGCATAGTCATGCATAATGTTTGTATTGGATAATCTCTTGTGCGCAACACATCCTAATATTCTAGAGCCCCCATGATGCAACAGGCATAGCAATAGTCTTTTAATCCAACCAAGATTACACCGAAGCCACGGGTTACAAACAATTATTAAGTGTAAAACACAGATCAAAGCTTTAAGTGGTGATGTTGTTGTTGATCCCAAATGGGGCGCTAAGCGAAGACCGTACTACCCTTTCTGTCACTGAGTTTCCTATGAGATTGCCGCTAGCCAACTATCTCACTTCAAGCCTTTATCAATCTATTGGATCTTGGGTACCTACAAGTCCACAAATCGAGACAAGAGACGAAGAAACAAAAGATACAAATCACAATTCCAAACAAAAGACAATTCTCCCATGATCTAGATGCACATAATCGCTACAAGGTTTCTCCCCAACCCACAGCCCGTGAGGACTACTCACTCATAACAAATAGATCGGAGATAGAAAATAAACATCATACAAATACTTATATTTAAATCAAATATTCTTACAATGGTCATCAAATCACAAGGAGATCTAAAGTACAAAACAATGGCTATGGCTAGTGGATGGATGGATGGGGGAAGGGATGAACAATGGATGAACAATGGTGTGGATTGATACGTCATAAACATATCTATAATTTTTATGCTCCATGCTTGTTTTATATCAACTTTCTTATGTTTTGTTTATACTTTGAGGTATTTTTATATATTTTCTGGAACTAACCTATTGACAAGATGCTGCAGTGCTAGTTGCCTGTTTTCTGCTGTTTTTGGTTTCAGAAAAGCTAGAAAAGAAATATTGTCGAAATTGGACGAAAAAAAAACCGAAGTTCCTATTTTTCAGAAGACGAAGGAGACCAGAAGGAGGAGTGGAGATGGGCCACAGGGGGCCCACACCTACTTTTTTAGAAGACAAAGTTGCTTTGTGCTTTCATGACTTGTTTCTTTACAAGATTATTTTTCATAGGAAGTGGGTAAGACTTAAATTTGTTCCATATTTTCTTCTTAATGCTCTCTTTTTTTACTTTAATTCATATTTCGTATGTGAGCATCATCGAAACTATCATGTTTATCTTAATGGCTATAAAGAAAGAGCTTTTGGGAGACAACCTATTATATTTTTACTTTCAGTTTATTTTTGTTTTGTTGAGTCTTGTAAGTTATTGCCTCTGTAATAACCTCTCCTTATCCTTTTTGTGTGGTTTTTGTGCCAAGAATAACCTCTAATGAGAGGGAAGTAAGATATGGGGAAGTTGCTGTCCCGAAACAGATTTCTGTGCGTCATTGTAAAAAATCATGAAAAATCTCTGTATGTCGGATTGAGCTGTAATTATTTGTGCTTATGCCCCAGGTTATTATCCAACTTTAGTTAGTTTAGCACTTTTCTATTTGAGCAACATAAGGTCTTCGAAAAAATCGGTTTTTACCTGCTAGTCTGTTTTGACAGATTTCTGCCATTATTTGCATTTGCCTCTTAATCTCTTTCTCTTTGATTTCTCTTTGATCACTTGAGCTTTTAGAAGGAGTTGCTACAGTAGCTTGTGTTTTAATGGAAGTTTTACTTGTGTAGAAACTAAACCTAAAGACCTATTATCTTGAATACACTAATGTTGCTAATGAAGATTGTGTGAAGTTTTGTATGAAGGAAATTTTCAAGTGTAGGGAAGAATAATGTGATGAGATGAAGTATGGAAAAAAGCTCAAGCTTGGAGATGCCACCCGTGTCACCCCAAGAAATATTCAAGAAGTACAAGCTTCAAAGATTGGGGATGCCCAATGTTGGGTCCGCAGCATAGAAAACAAAAAATTTCCTACGGTGTGAACTACACGCCAAGATATATCTACTAGGTACAAAGCAACGGGTGGACATACATCCAACAAGAACTTACCCTCGTAGACAACGAGCTTTGTTAACGAGTAGGAACTCTTGGTTGATGTAGTCGTACACTTGCCGATCTCAAGATCATGAGGAAGTCCGAGCGCCGCAACTCAGCAGCGCATCCGCACTCGCACACACGTTCAAGCCACCGGACAACCTTCACCTCCTCGCTCTAGCGATCCAGCGGAAGCAGCAACTCCTTCCAGACGAAATGCCACCGGGAACATGTATCTCGCTAATCCGATACCATGGGGGAATAATTCTAGAGGGGGAGAGAGATCCTTCACAAGGAGGTGTGAGGATGAAGGAGGGAATGAATGGCCTTTTATAGGAGGAGGGGGGTGCCCCCTCTCTCCATGGCCAGTGCATGGGGGGGTGATGTAACATCCCAAAACTTTAATCCAAGCTTAGCAAGATCCAATCATCCAAAATTGGGGTTAACAAAAAAATTTCCAAATTTGAAATGAAAGCATTCATATATGTGTGCATTTAAAATAGGAGTTGTTTGAATTGCCATGATTGATTGATCCAATGCTTGTAAAATGTTTCTTAGGTGATTTAAACATCATCTACATCATTCCCAAACTTTTCCTAAAGAAGATCAAATCAAAAAGAATTAAAATGAAGGAATGGTCATTTTGACAAATTTAACCCTCATGCCTACTTTGGCTATTCCTAGTACTCAATTCTTAACAGAAACAATTCTTGATCTTTGCACCCCTTGCTAGTACACATAATGAGGTACCAAGGCCCACCTTTGGATCTACTAAAAACATTCTGTAAACTATTTTAAATGATAGTTTAAAATTGAATCTAATGCATATGCATAGATCACCCCTATTTCAAAAACCATCTAATTGAGCACCATTTTCAAAACCCTTGCAACCAGAGACTACCTAGCACTAGTGGAGATCACCCAAAAATTTTGAACTCAAAATTCAAAACTTTTTCTCTTGCGGCCATTTCATCAAACACTTGGCAGGCAGAATCACACCTCTAATCCTAGCTCACTGTTTTGAACAGAGTTTTGCCCCCATTTGATCTCCATTTAATCTCTATGTCCCCCTCTGATCAAACCATGCCATTTGCAACCCATCCCCTACACCCTAGTGGCAAGGCACAGCCATGCCGAGCACCACCCTGGCCGGCCGAACTTGCCCCGATGCAGCAGACCACCTCCTCGTCCCTCTCCATGTCTAGGAGGTAGCCAGCACCGCACCGCCCCTCTCTGTCCCTTGCCCAAGCCAAGAGCAGCCATGGACCACAGAGAAGAACCCGCGCCCAGTGCCACCGGACCATGCCGACGCCGCCCGCAGAGCGTGCACTTTCCCCGCTCGCACCGACCGCCCCTTGGCACCAGCCCGCGCCCACCGCTTCGCCTCGACCTGGAGAACACCCCAGACACCTCCGTTCGCTGCCCAAAGCCCCACAGCCACCGCTCGCCGTGGACCCAGCCACTTCGGCCGCGCAGAGCGCCACCTCGCCCCGACCGCATGCCACCGCCCCTACGGCCGCATTGAAGCACTAGAGCACCACCAGGGAACCGCCCACCGATCGTAATCCCCAGCCATGCCGCTAGCTCACCGTAGCCATGTCGCCACCGTCGACCGCCCATCCCGCTCGGTCTCAACGTCGAGCCTATAAAAGGAGCCCTCCCCAGCACCAAAGACTCACACCATTCCACTCTCCTCACCTCTCTAAACCTCACCCACCTCTCGCCGGAGCAAGTGGAGCAGCAGCTCGCCGGAATTGGAGCCGGAGCCGCCGCCTCTGGAGAAGAAGGGTGTCGTTGATTCCGGCCACCCAAGCTCCGCCGCGACCACGCCTCGCCTCGCCGTTGTCTTCCACTTTGTTCGCCCGCATCGCCGACCCCGCTGGAGCCCTGGTACGCCCCCAGTAGACCCCCATCGAGCCGCTAGGGTTCGAGCTCGCCGGCGACCTGTCCATCATCGACGACGACCCTCAGCCGTAAATCTAGCCTCTAATCGCATGGCCCACAGCGCGCGTACCGTTTCGCGTTTTAAGTGCCGCTGACAAGTGGGACCCCCCTGTCAGCTGCGCCCCGCGCCGCGTAGCGCCACTGGGCCGGCCCATTTCCTTTCCCGCGCAAGCCCGTAGATTCAAATCTAGATTTTTCTTTTTAGTTAGAATATAGTTTCTGTCCAGTGTTTCAAAATTCAATACTATGAGTTTGCCAAATCCAAATTACATGAAACTAATTTTGTCTAAAAGGTATTGAAACGCTCTATCCAAGCCCGTTGGATTTAATTCATTTAGAGTTATAGATTTCTCCTAATAAAAATAAGAAGACAGAAGCTTTTGCAACTTGAAACGTTTTTGTAAAATCAACCAAGTTAGCTTTTGAGTTGATTCCAACTCTCAAAAATCACATTTCATCATATAAATCCAAATATGTAATAATATTAAGGTTTACAGAGGCAGTGACTTTGGACTAGTACCAAAATAATGCTATATAGGCATTTCTAATCACTTTAAATCATTAAATAATGAACTTAAACCAAAGTAATATTGATCCAACCTTTAAATCTCATTCCCACCTGTTAGAATATGTGGTGAGGACATGTGTCCACATGATCCCATGTTTTGGTGGTGAATATTAAATTTTAGTTAACTTTTCAATGAGTAGAAATTACTTTTCCAAAATAAAAAGGTTGAAACTATTGAATTAAACTTGTGATGTTTGGGATGATAATAGATCATCAATTGTGTGGTTTAAAATACTACTTAGCCTAGTTAAGTATTGTTTGGTGATTGTGCACTCCCTATGTATTTCTAGACGATAGTACCGACCAAGCCTTCGAGGATGAGGAGTTCTACCAAGAAGAAGAAGAAGTAGAAGAAACCTTCAACCACTGCACCAACCAAGGCAAGCTATTAGTGGCAAGCTAACCCTTGCAAACATGCTTTAGTAAGCTATTGTTAGCAAGCTAGAATAAAACTAGATGGTTTAGTAAAGATGCCTTAAGCATACTTTGATCACACCCCTTTAACTATTAGTACCCCAAGTCTCATTGACAAATTTTACCTCCCTTAGCTTACACAAAGTTCTTTAATTAATTTTGAAGTAGCATAAAGAGTATAAAACTTGACCTACTTAGAAACCTTTAGATGTCATTCTATGGCATGAGATTGATCCCATCTTTCCACCTTAGTGAACACTCTTAACTTAGTACTTTAGAATAGCTCAAAAACTTGAGTCACTTTAGATGGGAACACTTGGTGAAAATGAGTTATGAAAACCTTGGAATGATGAGTCATTCTATTGAGATGTTTTGACATGTGTTGAGAAACACAATGGGTTTATGATGATGAAAATGATAAGGCATGAGCCTTAACCCTTTTATAAAACTGATGGTTGGATTCAGATGCGATACCATTCCAAATTTACCGTACAACCACATTACCTGAATTGGGTAAGACTTAGCTGGAAATTTATATGCATTAGTATTAGTTCCCTCACGGGAGAGGTTTGAGCTGAGGCTACCTCTCAATGATGTCCACCTATGTAGTGCCCAAGATGACTGATGGTCATGGTTGGGAGGCCATGCTCATAGGAGAGGTGCTTGTACTAGGGTGTGTAAAGGGAAGGTTATGTTTGATTATCTGCATACTAAGTATGATGATTCAGGGTTATCCCTGACAGATGTATCGAATCTTGTGGTGAAAGTGTACCACCTCTGCAGAGTGTCAAACTATTCGAATAGCCGCGTCCGCGGTTATGGACAGTTGGAATGGCCATACTGTTTCGTTGTCAGATGTTTTCTAAATAACTGGAAATGAATGATGACCTTTGACTTGACCACAACAGGGCCGTGTTAATGAATTTAGCTTCCCAACTTAAGTGATTCTAGGACTTTACTTTATCTTTTCTTGCTTCAGAACTCAGCTTAGGTTTCAAACTTAACTTGATAGTTATTCTTTAAATTCACCACTTTAACTTAGAATTACAATCCTTGTTAGTATTAGTTTGCGAGTACTTAAAGAGTACTCATGGTATCTGTCCCTGGCTATTACCATGGCCATACTATGAAGGAGATTATCAAGATGATGGTTAGTAGGACGGCTATGATAACTAGGACTATCTGCCTTCGTCAGCATTGCCTGTGCCCCTGAAGATGGACCCCACCGCTACGCTATCGTTTATTTCCGCTGCTTGTTGTATTAAAGACTGGATCATGAGATCCTTATTTGTGTAAAACCTTATGTATGGTTTGTAATGGATGATGTACTGTGATATCCAATCAATTATGTCTCGCAAAAATGGTAATCCTGTGATTGCGAGGTATGGCATAACGGGCATCTGGGATTAAAAATCTGGGTGTTGACAGGTGACCCCTCACCTCCCCCATTCATGTGGTGGTAACCCCTCCACATTAAAATGCCTCTTCACATTCCCTTTTAAAGTCTCCACTTCAAATGCATTAAATTTCTCCAAATTTAATACTCTCTCATTTAATAAAACTCTTTTTATTAAATTTATTCAGAATTTTGTTAATTACTTTAATTAACAAACATTCACATATAGCCCCTTGCAATATTTCAATATCACATGCAGAACCACCTTCTGCAATTTCACCCGAAACAATTTCCGGTTTCTATTGAAACAATTCCTGCGCTTTGCAATTCTTTCGTCTGAAACATATGTGCTCCAAAATGGTGTCCGGTAACTCTTAAGTGTGCCACCCTACGGTTCGCGAATAATGCAGACATGATCGAGACCCTTCTCTGATCAATAATCAGCAGCGGGACCTGGAGATCCGTACTGACTCCTACACATTCAACGATGACTCCTGTGATCATGAGAACCTTTAACGCTTGTAACTAAATCCCTTTGTCTCTCGATATATTACATGTCCGAGATTCGATCATCGGTATCTCCATACCTAGTTTGATCTCGTTACCGACATGCACTCTTTTCTCGTTCCCGTGATATAACATTCTAGTGATCACATCACTTGCTTGCAAGCTATCCTAATGTGATATCACGAGAGGGCCCAGAGTATATCTATCCGTCATCTGGATTGACAAATTCCACTCTTGATCCATGAGCCTCAACATAACACCTTCGTAGTACTGAACCCATCTTTATAGTCACCCTGTTACGGTGTGACGTTTGATGTTATCAAGATACTCTTCCGGTGTTAGCAATTAACATGATCTCATGGTCTAAGGATAAAGATTACTTCGTATGATGTTATAGCAATATAAACATAATGACTTGATCGTAATGCTATACTTCGGATGAATGTTCATCACATCATTCCACCAATGGTGTGACCTTGTTATTAACAACATCCAATGTCCATGATCAGGAAACCTTGATCATCCTATTAATCAACAAGCTAGTCTATAAGAGAGGCATGACTAGGAACCCTTTTTGTTTATTAAACACACATGTATTGATGTTTCCGAATCAATACATTTCTGGCATGTAAAATAAACATCTATCATATATAAGGAATATATAATAACAACTTTATTATTGCCTCTCAGGGCATATTTCCTTCAGTCTCCCACTTGCACTAGAGACAATAATCTAGTTCACATAGTGATAAATCTAACACCCATGGAGTTCTGGTGTTGATCATGTTTTGCCCTAGGGAGAACTTTAGTCAACGGATCTGCTACATTTAGGTCCGTGTGTACTTTACAAATCTTTATATCTCCATCCTTGACATGCTCGCGGATGGAGTGAAACCGGCGCTTAATATGTTTGGAATTCTTGTGAGACCTTGGTTCCTTTGCGTTGTCTATGGCTCCATTGTTGTCACAATAGATCACCATCGGGTCCAACGCACTGGGAACCACACCCAGTTCCGTAATGAACTCTTTCATCCAAACTGCTTCCTGCGCCGCTTCTGAAGCAGCAACATATTCCGCCTCCGTTGTTGATCCAGCCACTATAGGTTGTTTGGAACTCCTCTAACTAATTGCTGCTCTGTTCAAGAGAAATACGTATCCGGATTGAGACTTAGAGTTATCTGGATCGGTGTCAAAGCTAGCATCGACATAACACTTAGCGACTAGCTCTTCTTCACCTCCGTATATGAGAAACATATCCTTAGTTCTTCTCAAGTACTTGAGGATGTTATTTACCGCTATCCAGTGTTCCGAACCTGGATCAGATTGGTACCTACTAGTCAAACTAATAGCATGTGCCACATCCGGTCTTGTATATAGCATGGCATCCATAATAGGGCCTATGGCCGAGGCATAGGGGATCCTATCCATCATCTCTCTTTCTTCCGCCATAGCTGGACTTTGAGTCTTACTCAATGTCTTGCCTTGCAACATAGGTAAGAACCCCTTCTTACTTTCGTCCATATTAAACTTCTTTAATATCTTATCAAGGTATGTACTCTACGATAGCCCAATTAGGCGCCTTGATCTATCTCTATAGATTTTAATGCCTAATATATATGACGCTTCACCAAGGTCTTTCATCGAAAATTTGTTGTTTAGATAACTTTTAACACTGTTTAAAAGATCTATATCATTTCCAATCAATAATATGTCATCCACATATAATATCAAAAATGCCACATTGCTCCCACTCACTTTCTTGTAAATAAAAGCCTCTCCATAAGTTTGGACAAATCCAAACTCTTTGATAACCTCGTCAAAGCGGAGATTCCAACTTCGTGATGCTTGCTTCAGTCCATAGATGGATCGCTGAAGTTTGCACACCTTATTAGCATCCTTAGGATCGACAAAACCCTTAGGTTGTATCATATACAACTCTTCTTCAATCTTACCATTGAGGAACGTAGTTTTGGCATCCATCTTCCATATTTCATAACCGAAATATGCAGCAATTGCTAACATAATCCTAACCGATTTAAGCATCGCTACGAGAGAGAATGTCTCATCGTAGTCAACTCCTTGAATTTGTCGAAACCCCTTTGCGACAAGTCGAGCCTTATAGATGGTCACGTTACCATCAGCATCAGTTTTTCTTTTGAAAATCCATTTATTCTCAATGGCCTTTCGGTCGTGAGGTAAGTCCACCAAGGTCCAAACTTGGTTCTCGTACATGGATTCCATCTCGGATTTCATGGCTTCTAGCCATTTGTTGGAATCCGGGCTCATCATCGCTTCTTCATATGTCGCAGGGTCATCCATTTCATCAACCATGAAATTCACAATAGGATTGCCGTACAGTTCAGGAGCTGCACGTGTCCTTCTTGACCTGCGAGGTTCGGTAGTGTCCTCTTTCGGAGTTTCATGATCATTATCATTAGCTCTCTCTTCATCAGGTGAAGTCAACTCCGAAACAACTTCCGGTGCTGCGCCACTCGCCATTCCATGAAGAGAAGGTTCAATAACCTCTTCGAGTTCTACCTTCCGACTACTCACACCTTTCGCGAGAAACTCCTTCTCAAGAAAGGATCCATTCTTGGCAACAAAAACCTTGCCCTCGGATCTGTGATAGAAGGTATACCCAATTGTTTCCTTAGGGTATCCTATGAAGACGCATTTTTCCGCTTTGGGTCCGAGTTTATCCGGTTGAAGTTTCTTCACATAAACATCGCATCCCCAAACCTTGAGAAATGACAGCTTAGGTTTGTTTCCAAACCATAATTCATACGGTGTCGTTTCAATGGATTTAGATGGTGCCCGATTTAAAGTAAATGCAGCTGTTTCCAGTGCATAACCCCAAAATGACAGAGGTAAGTCAGTCAGAGACATCATAGATCGAACCATATCCAATAAGGTACGATTACGATGTTCCGACACACCATTACGTTGTGGTGTTCCGGCAGGCGTGAGTTGTGAAACTATTCCACACTCTTTCATGTGTGTGCTAAACTCGTAACTTAGATACTCTCCTCCATGGTCAGACCGTAGAAACTTGATCTTTCTATTACGATGATTTTCCACTTTATTCTAAAATTCCTTGAACTTTTCAAAAGTTTCAGACTTGTGTTTCATCAAATAGATATACCCATATCTACTCAAATCATCCGTGAAAGTAACAAAATAACGATATCCACCTCGCGCCGACACACTCATTGGTCCACACACATCAGTATGTATCATTTCCAATAGATCTGTCGCCCGTTCCATTGAACCGGAAAACAACGTTCTAGTTATCTTGCCCATAAGGCATGGCTCACATGTATCAAATGATTCAAAATCAAGTGATTCCAAAAGTCCATCAGAATGGAGTTTCTTCATGCGTTTAACGCCAATATGACCTAGACGGCAGTACCACATATATGTAGACATATCATCATCAAGTTTAATCTTTTTAGCATTAACATTATGAATGTGCGTAATATTACTATCGAGATCCAATAGAAATAAACCATTCAACATAGGTGCATGACCATAAAAGATATCATTCTTATAAATCGAACAACCATTGTTCTCAGATTTAAAGGAATGACCACTTTGCATCAAACACGATCCATATACAATGTTCATGCTCAGTGCAGGCACCAAATAACAATTAGTTAGGTTTATAACTAATCCCGATGGCAAATGGAGAGGTAGCGTCCCGACGGAGATCACATCAACTCTTCATCCATTGCCGACCCGCATCCTGACCTCATCCCTTGCTAGTTGTCGCTTGTTCCGTAGCCCCTGAACCGAGTTACATATATTTGCAACCGATCCGGTATCAAATACCCAGGTGCTACTGCGAGTACTAGTCAAGTACACATCAATAACATGTATATCACATATACCTTTGTTTGCCTTGCTGGACTTCTTGTCCGCCAAATACTTGGGGCAGTTGCACTTCCAATGGCCAGTCCCCTTGCAATAGTAGCACTCAGTGTTAGACTTAGGGCCAGCCCGGGGTTTCTTTTTAGGCGTGGCAACCGACTTGCCACCCTTCTTTCCCTTGTGCTTGACTTTATTGTCCTTCTTGAAACCGGTGGTCCTATTGATCATCAACACTTGATGTTCTTTCCTAATCTCCACTTCTGTAGTCTTAAGCATTGACAGAAGCTCGGGAAGAGACTTCTTCATGCCCTGCATATTATAGTTCATCACGAAGCTCTTGTAGCTAGGTGGCAGAGATTGGAGAACACGATGTATGCCTAAGTCAATGGGAATCGTTATTCCCAAGGACACAAGCTTATCGGCATACCCAGACATTTTGAGTACGTGCTCACTAACGGAGCTGTTTTCCTCCATCATGCAGCTAAAGAACTTTTCTGTAGCATTATAACTCTCTACGGCAGCATGGGTATCAAAAATCATTTTCAATTCTCCCATGGTATCAAAGGCATTGCCATTTTCGAAAGGCTTTCGAAGTTCTGGCTCTAGCCGATATAGTATGCCGCAATGAACTAAGTTGTGGTCCTCCTGATGAGTCACATAGACATTCTTTTCCTTGTCAGGGGCATCAGGATCTGGTGGGGGGCCTAGCAGCGCATCCAGCACATATTGCTTTTGTGCAGTAGTGAGGAGAATCCTCAAATTCATAGCCCAGTTGGTGAAGTTGCTACCATTCGCAGCAAGTTTCTCTTTCTCCATGAACACATTGAAATTAAAAGCAGGTGGTGCCATCTACAACAGAATTTGTAAAGTTTATTTAGACTAAGTTTATGATAGATTGAGTTCAACTAATCCAAATTACTAATGAACTCCCACTCAAAATGACATCCCTCGTGTCCTTTTGGTGATTACATGAACCAAATCCACTATACCAAGTCCGATCATCACGTGAGTTGATATAGCTTCAAAAGCGAGCATCTATATGGGCATCGTATCAACCATATGACTCATGCTTAACCTTTCGGTCCGTGTTCCGAGGCCATGTCTGTACATGCTAGGCTCGCCAAGTAAGAACCTTAGTATTCGCGTGTGTAAAACTGTCTTACACCCGTTCCTATGAAAGCGTAGATTCGAGTACACCCGATCATCACGTGATGTCTCGAAACACGATCCATAGAACGGTGCATACTCAAGGAAGAACACATTTTTATCTTGATATCTAAAAGAGGGATCATCTTATAATGCTATCAAACGCGCCAAACTAGCAGTATAAGATGCTAACATCTAATGTGTAAAGTGAGATGATATGGTCCATGCATTTGATCTCTATCACTTGCATCGTGGTATGATCTCTATCATTCCTTTGTGTGTAAGGCCAAGGTCTATGGAACTTACATGTTGAGTGTGTTGTAAGAGTATCCACCATACATCTACTTACAACAATACCATATCAATACACTAGCCCAACAACGATTTAAACTAGACGCCTCTAATTTATCAATTGCAAGTTTTACGTGGCTTAGGGATTTCGGAGATAGAACCATTCTTACCTACGAACATGAACCACAACGATGATAACTAAGTTATTAGCAACTTGTTGTAAATCAGATATTGACTATAGTAGGAGAGACAGACACCCGCCAGCCACTTATGCAAAACAAGTTGCATGTCAGTCGTGGAACCGGTCTCATGTACGATGACATGTAAGGTTGGTCTGGGCCGCTTGATCCCACTATGCCACATATCCAAAATACATAGAAGATGAAATAACATGATCATCATCGCCCACATATCAACCATATGTGAACTACCCGTGCTAAGCACCTACGCATAGATCAGGCTCTGATACCACTGTTGGATCCGCAACATAGAAAACAAAAAAATTCCTACGGTGTGAGCTACACGCCAAGATCTATCTACTAGGTACAAAGCAACGGGTGTACATACATCCAACGATAACTTACCCTCATAGACAACGAGCTTTGTTAACGAGTAGGAACTTGTGGTTGATGTAGTCGTACACTTGCCGATCTCAAGATCGTGAGGAAGTCCGAGCGCCGCAACTCAGCAACGCATCCGCACTCACACACACGTTCAAGCCACCCGACAACCTCCACCTCCTTGCTCTAGCGATCCAGTGGAAGCAACAACTCTTTCCAGACGAAATGCCACCAGGAACATGTATCTCGCTAATCCGAGACCATGGGGGAATAATTCTAAAGGGGGAGAGAGATCCTTCACAAGGAGGTGTGAGGATGAAGGAGGGAATGGATGGCCTTTTATAGGAGGAGGGGGGTGCCCCCTCTATCCATGGCCGGCGCATGGGGGGTGACCCCTCACCTCCCCCATTCATGTGGTGGTAACCCCTCCACATTAAAATGCCTCTTCACATTCCCTTTTAAAGTCTCCACTTTAAATGCATTAAATTTCTCCAAATTTAATGCTCTCTCATTTAATAAAACTCTTTTTATTAAATTTATTCAGAATTTTGTTAATTACTTTAATTAACAACCATTCACATATAGCCCCTTGCAATATTTCAATATCACATGCAGAACCACCTTCTGCAATTTCACCCGAAACAATTTCCGGTTTCTATTGAAACAATTCCTGCGCTTTGCAATTCTTTCGTCTGAAACATATGTGCTCCAAAATGGTGTCTGGTAACTCTTAAGTGTGCCACCCTACGGTTCGCGAATAATGCAGACATGATCGAGACCCTTCTCCGATCAATAATCAGCAGCGGGACCTGGACATCCGTACTGACTCCTACACATTCAACGATGACTCCTGTGATCGTGAGAACCTTTAACATGTCCCTTTGTCTCTCGATATATTACATGTCCGAGATTCGATCATCGGTATCTCCATACCTAGTTTGATCTCGTTACCGACATGCACTCTTTTCTCGTTCCCGTGATATAACATTCTAGTGATCACATCACTTGCTTGCAAGCTATCCTAATGTGATATCACGAGAGGGCCCAGAGTATATCTATCCGTCATCTGGATTGACAAATTCCACTCTTGATCCATGAGCCTCAACATAACACCTTCGTAGTACTGAACCCATCTTTATAGTCACCCTGTTACGGTGTGACGTTTGATGTTATCAAGATACTCTTCCGGTGTTAGCAATTAACATGATCTCATGGTCTAAGGATAAAGATTACTTCGTATGATGTTATAGCAATATAAACATAATGACTTGATCATAATGCTATACTTCGGATGAATGTTCATCACATCATTCCACCAATGGTGTGACCTTGTTATTAACAACATCCAATGTCCATGATTAGGAAACCTTGATCATCCTGTTAATCAATAAGCTAGTCTATAAGAGAGGCATGACTAGGAACCCTTTTTGTTTATTAAACACACATGTATTGATGTTTCCGAATCAATACATTTCTAGCATGTAAAATAAACATCTATCATATATAAGGAATATATAATAACAACTTTCTTATTGCCTCTCAGGGCATATTTCCTTCACCCAAGGCATCCCCTTCTTCATCAATAATCTCAGGTCTTCTTTCAAGACACTTTATTTTTATTACCGTATGCACTATGTGTTTTTCTTAAAGCGTCTTTGTTTTTAGTTTTCTTTTGCTTTCTTTGCTGCAATAAGTTTGTTGGATCCCAACACACTTCTTTTGGAGAGAGACACACCTTATTATTCATTGCCTAGAACACTCTAGTTTTCAGTCTTATTTTTCTGTGAGTGTTCTCCTTTGCTAGCACTGCGTTTAGCTTTAGTTTTTGATTGGTGTTGGAAAAGAGCAGGAAGTTTCATGCTTATAATTGTACAAAAGGAAGCTTGTTTTGACTGTGATTTAGACTTTATCATGTCATGCTAGATGTTGCTTTGACCATATGCTTAGTGACTATTGTTGTAGCATGACTTGTTTCAAACAATTGAGATTGCTTAATGTGCCTTGAGAGAATCATGTGTTGTTTTAGCATACAAAAGCATAATATTGTGGTATTCTCCTTTGATGATTTATTTGGGTTAACTTGGCACATGCTTACACCATGATAAGACTATGAACCAGTCACCATAGCCTCTATGATCATTTAGTTTTTGACTTCTAATATCACTTTATGCTTTAATTAATAATGTGTTGTCGCTTTGCATGATTATGGCCATTATTGCTCTCTTAGTTGGTTGCTCCGAGTCTTTTGCTAGCCTCCACCTGTACTGAGTATGATTTCTACTCATGCATCCAACTCCCGAGAAACCAAGTTATTCCAAAGAGTCCACTATAAATTCCTACGCATGGTGTGTTACACCATTCCAAGTATATTCATGTGTTTATCTATCTTCCAAATTAAACTTTTGTTATGTGAAAATTAGTGATTAAAGCTCTCACAAACTTGATGGCACACTTTACTTTCTTGCACTTAATAAACTTGAACCATTATGCCCATATATGTTTCTTATATTCTTGCATTTTATAAGTTGTGAGTTAGCAGAACCATGTTACCATGGGGAACGCTTTCAACATTGCACTTATTATTCAGTTGATATCATGTACTTTTGTTTATGGATCCCGGCGATGTGAAATAAAAGGGGGGCTTGTAAGCTCATGGAGTGTGTATGTGTGTTAGAGAAACGCCTGGGCGGCTAGACTAAGCCATGCCTAATCATGGTGGAAACTTGCAGCATAACCATAGTGAGCATTATGTGAAGCATCCTCAATAAAAACCTATGCAAATAGCAAATAAAAAGATCGATTCGATGCTCATTGTCTGTTGCCTTGTCATTTTGATATGGGATAGCTCCAGTGTCATGCGGCGAGGGGTACCCCATTGGCGGTTCTCTATGATACACATGTACTTACAATTACAAGAACTTACTTATGACTAAAGTTGAGTAGCATGACGTTCCGTACTCGTAAGAAAGGGGCATGAGATTATCAACTTATAACTTGTCAAGCATATCTTCATATTTGTGTCACTTTAACCTTAATCACCTCAAGATGCTTATGATAGGGGCAATGAGAGCTGAAAGCTAATAAGTACCATAATTTTTGGAAGCTCTTTATGAAACTTGACTATGTGCTTCCTTTGTGAAGGGCCTTTATTTTTACTTTTATGTTGAGTCTCCATCTTCTATCTTTTTGCACCAATTGAGAGAGCATAGTGGTCATTCTTAGTTTAATGTGCATTGTCCCAAAACTTGTTGATTGATTCATAACTTTGATATTGCTTGCTCTTAAATTATTTGTATCTAGTCACCCTTATGAACTTTGAAGGTGTCCTATGCATTTATGTTTTGCTATACCATGAGGGATGATATATTGCAAATGTATCTATAAATTTTGATATTCCATGCTTGGTTTTATCCACTTTCTTGTGTTTTGTCCACACTTTGGAGTACTTTTCATATGATTTCTTGGACTAACCTATTAACAAGAGCCACAGTGCCAGCTGCCTATTTTCTGTTGTTTTTGGTTCCAGGAAAGTCAGAAAATGAATATTCTCGGAATTGGACGGGACAAAAGCCAAAGTGCCTATTTTTATGGAAGACATCAGATGCCAGAATATGAGACGGAGAAGGGCTAGGGGGCGGCCACACCACCTGGCCACGCGGCCAGGCCTGGCCTGCGCCAGGGGGTGGTCTGGCCGACCCCAGCACCCCCTTGGCCTCTCCTTCCACCTATATATTGCCCTCGGGACGAAAACCCTAAGTACCTGATCAAAAATCCAAGAAAGAGTCTGTAGCTGCCGTCATCTCCATCCCTAGATCAGGAGGGATCTGAAGCTCTTCCTGGCACCCTGCTGGAGAGGGGAATTCACCCTGGAGGCCATCTTCATGATCATGCAAGCCTCCGGTGTGATGCGTGAGTAGTTCATCCTTGGACTACGGATCCATGTAGTAGCTAGATGGCTGTTTCTCCTCCTTTGTGCTTTCAAGTCTAGATCTTGTGAGCTCCGTTCATGATCAAGATCATCTATTTGTAATTCTTCATGTTGTGTTTGCGGGGATCAAGATGGCTGGTTCTCCTCCTCTAGTGAACTATGGATCCCGGTCCTTTCTTTTACATACAATCTATAAACTGTTTACTGCTTTGTGTTTACTTTCTGCAAAATATTACATCCTTCCATTCGATACATTTAATCCTTTGTTTTCAGCAAAACCGGTGAGATTGACAACCTCATCGCAAGTTGGGGAGAGAGTTCTGTGGTTGTGTTGTGCAGGTCTCCATGTTGCTGCTGGCACCGGTAGTACGCCCTGCCAACGTTCAGCTAGCTACACCTTTGGGGTGTTTCCTTGCTCCTACTGGATTGATAACCTTGGTTTTGTATTGAGGGAAAACTTGCTACTGTGCTCATCATACCTTCCTGTTGGGGTTCCCCAACGAGCTCGATATATTTTGGGCCATCAAGCATATTTTCTGGCACCGTTGCCGGGGAGTCAAGGACATCTTCACAAGGGGAGTTCCTCATAACCAATCTCTTTACTTTATTATTTTTGTTTTGCTTAGTTTACTTTTGCTTTGTTTGCTTGTTTCTTTATCAAAAACACAAAAAAATAGTTTTACTAGTTTGCTTTCTTATTTGAAAACACACACAAAATTAGTTCCTTTCTCAAGTTGCCACTATGTCCAGCCTTGCTCTAATCACTATGTCACCCAAGGAAATGATTTTCACTTTTAAACAAGGAATTGAGGAAAGTTTTAAGGACGTGGTCTAGAATCTCTAATCTACATGAAAAAACTAAGCCTAAAATGACTCAAAGCTTGTTCCTTGGCAGTTTTTACCTTGGGATTGCTCTTTGCTATAGATATGCTTTAGATGCTGTTGTGGGAGGAGATTTCCTCCAATGTAATGAGGATGATGCTATTAATGCTATAAAGAAATTGATCCTTACTTACAACTTGCCTAGCCAAACTGATATTTCTTTCGCAAGAATATTTGCTAGATTGAACATTCTTGAGACTAGCACTACTAGCTTAAAATATTGCTATAATACGCTTAGGGAGCATCATAATTATGTTCCAATAAATTCTGAACCATCAAAGTGGCTCCCTACAGTAAAGATTGAGATAAACACTGAAACTTTTCAAGCCCGCTGTGATATCATGTCTGAATTTTGTCTTATGCCCAAAGACATTTATGAATCTTTGAATCTTTGGGGGCATACTGAAGAAGGAAAAGAAATATCTCATGCTAATAATGCTACCATATTATGTATTGGAATAGCTGAAGGGGTGTTTACAAAGATCCTTGGGAAAATGATTTCTACTGATTATCTTGTTATTGAATGTGCAGGAAAAGGACAAATTACACTTGGAAGGTCCCTATTAGAACTCCTTGGAGCAATAATAGATGTGGGAAAGGGGACCATGCACCTTTCTTCTCCACCAAACAATCATATTTTCCCCAAGGTTAAGAATAAAAGTAAGAGAGGTAAGGGCAAGAAATTTGGTCTTAATGCTTCTTCATTTGAGAACACTTGATTCTTTCATGCTTCTTATGCCTAACTTAAAGGCGTTAAAGAAAAATACTTATTGGAAGATAACCCAAAAGTTTTAGATGAGTCTTGTAAGTTATTACTTCAGTAATAACCGCTCCTTATACTTTTTATTTCCTTTTTGTGCCAAGAGTAACCTCTAATGAGAGAGAAGTAATGATTGGGAAAGTTGTTGTCCCGAAACAGATTTCTGTGCTTCACCGTAAAAATTCGAGTAAAATCGCTGAACGTATTTCTGAGGCGAGAATTTTTGTGCTTCTGCCCAGGTTGTTAGGTAACTTTCGTTAGATCAACACTTTTTGATTTGAGCAACAGAAGGTCTTCGAAAAAATTCGTCTTTACCTGCTAGTCTGTTTTGACAGATTTCTGCTATTTTCTGCATTTGCTTCTTGTTGGTTCCTTTTTGAGTTCTTTTGGGGAATTGAGCTTTTTGAGGGAAGTTCTGCAGTAGCTAATGTTCTAATGGAAGTTTATTTGGTGTTAGAACTGAACCTAAAGACCTATTACCTTGAGTGCACTAATGTTGCTAATAAAGATTGTGTGAAGTTTTGTATGAAGGAAAAATTTCAGGTGTATGGAAGGAATGAGTAATGAGATGAAGGATGGACTAAAGCTCAAGCTTGGGGATGACACGCGTGTCACCCCAAGAAATATCCAAGAAGTACAAGCGTCAAAGCTTGGGGATGCCCAAGGCATCCCCTTCTTCATCAATAAAAATCGCAGGTTTCTTCCAAACGCTTCATTTTTATTGTTTCATGCACAGTTGTGTTGTTCTTGGAGCGTCTTCTTTTTTGTTTTCGTTTTGGATTTTCGTTTGCTTTGTTTGCTTAGTTTGCTGAATAAATTTGTTGGACCCCCTCTTTCATACATTGGTTTTCAAATAGTTTGGTTTGGTTTGGAAAAGAGTAGGAAAGTTCATGCTTATGTGGTAAAGAGAGCTTATTTTTGACTGTGGCCTATGCTTTGTCATGCCATTCTTGATAATGTTTTGGATTTATGCTTAGTATTCTTTGTTGTACCATGACTTGTTATAAACAATTGAGATTGCTTAATGTGCCTTGGATGAATCATGCGTTGTTTTAGCATATTAAAGCGTAGTATAGTGGTATTCTCCTTTGATGCTTTATTTGGGTTGACTTGGCACATTCTCACACCATGTTATGACTATCTCAAGTCACCATATCCTTTATGATCCTTTAGTTTTCAACTTGTAGTATCACTTTATGCTTTGATCAATGATGTTTTGTCGCTCTGCATGATTATGGCCATTATTGCTCTCTTAGTTTGTCGCTCCCAGTCTTTTGCTAGCCTCCACAACCAAGTATGAGTTCCACTCATGCATCCAACACCCTAAACCAAGTTATTCCAAAGAGTCCACCATACCTACCTACTAGCTTATGCTATTCCAAGTATATTCATGCTTTTGTTTACCTTCCAAATTAAACTTGTTATGAGAAAACTAATGATTAAAGCTCTCACGAACTTGATGGCACACTTTACTTTTCTTGCCCTTAATAAACTTGAACAATTGTGTCGTCTATGTTGTATATGCTTGCACTTATTTGTTGGGAATTAGCTGAACCATGTCGTCATGGGGAACGCTTTCAACATTGCACTTGGTACTTGTACCTAGTTGATATCATGCTCTTTTGTATATGGATGTCGTCAGTGTGAAATGAAAGGGGAGCTTGTAAGTCCATGGAGTTATGTATATGTGTTAGATAAACGCCTAGGCCGCTAGTCTAATCCATGTTGACATGGTGGAAACCTGCAGCGTAACCATAATGAGATGTCTATGAAGCATTCTTCTTATAAAAAAAAGAGTCCTATATTGAGAAAAAAAGAGAAAGAAAAAAAGAGATATGAAAAGAGGAAAGAGAGAAAAAAGCACCATATTCCCATGGTAAATAAGAAGATTGCTGAGATGCTCGTTGTCTACTTGCCTTGTCATTTTGATATGGGGATTCTTCCGTATCATCGGGTAAGGGGTACCCCGTTGGTGGTTCTCTATGATACACATGTACTTGCGATGACAAGAACTTATCGGTGACTAAACTTGAGTAGCATGAGGAGCGGCCCTCGTATACAAGGGACATGAGATTTCTAACTTATACTTCGTCAAGCATGTACACCATAGTTTATTCACTTTAACCTTAATCACTTCAAGATGCTTATGATAGGGGCAATGAGAGCTGAAAGCTATAAGTACCATGATTTTTGGAAGCTCTTTATGAGACTTGAATCCATGCTTCCTTCTATAAAGGCCTTTTTTCCACCATTATATTGAGTCTCCACCTTCTACCTTTATGCACCTACTTTCAGAGCATAGTGGCCATTCTTAGTTCTATGTGCATTGTCCCAAGACTAGTTGATTGATGCATACCTTGATATTTCTTGTTTCAAACTATTTGTATCTAGTCACTCTTATGAACTTTGAAGGTGTCCTATGCATTTATATTTGCTACTCTATGAGGGACAAGCTGAATACTATTATACTATTATGCTATGTTTTCTTGCAAATCTTTTGTTTGTGCCTTTTCATGTTGCATCATAGTTTCTTTGTCTTATTGCTAGAACTTTGTCTTTCATGTTATGATTGAAGTACTATGATCCAAGCTTTGAATGTTTTACAACTACTTTGATCAAGTCTTTGATGGTGCATGTCACCTCAAAAATTATTCTTTCTTTTTATCACTTACCTACTCGAGGACGAGCAGGAGTTAAGCTTGGGGATGTTGATACATTGCAAATGTATCTATAATTTTTGATGTTCCATGCTTGGTTTTATCCACTTTCTTGTGTTTTGTCCACACTTTGGAGTACTTTTCATATGATTTCTTGGACTAACCTATTAACAAGAGCCATAGTGCCAGCTGCCTGTTTTCTGCTGTTTTTGGTTCCAGGAAAGTCAGAAAATGAATATTCTCGGAATTGGACGGGACAAAAGCCAAAGTGCCTATTTTTCCGGAAGACATCAAATGCTAGAATATGAGACAGAGAAGGGCTGGGGACCGGCCACACCACCTGGCCGCGCGGCCAGGCTTGGCCCGCGCCAGGGGGTGGTCTGGCCGACCCCAGCACCCCCTCGGCCTCTCCTTCCAACTATATATTGCCCTCGGGACGAAAACCCTAAGTACTCGATCAAAACTCCACGAAAGAGTCTGTAGCCACCGTCATCTCCATCCCTAGATCAGGAGGGATCTGAAGCTCTTCCCGGCACCCTGCCGGAGAGGGGAATTCACCCTGGAGGCCTTCTTCATCATCATGCAAGCCTCCGGTGTGATGGGTGAGTAGTTCATCCTTGGACTATGGATCCATGTAGTAGCTAGATGGCTGGTTCTCCTCCTTTGTGCTTTCATGTCTAGATCTTGTGAGCTCCGTTCATGATCAAGATCATCTATTTGTAATTTTGCATGTTGTGTTTGCGGGGATCCGATGGATATTGAGATGCTATTTTAGATTGATTATTGATTCTATCATGTCTTTGTTATTTGTGATCTTGCATGCTTTCCGTTGTTAGTAGCTATCTTGGCCAAGTAGATGCTAGCAACTCCAAGAGTTAGTATTTATGCTCGATAGTGGGTTCATGCCTCTGGTAATCTGGGGAAGTGACAGAAATCTCTAATCTACTAGATGTGCTGTTGCTACTAGGGAGAAAACAACAATCCTTTGTTCATAGAACAATCGTATTTATTACTTTACACGCAATTCATAAAGCAATAATCTGTTGCTTGCAACTTAATACTAGAGGGGGTTCGGATGATAACCTGAAGGTGCATTATTAGTCATAGATGCAGTTGGATGGCGGTCTATGTATAATGTTGTAATGCCCAATCAAGTTCCAAAGGAGTCAAGATGATTAATATATGCATGTATTGCTTTCTCGATGTTTGTCAATTGCCCCGCTGTAATTTGTTCACCCAGCATGTTATCTATCTTAAGGAGAGCCACCTCTAGTGAACTATGGATCCCGGTCCTTTCTTTTACATACAATCTATAAACTGTTTACTGCTTTGTGTTTTCTTTCTGCAAACTATTACTTCCTTCCATTCGATACGTTTAATCCTTTGTTTTCAGCAAAACCGTTGAGATTGACAACCTCATCGGAAGTTGGTGACAGAGTTCTGTGGTTGTGTTGTGCAGGTCTCCATGTTGCTGCTGGCACCGGTAGTGCACCCTGCCAACGTTTAGCTAGCTACACCTTTGGGGTGTTTCCTTGCTCCTACTAGATTGATAACCTTGGTTTCGTACTGAGGGAAAACTTGCTGCTGTGCTCATCATACCTTCCTCTTGGGGTTCCCCAACGAGCTAGATATATTTTGGGCCATCAAGGGACAAGCTGAATACCACTCTTATTATGTTTTCTATATGTGAAACAAACAAATGTTTGTCAATGCATTGTTATTCATGATCCTTTGTTTGTACCTTTTCATGTTACAATATAGTTTCTATGTCTTATTGTTAGAGCTCTATCTTTCATGCTTATGTTCAGAGTACTATGATCCCAGCTATCAATGCTTTGCAAATATCTTGATCAAGATGGTGATGGTGCATGTCACCTCAAAAATTATTGTTTTTATCACTTACTGACTCGAGGACGAGCCGGAGTTAATCTTGGGGATGCTTGATACGTTATAAACGTATCTATAATTTTTGATGCTCCATGATTGTTTTATATCAACTTTCTTATTTTTGGTTTATACTTTGAGGTATTTTTATACATTTTCTGGAACTAACCTATTGACAAGATGCCGCAGTGCTAGTTTCCTATTTTCTACTGTTTTTTGGTTTCAGAAAAGCTAGAAAAGAAATATTCTTGGAATTGGACAAAACAAAAGCCGAAGTTCCTATTTTTCTAGAAGACGAAGGAGGCCAGAAGGAGGAGTGGAGATGGACAACAAGGGGCCCACACCACCCCCTGGCACGGGTCCCCCTGGCCGCGCCACCAGGTGGTGTGGCCACCCTGGCCCACCTCTGGCATTGCCTCTTCGCCTATATATTCCCCCCGGGACGAAAACCCTAGGGACAAGATCAGAATTCCACGAAAAGTTCTGCAGCGCCGCCACCACCGAAGAGGAGATTCGGGGGACAGAAGTCTCTATTCCGGCACCCTACCGGGACGGGGAAGTGCCCCCGGAGCCATCTCCATCGACTCCACCGCCATCTTCATCACCGTTGTTACACTACTAGGAAACAGCCTATAGATAGACAAGATGTTTAGTGGCGGATATGCCAAACTATGCGCCACAGGAAAACATCAGTGGCGCACCAGAAAGCATGCGCCACAGAAGATTGGAAGTTCTGTGGCGCATTTTCCAGAGCATGCGCCACAGAAGATTGGTGGGACCCGCTGGCGGGGGGATGATCCAGGTTCT
Organism: Avena sativa; assembly: GCA_916181665.1. Classification (NCBI taxonomy): domain Eukaryota; kingdom Viridiplantae; phylum Streptophyta; class Magnoliopsida; order Poales; family Poaceae; genus Avena; species Avena sativa. The sequence continues at coordinate 695,276,222 of OV702289.1, forward strand.
GTGGCGCATTCTGAAATATGCACCACAGAAGAGGCAACTTCTGTGGCGCATATTTCCTCATGCTCCACAGAACATGGAGGGGGGGCCCACCACGGAATCTAATTCACCCAAGTTCTGTGGAGCATGTTGACATATGTGCCACAGATGTGTTTCACTTATGTGGCGCATAAGTCCAACATGCGCCACAGAAGTTTCAGCATCTGTGGCGCATTTCCTCCATATGCGCCACAGATGAGGGCGTCCAGATCCATGTTAAAATGGTGACAAGAGCTAGCTTTCTTATCTATCTATCCACCACCACCCATTTCACATCTCTACCTCCTCCCAACTCGTCTTCCTCCTCCCTCACACCCCATCTTGCCCATAGTTTCTCCATTTTCTTATATCTAAACCTACTTTAATCCATAGATTGGTAAGTAGAAGCTTTGCTCCAACTTCTAGATCTAAAAGTTCCTGACTTTTCTCTCTCACATCTCTCTATTTGTTTACTAATTTCCTCTCCACCAACTTGCATTGTAGATCTATTTGTCCACACTCTCTCATCGCGCGGTCTCGTCTCGCTATTATTGTGTCTACTATAGGTGAGTACTTGGCCATCATGAACATGTAGGTGAAGCTTGTCACGCGGGCGGTTTGTGTGTGCGATCCATGGCGAGACGATGCTTGTGTGTGGTGCATGAATGTTTGCAATGGGAGGAAGTTTTTTGTTGTTTGCTTGTTGTTGTCGGGCCTAGCCGGTGTGGTTGCATGGATGTTTGCCGAAATGTTGATTCATTTCCATTTCGGCAAATTTTTGCCCTACCCATATGTCCTAATTTTAGGAAAGGACATGCCGAATTTTTTCTGGCTAGCATTCATGCATGTGTGTGTTCATATGGTGTGGTTCTCACCTATACTCTCTGTTTTGACCGCTCAGGCAACCATGGTCCTCACGACGAGCGAAGGTCGAATTGCTAGGTACAAGAAAGGCGCAAAGGAGGACATGATTCTGAACAACAAGACCATGATAAGATGTCCATGTCGAACATGCAAACTGCAGCGCTAGATCGACCCTGAATCTGGACAATTGGAGGGTCACCTGCTTAGGCGCGGTTTCATGCGCGACCTCAATGAGGCGCCGGCAGGACATGGTGGTGGTCACGAAGACGTGGGCGGGCGAGAAGACGAAGAGTCTACCGGGCATGATCATCATGACGAAGGAGATGCTAGCGGGCATGATCATCATGATGAAGGAGATACCGGCGGGCATGATCAGCATGGAGAAGGAGATGACGACGGGCATGATCATGAAGAAGGAGAAGACGCGAACACACAGATGCTGCTAACTTCGATCTTGCAGGACCCTCATGTTCAAGAACTGCTCCTCAAGGAGACGAGCAACGACAAAGCTGCAGCCAGAGAGAAAGCCAAGCTGGCACAAATGGAGGTAGACGGGATGACTCCATTGTATCCTGGGTGTCGCCCCGAGGATACACGTTTGAGTGTAATGCTCAAGGCTCTAGAGATGAAGGCCGAACACAAATGGACCGATGTGAGCTTCAATGCGAACATGGAATACTGGCACGACCGACTTCCTAAGGGGAACACATTGCCAACAAGTATCGAGGAGGCCAAGAAAATCGTGTGCCCTCTCAACCTACCACACATTAAATACCACGCATGCATGAATGATTGCGCACTTTATCGGAACGAGTATGCGGATAGAACCACTTGTCCGGTGTGTGGCCAAGGACGGTACAAGAGAGGGAACAAGAAAGTTCCTCGAAAAGTGGTATGGCACTTTCCTATCACCCCTCGTCTGTAGCGATATTTCGTAGATCCTAAGGAAGCAAAGCTCATGCAATGGCACGCGGAAAGAGAGAAACCCAAAGATGATCCAGAGAAGGGCAAGATCCTGACACACCCTTCAGACGCTAGCCAGTGGAACGCATTAGACATCGAGTTCGAAGAGTTCGGGGGCGATGCAAGGAACGTCAGGCTGGGTTTGAGCACCGATGGACTCAATCCTTTTGGAAACCAGAGTAGCACGCATAGCACTTGGCCCGTGTTTGTATGGCCATACAACCTCCCCCCCATGGCTATGCACGAAGCAAAGGTATGTACACATGAGCATTCTTATTCAGGGGCCGAAACAACCAGGTATCGATATGCATCTGTATCTCGGGCTATTGAGAGAGGAGTTAGCCAGCTTGTGGGAGACGCCGGCCCGTACGTGGGACGCCTACACTAAAGAATATTTCCATCTGAGAGCCGCGTTGCTCACGACCATGCAGGACTATCCTGGTTACGCATATGTATCGGCCCAGGTGAACCACGGACACAATGCATGCGTCAAGTGTATGGATGAGACACCGCATCTCCAGCTACCAAGGGATCCCAGGTCTTCGAAAACCGTGTTCCAAGGTACTCGAAAGTGGCTCCGCATGGATCACCCGTGGAGAAAACGTGGTGACCTGTTCAATGGTAAGGACGAGCTCGAAAGATCCCCGCGTCCGAGGAGCGGCGAAGAAATCGAGGAGCTTTTGAATAATTGGGTAGATTGCCCTACGCCTGGAAAAAACGACCGAGGACAAAGCCGCTGCTGGGTGTATGGAATTCAAGGTCTGTTTTCTGGGACCTATCGTATTGGAAGGTCCTTCACACTCCCCATAGCCTCGATGTAATGCACATCACGAAGAACGTTACCGAGAGTTTGCTTGGCACTCTACTGAACATGCCGGAGAGGACCAAGGATGGGCAGAAAGCAAGAAAGGACCTTAAATTGCTTGGCATAAATAAAGATCTTCAGTACCCTGATAGTGGTGATGATGATGATCATCATCATCACCATCAGGAAGGGACTCAAGGTCGCCGCAAAAGAGTTAAGAAGAATGAGGTGGTGCTTCGCGTTGCCTGCTTCACTCTGAGTCTAGAGGAGCTCGAGCAGTTTTTTAGGTGCCTCTTAGGAGTGAAAGTTCCTCATGGTTACTCAGGGAAGATAAGCAGATATCTGGACGTGGTGAAGAAGAGGTTCAGCGGTATGAAGTCTCACGACTGTCACGTGCTGATGACGCAGATACTCCCCGTTGCGATCCGTGGGATAATGGACGAGCATGTCCATGAGACGTTGTTTGGCCTCTATAACTTTTTCGATGTCATATCTAGGAAGTCGATCAGTGTGAAGCAGCTCGACAGGCTACAGGAAGAGATCGTGATGATACTATGCGAGCTTGAGATTTACTTCCCACCAGCATTCTTCGACATCATGGTGCATCTGCTTGTACATGTTGTGGACGACATCATCTAGCTCGGGCCGACATTCCTGCACAACATGATGTCGTTTGAAAGGCTAAACGGTGTCATCAAAGGATTCGTTCGCAACAGGTCTCGTCCAGATGGAAGCATAGCCAAGGGCTTTCTGATCTACGAGTGCATCTCCTTCTGCCAGAATTATCTAACCACCAAGAACGAGGATGTTGGAATACCCACAAAGAAGCACCTCGGCAGGCTCGGTGGATATGGTCACCGCGAGGGCTGCCGCTCACTACATGTCGGCATTGATGGTCGATGCATTGATTTTGAAAGGGCACACCGAGTCACGCTACAACACATTGAAGTGGTCAGCCCTTGGGTCGAAGAGCACAGAAGCTTAATCGAGCAGGAGTACGTCGACCAGGGCCAGCCGAGGAAGAAGGGAGACGTAACCAGAGAGCACAACTCCAGCTTCACGGGTTGGTTCAAGAAAAGGCAATTGGGCAATCCCACACAGACGCCTTCTATGGAAGATCAAAAACTCATATTCTCCTTGTCGCAGGGCCCAGGGCACAACCTAAAGACCTATCAGTCATACGACAAAAATGGTTACAGATTCTACATCGAGGAAAAGGACAAGAATAGTGAATATCAAAACTTAGGAGTAACTATGTTATCCTTTGCTGATGACGAGACTACTGTGATGGAAAGATTCTATGGAAGGATCGAGGAGATATGGGAGCTCGACTACTGTGGAGAGATCATACGGATATTCCGTGTTAAATGGGCCAAGAACATGGAAAAAAAAGGCCGCTATTTCACCACAATGGTTATACCAGATGCCAAATCAACAAAGAACACCTCCGCAAAAAATGAGCCTTGGGTACTCGCTAGACAAGTTGATCAATGCTTTTTTATTACCGACCCGTCAAAGCCCAACCGTGTTGTATTTAGGAGGGGCAAGAGGAGCATCATCGGAATGGAAGGAGCCGCCAACGAGCAAAACTTCGACAAAAACGGCGACCCGAAGATCGAAGAGGAATTTGACAAGTACTTCGACATGCCTACTACTACTAAAGTAAGAAGGAAGACCACACTGCCTACTAAAGGTTGTCCATTCACAAGAAGAAATCTCAAAGTGCACGGGATAAAATATTCAACCGCGACGAAAAAGGGCAAGAAGATTGTGAAGAGACACTAGAAATTGTGTGACTTTTTGGTGTATTAATTCGTGTGGGTATAATGTGATATTATTAGTGTGGGGGTATTAGTTAGAGACAAAAACATATAATGTGATATTCGACAAATTCACATTTATGTGTGACAAGCACACACATATATATAATATATATATATATGATTCGGGAGGGTTTTTTGAATAAATATGCATGTGTATGTGCTTGGTTTTAAATATATTTGTAACATATCATTTTTAAATAAAGAAAAAAATTGACCCAACCAGGATTCGAACCTGGCTACCACAGGTCTCTGAATATGCATCTAACCACTAGGCTAGTGTGTGTTTGTTGTCCAAGTACAGCCTCGTGCCGTTTATTTGGCTAAGTGCCAAGGTTCTGTGGCGCATTACTCCGAAATGCGCCATAGAAGTTTTAGCTTCTGTGGCGCATTTTGGAGTAATGCGCCACAGAACCTAGGCACTTAGCCAAAACGGCTCGCCCCTTCTCCTTTCCCCTTCCACTTTCTTTTCCCCAATCTATCTCACCAGAGCCCGCCCCCATCGCCTCTCTGTCGTCGCAAACCCTAGCGCCAGAGCCCTAGCAGAGGATGAGTCGGTGGAGGAGGAGTGGCTGCGCCGGAGCCCACCGCCCTTGTTGCCGGAGCCCTAGCCACCGTCGCGCCAGAGCCCTAGCAGCCCGTGGAGGAGGAGCCGTCGGAGGAGGAGTCGCCACGCTGGAGCCCACCACCCTCGCCGTTGTCGACCACCGCAGCCGCAGCACCGGATCACTGTTCGTCCCTCCCACCCCCCACCCCCCTCTAATGCTCACAGTGGTTGATCAATGTACACATGTAGAATACAAAGAGAATTCATGGTCCACTGTTCTATTTCGAGGTAAAATTTGTTGCCTTCCAGAACTGAGATTTAGCCCGACAGAGACTCCGCTGTACCTCTCAGTGTTTGTAGTCCACATCACAACTACCTTGTCCACTTTTATCTTCTCCTTGAACTCCCTGTTTCATTAAGCCATATGAGACTGACATGCCACTAGGTTTAACTATGGTAATCAAGATAGAAAATTAAAGTAGGAGGGCCCTCTATAAAAACAACATTCTTATGAGTAAATGGCTAAAGAACTGACCTCAGTAGTTCTACCAGTCGTATAGTATTTTTCGCTATAAGCCTTGGGGTTTAACTATGAATCCAGACCCAGAATAAAACAGAAACTTTATAAACAACATTGTTATTTAAGATTTGATTCAGTGGTGCGACCAGTTGTATAGTAAATTTGCCATAAGCATATTCCTAAAGCCATGGTGTCAAATCATGTGTTCTGACGATCCAAATTCAGAGTAAACTTTCTTCAAGTACTAAGAAGTAAAATCAATGCACAGTTGATGTGCACTTCTGCATGTATACCTTATGTCTTTTATAACCTGCTCCATCTGCTCCTTCTTGGTGCCCTTGATAATGTTGTTGGCCCGGGACCCCTGGTTTGCAGCGATGAAGTCTGGGTCATAGATACTAGGAAGTGGAACATTTCCCTTGACCTGGACATCTCTGAAAACAGAAGATGTTAACCCATACAATCATCACATCATGGCACACCATTTGACATTTGAACTCCCTTTGTGTGTTTTTTAATAAGAAAGCACATGGTGCTCTGCCTTTTTCTACATGACTTAGATTCCCTTCCACTATCCTCAATACTGCAGGACATTCCTCGTCATATTTCGAAGTAATGTTCACAAATTAAGCATTTTCTACTAGTACATGACTTTAGCTTCCTTTCCGCTTACCTCAAGACAGGACATACAGCATCAAAGTTCGAAGTAGTGTACAAATTAAGCATCATCCTTTTTGTTCATGAATTAGTTTTGCCATTTACAGATGAAGCATGATCATTATATTTTGGTATGATTGTAGTAGTAGTAAAATAAGACGTGGATTAGTCGATTACCATGGGCAGAAGGCTCTTGAAGGGGGCATAAATCTCTTCCCCGTTGTAGCTCCCGACCCTGATGGTGGAGGCCTGGGTGAGGGAGCCAAAGTAGTTGGCTTGCTGGACCTTGTCCTTTGTTGTCCTACCATTTCAAACTTAAGGCATACAATTTTCCCAACTCATTTCACAACATAAGGCATACACATGTGACTTTATTCATTTTCCTTGTTGTTTCTCATTTATCACATCTCGGGCATGTGTAAGCAACACTCGTTGGTTATCTCTTCTTTACTTCCCAAGGTATATATAGCAAGGGTAGCTTATCCGTTTTCTATTTGATGATTTGTATAGCATTCTTAATTCTTGTGCTCGCTTGGGGTATGCCCTGGTAAATTTTAAAGTTTTTTAAGTTCTTATACTTGTATCTGTTGGTTCTTACTACTGCTTGCTAAGCTTGCTGGTGCTGCTGGTGCTTGCTATGCTGCTACTGCTTGTTGTGTTGGTGCTTGCTGCTGTTGTATGCTGTTGTTGGTGCTTGCTTGCTGTGTTGGTGCTTGCTGCTGTTGGTTCTTACTACTGCTTGCTAAGCTTGCTGGTGCTGCTGGTGCTTGCTGTTGTTGTATGCTATATGGTGTTGTCATATGGTGCTCCTGTTACATGGTGCTATTATATGCTATATGGTGCTGCTGTTATATGGGGGTGGGGCTGTAAATATGGGGATGGGGTGTTTTGTCTTGCAGGGATTTCATTTGAGTTGCCCATTTCTCCCGAAGTGTCGATTCACTTCCGTTTCGGTTGAGAAATGGGCACTCCTAGGTCAAAAAATTAGCAAAGGTCATGCCGAATTTTTCGGCCGAGATTTGTGCTAACATTTTGCCTCTTTTAAATAGAGTAGTGCAAACATGTCGGGCAACAAGGAGTCTGGCCCTTCTAAGCACATGATCAGCGTTGAAGAACAAGCTAGACAGGCCAACCAGTCATTCTGGCAGGGGTCCCAACAGGAGGAGGAGAAGGAGGAGGCGATAAGGATGACACCACCACCGGAGGAGGAGGCGACCGTCGCCAGAGCTGCTGGGGCCAATGAGGGCGGAGATCCTGATTACGAGGGGGACGAAGACGACTAGGATGGAACTAGTGAAGGAGGCGGCGAAGAGGATGACACCACCGATGGCGGCGCCCGCACCGATGGTGGCGAGAGGACGGATGGCGGTAGCGGCAACCCGGCCGCTTCTCAGAAGAAGAAGAAGGAACAGAAGAAGCGGAAGGTGCCAGTGCTCGCCACCGTCTGTGATGAGTTCACTGAGGTCACAGAAAGTGGCCAACCCATTGCGTCAGAGGCGATTGCTAAAGGGTACGGCCTGCAACTCGGGTGCATCGTCCGGGAAAGCATGTCGATCAACACGAAGTACATCAGACATGCTGGCCATGCAGCTTTGGTCGATAACCTCCTTAAGAAGCTTCACAAGCGATACAGATTCTCAGAGCAGTTTAGAAACCTCGAGAGAAATAAGAACCCGGTGAATAGACTAGCCCTCACGAAGATGAGCAACGCCTTGAGCAGCTGGAAAACCCGGGTGAAGAATAGCATTGACAAAGGTGAAAGCTGGGAGGTTATTAGTAAGAAAAATCAGATGCTCGACGAAGAGGAGTTTAGGATATTCAAGGCGGATATAGCTACCGCGGACGCTATAAAATGGACTCAATGGGGAAGGAGTATGCGGGAACAGAACATAGGTAACCACCACCTTGGAAGCGGCAGTTATAGGGGGAAACAGGCCATTTGGGACAAGGAGGACGCCGAGCTTGAACGCCTTGGTAAAGACAACCCTTGGATTAAAATCACGGACTTGCAGCTTAGGCCATTTGTTCGGGCCCGCTACTACCTGGACAAGGAAACAGGGGAGTTCATCACCGATGATCCGGAGGTGAAGGAATTCAAGAAGAATCTGGTAAGGAATTTATCGCCGATCTCAAGTCTATTGCGTTCTAACTAAGATAATGAAGCCACGAATCTAAATGGGTTCACCTTTCCTTGTCTCTGCAGGAGGAGGAACTGAACGCTACTGCCACAGAGTCGTCCTAGGATTCGACGGAGCCGTGGGACACGGTTTTCAACAGGGCGACCAATGCTTACAAGAAGAGGGACAACGGGTTGCCGCCATCCTCAGCTGGTCGTGTGTCCGGCTTCGGTACGAGCATGAAGTTCAAGGAGTTCTACAAAGAGGACGCCAAGAAAAGAAGGGAGAGGAAGAACCAGGATAAAGCCGCTGTTGCAGAGCTGAAGATGAAGGTGCAGACACTGGAGGAGAAGGCGGTGGACCAGAAAACGGTGGACAAGTTAGTGGAAGAGAAGCTCCGCTCGATGATCCCCCCTGAGTTTTTCGAGGGGCTTACTGCTTGGAATGCGGGAGGTCGACAGGGGCCGATACATCTGCCCAGCTTAAGCGGCAGCAACTCGGGCATCAATGTTACCGTGTCGCCAGACCTGGTGACCCCGCCGGCCGTCAACATCAGGACGCAGCCCCTCGTTTTGGTCACACCGACGCCCCCTCCCGCCAAAGATACCAACAAGGCGCAGCCGACGGCGGTGGTGCTTCGTGAGGCACCTGAGCGGGAGATTGCAGATGATGATAGGTCGACCGCTGGCATCGGCCATGTCTCTACATTAGCCGAGATCCACGCCATCACCAAGGTAACTAATTAGTTAGTGCACGTCATCTCCTTTATGCCTTTGATGCATGACTGTTGCCATCTCATGACGCCCAACGACATGTTTTTGCCTCAGGACACTTCTTGCGTACTCCTGCTTAAAGATGTCAGCGGTGAGTTGAAGGATGTTGCCAAGGGCACTCTTATACAACCGGCGAGCCATACGATGCACAACAATCCAATGGATGATGACGTGATGAGGGTCAGGTTGGCTCGGGTGTTGCCAGGGTGCGACGACATGGACCCCCCCTTTCAACCTCAGGGAGCCGACGAACACAAGACCCTTGGGGAATGCTACAACTGGCCCTTGACATGGCCGAAGACCCAGATTCGTCTTGCGGGGGGGGGGCACCGGCGCCACCTCTCGACCGATCATCGCCCAGCCACCACCTCGGAAGCCAGTAGCCGCCGTTGTCACCACCACCAGCCATCACCATCAACTCTTGGCAGCGTGTGCACCGCCACATGGCAAAGACGTTGTGCCGCAACCACCGTCGCCCCCGCTACCACCACCACATGATGGCACCCATGAAGATGATGATGAATTGGTCAACGTTGACGACTTCATCAACACCGGCACCGCCAAAGGATTGTATATGCCTTCTATGGATGAAGAACCCTCCGCGGCTCGCGACGACCATCAAGCTGGTCGGCCCAATACATGCACGCAGCGCCTGGTCTTCCATGGTCTTTCTCAAGAGACGCCTCCGGCCGCCGATCCACCACAAGAGAAACCGGGATTGGTTTTCAGCCCCAACACACTCTCAAAGGCGACTGATTAGCAGATGGCAGTGGCTGACACTGTTGTGAAGAAGAAGCACTATAGGAAGAGAGGTAATAATAATAAGAAGAAGAAGGGTGCGAGCCAGCCTCTTCCGAAGAGGATCCGGGGTCAGGACACCGTCGTCGTACCATCCACACAATTTGGCTTGCCCTGAGTGCATGTAGCTGGTGATCCGATATTGACTCCGGATATGATCCACATTGCGGTTGGAGCCATGTTAACTTTGCACGAGGGTGTCAAGATACTAGAGGCCCTCCTTCTTAAAGAGGACGATCCAAATTACCTGGTTTTCATGGCCAAGGTGCCATTGGACGTGGGCTTCGTCGATGAACCCCCCGCAGATATATTCTTCAGAGCGTTCGAGGACATATTCAAGCTGTTTCTCACGAAACGTCTGGACTATAACTTGGTCCGCCTATACGCGCTCAATCTGGCGCTCACAATCAAGAGAGAAAGTACCCCGGAAATCGCGATAGTGGATCCCTACTACCTGCGGGACAACCAGTTGGTTGAAGGATTAGAGACACGGACCAAGGCGACGGCGTACCTCGAGAAGTTCATGGTGGACAACAAGAGGAAGGGCACACTTCTTTTGCCTTTCTTTCCCGAGTAAGTACACACACTCGCTCATCGTCACTGTAACTTATGCATTTCTTATAGATTTCTTTCCTTTGCTCTTTTTCCAACATTTCGTTCCAATTGTGTTGCGCAGAGACAAATACTGCACACTCATCGTCCTTGCCCCGAGGTATTCGCTAGCCACGTATTTCGACTTGGGGAGTTTGACGAAGAAAAAAGACTACACCAGAATAAGGGGTATTCTCAATGAGGCTCTCGAGGGATACACCAAGAAGGGATGCACCTTCGTAGATAGGGGGATGTATCAAGGATGGCAAACACGTGTTCAAGCACGTGCTCGACTTCCCCTGCGTCAAGCAGTCGACTGTTGGTGCCAAGGAGGCCTTCTACGTCCTCCATCACCTTAAAGGCTATGTTCGGGATTGCCATAACCTAACGCTGCCATCTAGTCTCCGAGGATGGGCCGAAACTTTGGCGAAAATCAACGATGCTGATCTTAGAGAAGACTTCCATCGCATTCAGATGAAGTTGTCGCAAATCATCATTGAAGATATCAACACAAGGGGCGGTGCCCTACAACAAGCCAGAGGGTTGAGTAAGAGGGAGATCGGAGAACGCCTCCGTAAGCAGGGTGACACAAGGACGTGGACGATGAAAGAGGGCTATCTACCATTCCCGAAGCCGTGCCAAAAGAGGAAGTCTTCATCATGATCGATGTGTGCCTCTAGGATGATCCAGTGTGTGTATATTCTTGATGGACGCCTGCTGTATTAGTGTGTGTGTGTCATAAACTTTACTATCTCGTGGTCGAAATGGTCATTGTTGTTAGACTTAAACTACCTTGTGGTCATGATGTCGTTGAACTTATTGCTTCTATGATGATCTAACTTTTAGGTTTATGGATCCTTTGTTTTATATTCTATGAACATATATATATATATGGATGTGAACCCTTTATTCATTCTTTTCGTTGTATTTTTACTAATATGCCTTGTCGTCTATAGAGATGGCGACGAGGTGGTATGTGGTGTACATGGGTAGGGTTCCAGGAGTCTACGAGGAGTGGGAGGATTGCCACAAACAAGTGAACAAGTTCAGCGGCAACATCTACAAAGGATACGCGACTAGAGAGGAGGCGATAGCCAAGTGGAGGAACCACTTGTGGAAGAAGAACTGGATGAAGATATTGGTCGGGCTAATGCTCTTGCTCACCATTATCATAGTTGTATTCTATTTGATCCTAGTGTAGGCGATGGTGGCCACTTCATATTTGTAATGTGAGATGACATGAACTTTGTATTCGGCGCTTGTGTAAAAATTTGGCACTTGACACTATATATGTATCTCGATCGGGCTCTAAGTGTTTGTATTATATATATGTCGGTTTTCATGCATCTACTACTTGTGCAATGTATTTTATACTCATCTGGATAAATACTGTATAAATCCTGTATAAATACCTGATTATACACCAGGAAAGTATTTTACTTCGAATACATGTTACACAATCAGTGGCGCACATAATTATATAGTTAGTGGCGCATGGCATATCTGTGGCGCATACACGTAAATGCACCACAGAAGTTCTTCCTGTGGCGCATATGAAGGAATGCGCCACAGAAGTCTAGAACTTCTGTGGCGCATATCCATATGTGCCACAGGAAGTAGTTATCAGTGGCAAGGTAACAGTGGCGACAAAGATATGTGCCATAGAAGTCCCCTTTTCATGCGCCACAGATATGCTGTTTCCTAGTAGTGTTATCTCCCATGATGAGGAGGGAGTAGTTCTCTCTCTAGGCTAAGGACTCTACCGGTAGCTATGTGTTCATCTCTCTCTATGCGTGATCTTATAGAGATCATGAGCTTTGTAATCTATAGATCTATTCTGCTACTCAAGTGCTTTAATTAATCACTGCTTATCCCCACGTGTGTGAAGTTGATAGTGTGCACACCGTGTGGCACTTAGGCTAAGGTTATAGAAATACTTATCATGAGTATAATTTGAGTTGGATGTCTCTATGAGATTGTGGTGTTTGTTGGAACCATCTAGCGCTCAAGGTGACAGTGAGGGTTATCTAGATGGGGAATGCGAACTTTAAGGTGTGTTGTTACAGCCCTACATCATCCAACCGGAGAGTAGTTCAGGGTAGCATAATGAAGAGAAGATATTTATATGAGAGTGTCCACTAGTGAAAGTATGATCACTAGGCCTTGTTTCTAAGCATTGAAACACCGTTTACAATCAGTCCTATTACATGTTTGCTTGTTGCCACTCTTATTTTAGATTGCAATTACCACTTATAATCATCCATATTACTTGTATTTCACTATCTCTTCGTCGAACTAGTGCACCTATATACCTGACAAGTGTATTGCGTGCGTTGGGGACACAAGATACTTCTTGTATCTTGATTGCAGTGTTGCTTGAGAGGGATACCTTTGACCACTTCCTCCCTGAGTTTGATAAACCTTGGGTGTTCTGATACATTGCAAATGTATCTATAATTTTTGATGTTCCATGCTTGGTTTTATCTACTTTCTTGTGTTTTGTCCACACTTTGGAGTACATTTCATATGATTTCTTGGACTAAACTATTAACAAGAGCCATAGTGCCAGCTGCCTGTTTTCTGCTGTTTTTGGTTCCAGGAAAGTCAGAAAATGAATATTCTCGGAATTGGACGGGACAAAAGCCAAAGTGCCTATTTTTCCGGAAGACATCTGATGCTAGAATACGAGACGGAGAAGATCTGGGGGCCGGCCACACCACCTGGCCGCACGGCCAGGCCTGGCCCGCGCCAGGGGGTGGTCTGGCCGACCCCAGCACCCCCTCGGTCTCTCCTTCCGCCTATATATTGCCCTCGGGACCAAAACCCTAGGTACCCGATCAAAAATCCACGAAAGAGTCTGTAGCCGCCGTCATCTCCATCCCTCGATCGGGAGGGATCTGAAGCTCTTCCCGGCACCCTGCCGGAGAGGGGAATTCACCCTGGAGGCCTTCTTCATCATCATGCAAGCCTCCGGTGTGATGCGTGAGTAGTTCATATCTGGACTACGGGTCCATGTAGTAGCTAGATGGCTGGTTCTCCTCCTTTGTGCTTTCATGTCTAGATCTTGTGAGCTCCGTTCATGATCAAGATCATCTATTTGTAATTCTGCATGTTGTGTTTGCGGGGATCCGATGGATATTGAGATGCTATTTCAGATTGATTATTGATTCTATCATGTCTTTGTTATTTGTGATCTTGCATGCTTTCCGTTGTTAGTAGCTATCTTGGCCAAGTAGATGCTAGCAACTCCAAGAGTTAGTATTTATGATCGATAGTGGGTTCATGCCTCTGGTAATCTGGGGAAGTGACAGAAATCTCTAAGGTACTAGATGTGCTATTGCTACTAGGGAGAAAACAACAATCCTTTGTTCATAGAACAATCGTATTGTTTACATTACGCGCAATTCGTAAAGCAATAATCTGTTGCTTGCAACTTAATACTGGAGGGGGTACGGATGATAACCTAAAGGTGGATTATTAGTCATAGATGCAGTTGGATGGCGGTCTATGTATAATGTTGTAAGGCCCAATCAAGTTCCAAAGGAGTCAAGATGATTAGTATATGCTTATATGCTTTCTCGATGTTTGTCAATTGCCCTGCTGTAATTTGTTCACCCAGCATGTTATCTATCTTAAGGAGAGCCACCTCTAGTGAACTATGGATCCCGGTCCTTTCTTTAACATACAATCTACAAACTATTTACTGCTTTGTGTTTACTTTCTGCAAACTATTTATTCCTTCCATTCGATACGTTTAATCCTTTGTTTTCAGCAAAACCGGTGAGATTGACAACCTCATCGCAAGTTGGGGGCAAAGTTCTGTGGTTGTGTTGTGCAAGTCTCCACGTTGCTAGTAGCACCGGTAGTGCGCCCTGCCAAGGCTTAGCTAGCAACACCTTTGGGGTGTTTCCTTGCTCCTACTGGTTCGATTAAACCTTGGTTTCATAACTGAGGGAAACTTGCTGCTGTGCTCATCATACCTTCCTCTTGGGGTTCCCCAACGAGCTCCACATCAATACCGAGCCATCAAGCATTTTTCTGGCACCGTTGTAGGGGAGTCAAGGACATCTTCGCAAGGGGAGTCCCTCATAACCAATCTCTTTACTTTGTTTTTTGTCTTGCTTAGTTTCTTTTTGCTTTGTTTGCTTGTTTCTTTATCAAAAACACACACAAAAAATTAGTTTTACTAGTTTGCTTTCTTATTTGAAAACACAAAAAAAAATAGTTCCTATTTTAAGTTGCCACTATGTCACCCGAGGAAATGATTTTCACTTTTAAACAAGGAATTGAGGAAAGCTTCAAGGAAGCTTGGTCTAGAATCTCTGATCTACATGAAAAAACTGAGCTTAAAATGACTCAAAGCTTGTTTCTTAGCAGTTTTTACCTTGGAATTGCTCTTTGCTATAGATATGCTTTAGATGCTATTGTGGGAGGAGATTTCCTCCAATGTAATGAGGCTGATGCTATTAATTCTATAAAGAAATTGATCCTTACTTACAACTTGCCTAACAAAACTGATATTTCTTTTGCATGCATATTTGCTAAATTAAACACTCTTGAGACCAGCACTTCTAGATTGAAAGATTGCTATAATATGCTTAGGGAGCATCATGATTATGTTCCAATAAATTCTGAACCATCAAAGTGGCTCCCCATAGTAAAGATTGATATAAATACTGAAACTTTTCAAGCTCGCTGTGATATTATGTCTGAATTTTGTCTTATGCCCAAAGATATTTATGAATCTTTGAATCTTTGCGGGCTTACTGAAGGAGGAAAAGAAATATCTCTTGCTAATAATGCTACCATATTACCTATTGGAATAGCTGAAGGAGTGTTTACAAAGATCCTTGGGAAAATGATTTCTATTGATTATCTTGTTATTGAATGTGCAGGAAAAGGACAAATTACACTTGGAAGGTCCCTATTAGAACTCCTTGGAGCAATAATAGATGTGGGAAAGGGGACCATGCACCTTTCTTCTCCACCAAACAATCATATTTTCCCCAAGGTTAAGAATAAAAGTAAGAGAGGTAAGGGCAAGAAATTTGGTTTTAATGCTTCTTCATTTGAGAACACTTGATTCTTCTTGCTTCTTATGCCTAACTTAAAGGCGTTAAAGAAAAGTAGTTATTGGGAGATACCCCAAAAGTTTTATATGAGTCTTGGAAGTTATTACTTCAGTAATAACCGCTCCTTATCCTTTTTATTTGCTTTTTGCGCCAAGAGTAACCTCTAATGAGAGAGAAGTAATGATTGGGAAAGTTGCTGTCCCGAAACAGATTTCTGTGCTTCACCGTAAGAATTCGTGTAAAATCTCTAAACGTCTTTTTGAGGCGTGAATTTTTGTGCTTCTGCCCCAGGTTGTTATCTAACTTTCATTAGTTCAACACTTTTTTATTTGAGCAACAGAAGGTCTTTGACAAAATTCGTCTTTACCTGCTGGTCTGTTTTGATAGATTTCTGCCATTTTCTGCATTTGCTTCTTGTTGGTTCCTTTTTGAGTTCTTTTGGGGAATTGAGCTTTTTGAGGGAAGTGATTCAGTAGCTAGTGTTCTAATGGAAGTTTATTGGTGTTATAACTGAACCTTAAAGACCTATTATCTTGAGTGCACTAATGTTGCTAATAAAGATTGTGTGAAGTTTTGTATGAAGGAAAATTTTCAGGTGTATGGAAGGAATGAGTAATGAGATGAAGGATGGACTAAATCTCAAGCTTGGGGATGCCACGCGTGTCACCCCAAGAAATATCCAAGAAGTACAAGCGTCAAAGCTTGGGGATGCCCAAGGCATCCCCCTCTTCATCAATAAAAATCCCAGATTTCTTCCATTGATGATGAAGGGGATGTCTTGGGCATCCCCAAGCTTTGACGCTTGTACCTCTTGAATTTTTCTTGGGGTGACATGGGGTGGCATCCCCAAGCTTGAGCTTTAGTCCATTCTTCATCTCATTACATCATTCTCTCCATACACCTGAAATTTTTCCTTCATACAAAACTTCACATAATCTTTATTAACAACATTAGTGCACTCAAGATAATAAGTATTTAGGTTCGGTTTCAACACCAATAAAACTTATATTAAAACACAAGATACTGTAGCACTTCCCTCAAAAAGCTCAATTCCCCAAAAGAACTCAAAAAGGAACCAACAAGAACTAAATGCAAATAATTGCAGAAATCTGTCAAAACAGACCAGCAAGTAAAAACTAATTTTTTCGAAGACCTTCTATTGCTCAAATCGAAAAGTATTGAACTAACAAAAGTTATATAACAACCTGGGGCAGAAGCACAAAAATCCACGCCTCAAAACGATGTACAGAGATTTTCACGAATTTTTACGGTGAAGCACAAAAATCTGTTTCCGGACAAAAACTTTCCCAATCATTACTTCTCTCTCATTAGAGGTTACTATTGGCACAAAAAGCAAATAAAAAGGATAAGGAGCGGTTATTATAGAGGTAATAACTTCCAAGACTCATCTAAAAATTTTGGGTTGTCTCCCAATAAGTACTTTTCTTTAACGCCTTTAAGTTAGGCATAAGAAGCAAGAAAAAGAATCAAGTGTTCTCAAATGAAGAAGCATTAAGAGCAAATTTTGTTTTCATAGGAGAGGCAAAAGAAATCTTCTCTCTCTTCTTAGGGAAGTGTTCTATACCTTTCTTGAGTGGGAGTTGATATTTAATGGTGCCTTCTTTAATATCAATAATGGCACCAACAGTTCTAAGAAAAGGTCTTCCCAAAGTAATAGGACAAGAAGCATTGCATTCAACATCCAAAACATAGAAATCAACAGGGACATAGGCATTGTTAACCATAATAAGAACATCATTAATACTCCCCATGAGTTTCTTTTTAGCATTATCATCAAGTGGGACATTCAAATAACAATCTTCCAATGGTGGCAAATCAAGCATATCATAAATCCTTCTAGGCATAATAGAAGCACTACTATCAAGATCATATAAAGCTTTGAAATCAAAATCATTCACTTTCATATTAATGATGGGTTCCCAACCATCTTCTTGTTTCATAGGAATAGAAGATTTATGTTTCATATTTTCTTCTTTAATTTTTATGAGAGCATCAGTAATGTGTTTTGTAAAGGCCATATTCGTAGCACTAGCATTAAGACTTTTAGCAAGCTTTTGTAGGAACTTAATAACTTCAGAGATGTTGCAACCATCAAGATCAAAATCATAATTATCATCTAAAGTAGTAGAGATATTACTAGCTTCAACACTAGTGGTAGTGATAGTAGAAACACTAATGTTTCTAGCAATTTCATCTCTTTCCCACTTAGCATGCAATTCAGCTAATAGTCTAACATTTTCATCAATTCTAACTTGTATGGCATTAGTAGCAGCAAAGGGATTATCAATAGTTTCAGGTTTAGCAGCCATTTTATTAATCAAAGAGGATTGTGCTTCAAACAAAGATGATATATTTCTTTCAGCATTAGAAAGTTTCAATTGCAAACTAGGAATTTCCCTATTTAAACTCTCAAGTTGATGACTAATATTCTTCAAAATGGTAGGTTGTTCCTCCATAGTTTTAGTAAATAATTTATTTTGTTCATATTGCATTTGCATGAAGTTTTTAGTGGCTCTTTCAACTTCCAAAATTCTTCCTTCACTAGGTATTCCAGGTTTGTCATTATAACCATAAGTATTATTAGGAGGGTAAGGCCTATAATTGTTATTACCATAAGCATTGTTGCCAAAATTGTTATTTCTTATAAAGTTCACATCAACTTGCTCTTCTTGAGCAACCAAAGAGGCTAAGGGAACATGATTTGGATCTATATGATCTTTCCCATTAACAAGCATAGACATAATAACATCAATTTTATCACTCAAGGAGGAGGTTTCTTCAACAGAATTTACCTTCTTACCTTGTGGAGCTCTCTCGGTATGCCATTCAGAATAGTTAACCATGATATTATCCAGAAGCTTTGTTGCAGCACCCAAAGTAATGGTCATAAAGGTACCTCCAGCAGTAGAATCCAGTAGATTTCTTGAAGAATAATTCAGTCCTGCATAAAAGGTTTGGATAATCATCCAAGCAGTCAGTCCATGAGTGGGACAATTCTTTACCAAAGATTTCATTCTTTCCCAAGATTGAGCAACATGTTCAGTATCAGACTGTTTAAACTTCATTATTTCACTTCTCATAGATATAATCTTAGCAGGAGGATAGTATTTTCCAATGAAAGCATCTTTGCATTTAGTCCAAGAACCAATACTATTCCTATTAGGGATTACAACCATTCTTTAGATTTTCCTCTCAAAGAGAAAGGAAACAATTTAAGCTTAATAATATCTCCGTTTATATCCCTATGCTTTTGCATCTCACAAAGTTCAACAAAGTTATTTAGATGAGCAGCAGCATCTTCATTACTAATACCAGAAAATTGTTCTCTCATAACAAGATTGAGTAAAGCAGGTTTAATTTCAAAGAAAGTAGCTTCAGGAACAGGTGGAGCAATAGGTGTGCACATGCAATCATTATTGTTGGTGCTAGTGAAGTCACACAACTTAGTATTTTCAAGAGTAGTCACTTTTTGTGTTTTTAATAAAGAAAGCAAACTAGTAAAACTAATTTTTTGTGTTTTTGATAAAGAAACAAGGAAACAAAGCAGAAATAAACTAAGCAAAACAAAAACAACAAAGTAAAGAGATTGGTTATGAGGGACTCCCCTTGTGAAGATGTCCTTGACTCCCCGGCAACGGCGCCAGAAAAATAGCTTGATGGCCCAAAATATATCAAGCTCGTTGGGGAACCCCAAGAGGAAGGTATGATGAGCACATCAGCAAGTTTTCCCTCAGTTATGAAACCAAGGTTTATCGAACCAATAGGAGCAAGGAAACACCTCCAAGGTGTTTCTAGTTGGCCTTTGGCAGTGCGCACTACCGGTGCTAGCAGCAACGTGGAAACCTGCACAAAACAACCACAGAACTTTGCCCCAACTTACAGTGAGGTTGTCAATCTCACCGGTTTTGCTAAAAACAAAGGATTAAATGAATTGTGTGGAAGAAAGTAATTGCTTGCAGAAAGTAAACAAAAAATAGTAAACAGTTGTAGATTGATGATAAAAGAAAGGACCGGGGTTGTCGTGGTGGCGTCACGGCAGATGCCATGGATAGGCTAAAGGTGGGGACTAAATGCGCTAGGGGAATCCAGGGAGGGATAGTGTGGTGATTCCACACACAGTAGCTTTGTATTTGATTCACTTCCACAGATTACAAGTGCTCCTTGAGCTGTATTGGGGAGAGGAGGAAGAAGGAACTCTCTTACTCTCACCACTAGCTAGCCCTCAGTAACTTGCTCGTAGAACATAAACCTCTAAACACCAACCAAGTAAAACTCAACCCTTTCTACAGAGGCCCTAACCCTCCTTATATAGGGGTGTCTAGGTCTCCAATTAGGGCATACGTGGAGGCATATTCCTTGGAATATGCCTCCTCCCAAAATAGTAAGCCGACCGGATTACTTTAACCTAGCGTCATCCATGCAGAGGCTACGTGAGCCTCTGCAGCGCCCGCGTCATCCGATACAGGCTTCGTCACCTTTGTCGGCCACGCCTCGGTGGTCCTGGCCTCTGTCTGCTTCGCTCACGCTCTGCGTATAGTGGTCACCCTTTGACCAGCGAGATACCTTCCTTCTCTTGTAAGCTTGCTATAACCCGGATCGTACCTAGTCGATCTGGCCATAGCTGTTCCTGCATACAAGTTAGATACATCTCACTGACTTACGATATAAGTTGGCTGAGACCCAGTTAGGTGGACATCCCCTGGTCAGGGTTACCCCGTGATTCGGCCTTCCTTGAGGTGACTCGGCCAGCATCCGCTTTGACATTGCCGTACCTCGGCTAACTCGGCCTTTATACCCCGGCGTGACCCTACCCGGGGGTATCCCCCCAACATTAGTCCCCGAAGCTGGTGCGGTCTTAGCTGCCTTAGCCGCTAAGGCCACAGCAGGTTCAATTTTATCGAGCCTCTGGCTCCTTTCCGAGTTACCTCATAGTCCGGATTTTCTTAGGTTTACTTTCCCTTGGCACATTCCAAGTTTTCACTCGCGGGTCGGGTTACCTCATAGTCCGGATTTCATAGGTTTACTTTCCCTTGGCACATTCCGAGTTTTCACTCGCTGGCCGGGTTACCTCATATTCATCCGGGTCATTCTTCCTTCTCTTGTACGCTTCCCCACGTGGAGGTCAATCATTACTTTGGCCTTATTTTAAGGGCCTGCGCCAGTAACCGCTGCAGTAATTGTCAGTTATCACTGTAGCACACGTCACATCGTGCCTGCCTCCTCGTTAACTCCATCATAACATCGCGTCATGGGATCTCCTGCGCTCTGTGGCCTTTCCTATGGCTCGCTGCTGATTGGTTGATCTGGGGTATACACGGCCACACCGTGTGGCCCACCCGCACATCGCGATCCCACTACCCCTTAAGGGCGTGGTTAAATAGGGGAGGGGTGCGCCCCTTGGGTTCTTTCCCCACTTCCGCACCCCTCTGCCTCTGCTTCTTCTTCTTCTTCTTCCTCTCCAGCGACAGCGCCGCCGCCACCACACCTGAGTAGCAGCGCCGCCGCCGCACTGCTTCCACGCGCACCAGCATTGCCGCCACCTCCCCGCATCTCTTCCGCCACAGGTCCTCACCTATCTAGGCCGCTGTCACCCACCGCCGCTAGCGCCAGTGAGGGCAGTGATCTCGAGATGACAGAGGAGGAGCTCGCCATCGCCGAGAAAGAAATGGAGGAAGACACGGTGAACATCGACCGTGGCGCGTGGGCTGGATCCTGGGTTTGCCAGGATGACCTAGACTGGCTGTATTGCACTAGGCGCATCCCGGAGGGTGTTACTGCAAGCCTTCCCGCTGCGGAGCTTGCCCCCTCACCCAATCCAGGTGAGTATGTTGTATTCCTCTCCCACTTCCAACGTGGATTCGGGATCCCAGCAAGCGGTTTCTTCAACGACTGGCTCAACACATATGAGCTTCAGCCGCACCATCTTCCGGCTAATGCCATCACCTCTCTCTGCCTTCGCCTCCACCATTGAAGGCTACACCAGACTATGGCCCACGAAGGAGCTCTGGATCCGGTTCTTTGGCCTTCGCCGGAACGTGATTCCGAACATCGAGCTTGACCCGGAGGACAAGCAGCTCACGCAGTTCAGCGCAGCTTCCATCTCCCCCCAGAGATATGTCTATCTTTCCCCGAGTTATGGGGATTGACTCTTGCACAGGATGGTCCCGGACTTTCTTCTATGTCTGGAACAGCACAACTGAGGATCTTATCCGGCCGTGCCCTTACGCTCCGTGTCCTCCTAACCCGGATCTATGGGACAAGGTCCCCAAGAAGCCCACTGTCCTGGCGAACCAAGTCAACAAGAGGTTCCAGGAGCTGAAGGATCTCGGATTGCGCAATGAGGATGCCATGATCACATTCGTCTGCAACCGGATCTCCCCCCTCCAGAAACATACTCATAAAGATTGCCACATGAGCTGGGGCCGTGATCCCAACCGGACCTCCTCATTCGAGTTAAATAACACCGAGATCTTCCGTTGGGTCAAGGCCCTCTTCACCACCCACAAGGACTTCTCTTCTGAGTGGACGTGGGGGATCGAACACTATTGCCGAGATAGGATCGCCCCCGCGGTAAGTCTCGTGCCCCAAACTTTCTCTGAATTGTATCACATGTCGGTTTCTAATGTAGGTTTAATCCCTTTGTCTTTTCTTTCCCTTAGATGTTTCTTCATCAAACCATTGAGGATGGCACCGAGCCTTCTCTCAAATGGGCACCTGATCGAGACACCTCGGATGTGGAGGAGCCGGATCAGGAGATGTTCCAGCAGATGGCGGACGCGACCAAGCGACCCACCGGTAAACTCTCTTCCATTAGAGATTGGCCCGACGATGAAGATGATTCAGACGTTGAGGTGATGGAGGCATTTGATGCTGTCCCCCATTCTTATGCTTTTCTGACATCAGCTAACCCCGGTGGGCAGATCCATGAAGATCCTCTCCTTGCCATGGGTGAGCATGTCCCGATCGCACCGAAGAAGAGGGGGGTCGCATCTACTTCTTCCTCTGGACCTTCTCAGCCAGCTAAGAGGCAAAAGAAGTCTGCGGACAAAGCTGCCACCAAGGCCACGACTAAGGCTGTGGCCCGGAGAGCTCGCAAGCCAAAGGAGCCCCTGACTTTGTATGAGTAAGTAGCTTCTCCCTTTGCCATTCACTTGTTCTTATTTTGTTATAGTTTCTCATCATACATTATTTGATTCGGCAGGGCTGCGATGGAGGTCCCGCAGAGTGGATCCGGCATTGCCTCGCCGCTCCGACATAGCCCTTCTCCCCCTCGTGGCGACGATTCACGCCCGTTGAGCCCCATTCTGGAGGGTTTAGCGGTTGCTCCGGGTTCTAGCCCACCTCATCAAGAGGAGGGCAACCTCGGAGCGAGGGAAACTGGCTTTGCCGAGGCAGTAGCAACCACCACTTCGGCTCCGCTGCAACCAGCTACCACCGAGGTTCCTTCAGCACCTCCGCCGAAACAGAAATCAGCACCAGCACCATCATCAGCTCCAGCACCAGCAGCAACAACAAAAGCAACAGCAAAAGCACCAAGCCCCTCCGCCTCGTTCGAGTCTTCCCAAGGCTCGGCGAGAAGACATCAGCAGCACCAAGGCTAGCGCCAAGGCAGCTCCCAAGGGCAAATCCGCTGCAGCAACCTCAACTTCTCAGCAGCAGCCCAAGGGCAAAAAGGCTCCTGACACCACCAGGGCAGCATCCACCGAGGCTGGACAGCGCACACTCGCGTCCATGCTTTCAAAGAAGACTCCACCATCAAAGGACGCCCCTGCCGAGCCAGCTGATGCGCAACTTGTTTTGCACACCAGCCCCGCCGTTGCCCAGGTTGAGAGGAGGGAAGCGCATGCCAAGGGTTTAGTGGCGCCCCACATGCTTAGCAGCGAACGATACCCTCCGACCTTGATCGAGTTTGTAAATAACTGGAACAAGGCGGAGTTCGTCCACAACGACGATCTCCCGGAGAAGTTCGGTCCCGCTGAATTTGCTGCACAGATGAATACTGTTGCCAAGGCAATTAACCTTGCGGGTCGGATGATGGAGGTACGTTACTTCGTCTTTTCCTTAACATGTTGTAGATATTATTGATATAGCCATTAGTCCCCGAGCCTCCGGGGGAGTAACTTGTTACTCGGCCGGATGCTCCTTGGGAAGTTAACGTAGCTCCCTAATAACTTCGAATATGCACACACTTAGAGCTAGGTTAAGTTCCACTTGGCCTGGATCTTGTACACTTCGAATATGCACACACCTAGAGCCGGGTTAAGTTCCACTTGGCCCGGATCTTGCACACTTCGAATATGCACACACCTAGAGCCGGGTTAAGTTCCACTTGGCCCGGATCTTGTACACTTCGAATATGCACACACCTAGAGCCGGGTTAAGTTCCACTTGGCCCGGATTTTGTACACTTTGAATATGCACACACCTAGAGCCGGGTTAAGTTCCACTTGGCCCGGATCTTGTACACTTCGAATATGCACACACCTAGAGCCGGGTTAAGTTCCACTTGGCCCGGATCTCGTACACTTCGAATATGCACACACCTAGAGCCGGGTTAAGTTCCACTTGGCCCGGATCTCGTACACTTCGAATATGCACACACCTAGAGCCGGGTTAAGTTCCACTTGGCCCGGATCTCGTACACTTCGAATATGCACACACCTAGAGCCGGGTTAAGTTCGACTTGGCCCGGATCTCGTACACTTCGAATATGCACACACCTAGAGCCGGGTTAAGTTCCTCTTGGCCCGGATCTTGTACACTTTGAATATGCACAAGACTAAGCTATCTTTTTATACTTTTTTCAGGTGACCACCAATCGCTGGAGTGCTAATTTTCAGCATCTCCTGGATACTCACAAAATGCTGCGTGCGAAACATACTGTGCTTATCGCCGAACACGATAAACGGGGTAAGTTTCTTCCTTAGCATTTTTCCGTTTTTCTTCATCTTTTTCCACCGAACTAATCCATCATTCGGATTTCGCAGCTGAGGTGGAAGCTGAAAATACCATCATGAGGAAAAACCTAGACCAGATAAAGGGTAAGTCATTTTTGCTCAACTTTGCTATGCTCTCTATATCCTTTTCTCCGTGGCTCGGCAAACATTCATACCTCGGCTTTGCCGGGTCAACAAACTATTTGAGAATCTCTTGAAGATAGTGTGCACGTGCCTGATATGATGCTGCATTTTCTCGAACAAGCAGGGCAGCATCAGGCCGAACTCAAAAACAAAGATGATGAGCTTGCCCTCCTCCGAACCAAAGATGATGAGATTGCCAAGCTCAAGGCAGATATGAAGAAGCTGAAAGCACAGCACCAAACCGAACTTCAAAAAGCTGGCCAGGACTTTACTGAAGAGCGCGAGCGCCTCAACCTCCAGATTGCCAAGGACCAAGAATTACTTAAGGAGGCCAACGTCAAGCTTGAGTCGGCGAATGCTGAACTTGTGAAACTCCGGGAGAGGCGCGACAACTACACCAAGGAGCTGACCCGGGTTCACAGCCATATTTCTGGTAAGTTCTTTTTCTCTTCAATTGTCATGAATCTCTCCGGGTCAACCCTTCTCACTTATTTCACCTATCTCAGTTTTTTTAGGCAAATTCCTAGAGAGGAATGTCATTGCATCCAATGCTGTTACCAAGTTCCATAGGCAGAGGGGTACTCCATCTGGTCCTGGCACCATTCCTCTCGATCTCGAGGACTTGATAGTCAGCTTGTCCTCCCGAGTCGAGACCATGAAGAACTACGGCAAGGATATCTTGGACGTAGTAATCCGGATCTTCAACGCCTTTTGGCCTGAAGAAGATACTCTGGAGAATATGGCTGTTCTTTTTGCCAAGCTTATGGAATGCAAGACTTAGCTCGATCTCTGGAGAGAATCTGCTGGATGTGCCGGAGCTGAGATTGTTCTTCACTACGTGCTTACGTGGTACGAGAAAATTGACCTCAAACTCCTTGAGCGCATGCGCACCGGATCAAGGTGGTCTACTGACCCGGATTGGGTAGCTCGACGCAAGGCTTGCGCTCATAGCTTCATCCAATACGCCCCCATTCATCAATGGAACGAGGGACCAAGCTTCCTAGATGCCGCCGACGATGAAAATGCCGAAAACGTTGAAGATGATTCGGATGAGGACGAAGCCTCAGACGTCGAGGAAGACGTAGATGACTCTGAAGCCGAGGCTAGGGCTGCATCTGCTGGCGCCAAATTACCTCCTCCTACTGCTCCTTGATTATAAACACTTTAAATTTCATCAGATCCCCAGTATGCCGGGTGCAATTGTATCAAGCACACAAGTGATATTTTGCTACAAAGTTTTTATGCTGGATTGACTTGAGCATAGTCCCCGAGTTTCATTTTCTCGTTCTTCCAATTTCTTGGCCCGGCTTGTGTCTACCTTGGTTCGGTTCTATGACTTACGAGTCCGAGCTTGAAAAATTGTCTTAACAATACTTGGAAACTTTAGGATTAGCTCAAAATAATTTAGCATAATAAATCAAAAGTAAACATAAGGTTAGTCTGAAAAACAAACGTCGGCTCGATTAAGTTCCTTTCCTTAGTCGTTTTTCATGTGCTACGCAATTCCAAACTTGTTCTCTTGCTTGCCATGAAGCCAAATCTTGTTGGACAGCAGCAAGTCGAAGAGTTGGGTTTTTGGTGCTCACACACTACTAATCCGGCTTAAGTAGAAAAACTTACGCCAGACGATGTATAAATAATAAATACGGAAAACAACAAACATTTTCAAGGCAGTCCCTGAGTTACTGCTCGAGATGCCCACATTTCATTGATAGGCCCATTGACGGCATACATACCGACATATGAGAGACTCGGATACATACACTTCTTTGCTAAGTGTAGAAAGGACGAAGTAGAGCTACATTCCATGGACGCTTAGATTCCTCGCCGGACCTGTCCGCCTTGTTCTTTTTCTGTGGTTTTGCATCGATAAGATAATAAGAATCATTGTGCAATGCTTTGCTCACAATGAATGGCCCTTCCCATGGGGGGATAACTTATGCATGCTAGCAGTACGTTGTACCAACCGGAGTACCATATCACCTTCTCGGAAGACTCGGGGGTTTACTTTCCGGCTATGATAGCGTCGGAGATTTTGCTGATATATGGCGGATCTGGACAATGCCAATTCTCTCGCTTCTTCCAACACATCAACATCATTTTGCCGGGCTTCTTGCACTTCGTCTTTTGTGTATTGGGTGACTCTGGGCGAGTCATGCTCTATGTCGGCTGGTAATACAGCTTCTGCCCCATATACTAGAAAAAATGGCGTATAGCCTGTTGATCGATTCGGAGTTGTTCTTAAACTCCATAGTACAGCTGGTAGTTCTTCTATCTAGCACCCCACTAATCTTTGCAGCGGCTCAATGAGCCGGGGTTTTATCCCGGATAATACTAATCCGTTGGATCTGTCCACTTGTTCGTTCGATGCGGGGTGGGCTACCGAGGCAACGTCCAGCCGGATCTTCTTATCTCGGCAGAATCGCGCAAACGCTCCTTCAGCAAAATTTGTGCCATTATCTGTTATGATACTGTGAGGATAACCGTATCTCAAGATGATGTCTTTGAGAAATGTCACGGCCGTAGCTCCATCACATTTTCTTATTGGCTTTACTTCAATCCACTTTGTAAATTTGTCAACCATGACCAAAATGTGAGTCATATTTCCCCTTGCTGGTTTGAACGGGACAACCATGTCCAAACACCATACGGCAAATGGCCAGGTGATTGGTATGGTCTTGACCTCCGACATTGGCATATGTGTCTTGGTAGCATACCTCTAACAACCATTGCATTTTCTTACCAAGTCCTCTGCTTGTTCTAAGGCACTTGGCCAGTAGAATCCATGCCGGAAAGCGTTTGCTACCAAGGCTCTGGACGAGGCATGATGCCCACATTCCCCTTGATGTATATCTCGGAGGATGTCAAGCCCTTCTTCTGGGTCAACACATCGCTGAAGGACATTGGTCACACTCCTTTTGTATAGCTCGGAATTGATGATCGTGTATGCCTTTGCTCTCCTCTGAGTTTGCCTGGATAGCACCTCCTCAGCGGGTAAAGTTCCATCTTTCAAGAATTGAAATATGGGCAACGCCCAAGCTGGTACAGCTCGCACTGGGAACACATCCTCATCAATTTCCATTTGATCCACCGGCATAACCTCAACCGGATCACGCTGAGAAGTCCCCGGGTCTTGCGAAGCAATCCCTGGATTCGCCGAGGCTGTCCCCGGGTTTCGCGTACCATCTCCCATGTCAATGTCCATGGGTGCAGCTCCAGACTCCAGATCTTCCGGGACGTACATTGAGTCGGTTTCTGGGGATGGCCTGATAGATGGTTTTCTGAGGTGTTCTAATGCTACACCCGGTGGAATTGCTTGTCGGGTTGACCCGAGCTTCGACAATACGTCAGCAGCCTCATTTTCCACCCGGGGTACATGGCGAAATTCGCATCCCTCAAAGTAACCAGATATCTTTTGCACATGGAATCTGTATAGTGCCATGTTTGGATCAAGAGCGTCCCACAGCCCCGACACTTGCTGAACTACCAAATCCGAGTCGCCAAAGCATTGGATCCGACGTATCCCAATTTCTTTTGCCACTTTGAGCCCATGCACAAGTGCTTCATATTCGGCGACATTGTTTGATGCTGCAAAATGGATCTGTAGCACATACTTCAGCTGGTCATTTTTTGGCGAGGTAAGTACCACTCCGGCACCTAACCCGGTTTTTGTTTTGGACCCGTCAAAGTGCATTCTCCAGTAGTTCGAATCTGGTAATGGTGGTTCATATTGCACCTCGGCCCAGTCCACAAAAACGTCGGCCACAGCCTGAGACTTGATTGCTTCTCTTCTGTCATATTGTGGCACATAAGGAGCTAGCTCAATTGCACATTTCGCAATCCTGCCACTTGCATCCTTGTTACTCATTATCTCGGATATGGGAGCTTCACATATTACTTTGATGGGGTGCTCCTCAATGAAGGAAATATGCCCCGAGAGGCAATAATAAAGTTGTTATTATATATTCCTTATATATGATAGATGTTTATTTTTCATGCTAGAATTGTATTGATCAGGAAACATCAATACATGTGTGTTTAATAAACAAAAAGGGTTCCTAGTTATGCCTCTCTTATAGACTAGCTTGTTGATTAACAAGATGATCAAGGTTTCCTGATCATGGACATTGGATGTTGTTAATAACAAGGTCACACCATTGGTGGAATGATGTGATGAACATTCATCCGAAGTATAGCATTACGATCAAGTCATTATGTTTATATTGCTATAACATCATACGAAGTAATCTTTATCCTTAGACCATGAGATCATGTTAATTGCTAACACCGTAAGAGTATCTTGATAACATCAAACATCACACCGTAACAGGGTGACTATAAAGATGGGTTCAGTACTACGAAGGTGTTATGTTGAGGCTCATGGATCAAGAGTGGAATTTGTCAATCCCGATGACGGATAGATATACTCTGGGACCTCTCAGTGATATCACATTAAGATAGCTTGCAAGCAAGTGATGTGATCACTAGAATGTTATATCACGGGAACGAGAAAAGAGTGCATGTCGGTAACGAGATCAAACTAGGTATGGAGATACTGATGATCGAATCTCGGACATGTAATATATCGAGAGACAAAGGGATTTAGTTACAAGCGTTAAAGGTTCTCACGATCACAGAAGTCATCGTTGAATGTGTAGGAGTCAGTACGGATCTCCAGGTCCCGCTGCTGATTATTGATCGGAGAAGGGTCTCGATCATGTCTGCATTATTCGCGAACCGTAGGGTGGCACACTTAAGAGTTACCGGACACCATTTTGGAGCACATAAGTTTCAGATGAAAGAATTGCAAAGCGCAGGAATTGTTTCAATAGAAACCGGAAATTGTTTCGGGTGATATTGCAGAAAATGGTTCTGCATGTGATATTGAAATACTGCAAGGGGCTACATGTGAATGTTTGTTAATTAAAGTAATTAACAAAATTCTGAATAAATTTAATAAAAGAGTTTTATTAAATGAGAGAGCATTAAATTTGGAGAATTTTAATGCATTTAAAGTGGAGACTTTAAAAGGGAATGTGAAGAGGCATTTTAATGTGGAGGGGTTACCACCACATGAATGGGAGAGGTGAGGGGTCACCCCCCATGCGCCGGCCATGGAGAGAGGGGGCACCCCCCCCCTCCTCCAATAAAAGTCCACCCATTCCCTCCTTCATCCTTACACCTCCTTGTGAAGGATCTCTCTCCCCCTCTAGAATTATTCCCCCATGGTATCGGATTAGTGAGATACATGTTCCCGGTGGCATCTCGTTTGGAAGGAGTTGCTTCTTTCGCTGGATCGCTGGAGCGAGGAGGTGGAGGTTGTCCGGTGGCTTGAACGTGTGTGCGAGTACGGATGCGCTGCTGAGTTGCGGCGCTCGGACTTCCTCACGATCTTGAGATCGGCAAGCGTACGACTACATCAACCACGAGTTCCTACTTGTTAACAAAACCCATTGTCTTCGAGGGTAAGTTCTCATTGGATGTATGTCCACCCGTTGCTTTGTACCTAGTAGATCGATCTTGGCGTGTAGTTCACACCATAGGAAATTTTTTGTTTTCTATGCTGCGGACCCAACAGTGGTATCAGAGCCTGATATATACGTAGGTGCTTTGCACGGGTAATACACATATGTTTATATGTGGGCGATGATGATCATGTTATTGCATCTTCTATGTATTTTGAATATTGGTGGCATAGTGGGATGAAGCGGCCCGGACCAACCTTACATGTCATCGTACATGAGACCGGTTCCACGACTGACATGCAACTTGTTTTGCATAAGTGGCTGGCGGGTGTCTGTCTCTCCTACTATAGTCAATATCTTATTTACAACGAGTTGCTAATAACTTAGTCATCCTCGTTGTGGTTCATGTTCGTAGGTGAGAACGATTGTATCTCCGAAAGCCCTAAGCCACGTAAAACTTGCAATTGATAAATTAGAGGCGTCTAGTTTAGATCGTTGTTAGGCTAGTGTATTGATATGGTATTGTTGTAAGTAGATGTACGATAGATACTCTTACAACACACTCCACGTGTAAGTTCCATAGACCTTGGCCTTACACACAAAGGAATGATAGAGATCATACCACGATGCAAGTGATAGAGATCAAATGCATGGACCATATCATCTCACTTTACACATTAGATGTTTGCATCTTATAATGCTAGTTTGGTGCTTTTGGTAGCATTATAAGATTATCCCTCATTTAGATATCAAGATAAAAATGTGTTCTTCCTTAAGTATGCACCGTTCTATGGATCGTGTTTCGAGACATCACGTGATGATCGGGTGTACTCGAATCTACGCTTTCATAGGAACGGGTATAAGACAGTTTTACACACGCGAATACTAAGGTTCTTACTTGGCGAGCCTAGCATGTACAGACATGACCTCGGAACACGGACCGAAAGGTTAAGCATGAGTCATATAGTTGATATGATGCCCATATAGATGCTCGCCTTTGAATCTACATCAACTCACGTGATGATCAGACTTGGTGTAGTGGATTTGGTTCATGTAATCACCAAAAGGACACGAGGGATGTCGTTTTTGAGTGGGAGTTCATTAGTAATTTGGATTAGTTGAACTCAATCTATCATAAACTTAGTCTAAATAAACTTTACAAATTATGTTGTAGATGGCACCACCTGCTTTTAATTTCAATGTGTTCATGGAGAAAGAGAAACTTGCTGTGAATGGTAGCAACTTCACCAACTGGGCTATGAATTTGAGGATTCTCCTCACTGCTGCACAAAAGCAATATGTGCTGGATGCGCCGCTAGGCCCCCCACCAGCTCCTGATGCCCCTGACGAGGAAAAGAATGTCTATGTGACTCGTCAGGAGGACCACAACTTAGTTCATTGCGGCATACTGTATGGGCTAGAGCCAGAACTTCGAAAGTGTTTCGAAAATGGCAATGCCTTTGATACCATGGGAGAATTGAAAATGATTTTCGATACCCATGCTGCCGTAGAGAGTTATAATGCTACAGAAAAGTTCTTTAGCTACATGATGGAGGAAAACAGCTCCGTTAGTGAGCATGTACTCAAAATGTCTGGGTACACCGATAAGCTTGTGTCCTTGGGAATAACGATTCCCATTGACTTAGGCATACATCGTGTTCTCCAATCTCTGCCACCTAGCTACAAGAGCTTCGTGATGAACTATAATATGCAGGGCATGAAGAAGTCTCGTCCCGAGCTTCTGTCAATGCTTAAGACTGCAGAAGTGGATGTTAGGAAAGAACATCAAGTGTTGATGATCAATAGGACCACCGGTTTCAAGAAAGACAAGAAAGGCAAGCACAAGGGAAAGAAGGGTGGCAAGTCTGTTGCCACGCCTGAAAAGAAACCCCGAGCTGGCCCTAAGTCTGACACCGAGTGCTACTATTGTAAGGGGACTGGCCATTGGAAGCGCAACTGCCCCAAGTCTTTGGCGGACAAGAAGTCCGGCAAGGCAAACAAAGGTATATGTGACATACATGTTATTGATGTGTACTTGACTAGTACTCGCAGTAGCACCTGGGTATTTGATACGGGATCGGTTGCTAATATATGTAACTCGGTTCAGGGGCTACGGAACAAGCGACAACTAGCAAGGGATGAGGTCAGGATGCGGGTCGGCAATGGATCAAAAGTTGATGTGATCGCCGTCGGGACGCTACCTCTCCATTTTCCATCGGGATTAGTTATAAACCTAAATAATTGTTATTTAGTGCCTGCACTGAGCATGAACATTGTATCTGGATCGTGTTTGATGCAAAGTGGTCATTCCTTTAAATCTGAAAACAATGGTTGTTCGATTTATAAGAATGATATCTTTTATGGCCATGCACCTATGTTGAATGGTTTATTTCTAATAGATCTCGATAGTAATATTACGCACATTCATAATGTTAATGCTAAAAAGATTAAACTTGATGATGATATGTCTACATATATGTGGCACTGCCGTCTAGGTCATATTGGCGTTAAACGCATGAAGAAACTCCATTCTGATGGACTTTTGGAATCACTTGATTTTGAATCATTTGATACATGTGAGCCATGCCTTATGGGCAAGATGACTAGAACACCGTTTTCCGGTTCAATGGAACGGGCGACAGATCTATTGGAAATCATACATACTGATGTGTGTGGACCAATGAGTGTGTCGGCGCGAGGTGGATATCGTTATTTTGTTACTTTCATGGATGATTTGAGTAGATACGGGTATATCTATTTGATGAAACACAAGTCTGAAACTTTTGAAAAGTTCAAGGAATTTCAGAATGAAGTAGAAAATCATCATAATAGAAAGATCAAATTTCTATGGTCTGACCGTGGAGGAGAGTATCTAAGTTACGAGTTTAGCACAAACATGAAAGAGTGTGGAATAGTTTCACAACTCACGCCTACTGGAACACCACAACGTAATGGTGTGTCATAGCGTTGTAATCGTACCTTATTGGATATGGTTCGATCTATGATGTCTCTAACTGACTCGCCACTGTCATTTTGGGGTTATGCACTGGAAACAGCTGCATTCACTTTAAATCGGGCACCATCTAAATCCGTGGTAACGACACCGTATGAATTATGGTTTGGAAACAAACCTAAGCTGTCATTTCTTAAAGTTTGGGGATGCGATGTTTATGTGAAGAAACTTCAACCAGATAAACTCGAACCCAAAGCGGAAAAATGCGTCTTCATAGGATACCCTAAGGAAACAATTGGGTATACCTTCTATCACAGATCCGAGGGCAAGGTTTTTGTTGCCAAGAATGGATCCTTTCTTGAGAAGGAGTTTCTCGCGAAAGGTGTGAGTAGTCAGAAGGTAGAACTCGAAGAGGTTATTGAACCTTCTCTTCATGGAATGGCAAGTGGCGCAGCACCGGAAGTTGTTTCGGAGTTGACTTCACCTGATGAAGAGAGAGCTAATGATAATGATCATGAAACTCCGAAAGAGGACACTACCGAACCTCGCAGGTCAAGCAGGACACGTGCAGCTCCTGAACTGTACGGCAATCTTGTTGTGAATTTCATGGTTGATGAAATGGATGACCCTGTGACGTATGAAGAAGCGATGGTGAGCCCGGATTCCAACAAATGGCTGGAAGCCATGAAATCCGAGATGGAATCCATGTACGAGAACCAAGTTTGGAACTTGGTGGACTTACCACACGATCGAAAGGCCGTTGATAATAAATGGATTTTCAAAAGAAAAACTAATGTTGATGGTAATGTGACCATCTATAAGGCTCGACTTGTCACAAAGGGGTTTCGACAAATTCAAGGAGTTGACTACGATGAGACATTCTCTCCCGTAGTGATGCTTAAGTCGGTTAGGATTATGTTAGCAATTGCTGCATATTTCGATTATGAAATATGGCAGATGGATGTCAAAACTGCGTTCCTCAATGGTAATATTGAAGAAGAGTTGTATATGATACAACCTAAGGGTTTTGTGGATCCTAAGGATGCTAATAAGGTATGCAAACTTCAGCGGTCCATCTATGGACTGAAGCAAGCATCCCGGAGTTGGAATTTCCGC
Organism: Avena sativa; assembly: GCA_916181665.1. Classification (NCBI taxonomy): domain Eukaryota; kingdom Viridiplantae; phylum Streptophyta; class Magnoliopsida; order Poales; family Poaceae; genus Avena; species Avena sativa. Next base: position 695,310,399 of record OV702289.1, read on the forward strand.
TTTGATGAGGTGATCAAAGAGTTTGGATTTGTCCAAACTTATGGAGAGGCTTGTATTTACAAGAAAGTGAGTGGGAGCAATGTGGCATTTCTGATATTATATGTGGATGACATATTATTGATTGGAAATGATATAGATCTTTTAAACAGTGTTAAAAGTTATCTAAACAGCAAATTTTCGATGAAAGACCTTGGTGAAGCGTCATATATATTAGGCATTAAAATCTATAGAGATAGATCAAGGCGCCTAATTGGGCTATCGCAGAGTACATACCTTGATAATATATTAAAGAAGTTTAATATGGACAAAAGTAAGAAGGGGTTCTTACCTATGTTGCAAGGCAAGACATTGAGTAAGACTCAAAGTCCGGCTACGGCGGAAGAAAGAGAGATGATGGATAAGATCCCCTATGCCTCGGCCATAGGCTCTATTATGTATGCCATGCTATGTACAAGACCGGATGTGGCACATGCTATTAGTTTGACTAGTAGGTACCAATCTAATCCAGGTTCGGAACACTAGATAGCGGTAAAGAACATCCTCAAGTACTTGAGTAGAACTAAGGATATGTTTCTTATATACGGAGGTGAAGAAGAGCTAGTCGCTAAGTGTTATGTCGATGCTAGCTTTGACACCGATCCGGATGACTCTAAGTCTCAATCCGTATACTTATTTCTCTTGAACGGAGCAGAAGTTAGTTGGAGGAGTTCCAAACAACCTGTGGTGGCTGGATCAACAACGGAGGCGGAATATGTTGCTGCTTCAGAAGCGGCGCAGGAGGCGGTTTGGATGAAAGAGTTCATTATGGAACTAGGTGTGGTTCCCAGTGCGTTGGATCCAATGGTGATCTATTGTGACAACAATGGAGCCATAGCCAACGCAAAGGAACCAAGGTCTCACAAGAATTCCAAGCATATTAAGCGCCGGTTTCACTTCATCCGCGAGCATGTCAAGGATGGAGATATAAAGATTTGTAAAGTACACACGGACCTAAATGTAGCAGATCCGTTGACTAAAGTTCTCCCTAGGGCAAAACATGATCAACACCAGAACTCCATGGGTGTTAGATTTATCACTATGTGAACTAGATTATTGTCTCTAGTGCAAGTGGGAGACTTAAGGAAATATGCCCTGAGAGGCAATAATAAAGTTGTTATTATATATTCCTTATATATGATAGATGTTTATTTTACATGCTAGAATTGTATTGATCAGGAAACATCAATACATGTGTGTTTAATAAACAAAAAGGGTTCCTAGTTATGCCTCTCTTATAGACTAGCTTGTTGATTAACAAGATGATCAAGGTTTCCTGATCATGGACAGTGGATGTTGTTAATAACAAGGTCACACCATTGGTGGAATGATGTGATGAACATTCATCCGAAGTATAGCATTACGATCAAGTCATTATGTTTATATTGCTATAACATCATACGAAGTAATCTTTATCCTTAGACCATGAGATCATGTTAATTGCTAACACCGGAAGAGTATCTTAATAACATCAAACGTCACACCGTAACAGGGTGACTATAAAGATGGGTTCAGTACTACGAAGGTGTTATGTTGAGGCTCATGGATCAAGAGTGGAATTTGTCAATCCCGATGACGGATACATATACTCTGGGACCTCTCAGTGATATCACACTAAGATAGCTTGCAAGCAAGTGATGTGATCACTAGAATGTTATATCACGGGAAGGAGAAAAGAGTGCATGTCGGTAACAAGATCAAACTAGGTATGGAGATACCGATGATCGAATCTCGGACATGTAATATATCGAGAGACAAAGGGATTTAGTTACAAGCGTTAAAGGTTCTCACGATCACATAAGTCATCGTTGAATGTGTAGGAGTCAGTACGGATCTCCAGGTCCCGCTGCTGATTATTGATCAGAGAAGGGTCTCGATCATGTCTGCATTATTTGCGAACCGTAGGGTGGCACACTTAAGAGTTACCGGACACCATTTTGGAGCACATATGTTTCAGACGAAAGAATTGCAAAGCGCAGGAATTGTTTCAATAGAAACCGGAAATTGTTTCGGGTGAAATTACAGAAAGTGGTTATGCATGTGATATTGAAATATTGCAAGGGGCTATATGTCTATGTTTGTTAATTGAAGTAATTAACAAAATTCTGAATAAATTTAATAAAAGAGTTTTATTAAATTAGAGAGCATTAAATTTGGAGAAATTTAATGCATTTAAAGTGGAGACTTTAAAAGGGAATGTGAAGAGGCATTTTAATGTGGAGGGGTTACCACCACATGAATGGGGGGGTGAGGGGTCACCCCCCCATGCGCCGGCCATGGAGAGAGGGGCACCCCCTCCTCCTATAAAAGGCCACCCATTCCCTCCTTCATCCTTACACCTCTTTGTGAAAGATCTCTCTCCCCCTCTAGAATTATTCCCCCATGGTCTCGGATTAGCGAGATACATGTTCCCGGTGGCATTTTTCTGGAAGGAGTTGCTTCTTTCGCTGGATCGCTAGAGCGAGGAGGTGGAGGTTGTCCGGTGGCTTGAACATGTGTGTGAGTACGGATGTGCTGCTGAGTTGCGGCGCTCGGACTTCCTCACGATCTTGAGATCGGCAAGTGTACGACTACATCAACCACGAGTTCCTACTCGTTAACAAAACTCGTTGTCTTCGAGGGTAAGTTCTTGTTGGATGTATGTCCACCCGTTGCTTTGTACCTAGTAGATAGATCTTGGCGTGTAGTTCACACCGTAGGAAATTTTTTGTTTTCTATGATGCGGACCCAACACTCAAAATAGTGTTTTAGCTTCTTAGCCGACATGTACACACCATATGCCACTTTCTGATAATGCAGATAATTTTTCTTTGATGCGGATAATAACTCGCTTAGGTAATATACTGGCCTCTGCACGGACATACCCTCTTCGTCGCGCTCTACCACAATTACTGCACTTACAACTCGGTTGGTTGCGGCTATATAGAGCAACATTGGCTCCTTTGATAGTGGAGAGGCTAACACTGGTGCAGTGGCTAACATTTTCTTTAATTGGATAAAGGCTTCATTGGCCTGCAGCGTCCGAATGAACTTGTCCGACTTTTTCATGAATTGATAGAGAGGTAGTGCCTTTTCTCCCAACCGACATACAAACCGACTTAACGATGCCAGGCAACCAGTGAACTTCTGGACATCGTTAAGGCACTTCAGCAGTTCCATTCGCTCTATGGCTGGAGACGAGGAATCAGAGTAATTTTCTAGCCGGGACACCGAAGGTACATTTTTCCGGGTTAAGCTTCATCCGGAACCTCCTTAGGTTCGCGAATGTCTGCCTGATATCTTCAATGAGCGTTTTTCTTTCCTTGGTCTTGATAACAACATCATCCACATACACCTGCACATTTTGACCAATTTGGCCGTGCAAACATTTCTGCATACATCTTTGGTACGTTGCCCCTGCATTACGTAAACCAAATGGCATGGTGCGATAGCAATAAGCCCCATACGGGGTGATAAATGCAGTTTTTATTTGATCATCCGGATTCAGGGGTATCTGGTGGAAACCAGAATATGCATCAATGAATGACAACAGTTCACACCCAACAGTTGAATCTATGACCTGATCTATCCTTGGCAGTGGAAATGGATCTTTCGGACACGCCTTATTCAGGTTCATGTAATCTATACACATACGCCAAACCACTGCCACATTCGGATCATCCTTCTTCTTCTCCACCAGCACCGGATTAGATAGCCAATCCGGGTAAAGAACTTCCATGATAAATCCAGCTGCTAGTAACCGAGCTATCTCATCTCCAATGACTTTTCTCCTATCTTCGGTAAAGCGGCGAAGAGGTTGCTTCACCGGCCTTGCTTCGGGTCTCACATTCAAAGAGTGCTCGGCCAACTCCCTCGGAACACCTTGCAAGTCCTGTGTGGACCAAGCAAAAATATCCCGATTCTCATGGAGGAAGTTGACGAGCTCGCTTTCCTATTTATCATTTAACCCGACACCAATTGTTACGGTGTGCTCTGGGAACATATCATCAATAGGCACTTTCTTGGTATCTTTTGTCGCCTGGAATGAAACACTACCATGCGGGTTACTCAGCGCCGGCATATACTGCTGTGTGGACTGAGCCAATGCCACCACTTCCTGTATCTTTCTTTTCTCTTGCGCAATCACGAGTGACTCGGCTAGGTTAGACCCGGCTGACGCACACTCAATGGAACGTCGGAAATCTCCAGCTATGATAATTACTCCATTTGGCCCAGGCAACTTCATCTTCAGATAACTGATGTGGCAACTTGCCATGAACTTGTTCAGTGCTGGTCTACCGAGTAACGCGTGATACGCACTTTCTAAGTTCACCACTTCAAACTCCAAATTCTCAGTTCGGCAGTTATCTCGTGTGCCGAGCAATACGTCAACCCCGACCTTGCCTATGGGCTCACAAGAAATGCCTGGCACAATGCAATGAAAAGTTGTCCTTGTAGCCTGGAGCATGTTCTCCGAGATACCCAATTTGCGCATTATATCCGCATACATGATGTTAATGCTACTGCCATTGTCAATTAGTACCTTTGAGAACCTCACATTGATGTTAGGCCTAATGAATGTCGGATCTAGCACTAGCGCATATGAACCAGGACTTGGCATAAGCTCGGGATGATCTTTGATGCTCCAGGTAATTTCCTGGTCCGACCAAGGCATATACCTCGGCACTGCTGGCATTACCGCATTCACCTCCATGTGTTGGCGCTGCAAGCTCTTTCTATCTGTTTCTTCTGTGGTGAACACACAGTAACTCTGATGATGCTCTCTGTACTCATTCCTCCCCTCGTTTCTGGAGTACCTCTGATCTGGTTGATGCTGGTCTTCCACTTGATGCACCGCATCCCTTCTCTCATGGTTGTCATACCTCGGCGGGGGGGAGGCAACATTAGCTGTTGCGTGTTCGCTTACGAGAGCAATTGCTGCCGGGGTAACTCCTGCCGAGGTTGATAATTCCGAGGTGCCTGAGCATTCCCCGAACCACCTTGTTCTATCTTACGCATCCACTCACACTGTCTTGTTGTATGACCCGCTGGGTTACTCGGATTTGGCGTGTGAAATTTACACGGCTGATCCAGCATTGACTCGTAAGTATACCTCGGACGGTCCTTCTTTTCCTGCCACTGTTTCTTTTGCTCTGGCGTCCAAGTTTTCTTGCCATCGTTTCTCGGTGTCCATTGTTGCCCTCCAGTTTTCTGACGTTGATTGCCCCCTGCTCTGGGTTGATCTTGACTCACAGCAGCAACTTGTTGCGAACTGTACCGGTAATCTGGTCTGTCATCTCTTCTTTTACCCCGGTAGTCATTCCTCCGGGATGACCCGGCTCCATCTCTCTGATAGTACTCCTCATTTGACTCGTTTGACATGAGCCTGGGTTGAGTCGGATCACCCAAAGCATACGAATCAGCAATCCGGATTGTCTCTGCCCATGTAGTTGGCATATCCCTTTGCAATCTTTGCCACAACATGCTTGCATATCTGCACCCTTGTGCAAACCATGCTATGGCTTGTGACTCAATCACACCCTCACATGAGTTTCGCATGGTACACCACCGGGTTAAGAACTCCCGGTCCGTCTCATTCAGTCTCTGCTTGCACATTGCTAGGGTTTGTGGACTATTCGGCCTCTGATACATACTCGAGAAATTGCTGACAAACATTTCCTCAAAATCGATCCAACAGTTGATACTTCCGGGCGGCAAATTGTTTAGCCATACCCTTGCTGGCCCCTCCAACATCTGGGGTACGTATCTCACAGCCCATCTCAAGTTGCCTGTAGCATAGTTAATCAACCAATCCTCCGGCTTTGTGCTGCCATCGTATGTCTTAGTGCCTCTAGGTAGCTGGAAGTTAGGTACCGGAGGTTCCTTCATGATCCGGGGCCCAAAACACGCAGGACCTGGGGGACCTTGACATTCAATCTGTTCCGACCTATACAGCTGATCCAGTTTTAATCTGGCATCGTCAGGCATCAAATCCCAGCTTCCCAATCTTGACCCTATCACATGATAGTCCGGCCTTGGGTATCCTGCGTTCACCATTTCCGAATCACCATCATTATATCGGTCTTGCTCTCGTGGAGCACCTCTCTGTTGCATACCTCGGCTGTCACTTTGCTCTTGCCTTGGTATATTCCGCTGCTGCGGTTGTCCTGCTCCTGCCGAGTTATGCTGTCCGGCATTGCCATTTATAGCATTTCCTTGACCGGCATTGCCTTGGTCGCGGTTACCTCGGCCAGCTTCACCTCGGCTCACACTTCGTCGATCCTCATTTCTCTGCACTTCTTTTCCTTTCCCTGCCCTTGTTGGGTCATACGTGACTATATGTTTGTTCCTCCTGGCCGAGGTTACTACCTCTTCTCTCCTAGGACCACCATGAGGAGACGATGCAGCTCCAGCGGATTTCTCCTGGTTACCCACCGCCAAATGAATGATCTTGGAGGCCCCAGCTCTCTCCGGGTTAGCCCTGAGCAATTCCTCATTTTGCCTGTTCGCGATCCGAACCAACTCATTGACCCTATCTTGCTGTCTCTGACGGGCTTCACCCGTTAGACCCTCTAACTCGGATGCAGCTGCATCTGCTGCTCTAAGGTTTTTCGCTGGGGTACTATACTTTGGCATCCCCACGGATAAACAGTTCTCTGACTCCTCAATCCTAGTATCTCCCTCTTTGTTCATTTCACTCATGAGGTTTCTCCCCTTCACTTTTACAGCATCTACTTTATTTGCGTTTGCGTACTCACACAGTGTCATGTTCAATGACTGCTGAGTCGCGGCTATCTTTTTCGCACCCTCTAGTATTTTTTGCCTAGTTTCCTCTAGCTCGGCATGTGCTTGAGCCGGATCTAAAGCTGCTGCTACTGGGTTTGCCAAGCTATCCATCGCTTGCTGCAGCACATTCTCTGGCCTCTCTAGTGGAGGACCTCTACTTTTCCTCGGTGCCTTAGGTGTTACCTCCGGATCTGGTGCCGGATCCTTGCTTGCACCTGCACCTGGTGCAGCCATCATCACCTCGGCACGGTCTGGGGAGCGAGTAATACACGCCCTGTGAACCACGCTAAGGGGTGGCTCGCCTCCTTCGACGACGTGCCGCGGATGAACGCACGACACATCAACAGCAACGTAGACCTTGTGCACACTGAGCTTGACGAAGAGGCCGTTACACGGAAGAGGATGCTTGCCGAAGCAGCCAGCGTTGTCGCTGACAAAGTCCAGCGCTCCAAAGCGCTGAACGAGCCCGGAGACGATGCGTTCGCCGGTGCCGATGAGGTTTCCCGTCCGGATCTTCACCCCTGCTAGCGTTGCTAGCCCCATGATGGGCGCCAACTGTCGTGGTGGCGTCATGGCAGATGCCATGGATAGGCTAAAGGTGGGGACTAAATGCGCTAGGGGAATCCAGGGAGGGATAGTGTGGTGATTCCACACACAGTAGCTTTGTATTTGATTCACTTCCACAGATTACAAGTGCTCCTTGAGCTGTATTGGGGAGAGGAGGAAGAAGAAACTTTCTTACTCTCACCACTAGCTAGCCCTCAGTAACTTTCTCGTAGAACATAAACCTCTAAAGACCAACCAAGTAAAACTCAACCCTTTCTACATAGGCCCTAGCCCTCCTTATATAGGGGTGGCTAGGTCTCCAATTAGGGCATACGTGGAGGCATATTCCAAGGAATATGCCTCCTCCCAAAATAGTAAGCCGACCGGGTTACTTTAACCCAGCGTCATCCATGTAGAGGCTACGTGAGCCTCTGCGGCGCCCGCGTCATCCGACATAGGCTTCGTCACCTTTGTCGGCCACGCCTCGGTGGTCCTGGCCTCTGTCTGCTTCGCTCATGCTCTGCGTACAGTGGTCACCCTTTGACCAGCGAGATACCTTCCTTCTCTTGTAAGCTTGCTATAACCCGGATTGTACCTAGTCGATCCGGCCATAGCTGTTCCTGCATACAAGTTAGATACATCTCACCGACTTACGATATAAGTCGGCTGAGACCTAGTTAGGTGGACATCCCCTGGTCCAGGTTACCCCGTGATTCGGCCTGGCTTGAGGTGACTCGGCCAGCATCCGCTTTGACCTTGCCGTACCTCGGCTAACTCGGCCTTTATACCCTGGCGTGACCCTACCCGAGGGTATCCCCCCAACAGGGGTCCATAGTTCACTAGTGGTGGCTCTCCTTAAGATAGATGACAGGTTGGGTGAACAAATTACAGCGGGGCAATTGAAAAATATCGAGAAAGCATACAAGCATATACTACTCATCTTGACTCCATTGAGATTTGATTGGGCATTACAACATTATACATAGACCGTAATCCAACTGCATCTATGACTAATAATCCACCTTCAGGTTATCATCCGAACCCCCTCTAGTATTAAGTTGCAAGCAACAGATAATTCCATGTTTTCTCCCTAGTAGCAACAACACATCTAGTACCTTAGAGATTTCTGTCACTTCCCCAGATTACTAGAGGCATGAACCCACTATCGAGCACAAATACTAACTCTTGGAGTTGCTAGCATCTACTTGGCCAAGATAGCTACTAACAACGGAAAGCATGCAAGATCACAAATAACAAAGACATGGTAGAATCAATAATCAATCTGAAATAGCATCTCAATATCCATCGGATCCCCCCAAACACAACATGTAGGATTACAAATTGATGATCTTGATCATGAACGGAGCTCACAAGATCTATACATGGTAGCACAAAGGAGAAGAACCAACCATCTAGCTACTACATGGACCCGTAGTCCAAGGATGAACTACTCACGCATCACACCGGAGGCTTGCATGGTGATGAAGAAGGCCTCCAGGGCGAATTCTCCCCTCCGGCAGGGTGCCGGAAAGAGCTTTAGATCTCTCTCGATCTAGGGATGGAGATGACGGTGGCTACAGACTCTTTCATGGAATTTTGATCGGGTACTTAGGGTTTCTGTATCGAAGGCGATATATAGGCGAAAGGGGAGGCCGAGGGGTGCCCTAGGCGGCCAGACCACCCCCTGGCGTGGGCTAGGCCTGGCCAGGTGATGTGGGTGGCCCCTGGCCCCTCTCCATCTCGTATTCTGGCTCCGTGTCCCCCTCGGTGAAAACTGACTTTGGCTTTTGTCCCGTCCAATTTCGAGAATATTCATTTTTTGACTTTCCTAGAACCAAAAACAGCAGAAAACAGGCAACTAGCACTGTGGCATCTTGTTAATAGGTTAGTCCAAGAAAGTGTATAAAAATTACTCCAAAGTGTGGACAAAACATAAGAAAGTAGATAAAACCAAGCATGGAACATCAAAAATTATGGATACGTTAGCAACGTATCAGTGGACCGCGCCCGTACCAGTGGTTGTTAAGCCTTCAGGCGCCTAGGTACAGCATCCTAATTACTTGGTCGTGTGTACTTCCTCAAAAATTTTCATTATGACTCCTTATTTCGCATTAAAAGTCATGATTTCCTACACAACATAAATCAAAGAAGAGATTTGCATATCTTTGCAATTATTAGTCATTAGTGGCAAAAGTTGAGAGTTTCTTTGGCAACTGCTTGACCAAAAACAATGTTTAAACGCATCGGAAGATGGCAAAAATCGGAGCCATCTACTCCTGTTCTCCTTCATCCAACTAGGATGCGGAAGTAGACCCTCAGGAACAGGGATCCATCAGTGCGATGGCGTGCCAATGGTGTCGTCTCCCACGTGTGTAGTTATTCTTGGAACCATACTCGCAAGATTCAACAGAGAAAAGAGAGAGAAGAAATTCCCTAAAGAAAATCCCCTTTTTTGTTGTGTTCTTTTCCCACCAATATAGACCTTCTTATATAGGGGAAATGGGAGGATTCCCTTATCTAAAGTCTCAGGGTACGACAAAAGAAAAGAGGGAGGGGAGTCAGACGGTCGGGTGAGGCGGTGCGGCCGGGTGGGCCCCGCGCCAGCCCCACACACCCGAAGCCCAAGTAGCCTACGCGGTTGTGGCTGTCCAGGTGGGCCTTGGTCACGGCCCACCAGCATGCCACCTGCCCCCACCCGTATAGCCCGCCTGCGCTAACTCAGGTGGGCCGGCTTGGCCTGCCTGCTAGCCCACCAACGCCCGTGGGCCGGCTTTGTCGGTAGGGCCTAGCTATGGTGGCGGCTGTGGCTGCCCTTTGCGGTGGCTTCCCTCTAGGCCATTTCCTCTAAGGATTTGGCCTAGTAGAGGAAGTTACCCCATTAATATTAATTTTAAATATTTATTCAATATATTAAATCACAATTAATATATAATACCTATTATAAAATCTCTATTAATCTAAAACACCTTTCGGCTTTTTCTTTGAATAACTTTAGATCCACTTCGGAACTATTTCGGCAATATTTTCTCTCACAGAACGATTCTGATTCTCTTTCTCATCTATGATCCGTTCACTTCCATAACAATCTCAGAACACCGTAAGACCCTTAAGTGTGTTACCCTACGGTTCGTGAATGACATAGACATGATCGAGATCTCTCTCCGATCAATGATCAATAGAGGGACCGGGATGTCCATAATGACCCCCGTGCATTCAACGAAACTCTGCCATTCTGAACCATAAACTTGGTGTCCATATCCTTTTGTTTATTTGAAACATGACTTTCCCGAGATTTAATATTTGGTATGAACGTACCAATCTCGTTACAAACAAGTCTACTTAACTTGCTATCATGATATTGTATCCCCTGAACTAGTCAATGGTTACAACATATTGGATACAATCTCACCGAGTGGGCCTAGTGTATCTTCCTGTCACGTAGGTGAACAAATCCCGATCTTGATGCATATGTCTCAACTGTTCCTCTAGAATATCCAATACACACTTTTATTGTCACCCAGTTACGGCCATGATGTTTGGTAGGATCAAAGAAGCCGCAAGAGACAATGATTAGTTAGATCTCATGATCTAAGGAGAAGGTCACTTAGTTTCTAACTATCGCAATGATAAACCATGTGACTTGATCACATTGAAACACAAATATGGGTAATGTCCATCACATCATTCTCCAATGACATGACTCCCTTGTCAACTGGCATAAATGCTCCATGATCAGGAAACCTTAATCATCAGTTTCCCAATGAACTAGTTGAATAGAGGCTAATAGGGACTTGGTTTTGTTTACAGACCACACTTGTATCAATGTTTCCTCTTGATATAGTTATAGCATAGTATGAAGCTATTATGAACTAATTCGAGATATGATAATAAACCTATTTATTATTTGCCTCTAGGGCATATCTCCTTCAGTATGTATCAAGATCGGGATCTATTCTCCTGCGTTACGGGAAGATACACTAGGCCCACTCGGTGAGATTATATCCATAAGCTATGTAGCATGTGATTAGGTCATGAGGATGGAATATCATGGGAACAAGTAAAGCAGTACTTGTCGGTAATGAGATTGAACAAGGTATCATGATACCTATGATCAGATCTCGAACAAGTTAGGTATTGAAGTAACAACGGGAATTGTACTTGACATTTATGGTTCAAACGACATTGAAATCGTGGAATGCATAGGGTTCATTATAGGCATCCCGGTCCCGGTATTGATCATTGATCTGAGAGTAAGCTCGATCATGTCAGTGATGTTCTTGAACCGTAGGGTAACACACTTAAGGGTTTTATGACGCTTAGAGATCATTTTGGAATTGATGAAATCACAGGAAGAAAGAGATAGAAGCAGAAGTGTTTCGTGAGAGATTTGGAATCATTCTAGGAGAATTCGAAGGAGATCGGAGTGAACTGAAAGATGTTTCGGATCAAAAAGGATTTTATGTATTTTATATTAATTTTTGGAATTAATAATAAAATAAATATGTGAATTAAATTTTATTGGGTAAACTTCCCTAATGGGTCAAGTCCCTGGAGGGAACAAGGCCCAAGAGGCAAGCCTCCATGGGGCAGCCGCTGCCACCTTGCTGGGTGCACGGAGTGGGCCCACCCGGCAGCCGACCCATCCTTGGGCCGTGCATGGGGCCTACCCCTTCCTAGTCGGTCAGCCTCCTCCCTTAGGCATGGGAGCCTCCACCTCCCCCTCCATTTAGTCCCACCCCGGGACTTTAATTGTTGGGGTAGCCTCCTTTCCCCTATATAAGAAGGGATTTCTATTTAATGCCATTAGTTTGTTGGTTGTACTCAGTTTTCCCCAGCCGCTTAGGTTTTCCTCACTTTTCCCCTCCCTCTATTCTGAAACCCTCATAGGCGCTCGGACGGGGGATGTCGTCAGGTCAAAGGCTTGACCATTACATGTTGATCGATGGGATCATGTTGGGGCGGGTCGTGCGTTGAGTGTTACATTACGTCGCCTCGACCGTTACATGCTGATAGGTGGGGCCAGGATACATAGTGGACAAGTCATCCATCTCTCGCTGATTATGGGGGACGTGGTGTGGGACCATGTGGGGCGTGTTTTGTGGTTATGTGCGACTTGTTGCCTAAATTGGAAGTTTTATTTTTTTGTTATTTATGATTGGCCTTTTTAAGAGCGTCATTTCCCCTCTCTCTCGCTAACAGTTGTGTTTTTTGCCCAAAAAGGTAGCAAATCTAGAGCAGCTTCTCTCTTTATTCATTGTTCCTTTTGGCTCTCGTTTTTCCCCAATCTGGTAGCAAATCTAGAGCAGAAAATCTAACCAGCACCATAAATAAATTCAATAAACAGAGCAGATGTAGATAAAGCAGCTCATATAGGTTATATAGTACGGTACTTAACGAGGTTCGACAATTAGGCTGCTCAGCAACAGCGGACAAGTTCAACACAGATAAAACAAAATAAGCTGCTTTACAACAGCAACAGCACAAGATCAGTGGCCCCTCATGGCCTCCGCCTCCTCCCTCTGGCGCCTCCTCCACTTCTTGCTGCCCAATCCCTTGACCTTGGGCGCCTTGGGCTTGATCAGGGGCATGTGACCCTCCTCGACAGCCACCTTCTGGAGGTTGTGAAGGTGAAGGCCGAGTGCCTAGTGCTTGGCTCTAAAGCCATGGACGTTCACGGACTCGCCGCAGGTCCTCACATCCTTGGCATGCTTCACGAGGGATTTGAAGTACGTGGCGCGGAGCCTCCTGATGGTGTAGAAGGGGCACGTGTAGACGTCGTTGGCGAAGAAGTTGTTTTACTTACTGGACTTCAGCCTCCTCAGCACATGACGAGTCTTGGTGTCCTTGGACTCATCGTCTCTGCAGACGTCGCTGCTATCCTCCTGTTGGAAAAAACAGTAGAGTGCAATAAGGACATGATTGAGATACTTTGATTATCGGGATTGATTATTTGCATAAATTAACCGATTGAGATCCCCTGATTATTCCCCAAATCTCAAACCAAATTGAATACTTATCCCAACTACGAACAAGGGGGTTCAAATATGAATAGGGGGATTCATCGAAATACGAGATCTAACACAAGAGGATTAGCTACTGTAAAAATACGAACAACCAAACCCTAATAACATACGATCTAACATCCAACGATGGGAACAGGGAAGGGGAGAAAACCCTGGTTACCTCCAACCATGGGTCGGTGATGCTGGTGTCATAGGGGTTCTCCGGCCTTATGTAATCAACCTCCTCGTAGGGGTCCCAGTCGAGTGGGATCTGCCCGAGACCAGCGGGGACCTCCTCGCTGGCGGCTACGACAGATGCGGGGACGGGGACGGTGGTTGCCTTTGATGCCTAGACGGGGGCCTGTACGGGGATGGGGACTCCTCACCGGCGGCCCTGGAGGCGCCGATGCCACCACGCCATTCTTCTCCATCACCGGTGTGGTTGGGGTTTTCTTGGGGGTTTGGAGAAGGTGATGGGACAGTGGAGACGGTTGAGTGAGCGAGTGAGTGATGAGTGAGAGTTAGGAGGCCTCTATTAAAGGAGAAGGGAAGCGACGTTTCGTTGCACCACTGTCCACCGCGTAACTGCATACACTACTGCACCATGCACGGCCACATGAGTCCGCTACCGCCCCGTGCACCACACACGTGTACCGTGAGTCACGTGTTTTCCCTCGTGTCTAACCCTGGCGACTTAGTTCTCCTCAGTTTTGCCCTCGAGTGTAACACTGGCAGTTTGATTGTACTCAGTTTTGCCCTCTAGTACTAACACTGCCGTGTGCAATATACTTAGTTTTACCCTCTGGTGGCTGGTCAATAGAGAGTCAACGAATGGGTTTTAGCTAGCTAATTGAGTCATTTTATGCACAACAAATTCAAAAAGATCAAAACATAGTGGCATCTACCCAGAGAGTCTTATTATGTGACCCGCCACTATAATAAATGTATATAAATCAAGTTTTAACCTAAATCACCACTTCTCAAATCACCTACTATCTATGAAGGTTCATGGCTTTCTACTCAAGCCTCTTCCCAAAACATCCCTCCCTAAAACATAGTCTGTCTGAATAAGGCAATAATTGTCAAACTGGTGTATATTTGAATTGCAAATAGTTTGATGTATGCCAAGATGTATTTTATTGTATAAAAGACGTATTTTCCATTTTTCAAATCTTTTTCTATTTTCTATTTGAATCACTTTGTCCTTGGTTTTTAAGTTCTACTAAGTTTTTCCCTTGGTTCTTAAGTTCTACTAAGTTTTTCCCTCTCTTAGTATCAATCTCTCGCACCTGTGCTCATCTTCACTACTACGCTATGATTGGTTGAGACAGTTGTCATGCGGATCGTGCCCACCAACCGTTGATCCTCTGTGATCTAGCGGATAGGATAACCCCTATATTTGTCGGGGGCACCCCTCTATCCATGCAAAATAACGAGTTTTCCACCAATACTTTAACTCTATAAATAAATGAACTTGAATATAATTTGAAGGGAACATGTTCAAAGGTGTATAATTTGTGCATTACATTCCACTCTATGAAAATGATAATCTCTCAAGATTTTCTTAACACAATATTATCACGTATTAAGTGTGATTTCAAAGAGTTCAAAATTTGTATATAATTTTTGTATATGCAAGTTTATACATTACATTCCGCTCTATGAAAATGGGGAGAGAAAATGATAATCTCTCAAAATTTTGCTAGCACATCATTACCTCGTTATTAAGTGTGATTTCACAGTGTTCAAAGGTTTAAAATTTTCATATATGCAAGTTTATGCATTATATTTCACTCCATGGAAATAATAAATGATCAGGATTTTATTAACACAATATTACCATGACCTAAGTGTGAGTTCAAAGAGTCCAAAGGTGTATAATTTTCGTATATGCCAGTTTATGCATTATATTCCACTATATGAAAATGATAATCTCTCAAGATTTTCTTAGCACAACATTATCACGTATTAAGTGCGATTTTAAAGAGTTCAAAGGTGTATAATTTTCGTATATGCAAATTTATGCATTACATTCCACTCTATGAAAATAATAAACTCTTAAGATTTTCTTAGCACAATATTATCACGTATTAAGTGCGATTTCAAAGAGCTCAAAGGTGTATAAACTTCGTATATGCAAGTTTATGCATTACATTCCACTCTATGAAAATGGGGGAGAAAATAATAATCTCTCAAAATTTTGTTAGCACATCATTATCACGTATTATGTGCGATTTAAAAGTATTCAAAGGTTTATAATTTTCGCATATGCAAGTTTGTGCATTACATTCCACTCTATGAAAATGATAATCTCTCAAGATTTTCTTAGAACGACATTATCACGTATTAAGTGCGATTTCAAAGAGTTCAAAGGTGTATAATTTTCGTATACGCAAGTTTATGCATTATATTTCACTCTATGGAAATGATAAATGATCAGGATTTTATTAGCACAACATTATCATGTTCTAAGGGTGATTTAGAAGAGTTCAAAGGTGTATAATTTTCGTATATGCATTACATTTCACTATATGACAATGAAGCTAGACAAAGGGCACGGGCGTGGGGCTGGCTCGGGGTCCCATCTTGCAACGTCAACCTGGGTAAGCTGTGGGTCCGACACTCACGTGGATAAGCTGTGGGTCCGATGCTGATCTGGCTAAGTTGAGAGAGGTGTCCACTACGGGAACCGACTGAATGCGGCCCCACTTATCAGCATGTAACGGCAAGGGTACACTACGGGACCCGATAGAATGTGGTCCTACTCATCAGCACGTAACGGCGAGGGTCCACTACGGTCCCAACTAAACGCGGCCCACTTGTCAGCATGTAACAGTAAGGCTGACGGGCGGCGAGTTTCAGACCATGTGAGAGTTTCGTACAAGGAGATGGGCAAAAGTGGGGAAAAACTAAGCGGCTGGGGAAAACTGAGTATAACTAACGAACCGAGGGTACAAAAATAGAAATCCCATATAAGAATGTCTATCTGGGAGAGAAAAGGACACACCATAATATTTAAGGCAATTTCCTTAGGGATTTTCTCTCACTCTTTTCTCTTGCGACTGTGGCCCCAAGTAAGGGATGCATGAGTAGGAGACAGTTTCGCTACGGCACACCATTGTGCTGTGGTGATTCCGGCCAGAAGATCTACTTCCACATCCCAGCTGAACCAAGGAGAACGAGAGTCGTTGTCAAACACCGTACGCGTGCGACACCTCGGAGGTGCTGCCACTTGTGGCATCAGGATCGTCGTGCAAGGACCAGGGGTGACTTGTGAGGAGCTTCGCGACCATGAGGTTGATGCGAGTATGATTACATCATCCACGTTACGTATGAATGTTAAGCGCTTTCATTCTACAAGGGTATGTTACCAAAGTCTCTCTCTGTTACATCATTACTCCTAGATAGATCTTGGGCATATTGGTGTTACGCTAGTTAGGAAACTTTTTGTTTTCTGCTGTGAACCCCTTCGAACATCATAGCACATGAGTGGTCCCATAGTGTATCTCTCCATCATCACGAGCACCATGTGAATAATTGGCGTACCATCCAGTAAGATAAAATACCGAATTTATGATTACTATTGTTCAGAGCAACGTCTGAAGAATCCTACGATGTCCATATTGTACCCAAGTTCACATGTGTTTCGCGGTCAAATGAATTTCAGTAAAGGCAATACATTGTTTATGAGAAACTACCGATAACAAATACTGATGATGCGTTTCACGGTATATCACGTTGGGTATATCCATCATAGTTGTTCTCCTAACAACCCCGATCTTATATATCATTGAAAACTCCACAACATATTGTTGTTTTTCCCATAGTCAGGAAACCTAAACTATCGTTGATACATGAATTAGTCTTAGAGGCAAAACTAGGCATATCTTATTGGTATTTATTATTCCACACATGTATTAGGATCTCCTACAAATACACATTATCCGGATCTAATACAATTATACCATAGAACAATAAACTTAATTATGAAATAGAAAATATGAATAATAATATATTTGTTATTGCTTCTAGGACATATTTCCATTACAACACTCCCTAGGGGTTGCCACAACCCCCTTTATATAGAGAGGGTTTGGAGCTCTCTCTCTCTCACTCCTCACACACTACACCATCCCATCTCTGTCTATCCTCCCACTATTCCACCTCTTGGGCTCCGTCTTGGTGAAGCCCTTCCCAATATTTTTCTCCATCACCACGCCATCGTGTTGTTGGAGATTCTTGTGGATCACTGGATCAAGGGAACGGAGGTTGTCGTCGAGCCATACGTGTGATCAAGTACGAAAGGATTGCGGTGCTCATCTTCGCGATATTGAGATTGGCAAGTGTCCGTCCATATCATCCACGATTTTAGATCTTGTTCAAACTTTCATTATTTGAGGGTGAGTTTTCTAAATTATGGTCTACCTGTTACATGCATCTTCTAGATTAGATTTTGGCACCTTTGTTGTTCATACCGTAGGAAATTTTTGTTTTCTACGCTGTGAACCCTTCAGTATCATGTGGCTATTATGTTTGTGCACATATGGCTAGATTCCTGCGATGCTCAGGCGACCAGAATCCCAGTAAATCCGTGAAATCTACAATACTGAAGCTATACCATAGTCTTACCCCAAACCCTATTGAAAACAAGGTCATGATTTCTTCATTCTTCAACAAACACGTCTCCCCCTTCCATGTGCCACGGTCGTCAAGGACTTCATGGGTAACAAGTAGAAGGCTTACTTGTTTATTGTCTACATATATATTGCCCGTTGAATTCATAAATACCGTCTGATGTCTATGTATTCATATAGTGTCTAATTATGTTTAAAGTGAACAAGTGATAGTGGACTTCTTATAATGTTATGATCTATTTGGGTAAATCAATATGTGTCTACTTGTTATAATGCTGCAAGGATTTAAATATGGCATATTTTGATTCTAATGATGCAGAGATTTAAATCTTTAGCAAATTTTAAATCTAATGTTGGTTAAGCATTCCCACACGAATAAAACAAACTAAATGCACGCGATATTTCAAAGTACTCACAATTAGGCGAGTATAACCATTTGTCGTGACGTCCAAAACGGTGCATAGTTTGACAAAAATAAACTATGGCCGATAACACGTAACACACACGATTAATCGTGCCAACCCGTGGGGAAAGCTTATCACTTTCGCATACGATTGTTGTTCAAAAGCCATTTTCCCGATCGCACATGGGGTTCAAGATTGGTATGCACAGTAGAGACGCATCACATACCCATGGATAGCGACGGTTTGTAACATCGTGTGTGAAGGGCCATTTTCACCAGCGCGAAGATCCGATCTATACTAGTACTACCCACCTAAACCCTCCCCATTGACATCCTTTCGATCTTGAATACCACATTTTACGATAATGAGCATTTTATTACTTAAAATTTTAAGTATTGCACATGGACTCTGCATATCTAGGATGCACACAGCCGAAACCATAGTCTAGAAAACAAAATAGCAGCTAAAGGTAGATTAGAAGTGAGTCTATGAAACACCTAAACTGGAGGAGGACAAATCCTAAGATCATGCTGCCGTCCATGTAGGGTAGAAGTATCCCTCGCTGTGTCTGCCAGTCGAGTATAGACTTACGTAAATAGGTCTCTCTTCTCCACATGTTGTAGAGACGATCATAAACCGAGCGTACATGTGCACCAATAATTAACCTTCATTGAGAAGAACACTTGTTATTAAAAACCTTATCATTCCTACATAGCCATAACGACCTAATAATGGTAAGTGCTCCCATCCTAAGAAGACTTCTAAACTTGTCGTCAATCCCATGTAACTAGTTGCCAAATATGTTAGCAACACTACATGGGGGATATAACCCAGAAGCAACTTGGATGATCGACTATATAGAATGAGACAACTTGCATTGAAATAACAAGTGTTTTATTGTCTCAACGTGATAAAAAAACATATTGTGCACCTCCATGCCAATTCCTCTTAATAAGGTTATCTTTAGTAAGAATGGCTCCACGACGAAAATACCACTCAAATGTTTAATTTTTCTGTGGTATCTTCATCTTCCAAAACTTCTTATTATCATCAACTGGCACATCAGATTGTACCAGCTCCCTATTCATGGATTCCATTAAGAAATTACCACTCTCATTTAGATTCCGGCGAAATTCATCAACCCCCGGAGATAATTGTACCGTGGATAACCGTTGTAGCAAACCATTCCATGATACAAGTCTGGGGCTGATTAAATCTCTTCTGAACATCATGGACGGAAGAAAGGACACTAGAACTTTGGTAATAGTATCACCCTTGTGACGTACAATGTTGTATAGGGCTAGATATTAATCCCGGAGTGTAGCACTTCCTAGCCACCTATCCTCATAGAATCTAATCTTCGATCCATCATTGATGGAGAAGGAACCATAGCGGAAGAAGTGTTTCTTCGTAGCCATTAGACCAGCCCAAAAGTGTGCGTTGCCCAGTTTCCAATATACCTAGGACACTACTTTTGATCCAGTATCTTTTCTCCTTAGAATGGATTGCCATACACCATCTTCCGATAGTAGCTTAAAAAGCCATTTGTCAAAACATGCAGTATTCTTGACTTCCAAGTCATGAATCCCTAGTCTCCTTGGTCCTTTGTACGGCAAACTATATTCCATTTAGCCAGTCGTATTTTTTTCTCGCTATCTTCTTGCCAAAAGAATCTTGATCGGTAATCCAATCCATGTAAGACTTCTTTGGGAAATTGGAAGAATGATATCATATACAGTACCATATTACTCCCTCTGTTTAGAAATATAAGACATTTTAGCTTTGTGCAATGAATGTATCTAGATATTTTTTAGTGTGTAGGTTCACTCCAAACCTCTACACTAAAACACGTCTAGATACATTCGATTCACAAAGCTAAAATGTCTTATATTTCTGAACGGGGGCAGTACTTAGTACTGAGTTTATGAGAACCAACCTCCCCATCTTCGTTGTCTCTCCTCAACGTGTTTCTGTTGGGAATATGCCCTAGAGGCAATCATGTATAATGTTATTCCCAATGTATTCATAAGCATATGGTCCATGTATGAAATGTTGATATGTATCATCGAATATGTGATTTGATTGTGGAACTATATATTCATGTTGTTCATACTAATTGTCCTTGGTCATTGAGGTTGTGCTGGACACACAACTTAGACCAATGTGAAAGTCGGCAGATAACTAGGTTCCACTTGTCATGGGCATGGAGATGCTATTCCGACTTACACGGATTTGGCTAAAGAGTTTAGTGAGTCGGACTGAC
Organism: Avena sativa; assembly: GCA_916181665.1. Classification (NCBI taxonomy): domain Eukaryota; kingdom Viridiplantae; phylum Streptophyta; class Magnoliopsida; order Poales; family Poaceae; genus Avena; species Avena sativa. The sequence goes on from OV702289.1 coordinate 695,331,049, forward strand.
CCATATTGAGACGCAACGAACAAGTCGTCATTTGCATGTCTCAATCAATGTAATCCTTAGACCTGAGGTTATTGCACAATCCGAGTTGAGGATCACCGACTTAGGTTCTGTCAAACGTTGTTCCATCACTGGGCAGTTATAAAGGCGGAGTTCGGGTCGACTGAGAATCAAGCTGCGTGATGTGAATAACTGAGATGGGATTTTGCCCCTCCGTCTGGAGAGATATTCTCTGGACCCTCTCGGAAGATATGATTCGGAAAGCATGGACATGCGTGAGTCGGTTAAGCGTTAACTGAGGCAACCGACTAAGAGTTAGTCGGATGAATCACTTATCTCGGATCGAGAAAGAGAGTCGGACTATTCAAGGGATGACGATCATTCGCCTATAGTCCGACAAGGTATATCATGAGGCAAAAGGGACTCAGACGAAAGTCGCATTGGAAGGTATGTCGTCATGACTCTTCGGTACTTGGGAGTTGGCACGTTCTGCTAGGAGCCGCTACCAACTGATCGGTCACGAGTGAGACTCGGATCGTGTCTGGGTCACCATGAGCCTGTCGGGTCACACACTTAAGAGCGGGAGCATATTTGGGTTGGACCCAAAAAGGAAACGGACAGAGTCAGTGAGTTGGACTCGCAGTGACTAATATAGGCCTTTTAGTGAATGGACCACAAGTGAGTGGAGCCCACTTTCACTCCCTATATAAGTTGGGGAGCAGGTGCTTAGAGCACACGGTTAGGTCACTCCATGTGTTGGAAACCCTAGCTCCAGTCCAGTCCTGTCCTGTCGCCGCCGTACCGGACCTAGCAGTCCATCGCCGGCGCTCCTCCTCGTACGTGTGGATACTGGCGGAGGTGTTGTACGTTCAACACTTCGACGATCGTGAATCGGAATGGATCGTGAGGACTGCACTGCATCAAGCGACGTGCTTCATCGATTCCACAACCGTGCGTCTAGTGGTAATTCTCATGGCCTACTACCTCAGCTAGATCTTGGGATCACCACGTAGGAAAAGGTTTTGTTTTTCTCTGCGTGGCCTAACAGTGGTATCAGAGCATTAGCTTCTGGTTTTAGGCTCGAGATCATGCATATGTGATATGCGGTTGGCGTTAGATTGGATCTAATTGCAGTTTTGGTGGTCGATCTATAAGATAGATCGGTTTTGTACAAAGTTGATTGGATCAACTGTACTCGGGGGAATGGATGATCTGGTTTCTGTGATCTAACTGCTAAGGTCGTGGAACGACATACCCCTACCGGTCGGCTTCTGCCATCGGGGTAGACTGTGACACGTAAACCCGGATGCGGTGATCGAAGATCAAAGAGTTTGGTTGAATCGGAGTCCGGATCGGATTTGGGTAAAATTGTTTTATCCGACGATGAAATCCATGTCCGGAATGCAGATGAGATCTGCGTTTTTCGGAAAAATCGTAGCGCCTTAGATCGGGACTACCGGCTTCGCCCTGTCGTAGTGCCTTAGATGTCGTTGCAAGTTTCACAACGCCGGTAGATATCGTATCTATGCATAACTTGTTTTTGCAGGATGATGTTGTGAATGGTATGGCTTATGTGCATGTGATGTGTGTAATCCATACGTGATCTGCGTATCACGGTTTTTGTCAGCCGGCTCGAGCCTAGGTGCTGTCATTTTATTGTATAATGACCTGCGTGTCGGATTCTCTATGTAATTTACTTTACAAGCTAGTGTAGCTATTTGGAGAACCCGGATGGCATGCAAGTCAATGTACAAGTCGGCTACATGGAGTAATACGGCACGTGACAAGAGTTGACACGAGTCGGATTACAGGTTTTGTGGAGATGGAGATCGCCATGAAGAGAGCCATACCATTTCACATTATAATTGCTTTATTTTGTGTTATTGTTATGTCTCTGTTTTACCTCTATTAGATAGTTGGTAGAAAGTAATCCCTCAAAGAAGGTCTACTCGGTTTCCCCGCCAGTGCTGCACCATCACAAGTCGGACATTCGGACATTTTTGGTAGTGGGCTCATAAAATTGAGGTTCTATCAATTCTTTCCGACTAGGTGGGTTCGAGTCGAACTCTTACAGCGGAAGCACTTGGTAATCTAGACGGGTCTATCACAACGGTTGTGGGACTCGGGGAAAAGTCGGATGGGAGCCAGGGCATGTGATGCCACCCATCCAACAGGAGTCGTATGAGATACGATTGGCAAGGAGTTGTCTACCTAGATCACTTGACGGCTAGCGGTGATGCTAAAGCTCACTAGTCGACTTGCTTATTTAGGGTCCTGAATCACTAAGTAACCATCGGGGGGGTGTTGGTTCTAGTGGGAGCATAAGTATTAAAGTGTTTAATATGCTTGCTCTTTTATGGATACATGTCTTAAGTGTTTTGCATATTTTCTGTTGTAGATCAATGGCACCTAGCAGTCTCCCTCAGATTTCCAGTTTTGCTTTGAGAACCATCTTAGAGAAAGATAAGCTAAATGGAACTAACTTCACCAACTGGTATCGTAATCTGAGAATTGTTCTCAAGCAATAAAAGAGGGACCATGTCCTAGACAACCCACTTCCAGATGAGCCGAATGAGAATGCGACTGTCGCAGCCACCAACGCCTATCGTCAGAGTTGTGATGAATCCACGGAGATTAGCTATCTTATGCTTGCTCACATGGAACCGGACTTGCAGTAGCAGTTCGAGAATGTTGAGGCCTACGATATGATCGAAAGCCTCAAAAGTATGTTCCAGGCTCAGGCAAAGACTGAGAGGTATCAAGTCTCTCAGGCTTTGTTGAGCTGCAAGCTTAAGGATGGTGATCCACTGAGTCCGCATGTGATCAAGATGGTTGGTTACGTGCAGTCTCTGGAAAGGCTGGGCTACCCCATTAGCGAAGAGTTCGCTACGGACATAATTCTGAACTCTCTTCCTAGTGCGTATGGTCAGTTCATATCAAACTACCACATGCATGGTATGGATAAGAAGCTCACTGAATTACATGGGATGCTCAAGCAGGCTGAGGCGGATCTCAAGAAAGGTGCCAGTCAAGTGTTGATGGTACAGATAAGGCTAAGTTCAAGAAGATTTCTTGGACTAAGAAGAAGAAGGCTAAGTCGGGAGGTAAGGCTGAGGACCCGGTCCAAAGCGCTTCCTCAGGGACCAAGCCATCTCCTGCAGCTGGATCCACTTTCTTCTACTGCAAGGCGGATGGCCACTGGAAGAGGAATTGTAGCAAGTATCTGGCTGATAAAGCCAAGAGTGAAGGTGTGACTTCCGGCTCAGGTATGCTTGTTTGCAATGTTATAGACATTTATCTTGCTGACGCACCTGGTAGTTCTTGGGTATATGATACCGGATCAGTTATTCACATCTGCAACTTGTTGCAGGGACTGGTAAGAACTAGGAGCGTGGCGAGAGGCGAGGTTGACATTCGAGTCGGCAACAAAGCGAGAGTCGCTGCGTTGGAAGTCGACACAATGCAACTTCATTTACCTTCCGGATTCTTAATGGAGCTGAGTAATTGTTATTATGTTCCAGTGCTTTGTCGAAACATTATTTCTGCCTCATGTTTGATGAGACAAGGCTATGAGTTGAATATTAAGAATAATGGGTGTTCTTTATATTTGAATGATATGTTTCACAGCTTTGCACCCGTCCAGGACGGGTTATTTATTTTGAATCTTGATAGTGAATCTGTCTATAACATAAATGTGAAAAGGTTAAAACGAAATGATCTGAATATGACTTAATTTTGGCATTGTTGGCTTGGTCATATAAGTTGGAAACGCATGAAGAAGCTCCATGATTATGGACTCCTAACTTTGTTCGACTTGGAGTCGTTCGAGACATGTGAATCCCGCCTACTCGGCAAGATGACCAAGACACCTTTTGCAAAGAGTTGTGAAAGGGCGTCCGACTTATTGGGACTAGTACATGGTGATGTATGTGGCCCAATGAGCACGACAGCTAGAGGTGGTTATGAGTACTTCATTACCTTCACTAATGATTTGAGTAGATATGGATCTACTTGATGAAACATAAGTCGGAAGCCTTTGAAAAGTTCAAGGAATTCCAGAATGAGGTACAAAATCAACTTGGCAAGAAAATAAAGTTTCTTCAGTCGGACCGAGGAGGCGAGTACATGAGCCATGAGTTTGATGACCATCTGAAGAGTTGTGGAATAGTTCCCCAGCTCACTCCTCCAGGAACACCGTAGAGAAACGGTGTATCAGAAAGGAGGAATCGGACCTTGTTGGACATGGTACGATCAATGATGAGTCGGACAGATCTGCCTTTATCATTTTGGGGTTATTGTCTAGAAACTGCAGCGTTCACACTAAACAGAGTACCATCAAAGTCGGTAGAGAAGACACTGCATGAGATGTGGACTGGCAAGAAGCCGAGTTTGTCTTTTCTTAAGATTTGGGGTTGTGAAGCTTTTGTCAAGCGACTTCAGTCGGACAAGCTTACAGCTAAGTCGGATAAGTGTATTTTCATAGGATATCCGAGGGAAACCTTGGGTTACTATTTCTACAACCGAGAAGAGGGCAAAGTGTTTGTCGCTCGGAACAATGTCTTCCTTGAGAAAGAGTTTCTCAGTCGGGGAGTCAGTGGGAGCACGGTGCAACTCAAAGAAATTCAAGAGGTACCGGCCACTAGCGAGTCGGCAAATGCCTTGGAGGTTGAGCCGGTCGTGGTACCTGAGCCGGAAACAGCACCGACACTGCGAAGATCGGCTAGATTGCAAAGTGTTCGTGATGTGTTACTGTTAGACAGTGATGAGCCGACAACTTATTCGGAAGCGATGGTGGGTTCTAATTCCGAGTCATGGCTTAGAGCCATGAGATCCGAGTTAACGTCCATGGATGAAAATCAAGTTTGGAACTTGGTTGATCTGCCAGACGGTGCAAGACCCGTCGAGTGCAAATGGGTCTTCAAGAAGAAAACTGATATGGATGGAAATGTTTCTATCTATAAAGCACGGCTTGTCGCGAAGGGGTTCCGACAAGTTCAAGGAGTTGACTACGATGAGACTTTCTCTCCCGTGGCGATGCTTAAATCAGTTCGGATCATGTTAGCTATAGCAGCCTATTTCGACTATGAGATATGGCAGATGGATGTCAAGACGGCTTTCCTTAATGGAAATTTAACCGAGGATGTGTATATGATACAGCCCAAGGGTTTTGTCGATCCGGCTAATGCTGACAAGGTATGCAAACTTCGGAAATCCATTTATGGGTTGAAGCAAGCATCTCGGAGTTGAAACATTCGTTTTGATGAGGTAGTCAAATCGTTTGGCTTCATCAAGAGTGATCATGATTCTTGTTTATACAAGAAGTTTAGTGGGAGCAAAGTAAACTTTCTGATCTTATATGTGGATGATATATTACTTATTGGAAATGATGTCCAGATGTTGCAAGGGACCAAGGAATCATTGGAAAAGAGTTTTTCGATGAAAGACTTAGGTGAGGTGACTTACATACTAGGAATCCGGATCTATAGAGACAGATCAAGGCGGCTCATTGGATTGAGTCAGAGTACATATTTCGACAAAGTGTTGAAGAAGTTCAACATGGAATCGTCTAAGAAGGGGTTCTTACCGATGTCCCATGGTGTAAAACTTAGCAAGACTCAGTGTCCTTCGACAACTGATGAGCGAAGTCGGATGAGTGCGATTCCGTATGCTTCTGCAGTCGGATCCATCATGTACGCTATGATTTGTACTAGGCCAGATGTTTCCTATGCCCTAAGTGTTATGAGCAGGTACCAGGCTGACCCTGGAGAAATCCACTAGGCAGCAGCTAAAAATATCCTCAAGTACTTGAGAAGGACTAAGGATATGTTCCTGGTTTATGGAGGTGAGGATGAACTCAGTGTAAGGGGTTACACGAATGCGAGTTATCTCACTGACTCGGATGATTCTCGTTCACAATCCGGATATGTGTTTGTGATAAACGGAGGGGCTGTGAGCTGGAAGAGTTCCAAGCAAGAGACGGTGTCTACGTCTACGACAGAGGCTGAGTATATTGTTGCCTCAGAGGCGGCAAAAGAAGCCATTTGGATGAGGAATTTCCTCATGGATCTTGGTGTGGTTCAGGGCTCGTCCAATCCGTTAGACATGTATTGTGACAACAATGGTGCTATTGCACAAGCCAAGGAACCTAGACAACACCAGAAGAACAAACATATGCTCATGCGGTACCACCTTATTCGCCAGTTCGTGGAACAAGGTGATATCAAGTTATGCAAGGTACACACTGATGCAAACATTGCGGATCCGTTGACAAAGCCACTTCCATAGCCGAAGCATGAGGCGCACTTGAGAGCTATGGGCATTAGATGCCTAGACATGTGATGTCGGATGATTGACTCTAGTGCAAGTGGGAGATTGTTGGGAATATGCCCTAGAGGCAATCATGTATGATGTTATTCCCAATGTATTCATAAGCTTATGGTCCATGTATGAACTGCTGATATGTATCATCGAATATGTGATTTGATTGTGGAACTATATATTCATGTTGTTCATACTAATTGTCCTTGGTCATTGAGGTTGTGTTGGACACACAACTTAGACCAATGTGAAAGTCGGGAAATGACTAGGTTCCACTTGTCATGGGCATGGAGATGCTATTTTGACTTACACAGATTCGGCTAAAGAGTTTAGCGAGTCGGACTGGCCCATATTGAGACGCAACGAACAAGTCGTCATTTGCATGTCTCAATCAATGTAATCCTTAGACCTGAGGTTATTGCACAATCCGAGTTGAGGATCACCGACTTAGGTTATGTCAAACGCTGTTCCATCACTGGGCAGTTATAAAGGCGGAGTGCGGGTCGACTGAGAATCAAGCTGCGTAATGTGAATAACCGAGATGGGATTTTGCCCCTCCGTCTGGAGAGATATTCTCTAGGCCCTCTTGGAAGATATGATTCGGAAAGCATGGCCATGCGTGACTCGGTTAAGTGTTAACCGAGGCAACCGACTAAGAGTTAGTAGGATGAATCACTTATCTCGGATCGATAAAGAGAGTCGGACTATTCAAGGGATGACGATCATTCGCCTATAGTCCGACAAGGTATATCGTGAGGCAAAAGGGACTCAGACGAAAGTCGCATTGAAAGGTATGTCGTCATGACTCTTCGGTACTTGGGAGTTGGCACGTTCTGCTAGGAGCCGCTACCAACTGATCGGTCACGAGTGAGACTCGGATCGTGTCCGGGTCACCATGAGCCTGTCGGGTCACACACTTAAGAGCGGGAGCATATTTGGGTTGGACCCAAAAAGGAAACGGACAGAGTCAGTGAGTTGGACTCCCAGTGACTAATATAGGCCTTTTAGTGAATGGGCCACAAGTGAGTGGAGCCCACTTTCACTCCCTATATAAGCTGGGGAGCAGGTGCTTAGAGCACACAGTTAGGTCACTCCATGTGTTGGAAACTCTAGCTCCAGTCCAGTCCTGTCCTGTCGCCGCCGTACCGGACCTAGCAGTCCATCGCCGGCGCTCCTCCTCGTACGTGTGGATACTGGCGGAGGTGCTGTACGTTCAGCACTTCGACGATCGTGAATCGGAACGGATCGTGAGGACTGCACTGCATCAAGCGACGTGCTTCATCGATTTCGCAACCACGCGTCTAGTGGTAATTCTCGTGGCCTACTACCACAGCTAGATCTTGGGATCACCTCGTAGGAAAAAGTTTTGTTTTTCTCTGCGTGGCCCAACAGTTTCCATTCAGCATTTATAACTTTCCGATAATGAATCGGTATCCCCAAATAGCTAATCGGAAACTGCCCTTGCCTGCAGCCAAATAACTCAGCGTACATGTAGGTCTCGTCTTGGGTCTCGCTGAAACAAAACAATTCACTTTAAAAGATGATCTTAAGACCCGGAAGATGCTCGAAAGCTAAAAAAATTATTTTCAGGTTTCTCTCTTTTTTCCAGTCATGTTCCATAAAAAGAATCATATCACCAGCATACTACAGGATAGCCACCATCCACAAGATGAGGGACTACCCGTCAATTTAGCCATCAACCTTTGCACACTCAATCATTGGAACTCATATCAACCACTATATTAAATCGTATGGGTGATAACGTGTTTCCTTGACACAATCCTTTCTTCATTTGGAAGTAATGGCCGATGTCATCGTTGACATTTATAGCCACACTTCCTACAGATCGGAAGCTATGGATCGGAGCTTGACACTCTGCAGAAAATCCTTTCATTCTAAGAGTCTCTTGAAGGAAAGATCACTTGACTTTATCGTAGACTTTTTCAAAGTCAATTTTTAGGATAGCCCTATTCAATTTTTTTCTATGTAGTTTTTGAACTGTTTCATGCAGGATTATCACCCCATCTAGGATGTTTCTATCTTGCATAAAAACAGTCCGGGACGGATGAACCACACGGTCAGACACTGAATTCAGTCTAAGCGTTGCAACTTTCGTAAAGATTTTGAAACTTCATATTGGTCTGTAAATAACATGCGCACTGAATCGCGGGCAAAAATTCCATATTTTTTAAATGTGTATGCCTATTGGGAAATTAGGCCGAGAGCTACGTGTCTCACTTAATTGGTAACTTCGAATATCCTGTGATACCCGCAAAACAAAAAGAATATCCTGTGATGCCTCTCTTTAATGAACTGCAAGACGAACGGGGCATTGTCAGAGCAATCATCTTCAACTGTAATAGTCGTTGTTGCACGCCTACTTCAATGGTGATACCAACGAATCTCCAAACGATTTGATAAGATTTTCTTGTACCCATTCTTTTACTTGTGGCGTAGAATCTTTGAAAGGTGAAAAGTGGGGGGAAAAGTAACCGAATGGAGTGGTAACTAATTTCCAAATTCAAAGTCTTCCTCCACGATTTGGTCCCTACAGATCAGATGTACCTGTCAGATCAAACCTAACATGCCAAATTAACAGTACTAATCTGCGCTGCGTTTCCACAAATAAACAGGTGACATGTACAGTTTTTTTCTATTTAAGGAAGCCGTCGCAATACATCTGCAAGAACCCGCTAACTAGCAGGCACCCATGGAGACACTGAAGGTCCGAAGCAACGGCACCACGACCACCGCTCGATCCCATGAAATGTGAGGTCTTACTCGTTGGATTGACTTTGCCATGACTTGTGCCATGGGTCTCATAAGTCAACATGTTTCTTTTCGCCGAAGGAAAAAACTTGACCAACAGGCAGTAACATCCAGTGGCATTGATTTATCGAGGAACGACGAGACACCAACCGAGCGTGGCTCAGTTTCTCGCTCAACATGATTCGCAGCCTGTTGCATTCTTCTCTTCCGTGTTGCTCACCGGCCGCCACCACCATCCCCGAGACCAACGACATTGCAAATTCTTTTCTGTCATTCGTACTACTATGAAGTGGAATTCTCTCGGCAAGAAGATCGTGCTCTTTTTTTTTTAAAATCGCTAGCATGCATCAATCGGTGCATATGACTTGTTTATTATAATACTACTTTATTATTAAACCAGTTTACACTGTACTCCCTTTGATCTAAATTATTTTGTTATAGTTTAGACAAAATGCATGTTGACTAAATTTATCTAGGTTCAATGATTTGCGCCAAGTAATTTGGATCAGATGGACTGTTATACTTCATGGGTCATAGATACATGATAAAATATTAAACAATCACGAGCAACATGAAGCGTCTTTACATTAACAGTTTAACCTTCTTTCAAGCCGCCAACCGCACTGGTTGTACAAGTCCTTTTTTTTCAACCTACTTTTTCGATACTGGTTGTACAAGTCCCATGCAACCATTTCAATATGGCGCACTAGTTCTATAAGATGTATGCAACCATTTCAATATGGTTGCACCCAATATCTATGGCCCGCCGTTGCTCTGAGACAAAACCACATACGAGTCTAGTGTGTAGCCAAAGGTATTACTTGCAAAAACAAAGGTGATTATGAATTATTAAAAACAAAGTCATTAGGAACATGCCACAATGGCATACAGTATAAAACATACACACCACTCAGATTTGTGCTTTAAGAATATAATACATGTTTCTTGTCAAAACTATGGGCTTGACTCAATTTTATCAAACCAAACTATTTTGGATGTAAAATGAATATAATACATGTTTCTTGTCAAAACTATGGGCTTGACTCAATTTTATCATCAAACTATTTTCTGCTCACTTAGTACTTAAACTATCATATCCCGAGAACTTTGCCCCCTAGTGGTTGTTGGAAGAGAAAGGTGTACCTGGAAGTCTATAAACATTTGACAAAAAATTACCAATGCAAGTTATGAGATGAATTATATTTGTGTAAATTTTGGTTACAAAATATAACAATTTGCTATCTACACAATAATAAAATAAACAATTGCCTTCTTTCGTAGGATGGAAATATTTAAATATTTACACAAATAACTGAGAAAATATACTTCAGAACATAACTTGCGCAAATGATTTTTTTTCAAAATATCAAAAATTAAAAAGTGGTTTTCACAATACATAACTAGACAAAAGGTAAATAAAGTGTGCATGTATATGATAGTTTGAGGTGGTATTTTAGTTTTTGGCATGGTGATTTTGGGGGGGGGGGATGTTTTATTGGTTCCAACCTCTGCACCAACAGATGTACATAACAAAGGGGCATGATGATATGTCTCTTATGGATATATGCACCATCAATTTTTTTTTGGTTAAATCCGAGAGTTTTTTCCTTCTTATTTCTTGGAAACATATAACTATTCTGTGTACAAATTTATATTTGTGAGGAAACAATACTATTTTGGTTTCTCGAGGCCGGATCCCTCGATTTATTCTTATGTGGTTCTTTGTGCACGATCGTCGGAACCAACACTGGCTAATAATGACTTTCACAATGCATAGTACTCTCTCCATCCTAGTTAAAAGGGCACATATTGGAAATCATGCAATCCCAAAATCCCCACCTCATAGGCACATAAGAATATAATTTCAGAGGAAGAGTCAATCGGAGGATTGATGAGAGCCAAATTAGCCCCAATGAGAATTGTTATATGTGCCCTTTAAACCGGGACGGAGGGAGTATCATAGCACATTTTCATAGGAGAAATTAGAACTTCAAAGATGACTACCCCAATGCATTGTATTTTAAGTGGTGCTTCTTAGGAATATTGCCTTTAATGATTTTAGGCTTATACATGTGTGTGATTGGACTAGCCAATATTTTTGCCTATAACCGCGTGCAAAGGTTGTATCTTATTAGGTCTTTCACAATATGGGGTTTCCTAACATGTCTAAGATATAACAATCATCTCTCTCTCTCTCTCTCTCTCTCTCTCTCTCTCTCTCTCTCTCTCTCTCTCTCTCTCTCTCTCTCTCTCTCTCTCTCTCTCTCTCTCAAAGTACCTACAACATAACGCTAAGAAAACCTCCATGGTGAAAGGCCTAATACAGCGGTAGAGGCTTCTAGTGTTATTTTGAGGTAACCTCTTGTTTTCTACCAAACCAAATATATACTCCCTCCGTCCAAAAATAACTAACTTGGATTTATCTAGATTCGAATGTATCTATCCAGAAATAAGTGACTTGGATTTGTCTAGATTCGAACGTATCTAGACATATTTTAATATATAGATACATTCGAATCTAGATAAATCCAAGTCAGTTATTTTTGGACGGAGGGAGTAGTATTATTTGGGTTTGATCAGTCAATAATATATTACGCCGTAGTGTAAGGAAAACCCAAAGATTTTAGATGTTCACGCTCTCGCATGCTTTTAGTGTGATCGATCCAACATGCGTACCTTGCTCTCATGGACGATGTGTGAGTTTTTGTGGTTCTTACACGGGTTGCTCTTGAAGGCATGGCATGGTACGGATACGTCTTCAAAGTAGCTTGCAATTGGACTATGGAATACCACAACTCGTCATGTGATGAGCATTGTTAGGATACCTTCTAAACGTGATTCATGTTAATTGCAAACTGAGTCCATGCATGTGGAGATGGTTTTTGTGGTTGGCAGTGGACATCATCAATTCGCCCAGTTAATTAGTTTCCGATTTGACCACTAACAACAATAGTACTACACAGTTTGGTTGACGGTGGGTGGTTGGTCGTCATGAGGCTGATCATTGCGCCCTTCCTGATCATTGAAAGAGAAGGCCATGATCTCCTGGTACGAAGTACTCTAACAATAACACATCTCACCATGCACCCCCCATCCTCACTCAATCAGGTTTATAGGAGGATGCAGCTGGCCACATCAAAATTTCATTGTCAAAAGCGAGAGGAGAAGGCCATATGGGTAGTGCCCAAAGCAATCTATGGCAGAAAGAAATCCCCAACTGATTATATGTTTGCGAGGCACCGATATCCAGCATAGTGTTAGGCCCCACGTCACCTTCTTTTTCCCCCTGTAAGCTAGACACCGGGGGCCATGGTGCAATTAAGCACCACACCAGTTGCCCCAATTAGTTGGCGTGTCCTTCTCCTGCCGATGCAAAGGCCAGGCAACGGGAGGGCCTCTCCAGGGTGCATGAGCCCCATGCCAAATGCAATGGCAAATTGGCAACTCACTTCCCCAAGCAGGGATGCATATATGGATGGATGGATATCAAGGATAGAGAGAGCGGGAGCACTGCCAACACACCGCTGTGTGGTGGTGAAGAATGGCAGCCCTCAATGTACAGTAACAAGTGTCCTTCAAGTTATAATCATGCAAAAGTTAATCTGATCCGTCGATTTTTTCGTGTGAAACAATCAACTGATCATTGTGTAATCATGTTTGGTACGCATGCATGCAGTACGTACATATGCAAGCTCCATACGTACCCTACTTTCTACATATACGATGTCCATCCAAGAGGCTATATATGCTACCTGCTAGATTTAGAATAGAGGATGGTAGGGAATGTGCCTCACACCATGATGTATGATCGAGATTAATTAATGGTGTTTTGCGACGGTGGTCTACTGTCACTGTTGCCTAAATTTGACACAAAATTTTCAATGTTGATTGTAATTTTCCCATAAAATAGGTTAACTAGCACCCTAGTCGGTGATAAGGGTTTGAACCCAAGGTACTCGTGGTTCTATGCATCCTTACTTGGTGCAGATCATGGAGCTTCTATTTTTCGAGAAAACACACAAGATACTGGCATGATCATAACAACATCGCCTTTTTAAGCTTTATGTGTTTCTTTCTAACCGAATACCACATTTCTAGTTAATGGGACCTAGAGTCGATTGTCCATTCCACTAGACGGTGCTAGTCGAGGGAAACTGTAATATATGGGTTCGCCTAGCACTCATTCAATGAAAATTTGCTTCATTCTTGTTCGAATGACATCACACATATTTCTAAAGAAAAATTAAGTTGCAATCATAGTGCAACTAAAAACATATTTAGAAGCAACCAAGGTTTGACAAAAAAAATCAAGTTTAAAATGGGAAAAAATCTGTTACAATAAGTCCATGACTTAAAATTATTTAGTTACAACCATAGTGTAACCGGGGAAAAGAACCAGTTGCTACTGAAAATAAGCATCTTTTGCAATAAAATTACTGATGTGTGAATCCAAGGAGATCCGTAAACTGGAATAGTTGTGCTTCCTTAATAAAGATGAATGTTTGTAGATTCCATAAGAACTTTGAACTGAATCTTTCCCTTGCACCTGAAACAGAATTGGACATGTATATCACTTATAATATCTACTAGGTTTGATTAATATTTGATTAATTATAGCGGTCTTGTTTATGTGGCATGTAGTTCCATGCTTTGATCACACAGACATGTCTCCTGTATCTAGGGATCGATGTCTGTGCTTCCCCTCTTCGATTCCCCCGTTTATGCCCTGGCAGGCCATGTGATGGATGATGTAAAACACAAAAGAAAAGGTGCACAGCAAACCAACCAACAAAACAGTAGAAGAACTAGTACTAGAAAAGAGAAAGAAAGTCGTCACACAATTAATTCGGCGCTGCCTATCAATGTACAACACCCTGGTTAGCAAGTAATCTGGTGAGAAAGATGGATGTGTAATGTGAACTCCAAGCCTATCATTGAGAAAGATGTCACAGGACGAGGCAGGCAGCCAGCAGCCTCTGCCCCACACATACACACCACGCAAAAGGTGAATTTCAAGTCCAGGTGCGTGTTCATGTCCTATGTGTAAAGCAAGAATGCGGCGAGGGAAAAGGTGCTAGAGGCCGAGGAGGGCTACCTAGAATTGGGAGAGAATAGCAAGGAAAATGTGCATACTACTACTAGTAGTAGTAGTACTTGATGGTGATGAAGGAAAGTAAACTTGGATTATTGGGAAGAAGAGGCCGGCCACCAAGCAAACCAGGCCAGGCCAACCACACGTCTAGTAAATGAGAGCACATACGTAGGTGGTTCATGGTTGGGGTGGGTGCATGATGAGTAATATTTTGCCAGAATCGCACATAAACACACGCCGCCCACGCCCAATCTGTTCTGTTCCTTCTCCCCCACAATCATTCGTGCAGATACATACCTAACAAATAAAGGTCGCGATGATGTAAATACAACTAGAACTCGACCAAATACTATGTTGAACAAACATGATCTGTGTGTTATCTATACACGTAGGTGCGTACCTAACTGATCTAGAACGTGCCGACCCTTTGGAAACAGGTACAGAGAAACGGGATTCGCATGTCTCACCTTTTGTGGCACCTACATGCACGCTGAACTGCTGATGCATGCGTGGGTGTGGGCAGAAGGGGCGAGAGAGGGGGGCTGTGATGTGTGCGTGCGGCTTCTAATATTGCCAGCCCCTTTGCGCACACGCGCCCACGTGGTCAGCTCGCCCCTAATCATGCCATCACAAAAATTACAACTTTATAGCAGCGGTGATGGGTGTCGAGAAAATATACAGATCGATCGGGAGCAGCTATAAGGGAACACAGAGAGACGCAGAGAGGAGGGACAGACAGAGGACGCAGCACGACTCTCTGGACCCGCCCGCTGCTGGGCTTGTGGAACCTCCGCAAGTGTCGAGTGCGCGAGGGCGTACGCATGTGTGATGTGGGTTCGCGCGTCGCCTTGTCCCCCATAACTAGCTAGCTTGCCCCTCCATCGATCAGGTGGCTCCACACCGGCTCTCGGCTCCTCCTCAAATATTCTCGACCCCTCAACCAATTCATTCCCCTCACTCATACCTTCCTTCCTCCCCTCTCCTCTCCTCTCCTCTCCTCTCCTACCCCGCACGAACAAACAAGAACACGCGTGCATGCACCTCCGCGACACCTCCCAACAATTGAACAGCCTGCTGCTTGGCACACGAGAGCGAGCTGATTAAACTCGGTGCCTGTCTACCCAAACTGCGACAAAGATAGCTTGAGGATTCTTCTTCGGTCAAGCTGCAAACCATTGGAGCGCGCGGCCTGCCCTTCCGGTTGTGCTAGCTGCGCGTTAGTTATGGCGCAGGAGGAGGCCCACGACGCCGGCCTGGCGCTGGGCCTGTCCCTCGGCGGCGGCGGCGGCGGTAGCGGGGGCGACCGCAGCAAGAGTAGCCGGCAGGCCCGGTGGGAGGCGTCGTCGCAGTGCCCGCTGGAGCCGTCGCTGACGCTCAGCATGCCGGACGACACGACCGTCACCGCGACCGCGTCCGGCGGGGGCGGCGGCCACAGCGTGTCGTCGCTCTCCGTGGGGGTGAAGCGGGAGCGCGTGGAGGAGGCTGCCGACCTCGGCGAGATGGTGTCTTCTACGGCGGCGGCCGGCGCCGAGGACGACGACGACGGCAGCACGCGGAAGAAGCTGAGGCTGACCAAGGAGCAGTCCGCGCTCCTGGAGGACCGCTTCAAGGAGCACAGCACCCTCAACCCGGTACGCACGTACTACGAAGCATGCGTACGACTCACGTTTGATTCTATTCCATTCCATTCGATTGACCGCAGATAGCGCCACTTACCTAATCTAATTAATTACCACGTACTACCGAGATCTTCTCTATTAACTAGTAGTACTACCATCTATCTATTCTTGCTGAGATCTTCTCTATTTCTGCGCGTACATGCAAAGAAGCAAATTCACGAAATCTGGTCGATCGATATGAGTATCTGAACATGCTTTTTTTCTTGTGTTGTGTCCCTTTTTGGATTTGAGCAGAAGCAGAAAGTCGCTTTAGCAAAGCAACTCAACCTCAGGCCAAGGCAGGTGGAGGTTTGGTTTCAAAACAGAAGAGCAAGGTTAGTACTAGTACTAGTAGCTTTTTGTGTAACATACGCACACACACACAAGCAGTATTGCACACGATCGATCGAGTACATGATATAAGCACTCCATCTCAAGAAAACTTTTTTTTTGTTATTACGTTCATGCATGCATGGAAAATTAGTGGACATCTCAAGACTATACGCATGATGGTGCTGATCGATAACTAACGACGGATTTTTTTTTTACGCATGCATGCAGGACGAAGCTGAAGCAGACGGAGGTAGACTGCGAGTTCCTGAAGCGCTGCTGCGAGACGCTCACCGAGGAGAACCGCCGCCTGCAGCGTGAGCTGCAGGAGCTGCGCGCCATCAAGTTCGCCCCGCCGCCACCGCCGACCAACGCCAGCAACTCCGGGTCGCCCCCGTCGTCCTCCCCGGCACCGCCGTTTTACATGCAGCTGCCGGCCGCGACGCTGACCATCTGCCCGTCCTGCGAGCGCGCCACCGCCGCCGGCAAGGTCGACCCCGACAGGCCCAAGGCCACCCACCACTTCTTCAACCCCTTCACCCACTCCGCCGCCTGCTGATCTGCGCTCCATCATCGCACATACTGCTACGCGCGCATGCATCATATCAGCAGCGCCACCGTACCAAACGGATCGAGCACCACTGCTACTACTGTAGCTAGCTGGCTTAGCTACGCCTACAATCGAGTAGCATGCAGTCCGTTGCCGCCATAGCTAATACCTCACCTCGCAAGTAACATATGATCCTGCAGGGACATGGACATGACCCTCCTACTTTTGCTATTTCTTGGTCTGGGGGTTTAGTTTCCGAATCATCTGATTAGCTAATCCATCCATCAATCATAGACTCAATAGTATATCCATAGATAGGTAGTCAAACAGCCGTAGCTCCGTAGCTAGGCAGTACTCAAACCGGCCATTTGTATATTCTTGTGCATGCATGTAACTGTGGACCTCTCCTTTTGAGTTAGCTTCTCTGCCTTTTTGTTTCAAAAGTTAATTATCAGAGGGAGAGGCCCATTAGATTAAGCCGACGCTACTAGCTGCGCCGTGTGATGGATTCCTAGCTAGCCTACTAGTGTAAGGCACAGTGTTCATTGGATGTGATGACATGAGAGAGGCCCGGAGAGCCTCCCTCTCGTTCGGGTGCGTACGTGTGTAATGTGTATACCTTTCTAACTTTTTTCTATGTGTATATACGTACGTCTCAATGATTGTGCTGTCGGGGCTTAAACTCCGGATCGAGCCCCTGTTGCTTTCGCCTTTTGCCGGTTAATTTATTATAATGAGAAAGCTAGGTGGCTTAGCCTCTCAACTGCTCTGACTTAACCATGAATCTGTGTACACTAATATGTTCTGTTGTTGTGTTCTGGTGTTAGCTGGTTAACCAAGCCAAGTTTCACACAACCACTCATCTACTTAACTAGAAGCTGCCGGGTAATTAATGATGATTTGTGCGTGATCATGAGATGTCGTCTCAGCTAAACTGTTGTTGAGTAGTAATTAATTACTACGCAACCAGAAAATAAACCATGATGCTAGTATACTTGATTTCTCTATGCCTGCGGACTGT
Source organism: Avena sativa (assembly GCA_916181665.1). Taxonomy (NCBI): domain Eukaryota; kingdom Viridiplantae; phylum Streptophyta; class Magnoliopsida; order Poales; family Poaceae; genus Avena; species Avena sativa. Next base: position 695,348,784 of record OV702289.1, read on the forward strand.
GTGAGCGAGGGCACGGGCGATCGAGCAAAGGAGATACGATCAGGGGCGTGGTAGTTTCCCGCAGCATGCCGAGAAAGAGCCGGCCGGCCGACGCAAGGCAACAACGATAGTAGTTTCGTTTCGTTGGGCAGGGGACGTCCACGTAGAGTGTTGCAACGGGCGTGCTTCTCTCCGTGCAGATTGGTCGTCAGTGGCCGCTCATCGCTCTGGCAGTTGCGTGGCAAGTCGGCTGTCTGGCAATCGGGCTACAGCAACCGTCCGAGGTCATCCATGTAACGTGTCCCCGGTTCAATGATGGCAAAGAATCTGGAACCGCTCTCTGCCTGACAGTAACTGCCTGGTGGCCGGTGGGTGGTGGAGTTATTCGAAACCGCGTTTCACCGTGGATGAAAAAATAGATCAATTTCTTAGATTAAACGACTGAACCATAAATTGCTGACGTGATGATTCTCTCACAATTTATTTTCCTAACAATTATATGAGCCATGATGTATGCGTTGGTCCAAAAACGAAGGCTCATTTGCCACCGTACCGGATCGTATAATTGCATCCAGTTTCGATGCTTCTAGTCCCAAGCAGTCGTCTGTCCTCATGTGGTGGTTTCTCTATGGAGTAGACAGTATAGTATGCTAGTATCGCTTTAGCGGTCAACAATCGAGAAAGCACATATATGTGTGGAGTAAAATACAGGCGACAGTATCCAAGCTAGATCGCCCATCTTTTTCGTCCTAGGAGATTAGAGCCTTAATCATATATACACACGGAGCCTTCCCGTGTGCCACTGCCACCTCACGCGTACCTACCTTAGACTAGTATGCACAGCGCGGCAGCATGGAGCGGAAGCTTAGCTAGGTCGCCAAACGGCCGAACCGCATGAGAAAGCCGGCCGGTTTCCCGTGACCAGAGAAGACAACGGAACGCGAATCGACGGGTAGCAGTAATCTAATCTGACGAGTTAACGCCGGTCACACAGAGGGCGTGCCGCCGCCCGCGCGCGCTCCCTGCCTCCCCGAGAGGAGGGTGTGAATGTGGCGCCCCCCTCGCCGTGACGCGTCGCGCGCCGCATGGCACCGCGATCGGAGCCTGCCGGACATTAAAAACACAAGGTGTGTTATTTTCAAACCTCTCGGCCTGCCGGCCTGGGCATGGTGCATGATCATCGCCAGTCCGCGGCTGCGTGTCCACGTGACCTCACTACAGCTGTGCACGTACGGCGCGTGGGGAACGCGTGTGTGCACGCGCGTGCGCGCCGTCGGATGTCCGCGGGTAGATTCAGACTGGCACACGGGCCCGGCGGTGCAGGTTTTGCTCAGGCGTTAAGCTAGCTGCCAGCCGCTATTATTGAAAGAATGTTCGTCCTGTCCGTAGGTTCGTTGGGCTGGGACAGTGGATGCTCAGCACAGATGAGATGATGCTCCCTGGGAGGCTGATAACTGTGGATCTGGACGGTGACGCCAGCTCATACATGTACATTCATGGGATTCTCAGATCTCGGTTCTCACGGCAGGGCGGAGGTCCGGGGCACGTAGTACTGATGAAGATCCGATCTTGCATGATTCTGTATTATGGAGGAGGCTGGCAGTAAATAGCGGATGGATATAATTGGTGATCATGCTCGTACGCGGTACGCGTGCGTGGGCGGTGGAGCGTAGAGCGAGATCGACGGAGGGACCATATATCCATGTTCTATCATCCGTCCATCGGGGTACTAGGCTGTCTCTCATCATCATCGTTTTGGATTTGGTTGCGGATATGGTGATGATGCCCCGCAGCCCACATGAGGTGCCCGGATCGCGGGTAACACAAGCTAGCCTCGGACAATCATTGGCCGCGCGCGGCAGCAGGGTCACGTGTCTGACGACCTCGATTAGCAAACTGTGCAGCAGCAACTGTTCACATTGCTAGCGACCTTGTCTCGCCAAACGTCTCAGCTAATAAATCATGCACCAGTGCTGCAAATGGACACTCCGTATTTGGTACTCCATGAGTATTTTGTTCTTATTTACGCATGGAAATGATTTTGTGCGTGCGTGTGGAATCCGTGTCAACAGTGACGAGGCATGGCCCCCTGCGCCGGGCTAAGATATGGTTCGTATGGATCCGTCCCCTCCCCTGCTGACTATTCGTGCCTATCCTGCTCTCTGCACACATGCCGCATGCAGCGAGCGATTTATTCGGGCGGTACAATCAAATCCCGTTCTAGGTACGTACCGATCCGATTCGACATTGACATGAACCGCCCACTGCACTGTACTGTACCGGCCGTCCAAAAGATTGATTGTCCCCGGCCGCGAGTTGAACTGCCCCCGTCACGTACTAGTGTACCGTGTCGCTGATGATGATACGAGACGGGCGCGAACGGGCGGTGCGCAGCGGAGGAAGACGCGCGCGCGCAGGGGAGATCGTATCTAGCTGCGGATTTCCGTCTCGCTTCTGCACATTATCCGTGCCCTGCTTTCTGCCTGCACATCACATCGGAGGAGATATGGGGGATATATGCGGAGCCCGGACCTCCAATCTGGCTGACGATCGACCATGTCCTCAACCTGCCGACGGCCTGCTTTTCGCGAACACGCAAAGAGGAGGGATGATGGGGGCAAAAAAATGGACCTCTGCTTGCTTTATCAAATATACTCCCTCCGTAGTTTATGTTCAATAACCAGGACATAAAATACGCTATACAAAAATATCCCAGGCCCTAAAATACGCTGTTAGCGTGATATTGGCGAAATATTATACACTAATCTATCTATTATATACTAAAAGCAATATAACGTTGTTTTTCGAGGCACCAGGTTGATCCACATAGGCTAAATTTATATTCTCATTTGATGTTAAATTTAAAGGCTGTGATTAACTATTAAGTGTTACGTAGAAGAAAATAAACGTGTACAAACGAAGTCTATATGTAACGTTAATTGGTCACGTAGCCTGAAAAAGTCCAGGCACCGAAAAGAATTAGTGTCCCGTAAGCCTGTACCCGTATAGGAAAGTCCCCTCCCTACGGGTCTCCTTTTTTTTTTGGATGTCTCAAGAATAGTTGATTTAGCTAGCATATTATGCACGTGCCTACGGTATATACATAGCAAAAGAAAAAAAATCTCAGTACCATTGAAGGGCAATAATACACTGTCCGGCCATGTCCTTCTAATTCCTTTGACTACATCCTAAAATAGATAATAAAGATTACCTAAAAATGTATATATATATTAAAGATTTTTTGCCAATAATATATATTAAAGATTGACTACTTAAAAAAATGCATATTGATTAGGATCAATACGGCTAACAAAAATATGGGGAAATCAATATCTCATGCCTACCTGCTCCATATAGTTTAACAGATAATTTTTTTTATGCATCACGAGAGATTCAACTGTCACTGTCTACTCCATCTTTCTAATCTGCGAGTATGACTGCATGAGTAAGTAAAAGTCTAATCGACAACTAATCATACCTTGACTCAACATACAAAGTGTAGAAAACTGATAAAAATATGACTATCTTTCTATTGAAAGATACCACCTTCTAAAATATTTTCTAGATTAATCGAAATATTAAAAATATGAGAACAAAATATTTCTTTTATTTCATTTTGCAAAATGTATTTATGAAAAGGTCGAATGATAAATACTAGAGATATATTTGTGTATAAAATGTGACATATTTTATAATGAATGGATAAAGTCAAGTATATCATAAACGGGTGAGTAAATGAGGGAAGAAATTGACAAGGGAAAGGTAGAAAAGTGAAGTATATCATAATCGAGTGAGTAAATAAGGAAAGAAAAAATGGCAAGATAGAAACGAAAATTTGACAACGTAGTTTCCCTAGCAGTCAATACGATTTAATGTATTCACTTTGCTAGAAAAACATTTTAGGTGCTACACGAAAGTCACCGGAATCTTACAGTGGTTATACAAGCGTCCAACATAATGAGCATATGGTTTTCAATATTTTAACAATTATTTTCTATGTTACCATCATTCATGTTCGTAACAAACCAAAATAATCATATTAAAGAACAAGGAAAGTATATCATAAACGGGTGAGTAAATGAGGGAAGAAATTGACAAGGGAATGGTAGAAAAGTGAAGTATATCATAATCGAGTGAGTAAATAAGGGAAGAAAAAATGGCAAGATAGAAACGAAAATTTGACAACGTAGTTTCCCTAGCAGTCAATACGATTTAATTTATTCACTTTACTAGAAAAACATTTTAGGTACTACACGAAAGTCACCGGAATCTTACAGTGGTTATACAAGCGTCCAACATAATGAGCATATGGTTTTCAATATTTTAACAATTATTTTCTATGTTACCATCATCCTTATATGTGTTCGTAACAAACCAAAATAATCATATTAAAGAACAAGGAAATAGATAATTTGTCAATAAAATCTCATGTCGACCAATGCATTCAATTCAACCACCCGGCGACAATCTGTAATTCTGCATAGACTTATAGACCTCTTAACTCTTATTAGCAATAGAGATGAACCGTTATATCGTCATAATTGCAGATGACATCATCTTATCACTAATGTGATGTATGTTTATTACAATAGACCACATCTAATTAATTGCATGTAACTTTAAATCGGTCTAAAGTTGAAAAATACAATTTGAGGTTTGACTCACACTGAATAACATCAAATAAAAATTACATCCTAGCTTGCAATATGAATTTAATTTTGTTGGTACCGTTTTCATGGCAACATTAATTAATTGCCCAAAAATAAAAATGATTAAATATATTCACATAAAAGTGATATTTTATCTTTTTTTGAACAAGTGATATTTTACCTTCAAAAAATTATTGTGACAAGATCCATGTTTATTCCAGTTGTATAGTATTCTCATGTATAGGAACATAAAATATATTTTGTAGGCACTTTCAAATGTTGCCAGCGCTTTAGCGAGGGCCATCTTGCTAGTTTAATTAATGAGACAATCCTTAGCACCCTATATATAGTGTGATATTAGTGAAGTTATTGTGGTTTCAACAGATGAGGTTTCTTTTCGAATAAAGAAATTCCGTTCGGTACTTGCCTAGGCACAATGCATCCGAAGGACACACGGTGCAACGGAGACGGATCTTCTGGTGCTAAATTGATGCCACTGCTTGTGGCAACGGGTACGCCCGTGCCCCGACGGGTCCAGCTCCAGTCCGACCGACGGGTTCGTCTTATCACCAACTGATCACTAAAGGAAGCAGCATAGGATCCCATCTGCTTGCTATCCCGCATGCGGCCATGCACGTGGGATAGGATCATTGCGAGCGATCATGATCTTGCTAGAGATAGGCCAGATGGATCAGAAATTCCGAACTGGGGGGCGAGACGAGTCAAAAGGTTTTGCGCGTACCAGTATACTTGGAGGCAGTTCTCAATCACGGACGAGCCCCCCCTGTTCCAGTGGTATCCGAACACTATGTTTTCCTTGTTTTTCTACGTCCGGGTTCAACATATGGCATGGTGTAACATGTCGCATCAATTCCACGGATACACGTTGAAGTGGGACAACGCGTGTACAGTAAGTACTCCCTCCGTTTTAAAATATAAGATGTTTTAGCTTTGTAAAATAAGTGTGTGTAGACTTCTTTTGGTGTGTAAGTTCATGTATGTTTAAAGTGAACCAACATATTAAAAGGGGTCTAGATATACTTTATTAATAAATCTAAAACATCTTATATTTTGAAATGGAGAGAGTACGTGTTAAGTCGTAGAGGCCGTCGAGGCTCGATAAATTTCGTAGCATGTGGTACATAAAGCCTGTGCCGATGCACGTGGGTCGTGTAGAGAAGTTCGGAAAACGGCACCATCGCCGGGTCAACTGGGTTAATTCTCTCGGAAGAAGAGATAGATGGGCTGGGCTTAAATGCCTGCATGCTGACAGTGTGCCGATTGAGTGGTGCCGAGTCCAAACTGGCCCAGTTTCACCCGTGGAGGCCTCGGTTCCGTTATTGGGAACTAATCCCCGCAAACAATTTGTTTTTACAACTATTTTTTTAAGAAATTTTCAAATAGAAAAAATAAAATATTGGCCAGTTAATTAGTAGGAAATAAGCTTAGAACTGATATATGCATCCCTGCCTACGGTACAACCTCGAAGGAACATGAAGCCAACCTGAATACCACCACAAACTGCACACATATCCCGCAAAGGCATGATAAATCATATTTGACGCGTTAGGCGTTCGACCGACATGCACGGTCCATAGCTATCTAAAGACATAATTGGTGAAGATACTAGGCTCACCAAAAAAAATCAAGCATATTCGGTCATCTGATCGTGCTAGCCAGCTGATCCCGCGTGTTTATTTTCTGACTACTATTCACGTGGCCCACCTATAAATGACTATAAAAGATAAAACATCTGATGCAAATATGTTCGCTTGCCTATATATTTCGCTTTTTAACTACTATCCGTGTGACCCACCTGTAAATGATTATGAAAGGTAGAAAATCAAGTGCAAATATGTTCGGTTGCCCATTGGTCAAAGCTTCATACATTTTTGTTTTTTAATTACTATTCATGTGGCCCACCTGTAAATGACTATAAATGGTAGAAAATCTAGGGATCTTATTTTCTCGTTCACAAAAACAAAGAAACTAGGGATCTTATTTTTTACCTATGCTGAAGTAGGAGAATCAAAAGAGGTGCTACAAATATTGTTGACTCTGTGTTACTCAGCCCTGACCATTAAGATTTATCAGAACCTATTAGTTAAGTTGTACTGTATTTTTACAGGATTCTAAGGCAAAAGTTGATGACTCAAATAACCACGATGCTAAGAAGTGGTAGCTCATTGTTGTCATGTTATTTTTCTTATAGTTCGATGTACATGTGCTACTATCTTGATTAACAGTACGATGTATTTCTTATACTTTCACAGAACGTGTCGGCCAATGTGTCTGATCCACCCTCTGGAGTCGGTCGTCCACCCAAGAAGATGATACGTGCGAACAAGGAAAATTGATACAATTCTCTCGTTTCCTCTTAAGGTGCTTTCCTGATATATCACATAGTCGTTTACTTCATCTTTCTCCTCCGTCATGTTGATCTAAATTATTCACTATGTCCTTCTATAGACTGTGTGTTCATTTTTGGTTCTATGTTGATGTCTGCATACTCACCCCCTCTTGGAAAATTTCACATTTACCTTTCTCTCTTTCATGTGTAAACCATGGATCTCATATAAAAATCATTCAGCACATGCTCAACACAATGCTAGATGACCTACATCTTCTGAACCAAACATAAACATGATTGTCACCAGGAACCTTAGCGTTGTTAGTCCCAGCACTCTAACAAAGTTTTTGACCCATATATTTCACTAGCCGAAAACTATGTAGCAATCCAAGAAACCGCATGCATGAAATCGTGCCAAAAAACATACAAAAGGTTCAAGAAAGAAGCCTTTAATGAATGTCTCCTGGGAAGTTTACAAGAAAACTTAGTAAGAGCTTGAGTTCCTTCATATTAGATGTATCAGGTCCTACTTGATCTGTCTCATAGAGTCAAACTTGATGGGAAGTTTAATTTAGTTCTGCTTGATGTCTACAAAAAAATTGTATGTATACCTTGTGTATGTAGGTATGTAGGTGTATATGATTTGTATAGAACAAGATGATCATTATTATAAGCTATCTCCTTTGCATCTGCATAGTAAACAAGTACTCATAATAGTGTTTATAAGATGATTTTTCGTGTGAAAGGCGGGGATATTACTTTAATTTTGTAAAAGAAAACTGCAATTTATAATCATATTATCGATTTCCAGCTATTTCGTATTAGTGTTATACACAAAATAAACCGATACGAGAGCCACAGGGTCGTGCACCAAGACGCACCCCTAAATCTAGTAGATTCAAAATAGATTGGTCCACAAGGACTTTCAGGGTCTGTTTTATTTTAGGTTATAGGAAGGTTCCAGAACATTCTGGTTCACCATCCCTCCAGTTCTCCTAGATTTCTTTTCTCAGTTCTTCAAATTTTTGTGTTGTTTATGTTTTTTATTTTTTAAATCAGCACATTTCCAAATTTGTAACTTTTTCACTTCATTTTTTAAAATTTAAACACTTTTCAAATTTGAATTTTAAAATCTAAATATTTTTTAATTTGAAAAATCAATTTAAATGCTTTTGAATATTTTTTAAAACTAAACATTTTCTGATTTTGTTTTTTCAAAATTCAACATATTTTTGAAATATGGACATTATTGCAAACAAATAAACTTTTTAAAATATGAGCATTTTTATTTTACAAAAATATTTCAAAATTAATACTAGAAAAAATGGAAAAAAAAGAAATAGGGAAGGAAAAAAGAAAAGGCGAGCCGGTGAAGTGGCTGGCCCACCCGGGAACTCCTTTACGCATCACGCCCTCATAGACATGTGAAACATTGGATAGAAGCCTCCTGACGTGGGTATACCTTATAGGTACCTGAGATTAGCCTATACGGTTCAGCTCAAGAAGGAGTCCATGGTGAAATCGAAGCCCAACAGAGATTCGGGTGGTCCGCTAGAGTTCGACTTCTTGGAGGACAGGATAAAGTGTAGATAGAAACTTAAAGGGAAAACCCTAACTTGTAACCGACTCGATCTGTTACCCCAAGACCTAGCTTCTCTATATAAAGGCCAGGAGGGGGCGGTGAGGAGGACCAACTCATACACCCCGCATACGCCTCGCTAGATTGCATCTACGCGTCATTGTAACCTTCGACTTCCTCATAATCCAGAGCAGATAAGCAGGAGTAGGGTCCTCTACGAGGCCGGAACCTGGGTAAAACCTCGTGTCACCTATGTGGTTGTTTGCTAGCCGATCGATGCCTCCAGTGCTCCCCACTTCCTCGAACCTAAGTCTATTAACAATGGGCATTGATGAGTTAACCCCTCGTCAATTGGCGCCGTCTGTGGGAAACAAGAGTACTGATGTTGTGGCTTCCTCGGCCCCATCAACCGTGATCTACGACTCTGCTGCAACAGAGACTCGCCTCCTCTTCACTGTCCTCACACCGGCGACTCGCCCGGATTTCGAGTCCATGGGCGATGGGGTCGGCCTAGCGATCGAAAGCCTACGCTCCCAAATTGGTCGGCTTGGCATACTTCGCCTCCCTGACCAGCCGAAGATTCTCATGATTGCTCATGCGTTGTGGTTCCCACCACCGATCGGCACCCTGAGCGAACTCAACACCTCGGCATCAGCCGATAATACGGATGGAAACAATAGTTGTGAGTCTGATCTAGGCGATCTGGCGACAGAAGACGAAGCCTACGACTCCGGATCTAAGAGTTGCGGGAGCAACAGCTTCCCCGGCCACTACATGTGCGCTGTCATCAACATGGGTGGTAGCGGCACTCAAGGAAACACCGGCACCAACGGTGGCATCCCAATCGCAAATGGTTCCCCTACTAATGGAACCCCCACAAACAGTGCACCCACCAACAACGGGTCAACAAACCGGCCCCCTGTCATCGGCCCCGTCCAAGAAGACCAACATCCGCCTAACCTTGCGGGTGAACGCTAGCGACAGCTGATTGAGCTCAACGACACCGAGTGGGCTCGCTGCAGGGAGGCCCTACGAGGCAACCCCTGCCACCAAACTCATCGCGACAAATGCTGATGGGTTACCACTAGCTGCTCATGCAGGAATACAAGCGCCAGCAACAGGTGATCGCATAGCTCGATGAGCGCAGAAGGGCGGTGGCTGAGCCGAGCCTTCAATGAGCTCAGCTCTCTTCCATTGGAGGATCCTCCTCCAAGGGCAACAACTATGCAGCCGCCAAAAGGCGCTCTCGACTGGCCCAACTCAACGACAAGGAGTGAGACGAGGCCACTCGAGCCCTCGACTTCTCGTTCATGATGGTGGATACACGTGGCAACGTGATCCCAAGAACACCGCAAGCAGCGATGACGGTAGCCACCATGTACCTGCTCAACAACTAGCCGCCAGCTGGGGATCCACGACCCGTCATGCACCGATCTACGATTGCTGGCCTAGGACTGGTCAAAGCTACGCTCACCAAGGATTCAAAATCGGAGTCGAAGAAAAGCAAGGCTCTAGCCAAGTACTACTCGCCCTCCTCCTCCATCGATGACAAACATGACTTTTCGCAGCGATGCTGCTCACATCGACATGACTTCGACTACGACGCGCGTGATGACACCAAGGTCGACAAGATGCACGCAAGGCGCGCTCGCTTGACAGACTCAAAGGATGAAGGAATAGAGCTTTGCGGCGCCAGCTCCTTCAGTAGAGCCATACGACAAAAGCGAATGCCGAAAGGGTTCAAACTCCCATTAGAGAACCCAAAAATCGACGGCCTCCAAGACCCGAAGATTTGGCTGGAGGATCACATATCCTTCATCAGGTTGCACGACCGAACCAAGAGCACAACCATGCGATGCCTCCAGGTGTAGCTGCAAGGCGCTACCCACGCATGGCTCAACAACCTCCCCCGCGGGTCAATCCGCAGCTAGGAGGAGTTGGTCTACAGCTCCGTGCAAAACATCAAGGGCACTTACAAAAGGCCCACATCAATCGAAGAGCTAAAGGGATGCTATAAAAAGCTCGGCGAGTCACTGCGCACCTACATCCAGAGCTGGTCCATCATTAAAAACTCCAAAGAGGACATCTCCGAGGACCACACAATCGACGTGTTCAACGACGGCGTACATCGCGGAGAGCTCAGGGAGGATCTGGGCCATTCGAAGCCCAAAACAATTGATGACCTGATGGAGATCGCGAATAGGTGGGCTGCTGGAGAGGACTTAGTGAAAAATAACCGTGTCCACTCAGATGACGATGACGACCTCGGTCGCAGACGCGACCGTCGAGGAAAATGTCGGATGCATGGTTACGAGGATTGCGACGAAGTCGCCATGGTCGCGGCTGGCTACGCCGACAGACGAGACGACGGCAACCACAACAGCAGATACCGTAGCAGCAGATACCGCGATAGTGGGAAGACCATGCAGGTATGGCAGAACCGTACCCGCGATGAAGCCCCTAAAACATTGATCCAGGACAAACTGTCTGGACCTTGCAACATCCACTTCTACATTGACAAACACGGCGGCAAGAAGAAGTCCAGCCACCTCCTAAGGACTGCTGCGAGTTCCTCAAGCTCCACGAAGGCCTCTTCCATATGAATCGTGACGCGATAAATCAGGGCTATGGAGCTGCCATGTGTGCTGTGGCTCACGGAGCACCACCACCACCGCCCAGGCCACCACCTATGGATGCACCAGCCCAGAACAACACAGGCGAGCAGTACCCACGACCGTTGGGGAATATGGGCATGATCCAAAAAGGACGCCCCTTGATGCCTGCAAGTGCACAGATCGTTTGTAGCTAGTTTCGAAGTATAGATATCGATCCCATAGGGAGCCCAACGGTAAGTGTTTATGAGTGAAGTCTCTGTCACACCCAAAGTTGTCACAGGTCTTCGAGTGAATTGACTGCAAGTGTTGAAATAAGAATGGGGCTTTTATAAAATGGAGTGTAAAAACTAAAATGTAAATTTCAGAAATGTAAAGCATAAAAGTAAAGAACGACTTGGTTGTTTGTTGTTTCCTGCAGATGGCAAAAGAAGGCGTGGAGAGATTCAGTTCATGGTGATAGTGATTGTGCCAGGTGGACGAATGATAAATGTAACAATTATAATCTAATAAGTATATGTGTAGGTGAGCAACCCATAATTAGCCGGAACTCCTCTTGGTAGATTTCATCCCAACTTCAATAATCCTACTAGTCTATTACCAAAACCATGGCCAGACACTAGACGATTAAGACCCTTCAGGTCGCTTAGCGATTAAGCTCCTTGGATCAGACTAATGCAGTAAGCATAGTGGTTCCTTGTTATCCTCGAGTCTACTAGTTTTCCATTGATATCCCCGTGTCACTCGGGGGTTGCCAGTCTGCTAGCAAACAAGATCCTATCTATGTAGAACAAAGCATCATGTTGTCTGGGCCCTTAATTGGACAACAAGCAATAGGCATCCCACAGATAGTCAAGCACACATAATATAGTAATTAGAATGAATCACAAACTAGTGGAAAATATATGAAGGCACATCACATCTCACCAATCCCCTACATCTCCCACGCCCAAGGAACTTACTCACACATGAGAGAAGAATGGATCATCGATATAATTAAAAAAGGGAAATCTTCTTGATATTACCGTGGAGATCCATAATAAGAATATAAAAAAACCCAACACAATTTAAGATAGGAAGAAACAATCTCAAACCCTAGTCTTGCAAGGTGAAGATCCCTCTCTCTCTCTCAAGTACAAGTAGTGGCTATGGGGGTGTATTGGCTAGGAGGTCGAAGATCGTGGAGCAAGATGAATAACGTCTTCCCCTTCTTCTCCGGATCTCTTATTTCTCCCTTCTAGATGGGATGGCGGCTGCTGTGTTGTGTTTTCGTGTATGGCCTCTTCACAGAAGTTGCCCCTTTTGATAAGACAGAGGTGATGGCATCTATACGGCGGGAACTATACGACCGAAAAAATATTATTGCCGTAGAGTTTCTCATTAAAGCCTCAGTATTCTCCCCTCGAGTGCTTCCAAAGAGAGACTTGCTTGTTTTCGCCTGAATATTTTGTTTATATAGTTAAAAACTTTTGTTGATGTTCAGAACCTGAAACACACATTAAAACCCAAGTTTTCATCGCTACCGAAGTATTAGCGTTAGGTAAAGCTAGAAAACGATCAAATTCGGGAGAAAACCATCAATAAAAGCCATAAAAATGTGTTGAATCTCACAGCTATCAACTGCCCCAAGCTTAGATGTTGCTCGCCCTCAAGTGACAAGGAAATAAGGAAGAATAGTGGAGATTCGAAACTGGAAATAAAAGAACTTACAAGTTTGAATTGGTGTCAAATTCTTTTCTTCACGGTCCCTATAATCTTAAACATGATCATACAAGTATTCACAAGATTGCACCGAGTCCACTTCCTAACCACGTATATCTTGTTAGCAAATAAATCATATGCCCAAGCAAGTGTCAAAAGTTTAGCTAGGAAAGTGAGACAAATTCTTTTGGTGTCTCTCTTCGTTCAGAGATGAAAACTTGTTGTTCTTGTTTGTTTAATCAATTAAGAATACTCAAGTTGGCACCAAAAAATTCAATTTAAGAACAACTCATCTACTCCCATGTAAAAATTTCAAGACTCTCAAAGCACTTTTTTCCTTTGTTTTGCCTTTCAAAAACTTCAGCTCTTTCATAGAGAAATCATGCCACTGTATTTAAAATGTTAATTGGGACTGTGTTGTGCACTCGTGACCATGCCAATAAATAACTATTGAGCAATAATGGGTCAGAGGAGTACTACAACTTCACTTGAAACGTGAAATCATGAGGAGACTAAATTTTGTACCCGTCATAGCATTGTTGCTATAGACGTTTACATAACTCAATAGCCGAAATTAAGTGGTTTCCCACATTTAGATCGTTCTTTGGCCAACGGAGTTAATAGTTCCCCATGGAGCACGATAGTGTTGTAATGACACGTGTAAGGCAATATCTTATGGTAATTATTAGAATAAGTAGTGGCATAATCTCTACTACTTCGAAGCATCTATTTTATCAAACAAGTTCATTCAAGGGTACTATCGATTCTATTTATATTAAGCTCAAATGGGATGGAGTAGTTCTAAAATCAAATTCTTTGGGATAAACATTGAGTCAAGTCATCTTTCGGATGCCTTTTCTTGTTGTAAAAATGTAGGAAGTATTTTTAACCAAGTTCATTGCTTATTGTTTCAAAGCTAAAAAGGAGACATTAGCAAAGGAATAGAATTTATAGGATAACAAGCTAAGTGGGGAGTGACTCCAGTGCAAGCGAGTAAATAATTGTAAGATCAATTTAAGGTTGCAGAAAGGGTGATTAAACAATTGTGATACCTCCTCTTGCTTTTTTGTTCTCGTATTTGAGTTGAACCCCCTCTGTATTTCCATATTACCAAGTCACCTGAAATTGAGGAATCTCCGAGAGAAACAAAGAAACGAACTTGCAAATAAAATTACAACTAAATTTTTTGTATTTTTGGTTTAGGAATGCAAACTGAAAATAAACATGCAACTTAAAGAAATAAAAAAATCAAAAGAAGAAATAAAAACATGAATGCTAAGTTTGGAGGTTTTCAAACCTCTCCCAAGTTTAGGCTATTGCCAGGCTCAGTTGTTGCCGTCATTCGGCGGCTGATGCGGATATTGCTGGTAGTAGTCGGGGAAGTGGGTCATGAAATGACTGATGTTGTGAGTCAAAGCACTCACATCTTCATTCACTCCTTAAAGAGTGTGGTCGATCTCCCTAACGCGTTGGTTGAGCTACTGGAATTCTTGATAGGGGACGTAGATGTACCCCTGTTGTGGCTGGTTGGGCCACGGGTCCTAAGCTCCTCCTTGCTGCTGCTGTCCCTCCCAAGCAGGGTTGCGTCCCTGCTCGTCCTCATGCTCCTGCTCATCCTCATCCTGCTGCCCTCCTTCATCTTCCTCTTCATCATGCTGAAGTTCAGCCATGATCTCCATCACTTGGTCCTTGGTGAGGATCCAAGTGTCCTTCTCCACAATCGAGAAGGCTTGGGGACAGGGCAACGGAACCTTCTCACCCTGTGCATTATCAAGATAACTAAACTGATAGGCTCGGGGCCTCTGGTTAGCTTGGTAAACACCAAGGAAGCCACAAGCAGTTAAATACTTGACATCCATAAGCTTGGAACCATCAATAGATTGCATAATAGGTAATGTAATATTTAATGCATGGGAAAGGTGGGTTACCAATCCACCAATGTGAATATCACCTTTGGTCTTGTTACTTTGGTGTCGAAAGGTGATGGATGACTAGAGCTGCAGGGCTGGGGCTTTGCTGTGCAGAGGGAAAGAGAGCCTTGGTGATCATTGCCATGTCCGCATTATCCATGGAACCGGTATCACCTCTTCCCAATAGTGTGTTGGCGAGGAACAAGGAGTAGTAGCAAATTGTTGGGTTCTGAATGGTGGACATCTTCTTCTGGTAGAAGTTGGTGCCACCATTAATAGAAATAGCCTCCCAAGTCTCTCCGATTGTGACGCTATAGAGGTTAGTAACAGTTGGCTCCCCAACATGAGGGAAATCGAAAGCATCACAAAATTGTTCAAAAGTTATTTCATAGTGTTTTCGGTTCATGGTGAAGTTTACCGTGCACATATTCTCCCTATGGTCATCATAGAAGGAGGCAAGGAACTCATAGGTAAGCTCGGCATAGGTGTCGTGGCTTGCAAATCCAAGTACCGTTAGCCCGACCTTGGTACACATGAGGTCGAAGTCCGCCTTCAACCCCGCCGTTGTGAGAAAGCTATGGTCGGCCCAACGTGTGGGCAACACCCTCCTCGACAAAACCATGGACAACTTGGGGTTGCGCTCAGCTCGGGACCCCGAGCCCGAGCCCTCACCACGTTGGCGCTTGCTCTTGTGAAAGATGTTACTGATTTTGTTCATCATGATGCACGATCTGTTGATTCCCCCACTCAAACGAACGAAATCCGCGAAGAATCAAGAGTTCTAGGTAGATTTTGAGAGGTTTGGAGAGAGAATGTGAGAGAAATAATGAGGAGGGAGGAGAGACCTAGCCGCCCTGTTGCGATTTCGTGGTCGCACCGAACTATAAGGCCTGAACTATACAGGCGAGATATGTTGTCCCGCCCGTATAGTTGCGGCAGCGTCACCAACTAGGGTTTCTTTACGCGGAATATAGCTATACGGACACAACTATACGGTTGGATCGCAATGATCTTACCATATAGTTGGTCGTTAAACCGTCTGTACCCTCAAGATAAAATTCTAAAACAGGCATCGATATCTATACGACCAGAACTATACGGCCAAAAATTTTATTCTCCCGTATAGTTGGTCATTAAACCGTCAGTACCTTTGGGATAAATTTCTAAGACAGGCATCGATATCTATACGACCATAACTATACGGCCAAAAAATTTATTCCCTCAGTATAGGTTGTCATTAAACTGTTAGTACCTTTGAGAAGATATTGTACGAAGGCATCGATATCTATACGACCGGAACTATACGGACGAAATTTTTATTCCCGCCGTATAGTTGGTCGTTAAATTCTCTGTGTCTTTGAAGAAAAAAAATTGATGGCAAAGATATCTATATGACCGGAACTATACGGCCGGAATTTTTATTCCCGCCGTATACTTGGTCGTTAAACCATAGTAGTCATCAAAAAATTTCTATTTCTTCGGGAATACCTTCTTATCCCAAAACTTAGCGAAATACCTTATTTTTGACGGAAAATTTGACAGTAGAAACTGTCGACCAACATTAGTGTATGAAGAGTAGAATTTTAATATTTGTAGATAAAACTCAAACTTTTATTTTTATTCTTATTCTATACTCATTAAATCCATGTTTCTACTACTTTTTGACAGCTGCATCTTCACGGGCGCGCTTCCGCAAGAATGTCTATAAAAAAGTGGTAGGAATGCGATGAACTTTTTATTCTTTTGTTTATTTTATTGATGAGATGGGTTGACTCCCATTAAGCATTTTATTAAAAATGGTTTAGTAACTCAACCCCTTCTTTATTCTCAAATTCTTACCTTGGGTTACCCCTTATCAAAGGCACTTACCACATGAACTCGTTTTGCCGGTGGAATATATCTTTCTCCTGCTTCTAGCTTCTTTGGAAAATACTGGATGATTTCAGCATCATAAACATTGAAGATTATCTTTCCCTCGGCACAATCAATTGATGCCCCTGCAGTACTAAGGAAAGGTCTTCCAAGTATTATGGATAATTTTTCATCTTCTGGCATCTCAAGAATAATAAAATTAGTGGGAATAACATCCTCATCTATTTTAAGTAGAACATCCTCAATCATACCAATGGGTTGTTTAGTGGACTTGTCAGCCATCTGTAATGTGATAGTAGTAGGAGAATACTCCCCTAATCCTAACCTTTTATAGAGGGAGTATGACATTACACTAACTCCTGCACCCAGATCACACAAGGCATTGTGAATATCAGTTTTGCCTTTTAAGCATGAAATAGTTGGTATTCCAGGATCCCAGATTTAGACAACAACTTCCCATTAGTAGGATAACTAGTTACCATGGCAACAATTTCAGCTATTTCTTTCTTTCTATGAAGAATATCACGGAGGAATTTAGAATAGGTAGGAACTTTGATTGCATCCTCAAACAGAATTTCCAGAAGAAGGTCACTAAGTTCCTTTGTAAAAGAATTATTAATTATCTGATCTGGTGCTTTTGTTTTTTTGATCTGGGTAAGGAAGCTTTTTCTCACATGACTTATTATTGTCTTTTAGCTTTTGTGGGGGGTTAGGCTCTTTTGTTGCTTTCTTTTGTTGTTGCTTATCGCTTTTCTTATTTTCTACTACAACAACTTCATCTTCCTTGCTTATCTATTTTTCTTCTCTTGGATCAACCGTCTCTGCATCAGAGTCATAATGGTCATCATGTGCATCATTTTGGTTCTCCTTGGTTTGATCTTGTGTTTCTTGAGCAAGTTCATCTTGAGGATCCACCAATGTATCATCTTCTTGGCTTGCTTCGAGCAAGGCTTTTTCCTTTCGCTCTTTTTAGCTTCATATTCCGGTGGTCCTAATGGTCCTGTAACAACTGCACCTCTTCTTGTGACAACATTAATAGAAACAAGGAATATCTTGATCATCTCGAAGAAAAAATTGATAACCAGATGCTATTTGTTCACACTGGGTTTCAATCATACTAAGATACATGTGAAATAATTCTATTTCTTGGCCAATCCCATCATAATTTTCCATGAGTTCTGCCAAAATCGTTTTGTGTTTTTGAAAGTGCTTATGGAGGTTATTATGAGAATTTTCTTATCGATGTTTTAATTCTTGAAAAACTTTTCTAGTTTCATCTTCTTCAGTTAAAACCTGTAACAAGTCTACTTTGTTTCCCTTAACAAGTTCAGAAGGTATACATGTTTCTTTCATTGTTTTGCGTACTTCAGGCATAAGATCAGGAGTTATCCAAAGTATCCCTTTTTCCAGCTTAGTGCCAAAATTAGGACTATATAAATAATCATTCTTAGCCCTAGTAGACATTAATTCCAAACATTCTTTAACAGTTAAAGTATTTATCGATCCTCCTGCTGAGAAGTCAAGCAACTCTCTACATTGAGTATTGAGACCGTGGTAAAATAAATGGCAAATAGTCGATTCAGAATAGCCATGATTGGGAATGCTATTGATCATTCCAAAGAATCTATCCCATGCTTGTGGGTAGTTTTCTCCCACGTTCTAACTAAAGTTGCCTATATTCTTTCTTAGTTTAGTTACCTTTTAAAAAGGATTAAACCTATTTTTGAATTTAACAATGCAATTTTCCCAACATTTAATGTAATGGCGAGGGAGAGAATATAACTAGTCTAGAGCCTGACCTTTAATAGACCAACGAAGTAATTTTAGATGAGAGAAGTATCTTGGCAAACCTTTTGGTCCAAATGATGTTATCACATTGTCGAACTCTCTAAGATGCCTTCCCGGGTCTTCATCTTCCCTTCCAGGTGGAAGAATCATAAATGTAACAATTATAATCTTATAAGTATATGTGTAGGTGAGCAACCCATAATTAGCCGGAACTCCTCTTGGTAGATTTCATCCCAACTTCAATAATCCTACTAGTCTGTTACCAAAACCATGGTCAGACACTAAGCGATTAAGACCCTTCAGGTCGCTTAGCGATTAAGCTCCTTGGATCGGACTAATGCAATAAGCACGGTGGTTCCTTGTTATCCTCGAGTCTACTAGTTTTCCATTGATAGCCCTGTTTCACTTAGGGGTCGCCGGTCTGGTAGCGAACAAGATCCTATCTATGTAGAATAAAGCATCATGTTGTCTGGGCCCTTAATTGGACAACAAGCATTAGGCATCCCATAGATAGTCAAACACACATAATATAGTAATTAGAATCAATCACAAACTAATGGAAAATATATGAAGGCACATCACATCTCACCAATCTCCTACATCTCCCACGCCCAAGGAACTTACTCACAGATGAGAGAAGAATGGATCATTGATATAATTAAATAAAGGAAAATCTTCTTGATATTACCGTAGAGATCCACAATAAGAATAGAAAAATATCCAACACAATTCAAGATAGGAAGAAACAATCTCAAACCCTAGTCTTGCAAGGTGAAGATCCCTCTCTCTCTCTCAACTACAAGTAGTAGCTGTGGGGGTGTATTGGATAGAAGGTCGAAGATCGTGGAGCGAGATGTAGAACGTCTTCCCCTTCTTCTCTGAATCTCTTCTTTCTCCCTTCTAGATGGGATGGCGGCTGCTGTGATGTGATTTTACGTATGGCCTCTTCACGGAAGTTGTCCCTTTTGACAAGACAGAGGCGGCGACAGCTATACAGCGGGAACTATACGGCTGGAAAAATATTCCCGTTGTATAGTTGCTCATTAAAGCCTCTATATGTTCCAATCGAGTGCTTCCAAAGAGAGACTTGCTTGTTTTTGCCTGAATATTGTGTTTCTCTAGTTAAAACCTTATGCTGACGTTCAGAACCTGAAACACACATTAAAAACCAAGTTTTCTTTGCTACCGAAGTTTTAGCGTAAGGTAAAGCTAGAAAATTATCAAATCCTGGAGAAAACCATCAATAAAAGCCATCAAAAATGTGTCGAATCTCACAACTATCACCCCTCCAATAGAGTGCAAAAGTCCATCACTTGCCAAATCAATTTGGCAGTCAACTCTCCAACCTCAACCACTGAGTACCTCGGTGGGTGCGAGTCCTGCATCACCTTTGACAAGCGTGATCATCCGTGCCATGTACCTTGTCCAGGCCATTCTCCCCTGGTGCTTGAGGCACGAATCAGAGGCTTCGAGATGAGTCGCGTCTTCATGGACAGCGACAGCAGCATCAACCTCATGTTCGCCAGCACCCTGCGCGCCATGAGGATCCCCCTATCGTGCCTAGAAACCTTTGACACAACATTCCATGGCATCATCCTAGGGAAAGGTGTATATCCCCTAGGAAAAATCAACTTGGACATCATCTTTGGCACAGCGACAAACTTCCGGCGAGAGCCCCTTGAATTCGAAGTGATCGACTAGCCCTCGTAGTACCATTGCATCCTCGGACGTGTCACGTTCGCGAGGTTCATGGCGGTGCCACACTATGCTTACATGCAGATGAAGATGTCGGGCCCTAACGGCATTATTACCGTCAACGGAAGCTTCGAGAGGTCAGATAACTGCGACAGGGAGTTCAACAGAATTTCCCAGTCTTTCGGCATGCAGGAGGAGCTGGCGAGGCCGAAGGAGTCGATAGACAACAGTCTACCTCCTCTGAGTAAGCGAAACTCACCTGATCAGTCCTCCGACTCGTCGGTCCACACCAAGGAGGTCCAGGTCCATCCCACGGACCTATCCAAGATGGCTCTCATCGCCAACAACTTGAGTTCCGTATAGGAACTCACGCTCGTCGAATTCCTCTGTGAGCGCTGGGAAATCTTTGCCTGGTGTCTAGCGGACATGCCAGGGGTTCCCAAGGAGTTCACCGAGCACTCACTCAATGTGAATCCTGAGGCTAGACCAGTGAAGCATACAATACGTCGACTGTCAGAACCATGGGCAAAAGCGATTGGTATGGAAGCCAGCTGACTCCTTGACGCTAACTTCATATGAGAGATCAAGGAGATCACTTGGGTAGCAAACCCCGTGCTTGTTCCTAAAATGGACACGGATATCCTACGGATGTGCGTGGACTTCACTTCCCTGAATAAGCATTGCCTGAAGGATCACTCCCCATTACCGCGGATCGACCAGATAATTGATTTCTGCAAGTGCACATATCGTTTATATATAGTTTCGAAGTATAGATATTGATCCCACAGGGAGCCCAAAGGTAAGTGTTTATAAGTGAAGTCTCCGTCACACCCAAAGTTGTCGCAGGTCTTCGAGTGAATTGACTACAAGTGTTCAAATAAGAATGGAGTTTGATTAAATGATATGTATTTAAATAGAACTGAAATATAAATTTCGGAAATATAAAGCATGAAAGTAAAGAACAACTTGGTTGTTTGTTGTTTCCTATAGATGGCAAAAGAAGGCGCAGGGAGATTCAGTTCATGGTGATAGTGAATGTGCGAGGTGGATGAATGATAAATGTAACAATTATAATCTTATAAGTATATGTGTAGGCGAGCAACCCATAATTAGCCGGAACTCCTCTTAGTAGATTCCATCCCAACTTCAATAATCCTTCTAGTCTGTTACCAAAACCATGGTCAGACACTAGATGATTAAGACCCTTCAGATCGCTTAGCGATTAAGCTCCTTGGATCAGACTAATGCAATAAGCACGGTGGTTCCTCGTTATCCTCGAGACTACTAGTTTTCCATTGATATCCCCGTGTCACTCAGGGGTCGCAAGTCTGCTAGCGAACAAGATCCTATCTATGTAGAAAAAATCATCATGCTTTCTGGGCCCTTAATTGGACAACAAGCATTAGGCATCCCACTGATAGTCAAGCACACATAATATAGTAATTAGAATCAATCACAAACTAATGGAAAATATATGAAGGCACATCACATCTCACCAATCCCCTACATTTACCACGCCCAAGGAACTTACTCACACATGAGAGAAGACCGGATCATCGATATATTTAAATAAAGGGAAATCTTCTTGATATTACCGTGGAGATCCACAATAAGAATAGAAAAATATCCAACACAATTCAAGATAGGAAGAAACAATCTCAAACCCTAGTCTTGCAAGGTGAAGATCCCTCTCTCTCAAGTACAAGTAGTGGCTATGGGGGTGTATTGGCTAGGAGGTCGAAGAGCATGGAGCGAGATAAAGAACATCTTCCCCTTCTTCTCCGGATCTCTTCATTATCCCTTCTGGATGTGATGGCGGCTGTTGTGTTGTGTTTTCGCCTCTGGCCTCTTCATGGAAGTTGTCCCTTTTGACAAGACAGAGGCGGCGGAAGATATATAGCAGGAATTATATGGCTAGAAAAATATTCCCGCCGTATAGTTGCTCGTTAAAACTTCTGTATGCTCCCCTCAAGTGCTTCCAAAGAGAGACTTGCTTGTTTTCTCATGAATATTTTGTTTCTATAGTTAAAACCTTCTGTTGACGTTCAGAACCTGAAACACACATTAAAAACCAAGTTTTCTTTGCTACTGAAGCATTAGCGTTAGGTAAAGCTAGAAAACGATCAAATCCGGGAGAAAACCATCGATAAAAGCCATAAAAATGTGTCGGATCTCACAGCTATCAACTCCCCTGAGCTTAGATGTTGCTCGCCCTCGAGTGAGAAGGAAATAAGGAAGAATAGCGGAGATTCGAGACTGGAAATAAAAGAACTTACAAGTTTGAATTGGCGTCAAATTCTTTTCTTCACAATCCTGCAATCTTAAACATGATCATACAATTATTCACAATATTACACTGAGTCCACTTCCTAACCACGTATATCTTGTTAGCAAATAAATCATATGCCCAAGCAAGTGTCAAAAGTTTAGCTAGGAAAGTGAGACAAATTCTTTT
This sequence comes from Avena sativa, assembly GCA_916181665.1. NCBI lineage: Eukaryota > Viridiplantae > Streptophyta > Magnoliopsida > Poales > Poaceae > Avena > Avena sativa. Next base: position 695,371,374 of record OV702289.1, read on the forward strand.
GGTGTCTCTCTTCGTTGAAAGATGAAAACTTTTTGTTCTTGTTTGTTTAATCAATTAAGAGAACTCAAGTTGGCACCAAAACATTCAATTTAAAAACAACTCATCTACTCCCATGTCAAAATTTCAAGACTCTCAAAGCACCTTTTTTCCTTTCCTTTTCCTTTCAAAAACTTCAGCTCTTTCATAGAGAAATCATGCCACTATTTTTACCATGTTAATTGGGATTGTGTTGTACACTCCTGACCATGCTAATAAATAATTGTTGAGCAATAGTGGGTCAGAGGAGTACTACAAATTCACTTGGAATGTGAAACCATGAGGAGACTAAAATTTTACCCGTCATAGCATTGCTGCTACAGACGTTTACATAACTCAATAGCTGAAATTAAGTGGCTTCTCACATTCAGATCATTCGTTGGCCAGTGGAGTTAATAGTTCCCCATGGAGCACGATAGTGTTGTAATGACACGAGCAAAGCAATATCTTACGGTAATTATTAGAAAAAGTAGTGGCATAATTTCTACTACTTCGAAGCATCCATTTTATCATACAATTTCATTCAAAGGTGTTATCGAGTCTATTTATATTAAGCTCAAATGGGATGGAGTAGTTCTAAAATCAAATTCTTTGGGCTAAACATGGACTCAAGTCATCTTTCGGATGCTTTTTCTTGTTGTTAAATTGTAGGAAGTATTTTTAACCAAGTTCATTGCTCATTGTTTCAATGCTAAAAAGGAGACACTAGCAAAGGAATATAATTTATAAGATAACAAGCTAAGTGGGGAGTGACTCCAGTGCAAGCGAATAAATAATTATAGGATCAATTTAAGGTTGTAGAAAGGGTGATGAAAGGAATGTGATACCTCCTCTTGCTTGCTTCGTTCTCGTATTTGAGTCGAACCCCTTCTGTATTTCCATATTGCCAAGTCACCTGAAATTGAGCAATTTCCGAGAGAAACGAAGAAACGAACTTGCAAATAAAATTACCACAATTTTTTTGTATTTTTGGTTTAGGAATGCAAACTTAAAATAAACATGCAAATTTGAAGAAATAAAATAAATCAAAAGAAGAAATAAAAACATGAATGCAAAATTTGGAGGTTTTCAAACCTCCCCAAGCTTACACTATTGCCAGACTCAGTTGTTGTCGTTATTCGGTGGCTGGTGCGGATACTGCTGGTAGTAGTCGAGGAAGTGGGTCATGAAGTGACTGAAGTTGTGATTCAAAGCACTCACATCTTCATTCACTCCTTGAAGAGTGTGGTCGATCTCCCCAACGAGTTGGTTGAGCTGCCGCAATTCTTGATAGGGGACGTAGCTGTACCCCTGGTGCGGCTAGTTGGGCCATGGGTCCCAAGCTCCCCCTTGCTACTGCTGCCGCTGTCCCTCCCAAGCAGGGTTGTGTCCCTGCTCATCCTCATGCTTCTCCTGATCCTCATCCCGCTTCCCTCCTTCTTCATCTTCCTCTTCATCAGGCTGAAGTTCAGCCATGATCTCCATCGCTTGGTCCTTGGTGAGGATCCAAGTGTCCTTCTCCACAATCGAGAAGGCTTGGGGACAGGGTAATGGAACCTGCTCACCCTGTGCATTATCAAGATAACTAAACTGATAGGCTCGGATCCTCCGGTTAGCTTGGTAAACACCAAAGAAGCCACAAGCAATTAAATACTTGACGTCCATAAGCTTGGAACTGTCAACAGATTGCATAACAGGTAATGTAATATTTAATGCCTTGGCAAGGTAGGTTACCAATCCACCAATGCGAATATCACCTTTGGTCTTGCTGCTTTGGTGGCGAAAGTGCTGGATGAGTAGAGCTGCAGGACTAGGGCTTTGCGTTGCAGCGGGAAAGAGAGCCTTGGTGATCATTTACATCTCCGCATTGGCCATGGAATCGGTGTCACCTCTTCCTAATAGTGTGTTGGCAAGGAACAAGGCATAGTAGCAAATTGTTGGGTCCTGAATGGTGTACATCTTCTTCTGGTAGAATTCGGTGCCACCATTAACAGAAATAGCCTCCCAAGTCTCTCTGCTTGTGACGCTATAGAGGTTAGTAACAGTTGGCTCCCCAACATGGGGAAACCGAAAGCATCGCAAAATTGTTCAAAAGTTATTTCATAGTGTTGTCGGTTCATGGTGAAGCTTACCGTGCACATATTACCTTTCTCCCTGTGGTTGTTGAAGAAGGAGGCAAGGAACTCGTAGGTAAGCTCGGCGTAGGTGTCGTGGCTTGCGAAGCCAAGTACCGTTATCCCGGCCTTGTTACACATGAGGTCGAAGTCCGCCTTCAACCCTGCCGCAGTGAGGAAGCTATGGGCAGCCCAACGTGTGGGCAACACCCTCCTAGATGAGACCATGGCCAACTTGGGGTTGCGCTCGGCTCGGGACCCTGAGCCCGAGCCCTCACCATGTTGGCGCTTGCTCTTGCGAAAGATGTTACTGATTTTGGTCATCGTGATGCATTGAAAAATTTCACCATAAAACCTTAGGCATATAGTTTCCACATGATATATGAACGATCCTACGTGGAAAATTCAATCCTAATGTGAGAAATTAATAGGAAAAACAAAATAAGCTTGAGTTCATCCACTAGATAAATGTGAGAATTTCAACCATGGAAATCTGAAAATAAAGCATGGATAGGGAGAGAAACATACCGATCTATTGATTCCCACTCAAACAAACGAAATCCGCGAAGAATCAAGAGTTCTAGGTGGATTTTGAGAGGTTTGGAGACAGAATATGAGAGAAATAATGAGGAGGGAGGAAAGACCTAGATGCCCTGGTGCGATTTTGTGGCCGCACCAAACTATACGGCCAGAACTATACGGGCGGGATATGTTGTTTTGCCCGCATAGTTGCAGCGGCGCCGCCAACTAGGGTTTCTTTACGTGGAATATAGCTATATGGACGAAACTATATGGCTGGATCGCAATGATCCCGCCATATAGTTTGTCGTTAAACCGTCTGTACCCTCATGATAAATTTCTAAAACAGGCATCGATATCTATACGACCGGAACTATACAGCCGGAATTTTTATTCCTGCCATATAGTTGGTTGTTAAACCGTTAGTACCTTTGGGATAAATTTCTAAGAGAGGGATCGATATCTATACGACCGGGACTATAGGCTGGAATTTTTATTCCCACCGTATAGTTGGTCGTTAAACTGTCAGTACTTTTGAGAAGATATTGTACGAAGGCATCGATATCTATACGACCGGAACTATACGGCCAGAATTGTTATTCCCGCCGTATATTTGGTCATTAAATTCTCTGTGTCTTCGAAGAAAATTTGTTGATGGCAAAGATATCTATACAACCGGAACTATATAGCCGGAATTTTTATTCATGCCATATAGTTGGTCGTTAAATCATCAGTAGTCATCAAAAAATTATGTTTCTTCGAGAATACCTTCTTATCCCAAAACTTAGCGAAATACCTTATTGTTGATAGAAAATTGATAGTAGAAACTATCGACCAACATTAGCGTGTGAATAGCAGAATTTTAGTCTTTGTAGATAAAACTCAAACTTTTATTTTTATTCTTATTCTATACTCATTCAATCGATGGTTCTACTACTTTTTGACAGAAACATCTTCACGGGCGCGCTTCTGCAAGAATGTCTGTTAAGAAGTGGTAGGAATGCGATGAACTTTTTATTCTCTAGTTTTTTATTAAAGAGATGGGTTGACTCCCATTAAGCATTTTATTAAGAAGGGTTGAGTAACTCAACCCCTTCTTTGTTCTCCAATTATTACCTTGGGTTGCCCGTTATCAAAGGCACTTACCACATGAACTCGTTTTGCTGGTGGAATATATCTTTCTCCTGCTTCTAGCTTCTTTGCAAAATATCGAATGATTTCAGCATCATAAACATTGAAGATTATCTTTCCCTCAGCATAATCAACTAATGCCCCTGCAGTACTAAGGAAAGGTCTTCCAAGTATTATGGATATTTTTTCATCTTCTAGCATCTCAAGGATAATAAAATCAGTGGGAATAACATGCTCATCTATTCTGAGTAGAACATCCTCAATCATACCAACGGGTTGTTTAGTGGACTTGTTAGCCATCTTTAAAGTGATAGTAGTAGGAGAATACTCCCCTAATCCTAACCTTTTATAGAGGGAGTATGGCATTACACTAACTCCTGCAACTAAATCACAAAAGGAATTGTGAATATCAGTTTTGCCTGTTAAGCATGAAATAGTTGGTATTGCGGGATCTCTAGATTTAGACAACAACTTCGCATTAGCAGGATAACTAGTTACCATCGCAACAGTTTCAGTTATTTCTTTCTTTCTACCAAGAATATCAAGGAGGAATTTAGATTAGGTAGGAACTTTGATTGCATCTGCAAACGGAATTTCTAGACGAAGGTCACTAAGTGCCTTTGTAAAATAATTATAAATTACCGGATCTTGTGCTTTCTTTTTTCGATCTGGGTAAGGAAGCTTTTTCTCACCTGACTTCTCCTTGTCTTTTACCTTTTGTGGGGGGTCAGGCTCTTTTGTTGCTTTCTTTTGTTGTTGCGTATCGCTTTTCTTCTTTTCTACTACAACAACTTCATCTTCCTTGCTTATCTCTTTTTCTTCTCTTGGATCAACTGTCTCTGCATCAGTCATAATGGTCATCCTGTGCATCATTTTGGTCCTCCTTGGTTTGATCATGTGTTTCTTGAGCAGTTTCATCTTGAGGATCCACCAATGTATCATCTTCTTGGCTTGCTTCGAGCACGGCTTTTTTTTCTCCTTTCGCTCTTTGTCAGCTTCATATTCCGGTGGTCCTAATGGTCATGTAACAATTGCACCTCTTGTTGTGACAACATTAGTAGAAACAAGAATATCTTTATCATCTTGAAGAAAAATTTGATAACCAGATGTTATTTGTTCACACTGGGTTTCAATCATACTAAGATACTTGTGAAATTATTTTATTTCTTGGCCAATCTCATCATAATTTTTCGTGAGTTCCTCCAAAATCTTTTTGTGTTTTTGAAAATGCTTATGCAGGTTATTATGAGATTTTGCTTGTCGGTGTTTTAATTCTTGAAAAACTTTTCTAGTTTCATCTTCTTCAGTTAAAACTTGTAACAAGTCTACTTTGTTTTCCTTAACAAGTTCGGAAGGTATACCTTTTTCTTTCATTGTTTTGTGTACTTCAGGCATAAGATCAGGAGTTATCCAAAGTATCCCTTTTTCCAATTTAGTGCCAAAATCAGGATTATATAAAGAATCATTCTTAGCCCTAGTAGACATCAATTACAAACATTGTTTAATAGTTAAAGTATTTATCAATCCTCCTGGTGAGAAGTCAAGCAACTCTCTACATTGATTATTGAGACCATGGCAAAATAAATGGCAAATAGTTGATTCAGAATAGCCATGATTGGGAATGCTATTGATCATTCCAAAGAAGCTATCCCAGGCTTGTGTGTAGTTTTCTCCCACGTTCTGACTAAAGTTGCCTATATTCTTTCGCAGTTCAGTTACCTTTTTAAAAGGATTAAACTTGTGTATAAATTAAAAATGCAGTTTTCCCAACATTTAATGTAATGGCGAGGAAGAGAATATAACTAGTCTAGAGCTTTACCTTAAGAGACCAACAAAATAATTTTAGACAGGCGAAGTCTCTTGGCAAACCTTTTGGTCCAAGCGATGCTATCACATCGTCCAACTCTCTAATATGTCTTCCTAGGTCTTCATCTTCCCTTCCAATAAAAGATTTTTCCTGCAAAATTTTAATAATTCACCATCAAATCGATATTCTCTAACTCCAGGATTAGGGAATTCTATTGGTTGTTTATGAAATTCAGAACTTGGAGCACTGTATTCTTTGACAGTTTTTTCTCAGGTTTCATGGGAGTTGTCCTGTAAATAGACATGATTTCCATAATATCACTCAGGTTTTCAACTTCAACTTTGTTCGATCTTAAAAGTTTTTCAATAATTTCTTCGCTCCTTTGAGCAGGCACGCGCTCAATATAATCCAGTATATAGGTCCTACCAGAGCGTGTAGACCCTTTGTCTCCTAGGGAGAACATTTTGTAGTAGCAACACATGAAATGTAAAAAGACAAACACTTAGCGCTTAGCTCCTCGGTAATGGTGCCAGAAAATAGGTTGATGTCTGCAAGTGCATAGATCGTTTATAGCTAGTTTTGAAGTATAGATATCGATCCCAAAGGGAGCCCAAATTATGAGTGAAGTCTCTCTCACACCCAAAGTTGTCACAGGTCTTCGAGTGAATTGACTACAAGTGTTCAAATAAGAATGGAGTTTGATTAAATGAGATGTATTTAAATAGAACTGAAATGTAAACTTCGGAAATATAAAGCATGAAAGTAAAGAACAACTTGGTTGTTTGTTGTTTCCTGCAGATGGCAAAAGAAGGCGCGGGGAGATTCAGTTCATGGTGATAGTGACTGTGCCAGGTGGACGAATCATAAATGTAACAATTATAATATTATAAGTATATGTGTAGGCGAGCAACCCATAATTAGCCAGAACTCCTCTTGGTAGATTTCCTCCCAACTTCAATAATCCTACTAGTCTGTTACCAAAACCATGGTCAGACACTAGACGATTAAGACCCTTCAGGTCGCTTAGTGATTAATCTCCTTGGATCGGACTAATGCAATAAGAAAGGTGGTTCCTCGTTATCCTCGAGTCTACTAGTTTTCCATTGATATCTCCGTGTCACTCGGGGGTCGCCGGTCTGCTAGCGAACAAGATCTTATCTATGTGGCACAAAGCATCATGTTTTCTGGGCCCTTAATTAGACAACACGCATTAGGCATCCCACAAATAGTCAAACACACATAATATAGTAATTAGAATCAATCACAAACTAATGGAAAATATATGAAGGCACATCACATCTCACCAATCCCCTACATCTCCCACACCCAAGGAACTTACTCACCCATGAGAGAAGAACGGATCATCGATATATTTAAATAAAGAGTAATCTTCTTGATATTACCATGGAGATCCACAGTATTCAAGATAGGAAGAAACAATCTCAAACCCTAGTCTTGCAAGGTGAAGATCCCTCTCTCTCTCAAGTACAAGTAGTGGCTATGGGGGTGTATTGGCTAGGAGGTTGAAGATCGTGGAGCAAGATGAAGAACGTCTTCCCCTTCTTCTCCGGATATCTTCTTTCTCCCTTCTGGATGTGATGGCGGCTGCTGTGTTGTGTTTTCGCCTCTGGCCTCTTCATGGAAGTTTTCCCTTTTGACAAGACAGAGGTGGCATCAGCTATACGGCAGGAACTATATGGACAGAAAAATATTCCTACTGTATAGTGATGGCCCAAAATATATCGAGCTCGTTGGGGAGCCCCAAGAGGAAGGTATGATGAGCACATCAACAAGTTTTCCCTCAGTTATGAAACCAAGGTTATCAATCCAGTAGGAGCAAGGAAACACCTCCAAGGTGTTGCTAGCTGGACTTTGGCAGGGCGCACTACCGGCGCCAACAGCAACGTGGAAACCTGCACAACACAACCACAGAACTCTGCCCCCAACTTACAGTGAGGTTGTCAATCTCACCGGTTTTGCTGAAAACAAAGGATTAAATGTATTGTGTGGAAGAAAGTAATAGTTTGTAGAAAGTAAACAGAAAGCAGTAAATAGTTGATTGTACATTGATGATAAAAGAAAGGATCGGGGTCATAGTTCACTAGTGGTGGCTCTCCTTAAGATAGATGACATGTTGGGTGAACAAATTACAGCGGGGCAATTGACAAACATCGAGAAAGTAATAATGCATATACTAAACATCTTGATTCCTTTGAGATTTTATTGGGCATTACAACATTATAAATAGACCGTAATCCAACTGCATCTATGACTAATAATCCACCTTCAGGTTATCATCTGAACCCCCTCCAGTATTAAGTTGCAAGCAACAAATAATTGCATTACGCATTGCGTGTAAAGCAAACAATACGATAGTTCTATGAACAAAGGATTGTTGTTTTCTCCCTAGTAGCAACAGCACATCTAGTACCTTAGGTATTTCTGTCACTTCCCCAGTTTACTAGAGGCATGAACCCACTATCGAGCATAAATACTAACTCTTGGAGTTGCTAACACCTACTTGGCCAAGATAGCTACTAACAACAGAAAGCATGCAAGATCACAAATAACAAAGACATGATAGAATCAATAATTAATCTGAAATAGCATCTCAATATCCCCCTTGGTGTGGGCGGACCCTGGCCCCTCTCCGTCTCGTATTCTGGCTCCATGTCCCCCTTGGTGAAATATTGACTTTGGCTTTTGTCCTGTCCAATTCTGAGAATATTCATTTTCTGACTTTCCTGGAACCAAAAACAGCAGAAAACAGGCAGCTGGCACTGTGGCATCTTGTTAATAGGTTAGTCCAAGAAAGTGTATAAAAAGTACTCCAAAGTGTGGACAAAACATAAGAAAGTAGATAAAACCAAGCATGAAACATCAAAAATTATGGATACATTAGGAACGTATCAACATCCCCAAGCTTAACTCCTGCTCGTCCTCGAGTAGGTAAGTGATAAAAAGAAAGAATAATTTTTGAGGTGACATGCACCATCATAAACTTGATCAAAGTATTTGTAAACATTGATAGCTGGGATCATAGTACTTCTATCATAATATGAAAGATAAAGTTCTAACAATAAGACAAAGCAACTATGTTGTAACATGAAAAGGCACAAACAAAAGATTCATGAATAACAATGCTTTGCAAGACGTTTGTTTCTTTCACATAAAGAAAACATATCATAGTGGCATTCAGCTTGTCCCTCATACAGTAGCAAATATAAATGCATAGGACACCTTCAAAGTTCATAAGAGTGACTAGATACAAATAGTTTAAGAACAAGCAATATCAAAATTATGCATCAATCAACAAGTCTTGGGACAATGCACATAGAACTAAGAATGGCCACTATGCTCTCAAAGTAGGTGCATAAAGATAGAAGGTGGAGACTCAACATAAAAGTAAAAGAAAGGCCTTCATAGAAGGAAGTAGGGATTCAAGTTTCATAAAGAGCTTACAAAAATAATGGTAGTTATTAGCTTTCAGCTCTCATTGCCCCTATCATAAGCATCTTTAGGTGATTAAGGTTAAAGTGACATAACTAAGAGGATATGCTTGACAAGTTATAAGCTGAAATATCATGCCCCTTACTTACGAAGACCGAACCTCATGCTACTCAACTTTAGTCACAAGTAAGCTCTTGTCATTGTAAGTACATATGTATCATAGAGAACCGCCAACGGGGTACCCCTTGCACATGATACAGGAGCTATCCCATAATCAAAATGACAAGGCAAGCAGACAATGAGCATCTCAGTGATGTTTTTATTTTCTATTTTCATAGGTTTTTATTGAGGATGCTTCATAGAGTGCTCATTATGGTTATGCTTCAAGTTTCCACCATGATTAGGCATGGATTAGGCTAGCGGCCCAGGCGTTTCTCTAGCACAAATACAAACTCCATGATCTTAAAAGTTCCCCTTTTATTTCACACCGCTGGGATCCATAAGCAAAAGAACATGATATCAACGGGGTATAAAGTACAAGTGCAATGTTGAAAGCGTTCCCCATGATACATGGTTCTGCTAACTTCAACTTATAAAGTGCAAGCATATACGCAACAAAGATGGACGCAATAGTTCAAGTTTATTAAGTGCAAGAAAGTAAAGTGTGCCATCAAGTTCGTGAGAGCTTTAATCACTAGTTTTCTCATAACAAGTTTAATTCAGAAGGTAGATTAAAACATGAATATACTTGGAATAGCAAATGCTAATAGGTAGGTATGGTGGACTCTTTGGAATAACTTGGTTTTAGGAGTTGGATCCATGAGTGGAACTCATACCTGGTTATGGAGGCTAGCAAAAGACTGGGAGTGACCAACTAAGAGAGCAACAATGGCCATAATCATGCAAAGCGACAAAACATCATTAATCAAAGCATAAAGTATATTACAAGTCGAAAGCTAAAGGATCATAAAGGCTATGGTGACTTGGGATAGTCATAACATGGTGTGAGCATGTTCCAAGTCAACACAAATAAAGCATCAAAGGAGAATACCACAATACTATGCTTTAATATGCTAAAACAACACATGATTCTTCAAAGGAACATTAAGAAATCTCAATTGTTTATAACAAGTCATGCTATAGCAAAGATCACTAAGAATAAAGCCAAAACAATATCAAGCATGGCATGACAAAGCATTGGCCACAGTCAAAAACAAGCTCTCTTTACCACTTAAGCATGAACTTTTCCTACTCTTTTACCAATCCAAACCAAACTATTTGAAAACCAATGTATGAAAGAGGGGGTCAAACCAATTTATTCAGCGAACTAAGAAAACCAAGCAAACGAAAACCAAAAACAAAAAACGAAGACGCTCCAAGAACAACACAACTGTGCATGAAACAATAAAAATGAAGTGTTTGGAAGAAACCTGAGATTTTTATTGATGAAGAAGGGGATGCCTTGGGAATCCCCAAGCTTTGACGCTTGTACTTCTTGGATATTTCTTGGGGTGACACGTGTGGCATCCCCAAGCTTGAACTTTAGTCCATTCTTCATCTCATTACATCATTCTTCCCATACACCTGAAAATTTCTTCATACCAAACTTCACGCAATCTTTATTAGCAACATTAGTGCACTCAAGATAATAAGTCTTTAGGTTCAGTTTAAACACCAATAAAACTTCCAATAAAACACAAGCTACTGAATCACTTCCCTCAAAAATCTCAATTCCCCAAAAGAACTCAAAAAGGAACCAACAAGAAGCAAATGCAAATAATGGCAGAAATCTGTCAAAACAGACCAGCAGGTAAAAACCAATTTTTTCGAAGACCTTCTGTTGCTCAAATCTAAAAGTGTTGAACTAATGAAAGTTAGATACCAACCTGGGACAGAAGCACAAAAATTCACGCCTCAAAAGGACGTACAGAGATTTTACACGAATTTTTATGGTGAAGCACAGAAATCTGTTTCGGGACAGCAACTTTCCCAATCATTACTTCTCTCTCATTAGAGGTTACTCTTGGCACAAAAAGCAAATAAATAGGATAAGGAGCGGTTATTACTGAAGCAATAACTTCCAAGACTCATCTAAAACTTTTGGGTTATCTCCCAATAAGTACTTTTCTTTAACGCCTTTAAGTTAGGCATGATAGTTTGAGAAGATGCTCACATAAGAAATATGAATTGAAGTAAAAGAGAGCATGAAGAAGCAAATGCAAAGCACATTTAAGTCTAACCCACTTCCTATGCATAGGAATCTTGTAAGAAAATAAATCAAAGAAGCACATAGTAACAAGAATGGGTAGATAAAACAAGAGCAACTTCAAAACTTTCAGCACATAGAGAGGTGTTTCAGTACCATGAAAACTTCTACAACCATATTTTCCTCTCTCATAATAATTTTCAGTAGCCTCATGAATAAACTCAACAATATAACTATCACATAAAGCATGCTTTTCATGATATACAAACACTAGGGATTTATTATAAACATTTTCAAAAGAATCCTCAACATAACATTCATCCTCCTTTTGTAAGCATGGGGGACAATCAAATAATGTAAGGGGTAAAGAGTTACACTCATTAGAAGGTAGGGATGGGTAGATCCATTCTTCCTCCTCTTGATCATCACTCTCCTCCTCTTTTTCATCCAATGAGCTTCTAGTTTCAGCAATTTCTTCTTCCATAGGCTCCTACAAGGCATTAGTCTCTTCCATTGGTGGGGAGCATCTACTAAGATATTCAAGAATATAGCCATTTTCTACCTTGTAATTATCAAAGCAAAATTTAAGTATATCATAAACCTCATATTTATAAGGTGAATCATCAGTATTTTCAAGCAAACTAGCAAGTTCAAATGCACCCTTCCAAGCAATAAATTCTTCAATTTGTTCCACATCATAAAAGTCATAATTCCCTTTAACATAAGAAGATATGGTAACATTATCATTATACTCGCATTGAAAAGGGAGGTGTTTATACCTCCTACAGCAACAAGATTTATCAAAGCAATAAGTAACATTGTAAGTAGAGCACACGTTTATAGCAATGGTATATAATTTATCAATTTGTTCCCATAAGTATTTCCCTTTTTGTGACAAGCGGTGTTCCTTATAATAATCTTTTTGTTCTTTCGTGAACCCACCTTGCCAATAAGATTCAGTTTCAAAGAAACCAACAATTGATAGAAAGCATGATAAAGCAAGACAATAACATACCAACGAAAATAACAACTATAGTAGGAACTAATTTTTTTATATTTTTGATAAAAATAACAAGCAAACAAAGCAGAAATAAACTATTGTGTGGAAGAAAGTAATAGTTTGCAGAAAGTAAACAGAAAGCAGTAAATAGTTGATTGTAGATTGATGATAAAAGAAAGGATCGGGGTCCATAGTTCACTAGTGGTGGCTCTCCTTAACATAGATGACATGTTGGGTGGCAATTGACAAACATCGAGAAAGCAATCATGCATATACTAAACATCTTGATTCCTTTGAGATTTGATTGGGCATTACAACATTATACATAGACCATAATCTAACTGCATCTATGACTAATAATCCACCTTCAGGTTATCATTCGAACCCCCTCTAGTATTAAGTTGCAAGCAACAGATAATTGCATTACACATTGCGTGTAAAGTAAACAATATGATTGTTCTATGAACAAAGGATTGCTGTTTTCTCCCTAGTAGCAACAGCACATCTACTACCTTAGAGATTTCTATCACTTCCCTAGATTACTAGAGGCATGAACCCACTATCGAGCATAAATACTAACTCTTGGAGTTGCTAGCATCTACTTGGCCAAGATAGCTACTAACAACGAAAATCATGCAAGATCACAAATAACAAAGACATGATAGAATCAATAATCAATCTGAAATAGCATCTCAATATCCATCGGATCCCCGCAAACACAACATGTAAGATTACAAATAGATGATGTTGATCATGAACAGAGCTCACAATATCTAGACATGATATCACAAAGGAGAAGAACCAGCCATCTAACTACTACATGGACCCGTAGTCCAAGGATGAACTACTCATGCATCACACCAAAGGCTTGCATGGTGATGAAGAAGGCCTCCAGGGTGAATTATCCCCTCCAGCAGGGTGCCGGGAAGAGCTTAAGATCCCTCCCGATCTAGGGATGGAGATAACGGCGGGTACAGACTCTTTCGTGGAATTTTGATCGGGTACTTAGGGTTTCTATATCGGAGGCATCTTATAGGCGAAAGGGGAGGACGAGGGGGTTCCCTAGGCGGCCACACCACCCTTTGGCACGGGCTAGGCGTAGCCGCGCGGCCAAGTGGTGTGGGCGGCCCCTGGACCCTCTCTGTCTTGTATTCTGGCTCCGTGTCCCCCTCGGTGAAATATTGACTTTGGCTTTTGTCCCGTCCAATTCCGAGAATATTCATTTTCTGACTTTCCTGGAACCAAAAACAGCAGAAAACAGGCAGCTGGCACTATGGCATCTTGTTAATAGGTTAGTCCAAGAAAGTGTATAAAAAGTACTCCAAAGTGTGGACAAAACATAAGAAAGTAGATAAAACCAAGCATGGAACATCAAAAATTATGGATACGTTAGCAACATATCATATAGTTACTCGTTAAAGCCTCTATATGCTCCCCTCAAGTGCTTCCAAAGAGAGACTTGCTTATTTTGTCCTGAGTATTGTGTTTCTCTAGTTAAAACCTTCTAGTGACGTTCAGAACCTGAAACACACATTAAAAACCAAGTTTTCTTCGCTACCGAAGTATTAGCATTAGGTAAAGCTAGAAAACAATCAAATCCAGGAGAAAACCATCAATAAAAGCCATAAAAATGTGTCGAATATCACAGCTATAAATAATCGATTCTGTCGTGAGATGTGAGCGCTTCTGCTTCCTCGACGCCTACTCAGGCTATCACCAGATTCGAATGAAGGAAGAGGACCAGGAGAAAACGGCCTTCATCACGCCTTTCGGTGTCTTCTGCTACACAACAATGCCCTTCGGACTAAAGAACACAAGAGCCACCTACCAGCGGTGTATGCAGGCCTGCCTCAAGAGCCAGCTTGGCCTGAACATCCAAGTCTATATCGATGGCATCATCGTCAAGACAAATGAATAAGCCACACTATTCGACGATCTCCGTGAGACCTTCGACAATCTCGACCGCTATCGGATCAAGCTAAATCCGGAAAAATGCGCCTTCGGCGTACCATATGGGAAACTGCTCGGGTACGACATCTTTGCCAAGGGAATCGAGACAAATCCGAAAAAGATAAAGGCCATACTGGTCATGGAGAAGCCAAAGAACATCAAAGGCGTCCAGCAGCTGGCTGGGCGAATCGCGGCGCTCAGTCAATTCACCAGCCGAATGGCCGAGAAGGCGCTACCCTTCTACTAGCTCCTCCACAAAGCTGAGAAGTTCGAGTGGCAGAGGAAGCGCAAGAGGCATTCAAAGACCTCAAGCGTCTACTCTCCATCTCGCCCTTACTGGTGACACCTAGAGAAAAGGAACCCATGTTGCTATACATCTCCGCCACCAACCAGGTGGTCAGTACCATGCTGGTGTTGGAACGAGCCAGAGAGAACAAGGTCCACAGGGTGCAGCGCCTAGTCTACTACCTCAGCGAGGTTCTCACACCAACAAAACAGTGGTACCCGCACTACCAGAAGTTGGCATACGACGTCTTCATGACAGCTCGGCGACTGCGCCACTACTTCCAGGAGCACCCCGTCATTGTGGTAAATGATGCTCCACTAGGGAACATCCTCAACAACCCCGACACCACATGATGAGTTGCGCTTTGGGGGATTGAACTGTCTCCACAAGAAATTACATACGAGAAGCGAGATGCGATCAAGTCGCAAGTTCTCCCGGACTTCCTTGTTCACTGGATGGAGAACCAGCTCCCTGACACACCAGACATGTCCTGCTTATGGACAATGCACTTTGACGGATCAAAACATCGGGAAGGAGCTGGTGCCTGCGTCATACTAACATCGCCACAGGGAGACAAGATCAGGTATGTTCTGCGAATGCAGTTTCATGCCTCCAACAATGAAGCTGAATACGAGGCCCTGCTCCATGGGATGCGGATGGCCAAAGCCTATGGCGCAATGTGACTTGTCATCTACGGCGACTAGAAGCTCGTGGTAGACCAAACCATGAACCAGTGTGACGCACTGAGCGACAACATGATCACCTACCGCAACCTCTACGATGCACTCGAAGGAGATTTCGATGGCTGCGAACTACAACACGTACGCCATGAAAGCAACGAGGAGGCGAATACACTCGCCAACATAGGCTCCACCTATGCTCTGGTACCACCCAGAGTATCCCTGGAGCAAATATGTGAGCACTCCATCAAGCCAAAGGCTCCAGAGCAACCAGCTAGAACATCAAAGGACTCGGGGGCTATGCCGCTCGAAGAACTCGAAAATCCTGACGATGAAGAACAGGGACATGGAATCAAAGGTCCCATGGAGGTCATGCTCATCGAGCCATCCTGGACGCAGACGTACATCGCATACCTGCTTAGCAAAAGGCTGTCAGATGACCCGATAGATGCGCGACGCATAGCGCAGCGCTCAAAAGCTTTCACCATCATCAACGGCGAGTTGTACAAGCGCAACATCATAGGAGTCCTTCAATGATGCGTCTCTAATGGCGAAGAGAGAGACGTCCTCCTCGAGATACACGAAGGCACCTGCGGACATCACGCCGGGAATCATGCCCTCATCGCCAAGGCTCTATGAGCTGGTTTCTACTGGACAATGGCAATGCGCGATGCCAAGGACATTGTCCAAAATGCAATGCCTGCAAAAGGTTCGCAGAAAAACCACATGCACCTGGCACAGAACTTAGGTCAATACCTATGGCCTGGTCCTTCGCGCAATGGGGACTCGACATGGTTGGCAAGCTGCAAAAGTCATCACCTGGATGTTACACTTTCCTCCTCGTCGTAGTCGACAAGTTCACCAAGTGGATCAAGGCCATACCACCACCGGCAAATTCTTCAAGTCCGTCGTCTTTAGGTTCGGGGTGGTACGTAGCATCATCACCAACAATAGACGAACTTCACCTTGAACGAGTTCCAGAATTTATACGAAAACCTAGGAATCAACATCAGCTACAGCTCGGTAGCACATCCCCAGACCAACAGTCAAGTCGAGAAGGCCAACAGCCTCATCTGCAACGGCATCAAGAAAAGGCTCCTAAGACCACTCGAACAAGAGGTCGGGTGCTGGCCTGAGGAACTACCATCAGTACTATATATGGAGCCTGCTTGATGTTTACGCACGCTTCTATTCTTGTAGACAGTGTTGGGCCTCCAAGTGTAGAGGTTTGTAGAATAGCAACAAGTTTCCCTTAAGTGGATCACCCAAGGTTTATCGAACTTAGGGAGGAAGTGGTCAAAGGTATCCCTCTCAAGCAACCCTGCAATCAAGATACAAGAAGTCTCTTGTGTCCCCAACACACCCAATACACTTGTCAGGTGTATAGGTCCACTAGTTTGGCAAAGAGATAGTGAAATACAAGTAATATGGATGATTATAAGTGGTAATTGCAATCTGAAATAATAGTGGCAGCAAGCAAACATGTAACAGAACTGATTGTAAATGGTGTCTCAATGCTTAGAAACAAGGCCTAGGGATCATACTTTCACTAGTGGACACTCTCATATAAATATATTCTCTTCATGATGCTACCCTGAACTACTCTCCGGTTGGACGATGTAGGGCTATAACAGCACACCTTAAAGTTTGCATTCCCCATCTAGATAACCGCTCACTATCACCTTGAGCACTAGATGGTTCCAATGAACACCACAATCTCATAGAGATATCCAACTCAAATTATATTCATGATAAGTATCTATGTAACCTTAGCCAAAGTGCCACATGATATGCACACTGTCAACTTCACACACGTGGGGATAAGCAGAGATTCATTAAAGCACTTGAGTAGTAGAATAGATCTATAGATTACAAAGCTCATGATCTCATAAGATCACGCATAGAGAGAGATGAACACATAGCTACCGGTAGAGCCCTTAGCCTCGAGAGAGAACTACTCCATCCTCATCATAGGAGTTAGCAACAGCGATGGAGATGGTGGTGGAGTCGATGGAGATGGATCCGGGGGCACTTCCCCGTCCCAATAGGGTGCCGGAACAGAGACTTCTGTCCCCCGAATCTCCTCTTCGGTGGTGGCGGCGCTGCGGAACTTTTCGTGGAAATCTGATCTGGTCCTTAGGGTTTTCATCCTGAGAGGAATATATAGACGAAGGGGCAAGGTCGATGGAGGCCTGAGGGGCCCACACCACCCCCTAGCGTGACCTGGCCTGGCCCGCGCCACTAGGTGGTGTGGCCAGCCCCTGGTCCCTCTCCGTCTCATCTTCTGGCTTCGTGAGTCTTCTGTAAAATATCGACTTTGGCTTTTGTCCAGTCCAATTCTAAGAATATTTCTTTTCTAGCTTTTCTGAAACAAAAAATAGTCGAAAACAGACAACTGGCAGTGTGGCGTCTTGTTAATAGGTTAGTTCCAGAAAATGTATAAAAATACCTCAAAGTATGAACAAAACATAAGAAAGTTGATACAAAACAAGCATGGAACATCAAAAATTATAGATACATTTATGACGTATCAACATCCCAAAGCTTAATTCCTGCTCGTCCTCGAGTAGGTAAGTGATAAAAAAGAATAATTTTTGAGGTGACATGCACCATCACAATCTTCAACAAGGTATTTGTAAAATATTGATAGCTCGGATCATAGTACTCTAACATAGACATGAAAGATATAGTTCTAACAATAAGACATAGCAACTATGTTGTAACATGAAAAGGTACAAACAAAAGATTCATGAATAACAATGCTTTCAAATATGTTTGTTTGTTTCACATATATAAAACATAATGAGAATGGTATTCAGCTTGTCCCTCATAGTGTAGCAAAACAAGAATGCATAGGACACCTTCAAAGTTCATAAGGGTGACTAGATACAAATAATTTAAGAACAAGCAATATCAAAATTATGAATCAATCAACAAGTTTTGGGACAGTGCACATTAAACTAAGAATGACCACTATGCTCTCTCAATAGGTGCATAAAGATAGAAGATGGAGACTCAACATAAAAGTAAAAGAAAGGCCCTTCATAGAAGGAAGCAGGGATTCAAGTTTCATAAAGAGCTTCCAAAAATTATGGTACTTATTATCTTTCAGCTCTCATTGCCCCTATCATAAGCATCTTTAAGTGATTAAGGTTAAAGTGAGAAAATATGAGGATATGTTTGACAAGTTATAAGCTGAAAATCTCATGCCCCTTACTTACGAGTAACGTTCCTCATGCTACTCAAGTTTAGTCACAGTAAGTTCTTGTCATTGTAAGTACATGTGTATCATAGAGAACCACCAACGGGGTACCCCTTGCCCGATGATACGGAAGATTCCCCATATCAAAATGACAAGGCAAGCAGACAATGAGCATCTCAACAATCCTTTTATTTCCTATTCGCATAGGCCCTTTTTTTTTCTTTTTTTTTCTCTTTTTTCTTTTCTATTTGCATAGGTTTATATATATATATATAGGATGCTTCATAGATTGCTCACTATGGTTACGCTGCAGTTTTCCACCATGATTAGGCATGGCTTAGACCAGCCGCCCAGGCGTTTCTCTAACACATATACAAACTACATGAGCCTTACAAGCTCCCCTTTCATTTCACACCGCCGGGATCCATAAGCAAAAGAACATGATATCAACTAAATAAAGTGCAATGTTGAAAGCGTTCCCCACAGTAACATGGTTCTGCTAATTCACAACTTACAAAACGCAAGCATATATGCAACATAGATGGGCACAATGGTTCAAGTTTATTAAGTGCAAGAAAAGTAAAGTGTGCCATCAAGTTTGTGAGAGCTTTTATCACTAATTTTCACATAACAAGTTTAATTCGGAAGGTAGATAAAAACATGAATATACTTGGAATAGCAATAATTCTAATAGGTAGGTATGGTGGACTCTTTGGAATAACTTAGTTCTATTTGGAGTTGGATGCATGAGTGGAACTCATATTTGGTACATGTGGAGGCTAGCAAGAGACTGAGAGCGACCAACTAAGAGAGCAATAATGGCCATAATCATGCAAAGCGACAAAACATTATTAATTAAAGCATAAAGTGATATTACAAGTCGAAAACTAAATGATCATAGAGGTTATGGTGACTTGGTATAGTCTTAACATGGTGTGAGCATGCGCCAAGTCAACCCAAATAAAGCATCAAAGGAGAATACCACAATATTATGCTTTTATATGCTAAAACAACGCATGATTCTTTCAAGGCAAATTAATCAATCTCAATTGTTTGTAACAAGTCATGCTACAGCAATAATAACTAAGCATAGAGTCAAAGCAATATCAAACATGACATGATAAATTCTAGGACATGGTCAAAACAAAACTCCTTTTGTAGCACTTAAGCATGAAACTTTCTACTCCTTTCTAACACCAATCGAAAACTAAAGCTAAACACAGTGCTAGCAAAGGAGAACACTCGCAGAACAATAAGAGTGAAAACTAGAGTGTTCTAAGCAATGAATAACGGGGTGTGTCTCTCTCCAAAAGAAGTGTGTTGAGATCCAACCAACTTATTTAAGAAAACGAAAGAAAAGAAAATTAAAAACAAATACGCTCCAAGAACAACACATAGTGCATAAGGTAATAAAAATAAAGTGTCTTGAAAGAAGACCTGAGATTATTGATGAAGAAGGGGATGCCTTGGGAATCCCCAAGCTTTGAACCTTGTACTTCTTCAATATTTCTTGGGGTAACACGGGTGGCATCCCCAAGCTTGAGCTTTTGTCCATACTTCATCTCACACATTATTCTTCCCCTACACTTGAAAATTTTCCTTCATACAAAACTTCACACAATCCTCATTAGCAACATTAGTGTATTTAAGATAATTGGTCCTATGGTTTAGTTTCATCACAAGTAATACTTCCATTAAAACACAAGATACTATAGCAGTTCCTTCTAAAAGCTCAAGTGATCAAAGAGAACTCAAAGAGAAAGAGATTAAGAGGCAAATGCAAATAATGGCTGAAATTTGTCAAAACAGACCAGAAGGTAAAAAACAATTTTCTAGAAGACCTTCTGTTGTTCAAATCGAAAAGTTCTTAACTAACGAAAGTTAGATAATAACCTGGGGCATAAGCACAAAAAATTACAGCTCCATCCGACCTACAGAGATTTTTCACGAATTTTTACAGCGAAGCACAAAAATCTGTTTCGGGACAGCAACTTTCCCAAGTCCTACTTCTCTCTCATTAGAGGTTACTCTTGGCACAAAAACCACACAAAAATGATAAGGAGATTTTATTACTGAAGTAATAACTTCCAAGACTCAACAAAAAGATTCCTAAAGAAATTTGGGTTATCTCCCAATAAGTGCTTTTCTTTAACGCCTTTGAGCTAGGCATTATAGTTTCGATGATGCTCTCATAAGGAATATGAATTGAAGTAAAAGAGAGCATCAAGAAGCAAATATGGAACAAATTTAAGTCCAACCCACTTCCTATAAAAAATAATCTTGTAAAGAAACAAGTCATGAAAGCACAAAGCAACAAGCATAGGAAAGCAAAACAAGTTCAACTTCAAAATTTTCAACATAAAGAGGGGAAACTTAATATTGTTGAGATACATAAAACCATGTTTCCCTCTCTCATAATAACTTTCAGTTGCATCCTGAATAAAATTAACAATATAAATATCACATAAAACATTCTTATCATGAGCCACATGCATAAAATAATTATTACTCTCCATATAAGCATAGTCATTCTTATTAATCATAGTGGGAGCAAATTCAATAAAATAGCTATCATTATTATTCTCATCACCATAATCATCAACTATAGGAGGCATATTGTAATCATAATTAATTTTCTCCTCAATAGTAGGTGGACTAAAAATATCATATTCATCATTGTAATCATCATATATTGGAGGCATAGTATCATCAAAGTAAATTTTATCCTCCGTGCTGGGGGGACTAAAAAGATCATTTTCATAAAAACTAGCTTCCCCAAGCTTAGACTTTTCCATAGCATTAGCAACAATGGTGTTCAAAGAATTCATACTAATAAGATTGCTATTAGCACGCAAATAAAGTTCCATAGGTTTTTTAATTTTCTCTTCAAACACTTCATGTCCTAACTCAAGATAAATACTATAAAGCTCTCTAATTTTTTGTTGTTTTCCATTAAGCCTAACTAGTGAAAATAAAAACAAGAAACAAAAATATATAATTGCAGAATCTAAAGGAAATAACTTCGAGCACTCACACACCAGCAACTGTACTAGAATATAGCTTAGTAGCTAGAGGATGTGAGTACCTTTTACCTTACCTTCCCGGCAACGGCGCCAGAAAATAGCTTGATGTCTATGCACTCTTCTATTCTTATAGACAGTGTTGGGCCTCCAAGTGTAGAGGTTTGTAGAACAGCAACAAGTTTCCCTTAAGTGGATCACCCAAGGTTTATCGAACTCGGGGAGGAAGTGGTCAAAGGTATCCCTCTCAAGCAACCCCGCAATCAAGATACAAGAAGTGTCTTGTGTTTATGTAATCTGAAATAATAGTGGCAGCAAGCAAACATGTAACTGAATTGATTGTAAATGGTTTCTCAATGCTTAGAAACAAGGCCTAGGGATCATACTTTCACGAGTGGACACTCTCATATAAATATATTCTCTTCATGATGCTACCCTGAACTACTCTCCAGTTGGACGATGTAGGGCTATAACCGCACACCTTAAAGTTCGCATTCCCCATCTAGATAACCGCCCACTATCACCTTGAGCGCTAGATGGTTCCAACGAACACCACAATCTCATAGAGACATCCAACTCAAATTATATTCATGATAAGTATTTATGTAACCTTAGCCAAAGTGCCACACGGTGTGCACACTGTCAACTTCACACACGTGGGGATAAGTAGAGATTCATTAAAGCACTTGAGTAGTAGAATAGATCTATAGATTACAAAGCTCATGATCTCATAAGATCATGCATAGAGATAGAGATGAACACATAGCTACCGGTAGAGCCCTTAGCCTCGAGAGAGAACTACTCCCTCCTCATAATGAGAGTCATCAACGGCGATGGAGATGGCGGTGGAGTCGATGTAGATGGATCTGAGGGCACTTCCCCATCCCGGCAGGGTGCCGGAACAGAGACTTCTGTCCCCCGAATCTCCTCTTCGGTGGCGGCGGTGCTGTGGAACTTTTCATGGAAATCTGATATGGTCCTTAGGGTTTTCGTCCTAGGAGGAATATATATGCGAAGGGGCAAGGTCGGTGCAGGCCTGAGGGGCCCACACCACCCCCTGGCGCGGCCTGGCCTGGCCCGCACCACCAGGTGGTGTGGCCAGCCCCTGGCCCCTCTCCATCTCGTCTTCTGGCTCCGTGAGTCTTCCGGTAAAATATCGAATTTGGATTTTGTCCGGTCCAATTCCGAGAATATTTCTTTTCTAGCTTTTCTGAAACCAAAAACAGCAAAAAACAGACAACTAGCACTGTGGCATCTTGTTAATAGGTTAGTTCCAGAAAATGTATAAAAATACCTCAAAGTATGAACAAAACAGAAGAAAATTGATACAAAACAAGCATGGAACATCAAAAATTATAGATACGTTTACGACGTATCACCTGCGCACAACTCCAAACAGCACCATAGGCTACACTCTGTTCTTCATGATACATGGTGCCGAGGCAGTACTACCTGCAGATGTGCACTATAAGGCCCCAAGGGTCATGGCTTATAGCGAGGCCGAGTCAACGGCCACAGTCGGAGACTCTGTTGACCTCCTCGACGAAGCACGTGAGATCGCGACAGAATGATCCACGATCTACCAGCAGATACCACAGCCGATAGCTGCGCCCAAGGTCCTTCGTCGAAGGAGACATCGTCCTGCGACTGAAGAAGAAAGGACACCTCAAGCTCGAGTCCCCCTGGGAGGGACCCTATGTGATTACCAAAGTAATCCTAGGTGGCGCTTATCACCTGAAAGACGTAGAGAGCGGATTCGCATACTCCAACCCGCGTAACGTTGTGTAGCTGCGCCATTTCTACTCTTAGATGTTTTTACTTTTACAATAAGGCTACTCAGCTAGGCTACTTAGCCAAACACTATACCTCCTGATATTCTACAAATAAATAAAGCTAAGTGCCTCCAACTTTGTGTTTTGTTTTCTATTTACATTGCTATTTCTGCACTCGGGGGCTGCGCCACCCTATTAACCTCGTCATGCAAGAAACATAGTAACCTGAGTAGCTGACATACTTTTAATCGAACCCTTGATAAAACCCAACCCAGCTACAACGCATCTGATAGGTTGGCAAGGTGTTGAGATAAGTACATGTCAGGCTAACGAAAAGGCACTGCATAATTCAAACTACTCGAAAATCATACAAGCTAGCAAGCTTTACATACAATATGGGTAACAAAACACCCAGTCAAACTATGCGAACTTTAGAACACCTATACATCTTTGTGCAGGTCAAAAACTACTTTACTGACGTAAAAGAAGAACGTTGGTACGCTTGTCGAACAACTCGATGATATCTTTGGCTGGCTGATCGACTGCTCGATAATAGGGTACCATGTTCCATGCCATCTCCTCCGGAGGTGGTGGCCCTGCAGCAATGACACCCAAGTCTAGGTTGGGTCGATGCAGGCGCACAAGCGCTAGTGCAGCCTTGGCACCTGCAACTAGCTGTTAGTGCACACACTCGCGAACCACATCGGCACTTTGGAACCTCCTCATCAGGGCTAGCAGGCTCGAGGGCACCTCATCCAAGGGAAACATTGCCCGAAAGATATGCTTCAAGCATGACTGTGCCTTCTTCAAGTAGTGCAGCACCTGCGACACATGATCTTGTAGCGTCACCAACGCGACTGCATGATCCTGGTCGACCTAGAAATACCCACTAGCTTTTAGTTGCTCTTGGCTCAGGGAATTCAGGCATATGCTTATACGGTCTTTCTCTTCCTGCGGGAGACAAAGACTCACAACTGCAATAAGCAATTAAAAAAGTGTAGGAGTGAGTCGCCATTATATGTGGCGCAGACAGAGAAGAGGATTCAGAGAAACTCACATTGCAATTGCTAAATAAGATGGTCCACCTCGCCAAGGAGATAGTTCTCGTGGTCAATGGCTTTCTCAGCGTTCAATTTCGAGACATCGGCAATACCACGGATGACTGGTACCTCTTGCTCTAAATGCTTCACACTGTCGTGTAGTCGAGACAGCAGTGATAGCTCCTCCACCTTCGAATGTGGCTGCACCACAGGTTCGCTAGGGGAGGACTGACCAGGTGCATCAGTAGAAGGCACATCATGTGAATCATTCGAAGGTCCCTAACCAGGCAGCCGAATAGAGGGATAAGAGCTATCATTCGAAAGGAACAAAGCACAGAAAAATCAAGCATCAAACCTTACAAGTTTTGATAGGGGATACTGCCCACAACCATAATTCTAAACAAGGTCTGCAACTTCCAGCACGGTTACAAAAGGACAACACGATTAAGCCTACAGCTACGCATTGGCACTCGGGGGCTTCATCGACTCAGTGGTAGCCTCCGACGCCGTGGCCTTCTCAGCTATAGCCCTTGACGCCGTGGCCTTCGCTGTTTTCGGCCGTTTCTGCTCCTCCGAGTACCTCATGAGAGTCTCTATGAGCCGAGGCCCATATTTTTGACAATGGTTGAAAAAATGAGCGAAAACTACCTGTTGGCCATCTATGGTCAACGGCATCGTCGAAGAGACCTTGTCGGCGTCCAGGTTGATAATGTGGGCCTACGCTATTGCCACACCCAGGGAGGCACCGAGTCCTTTCTGGGCATTCTTGAAATCCAGAGGGACACCGCCAGTGAAAGAGTCAATCGGGCCATCTAGGTCTTCAATAAGTGTAGCCTTGGGAACCATCTCCTCTCGAAGACGCCCAAGTGCACCCTTGACCTTTCTGAGTGAGTCCTGGACGCCGACGCTGCAGTCTTCGACTGCAGCCATGGTGCTGGCCAACACATCATTGCGAGCAAGAGCTTGGGGGTCGAAACTCACCCCAGAAGTGTCTGTAGAAAACCCACAATTAAAGTCATGAGATGCCGAACAAGAGAGGAAAAGGAAACTCTTCATGGTACAAAACTGCAACAATAGCATACCTGAAAGCGCTTTAGCAATGGAATGAAGTTGTTCTACGAACATCTTGTCCTAGTCAGCTGCAGCAGCCGCGAGGTCATGTTCGCGCCTCTTCGACTCCTGTTCAGAGTGCTCGAGGGCTGCGAGTACCTCATCCCTTTTCTTCTCCGCGGCATTAAGTCCCTTCTCGAGGGTAGTAACAGGATGAAGGAGATCGTTGTTCTCATCTACAAGAATGATGTAAAAAAGTCAAGATCAGCCAGATTTCTATGATAAACATAAAAAAAAGCTCACCTTCGAGCTGGCGAGTCCAGTTATCTAGCCAGGCATGCTGCTAGCCCAACGATGCAATCTGTTTGCCAAGGCGAAAAGACTCTTTCAAGACAAGTTGTAGAAGACAACGTAGCATCAGCACCAAAACAACTTCGGATGACAAGAATGAAGACACTTACATGGTCATCCAGGGACTCCGAAGTCTCCTTCTGGGTGGATGTCCGGGCAACCATCTAGTGGCCCCCTGCGTGGGGGAACTCGAAGAATTGGTGCCGGAGTTGGCCGCTGCCTAGGGAGAGCGTGAACGCTCCTCTGCATCCTTTCCTTTGGAGTCTACGACTCCGGTCTCCTTCACAAAGAGACAAGCATCAGATGATGACGATGCAGTTTTGCTGCAGCAAAATTCGCAACTAACTTCAGGAAAAAGATCTTCAAGACACGAAATTAAAATAGCAAGAGTCAAAACCTTACCCGTTGAAATTGTCAAGGTCGAAGGAGTCCTCCGACTTGTCCTTCTTCTCCCTCAGCTTCTTCCGCGCGGGAGGAGCTATAGCATGCATGGGCACTACAGGGACCAGAGCGTCCACCTCCATCAAAGGACCCTTCGGCGTCTCCAGTGACGAAGCATCCGAGTCCTTGCTTCGGGAGCGCTTGCGAGTTCCGCCCTTGCTAGACTTGGGGGCTTCCTGCTCCTCAATAACAGGGATGGTAGAGCCGGATTCGTCCTCCTTCTCCGCCTCCGGAGGAATTATCCCTTCCGGCTGGGGGGCAGGACGGTAGCCACTTTCCATTCCTATAACAAATAGGCACAATAGCATCACACAAGCCTTGCAGGCAATCGAAGAACAATAGAAGATACAATAATAAAGTTACCTCAGGTGGAGGGTGACTTGCATAGAACGGGAGAACGACTGAGTCACATGGGAGCTTCTCCTTGGTAGTAAACTTGGCCATCCCCCTAAATCTCTTGTCCACTTCACCCGAAGAAAGGTTCTCTTGAGAGATGCGGGAGATGTCATCGGTGCCAGTCCAACAATATATTGGGTGCGTCCTAGCCTGCAAGGGCTGCACTCGAAGGCGCATCCAGGTGCGGATGAGGTCCAGACCGTCAATCTCGTTCCCTCGAATGAGATGGAGATCACAGACACGCTTGTACAAGAACTCGACCTCTTCGGCTTCGCCGGGCATCTCCACATTCTTCCAAGATCTTCTCTTCTTCAACTTCGCCTTCAGGTCAAAAGGAGCAAGTCCGTAAAGCTCGCCCTTGACCTGCTGATCGCGGATGTAAAACCACTTCTCCCTCCATCCTTGGACAGACTCGGAGCTCTGGAGGGAGAAGTACTAGACGTTCAGGTCCACATGAATACCGCAACCTCCAATGTTGCAGATCGCAGATCTGGAGCCCGATTGTCGCTTTAGCTCGAAGAGTTTTTTGAAGAGGCCGAAGTACGGCTCGATTCCAAGCCAGCACTCGCAAAGAGTAATATAGCACGCAATGTGCAAAATCGAGTTTGGGGTCAGCTGATGCAGCTGGAGCCCGTAAAAACAGAGTAACCCTCGCACAAACTTATGGAGGGGGAGAGAAAGGCCGCGAACAATGAAGGCAAGAAACATAACCCGAAATCCAACAGGGGTATATGAGATTACCTCCAGGCCAGGCATCTTCTTGTCTGCCTTGTTGGTGGGGAGCACTCCATCCTGCCGATGATTGAAGAGCTCATGATCCTTTATGGCGGTCCCCCGCCACGAGCCATTGGTGACATGCATCCATGCGCCTTTCTTCTTTCCAGCTACAACAGCAGTGCTAGAACCAGCGACGACGACACCCTTCTTATTGGTCGTGGCAGCAATGGTAGCAGATCCAGACGCGGTCGCACCCTTTGTCTTCCCCATATTTTGGTGGCAATGGGATCGCAGGAAGTAGCTGGGGAAGGTTTTGAGACCATCCAGCGCAGCGGCGGGGGCAAGAGCAATGGAGCAGCAGTAACAAGCAAATGGCAGCAACGCGCAAGATGGAAGACGGTGAACTGTGGGAAATTTTACCGCACATGAGCCTCTACTTAGCCATAGGGCAGATGCAATCTAATGGCCAGAAACGCATCAACCAGACACGTGGCGCAAATCAATGAAGACGCATGGCGATGGAAACAGTGAACTATCACCGCACTTTCCCCACTATGCGCGAAAATCGAGGAGGCGCAGTTAAAACAAAGATTACGCATGCCTGGTCAAATCCCAGTCAGAGATGGGGCCCCGCCTTAGTCACGTCCCGTCAATACTACTTCAACGGGAAAATGAGATCATCCAATCGTTAGTACCGACGTCATCTACTCAAGCAGAAGACATCTTTGACTACTCTAGTCCTTGGTTGACTCTGCGAGTCGACCAAGCACTCGGGGGCTACTCCTAACAGGAGCATTGGCCGCGCACCCGAGCATCACAATAGTGATACACATTACAATGTTATCTCCAACACAAATTTACTCTAGCAGGAGCTTCTTTTGGACTTATCTAGTCCTTGGTTGACTCTGCGAGTCGACCAAGCACTCGGGGGCTATTCCTAACAGGAGTGCTGGCCGTGCACCCAAAGATTTTATAGGCACATAACTGCCTTCAACATTACTACCCCTCTTCGAATCAGCACTTCGATTATGTACTTGGGGGCAACTCCCATAGGGAGCACTGAAAGCATATTCGGCTAAAAACCAAGAAATGACAGCAGTCGAAAGCCTATTCAAAGTCCCTACACGAGTCTGCGACTCGAATAGGCACTCGGGGGATACTCTCATAGGGAGCGCTAGCCACACGCCCTATGAAAGATTTTTAGTTATTAAACGTGTAATGATTACGTCCACATTCAAAATGGCGACTCCACCTCACATTCTCCCTGCAAAGAGACTGTGTCTCCTGGGTCACCCGAATCAACTCCGCGGTGACTAAGATTTCGGATGCGCGTTTACAAAATGAAGGTAAGACTTGAAAAAGGCCTGGAAACGCATCTGCTGCACTCTACCAGATATAAACCATGCCTACAGGCACAATGAAATAAGCGTTGATGGACGCATCGAGTGCCCACACCTAAAACACTGGAATTCGAACTATGTAAGACCTCCACAGCAAGAGTCGAATTATGTCAGCATTATTCCGAATTTGAGTCCGAGGACTCGAATTTGAGTAGATAGCTGTGTTTTGCCTAAGGCAGTTAACTGATCCCGATCCATCGGATGAATCAGGCACACATATCGACAATCCCTATGACATAAACTGCGGTACCCAAAATAAACTTCGTATGAGCTTGTATCCCACGCACTCAAAAAACTTATAGTCTCGACCCGAATTTGTGATTCGGCTGGACACTCAGGGGATACTGACGTGGGCATACCTTACATGTACCTGAGATTAGCCTATACAGTTTAGCCCAAGAAGGAGTTCACGGTGCAATCGAAGCCCAACAAAGATTCGGGTGGCCCGCTTGAGTTCGACTTCTTGGAGGACACGACAAAGTGTAGATAGAAACTTAATGGGAAAACCCTAACTTGTAACCGACTCGATCTGCTACTCCGAGACCTAGCCTCTCTATATAAAGGCCAGGAGGGGGTGGCGAGGAGGACCAACTCATACACCCCCACATACGCCTCGCCTGATTGCATCTGCGAGTCATTGTAACCTTCGACTTCCTCATAATCAAGAGCAAACAAGTAGGAGTAGGGTCCTCTGGGCCTGAACCTGGGTAAAACCTTGTGTCACCTGTGTGCTTGTTTGCTAGCCGATCGATGCCTCTAGTGCTCCCCACTTCCTCGAACCTAAGTCCATTAACAATGGGCATTGATGAGTTAACCCCTCATCACCGCCCCATGGCACTTAACCACGGGATGGGTGATATAGTATAATATGTAAGTTTTGCCCACTCAAATTTTAGTGTTGCTGCCAGCCATAAATGCATGTCCATGGAAACACTAAGCACCTTGTTGTTCTCCACTCACCATCATTGTGGTAACCTAACTAGTAGCATTTACATCAAGAGTCATGATGGTACCATTGTTGCGCGAGGGCCTTGATCAAGATGGCACCGGACATCTCGATCCGAGATCGGAAACGCGCAACTCCTACCTGGTGCGTCAAATGTCGAGGTATTTAATGATAGTAAATTTATGTTCAGAGGGGTTACGCTTGAGATTGAGATTTATACAGGTTTAGGTCCTAGACAAACAATGTCCAGTGAAAACCTTACCCATGTCTATGGGTGGGTGATATCAAGGTAAAATTCGATCTCACCTATGATGGATTGTGGTAATGGCGTAGAGGGGCACGACGAAGAGAGAGGGATCTCTTGGATCTAAGTTGTGTCTCCTCCATTCAGAATCTCTACCCCTATATATATGGTGGGATAGGGTTACAAAGTGCCAAGATGGGTTTACATCTAGCGACATCTATATTAAAACCCTAATAGAATATCTAGATCTGATCTTGTCGGTGTAGCTTAGGGTGTGTTTGGTAGACTGAGGCAACCCAGATATTCCCACCTCATCGCATGTTTTGTTGTTTGTCAGGTCCGGTCGGTCTTATCGAGCAGTGCCCAGCTCACACAAAAGTGCCCCCTTAGGCATGCTTAGTTGAGAAGCTGGAATCGGGCTTCGTAACTCGGCATTGCCGAGTCTGTCCCGAAAAATCTCCACCCGCGCTTTGCACCTAGGACGAAGCCACAGGGGTCAACAGCCCCAACCCTCATTCTACCCGCAACCAACTCGACGAGCCATGCCACGGCCAGCGCCTCCACGGCCATGGCCAGCGCCTCTAGGAGGCCGGCTACACCCAAACTAGCACCTTCACGGCCAGCCACGATGTCGACGAGCAAGACCACCACCGCCTCCTGTCTCGTCCACCTCGTGTGCCCCCGTGCATTGTTCATGGCCGTCGGAGACCGATACAGCCTCGACGACGAGTCGCTGCAGGAGCTACGGAGCCAGGCGGAATCGCTTCTGCTCAAGTAGTACTGGGCAGGGATTACAATGGTGTCTGCTCCCGCATCGCGGTGGCGCTGCCACTGACCATCGGGTCCTCTGATCCATGCTTTCCCACCACGCCGAAGCCCGAGAAGGGCCCGATTGATTTTTTGTTCTCAGGGACCTGATTGCGTTATATTTTTGCATGGCATGGCTCAAGTCATACAACTATAGAAAACATCATTTGAATTGAGCTTGGCTCATCTCACCCGACCTACCAAACACCGATGGGTTCGTTGCATGGAAAACAAGAAAATTCTACCGCAAGAATGAACAAAACCAAGACCTAATCTATGGAAAAGCCAAGATTTAATCTATGATATAAGTGCAACGAGATAGATCTGTACTAACCCTTGTAGATCCAAAGCCTTGATCAAGATCAGATCTCGTGGTTGATGTAGATGATCACTTGCCGATCTCAAGATCGAGTATATGATCCTTCCAGCGCCGCGTTCTGGCAGCGCTTCCGCACTCGGTCACACGGACGGAGTCTATGTAGACGATCCTCTCCCCATTCCAACGGGCAGCAGAGGTAGTAGATCTCCACAGAATCCCAGAAGCACGATAGCGTGGTGGTGGTGAAGGAGGAGAATTCCTGCAGGGCTTCGCCTAAGCCGCAACAGGAGGAAGGAGGAGGGACTAGCAGCTAGGGTTTGGGGTGAAGGGGCAAGCGGGAGGTTCCCCCACCCCTCTTTATATAGAGGGGGGTGCAGCCTAGGGTTCCCACCCCTTGGCCCACCTCCTAGGGCCGGCGCACAAGGGGAGGGGGAGTTTTGTTCCCCCTAAGTATTATCCCCTATAATCTTGGGATTTATGTTTATCTCTTCGTAGAACCTTCTAGAACATTCCAAAACCTTCTAGAATCTCCAAACAAAACTCCGGAACTTTTCCGAACCCCAGAAAACGACTTCCATTATATGAATCGTATTCTCTAGACCATTCTGGATCTCCTCGTGATGTCCTCGATCCAATCCGAGACTCCGAACAACATTTGGTCTCCAACTCATATTCTGTATCTACCTAAACAACATTGAACCTTAAGTTTGTCACCCTATGGTTCGTGAACTATGTAGACATGATCGAGACACCTATCTAATCAATAACCAATAGCGGCACCTAGAAATCCATAATGGCTCCCACATATTCAACGATGACTTTGTGATCGATGGAACCATTTACATACGATAGAGATTCCCTTTGTCACGTGATACTCTACTCATCCGAGGTTCAATCATTGGTATCTCCATAACTAGTTCTACCTTGTTGCTGATAAGTACTCTTTACTCATTCCGTGATATGACATCCCTTGTGACCTAGTCACATGCTTGCAAGCTAATTGGATGACATTCCACCAGGAGGGCCCAGAGGATATCTATCCGTCATACGGATGGAAAAATCCTATTCTTGATCCATGCACTTCAACACGTACTTTCAGAATACCAAATTCCACCTTTATAACCACCCAGTTATGAAGCGGAATTTGATGTCATCAAAGCACTCATCCGATGATGGTGATTAACACGATCTCATGGTTGAAGGATTAGGTTACTATGCATTTGAAAGCTTGTAGCAAAATGAACTTAATGACTTGATCTTATGCTATGCTTACTATGGGTGTATTTCCATCACATCATTATCCTAATGATATGATCTTGTTATTAATAGCATCCAATGTCCATGATCAGGAAACCATGATCATCTATTAATCAACAAGCTAGTCTTAACAAGAGGCTTACTAGGGACTCTTTTATATTTACAAACACACAAGTATTAGTGTTTCCTATTGGTACAATTATAGCATGGGATGTAAACATTTATCATAAACACAAAGATATAATAATAACCACTTTATTATTGCCTCTTGGGCATATCTCCAATAGTCTCCCACTTGCACTAGAGTCAATAATCTAGATTACATAGTAATATACCTAACACCCATGGTGTTCTGGTGTTGGTCATGTTTTGCTCTAGGGAGAGGTTTAGTCAACAGATCTGCCACACTCAAATCAGTGTGTACTTTGAAAATCTTTATGTCACCATCTTGGACATACTCGTGAATAGCATGGAAACGCAACTTAATGTGCTTCAGCTTGCTGTGTGACCTTGGCTCCTATGCCTGATGACCCACAAATATAGGGGGTGTATCGCAGTATTTTTGATAAGTAAGAGTGTCAAACCCAACGAGGAGCTGAAGGTGCTGGCTAGTGGTATGGATCAGGAATTCTCTACAAATACTTAGCAAACGGATTTTTAGGGTTTTTTGATAATGCAAGTAAATAAAGTGCGAGTAAATAAAAGACAATAAGAATAAATGCAGCAAGTGGCCCAATCTTTTATTTAGCCAAGGACAAGCCGGTTGTATTACTTAAGATGACCAAACATTCTCGAGGACACACGGGAATATTGTCAAGTGCTTTTGCTTCATATAGTTGATTAATCTTCTTTAGTTTGCTAAGTGTTGTGTGGGTGAACCTGTGCTAATGTACCGACCTTCCTAGGACTAATACATACTTGTGATTATACCCCTTGCAAGCATCCGCAAGTACAAGAAAGTAATTAAGGTAGAAACCTAACCACAGCTTTAAACTCTAAGACCCTGACGTCCCTTGTGCAATGGTTTCCTAACGGGGGTTCAGGTTTCTGTCACTCCGGCAACCCCTACGATTAGTAGGCAAATACACAATGCATTCCCCTAGGCCCATATAGGTGAAGTGTCATGAGTCGACGTTCACATGACACCACTAGAAGAAGTACACCACAACTTAAATATCAAACTATCGAATCTTTCTCAACACAATTCCACTACTAACAACATGACTTCTCCCATGTCCTCAAGAACAAAATGATCTACTCACAAGACATCATATGGATCATGATCAGAGATGAAATAATGATGTATAACAATCTGAACATAAACAATAATTCAACGGTTCACCCAATAGCATCAACTACAAGAGTAATCAACACCGGGAAAGTTTCCCCTAAGAACTACGCAAGATTCAACCCAATTGTTATAGCGGTATGGAGGTGGTGATGAGGGTGTTGGTGGTGATGATGGTGATGATGACGATCCCGATGAAGTCCAGCTTGATGGTGGTGTTGATGGCGATGATCTCCCCTCTCCGGGCAGGAATTCCCCCGGCTGAATTCTGTCTGCCGGAGAGATCTTTCTCTCTCAGTGTTTTCTGCCCCGCAGAGGCGGCGAAATCTTTCTATGGTTGCTCCCCAAGTCTTTGGGTTTCAGGAGGATAATATACGCCAGAGAGGAGAGCCAGGGGTGGACCAGGGCGGCCACACCACCTGGTGGCGCGGCCTAGGCTAGCCCGTGCCAGGGGGTGGTGTAGGCCCCCTGTGGCCCATCTCACCCTCCCCTTCTGGCTTCCTTCGTCTTCTAAAAAATAGGATTTTCCATGTATTTTCCTGGATTTTCTGATCTTCGCGAATTTTGCCTCCAAACAGTACCTTTTCCATCAGAATCCTAACTGCAGCGGTCCATGCTCCAAAAGTCATCAACCATGCAAAAACAGATGAAATAACATAAGTATCATCTCTTAATATGAAATATATCAATGAATAACAGTAAATTATGATACAGAATAGTGATGCAAAATGGACGTATCAACTCCCCCCAAGCTTAGACTTTGCTTGTCCCCAAGCGAAAACTAAACTCAATAAACATGACCTCAGGTTTATGGAGTGAAGAGTCGATAAAAGAATACGGACAAAAAGCATCACATTCATCAAAACATAAATCATAATAGAAGACAACTCACTATTATGTAACTTAACTTGCAATAAGTAAAGGAAACACAATAAAGATACATAAAGCAAATCATAATTGGTAATGACAAACTTAGCTCTTGGTCAAAGAATAGTTGATAATTTGCTAGAGTTCACAAATAACTGATTTTCAATGATAGCTTTCAAAGTAGTAAACACCAAGATAAGAGTGGTGACCCACAAGTATAGGGGTGTATCGCAGTATTTTTGATAAGTAAGAGTGTCGAACCCAACAAGGAGCCGAAGGTGCTGGCTAGTGGTATGGATCAGGAATTCTCTGCAAATACTTAGCAAACGGATTTTAGGGGTTTTTGATAAAGCAAGTAAACAAAGTACGAGTAAATAAAAGACAATAGGAATAAATGCAGCAAGTGGCCCAATCCTTTATGCAGCAAAGGACAAGCTCGTTGTATTACTTAAGATGACCAAACGTTCTCGAGGACACATGGGAAGACTGTCAAGTGCTTTCGCTTCATATAATTGATTAATATTCTCTAGCTTGCTAAGTGTTGTGTGCGTGAACCTGTGCTAATGTACCGCCCCATACAAGACTAATACATACTTGTGATTATACCCCTTGCAAACATCCGTAAGTACAATAAAGTAATTAAGGTAGAAACCTAACCACAACTTTAAACTCTAAGACCCTTATGTCCCTTGTGCAATTGTTTCCTAACGGGGGTTCAGGTTTCTGTCACTCCGGCAACCCCTACGATTAGTAGCCAAATACAATGCATTCCCCTAGGCCCATATAGGTGAAGTGTCATGTAGTCTACGTTCACATGACACCACTAGAAGAAATACACCACAACTTAAATAACAATCTATTGAATCTTTCTCAACACAACTCCACTACTAACAACAAGACTTCTCCCATGTCCTCAAGAACAAAACGAACTACTCACAAGACATCATATGGATCATGATCAGAGATGGAATAATGATGTATAACAATCTGAACATAAACAATAATTCAATGGTTCACTCAATAGCATCAACTAGAAAGAGTAATCAACACCGGGAAAGTTTCCCCTATGAACGATGCAAGATTCAACGCAATTGTTACAACAATATGGAGATGGTGATGAGGGTGCTGATGGTGATGATGGTGGTGATGATGATGATGATGATCCCGATGAAGTCCAGCTTGATGGTGGTGTTGACGGCGACGATCTCCCCTCTCCGGGAAGAAATTCCGCCGGCAGAAATCTGTCTGCCGGAGAGATCTTTCTCTCTTGGTGTTTTCCGCCCCGTAGAGGTGGCGGAATCTTTTCGTGGTCGCTCCCTGAGTCTTAGGGTTTCGGGGGGATGATATACGGCAGAGGGGAGAGGCTGGAGTGGGCCAGGGTGGCCACACCACCTCCTGGCACGGCCTAGGCCTGCCCGCGCCATGGGGTGGTGTGGCCCCCCTATGGCCCATCTCCACTCCATCTTATGACATCCTTAGTCTTCTAGAAAAATAGGATTTTCCGTATATTTTCCCAGATTTTTTGATCTTCGCGAATTTTGCCTCCAAACAACACCTTTTCCATCAGAATCCTAACTGCAGCGGTCCATGCTCCAAAAGTCATCAACCATGCAAAAACAGATGAAATAACATAAGTATCACCTTTCAATACGAAATATATCAATGAATAATAGTGAATTAATACATAGAATAGTGATGCAAAATGGACGTATCAACTCCCCCAAGCTTAGACTTCGCTTGTCCCCAAGCAAAACTGAGCTCAATAAACATGGCCTCAGGTTTATGGAGTGAAGAGTCGATAAAAGAATACGGACAAGAAGCATCACATTCACCAAATACATAGATCATAATAGAAGACAACTCACTATTATATAACTCAACTTGTAATGAGTAAAGGAAACACAATAAAGATACATAAAGTGAATCATAATTGGTAATGGCAAACTTAGCTCTTGGTCGAAGAATAGTTGATAATTTGCTGGAGTTCACAAATAGCTGGTTTTTCAATGATATCTTTCAAAGTAGTAAACATCAGGATAAGAGCAATGTGCAAAACAAGGAACATAAGAAACATGATTGAATAAATCAACATATGAATGAATGAAACACAACAACTCAAGATACTTGCTGAGATAGAAGGGAGTAGGTTTACTGACTCAACTACAAAGTGAAAGAAAGGCCCTTCAAAGAGGGAAGCAGGGATTGCAAGTCTCATAAAGAGCTCCCAAAAATTATGGTACTTACTAGCTTTCAGCTCTCATTGCCCCTATCATAGGCATCTTTAGGTGATTAAGGTTAAAGTGATCAAAAATGAGGATATGCATTGATAAGTTGTAAGTTGAGAATCTCATGTCCCTTGAATATGAGGGTCGCTCATCATGCTACTCAAGTTTAGTCACCGGTAAGTTCTTGTCATCGTAAGCATATGTGTATCATAGAGAACCGCCAACGGGGTACCCCTTGCCCAATGATACGGAAGAATCCCCATATCAAAATGACAAGGCAAGCAGACAACAAGTATCTCAGTAATCTTCTTATTTACCATGGGAATATGGTGCTTTTTTCTCTCTTTCCTCTTTTCATAATATCTCTTTTTTTCTTTTCTCTTTTTCTCAATCTCTATCTCTTTTTTATAAGAAGAATGCTTCATAGATACTCGTTATGGTTACGCTGCAGGTTTCCACCATGTCAGCATGGATTAGACCAGCGGCCCAGGCGTTTCTCTAACACATACGCATAACTCCATGGACTTACAAGCTCCCCTTTCATTTCACACCGACGACATCCATAGACAAAAGAACATGATATCAACTAGGTACAAAGTACCAGTGCAATGTTGAAAGCGTTCCCCATGACAGCATGGTTCTCTAATTCACAACTTACAAAGCGCAAGCATATACGCAACATAGGTGAGCACAATGGTTCAAGTTTATTAAATGCAAGAAAGTAAAATGTGCCATCAAGTTCGTGAGAGCTTTAATCACTAATTTTCACATAACAAGTTTAATTTGGGAGGTAGATAAAACAAGAATTTACTTGGAATAGCAATAATGCTAATAGGTAGGTATGGTGGACACAAATGGCAAAGGTTTTGGTTTAAAGGAGGTGGATGCACGAGAAGAATACCCTCTCAGTAGGTTTTTGGCTAGCAAGGCTGGGTAGCAGGTACAAGAGTTAAAGGAAACAAACAAACAAACATACAAGTGATAAAGACAAACATGCAATCTTCCTTGGAAGCACAAAAGATCTTAACTAGAGAATACTAGACTTATGAGCAAATCAAGAAATAAAGACGATGAAATTATTTTTCTTTAGAGTACTCCTATCTTTTTCATTCAACTCTCAAAAATAGTGTTGCTACTGACCGAGCCAGGTTTGCCAAAACCAACTAAATTAACTCAATGATCCTAGAGTGCTACCAATACTAACAACAAGATCAATCATATAACCATGAATTGAAAACTAATATAAGCTATGCAAAAGAGTAAATGATATAACTTCTCATTAATATTCCATAACGGCAACTCACACCAAGGGATACATATCTAGTGAGAGAGGGGACACTTCCATAATGCAAACCATACTACAAAATAACTCCTCTATTCATGATATGACTACTAATAAGGTAAAAAGATAGAAGATAGTGATATGATACCGCGACACTCCCCCAAGCTTGGAACAAACCAAGGGGATGCCAAACCTGATGATGAATTACTCCTTCGGTGGTGGTGGTATCCTCTCGTCTTTGTCCGTCTTCCAAGGTAAGGGCTTCCCATCAACAAAGAACATCGTGGTTTCCAACATCTTGAAACTTGCAGCAGCACTTAAGAGTTTAAATGTAGCCTCATACTCATAGTTTTGATTTTGAACATCATAGAACTATGCTTGCAGTTCGTTGGTTGTTTAGCAGAGTGAGAGGACTTCGTCTTTGAGTTCAGCAGTCTTCTTTTGGTGCTCGGTGATGAGTTCGGAACACATCTTATGGATGATATCCACCTCGTGCGCCGCCATCTTCTTGTACCTAAAGACTTCTTGCTCCAGTGCTTCCATCCTATCCTCCAGACTTCCTTCACCTCTAGGTCCTTGAACCTCTTTAATCCAGACCTCCCCACCTTCGAGCAACAACTCCTTGGATGAATCTTCAATTCTCTCATGTATGGGTTGATGATATCTTCTAAGGAATCTCTCTTGGCTGATCCAGTGGAAGACATTGAGGCTACAAATCTGAGATTTTACCTGGCAGAAACAAATCAAAACAAAAACACGACGAAAACACGATATACGGACCTCGGGGGATCCGGGGGGTTATATTTTATGAAGTTTCATATCAAAAGGAAGGTACTGGGAGAAAACGAGTCGGAGACGGAGTCCTGGGTGGCCTCACCACCTGGTGGCGCGGCTAGGGGTGGTGTGGGCCCCCTGTGGACCGTTTCCGTCCCTTTTTCGCTTCGTAGCTTTCCTTATTGACTGAAAACTACAAAAATATAGTTGGATTGTATTTTCGTGGAACTTTTCTTACCAGAACTGTTACCTAGTTGGAAACGGGCTCTGCAGGTCTCTGAATTTGGTATTTAGTGGATTATTCCGGAGGCACTACTTGAATATCATTAGTATCTTCATCTTCATACACTTATTACTTGAGTCATAAAACCCTTCTCTTCCTTATTACACCATTGTCTCCACTTCCTAGAAATTTCTTTCACACAAAACTTCACACAGTTCTCATTAGCAACATTAGTATAAGTGAAGTGATAAAACTTTTTGAGTCCAAATTCAACTGAAAACCATCAAAACATAAGCTACTATAGCAACTTCTTCCGAAAACCCAAAAAGAATTCAAAAAGGAAATCGAATAAACAAGCAAATGCAAGATTGGCTAAATCTGTCAAAATAGATCAGCAGGTAAAGATCATTTTTCTA
This sequence comes from Avena sativa, assembly GCA_916181665.1. Lineage (NCBI taxonomy): Eukaryota > Viridiplantae > Streptophyta > Magnoliopsida > Poales > Poaceae > Avena > Avena sativa. Next base: position 695,410,569 of record OV702289.1, read on the forward strand.
TAAAATCTTCTGTTGCTCAAATCAAAACGTGCAAAACTAACGAAAGTTAAATAACAACCTGGGACAGAAGCAAAAAAAATTACAGCTCAATCCGACATACAGAGATCTCTCACGAATTTTTACGGTGGGGCACAAAAATCTGTTTCGGGACAGCAACTTCCCCAAATCTTACTTCTCTCTCATTAGAGGTTGATCTTGTCACAAAAACCAAACAAAACGGATAAGGAGCGGTTATTACCGAAGTATTAACTTCCAAGACTCAAAGAAACAAAAACAAACTGAAAGCAAAAACAAATTGGGTTGTCTCCCATAAAGCTCTTTCTTTATAGCCATTAAGATGGGCATGATAATTTTGAAGAAGCTCTCACAGGGATATGAATTGAAGTGAAAGAGAGCATTAAAAAGCAAAAACACACACACATTTAAGTCTAACCCACTTCCTATGCAAGGTAATTTTGTAAACAAACAAGTTGTTGAAACCAGAGGCAACTTGCATAAGAAGGCAAAAGAAGTGCAACATAAAAACTTTTAGCATAAAACGAGGAAACTTGATATTATTGAGATGCATAAGAACACTTTTCCCTCTCTCATAGTAGCTTTCAGTATCATGCATAAACTTAACAATATAGCTATCACAAGGACCATCATAGCAATGATCACTTATTCTAACAGAAAACACGGGAATACTAGCTCTCATAACACTACTATGTGAAACAATATTAGAGGTATCCTTACAAAGGATAGGGTGTCCCTCTTTTTCATATTTAGTAACAAAGTCTTTCACATTTGCTATTATAGGTTCATCAACCATTTGTTTATCAGGTTAAATAACTTTATTTGTACTTTCATTAACCATACTAGCTATCATAGAATGTTCCTTCATCCTAACTGGGAAAGGCATTTTCTCAATATAAGGTTCAGGTAAAACATGATTAGTAGTATAAACTTCAGTATTTCTTGCAGGAACACTCTTAGCAATATCTTTATAAGGTTCATGATACTTATTCCACTTCTTTTTAGGCACTTCTATGTAGGAAGCAAAAGCCTTAAAGTAAGAAGCAATAGCTTGAGGATCTAGACCATAAGCATTTTTAATATTTTGAAAGTCATCAGTTCCCATAAAAGACTCAATGCATTCATAATCATAATTTATACCTGACTTTCTACCTTTGTCATTCTCCCAAGCTTCAGCATTGTCTTGAATACGGTCCATAAGATCCCATTTAGCTTCTTCTTCCATGCGAGTGAGTGATCCAGCACAAGAAGCATCCAATAAATCTTTATCATGTAGGGGGAGCCTTGCATAAAAGTTATTGATAATAATATTGTTGGGGAGCTCATGAATGGGACATTTGAGCATTAGTAACTTCAATCTCCCCCAAGCTTGAGATGTACTCTCTCCATCAAGAGGCCAAAAGTTGTATATTTGATTCCGATCTTTATGAATCTCACTAGGAGGATAAAACTTTGAATAAAAGAGAGGCACTATTTCCTCCCATTCCAGAGCTTGACCATTCTTCAGCAGCTTATACCATTCTTTAGCTCTTCCTTTCAGTGATAATGAGAATAACTTCTTCTTAGCTTGATCTGTAGTAATACCTGCACACTTGAACAACCCGCATAATTCGTGTATAAAGAGTAAATGATCACCGGGATGGACAGTTCCATACCCAACATAGTAGTTATCCATAACACGATCAATAATTCTTGTAGGTATTTTGAAAACATCATTCTCAGCAGGTGGTGGCTTATCTACTACCTTAGCAGTGGTAGTAGCATTACCAACTAAGAAACTCAGCGAATTATCCATAACGAAAATAAAGCAACTAACAGAAGTAAACAATACTCACAGTAGAAGTTTCCTTTACCAGTTCCACTCTCCAATAGCGCTTCACTCCCCGGCAACAGTGCCGGAAAATAGTCTTGATGACCCACAAGTATAGGGGGTGTATCGCAGTATTTTTGATAAGTAAGAGTGTCGAACCCAACAAGGAGCAGAAGGTGCTGGCTAGTGGTATGGATCAGGAATTCTCTGCAAATGCTTAGCAAACAGATTTTTAGGGGTTTTTGATAAAGCAAGTAAACAAAGTACGAGTAAATAAAAGATAGTAGGAATAAATGCAGCAAGTGGCCCAATCCTTTATGCAGCAAAGGACAAGCCGGTTGTATTACTTAAAAGGACCAAATGTTCTCGAGGACACATGGGAAGACTGTCAAAATCTTTTGCTTCATATAGTTGATTAATCTTCTCTAGCTTGCTAAGTGTTGTGTGGGTGAACCTGTGCTAATGTACTTCCCCATCCAAAACTAATACATACTTGTGATTATACCCCTTGCAAACATCCATAAGTACAAGAAAGTAATTAATGTAGAAACCTAACCATAGCTTTAAACTCTAAGACCCTTACGTCCCTTGTGCAATGGTTTCCTAACGGGGGTTCAGGTTTCTGTCACTCCGGCAACCCCTACGATTAGTAGCCAAATACACAATGCATTCCCCTAGGCCCATATAGGTGAAGTGTCATGTAGTCGACATTCACATGACACCACTAGAAGAAGTACACCACAACTTAAATAACAATCTATTGAATCTTTCTCAACACAACTCCACTACTAACAACAAGACTTCTCCCATGTCCTCAAGAACAAAACGAACTACTCACAAGACATCATATGGATCATGATCAGAGATGGAATAATGATGTATAACAATCTGAACATAAACAATAATTCAATGGTTCACTCAATAGCATCAACTACAAAGAGTAATCAACACCGGGAAAGTTTCCCCTATGAACTATGCAAGATTCAACGCAATTGTTATAGCAATATGGAGATGGTGATGAGGGTGCTGATGGTGATGATGGTGGTGATGATGATAATGATCCCAATGAAGTCCAGCTTGATGGTGGTGTTGATGGCGATGATCTCCCCTCTCCGGGAAGGAATTCCCTCGGCAGAAATCTGTTTGCCGGAGAGATCTTTCTCTCTTGGTGTTTTCCACCCCGTAGAGGCGACAGAATCTTTTCGTGGTTGCTCCCTGAGTCTTAGGGTTTCGGGGGGATGATATACGCCAAAGGGGAGAGGCTGGAGTGGGCCAGGGTGGCCACACCGCCTCCTGGCGCGGCCTAGGCCTGCCCGCGCCATGGGTTGGTGTGCGCCCCCTGTGGCCCATCTCCACTCCATCTTCTAGCATCCTTAGTCTTCTGGAAAAATAGGATTTTCCATATATTTTCCCGGATTTTCTGATCTTCATGAATTTTGCCTCCAAACAGCACCTTTTCCATCAGAATCCTGACTGCAGCGGTCCATGCTCCAAAAGTCATCAACCATGCAAAAACAGATGAAATAACATAAGTACTCTCAATACGAAATATATCAATGAATAATAGTGAATTAAGACATAGAATAGTAATGCAAAATGGACGTATCAAAGAGCAATGTGCAAAACAAGGAACATAAGAAACATGATTGAATAAATCATCATATGAATGAATGAAACACAACCACTCAAAATACTTGCTGAGGTAGAAAGGAATAGGTTTACTGACTCAACTAAAAAGTAAAAGAAAGGCCCTTCACAGAGGGAAGAAGGGACTTCAAGTTTCATAAAGAGCTTCCAAAAATTATGGTAATTATTAGCTTTCAGCTCTCATTGCCCCTATCATAGGCATATTTAGGTGATTAAGGTTAAAGCGACACAACTAAGAGGATATGCTTGACAAGTTATAAGTTGAAATCTCATGCCCCTTACTTACGAGTACCGAACCTCATGCTACTCAACTTCAGCCACAAGTAAGCTCTTGTCATTGTAAATACATATGTATCATAGAGAACCGCCAACGGGGTACCCCTTGCACATCATACAGGAGATATCCCATAATCAAAATGACAAGGCAATCAGACAATGAGCATCTTAGTGATCCTTTTATTTGCTATTTGCATCGGTTTTTATTGAAGATGCTTCATAGAGTGCTCATTATGGTTATGGTGAAAATTTCCACCATGATTAGGCATGGTTAGGCTAGCGGCCCAGGCGTTTCTCTAACACACATATAAACTCCATGATCTTACAAGTTCCCCTTTTATTTCACACCGCCGGGATCCATAGGCAAAAGAATCATGATATCAACGAGGTACAAAGTACCAGTGCAATGTTTAAAGCGTTCCCCATGATGCATGGTTCTGCTAACTCCAACTTATAAAGCGCAAGCATATACCCAACAGAGATGGACACAATGATTCAAGTTTATTAAGTGCAAGAAAATAAGGTGTGCCATCAAGTTCGTGAGAGCTTTAATCACTAATTTTCTCATAATAAGTTTAATTGGAAGGTAGATAAAAACAAGAATTTACTTGGAATAGCAATAATACTAATAGGTAGGTATGGTGGACACAAATGGCATAGGTTTTGGTTTAAGGATTGGATGCACGAGAAGCATTCCCTCTCAGTATAGGTTTTTGGCTAGCAAGGGTGAGTAGCAAGCATAAGAGTTGAAGGAAACAAACAAACATACAAGTGATAAAAACAAACATGCAATCTTCCTTGGAAGCATAAAAGATCTTAACTAGAGAATACTAAACTTATGAGCAAATCAATAAAGAAAGATGATGAAATTATATTTTTTTAAGAGTACTTTTATCTTTTTCATTCAATTCTCAAAATAGTGTTGCTATTAACCGAGCCAGGTTTGCCAAAACCAACTAAATTAACTCAATGATCCCAAAGTGATACCAATACTAACGACAAGATCAATCATATAACCACGAATTTAAAACTAAAATAAGATATGCAAAAGAGTAAATGATAGAACTTCTCATTAATATTCCATAACGGCAACTCACTCCAAGGGATACATAGATATCTAACAAGAGGGGGACACTTCCATAATGCAAACCATCCTACATGATAACTTCTCTATTCATGATATGACTCTACTAAAAAGGTAAAAAGATAGAAGATAGTGATGTGATACCGCGGCAGTCCCCCAAGCTTGGGACAAACCAAGGGGATGCCAAAACCTGATGACGAATTACTCCTTCGATGGTGGTAGTATTCTCTCGATGAGCTCTTTGATTAGTTTCCCCAAGTCCTCAATCTCGAAGGTGAGATTACGAATCAACTGTGAGTTTTGCTCAATGCGGCTCATGATCATGTTGGTAGAGAATTCTAGCTCTTGTGATTCTTTCCCCACTCTTCCTCCTTGAAGTCTTCTTTTCCTGCATGGGTAGAACGAGGCAAATCCCAATTGGAGGGTAGTTTCTCCTTGGGCATATTCTGGTATTGATGCTCATGGATAAGGGTATGGAAAGGATTCTTGGTGCATGGAGGAAGTGACCATGGAGCCAAATAGTGACGTGGGGGTTTCCCTCCAGTTGTCATCCGTGCAGTCCTTCTGATCCTGGCAGGTTTTGCCAACACTCCAATGCTTGCAATGGTAGTGTCGGTGTGCGGATGTTGGCTTTGCTTTGCCTCCTCTTCATCTTCACTCTTGATCTCCTTCTCCTGCCTGGGGTCTTGGAGATCTTCCTCCATAGGCTCCTTTCCCTTATCCTTGGCGGACACCATCGTGCTTCTAACTTTCAAGAATAGTTCCTGGCAGAAATAGGTCAAAACGAAAACACGACGAGAACATGATATACGAACCTCGGGGGATCCGGGGATTTATATATTACGAAGTTGTACAACAAAAGGAAGGTACTGGGAGAAAACGGGTCGGAGACGGAGGCCGAGGTGGCCACACCACCAGCTGGCGCGGCCAGGGGTCCCGCGCCAGGGGGTGGTGTGAGCCACCCTGGCTCTGTTTCCGTCCCTCTTTCGCTTCGTAACTTTCCATGTTGGATAAAAACTGCAAAAATATAATTGGATAGAATTTTCGCGGAACTTTTCTTACCAGAACTGTTACCTATTCGAAAACGGAATCTGTAGGTCTCTGAATTTGGAATTTAGTAGATTCTTTCAGAGCCACCACTTGAATAACATCAATATCTTCATCTTCATACTCATATTGCCCGAGTCATGAAACCTTTCTCTTTCTTATTACACCATTTTCTCCAATAACCTAGAAATTTGTTTCACACAAAACTTCAGACAATTCTCATTAGAAACATTAGTGTAAGCGAGGTAATAAACCTTTTAAGTCCAATTTCAACTGAAATCCATCAAAGCAACTCCTTCCGAAAACCCAAAAACAATTCAAAAAGGAAATCGTTTAAAGAAGAAAATGCAAGAGTGGCAAAATCTGTCAAAACAGACCAGCAGGTAAAGATCAATTTTTTCTAAAATCTTATGTTGCTAAAATCAAAAAGTGCAAAACTAACGAAAGTTAAATAATAACCTGGGGCAGAATCACAAAAAATTACAGCTCAATCCGACATACAGAGCTCTCTCATGAATTTTTACGGTGAAGCACAAAAATCTGTTTCGAGACAACAACTTCCCAAAATCTTACTTCTCTCTCATTAGAGGTTGATCTTGACACAAAAACCAAACAAAATGATAAGGAGAGGTCATTACCGAAGTAATAACTTCCAAGACTCAAAGAAACAAAAACAAGCTGAAAGCAAAAATAAATTCGGTTATCTCCCAAAAAGCTCTTTCTTTATAGCCATTAAGATGGGCATGATAATTTTGATGAAGCTCACTTAGGAATATGAATTGAAGTGAAAGAGAACATTAAGAAGAAAAAATACACATGTTTAAGTGTAACCCACTTCGTATGCAAGGGATATTTGTAAACAAACAAGTTGTTGAAACCAGAGGCTACTAGCATAGGAAGGCAAAAGAAGTGCAACATAAAAACTTTTAGCAGAAACTTGATATTATTGAGATGCATAAGAACAGTCTTCCCTCTCTAATAATAACTTTCAGTATCATGCATAAACTTAATGATATAACTATAACCAGAACCATTGTAGCAATGATCACTTATCCTAACAGAAAACACAGGGACACTAGCTCTCATAACACTACTTTGTGAAACAATATTAGGGATATCCTTACAGAGGATAGTGTGTCCATTTTCTAGATATTTAGTGACAAAGTCTTTCACATTTGCTATTATAGGTTCATCATCCATTTGTTTATTAGGTTCAACAGCTTTATTTGTACTTTCATTAACCATACTCGCTATCATAGAATGTTCCTTTATCTTAACTAGGAAAGGCATTTTCTCAATGTAAGGTTCAAATAAAGCATGATTAGCAGTATAAACTGTATTTCTCGCAGGAACACTCTTAGCAATATGTTTATAAGGTTCATGATACTTATTCAACTTCTTTTTAGGCACTTCAATGTAGGAAGCAAAAGCCTTAAAATAAGTTGCAATAGCTTGAGAGTCTAGACCATAAGCATTTTTAATATTTTGAAAATCATCAGTTCCCATAAAAGATTCAATGCATTCATAATCATAGTTTATACCTGACTTTCTTCCTTTGTCATTCTCCCATGCTTCAGCATTATCTTGAATACGGTCCAGAAGATCCCATTTAGCTTCTTCTTCCATGCGAGTGAATGATCCAACACAAGAAGCATCCAATAAATCCTTATCATGAAGAGAAAGCCTTGCATAAAAGTTATTGATAATAATATTGTTGGGGAGATCATGAATGGGACATCTGAGCATTAGTAACTTCAATCTCCCCCAAGCTTGGGTTGTACTCTCTCCATCAAGAGGCCAAAAGTTGTATATTTGATTCCGATCTTTATGAATCTCACTAGGAGGATAAAACTTTGAATAAAAGAGAGGTACTATTTCCTCCCATTCAAGAGATTGGCCATTCTTCAGCAGCTTATACCATTCTTCAGCTCTTCCTTTTAGTGATAATGAGAATAACTTATTCTTGACTTGGTCTGTTGTAATTCCTGCACACTTGAACAACCCGCATAATTCGTGTATAAAGAGCAAATGATCACCGGGATGGACAGTTCCATCTCCAACATAATAGTTATCCATAACACGATCAATAATTCTTGTAGGTATTTTAAAAGTATCATTCTCAGCAGGTGGTGGTTCGTCTACTACCTTAGCAGTGGTAGTAGCATTACGAAATAAGAAACTCAACGAATTATCCATAATGAAAATAAAGCAACTAACAGAAGTAAACAATACTCACAATAGAAGATTCCTTTATCAGTTCCACTCTCCAATAGCGCTTCACTCCCCGGCAATGATGCCAGAAAATAGTGTTGATGACCCACAAGTATAGGGGGTGTATTGCAGTATTTTCGATAAGTAAGAGTGTCGAACCCAACGAGGAGCAGAAGGTGCTGGCTAGTGGTATGGATCAGGAGTTCTCTGCAAATACTTAGCAAATGGATTTTTAGGGGTTTTTGATAATGCAAGTAAATAAAGTGCGAGTAAATAAAAGACAATAAGAATAAATGCAGCAAGTGGCACAATCATTTATTTAGCAAAGGACAAGCCGGTTGTATTACATAAGATGACCAAATGTTCTCGAGGACACATGGGAATATCGTCAAGTGCTTTCGCTTCATATAGTTGATTAATCTTCTTTAGTTTGCTAAGTGTTGGGTGGGTGAACTTGTGCTAATGTACCGACCTTCCTAGGACTAATACATACTTGTGATTATACCCCTTGCAAGCATCCACAAGTAGAAGAAAGTAATTAAGGTAGAAACCTAACCACAACTTTAAACTCTAAGACCCTGACGTCCCTTGTGCAATGGTTTCCTAATGGGGGTTTAGGTTTCTGTCACTCCGGCAACCCCTACGATTATTAGCCAAATACACAATGCATTCCCCTAGGCCCATATAGGTGAAGTGTCATGTAGTCGACGTTCACATGACACCACTAGAAGAAGTACACCACAACTTAAATATCAAACTATTGAATCTTTCTCAACACAATTCCACTACTAACAACATGACTTCTCCCATGTCCTCAAGAACAAAATGAACTACTCACAAGACATCATAGGGATCATGATCAGAGATGAAATAATGATGTATAACAATCTGAACATAAACAATAATTCAACAGTTCACTCAATAGCATCAACTACAAAGAGTAATCAACACCGGTAAAGTTTCCCCTAAGAACTATGCAAGATTCAACCCAATTGTTACAGCGGTATGGAGGTGGTGATGAGGGTGCTGGTGGTGATGATGGTGATGATGATGATGATCCCGATGAAGTCCAGCTTGATGGTGGCGTTGATGGCGACGATCTCCCCTCTCTGGGAAGGAATTCCCTCGGCAGAATTCTGTCTGCCGGAGAGATCTTTCTCTCTCGATGTTTTCCGCCCCGCAGAGGCGGCAAAATGTTTCTGTGGTCGCTCCCCAAGTCTTAGGGTTTCGGGAGGATAATATATGCTAGAGGGGAGAGCCAGGGGTGGACCAGGGCGGCCACACCACCTGGTGGCGCGGCCTAGGCTGGCCCGCGCCAGGGGGTGGTGTGGGCCCCCCGTGGCCCATCTCAGCCTCCCCTTCTGGCTTCCTTCGTCTTCTGGTAAAATAGGATTTTCCATGTATTTTGCCGGATTTTCTGATCTTCGTGAATTTTGCCTCCAAACATCACCTTTTCCATCAGAATCCTGACTACAGCGGTCCATGCTCCAAAAGTCATCAACCATGCAAAAACTGATGAAATAACATATGCATCATCTCTTAATATGAAATATATCAATGAATAACAGTAAATTATGATATAGAATAGTGATGCAAAATGGACGTATCAACTCCCCCCAAGCTTAGACTTTGCTTGTCCCCAAGCAAAAATTGAACTCAATAAACAAGACCTCAGGTTTATGGAGTGAAGAGTCGATAATAGAATACAGACAAAAAGCATCACATTCATCAAAACATAAATCATAATAGAAGACAACTCACTATTATGTAACTTAACTTGCAATAAGTAAAGGAAACACACTAAAGATACATAAAGCAAATCATAATTGGTAATGGCAAACTTAGCTCTTGGTCGAAGAATAGTTGATAATTTGCTGGAGTTCCCAAATAACTGATTTTCAATGATAGCTTTCAAAGTAGTAAACACCAAGATAAGAGCAATGTGCAAAACAAGGAATATAAGAAACATGATTGAATAAATCATCATATGAATGAATGAAACACAACAACTCAAAATACTTGCTGAGGTAGAAAGGAATAGGTTTACTGACTCAACTAAAAAGTCAAAGAAAGGCCCTTCGCAGAGGGAAGTAGGGACTTCAAGTTTCATAAAGAGCTTCCAAAAATTATGGTACTTATTAGCTTTCAGCTCTCATTGCCCCTATCATAGGGATCTTTAGGTGATTAAGGTTAAAGCGACACAACCAAGACGATATGCTTGACAAGTTATAAGTTGAAATGTCATGCCCCTTACTTACGAGTAACGAACCTCATGTTACTCAACTTCAGTCACAAGTAAGCTCTTGTCATTGTAAATACATATGTATCATAGAGAACCACCAATAGGGTACCCCTTCCACATGATACAGGAGCTATCCCATAATCAAAATTACAAGGCTAGCAGACAATGAGCATCTCAGTGATCCTTTTATTTGCTATTTGCATAGGTTTTATGAAGATGCTTCATAGAGTGCTCATTATGGTTATGCTGCAAGTTTCCACCATGATTAGGCATGGCTTAGGCTAGCGGCCCAGGCATTTCTCTAACACACATATAAACTCCATGATCTTACAAGTTCCCCTTTTATTTCACACTACCAGGATCCATAGGCAAAAGAATCATGATATCAACGAGGTACAAAGTACCAGTGCAATGTTGAAAGTGTTCCCTATGATGCATGGTTCTGCTAACTCGAACTTATAAAGCGCAAGCATATACACAACAGAGATGGACACAATGATTCAAGTTTATTAAGTGCAAGAAAATAAGGTGTGCCATCTTCTACCATAGCTAGACTTTGAGTTTTACTCAAGGTGTTACCTGGCAACATGGGCAAGAACCCTTTCTTGCTTTCTTCCATTCTAAACTTCTTTAGAACCTTGTCCAGGTATGTACTTTGTGAAAGTGCCATTAAGCTTCTTGATCTATCTCTATAAATCTTGATGCCTAAAATGTATACCGCTTTGCCAAGATCCTTCATTGAAAAACTATTATTCAAATAGGCTTTGACACTTTCAAGAAGTTCTATATCATTCCCATACAACAATATGTCATCCACATATAGTATTAGGAATGCTACAGAGCTCCCACTAACTTTCTTGTAGATACAAGCTTCTCCATAAGTTTGTATAAATCCAAAAAAATTGATCACCTTATCAAAATGTTGATTCCAACTCGGGGATGCTTGCTTCAGTCCGTAAATGGAGCACTGAAGCTTGCATACCTTATCAGCATCTTTAGGATTGATAAACCTTTGGGTTGTACCATATACAACTCTTCCTCAATGTCACCATAAAGGAACGCCGTTTTGACATCCATCTGCCAAATCACATAATTGAAATATGAAGCGATTGCTAAAAAACTCCTCATAGACTTTAGCTTCGCTACCGGTGAGAAAGTCTCATTGTAGTCAACTCCTTGAATATGTCGGAACCCTTTCACGACAAATCGAGCTTTATAGATAATAACATTACCATCAACATTTGTTTTTATTTTAAAGATCCATTTGTTCTTGACAGCCTTGCGGCCATCGGGTAAGTCCACCAAAGTCCATACTTGGTTTTCGTACATGGATCCCATTTTGGATTTCATGGCTTCTTGCCATTTGTCGGGATCTGGGCTCATCATAGCTCCCTCATACGTTGTAGGGTCATAGATGTTGTCCACCAACATGACATTCAAGGCAAGGTCATACCAATCAGGAGTGGTACGAACCCTCATTGACCTGCGAGGTTCAGTAGCAACTTCGTTCGCAGTTTCATGATCATCATCATTGTCTTCCTCTCTTATTGGTGCAAGCGGCACATAAAAATATTCCGGTGCTACGCTACTCTCAAATCCGAGAGAAGGTTCAACAACCTCGTCGAGTTCTACTTTCCTTCCAGTCACTTCTTTCGAGAGAAACTCCTTCTCAAGAAAGGATCCATTCTTGGCAACAAAAACTTTGCCTTCGGATCTATGATAGAAGGTATACCCAATTGTTTCTTTAGGGTATCCTATGAAGACACATTTTTCCGCTTTGGGTTCAAGCTTGTCAGGTTGTAACTTCTTTACATACGCTTCGCAGCCCCAAACTTTAAGGAACAACAACTTAGGTTTCTTACCAAACCACAGTTCATACGGTGTCATTTCAACGGATTTAGATGGTGCGCTATTTAAAGTGAATGCAACTGTCTCTAATGCATAACCCCAAAAAGATAACGGTAAATCTATAAGGGACATCATAGACCGAGCCATATATAAGAGAGTTCGATTACAATGTTTGGACACACCATTTCGTTGTGGTGTTCCCGGCGGTGTCAATTGCAAAAGTATTCCACATTTCTTTAAATGCATGCCAAACTCGTAACTCAAATATTCACCTCCGCGGTTAGAACGCAGAAACTTAATCTTTTTGTTACGCTGATTTTCTACTTCACTTTGAAATTCCTTAAACTTCTCGAAAGTTTCGGACTTATGTTTCATAAAGTAGACATACCCATATCTACTTAACTCATGTGTGAAAGTAAGAACATAACAATATCCACCGCACGATGCTACACTCATTGGGCCGCACACATCGGTATGTATTATTTCCAATAAGTCCGTAGCTCACTCCATTATCCCAGAGAATGGAGTCTTAGTCATTTTTCCCATTAGACATGCTTCGCATCTTTCAAGTGATTCAAAATCAAGTGATTCAAGAAGTCCATCTAACGAGGGTTAAACTCATCAATGCCCATTGTTATGGACTTGGGTTTTGGAGGAGGGAGCACTGGAGGCATCAATCGTCTAGCAAACAAGCACACAGGGACGCAAGGTTTACCCAGGTTCAGGCCTCGTAGAGGTCCCTACTCCTGCTTGTCTTCTCTTGGAATTATCGAGGGAGTCAAAAGTTACAAGGGTGCACAGATGCAATCTGGCGAGGTTGTGGAAACTAAGGTTGTGATTGTCCTCGACGCCCCCTCCTAGACTTTATATAGATAGGCTAGGTCTTAGGTAGCAGGTCGAGTTGGTTACAAGTTAGGTTTCGCCCGTTTAAACTTTCTATCCAGTCGGAGTCTCCATAGATCACCCGAATCCTAGATTGGGCTCTGGTAACGCCGTGGGCTTCTGCCAGATCAGGCCATATATACCAAACTCGAGTACCTGTAAGGTACGCTCATGTCAGTAGCCCCCGAGTGTCCAGTGCAATCGTAGATTCGAGTGGAGACTTTATGAAGTCTTTCGAGTGCGTATCTGAGCATATTTTCGAGTGCTATGTTTTTGTATCATAGAGATTGTTGATATATTTTCCTGATTTATCCGATGTATCGGGATCAGTTAACTGCCTTAGGGCAAAACAACGCAATCTACTCAAACTCAAGTCCCCTGACTCGAATTTGGAAATGTGCTGGTGTAATTCGACTCAGGCCGTGGAGGTCTTACATGAGTCGAATCCCAGTGTGTAAGTGTGAGCACTCGACACGTCCGTCAAGGTTTATTCATCATACCTGCAGGTACGGATTATTTCTAGTAGAGCGCAGCAGATGTGTTGCTAGGCCTTATTCAGGTCTTATCTTCACGCTGTAAGCGCGGCATCCGAATTTTGTCATCGTGGAGATTATTTGGGTGACCCAGGAGACATAGTCTCTTTGCAGTGAAAATATGAGGCGGAGTCTCCATAGCATTCGAGTGTGGATGTTATCAACACACGATGTAACATATAAGAAAAAATCATAGGGTGCGCGGCCAGCATTCCCTATGGGAGTAGCCCCCGAGTGCCTATTTGAGTCGTAGACTCGAGTGGGAACTATAAGTATTTTGCGACTGCTGTCATCTTTTGCTTGTTTCAGTCGAATGTGATTTCAGTGCTCCCTATGGGAGTAACCCGAAGTCCACAATCGAATCATAGATTCGAGTGAAGGGTTTTCATGATGCTTGGATATCTTCACAAATTTCTTCGAGTGCGCGGTCAGCGCTCCTGTTAGGAGTAGCCCCCGAGTGCTTTGTTGAGTCGAAGACTCGAGTAAGGACTAAAGTAGTCAAAATGTGCTCCTGCTGGAGTTGATGACGTTAGTGTTAACGATGAGATGACCTCAGTTACCCGTGTGAGCGACTTTGACGGGACGTGACGAGTAGTGGGTCCCATTTTCTGACTTGGACTTGACCAGGCGTGCGTAATCTTTTGGTTTAACTGTGTCTCCTCGATTCTCGCGCATAATGGGTGAAGTAGCGTGACGGTTCGTGGATTACCCTTGCGACACGTCAACCTCGATGTGTGCCACACGTTGGGTTGGTTTTCTCCTGACTATTGGATTACATATGCTATGAGGTTAAGTAGGGGTTCATCGTGCGGTAAATTCCCCACATCTTCTTCTCACTCGCGCACTTCTGCCATTGCTGCTCTTGTTGCTCCTTTGCTCACATCTCCTCCGTGGCACTGGACGAACTCCGCACCTTCCTAGCTACTTCATGCGCTCACATCGCCAGCGCAAGATGGGAAAGAAGAAGGGAGGTTCCACCGCTAGATCTGCGTCCGTTGCCGTCGCAGCCAAAAAGAAGGGCGCCATCACCACGGGCACCAGCACTGCTGGTGCTGGGAAGAAGAAGGGTGCGGGGACCCGTGTCACCAATGGGTCATGGCGCCCATCCGTCATCAAGCCGTCGGAGTTGTTCACCCAGCGCCAGGACAGAGCGCTCTCTACCACGGAGGACGACTCGCATGTTCCCGGAGACGAGGTATCCCCAGTCCTCCTACGGGTTTTCGAGTGATTGCATTCATCATTCACGGTCTTTCTCTCCCCTTGCATTCATTCGTTAAGGGTCTCCTTTGTTTCTACGGGCTCCAGCTTCACCAGCTAACCCCAAATTCTATCCTCCACATCGCCTGCTTCATTACTCTTTGCAAGTGCTGGCTCAGAATCGAGCCACACTTCCGCCTCTTCAAGAAGCTCTTTAATCTCAAACGTCAATCGGCGTCGGGTTCCGTAGTCTATGACATAGGAGGTTGCGGGATCCACATCGATTCCAACGTCACCTACTTCGCCATCAAGCTCACTGTGTCTGTCCAAGGATGGAGGGAGAAGTGGTTTTACATTCGCGATCAGAAAGCTGATGGAGAGCACTTTGGACTCGCACCCTTTGATCCAGTGGCGCCCTGCAAGCGGAGGAGTTCCTAGAAGAATGTTGTGATGTCCGCCAAATTCGAGGAAATGGAGACCCTGTATCAGCGTGTCTGCGACCTCGAAAAACGCATAGGCGGAGAAGTAGGTGGCGCAGAGCTCATTCGCACTTGGATGTGTCACCGTGTGCAGCCTCTACAGGCCAGGGTACACCCAATGTTCCGCTGGACTAGTACTGGTGATGTCACTCGTATCTCTATAGAGGGCATATCTTCTGGCGAGCTAGATAGGAGGTTTCGACTGCTGACTAAGTACACCACCAAGGAGGATCTCCCGGGTGACTCAGTCATGCCTCCATTCTGCGTCAGCAATCCTCTGCCTGAGGTGGATTTCTCTTCGAAGTTTCTTGATTTTTCTATTGCCTGTAGGTACTTTGTTGTACATACTAATTTTTCTTCTGCTGTTAGGACTGGGCCATGGACGCCAACTTGCCTCCTCGACCTGAAGGAATTATTCCTCGTGAGGTGCAAGAAGAGGACGAGTCGGGCTCCACCATCCCTATTGAGGAGGAGCAGGAAGCCCCCGAGTCTAGTGATCACGGGACTCGCAAGCGTTCCCATAGCAAGGATTCGGATGCCTCCTCGCTGTTGATGCTAGAGGGTCCTCCTGTTGCTGCAAAGGAGCCAATCCCCGTTGTACTTGTATGCATCGTGGCTCCTCCCTCTCGGAAGAAGCTAAGGTTGCTGAAGGAGTTGGGAGATTCCTTTGACCTCGACAAATTTGACGGGTAAGTCTTATATCCTTGGGGGTTCGTCTAATATTTCTCAAAGTCTTCTCCTTCTGATTTGGTGTTGATTTGGATAGTCAAACAGTGTCGTCGTCCTCCGACGACTGCCAATTTGTCAAGGAGTATGGATTCATAGACTCTAGAGATGAATAAGTTGCGACAAAATCTCCTTATCCTTCGGTGGCATCCCACTCCGGCACCAATTCTTCGAGTTCCCCCACACTGGGGGGCCCTAGATGGTTGCACGGACGCCCACTCGACAGGAACCTTCGGAGTCCCTGGAGGAGCATGTAAGTGTCTTTTGCCGATGGCAGTCGAATTTTGATTGATGTTCATATTTGGTCATTTTTGCTAACGCTGATCCTTCTTTTCTTTTGGTGTAGCCTATTTTGAAGAATCCTGCTCGCCTCGCCGAACAGATTATGTCCTTGGGTCGGCAGCATGCCATGCTGGACAATCGCCACCGTGCGGTCGAAGGTTTGTGTTAAACTTGTCTCTTCTCTCTTCTTGTGTAGAGGTTTGTAAACTCAGGTGTTGTCGTGTTCTGCCCTTTGTAGGTGAGCATAATGAGCTTCTCTGTCGCGTCACTTCCCTCGAGAAGGGACTTTTCACAGCGGAGAAGAAACGCGCCGAGGCAATCGCGGCTCTAGAGGATTCGCAAAAGCACGAGGAAGATCTGCGTGCGTCCACCTTTGAGAGGGAAAAGTTGTTCGCAGAACAACTTTTCTCTATCGCGAAAGCGCTCTCAGGTATTATGCTGCTTCTCTTTGCATTTTCCCCTGTTTTCGTATTCATGTTGCTGTTCTGATACGTGTGTTTTTTAGATGCTACCGGCGTGAGCTTCGACGCCCAGGCCTTGATCCGCGTGGATGCCTTGGCTAGTGCCATGGCTACAGTCAAAGACCGCAGCGCCTCCCTCCAGGATACGCTTGGGAAATCCAAGGGCGTGCTAAGCCAGCTCCGAGAGGATATGGTTCCCAAGTCCAGCTTAATCGACAATCTTGATGGCTTGGTGGAATCCTTCACTAAAGGCATCCCTATGGACTTCAAGAATGCGTAGTGGTCTATCGGTGCCACAATGGCACTCGCGATGGTGCAAGCCCATGGTGTGGAGCTAGACCCTAGTGCGATCTCTAAGGCGATGCATGTCAACGCAGATGGCCAGCAGGTAGTATTTGCACCCTTCGCTGATAGTTGCAGTAAGTATGGGCACCGGCTCATTGATACAGTTGCAAAATATTATGCGGAGCTGCAGCAAGCGAAGGCGGCAAAGGCTGTGGCATCTGGGGCTACCACTGGAAAGTCTGTGGCGTTAGAGACTGCCACAGATTCAAGGAAGCCCCCGAAGTCGAAGTCAAAGTCGAAGAAGCAGATCGTGCCTTAGCTGCCATATGTAATAGTTTAGCTTTCCTTTTGTTGAACCATGTTTGGTGGGGGTAGCCCTATTGATACTTTGCCGAATTTGAATGCACTTCGCCCTTTTTATCAATGTATAATTGGTCTTTTTTGCCTCTTGTTTGGTTGTAATAGGGTCCTTCGAGTGGTCCTCCTAACTCTCCTCCTACTGATGAAAATACGGCGTGACCGCGTTCAAAGGTGGAGGAGCTGTCGCTGCTTGCGTGACTACATGATCGTATAAAGCAGTTGGAGCGAGAGCTGCCCATTATCCGCGGTAACACGAACGTGTGGAAGTCGAAGGCTGAGAAGGCCACTCCTCACGAGAAGTATCTCCTAGATGAAGTTGCGTAGTTGAACAAGCAATTCAAATGTTAGCTCTCTATCTTCTTATCCTTTTCTTTAGCCATTCATGGCGATGCCTTGTCTTATGCTTTGGTCTTGATTTTGTAGTTGTTAGCGCTCGTCACTCGCAGGATGAGAGGGACCGGGTTACCATTCGAATGAATGACTTAACCCAGGAGCAACTACAGGCTAGTGGGTACTTCTGGGTGGACCACGATCGTGCAGTCGCGTTGGCGACGTTGCATGATCGTGCGTTGCGGGTGCTTCATAGTTTGAAGAAGGCGCAGTCGTGCCTGAATTATATTTTCTAGATGATGTTTCCGCTGGCCGTGCTGCCTTCAAGCCTGTTGGCTCTTCTGGTGAAGTTTCAGGATATCAGCGTGGTCTGCGAGTGCATGTGCCAACAGCTGGTCGCGGGTGCCAAGGTTGCGTTGTCGCTTGTTCGACTGCATCGGCCAGATGTGGACGTCGCAGCTGTTGCCGCTGGGCCACCGCCGCTGCTAGAAGGGATGACTTGGAATATGGTGCCGCACTATCAGGCAGTTGACCGACCAGCTAAGGATATTGTCAACTTCTTCGAAGAGCAAACACTCCTTTTGCGGCAGTAGTGTAAGATAGGCCTGCACATAGATGTATAAGTGTTGTAAAATTCATACAATTGTGACGGGTGTGTTTGATACCCGTTAATGTAGAGAGCTTGCTAGCTTGTATATATTTTTTTCGAGTGTATTGTACTCTGCAGTTCCTTTTCCTTAGCCTGACGTGTATTTATCTCAGCACCTTGTCAACCTGTTATGTGTGTTGCAGCTGGGTTGATGTTATCAAGGGTTCGATTAGCAGTGTGTTAGCTACTCAGGATAATGCATTTGTTTGTAGAACAAAAAATTTAAAGGGTGGCGCATCCCCCGAGTGATATAATTGCAAGTAAAACAGAAAAACACAAGGTTTGGGGCACTTAGCTTTATTTATTCGTAGAATATCATGAGGTACAACATGTGGCTAAGTAGCCTAGTTGAATAGCCTTATTTGCAAACTAAAACATCTAAGGGTAGAAATGGCGCAGCTGCGCGACGTTCCAGGGGTTGGAGTATGTGACTCCGCTTTCTAAGTCTTTGAGGTGATAGGCGCCACTTGGGATTACTTCAGTAATCGCGTAAGGTCCTTCCCAAGGGGACTCGAGTTTGAGGTGCCCTTGCTGCTTCAGTCGCAAGACCAGGTCTCCTTCAACGAAGGATCTAGGGCGTAGCCGTCTGCTGTGGTAGTTGCGGAGGTTCTGTTGGTAGATCGTGGATCTCTCCGCTACAATTTCACGTGCCTCATCTAGGAGGTCGACGGAGTCTTTGAGTGTGAGAGTTGATTCTGTCTCGTTGTATGCTACCACCCACGGGGCTTTATAGCGTACTTCTATGGGTAGCACCGCTTCAGCTCCATGCACCGTGAAGAACGGAGTGTAGCCTGTGACGCTATTTGGATTTGTGCGCAGGCTCCATAGTACTGATTACAGCTCGTCGGGCCAGCACCTTGCAGCTCTTTCGAGTGGCCGAAGGAGCCTTTTCTTGATTCTGCTGCAGACGAGGTCATTGTCCTTTTGGACTTGACCGTTAGTCTGAGGGTGTGCCACGGAGGCATAGCTGATGTTGATCCCTAGTTTTTCGCAGAAATCCTGGAACACCTTCGAGGTGAAGTTTGTCCCGTTGTCCATGATGATGCTGTGTGGCACCCCGAACCGGAAGACGATGGACTCGAAGAATTTGACGGCACTAGCTCTTGATTGGTTTGTCACCGGCATGGCCTCAATCCATTTGGTGAACTTGTCGGCTACAACGAGGAGGTAGATGTATCCTCCAGGTGAGGACTTCTGGAGCTTGCCGACCATGTCGAGTCCCCATTGCGCAAAGGGCCAGGCCACAGGTATTGGCCTGAGCTCCGTGCCAGGCGCGTGCGGTTTGTCCGTGAATCGCTAGCAGGCGTTGCAACGCTGGACGATGTCCTTAGCGTCGCGCATGGCCATCGGCTAGTAGAATCTAGCTCGTAGAGCTTTGGCGACGAGGGCATGACTATCGGCGTGGTGCCCGCAAGTGCCTTCGTGTATGTCGAGGAGGATGGCTCTTCCATCCTCGTTGGAGACGCATTGCTGAAGGACTCTTGTGATGCTGCGCTTGTATAGTTCGCTGTTGATGAGGGCGAATGCCTTGGATCGACGCGCTATGTGACGCGCATCAGTCGGGTCATCTGGCAGCCTTTTGTTGAGCAGGTATGTAATGTATGGCTGTGTCCAAGATGGCTCGATCATCATGACCTCCATGGGGCCTTCGAGTCCTGTGTCTCGCTCCATGTTGTCTAGTGCCATGGGCTCGCTCGGTGGCGTAGCCCCTGAGTCCTTTGTCGTGCTAGCTTTAGGCTCTGTAGCCTTTGGCTTGATGGAGCGCTCGCAGATGTGCTCTAGAAATACGCTAGGTGGCACTTGGGCGCAGGTGGAACCAATGTTGGCGAGTATGTCTGCCTCCTCATTGCTCTCGCGGCCGACATGTCGTAGCTCGCAGCCGTCGAAGTCCCCCTTCGAGTGTGTCGTAGAGCTCGTAGTAGGTGATCATGTTGTCGCTGAGAGCGTCGCACTCGTTCATTGTTTAGTTGACCACCAGTTTGGAGTCACCGTAGATGACGAGTCGCTTGGCGCTGCAGGCTTTTCCATTCGCATCCCGTGGAGTAAGGCTTCATATTCCGCTTCATTGTTGGAGGTTGTGAACTGCATTCGCAGAACGTACCTCATCTTCTCACCTTGAGGTGATGTCAGTATGACACCTACGCCAACTCCTTCCTTGCGCTTGGACCCATCGAACTATATTATTCTTAGGTGGAACATGTCTGGCTTGTCGAGGAGCTGGTTCTCCATCCAGTGCACAAGGAAGTCCGGGAGAACTTGCAATTTGATCGTGTCGCGCTTCTCGTATGTGATGTCTCATGGAGACAGTTCTATGCCCCAAAGCACGACTCGTCCAGTGGCGTCGGGATTATTGAGTATGTGCCCAAGCAGGGCGTCGTTCACCACTACGATTGGGTGCTCTTGGAAGTAGTGGCGCAGTCGCCTGGTGGTCATGAAGACGCCGTAGGCCACTTTCTGGTAGTGCGGGTACCGCTGCTTTGTTGGCGTGAGCACCTCGCTGAGGTAGTAGACTGGGCGTTGTACCCCATGGACTATTTTCTTCGGCTGGCTCCACCACGAGCATGGTGCTGACCACCTGGTTGGTGGCGGAGATGTATAGCAACAGCGGCTCCTTTTCACGAGGCGTCACCAATACTGGCGAGGTGGACAGTAGATGCTTGAGGTCTTCGAATGCTTCTTGTGCTTCGTCTATCCACTCGAACTTGTTAGCTTTATGGAGAAGTTGGTAGAAGGGTAGTGACTTTTCGCCCATTCGACTGATGAATCGACTAAGCGCCGCGATTTGCCCAGCCAGCTGCTGGATGCCTTTTACGTTCTTCGGCTTCTCCATCGCCAATATGGCCTTATTTCCTTCGGGTTTGCCTCGATCCCTCTCACGGAGATTAGATACCTGAGCAGTTGCCCAGATGGTACGCCGAAGGTGCATTTGTCTAGATTGAGCTTGATCCGGTAGCGATCGAGGTTATCAAAGGTCTCGCGGAGATCATCGAGTAACGCGGCTTCCTCTTTGGTTTTGATGATGATGTCGTCAACGTAGACTTGGATATTACGACCAAGTTGGTTTTTGAGGAAGGCCTGCATACACCACTGATATGTGGTTCCTGCATTTTTCAGCCTGAAGGGCATCGTCGTGTAGAAGAACACACCAAAGGGTGTTGTGAATGTTGTTTTCTCCTAGTCTTCCTCCTTCATTCGAATCTGATTGTAGCCTAAGTAGGTATTGAGGAAGAAGAGGCCCTCGCATCCCTCAGTGGAGTCGATTATTTGATCGATTCGTGGCAATAGGAAGTGATCCTTCAGACAGTGCTTGTTCAAGGAGGTGAAGTCCACGCACATCCACATGATGTCCGTGTCCTTTTTAGGCACAAGCACTGGATTTGCGAGCCAGGTGCTTTCCTTGATCTCGCATATGAATTTTGCATCGAGGAGTCTGTTGACTTCCATACCGACCGCGTTAGCTCTTGGTTCGGACAGTTGTCGTATTGTTTGCTTGACTGTCCTTGTGTCTGGATTCACGTTGAGTGAGTGCTCGGCGAATTCCCTGGGAACTCCTGGCATGTCTGCTGGACACCAGGCGAAGATTTCCCAGCGCTCACGGAGGAATTCGACGAGCGTGCGTTCCTATGTGCAGGACTCAAGTTGTTGGCGATGAGGGTTGTCTTGGTCGGGTCCGTTGGGTGGACCTGGACATTCTTGGTGTGCACCGACGTGTCGAAGGATTGGTCGGGTGAGCTTGGCTTGCTCAGGGGAGGCAGACTATTGTTTGTCGACTCCTTCAACCTTGCGAGTTCCTCTTGCATGCCAAAAGACTAGGAGATTCTGTTGAATTCCCTATCGCAACTGTCAGACCTCTCGAAGCTTTCTTTTATTGTGATAATGCTGTTTGGGCCCAGCATCTTCATCTGCAGGTAGGCGTAGTGTGGTACCGCCATGAATCTTGCGAACACGATGAAGGGTTTCGCAGCATAGTAAATCAAAATTTTCTACGGAAGCGAACAGAGGGAAAGCCAAGATCTAATCTAGGAGATGCAAACAACGAGAGATATTGGATTAGATCTTCATACCCTTGAAGATTCGCACAGCGGAACGTTCGTCGGAACGTGGGTGATGTAGTCGTACTCGCTTCTCCTCCTCGCGATCCGATCCGATCTAGCACCACAAGTGGCGGTGCCTCCGTGAGATGCACACGTGCAGCACCTCGACGTCTCCTCCTTCCTCGGACCAGCGAGTATGGTGGAGAGATGGATTGGATCTACAGCACGACGGCGTGGTGTATATGGTGGAGAATTTCTGCCGCAGGGCTTCGCCTACAAACAGTCGGGAGGGAGAGTGGAAGGGCAGCAGGGCAACTAGGGTTGGAGGAAGGTGTGTCCAGGGGAAGGGGGCGCACCAGCCCTCTATTTATAGAGGGGGGGCGGCCAGCCCTAGCCTCTCCTCCAAGCCTATCTCTAGTTTAAACAATTTAAACTCTCCCTTATCTAGAAATCCTATCTTATCTTATCTCTAGTTTAAACGATTTAAACTTATCTAGGATCGGCTGGGCCCTATGGGGCCTTGTGCCCCTGGCCCAATGTGGCCAGGACACTCCCTCATAGGCCCATGCCCCCTCCCGGAAGGTGGGGCCACGTTGGTCCCCTTCCGGAAGGTTCTAGAAGCTTCCGGTACAATACCGATTAACCCGGAACAATTCCGAACTCCAAAAACTACACTGCCTTATATGAATCTTATTCTCCGGACCACTCCGGAACCTCTCGTGATGTCCCGGATCCCATCCGAGACTCCGAACAAAAAAATTCATAAACCAAGTATCCAATCTATCCTAGCGTCGAGACACGTTAAGTGTGTGACCCTGCGGGTTCGAGAATATGCAGACATGATCTTCTATCAATAATCAACAGCGGGGTCTGGGCACCCATATTGACTCCCACACATTCATCGATGATCATATCGGATGAACCACGATGCCAGGATTCAATCAATCCCATATATATATTCCATTCGTCTCGCGATATTTTACTTGCTCGAGATTCGATCGTCGGTATCGTCATACCTAGTTCAATCTCGTTCACAGCAAGTACTTTACTCGTTCCGTAATCCGATATCACTTTGTGATTAACTCCTTAACCACATGCTTGCAAGCGGTGTTGAAATCGATTACCGAGTGGGCCCGAAGTATATCTCTCCGACTTGGGAGGGACAAATTCCATCTCGATACATACAACCCAACAGATACTTTCCGATCACCTGAGAGACACCTTTATGATCACCCTCTCATAGGATGACGTTTGATGACCTCAAAGCTTTCTTCCATACCAGGGAGTTGTATTATCTCATGGTCTAAGGAATACAATATTTGACATAGGAAAAGCTTCGCAAAGATGAACACAATGACACGATCTAATTGCTTCGCTTAGTTTGGGTCTGTCCACCATATCATTCTCCCAATGATATGATCTCATTATCAATTGACAACTCATGTCTATGGTTAGGAAACCTTAACCATCATTGATCAATGAGCTAGTCCATAGAGGCGTACTAGGGACACGGTGTTGTTCACAAACCACACAAGTATTAATGTTTCCGCTTAATACAATTCTAGCATGGAATATAAACTTTATCATGAACAAGAATTATAATAATAACATCTTTATTATTGCCTCTAGGGCATAATTCCAACAGTCTCCCACTTGCACTAGAGTCAATAATCTAGTTTACATTTGGCAACAATCTTACACCCATGGCACTGAGGTGCTGATCATGTTTTACACGTGGAAGAGGTTTAGTCAATGGATCTGCGACATTCAGATCTGTATGTACTTTGCTGATCTTCAGATCTCCATCTGCTATATAATCTCGGATTATATGAAACTTGCGGTTGATATGCTTGGTCTTTGGATGATATCTTGGTTCCTTAGCGAGTGCTATGGCGCCAGTGTTGTCACACAATATCTCCAGCGGGTCCAATGCACTTGGAACCACGCCAAGCTCAGTGATGAAGTTTCTGATCCAAACTCCTTCACTTGACACTTCTGCAGCAGCCATGTATTCCGCTTCTACTGTAGATCCCGCGACCACGCTTTGCTTGCAGCTTCTCCAGCTCACAGCTCCTCCATTCAAAATATACACGTATCCTGTCTGAGATTTAGCATCATCCTTGTCGGTGTCGAAACTAGCATCGACGTAACCTTTTACGACGAGCTGTTCATCACCCCCATAGACTAAGAACATTTCTTTAGTCCTATTTAGGTACCTTAGGATGTTCTTCACGGCTGTCCAGTGTTCCACTCCTGGATCACTTTGATATCTGCTCGTCAAACTAAGAGCATTGGACACATCCGGTCTAGTACACAGCATGGCATACATGATGGAACCTATGGCCGAGGCATAAGGCACTTTGCTCATAGCTTCCCTATCATTTACCGTAGCTAGACACTGAGCCTTGCTCAATATCTTCCTTGACAACATAGGCACTGAACCTTTCAATGCCTTATCCATTCTGAACCTTTTTAGAACTTTGTCTAGGTATGTACTCTGGCTTAAAGCTATCAGGCGTCTTTGTCTATCTCTATAGATCTTGATGCCCAATATATAAGCAGCTTCACCTAGGTCTTTCATTGAAAAACACTTGTTCAAATAACTCTTCACATCGTTAAGCATGTTGATGTCATTTCCAATAATCAATATGTCATCCACATATAGTACCAGAAACGTCACCGAGCTCCCACTCACTTTCTTGTAGATGCAAGCTTCGTAGCAATTTGGAACAAATCCAAAGCTCTTGATCACTTGATCAAAACGAAGGTTCCAACTCCGAGATGCTTGCTTCAGTCCATAAATGGAACGCTGAAGTTTGCATACTTTATCAGCATCCTTAGGATCGACAAAACCTTCGGGTTGCATCATATACAACTCTTCATCAATGTTGCCATTGAGGAAAGCAGTCTTGACATCCATTTGCCATATTTCATAATCATGAAACGCAGCAATTGCTAATAAAATCCGAATGGACTTAAACATCGCTACGGGAGAAAAAGTCTCATCGTAGTCAACACCTTGAACTTGTCGAAAACCTTTCGCAACAAGCCGTGCTTTATAGACGGTAACATTACCATCCGCGTCCGTTTTCTTCTTGAAGATCCATTTGCACTCAACGGCCTTTCGGTCGCTAGGAGGGTCCACCAAAGTCCATACTTGGTTTTCGCTCATGGATCCCAATTCGGATTTCATGGCTTCTAGCCATTTCTCAGAGTCTGGGCTCATCATCGCTTCCTCATAGTTCATAGGTTCACTGTCTTCTACTAACA
Source organism: Avena sativa (assembly GCA_916181665.1). Taxonomy (NCBI): domain Eukaryota; kingdom Viridiplantae; phylum Streptophyta; class Magnoliopsida; order Poales; family Poaceae; genus Avena; species Avena sativa. The sequence goes on from OV702289.1 coordinate 695,436,237, forward strand.
AGACAGTCAAGACAGGGTTGCCATACCACTCAGGAGGGGCACGCGACCTTGTCGACCTGCGACGTTCAGTAGCAGCATCGTCCGAAGCTTCATGATCCTTGTCATTAGCTTCCTCTATTGTTGGTGCAGGCGGCACTGGAACAATTTCAGGTGCTGCGCTACTCTCCAATTCAAGAGAAGGTTCAATAACCTCGTCTAGCTCTACTTTCCTCCCACTCACTTCTTTCGAGAGAAACTCCTTCTCAAGAAAGGAACCGTTCTTTGCAACAAACACTTTGCCTTCGGTTCTGTGATAGAAGGTATACCCAATAGTTTCCTTAGGGTATCCTATGAAGACGCATTTCTCCGCTTTGGGTTCGAGCTTGTCCGGCATCAACTTCTTGACGTAAGCTTCGCATCCCCAAACTTTAAGAAACGACAACTTAGGTTTAGCACCAAACCACAGTTCATACGGTGTCGTCTCAACGGATTTAGATGGAGCCCTATTTAAAGTGAATGCAGCGGTTTCTAATGCATAACCCCAAAATGATAACGGCAAATCAGTAAGAGACATCATCGATCGGACCATATCTAATAGGGTTCGATTCCGGCGTTCAGACACACCATTGCGCTGTGGTGTTCCGGGTGGCGTGAGTTGTGAAACGATTCCACTTGCTTTGAGATGCGTGAGAAAATCATAACTCAAATATTCGCCCCCACGATCGGATCGTAGAAACTTAATCTTTCTGTTACGATGGTTCTCCACTTCATTCTGAAATTCCTTGAACTTTTCAAATGTTTCAGATTTATGTTTGATTAAATAGATATACCCATATCTACTTAAGTCATCGGTAAAAGTGAGAAAATAGCGATATCCACCGCGCGTCGAAACACTCATCGGTCCGCATACATCGGTATGTATGATTTCCAACAAGTCCGTTGCTCGCTCCATCATACCGGAGAACGGGGTTTTGATCATCTTGCCCATGAGGCATGGTTCGCATGTGTCAAATGATTCAAAATCAAGAGACTCCAAAAGTCCATCAGAATGGAGTTTCTTCATGCGCTTTACACCAATATGACCTAGACGACAGTGCCACAAATAAGTAGTATTATCACTATCTACTTTGCATCTCTTAGCCTCAATGTTATGGATGTGTGTTTCATCCCTTTCGAGATTTAGAAGAAATAAACCATTCACAAGAGGTGCATGACCATAAAAGATGTTACTCATATAAATAGAACAACCATTATTCTCCGATTTAAATGAATAACCGTCTTGCAATAAACACGATCCAAAAATAATGTTCATGCTCAACGCAGGCACATAATAACATTTATTAAGGTTTAAAACTAATCCCGAAGGTAAAACTAAGGAGAGCGTGCCGACGGCCATCACATCAACTCTTGATCCGTTGCCAACGCGCATCGTCACCTCATCCCTCGCAAGCCGCCGTCTATTCCGTAGCTCCTGTTTCGAGTTACAAATATTAGCAACTGAACCGGTATCAAATACCCAGGCACTACAACGAGGGCTAGTAAGGAAAACATCAATAACATGTATATCAAATATACCTTTGATGGTGCCAGCCTTCTTGTCCGCTAAGTACTTCGGACAGTTGTGCTTCCAGTGACCCTTGTCCTTGCAATAGAAGCACTCAGTGTCCGGTTTAGGACCAGACTTGAGCTTCTTCTCAGCAGGGGCAACGCGCTTGCCGCCGCCTTTCTTGAAGGGCTTCTTTGCACCTTTACCTTTCTTAAAGGAGGGCTTGTTGACCATCAACACATGATTATCCTTCTTGATGTCCACCTCCGCAGCCTTCAGCTTTGCGAAGAGCTCGGTGATCGTATCAGTGGAACCAATCTGATTATGAGTCACTACAAAACTTTTGTAGCTGGGAGGGAGTGATTGCAGAACCCTGTCAATCTTGAGCTCCTCTGGAATCTTGCAGTCCAGTTGCTCAAGGCGTTGAGTGTAGCCCGACATCTTAATGGCATGCTCACTAACGGAACTCCCTTCCTCCATCTTGCAGTTAAAGAACTTCTCAGAGATCTCATATCTCTCAGAACGGGCCTGAGTCTGAAACATGGTTTTCAGCTCCTCGAGAATCTCGAAGGGCCCGGGATAGATTTCAAAACGATTTTGAAGTTCCGGTTCCATAGCAAACAACATGGTGCTCTTAATCATACCATAATCATCTTTGCGCGACTGATAGACAGCTTTCTCATCAGCCGGCGCAGTTGCAGCAGGGGGGTTACCTAACGCTTTCTCAAGGACATAGTCCTTTTGTCCGCCAGACAGAATGATTCTTAGATTGCAGAACCAGTTGGTGAAGTTAGACCCATTGTTTCTAAGCTTTTCTTTCTCAGCAAAAACGTTGAAGTTGAAGTTGGACTTGGCCATGTGATCTACAGTATTTGCAAGTACAATTTAGACTACGTTCATGATAAATAGTTCAACTTAATCAAATTACTAGATGAACTCCCACTAAATTCAACATCCCTCAAGTTGTTTAGTGAACACGATCCAAATTCACCACACCTAATCCGATCATCACGAGAAGAGATGTGGTTTCAATGGTGGACAACGAAGTGTTGATCATATCATTCATATGACTCATGCTTAACCTTTCGGTTCTTGTGTTCCGAGGCCATGTCTGTACATGCTAGGCTCGTCAAGTTAGACCCAAGTATTTCCGCGTGTGCAAAACTGGCTTGCACCCGTTGTATGTGAGCGTAGAGTCTATAGCACCCGATCATCACGTGATGCTTGGACACGACGAACTTTCGCAACGGTGCATACTTGGGGAGAACACAGTTTTTATCTTGATCTTTAAGTGAGGAATCATCTTATAATGCTACCGTCGCGATCTAAGCATAATAAGATACATAAAAGGATAAACATCACATGCATATAACTTTATGTGACATGGTATAGCCAATCTTCGCGCAATGATCTCCATCTTGTGCGTTCCGGCATGATCTCCATCACTCCACCATGATTGCCTCCACCACGAATAGCAACTACAACTATTGCTAACTACTTAGCGATAAAGTAAAGCTATTACATGGCGTATAAGAAGTTGACTCGCAGGTCATACACAATTATAAAGACAACCATATGGCTCCTGCCGGTTGTGTACTCATCGACATGCAAGTCGTGAAACATTACAAAACATGATCATCGCATACAATATACACATCACATCTTGGGCCATACCATATCACAGAAAACACTCCCTGCAAAAACAAGTTAGACGCCTCTACTTTGTTGTTGCATGTTTTACGTGGCTTATGGGAGTAGATGCTAAGAACGATTCTTACCTACGGAAAGCCACAACGGTGATATTATGGTTGCCAAACTCCGGTGTTAATCCCATGACAACTATAGTGAGAGAAACTGACATCCACCAGCCGCATGTATGGTACAAGCCACACGTCAAGTGCGGAGCCGGTCTCGCGAACGACGTCGCGTAAGGTTGGCCTAGACCGCTTCAATCTCACTATCCCGCGCCATAAGAAGAACACAAACAAGAGGCTTGCAACAGAAAACTTCAACGCCCGCAACAACCATGTTGCGTTCTACTCATGAATCACATCTACGCATAGATCTAGCTCTGATACCACTGAAGGGTTTCGCAGCATAGTAAATCAAAATTTTCTACGGAAGCGAACAGAGGGAAAGCCAAGATCTAATCTAGGAGATGCAAACAACGAGAGAGATTGGATTAGATCTTCATACCCTTGAAGATTCGCACAGCGGAACGTTCGTCGGAACATGGGTGATGTAGTCGTACTCGCTTCTCCTCCTCGCGATCCGATCCGATCTAGCACCACAAGTGGCGGTGCCTCCGTGAGATGCACACGTGCAGCACCTCGACGTCTCCTCCTTCCTCGGACCAGCGAGTATGGTGGAGAGATGGATTGGATCTACAGCACGACGGCGTGGTGTATATGGTGGAGAATTTCTGCCGCAGGGCTTCGCCTACAAACAGTCGGGAGGGAGAGTGGAAGGGCAGCAGGGCAACTAGGGTTGGAGGAAGGTGTGTCCAGGGGAAGGGGGTGCACCAGCCCTCTATTTATAGAGGGGGGCGGCCAGCCCTAGCCTCTCCTCCAAGCCTATCTCTAGTTTAAACAATTTAAACTCTCCCTTATCTAGAAATCCTATCTTATCTTATCTCTAGTTTAAACGATTTAAACTTATCTAGGATCGGCTGGGCCCTATGGGGCCTTGTGCCCCTGGCCCAATGCGGCCAGGACACTCCCTCATAGGCCCATGCCCCCTCCCGGAAGGTGGGGCCACGTTGGTCCCCTTCCGGAAGGTTCTAGAAGCTTCCGGTACAATACCGATTAACCCGGAACAATTCCGAACTCCAAAAACTGCACTGCCTTATATGAATCTTATTCTCCGGACCACTCCGGAACCTCTCGTGATGTCCCGGATCCCATCCGAGACTCCGAACAAAAAAAATCATAAACCAAGTATCCAATCTATCCTAGCGTCGAGACACGTTAAGTGTGTGACCCTGCGGGTTCGAGAATATGCAGACATGATCTTCTATCAATAATCAACAGCAGGGTCTGGGCACCCATATTGACTCCCACACATTCATCGATGATCATATCGGATGAACCACGATGCCAGGATTCAATCAATCCCATATATATATTCCCTTCGTCTCGCGATATTTTACTTGCTCGAGATTCGATCGTCGGTATCGTCATACCTAGTTCAATCTCGTTCACAGCAAGTACTTTACTCGTTTCGTAATCCGGTATCACTTTGTGATTAACTCCTTAACCACATGCTTGCAAGCGGTGTTGAAATCGATTACCGAGTGGGCCCGAAGTATATCTCTCCGACTTGGGAGGGACAAATTCCATCTCGATACATACGACCCAACAGATACTTTCCGATCACCTGAGAGACACCTTTATGATCACCCTCTCATAGGATGACGTTTGATGACCTCAAAGCTTTCTTCCATACCAGGGAGTTGTATTATCTCATGGTCTAAGGAATACAATATTTGACATAGGAAAAGCTTCGCAAAGATGAACACAATGACACGATCTAATTGCTTCGCTTAGTTTGGGTCTGTCCACCATATCATTCTCCCAATGATATGATCTCATTATCAATTGACAACTCATGTCTATGGTTAGGAAACCTTAACCATCATTGATCAATGAGCTAGTCCATAGAGGCGTACTAGGGACACGGTGTTGTTCACAAACCACACAAGTATTAATGTTTCCACTTAATACAATTCTAGCATGGAATATAAACTTTATCATGAACAAGAATTATAATAATAACATCTTTATTATTGCCTCTAGGGCATAATTCCAACACACGACACGTCCGAGGATGTAGTGGTATTGAGAGGGCCAGTCGACAACTTCAAAGTCGATGCTCTCTCGTCGAAAGTTTTGCAGCGTGCCGAAGATTACATCAAGGTTGATCTTGCCTAGGGGGTACAGACCCTTCCCTAGAACGATGCCATGGAACATCATGTCTGAAACTTCCAGACATGTCAGGGTATCCTCATTGTGCGCAAGGTACTCACGAACATGAGGTTGATGCCGCTTCCGCCGTCCATGAAGATGCGACTAATCTTGAAGCCTCCAATCTGTGCCTCGAGCACCAGGGGACAGTGGCATGGGTGAGGGACTTGTTGCGGGTGATCACTCTTGTCGAAGGTGACGCAGGACTCGCTTCCACTGAGGTACTCAGGGGTGGAGGGCGGAGAATTCATCGCTAGATTGACTTGGCGAGTGATCGATTTCTGCACTCGATTTGAGGGGCGACCCTTCTGGATCATTCCCATGTTCCCCAGTGGTCGGGGGTATGGTTCGCCTCCATGATTCTGGACTAGTGCAGCCACAGGTGGTGCTGGATCTGGTGGTGGTGGAGGAGCTCCATGTGCCACAATGCTCGAGGCAGCTCCATAGCCATGGTTAATCGCGTTGCGATTCATCTAGTCCAGGCCTTCGTGGATCTTGAGGAATTCATGGCAGTCCTTTAGGAGGTGGCTAGACTTTTTCTTGCCGACGTGCTTGTCGATGTAGAAGTGCATGTTCCATGGTCCGGACAATTGTCCTGGATGGATGTTGCGAGTGCATCGTCACGAGTGCGGCGTTGCCACACTTGCGTGGTTTTCTAGCTATCGCGATATCCACCGCTGTGGTATCCGCTGTTGCAGTTGTCGTCGCGTTTGTTGGCGTATCCAGCCACGACCATGTCGACCTCTTTGCGGTCCTCGTACCCGTGCATTCGACATTTCCCTCGGTAATCGCATCTACGCTCGAGGTCATCGTCATCATTGGAGTAGGCACAGTTTTTCACCAAGTCCTCTCCATCGGCCCACCTATTCGCGATCTCCATTATGTGGTTGATTGTCTTGGGCTTTGAGTGGCCCAACTCCTCCCTAAGCTCTCTGCGGCGCACGCCGCCGTTGAACGCATCGATTACGCGATCCTCGGAGATGTCTTCTGCAGAATTCTTGATGATGGACCATCTCTGGATGTATGAGCGCAGCGACTCGCTAGACCTTTGGTGGCAGCCTCTTAATTCCTCGTTTGATGCGGGCCTTTTGTAAGTTCCCTTGAAGTTTTGCACGAAGCTATAGACTGATGTATACACACTTCTATTCTTGTAGACAGTTGTTGGGCCTCCAAGTGCAGAGGTTTGTAGAACAGCAGCAAGTTTTCCCTTAAGTGGATTACCTAAGGTTTATCGAACTCAGGGAGGAAGTGGTCAAAGGTATCCCTCTCAAGCAACCCTGCAATCAAGATACAAGAAGTCTCTTGTGTCCCCAACACACCCAATACACTTGTCAGGTGTATAGGTGCACTAGTTCGGCGAAGAGATAGTGAAATACAAGTGGTATGGATAATTATAAGTGGTAACGATGCGAGAAAATAGCTTGATGGTGTGGAAGAGACTAAAGGTAAACTGAAATAAAGATGGCAGCAAGCAAACATGTAACGGATCTAGTTGCAAACGGTGTTTCAATGCTTAGAAACAAGGCCTAGGGATCATACTTTGACTAGTGAACACTCTCATATAAATATCGTTTCTTTATGATACTACTCTGAACTACTCTCCGGTTGGACACTCTAATCCATGGTAGGGCTATAACAGCACACCTCAAAGTTCGCTTTCCCCATCTAGATAACCCCACACTGTCACCTTGAGCTCTAGATGGTTCCAACAAATACCACAATTTCATAGAGACATCCAACTCCAAATATAACTCATAACAAGTATTTGTAATCTCTAGCCTAAGTGCCACCATGGTGTGCATGCTGTCACTTTCACATAAATGAGGAGAGCAGAGATCTATTAAAGCACTTGAGTAGCAAGGTAGATCTACTTGATTACAAACCTCATGATCACAATATGATTATGCATAGAGAGAGAGAGATGAACACATAGCTACCGGTAGAACCCTTAGCCTCGAGAGAGAACTACTCCCTCCTTATCATGGGAGTCAGCAACGGCGATGGAGATGGCGGTGAAGATGGTGAAGAGGCGGCGGCGCGGAGGACTCCTTCCCCGCCGCCGGTATCACAAGGGAGTACCACCCCTTAGCCCCCGTCCTTCATGGCTTATTGGGAGCCCTCTCCCATGGAGATGAGATCCATGGGGGAGGCAAAAACGTGGCTTTGGTGGCTGCAAATTCGTGGGTGGAGGTGTCCCCCACGAATTAGGTATCCTCATTTTATATAACTTCTCGGATTCCCGTCACCCCATCTTAGGCTGCAGTAAATCGGGCTTATCGGAACCATCCGGACTCGGAATTAGCTAAATTTTATGTCCAGAACGTTTGTCGCGAAATTTTCAACAACTTTGTAGTTGAACAGTTTTCCGTTTGACGCCATCTTCGACCTGAAACGTGACCATCTTCAAAAAGAGTTCTGAGACAGATTTCTGGAAAATCCCAATTTGACTACAACAAGGTTTCCACTTGTATGCTTGGTAATTCCTACACATCAAAGTGTAAAACAAGAACATTGTGCACTTTTGCAACCATTAGTAGGTTAGTTCAAATAAATCATAAACTTTATATAAAATGGAGTATCAAAAGCATATTATTAGCATAAAACCATCAAAAATTATAGATACGTTATGGACGTATCATAGACTAGCTCTTCCCACCCGCGAATAGATCCACGCGGGAGGTTATTAAGCCATGCACGAGCGGCGCCTTGCAGCTATAGCTGGAGGCATTGCATCGCCGTCCTCGAGCTTGTGCCATGCAGCCTGATGGAGGAGATATGATCTTCTAGCTAGATTTTCAGGTCTTGCAGGCCGTCGAATTTCAGGTTCTCCGATGGGAGTTTGAATCCCTTAGGTATTCGCTTCTGCCTAATGGCTCTACTGAAGCATCTGCGCAGCAGAGCTCTATCTCGCCCGCATCTTGTCGACCTTCCGCTGCGTGATGTCATCACGCGCGTCGTAGTCGTGGTCGTGTCGCCGTGAGCGGCGACGTCGAGACAAGTCGTGGCTATCATCGCTGGACGAGGGCAAGGAGTAGCGTTTGGCCAGAGCCTTGCTCTTTTTCAGTTCTAGCGTTGGATCCTTAATGAGGGCAGCTTCGACTAGCCCCAAGCCCGCGATAGTAGATTGATGCATGGCAGCTCACGGATCCCCAGCCGGAGGCTGGTTGTTGAGGAGGTACATGGTGGCTGTCATTACCGCCGCCAGCGATGTCTTCGAGAGCATGTTGCCCCGCGTATCCAACGTCATGAACGAGAAGTCGAGGAATCGCGCGGCCTCTTCTCGCAACTTGTCGGTGAGGTGGGCCAGTTGAGAGCGCCTTTTGGCGGCCACATGGTCATTTCCCTTGGAGGAGGATACTCCCATGGAAGAGAGCATGAGCTCGCTGAAGGATCGACTCGTCCACCGCCTTCCTGCGCGCCTCGAGCTACGCGATTACTTGTTGTTGGTGCTTGTATTCCTCCTTGAGAAGCCAATGGTAACCCATCAACATGTCTTGCGATGAGTTTGGGGGTAGGGGTTACTCCGCAGAGCTTCTCGACAGCGGGCCCACTCGTTGTCATTGAGGTGGATTTGCACGCGCTCTCCGGTGTGCTCATTCGCCTTGAGATGCGGGTCTCCTCTTGTCCCATTGTTGGTGGGTGTGTGCTGACTCGTGTATTAACAAGCTCGTTGGGGAACCCCAAGAGGAAGGTATGATGAGCACAACAGTAAGTTTTCCCTCAGTAATGAAACCAAGGTTATCAATCCAGTAGGAGCAAGGAAACACCTCCAAGGTGTTGCTAGCTAGACTTTGGCAAGGCGCACTACCGGCGCCAGTAGCAACGTGGAAACCTGCATAACACAACCACATAACTTTGCCCCTAACTTATAGTGAGGTTGTCAATCTCAGCGGTTTTGCTGAAAACAAAGGATTAAATGTATTGTGTGGAAGAAAGTAATAGTTTGCAGAAAGTAAATAGAAAGCAGTAAACAGTTGTAGATTGATGATAAAAGAAAGGACCGGGGTTCATAGTTCACTAGTGGTGGCTCTCCTTAAGATAGATGACATGTTGGGTGAACAAATTACAGCGGGGCAATTGACAAACCTCGAGAAAGCAATACATGAATATAATAATCATCTTGCCTCCTTTGAGATTCGATTGGGCATTACAACATTATACATAGACCGTAATCCACCTGCATCTATGACTAATAATCCACCTTCAGGTTATCATCCGAACCCCCTCCAGTATTAAGTTACAAGCAACAGATAATTGCATTACGCATTGCGTGTAAAGTAAACAATATGATTGTTCTATGAACAAAGGATTGTTGTTTTCTCCCTAGTAGCAACAGCACATCTAGTACCTTAGAGATTTCTGTCACTTCCCCAGATTACTAGAGGCATGAACCCACTATCAAGCATAAATACTAACTCTTGGAGTTGCTAGCATCTACTTGGCCAAGATAGCTACTAACAACGGAAAGCATGCAAGATCACAAATAACAAAGACATGATAGAATCAATAATCAATCTGAAATAGCATCTCAATATCCATCTGATCCCCGCAAACACAACATGTAGAATTACAAATATATGATCTTGATCATGAATGGAGCTCACAAGATCTAAACATGATAGCACAAAGGAGAAGAACCAGCCATCTAGCTACTACATGGACCCGTAGTCCAAGGATGAACTACTCACGCATCACACAGGAGGCTTGCATGGTGATGAAGAAGGCCTCTAGGGTGAATTATCCCCTCCGGTAGGGTGCCGGGAAGAGCTTCAGATCCCTCCCGATCTAGGGATGGAGATGACGGCGGCTACAAACTCTTTTGTGGAATTTTGATCGGGTAGTTAGGGTTTCTGTATCGGAGGCATGTTATAGGTGAAAGGGGAGGCCAAGGGGGTGCCCGAGGTGGCCAGACCACCCCCTGGCGTGGGCCAGGCTTGGCCGCGTGGCCAGGTGGTGTGGCAGCCCCCTGGCCCCTCTCCGTCTCGTATTCTGGCTCTGTGTCCCCCTCGGTGAAAAACTGACTTTGGCTTTTGTCCCATCCAATTCCGAGAATATTCATTTTCTGACTTTCCTGGAACCAAAAACAGTAGAAAACAGGCAGCTGGCACTGTGGCATCTTGTTAATAGGTTAGTCCAAGAAAGTGTATAGAAAGTACTCCAAAGTGTGGACAAAACATAAGAAAGTAGATAAAACCAAGCATGGAACATCAAAAATTATGAATACATTAGCAACGTATCAACATCCCCAAGCTTAACTCCTGCTTGTCCTCGAGTTGGTAAGTGATAAAAAGAAAGAATAATTTTTGAGGTGACATGCACCATCATAAACTTGATCAAAGTATTTGTAAAACATTGATAGCTGGGATCATAGTACTTCAACATAGCATGAAAGATAAAGTTCTAACAATAAGACATAGCAACTATGTTGCATCTTGAAAAGGAACAAACAAAAGATTCATGAATAACAATGCTTTGTAAGACGTTTGTTTGTTTCACATAAAAAAAGGAAAGTGGCATTCAGCTTGTCCCTCATAGAGTAGCAAATATATATGCGTAGGACACCTTCAAAGTTCATAAGAGTTACTAGATACAAATAGTTTAAGAACAAGCAATATCAAAATTATGCATCGATCAACAAGTCTTGGGACAATGCACATAGAACTAAGAATGGCCACTATGCTCTCAAAGTAGGTGCATAAAGATAGAAGGTGGAGACTCAACATAAAAGTAAAAGAAAGGCCTTCATAGAAGGAAGGAATTAAGGAATCAAGTTTCATAAAGAGCTTCCAAAAATTATGGTACTTATTAGCTTTCAGCTCTCATTGCCCCTATCATAAGCATCTTTAGGTGATTAAGGTTAAAGTGACACAATTAAGAGGATATGCTTGACAAGTTATAAGCTGAAATCTCATGCCCCTTACTTACAAAGAGCGAACCTCATGCTACTCAACTTTAGTCATAAGTAAGCTCTTGTCATTGTAAGTACATATGTATCATAGAGAACCACCAACGGGATACCCCTTGCACATGATACAGGAGCTATCCCATAATCAAAATGACAAGGCAAGCAGACAATGAGCATCTCAGCGATCTTTTTATTTGCTATTTTCATAGGTTTTTATTGAGGATTCTTCATAGAGTGCTCATTATGGTTATGCTGCAAGTTTCCACCATGATTAGGCATGGCTTAGGCTAGCGGCCCAGGCATTTCTCTAACATAAATACAAACTCCATGATCTTACAAGTTCCCCTTTTATTTCACACTGCCGGGATCCATAAGCAAAAGAACATGATATCAACTAGGTACAATGTACAAGTGCAATTTTGAAAGCGTTCCCCATTATACATGGTTCTGCTAACTTCAACTTATAAAGCACAAGCATATACGCAACAAAGATGGACGCAATGGTTCAAGTTTATTAAGTGCAAGAAAGTAAAGTGTGCCATCAAGTTCATGAGAGCTTAATTCACTAATTTTCTCATATCAAGTTTAATTCGGAAGGTAGATAGAAACATGAATATACTTGGAATAGCAAATGATAATAGGTAGGTATGGTGGACTCTTTAGAATAACTTGGTTTTGGGAGTTTGATGCATGAGTGGAACTCACACTTGGTTATGGAGGCTAGCAAAATACTGGGAGCGACCAACTAAGAGAGCAATAATGGCCATAATCATGCAGAGCGACAAAACATCATTAATCAAAGCATAAAGTGATATTACAAGTCGAAAACTAAAGGATCATAAAGGCTATGGTGACTTGGGATAGTCATAACATGGTGTGAGCATGTGCCAAGTCAACCCAAATAAAGCATCAAAGGAGAATACCACAATACTATGCTTTAATATGCTAAAACAACGCATGATTCTTTAAAAGGCACATTAAGCAATCTAAATTGTTTATAACAAGTCATGCTATAGCAAAGATCACTAAGAATAAAGCCAAAACAATATCAAGCATGGCATGACAAAGCATAGGCCACAGTCAAAAACAAGCTCTCTTTACCACTTAAGCATGAACTTTTCCTACTCTTTTTCCAAACCAAACCAAACTATTTGAAAACCAATGTATGAAAGAGGGGGTCCAACCAATTTATTCAGCAAACTAAGAAAACCAAGCAAACGAAAAAACCAAAACGAAAAAGAAAAACAAGACGCTCCAAGAACAACACAACTGTGCATGAAACAATAAAAATGAAGTGTTTGGAAGAAACCTGGGATTTTTATTGATGAAGAAGGGGATGCCTTGGGCATCCCCAAGCTTTGACGCTTTTACTTCTTGGATATTTTTGGGGTGACACGGGCTGGCATCCCCAAGCTTGAACTTTAGTCCATTCTTCATCTCATTACATCATTCTCTCCATACACCTAAAATTTTTCCTTCATACAAATCTTCACACAATCTTTATTAGCAACATTAGTGCACTCAAGATATTAAGTCTTTAGATTCAGTTTTAACACCAATATAACTTCCATTAAAACACAAGCTAATATATCACTTCCCTCAAAAATCTCAATTCCCCAAAAGAACTCAAAAAGGAACCAACAAGAAGCAAATGCAAATAATGGCAGAAATCTGTCAAAACAGACCAGCAGGTAAAAACCAATTTTTTTGAAGACCTTATGTTGCTCAAATCAAAACGTGTTGAACTAACAAAAGTTAGATAACAACCTGGGGAAGAATCACAAAAATTCACGCCTCAAAACGACATACAGAGATTTTACACGATTTTTTATGGTGAAGCACAAAAATCTGTTTCGGGACAGCAACTTTCCCAATCATTACTTCTCTCTCATTAGAGGTTACTCTTGGCACAAAAAGCAAAAAAAAGGATAAGGAGAGGTTATTACTGAAGTAATAACTTCCAATACTCATCTAAAACTTTTGGGTTATCTCCCAATAAGTACTTTTCTTTAACGCCTTTAAGTTAGGCATAAGAAGCAAGAAAAAGGATCAAGTGTTCTCAAATGAAGAAGCATTAAGAGCAAATTTTGTTTTCATAGGAGAGGCAAAAGAAATCTTCTCTCTCTTCTTGGGGGAGTGTTCTATACCTTTCTTGAGTGAGAGTTGATATTTAATGGTGCCTTCTTTCATATCAATAATGGCACCAATAGTTCTAAGAAAAGGTCTTCCCAAAGTAATAGGACAAGAAGCATTGCATTCAACATCCAAAACATAGAAATCAATGGGGACATAAGCATTATTAACCATAATAAGAACATCATTAATACTCCCCATGAGTTTATTTTTAGCATTATCATCAAGTGGGACATTCAAATAACAATCTTCCAATGGTGGCAAATCAAGCATATCATAAATCCTTCTAGGCATAATAGAAACACTACTATCAAGATCACATAAAGCTTGAAAATCAAAATCATTCACTTTCATATTAATGATAGGTTCCCAACCATCTTCTTGTTTTATCAGAATATAAGCTTTATGTTTCATCTTTTCTTCTTTAATTTTTATGAGAGCACCAGTAATGTGTTTTGTGAAGGCCATATTCATAGTACTAGCATTAGGACTTTTAGCAAGCTTTTGTAGGAACTTAATAACTTCAGAGATATTGCAACCATCAAGATCAAAATCATAATTATCATCTAAAGTAGTAGAGCTATTACTAGCCTCAACACTAGTGGTAGTGATAGTAGAAACACTAATGTTTCTAGCAATTTCATCTTCTCTTTCCCACTTAGCATGCAATTCAGCTAATAGTCTAACATTTTCATCAATTCTAACTTGCATGGCATTAGTAGAAGCAAAGGGATTATCAATAGTTTCAGGTTTAGCAGCCATTTTATTAAAAGAAGATTGTGCTTCAACCAATGATGCTATATTTCTTTCAACATCAGAGAGTTTTTCCTCAATAGTTTTATTGAACGCAGTTTGTTTACTAATAAAATCTTTAAGCATAACTTCAAGTTCAGAGGGAGCACTCCCATTATTGTTGTAGGAATTTCCATAAGCATTACCATTATTGGGAGGATACAGCCTATAATTATTATTACCAAAATTATTCCTGCAGGCATTGTTGCTAAAATTATTATTTCTTATAAAGTTCACATCAACTTGCTCTTCTTGAGCAACCAAAGAGGCTAAGGGAACATGACTTGGATCAATATGAGCCTTCCCATTAACAATCATAGACATAATAACATCAGTTTTATCACTCAAGGAAGAGGTTTCTTCAACAGAATTTACCTTCTTACCTTGTGGAGCTCTTTCAGTGTGCCATTCAGAATAGTTAACCATCATATTATCCAAGCTTTGTTGCAGCACCCAAAGTAATGGTCATAAAGGTACCTCCAGCAGCAGAATCCAATAGATTTCTTGAAGAATAGTTCAATCCTGCATAAAAGGTTTTGATAATCATCCAAGCAGTCAGTCCATGAGTGGGACGATTCTTTACCAAAGATTTCATTCTTTCCTAAGCTTGAGAAACATGTTCATTATATAATTGTTTAAACTTCATTATTTCACTTCTCATAGATATAATCTTAGCAGGAGGATAGTATTTTCCAATGAAAGCATCTTTGCATTTAGTCCAAGAATCAATACTATTCCTAGTTAAGGAATTCAACCATTCTTTAGCATTTCCTCTCAAAGAGAAAGGAAACAATTTAAGCTTAATAATATCGCCATCTATATCCCTATGCTTTTGCATCTCACAAAGTTCAACAAAGTTATTTAAATGAGCAGCAGCATCTTCATTACCAATACCAGAAAATTGTTCTCTCATAACAAGAAGGTATGATGAGCACAACAGTAAGTTTTCCCTCAGTAATGAAACCAAGGTTATCAATCCATTAGGAGCAAGGAAACACCTCTAAGGTGTTGCTAGCTGGACTTTGGCAGGACGCACTACCGGCGCCAGCAGCAACGTGGAAACCTACACAACACAACCACTGAATTTTGCCCCCAACTTACAGTGAGGTTGTCAATCTCACCGGTTTTGCTGAAAACAAAGGATTAAATGTATTGTGTGGAAGAAAGTAATAGTTTGTATAAAGTAAATAGAACGCAGTAAACAGTTGTAGATTGATGATAAAAGAAAGGGCCTGGGTCCATAGTTCACTAGTGGTGGCTCTCCTTAAGATAGATGACATGTTGGGTGAACAAATTACAGCGGGGCAATTGACAAATATCGAGAAAGCAATACATGCATATACTAATCATCTTGACTCCTTTGAGATTCGATTGGGCATTACAACATTTTACATAGACCGTAATCCAACTGCATCTATGACTAATAATCCACCTTCAGGTTATCATCCGAAACCCCTCCAGTATTAAGTTGCAAGCAATAGATAATTGCATTACACATTGTGTGTAAAGTAAACAATAAGATTGTTCTATGAACAAAGGATTGTTGTTTTCTCCCTAGTAGCAACAACACATCTAGTACCTTAGAGATTTCTATCATTTCCCCAGATTACTAGAGGCATGAACCACTATCAAGCATAAAAACTAACTCTTGGAGTTGCTAGCATCTACTTGGCCAAGATAGCTACTAACAACGGAAAGCATGCAAGATCACAAATAACAAAGACATGATAGAATCAATAATCAATCTGAAATAGCATCTCAATATCCATCAGATCCCCACAAACACAACATGTAGAATTACAAATATATGATCTTGATCATGAATGGAGCTCACAAGATCTAAACATGATAGCACAAAGGAGAAGAACCAGCCATCTAGCTACTACATGGACCCGTAGTCCAAGGATGAACTACTCACGCATCACACCGGAGGCTTGCATGGTGATGAAGAAGGCCTCCATGGTAAATTATCCCCTCCGGCAGGGTGCCAGGAAGAGCTTCAGATCCCTCCTGGTCTAGGGATGGAGATGACGGCGGCTACAGACTCTTTCGTGGAATTTTGATCGGGTACTTAGGGTTTTTGTATCGGAGGCATCTTAAATGTGAAAGGGGAGGCCGAGGGGGTGCCTGAGGCGGCCAGACCACCTCCTGGCGTGGGCTAGGCTTGGTCGCGTGGCTAGGTGGTGTGGCGGCCCCTGGCCCCTCTCCGTCTCGTATTCTGGCTCCGTGTCCCCCTCGGTGAAAAACTGACTTTGGCTTTTGCCCGTCCAATTCCGAGAATATTCATTTTCTGACTTTCCTGAAACCAAAAACAGCAGAAAACAGGCAGCTGGCACTGTGGCATCTTGTTAATAGGTTAGTCCAAGAAAGTGTATAGAAAGTACTCCAAAGTTGGAACAAAACATAAGAAAGTAGATAAAACCAAGCATAGAACATCAAAAATTATGGATACGTTAGCAACGTATCAGTGCATTGTTGGCGGGACCGCCATTTGCGACTAGTATACTGCCGTTTGTCAGACCAGTACCAGCATTTTTGCGACTGGTGCTGGTGTCGCCTGCGTTGATGACAGCGCATGTAGTGATTGGGGAAACTATTGCTTTCGTAGCTTTCAGATCTAGAGCTGTAGGCTCCGTCTTTAGTGGCTAGATCGCCCAGATCGGATCCGCAACTATTGTCGCTGATCGTGTTCCCGATTGTTCTCGGGCATTGAGTTCGCTCAAGGTGCCGATCGGTGGTGGAAACCATGATGCTGGAGCAATTGCAGAAACCATGGGCTAGTCAGGGAGGCGAAGTGTGCCCAACTAACCAACTTGGAAGCGTAAGCTCCCGATCGCCAGGCTGATCCCTTCGCCCACGGACTTGAAAGCTAGGCGAGTGGCTGGCGTGTGGATGGTGAAGTCAAAGGCGTCGAAGAGGAGGCGAGTCTCTGCTATTGCAGAGTTGTAGATCACGGTTGACGGGCCGAAGAAGCCACGACATCAGCACAAACCTGTCCCCACGGCCGGCGCCAATTAACGAGGGTTAAACTCATCAATGCCCATTGTTATGGACTTGGGTTTTGAAGAAGGAGGGAGCGCTAGAGGCATCAATTGGCTAGAAAACAAGCACACAGGGACGCAGGGTTTACCCAGGTTCAGGCCTCGTAGAGGTCCCTACTCCTTCTTGTCTGCTCTTGGAATTATCGAGGGAGTCGAAAGTTACAGGAGGTGCGCAGATGCAATCTGGCGAGGTTGTGGAAACTAGGGTTGTGATTGTCCTCCTCGCCGCCCCTCCTAGCCTTTATATAGATAGGCTAGGTCTCAGGTAGCAGGTCAAGTCGGTTACAAGTTAGGGTTCGCCCGTTTAAACTTTCTATCTTAAGCTTTGCCTTGCGCCACAAGTAGTCGGAGTCTCTGTAGATCATCCGAATCCTAGATTGGGCCCTGGTAATGCCGTGGGTTTCTGCCATATCAGGTCGTATATACCAAACTCGGGTACCTGTAAGGTATGCCCATGTCACCATCAGAATGGAGTTTGTTCATGCGCTTCACTCCAATGTGACCAACACAATAGTGCCACATGTATGTAGAATTATCATTCATTTTTATCCGTTTAGCATCTATGTTGTGAACATTTGTATCACTACTATCGAGATTCAATAAGAATAAACCATTCATCTCAGGTGCATTACCATAAAAGATATTACTCATATAAATCGAACAACCATTATTCTCAGACTTAAACGAGTAATCGTCTCGCAACAAACAAGATCCAGAAATAATGTTCATGCTTAACGCAGGCACCAAATAACAATTATTCAAGATCAAAACTAATCATGAAGGTAGATGAATAGGGAGTGTGTCGACGGCGATCACATCATCCTTGGAGCCATTTCCAACGCGCACCGTCACCTCGTCTCTCGCCAGTCTTCGTTTATTCCACAACTCCTGTTTCAAGTTACAAATATGAGCAACCGGACCAGTATCAAATATCCAGGCACTACTATGATTACTAGCAAGATACACATCAATAACATGTATATCAAATATACCTTTCTTCTTGATGTTGCCGTTCTTTAGATTTGCTAGGTACTTGGGGCAGTTGCGCTTATAGTGACCTTCACCCTTGCAGTAAAAGCACTCAATATCAGACTTAGGACCAGCCTTGGGCTTCTTAGCAGGTGCGTCAGCTTTCTTGTCGTCCTTCTTGAAGTTGCCCTTGTTCTTAGGCTTGCCCTATTTCTTGAAATTGGTGGTCTTATTGACCATCAACACTTGGTGCTCTTTCTTAATCTCCACTTTAGCAATTTTTAGCATGGAGAAGAGTTTAGGCAACATCTTGTTCATGCAATTGATTGGAGGACACGATGAATCCCCAACGCATTAGGAATCGTTATTCCCAACTCTTGGAGCCTGTTTGCGTGCCTAGACATTTTGAGCACGTGCTCAATAACGGAGCTGCCCTCTTCCATATTACAGTTAAATAACTTCTTGAAGGACTCATAGCTTTTCACGGTCGCATGAGTCTCAAAAATCAGTTTGAGCTCATTGATAATCTCAAAGGGGGTCACGGTGCTCAAAGCACTTCTGAAGCTCCGATTCTAAACCGTACGGGATGGCACACTGAACTGTGGAGTAGTGATTCTTCTAAGTGAGGAAAACATTTTTAACATCATCAGGAGCATGCTCTGCAGGTGGGTCACCTAGCGGTGCATCGAGCACATAGGTCAACTGACTGACACTGAGGACAATCCTCAATCCATGGAACCAGTCCATGAAGTTGCTTCCATTGTTTTTCAGCTTTTCTTTCTCTAGGAACACATTAAAGTTGATGGAGGGGGTCGTCATGATCTACAACATATTGCAAAGAGTTTAGACTAAGTTTATGACAAAATGAGTTCAAATTTAATTCTTAAATTAACTAGGTGAACTCCAACTCAAAACAACATCCCTCATGTTGCCTTAGTGATTACATGAACCAAATCCACTACACCAATGATGAGTGCATATTTGCAACATGTCTTATATTATTATTTTGCATTGTAGATGTAGGATCTTGGTATTTTACGGTGCTCGCGCGCACATTTTATGTCTGTTTTCACCAGGATCGGGACAAATGATGGATACAATGGACGCAATTCTTGGAGCAGTTGTAATAGGGAGAAAAGGAGTAAAAAACAACATAAATCGCTTATTTTGGAAATATCAATAATACTAGAAGAAAACCCGAAGCGATCAAGGCACACAGATGGTTTAACGACCAACTATACGGCGGGACGGCGGGAATAAATTTTCTGACCGTATAGTTCCCGCCGTATAGTTGGCGCTGCCACCGCCTCCTCAAATAGTTTCACCCTGTGCAACTTGATCGGAGAGATGACATACAAAACAACCAGAAATCATCGAAACCTCACCTCCGGAAGGCATATAGAGGGGGAAATCATCCACCAGGGATCCATCTTCGCCCTACGCAGATCCGGGAGGCTAAGCCATCAATCTTCATCATCAACCGCTGCATCACCACCATCTCCATCCATCCCATCTACATCTTGTCTAGATCTTGTTGTAATTTCCGTACTCGTTGTGGATTTATCCAAGTACTATTCATCTATGATAGATTCCATTGTTATTGCCATGATGTTGATTGCCTCCATATATGAGTAGATCATTAGTTCTTGGGGTTATGGAAAAACCCTAGTATGAGATTGAAATACGATAAAGTTTATTATGATATTCATCGCTGTGACCATCTGTTAGATTGTCTTCATCTTGATCTTGAGAGAAGTCAACCTCTCAATATTTGCCTCTCATGGAGACTTGATGGAGGGAACTACTTGTTGGTAGATGGAGGTGTGTTAGCACTTACAGTGACTATAAAGCTATTGGCACCCCTTACGTATCAACTTGGGAACCGAGGAAACTCACGGAACACTATCCATGCCATGGGATACGTCCTATGGGATTACATCCCTTAATAGCCCAGTAATTCGATTGATGTCGATTGCTGACTGTTCTGGTTATGAGGATGATGTGAGTAGCGGTTGCTACATATTTGTCCAAATACGGAGTTCCTCCCACACATACATAGTTGAAAATGTTCATGATAATAATATTTACCTTTGCTCCTTATAATGCTAGTGGTGTATCCGCCAGTCCCTGAGAACGTTTTTTCCCTATTGTAGTTCTAATATCTCTTACAAACGCGATACTTACTTTCTGTGTTCAGTTGTTTTACTTTACTTATTGTTGCGCTTATACCAAAAACCCAAAAACACCTTTGTACGCAATACTCGCATTTTATCTTGTCACTTAGAACTTTAGTTAGCATTTCTATTGTAGTATCTATTTCAAGAGTTATTAGACTTCGGACTCCTGCTCCCTATGGGATCGATATCTTTATTTCGAAACTAGCTACAAACAATCGGTGCACTTGTAGTCATCAAGCTATTTTCTGGCTCTGTTGCCGGGGAGCTAAGCGTTGTATGTCTTTTAGTTTTCGTTTATTTATTTTTGTCTTGCTAAGTTTTGTTTTGAGTTACAGGTTTCCACCAACATGATGGAGTTTGAGCATATGACTAGTGCTAACCCACTCAGCCACTTTGGGAAGCCCTATGATATTTATAAAAGAGACAACTCCAATAAGAAGACAAGGGGGTTTGAAATAAATCCTCTATTACTTGGTATTCTACACAAGAAGCAATTTACTAGGGATGAAGAAGATCCTAATCCATATGACCATATTGCATGTTTCAAAGATATATGTGGCACTTTTCAATTGACAGGATATACTGCTAATGAGGTAAGGGTTAAAATTTTTAGTCAGACTTTGACTAGTACAGCTCTCTCGTTGTATAGATCTCTACCCCCAGAAGCCACTACTACTTGGGATAATTTAGCCTGTGAGTTTCTAGCAAAATATTATCCATTATCAAAATCTTTTGGAATCAGACGTCTTATAGTGACTTGGAGGAATCATCCTAATGAAGGACTAGTAAGATCTTATATCACATTTAAAGATTTACTATGTCTATGTCCTCATCATGATTTTCCTGAATAGTATTTATTGCATATCTTTTATGGTGGCTTAATTGAACCTAATAAAACTGAACTAGACTCTTTCACAAAAGGACCTTTATGAATTTTCCTATAACTAAAGCTTGGTATTTACTTAATAGAGTTCGCAATCATAGAGTTTCATGGAATTTTGGTCTAGGAAGAGAAGGAGGCGTAGAAATAGATCATGATTGTATTCATGACTATAATAAAAAGGGCCATGTTAAAGAATTATCTAAAGAACTTTATTTGGGTTTAGACCTTGTGTTGAAAGTTGTTAAAGCTTTTACAAAACACATCAAAGCTCCGAAAGAGGGTTTGGTCAAGTATGATCCACCCCTGAACCTGAGAAGAAAAGAGAAGTTAAAGCAACACTGGCCTCCCTAGAACCATCATATGATATAACTTTCCCTAACACTGCATAGAAGCATATTTTTGAATATGAACATGTCAAAGCAATACAGGAGAAGAAGGAGGAGGAAAGTATGCCAGAAGTCGTGGAACATCTGGAAGAAACCAAAGATGAAGAGGTAACCAAGGAATCAATTATGGCTATGTATGCACATTGTAACATAGTTGAACTTGATGAAGAGACTTCCGTATTGGTTGAAGGTAAAACAAAGGTAAAAGATGTGGGTAAGCCTATTCTTCCCTCATATTTAAGGAAACCTCGCATTATGGTTTATGCGATCTTGGCACCGAAGTTAATGTTATATCTTATGATTTCTATTTAGAAATAAAATAAGAAATAGAACCGGCTACAATTGAAAATACTGATATGACAATCATGTTAGCCAATAAAATTCTTAGAATTCCAATGGGAGTAGTTGAAGATGCAACTATCACAATTGGAAACAAAAACTTTCCTATCGATTTTGTAGTTGTTGATATGCCAGCTGACACTCTTTGCCCAATTATATTTGGAAGAAACTTTTTGAGTGATGTAGGTGCCTACGTTGATTTCAAAAAGGAGATTGTGTCTCTTAAGCTTGGGGAGTGGAAAAAGAATTCCACTTTTCCAAATTTAAAGACAAACCTCCACAAATACAAGAAGAAGGGAAAGAGAAAACTATTGAGGAAATGGCTGCTCTCTTCTTTAGTGATCAAAACAAAGAAACAAATGAGGACTTAAATTATAAAAATAGTTATGGAGGACAAGTCCCTAGAAGAACTAGAAGATGAATTCGATTCACTTCCCATTATAGGGCCTCCAACTAATGAGGCTTTCGAAGAGTCGGAAAAGAGAGGGGACGAGGAATTACCACCCCTAGAGTTGAAGACTCTACCAGATAATCTTAAATACAAATTTTTAGATGATACAAATAAATTCCCTATTATTAATGCTAAACTTTCAGGAGAAGAAGAAGAACTCATGAAAATACTTAAAGAGCATCGCAAGGTCTTTGGGTACCCAATGGATGATTTGAAGGGCATTAGTCCCATGATAACCGTCCATCAAAATTTCATGGAAGAAGGTGCTAAACCAGTTGCAGAATTTAATACAAGACTGAAGCCTGAAATGAAAGAAGTGGTAAGAAAAGAAATTGTACACCTATTGGATGTAGGTATAATTTATCCTATAGAAGAAAGTGAATGGGTAAGTCTTGTTCATTGTGTCCCTAAGAAGGGTGGTTTTACTATTGTTCCTAATGAAAACAATGAATTGATACCTACTAGAACTATTGTTAGACATAGGATGTGCATAGACTTTAGGAAATTGAATAAATAAACTAGTAAATATCACTATCCTTTACCATTCGTAGATCAAACTTTAAAAAGGTTAGCAAACCACACTCATTTTTGCTACTTAGACGGATACTCTAGTTTTTCTCAAATAGTTATTCATCCTGATGACCAACTTAAAACAAGTTTCATTAGTCCTTATGGTTTACATGCTTACCAACGTATTCCTTTTGGTTTATGTAATGCTCCAGCTACTTTTCAAAGATGCATGACTGCTATTTTTGCAGATTTTATAGAACTGATAATGGAAGTATTTATGGATGACTTTTCTATCTATGGAACTTTGTTTACTAGTTGCTTGGATAATCTTAAAGGAGTTTTGTAGCATTGCGAAGAAACCAATCTTATTCTAAACTGGGAGATGTGCCATTTTATGGTCAAAGAAGGTATAGTCCTTAGACATAAGGTATCATGTAAGGGAATTGAAGTGGATAGAGCTAAGGTTGAAGCCATAGAAAGAATGCCACAACCTAGGGATATAAAAGGTATAAGAAGTTTACTTGGTCATGTGGGCTTTTATAGAAGGTTCATTAGAAACTTCTCTAGAATATCTAAACATTTGAGTAACCTTCTACAAAAGGGAGTAAGATTTAATTTTGATGATAAATGTCTTGTAGCCTTTGATAAACTTAAATATGCTTTATCCCATGCTCCTATCATTAAACCACCTATCTGGGATATGACTTTTGACTTAATATGTGAAGCTAGTGAGGATGTTGTAGGAGTAACTCTTTGACAACACATAGGTCACAGATTTAATATTATACATCATGCTAGTAGAAGTCTTAATAGTGCTCAAAATAATTATCCTAAGGAAGAAAGGAAACTTTTTGTTGTATTTTTCTCTTGCAATAAATTTTGTTCTTATTTAGTTGATGCAAAAGTAAGAGTTCATACAGATCGTGATGGTTTAAAAGAATTCCTTGAGAGGAAAAACCATAAGCCAAGACTAATCTGTTGGATTCTTTTACTTCAAGAATTTGAGTTGTAGATTATGCAGAGGCAAGATATAAAGATGTTGGATGCAGTGTCCATGTTTGCCCAGCAAGACACCAATCTTATTGGGAGGAACTTTAATCCTGGTGATTTTTGCTTACGATAATTATTCAATGAACTAAGGTCAATTCCTCCAAAAGAGAAGAAGTATTTGTTGTTGGAGGAGCTTGTCATCCCCGAGTAAGTAAATGGTAAGTTCAAGGTAAGTGTTCTTACTCAAATAAGCGATTTGTTTTCATAGATTTTACTTCTGAAAATTTTGCCTTTGAATTCCTCATGTTTTTCTGAAGTTTCTGGAGGTTTTTACCGACTATACGAGCACAACTATATGACTGGAGAAAAATCTCCCGCCGTATAGTTGATCGTTAAACCCTCTGTATCTTCTTCGTGAAATTTTGTTCGATGTCTGGACCTATATGGTCGCAACTATATGACTGGAGACAAAATTCCAGTCGTATAGTTGGTCGTTAAACTCTCAGACACCTTCGATTTTTTATGTCTGTATCTATACGGTCGCAACTATATGACCGAAGATGATATTCCGGTCATACAGTTAGTCGTTAAACTCTTAGACATCTTCGTTTACTTTTTCGTTTTTCCCTGATGCGGAGACCCAGCATACCACTACATGTTGTAGTATACTATAGTCGTGGACATAACACTAAGGGAACACCATTCCGCAAATATTACATCCTTAGAGTGGCACAACAGAAACAAAGCAGGTCCACAAGCATACATTATTATTATTACAATCAGAAATTACATGGCGACTTTGAGATTCTCCTAGGGCCATAGAGGAATCTCGATGACTCAAATCTATACTATAATGACTTGAGAAGGAGATAAAGAAGCAAACTACACCTTAAGATTTATACGAGATTAGTAGATATAGGATAGAGATCTAAAATACTAGGCTTAACTAACTATATCCGACACATCTATGCTTCAGACTCTTCGACCTCCATTTCATAGTTATTTTCGTAGTTGTTTCCTTTGACGCTTCCGGATAACTCTAACTCCTCATAACGAAATTATGTTTGGTCTTCAGCTGAATATAGTGTTTCATCTTCTTGGTCGTCAATGTCTTCAGAATCTAGCAAGGGTTAAGAAGGTACGGTTGAGTACGAGCGTACTCAGCAAGTTCACTAAAAAGGAGTGTTTGATGCACTAACTACAACTACAAACCATAGGTCATAGGCTATGCAAGTTTTCATAAATATTTCTTCAAAGCTTTCTTTTATTCTGAAAAACTATGTCCGTCAGTCTTCACAGGTTGACCAGAACTTCGTGGAGTTCCTTTCCTGCAGCGTTCGCATCTCCTTCCCGCAACAAGGAGTAACATGTCACAGTTCTTACACTCTGAAGAGGTGCACTACTTTACTCATAAGAGATCAAATCCTTGTTGCACAACCGGACAGCTTGTTCCCGTCCACAGTTCCATGATGTGGGGCCCAGTTAAATGATCCAAGCTAGTACTTCCCTTCTCCGCAACCCCGTATACTCACCCTTTTTCTAGCTCAGGACAACGACTAAGCCGTTTTACACTCCTGAAGAGAGCAATAGTCGACATCTAATATCGGGGAATTGACGGTTCCCACCCTTGCACGTGCCTAGATGTAGGATCACGGCTCCGATAAAAGTTGTCCATCAGCATACGAAAGGGAGAAGATCCAACTGACTTCCTCAGAGCCATTATAGATCTTATGGTTAACGCGTGATATACGACGCTAGAATCACTAGCGATATTGATTATTAAGTCCTAGATGATATATTCCTAGACAATGGTATTCCAATTGCCAGGCTTAATAGATTAACTGATCACCCTAGATCAGTAACCAATAGTTCACATTATTATCAAAAATAGTGTTTTCTGACCTTTTTGAAATACAGGTAATGACAACAACAGTTTGCAAACACTTGATAGAAAATAACCAAAGGACATGGGCAAGTGTGAACTTGCCTTGGTATAGCGAAGTATTGTAGTCGAATGTCTCGACTTGACCCTGAACCTAAGGTTCTATAAAATATCATCATTGCCTGGTAAGGACAATGTTTAAAGAAGCAATATGCTGATATGCATAAGTAATGATATGCATGTGTTTTAAACCCCCAAAGTACCCCTAACATTACAATTGAGTTGCAATTAGGTGATTTGTTTAAGATTTGTTTTATTTTTATATTTACTTTACAAAAGAGTACGATTGCAAGATATTAAGACTAACATACAAGACATAAATGGTGAAGTATAATCTTAATACAAGATTTAGGTTGAATGGTATCTTGTAATTATTACAAGTTCATGTTTTAAGTTGTTTTGACTTAAAAGAATTAGTATATTGTTTCTTTTGAAGTGACAAAAAGAATAATAGTTGTCAAAATATTATTTATGATAAGTCTATCAATTCTGAAGATTAATAAGGCTAAAATTATGGTATTTGATAAGGTTCAAATGAACCTGAGTTATTGTATTCTTATTTTATGGTGTATTAGACTAAAGTTAACTATAAAAGAGTAATGATGGTTTAAGACATATTGTTTAAGGTATCAACAAGTTTTAAGGGTTTTCCTAAACAAAATCTTATAAATATGAAGTTTAACCTTAAGGATTTAGATCTAGCATGTTTAATATTCATGGATTATATTATAAGATTTGTTTATAGGAAATAGATAAATTTATTATATAGTTTATTTTGTTAATACCAAGTTTAGGAGTTATATAAAATATGGATATATATATGTAAATTGAGATCATTCACTTCCAATATAGGTTAATGATTTGCAAAATGAACTTGTAAATCTTGGATTTATAGTTAGTTAAAGTTTTAAAGGATCATTATATAGTTAATAATTTACTTTTAATTTTTTATTATATAGTTATATTTATTGTTTTAAGTGTAATATTTAGACTTAATCTTTATTTGGTGTTCTACATAATTTATTAAACAAATTTGGAGAAAAGATTAATCTTTTTCCAAAGTAATAAATTCTAAATAACTTAGATGAAGCTATAAGGAAGTTATTTTTGTTTTATAAAAATAAAAGAAATGCATTTTAAGAAAGTACTTTTTATAAAACTAAACACAACATTTACTTTCTATAAATCCTAGGATAACTTCAACTTTCCTAACTAGCAATTTTATAAGATATTACATTTCTCTTTGTACCCAAAAGTAATTTTTAGGACTTTTCTTTGATTTATTAAATTTTATTGAGATATTTAATGGTGTTGATATTTATTTGCATTTTATTTAACTTAAACAG
The DNA here is from genome assembly GCA_916181665.1 of Avena sativa. Lineage (NCBI taxonomy): Eukaryota > Viridiplantae > Streptophyta > Magnoliopsida > Poales > Poaceae > Avena > Avena sativa. The sequence continues at coordinate 695,463,588 of OV702289.1, forward strand.
GTGACATTATATATTTCTTAGATAGATATTATTTTTATGTTAAACTAATTGGGCTATATTTAATTGGATTAGTGGCACACACACATACTAGTGAATTATCTAATTGTGAAAATGATATTAGTTTAGGCCTACTAACCCACACGTATTCAGGTTTTGGGCTAAGCCCAAATACACGCACAACACATGGACGTACGCACACACTGGTTCATTCAGAACCAACACACGCACGCACGAACACTGTCACACATTCGTTCCCCACTCGCAATGGCGATGCGCCGCCGCCAGCGCTGCTCTGGCCGGCTACCGTTCGTCGCCGGCCCCGCCGTTCATCTACACAGGGTTTTCCGCCTCCTCCTCCATCGAATCTCCAACCGGCGCATCCCCACGCCGCTCTCGCACACGTCTTCTCCATGGAACCCTCGATCCGCGCCGCCGTACAGCAGGTCGACGACGATCGATTCCGGCACCGTCGGTCACCTTCACGGCCAGGCCATGAAATCCTCCACCGGTTACCCTCGGCCTCCATGCTCCCATGCGCCTCCCTGCGCGCCCGGACGAACCCTAGGTTCGCTGTCGTCCTGCTGTCCATGGTGGTGCGGCATGGATCCGCTCGTCCCCTGAATTTTCCGCTACTCGGCTCCAGATCGAGGCCCGCCTCTTATAGCACCCTCTCGGCGACCTCGCCTCCCTCTCGACCCCCTGCTTGACCACGCAAATGCCACTGGTCGCACTCGCACATCAGCGACCTGGTGTGATGTGACCTGGACATCATAGCGGTGGTGTGGCTGCTGCGTCTTCTTCGACTATCTCAACTCCGACGCCAGTAGGATGACAGCAGTGGCTACGCAACCCTGGCGTCAACTGAGATGACTACGACGCCTCGGTTCAGGTAAATACCCTTGCGTAAGTTATATGACTTTTGGCTGTTTACTGGAGTTTAACTCGTGAAGATTAGGCATGGGTTAGCATCCCCATGAGTGGGATTTGGTCAAAGATTCGTCCTGCTGCTGTTTCTAGTAGGTTTAGATGGACGAATTAGAGCAAGCTTATATAATATGATTTGTAGGGTTCGTTCTTACGATCATTTTGAGTGGTCATTCAGCCATTTTGGCCCAGTTGTTTGTCCAGGGCGATGAAAACAAGTTTCAGCCCAGTTGTTGCAAAATAGTTTGTTTATGGTTTTTGTATAGAGCCTTTCATACCTTTCTGATATTGATAAAACTGTGAAGTAAACTTGTACATCACTCTAGGATATTCTAGTTCCCATATCAACTTAATTTTCTCTATTACATCCATAATTTCTTCTTTATTGAATTTTATAAGGTGGCTAATCAATATGTTGAATGATTGAATCTAGTACATGTACTATTTCTCTCAATTGAGCATGTCCTGCCTAATTGCTTCTTCAGTTAGGTTCTAATTGCTTGTGGTGATGCTTTAACTAGTCTATACTGATGCCAACTAAAATTTCTATAACCCTAATCTGCTATGGTCCATATTGCCTAGCAGTGCTAGTATTATCCTCATCTAGGATGCTATTGGTAACACCTGATGCTTTTCTAGAGTGGCAACTGACTACTAGTGTGATGTAATCAATGATGTGTTTGATCAAGAAATATCAGTCAAACTTGACAGAGAACTTGAATGAAATATGATTCCTAGTAATTTTAATCTAGGGAAGTGATTTAGATTACTTGATGTATTTGAAAGTTGCTTTCTTGATCTGTTGGCTATTCCTTATATACAATACTTGTGGCCTCTGTAGATGATCTTGCTGCTGTGGTACCTCTTTGGAGGATGCATAGTGGCTTAGATCATCTACATGATCTGCTACCTTATTGCTTGTCAAAAATTTGGATTGTCCCTAGCCAATGATTAAAAGGCTGAGGCGGCTATTTTTATGGAATAGAACAGATACTAGATCTGCTGTTAACACAACTCTATGATGAGTTTCCCATAACAATGCTATGGAAGCCTGAGAGCTTCCCCTCTCTCCTAATCTATTCTCTAAATAGAACTGTTAATAACAGATGCTTTAGCTAGGCAGTAATATAGCAACCTACTACTGTAGTGGTTGCTTGAGACTGTCTGGCTACTCCTGATCTACTTCTTATGTTCCAGCTTGATGTTCTCCTCCTTGCCACTGGCTTGATCTCGTGCTTGTCCTACTCCTCCTAGTGCTGCTTGCCCTTGATCTCCTTTAGGTTACCATGCTTAACTATTGGCTGGGTTGGTTTAGTGTGGTGGAATGGATGGATTTGGGGATGAACTGGTGAATCTCCTCTCCTCCTAGCTCCTGGATGGCTTCCCCAAGCAACCAGAGTGCTAGATATGGAGTGGTGATCTGGATGGTTAATTTTGTGGTGCACTATGGTGGTTTTAGAGCTGAACAATGTATCATGGAGGTGTGGAGAGATGAAATGTTGGAGATATGACCAACAGAGTGGTACTCTTCTGCCACGGTGATGCTCTTATCCTCCCTTATGGCTGTCATGTGTTGACAGCACAAGGGCAGGTGGTGACTAAGCTTCTTGCATGTTTGCTTCATATTTGTGGATCAGATCAAGTAACTACAGCTGATTCACTGCTTCCTTCTTACCTTTTTTGGTGAAACTTGCCCCTCTGACTAATGCCTGTGATGTTGTACTGAGGCATACAAGCTGATAAGAACAGATTCTTAAATTGGTGAAACTTGCCCCTTTAAGATTAAGCTCCGTGATGAAATAATTATAGTGCATTACACTGTTCATTCTGAGAGCAAAACCACTACACTACCCCCCTTTATCCTTTTATTATTGTTTGTCTTTCTATTTTGTTTTGCAGGAACCCACTAAGATGAAGAGCTCCAAATTAGATATAGGGTTTAGTTTAGGATATAAATTTTGTAAACTTTCTTTCAGTTGTACAATCACTATAATATTATTTATAAAAAAAAATTCTTTTATTCTTACTTGTGTAATATTTATTTATTCATTTGTTTACTGTAAATACAATGTAATAGGTGTATTCTTGTAATAAGGAATTCTCTTGTTTATTTCCTTTTCTATTATTTGTTTAATTACTTAATTGTAATTTGCTTTTATTCTTTTGTTATAAAAAACAATGTACTACTTCATGTCTTCTTATTAATAAAGAATTATTTTATATTATTATTATAATCATTTCTTTTTAAAAGTTATAGCATGATTATTCCTAAATTTCTAAATTCAAATATGAATTGAATTTGGAAATTCAAAGTAAGTTTCAAATTCTACCCCTTCAAAAACACGGATAATACCTAAAGGTCATGTCAAAATCTCCCGCACTCACTGAGATGGCTAATCTCTAATCTATCGAAGCAAGAGAGACTCTGATCACTCTAGAGTTTTAGGTTGTGAAAAATTTACCTAGATTTTCAGGTGCATGCATGCAGATGCACAAAATCCTAAATCTACCCTTCGTTTAGTCCTAAATGCTGGGATGTTACAGTCTTTCCCCCTTAAATTAAACTTCATCCCGAAGTTTGTGATTTCTGATCCTTAAGAGTGTCGGATAGGTTCATCTGGAGTTTTCTTCCTTCCTCTCAGTATCCTTTCTTCTAGCGTGATTTTTTTTAATGGACTCTGTACTCCTTGAGTTTACTCTACCTATTGATTCAACTATGGATAATACCTAATACTAGGTTTAGACTCAGCCCTAATGCTCCATGAGATGGCTTTAACCCTCAGACAATATTATTGAAGAATGACTACTAATACTAAAATACCTATCATGGATTGCTCGGAGTAACTCACTTGTTCCATCATATGATGATGTGATCTTCTGAATGTCATTCCTTGCTTTTTGTTTCTTCTAGAGTTTCTGTCTCTTAATATTGGTTCTCCATCATTGATTACTTGCTTGTGAGGGAAAATATGTCTCATGTGCCCATCTTGTCCACAAGTATAACAAACAACCTTGGATCTTTTACAGTCCCTCTTGATATGTCCCGGAATTCCACAATTTTCACATATAGTTCTTTTCTTCTGTTTTCGAACACTCTGATTTGAACCATTTCCTATAGATAGAATTCTAGGTTTGAAATCCAGGTTAAGCCTTGGCTCATTTGTCTGGAACTTCTTTGGTTCAATCTTAGCTATTTTCTTTATCTCTTGTAGTACCATCTTATAATCGTCCTCAAAAGTAATTGTTGCATCAACCAACTCTTGAAAATGTCGTGTTGCAGCCACCCATAACTTCATCTTCATGTAAGGGTTTAGTCCCCTCAAGAACCTTTTCTTGCGATTCTCCTCCATGTTTACCTCATCAACAACATAACGAGATAACTGACTAAACTCCCTAATATATTTCATCACCGTTGCATTGTTTTGTCTTAAGCCCTCAAATTCTCTTCTCTTAAACTCCATAATACTCTCTAGAACATGGTACTCACGAAACTGCTGCTTGCACTCTTCCCAGGTGGCCCGTGAAGAGAACATACCGCATGCCATGGCGCCATAGTGATCTACAATAATCACGGGATCAAATAATCTCCCGCCTGGCTTGATTCCAAGCTTGGGAAGATCTTTAAGACCTTGTAACCTATCTTATAAGTTTTACATCACTATCTTAGTCTTGCATTAGTTCAAACTAGAAATAAAGTTTTCATCATTAGAATTCCCTTCAGGACTAGTCGATCCCTTTTATAAAATTTTGAGTTTATTATTATATATGGAGCAATATTGAGTTTGTGATTGTCTTATTGTGAAAGGGAAATGGACGTCGCCTAGAGGGGGAGGGGGTGAATAGGCGTTTTAAAATTATTACGGTTTAGGCTCTAATAAATGCGGAATAAAACTTAACGTTTAATTTATCAAGCCAAAACCTATATCCACTAGTTTCACTAAGTGCACCAACAACCTATGCTAAGCAAGACAAGCAACAAGGTGATGGCAAGATATAGTACTTCAAGCACGATGGCTATCACAATGTAAATTGCATAAGTAAAGGGCTCGGTTGAGAGATAACCGATGGACACGGAGACGATGATTTGTTTCCCGAAGTTCACTTCCAAAGAAGCTACGTCTCCGTTGGAGAGGTGCGGGGGGCAATGTACTTCGAACGCCACAAGTGGCTCACCTCGAGGTGTGGTGGCTCGATGCTCACCCAACGCCACACAAGGCCTCACCTAGGGATGTAAGCGACGCGCCATTTAATCCCGCATAATACCATTTATCAATACTCTAGTTCAATAAAATTTGCCTTTTTCAAAGAAATGAACTAACGAGTTGAATAAACGGGACTTGCGGTAGCCGTTTAGCTGCCATTTACATCCCCAGCCTCAACCCAAGATGCGAAGGCACGCAACCTACCGACGCCACAACAGGCTCACCCTATTCTCCCGTGAGCTTGCCACAAAGGCCTACTCACGTTCCACTATGGGACACTTGAGGGCGGTCACTGAACCCGTACAAGATTGGGGCAATCTCTACAACTCAATTGGAGGCTCCCAACAACAATGCCACAAAGGCTACAAAGCCACAAAAGGCAACAAGGCCACAAAAGGCTACAAGACCACAAAAGGTCAACAATCCAACCACACAACCGTCTAGGGTTCCAAGAACCCAAGAGAAACAAGCCCAAGGGCTTGAACTCGTCGAATCTCCGAGGACAACTCAAACCTATGCACCAAATGCAAGAGGCAAGTTCTTCACTCTCAAATTCCACCAAAGCTACAAAAGCTATTGGGGGAATAAGGGAGGAAGAACACAAGAGGAGAACACAAAACTCTCCAAGATCTAGATCCCAAGGATTCCTTCACAAAGAAGGGATTTGGTTTGGTGGGTCTTGTAGGTCTAGATCTCCTCTATCAAATCCCTCAAAAAGATGCAAGAATCATGGGAGGGAGAAGGGAAGAGGGCAAGCTTTTGAAGGTCAACAATGCAGGAGAGAGAGTGGAAGAGGTAGCAAAAATGACCTCCAAAGTTGGGGAAACTTTGGGGAAGAGGGGGCCCTTAAATAGGGCAAGAAAAATCTGCCTGTTTGGGCCAGATTCGCGCGCCCCACCGGAACTACCGGTGCTCCACCGGAACTATCGGTAAATAGAAACACAAGTTACTGAACAAAAACGAGATTTACCGGAACTTCGGGCGGAACTTGGGCCGGTACTACCGCTCAAGCAAAAACGTTGGACAACATTGCACGAAAACTTTAATAACTTTTGACTCCGGACTCCGATTTTGATGATCTTGGGCTCGTTTTGAAGAGAACAAAAAGCTCTACAAGATTATGCAAATAAAAATCATAGTCCAACAAGGGAGGATAAAAATAAAATGGAGAAAGGTAGAATCTCTCAGAAGCGATGAACCGGTAAAACCTCCAAAACCCAAAACGCAAGAAGTTGAGCTTGGAAACTCCAATTGGGATGAAACCAATTTTTTTTGGAAAGATAATAAAGAGTAGAATCCAACAAAAGCTGAAATATTGGGTATCACCAAGGGAGAAAATATCATGAATATATATGTGAGATATCTCCCAGGGTGTGGAGCTGGAAAACCGGCAAGGTCAAAAACGCAATAGGATATGCAAGGGAAATCTGTTTTTGATGAACTAGAGCTTGTTATGAAGATAACCACAAACTCTAGATCCTCACATGGACAATAACAAACAACAACCAAGAAAGATAATGCTATCTATGCAAAGGTTTGAGCTCTCTTCGAAAGATACGAACGAGTCACCCACTCGAGAGCCTCTCTTGATAGTACGGCTATCTATCCTAAACCCGGTCTCCCAACACTACAAGAGACCGGTAAAATGGAAACCCTATCAAGATCATACCTTTGCCTTGAGCATCCCACTTGAGCTTGATGTAGACGATCTTGTCACCTTCAAGATGGAACACCTTTCTTGATTGCTCTTGCTTGATGAATACTTGCGAATGGCTCCCCATACTCCATGGGGAAACCTCTTCTTTGACCTTGTATTCATCACTCCATGAACACCGAGGAGGCAAGCTCCAAGCATGAGATCTTCTAGAGAGGACGCATCTTGAGCTTGCACATCAATTCTTGATGATGATGCCTTGAAGAAAGCCATGAGGAACTCCATCTTCTTCTTCTTCAAGACATACTTGATCTTCTTCTTCTACTTGATTCCAATAGGCACAAAGACCTTGGACAATGCTTCTTCTTTTTCATCCTTGAAACCAACACATGGTCCAAGCGATGCCAATGGACAAACCTACAAGTGAGACTCAATTTGCACATTAGCCCATAGGGATTGTCATTAATTACCAAAACCACACATGGGGCATACATGCCCTTTCAATCTCCCCCATTTTGGTAATTGATGACAATCCCCTAGAGAGGGTTTAAATATGGAATTAATCGAACAAAATGGTTGCCCCAATATCAAATACTACACAAGTATGTGATGTTGGTACAACCACAATATATAGAGCAAACTCCCCCACAATCTATGCATGTGTGATGAACTTGAATTTCATTGCATAGATTGCCAACCATAATCGATGGTTGAGTTTCCTCTATATATTAAACATGCAAAGCAACAACAAACATGCAAGAACATGCAAGGATAATGCTTAAGAACCAACTCAAAAGCATAAACCAACTTCCCTTAAACCCTCTAAAACTTCTCCCCCATTGGCATCGATTGCCAAAATGGGTGAAAAGTTCTAGACGACTAATATAGTGAGAATTCCTCCAAAGGTGTGCACATGCATATATCTAATGATGAATCCTTAGGAGGAAGTAAAACTATATTGAGGACCCAAAGATTGCAGAAAGAAAAGAAAGAGAAACTAGCTTCAACAAATGAAGCGAGCAACCCAAAAGACCCAAAAATACCAATTGACAACAACAATTGATACCAAGAGAAAGACACAAGATATTATGATACTAGCAAATGAGTGTTTAAATGAAATAGGGAAGCTCCCCAATCTTTGTGCACAAGATAGAATCAACTATTTGAATATATCTTGCACAAATATGGAATCCTCAGTCCCCATAAACATCTAAGGCACAAAAGATGAGAACGAAGGCAAATGAGCATCATTAAATGAATTAGAGAAGCTCCCCAAGAATTATGCACTAATTATGATGATTTCATTTGGAAACAAAGTGCATAATCATGGAATCCTCACTCCTACAAACTCATTTAATAATACACGGCAAGAGAGATCAAATTATGAGTGCCTGGAGATGCAAACAAATGGGACAAGCACTCATAGGAAAATAAATTTGGAAGCCATCAAAGGGTCAAAAAGAAATAAAGGGTGGTCTCCAAGGAAAACACAAACAACCAAAGATTTATCTTCTATCGTGTGTATAAGTTTCTAGGTGGAAAATATCACAAAGACATATGTGCACAAAGAAACATGCACACACAAAATAGATACACAAAAAGCACATGAACAACAAATAGGATTTTTGCTTGAAAGCATGGCCAAAGGCTCAAATATATCTTATTGTACATCAATGAGCTTCAAACACGGACACTAAACATACATTACAACAATTACCAAGGGAATAAGGGAATAGTTGGAATATATGGACAAAAGCAACAAGTATCACAAATAGAAATCAACGATGCAAAATACTCACTATTGCACATGATAGAAAATTGAGGAAAGGATAGGCAATATAATTGCTAGATTGACATATTTGGGATAAGTGGATCATGGTCATGATTTTGTATAGCCCACATTATATGCACTCATCTCAACAAACTCACATTTGCAATAGAGAGCACTCCTAAGAACCAACAAAAGAAACACAACATATGCAAAAACACAAACTCATGCCAACATGCAACCTACAAAAGGTTGGAAGCAAGATATGTATGCATGAGAGAGATACTTGTTACCGAGATATAAATGGTAGGATGTAGAGGATATGAATTCTTTGATCATCCTAGCTTGCCTCCAATTGACATGGAGGCACCACTTCTTCCTAATGGATGAGACAAGAATCCAATATATCTCCAATGTACCTAAAACACAATTAAGTACACTATGTTCCCAAACAAATTGGGTCCAAAGTAGTTAGTGCAACTACAATATATAGAAGACCCTCCACATAAATATGTGCATATTGATATGAAATTGAATTTCATGCACATATTAGCCGATAGGATTTGGTGGAGAATCCCCTATATATTGGATCAAGAAAGAAAGCATGCCAAGATATAAACATGTAGTAAATATGCATGCACAAGACTCTCAAGAACCAAAAAGTGATACAATTTGGACAAAAACACCAAGTAAACCAAGAAGTCGCACACAAGAGTGTGACAAGACAAAAGGTGTCCAAATTGTATCAAAGAGCCAAATCAACACAAGAAAGGACCACAATTCAACAAATGAACAAGGCAAAAGCCAAAGAGCAAAAGATGCACAAAACACACAGTGCTCAAGGATTTATCTCATTCTAAAAGATCAAAAGAAGTAACAAAGAATGAGACAAAGCCAACTCCCAAAAGAGCAAGGTTCCAACACACAAACCAAACTCTCTACACTTTTCATTATGGCACAAAGTACCAAAAGAAAAGATCAAACTTCCAAGCACGAAAAACATGATATGGATCAACACAAGAAGCATAAAAGGAGTGTTCTAGATAATATAGGAGAGCTCCCCCATGAATGGTGCATTATATTGAATTTTGCTTTTAAATGCAAAATGCACACAAAAGAGATCATCACTACTGGCTACATTAAATAAAACACAAGAGAATACAAATAAACTAAAAAGATCCACAAGAGGCAAGAAAGACATGGGAGTAAAAGAAAACACATTCTTGGCCAAAGATAGGACAAAGAAAAACAAAGGCCAAAGTGAACATGATCAATAAATCCTACCATATATGGAGTGTCACTTGTCCAAGGACAAGAATTATGGGGAAAGTTTTCCCAAGGTAGTTTGCAAGGGAATCATGATCATATTCACACAAAGAAGCATGTAACAAGATATAACAATTAAGCTTGATGCTTCGAGAGAGATTCTTGATAGCTCCAAATAGTAACACAATCATTAAAGATTAGTGTAACTTGAAGCACATAGTTTCCATGTAGGATATGGAGGTCCAAATATGAGGAAAACACATATCAAGAAAGGTCTCATAAACAAGATCCAAAAGAATGAGCAATAAAATAAATCCAAAGGATTGGAAGTTGTTTGAGCTAAAATGTGCCACTTAGGAGCTACATAAATATCGATATCAATTCTAAGTGACACTACCTCAAATGTCCACATTTTCTAGGGTTGTAATATGCACAAAGCATATGACTCCCCCATAATGTGATAAACCAAGAAATCTCGACAAGAAGAAAAAGATCAAAAAAGGAGATGATTAATGGACATTATGGAATTTTAATTCTTCATGAGAATGACATACCACATAGAGACAAGATAAACATGTAATGTCAACACTAAGTGGTATTCCTCATCTACACATATTTTAGGATTGTGGAATGCCCAAGCATAACACTCCCCCAAAATGGAATAGTCCATTAATCGCTCCCAAGAGCCAAGAAAGATACCAAATAAATTCAACAAAGGCTCAAACATAAGAACACAAATACATGATGTGCCAACCAACATACACAAATATACTAGACAACACAATATAGGTATGAGGGAAGCACAACATGTACAAACACATATAATGGTACAAAACCAACATATGCACAAGGGAGAAAGTAACTTTCAATGTAAAGGAGTTGAGCACATGTTACCCCAAGGAGGAACATTGGATATGAGATAGAGGCAAGATAATCCAATTGGCTTGACTTGACAAAAATAAATGATGAAGACCCCTCAGTTCTTCATAATGTAGCCAAGCCTCCAATGCCCTCCAACAACACCTATTGATCAAGTTTTAGCTTGTTGGTCCGCAACCAAGTTGGGTCCTAAGAAGTTAGTCACAATAGGCTTGTCCACCCAAATGGTTCTTTCCTTGACACCACTTTGGGGACCAACATATTTGGCAAACACATTGCCCACCTCATCCTTACCAAGAGAATATGCATCATATATCAAGATAGGATTGGATGAGGAGTTACCCATGGTGCATGAGGAAGAGAGGTGCCCCTTCTCGCGGCATATGTAGCAAGTTCTTCTCTTGCCATCTTTCTTCTTGGAAGATGCCACCCCGTGAGGAAGAGCTTGAGTCTTGGGAGGAGGCCCGCTTCTAGCTTGAGGTGGAGCTTGAGGCTGCTTCCCTTGTTGCTTCTTATTCAATGGACAACATCTCACATGATGTCCTTCTTCCTTGCACTTGAAGCACACAATGTTGGCCGGATTCTTCACTTGACCTTGGCCATTCTTCTTGTTGCCCTTGTGCTTCAACATGTTGGTGGGCTTGTTCTTGATGTTGGAGTTGTATCCAAGCCCACTCTTGTAATTTGGGGATCTTCGCACACTCGAGATGTTCTTGAGAGTGGTCTTCCCTTCATGACACTTCTTCAAGTCATTCTTCAAAGAAGTGACTTGGGCCTTGAGCTTCTTGTTTTCCTCTACATGGTTAGTGTCAACAACAATACTAGAGGAAGTAGATGATACATTGTTAGAGCAACAAGGCATGGGATGCAATTCATCACAAGATATAGCAATAGCATGAGTGGATGAATTACAAGGACTAGCACATGGCAATATGACACAAGGAGTAGATGTAGTGCTAATGTCCACATGAGGCTCACTAGATGTTACCTTTGATACAATAGCCTCATGAGCTAACTTTAGACTACCATGGGAAACTAGAAGGTCCTCATGCGAGCTTGAGAGCTTAGCATGACTCTCTTCCAATTTCCCATAGTTGCTAGTTAGCAAAGCAAGTTGAGCACGTAGCTCAACATTCTCCTTCACAATAGATGCTTCACAAGAGATAGAGTTAGTAGCACAAGCATCATCAATAGTAGTGAGAGGTGAGGGCAACTTGGAAAGCTCTTTAATGTATGAGGCTTTAAGTTGCTCATGTGACTCGGTGAGTTTGATGAGCTCCCCCTTGATGACCCTAGAGCCATTGTTGAGGTGCTCAAAATCCTCAATGAGTTTGGCATAAGCAACTTCAAGCTCATCATTCTTAATTTGGAGGGCACTTGCCACCTCAAATTCTCTATCATGAGATTTCTTCACTCTAGATAGCTCTAGATCAAAGGTCTCCTCAAGAGATTCCTTGGTGGTTTGTTCCTCTTCTAGAGCTTCATTTAGGTTTGCAATGTCATTAGCATACTCACGCTCAAGACTACTCATTTTGTCAATTGTGTCCTCATGCTCATAAATTAGTTGCTTACTTTTAATGGCTAAGTTCAAGATTTCAATGAAAGTAGAGCAAGCATTTTCATTTTTGTGTAGAGCACGAAGGACTAGCTCCCCCTTCTCTTTTAGAGAAGCAACATCATCATCTACTTCATCTAAGTCAACATTCACATCATCAAGAGGTGCATTGGGGTCCAAAGGAGAATTTACCTTTGATTACTTAGCCATGAGGCATAAGTGAATGTTGGAAGAAGGTGATGATGGGGGAACACTTGAAGCTCCAATAGCAACCTTGCCTTGGCCCACACATTCTTCGATTTCCTCTACATGGTTAGCAACACAAGTACAAGAGGAAATAGAAGCATATTTATCATGGCAACAAGGCAAAGCAAGCATATCATCATGAGATATATTCAATCCATTTCTACATGATATGCAAGGGCAATCAACACTAGGATGTAAATCACATATAGTCCTACAAGTGTTCATGCCCAAAGATACAACATTGCAATGAGATAGATATGGAGGATCATGAATGACAATACCACTATCCACATTGCAAGTTCTATCACCACTCACCATATCATTACCTTGTGACAACTCACATGTTGGTGTAGTGGAAGAAGATGAGAATTCATCACGGCCGGAGGTGGAGAGAACACAATCATCCTCATTAAGCTTGGACACGTCATATTTTTCTTGAAGCTTGGTCCAAATAACATGAGCATTCCGAAAAGGCATGATTGAGGAAAGAACTACAAAGCTCACAACATTAACAAGCACATAGATGCTTGAGCTTCAAGATAAGAGTTTGTCTCCTCCTCCAAAGATAGATTTTGAGGATCCATAGGAGGAGACAAGCCCATATCTAGAATTCGCTCAATATTTGGGTCAATGACCTAGAAATGACTAAGCATGCGAATGCGCCAAACATCATAATTTGTGCCATCAAAAGTAAATGTGTGAGAGTGCACTGAACCCCTAGGAGACATCCTTACTCTCGAGGCGGTGAAGCCTAAGAAGCGAGAGACCTCGCTCTGATACCAATTGAAAGGGAAATGGACGTCGCCTAGAGGGTGAGGGGGTGAATAGGCGTTTTAAAAATATTACGGTTTAGGCTCTAATAAATGCGAAATAAAACTTAACGTTTAATTTATCAAGCCAAAACCTATATCCACTAGTTTCACTAAGTGCACCAACAACCTATGCTAAGCAAGATAAGCAACAAGGTGATATCAAGATATAGTACTTCAAGCACGATGGCTATCACAATGTAAATTGCATAAGTAAAGGGCTCGGTTGAGAGATAACCGATGGATGTGGAGACGATGATTTGTTTCCCGAAGTTCACTTCCCAAGAAGCTACGTCTCCGTTGGAGAGGTGCGGGGGCGCAATGTACTTCGAACGCCACAAGTGGCTCACCTCGAGGTGTGATGGCTCGATGCTCACCCAACGCCACACAAGGCCTCACCCCAAGATGCAAAGGCACGCAACCTACCAACACCACAACAGGCTCACCCTATTCTCCCATGAGCTCGCCACAAAGGCCTACTCACGTTCCACTATGGGACACTTGAGGGCGGTCACCGAACCCGTAGAAGATTGGGGCAATCTCCACAACTCAATTGGAGGCTCCCAACAACAGTGCCACAAAGGCTACAAAGCCACAAAAGGCAACAAGGCCACAAAAGGCTACAAGACCACAAAAGGTCAACAATCCAACCACACAACCGTCTAGGGTTTCAAGAACCCAAGAGAAACAAGCCCAAGGGCTTGAACTCGCCGAATCTCTGAGGAGAACTCAAACCTATGCACCAAATGCAAGAGGCAAGTCCTTCACTCTCAAATTCCACCAAAGCTACAAAAGCTACTGGGGGAATAAGGGAGGAAGAACACAAGAGGAGAACACAAAACTCTCCAAGATCTAGATCCCAAGGATTCCTTCACAAAGAAGGAATTTGGTTTGGTGGGTCTTGTAGATCTAGATCTCCTCTCTCAAATCCCTCAAAAAGATGCAAGAATCATGGGAGGGAGAAGGGAAGAGGGCAAGCTTTTGAAGGTCAACAATGGAGGAGAGAGAGTGGAAGAGGTAGCAAAAATGACCTCCAAAGTTAGGGAAACTTTGGGGAAGAGGGGGCCCTTAAATAGGGAAAAAATCTGCCTGTTTGGACCAGATTCGCGCCCCACCGGAACTACCGGTGCTCCACCAGAACTACCGGTAAATAGAAACACAAGTTACTGAACAAAAACGAGATTTATCAGAACTTCGGGTGGAACTTGGGCCGGTACTACCGCTCAAGCAAAAACGTTGGACAACATTGCACGAAAACTTCAATAACTTTTGACTCCGGACTCCGATTTTGATGATCTTGGGCTCGTTTTGAAGAGAACAAAAAGCTCTAAAAGATTATGCAAATAAACATCATATTACAACAAGGGAGGATAAAAATAAAATGGAGAAATGTAGAACCTCTCAGAAGCGATGAACCGGTAAAACCTCCAAAACCCAAAACGCAAGAAGTTGAGCTTGGAAACTCCAATTGGGATGAAACCAATTTTGTTGGAAAGATAATAAAGAGTAGAATCCAACAAAAGGTGAAATATTGGGTATCACCAAGGTAGAAAATATCATGAATATATATGTGAGATATCTCCCAAGGTGTGGAGCTGGAAAAACGACAAGGTCAAAAACGCAATAGGATATGCAAGGGAAATCTGTTTTTGATGAACTAGAGCTTGTTATGAAGATAACCACAAGCTCTAGATCCTCACATGGAAAAGAACAAACAACAACCAAGAAAGATAATGCTATCTATGCAAAGGTTTGAGCTCTCTCCAAAAGATACGAACGAGTCACCCACTCGAGAGCCTCTCTTGATAGTACGGCTATATATCCTAAACTCGGTCTCCCAACACTACAAGAGACCGTTAAAATGGAAACCCTATCAAGATCATACCTTTGCCTTGAGCATCCCACTTGAGCTTGATGTAGACGATCTTCTCACCTTCAAGATGGAACACCTTTCTTGATTGCTCTTGCTTGCTCTTGCTTGATGAAGATTTGCGAATGGCTCCCCATACTCCATGGGGAAACCTCTTATTTGACCTTGTATTCATCACTCCATGAACACCGAGGAGGCAAGCTCCAAGCATGAGATCTTCTAGAGAGGACGCATCTTGAGCTTGCACATCAATTCTTGATGATGATGACTTGAAGAAAGCCATGAGGAACTCCATCTTCTTCTTCTTCAAGACATACTTGATATTCTTCTTCTACTTGATTCCAATAGGCACAAAGACCTTGGACAATGCTTCTTCTTTTTCATCCTTGAAACCAACAGATGGTCCAAGCGATGCCAATGGACAAACCTACAAGTGAGACTCAATTTGCACATTAGTCCATAGGGATTGTCATTAATTACCAAAACCACACATGGGGCATACATGCCCTTTCATATTGGATATATGAATGGCTTGAGTATAATTTTACTTGCACTTGATGATATCAATAGGAGTCTTCCACACCATTGGTATTAATGGGACATATAAAGATAATTTGGTCAATATGTTGTAAATCTATGGTTTGATTTACAAAGAAAAATTATCTATACAGTTAAGTTGAAAAAGAAACCCTGAACAAAGGAAAATAAAAGTGCTATCAAAAAGAGTGAGAATAAGTCGAGGTAGAATCTTCAAGTCATAAAAATGCTTCATATACAATTTGAATTTGGTAATTGATATCGTTAAACTTTCAATTCTTACATGAAGTGGAATGTATGGCTAGCTCCTTTGCACAACACTTAAACGAAAGTGTGAGCATATACACAAAAGAAAAGAAAAGAAAGAAGAAAAAGAGCGAATGTGCAAAGAGCAAACAAGCATACACTAATATATTGTAGTATGACAAAGAGACGCTTTGAGATTTTGAATCCCAAGTGAATATGTTAATCCTAAAACACTTGGGACTACCTCGCTTACTCATTCGGTTGAACCGGATACTTTTACATCATGTTGAAATTCATCTTTTGTGAACTATTGATCACTAAGGTGTTGTAGCATCCAATTGTCTAACAATTGCAATGCTACTAGCCTAGTCTATATAAATGCTACTTCCTATATATAATTGTTGCATCATAATTATATCATGCTCATGTCATCATGCCACCTTGCATTTGAGCATCATATAAAACCCTTTTGATTTGGTTCTTCTCTCATATGCATTGTTAATTGTATTTGCCTCTTGATATTGTATTTGGTTATTGATATATTGTTTAAATGCCCAAGTTGAGTTGGGGGCATATCTTTTATTCCAATTCCACCACCTCTCTTTGTCACCACCTTATAATTCCACCATCCCATTAAACCATGAGCTTGTAGTTCTTTCTTTTGAATTTATTTTTCTAGCTCACGTGGGTGGGGTGGATCTAATTCTGTAAATTCTTTTGCTTGGCTTTTATTCCACTTCTTGGGAATGCATGAGAATAATGCCATATCATTATTATTGTTTTCACAAGGATAATACATGGCATTTATTAAATTGCATGGGCCATGCAACCACATCATCACCTTTAACCATTTGTTTTTCTTGGGTTTAGTGGTCCATTCTTTGTGGGATCATCTACATATCTCTCCACCATCTCCATATTCTCATCTACACCATTTTATTCTTTTCCATTCCTTATGCAAATGAGGCCTCTTCCCATAATTCTTTTCCTTCTCTTTTTCTCGATTACTTTTTCACCTCATCTTAGCCTAAATCCAAGCCCTCTCCTCACTCCATAGCTATCTCTGTTCTATATCAAAATTTGCAAAAGCTTCCAAAAAGAGGTATTTCTTAGGTTTGTTTAAACCTGCAACAAAACAAAACCAATCAAAATAGTTTTTTTTTTAAATAAAAAGAGTTAAAGAGAGGAGAAGCTTACCTATCAGCCTGCAGCCTCACCTGTTCGTGGCCCATCTCCCGGCCCACTTCCCCAGCCGGCCTTCCCAGCCCGTACCGCTTCAGCGCCATCGCCTTCCCCTGTTCCTCTTCTCCCTCGCCTGACGCCGTTTCACCTGCCTCTCTCCTCTGCTCTGGCGGAGAGGAGCAGGTGGCCGTCTCCCCCGCTGTCATCCGCGTCAGCAGGCACGCCGAGCACGTGATCCGCCCCGCCCTTATCCTCTCGCGCTGTGCTGCGAACCCTAGCTGCCGTCCTCGTTCTCCCTTCCCCTTCTCCACCGAACCACGCCGCCGCCAGACCGAGCGCCGTGACGACGTTGCCGCCTCGCCGGTGACCGAGCACTCGCCGGGGTGCGTCGCCGTGGACCATGGAGTCGATCCTGCCGCTGGGAGACGCCAAGCACGCCCGGAGCCTCCCCCTCGTCAGAGAGCCGCCAGCACCACCGCTACGACCTCGCCGTCCCCTCCGCTCCGACCACCTCCTGCCTCGATTCCGGTGGGAATCGATCGAGGTGAGCTCCTCCCCCGACCCTCTTCCGTTTTTCCCCTTCTACGTGCCTAGCGCCGCCCGTTTGTGACCCCGCCGGCGAGCCGCCCCGCCGACGCGCAGACCCAGCCTAGCGCTCCCCCCTCTGTTCCCCGGCGTGCCCCGTCCAGCACAGCCCGCCGCCGCCGACCCTTCCTAAATGAGATCGGTAGCCGAAGCCTTCCTCTGCTTTTTCCGTTTTGTCGGCCAGGTCCATCTCGCCGCGGTTGCGATGCCACCCTCGCCGGAAGATCTCGCCGTCGCCAGTCGTCGTCGAAATTCAGAGAACAGCGCCAGTTTCAGTCAGAGCTCGCGGGGCCGTTTTGCGAAAAGAACCCCCGCAACTTCTGTCGACCACGTTTAGGTCCCTTGCAGCCCCTGCGGCCCCACGCGTCAGCCCCGGTGCAACTTTGTAATTTGGTTCTCACGTCGATCCGATGTTGGTGATTGTAATTTGGTTCTCGGCATAGCTATATGACACTTATCATGAGTGGAATATGGAAAATCAATCACCACTATCCTCCAAATGGTGACGGTTATCTCCTGTGATTTTGAGTACACCGTGATCATATTTATGCATATTCAAGCATCTTTGGCAATCCGGAGTTTCTCAAGGCACTACGGCGGTCTATCACTTGTCCATCATGCTGCACATCTTTTTGAACCCCATATCTGCACAATTCTCCTGGATACGAGGGAATTGCATATTTTCGCTTCTGATAGCTTTGCTTAAGGTATGAGCTATCATCGTTTCTTATCCAAGATCTCTTCATCTTTGTAACCGGCGATCCAATCGACAATGTGAACCAGGTGACATCTCTTTTTCTTTCGAAGGACCAGATAATCTATTCTTCCAGTGCATCTTCTTCAACATGAACCCGTGCTCTTAATATTGATCTTTCTAAGAGCGTTGAGCTCAGGAAGTGTTCGAGCACTTGTTCGTTTCTCCCGCCTCTTGAACTTGGTATTCTGGAAATATCTTGTTAATCCATGGTGGTATATGTTGATAATATGCTTGCCTATTCCATATCAATGGAAGGACATGGAAGATCATCTGTGTCTCTCTCTCTCAAGCTTCGTGAGCACTGCCTGTGTGCAAAGTCTCAAAGTGAGAATTCTGACTTTTTGAAGTCACCTATCTCGGCCACGTCCTTCTGCTAAATAGATCGCTTCAACTCTGGAATCAGCAAGTCCATTGTTAATTCATCCTCCATCTTCAATCAAACCCGGAGTTTTCCTTGTTGGCAAGTTATCATCGTCGTTCCGCCGAAGATTTCCTCAAGACTGCTAAATCTTTCTCAATCATTTCAAGAAGAACATGGAGTTCTTTCACCTCAGTCTCCTCAAGTAATCTCTTGAAACCCTCTCGCCCTATCGTCTATGCTCAATCCACCGGAGGCCATGGAGACCTTCTAGATCTTGTATTCCTTCTGTTCAAGTTGGTGCTATCTTTTTCTTTATCTGTTGAATCTTGCAGTTGTTCTCCGTAATCTTCCTTCATATCTTTCTGGTGGCTTGGTACTTCAGACATGACGACAACATCATCATCTTTATCTATCTATGAATCCGGCGAATCGTTTGCATCTATCCTTGTTTTCGAACGAAGTTCCATGAGCTCTTCTTGCCAATACCTTCAGTCTGTTTCGGTAGTTGGGTTGCATGGTTTTCTTATTCATGTGCGGAGTAATGCTTTGAGTGCGGGATGGAGTAGCTACCATACCACTACTCCTATCATTCGCTCTTGTACATTGAATTGGTGAATTAATGTGATTTCACTCATTCCACGGAAGTTAGAAGTGGCCTTTATCCCTCGATACTTTTACTTCCGTCCTTGTTTTTCCGGAGTGCTCTCTCGAAGAAAGTAATCAATAATCTCTTGTTGGTGGTCTGTATATTCTAGATGGAGAAAAATCTTCAATTATCTGGTGGAAACAGACGCAAACTCTTTTCTGTCCTCGTCATTCTACCGATGCTCTACATCCCCAAACAAGATGGAAGGAAACTATCTCTCTTTGTTTCATCAATTCTTTTTCTGTGGTAAAGCCAATTATGGTTGATGCCATTAGCCGCAAATCTATTGCGTTAGCCTCAAGGCTAAAGAAAGCAATAAGTATCTCTACAATAAACTCCAGATCCTCCATATTCTTTGCTTCTCGGGATTCCACCATGATCTGGCTTCACATCCGTCTCTGGAAGTTATATCCGCGCACCTCAATTGCGTGATCCGTTGGGTCTTACCAGCGCAAGAAGAATCTAATCCGATGATGTCTAACTAAATCTTTCTGTTGATATCGCGGGACTCTATTGTTTGAAGGCAATATTGCTTCCGTATTTCATTTCTCAAATCCGAGAGAAGATACGATGCTATTGTCTTAGTAGTTCAAACCTCTCCAATCTAGCTCTTTCTTCCGGCGAGACAAAGTTTTCATCATCTCTAGTATCGGTAAATCTTTAATCTTAATGGTGTGTCTTTCGTTATCCATGATACATCATCTCGTCCTTCTTTCACAAGTGGTTCTATTCTTTTATCATGTTTCTTGAGAAAACCGGAGCTATGTTCATCCTATCCTTCTTGTCTCACGACAATCCTTCAACTCTTCTAACCGTTGTTTCTCAAGCAAAACGCAAGACTCGCAACAAGTCTAGCAAGTTTTGCAAGGTGTAGTGGTCGCACCATTCCGTTGTTCATCAACTTGGGAACGTGAGGGTCACCTTCGTTCGAACACCCGCCTCTCCTTGTGTTGTTTTCTTTTTCCTAGGAATCTCGGGGCGAGATTCTTGTTTAGTGGGGGAGAGTTGTAGCATCCCAATTGTCTAACAATTGCAATGCTACTAGCCTAGTCTATATAAATGCTACTTCCTATATATAATTGTTGCATCATAATTATATCATGCTCATGTCATCATGCCACCTTGCATTTGAGCATCATATAAAACCCTTTTGATTTGGTTCTTCTCTCATATGCATTGTTAATTGTATTTGCCTCTTGATATTGTATTTGGTTATTGATATATTGTTTAAATGCCCAAGTTGAGTTGGGGGCATATCTTTTATTCCAATTCCACCACCTCTCTTTGTCACCACCTTATAATTCCACCATCCCATTAAACCATGAGCTTGTAGTTCTTTCTTTTGAATTTATTTTTCTAGCTCATGTGGGTGGGGTGGATCTAATTCTGTAAATTCTTTTGCTTGGCTTTTATTCCACTTCTTGGGAATGCATGAGAATAATGCCATATCATTATTATTGTTTTCACAAGGATAATACATGGCATTTATTAAATTGCATGGGCCATGCAACCACATCATCACCTTTAACCATTTGTTTTTCTTGGGTTTAGTGGTCCATTCTTTGTGGGATCATCTACATATCTCTCCACCATCTCCATATTCTCATCTACACCATTTTATTCTTTTCCATTCCTTATGCAAATGAGGCCTCTTCCCATAATTCTTTTCCTTCTCTTTTTCTCGATTACTTTTTCACCTCATCTTAGCCTAAATCCAAGCCCTCTCCTCACTCCATAGCTATCTCTGTTCTATATCAAAATTTGCAAAAGCTTCAAAAAGAGGTATTTCTTAGGTTTGTTTAAACCTGCAACAAAACAAAACCAATCAAAACAGTTTTTTTAAAAAAATAAAAAGAGTTAAAGAGAGGAGAAGCTTACCTATCAGCCTGCAGCCTCACCTGTTCGCGGCCCATCTCCCGGCCCACTTCCCTAGCCGGCCTTCCCAGCCCGTACCGCTTCAGCACCGTCGCCTTCCCCTGTTCCTCTTCTCCCCCGTTTGACGCCGTTTCGCCCGCCTCTCTCCTCTGCTCTGACGGAGAGGAGCAGGTGGCCGTCTCCCCCGCCGTCATCCGCGTCAGCAGGCACGCCGAGCACGTGATCCGCCCCGCCCTTATCCTCTCGCGCTGTGCTGCGAACCCTAGCTACCATCCTCGTTCTCCCTTCCCCTTCTCCACCGAACCACGCCGCCGCCAGACCGAGCGCCGCGACGATGTTGCCGCCTCGCCGGTGACCGAGCACTCGCCGGGGTGCGTCGCCGTGGACCGTGGAGTCGATCCTGCCGCTGGGAGACGCCAAGCACGCCCGGAGCCCCCCCTCGTCAGAGAGCCGCCAGCACCACCGCTACGACCTCGCCGTCCCCTCTGCTCCGACCACCTCCTGCCTCGACTCCGGTGGGAATCGATCGAGGTGAGCTCCTCCCCCGACCCTCTTCCGTTTTTCCCCTTCTGCGTGCCTAGCGCCGCCCGTTTGTGACCCCGCCGGCGAGCCGCCCCGCCGACGCGCAGACCCAGCCTAGCGCTCCCCCCTCTGTTCCCCGGCGTGCCCCGTCCAACACAGCCCGCCGCCGCCGACCCTTCCTAAACGAGATCGGTAGCCGAAGCCTTCCTCTGCTTTTTCCGTTTTGTCAGCCAGGTCCATCTCGCCGCGGTTGCGACGCCACCCTCGCCGGAAGATCTCGCTGTCACCAGTCGTCGTCGAAATTCAGAGAACAGCGCTAGTTTCAGTCAGAGCTCGCGGGGCCGTTTTGCGAAAAGAACCCCCGCAACTTCTGTCGACCACGTTCAGGTCCCTTGCAGCCCCTGCGGCCCCACGCGTCAGCCCCGGTGCAACTTTGCAAGCAAGCCCCCGCGTTTTGCCGTTTCCCAACCCGTGCTCTCCGGACCGCCCACGTGTCAGTCGCCCGCTAGCCGCGCGCGTGTGTGGCCCCATCAACACCCAGCCCCACCAGTCAATCGCAGCGGCTAGAAGCAAACGCGGTGTAAAAAGAATTTGCGCGCGGGTCTCGCCCAGCCAGCAGCTGGCCCACCGTCAGTGGCTGTGGCTAGGTTTGCCTGAGTAACAAAAGTTTTTCCTGTGTCTGTTTTAATTAAACCTTTTCAAATTTGTTTTAAATTCAAATTCAAATCTGTTTTCAAATATCTTTTAAAATATAATTTCAAATTAAACATGTAATATATGTTTTTGAATCAGGAAAATGTGAGGAATTCAAATATTCCCTTCAAAATATATTTTGAACACTTTAAATTTCGAGTTGAGTAAAATTACAATAAAATGCCCTTTTTCTTAATTAATTAATAACTTTTGTTTTATAACTCCAAATTTGACAAATAATATGTCTAAATCGATCAGCGCGACGAGACCTTTCTGTTTATGCATTCCATGTTCTGAATTGCAGCATGCATCATATAAATATAAAGTATACAGCAACTTATTCGAGTATAAAATGTGACTAAAACTCAATAAAATGCTTTATTCTTGTATTCCACACCTCACCCATGCCATGCTACTTTATTGCCATGCAATTTGTGCATCATTCATCATGGCATGATTGTTTGCTTGTCGCATTTTATTCATATGCTTGTGCACTTTATTTATGTTAGCCCTTGTTTGTTTGGTTCTTCTTCGAATAGATGCTGAGAGGGGATATATCAAGAAACCTAGGAGCACTACCCAGATCCTTCTCTCGTTTCAACTGAGCTGCCAGGCAAGCACTACCACATGCTTGCATACATACAGTACCTATTGCCTCTATCTTATTCTTGCATCATTGAGTCGCGATTGCATTAAACTGAATCCTAAGTACTGCATAGCCTTTACTTTTAAACCCCACCGAAGCTTGTTCCTCCATCCCATGAGCCATTACTACAGGAGTTGTTTGAGCCATGCGGGTCGTAGAACAGCATGTGTAGGGTATGTGAGTGTCTGATGGATAACGAGGTACCTAAACAACTTAACCTGAGTAGTAATGGGAAAACTAATGAAAGTGGCACCGGTGAGCAATATCTGCTATTTGGTTTTTCATGCTCACTTGTGTCCCGTAGGACCCCGAGTACTTGATTCCTGTTCCTTGAATATTCGCGCTATCCACATCCGGGAGGCTTATGAACCCCCTGAGCCAGAGCTTGATTCATTCTTATTTCTTGGGGCCACAAAGTAGTTTGGGGCTTTATTACTATCCTGTACTTATGCCATGCTTTACTGCTTTATTTACGATTGTGCGAGGAGCACCTGTACTGTTTAGGATCGTGACACGTTTTCGCTGTATCGACAAGCCCAGTCACACTTTCGGGTTCCCAGTCGTTTACAGCCGTCCACACAAACCTTGAGTCCGTCTCGGAGCCGGCCAACTTCGTTGCGGGTAGCTTAATGGGGTGGCCCCCTGAAATATTTCTGAATCCTGTGATTGCTTTGTCGTGAATGCCTCGTTGGGTTTTGATTTGGTTTTTCCGAGGTTGATCGAGTGTGTGTTGCTATTTGTGCACCCCTGCAGGGTAAATCTTTCTGAAAGCCGTGTCCGCGGTTATGGACGACTTGGAGCACAGTTTCTCGATCATAGACAAGTATAACTAAAGTACCGCTTTTAATTGGACTAAGTACCTGACTAGTAAATAGTGCAACACTCATGGAATGGATAATAAAACTGCCAACGGATGGGGGGTTGTTCGTTCGCTTCCTCGTTGGTAAGCGGGGAGGAGGATGGATCTGTTAATATTACCGTTATAACTGTTGTTATTAATTCACGGACATCCGTCTATCTTTGGTTAGGCGGATGGTTAGCGAGTATCTATAGAATTGTTAGGTATTATCTTTTGCTGCAATTGCGTCACCCCAGGTTGTGTCCCCTTTAGAGGCATAAAGACTTGCTGAGTACCCCTAGGGTCTCACACGATAAATTATTTGATTCAGATGAACAGGTAAACTCGCAAGATGGATACTGGGTGGAGGAGACGGACGATGTTGGCAACGATCATTCGGTGTAGAGATTCTGAGAACGGGGATCCGTGAGATCTGTGGGCGGGATGTGTTTATTTATGGGGCATCTTATGCCGATTTGCTTCTTATCCATACTCGGATCTTGTTTTCCGCTTCCGCCTGATACTCTGATGTTTGATGTATGAGGAGATATCCTAAACTATCATATCTATCTAGGATATTTGGATCTTGCCATATGGCGTTGCAATATTTCTATTTCTTTTAGATGGAATGGCTCTGAGGACTGTTGTATGGTGGCTTGCATACATACTCATTTGTGCATGTAGTTGATCCCTTCGCCTGCCGATTACGCCGCTCGTTCTTGTCCCGTTGTTCTGGAAATGGTTAGGACGGCCGAAAGGTCTACCTCTGAGTGGCATTTGGCCCACCGTACTATTTTAACCATTTCCGCTCATCCAGGCTTGTAACTAAGAGCGTAATTCACCGAGGTAGTTACAGGTGTGGAAGCCTTCTAATATTATTCGGATGGTTCGAGTAAGGTACTATTCATGAACTTATTCCTATGTATCATATATGATAAACACATGCTACAACTACCTCATTTATTTTATCGACTTAGCTTCATGAATATGAGGATCACATCCATTAAGCTAAACTTGCTCGGGATGAGCAAGAGTCGAAGGTTGGGGAAGTTTATGAGTGCATATTTGCATCATGTTTTATATTATTATTTTACATTGTAGATGTAGGATCTTGGTATTTTACGGTGCTCACACGCACATTTCATGTCTGTTTTCACCAGGATCAGGACAGATGATGGATACAATGGACACAATTCTTGGAGTAGTTGTACTGAGGATAAAATGAGTCAAAAACAACATAAATCACTTATTTGGGAAATATCAATAATACAAGAATAAAACCCAAAGCGATCAAGGCACACAGACGGTTTAACGACCAACTATACGGTGGGAATAAATTTTCTGGTTGTATATTTCCTGCCGTATAGTTGGCGCCGCCACCGCCTCCTCAAATATTTCACCCCGTGCAACTGGATCGGAGAGACGACATACAGAAAAACCAGAAATCGCCAAAACCTCACCTCCGGAAGGCATCTAGAGGGCGAACTCGTCCACCGGGGATCCATCTTCGCCCTGCGCAGATCCGGGAGGCTAAGGCATTGATCTTCATCATCAATCACTGCATCACCACCATCTTCATCCATCCCATCTACATCTTGTCTAGATCTTGTTGTAATTTCCATACTCGTTATGGATTTATACAAGTACTATTCATCTATGATAGATTCCATTGTTATTCTACGATGTTGATTGCCTCCATGTCTGAGTAGATCATCAGTTCTTGGGGAGATGGAGAAACCCTAGTATGAGATTGAAATAAGATAAAGTTTATTATGATATTCATCGTTGTGACCATGTGTTAGGTTGTCTTCATCTTGATGTTGAGAGAAGTCGGCCTCTCAATATTTGCCTCTCATGGGGACTTGATGGAGGGAACTACTTGTTGGTAGACGAAGGTGTGTTAGCACTTAAAGTGACTATAAAGCTGTTGGCACCCCTTACGTATCAACTTGGGAACCGAGGAAACTCACGGAACAATATCCATGTCATGGGATACGTCCTACGGGATTATGTCCCTTAATAGCACAGTAATTCGATTGATGTCGATTGATGACTATTGTGGTTATGAGGATGATTTTAGCAGTAGTTGCTGCCTATTTGTCCAAATACAGAGTTCCTCCCACACATACATAGTTAAAAATGTTCATGATAATAATCTTTACCTTAGCTCCTTATAATGCTAGTGGTTTATCCGCCACTCCCTGAGAATGCAGTTCCAATCTCTCTTACATACGCGATACTTACTTTCTGTGTTCAGTTGCTTTATTTTACTTATTGTTGCTCTTATACCAAAAAACCCAAAACACCTTTTTACGTAATACTCGCATTTTATCTTGTCACTTAGAACTTTATTTAGCATTTCTATTGTAGTATCTATTTCAAGAGTTATTAGACTTCAGACTCCCGCTCCCTATGAGATCGATATCATATGTCGAAACTAGCTACAAAGGATTTGTGCACTTGTAGTTATCAACCAAGTCCGATCTTCACGAGAGAAGATGTAGCTTCAAAGGCGAACAATCAACACGTTCATCATATCATTCATATGACTCATGCTTTACCTTTTGGTATTCCGTGTCCCGAGACCATGTTTGTACATGCTAGGCTCGTCAAGATTAACCTTAGTATCCGCAAGTGCCAATCTGGCTTGCACCCGTTGTATGCACACGTAGAATCTATAGCACCCGATCATCATGAGATGCTTCGAAGCGATGAGTCTTAGAAACGGTGCCTACTAAGCACGAACACTTTATTACTTGATATTTTAGTGAGAAGGATCATCTTATAATGTTACCATCATGATCTAAGCAATACAAGATGCAAAAAGGATTAACATCACATGCTTCATAATATGTGACATGGTATGGCCTTTCTTCTTGTGCCTTTGATCTCCATCTCCAAAGAACGGACATGATCTCCATCATCACCAGCGTGGCGTCAAGGTCAGTGGCTCCACTTCCTGGTTGTCCATTGATACATTGCAAATGTATCTATAATTTTTGATGTTCCATGCTTAGTTTTATCCACTTTCTTGTGTTTTGTTCCAACTTTGGAGTACTTTTATTATGATTTCTTGGACTAACCTATTAACAAGAGCCACAGTGCCAACTGCCTATTTTCTGCTGTTTTTGGTTCTAGGAAAGTCAGAAAATGAATATTCTCGGAATTGGACGGGACAAAAGCCAAA
The DNA here is from genome assembly GCA_916181665.1 of Avena sativa. NCBI lineage: Eukaryota > Viridiplantae > Streptophyta > Magnoliopsida > Poales > Poaceae > Avena > Avena sativa. Next base: position 695,490,836 of record OV702289.1, read on the forward strand.
GTGCCTATTTTTCTGGAAGGGATCAAGTGCCAGAATACGAGACGGAGAGGGGCCAGGGGCCGGCCACACTACCTGGCCGTGTGGCCAGGCCTGGCCCACGCCAGGGGTGGTCTGGCCGACCCCAGCATCCCCTCGGCCTCTCCTTCCGCCTATAAGTTGCCCTCGGGACGAAAACCCTAAGTACCTGATCAAAAATCCACGAAAGAGTCTGTAGCCGCCGTCATCTCCATCCCTAGATCGGGAGGGATCTGAAGCTCTTCCCGGCACCCTGCCAGAGAGGGAATTCACCCTAGAGGCCTTATTCATCACCATGCAAGCCTCCGGTGTGATGCGTGAGTAGTTCATCCTTGGACTACGGATCCATGTAGTAGCTAGATGGCTGGTTTCTCCTCCTTTGTGCTTTCATGTTTAGATATTGTGAGCTCCGTTCATGATCAAGATCATCTATTTGTAATTCATACATGTTGTGTTTGCAGGGATCCGATGGATATTGAGATGCTATTTCAGATTGATTATTGATTCTATCATGTCTTTGTTATTTGAGATCTTGCATGCTTTCCGTTGTTAGTAGCTATCTTGGCCAAGTAGATGCTAGCAACTCCAAGAGTTAGTATTTATGCTCGATAGTGGGTTCATGCCTCTGGTAATCTGGGGAAGTGACAGAAATCCCTAAGGTACTAGATGTGCTGTTGCTACTAGGGAGAAAACAACGATCCTTTGTTCATAGAACAATTGTATTGTTTACCTTACACGTAGTTCGTAAAGCAATAATCTATTGCTTGCAACTTAATACTGGAGGGGGTTCGGATGATAACCTGAAGGTGGATTATTAGTCATAGATGCAGTTGGATGGCGGTCTATGTATTATGTTGTATTTCCCAATCAAGTCTCAAAGGAGTAAAGATGATTAGTATATGCATGTATTGCTTTCTCGGTGTTTGTCAATTGCCCCGCTGTAATTTGTTCACCCAGCATGTTATTTATCTAAGGAGAGCCACCTCTAGTGAACTATGGATCCCGGTCCTTCTTCTTTACATACAATCTACAACCGTTTACTGCTTTGTGTTTACTTTCTGCAAACTATTACTTCCTTCCATTCGATACGTTTAATCCTTTGTTTTCTGCAAAACACGGTGAGATTGACAACCTCATCGCAAGTTGGGGACAAAGTTCTGTGGTTGTGTTGTGCAGGTCTCCACGTTGCTACTAGCACCGGTAGTGCGCCCTGCCAAAGCTCATCTAGTAACACCTTTGGGGTGTTTCCTTGCTCCTACTAGTTCGATTAAACCTTGGTTTCATAACTGAGGGAAACTTGCTGTTGTGCTCATCATACCTTCCTCTTGGGGTTCCTAATGAGCTCTACGTCGATCGTCGAGCGCATCATCCATCACTAACAGCAACTATTACAACTACTTGGAATAAATCTATTACATGATGAATAAACACGCAGGTGTTAACAAAAATTAAATACAACCATTAGGCTCCTGCCGGTTACCATATTACGATAAGGACCATTGCATACATCAAATATATTCACATTCACATCGTGGCCATATCACATCACATGCCCCTGCAAAAACAAGTTAGACGCCTCTAATTTTCTTTGCATGTTTTACGTGGCTTGGGGCTTTCGTATAAGAACCGATCTTACCTATGAACAAAAACCACAACGCTGATACAAGTGTTGTCAGATGGTAATTGTAAATTGAATCTTAACTATGGTGGGAGAGACAGACACCTGAAAAGCCACTTGTGCAATGCAAGTTGCACGTCAAGCATGGAGCAAGTCTCATGTGCGATGACATGTAAGGTTAGCCCAAGCCGCTTCATCCCACCATCCCACAAGATGCAAAGTACAAGTGAAGACAACAAAAACAAAAGCATCAACACCCACAAAAACATTGTGTTCTACTTGTGCAACAGATCTACGCATAGACATGGCTCTGATACCACTGATGGGTTCGTTGCATGGAAAACAAAAAAATTCTACCGCAAGAACGAACAAAATCAAGATCTAATCTGTGGAAAAGACAAGATCTAATCTATGAGATAAGTGCAACGAGATAGATCTGTAATAACCCTTGTAGATCCAAAGCCTTAATCAAGATCGTATCTCGTGGTTGATGTAGACGATCACTTGCCGATCTCAAGATCGAGTAGATGATCCTTCGGGCACCACGTTCCAGCGGTGCTTTTGCACTCGGTCACAAGTACGAAGTCGATGTAGACGATCCTCTCCCCATTCCAGTGGGTAGCGGAGGTAGTATATCTCCACGGAATCCCAGCAGCACGACGGCGTGGTGGTTGTGGTGGAGGAGAATTCCTGCAGGGCTTCTCCTAAGCCGCAACGGGAGGAAGGAGGGACTGGCGGCTAGGGTTTAGGGTGAAGGGGAAAGGGGAAGGTGCCCCCACCCCTCTTTATATAGAGGGGGTGCGGCCTAGGGTTCCCACCCCTTGCCCCACCTCCTAGGGCCAGCACACAAGGGGAGGGGGGTAGTTTCCTTCCCCCAAGTCTTAACCCCTATAATCTAGGGATTTATGTTTATCTCTTCGTAGAACCTTCTCGAACATTCTGAAACCTTCTAGAAGCTCCAAACAAAACTCCGAAACTTTTCCGAACCCCAGAAAATGACTTGCATTATATGAATCTTATTCCCCGGACCATTTCAGATCTCCTTGTGATGTCCTGGATCCAATCCGAGACTCCGAACAACATTTGGTCTCTAACTCATATTCCATATCTACCTAAACCACATCGAACCTTAAAGTGTGTCACCCTACGGTTTGTCAACTATGCAGACATAATCGAGACACCTCTCCGATCAATAACTAATATCAGGACATGGAGATCCATAATGGCTCCCACATAGTCAATGATGACTTCGTGATCGATGGAACCATTTACATACGACAAAGATTCCCTTTGTCATGCGATACTCTACTTATCCGAGGTTTGATCATTGGTATCTCCATACCTAGTTCTACGTCGTTACTGATAAGTACTCTTTACTCATTATGTTATATGGCATCCCTTGTGACCTAGTCACATGTTTGTGATGGCTCAAAATATATCGAGCTCGTTGGGGAACCCCAAGAGGAAGGTATGATGAGCACAACAGCAAGTTTTCCCTCAGTTATGAAACCAAGGTTATCAAACCAATAGGAGCAAGGAAACACCTCCAAGGTGTTGTTTCCAACTTGGAATCCTGCACAACACAACCACAGAACTTTGCCCCCAACTTACAGTGAGGTTGTCACTCTCACCGGTTTTGCTGAAAACAAAGGATTAAACGTATTGTGTGGAAGATAGTAATTGCTTGCAGAAAATAAATAGAAAATAGTAAAAAGCAAATTGTAGATTGATAGTAAAAGAAAGGACCAGGGTCCATAGTTCACTAGTGGTGATTCTCCTTAAGATAGATGACATGTTGGGTGAACAAATTACAGCGGGGCAATTGACAGACACCGAGAAACCATACATGCATATACTAATCATCTTGACTCCTATGAGATTTTATTGGGCATTACAACATTATACATAGACCGTAATCCAACTGCATCTATGACTAATAATCCACCTTCAGGTTATCATCCGAACCCCCTCCAGTATTAAGTTGCAAGCAACAGATAATTGCATTAAGCATTGCGTGTAAAGTAAATAATACGATTGTTCTATGAACAAAGGATTGTTGTTTTCTCCCTAGTAGCAACAACACATCTAGTACCTTAGAGATTTCTGTCACTTCCCCAGATTACTAGAGGCATGAACCCACTATCGAGCATAAATACTCCCTCTTGGAGTTGCTAGCATCTACTCGGCCAAGATAGCTACTAACAACAGAGAGCATGCAAGATCACAAACAACAAAGACATGATAGAATCAATAATCAATCTGAAATAGCATCTCAATATCCATCGGATCCCCGCAAACACAACATGTAAGATTATAAATAGATGATCTTGATCATGAACGGAGCTCACAAGATCTAAACATGGTAGCACAAAGGAGAAGAACCAACCATCTAGCTACTAGATGGACCCGTAGTCCAGGGATGAACTACTCACGCATCACACCAGAGGCAGGCATGGTGATGAAGAAGGCCTCCAGGGTGAATTCTCCCCTCCGGCAGGGTGCCGGGAAGAGCTTCAGATCCCTCCTGATCTAGGGATGGAGATGACAGTGGGTACAGACTCTTTCGTGGAATTTTGGCCGGGTCCTTAGGTTTCTGTATCGGAGGCTTCTTATAGGCGAAAGGGGAGGCCGAGGGGGTGCCCTAGGCGGTCGCACCACCCCCTGGCACGGGCCTGGTGGTGTGGCCGGCCTCTGGCCCCTCTCCATCTCGTCTTTTGGATCCGTGTCCCCCTCGGTGAATTGACTTTGGCTTTTGTCCTGTCCAATTCTAAGAATATTCATTTTCTGACTTTCCTGGAACCAAAAACAGTAGACAACAGACAACTGGCACTTTGGCATCTTGTTAATAGGTTAGTCCAAGAAAGTGTATAAAAATACTCCAAAGTGTGGACAAAACATAAGAAAGTAGATATAAAACAAGCATGGAACATCAAAAATTATAGATACGTTTGCAACATATCAACATCCCCAAGATTAACTCCTGCTCGTCCTCGAGTAGGTAATTGATAAAAAGAAAGAATAATTTTTGAGGTGACATGCACCATCATAAACTTGATCAAAGTTTTTGTAAAACATTGATAGCTGGGATCATAGTACTTTAACATAGCATGAAAGATATAGTTCTAACAATAAGACCTAACAATTATGTTGTAGCATGAAAAGGTACAAACAAAAGATTCATGAATAATAATGCTTTGCAAGACGTTTGTTTGTTTCACATAAACAAAGCATAATGAGAATGGTATTCAGCTTGTCCCTCATAGAGTAGCAAAACATAAATGCATAGGACACCTTCAAAGTTCATAAGGGTGACTAGATACCAATAGTTTAAGGACAAGCAATATCAAAGTTATGCATCAATCAAAAAGTCTTGGGACAATTCACATTAAACTAAGAATGGCCACTATGCTCTCTTAATAGGTGCATAAAGATAAAAGATGGAGACTCAACATAAAAGTAAAAGAAAGGCCTTCATAGAAGGAAGCAGGGATTCAAGTCTCATAAAGAGCTTCCAAAAATTATGGTACTTATTAGCTTTCATCTCTCATTGCCCCTATCATAAGCATCTTGAAGTGATTAAGGTTAAAGTGAAAAAACTATGGAGTATATGCTTGACAAAGTATAAGTTGGCAATCTCATGTCCCTTGAATACGAGGGCCGCTCCTCATGCTACTCAAGTTTAGTTACCGGTAAGTTCATGTCATAGTAATTACATGTGTATCATAGAGAACCGCCAATGGGGTACCCCTTGCCCGATGATACGGAAGAATCCCCATATCAAAATGATAAGGCAAGCAGACAATAAGCATCTCAGCAATCTTCTTATTTACCATGGGAAAATGGTGCTTTTTTTATCTCTTTCCTCTTTTCTCATCTTTTCTTGTTCTTTTTCTCAATCTATATCTCTTTTTTTCAGAAGAATAATGCTTCATAGATTTCTCATTATGGTTACACTGCAGGTTTCCACCATGATTAGGCATGGATTAGACCAGCGGCCCAGGCGTTTCTCTAACACACATACATAACTCCATGGACTTACAAGCTCCCCTTTCATTTCACACCGACGACATCCATAGACAAAAGAGCATGACATCAACTGGGTACAATGTACAAGTGCAATGTTGAAAGCGTTCCCCATGACAGCATGGTTCTGCTAATCCCCAACATATAAGTGCAAGCATATACAACATAGATGACACAATGGTTCAAGTTTATTAGGGGCAAGAAAAGTAAAGTGTGCCATCAAGTTCGTGAGAGATTTAGTCACTAATTTTCACATAACAAGTTTAATTCGGAAGGTAGATAAAAACATGAATATACTTGGAATAGCAAATGCTAATAGGTAGGTATGGTGGACTCTTTGGAATAACTTGGTTTTATTTGGAGTTGGATGCATGAGTGGAACACATACTTGGTTATGGAGGCTAGCAAAAGACTGGGAGCGACCAACTAAGAGAGCAATAATGGCCATAATCATGCAAAGCAACAAAATATTATTAATTAAAGCATAAAGTGATATTACAAGTCGTAAACTAAAGGATCATAGAGACTATGGTGACTTGGTATAGTCTTAACATGGTGTGAGCATGCGCCAAGTCAACCCAAATAAAGCATCAAAGGAGAATACCACAATACTATGCTTTAATATGCTAAAACAATGCATGATTCTTTCAAGGCACATTAAGCAATCTCAATTGTTTATAACATGTCATGCTACATCAAAAATCACTAAGCATAAAGCCAAAACAATACCAAGCATGACATGACAAAGCATAGGGCACAGTCAGAAACAAGATTCTTTTTACCACTTAAGCATGCACTTTTCCTACTCTTTTCCAATCCAAACCAATCTTATTTGAAAACTATTGCATGAATGATGGGGTCCAGCCAATTTATTCAAGCAAACTAAGAAAACTAAGCAAACGAAAACCAAAAACAGAAATGAAGATGCTCCAAGAACAACACAACTGTGCATGAAACAATAAAAATGAAGTGTTTGGAAGAAACCTGAGATTTTTATTGATGAAGAAGGGGATGCCTTGGGCATCCCCAAGCTTTGAAGCTTGTACTTCTTGGATATTTCTTGGGGTCACATCCCCAAGGTTGAGCTTTTGTCCATTCTTCATCTCATTACATCATTCTTCCCTTACACCTGAAATTTTCCTTCATACAAAACTTCACACAATCTTCATTAGCAACATTAGTGTACTCAAGATAATAAGTCTTTTGGTTCAGTTCCAACACAAGTAAAACTTACATTAAAACAAGCTACTGTAGCAATTCCCTCAAAAAGCTCAATTTCCCCAAAAAGAACCCAAAAAGGAATCAACAAGAAGCAAATGCAAATAATGGCAGAAATCTGTCAAAACAGACCAGCGGGTAGAAACCGATTTTTTCTAAGACCTTCTGTTGCTCAAATCGAAAAGTGTTGAACTAACTAAAAGTTGGATAACTACCTGGGGCAGAAGCACAAAAAATTACAGCTCAAACCGACATACAAAGATTTTTCACTAATTTTTACAGCGAAGCACAAAAATCTGTTTCGGGACAACAACTTTCCCAAGCATTACTTCTCTCTCATTAGAGGTTACTCTTGTCACAAAAAGCAAATAAAAAGGATAAGTGCTTACTGAAGATGATGAGATCGTTGGGGAACCCCAAGAGGAAGGTATGATGAGTATAGCAACAAGTTTTCCCTCAGTTATGAAACCAAGGTTATCGAACCAGTAGGAGCAAGGAAACACCTCCAAGGTGTTGTTTCCAACTTGGAATCCTGCACAACACAATCACAAAACTTTGCCCCCAACTCAGTGAGGTTGTGCTGAAAACAAAGGATTAAATGTATTGTGTGGAATATAGTAATAGCTTTGCAGAAAGTAAACACAAAATAGTAAATAGATTGTAGATTAATGGTAAAAGAAAGGACCAGGGTCCATAGTTCAGTAGAGGTGATTCTCCTTAAGATAGATGACATGTTGGGTGAACAAATTACAGCAGGGAAATTGACAAACATCGATAAAGCACACATGCATATACTAATCATCTTGACTCCTATGAGATTTTATTAGGCATTACAACATTATACATAGACCGTAATCCAACTGCATCTATAACTAATAATCCACCTTCAGGTTATCATCCAAACCCCCTCTAGTATTAAGTTGCAAGCAATAGATAATTGCATTAAGCATTGTGTGTAAAGTAAACAATACGATTGTTCTATGAACAAAGGATTGTTGTTTTATCCCTAGTAGCAACAACACATATAGTACCTTAGAGATTTCTGTCACTTCCCCAGATTACTAGAGGCATGAACCCACTATCCAGCATAAATACTCCCTCTTGGAGTTGCTAGCATCTACTCGGCCAAGATAGCTACTAACAACGGAGAGCATGCAAGATCACAAATAACAAAGACATGATAGAATCAATAATCAATCTGAAATAGCATCTCAATATCCATCGAATCCCCGCAAACATAACATGTATGATTACAAATAGATGGTCTTTATCATGAACGAAGCTCACAAGATCTAGACATGGTAGCACAAAGGAGAAGAACTAACAATCTAGCTACTACATGGACCCATAGTCTAGGGATGAACTACTCACGCATCACACTAGAGGCAGGCATGGTGATGAAGAAGGCCTCCAGGGTGAATTCTCCCCTCCGACAGGGTGCCAGAAGAGCTTCAGATCCCTCCCGATCTAGGGATGGAGATGACGGCTGCTACAGACTCTTTCGTGGAATTTTGATCGGGTACTTAGCGTTTATGTATCAGAGGCTTCTTATAGGCAAAAAGTGAGACCGAGGGGGTGCCCTAGGCGGCCGCTCCACCCCCTGGCGCGGGCCAGGCCTGGCCGCGTGGCCAGGTGGTGTGGCCGGCCTCTAGTCCCTCTCCGTCTCGTCTTATGGCTCTATGTCCCCCTCGGTAAAGTATTGACTTTGGCTTTTGTCCCGTCCAATTCCAGGAATATTCATTTTCTGACTTTTCTGGAACAAAAATAGCAGAAACAGGCAGCTGGCACTGTGGCATCTTGTTAATAGGTTAGTCCAAGAAAGTGTGTAAAAATACACCAAAGTGTGGACAAAACATAAGAACGTAGATATAAAACAAGCATGGAACATCAAAAATTATAGATATGTTAGCAACGTATCAATAAAGGAGAGGTTATTACTGAAGCAATAACTTCCAAGACTCAACTAAAACTTTTCGGTTATCTCCCAATAAGTACTTTTCTTTAACGCCTTTAAGTTAGGCATAAGAAGCATGAAAAGAATCAAGTATTCTCAAACAAAGAAGCATTAAAACCAGATTTCTTGCCCTTACCTCTCTTACTTTTATTCTTATACTTGGGGAACGTATTATTGTTCGGTGGGGAAGCAAAGTGTATGATGCCCTTTTCCACATCTATTGTTGCTCCAAGTAGTTTAAGTAGGGATCTTCCAAGTGTGATTTGTCCTTTTCCTACACATTCAATAACAAGATAATCAGTAGACACCACTTTCCCTAGAATCTTTGTAAACACTCCTTCAACTATTCCAATGGGTAATATTGTGGCATTATTAGCAAGAGATATTGCTTCTCCCCCTTCAGAAAGTGATGATCCACAAGTATAGGGGGTGTATCACAGTATTTTCGAGGGAAGTGAAACCCAATTTATTATTTCGACACAAGGGGAGCCAAAGAATATTTATCAGCTTTAACAACTGAGTTGTCAATTCAGCTGCACCTGGAAACAAATCTTGCTCACAGTAGTTTATCAGTAGCAACAGTTTTGTAGTAGGAATAGTAAAGTAGCAGCAGTAGTAAAGCAAAGACAATAGTAACAAAAGCAGTAAACAGTGGGATTCGAGTGCGGTAGGCATAGGGATGGATAGACGGGCGTTGCATGGACAAGACAATTCACATAGCAATCAGAACATAGGGCAATTGCAGATAAATAAGATAAAGCATCCAAGTACTAGACAATCCTAGGCATGTGTTCCATATTAGTCATACGTGCTCGCAATGAGAACTTGCACAACATCTTTTGTCCTGCCAGCCCGTTTGAAGCGGGGCCTCTAGGGAACTACTGGCAATTAAGGTGCTCCTTTTAATAGAGCACCGGAGCAAAGCATTAACACTCCGTGAACACATGTGATCCTCACATCAAAGCCATTCCCTTCCGGTTATCCCGATTTCTATCACTTCGGGGCCATAGGTTCTGGACAACAACGTGTGTATACAACTTGCAGATAAGACCAAAAACAATACTATCATAATGAATCAATAACATGTTCAGATCTGAAATCATGGCACTCGGGCCCTAGTGACAAGCATTAAGCATAACAAGTTGCAACAAAGTCATAAAGCACTAATAAAAGATACTAGGCACCATGCCCTAACAATCTGATGACATTACATGAACGATCTCATCCAATCCCTACCATCCCCATGGCCTATAGCGGGGGATTACTCACTCATAGATGGGGGAAACATGGATGGTCGATGAAGAAGCGATGGTGATGATCATGGCGATGATCTCCTCCAATTCCCCATCCCGGCAGTGTGCCAGAACGGAGTTTCTGGTGCTATTTCGTGGAATCTGGTGGTGGTGGCGGAGTGGAACTCCTTCTGGAAAAACGTCGAACCCCCCAGAGTTTTTAGGTCAGAAGGCTTCTTATAGGCGAAGAGGGAGACCGAGGGGGTGCTTGGGGCCACCACACCATGCCCTGGCGCGGCCAGGCCCAGCCCGCGCCTGGGGGTGTGTGTGTGGCCAGCCCCTGGCCCTCCTCCGTCTCGTATTCTGGCTCCTGGAGTCTTCTGGAAAAATAGGCACTTTGGCTTTTGTCTCGTCCAATTCCGAGAATATTCATTTTCTGACTTTCCTGGAAACCAAAAACAGCAGAAAACAGGCAGCTGGCACTGTGGCTCTTGTTAATAGGTTAGTCCAAGAAATCATATGAAAAGTACTCCAAAGTGTGGACAAAACACAAGAAAGCAGATAAAACCAAGCATGGAGCATCAAAAATTATAGATACATTTGCAATGTATCAACATCCCCAAGCTTAACTCCTGCTCGTCCTCGAGTAGGTAAGTGATAAAAAGAAAGAATAATTTTTGAGGTGACATGCACCATCATAAACTTGATCAAAGTACTTGTAAAACATTGAAAGTTGGGATCATAGTACTTCAATCATAACATGAAAGACAAAGTTCTAACAATAGGACAAAGAAACTATGATGCAACATGAAAAGGCACAAACAAAAGATTCATGAATAACAATGCTTTGCAAGACGTTTGTTTGTTTCACATAAAGAAAACATAGCATAGTGGCATTCAGCTTTTCCCTCATAGAGTAGCAAATATAAATGCAAAGGACACCTTCAAAGTTTACAAGAGTGACTAGATACAAATAGTTTAAAACAAGCAATATCAAGGTATGCATCAATCAATAAGTCTTGGGACAATGCACATAGAACTAAGAATGGCCACTATGCTCTCAAGAAAGTGCTCATAGAATGTGTGAAGACTCAACAAGAAAATGAACAGGTTTTGAAAAGTTTGAAAGGCTTCCAAATGCTGAAAGTATGGTACTCATTAGCTTTGAGCTCTCATAGCCCCTATCATAAGCATCTTTAATGTGGTTAAGGTGAAAGTGAGGTCCAATCTGAGTTATATGCTTGACAGACTATAAACTGAAAATCCCAAGTCCCTTGAGTATGAGGGCAGCTCCTCATGCTACTCAACTTTAGTTCCGGTAAGTTCTTGTCATCGTAAGTATGTGCTTATCATAGAGAACCGCCAACGGGGTACCCCTTGCCCGATGATACGGAAGAATCCCCATATCAAAATGACAAGGCAAGCAGACAATGAGTATCTCAACAATCTTCTTATTTACCATGGGAAAATGGTGCTTTTTTCTCTCTTTCCTCTTTTCATAAATCTCTTTTTTTCTTTTTCTCAATAGCTATGTCTCTTTTTTTATAAGAAGAATGCTTCATAGATATCATTATGGTTACGCTGCAGGTTTCCACCATGTCAGCATGGATTAGACCAGGGTCCCAGGCGTTTCTCTAACACACATACATAACTCCATGGACTTACAAGCTCCCCTTTTATTTCACACCGACGACATCCGCAAACAAAAGAGCAAGGTATCAACTGGGTATATATTTACAAGTGTTGAAAGCGTTCCCCGTGACAGCATGGTTTTGCTAATCCCCAACCTATAATTTGCAAGCATATAACTTTCATGGAGAATCACAATGGTTCAGGTTTATTAAGTGTAGGAAATAAAGTGTGCCATCAAGTTCATGAGAGCTTTACTAACTAACTTTCTCATAACAAGCAAACATTTTATTCGGAAGAAAACAAGGCATATTGAATATGCACGGAAGTAGCAAATGATGCTAATAGGTAGGTATGGTGGACACTTTGGCAATATTTGGTTTAAGGGAGTTGGAAACATGAGTAAAACACTCAGTGTAAGTGAAGACTAGCAATAGTAAGGAAGCGACAAACGAGAGAGCAATAATGGCCATAATCATGCAGAGCGACAAAACATCATTGATCAAAGAATAAAGTGATACTACAAGTTGAAAACTAAAGGATCATAAAGGCTTATGGTGACTTGAGATAGTCATAACATGGTGTGAGCATGTGCCAAGTAAACCCAAATAAAGCATCAAAGGAGAATACCACTAAACTATGCTTTAATATGCTAAAACAACGCATGATTCATCCAAGGCACATTAAGCAATCTCAATTGTTTATAACAAGTAATGCTACATCAAAGAATACTAAGCATAAAGTCAAAACAATATCAAGCGTGGCATAACAAAGCATAGGCCATAGTCAAAAACGAGCTCTTTTTACCACATAAGCATGAGCTTTCCTACTCTTTTCCAAACCAAACCAAACTATTTGAACACCAATGTATGAAAGAGGAGATCCAACCAATTTATTAAGCAAACTAATAAAACCAAACAAACTAAAAACGAAAATGAAAAAGAAGACGCTCCAAGAACAACACAACTGTGCATGAAACAATAAAAATGAAGTGTTTGGAAGAAACCTGAGATTTTTATTGATAAAGAAGGGGATGCCTTGGGCATCCCCAAGCTTTGACGCTTGTACTTCTTGGATATTTCTTAGGGTGACACGTGGGGCATCCCCAAGCTTGAGCTTTAATCCATCCTTCATCTCATTACTCATTCCTTCCATACACCTAATTTTTTTCCTTCATACAAAACTTCACACAATCTTTATTGGCAACATTAGTGCACTCAAGATAATAGGTCTTAAGGTTCATTTCTAACAACAAATAAACTTCCATTAGAACACTATCTACTGTAGCACTTCCCTCAAAAAGCTTAATTCCCCAAAAGAACTCAAAAAAGGAACCAACAAGAAGCAAATGCAGAAAATGGCAGAAATCTGTCAAAACAGACCAGCAGGTAAATACGAATTTGTTCGAAGACCTTCTGTTGCTCAAATAAAAAAGTGTTGAACTAACGAAAGTTAGATAACAACCTGGGGCAGAAGCACAAAAATTCACGCCTCAAAAATACATTCAGATATTTTACACGAATTTTTACGGTGAAGCACAAAAATCTGTTTCGGGACAACAACTTTCCCAATCATTACTTCTCTCTCATTAGAGGTTACTCTTGGCATAAAAAGCAAATAAAAAGGATAAGGAGCGGTTATTACTGAAGTAATAACTTCCAAGACTCATCTAAAACTTTTGGGTTATCTCCCAATAAGTACTTTTCTTTAACGCCTTTAAGTTAGGCATAAGCAAAAACTAAAACGGATAGAATAGAAGTAAGCGGAGATAATCATGGTGAAAACATTGTTTTGTTCAATGAAATCCTTTTGTTAACAAGGTTGATCAGGTCTTGCTACCAAAACAATTTCATATGAGACAAAACTTTGTATTCCACTAATGATTATGTTACCTCAACCTTGATATCAATGGTCCCAATCATAATAGTTTCAAAATTTTCTCTTGGTATGGGACAATATATTTCTCCAATTTGAATGCCCTCAACATGTTCAATTGAATTCAAAACCATAAGTCCCATCAATCTTCTTGTGGAAATAGAAGTATGTTCCTTGTAATTAACATTAAAGGTCACCTTCCCTTGATTACAATTAATAACAACTCCTGCAGTGTTTAAGAAAAGGTCTCCCAAGAATAATAGACATATTATCATCTTCAGGCATAATAGTTTGAGAGGATGCTCTCATAAGAAATAAGAGTCGAAGTAAAAGAGAGCATCAAGAAGCAAATTCAAAACACATTTAAGTCTAACCCACTTCCTATGCATAGGAATCATGTATGCAAATAAATTCGCAAAGAACAAAGTGACAGGCATAGGAAGATAAAACAAGAGTAACTTCAAAACTTTCAGCACATAGAGAGGTGTTTCAATACCATGAAAACTTCTACAACCATATTTTCCTCTCTCATAATAATTTTCAGTAACCTCATGAATAAACTCAACAATATAACTATCACATAAATCATGCTTTTCATGATCTACAAGCACTAGAGATTTATCATAAACATCTTCTTCAGAATCCTCAGGAACATAACATTCATCCTCCTTTAGTAAGCATGGAGGACAATCAAATAAAGTAAGGGATAAAGAGTTACTCTCATTAGAATGTAGGCATGGGTAGCTAATCCATTCTTCCTCCTTTTGTTCATCACTCTCCTCCTCTTTTTCATCTAATGAGATTTCAGGTTCATCAATTTCTTCTTCCATAGGATCCTGCAAGGCATTCGTCTCTTCCATTTGTGGAAAGCATCTATTAAAATATTCAAGAATATAGCCATTTTCATCCTTGTAATTATCAAAGCAAAATTTAAGTATACCATAAACCTCATATTTGTAAGGTGAATCATCAATATTTTCAAGCAAATTAGCAAGTTCAAAAGCACCTTTCCAAGGAATAAATTCTTCAATTTGTTTCGCATCATAAAAGTCATAAATTCCTTTAGCATAGGAAGATATGGTATCATTATCATTATACTCACATTGAAAAGGGAGGTGTTTACACCTCTTTCTACAACAAGATTCATCACAGCAATAAGTAACATTATAAGTAGAGCACACATTTCTAGCAATGGTATACAATCTATCAATTTGTTCCCATAAGTGTTTTCCTTTTTGTGACAAGCGGTGTTCCTTATAATAATATTTTTGATCTTCTATGAACCCACCTTGCCAATAAGCTTTAGTTTCAAAGAAACCAACCATTGACAACAAGCATGCTAAGGCAAGACAATAACATACCAACAAAAATAACAACTAGAGTAGGAACTACTTTTTTTGTATTTTTGATAAAGAAACAAGCAAACAAGGAGAAAATAAACTTAGCTTGAACACTAGTGATTCCAAGTGGACTTGATAAATAAAGCTATGCTCCCCAGCAACGGCGCTAGAAAATAGTCTTGATGACCCACAAGTATAGATACATTTGCAATGTATCAAAAAGACCCCAAAAATTCAAAGATTCATAGATATCTTTAGCCATAAGACAGAATTCGAACATGATATCACAGTGGGCATGAAAAGTTTTATTATTATAACAATTTTTACTGTAGGAAGCCATTTTGAGGGTTTAGAATTTATTGGAACATAATCATGATGATCTCTAAGCACGTTATAGCATTCTTTTAAACTAGCAGTGCGGGTCTCAAGAGTGTTCAATCTAGCAAATATGTTTATAAAGGAAGAATCAGATTTGGTAGGCAAGTTATATGTTAATACCAACTTCTTTATGGCATTAAAAGATTCATCCTCATTGCATTGGAGTAAATCTCCTCCCACTACAGCATCCAAAGCATATCTATATCAAAGAGCAGTTCCAAAGTAAAAACTGCTAAGAAACAAGCTTTGAGTCATTTTAGGTTTAGTTTTTTCATGCAAATCAGAGATTCTAGACCAAGCTTCTTTGAAACTCTCTTCAATTCCTTGTTTGAAAGTAAAAATCATTTTCTCAAGTGACATACTGATTGGAGCAATGCTAGACATAATGAAAACTTAAGGTAGGAAATAATAATATTTTTTTTGTGTTTTTAATAAAGAAAGCAAACTAGTGCAACTATTTTTTGTGTGTTTTTGATAAAGAAACAAGCAAACAAAGCAGAAATAAACTAACCAAAACAAATAAAACAAAGTAAAGAGATTGGTTATGAGGGACTCCCCTTGTGAAGATGTCCTTGACTCCTCGGCAATGGCGCTAGAAAAATAGCTTGTGGCTCAAAATATATCGAGCTCGTTGGGGAACCCCAAGAGGAAGGTATGATGAGCACAGCAACAAGTTTTCCCTCAGTTATGAAACCAAGGTTATCGAACCAGTTGGAGCAAGGAAACACCTCCAAGGTGTTGTTTCCAACTTGGAATCTCGCACAACACAACCACATAACTTTTCCCCCAACTTACAATGAGGTTGTCAATGTCACCGGTTTTGCTGAAAACAAAGGATTAAACGTATTGTGTGGAAGATAGTAATTGCTTGCAGAAAGTAAACAGAAAACAGTAAAAAGCAGATTGTAGATTAATAGTAAAAGAAAGGACCGGGGTCCATAGTTCACTAGTGGTGATTCTCCTTAAGATAGATGACATGTTGGGTAAACAAATTACAGCGGGGCAATTGACAGACACTGAGAAAGCATACATGCATATACTAATCATCTTGACTCCTATGAGATTTGATTGGGCATTACAATATTATACATAGACTGTAATCCAACTGCATCTATGACTAATAATCCACCTTCAGGTTATCATCTGAACCCCTTCCAGTGTTAAGTCGCAAGCAACAGATAATTGCATTAAGCATTGCATGTAAAGTAAGCAATACTATTGAGGATTGCTGTTTTCTCCCTAGTAGCAACAACACATCTAGTACCTTAGAGATTTCTGTCACTTCCCCAGATTCCTAGAGGCATGAACCCACTATCGAGCATAAATACTCCCTCTTGGAGTTGCTAGCATCTACTCGGCCAAGATACCTACTAACAACGGAGAGCATGCAAGATCACAAATAACAAAGACATGATAGAATCAATAATCAATCTGAAATAGCATCTCAATATCCATCGGATTCCCGCAAACACAACATGTAAGATTACAAATAGATGATATTGATCATGAACGGAGCTCACAAGATCTAAACATGGTAGCACAAAGGAGAAGAACCAACCATCTAGCTACAACATGGACCTGTAGTCCAGGGATGAACTACTCACGCATCACACTAGAGGCAGGCATGGTGATGAAGAAGGCCTCCAGGGTGAATTCTCCCCTCTAGCAGGGTCCTGGGAAGAGATTCATACCCCTCCCGATCTAGGGATGGAGATGACGGTGCTACAGACTCTTTCGTGGAATTTTGATCGGGTCCTTAGGGTTTCTGTATCGGAGGCTTCTTATAGGTGAAAGGGGAGGCCGAGGGGGTGCCCTAGGCGGCCGCACCACCCCCTGATGCGGGCCAGGCCTGGCCGTGCGGCCAGGTGGTGTGGCCAGCCTCTGGCTCCTCTCCGTCTTTTCTTCTGGCTCCGTGTCCCCCTCGGTGAAATATTGACTTTGGATTTTGTCCCGTCCAATTCCGAGAATATTCATTTTCTGACTTTCCTAGAACCCAAAAGGCAGAAAACAGGCAGCTGGCACTGTGACATCTTGTTAATAGGTTAGTCCAAGAAAGTGTATAAAAATACTCCAAAGTGTGGACAAAACATAAGAAAGTAGATATAAAACAAGCATGGAACATCAAAAATTATAGATACGTTTGCAATGTATGAGTTTTCAAGATAATTGGATGATATTCCACCGAGAGGGCCTAGGGCATATCTATCCATCATATAAATGGACAAATCCCATTCTTGATCCATGTGCTTCAACACATACTTTCAGAATACCTAATGCCACCTTTATAACCACCCAGTTACAAAGCGGCGTTTGATGTCATCAAAGCACTCATCTGGTGATGGTGATTAACACGATCTCATGGTCAAAGGATTAGGTTACTATGTATTTGAAAGCTTGTAGTAAAACGAACTTAATGACTTGATCTTATGCTTACTATGGGTGTATGTCCATGACATCAGTCTCCTAATGATATGATCTTTTGTTATTAATAACATCCAATGTCCATGATTAGTAAACCATGATCATCTATTAATCAACAAGCTAGTCTTAACAAGAGGCTTACTAGGGACTCTTTTATGTTTACAAAACACACACGTATTAGTGTTTCCTATTAATACAATTATAGCATGGGATGTAAACATTTATCATAAACACAAAGATATAATAATAACCACTTTATTATTGCCTCTCGGGAATATCTCGAACAAACACAACACAACAAGAACACTTGTTTGTGGTGGGCATAGCGACACTTAACTTGTATGAGGTAAGATAGCCCACCCGGGCTACCAAACACACCCTTAATATCTCGAAGAATCGGTGATTCTGCGATCCACCATGACTTGGTACCACGGTGATGATGCCTGAGCCAATGCATGGGGTCCCAACCTACGTGATATGGCACCATGGTTCTAGGTGTGCCATCTTCGGGCTGGTTGGGCCCACCCGGTACCTATTACCTCATCAACTTGTATTTACAAGCTCTTTTATTTTCTACATTTATTTCATCTGAAAAACAAAAATACTTTTACTTCTTGCCATTATCATTGCATTCAGTTTTAGCTATGCATATAGATTAGTTTGTTTTCATTGTTTGCATCATTAGCTAGCTTATTTTTTTTTTATTTACCTTTTGTTTTTTATTCTAATACCAACCCTCATGCCCGATAACTCCACGATGAAGTTTGGAACACAAGACAAGTTATCTCATTTTGTATGTTAGTAGAAGAGGAGACGTAAAGGATTCTACTATTTCTCCAATAATTTGATGTTAAACTCCGAGTTACCCTTGTGGGGAAAACATCATTGCTAATCACTTGGTGCTTGGAGTCCCAACAAATTGGTATCCACATGATTTGGTGTCATTATGTATTGCGCATGGTACAATGCCCACACCTTATCTTACATTAGGTTACACGGGCCAAAGTAGTTTCCGGTGCGACTGTTCGGCACCATGAAAGTTTCTATCTTGGCGAGTGTGTTTGGAGGGCCAGAAAATGTGGAGATGAGAAGAAAGGAGAGTGAGAGCGGTGGTTGGCAAGAACGATGTGTGTTAGGGCTATTTAATGCCAGAGGCGGTGGAGCGTATTAATGCCACCGTGTGAATCCCGACATGCACACGCCGCAGCGTGACACCTTCGTGTATCCTCCAAGAGAAACGGCTCCATCATTAGATAAAGCTAGGTTGTTGTCGATAATAAATTAGGTTGATCAATTGTTGTGTTAATGATAGGGCTGACATGTGGGGATCCATGTCGATAGCAGCTTGTGTCTGACGTGTCCGTGATGACTGCAAGTGCACGTATTGTTTGTAGCTAGTTTTGAAATAAAGATATCGATCCCACAGGGTGTAGTAGGCGAAAGACTAAAATGCTTTTAACTAAAACTAAACCAAGTACTTAAGAAATAAGTTTAAGATGCAAGAAAAGTAGAGTTGTTTTTGGGTTTTTGGTTGAACGAGGTAATATAAAGTAAAGTAAAACTTAATGCAGAAAGTAAGAATCACATGTGTAATAGAACTTTGGAACTGCAATAGGGAAAAGGCGTCCTCGGGGAGTGGTGGATACACCGCTAGCAATTTAGACCAAGGAAACAATATTATTATAACAAATACTATCATAATATGTATGTATGTGGGAGGTGTTGGGTCCGCAACATAGAGAACAAAAGTTTTCCTAAGGTGTGAACTACACGCCAGGATCTATCTACTAGGTACAAAGCAACGGGTGGACATACATCCAACGAGAACTTACCCTCATAGACAACGAGCTTTGTTAACGAATAGGAACTCGTGGTTGATGTAGTCGTACACTTGCCGATCTCAAGATCATGAGGAAGTCCGAGCGCCGCAACTCAGCAGCGCATCCGCACTCGCACACACGTTCAAGCCACTGGACAACCTCCACCTCCTCGCTCCAGCGATCCAGCGGAAGCAGCAACTCCTTCCAGACGAAATGCCACCGGGAACATGTATCTCGCTAATCCGAGACCATGGGGGGATAATTCTAGAGGGAGAGAGAGATCCTTCACAAGGAGGTGTGTGGATGAAGGAGGGAATGGGTGGCCTTTTATAGGAGGAGGGGGTGCCCCCTCTCTCCATGGCCGGCGCATGGGGGGGGGAGACCCCTCACATCCCCCATTCATGTGGTGGTAACCCCTCCACATTAAAATGCCTCTTCACATTCCCTTTTAAAGTCTCCACTTTAAATGCATTAAATTTCTCCAAATTTAATGCTCTCTCATTTAATAAAACTCTTTTTATTAAATTTATTCAGAATTTTGTTAATTACTTTAATTAACAAACATTCACATATATCCACTTGCAATATTTCAATATCACATGCAGAACCACCTTCTGCAATTTCACCCGAAACAATTTCCGGTCTCTATTGAAACAATTCATGTGCTTTGCAATTCTTTCGTCTAAAACATATGTGCTCCAAAATGGTGTCCGGTAACTCTTAAGTGTGCCATCCTACGGTTCGTGAATAATGCAGACATGATCGAGACCCTTCTCCGATCAATAATCAGCAGCGGGACCTGGAGATCCGTACTGACTCCTACACATTCAACGATGACTCCTGTGATCGTGAGAACCTTAACGCTTGTAACTAAATCCCTTTGTCTCTCGATATATTACATGTCCGAGATTCGATCATCGGTATCTCCATACCTAGTTTGATCTCGTTACCGACATGCACTCTTTTCTTGTTCCCGTGATATAACATTCTAGTGATCACATCACTTGCTTGCAAGCTATCCTAATGGGATATCACCGAGAGGGCCCAGAGTATATCTATTCGTCATCTAGATTGACAAATTCCACTCTTGATCCATGAGCCTCAACATAACACCTTCGTAGTACTGAACCCATCTTTATAGTCACCCTGTTACGGTGTGACGTTTGATGTTATCAAGATACTCTTCCGGTGTTAGCAATTAACATGATATCATGGTCTAAGGATAAATATTACTTCGTATGATGTTATAGCAATATAAACATAATGACTTGATCGTAATGCTATACTTCGGATGAATGTTCATCACATCATTCCACCAATGGCGTGACCTTGTTATTAACAACATCCAATGTCCATGATCAGGAAACCTTGATCATCCTGTTAATCAACAAGCTAGTCTATAAGAGAGGCATGACTAGGAATCCTTTTTTGTATTGATGTTTCCGAATCAATACATTTCTAGCATGTAAAATAAACATCTATCATATATAAGGAATATATAATAACAACTTTATTATTGCCTCTCAGGGCATATTTCCTTTAGTCTCCCACTTGCACTAGAGACAATAATCTAGTTCACATAGTGATAAATCTAACACCCATGGAGTTCTGGTGTTGATCATGTTTTGCCCTAGGGAGAACTTTAGTCAACAGATCTGCTACATTCAGGTCCGTGTGTACTTTACAAATCTTTATATCTCCATCCTTGACATGCTCGCGGATAGAGTGAAACCGGCGCTTAATGTGTTTGGAATTCTTGTGAGACCTTGGTTCCTTTGCGTTGGCTATGGCTCCATTGTTGTCACAATAGATCACCATCGGGTCCAACGCACTGGGAACCACACCCAGTTCTGTAATGAACACTTTCATCCAAACTGCCTCCTGCGCCGCTTCTGAAGCAGCAACATATTCCGCCTCCGTTGTTGATCCAGCCACCACAGGTTGTTTGGAACTCCTCCAACTAACTGCTGCTCCGTTCAAGAGAAATACGTATCCGGATTGAGACTTAGAGTCATCTGGATCGATGTCAAAGATAGCATCAACATAACACTTAGCAACTAGCTCTTCTTGACCTCCGTATATGAGAAACATATCCTTAGTTCTTCTCAAGTACTTGAGGATGTTCTTTGCCGCTATCCAGTGTTCCGAACCTGGATCAGATTGGTACCTACTAGTCAAACTAATAGCATGTGCCACATCCGGTCTTGTACATAGCATGGCATACATAATAGAGCCTATGGCCGAGGCATAGGGGATCTTATCCATCATCTCTCTTTCTTCCGCCGTAGCCGGACTTTGAGTCTTACTCAATGTCTTGCCTTGCAACATAGGTAAGAACCCCTTCTTACTTTCGTCCATATTAAACTTCTTTAATATCTTATCAAGGTATGTACTCTGCGATAGCCCAATTAGGCGCCTTTATCTATCTCTATAGATTTTAATGCCTAATATATATGACGCTTCACCAAGGTCTTTCATCGAAAATTTGCTGTTTAGATAACTTTTAGCACTGTTTAAAAGATCTATATCATTTCCAATCAATAATATGTCATCCACATATAATATCAGAAATGCCACATTGCTCCCACTCACTTTCTTGTAAATACAAGCCTCTCCATAAGTTTAGACAAATCCAAACTCTTTGATCACCTCATCAAAGCGGAGATTCCAACTTCGTGATGCTTGCTTCAGTCCATAGATGGATCGCTGAAGTTTGCACACCTTATTAGCATCCTTAGGATTGACAAAACCCTTAGATTGTATCATATACAACTCTTCTTCAATCTTACCATTGAGGAACACAGTTTTGACATCCATCTGCCATATTTCATAATCGAAATATGCAGCAATTGCTAACATAATCCTAACCGATTTAAGCATCGCTACGGGAGAGAATGTCTCATCGTAGTCAACTCCTTGAATTTGTCAAAACTCCTTTGTGACAAGTCGAGCCTTATAGATGGTCATGTTACCATCAGCATCAGTTTTCCTTTTGAAAATCCATTTATTCTCAACGGCCTTTCGGTCGTGAGGTAAGTCCACCAAGTTCCAAACTTGGTTCTCGTACATGGATTCCATCTCGGATTTCATGGTTTCTAACCATTTGTTGGAATCCGGGCTCATCATCGCTTCTTCATACGTCGCAGGGTCATCCATTTCATCAACCATGAAATTCACAACAAGAATGCCATACAATTCAGGAGCTGCACGTGTCCTGCTTGACCTGCAAAGTTCGATAGTGTCCTCTTTCGGAGTTTCATGATCATTATCATTAGCTCTCTCTTCATCAAGTGAAGTCAACTCCGAAACAACTTCCGGTGCTGCACCACTCGCCATTCCATGAAGAGAAGGTTCAATAACCTCTTCGAGTTCTACCTTCCGACTACTCACACCTTTCATGAGAAACTCCTTCTCAAGAAAGGATCCATTCTTGGCAACAAAAACCTTGCCCTCGGATCTGTGATAGAAGGTATACCCAATTGTTTCCTTAGGGTATCCTATGAAGACGCATTTTTCTGCTTTGGGTTCGAGTTTATCCGGTTGAAGTTTCTTCACATAAACATCGCATCCCCAAACCTTGAGAAATGACAGCTTAGGTTTGTTTCCAAACCATAATTCATACGGTGTCGTTTCAACGGATTTAGATGGTGGCCGATTTAAAGTGAATGCAGCTGTTTCCAGTGCATAACCCCAAAATGACAGAGGTAAGTCAGTCAGAGACATCATAGATCGAACCATATCCAATAAGGTACGATTACGACGTTCCGACACACCATTACGTTGTGGTGTCCCGGCAGGCGTGAGTTGTGAAACTATTCCACACTCTTTCATGTGTGTGCTAAACTCGTAACTTAGATACTCTCCTCCACGTTCAGACCGTAGAAACTTGATCTTTCTATTACGATGATTTTCCACTTCATTCTGAAATTCCTTGAACTTTTCAAAAGTTTCAGACTTGTGTTTCATCAAATAGATATACCCGTATCTACTCAAATCATCCGTGAAAGTAACAAAATAACGATATCCACCTCGCGCCGACACACTCATTGGTCCACACACATCAGTATGTATGATCTCTAACAGATTTGTCGCCGTTCCATTGAACCGGAAAACGGCATTCTAGTCATCTTGCCCATAAGGCATGGCTCACATGTATCAAATGATTCAAAATCAAGTGATTCCAAAAGTCCATCAGAATGGAGTTTCTTCATGCGTTTAACGCCAATATGACCTAGACGGCAGTGCCACATATATGTAGACATATCATCATCAAGTTTAATCTTTTTAGCATTAACATTATGAATGTGCGTAATATTACTATCGAGATCCAATAGAAATAAACCATTCAACATAGGTGCATGACCATAAAAGATATCATTCTTATAAATCGAACAACCATTGTTCTCAGATTTAAAGGAATGACCACTTTGCATCAAACACGATCCAGATACAATGTTCATGCTCAGTGCAGGCACCAAATAACAATTATTTAGGTTTATAACTAATCCCGATGGCAAATGGAGAGTTAGCGTCCCGACAGCGATCACATCAACTCTTGATCCATTGCCGACCCGCATCCTGACCTCATCCCTTGCTAGTTGTCGCTTGTTCCGTAGCCCCTGAACCGAGTTACATATATTAGCAACCGATCCGGTATCAAATACCCAGGTGCTACTGCGAGTACTAGTCAAGTACACATCAATAACATGTATATCACATATACCTTTGTTTGCCTTGCTGGACTTCTTGTCCGCCAAATACTTGGGGTAGTTGCGCTTCCAATGGCCAGTCCCTTGCAATAGTAGCACCCGGTGTCAGACTTAGGGCCAACCCGGGGTTTCTTTTCAGGCGTGGCATCAGACTTGCCACCCTTCTTTCCCTTGTGCTTGCCTTTCTTATCCTTCTTGAAACCGGTGGTCCTATTGATCATCAACACTTGCCACCGGGAACATGTATCTCGCTAATCCGAGACCATGGGGGAATAATTCTAGAGGGGGAGAGAGATCCTTCACAAGGAGGTGTGTGGATGAAGGAGGGAATGGGTGGCCTTTTATAGGAGGAGGGGGTGCCCCCTCTCTCCATGGCCGGCGCATGGGGGGGGGAGACCCCTCACATCCCCCATTCATGTGGTGGTAACCCCTCCACATTAAAATGCCTCTTCACATTCCCTTTTAAAGTCTCCACTTTAAATGCATTAAATTTCTCCAAATTTAATGCTCTCTCATTTAATAAAACTCTTTTTATTAAATTTATTCAGAATTTTGTTAATTACTTTAATTAACAAACATTCACATATAGCCCCTTGCAATATTTCAATATCACATGCAGAACCACCTTCTGCAATTTCACCCAAAACAATTTCCGGTCTCTATTGAAACAATTCATGTGCTTTGCAATTCTTTCGTCTAAAACATATGTGCTCCAAAATGGTGTCCGGTAACTCTTAAGTGTGCCATCCTATGGTTCGCGAATAATGCAGACATGATCGAGACCCTTCTCCGATCAATAATCAGCAGCGGGACCTGGAGATCCGTACTGACTCCTACACATTCAACGACGACTCCTGTGATCGTGAGAACCTTTAACGCTTGTAACTAAATCCCTTTGTCTCTCGATATATTAGATGTCCAAGATTCGATCATCGGTATCTCCATACCTAGTTTGATCTCGTTACCGACATGCACTGTTTTCTCGTTCCTGTGATATAACATTCTAGTGATCACATCACTTGCTTGCAAGCTATCTTAATGTGATATCACCGAGAGGGCCTAGAGTATATCTATCCG
Source organism: Avena sativa (assembly GCA_916181665.1). Classification (NCBI taxonomy): domain Eukaryota; kingdom Viridiplantae; phylum Streptophyta; class Magnoliopsida; order Poales; family Poaceae; genus Avena; species Avena sativa. The sequence continues at coordinate 695,516,145 of OV702289.1, forward strand.
TCATCTGGATTGACAAATTCCACTCTTGATCCATGAGCCTCAACGTAACACCTTCGTAGTACTAAACCCATCTTTATAGTCATCCTGTTACGGTGTGACATTTGATGTTATCAAGATACTCTTCCGGTGTTAGCAATTAACATGATCTCATGGTCTAAGGATAAAGATTACTTCGTATGATGTTATAGCCATATAAACATAATGACTTGATCATAATGCTATACTTCGGATGAATGTTCATCACATCATTCCACCAATGGTGTGACCTTGTTATTAACAACATCCAATGTCCATGATCAGGAAACCTTGATCATCCTGTTAATCAACAAGCTAGTCTATAAGAGAGGCATGACTAGGAACCCTTTTTTGTTTATTAAATACACATGTATTGATGTTTCCGAATCAATACATTTCTAGCATGTAAAATAAACATCTATCATATATAAGGAATATATAATAACAACTTTATTATTGCCTCTCAGGGCATATTTCCTTCAGGAGGAGCTCCATATATGGACAAATAGGCAGCAACCACTGCTCACATCATCCCTCATAACCACATTTGACGAATAAACGACATCAATCGTATTATCCCGCTATTAAGGGATTTATCCCGTGGCATGGACATGACTTGATGAGTTCTCCTTGATTCCCCAAGTTAGTACATAAGGAATGACAATAGCTTTATAGTCACAGTAAGCGCTATCATCTCCCCGTCTACCAACAAGTAATCCCCTTCATCGAGTCCCCATAGGAGGAAAATATTAAGGAGGTGCACAACTCCCAGCATCAAGATGAAGACAATTAACACATACACATAATGATGTATAACATAATAATATCTATCTCATCTCAATCATATGCTAGGGTTTCTCCATCTCCCCAAGAACTAGAGATCTACTCAGACATGGAGGCAATCAACATCATGGCAATGGTAATGGAAACAATCATAGATGAACAGTACTTGTATAAATCCACAACAAGTACGGAAATTACAACAAGATCTAGACAAGATGTAGATGGGATGGATGGAGATGGTGGTGATGCAGCGGTTGATGGTGAAGATCGATGCCTTAGCCTCCTAGATCTACGCAGGGCGAAGATGGATCCCTGATGGACGAGTTCCGCCTCCAGATGCCTTCCACAGGTGAGGTTTTGGCGATTTCTGGTTGTTCTGTATGTTGTCTCCTTGATCCAGTTACACGGCGTGAAACTATTTGAAGAGGCGATGGCGGCCAACTATACGACCAGAAAAAGTATTCTGGTCGTATAATTGGTTGTTAAACCGTCTGTAAGCCTTGTTCGCTTCAGGTTTTCTTATGGTATTATTGATATCTCCCAAATAAGCGATTTACATTGTTTTTTACTCCTTTTATCCTCAGTACAACTGCTCCAAGAATTGTGTCCATTGGATCCATCATTTGTCCCGATCCTGGTGAAAACAGACATAAAATGTGCGTGCGAGCGCCGTAAAATACCAAGATCCTACATCTACAATGGAAAATAATAATGTAAAACATGATGCAAATATGCACTCATCAACTTCCCCAAGCATAGACTCTTGCTCGTCCCGAGCAAGTTTAGCTTAATGGATGTGATCCTCATATTCATGAAGCTGAGTCGATAAAATAAATGAGGCAGTTGCAACATGTGTTTATCATATACGATACATAGGAATAAGTACCTTACTCGAACCATTTGAATAGTATTAGCAGGGTTCCACACCTTAGTGATCAATAGTTCACAAAAGATGTATCTCAACATAATGTAAAAGTATTCGATTCAACCGAATGAGTTAGTGAGGTAGTCCCAAGTGTTTTAGGATCAACGCATTCACTTGGCATTCAAAATCTCAAAAGTGTATCTTTGTCATACTACAATATATTGGTGTATGCATATTTTCTCTTTGCACACTCACTCTTTTTCTTCTTATTTTGTGTATATGCTCACACTTTTGGTTAACTGTTGTGCAAAGGAGCTAGCCATACATTCCACTTCATGTAGGAATTCAAAGTTTAACAATCTCAATTATCAAATTCCAATTGTATATGAAGCATTTTTATGACTTGAAGATTCTACCTCGACTTGTTCTCACTCTACTTTGATAGCACCTTTTATTTTCCTTTGTTCGAGGTTTCTTTTTTCAGCTTAACTGCATAGATAATTTTTCTTTGTAAATCAAACCGTAGACTTACAACATATTGACCAAATTATCTTTATATGTTCCATTAATACCAACGGTGTGGAAGACTACTATTGCTATCTCGAGTACAAGTTAAATTATACTCAAGCCATTCATATATCCAATAAGACAAGCACAAACTCAATATTGCTCCATATATAATAATAAACTCGGAATTTCATAAAAGAGATCGACTATTCCTGAAGGGAATTCTAATGATACAAACTTTATTTCTAGTTCGACTAATGCAAAACAAAAATAGTGATATAAAACTTATAAGATAAATTACAAGGTCTTTAAAGATCTCCCCAAGCTTGGAATCAAGCAAGGCAGGATCAAATAACTCCTTGTTGGTACCTATTCCTCCTCCTGGGTAGGAAGAGTGTTTCCCTCTTCTTTTATGTTGCCATCTTTAACTATGCTTGCAAAGCGGATGCTGAGCTCGGCCATGTCATATTGAAGCTTCAACACTTTCTTCTTGAGGAATTTCTTCTCATCTGTCAACTCAAAGACAGTTTTACTCAAGAAAACAACTCTAGCATCAATGTCATCGACCTTTTTCTCATGGTCTTTGCTCATCATCCAATAGGAGTCAATCCCTTCTCCAATTGTTTCAATGCATGCCTTCGAAGCTTTTTCCAACTCATAGATCTTATCATGAATCTCATCTTGCCGCACCTTCTTAGGTTTAATAGGTGATGGACCAAGAGGAGGTTTATAATAGGATCATATGTTGTGACGATAAGGATTAGGGAGATACTCATCCTTGTTCTTTCCCCGCTTAGCTTGCCTCATCATCTCCATCCTTTGAGGGAACATGTCCTCCCAATTTGGGAGAGGCTTGATCTCCGGGCTGGATGATGACGATGATCCTTTAGGTTCTACTTCTTTGATCCTCTTCACAGGTTTCTCTTCTTTCTTCTTCCAGATCTTGTTGACATGGAAGGGCTGCATGGCTTCGCTGCACGGATGTTGTTAGTGGGGCTTGTATAGGGATGTCGAGGATTTTTCATGGTTGGAGGATGTAGCTCTGTGAAAACTTAATGAAAAAGGTTGGATGCAATCAAGTTTAAAAGGGGAGGTCAAAAACCCTAGCCGCCTTCCGTAACGAGCAACTATATGGGCGCAGCCCATATAGATCCCGCCGTATAGTTATGAACTGACTATAGATTACATCTACGGTGGAACCAACTATACGACCAGAACTATACGGGTGGGAATTTTTATTCCCGCTGTATAGTTGGTCATTAATCTCTCTGGTCTCTGAATAAGATTTTTGGAGATGGGTCGATATCTATACGACCACAACTATACGGGCGGAATTTTCATTCCCGCTGTATAGTTGGTCGTTAAAATATCAGTACTCAGAAAATAGTTTTGTCAGAGGCATTGATATCTATATGACGACAGCTATACCGGCGAAATTTTTAATTCCAGCTGTATAGTTGGTCTTTAAACTATCAGTACCTTTCGTGGATGGAAGGGGTGATGTCGAAACAACTTTACGACCGAAGCTATATGGCCGAAATTTTTATTCCTGCTGTATAGTTGGTCGTTAAACCTTCTGTGTCCACCAAAAAATTTCTGCTTCTCCAAGGATTCTATATTAATATGAAACTTAACGAAATATCAAGTTTTGACAGAAAAATGCCAGCTTAGATTTTCGTCCAATTTTGGCATTATCAATCTTCCTTCTTTGATAGAGCATCAAATGTTCCTTATTTAACACAATGCTCAAATAAAACTTTAATTGAAAATTTAGAAACACTTACTCGAACCTTTACTTTGCATGGGTTGCCTCCCACGAAGCGCTCTTTTATGGTCAATAGGTTGACCGTAGTGTTGATCATTCTGTCTCGAGTCCATTCTTCTTGTAGTTGCCATTCCTTGTATATATTTGCTTAATCACTTCTTCTAGGGTGATCACTTCTATGGTAACTACACTTATATCTTATTTTACTCAATAATGCTTCAAGCGTTTTCCATTTACCACCCATGCAAGAGAGGTTGTTTTTCCCTAGATCTCCACTGCTCCCGATGAATAAGCTTCTTAAACTATATATGGGCCTTCCCACTTTGATCTAAGCTTCCCTGGAAACAACTTAAGATGAGAATTATAGAGCAACACTTTGTCTCCACTTTTAAAGGTCTTATTCTCTATTTTTCTATCATGCCATCTTTTCACTTTTTCCTTAAAAAACCTAGCATTCTCATAGGCCTCACTTCTAAACTCATCTAAAGCATGAATATCTAATAAACGCTTTTCTCCTTATGCTTTAAGATCATAATTTAGGTTCTTGATTGCCCAATAAGCTTTGTGTTCCAATTCTAAAGGTAAATGGAATGCATTACCGTACACCATCTTATAAGGTGTCATACCCATTGGATTTTTAAATGTAGTACGGTATGCCCATAGAGTGTCATTTAACTTGTATGACCAATCTTTCCTCGATTTGTCCACCATCTTCTCGGGTATGATCTTTAATTCTCTATTAGAGAGTTCCACTTGACCACTTATTTGAGGATGATATGGTGAAGCAACGCGGTGAGTTACTCCATATTTGCTGAGGATTTTCCTGAAAGTTCCTTTCATAAAATGAGAACCACCGTCAGTGATTAAAAATCTAGGAACTCCAAACCTGGGGAATATGACATCCTTGATCATCTTCACTGAGGTGGCTGCATCTGCATGACTTGTTGGAATAGCTTCAACCCATTTAGTAACATAATCAACAGCAACAAGAATATGAGTATAACCATTCGATTCTATAAAGGGTCCCATGTAATCTATTCCCCATACATCAAAGGGTTCAATTATGAGACTATAATTCATTGCCATTTCTTGTCTCTTTCCTATATTACCTCTTCTTTGGCAAGCATCGCAGTATTCCACATACATGTGTGCGTCCTTGATCAAGGTGGGCCAATAGAATCCGGATTGAAGTACCTTTGCAGCAGTTCGCTTACCTGCATGATGCCCTCCATATGGACTGTCATGATAAGCTTTCAATATTACATTCATTTCATGGTTAGGAACACACTTCTGAATCATTCCGTCAGGTCCATGACGATATAGATATAGATCATCCCAAAAGTAATATTTAAGATCATTAAAGAATTTCATCCTTTGATTTCTTGTCATACCAGGAGGTATAAATTTTGTTGCGAGATAATTAGCATAATCTGCATACCACGGATCAACAATTTCAACATTTGCTAAATATTCTCCCGGAAATGATTCATTTATAGGTATGGGGTTAGTAATTATTCCCTCCATCCTAGAGAGATGATCTTCTACCAGATTATATTTACCCCTCCCATATACCATTTGCAAACCGTATTCTTGTAGTAATAAAACCCACCTAATCAACCTGTGCTTAGCATCCTTTTTTCACAAGGAGGTGACGCAAAGCTTGGTGATCCGTATGAATTATTACCTTAGAATTAATGATGTAGGATCTAAATTTGTCGCAAGCAAAAATTATATCTAGGAACTCTTTTTATGTAGTAGCATAATGTTTCTGAATTTTACTAAGAGGTCTACTAGCATAATAAATAACATTCAAATTCTTTACATCTCATGGTCCTAACACAGCCCCTAAAGCATAGTCACTAGCACCACACATGATTTCGAAAGGTTTATCCCATTTTGGAGATTGCATGATAGGTGCTGAAACTAGCTAATTTATTCTTAAGGTTCTCAAAAGCTGCAATGCAGTCATGATCTAAGTAGAATGGAGTTTCTTTATCAAGAAGGTTGGTGAGAGGCATAGCTATTTAGCAAAATCTTTTATGAAACGCTTATAAAAAGCTGCATGTCCTAGAAACATTTTTAAGTTTTTAATGTCCTAGGGTATTGGAAGATTTTATATAGCATTTATATTAGTTTTATCTATTTCTATTCCCTTCTCCGAAACCTTATGCCCGAAAACTTTACCTTCTCTTTCCATGAAACGGCATTTTATCCAGTTCAAAACCAAATTTGATTGCCTACATCTCTACAAAACTTTGGTTAGATTGTAGAGGCAATTATCAAAGGTTGTTCCACAAACAACAAAATCATTTGTTAGAACTTCCATAGTCTTCTCAACAAAATCATCAAAGATCTTTAGAACACATTTTTGAAAAGTTGCTGCTGCATTACATAAGCTAAACATAATTAATCTATAAGAATATGTGCCATAAGGGCAAGTGAAAGTTGTTTTCTCTTGATCTTCCGGTTGTATGACAATTTGAGAATATCCAGAATAACCATCAAGAAAAAAGAAATAAGAATTATTACTAAGTCTTTCTAAAATTTTATCCATGAATGATATAGGTTTATGATTTTTCTGTGTCTCGTGGTTTAGCTTCCTAAAATCAGTGCACATATGATATCCAACAATAGACCTTACAGGAACTAGCTCACCGTCCTCATTCATAGCAGCATCAAGACTACCTTGTCTTCGTATGCAATGAGCTGGGCCACATACTGTCAGAAATGGGATATATTATGCCAGCATCTAATACGCGTATAACCTCTTTTCTTACTACTTCCTTCATTTTTGGATTAAGCCTTCTTTGTGTATCCACTACAGGTTCAGCATCATCAAGCATGGTAATCTTATGTGTTACGATAAATGGATCTATTCCTTTAATATCACTTAGTGTATATCCAAAGGCTTCACGATGCTTAACCAAAACTGAAATGAGTTTATTTGTTTTATTCTATGATAAATTTTTGCTAATAATAACAGGATATTTATTTTCATTATCTAAAAACTCATACCTCATATCATCTAGAAGTTGTTTCAATTCAATTGGTGGAGGCTCTTCATCTCCTTTTCTTACCAGTTCTTCATAGTCATGTGGATTTTGTGCTTCCGGAACTGAATCAAGGTAATCATCCATGTCTTCTCTCTCCTCGTCATCTGGTGTGTCCTCCCAATTAATCAGGCTCCTCTCTAATTCATCTTGTGGAGTACTAAAATGAATTGCTGCCAGCTCGGCAATCGTATTCTCTTCCTTGATATATTCCACTTCATATGGCCTCTTCTTTAGTTTGGCAAAGTGGAATGTCATTTCCTATTCTCCAAACATTAGTGAAATAGTCTCCTTATTATCAACTCGAGCTTTGGTTATGGAAACAAAAGGCCTGCCTAAAAGAATAGGACAAAAAGAATCTTGAGGCATATCAATAATATGAAAATCAAGGGGGTACATGAGTGATCCAATAAAGACATGATATTTCTGATTACACCTTCTGGTTTTATATTGGTCCTATTAGACAATTTAATAGTAGTGTCTACCGGTTCCACATCTGGATTATTTAAATTTTAGCCGAGTTCCTCATAAAGTGATGAAGGCATAATATTTATAGTGGAAATCGGCTCACAAATTCTGTATAATAAAGTTTCTCCGCAATATATATGAGTCATCAGTTTAGAAGTTTCGTTACCTCGTACATTACCTTTGATGAACTCTAAGGTTTCAAGGTCTAGCATAACCACTTCATTGTCCACTATTCGTGCTTCCATAAGATCCTTTAATATAACATTATTTATATTGGTAGCTTCAGGGTTCTTTTCTGGTTTCTTTGATCTCTTCTTTATTTGTTCTTCCTCTTTTTGCCTTTTCTTGATGATCTCTTGAATAGGTACTGAGGAGAACTCTTCCATTAGTGCTCTTGGACGCTTCTTTTCTTCAAGGGGTTTACGTGGTTCCCATTCTGTTGGTACCTGCAAATGTCCTGCATAATTCTCAATAATTTTCTTTACTGAGTAAGAATCAATACCGAGGGTTTTAATCATTGCACCAGTCCTTTCATCTGCAAGGAAATCGTTAATGCAAGCATATTAAGAAAAACTATTTGTAATGTTTTCCTTATCTTTAAGATTTCCCGTTGCTTCCCTCATTTTTATTATTAGATTCCAAGCTTCATCATAGGTATAAGATAGAAAACTGCCATTAGAAACAGTGTCTAGATTCATTCTGTTTTCAATATTTAGCCCTCCATAAAAAGTATGAGTGATTAACTAATCAGGCAAACGATGATGGGGGCAATTATCTAGGTACCTTTGTACCTTAGATATCCTTCATATAAGCCCTCACCAGGATTATTTTTGAAACTGATAATAATACCTCTCATCCTATGAGCTTAGCTTTCCGAGTAATATTTTGATAGGAAATTGGTTGTCAATTCCTTCCAAGTCCTCGGTGCTTCTGCACAAAAAGATCTATACCAGTCACAATCATTATTAGGGAGAGTTTGTCTAAACAACTGGGTTTTAACCATACCAAGATTACAGTCATCGAATATAAAGGAGCTGAGAACATCTTCAAAGAATTGTAAGTGTCCATATGGACTCTCTTCATTGGTTCCTGCAAATTTCTTAGAGTGCAATAGTTCAAATAATAAAGGGTGGATCTCAATTCCATCTAGATTTATGCTTTTATTGACAGCTATAAAAGCATCCATGGGTGAACCCATTTTCCTTACTGCATTCAAGCTGGTCTAAATGTTGCGTGTTGTCCATTGTTGCAGTCCTGCAACTTAAGTAAAAATTAGTGCAATGAAAATAAATAACTAAAAGTAAAGTGACTTATAGTGCTAAGCTCACTGGCAACAGTGCCAGAAAATAGCTTGATGACTGCAAGTGCACTGATCATTTGTAGCTAGTTTCCAAATAAAGATATCGATCCTAGAGGGAGCAGTAGGCAAAAGACTAAAATGCTTTTAACAACAACTAAACGAAGTACTTAAGAAATAACTTTAAGATGCAAGAAAAGTAGAGTTGTGTTTGGGTTTTTGGTTGAACAAGATAATATAAAGTAATGTAAAACTTAATGCAGAAAGTAAGAATCACGTGTGTAATAGAACTTTGGAACTGCAATAGGGAAAATGGCATTCTCAGGGAGTCGTGGATACACCGCTAGCAATTTAGACCAAGCAATCAATATTACTATAACAAATATTCTCATAATATGTATGTATGTGGGAGGAGCTCCATATATGGACAAATAGGCGACAACCACTGCTGACATCATCCTTCATAACCACAGCTGACGAATAAACAACATCAATCGTATTAACCCGCTATTAAGGGATTTCTCCCATGGCATGGACATGGCTTAATGAGTTCTCCTTGATTCCCCAAGTTAGTATGTAAGGAATGACAACAGCTTTATAGTCACAGTAAGCGCTATCATCTCCCCGTCTACCAACAAGTAATCCCCTTCATCGAGTCCCCATAGGAGGCAAATACTAAGGAGGTACACAACTCACAACATCAAGATGAGGACAATTAACACATACACATAATGATGTATAACATAATAATCTATATCTCATATCAATCATATGCTAGGGTTTCTCCATCTCCCCAAGAACTAGAGATCTACTCAGACATGGAGGCAATCAACATCATGGCAATGGTAATGGAAAAAATCATAGATGAATAGTACTTGTATAAATCCACAATGAGTACGGAAATTACAACAAGATGTAGAAGGGATGGATGGAGATGGTGGTGATGCAGCGGTTGATTCTGAAGATCGATGCCTTAGCCTCATGGATCTGCGCAGGGCGAAGATGGATCCCTGGTGGACGAGTTCGCCCTCCATATGCCTTCCGGAGGTGATGTTTTGGCAATTTCTAGGTGTTCTATATGTCGTTTCCTTGATCCAGTTGCACGGGGTGAAACTATTTGAAGAGGCGGTGGTGGCGCAAACTATACGACTTGAACTATACGGCCAGAAAAAGTATTCCGGTCGTATAGTTGGTCATTAAACCGTTTGTAAGCCTTGTTCGCTTCAGGTTTTCTTCTAGTATTATTGATATCTCCCAAATAAGCGATTTATGTTGTTTTTTACTCATTTTCTCCCTGGTACAACTGCTCCAAGAATTGTGTCCATTGGATCCATCATCTGTCCTAATTAAGGGTGTAAACGGATCGGATCGGATTTTGACCGTACCATATCCTTTTCCATGATAGTTTCTCGGATTCAGAGCAGAGTGGATAATGATTGGATGTGGATTTGAATGCGGATATACTGGACTATGGATTCAAATCGGAAACGGAGCAGACTCGGCCCAGGCATGAAAGTAGTCGGATAAATACTCACGGCTATATAATTATATTTCTAACAAAGTTTTGAGAGAGATTTAATCTTTCAAACTTGCATGAATCAACTAGATAAGATAATAGAGATATGGTTTTAAAAGTCAGAGTTAGACATGTTCGCCAAATGAACTCGGTAACTAAATAAGTACTTGCTTTGCAATATTGTTCTTGACTTTTGACTCTAAAATCAGATTATCCGGTTTGAAACACTCGGATAATCCTAATTAATTTTCGAATAATCCATATCCGCATGCTATTTTCCATACCATATCCTGGGCATCACTTCAGAATCGGATATCCTTATCCGATGGATTCTATAAAATCGGATATGGATACCTTAAAACGGTTTTGGAACCGGTTTCAGTTTGGAAATTATCCTATTCGTTTACATGCCTAGTCCTGATGCTGGTGAAAACAGACATAAAATATGCACGCGAGCGCCGTAAAATACCAAGATCCTATATCTACAATGCAAAATAATAATGTAAAACATGATGCAAATATGTACTCATCAGCCCGCAAGGCCCTCCATTGGTAGAGTGCATCTTATGAGGCCGATAGTTTATTGGGCCATGTCGGACGCAACAAGACTTTAGAGGCATGACCAAGTGCATTTTTCTATTCGATGTGTCCAATAGCCTCTTACGAGTCCTTTGAGGCTCACCGGTAAGATGCTCTAAATATGGAAAAATGGCTTCTTCTTGAGCATATCTAGCAGATCTCGGATAAACCAAACCTGGAGAACCGGTATTGTGGGAGCTAGAAAACTGTCTGCGGTAGAATTTTTTGCCTTCCTAGAAAAGGTACCCAAAAAAAGACCACCAAATCATGTGGGTGAACTTTTTTCCCGTCCCCCACCTTCTTCCTATGGCTTGCATCTAATATATACACCTACACAACATGAAGCGATCTAAACCATTGAAGATTGGATCATGTTTTATAGTGCTAGTCCCTTGGATCCATTAGCCATCACACATAGCTCCGATGGATAAAACTGTATCAATGTGTCACATTATTACAACGTTTGATCCAAGAATATAATTTATTTACAAAGTTGCATGGCTCACAGCTAGCTCAAATAACATAGTTCAACAAATAAACAATAAATAAAAGGTCCATCACGCCACAGTCAACACGCTGAGTGGAGATTCGCGACCTAAATTATAACCTTACTTATTCTTAGAATATCCTGTAACATGAAAAGTTGTATCCAAGAATGGTCAATACATTTGAATTGTGTTGGCAAGATGTCACTAGTAAGTGGACTCAACTAGCAACCTAACATATACATGCACCTTTGACTAGTGGCGTTCAGGCTTATTTGCGGAAAGTAGCATTTTCTCCTACCTTTTCAAATAAAGCTTTAATTCTTAAAAAATATCTAAGGACACACCATAGAGTCCACTAGGTGCTCCTAATAAAACTATGGATATATTGGAGTCCACCAAGTTCCCCTAAAACTCATTAAGTTCACCCATCAAGTTTCATTAGATAAATTGGAATGGATGAGATCATTCGACAACATCAAGACAAGTTACTCATAATTGTCCATTACTGGGGACATGGCCAAACACTTTGTTTAAAACCATATGCAGAGGCTAGTTGATACGTTGCAAACGTATCCATAATTTTTGATGTTCCATGCTTGGTTTTTATCTACTTTCTTATGTTTTGCCCACACTTTGGAGTACTTTCTATACACTTTCTTGGACTAACCTATTAACAAGAGTCACAGTGCCAGCTGCCTGTTTTCTGCAGTTTTTGGTTCCAGGAAAGTCAGAAAATGAATATTCTTAGAATTGGACGGGACAAAAGCCAAAGTCAGTTTTTCACCGAGGGGGACACGGAGCCAGAATACGAGATGTGAAGGAAATATGCCCTGAGAGGCAATAATAAAGTTGTTATTATGTATTCCTTGTATATGATAGATGTTTCTTTTGCATGCTATAATTGTATTGATAGGAAACGTCAATACATGTGTGTTTAATAAACAAAAAGGGTTCCTAGTTATGCCTCTCTTATAGACTAGCTCGTTGATTAACAAGATGATCAAAGTTTCCTTATCATGGACATTGCATGTTGTTAATAACGAGGTCACAACATTTGTGAAATGATGTGATGAACATTCATCCGAAGTATAGCATTACGATCAAAGTCATTTTGTTTATATTGCTATAATATCACACAAAGTAATCTTAGTCCTTAGACCATGAGATCATGTTAATTGCTAACACTAGAAGAGTATCTTGATAACATCAAATGTAACACCGTAACAGGGTGACTATAAAGGTGGGTTTAGTGCTACGAAGGTGTTATGTTGAAGCTCATGGATCAAGAGTGGAATTTGTCAATCCCGATGACGGATAGATATACTCTGGGCCCTCTCGGTGATATCACATTAGGATAGCTTGCAAGCAAGTGATGTGATCACTAGAATGTTATATCACGGGAACGAGAAAAGAGTGCATGTCAGTAATGAGATCAAACTAGGTATTTGGATACCGATGATCGAATCTTGGACATGTATTATATCATGAGACAAAGGGATTAAATTACTAGCATTAAAGGTTCTCACGATCACAGAAGTCAGTATGGATCTCCAGGTCCCGCTTCTGATTATTGATCTGAGAGGAGTCTCAATCATGTCTGAATTATTAGCGAACCGTAGGGTGACACACTTAAGAGTTTCCGGACACCATTGAGGAGCACATATGTTTCAGATGAAAGGATTGCAAAGTGCAGGAATTATTTCGATAGAAACCGGAATTGTTTCGGGTGAAATTGCAGAAAGTCGTTCTGCATGTGATATTGAAATGTTGCAAGGGTTTTTTGTGAATGTTTGTTAATTAAAGTAATTAACAAAATTCTGAATAAAATAAATAAAACAGTTTTATTAAATGAGAGTTGCATTAAATTTGGTGGAAATTTAATGCATGTGAGTGGAATTTTGGGTGGAGTCAAAATTGATGTGAGTGGAACTTCCACCCCATGAATGAGGAAGAGGTGGGGGCACCCTCCTTGCCCGCCGACCATGGTAGGGGAGGATCCCCCTCTCCTCCCTCACAAAGCACACCTCCTCGTGAAGGATATCTCTCCCCCTCTAGATATTCCCCCATGGTCTCAGATTAGCGAGATACATGTTCCCGGTGGCCTTGCATCTGGAAGGAGTTGCTGCTTCCGCTGATTCGCTGGAGCGATGAGGTGGAGGTTGTCCGGAGGCTTGAACGTGTGTGTGAGGACGGATGCACTGCTGATTTGCAGCGCTCGGACTTCCACACGATCTTGAGATCGGCAAGCGTATGACTACATCATCCACGAGTTCCAACTCGTTAACAAAACTCTGTTGTCTTCAAGGGTAAGTTCTCCATGGATGTATATCCACCTGTTGCTCTGTATCTAGTAGGTAGATATTGGCGTATAGTTCTCTTCGCAGGAATTTTTTGTTTTCTATGTTGCAAACCCAACAATGGTATCAGAGCCTGATCTATGCGTAGGTGCTTTGCACGGGTAGTACACATATGTTTATATGTGGGAGATGATGATCATGTTATTGCACCTTCTATGTATTTTGGATATTGGTGGTATAGTGGGATGAAGCGGCCTGGACCAACCTTACATGTCATCGCACATGAGACCGGTTCCACGACTGACATGCAACTAGTTTTGCATAAGTGGCTAGAGGGTGTCTGTCTCTCCTACTATAGTCAATATCTAATTTACAACGAGTTGCTAATAACTTAGTTATCCTTGTTGTGGTTCATGTTCGTAGGTAAGACCGGTTCTATCTCCGAAAGCCCTAAGCCACGTAAAACTTGCAACTGATAAATTAGAGGCGTCTAGTTTAGATCGTTGCTGGGCTAGTGTCTTGATATGGTATTGTTGTTAGTAGATGTATGATAGATACTCTTACAACACACTTAACGTGTAAGTTCCATAGACCTTGGCCTTACACACAAAGGAATGATAGAGATCATACCACGATGCATATGATGGTGATCAAATGCATGGACCATATCATCTCACTTTACACATTAGATGTTTGCATCTTATATTGCTAGTTTGGCACTTTTGATAGCATTTTAAGATGATCCCTCATTTAGATATCAAGATAAAATGTGTTCTTCCTTAAGTATGCACCGTTCTATGGGTCGTGTTTCGAGACATCACGTGATGATCAGGTGTACTTGACTCCACGCTTTCATACAACGGGTGTAAGACAGTTTTACACACGCGGAATACTAAGGTTCTTACTTGGCAAGCCTAGCATGTACAGACATGGCCTCGGAACACGAACCGAAAGGTTAAGCATGAGTCATATAGTTGATATGAAGCCCATATAGATGCTCGCCTTTGAAACTACATCGACTCACGTGATGATCGGACTTGGTGTAGTGGATTTGGTTCATGTAATCACCAAAAGGACATGAGGGATGTCGTTTTTGAGTAGGAGTTCATTAGTAATTTGGATTAGCTGAACTCAATCTATCATAAACTTAGTCTAAATATACTTTACAAATTCTGTTGTAGATGGCACCACCTGATTTTAATTTCAATGTGTTCATGGAGAAAGAGAAACTTGCTACGAATGGTAGCAACTTCACCACTGGGCTATGAATTTGAGGATTCTCCTCACTGCTGCACAAAAGAAATATGTGCTAGAGGCACCTCTAGGCCTGCCACCAGCTCCTGATGCCCCTGACAAGGAAAAGAATGTCTATATAACTCGTCAGGAGGACGACAACTTAGTTCATTGCGGCATACTGTATGGGCTAGAGCTAAAACTTCGAAAGCATTTCGAAAATGGCAATGCCTTTGATACTATGGGAGAATTGAAAATGATTTTCGATACCCATGCTGCCGTAGAGAGTTATAATTCTTCAGAAAAGTTCTTTAACTGCATGATGGAGGAGAACAACTCTGTTAGTGAGCACGTACTCAAAATGTCTAGGTACACCGATAAGCTTGTGTCCTTGGGAATAACGATTCCCATTGACTTAGGCATACATCGTGTTCTCCAATCTCTGCCACCTAGCTACAAGAGCTTCGTGATGAACTATAATATGCAGGGCATGAAGAAGTCTCTTCCCGAGCTTCTGTCAATGCTTAAGACTACAGAAGTGGAGATTAGGAAAGAACATCAAGTGTTGATGATTAATAAGACCACCGGTTTCAAGAAGGACAAGAAAGGAAAGCAGAAGGGAAAGAAGGGCGGCAAATCTATTGCCGCACCTGAAAAGAAATCCCGAGCTGGCCCTAAGTCTGATACCGAGTGCTACTATTGTAAGGGGACTAGCCATTGGAAGCGCAACTGCCCCATGTATTTGGCGGACAAGAAGGCCGAACAAGGCAGACAAAGGTATATGTGATATACATGTTATTGATGTGTACTTGACTAGTACTCGCAGTAGCACCTGGATATTTGATACGGGATCGGTTGCTAATATATGTAACTCGATTCAGGGGCTATGGAACAAGTGACAGCTAGCAAGGGATGAGGTCATGATGCGGGTCGGCAATGGATCAAGAGTTAATGTAATCGCTGTCGGAACGCTGCCTCTCCATATGCCGTCGGGATTAGTTATAAATATGAATAATTGTTATTTGGTGCCTGCACTGAGCATGAACATTGTATCCGGATCGTGTTTGATGCAAAGTGGTTATTCCTTTAAATCTGAAAACAATGGTTGTTCGATTTATATGAATGATATCTTTTATGGTCATGCACCTGTGTTGAATGGTTTATTTCTGTTGGATCTCGATAGTAGTATTACGCATATTCATAATGTTGATGCTAAAAGGATTAAACTTGATAATGATATATATCTGCATATATGTGGCACTGCCGTCTAGGTCATATTGGCGTTAAACGCATGAAGAAACTCCATTCTGATGGACTTTTGGAATCACTTGATTTTGAATCATTTGATACATGTGAGCCATGCCTTATGGGCAAGATGACTAGAACGCCGTTTTCCGGTTCAATGGAACAGGCGACAGATTTATTGGAAATCATACATACTAATGTGTGTGGACCAATGAGTGTGTCGGCGCGAGGTGGATATCGTTATTTTGTTACTTTCACGGATGATTTGAGTAGATACAGGTATATCTATTTGATGAAACATAAGTCTGAAACCTTTGAAAAGTTCAAGGAATTTCAGAATGAAGTGGAAAATCATCGTAACAGAAAGATCAAATTTCCGCAGTCCGACCATGGAGGAGAGTATCTTAGTTACGAGTTTAGCACACATATGAAAGACTGTGGAATAGTTTCACAACTCACGCCTGCCGGAACACCACAACGTAATGGTGTGTCGGAACGTCGTAATCGTACTTTATTGGATATGGTTCGGTCTATCATGTCTCTGACTGACTTGCCACTGTCATTTTGGGGTTATGCACTGGAAGCCGCTGCATTCACTTTAAATCAGGCACCATCTAAATCCGTTGAAACGACACCGTATGCATTATGGTTTGGAAACAAACCTAAGCTGTCATTTCTTAAAGTTTGGGGATGCGATGTTTATGTGAAGAAACTTCAGCCGGATAAACTCGAACCCAAAGCGGAAAAATGTGTCTTCATAGGATACCCTAAGGAAACGATTGGGTATACCTTCTATCACAGATCCAAGGGCAAGATTTTTGTTGCCAAGAATGGATCCTTTCTTGAGAAGGAGTTTTTCGCGAAAGGTATGAGTAGTCGGAAGGTAGAACTCGAAGAGGTTATTAAACCTTCTCTTCATGAATTGGCGAGTGGCACAGCACCGGAAGTTGTTTCGGAGTTGACTTCACCTAATGAAGAGAGAGCTAATGATAATGATCATGAAACTCCGAAAGAGGATACTGCCGAACCTCACAGGTCAAGCAGGACACGTGCATCTCCTGAACTGTACGGCAATCCTGTTATGAATTTCATGATTGATGAAATAGATGACCCTGCGATATATGAAGAAGCGATGATGAGCCCGAATTCCAACAGATGGCTAGAAGCCATGAAATCTGAGATGGAATCCATGTACGAAAACCAGGTTTGGACCTTGGTGGACTTATCTCACGATCAAAAGGCCATTGAGAATAAATGGCTTTTCAAAAGAAAAACTGGTGCTGATGATAATGTGACCATCTATAAAGCTCGACTTGTCGCAAAGGGGTTTCGACAAATTCAAGGAGTTGACTACGATGAGACATTCTCTCCCGTAGTGATGCTAAAGTCGGTTAGGAATATGTTAGCAATTGCTGCATATTTCGATTATGAAATATGGCAGATGGATGTCAAAACTGCGTTCCTCAATGGTAATATTGAAGAAGAATTGTATATGATACAACCTAAGGGTTTTGTCGATCCTAAGGATGCTGATAAGGTATGCAAACTTTAGTGATCCATCTATGGACTGAAGCAAGCATCCCGGAGTTGGAATCTCCGCTTTGAGGAGGTGATCAAAGAGTTTGGATTTGTCTAAACTTATGGAGAGGCTTGTATTTACAAGAAAGTGAGTCGGAGGAATGTGGCATTTCTAATATTATATGTGGATGACATATTATTGATTGGAAGTGATATAGATCTTTTAAACAGTGTTAAAAGTTATCTAAACAGCAAATTTTCGATGAAAGACCTTGGTGAAGCTTCATATATATTAGGCATTAAAATCTATAGAGATAGATCGAGACGCCTAATTGGGCTATCGCAGAGTACATACCTTGATAAGATATTAAAGAAGTTTAATATGGATGGAAGTAAGAAGGGGTTCTTACCTATGTTGCAAGGCAAGACATTGAGTAAGACTCAAAGTCCGGCTACGGCGAAAGAAAGAGAGATAATGGATAAGATCCCCTATGATCGGATGTGGAACATGCTATTAGTTTGATTAGTAGGTACCAATCTGATCTAGGTTCAGAAGACTGGATAGCGGTCAAGAATATCCTTAAGTACTTAAGAAGAACTAAGGATATGTTTCTTGTATACGGAGGTGAAGAAGAGCTAGTCGCTAAGTGTTATGTCGATGCTATCTTTGACACCGATCCGGATGACTCTAAGTCTCAATCTGGATACGTATTTCTCTTGAACGGAGCATCAGTTAGTTGGAGGAGTTCAAAACAACCTGTGGTGGCTGGATCAACGACGGAGGCGGAATATGTTGCTGCTTCAGAAGCGGCGCAGGAAGCGGTTTGGATGAAGGAGTTCATAACGGAACTAGGTATGGTTCCTAGTGCATTGGACCCAATGGTGATCTATTGTGACAACAATGGAGCCATAGCCAACGCCAAGGAACCAAGGTCTCACAAGAATTCCAAGCAAATTAAGTGCCGGTTTCACTCCATCCGTGAGCATGTCAAGGATAGAGATATAAAGATTTGTAAAGTACACACGGACCTAAGTGTAGCAGATCTGTTGACTAAAGTTCTCCCTAGGGCAAAACATGATCAACACCAGAACTCCATGGGTGTTAGATTTATCACTATGTAAACTAGATTATTGTCTCTAGTGCAAGTGGGATACTGAAGGAAATATGCCCTAAGAGGCAATAATAAAGTTGTTATTATATATTCCTTGTATATGATAGATGTTTATTTTGCAGGCTATAATTGTATTGATAGGAAACGTCAATACATGTGTGTTTAATAAACAAAAAGGGTTCCTAGTTATGCCTCTCTTATAGACTAGCTCGTTGATTAACATGATGATCAAAGTTTCATGATCATGGACATTGGATGTTGTTAATAACAAGGTCACAGCATTTGTGAAATGATGTGATGAACATTCTGTTGGGGATTGGTGCGGAAAATAAAACTTTTCCTATGATGTAACCCCCAAAACTGCCTAGGATGTATCTATGTAGTAATACGGTAACGGCCGGAGCGTATAGGATACATACCCTCGTAGACCGTACGCGATTAACGTTCCGCGGGGAACGTGGTTGATGTAGTCATACTCGTAGCCGACCTCAAGGTTGCGAAGCTCCTTGCAGGTCCCCCCTTGCTCCTTCGTCATCTTCATCGTGCAACATCTCCGACTCACGACATTCAAGCGCCCCAAGTGTTGCGCCTCGTGTCTTCGTACACATCCGGTGCACGATGAGACCTCCGGCTCCCTGATCCCGCCGGGAATGCGGAAGTTGATATCTGGCTAGGAATCCCTGCAGCGCAACGACATACTGTAGGTGTGCCTTGATCGCACAGCCCAGACTTAGGGCCATGGTCACAACGTATAGAGAGAGGGAGGGAGAAAGTCAACCAAAGGACTTCTCAAATTGTGTGTTTTAGTCCTCCCATGGGCACCCCCTTATATAGGCGGAGGGGGTGTGCCCTCCCCATTGGGTTAGCCATGTGGGACTAATAGTCAAAAGAAAATAACAGGAATTTTCGTCCTGGCCGATTGGGCCGAATCTACTCATCCCAATAGACAAAATAGAAAATAACTGATTAAAAGAAAAAGGGAAACAACAAGCAGCACAACAGCTGCCGGCACCGGATGGGCCGGCTCGCCCCTGGCGGGCTAGCTCGCGCGTCACCCGGCTGTGACCGGAGCTGGCCGGTTGGGCCGGCCTCCTTCCCCCGCCGGGCCTAGCTCGCCAGCCAGGCGGCGGTGGCAGCCAGGCGCCCGGGTGGGCCACCGCCTCTTCCCCCAGCCCTTTGTCCAGCGCCCGGGTGGGCTGCTGCCGACGTGGCCCGGGTGGGACGACTGACCCCGCGGCCCAGCTAGGCCAGCTCCCCCGCGAGCTCCTTGGGCCGGGGTCGAGCTAGGCCCAATCGGCAAGCGTTTTTCTTTTTCTTTTTCCCTTTTATTTTTCTGCAGCTTTTATTTTAGGCCTTTTCCCTCCGGGATTTGGCCTAATATAAAAGTTGCCTTTATAAATCTTAACTTAAATATTATTTAGAATATATTAATTCATAATTAACATATAATAAATATATATTTAAATTCCCATTTATCCGAAAACACTTTTCCGGTCTTTTCCTTTATTCTTTCTCCGAACAACTTCGGATCTCTCCGTGGAACGGTTCCGGCTTTCTCTCTTTCTCTACGAATGATCGCTCTCATTATACCCTTAAGTGTATCCTCTCACGGCTTAGGAATGCTCTAGACATGATATGTATCAATGATCAACAGAGGGACCAGGGATGTCCATGTGACCCCTATGCATTCCTGATGACAATGTTGTTTGAACCGTCTAAATGTAGCGTCCTCTTCCTTTTGTTTCTCGATACAACTTGTCCGAGATCAGATCATTCGTAACCCATACCTTGTTCAATCTCGTTCACAACAAGTTCCGTTTTCTTGTTACCGTGATATTACATCCCCATAACCTAGTCACATGTTGCAACATTTATGGATGTAATCTCACCAAGCCGACCGTATGTATCTTTACCCGTCATGTGGGTGAACAAATCTCGGTCTTGCAGTCACATGTCATCTACTTTTCCTTCGGAATACTCAGCATACACCTTTATGGCCACCGTATTACCAGATGGCGATTGATGCAGTCTAAGCAGCCTAGGGAAACAGTGAGTAATATGAGCTCATGGTCTAAGGAGAAGGAGTCTAGGTATAGCTGTTGCAACAATGAACTATATCACTTGATCGTGTTGCAATCCTTCTAGGAATGTCCAATCACATCATTCTCCAATGATATGATCTCGTTGTCAGTCGGCATAAATGCCCATGATCTTGAAACCCAGATCATCTTCGTGACCAACGAACTAGTATGAATAGAGGCTACTAGGGACTTTTTTGTTTCATACCACACCTGCACCAATGTTTCTACTTGGCACAGTTATAGCACAATATGAAACTATTATAAACTAATTGAGATATGACAATAAAAACCTATTTATTATTTGCCTCTAGGGTATATCTCCTTCAGTCTCCCACTTACGCTAGAGTACAAATAAACTAGCTCGCATTTTACTCATATAAACCATATACCATATGCGTTTACAGATCATGCATGCTTATGGGAAACGTCATGTCCATGTTCTGTTTTACTAGATCATTATGTCTTTTGCAAATCATTAATGTCTTCCTAACTTTGGCATTCACTCCATTATCGTATAATGGGTCGAAGCATTTGTATGGAAACAAAGTGAGACTTTGTTTATAGTGTTTATGATGACGGTCGTTTTCACCGTTGTCATCTAAACTTCGAAACACACTTTGCTATCCTTTGTGTATATACTATAGTTAAAAGCGAACTAGCCCCGCCACAACATTATACATCACATCAGATGGTGCTTTTATACTTCTATATCTATGTAGATCCTAGTGCATGAAATGCAACTATGCCACTTACATTGCTTCTTGCTATTTATGTACAAACTCAATTCTGGTTCAGTGATCAACTTAGGAATCACTTAAAGACATGTTCTTACAGTTAAGAGCTAGTCCTTCCAACCAGAACCTTGGGTCACATTATGTGAAGTATACAACATGGTTATATGGAAGAACATATGACTGAGGCATAGGAGATGCAACGCATCACTTTCTTTCAACCATAGTTGCAATACTCAATGCTTCATACAGTAAGAACTACTTTCTCACCTTGTTCCATTCTGAGCTTCTTCATAATCTTGTCTTAGGACGTTCTGAACATCTTTCATAATCAAGTCCAGGAAGAATTCGACATTTAGTGTTTATTAAACTCACCAATCTATCTCGATAGATCTTATTGTTTAATAACTTCAACTTCATCCTAACTTAAATATTATTAACACCAATCACATCATTCACATATGTCGTCCACATATCACAGAATGATTTCACGCTCCCACTCAAATAGGACATTCATGTTTGAGATCCAGGGATTTCACTTAGCTCCCACTCAAAATATGTTAGCTACATATTATGAATTAGCCAAGCTGGTTTGCTCCCACTCAAATCCAGGTCTTCTCGATAATCTTGGACATTCCAAAATTCTTTGATCATCATCAAATCGAGAATTCCACTAACGATATTTCAATGACCATTCATTTCTCGCACTTAGGTCCATCACGCTTCTTTGTAATTCGTAGGTATGTCTTGTTCATGTTGGAGATATGCCCAAGAGGCAATAATAAAGTGGTTATTATTATATCTTTATGTTTATGATAAATGTTTACATCCCATGCTATAATTGTATTAACCGGAAACATTAATACTTGTGTGTTTTGTAAACATAAAAGAGTCCCTAGTAAGCCTCTTGTTGAACTAGCTTGTTGATTAATTGATGATCATGGTTTCCTGATCATGGACATTGGATGTGATTAATAACAAGGTTATATCATTAGGAGAATGATGTAATGGACACACACCCATAGTAAGCGTAGCATAAGATCAAGTCATTAAGTTTGTATTGTTGTAAGCTTTCAAATACATAGTAACCTAATCCTTCGACCATGAGGTTATGTTAATCACCATCACCGGATGGGTACTTTGATGACATCAAACGCCGCTTCGTAACTGGGTGGTTATAAAGGTGTCATTGGGTATTCTGAAAGTATGTGTTGAAGCGCATAGACCAAGATTGGTATTTGTCCATCCATATGACGGATAGATATACTCTAGGCCCTCTCGGTGGAATGTCATCTAGATAGCTTGCAAGCATGTGACTAGGTCACAAGGGATGACATAACATGGAATGAGTAAAGAGTACTTATCAGTAACGAGGAAGAACTAGGTATGAAGATACCGACGATCAAACCTCGGATAAGTAGAATATCGCGAGACAAAGGGAATTGGTTTCATATGTTAAATGGTT
Organism: Avena sativa; assembly: GCA_916181665.1. Classification (NCBI taxonomy): domain Eukaryota; kingdom Viridiplantae; phylum Streptophyta; class Magnoliopsida; order Poales; family Poaceae; genus Avena; species Avena sativa. Next base: position 695,539,160 of record OV702289.1, read on the forward strand.
CAATCGATCACGATATCATTGTTGAGTATGTGGGATCCGTTATGGATCTCCAGATCCCGCTGATGGTTATTGATGGGAGAGGTGTCTTCATCATGTCTGCATATTCACGAACCGTAGGGTGACACACTTAAGGTTCGAAGTTGTTTGAAGTAGATATGGAATTTGCGTTGGAGACCGAATGTTGTTCGGAGTCTCAGAATGGATCCAGGACATCACGAGGAGATCCGGAATGGTCCGGAGAATAAGATTCATATATTAGGGATCATTTTCTAAGTTAGGAAATGTTCCGGAGTGTTTGTATGGAGATTCTAGAAGGTTTCGGAATGTTCTGGAAGGTTCTAGAGGATTTCTTGGAGTTTACTTGAAAACCAAGGAACGGATCAAGGAGTCCAAGTGGGGCAAGACACGGATTCGTGGGGGAGGAGGACTCCTCCCCCCTTCCCACCGCCGGCCCTAGGAGGGTAGTCCTACTAGGACTCCCCCTCCCCAGGCGCGCCTCCCTCCTTTAAATAGAAGGGAGTGGGCGCCCCCTCTTGGACCTTGTCTCATAACTCCCAATCTCAGCCGCCTCTGTCCTCCACGATTCTTCTGCACAGGCATAGGCGAAGCCCTGCAGATTTCTCATCTCCACCACCACCACCATGCTGTCGTGCTGCTGGGATTCCGTGGAGAAGATCTACTACCTCCGCTGCTCGCTGGAACAGGGAGAGGAAGGTCTACTTCGACTCCGCACGTGTGACCGTCTGCGGAAGCGCTGCCGGAACGCGGCGCCGGAAGGATCGTCCACACGATCTTGAGATCGGCAAGTGATCGACTACATCATCCATGAGATCTAATCTTGTTAACGCTTTCGGTTCTACGAGGGTTAGTACAGATCTATCTCGTTGCACATGTCTAATAGATTAGATCTTGGCTTTTATCTAGATTAGATCTGGGTTTTGTTCGTTCTTGCGGTAGAAAATTTTTGTTTTCCATGCTACGAACCCATCAGTGGTATCAGAGCTTTGTCTATGCGTAGATCTGTTGCACGAGTAGAACACAATGATGTTGTGGGCGTTGGTGCTCGTGTCGTCTTTTGCTATTTGTGTACTTTGCATCTTGCGGTATGGTGGGATGAAGCGGCTCGGGCTAACATTACATGTCATCACACATGAGACTTGCTCCACGCTTGACGTGCAACTTGTTTTGCACAAGTGGCTTTGCGGGTGTCTGTCTCTCCCATCATAGTATAGATCAAATCTACACTTTTCACTTGATAGCACTTGTATCAACGTTGTGGTTCAGTTTTGTAGGTAAGATGCGTTCTTAGTCGAAAGCCCCAAGCCACGTAAAACTTGCAAAGAAAATTAGAGGTTTTTAACTTGTTTTTTACAGGGGTTTTGTGATGTGATATGGCCTACATGTGATTGTGATTGTATTTGATGTATGCAATGATCCTTGTTGTAATATGGCAACCGGCAGGAGCCTAATGGTTGTCTTTAATTCTGTTAAGACCTGCGTGTCGATTCATCTTGTAATAGCTTTGTTCCAAGTAGTTGTAATAGTTGCTAGTGAAGATGAACAACCATGAAGCGGCGCCACGGACCTTGACGCAATGCTGGTGATGATGGAGATCATGTCCGTGCTTTGGAGATGGAGATCGAAGGCATAAGAAGAAAGGGTCATATCATATCACACTAATTATGAATTGCCTGTGATGTTAATCCTTTATGCATCTTGTATTGCTTAGATCGCGACGGTAGCATTATAAGATGATCCCTCTCACTAAATATCAAGCAATAAAGTGTTCGTCCTTAGTTGGCACCGTTGCTAAGACTCGTCGTTTCGAAGCATCTCGTGATGATCGGGTGTGATAGACTCTACGTGTGCATACAACGGGTGCAAGCCAGATTTGCACATGCGGAAACTAAGGTTAATCTTGACGAGCCTAGCATGTACAGACATGGTCTCGGAACACGGAATACCGAAAGGTAGAGCATGAGTCATATGATTGATATGATGAACATGAAGATTGTTCGCCGATGAAGCTACATCATCTCACGTGATGATCGGACTTGGTGTAGTGGATTTGGTTCGTGTAATCACTAAAACAACTCGAGGGATGTTGTTTTGAGTGGGAGTTCATTTGTAATTTGGATTAGTCGAACTCAATTTATCATAAACACAATCAAAGTGAATTTGCATAGTTTGTTGTAGTCATTGGCATCCGTTCACCACCTTACGCTTAGTTATAGTTGAGATAGTAGAACTATAGAAATTCTGGATATTTTCTTTACGAACTGGTATCGTATTGTTTTGAGTGTCAATCTAAAGTTTAAAAGTCATATTGCAAACTTTCAGCAAACTCCGTTTACTCTGTGAAGTTTAATAAACAGTATTAAATCAAGAGTAACAATTCCAGTGTTAGTATCTAATGTATCATGTTTGCCTCCATGATTCTTGATACTCAAAAGATTGTTTTTAATATCAAGTTTATCTAAGAGCTGAAAGCAATGTTTCAGAAACCATCATATGTGAAAGGTATTGCGATATCTAAAACAATGTGTTGGTTACAACATGATAGAGTATATGTCCTCATATTTGATGAGAATTTGTGAAGGTTGGAGACGCTAGTCGTCCTAATCCTCCAAAATGGTTTTGGAAAAGAAACATTATACTCGCAATTCACCTTTATAAGCTATAGCAGCTTGATCATGAAAGTTGTCATGATAAGGATGAATAGAAGATGTAAGTAAAATGTTTACTACACTAAAAGGTTACTAAAGAATGGAATTTTGAAAGAATGCCAAACATTTGATGAAGGTGATCCACTTCAAAGTGCAAGTCCAAAGGTATTAGTATTTGACTATACACACTTTGTACTATGTGCATGTGAATGACACCACTATTTATGTTGATAGATTCTTTTAAAAGAAAAGGAATTGTTGAAAGAGAATCTATAAAATATTTGGCAGAAAAGAAAGATTGGAGATATTCACCTTAGGTATATAGAAGATACATGTTATGGCTGTATTCCTTGGTTGTTAAACAATGTGGTTCTGCGGTATTGGATACCGAATTGGTTGGTATGAAGTGTCATACAGGACAACACAATTCATGAACTGCAATGGCCTAAGTAACTAGCAAGAGAATATGTGATGATGTTCATCAAAAATAAACAAAGGGTTGTTGTGTTGCTCGTTAACATCAAAACTTACCTTCAAGATTTGTTTCAATAATTGTTATTTTGATCAGGTATTATGACGACAAAAGGTTGTTCAAATAATTACCGTATTCCATAATAGATGGATGATATACAAGTCTAGTTGGAGAAATAACGACCATAAAACTAATGCTGAAATGTCGCAAGACAAATGATTGAAAGATCACTTGCGAAGTGACATCGCCGTTTAAATTATATTGAAAGGGATACATGAAGAAACTCCATGTTTATGGATTTTTGGAGTCTTTGATTTTGATCAAATGACGCTTGTGATACTTTCCTGGAGATAATTAAAACTCCGTTCGTAGGCCAAAAGAGGAACGGACGACTAACTGATTGGAATTTGTACATATTGATGTATATAGTCCATTATGTGTAGTCATGGGCGATGGATTTCAACTTCATATGCTTTCTCCGAAGATTTGAATGAGTATATGTATATACTTACTCAATAAGGAAGAAGTATGAAACATTTGAAAATGCTCAAAGACTTTCAAGATGAAGTGTAAAATCATTGTAACAAGAAAATAAAAAGTTTATGATTGGATCATAAAGAAAGATGTTTGAGTTACAAGTTTAGCAAAACACCTAAGATTTGAGGAATCGTTCCATGGATTTGCATTTCCCAAAACACCATAGGAGTATGGAGTGTTCGAGATATGTAATGAAACCTTGTTTGACATGGTAAGATCAAAGGTGTCATTTATAAAACTGCCATTATATTTTAAAAGATTAAAGCTTTAGTGACTACCGCTTTTACACTGAAAAGAGCTCCATCGTGATCCGTTGAAATGACACCATATAAGTCATGGTTTGGGATAAAACCTAGGTTGTACTTTCTTAAATTTTTGGTATGCTAGGCATAAGTAAAGTGTTTACAACCAAAGTCGGATGAGCATGTCTTTGTAGGTTATTTCGAATAACCATTGGGTATTCCTCCATAACACCGAAGACAAAAGTGTTTGTCGCTTAGAATGTCGAGTTTCTTGAGAAGGAATTTTGGTGAAAAGTTAAGTGGGAGGACAATAGAACTTTGACAAGGTTGTTGAACCTTGGCTAATATGTGCTGAGTTGCGCAGCGTCGGAAAGTGTCCCGGAGGCAGCAACAATGCTCATGGCTCACGTGCCTCAAAGGTTGTGGTCACGGAGATCTAAGTTACTATTGAACCAAGTAGGTCGGGTAAGTAATCAAATGCCAAGATTTGAGAGTTAAATCATTGTTGTTTGACAATGATAAACCGACTACATGCAAAGAAGCAATGATGGGCCCTGACTTCGTTAAGTGGCTTGAAGCCATAAAATCCGTGATAATTCCATACACGAGAAATCAAGCTTTGAATTTGAAAGACCCTCTGGAAAGGTGCAAGACCTTACAGTCGTATATGGATCTATAAAGAAATAGACATGGATGTTTCACATCTATGAAATAGTCGACATGTCGGAAAGAGTTTACGACAATGTTCAAGGAATTGACTATGATAAGATTTGATCTTTCACAGCGATATTTAGTCTGGACGGATTAATGTAGCAACCACTACATATATTTTGGTATATGGTAGTTGAACAAACAAAACAAGTTCTTCTAATAGAATGGTTACCTAGGATGTGTCCTTGACACGATCCAAAGGGTTTTGTTAATTCAAAGGATGCTAAAAGAGTATGCAAAACTTCAACGGTTGAAGTGAGCATCGCGGAGTTGGAATCTTCACCGTGATGAAACCGTTAAAAGGTTTAATTTCATCAGAGACGATGAAGGTGCTTGCATTTTGCAAGAAATTAAGTGGGAGCACTAAGACATATTTCTAATACATTATGTGAAAGACATATCGTTGATTAGAAATGATGTATCTTTTATTGACACAGGTTAAGAATTTCATTTCGATGAAAGACTTAGGCATAACCCAAGAATTAGGCATCAATGTCTATATGGATAGATTGAGGCGCTAATATGGTTTTGCCAAATGTACATAGATAAGATGTTGAATGAGTTTAATATGGAAACAACAAGAAAGGTTCCTGACTCACGGAAAGGACTGAATCAAGATTCAAGTGTGTTGACACGAGATTCAAGTGTTTTGACACTTGGTGAAATCACAAGAATATTTTGATCAATCTTTGAGATGTACACATCCAGATATGTCCTATGCTCTAAATGTTATGAGCATATACCAGAATGACTCATAAGATGATCATTGGACAATAGTAGGGATATTCCTATGATCTTTGGAAGAACTAAGAATATACTATTTATATAGTGATGACAAATAGTTCATTGTAAATTGTTGCATTGATACTAGTTTTGTCACAAATTAAGTTTATCTCAATTTAAACTATGGGTGGCACAATGTAATGGAAAGGAAGTTCCATAACGGATTTGGTTGAGTACCAAAGTTAAAACATTGTGACAGATACTACAACAAAAGGCTAAGTATATGACTGTTATTGTAGCAGCAAATGAGGGCATTTGCGTCAAGTAGTTTGTTATCAAACTAGGTGTGGTTCATAGCGGGATAATACTATGAAGATACATTGTATGACAATTGTATCAACATGATTTAATCCCAAGGAACTAAAGGTCTCACCAAAGGACCAAATTTATACAATGCCATCTCATTGGAGAATGAGTAATGTGTAGAGACGCAAGGAAATGCAAATACACACGGACCTGGAAGTGTCAGATCCGAAGATTATGTTTACCACTAGCTATAGTGTCTATACAACACCAGAAAGCCATAGGTGTTGAATGCACAAGTTTTTAACTAGATTATTGACTCTAGTGCAAGTGGGAGACTATTGGAGATATGCCCAAGAGGCAATAATAAAGTGGTTATTATTATATCTTTATGTTTATGATAAATGTTTACATCCCATGCTATAATTGTATTAACCGGAAACATTAATACTTGTGTGTTTTGTAAACATAAAAGAGTCCCTAGTAAGCCTCTTGTTGAACTAGCTTGTTGATTAATTGATGATCATGGTTTCCTGATCATGGACATTGGATGTGATTAATAACAAGGTTATATCATTAGGAGAATGATGTAATGGACACACACCCATAGTAAGCGTAGCATAAGATCAAGTCACTAAGTTCGTATTGCTGTAAGCTTTCAAATACATAGTAACCTAATCCTTCGACCATGAGGTTATGTTAATCACCATCACCGGATGGGTACTTTGATGACATCAAACGCCGCTTCGTAACTGGGTGGTTATAAAGGTGTCATTGGGTATTCTGAAAGTATGTGTTGAAGCGCATATACCAAGATTGGGATTTTTCCATCCATATGACGGATAGATATACTCTGGGCCCTCTCGGTGGAATGTCATCTAGATAGCTTGCAAGCATGTGACTAGGTCACAAGGGATGACATAACATGGAATGAGTAAAGAGTACTTATCAGTAACGAGGAAGAACTAGGTATGAAGATACCGACGATCAAACCTCGGATAAGTAGAATATCGCGAGACAAAGGGAATTGGTTTCGTATGTTAAATGGTTCAATCGATCACGATATCATCGTTGAGTATGTGGGAGTCGTTATGGATCTCCAGATCCCGCTAATGGTTATTGATGGGAGAGGTGTCTTCATCATGTCTGCATATTCACGAACCGTAGGGTGACACACTTAAGGTTCGAAGTTGTTTGAAGTAGATATGGAATTTGCGTTGGAGACCGAATGTTGTTCGGAGTCTCGGAATGGATCCGGGACATCACGAGGAGATCCGGAATGGTCCGGAGAATAAGATTCATATATTAGGGATCATTTTCTAAGTTAGGAAATGTTCCGGAGTGTTTGTATGGAGATTCTAGAAGGTTTCAGAATATTCTGGAAGGTTCTAGAGGATTTCTTGGAGTTTACTTGAAAACCAAGGAACGGATCAAGGAGTCCAAGTGGGGCAAGACACGGATTCGTGGGGGAGGAGGACTCCTCCCCCCTTCCCACCGCCGGCCCTAGGAGGGGAGTCCTACTAGGACTCCCCCTCCCCAGGCGCGCCTCCCTCCTTTAAATAGAAGGGAGGGGGCGCCCCCTCTTGGACCTTGTCTCATAACTCCCAATCTCAGCCGCCTCTCTCCTCCACGATTCTTCTGCACAGGCATAGGCGAAGCCCTGCAGATTTCTCATCTCCACCACCACCACCACGCCGTCGTGCTGCTGGGATTCCGTGGAGAAGATCTACTACCTCCGCTGCTCGCTGGAACAGGGAGAGGAAGGTCTACTTCGACTCCGCACGTGTGACCGTCTGCGGAAGCGCTGCCGGAACGCGGCGCCGGAAGGATCGTCCACACGATCTTGAGATCGGCAAGTGATCGACTACATCATCCATGAGATCTAATCTCGTTAACGCTTTCGGTCCTACGAGCGTTAGTACAGATCTATCTCGTTGCACATGTCTAATAGATTAGATCTTGGCTTTTATCTAGATTAGATCTGGGTTTTGTTCGTTCTTGCGGTAGAATTTTTTTGTTTTCCATGCTACGAACCCATCAGTTCAAAACATGACAAGTGAATCAATAATATAATTCCACAAACTTGTAGAATATATAGTTGAGTCCTACTTTCCTTAGTAAAAGTATACACTGAAACTTTATGATCATCATCAATAGTTTCTCCTCTATTTGCAGAGTTTGGATTCACGAAACAAATTCCGCTGCGCCACTCAACAATTCGGAGGTAAGGTCTAACACCTTGTTTTGATCTTTTACTTTCTTCCACCTGTATCTTCATCAAGACACAGCAACTTTGGACAACAACAGGTTTGCCCATTGTGGATGATGCATGCATAGCTTCCTAAGAATGCTCTACAAAGACTTGTTTATTCGCCACGATTTCGACTTATCGAAATCTCTAGAAACTCGAACTTGCCATAACACTTATGGTGTTGTTTCCACGAATCTTTGGATGTTCCTTTGTATTTCAAATGAGTGTTTGCTTATTTTGATCTTTTAACTCTAAACGATAACTATAACCCCGATAAGAGATAATATGTATCTAATACATAATGATTATGATGTTTAGACATTTCAACAAAGTTTGAATTCATCCAATTATCATAATTTGTGAAACATCTTTCACAAGTTCCTTTTATGCTAAACTTAACTTGAATACCTTAGTAATGTCGATCAAATCGAAGAGACTTTGTATTCTTGTTAATTTCAATATCCTCTTTAGTTATGAACTCATTTGAACAATTCAAATCATTTCAAACTTCATGTTTTATTAAGTAAATACGCTTATTCACTTAAGTCCACAATAAATGATTTCCACTACTTGTTGAAAATATGATACATCATTATGCATAAGTTTCAACATTTCTTCACATATTACCGTTTTACCAGAATGCAGAGTTTTAGTCATTCTGCCCAAGAGGCATGGTTTTACAAAGTCTCTAGATTAAGCATCTAGGACCCCGATCTTTCATAAAGAACCTGCAATAACCAAAATGACTTAAATTGTAGTGTCATTTCATTTTTAAACTTTGGATATCTTTTAGCATTCTAATCCTTTTATAAATGTTTAAACTATTATCATTAACATAGTGATGAGAATAACTTGTTTGTAATCATAATGTGACCATAAGGTATTTTTCATAAGAATAGTACAAACTGGCTTGTAACTTGTTCATATGAATAATCGTCTCGCCAAAAGCATGACACACAAACAAGGATTACAAAACTATGAGTGAAGAGGTGATGTCGGCCATCAACTATTTTGCTTGCCATCATCAAGTCACATTGCCTCAAAACCAGCAATTCTCAAACAGATCCTCCTGTTTTCACAAAACGGGACAAGTATCAAATACTTCGCAAACTACAGTGAGTTTTGCATGAATCACATTTATAATTTGTATATCTAACATATACCCTTTCATCCATGACTTCCATTCGCAATCAAGCCCTTCCAAGAGTTCTTAACTCTAATGCAAGATTCCTAAGTGTTTTTTCCAAACATTCCGGAGTCATCGAATTATCTCTAATGGTTATTGTATCAAGAAGAGAAGATCACCTTTTACGAGGATATCCCTCAGGCGTGGGTATTAATCTATGAAGTTGGACCCTTTTGCTAAGTTCCAAATGAAGCAATATATTCCCATGGTCACAAAGGACCTCAATGGGATAGGCCAAGATCTACTAAGATATTTGTAAACAGACATCTAGACTAAGTTTATAATAAGAGATCAATTTATAATTGGTCTCCACTAAAATTGTCATCCCCTGGACGAATTTAGTGATCGCATGATCCCTATCCTCTGCACCTCCCTCGTGTTACACAGCCATCAGTGCATTATCAAAGGTAGACATTCACTAATGCCAATCACATCATCCATGTGAGTCATGCTCGATCTTTCGATCTCTTGTGTTTCGAGGCCACGCTTCTATGGCGTGCTAGGCTCGCCAAATCTAACTTGTGTGTATTCGCTGTGCAACATGGCATACACCCACTGTATGCGAACATAGATATGTCTGACACCCAGGCCTGTAATCCTGGATCGCCTCATACCGAAGAACTTTCTTGGTGGTGCACACACAAGGGGAACACGAAACATCAGAATTAAATAGGGGTTATCTTATTTGCTACCGTTGAGTATCTAAATACTAGCACACAATAAGATGTAAAAACTGGTATCAACATCATATATATAATGTGATATGATATGGTTGTTGGGTTCGCAGCATAGAAAACAAAAAATTTCCTACGATGGGAACTATACGCCAAGATCTATCTACTAGATACAAGCAACAGGTGGATATACATCCATAGAGAACTTACCCTCGAAGACAACAAAGCTTTGTTAACGAGTTGGAACTCGTGGATGATGTAGTCGTACACTTGCCGATCTCAAGATCGTGATGAAGTCCAACAGGTCCGGCTCCAGCAAGTCCATCAGATCCAGCTCCAGCAAGTCCAGCACCACCAAGTCCAGCACCGCAAAGCAGCGGTGCATCCGTGATCACACACACGTCTGGTACCCCGACAACCTCCGTCCCTCGCTCCATCAAAGCAGCGCAAGCAGCAAATCCTTTCCATATAAAGCCACCGGGAACATGTATCTCGCTAATCCGATACCATGGGGGAATAATACTAGAGGGGGGAGAGATCCTTCATGAGGAGGTGTGAGTGTGAAGGTGTGAGAGGGGGGCCTTTTATAGGAGGAGGGGGGTGCCCATCCCCATGGCCGACACCCAAGGGGTGACCCCTCACCTCCTCATTCATGTGGTGGTAACTCCCTCCACATAAATTTGCCCCTTCACATTCTCTTTTAAAGTCTCCACTTTAAATGCATTAAATTTCTCCAAATTTAATGCGCTCTCATTTAATAAAACCCTTTTATTAATTTTATTCAGAATTTTGTTAATTACTTTAATTTAACAAACATTCACATAAAACCCCCTGCAATATTTCAATATTACATGCAGAACCAATTTCAGCAATTTCACCTGAAACAGTTTTGGTGTCTATTGAAATAATTCCAGCGCTTTCTTAAATCTTTATCTGAAACATATTTGCTCCAAATGGTGTCGGTATCCCTTGAGTGTGTCACCCTACGGTTCGTGAATAATGCAAACATGATCGAGACCCCTCTCAGATCAATAATCAGAAGCGGGACCTGGAGATCCATATTGACTCCTACACATTCAACAATGACTTCTGTGATCGTGAGAACCTTTAACGGTAGTAACTAAATCCCTTTGTCTCGCGATATATTACATGTCCGAGACTCGATCATCGGTATCTCCATACCTAGTTTGATCTCGTTGCCGACATGCACTCTTTTCTTGTTCCCGTGAAATAACATTCTAGTGATCACATCACTTGCTTGCAAGCTATCTTAATGTGATATCACCGAGAGGGCCCAGAGTATATCTATCCGTCATCGGATGGAAAAATCCCACTCTTGATCCATGAGCCTCAACATAACACCTTTGTAGCACTAAACCCACCTTTATAGTCACCCTGTTACAGTGTGACGTTTGATGTTATAAAGATACTCTTCCGGTGTCAGCAATTAACATGATCTCATGGTTTAAGGACTAAGATTACTCCGTATGATGTTATAGCAATATAAACATAATGACTTTGATCGTAATGATATACTTCGGATGAATGTTCATCACATCATTCCACCAATGTTGTGACCTCGTTATTAACAACATCCAATGTCCATGATCAGGAAACCTTGATCATCGTGTTAATCAACAAGCTAGTTTATATGAGAGGCGGTACTAGGAACTTTGCATTTTGTTTATTAAACACACATGTATTAACGTTTCCAATTAATACAATTATAGCATGCAAAATAAACATTTATCATAAACATGGAATAAGATAATAACCACTTTATTATTGCCTCTCGAGCATATTCCCTTTAGTCTCCCACTTGCACTAGAGTCAATAATCTAGTTTGTAAAGTTGTATATACAACACCTAGGTGTTGAATATACGCGTTTGCTAGTGGTTAACATAATCTTCGGATCTGGCACTTTTAGGTCCGTGTGTATTTGCATGTCTTTGCGTCTCTACGCATCACCCATTCTCAAATGAGATGGCATTGTATAAATTTGGTCCTTTGGTGAGACCTTTAGTTCGTTCGGGTTAAAATATGTTGATATTATTGTCATACAATATGTCTTCACAGTATTAGCCCACTTTGAACCAAACCTAGTGTGATAGCAAACTTCTTAACACAAATGCCCTCCTTTGCTGCTACTATAGCAGTCATATACTTAGCCTTTTGTTGTAGTATCCGTCATAATGTTTCAACTTTGGAACTTATCCAAATCCATCATGGAACATCCTTTCCATTACATTGTGCCACCCATAGTCTAAATTGAGATAAATTTAATTTGTATCTTGTGACAAAACTAGTATCAATGTAACACTTTACAATGAACTACCTTTAACTATTTGTCACTTATACATGATATATTCTTAGTTCTTCCAAAGCTCATAAGAATATCTTTACTATTGTCCAATGATCATCTTATGAATCATTCTGGTATGTGCTCATAACATTTAGAGCATAGGACATTCTGGATATATACATATCATGGTATAATCGATCAAAATCTTCATGTGATTTTACTCACCAAGTGTTCAAACACTTGAATCTTGATACAATCCTTTCCATGCAGCAAGAACCTTTCTTGTTGTTTCCATATTGAACCCTTTCAATATCTCATATATGTATGTCTGGCACAACCATATTAGCGCCACAGTCTATCCATATAGATATTGATGCCAAATATTCCAGGTTTGCCCAAGTCTTTCATCGAAATCTTATTTTAATGAAATTCTTAACTTGTGTCAATACAAGATACATCATTTCCAATCAACAATATGTTCTCTACATAATGTATTAGAAATATGTCTCAGCGCTCCCACTTAATTTCTTGCAAATGCAAGCATCTTCATTATCTCCGATGAATTTAAACTCTTTTAACAGTTTCATCATGTTGAGATTTCTAACTCCGCTATGCTTGCTTCAACTATTGAAGTTTGCATGCCCTTTTAACACCCTTTGAATTAACAAAACCCTTTGAATCGTGTCTTGTACACGTCCTAGGTAACCATTGTATTAGAAGAACATTGTTTTGTTTGTTCAACTACCATACATCAAATTATATGTAGTGGTTGCTACATTAATCCGTCAAGACTAAATATCGCTATGAAAGATCAAATCTTGTCATAGTCAACTCCTTGAACATTGTCGTAAACTTCTTTCCGATATGTCGACTATTTCATAGATGTTAAACATCCATGTCTATTTCTTTATAGATCCAAACACGACCGATAGGCTTCACGCCTTTCTGGAGGGTCTTCCAAGTTCAGAAACTTGATTTCTCGTGTATGGATACTATCACGGATTCTATGACTTCTAGTCATTTTATGGAGTCAGGGCCCATCATCGCTTCTTTGCATGTAGTCGGTTCATCATTGTCAAAACAATAACGACTTGCTTATCAAATCACACTATTTGATTCTTACCGACCCACACGGTTCAATAGGAACTCTAATCTCCGAGATCACACCCTTTGTAATCACATGAGCCATGAGCATTATGGCCGCCACCGGGACACTTTCCGGCGCTTGATACATTGCAAATGTATCTATAATTTTTGATGTTCCATGCTTGGTTTTATCTACTTTCTTATGTTTTGTTCCAACTTTGGAGTACTTTTCATACACTTTCTTGGACTAACCTATTAACAAGATGCCACAATGTCAGTTGCCTGTTTTCTGCTGTTTTTGGTTCCAGAAAAGTCAGAAAATGAATATTCTCGGAATTGGACGGGACAAAAGCCAAAGTTGATATTTTACCGGAAGACTGACGGAGCCAGAAGACGAGACGGAGAGGGGCCACACCACCGCTGGGCATGGGTCCACCTAGGCCGTGCCAGGGCATGGTGTGGGCCCCCTGGCTGGCCACCGACCTCGCCCCTTCGCCTATATATTCTTCCCGATATAGAAACCCTAGATCGTCAACCAAAAAGCCACGAAAAGTTCCACAGCGCCGCCTACACCGAAGGGGAGATTCGGGGGACATAAAGTCTCTGTTCTGGCACCCTGCCAGGACGGGGAAGTGCCCGCGCAGCCATCTCCATCGATCTCCACCGTTGTTGCTGATGCCCATGATGATGAGGGAGTAGTTCTCTCTCGAGGCTAAGGGTTCTACCGGTAGCTATGTGTTCATCTCTCTCTATGCATGATCATATTGTGATCATGAGCTTTGTAATCAAGTATATCTACTTTCCTACTCAAGTGCTTTAATAGATCTCTGCTCTCTCCATGTGTGTGAAAGTGACAGCGTGCACACCATGGTGGCACTTAGTCTAGAGATTACAAATACTTGTTATGAGTTATATTTGGAGTTGGATGTCTTTATGAAATTGTGGTGTTTGTTGGAACCATCTAGTGCTCAAGGTGACAGTGTGGTGTTTTCTAGATGGGAAAGGCTTACTTTGAGGTGTGCTGTTATAGCCCTACCATCGATTAGAGTGTCCAACCGGAGAGTAGTTAAGAGTAGTATCATGAAGAGAAGATATTTATATGAGAGTGTTCACTAGTGAAAGTATGATCCCTAGGCCTTGTTTCTAAACATTGAAACACCGTTTGCAATTAGATCTGTTACATGTTTGCTTGCTTCCATCTTTATTTCAGTTTGCCTTTAGTCTCTTCCACGCCATCAAGCTATTTTGTATCACCGTTACCACTTATAATTATCTTTACCACTTGTATTTCACTATCTCTTCGCCGAACTAGTGCACCTATACACCTGACAAGTGTATTGGGTGTGTTGGGGACACAAGAGACTTCTTGTATCTTGATTGCAGGGTTACTTGAGAGGGGATACCTTTGACCACTTCCTCCCTAAGTTCGATAAACCTTGGGTGATCCACTTAAGGGAAAACTTGTTGCTCTTCTACAAACCTCTTCACTTGGAGGCCCAACAACTGTCTACAAGAATAGAAGTGCGTAGACATCAAGCTATTTTCTGGGGCCGTTGCCGGGGAGGTAAGGTAAAAGGTATTCACACCAGAGGATTAAAGAAGAAGAACCTCCCACGGCAAACGCCTATTTTCTGGCGCCGTTGCTAGGGAGGTAAGGTAAAAGGTACTCACATCCTCCGGTGTGAGTGCTCGAAGTTATTTCCTTTAGATTCTGCAATTTTGTCTTTTTGTTTCTTGTTTTCACTAGTTAGGCTTAATGGAAAACAACAACAAAATTAGAGAGCTTTATAGTATTTATCTTGAGTTAGGATATGAAGTGTTTGAAGAGAAAATTAAAAAACCTATGGAACTTTATTTGCATGCTAATAGCAATGTTGTTAGTATGAATTCTTTGGACACCATTATTGCTAATGCTATGGAAAAGTCTAAGCTTAGGGAAGCTAGTTCTTATGAAAATGATCTTTTTAGTTCCCCAGCTTTGGAAGATAGCTATTCTATTGCTTATGATGATACCAAACCTCCAATATATGATGATTACAATGATGAATATGATATTTTCAGTCCATCTACTATTGAGGAGGAAATTAATTATGACTACAGTATGTCTCCTATATTTGATGATTATGGTGATGAGAATAATAATGATAGCTATTTTGTTGAATTTGCTCCCACCACAATTAATAAGAATGACTATGATTATGTGGGGAGTATTAATTCTTTTATGCATGTGGCTCATGATAAGAATGTTTCATGTGATTGTTGTATTGTTAATTTTATTCATGATGCTACTGAAAGTTATTATGAGAGAGGGAAACATGGTTTTATGTGTCTCAACAATATTAAGTTTCCCCTCTTTATGTTGAAAGTTTTGAAGTTGCACTTGTTTTGCTTTCCTATGCTTGTTGCTTTGTGCTTTCATGACTTGTTTCTTTACAAGATTCCTATGCATAGGAAGTGGGTCAGACTTAAATGTACTTTGAATTTGCTTCTTGATGCTCTCTTTTACTTCAATTCATATTTCTTATGTGAGCATCTTCTCAAACTATCAAGCCTAACTTAAAGGCGTTAAAGTAAAGTACTTATTGGGAGATAACCCAAAAGTTTTAGATGAGTCTTGGAAGTTATTACTTCTGTAATAACCGCTCCCTATCCTTTTTATTTGGTTTTTGTGCCAAGAGTAACCTCTATGAGAGAGAAGTAATGATTGGGAAAGTTGCTGTCCCGAAACAGATTTCTGTGCTTCACCGTAAAAATTCGTGTAAAATCTCTTAACGTCCTTTTAAGGCGTGAATTTTTTAGCTTATGCCCCAGGTTGTTATCTAACTTTAGTTAGTTCAACACTTTTCGATTTGAGCAACATAAGGTCTTCTAAAAAATTCGTCTTTACCTGCTGGTCTGTTTTGACAGATTTCTGCCATTATTTGCATTTGCTTCTTGTTGGTTTCTTTTTGAGTTCTTTTGGGGAATTGAGATTTTTGAGGGAAGTGCTACAGTAGCTTGTGTTTTAATGGAAATTTTATTAGTGTTGGAACTTAACCTAAAGACTTATTATCTTGAGTGCACTAATGTTGCTAATAAAGATTGTGTGAAGTTTTGTATGAAGAAAAAATTTCAGGTGCATGGAAGGAATGAGTAATGAGATGAAGGATGGACTAAAGCTCAAGCTTGGGGACGCCACGCGTGTCACCCCAAGAAATATCCAAGAATTACAAGCGTCAAAGCTTGGGGATTCCCAAGGCACCCCCTTCTTCATCAATAAAAATCCCAGGTTTCTTCCAAACGCTTCATTTTTATTGTTTCATGCACAATTGTGTTGTTCTTGGAGCGTCTTCGTTTTGGTTTTTGTTTTCGTTTGCTTGGTTTTCTTAGTTTGCTTAAATAAATTGGTTGGACCCCCTCTTTCATACATTGGTTTTCAAATAGTTTGGTTTGGTTTGGAAAAGAGTAGGAAAGTTCATGCTTATGTGGCAAAAAGAGCTCGTTTTTTACTGTGGCCTATGCTTTGTCATGCCATGCTTGATATTGTTTTGGCTTTATGCTTAGTATTCTTTGCTGTAGCATGACTTGTTATAAACAATTGAGATTGCTTAATGTGCCTTGGATGAATAATGCGTTGTTTTAGCATATTAAAGCATAGTATTGTGGTATTCTCCTTTGATGCTTTATTTGGGTTGACTTGGCGCATGCTCACACCATGTTATAACTATCCCAAGTCACCATAAGCCTTTATGATCCTTTAGTTTTCAACTTGTAGTATCACTTTATGCTTTGATCAATGATGTTTTGTTGCTTTGCATGCTTATGGTCATTATTGCTCTCTTAGTTTGTCGCTCCCAGTCTTTTGCTAGCCTCCACAACCAAGTATGAGTTCCACTCATGCATCCAACTCCTAAAACCAAGTTATTCCAAAGAGTCCACCATACCTACCTATTAGCATTTTCTATTCCAAGTATATTCATGTTTTTATCTATCTTCCAAATTAAACTTGTTATGAGAAAACTAGTGATTAAAGCTCTCACGAACTTGATGGCACACTTTACTTTTCTTGCCCTTAATAAACTTGAACCATTGTGTCATCTATGTTGTATATGCTTGCACTTATTTGTTGGGGATTAGCAGAACCATGCTTTCATGGGGAACACTTTCAACATTGCACAGGTACTTTGTACCTAATTGATATCATGCTCTTTTGTCTATGGATGTCGTTGGTGTGAAATGAAAGGGGAGCTTGTAAGTCCATGGAGTTATGTATATGTGTTAGAGAAACGCCTGGGCCGCTGGTCTAATCCATGCTGACATGGTGCAAACCTGCAGTGTAACCATAATGAGCTGTCTATGAAGCATTCTTCTTATAAAAAAAGAGTCCTATATTGAGAAAAAAGAGAAAAAGAAAAAAAAAAGAGATTATGAAAAGAGGAAAGAGAGAAAAAAGCACCATATTCCCATGGTAAATAAGAAGATTGCTGAGATGCTTGTTGTCTGCTTGCCTTGTCATTTTGATATGGGGATTCTTCCGTATCATCGGGCAAGGGGTACCGCATTGGCGGTTCTCTATGATACACATGTACTTACTATGACAAGAACTTACCGGTAACTAAACTTGAGTAACATGAGGAGCGGCCCTCGTATTCAAGGGACATGAGATTTCCAACTTATACTTTGTCAAGCATATCCTCTTAGTTGTGTCACTTTAACCTTAATCACTTAAAGATGCTTATGATAGGGGCAATGAGAGCTGAAAGATATTAAGTACCATAATTTTTGGAAGCTCTTTATGAGACTTGAATCCCTACTTCCTTCTATGAAGGCCCTTTTTCCACTTATATATTGAGTCCCCACCTTCTACCTTTATGCACCTACTTTGAGAGCATAGTGGCCATTCTTAGTTCTATGTGCATTGTCCCAAGACTTGTTGATTGATGCATAACTTTGATATTGCTTGTTTTAAACTATTTGTATCTAGTCACTCTTATGAACTTTGAAGGTGTCCTATGCATTTATGTTTGCTACTCTATGAGGGACAAGCTGAATGCCACTATGCGATGTTTTATTTATGTGAAACAAACAAACGTCTTGCAAAGCATTATTATTCATTAATCTTTTGTTTGTGCCTTTTCATGTTGCAACATAGTTGCTATGTCTTATTGCTAGAACTTTATCTTTCATGTTATGTTGAAGTACTATGATTCCAGGTTTGAATGTTTTACAAATACTTTGATCAAGTTTATGATGGTGCATGTCACCTCAAAAATTATTCTTTCTTTTTATCACTTACCTAGCAAGGACGAGCATGAGTTAAGTTTGGGGATGTTGATACATTGCAAATGTATCTATAATTTGTGATGTTCCATGCTTGGTTTTATCTACTTTCTTATGTTTTGTTCCAACTTTGGAGTACTTTTTATACACTTTCTTGGACTAACCTATTAACAAGATGCCACAGTGCCAGTTGCCTGTTTTCTGCTGTTTTGGTTCTAGGAAAGTCAGAAAATGAATGATCTCAGAATTGGATGGGACAAAAGCCAAAGTTGATATTTTATCGGAAGACTCACGGAGCCAGAAGACGAGACGGAGAGGGGCCACAGGGTGGCCACACCACCCCTGGGTGTGGGTCCACCTAGGTCGCGCTAGGGCATGGTGTGGCCCCCTGGCTAGCCACCGACCTCGCCCCTTCGCCTATATATTCTTCCCGATGCAGAAACCCTAGATCATCAACCAGAAAGCCACGGAAAGTTCCACAGTGCCGCCGCCACCGAAGGGGAGATTTAGGAGACATAAAGTCTCTGTTCCGGCACCCTGCCGGGACAGGGAAGTGCCCCCGGAGCCATCTCCATTAACCTCCACTGCCATCTCCATCGTCGTTGCTGATTCCCATGATGATGAGGGAGTAGTTCTCTCTCGAGGCTAAGAGTTCTACCGGTAGCAATGTGTTCATCTCTCTCTCTATGCATGATCATATTGTGATCATGAGCTTTGTAATCAAGTAGATCTACTTTGCTACTCAAGTGCTTTAATAGATCTCTGCTCTCTCCATGTGTGTGAAAGTGACAGCGCGCACTCCATGGTGGAACTTAGGCTAGAGATTACAAATACTTGTTATGAGTTATATTTGGAGTTGGATGTCTTTATGAAATTGTGGTGTTTGTTGGAACCATCTAGTGCTCAAGGTGACAGTGTGGTGTTTTCTAGATGGGAAAGGCTTACTTTGAGGTGTGCTGTTATAACCCTACCATCAATTAGAGTGTCCAACCAGAGAGTAGTTAAGAGTAGTATCATGAAGAGAAGATATGTATATGAGAGTGTTCACTAGTGAAAGTATGATCCCTAGGCCTTGTTTCTAAACATTGAAACACCGTTTGCAATTAGATTTGTTACATGTTTGCTTGCTTCCATCTTTATTTCAGTTTGCCTTTAGTCTCTTCCACGCCATGAAGCTATTTTATATCACCGTTACCACTTATAATTATCTTTACCACTTGTATTTCACTATCTCTTCGCTGAACTAGTGCACCTATACACCTGAAAAGTGTATTAGGTGTGTTGGGGACACAAGAGACTTCTTGTATCTTGATTGCAGGGTTGCTTGAGAGGGGATACCTTTGACCACTTCCTCCTTGAGTTCGATAAACCTTGGGTGATCCACTTAAGGGAAAACTTGCTGCTGTTCTACAAACCTCTGCACTTGGAGGCCCAATAACTGTCTACAAGAATAGAAGTGTGTAGACATCAGCGCTGCGCTACTTAGCGCATATAGCTAAGGTTCAACAACCTTATCAAAGTTCTATTGTCCTCCCACTTAACTTTTCACGAAAAATTCCTTCTCAAGAAACTTGATGTTCCAAGCGACAAACTCTTTTGTCCTCGGTGTTATGGAGGAATTCCCAACGAATTCTTTGGGATAACCTACAAAGACGTGCTTATCTGACTTTGTTTGTAAACATTTTACTTATGCATAGCATACCAAAATTTAAGAAAAGACAATTCGGGTTTTATCCCAAACCATAACTCATATGGTGTCATTTCAACGGATCACGATGGTGCTCTTTTCAGTGTAAAAGCGATAGTCTCTAAAGCTTTAATCCTTAAAACATAATGGCATTTTATAAATGACACCTTTGATCTTACCATGTCAAACATGGTTTGATTTCATCTCTCGAATATGCCATACTTCTATGGTTTATCAGGAAACACAAATCATGGAACAATTCCTCAAATCTTAGGTGTTTTTGCTAAACATGTAACTCAAATATCTTCCTTTATGATCGAATCATAAACTCTTTATTTTCTTGTTACAATGATTTTCCACTTTATCTTGAAAGTCTTTGAACAATTTTCAAATGTTTCATACTTCTTCCTTATAAGTAAATATATAGATATATTTACTTAAATTTCTAGAGAAAGCATATGAAGCAAAAAGATCCATCGCATATGGCTACATATAATGGACTATATACATCAATATGTATAATATCCAATAAGTTAGTCATCCATTCCTCTTTGGCCTATGAACGGAGTTTCAATTATCTCGAGGAAAGTCTCACAAGCGTTAATTGATCAAAATAAAAGACTCCAAAAATCCATCAACATGGATTTTCTTCATGTTTTCTTTCCAATATAATTTAAACAACGATGTCACTTCATAAGTGATCTTTCAATCATTTGTCTTGCAACATTTTAGCAATAGTGTTTATGGATGTGATTTCTCCAACTAGACCTGTAAAAGTTCATTCATCCTTTATGGAATACGGTAATTATTTGAACAACCATTGTTCTCGTAATACCGAAACAAAATAACAATTATTAAAACAAATCTTGAAGGCTAGGTTTGACGACAACGAAAAACACAATAACACTTTATTTGTTTTCAATGAACATCATCACTTATTCTTTTGCCAGTTACTTAGGCCATTGCAGTTCATAAATTGTGTTGTTCTGTATGACACTTCACACCAACCAATTCGGTATCCAATACCGGTATCCAATACCTCAGAACCACATTGTTTAACAAGCAAGGAATACAGCCATAACATGTATATCTTCTATATACCTAAGTTGGAAATCTCCAACCTTTTCTTTTCTGCCAAATATTTTATAGATTCTCTTTCAACAATTCCTTTTCTTTTAAAACAATCTATCAACATCAATAGTGGTGGCATTCACATGACACATAGTACAAAGTGTATATAGTCAAATACTAATACCTTTGGACTTGCACTTTGAAGTGGATCACCATCATAAAATGTTTGGTGTTCTTTCAAAAATCCATTCTTTAGTAATTTATTAGTGTAGTAAACATTTTACTTACATCTTCTATTCATCCTTATCATGACAACTTTCATGATCAAGCTACTATAGCCTGAATCGCGAGTATAATGTTAGTTCCCAAAACCTTTTTGGGAGATCCGGATGCTTAGCATCTCCATCCTTCACAAATTCTCATACAATATGAGAACATGTATTTTGCTAAATTATACTCTATCATAATGCAACCAAAAACATTGTTTCAGATATCACAATATCTTTCACACATGATGGTTTCTGAAACAATTTTCAGCTCCTAGATAATCTTGATATTAAAACAACTTTTGAATATCAATAATCATGGAGGCAAACATGATACTTTAGATACTAACATTGGAATTCTTACTCTTGATTTAATACTACTTATTAAACTTCATGGAGTAAATAGAGTTTGTTGAAAGTTTGCAATAGGACTTATAAACTTTAAATTAACATTCAAAACAATACGATACCAGTTCGTAAAGTAAATATCCAGAATTCTATAGTTCTATTATCTCAATTAAAACTAAGCATAAGGTAGTGAACAGATGCCAATGACTACAACAAATTATGCAAATTCACTTCGATTTAGTTTATGACAAATTGAGTTTGACTAGTCCAAATTAGAAATGAACTCCCACTCAAAAACGACATCCCTCGTGCCCTTTTGGTGATTACATGAACCAAATCCACTACACCAAGTCCGATCATCACGTGAGTCGGTGTAGCTTCAAATGCGAGCATCGGTATGGGCATCACATCAACTATATGACCTCATGCTTAACCTTTCGCTCCGTGTTTCGAGGCCATGTCTGTACATGCTAGGCTCGTCAAGTAAGAACCTTAGTATTCCACGTGTGTAAAACTGTCTTACACCCATTGTATGAAAGCGCGGAGTCGAGTACACCCGATCATCACGTGATGTCTCGAAACACGATCCATAGAATGGTGCATACTTAAGGAAGAACACATTTTGATCTTGATATCTAAATGAGGGATCATCTTAAAATGCTACTAAAACGCTAAACTAGCAATATAAGATGCAATAATTTAATGTGTAAAGTGGGATGATATGGTCCATGTATTTGATCACCATCATATGCATCGTGGTATGATCTCTATCATTCCTTTGTGTGTAAGGCCAAGGTCTATGGAACTTACACGTTAAGTGTGTTGTAAGAGTATCTATCATACATCAACTTACAACATTACCATATCATGACACTAGCCCAGCAACAATCTAAACTAGACGCCTCTAATTTATCCATTGCAAGTTTTACGTGGCTTAGGGCTTTCAGAGATAGAACCAGACTTACCTACGAACATGGAACCACAACGAGGATAACCAAGTTATTAGAAACTCATTGTAAATGAGATATTTACTATAGTAGGAGAGACAGACACCCGCCAGCCACTTATGCAAAACTAGTTGCATGTCAGTCGTGGAACCGGTCTCATGTGCGATGACATGTAAGGTTGGTCCGGGCCGCTTCATCCCACTATGCCACCAATATCCAAAATACATGAAAGATGCAATAACATGATCATCATCGCCCACATATAAACATATGTGTACTACCCGTGCAAAGCACCTACGCATAGATCAGGCTCTGATACCACTGTTGGGTTTGCAGCATAGAAAACAAAAAATTTCCTACGATGGGAACTATACGCCAAGATCTATCTACTAGATACAAGCAACGGGTGGATATACATCCATAGAGAACTTACCCTCGAAGAAAACAAAGCTTTGTTAATGAGTTGGAACTCGTGGATGATGTAGTCGTACACTTGCCGATCTCAAGATCGTGATGAAGTCCAGCAGGTCTGGCTCTAGGACGTCCATCAGATCCAGCTCCAACAAGTCCAGCACCACCAAGTCCAGCACCGCAAAGCAGCGGTGCATCCGTGATCGCACACCCGTCCGGTACCCCAACAACCTCCGTCCCTCACTCCAGCAAAATAGCGGAAGCAGCAACTCCTTTCCTGATAAAGCCACTGAGAACATGTATCTCGCTAATCCGAGACCATGGGGGAATAATACTAGAGGGGAGAGAGATCCTTCACGAGGAGGTGTGAGTGTGAAGGTGTGAGAGGGGGGCCTTTTATAGGAGGAGGGGGTGCCCCTCCCCATGGACGGCTCCCAAGGGGTGACCCCTCACCTCCTCATTCATGTGGTGGTAACTCCCTCCACATAAATTTGCCCCTGCACATTCTCTTTTAAAGGCTCCACTTTAAATGCATTAAATTTCAAATTTAATGCTCTCTCATTTAATAAAACCCTTTTATTAATTTTATTCAGAATTTTGTTAATTACTTTAATTTAACAAACTTTCACATAAAACCCCCTGCAACATTTCAATATTACATGCAGAACCAATTTTAGCAATTTCACCCGAAACAGTTTCGGTGTCTATTGAAATAATTTCAGCGCTTTCTTAAATCTTTATCTGAAACATATTTGCTCCAAATGGTGTAGGTATCCCTTAAGTGTGTCACCCTATGGTTCGCGAATAATGTAGACATGATCGAGACCCCTCTCGGATCAATAATCAGAAGCGGGACCTGGAGATCCATACTGACTCCTACACATTCAACGATGACTTCTGTGATCGTGAGAACCTTTAATGCTAGTAACTAAATCCCTTTGTCTTGCTATATATTACATGTCCGAGATTCGATCATCGGTATCGCCATACCTAGTTTGATATTGTTGCCGACATGCACTCTTTTTCTCGTTCCTGTGATATAACATTCTAGTGATCACATCACTTGCTTGCAAGCTATCTTAATGTGATATCACCAAGAGGCCCAGAGTATATCTATCCGTCATCGGGATGGACAAATCCCACTCTTGATCCATGAGCCTCAACATAACACCTTTGTAGCACTAAACCCACCTTTATAGTCACCCTGTTACGGTGTGACGTTTGATGTTATCAAGATACTCTTCCGGTGTCAGCAATTAACATGATCTCATGGTCTAAGGACTAAGATTACTTCGTATGATGTTATAGCAATATAAACATAATGACTTTGATTGTAATGCTATACTTCGGATGAATGTTCATCACATCATTCCACCAATGTTGTGACCTCGTTATTAACAACATCCAATGTCCATGATCAGGAAATCTTGATCATCTTGTTAATCAACAAGCTAGTTTATATGAGAGGCAGTACTAGGAACTTTGTATTTTGTTTATTAAACACACATGTATTAACGTTTCCAATTAATACAATTATAGCATGCAAAATGAACATTTATCATAAACATGGAATAAGATAATAACCACTTTATTATTGCCTCTCGGGCATATTCCCTTCAATGGTGTTTCTTGCACCTTGATCTCCATCGAGCGCTCCGGCATGATCTCCATCTTGCCCTTGGTTTGATGCCAAGTCCACGACACCTCCACCAGATCGTCCATCGGAACGATGACTATCACTATACTACTTAGTAACAGAAAAGTAAACTACTTTACCTTTGTAACGACCAATGTCATATCATAATCACATGCCCCCTGCAAAATAAAGTTAGACGCCTCTACTTTATCTATTGCAAGTTTTACGTGGTTGTTAGGGCTTTCGCAATAGAACCGTTTCTAAACTACGAACTTTCCAACCACAACATGGATCCGACAGTTGTCTCTATTACACCCCTTTCGAGACCCTCCATTGTAAATGCTATATCAACTATTGAATGAGAGACAGACACCCGCTAGCCACTTATACGGTACAAGTCGTATGTTGAGCGTGGAACCAGTCTCGCGTACGAATACGTGTAAGGTCGGTCCGGGCCGCTTCATCAAACAATACCGTGATATAAACAAGTACACGTTAGAGGGTAACAACTAAGGGATCAATGCCCGCACAAAACTTGTGCGTACTGGCCGTACATCACTCCTACGCATAGATCGGCTCTGATACCACTGTTGGGGATCGGTGCGGAAAACAAAAAAATTGATACGATGTAACCCCAAAAACTGCCTAGGATCTATCTATGTAGTAATACGGTAATGGCCGGAGCGTATAGGATACATACCCTTGTAGACCGTACGCGGTTAATGTTCCGCGGGGAACGTGATTGATGTAGTCGTACTCGTAGCCGACCTCAAGGTCGCGAAGCTCCTCGCAGGTCACCCCTTGCTCCTTCGTCATCTTCATCATGCAACAGCTCTGGCTCACGACATTCAAGCGCCCCAAGTGTTGCGCCTCGTGTCTTCGTACACATACGGTGCACGATGAGACCTCCGGCTCCCCAATCCCGCCGGGAGTGCGGAAGTTGATATCTGGCTAGGAATCCCTACAGCACAACGATGTACTGCAGGTGTGCCTTGATCGCACAACCTAGACTTGGGGCCATGGTCACAAGTATAGAGAGAGGGAGGAAGAAAGTCAACCAAAGGACTTCTCAAATTGTGTGTTTCAGTCCTCCCATGGGCACCCCCTTATATAGGCGGGGCAGCTTTTATTCTAGGCCTTTTCCCTCCGGGATTTGGCCTAATATAAAAGTTGCCTTTATAAATCTTAACTTAAATATTATCTAGAATATATTAATTCATAATTAACATATAATAAATATATATTTAAATTCCCATTTATCCGAGAACACTTTTCCGGTCTTTTCCTTTATTCTTTCTCCGAACAACTTCGGATCTCTCCGCGGAACAATTCCGGCTTTCTCTATTTATCTACTGTGATTCCGTCTTACGAATGATCGCTCTCATCGTACCCTTAAGTGTATCCTCTCACGACTCGGGAATGCTCTAGACATGATCTGTATCAATGATCAACAGAGGGACCAGGGATGTCCATGTGACCCCTATGCATTCCTGATGACAATGTCGTTTGAACCGTCTAAATGTAGCATCCTCTTCCTTTTGTTTCTCGATACAACTTGTCTGAGATCCGATCATTGGTATCCCATACCTTGTTCAATCTCATTCACAACAAGTTCTGTTTTCTTGTTACCGTGATATTACATCCTCGTGACCTAGTCACATGTTGCAACATTTATGGATGTAATCTCACCAAGCCGGCTGTATGTATCTTTACCCGTCATGTGGGTGAACAAATCCCGGTCTTGCAGTCACATGCCATCTACTATTCCTTCGGAATACCCAACATACACCTTTATGGCCACCGTATTACCAGATGACGGTTGATGCAGTCTAAGCAGCCTAGGGAAACAGTGAGTAATATGAGCTCATGGTCTAAGGAGAAGGAGTCTAGGTATAGCTATTGCAACAATGAACTATATGACTTGATCGTGTTGCAATCCTTCGAGGAATGTCCAATCACATCATTCTCCAATGATATGATCCCGTTATCAGTCGGCATAAATGCCCATGATCTTGAAACCCAGATCATCTTCATGACCAACAAACTAGTATGAATAGAGGCTACTAGGGACTTTGTTGTTTCATACCACACCTGTACCAATGTTTCTACTTGGCACAGTTATAGCACAATATGAAACTATTATAAACTAATTGGATATGACAATAAAAACCTATTTATTATTTGCCTCTAGGGCATATCTCCTTCACATTCATCCGAAGTATAGCATTACGATCAAAGTCATTATGTTTATATTTCTATAACATGACACGAAGTAATCTTAGTCCTTAGACCATGAGATCATGTTAATTGCTAACACCGGAAGAGTATCTTGATAACATCAAACGTCACACCGTAACTGGGTGATTATAAAGGTGGGTTTAGTGCTACGAAGGTGTTATGTTGAGGCTCATGGATCAAGAGTGGAATTTGTCAATCCCGATGACGGATAGATATACTCTGGGACCTCTCGATGATATCACATTAAGATAGCTTGCAAGCAAGTGATGTGATCACTAGAATGTTATATCACGGGGACGAGAAAAGAGTGCATGTCGGTAACGAGATCAAACTAGGTATTTGGATACCGATGATCGAATCTCGGACATGTATTATATCATGAGACAAAGGGATTAAATTACTAGCGTTAAAGGTTCTCACGATCACAGAAGTCATCGTTGAATGTGCAGGAGTCAGTATGGATCTCTAGGTCCCGCTTATGATTATTGATCTAAGAGGAGTCTCAATCATGTCTGCATTATTCACGAACCGTAGGGTGACACACTTAAGGGTTTCCGGACACAATTTAGGAGCAAATATGTTTCAGACGAAAGGATTACAAAGCGCAGGAATTGTTTCGATAGAAACCAGAATTGTTTCGGGTGAAATTGCAGAAAGTGGTTTTGTATGTGATATTGAAATGTTGCAAGGGGTTTTATGTGAATGTTTGTTAATTAAAGTAATTAAAAAAATCTGAATAAAATAAATAAAATAGTTTCATTAAATGAGAGTTGCATTAAATTTGGTGGAAATTTAATTCATGTGAGTGGAATTTTGGGTGGAGTCAAAATTGATGTGAGTGGAGCTTCCACCACATGAATGAGGAAGAGGTGGGGTCACCCTCCTTGGCCGCCGGCCATGGTAGGGGAGGAGCCCCCCTCTCCTATAAAAGGCCCCCTCTCCTTCCTCACAAAGCACACCTCCTCGTGAAGGATCTCTCTCCCCCTCTAGATATTCCCCCATGGTCTCGAATTAGCGAGATACATGTTCCCGGTGGCCTTGCGTCTGGAAGGAGTTGTTGCTTCCGCTGATTCGCTGGAGCGAGGAGGTGGAGGTTGTCTAGTGGCTTGAACGTGTGTGCGAGGAAGGATGCGTTGCTGATTTGCGGCGCTCGGACTTCCACACGATCTTGAGATCGGCACGCGTACGACTACATCATCCACAAGTTCCAACACGTTAACAAAACTCTGTTGTCTTCGAGGGTAAGTTCTCCATGGATGTATATCCACCCGTTGCTCTGTATCTAGTAGATAGATCTTGGCGTATAGTTCTCTTCGTAGGAATTTTTTTGTTTTCTATGCTGCGAACCCAACAAGACGGAGAGGGGCCAGAGGACCGCCACACCACCTGGCCGCGCGGCCAGGCCTGGCCCATGCCAGGGGGTGGTGTGGCCGCCTCGGGCACCCCCTCGACCTCCCCTTTCGCCTATAATATGCCTCCGATACAGAAACTCTAAGAACCCGATCAAAATTCCACGAAAGAGTTTGTAGCCACCATCATCTCCATCCCTAGATCGGGAGGGATCTGAAGCTCTTTCCGGCACCCTGCCGGAGGGGAGAATTCACCCTGGAGGCCTTCTTCATCACCATGCAAGCCTCCGGTGTGATGTGTGAGTAGTTCATCCTTGGACTACGGGTCCATGTAGTATCTAGATGGCTAGTTCTTCTCCTTTATGCTATCACGTTTAGATCTTGTGAGCTCCATTCATGATCAAGATCATCTATTTGTAATTCTACATGTTGTGTTTGCGGGGATCCAGTGGATATTGAGATGCTATTTCAGATTGATTATTGATTCTATCATGTCTTTGTTATTTGTGATCTTGCATGCTTTCCGTTGTTAGTAGTTATCTTGGCCAAGTAGATGCTAGCAACTACAAGAGTTAGTATTTATGCTTGATAGTGGGTTCATGCCTCTAGTAATCTGGGGAAGTGACAAAAATCTCTAAGGTACTAGATGTGTTGTTGCTACTAGGGAGAAAACTGTAGGGGTTCCGCGCATAAAAACAATAAATTTTATTCTACGCCCCTGAACCCCTGAAGCTGCCAGGACCTATCTATTAGTAATACAGTAACGGGAGGGGATTTTCGCGAACTTACCCTTGAAAACCGAAAAGCGTTGTCAATGCTCAGGAGAGCGTGGTTGATGTAGACGAGCCGAAGCCGACCTCAAGGTCGTGATGAAGTCCTTGCGCTCCTTCTGGCTCCAACGACTTGAGTGCCTCAAGTGTGACACCTCGCGGGGAGTTACACACGTCCGGTGCCTGACGATGACTCCCGCTTCCCCGATCCAGCAGCAGTTGTGGAAGTAGAGCTCCCGGATCCGAATCCCGCAGCGCGACGGCGCTCCGCGGTGAAGATGTCTCTTGCTCGCGCAATCCAGACTTGGGACCACGGTCACAAGAGAGAGGGGGAGAGAGAAAATATCAATTAGAGGTCCTCCCAAAAAGTGGGGAGACCTTTATTGATTATTGGGTGTATTTTCTAGGCCAAATACCCCACTATATATAGGGGGAGGGGAGGTACTACCTCCCCTCAAGTCCCAGGGAGGGACTAAAGGAGAGGAGGGGGTGGGGTGGCTACCGGCTAGCCCCTAGTGGGCCCCGCGGGGGGTCAAGGCCCAGCCGGCCTCCCCCTTGGTCCCTCCTCCATCTCTCCTTTCCCCTAATGGGCCCTCTCCCTCCGGAATTGGCCCATTAAGCCTTTTGACCTTTTAATTGATTTTCTCTTTATTAAATAATTATGAATAAATGATTAAATCAATATTTAACATTCATTCACATATTATCTAATCTCCGTGGTCATGGAACACCTTCCACCTCCACTCCGGACATCCTCCGGACTTACCGAAACCCTTCCGGTTTTCTCCCTTCTTTTCTTCGGTGATTCTACCGATCCTATAAACACTCTCTAAGCATCATCAAGCCCTTAAGCGTGATACCCTATGGTTCGGGAACACTCCAGACATGGTCGGGACACTCCCGCACCAATGGTCAACAGAGGGACCTGGATGGCCATGTGACCCCTGTGCATTCCACGAAGATCTTTCGTCGTTTGAACCGGTGACAGTCGTGTCTTATTCCCTTTGTCATTCGATACTTGCATTGCCCGAGATTCGATCAATGACATCACCATGTCGTGTTCAATCTCGTTACTGAACAATGCTATTTGACTCGTTCCGACAAGTGATATCCCCGTGATCTAATCACACGCTGTGCAGCTATTGGATATAACCTCTCCGAGTGGGCCCTTGAGTATCTTCCCGTCACATGGACGGACAAATCCCGCTCTTGACATATATTGCCTCTACGGTTTCCTCCGAATACCTGAACACACCTTTATAACCACCGTATTACCAGATGGTGTTTGATGTTATCTAAGCATTCTCGGGAGATAGTGATTGATATAGCCTCACGGTCTAAGGAATAGTCTACGAGGATCCTTTTCTAATCATCATAACTTGAACTTCGTGACATGATCGAATCATGATGTTTAGGTTGGGTATTGGTTCATCATCTCATTCACAGAATGAGATGACCTCATTTCCAACTGGCATAAATGCCACATGATCAGGAAACATGATCATCTGTTGACCAATGAACCAGTGACTAGAGTTTCACTGGGAACCCCTGGTTTGTTTGTATATCACACGTGTATTGATGTTTCCACTCAATACAGTTATAGCATGATATAAAACTTAATCATAAACTATATGAAATATGATAATATTCCTTACTACTATTTGTCTCTAGGGCATATTTCCAACAGTCTCGCACTTGCACTAGAGTACAAATATACTAGCTGCATTTGTTCTTAATTATTGGTACCATATAACCGGTACCTAGAACATGCTTGCTCATGGAAGAGGTCGAGTCTTGGTTCTATACTTTACAGTCCCAGATCCTTTGCAACTTACTAATGTCACTTTGATTGACATTAATATTCTATCATCACATGACAACATTTGTGTGTATGCATTATTGCTTTGGTAGCAGAACAAGGTCTGATTCTAGTAGCCTACAGTGACGTTAGATCAACCTCGAGGGATTTCTCATGGGCACTGTGCCCTGGGACACATCATTCTACGTTAAAAGCGAATTAGCCCCGCCATAACATTATACAACACTTTAGATGGTACCCTTATCTATTATTATAAATGTATTCATCGAAACACTAGTGCACTCCGTGCAACTTTCGATGTTTTGTTCACCTCGCTTCCTATTTGACTTTAATTGGTATCTATAGGAGTTTCCAACATATTCCCTTATAACATAACTCTTTATGCTTTAAGATATGTCATCCTTTATGGATTTGAAAACATGTCTACAGTTCTCTATTAGACTCTGCGGACAAACTTAGCTCAACATTCTGTAATTCAAACTTAATCACTTTCAAACGTTCCTTATTTGGATCACATATTATGCTAAGTTATCATTATGGTTTACTAAGATAGAACCTATGTCTTAACATAGTGGATGATGATCATCCTATTCTTTCTTTCAACCATTGATGTTTAAACTTAATATTATTCCTAATTTTAGTTATTAAGGACTGATTCCTCAATTAACTTCTATTCTGAAACAGCTTTCAGAATCCTTTAAGGAATACTACATAATATCATAATACACTTATTATCAACTTCTACATCTTATAAATCATTATTTATAAGTATTTGCGCTTTCATCCTTAACTTACTTAAGAATTACTCCTATAAGCTCCCACTCAAACTATGTTGCTAACATATTTGGGTACGAGTCGGTACTCTCACTCAAACTATGTTCCTACATATTTGAATTTGAGTCTTATGTTGCTCCCACTTAAAAATATGTCAATCACATATTGTTTTAGGAAGACTTACATAACTCCCACTCAATTTTATGCAAATTGCATATCTCCTTTACTATTTTGAATAACTTCAAAATCCTTTGATCAAATATCAAACTTGGAGATTTACTATGAGATACTAGTACTTTACTAGTTTTTAAAATCCACTAGACATTTAGCACACATGAATCAAATTCATTTGAATTTGTCCAATACTTGACAAATTGTGCTTTTGTCAGTCAACTCCTTTTTCCACTACGACTTTGCAGTCATTTGGGAAAATTCCAAGTATGACTTGTGAGATTCAGCAATGAATTGCTTTCTAATCTCAAGGGAATTTTGCTTTTAGGATTTCTCATAATTCTAGTTTACCATTATTTCCTTAGTAGTTCGTAGGTACGTCATATTTCAAAAATCATGAAAAGTGGTTCACAAATGTCTCCGTACAAGATATGGATTTACATTTTGAATCCTACTTTATGTAGTGAAAAACAATAGTGGAGGGAAAAACACAATGATCAAAATCATTGATTCTTTCCTTCTATGAAGAGAATCGTTTAGGAACGTTGTTCATTGTGCTTCTCAACACTCTGATGTAGGGTTTTGAATCCTCATCATGTTTTACAACATTTTCCATTTGCTCCATAATTGAGAAACATCACTAGAGGTGAGCTTTCTCAAGAATGCACCAAAATCCAAGCAATACAAGTTTTGCTTTCCTTTTGGTTTCAGCTATGGATTTCGTATTCAAAGTTTCCAATGAATGTACTACAAGGACTTATTCGCTATTGTTTTGGTTATATCGAATAACCCCAAAACTTTCACGACTCAAATGGTTTACTAATTCTAATTGAGTGCTAACTATTTCTAAACTAATGGTCTCTACATTTACACTACATCGATTTATTTGGTGTCTTCTATTCAACCCCTTTTGATATCTAATATCACATTGTGATGCTTTGTATTTTGACGTTTCAAAACACTTTGCATTCCACAATGTCTTTTATGTCATTCTTATAAATTTGAACTTCATTACTATTGATCAAATCATAGTAATTGGATTCTCTTTTATATTTATACCCTTTCTATTGATGAAACACTTTGATCAAATCAAATAGTTTCATATTCATGTTTCTTTTGGTAAACTTACTTTACTCATTTAAACAATCGCTTAATGATAATTACCATTTTCGTTAAAACACAATACATCGGATATGTATATTCTTTTAACAATTCATTAAACACTTTGTATTCAAGTAATACACGGTGTTCAAGTTAATTTTCCGAACTTAGGCATGATTTATATGTGAAAAGAAATCGAATGACTTTCACATATTATCACATAACTTTGAATTTAAACAATGGTTTCATTCATTAATGAACATATCATTAAGTTGGGTATTTTAAACAAGGCATTTTAATATTCTACAAATGTTCATACATTATCAATTAGTTTCAAACAACAAGGATAATTCGCACATAATCAAACAAGATATGAACACGAATAGAAATCATTCATAAAAGCAGCACAACTATTTGTTACAAACTCATATGAATAACTGTCTCACGAAGTGTGAGACAAACTAAAGAAGTTCACAATCTCTTGATTACAATAATCATCCTAAAACACAAAACTAAATGATAAATGTCGAGGGAGTGTGTCGTCGGCCATCATCATCATGCTCGCCACGCATGGTCACCTCCTCTCCAGCAAGCACCTCTATGCAGAAGGACCTGTTTTCATCAAAACAGAACAAGTATCAGATATACTTAACACTGCAATGTGTTTGCAAGATTATAACATTTATAAAACTGTATATCAAATATATACCTTGGTTGTCGATGACCTCTCCGGTGATTGGTTCAACCTTTACGTTCCAGAAACGTAATATGAACTCATGGAAGTCCAATGCTTCCGTATCACCACTCATGATGCTACTTCGGTCATGTCCTTTGTAGCTGGGAGGCAATGACCGAAGCAGTACGTCTATCGCAAATGGATCAGCCATCCAGTAATCCACGAAGTGAACCAGTCTCGTGTGTGCATCAAACATGCGCTCCAAGTGACTCTTCAGACATGTATGCTCCTCCATCTATATGGAAAGGAACTCTCCAAGCAACTCGTGCTTCCACATGCGCACATGGCCTATGAACTCTGCTCTCAGCTGATCCACCATCGAATATGGGTCGAGATCACCCATGAGCGGATGTAGTTCATCCACCATCCCGTAACGCATTATTATCTGAATGTAAGTGGACATCTCTTGGCAATAGTAGCGGTCTGCCAGCTCTTGTGGGGTCTCATAGTAGTCTGGCTCAGTCAAATCCATCGTGCGGCGTATGTAGTCTACCACATGATTCCTAGTAAGGAGATCATCTAGGCGCACAAGCCAACTAGGGAAGTTGGATCCATCAAGTCTAAGTTTCTCACTCTTTACCCAATCCTTAATCTCAAAGTAAGCTTCACGGTGAGCCATCTACATTTATAATTGCAAAAGGAATTTAGACTAAGTTCATAATTAAATGAGTTAATAAAAACTCCACTCAGAAACACCTATCCCCAATGAGGGTTCCTAGTGATAACACGACCCCTATCAGCCACATCTCCCCCGATCATCACGGCCATCAATGTGGGTTCAAAGGTGGATGCTAAACGTCGATCACATCATTCATGCGACTCGTGCTCGATCTTTCGACCATCCGTGTTCCGAGGCCATGTCTGTACATGCTAGGCTACCGTCGAGTATCTACTGTATGCGTACTCAACCTTACTGTACTCGCTGTGCAACATGGCTTGCACCCACTGTATGCGAACGTAGATATATCTGACACCCAGGCCTGTAACCCTGGATCGCCTCATACCGAAGAACTTTCTTGGTGGTGCACACTAAGGGGGAACACAATCGTTGGTTATTTTAACAGGGATCATCTTATTAGGCTACCGTCGAGTATCTAATACTAGCACACAATAAGACATACAAACAATAACATTGAATGTAAATGCTATGTGATATGGTCCTTCACATCATGATCTCCATCCGCCGTCACCGGGTTCCGGCGCCAGGGTTCCGACGCCGTAGACACTAGGGTACCAGTGTCATTCCGGCATGGTAGTTCGTCACCTTCGTGACTATCTACTACTATGCAACAAAAGGTAATTACTTTACCTTTGCCACAACCATATCACAAAGCAACGCCCCCTGCAAAACAAAGTTAGACGCTTCTACTTTATCTTTGCATGTTTTACGTGGTTGAATGGGCTTTCGCACAAGAACCGTTCTTACCTACGAACTTTTAGCACAACGCTGATCAAGTAGTTGTCTATACTACACCCCTTTCGGGGCCCTCCGTTGCAAATGGTATACCAACTAATGCGAGAGAGACAGACACCCCCCTAAGCCACTTTATACGGTACAAGCCGTATGTCAAGCGTGGACCAGTCTCGCGAATGAACGCGTAAAGTTGGTTGGGGGCCGCTTCATCAAGCATTGCTGCGGTATACACAAGTACACGTGGGAGGGTAACAACTAAAAGATCAACGTCCACATGCTACATCTCGTGTGTTCTACCCGTACTAGCATTACTACGCATATATCTAGCTCTGATACCACTGTAGGGGTTCTGCGCATAAAAACAATAAATTTTACTCTACGCCCCTGAACCCCTGAAGCTGCCAGGACCTATCTATTAGTAATATAGCAACGGGAGGGGCTTTTTGTGAACTTACCCTTGAAGACTGAAAAGCGTTGTCAACGCTCAGGAGAGCGTGGTTGATGTAGACGAGCCGAAGCCGACCTCAAGGTCGTGATGAAGTCCTTGCGCTCCTTCTGGCTCCAACGACTTGAGTGCCTCAAGTGTGACACCTCGCGGGGAGTTACACACGTCCGGTGCCTGACGATTACTCCCGCTTCCCTGATCCAGCAGCAGTTGCGGAAGTAGAGCTCCCGAATCCGAATCCCGCAACGCGACGGCGCTCCGCGGTGAAGATGTCTCTTGCTCGTGCAGTCCAGACTTGGGACCAAGGTCACAAGAGAGAGAGGGGGAGAGAGAAAATATCAATTAGAGGTCCTCCCAAAAAGTGGGGAGACCTTTATTGATTATTGGGTGTATTTTCTAGGCCAAATACCCCACTATATATAGGGGGAGGGGAGGTACTACCTCCCCTCAAGTCCCGGGGTGGGACTAAAGGAGAGGAGGGGGTGGGGTGGCCGCCGCCAGCCCCTAGTGGGCCCCACGGGGGGGGGGGGGGCAAGGGCCAGCCGGCCTCCCCCTTGGTCCCTCCTCCATCTCTCCTTTCCCCTAATGGGCCCTCTCCCTCCGGAATTGGCCCATTAAGCCTTTTGACCTTTTAATTGATTTTCTCTTTATTAAATAATTATGAATAAATGATTAAATCAATATTTAACATTCATTCACATATTATCTAATCTCCGTGGTCATGGAAC
This sequence comes from Avena sativa, assembly GCA_916181665.1. Classification (NCBI taxonomy): domain Eukaryota; kingdom Viridiplantae; phylum Streptophyta; class Magnoliopsida; order Poales; family Poaceae; genus Avena; species Avena sativa. The sequence goes on from OV702289.1 coordinate 695,575,484, forward strand.
ACCTTCCACCTCCACTCTGGACATCCTCCGGACTTATCAAAACCCTTCTGGTTTTCTCCCTTTTTTCTTCGGTGATTCTACCGATCCTATAAACACTCTCTAAGCATCATCAAGCCCTTAAGCGTGATACCCTACGGTTCGGGAACACTCCATACATGGTCGGGACACTCCCGCACCAATGATCAACAGAGGGACCTGGATGGCCATGTGACCCCTGTGCATTCCACGAAGATCTTTCGTCGTTTGAACCGGTGACAGTAGTGTCTTATTCCCTTTGTCATTCGATACTTGCATTGCCCGAGATTCGATCAATGACATAACCATGTCGTGTTCAATCTCGTTACTGAACAATGCTATTTGACTCGTTCTGACAAGTGATATCCCCGTGATCTAATCACACGCTGCGCAGCTATTGGACATAACCTCTCCGAGTGCGCCCTTGAGTATCTTCTCGTCACATGGACGTACAAATCCCGTTCTTGACATATATTGCCTCTACGGTTTCCTCCGAATACCTGAACACACCTTTATAACCACCGTATTACCAGATGGCGTTTGATGCTATCTAAGCATTCTTAGGAGACAGTGATTGATATAGCCTCACGGTCTAAGGAATAGTCTACGAGGATCCTTTTCTAATCATCGTAACTTGAACTTCGTGACATGATCGAATCACGATGTTTAGGTTGGGTATTGGTTCATCATCTCATTCTCAGAATGAGATGACCTCATTTCCAACTGGCATAAATGCCACATGATCAAGAAACATGATCATCTGTTGACCAATGAACCAGTGACTAGAGTTTCACTGGAAACCCCTGGTTTGTTTGTATATCACACGTGTATTGATGTTTCCACTCAATACAGTTATAGCATGATATAAAACTTAATCATAAACTATATGAAATATGATAATAGTCATTACTACTATTTGTCTCTAGGGCATATTTCCAACAAAAACAACAATCCTATGTTCATAGAACAATCGTATTGTTTACTTTACACGCAATGCGTAATGCAATTATCTGTTGCTTGCAACTTAATACTAGAGGGGGTTCGGATGATAACCTGAAGGTGGATTATTAGTCATAGATGCGGTTGAATTACAGTCTATGTATAATGTTGTAATGCCCAATTAAATCTCAAAGGCGTCAAGATGTTTAGTATATGCATATTGCTTTCTCGATGTTTGTCAATTGCCCCGCTGTAATTTGTTCACCCAACATGTCATCTATCTTAAGGAGAGCCACCACTAGTGAACTATGGACCCCGGTCCTTTCTTTTACCATCAATCTACAACTGTTACTGCTTTCTGTTACTTTCTGCAAACTATTACTTTCTTCCACATAATACGTTTGATCGTTTGTTTTCAGCAAAACCGGTGAGATTGACAACCTCACTGTAAGTTGGGAGGCAAAGTTCTATGGTTGTGTTGTGCAGGTTTCGACGTTGCTGCTGGTGCCGGTAGTGCGTCCTGCCAAAGTCCAGCTAACAACACCTTGGAGGTGTTTCCTTGCTCCGACTGGATTGATTACCTTGGTTTCATAACTGAGGGAAAACTTACTGTTGTGCTCATCATACCTTCCTCTTGGGGTTCCCCAATGAGCTCGAGATATTTTGGGCCATCACTAGTACACTTTACCAACAAGACTCAGTCACCCCTTTTGGGAGAAGACCAAGACGAGGCCTTTAGGAAACAGAATCATGACCTAACCCTAGACCCATACCACCTACACACCTACATCAGCTGGTCATGGTAGGTCAAGACGCCATAACTTACTCAGTCTAGCCAGACACCATATGACAAGTGGTTGTACTTGAAAGTTACTAATCAGGACCGTTTATTATCTCTTTAAGCATTGGTGGTCATCCTCACCATATCTCCACTTGTTTTCATAATCAATGTCGTTCCACCCAGGTGATTCATTGATTAATTGTTTCCAATACATCAAAACATAATTTCCAGCTCACATATCATGTCATGAAAACCAGCCACGCAACTAATAGCATGGCTAAGTAATTTACAATACGATGACTATCAAGGATCATCTAGATGATCATATGGCTATCCTACTAGGTACTCACACCATAGTATAACATAGTTTATAAGTAAACCATTTTCTACACATGCAATCGATTGAATCTAAATGCATAGGAAAACAACCTGAGAGATTTATGATAGCGACACTTGCTTTAGTTGTTGTTTTCGTTCACATAATCACTTCAATCACACGAATCACACTTCGGGAAATTTATCGTGGAAAAAAGTAATTGCAATCAACATATAGTAGCACAAACATAGCAAGATAGTAAGCATGCCACAAAAGAAAACAAGTTCCAAAAGCTTTCATACACATTTTCTAATATTCAAATAAGCTTAAAATAGGCATTATTGAAATATGAGAACTTTCATTACAAAATAGTTTCAGAATTTTTTTAAATACATGCTACTTGATAGACAAAGATCGTAATTTTCATTAGCCATTGGTTTTAGTTAAATATCATTTATAGAATTCAAATTATGCTCGAAATACACATTACAAGATATTTAAAATTTATAATAATTTTATACTATGACAAATCCAACTAATTTTACAGTAGTGTAAATTGCATTTTTATGAATCCATAGACATCAAATTTGCTAAATTTGGAGTTACATAGCTATAGTTATGATTTTTTCAAGTTTATATGTTTTTCTCTCCAATTTCTCAATTTCTAAACTAAAAATGAAATATTCCGGGAATATGTCCCACGACGAGGCATCGTGTGATTTGTTGATACCTCTTTAGTTAGGTGATCAGTTTTGGCGTCAGATCGAGATCCAACGGATGTAGTGCGATGGCTCTGGCTGCGTGTCGGCTTTAGCATGGCTCGGCTCAACTCAGTGGCTTGGCTTGGTTGGAAGGAATCTAGGGCCTACGAGTCAGATCGGATGGGAGAGGTTGAAATGTTCCTGGTCAGAGACGAGGCTCACTAGTGAATCAAGTGGACGCAGACTAGTTGGAAAGCGATGCTTGCGGCGTCTGCAGCGGTCTTCGTGCATGACAAGGTGGTGGACGAGAATCAAGAGACACGACGAACATCCTAGTGGCCATGACATGATGTCTCGCGTCCTCAGGCAATGGCAAGGAGCGTCTGGAGGCGTGCGGTGTTGCTCTGGCGTCTCATCCTTGGCCTGTCCTGGGATGCTTTGTGACTCACACACGTGACACAGAATGAGTAGCCTGGTAGGGCTGGCCCAACCTACTATGTTGTGCTGCACTATTTTTTTCAAAAAAAATCTTTTCTTTTTCATTTGCTAGTTTCCTTTATATTTTTTTTTAACTTAGATTTAAATGGAACAAATTTCTCTAAGGGTTTTTAAAAAGGGATTTCTCTTTTCGTGCCCCTGTTTCGTTAGTTGTACTCAGTTTTCCCAGCCGCTTAACTTTTCCTCACTTTTGCCCCTCTCCTTATCGGAAACACATCAAATAGCTCGGACGGCAGCTGTCGTCAGGTTGACCGTTGGCTGACGTGTGGGGCCGTTTGGTCAGGAACATGTTATGCTGACGTGTCGGGTCGTGCCATGTGGGACTGCGTGGGCCGGTTTTTTGGGAACGTGTTATGGGGGAAGTTGTGTGGGACCATGTGTGGCGCGTTTCGTGGTTACATGCGTCCTGTCGCCTACATTTGAAGTTTTCTTTTTTGTTATTTTTATGATTGACCTTTTTAAGAGCGCCTTTTCCCATCTCTCTCGCTAACAGTTTTTTTTGCCCAAAAAGGTAACGAATCTCAAGCAGCTTCTCTCTTTATTTATTGTTCCTTTTGGCCCTCGTTTTCCCTAATCTGGTAGCAAATCTAGAGCAACAAATCTAACTAGCAATATAAATAAATTCAGTAAACAGAGAAGAGTGTAGATAAAGCAACTAATATAGGATATATAGTACGGTACTTAACGAGGTTCGACAATTAGGATGCTCAGCAACAGCAGCGGACAAGTTCAACATAGACAAGACAAAAGAAACTGCTTTACAGCAGCAGCACAAGATCAGTGGCCCATCATGGCCTCCACCTCCTCCCTCTAGCGCCTCCTCCACTTCTTGCTACACAGTCCCTTGACCTTGGGCGCCTTGGGCTTTATCGGGGGCATGCGACCCTCCTCAATGGCCACCTTCTAGAGGTTGCGGATGTGAAGACCGAGCGCCTGATGCTTGGCTCTGAATCCGTGGACATTCACGGACTCGCTGCAGGTCCTAATGTCCTCGACATGCTTCACGAGGGAGTTGAAGTTGGTGGCGTGGAGCCTCCTGGTGGTGCAGAAGGAGCACATGTAGACGTCACCGATAAAGAAGTTGTCGTACTGGCCGAACTTCAGCCTCCTCAGCACCTGACGAGTCTTGGTGTCCTTGAACTCGTCGTCGCTGCAGACGTCGCTGCTATCCTCCTGTTGGAAAAAACAATAGAATGCAATAAGAACATGATTGAGATACCTTGAGTATCGGGATTGATTATTTGCATAAATTAACTGACTGAGATCCCTGATTATTCCCCAATCTCCATATCTCAAACCAAATCGAATACTGATCCCAACTACATATCGCGCTAGTACTAACTAGGGAATCCCTTAACTACAACTCCGGGGATAAATAAAATAGGATTGAAATACGAACAGGGGGATTCATCAAAATACGATCTAGCATCCAACGATAGGAATGGGGTAAGAACAAGGGGAGGGTAGAAAACCCTAGTTACCTACAACCATGGTTCGGCGATGCTGGTGTCGTAGGGGTTCTCTGGCCTATTGTAATCATCCTCCTCGTAGGGGTCCCAGCCGAGCGTGATCTGCCCAAGACCGGCGCGGGCCTCCTCGCCAGTGGCTACGGCGGAAGCAGGGACGGGGGTCTGGACGGGGATGGCGGATGCCTTCGATGCCTCGACAAGGGCATGTACGAGGACGGGGGGCCTCCTCGCCAGCGGCCTTGGAGGCGATGATGGCCACCGCGCCATTCTTCTCCATCGCTGGCGTGATTGGGATTTTCTTGGGGGTTTGCAGAAGATGATGGGACAGTGAGCGAGTGAGTGATGAGTGAGAGTGAGGAGTAAGAGAGGCCTCTATAAAGGAGAAGGGAAGTGACATTTTGTTGCACCATCGTGCACCGTGTAACCGCGTAGGCTACTACACCGTGCACGGCTACACGTGTCCGCTACCGTCCCGTGCACCGCGACACGTGTACCGCGAGTCATGTTTTTTCCCTCGTGTCTAACCCTGGTGACTTAGTTGTGCTCAGTTATACCCTCGAGTGTAACACTGGTAGTTTGGTTGTACTCAGTTTTGCCCTCCAGTACTAGCACTGCTGTGTACAATATACTCAGTTTTACCCTCCGGTGGCTGGTCAACAGAGAGTCAACGAATGGGTTTAGCTAGCTAATTGAGTCACTTTATGCATAACAAATTTAAAAAGATCAAAACATAGTGGCATCTATCCAGGGAGTCTTATTATGTGACCTACCACCATAAGAAATGTATAGAAATCAAGTTTTAACCAAAATTACCACTTCTCAAATCACCTACTATCTATGAAGGTTCATGTCTTTCTACTCAAGCCTCTTCTCAAAATATTCCTCCGCAAAACATAGTTTGTTCGAATGAGGCAATAATTGTCAAACTGGTGTATATTTGAATTGCAAATAGTTTTATGTATGCCAAGATGTATTTTATTGTATAAAATACACATTTTCTATTTTTTAAATCTCTTTCTATTTTCTATTTGAAGCCCTTTCTCAGTCTTGCCCTTGGTTTTTAAGTTCTACTTAGTTTTTCACTTGGTTCTTAAGTTTTACTCATATTTCCCCTCTCTCTTAGTCACAATATCCTGCACCTGTGCTCATCTTGGTTGCTACATTCTGATTGGTTGAGACAGTTGTCACGCGGATCGTGCCCACCAACCGTTGATCCTTTGTGATCTAAAAAACATGATAACCCCTATATCTGTCAGGGTCACCCCTCTATCCATGCAAAATAACGAGTTTGCCACAGGTATTTTAACTCCATAAACAAATGATTTTGAATATAATTTGAAGGGAAAGTGTTCAAAGGTGTATAATTTTTATATATGCAAGTTTGTGCATTACATTCCACTCTATGAAAATGATAATCTCTCAAGATTTTCTTAGCACAATATTATCATGTATTAAGTGCAGTTTCGAAGAGTTCAAATGTATATAATTTTCATATATGCAAGTTTATATATTACATTCCACTCTATGAAAATGGGGGAGAAAATGATAATCTCTCAAAATTTTGTTAGCACATCATTATCACGTATTAATTGCGATTTCACAGTGTTCAAAGGTTTAAATTTTTTGTATATGCAAGTTTATGCATTACATTCCACCATATCAAAATGATAATCTCTTAAGATTTTTTTAGCACAACATTATCATGTCCTAAGTGCGATTTTAAAGAGTTCAAAGGTGTATAATTTTCGTATATGCAAGTTTATGCATTACATTCCACTATATGAAAATGATAATCTCTCAAGATTTTTATAGCACAATATTATCATATATTAAGTATGATTTCAGAGTGTTTGAATGTGTATAATATTTGTATATGCAAGTTTATGCATTACATTCCACCCTATGAAAATGGGGAGAAAATGATAATCTCTCAAAATTTTGTTAGCACAACATTATCACGTATTAAGTGTGATTTCACAATGTTCAAAGGTTTATAGTTTTTGCATATGCAAGTTTGTGCATTACATTCCACTCTATGAAAATGATAATCTCTCAAGATTTTCTTAGCACAATATTATCACGTATTATGTGTGATTTTAAAGAGTTCAAATGTGTATAATTTTCGTATATGCAAGTTTATGCATTACATTCCACTCTATGAAAATGGGAGAAAAAATGATAATCTCTTAAAATTTTGTTAGCACATCATTATCACGTATTAAGTGTGATTTCACAGTGTTCAAAGATTTATAATTTTCGCATACGCAAGTTTATTCATTATATTTCACTCCATGAAAATGATAAATGATCAGGATTTTATTAGCACAATATTATCATGTTCTAAGTGCGATTTCAAAGATTTCAAAGGTGTATAATTTTTGTTTATGCAAGTTTATGCATTAAATTTTACTATACGAAAATGAATCTTGACAAAGGGTCACCATCACCGGAGAAGAAGAGGAAAGGGGAGGCAACGGCACGGGCGTGAGCGCGGGGCTAGCTCGGGGTCCCATCTTGTAACGCCAACATGGGTAAGATATGGATCTAGTGCTCACTTGGATAAGCTGTGGGTCTGATGCTGATCTGGATAAGTGTAGAGAGGTGTCCACTACAGGAACCGACTGAACGCGGCCCCACTTGTCAACATATAACGGCAAGGGTCCACTACAGTACCCAACATAACATGACCCTACTTGTCAGCACGTAACTGTGAGGGTCCACTATGGGACCCGACTAAACGCGATCCCACTTGTCAGCACGTAACGACAAGACTGACGAATAGTGAGTTTTCAGACCGTGTGAGAGTTTCGTACAAGGAGATGGGTAAAAGGGAGGAAATATTAAGAGGTTGGAGAAAACTGAGTAGAACTAACGAATTGAGGGTGCGAAAATAGAAATCCCTTTAAAAAATGAGATGAATATATTTAGGACATCGGGAAATATGTTCCAGTCCATAAAAAATAAAATAGGATTTTATGCAATTGGCCTTATATGACTACTATGCAATATTTATGAATAGTTTCTAGACTTTTTATTTTAATCAATCAAATCCACTCAATCCAATGCCACACAATGTAGCTATTTTTTTAAATAATACTTTTTTTATAATTTCCACGAAAAATACACGTATCTGAGAACTAACGCGGCCTCGGTAGTTTAACCCCCGACAAGGCTGTCGGAGCGCGGACTGCCACAGCGGTGCCCTCGTCGGTTGTTCAACTACCAACTAGACTGGTTGGTAGTTCAACTCCCGATTATCATAGACGGCCCCTCGAAGCTTGCATGGATCATGCGTCGTCTTCCGTCATGAACCTAAATTAGTTTTTGGTTCACGCTGTTTATGTCCCGCCAGCCGATTCCCACCAAATATTTCTCCCGACACTGTTTCACGACGTTTATCTCCACCACCACTTCCCGCTCTTTTTTCCGCCATTTTTCCCCGCCGTCTTTTCCCGCTCATTTTTCCTCCTTTTTATCCCGCCTATTCTTCTCGGTGTCTTTATAAATCCGGGCAACGAGATGTTTTCTCTTCACCCAGTTCATTTGTTCCTCCTCTTTCTCTCACATTTCCCTCTCCTCTCTATCATGAGTGTGCCATGTTCAGACCCAGAGTACAGGACTAGGAAGATGAAAGATGCCAGGTTGCCACAAGGGGTGACACACGAGCATTATTGGTGCGGCCATCTCGCCAAGGTCAAGGAGTCGATCAATTTCTCTACTTGTATGGGCATGAAGTTTTTCATGTGTCCCACCTACTACGCAAGCCCGCTCCGAAAAGCAAGTTCGTCGTACGAGAGGCCTCCGGTATGTTTCCAGAGCATGGTGAATATGAATGGTTCATGTTATTATGTGTTCTTTTATCCATTCCATTGATGTTCTTGCAGTATCCTCCTCCTCTTTGCAAGTGGTACCGTTGGATTGACACGGAGCAGCCAGCTTGGGCCGCAAAAGAGTGTCATGATAGGAACCGAGCTGTGTGGGCTGCCTTTTATGAAGAGGAACATGCTAAAAGGATGGCCGAAGAGGAGAAGAAGGAGTAGGAGAGAGAGTTGAAAAAATAAGAGAGGAGAGAGCTCGGAACCGGGAGATAAATGAGAAGAGGAGGGCGGAAGAGGAAGAGCGCAGGTATGCGGAGGAACAAGTGCGTAAGGAGGCCCGGGATGCGGAAAGGAAGAGATTAAGAGAAAGGGTTGCTGAGGCGCAGGCGGCAGAGGAACGTGGTGACAAGACCGGGAAGTACCCACGCTGGACTCAGGTAAGGTAGACGTATGTCTCAGTACCGATGTATCTTCATTCCAGTTGTAGTGTACCGATGTATCTTAATTTCAGTTGTAGTGTCATGATGTATCTTCATTTCAGTTGTAGTGTTGTGATGTATCTTAGTTTCAGCATCACTTTGTAGTTTTCAATTAATTTCGGAGACAATGTATCTTAGTTCTTCCCGCCAAAATGATTCCCGCGTGTGAGTTCCCGCCATTTCTTGTTCATTTACCCTATAAAACCCCCTCCTCACGAAGTTGTGTAAGCACAACATTCACGTTTTTAGCCAGTATGTTTGGTTTTCCCTACGACCGCAGTTTTGATACAAACATGTTTGTCGACCTTTTTCATTTGGCCAGGAACTTTAGGATAGACAATAATACATCCCAATTGGAGGAACTCATTACTAGTGATTATCTCTTCACTGAGCTGGGCGAGGCATTACGTAGAAAATGGTGGCCGAAGAGGACCCCAAAGGAGTTACGACAAGAGCTTCTTAGGATCAATGCTAGGTGTGGCAAGCTTATATTCATTAATGAAGATTCAAGGCAGAGGGAAGCCAAGTACCCTTGGCTGTGGATACAAGAGAGTGAAGATGAAGATGATCTCTTCATGCCGCTGGCCGTTGGTACCAGGGAGAGAACTGAGTGGGATAAGGCGCATGCCCTGAAGAAGGTGCAGGCCAAGAAGAGCAATGACAAGTAGAGGAAGGATGAGACATTTTCATCTTGGCTAGAAGAGAGTGAAGATGAAGATGATATCTTCATGCCGCCGGCCGTTGGAACCAGAGCGAGAGATGAGTGGGACAAGAGGCAGGCCATGAAGAAGGCGCGGGCCAAGAAGAGGAAGGGTGAGTTATTGTCGAAGGAAAAGGCGAGGCATCATCGAAGGGCAAGGGTGAGGCATAGTCGTAGGGATAGAGATATGTACCGCAAGTTATGTTAAACTGTGTTGCAAACTATGTTGAAGTGCTTGTCCAATAAAAATATGAAATAATAGAAATATGTCTCATACATAGATAGATACAGGTCTCATACATAGATATATATATGTCGCATACATAGATAGATATCACTGTCACCGGTCACGGGGTTGCCCTAGCACCTGTCAACTCCATCTGTACCTTCTGGGTGGCCCCACATTACAGGGAGGTAGAGTGGACCCGTCACCCTGGGTGTGTGTATCTTGTGTGGGGAAAGGTGGTGGCGTCTGCTGCATCTGATACTGCCCAAACCAGTCAACCTGATCCTGCTGAGTCTGCTGATCCTCCTCCTCATTAGTCGTCCACGAACCCATAGAGGACATGTTTGGGTCTCCATATCCTCCTGCCATGTAAAAATATTAAGTACTCAACGATTATATACTACATTCAACAAAAATAGATAGGAAAATTCTTACCCTCAGGATGGGATTGTGGATGATAGTCCATGAAGCGGACCCCTTGTAGCAACCTTGCATATTTCATCTTGCTAGGCCTATACTCTGGATCCGAACATGGCACACTGATGATGGAGAGGAGAAGGAAATGCGAGAGAAAGAGGAGGAAAAAATGAACTGGTGGAAGAGAAAACATCTTGGTGCCTGGATTTATAGAGGCACTGGAAGAATAGGTGGGAAAAAACGGCGGGAAGCGATGGCGGGAGATAAACGATGTGAAACAGTGGTGGGAGAAATTTGGCGGGAATCGGCTGGCGGGACAAAATAGCGGGAACCCAAGGCGAGTCTAAACTGATAAAGTTTGTTTAGTTAACCTAACACATCTCATGATCCATGCAAGTTTCGGGGGAGGGGGGTTTCTAGGCTAATAGGGAGTTAAGACTCCGATTAGGCTAGTCGGGAGTTTAATCCCAACGACATGTCTGCCACGACTGTCATGCCTCCGACGGACTGCTCAGAAGTTTAACCCCCGACAGGATCTGGTCGGGATTTTATCCCCAGGCCACGCTAGATTGGTGATTCCTCAAATTAATGTATTATTCCTGAAATTTAATAAATAATTTCTATTATTTAAAAAAATAGCCCGAATGGGTGCTGGAGCCATGCGTTGGCCCAGCTTTGTCTGTAGAACTGGCAGGCCCTCCTCGGGCCGAGCGGATCTCGTGAGTTGCCGAAGTATCGATGGATATCCAGCTATTCAATTGGTGATTTTTTTTTCTGATTTTTTTTTGATGGGTCTCAATTTTCAGAAAATAGCCCATTCAATCAGCGTGAAAGTTTCTTCGACTTCTCTCAGTGATAAATGTTTATGCAATCTGCGTGAACGCGTTCATCGGTCACCGCGGCACGGCAAGAAGAGAACAGGGAAAAGAGGCTCCGCGAGCCTAGAGTTGCTCTAGTCGTCGGGCATGACGTGAGGACAACCGCGCGCGGGCCTGGGTGCATTAGTTGTTGCAGACCCGTTGCTGGGGAAATCCTATACGCCGTCCGTTGCGGCACGAGCAGACCGCGCCGCGCACCCTCTTGCTTTCTGGGCCAGGCCCATTTATTTTTCGCTCGTTCGTTCCGTCCCGTGTTTATCGCTGATTGACACTCTCAAAAATGCAAATATCGCTAATACGATGGCTGCTTCCTTGTTTCTTTATTGCTTTGATTTTTTCTTCGTATTCCATTCTATTTAGAGATTATTTTCTGTTCTCTTTTCCTTTTCTTTTTAGAAATTCTTGACAGCAGTACATAGAGTTTCAAAAGTACAAATAGATCAATGGACCACCTAGCAACGACTACAAACACTGGCACGAGCCGAAGACACACCATCGTGTCACCGGAGCCGGACAAAGCTTATCTAGTAGAGTTTGTTGTAGTAGAGCTTCCTATAGTAGACAAATAGGAAGTCGTCATGCTGAGACTCGAAAGAACCAGCGCACCAGAGCAACAACCATAGCCAAAGATAACCAACGTATATCGAAAGATGCCGACCTCAAAATACACCAACAAATATGAAAAACGCCGGATCCCAAAAAATCCGTCGGACACACAACTCCACACGCCCTGCGTCGATACTAGACACATCACCAAAGCGAGCATAGGATGAGGAGAACCTCATTATGACTCTAGAACGGAGCCGCCGTCTCAACGTTCTGAAGAAAATATTGAAAATAGTCTAAACAAAATACTGAGACCTTCCGCTAACGAGGGTCGTGGTCCGCCACGCCTCCAAGGCTCTAAGGCCGCCAGGGACGGGACAGACCAGTGGCGTCGCCGGTGGATGGCTAGATGGGTTTTTGCCGCCTCCTCCTGAAGCCTTCTCTATTTTGTTTCTATAACATTTTCTCGAGATATTCAATATATAAAAACGTTCATAAACCTCTATAAAGTCGTTTTTGTTTAAAAAAAGAATTTGTTCACTAGTTGCAAATGTTCATGTGTCCAAAAATTGTTCAGAGTTCAAAAAAGGTTTTGAAATGTCTAGACGCTAAAATTGTTCAGAAAGAATTGCAGATTTTGTAAACATGTTTAGATTTAAAAAAATATTCATATTTAAAAATTTGTTTGGATTTGAAAATTGTTCAAAACCCTTTTTTTGACATGTTAAAAAATGTTCACGGCCTTCGAAATTTTGTTCATGGTTCGGGAAAAATGCTAACGAGGTTCAAAAAAATGTTCATGGGATTCAAACTGTATATCCACATTTTTAAATAATGTGCATGAAATTTGAAAATATCTTCACAGGGTTAAAAAGGTTCACGGGTTTAGAAAAAGTACGCTAGGAGATTCAAAAGCATTGACGGGTTCAAAAAAGAGAAATGTTCATGAGGTTCACAAATGTATATTCACGGATTCAAGAAAAATGTTCGCCGATTTCAGAATATGTCAAATATGCGTTTGTTGAAATCCTGGGCTGGATACGCTGAAAGCCTTTGAGAGCTCAAGTGGGCAGCGAAAACTGCGGAGCAGGGTTACTGGGTTAGGCCCATAAACAAAATGCAGCATGCAATATTCAGATACACGGTAAACTGTCGAAAAAGAAAACACGGTAAGCGGAGCACGACTTGAAACCATGGTATGCTTGTCAAGTTCTTCTCCGCCAGTCCGCAAATATCAGCTCTGTTAGCACTAATCTTGATTAGTGGAGTAGTGTCCGGTTTGTTAGTTTCCTAGCATGTCAGGTTTGAGTTCTAGTCGTGTAGGACTAGTACTTGGTCATCGTTAGTAGGCAAGTTTGAGTTAGTTTAGGAAAGTGTCCATCAAGTCTGGTATGGAGTCAGTCTAGCTTAGAGTCCGATATGTTTTGGTGTTGCTCGGTCGTGCGTGTATATATACACGAGGCTGTCTGCTACTTGTATTAAGAAGTTGTACCGTGAGTTCGAGAAAATAAAGAGAGAAAAAATACGGGCACGATACGTGCCATTGGCCATAAGATTTTTTTATGTGGGCGTGTGTTCGTCTGATCTGATGTGGTATCAGAGCAAGGTCAAAGATTTGAAGCCACACTTGCCCCGGGGAGGCGATGCTACTAGCGTCTCGGGACGGGCGACCGGGTGGAGCGGGTGATCGTTGTTCGGAGGAGCGACAAGGAGGAAGATAGCGGGCGAGGCGTCGTCGGCAAGGTGGTGGATGGAGATGATCGTTGATGAGTGCGGTGGTACCGGGGTGCGGTGCTGGAGAATCTTGTCAAGATCATCGTCCGGGAGAGTATGAGTCAAGGAGTCATGGTCATGTGGGTTAGCACGTTTGGTCGGTGTTGTGTCCGTGAGTCGTCAGTGTGTCCAAGTGCTCGTCTGTTTGAGGATACGTTGCAGCTGAAGCGAATGAAGGTTGAGGGACTGTCCATTGTATGGACGAAGACGCAATTTGCGTGCCTTGATCAGGTCGTCTATGTGTGTCGACGAGAGGATCAAGTTCAAGTGTGAAGGGGGCGGTAAACCAGTGAAGGGGAGCCTCTTCAATGAGGACTTGTCTCTACATGAAGCCGGAGTGGATGGTGGAGTTCACGAGGTGGTCGGCATGTATTGCGCTAGGGTGGACGGCGTGTTCCACGGTTTGCTAGCGTGACTGGGTAGTCCGGATCATACTTGATTTGTTCCGTAAATTCGCCAAGTTGAAATTGGGAAGAGCCAACTAGACTTGTCGTGGTGCGAGACCTAGACAAGACGCAGATCTACAACGAGTCAAGATTGGAGAAGCACAGAAGACAAAGAGTCGTTAATCAATATTAGGGAGAGATTATTAGCACTAATCTTGATTAGTGGAGTAGTGTTGGGTTTGTTAGTTTCCTAGCATGTGAGGTTTGAGTTCTAGTCGTGTAGGACTAGTACTTGGTCATCGTTCGTAGGCAAGTTTGAGTTAGTTTAGGAAAGTGTCCATCAAGTTCGGTATGGAGTCAGTCTAGCTTAGAGTCCGATATGTTTTGGTGTTGCTCGGTCGTGCGTGTATATATACACGAGGCTGTCCGCTACTTGTATTAAGAAGTTGTACCGTGAATTCGAGAAAATAAAGAGAGAAAAAGTACGATACGTGTCCTTGGTCATAAGATTTTTTTCCGTGTGCTTGTGTTCTTCTGATCTGATGTGATTGATCCGTGGGCAAATTCCAACAAGCTCTGCAAGCAAGCACACGTTTGTGTCCTTGGAATCTGTCTCCGTTACAAGGTCTTGTGGCGTTCTCTCCATGAATCCCACCCGCATTCGTCCTGACGCATGCGCCTGCAACTGTAGGAGCGCAAAACTTTGCTTCGTTCAGTGGCGATGCCGAATTTGCCGATGCCTCCTCTTTTGGTCATATTTGTTAGGTTGACCTCTCCACGTATGAACCCAACGGTTCATACGGACCCTCGATTCGCGCCCTGATCGGGGGGCGCCCAACCAAGTCAAGGTTGGTGGGTCCCTGTGGCAGCGCAATATATATAGAGAGGTGGGGACCGGGGCACAGACTACGAGGTTCGTCGCGCCGCCGCTCTCCCCACCACAACCCCTTCCGATCTAGGGTTTTTGCGCTTAGCCACGGGAAGCACCACCGACGCCACCGCCTCACTCACCCACGCTCACGCCGTCGCCCTCCCGATGGCCACCGACTCGGGCTCCTCGAGTATCACCAAAGGTTTGCCTCTCTCTCTGCTGATCTCCCTCTCCCTCTCAGATTTCGACTAGACCTCTACAGACAAAGATCTACCGTGATGATTCTACCCTAGTTGATCCTAAGGAAGTTTTAACATTGGTATCAGAGCGCTTCTAGGCTCTAGATTCTTTCCGGTAGAGATAAATCACAGAAAAGTTTCGATTTCAAAGCCTAGTTCATCCCGAGTTCATCCCCAAAAGCAAATCCCGAAAAGAAAATCGCAAAAAGGTAAAAACCTAGATCTAAAGTGCGCCTGCCTCGAGGCCGCGCCGTTCCTCTCGATTTAGATGGGTATCCTATGGAGACATCTAAACGAAGAACCAACCCCTTCGGGGGCAAAGCAGAGAAACCCTAGATCTAATCCCCACAGCTAGTCGCATAGTAAAAGTAGTATGGCATCTAGAAGAAAACCCACCTCAAAACCCCAGAGGAAAAGCCCCAAAGAAAGCACATCCCCATAGACCGAAAACCCCAGATTCCGAAAATTCGAAAAGTACAAAGGGCCGCCGCCGTTGCGCCGGCAGAGGGCGTCTCCACTGCGCCGTTTGACAGTGGTGTGCCCACCCTCGGGTGGACACACCGCTGCCAAAGGGGACAGGAGGACGCCGGGTCTTCTCCCTCTCTCGCTCGTCGTAGTTGGACAGAGAGAACGGGGAGGGGAAGAGGGAGTGGGAGAGAGGGAGGGGCGCGCCGCCGCGGCACCGTCGCCGCGCGGGGGTGGCCGCCTCACCTCACCTCCACTAGGGGACTGCCGAGCCGCTAGAGAGAAGAGTGGAGAGGGAGGGGCGCGCGACGCGCCGCCGCCTCGCCTTGGCCATCACGCGGGGCTCGCGCCGCCGGCGCTGAGAGGGAGAGGGAGGGGCACGCCGGAGGGCGGCCGCCTCGCCTCGCCTCGTGCTCAACCGGGGGCAGGCGCCAGAGCTCGGCCGGAGGGAGGGGCGCGCCGGAGGGCGGCCGCCTCGCCTCGGCTCAGAGCGGGCCACGCCGCCGGAGCAAGAGGGAGGGGCTCGCCGTAGGCGGCCGCCTCACCCCGGCCCAGAGCGGGTTTGCCACGCCGGCGAGGGAGGGAAGGGCCAGCGGCCGGCCTCGGCCTCTCCCACATGCCGCCGACGCGGGGCAGCCGCGGGGGAGACGCGGCGCCGCCGCAGACGGGGACGCGGGGTGGACGCGGTGGGGGAAAGTGGGATTAGGGTTTGCTGGGGGGGTGCGGCCCGGGCCTTTTATCCCTCCGAGGGGCGCGGGGAGCCATTAGATCTAGGGTAGGCCGATTGGACGGCTGTGATGGGGCGGCAGCTGGCGGCTGGGCGCTGGCGGGCCAAGGCAGGCACAGGCGGGCTGGCTGGGCCGGTGCCGTGGGCCGCGGCGACAGGCTGCCAGACGGCGCGCGCGCGGTATATAACGTGTTGGCCGCCGCTGGCCGCTGGGCCACTGCGGGCCGCCCAGGAAGAGGCCCGGTAGGGCGTTTTTTCTTTTACAGTTTTCTCTGTTTTTTTTTACAGAGTTGCTTTTTTAATGTTTTTTGCTTAGTTTTTAAGCAAATTTTGCATAGTTTTCTCTAGTGATCTTACTTTTATGTATATTTTGACTAGAGAAAGCTATAAAGGCAGAATTTTTTCTGCAAAGTATGAGTTTTTATGAAAGTCATTAATGAAAGTTTCCGCTGCAAATAGTTAAAGGTGATTGCTTAAATGCAATAAAGTGATAATTAAATTTTCAAAAAAATGTGATAGAGTGATATTAAAATGTGATTATGATTGTGTTATTATATAACCAACGTTATTAATAGCATGATCATGATTTGTTATTTTATGTTAAAAGGTGCTTTTATCTATGTAAATAGTTAAAAGTGTTTATTAAAGTTTTGAAGTGAATTAAATTTCAAAAGGTATGTTAAAGTGATATTGAAACAATTATGGTTCTGTTATTATATGACCAACGTTATTAATAACATGATCATGTTTTGTTGCAATAATATGTGCATTTATCTCTACTATCTGCCCAACGGTGATATAGATTTAATTGCATAAACAGTTGTATGTTTTAATTTATACCAACGTTGGATTAATGCATGCAACTGTTGTTATGGTTACACATCATTGTGGTTTAAAGAAGAAAAGATGATGATGTTGCATGGCAGAAAAACAAAAGGGACCATGCTCTATTGGAGAGTTTATAGAAAAGATAAAGAGCTAGTTCACTGGTTCTTCAAAAGGCATATGCCCCACCTGCTGAAACAGCTGGTGACATAAAGGTACAATGGAGGTGCACATGGCATAAGAGACTCCGGATGAGCAACATAACAGCTAAGCTTAAACCCATGGCTGCTGTTTTGGAGCTAAAGGCTGCACTCCTTGTTCACTTGGTGATGGCTTCACTGCCTCAACAGTTTGACACCTTTGTTGTCAATTATAGCATGTTCCCAGAAAAATGGGACATAGAAAAGACTAAAAGCCTTCATTACACAGAAACTTGATAAGTATCCCGAGTGGACAAAGATAACTATGAGTGTGATGTGGCAAGTGTGCCATATGGTTTAATAAGGCTTATGTGGGTGTTGTTTTTGCTTCACTATGAGCTTTATTTATTATCTTTGCATGAGAAAGTTCTTTCTGTGTGATGTGAATGAAAAAGTTTCCTTGTCGAACAAAGAACAAAAGAAAAGAAAGCGAACTCTCGACTCATCGAAACTATGGCACTGCAGACTAGGCCATATTTCGAGGGGAAGAATAGAAAACCTCGTTAAAAGTGACATTCTTCCTCCGTTAGAGTTCTCCGACATAGAACAATGCATAGATTGCATTAAAGGAAAGTATGTCAAACAAATTAAAAAGGGTGCAAACCGAAGCATAGCTACACTAGAAATAATCCACACGGATATTTATGGACCGTTTCTGGTGAAAAGTGTGGATGGCTATGATTCATTCATAACATTCACGGATGACCACTCCCGGTATGGTTATATTTATCCAATAAAAGAAAGATCTGAAGCGTTGGATAAATTTAAAATTTTCAAAGCTGAAGTAGAAAATCAGCACGATAAAAGAATCAAAATAGTCCGGTCCGATCGTGGGGGGGAGTACTACGGTCGGCATACTCCATATGGACAAGTACCAGGACCCTTTGCAAGGTTCCTGCAAGAAAACGGAATAGTCGCCCAATATTCTATGCCGGGGGAACCTCAGCAAAACGGAGTAGCTGAAAGGCGCAACCGTACCCTTATGGATATGGTGCGCAGCATGATGAGCTATTCCACCCTCCCATTGGGATTGTGGATGGAGGCGCTTAAAACCACCATTCACATTCTCAACAGAGTACCAAGTAAATCGGTGCCCAAAACACCGTATGAATTGTGGACAGGCAGAGTTCCCTCTCTGCACCACTTGAGGGTCTGGGGGAGCCCAGCTGAGGCAAAAGTTTTCAATCCAAACATTGCAAAGTTAGACCCCAAAACAGTATCTTGCCATTTTATTGGCTATCCAGATAAGTCCAAAGGCTATCGTTTCTACTGTCCCGACAGATACACAAAGTTTGTAGAAACGAGACATGCAGTCTTCTTAGAGGACGAACTGATGAGGGGGAGCACGGTAGCTAGGAAAATTGATCTTGAGGAGAAGAGGGTGCATGCACCTAATCCGATGACTCAGGAGCCATTCTTCTCGCTACCTGTTGTGCCACCATCTACAACCCTTGAGGTTATGGTGCCGGCACCTGTTGTGACTCCACACGTGACAACAATGGGCGAAAGTTCGGAACCTGTCTATCAGGAGCCACCTGAGCCCACTGTTGAGCACGAAAGGGAGCCAGAACAACCACCTACTATAAATGTGCCTAAACCCGAGGCAAGGAATGAGCAAGAGTCTGATGAACTCAGACGGTCTAAAAGAGAACGAAGACCAGCCATTTCCAAATAAATCTACAAAGTTTACAATGTAGTTCATATGGAGGGCGATCCTACCTCATATGAAGAAGCCATGAGTAGCCCTCACTCAACCAAGTGGGTAGAGGCAATGGAAGATGAAATGAAATCGATGAGTTCCAACAATGTTTGGGACTTAGAGGAAATTCCCAAAGGAGCCAAAACAGTAGGATGCAAGTGGGTCTACAAAACAAAGTATGACTCAAATGGGAATGTAGAAAAGTACAAAGCTAGACTCGTGGCAAAAGGCTTTACGCAAAGAGAAGGCATAGATTACAATGAGACTTTTTTCTCCGGTCTCATGTAAGGACTCCTTCCGAATCATCATGGCACTTGTTGCACATTTTGATTTAGAGTTACATCAAATGGATGTCAAGACGGCATTTCTAAATGGAGATTTAGAAGAAAATGTTTACATGAAACAACCCAAGGGTTTTTTCATGGAGGGGAAGGAACATATGGGATGCCGCCTAAAGAAATCCATTTATGGGTTAAAGCAAGCCTCTAGGCAGTGGTATTTAAAGTTTAATGATACCATTAAAAGATTTGGATTCAAAGAAAATGTTGAGGACAATTGCATTTATGCAAAATTCAAAAGTGGGAAATATATTTTCCTAATTCTATATGTGGATGACATTCTGCTTGCTAGCAGTGATGTTAGTCTACTACTAGAAACAAAGAAGTTCTTGTCATCCAACTTTGACATGAAAGACCTTGGTGAAGCCTCTTATGTTTTGGGCATAGAAATTCACCGAGATAGAAAGAATGGAGTGTTAGGACTGTCGCAAAAAGCGTATTGTGAAAAGATTTTAAAGAAATACAATATGCATGCGAGTAATTCAACACCTGCTCCCATAGTCAAGGGCGACAGTTTTGGGAAATCCCAATGTCCAAAGAATCAATATGAGATCGATCAAATGAAGTCAGTATCATATGCTTCGGCTGTTGGAAGCTTACAGTATGCACAAGTGTGCACTCGCCCTGACTTAGCATTTATCACCGGGGTACTCGGTAGATATCAAGAGAATCCAGGCATAGAGCACTGGAAAATGGTAAAGAAAGCTTTGCGTTATGTGCAAGGCACAAAAGGCCTCATGCTAACGTATAGACGATCTGATTCCCTAGAGATAAAAGGGTATTCAGATGCAGATTTTGCGGGAGATAAAGACGACCGAAAGTCCACGACAGGGTATGTCTTTACTCTCGCAGGAGGTGCTATTTCGTGGAGAAGCGCCAAACAATCGATAGTTGCATCATCTACGATGTATGCAGAATTCATAGCATGTTATGAGGCCATGGGACAGGCGTTATGGTTAAAGAAATTCTTACCCGACTTGAAAGTGGTTGACTGCATCAGCAGGCCACTAAAGATGTACTGTGACAACGAGCCCGCAGTATTTTATGCTCACAACAACAAGTCGAGTAATTCTTCAAAGTCTATAGATATAAAGTATTATGTTGTGAAGGACAAAGTCCAGGATCAAACTATAAGTCTCGAGCGTATAAGGACAAAGAATATGCTTGCGGATCCGCTAACGAAAGGCTTACCACCCAATGTGTTCAAGGAACACATAGCCGGCATGGGT
The DNA here is from genome assembly GCA_916181665.1 of Avena sativa. Taxonomy (NCBI): domain Eukaryota; kingdom Viridiplantae; phylum Streptophyta; class Magnoliopsida; order Poales; family Poaceae; genus Avena; species Avena sativa. The sequence continues at coordinate 695,596,019 of OV702289.1, forward strand.
TTAACGGCAAGCCTATGATTCCTGGACTATAGAGGCCCAAAAGTAACAGAATTTGTTTCAGAACATGAAGGTATATAGTGGCTGTCTGATTCTATCGGCAATTGAGCTGAGACGATGAAACATGCTCTAGGTATCATTCTGTGATGAAATAAGTAAGGTACAAAGTTAAAAGTAAAGTCGAGATCAAGGGGGAGAATGTTAGGTTGACCTCTCCATGTATGAACCCAACGGTTCATACGGACCCTCGATTCGCGCCCTGATCGGGGGGCGCCCAACCAAGTCAAGGTTGGTGGGCCCCTGTGGCAGCGCAATATATATAGAGAGGTGGGGACCGGGGCACAGACTACGAGGTTCGTCGCGCCGCCGCTCTCCCCACCACAACCCCTTCCGATCTAGGGTTTTTGCGCTTAGCCACGGGAAGCACCACCGACGCCACCGCCTCACTCACCCACGCTCACGCCGTCGCCCTCCCGATGGCCACCGACTCGGGCTCCTCGAGTATCACCAAAGGTTTGCCTCTCTCTCTGCTGATCTCCCTCTCCCTCTCAGATTTCGACTAGACCTCTACAGACAAAGATCTACCGTGATGATTCTACCCTAGTTGATCCTAAGGAAGTTTTAACAATATTATGCTGGTGAGATGTACTGTACGAGTCAAACGTGGCTTGATCTGTGCTATATGTGTGTCCATTTTTGTAGGTTTTGTTGCTACGGGAGAACCAGCCGAAAAACTGAGAGATCGGGAAGCAGACATCACAGCAGGCAAGTCGAGGTCACGCGTACTTTTCCCATGCCTTTGGGCACCACACTGTCCACACGATCGACTTCGTGGGATTTCCATTTTTTTTACATTTTGCTTCTCCTTGAAACTAGCTAGAATGTCCAAAATTTCGGGACCGTGCAGGCGAAGCCGACTATAGCGACGAGTAAAGACTGTCGAAATAAACGACTGTTAGCTTCCTGTTGTTTGCTTGCCTGGGCCGATTGACATATGGACCCTCCGACCCAAACGAAGGACAGCCGAAACGCAGCCCGGTGACGCGAACCAAAGTGACAAACCTGCCAGGACCGAATCATTAGAGCATCTCCACCAGGAGAGCCCCGAAGGCATCAACAAAACTTTTATCGTCCTAATCCCTAAGAGGACGTTTGATATTCATTATTTGGGCCTAAAATCCTGAAACTTATTTTGCAATTTCATCCCTATACTGTTTGGTTGCATGAAATTGGGTTGTTATTTTATTTGGCAAATCCATCGAAATATCGCATGTGTAAACCCGATTCCTATGTCAGACCCGTCATTTGCAACTTTCGGTGGCAACAAACATGTTGGCGTTTTTGGAATCATAATATAAATGAAATAAATCCATGTATTCATTTCATTTCTACTAAATGAAATGAATACCTGGGTACCAAACGACCTCTAAGGTGTCTTCTCTGGTGGAGTAGCAGTTTGTTTCTAAAATATTGGCAAACATGCTGGAGATTATTCTCCCAGAGATCATATCAGAGCTGCAGTCGGCCTTTGTCCCGGGCCAACTGATCACAGACAATATTATAACAGTCTATGAGTGTCTTCATTTTATGGAGAGCAATAGTGCCAACAAGCATCAGCACTATGCTTTGAAGCTGGACATGAGAAAGGCCTATCACTACTAGGAAACATCTCTTCCGTGGCGCATGGGATTCCATCTTCTGTCGCGCATATCCCTGTCGCCACTGTTATCCCGCCACTGATATGTGCTTCCTGTGGCGCATATGCAGGAATGCGCCACAGAAGTCTTCCTATATGCGCCACAGGAAGCAGATATCAGTGGCGCATACAGTCCAATGCGCCACAGAGTCTATATGCGCCACAGACACCGTTTCTATATGCACCACTGAGTATATTATATGTATTCAAAATAAAATACATTCCTGGTGTATAATTAGGTATTTATACATGATTTATATAGTATTTATCCAGATCGGTATAAACAGTATGTAGTAGATGAAAACCGACATATAATACAAACACAAGTATAATGTCATCACACTTAGAGCCCGATCGAGATACATATATAGTGTCAAGTGCCGAATTTTTACACAAGCGCCGAATACAAAGTTTATATCATCTCACATTACAAAGCGCATATTGTAGAGAATGCGCCACAGAACTTCCAGGTTTCTGTGGCGCATATTTTCTAGTGCGCCACTGATATTTATCTGTGGCGCATGGTTTCACATATGCGCCACTGAATATCTTGTCTATCTATAGGCTGTTTCCTAGTAGTATATGATCGTGTTGAATGGTCTTATCTCCAGGCGATTATGGTGCGCATGAGATTCCACCATTGCTGGGTGGATCTGATTATGAGCATGGTCTCATCTGTCTCTTTCTCGGTTTTGTTCAATGGCACACCACTCGAGGAGTTCCGACCATCTAGGGGCCTCATCAAGCCGATCATATGTCCCCATATCTATTTTTACTTGCAGCAGAGGACCTTTCGGGCCTTTTAAAATGAAGTGGTCAATCATCGCATCTCCAAGGGATCCAGGTGGCTCCCACGGCTTTGTTGATGATAGCTTGCTATTTGTCAAAGCTAGTGAAGAGGGAGCAAGGGAAGTTAATGAAATTCTTGAGAAGTATTGTAATGCTTCAGGTCAGAGAGTGCACCTGGACAAGTCCTCAATTTTCTTCAGCAAAGCATGTCCCGAGGGGCGCCGAGCTCTGGTAAAGAATATTATCCATGTGCCCAATGAGACACTAAACGGGAAATATCTTGGCATGCCTTTAGATATTGGAAGATCAACCAATGGGGCTTTCAAATATTTGAAGGATCATATCTAGAAAAGAATCCAGGGGTGGCTCGAGCAGACCTTAGCCTTTGGGGGTAAGGAAGTGTTGATAAAATAGGTGGCATAGGCAATCCATGTTTTCTCTATGTCCCGTTTCAGATTACCGAGAGGTTTATGCAAGGACATTAATACAATGCTTCAGAGTTTCTGGTGGGGCTGCAACGATGGCAACCGAAAACCATGCTGGGTCTCATGGGATACGATGTGCTCTCCGAAGGCGGTTGGTGGAATGGGATTCCGCGACATTGAACTATTCAATTTGGTGATGCTAGCATGCGAAGCATGGAGGATACTTCAGAACTGTGATGTTCTCAGCTCGAGAGTCCTAAAGGTTGTTTATTTTCCATTGACGGATTTCCTTGATGTTGCACTGGCCTCTTCCCCGTCCCATGTGTGGAGGAAGATCATCGAAGGGCATGGCGTGATGATGCAAGGCCTAATCCGGCGCATTGGTACTAGGGAGGACACGCATCCTTGGAACCAAAACTGTCTCCCACGAGATTTCTTGCTCCGACCCTTGAGACATCTGAAGGACATGCCACCTCAATCGGTGGCATCTTTCATTGACAGCACGACCTACACATGGCGTTCCGAGCTATTGGACGCGCAATTCCTCCCGATCAATGCGGATATCATCCGTTCCATTCCACTGAGCATAAGAAGGATGGACGACTGTTGGGCGTGGCACTACGACAAGTAGGGTATACTAACTGTTTGCTTTGTCTATCAACTGCTGATTCATACGAAAAGGTGCCGAGAGGACTAGCTTGAGGGGCAATCAATAGGGTCCAACACAGCCGCACATGGGAAGGCGTGGCAATGACTATGGAAGACACAAGTCCCTTCAAAACTGAGGGTTTTTCTCTGGAGGCTGGCACAACAATCACTACCTACCGGAGATGTTCGGTGTCACCGCCATATGGCACCGACGAGCATCTACTCCCTATGCGGCACTGAAGACTCATGCGACACTCCCTACTGAATTGCGTAGTAGCGCGTTCAATTTGGTCCCTTGCCGATGAGAGTATCACTGAGCATGTATGTATGAATGAGGATACATCAGTGATGGCTCTAAAAATAGCCATCTTCCACCGTGTTTAAACATTGTTTTTGGTCAAGCAATTGACAACAAACTCTCAATCCTTGCCACTAATGACTAATAATTGCAAAGATATGTAAAACCTTGCTTTGAATTGTTTTGTGTAGGAAATCACGCTTTTAAATGCGAAATCAGGAGTCATAATGAAGGTTTTTGAGGAAGTACACACGACCAAGTAATTGTGCAGTCAATTCCAGGCGTCAGGCGCCGTAATGACCACTGGTACGGGAAGGGCCTGCACGTACCATGTAGCAACGATTTCGTCTCGTCAAACCCTATAACTTTTGTGAAGACGCCTATATATTTTGAGGCTCCAACCGCTAGCCAGAGGGCTGCCATTCTCAGAGGAGATCCCTATTATTCATCAATCCATCATGCATCCCCTCCATTAGCCTGTTGGAAATATGCCCTAGAGACAAATAGTAATAAGGACTATTATCATATTTCATATAGTTTATGATTAATTTTTATAACATGCTATAACTGTATTGAGTGGAAATATCAATACACGTGTGATATACAAACAACCAGGGGTTCCCAGTGAAACTCTAGTCACTGGTTCATTGGTCGACAGATGATCATGTTTCCTGATCATGTGGCATTTATGCCAGTTGGAAATGGAGTCATCTCATTCGGAGAATGAGATGATGAACCAATACCCAACCTAAACATCGTGACCCAATCATGTCATGAAGTTCAAGTTACGATGATTAGAAATGGATCCTCGTAGACTATTCCTTAGACCGTGAGGCTATATCAATCACTGTTTCCTGAGAGTGCTTAGATAGAATCAAGCGCCACTTGGTAATATAGTGGTTATAAAGGTGTGTTCAGGTACTCGGAGGAAACCGTAGAGGCAATATATGTCAAGAGCGGGTTTTGTCCGTCCATGTGACGGGAAGATACTCAAAGGGCCCACTCGGAGAGGTTATATCCAATAGCTGTGCAGCGTGTGATTTGATCACGGGGATATCACTTGTCGGAACGAGTCAAGTAGCATTGTTCAGTAACGAGATTGAACACGACATGGTGATGTCATTGATCAGGTCTCGGACAATGCAAGTATCGAGTGACAAAGGGAATAAGACACGACTGTCCTGGTTCAAACGACGAAAGATCTTCGTGGAACGCACAAGGGTCACATGGCCATCCAGGTCCCTCTGTCGATCATTGGTGCGGGAGTGTCCCGACCATGTCTGGAGTGTTCCCGAACCGTGGGGTATCACACTTAAGGACTTGATGATGCTTAGAGAGTGTTTATAGGATTGGTAGAATCGCCGAAGAATAGTAGAGAGAAAACCGGAAGGGTTTCGGTAAGTCCGGAGGATGTCCAGAGTGGAGGTGGAAGGTGTTCCATAGCCATGGAGGTTGAATAATATGTGAATGAATGTTAAATATTGATTTAATCATTTATTCATAGTTATTTAATAAATAGAAAAATCTATTAAATGGTCAAAGGCTTAATGGGCCAATTCCCGGAGGGGAGAGGGCCCATTAGGGAAAGGAGAGAGGGAGAAGGGGCCAAGGGGGTGGCCGACACCCTAGTTGGCCACCCCCCACGCGGGGACCATGGGGGTGGCCGGCGGTGCCAACCGTCCCCCCTCCTCTCCTTTAGTCCCACCCCGGGACTTTGAGGGAGGTAATGCCTCCCCCTATATATAGTGGGGGTATTTAGCCAAATAAAAGACACCAATAATCAATAATGGCCTTCTCACTTTTGGGAGAACCTCTAATTGATATATTCCCGAACCATGGTCCCAAGTCTAGACTGCGCGAATGAGAGACATCTTCACCGCGGAGCGCCGTCGCGCTGCGGGATTCGGATCCCGGAGCTCTACTTCCGCAACCGCTGCTAGATCGAGGAAGCGGGAGCCATCGTCCGGCACCGGACGTGTGTAACTCCCCGCGAGGTGTCGCACTTGAGGCACTCAAGTCGTTGGAGCCAAAGGAGCGCAAGTACTTCATCACGACCTTGAGGTCAGCTTCGGCTCGTCTACATCAACCACGCTCTCCTGAGCGTTGACAACGCTTTTCGGTCTTAAGGGTAAGTTCGCGAAAATCCCCTCCCGTTACTGTATTACTAATAGATAGGTCATGGCAGCTTCAGGGGTTTAGGGGCGTAGAGTAAAATTTATTGTTTTCATACACGGAACCCCAACAGTGGTATCAGAGCTAGATCTATGCATAGTAATGCTAGTACGGGTAGAACACACGAGATGTAGCATGTGGGCATTGATCTTTTAGTTGTTACCGTCCCATGTGTACTTGTATATATCGCAGTAATGCTTGATGAAGCGGCCCCCAACCGACTTTACGCATTCATTCGTGAGAATGGTCCACGCTTGACATACGGCTTGTACCGTATAAAGTGGCTAGGGGGGGTGTCTGTCTCTCTCGCATTAGTTGGTATACCATTTGCAATAGAGGGCCCCAAAAGGGGTGTAGTAGAGACAACTACTTGATCAGCGTTGTGCTGAAAGTTCGTAGGTAAGAACGGTTCTTGTGCGAAAGCCCATTCAGCCACGTAAAACATGCAAAGATAAAGTAGAGGCGTCTAACTTTGTTTTGCAGGGGGCATTGCATTGTGATATGGTTGTGGCAAAGGTAAAGTGATTACCTTTTGTTACGTAGTAGTAGGACTACCACCTCGGAGTGATACCAGTACCCTAGTGTTTATGGCGCCGGAACCCTGGCACCGGAATCCGGTGACGACGGATGGAGATCACGACATGAAGGACCATATCACATCGCATTTACATTCAATGTTAGTGTTTGTATATCTTATTGTGTGCTAGTATTAGATACTCGGCAGTAGCCTAATAAGATGATCCCTGTTAAAATTACCAACGATTGTGTTCCCCCTTAGTGTGCACCGCCAAGAAAGTTCTTCTGTATGAGGCGATCCAGGGTACAGGCCTGGGTGTCAGACATATCTACGTTCGCATAGAGTGGGTGTAAGCCATGTTGCACAGCGAATACACTAAGGTTGAGTTGGCAAGCCTAGCACGCCATAGAAGCGTGGCCTTGGAACACGGATGATCGAAAGATCGAGCACGAGTCGCATGAATGATGTGACCGATGTTTAGCGTCCACCTTTGAACCCACATTGATGGCTGTGTCAATCAAGGGAGATGTGGCTGATAGGGGTCGTGTTATCACTAGGAACCCTTTTGGGGATAGGTGTTTCTGAGTGGATTTATTATTAACTCATTTAATTATAAACTTAGTCTAAATTCCTTTTGCAATTATAAATGTAGAAAATGGTTCTCCCTGAGATTACCTTCCCTATTGACGATTGGTTAAAAGGAGAAAAGCTCAAGTTAGATGGATCCAACTTCTCTACATGGGTCATGCACCTTTTCGATCTCGTTGGTGAGAACAAAGTGGCTGACTACATGATCTACGAGATGTACTTGGAGCCACCCTATTCTCATGAGACCCAGGAGCTGCAGGATCTCCACAGCCGTCGTCGTGTGATGGCCACATTCATATCAGTGACGATGCGCCTCGGGATGGAGGATGGGCTGTGGCCAATGGTGGGAAGTCTTAATCCCCGAATGGTCATGGCACATCTGAGATCACATTTCGTGGAACAAGTGCGCATGTGGGAGTATGAGCTGATGGGGGATTTCCTCTCCATAAATATGGAGGAGGGCTCCTCACTGGACGAGCACTTATTGAGCATGTACGATGCATACATGAGTCTGGCATACTACCTGGACAACTGGTTCGCAAGCTCTTTTGCAATGGGAGTTGTGATGCGGTCGCTACCACCAACCTTCCAAGCACAAGTCAGGATTTGCATTATGAGAGGCGACACAGCAACACTGGATTTCCACGAGTTCATATCACATTTCAGAGGTGTGGTGGCTGAACCCGGTGTCGCTGGGTTCATCAATGACAAAGGTATATATTTGATATACAGTTTTATAAATGTTATAATCTTGCAAACACATTTGCAGTGTTAAGTATATCTGATACTTGTTCTGTTTTGCTGAAAACAGGTCCTTCTGCATGAGAGGTGCTTGCTGGAGAGGAGGTGATGTTGCGTGCTGATGGCGAGCATGATGATGATGGCCAACGACGCTCTCCCTCGACATTTATCATTTAGTTTATGTTTTAGGATGATTATTGTAATCAAAAGGTTGTGAACTTCTTTAGTGTGTCTCACATTTTGTGAGACGGTTATTCATATGAGTTTGTAACAAACAGTTGTTCCGCTTTTATGAATGATTTCTATTCGTGTTCATATCTTTTTTGATTATGTGTGAATTATCCTTGTTGTTTCAAACTAATTGATAATGCATGAACATTTGTAAAATATTAAAATGCCTTAAAATACCCAACTTAATTGATATTTCATTACGGAATGAAAACCATTGTTTAAATTCAAAGTTATGTGATAATATGTGAAAGTCATTCGATTTCTTATCACATATAAATCATGCCCAAGTTCGGCAAAAATAACTTGAACACCGTGTATTACTTGAATACAAAGTGTTTAATGAATTGTTAAAAGTAAATACATATTCGATGTATTGTGTTTTAACGAAAATGGTAATTATCATTATATGATTGTTTAAATGTGTAAAGAAGTTTACCAAAGGAAACATGAATATGAAACTATTTGATTTGATCAAAGAGTTTGATCAATAAAAGGGTGTAAATATAAAAGAGAATCTAATTACTATGATTTGATCAATAGTAATGAAATTCAACTTTATAAGTATGGCATAAAAGAAATTGTGGAATGCAAAGCGTTTTGAAACGTCAAAATGCAAAGCATCACAATGTGATATTAGATATCAAAGCGGGTGAATAGAAGACACCAAATAAATCGTTGTAGTGTAGATGTAGAGACCATTAGTTAGAAATAGTTAGCACTCAATTAGAATGTAGTGAACCATTTGAATTCGTGAAAGTTTTGGGGTTATTCGATATAACCAAAAAAATAGCAAATAAGTCCTTGTAGAGTATTCATTGGAAACTTTGAATACGAAATCCATAGCTGAAACCAAAAGAGAAGCAAAATTCGTATTGCTTGGATTTTGGTGCATTATTGAGAAAGCTCACTTTTAGTGATATTTCTCGATTATGGAGCAAATGGAAATTAGTGAAAAACACGATGAGTATGCATATCCCTACATCAGAGTGTTGAGAAGCGCAACGGACAACGTTCCTAAATGTTTCTCTTCACAGAAGGAAAGAATCAATGATATTGATCATTGTATTTTCCCCGCTAGTGTTTTCACTACATGAAGTAGGATTCAAAAATGTAACCCATATCTTGTATGGAGACATTTGTGAATCATTTGTCATGATTATTGGAATATGACATACCTACGAACTACTAAGGAAATAATGGTAAACTAGAATTATGAGAAATCCTAAAAGCAAAATTCCCTTGAGATTAGAAAGCAATTTGTTGCTGAATCTCACAAGTAAAAGGGGTTACTTGAATTTTCCCAAATGACTGCAAAGCCATAGTGGAAAAGGGGGTGAATGACAAAAGCACAATTTGTCAAGTATTGGACAAATTCAAATGAATTTGATTCATGTGTGCTAAATGTCTAGTGGATTTAAAACTAGTAATAGTACTAGTATCTCATAGTAAATCTCCAAGTTTGATATTTTATCAAAGGATTTTGAAGTTGTTCAAAATAGTGAGTGGATATGCAATTTGCATAAAATTGAGTGGGAGCTATGAAAGTCTTCCTAAAACAATATGTGATTGACATAGTTTTGAGTGGGAGCAATATAAGTCTCAAATTTAAATATGTAGGAACATATTTTGAGTGGGAGCTTATAGGAGTAATTCTTAAGTATGTTAAGAATGAAAGGGAAAATACTTATAAATAATGATTTATAAGATGTAGAAGTTGATGATGAGTATATTATGATATTATGTAGTATTCCTTAAGGGATTCTGAAAAGGGTTTTAGAATAGAAGTTAATTAAGGAACTAGTCCTTAATAACTCAAATTAGGAATATATTAAGTTTAACATCAATGGTTGATAGAAAGAAAAGGATGATCATCGTCCACTATGTTGAGACATAGGTTCTATCTTAGTAAACAATGATGATAACATAACATAATATGTGATCCAATAAGGAACGTTTAAAATTGATTAAGTTTGAATCACAGACGTTGTGCTAAGTTTGTCCGCAGTGTCTAGTAGAGAACTATGGATATATTTTCCAAATCCATAAAGGATGACATATCTTAAAGCATAAGGGGTTATGTTATAAGGGAATATGTTGGAAACTCCTGTAAATACCGATTAAAGTCAAGTAGGAAGCCAGGTGAACAGAACATCGAAAGTTGCACAGAGTGCACTAGTGTTTCGATGAATGCATTTATAATAATATATGAGGGTATCATCTAAAGTGTTGTATAATGTTATGGCGGGGCTAGTTCGCTTTTAACATGGAATGATGTGTCCCAGGGCACAGTGCCCATGAGAAAGCCCTCGAGGTTGATCAAAAGTCACTGTAGGCTCCTGGAATCAGGCCTCGTTTTGCTGCCATAGCGACGATGCATACACATAGATGCTATCATGTGATGATAAAGTATTAATGTCAATCAAGGTGACATTAGTAAGTTGCAAAGGATTTGGGACCGTAAAGTACATACCCAAGACTCAACCTCTTCCATGAGCAAGCATGTTCAAGGTACCAGATATATGGTGCCAATGGTTGAGAACAAATGCAGCTAGTGTATTTGTACTCTAGTGCAAGTGGGAGACTGTTGGAAATATTCCCTAGAGATAAATAGTAGTAACGACTATTATCATATTTCATATAGTTTATAATTAAGTTTTATAACATGCTATAACTGTATTGAGTGGAAACATCAATACACGTGTGATATACAAATAACCAGGGATTCCCAATGAAACTATAGTCACTGGTTCATTGGTCAACAAATGATCATGTTTCCTGATCATGTGGAATTTATGCCAGTTGGAAATGGAGTCATCTCATTCAGAGAATGAGATGATGAACCAATACCCAACCTAAACATCATGACCCGATCATGTCACGAAGTTCAAGACAGTGTGGGGTTTTCTAGATGGGAAAGGCTTACTTTGAGGTGTGTTGTTATAGCCCTACCGTTTGTTAGAGTGTCCAACTGGAGAGTAGTTAAGAGTAGTATCATAAAGAGAATATATATATATAAGAGTGTTCACTAGTGAAAGTATGATCCCCAGGCCTTGTTTCTAAGCATTGATACACCGTTTGCAATTAGATCTGTTACATGTTTGCTTGCTTCTATCTTTATTTCAGTTTGCCTTTAGTCTCTTCCACGCCATCAAAGTATTTTCTAGCACCGTTATCTTATATCCATACCACTTGTATTTCACTATCTCTTCGCCGAACTAGTGCACCTATACACCTGACAAGTGTATTGGGTGTGTTGGGGACACAAGAGACTTCTTGTATCTTGATTGCAGGGTTGCTTGAGAGGGAATACCTTTGACCACTTCCTCCCTGAGTTCGATAAACCTTGGGTGATCCACTTAAGGGAAAACTTGCTGCTGTTCTACAAACCTCTGCACTTGGAGGCCCAACAACTGTCTACAAGAATCGAAGTGCGTAGACATCATGCACTTGGTTGGATTAAAAGACTTTTGCTATGCCTGCTGCATCACGGGGGCTCTAGTATATTACGATGTGTTGCCCACAAAAGATTATCACTATTAAACATTTACACATGATTGTGATTATTATTATGTTTTATCACATATGATATGCAGCTGCAGGTGGATCTTCAACCCTGACCTATCTACATCCATTGATTCAACCCCTATAAAAGTAAACAAGATTGGTTCGATAAACAAAGGTAAAATGAAGAAACAAAGTCTTATAGACATGTCCTTTTTATTTCCTTTTAGCATTGCTTTACAAGCTATGATTAAACCTAGGTCTTCTAGGTAAAAACTATTATACTACATCCATGAATCCAGATCAAAGGTACCAATCGGCAAAGCAGTGGCTTTTCGCCATGATGGAGTCCTTATCTAGGGATGATATCGCGAGGTTGGTCGTGACCCTGTGGGCCATCTAGTTCGCGAGGAGGAAGATAATACACGAGGAGTAATTCCAAAGCCCTTTATCGACACACCTATTTATCGAGAGCTACCTGCAAGATCTAGCGGTGGTAACCACAAGTGGGCAGTGTGGAGAGAAGGGCGCCAAGGTGTCCCACCCCAGATGGATCCCTCTTGTGACCGACTATGTGAAATTGAAGGTCGATGCGACGATTACTAGGTCGGGTGTGGGTGGTGCAGTGGGTGTTGTATGTAGGAGCGAGGTGGGGATGTTCATTGGAGCATCAAGCCTAACAATCCATGGCATCAGTGACCCAACAGGGATGGAGGCTTTGGCTTGCGGGGAAGCGCTAGCAATTGCCCAGGACCTGCAGCTCCAGAGGATTATGGTGGCAACGGACTACTAGGCGGTGGTGAATGACATGGTGAGACCATATGCTGGTTCCTATAGCATGGTCCTCCAGGAAATAAAAGCCTCTACTATTCTTTTTGAAGAGGCGTCGTTCAAACACGAGAATCGTTCTTCCAATTTAGATGCCCATAGACTCGCTAGGCTTATGTCTTCTGCTAGTGTTGGACGTCAGGTTGGGCTGGTAGAGCCCCCTGATGGTCTTTGTATTAAACTTGATATTTTGAATGAATAAAGAGCTATGGTTTCCGTAAAAAAAATTTAGATCATCTCCACCGGGTCGACTGATTCGACCACCAGCGGTCTGAATCAGTCTGTGTGGAAGCCCGGACGGTGAAAAGCCACTCCAACAGTCCGACACAAATGACCACGCATGTCCGAACCGACCCATTTCTGGATCAAATATGTGCTCGAAATGCGTCATGCGGATATGACGTGGATATCGCTTGTCCTCCCTCGTGTCCTCGCGTCTATCCACGGGTCCGCCCGACAATGACTGAGCGCTATGCACGCTGCTATGGTTAGTGCGCCATTGACGACCAAGGCCAAACAAAGGCTGACGGGCAGCCAACGTTGCTAAACTAAAGTGATGGTTCCCTGACCACCGTGTCGGCATTAATGGCCAAGGGCAGAGTGGGCTTTTTAGGATGAGTGCGCGCATGTCCTGGCCTCCCCACGCTCTTGCCATTGCCATTTTGAACCCAACTAGCCTCAACTTCACCAACGCCATGCCCAACTGGTGGATGAAGACGATGAGCAATGACCACAAGGTCGGTGGTTCCTCGTCGGGCTACCGCCATCGTCATGTTGTGCCTCCTTCTCTGATGTCGTCGCCGCCTCCACCAACCGTGCGGGGTCCTCGCACGCCCCTGCCAGCGTGTCAGCAAGCGTGGGACTTCATCGTTGCAGCCGCAGCACCCCATGCTAGATGTGCTTCTGCTACGGCAGGTCGTGCCCATCGTCCTCTTGACAGAGACATGCAGTACATGCCTGTCGTCGAGTGCCAGCGCCACTTGAAGGAGCGTCACCCCTGCGAGCACCCTGAATTGTCTCTGCCAGCAGAGTGGCACCTGAACCAGGTGTCGGTCCCTGTGCCGCCAGTGCTGACGGACGAGGCACTACTTGACTGGGAGATTGAGCGTCATTGGTGCCAGGTGCCGATGCACCTCCGCAACGACCCCCGTGATTTCTGGGTCATCACCTTCCTCGACTTGGAGAATGAGGCGAGGCGCCACTCGTCCTACATGGGTGACTTCGACCTCCCTGATGTTGACTTCTCCGCCACCGACGATGAAGACGGAGGCTAGGGGAACTAGCGGACATCAAGGAGGAGGACGAGGAGCCCATGCCACCCGTCGTGATCCTGCCGCTGGGTTACGACGAAGATGAAGCCATTCATGCCGTCATGGAAGCATCCAAGACAGAGGAGGATGCCAAGTGGCAGTGGGTGGGTTGTAGGATGCCATCGAGCTCTCTGCCCACCTGGTGAACTATGGCAACGATCTTCCCTCACCGCCGCCACTGCCGGAAGGATGGCCTGGCCAGTTCCGTCAAGCACCGCATAAGGAATGGGGGCACGCCCTATAGGAATCACCACCATGTGCCCCACCCGTGCCCATGATGCCGCCCCACCAGTAGTCCCCACCACCACCAGCATACTATCCGTCGAGGCTATGGTCGCCGTCGGTGTTCATCAACCTCTCCAACGAGCCCAATGACTAGGTGCCACTACTGCCTCCACCGAGAATATCATTTTGCGGCCCGAAACTTGAGGCACTCAGGCAACGCGGTACCCACGTTGCCTGTAATCAGCCGCGTTGACCATGGTTGGCGTGCCAAATACTCATAGGGTCTTTTCGGCACGAATTCAACTTGACGTTTCAATACAAAATATCAGGCTAATGCCCGTCAAGTTGGGCCTCCTGTCAGTTTTCGCCGTTATGTCGCTCCCGTCGCTTAGGCGTGGTGGCTGTCACGTAGGATTGCAGCACTGGTGCAGTGGATAGGACAACACGACTAGCCCAGTGTATTGACGTGACAAAACAGGGCGCATATATCCTCGTTATTATTATTTTTTGTTTACTCAAAAGCTAGAACGACCACCGCCACGCATCTCTCTATTGGACTTCCGTCCCTGTCGTTAACCACTACCTTAGAAACGCATTGACGGTTCCACTGTTCCCCTGTCTCACAGAAACCACTCTTCTTCCTATCATTTGTCTTCTTTCTATCTTCTCCTTGCCACCATGGAAGGTCGTCGCACTCTAGAGACAAGCTTCATTGCTCATGACAATAAGAAGATAGACGTCGTCTACACCAACGAGGAGGAGACAATGGTGCGAGTCCTGAGGATGTATGAGGGTTGGCTTGAGATAGACGAGGACAAGTTTGTGGGATTGGACCTCGAGTACACCCCGAAGAACCCATATGACGAGAATGAAGTCGCTGTCGTTCAACTGGCCAAGAGGAAACATGTCCTCATCTACCACTTCTCTTGGTTTGTAGATCTTCTCTCTGTAGTTAACCGCTTTTAGGGTTTTCTCCTCTTGTTCTTTATCCATTTGCTCATCTTGCAACTACTGAATTTTATTTAGGACCAAATAAATTATGACAAGCCAATGTTGAGAGTCTTGATCTTGCATTTATTGAACTTTTTAAAATTACATACATATGATGATCTTGCATTGACAAAACATTTGTAGTTACAAATTTTGGTGATGACAAACTACATACTTTTAGGACTGGCAAGAATTGTCCGGCCTGCGCCAGTTCCTTGTAGAAAAAGGAATAGTTTTCTGCACTATCGACAATACAACAGATTTTTGGAAATTTCGTCAAGAGGGAATTACAATTCTTGCGCACAAGTGGATCGATATTCAGAGTCTTGTCAAGATCATAAGGGGCTCGAGGAAGGATGGAATGGCTACACTCGCAATTAGAATCCTCGATGACTCGTACGACAGAATGAAGGAAGATTTCCCTACGAATAGGCACGATTTCTAGGAGGGGTGGTTTTGTCTGATATAAACCTGAAGTATGCATCCATAGATGCTTACGTGACCTACCAGCTATACAAGAAGACCCATTTCTTTCTACGTTACCTCATGTTTTGCCCCAGTTGCAAGAGGGACGACGAGCTTAGGGGAGCCCTTTGTAGAAAATGCAGCATAGCTGAGTTTGATGCTGCATATGCAAAGAAAATGGTTGCATCTGAAGCAGCTAATAGAGAGGCTGCAGAAGGAGCTGACAAAGAGGCTGCAGCTGAAGCAACAAACAGAGAGGCAGCATCTTCCAGCGGCAATAACCAGGCCTATGATGCACCGCTAATTGTTTCGCAGGATGCTGACGATAGGGAAGCCAAGACAGATTCCAGGTGGGAAGAACTTGCATTTCGTGAGCTATGGATGGCCAATAATGTAAGAGACACCTGGAATGATGGCAGTTGGTCACCTAGGGATGATGGCAAGCGCCTCAAGTGGTCTGATGAGAAGTGAATTAAATTTTACTCATTTGTGTTATGTTTCTGTTTTGTGGAACTCAGTTAGCTTGTCAAGATGGCTAGCGCCTCAAGTGAGAGTAGTAAAATAAATTTTACTTCTTTGTGTTATGTTTCTGTATGTGTCTGCTAGCTTGTCAAGATGGCAGCTCGTTAACTGGCAGTTTGAAAGAGTACCTTTTTCATCTCTCGCTGAACACATATGTTTCATTTTGCCCAAAATTGTAGCAAATCTAGAGTAGCTTCTCTCTTCGATCATTCGTTCCCTTTTGGACCTCTTTTTGGCCCAATATGGTAGCAAATCTAGAGCAGCAAATCACACCAGGCCGAATACATTCATTCAGAAAACAAAACAAATGTAGATATAGTTGTGCACAGCTAAATAGGATATAGCGATAGAAAGTAGGTTGCTTAACGAGGTTTGATACATTAGCTGCTCAGTAGCCATCACACCCAAAATATATAAAATCAAAAGACACTATCGGAAAGCGGGCCTCCACTCCCGACCTGTAAGGGGCTTTAGTCCCGGTCCTGGTAACCGGGACTGGAGGGGCGGGACTAAAGGCCCACCCATTAGTCCCGGCCCTCTTACCAGCCGGGACCAATGGGCATCCACGTGGCTGTCTCTGCGGGCGCTGGGTGCCCCCCCATTAGTCCCGGTTCGTATTACGAACCGGGACAAATGGTTCTCTGCCGCGGCAGAATTTTAGGTACTTTCTCTGCCGCGGCAGAGAATTGAATTTGTATCTGTTTTTTCATTTCAAAATAGTTTTCTACGCTACCACATACCGTACATGTTCGTGCATACATAAGATACTTAAGATCGAGCATACAAATATATACATGATAGTTACACATGGAGATCATAATTATCGGGACTAGAGCCCGTCTATTCAATTACACGGTCGGGGATCATCGACGCCTATTCACACTAAATTCTCCAGCGTCATCTATCATCTCGTTCATCAAGAATCCTGCCAGTTCTTCAGCAATTGCTACTACGCATTGCTGTGGTAGGAGCTGATCCCGCATTTTCTCGAACTATATAAGAAAAGGAGATCAATATGAATATCAATCATGATAACAAAAAGTGACGGTAATAAAAATAATGTTATGAATGTATTGCTTACATCGACTCTATAATCATTCAGCTCACTGGTAAACGTGCGAATGAACTCGCAAACGTAGAATCCACATAGATTCGTCTTTGGTGGCTGCCTCGCGCACTTTACGAGAATATAATTCAATCAAAATAATAATCCAGCATCATAATTGTATTGAAACTAGAAGTAAAGAGATGCGCTTACTACTTACCGAGACCGGCTTAAACGTCAGCTTCTCACTAAAGTCACCCGTAACCGCACTCTTGAACTGGTTCCAAACCCTACCCGGTAAAGAAAATGAATGAGTTATTTATTACGTGATATCTCAGGAAATCAACGAAAGAGACCGCTGTAGCGCGAAAATTACCTCTGGAGCATGTCCTGCATGTCACTAAACTGTTCCAGGGGTCTCTTTAATGGGTCCATGACTTCAACTCTTCCCTTATCAAGTTGAATGTCCATGAGAATCCAGTGGAAACTGTACACGTTTATATATACATCAGTAACTCATCAATTACACTTAACATCGAGTAAGCAAAAGAGAATGTGTACAATAGAGTAAGACACTCACGCGAAATTGTAAGGAAACAGTATGTGGTCACAGAAATTTTGCTCCGTTAGAAACCTTAGAAGGTTTTCCTGTGTGTCCTCGGGTTTATCCTTTAGCGTCTGACAATGTATTTTATCTGGGTCAATGAACCCAACACTGAAGATTGACCTTCTTTTACATTCCATGATCTTCATTCTGCATAATAATAGAGTACAAAAGGATATAATTAGGATAATTACATGCAATGAACTGAACAACTGAAAAAAATGAATAACTTATATATAGACAATGAATTCAACAACTTACAGACAATAGCAACTCATGAGACTTTTGTCGAGGGCATCGAAAATGTATAACTGGAAGAGTTCTGGAAACTCAACATGGACCTCTTCTTCTCGGAAGTAGTAGTCATGTGGGACTTTCGTCACGATCATTATTCTCTCCTCCTTTACGGCTTTCAAGTACCATTTATGTAAACTACGCATTTGTGTTGGCAGTTGTTGGAACTGCTCAAAGCTGACCAGAGGCTTCCCTGGGACATATGTAGGGACTACCTGAGCCTTGGGTAACTTGTCGTCCTGGGAACCTAGCAATTCCTCAACAGTCACATTCATAGAGGCCGCAAGCTTCTTAGCTTCTTCCATATTCTACTGGGGAATGTCATGGGATACCACCTTGAGGGGTGGGATCGATTTTTTGGCCTGTTCCCCGAGCTAGGGGACGTCCTTTCTTTTCCCGGTTGCACTTTGACTTGATGATTTTCTCCCGCTTGCACTTCTACTTGATTTGCTCTTCTTCACTTCCTTCTGAAGTGTGTGTCGATAGTCATCTGGCTTATGGTGCAAGTCATATTGCGATTTTGTGTTCAGAAAAGAAAGTGCATACGCTTTTTGCTTCTCGATGTATACAGGGGCGGGCTCAGGTTTCTTCTTTTGAAGTTGCACAACACATTCGGCCTTTACGATCATGTTGGTTTCCTCGTCAGTACGATCGTAAGGTCTGATAGGAAGATTCTTATGAGGTACTCTTGGGAGGGGCGACATTTGTCGTTTTGGGCTCCTGCGTCGTTTAGTACTAATCGAAGGCTGCGGCAGAGATCGAGATGGACTCGGGCTGTGGTGGTCGTAGTCATGGGGTGGGCTTCTTGGAGGTGATGGAGGTGAAGGTGACATGCGACCACTCGGAGGCGGTGTTGGCTTTGGCGTCCAGCCTGGAAGCTTGATGTTGTTCTTGTCCCATAGAATGATACCACCCAGTACTTCTCCGAGTGTCCTCTCACCTTCAGGTCCAGGGATGTCAAGCTCCATTGAGTCCCACCCCATTGCGATTTCATCCACACCAACTTTAGCATAGCCAGCTGGAATCTCACGGCCATGCCAGCGTGCGCTAGGTGGACAAGGTAAAGCACATCTGACCGCCACCTTGATGGATAGGTTCTTCACCTTCTGATGGAGCTCACAAGATGCCTTCTCCTTCATTCCATCCACGGGGTAGCCGGGACCGCCATCTACCATACGTGCATCGTTAGAAGGGACCTCTGATTCAGCCATGCTGCTTTTCCGCTGAGATGGGACGGCGGTAATATCGAGTACAGGATCTTGCAGGCGCGCTGCTCCTCGAAGTTCGTCAATCTGTTGCTGATGCATTCGAAGTGTTCCTAGAAACTCGGTGAACCTGTCTCCCTCCTCCTCCTGCCGTCGCCTCTTTGCTCTCTCTCGGCTCCTATAAGTATCTCTGTCTTTGGGAAACCCCATCTCCCACGTATAACTAGGGCCAAGGCCTCGTACACGTCCTCCGCGTTCGTCATTCCCGATGACCTTTGTCAGCAAGTCTTTCTCTCTATCGGGACAGAACTTTGTTGTCCCCGCTTTAATCTCCTTCACCACTTTCTGCCATGTATCCCGGGGTATCCTAATCCCGTCACTGCAAATAAGGTCCCCTGTACTTTCGTCATACTCACTCCCATGCCCAAGGAACCAATTCCTTGACCTCAGATCCCATTCTTCGCGTATTGGTTCTGGAGTGATCCCTTTAGCAAGCAGCTCATTCTCTTTAGCATCCCACTTTGGCATGGCAGCCGCGTAGCCCCCTGGCCCCAGGTGATGGTGATATTTCTTCATCGCGACATTTTTATTGTTTTTTTCCGACATTTCCATAGCAGGTTGTGACTCCTTGTACTTCACAAATGCATCTCAGTTAGCCTGCTGCTTCGTTAGATAGCATTCAAATTTAGGAGTCTTCTTCGTCTTCTGATACTTTTGCCATAATGCTTTCTTCCAGTTCTTGAATAGTTCAACCATCTTCGTAAGAGTCCACTGCTTGACTTTCTTCCTCAATGCAGCTGTGTCGGCATCATCCTCACATTCTGGTAGGGTGAAATGTGTCATGAGGTCATTCCAAAGACCCTCTTTGCACC
Source organism: Avena sativa (assembly GCA_916181665.1). Lineage (NCBI taxonomy): Eukaryota > Viridiplantae > Streptophyta > Magnoliopsida > Poales > Poaceae > Avena > Avena sativa. The sequence continues at coordinate 695,615,982 of OV702289.1, forward strand.
TGTCGGCGACATACTCACCCCCTTTCGCCCCTTTGGTCTTATTCCACTCTCGAACGGTGATCGGGATGCGATCCCTAACCATAACTCTGCATTGTTTTTTAAATACAGTTTTAGCCTTTTCGGGTTCCACCGGTTCACCCCATGGTGATACCCGCGTAATTGTATAACGCGTAGATGCGTCCAACTTTTTGGCCGGGCCTCGTTTGGAATATTTTTTGCTCGATGTGGAGGCCTAAGAGAAGAAACATTCATCAATTTATATATATATACAACTCAGTTAATGCATCTACTGATCACCAGACTTCATATATATACCTCGCCGTCGACTTCTCCACCACCGGAGTCGTCGGCTTCTCCACCACCGGGGCCGTTGGCTTCTCCTTGATCATTTCGGTCGACCTCCTCTCCCTCACTGGAGGGGTTCAGATAAATCGATGGAGATTCGGGTGGATCAACATGGGGGGTGTCGTTGATCATATCCTCGAGAATTTCTTCCTGTGCTAGGTCTCTCTGGATTGGATCCATAGTTTTCTACAAAATGCACACAATAACATTTTTCATTCAATATTGCTGCATAAAATAATACTAAACAATAATATGAACACGCAGTTTGCTACAATAATACTAAGTCCGGGGGCCCACGAGCACTACCACCCTAACCCTAAGTCTGGTGGCCCACGAGTACCACCACCCTAACCCTAAATCCGGCTGCCCGCGAGCACCATCACCCTAACCCTAAGTCCGGCTGCCCGCGAGCACTACCACCCTAATCCTAAGTCCGGTGGCCCGCGAGCACCACCACCTTAACCCTAAGTCTGGGGGCCCGCGAGCACTACCATATTAACCCTAAGTCCAGGGGCCCGCGAGCACTACCACCCTAACCCTAAGTCCGGTGGCCCGCGAGCACCACCACCCTAACCCTAAGTCCGGCTGCCCGCGAGCACTACCACCCTAACCCTAAGTCTGATGGCCCGCGAGCACCACCACCTTAACCCTAAGTCCGGCAGCCCGCGAGCACTACCACATTAACCCTAAGTCCGGGGGCCCGCGAGCACTACGACCCTAACCCTAAGTCTGGTGGCCCGCGAGCACCACCACCCTAACCCTAAGTCCGGCTGCCCGCGAGCACTACCACCCTAACCCTAAGTCCGGTGGCCCGCGAGCACCACCACCTTAACCCTAAGTCCGGGGGCCCGCGAGCACTACCACATTAACGAGCACTACCACCCTAACCCTAAGTCCGGTGGCCCGCGAGCACTACCACCCTAACCCTAAGTTCGGCTACACTACTAATAATAATTCCTATATACACTACTAATATACACTACTAATAATATTACAATTCTATAATATACACTACTAATAATAATTCCTATATACACTACTAATACTACACTACTAATATACACTACTAATATACACTACTAATATACACTACTAATATACACTATTACTAATATACACTACTAATAATAATTCCTATATTACACTACTAATAATTCCTAATATACACTACTAATAATAATTCCTATATTACACTACTAATAATTCCTAATATACACTACTACTAATATACACTACTAATAATAATTCCTATATTACACTACTAATAATTCCTAATATACACTACTACTAATATACACTACTAATAATAATTCCTATATTACACTACTAATAATTCCTAATATACACTACTACTAATATACACTACTAATAATAATTCCTATATTACACTACTAATAATTCTTAATATACACTACTACTAATATACACTACTAATAATAATTCCTATATTACACTACTAATAATTCCTAATATACACTACTACTAATTCCTATATTACACTAGTAATAATTCCTATATTACACTAGTAATAATATTACAATTCTAAAAAATAAAAAAAGCCGCCGGCCAGCCGCCAGCCAGCCAGGCGCCAGCCGGCCAGCGCGCGCGGGGGGAGCAAAGGGGAGGGGGCGGCCCGGCCTGCTCGCCTACAGTGTCGGCGCCGCCGCGCCGTCGTGTAGCCGGACGGGAGAGCGAAGGGGAGGGGGCGCGGGGTACCTCTGGCGGGGGCGCGCGCGCGGCGGCTGGAGTGGCGGTGGCGGTTGGGGGCGGTGGCGGCGACGGTTGGGGTGGTGGCGGTCGGAAAATCGGGCAGCCTGCCGGCGTCAGGTCATCCTCGCGTGTGGGGGGTGCTCTGCGTGGGGAGAAGAAGGGGCACGCGGGGAGAAGAAGGGGCGCGCCAAATGTATAGTGGGGGACCTTTAGTCCTGGTCCGTATAATGAACCGGGACTAAAGGGTCTTTAGTCCCGGTGCGTTATACGGACCGGGACTAAATGTCCCCCCTTTAGTCCCGGTGCGTGCCACCCACCGGGACTAAAGGATTTTCGGCCCAGCCCAACAGACGCGGGCCAACGCCATACTTTCCCTTTTTCAAAATTTTCACCCCAGGGCGCGCCTGTTTAAAAAAAATTTAATTAGCATATTTTTTAAACATTTGAATTTTACAGTTTTTGCATACTTATGAATTTGAGAAAAATTTCAACATGAAAAGTTCTTGAATTTGAATAAGTAATCCAAATCTATTTTCTGTTTTATAAAATAATTATTCTAACTAGTGAAACTAATAACCATTTTGCCATTTTCAATTTAAAAATGCATTAACTATTATATTTTGCATATTTTTGAATAAGTGATTCAAATCAATTTTCTGTTTTATAAAATAATTATTCTAACTAGTCAAACTATTAACCATTTTGCCATTTTCATGTGATTCCGACGCTCCGGTGGTCTTCCTCTGGCGAAACCCTAGACCGGGGCCCCGGATCGTCTACCCCGCCTTATTTCTTCCCGCCCGTTCTCTTCCGGATCGTAGCCCCTTTAGGGTTTAGGGTTTTTGTTTAGGGTTTAGGGTTTTTGGTTTAGGGTTTAGGGTTTAGGGTTCCCTCCTCTGACTTAGGGTTTAGGGTTCCCTCCTCTGACTTAGGGTTTAGGGTTCCCTCCTTCGACTTAGGGTTTAGGGTTTAGGGTTTAGACTCATATCTGCCGCCTCTCTCCACTCTATCCCATGGCTTCCACCATACCTCTAACCCCAGGGAGGCGGAGATGGAGTCTTTCATGGGCTAGCAGGAAAATATTTTCCGAGGCGGAACTTCCGAAGATGCCATAGGGCGTGTGCACCAAGGGCATCTTCGAGAAGTTTCGCCATGGGAGATTTCCCAACCCTTTCCTCCATCCATGGGGATGAAACTCTCCATCCATGTTGGCTTGGTCATTGCCATAGCACATCTAGACTCATATCTGTCGCCTCTCTCCACTCTATCCCATGGCTTCCACCATACCTCTAACCCCAAGGAGGCGGAGATGGAGTCTTTCACGGGCTAGCAGGAAAATATTTTCTGAGGCGGAACTTCCGAAGATGCCATAGGGCGTGTGCACCAAGGGCATCTTCGAGAAGTTCCGCCACGAGAGATTTCCCAACCCTTTCCTCCATCCATGGGGATGAAACTCTCCATCCATGTTGGCTTGTTGAGTTGCTTGCCATGGCGTATCGATGCTCCTTTTATAGGCACGACGCCGCTTCTACTTTGTCTTCTTCCTCCGACAGGGCGTCGTGCGCTACATGCTTTATCTCATCGAGCAGTGCGTCCACCCACGCGTCCTTATCCTACCGACAGCTTTAGTCCCGGTTTGAGCCCGCACCCGATACTAAAGGTTACCCACACGTCCTTATCCCACTGACAGTTTTGTTAGATGACACAAAAACCACCTTTAGTCTCGGTTGCACCCACTAGCCGGTACTAAAGGTTAGCCACCCCCAGATAAGGCCCCCCCCAGATAAGCCTCCCCCAGATAAGGCCCCCCATCTTTTGTCCCGGTTTGAGCCCCCACCCGGGATGAAAGTTTCCCGCGCCACTGTGTTCCCACGCTTTCCACCGGTTCCTACCTCTGTCTTCCTGCCATTTTTTCAGTATATATATGTACGCTTGGCCTCCATTTACATATCACATCTAGACTCATCATTCTCTTCCCATGGCTTCCATCGTATCTGTAACCACCCAGGAGGCGGAGGCGCTTTGCGCCTCGAACTACCCCTGCCCACCGGGCTACCGCGTCCCCACCGGCTGGATGCTGAGCGCCGGAGGCGTGCCGGTCCCTCCTGTCCCTCTAGGTGTGGAGCGTCGGATGGCCATCACGAACCACTACTACCTCGAGCTCACGCCAGAGCAGCGAAGGAATCCCAACTGGCATCCCGACTATTTCCCGACTTGGGAAGCCTTCGTCATCAATCGGCGTGAGAGGGCGCTCGCCAGGCACGAGGAGAACAGCCCACCTCCTTCGAACTTCAACGAGGCCGGCCGTCGGCTGTGGTGGCGCGGCCGGACTCTCCAGAGTGTCATGGCCTACAACACAACCAGCAATAACCCTCGCCTGCGGTACCCTCAAATCCAGCCCACGCGTGCCCAACCTTCAAGGTTCGACTACGGCGACCCCGACGACGACAGCGACGACGGCGCCGACGACTATGATGACAACAGTGGCGCGTATTACAGGGCTAGGCAGGAGCATGACTGAATCACTCCAACCATTATGCATGTTTCTTAATTTTTAGTTGTGCTATGTATCTTAATTTTCAGTTGTGCTATATGTATCCTTAGTGTTTGTGGGTTTCTTCTCTTGTGATGGTTCCTTCTCTTTGTGTGATCACCTACCGCGGCTCATAACCCGGTCGTCAATGTCTAGTTTGATTGAGCAAGATGTATTACATGAAAGGGGACCTTTATGTCTCAAATAAAAGGTTTAATACATTACATAGATTTATGTCTCAAATAAAAGGTTTAATACATTATTACACATCACCAACATCTAGTGTTGTGGTTTTCTTCTGCACCGTAGCCATGGAGAATCTTCATCATTTAACAGGATGCTTGGGTCAGTTTTCACTTTGAAGGGCGGAATTTCATGAAACTTATTGTAATCTTCTGACATGTCTGTCTTGTCATCCACTCCCACGATGTTTCTTTTCCCTGAAAGAACTATGTGGTGCTTTGGCTCATCATATTCTGTACTCTTTTGCATATCTTTCCTTTTCTCTGTTTGGTAGACATGTCCTTCACATAGAAAACCTGAGCCACATCGTTGGCTAGGACGAATGGTTCATCCATGTACGCAAGATTGTTGAGATCCACTGTTGTCATGCCGTACTTTTCGTCTACATGTACCCCGCCTCCTGTCAGCTTGACCCATTTGCACCGAAACAAAGGGACCTTAAAAGTAGGTCCATAGTCAAGTTCCCATATCTCCTCTATGTACCCATAATATGTGTCAATCTGCCCATTGTCATCTGTTGCATCAAAGCGGACACCACTGTTTTGGTTGGTGCTCTTTTTATCTTGGGCGATCGTGTAAAATGTATTCCCATTTATCTCGTACCCTTGGAAAGTACATATAGTCGAAGATGGTAACCTGGCCAACGAGTACAACTCATCTCCAACAGTGGTGTTATTCATGAGATGTGTCTACAACCAATTGCCAAAATTCTTCTTGTGTTCCCCTTTAATCAAGGTTTCAGGCTTCCCCGGGTTTTCGGAGCGTATAATATTCTTGTGTTTCTCGATATACGGAGCCACCATGGTGGAATTGTGTAGAACTGCGTAGTGTGCTTGAGTGAAAGAATGCCCGTCCCTACATACCATTGATTTCCTTCCTAATGTGCCTTTTACAGTCATCCTCCCCTCATACCGAGATTCAAGAACACCAATCGGCTTAAGGTCAGGAAGAAAGTCAACACAAAACTCAATGACCTCCTCTGTTCCATAGCCCTTGGAGATGCTTCCTTCTGGCCTAGCACGGTTATGAACATATTTCTTTAAGACTCCCATGAACCTCTCGAAGGGGGAACATATTGTGTAGAAACATAGGACCGAGAATTCTAATCTCTTCAACTAGGTGAACTAGGAGGTGCGTCATAATATTGAAGAAGGATGGCGGGAACAATAACTCGAAGCTGAACAGACATTGGACCACATCAATCTGTAACCCTGATAGACTTTCTCGATTGATTACCTTCTGAGAAATTGCATTGAGGAATGCACATACCTTCATAATGGCTAGTCGAACATTTTCTGGTAGAATTCCCCTCAATGCAACCGGAAGCAATTGCGTCATAAGCACATGGCAGTCATGAGACTTTAGGTTTTGAATTTTTTTCTCTTTCATATTTACTATTCCCTTTATATTCGACGAGAAGCCAGACGGGACCTTGATACTGAAAAGGACTTCAAAAAAGATTTCCTTCTCTTCTTTGGTAAGAGCGTAGCTGGCAAGCCCTTGAAACTGCCCTAGATGCTTGCCGTCTCGTCCTTTATGATGTTGCTGGTCCTCCCGTGCTGCCAGGGTATCTTTTAACTTCCCATACAAGCCCAGGAAGCCTAGAATATTCATGCAAAGATTCTTCGTCAGGTGCATCACGTCGATTGTAGAGCGGACCTCATGCACTTTCCAATAGGGTAGCTCCCAAAATATAGATTTCTTCTTCCACATGGGTGCGTGTCCGGTAATGGGGTCTTTCGGAACAGGTTGTCCTCCAGGACCCTTTCCAAAGATTACATACAAATCCTTGACCATACCAAATACATCAGCACCACTACGGGGGACAGGCTTCGTCCGGGTTTCTGCCTTGCCATTGAAATGCTTGCCTTTCTTCTTTAAGAGATGACTGGGCGGAAGAAAACGACGATTGTACGGGTACACATTCTTTCTACATTTATCCAGATATATACTTTCAGTCTCATCTAAACAGTGCGTGCATGCATTGTATCCTTTGTTCGTCTGTCCTGAAATGTTACTAAGAGCAGGCTAATCATTGATGGTTACGAACAGCAACGCTTGTAGGTCAAATTCCTACTGTTTGTGCTCATCCCACACACGTACACCTGGTTTGGCCCACAACTGTAGAAGTTCATCAACTAATGGCCTTAGGTACACATCAATGTCGTTGCCGGGTTGCTTCGGGCCTTGGATGAGCAATGGCATCATAATGAACTTCCGCTTCATGCATAACCAAGGAGGAAGGTTGTAGATAAATAAAGTCACGGGACAGATGTTGTGACTGCAGTTCTGCTCCCCAAAAGGATTCATGCCATCGGTACTTAGACCAAACCATAAGTTCCTTGCGTCACCAGCAAAGTCCGGGAAGTCTCTCTCGATTTTTCTCCACTGCCGACCATCAGCAGGGTGCCTCAACATCCCCTCTTTCTTACGGTCTTCCATGTGCCATCGCAACAACTTGGCATGCTCTTTATTTCCGAACAGACGTTTCAACCGTGGTATTATAGGAGCATACCACATCACCTTGGCAGGAACCCTCTTCCTGGGTTGCTCGCCCTCAACATCACCAGGGTCATATTTTCTGATCTTATACCCCAATGCAGTGCATACCGGGCATTTATCCATATTCTCGTATTTCTCACCACGGTAGAGGATGCAGTCATTAGGGCATGCATGTATCTTCTACACGTCTAATCCTAGAGGGCAGACAAGTTTCTTTGCTTCGTACGTACTGGAGGGCAATTGGTTATTTCTTGGAAGCAGCTTCTTCATTATTACCAGCAAGTTTTCAAATCCCGAGTCAGTCATACCGGTCTCTGCCTTCCACTTCCACAATTCCAGTGTGCTACCCAGCTTCTTCTGGCCATCTTCACAAGTTGGATACAACAATGTGTTGTGGTCCTGTAACATCTGCTCTAACTGCAACCTCTCCTTTTCTGTGTCGCAGTCTCGCCTTTCATCACTAATGACCCGACCAAAATCATCAACAGGCTCATCCGGTTCTCGTTCTTCACCCCCTTCATCTTCATTATCTTCAACTGCGGTATCATCGTATTCAGGGAACATAGATCGGTAGTTGTCATCATCGTTCTCTTCTTCATCGCCGTCTTCCATTATAACCCCTTTTTCTCCGTGCTTGGTCCAAACATTATAGCCGGACATGAAACCGGACCGAAGCAGGTGGCTCTGAATGACTCTTGAGGAAGTGTGAGCCTGCTCATTCCGACATTCAACATATGGACAACACATAAAACCATCCCGCCACTTGTTCGCCTCGGCCACAAGGCGAAAAGAACGCACGCCTTCTCTGTAAGCGTCAGAGCATCGGTCACCGTACATCCATGGGTGGCTCATCTGCATCATACAACCATGCATATATATCAAACGCAATCACGATACTTAAATTAGTACCGCGCAGTCAAAACGAGAAAATAGTTGCTAACCTTTTAGGACACTTCAAAACAAAGAGGAGAAACCTTAAGTGTCACTCTGGCACCTCATATCATATTTTGTCTTGTGTGAACTCAAGTGGCATCGCTCTAACAGGCATTTCACCGAACATCTCTAGTGCATCTGAAGAAAAAAAGTTAGCACAAAGTTATACCCACCTCTCACATAGGAAAAAACTGGAGAGAGTGGAGGGCTGGGTGCATATATATAGGGCCAGGACATTAGTCCCGGTTTGAGATACAAACCGGGACTAAAGGTTCTGCTAGGAGCACGCGCGCCAGCCCAGACCCATTTGTCCTGGTTTGTATCTCAATCCGGGACTAATGGTTCCTTACGGACCGGGACAAAGTTCCTCGGCCTCCTCGGGCCATCTGGTTCGGACCATTAGTCCTGGCCCCAGCCACGGCCGGGACTAGTGGCCTGAACCAAAGGCCCCTTTTCTACTAGTGAGAAGCTGCTTAGCAGCAGCAGTAGACACGTTCAACCCCTCCTTGCATGCGCCTGCGCCTCCACCTCCTCCCTCTGGCGCTTCCTCCACTTCTTGCTGCCTAATCCCTTGATCTTGGGGGCCTTGGGCTTGATCGGAGGCATGTGACCCTCTTTGATGGCCACCCGCTAGAGGTTTCGGAGGTAAATACTGAGAGCCAGGTGTTCAGTGATGTAGGCATTGACGTCCATGGTCTGGCCGACTTTGGGGGTGCCGGAGCTCGAGCCCTCTGCATGCATCATGACGTAGTTGAAGTTGGTGCTGGTGAGTCTCGTCCTGCAGAAGGGGAAACTATAGACGCCGCTAGCGAAGAAGGCGTCGTACTGGCCGGTTTGCAACCTCCTCAGCACCCGACAAGTCTTGGTGTGCCTGGACTCGTCATCACTGCAGACGTTGTTGTCGTAAACCTATTGGAAGAAAAGAAAAAGGGAGGATTAGATGATGTAAGATCGAGCAATCGAAATGCAAACAAGCGAACCCTAATAAACCAAGATCTAGCATCCAACAATGGGAACGGGAGAAGAACCAGGGAAGGGGAGCAAACTCTAGTTACCTCTGACCATGGGTCGTCGATGCCGGTGTTGTAGGGGTTCATCAGAGCAATGTACTCCTCTGGATCGTATGGGTCCTAGAAGAGCTAGATCTGCTCGTGACCAGTAGGGGCCTCCTTGCCGGCGGCTACATCTATAGTGGGGACAGGGGCCTGGACGGGAACAACGGCTGCCATTGATGCCTCGGCGGGGGACTGGACAGGGACGACGACTGCTTTCAACACGTCGAGGGGGACCGGGACAGAGACAGGGGCCTCCTTGCCGGCGGCCTTGGAGGCGAAGATGGCCACTGCATCCTCCTCTGCCATCGCCGACACGGATGGGGTTTTATCGGGAGCTTGCAGAAGCTGATGGGATAGTGGAGAGGGTTGCATGAGGAGAGTGAGAGAGAGTGAGAGTGGGTATGTGGAGAGGGGCTCTATAGTTAAGGTGAATGGAAGCAAGGCACGTTTCGTTGCACCACCATGCAACGCGCCACGTAGGCTACTGCACCGTGCACCGCGACGCGCGCATAGTACGTCATGTTTTTCCCGAGCCATGCATGGCAGTTGTGTATTCAGTCGCATGCAAAGGGCACAAACACAATTTCTATGTACGAAGTTTGACACGGCCATAAAATTAGCGATAATTAAAAGGGGAAATGTAGGGGAGAAGGTAGGTGGCTGTACGGTGAGATTTGTGGGGTTGTGCTAGATCGGGTAGAGGGATGTGTGGATGACTGTGAGGGACTCGATGAAGGCGGAGACGTTAGGTCTCCTTGAGGCCCCCCTCCTCAAGACCCATTTCTAAGCTCTTCGGCCTCCGGCTAATGCGTGGAAGTTTCTTACGGTGGGGCCAGTTGGAAGTGAGATTGAGAGCCGCTACGTAAAAATGGGATATGTCTTATTAAAATCAAGTGGCAATAAATTGCAGTTGCCTGTCGACGACCGTGCACTCGATGACGCATGTGTTGTGGCGTAGTAGTAGTTGTAGTAGGCTTTTCAGACTTGATTAAACATGACATGACCACTCGACCACTTTTCCATGGACGGCTTCATGTTCCTTCTTGTAGAAGTCTCGCCGAGGGAGACATCTGTGCTGTCTCACGCTGTACTATGAAGGGCACGACGTGTGCAACGGTCCTCATTGGATCACACGGGATCAATAGTTGGTGCGCATGATCCGCGTGACAACTGTGACAACCAATCAGGGCGTAGCAGACAGAGTGAGCACAGGTTTGGGCTTCTAGAAAAGAGAGAGAGAGAGGCAAAGCCAAGTAGTATAAAAAAACCAAGGGCAAAACTGAGTAGTATAAAAATGAAAAGTGGGTGTCTTGTACAATGAAATACATCATGAAATACATCAAATTATGCCAAGATGGATCCACTAGAATTCATTGGATGTGTGTTCTTCTCATAAACCACATGGATCCACAAGAATGCATTGCATGTGTGTTATTCTCATAGACCACATGGATCCACTAGAGTTCATTGGATGTGTGCTATTGTCATAAACCACATGGATCCACTAGAGTTCATTGGATTTGTGTTCTTCTCATAAACCACATGGATCCACTAGAGTCATTGCATGTGTGTTCTTTTCATTAACCACAGCTAGAGTCCTTGCATGTGTGTTCTTTTCACGAACCACACATGGATCCACCAGTGTCATTGCATGTATGTTCTTTTCACAAACCACATAAGGATCCACTGGTGTCATTGCATGTGTGTTCTTTTCATTAACCACATATGGATCCCCTAGTGTCATTGCATGTGTGTTCTTTTCATTAAACACAACTAGAGTCATTGCATGTGTGTTCTTTTCACAAACCACATATGGATCCACTAGAGTTCATTGCATGTGTGTTCTTTTCACAAACCACACATGGATCCACCAGAGTCATTGCATGCCTGTTCTTTTCATAAACCACATATGGATCCACCAGAGTCATTGCATGTCTGTTCTTTTCATAAACCACATGGATCCACCAGAGTCATTGCATGTGTGTTTTTTCATAAACCACATGGATCCACCAGTGCCATTGCATGTGTGTTCTTTTCATAAACCACAACTAGAGTCATTGGATGTGTTTTATTTGTTGGGTTCGCAACATAGAAAACAAAAAATTTCCTACGATGGGAACTATTATACGCCAAGATCTATCTACTAGATACAAGCAACGGGTGGATATACATCCATAGAGAACATACCCTCGAAGACAACAAAGCTTTATTAACGAGATGGAACTAGTGGATGATGTAGTCGTTCGCTTGTCGATCTTAAGATCGAGTGGAAGTCCTAGCGCCACAAACCAGCATCGCATCCGCACTCGCACACACGTTCAGGCCACCGAACAACCTTTGCCTCCTTGCTCCAGCAATGTAGTGGAAGCAGCAACTCCTTCCAAACGAAATGCCACCGGGAACATGTATCTCGCTAATCAAAGACCATGGGGGAATAATACTAGAGGGGGAGAGAGATCCTTCACAAGGAGGTGTGAGGAAGAAGGAGTGAGAGGGGGCCTTTTATAGGAGGAGGGGGTACCCTTCCCCATGGCTGGCACCCCATGCAGGGTGACCCCTCACCTCCCCCATTCATGTGGTGGTAACCCCCTCCACATAAATTTGCCCCTTAACATTCCCCTTTAATGTCTTCACTTTAAATGCATTAAATTTCTTAATAAAACTCTTTTATTAATTTTATTCATAATTTTGTTAATTACTTTAATTAACAAACATTCAGATAAAACCCCCTGCAACATTTCAATATTACATGCAGAACCAATTTCAGCAATTTCACCCGAAACAATTTCGATGTCTATTGAAATAATCTTAGCGCTTTGCAATTCTTTCGTCTAGAACATATTTGCTCCAAATGGTGTTTGTCAACCCTTAAGTGTGTCACCATACGGTTCGCAAATAATGCAGATATGATCGAGACCCCTCTCATATCAATAATCAGAAGTGGGACCTGGAGATCCATACTGACTCCCACACATTCAACAATGACTTCTGTGATCATGAGAACCTTTAACGCTAGTAACTAAATCCCTCTGTCTCGTGATATATTACATGTCCGAGAGTTGATCATCAGTATCCCCATACCTAGTTTGATCTCATTGCTGACATGCACTGTTTTCTCGTTCCCGTGATATAACATTCTAGTGATCTCATCACTTGCTTGCAAGCTAACTAATGTGATATCACCGAGAGGGCCCAAAGTATATCTATCTATCATCGGGGTGGACAAATTCCACTCTTCATCCATGAGCCTCTACATAACACCTTCGTTGCACTGAACCCATCTTTATAGTCACCCTTTTACGGTGTGACGTTTGATGTTATCAAGATAGCCTTCCGGTGTTAGTGATTAACATGATCTCATGGTCTAAAGACTACGATTACTTCGTATGATGTTATAGCAATATAAACACAATGACTTTGATCATAATGCTATACTTCAGATGAATGTTCATCACATCATTTCACAAATGTTGTGACCTCATTATTAACAACATCCAATGCCCATGATCAGGAAACCTTGATCATCTTGGCAATCAACGAGCTAGTTTATAAGAAAGGCATAACTAGTAACTTCGTATTTTTTATTAAAAACACATGTATTAATGTTTCCGTATTAATAAAATAATAGCATGCAAAATAAACATTTATCATAAATAAGGAATAAGATAATAACCACTTTATTATTGCCTCTCGGGCATATTCCCTTCAGTATTATCATAAACCACATGGATCCACTAGAGTTCATTGCATATGTGTTCTTCTCATAAACCATATGGATCCACCAGAGTCATTGCATGTGTTTTCTTTTCATAAACCACATATCGATCCACAAGTGTCATTGCATGTGTGTTCTTTTCATAAACCACATATGGATCCACAACTAGAGTCATTGGATGTGTGTTCTTTTCATAAACCACAACCAGAATCATTGCATGTGTGTACTTTTCACAAACCACATATGGATCCACCAAAGTCATTGCATGTGTGTTCTTTTCCTAAACCACATATGGATCCACTAGAGTCATTGCATGCGTGTTCTTTTCATAAACCACAAATGGATCCACCAGTGTCATTACATGTGTGTTCTTTTCATAAACTGCATATGGATCCCCTAGTGTTATTGCATGTGTGTTCTTTTCATTGACCACAGTTACAGTCATTGCATGTTTGTTCTTTTAACAAACCACATATGGATCCACTAGAGTCATTTCATGTGTTCTTTTCATTAACCACAGTTAGAGTCATTACATGTTTGTTCTTTTCACAAACCACATATGGATCCACTAGAGTCATTGCATGTGTGTTCTTTTCACAAACCACATATGGATCCACTAGAGTTCATTGCATGTGAGTTCTTCTCATAAACCACATATGGATCCACCAGAGTCATTGCATGTGTGTTCTTTTCATAAACCACATGGATCCACCAGAGTTATTGCATGTGTGTTATTTCCATAAACAACATATGGATCCACCAGTGTCATTGCATGTGTGTTCTTTTCATAAACCACAACGAGAATCAATGGATGTGTGTTATTGTCATAAACCACATGGATCCACTAGAGTTCATTGCATGTGTGTTCTTCTCATAAACCACATGGATCAACTAGAGTCATTGCATGTGTGTTCTATTCACAAACCACATATGGATCCACTAGAGTCATTGCATGTATGTTCTTTTCATAAACCACATATTGATCCACCAAAGTCATTGCATGTTTGTTCTTTTTATAAACCACATGGATCCACTAGAGTCATTGCATGTGTGCTCTTTTCACAAACCAAACATGGATCCACCAGTGTCATTGAATGTATGTTCTTTTCACAAACCACATATGGATCCACTAGTGTCATTGCATGAGTGTTCTTTCCATTAACCACATATGGATCCCCTAGTGTCACTGAATGTGTGTTCTTTTCACAAACCACATATGTATCCACTAGTGTCATTGCATGTGTGTTGTTTTCATGAACCACAATTAGAGTCATTACATGTGTGTTCTTTTCACAAACCACATATGGATCCACCAGAGTCATTGCATGTCTATTCTTTTCACAAACCAGATATGGATCCACTAGAGTCATTGCATGTGTGTTCTTTTCTTTAACCACAACTAGAGTAATTGCATGTCTGGTATTTGAACAAACCATATATGGATCCACCAGAGTCTTTTCATGTGTGTTCTTTTCACAAACCACATATGGATCCACCCAAGTCATTGCATGTCTGTTCTTTTCATAAACCACACGAGCATGTGTGTTCATTTCACAAACCACATATGGATCCACCAGTGTCATTGAATGTGTGTTATTTTCCTAAAACACATATGGATCCACCAGTGTCATTGCATGTGTGTTCTTTTCATTAACTACAACTAGAGGAATTGAATGTGTGTTCTTTTCACAAACCACATATGGATCCACTAGTCTCATTGCATGTGTGTTCTTTTCATAAACCACATGGATCCACAAGTGTCATTGAATGTGTGTTCTTTTCACAAACCACATATGGATCCACCAGTGTCATTGAATGTGTGTTCTTTTCATTAACCACATATGGACCCCCTAGTGTCATTGAATGTGTGTTATTTCCATTAACCACACCTAGAGTCATTGCATGTGTGTTCTTTTCACAAACCACATATGGATCCACCAGTGTCATTGCATGTGTGTTCTTTTCATTAACCACATATGGATCCCCTAGTGTCATTGCATGTGCGTTCTTTTAATTAACCACAACTAGAGTCATTACATGTGTGTTCTTTTCACAAACCACATATGGATCCACCAGAGTCATTGCATGTATGTTCTTTTCATAAACCACATATGGATCCATCAGAATCATTGCATGTCTATTCTTTTCATAAACCACATGGATCCACCAGTGTCATTGCATGTCTGTTCTTTCAATAAACCACCTCTAGATTCATTGGATGTGTGTTCTTTTCATAAACCACAACTAGAGTCATTAAATGTGTGTTCTTTTCACAAACCACATATGGATCCACCAGTGTCATTGAATGTGTGTTCTTTTCACAAACCACATATGGATCCACCAAAGTTATTGCATGTGTGTTCTATTCCTAAAACACATATAGATCCACCATAATCATTTCATGTTTGTTCTTTTTACAAACCACATATGGATCCACTAGTGTCATTGCATGTGTGTCCTTTTCATAAACCACATATGGATCCCCTAGTATCATTGCAAGTGTGTTCTTTTTATTAACCACAGCTAGAGTCATTGCATGTCTATTCTTTTCACAAACCACATATGGATCCAGTACAGTCATTTCATGTGTGTTCCTTTCACAAACTACATATGGATCCACTAGAGTCATTGCATGTTTTTTTGATAAACCACATGAGCATGTGTGTTCTTTTCACAAACCACATATGGATCCACCAGTGTCATTGAATGTGTGTTCTTTTCCTAAAACACATATGGATCCACCACTGTCATTGCATGTGTGTTCTTTTCATGAACCACAACTAGAGTCATTGAATGTGTGTTCTTTTCACAAACCACATTTGGATCAACCAGTGTCATTGAATGTGTGTTATTTTCACAAACCACACATGGATTCACCAGTGTCATTGAATGTGTGTTCTTTTCACAAACCACATATGGATCCACCAGTGTCATTGCATGTGTGTTCTTTTCATTAACCACATATGGATCCCCTAGTGTCATTGAATGTGTGTTCTTTTTACAAACCACATATGGATCCACCAGAGTCATTGCATGTGTGTTCTTTTCATGAACCACAACTAGAGTCATTACATGTGTGTTCTTTTCACAAACCACATATGGATCCACCAGAGTCATTGCATGTCTGTTCTTTTCACAAGCCACATATGGATCCACTTTAGTCATTGCATGTGTGTTCTTTTCACAAAACACATACGGGTCCACCAAAGTCATTGCATGTGTGTTCTTTTCATTAACCACAACTAGAGTCATTGCATGTCTAGTCTTTTCAGAAACCATATATGGATCCACCAGAGTCATTTCATGTGTGCTCTTTTCACAAACGACATGTGGATCCACCAGAGTCATTGCATGTCTGTTCTTTTCATAAACCACATGAGCATGTGTGTTCTTTTCACAAACTACATATGGATCCACCAGTGTCATTGAATGTGTGTTCTTTTCACAAACCACATATGGATCCACCAGTGTCATTGGATGTGTGTTCTTTTCCTAAAACACATATGGATCCACCAGTGTCATTGCATGTGTGTTCTTTTCATGAACTACAACTAGAGTCATTGAATGTGTGTTCTTTTCACAAACCACATATGGATCCACCAGTGTCATTGCATGTGTGTTCTTTTCATAAACCACATGGATCCACCGGTGTCATTAAATGTGTGTTATTTTCACAAACCACATATGGATCCACCAGTGTCATCGAATGTGTGTTCTTTTCATTAACCACATATGGCTCCCCTAGTGTCATTGCATGTGTGTTATTTTCATTAACCACACCTAGAGTCATTGCATGTGTTTTCTTTTCACAAACCACATATGGATCCACTAGTGCCATTGCATGTGTGTTCTTTTCATTAACCACATATGGATCCCCTAGTGTCATTGCATGTGCATTTTTGCATTAACCACAACTAGAGTCATTGCATGTGTGTTCTTTTCACAAACCACATATGGATCCACTAGAGTCATTGCATGTATGTTCTTTTCATAAACCACATATGGATCCACCAGAGTCATTGCATGTCTGTTCTTTTCATAAACCACATGGATCCACCAGTGTCATTGCATGTGTGTTCTTTTAATAAACCACAGCTAGAGTCATTGGATGTGTGTTCTTTTCATAAACCACAACTAGAGTCATGTGTGTTCTTTTCACAAACCACATATGGATCCACTAGTGTCATTGAATATGTATTTTTTCACAAACCACATATGGATCCACCAAAGTTATTTCATGTGTGTTCTATTCCTAAAACACATATGGATCCACCATAATCATTGCATGTGTGTTCTTTTCACATACCACATATGGATCCACCAGTGTCATTGCATGTGTGCCTTTTCATAAACCACATATGGATCCCCTAGTATCATTGCATGTGTGTTCTTTTCATTAACCACAGCTAGAGTCATTGCATGTTCATTCTATTCACAAACCACATATGGATCCACTAGTCATTTCATGTGTGTTCATTTCACAAACAACATATGGATCCACCAGAGTCCTTGCATGTTTTTTCATAAACCACATGAGCATGTGTGTTCTTTTCACAAACCACATATGGATCCACCAGTGTCATTGAATGTGTGTTCTTTTCCTAAAACACATATGGATCCACCACTTTCATTGCATGTGTGTTCTTTTCATGAACAACTAGAGTCATTGAATGTGTGTTCTTTTCACAAACCACATATGGATCCACTAGAGTCATTGCATGTGTGTTATTTTCACAAACCACACATAGATCCACCAGTGTCATTGAATGTGTGTTCTTTTCACAAACCACATATGGATCCACCAGTGTCATTACATATGTGTTCTTTTCATTAACCACATATGGCTCCCCTAGTGCCATTGAATGTGTTTTTTTACAAACCACATATGGATCCACCAGAGTCATTGCATGTGTGTTCTTTTCATGAACCACAACTAGAGTCATTGCATGTGTGTTCTTTTCACAAACCACATATGGATCCACCAGAGTCATTGCATGTCTGTTCTTTTCACAAACCACATATGGATCCACTAGAGTCCTTGCATGCATGTTCTTTTCACAAAACACATACGGATCCACCAAAGTCATTGCATGTGTGTTCTTTTCATTAACCGCAGCTAGAATCATTGCATGTCTAGTGTTTTCACAAACCATATATGGATCCACCAGAGTCATTTCATGTGTGTTCTTTTCACAAACCACATGTGTATCCACCAGAGTCATTGCATGTCTGTTCTTTTCATAAACCACATGAGCATGTGTGTTCTTTTCACAAACCACATATGGATCCACCAGTGTCATTGAATGTGTGTTATTTTCCTAAAACACATATGGATCCACCAGTGTCATTGCATGTGTGTTCTTTTCATGAACTACAACTAGAGTCATTGAATTGTGTTCTTTTCACAAACCACATATGGATCCACCATTGTCATTGGATGTGTGTTCTTTTCATAAACCACAACTAGAGTCATTAAATGTGTGTTCTTTTCACAAACCACATATGGATCCACCAGTGTCATTAAATGTGTGTTCTTTTCATTAACCACATATGGATCCCCTAGTTTCATTGCATGTGTGTTATTTTCATTAACCACACCTAGAGTCATTGCATGCGCGTTCTTTTCAGAAACCACATACGGTTCCATCAGTGTCATTGCATGTGTGTTCTTTTCATTAACCACATATGGATCCCCTAGTGTCATTGCATGTGCGTTCTTTTCATTAACCACAACTAGAGTCATTGCATGTGTGTTCTTTTCACAAACCACATATGGATCCACCAGAGTCATTTCATGTATGTTCTTTTCATAAACCACGTATGGATGCACCAGAGTCATTGCTTGTCTGTTCTTTTCATAAACCACATGGATCCACCAGTGTCATTGCATCTGTGTTCTTTTAATAAACCACAACTAGAGTCATTGGATGTGTGTTATTTTCACAAACCACATATTGATCCACCAGAGTCATTGCATGTTTGTTCTTTTCACAAACCACATATGGATCCACTAGAGTCATTGCATGTGTGTTCTTTTCACAAAACACATACGGATCCACCAAAGTCATTGCATGTGTGTTCTTTTCATTAACCACAACTAGGGTCATTACATGTCTAGTCTTTTCAGAAACCATATATGGATCCACCAGAGTCATTTCATGTGTGTTATTTTCACAAACCACATGTGGATCCACCAGAGTCATTTGATGGCTCAGTGTACGGCGCCAGAAAAGTGCTGATGCGGTGTTGATGTGGAGCTCGTTGGGAACCCCAAGAGGAAGGTATGATGAGCACAGCAGCAAGTTTCCCTCAGTTATGAAACCAAGATTTAATCGAACCAGTAGGAGCAAGGAAACACCCCAAAGGTGTTGCTAGTTGAGCCTTGGCAGGGCGCACTGCCGGTGCTAGTAGCAACGTGGAGACCTGCACAACACAACCACAGAACTTTGTCCCCAACTTGCGATGAGGTCGTCAATCTCACCGTGTTTTGCTGAAAACAAAGGATTAAATGTATCGAATGGAAAGAAGTAATAGTTTGAAGAAAGTAAACACAAAGCAGTAAACAGTTTGTAGATTGTATGTAAAGAAAAAGGACCAGGATCCATAGTTCACTAGAGGTGGCTCTCCTTAAGATAGATAACATGCTGGGTGAACAAATTACAGCGGGGCAATTGACAAACATCGAGAAAGCAATACATGCATATACTAATCATCTTGACTCCTTTGAGACTTGATTGTTCATTACAACATTATACGTAGACCGCCATCCAACTGCATCTATGACTAATAATCCACCTTCACGTTATCATCCGAACCCCCTCCAGTATTAAGTTGCAAGCAACAGATTATTGCTTTACGAACTACGTGTAAAGTAAACAATACGATTGTTCTATGAACAAAGGATTGTTGTTTTCTCCCTAGTAGCAATAGCACATCTAGTACCTTAGACATTTCTATCACTTTCCCGGATTACCAAAGGCATGAACCCACTATCGAGCATAAATACTAACTCTTGGAGTTGCTAGCATCTACTTGGCCAAGATAGCTACTAACAACGGAAAGCATGCAAGATCACAAATAACAAAGACATTATAGAATCAATAATCAATCTGAAATAGCATCTCAATATCCATCGGATCCCCGCAAACACAACATGTATGATTATAAATAGATGATCTTGATCATGAACGGAGCTCACAAGATCTAGACATGAAAGCACAAAGGAGGAGAACCAGCCATATAGCTACTACATGGATCCGTAGTCCAAGGATGAACTACTCACACATCACAATGGAGGCTTGCATGGTGATGAGAAGGCCTCCAGGGTGAATTCTCCTCTCAGGCAGGGTGCTGGGAAGAGCTTCAGATCCCTCCCGATCTAGGGATGGAGATGAACGGCGGCTACAGACTCTTTCGTGGATTTTTGATCGGGCACTTAGGGTTTTCGTCCCGAGGGCATCTTATAGGCGGAAGGGGAGGCCGAGGGGGTGCCAGGGGCCACCACACCACCCCTTGGCGCAGGCCAAGCCTGGCCGCGTGGCCAGGTGGTGTGGTCGGCCTCTGGCCCCTCTCCGTCTCGTATTCTGGCATCTGATGACTTTCGGAAAAATAGGCACTTTGGCTTTTGTCCCGTCCAATTCCGAGAATATTCATTTTCTGACTTTCCTGGAACCAAAAATAGTAGAAAACAGGCAGCTGGCACTGTGGCTCTTGTTAATAGGTTAGTCCAAGAAATCATATGAAAAGTACTCCAAAGTTGGAACAAAACACAAGAAAGTGGATAAAACCAAGCATGGAACATCAAAAATTATAGATACATTTGCAATGTATCAACATCCCCAAGCTTAACTCCTGCTCGTCCTCGAGTAGGTAAGTGATAAAAAGAAAGAATAATTTTTGAGGTGACATGCACCATCAAACACTTGATCAAAGTATTTGTAAAACATTGAAAGGTGGGATCATAGTACTTCAATCATAACATGAAACACAAAGTTCTAGCAATAAGACAAAGAAACTATGATGCAACATGAAAAGGCACAAACAAAAGATTCATGAATAACAATGCTTTGCAAGACGTTTGTTTGTTTCACATAAAGAAAACATAGCATAATAATATTCAGCTTGTCCCTCTTAGATTAGCAAAACATAAATGCATAGGACACCTTCAAAGTTCATAAGAGTGACTAGATACAAATAGTTTAAAGCAAGCAATATCAAGTTATGCATCAATCAACTAGTCTTGGGATAATGCACATAGAACTAAGAATGGACACTATGCTCTCAAAGTAGGTGCACAAAGATAGAAGGTGGAGACTCAATATAATGGTGGAAGAAAGGCCTTCATAGAAGGAAGCAGGGATTCAAGTCTCATAAAGAGCTTCCAAAAATTATGGTACTTATAGCTTTCAGCTCTCATTGCCCCTATCGTAAGCATCTTGAAGTGATTAAGGTTAAAGTGAACAAACTATGGTGTACATGCTTGACGAAGTATAAGTCAGGAATCTCATGTCCCTTGTATACGAGGGCCGCTCCTCATGCTACTCAAGTTTAGTCACCGGTAAGTTCTTGTCATCGTAAGTACATGTGTATCATAGAGAACCGCCAACGGGGTAACCCTTGCCCGATGATACGGAAGAATCCCCATATCAAAATGACAAGGTAAGCAGACAACGAGCATCTCAACAATCTTCTTATTTACCATGGGAATATGGTGCTTTTTCTCTCTTTCCTCTTTTCATAATCTCTTTTTTTCTTTTTCTCTTTTTTCTCAATATAGGACTCCTTTTTTTATAAGAAGAATGCTTCATAGACAACTCATTATGGTTACGCTGCAGGTTTCCACCATGTCAGCATGGATTAGACCAGTGGCCCAGGAGTTTCTCTAACACATATACATAACTGCATGGACTTACAAGCTCCCATTTCATTTCACACCGACGACATCCATATACAAAAGAGCATGATATCAACTAGGTACAAGTACCAAGTGCAATATTGAAAGCGTTCCCCATGAAAGCATGGTTCTTCTAATCCCCAACAAATAAGTGCAAGCATATATAACATAGACGACACAATGGTTCAAGTTTATTAAGGGCAAAAAAAGTAAAGTGTGCCATCAATTTCGTGAGAGCTTTAATCACTAGTTTTCTCACAACAAGTTTAATTTGGAAGATAAACAAAAGCATGAATATACTTGGAATAGCATAAGCTAATAGGTAGGTATGGTAGACTCTTTGGAATAACTTGGTTTAGGGAGTTGGATGCATGAGTGGTACTCATACTTAGTTGTGGAGGCTAGCAAAAGACTGGGAGCGACAAACTAAGAGAGCAATAATGGCCATAATCATGCAGAGCGACAAAACATTATTGATCAAAGCATAAAGTGATACTACAAGTTAAAAACTAAAGGATCATAAAGGCTATGGTGACTTGAGATAGTCATAACATGGTGTGAGCATGTGCCAAGTCAACCCAAATAAAGCATCAAAGGAGAATACCACTATACTATGCTTTAATATGCTAAAACAACGTCCAAGGCACATTAAGCAATCTCAATTGTTTATAACAAGTCATGCTACAGCAAAGAATACTAAGCATAAAGCCAAAACAATATCAAGCATGGCATGACAAAGCATAGGCCACAGTAAAAAACGAGCTCTTTTTACCACATAAGTATGAACTTTCCTACTCTTTTCCAAACCAAACCAAACTATTTGCAAACCAATGTACGAAAGAGGGGGTCCAACCAATTTATTCAGCAAACTAAGCAAACCAAGCAAATAAAAACCAAAACGAAAACGAAAAAGAAGACGCTCTAAGAACAACACAACTGTGCATGAAACAATAAAAATGAAGCGTTTGGAAGAAACCTGAGATTTTTATTGATGAAGAAGGGGATGCCTTGGGCATCCCCAAGCTTTGACGCTTGTACTTCTTGGAGATTTCTTGGGATGACACGCGTGGCATCCCCAAGCTTAAGCTTTAGTCCATCCTTCATCTCATTACTCATTCCTTCCATACACCTGAAATTTTTTCCTTCATACAAAAGTTCACACAATCTTTATTAGCAACATTAGTGTACTCAAGATAAATAAGTCTTAAGGTTCAGTTCTAATACTAAATAAACTTCCATTAGAACACTAGATACTGTAGCACTTCCCTCAAAAAGCTGAATTTCCCAAAAGAACTCAAAAAGGAACCAACAAGAAGCAAATGCAGAAAATGGCAGAAATCTGTTAAAACAGACCAGCAGGTAAATACGATTTTTTTCGAAGACCTTCTGTTGCTTAAATCAGAAAGTGTTCATCTAGCGAAAGTTAGATAACAACCTGGGGCATAAGCACAAAAATCCACGCCTCAAAAATATGTTCAGAGATTTTACACGAATTTTTACGGTGAAGCATAGGAATCTGTTTCGGGACAACAACTTTCCCAATCATTACTTCTCTCTCATTAGAGGTTACTCTTGGCACAAAAAGCAAATAAAAAGGATAAGGAGAAGACTCATCTAAAACTTTTGGGTTATCTCCGAATAAGTACTTTTCTTTAACACCTTTAAGTTAGGCATAAGAAGCAAGAAAGAATCAAGTGTTCTCAGATGAAGAAGCATTAAGACCAAATTTTGTTTGGGTTAATTAGATAAATGCCATTGCAATTTCTGCATATTTGAGAAACGCCACCGCAATTTTTAACTTTTGAAAAATGCCACTCTAATTCTCTATACATTTCATAGATGCCATTATGCCTATTTTAACACACATACCACACTATATACATCCGTATTTCTATGCGTATACATGAGGGTCCCACCAGAATCAGCTTGGACATGGACCAAAAGAAGGGATTTGTGACAACATTTAGGATATAGCTCAAGGTTCACCCATCTGCACTCATAATATGATCATCATTAGCTTCACGTTTAATGTAGTATGCATACGGAAATATTTAATATTAATTGGGGTGTAGTTTTGCTCCTAAACTTTCGGTAGAAATTACAATTAGCATCTTTGCATCATGGAATAGATAATGTCCACAATCCATCTCATATTGTTTGCTCCCGTTGCATCTACCAGGAACCGCAAAAAACAAACAGTCGATAATATGAGTAAATCGACATGGATTGCTTTTAATAGCACCATGAATCAAATTCGAGACAAAGAATTAGGAACTGAGGTTTATGTTGTACTTACGGGGAGAGGGGATCCGGGGTCGCAGTCATCATTGACATTGGATGCTGGCCGCCACCACGCTCGTAGTTGGGAAGGGGCTGAGCAAGTGCACGCCTGGGGATAGAGGGGATCGAGGCCACAAGGCCA
The DNA here is from genome assembly GCA_916181665.1 of Avena sativa. Classification (NCBI taxonomy): domain Eukaryota; kingdom Viridiplantae; phylum Streptophyta; class Magnoliopsida; order Poales; family Poaceae; genus Avena; species Avena sativa. The sequence goes on from OV702289.1 coordinate 695,640,333, forward strand.
GTGTGCCGGCGGGGACTGCCGTTCGTGAGCATCGGCATAGGTACTCGAATGGCGTCAGAGGGCAGTAACGGTCGATGCTAGGGACAGTTAACTCCGCTGGGCGCTGGCGGCGGGTACTCCACGATGCCGGCTCCTAGTACTCCAGGGGCGGTGGATTCAGCCGGAGATACCCACGACACCCCTAGTACGGGGCGTCTCCGATGGCAACTACGTACGTTGAACTAGGCGTCGACGCTGGCACAAGGAGCAAGCATGGAGGGGGTGCACCAAAGACGCCAACGAGGTGCTAGGAAGGCTGGGCCGAGGACATCGGAGAGGCCGTTCCCCTCCGGCCTCCGCCAAGAAAATAAAAGGATACGATACCCCGTTAGTTTAAAATACGTGTTAACCTGTTAATAGCCAACAATCAAATACATACTAAGCTGATTAGGGTGGACCCCACCATATATGCGTATGTACTACAGAAATACGAGTGTATAATATGTAATATGTGTGTTAAAATAGCCATAATGGCATCTATGAAATGTAGAGAGAATTGGAGTGTCGTTTCTCAAAAGTTGAAAATTGGAGTGGCGTTTCTCAAATAGCTAGAAGTTGCAGTGGCGTATATCCAATTAACCCATTTTGTTTTCATAGGAGAAGCAAAAGAGATCTTCTCTCTCTTCTTAGGGAAGTGTTCTATACCTTTATTGAGTGGGAGTTGATATTTAATGCTGCCTTATTTCATATCAATAATGGCACCAATAGTTCTAAGAAAAGTTCTTCCCAAGGTAATAGGACAAGAAGCATTGGATTCAACATCCAAAACATAGAAATCAACGGGGACATAGGCATTGTTAACCATAATAAGAACATCATTAAGACTCCCCATGAGTTTCTTTTTAGCATTATCATCAAATGGGACATTCAAATAACAATCTTCAAGTGGAGGCAAATCAAGCATATCATAAATCCTTCTAGGCATAATAGAAACACTACTATCAAGATCACGTAAAGCTTTGAAACCAACGTCATTCACTTTCATATTAATGATGGGTTCCCAACCATCTTCTTGTTTTATAGGAATAGAAGCTTTATGTTTCATCTTTTCTTCTTTAATCTTTATGAGAGCATCAGTAATGTGTTTTGTAAAGGCCATGTTCATAGCACTAGCATTAGGACTTTTAGCAAGCTTTTGTAGGAACTTAATAACTTCAGAGATATTACAACCATCAAGATCAAAATCAAATATATCATCTAAAGTAGTAGAACTATTACTAGCCTCAACACTAGTGGTGGTGATAGTAGAAACACTAATGTTTCTAGCAATTTCATCTTCTCTTTCCCACTTAGCATGTAATTCAGCTAATAGTCTAACATTTTCATCAATTCTTACTTGTGGCATTAGTAGCTGCAAAGGGATTATCATTAGTTTCAGGTTTAGCAGCCATTTTATTCATAGAAGATTGAGCTTCGGCCAAAGATGCTATATTTCTTTCAGTATTAGAGAGTTTTTCCTCAATAGTTTTATTGAAAGCAGTTTGCTTACTAATAAAGTCTCTGAGCATGACTTCAAGTTTAGAGGGTGCACTCCTATTGTTGTTGTAAGAATTTCCATAAGCATTATCATTGTTGGGAGGATATGGCTTATAATTGTTGTTACCAAAATTACTCCTATAAGCATTATTGTCAAAGTTATTATTTCTTATGAAGTTCACATCAACTTGCTCTTCTTGAGCAACCAAAGAGGCTAAAGGAACATTATTTGGATCAATATGGGATTTCCCATTAACAAGCATAGACATAATAATATCAATCTTATCACTCAAGGAGGAGGTTTCCTCAATAGAATTTACCTTCCTACCTTGTGGAGCTCTCTCGGTATGCCATTCAGAATAATTAACCATCATATTGTCTAGAAGTTTTGTTGCAGCACCCAAAGTGATGGTCATAAAGGTACCTCCAGCAGCAGAGTCCAATAGGTTCCTTGAAGAATAGTTCAATCCTACATAAAAAGTTTGGATGATCATCCAAGCAGTCAGTCCATGAGTGGGATAATTCTTAACCAAAGATTTCATTCTTTCCCAAGCTTGAGCAACATGTTCATTATCAAGTTGTTTAAACTTCATTATTTCACTTCTCATAGATATAATCTTACAAGGAGGATAGTATTTTCCAATGAAAGCATCTTTGCATTTAGTCCAAGAATCAATACTATTCTTAGTTAAGGAATTCAACCATTCTTTAGCTTTTCCTCTCAAAGAGAAAGGAAACAATTTCAGCTTAATAATATCACAATCTATATCCCTATGCTTTTGCATCTCACAAAGTTCAACAAAGTTATTTAGATGGGTAGCAGCATCTTCATTACCAATACCAGCAAATTGTTCTCTCATAACAAGATTGAGCAAAGCAGGTTTTATCTCAAAGAAAGTATCTTCAGGCACAGGTGGAGCAATAGGTGTGCTCATAAAATCATTATTGTTGGTGCTAGTGAAGTCACACAACTTAGTGTTTTCAAGAGTAGTAATTTTTTTGGGTTTTCAAATAAGAAAGCAAACTAGTAAAACAATTTTTTGTGTGTTTTTGATAAAGAAACAAGCAAACAACGCAAAAAGAAACTAAGCAAAAAAAAATAACAAAATAAAGAGATTAGTTATGATTGATTCCCCTTGTGAAGATGTCCTTGACTCCCCGGCAACGGTGCCAGAAAAATGCTTGATGGCTCAGTGTACGGCGCCAGAAAAGTGCTGATGCGGTGTTGATGTAGAGCTCGTTGGGAACCCCAAGAGGAAGGTATGATGAGCACAACAACAAGTTTCCCTCAGTTATGAAACCAAGGTTTAATCAAACTAGTAGGAGCAAGGAAACACCCCAAAGGTGTTGCTAGCTGAGCCTTGGCAGGGCGCACTACCGGTGCTAGTAGCAGCGTGGAGACCTACACAACACAACCACAGAACTCTATCCCCAACTTGCGATGAGGTTGTCAATCTCACCGTGTTTTGCTGAAAACAAAGGATTAAACGTATTGAATGGAAAGAAGTAATGGTTTGCAGAAAGTAAACACAAAGCAGTAAACAGTTTGTAGATTGTATGTAAAGAAAAAGGACCGGGATCCATAGTTCACTAGAGGTGGCTCTCCTTAAGATAGATAACATGCTGGGTGAACAAATTACAGCGGGGCAATTGACAAACATCGAGAAAGCAATACATGCATATACTAATCATCTTGACTCCTTTGAGACTTGATTGGGCATTACAACATTATACATAGACCGCCATCCAACTGCATCTATGACAAATAATCAACCTTCAGGTTATCATCCAAACCCCCTCCAGTATTAAGTTGCAAGCAACAGATTATTGCTTTACGAACTACGTGTAAAGTAAACAATACGATTGTTCTATGAACAAAGGATTGTTGTTTTCTCCCCAGTAGCAACAATACATCTAGTACCTTAGAGATTTCTGTCACTTCCCCAGATTACCAGAGGCATGAACCCACTATCGAGCATAAATACTAACTCTTGGAGTTGCTATCATCTACTTGGCCAAGATAGCTACTAACAACGGAAAGCATGCAAGATCACAAATAACAAAGACATGATAGAATCAATAATCAATCTAAAATAGCATCTCAATATCCATCGGATCCCCGCAAACACAACATGTATGACTATAAATAGATGATCTTGATCATGAACGGAGCTCACAAGATCTAGACATGAAAGCACAAAGGAGGAGAACCAGCCATCTAGCTACTACATGGATCCGTAGTCCAAGGATGAACTACTCACACATCACAATGGAGGCTTGCATGGTGATGAAGAAGGCCTCCAGGGTGAATTCCCCTCTCCGGCAGGGTGCCGAGAAGAGCTTCAGATCCCTCCCGATCTAGGGATGGAGATGAACGGTGGCTACAGACTCTTTCGTGGATTTTTGATCGGGCACTTAGGGTTTTCGTCTAGAGGGCATCTTATAGGCGGAAGGGGAGGCCGAGGGGGTGCCAGGGGTCACCACACCACCCCCTTGCGTGGGCCAAGCCTGGCCGCGTGGCCAGGTGGTGTGGCCGGCCTCTGACCCCTCTCCGTCTCGTATTCTGGCATCTGATGACTTCTGAAAAAATTGGCACTTTGGCCTTTGTCCCGTACAATTCCGACAATATTCATTTTGTGACTTTCCTGGAACCAAAAACAGCATAAAACATGCAGCTAGCACTATGGCTCTTGTTAATAGGTTAGTCCAAGAAATCATATGAAAAGTACTCCAAAGTTGGAACAAAACACAAGAAAGTGGATAAAACCAAGCATGGAACATCAAAAATTATAGATACATTTGCAATGTATCATCATTGCATGTCTGTTCATTTCATAAACCACATGAGCATGTGTGTTCTTTTCACAAAACACATATGGATCCACCGGTGTCATTGAGTGTGTGTTCTTTTCCTAAAACACATCTGGATCCACCATTGTCATTGCATGTGTTCTTTTCATGAACCACAACTAGAGTCATTGAATGTGTTTTTTTTCACAAACCACATATGGATCCTCTAGTGTCATTGCATGTCTGTTCTTTTCATAAACCACATGGATCCACCAGTGTCATCGAATGTGTGTTCTTTTCACAATCACATATGGATACACCAGTGTCATTGCATGTGTGTTCTTTTCATTAACCACATATGGATCCCCTAGTGTCAATGGATGCGTGTTCTTTTCATTAACCACAACTAGAGTCATTGCATGTGTGTTCTTTTCACAAACCACATATGGATCCACTAGAGTCATTGCATGTATGTTCTTTTCATAAACCACATATGGATCCACCAGAGTGATTGCATGTCTATTTTTTTCATAAACCTCATGGATCCACAAGTGTCATTTCATGTGTGTTCTTTTAATAAACCACAGCTAGAGTCATTGGATGTGTGTTCTTTTCATAAACCACAACTAGAGTATTAAATGTGTGTTCTTTTCACAAACCACATATGGATCCACCAGTGTCATTGAATGTGTGTTATTTTCACAAACCACATATGGCTCCACCAGAGTCATTGCATGTGTGTTCTTTTCACAAGCCACATATGGATACACCAGTGTCATTGCATGTGTGTTCTTTTGATAAACCACATATGGATCCCCTAGTGTCATTGCATGCGTGTTCTTTTCGTTAACCACAACTAGAGTCATTGCATGTCCATTCTTTTCACAAACCACATATGAATCCACTAGAGTCATTTCATGTGTGTTCTTTTCACAAACCACATGGATCCACTAGAGTCATTGCATGTGTGTTATTTTCATTAACCACATATGGATCCACCAGACTCATTACATGTGTGTTCTTTTCACAAACCACAACTAGAGTCATTGGATGTGTGTTATTGTCATAAACCACATGGATCCACTAGAGTTCATTACATGTGTTTTCTTCTCATAAACCATATGGATCCCCTAGTGTCATTGCATGTGTGTACTTTTCATTAACCACTACTAAAGTCATTTCATGGGTGTTCTTTTCACAAACCAAATATGGATCCACCAGAGTCATTGTATGTCTATTCTTTTCATAAACCACATGAGCATGTGTGTTCTTTTCACAAACCACATATGGATCCACCAGTGTCATTGAATATGTGTTCTTTTCCTAAAACACATATGGATACACCAGCGTCATTGCATGTGTGTTCTTTTCATGAACCACAACTAGAGTCGTTGAATGTGTGTTCTTTTCACAAACCACATATGGATCCACCGGTGTCATTGTATGTTTGTTCTTTTCATAAACCACATGGATCCACCAGTGTCATTGTATGTGTGATCTTTTCACAAACCACATATGGATCCACCAGTGTCATGGCATGTGTGTTCTTTTAATTAACCACATATGGATCCCCTAGTGTCATTGCATGTGTGTTCTTTTTATTAACCACACCTAGAGTCATTGCATGTGTGTTCTTTTCACAAACCACATATGGATCCACCAGAGTCATTGAATGTCTGTTCTTTTCATAAACCACCTATGGATCCACCAGAGTCATTGCATGTATGTTATTTTCATAAACCACATATGGATCCACTAGAGTTCATTGAATGTGTGTTTTTTCCTAAACCACATATGGATCCACCAGAGTCATTGCATGTCTGTTCTTTTCACAAACCACATATGGATCCACCAGAGTCATTGCATGTGTGTTCTTTCACAAACCACATATGGATCTACCAGTGTCCTTGAATGTGTGTTCTTTTCACAAACTACATATGGATCCATCTGTGTCATTACATGTGTGTTGTTCTCATTAACCACATATGGATCCCTTAGAGTCATTGCATGTGTTTCTTTTCATAAACCACATATGGATCCACCAGAGTCATTGCATGTGTGTTCTTTTCATAAACCACATATGGATCCACCAGAGTCATTGCATGTCTGTTCTTTTCATAAACCACATGGATCCACCAGAGTCATAGCATGTGTGTTCTTTTCATCAACCACATGGATCCACCAGTGTCATTGCATGTGTTTTTTTTTCATAAACCACAACTAGAGTCACTGGATGTGTGTTATTGTCATAAACCAAATGGATCCACTAGAGTTCCTTGCATGTGTGTTCTTCTCATAAACCACGTATAGATCCACCAGAGTCATTGCATGTGTGTTCTTTTCATAAACCAGAGATGGATCCACTATAGTTCATTGCATGTGTGTTCTTTTCCTAAACCACATTTGGATCCACAACTAGAGTCATTGGATGTGTGTTCTTTTCATAAACCACAACTAGAGTCATTGCATGTGTGTTCTTTTCACAAACCACATATGGATCCACCAGTCATTGCGTGTGTGTTCTTTTCACAAACCACAGCTAGAGTCATTGCATATTTGTTCTTTTTACAAACCACATATGGATCCACTAGAGTCATTGCATGTGTGTTCTTTTCACAAACCACACATGGATCCACCAATGTCATTGAATGTGTGTTCTTTTCAGAAGCCACATATGGATCCACTAGTGTTATTGCATGCGTGTTCTTTTCATTAACAACATATGGATCCCCTAGTGTCATTGCATGTGTGTTCTTTTCATAAACCACATATGGATCCACCAGAGTCATTGCATGTATGTTCTTTTCTTAAACCACATATGGATCCACCAGAGTCATTGCATGTTTGTTCTTTTCATAAACCACATGGATCCACTAGAGTCATTGCATGTGTGTTATTTTGATCAACCACATGGATCCACCAGTGTCATTGCATGTGTGTTCTTTTCATAAACCACAACTAGAGTCATTGGATGTGTGTGATTGTCATAAACAACATGGATCCACTAGAGTGCATTGCATGTGTGTTCTTCTCATAAACCACATATGGATCCACCAGAGTCATTGCATGCGTGTTCTTTTCATAAACCACATATGGATCCACTAGAGTTCATTGCATGTGTGTTCTTTTCCTAAACCACATATGGATCCACAACAAGGGTCATTGGATGTGTGTTCTTTTCATACACCACAACTAGAGTCATGGCATGTGTTTTCACAAACCACATATGGATCCACTAGAGTCATTGCATGTGTGTTCTTTTCACAAACCACAACTAGAGTCATTGCATGTCTATTCTTTTCACAAACCACATATGGATCCACCACAGTCATTTCAAGTGTGTTCTTTTCACAAACCACATATGGATCCACCAGAGTCATTGCATGTATGTTCTTTTCATAAACCACATGAGCATGTGTGTTCTTTTCACAAACCACATATGGATCCACCAGTGTCATTGAATGTGTGTTCTGTTCCTAAGCACATATAGATCCAGCAGTTTCATTGCATGTGTGTTCTTTTCATGAACCACAACTAGAGTCATTGAATGTGTGTTCTTTTGTCAACCCGCATATGGATCCACTAGTGTCATTGCATGTGTGTTCTTTTCATAAAACACATGGATTCACCAATGTCATTGAATGTGTGTTATTTTGACAAACCACATATAGATCCACCAGTGTCATTGCATGTGTGTTATTTTCGTTAACCACATATGGATACCCTAGTGTCATTGCATGTGTGTTCTTTTCATTAACCACTACTAGAGTCATTGCATGTGTGTTCTTTTCACAAACCACATATGGATCCACTAGAGCCATTGCATGTCTGTTCTTTTCATAAACCACACATGGATCCAATAGAGTCATTGTATGTGTGTTCTTTTCATAAACCACATGGATCAACTAGTGTCATTGCATGTGTGTTCTTTTAATAAACCACAGCTAGAGTCATTGGATGTGTATTCTTTTCATAAAACACAACTAGAGTCATTAAATGTGTGTTCTTTTCAAAAACCACATATGGATCCACCAGTGTTGTCGTTGTATTGGGAACGGCAGTACCTAAGCAGGTTAGATAGAGGTGTGGGGACTAGTAGGGAAGCTATCGACGATGTCCACAGGCGGGATTGGGTACAAGCGAGCGTAGCTGGACGCAGGAAGTACCCAGGTTCGGAGCCCTCGAGGTGAGGTAAAACTCCTACTCCTGCTGATCTGACTATGAGTGATATACGGACTACAAGTGCTCCTGGAGCTGTATTCTCTAGCTACTATCTTAAATGCACACAGACCAACCCTTTCTACTGAGGCATTTCCTCTCCTTATATAGGCAGAGAGGCATCGGTCTCACTGGCTAGTCCGGCTGGCGGGCCCTACAGGTGGGTCCCAGCCGGCTGGTCATCTACAGTATCCGGTACAACTGTGTCCCATCACAGTACGAGTAGTATGGTCGTCGTGGGCACAGTGAACGCCGTGCGAGCCTATCGTTAGCATTGGGCCACTGTTCCCGCGTCACCCCGCGAAGTCTTCGGTATGGCCAAGTAGTTGCCAGTCTTGTCGTTGTACCAGGGCGTACCGCGCACTATGCCACACATCGCCTTGTCCTCCTGATTGGTTCTGGCTACGCTGCTGTAGCCGGCTGCTTCTCGCCGCTCCGGCCACCTCGCGGTAGCCGGCTTGATTTGCCTTGTCCGGCTGTGCTTAGCTAGCCGGACGTGATCCGACTGCCGTATTTCTTGTCTGGTTGGGGTATCCGGAGGTCATCCCCCCAACACTAGCCCCTGAGCGCGTGTGGATTTCGCCCTTAGGTGAAATGTCCGGCTAGGTTTGGCGGTTGCGCTCCTCATCATTTTGAACTTTCTGTCCGGCTAGGTTTGGCGGTTGCGCTACCCGTGACGTCAGTGCTGATGCCGGCCACGCGCACACGCGCCATCATTACTCTGCGGTGGTCAGTGAAACGTCTCGTCGCATGCCGCCTCGAGAAACTGCTGCCTGGCTCTTCGGTTCTCGCTCCGGGGTCTTCTGCGTGCCTCGCGTCTGCCCACGGGATCTGGAGCGGCGGTTGGGGTGGGGCGCGCTTCGATGGGTGCCATGTGGTACTGCGAACTGTTGCCCTTCCGGGCCTTTAAAGGGGCGTCTGGGAGGGGGCGGTTCCTCCCTTCGCTTCCCCGCTCCCAGTTGCCCTCTTCCTCTTCCTTGAGCCCTGGTTCTCCTTGCATCTCCTTACTTCACTGTCGCTACCGTAGCCCGTCGCACCGCGCGTTTGACGTTGTCGGTGGTACGGGCCACCATCTTTCTTCCGCCGCCGCGCCCCCCAGCGAACGGGAAATGGCCGCCGAGCGCGGAGCGTGGTGCGGCTCCTTTGTCACGGCGGAGCACATCCAGAAGTACCGCGTGACCCGCGTCCTGCCATCGGAGGAGGAAGTGGAGGTGCGGCTCGCGCCGACGGGGGAGGTGTCTCTGCAACCGGTGGAGGGGGAGCGGGTGATCTTCCTATCGCACCTGGCCCACGGGTTCACGCTGCCGGTGCACCCATTCTTCCTCACCTTCCTTGCCTTCTTCGACCTCCGCCTCCACCATCTGGGCGCCAACGCCATCGAGACGCTGGCGCACTTCGTAGCCTTCTACGAAAGCTACCTCGGGATCCAGCCAGATCTCAGGCTCTTCTGCCGGCTCTTCCGAGTCCGGCCGCAGGTCCAGTTCACGAAGGGGCCGCTGGTCATCTGTGGCGGCGCCTCCATCTACTCCCGCACGCAGACCGGCTACCCCAAGTTCTGGCTGCACGACACGGTATGGCTGTGGCAGCAGTTGTACTTCTACGTCGGCAACCTCACTGCCGTGGACCAGATCAATCTTCCGGTGTTCCAGGACGTGGAGTCTAGCCGACAGCAGTGGGACTTGAAGGTCTACGGCGAGAAGACGGAGTCGGATGCGATGTTGCAACACATGCGCGCCCTCGTCACCGCCCGTCTAACCGGCCTGGACATCACCCTTAGCTGGATGTCCAGGCTGATGATGCCGCTGCAGCAGCGAGCGCACACGATGTGCTTCTACTCCGGCCGGCTGGACCCGACCCGGCTGTCTTGCCGTGACCCCCGCTACCATAATCTGAAGGAGTGGGTGTGGACCATCACTAAGGAGCGGCTGCCGGAAGGCTGGACCTTCGGGCTGGCCCTTTAGAGCCGTGACAATAGCACGCCCCGGGTAGGTCTTTCTAACCGGAATTCTCTTTGTATTTCTTGCCCTTTTTTATCTGACTAATATTTTGTCCTTGGCAGATCTTCCCCTGCATCCTTCATGAGGAGGGCGAGGCCCCTCTTCAGACATTCACGCCTGACTTTCCCGAGCCGCGCGCTCGCCGGTTTGGTGAGGAGTCTGACGGGGACGGGGATGTCTTCCCTAGCCGATCCCCATGCGGAGGTCGACATGGAGGAAGAGGTCGCACCGGCCCCCGATGTCACATCCCAAGATTTTCCAAATCTTGTAATGTGAAAAATAAATAAACAAAATAATTTTTTGTTGAAAATCAGGGTGAAAAGAAACTTTTGTTCTAAAAGGAAACTTAAAATCCCATCTTGAACAAACTTTGGTTAAAGTTTGAATTCAACAAATCCAAATCAAGTGAAATGCATTCCTCAATGAATGTATCTGGAAATTTAAACATTTGGAAAATAAATCCAAATCCTAGAACCCTAATGGAAGAAAATCATTTTCCAAGTTATCTCCAAATCCATGGATTTGATCCATATCAAAATTGATCAACAAATATTCACAAAGGATCAAGAACGACAAATAGAAATATTATAAGACCATAGAAATTGGTTTCACTTAAATTGGAACCATGAATAAAATATTATGAATATAATAAGATAAGGAAATTGAATTTCCAAAGCTAATAAAGCCCTTACCAAAAACCCATACCAATTGGTGAACAAATAATCCTAAAGGGATTTAAAAAGATAAACAATTAATAAAGAAAGATTTTATAATTGGAATTACTATTTTGGATCTTTAAGTAAAGAGTTTTGGTTTTCCAAAGAGAAGGTGGATTTATAAATAAAGATTATATTTTAAAGAGCCAAATTAATTTTGGCCAAGCTTTTATAATAAAATATTTTGTTTTGATAAAAAGAGTAAAGGTTTTACTATTTCCAAAACATCAAAACTTATTTATTTATTTAAAATAAGTTTTCCAAGTATTTTATATTCTCAAAACAAAACCTACTGAAGTGTTTTGGGTTTTATTCTAGATTTCAAAATAAAGATTTAAATAAAACCAATCCTATTTGATTTATTAACTAAGGTCCATTTTATTTAATTATTAATGGACCCTATAGAAAAAATGTTATTTTGTTTTAAACAAGTTTCCAAGTATTCCTTATTTCCAAATAAAACCTATTGATTTGAATTTGAAAATATTTGGATTTCAAATGGAAATTTTATTAAATAAATCAAACCCTATTTGATTAAATAACTAAAGGGCTATTCTATTTAAATAATAAATGGATCCTAAAATGGTTTTAAGCTACTAAACAGAACCCAGTTCAAAACCTCAGAGTTTGATAATGGTTTGAATTGATTTGAACCTTGTTTGTTTGTTTGAAAAATCAAAACAGAAAATAGAAATAGAAAAGGAAAAAGAAATCAGAAACAGAAAAAAATAGTGCAAAGGACCCAGCCCAACAAGGCCCAGTAACTAGCCCAGTTTCCTCCCCAGAGAAAAACAATTCGCACTCAGAATCTAACTCAGACAGAGGCTGACCAGTGGACCCTCCCCTCGTTTCTTTTCCCACTGACCGGTAGGCCCACTTCCCCCTGTTCATCGTCCACACCCGCACGACCCCTTTCCCCTCACCGCGCGGCCATTTCTGCCGCTGATTTCTTGCGATCAATTCGCCATAATGCCTGAGTCATTCCTCGCAGTGACCACGCTCGTTAAATCGCCTCGCCCTCCTCTCTCTTTCCCCCCAAACACCACCTCCCCTCTGCCACCAGGCTGCCTCGAATCGGCTCTACACCGTCCTCTGCTCCGGCGAGCTCCACCAGCAATTTCGGCCGAACCCTGTCGCCCCTTGACTCCCCGAGCACGCAGGCAAGTTCGCCAGACTCTGGAGCACCTCTCTGTGGCCTCAGCTCGCCCGCGGGTGACCTGCAACGTCGACTCTAACCATGTCTCAGCGCCACTGACGATAAACCCAACTCCGGTGAGCTCTAGCACTCGACTCCATGCGCGCCTTGAACAGTGAATCATGCCGTTTGATTCGTCTGTGTCTTCTGCATCTCCAGGTGCTCGCCAATCTCTCGCGCGTTCCTCCCAGCGTCGGCAACGACGATGACCTGCAGCGCCACCGTCTGCCATTACTCCGTCAAGCATTCCAGGTGAACACCGACCACCCCGCGCCTCCTAGATCACGCACACAGCATCGCCTTGCTCTAGCGCATCTGAACATGCTCCTGTCTTGCCTTAGGGCGATCTGCAGCGACGACTCCGACCGTCGCCACCGCCTGGCTTAACTCCGACGAGCACTTCTGGTAAGCATCTGTCTACCCCTCTCCCTCTCGTTCAGGCATGCAAGATCTACCCTTCCTCGCGCGTCTAACAGACATTTTATCTCGTCCTCCTGTGCCTCGTAGCCTCGTCCCCACCGTCGACCAGAGCCGCCCGACGCCGCCACCTACTCCGGCGAGCAATCCACATCGGACCAGAGCGCCCCTCATCGAACCATCGGCACGTTGAGCATCGCCGTGACCTCCTGAACCCGGTGAGCATCCTCCCCCACTTCCTCGCTTCCTAGACCACCGGCACCGTCCACACCTGACCGCGCCGCCAGTCGCCGCCGCGTCAGCGCCGCCCACTTATGGTCAAGCAGACCTGCACCATAGGATCAAGATCTGGCGCTCACGATTAGTTCACTTAGCGCCGAAGAGGTATGCAATAGGGACCATACGATCTAAATAGATCCAACGCACCTCGTTGCGGATCCGGCCGAACCGGTACACGCGAATAACAACGCGCCGCGTGTCACCTATTCTGTTTAAAAACAGATTTGAAAACAGATTTGTAAGCAGATTTGAAAACCCTATAACTTCTGATCCACACGTCCAAATTTTGCAAACTTTATGTCGTTGGATTCAGGAGAGCAAGACCTAACCAACAATGCCCTTAGTTTAGCAAATAGTATCTGTTAGTTTGCTTGTTTTTGCAGATTCTTTTGTGAGCTTGTTTAGAGTATAAAAATTATTTAAAAATGATTTTAGGGTTAAAACCTTTGCAAAATGGATTGTGTGACCTTACTGACCCTAGGAACCAACCCATGGTTTGGAAAATGAATTTGGAAAAGTTTAGAATGGGTTAATTAGTTTAGTCCATTTCTAGCCAAATAAAACTATTGATTTGTTTATGAAAATGGTTTTGAATGGAAAACTTTGGAGGAAATGTGTTGAACCAAACCTACTAACATTGGGAACCACTTTGTGGATTCAAAAATGAATTTGGTGAAACAAAATAAGGATTCCTTGATTTAAAACCATTTCTAGTCAAATAGAAATGTGGTTTAATTATTAAAAATGGTTTTTGAAGAAAACTTTTTGGGAAATGTTTTGTCTTAAAACCTCTGACCCTAAACACCAAGTTTTGTGATTTGAAAACATATTGGGTGAACCCTATAGGCTAATGCCTTAGTAAAAATATTCTACACCACATAAAATGATACTTTGTTTTGAAAATGGTTTTTGTAGTGAAACCTTTTGCAAATGACTTTGCCACTTTATAAAATGACCATTAGGTGTTTTCAAAAGTTTATGACCCATTAGGAACCACTTTTACAAATAAAACAATCTTTTGCATGCTTGTATGCATTGCTTGTTTTTATTATTTTTATGTGATGAATTGTTTGAATGGTAGATTGAAATATTGTTTGCTTGATTGAATTGTAGTGACTTGAAGTGTGTGAACATTGCAAAGATCAAGGAGTGAACCTATACTCTCTACCAAAAAGGCAAGTGATGCTTCATACTTTGTCCCATTATTTTCACTATGCATTAGTGATATTTCTAAGTAAGACTTGCATGGAATTTTGCTAAGTGTAAACTATGCCATGGGAAATCCTAGTAGATGAAACCTCAGTAGAATTTCCTAAGTTAAGATTCCTACTACTATCATGCTTAGCTTAGCTAGTAGAAAACAAGGGTGGAATATATACTCATGCTATGGAAAAATTTCTAAGTCTGAGGACTTGTGTTTTGTTTAATAAAACAACTAAGTGAATGAATCACCTGGGTGGAAAGGGACTTGCTTGGTGGTTTTTGGTTGAGTGGTTACACAAGGCCCATTTCTATGGTTTACCTTGTGTATCTCACTTGTGGATGGCCACCCAGGAACAAAGAGATTTGAGATGTCAAATGTTGAGAAGCTTCAAGTGCAGCCACTTGGCATTATGGGCTCTGCCTGGATCATATAGGTTGCAAGAACTTAGCCAAATGGATAGTTGGTGGTAGGGGTTTGATAGGTTGGAGCGCGTCCATCCTGGTCTAAGGGAAGGCTTCTGAAAGATCTTGTCTTGGTGAAACCAAGTCTTGTGGGGAAAGTGCACCACCTCTGCAGAGTGTAAAATCTAAGTACTTAGCCATGTCCCTGGCAAAGGACAATTTGAGCATCAAGACATGGAAGCTATCAAGAATCTCCTCATCCCAATTTCTAAGTTAAAAACTTGTGGGTGAACAAGGGTTAAAGGATCACCAATTTCTATTGGGAGATACCTTGGATGATTTTTGCCAAGCAAAAACTTAGTGTTTTCAAATGTTAAGGAAAATCTATTTTGAGCAATGCAAGCCTCAGCTCCACTTAGCCAAATGCATATAGATGATAGACTCCACTATACTACCATAGTATCACTTGCCAATACAATTCAAATGTATTGACCCTTGTGGCTGTAACTTGTTATGTTGCAGGTTTGTTTGATTTTAGTGAAGTAGGATTACAAGTCTACAACCAACATGTCTGCCTGTGGCACTTTGAAGATGAAGGACCCCATGACTATAGTTATTCCGCTGCAATGTAATGTAATAGCCAAATGAGCTATGAAAGATGTAATAAACTATTTTATTCCTGGTTATAAAGTTGTATTATGACCTTTGTTTCTTGATATTACATCTTAACTGTGGATGCTAGCTATTGATCCAGGGACTAGCATTGTAAACACAGGGGACTCTACCTTATTAAAGGTTGGGAACCCTACAGATGGTATCAGAGCATTGTGTTGCCTGTAGGATTTGTAACCCTAGGATTGGACAAAAACCCTTAGAAAAATAGGAGTTGTATTTGTTCCAAAACTTATTTACAAACAATCTTGTAAACTCTTCCCTCAACCATTTTGGTTTTAACTCTACATCTCTTCTACTTCAACTTGATGGAAAAACCTACCCCATGGCCAAAAGACTACACCATGAGAAAAGGACTTCTTCAACTTCTTCAACTCTAATGACTTCAACATCTTCAGCATACTCACCAAGGACTTCCAACTTGGATATCACTAAGGACTACAAGTGAGACAAGGAAAACTTGCTCAAGATTTAGAGACTGAGGGAATGCAAAAGTTAGAAGGAGCCTACATCATTTGAAGTATTGCAACCAAGAGTTTTTCTCAAAGAAACCATGATCTCATACAAGAAGAATCAAGAAGGAAGGAAAGATCACAAGTGAACCATATAGATGGACCACCATAATTTAGTTAAGTCAAACACACCAACTTATGTGGTGTAACAAAAAATATTTTGTTGCCTAAAAATGTGCTTGAAACTTATTGTTTGAGTGGAATGTTATGTTTGTGATTGCTTGCACATTGCTTGTGTGAATTGTGATGTGTGTGATTAGAATTGATTCCTTAGAAAATATGTTGCCTATCCTAATCCCAATCCAACCCAAACAGATGACTTCTCCAAGAGACTCCAACATCAAGGATGGTGACAACAACAACAACCAAGAGGTCAACATGAGAGAACAACTACTAGCAAACCAAACCCAATTAAGCCAAGTGACAACTCAGTTTTTAGCCAACAATAATGGATTAGACCCAGCCATACAAAGGATTTTGAAACTTCAATCCCAATTGTTGCAAGAGATGGTCACCCAAATGATCAACATGGGAGACAACTCTTCCCAAGGAGTTTGTGACAACAAGGATGACAAAGATGTTATTCTAGAAGGAACCCAAGCATGCAATATTTGTGGAGACAAGGATCATACTTCCAAGGAGCATGGAGATCAATGCCCCAATTGTGAAGAGAAACATCCAACTAATCAATGCCCCACATCTCAAGTAACTTGTTTCCTATGTGAAGGAAATGATCATGCCCCTATTCAATGCCCCATCTATCCTATAGTTCAACAAATGAAGCAAGATGGAATGCATCAAATGTTTGGAAACCTCCATTAGGGAACAACTTCTACCAAGATGGATGAAGGCAAAGTCAGAACCATGCCACATAAGGCCAAATCCAAAGTAACCATAAAGTTTGCTACTCTTGTGAAGAAGAAGGTCATATCTCTAGTAACTGCCCCAAGAAGAGAGAAAGATTTCCCACCTTTGTGGTGAAATATGAAGAGCATGAACTAGAAGAACTCCTAGCTTTGGAGAAACCCAAGAAGAAGAAGAAGAAATGCCCCAACCCAGACAAGAAGGATATTACTCAAGAGCAATGTTACACTTGCAAAGAGATGGGACATTATGCCAATGAATGCCCAGAAAAGAAGAAGAACCAAGGAAACAAACAAGAGGCAATGATACCAAAAGAAAACAAAGATATCAGCCAAGTGATGTGTTTCAATTGCAAAGAACCAGGACACTATGCAAGCAACTGTCCAGAAAAGATGAAGCACAAGATAAAGCCTATGAAGGATCCCAACCTTGTCACATGTTTCAAGTGTGGAAACAAAGGACACTATGTAGATGTTTGCCCAGAGAGATTTCAACAAGATCCCAAGCAAGCCAAGATGTAATCTAGATGGAAAATTTTTAAGGGTGGTAGTACCCTAGTTGTTTTGAGCCAACTTGTAACCCCTAGCCTTCCCAAATCTCGGGACGAGATTTATTTTAAGGGTGGTAGCCTGTCACATCCCAAGATTTTCCAAATCATGTAATGTGAAAAATAAATAAACAAAATAATTTTTTGTTGAAAATCAGGGTGAAAAGAAACTTTTGTTCTAAAAGGAAACTTAAAATCCCATCTTGAACAAACTTTGGTTAAAGTTTGAATTCAACAAATCCAAATCAAGTGAAATGCATTCCTTAATGAATGTATCTGGAAATTTAAACATTTGGAAAATAAATCCAAATCCTAGAACCCTAATGGAAGAAAATCATTTTCCAAGTTATCTCCAAATCCATGGATTTGATCCATATCAAAATTGATCAACAAATATTCACAAAGGATCAAGAACGACAAATAGAAATATTATAAGACCATAGAAATTGGTTTCACTTAAATTGGAACCATGAATAAAATCTTATGAATATAATAAGATAAGGAAATTGAATTTCCAAAGCTAATAAAGCCCTTACCAAAAACCCATACCAATTGGTGAACAAATAATCCTAAAGGGATTTAAAAAGATAAACAATTAATAAAGAAAGTTTTTATAATTGGAATTACTATTTTGGATCTTTAAGTAAAGAGTTTTGGTTTTCAAAAGAGAAGGTGGATTTATAAATAAAGATTATATTTTGAAGAGCCAAATTAATTTTGGCCAAGCTTTTATAATAAAATATTTTGTTTTGATAAAAAGAGTAAAGGTTTTACTATTTCCAAAACATCAAAACTTATTTATTTATTTAAAATAAGTTTTCCAAGTATTTTATATTCTCAAAACAAAACCTACTGAAGTGTTTTGGGTTTTATTCTAGATTTCAAAATAAAGATTTAAATAAACCAATCCTATTTGATTTATTAACTAAGGTCCATTTTATTTAATTATTAATGGACCCTATAGCAAAAATGTTATTTTGTTTTAAACAAGTTTCCAAGTATTCCTTATTTCCAAATAAAACCTACTGATTTGAATTTGAAAATATTTGGATTTCAAATGGAAATTTTATTAAATAAATCAAACCCTATTTGATTAAATAACTAAAGGGCTATTCTATTTAAATAATAAATGGATCCTAAAATGGTTTTAAGCTACTAAACAGAACCCAGTTCAAAACCTCAGAGTTTGATAATGGTTTGAATTGATTTGAACCTTGTTTGTTTGTTTGAAAAATCAAAACAGAAAATAGAAATAGAAAAGGAAAAAGAAATCAGAAACAGAAAAAAATAGTGCAAAGGACCCAGCCCAACAAGGCCCAGTAACTAGCCCAGTTTCCTCCCCAGAGAAAAACGATTCGCACTCAGAATCTAACTCAGACAGAGGCTGACCAGTGGACCCTCCCCTCGTTTCTTTTCCCACTGACCGGTAGGCCCACTTCCCCCTATTCATCGTCCACACCCGCACGACCCCTTTCCCCTCACCGCGCGGCCGTTTCTGCCGCTGATTTCTCGCGATCAATTCACCATAATGCCTGAGTAATTCCTCGCAGTGACCACGCTCGTTAAATCGCCTCGCCCTCCTCTCTCTTTCCCCCCAAACACCACCTCCCCTCTGCCACCAGGCTGCCTCGAATCGGCTCTGCACCGCCCTCTTCTCCGGCGAGCTCCACCAGCAATTCCGGCCGAACCCTGTCGCCCCTTGACTCCCCGAGCACGCAGGCAAGTTCACCAGACTCTGGAGCACCGCTCTGTGGACTCAGCTCGCCCGCGGGTGACCTGCAACCTCGACTCTGACCATGTCTGAGCGCCACCGACGATAAACCCAACTCCGGTGAGCTCTAGCACTCGACTCCGTGCGCGCCTTGAACAGTGAATCATGCCATTTGATTCGTCTGTGTCTTCTGCATCTCCAGGTGCTCGCCAATCTCTCGCGCGTGCCTCCCAGCATCGGCAACGACGACGACCTGCAGCGCCGCCGTCTGCCATTACTCCGTCAAGCATTCCAGGTGAACACCGACCACCCCGCGCCTCCTAGATCACGCACACAGCATCGCCTTGCTCTAGCGCATCTGAACATGCTCCTGTCTTGCCTTAGGGCGATCTGCAGCGACGACTCCGACCGTCGCCACCGTCTGGCTTAACTCCGACGAGCACTTCTGGTAAGCATCTGTCCACCCCTCTCCCTCTCGTTCAGGCATGCAAGATCTACCCTTCCTCGCGCATCTAACAGACCTTTTATCTCGTCCTCCTGTGCCTCGTAGCCTCGTCCCCACCGTCGACCAGAGCCGCCCGACGCCGCCACCTACTCCGGCGAGCAATCCACATCGGACCAGAGCGCCCCTCATCGAACCATCGGCACGTTGAGCATCACCGTGACCTCCTGAACCCGGTGAGCATCCTCCCCCTCTTCCTCGCTTCCTAGACCACCGGCACCATCCACACCTGACCGCGCCGCCAGTCGCCGCCGCGTCAGCGCCGCCCACTTATGGTCAAGCAGACCTGCACCATAGATCTGGCGCTCACGATTAGTTCACTTAGCGCCGAAGAGGTACGCAATAGGGACCGTACGATCTAACTAGATCCAACGCACCTCGTTTCGGATCCGGCCGAACCGGTACCTGCGAATAACAACGCACCGCGTGTCACCTATTCTGTTTAAAAACAGATTTGAAAACAGATTTGTAAGCAGATTTGAAAACCCTATAACTTCTGATCCACACGTCCAAATTTTGCAAACTTTATGTCGTTGGATTCAGGAGAGCAAGACCTAACCAAGCATGCCCTTAGTTTACCAAATAGTATCTGTTAGTTTGCTTGTTTTTGCAGATTCTTTTATGAGCTTGTTTAGAGTATAAAAATTATTTAAAAATGATTTTAGGGTTAAAACCTTTGCAAAATGGATTGTTGTGACCTTACTGACCCTAGGAACCAACCCATGGTTTGGAAAATGAATTTGGAAAAGTTTAGAATGGATTAATTAGTTTAGTCCATTTCTAGCCAAATAAAACTATTGATTTGTTTATGAAAATGGTTTTGAATGGAAAACTTTGGAGGAAATGTGTTGAACCAAACCTACTAACATTGGGAACCACTTTGTGGATTCAAAAATGAATTTGGTGAAACAAAATAAGGATTCCTTGATTTAAAACCATTTCTAGTCAAATAGAAATGTGGTTTAATTATTAAAAATGGTTTTTGAAGAAAACTTTTTGGGAAATGTTTTGTCTTAAAACCTCTGACCCTAAACACCAAGTTTTGTGATTTTAAAACATATTGGGTGAACCCTATAGGCTAATGCCTTAGTAAAAATATTCTACACCACATAAAATGATACTTTGTTTTGAAAATGGTTTTTGTAGTGAAACCTTTTGCAAATGACTTTGCCACTTTATAAAATGACCATTAGGTGTTTTCAAAAGTTTATGACCCATTAGGAACCACTTTTACAAATAAAACAATCTTTTGCATGCTTGTATGCATTGCTTGTTTTTATTATTTTTATGTGATGAATTGTTTGAATGGTAGATTGAAATATTGTTTGCTTGATTGAATTGTAGTGACTTGAAGTGTGTGAACATTGCAAAGATCAAGGAGTGAACCTATACTCTCTACCAAAAAGGCAAGTGATGCTTCATACTTTGTCCCATTATTTTCACTATGCATTAGTGATATTTCTAAGTAAGACTTGCATGGAATTTTGCTAAGTGTAAACTATGCCATGGGAAATCCTAGTAGATGAAACCTCAGTAGAATTTCCTAAGTTAAGATTCCTACTACTATCATGCTTAGCTTAGCTAGTAGAAAACAAGGGTGGAATATATACTCATGCTATGGAAAAATTTCTAAGTCTGAGGACTTGTGTTTTGTTTAATAAAACAACTAAGTGAATGAATCACCTGGGTGGAAAGGGACTTGCTTGGTGGTTTTTGGTTGAGTGGTTACACAAGGCCCATTTCTATGGTTTACCTTGTGTATCTCACTTGTGGATGGCCACCCAGGAACAAAGAGATTTGAGATGTCAAATGTTGAGAAGCTTCAAGTGCAGCCACTTGGAATTATGGGCTCTGCCTGGATCATATAGGTTGCAAGAACTTAGCCAAATGGACAGTTGGTGGTAGGGGTTTGATAGGTTGGAGCGCGTCCATTCTGGTCTAAGGGAAGGCTTCTGAAAGATCTTGTCTTGGTGAAACCAAGTCTTGTGGGGAAAGTGCACCACCTCTGCAGAGTGTAAAATCTAAGTACTTAGCCATGTCCCTGGCAAAGGACAATTTGAGCATCAAGACATGGAAGCTATCAAGAATCTCCTCATCCCAATTTCTAAGTTAAAAACTTGTGGGTGAACAAGGGTTAAAGGATCACCAATTTCTATTGGGAGATACCTTGGGTGATTTTTGCCAAGCAAAAACTTAGTGTTTTCAAATGTTAAGGAAAATCTATTTTGAGCAATGCAAGCCTCAGCTCCACTTAGCCAAATGCATATAGATGATAGACTCCACTATACTACCATAGTATCACTTGCCAATACAATTCAAATGTATTGACCCTTGTGGCTGTAACTTGTTATGTTGCAGGTTTGTTTGATTTTAGTGAAGTAGGATTACAAGTCTACAACCAACATGTCTGCCTGTGGCACTTTGAAGATGAAGGACCCCATGACTATAGTTATTCCGCTGCAATGTAATGTAATAGCCAAATGAGCTATGAAAGATGTAATAAACTATTTTATTCCTGGTTATAAAGTTGTATTATGACCTTTGTTTCTTGATATTACATCTTAACTGTGGATGCTAGCTATTGATCCAGGGACTAGCATTGTAAACACAGGGGACTCTACCTTATTAAAGGTTGGGAACCCTACACCCGAGCCATCATGGCGCCGCGCGACGGACGGCGACTCCAGCTGGTTTGGCGCTGGCGGGAGTGGCTCCAGCCGTTCTAGCGCCAGCCGGCCTGCCACGGAGGAGCCGACTCCCAAGAGGAGCCAGACCAGCGCCCTTCTCCCGAACCGCCTCGGCCGGAAGAAAGGGCCGCCCCCGGTGGTGCAGGGGTATGTCCTCCTCCAAGCGCTTTTACTATCTTCTGCTCCTTTTGCTTTTTCTTGTCTGTCTTTGGCTCATTTGCCTTTTTCTCTTTTCCTTTCCTTCTGCCGCTTCAGCATGCTGGTCTCTTTTGGGGCCATGAGCCCGGCGCGGGCGCCGACTGGGTCGCCTCCCTACGCGTCGCCCACGCCTGCCTCTGCCCCTCCTTCCTCCGAGGCACCACCCCCGCCACCGCCACTGCCTCGAGCTGAACCGGCTGCACCAGCCGGAGTGGTGGGTCCTCAGCCGGCCACGGTGGTCCAGCCGGAAACAGATGTGGCCACCTTGCAGAGCAGGGACGGCTCTTTCGCGGGGACGCGGAGGGCGGCCACCGGCAAAGAACTCGTGGTTGTCGGCGACGACAACTCCGAGGACGAGCCGGGGGAGGAATGGAGGATGGCGGTGGTTGCGGCGAAGGAGTTTCTGGTCGCCAAAGCCGTGGACGATGACGCCTCCTCCTCCGCCTCGCTGACGGATCTCGCCGCCACCCTCGAGCTAGCGGTGAAGGAGATCTGGCTATTCGAGGCCGCAGCCGGTGGCAACTAGTCCTTGGAGCAGAAGCTTGATGCTGCCAACGGTACCTCTCAGAGTAAGTTTGCTTCATCCGGAGTCATCATTTTTTTGCCGATAGCCAGTTTTGTCGCAGCTATCCTTGTGTGCGCTCAGCGGGAGATCAATCGCCTGAAGAAGGCGAACGACCGGCTGAGCAAGTCCAACTCCACGCCGCGGTTGCAGAATAAGGACTGGCATGCCAAGGTGGACGCTCTGGAGGCCACCATCAAGGAGCGTGATGCCTCGCTCGCCAGCCGGACCGAAGCCTTCAACCTTATCGAGGCCCAGAACAAGGACCAAGAGAAGGAAGTTAAGCGGCTGACAACGAAGGAAAAGGCCCTAGTGGAAGAGCTGATGCAGGTTGGGCACACGGCCAAGGGTAAGTTCACTTTTCTGGCTTCCCTCGTCTTTCAGGATCCGGTAGCCAGATCTGACCTTCTTTTTTCTGACAGCCTTTTATCCCGGCGTAGACCTGCTGGCCTACAACCGGCTACAGGAGAACTGGCCAGGAGAATTGCCGACAGCCCAGGAGGTCGTCGTCCTTTTCAGCGAGGTAGTTGCCAAGCTTCGCCAGGCAGCGCATGCCATCTTCTCCTTCCTATGGCCGGATGCTCCGATCCCGGAGACGATGGCGCAGCTAGCCACGAAGGTGGGGGAGGTGACGGCTACCGTCGACCGGCTGCGAGACTTGGCGGCGTGAGACGGAGCGGAGATGGCCTTGGCCCTCATGCTCTCGTGGTACAAGGACGCCTGTGTCGAGAAGATCGACGGGGGTTTCCGCGCCGGCGCCGACCTTGCTGCCATCCGCCAGGCCCATCCGGAGCTCCGGGCCTCCGCCATCAAGATTGCTGACTACATGGACCCCGACGAGGTGCTCACCGACTCGGAGTCCGTCGAAACTCTGGATGCGGAAGCCTCGCCGCAACCGGCTGGGGGCGATGCTAGAACCGGATCGAACGCCACGCCTCCTCCACCTCCCGAGACTGCCACCAGCCAGGGCGCTCCGCACGGCAAGGGCCCCGCTGCTTAGCCATAACCCTAGGATGCCGAGTGTATTTGTTCATCTTTGTTTGGTTCGAAACTTTGTCCGTCTGTACCGGCTGCTTCTGGCGCCGGGTGAACTCATGGGAGCTTCGTCTCCCCTTTCCGCTTAATGTCAATCTGAACTAATTTGGCTTGCCATGAACTTGTGTTTTTTGCATGTCCTTTCAATCTTTCGCCGATTGACTTTATCCGGCTGACTTCGCTCGGATGAACGTCTTTAGCCGGAGGAACTGCAATTCCAGTGGGGGCGCATCAGCGCACCCACTGGGTGTAGCCCCCGAGATTCGGAGTAGCTGATGCAGCCAGGTACTTCGAATCTTCTTTCTTTCCTTAAGTCTTCTAGCTTCATCCGACTAGACACCTCTTAGTCGGTTACTTTTGCTGGATGAACGCTTGCAGCCGGTGGAACTAACATTCCAGTGGGGGCGCGCCAGCGCACCCACTGGGTGTAGCCCCCGAGATTCAGAGTAGCTGGCGCAGCTAGGTACTTCGAATCTTCTTCTTTCTTCTGCTCTTGCCCTTGCCCTCACCTGTGCTCCAAATATCCGGCTAAACGCCCTTAGCCGGCCGGGAAACTACGAGATTCCACTGGGGGCGCGCGAGCGCACCTAGTGGGTGTAGCCCCTGAGATTCGGAGCGCTTGATGAAGGCAAGGACTTCGAATCTTCTTCTTCTTTTCTTCCTGGATTCCGACTCGAAATAGTCATACAAAGCATACACGTATACATACATTCTCACCCGTTAATAGGTTAGTCTGCTAAACTGTAGCCGGAAGGCGGATTTGTTTTTTGAAAACTAGCTTTTGCCTTTCTGGACACTTAGTCATTTTCCCGTGTGCTCTGCTGTTTTCGTTGTGTCCTTACCGGGCAGCCGGGTTGCGGTCTGCAGCCGGAATCGAAGGGAGCTAACAGTACATTGCGCACGGTACTAACGGCTTAGCAGCCGGATTGTCTTAAGCTAGTTGCGAGGCCGGGATGCCCGATCTGTCGCATCTCCTCCCTGTTTTTCATGTGGGATGCCTCAGGCTTTTGCTCTTGCTAGCCGGACAGCCGGGTTGCGGTCTGTAGCTGAGACGAAGAGTGGGCCTCTGACATCGTCGCACATTACTCAGTCGGTTTTTCAATTTTAGCAGGTCGGGCCAGCCAGCAAGCCCCCGGGTAAGGGTTGCCGGAGCCGGAAAATCTGAACCGGAAAATAGATACATACACATTTCTAGCAAGCAGCCCCCGAGCATCTCGTGGGGTCCGCATTTTCATTCATAGGGTTTGCGGGATACATACACTGTCTAGTGACTAGGTGTAAAACGGGCACAGCAAGGCCGCGTTCCAGGGATGCTCGGTCTCCTCGTCCGACTTGTCCATCTTGTTCCTGCGCGGCTGCTACGCATCGATGAGGTAGAAGGAGTTGTTGGGCAGCGCCTGGCTGATGATGAAGGGACCCTCCTAGGGTGGCGATAGCTTGTGCATGCCCTTCGTGTCCTGCAACAGCCGGAGGACCAGGTCGCCTTTGCGGAACGCAACAGGGCAGATCCGGCCTGAATGGTAGTGGCGTAGGCGTTGCTGGTACAAGGCTGATCTGGACAATGCCAGTTCACGGCCTGATGATCCACAAGTATAGGGGGTGTATCGCAGTATTTTCGAGGGAAGTGAAACCCAATTTATTGATTTGACACAAGGGGAGCCAAAGAATATTTATAAGCCTTAACAACTGAGTTGTCAATTCAGCTGCACCTGGAAACAATCTTGCTCACAACACTTTATCAATAGCAATAGTTTTGTAGTAGGAATAGCAAAGTAGCAGCAGTAGTAAAGTAAAGACAGCAGTAACAATAGCAGTAAACAGTAGGATTCGAGTGTGGTAGGCATAGGGATGGATGGACCGGCGTTGCATGGACAAGACAATTCACATAGCAATCAGAACATAGGGCAATTGCAGATAAATAAGATAAAGCATCCAAGTACTAGATAATCCTAGGCATGTGTTCCATATATAGTCATACGTGCTCGCAATGAGAACTTGCACAACATCTTTTGTCCTCCCAGCCCGTTTGCAGCGAGGCCTCAAGGGAACTACTGGCAATTAAGGTGATCCTTTTAATAGAGCACCGAAGCAAAGCATTAACACTCCGTGAACACATGTGATCCTCACATCAAAGCCATTCCCTCCGGTTATCCGATTTCTGTCACTTCGGGGCCATTGGTTTCGGACAACAACGTGTGTATAGAACTTGCAGATAAGACCAAAAACAATACTATCATAATGAATCAATAACATGTTCAGATCTGAAATCATGGCACTCGGGCCCTAGTGACAAGCATTAAGCATAACAAGTCGCAACAAAGTCATAAAGCACTAATAAAAGATACTAGGCACCATGCCCTAACAATCCGATGCCATTACATGAACGATCTCATCCAATCCCTACCATCCCCATAGCCTTCAGCGGGGGATTAGTCACTCATAGATGGGGGAAACATGGATGGTCGATGGAGAAGCGATGGTGATGATGATGGCGATGATCTCCTCCAATTCCCCGTCCCGGCAGGGTGCCAGAACGGAGTTTCTGGTGCTGATTCGTCGAATCTGGTGGTGGCGGCGGAGCGGAACTCCTTATAGAAAAACGTCGAACCCCTCGGAGTTTTTAGGTCAGAAGGATTCTTATAGGCGAAGAGGGAGACCGAGAGGGTGCCTCGGGCGGCCAGACCATGCCCTGGCGCGGCCAGGCCCAGCTCGCGCCTGGGGGTGTGGCCAGCCTCTGGCCCTCCTCCGTCTCGTATTCTGGCTCCATGAGTCTTCCGGAAAAATAGGCACTTTGGCTTTTGTCCTGTCCAATTCTGAGAATATTCATTTTCTGACTTTCCTGGAACCAAAAACAGCAAAAAACAGGCAGCTGGCATTGTGGCTCTTGTTAATATGTTAGTCCAAGGAATCATATGAAAAGTACTCCAAAGTGTGGATAAAACACAAGAAAGGATATAAAACCAAGCATGGAACATCAAAAATTATAGATACATTTGCAATGTATCATTGGCCTCCTCAAGGAGGTCCACACCGTCTTCCCGTGCCTCCTGGTTGGCTTTTTCATCGTAGAGGAGCTTGCGTGGAGAGTCGAACTCAATGTCAGTGGAGAGGACGGCTTCCGACCCATAGACCAGGAAGAACAGGGTGTATCCGGTTGATCTATTCGGCGTGGTGCGGAGGCTCCATAGCACAGCCGGAAGCTCCTTGATCCAGCATCCGGGCGACCGCTCCAAAGGCTCGATGAGGCGTGGTTTGATGCCGGCTAGCACTAAGCCGTTTGCCCTTTTGACTTGCCCGTTGGACTGCGGGTGCGCGATGGAAGCAAGGTCCAGCCGGATGCCCTTGTTGCTGCAGAACCGGGCGAATGCCCCCTTGGCGAAGTTCGTGCCGTTGTCGGTGATGATGCTGTTGGGATAGCCGAACCGGTTGATGATGTCGGTGAAGAAGGTGACGATTGTCGCCCCGTCCAACTTCTGGATGGGCTTGGCCTCGATTCACTTTGTAAATTTGTCCACCGCCACCAGTAGGTGGGTCATGCCTACGCGCGCCCTCTTGAAGGGACCGACCATGTCGAGGCCCCAAACAACGAAGGGCCAGGTGATCGGTATGGTCTTGAGCACTGAAGCCAGCATATGCCTGAGCTGCCCGAAACGTTGGCACCCATTGCACGCGCGGACTAGCAGTTCAGCGTCCTCGAGGGCTGTGGGCCCATAGAAGCCATGGCGAAACACCTTGGCGACTATCGCCCTTGACGAAGCGTGGTGCCCGCACTCGCCCTGGTGGATGTCCTTGAGCAGCCGGTAGGCTGTGTCCACGTCGACACACCTTTGGAAGATGCCGGATACGCTGCACTTGTACAATTCTTTGTTGATGATGGTGTACATGTGCGCACGGTGCCGGATTTGCCTGGCCTCCACCTCGTCATCCGGAAGTTCCCTGTTGGTGATGTAGTTCATGAAGGGTTGTGCCCAGGATGGTATCTCCTGGATGACGAGGATGCTTCCGGTCTCCGGTTGATGGTCGTCGGGGGGTCGTCCGGGTGAGGTACCCGGGATGGCAGCCCCCGAGCTGTTTGACGAGTCGGCAGCCCCCGGGTCTTGCGAACCGGAGGGTACCGACTTGCTGGAGTTGGTGCAGACCTTCTTCTTTGGAGGTTCTGTCGACTCTGCATCTGCCGTGCCGTCAACCTGGGCACTCCCTGCCCATATGATGGAATCTAACTCGGGGGACGGGTTGATGGAGGGCTTGCGCAGGTGCTCCAAGGAGACCCCGGGTGGGATCGCGTGCCTGGTGGATCCGATTCGTGCGAGCGAATCGGCTGCCTCGTTGTTGGCGTGAGGGACGTGATGGAATTCACATCCGTCGAAGCAAGCGCTGAGCTTCTGTATGTGGAACCGGTAGAGAGCCATGTTTGCATCACGGCGTCCCACTCTCCGGATACCTGCTGCACCACCAGATCCGAATCGCCGAAGCAAAGGATCCGGTTGACACCAATCTCTCTGGCTAGCCGGAGGCCGTGCGCCAGTGCCTTGTATTCGGATATGTTGTTAGAGGCCTTGAAGTGGATCTTCAGGACGTACTCCAGCCGGTCTCCCTTGGGCGAGGTGAGCACGATGCCGGCTCCCAAGCCCCCGAGCATCTTCGACCTGTCGAAGTGCATCCTCCAGTGGTCCAAATCCAGAACCGGTGGGAGGTATTGGGTTTTGGCCTAGTCGACAAGGAAGTCCACCAGCGCCTGCAACTTGATCATGAGTCGGGGCTCGTACTGGATGCAGTAGGCGGCGAGCTCGATGGCCCATTTGGCGACTCAGCCTGTGGCGTCCTTGTTGCCGATGATTTATGAAAGGGGTGCAGTGCACACGACCTTAATAGGATGCTCCTGGAAGTAGTGCTTGAGCTTCTTGCATGCCAGATACACGCCATAACACATCTTCTGGTAGTGGGGGCAGTTCTGCTTGGAGAGGGAGAGAACCTCGCTGAGATAGTAGACGAGCCGCTGAACCGGCTGAGCCTTGCCTTCCTCGGGGTGCTCCACCACCAGGACGATGCTGACGACCCGGCTGGTGGCTGCTATATAAAGCAACATCGGCTCCTTGCTAGCTGGCGTGGCTAGAACCAGCGCTGTGGATAGTATGCTCTTGAGGTCATGAAAGGCGGCGTCGGCTTGCGAGGTCCAGGAGAACTTGTTCATCTTCTTCATCAGCTGGTACAACGGGAGTGCCTTCTCCCCCAACCGGCTGACGAAATGGCTAAGGGAGGCTAGGCATCCGGTGAACTTCTAGACTCCAAGCAGGCTCCTGGGTGGTTGCATCCTCTCGATGGTCGCGATCTTTTCCGGATTCGCCTCGATCCCTCGTTGTGATACGAGGAAACCGAGTAGTTGGCCGGATGGGACTCCGAAGACGCATTTCTCTAGGTTTAGCTTCATCTGGTATTGCCGGAGGTTGCCAAATGTCTCTCCCAGGTCTTCGAGGAGGGTGTGCTTCTCCTTGGTCTTGATGACCACATCGTCCATGTAAGCGTGCACATTTCGGCCGATCTGCGAGTGCAAGCACTTCTGCATGCAGCGCTGATAGGTAGCGCCTGCATTCTTCAGACCGAAAGGCATGGTTACATAGCAGAAAGCCCATACGGGGTGATGAACGATGTTTTTATCTGGTCAGCCGGGTTTAGCCGGATCTTATTGTAACCGGAATATCAATCTAAAAAAGAAAACAAGTCGCAGCCGGCCGTGGAAACGATGACTTGATCGATACGGAGCAATGTGAATGGATCTTTTGGGCACGCCTTGTTCAGGCTGGTGTAGTCGATACACATGCGCCAGGTCTTGTTCTTCTTCAACACCAGGACTGGGTTCGTCAGCCAGTCCGGGTGGTACACTTCCATGATAAACCCGGCTGCAAGCAGCCGGGTGATCTCATCACCGATAATCTTCCTCTTCTCCTCTGCGAACCGGCGCAAAGGTTGCTTTACCGGCTTGGCATCCGGCCGCACATGAAGTGAGTGCTCGGCGAACTCCCTCGGTGTCGTGGTGGTATCACGGCATATGCCATGGGTAGGCTAAAGTTGGGGCCGATGGACGTGGAGGAATCCGGGGAGGGATGATGCGGTGAAGACCGCACTCATATGAACAAAGAGACATACAATGTATATTGGATTGAAGCTCTTAGGTGGAGATAACACCTCATTCTCTACATCTAATCTCTTATAATCTGGCCATACTTGTGGCTACAATCATGCTCCTTGAGCTGTATCTCCTATGCCTCTATCTAGATCTCTCTATGAGAGTGGAGGAGGAAGAAGAAGGAGAGCTCTTATTGAGCTGAGAGGGGAGGAGCCCTTCGGGGCCTCTCCTAGAACGATCCCCCTGGTGCTCCTTATAAAGGGGAGCCCAGGGGACAAGGCTTGTACTACACGCTTAGCATCTAGATGGCATATTCCGGGCATCTTCCAGAGATGCTGAGCATATGCCTTGGCATCTTTGGAGATGCCAGGCATATTCCATACGCCCATGTGCCAGTCTGAGCCACGGGCGTCCCAAGACTGACACGATACTTGTTGGTCTTGCCTCGGATTGATCCTATATCGTTGTTGACTTGCATGTAGCTTCCTCGGATGAATAAAGAGTGATCTGGGGCGATATACCTCGGCCTAGATGCCCTGTACAAAGTGAAGATTCGGCCTCCTTCCTAATTAACTCGGCCTGGGCCAAAAGAGGCCCAGCCGAGTTACTTTATCCTTCTGCCGAGCCAACTGGGACGAGCAGGCCGGGTCAAATGCTTCATTCGGCCCAGGCGGGTCTCCCTTCTTGGCCCAGGGCAGTTGATCCGAGGGTGCCAGCCCGCGGTGGGCCGAACCATCCAAGGTCGGCCCGACCGGGAGACTTGGCGGGGCGAAGTGGCGACGCTGCTCGCAGTGGGCCGGATTGGTCCTCAGCCGTCCCACCCGGGGCTCCTCGTTGGTTCGTCGCGAGGCAGTGGAGACGAGGCGCGGGAGCGAGGTTTTGGCGGGAGCGGGAGGAGACGGTTCGGCGCTGGCGGGATTCGGCGGGAGAGGTGGCGCTGGCGGGATTCGGCGGGAGAGGTGGCGCTGGCGGGATGACCAGATGGGCCGGCTGGTGCAATTCGGCCCAGCCGGGCTCTGAATGATTCGGCTCGTGATGAACAAATCCAGTCTTAGCAAATTCTAGATGGGGCCGAATTGGGCATGGTTCGTCCTATTTAGTCTTTTATTCGTTTTCCTTTTAAGTTGTCCTCTTTACTTCTCATATCTTTGATATAATTTCTTCATACCTTCATATTCTTTTGTGGGTTCATTGTTGTTCATAGGTCTCCTTATACACCAACTCTGGGGTACCCGGGGGTACACCCCCGACATTAGTCCCCGAGGCTATGTGGGACTCGTAGAGTCGTGCATAGGCTTCATATTAAATATTCCCAGAGTTGTTTTATGACATACAACTTCCTTGTCATATTTTTTTTTGGTCGCATAATCCTTTTGGCCAAGTTTGTGACTTTGTCCTTCTTGGGCACTGCTCATAACCTTTCTGGGCAAGTTTTTCGACTTCAGGCCTTCTTTGGTTCTGGTCATAACCCCTTTGGGTAAGTTTCTGGACTTTTGGCCATCATGGGCACTGGTCATAACCCCTTTGGGTAAGTTTCTGGACCTCTGGCCATCATGGGCACTGGTCATAACCCCTATTGAGTAATTTTCTGGACTTCTGGCCTTTATGGGCACTGGTCATAACCCCTTTTGGTAAATTTCTGGACCTCTGGCCATCATGGGCACTGGTCTTTTAACCTCTTTGGGTAAGTAATGAATACTGGCCTTATTGGGCACTACTCTTTTAACCTCATTAGGTAAGTTATGAGTTCTTGCCTTCTTTGGCATTGCTCTTTTAACCTCATTGGGTAAGCTACGAGTTCCTGCCTTCTTGGGCATTGCTCTTTTAACCTCATTGGGTAAGTTTATGAGCTCTTGCCTTCTTGGGCATTGCTTTTTTAGCCTCATTGGGTAAGTTACGAGTTCTGGCCTTCTTGGGCACTGCTCTTTTAACCTCATTGGGTAAGATATGAGCTCTTGCCTTCTTTGGCATTGATCTTTTAACCCCATTGGGTAAGATATGAGCTCTTGCCTTCTTTGGCATTGCTCTTTTAACCTCATTGGGTAAGATATGAGCTCTTGCCTTCTTTGGCATTGCTCTTTTAACCCCATTGGGTAAGATATGAGCTCTTGCCTTCTTTGGCATTGCTCTTTTAACCCCATTGGGTAAGATATGAGCTCTTGCCTTCTTTGGCATTGCTCTTTTAACCCCATTGGGTAAGTTGTGATCCGAGTCATCTGTTTCCAAATTCGAGTTATTTTACTCAAAATTGACTTATGTCTTAAGTCTGAGTCATCACGCTCCAATCCGAGTTATATGATTCAAATCTGAGTTAACTCAACTCAAATCCGAGTTACTTTACTCAAAATTGACTTTATGTCTTAGGGATGAGTCATCTGGCTCCAATCCGAGTTATATGATTCAAATCCGAGTTAACTCAACTCAAATCCGAGTTACTTTACTCAAAATTGACTTTATGTCTTAAGGATGAGTCATCTGGCTCCAATCCGAGTTATATGATTCAAATCCGAGTTAACTCAACTCAAATCCGAGTTACTTTACTCAAAATTGACTTTATGTCTTAAGGATGAGTCATCTGGCTCTAATCTGAGTTATATGATTCAAATCCGAGTTAACTCAACTCAAATCCGAGTTACTTTACTCAAAATTGACTTTATGTCTTAAGGATGAGTCATCTGGCTCCAATCCGAGTTATATGATTCAAATCCGAGTTAACTCAACTCAAATCCGAGTTACTTTACTCAAAATTTACTTTATGTCTTAAGGATGAGTCATCTGGCTCCAATCCGAGTTATATGATTCAAATCGTAGTTAACTCAACTCAAATCCGAGTCACTTTACTCAAAATTGACTTTATGTCTTAAGGATGAGTCATCTGGCTCCAATCCGAGTTATATGATTCAAATCCGAGTTAACTCAACTCAAATCCGAGTTACTTTACTCAAAATTGACCTTATGTCTTAAGGATGAGTCATCTGGCTCCAATCCGAGTTATATGATTCAAATCCGAGTTAACTCAACTCAAATCCAAGTTACTTTACTCAAAATTGACTTTATGTCTTAAGGATGAGTCATCTGGCTCCAATCCGAGTTATATGATTCAAATCCGAGTTAACTCAACTCAAATCCGAGTTACTTTACTCAAAATTGACTTTATGTCTTAAGGATGAGTCATCTGGCTCCAATCCGAGTTATATGATTCAAATCCGAGTTAACTCAACTCAAATCCGAGTTACTTTATTCAAAATTGACTTTATGTCTTAAGGATGAGTCATCTGGCTCCAATCCGAGTTATATGATTCAAATCCGAGTTAACTCAACTCAAATCCGAGTTACTTTACTCAAAATTGACTTTATGTCTTAAGGATGAGTCATCTGGCTCCAATCCGAGTTATATGATTCAAATCCGAGTTAACTCAACTCAAATCCGAGTTACTTGTTTGCCATGATATAGCTTGATTTGGCGTGATGAGGATAATTTGCCTTTGATATGGATCCGAGACATAGATCCTAGATTAAGCTTTGGGATATGATAATAGGGTTAACTGCTGAGAGATCTGATTCGAGATGTAGATATGAGATATAGATTCGAGATATGATAAGATGGCCAATAGTCGTCCGAGATATGGGGAACCTGGCAAGATGGTGAAATATCAATCCAAGTCATAACATAACCTGGCAATCTGGGGAACTGAATAAAGCTTCGGCATGAATCAGAGATATGTTTAGTACGCTGAGTCTGAATACCAATCCGAATTATAATATACCCTGTCAAGCTGAATCAAATGTTAGTCCGAATCAGAGACAATCTACTGAGTTGAGTTAAAGGTTAATTCGAAGCATAAACAAATTGATTCAAACTATATCCGAATCATCAATAAGCTGGCCTGCAAGCTGAGTTAGAGGACAATCCAAAACATACATAAACTGACTCAAAATTTATCCGACTCATAAGTAAGTTGACTCAAATTCTACTTGGATCACAAATAAGCTGACTCAACTTCTGTCCGGGTTATAAACAAGCTGGCTGGGGGAGCTGAATCACAGGATAACCCAAAGCATAAACTAACTGATTCTAAATCTATATGGATCACAAATGAGATGATTCAACTTATGGCCGAGTTATAAATAAGCTGGCTGGAGTACAGATCTAAATCAACATAATGCTTTTTTAATCTAAAGTGACTCTACGAATAAGTCGACTAGTCCCCGGGTTGAGTTATCTTCTCCCTGGGATGAAGGATTGAGTGTAGGTGGCTGAGTTACTTGGCACTTACAGCATACTTGGAGAAGTGTTTGGGTGAGTTTTGCTAGGTCATTCCTGGCCTGCTGAGGTACTTGGTACTTACAGTAAGCTTGGAGTAGTACTTGAGTTCTTCTTGCTGAGTCCTACCAGCTTTGATGAGTTAGACTTGGAGTGCCTCTGTGCTTACCTCTCTGCTCTCTGTTTGCTTGGAGGAACTGAAAAAGCTTTATGAGGAAGAGGTTGATGAAGATGCTCCCGCCCGGATGGAAACCCAACCAACGCCACTAGAGACCCCACGGTGGGCGCCAAATGTCGTGGTGGTATCACGGCATATGCCATGGGTAGGCTAAAGTTGGGGCCGATGGACGTGGAGGAATCTGGGGAGGGATGATGCGGTGAAGACCGCACTCATATGAACAAAGAGACATACAATGTATATTGGATTGAAGCTCTCAGGTGGAGATAACACCTCATTCTCTACATCTAATCTCTTATAATCTGGCCATACTTGTGGCTACAATCATGCTCCTTGAGCTGTATCTCCTATGCCTCTATCTAGATCTCTCTATGAGAGTGGAGGAGGAAGAAGAAGGAGAGCTCTTATTGAGCTGAGAGGGGAGGAGCCCTTCGGGGCCTCTCCTAGAACGATCCCCCTGGTGCTCCTTATAAAGGGGAGCCCAGGGGACAAGGCTTGTACTACACGCTTAGCATCTAGATGGCATATTCCGGGCATCTTCCAGAGATGCTGAGCATATGCCTTGGCATATTTGGAGATGCCAGGCATATTCCATACGCCCATGTGCCAGTCTGAGCCACGGGCGTCCCAAGACTGACACGATACTTGTTGGTCTTGCCTCGGATTGATCCTATATCGTTGTTGACTTGCATGTAGCTTCCTCGGATGAATAAAGAGTGATCTGGGGCGATATACCTCGGCCCAGATGCCCTGTACGAAGTGAAGATTCGGCCTCCTTCCTAATTAACTCGGCCTGGGCCAAAAGAGGCCCAGCCGAGTTACTTTATCCTTCTGCCGAGCCAACTGGGACGAGCAGGCCAGGTCAAATGCTTCATTCGGCCCAGGCGGGTCTCCCTTCTTGGCCCAGGGCAGTTGATCCGAGGGTGCCAGCCCGCGGTGGGCCGAACCATCCAAGGTCGGCCCGGCCGGGAGACTTGGCGGGGCGAAGTGGCGACGCTGCTTGCGGTGGGCCGGATTGGTCCTCAGCCGGCCCACCCGGGGCTCCTCGTTGGTTCATCGCGAGGCGGTGGAGACGAGCCGCGGGAGCGAGGTTTTGGCGGGAGCGGGAGGAGACGGTTCGGCGCTGGCGGGATTCGGCGGGAGAGGTGGCGCTGGCGGGATGACCAGATGGGCCGGCTGGTGCAATTCGGCCCGTGATGAACAAATCCAGTCTTAGCAAATTCTGGATGGGGCCGAATTGGGCATGGTTCGGCCTATTTAGTCTTTTATTCGTTTTCCTTTTAAGTTGTCCTCTTTACTTCTCATATCTTTGATATAATTTCTTCATACCTTCATATTCTTTTGTGGGTTCATTGTTGTTCATAGGTCTCCTTATACACCAACTCTGGGGTACCCGGGGGTACACCCCCGACACTCGGTACACCCGGCATGTCCTTGGGTAACCATGCAAAGATGTCCCAATTCTCACGGAGGAAGTCGACGAGCGCGCCTTCCTATTTGATGTCCAAGTTGGAACCAATGGTGACGAACTTGGTCGGGTTGGAGGGGTCGAGCAGGATCCTCTTCGTCTCTTTTGCCGGCTAGAAAGCTCCTTCTCCAGCCGGCTTGCTGCTAGCTGACATATCTTGCTGGGCCATGGCCACGTTGCGCATGATCACGCGCTTCTCTTCGGCTATGATGAGGGCCTCTGCCAGTTTGGAACCGGCTGAGGCGCACTCCATCGACCGCCTGAAGCAGCTGGCGATGGTGATCACGCCGTTGGGTCCCGACATTTTTGCCTTGAGGTATGCGTAGTGGGGACGGCCATGAATTTAGCGAGGGTGGGGTGCCCGAGGAGAGCGTGGTAGGAGCTCGTCAGGTTTACCACCTCGAACCAAATCGGCACGCGACGGAAATTTTCCTCAGTCCTGAAGATGACGTCTAGCTGGATTTTACCCAGTGGGGTGCAAGCCGGTTCGGGAAATGCACCATGGAACATTGTGTTAGTCGGGCGCAGGTCGCATTCGCGAAGGCCCAGCTTCTCCAGCAAAGACCGGTAGAGTAGGTTGAGGTTGTTGCCTCCGTCGATGAGGACGCGCGAGAAACAACAGTCGCGCTCGTTGGAGACGACGAGGGGGTCGAGTACCATGGCGTAGCCCCCGGGAGTCGGCAGCTGCTCCGACTGGTCTTCTCGGCTCCAGGTGATGGGGGGTTCCGACCAGTTCAGGTACTGGGGGACCGGAGAGACGATGGCGTTGACCTCCTTGGAGCGTCGCCTATGGCTGTGCTTGTCATCCCGCTCCGTCTCAAAGATGTGATAGGCGGCGTGCGGCTGGGGGTAACTGTTGTTGTTGTTACCGCCGTTGCCGCCGTTACCATCATTGTCGGCTCCCCTAGCCGGTGGTGGTGGTCCACCAGGAGCGGGCAGGGTAAGACGTTGCTGGCTGCCCTGGTCTTTTAGCTGGCGGGTCCAGCTGTAGTTCCGGGTGGTGTGCGTAGCCGGTTTGAAGGGACTCTTATGCCACTTGCAGGAGCCGTCAAACATTTGGTCGAAGGTGAGCCACGGCTTCTGCCTTCTTGCATCATTAGCATGTGCGTCGGGCGCACCCTCCACAGCATTGACCTGCCGCGCGTGGTAGCGGGGCTTCTGCTGTCCGGCCTGGCGGTCCCCATGGAACCGGTTGTCGTTGCCATGGCGCCTGGAGGATCCGGCTTCTCTAGCCGGATTGATCGGACGATCGCGAGCTGGCTCCATAGGAGTCGGACGCCCGTTAGCACTTACTCGGAGGGGCTTATTCATGGCGGCATCCGCCATGGCATACTGGTCCGCTACCGTCAGGAGCTCCGCCATGGTTTTCGGCTCGTCACACAGTAGCCGGTGACGAAGCATGGTGCCTTCTCGGCATCCCTCGATGAAGAAGCCGATGGCCTGGCTCTCCAAGATGCCCTTGCAAGTGTTGCGCAGCTCCGTCCACTTGGCGAGGTACTCGCGGTCGGTCTCGCTGTCGCCCTGGACGCACAAAGCCAGGTCACATGGGCGTCCCGGACGCTTGTACGTGCCATTGAAGTTGCGGACGAACACTTTCTCGAAGTCTGGCCAGGCGTTGATGCTGTTGGGTGCGAGGCTATTGAGCCATGTCCTCGCCGACCCGGTTAGCATGAGGGGGGCGTAGCGCACAGCTGTGCGCTTATTCCCATGGGTGATGCCGACTGCCGTAGCATAGTCGGTCAACCAATCTTCCGGCTTCATACTGCTATCGTACTTGGGGATGTCCTTGGGCAGGGTGAACTTATCCGGAAACGGCTCGTTCTGGATGCAGGGTCCAAAACAAACCGGTCCGGTGGAGTCTTCTTCCTCCGTGACGCGTGCTTGAGCGAGGAGCTCGATGCCGTCATGGCATCCGGACGATCTGGGTTGGGCGCTCCCACCCGGCCAGAGAGACGGGATTCAGCGGGTCTTGGTTCTCCGGTTGGTGGAGGGGGAGGCGGTGGGTTGCTGTTCACCGTTTGCTCTGGGCGCGGCTGGGCCTTGCTGCCCAAACCGCGACGCTTGCTGCGAGCCTTAGCCGGCTGAGGGGAGGACGCCTATTGGGTGTCGCGAGGCACGCCCTTGATGTTGACGGGTGGCTTGCTCCCCTTGGAGTAGCTGGGGTCCTTCTGCATCTGCCGGTTGGCGTCGGCCTGCTCGTCCGCGATCTGGAGGAGCTCCTGCACCCGAGCGTGCTAGCGGGCTTGCTCCTCGCCCTCTAGGTTGGGCAGTTCGTCTGTTGCGGCTCGCACCGCGTGCAGATTCTTGATGGGTGTGCTGTAGGTGGGCCGGATGGGGGTGGGCGCAGGATCCAGTTCCCCATCCGTTTCGATCCTTCTACCTAGCTCACTGCCCCGGCGTCGCACCTGGTCGTGCCGTCTCGGCTCCGCGGTAGCCGGAGTGAAGCCGTGCGCGCGGTCGTACTCGCGCCGGGTGATCTCGAGTTGCTTGCGGGTCGCCGCCAGCTCCATGGCCTCCTGGAGGAGAAACTGTCTCTCCATGGCGAAGTTGGCTTCCGCCTCCTCCAGGTTATCCCTGAGGTTAACCGGTGTGAGGAGCCGATCAATGGCCTCCTCCACCAGGTTCCGAGTCTGCGGTGGCGCGGAGGTTCCGCTCTCGTCCGTGCCCTGATCCCACGGCTGGCGGGGGTGAGAACTGGAGCCGGCCATCATGACCTCGACGCCGCATGAAGCGACAGAGGCGCTGCTACGCAAATGCGGTAGCTCTGCGACAGAGACGATCTCCCAACAGAAACGCTCCGGAATGGTGGTGACGTAGACTGGGAGGTCGCCGAAAAGCAGGATGGAGCCGTTCGCCGGGAAGGTGGTTCCGGCGAAGCAGGAAGCGTTGTTGATGACGCAGTCGAATTTGCCGAGCGTGAGCACCAGGCCGGAGGCCACACGCTCACCGGCTGAAGTGCAGGGTCCCGTGCGGAACGTGACTCCAGTCGAAGCCATCTGCCCCACAGTGGGTGCCAATTGTCGTTGTATTGGGAACGGCAGTACCTAAGCAGGTTAGATAGAGGTGTGGGGACTAGCAGGGAAGCTATTGACGGTGTCCGCATGCGGGATTGGATACAAGCGAGCGTAGCTGGACACAGGAAGTACCCAGGTTCGGAGCCCTCGAGGTAAGGTAAAACTCCTACTCCTGTCGATCTGACTATGAGTGATATACGGACTACAAGTGCTCCTCGAGCTATATTCTCTAGCTACTGCCTTAAATGCACACAGACCGACCCTTTCTACTGAGGCCTTGCCTCTCCTTATATAGGCAGAGAGGCAACAATCTCACTAGCCAGTCCGGCTGGCGGGCCCTACAGGTGGGTCCCAGCCGGCTTGTCATCTACAGTATCCGGTACAACTGTGCCCATTAGAGTACGAGCGGTATGGTCATCATGGGCACAGTGAACACCGTGCGAGCCTATCATCAGCATCGGGCCACTGTTCCCGCGTCACCCCGCGAAGTCTTCGATATGGCCGAGTAGTTGCCAGTCTTGTCGTTGTACCAGGGCGTACCGTGCACTGTGATGCACGTCGCCCTGTCCTCCTGATTGGTTCCGGCTATGCTGCTGTAGCCGGCTGCTTCTCGCCGCTTCGGCTACCTCGCGGTAGCCGGCTTGACATGCCTTGTCCGGCTGCGCTTAGCCAGCCGGACGCGATCTGACTACCATATTTCTTGTCCGGTTGGGGTATCCGGAGGTCATCCCCCCGACAAGTGTCATTGAATGTGTATTATTTTCAAAAACCACATATAGATCCACCAGTGTCATTACATGTGTGTTCTTTTCCTAAAACACATATGGATCCACCAGAGTCATTGCATGTGTGTTCTTTTCACAAACCACATATGGATCCACCAGAGTCATTGCATGTTTGTTCTTTTCATAAACCACATGGATCCACCAGTTTCATTGAATTTGTGTTCTTTTCACAAACCACATATGGATCCACCAGTGTCATTCCATGTGTGTTCTTTTCACATACCACATATGGATCCACTAGTGTCATTGCATGTGTGTTCGTTTCATTAACCACATATGGATCCCCTAGTGTCATTGCATATGTGTACTTTTCATTAACCACTACTAGAGTCATTTCATGTGTGTTCTTTTCAGAAACCACATATGGATCCACCAGAGTCATTGCATGTTTATTCTTTTCATAAACCACATGAGCATGTGTGTTCTTTTCACAAACCACATATGGATCCACCAGTGTCATTGAATGTGTGTTCTTTTCCTAAAACACATATGGATTCACCAGTATCATTGCATGTGTGTTATTTTTATGAACCACAACGAGAGTCATCGAATGTGTGTTCTTTTCACAAACCACATATGGATCCACCAGTGTCATTGCATGTCTCTTCTTTTCATAAACCACATGAATCCACCAGTGTCATTGTATGTGTGTTCTTTTCACAAACCACATATGGATCCACCAGTGTCATTGCATGTGTGTTATTTTCATTAACCACATATGGATCCCCTAGTGTCATTGCATGTGTGTTCTTTTTATTAACCACACCTAGAGTCATTGCATGTGTGTTATTTTCACAAACCACATATGGATCCACCAGAGTCATTGCATGTATGTTCTTTTCATAAACCACCTATGGATCCACTAGAGTCATTGCATGTCTGTTCTTTTCATAAACCACATATGGATCCACTAGAGTTCATTGCATGTGTGTTCTTTTCCTAAACCACATATGGATCCACCATAGTCATTGCATGTGTGTTCTTTTCACAAACCACATATGGATGCACTAGAGAATTTGCATGTGTGTTCTTTTCACAAACCACACATGGATCCACCATTGTCATTGGATGTGTGTTCTTTTCACAAACCACATATATATCCACCAGTGTCATTGCATGTGTGTTGTTTTCAGTAACCACATATGCATCCCCTAGTGTCATTGCATGTGTGTTCTTTTCATAAACCACATATGGATCCACCAGAGTCATTGCATGTATGTTGTTTTCATAAACCACATATGAATCCACCAGAGTCATTGCATGTCTATTCTTTTCATAAAACACATGGATCCACTAGAGTAATTGCATGTGTGTTCTTTTCATCAACCACATGGATCCACTAGTGTCATTGCATGTGTGTTCTTTTCATAGACCACAACTAGAGTCACTGGATGTGTGTTATTGTCATAAACCACATGGATCCACTAGAGTCATTGGATGTGTGTTATTGTCATAAACAATATGGATCCACAAGAGTTCATTGCATGTGTGTTCTTTTCATAAACCACATATGGTTCCACTATAGTTCATTGCATGTGTGTTCTTTTCCTAAACCACCTATGTATCCATAACTAGAGTCATTGGATGTGTGTTCTTTTCATAAACAACAACTAGAGTCATTGCATGTGTGTTCTTTTCATAAACAACATATGGATCCACCAGAGTCATTGCATGTGTGTTCTTTTCACAAACCACAGCTAGAGTCATTCCATATTTGTTCTTTTTATAAACCACATATGGATCCACCAGAGTCATTGCATGTGCGTTCTTTTCACAAACCACACATGGATCCACCAGTGTCATCGAATGTGTGTTCTTTTCACAAACCACATATGGATCCACCAGTGTCATTGCATGTGTGTTGTTTTCATTAACAACATATGGATCCCCTAGTGTCGTTGCATGTGTGTTCTTTTCATAAACCACATACGGATCCCCTATTGTCATTGCATGTGTGTTCTTTTCATTAACCACATACGGATCCCCTAGTGTCATTGCATGTGTGTTGTTTTTATTAATCACACCTAGAGTCATTGCATGTGTGTTATTTTCACAAACCACATATGGATCCACCAGAGTCATTGCATGTCTGTTCTTTTCATTAACCACCTATGGATCCACCAGAATCATTGCATGTCTGTTCTTTTCATAAACCACATATGGATCCACTAGAGTTCATTGCATGTGTGTTCTTTTCCTAAACCACATATGGATCCACCAGAGTCACTGCATGTGTTTTCTTTTCACAAACCACATATGGATCCACTCGATTCATTGCATGTGTGTTCTTTTCACAAACCACACATGGATCCACCAGTGTCATTGGATGTGTGTTCTTTTCACAAACCACATATAGATCTACCAGTGTCATTGCGTGTGTGTTGTTTTCATTAACCACATATGGATCCCCTAGTGTCATTGCATGTGTTTTCTCTTCATAAACCACATGTGGATCCACCAGAGTCATTGCATGTCTATTCTTTTCATAAACCACATGGATCCACCAGAGTCATTGCATGTGTGTTATTTTCATCAACCACATGGATCCACCAGTGTCATTGCATGTGTGTTCTTTTCATAAACCACAACTAGAGTCATTGGATGTGTGTTATTGTCATAAACCACATGGATCCACTTGAGTTCATTGCATGTGTGTTCTTCTCATAAACCATGTATGGATCCACCAGAGTCATTGCATATGTGTTCTTTTCATAAACCACATATAGTTCCACTAGAGTTCATTGCATGTGTGTTCTTTTCCTTAACCTCATATGGATCCACCAGTGTCATTGAATGTGTGTTCTTTTCACAAACCACATATGAATCCACCAGTGTCATTGCATGTATGTTATTTTCATAAACCACATATGGATCCACTAGGGTCATTGCATGTTTGTTCTTTTCATAAACCACATGGATCCACCAGAGTAATTGCATGTGTGTTACTTTGAGCAACCACGTGGATCCACCAGTGTCATTGCATGTGTGTTCTTTTCATAAACGACAACTAGAGTCATTGGCTATGTGTTATTGTCATAAACCACATGGATCCACTAGAGTCCATTGCATGTGTCTTCTTCCCATAAACCACAGATGGATCCACTAGAGTTCATTGCATGTGTGTTCTTTTCCTAAACCACATATGCATCCACAACTAGAGTCATTGGATGTGTGTTCTTTTCATAAACCACAACAAGAGTCATGGCATGTGTGCTCTTTTCACAATCCACATATGGATCCACCAGGGTCATTGCATGTGTGTTCTTTTCAAAAACCATAGCAAGATTCATTGCAT
The DNA here is from genome assembly GCA_916181665.1 of Avena sativa. Classification (NCBI taxonomy): domain Eukaryota; kingdom Viridiplantae; phylum Streptophyta; class Magnoliopsida; order Poales; family Poaceae; genus Avena; species Avena sativa. Next base: position 695,683,483 of record OV702289.1, read on the forward strand.
GTCTATTCTTTTCACAAACCACATATGGATCCACCACATTCATTTGAAGTGTGTTCTTTTCACAAACCACATATGGATCCACCAGAGTCATTGCATGTCTATTCTTTTAATAAACCATAAGAGCATGTGTGTTCTTTTTACAAACCACATGTGGATCCACCAGTGTCATTGAATGTGTTATTTTCCTAAAACACATATGGATCCACCAGTTTCATTGCATGTGCGTTCTTTTCATGAACCACAACTAGAGTCATTGAATGTGTGTTCTTTTGGCAAACCGCATATGGATCCACTAGTGTCATTGCATGTGTGTTCTTTTCATAAACCACATGGATCCACTAGTGTCATTGAATGTGTGTTTTTGGCAAACCACATATAGATCCACCAGTGTCATTGCATGTGTGTTCTTTACATTAACCACATGTGGACCCCCTAGTGTCATTGCATGTTTGTTCTTTTCATTAACCACAACTAGAGTCATTGCATGTGTGTTCCTTTCCTAAAACACATATGGATCCACTAGAGTCATTGCATGTGTGTTCTTTTCACAAACCACATATGGATCCACCAGAGTCATTGCATGTATGTTCTTTTCACAAACCACATATGGATCCACCAGAGTCATTGCATGTTTGTTCTTTTCATAAACCACATGGATCCACCAGTTTCATTGAATTTGTGTTCTTTTCACAAACCACACATGGATCCAATAGAGTCATTTCATGTGTGTTCTTTTCACAAACCACATATGGATGCACCGGAGTCATTGCATGTATGTTCTTTTCATAACCACATGAGCATGTTTGTTGTTTTCACAAACCACATATGGATCCACTAAAGTCATTTCATGTCTATTCTTTTCACAAACCACATATGGATCCACATGAGTCATTGCATGTATGTTATTTTCATAAACCACATATGGATCCACTAGAGTTCATTGCATGTGTGTTCTTTTCCTAAACCACATGTGGATCCACAACTAGACTCATTGGATGTGTGTTCTTTTCATAAACAACAACTAGAGTCATTGCATGTGTGTTCTTTTCACAAACCACACATGGATCCACCAGAGTCATTGCATGTCTGTTCATTTCAAAAACCACAACTAGAGTCATTGCATATCTGTTATTTACACAAACCACATATGGATCCACCAGTGTCATTGGATGTGTGTTCTTTTCACAAACCACACATGGATCTACCAGTGTCATTGAATGTGCGTTCTTTTCACAAACCACATATGGATCCACCAATGTCATTGCATGTGCGTTCTTTTCATTAACCACATATGGATCCCCTAGTGTCATTGGATGTGTGTTCTTTTCATAAACCACATATGGATCCACCAGAGTCATTGCATGTATGTTCTTTTCATAAACCACATATGGATCCACCAGAGTCATTGCATATTTGTTCTTTTCATAAACCACATGGATCGACCAGAGTCATTGCATGTGCATTCTTTTCATCAACCACATGGATCCACCATTGTCATTGCATGTGTGTTCTTTTCATAAACCACCACTAGAGTCATTGGATGTGTGTTATTATCATAAACCACATGGATCCACTAGAGTCATTGGATGTGTGTTATTGTCATAAACAATATGGATCCATTAGAGTTCATTGCATGTGTGTTCTGCTCATAAACCACATATGGATCCACTAGATTTCATTGCATATGTGTTCTTTTCCTAAACCACATATGGATCCACAACTAGAGTCATTGGATGTGTGTTCTTTTCATAAACCACAACTAGAGTCATGTCATGTGTGCTATTTTCACAAACCACATATGGATCCACGAGAGTCATTGCATGTGTGTTCTTTTCACAAACCACAACTAGAGTCATTGCATGTATATTCTTTTCACAAACCACATACGGATCCACCAAAGTCATTTCAAGTGTGTTCTTTTCACAAACCACATATGGATCCACTAGAGTCATTGCATGTCTGTTCTTTTCATAAACCACATGAGCATGTGTGTTCTTTTTACAAACCACATATGATTCCACCAGTGTCATTGCATGTGTGTTATTTTCCTAAAACACATATGGATCCACCAGTTTCATTGCATCTGTGTTCTTTTCATGAACCACAACTTGAGTCATTGAATGTGTGTTATTTTGTTAAACCGCATATGGATCCACTAGTGTCATTGCATGTGTGTTCTTTTCATAAACCACATGAATCCACCAGTGTCATTGAATGTGTGTTTTTGACAAACCACATATAGATCCACCAGTGTCATTGCATGTGTGTTCTTTTCAATAACCACATATGGACCCCCTAGTGTCATTGCATGTGTGTTCTTTTCATTAACCGCAACTAGAGTCATTGCATGTGTGTTCCTTTCCTAAAACACATATGGATCCACCAGAGTCATTGCATGTGTGTTCTTTTCACAAACCACATATGGATCCATCAGAGTCATTGCATGTATGTTCTTTTCAATAACCACATATGGATCCACCAGAGTCATTGCATGTTTGTTGTTTTCATAAACCACATGGATCTACCAGTTTCATTGAATTTGTATTCTTTTCACAAACCACATATGGATCCACCAGTGTCATTCCATGTGTGTTCTTTTCATAGACCACATATGGATCCACTAGTGTCATTGCATGTGTGTTCTTTTCATGAACCACATATGGATCCCCTAGTGTCATTGCATGTGTGTTCTTTTCATTACCCACAGCTAGAGTCTATGCATGTCTGTTCTTTTCACAAACCACATATGGATCCAATAGAGTCATTTCATGTGTGTTCTTTTCACAAACCACATATGGATCCACCAGAGTCATTGCATGTCTGTTCTTTTCATAACCACATGAGATATCTGTTCTTTTCACAAACCACATATGGATCCACCAGAGTCATTGCATGTGTGTTCTTTTCACAAACCATAGCTAGAGTGATTGCATATCTGTTATTTTCACAAACCACATATGGATCCACCAGAGTCATTCATGTGTGTTCTTTTGACAAACCACACATGGATCTACCAGTGCATTGAATGTGTGTTCTTTTCACAAACCACATATGGATCCACTAATGTCATTGCATGTGCGTTCTTTTCATTAACCACATATGGATCCCCTAGTGTCATTGGATGTGTGTTCTTTTCATAAACCACATATGGATCCACCAGAGTCATTGCATGTATGTTCTTTTCATAAACCACATATGGATCCACCAGAGTCAGTGCATGTTTGTTCTTTTCATAAACCACGTGGATCCACCGGAGTCATTGCATCTACGTTCTTTTCATCAACCACTTGGATCCACGAGTGTCATTACATGTGTGTTCTTTTCATAAACCACAAATAGAGTCATTGGATGTGTGTTATTGTCATAAACCACATGGATCCACTAGAGTCATTGGATGTGTGTTATTGTCATAAACAATATCGATCCACTAGAGTTCATTGCATGTGTGTTCTTCTCATAAACCACATATGGATCCACTAGAGTTCATTGCATATGTGTTCTTTTCCTAAACCACATATGGATCCACAACTAGAGTCATTGGATGTGTGTTCTTTTCATAAACCACAACTAGAGTCATGGCATGTGTGCTCTTTTCGCAAACCACATATGGTTCCACGAGAGTCATTGCATGTGTGTTATTTTCCTAAAACACATATGGATCCACCAGTTTCATTGCATGTGTGTTCTTTTCATGAACCACAACTTGAGTCATTGAATGTGTGTTCTTTTGTCAAACCGCATATGGATCCACTAGTGTCATTGCATATGTGTTCTTTTCATAAACCACATGGATCCACCAGTGTCATTGAATGTGTGTTTTTGACAAACCACATATAGATCCACCAGTGTCATTGCATGTGTGTTCTTTTCATTAACCACATATGGACCCCCTAGTGTCATTGCATGTGTGTTCTTTTCATTAACCACAACTAGAGTTATTGCATGTGTGTTCTTTTCACAAACCACATATGGATCCACTAGAGTCATTGCATGTCTATTATTTTCATAGACCACATATGGATCCACCAGAGTCATTTTATGTGTGTTCTTTTTATGAACCACATGGATCCACCAGTGTCATTGCATGTGTGTTCTTTTAATAAACCACATCTGGATTCATTGGATGTGTATTCTTTTCATAAACCAGAACTAGAGTCATTAAATGTGTGTTATTTTCACAAACCACATATGGATCCACTAGTGTCATTGAATGTGTGTTATTTTCACAAACCACATATAGATCCACCAGTGTCATTGCATGTGTGTTCTTTTCCTAAAACACATATGGATCCACCAGAGTCATTGCATGTGTGTTCTTTTCACAAACCACATATGGATCCACTAGAGTCATTGCATGTCCGTTCTTTTCACAAACCAAATATGGATCCACCAGAGTCATTGCATGTGTATTCTTTTCACAAACCACAACTAGAGTCATTGCATGTCTATTCTTTTCACAAACCACATATGGATCCACCATAGTCATTTCAAGTGTGTTATTTTCACAAACCACATATGGATCCACCAGAGTCATTGCATGTCTGTTCTTTTCATAAACCACATGAGCATGTGTGTTCTTTTTACAAACCACATATGGATCCACCAGTGTCATTGAATGTGTGTTATTTTCCTAAAACACATATGGATCCAACAGTTTCATTGCATGTGTGTTCCTTTCATGAACCACAACTTGAGTCATTGAATGTGTGTTATTTTTTCAAACCGCATATGGATCCACTAGTGTCATTGCATGTGTGTTCTTTTCATAAACCACATGGATCCACCAGTGTCATTGAATGTGTCTTTTTGAGAAACCACATATAGATCCACCAGTGTCATTGCATTTGTGTTCTTTTCATTAACCACATATGGACCCCTAGTGTCATTGCATGTGTCTTCTTTTCATTAACCACAACTAGAGTCATTGCATGTCTGTTCTTTTCACAAAACACATATGGATCCACCAGAGTCATTGCATGTCTGTTATTTTCATAAACCACATATCGATCCCCCAGAGTCGTTTTATGTGTGTTCTCTTCATAAACCACATGGATCCACTAGTGTCATTGCATGTGTGTTCTTTTAATAAACTACAGCTAGATTCATTGGATGTGTATTCTTTTCATAAACCAGAACTAGAGTCATTAAATGTGTGTTATTTTCACAAACCACATATGGATCCACTAGTGTCATTGAATGTGTGTTATTTTCACAAACCACATATAGATCCACTAGTGTCATTGCATGTGTGTTCTTTTCCTAAAACACATATGGATCCACCAGAGTCATTGCATGTGTGTTCTTTCCACAAACCACATATGGATCCACCAGAGTCATTGCATGTCCGTTCTTTTCAGAAACCACAGCTAGAGTCATTGCATGTCTATTCTTTTCACAAACCACATATGGATCCACCATAGTCATTTCAAGTGTGTTCTTTTCACAAACCACATATGGATCCACCGGAGTCATTGCATGTCTGTTGTTTTCATAAACTACATGAGCATGTGTGTTCTTTTTACAAACCACATATGGATCCACTAGTGTCATTGAATGTGTGTTATTTTCCTAAAACACATATGGATCCACCAGTTTCATTGCATGTGTGTTCTTTTCATGAACCACAACTTGAGTCATTGAATGTGTGTTCTTTTGTCAAACCTCATATGGATCCACTAGTGTTATTTCATGTGTGTTCTTTTCATAAACCACGTGGATCCACCAGTGTCATTGAATGTGTGTTTTTGACAAACCACATATAGATCCACCAGTGCATGTGTGTTCTTTTCATTAACCACAACTAGAGTCATTGCATGTGTGTTCTTTTCACAAACCACATATGGATCCACCAGAGTCATTGCATGTGTGTTATTTTCATCAACCACATATGCATCCACCAGAGTCGTTTTATGTGTGTTCTTTTCATAAACCACATGGATCCGCCAGTGTCATTGCATGTGTGTTCTTTTAATAAACCACAGCTGGATTCATTGGATGTGTATTCTTTTCATAAACCAGAACTAGAGTCATTAAGTGTGTGTTATTTTCACAAACCACATATGGATCCACTAGTGTCATTGAATGTGTGTTATTTTCACAAACCACATATAGATCCACAAGTGTCATTGCATGTGTGTTCTTTTCCTAAAACACAAATGGATCCACCAGAGTCATTGCATGTGTGTTCTTTTCACAAACCACATATGGATCCACCAGAGTCATTGCATGTCTGTTATTTTCACAAACCAAATATGGATCCACCAGAGTCATTGCATGTGTGTTCTTTTCACAAACAACAACTAGAGTCATTGCATGTCTATTCTTTTCACAAACCACATATGGATCCACCACAGTCATTTCAAGTGTGTTCTTTTCACAAACCACATATGGATCCACCAGAGTCATTGCATGTCTGTTCTTTTCATAAACCACATGAGCATGTGTGTTCTTTTTACAAACCACATATGGATCCACCAGTGTCATTGAATGTGTGTTCTTTTGTCAAACCGCATATGCATCCACCAGTGTCATTGCATGTGTGTTCTTTTCGTAAACCACATGGATCCACCAGTGTCATTAAATGTGTGTTTTTGACAAACCACATATAGATCCACCAGTGTCATTGCATGTGTGTTCTTTTCATTAACCACATATGGATCCCCTAGTGTCATTGGATGTGTATTCTTTTCATCAACCACATATGGATCCACCAGAGTCATTGCATGTATGTTCTTTTCATAAACCACATATGGATCCACTAGAGTCATTGCATGTTTGTTCTTTTCATAAACCACATGGATCCACCAGAGTCATTGTATGTGCGTTCTTTTCATCAACCACATGGGTCCACCAGTGTCATTGCATGTGTGTTCTTTTCATAAGCCACAAATAGAGTCATTGGATGTGTGTTATTGTCATAAACCACATGGATCCACTAGAGTCATTGGATGTGTGTTATTGTCATAAAAAATATGGATCCACTAGAGTTCATTGCATGTGTGTTCTTCTCAAAAACCACATATGGATCCACTAGAGTTCATTGCTGTAAGATCCCTCCTTTGTAAAGGAAAAGATCCCTGTGATTGCAATGCTAGTCCCTGGATCAATGCTAGCATCCACAGTTTAAGATGAAGTACACATATACAAAGGTCGTTTATTACAGTCATTCCAGAGATAAAACATAGTCTTTTACAACTCATGGCCAAAGGCCTAATACAAGAGTTTATGGAATATGTAAATAAACATAAGTCTTCATCTTCATGTGACACAGGCAAGCATGTTGAGTGTAGACTCATGACTCCTAATCATCATCAGAGTAACCTGCAACATCATAAGTTACAGCCACAGAGGGTCAATACTTTGGAATAGTATTGGCAAGTGATACCTTAGTATATTTTAAGTGGACTAAAATACTATATGCATTTGGCTGGTGGAGCTTAGGCTTGCATTGCTCAAAATAGATTTTTCCTTAAATTTTTGAAAACACTAAGTTTTTGTAAGGCACAAAACTCCCAAGGCATCTATCAATCAAAGACTCCAGATCCACTCAGGGCATCTACCAATCAATGACTGAAGATCCTTTTAACCCTTGTTCACCCACAAGTTTTATTTAGAAATTGGAGTGATGAGATTCTTGAAGTTTCCATGTCTTGATGCTCAAATTGTCCTTTACCAGGGACATGGCTAAGTACTTAGGTTTTACACTCTGCAGAGGTGGTGCACTTTCCCCACAAGCCTTGGTTTCCCAAGACATGATCCTTCAGTAGCCTTTCCTTAGTCAAATGGACGCGTTCCAACCTATCAACCCATCTACCACCAACTGTCCAAAAGACTAAGTTCTAGCATCCTAAGATCATGGCAGAGCCCATAATGCCAAGTGGTTGCATTTGAAGCTTCTCAACATTTGACAACTCAAATCTCTTTGTTTCCTGGGTGGCCATCCACAAGTGAGATACACTAAGGTAAACCATAAACATGGGCCTTGTGAACCACTCAACCAAAAACCACCAAGCAAGTCCCATTCCACCCAGGAGATTCATTAACTTAGTTGTTTTGTTAAATAAAACTCAAGTCCTCAGACTTAGAATAATTTTTCCATAGTGTATATATAAACCACCCTTGTTTTCTAGTAGCTAGGCTAAGCATGGCATGGTAACTTATCCTTAGGGAATTTCCTAGCAACTCTAGCATTCTATTCTAAATAGGATTTCCCAACATCAATTGACAAAAGTAGCATGCAAGTCCTAACAAAATATATCTAATGCAAGTATAAAATATAGGTATGGAATATTCATGAAGATATCACTTGCCTTGGTAGTGTGGAGAGTAGCACTCGTCACAATCACAATCACTAGCAAAATCTACACACAAAGTTATAGCACACAATTACACACAAATATATACAAACAAAAATATTATGAATGCATGCATGCATGAATCTACCAAGTGATGATTTTTGAAAAACTCAACCAAGCAAGTGCATGAATACAGAAACTAAACAAGTCACAAAATAGCCAAGATAATCTTAAATAACCCTAAAACAAAATACTAAACTAAATCTATACTCAAAAGGCCTCAAACAAGTTTCTGTAATTTAAGCCAAACTAATGGTTACTATCTGCTAAACAAAAAGGATAGGCAGAAAGGTCTTGTTTTTCTGAATCCAACGGTATAAAATTTGCAAAATTCCAACGTGGAATTCAAAAGATATAGGCATTTGAATTTGGATCAAATTTCTGGTTTTAAATTCTATTTTCAGATCTAACCTAGCCACGCGTCATGTTCTTATTCGCCCGTACCGGTTCGTCTGGATCGAGCGATACAGACCGCTGGATCTAAAGGGGCAGGTGCGGCTCAGATCAACGCGTACCCCTTCGATTAGTCATTCTATCTAAGCCATCAGATGTAGATCTAACGGTTCCTATCGACCTGGCCAGAAACTGGCGGCGGAGCGGTGGCTACCGGCGGCGGAACCATCGGTCGATGACGTTGCCGATGATGCAGACAGCGAGGGAGAAGGAGGAGTAGCTCACCGGGCTCAGGGGGTCACGGCGATGCTCGTCGTACTCGTGGTTGGTCAAGGGGCGCTCGGGCACGGCTGCGATTGCTCACCGGAGTTCGTGGCGGCGTCGGGTGCGTTGGGTGGTCGTCGTGGACGTTGCTGTGAATCACCCCAAGGCAAGATAGTGACACGGTTAGGTTCACAGGGTCAAGGGGAAGTCGTGAGCATGAACGGGAAGGCGAGGGGCGGTCTGTACCTACCAGGAAAACTCGTCGGAGTTGATGTCGCCGTCGGTGCTCGCGGTGTCAAGTGGAACCGGCGACCTGGGGCAGTACAAGACAGACTAGTGAGGTCAGGAGATGCGCCAAGACACTCTGAGTCAGATTGTAAGAACAAGAGGCAGAGGGGAACACTAGGCTCACCGGAATCGATCGCCGGAGAGGCTCTGTCCACGGCGGTGCGCGGAGGATTGAGGACAGCCTGGTGGCAGAGTGAGCGAGGTGTTTGGGGGAAAAAGATCGCGAGGCAGAGAGGATCTTATAGCCGGGGAATCGACAGGAAACGCTCGCGGTTAAATGTCCATTTACGCCGCGCCATTACCGGCCATCACTGCTGCAGCGACGTGGTCGCAGGCGCGGTCTGGGGAAGACGAGGGCGACGTGGACCGGGCCCGCTCATCAGCGAAGAGTGCGAGGTGGCGGTGGGGTCTGTCTGTCAGCGACTTAACGCGTGCGCTCGCGCATGAGAGAAGAAAAAGGAGATCCCCGGGTGGGCTTGCTGGGCTTGATCCGTTGCTGGGCCAGATTCTGGCCGCTCGGCCCTTTTCTTTTGAGAATTCCTTTTCTTTTTCTAAATTCATTTTCTGGATTGATTTTGATATGAATTCAAATCCTTTTGAATTCAAACTGTTTTGGGGATTTTTGCAGGGTTCTGTGGGTTCAAAAATGAGTCAGATGACCATGTGGTTACTAGCAAGGGCTTGGTCAAGCTTAGGTTTTTGAAATAAACAGAGACTTTGTCTCTTTGTCTCTAGTTTGAAATAGGGTTTAGAAAATATTTCTAAATTTTGAATCTTGGGTAAAAAGCTTCACCTAGTCTTTCCAACCATGGAGGCAAGCAAACAAGTACCTAAACAAACAAATCCCAAAGGGTGATGGCCATTTGAGATAAATTGCCCACATGAAATCATAGCCAAAGTGTATGCTTCTAAATGATTTTGAGAAAAACCCTAAATGAAAGAATGATGCAAAGAATGATATGAATGAGTTTTGAAATATGATTTTTTTGGGATGTTACAAATCTAACCCCCTTAAAATGAATCTCGCCCTCGAGATTCGGATTGGCTAGCAAATAGGTGAGGGTGGTCTTTCCGAAGATCATCTTCTCTTTCCCAAGTTGCTTCCTCTTCGGAATGATGATTCCATTGTACTTTGCAAAATTTGATAGTCTTTGTCCTTGTGACTCTTTCTGCGGTCTCAAGTATCTTGATAGGCTTTTCTTCATAGGTGAGGTCACTTTCTAGTTGAACTTCCTCCAAAGATATGGTATCTTTCAAAGATGTTTCTTCCATCTCCGGGTGACATTTCTTAAGCTGACTCACATGAAAAACATTATGGACTACTAATAAAGATGCTGGAAGTTCGATTTCATATGCAGCTTCTCCCTTGCGACTTAGAATGTTGAATGGTCCAACATATCTTGGTGCTAACTTTCCTTTGACTCCAAATCTTTTTACTCCACGAAGTGGTGATACTCTAAGATAAGCTCTATCCCCAACTTCGTAAGTGACTTCTCTACGCTTAGCATCTGCGTAGCTTTTCTGTCGAGACTGTGCTATCTTCAATCTGTCTCTAACCAATTTGACCTTTTCTTCGGCGTCTTTGATAAGATCTGGTCCAAACAAACTTCTTTCTCCTACACCATTCCATAGCAATGGGGTGGTACACTTTCTTCCGTATAGAAACTCAAATGGTGCCATCCCAATACTAGATTGGTGACTGTTGTTGTAAGAGAACTCTGCGTAAGGCAGACTTTCATCCCAACTTGCTCCATAGTCTAGGGCACATGCCCTCAACATGTCTTCAAGAATTTGATTAGTCCTTTCTGTTTGTCCATCAGTTTGAGGATGAAAAGCAGTGCTGAATTCCAACCTCGTTCCTAGAGATTCATGAAGCTGTCTCCAAAAGTGAGAAGTGAACTGAGTTCCTCTATCAGATACAATACTCTTAGGTACTCCGTGAAGGCATACAATTCTGCTCATGTAGATTTTGGCTAACTTGGCACTTGTATAAGTTGTCTTTACGGGTATAAAATGAGCCACTTTAGTTAGGCGATCCACTACTACCCATATGGAATCATACCCTGACCTGGTCCTTGGTAACCCGGTAATGAAATCCATACCAATATTTTCCAACTTCCATTCAGGAATAGGCATTGGTTGAAGCAAACCTGCTGGTTTCTGATGTTCCGCTTTCACTCTACTACACACATCACACAAAGCAATGTGTTCGGCGATGTCCCTTTTGAGATTGTTCCACCAAAATCTTTCTTTCATATCCATGTACATTTTGGTGTTTCCCGGGTGAATAGAATATGGAGAGTTATGGGCTTCTTGTAAAATCAGTTTCCGCATTTCCGGATCTTGTGGAACACAAATACGTTTCCCGTGCCATAAAGTACCTTGTTCGTCCATATGGAAACTTTTAGCCTTCCCTTGGCTAATTCTTTCCTTGATCTCTTCGATTTCTTTATCCGTCTTTTGGGCTTCTTTAATCTTATCCAACAGAGTGGGTTGAACATCCAAAGACATGAGATGTCCTTCTGGCACAATCTCCAACCTGAGTTCCTTGAATTGCTTACACAAGTCATCTGGCAATTCACCTTTGGTAAGGCCATTTACAAACGCTTTACGACTTAGAGAATCTGCTACTACATTTGCTTTACCGGGGTGGTATTGCAAATTCAAGTCGTAATCCTTGATAAGTTCTAGCCATCTTCTTTGTCTCATATTGATCTCCTTCTGGGTGAAGATATACTTCAAACTCTTATGATCGGTGAATACTTCACAACTTTTTCCCAAAAGGTAATTTCTCCATGTTTTGAGTGCATGGACAACAGCGGCTAACTCTAAATCATGAGTAGGATAATTTTTCCAAATCTGGTAGGCACAGTACTGGTGCTGTCACAAGTCTCTTCTTTAGTTCTTGAAAGCTGAGTTCACATCCTTCAGACCAAGCAAATTTCTTATCTTTCTTTAACAATTCTGTCATTGGTTTAGCAACCTTAGAAAAATTTTCAATGAATCTTCTGTAGTAACCTGCTAAACCAAGGAAACTACGAACCTCTTTTACGTTCTTAGGAGATTCCCATTCTGTCACAGCCGAAACTTTAGCAGGATCAACTGCTACACCATCTTTTGTCATAACATGACCAAGAAATCCAACTTCCTCTAACCAAAACTCACACTTGCTGAACTTGGCATATAGCTTATGTTCCCTTAGTTTCTCAAGTATCAAGCGTAGATGTCTTTCATGTTCTTCCTTGCTCTTGGAGTAGACTAAGATGTCATCGATGAAAACGACAACGAACTTGTCGAGAAATTCCATGAACACTTTGTTCATCATATTCATGAAGTATGCTGGAGCGTTGGTTAAACCAAAAGGCATCACAGTGTACTCATACAATCCATACCTTGTGGTGAATGTTGTTTTAGGTATGTCTTGCTCTCTTACCTTGAGTTGAAAATAGCCTGACCGAAGATCAATCTTCGAGAACACACAAGCTCCTTCTAGCTGATCAAACAAGTCATTTATTCTTGGCAAAGGATATTTGTTCTTGATGGTCACCTCGTTAAGAGAACGGTAATCTATGCATAACCTTTGAGTTCTGTCTCTCTTTTCTACGAACAAAACTGGAGCTCCCCAAGATGAAGAACTTGGCTGGATGAATCCTTTCTGCAATTGTTCTCCAAGTTGTTTCTTGAGTTCCTTAAGTTCGTCAACTGACATTTTATAAGGCCTCTTTGCTCTTGGTCCAGAACCTGGTACCAAATCTATTATAAACTCCACATCTCTATCTGGTGGCATTCCTGGTAATTCTTCCGGAAACACATCCGGATATTCACACACAATTGGCACTGTGTCCATGCTAACCCCCTTAAGAGAATTCAGCTTACTTCCTTTAGATTTAAAATTGGTCTTGAATTTTATCCTCTTACCTTCAGGGGTTGTGAGTGAAACTGTACGATTGGCACAATCTAGTACTCCCTCATATTTAGACATCCAATCCATTCCCAAAATCACATCCAATCCTTGGGAATTCAGGATTATTAGGTTTACTGGAAACTTATGTTTTCCAAACTCTATGACTAAATCATGACATCCTGAGTTTACTATCATTTCTCCACCAGGAGAACTTACTTTTATAGGACACCCAATGGTTTCTACCGGTAGTTCATTTCTTTCGACAAATGCTTTTGATATGAATGAATGAGATGCACCAGTGTCAAAGAGTACAAATGCTGAGATGGAATTGAGTCTGAACTTACCAGCAACAGCATCAGGCTCTTCAAAGACCTCATCCACAGTGATGTGGTTAACCTGTCCTTTCTGAAAAGGATTGGGCTTATTAGGTCCTTCAACTTTCTTCTCAGTGCACTCATTAGCATAATGCCCCAGCTTCTTGCATTTGAAGCATTCAACCTGACTGATGTCCCTCTTAGACTGACTTCCACTTCCACTTCCACTGTGGTGGTTCTTATGTCCACTCTTGTGATTCTTATACTTATCATTGTCATGACTGCGATGATGCTTGTTGTCATGACGGTTGTGGTTGTGGTGCTTGTTAAACTTCCCATGCTTGTGGGATCCTGAGCTGACACTATCATCATAGTGAGATCGTTTATGAGACGATCCCGAGCTGTGCTTGTCGGAGTGTTTCCTCTTTCTACTCTCGACTTGCTTCATTTTATTCTCCACAATAACAGCCTTGTCACACAGCGACTAATAAGTTGGAACATATGCTACAGACAGCTGCAGATTCAGTTCGTCATTCAAGCCTTCCAGAAACTTTTCCTTCCTTTTGGCATCAGTGTCAACCTCATCCGGTGCATAGCGTGCCAGATTGTTGAACTCTTCAATATATTCAGCCACGCTGTGTTGGCGCTGCTTCAGGTTGTGAAATTCCTTCTTTTTCAGGCTCATCATACCTGGTGAGATATGAGTAGTACGAACCTGACCTTTTCAGCATCTGTGCATCCCACGGTCACTAAGTCTTTGTTCACAGAACGTAGCCAATCATTGGCCACCATGGGATCAGTCGTTCCCGAAAACTTAGCTGGCCTCAGACGCAGAAATCTGGTAAGCATATCAAAACCTGGAGGGTTGTTGTTGTTGTTATTGTTGTTGTTGTTATTGGGGTTGTTGTTGTTCTGGTTCTGGATGAACGTCGTCATAATTTGCATAAGCTGTGTCTGCGCATTCATCATTTGTTGCATTTCCGGGGTAATGTTGGGGTTGGGGTTGGTGTTTGCGCGACGGGGAGGCATCTGTGGTTTATTTATATAGAGATAAGAATGAGATACCCTTACATGAATTATGCACAATACATTACACAAGCAACACTAGGATAAAAGCTAAACAACAAGATAACAAAAAGTCTCAAAGTACAAACATACAAGTGGCAAGCCATCCACATGTCGGATGGTCCAAACATTAAGTTCACAAATAACAAGTGCGGTAGATAAAGATAACTGAGTAGTCAAATCTACTCGTCAGCCTCAATCTCCTCCTCGACAAAGGTAAGACCTGCGTTCTCCATTGCGGTCTTGTTCTCCTCGATGGTAGTGGTCAAAGAGTCGATCTTGGCCTTCAGAGCCCTCTTCTGGGAACGAAGCCTCTCAATCACTGTCTGCTGCTGCTCTAACTCAAAGTCCTTGGACTGCAGTTCCTCGGTCATATCACGAATCCTCTTGTTCCTATCCTGGACACGCTTCTCTTGACTCTTGAACTTACGGTCTTGGGTCTCGAACTTCGCCTCCATCTCCTTGACTATCTCGTCATGCTGCGCGAAGAGCTTGTCCTTCTCGCGAAGCTGCACCTGGAGCTCGTCATTACTAAGCATGACGTTGGTCCTATCGGTATCCACGTGCCTAATAAGAGTCTCTAAGTCCTGGAGGTACAGGCGTATCGGCTCTGCTGTGACCCTCGAGTCGTCCTCAAAGTCAATGGACTCTCCATCATCATCATGCCTTCCAAAGGCGTGGAAGTGAGTGCCTCTAACCTGTCGGGAGTGACGTCCTAACAGTCGTCCTATCAGATCCTGCATGACAACCTCCATGCCTCTCTCCCTGTCATCGTGCATAAGCTTGAAGACGATGGCCTCCGTAGTAGGCTCTGTCTGGCGTCCTGGCTGGTTCACCTTGAAGCCCCAAAGGTCCTTCCTCTCAAACTTGGTGAGTGGGTGCACCGTAATGATAGGAAGAGGGAGATCGAGTAAAGTAGTAAGCTCTACGATACGAGGACCAAAACGGGTAGCCTGGAACTCCTCAACAGTGCTGATGGCAATAGGCATCTATTTATAAGATTGAAAAGTTAGAACAACACAAATTTAAATTAAACAAGACAAACATTCAAGCATAACCACAAAATCACACAAGTCATGCATACATAAATCCATTACATCAACCAAGGTTCAAACTTATTTAAGGTCTTATTTTGGAAAATAAGGTGATAGGTGGTGGTCCAACTAACGAAGTGCGCTTACAATCCTATCTCATTGGATCTGGTGGCTAACACAATGTTCCTAGTGGCAATCACCCTATCTTGTTCACATGCTTCTATCACTAAGTCTATAATATCTCCTCTTAAGGATTGGTTGGTGACTTCCAACTCTTGGGTATGTTCCTTCTCTTTCTCTAAGTCTTTTTGGAGGTTGAGCATCTTGCACTTGACTCTAGCACTTAGTTCTTTGATAGTCTTCCAAGCTGCTTCTTTTGCTGACTCAAAGAATGTGGTGTGCATAAAAGTGTTGGTGCACATGCAGAAGCCTTTTTCTTTGTGGTTGTCTTCCTTATTCTTGTACAAGTGAAGTTGCACCCACCAATACTCCATTCCTTCCTCCATTACTGGAAAGCCCTTGTACACTGCTGCACCATGTACTCCCATGGTCTCCATGAGGTCCTTGAGAATCTTGGGAAACTCAGTCTCACACTCCAAGGTCATGGTCATGAGTGGTCCTTTCTTCACGGCTTCGTTGACGGAGTTCATCTACAAATAGAGATGAGAATGAGAAGATTAGAAAAGTTTACGAGAAGAATAGACAAGTGTAGAAGAAGTAAAAATTTTCCTTAGTGGTTTCCAATCCTAGGGTCATAATCCTACAGGCAACACAGTGCTCTGATACCATCTGTAAGATCCCTCCTTTGTAAAGGAAAAGATCCCTGTGATTGCAATGCTAGTCCCTGGATCAATGCTAGCATCCACAGTTTAAGATGAAGTACACAGATACAAAGGTCGTTTATTACAGTCATTCCAGAGATAAAACATAGTCTTTTACAACTCATGGCCAAAGGCCTAATACAAGAGTTTATGGAATATGTAAATAAACATAAGTCTTCATCTTCATGTGCCACAGGCAAGCATGTTGAGTGTAGACTCATGACTCCTAATCATCATCAGAGTAACCTGCAACATCATAAGTTACAGCCACAGAGGATCAATACTTTGGAATAGTATTGGCAAGTGATACCTTAGTATATTTTAAGTGGACTAAAATACTATATGCATTTGGCTGGTGGAGCTTAGGCTTGCATTGCTCAAAATAGATTTTTCCTTAAATTTTTGAAAACACTAAGTTTTTGTAAGGCACAAAACTCCCAAGGCATCTATCAATCAAAGACTCCAGATCCACTCAGGGCATCTACCAATCAATGACTGAAGATCCTTTTAACCCTTGTTCACCCACAAGTTTTATTTAGAAATTGGAGTGATGAGATTCTTGAAGTTTCCATGTCTTGATGCTCAAATTGTCCTTTACCAGGGACATGGCTAAGTACTTAGGTTTTACACTCTGCAGAGGTGGTGCACTTTCCCCACAAGCCTTGGTTTCCCAAGACATGATCCTTCAGTAGCCTTTCCTTAGTCAAATGGACGCGTTCCAACCTATCAACCCATCTACCACCAACTGTCCAAAAGACTAAGTTCTAGCATCCTAAGATCATGGCAGAGCCCATAATGCCAAGTGGTTGCACTAGAAGCTTCTCAACATTTGACAACTCAAATCTCTTTGTTCCCTGGGTGGCCATCCACAAGTGAGATACACTAAGGTAAACCATAAACATGGGCCTTGTGAACCACTCAACCAAAAACCACCAAGCAAGTCCCATTCCACCCAGGAGATTCATTAACTTAGTTGTTTTGTTAAATAAAACTCAAGTCCTCAGACTTAGAATAATTTTTCCATAGTGTATATATAAACCACCCTTGTTTTCTAGTAGCTAGGCTAAGCATGGCATGGTAACTTATCCTTAGGGAATTTCCTAGCAACTCTAGCATTCTATTCTAAATAGGATTTCCCAACATCAATTGACAAAAGTAGCATGCAAGTCCTAACAAAATATATCTAATGCAAGTATAAAATATAGGTATGGAATATTCATGAAGATATCACTTGCCTTGGTAGTGTGGAGAGTAGCACTCGTCATAATCACAATCACTAGCAAAATCTACACACAAAGTTATAGCACACAATTACACACAAATATATACAAACAAAAATATTATGAATGCATGCATGCATGAATCTACCAAGTGATGATTTTTGAAAAACTCAACCAAGCAAGTGCATGAATACAGAAACTAAACAAGTCACAAAATAGCCAAGATAATCTTAAATAACCCTAAAACAAAATACTAAACTAAATCTATACTCAAAAGGCCTCAAACAAGTTTCTGTAATTTAAGCCAAACTAATGGTTACTATCTGCTAAACAAAAAGGATAGGCAGAAAGGTCTTGTTTTTCTGAATCCAACGGTATAAAATTTGCAAAATTCCAACGTGGAATTCAAAAGATATAGGCATTTGAATTTGGATCAAATTTCTGGTTTTAAATTCTATTTTCAGATCTAACCTAGCCACGCGTCATGTTCTTATTCGCCCGTACCGGTTCGTCTGGATCGAGCGATACAGACCGCTGGATCTAAAGGGGCAGGTGCGGCTCAGATCAACGTGTACCCCTTCGATTAGTCATTCTATCTAAGCCATCAGATGCAGATCTAACGGTTCCTATCGACCTGGCCAGAAACTGGCGGCGGAGCGGTGGCTACCGGCGGCGGAACCGTCGGTCGATGACGTTGCCGATGATGCAGACAGCGAGGGAGAAGGAGGAGTAGCTCACCGGGCTCAGGGGGTCACGGCGATGCTCGTCGTACTCGTGGTTGGTCAAGGGGCGCTCGGGCACGGCTGCGATTGCTCACCGGAGTTCGTGGCGGCGTCGGGTGCGTCGGGTGGTCGTCGTGGACGTTGCTGTGAATCACCCCAAGGCAAGATAGTGACACGGTTAGGTTCACAGGGTCAAGGGGAAGTCGTGAGCATGAACGGGAAGGCGAGGGGCGGTCTGTACCTACCAGGAAAACTCGTCGGAGTTGATGTCGCCGTCGGTGCTCGCGGTGTCAAGTGGAACCGGCGACCTGGGGCAGTACAAGACAGACTAGTGAGGTCAGGAGATGCGCCAAGACACTCTGACTCAGATTGTAAGAACAAGAGGCAGAGGGGAACACTAGGCTCACCGGAATCGATCGCCGGAGAGGCTCTGTCCACGACGGTGCACGGAGGATTGAGGACAGCCTGGTGGCGGAGTGAGCGAGGTGTTTGGGGGAAAAAGATCACGAGGCAGAGAGGATCTTATAGCCGGGGAATCGACAGGAAACGCTCGCGGTTAAATGTCCATTTACGCCGCGCCATTACCGGCCATCACTGCTGCAGCGACGTGGTCGCAGGCGCGATCTGGGGAAGACGAGGGCGACGTGGACCGGGCCCGCTCGTCAGCGAAGAGTGCGAGGTGGCGGTGGGGTCTGTCTGTCAGCGACTTAACGCGTGCGCTCGCGCGTGAGAGAAGAAAAAGGAGATCCCCGGGTGGGCTTGCTGGGCTTGATCCGTTGCTGGGCCAGATTCTGGCCGCTCGGCTCTTTTCTTTTGAGAATTCCTTTTCTTTTTCTAAATTCATTTTCTGGATTGATTTTGATATGAATTCAAATCCTTTTGAATTCAAACTGTTTTGGGGATTTTTGCAGGGTTCTGTGGGTTCAAAAATGAGTCAGATGACCATGTGGTTACTAGCAAGGGCTTGGTCAAGCTTAGGTTTTTGAAATAAACAGAGACTTTGTCTCTTTGTCTCTAGTTTGAAATAGGGTTTAGAAAATATTTCTAAATTTTGAATCTTGGGTAAAAATCTTCACCTAGTCTTTCCAACCATGGAGGCAAGCAAACAAGTACCTAAACAAACAAATCCCAAAGGGTGATGGCCATTTGAGATAAATTGCCCACATGAAATCATAGCCAAAGTGTATGCTTCTAAATGATTTTGAGAAAAACCCTAAATGAAAGAATGATGCAAAGAATGATATGAATGAGTTTTGAAATATGATTTTTTTGGGATGTTACAATTGCATATGTGTTCTTTGTCTAAACCACATATGGATCCACAACTAGAGTCATTGGATGTATGTTCTTTTCATAAACCACAACTAGAGTCATGGCATGTGTGCTCTTTTCACAAACCAAATATGGATCCACGAGAGTCATTGCATGTGTGTTCTTTTCACAAACCACAGCTAGAGTCATTGCATGTCTATTCTTTTCACAAACCACATATGGATCCACCATAGTCATTTCAAGTGTGTTCTTTTCGCAAACCACATATGGATTCACTAGAGTCATTGCATGTATGTTCTTTTCATAAAACACATGAGCATGTGTCGTCTTTTTACAAACCACATATGGATCCACCAGTGTCACTGAATGTGTGTTATTTTCCTAAAACACATATGGATCCAACAGTTTCATTGCATGTGTGTTCTTTTCAT
This sequence comes from Avena sativa, assembly GCA_916181665.1. Classification (NCBI taxonomy): domain Eukaryota; kingdom Viridiplantae; phylum Streptophyta; class Magnoliopsida; order Poales; family Poaceae; genus Avena; species Avena sativa. The sequence goes on from OV702289.1 coordinate 695,703,565, forward strand.
GAACCACAACTTGAGTCATTGAATGTGTGTTCTTTTGTCAAACCGCATATGGATCCACTAGTGTCATTGCATGTGTGTTCTTTTCATAAACCACATGGATCCACCAGTGTCATTGAATGTGTGTTTTTGACAAACCACATATAGATCCACCAGTGTCATTGCATGTGTGTTCTTTTCACAAACCACATATGGATCCACCAGAGTCATTGCATGTGTGTTCTTTTCACAAACCATAGCTAGAGTCATTGCATATCTGTTATTTTCACAAACCACATATGGATCCACCAGAGTCATTCATGTGTGTTCTTTGACAAACCACACATGGATCTACCAATGTCATTGAATGTGTGTTCTTTTCACAAACCACATATGGATCCACCAATGACATTGCATGTGCGTTCTTTTCATTAACGACATATGGATCCCCTAGTGTCATTGGATGTGTGTTCTTTTCATAAACCACATATGGATCCACCAGAGTCATTGCATGTATGTTCTTTTCATAAACCACATATGGATCCACCAGAGTCAGTGCATGTTTGTTCTTTTCATAAACCACGTGGATCCACCGGAGTCATTGCATCTGCGTTCTTTTCATCAACCACTTGGATCCACTAGTGTCATTGCATGTGTGTTCTTTTCATAAACCACAAATAGAGTCATTGGATGTGTGTTATTGTAATAAACCACATGGCTCCACTAGAGTCATTGGATGTGTGTTATTGTCATAAACAATATCGATCCACTAGAGTTCATTGCATGTGTGTTCTTCTCATAAACCACATATGGATCCACTAGAGTTCATTGCATATGTGTTCTTTTCCTAAACCACATATGGATCCACAACTAGAGTCATTGGATGTGTGTTCTTTTCATAAACCACAACTAGAGTCATGGCATGTGTGCTCTTTTCGCAAACCACATATGGTTCCACGAGAGTCATTGCATGTGTGTTCTTTTCACAACCACAACTAGAGTCATTGCATGTCTATTCTTTTCACAAACCACATATGGATCCACCATAGTCATTTCAAGTGTGTTATTTTCACAAACCACATATGGATCCACCAGAGTCATTGCATGTCTGTTCTTTTCATAAACCACATGAGCATGTGTGTTCTTTTTACAAACCACATATGGATCCCCCAGTGTCATTGAATGTGTGTTATTTTCCTAAAACACATATGGATCCAACAGTTTCATTGCATGTGTGTTCCTTTCATGAACCACAACTTGAGTCATTTAATGTGTGTTCTTTTTTCAAACCGCATATGGATCCACTAGTGTCATTGCATGTGTGTTCTTTTCATAAACCACATGGATCCACCAGTGTCATTAAATGTGTGTTTTTGACAAACCACATATAGATCCACCAGTGTCATTGCATGTGTGTTCTTTTCATTAACCACATATGGACCCCCTAGTGTCATTGCATGTGTCTTCTTTTCATTAACCACAACTAGAGTCATTGCATGTCTGTTCTTTTCACAAACCACATATGGATCCACCAGAGTCATTGCATGTCTGTTATTTTCATAAACCACATATGGATCCCCTAGAGTCGTTTTATGTGTGTTCTTTTCATAAACCACATGGATCCACGAGTGTCATTGCATGTGTGTTCTTTTAATAAACCACAGCTGGATTCATTGGATGTGTATTCTTTTCATAAACCAGAACTAGAGTCATTAAATGTGTGTTATTTTCACAAACCACATATGGATCCACCAGTGTCATTGAATGTGTGTTATTTTCACAAACCACATATAGATCCACCAGTGTCATTGCATGTGTGTTCTTTTCCTAAAACACATATGGATCCACCAGAATCATTGCATGTGTGTTCTTTTCACAAACCACATATGGATCTATTAGAGTCATTGCATGTCCGTTCTTTTCACAAACCAAATATGGATCCACCAGAGTCATTGCATGTGTGTTCTTTTCACAAACCACAACTAGAGTCATTGCATGTCTATTCTTTTCACAAACCACATATGGATCCTCCATAGTCATTTCAAGTGTGTTCTTTTCACAAACCACATATGGATCCACCAGAGTCATTGCATGTCTAATCTTTTCATAAACCACTTGAGCATGTGTGTTCTTTTTACAAACCACATACGGATCCACCAGTGTCATTGAATGTGTGTTATTTTCCTAAAACACATATGGATCCACCAGTTTCATTGCATGTGTGCTCTTTTCATGAACCACAACTTGAGTCATTGAATGTGTGTTCTTTTGTCAAACCGCATATGGATCCACTAGTGTCATTGCATGTGTGTTCTTTTCATAAACCATATGGATCCACCAATGTCATTGAATGTGTGTTTTTTGACAAACCACATATAGATCCACCAGTGTCATTGCATGTGTGTTCTTTTCATTAACCACATTTGGCCCCCTAGTGTCATTGCATGTGTGTTCTTTTCATTAACCACAACTAGAGTCTTTGCATGTGTGTTCCTTTCCTAAAAGACATATGGATCCACCAGAGTCATTGCATGTGTGTTATTTTCACAAACCACATATGGATCCACCAGAGTCATTGCATGTCTGTTCTTTTCACAAACCACAGCTAGAGTCATTGCATGTCTATTCTTTTCACAAACCACATATGGATCCACCATAGTCATTTCAAGTGTGTTCTTTTCACAAACCACATATGGATCCACCAGAGTCATTGCATGTCTGTTCTTTTCATAAACCAAATGAGCATGTGTGTTCTTTTTACAAACCACATATGGATCCACTAGTGTCATTGAATGTGTGTTATTTTCCTAAAACACATATGGATCCACCAGTTTCATTGCATGTGTGGTCTTTTCATGAACCACAACTTGAGTCATTGAATGTGTGTTCTTTTGTCAAACCGCATATGGATCCACTAGTGTTATTGCATGTGTGTTCTTTTCATAAACCACATGGATCCACCAGTGTCATTGAATGTGTGTTTTTGACAAACCACATATAGATCCACCAGTGTCATTGCATGTGTGTTCTTTTCATTAACCACAACTAGAGTCATTCCATGTGTGTTCTTTTCACAAACCACATATGGATCCACCAGAGTCATTGCATGTGTGTTCTTTTCATCAACCACATATGCATCCACCAGAGTCGTTTTATGTGTGTTCTTTTCATAAACCACATGGATCCGCCAGTGTCATTGCATGTGTGTTCTTTTAATAAACCACAGCTGGATTCATTGGATGTGTATTCTTTTCATAAACCAGAACTAGAGTCATTAAATGTGTGTTATTTTCACAAACCACATATGGATCCACTAGTGTCATTGAATGTGTGTTATTTTCACAAACCACATATAGATCCACCAGTGTCATTGCATGTGTGTTATTTTTCTAAAACACAAATGGATCTACCATAGTCATTGCATGTGTGTTCTTTTCACAAACCACATATGGATCCACCAGAGTCATTGCATGTCTGTTCTTTTCACAAACCAAATATGGATCCACCAGAGTCATTGCATGTGTGTTCTTTTCACAAACAACAACTAGAGTCATTGCATGTCTATTCTTTTCACAAACTACATATGGATCCACCACAGTCATTTCAAGTGTGTTCTTTTCACAAACCACATATGGATCCACCAGAGTCATTGCATGTCTGTTCTTTTCATAAACCATATGAGCATGTGTGTTCTTTTTACAAACCACATATGGATCCACCAGTGTCATTGAATGTGTGTTCTTTTCATGAACCACAACTTGAGTCATTGAATGTGTGTTCTTTTGTCAAACCGCATATGGATCCACTAGTGTCATTGCATGTGTGTTATTTTCATAAACCACATGGATCCACCAGTGTCATTAAATGTGTGTTTTTGACAAACCACATATAGATCCACCAGTGTCATTGCATGTGTGTTCTTTTAATTAACCACATATGGATCCCCTAGTGTCATTGGATGTGTATTCTTTTCATAAACCACATATGGATCCACCAGAGTCATTGCATGTATGTTCTTTTCATAAACCACATATGGATCCACCAGAGTCATTGCATGTCTGTTCTTTTCACAAACCACAGCTAGAGTCATTGCATGTCTATTCTTTTCACAAACCACATATGGATCCACCATAGTCATTTCAAGTTTGTTCTTTTCACAAACCACATATGGATCCACCAGAGTCATTGCATGTCTGTTCTTTTCATAAACCAAATGAGCATGTGTGTTCTTTTTACAAACCACATATGGATCCACTGGTGTCATTGAATGTGTGTTATTTTCCTAAAACACATATGGATCCACCAGTTTCATTGCATGTGTGTTCTTTTCATCAACCACAACTTGAGTCATTGAATGTGTGTTCTTTTGTCAAACCGCATATGGATCCACTAGTGTTATTGCATGTGTCTTCTTTTCATAAACCACATGGATCCACCAGTGTCATTGAATGTGTGTTTTTGACAAACCACATATAGATCCACCAGTGTCATTGCATGTGTGTTCTTTTCATTAACCACAACTAGAGTCATTGCATGTGTGTTCTTTTCACAAACCACATATGGATCCACCAGAGTCATTGCATGTGTGTTGTTTTCATCAACCACATATGCATCCACCAGAGTCGTTTTATGTGTGTTCTTTTCATAAACCACATGGATCCGCCAGTGTCATTGCATGTGTGTTCTTTTAATAAACCACAGCTGGATTCATTGGATGTGTATTCTTTTCATAAACCAGAACTAGAGTCATTAAATGTGTGTTATTTTCACAAACCACATATGGATCCACTAGTGTCATTGAATGTGTGTTATTTTCACAAACCACATATAGATCCACCAGTGTCATTGCATGTGTGTTCTTTTCCTAAAACACAAATGGATCCACCAGAGTCATTGCATGTGTGTTCTTTTCACAAACCACATATGGATCCACCAGAGTCATTGCATGTCCGTTCTTTTCACAAACCAAATATGGATCCACCAGAGTCATTGCATGTGTGTTCTTTTCACAAACAACAACTAGAGTCATTGCATGTCTATTCTTTTCACAAACCACATATGGATCCACCACAGTCATTTCAAGTGTGTTCTTTTCACAAACCACATATGGATCCACCAGAGTCATTGCATGTCTGTTCTTTTCATAAACCACATGAGCATGTGTGTTCTTTTTACAAACCACATATGGATCCACCAGTGTCATTGAATGTGTGTTATTTTCCTAAAACACATATGGATCCACCAGTTTCACTGCATGTGTGTTCTTTTCATGAACCACAACTTGAGTCATTGAATGTGTGTTCTTTTGTCAAACCGCATATGCATCCACTAGTGTCATTGCATGTGTGTTCTTTTCATAAACCACATGGATCCACCAGTGTCATTAAATGTGTGTTTTTGACAAACCACATATAGATCCACCAGTGTCATTGCATGTGTGTTCTTTTCATTAACCACATATGGATCCCCTAGTGTCATTGGATGTGTATTCTTTTCATCAACCACATATGGATCCACCAGAGTCATTGCATGTATGTTCTTTTCATAAACCACATATGGATCCACCAGAGTCATTGCATGTTTGTTCTTTTCATAAACCACATGGATCCACCAGAGTCATTGTATGTGCGTTCTTTTCATCAACCACATGGGTCCACCAGTGTCATTGCATGTGTGTTCTTTTCATAAGCCACAAATAGAGTCATTGGATGTGTGTTATTGTCATAAACCACATGGATCCACTAGAGTCATTGGATGTGTGTTATTGTCATAAACAATATGGATCCACTAGAGTTCATTGCATGTGTGTTCTTCTCATAAACCACATATGGATCCACTAGAGTTCATTGCATATGTGTTCTTTGTCTAAACCACATATGGATCCACAACTAGAGTCATTGGATGTGTGTTCTTTTCATAAACCACAACTAGAGTCATGGCATGTGTGCTCTTTTCACAAACCACATATGGATCCATGAGAGTCATTGCATGTGTGTTCTTTTCACAAACCACAACTAGAGTCATTGCATGTCTATTCTTTTCACAAACCACATATGGATCCACCATAGTCATTTCAAGTGTGTTCTTTTCGCAAACCACATATGGATCCACTAGAGTCATTGCATGTATGTTCTTTTCATATACCACATGATCATGTGTCGTCTTTTTACAAACCACATATGGATCCACCAGTGTCACTGAATGTGTGTTATTTTCCTAAAACACATATGGATCCCACAGTTTCATTGCATGTGTGTTCTTTTCATGAACCACAACTTGAGTCATTGAATGTGTGTTCTTTTGTCAAACCGCATATGGATCCACTAGTGTCATTGCATGTGTGTTCTTTTCATAAACCACATGGATCCACCAGTGTCATTGAATGTGTGTTTTTGACAAACCACATATAGATCCACCAGTGTCATTGCATGTGTGTTCTTTTCACAAACCACATATGGATCCACCAGAGTCATTGCATGTGTGTTATTTTCCCAAACCATAGCTAGAGTCATTGCATATCTGTTATTTTCACAAACCACATATGGATCCACCAGAGTCATTCATGTGTGTTCTTTTTTCAAACCGCATATGGATCCACTAGTGTCATTGCATGTGTGTTCTTTTCATAAACCACATGGATCCACCAGTGTCATTAAATGTGTGTTTTTGACAAACCACATATAGATCCACCAGTGTCATTGCATGTGTGTTCTTTTCATTAACCACATATGGACCCCCTAGTGTCATTGCATGTGTCTTCTTTTCATTAACCACAACTAGAGTCATTGAATGTCTGTTCTTGTCACAAACCACATATGGATCCACCAGAGTCATTGCATGTCTGTTATTTTCATAAACCACATATGGATCCCCCAGAGTCGTTTTATGTGTGTTCTTTTCATAAACCACATGGATCCACGAGTGTCATTGCATGTGTGTTCTTTTAATAAACCACAGCTGGATTCATTGGATGTGTATTCTTTTCATAAACCAGAACTAGAGTCATTAAATGTGTGTTATTTTCACAAACCACATATGGATCCACCAGAGTCATTGCATGTCTGTTCTTTTCATAAACCAAATGAGCATGTGTGTTCTTTTTACAAACCACATATGGATCCACTGGTGTCATTGAATGTGTGTTATTTTCCTAAAACACATATGGATCCACCAGTTTCATTGCATGTGTGTTCTTTTCATCAACCACAACTTGAGTCATTGAATGTGTGTTCTTTTGTCAAACCGCATATGGATCCACTAGTGTTATTGCATGTGTCTTCTTTTCATAAACCACATGGATCCACCAGTGTCATTGAATGTGTGTTTTTGACAAACCACATATAGATCCACCAGTGTCATTGCATGTGTGTTCTTTTCATTAACCACAACTAGAGTCATTGCATGTGTGTTCTTTTCACAAACCACATATGGATCCACCAGAGTCATTGCATGTGTGTTGTTTTCATCAACCACATATGCATCCACCAGAGTCGTTTTATGTGTGTTCTTTTCATAAACCACATGGATCCGCCAGTGTCATTGCATGTGTGTTCTTTTAATAAACCACAGCTGGATTCATTGGATGTGTATTCTTTTCATAAACCAGAACTAGAGTCATTAAATGTGTGTTATTTTCACAAACCACATATGGATCCACTAGTGTCATTGAATGTGTGTTATTTTCACAAACCACATATAGATCCACCAGTGTCATTGCATGTGTGTTCTTTTCCTAAAACACAAATGGATCCACCAGAGTCATTGCATGTGTGTTCTTTTCACAAACCACATATGGATCCACCAGAGTCATTGCATGTCCGTTCTTTTCACAAACCAAATATGGATCCACCAGAGTCATTGCATGTGTGTTCTTTTCACAAACAACAACTAGAGTCATTGCATGTCTATTCTTTTCACAAACCACATATGGATCCACCACAGTCATTTCAAGTGTGTTCTTTTCACAAACCACATATGGATCCACCAGAGTCATTGCATGTCTGTTCTTTTCATAAACCACATGAGCATGTGTGTTCTTTTTACAAACCACATATGGATCCACCAGTGTCATTGAATGTGTGTTATTTTCCTAAAACACATATGGATCCACCAGTTTCACTGCATGTGTGTTCTTTTCATGAACCACAACTTGAGTCATTGAATGTGTGTTCTTTTGTCAAACCGCATATGCATCCACTAGTGTCATTGCATGTGTGTTCTTTTCATAAACCACATGGATCCACCAGTGTCATTAAATGTGTGTTTTTGACAAACCACATATAGATCCACCAGTGTCATTGCATGTGTGTTCTTTTCATTAACCACATATGGATCCCCTAGTGTCATTGGATGTGTATTCTTTTCATCAACCACATATGGATCCACCAGAGTCATTGCATGTATGTTCTTTTCATAAACCACATATGGATCCACCAGAGTCATTGCATGTTTGTTCTTTTCATAAACCACATGGATCCACCAGAGTCATTGTATGTGCGTTCTTTTCATCAACCACATGGGTCCACCAGTGTCATTGCATGTGTGTTCTTTTCATAAGCCACAAATAGAGTCATTGGATGTGTGTTATTGTCATAAACCACATGGATCCACTAGAGTCATTGGATGTGTGTTATTGTCATAAACAATATGGATCCACTAGAGTTCATTGCATGTGTGTTCTTCTCATAAACCACATATGGATCCACTAGAGTTCATTGCATATGTGTTCTTTGTCTAAACCACATATGGATCCACAACTAGAGTCATTGGATGTGTGTTCTTTTCATAAACCACAACTAGAGTCATGGCATGTGTGCTCTTTTCACAAACCACATATGGATCCATGAGAGTCATTGCATGTGTGTTCTTTTCACAAACCACAACTAGAGTCATTGCATGTCTATTCTTTTCACAAACCACATATGGATCCACCATAGTCATTTCAAGTGTGTTCTTTTCGCAAACCACATATGGATCCACTAGAGTCATTGCATGTATGTTCTTTTCATATACCACATGATCGTGTGTCGTCTTTTTACAAACCACATATGGATCCACCAGTGTCACTGAATGTGTGTTATTTTCCTAAAACACATATGGATCCCACAGTTTCATTGCATGTGTGTTCTTTTCATGAACCACAACTTGAGTCATTGAATGTGTGTTCTTTTGTCAAACCGCATATGGATCCACTAGTGTCATTGCATGTGTGTTCTTTTCATAAACCACATGGATCCACCAGTGTCATTGAATGTGTGTTTTTGACAAACCACATATAGATCCACCAGTGTCATTGCATGTGTGTTCTTTTCACAAACCACATATGGATCCACCAGAGTCATTGCATGTGTGTTATTTTCCCAAACCATAGCTAGAGTCATTGCATATCTGTTATTTTCACAAACCACATATGGATCCACCAGAGTCATTCATGTGTGTTCTTTTTTCAAACCGCATATGGATCCACTAGTGTCATTGCATGTGTGTTCTTTTCATAAACCACATGGATCCACCAGTGTCATTAAATGTGTGTTTTTGACAAACCACATATAGATCCACCAGTGTCATTGCATGTGTGTTCTTTTCATTAACCACATATGGACCCCCTAGTGTCATTGCATGTGTCTTCTTTTCATTAACCACAACTAGAGTCATTGAATGTCTGTTCTTGTCACAAACCACATATGGATCCACCAGAGTCATTGCATGTCTGTTATTTTCATAAACCACATATGGATCCCCCAGAGTCGTTTTATGTGTGTTCTTTTCATAAACCACATGGATCCACGAGTGTCATTGCATGTGTGTTCTTTTAATAAACCACAGCTGGATTCATTGGATGTGTATTCTTTTCATAAACCAGAACTAGAGTCATTAAATGTGTGTTATTTTCACAAACCACATATGGATCCACCAGTGTCATTGAATGTGTGTTATTTTCACAAACCACATATAGATCCACCAGTGTCATTGCATGTGTGTTCTTTTCCTAAAACACATATGGATCCACCAGAGTCATTGCATGTGTGTTATTTTCACAAACCACATATGGATCCATTAGAGTCATTGCATGTCCGTTCTTTTCACAAACCAAATATGGATCCACCAGAGTCATTGCATGTGTGTTCTTTTCACAAACCACAACTAGAGTCATTGCATGTCTATTATTTTCACAAACCACATATGGATCCTCCATAGTCATTTCAAGTGTGTTCTTTTCACAAACCACATATGGATCCACCAGAGTCATTGCATGTCTAATCTTTTCATAAACCACTTGAGCATGTGTGTTCTTTTTACAAACCACATATGGATCCACCAGTGTCATTGAATGTGTGTTATTTTCCTAAAACACATATGGATCCACCAGTTTCATGGTATGTGTGTTCTTTTCATGAACCACAACTTGAGTCATTGAATGTGTGTTCTTTTGTCAAACCGCATATGGATCCACTAGTGTCATTGCATGTGTGTTCTTTTCATAAACCACATGGATCCACCAATGTCATTGAATGTGTGTTTTTTGACAAACCACATATAGATCCACCAGTGTCATTGCATGTGTGTTCTTTTCATTAACCACATTTGGACCCCTAGTGTCATTGCATGTGTGTTCCTTTCCAAAAACACATATGGATCCACCAGAGTCATTGCATGTGTGTTCTTTTCACAAACCACATATGGATCCACCAGAGTCATTGCATGTCTGTTCTTTTCACAAACCACAGCTAGAGTCATTACATGTCTATTCTTTTCACAAACCACATATGGATCCACCATAGTCATTTCAACTGTGTTCTTTTCACAAACCACATATGGATCCACCAGAGTCATTGCATGTTTGTTCTTTTCATAAACCAAATGAGCATGTGTGTTCTTTTTACAAACCACATATGGATCCACCAGTGTCATTGAATGTGTGTTATTTTCCTAAAACACATATGGATCCACCAGTTTCATTGCATGTGTGTTCTTTTCATGAACCACAACTTGAGTCATTGAATGTGTGTTCTTTTGTCAAACCGCATATGGATCCACTAGTGTCATTGCAGGTGTGTTCTTTTCATAAACCACATGGATCCACCAGTGTCATTGAATGTGTGTTTTTGACAAACCACATATAGATCCACCAGTGTCATTGCATGTGTGTTCTTTTCATTAACCACAACTAGAGTCATTGCATGTGTGTTCTTTTTACAAACCACATATGGATCCACGAGAGTCATTGCATGTGTGTTCTTTTCACAAACCACAGCTAGAGTCATTGCATGTCTATTCTTTTCACAAACCACATATGGATCCACCATAGTCATTTCAAGTGTGTTCTTTTCGCAAACCACATATGGATCCACTAGAGTCATTGCATGTATGTTCTATTCATAAACCACATGAGCATGTGTCGTCTTTTTACAAACCACATATGGATCCACCAGTGTCACTTAATGTGTGTTATTTTCCTACAACACATATGGATCCAAAAGTTTCATTGCATGTGTGTTCTTTTGATGAACCACAACTTGAGTCATTGAATGTGTGTTCTTTTGTCAAACCGCATATGGATCCACTAGTGTCATTGCATGTGTGTTCTTTTCATAAACCACATGGATCCACCAGTGTCATTGAATGTGTGTTTTTGACAAACCACATATAGATCCACCAGTGTCATTGCATGTGTGTTATTTTCATTAACCACATATGGACCCCCTAGTTACATTGCATGTGTGTTCTTTTCATTAACCACAACTAGATTCATTGCATGTGTGTTCCTTTCCTAAAACACATATGGATCCACCAGAGTCATTGCATCTGCGTTCTTTTCACAAACCACATATGGATCCACGAGAGTCATTGCATGTGTGTTCTTTGCACAAACCACAGCTAGAGTCATTGCATGTCTATTCTTTTCACAAACCACATATGGATCCACCATAGTCATTTCAAGTGTGTTCTTTTCACAAACGACATATGGATCCACCAGAGTCATTGCATGTCAGTTCTTTTCATAAACCACATGAGCATGTGTGTTCTTTTTACAAACCACATATGGATCCACTAGTGTCATTGAATGTGTGTTATTTTCCTAAAACACATATGGATCCACCAGTTTCATTGCATGTGTGTTCTTTTCATGAACCACAACTTGAGTCATTGAATGTGTGTTCTTTTGTCAAACCGCATATGGATCCACTAGTGTTATTGCATGTGTTCTTTTCATAAACCACATGCATCCACCAGTGTCATTGAATATGTGTTTTTGACAAACCACATATAGATCCACCAGTGTCATTGCATTTGTGTTCTTTTCATTAACCACATATGGACCCCCTAGTGTCATTGCATGTGTGTTCTTTTAATTAACCACAACTAGAGTCATTGCATGTTTATTCTTTTCACAAAGCACATATGGATCCACCACAGTCATTTCAAGTGTGTTCTTTTCACAAACCACATACGGATCCACCAGAGTCATTGAATGTCTGTTCTTTTCATAAACCACATGAGCATGTGTGTTCTTTTTACAAACCACATATGGATCCACCAGTGTCATTGAATGTGTGTTATTTTTCTAAAACACATATGGATCCACCAGTTTCATTGCATGTGTGTTCTTTTCATGAACCACAACTTGAGTCATTGAATGTGTGTTCTTTTGTCAAACCGCATATGGATCCACTAGTGTCATTGCAGGTGTGTTCTTTTCATAAACCACATGGATCCACCAGTGTCATTGAATGTGTGTTTTTGACAAACCACATATAGATCCACCAGTGTCATTGCATGTGTGTTCTTTTCATTAACCACAACTAGAGTCATTGCATGTGTGTTCTTTTCACAAACCACATATGGATCCACCAGAGTCATTGCATGTGTGTTCTTTTCATCAACCACATATGCATCCACCAGAGTCGTTTTATGTGTGTTCTTTTCATAAACCACATGGATCCGCCAGTGTCATTGCATGTGTGTTCTTTTAATAAACCACAGCTGGATTCATTGGATGTGTATTCTTTTCATAAACCAGAACTAGAGTCATTAAATGTGTGTTATTTTCACAAACCACATATGGATCCACTAGTGTCATTGAATGTGTGTTATTTTCACAAACCACATATAGATCCACCAGTGTCATTGCATGTGTGTTATTTTTCTAAAACACAAATGGATCCACCATAGTCATTGCATGTGTGTTCTTTTCACAAGCCACATATGGATCCACCAGAGTCATTGCATGTCTGTTCTTTTCACAAACCAAATATGGATCCACCAGAGTCATTGCATGTGTGTTCTTTTCACAAACAACAACTAGAGTCATTGCATGTCTATTCTTTTCACAAACCACATATGGATCCACCACAGTCATTTCAAGTGTGTTCTTTTCACAAACCACATATGGATCCACCAGAGTCATTGCATGTCTGTTCTTTTCATAAACCATATGAGCATGTGTGTTCTTTTTACAAACCACATATGGATCCACCAGTGTCATTGAATGTGTGTTCTTTTCATGAACCACAACTTGAGTCATTGAATGTGTGTTCTTTTGTCAAACCGCATATGGATCCACTAGTGTCATTGCATGTGTGTTATTTTCATAAACCACATGGATCCACCAGTGTCATTAAATGTGTGTTTTTGACAAACCACATATAGATCCACCAGTGTCATTGCATGTGTGTTCTTTTCATTAACCACATATGGATCCCCTAGTGTCATTGGATGTGTATTCTTTTCATAAACCACATATGGATCCACCAGAGTCATTGCATGTATGTTCTTTTCATAAACCACATATGGATCCACCAGAGTCATTGCATGTTTGTTCTTTTCATAAACCACATGGATCCACCAGAGTCATTGTATGTGCGTTCTTTTCATCAACCACATGGATCCACCAGTGTCATTACATGTGTGTTCTTTTCATAAACCACAAATAGAGTCATTGGATGTGTGTTATTGTCATAAACCACATGGATCCACTAGAGTCATTGGATGTGTGTTATTGTCATAAACAATATGGATCCACTAGAGTTCATTGCATGTGTGTTCTTCTCATAAACCACATATGGATCCACTAGAGTTCATTGCATATGTGTTCTTTGTCTAAACCACATATGGATCCACAACTAGAGTCATTGGATGTGTGTTCTTTTCATAAACCACAACTAGAGTCATGGCATGTGTGTTCTTTTCACAAACCACATATGGATCCACGAGAGTCATTGCATGTGTGTTCTTTTCACAAACCACAGCTAGAGTCATTGCATGTCTATTCTTTTCACAAACCACATATGGATCCACCATAGTCATTTCAAGTGTGTTCTTTTCGCAAACCACATATGGATCCACTAGAGTCATTGCATGTATGTTCTTTTCATAAACCACATGAGCATGTGTCGTCTTTTTACAAACCACATATGGATCCACCAGTGTCACTTAATGTGTGTTATTTTCCTACAACACATATGGATCCAAAAGTTTCATTGCATGTGTGTTCTTTTGATGAACCACAACTTGAGTCATTGAATGTGTGTTCTTTTGTCAAACCGCATATGGATCCACTAGTGTCATTGCATGTGTGTTCTTTTCATAAACCACATGGATCCACCAGTGTCATTGAATGTGTGTTTTTGACAAACCACATATAGATCCACCAGTGTCATTGCATGTGTGTTATTTTCATTAACCACATATGGACCCCCTAGTTACATTGCATGTGTGTTCTTTTCATTAACCACAACTAGATTCATTGCATGTGTGTTCCTTTCCTAAAACACATATGGATCCACCAGAGTCATTGCATCTGCGTTCTTTTCACAAACCACATATGGATCCACGAGAGTCATTGCATGTGTGTTCTTTGCACAAACCACAGCTAGAGTCATTGCATGTCTATTCTTTTCACAAACCACATATGGATCCACCATAGTCATTTCAAGTGTGTTCTTTTCACAAACGACATATGGATCCACCAGAGTCATTGCATGTCAGTTCTTTTCATAAACCACATGAGCATGTGTGTTCTTTTTACAAACCACATATGGATCCACTAGTGTCATTGAATGTGTGTTATTTTCCTAAAACACATATGGATCCACCAGTTTCATTGCATGTGTGTTCTTTTCATGAACCACAACTTGAGTCATTGAATGTGTGTTCTTTTGTCAAACCGCATATGGATCCACTAGTGTTATTGCATGTGTTCTTTTCATAAACCACATGCATCCACCAGTGTCATTGAATATGTGTTTTTGACAAACCACATATAGATCCACCAGTGTCATTGCATTTGTGTTCTTTTCATTAACCACATATGGACCCCCTAGTGTCATTGCATGTGTGTTCTTTTAATTAACCACAACTAGAGTCATTGCATGTTTATTCTTTTCACAAAGCACATATGGATCCACCACAGTCATTTCAAGTGTGTTCTTTTCACAAACCACATACGGATCCACCAGAGTCATTGAATGTCTGTTCTTTTCATAAACCACATGAGCATGTGTGTTCTTTTTACAAACCACATATGGATCCACCAGTGTCATTGAATGTGTGTTATTTTTCTAAAACACATATGGATCCACCAGTTTCATTGCATGTGTGTTCTTTTCATGAACCACAACTTGAGTCATTGAATGTGTGTTCTTTTGTCAAACCGCATATGGATCCACTAGTGTCATTGCAGGTGTGTTCTTTTCATAAACCACATGGATCCACCAGTGTCATTGAATGTGTGTTTTTGACAAACCACATATAGATCCACCAGTGTCATTGCATGTGTGTTCTTTTCATTAACCACAACTAGAGTCATTGCATGTGTGTTCTTTTCACAAACCACATATGGATCCACCAGAGTCATTGCATGTGTGTTCTTTTCATCAACCACATATGCATCCACCAGAGTCGTTTTATGTGTGTTCTTTTCATAAACCACATGGATCCGCCAGTGTCATTGCATGTGTGTTCTTTTAATAAACCACAGCTGGATTCATTGGATGTGTATTCTTTTCATAAACCAGAACTAGAGTCATTAAATGTGTGTTATTTTCACAAACCACATATGGATCCACTAGTGTCATTGAATGTGTGTTATTTTCACAAACCACATATAGATCCACCAGTGTCATTGCATGTGTGTTATTTTTCTAAAACACAAATGGATCCACCATAGTCATTGCATGTGTGTTCTTTTCACAAGCCACATATGGATCCACCAGAGTCATTGCATGTCTGTTCTTTTCACAAACCAAATATGGATCCACCAGAGTCATTGCATGTGTGTTCTTTTCACAAACAACAACTAGAGTCATTGCATGTCTATTCTTTTCACAAACCACATATGGATCCACCACAGTCATTTCAAGTGTGTTCTTTTCACAAACCACATATGGATCCACCAGAGTCATTGCATGTCTGTTCTTTTCATAAACCATATGAGCATGTGTGTTCTTTTTACAAACCACATATGGATCCACCAGTGTCATTGAATGTGTGTTCTTTTCATGAACCACAACTTGAGTCATTAAATGTGTGTTCTTTTGTCAAACCGCATATGGATCCACTAGTGTCATTGCATGTGTGTTATTTTCATAAACCACATGGATCCACCAGTGTCATTAAATGTGTGTTTTTGACAAACCACATATAGATCCACCAGTGTCATTGCATGTGTGTTCTTTTCATTAACCACATATGGATCCCCTAGTGTCATTGGATGTGTATTCTTTTCATAAACCACATATGGATCCACCAGAGTCATTGCATGTATGTTCTTTTCATAAACCACATATGGATCCACCAGAGTCATTGCATGTTTGTTCTTTTCATAAACCACATGGATCCACCAGAGTCATTGTATGTGCGTTCTTTTCATCAACCACATGGATCCACCAGTGTCATTACATGTGTGTTCTTTTCATAAACCACAAATAGAGTCATTGGATGTGTGTTATTGTCATAAACCACATGGATCCACTAGAGTCATTGGATGTGTGTTATTGTCATAAACAATATGGATCCACTAGAGTTCATTGCATGTGTGTTCTTCTCATAAACCACATATGGATCCACTAGAGTTCATTGCATATGTGTTCTTTGTCTAAACCACATATGGATCCACAACTAGAGTCATTGGATGTGTGTTCTTTTCATAAACCACAACTAGAGTCATGGCATGTGTGTTCTTTTCACAAACCACATATGGATCCACGAGAGTCATTGCATGTGTGTTCTTTTCACAAACCACAGCTAGAGTCATTGCATGTCTATTCTTTTCACAAACCACATATGGATCCACCATAGTCATTTCAAGTGTGTTCTTTTCGCAAACCACATATGGATCCACTAGAGTCATTGCATGTATGTTCTATTCATAAACCACATGAGCATGTGTCGTCTTTTTACAAACCACATATGGATCCACCAGTGTCACTTAATGTGTGTTATTTTCCTACAACACATATGGATCCAAAAGTTTCATTGCATGTGTGTTCTTTTGATGAACCACAACTTGAGTCATTGAATGTGTGTTCTTTTGTCAAACCGCATATGGATCCACTAGTGTCATTGCATGTGTGTTCTTTTCATAAACCACATGGATCCACCAGTGTCATTGAATGTGTGTTTTTGACAAACCACATATAGATCCACCAGTGTCATTGCATGTGTGTTATTTTCATTAACCACATATGGACCCCCTAGTTACATTGCATGTGTGTTCTTTTCATTAACCACAACTAGATTCATTGCATGTGTGTTCCTTTCCTAAAACACATATGGATCCACCAGAGTCATTGCATCTGCGTTCTTTTCACAAACCACATATGGATCCACGAGAGTCATTGCATGTGTGTTCTTTGCACAAACCACAGCTAGAGTCATTGCATGTCTATTCTTTTCACAAACCACATATGGATCCACCATAGTCATTTCAAGTGTGTTCTTTTCACAAACGACATATGGATCCACCAGAGTCATTGCATGTCAGTTCTTTTCATAAACCACATGAGCATGTGTGTTCTTTTTACAAACCACATATGGATCCACTAGTGTCATTGAATGTGTGTTATTTTCCTAAAACACATATGGATCCACCAGTTTCATTGCATGTGTGTTCTTTTCATGAACCACAACTTGAGTCATTGAATGTGTGTTCTTTTGTCAAACCGCATATGGATCCACTAGTGTTATTGCATGTGTTCTTTTCATAAACCACATGCATCCACCAGTGTCATTGAATATGTGTTTTTGACAAACCACATATAGATCCACCAGTGTCATTGCATTTGTGTTCTTTTCATTAACCACATATGGACCCCCTAGTGTCATTGCATGTGTGTTCTTTTAATTAACCACAACTAGAGTCATTGCATGTTTATTCTTTTCACAAAGCACATATGGATCCACCACAGTCATTTCAAGTGTGTTCTTTTCACAAACCACATACGGATCCACCAGAGTCATTGAATGTCTGTTCTTTTCATAAACCACATGAGCATGTGTGTTCTTTTTACAAACCACATATGGATCCACCAGTGTCATTGAATGTGTGTTATTTTTCTAAAACACATATGGATCCACCAGTTTCATTGCATGTGTGTTCTTTTCATGAACCACAACTTGAGTCATTGAATGTGTGTTCTTTTGTCAAACCGCATATGGATCCACTAGTGTCATTGCAGGTGTGTTCTTTTCATAAACCACATGGATCCACCAGTGTCATTGAATGTGTGTTTTTGACAAACCACATATAGATCCACCAGTGTCATTGCATGTGTGTTCTTTTCATTAACCACAACTAGAGTCATTGCATGTGTGTTCTTTTCACAAACCACATATGGATCCACCAGAGTCATTGCATGTGTGTTCTTTTCATCAACCACATATGCATCCACCAGAGTCGTTTTATGTGTGTTCTTTTCATAAACCACATGGATCCGCCAGTGTCATTGCATGTGTGTTCTTTTAATAAACCACAGCTGGATTCATTGGATGTGTATTATTTTCATAAACCAGAACTAGAGTCATTAAATGTGTGTTATTTTCACAAACCACATATGGATCCACTAGTGTCATTGAATGTGTGTTATTTTCACAAACCACATATAGATCCACCAGTGTCATTGCATGTGTGTTATTTTTCTAAAACACAAATGGATCCACCATAGTCATTGCATGTGTGTTCTTTTCACAAGCCACATATGGATCCACCAGAGTCATTGCATGTCTGTTCTTTTCACAAACCAAATATGGATCCACCAGAGTCATTGCATGTGTGTTCTTTTCACAAACAACAACTAGAGTCATTGCATGTCTATTCTTTTCACAAACCACATATGGATCCACCACAGTCATTTCAAGTGTGTTCTTTTCACAAACCACATATGGATCCACCAGAGTCATTGCATGTCTGTTCTTTTCATAAACCATATGAGCATGTGTGTTCTTTTTACAAACCACATATGGATCCACCAGTGTCATTGAATGTGTGTTCTTTTCATGAACCACAACTTGAGTCATTGAATGTGTGTTCTTTTGTCAAACCGCATATGGATCCACTAGTGTCATTGCATGTGTGTTATTTTCATAAACCACATGGATCCACCAGTGTCATTAAATGTGTGTTTTTGACAAACCACATATAGATCCACCAGTGTCATTGCATGTGTGTTCTTTTCATTAACCACATATGGATCCCCTAGTGTCATTGGATGTGTATTCTTTTCATAAACCACATATGGATCCACCAGAGTCATTGCATGTATGTTCTTTTCATAAACCACATATGGATCCACCAGAGTCATTGCATGTTTGTTCTTTTCATAAACCACATGGATCCACCAGAGTCATTGTATGTGCGTTCTTTTCATCAACCACATGGATCCACCAGTGTCATTACATGTGTGTTCTTTTCATAAACCACAAATAGAGTCATTGGATGTGTGTTATTGTCATAAACCACTTGGATCCACTAGAGTCATTGGATGTGTGTTATTGTCATAAACAATATGGATCCACTAGAGTTCATTGCATGTGTGTTCTTCTCATAAACCACATATGGATCCACTAGAGTTCATTGCATATGTGTTCTTTGTCTAAACCACATATGGATCCACAACTAGAGTCATTGGATGTGTGTTCTTTTCATAAACCACAACTAGAGTCATGGCATGTGTGTTCTTTTCACAAACCACATATGGATCCACGAGAGTCATTGCATGTGTGTTCTTTTCACAAACCACAGCTAGAGTCATTGCATGTCTATTCTTTTCACAAACCACATATGGATCCACCATAGTCATTTCAAGTGTGTTCTTTTCGCAAACCACATATGGATCCACTAGAGTCATTGCATGTATGTTCTTTTCATAAACCACATGAGCATGTGTCGTCTTTTTACAAACCACATATGGATCCACCAGTGTCACTTAATGTGTGTTATTTTCCTACAACACATATGGATCCAACAGTTTCATTGCATGTGTGTTCTTTTGATGAACCACAACTTGAGTCATTCAATGTGTGTTCTTTTGTCAAACCGCATATGGATCCACTAGTGTCATTGCATGTGTGTTCTTTTCATAAACCACATATGGACCCCCTAGTTACATTGCATGTGTGTTCTTTTCATTAACCACAACTAGATTCATTGCATGTGTGTTCCTTTCCTAAAACACATATGGATCCACCAGAGTCATTGCATCTGCGTTCTTTTCACAAACCACATATGGATCCACGAGAGTCATTGCATGTGTGTTCTTTGCACAAACCACAACTAGAGTCATTGCATGTATATTCTTTTCACAAACCACATATGGATCCACCATAGTCATTTCAAGTGTATTCTTTTCACAAACGACATATGGATCCACCAGAGTCATTGCATGTCAGTTCTTTTCATAAACCACATGAGCATGTGTGTTCTTTTTACAAACCACATATGGATCCACTAGTGTCATTGAATGTGTGTTATTTTCCTAAAACACATATGGATCCACCAGTTTCATTGCATGTGTGTTCTTTTCATGAACCACAACTTGAGTCATTGAATGTGTGTTCTTTTGTCAAACCGCATATGGATCCACTAGTGTTATTGCATGTGTTCTTTTCATAAACCACATGCATCCACCAGTGTCATTGAATATGTGTTTTTGACAAACCATATATAGATCCACCAGTGTCATTGCATTTGTGTTCTTTTCATTAACCACATATGGACCCCCTAGTGTCATTGAATGTGTGTTCTTTTAATTAACCACAACTAGAGTCATTGCATGTTTATTCTTTTCACAAAGCACATATGGATCCACCACAGTCATTTCAAGTGTGTTCTTTTCACAAACCACATACGGATCCACTAGAGTCATTGAATGTCTGTTCTTTTCATAAACCACATGAGCATGTGTGTTCTTTTTTCAAACCACATATGGATCCACCAGTGTCATTGAATGTGTGTTATTTTCCTAAAACACATATGGATCCACCAGTTTCATTGCATGTGTGTTCTTTTCATGAACCACAACTTGAGTCATTGAATGTGTGTTCTTTTGTCAAACCGCATATGGATCCACTAGTGTCATTGCAGGTGTGTTCTTTTCATAAACCACATGGATCCACCAGTGTCATTGAATGTGTGTTTTTGACAAACCACATATAGATCCACTAGTGTCATTGCATGTGTCTTCTTTTCATTAACCACATATGGACCCCTAGTGTCATTGCATGTGTGTTCTTTTCATTAACCACAACTAGAGTCATTGCATGTGTGTTCCTTTCCTAAAACACATATGGATCCACCAGAGTCATTGCATCTATGTTCTTTTCACAAACCACATATGGATCCACGAGAGTCATTGCATGTGTGTTCTTTGCACAAACCACAGCTAGAGTCATTGCATGTCTATTCTTTACACAAACCACATATGGATCCACCATAGTCATTTCAAGTGTGTTCTTTTCACAAACCACATATGGATCCACCAGAGTCATTGCATGTTTGTTCTTTTCATAAACCACATGAGCATGTGTGTTCTTTTTACAAACCACATATGGATCCACTAGTGTCATTGAATGTGTGTTACTTTCCTAAAACACATATGGATCCACCAGTTTCATTTCATGTGTGTTCTTTTCATGAACCACAACTTGAGTCATTGAATGTGTGTTCTTTTGTCAAACCGCATATGGATCCACTAGTGTTATTGCACGTGTGTTCTTTTCATAAACCACATGGATCCACCAGTGTCATTGAATGTGTGTTTTTGACAAACCACATATAGATCCACCAGTGTCATTGCATGTGTCTTCTTTTCATTAACCACATATGGACCCCCTAGTGTCATTGCATGTGTGTTCTTTTCATTAACCACAACTAGAGTCATTGCATGTGTGTTCTTTTCACAAACCACATATGGATCCACCAGAGTCATTGCATGTGTGTTCTTTTCATAAACCACATATGGATCCACCAGAGTCGTTTTATGTGTGTTCTTTTCATAAACCACATGGATCCACGAGTGTCATTGCATGTGTGTTCTTTTCATAAACCACAGCTGGATTCATTGGATGTGTATTCTTTTAATAAACCAGAACTAGAGTCATTAAATGTGCGTTATTTTCACAAACCACATATGGATCCACTAGTGTCATTGAATGTGTGTTATTTTCACAAACCACATATAGATCCACCAGTGTCATTGCATGTGTGTTCTTTTCCTAAAACAAATATGGATCCACCAGAGTCATTGCATGTGTGTTCTTTTCACAAACCACATATGGATCCACCAGAGTCATTGGATGTCCGTTCTTTTCACAAACCAAATATGGATCCACCAGAGTCATTGCATGTGTGTTCTTTTCACAAACCACAACTAGAGTCATTGCATGTCTATTCTTTTCACAAACCACATATGGATCCACCATAGTCATTTCAAGTGTGTTCTTTTCACAAACCACATATGGATCCACCAGAGTCATTGCATGTCTATTCTTTTCATAAACCACATGAGCATGTGTGTTCTTTTTACAAACCACATATGGATCCACCAGTGTCATTGAATGTGTGTTATTTTCCTAAAACACATATGGATCCACCAGTGTCATTGAATGTGTGTTATTTTCCTAAAACACATATGGATCCACCAGTTTCATTGCATGTGTGTTCTTTTCATGAACCACAACTTGAGTCATTGAATGTGTGTTCTTTTGTCAAACCGCATATGGATCCACTAGTTTCATTGCATGTGTGTTCTTTTCATAAACCACATGGATCCACCAGTGTCATTGAATGTGTGTTTTTGACAAACCACATATAGATCCACCAGTGTCATTGCATGTGTGTTCTTTTCATGTGGCACCCCAGTTCTGAAAAGACCGTGGCCTCTATGTGACATGCCAATCCCTGGATCGGTTCATTGGACCACAATAGAGTAAGATAGATAACATAGCAAAAATATCCGTGTATCATAGACAACGAAGATCCAGAGTACCATTATTACAATGAAAGCTTAGCGCAAAGCTAGCTCAAATTATTCAGGTAGCAACATAAATGAGTAAATCCTCCATTCTTCAAATTGCCCACAAGTGAACAAGTGCCGAGTGGAGTACCGTGGCCTATAACGATCAATCAGAATCAGAATAACCTGCAGCATGAAACGCAACAGCCCCGAAGGGTCAATACATGGAATGTATGGCAAGTAGAGCTAGTAAATGGAGACAATAATACTAACATCTACATGCATATCTGGCAAGTGGAGCTGTGTCTGGCTTGCATTTGCAAATACATTTGTCCTACTTTCATAAACAGTTTTGAATTTTCTTTGAAAAGATCCCAATTAAGTTAACCCAACAAGATTAAAGCAATTATGAAATTAGAATGAGCGAGAAACATGTCATGGAATCAATATCTAGCAACTTAGTTGTCCATAACTGGGGACACGGCTAATCGATTAGATTATACACTCTATAGAGGTTAGTACACTTTACCCATGTGTCTTGGCCAGCCCAGCTCGTACCATCACTCTCATTTTGGGTGATGATAGGGAGAAGACCAAGAAGAGACTGTTCGGGAAGTAGCTCCTCAATCCCGACGCGCACCGGTCCAACCTACCAAAATTCTACATCTCTGGATACGCGGGTTCGAGTTACCACAACCTACTAAGTCCAACCAACCGCCCATTTCATTATTGGCACATGGTTGTACACGTAAGCTACACAATAAAGAAGCCAATCATTCTCTCTTGATACCTGGGTGCCTTTCCGCAATGAAACCACC
Source organism: Avena sativa (assembly GCA_916181665.1). Taxonomy (NCBI): domain Eukaryota; kingdom Viridiplantae; phylum Streptophyta; class Magnoliopsida; order Poales; family Poaceae; genus Avena; species Avena sativa. Next base: position 695,727,809 of record OV702289.1, read on the forward strand.
AAAACTTATCAATACCATCACACCCAGGAGATTCATTGATTAAGTTGTTTTAGTTTTCACAAACCAATACTTTGAGAAAACAAGTATCAATGATGTAACCCATCCCTCGTTCAACATAGCATGGCTAAGCACATCTACAACGGTGGTTCATCTACAAGGAAAGCCCTACCACAATAATAGGACATAGCATAGCGATAGTATCATCCTACTCATGCAACTACAAAATACATGACAATGCATTGAAAATAGTAGGAAGATATCATGAACAAAGTAGCATCTACTTGCCTTGATTGAAGCGGTCGGAGGAACAATCCAAACACGAGCAAGGGTTGCACTCCACACAATCTACACGACACAATTGCATTCATAAACAAACAATTCACAAACATATGCAACAAAGATGATGCATGAATGCAAGAACGGCAAGTGAATTGGTGCTACAGCTGCAGCACATAATACTAATACATATTACTGTTGGAGATATGCCCTAGAGGCAATAATAAATATAGTTATTATTATATATCTTTGTGTTTATGATAAATGTTTGCATTCATGCTATAATAGTATTAACAAGGAAACCATTAATACTTGTGTGATTTGTAAACTTAATTTGAAGTCCCTAGTATAGCCTCTATACTTCACTAGCTTGTTGGTTGATTGATGATGTGGTTTCTTTGTCATGAACATTGAGATGTTATCAACAACAAGATCATATCGTTAGGAGAATGATATGGTGGACATACTCCTATAGACAAGCGTAGCATAAAGATCAAGTCATTTCAATAGTTCAATTGCTATATGCTTTCTGATACATAGTAACCTAATTCCTTCGACCATGAGATCATGCATATCACCTTTACCAGATGGATGCTTTGATATCATCAAACACCACACCGTAACAGGGTGGCTATAAAGGTGGCATTGAGTGTTCGGAAAGTATTGGTTGAAACACATGGATCAAGAGTGGGATTTGTCCATCCACATGACGGATAGATATTCTCTGGGCCCTCTCGGTGAAATGTCATCCAATTAGCTTGCAAGCATGTGACTTGGTCACAAGGGATCACATATCACGGGAACGAGAAAAGAGTACTTATCAGTAACGAGGTTGAACTAGGTATACAGAGATACCGACGATCATAACCTCGGATAAGTAACATATCGTGAGACAAAGGGAAATTGGTATCGTATGTAAGTGGTTCATTCGATCGCAAAGTAATCGTAGAAATATGTGGGAGCCATATGAATTTCCAGATTCCTCTATTGGTTATTGTTCGGAGAAGTGTCTCGATCATGTCCGCATAATTCACGAACCGTAGGGAGACACACTTAAGGATTCGACGTTGTTTGAGTAGTTATGGTATTATGAGAAAGAGACCGAATGTTGTTCGGAGTCTCGGATGGGATCCGGGATATCACGAGGTGATCCGGAATGGTCCGGAGAATAAGATTCATATAAGGAAAGTCCCGTTTCGGAGTTCGGGAATGGTTCCGGTGTTTTCATCGGGAACATTCTAGAAGGTCCCGGAATGTCCGGCACTCCGGGGGGGAAGGGGTACATGAATGTGTCATTGCATGTTGGAATGATTGCATCATGTACTAAGTGTTCTCGCTGTCCGAAATAAAGGGTTAATTCAAATCCTAATTGGAAAAGTCAAACTGCCAGTTTTCGGTCAAACTGCCAGTTTTCGGAAAGAGGAGAAAGAGGAGGAGAGGTGGAGGCCGAGTTGGAGGAGGGTTCCTCCCCTTGGCCGGCGCACCTCCCAAGGCCGAGTTGGGGAGGAACTCCTCCCCTTGGCCGCCGGCCCTCCCACCTATAAAGGGAGGGGCAGGGCTCCCTCCTCTAGACACAACACAAGTTTCCTATCCTCTAAACTAAACCCTAGATCTAGACCCCGGTTTAGAGCTATTCGGTTTAGAGCCTTCTAATTGGTTTAGAGCCTTCTAATTGGTGTGTCTAATTACAAGACCACTAATAGCCTCTCTCATAAGCTCCACCATACTCGCACCGGCTTAAGGCGAAGCCCTGCGGGATTTCCCCTCTACCTCCGGTACCACGCCGTTGTGCTGCCGGAATCGCGAGGAGAGTGCTACAACCTCCGCTGCCTGCTGGAACAAGGGAGAGGAAGGTCTTCGTCGAGTACCGAACGTGTGACCGACTGCGGGAGCGCTGCGGGAACGCGGCGCCGGAAGGATCGTCTACGCGATCTTGAGATCGGAAAGAGTACGACTACATCACCCACGAGAATCTGCTCTCGTTAAACACTTTGGAATCTTCGAGGGTGAGTTATTCCATCGACTCGTTGCTACAATCTAGTAGATAGATCTTGGCTTGTTTGTTTGTATGCGATAGAAAATTTTTGTTTTCCATGCTACGAACCCCAACAGTGGTATCAGAGCCGTGTCTATATGTAGATCTGTTGCACGAGTAGAACACAATGGTCATTGTGGGCGTTGATGCTTTTATTGTAGATTGCTTTTTGTGTACTTTGCATCTTGCGGTATGTTGGGATGAAGCGGCCCGGGCTAACCTTACATGACATCGTTCATGAGACTTGCTCCACGCTTGACATGCAACTCGTTTTGCATAAGTGGCTTTGCGGGTGCCTGTTTCTCCTAGCATAGTAAAGATCCAATTTACAACGGGTGATCAACAATGCTAGTATCAATGTTGTGGTTATTGTTCGTAAGTTAGAACGACACTTATGGAAAGCCCCAAACCACGTAAAATATGCAAAGAAAGTAGAAGCGTCTAACTTTGTTTTGCAGGGGTGTGCAGTGATGTGATATGGCCATGATTGTGATTATATTTGATGTATGCAATGTTCCTTATTGTAAGTTGGCAACCGGCAGGAGCCATATGGTTGTCTTTAATTTCTGTTAAGACCTGCGTGTCTATTCAAAATAGTTGTAATAGTTGAAGCTGGTGGACGACAACCATGGAGAAGCGTCATTGACCTTGATGCTATGCCGGTGATGATGGAGATCATGTTCGTGCTTGAAGATGGAGATGGGAAGCACAAAGAAGAAAGGCCATATCATATCACATATTATGAATTGCATGTGATGTTAATCCTTTATGCATCTTGTATTGCTTAGTAGACGACGGTAGCATTATAAGATGATCCCTCATGCACATAAATTTCAAGTCTAAAGTGTTCGCCCTTAGTTAGCACCGTTGCTAAAGCTTGTTGCTTCGAAGCACCACGTGATGATCGGGTGTCTTTGATTCCACGGGTGAATACAACGTAAGCAAGCCAGATTTGCTTATGCGGTAGCTAAGGTTTGATCTTGACGAGCCTAGCATGTACAGACATGGCCTCAGGAACACGGATCGCCGAAAGGTAAAGCATGAATCATATAGCAGATATGATGAACATGTCGATTGTTCGCCATTGAAAACTATATCAACTCTCGTGATGATCGGTGTTGATGTAGTGGATTTGGTTCATGTGATCACTAAAACAATGTGAGGGATGTTGTTTTGAGTGGGAGTTCACCTAGTTTAATTTCATTAATTAATTTGAACTCAATTTGTCATAAACTTAGTCTAAACTATTGCAAATATGTTGTAGATCAATGGCAGCCCCTACCATCAATTTTAATGCGTTCCTAGAGAAAGAAAAGTTGAAAAACAATGGAAGCAACTTCGCGGATTGGTTCCGCAATTTGAGGATTGTCCTCACAGCTGGTAATTTGACCTATGTGCTGGATGCACCGCTAGGTGACCCACCTGCAGCTGATGCTACCGATGAAGTAAAGAATGTTTACCTTGCTCGGAAGAATCAGTACTCCATAGTTCAGTGTGCTATCTTGTATGGTTTAGAATCGGAGCTTCAGAAAAGGTTTGAAGAGTCAGACCCATATGATATTGTCGAGGATCTCAAATTAATTTTTGAGACTCATGCGGCAATTGAAAGTTATGAAGCTTCTGAAAAGTTCTTTAACTGCAAGATGGAAGAGGGTAGCTCCGTCAGTGAGCATGTGCTTAAAATGTCTGGGCACGCGAATAAACTTCAAAGCTTGGGTATAGTGATTCCTAATACTTTGGGAGTTTACCGCATCCTCCAATCACTACCACCAAGTTACAAGAACTTTGTGATGAACTACAACATGCAGAACATGAACAAAGAGTTGCCAGAACTATTTGCTATGTTAAAATCTGCAGAAGTGGAGATCAAGAAAGAGCACCAAGTGTTGATGGTCAATAAGACCACCAAATTCAAGAAAGGCAAGTCTAAGCAGAAGGGACACTTCAAGAAGGGTGGTAAGAAAGCTACCATGCTGACGAAGAGGACCAAGGCTGGACCCAAGCCTGATACTGAGTGCTTTTACTGCAAGGGAGAAGGTCACTGGAAGCGGAATTGCCCAAAGTACTTGGCGGATTTGAAGAACGGCAACATCAAGAAGAAAGGTATATCTGATATACATGTTATTGATGTGTATTTCACTAGTATTCGTAGTAGTGCCTGGGTATTTGATACTGGTTCGGTTGCTCATATTTGTAACTCGAAACAGGAGCTGCAGAATAAACGAAAGCTAGCGAAGAACGAGGTGACGATGCGCGTAGGAAACGGATCAAAGGTTGATGTGATCGCGGTCGGCACGCTACCTCTTCATCTACCATCGGGATTAGTTTTATACTTAAATAATTGTTATTTGGTGCCTGCGTTGAGCATGAACATTATATCTGGATCTTGTTTATTGCGAGACGGTTACTTATTTAAATCCGAGAATAATGGTTGTTCGATTTATATGAGTAATATGTTTTATGCACATGCACCTTTGATAGATGGTCTATTCATATTGAATCTCGATAGTGGAAATACACATATTAATAACATTGAAGCTAAACGTTTAAAATCAAGCGATAACTTGACCTATATGTGGCACTGTCGTCTTGGTCACATTGGAGTGAAGCGTATGAAGAAACTCCATTCCGATGGACTTCTTGAATCACTTGATTTTGAATCACTTGAAAGATGCGAAGCATGTCTGATGGGTAAAATGACTAAGACTCCATTTTCTGGTATGATGGAGCGAGCTACGGACTTATTGGAAATCATACATACCGATGTGTGTGGTCCAATGAGTGTAGCATCGCGCGGTGGTTATCGTTATGTTCTTACCTTCACGGATGACTTGAGTAGATATGGGTATATCTATTTCATGAAACATAAGTCCGAAACTTTCGAGAAGTTTAAGGAGTTTCAAAGTGAGGTAGAGAATCAACGTAACAAGAAGATTAAATTTCTACGTTCTGATCGTGGAGGTGAATATCTAAGTTACGAGTTTGGCGAGCATTTGAAGAAATGTGGAATACTTTCGCAGTTGACACCGCCGGGAACACCACAGCGTAATGGTGTGTCTGAACGTCGTAATCGAACTCTCTTAGATATGGTTCGTTCTATGATGTCACTTACAAATTTACCGCTATCATTTTGGGGTTATGCATTAGAAACAGCCGCATTCACTTTAAATAGGGCACCATCTAAATCCGTTGAAACGACACCGTATGAATTATGGTTTGGGAAGAAACCTAAATTGTCGTTCCTTAAAATTTGGGGGTGCGAAGCCTATGTAAAGAAGTTACAGCCGGACAAGCTTGAACCCAAAGCGGAAAAATGCGTCTTCATAGGATACCCGAAGGAAACTATTGGGTATACCTTCTATCATAGATCCGAAGGCAAAATCTTTGTTGCCAAGAATGGATCCTTTCTAGAGAAGGAATTTCTCTCGAAAGAAGTGACTGGAAGGAAAGTAGAACTCGACGAGGTTGTCGAACCTTCTCTCGAAATTGCGAGTAGCGCAGCACCGGAAGAAGTTCCTGTGGTGCCTGCACCAATGAGGGAGGAAGCTAATGATAGTGATCATGAAACTTCGGTTGAGGTTGCTACAGAGCCTCGGAGGTCAACGAGAACTCGTACCACTCCAGATTGGTATGATTCCGTTATGAATGTCATGTTGGTGGACAACACCGATGATCCCGAGACATATGAGGAAGCGATGATGAGCCCAGATTCCAATAAATGGCAAGAAGCCATGAAATCCGAGATTGGATCCATGTACGAAAACCAAGTATGGACTTTGGTGGACTTACCGGATGGCCGGAAGGCTGTCGAGAACAAATGGATTTTCAAGAAGAAAACAGATGCTGATGGTAATGTTACTGTCTATAAAGCTCGACTTGTCGCAAAAGGGTTTCGACAAATTCAAGGAGTTGACTACGATGAGACTTTCTCACCAGTAGCGAAGCTAAAGTCTGTGAGGATTATGTTAGCAATCGCTGCATATTATGATTATGAGATATGGCAGATGGATGTCAAAACAGCATTCCTCAATGGAGACATTGATGAAGAATTGTATATGATGCAACCCAAAGGTTTTGTCGATCCTAAAGATGCTAACAAGGTATGCAAACTTCAACGGTCCATCTATGGATTGAAGCAAGCATCCCGAAGTTGGAATCAACGTTTTGATAAGGTAATCAAAAGTTTTGGTTTTGTACAAACTTATGGAGAAGCTTGTATTTACAAGAAAGTGAGTGGGAGCTCTGTAGCATTCTTAATACTGTATGTGGATGACATATTATTGATTGGGAATGATGTAGACCTTCTTAATAGTGTCAAAGAATATTTGAATAATAGTTTTTCAATGAAGGATCTTGGCGAAGCAGCTTACATATTAGGCATAACGATTTATAGAGATAGATCGAAACGCCAAATATCATTGTCACAAAGTACATATTTGGACAAAGTTCTAAAGAAGTTTGGAATGGAAGAAAGCAAGAAAGGGTTCTTGCCCATGTTGCCCAATACGACCTTGAGTAAAACTCAAAGTCCGACATCGGCAGAAGATAGAGAAAGGATGAGTAAGACTCCCTATGCCTCAGCCATAGGATCTCTAATGTATGCCATGCTATGTACTAGACCCGACATCGCATATGCTGTTAGTCTAACTAGCAGATATCAAAGTGATCCAGGAGTGGATCATTGGACAGCGGTCAAAAACATCCTTAAGTACTTGAGAAGAACTAAGGATATGGTTCTTTCTTATGGAGGTGATGAACAGCTCGTTGTTAATGGTTACACCGATGCTAGTTGGAACACCGATCCGGATGATTCTAAATCACAATCTGGATACGTATTTATTTTGAATGGTGCAGCAGTTAGCTGGAGGAGTGCAAAGCAAAGCGTTGTGGCGAGATCTTCAACTGAATCGGAATACATGGCTGCTTCGGAGGCTTCACAAGAAGCGATATGGATGAAAGAGTTCATTACAGAGCTGGGTGTGGTTCCTAGTGCGCTGGACCCAATGTCTATCTACTGTGATAACATGGGCGCCATAGCCAATGCGCAAGAACCAAGGTCACACAAGAAGCTGAAGCATATCAAGCTGCGTTTTCACGCTATTCGAGAACATATCCAGGATGGGGATATAAAGATTTGCAAAGTACACACAGATCTGAATGTGGCGGATCCGTTGACTAAACCTCTCCCGAGGGCAAAACATGACCAACACCAAACTGCCATGGGTGTTCGGTATATTACCATGTAATCTAGATTAGATGACTCTAGTGCAAGTGGGAGACTGTTGGAGATATGCCCTAGAGGCAATAATAAATATAGTTATTATTATATATCTTTGTGTTTATGATAAATGTTTGCATTCATGCTATAATAGTATTAACAAGGAAACCATTAATACTTGTGTGATTTGTAAACTTAATTTGAAGTCCCTAGTATAGCCTCTATACTTCACTAGCTTGTTGGTTGATTGATGATGTGGTTTCTTTGTCATGAACATTGAGATGTTATCAACAACAAGATCATATCGTTAGGAGAATGATATGGTGGACATACTCCTATAGACAAGCGTAGCATAAAGATCAAGTCATTTCAATAGTTCAATTGCTATATGCTTTCTGATACATAGTAACCTAATTCCTTCGACCATGAGATCATGCATATCACCTTTACCAGATGGATGCTTTGATATCATCAAACACCACACCGTAACAGGGTGGCTATAAAGGTGGCATTGAGTGTTCGGAAAGTATTGGTTGAAACACATGGATCAAGAGTGGGATTTGTCCATCCACATGACGGATAGATATTCTCTGGGCCCTCTCGGTGAAATGTCATCCAATTAGCTTGCAAGCATGTGACTTGGTCACAAGGGATCACATATCACGGGAACGAGAAAAGAGTACTTATCAGTAACGAGGTTGAACTAGGTATACAGAGATACCGACGATCATAACCTCGGATAAGTAACATATCGTGAGACAAAGGGAAATTGGTATCGTATGTAAGTGGTTCATTCGATCGCAAAGTAATCGTAGAAATATGTGGGAGCCATATGAATTTCCAGATTCCTCTATTGGTTATTGTTCGGAGAAGTGTCTCGATCATGTCCGCATAATTCACGAACCGTAGGGAGACACACTTAAGGATTCGACGTTGTTTGAGTAGTTATGGTATTATGAGAAAGAGACCGAATGTTGTTCGGAGTCTCGGATGGGATCCGGGATATCACGAGGTGATCCGGAATGGTCCGGAGAATAAGATTCATATAAGGAAAGTCCCGTTTCGGAGTTCGGGAATGGTTCCGGTGTTTTCATCGGGAACATTCTAGAAGGTCCCGGAATGTCCGGCACTCCGGGGGGGAAGGGGTACATGAATGTGTCATTGCATGTTGGAATGATTGCATCATGTACTAAGTGTTCTCGCTGTCCGAAATAAAGGGTTAATTCAAATCCTAATTGGAAAAGTCAAACTGCCAGTTTTCGGTCAAACTGCCAGTTTTCGGAAAGAGGAGAAAGAGGAGGAGAGGTGGAGGCCGAGTTGGAGGAGGGTTCCTCCCCTTGGCCGGCGCACCTCCCAAGGCCGAGTTGGGGAGGAACTCCTCCCCTTGGCCGCCGGCCCTCCCACCTATAAAGGGAGGGGCAGGGCTCCCTCCTCTAGACACAACACAAGTTTCCTATCCTCTAAACTAAACCCTAGATCTAGACCCCGGTTTAGAGCTATTCGGTTTAGAGCCTTCTAATTGGTTTAGAGCCTTCTAATTGGTGTGTCTAATTACAAGACCACTAATAGCCTCTCTCATAAGCTCCACCATACTCGCACCGGCTTAAGGCGAAGCCCTGCGGGATTTCCCCTCTACCTCCGGTACCACGCCGTTGTGCTGCCGGAATCGCGAGGAGAGTGCTACAACCTCCGCTGCCTGCTGGAACAAGGGAGAGGAAGGTCTTCGTCGAGTACCGAACGTGTGACCGACTGCGGGAGCGCTGCGGGAACGCGGCGCCGGAAGGATCGTCTACGCGATCTTGAGATCGGAAAGAGTACGACTACATCACCCACGAGAATCTGCTCTCGTTAAACACTTTGGAATCTTCGAGGGTGAGTTATTCCATCGACTCGTTGCTACAATCTAGTAGATAGATCTTGGCTTGTTTGTTTGTATGCGATAGAAAATTTTTGTTTTCCATGCTACGAACCCCAACAATTACTACCGAATACATGCATGGAAAATAGATTTGGCGCAAGGGAAACTATTAACCAAAAGTAGAGATCACTACTAGAGCTAGAACTTAAATAATTCACTACCGGTAGTATACTGTTTGTAAAATCCTGGAAAAATTCTACCGCATAGGCATCGCTGATAAGAAACAGTACCAATTGGAATTACTCAAAAAGGAGTTATAAAACATCCCGAGTAATTAAAACACTGCAGAAAGCCATTAGACAAATACTGCAGAAGTTTTTACTGTAAGCCTATCTTTTATTACACGATGAGATTCCCCTCGTTCATACGAGTTCAGGGACATATCACACGTGATTTTTGGAGCTACGAAACTTTTACTACGAATTTATTACTCCGAAAAGGCCACTAACTAGTTTGATTAAACTGTACTAAACCTGACAGTAAAAGTCTGAACCAAAGGTACAGCGAGATTCTACACGGCTCACTGAACTCGTGCATATTTTATTTGCAATTTTTGGCCAAACGGTTTAATTTCTACGCAATTTACAAGATTCTACAGAAATCTGCCAACTAATAGGATTAACGAAATTGACCCAGTCAACTGTGTCTGATGACTGGGCGCTGACTGGGCGTCTGACCAGTCAACGTCTGGGGCCTCTGACTAGTCAACGTCTGGAGTGCTGACCAGTCAACGAACGATCTAAGCCGCTGATCTGAGATCTGACGGTGGCTGTTGTCTTACCGGAAACGGACGGCGAAACGAACTCCGGCGAGCTCCGGACGGCGGTGACGGTCAGTTCCGGCGGCGTGGAAACTCCTGCAAGTACACACACGGTCAACTACGGCTCCCGGAATAATAAACGCGTGCGCGTACATGGCGATCTGCAGGGCGCAGTTGACGGCGGCGGATGGAGACGCGGAGCACGGGAACGAAAAGAGGACGGCGAGACGAACCCGGCAACAGACGCGGCGATGAACGGCGACGACTGGAGGCGGCGGCGCGCGGCGCGGAAGGCGGCGACGGCGGACGTGCTCGCGCCTGGGAGCAAAGGCGGCGCCAGGGAGATCGATCGCGCGGGCAGGGGTGTGGGGCAATGCGGGCACAAAAATCGAGGCAGGTGGGGCCTCCTTTAAGAAGTCCCTCGCGCGCAGAAAAAAAGAAAAGAAAAAAAAACCTGAACCGAAACGGTCCGCAGTTGGACTCCGTTTCGGAAATCGGTCCGGATTTTCGGACAGTTTTCCGGCGGTTTACTAAAACGTCCGAGTCTTTTGCATACGAACTCCGATTGGAGCGATTTTCACGCCTACGGGTTCGTATCGTCGAGGGGAACAACCTTCAGTCGAAGTTTGAGCGAAAGCTCGAACCTACAGGGGTGGTTGTTGCAAGTCCCTCTAAAGCTCCCCGCAGGAACCTCGAAGCGAAACAAAAAGGGTTTTGACGATGGCGTTTCGCCGAACCTTTCTACTCGACGGTAATGCATGGAAAGATATGATGCGATGCAATGAATGATATGCAAGACCAAATCTAAAATTTGGGATGTGACAAGACTAACCCCCTTAAGATGAATCTCGTCCTCGAGATTCGGCGCGGCTAGCAAATAGGTGTGGGTAGTCCTCTCGGATGTCATATTCACGCTCCCAAGTGGCTTCCTCTTCGGTGTGGTGGATCCACTGCACCTTGCAAAACTTGATTGTCTTGGTACGGGTAGTCCTTTCTGCTGTCTCCAGAATCTTGACCGGTTTCTCCTCATAGGTCAAGTCGTTCTCAAGCTGAACCTCTTCTAGCGGTACAGTGTCTCTCAATGGTGTATCCACCATCTCCGGATGGCACTTCTTCAGCTGGGATACATGGAACACATTGTGAACAGCAGACAGAGCCTCTGGCAACTCCAACTGATAGGCAACTTCTCCTTTGCGTGCTAAGACTCGATACGGTCCAATAAATCGAGGTGCCAGCTTACCCTTAATACCAAATCTCTTGATTCCACGAAGTGGCGATACTCTGAGGTATGCTCTATCACCTATCTCATATACCACTTCCTTGCGCTTGGCGTCAGCGTAGCTCTTCTGCCTTGATTGTGCTACCTTCAGTCTGTCTCTAATCAAGGCGACCTTCTCCTCAGCGTCCTTGATCAAATCAGGTCCAAACAACTGACGTTCTCCTACTCCATCCCATAGCAATGGTGTTCGGCACCGTTTCCCATACAGCACATCAAACGGTGACGTCTTGATGCTGGTTTGATAGCTGTTGTTATAGGAAAACTCCGCATACGGTAAATTCGCATCCCAACTAGAACCATGAGCCAAGGCGCAAGCTCTTAGCATGTCTTCCAAAATCTGATTCACCCTCTCGGTCTGTCCATCAGTCTGCGGGTGAAACGCTGTGCTAAACTCCAATCTAGTACCAAGTGACTCGTGCAGCTGGCGCCAGAAGTGTGAGGTAAATTGGGTACCTCTATCAGATACGATACTCTTGGGAACTCCATGTAGGCACACAATCTTGTCCATGTAAATCTTGGCCAACTTTGCACTCGTATAGGTCGTCTTCACCGGTATAAAGTGGGCTACCTTGGTTAAATGGTCGACCACTACCCAAATAGAGTCATATCCTGACCTGGTCCTGGGCAGTCCTGTGATAAAGTCCATTCCCACTCTATCCCATTTCCAATCCGGCACGGGCAATGGCTGTAGCAGTCCTGCTGGTTTCTGGTGTTCCGCCTTCACTCGGCTACATACATCACATTGGGCGATATGCTCTGCGATGTCTCCCTTCATGTTGTTCCACCAGAATCTATCCTTTAGGTCCATATACATCTTCGTATTGCCCGGATGTATGGAATACGGCGAGTCATGAGCTTCCTGCGTAATCAACTTCCTTAACTTCGGATCGTTGGGCACGCACAAACGATCTCCATACCACAAGGTACCTTGCTCATCCTCGCGGAATTCCCTTGCTCGGCCTTCCTTCATCTTTTCCTTAACTTCATCTATCTCTTTGTCTCCCACTAGAGCCTTCCTGATTCTGTCATGAAGCGTTGGTTGGACTTCCATTGTAGCCAAGTATCCTTCAGATACTACCTCCAATCTAAGGTCCTTGAATTGCTTGCACAAATCCTCAGGCAATTCACCAATTGTCAATCCATTGGCATAAACCTTCCGGCTCAGAGCATCTGCTACTACATTGGCCTTTCCTGGGTGATATTGCAGATTCATATCGTAGTCCTTGATAAGTTCCAACCATCTCCTTTGTCTCATGTTCAGCTCCTTCTGTGTAAATATGTATTTCAGGCTCTTGTGGTCGGTGTACACATCACAGTGTTTTCCCATTAAGTAATGCCTCCATACCTTGAGCGCATGAACCACTGACGCTAACTCCAAGTCATGTGTGGGGTAATTCTTCTCATGGTGCTTGAGTTGTCGTGAGGCATATGACACCACTCTCCCATCTTGCATCAGCATACTCCCAAGTCCCTGTCGAGAAGCATCACAGTACACTTGGAAATCCTTCTGAAGATCTGGTAAGCACAGAACAGGTGCAGTCACTAGTCGACGCTTCAGTTCCTGAAAGCTAGCTTCACACACATCCGTCCATTCAAACTTTCTCTCCTTCTTCAGAAGTTCAGTCATCGGCTTAGCAATCTTGGAAAAGTTTTCAATGAACCTCCTATAATATCCAGCAAGTCCCAGAAAGCTTCGAATCTCTCCCGCATTCTTGGGTTCTTCCCACTCAGTTACTGCAGTCACTTTGCTTGGATCAACAGCGACTCCTTCTCCTGACACTACGTGTCCAAGAAACCCAACGGTGTTAAGCCAGAATTCACACTTGCTGAATTTGGCGTACAGCTGGTGTTCTCTCAGTTTCTCCATAATCAGTCGCAGATGTTTCTCATGCTCAGCATCATCCTTGGAATATATCAGTATGTCATCAATAAACACCACTACGAACTTGTCCAAGTACTCCATAAATACCTTGTTCATCATGGTCATGAAATATGCCGGGGCATTCGTTAGTCCAAATGACATAACTGTATACTCGTATAACCCATACCTAGTGGTGAAGGCGGTTTTTGGTACATCCTCCTTCCGGATCTTCAATTGAAAGTAGCCAGATCGCAGATCAATCTTGCTGAACACCTTTGCTCCTTCCAGTTGATCAAACAAATCATTTATGTTCGGCAGAGGGTACTTGTTCTTGATGGTTACCTCATTCAGCGAGCGATAGTCCACCACTAATCTCTTGGTGCTGTCTTTCTTCTCCACAAACAGAACAGGTGCACCCCATGACGACGCACTAGGCTGAATGAATCCCTTTTCCAGCTGCTCCTTCAACTGTTTCTTCAATTCCTTCAGCTCATCCACATCCATCTTATATGGTTTCTTTGCTATTGGTCCTGTTCCCGGCATCAGGTCAATAAGAAACTCTACTTCCCGGTCAGGTGGCATCCCCGGCAGTTCTTCCGGAAACACGTCGGGGTAATCCCTTATCACTGGCACAGTATCCATGCTAACCCCCTTAAGAGAATTCAGCTTACACCTTCCTGGTCGTGCGGCTGACTTGAATCTAATCCTCTTACCATCCTGGGTTTTGAGTGAAACAGCTCGCTGTGCACAATCTATGTGTCCCCCATGCATAGACATCCAATCCATACCCAGAATAACATCTAATCCCTGTGATTCCAACACTACCAAATGTGCAATGAAGTTGTGTGTTCCAATCCTCACAGTTAAATTGCGGCATCCCGCACTAGCTATCATATCTCCTCCTGGTGAACTCACTCTAAAAGACCTCTTCATAGACTCAGTAGGTAACTTATACTTATCCACAAATGCCCTTGATATGAATGAATGCGATGCACCAGTATCGAAAAGTATAAGTGCAGGGTGAGTGTTGATTGGGAACTTACCAATCACAAGGTCAGGCTCGTCTGGAATCTCCTCCACATTCATGTGGTTCACTGTGGCCTTCTCATTGTTGGTTGGCTTGAGTCCCTTCCTCTCCGGACAGTTGTCAGCATAGTGTCCCTTCTGCTTACACTTGAAGCATGTCACCTCACTCAGATCCTTCTTCACAAAATTGCGATCACGGTTGCGGTCATGTCCTCCGTGTCCTCCAGAGTGGTGAGAGTGTCCTCCCTTGTGGCTGTGGTGACTTCTCCTATGGTTGTCATGACGATGTCCATCGCCTCCATGGTGGTGGCGGTCATGGCTCCCATGGTCATTCCCTCCATGCTTGGAGTACCCATCATATGAAGTGCGAGACTTGTGCTGTGAACCAGAGTGGTGATTGTTGTTCTTTCTCTTGCGGCTTTCCACCTGCTTGTGCTTCCCTTCCAAGATTCTGGCCTTGTCCATGAGCTCCTGGAAAGTGGGGCAATAAACCACCAGTAGCTGCACTAAAAGCTCATCACTGAGGCCATCCAGAAATCTCTCCCTCCTTTTTGCATCAGTGTCAACATCCTCAGGTGCATAACGGGACAAATTATTGAACTCCTCAATGTACTCGGCCACGGTGCGATTGGTTTGGCGCAAGTTGCGGAACTCCTTCCTCTTTAGGCTCAGAACTCCTGAAGACACGTGGTCGGTCCTGAAACCTTCCTCAAACATTGCCCAAGTCACAGTATTCAGAGGGTGGGTGATCTGAAATGTGTCCCACCAAGAAGCGGCTGGTCCCTCCAGTAGGTGAGCGGCAAACCTCACCTTCTCAGCATCAGTGCATCCAACAGTTACTAGATCCTTGTTGACTGAACGCAACAGTCGAGAGCAACCATTGGTTCCGTTGCAGCAGAGAACTTAGCTGGCCTCAACCTCAGAAACCTGGTGAGGGCATCTCCCTGCTGGTTGTTCCCATTGTTGTTGTTGTTGTTCTGGTTTGCCATGAACTGAGTCATCACTTGGGCCAGCTGTGCTTGAGCTGCCATGAGCTGCTCCAACTCAGTGGGTTGACGGCGGGGAGGCATCTGCGGTTCAGCACAGGTAAGTTTAGAAAGAATCAACTATGGTAATAGGATTCTACCCATGCATATGATCAATCAACAACAAACAATAGCAGACAATCACAAGCAAGCAACACATCAACAAACAAGCGGTCCAGCAACATCCCAGGTGCTATCCTAGCAGTATATACCTACTGAAATAGTTTTGCAAGAGTTGGCAATGGTTAACTAAACAGTTGAGCATCAAAACGACAAAACAGCAATTCTGACAGAACAGTTCTGCTGTGTTCGCGAATTTTTCCGCCTGACTTAAACTCGTCAGAAAATTTAGCCAATTTTTTTGCATATGGTACAGGAAGTTCCGCATCAGCCCAATTTTGTTCAGATTTTTCCGAGTTACCAGAAAAATATGAAAAATCGCGCAGTACTGCTGTATCAGCAGAAAAACTGCAGCGAAAACAACACAGATAGTAACCAAATTGCCATAACTCTTTCATATAATTTTGCACAAATAATTCCTGGGATATTGGGGTACACAAATAAGCATCTAAACACTCTTAAACTAACACGAACTAAGTATCACAACGATCGAGAATAATCCTAACGAATTTACCTAACGAGGACTAATTGGTGGACTTCTATCTATTGCTTGAAGAGGTTGCGGTAGGTCCTCGCTGTCATGCGTTGACGCTTCGGCTCGCGGTACAACCAGGGCGGCGGAGTGTACACCTCTCCTGAACCATCACTTGAAACGTCAAACTCCACCTCTTCTGGATCCTCCTCTTCTTCTTCATCATCAGCTGCAACTGCAACAGCTTCATCTCCTCCACCATCATCGTCTCCATCATCATCATCCTCGTCCTCATCATCATCATCTCCACTGTCATCATAATCCCCATTGTTGCCATCATCTCCATTGTCATCATCAGAGGGTGGATTCAGCTGTGCTTGGAGAGCGGCAATCTGGGCTGTCATAGCTTCAATAGTTTGATCCCTTTCCTGGACTGTCCCTTGCAGTTGCTGTATGTTCTGGGTGTTCTCCTGCACAGTACCATGAAGATGTGCTATGGTTGCATCTCTGGCTATCAGGGCATTCTCCAGAACTCCCACAGCTTCATGCAAAGTGTCAATCTCCTGTCCTTGGACCACCATACCATTGCTAGTAAAATCTGCAATCTCCTTTATCATCCTCACCTTCTCTGCTAGAGCTCCATTCTCCCTTTCCATGTCCTCTATGTGCCTCCGACGGGGCGGCATGTTGTTCCTGTCCCCCGGGGTAACCACAATGTTCCCATCTTCATCACGCCTTCCATAGTCACGGTAGGGTGAATCTGCTGGTAGTAGGTGTCGGACTTGATGGCACTGGCGAGACAGGGCTTCATGTATGGCCAAGTTGATTCCAAGTCCCCAGTTGCAGTAGGTCTTGGTGTAGATCAAATGCACTGGGTTTGGCAAGGCGGCATCTCTGAATATGAAGGTAGTGATCTCCCATGCATCCTCTCCATATCCATAGGTGTACAGCCTTCTTCCCTTGAACATGGGCAGTGGCAATCCCAATGACTGCGAGAGCTGAGCTAACTGCCTTGCAAAGGGCCTTGGTGACTCCATGGTGGCATACTCAGTCCTGACTTCTCCCATCTATCAAGTAAAAGAGGAAAGTGTGAGAATAGCATATGGTAAGAATTTTACGAGAGTGAAAGGCATAAGATGAAAGACAGAGTTAATATAGGCTTTAATAAATCTATGGCTTCCTAATCCAATTCTAGGTCACGATCCTACAGTCGACACACGGGCTCTGATACCATCCTGTGACACCCCGGTTCTGAAAAGACCGTGGCCTCTATGTGACATGCCAATCCCTGGATCGGTTTATTGGCCCACAATAGAGTAAGATAGATAACATAGCAAAAATATCCGTGTATCATAGATAACGAAGATCCAGAGTACCATTATTACAATGAAAGCTTAGCGCAAAGCTAGCTCAAATTATTCAGGTAGCAACATAAACGAGTAAATCCTCCATTCTTCAAATTGCCCACAAGTGAACAAGTGCCGAGTGGAGTACCGTGGCCTATAACGATCAATCAGAATCGGAATAACCTGCAGCATGAAACGCAACAGCCCCGAAGGGTCAATACATGGAATGTATGGCAAGTAGAGCTAGTAAATGGAGACAATAATACTAACATCTACATGCATATCTGGCAAGTGGAGCTGTGTCTGGCTTGCATTTGCAAATACATTTGTCCTACTTTCATAAATAGTTTTGAATTTTCTTTGAAAAGATCCCAATTAAGTCAACCCAACAAGATTAAAGCAATTATGAAATTAGAATGAGCGAGAAACATGTCATGGAATCAATATCTAGCAACTCAGTTGTCCATAACCGGGGACACGGCTAATCGATTAGATTATACACTCTGCAGAGGTTAGTACACTTTACCCATGTGTCTTGGCCAGTCCAGCTCGTACCATCACTCTCATTTTGGGTGATGATAGGGAGAAGACCAAGAAGAGACTGTTCGGGAAGTAGCTCCTCAATCCCGACGCGCACCGGTCCAACCTACCAAAATTCTACATCTCTGGATACGCGGGTTCGAGTTACCACAACCTACTAAGTCCAACCAACCGCCCATTTCATTATTGGCACATGGTTGTACACGTAAGCTACACAATAAAGAAGCCAATCATTCTCTCTTGATACCTGGGTGCCTTTCCGCAATGAAACCACCAAAACTTATCAATACCATCACACCCAGGAGATTCATTGATTAAGTTGTTTCA
The DNA here is from genome assembly GCA_916181665.1 of Avena sativa. Classification (NCBI taxonomy): domain Eukaryota; kingdom Viridiplantae; phylum Streptophyta; class Magnoliopsida; order Poales; family Poaceae; genus Avena; species Avena sativa. The sequence continues at coordinate 695,746,012 of OV702289.1, forward strand.
GTTTTCACAAACCAATACTTTGAGAAAACAAGTATCAATGATGTAACCCAGCCCTCGTTCAACATAGCATGGCTAAGCACATCTACAACGGTGGTTCATCTACAAGGAAAGCCCTACCACAATAATAGGACATAGCATAGCGATAGTATCATCCTACTCATGCAACTACAAAATACACGACAATGCATTAAAAATAGTAGGACGATATCATGAACAAAGTAGCATCTACTTGCCTTGATTGAAGCGGTCGGAGGAACAATCCAAACACGAGCAAGGGTTGCACTCCACACAATCTACACGACACAATTGCATTCATAAACAAACAATTCACAAACATATGCAACAAAGATGATGCATGAATGCAAGAACGGCAAGTGAATTGGTGCTACAGCTGCACCACATAATACTAATACATATTACTACCGAATACATGCATGGAAAATAGATTTGGCGCAAGGAAAACTATTAACCAAAAGTAGAGATCACTACTAGAGCTAGAACTTAAATAATTCACTACCGGTAGTATACTATTTGTAAAATCCTGGAAAAATTCTACCGCATAGGCATCGCTGATAAGAAACAGTACAAATTGGAATTACTCAAAAAGGAGTTATAAAACATCCCGAGTAATTAAAACACTGTAGAAAGCCATTAGACAAATACTGCAGAAGTTTTTACTGTAAGTCTATCTTTTATTATACGATGAGATTCCCCTCGTTCATACGAGTTCAGGGACATATCACACGCGATTTTTGGAGCTACGAAACTTTTACTACGAATTTATTACTCCGAAGAGGCCACTAACTAGTTTGATTAAACTGTACTAAACCTTACAGTAAAAGTCTGAACCAAAGGTACAGCGAGATTCTACACGACTCACTGAACTCGTGCATATTTTATTTGCAATTTTTGGCCAAGCGGTTTAATTTCTACGCAATTTACAAGATTCTACCGAAATCTGCCAACCAATAGGATTAACGAAATTGACCCAGTCAACTGTGTCTGATGACTGGGCGCTGACCGGGCGTCTGACCAGTCAACGTCTGGGGCCTCTGACTAGTCAACGTCTGGAGTGCTGACCAGTCAACGAACGATCTAAGCCGCTGATCTGAGATCTGACGGTGGCTGCTGTCTTACCGGAAACGGACGGCGAAACGAACTCTGGCGAGCTCCGGACGGCGGCGACGGTCGGTTCCGGCGGCGTGGAAACTCCTGCAAGTACACACACGGTCAACTACGGCTCCCGGAATAATAAACGCGTGCGCGTACGTGGCGATCTGCAGGGCGCAGTTGGCGACGGCGGATGGAGACGCGGAGCACGGGAACGGAAAGAGGGCGGCGAGACGAACCCGGCAACAGACGCGGCGACGAACGGCGACGACCGGAGGCAGCGGCGCGCGGCGCGGAAGGCGGCGACGGCGGACGTGCTCGCGCCTGGGAGCAAAGGCGGCGCCAGGGAGATCGATCGCGCGGGCAAGGGTGTGGGGCAATGCGGGCACGAAAATCGAGGCAGATGGGGCCTCCTTTAAGAAGTCCCTCGCGCGCAGAAAAAAAAAGAAAAGAAAAAAAAAACCTGAACCGAAACGGTCCGCAATTGGACTCCGTTTCGGAAATCTGTCCGGATTTTCGGACCGTTTTCCGGCGGTTTACTAAAACGTCCGAGTCTTTTGCATACGAACTCCGATTGGAGCGATTTTCGCGCCTACGGGTTCGTATCGTCGAGGGGAACAACCTTCAGTCGAAGTTTGAGCGAAATCTCGAACCTACAGGGGTGGTTGTTGCAAGTCCCTCTAAAGCTCCCCGTAGGAACCTCGAAGCGAAACAAAAAAGGGTTTTGACGATGGCGTTTCGCCGAACCTTTCTACTCGACGGTAATGCATGGAAAGATATGATGCGATGCAATGAATGATATGCAAGACCAAATCTAAAATTTGGGATGTGACATTTCATTAACCACATATGGACCCCCTAGTGTCATTGCATGTGTGTTCTTTTTATTAACCACAACTAGAGTCATTGCATGTGTGTTCTTTTCACAAACCACATATGGATCCATCAGAGTCATTGCATGTCTGTTATTTTCACAAACCACATATGGATCCACCAGAGTCATTGCATGTGTGTTCTTTTCACAAACCACATATGGATCCACCAGAGTCATTGCATGTCCGTTCTTTTCACAAACCAAATATGGATCCACCAGAGTCATTGCATGTCCGTTCTTTTCACAAACCAAATATGGATCCACCAGAGTCATTGCATGTGTGTTCTTTTCACAAACCACGACTAGAGTCATTGCATGTCTATTCTTTTCACAAACCACATATGGATCCACCACAGTCATTTCAAGGGTGTTCTTTTCACAAACCACATATGGATCCACCAGAGTCATTGCATGTCTGTTCTTTTCATAAACCACATGAGCATGTGTGTTATTTTTACAAACCACATATGGATCCACCAGTGTCATTGAATATGTGTTCTTTTCCTAAAACACATATGGATCAACCAGTTTCATTGCATGTGTGTTCTTTTCATGAACCACAACTTGAGTCATTGAATCTGTGTTCTTTTGTCAAACCGCATATGGATCCACTAGTGTCATTGCATGTGTGTTCTTTTCAAAAACCACATGGATCCACCAGTGTCATTGAGTGTGTGTTTTTGACAAACCACATATAGATCCACCAGTGTCATTGCATGTGTGTTCTTTTCATTAACCACATATGGACCCCCTAGTGTCATTGCATGTGTGTTCTTCTTATTAACCACAACTAGAGTCATTGCATGTGTGTTCCTTTCCTAAAACACATATGGATCCACCAGAGTCATTGCATGTGTGTTCTTTTCACAAACCACATATGGATCCACCAGAGTCATTGCATGTCTGTTCTTTTCACAAACAACATATGGATCCACCAGAGTCATTGCATGTTTGTTCTTTTCATAAACCACATATGGATCCACCAGTGTCATTCCATGTGTGTTCTTTTCATAGACCACATATGGATCCACTAGTGTCATTGCATGTGTGTTCTTTTCATGAACCACATATGGATCCCCTAGTGTCATTGCATGTGTGTTCTTTTCATTAACCACAGCTAGAGCCATTGCATGTCTGTTCTTTTCACAAACCACATATGGATCAAATAGTCATTTCATGTGTGTTCTTTTTACAAACCACATATGGATCCACCGGAGTCATTGCATGTCTGTTCTTTTCATAACCACATGAGCATGTTTGTTCTTTTCACAAACCACATATGGATCCACCAAAGTCATTTCATGTCTATTCTTTTCACAAACCACATATGGATCCACATGAGTCATTGCATGTATGTTCTTTTCATAAACCACATATGGATCCACTAGAGTTCATTGCATGTGTGTTCTTTTCCTAAACCACATGTGGATCCACCAGTGTCATTGCATGTGTGTTCTTTTCATTAACCACATATGGATCCCCTAGTGTCATTGTATGTGTGTTCTTTTCATAAACCACATATGGATCCACTAGAGTCATTGCATGTATGTTATTTTCATAAACCACATATGGATCCACTAGAGTCATTGCATGTTTGTTTTTTCATAAACCACATGGATCCACCAGAGTCATTGCATGTGCGTTCTTTTCATCAACCACATGGATCCACCAGTGTCATTGCATGTGTGTTCTTTTCATAAACCACAACTAGAGTCATTGGATGTGTGTTATTGTCATAAACCACATGGATTCACTAGAGTCATTGGATGTGTGTTATTGTCATAAACAATATGGATCCACTAGAGTTTATTGCATGTGTGTTCTACTCATAAACCACATATGGATCCACTAGAGTTCATTGCATATGTGTTCTTTTCCTAAACCACATATGGATCCACAACTAGAGTCATTGGATGTGTGTTCTTTTCATAAACCACAACTAGAGTCATGGCATGTGTGCTCTTTTCACAAACCACATATGGATCCACGAGAGTCATTGCATGTGTGTTCTTTTCATCAACCACATATGGATCCACCAGAGTCATTGCATATATGTTCTTTTCATAAACCACATATGGATCCACCAGAGTCATTGCATGTTTGTTCTTTTTATAAACCACATGGATCCACAAGAGTCTTTGCATGTGCGTTTTTTCATCAACCACATGGATCCACCAGTGTCATTGCATGTGTGTTCTTTTCATAAACCACAACTAGAGTCATTGGATGTGTGTTATTGTCATAAACCACATGGATCCACTAGAGTTCATTGCATGTGTGTTCTTTTCATAAACCACATATGGATCCACCAGAGTCATTGCATGCGTGTTCTTTTCATAAACCACATATGGATCCACTAGAGTTCACTGAATGTGTGTTCTTTTCCTAAACCACATATGGATCCACAACTAGAGTCATTGGATGTGTGTTCTTTTCATAAACCACACCTAGAGTCATGGCATATGTTCTCTTTTCACAAACCACATATGGATCCACCATAGTCATTGCATGTGTGTTCTTTTCACAAACCACAGCTAGAGTCATTGCATGTCTAGTCTTTTCACAAACCACATATGGATCCACCATAGTCATTTCAAGTGTGTTCTTTTCACAAACCACATATGGATCCACCAGAGTCATTGCATGTCTGTTCTTTTCATAAACCACATGAGCATGTGTGTTCTTTTTACAAACCACATATGGATCCACCAGTGTCATTGAATGTGTGTTATTTTCCTAAAACACATATGGATCCACCAGTTTCATTGCATGTGTGTTCTTTTCATGAACATAAACTTGAGTCATTGAATGTGTGTTCTTTTGTCGAACCGCATATGGATCCACTAGTGTCATTGCATATGTGTTCTTTTCATAAACCACATGGATCCACCAGTGTCATTGAATGTGTGTTTTTGACAAACCACATATAGATCCACCAGTGTCATTGCATGCGTGTTCTTTTCATTAACCACATATGGACCCCCTAGTGTCATTGCATGTGTGTTCTTTTCATTAACCACAACTAGAGTTATTGCATGTGTGTTCTTTTCACAAACCACATATGGATCCACTAGAGTCATTGCATGTCTGTTATTTTCATAAACCACATATGGATCCACCAGAGTCATTTTATGTGTGTTCTTTTTATAAACCACATGGATCCACCAGTGTCATTGCATGTGTGTTCTTTTAATAAACCACAGCTGGATTCATTGGATGTGTATTATTTTCATAAACCAGAACTAGAGTCATTAAATGTGTGTTATTTTCACAAACCACATATGGATCCACTAGTGTCATTGAATGTGTGTTATTTTCACAAACCACATATAGATCCACCAGTGTCATTGCATGTGTGTTCTTTTCCGAAAACACATATGGATCCACCAGAGTCATTGCACGTGTGTTCTTTTCACAAACCACATATGGATCCACCAGAGTCATTGCATGTCCGTTCTTTTCACAAACCAAATATGGATCCACCAGAGTCATTGCATGTGTGTTCTTTTCACAAACCACAACTAGAGGCATTGCATGTCTATTCTTTTCACAAACCACATATGGATCCACCACAGTCATTTCAAGTGTGTTCTTTTCACAAACCACATATGGATCCACCAGAGTCATTGCATGTCTGTTCTTTTCATAAACCACATGAGCATGTGTGTTCTTTTCACAAACCACATATGGATCCACCCGTGTCATTGAATGTGTGTTCTTTTCCTCAAACACGTAGTTGGATCCACCAGTTTCATTGCATCTGTGTTCTTTTCATGATCCACAACTAGAGTCATTGAATGTGTGTTCTTTTGTCAAATCGCATATGGATTCACTAGTGTCATTGCATGTGTGTTCTTTTCATAAACCACATGGATCCACCAGTGTCATTGAGTGTGTGTTATTTTTACAAACGACACATAGATCCACTAGTGTCATTGCATATGTGTTCTTTTCATTAACCACATATGGATCCCCTAGTGTCATTGCATGTGTGTTCTTTTCATTAACCACAACTAGAGTCATTGCATGTGTGTTCTTTTCAAAAACCACATATGGATCCACCAGAGTCATTCCATGTCTGTTCTTTTCATAAACCACATGGATCCACCAGTGTCATTGGATGTGTATGCTTTTCATAAACCACAACTAGAGTCATTAAATGTGTGTTCTTTTCACAAATCACATATTGTAACACCCCGTCCACTCCTGGGCCCGGGGGGTGTCACTCCTAGCAGCTTAATAGGATATCTAGACTGGCCCCACAGACCAACACTAGTCTTTTCTGCGCACTTTGTCCTCACTCGTGCGCACCCGGTTACCCACTTCCCGGTCGGTCACCCATCCTAGAATTGCTCTAGGCCAAGCACGCTTAACCTTAGAGTTCTTTTCGAATGAGCTTCCGGAAAAGAAGTTGCAACTTGTTGATATGGGTATCCTATCAATCCTATTAAGCCATGTGCCTGGATCTCACACATATGGATCCACCAAAGTCATTGCATGTGTGTTATTTTCACAAACCACATATGGATCCACCAGAGTCATTGCATGTCTGTTCTTTTCACAAACAACATATGGATCCACCAGAGTCATTGCATGTTTGTTCTTTTCATAAACCACATATGGATCCACCAGTGTCATTCCATGTGTGTTCTTTTCATAGACCACATATGGATCCACTAGTGTCATTGCATGTGTGTTCTTTTCATGAACCACATATGGATCCCCTAGTGTCATTGCATGTGTGTTCTTTTCATTAACCACAGCTAGAGCCATTGCATGTCTGTTCTTTTCACAAACCACATATGGATCCAATAGAGTCATTTCATGTGTGTTCTTTTCACAAACCACATATGGATCCACCGGAGTCATTGCATGTCTGTTCTTTTCATAACCACATGAGCATGTTTGTTCTTTTCACAAACCACATATGGATCCACCAAAGTCATTTCATGTCTATTCTTTTCACAAACCACATATGGATCCACATGAGTCATTGCATGTATGTTCTTTTCATAAACCACATATGGATCCACTAGAGTTCATTGCATGTGTGTTCTTTTCCTAAACCACATGTGGATCCACCAGTGTCATTGCATGTGTGTTCTTTTCATTAACCACATATGGATCCCCTAGTGTCATTGGATGTGTGTTCTTTTCATAAACCACATATGGATCCACCAGAGTCATTGCATGTATGTTCTTTTCATAAACCACATATGGATCCACTAGAGTCATTGCATGTTTGTTTTTTCATAAACCACATGGATCCACCAAAGTCATTGCATGTGCGTTCTTTTCATCAACCACATGGATCCACCAGTGTCATTGCATGTGTGTTCTTTTCATAAACCACAACTAGAGTCATTGGATGTGTGTTATTGTCATAAACCACATGGATTCACTAGAGTCATTGGATGTGTGTTATTGTCATAAACAATATGGATGCACTAGAGTTTATTGCATGTGTGTTCTACTCATAAACCACATATGGATCCACTAGAGTTCATTGCATATGTGTTCTTTTCCTAAACCACATATGGATCCACAACTAGAGTCATTGGATGTGTGTTCTTTTCATAAACCACAACTAGAGTCATGGCATGTGTGCTCTTTTCACAAACCACATATGGATCCACGAGAGTCATTGCATGTGTGTTCTTTTCATCAACCACATACGGATCCACCAGAGTCATTGCATATATGTTCTTTTCATAAACCACATATGGATCCACCAGAGTCATTGCATGTTTGTTCTTTTCATAAACCACATGGATCCACAAGAGTCTTTGCATGTGCGTTCTTTTCATCAACCACATGGATCCACCAGTGTCATTGCATGTGTGTTCTTTTCATAAACCACAACTAGAGTCATTGGATGTGTGTTATTGTCATAAATCACATGGATCCACTAGAGTTCATTGCATGCGTGTTCTTTTCATAAACCACATATGGATCCACCAGAGTCATTGCATGCGTGTTCTTTTCATAAACCACATATAGATCCACTAGAGTTCATTGCATGTGTGTTCTTTTCCTAAACCACATATGGATCCACAACTAGAGTCATTGGATGTGTGTTCTTTTCATAAACCACACCTAGAGTCATGGCATATGTGCTCTTTTCACAAACCACATATGGATCCACCATAGTCATTGCATGTGTGTTCTTTTCACAAACCACAGCTAGAGTCATTGCATGTCTATTCTTTTCACAAACCACATATGGATCCACCATAGTCATTTCAAGTGTGTTCTTTTCACAAACCACATATGGATCCACCAGAGTCATTGCATGTCTGTTCTTTTCATAAACCACATGAGCATGTGTGTTCTTTTTACAAACCACATATGGATCCACCAGTGTCTTTGAATGTGTGTTATTTTCCTAAAACACATATGGATCCACCAGTTTCATTGCATGTGTGTTCTTTTCATGAACCACAACTTGAGTCATTGAATGTGTGTTCTTTTGTCAAACCGCATATGGATCCACTAGTGTCATTGCATATGTGTTCTTTTCATAAACCACATGGATCCACCAGTGTCATTGAATGTGTGTTTTTGACAAACCACATATAGATCCACCAGTGTCATTGCATGTGTGTTCTTTTCATTAACCACATATGGACCCCCTAGTGTCATTGCATGTGTGTTCTTTTCATTAACCACAACTAGAGTTATTGCATGTGTGTTCTTTTCACAAACCACATATGGATCCACTAGAGTCATTGCATGTCTATTATTTTCATAAACCACATATGGATCCACCAGAGTCATTTTATGTGTGTTCTTTTTATAAACCACATGGATCCACCAGTGTCATTGCATGTGTGTTCTTTTAATAAACCACATCTGGATTCATTGGATGTGTATTCTTTTCATAAACCAGAACTAGAGTCATTAAATGTGTGTTATTTTCACAAACCACATATGGATCCACTAGTGTCATTGAATGTGTGTTATTTTCACAAACCACATATAGATCCACCAGTGTCATTGCATGTGTGTTCTTTTCCTAAAACACATATGGATCCACCAGAGTCATTGCATGTGTGTTCTTTTCACAAACCACATATGGATCCACCAGAGTCATTGCATGTCTGTTCTTTTCACAAACCAAATATGGATCCACCAGAGTCATTGCATGTGTGTTCTTTTCACAAACCACAACTAGAGGCATTGCATGTATATTCTTTTCACAAACCACATATGGATCCACCACAGTCATTTCAAGTGTGTTCTTTTCACAAACCACATATGGATCCACCAGAGTCATTGCATGTCTGTTCTTTTCATAAACCACATGAGCATGTGTGTTCTTTTCACAAACCACATATGGATCCACCCGTGTCATTGAATGTGTGTTCTTTTCCTAAAACACATATGGATCCACCAGTTTCATTGCATCTGTGTTCTTTTCATGATCCACAACTAGAGTCATTGAATGTGTGTTCTTTTGTCAAATCGCATATGGATTCACTAGTGTCATTGCATGTGTGTTCTTTTCATAAACCACATGGATCCACCAGTGTCATTGAATGTGTGTTATTTTTACAAACGACACATAGATCCACTAGTGTCATTGCATATGTGTTCTTTTCATTAACCACATATGGATCCCCTAGTGTCATTGCATGTGTGTTCTTTTCATTAACCACAACTAGAGTCATTGCATGTGTGTTCTTTTCAGAAACCACATATGGATCCACCAGAGTCATTCCATGTCTGTTCTTTTCATAAACCACATGGATCCACCAGTGTCATTGGATGTGTATGCTTTTCATAAACCACAACTAGAGTCATTAAATGTGTGTTCTTTTCACAAATCACATATTGTAACACCCCGTCCACTCCTGGGCCCGGGGGGTGTCACTCCTAGCAGCTTAATAGGATATCTAGACTGGCCCCACAGACCAACACTAGTCTTTTCTGCGCACTTTGTCCTCACTCGTGCGCACCCGGTTACCCACTTCCCGGTCGGTCACCCATCCTAGAATTGCTCTAGGCCAAGCACGCTTAACCTTAGAGTTCTTTTCGAATGAGCTTCTGGAAAAGAAGTTGCAACTTGTTCATATGGGTATCCTATCAATCCTATTAAGCCATGTGCCTGGATCTCACATACACCCACCCTTTAGAAGATCAATGCCCTCATCGATCAAGCACACCCCAGGAACGATCCCTCTTGACACGTGTCTGTGCGTCCAGTGCCGGCACATGTGCCATGCCGTGTCCACTCCGGGGCCCGGGGGTGTCACTCCTAGCAGCTTAATAGGATATCTAGACTGGCCCCACAGACCAACACTAGTCTTTTCTATGCACTTTGTCCTCACTCGTGCGCACCCGGTTACCCACTTCCCGGTCGGTCACCCATCCTAGAATTGCTCTAGGCCAAGCACGCTTAACCTTAGAGTTCTTTTCGAATGAGCTTCCGGAAAAGAAGTTGCAACTTGTTGATATGGGTATCCTATCAATCCTATTAAGCCATGTGCCTGGATCTCACACATATGGATCCACCAAAGTCATTGCATGTGTGTTCTTTTCATAAACCACATATGGATCCACCAGAGTCATTGCATGTCTGTTCTTTTCACAAACTACATATGGATCCACTAGAGTCATTGCATGTTTTTCTGTTCATAAACCACATGGATCCACCAGTTTCATTGAATTTGTGTTCTTTTCACAAACCACATATGCATCCACCAGTGTCATTCCATGTGTGTTCTTTTCATAGACCACATATGGATCCACTAGTGTCATTGCATGTGTGTTCTTTTCATAAACCACATATGGATCCCCTGGTGTCATTGCATGTGTGTTCTTTTCATTAACCACAGCTAGAGTCATTGCATGTCTGTTCTTTTCACAAACCACATATGAAACCAATAGAGTCATTTCATGTGTATTCTTTTCACAAACCACATATGGATCCACCAGAGTCATTGCATGTCTGTTCTTTTCGTAACCACATGAGCATGTGTGTTCTTTTCACAAACCACATATGGATCCACCAAAGTCATTTCATGTATGTTCTTTTCAAAAACCACCTATGGATCCACATGAGTCATTGCATGTATGTTCTTTTCATAAACCACATATGGATCCACTAGAGTTCATTGCATGTGTGTTCTTTTCTTAAACCACATGTGGATCCACAACTAGAATCATTGGATGTGTGTTCTTTTCATAAACAACAACTAGAGTCATTGCATGTGTGTTCTTTTTACAAACCACATACGGATCCACCAGAGTCATTGCATGTGTGTTCTTTTCACAAACCACGGCTAGAGTCATTGCATATATGTTATTTTCACAAACCACATATGGATCCACCAGAGTCATTGCATGCGTGTTCTTTTCACAAACCACACATGGATCCACCAGTGTCATTGAATGTGTCTTCTTTTCACAAACTACATATGGATCCACCAGTGTCATTGCATGTGTGTTCTTTTCATTAACCACATATGGATCCCCTAGTGTCATTGGATGTGTGTTCTTTTCATAAACCACATATGGATCCACCAGAGTCATTGCATGTATGTTCTTTTCATAAACCACATATGGATCCACTAGAGTCATTGCATGTTTGTTTTTTCATAAACCACATGGATCCACCAGAGTCATTGCATGTGCGTTCTTTTCATCAACCACATGGATCCACCAGTGTCATTGCATGTGTGTTCTTTTCATAAACCACAACTAGAGTCATTGGATGTGTGTTATTGTCATAAACCACATGGATCCACTTGAGTTCATTGCATGTGTGTTCTTTTCATAAACCACATATGGATCCACCAGAGTCATTGCATGCGTGTTCTTTTCATAAACCACATATTGATCCACTAGAGTTCATTGCATGTCTGTTCTTTTCCTAAACCACATATGGATCAACAACTAGAGTCATTGGATGTGTGTTCTTTTCATAAACCACACCTAGAGTCATGGCATCTGTGCTCTTTTCACAAACCACATATGGATCCACCATAGTCATTGCATGTGTGTTCTTTTCACAAACCATAGCTAGAGTCATCGCATGTCTGTTCTTTTCACAAACTACATATGGATCCACCACAGTCATTTCAAGTGTGTTCTTTTCACAATCCATATATGGATCCACCTGAGCCATTGCATGTCTATTCTTTTCATAAACCACATGAGCATGTGTGTTCTTTTCACAAACCACATATGGATCCACCAGTGTCATTGAATGTGTGTCCTTTTCCTAAAACACATATGGATCCACCAGTTTCATTGCATGTGTGTTCTTTTCATGAACCACAACTAGAGTCATTGAATGTGTGTTCTTTTGTCAAATCTCATATGGATCCACCAGTGTCATTGCATGTGTGTTCTTTTCATAAACCACATGGATCCACCACTATCATTGAATGGGTGTTATTTTGACAAACCACATATGGATCCACCAGTGTCATTGCATGTGTGTTCTTTTCATTAACCACATATGTATGCCCTAGTGTCATTGCATGTGTGTTCATTTCATTAACGACAACTAGAGTCATTGCATGTGTGTTCTTTTCACAAACCACATATGGATCCACCAGAGTCATTGCATGTATGTTCTTTTCATAAACTACATATGGAGCCACCAGAGTCACTGTATATGTGTTCTTTTCATAAACCACATGGATCCACCAGTGTCATTGCATGTGTGTTCTTTTAATAAACAACAACTAGAGTCATTAAATGTGTGTTCTTTTCACAAACCACATATGGATCCACCAGTGTCATGGAATGTGTGTTATTTTCACAAACCACATATAGATCCACCAGTGTCATTGCATTTGTGTTCTTTTCCTAAAACACATATGGATCCACCAGAGTTATTGCATGTGTTCTTTTCACAAACTACATATGGATCCACCAGAGTCATTGCATCTCTGTTCTTTTCAAGAACCACATATGGATCCACCAGAGTCATTGCATGTCTGTTCTTTTCGTAAACCACATGGATACACCAGTTTCATTGAATTTGTGTTCTTTTCACAAACCACATATGGATCCACCATTGTCATTGCATGTGTGTTCTTTTCACAGACCACATATGGATCCACCAGTGTCATTCCATGTGTGTTCTTTTCATAAACCACATATGGATCCACTAGTGTCATTGCATGTGTGTTCTTTTCATTGACCACATCTAGAGTCATTGCATGTATGTTATTTTCACAAACCACATATGGATCCAACAGAGTCATTTCATGTGTTTTTTTCACAAACCACATATGGATCCACCATAGTCATTGCATGTTTGTTATTTTCATAACCACATGAGCATGTGTGTTCTTTAAACAAACCACATATGGATCCACCAGTGTCATTGCATGTGTGTTCTTTTCATTAACCACACATGGATCCCCTGGTGTCATTGGATGTGTGTTCTTTTCATAAACCACATATGGATCCACCAGAGTCATTGCATATATGTTCTTTTCATAAACCACATATGGATCCACCAGAGTCATTGCATGTTTGTTCTTTTCATAAACCACATGCATCTACCAGAGTCATTGCATGTGTGTTCTTTTCATCAACCACATGGATCCACCAGTGTCATTGCATGTGTGTTCTTTTCATAAACCACAACTAGAGTCATTGGATGTGTGTTATTGTCATAAACTACATGGATCCACTAGAGTTCATTGCATGTGTGTTCTTTTCATAAACCACGTATGGATCCACCAGAGTCATTGCATGCGTGTTCTTTTCATAAACCACATATGGATCCACTAGAGTTCATTGCATGTGTGTTCTATCCCTAAACCACATATGGATCCACAACTAGAGTCATTGGATGTGTGTTCTTTTCATAAACCAAACCTAGAGTCATGGCATCTGTGCTCTTTTCACAAACCACATATGGATCCACCATAGTCATTGCATGTGTGTTCTTTTCACAAACCATAGCTAGAGTCATCGCATGTCTGTTCTTTTCACAAACTACATATGTATCCACCACAGTCATTTCAAGTGTGTTCTTTTCACAATCCACATATGGATCCACCTGAGCCATTGCATGTCTATTCTTTTCATAAACCACATGAGCATGTGTGTTCTTTTCACAAACCACGTATGGATCCACCAGTGTCATTGAATGTGTGTTCTTTTCCTAAAACGCATATGGATCCACCAGTTTCATTGCATGTGTTTTCTTTTCATGAACCACAACTAGAGTCATTGAATGTGTGTTCTTTTTTCAAATCTCATATGGATCCACGAGTGTCATTGCATGTGTGTTCTTTTCATAAACCACATGGATCCACCACTATCATTGAATGGGTGTTATTTGATAAACCACATATGGATCCACCAGTGTCATTGCATGTGTGTTCTTTTCATTAACCACATATGTATCCCCTAGTGTCATTGCATGTGTGTTCTTTTCATTAACCACAACTAGAGTCATTGCATGTGTGTTCTTTTCACAAACCACATATGGATCCACCAGAGTCATTGCATGTATGTTATTTTCATAAACTACATATGGATCCACCAGAGTCACTGTATATGTGTTCTTTTCATAAACCACATGGATCCACCAGTGTCATTGCATGTGTGTTCTTTTAATAAACAACAATTAGAGTAATTAAATGTGTGTTCTTTTCACAAACCACATATGGATCCACTAGTGTCATTCAATGTGTGTTATTTTCACAAACCACATATAGATCCACCAGTGTCATTGCATTTGTGTTCTTTTCCTAAAACACATATGGATCCACCAGAGTTATTGCATGTGTGTTCTTTTCACAAACTACATATGGATCCACCAGAGTCATTGCATCTCTGTTCTTTTCAAGAACCACATATGGATCCACCAGAGTCATTGCATGTCTGTTCTTTTCGTAAACCACATGGATACACCAGTTTCATTGAATTTGTGTTCTTTTCACAAACCACATATGGATCCACCACTGTCATTGCATGTGTGTTCTTTTCACAGACCACGTATGGATCCACCAGTGTCATTCCATGTGTGTTCTTTTCATAAACCACATATGGATCCACTAGTGTCATTGCATGTGTGTTCTTTTCATTGACCACATCTAGAGTCATTGCATGTATGTTATTTTCACAAACCACATATGGATCCAACAGAGTCATTTCATGTGTTTTTTTCACAAACCACATATGGATCCACCATAGTCATTGCATGTTTGTTATTTTCATAACCACATGAGCATGTGTGTTCTTTAAACAAACCACATATGGATCCACCAAAATCATTTCATGTGTGTTCTTTTCACAAACCACATATGGATCCACCAGAGTCATTTGCATATATGTCCTTTTCATAAACCACAGAAGCATGTGTGTTCTTTTCACAAACCACATATGGATCCCCAGTGTCATCCCATGTGTGTTCTTTTCCTAAAACACATATGGATCCACCAGAGTCATTGCATGTGTGATCTTTTTCACAGTCCACACATGGATCCGCTAGAGTCATTGCATGCCTGTTCTTTTCATAAACCACATGAGCATGTGTGTTCTTTTCAAAAACCACATATGGATCCACCAGATTCATTGCATGTCTGTTCTTTTCATAAACCACATGATCATGTGTGTTCTTTTCACAAACCACATATGGAACCACCATTGTCATTGCATCTGCGTTCTTTTGACAAACCAAATACGAATCCACCAGTGTCATTGCATGTGTGTTCTTTTCATAAACCACATATGGATCCCCTTGTGTCCTTGCATGTGTGTTCTTTTCATTAACCACAGCTACAGTCATTGCATGTGTATTCTTTTCACAAACCACATATGGATCCATTAGAGTCATTTCATTTGTGTTCTTTTCACAAACCACAAATGGATCCACCAGAGTCATTGCATGTCTGTTCTTTTCTTAAACCACATGGATCCACCAGAGTCATTGCATGTGTGTTCTTTGCATAAACAACATGGATCCACTAGTGTCATTGCATGTGTGTTCTTTTAATAAACCACAACTAGAATCATTGGATGTGTGTTATTTTCATTAACCACAACTAGAGTCATTAAATGTGCATTACAAGTGTCATTGAATGTGTGTTCTTTTCACAAACCATATATGGATCCACCAGTGTCATTGCATGTGTGTTCTTTTCATGAACCACAACTGGAGTCATTGCATGTGTGTTCTTTTCACAAACCACATAAGGATCCACCAAAGTCAATGCATGTTTGTTCTTTTCATAAACCACATGGATCCACCAGTGTCATTGCATGTGGGTTCTTTTCATTAACCACATATGGATCCCCTAGTGTTATTGCATGTGTATTCTTTTCATTAACCACAAACTAGATTCATTGCATGTTTGTTCTTTTCATAAACCACATATGGATCCACGAGAGTCATTGCATGTCTGTTCTTTTCATAAACCACATGGATCCACCAGAGTCATTGCATGTGTGTTCTTTTCATAAACCACATATGGATCCACCAGAGCCATTGCATGTGTGTCCTTTTCACAAACCACAACTAGAGTCATTGCATGTGTGTTATTGTCATAAACCACATGGATCCACTAGAGTTCATTGCATGTGCGTTCTTCTCACAAACCACATGGATCCACTAGAGTCATTGCATGTGTGTTCTTTTCACAAACCACATATGGATCCACCAATGTGATTGCATGTCTGCTCTTTTCATAAACCACATGGATCAACTGGTGTGATTGCTTGTGTCTTCTTTTCACAAACCACATATGGATCCACCAGTGTCATTGCATGATTGTTCTTTTTATAAACCACATGGATCCACTAGTGTCATTGAATGTGTGTTATTTTCACAAACCACATGTGGATCCACTAGTGTCATTGCATGTGTGTTCTTTTCATTAACCACATATGGATCCACCCGTGTAATTGCATGTGTGTTCTTTTCATGAACCACAACTAGAGTCATTGCATGTGTGTTCTTTTTACAAACCACATATGGATCCACGAGAGTCAATGCATGTCTATTCTTTTCATAAACTACAATGATACACCAGTGTCATTGCATGTGGGTTCTTTTCATTAACCACATATGGATCCCCTAGTGTTATTGCATGTGTGTTCTTTTCATTAACCACAACTAGATTCATTGCATGTTTGTTCTTTTCATAAACCACATATGGATCCACCTGAGTCATTGCATGTCTGTTCTTTTCATAAACCACATGGATCCACCAGAGTCATTGCATGTGTGTTCTGTTCATAAACCACATATGGATCCACCAGAGTCATTGCATGTGTTTTCTTTTCACAAACCACAACTAGAGTCATTGGATGTGTGTTATTGTCATAAACCACATGGATCCACTAGAGTTCATTGCATGTGTGTTCTTCTCATAAACCACATGGATCCATTAGAGTCATTGCATGTGTGTTATTTTCACAAACCACATATGGATCCACCAATGTCATTGCATGTGTGCTCTTTTCTTAAACCACATCGATCCACCGGTGTGATTGCTTGTGTCTTATTTTCATAAACCACATATGGATCCACCAATGTCATTGCATGTCTGTTCTTTTCATAAACCACATGGATCCACTAGTGTCATTGAATGTGTGTTATTTTCACAAACCACATATGGATCCACCAGTGTCATTGCATGTGTGTTCTTTTCACTAACCACATATGGATCCCCTAGTGTGATTGCATGTGTGTTCTTTTCATTAACCATAACTAGAGTCATTGCATGTGTGTTCTTTTCACAAACCACATATGGATCCACCAGAGTCATTGCATGTCTGTTCCTTTCATAAACCACATATGGATCCACTTCTCTCCCATCCTGCTGTAGCCGCAAGCCCACGGCACCTCTCGCCATCTCTCCCACATCCACCCCAGTCCCCCACCCCCCTCTCGCCATGGGTTCAAGGGGAGACGGTGAGGAAACGCATCGTGACGACAGGGATGGTGATTTCAATGTGAGTTGTCTCATCTCTATCATTTGTGGCCAATTATCTATTTTGATCTAGATCTACTTTGTTTACTCATTCACGTATGATGTGTTAGGCCAACCAGACGATGTACAACTCCAACTATCACGGTTTATCGGAGGAAGATAGTCCTCTGCTATGTAAACATGGATATGTGCCCACTAAACTTGTAGCATTCAAAGGACGAAACGTAGGCATGAGGTTTTTAGGGTGTCAAGGACATTATGCAATGTTGCAACGCAGAACGTGTGGTGTTGTCAAATGGGTAGATCCAGAGTGGCCCAAATCGATGCAGAAAACGCTGGACAAACTATGGAATATGACTGTTGAGTTGAAAGAATACATAGTCAGCTCACTTCTTAAGAGTGTTGAGATGAAGTTATTTGACCATGTTGATACAACCAAGCTTAACCAAGATCTCAGGAGGCTGCAAGACATGGTTAGCAAAGTCGAGAAGGAGAGGGATGTGGCGTTGGGCCTGAAGGCTAAAGTAGAGCAATAACTGACTCAAGCATGGAATGAACTTCACTAGGCCAAAGTCCCGCAGTTCACAACTACGAGTATTGACAAGTGCATGAGGATAAATGAAACAAAACAATTGAAGTTGCACAAGGAAGATGCTAACAGGACGGAGCAGACAATTCTATCCTTGCTCTCGTGGGAAGATGCGCATCGGCATAAGATTAGGAAGATCAAGGAGATGTGTGATAACTAGTTCTATTTAGCTTGAGCTCCGTACTTTTTTAAGTTGTAATAGTAGTACTTGTTGACCTAGCGGTCTGAACTAGTGGTCTCGGAGTCCTGGGAGAAAAAATTGGTCGCCCGTTAATCTGTCTTAACCCTGCATAACTTCCTTTTGTCTGATGATGGTGGTATTCTGACGTTGGTGGTTTGTTTAAACATAATCTACGTGGATTGTTCCGCATGCAAATGGCACAACCACAATTTATAAAGTGGAAGCACGTACACCCTATTACTAGAGATCTGGGAGCTTCGCCACATGCAGGGGATGCAGGAGCAGGGAGGTGGTGAGATAGACGGGCTCAAGATTGGGCCAGAAAGTGGTATCGATTTCCTCGTCATCTAGGCATTATTAGTTGCCATTGTTGTTCATGTTTCCATGTCGTTGTGCAGAAACTGTAATAAGTTGTTGTTTCATGGAGTGTAGCAGCTTAAATAATTTATTTCTGTGCCACTTATATTCCATCGAATTTGGAGACCTCCTGCCCCTCAGCAATCGTGGAACCGGTGCTGCGTGATTTCAGATAGTAGTGGCACAATCACAATTTCGGATTCAACTACTGACATGGGTATAATTACTCGGATGCTTATAAACTGATACCCTATGATTGGATAAAAGTCTTATGACCCATAAATATTCCAGGCGACAGCCCAAGGAAGCAACCGACAAAGGCTTTGATTGTATTAGGAAAGAGACTATAAACCGACATTGTGTTGGTATTGTAGTCACGCGTGTATGAAACCTATCCGCATACAGCTTTGAGACCCGGCCTATTATATATAGGACGGGAGAAGCCCAAGCGGGGGTACCGAAATCAAGAAGACAACTTGTAATAGTGCAATTACTCAATATATAGGTGACTTTGATTCCATTGTTTCCCTGACATCCGACGAAATCCCTAGTGTTCTCTTTTCCGCGAAACCCCAAGTCCATCACCATGGGCATTGCCAAGGTTACCCCTCGTCAATTGGCACCGTTGATACGTTGCAAACGTATCCATAATTTTTGATGTTCCATGCTTGGTTTTATCTACTTTCTTATGTTTCGTCCACACTTTGGAGTACTTTTCATATGATTTCTTGGACTAACCTATTAACAAGAGCCACAGTTGCAGCTGCCTATTTTCTGCTGTTTTTGGTTCTAGGAAGTCAGAAAATGAATATTCTCGGAATTGGACGGGACAAAAGCCAAAATCATTATTTTACCGGGGGACACCTAGAGCCAGAATACGAGACGGAGAGGGGATGGGGCCTGGCCACACCACCTGGCCGCGCGGCTAGGCTTGGCCCGCGCCAGGGGGTGGTGTGGCCAGCCCAGGCACCCCCTCGGCCTCTCCTTTCGCCTATATATTGCCTCTGATACAGAAACCCTAAGTACCCCGATCAAAAATCCACGAAAGAGTCTGTAGTCGCCGTCATCTCCATACCTAGACCGGGAGGGATCTAAAGCTCTTCCCAGCACCCTGCCGGAGAGGGGAATTCACCCTAGAGGTCTTCTTCATCATCATGCAAGCCTCTGGTGTGATGCATGAGTAGTTCATCTCTGGACTGCGGGTCCATGCAGTAGCTAGATGGCTGGTTCTCCTCCTTTGTGTTATCATTCTTAGATCTTGTGAGCTCCGTTCATGATCAAGATCACCTATTTGTAATTTCTGCATGTTTATTTGCGAGGATCTGATGGATATTGAGATGCTATTTCAGATTGATTATTGATTCTATCATGTCTTTGTTATTTGTGATCTTGCATGCTTTCCGTTGTTAGTAGCTATCTTGGCCAAGTAGATGCTAGCAACTCCAAGAGTTAGTATTTATGCTCGATAGTGGGTTCATGCCTCTGGTAATCTAGGGAAGTGACAGAAATCTCTAAGGTACTAGATGTGTTGTTGCTACTAGGGAGAAAACAACAATCCTTTGTTCATAGAACAATCGTATTGTTTACTTTACACACAATTCATAATGTAATTATCCATTGCTTGCAACTTAATACTGGAGGGGGTTCGGATGATAACCTGAAGGTGGATTATTAGTCATAGATGCAGTTGGATGGCGGTCTATGTATAATGTTGTAATGCCCAATCGAATCTCAAAGGAGTCAAGATGAGTAGTATATGCTTGTATGCTTTCTCAATGTTTGTCAATTGCCCCACCGTAATTTTTCCACCCAGCATGTTATCTATCTTAAGGAGAGCCCCCTCTAGTGAACTATGGACCCCGGTACTTTCTTTTACTATCAATCTACAATCAATTGTTTACTGCTTTGTGTTTACTTTGTGCAAACTATTACTTTCTTCCACTCGATACGTTTAATCCTTTGTTTTCAGCAAAACTGGTGAGATTGACAACCTCATCACAAGTTGGGGACAGAGTTCTGTGGTTGTGTTGTGTAGGTCTCCATGTTGCTGTTGGTACCGGTAGTGCGCCCTACCAAAGTTCAGCTAGCAACACCTTTGGGGTGTTTCCTTGCTCCTACTGGTTCGATTAAACCTTGGTTTCATAATTGAGGGAAAACTTGCTGTTGTGCTCATCATAGCTTCAGTTGGGGTTCCCCAACGAGCTCGATATAATTTGGGCCATCAGCCGTCTGTGGGAAACCTGAACACTGGAACCATGGATTCGGCGGAATGCTCTCCACCAAGCATCAACTCGACGAAAGGAGATCCACACCCGCCCACCCCTGTATTGGTACCCACTGATTTTAACGACGGATCCGATCTAATCAACGAAAGCCTCCACTTCCAAGAAGACAACCCGCATGAATCACACCCTTTGGCCCTAATCGCATCAGAACCATCGGTGGGAAAAGCTACGCCTACGGAGGTACCAGCATCTTCTGTTGGATCCTCAATGGAAGTCAAAGCACAGATCGAAGCAAGCGACAAAATAGAGCAAATTGAGATGAATCTGGGGGATCTCGATGGTATTTATGACAATCTCTCCTTCGGATCAGACCCACAGTTAACCCCACCACGCGAAGCAAGCCCAGGAAATTCGGAACCTGAAGAAAGCAGCGTAAGCATCGACTTCAGAATTCGGATGGCGGAAATCTATCCGGAACAAAAACGGATGGACTTCACTGGCTCATCCGATAGTGTCTCCATCGGTGCAAACGATGACATTACCAGTCCATATGTCACCCAGCACCAAGTATGCGTGATCATAGGAGATGCCATGACCCAACAAGAATCCAACGGTAACCCAATTCTTAATCCCGATGATATTCTTTCAAGCCATAATGTAGGAAGTGATGACAACGAAGGAAGTCGAGGAAACAGGGGAGACCCAATAGTCAACCATGTAAATCGGGAAGAAGAACAACCATGCGAGGGTGAGAGGCAAACCCTTAGCTTACCAGCCAGTGCATGGGAAAAGGCAAGAGCAGCTATTTCGGGTGCGGTCCCAATGACAATGGATGCTACCCACGAAGATCTATTGGCATACCAATATCTGCTCCATCGCAAAAGAGAAACCTCCTCAGGATGCAGAGGCAACTCGATGAAAGGAAGAGGGTAGCCGGCGAATCTAGCCTATGGCGAGCGCAGTTAAGATCCACCCGAGGATCAAGGAGCGTAACAGGAGGAGCATCGCCAAGGAGAGGAACCTCTAGATTACGAGATATCCCCGAAGGAGAGAGGAGTGGACTAATCCGAGGCCTTGATCTGTCATTTATGTTGATAGACCAAGATGGAAATATCAAGGCAAAAACAGCTCAGGCAGCCATTGTGGCCGCACAAACATTCCTAATCACAACACAACCCGCACTCAACGATCCTCGCGTGACCCTCCACCGTTCCGCCTTGATGAATCTCGTCTTGGTGGGAGAATCTCTCGCGCAAGCGCATAAAGGAACCACGAGGCAACCCGACAGATCCCCACGCCGTCGCAGCAGCCCTCGGTAAGGAGGTCACACCCGATGATCACGATCGCCACATCGGGGCCACTTTTCAGAATCAGAACCGCGAAACGACGCGAGAAACGATATCACCCAGCGAAGGATCGATCGATCTAGAGAAGAACGCAGCACCCGAGGATACCATGATGGCAAAAGCGAGGAAGAGCAAGAATTATGCGGAGCCAGCTGCTTTACCCGATGGGTTCGCAAAACTCTGGCACCAAAAGATTTTAAGTTACCCCAAGATCACCAAAAGTATGACGGCCTCCATGAACCTGAAGCTTGGATGACAAACTATCTGGCAACTATCAGATTACAAGGCGGATCCAAAGCTACAGCGATGCAAAGCTTGCAGCTACACCTAACTGGTGCGGCACGCTCCTGGCTAAAACAACTACCCGAAGATTCTATTAGCAGTTGGAACGATCTTGAGGACAAATTTATCAGAAACATTCAGTCTACATTCAAGCGACTCACGTCTTTGGTGCAATTGCGGGCCTGCAAACGAAAAACCAGAAGAATCAATACGAGCCTTCATCCAATGATGGAACATTACAAAAAATTGGGCTGAAGCAATATCTGACGAGAAACCAATCGACGCCTTCAATGATGGACTTCGTCGACAGGAGTTTATTGAAGAACTAGGACGAACTAAGCCAAGGACAATTTCATAGCTGACGGAAATAGCCAAACGTTGGGCTGATGGAGAGGACGCAATACACAACAAAAGGGCCCGTTCACCTGACAACGACAGAGATAGGCGCAACAATGACCGGAGACGACGAACCAATGATGCATACCATACACCCAGTTACGTTGTAGCAAGTTTCTCTGGAGGGGACAACCAACAAAGTGATGATTACAACAGCGGATACCGTGGCAATAGAGACAACATTGGTGGAAGCTAGTCGCAGCAATGATACCAGTCGATGAATCGACATCCACCTATCTCAGCAGGACAAATGTTGGAAGGACCCTACAATATGTACTACTACGTCGACTCAATAGGGAAAAGATGATCAAATCATCTCCTTAAGGACTATCGAACTTTCTTGAAAATGCAAGGGTAGCAGAAGCAGCAAACCGAGGCTATGCTACTACACCTGGCGCTTTAGCCATCGGCGCGCCACCTCCACCATAGGGGCATCTGCCAGCAGGCCACCCGCAAAGTACAATACACCAAGAAAACGAATATCCTAGGTCAAAGGGAGCAATGTTAATGATCCAAAAGGGGCCACCTTCTAACAGAACATAGAAATTGATCACTAGACAAGTAAACTTGGCAGTAACAAAGCCACCTCCTACACCAGAGTACCTCCATTGGTCAGAAAAAGAAATTACTTTCAGCAGAGCTGAAGCGCAAATCGGCGGGTTCGACATGAGCAAAGTGTTCTTGGATGCAGGAAGCAGCATCAACCTGATTTACGCCAAAACTCTACGGGCCATGAACTGGTCCATGATGAACCTAGCACAAACAGACATAACTTTCCACGGGATAGTTCTAGGAAAAGCCGAAATTCCATTGGGCAAAGTTCATCTCGATGTAGTCTTCGGATCAACGACTAACTTCGGGCGAGAAAAGCTAGAATTCAAAGTCATGGACTGGCCATCTCAGTACCACGCGATCCTAGGACGACCATCTTTCGCTAGGTTCATGGCAGTACCTCACTACGCATACCTGGTGCTAAAAATGCCAGCCCCCAATAGGGTCATAACAGTCAAAGGGAGTTTCAGTCGCGCAGACAGCTGCGATCGAGAATTCAACAAAATCTCGGAATCTTTCGGGATGGAGGCAGAACTCGGACAGCTGAAGTTAGCGGATGAGGAGTCAAGACACGAAGGGCACACCCGCAAAAAGAAAATATCGGAAGAGCAAGCACGCAACAGTCTTGCAAAAGCAACCTATGCAGCCTCCAATATAGGTCTCGTATAGGAAAATCCACTGATCAACAAGATGAGAGCACCATGACGAGGAGCATGATGAAAACCCCAACAACAGAAGCCGAAGTTCCTTCAAAAAATCTTCACTTATACGTACTTTATATTCAATAAAGGCCAACGGCCAGGTGATCACGCCCTTGCAATGTACTTCTATCCATGATCATCAATAAAAAAGGAAAGTATTCCACGACATACAAACTTCTATGGCACACGAACATTAGTTCGCCGGGTCCTCAAATCAAAAGAATACAACATGCAATCAAAATCTCGTATAAAACATACAACCTTTTTGATAAATGTCTATACAATATTTCGACTATGCAGTACAAGGTTGCACAAACAGGCAGTCAGATCTCAAAGCATCTACACACAATCCTAATGGTGGGTCTACACACAAACAGGCAGTCAGATCTCTTCGCCTGCTTCTAAGCATCTACACACAATCCTAATGGTGGGTCTACGAGTGGCGGCGTAATGAGGCGCCATATAAACAAGGCCACCATCAGGAGAAGGAGGCAGACCTGAAGATATAACATCTAGATCTAACGTCGGATGATGCGCATGTACCCACGAAAGCGCAAACTTGGCACCCACTACAAGTTGAAGCTTCACGTAATGGTGAATCCTTTCACCTTGCCAAAATTTCGTAACCAACTCCGCCGAGGTCTGAGGCTGAGGATCTCGAGGAAACATGGCATTGTAAACAATGGCCAAAGATCTGCGGCAGCACTTGACGAACTGCTCCAACTCCGATAGGCGATCTTGAAGCAACGCCACAGTATAGGCATGACTATGATTAGTCTAGAAGTATGTGTCACAATTTCAGGAGGCGGACACAAGGGCGTGCATTCGGTTGCACAGACGTTGGCTCTCCTCCCTCTCGCACAATCGAATGCCTAAAAAAACGGGAAGATGATGTCAATTTCCTGCAAATCAGAAAAAGCAACCGAGGAAAGAGGAGAAAAAACTGACATGACAGCTTTTCACTCGCCCTAGAAACTTCTTCCAAGAGAAAAGCCTCGTGGTTGAGGGATTGGTGTGTTTTCGATTGCAAAATATCCACCATCGATTGAACAACCTGAAGTTTTCCTTCAAGTTTTTTCACCTGCTCTATCTTTTCAACATACAATGGCGGGTCCACAGTACGCACGATGGTGGAACTGGCCAAACCTATTACAGAAGAGGACGGAGCATCATTCGATAGTTGCGTGGAGCCATAAGGAGCCGGTGGATCATTCAAAATCTGGCAAAGCAAAAAGATATGAACCATTCAGCGTGCAAAAGCAAGATCATACACATATATTCAGAAGCTTCCTTCCTGTAAAAATAAGCAAGGGAGAGTTGGGTAAATCCAAGGTTCATTACAATGACAGCAAGGGAGACACGATAAAGGTTACAAAACAAAGCCTATGATGCCGTGTCCTTCAAAGACAGGGTGGCACTAGCGGAAGGAGCACTAGCTACAGGAGCAGCAGGGGTAGCCAAAGAAGGAGCACCCATCATAGCAGGGGCAGCCGAAGAAGGGGCAGCCAGGTTCTCCGAATTCGAGACCAGACCTAGGAGCGGCCGAGAATATTTTTTGGCCCTCTTAATATACGGCTTCAGGTTAACTTCTTGGCCATTGGGGGTGACTGGGACAGAGGAGCTAACCTTCTCCCAGTCGACCTTCTCGCCGTGCGCCATCGCTAGGGCCATCAAAGTTTCGACACCACTCCTTGACTGTGTCAAACTATAACCAACAAGGGGGCTGGGATCAGCACCGAAGATGGCAACAAGATCATTCAGGTTGTTCGGCACATCCTTGGTTGGAAAAATTTCAGCATGAAGATTCTTGAAGGCACGGCGGGAGCGGACAAGAAGGTTGCACCCATGAATGCTATTGGCCTCCAAGGTTCTAACAGCATCTGACAACGGATCAACCTTCTTATCTTCATTTAGTGTCAGGTTCTGGCCAGTCAATTCTCAAAACAAAAAGGGAAGAAAGGATTGATAACCAAAGGAAAGAAACAAAACAAAGATGCATAAGACAAAAACTTACGGGTCAACAAATCATTGAGGGCCTCTAGGTGTTGTCGTAGATTTGCATCTGGAACAGCGGCTTGCTTGGCCACTTCTTTGACATCAGCTTTCGCCTTCCAATTGGCCTCCTCCAAAGCCTCTTCAGTGGCTCAAAGTTTAACCTCAAGATCATCGACGCGCTTCATCGCCTCATCCCGAATAACTCTGGATTGCTTGGCAGCGGCTGTGTGAATAAATCATGAAAAAATGAGGAAGAACATTTCACAAAGAGATTACGAAGATGACTAGAACATACCCTTCAGTTCTTCGGCTTCATCAAGGATTCTTATAAAACGAGAGGCCATACCGACCATCTCGGGCATCAAAGGCTAAGCAAAGGAACATCACAGCAAAAGGATATGAAGGCAAAATAAAAAAGGCTACGGGAAGAAAATTTCTTAAATAAAAAGTGACTTACATCCTTCATATCCACATCAACAGGCTCTTCAGATATCACCACCCCTTTACCCGCCATTTTTTCCTTTTTTGCGGCGGCGGCTTGGATGAAGTGGCAGCATATTTTTGGATGACCTTCTCCACATGAGACAGGAGCTTTTCTTCCGGCTCCACCGATGGCGGAGGAGATTTCTTTGCAGATCAGCCCATAGTGTGCAAAGAGGAGATGCGGTAGGATCTTCGTCATCACTGCAAAAGAACAAAACAAGTGGAATAAGCATCAGTAGTAAAACCACCCGGTAAAACGGAAAAAGAAGCAAGCAAATACTTACGAAGACACATCTTGCGCAAGACGGAACAAATTCACCTGGGCGGGAGAAGCCGTGATCGGAGAAGCACCGAAAGGCTTGGAAGCAGTCGAGTCATCCGAGTCCTCGACCCTTTCCACAGTATAAGGGTATTTCCTCTTTCCGCCAGCATGCTCCACGCAGAAATCTCCAGAGCCAGCTGAAGGAAGAGATTGCGTCTTTGAAGAAGAATCGGATGCAGAGAACTCCCCCTCCTCATCCGTGGCAGTCCCCGTCATAGGGAGATTGTCAGATGCGAAAGAATGGACAGGGCGCTCACAACTTCTAGGAAGAGGAGGAAGCGAGCTCAGATGATCAAAATCCTACACAAGCAGAAGACATGGAAAAAATGCTAGTCATGGAAAAGAGTAAAAGTGCATCTACAAAAAGAAGAAAGGGATAGGTGAAGGCAACGGAAATTTACCTCGGGAAGCAGTTTTTTCTTGCCAAAGGGCTCCACAAGACAAGTTGAAGGAATCGGGCTTTTCTTGGTCAAAGTGGTGAAGCTCCGGACTCTTTTCTCATACATGTTGAGGGTGAGGTCTTCCAAAGAAATTCTCATTGGGTCCTTCCTCCCGATGTACGCCCACATGCCAGAAAGCTGGGCTTGAAGCGGTTGGACACGAATCTGCAAAAAGTATGCTAGGACCTAGAGACCCGACAGTTCCTTGCCAAAGGGCTGGATTTCCGCCATTTCTTTGGCAGAAGGATGCTGATCCCAGGAGTCAAGTTTACGGCAAGTTTTCATAGGATCAAAGGGGGATAACCCGAAAGATTGTCCTTCGAGTGGTTGATCCTTGACATAAAACCACTTGGACTTCCAACCTTGGACAAAATCAGTGATTTTGAAGTCCAAGTAATCAACATCGGATAGGACAGAAAAATGGCGCCACCAACATCGTGGACAATGGTGTCAGTGGAGTTACGACGAACATAGAAGAAGTGCTTCCAAAGGCCCCAATGGGGATGAATCCCAAGAAAACACTCACAAAGAGTGACAAAACAAGCGACGTGGAGAATAGAGTTGGGCGTGAGCTGATACAGCTGCATGCCATAAACAAACAAAAGGCCACGAAGAAATTCATGGACAGGAAGAGAAAGACCGCGGAAGAGGAAAGAGAGGAACATTACCCTCCAGCCAGGCTCAGGGATGGGAGCAGCCTCGTCTCCAGGGAGCTTGAAGGAACCCTCCGTCAGATGGCTGGAGTTCCGCACCTCATGGAGTTCCCGTGTCGTGCACTTGGTGGGAGTCCATCCGACGACCCTCTTCCTGGTGGCCTTCGTGGCGGCAGCAGAAGTTCCAGCAGCTTTGCTTTTCCCCATGGTGGCAAAAGGGGAACATGAGCACAAGAACCGGAGTTTTGCAAGGAAGCAAGAGCAGGAGGTCGCAAGGGGGAAAGAGCGCAAGGAAGAAGATAGAGCAGGAGAAGGTGAGGTAAAACAATAAAACACACCTCCTCTCCCTTATAAAGAGCAAAGACGTGTGGTCTGAACCGTTCGATGCAAAATTGAACTGACAGAAGGTCGCACGATGGTGACACATATTACAAAGATTCCGTAAAGCAAAAAATTAAAGAAGTTATGGCTACGGTAAAAACGGAGGACAGCGTGTGATGCCTCGATTTTTGCGCGGAGAGGGGACGTGCAGTCAAAAATCTCCGCTGAATACGCTATCACGCGTCATCATTACGGCTGCATGGGCCCATGTTCGACACGTCCCATCAGGGCGTGCTCTTTTGAAAATCAACAACATAAGATACGTCATCACTGACGTCATAGAGGAGGTGTTGCAGAAATTGCAGCTCACCATTTGACCCGAAAAAACAAATATCGGAGTCGAAGTAAATTCCTCCAAGAAAAGATCTGAGACTACAATCGATTATACAATATTACGACTGTAGCCTCGGAGGATACTCCTATCGGGAGCACTGGTCGTGCACACGACAAAAATTACAGAAGCACTGGCGCCATAAACATAAGTTTTCGAGCCTATGTTTTGATACATATATCTAAACATAGCCTCGGGGGATACTCCTATCAGGAGGGCTGGTGCGCACCTGATAAAGAAAAACAAAGAAAAGATTCATCGACAAGATACTCCTATCAGGAGTAGTTGCAAAAAACAAAAAGGTCTTCAGCCGCTACAAAACAAAAAAACTCTCGGATCGCACCCAACGTGATAAAAATCCGAATGCCATGTTCAGAAGCATGTAAGACCCCAGGATTCGTCCTATGTGGCCTGGTAATCGCACAAGAATGCGCTCTTCCAGTAAAATATCCGTATCAATGATACGATGAAAAATCCCGACAGACATGTTGGGTACCCGATAAAAATAGAAAACTAGAATTCAGTATTCGATAAGACCTCAGTGGCTCGAACTGAATTACGCCAGTAGCAAATTCTAGATTCGAGCCTGGGGACTTGAATTTGATGAAGGACAACCTTGTTTTTGCCCAGGAGCTATTAACTGATTCCCGATCCGTTGGAAGCATCAGACTCGTTGTACTAAAATCCCTACAAAAATAAAAATTGAGGAACATAAAGAAGGAAAAAAGAAACTTTGAGACTCAACCTAAAATTGCGGTTCAAGTAGAGACTCGGGGGATACTGACATGGGTATAATTACTCGGATGCTTATAAATCGCTACCCTATGATTGGATAAAAGGCTTACGGCCATGAAGATTCCAGATGACAGCCCAAGGAAGCAACCGACAAAGGCTTTCATTGTATTAAGAAAGAGACTATAAACCGACATTGCGTTGGTATTGTAATCACGTGTGTATGCAACCTATCCCCATATAACTTTGAGACCTGGCCTATTATATATAGGATGGGAGAAGCCCAAGCGGGGGTACCGAAATCTAGAAGACAACTTGTAATAGTGCAATTACTCAATATATAGGCAACTTTGATTCCATTGTTTCCCTGACATCCGATGAAATCCCTAGCGTTCTCTTTTCCGCGAAACCCCAAGTCCACCATCACCATGGGCATTGTCGAGGTTACCCCTCATGAACTACTGACTCGGGCGTTTCCAAACCCTAAGTCATGATACATTTTACTCCGAGAATGTGGGTAGATTGTTTCGCCTGACAAGTTCCACGCACAGAGCTCCATAATTTAACCGAACTACATATATAGGTTCAAGTTCAACACATTATTATGCATCTTCATTGCCAGCAGCCTTCTTCCCCTGCCTGGGTGCCAAGCCTTCACGTCCACTAGCTTCTTCATTTCCTGCCTTCTTCCTCTTTCTCGGTGCCAATTTTCTTAGCTTTACGTACTCTGCATCACCGGGATAATCAGCACCAGAACGTGTCCAGCATCATGTTTCCACTCGTTTTTATTTTCTTCTCACAAAAAAATGACTGACCCGACAGTCATGCTTCTAACCTTGCGGCGCTTCCTATCAAAGAAACATGATGATTGCATAACTGCCTAATATCTACAGAGTAAATAAAACAAAAATTACAATTCAGCATAAACATGCGAACCCCAAGAGACTTTTGCTTACTAGGAGCTAACTGGGTTCGAGAGACCACCCTGTCCAAGAATAGAAGGGCGACTCCCAGTTGCAGCAGCTTCCACATCCAGTACATCACAATTCAGCTCAAACATGCAAGCCGAAGCATACCTTTTAATCAACCCAATTAGCTAATTGGCACACATTAGAGGAACCATGATGCCTCGTTCATCCATGAAGCTGAACTTTACAATCTGCTTTGGCCATATTTCAGCATGATTACGCAGAGCAGCAACCATACCAGGGATAGTGTAGATCTGCGCAGGCGCTTGCTCCATCGTGATAAAATGGTGTCCATACCACTTGAAAGAAAACTGTGGACAAAATATGTTTGTTAGTGTTGGACTAACAAACAATTTTAGGTTCAGTAGCCAGCTAGCAGTTATAGTTAGTGTGAATAGCAAAGAGAAGGGTATCTCACCCGCGTGTAGCCAGAACTTCTTCTTCCTTGGTAGTAGGATTTGTCATCCTTTGAGCTGCTCAGCTCATCAGCGGTGGAGGCGGGCTAGAGCCTTGCAATGCTAGCTACGTCATGCGCCATTGGAGCTCGGGATCAGCGAATGGGTGCAGCAACTTGGCGCCAAAAGTCAAATGTCCGAAGGGATCGTTGTGCCTGGAGGGTGGATTTCGACGACGTCGGTGCTAGGGAAAAGGATTTGTGAAATTGGTCAACACATCCAAGCCACTTAGTTCCTCGATTTTCCTAAGAGGTTACCGCATTGGCGCTCGCGTCACAGACAGATGACCGACATGTGGGTCCCGACCGTCTACTTCATGGGGCAGTTTAACGAAATGTTTGAATTTGGTAGCGGTGAGATGAGTTTTCCTCGAAATGGCCCCTCACAGTAGTTGGTAGCCCAACTTTGCGAAAGGCGGCAATTACAGGTAACTTGGGTACCGCGATGCACTCGCCTAGGAACTTTCGGGCTGCAAACCAACAAGCCCGCCTCCGCCACCACC
This sequence comes from Avena sativa, assembly GCA_916181665.1. Lineage (NCBI taxonomy): Eukaryota > Viridiplantae > Streptophyta > Magnoliopsida > Poales > Poaceae > Avena > Avena sativa. Next base: position 695,777,795 of record OV702289.1, read on the forward strand.
ATCGTGCCGACCGACAGATGGCCTAGCCATAGCTAGGGTTTATTTTAGTTATGTTTTTTATTTTCTAGTATGTATATTAAGACTATTTATGTAATATATTTAAGTTTTTATTTTATTTTGTTTTTTAATGTTTTGTGTTTTGTTGGAAAAAATGGGTTGCGCTCGCTGGGGAACCCGACCCGAACTGCCAGAGGCCAGAATGGAATGTTTTTGTGTCCTCGGGCTAACCCAAACGGACCGATCTGGACATATCCTGTGTACGAATTGGGTTAGCGCGTTAGAGATGCCCTTACTAGCCCAAATATAGGCTGGGAATATCTAGAGTATATGCAACAGACCATGTGGGAGTCCTCCTGAGTCCGTCCGACCCAGCCAGTTGGCCTTCTGTCCTGGCCACCAATACCATAGTTTGACCACTTCAACGACATCATCTTTGACCCTGCACTTGCATGAATATTGGACCCTAAGCTCCTATGCTGACATAAATGTTACGGTCGTTACCAACATTTATGGCCAGGGCTTCTTAAGAAGGGTCCTGGGCGCCCATCTTCATGCACCACCTACGTCATTCCTGTTGGGTTCGCAGCATAGAAAACAAAAATTTCCTACGATGGGAACTATACGCCAAGATCTATCTACTAGATACAAGCAACGGGTGAATATACATCCATAGAGAACTTACCCTCGAAGATAACAAAGCTTTGTTAACGAGTTGGAACTCGTGGATGATGTAGTCATACACTTGTCGATCTCAAGATCGTGATGAAGTCCAGCAGGTCCGGCTCCAACACGTCCTTCAGGTCCAGCTCCGGCAAGTCCAGCACCACCAAGTCCAGCACCGCAAAGCAGCGGTGCATCCGTGATCGCACACACGTCCGGTACCCCGACAACCCCCATCCCTCGCTCCAGCAAAGCAGCGGAAGCAGCAACTCCTTTCCAGATAAAGCCACCAGGAACATGTATCTCGCTAATCCGAGACCATGGGGGAATAATACTAGAGGGGAGAGAGAGATCCTTCACGAGGAGGTGTGAGTGTGAAGGTGTGAGAGGGGGGCTTTTATAGGAGGAGGGGGTGCCCCTCCCCATGGCTGTCGCCCAAGGGGTGATCCCTCACCTCCTCATTCATGTGGTGGCAACTCCCTCCACATATATTTGCTCCTTCACATTCTCTTTTTAAAGTCTCCACTTTAAATGCATTAAATTTCTCCAAATTTAATGCTCTCTCATTTAATAAAACTATTTTTACTAATTTTATTCAGAATTTTGTTAATTACTTTAATTAACAAACATTCACATAAAACCCCTGCAACATTTCAATATTACATGTAGAACCAATTTCAGCAATTTCACCCGAAATAGTTTCGGTGTCTATTGAAATAATTCCAGCGTTTTCTTAAATCTTTATCTGAAACATATTTGCTCCAAATGGTGTTGGTATCCCTTAAGTGTGTCACCCTACGGTTCATGAATAATGCAGACATGATCGAGACCCCTCTCAGATCAATAATCAAAAGCGGGACCTGGAGATCCATACTGACTCCTACACATTCAACGATGACTTCTATGATCGTGAGAACCTTTAACGCTAGTAACTAAATCCCTTTGTCTCGTGATATATTACATGTCCAAGATTCGATCATCGGTATCTCCATACCTAGTTTGATCTCGTTGCCGACATGCACTCTTTTCTCGTTCCCGTGATATAACATTCTAGTCATCACATCACTTGCTTGCAAGCTATCTTAATATGATATCACCGAGAGGGCCCAGAGTATATCTATCCGTCATCGGGATGGACAAATCCCACTCTTGATCCATGAGCCTCAACATAACACCTTCGTAGCACTGAACCCACCTTTATAGTCACCCTGTTACGGTGTGACGTTTGATGTTATCAAGATACTCTTCCGGCGTCAGCAATTAACATGATCTCATGGTCTAAGGACTAAGATTACTTCGTATGATGTTATAGCAATATAAACATAATGACTCTGATCGTAATGCTATACCTCGGATGAATGTTCATCACATCATTCCACCAATGTTGTGACCTCGTTATTAACAACATCCAATGTCCATGATCAGGAAACCTTGATCATCTTGTTAATCAATAAGCTAGTTTATATGAGAGGCAGTAGTAGGAACTTTGTATTTTGTTTATTAAACACACATGTATTAACGTTTCCAATTAATACAATTATAGCATGCAAAATAAACATTTACCATAAACATGGAATAAGATAATAACCACTTTATTATTGCCTCTCGGGCATATTCCTTTCAGTCTCCCACTTGCACTAGAGTCAATAATCTAGTTTGTAAACTTGTATATACAACACCTAGGCGTTGAATATACGCGTTTTCTAGTGGTAAACATAATCTCCGGATCTGGCACTTTCAGGTCCGTGTGTATTTGCATGTCTTTGCATCTCTACGTATCACTCATTCTCAAATGAGATGGCATTGTATCAATTTGGTCCTTTGGTGAGACCTTTAGTTCGTTCGGGTTAAAATATGTTGATATTATTGTCATACAATATGTCTTCACAGTATTAGCCCACTTTGAACCACACCTAGTGTGATAGCAAACTTTTTAACACAAATGCCCTCCTTTGCTGCTACTATAGCAGTCATATACTTAGCCTTTTGTTGTAGTATCCGTCACAATGTTTCAACTTTGGAACTTATCCAAATCCATCATGGAACATCCTTTCCATTACATTGTGCCACCCATAGTCTAAATTGAGATAAATTTAATTTGTATCTTGTGACAAAACTAGTATCAATGTAACACTTTACAATGAACTACCTTTAACTATTTGTCACTTATACATGATATATTCTTAGTTCTTCCAAAGCTCATAAGAATATCTTTACTATTGTCCAATGATCATCTTATGAATCATTCTGGTATGTGCTCATAACATTTAGAGCATAGGACATTCTGGATATATACATATCATGGTATAATCGATCAAAATCTTCATGTGATTTTACTCACCAAGTGTTCAAACACTTGAATCTTGATACAATCCTTTCCATGCAGCAAGAACCTTTCTTGTTGTTTCCATATTGAACCCTTTCAATATCTCATATATGTATGTCTGGCACAACCATATTAGCGCCACAATCTATCCATATAGATATTGATGCCAAATATTCCAGGTTTGCCCAAGTCTTTCATCGAAATCTTATTTTAATGAAATTCTTAACTTGTGTCAATACAAGATACATCATTTCCAATCAACAATATGTTCTCTACATAATGTATTAGAAATATGTCTCAGCGCTCCCACTTAATTTCTTGCAAATGCAAGCATCTTCATTATCTCCGATGAATTTAAACTCTTTTAACAGTTTCATCATGTTGAGATTTCTAACTCCGCTATGCTTGCTTCAACTATTGAAGTTTGCATGCCCTTTTAACACCCTTTGAATTAACAAAACCCTTTGAATCGTGTCTTGTACACGTCCTAGGTAACCATTGTATTAGAAGAACATTGTTTTGTTTGTTCAACTACCATACATCAAATTATATGTAGTGGTTGCTACATTAATCCGTAAAGACTAAATATCACTATGAAAGATCAAATCTTGTCATAGTAAACTCCTTGAACATTGTTTTAAACTTTTTTCCGACATGTTGACTATTTCATAGATGTTAAACATCCATGTCTATTTCTTTATAGATCCAAACACGACCGATAGGCTTCACGCCTTTCCAGAGGGTCTTCCAAGTTCAGAAACTTGATTTCTCATGTATGGATACTATCACGGATTCTATGACTTCTAGTAATTTTATGGAGTCAGGGCCCATCATCGCTTCTTTGCATGTAGTCGGTTCATCGTTGTCAAAACAATAACGACTTGCTTATCAAATCACACTATTTGATTCTTACCGACCCACACGGTTCAATAGGAACTCTAATCTCCTAGATCACAACCTTTGTAATCACGGGAGCCATGAGCATTGTGGCCGCCACCGGGACACTTTTCGGCGCTACGCTACTTAGCATATATAGCTAAGGTTCAACAACCTTATCAAAGTTCTATTGTCCTCCCACTTAACTTTTCGCGAAAAATTCCTTCTCAAGAAAGTTGACGTTCCAAGTAACAAACTCTTTTGTCCTTGGTGTTATGGAGAAATTCCCAACAAATTCTTTGGGATAACCTACAAAGACGTGCTTATCCAACTTTGGTTGTAAACATTTTACTTATGCATAGCATACCAAAAATTAAGAAAAGACAATTCGGGTTTATCCCAAACCATAACTTATATGGTATCATTTCAACAGATCACGATGGTGCTCTTTTCAGTGTAAAAGCGGTAGTCTCTAAAGCTTCAATCCTTAAAACATAATGGCAGTTTTATAAATGACACCCTTGATCTTACCATGTCAAACATGGTTTGATTTCATCTCTCGAATATGCCATACTCCTATGGTTTACCGGAAAACACAAATCATGGAACAATTCCTCAAATCTTAAGTGTTTTGCTAAACATGTAACTCAAATATCTTCCTTTATGATCAAATCATAAACTCTTTTATTTTCTTGTTACAACAATTTTTCACTTCATCTTGAAAGTCTTTGAACAATTTTCAAATGTTTCATACTTCTTCCTTATTAAGTAAACATATAGATATATTCACTCAAATTTCTAGAGAAAGCATATAAAGCAAAAAGATCCATCGCATATGGCTACATATAATGGACTATATACATCAATATGTATAATATCCAATAAGTTAGTCATCCGTTCCTCTTTGGCCTATGGACGGAGTTTCAATTATCTCGAGGAAAGTCTCACAAGCGTCAATTGATCAAAATCAAAGACTCCAAAAATCCATCAACATGGAGTTTCTTCACGTTTTCTTTCCAATATAATTTAAACAGTGATGTCACTTCATAAGTGATCTTTCAATCATTTGTCTTGCGACATTTTAGCAATAGTGTTTATGGATGTGATTTCTCCCACTAGACTTGTAAAAGTTCATCCATCCTTTATGAAATACGGTAATTATTTGAACAAGCATTGTTCTCGTAATACCGGAACAAAATAACAATTATTAAAACAAATCTTGAAGGCTAGGTCTGACGACAACGAAAAACACAATAACACTTTATTTGTTTTCGATGAACATCATCACTTATTCTCATGCTAGTTACTTAGGCCATTGCAGTTCATGAATTGCATTGCCCTGTATGACACTTCATACCAACCAATTCGGTATCCAATACCTCAGAACCACATTGTTTAACAAGCAAGGAATACAGCCATAACATGTATATCTTCTATATACCTAAGTTGGACATCTCCAACATTTTCTTTTCTGCCAAATATTTTATAGATTCTCTTTCAACAATTCCTTTTCTTTTAAAAGAATCTATCAACACCAATAGTGGTGTCATTCACATGACACATAGTACAAAGTGTATATAGTCAAATACTAATACCTTTGAACTTGCACTTTGAAGTGGATCACCATCATCAAATGTTTGGTGTTCTTTCAAAAATCCATTCTTTAGTAATCTATTAGTGTAGTAAACATTTTACTTACATCTTCTATTCATCCTTATCATGACAACTTTCATGATCAAGCTACTATAGCCTGTAAGGAAGAATCGCGAGTATAATGTTAGTTCCCAAAACCTTTTTGGGAGATCCAGATGCTTAGCATCTCCATCCTTCACAAATTCTCATACAATATGAGAACATGTATTTTGCTAAATTATACTCTATCATAATGCAACCAAAAACATTGTTTCAGATATCACAATATCTTTCACACATGATGGATCTGAAACAATTTTCAGCTCCTATATAATCTTGATATTAAAACAACTTTTGAATATCAATAATCATGGAGGCAAACATGATACTTTAGATACTAACATTGGAATTCTTACTCTAGATTTAATACTACTTATTAAACTTCATGGAGTAAATAGAGTTTGCTGAAAGTTTGCAATAGGACTTATAAACTTTAAATTGACATTCAAAACAATACGATACCAGTTCGTAAAGTAAATATCTAGAATTCTATAGTTCTATTATCTCAATTAAAACTAAGCATAAGGTAGTGAACAGACGCCAATGACTACAAAAAATTATGCAAATTCACTTTGATTTAGTTTATGACAAATTGAGTTCGACTAATCCAAATTAGAAATGAACTCCCACTCAAAAACGACATCCCTCGTGCCCTTTTGATGATTACATGAACCAAATCCACTACACCAAGTCCAATCATCACGTGAGTCGGTGTAGCTTCAAAGGCGAGCATCAATATGGCCATCATATCAACTATATGACTCATGCTTAACCTTTCGGTCCGTGTTCCGAGGCCAGGTCTGTACATGCTATGCTCGCCAAGTAAGAACCTTAGTACTCGCGTGTGTAAAACTGTCTTACACCCGTTGTATGAAAGCGTAGAGTCGAGTACACCCGATCATCACGTGATGTCTCGAAACAGGATCCATAGAACGGTGCATACTTAAGGAAGAACACATTTTATCTTGATATCTAAATGAGGGATCATCTTACAATGCTAAAAAGGCGCCAAACTAGCAGTATAAGATGCTAACATCTAATGTGTAAAGTGAGATGATATGGTCCATGCATTTGATCTCTATCATTTGCATCGTGGTATGATCTCTATCATTCCTTTGTGTGTAAGGCCAAGGTCTATGGAACTTACACGTTGAGTGTGTTGTAAGAGTGTCTATCATACATCTACTTACAACAATACCATATCAAGACACTAGCCCAGCAACGATCTAAACTAGATGCCTCTAATTTACTAATTGCAAGTTTTACGTGGCTTAGGGCTTTCAAAGATAGAACCGGTCTTACCTACGAACATGGAACCACAACGAGGATAACCAAGTTATTAGCAACTCGTTGGAAATCAGATATTGACTATAGTAGGAGAGACAGACACCCGCCAGCCACTTATGCAAAACTAGTTGCCTGTCAGTCGTGGAACTGGTCTCATGTGCGATGACATGTAAGGTTGGTCCGGGCCGCTTCATCCCACTATGCCACCAATATCCAAAATACATGAAAGAAGCAATAACATGATCATCATCGCCCACATACTCTTATGTGTTCTACCCATGCAAAGCAACTACGCATAGATCAGGCTCTGATACCACTGTTGGGTTCGCAGCATAGAAAACAAAAAAATTCCTACGATGGGAACTATACGCCAAGATCTATCTACTAGATACAAGCAACGGGTGGATATACATCCATAGAGAACTTACCCTCGAAGACAACAAAGCTTTGTTAACAAGTTGGAACTCGTGGATGATGTAGTCGTACACTTGCCGATCTCAAGATCGTGATGAAGTCTAGCAGGTCCGGCTCCAGCACGTCCTTCAGATCCAGCTCCAGCAAGTCCAGCACCACCAAGTCCAGCACCGTAAAGCAGCGGTGCATCCATGATCGCACACACGTCCGGTACCCCGACAACCTCCATCCCATGCTTTAGCAAAGCAGCGGAAGCAGCAACTCCTTTCCAGATAAAGCCACCGGGAACATGTATCTCGCTAATCCGAGACCATGGGGGAATAATACTAGAGGGGGAAAGAGATCCTTCACGAGTAGGTGTGAGTGTGAAGGTGTGAGAGGGGGGCCTTTTATAGGAGGAGGGGGTGCCCCTCCCCATGGCCGGCGCCCAAGGGGTGATCCCTCACCTCCTCATTCATGTGGTGGTAACTCCCTCCACATAAATTTGCCCCTTCACATTCTCTTTTTAAAGTCTCCATTTTAAATGCATTAAATTTCTCCAAATTTAATGCTCTCTCATTTAATAAAACTATTTTATTAATTTTATTCAGAATTTTGTTAATTACTTTAATTAACAAACATTCACATAAACCCCGCCGCAACATTTCAATATTACATGAAGAACCAATTTCAGCAATTTCACCCGAAATAGTTTCGGTGTCTATTGAAATAATTCCGGCGCTTTCTTAAATCTTTATCTGAAACATATATGCTCCAAATGGTGTCGGTATCCCTTAAGTGTGTCACCCTACGGTTCGCAAATAATGCAGACATGATCGAGACCCCTCTCAGATCAATAATCAAAAGCGGGACCTGGAGATCCATACTGACTCCTACACATTCAATGATGACTTCTGTGATCGTGAGAACCTTTAACGCTAGTAACTAAATCCCTTTGTCTCGCGATATATTACATGTCCGAGATTCGATCATCGGTATCTCCAAACCTAGTTTGATCTCATTGCCGACATGCACTCTTTTCTCGTTCCCATGATATAACATTCTAGTGATCACATCACTAGCTTGCAAGCTATCTTAATATGATTTCACCGAGAGGGCCTAGAGTATATCTATCCTTCATCGGGATGGACAAATCCCACTCTTGATCCATGAGCCTCAACATAACACCTTCGTAGCACTGAACCCACCTTTATATTCACCCTGTTATGGTGTGACGTTTGATGTTATCAAGATACTCTTCCGGCGTTAGCAATTAACATGATCTCATGGTCTAAGGACTAAGATTAGTTCCTATGATGTTATAGCAATATAAACATAATGACTCTGATCGTAATGCTATACTTCGGATGAATGTTCATCATATCATTCCACCAATGTTGTGACCTCGTTATTAATAACATCCAATGTCCATGATCAGGAAACCTTGATCATCTTGTTAATCAACAAGCTAGTTTATATGAGAGGCAGTACTAGGAACTTTGTATTTTGTTTATTAAACACACATGTATTAACGTTTCCAATTAATACAATTATATCATGCAAAATAAACATTTATCATAAACATGGAATAAGATAATAACCACTTTATTATTGCCTCTCGGGCATATTCCTTTCAATTGCCACGTAGAGGCAATTTTGCTCCCCCACGGCCCGGAACCATGCCTTTGTGATGGAAAAAGTCATCGAAGAACAACCAAGAAGCTAGTTCGTCCTCGGGATAGAGCCATCATCTCACGCCGACAACACAGGCACGCCTACACACTATGATATGCTTGCCAATACCATTTCCACACTTGTGTGCAATGCCGCTGCCTCCACCGTCGCGGGCTCATACGCCACCGACATGCGTGTGCGACCGTCGATACGTCCCCATGGACGATGTGTGCTAGCGTTGAGAGAATAGGGTTCCCTGTGACCACCGGGACCTGAACCTCCCAGGAGGCTAGCACCTCAACAGAATGAGAGTGCTCGTGCCACGAGAAGGGCCTACACCCAAGGTCAAGATCGAATGCCAGTGGGCGCTCCTCTCGTATGATCTACGCTGTGACCCCTTCTTTGGCCCGCACTCTAACTTCTAGAATAATTCCCTTTTATTGGAGCACGATGTGTGGCACCACTCCGCCTTCCTCAGTGATGGCCAACCAGACACTATAACAACATCGGTGATTGGGATACGCCATTGGAAGCCGGTGTCAACGATAACGAGCAGTGGGATCCCTTGTTGCTGGATGTAGCGACAACATCCCTGGCAGGGGAGTCAATTGCAAAAAAGCACCACAATTGTGCGACAAGTTCGAAAAACCACGGGCTCACACAAAATTTGCAAAATTCCACCGGGATTGCGCTGGACACTTTCAATGGGGAACTCTAGCGACGAGGTTTCGCCGTCGACCCTAGGTCCCGCATTAGAGCTAGCGCATTCAGTGCTCCGTGGTCGGCATGTGCATGTACTACCTCCTCGATCGCCTACTCACGCTCTCTGTCGTGTAGAACGAGCCATCCTTGTGGCCGTCGGAGCTCTCCCACCTAACCGCCCCATCCCGCGTAAGAACCTGCATGCCCCGCTTCTCACTCGCCCCGCTTCTCGCCCGCCCTGTGCCATTGCACGGATAACTCGCTCGCCTTGCACCCTGCGCACATGATCTCGCCCTCCCATAGATCCCTGGGCCGGATACACGTCCACATGAGGATATGGGGGCATCATCCTCACTGGTGCGGGAGATGAAGGCGGATTTCAAGGGGGGTGATGCAAGGGATGAACAACAACGAGGGCAGGCAGGAGCTGGAGGCGCGGGGTGGCGGTCGGCAGGGCATGCTGGCAAGGCATCTTGCATAGTGCCGGTATCCTGGTGTGGATCAGGGTGAGGTAGTTGGGGTCCAACTCAAAAATTTACCAAAATCCCCAAAAAATTAACCCTTTTATTATTTGGCTCCTTTGACCTTTTTCTCCTCGCCGCGTCTACCCTGACCATGGGTCTCCCTATCAAAGATGTTGTTAATGTGAATAAACCAACCCATCAACACACATCGAGAGTGTCCAACACAATTCTGGTGGATTTCTGCAATTTTCGTGTAACCCGGTTGTTTTTCGAACTTCTAGCACAATTATGGTGTTTTCTTTAATTAACTCCCGACGAGGAGATCTACGAAGACACCGCGTACTGCGCTAGTCATGGACATGCTTCGTTACTCCTAGAACACTGAGATTAATTCAAAGAAAAAAGAGCAAATGCCCAAGTGTGAGATCGATAAATCACAAAATTTATGTGAAAAATAGGGAAAAACCTAAGTGTAAAATACAATGCCAATGAGTTAAAGAAACTACATGTATTAGCATCATTTGTCTAGAGGAAAGATATCTCTCCAGCTACTATATTGTAACATCTCAAAAATATTGAAATGAGAATATCAATTTCCAAGCAACCAAAATTAGGGTTAACAAAAACTTTTAATTTTAAAAACTATGAATGCAAGTGTGTGTTTGTTAATGATGTGTGAATGCATGATATACCATGTTTTGTGAGTTATAAATGATGAGAATTAGTAAATGTCAAAACAATATCACCTAGGTCAAATCAAAACTGTAACACCCCAAATCTTTAATTAAGGTTATCAAGTTCCTAATCACCCAATTTAGGGTTAACAAAAACTTTTATTAAGAAAATGAACATGAATGCACGTGTGTGTTGCATTAGTATAGAATTGATTGAAAATGCCATGCTTGATTGTTCTAAATGTTGTGAAATGGTTTAAAGGTGAATGCAACATCATCTAGACCATTTACAAACAATTTCCAAAGAGAAAGAAATCAAATAAGAATAAATAATGCAAATGGTCATTTTGACCATTTTAAACCACTAGGCCACTTTACGTGTTCCTAGAAGAAGATTTCTAACAGAAGCAATTCTATTTCTTTTCACCCCTTGCTAGACCAAGTAAAGATGTATCCAGGACCACTTTACAAACTTACAAAAACATCTAGCAGATCCATTTAAAGGACATTTGAAAATTGAATCCAATTCATATGTTAAGATCACACTTTTCCAAAAACCCATCAAATGAATTCACCTTGATTTATCCAAGCAAACCTAGTCTCTCAAGCTTAATATAAGATCACTCAAAAAAATTGAATCAAAATTTCAAAAGTAACTTTCATGCGGCCATTTCATCAAACACTTGGCATGCATAGAAAAAGCTCTAGCCAAACTTCACTGTTTGATACAGTGATCATCGACCAATATGTCCCCTAGTTACTCTCATGTTCCCTCTAAGCCTAACCCAGCCCCAGACCAGCTCCCCCCTTCAACGCTGCCACAGTGGAGTGCCGCCCGAAAGTGGTCATCGCTGGCCGTCCACGACCAGCTCGCACCAGATCACCCTACGCCCAACCAGCATGTCCACTAGCATCGCCACAGCCCACCGCTACCCCCTGTCTAGGCCACAGCCCCAGCCGAGCCATGGACCACACTAGCACCAATGTGTATCGCCTCTCTGCGCCGTGTCCAGAGCGCGCCAGTGTCCCGCGTCCGACCAGCTCGCACGCACCGCACCTTGACATCCCCTCGCGTGCACAGACCCGCCATGATCGCAGCACCCCGGCAGACACCCCCGTTCCCCGCCGCACGACCGACAGCTGCCGCACGCTACCGCAAACACCACTGCCTCCGCTCAGAGCGACGCACGCGCCAACCAAACCAAGCCATCCCACGCCACGCCTTTAAGTCCGTGAGAACCGCCAGGAGACACTGCACCGTCCTACGCCCTCGCCCATGCCATTAGCTGCCTGTAGCGACGCCATCGTCGAGCTCACCGCCGCACCGCTCGGTCCAATCATCGATCTATAATAGGAGGCCATCCCAACCTCCATTCCTCACACCATTCGACTACCCACTCACCACTGACCTTCCCCACCTCTTCCCGGAGCAATGCGAGCACCACCGCGCCGGAATTGCACCGGAGTCCGCTGCTGCTGGAGGAGAAGGGCATCGTCGATTGCGACCACCCCGAGCCCTTCTGTGAACACGCCTCGCCTCGTCATCGTCTACCATGTCGTTTGCCCCCGTCGCTGAGCCTAGCTAGAGCCCAGGTGAGCCCCGCCAGACCCCCACCGCTGCGTTAGGTTTAGCTCATCGCCGGAGCTGTTCGTCGTTGACGACGACCCTCAGCCGTTGGATTAGATTTATATCGTAGGGCTCTGGTTGAAAGATACCATTTTGTTTAGTTAGTCTGGCTGACTAGTGGACCCCCTCTATCAGCCGCGCGCTGCGCTGCGCTGTGCAGTTGGGCCGGCCCGTTTAGCTTTCCCGCGCTGGCCCGAAAATTCAAACAATTGATTTTCCATTTTAGCTTAAATCCTATTATGTCCCTAGATTAAAAAATCAATTCAGAGAGTTTCACTTAACCAAATTGCATGATTCAATTTTTGCTAGAAAGGTAATTAAAATATCTATCTAAGCTCGTTGGATTTAAATCATTTGGAGTTAGAGATAATCTTTAGTAAAAATAACAAGGCAGATACTTTTGTAACTTCAAACATTTTTCAAAAATCAACCATAATAGCTTTTGAGTTGATTCCAACTCTCAACAATCACATTTGATAATATACTGAATAAGTTAAAAGATTTAAGTTTGCATGCAGTGACATTGGACTAGTACCAAATGAATGCTATTAGGGAATTTCTAGTCACTTTAAATCTATTAAATAGTAATCTTAAACTTTATAAAAAGTAATCAACCCTTTAAATCACATTCCCATGTATTAGAATATATGGTGATGACATGTGTCCACATGATACCATATTTTAATTGGAGAATATTAAATCTAAATTAATTTCAATGAGTAGAAATTACTTTTCTCAAATAAAATAATTGAAACTAGTTCTTTAATGCATGTGATGATTGTGACGATGCTAGATCATCAAGTGTGTTAGTGTGCTACATAGAAATAGATAAGTATTATTTGGTGATTGTGTATCTCGTATTCATTTATAGACAATAGTACCGACCAAGTCTACGAGGAGGAGGAGTTCTACCCCGAAGAAGACGAAGAAAACTTCAATCACTGCACCAATCAAGGCAAGCTATTATTGGCAAGATAATACTTGCAAGCCACCACTAGATACAAGTTAACCTAAGCAAGATGCCTTAGGCATGCTTGGGTTATATATTTTGATTTATACCCATCCCAAGTTTTACTTGCAAGCTTTACATTCTTTTACTTTACTAAAGTTCTTTACTTTTAATATAGATAGCATAAAGAGTATAAAACTAGGCCTACCTAGTTACACTTAGATGTCATTCTATGGCATGAGATTGAGATTAACATCCCTCATTAGTGAACACTCTTAACTTAGTGGCTAGTGCTAAGCATAAAACTTGATCACTTTAGATGGGAATACTTGGTGAAAATGATTATGAAAACGTTGGAATGATGAGTCATTATATTGATATGTTTTGACATGTATTGAGAAACACAAATGGATTTGATGATGAAAATGTTAACGCATGAGCCTTTGCCCTTTAAAAAACTGATGGTTGGGTTCTGATGCGATACCATTCCAATTTTACCGTACAACCACAATACCTGAATTGGGTAAGGCTTAGCCGGAAGTGTATATGCATTAGTATGGGTTCCCTCTCAGAGGAGGTTTGATCTAAGGCTACCTCTTGATGATGTACACCTATGCAGTGCCCATGATGGCAGATGGCCATGGCTAGGAGGCCAAGCTCATAGGAGAGGTGCTTATACTAGAGTGTGTAAAGGAAAGTTTATGATTTATTATCCACATACTAAGTGTGATGATTCAGGGTTATCCCTGACGGATGTATTGAATTTTGTGGTGAAAGTGTACCACCTCTGCAGAGTGTCAAACTATTCGAATAGCCACGTCCGTGGTCATGGACAGTTGGAGTGGCCATACTGTTCCGTCGTCAGATGTTTTCAAAATGACTTGTGAAGTGAACTATGATTTTGACTTGACCACAACAGGGTTGTGAATATGAAAACTAGGTTCCCAACTTAAATGATTTAGAACCTTTAAAGTTAACTTTCTTTGCTTCTGAACTCAGTTTAGATAAATCTGGCTTTTTGCAAATAAACTTAGAGCTTAGATTTCCTACTAGAACTACCTTACTTGTTAGTGATAGTTTGTGAGTACTTAAATAGTACTCATGGCTTTGTCCCTGGTTATTCCTGTGGCCAGACTATGAGGAGGACTACCAGGAGGAAGGACTGTAGGACGGCTACGACAACTAGGATCATCTCCCATCGTCAGCATTGCCTGTGACACTAAAGATGGTGCCCGCTGTTTATAAAATTTGACACACTTGATCACCTCACTAACTTACTCATCCTAGATTCTCATAGATGGAAGTTCAGTATTGCAAGTTCTACCAGTTGGGCTACGGAGGCCAACTGATCTTTGAGAGGGATCTTGATGCACTGTCAGAGTATCTTGAGCGCCTGCATCCGGAATTCTTTGGAGCCCAACTCAAGGAGCACCCGGGAGGAGATTTACAATGGCTGATAGTTGCAGATCTTCAAGGAAAGATGGAAGCACCCCTTTATGAGAAGATTCAATTCACCATGCGAGAGAACAACTGTCTAGATGGATTAGCTAGGGCTATGCTTGAAGCTCTTGCCCGTCTATGTGGGTAAAACATCAACTTGATCTAGGGAACTCGCTTTGCGCATTACGCAAGGCGTGATTCTATGGGAATGCCATTGGAGATGCCAAGTCACCCAGAGATGAAGCGCCAAGTGGAGAATATTGACTTCTTGCTGTATGATAGGCAGAAGGAATTGGACAATGCCCGAGATTACGCCAACCACAACCTTGCCATTTCCGCCAAGAAGGACCAGACTCTCGCCATGCTAATCAAGGATCGTCAATCACTTCGCTGTCAACGCGAGAAGAAGGATCGCACCATCGCTCATCTTCGCAAGAATGTGGCCGACCTCGAGAAGACCATCCATGAGCAAGAAGTCCAGCTTGAAGCAAAATAAGAAGAGGAAGAAGGTGAAGACATCTAGGGAGATATTCACTCATACCTCAGTGATGACAATGACTACCTGGAGGATGATGCCATGGATTTCTACACCGATGATGACGATTCTGACTTCATTGATGATGAGTAGATGCACTTGATCACTACCGTAGGAGTGAGTTGTATCGGTCCCAATGTATCTTAGTTCACAGACTGGTTCTTAAAACCATCTGTTTTCCTTGTGTGTTGTGGTGTGTGTTTGTATTGTGTGCTTGAATGAATGAATGAATGAGAAGAGTTAGTTGCAAAACCTGAGTTCAAACTCAAAGCTTAAAGCTTTTGAAAACAAAACCATGAACCTTAGAACTTTCCCTCTTACCCCATTATCTATCTCAATCTTCAGATGACTCGTGGAAACCAAGGAGGAAGCAGCTCATCGCAGGACCCGATGCTGCAGATTCTGCAGATGCTAGTTTCCGACTGCGAAGCTAGTAGAGGAGAGCACCAAGACAATCTAGCCACCCTACAACAGATAGCTCAGATGGCCCACAATAATCAAGGCCAAGGAAACCAGGATCATCATGGATCCAAGCTTAAGAACTTTCAGAATACCAATCCCCCTATCTTCAATAAATCTGAGGATCCTTTAGATGTTGATGACTGGCTGCAGACAAAGGAGAATAACCTAGAAGTGCAGGAGTTGACACCAATGAGAAGGTACTGTTTGCCACCCACTATCTGGTAGGAGATGTAAGAGCCTGGTGGAATAGCACCCATACTATGAACCACGGTCAAGTGATGAAGTGGGAAGCTTTCAAGATCAAGTTCAGCCGCACCCATGTGCCACAAGGATTAGTCACCCGGATGAGAGATGAGTTCAGGGAACTGAAGCAAGGGAGGACGATGGTAGTTGAATACCGTGACAAATTTCTGTCCCTCGCTAGATATGCCCCTGATGAGATCAACACTGAAGCCAAGAAGAAGGAAAGATTCCTGAACGGACTGCATGATGAGATGCAGACTGTGTTAGTCAACATCCGTTTTGAAGATCTAGAAGAATTAGCCGACTCTGCCATCCAGATGGAAGGAAAGATCAACCAAGCCAATGACAACCGCAAGCGCAAAATGATGCACCAGACTGGGTCCCATAATACCCAGAAGTATCACCCTAACCCGTCTGCAGGATATGCCCCAAGAAACAATAGACCCCCGATATCTTGTCCAAGCTACCCCAATCGTAGCGGAGGAAACCTGAAGTCCGGAGGAAACCACAACAACAACCCCGGCAACTCCAACAACTTGAACCATGCACCTCCCAAGTCCAACAACAACAACAACAACAATATTGCCCCAAGGACGGGAAGCAATGTCGTGCCTGTTGTAGCCAAAGACAAGTCCCAGATTACTTGCTTTGAATGTGGAGTCAAGGGTCACTACTCCAACGAGCGTCCCAAGAAGCTTGCAGCACCACCAACATGAATGCCCTAGCTCAGTAGCAACGTCGTGTTTAGCCTAGAAGAAGATTTGCCCTAGGGAATTCACTCAATCGCAACGGCCGTCTGTTCCACATGAATGCTGAAGAAGCTCAGGAAGCGCTAGATGTCGTGCTAGGTATGTTTTCTGTTAACTTAGTACTTGCAAGAGTGTTGTTTGATTCTGTAGCATCGCACTCATTTGTTATAGAAGAATTTGCATGCACTAGTAAGATTCAACCAACAAAATTGAAGCATGTTATGATAGTTCAAATACCTGGTTCAACCACCAAAGCTAGAAAATTTTGCAAGGCTGTACCTATCAGAATCCATGGGATAGACTTTTATGCCAATCTAATAGTACTTGGAACCAAAGGTTTGGAATTATACTAGGAATGGATTGGATGTCGAAACATAAAGGATTGATTGACTGTGCCAAGAAATCCATAACCATGACCAGTAACTCTGGAGTATCAGTAGAGCATGTATCTGAAACCTTGCCCCGTCAATTCAAATGCAACAAGAGTCTAGCCCTACCAACCATAGACCAAGTCAGAGTAGTCTGTGAATACCCCGACGTATTCCCAGATGAATTGCCCGGTATGCCCCCAGATCGGGATATCGAGTTCATCATTGAACTGATTCCTGGAACTAGACCCATAGCTCAGAGACCTTATAGTATGAACCCATTAGAGTTAGTGGAGCTGAAGAAGCAACTTGATGCTATCCTGGAGAAAGGTTTCATTCAACCAAGCGCATCACCATGGAGATCGCCTGTTCTGTTTGTGGACAAGAAGGATGGAGGTAACCGTTTGTGCACAGATTACCGGAAGCTGAATGATGTCACCATCAAGAACAAGTACCCACTGCCCAAGATAGAGGATCTGTTTGATCAGTTGACTAGTGCCAGCGTGTTCTCTAAGATTGATCTTAGAACTGGTTATCACCAACTCAAGATTCATGCAACAGACATTCCAAAGACCGCCTTTACCACCAGATATGGATTGTATGAGTATACGGTCATGTCTTTTGGATTAACCAATGCCCCCGCTTATTTCATGAATCTCATGAATAAGATTTTTATGAACTTTCTGGATAAGTTTGTCGTTGTTTTTATCGATGATATTCTTATCTATTCCAAGTCAGAACAAGACCATGAACAACATCTGAGAACCATCCTTGAAACCCTTAGAGAGCATCAGTTGTATGCCAAGTTTAGTAAGTGTGAATTTTGGTTGAAAGAAGTAGGATTCCTCGGACATATTGTGTCGGTAGGAGGGTCATTGTTGATCCCGCCAAGATCAAAGATGTTGAAGAATGGGAAGCCCCAACCACTCAAACCCAAGTCCGTGCATTTCTCGGATTAGCGGGATACTATCGCAAGTTCGTAGAAGGATTTTCGAGCATCGCAATACCAATGACCCA
Organism: Avena sativa; assembly: GCA_916181665.1. Lineage (NCBI taxonomy): Eukaryota > Viridiplantae > Streptophyta > Magnoliopsida > Poales > Poaceae > Avena > Avena sativa. The sequence goes on from OV702289.1 coordinate 695,795,933, forward strand.
ATTGTTGAAGAAAGACAAAAAGTTTGAATGGACCGACAAATGTGAAGCAAGTTTCCAAGAACTCAAGAAGAGATTGATTTCAGCCCCAATATTGATTATGCCAGATATCAAGAAGCTTTTTGATGTGTACTGTGATGCATCTAATATTGGTCTCGGATGTGTGTTGATGCAAGAAGGCAAAGTCATAGCATATTTGTCAAGACAACTGAAGCAGCATGAGCAGAACTACCCTACCCACAATCTTGAACTAGCAGTTGTAGTTTTAGCCTTGAAGACATGGCATCATTACCTTATGGGTAACCATTGTGAGATTTATTCAGATCACAAGAGCCTGAAGTATATCTTCACCCAGAAGGAGTTGAATATGAGGCAAAGGAGATGGATAGAGTTAATCAAGGATTATGACCTTGACATTCACTATCACCCCGGCAAAGCCAATGTGGTAGCGGATGCTCTTAGCAGATTGCCGTGTAGATTAAAACACCATGATTAAAGAAGCCCAGCCAAGTTTGCATGAAGAGTTGGAGCAGTTTAGAACTGAGCTAGTTAGCAAAGGATTTTTAGCTAGCATTGAACTTCAACCCACGTTGATTAGTCAAATCAAGGAAGCCCAGAAGGGAAATGCAAGTATCGACAGAATCAACCGTCGTATTGGTACAGGAAAGGTACCTGGATTCACCGAAGATGAAAAAGGAGATTTGTGGTACAAAGGATGTATTTGTGTGCCAGCAGATTCTGAGATGAAGCAAGTTATCATGCAGGAAGCTGATGATACTCTTTATTATATCCACCCCGGAGGAACGAAGATGTATCAAGATTTGAAGGAGCAATTTTGGTGGCACAAGATGAAGAGAGAAATCGGAAGCTACATAGCCAAGTGTGATATCTACCAGAGAGTCAAAGCTGAACATTAGAGACCCGCAGGACTGTTGCAACCATTGCAAATTCCAGAATGGAAATGGGATTCCGTCGGAATGGACTTTATCACCGGTTTGCCTACTTCTAGTAGGGGAAATGACTCTATATGGGTCATGGTTGATAGACTGTCCAAGTTAGCCCATTTTATACCTGTCAAGACTACCTACCAAACTTCGAAGCTAGAAGAGCTGTATATTGCTAGAATTGTCAGTTTGCATGGAACCCCCAAGACCATGGTGTTGGATCGAGGAACCTAGTTTACCTCAAGATTTTGGGAGAAAGTCCAAGAAGGATTGGGAACCAAGTTGAATTTCAGCACAGCTTATCACCCGCAGACCGATGGATAGACTGAAAGAGTCAACCAAATCTTAGAAGATATGTTGAGAGCTTGTGTGTTAGAGTATGGATCAAAATGGGAAGATTGTCTGCCTTTCGCAGAATTCTCATATAACAACAATTATCAAGCCAGTTTGCAAATGGCCCCCTTTGAATTTCTATATGGAAGGAAGTGTCGTACCCCCTTGAATTGGTCGCAAGTAGGAGAGAGTCAGATTTTCGGACCCGGTATCCTATGAGAAGCCGAAGAGAAGGTTCACAAAGTCCGTGAGCACCTCAAGACCGCCCAATCCAGACAGAAGAGTTATGACGACAAGAGACGTAGAGACCTGACTTTCAATGTCGGAGATTTTGTGTATCTCAAAGTTTCACCATCGAAAGGAATGCAACGTTTTCAGCTGAAAGGAAAGTTAGCTCCCAGATATATTGGACCCTTCAAGATTTTGAATCGCCGAGGAGAAGTATCTTATCAACTGGAACTGGCAGAGGAGATGTCAGCCATCCATAATGTGTTCCATATCTTGTTACTTCGCAAATGCTTAGAAGTGCCGAAGAAGACCGACATTTTCAAGAACATCGGTCACCGAGCAATTGATATCAACAAGGTCTGACGTATCGTGAAGTACCCATCCGTATTTTGGAAGAAGCTTTCAGAACCACCAGGACCCGGAGTATCAAATTTCTCAAGATCCAATGGAGCAACCATACCGAAGAAGAAGCTACATGGGAGCGAGAAGATTACATTAGGATTGAGTTTCCAGATCTCTTTAGTTCCTAGTTTTTCTTAAATATCGGGATGAGATTTTGTTTAAGGAGGGAAGGTTTGTAACACCCCAAATCTTTAATCAAGGTTATCAAGTTCCTAATCAGCCAATTTAGGGTTAACAAAAACTTTTATTAAGAAAATGAACATGAATGCATGTGTGTGCTGCATTAGTATAGAATTGATTGAAAATACCATGCTTGATTGTTCTAAATGTTGTGAAATGGTTTAAAGGTGAATGCCACATCATCTAGACCATTTACAAACAATTTCCAAAGAGAAAGAAATCAAATAAGAATAAATAATGCAAATGGTCATTTTGACCATTTTAAACCACTAGGCCACTTTAGGTGTTCCTAGAAGAAGATTTCTAACATAAGCAATTCTATTTCTTTTCACCTCTTGCTAGACCAAGTAAAGATGTATCCAGGTCCACTTTACAAACTTACAAAAACATCTAGCAGATCCATTTAAAGGACATTTGAAAATTGAATCCAATTCATATGTTAAGATCACACTTTTCCAAAAACCCATCAAATGAATTCACCTTGATTTATCCAAGCAAACCTAGTCTCTCAAGCTTAATATAAGATCACTCAAAAAAATTGAATCAAAATTTCAAAAGTAACTTTCATGCGGCCATTTCATCAAACACTTGGCATGCACAGAAAAAGCTCTAGCCTAACTTCATTGTTTGATACAGTGATCATCGACCAATTTGTCCCCTAGTTACTCCCATGTTCCCTCTAAGCCTAACCTAGCCCCAGACCAGCTCCCCCTTTCGCCGCTGGCACAGTGGAGCATCGCCCGAAAGTGGTCATCGCCGGCCGACCACGGCCAGCTCGCACCACACGACCCCGCTCCCAACCAGCATGTCCACTAGCATCGCCGCAGCCTACTGCCACCCCCTGTCCAGGCCACAGCCCCAGCCGAGCCATGGACCACACTAGAACCACCGCGCACCACCTCTCTACGCCGTGTCTAGAGCGCGTCAGTGCGCCGCGCCTGACCAGCTCGCACGCACCACGCCTTTAACGCCTTTAACTTAGGCATGATAGTTTGAGAAGATGCTCACATAAGAAATATGAATTGAAGTAAAAGAGAGCATCAAGAAGCAAATTCAAAGCACATTTAAGTCTAACCCACTTCCTATGCATAGGAATCTTGTAAAGAAACAATTCATGAAAGCACAAAACAACAAGCATAGTAAAGCAAAATAAGTGCAACTTCAAGACTTTCAACATAAAGAGGGGAAACTTAATATTATTGAGATGCATAAAACCAAGTTTCCCTCTCTCATAATAACTTGTTGTAGCATCATGAATAAAATTAACAATATAACTATCACATAAAACATTCTTATCATGAGCCACATGCATAAAATGATTATTACTCTCCACACAAGCATAGTCATTCTTATTAATTGTAGTGGGAGCAAATTCAACAAAATAGCTATCATTATTATTCTCATCACCATAATCATCAAATATAGGAGGCATATTGTAATCATAATTAATTTTCTCCTCAATAGAAGGTGGACTGAAAATATCATATTCATCATTGTAATCATCATATATTGGTGGCATAGTATCATCAAAGTAAATTTTCTTCTCCGTGCTTGGGGGACTAAAAAGATCATTGTCATCAAAACCAGCTTCCCCAAGCTTAGACTTTTCCATAGCATTAGCAATAATGGTGTCCAAAGAATTCATACTAACAACATTGCTATTAGCATGCAAATAAATTTCCATAGGTTTTTTAATTTTCTCTTCAAACACTTCATGTCCTAACTCAAGATAAATACTATAAAGCTCTCTAATTTTTTTGTTGTTTTCCATTAAACCTAACTAGTGAAAACAAGAAACAAAACGACAAAATTGCAGAATCTAAAGGAAATAACTTCGAGCACTCACACCGGAGGATGTGAGTACCTTTTACCTTACCTCCCTGGCAACGGCGCTAGAAAAATAGGCGTTTGTCGTGGGAGGTTGTTCTTCTTTAATCCTCCGGTGTGAATACCTTTTACCTTACCTCCCCGGCAACGGTGCCAGAAAAATAGCTTGATGTCTATGCACTTCTATTCTTGTAGACAGTTGTTGGGCCTCCAAGTGCAGAGGTTTGTAGAACAGCAGCAATTTTTCCCTTAAGTGGATCACCCAAGGTTTATCGAACTCGGGGAGGAAGTGGTCAAAGGTATTCCCTCTCAAGCAATCATGCAATCAAGATACAAGAAGTCTCTTGTGTCCCCAACACACCCAATACACTTGTCAGGTGTATAGGTGCACTAGTTCGGCGAAGAGATAGTGAAATACAAGTGATATAGATAATTATACAACGGTGCTAGAAAATAGCTTGATGGTGTGGAAGAGACTAAAGGCAAACTTAAATAAAGATGGAAGCAAGCAAACATGTAACAGATCTAGTAGCAAACGGTGTTTTAATGCTTAGAAACAAGGCCTAGGGATCATACTTTCACTAGTGAACACTCTCATATAAATATCTTCTCTTTATGATACTACTCTGAACTACTCTCCGGTTGGACACTCTAATCGATGGTAGGGCTATAACAGCACACCTCAAAGTTTGCTTTCCACATCTAGATAACCCCACACTATCACCTTGAGCACTAGATGGTTCCAACAAACACCACAATTTCATAGAAACATCCAACTCCAAATATAACTCATAACAAGTATTTGTAATCTCTAGCCTAAGTGCCACCATGGTGTGCACGTTGTCACTTTCACACACAAGGGGAGAGCAGAGATCTATTAAAGCACTTGAGTAGCAAAGTAGATCTACTTGATTCCAAAGATCATGACCACAATATGATCATGCATAGAGAGAGAGATGAACACATAGCTACCGGTAGAACCCTTAGCCTCGAGGAAGAACTACTCCATCATCATCATGGGAATCAACAACGGTGATGGAGATGGTGGTGGAGATCGCTGGAGATGGCTCCGAGGGCACTTCCCCGTCCCGGTAGGGTGCCGGAACAGAGAATTTCTGTCCCCCGAATCTCCCCTTCGGAGGCGGCAATGCTGTGGAACTTTTCGTGGATTTCTGATTGACGATTTAGGGTTTTCGCATCGGGAGGCTTCTTATAGGCAAAGAGGCAAGGTCGGTGGGCAGCCAGGGGGCCCACACCATGCCCTGGCACGGCCTAGGGGGACCCGTGCCAAGGGGGGTGTGGCCACCCTGTGGCCCATCTCCGTCTCGTCTTCTGGCTCCGTGAGTCTTCCGGTAAAATATCGACTTTGGCTTTTGTCCGGTCCAATTCCGAGAATATTGATTTTCTGACTTTTCTAGAACCAAAAACAGCAGAAAACACGCAGCTGGCACTATGGCTCTTGTTAATAGGTTAGTCCAAGAAATCATATGAAAAGTACTCCAAAGGGTGGACAAAACACAAGAAAGTAGATAAAACTAAGCATGGAACATCAAAAATTATAGATACATTTGCAATGTATCACCTACCGCCACCCCCTGTCTAGGCCACAGCCCCAGCCGAGCCATGGACCACACTAGCACCACCATGCACCACCTCTTTGCACCGTGTCCAGAGCGCGCCAGTGCGCCGCGCCCGACCAGCTCGCACACACCACGCCTTGACCTCCCCTCGCGTGCACAGACCCGCCATGATCGCAGCACCCCGGCAGACACCCCCATTCGCCGCCGCGCAACCCGCAGCAAACATCTCCTTGCCAAGGAGAAGATACGGGTTCGATTCCCGCCGCTCGCCCCCTTAATTTAGTAAGGTACTATTACTTTATCCCTTACTATACTTATCCTTCCTTTGCATCCCACTCAAAAAAAGGGGTACGCTACGGAGCCAGAAAGGGCTCCGTAAATCGGGTATTCACTGAGACAAAGAACTCGCAAACTTCTTTTAAAGGGAAGCCGCACGCCGCCGCAAACACCACTACCTCCGCTCAGAGCGTCGCACGCGCCAGACCAAACCAAGTCGCCCCATGCTGCGCCTTTAAGTCCATGAGAACCGCCAGGAGACACCGCACCATCCTACGCCCTCGCCCATGCCATTAGCTGCGTGTAGCGACGCCACCGTCGAGCTCACCGCCGCACCGCTCGGTCCCCTCGTCGAGCTATAAAAGGAGACCACCCCAACCTCCATTCCTCACACCATTTGACTCCCCACTCACCACTGACCTTCCCCACCTCTTCCCGGAGCAAGGCGAGCACCACTGTGTCAGAATTGTACCAGACTCCACTGCTGCTGGAGGAGAAGGGCGTCGTCGATTGCGACCACCCCAAGCCTTGACGTGACCACGCCTCGCCTCGTCGTTGTCTACCACGTCGTTTTCCCCCATCGCCGAGCCTAGCTGGAGCCCAGGTGAGCCCCTCAAGACCCCCACCGCCATGTTAGGGTTAGCTCGTCGCCGGAGCTATTCGTCGTCGATGACGACCCTCAGCCGTTGGATTAGATTTAGATCGTTGGGCTCTGGTTGAAAGATACCGTTTCATTTAGTTACTCTCGCTGACCAGTGGACCCCCTCTGTTAGCCGCGCGCTGCGCTGCGCTGTGCAGTTGGGCCGGGCCGTTTAGCTTTCCCGCGCTGGCCCAAAAATTCAAACAATTGATTTTCCATTTTAGCTTAAATCCTATTTTGTCCCTAGATTCAAAAATGAATTCAGAGACTTTCACTTAACCAAATTGCATGATTCAAATTTTTCTAGAAAGGTAATTAAAATATCTATCCAAACCTGTTGGATTTAAATCATTTGGAGTTAGAGATAATCTTTAGTAAAAATAACAAAGCAGAGACTTTTGTAACTTCAAACATTTTTCAAAAATCAACCATAATAGCTTTTGAGTTGATTCTAAATCTCAAAAATCACATTTGATAATATCTATCTAAATATGTAAAAATATTTAAGTTTGCATGCAGTGACATTGGACTAGTACCAAAAGAATGCTATTAGGGCATTTCTAGTCACTTTAAATCTATTAAATAGTAATCATAAACTTTATAAAAAGTAATCAACCCTTTAAATCACATTCCCATGTATTAGAATATGTGGTGGTGACATGTGTCCACATGATCCCATATTTTAATTGGAGAATATTAAACCTTAATTAATTTCAATGAGTAGAAATTACTTTTCTCAAATAAAATAATTGAAACTAGTTCTTTAATGCATGTGATGATTGTGATCATGCTAGATATCAAGTGTGTGCCTTAGTGTGCTATATAACAATAGATAAGTATTGTTTGGTGATTGTGTACCCCGTATTCATTTATAGACGATAGTATCGACTAAGTCTACGAGGAGGAGGAGTTCTACCCCGAAGAAGACGAAGAAAACTTCAATCACTGCACCAATCAAGGCAAGCTATTATTGGCAAGCTAATACTTGCAAGCCACCACTAGATACAAGTTAACCTAAGAAAGATGCCTTAGCCATGCTTGGGTTATATATTTTGATTTATACCCATCCCAAGTTTTACTTGCAAGCTTTACTTTCTTTTACTTTACTAAAGTTCTTTACTTTTAATATAGATAGCACAAAGAGTATAAAACTAGGCCTACCTAGTTACACTTAGATGTCATTCTATGGCATGAGATTGAGATTAGCATCCCTCATTAGTGAACACTCTTAACTTAGTGGCTAGTGCTAAGCATAAAACTTGATCACTTTAGATGGGAATACTTGGTGAAAATGATTATGAAAACGTTGGAATGATGAGTCATTATATTGATATGTTTTGACATGTATTGAGAAACACAAATGGATTTGATGATGAAAATGTTAACGCATGAGCCTTTGCCCTTTAAAAAACTGATGGTTGGGTTCTGATGCGATACCATTCCAATTTTACCGTACAACCACAATACCTGAATTGGGTAAGGCTTAGCCGGAAGTGTATATGCATTAGTATGGGTTCCCTCTCAGAGGAGGTTTGATCTAAGGCTACCTCTTGATGATGTACACCTATGCAGTGCCCATGATGGCAGATGGCCATGGCTAGGAGGCCAAGCTCATAGGAGAGGTTCTTATACTAGAGTGTGTAAAGGAAAGGTTATGATTGATTATCTGCATACTAAGTATGATGATTCAGGGTTATCCCTGACGGATGTATCAAATTTTGTGGTGAAAGTGTACCACCTCTGTAGAGTGTCAAACTATTCGAATAGCCGCGTCCATGGTCATGGACAGTTGGAGTGGCCATACTGTTCCTTCGTTAGTTGTTTTCAAAATGACTTGTGAAGTGAACTATGATTTTGACTTGACCACAACAGGGTTGTGAATATGAAAACTAGGTTCCCAACTTAAGTGATTTAGAACCTTTAAAGTTAACTTTCTTTGCTTCTGAACTCAGTTTAGATAAATCTGGCTTTTTGCAAATAAACTTAGAGCTTAGATTTCCTACTAGAACTACCTTACTTGTTAGTGATAGTTTGCGAGTACTTAAAGAGTACTCATGGCTTTATCCCTGGCTATTCCCGTGGCCAGACTATGAGGAGGACTACCAGGAGGAAGGACAGCAGGACGGCTACGACAACTAGGATCATCTCCCATCGTTAGCATTGCCTGTGACACTGAAGATGGAGCCCGCTGCTATGCTTATTATTCCGCTGCTTGTTTGTACTCAGACTGGATCATGAGATCCTCTATTTGTGTAAGACCTTATTATGGTTTGTAATGGATGATGTACTATGATATCCAATCTGTTATATCTCACAAAAATGGTAATCTTGGGATTGCGATGTATGGCATAACAGGCATCTGGGATTAAAAATCCGGGTGTTGACAAAAACCAAGCCAAAGAAAAATAAAATCAAAATATAAAGCATATATGCTAATGGTCACTTTTGCAGATTTTAACACTTAGCTCACTTTGAGCATCTCTATTAAATAACTTCAAACAGAAACATTTCCATTTATTTTCTCACCTTGCTAGACCAAGTGACAATAAATACAAGTGAGCTTTCAAAACTTACAAGAACAAATTCAAATTCATTTGGAGGACTTTTCAAAATTGAATCTATTGTCTGCATCAAGATAGCAAATTTTCAAAAACCATCAAAACCTTCTCCACTTGGCCAACCCTTGCAACCAGAGACTCTCAAGCTTATGATCAACAAACCCACTAAATAGAATTTGAAAATTCAAATATTTTTCTCTTGCGGCCATTTGATCAAACACTTACCGAGCACAGTACAGAACTACCTACTCCCCACTATTTAGATCATTGTTGTGATCATATTTTATACCTCACTCGGCCTCCACAACTCACCCACACTCGCCCCAGTACCAGCCCGTGCTGCTAAGCCTTGCTCACTCGACCATTTGACTAGTGCCAACCATACCCGAGCTCACCATGCCACCCCGACATAGAATCAATGCTACACGCCTCACCGCACTCACCCATGACCTCTAGGAGCTAGCCGTGACCTCACCGCACCCGCTTGTGTACACTTTGACCAACGTCAGCCCGTGGAAACGCCAGCGCAGTCGCGTCCATTTCTCTGTCTGCCATGCTGAGACGCGCGCTAGTACGCCGAGCAATCCCACGCGACCACGCCGCGCCTCGTCCTCCCCTCGCATCAATGCACTCGCCGCGACGCCAGCAATCTCCCAGAGATGCCCGTTTGACCCTGCACGACTGATGACCCACAAGTATAGGGGGTGTATCGCAGTATTTTCGATAGTAAGAGTGTCGAACCCAACGAGGAGCAGAAGGTGCTGGCTAGTGGTATGGATCAGGAATTCTTTGCAAATACTTAGCAAACGGATTTTTAGGGGTTTTCAATAAAGCAAGTAAACAAAGTACGAGTAAATAAAAGACAGTGGCAATAAATGCAGCAAGTGGCCCAATCCTTTATGCAGCAAAGGACAAGCCGGTTGTATTACTTAAGATGACCAAACATTCTCGAGGACACATGGGAAGACTGTCAAGTGCTTTCGCTTCATATAGCTGATTAATCTTCTTTAGCTTGCTAAGTGTTGTGTGGGCGAACCTGTGCTAATGTACCGACCTTCCTAGGATTAATACATACTTGTGATTATACCCCTTGCAAACATCCGTAAGTACAAGAAAGTAATTAAGGTAGAAACCTAACCATACCTTTAAACTCTAAGACCCTTATGTCCCTTATGCAATGGTTTCCTAACGGGGGTTCAGGTTTCTGTCACTCCGGCAACCCCTACGATTAGTAGCCAAATACACAATGCATTCCCCTAGGCCCATATAGGTGAAGTGTCATGTAGTCAACGTTCACATGACACCACTAGAAGAAGTACAACACAACTTAAATATCAAACTATTGAATCTTTCTCAACACAACTCCACTACTAACAACATGACTTCTCCCATGTCCTCAAGAACAAAATGAACTACTCACAAGACATCAAATGGATCATGATCAGAGATGGAATAATGATGTATAACAATCTGAACATAAACAATAATTCAATGCTTCACTCAATAGCATCAACTACAAAGAGTAATCAACACCAGGAAAGTTTCCCCTATGAACTATGCAAAATTCAACCCAATTGTTACAGCAATATGGAGATGGTGATGAGGGTGCTGATGGTGATGATGGTGGTGATGATGATGATGATCCCGATGAAGTCCAGCTTGATGGTGGTGTTGATGGCGACGATCTCCCCTCTCCGGGAAGGAATTCCCCCGGCAGAAATCTGTGTGCTGGAGAGATCTTTCTCTCTCGGTGTTTTTCGCCCCACAGAGGCGGCAGAATCTTTCTGTGGTCGCTCCCCGAGTCTTAGGGTTTCGGGAGGATAATATATGCCAGAGGGGAGTGCCAGGGGTGGACCAGGGTGGCCACACCACCTGGTGGCGCGGCCTAGGCTGGCCCGCGCCAGGGGGTGGTGTGGGCCCCCTGTGGCCCATCTCCAGCCCCCCTTCTGGCTTCCTTCGTCTTCTGGAAAAAATAGGATTTTCTGTATATTTTCCCGGATTTTCTGATCTTCGCGAATTTTGCCTCCAAACAGCACCTTTTCCATCAGAATCCTGACTGCAGCGGTCCATGCTCCAAAAGTCATCAACCATGCAAAAACAGATGAAATAACATAAGTATCACCTCTCAATCGAAATATATCAATGAATAACAGTGAATTATGACAGAGAATAGTGATGCAAAACGGACGTATCAACTCCCCCCAAGCTTAGACTTCGCTTGTCCCCAAGCGAAACTGAGCTTAATAAACATGGCCTCGGGTTTATGGAATGAAGAGTCGATGAAATAATACGGACAAGAAGCATCACATTCATCAAATACATAGATCATAATAGAAGACAACTCACTATTATATAATTCAACTTGCAATGAGTAAAGGAAACACAATAAAGATACATAAAGTAAATCATAATTGGTAATAGCAAACTTAGCTCTTGGTCAAAGAATAGTTGATAATTTGCTGGAGTTCACAAATAACTGGTTTTTAATGATAGCTTTCAAAGTGGTAAACATCAAGATAAGAGCAATGTGCAAAACAAGGAACATAAGAAACATGATTGAATAAATCATCATATGAATGAATGAAACACAACAACTCAAAATACTTGTTGAGATAGAAGGGAGTAGGTTTACTAACTTAACTAAAAAGTAAAAGAAAGGCCCTTCATAGAGGGAAGCAGGGATTGCAAGTCTCATAAAGAGCTCCCAAAAATTATGATACTTACTAGCTTTCAGCTCTCATTGCCCCTACCATAGGCATATTTAGGTGATTAAGGTTAAAGTGATCAAATATGAGGATATGCATTGACAAGTTGTAAGTTGAGAATCTCATGTCCCTTGAATACGAGGACCGCTCCTCATGCTACTCAAGTTTAGTCACCGGTAAGTTCTTATCATCGTAAGCATATGTGTATCATAGAGAACCGCCAACGGGGTACCCCTTGCCCAATGATACGGAAGAATCCCCATATCAAAATGACAAGGCAAGCAGACAATGAGCATCTCAGCAATCTTCTTATTTACCATGGGAATATGGTGCTTTTTTCTCTCTTTCCTCTTTTCATAATCTCTTTTTTTTATTTTTCTCTTTTTTCTCAATATCAGACTCTTTTTTTATAAGAAGAATGCTTCATAGATGCTTGTTATGGTTACGCTGCAGGTTTCCACCATGTCAGCATGGATTAGACCAGCGGCCCAGGCGTTTCTCTAACACATATACAGAACTCCATGGACTTACAAGCTCCCCTTTCATTTCACGCCGACGACATCCATAGACAAAATAACATGACATCAACTAGGTACAAAGTACCAGTGCAATGTTGAAAGCGTTCCCCATGATAGCATGGTTCTGCTAATTCACAACTTACAAAGCGCAAGCATATACGCAACATAGGTGAGCACAATGGTTCAAGTTTATTAGATGCGAGAAAGTAAAGTGTGCCATCAAGTTTGTGAGAGCTTTAATCACTAATTTTCACATAACAAGTTTAATTTTGGAGATAGATAAAAACAAGAATTTACTTGAAATAGCAATAATGCTACTAGGTAGGTATGGTGGATGCAAATGGCAACGGTTTTGGTTTAAAGGAGGTGGATGCATGAGAAGAATTCCCTCTCAGTATAGGTTTTTGGCTAGCAAGGCTGGGTAGCAAGTATAAGAGTTGAAGGAAACAAACATACAAGTGATAGAAACAAACATGCAATCTTCCTTGGAAGCACAAAAGATCTTAACTAGAGAATACTAGACTTATGAGCTAATCAAGAAAGAAAGATGATGAAATTATATTTCTTTAGAGTACTTTTATCTTTTCTTTCAACTCTCAAAAATAGTGTTTCTACTGACTGAGCCAGGTTTGCCAAAACCAACTAAATTAACTCAACGATCCCAAAGTGATACCAATACTAACAACAAGATCAATAAAATAACCACGAATTGAAAACTAATATAAGCTATGCAAAAGAGTAAATGATAGAACTTCTCATTAATATTCCATAACGGCAACTCACACCAAGGGATACATATCTAACGAGAGAGGGGACACTTCCAAAATGCAAACCATACTACATAATAACTTCTCTATTCATGATATGACTCTACTAAAAAGGTAAAAAGATAGAAGATAGTGATGTGATACCGCGGCACTCCCCCAAGCTTGGAACAAACCAATGGGATGCCAAACCTGATGACGAATTACTCCTTCAGTGGTGGTGGCATCCTCTCATCTTCGTCCGACTTCCAGGGTAAGGGCTTCCCATAAACAAAGGACATCATGGTTTCCAGCATCCTGAAACTTGCAGCAGCACTTATGCGGTTAAACCTAACCTCATACTCACCATTTTGATTTTGAACGTCATAGAACTGTGCTTGTAGTTCGTTGGTTGTTTGGCGGAGTGAGAGGACTTCATCCTTAAGTCCAGTAGTCTCCTTTTGGTGCTCGGCGATGAGTTCGGAACAAATCTTATGGATGATATCCACTTCGTGCTCTGCCATCTTCTTGTACCTAAAGACTTCTTGCTCCAGTGCTTCCATCCTGTCCTCCAGACTTCCTTCACCTTTATGGCATCGAACCTCTTTTATCCAGAGTTCCCCATCTTCAAGAAACAACTCCTTGGGATGAATCTTCAACTCTCTCATGTATGGGTTAATGATATCCTCTAAAGAATCTTCCTTGGCTGGTCCAGAGGAAGACATTGTAGCTCCAAATATGGGACTCTACCTGTCAGAAACAGATCGAAACAAAAACACGATATACGAACCTCGGGAGATCCGGGGGATTATATATTACGAAGTTTCAAGACGAAAGGAAGGTACTGGGAGAAAACGAGTCGGAGGCGGAGTCTGGGGTGGACTCACCACCTGGTGGCGCGGCCAGGGGTGGGCCCGTGCCACAGGGTGGTGTGGGCCACCCTGTCTCCATTTCCGTCCCTCTTTCGCTTCGTAGCTTTCCTTATTGACTAAAAACTGCAAAAATATAGTTGGATAGTATTTTCGTGGAACTTTTCTTACCAGAACTGTTACCTATTTGAAAATGGACTCTGCAGGTCTCTGAATTTGGTATCTAGTAGATTCTTCCGGAGTCATCACTTGAATAACATTAATATCTTCATCTTCATACACTTATTACTTGAGTCATAGAACCCTTCTCTTCCTTATTACACCATTATCTCCACTTCCTGGAAATTTTTTCACACAAAACTTCACACAGTTCTCATTAGCAACATTAGTATATATGAAGTGATAAAACCTTTTGAACCCAACTTCAACTGAAAACCATCAAAACATAAGCTACTGTAGCAACTCCTTCCGAAAACCCAAAAAGAATTCAAAAAGGAAATCGAATAAAGAAGCAAATGCAAGAGTGGCAAAATCTATCAAAATAGACCAGCAGGTAAAGATCAATTTTTTCGAAAATCTTCTGTTGCTCAAATCAAAAAGTGGAAAACTAACGAAAGTTAAATAACAATCTGGGGCAGAAGCACAACAAATTACAGCTCAATCCAACATACAGATATCTCTCACGAATTTTTATGGTAAAGCACAAAAATCTGTTTCGGGACAGCAACTTCCCCAAATATTACTTCTCTCTCATTAGAGGTTGATCTTGACACAAAAACCAAACAAAACGGATAAGGAGCGGTTATTACCAAAGTAATAACTTCCAAGACTCAAAGCAACAAAAACAAACTAAAAGCAAAAACAAATTGGGTTGTCTCCCAAAACGCTCTTTCTTTATAGCCATTAAGATGGGCATGATAATTTTGATGATGCTCACATAGGAATATGAATTGAGTCGAAAGGGAGCATTAAGAAGCAAAAATACACACGTTTAAGTCTAACCACTTCCTATGCAAGGGAATTTTGTAAACAAACAATTTGTTGAAACCAGAAACCACTAGCATAAGAAGGCAAAAGAAGTGCAACATAAAAACTTCCAGCATAAAACAAGGAAACTTGAGATTATTGAGATACATAAGAACACTTTTCCCTCTCTCATAATAACTTTCAGTATCATGCATAAACTTAACAATATAACTATCACAAGGACCATTGTAGCAATGATCACTTATTCTAACACAAAACACAGGAATACTAGCTCTCATAACACTACTGTGTGAAACAATATTAGAGGTATCCTTACAAAGGATAGTGTGTCCCTCTTCTTCATATTTAGTAACAAAGTCTTTCACATTTGCTATTATAGGTTCATCAACCATTTGTTTATCAGGTTTAACAGCTTTATGTGTACTTTCATTAACCATACTAGCTATCATAGAATGTTCCTTTATCTTAACTAGGAAAGGCATTTTCTCAATATAAGGTTCAGGTAAAACATGATTAGCAGTATAAACTTCAGTATCTCTTGCAGGAACACTCTTAGCAACATCTTTATAAGGTTCATGATACTTATTCCACTTCTTTTTAGGCACTTCAATATAGGAAGCAAAAGCCTTAAAATAAGAAGCAATAGCTTGAGAGTCTAGACCATAAGCATTTTTAATATTTTGAAAGTCATCAGTTCCCATAAAATATTCAATGCATTCATAATCATAATTTATACCTGACTTTCTACCTTTGTCATTCTCCCAAGCTTCAGCATTTTCTTGAATACGGTCCAGAAGATCCCATTTAGCTTCTTCTTCCATGCGAGTGAATGATCCAACACAAGAAGCATCCAATAAATCTTTATCATGAAGAGAAAGCCTTGCATAAAAGTTATTGATAATAATATTGTTGGGGAGCTCATGAATGGGACATTTGAGCATTAGTAACTTCAATCTTCCCCAAGCTTGGGTTGTACTCTCTCCATCAAGAGGCCAAAAGTTGCATATTTGATTCCGATCTTTATGAATCTCACTAGGAGGATAAAACTTTGAATAAAAGAGAGGCACTATTTCCTCCCATTCCAGAGCTTGACCATTCTTCAGCAGCTTGTACCATTCGTCAGCTCTTCCTTTCAGTGACAATGAGAATAACTTCTTCTTAACTTGATCTGTAGTAATACCTGCACACTTGAACAACCCGCATAATTCGTGTATAAAGAGTAAATGATCACCGGGATGGATAGTTCCATCCCCAACATAATAGTTATCCATACCACGATCAATAATTCTTGTAGGTATTTTAAAAGCATCATTCTCAGTAGGTGGTGGCTTATCTACTACCTTAGCAGTGGTAGTAGCATTACCAAATAAGAAACTCAGCGAATTATCCATAACAAAAATAAAGCAACTAGCAGAAGTAAACAATACTCACAGTAGAAGCTTCATTTACCAGTTCCACTCTCCAATAGCACTTCACTCCCCGGCAACGGCGCTCGAAAATAGTCTTGATGACCCACAAATATAGGGGGTGTATTGCAGTATTTTCAATAAGTAAGAGTGTCGAACCCAACAAGGAGCAGAAGGTGCTGGCTAGTGGTATGGATCAGGAATTCTCTGCAAATACTTAGCAAACGGATTTTTAGGGGTTTTCGATAAAGCAAGTAAACAAAGTACGAGTAAATAAAAGACAGTAGGAATAAATGCAGCAAGTAGCCCAATCCTTTATGCATCAAAGGACAAGCCGGTTGTATTACTTAAGATGACCAAACGTTCTCGAGGACACATGGGAAGACTGTCAAGTGCTTTCACTTCATATAGCTGATTAATCTTCTTTAGCTTGCTAAGTGTTGTGTGGTTGAACTTGTGCTAATGTACCGACCTTCCTAGGACTAATACATACTTGTGATTATACCCCTTGCAAACATCCGTAAGTACAAGAAAGTAATTAAGGTAGAAACCTAACCATACCTTTAAACTCTAAGACCCTTATGTCCCTTGTGCAATGGTTTCCTAACGGGGGTTCAGGTTTCTGTCACTTCGGCAACCCCTACAATTAGTAGCCAAATACACAATGCATTCCCCTAGGCCCATATAGGTGAAGTGTCATGTAGTCGACATTCACATGACACCACTAGAAGAAGTACACCACAACTTAAATATCAAACTATTGAATCTTTCTCAACACAACTCCACTACCAACAGCATGACTTCTCCCATGTCCTCAAGAACAAAATGAACTACTCACAAGACATCATATGGATCATGATCAGATATGGAATAATGATGTATAACAATCTGAACATAAACAATAATTCAATGGTTCACTCAATAGCATCAACTACAAAGAGTACTCAACACCGGGAAAGTTTCCCCTATGAACTATGCAAGATTCAACCCAATTGTTACAGCAATATGGAGATGGTGATGATGGTGTTGATGATGATGATGATGATCCCGATGAAGTTCAGCTTGATGGTGGTGTTGATGGCGACGATCTCCCCTCTCCGGGAAGGAATTCCCCCGGCAGAAATCTGTCTACCGGAGAGATCTTTCTCTCTCGGTGTTTTTCGCCCCGCAGAGGCGGCGGAATCTTTCTGTGGTCGCTCCCCGAGTCTTAGGGTTTCGGGAGGATAATATACACCAGAGGGGAGTGCCAGGGGTGGACCAGGGTGGCCACACCACCTGGTGGTGCGGCCTAGGCTGGCCCGCGCCAGGGGGTGGTGTGGGCCTCCTATGGCCCATCTCCAGCCCCCCTTCTGTCTTCCTTCGTCTTCTGGAAAAATAGGATTTTCTGTATATTTTCCCGGATTTTCTGATCTTCGCGAATTTTGCCTCCAAACAGCACCTTTTCCATCAGAATCCTGACTGCAGCGGTTCATACTCCAAAAGTCATCAACCATGCAAAAACAGATGAAATAACATAAGTATCACATCTCAATACGAAATATATCAATGAATAACAGTGAATTATGACATAGAATAGTGATGCAAAATGGACGTATCAGCGACCTGTACACACCGTACGCCGTGACGGACACCCGCAGTACCCGAGGATGGCATGGACGTTCCCGACCGATTGAGACCGCGCCTCGTCGTGCCACTGTGCTCATGACGATCGCCAAGAAGCACTGCGTTGGCTTACCCCTCAGCCATGCCCTGATGCTCCCCTTGTTGGGGTATAAATAGACCCCTCCCCTTGCCTCAAAACACACCCCACTCGACTCCCCTCTCACCCAACAACCTCTCTGACCCACCCCCGGAGCAAGGCGAAGCAAGCAGTGCTAGAATTTCACCGGAGTTCGCCGTAGCAGTGGCGGAATGGAGCCAGCACTAGGAGCCGCCCCAGGAGCCACCGTCGCCGTCCAGTTCATCTGCCCGCATCGCCGTACCTAGCTGGAGCCCTGGTAAGCCCCCGACAATCCTCGCCGTAGAATTAGGGTTGAATCCCGCGCGCGCTGTGCGAGGGAGACGACGACGCGGAGCCGTCGATCGGGCTCTAATCGTGCGGCTAGGAATAGAGCATACCGCTTCGAGTTGGATCAGCCGCTGACGCGTGGGGCCAGCACAAGTGAAGCCCGCTGTGCGCACGCTGTGTAGTTGGGCTAGCCTAGTAGCTTTCCCGCACGTGCCCACTAATTCAAATATAGGTTTTCCTTTTATTTCAAAATCCTATTATGTAGGTGACTTTGAAATTGAATTCAAAAAGATTCACTGAACCAAATTTCATGATTCCAATTTTGTTAGAAAGGAAATGAAAATCTCTAAACACTCATTGGATTCAAACATTTTGGAATTGTGGATCACCCACAGTAAAAATAACAAGGCAATGACTTTTGCAACTTCAAACATTTTTCTAAAATCAACCATAAAGGCTTTTGAGTTGATTCCAATTGTCAAAAATCACATTTGCCATGATCTATCTGAATATGTAAAAATATATAGTTTTACATGCAGTAGTCATGGGCTAAGATTAAAAGAATGGTTGTATAGTCATTTCTAGTCATTTTAATTATATTAAATGGTAGTATTAAACTTTGTAATATATGCCATCTACTTTAAATCACATTCCCAAGGTATTGGAATATGTGGTGATGACATGTGTCAGCATGATCCCATATTTTATAATTGGAGAATATTAAATCCTAAGTATTTTTCAATGAGTAGAAATTGCATTTCCAAAATAAGATAAATAAGACCATGTCACTATTTCATGTGGTGATTGAAATGATGCTAGATCATCTAGTGTGAGTCTTTGTGTGCTGAATAGAAGTAGCTAAGTATTTTTTTAGTGATTGTGTACCTCGTATTTATTTATAGACGCTAGTACCAACCCGGGCTACGAGGAGGAAGAATTCTATGAAGAAGAGGAGCACTCTAACCACTGTACCAACCAAGGCAAGCTAAACTATGCATGCTATTGTGATGCAACCTTGATTATACCAAGCCCAAGTTTTACCTGCAAGCTTTATTTTTTCCCCTTTACCAAAGTTTCTTAAATAGTTAATTATTGGTGATTGTTGGAAAAATAGGACAGATGCCATCAAGAGCATATAACTAGGCTTAGGTAGTTACACTTGGTTAGCACCCCTCAATAGGGACACCCTCATTGATAGTTGCTAGTGCTAAACTAATATTGATCACTTTAGATGGGAACACTTGGAGCAAATAATTATGAAAACCTTAGAATGATGAGTCATTTTATTAAAAAGTTTTGACATGGGTTATGAAACAAAATGACTTGAAGATGATGATGAATGCGGGATGTGACTTGACTTTGAATAAAAACTGATGGTTGGGTTCAGATGCGATACCATTCCAGCTTTACTATACAACCACAATACCTGAATTGGGTAGGGCTTAACTAGAAGTTTATGTGTCTTAGTATGGGTTCCCTCGCGGAAGTTTATGTGTCTTAGTATGAGGCTACCTCGTGGCTGTGAGTGAAAAAAGTGACCACCTATGTAGTTCCCTGGATGGCGGATTGCCATGGCTGGGAGACCAAGCTCATAGGGGAGGTACCTATACTAGGGTGTGTAATTGAAAGGTTATGATTGATTAACCGCATACCAAGTATGATGATTCAAGGCTATCCCTGACGGATGTATCGAATGTTGTGGTGAAAGTGTACCACCCCTGCAGAGTGTCAAACTATTCGAATAGCCGCGTCCGCGGTCATGGACAGTTGAATGGCCATATTATTCCGTTGTCAGATGTTTTCAAAATAACTTGTGACTTGAAATATGACTTTGACTTGACCACAATAGGGTTGTGGAAAGGAAAACTATGTTTCCACTTGAGTAATCTAGACAACTAAAATAGTTCTTTACAACTAAGTACTTCGGAAATAAAACTAGCTTATTGCAAACAAGCCTAGAGCTTAGGATTCCTACTAGAATTATCTTACTTGCATTAGTGATAGTTTGCGAGTACTTTAAAAGTACTCATGGCTTTGTCCCTGGCTATTCCCATGGCCAGACTATGAAGAGGAGTATCCAGAGGACGGACAGCAGGACGTCTACGACAACTAGGATCATCTCCCATTGTCAGCATTGCTTGTGACAATGAAGATGGAGTCTCTACTACATTTATTTCCGCTGCTTTGATGTGTATTAAGACTTGATCATGTGATCAACTATTTGTAAGACTATTATGGTTTGTAATGGATGAGGTACTGTGGTATCAATTCTGTTATGTCTCGCACAAATAGTATGCCTGGAATTGCGATGTACTGCATAACAGACGTCTGAACTTAAAAATCCAGGTATCTACAATACCATCCGTACCGCAACCAACTCAATTCAACTTTAAACTGGTAAATATTTGAAAGTCTCCTCACCAGTATCTAACAACAAAAGGGTGTGGTCAGACCAAGAACCCAAAATGGCTTACCTAAGACTTTTTTAGCCTTCCCTATAAAGTTCATCCATTAGAGTTGTTCTTATCAAGCGCCACTTGGTAGGGACCAAAATCCTATCCAAAATGTTTCTAGATAGGGGTTTCATGATCATTACACCATGTGAACAATTCATTTGTATCTCCATCGAAGTATTATCTTCAATGATAATATTGAAAATACTAGTCCATTTTCCACATTCTCCGGCAGTTGTACTCTCGCTAGAATTTCTAATGATATTTTGAACTAGCTAGTGGGAGAAGCAGACAATATCGTGCAAGCCGTGGCTAGGGCACATACTGAATACAGTCAGCTGATCCCATCCACTAAATGATGAATGCCTATCTGCTCCATATTTGGCCAATCATGGGGGATTCGGTGATCATTTTAGGAGACTCGAGAACGCGCGCGTGGGGACACGTAGGACAGGAGGAGAAGTCCATGCCAGTACGCTAGGAGATTTGCAGCTGCATGCATGCACCTTCCAGTCCCAGAGACGTAGCGGCATGGAGACAAGAGGTCATGGTATCGATCGAGACGAAGAAAAGGAGATAAGCAAGCCAGGACCCGCTGGTACCGCCAGCTCAAAAGAGGCCGGTGGGCGTGGGGTCTGTGCCGCCAAGCATGGATTAAGAGAAGAAATGAGACACGACTGGCTTGCTAGGTTCATTCCAAGTTCGAACACCTTCAGCTGGATCGTGATAGTTAGCGATCGATCGGTGAAACTGAAAGCGAACGGAGTGTGGTGGCACCCCCTTCTCCGAGGAAATTTGGCGAAGGAAGGGAGGAGAAAGAGTTGTTGGCGACATGCATGCAAGGGGTAACGATTAGGCGCCGTGACAGGCGGCCACGCGGCAGAGCTAGCCGCGAGACAACGACTTCCCGGTTATGGGGAGATGCCAGATCTTCTTTCTACTGGTGCCGAACTGCCGATATACTACTACCGTAGCGACGTCATCACCGATGTCACCTTAATTAGTTTTACTTATAAGAGCATCTCCACGACCAGCACAACCCCAAAATTTATTTTGCGCCGGTACAGTCTGTTTAATTTATCCGGTGTGCCTAGGCCGAATCCAACCCACAGGGAGTACATCGGGAACACCGGATAAAGCTGAAAACGACGCGGGTCAGTTCTGGCAGTGAGATAGGTGCTTCGTTTTCAGAGCCACGCTTCTCGTCGTCTGGCCACACGACGGCGCACCCTTTCGTTCTTTCCTATCTTTACACCCCTTTCCCGCTATATCTAGGGTGGTTGCCATTGCCATCCATAGATCCACCGTTTCCATCACAGCTCCCTTCCACGCCCTTCTCAGCTATATCTACGACGGCATGAGGTGATGTTTTCGCCAGGAGGAGCTACCACCTTACTCAAACGGCCCACCGACTCCGAAGACGAGGAATGGGTCGCCTCCGACGTTTTGGCAACGCCGACAACCAGAAGTTTGCCATGATCGTCTTCGATGGTTTCGAGGAGCCGTTGGAGCCGCGGCCGCCAATACCACGAGGGCCAGCTTACCGAACCAAAGGGTGGGATGTCTTTGCCCATGTTTTCTGACCGGAGTACGTCCAGCTAGAAATATTCAGTGACCTCTACGAACGCCGCGTCCTTGCAGCGCGCAGATACCGCGCGATGCCTCCGCGCGCGCCAGTCGCGCCCGAGCTAAGGAGGAGTTCAACGCGTAGCTTGCGATCTACAACTTCATATTCGAGTTCTGGGATGTCAACAGAGGACCGTCGCCACTGCGCCCTCCTGGCGAGAGAAACACCTCCCGCCGTCGTGGGACGCCACCCCCACCCTCCTGGCGAGGGCAACACCTCCCGCCAACGCAGGACGACACGTCGTCTAGCCAAGGACATCGCCTCCCACCGCCGTGGACTGTAGTTGGCTTTTATGTAAACTTTAGTTGAAATTGGACCGCCGGGAGGACACGTTTAATTTTTTGTTTCTTTAAATTTTATACAAATATGTTTAAACTTCTTCATATTTGATGTATTTGCACGAATTTGAAATATTTAATTTTTTTGTATGGAGGCACGGCTGGAAGCCAGCCCCCCTCCCTCCCCCTAATTTTTTCATCTATCCGGCGCCCCTCCATATAGACCAAAAGAAGGCCACGCCGGATGCCGTAGAGGGGAGTGGAGATGCTCTAACAAAACTAAAATACTTCCTCCGTCCAGAAATAACCGACTTAGGTTTGTTTAAATTTGAATGTATCTAGCCACATTTTTTGTGTATAGATACATTCATATTTAGACAAACTAAAATCAGTTATTTATAGATAGAGAGAATATAATTGAAACATGTTTATTTTGAAATATTTGTAGAACTTTCCAATCTTGTTGCATAATGTTACACTTTTCGGCTAGAATTGTTTCATAATATTACCCATGTTTCAGTTTATTTTCACAAATTTTACTTATATTTCAATTACTAATTTTATATATATCATATAAATATTAAAAGACGCACCAATTAAAGCAGGGAATGGTGATGAGGCGAACAGGTACCGCAGCCCGCCGCCAGAGAGACTCCTCAAGACCACCCAAAACCCATCTAGGATTCCATCCCCCTCGCCGGCGACATCGTCGGTCCGCTCCACCTCCGGTGGCCCTAGGGTCTTGGAGGTGTGGCGGATCATGGCCTCTCGTCGGCGGGAGGTTTTCGTTTCTTGTTTAGTGTATTTTTCAGTGTTTTCTTCGAGATGTTGAGGCGACGGCTAAGTCTTGGAGTTAGAATAAAGTTCTCCCCGCTCTATCCTCGCTCCGGAGGCGCTTGTAGCGCCGATAGAGGGCGCATGGAGTCGTTTGTCCGGCGGATCTCCTGGGATTCTGTCCGTTTTCTTGTTCGTTCGTGTGTTTTCAGATCAGTTTCTTCCGATCTATGGTTGTCATCATTGGTGATGGTTGCTGCTCTAGTGCGCTGGTCTTTTATGGCCTTAGCACGACGACTTTCCGTCTGTCTACTACAACAAGCTCTACTACGACAAGCTTTGCTCGGCTCCGGTGATAGAGGGGCGAAGATGGCGGCGCGCCTTCGGCTCGTGCTAGTGTTTGTAGTCGTCGTTAGGTGGTTCATTGACCAGTTTGTAATTTTTATTACTTTTAGTTTTTTTACTGCTGTTGATTGATGATTATTAATGAAATTGGTGGAATTTCGAAAAAAAGCAGCGAATGGTGATGAATTAGGCGTCGGCGTCTTTAGAAACGTCGCTCTCAGGCCTCGCTGCTGTCACTGTGCATCTGTGCCCCGTGAATGCCCGGGCCCATTTGGCAATCACCACGCCATCGCATCCATTCCACGGCAGCAGTCACTAGTCACTTGTTTGTCTCGATCCAGGAAAAGGTCTCGGTCCCTGCTCCTATAGGACAGCACACGCTCCCCAGTAACATTGCAATGTCCCCATCGAACGTTACCAAAAAAATCTACTACTCCACTTGAACATGCATGGGTTGTGCTATTTCTATACAAGGCTAGAATCCAGCACGGCAAATTCAAAACTTGCCAATTTGTCCACGACTTACAGAGAAGACTGGCGCCTCTTTATGAGAAGGATTACGAGCTTACCCGTGACCTCCTCCACATTTGGCACGACTGGTGAGAAGCGAAGCTCGCCAAACCAGCCTCCAAGGTTTGAGCTCTTGGAGACCTAGCCGCGAGGTAGAAGAACCGAGATCTAGCTGCGGGCCGTGCGCGCATGGCCGTGCTATCGTCTGCGAAGCGCGTGCTTCCGTGGGCCTCCAGCGGCCGAGCCTTGGCGAGGGTCAGCGGCGGCCTGCGAGGGGCGCTCGGAACGGTGCGTGTACGCCCGTGCGCGCTTTGCGGTTCAGATCCCCCTCTCTTCTCTGCATGATCGAACCTCCTGTTTCTCATTCGCCTTCTTCTTGTGCTCTTCTAAGATGCTTTTCCCATTTCTGATATCCCCTCACTTCTAAGATGCTTTTCCGCCCTGCCTCGATTAGAATGAGGATGGGGATGAGATCGGTCGGAACTCACAGTCGGCGCTGCCTTCCCAACATGCAGGACGGAGGCGGCGGCGGCTGCTCTCTTCTCCAGTCCCGGTGGAAGTCGTCGCTGCCGCAGCTGGACCCCGTCGACAGGTGAGGTGGCATGCATGCACGCAGATTCGCATATTACTTTCCGTAATCGATTGATGCCTCCGTAGCCATTCCCCCATGGACCCAGATTTTCCGTTCCTCCGGCTCTCTGTTTTCAGTTCGGCATTGTTTGTTTGGTTCTGTAACCGCTGTGTGTGCCTGTCAGGTCTGACGATGACAACAACGGCGGCGACATCGACTGGGACAACCTGGGCTTCGGGCTGACCCCGACCGACTACATGTACGTGATGCGGTGCTCGCAGGGCGAGGGCGGCTTCTCCCGCGGCGAGCTCAGCCGCTACGGCAACATCGAGCTCAGCCCCTCCTCCGGCATCCTCAACTACGGCCAGGTCCGTGTTACCACCACCATGTCCGTTCTGATGAGATCGAGGAGGATTTGCGATGCGCGAGGGTGCAGTACTGACGGACGTTCTTCGTGCTCGGTCAGGGGCTGTTCGAGGGCCTGAAGGCGTACGCGAGGGCGGACAGGCCGGGGTACATGCTGTTCCGGCCGGAGGAGAACGCGCGGCGGATGCAGGTGGGCGCGGAGCGCATGTGCATGCCGTCCCCGTCCGTGGAGCAGTTCGTGCACGCCGTCAAGCAGACCGTCCTCGCCAACGGCCGCTGGGTACGTCGACCGATCCAACGGCTGACGCACTGTACGTTTCTGGCTCATCTTTCCCTGTGACCACCACCGTTTTGGCTTTGCGTTTCAGGTGCCGCCGCAGGGAAAGGGTGCGCTGTATATCAGGCCGCTCCTCATCGGCAGCGGTGCCATCCTCGGGCTGGCGCCGGCTCCCGAGTACACCTTCATGATCTACGCCTCGCCTGTAGGGACGTATTTCAAGGTCAGTGACAGCAGCCTGTGCAGTCAGTCATCACACCTAGCCCGCTCTTGTTGACCTTGTGAGTTGCAGCGAAATCAGAGACAGTAAAGTAGTAGAATCTTGACCGTGGGGTGGTTTTCAGGAAGGCATGGCGGCGATAAACCTGGTCGTGGAGGAGGAGTTCCACCGCGCGATGCCCGGCGGGACCGGCGGGGTCAAGACCATCGCCAACTACGCGCCGGTAAGAAAATTCTAACTGTATCATCTTCTGCAGGTAGTAATTTATTGCGAATGTGACACTGACCGACCAGTGTGTCTGATCGATTTCAGGTTCTCAAGGCGCAGATGGACGCCAAGAGCAGAGGCTTCGCGGACGTGCTGTACCTGGACTCGGTGCACAAGAGGTACGTGGAGGAGGCTTCCTCCTGCAACCTCTTCGTCCTCAAGGGCGACACCCTCGCCACGCCGGCCACGGCCGGGACCATCCTGCCGGGGATCACGCGCAGGAGCATCATCGAGCTCGCCAGAGACCGAGGCTATCAGGTCGATCCATCAAATGCACTGCACTGCTGTCAACTGTAACCAACTGCACCGACATCTGAGTTCAGCTCTGAATCCGTGCGTTCTTGTTCTTGTCGATTAAGCAGGTCGAAGAGCGCCTCGTGTCGATCGACGATCTGGTGAGCGCCGACGAAGTGTTCTGCACCGGAACAGCCGTCGGCGTCACGCCGGTGTCCACCGTCACCTACCAAGGGACAAGGTAAGTACAATCGACCACCAATGAGTACAAAGATGCTCGTAGTAGTTAATTCAATCCAGTGCCGATCGAGATCTTTATAGTACTCATTCTTGCGTGGTCCAGGTACGAGTTCAGGACCGGTGAAGACTCCTTGTCTCGGATGCTGTACAACACTCTGACATCGATCCAGATGGGAGTGGCAGAGGACAAGAAAGGATGGATCGTAGCGGTAGATTAATTAGGATACCGGCGTGGGCGCGTGCAGACAGGCAGTGCTGTCACAGCAACATTCACTATTCTTACTGTATGTTTTTCCAGTGTGAACAATAATCGTCTCCTGATGGTATCTCGAAGTTAGTCATCAGCAAGTTCAAATAATGTTGTCTTCTTAGTTATTGAACATTTTTTTTAGTTGGAGGTAAAAGCTTTTTCTTTTTGGAGAAAATTGAAGGCAAAATATTTACCAACCAAGAATACCTAAGGGTCCAATCTTTTGGCAAAATGTTTTCCCAGTGTGAATAATAATCGTGATGGAATCTCTTATTAGAAGCTACTCCCTCCGTTCAGAAATATTAGCATTTTAGCTTTGTAAAATAAATATATCTAGACAATTTTTAGTGTATAGGTTCACTCCGAACCTCTACGAACCTACGTCTAGATTCATTTGATTCACAAAGCTAAAACGTCTTATATTTCGAAACAGAGCGAGTAGTCATGAGCAAGTTCAAAATTTGGGACAGAAAAGGCTAATGTTGTCTTCTTAGTTATTGAACTTTTTGTTAGTTGAAGATTTGGGACAGAAAATTTATATGTCTTATTTTTGGGAACAGAGGTATAGTATGCAACCACTAACTTTTGATTTTGTTCTCTTGAGGCGTGGGACGCGAGCTGCACGTGGTCAAAGCCAAGCCCGTCCTTGATTACGGCATCTCCACGGGCCAACCCATTTTAGATTCGAAATTGATCTGTTTGATCAGCCCACGGGTAGAAAATGTGGTCTAGAGCGTTTGGGGCGGGGGTGCAGCCAGTGGGTGGCATTTTTTACTGTCCCGCTGTCGTGGATGACGTGTCCAAGTCAATGTCGGCACGTGCCGTTGCCAACGGCCCTGCCGAGTCGTCCTATTGCCAACAGCGCTGCCGAGTCGTCCGGTTGCCAATCGCTCCGCCGGCTACCCGCCCGGCCGCTTGGTTCTCACACGCACCACTTGTTCCCCGTGTGCGGCCGATCATTTCCCACGCACTGGCCGCGGGCTATTAATAAGAACGAAGCGGTGAGTGGACGAATAGGCGAACCCTAGCTAGCCACTAGCCATGCCTCGTCGCAATATCACCACCTGGGCCAAGATCATTGCACTCGTGAGGGCTTCCCAGAGGACATCGAGGCGCAAACGATCACCTTGAGAGAGTCAATAGAGTCAGCGACGAGCGGATGGGGGATGCGGAACATGTCATGGTGCGGGAGGCGGAGGACGTAGCCGACGCGGTTGTAGTGGCGGAAAACACCACCGACATAGAGTTGGACGAGGATGACGTCGACGAACTCGAGGACTTTGACGACGACGTCGACATGCCAGTGGTGAGCGACGAGAAGTGGGCTTTGCTCACATCCATCCAGACCACCCACCACGACGTGTATGGCCACATGTTCGCGGTTGCCGAACGACACGCCCTAACGAACATCCACGTAGAGAGGTTGACTGCGACAGCACGCGTCGCGCCACGCCAATCCTTCGTGAAGGCGCACCGCCAGGCACCCAAGGCGGAGCCGGCAAAAAGAGGTGGATGCTGAGAACACGAAGATGGCGGCATTTGCCAATGCGCAGGCGAATGTGACGACGAAGGGGCGAGGAAGCGGTGGACGCCGAACTACAATACATGATGCAACGCTACAAGGAGGTGGAGGGCACGGAGAGAGCCCGCGTCCGTAGGACGCCCGTTAGGTACGAGCGACCCCGCACTAGGGCGAAGGAGGAGATGGAGGTAGCAATCATGGCAGTGCGGCTGGCCATAGGAAAGAGATGTATCGAAAAGCTGGTCCCTTTGGCCACGTCGGGGCCTAGGATGATGAGAAGTAGGCGTCGCCGCCGTAGGGCAACATGCCTGGCCGCCAGTTCATGGCTACCGCCATCGTAAGACGCAAGAGAGCCCTGCAGTAGAGGCGGTCGTCGTACTATGGCCATTGTAGTAAAAATCTATGTGTAGTTGTCCTTTTAATTAGGAAAATGCTTCAGAACCGCCAGAGGATCGGCGCGCGTGCATCCTCCTGCTCCTGCGTGCGCCACGCATCCCCGAGCGTGAGCAGACATAGAGTTATTGGGGTGGGGCCTAATGTCTACGCACTTCTATTCTTGTAGACAGTTATTGGGCCTCCAAGTGCAGAGGTTTGTAGAATAGCAGCAAGTTTTCCCTTAAGTGGATCACCCAAGGTTTATCGAACTCAGGAAGGAAGTGGTCAAAGGTATTCCCTCTCAAGCAACCCTGCAATCAAGATACAAGAAGTCTCTTGTGTCCCCAACAACCCAATACACTTGTCAGGTGTATAGGTGCACTAGTTCGGCGAAGAGATAGTGAAATACAAGTGGTATAGATAATTATAAGTGGTAACGGTGATAAAAAATAGTTTGATAGCGTGGAAGAGACTAAAGGCAAATTAAAATAAAGATGCAAGCAAGCAAACATGTAACAGATCTAATTGCAAACAGTGTATCAATGCTTAGAAACAAGGCTTAGGGATCATACTTTCACTATTGAACACTCTCATATAAATATATTCTACTTTATGATACTACGCTGAACTACTCTCCGGTTGGACACTCTAATCCATGGTAGGGCTATAACAGCACACCTCAAAGTTCGCTTTCCCCATCTAGATAACCCCACACTGTCACCTTGAGCTCTAGATGGTTCCAACAAACACCACAATTTCATATAAACATCCAACTCCAAATATAACTCATAACAAGTATTTGAAATCTCTAGCCTAAGTACCACCATGGTGTGCACACTGTCAACTTCACACACATGGGGAGAGCAGAGATCTATTAAAGCACTTGAGTAGCAAGGTAGATCTATAGATTACAAGCTCATGATCTCAATAAGATCATGCATAGAGAGAGAGATGAACACATAGCTACCGGTAGAACCCTTAGCCTCGAGGAAGAACTACTCCCTCCTCATCATGGGAATCAACAATGGTGATGGAGATGGCGATGGAGATCGATGGAGATGGCTCTGGGGGCACTTCCCCGTCCTGGCAGGGTGCCGGAATAGAGACTTTCTGTCCCCCGAATCTCCCCTTCGGTGGCGGCGGCGCTGCGGAACTTTTCGTGGATTTCTGATTGACGATTTAGGGTTTCTGCCTCGGGAGGAATATATAGGCGAAGGAGACAAGGTTGGTGGCTAGCCAGGGGGCCCACACCATGCCCTGGCGCGGCCTGGGGGTACCCGCGCCTGGGGTGTGTGGCCAGGCCCTGGCCCTCCTCCATCTCGTATTCTGGCTCCGTGTTCCCCTCGGTGAAATATTGACTTTGGCTTTTGTCCCGTCCAATTCCGAGAATATTCATTTTCTGACTTTCCTGGAACCAAAAATAGCAGAAAACAAGCAACTGGCACTGTGGCATCTTGTTAATAGGTTAGTCCAAGAAATCATATGAAAAGTACTCCAAAGTGTGGACAAAACATAAGAAAGTAGATAAAACCAAGCATGGAACATCAAAAATTATAGATACATTTGCAATGTATCAACATCCCCAAGCTTAACTCCTGCTCGTCCTCGAGTAGGTAAGTGATAAAAAGAAAGTATAATTTTTGAGGTGATGTGCAACATCATAAACTTGATCAAAGTATTTGTAAAACATTCAAAGCTGGGATCATAGTACTTCAATCATAACATGAAAGACAAAGTTCTAGCAATAAAACAAAGCAACTATGATGCAACATGAAAAGGCACAAACAAAAGATTCATGAATAAAAATGCTTTGCAAGACGTTTGTTTGTTTCACATAAAGAAAACATAGCATAGCGGCATTCAGCTTGTCCCTCATAGAGTAGCAAACATAAATGCAAAGGACACCTTCAAAGTACATAAGAGTGACTAGATACAAATAGTTTAAAACAAGCAATATCGAAGCTATGCATCAATCAACAAGTCTTGGGACAATGCACATAGAACTAAGAATGGCCACTATGCTCTCAAAGTAGGTGCATAAAGATAGAAGGTGGAGACTCAATATAATGGTGGAAGAAAGGCCTTCATAGAAGGAAGCAGCGATTCAAGTTTCATAAAGAGCTTCCAAAAATTATGGTACTTAATAGCTTTCAGCTCTCATTGCCCCTATCATAAGCATCTTGAAGTGATTAAGGTTAAAGTGAACAAACTATGGTGTACATGCTTAACGAAGTATAAGTTAGGAATCTCATGTCTCTTGAATACGAGGGTCGTCCTCATGCTACTCAAGTTTAGTCACCGGTAAGTTCTTGTCATAGTAAGTATATGTGTATCATAGAGAACTGCCAACGAGGTACCTCTTGCCCGATGATACGGAAGAATCCCCATATCAAAATGACAAGGCAAGCAGACAATGAGCATCTCAGCAATCTTCTTATTTACCATGGGAATATGGTGCTTTTTTCTCTATTTCCTCTTTTCTCATATCTCTTTTTTCTTTTCTATTTTTTTCTCAATATAGGACTCTTTTTTATAAGAAGAATGCTTCATAGACAGCTCATTATGGTTACGCTGCAGGTTTCCACCATGTCAACATGGATTAGACCAGCGGCCCAGGCGTTTCTCTAATACATATACATAACTCCATGGACTTACAAGCTCCCCTTTCATTTCACACCGACGACATCCATAGACAAAAGAGCATGATATCAACTAGGTACAAAGTACCCGTGCAATGTTGAAAGCGTTCCCCATGACAACATGGTTCTGCTAATCCCCAACAAATAAGTGCAAGCATATACAACATAGACGACACAATGGTTCAAGTTTATTAAGGGCAATAAAAGTAAAGTGTTTCATCAAGTTCGTGAGAGCTTTAATCACTAGTTTTCTCATAACAAGTTTAATTCGGAAGGTAGATAAAAACATGAATATACTTGGAATAGCATATGCTAGTAGGTAGGTATGGTGGACTCTTTGGAATAACTTGGTTTTAGGAGTTGGATGCATGAGTGGAACTCATACTTGGTTATGGAGGCTAGCAAAAGACTGGGAACGACCAACTAAGAGAGCTATAATGGCCATAATAATGAAGAGCGACAAAACATCATTGATCAAAGCATCAAGTGATACTACAAGTTGAAAACTAAAGGATCATAAAGGCTATGGTGACTTGGGATAGTCATAACATGGTGTGAGCATGCGCCAAGTCAACCCAAATAAAGCATCAAAGGAGAATACCACAATACTATGCTTTAATATGCTAAAACAACGCATGATTCTTCAAAGGCACATTAAGCAATCTCAATTGTTTATAACAAGTCATGCTACAGCAAAGAATACTAAGCATAAATCCAAAACAATATCAAGCATGGCATGGCAAAGCATATGCCACAGTCAAAAACAAGCTCTCTTTAACACTTAAGCATGAACTTTCATACTCTTTTCCAAAGCAAACCAAACTATTTGAAAACCAATGTATGAAAGAGGGGGTCCAACCAATTTATCCAGAAAACTAAGCAAACTAAGCAAACGAAAAACCAAAACAAAAACGAAAACAAAGACGCTCCAAGAACAACACAATTTGCAAGAAATAATAAAAATGAAGTGTTTGGAAGAAACCTAGGATTTTTATTGATGAAGAAGGGGATACCTTGGGCATTGATGGCTCAGTGTTGATGGCGCCAGAAAATGCTGGAGCAGTGTTGATGTAGAGCTCGTTGGGAACCCCAAGAGGAAGGTATGATGAGCACAGCAGCAAGTTTCCCTCAGTTATGAAACCAAGGTTTAATCGAACCAGTAGGAGCAAGGAAACACCCCAAAGGTGTTGCTAGGTGAGCCTTGGCAGGGCGCACTACCGGTGCTAGTAGCAACGTGGAGACCTGCACAACACAACTACAGAACTTTGTTCCCAACTTGCGACGAGGTTGTCAATCTCACCTTGTTTTGCTGAAAACAAAGGATTAAACGTATCAAATGGAAAGAAGTAATAGTTTGCAGAAAGTAAACACAAAGCAGTAAACAGTTTATAGATTGTATGTAAAGAAAAGGAACGGGATCCATAGTTCACTAGAGGTGGCTCTCCTTAAGATAGATAACATGCTGGATGAACAAATTATAGCGGGGCAATTGACAAACATCGAGAAAGCAATACATGCATATACTAATCATCTTGACTCCTTTGAGACTTGATTGGGCATTACAACATTATACATAGACCGCCATCCAACTGCATCTATGACTAATAATCCACCTTTAGGTTATCATCCGAATCCCCTCCAGTATTAAGTTGCAAGCAACAGATTATTGCTTTACCAATTGCGTGTAATGTAAACAATACGATTGTTCTATGAACAAAGGATTGTTGTTTTCTCCCTAGTAGCAACAGCACATCTAGTAACTTAGAGATTTCTGTCACTTCCCCAGATTACCAGAGGCATGAACCCACTATCGAACATAAATACTAACTCTTGGAGTTGCTAGCATCTACTTGGCCAAGATAGCTACTAACAACAGAAAGCATGCAAGATCACAAATAACAAAGACATGATAGAATCAATAATCAATCTGAAATAGCATCTCAATATCCATCGGATCGCCGCAAACACAACATGCAGAATTATAAATAGATGATCTTGATCATGAACGGAGCTCACAAGATCTAAACATGAAAGCACAAAGGAGGAGAACCAACCATCTAGCTACTACATGGATCCGTAGTCCAAGGATGAACTACTCACACATCACATCGGAGGCTTGCATGGTGATGAAGAAGGCCTCCAAGGTGAATTCCCTTCTCCGGCAGGGTGCCGAGAAAAGCTTCAGATCCCTCCCGATCTAGGGATGGAGATGACGATGGCTACAAACTCTTTCGTGGATTTTTGATCGGGCACTTAGGGTTTTCGTCCCGAGGGCATCTTATAGGCGGAAGGGGAGGCCGAGGGGGTGTCGGAGGCGGCCAGACCACCCCCTGGCGTGGTCCAGGCTGGGTCGCGCGGCCAGATGGTGTGGTGGCCCCCTGGCCCCTCTCCGTCTCGTATTCTGGCATCTGATGACTTTTGGAAAAATAGGCACTTTGGCTTTGTCCCGTCTAATTCCAAGAATATTCATTTTCTGACTTTACTGGAACTAAAAACAGCAGAAAATAGGCAGTTGGCACTGTGGCTCTTATTAATAGGTTAGTCCAAGAAATCATATGAAAAGTACTCCAAAGTGTGGACAAAACACAAGAAATTGGATAAAACCAAGCATGGAACATCAAAAATTATAGATACATTTACAATGTATCAACATCCCCAAGCTTAACTCCCGCTCGTCCTCGAGTAGGTAAGTGATAAAAAGAAAGAATAATTTTTGAGGTGACATGCACCATCAAAGACTTGATCAAAGTATTTGTAAAACATTCGAAGCTGGGATCATAGTACTTCAATCATAACATGAAAGACAAAGTTCTAGCAATAAGACAAAGAAACTATGATGCAACATGAAAAGGCACAAGAAAAAGATTCATGAATAACAATGCTTTGCAAGACGTTTGTTTGTTTCACATAAAGAAAACATAGCATAATAGTATTCAGCTTGTCCCTCAATAGAGTAGCAAATACAAATGCATAGGACACCTTCAAAGTTCATAAGAGTGACTAGATACAAATAGTTTAAAACAAGCAATATCAAGTTATGCATCAATCAACTAGTCTTGGGACAATGCACATAGAACTAAGAATGGCCACTATGCTCTCAAAGTAGGTGCATAAAGGTAGAAAGTGGATACTCAATATAATGGTGGAAGAAAGGCCTTCATGGAAGGAAGTAGGGATTCAAGTCTCATAAAGAGCTTCCAAAAATTATGGTACTTATAGCTTTCAGCTCAAATTGCCCCTATCATAAGCATCTTTAAGGTTATTAAGGTTAAAGTGATACAACTAAGAGGATATGCTTGATAAGTTATAAACCGAAATCTCATGCCCCTTACTTACGAAGACCGATCCTCATGCTACTCAACTTTAATCACAAGTAAGCTCTTGTCATTGTAAGTACATGTGTATCATAAAGAACCGCCAACGGGGTACCCCTTGCACATGATACATGAGCTATCCCATAATCAAAATGACAAGGCAAGCAGACAATGAGCATCTCAGCGATCTTTTTATTTGCTATTTGCATAGGTTTTTATTGAGGATGTGATGGATCAATGCATGGCGCCCAGAAAAGTGTTGATGGCTCGTGGTTGATGTAGAGCTCGTTGGGAACCCCAAGAGGAAGGTATGATGAGCACAACAGCAAGTTTCCCTCAGTAGGAAACCAAGGTTTAATCGAACCAGTAGGAGCAAGGAAACACCCCAAAGGTGTTACTAGCTAAGCTTTGGCAGGGCGCAATACCGGTGCTAGTAGCAACGTGGAGACCTGCACAACACAACCACAGAACTTTGTCCCCAACTTGCGATGAGGTTGTCAATCTCACCGTGTTTTGCGGAAAACAAAGGATTAAACGTATCGAATGGAAAGAAGTAAAAGTTTGCAGAAAGTAAACACAAAGCAGTAAAAGATTATAGATTGTATGTAAAGAAAAGGACCGGGATCCATAGTTCACTAGAGGTGGCTCTCCTTAGATAGATAACATGCTGGGTAAACAAATTACAGTGGGGCAATTGACAAACACCGAGAAAGCAATACATGCATATACTAATCATCTTGACTCCTTTGAGACTTGATTGGGCATTAGAACATAATACATAGACCGCCATCCAACTGCATCTATGACTAATAATCCACCTTCAGGTTATCATCCGAACCCCCTCCAGTATTAAGTTGCAAGCAACAGATTATTGCTTTACGAACTGCGTGTAAAGTAAACAATACGATTGTTCTATGAATAAAGGATTGTTGTTTTCTCCCTAGTAGCAACAACACATCTAGTACCTTAGAGATTTCTGTCACTTCCCCAGATTACCAGAGGCATGAACCCACTATCGAGCATAAATACTAACTCTTGGAGTTGCTAGCATCTACTTGGCCAAGATAGCTACTAACAACGGAAAGCATGCAAGATCTCAAATAACAAAGACATGATAGAATCAATAATCAATCTGAAATAGCATCTCAATATCCATCGGATCCCCGCAAAGACAACATGTATGAATTACAAATAGATGATCTTGATCATGATTGGAGCTCACAAGATCTAAACATGAAAGCACAAAGGAGGAGAAACCAGCCATCTAGCTACTACATGGATCTGTAGTCCAAGGATGAACTACTCACACATCACACCGGAGGCTTGCATGGTGATGAAGAAGGCCTCCAGGGTGAATTACCTTCTCCAGCAGGGTGCCAGAAAGAGCTTCAGATCCCTCCCGATCTAGGGATGGAGATGACGGCGGCTACAGACACTTTCGTGGATTTTTGATCGGGTACTTAGGGTTTTCGTCCCAAGGGCAATATATAGGCGGAAGGAGAGGCCGAGGGGGTGCCAGGAGCCACCATACCACCCACTGGCGCGGGCCAGGCCTGGCCACACGGCCAGGTGGTGTGGCCAACCCCTGGCCCCTCTCCGTCTCGTATTCTGGCACTTGATCCCTACCGGAAAAATAGGCACTTTGGCTTTTGTCCCGTCCAATTCCGAGAATATTCATTTTCTGACTTTCCTGGAACCAAAAATAGCAGAAAACAGGCATCTGGCACTGTGGCTCTTGTTAATAGGTTAGTCCAAGAAATCATATGAAAAGTACTCCAAAGTTGGAACAAAACACAAGAAAGTGGATAAAACCAAGCATGGAACATCAAAAATTATAGATACATTTCAATGTATCAACATCCCCTAGCTTAACTCCTGCTCGTCCTCGAGTAGGTAAGTGATAAAAAGAAAGAATAATTTTTGAGGTGACATGCACCATCAAAGACTTGATCAAAGTATTTGCAAAACATTCAAAGCTGGGATCATAATACTTCAATCATAACATGAAAGACAAAGTTCTAGAAATAAGCAAAGAAACTATGATGCAACATGAAAAGGCATAAACAAAAGATTCATGAATAACATGCTTTGCAAGACGTTTGTTTGTTTCACATAAAGAAAACATAGCATAATAGTATTCAGCTTGTCCCTCAATAGAGTAGCAAATATAAATGCATAGGACACCTTCAAAGTTCATAAGAGTGACTAGATACAATAGTTTCAAACAAGCAATAACAAGTTATGCATCAATCAACTAGTCTTGGGACAATGCACATAGAACTAAGAATGGCCACTATGCTCTCAAAGTAGGTGCATAAAGATAGAAGGTGGAGACTCAATATAATGGTGGAAGAAAGGCCTTTTGTAAAAGGAAGTAGGGATTCAAGTCTCATAAAGAGATTCCAAAAATTATGGTACTTACAGCTTTCAGCTCTCATTGCCCCTATCATAAGAATCGTGAAGTGATTAAGGTTAAAGTGAACAAACTATGGTGTACATGCTTGACGAAGTATAAGTCAGAAATCTCATGTCCCTTGTATACGAGGGCCTCTCCTCATGCTACTCAAGTTTAGTCACTGGTAAGTTCTTGTCATTGTAAGTACATGTGTATCATTGAGAACCGCCAACGGGGTACCCCTTGCCCGATGATACGGAAAAATCCCCATATCAAAATGACAAGGCAAGCAGACAACGAGCATCTCAGCATTCTTCTTATTTACCATGGGAATATGGTGCTTTTTCTCTCTTTCCTCTTTTCATAGTATCTCTCCTTTTTTTCGTTTCTCCTTTTTTTCCTAAATATAGGATACTTTTTTTATAAGAAGAATGCTTCATAGACAACTCATTATGGTTACGCTGCAGGTTTCCACCATGTCAGCATGGATTAGACCAGTGGCCCAGGCGTTTCTCTAACACATATACATAACTCCATGGACTTACAAGCTCCCCTTTCATTTCACACCGACGACATCCATATACAAAAGAGCATGATATCAACTAGGTACAAGTACCAAGTGCAATGTTGAAAGCGTTCCCCATGAAAGCATGGTTCTGCTAATTCCCAACAAATAAGTGCAAGCATATACAACATAGACGACACAATGGTTCAAGTCTATTAAGGGCAAGTAAAGTAAAGTGTGCCATCAAGTTCGTGAGAGCTTTAATCACTAGTTTTCTCATAACAAGTGGAAGGTAAACAAAAGCATGAATATACTTGGAATAGCATAAGCTAGTAGGTAGGTATGGTGGACTCTGTGGAATAACTTGGTTTAGGGAGTTGGATGCATGAGTGGAACTCATACTTGGTTGTGGAGGCTAGCAAAAGACTGGGAGCGACAAACTAAGAGAGCAATAATGGCCATAATCATGCAGAGCGACAAAACATCATTGATCAAAGCATAAAGTGATACTACAAGTTGAAAACTAAAGGATCATAAAGGCTTATGGTGACTTGTGATAGTCATAACATGGTGTGAGCATGTGCCAAGTCAACCCAAATAAAGCATCAAAGGAGAAAAGCACTATACTATGCTTTAATATGCTAAAACAATGCATGATTCGTCCAAGGCACATTAAGCAATCTCAATTGTTTATAACAAGTCATGCTATAGCAAACAATACTAAGCATAAAGCCAAAACAATATCAAGCATGGCATGACAAAGCATAGGCCACAGTCAAAAACGAGCACTTTTTACCACATAAGTATGAACTTTCCTACTCTTTTCCAAACCAAACCAAACTATTTGCAAACCAAAGTGTGAAAGAGGGGGTCCAACCAACTTATTCAGAAAACTAAGCAAACCAAGCAAACTAAAAACCAAAACAAAAACGAAAAAGAAGACGCTCCAAGAAAAACACAACTGTGCATGAAACAATAAAAAAATGAAGTGTTTGGAAGAAACCTGGAATTTTTATTGATGAAGAAGGGGAATGCCTTGGGCATCCCCAAGCTTTGACGCTTGTACTTCTTGGATATTTCTTGGGGTGACACGCGTGGCATCCCCAAGCTTGAGCTTTAGTCCATCCTTCATCTCATTACTCATTCCTTCCATACACCTGGAATTTTTCCTTCATACAAAACTTCACACAATCTCATTAGCAACATTAGTGCACTTAAGATAAATAAGTCTCAAGGTTCAGTTCTAACACCAAATAAACTTCCATTAGAACACTAGCTACTGTAGCACTTCCCTCAAAAAGCTCAATTCCCCAAAGGAACTCAAGAAGGAACTAACAAGAAGCAAATGCAGAAAATGGCAGAAATCTGTCAAAACAGACCAGCAGGTAAAGATGAATTTTTTCGAAGACCTTCTGTTCCTCAAATCAAAAAGTTTTCAACTAAAAAAGTTAGATAACGACCTGGGGCAGAAGCACAAAAAATTACAGCTCAATCCGACATACAGAGCTCTCTCAGGAATTTTTACAGTGAAGCACAAAAATCTGTTTCGGGACAGCAACTTTCCCAATCATTACTTGACTCTCATTAGAGGTTACTCTTGGCACAAAAAGCAAATAAAAAGGATAAGGAGAGGTTATTACAGAGGTAATAACTTCCAAGACTCAACTAAAACTTTTGGGTTATCTCCCAACAAGTACTTTTCTTTAACGCCTTTAAGTTAGGCATAAGAAGCAAAGAAAGAATCAAGTGTTCTCAAATGAAGAAGCATTAAGACCAAATTTTGTTTTCATAGGAGAAGCAAAAGAAATCTATTCTATCTTTTTAGGGAAGTGTTCTATACCTTTCTTGAGTGGGAGTTGATAT
The DNA here is from genome assembly GCA_916181665.1 of Avena sativa. Classification (NCBI taxonomy): domain Eukaryota; kingdom Viridiplantae; phylum Streptophyta; class Magnoliopsida; order Poales; family Poaceae; genus Avena; species Avena sativa. The sequence goes on from OV702289.1 coordinate 695,835,159, forward strand.
TTAATGGTGCCTTCTTTCATATCAATGATGGCACCAACAGTTCTAAGAAAAGGTCTTCCCAAAGTAATAGGACAAGGAGCATTGTATTCAACATCCAAAACATAGAAATCAACAGGGACATAGGAATCGTTAACCATAATAAGAACATCATCAAGACTCCCCATGAGTTTCTTTTTAGCATTGGCACCAAGTGGGACATTCAAATAACAATCTTCAAGAGGAGGCAAATCAAGCATATCATAAATCCTTCTAGGCATAATAGAAACACTACTATCAAGATCACACAAAGCTTTGAAATCAAAGTCATTCACTTTCATATTAATGATGGGTTCCCAACCATCTTCTTGTTTTATAGGAATAGAAGCTTTATGTTTCATCTTTTCTTCCTTAATCTTTATGAGAGCATCGGTAATGTGTTTTGTAAAGGCCATATTCATAGCACTAGCATTAGGACTTTTAGCAAGCTTTTGTAGGAACTTAATAACTTCAGAGATGTTGCAACCATCAAGATCAAAATCAACTTTATCATCTAAAGTAGTAGAACTATTAGTAGCCTCAACACTAGTGGTGGTAATAGTAGAAACACTAATGTTTCTAGCAATTTCATCTTCTCTTTCCCACTTAGCATGTAATTCAGCTAATAGTCTAACATTTTCATCAATTCTTACTTGTATGGCATTAGTAGCTGCAACGGGATTCTCATTAGTTTCAGGTTTAGCAGCCATTTTATTCAAAGTAGATTGAGCTTCAGCCAAAGATGCTATATTTCTTTCAGCATTAGAGAGTTTTTCCTCAATAGTTTTATTGAAAGCAGTTTGTTTACTGATAAACTCTTTAAGTATAACTTCAAGTTCAGAGGGAGCACTCTTATTATTGTTGTAAGGATTTCCATAAGCATTACCATTGTTGGGAGGATATGGCTTATAATTGTTGTTACCAAAATTGTTCCTATAAGCATTATTACCATAAGCATTGTTACCAAAGTTGTTATTTCTTATGAAGTTCACATCAACTTGCTCTTCTCGAGCAACCAAAGAGGCTAAAGGAACATTATTTGGATCAATATGGGTTTTCCCATTAACTAGCATATACATAATCATATCAATCTTATCACTCAAGGAGGAGGTTTCCTCAACAGGATTTACCTTCTTACCTTGTGGAGCTATCTCAGTATGCCATTTAGAATAATTAACCATCATATTGTCCAGAAGTTTTGTTGCAGCACCCAAAGTGATGGTCATAAAGGTACCTCCAGCAGCTGAATCCAATAGGTTCCTTGAAGAATAGTTTAATCCTGCATAAAAAGTTTGGATGATCATCCAAGCAGTCAGTCCATGAGTGGGATAATTTTTTACCAAAGATTTCATTCTTTCCCAAGCTTGAGCAACATGCTCATTATCAAGTTGTTTAAACTTCATTATTTCACTTCTCATGGATATAATCTTAGCAGGAGGATAGTATTTTCCAATAAAAGCATCTTTGCACTTAGTCCAAGAATCAATACTATTCCTAGTAAAGGAATTCAACCATTCTTTAGCTTTTCCTCTCAAAGAGAAAGGAAACAATTTCAGCTTAATAATATCATCATCTATATCCCTATGCTTTTGCATCTCACAAAGTTCAACAAAGTTATTTAGATGGGAAGCAGCATCTTCATTACCAATACCAGAAAGTTGTTCTCTCATAACAAGGTTGAGCAAAGCAGGTTTTATCTCAAAGAAAGTATTTTCAGCCACAGGTGGAGCAATGGGAGTGCTCATAAAATCATTGTTGTTGGTGCTAGTGAAGTCACACAACTTAGTGTTTTCAAGAGTAGTCATTTTTTTGGGTTTTCAAATAAGAAAGCAAACAAGTAGAACTAATTTGTTTGTGTTTTCGAAGAACAAAACAAGCAAACAAGGCAAAAAGAAACTAAGCAAAACAAAAACAACAAAGTAAAGAGATTGGTTATGAGGGACTCCCCTTGTGAAGATGTCCTTGACTCCCCGGCAACGGCGCCAGAAAAATGCTGGTGCGATGTTGGCATGGGAGTTTCTTCTTCTTTGTTCCCCGGCAACGGCGCCAGAAAAATGCTTGATGGCTCAATGCACGGCGCCCAGAAAAGTGTTGATGGCTCGTGGTTGATGTAGAGCTCGTTGGGAACCCCAAGAGGAAGGTATGATGAGCACAGCAGCAAGTTTCCCTCAGTATGAAACCAAGGTTTAATCAAACCAGTAGGAGCAAGAAAACACCCCAAAGGTGTTACTAGCTAAGCTTTGGCAGGGCGCACTACCGGTGCTAGTAGCAACGTGGAGACCTGCACAACACAACCACAGAACTTTGTCCCCAACTTGCGATGAGGTTGTCAATCTCACCGTGTTTTGCGGAAAACAAAGGATTAAACGTATCGAATGGAAAGAAGTAAAAGTTTGCAGAAAGTAAACACAAAGCAGTAAAAGATTGTAGATTGTATGTAAAGAAAGGGTCGGGATACATAGTTCACTAGAGGTGGCTCTCCTTAGATAGATAACATGCTGGGTAAACAAATTACAGCGGGGCAATTGAGAAACACCGAGAAAGCAATACATGCATATACTACTCATCTTGACTCCTTTGAGACTTGATTGGGCATTACAACATAATACATAGACCGCCATCCAACTGCGTCTATGACTAATAATCCACCTTCAGGTTATCATCTGAACCCCCTCCAGTATTAAGTTGCAAGCAACAGATTATTGCTTTATGAACTGCGTGTAAAGTAAACAATACGATTGTTCTATGAACAAAGGATTGTTGGTTTCTCCCTAGTAGAAAAAACACATCTAGTACCTTAGAGATTTCTGTCACTTCCCCAGATTACCAGAGGCATGAACCCACTATCGAGCATAAATACTAACTCTTGGAGTTGCTAGCATCTACTTGGCCAAGATAGCTACTAACAACGGAAAGCATGCAAGATCTCAAATAACAAAGACATGATAGAATCAATAATCAATCTGAAATAGCATCTCAATATCCATCGGATCCCCGCAAACACAACATGTATGAATTACAAATAGATGATCTTGATCATGAACGGAGCTCACAAGATCTAAACATGAAAGCACAAAGGAGGAGAAACCAGCCATCTAGCTACTACATGGATCAGTAGTCCAAGGATGAACTACTCACGCATCACACCGGAGGCTTGCATCGTGATGAAGAAGGCCTCCAGGGTGAATTCCCTTCTCCGGTAGGGTGCCGGGAAGAGCTTGAGATCCCTCCCGATCTAAGGATGGAGATGATGGCGGCTACAGACTCTTTCGTGGATTTTTGATTGGGTACTTAGGGTTTTCGTCCCGAGGGCAATATATAGGCGGAAGGAGAGGCCGAGGGGGTGCCGGGAGCCACCACACCACCCCCTGGCGTGGGCCAGGCCTGGCCGCGCGGCCAGGTGGTGTGGCCGGCCCCTGGCCCCTCTCTATCTCGTATTCTGGCACTTGATCCCTTCCGGAAAAATAGGCACTTTGGCTTTTGTCCCGTCCAATTCCGAGAATATTCATTTTCTGACTTTCCTAGAACCAAAAGCAACAGAAAACAGGCAGCTGGCACTGTGGCTGTTGTTAATAGGTTAGTCCAAGAAATCATATGAAAATTACTCCAAAGTTGGAACAAAACACAAGAAAGTGGATAAAACCAAGCATGGAACATCAAAAATTATAGATACATTTGCAATGTATCAGGATGCTTCATAGAGTGCTCATTATGGTGATGCTACAAGTTTCCACCATGATTAGGCATGGCTTAGGCTAGTGGCCCAGGCGTTTCTCTAACACACATACAAACTCCATGATCTTACAAGTTCCACTTTTATTTCACACCACCGGGATCCGTAAGCAAAAGAACATGATATCAATGGGGTACAAAGTACAAGTGCAATGTTCAAAGCGTTCCCCATGGTACTTGGTTCTGCTAATTTCAACTTATAAAGCGCAAGCATGTACGCAACAAAGAAATACCCAATGGTTCAAGTTTATTAGATGCAAAAAAGTAAAGTGTGCCATCAAGTTCGTGAGAGCTTTAATCACTAGTTTTCTCATAACAAGTTTAATTTGGAAGGTAAACAAAAACATGAATATACTTGGAATAGCATAAGCTAGTAGGTAGGTATGATGGAATCTTTGGAATAACTTGGTTTAGGGAGTTGGATGCATGAGTGGAACTCATACTTGGTTGTGGAGGCTAGCAAAAGACTGGGAGCGACAAACTAAGAGAGCAATAATGGCCATAATCATGCAGAGCGACAAAACATCATTGATCAAAGCATAAAGTGATACTACAAGTTGAAAACTAAAGTATCATAAAGGCTATGGTACCTTTAGATAGTCATAACATGGTGTGAGCATGCGCCAAGTCAACCCAAATAAAGCATCAAAGGAGAATACCACTATACTATGCTTTAATATGCTAAAACAATGCATGATTCATCCAAGGCACATTAAGCAATCTCAATTGTTTATAACAAGTCATGCTACAGCAAAGAATACTAAGCATAAAGCCAAAACAATATCAAGCATGGCATGACAGAGCATAGGCCACAGTCAAAAACGAGCTCCTTTTACCACATAAGCATGAACTTTCCTACTCTTTTCCAAACCAAACCAAACTATTTGCAAACCAATGTATGAAAGAGGGGGTCCAACCAATTTATTCAGAAAACTAAGCAAACAAAGAAAACAAAAAACCAAAACGAAAACGAAAAAGAAGACGCTCCAAGAACAACACAACTGTGCATGAAACAATAAAAATGAAGCATTTGGAAGAAACCTAGGATTTTTATTGATGAAGAAGGGGAATGCCTTGGGCATCCCCAAGCTTTGATGCTTATACTTGTTGGATATTTCTTGGGGTGACATCCCCAAGCTTGAGCTTTAGTCCATCCTTCATCTCATTACTCATTCCTTCCATACACCTGAAATGTTTCCTTCATACAAAATTTCACACAATCTTTATTAGCAACATTAGTGCACTCAAGATAAATAAGTCTTAAGGTTCAGTTCTAACACCAAATAAACTTCCATTAGAACACTAGCTACTGTAGCACTTCCCTCAAAAAGCTCAATTCCCCAAAAGAACTCAAAAAGGAACAAACAAGAAGCAAATGCAGAAAATGGCAGAAATCTGTCAAAACAGACCAGCAGGTAAAGACGATTTGTTTCGAAGACCTTATGTTGATCAAATCAAAAAGTGTTGAACTAAAAAAAGTTAGATAACAACCTGGGGCAGAAGCACAAAAATTCACACCTCAAAAAGACGTTCAGAGATTTTAGACGAATTTGTACGGTGAAGCACAGAAATCTGTTTCGGGACAGCAAATTTCTCAATCATTACTTTCCTCTCATTAGAGGTTACTCTTGGCACAAAAAGCAAATAAAAAGTATAAGGAGCGGTTATTACTGAGGTAAGAACTTCCAAGACTCATCTAAAACTTTTGGGTTATCTCCCAATAAGTACTTTTCTTTAACGCCTCATAAGAAGCAAGAAAGAATCAAGTGTTCTCAAATGAAGAAGCATTAAAACCAAATTGCTTGCCCTTGCCTCTCTTACTTTTATTCTTAACCTTGGAAAAAATATGATTGTTTGGTGGAGAAGAAAGGTGCATGGTACCCTTTCCCACATCTATTATTGCTCCAAGGAGTTCTAATAGGAACCTTCCAAGTGTAATTTGTCCTTTTCCTACACATTCAATAACAAGATAATCAGTAGAAATCATTTTCCCAAGGATCTTGGTAAACACTCCTTTAGCTATTCCAATAGGTAATATGGTAGTAGCAAGAGATATTTCTTTTCCTCCTTCAGTAAGCCCCCAAGTATTCAAAGATTCATAAATATCTTTGGGCATAAGACAAAATTCAGACATGATATCACAGCGGGCTTGAAAAGTTTCAGTGTTTATCTCAACCTTTACTGTAGGGAGCCACTTTGATGGTTCAGAATTTATTGGAACATAATTGTGATGCTCCCTAAGTGCATTATAGCAATCTTTTAAGCTAGCAGTGCCAGTCTCAAGAGTGTTCAATCTAGCAAATATTCTTGCGAAAGAAATATCAGTTTGGCTAGGCAACTTATAAGTAAGGATCAATTTCTTTATAGCATTAATAGCATCATCCTCATTACATTGGAGGAAATCTCCTCCCACAACAGCATCTAAAGCATATCTATAGCAAAGAGCAATCCCAAGGTAAAAACTGCTAAGGAACAAGCTTTGAGTCATTTTAGGCTCAGTTTTTTCATGCAGATCAGAGATTCTAGACCAAGCTTCCTTGAAGCTTTCCTCAATTCCTTGTTTAAAAGTGAAAATCATTTCCTCGAATGACATAGTGACTGGAGCAAGGCTAGACATAATAGCATCTTAAGATAGGAACTAATTTTTTTGTGTTTTCAATAAAGAGAGCAAACTAGTAAAACTATTTTTTTTGTGTTTTTGATAACAAAACAAGCAAACAAAGCAAAAAGAAACTAAGCAAAACAAAAATAACAAAGTAAAGAGATTGGTTATGAGGGACTCCCCTTGTGAAGATGTCCTTGACTCCCCGGCAACGGTGCCAGAAAAATGCTTGATGGCTCAGTGTTGACGGTGCCAGAAAATGCTGGAGCGGTGTTGATGTAGAGCTCGTTGGAAACCCCAAGAGGAAGGTATGATGAGCACAGCAGCAAGTTTCCCTCAGTTATGAAACCAAGGTTTAATCGAACCAGTAGGAGCAAGGAAACACCCTAAAGGTGTTGCTAGCTGAGCCTTGGCAGTGCGCACTACCGGTGCTAGTAGCAACATGGAGACCTGCACAACACAACCACATAACTTTGTCCCCAACTTGCGATAAGGTTGGCAATCTCACCGTGTTTTGCTGAAAACAAAGGATTAAACGTATCGAATGGAAAGAAGTAATAGTTTGCAGAAAGTAAACACAAAGCAGTAAACAGTTTATAGATTGTAAATAAAAGTACCGAGATCCATAGTTCACTAGAGGTGGCTCTCCTTAAGATAGATAACATGTTGGGTGAACAAATTACAGCGGGGCAATTGACAAACATCGAGAAAGCAATACATGCATATACTAATCATCTTGACTCCTTTGAGACTTGATTGGGCATTACAACATTATACATAGACCGCCATCCAACTGTATTTATGACTAATAATCCACCTTCAGGTTATCATCCGAACCCCCTCCAGTATTAAGTTGCAAGCAACATATAATTGCTTTACGAACTGCGTGTAAAGTAAACAATACAATTGTTATATGAACAAAAGATCGTTGTTTTCTCCCTAGTAGCAACAACACATCTAGTACCTTAGAGATTTTTGTCACTTCCCCAGATTACCAGAGGCATGAACCCACTATCGAGCATAAATACTAACTCTTGGAGTTGCTAGCATCTACTTGGCCAAGATAGCTACTAACAACGGAAAGCATGCAAGATCACAAATAACAAAGACATGATAGAATCATTAATTAATCTGAAATAGCATCTCAATATCCATCGGATCCCCGCAAAAACAACATGCAGAATTACAAATAGATGATCTTGATCATGAATGGAGCTCACAAGATCTAAACATGAAAGCACAAAGGAGGAGAACCAACCATCTAGCTACTACATGGATCCGTAGTCCAAGGATGAACTACTCACGCATCACACCGGAGGCTTGCATGGTGATGAAGAAGGCCTCCAGGGTGAATTCCCCTCTCTGGCAGGGTGCTAGGAAGAGCTTCATGTCCCTCCCGATCTAGGGATGGAGATGACGGCGGGTACAGACTCTTTCGTGGATTTTTGATCGGGCACTTAGGGTTTTCGTCCCGAGGGAATCTTATAGGCGGAAGGGGAGGCCGAGGGGGTGCCGGAGGCGGCCAGACCACCCCCTGGCGCGGGCTAGGCTAGGCTGCGCGGCCAGGTGGTGTGGTGCCCCCCTGGCCCCTCTCCGTCTCGTATTCTGGCATCTGATGACTTCCGGAAAAATATGCACTTTGGCTTTTGTCCCATCCAATTCCGAGATTATTTATTTTCTGACTTTCCTGGAACCAAAAACTGCAGAAAACAGGCAGCTGGCACTGTGGCTTTTGTTAATAGGTTAGTCCAAGAAATCATATGAAAAGTACTCCAAAGTGTGGACAAAACACAAGAATGTGGATAAAACCAAGCATGGAACATCAAAAATTATAGATACATTTATAATGTATCAGGCATCCCCAAGCTTTGACGCTTGTACTTCTTGGATATTTCTTGGGGTGACAAGGGTGGCATCCCCAAGCTTGAGCTTCAGTCCATTCTTCATCTCATTACATCATTCTCTCCATACACCTGAAATTTTTCCTTCATACAAAACTTCACACATTCTTTATTAGCAACATTAGTGCACTCAAGATAATAGGTCTTTAGGTTCAGTTCCAACACTAATAAAACTTCCATTAAACACAAGCTACTGTAGCACTTCCCTCAAAGAGCTCAATTCCCCAAAAGAACTCAAAAGGAAACCAACAAGAAGCAAATGCAAATAATGGCAGAAATCTGTCAAAACAGACCAGCAGGTAAAAACCAATTTTTTCGAAGACCTTTTGTTGCTCAAATCAAAAAGTGTTGAACTAACGAAAGTTAGATAACAACCTGGGGCAGAAGCAAAAAAATTCACGTCTGAAAATGATGTAAAGAGATTTTACACGATTTTTTATGGTGAAGCAGAAAAATCTGTTTCGGGATAGCAACTTTCCCAAGCATTACTTCTCTCTCATTAGAGGTTATTCTTGGCACAAAAAACAAATAAAAAGGATAAGAAGAAATTATTACAGAGGTAATAACTTCCAAGACTCATCTAAAACTTTTGGGTTATCTCCCAATAAGTACTTTTCTTTAACGCCTTTAAGTTAGGCATGATAATTTGAGAAGATGCTCACATAAGAAATATGAATTGAAGTAAAAGAGAGCATCAAGAAGCAAATTCGAAACACATTTAAGTCTAACCCACTTCCTATGCATAGGAATCTTGTAAAGAAACAAGTCATGAAAGCACAAAGCAATAGGCATAGTAAAGAAAAACAAGTGCAACTTCAACACTTTCAACATAAAGAGGGGAAACTTAATATTATTGAGATGCATAAAACCATGTTTCCCTATCTCATAATAACTTTCAGTAGCATCATGAATAAAATTAACAATATAACTATCACATAAAACATTCTTATCATGAGCCACATGCATAAAATGATTATTACTCTCCACATAAGCATAATCATTCTTATTAATTGTGGTGGGAACAAATTCAACAAAATAGCTATTGTTATTATTCTCATCACCATAATCATCAAATATGGGAGGCATATTCTAATCATTAATTTTCTCCTCAATAGTAGGTGGACTGAAAATATCATATTCATCATTGTAATCATCATATATTGGAGGTTTGGTATCATCATAAGCAATAGAATAGCTATCTTCCAAAGCTGGGGAACTAAAAAGATCATTTTCATAAAAACTAGCTTCCCCAAGCTTAGACTTTTCTATAGCATTAGTAATAATGGTGTCCAAAGAATTCATACTAACAACATTGCTATTAGCATGCAAATAAAGTTCCATAGGTTATTTTCTCTTCAAACACATCATGTCCTAACTCAAGATAAATGCTATAAAGCTCTCTAATTTTTCTGTTGTTAATCTAAAAGAAATAACTCCGAGCACTCACATCGGAGGATATGAGTACATTTTACCTTACCTCCCCGGCAACAGCGCTAGAAAATAGCTTGATGTCTATGCACTTCTATTCTTGTAGACAGTTGTTGGGCCTCCAAGTGCAGAGGTTTGTAGAACAGCAGCAAGTTTTCCCTTAAGTGGATCACCCAAGGTTTATCGAACTTAGGGAGGAAGTGGTCAAAGGTATTCCCTCTCAAGCAACCCTGCAATCAAGATACAAGAAGTCTCTTGTGTCCCCAACACACCCAATACACTTGTCAGGTGTATAGGTGCACTAGTTCAGCGAAGAGATAGTGAAATACAAGTGATAGAGATAATTATAAGTGGTAACGGTGATAGAAAATAGCTTGATGGCGTGGAAGAGACTAAAGGCAAACTAAAATAAAGATGCAAGCAAGCAAACATGTAACAGATCTAAGTGCAAACAGTGTATCAATGCTTAGAAACAAGGCCTAGGGATCATACTTTCACTAGTGAACACTCTCATATAAATATATTCTTTTTTATGATACTACGCTGAACTACTCTCCGGTTGGACACTCTAATCCATGGTAGGGCTATAACAGCACACCTCAAAGTTCGCTTTCCCCATCTAGATAACCCCACACTGTCACCTTGAGCTCTAGATGGTTCCAACAAACACCACAATTTCATAAAAACATCCAACTCCAAATATAACTCATAACAAGTATTTGAAATCTCTAGCCTAAGTGCCACCATGGTGTGCACACTGTCAACTTCACACACATGGGGAGATCAGAAATCTATTAAAGCACTTGACTAGCAAGGTAGATCTATAGATTACAAACTCATGATCTCAATAAGATCATGCATAGAGAGAGATGAATACATAGCTACCGGTAGAAACCTTAGCCTCGAGGAAGAACTACTCCCTCCTCATCATGGGAATCAGCAATGGTGATGGAGATGGCGGTGGAGATCGATGGAGATTGCTCCGGGAGCACTTCCCCGTCCCGGCAGGGTAGCAGAACAGAGACTTTCTGTCCCCCGAATCTCCCCTTCGGTGGCGGCAGCGCTGCGGAACTTTTCTTGGATTTCTGATTGACGATTTAGGGTTTCTGCCTCGGGAGGAATATATAGGCGAAGGAGACAAGGTCGGTGGCCAGCCAGGGTGCCCACACCATGCCTGACGCGGCCTGGCGGTACCCGCGCCTAGGGGGTGTGTGGCCAGGCCCAGGCCCTCCTCCGTCTCGTATTCTGGCTCCGTGTTCCCCTCGGTGAAATATTGACTTTGGATTTTGTCCCGTCCAATTCCGAGAATATTTATTTTTTGACTTTCCTGGAACCAAAAACAGCAGAAAATAGGCAACTGGTACTGTGGCATCTTGTTAATAGGTTAGTCCAAGAAATCATATGAAAAGTACTCCAAAGTGTGGACAAAACATAAGAAAGTAGATAAAACCGAGCATGGAATATCAAAAATTATAGATACATTTGCAATGTATCAGGGTCCACCATGAGCCTTATCACCATGTGATCCTTCTCCTCCACTTGTTTCTTTCCCCTTTCTATCTCGCGCGCGAGCTTCTCATCTGCCATGAATTTGCCCAGGCCATCGTCCCATGACCTGTCCCCACACCCCCTAGCATTGCCGCCGCCCCAGCCAAGCTGCTCCACCACAGATCTCATCCCTCCCGTTGTTTGTGTTGCAAGGACAGTCCGGCCGCCGGCCACCGCCATGCCACAAGCTGTGAGCAGACAACGGCAGTGCCTTGATTGGCGACGATAGTCCCACGAACTATTGTAACGAGCGACGCCGAAGACCCAAGATTTGTTGTCCTCCGTGGGAAGGCGAGCAACGGAGGAGATGCAGCCCAGTGCCTTGCGACATACTGACTCGGGCTCCTCCGCGCCGCCCATGTACTACACGACCACAAGGGACGACAATGCTGCGAGCGCCATCAAACGGTGCTCCCACGGTCGTCGGGTGTTGCTACCACCGGTGAGGGCGTGTGCTACAGCCAGTTCTGCGTTTTGCATCATAAGCTATGTGATTTTGCATCATTGGAGGAAATTATTTGCTACAAATCGTTTGCGTTTTTGCATCATATATTACGTTGTTTTTGCATCACAGGTAGAAATCTTTTGCTACTTGCGTTCTGTAATTTTGCTATATTGGTTTTTTTTTGCTACGAAGTCTAGGACGAATCTCTGAAGTCAGATTTGCTACAATAGCATGATTTTTTTAAGTCAAATTTGCTACAATAGCATTATTTTTTGCTCTTTACGTTATTTGAATTTGCATCAACACAATGTCTCCGATGTGTTGTAATAGTATGTTTTTTTGCTATGAGGTCTCCGTCGAAGTCTTCATCGATTTTTTTTTGCTACAACCGTTCTGTGATTTTGCTACAATAGCATATCTTTTTTGCTACTAGGTTTTTGGCGAAACTGGTCTTTTTTCTTATATTTTTGTTGATGAACTTGTTTTTCTACACACAGCAAAAATGGAGAAAATTTTGTTACCTAGAAGCCAAAGTGGGGTTTAGCCTTTAGAACAAAAGTAGACACACGTCAGGCCTACAAGCCGGAGGCTCGGACACTTTCTATCCTCCGGAGGACGACTAGTCATTCTCTTTTAATTAATATAAAAATATCTATCATTTTTTTTGTTACTGTCTTGCGGGTCCAGCCCGATCACATTTCCATCCTGAATTTTGGACCAGGAATGAGTCAATCCGCGCGTCAGTCTGGTCATGTCGTGCCACCGACCTGTATTTTCCCCCTCTTCCTGTCTGTTCAAACCAAAACAGACCGTCTCAATCTGTTTAGATTGTGGTGCTGGAGATACCCTCATCCTCGTACGCCAAATCCGCCTAGAGTAGCGGCAAGAAATATCTAGTGATACCACCGATTAGGTGATACCACAATACTACTTCTTAAAGATCAATTTTATATATGTTAAAAAATTCAAAACAAATTTGTGAATGTTCACATGATATGTCTTTACAATCCCTAGCATTTGCAAAACTAAATACGGAACCCACGTAGAAATACAAAAAAGACACATCCAACATAAATAGTGTCACAACTAGACAAAACATACAATGACACTATTCACACAGAAATTGTCGTTTTTGTTTCTCTATGCGTTTTTCCAACTCTGTTGTAAAAAACACATAGGGAATATAAAGACACATCTAGTGAACACTCACATATTTTTTTGAATTTTTTTGACACATAGAATTGATTTTTATAAAGTGGTACCATGGTACCATCCACGTGTGGTATCACTGAATATTTCCTCCGTGACGGTACTTGAAGATCACGTGCCCCGCAGATTCCGGCTCTCCCGCAATTACCGCCACCGCAACCCATACTTTTCATTTACAACTAGTCGTTAACATGTGGCGGAGCTTCTTCAGAGAACTACATAAAATTAAGATTTAGCTATGCCTATCACCCACTACCGGATGATCAGACAGAACGTGAGAATCAATGTGCTGCTAGTTGGCATTTACTTAACTTGACCAGACCTGTGTAATAGTATAAACCAAAGGCTAGAGATAAATATAAAATATGGCCAATGCTAGGAATCAGCCGCCTCTAGAATCCTGCACGTCTGATTTATGTAGTAGCAAAAACGTTTCTATATATCAAAAATTTCTTAGAGACCGAAAATACCCTCTCTCCCTCCCGACCCCGTGCGGCCGCCGCCGGGCCGCACCAGGTGGATCTTCTCCCCCCTCCCCCCGGCCACTCCCCACCTCTCACTTAGAGCCACCCCCTCCCGTCGCTGCCAGCACCGTCGTTGGGCAAAGTCCCCGCGGCTCGGCGGCGGCGGGATCTCGTCCTCGCGTCTTGATCTAATCCAGATCATGGTGGCGGTGGCGGCCTGCAGCTCGACCGGCGGCGGATGGCGTCGTGGCGGCGGCCAGGGAGCGCCGGCGGTGGGGCTGAAGGCGGCTGGGCGGATGGAGGCGGCGATCTAGGGTTTCTTGCATCGTCCTGCTACTCTGTCCTCCATCGTCCTTGGTCGGACATTGTGCGTCTTCTCTAGGCTCTACTTCACATCATGAGGATGCTCGGGGCAGAGGCCCTGGGTTTGGTGGCGGTGGGCATTTTCTTCGCCGAAGGTGGTCGGCCTGAGGCTGGTTTGGCGGATCTCGGGATCCGTCATCTAGTCCCGGCAGCGAGGCGGGGAGACCTAGGTGCCGGTGAAAACCGAGTCGTTGGCGGGCGATGGCGGCGTTAACACGTCGTTACCTTGACGAAGGCATCGTTGTGCACCTAGTGTCGACCTCAATCGTGCTACTCCGGGAAAAACCCTAAGATCTTTGGATCGGGCGATGGCGGCACCGCGGTGTCATGATATCTCTTGGGAGCATTGCTTGTGGAGCAGTGCTGGATGGAAGAGGCAGGACATGTGGAGCGGCTTTGTCTTGTACGGAGCTTTGGCGGCGATGTCAAGTCATGCTTGACTGGTAGGTGCTACGCTGAGTCATGCATGTTTGGCAGGTGCTACACATGACAGATTCTCCGGAGAGTTCAAGCTGTGTTAGTGGTGGTACTTGGCGACATGGTGTTGCGGGGTACCAATGGCAACCGCGACATGCTTTGGAGATAGCGCACAGGGAGATGGTGCTACTTGACATTGCAATGGTGTCGGAGGCTGGTGTGGAGAGTCTGCACATCGATATACATATTGACGATGGTTTGGCGGAAGATAGTGGAGGCGGTGACATCCGGAGCGTGTGAGTGGACACCATTTCATGGATAGGCTAGGCGAATCTAGGGTTCTGGAGTGCATGAGGCAGCTAGGTATTTGCTAGATCTCGTCGGGAGCTGGCAATATAGTTATCATTTTGCTTGGTATTTTAGTTTGGCAGTTCCGGTTTATATGGTCTTTGTAATGACTTTTACTACACTTTGTTGCTCTAATAATCAATAAAGGTAAATGTGCATCACTTGATGCAGAGACTGGGGCTTCGCTCCTCATTTTGAAAAAGAAAAAATAGCAAAATTTTCTTGTGATTGTAGCGTTTCACAAAAATACGATATGAATATGTAGCAAAATCTTTTGTAACAATTCGATCATGTTTAAAAAATCCGAATGCAGCATTTTCGGAAATGCGACAACATTTTGCAACATGTGTCAAAAACTTGGCACGTGTAGCAAAAAAATTCGCAACATTTCGAGCATAGTCGTGTAGCAAAGAATATATAGTATGTAGAGAAATATCTAATTGTTGGTACCACTTTATGTTCTGGATACCAAAATCTACCATATTTTTGTTAGGTTGTCTCAAAAAACACCAATTTGTCTCTAATCGTGAATTGATCACGAATTGACGGTGATACTGACAGGTGGGACCCACCTGTAAGGTTAACGTGGCTAATTGATACTGAAAATGACATGTAGGACCCATTTGTCAGTGCTAATGTGGCAAAAAATATAGTTTATTGAGTTGGCCTGGGAAAAAGCTAAAAACTAAATATCTACGAGAAAAGGAAAATATTGTATCCACCACGCGTGCCCTTGCACCCCCCACCGCCATTGCATCGTCGGCCGCCCCTCCACTGCACTGTCGGCGTGTCGCCCTGCTTAGTCCGCCCGCCCTGCTTCATCTGCCCGCCCGTGGCACATGCAGCCCCCCACCACCGGCGCGCTGCGGCGTGCCACCTTGCTCCCTCTGTCCGCCCGCCCATGGCACCTGCAGCCCACCACTACTGGCACGCAGCCATGTTCTGTCCGTCCGCCCGCTCGTCGCACCTACAGCACCCCACTGTCCGCACGCCGCATGATACATTGCAAATATATCTATAATTTTTGATGTTCCATGCTTGGTTTTATCCTCTTTCTTCTGTTTTGTCCATACTTTAGAGTACTTTTCATATGATTTCTTGGATTAACCTATTAACAAGAGCCACAGTGCCAGCTGCCTGTTTTCTGCTGTTTTTGGTTCCAGGAAAGTCAGAAAATGAATATTCTCGGAATTGGACGGGACAAAAGCCAAAGCGCCTATTTTTTCGGAAGTCATCAGATGCCAGAATACGAGACGGAGAAGGGCCAGAGGCCGGCCACACCACCTGGCCGCGCGGCCAGGCTTGGCCTGTGCCAGGGGGTGGTGTGGTGGCCCCTAGCACCCCCTCGGCCTCCCCTTTCGACTATAAGATGCCCTCGGGACGAAAACCCTAAGGGCCCGATCAAAAATCCATGAAAGAGTCTATAGCCGCCATCATCTCCATACCTAGATTGGGAGGGATCTAAAGCTCTTCCCGGCACCCTGCTGAAGAGGGGAATTCACCCTGGAGGCCTTCTTCATCATCATGCAAGCCTCCGGTGTGATGCGTGAGTAGTTCATCCTTGGACTATGGATCCATGTAGTAGCTAGATGGCTGGTTCTCCTCCTTTGTGCTTTCATGTCTAGATCTTGTGAGCTCCGTTCATGATCAAGATCATCTATTTGTAATTCTGTATGTTGTGTTTGCGGGGATCCGATGGATATTGAGATGCTATTTCAGATTGATTATTGATTCTATCATGTCTTTGTTATTTGTGATCTTGCATGCTTTCCGTTGTTAGTAGCTATCTTGGCCAAGTAGATGCTAGTGTTGGAATTATGCCCTAAAGGCAATAATAAAGATGTTATTATTATAATTCTTGTTCATGATAAAGTTTATATTCCATGCTAGAATTGTATTAAGCGGAAACATTAATACTTGTGTGGTTTGTGAACAACACCGTGTCCCTAGTACGCCTCTATGGACTAGCTCATTGATCAATGATGGTTAAGGTTTCCTAACCATAGACATGAGTTGTCAATTGATAATGAGACCATATCATTGGGAGAATGATATGGTGGACAGACCCAAACTAAGCGAAGCAATTAGATCGTGTCTTTGTGTTCATCTTTGCGAAGCTTTTCTTATGTCAAATATTGTATTCCTTAGACCATGAGATAATACAACTCCCTGGTATCGGAAGAAAGCTTTGAGGTCATCAAACGTCATCCTATGAGAGGGTGATCATAAAGGTGTCTCTCAGGTGATCGGAAAGTATCTGTTGGGTTGTATGTATCGAGATGGGATTTGTCCCTCCCAAGTCGGAGAGATATACTTCGGGCCCACTCGGTAATCGATATCAACACCGCTTGCAAGCATGTGGTTAAGGAGTTAATCACAAAGTGATATCGGATTACGGAACGAGTAAAGTACTTGTTGTGAACGAGATTGAACTAGGTATGACGATACCGACGATCGAATCTCGGGCAAGTAAAATATCGCGAGACAAAGGGAATATATATATGGGATTGATTGAATCCTGGCATCGTGGTTCATCCGATATGATCATCGATGAATGTGTGGGAGTCAATATGGGTGCCCAGACCCCGCTGTTGATTATTGATAGAAGATCATGTCTGCATATTCTCGAACCCGCAGGGTCACACACTTAACGTGTCTCGACGCTAGGATAGATTGGATACTTGGTTTATGAATTTTTGTTCGGAGTCTCGGATGGGATCTGGGACATCACGAGAGGTTCCAGAATGGTCCGGAGAATAAGATTCATATAAGGCAGTGCAGTTTTTGGAGTTCGGAATTGTTCCGGGTTAATCGGTATTGTACCGGAAGCTTCTAGAACCTTCCGGAAGGGGGCCAACGTGGTACCACCTTCCGGGAGGGGGCATGGGCCTATGAGGGAGTGTCCTGGCCGCATTGGGCCAGGGGCACAAGGCCCCATAGGGCCCAGCCGATCCTAGAGAGTTTAAATCGTTTAAACTAGAGATAAGATAAGATAGGATTTCTAGATAAGGGAGAGTTTAAATTGTTTAAACTAGAGATAGGCTTGGAGGAGAGGCTAGGGCTGGCCGCACCCCCCCCTCTATATATAGAGGGCTGGTGCGCCCCCTCTCACACCCCCTTACACCTTCCTCCAAACCCAGTTGCCCTGTTGCCCTTCCTCTCTCCCTCCCGACTGTTTGTAGGCGAAGCCCTGCGGCAGAAATTCTCCACCATATACACCACGCCGTCGTGCTGTAGATCCAATCTATCTCTCCACCATACTTGCTGGTCCGAGGAAGGAGGAGACGTCGAGGTGCCGCACGTGTGCATCTCACGGAGGCACCGCCACTTGTGGTGCTAGATCGGATCGGATCGCGAGGAGGAGAAGCGAGTACGACTACATCACCCACGTTCCGACGAACGTTCCGCTGTGCGAATCTTCAAGGGTATGAAGATCTAATCCAATCTCTCTCGTTGTTTGCATCTCCTAGATTAGATCTTGGCTTTCCCTCTGTTCGCTTCAGTAGAAAATTTAGATTTACTATGCTGCGAAACCCTTTCAGTGGTATCAGAGCTAGATCTATGCGTAGATGTGATTCACGAGTAGAACGCAACATGGTTGTTGCGGGCGTTGATGTTTTCTGTTGCAAGCCTCTTGTTTGTGTTCTTCTTATGACGCGGGATAGTGAGATTGAAGCGGTCCAGGCCAACCTTACGCGACGTCGTTCGCGAGACCGGCTCCGCACTTGACGTGTGGCTTGTACCACACATGCGGCTGGTGGATGTCAGTTTCTCTCACTATAGTTGTCATGGGATTAACACCGGAGTTTGGCAACCATAATATCACCGTTGTGGCTTTCCGTAGGTAAGAATCGTTCTTAGCATCTACTCCCATAAGCCACGTAAAACATGCAACAACAAACTAGAGGCGTCTAACTTGTTTTTGCAGGGAGTGTTTTCTGTGATATGGTATGGCCCAAGATGTGATGTGTATATTGTATGCGATGATCATGTTTTGTAATGTTTCACGACTTGCATGTCGATGAGTACACAACCGGCAGGAGCCATATGGTTGTCTTTATAATTGTGTATGACCTGCGAGTCAACTTCTTATACGCCATGTAATAGCTTTACTTTATCGCTAAGTAGTTACCAATAGTTGTAGTTGCTATTCGTGGTGGAGGCAATCATGGTGGAGTGATGGAGATCATGCCGGAACGCACAAGATGGAGATCATTGCACGAAGATTGGCTATACCATGTCACATAAAGTTATATGCATGTGATGTTTATCCTTTTATGTATCTTATTGTGCTTAGATCGCGACGGTAGCATTATAAGATGATTCCTCACTTAAAGATCAAGATAAAAACTGTGGTCTCCCCAAGTATGCACCGTTGCGAAAGTTCGTCGTGTCCAAGCATCACGTGATGATCGGGTGCTATAGACTCTACGCTCACATACAACGGGTGCAAGCCAGTTTTGCACACGCGGAAATACTTGGGTCTAACTTGACGAGCCTAGCATGTACAGACATGGCCTCGGAACACAAGAACCGAAAGGTTAAGCATGAGTCATATGAATGATATGATCGACACTTCGTTGTCCACCGTTGAAACCACATCTCTTCTCGTGATGATCGGATTAGGTGTGGTGAATTTGGATCGTGTTCACTAAACAACTTGAGGGATGTTGAATTTAGTGGGAGTTCATCTAGTAATTTGATTAAGTTGAACTATTTATCATGAACATAGTCTAAATTGTACTTGCAAATACTGTAGATCACATGGCCAAGTCCAACTTCAACTTCAACGTTTTTGCTGAGAAAGAAAAGCTTAGAAACAATGGGTCTAACTTCACCAACTGGTTCCGCAATCTAAGAATCATTCTGTCTGGCGGACAAAAGGACTATGTCCTTGAGAAAGCGTTAGGTAACCCCCCTGCTGCAACTGCGCCGGCTGATGAGAAAGCTGTCTATCAGTCGCGCAAAGATGATTATGGTGTGATTAAGAGCACCATGTTGTTTGCTATGGAACCGGAACTTCAAAATCGTTTTGAAAACTATCCCGGGCCCTTTGAGATTCTCGAAGAGTTGAAAACCATGTTTCAGACTCAGGCCCGTTCTGAGAGATATGAGATCTCTGAGAAGTTCTTTAAATGCAAGATGGAGGAAGGGAGTTCCGTTAGTGAGCACGCCATTAAGATGTCGGGCTACACTCAACGCCTTGAGCAACTGGACTGCAAGATTCTAGAGGAGCTCAAGATTGACAGGGTTCTGCAATCACTCCCTCTCAGCTACAAAAGTTTTGTAGTGACTCATAATCAGATTAGTTCCACTGATACGATCACCGAGCTCTTCGCAAAGCTGAAGGCTGCGGAGGTGGACATCAAGAAAGATAATCATGTGTTGATGGTCAACAAGCCCTCCTTTAAGAAAGGTAAAGGTGCAAAGAAGCCCTTCAAGAAAGGCGGCGGCAAGCGCGTTGCCCCTGCTGAGAAGAAGCTCAAGTCTGGTCCTAAGCCAGACACTGAGTGCTTCTATTGCAAGGACAAGGGTCACTGGAAGCGCAACTGTCCGAAGTACTTAGCGGACAAGAAGGCTGGCACCATCAAAGGTATATTTGATATACATGTTATTGATGTTTTCCTTACTAGCCCTCGTTGTAGTGCCTGGGTATTTGATACTGGTTCGGTTGCTAATATTTGTAACTCGAAACAGGAGATACGGAATAGACGGCGGCTTGCGAGGGATGAGGTGACGATGCGCGTTGGCAACGGATCAAGAGTTGATGTGATGGCCGTCGGCACGCTCTCCTTAGTTTTACCTTCGGGATTAGTTTTAAACCTTAATAAATGTTATTATGTGCCTGCGTTGAGCATGAACATTATTTCTGGATCGTGTTTATTGCAAGACGGTTATTCATTTAAATCGGAGAATAATTGTTGTTCTATTTATATGAGTAACATCTTTTATGGTCATGCACCTATTGTGAATGGTTTATTTCTTCTGAATCTCGAAAAGGATGAAACACACATCCATAACATTGAAGCTAAGAGATGCAAAGTAGATAGTGATAATACTACGTATTTGTGGCACTGTCGTCTAGGTCATATTGGTGTAAAGCGCATGAAGAAACTCCATTCTGATGGACTTTTGGAGTCTCTTGATTTTGAATCATTTGACACATGCGAACCATGCCTCATGGGCAAGATGATCAAAACCCCGTTCTCCGGAATGATGGAGCGAGCAACGAACTTGTTGGAAATCATACATACCAATGTATGCGGACCGATGAGTGTTTCGACGCGCGGTGGATATCGCTATTTTCTCACTTTTACCGATGACTTAAGTAGATATGGGTATATCTATTTAATGAAACATAAATCTGAAACGTTTGAAAAGTTCAAAGAATTTCAGAATGAAGTGGAGAACCATCGTAACAAAAAGATTAAGTTTCTACGATCCGATCGTGGGGCGAATATTTGAGTTATGATTTTCTCACGCATCTCAAAGCAAGTGGAATCGTTTCACAACTCACGCCACCCGGAACACCACAGCGCAATGGTGTGTCTGAACGCCGGAATCGAACCCTATTAGATATGGTCAGATCGATGATGTCTCTTACTGATTTGCCGTTATCATTTTGGGGTTATGCATTAGAAACTGCTGCATTCACTTTAAATAGGGCTCCATCTAAATCCGTTGAGACGACACCGTATGAACTATGGTTTGGTGCTAAACCTAAGTTGTCGTTTCTTAAAGTTTGGGGATGCGAAGCTTACGTCAAGAAGTTGATGCCAGACAAGCTCGAACCCAAAGCGGAGAAATGCGTCTTCATAGGATACCCTAAGGAAACTATTGGGTATACCTTCTATCACAGAACCGAAGGCAAAGTGTTTGTCGCAAAGAACGGTTCCTTTCTTGAGAAGGAGTTTCTCTCGAAAGAAGTGAGTGGGAGGAAAGTAGAGCTAGACGAGGTTATTGAACCTTCTCTTGAATTGGAGAGTAGCACAGCACCTGAAATTGTTCCAGTGCCGCCTGCACCAACAATAGAGGAAGCTAATGATAAGGATCATGAAGCTTTGGACGATGCTGCTACTGAACGTCGCAGGTCGACAAGGTCGCGTGCCCCTCCTGAGTGGTACAGCAACCCTGTCTTGACTGTCTTGTTAGTAGAAGACAGTGAACCTACGAACTATGAGGAAGCGATGATGAGCCCAGACTCTGAGAAATGGCTAGAAGCCATGAAATCCGAATTGGGATCATGAGCGAAAACCAAGTATGGACTTTGGTGGACCCTCCTAGCGATCGAAAGGCCGTTGAGTGCAAATGGATCTTCAAGAAGAAAACGGACGCGGATGGTAATGTTACCGTCTATAAAGCACGGCTTGTCGCAAAAGGTTTTCGACAAGTTCAAGGTGTTGACTACGATGAGACTTTCTCTCCCGTAGTGATGTTTAAGTCCATTCGGATTTTATTAGCAATTGCTGCGTTTCATGATTATGAAATATGGCAAATGGATGTCAAGACTGCTTTCCTCAATGGCAACATTGATGAAGAGTTGTATATGATGCAACCCGAAGGTTTTGTCGATCCTAAGGATGCTGATAAAGTATGCAAACTTCAGCGTTCCATTTATGGACTGAAGCAAGCATCTCGGAGTTGGAACCTTCGTTTTGATCAAGTGATCAAGAGCTTTGGATTTGTTCCAAATTGCTACGAAGCTTGCATCTACAAGAAAGTGAGTGGGAGCTCGGTGACGTTTCTGGTACTATATGTGGATGACATATTGATTATTGGAAATGACATCAACATGCTTAACGATGTGAAGAGTTATTTGAACAAGTGTTTTTCAATGAAAGACCTAGGTGAAGCTGCTTATATATTGGGCATCAAGATCTATAGAGATAGACAAAGACGCCTGATAGCTTTAAGCCAGAGTACATACCTAGACAAAGTTCTGAAAAGGTTCAGAATGGATAAGGCAATGAAAGGTTCAGTGCCTATGTTGTCAGGTAAGATATTGAGCAAGGCTCAGTGTCCAGCTACGGTAAATGATAGGGAAGCTATGAGCAAAGTGCCTTATGCCTCGGCCATAGGTTCCATCATGTATGCCATGCTGTGTACTAGACCGGATATGTCCAATGCTCTTAGTTTGACGAGCAGATATCAAAGTGATCCAGGAGTGGAACACTGGACAGCCATGAAGAACATCCTAAGGTACCTAAATAGGACTAAAGAAATGTTCTTAGTCTATGGGGGTGATGAACAGCTCGTCGTAAAAGTTTACGTCGATGCTAGTTTCGACACCGACAAGGATGATTCTAAATCTCAGACAGGATACGTGTATATTTTGAATGGAGGAGCTGTGAGCTGGAGAAGCTACAAGCAAAGCGTGGTCGCAGGATCTACAGTAGAAGCGGAATACATGGCTGCTGCAGAAGCGTCAAGTGAAGGAGTTTGGATCAGAAACTTCATCACTGAGCTTGGCGTGGTTCCAAGTGCATTGGACCCACTGGAGATATTGTGTGACAACACTGGCGCCATAGCACTCGCTAAGGAACCAAGATATCATCCAAAGACCAAGCATATCAACCGCAAGTTTCATATAATCCGAGATTATATAGCAGATGGAGATCTGAAGATCAGCAAAGTACATACAGATCTGAATGTCGCAGATCCATTGACTAAACCTCTTCCACGTGTAAAACATTATCAGCACCTCAGTGCCATGGGTGTGAGATTGTTGCCAAATGTAAACTAGATTATTGACTCTAGTGCAAGTGGGAGACTGTTGGAATTATGCCCTAGAGGCAATAATAAAGATGTTATTATTATAATTCTTGTTCATGATAAAGTTTATATTCCATGCTAGAATTGTATTAAGCGGAAACATTAATACTTGTGTGGTTTGTGAACAACACCGTGTCCCTAGTATGCCTCTATGGACTAGCTCATTGATCAATGATGGTTAAGGTTTCCTAACCATAGACATGAGTTGTCAATTGATAATGAGACCATATCATTGGGAGAATGATATGGTGGACATACCCAAACTAAGCGAAGCAATTAGATCGTGTCTTTGTGTTCATCTTTGCGAAGCTTTTCTTATGTCAAATATTGTATTCCTTAGACCATGAGATAATACAACTCCCTGGTATCGGAAGAAAGCTTTGAGGTCATCAAACGTCATCCTATGAGAGGGTGATCATAAAGGTGTCTCTCAGGTGATCGGAAAGTATCTGTTGGGTTGTATGTATCGAGATGGGATTTGTCCCTCCCAAGTCGGAGAGATATACTTCGGGCCCACTCGGTAGTCGATATCAACACCGCTTGCAAGCATGTGGTTAAGGAGTTAATCACAAAGTGATATCGGATTACGGAACGAGTAAAGTACTTGCTGTGAACGAGATTGAACTAGGTATGACGATATCGACGATCGAATCTCGGGCAAGTAAAATATCGCGAGACGAAGGGAATATATATATGGGATTGATTGAATCCTGGCATCGTGGTTCATCCGATATGATCATCGATGAATGTGTGGGAGTCAATATGGGTGCCCAGACCCCGCTGTTGATTATTGATAGAAGATCATGTCTGCATATTCTCGAACCCGCAGGGTCACACACTTAACGTGTCTTGACGCTAGGATAGATTGGATACTTGGTTTATGAATTTTTTGTTCGGAGTCTCGGATGGGATCCAGGACATCACGAGAGGTTCCGGAATGGTCCGGAGAATAAGATTCATATAAGGCAGTGCAGTTTTTGGAGTTCGGAATTGTTCTGGGTTAATCGGTATTGTACCGGAAGCTTCTAGAACCTTCCGGAAGGGGGCCAACGTGGTCCCACCTTCCGGGAGGGGGCATGGGCCTATGAGGGAGTGTCCTGGCCGCATTGGGCCAGGGGCACAAGGCCCCATAGGGCCCAGCCGATCCTAGAGAGTTTAAATCTTTTAAACTAGAGATAAGATAAGATAGGATTTCTAGATAAGGGAGAGTTTAAATTGTTTAAACTAGAGATAGGCTTGGAGGAGAGGCTAGGGCTGGCCGCACCCCCCCTCTATATATAGAGGGCTGGTGCGCCCCCTCTCACACCCCCTTACACCTTCCTCCAAACCCAGTTGCCCTGCTGCCCTTCCTCTCTCCCTCCCGACTGTTTGTAGGCGAAGCCCTGCGGCAGAAATTCTCCACCATATACACCACGCCGTCGTGCTGTAGATCCAATCTATCTCTCCACCATACTTGCTGGTCCGAGGAAGGAGGAGACGTCGAGGTGCCGCACGTGTGCACCTCACGGAGGCACCGCCACTTGTGGTGCTAGATCAGATCGGATCACGAGGAGGAGAAGCGAGTACGACTACATCACCCACGTTCCGACGAACGTTCCGCTGTGCGAATCTTCAAGGGTATGAAGATCTAATCCAATCTCTCTCGTTGTTTGCATCTCCTAGATTAGATCTTGGCTTTCCCTCTGTTCGCTTCAGTAGAAAATTTTGATTTACTATGTTGCGAAACCCTTTCAGCTAGCAACTCCAAGAGTTAGTATTTATGCTCGATAGTGGGTTCATGCCTCTAGTAATCTGGGGAAGTGACAGAAATCTCTAAGGTACTAGATGTGCTGTTGCTACTAGGGAGAAAACAACAATCCTTTGTTCATAGAACAATCGTATTACATTACATGCAATTCGTAAAGCAATAATCTGTTGCTTGCAACTTAATACTGGAGGGGGGTCGGATGATAACCTGAAGGTGGATTATTAGTCATAGAAGCAGTTGGATGACGGTCTATGTATAATGTTGTAATGCCCAATCAAGTCTCAAAGGAGTCAAGATGATTAGTATATGCATGTATTGCTTTCTAGATGTTTGTCAATTGCCCCGCTGTAATTTGTTCACCTAGCATGTTATCTATCTAAGGAGAGCCACCTCTAGTGAACTATGGATCCTGGTCCTTTTCTTTACATACAATCTATAAACGGTTTACTTCTTTGTGTTTACTTTCTGCAAACTTTACTTCTTTCCATCCAATACGTTTAATCCTTTGTTTTCCGCAAAACACGGTGAGATTGACAACCTCATCGCAAGTTGGAGACAAAGTTTTGTGGTTGTGTTGTGCAGGTCTCCACGTTGCTACTAGCACCGGTAGTGCGCCCTGCCAAAGCTCAGCTAGTAACACCTTTGGAGTGTTTCCTTGCTCCTACTGGTTCGATTAAACCTTGGTTTCATACTGAGGGAAACTTGTTGCTGTGCTCATCATACCTTCCTCTTGGGGTTCCCAACGAGCTCTGCATCAACCACGCACCAGCACTTTTCTCGGCGCCGTGCATTGAGCCATCACCGCCCTGCTTCCCTCGTGGGCAGCACGTCGCCCATGCTCCATCCGCCCGCACGGTGCGCCTCTGCTCCACGCTGCTCCTCCCGACCGCCAGAGGTCACGAGGACTCCCCACCGCCTTGGGTGAGGGGATCGAGGACGACGCCTCATCGCCGTGGCGCCGGAATCAACCGCCACTGCCATGCCATGGGAGAGCCTAGCCGCCTCCCTGCCCCGTCCTCGCCTCCTCCTGGCCGTCCTCCAGAAGGGCATGCGGAGAGCTTTCTCGTCCTCCAGCGGCGGCGCGGTCAAGCAGGATGGAGACAGGCCGGTGGCCCTTCCTCTCGCCAGCGGCCCTTTCTCTCTCTCTGACATAGTGAGATACGAAGGAGAGGAGGCCAGTGCAGTCTCCCAGATTTTTTATTAGATAATTTTACTATTTTTATTAGATTTTTTATTAGATAATTTCATTTTTTATTTTAGAATTGTTCTGAAATTAATCTTTATTTTGGCTGGCATGTGGGTCTGAGTCCACGTCATCAATTTGGCATCCACCTGTCTCCATGGTGCCATGTCACCTCTGCCAGTGGTCCTGGCCCGTCACAACAAGTGTCAATTCGTGTTTAGCAGCAAATTGGTGTTTTTTGCAATAAATTCAAAATTAACTGGTAGATTTTGGTATACATAACGTAAAGTGGTACCAATCAGTAAATTTGGTTACAATTGTGATGGTTTTATGCTATTAACTCTAGCAAAATGTAAGAATTGTGCAGCGGTCTTAGAAAACCAATGCATCCAACATTTGTGCCTAACTCGTCCAACATTTTAGGAACATGTGTGTAACATTGAGGCAACGACCATGTACTATACCCACAACATCAGTGTAGCACTTTGCCCATACTTACCTAACAAAAATGATACACACATGATGATACAAACATCTAGTAGATTGCAACATTGTATGTAACATCGACAAATCAGAGTTCACAAACCTCTGGCATCAACAATGGAGGCTTGAAAAGGTTTGCCCATTCAACATCGCCGACCATGAATCCCCAACACCAGGTGACATGGGTATGACTTATCGGGGACTGGACATACCTGGAGTGCTTGGCCAAGCAACCGATGAATCTCGATCACTCCTACGGATGGTAGCGGGTATGTCACTTCTCCGTCCCCATGCGACATCAGCTCGACGCATTCGTCGATGACCTCCGCTACCACAGACGACTACGTATGGGTGGTCATGGAGGATTCCTTGGCGAGGAACCATGGAAAGGTTGAGTCCATGGTTGTCTGATACATCGTAAACATATCTATAATTTTTGATGTTTCATGCTTGTTTTATATCAACTATCTTATGTTTTCTCTATATTTTGAGATACTTTTATACATTTTCTAGGACTAACCTATTAACAAGATGCCACAGTGCCAGTTGCCTATTGTCTCCTGTTTTTGGTTTCAGAAAAGCTGGAAAAGAAATATTCTCAGAATTGGACCAGACAAAAGCCAAAGTCGATATTTTACCAGAACACTCACGGAGCCAGAAGACGAGACGGAGAGGGGCCACGAGGTGGACACACCACCTGGTGGCGCGGGCCAGCCCAGGCCGCGCCAGGGGGTGGTGTAGGCCCCTCGGACGCCCATCGACCTTGCCTCTTCACCTATAAAAGTATCTCGGGGCGAAAACCCTAAGGACCAGATCAGAATTCCACGAAAAGTTCCACAGCGTCGCCGCCACCGAAGAGGAGATTCGTGGGACAGAAGTCTCTGTTCCGGCATCCTGCTAGGACGGGGAAGTGCCCCTGGAGCCATCTCCATCGACTCCACCGCCATCTCATCATCGTTGCTGATTCCCATGATGAGGAGGGAGTAGTTCTCTCTCGAGGCTAAGGTCTCTACAAGTAGCTATGTGTTCATCTCTCTCTCTATGCATGATTTTATTGAGATCATGAGCTTTGTAATCTATAGATCTATTCTGCTACTCAAGTGCTTTAATTAATCTTTGCTTATCCCCACGTGTGTGAAGTTGACAGAGTGCACACCGTGTGGCACTTTGTCTAAGGTTATATAAATACTTATCATGAGTATAATTTGATTTGGATGTCTCTATGAGATTGTGGTGTTTGTTGGAACCATCAAGCGCTCAAGGTGACAGTGAGGGGTTATCTAGATGTGGAATGCAAATTTTAAGGTGTGCTGTTATAGCCCTACATCGTCCAACCGGAGAGTAGTTCAGGACAGAATAATGAAGAGAAGATATTTATATGAGAGTGTTCACTAGTGAAAGTATGATCCCTAGGCCTTGTTTCTAAGCATTGAAACACCGTTTACAATTAGTCCTATTACATGTTTGCTTGCTACCACTCTTATTTCAGATTGTAATTACCACTTATAATCATCCATATTACTTGTATTTCACTATCTCTTTGCTGAACTAGTGCACCTATACACCTAACAAGTGTATTGGGTGTGTTGGGGACACAAGAGACTTCTTGCATCTTGATTGCAAGGTTGCTTGAGAGGGATACCTTTGACCACTTCCTCCCTGAGTTCGATAAACCTTGGGTGATCCACTTAAGGGAAACATGTTGCTGTTCTACAAACCTCTGCACTTAGAGGCCCAACACTGTCTACTAGAATAGAAGCGTGCATAGACATCAAGCTATTTTCTGGCGCTGTTGCCGGGGAGGTAAGGTAAAAGGTACTCACATCCTCTGGCTACTAAGCTATTTTCTAGTACGATTGCAGATGTGTGAGTGCTCGAAGTTATTTCCTTTAGATTCTGCAATTATATCTTTTTGTTTCTTGTTTTTATTTTCACTAGTTAGGCTTAATGGAAAACAACAACAAAATTAGAGAGTTTTTTAGTATTTTTCCTAAGGTAGAACATGAATGGTTTGAAAAGAAAATTTAAAAACCCATTGAACTTTCTTTACATGCTAATAGGAATGTTATTAGTATGATTTTTTTGAACACCTTTGTTATTAATGCTATGGAAACATCTAAGCTTGGGGAAGCTGGTTTTGATGAGCATGATATTTTTAGTCCCCCAAGCACAGAGGATAAAATTTACATTGATGATACTATACCTCCAATATATTATGATTACAATGATGAATATGATATTTTCAGTCCACCTACTATTGAGGAGAAAATTAATTATGATTACAATATGCCTCCTATATTTGATGACTATGGTGATGAGAATAATAATGATAGCTATTTTGTTGAATTTTCTCCCACTATGATTACTAAGAATGACTATGCTTATATGGAGAGTAATAATTATTGTATGCATGTGGCCCATGATAAGAATGTTTTATGTGATAGTTATATTTGTTAATTTTATTCATGATTCTACTGAAAGCTATTATGAGAGAGGGAAACATGGTTTTATGCATCTCAACAATATTAAGTTTCCCCTATTTATGTTGAAAATTTTGAAGTTGCACTTGTTTTGCTTTCCTATGCTTGTTGCTTCCTGCTTGCATGACTTGTTTCTTTACAAGATTATTTTTCATAGGAAGTGGGTTAGACTTAAATTTGTTTCATATTTTCTTCTTGATGCTCTCTTTTACTTCAATTCATATTTCTTATGTGAGCATCATCGAATTTATCATACCTATCTTAATGGCTATAAAGAAAGAGCTTTTGGGAGACAACCCATTATGTTTTTACTTTTAATTTATTTTTGTTTTGTTGAGTCTTGGAAGTTATTGCCTCTGTAATAACCTCTCCTTATCCTTTTTGTTTGATTTTTGTGCAAAGAATAACCTCTAATGAGAGGGAAATAAGATACGGGGAAGTTGTTGTCCCAAAACAGATTTCTGTGCGTCACTGTAAAAAATAGTGAAAAATCTCTGAACATCGGATTGAGATGTACTTTTTTGTGCTTGTGCCTCAGATTTTTATCTAACTTTAGTTAGTTCATCACTTTTCGATTTGAGAAACATTAGGTCTTCGAAAAAATCAGTTTTTACCAGCCGGTCTGTTTTGACAGATTTCTACCATTATTTGCATTTGCCTCTTAATCTCTTTCTCTTTGAGTTCTCTTTGATCATTTGAACTTTTAAAAGGAATTGCTACATTAGCTTGTGTTTTAATGGAAGTTTTACTTGTGTTGAAACTAAACTCAAAGACTTATTATCTTGAGTACACTAATGTTGCTAATGAAGATTGTGTGAAGTTTTGTATGAAGGAAATTTTTAAGTGTAGGGGAAGAATAATGTGATAAGATGAAGTATGGACAAAAGCTCAAGCTTGGGGATGCCACCCGTGTCACAGCAAGAAATATTCAAGAAGTACAAGCATCAAAGGTTGGGGATGCCCAAGGCATCCCCTTCTTCATCAATAAAATCTCAGGTTTTCTTCCAAAACACTTCATTTTTATTGTTTCATGCACAATTATGTTTTTCTTGGAGCATATTTGTTTTTGTTTTTAGTTTTATTTTGTTTGTTCTACTTGAATAAGTTGGTTGGATCCCAACACACTTCTTTTGAAGAGAGACGCACCCCGTTATTCATTGCCTAGAACACTCTAGTTTTCGCTCTTATTGTTCTGCGAGTGTTCTCCTTTGCTAGCACTGCGTTTAGCTTTAGTTTTTGATTGGTGTTGGGAAAGAGTAGGAAGTTTCATGCTTATAGTGGTACAAAAGGAAGCTTGTTTTAACTGTGGCCTAGACTTTATCGTGTCATGTTTGATATTGCTGTGACTTTATGCTTAGTGATTATTGCTGTAGCATGACTTGTTACAAACAATTGAGATTGCTTAATGTGTCTTAAAAGAATCATGCATTGTTTTAGCATATAAAAGCATAATATTATGGTATTCTCCTTTGATGCTTTATTTGGGTTGACTTGGCGCATGCTTACACCATGTTAAGACTATATCAAGTCACCATAGCCTCTATGATCATTTAGTTTTCAACTTGTAATGTCACTTTATGCTTTAATTAATAATGTTTTGTCGCTTTGCATGATTATGGCCATTATTGCTCTCTTAGTTGGTCGCTCCCAGTCTTTTGCTAGCCTCGATGCCAAATATGAGTTCCACTCATGCATCCAACTCCAAATAAAACCAAGTTATTCCAAAGAGTCCACCATATCTACCTATTAGCATTTGCTATTCCAAGTATATTCATGTTTTTATCTACCTTCCAAATTAAACTTGTTATGTGAAAATTAGTGATTAAAGCTCTCACGAACTTGATAACACACTTTACTTTCTTGCACTTAATAAACTTGAACCATTGTACCCATATATGTTGCATATATGCTTGCGCTTTGTAAGTTGTGAATTAGCAGAACCATATTACCATGGAGAATGCTTTCAACATTACATTTTATTTAGTTGATATCATGTTCTTTTCCTTATGGATCCCGGCGATGTGAAATGAAAGGGGAGCTTGTAAGGCTCATGGAGTTCGTATATGTGTTAGAAAATTGCCTAGGCGGCTGGTCTAAGCCATGCCTAATCATGGTGGAAACCTGCAGCATAACCATAGTGAGAAATCTATGAAGCATCCTCTATAAAAAACCCTATGCAAATAGGAAAGAAAAAAGGAAGAGAAAAAAAAGAAAAAGACCCTATGCAAATAGGAAATAAAAGGATCGCTGAGATGCTCATTGTCTGCTTGCCATGTCATTTTGATATGGGGAATCTTCCGTATCATCGGGCAAGGGGTACCCCGTTGGCGGTTCTATGATACACGTGTACTTACAATGACAAGAACTTACATGTGACTAAAGTTGAGTAGCATGAGGTTCGCTACTCGTAAGTAAGGGTCATGAGATTTTCAGCTTATAACTTGTCACGCATATCCTCATATTTGCTCACTTTAACCTTAATCACCTAAAGATGCTTATGATAGGGGGAATGAGAGCTAAAAGCTAATAAGTATTTTGGAAACTCTTTATGAAACTTGAATCCCTGCTTCCTTCTGTGAAGGGTCTTTCTTTTACTTTTATGTTGAGTCTCCATCTTCTATCTTTATGCACCTATTGAGAGAGTATAGTGGCCATTCTTAGTTTAATGTGCATTGTCCCAAAACTTGTTGATTGTTTCATAACTTTGATATTGCTTGTTCTTAAACTATTTGTATCTAGTCACCCTATGAACTTTGAAGGTGTCTTATGCATTTATCTTTTGCTACACTATGAGGGACAAGCTGAATACCATTCTCATTATATTTTCTATATAAGAAACAAACAAACGTCTCTCAAAGCATTGTTATTCATAAATCTTTTGTTTGTACCTCTTCATGTTACAACATAGTTGCTATGTCTTATTGTTAGAACTCTGTCTTTCATGTTCATGTTAGAGTACTTTGATCCCAGCCATCAATGATTTACAAATACTTTGATCAAGATTGGGATGGTACATGTCACCTCAAAAATTATTCTTTTTTATCACTTACCTACTAGAACACTCACGGAGCCACAAGACGAGACGGAGAGGGGCCACGAGGTAGCCACACCACCTGGTGGCGCTGGCCAGCCCAGGCCGTGCTAGGGGGTGGTGTGGGCCCCTCGGGTGCCCACCGACCTTGCCTCTTCGCCTATAAAATTATTCTGGGGCGAAAACCCTAAGGAACAGATCAGAATTCCACGTAAAGTTCCACAGTGCCGCCACCACCGAAGAGGAGATTCGGGGGACAGAAGTCTCTGTTCCAGCACCCTGCTGGGACAGGGAAGTGCCCCCGGAGCCATCTCCATCGACTCCACCGCCATCTCCATCGCCATTGCTGATTCCCATGATGAGGAGGGAGTAATTCTCTCTCGAGGCTAAGGGCTCTATAAGTAGCTATGTGTTCATCTCTCTCTATGCATGATCTTATTGAGATCATGAGCTTTGTAATCTATAGATCTATTCTGCTACTCAAGTGCTTTAATTAATCTCTGCTTATCCCCACGTGTGTGAAGTTGGTAGTGTGCACACCGTGTGGCACTTTGGCTAAGGTTACATAAATACTTATCATGAGTATAATTTGAGCTGGATGTCTCTATGAGATTGTGGTGTTTGTTGGAACCATCTAGCGCTCAAGGTAATAGTGAGGGTTATCTATATGGGGAATGCAAACTTTAAGGTGTGTTGTTATAGCCCTACATCGTCCAACCAGAGAGTAGTTCAGGATATACTAATAAAGAGAAGATATTTATATGAGAGTGTTCACTAGTGAAAGTATGATCCCTAGGCCTTATTTCTAAGCATTGAAACACCGTTTACAATTAGTATTGTTACATGTTTGCTTGCTGCCACTCTTATTTCAGATTGCAATTACCACTTATAATCATTCATATTACTTGTATTTCACTATCTCTTCGCCGAACTAGTGCACCTATACACCTGACAAGTGTATTGGGTGTGTTGGGGATACAAGAGACTTCTTGTATCTTGATTGCAGGGTTGCTTGAGAGGGATACCTTTGACTACTTCCTCCCTGAGTTCGATAAACCTTAGGTGATTCACTTAAGGGAAACTTGTTGCTGTTCTACAAACCTCTGCACTTGGAGGCCCAACACTGTCTACAAGAATAGAAGTGTGTGTAGACATCACTATCGTGCTAGTAGTTGCCGCCAACACACCTTTCTTCTGCGCAACGTCCTCCACCGATACGACATCCTTCTATGGCACAGTGCCCTCCCCCTGCACGGGCATGTCGTCTGTGCCACTTTTCGGCGCCGCCTCGCCTGCTTGGTCTAGGTCGACCTTCTTCTTCTTGGCGTAAAGTTTGGGTGCCTCAATTAAGTCGCCTTTCCTCTTATTGGAGGCGTCATCTACCTTCTCGACGCGGCTGGCGGGAAACTTAGCCACGCTAGCATGTTTAAGATTCTTCGACTGGCTCCTGCAAATCCATGTTACTCAACGATTCAGAAATTCTGAGATGTTCTTAACAAAATAAACACAAGAGAAAACCATACTTACTTGGCAACCGGAAGGACTCGTAGACCCGTGCTAGCTAGTGTGCACGAGTTTCTCTAGTTCGGGGTTGAGCGGGCGCGTCAAGCCCGTTTCGAGGAGACACGCCTGTCGTCGTGGCTTCAGCACTGCCTCTAGCTTCGAGGTTGCCTTGATTGGGGTTGGCACCCGCTTGGAGTTCTCCTCACCGATGATCTCCAAGTCACCGCCATACTCCTCCTAAAGACTGCGACTGATTTCTTCCTGACTGTGCTTATGGCCGCATGTCTTCCGGGGCACGAAGGGAGGTTCCTTCTCCTCCTCGCTCTCCTCTTCCTCACTCTCGGAGGCGTATCCTTTACCCTCCTATAGAAGCTCATATGGCACCTCCTCATCAAGCGGAGGCAGCCAATGCTCCAAATTTTGGAAGGTCTACGATGCGAAATGAATTTCATGAGTTAATAACTCGACTCAGACGAATGAATGAGGAAGGCGACTGTGAGTAAAATAACTTACGGTGGGGGTCGATCACGCTCCCGATCTGTATGGGAAAAGTCCTTCTGGCAGGTCGGTGAACTTCGCGTCCATAATCTTCTTTGGGGTTGCGACGTAATTGTTTGCGGCCCATACTTCATGCGACGACTACATAGGGTCCATCGACCCGGTGTACTCATACATGTAGTGGGCTCGAGTGGCGAGTGGCCCGAGTCGCCGCCTGAGCCAACAATTGTAGAGGTTGATCATCGTCAACCCCTTGTTCTCCAGCTCCGTCATTCGGGAGCACATCTCCACCACGACCACGCCCTAGTTCTTGGGGAGCTTCTTCGCCGACAAATGATGCGGATTGCTCTGCTCTACGGTGTACCCCCGGGATCATCACCTCGCCATCGGGGTAGATTCCTTGACATAGAACCAATATTTCTTCCACTCGTTGGTCGCCTTCTTCGGCAGCATCAACTTGAAGAACTTGGTGTTGGAATTTACCTGGAAGATGACGCTGCCAGTGGCTGGCATGGGTCCGTCCTTCCCCGCGCGACTGATGCGGCCGTGGAATAACTCCATCTAGAGTGGGAAGTAGGGCCTGCATCTGAGGTACCTCTCGAAGAATGCGACAAAGATCGCAAGCTGCTCGATGTTGTGCGGCCCTAGATCTGAAGGCTTGATGCGGTAGTAGGCGCAAACGCGCCATAAGAAGATCGAGGTGGGGAACCCCAACCCTCGCTCTAGTTGGCTGAGGAATGAGATGAATTCCCTAGCCCGCGACTTGGGCTCAATCTCACTTGCCACGGGAAATCGCCAGTTCCCCTTCACAAGAACTCCGGACTCATGGAAAGATTATAGTTGTGATGTTGTGCACTTGGATTTTCCCCAGAGATCCTTGGGAGGTGCCATTGAAGCGAGCTCGGTGATCTGGAAATCTAGATTGGATGGCGGCTCAGAGAGATGGGAGAGAGGAAATATGGAGTGAGATCTCTACGAAACTCCCTCGCTTCCCCTTAAATAGCGACGCTAACAAGGAACCCCGGATTAGTCATTGCTTCGCGGTAATTTTTCCAAAGTTACCGTTAATTAGAAGTTACCTAATGTCTAAGTTGACCAAGCCTGGCGGTCCAACTTCGACCAAATTAGTCGCTCGCTCCACTCTCGCTTGCTTGAATCAGCGACTCGCGAGCAGCACGATTCGCCTAATGCAACTGGAATATTGCGTCAAGTTTGCGACTTCTCCCTTCATTGGAGGAGTTCATCACAGGTTCGACTGGGCGTCCACTCGGACTCGCCTACTCCGACTACCAAGTTGAAGCCTCCATGGAACCCCTGACGCACTCGGGGACTATTGATGGGCATATGCCAATCGAGGTATGGCTAGGAGGTGGATTCGACTGACCAGGCCCACAATGAGTGGGCTCGCTGGTACGGCGATTGGAAATGCTGCGACCCAAGAGCATGGCGAGTGCACGCAGAAGGCCCAGATGCATAGCTAGGTCTAGTCGGATTAGGTCAAGATCACCAAAACCTTAACCGATTCGGTGTGATCCATGTAAACCCTAGCGAGGTAGCACTATATAAGCCTTCCTAGGGTACTCTCCACTCATATTCACTTTGATACACCCCATAGAAGTGACCCGCCGCCAAGCTCGTCACCCCTTGTAATCTCATACAGATCAATATATCTAGCAGGAAGTAGGCTCTTTGCCCTACGGGGGGCTGAACCTGGGTAAATCCCGGAGTCTCCTCGATCTCGATTCGTAGATGGCTTACTCGCCTTTGCCCCAATCGACTCAATCGCTACCTCTGGTAGCGACTGCCGTGGTCATTTCCACGATATGAATCCTAGGATTCTTTTAAGCAGAATGAAAACATGGGATGCTATGATAATTTAGAAAACCGGTCATGTTCTACTCCATGGACTAGAACTCTCTGGTGTAATCAATCATATTCCACTCCATTGGAATGTGCACTGCGTTATTCCAATTTTAGAGATTTTTTCCTCGCTATTTGATATTCCGCAACTTAATTTGACACTACCTGGGGCAAAAAACCTACTTTGTTACTAGATAAATATGGGCAAATTTCCCTATTATTTTTTTCTGTGCAATGCATGGGCATATATGCTAGTCCGATAAAATATTGGTTTAGGGGATCGAAGATCATGTTCCGAGAAAAAAGGCAAACGAAAAACCAGCAATTCACCTGCGTCCAAGCCTTCCAAATATCATCATGCAGATCAAAGGAAGGCACCAAGTGAAGATCATATTGTTGGACATTCATTAGGTGTACTTTCAGTTTACACAGCGTAACCTAGAAATTTGAAGATGTTAGTTTATGGGTGTGGAAATTCTCCCGATAAGGTCAGACCAATGATAGCGGATGGGATTACATCACTGATTTGGACAATATGAAAAACTAGGAATGCTCTTGTTTTTTTACGTACTAGTTTTATCCTAAGGATCCTTGCAATATTGTGTGCAAGTTATCGTACTGGATTTCTCATTGGTCTCGTTGTCAGAAACCAAGCGTGCGTCAGCATCAAGCTATCGCAGTGCGGCTGTTGTCTAAGACGACGATGGAAGCTTTCGCTGTCCAACATGGATGGGCGTCGCTAAGAAGACGTATTGAAGCTGGTTAAGAAAAGGAAGTGGAAGATGGTGCGATGGTGGTGTGGATTTTCCAGATTTCTGTTTGAGAGCTGTAGTGTTACTTTCGCTGCTTGAATGTTGTGGTTCTTTGTTCTGAACTGTTAACAAAACAAAAAGTCTGTATAGGTAGAAAGGGGTGTGGGCTCTTAGGAGAGGGATTGGAGGGTTATTTTCTTCAGTATTTTCGAACATTTGTTAATCTGTTTTACGGGTTTTATTTCTGGAAATGAAATCGGGAGCGGTGAGCTCCTTAATTCGAAAAAAAATGGAAGGCGGTGCATATAGAGGTTTAAAGACACGATACATGGTGGATTGGTGGTAGTTCGATAAATTCACGATGTTGCTCCGCGCCTATGTACGCGTGCACGTGCAGCTCACCGTCACGCAATTTGACCCAACATCTCATCAGATGGTGAATTCTCCTACCGAGTAGTACTTACGGAACTGTCAGTCTGTACGGAAACGTACGCCCGACTGCAAGTCTGCGACGAGGCAGGCGGTCGTTTTTCTTAGGCTCCACGTTCGCATGCCAATCGCAATCCAGACCCAGCGTGCGTGCTTCACTGGGTTTTTCTTTCCTTTTGAAGCGTCCAAGGAACTCAATACGGAAGCAGCACGGGTCTTCTATGTGCAGCTTATCTGATCGGGAGACAACATGATGCAGGGATAAACATATCTTCCAACTGCTGAGCTGGATCCGTGTCATGCATATCTAGCTACAATGTGTAGGGCTACAAGGTTAACCACTTTGAGACTTCTAACATGATTGTGAGATAACATCAGCTTTTTTTTTGAGGATACCTTCCTCTCTAGCTGGACATGTGTACATTGGAAGGTGATGTCCTAGCCCATCACCAGTCCCAGTAAAACAGGATCAGCAATGGCTCAGCAAAACAGCACGACCATGGTGGAATTAGTAGCAGTACTATCAAGTATCAATGTAATGGCACACACCACAACCCGGATTCAGTACAGGAGGAGCACCATTAATTGGTTAGATCGGCATTGGTTCAATGTCCGTTGATATACAACTTAGATAGGACGAATCGACATGTATACCGATGGAACAGTTCAGACCCATTGTAAACCAGAAAGAATCACCCACTGGAAATACTATACAGCTACCAACATTGGAAGAATGGCCATCATAGGAAGAAATCAGCGGCATCATCGCCGTTTAGAACTCTGCTTCCGGCGGAGCATGGTAGTACGCGAGTGGAGATGCTCTCCGGAAGAACGCGAGTGGAGATGCTCTAACCACTTTGAGATTTTTAACATGATGTTGGATAACATTGTCGTTACCTTCCTCTCTAGCTTTTTTTTTTTTTGAGGATACGATCCTCTCTACCTGGACATGTGTACATTGGCAAGTGATGTCCTAGCCCAACACCAGTCCTAGTAAAACAAGATTAGCAATGGCTCAGGAAAACAGGACAGCCATGGTGGAATTAGTAGCAGTACTATCAATGTAATGGCACACACCACAACCTGGATTCAGTACAGGAGGAGCACCATTAATTGGTTAGATCGGCATTGGTTCAATGTCCGCTAGTATACAACTTAGTTAGGACGAATCGACATGGAACACCGATGGAACAGTTCAGACCCATTGTAAACCAGAAAGAATCACCCACTGGAGATACTATACAGGTTCCTCGTTCTGTTCGGACAGTACAAACAGCTAATACTGATGAACGACTACCAAAACAGAAAAAATGGCCATCATAGGGAGAAATCAGCTGCATCACCGCAGTTTAGAACTCTGCTTCCGGCGGAGCACGGTAGTACGCGGGGACGGTAGCATAGGGAAGATCTACATGACAAAAGAAGAAAGAGGGTTAGTAAATCATATGAACATGCCTTCAAAATATATTCATCTTGATTCATGAGACAAACAAATATACCAAAATATTATCAAGGATGTACTATTAGCCCTAGGCCTACTAGGTAAATGTTTCCTCCTCTTCTTCATGGCTTAAAACCGTTGAGCAATAACACTACTATCAAGTTGTCTAAATATCTCGCGCTCGGTGTAAAAGGCATAAGGATTTTCATCTAAGATCTTTTTTTGCAAGCCAATTAAATTCACCTCTCATATTAGAAGTCCCGTCATACCCTTGGCCTCGTAGCCTATGGATAGATATTTTGTAACGATCTAGAATGCAAAGAAGAGCCTCCTTTAGTGCCTCCGATGTAGTCTCACGAACATGATATAGAGAAAGAAATCTCTCCACAACCTTGCCTTCATTGTTCACATACGTAAAACAAAACAATTGCAAAAAGGTTACATAAAAGTATGGAGCAATAGTTAGATTTAATAGTAATACAATACTACTAAGTACTAACCTCAACATAACCACCATTTGCTCTTTCACGGGATATATCACGTGATTCATCAATAAGAACAGAGAAGTTTTTGTCACCAATTTCTCCCATAATCACCTTGGTGACTTCTTGTGCACAACACTTAAAAAGATCCTTTTGAATTTTGTAAGAGATCATCTTGGAATTTCCACCATGCTTATAAGCATTCTTCACTTTTTCATCTTTTTCTTTCTACCAATCAACCATCTCACGAAAGTTGCCCTTGTTTAATGAACTAAGAGATTCATTATGGCCACGAAATACCAAACCTTGATCAATGAGAAATCTTGCACAATGCAAGGAAGAAATCAAACGGATCTTATAGATTTCTTCAGATTTCATGGATGCACGAGCCAAGTTACTAGACACACTTTGCCTTTGATTGCGAAAATCATCACAATGCAACCTTGCCTTATTGAGGTCACTATTTACACCACCAATATGCTCAGGTAAAGCTTTGTAACCGTGCTTCCAATCACTAAACCCACTCTTGGTGAATACTTCATTACCAAAACGGTGTAAACTTCCAAGTAGCTTAAAGAGAAAGCAATAGAAACAATAAGCCTTATCATGAGATTCACTATATTCTATCCAATCATACTTATCATACCATGCTTTTATAAAAGACCTAGGTCTACTTCCCATTGTCTTAGGAAAGTTCACAATTGGTTGAGTCACAAATGGGGCTGTTTTTTTCGCCGATTACGCTGCGTCCGGTGTTCTCAGCGTCTCGGGATCGGTCTGGGAACGCAGATGAAAGTTGGACTAAATCCGGACCAAATCGGCGTCTTGGAAACATGACTGGGCCATTTTTCGCGGTCCGGATGAAAATTTCGCTCCGGAAGAACGCGAGTGGAGATGCTCTAACCACTTTGAGATTTCTAACATGATGTTGGATGACATTGTCGTTACCTTCCTCTCTAGCTTTTTTTTTTGAGGATACCATCCTCTCTACCTGGACATGTGTACATTGGCAAGTGATGTCCTAGCTCAACACCAGTCCTAGTAAAACAGGATCAGCAATGACTCAGCAAAACAGGACAGCCATGGTGGAATTAGTAGCAGTACTATCAATATAATGGCACACACCACAACCCGGATTCAGTACAGGAGGAGCACCATTAATTGGTTAGATCGGCATTGGTTCAATGTCCGCTGGTATACAACTTAGTTAGGACGAATCGACATGGAACACCGATGGAATAATTCAGACCCATTGTAGTAACACAGAAAGAATCACCCACTGGAGATACTATATTCAGGTTCCTCATTCTGTTTGGACAGTACAAACAACTAATACTGATGAACGACTACCAAAACAGAAAAAATGGCCATCATAGGGAGAAATCAGCTGCATCATCGCAGTTTAGAACTCCGGTTCCGGCAGAGCACGTTAGTACGCGGGGACGGTAGTAGGGAAGAACATCTGCCTCACACCTTCAGCTTTGATGATCGGGAAGATGATACCACATGCGCCCTGCAGTGGAAGGTGTTTATCAGCCAAGATTGCATGCAAGTGAAGTGAACACACACAATTTGCAGCTTCATCTATTGATGGACTAAATGATGGGCCTGCAAAACAGTCTGTATGACCAGCCTGGCATTAGGTTTGTTACAGTGGGAATGTAATTTTAATTTTTCACTCTTAAAACTTGCAATTCAGAGGAGATCAAGGCACAAAATATGCAGCTTTATCTGCTAAATGGTGCAAGGATGCAGCAGATCTAAAAAAAGGCCTAAAGAAAACAAAAAAGGATTTCATGAACTCTACTACTCGTGTTCAAAATTCTGGACTGCTATTGTTTATTTGCAGTTTTGTTCCTTGTGTATCACTGTATTCATGATTGTACTAAAGTCTAAAGCATCTATAGTCTACTTATAACTTGGCTGCTACAATTTGTGTATTGTTATAAATATTGCCGTCGAGAAACTACCGATAACAATATTGACGATGTGTTTCATGGTATATCAATTAGGGTCAATCCAATGCCATTGTTCAACTAATAATGTCGATCTCATATATCATAGCAAACCCTGCAACACTTTGCATCTGCCTATAGTCAGGAAACCAGGACTATCCATGATACATGAACTAGTCATAGAGGAGAAACTAGGGATACCTTTATGGTGTTTATAATTCCACACATATATTAGGATTTTCTCCAAATACTCATTATTCGGAACTAAATACAATTATAGCACACAACAATAGACTTAATTATGAAATGGAAATATGAATAGTAACTCTTTTATCATTGCCTTTAGGGCATATATCCAGTAGGACCAAGACTAAGTGGCTTCAAATTCACTAACACCAACGACCCAAATTGCCTTGCTTTATGATCACCATGACCGAGCAGAGGGGATTTGATTAATCAGAGGGGATAAAATGTATGATGACTCTAGCTATTAGTGCTACTAATACTGCCAAACGGTGCATTTTCCCCTCATTGTGCAAGTTAAAATGACAATGCATATCATGGCCCTGTATTTGGTTGTAGTACAAGCATCACATGTCTCATCCCTTTACGTCATATGTTGACGTGAGTGTCATTCTCCCTGGTTCATATATTCTAGAGTTTCTTAGAGAATATTGGAGCTTGTTTTTTAGATATATCATGAAGGATCCATAATTGGATTTTGTTACATGCTTATAATTATGTGCAAGACTGTGCTCAAAAGAAGGATGTGCAATATATTGTTGGGTGCATTCTCTGAGTCAACATTGATGCATTCATGTTTTTAAATTCTTTGGTAGACTAGCATGGCCTGCTTCCCGTCTCGACAGAGATACACTTTAGGTACAAGTACCTTACATATTTGATGTCAATTTTTACATTTTGCAAACATGAATCCTAGTATTTTATTTAAGCAGAATGAAAACATGGGATGCTATGATAATTTAAAAAATTGGTCATCTTCTACTCCATGGATTAGAACTCTCGGATGTAATCACTCATATTCCACTCTATTGGAATGTGTACTACATTATTGCAATTTTGGAGATTTTTTCCCTCGCTATTTGATATGCCACAACTTAATTTGC
This sequence comes from Avena sativa, assembly GCA_916181665.1. Taxonomy (NCBI): domain Eukaryota; kingdom Viridiplantae; phylum Streptophyta; class Magnoliopsida; order Poales; family Poaceae; genus Avena; species Avena sativa. The sequence goes on from OV702289.1 coordinate 695,877,374, forward strand.
CACTACCTGGGTAAAAACCCTATGTTGTCACTAGATAAATATGAGAAAATTTCACTATTAATTTTTTTTCCGGTGGCATCGGCATGTGTGCTAGTCCCAAAAAATATTGGTTTAGGGAATCGGAGATCATGTTATGAGAAAAAGGACAAGCAATTCATCGGTGCCCAAGCCCTCCAACTATCATCATGCAGAGAAAAGGAACGCACCAAGTGAAGGTCCTATTATTGGACATTCATTTGCTAACATAGATCACGCTCATGCATCACAATCTTGAAAAATGGGACATTACAGGTAGTGGTACAATCTACGTTTTCTTTGGTTTGTTAGAGTTCTTTAAAGATTAAGATTTTTCTTTGGTTAATTGCACATATAGGTCTTTCGACTAAAGATGTGTTGATCCATAGGGGAGGGAAAGGTGAGAAAAATAAATGTTGTTTCTGTGATAATAAAGAAACTGTCACACCCCAAGGAGTCGACGACACAAGCTCACCCTAGGGTTCGCCAGAGAGAGAGAGATCAGAGAGACTTGGGGAGGAAGAAGAAGACAGAGGCGAGAATTAGTTTTGCATTAATTCATTCATGTCTGTCTCAGCGATTACAGCGGCTCTTATAACCTGAGCTTACACATCCCGGCCTTAACCCAACACCAAAGGCCCACGGCCCACCTCACTATCTGGCCCACACTCCTTCTCTCGCCCTACTACTCGTCAGAGGACAGTACCGGTGTTACATTGCCGCCCCCTTCAGACCCAGCTTGTCCCCAAGCTGGTGCCGATGGAAAACGAGCGCGCAAGACATCATAGTCCTCCCTAGTAGAAGCATCAGGCAGAGAAGACCACTTCACCTTGATCTGAATGTGTGCTGCGTTGCCCTTCTTGCAAAGACGACGCTCCAGAATAGCTTCAGGCACCACATCGACTGTATCCAATTCCACACGCACAGGCAGCTCATTTGATACTGTTGTATAGTCAGGGTGGAATGGTTTCAACTGAGAGACGTGGAACACCGGGTGAATCTTGCTCTCAGCTGGCAGCTTTAGTTTGTACGCCACTTCCCCAAACTTTGCTTCAACCAGAAATGGCCCATAAAATTTGTAGGCCAACTTTGGATCAGGACGGTTTGCCACTGACGATTGCACATATGGTTGTAGTTTCAGGTACACCAAATCTCCCACCTGAAACTGTCTATCTGTTCTGTTTTTATCAGCATATTGCTTCATCCTGGGCTGAGCTTTCTCCATATGATACTTCAAAAGATCAGAACAGTGTTGTCTCTCAGAGAGGAAGTCCTTAACATCTGCATTTGCAATTTCATGCAAATCAGGCAATAACCCATAATGAGGTTCTTCTTTATACAATGCCTGGAATGCAGAGCAGCCAATAGCAGAGTGGTAGAACGTGTTGTACCAGAATTCTGCCAGTGGTAACCAACTGAACCATTTTGTAGGTGTTTCATGAATGGCACAACGAAGGTACATTTCCAGGGATTGATTAACACGTTCAGTCTGACCATCACTCTCAGGGTGATAGGCTGTGCTCATCTGTAGCTTTGTGTCAAATCGAGCAAACAAGTCCTTCCAGAAGTGACTAGTAAAAACCCTGTCTCTGTCAGACACAATAGACACTGGCATACCATGCAACTTGACAATGTTGTTAAACACAGCCTTTGCCACAGATGAAGCAGAGTAAGGATGCTTTAAGGGAATGAAATGAGCATATTTGGTGAACCTATCCATAATGACCAAAATCACATCATACCCAGCTGATTTAGGCAACCCTTCAATGAAATCCATTGAAATTTCCTTCCATGCCCCTTTGGGAGGTTTGAGTGGTTGTAACAGCCCAGGTGGCTTACACAACTCATGGTTTGCTTGTTGACAAACACTGCATTGCTTGACAAACTCAGTGACTGCATTCTTCATTCCAGACCAAGCAAATAGTTTGTTGAGCCTTTGATAGGTAGACAAAGCTCCCGAATGACCACCCAGTGCACTAGCATGAAAAGACTGAATCAACTTAGTCTGTAATCCCACATTAGCTCCAATCTAGATTTTTCCATGGAGTTTAATGAGACCTTGCTGCAATGAAAACCCATCAGAATTGCTACCAGTGACAGCCAATTCCATTAGCAATGTTTGCGCCTTGGGATCCACAACATATGAATTCACCACTTCCGTTAACCAAATAGGAATGCCAACTGACACTGCATGTAAGGAGAACACATGTCCTACTCGAGACAAGGCATCAGCAACCTTGTTGTCTTCACCTTTCTTATACTGGAATGTGAAATTCAGCCCCACTAGCCTTGTCATGGCTTTTTTCTGTAAATCAGTGGCTAGAACCTGCTCCTGTAAGTGGCACAGACTTTTGTGACCGTTCTAATCACAAAAGGACCTCTGGCCAGATAACATCTCCATCTATCCACAGTCATCATAATAGCTAGGAATTCTTTCTCATAAATAGACAGTTTTTTGTTGTTCACACTCAATGCTTTGATGTAATAAGCAATTGGATGTCCTTCCTGTAACAGTACTGCTCCAATACCAGTTGCACAAGCATCAGTCTCAATGCAAAAGGGTTTTTCAAAGTTAGGTAAAGCCAACACTGGTGTAGTACTCATGGATGTCTTCAACCTTTGAAAAGCAGACTGTGCCTCCTCTGTCCAGACAAAGCCTTGTTTTTGCAACAATACAGTCAAAGGTTTGGCCAAAATACCATACCCTTTGACAAACTTCCTATAATATCCAGTCAGACCCAAGAAACCTCTCAACTCTGTGACATTGGTTGGAGTAGGCCAAGCTATCATGACTCTAGTTTTCTCCTGATCGGTTGCTACTCCCTGGTCTGAGATAATATGACCCAAGTATTCCAATTTAGATTGAGCAAACGAACACTTACTTTCCTTGACAAAGAACTGATGCTGCTGCAAGGTCTGAAACACAATAGTCCGATGTTGCACATGCTCCTCTAAGCTCTTGCTCTAGACCAGAATATCATCCATGAACACCAGAATAAATTTCCTGATATAAGGTGAGAATATGGAATTCATAGCACATTGAAATGTAGCAGGGGCATTTGTGAGCCCAAAAGGCATCACTCTGAACTGGTATTGTCCCCTATGTGTTTTGAATGCAATTTTCTCATCATCACTTTCCACCATCCTGATCTGGTGGTAACAAGCTCTTAAATCCAATTTGGAAAACCACTTGGTGCCAGCTAATTCATCCAGCAACTCATCCACCATAGGCATAGGAAATTTGCTCTTCACAGTAACCAGATTCAGCCTTCTATAATCAATGCAAAATCTCCAACCGCCATCTTTCTTTTTCACCAAAAGAACAGGAGAAGCAAAAGGGCTCATGCTAGGCACAATTGTTCCATTCTGTAGCATCTCAGTCACTTGCCTCTCAATCTCATTTTTTTGCAGAGGAGCATCTCTGTAGGGTCTAGCATTTACTGGATGTGCTCCTGGTAATAGATGTATCACATGGTCTATTGCTCTGTGAGGAGGCAGTTGTTTAGGACCTTGAAACACATTTGCAAATGTTGCCAGCACTTCTTGAATTTCTGCAGGCACACCCACTTGAACTGTCACTTCCTTGCCATCCACAGCAGTCAATTCCACCACTTCCCAGACATCATTCCCTTTCATTGCTTTAACAAACTGATCAGCAGATATCTCCAATAACTCAGTCTACTTCTTGGGTAGCATCCCTTGTAATTTCACCAATTGCCCATTATGAGCAAATTCAATCCACTTGTTTGGCCAATCACAAGTCATCAAGCCACATTTACTGAGCCAATCCATCCCCAGGATTCCATCATACCCACCAAGTTGTAATACTCTCATAGAGTGACAGAAGGTATGACCCTATGCCTACCATTGCAGGTCTGTCACAGCTTCAGAGCAATTGATAACCTCTCCATTAGCCACTTTAACTCTGAGTTGTGGAATAGCTGATGTTTGAAGTTGCATTGTGTCCACCAGACCCTTGTCCACAAAACTATGAGTACTACCTGAATCAATCAAAAGAAACATCACCTTGTGTTTCACTAGTGCTCTTATCTGAATTGTGCCATCCTTTTCAGTTCCAGCCATTGCATTCAGGGACACATAACCTTTTGGACACTCTTCACTGTTGTTTGACTCCAGGGCATCCAAAACATCATCTGACAGAATTTCAGATGCTTCGATTGCTTTAACATGTGCCACCACTGGTAAGGTACACTGATGTCCAGGTGCAAACTTCTCTCCACACTTAAAGCACAATCCATTTGCCCTTCTGTAGTCCTTGAGCTGCCTAGCCCGCCATAATTCTCCTTTTTCAAATTTTCCAGAGAAAGATGACTCCCCATGGTTGGCAGCAGTAGTGTACTTCTTATTGTAACTTTTCCCACTCTGAATTTTCTGTCTGTCCAGCACTGCTTCTTGAACTGCTGCAAATGATGCTGCTGCAGCAATAGTGCCCGGTAACTGCATTTCAACAGCTGCCCGCAACTCCTCCTTCAAGCCCAATATAAACTGCTGCACCAACATCATACCCCCTACAGTCGGATCATACAATCTGATCTGATACACCAACTTATCAAACTATTTCTTGTATTCCTCCACTGTTCCAGTTTGTTTCAAAGTTAACAACTCTCTCATTTTATCCCTTTGAGCATTCCCCTCAAACTCCAGAATAACATCAGCAGACAATGTTGTCCAGTTATGCCATGGATTCTCCAGCTTATACGCTTGATACCAGTGTGCTGCAGCTTATACGCTTGATACCAGTGTCCTGCGTTGTCTTTCATGTACATGGTAGCTGCAGACACTTTGAACCCCTCTGCAATCTTATATAGGTGAAAAAAAGTGTTGCAGGTGTCCACCCAAATGCGCACATCTGAGCCATCAAACCGAGGGAAATCCATCTTTGGCATCCAATTTCTCCGTTGTTCATACCCTCTGTCATTTCGAAACTCTCCCCTATTGGAATTTCCACCCCCTGTATCATCAAACACCAAAGTTGGAGTAGGTGGTGGCATGGTTACCTTGGGTATCGTACTGTTCTTGGTGATTGACAGCGGCGGACGGTGACCTCCTCGAAACTCTGGTGGAATCCCCAAAATAGTCGTCATGTCTCGATCCGGAATTGTTAGGGGAGGTACTGCAGAGCCCTTCACGGTTGTGGAAGTCCGACTCTGCTCTGCCTGAACCTTTCCCAGTGTCTCCATCGAGAGATTGACCTTCACTTGCATCTTCTCCAGCGCCTCTGCGTGCTTGGTCATCTTCAGATCTATCTCGTCCAAGTGCGTCTGCACGTTCTCCATCGCCCCGAGCTTCATATCGAGCGCGTCGAAACGAGCCAACATTGCTGCCTGGAACTCATCCATCGAAGCCAACACAAAACGTGTCTGCGCCGACGGCATTGACACCTTGGCAGGAGCCGTCGCAGCCTCCTCTGAACCACCCACACGCCAATCTCGGATTTACAGCGATTTTCCAAAGGGAATCTCACCACCGATTGGTCGATGTTACTGGGCAGCGTCGAGTTGCACAGCGGGGGCGGATCGTACAGGGCTCTTGATACCAAATGTCACACCCCAAGGAGTCGACCACACAAGCTCACCCTAGGGTTTGCCAGAGAGAGAGAGAGATCGGAGAGACTTGGAGGAGGAAGAAGAAGACAGAGGCGAGAATTAATTCTGCATTAATTCATGCATGTCTGTCTCAGCAATTACAGCGGCTCTTATAACCTGAGCTTACACATCCCGGCCTTAACCCAACACCGAAGGCCCATGGCCCACCTCACTATCTGGCCCAGACTCCTTCTCTCGCCCTACTACTCGTCAAAGGACAGTACCGGTGTTACAAAAACTATAGATCATTTATTCTTTGGGTGTGGCTTGGCTATATTTCTTTGGGGAATTATTAGGTGTACTTTCATTTTACACAGTGTAACCGAGATATTTGAAGATGTTGGTTTATGGGTGTGGAAATTACCCTGATAAGATCAGACTAATGATAGCGGATGGGGTTGCAGTGCTGATTTGGACAATATGAAAAACTAGGAATGTTGATGTCTTTGATAGAGTTTTACCCTAAGGATCCTTGCAATATATTGTGCAAGTTATCGTATTGGATTTATCATTGATCTCATTATCAGAAACCAAGCGTGCGTCAGCATCAAGCTATCACAATGCAGCTATTGTCTAAGACGACGATGGAAGCTTTCAGTTTCCAACACGGATGGGTGTCGCTAAGAAGACGTATTGAAGCCGGTTAAGAAAAAGAAGTGGAAGATGGTGTGAGGGTGGTGTGGCTTTCCCAGATATCTGTTTGTGAGGTGTAGTGTTACTTTCGCTACTTAGATAATGTAGCTCTTTTTTATGGACTGTTAACAAAACCCAAAAGTATGTAGTAAGTAGAAACGGGTGTGGGCTCTTAGGAGAGGGGTTGGAGGTTGTTTTCTTCAGTATATTTGAACATTTGTTATTATGTTTTATAAGTTTTAGTTGTTCTATGAGGGGGCCCTCGCCGCTGCCCGGGCTCAGGCTGAGCACAGGCGAGCGGACCCCCTCGACCCATCTGGACCCGAGCCCTCGGGGCTGGGACCGGAAGGGAAGGACCTCCTCGCCCTGATAGCGGGGAGGCTACCCAGGCGTCCACCTCTCAAAGGAGGACCTGAGGGCGGCCTCCGAAGGCGACGTCCATGCCCTCGACCTATGGTAGGGACCGATCTGTCCCCCGTAAGGGGACCCCTCCTGATTTAGTCTCCAAATGAATTGGCCTACTATCAAATCATTCATTTGGAACATCTGGGGGGTTCAGGAAAGAGGGCCGCCGATGCCAACTAAACGATTATATGAGACAAGAAGCTGTAGATATCGTGGGCGTGCAAGAAACCATCAAACAAGACTTCCATATCTCGGAACTTGAGGGCCTGAGCCCGCATAAGTTTGCTTGGAACTGTTTGTCGGCCTCAGGCCACTCAGGGGGTATCCTCCTTGGTGCCAAGGAGGAGACCTTTGAGGTGGAGGATATGGATTGCGGGAACTTCTTTGTGAGTACGTCGCTCACACATAGACGGTCTGGCCTTCGGCAGGAGACCATCATCGTTTATGGCCCCGCGGACCATAGTAGATCAGGACTCTTTCTCGACAAACTGAGAGCTAAAGTGGCGCGGTGCTCCATCCCCGTGGTCTTCGCAGGAGACTTCAATCTGATCCGCTCACCTAAGGACAAGAGCTCGGCAAATGTGGACATCCCGAGGATGCAGATGTTCAATGATTGCATTGCTGATCTCGCTCTTAGAGATATAACTAGAGTGGGGGCATGGTTCACCTGGTGCAGTAATCAGGTGGACCCGATTCGATCCATCCTGGATCGACTCCTATTTTCAGTAGAGTGGGAAGTCACATTCCCACTCTGCTCACTCCGGGCACTCACCAGGATAGGATCGGACCATGCCCCCTATTGCTCTCCTCTGGTGGCGGCATCCCCCCACGGCTGAATCGCTTTCATTTCGAGAATTTCTCGTTATCCCAACTAGGCTTTGTGGAGGCGGTCAAGTCAAAGTGGGTGGCGGTGGCGGCGGCGGCGTCCCCTCCTCGCAGTTTCTATGCGGTTGACGTTTGGCATCACTGCGCCATGATGGCCCGCCAATTCATGAGAGGCTGGGGGGCAACCTTGGTGTAGCGGTACGATGTCAGAAGGAGGCTCACCTTAGGGAGATCCAATCCTTGGACAGCATAGCAGACGCCCAGGGTTTATCTGCTGAGGACTGGACACACCGGTATGCCCTAGAGACCTCCCTGATGGAGATTTATAAAGGGGAAGAGACCTTCTGGATACAAGAGAGCCGACAAAACTAGCTACTCAAAGGAGATGCGAACACGGCTTATTTCCATGCGATTGCCAATGGCATACGTAGGAAATGCTTGATCCCATGCCTATGGGAAAACGAGAGGCTATTAGAGGACCCCCAATGAACTATCTGCCCACATTTACTCCTTCTACAAGGAGCTCTTCTCAGAGGGACCCCGCTCAGGGGTCGCATTAGCAGATGATTTCTGGAAGGGTGCCCGAGTCACTGCTAATGAGAATGCGGAGCTAACTCTCCCATTCCTTCTGAAAGAAGTGGAGAAGGTGGTTAGATCGATGAAATAAAATTCAGCCCTGGGTCCAGATGGTCTTCATGTAACCTTCTTCCAGACCTTCTGGGGAATGCTACAGGGAGTTATTATGCCTATGTTCCAGGAGCTCTTCACGGGTACACTGGTCATGGCCCGCTTGAACTTTAGCGTCATCTCCCTGATTCCCAAAGTAGTGGGGGCCACGGATGTACGCCAGTTCAGACCAATCACGGTTATAAACGTCATCCAACGCATCTTCACCAAAGTGTGTGCCTCCCGCCTAGCCCGGTTATGGAATGCCTGACACACCCGTACCAGTTTGACTTCCTCAAAGGTCGGCAGATCCACGACGGGGTTTTGGCCCTCCATGAGATTGTACAAAAGATGAAAACCAAACGGACAACAGGGGTCTTCTTGAAACTAGACTTCCAGAAGGCATATGACCGCCTGGACCGGCGCTTCCTGCGCTAGGTCTTGATTAAGAGAGGTTTGGATGATTGCTTTATTTCTTGGATCATGCAGTTTGTGATGTCGGGGAATAATTCTATTAATATTAACGGGGAGGTGGGCCCCTACTTCTGCCCCACTTGTGGGGTGCGTCAAGGGGACCCGATCTCCCCGCTTCTCTTTAACGCGGCAGTGGATGCCCTTGCGGAGATCTTAGAGAAAGCTAAGACCACCGGACACATTTCGGGTGTGGTAGTGTTGGGAATATGCCCTAGAGGCAATCATATATGATGTTATTCCCAATGTATTCATAAAGTTATTGTCCATGTATGAACTACTAATATGTATCATTGAATATGTGATTCGATTGTGGAACTACATATTTATGTTGTTCATACTAATTGTCCTTGGTCATCGAGGTTGTGCTAGACACACAACTTAGACCAATGTGAAAGTCGGCAGATGACTTGGTTCCACTTATCATGGGCATGGAGATGCTATTCTGACTTACATGGATTCGGCTAAAGAGTTTAGTGAGTCGGACTGACCCATATTGAGATGCAACGAACAAGTCGTCATTTGCATGTCTCAATCAATGTAATCCTTAGACCTGAGGTTATTGCACAATCCGAGTTGAGGATCGCCGACTTAGGTTCTGTCAAACTTTGTTCCGTCACTGGGCAATTATAAAGGCAGAGTTCGGATCGACTGGGAATCAAGCTGCGTGATGTGAATAACCAAGACAGGATTTTGCCCCTCCATCTGGAGAGATATTCTCTAGGCCCTCTAGGAAGATATGATTCGGAAAGCATGGCCATGCATGACTCGGTTAAGTGTTAACCGAGGCAATCGACTAAGAGTTAGTCGGATGAATCACTTATCTCGGATCGAGAAAGAGAGTCCGACTATTTAAGGGATGACGATTATTCGCCTATAGTTCGACAAGGTATATCGTGAGGCAAAAGGGACTCAAACGAAAGTCGCATTGGAAGGTATGTCGTCATGACTTATTAGTACTTGGGAGTCGGCACGTTCTGCTAGGAGCCGCTACCGACTGATCGATCACGAGTGAGACTCGGATCATGTCCGGGTTACCATGAGCCTGTCGGGTCACACACTTAAGAGCGGGAGCAAGTTTGGGTTAGACCCAAACAGGAAATCTATTTGGGTTGGATCCAAATATAGACATGGACTTAGTCAGCAAGTTGGACTTGCAGTGAATAATATAGGCCTTTTAGTGAATGGGCCACAAGTGAGTGGAGCCCACTTTCACTCCCTATATAAGTTGGGGCGCAGGTGCTTAGAGCACAAGGTTAGGTCACTCCATGTGTTGGAAACCCTAGCCCCAGTCCATCCTGTCGCCGCCGTACTGGACCTAGCAGTCCAACACCGGCGCTCCTCTTCGTACGCGTGGATTCTGGCGGAGGTGTTGTACGTTCAGCACTTCGACGATCGTGGAACCGGAACGGATTGTGAGGACTGCACTGCATCAAGTGACGTGCTTCATCGATTCTGCAACTGCGCATCTAGTGGTAATCCTCGTGGCCTTCTACCTGAGCTGGATCTTGGGACCATCACATAGGGAAAAAGTTTTGTTTCCCTCTGCGTGACCCAACAGGTAGGACATCTTATACTAGGTGGCGGGGTTACCCACCTTTAGTACGCTGATGACACGATGATCATGATTAAAGGATCGTACCTCGGCATTTTGAACCTCAAGTTCCTCCTTCTCTGCTTCCACGAGATGTCGGGCTTTAGGATTAACTTCGACAAGAGAAAGGTCATAGCCTTAGTGAAAGAACATTTCATGTTTTCCTGTGTTTTGCGTGTTAGATAACAATACTGTGGAGATTATTCATGTGCGCTAAGTGTGCATGAAGCTTTGAGGGGGGCGGATTATCCGCCCCACCAAGGGCCGGATAATCCGGCCTGCCTCATTGCTCAAAGGATGCCAAGGCGCGTCGCTCAGAGTCTGGTCGGATTTTCTCCCGGAAAATCCAAACAGGGGCGTTTTTCTTCCCCGGGCCAGATAATCCGGCTGTCGCATGGGCCGGATAATCTGGCCCCCAGATTTTGAGCAAAGCAAGCCAAGGCGCGTTGCTCGGAGTCCGGTCGGATTTTCTCCCGAAATATCCGAACTGGGGCGGTTTTTTCCTCCCCAGGCCGGATAATCCGGCCCTCACATGGGGCCAGATAATCTGACCCCCAGAAGATAATCAAGTGCAAGCTCTGTGCGACACTCAGAGAGGGGGCGGACTATCTGTCGGATATTCCGAGTCTGGGGCGGAGTTTTCCCCAGGCCGGATAATCCGGACCCCAAAGTCTCCAACAGCTGGTTTTGGAAGGGGGTATAAATACCCCTTCTTCCCCAACGTTCAGAACTCTTCATTCATTTTTAAATTGTTCAGACCCCTTGCAAGAGCTCCTATTCTAGATCTCCCACTTCAACCACCTGAAGGCTTTGATGTTTTGGGGAATTGAAGGAGGAGAGGATCATCATCGTCATCACGAATCAAGCGCATCAACTCCTCTTCATTCATTTGGAGAAATCCCTGATCTAGTATTCTTGTCAATATCTAGATCTTGTTCATTGTATTTGATAACATTGTTCTTGTGGCAGCTTGTTGTCATTTTGGGAGCCTCCAAGTTGATTGTGGAGTTGTGCCCCGCTAGTTGTGTAAAGGCGCCGGTACCCTCCTCGAAGGGTCCCTATAGTGGAAAGGTGGATCAGACCTTTGGTGGCGGGATCCATCGGAGAACAGGGTGAGGCCTATTGTGGTGTGGTGGTCTTAGTACCGCCCACCCCTCCAACACAGACGTACTTCCCTTAACAAGAAGGAACTGCGGTCAAACAAATCCTGTGTCTCCACGTGCTTCACTATGGTTTACCCGTTCCTCTTCCACTCGCTCTTTACTCGCTAGTAGATAGGTTTGCATATAGGGAAATTCCACCTAATAGTTTATCTAGAGAATTTACCCTTTGTGCTAAGCCTAAAATTGAAAAAGCATTAAAATTCGAAGTAGCACCTATTCACCCCCCCCCCCTCTAGGTGCCCATGCGATCCATTTCAATTGGTATCAGAGCCCCAACTCTTAATTCGGGCTTAACCGCCTAAGAGTAGTATAGGTACCAAGGGTGATGGGAATGAGGCTGTGGATAAGGTCACAATGGATGACCTCAAGACATTGGAAACAACCTTGTTGAAATCCTTTGAGGCCAAGATGGAGGAGATGAATCAAATGATTTCTCGCCTCACATCATCCATAGCCCCATCTCCATCCTCCTCTGAGGCAGCCACACCATCATCTAAGGAAAAGGCTAACACCGGATCCAAGGATGATGATGTGGAAGGTGAAAAACTTAATGGTTCCACCTCCAAGAAGGGAAGTGGTAAGGAGGAATATAGTGAGGTTCGTCACGTATATTCCCCCCAACCCACCTATCCCTCATCCTCATATAAACAATAGGGGTGATCCACCCAAGCTCACTGCATCCTCTTTCAATCAATGGCAATTCTTAATGAAGTCTCATGTTTGTAGATCCTCTATTGAACTTTGGAGCATTATTGAAGAGGGTCTTCATATTGGAGATCAAACCAACCTGACAAGAAGACAAGTGATACATTGCAAATGTATCTATAATTTTTGATGTTCCATGCTTAGTTTTATCCACTTTCTTGTGTTTTGTTCCAACTTTGGAGTACTTTTATTATGATTTCTTGGACTAACCTATTAACAAGATCCATAGTGCCAGCTGCCTGTTTTCTGTTGTTTTTGGTTCCAGGAAAGTCAGAAAATGAATATTCTCGGAATTGGACGGGACAAAAGCCAAAGTGCCTATTTTTCTGGAAGGGATCAAGTGCCAGAATACGAGACGGAGAGGGTCCAGGGGCCGGCCACACCACCTGGCCGCGCGGCCAGGCCTGGCCCGTGCCAGGGGGTGGTCTGGCCGACCCCAGCAACCCCTCGGCCTCTCCTTCCGCCTATAAGTTGCCCTCGGGACGAAAACCCTAGGTACCCGATCAAAAATCCACAAAAGAGTCTGTAGCCGCCGTCATCTCCATCCCTAGATCGGGAGGGATCTGAAGCTCTTCCCGGCACCCTGCCAAAGAGGGGAATTCACCCTGGAGGCCTTCTTCATCACCATGCAAGCCTCCGGGGTGATGCGTGAGTAGTTCATCCTTGGACTACGGATCCATGTAGTAGCTAGATGGCTGGTTTCTCCTCCTTTGTGCTTTCATGTTTAGATCTTGTGATCTCCGTTCATGATCAAGATCATCTATTTGTAATTCATACATGTTGTGTTTGCGGGGATCCGATGGATATTGAGATGCTATTTCAGATTGATTATTGATTCTATCATGTATTTGTTATTTGAGATCTTGCATGCTTTCCGTTGTTAGTAGCTATCTTGGCCAAGTAGATGCTAGCAACTCCAAGAGTTAGTATTTATGCTCGATAGTGGGTTCATGCCTCTGGTAATCTGGGGAAGTGATAGAAATCTCTAAGGTACTAGATGTGTTGTTGCTACTAGGGAGAAAACAACGATCTTTTGTTCATAGAACAATTGTATTGTTTACTTTACACGCAGTTCGTAAAGCAATAATCTGTTGCTTGCAACTTAATACTGGAGGGGGTTCGGATGATAACCTGAAGGTGGATTATTAGTCATAGATGCAATTGGATGGCGGTCTATGTATTATGTTGTAATGCCCAATCAAGTCTCAAAGGAGTCAAGATGATTAGTATATGCATGTATTGCTTTCTCGGTGTTTGTCAATTGCCCCGATGTAATTTGTTCACCCAGCATGTTATCTATCTAAGGAGAGCCACCTCTAGTGAACTATGGATCCCGGTCCTTTTCTTTACATACAATCTATAATCTTTTACTGCTTTGTGTTTACTTTCTGCAAACTTTTACTTCTTTTCATTCGATACATTTAATCCTTTGTTTTCCACAAAACACGGTGAGATTGACAACCTCATCGCAAGTTGGGGACAAAGTTCTGTGGTTATGTTGTGCGGGTCTCCACGTTGCTACTAGCACCGGTAGTGCGCCCTGCCAAAGCTCAGCTAGTAACACCTTTGAGGTGTTTCCTTGCTCCTACTGGTTCGATTAAACCTTGGTTTCATAACTGAGGGAAACTTGCTGCTGTGCTCATCATACCTTCCTCTTGGGGTTCCCAACGAGCTCTACATCAACACCACGCACCAAGCACTTTTCTGGGCGCCGTGTATTGAGCCATCAAGAAGTTGTGGACAGCCAATTGAATGCCACTGCTCTCCACATGATACAGCTCGGTGTGGGTCCCAAGGACATGCCCCACATTGAACATCTCAACACGGCTAAAGAAGCTTGGGATGCCCTCACTGATCTCTTTGTTGGGAATGAAAGCATGAGAAGGAATAGGTATGATGCCCTTAGTAATGAAGCTGAGGGATTCTACATGTTGGATGGTGAAAACCATGAAGACATGTATAGAAGACTCAAGGGCATCGCAACAACATTTAGAAAGCATGGAGCCACTCACATTGATGATGCATGGATAAAAAGGAAATATGTGAGTCCCTTAATGCCTTTCGAGCCAACGGACTTGAAGAACCTGCAAGGTAGACATAACTACCATCAAATGACATCCAATGAGGTCATGCAAGAAATGGTGTCATTCAAAGTGGCGGCAAAGATTGCTGAAGATGCCCGTGCTCAGGCCATTGGAATGCAAAAGGGTGTCAATGTTGCTCTAAAAGCCAATGTTGTTGAGCAAGAGGAGGATGAAAGAGCATTTGATGGGGCCTCCATGGACTGCCCTGATGAAGTCAAACGTGCTCATGGTGAGTACATGGCATTTTATGCAAGGAACTTTTGGAAGGATCCTGCCAAGGCCAAGTCGGAACTTGAGCGCAAGAATGGGTCAAGTGGAAGAAGAGAAAGTGGCCCAAAACTGAGAACTTGCTACAACTGTGGAGATAGGATGCACTTTGTAGCCGAGTGTCCGTATCAAAATAGAGAAGACAATGGTGGCAGGCTCATTCTTAAAGAAAAATCCAAAGCACCTAAGAAGAAGCCATTTATTAAGAAGAATGGCCCCTACAAGAAGCAACCCAAGATCGTCTTAGTGGCACAAGAAGAATACTCCTCTGCAAGTGAAGATGAAGAGGATGAAGATAGTTCTCGCGAGGTGGCTGCTATAGCCACCACATCGACTCAATCATCTCTCTTCGACTCGCCAAACGAGAACGTCATCAACAACAATGCTACTTGCCTAATGGCAAGAGGGTCCGAGGTATCAAGTTCTAGCTCTTCATTTCCTAAGACTAACATAATTTTGGATATGGATGATCATGATAGTCTTAAAATGAAAGAAGAAGTTATTACTTTGGACACCTTTTTTACTAACCTGCAAGGTGAGCACAAACTCCATTTTTATGCTCTTATGAGTCAACTTGCTCAAGCCGAAGATCTTCTTGAAGAAAAGGGCAGAATTGAAAGAGAAGATGCCTTGGAGATAGCTTCTTTGAAGAATGCCTTGGAAGAAGAAGAGGAAGCTCGAGTATCTTTGGAAGAGAGACTCGAATTCATTGAGGAGTCACATGAAGAAGCTGTGGCTCAGCTCATCAAAGAACATGACCATGCTCTTGCCAAGGTAAAGAAACTAAATAAAGAAAAGATTGAATTTGGGGCTATTCATGCTAGACTCTTGGAGAAGTTTGATAATCTTGAAAGTGTCACAAGGCATTGAAGAGTTATCATTCTACTTTAAATGAGTCTCATGACCAGCTCCAAACACAATTGGAGCGGTATGATGTGCCAAGTACCTCCACATCATATTATGGAAAAGAAGATCTTGCAATAGGTTCTTAGCACAAAGGTAAAGAGGTTATTGATGAGATACTGAGCAAGCAAAGGACAAACAATAGAAAAGAAGGTATTGGTTACATTCTCAAGACAAAGAGCAAGAAAAACAAGAAGAATAAGAAAAGCAAGACTGCTCAACCAAAGACTAGCAACATTACCAATGACAAGTCTAATTATAATGGTTTTGCAGGGGCTAACAATCCTAACTTTGAATTATATTGCGACTATTATGGTGATGTTTATGCTAGTTATGTAGGCTCTTATGATTGTTACATCCCTTGGTCTATTTGGGTCCCCAAGACCCTTTTCACTAACATGAGAGGACCCATTGAAAAATGGGTACCTAAAACCAAGAAGTAACTTTCTTGCAGGGCTATGCTTCTGGTGGTTCTAAATGGGTACTCGATAGCGGATGCACGAGTCATATGACCGGAAGCAAGGAGATCATCACGGAGATGCGACCAAATCATGATCATATAACCGTCTCCTATGGTGACAAGTCAAAATCTAAGGTATTGGGTCTCGGCAAAGTTGTGGTGGCTCACGATATCTCTCTCGTGAACGTCATGCTTGTTGAGACCCTCGGGTACAACTTACTTTCAGTTCGCGCCCTTGGTAAGATGGGCTTTGCAGTTTATATTGATGCTGATTTGGTGGTACTCTTGTGGAGCAAGTCTCTAAAAGTCGCTTCCATGGGATATGTCAAAAATGACCTGTACGTGGTGGACTTTTCGGGGAAAACCA
Organism: Avena sativa; assembly: GCA_916181665.1. NCBI lineage: Eukaryota > Viridiplantae > Streptophyta > Magnoliopsida > Poales > Poaceae > Avena > Avena sativa. The sequence continues at coordinate 695,893,538 of OV702289.1, forward strand.
CTATAGGCCCGATGTGTCTTTTCGGAAAGGCTGACGCGGGTTGGCTATGGCATCGCCGACTATCCCACGTCAATATGAGAACTTTGCAAAGTCTCCACAAGCGTGGCCACATCCTTGGACTAAAAGAAAGTGTCTCCTTTGCCAAAGATCGTGTTTGCAGGGCATGCGTTGAAGGGAAAATGCATGACTCTCCTTATCGAAGGAAGACTATTATCTCGTCAAAAAGGATCTTAGATCTCCTTCATGTGGACCTCTTCGGACCTCCATCTCATGCAAGCCTCGGTGGGAAGAAGTATTGCCTAGTGATTGTTGATGATTACTCAAGATACACTTGGGTTTATTTCTTCAAGTTGAAGAGTGAAACTCAACAAACGGTCATCGACTTCGCCAACGAGGTTCAACATCAACACAACATCCCTATACTGGCTATAAGAAGTGATAACGGCTCTGAGTTCAAGAACTACACCTTAAATGAGTTCCTAAGTGAAGAGGGGATAAGACATCAATATTCCGCTGCGTACACCCCTCAACAAAATGGTGTAGCCAAGAGGAAGGATCGGACTCTAATGGATATGGCAAGATCAATGCTAGCCGAATTCAAGTCTCCATATAACTTCTGGGCTGAAGCAATCTCTACCACTTGTCACTCATCCAACCAGTTATACCTCCGTAAGATCTTGGACAAGACTCCGTATGAAATACTTATCGGTAACAAGCCAAACATCTCATACTTTCGGGTATTCGGGTGTAAGTGTTTCTTTCTCATCAAGGGAGTTCGTTTATGTAAGTTTGAATCTAAGGCTCTAGAAGGTATTTTTGTTGGTTATGGTGCCGAATTTCACACTTATAGAGTCTACAATAAGCTCTCCGGAACTGTTGTAGAATCTTGTAGTGTGGTGTTCGAGGAAAATGATGGTTCCCATGCGGAGCAAGTTGGTGTTTGTGATGCGGATGTTGAAATACCCCAAGATGCCATAAGAAGAATGGGCGTGGGATTTTTTCGCCCCATTGAGGAACCCCTTGTGGCGGATCGGGAAGGACAATGCTCTACTCATGAAGAGCCCTCATCTACAGACACTCAACATGTTCCCACCACGGGAGCAACTTCTGCACCATCTCCATCAACTGCTGAAGGTCAAGATGTTCCAGAAAGCTCCAGGCCAGATTATCCGGTGGACACCGGATTATGGCCACCCCGCTCCTGATGACCATATTGCTCCTGGTGCCAAAGATATCGATGCAAGCTCCAGGCCAGATTTTACGGCCCGCCCTGGATTATCCGGCCCCTCGCCAGTTCAAGCAAGCCCCAGGCATCCTGATGAAGCTGCTACAAGTACTCCCAGGCTGGATTATCCGGCCTCTCCATCGGCCGGATTATCCGGCCCTGACTCACCTGTTGTTCAGCAGTCTCCTAATATGGCTACTGACTCATCTCAAGGGCACGCTTCATCACCACCTACTACTGTTATCCTAGTTTCTAATCAAGGTCGAGCAAATGATTCCAATGAAGATTCAAGTGATGAAACTACTCCACCAAGAGACAACAAACTTATTGAACTTCGTCGCAAGGCTCGAGCTGATCGGAACCTTGAGTTAAGGGGTCACACCCTCGACAAGGTTGTTGGTGATCTTCGACGAAGGGTTTCTACAAGAAGGGAATTGGCCAGTTTTGGTGAGCATCAAGCTCACATCTCAATGGTGGAACCCAAGAAGGTCTTTGAAGCTCTTGAAGATCCAGACTGGGTTGTTGCTATGCATGAAGAATTGAATAATTTCGAGCGCAACAAAGTCTGGAAACTCGTGGACAAACCCAAAGATTGCCGCAATGTTATCGGCACCAAATGGATATTTAAAAACAAGCAAGATGAGAATGGCATTGTTGTGAGTAACAAGGCAAGACTTGTGGCACAAGGTTACTCTCAAGTTGAGGGCATTGACTTTGGCGAGACCTATGCTCCAGTGGCTCGCCTTGACTCCATCCGAGTTGGTATATGTAAAGCAACCCCCGGGCTTTGAGGATCCTAACTTCCCGAACCATGTCTAGAAACTCGATAAGGCACTCTATGGCCTTAAACAAGCCCCACGTGCGTGGTATGAGCACCTTAAAGAGCTTGTGCTAGACCGTGGCTTCGAAGTTGGGCAAATCGATCCCACTCTTTTTACTAAGAAGGTTAAGGGGGAGCTCTTCGTATGCCAACTATATGTAGACGATATCATCTTTGGTTCTACTAATAAAGCTTTTAATGATGAATTCTCAAAGCTTATGACTGACAGGTTTGAGATGTCTATGATGGGGGAATTACGGTTCTTTCTTGGATTCGAGATCAAGCAACTTAGAGAAGGAACCTTTATCAATCAAGAAAAATACATCCAAGACATGCTCAAGAGATTCAAGATGACGGATCTTAATGGTGTCACCACTCTGATGCAAATAAAATGTCATCTTGAACTTAACCCACATGGTAAAGATGTGGACCAAAAGGCATACCGATCCATGATCGGCTCTCTTCTTCACCTCTGCGCATCTAGACCCGATATTGTGTTGAGTGTGGGGGTGTGTACAAGGTATCAAGCAGCTCCTAAAGAAAGTCACTTAGTGGCGGTCAAGAGAATCTTTCGATATTTGGTTCATTCCCCTAACTTTGGTCTATGGTATCCCAAGGGCTCCAATTTCTCTCTATGTGGTTATACTGATTCAGATTGGGCTAGTGATAAGGATGATCAGAAATCCACTTCTGGAGCTTGTCAATTCTTGGGAAGATCTCTTGTGTGTTGGTCATCTAAAATGCAGAATTGTATATCTCTCTCCACCGCCGAAGCTGAATATGTTGCTGCTGCTAGTGCTTGCACTCAGTTATTGTGGATGAGGCAAACTTTAAAGGAATACGGTGTCAATTGTGACAAAGTGCCTCTTTTATGTGATAGTAAAAGTGCAATCAAAATTGCGTACAATCCGGTACAGCACACAAGGACAAAGCATATTGAGATTCGGAATCATTTTATTCGAGACCATGTTGCTCGAGGCGATATTGATCTATCTTTTGTGAGCACGAAGAACCAACTTGCGGACATTTTTAAGAAGCCACTTGATGAAGCAAGATTCTGCTACTTGAGGAATGAGCTAAATATCATTGATTCCAGGAGTTTATCTTGATTACCCATGCACTCACTCGTACATCTCAGTCTTATTTGGTCTAGGTGTGGGCATGGATATAGGGGGAGTGTGGTCCTAATTCATTGGGTAACCCTTCCCCCATAATGCCAAAAGCAAGATAAATCATTTCTCTTAATATCATTTTGTGATATGTGAGCTTATTGATGAGTATTGGTCGTGAACCCAAGATATATCTTCGCGGTGTCACACCATACACTCCAACAAGGTGGCTTCGGCCACCGCCCTCTCCCTTGAGGAGAATTGGTTTTTTTGGATCTTTTTGGTTGTTTTTGCTCTCTCGTGTTCTTATGGGAATCACACTCAATCTTGGCTCTTATTTGATTTGGATATTGCAATTTTGAGTGTCTAGTACCATCTCAATTTGGTTCTCTTAATACTAAGACTTTCTCTACCCCTAAGCCATATATTCTTGCACACAAGTCCCTTGTACACCTTGTGGGGGTGTTGTTTGGGGCCGCGCGGGCCTGAATCTGTGTTCAACAGAAATTCAGAGTGGAAGCCGGATAATCCGGCCCAAGTGTAGACCGGATAATCCGGGCCAAGTGAGGACTACGAGTGATCCCTTGGGGCGCTAGCATCGCTCTTCTTCCTTTTTGGTGTCTCGATGCCAAAGTGGGAGAAGTAGTTCTATTAGGATATTCGAGGATTTGCATGGGTCGGGCATAAGCACTTGCATTTTTCTATTCGTCGTTTTCTCTCTTATGCCCATTTAGCGTTGAACTTTAAATTTGTGATTTGTGGTTTGTTTGAGACTCTATGTTAGTGGTTGTCTGGATTTATCTCATGGATTATGCTTATGGATTCATCTATTCATATCCTATTATGCTGGAAATCTTTATCAAGGAGGGCGCTTATATTGGTTATCACGTTGATAATTGAGGCTATTTCAAGGATGCCTCTCTTCTACCTCGGTGGTATGATTATATTGCTCATATGTCTATGGAATAGATTCACCTATTTGTGTGCATTTCTATTCAAATGCAAATTTCTAATATGCACACATTGAGGGGGAGTCCCTTCCATGTTTATTGCTGGTTGTCTTGTGATCCTTTCCTGCAAATCCTAGTATTGTCATCTAACACCAAAAAGGGGGAGATTGAAAGAACATTTCATGTTTTCCTGTGTTTTGTGTGTTAGATAACAATTCTGTGGAGATTATTCATGTGCGCTAAGTATGCAGGAAGCTTTGAGGGGGGCCGGATTATCCGCCCCACCAAGGGCCGGATAATCCGGCCTACCTCATTGCTCAAAGGATGCCAAGGCGCGTCGCTTGGAGTCTGGTCGGATTTTCTCCCAAAAAATCCGAACTGGGGCGGGTTTTCTTCCCCAGGCCGGATAATTGTCGCATGGGCCGGATAATCTGGCCCCCAGATTTTGAGCAAAGCAAGCCAAGGCGCGTCGCTCGGAGTCGGGTCGGATTTTCTCCCAGAAAATCTGAACTGGGGTGGTTTTTTCCTCCCCAGGCCGGATAATCCGGCCCTCACATGGGGCCGGATAATCCGGCCCCCAGAAGATGATCAAGTGCAAGCTCTGCACGACACTCAGAGAGGGGGCAGACTATCTGCCGGATATTCCGAGTCTGGGGCGGAGTTTTCCCTAGGCCGGATAATTCGGCCCTCACTTGGGCCGGATAATCCGGCCCCCAAAGTCTCCAACGGCTGGTTTTGGAAGGGGGTATAAATACCCCTTCTTCCCCAACATTCAGAACTCTTGATTCATTCGAAATTGTTCAGACCCCTTGCAAGGGCTCCCATTCTAGATCTCCCACTTCAACCACCTGAAGGCTTTGATCTTTGGGGGAATTGAAGGAGGAGAGGATCATCATCGTCATCATGAATCAAGTGCATCAAATCCTCTCCATTCATTTGGAGAAATCCCTGATCTAGTATTCTTGTCAATATCTAGATCTTGTTTGTTGTATTTGATAACATTGTTCTCGCGGCAGCTTGTTGTCATTTTGGGAGCCTCCAAGTTGATTGTGGAGTTGTGCCCTGCTAGTTGTGTAAAGGCGCCGGTACCCGCCTCGAAGGGTCCCTATAGTGGAAAGGTGGATCAGGCCTTTGGTGGCGGGATCCATCGGAGAACAGGGTGAGGCCTATTGTGGCGTGGTGGTCTTAGTACCGCCCACCCCTCCAACACATACGTGCTTCCCTTAACAAGGAAGGAACTGCGGTCAAACAAATCATGTGTCTCCGCGTGCTTCACTACGGTTTACCCGTTCCTCTTCCACTCGCTCTTTACTCGCTAGTAGATAGGTTTGCATATAGGGAAATTCCACCTAATAGTTTATCTAGAGAATTTACCCTTTGTGCTAAGCCTAAAATTGAAAAAGCATTAAAATTTGAAGTAGCACCTATTCACCCCCCCCCTCTAGGTGCCCATATGATCCATTTCACTTAGGGTTCTCACCTGTGGACTAGCAGAGGATAGCTGACAATCTCAATTGTCGGCTAACCTCTTTCCCCATCACCTACCTGGGGATGCCGGTCCGGGACTCCAGGATCCTCATCCGAGACCTGGATCCCCTAGTTGGCGGAGTGCGGGCAAAGTCTGAACCCTAGTGCGGCAAGTTCGCATCTAAAGGCAGTAAGACGGTCCTTATCGACTCATGTCTGTCCAGCCTTCCGATGTACAATATGGGGTTGTACCTCCTACCAGAAGGGGTACACGGGTCCTTCGACAAGGAGTTATCCCGCTTTTTCTAGCAGGATCCCCACGGTCGGCAGAAATACCACATGGTAAAATGGGCAGATCTTTGCACCCCCAAGGAGTTAGAGGGTATTGGCATTTTGGCGTCACTACAATTCAACGTTGCTCTGATGCTCCGATGGGTTTGGCGCATCCTGAGAGGGGAGGGAGGTCTTTGGCTTCGCCTCATCGAAGCTAAATACCTCCGGGGACGTCCTCTCCTGGCATGTGACCGCTGAGAAGGTTCCCTATTTTGGCAGTCCATACAGGGGATCAAATCGGAGATTCGGCGAGGGGTGTCCTTCACCATTGGCAATGGTGAAGGGACTCTCTTCTGGCTGGACCCTTGGCTTGACGAACGCCCCCTTAGCCTGACTTACCAACACATCTTCGCGATCTTCTCAGACCCACCGATCTCAGTGGCGGTCGTGGCCTAGAGTGGGGCCTGGCTCGTTACGTTCAGGAGGACCTTTGGCCCAGTGGAAACATGCGAGTGGCAGACCATGCGCTCTAGTTTACCGGTGTCCCTCCCAGGTGGGGAGACTCGGTATCATGGAGCTTGACCCCATCAAGGGTCTTCTCTGTTAGCTCGGCGTATAGGGCCCTTTTTAGTGGGCTCGTAATGCCTTGGACCAAGCACCTATGGAAAGCACCTCTACCGCTCAAGACGAAGATTTTTGTGTGGCAACTGCTTGCCTTCTGGTGTAGAGGTGCCACTACGACAGGGGCCAGGGGATGGGCTATGTCCACTATGTTTGATCCCGGAAATGGGATCGCACATAATGTCCAACTGTCATGTGGCCCGGTTTCTATGGAACTTTATCCGAGAAGCCTTGGGCCCTGACTGGGACGCCCAGGATCTTGGACAGTTCCTAGAGACTCGCACGAATGAACAGGGCAAGGAGGTCGCCTCTTTTGGCTCGTTTTTGCGGCGTTGTCCTGGACTCTGTGGACTATACGTAATAAGATGGTGATAGAAAAAGTTTTCCTCCGTCGCGCCACTGATTCGATCTTCAAACTACTCGCTTTTTTGCAGTAGTGGTATCCGCTTTGTAGACGCCGGGACAAGGAGAAGCTAGACGGCATACTACGGCACTTGCTTGAGGAGGCGCGACGCATCTCTACCCCCCTCCTGATTTCGTGCTGACCGGCACATGGGATCCCCGCTACCGGCCGTCTGCTTGCTCTACGTCTTAGCTCCTTCTTGGGGTGTTTGTGTTGTCCCCCTAGCTTATGTTCTGAACCTGTACTAGTTGCATCGTTGTATGGATTGTTGTATGGATGTTTGCTTTATTTATAAAGCTGGGTGAATGCCTATTTCGTCTATAAGTTTTATTTGTTGAAATGAAATCGGGAGCAGTATGGAGGAGGTGCATAGAGGTTTGGAGACACAATATATGGTGGTAGTCCTTTTTTGAGAGAATACGACCCTTTATTGATTACTTGAAATCATTACACAAAGTCTGCCGGATGCAATCCGGAGTAAAATCTCTAAAAATAGAGGAACAAAAGCTCTCTGTAGAGCGAGCTAAAATATGAGCCGACTCATTACAATGACGACGAACATGCGAGAAGGAAATCACATCGAAGCTGTGAGCCAAAAGTTTGATATCCTGGACCACAACTCCCACATTACTCCAATCCTGTCAGACACCAGCTGACGGCTCGGATGTGAGGATACCGCTTCACGGACATCCAACGGCTCCTGTTCATCGTCTTGTCGCCGTTAGACTAGCGTTACTTTCCAGCTGTACCTTATCATCGTTTAGCTATAAGACCCAGGGCTTGTCTGGGAGAAATACCATCTCTAGAATTATTATTAGGGTTTACATCCCGCCGCCACTGTTCGTGGGCTGGCTGATGAGGCACCTCTGTAATCGAATCCCCTTTCTTCTCATGAAATAGACCACTAAACTGAGGTGCTGCATACTGTGTTCCTGAATCTGTTCTTCCCCAATTAGAATTCCAGTTTAGGCATATCAATTGGTATCAGGGACCTATAGATTCTTGGCAATTGCGGAGGCGTTTTGGATTTGGCAGCGCTACAGGGTTGGGTTCTCTCGTAAAATCCCCTGTTTTCGCTCCGGATTCCGGCGGCGGTGTGCGGCTGTCGGGGGCGGCTTGGTGGCGGAGGCACTGTTCGGCTGCAGATTCGGGGAATTGTGGAGTGGTTGCTAGAGAACAATTCTTGGGTCGTAAAATCCCACCTCCCACCCAAATCCGTGCGGCAATCGGGGGCGCGGAGGCGAAGGTGTAGTGAGGCGACGGCAGGATCAAGCAAAAGAGTCAGGTAGTAAGCTCTGCTTGCATAAATCCCTCTCTTTTCCACTTGATCGGCAGTCTGTGAGGTTTTCTTGCGCCCAGTAAGAGTGTAAAATCCCTCACGACCATCATGGCTCAAGAAGCGGCATCCGTGGACTCTGACCGACTGAACCTTCAGTCCCTGCAATTAGATGTGTAACTGTTACAACGTTCCAGGGAGGAGGATAGACAAGAATTCCTGGACTTCAGCAACTCGGTGAAAACTAACTTCATCAGCATTCAAACAAATTTCAATAACATCGAGAAGCACTTCGAAAGGTTACTCACAGCCAACAAGGCAGATGCACCAGAGTTTCCACAGATGGGTACTGGCAGTCACACTCCAGAAACACCTCCAAATCAGGGAGGCTTCTCTACGAATTCAGTCAGGCAACCGCAGCATGCTAAAGTGATAGGGACAAGTACCTTTCATGACATTCACGGTAGGGAGCTACACATGGATGGCACCCTGAAGGTTCCTTACAAGCACCCAAACTATGGCAAAGTAACAACAATCCTGCCTGACCAGACTGGGAAACAACTGGACCAAGAAAAAAGGCTTGAAGAAAGAGAACATGAGGAAGAACCAAATAGAATGGTGCACGACACAAGTAGGCTCAAATCTCCAACTCAGCACATGATGGACCAAAGGAGAGGTGTTCCTACAGTTAAACCTGCGAAAATGAATATCCCAGAATTTGGTGGCATAGACGCTGACTCTTGGATTCAAACAATTGAGATGTACTTTGACTCAGCAAGAACACCATTGGAACAAAGAACTGAAATTGATGTCACCTATCTCAAGGATGATGCAATGCAGTGGTGGAGAGGTACACATTATAGTGCACATAACCTTCCTTGGCATAGATTTTGCAGATATCTGGGAGACAGATTTGCTGTTACATCCATATGTGATAATGTGAGAGATTTTCACTCCCTCACACAGACCTCTACAGTTGCTACTTATATACAAAAGTTTGAAGCTGCTATGAACCTCATGAGAAGAGATAACCCTGGTCTACCTGAAAATTACTATGTTAACAACTTCATCTCAGGATTGAATGACTACATCCAAGCACATTTGCAATGCCACAAGCCAGATGATATGCAACAGGCAATGTGGATGGCAAGAAGAATGGAACAGGCCACTCCACAGAGGAAAAGTTACACCAGTCAACATTTCCCTGTAAAAAGATAGGTGCACTTTGAGGCAAAACCAGCAAACACTGCTCCTGCTACTATCATTCAGGAAGCAACAGCCAAGAATTTGTGCTACAAATGTAGAGACCCTTGGTTCCCTGGCCATAAGAAAGTATGCAAAATGGCCAACAAAAATCAAATACAAGCATTACAAGCAACTCAACCTGCAACTGAAGAGATAATCTATATTGCAGAGGAATCAGATAGTGAAGAAGACAATGAGAATCCAAAGCAGGCATTACAGCTGTCAATGCATGCCCTTAATGGCCTGAAATCCACTACACATGCTTTCACTCGGTCCTTGTTGATTGGAGATCAAGTAGCTACTGCATTAGTCGATACTGGAAGTACAACAACCTTCATGACACCACATTTTGCTGACAGAGCTCATTGTTCCTTGATGCCAACAGCAAAAATGAAGGTGACAGTGGCCAATGGGGAAACCTTGTGGACTGACTTCACATGTTTCAACTGTGAGTACACCATCCAGGGCATACATTTTATCTCTGATTTCAGAATCCTGAAGTTGAATGGCTATGATGCTATACTGGGAGCTGATTGGATATACAACCAAAGCCCAGTAACACTGCATTATAAGAAAATGACACTCAAAGCAACAACTGCTACACAAGCAGTAGTCACATTCTTTGATGAAAGCTTGCCATCTTCGGCTACTATCAAGGAAAGTTTCAAACTTGACAAACTACTAGCCAGTGCAATCTGTGGAGCTGTTCTCTTAGTCAAGATCACAGTACCTAACACTACAGCAGCACAACAATGCCCAGCTATTATCCAAGACCCGTTAACTGAATTTGCCAGTATTTTTAGAGAACCCACTAAACTTCCTCCAAAGAGAGAATGTGACCATTCCATCCCACTCATACCTGAGGCAAAGATAGTGAATCAGCGGCCTTATAAACTGCCACATCATCAAAAAAATGCCTTAGAGCATATAGTGAAGGATCTATTACAAAGAGGAATGATCAGGGACAGTTCCAGCCCCTACTCTTCACCTGTCATCTTAGTCAAGAAGAAGGACCATACTTGGAGGAAATGTACTGACTTCAGGAAATTAAACATCCAAATAGTCAAGAACAAGTATACCATTCCAATCATAGAGGATCTCTTGGATGAGCTACAAGGAGCAACAATATTATCCAAAATTGACCTCAGGAGTGGCTATCATCAAATAAGGATGAAAGAAGAGGACATCAGCAAAACTGCATTTACCACTCACCAGGGCCATTATGAATATGTAGTAATGCCTTTTGGGCTTACTAATGCTCCTGCTACCTTCCAGCAATTAATGAACTCTGTGCTAGCACCCATCCTCAGAAAATTTGCACTAGTCTTTTTTTATGACATCTTGATATACAGCAAATCCATGCAAGAACATCTGGGTCACCTTAGAACAGTGTTTCAACTACTGCAACAACAACACTTATTTGCCAAACTGCAGAAGTGTACATTTGCAACAAAACAAGTAGAATACTTGGGTCATGTCATCAATGCAAAAGGAGTAGCTACTGACCCTCAGAAAATTGAAGCAATCTTGCAATGGCCACAACCTGCTAATGTAACACAATTGAGGGGTTTCCTGGGATTAACTGGGTATTATAGAAGATTCATCAAACATTATGGCATAATTTGCAAGCCACTGTTTGAAGCTCTGAAGAAGGACAAATTCACTTGGGGTGAAGATCAAGAACAAGCATTCAACCTGCTTAAGCAGACAATGACCAGCCCTCATGTACTAGCTTTGCCAAATTTCACTCTACCATTCACATTAGAGTCTGATGCCTGTGAGTATGGTATTGGAGCAGTCCTAATGCAGCAAGGGAAACCAATCTCATTTATGAGCAAAACCATTGGTCCTAGAGCTGCTGGATTCTCAACTTATGATAAGGAGGCCTTAGCTATTTTAGAGGCTATCAAAAAATGGAAGCATTACTTCTCTGCCTCCTCCATCATCATCAGAACAGACCAGCAAAGTCTAAAATATATTCAGGAACAGAAGTTGACAGATGGTATACAACACAAACTGCTTGTCAGACTTCTTGGCTACAACTATACTAAAGAGTACAAAAAAGGAAAAGACAACAAAGTAGCTGATGCACTCTCCAGGGTGAAACACAAAATCCTGCCAATCTTTACAAGTGCAGCTATTCCAGTATGGGTCACTGAGGTGGTCAAATCTTATGAGGAGGATGCCAAGTGCAAAGAACTAATTCAACAGCTAACTATCTCTCCAGCAGCTGTTCCCAATTTCACCTTCTCCAAGGGAATCCTCAGGCATAAACAGTGAATCTATATTGGCAGTACCACTGACCTTTGACACAAAATTATTGACTCCTTGCACAATTCTGAATTGGGTGGCCATTCTGGAGAAAATGCAACCTATCAACGAATCAAGCTGTTATTTCACTAGCCAGGCATCAAACAACACATCATTGACTTCATAAAGCAATGCCCCACATGCCAACTCAACAAAGGAGAACAATGTAAGTACCCTGGACTGTTGTAGCCACTACCAGTACCTGACTTTGCTTGGACTCATATTAGCATGGATTTTGTGGAAGGCCTCCCTCTATCAGAAAACAAGGATATAATCCTAGTAGTGGTTGATAGATTCACAAAATATGCACACTTCATCTCCTTAAAACACCCCATCAATGTCAAAACAGTGACCAAGGCATTTGGAGAAAACATTTTTAAATTACATGGCTTGCCAACAGTAATTGTCACTGACAGAGACAGAATCTTTACAAGCAAATTATGGCAAGATTTGTTCAAGTCTCTGGGAGTAAAGCTGCATTTCAGCACTTCTTACCATCCTCAAACAGATGGTCAAACTGAGAGAGTAAACCAGTGCTTGGAGAACTATCTCAGAAACATGGCATTCTTACAACCCAAGAAATGGCATCAATGGCTAGCACTAGTAGAATGGTGGTACAACACCTCCTTTCATACATCCTTGAAGATGACTCCATTCCAAGCCTTGTATGGCAGGCCTCCACCACAGCTAGCTGAATTACTTTTACCTATGGATGACACAACCCAAACACTGACACCAAACACAACAACAGAAGATCTTGCAAAGAAGATCAAAGAAAATCTGCAAAAAGCTCAAGATAAATGAAAGCTCGGGCTGACAAGCACAGACAAGAAAGGAAGTTAGAAATTGGGGACATGGTTTATCTGAAACTACAACCATATAGACACACCTCCCTAAGCATCCACAGATGTCTGAAGTTGCATTCCAAATACTATGGGCCATTCAGAGTTTTGGAGAAAGTGGGCAACACATCTTACAAAATTTTGCTTCCTGAAGGATGTCAACTTCATCACACATTCCATGTCAGCCAGCTGAAAAAGCATTTGGGGCCTAAGGCAATTCCTACACCACATTTGCCACTGCTAAACCCAGATGGGACTATACTCATTGCCCCAGAAGCAGTCCTGGAAAGAAAATTGATACCAAGGGTTCAAGGATCCATCTCAATCCCAGTTGTACAATGGCTGATAAAGTGGGAAAATCTGCCAGAAGCAAGCTACATGGGAAGATGCGACATTTATACAGAAGGTCTTCCCAGCCTTTCATCCTTGAGGACAAGTATGCAGTCATTCGGGGGGAGTTGTCAGACACCAGCTGACGGCTCGGATGTGAGGATACCGCTTCGCGGCCATCTAACGGCTCCTGTTCATCGTCTTGTCGCCGTTAGACTAGCGTTACTTTCCAGCTGTACCTTATCATCGTTTAGCTATAAGACCCAGGGCTTGTCTGGGAGAAAGACCATCTCTAGAATTATTATTAGGGTTTACACCCTGCTGCCACTGTTCGTGGGCTGGCTGATGAGGCACCTCTGTAATCGAATCCCCTTTCTTCTCATGAAATAGACCACTAAACTGAGGTGCTGCATACTGTGTTCCTGAATCTGTTCTTCCCCAATTAGAATTCCAGTTTAGGCATATCAAATCCAACGTCGAGGAGTTCACCCGTTGAATCAAAGAGAGGCAGTCCGAAACCACCATGACCCTGCCAAAACCTTCACTACCGCCCAGGGAGACAGCGCAGTGCAAGGACAACGCTTCAGCAAGTTCCGGTGCCGTGACCAACTCGAGTAGCTCGCTGCACGCCAGCAAGCAGTCACCGGTGTGGTTCCTGACCACGACACCTATCCCCATCCGCTGTGAAGGAGAGAATAGAGCTGTATCAACATTAACATAAACCGTACCTTCAGGCGGCGGACTCCAGAGAGGGGCTGGAGGAATGGAATCACGCCTAGCAGAAGAGACAGGTTTGAAGATATGCAGCTCAATCATTTCAGCATAAGCCAGAATTTGTTGTGCGACACAGTGTGGGCTCTTCAAGGATTCACCGTTCTTTACACCCTTTCTTGCAGTCCACAAATGCCAGATCGTCACAGTCAAGAACATGGCCTCAAGGTCAGTTGCATCATATGGTGGTAGTTTGTTACTCCGCAAACCTCCTTTTAGCTTCAAAGGTAAGGCGCTAGTGCAACGACCGCTGTTTTGATGCGTCCCACTCAACTAACTAGCGTTTGAATTGACTTTCACCGCGCCCTATCCAATGAATAAGGAGAAGGTTGGCCTGTGTAGGCGTGCACGTCCAGCTCATCGTTACGCAATTTGCCCCAACATCTCATCAGATGGTGAATTCTCCTACAGTACGGAGTACTTACGGAACTGTCAGTTCGTACGGAAACGTACGCCGGACTGCAGGTCTGCGACGAGGAAGGCGGTCCTTTTTCTTAGGCTCCACGTACGCATGCCAATCGAAACCCAGACCCAACGTGCGGGCTTCAGTGGGTTTTTCTTCTATTTGAACCGTCCAAGGAACTCAATACGGAAGCAGCACGGGTCTTGTATGTGGGGGACAACATGATGTGGGGATAAACATAGTATCATCCAGTTCCAACCGGTGAGCTGGATACGTGTCATGCGTGGGAGGCATATCTAGCTATAGTGTGTAGGGCTACAAGGCTAAGAGCACCTCCACCCGTTCGGCTTTCTCCATGCCGAAATCCGGCGCCAAATAATGCTGGACAGATATAACTTTCGATCTGGGAACGGTCATTTTTCCACTCGCTTTTCCAGACCGAGTTCTCGGGTTTGACCAAATTTTAATCAAACTCGGCAAAATTTGGACGAATATACGCGATTTCATAATATTGGACGAGTTCACACATATTACATCAAATACTACTGGAACTAGCCGATGCCGATGTTGTCGGACGCCGCTCACATTCCGAAGTTACGGTAGAACACCGTGTAGTCAGGGTCCGCCTTGCCGTCGTCGTCGTTGCTCGGCGGCTGCGGGGGGTGTGAGCTGCCCTGGCCGGCATCGCCGCATCACCACGGCTGGGACGAGGGGCTGGCGTCGTCGTCGTTGAGGACGATGAGCGGTGCGCCCTGGTAGGCGCGCTGGCGGCGAGACCTACGGGTGGCCTCGCGCTCGGCCTTCTCCTAGTGGCGCCGAATTCGGTTGGCCTCCTCGTGGTCCCAGTTGACCCGAGACCAGGTGAGGGCGTCCGGCTCCGGCATCGGCGGCACGTCCTGGAGAGAGAACTCCATCGCTATCCTGATGGCGAAGGAGTCCTTGTCGATGGGGACCACCCATTCTGCCGGCTCTGGCTTTGGCTGGCGCATGCGAAGACGGTCGGTCAGCGGTGATGGCGCGCGGGGTTCATTGATGACGATGCCTCGCGACCTCGTCCTCGGCGGCGAGCGCATCGGCGTCTCGGCCTCCCGCTTCACGGGCCACAGTGCCTCGCCAGACGAGCGCGAGGCCGAGGAGGACGAGCGCGAGGCCCAGGTAGCGAAGGCTGAGCCAGACGAACTGCAGCTATCCATCCTCATGGGTAGCCAGTTCACCAAAGGGACCCATCTCGCCCTCGCCGCGGTGAGCGGCGAGTGAGGAAGCCCAGCCTTGGGTGGTTGCCGCCGTGGATATGCTCCAGGACCGCGTTGAGCGTCCTTCCCAGCACACTGCACTAGCGACGGCGCCCCGCCACGTTTTTTTGCTTCGGCGGCATGTCGGGCGGGCCTTCGTGGGCGACGAGCTCCTAGTTCCATTGCTCAGCGAAGAACTGCTCCCAGTAAACTAGGTTACCGGGGTCTTTGGCGAGCTCCAGATCCTCCATCATCACGATGGCAGCCTGGATCTCCTCGACCATCTCGTCGTCCTCACGCACTGGCGGCACCGGCATGCCGTCGGCGCTGAGCTTCCAGTTGGGCGGGTACCGGAAGTCGGGCGGCGTCGTGCAGCATTCGGGCCTCCCACGGCATGAGGGTACGCCGGCCGAAGCCGTTCACCACCGCGGGGTCGCCTAGGTACCTCTCCGCCATTGCTCTCGCCGGAGGTGGAGTTCGTGGGGGAATGGGAGGATCGAGACTGTGTGCTGCGAGCCGGCGAGGGCATCGACTTCTATAGTCGAAATGGGCGGCGAAGGCAGGAAGGGTGTAGCGGCGTGGGCAGGAAAAAGGGAAACGACAGGAAGGAGAGCCGGCGGTGGCGCGCCATTACGGCAACGCATGGCCGAGGCGACGGGCGGTCATTGACCGGTGGTCCGTCGCGGGAGCCAAGACGACGGGATGGGGACGACCCGGCTTCTAGTCGCTGACAGGGCGGGGCCACAAGGAGAGGCGGATCCAGGAATTTGTCGAAGCCTGGGCACGTCACAAAGACAACTAAAAAAATTCTTGACCATCTCAATTTTTTTTGGACAAAATAAACATCATACGTAGCAAATAGTGTTTTCACAATAGTTTTAGTGCGGAAACATAAATACATTAAATTATACTTTCACAACATATTCCAATGTTCACAACGAATGTCCACAAGTTTAGAACACATTCGAATACACATATGTGCAAATAGATATGATAGGACTTAAAAAGAACTCCCAAAAGACTAATAAAACTCCGATGATCGATGGCAAGCATGGAGTCCAAAAGCAAAGACAACAAGATCCACATGACAAAAGAAGAAAGATGGGTTAGTAAATCATATGAAACATGCCTTCAAAATATATTAATCTTGATTCATGAGACAAAGAAATATACCAAGATATTATCAAGGATGTACTATTAGCCCTAGACCTACTAGGTAAATGTTTCCTCCTCTTCTTCATGGCTTGAAACCGTTGAGCAATAACACTACTATCAAGTTGTCTAAATATCTCATGCTCGGTGTAAAAGGCATAAGGATTTTCATCTAAGATCTTTTTTTGCAAGTCAATTAAATTCATCTCACATATTAGAAGCCCCGTCATACCCTTGGCCTCGTATCCTATGGATAGATATTTTGTAACGATCTAGAATGCAAAGAAGAGCCTCCTTTAGTGCCTCCGATGTAGTCTCACGAACATGATATAGAGAAAGAAATCTCTCCACAACCTTGCCTTCGTTATTCACATACGTAAAACAAAACAATTGCAAAAAGGTTACATAAAAGTATGGAGCAATAGTTAGATTTAATAGTAATACAATACTACTAAGTACTAACCTCAACATAACCACCATTTGCTCTTTCACGGATATATCACGTGATTCATCAATAAGAACAGAGCAGTTTTTGTCACCAATTTCTCCCATAATCACCTTGGTGACTTCTTGTGCACAACACTTAAAAAGATCCTTTTGAATTTTATAAGAGATCATCTTGGAATTTCCACCATGCTTATAAGCATTCTTCACTTTTTCATCTTTTTCTTTCTACCAATCAACCATCTCACAAAAGTTGCCCTTGTTTAATGAACTAAGAGATTCATTATGGCCATGAAATACCAAACCTTGATCAATGAGAAATCTTGTACAATGCAAGGAAGAAATCAAACGGATCTTATAAATTTCTTCGGATTCCATGGATGCACGAGCCAAGTTACTAGACACACTTTGCCTTTGATTGCGAAAATCATCACAATGCAACCTTGCCTTATTATGGTCACTATTTACACCACCAATATGCTCAGGTAAAGCTTTGTAACCGTGCTTCCAATCACTAAACCCACTCTTGGTGAATACTTCATTACCAAAACAGTGTAAACTTCCAAGTATCTTAAAGAGAAAGCAATAGAAACAATAAGCCTTATTATGAGATTCACTATATTCTATCCAATCATACTTATCATACCATGCTTTTATAAAAGACCTAGGTCTACTTCCCATTGTCTTAGGAAAGTTCACAATTGGTTGAGTCACAAATGGGGCTATTTTTTTCGCCGATTACGCTGCGTCCGGCGCTCTCAGCGTCTCGGGATCGGTCTGGGAACGCCGATGAAAGTTGGACTAAATCCGGACCAAATCGGCGTCTTGGGAACATGACTGGGCCATTTTTCGTGGTCCAGATGAAAATTTCGCTCCGGAAGAACACGGGTGGAGATGCTCTAACCACTTTGAGATTTCTAACATGATGTTGGATGACATTGTCGTTACCTTCCTCTCTAGCTTTTTTTTTTTTGAGGATATCATCCTCTCTACCTGGACATGTGTACATTGGCAAGTGATGTCCTAGCCCAACACCAGTCCTAGTAAAACAGGATCAGCAATGGCTCGGCAAAACACGACAGCCATGGTGGAATTAGTTGCAGTACTATCAATATAATGGCACACACCACCACAACCCGGATTCAGTACAGGAGGAGCACCATTAATTGGTTAGATCGGCATTGGTTCAATGTCCGCTGGTATACAACTTAGTTAGGACGAATCGACATGGAACACCGATGGAATAATTCAGACCCATTGTAGTAACACACAAAGAATCACCCACTGGAGATACTATATTCAGGTTCCTCATTCTATTCGGACAGTACAAACAGCTAATACCAAGGAAAAAAATAGCACGCTATTTCTTTTAGCATGACCCTTTTCCAGACGCTATGCAAGTTATAGCGTGCTAATAGCGCGCTATTTTTCAAAATAGCGTGTGTAAATTTAAAAAAAATTAAGGTATACCATGTATTACTAGGGATTTCAGCAGCTATTTTTTGAAGTAATACATGCATAACCAATTAACTAATAGTGACCAAAGAACAAAGTTTGCTTAACATCCGGTGCAGGACAAGTTGGAGGAGAAGACCTGCGCCAGGTCAGCTGATTGGTCGAGAACTTGAGATGCGCGTTCTCCTGGTGCTTCGCTGCGTATGGTGGACGTGTCGAGCGGAGACGGCCGACCGGCTGGACCTGCAGGATACGGGCATTGCAATATGAGCAGCCGTCATCGTCATGTGGGGAGGAAGAACTGGGAAACAGGGTTGAGTTGAGCTAGGTTTAGATGCATAGTATTGGGAGTAGTGGACTCGCGGGCTGAAAGGCTTATCAGGTGGCACTGTATTCATAGATTTTTTTAGCGCTGCTATTGCGTTGTGGCGTTCTAGCGTATTTAGCGCTGCTAAAGCGTGATTAACATCATAGCGAGTATATTTTGCATAGCGTAGCGTTTATCTCTCGAATATGCTATAGCGCCACTATAGCGAAGAAATAGCGCTATTTTTTTCCATGGCTAATACTGATAAACGTGACTACCAAAACAGAAAAAATAGCCATCATAGGGAGAAATCAGCTGCATCGTCGCAGTTTAGAACTCTGCTTCCGGTGGAGCACGGTAGTACGCGGGGACGGTAGCATAGGGAAGAACATCTGCCTCATGCCTTCAGCTTTGATGATCGGGAAGATGATACCACATGCGCCCTGCAGCGGAAGGTATTTATCAGCCAAGATTGCATGCGAGTGAAGTGAACACACAATTTGCAGCTTCGTCTATTGATGGACTAAATGATGGGCCTGCAAAACAGTCTGTATGACCAGCCTAGCATTAGGTTTGTTATAGTGGGAATGTAATTTTAATTTTTCACTCTTAAAACTTGCAATTCTGAGGAGATCAAGGCACAAAATATGCAGCTTTATCTGCTAAACGGTGCAAGGATGCAGCAGATCTAAAAAAGCCTAAAGGAAATAAGAAAGGATTTCACGGACTCTACTGCTCGTGTTCAAAATTCTGGACTACTATTGTTTATTTGCAGTTTTTTTTGAACAATAACCGGGTCAAGAAGACCCCAGAAGCTGCATGTTAAAAGATGTGGCAGGTACAAATTATAGAAAGGCTCTTGGCATAAAGCACCCTAGCAAAACTAGATAAAACAGAAAAGAGCCTCTCTCTTGCCACACTGGGACAAAAAGATAAAAAGCAATCAAGTCCAAGAGTGCCTCCACCACCGATCTCCGGCGACCTCCAGCCGACGACGAGGTCAAGAGAGTCTCTTGCTCGTGACGCTCCACTAGCCGAAGAAGAAGCACTGCCGCCAGCCACCTCACTCTCTCCGGGGACGAACCACTTGTCGAGGGCGAGACGTCGAGCTTTGGCGCCGCACTTCAGAGAAGGGCCTCCAGAGGAGGTTGAACCCCAGGGTCGCCATTCGACCAGAACGGGCAGCGGCCCAGCAGCCTCATCGCCACCAAAGGACCACTATGAAGAAGAACTCGCGGGCGCAGCTTTAGGAACCTTCGACCTCCGCATGTCATCGACAGTTGGCCCATCCCCCTTTTGTCCCTCGCCACCACGGCAGGCCGAAAGACGGTTGAAGAACCGGTCGCCTTTGACACAACGAAAAGGCCGACAAGCTTTATGATGATCGAGCCACAAGGACCGCACCCACTTCTGCTAGCTCCAACCACTGGAGAAAGAAGAAGGTGGGGACCTGGCGACCTCCTGCTGCCGCTCACTCGCACGCAAGAGTAGCTCGGGGGTGGCGAGAGAATCCGCCGCTCATCAAGACATGGTCACCCCCCTCCCCCCGCCGCCCCCACGGCCGGCCGGAATAAAAACCAGGTCGGAGACATGCAGCATCACACCAACCACCCAGGTGCAGAGATCCTCGAAAGAAGGTGTCAGCGAGCTCCCTATCTTCCCCCTCGTCGCCAAGGCCGGTCGGAAGAAGAAGAGGAGGCAGGGAGACACCTAGGAGGTGAAGCACCTGCCCAGCAACCTTATTGCAGAGATCCTCGCGATCTGGTCTTCCGTCGCACGCTCTAGCTCGAGCGTCACCGCCGGAGAGCCAACACGAGCTGATCAAGATCCGGTCGCCAAGATCTCGGCCCCTACTCCAACTACCAGCAAGATGCCGAAACCTACTGCTACCAACTACTCTACAGGCGCCGGCGCCTCTCCTCCACCTCTCTCGACCGGTATCGCCGGTGAGGTTGGCTTCAGGTCGGCCCGACGTGTGCGACGACCTCAGCAGAAATTGTAGTAGGGGGGTGGGAGAAGGGGGGTGTTGGTTGTCTCTCCAACATGAATGAATGTTGTCTTATTCGCAGTTTTGTACAGGAGTAAAATACAACAAAGGTCACTAAACACAACCTCGTTGCGCGCCTCTATAACTGTACATAACTATACACGAAATACGGTCACCGTGTGTCGTAGACGGTCACCGGAGCCTGTATAGCGTCGTATTTTGTTGACGTGGCATTGGTTTGACTACTCTCTGGCAGTAGCATTTTTGCAAAAGGCCCCCTAACAATCCTGCAATTCTATTCAAAGTCTAGAGACACATAGGATGGGCCCTTTAGTCACACTGTTAGGTGGATCCCACTGGTCAGTGTCGAGGCACAGGAGGTGATTTTTTTCTCCGCTCGGGCCTCGGTCTTCTTCTCTAGCGCGCCCCCGAATCTCCGCCGCCGTTGGACCTACCCATCTCTGCCTCTCGTGCCGCTGGCCCTCCCCATCTCTGCCTCGGGCGCCGCCGGCCCTCCCAATCTCTGCCACGCATGCCTGGCCTCTCTTCCTCTCCAGATCCAAATCAAGTCCACCCTCCATCCCAAGTCCGGTGATGCCGGCATGCGCCCCTGCCTAACCACACCATCGCCGCCTCGCGCCCCTGCCCCTGTCTCTGACATTGCGACAGAGCGCGAGGGAGCCCCCCATGCATGGAGCGCCACCCGTTGGGCATGAGCTAGGTCGTATCAATGCCGAAATGTGTGAGAACCTCGCAGAAGAAGTCGTGCAGCGGGACGCGCATCCCGGCCTCTAGCGCGTTCGCATACACGCAGATGGACCCCCGGGGCGGTGACATGGAGGCGCACCGATCATCACCAGCGGGGCGTGGGGTGTGCACGCTCGGGATGTCGTGCTTCTTGCAGAGCAAATCGAGCTCGGCCTACGTGCGCAGGGGGGAGACGAAGGCTCGTCGACCGTGGGGCTCGATGGCACGACGGCTCTGGTGGCGACGTTGTTGTCTGGCTCGACAAAGGAGGAAGGCATCGTGCACGTCATCACTCCTGTTGGTCTGCCGGTGTTTCGCTTCTAGGCGTGTGCGTCATTTTGCTCCTTTTTCTTTTTTATGCGAGAGAATATAGGAGGGACCTAACTAGGGAACAAAAACAACTTTTGGGCGGTATTTGCAAAGTAAAATTGGGTTGTGACCTAACAGGCAGGGTCTAGCACCTGCCACGTCGGCAGATACGAGTCTATACCATGATGAGTGGCCTTAGATGAGCCTCCAATGTGTATTTGGTGACCGTATTTCATGTATAGATGTGTACGGTGATGGGGGCACGCAAAAGGGTCGTGTCTAGTGACCTTCGTTGTATTTTACTCTTTGTTCCGTGTGTATGACTGTATCCATGATAATTGTACTAAAGTCTAAAGCATCTATGGTCTACTTCTCATAACTTGGCTACTACAATTTCTGTATTGATATAAACATTGTCATTGAGAAACTACCGATAACAATATTGACGATATATTTGATGGTATATCAATTGGAGTCAATCCAATGCCATTGTTCCACTAACAATGTCGGTCTCATATATCTAAGCAAACCTTGCAACATTTTGCATCTGCCTATAGTCAGGAAACCAGGACTATCGATGCTACATGAACTAGTATTAGATGTGATACTAGGGATATCTTTATGGTGTTTATAATTCCACACATGTATTAGGATTTTTATCCAAATACTCATTATCTGAAACTAAATACAATTATAGCATACAACAATAGAATTAATTATGAAATGGAAATATGAGTAATAACTCTTTTATTATTTTTTCTAGGGCATATTTCTAGCAGGACCAAGACTAGAGTGGCTTCAAATTCACTAACGCCAACGACCCAAATTATGCTTGCTTTATGATCACCATGACCGAGCGGAGGGGCTTTGTTGTGTGAAGTAATCAGCGAGGATAAAATGTATGGTGGCTCTAGCTATTAGTGCCACTAATAATGATAAACGGTTGCATTTTCCCCTCATCATGCAAGTTAAATGACGATGCATATCATGGCCCTGGATTCAAGCATCACATATCTTATCCATCCACGCCATATATTGACGTGAGTGCCATTCTCCTCCGTTCATATATACTAGAGAAGCATTTTCTTAGAGAATGTTGGAGCTTGCGTTTTTAGATATATCACACCGCTGCAACAGGCCTGCAGCCGGGTCCAATCCACCCGCATCCGCGTCTCCTAGCTGCGAGTCAACGAGCCCCTTGCATCTCGTCACCCCGCATGCCGCTCGCCCCGATCCCGACATCCCCGCGCGATGGAAGACCGACAAGACGCACGAAGGGGGTGCCAACCACCTTCGAAGGAGGGGCGTGGCCTCCACCGCCGGCGCCACGGCGGCAGTGGCCGGAGAGGACCGCCGGAGGGGTTTTGTAGGTTAGGGTCGGCGTCTCACGAGTTGCCCACGCGCGGACGACCCGAGAGGTGGAGGGAGGAGGGGGATGGGAGGGGCGACAACGGGTAGGTACGGTCAGCGGTGGCCTGGCGGCTAGGGACCTTGAATTGAATATAAGGAGGGGCGAAACTGCATAGTACCAAGCCTATATTTTTTAGAATAGGTAGTCAAATTGCCGAGAAAATAGTATAGTCCATGTGAAATGGAACTACACTTCTCTTAGATAAATAGTTGGACAAACAAAATACAATTTTCTATTGCAATTTGCTACTCCCATCCAATCCAAATTATTATTCTCAGATTTGTCTAGATTCGGATGTGCTATACGTCCAAATCTAAACAAGTCTAAGAACATTAATTTGGATCGGAGGGCGTACAAGATTGATATATAGAGTAGACTCCAATCGTACAAAAGCTATTTTTTTTAGAGGGAATGAATGTCATTAAGCTTTATTTAGAGGGGTAAATGAACATTGAACTTCTACCATATTTTCTTGCTAATTCTATGCACACCCAAGCTGTAGATATTTCTCAGGGAAGCTCATGCTGTAGAGAAACATTTATCTACTCGTGAATGGGCTAGAACTTTTTTTGAGTGGGCCGATGGGGTAAATGATAGCAAAGACTTGCTCGGAAGCTGAGAGATGGATGGTGTCGCTTCCACGTGCACCGAATGGTCAAATAGTTCCATACCCATATAGAATAGGTCATTGACTCATGTAATGCGCTGAAATACTAGTAGCTAACGATGAAATTGTCGTAGATTTGTTAAATTTGGATGAATCTAGACAATATTTAGTATATAGATTTATCTAAATTTTAATAAACCTCCGACATCTATTTTGAGACGTAGGGAGTACTCCCACCGTCCCGTAAAGGATGTCGGAGGGGTCATTTTATGAAAACACCCTTGCCAAAATCCCGACAAACCACGAGGTACGCTCTTCCTCGCTCTCTCCCTCTGTCGCACTCGACGCCGTCGGCCACCTGACCGCTCGCCACCCGCCGCCTTGCTGCACCCCTCCCGTCCCATGCTGCCACCTCCGCCGTGCTTCCCCCGCGCCGCGCTGCAGCCTTCCTCTTCCTCTCGCGCGTCGCCGCCACCTCCCTCTTACTCCCGCGCGTGTCCACATCCTCTCGAGTTCAAGATTTGACTTTCCCTCACTCCGGCAGCCCGATTTGCAGCGGCGCTGCTAGATCTGCAGTGATGGCAGCCAGCCGGAGCTAGGAGATTGACAACCCCTTCGCAAACGCCGTTGTATTGTCCCTGACGCCGAGGAAACCCACACGGGCATCGTGCTCTGCTCTGGCCAATCCGGTGATGGCGTGCTAGGCCAAAGCGACCTCTACTCGCACGGGCTCGCCTTCGGCGACTCCCACGCCTTCGGGCTCCAGCGGCCCACCCACACCGTTGTTGAGGCTGCTGCTGTCGGAGCTGAAGACGGGGAGCTGCCGCTGTCGGAGCAAAGTACGCATCTTCCCCAAGCTGAAGTCGTCGGCCACCGCTCCGGCTTGCTGCTACTGCTGTAAGCACAACCTCTCCCCTCCCTCGGCAAATCAAGACTATGAATCCTCCAAAATCAAGTGCCTGCGTGATATATACATGTAGAATAAGAAAACAACATCACTTCAAAGTTTCATTCATAAAATTTCTGTTCAAGAATACTTGTTCTTGTGTGCTGTCAAGCAATATGTAAGCAAAAACTTGGACCATGCTCTCCTTTTTTGTTGACACCCACTTTGCTTGTAAATCCTAACTTTTGATGTATGCTAATGTTCAGACTAAATTGATGTAGTAATTGTTCAAATTAAATTGATGTACTAAGTTAGAGGAGAAGAGAAGCAAGAACCAATGAACTTGTTCACCGGCTTGTTTAGCTCGCTGCATCGTCTCTGAAACTGAATGTTCTGAAGCTAAACTTGTTCATCGTCTCTGAAACTGAATGTTCAGACTAAATTGGTGATGTTCATTTCTCGCTTGCTAGATATGCTAGTGGGGTTATCAGTTCCTGGACTTTATATCTGGTACAATTGTGTAGTAATGTTCAGACTAAAATTATATATTGTTCAATGTCTTGCTCTCTAGTTCATGGTATACATCTTGTTCACAATTATGTACAATGACATTGAGTACCATTGAAGGATCTATCAGTTCATTCTTTTGTCTAATATTGATTGATCAATCATGCAAACCACTGGGAAAATTTACAGCCATCATGGTCTAGATGTCCATTGAGTGTACTCCATCAATGGGAGTATATTCAGATGCCCATTGTTTAGCTTACTCGTACAAACCATCGTTAGGAAAAGGGTTTGTTTCATATTCAAAGGTACAAAGCGCTTTTGGTATCAATGAGAGAATAGGCTGATAACTCTTGATTACAAGTTAGTTTATTTAGGGAGTTTTCTCTTTCTTAATAAAGATTCTAGTGGGAAATTTCTAGGAGAACTTCCGTTGACTCCAGAGTTTTCTTATAACCCGAAGGCATGCTATAAGTAATGCAATTTAGATTTTTGCTAGTACTCTTAACTTTTGACTGAAATAATTGTACATGAAGGCCAGATGATTTTTGCTAGTACTCTGATTTTTAACACTGTTTTTGATACTCTTAATTTGTATATGAAGGCACATGGAGCAGCTCATGAAAGTTTTGTATTTGAGGTAATTACTCAAATACCCTTCAGGTTTGTTTCATAATTTAATTTTTTCTATGCTTGCTGAACAAGAATATATGTACTACTGTTTGACATAAGAATTATCTCAACAAAGGCACATGTATGTATACAGGGAGCTGATTTGACAATAAGGAGACAAAGTAAGATACTCCAAGATGTTGCTATGTTGAAGTGGATAAAGTGAGTTATCTCAACAAAGGTGAAGGTACATGGAGTATATTGAGTAGTGCTCTAGTTATATTTCCTAGCTTGTCTTATGTTCAGAAGGTGATTGGAACTCCATAGCTTTCTTCACTTACGGTTCTAGTAAAGAATAAGGTATACTTGTTTCTTTGTTTCTTTTGCAGGATGCAAGTTCAAGCACACTTGTATATTCATTGTCTTGTTTATGGAATTGAAGAAAATTAATTCCACGAAACAAAAAGTTTCTTTACACCTGTTTATTGTGAAGGAGTTATGCTCTAGAGAAAAATAATAAAGTGTATTATTTGATATATCTCCTATATGTTCATAATAATTTTATACTGTGTTATAACTGTGTTAATATGAAACGTTAATACACGTGTGGTATGTAAACAAACTATGTCTCTAGTTACCTCTAGTGAACTAGTTCATTGGTCATGAGGATGGTCTATGTTTCAAGATCATGGGCATTTATGCCAACTGACAATGAGGTCATGTTATTAGTCGAATAACATGATAGACATACATCCGACCGTTATATCTTAATGAGATCTAGTTACAAAGTTCACCATTAATGATAAAACACAGAGAACCTCGCAACCTGATCCTTTGACTGTGAGGTAATGCAAATCACCATTTTCAGAAGAAGCTTTGATGGTTATCAAGAATCATCTCGTAAAAGGGTGATCAAAAAGGTGCCACTCAGGTTTTTCGAAGGGATGTGTTGAGGAGTACATATCAAGACCAGGATTTGTCTAGTCCATATAACAGACAGATACATGTGGCCATCTCAGTGGCGTTGCATAAATGAAGCTTGCAAGCATGTGACTAGGTCACGGGATGCAACAACATGAGAACGAGAAAACAAGTTCATCAGTAACGAGATCGAACTAAGGTATGGAGATACCGAATATCAAGTCTCGGATGAATTAGGTATCGAATGACAAAGGGAACGGGGAACGACTATCTCACGGTTCGAGCGATTGTATTCGTGAAACGCACGGGGGTCACATGGCCATCCAGGTCCCTCTATTGATCATTTATATGAGAGTGGTCTCTATCATGTCCGGAGTGTTTCCGAACCGAAGGATGTCACGCTTAAGGGTAGGGACGCTTAGGGTAGATGAGGTATCGTATGAGAAATAGAGAGAGAGAAACCGGAATAGTTTCGGTAACATCCGATAGAGATCGGAAGGGGTCCAAAAGTTGTTCCGCAGTGAAGGAATAATATAATATGTGTATTTGAATGTTAATTGGAGAATTAATATTAAATATATATTTTATTTTATTTTTAAAGGCTCCATATTGCTAATGGGCCTCACCCGAAGGGAGGCTCAATAGGGCAAGGCGCCTAGGGAGTGGGGGCCGGCCGGCCTAGGGCTGGTGGGCCGCCCCAGTGGGGCCCACCTGTAGGGGTTCGTAGCAAGGAAAACAAAAATTTTCTATCGCATACAAACAAACAAGCCAAGATCTATCTACTAGATTGTAGCAACGAGTCGATGGAATAACTCACCCTCGAAGATTCCAAAGTGTTTAACGAGAGCAGATTCTCGTGGGTGATGTAGTCGTACTCTTTCCGATCTCAAGATCGCGTAGACGATCCTTCCGGCGCCGCGTTCCCGCAGCGCTCCCGCAGTCGGTCACACGTTCGGTACTCGACGAAGACCTTCCTCTCCCTTGTTCCAGCAGGCAGCGGAGGTTGTAGCACTCTCCTCGCGATTCCGGCAGCACAACGGCGTGGTACCGGAAGTAGAGGGGAGATCCCGCAGGGCTTCGCCTTAAGCCGGTGCGAGTATGGTGGAGCTTATGAGAGAGGCTATTAGTGGTCTAGTAATTAGACACACCAATTAGAGGGCTCTAAACCAATTAGAAGGCTCTAAACCGAATAGCTCTAAACCGGGGTCTAGATCTAGGGTTTAGTTTAGAGGATAGGAAACTTGTGTGTATTGGGAGGGAGCCCTGCCCCTCCTTATATAGGTGGGAGGGGCTGGCCGGCCAAGGGGAGGGAGTGGAGTCCCTCCCCAACTCGGCCTAGGTGGGGCGCCGGCTTGGGGAGGAGGACTCCTCCCTCAAGTCGGTTTCCTCCTCTCCTCCCACTTCCCAAAAACTGCCGTTTGACTTTCAAACTAGCCGTTTGACTTTTTCAATTTAGGATTCAATTTAATCCTTTATTTGGGACAGCAAGAACACTTAGTACATGATGCAATCATTCCAACATGTAATGACACATTCATGTACCCCTTCCCCCCCCGGAGTGCCGGACAATCCGGGACCTTCTAGAATGTTCCCGATGGAAACACCGGAATCATTCCCGAACTCCGAAACGGGACTTTCCTTATATGAATCTTATTCTCCGGACCATTCCGGATCACCTCGTGATATCCCGGATCCCATCCGAGACTCCGAACAACATTCGGTCTCTTTCTCATAATACCATAACTACTCAAACAACGTCGAATCCTTAAGTGTGTCTCCCTACGGTTCGTGAATTATGCGGACATGATCGAGACACTTCTCCGAACAATAACCAATAGAGGAATCTGGAAATTCATATGGCTCCCACATATTTCTACGATTACTTTGCGATCGAATGAACCACTTACATACGATACCAATTTCCCTTTGTCTCACGATATGTTACTTATCCGAGGTTATGATCATCGGTATCTCTGCATACCTAGTTCAACCTCGTTACTGATAAGTACTCTTTTCTCGTTCCCGTGATATGTGATCCCTTGTGACCAAGTCACATGCTTGCAAGCTAATTGGATGACATTTCACCGAGAGGGCCCAGAGTATATCTATCCGTCATGTGGATGGACAAATCCCACTCTTGATCCATGTGTTTCAACCAATACTTTCCGAACACTCAATGCCACTTTTATAGCCACCCTGTTACGGTGTGGTGTTTGATGACATCAAAGCATCCATCCAGCAAAGGTGATATGCATGATCTCATGGTCGAAGGAATTAGGTTACTATGTATCAGAAAGCATATAGCAATTGAACTATTGAAATGTCTTGATCTTTATGCTACGCTTATCTATAGGAGTATGTCCACCATATCATTCTCCTAATGATATGATCTTGTTGTTGATAACATCTCAATGTTCATGATATGGAAACCACAATCATTAATCAACCAACAAGCTAGTGAAGTATAGAGGCTATACTAGGGACTTTAAATTAAGTTTACAAATCACACAAGTATTAATGGTTTCCTTGTTAATACTATTATAGCATGAATGTAAACATTTATCATAAGTGTGAAGATATGATAATAACCACTTTATTATTGCCTCTTGGGCATATCTCCAACAGTCTCCCACTTGCACTAGAGTCAATAATCTAGTTTCGAACCTTTGTGTATTCAACACCTATGGCTTTCCGGTGTTGTATGTACATGATTGCTAGTGGTCAACTGATCTCCGGATCTGACACTTCCAGGTCCGTGTGTAATTGCATGTCTTTGCGTCTCTACGCATCACTCATTCTCTAATGAGATGGCTTTGTATAAATTTGGTCTTTCGGTGTGACCTTTAGTTCTTTAGGGTTAAAACATGTTGACAATATTGTCGTACAATATATCTTCATAGTATTATCCCGCTGTGAACTACACCTAGTTTGATAACAAACTACTTGACACAAATGCCCTCTTTTGCTGCTATAATAGCAGTCATATACTTAGCCTTTTGTTGTAGTATCTGTCACAATGTCTTAACTTTGGAAATCATCCAAATCCATTATGGAACTCACTTTCCATTATATTGTGCCACCCTTAGTTTAGATTGAGATAAACTTAATCTGTACTTTGTGACAAAGCTAGTATCAATGTAGTACTTTTACAATGAACTAACCATCTATTTGTCACTTCTACAAATAATATACTCTTAGTTCTTCCAAAAGATCATAAGAATATCCTTACTATTGTCCAATGATCATCTTACGAATCATTCTGGTATATGCTCACAACATTTAGAGCATAGGACATATCTGGATTTGTACATATCACAGTATGATTGATATAAATACTCTTTGTGATTTCATACATCAAGTATCAATCTATACTTGATTATTTGTTTCACTTTACCAAATGTCAATACACTTGAATATATCATCAACATTGAACTTATTCAATCCTTTCTGTGCAACAAGAACCTTTCTTGTAGTTCCTATATTGAACTCATTCAATATCTTGTCTATGTACTTCTGGCACAACCATATTAGCGTCTATTGATGCCAAAATACTTGGGTTTTGCCTAAGTCTTTCATCGGGATGAAATTCTTAATATGTGTTAATAAAAGATACATTATTTCCAATCAACAATATGTCTTCCACATAATGTATTAGAAACATGTCTTAGCGCTCCCACTTAATTTCTTGCAAATGCAAGCATCTTCATTGTCTCTGATGAAATTAAACCCTTTTAACAGTTTCATCATAGTGAAGATTCCAACTCCGCTATGCTCACTCTAACCATTGAAGTTTGCATATGCTTTTAGCATCCTTTGAATTGACAAAACCCTATGGACCGTGTTTATGCACATGTCCTAGGTAACGATTCTATTAGAAGAACTTGTTTTGTTTATTCAACTACCATATAACAAATTATATGTAGTGGTTGCTTTCATTAATCCGTCTAGACTAAATATCACTATGATAGATCAAATCTTGTCATAGTCAACCTTTGAACATTGTTGTGAACTCTTTCCCAACATGTCGACTATTTCATAGATGTAAAACATCCATGTCTATTTCTTTATAGATCCAGACACAACTGTAAGGTCTTACACCTTTCTCGAGGGTCCTTCAAGTTCAAAACTTGATTTCTCGTGTATGGAACTATCACGGATTTTATGGCTTCAAGCCATTTGACGGAGTCAGGGCCCATCATCGCTTCTTTGCATGTAGTCGGTTCATTATTCTCAAATAATGATTCAACCCTCAAATCTTGGTATTTGATTGTTTACCCGATCTACTTGTTTCAATAGGAACTTAGATCTCCGTGACCACAACCTTTGAGGCACGTGAGCCATGAGCATTGTTGCCGCCTCCGGAACACTTTTCGGCGCTGCGCAACTTTGCACATACAGCTAAGGTTCTTAACCTTATCAAAGTTCTATTGTCCTCCCACTTAACTTTTCACGAAAAATTCCTTCCAAAAGAAACTTGACGTTCTAAGCAACAAACACTTTTGTCTCCGGTGTTTATGGAGGAATACTTAATAGTCATACAAAGACAGGTTCATCCGACTTTGGTTGCAAACATCTTTCTTATGCATAGCATACCAATGTTTAAGAAAGGACAACTTGGGTTTTATCCCAAACCATAACCTTATATGGTGTCATTTCAACGGATTATGATGAAGCTCTTTTCAGTGGAAAAACGGTAATCTCTAAAGCTTTTAATCTTTAAAATACAATGGCAGTTTTATGAATTACACCTTTCGATCTTACCATGTCAAACAAGGTTTAATTACATATCTCGAACGCTCCATACTCTTATGGTGTTTCGGGAAAATGCAAATCCACGGAACGATTCCTTAAATCTTAGGTATTATGCTAAACTTGTAACTCAAATATCTTCCTTTATGATCTTATCATAAACTATTTATATTCTTGTTACAATGATTTTGCACTTCATCTTGAAAGTCTTTTGAACTTTTCAAATATTTCATACTTCATCCTTATTAAGTAAATATTCATATATTCACTCAAATTTTCGGAGAAAGCATATGAAGTTGAAATCCATCGCTCTTGACTACACATAATGGACTTCGTACAACAATATGTACAAGTTCCAATAAGCTAGTCATTCGTTCCCTTTTGGCCTATGGACGAAGTTTTAATTATCTCTAGGAAAGTTTCACAAGCGTCATTTGATCAAAATCAAATAGACTCCAAAATTCCATCCATATGGATTTTTCTTCATGTTTTCTTTCCAATATAATTTTAAACGGCGATGTCACTTCCTAAGTGATCTTTCAATCAATTTGTCTTTCGACATTTTAGCACTAGTTTTATGGATGTGATTTCTCCAACGAGATTTGTGAATCATCCATCTTTTATGGATTACGGCAATTATTTGAACAACCCTTTTGTTCTCATAATACCCGATAAAACAAATCTTTGAAGGCAAGCTTTGATGTTTAACGAGCAACACAATAACCCTTTATTTGTTCTCGATGAACATCATCACATATTCTTTTGCTAGTTACTTAGGCCATTGTAGTTCATGAATTGTGTTGTTTCGTATGACGATTCACACCAACAAATTCAGTATCAAATACTTAAGAACCACATTGTTTAACAAGCAAAGAATATAGCCATAACATGTATATCATCTATATACTTAAACTGAACGATTCTAGTCTTTTCTTTTCTGCCATATATTTATGAGATTCTCTTTCAGTATTTCCTTTTCAGTTTGAAAGAATCTATCAACATCAATAGTGGAGTCATACATATGACATATAGTCCAAAGCGTGTATAGTTAAATACCAATGTCTTTGGACTTGCACTTTGAAGTAGATCACCATCATCAAATGTTTGGTGTTCTTTCAAATTCCTTTCATTAGTAATCTCTTGGTGTAGTAAACATTTTACCTACATCAAATATTCACCCTTATCATGGTATCGTCCATGATCAAGCTACTTTTAGCTTATAACGATGAATTATTAGTATAATGTTGCTATCCAAAACCTTTTGGAGGATTAGGACAACAAGTGTCTCCAACCTTTTTGCAAATTCTCATCAAAATATGAGAACATGAACTTTGCCATATTATACTCTATCATGTTGTAACCAAAACTTCGTTTCAGATATCACAATATCTTCCACACATCATGGTTTCTGAAACAACTCTTTCAGATCCTAGATAACCTTGATATTAAGGGAATCCTTTGAATATCAAGAATCATGGATACAAACATGATACTTATATACTAACACTTGGAATTGTTACTCTTGATTTAATACTAATTATTAAACTTCATGGAGTAACCGGAACTTACTGAAAGTTTGCAATAGGACTTTTAAACTTTAGATTAACACTTAAAACAATACGATACCAGTTCGTAAAGTATCTAACCAGAATTCTATAGTTCTATCATCTCAATTATAACTAAGCGCAAGGTGGTAAACGGATGCCAATGACTACAACAACTATGCAAATTCACTTTGATTTAGTTTATGATAAATTGAGTTCTAATTAATAATTAAATTAATCTAGGTGAACTCCCACTCAAAACAATATCCCTCACATTGTTTTAGTGATCACACGAACCAAATCCACCACATCAAAACCGATCATCACGAGAGTTGATATAGCTTCAATGGCGAACAATCAACATGTTCATCATATCTACTATATGACTCATGCTCTACCTTTCGGTAATCCGTGTTCCTGAGGCCATGTCTGTACATGCTAGGCTCGTCAAGATCAAACCTTAGCTACCGCATAAGCAAATCTGGCTTGCTTACGTTGTATTTACCCGTGGAATCAAAGACACCCGATCATCACGTGGTGCTTCGAAGCAACAAGTTTTAGCAACGGTGCTAACTAAGGGCGAACACTTTAGAACTTGAAATTTATGTGCATGAGGGATCATCTTATAATGCTACCGTCGTCTACTAAGCAATACAAGATGCATAAAGGATTAACATCACATGCAATTCATAATATGTGATATGATATGGCCTTTCTTCTTTGTGCTTCCGATCTCCATCTTCAAGCACGAACATGATCTCCATCATCACCGGCGTAGCATCAAGGTCAATGACGCTTCTTCATGGTTGTCGTCCACCAGCTTCAACTATTACAACTATTTTGAATAGACACGCAGGTCTTAACAGAAATTAAAGACAACCATATGGCTCCTGCCGGTTGCCAACTTACAATAAGGAACATTGCATACATCAAATATAATCACAATCATGGCCATATCACATCACTGCACACCCCTGCAAAACAAAGTTAGACGCTTCTACTTTCTTTGCATATTTTACGTGGTTTGGGGCTTTCCATAAGTGTCGTTCTAACCTACGAACAAGAACCACAACATTGATACTAGCATTGTTGATTACCCGTTGTAAATTGGATCTTTACTATGCTAGGAGAAACTGGCACCCGCAAAGCCACTTATGCAATACAAGTTGCATGTTAAGCGTGGAGCAAGTCTCATGAACGATGTCATGTAAGGTTAGCCCGGGCCGCTTCATCCCAACATACCGCAAGATGCAAAGTACACGCAAAGCAATCTACAATAAAAGCATCAACGCCCACAATGACCATTGTGTTCTACTCGTGCAACAGATCTACATATAGACACGGCTCTGATACCACTGTAGGGGTTCGTAGCAAGGAAAACAAAAATTTTCTATCGCATACAAACAAACAAGCCAAGATCTATCTACTAGATTGTAGCAACGAGTCGATGGAATAACTCACCCTCGAAGATTCCAAAGTGTTTAACGAGAGCAGATTCTCGTGGGTGATGTAGTCGTACTCTTTCCGATCTCAAGATCGCGTAGACGATCCTTCCGGCGCCGCGTTCCCGCAGCGCTCCCGCAGTCGGTCACACGTTCGGTACTCGACGAAGACCTTCCTCTCCCTTGTTCCAGCAGGCAGCGGAGGTTGTAGCACTCTCCTCGCGATTCCGGCAGCACAACGGCGTGGTACCGGAAGTAGAGGGGAGATCCCGCAGGGCTTCGCCTTAAGCCGGTGCGAGTATGGTGGAGCTTATGAGAGAGGCTATTAGTGGTCTAGTAATTAGACACACCAATTAGAGGGCTCTAAACCAATTAGAAGGCTCTAAACCGAATAGCTCTAAACCGGGGTCTAGATCTAGGGTTTAGTTTAGAGGATAGGAAACTTGTGTGTATTGGGAGGGAGCCCTGCCCCTCCTTATATAGGTGGGAGGGGCTGGCCGGCCAAGGGGAGGGAGTGGAGTCCCTCCCCAACTCGGCCTAGGTGGGGCGCCAGCTTGGGGAGGAGGACTCCTCCCTCAAGTCGGTTTCCTCCTCTCCTCCCACTTCCCAAAAACTGCCGTTTGACTTTCAAACTAGCCGTTTGACTTTTTCAATTTAGGATTCAATTTAATCCTTTATTTGGGACAGCAAGAACACTTAGTACATGATGCAATCATTCCAACATGTAATGACACATTCATGTACCCCTTCCCCCCCGGAGTGCCGGACAATCCGGGACCTTCTAGAATGTTCCCGATGGAAACACCGGAATCATTCCCGAACTCCGAAACGGGACTTTCCTTATATGAATCTTATTCTCCGGACCATTCCGGATCACCTCGTGATATCCCGGATCCCATCCGAGACTCCGAACAACATTCGGTCTCTTTCTCATAATACCATAACTACTCAAACAACGTCGAATCCTTAAGTGTGTCTCCCTACGGTTCGTGAATTATGCGGACATGATCGAGACACTTCTCCGAACAATAACCAATAGAGGAATCTGGAAATTCATATGGCTCCCACATATTTCTACGATTACTTTGCGATCGAATGAACCACTTACATACGATACCAATTTCCCTTTGTCTCACGATATGTTACTTATCCGAGGTTATGATCATCGGTATCTCTGCATACCTAGTTCAACCTCGTTACTGATAAGTACTCTTTTCTCGTTCCCGTGATATGTGATCCCTTGTGACCAAGTCACATGCTTGCAAGCTAATTGGATGACATTTCACCGAGAGGGCCCAGAGTATATCTATCCGTCATGTGGATGGACAAATCCCACTCTTGATCCATGTGTTTCAACCAATACTTTCCGAACACTCAATGCCACTTTTATAGCCACCCTGTTACGGTGTGGTGTTTGATGACATCAAAGCATCCATCCAGCAAAGGTGATATGCATGATCTCATGGTCGAAGGAATTAGGTTACTATGTATCAGAAAGCATATAGCAATTGAACTATTGAAATGTCTTGATCTTTATGCTACGCTTATCTATAGGAGTATGTCCACCATATCATTCTCCTAATGATATGATCTTGTTGTTGATAACATCTCAATGTTCATGATATGGAAACCACAATCATTAATCAACCAACAAGCTAGTGAAGTATAGAGGCTATACTAGGGACTTTAAATTAAGTTTACAAATCACACAAGTATTAATGGTTTCCTTGTTAATACTATTATAGCATGAATGTAAACATTTATCATAAGTGTGAAGATATGATAATAACCACTTTATTATTGCCTCTTGGGCATATCTCCAACACCACCTAGGGTTGGCGGCTGCCCCTAGGTGGTCGGCGGGTGTGGGGATTAGTCCCACACCGCCTGGCCCCTGGGTGGTGCGCCCCCCTCCCACTATATAAAGGGGTCCCCCTCCCCCTTTGGAATCACCCCATTCCTCTCATTCTCTCTCTCATCTGCTGAGGACTTCCCCGTAATATTGGGGAGGACCTCGTAGTTGAGTTCTCCACCTTCGCACTACCGTCGTGTGATCGGCGATCCGGCATCTACTTCTTCCGCTGCTCGGCTGGATCGGAGTCCGGTTGACGTCTCCTACACCGGACGTGTGACGAACTTCGGAGGCATCACACTTGGGGTGCTGCTCGTCTTCATCAATATACGCCTTCCTGCGTAAGGCGTGCCTCTGTCTACAAAGGTATGAATACTGTATTCCTTCTCCGTTACTTATGTCTACATAGTATAGATCCTGGTATTAGTGTTCGAGTAGATAGAATTTTTTTGTTTTCTGCTACTGAACCCTTCATATTGCTACTAAGAATTACACCTGTTTATTGCCACTAAGAACCTGGTTGTGATTGGAATGACAATCTTTTCTAGCCTTTGGTTAATAAATCTCTTTTAGTGGTCAACTTTTGATACATTGAACAGTTTCACCGTATTCGTGTACTTTATGTAGTACTTCGTCAAGGAATATTAAGCCAAGCTCACAGATATCTACTTTAAGTAAATTTTTCTATGCTGAAAACATGTATGTGCACTGCTAGTACAACATGTATGTGTATGTATTTTGAGAACAACAAGGAGCCAAAATGTATGGGCACTGCTAGTACAGCTAGCTGAACCTATGTTATCATCTGTCAGTGTAGTCAAAATGTTGGTTACTGGATATATGTTGTCATATTATGTGTGACTGGTTATGCAAAAAATTCAGTGTACAAATATATTTCAGTTTGCCACTTATATCTGCTAAAGGTGCTATTTGTAGACTGAACATTTGATCTTTTCTATGGTTACTGAACAAGAACATATGTGCTACTGTTTGGCATAAGAAATGGAGTTCCAGTTTACTGATTTAGATTTAGGTTTATGCTTGTTCTACTCACATAAGTAATAAAACAATAATTGCACATAAGTACTCCTTTACAGCACATCTTCTACTACATTACTCCTGAAAGTTTCTCAATGAACTTGACAGTGCACTGAAACTTTGCAAATACTCCTAGTAACATTAGTGCACTGTATTGTTTGAACTAGAACTGTTGAATATTATAAGTAGTGTGCTGTGCTACTTAACCGTGCTCTGAAATTTTCTCAGTGAACTTGATAGTCATCAAATCTACGTTGTGCATCAATTTGATCCCTGCTTTTCAGGTTTCCTTGCATGTTCAGTATCAAAAGAACTCTGGAGGTATGACAGAGGTACAAGCTAGACTCGATACATACTGTCAAAATTCAGGCGAGGTAACCTCGAAAAAAATTCAGGTGCAGGAGTACCAATATCTGAAGCTCTCGGAGTAATCTCCTGTAAGTTCAGAACTTAGTATTGCCGTGAAAATTCATCTGAGATTATGATTTTTGACTCGAACTCATACTGCTGTCAGAATTCATCTAAATTTTGATTCTTTGGCTTGACACTTTGACAGACTCACTACAACTGAACCTATACAAGTCAGGACACAGCCAAGAGCTAGGGGCCTCATCCTCATCCTCAAAGCAGAAGGACACGACCTCCTTCCTCGGTGGGGCGGCAGCGGACGGTGAGGGATTTGCGGAGGCGGGGGAGAACAAGAACGAGAGCATCGCAGCTAGCTGGCCGCCCGCCCGCCAGGTCGAGCATCTCAGTCTGGTGTCCTCGATCCGGATCAAGGGTTGATCATGGCCTGCGCGCGATCTCCAGCGCATCCACGGGCTCGGACTGCCGGCTCCGGTGGGAGGCCGGCGGGATCTGTGTGCTTGTTTCCGGCGGCATGAGGGCAGCAGGACAGTGACGGACCGGTCGATCGACGGAGACAGCGCGACGGAAAGATTCTAATTTGGATTTCAATTTTGAAGCCTACATGTAAGACGTTCTAAATGTATTAGGGATATTTTTGCAAAAAGTAAAATGAACTGGGGGTTGGGAGGGCTGCGACATCTTTTACGGGACGGAGGGAGTACAATTTTTGTAGGGGGTGCGATCGCCCAGGTTCACCCTGCTGAAGGTCCGCCGGTGGCGTCAGCATCGAGCTATCGCAGTGCAGCTGGTGTCTAAGACGAAGATGGAAGCTTTCGGTGTCCAACATGGATGGGCGTGCTAAGAAGACGTACTGAAGCTGGTTAAGAAAAAGAAGTGAAAGATGGTGTGATTGTGGTGTGGCTTTCCCAGATTTGTTGTAGTGTTGTTACTTTCGCTGCTTAGGTAATGTTGTTACTTTCGCTGCTTAGATTTGTTGTAGTGTTGTTACTTTCGCAAAACTTATGGACAAACATGGTGTCCGAATGTCCACACAAAAATTTCTTTCAAAAAAAATATATTTTTAAATTTGATTTTAATGGATTTTTCATAATAGGTCCATTCCAAAACACCATCTCCTTCCCGTGCTTCAGTGGGTTTTTCTTCTTTTTGAAGCGTCCAAGGAACTCAATACGGAAGCAGCATGGGTCTTGTATGTGCAGCTGGTCTGATCGGGAGACAACATGACACGGGGATAAACATATCTTCAGGGAGACAACATGACACGGGGATAAACATATCTTCAGGGAGACAACATGACACGGGGATAAACATATCTTCAGGGAGACAACATGACACGGGGATAAACATATCTTCGAACTGGTGAGCTGGATCCGTGTCATACATATCTAGCTATAGTGTGTAGGGCTACAAGTATGGTTGCGAGCGGGATCCATATCTAGCTATAGTGTGTAGGGCTACAAGTATGGTTGCGAGCGGGATCCTGCGAAAGTCTCACTTCTATTTTGGTGGAAAAACTTCAAATGAACTAGAAAGTAAACTTTCGCGAGATCCCGCTTGCAACCCTAGCTACATGCGTACATTGGCAAGTGATGTCCTGGCCCATCTCCAGTATCGGTAAATCAGGATCAGCCATGGATAAGCAAAACAGGAAAAGTCATGGTAGAATTAGTTCTACTACTAGTACAATCAATGTAATGTACCACAGCCCAGATTCAGTACAGGAGGAGCGCCATTAATTGGTTAGATCGGCATTGGTTCAATGTCCGCTGGTATACAACTTAGTTAGGACGAATCGACATGGAACACCGATGGAATAATTCAGACCCATTGTAGTAACACACAAAGAATCACCCACTGGAGATACTATACAGGCTCCTCATTCTGTTCGGACAGTACAAACACAACATGCTAACACTGATGAACGGCTACCGACAACAGGAAAAATGTCACCATGCGAGGAATCAGCTGCATCATCACCATTTAGAACTCAGCTTCCGGAGGAGCACGGTAGTACGCGGGGACGGTAGCAGGGAAGAACATCTGCCTCACACCTTCAGCTTTGATGATCGGGAAGATGATACCACATGCGCCCTGCAGCGGGGAGGTGTTTATCAGCCAAGATTTACATGCAAGTTGGGAATGGATGATGGGAACTAAATGATGGGCCTACAAAACAGTCTGTATGACCAGCCTAGCATATAGTTTATTGCAGTGGGAATGTGATCTTCATTTTTCACTCTTAAAACTTGCAATTCAGAGTAGATCAAGGCACAAAATATGCAGCTTTATCTGACCATGCAAACAAGTAAGGCTAAACGGTACAAGGATGCAGCAGATCTAAAAAAGCCTAAAGAAAACAGAGGATTTCATCAACTCTACTACGTGTTAAAAATTCTGGACCACTATTGTTTATTTGCAGTTTTATTCCTTGTGTATCACTGTATTCATGATTGTACTAAAGTCTAAAGCGTCTATGGTCTACTTCTCATAACTTGGCTGCTACAACTCGTGTACCACAGTACTGTTATGAATACACATAAAGAAAATGTTTGGAAAAATAAGATCGAGGAACTCACCGAAATTAATCTTGCCCCAACCCACATCCTTTTAGGTGAAGGAAGAGGAAGCATTAGTCTTCCAACACCAAAGATAGCAACAGCAAAGAAGTGTGCAACCAAACTCAATGGCCGAGGATTAAGACCAGAGAGTAGAGAAATAGGACCATTCGAGCAGACACCTCCAAGGCTTAGGTAATCAAAGCAAGCTTGGCGCATCTCGTCTCTAGCCATGTCAGGTGAGGCACTGAAGACCTTGTATAGAGCACCAGCCAATGTATTTATCGTAGAAGCAACCGGCTGAAAAATTACAAAAGAAAGTAAATAGCTGTATTAAAAAAAATTGTATTACGCTGTGCGAAAAGCTAGGTCATAAACCACAACATGAGGACTGACCTTCCGAAGAGTATAGAATGATTCAAGGTATTTGCACAGTGAAGAGGCATCATGCAGATTGCGAAGAGGTTTCAGAAGATTACGTAAGACGACTATATCAGATAAAGCAACAGTCATTCCTCCACCAGTTAAAGGGTGTCTCATATTGAAAGCATCTCCCATCAGAAGTGCACCAGGTGTTGGATGTGGGGCAGCTGGCATGCTCCTATTTGGCATTGTTCTTATGCTTCCCTTGTCAATGGCTGCTACAAAGGAATCATAGATTTCTGGAGGGATCTGAAATGGCAACACATGCTATGCATTAAGATCTTGCTACAGTGAACTGTCAGTGTAATGTACACTTAGGATAATATCAACTGAAATAATAATAATAATAATAATAATAATAATAATACTCCCTCCGTCCTAAAAAGGATGTCTCAAGTTTGTCTAAACTTGGATGTATCTAGACACTATTTAGTATATAGATACATCCAAATTCAAACAAATTTGAGACATCCTTTTTGGGACGGAGGGAGTAATAGTAATACTACCTGAGGTGCAACCACGGTCTTGAGATAATTTTCCATTTCACCACTTGCAATGGAAGGCACCTTCTGACCAGGGACATCAACTAAACAGCGAACCTCAGTGCTGCTTATCGGGTAAAATAGGATGGGTGAAGGATTGGCCAAGATAACATGGCCGTGATTTGGGTGAGGAAGTTCACAATTCTCCAAGACCAGTCCAACAAAACAAGATGGCGACTCAACCTACGCGCAAAGTAAATTAATATAAGTACAGCGCGGTAAACCCAAAAAATCAGTAGTAAGCATAATGTGAGAACTGTACCTTCGGAGAACAAAGCGCACGCCGTAAATTTGAAAAGCAACCATCACATACAATTGTCAATGGCGCATGAGCTTTTAGTTCTTCACCTGACCTGTTCTTGTATTGTACACCCTTAACTGTACCATTTTCTTCAAGCAAAGAAGTAACTGTTCCTTGCACCAAATGGACACTGGAAAGCCAACAGTATGTCAAACATTAATGCTAGTAAAAAATCCAGGTGTGTGAAGAATTGGAGAAATGCGAAGGCAGCCCATCTAAAGTGGAAAAAAACAAAAGAACATGAGAGCAAATACACCCAAGGCAAGAACTTTCTCATAATCAGAGATAAATGATGACAAAGTGATCGCATAGGGTGGCACTCTTGAAGTATATCATTAAGAGGCAAAGCTTATGAAAAAAATGAAATGGACGCATAGAACAATACCAGATGACAACTATACAATGAAGCATACCAAAAAAAATACTACAGATATATCATACGGAAAATGGGTATTACTTAGGCAAAGTCGCAGCTTTTTCACGCATCCTCTGTATAAACCGTCCATTGTGAAAGCTCCTACCAGCAACATCTGAATGGAACTTCTCCAAGGGATAAGAAAGCTTGGTGTTCTTTCCATCTTTGAATAATGCATAACCAAGAACACGCTGTGCGTCA
This sequence comes from Avena sativa, assembly GCA_916181665.1. NCBI lineage: Eukaryota > Viridiplantae > Streptophyta > Magnoliopsida > Poales > Poaceae > Avena > Avena sativa. The sequence continues at coordinate 695,935,591 of OV702289.1, forward strand.
ATTTCATCAACACAATCTGTACAGAGTCAAGGTGTTACTATACATTATGTACAATACTGTTAGAAAAAATAGTGTCAGCTAGCGAGAGAAAAGCTTACCCTGGAGACCCAGTTCGACCAATTTCAGGTAGCCTCCAGGTTGTAATAGTTCGCCGACAATTCTATCTGGCTCAGTCAAGTCTCTCTCTATAACATGCACCCGGCGACCATCCTGCGTTACCAACAAACAAAGCAAGAACATATAAGGAAAAAAAAGGTACTAGGACAATAGCAATGCACCAGTTGGTCACAGGGAGGAGGAAAGTTGCAGAATGGCATTTTTACTATTTATATCCAAATCGAGATGAGGCCAGGTTACCTCAGTAATTGTTTTTCAAAGGACTACTACTGTCCCACAGGAACCAAGAAGAATGACATAGAAGATAGTAATATTTTTGACAAATTTATGACCTGTGCACATAAAGATTTTTTTCTCTATCTTCAGAGATCTTTATATTATCGTGTTTAGCTGGTACAGCCAGACGCTGGCAATTATGGAAGTAGCTTTTTCCATAATTTCTTTCCTTAACCATAACTCCTAGAGTACTTCCAAACAAAAGCAAGAGGATCAAGTTCAATAACACACTCAACATTTCTGGTATTACTGATATATCATTGTCAGGGTAGCTGTAAGGGAAGTAAAGTGAGTGGGTCATCAAGTTAGTTAGGCATTTCATTAATGATGCAAAGCAAGAGCTAATCAACTCTTTGTTGGAGCAGGTACAACGAGAGGGGCACGGAAAAGAGTGGAGGACAGGAGAAAGACATTACAAATGATTCTTTTGTCCCATTTGCCCATTTATGAGTAGTTCACAGTTTAGACAACTAAACCATGTTGGAACAATATTTTCAAATGTTCTCAATTTGTGTCCGAGAACGTTTTCCTCTATTTACCCAAATAAAAGTACTGCAGACAAAATTGCACGGTTGCCCTCACATGATTTTTGGTAGGCCACTTTAAATGATTATATGAAGCATATTAAACAGTCTTTTTAGTTTGGAGATATCTCATGTTTTCCTGGGCTGAATGGAACATACAACTTTTTCTGCATTCTAAGAATACACTTTTTTCTTCTTAATTCACAAAAAGTGGCTAAAGTTCAAAACCAACATAGCAAGATTCCAATTTGCTACTCCCGCCATCCCAAAATGTAAGGCATATAAGCTTAGTCAAAAGCCAACATCCTCTAAGTTTGACCAAATTTATACACAAAAATATGATCTATAATACCAAATCAATATCAATGGGTTCATCATAAAGTATATTTTCCCAATGTGTCCATTAAATATTGTAGATGTTGATATTTTTTCCTAAATATTTGGTCAGACTTAGTATGGTTTGACTTTTGACTAAGCTTATATGCCTTATATTTTGGGACGGAAGAGTACTAAATATACAGGTATTCACCTTTTGTTTTTATACAGATTTTTTATGTTATTATTCTCACCAGCGTTGCCTTCTTCCTCTTTTCTGCCCGTACAGGCGTGTCATGGCCACAGAAAGCAAGAATTGATGGATGCGTGGAAACAAGGTGATAAAAAAATCACACCACGGCTTTTTGAAAGAGACTATTCTTCTATTTGCAGTTGCGTGACATGATATATATGCAGCACCTTCCCAACACCAGACGGATTCCACGTCTCCAACAAAGACAAATAACATGACAGAGACTTCGCGTTCTCCCAACGGTGAAAACATGTAAAACGCACTAGGGAGAAGTTGCAACAGATAAAAATTATTACCTGCATGGATCTGTCAAGGATCAGCAGCCGTTCCATGACTTTTTTTTTTAAACGAAAAGGTAACTAGGAAACTGTTATATCGGTCGATTAGCAAAGCGGTTGCCTTCGGCCGTCCTGAAGTGATCGATAGAGGGGGGGTTCTTCTTGGTTTGTATAATTCACGATGGATTTTTGTTTTGGGAAATTCATTCATGGTAGGAAATTAATCCAGGCTCCTAACCCATAGAACACAAATTCAATCTCCTTGGTATCTTAGTTAGATCTTTGTTATTAGATACGCGGGATAAAAGGGAGAAGAACTAGAAGTTTCAATCTACAAGAAACAAGGGATTTTCTGCCTAACCAGCGGAACGGGAGGACGGAGAATAACATACGAGAAAGGAAAAAAGAAAGGCCACCTTTCCGAGCGTGTAGGCGAGAGCAGATCCGGCCACCCCGGCTCCAACGATGATGACGTCCGTCGGGCCATCCAGGGGGGCACTCCCTTCGCCGTCAGCGACCGCGCAGCCATCCACCGGCGCGGGGATCCCTTCCACCGGAGCGACGCGCCGCCGCCGCCGCTGCTGCCGAAACAGGACGGCGACGAAAAGCGCGGCGAGGAACGTGGCCGCGACGGGGGCGGCAGTACCGAGATGCCCGACGGCGGCGGCGTCAGCCATGCCGCAATGAGGAGGAGCTTCCTCCGGGCAGGGGTTTTCTCGACGCTGCGCGGGGCGGTGCGTCTGTTTCCGTTTGGAGACGTGTGGGGGCGAGGCGAGAAGGGGCTGATGCTTGCGGGAGCGGACGAAAAGGAAACAAGGGAGAGTGCGTGCCAGGCGCTGGGATTGGGACGAGACGAGGCGACCGCTTTCGAGTTCGAGATTCTGGCGTACTGTTTTTATGGAGGGGGGGTGGCCGGGTGGCCGCTCTCTCTCTCTCCGCCCCTGCCTGTCCGTGTAGCTGGCTGTCTCTGCCCTGGGCCCCGGTCTGCCCTGGCTGGCTCCGCTGGATTTTCTAGTGTTTTCTCTTCGAAAATATGTTCTTCTTCACCCGAACTATTTTTGTAGCGCTGAACAGCTGATTGGTTTGATGCTTTGTGGTTGGTTTCTGGAGCAGAAGAGGACTGGGACCACAGCAATCAACTCCCCCGTCTTTAATTCTCAAAGTAGTAAATCACGCATCCCTTAAATTATGAAAGAGATTTCTATTTACCCACTCCTTCCAAATTCCAAGGGCATGTACAATGCAAGCCATCCACGTGATCGAGAGAAGATAATAAAAATAAGTTATACAATAGATTATCTCTTATTATCATCTGTACGGTCCTCTGGCCTTCTAATCCCGTACAGAGAGAGTATCTAGACACATTTTTATGTATGGTTTACTTCGAACCTAAACACTAAAAGATGTCTAAATATATTTATTTCACAAAAATTAAAATATTTTTTATTTTAAAACGGAGAAAGTATTTTAAAGTGACCACCTATGTCTCATCATCCCGAGAAATATCTTCTTAGTCGGCTGACGTCTTATGACGCATTAGTATATTTTAACCTCGTAGAAATAATTCTACGTGAATAAATGTACCACATAAACAAAGCAAACTATACGGTGTGAACAGAAAATTTGTGTTGCATGAATATTTTATCAGTTGCAACCCATGTACAATTCTCAGAGCGCACGAAGCACAAGACCGATCAAACGGTAAGACATGTGAGAAATACTTCTTCCATCCCGGTTTAAAGGGTCTACGCGTATACCTAAGTCGTTTATTTGATCAACAAAATATAAATTATTTAAAATAAATATTATACCATTAGAAAGTATAACATCTAAATTTTTCAATGATATAATTTTTGTGTTAAATGTTTAATATTTTATTGATCAAATTAATAACCTAGATATACGCGTAGGCCCTTTAAACCGGGACAGAGGGATTGGCACCTGAGAGCCAAAACATCACTTCCTGAGGTTGCAACTCACAACAAAAATAATCTTACATACCAGATGAGAAAATAAAATATCTCGGCACATACTAATATTCCATGGTGTTCGTATTTCAGACAGCCATTATGTCCGATTTGGTCCGTTTGCGGTGGCCCGCGGATGGACCCGAGGCATATGTCGGCCAGCAGGTGTCAGTGCACCCTCCCAACGGGCCGCCCCATTAGTTGGGGCCACTATCTGCGCAGCTACCCCTGTGGCCGCTCTAGCTTCCCCATTAATGGCGGTCGAGGCGCTTCCCGCCTCATGCGCCACAGTTTCCAGCCAACGCGAGCCATTTCCCGCCAGCCACGTCGTTTCCCGCCCAGGAGCAGCCGCTCCTATAAAGATCGGGATGTCGGGGAGCTGGATGGCACCATAACCGCAGCAGCCGCTATGGTTCATCGTCTTACCACCACCAGCGCAACTTAGCCGCTACCCTCCCGCCCAAGTGGCGAGCAGAGAAGAGGTGGACTAGGAGGAAGGAGCGGAGGAGGATCCCTGTGAGGATCGATGACCGAGGAGCAGGATATCTTCTTCTTGTCCTTCCAGACCTCATGACAACACGACCTATGGGCCTCGAGTGTGCCGATCGAGGCCTCCGTCATCGATATGTCGCGCGCGATCGCCGAGCTAGAAAAGTGCGACCGCCGTTTTGTGGAAGACAAGCAGCAGAGCTGGGCGGACCAGGACGCGCGCCGGTAAGCAGAAGAGACACACCACATGCAGGTGTCCCTCCCTGTAGTGCCGGAGATTGAAGAGGAGTGTCGGCAACAGACTCCTCCCGTTGCCGCGCAAGTGGCAACCGATATGCTCCGGGCGCACACAGATGAGCTGCTGGCGGCCGACGAAGCCGCCACAACGAGGGACCAAGCAAAGGCGGTCGCACAGATGCTATTGATGACGGAAGCAGAGAGGGACTGGAAAGCGGTCGGGACAACTCGTGTGAACCTCGATCGGCTCAAAAAGCATCGCGCGTCCACCGAGACGCACCGCTGAGTCAATGAAGCCATGGTGGCCTGGCTCACCATGTAGCACCGCGATACGGGACCGGAGGGACATGGATGCTCTGGCGACGAGGTGGTATACGAGGGGCAAGAGAGCTTCGGTGGCACGGCCAGTGAGGGCCAAGAAAGCTATGCTGATGCTAGCGACGATGACCAAGATAGCTACACAAATGCAGGCGATCTAGGGGTACCCTAGGTATCTTAGGTTTAGTTAAATGAACTACAATACATTGGTTCTTGAAAGTTTTGTGCATCCATATTTTTCTATATGTATATCTTATGACATGTTTGATTTTCTTGATCCAATATATAGGGAAAACTCCACCTGATTGTATTTGGCTAAGATATGCATGAAATTCAATTTGATATCTATATGCACATATTTATGTGGAGTTTGTCCTATATATTATAGTTCATCTAACTACTTTGGACCCGATATGTTTGGTGACCATTTTGTACTTAATGTTGTTTTAGGTACATTGGTGATACATTGGATGCTTGTCTCTTCAATAAGAAAGATATGGTGACAAAATGATATTTAGAGGCAAGCTAGGATTATTCATGCATTCATATCTTACTTTCAACCCCAGTTGTAGGTTGTATCTTGGCATGAACTTTTATTTTTGCAAATGTTGTGGTTCTTGTGTTGGCCTTAAAGAAAACTCTTTATTAAAAAGTGAGAATGTTGAGATGAGTTCTTATAATGAGGACTATACAAAATCATGCTCATGATTCACCAATCCCAAATGTCAATCTATAACCTTTATTGACTATATTTTTCTCAAATGCTCTCATGTGCAATATTGATGAATTGCAAAGTTGGCTCTTTTTTTTGATACTTGTTGCCTTTTCCAATGCATTCCAACTATCTATATTCCCGCGTGGACAGTCGTGATGTATTTGTTGTGTAAGTTTTTGAAAATCATTAATGTACAATAAGATAAAATTGAGTCTTTGGCCATGCTTTCATTAAAACATCTTATTGGTATATTTTATGACTTTCTTTAGATATTTTGGTATCCCCTTTAGTAGCTATTATGTGTGTACATATTTTTTTGTGGTTTTATATCTTCATGATTATCTTCCGCCTAGAAACTTATACACATGAGTTTAGTCACGTCTCTAGTTGGTATTCCACTTTCTTGGAGTCCACCTTTTATTCCTTTTATTCTTTGGTGGTTTCTATTTTTTTTACAATGAGTGCTTGTATTATTCGTTTGTATCTTCCGGTACTCATATTTGATATCTTATGGCTTTCCGTTATTAAATAAGTTTTGGGGAGTTATTTCATACTTGTGTACTTTGTTTTCAAATACAATCATAAGTAAATAATAGGACTATATTGTTTCGGCTCAAACTGCTATCCACGTCATTCTGATTCTTTTCGGTCGTGGGATGTAAATCAAAAAGGACACGCGGCGATGTCACAACAGAGTCTTGCTATCCCGTAAGGTGGGTCCTGCTGCAGGCCAAGACGAAAAAGTCCAGACCACAGATTGGTGTCGCGCGTCGCCCGATGGGCCACACGCGTGACCCAAGCCTATTGTCAATGTACGCGGGAAGGACCGCACTCTGCGAGAGTCGTTCCCGGCGTGACACGCCTCTGCATACGCCGGCTGGCGGGGCCCGCTGAGAGCTGACGTGGCGCGTCGTAGGCATGGAAGGAATCGGTTTCTAGTGGCGGAGAGCTGTCTTCGTAGTGTAGACCATAGACATATGTGGATTTTTGCGACCGGCCTACAGGTAAGCTCCGCTCGTTGGCTATAGATGGTCGCTCGTTATCGTGTCCTCGGGCGACGTGGCATTGTGGACCCTTTCGCGGCAGACAGCCGAGCTAACAGTATAGACTATAGACATACGTGATTTTTTGGGGCTAGGCTACAGCCAAGCTACCAGCGTAGGTTATAGACATACGCGGGTTTACGCGGACGCTGACGACGTGGCAGCGTCCCCGGATGGATGAGATGGTAGCATGCGATGTACGCGTCTGCGGTTTCTCACGACGAAGATCCGACGTGAAGGAGTAGACTATATAGGGTTGCGTGCGTTCTCGCGGCGATATAGTACGGTGGGTCCCGCTTGCACGGAAAAATGCATCTCCCCTGCCTAGAATGCACGGTGTCATAAAAAATGTGTACAACTTTTTTGACGGTTAAACATGTGTACAATTGGTAAGCATATTTTATTGTTCATCATCGGTCTAATACAAGACGGACCAATAACAAAACCCGTAATGTTCCCTAATCGATCTGCTTAGCATAGTTATGGTACTTTCTACCGCCATGTGAGGACGGCGTTAACTATGCCTATATGGCTTATGTGATTTATCTAGATATTACATCAGCTGCAAATTTCTTAAAGTTATTACATATTATCAATTCAAGGGAAAGAAAATTCAACATTTCAGTTTACAATCGAGTTGATAGCAGAGTCCTCAATTTTATTTCTCAATCTATCACCTGCATCTCCCTTTTGAGTGTGGTAGCTATATTAGAAAACCACCTTGAGACATGGTCCATGTCTTGTCCGTGCGGCTACAAAACATCCCCATTTCCGTTACTTCTCGCATCATTTTTATTTTTCTTCTTCAACACTGCAGCATAGTTTCGACGGTGCGCCGTCCTTTAGGTAGCCAGGCTCGAGCACCCAAACGACAGCATAGTCGCATCCGACGTGTTTTGGGTGTCAGCGTGGTTTTTTTAGGTGGATCGGCGCTACAAGCGAGAGCTTGCCGACGCAAAATGCACTGATAGCTTAGTTAAAGGTTTTAGACGAACACGGCGTTGCAAGCTAAAACTTGCCAACGTTCCTTGCATAGATATGATAGCTACTCGGATTCGGCCGTTTGATAGATTAGGTATACCGGCGTATAGGTGGTAACGATGCGTTGAGCGTGTTGGGTTCCCTGCATACGCCCGGCGATTCCACCGCCATGTCGACGCTTATCCGTTCGGTCAGTGATCTTTCCTAGTCTGTCGGCGGCTATCAGCACGGCGATGTACGACAGTAATGTTTGTATGTTTCTGTGCGTGGTAAGCGCTCTCGTGCATTACCGTTATTTTTTATTTCCTTTTTAGCTTTTATTTTGTTTTTTAATAATGCTACACCTACAGGAAAAGTTGTAGGGTTAGGTGGAGGTTTCCGAGTGGTGCAAATATTCTCCTTCTCGTGCTTTCACGAACCGTAATAAATTTTTGATTCTCGCGTCAACCCGTAACTCAGATTTTGTAACAAACAGCCCATAAGTGTAGCATTATTGTTCGTTTTCTCATTGTTCTCATTTTTTGGCATTTTTATTTGCTTCGTGTTTTCCTATTATTTTGTTTTTTATGTGTTGTTTTCTTTTTTTCTCGATTTTTTGGTTCTTTTGTACCGGTGTCTTTGCCTCTGGTTTCTTTTTTATGTATTTTCCTTTGCTCTTTTCTTAGTTCATATTTTTTATTTTTTGACTTCTTAATGTTATTTCGTTATTTTATAACTCTATATTTTTCTTGCGTTTATCTGCTTTGCTATTTTCGTATGGTTTTTCTACTTCTTACGCGTGTTTATACATAAAGAGTAAAACACGTAAATTTAAAAATGAAAAGATAACTCTCTCAATCATTAATACGAGCACACTTGATCGGCCATGATAACTGCGTACCACTCTCAGAAAAAATGACGAGCAAACATGATCGAATGCGATGGTTGCCTGGTGTTTCAAACGATATCTAGTATCGTCATCATTTATATAACACATCAATACCGCAGTTGATCCATATGACGTGTCCAAGATGAATGACGATTGTGTATTGCCGATCATGTTAACCGGTTATAGAACGCAATGATGCCTTCAAGACAGAACGATTGTGTGTTGCCGAGGATGTTATTTCTGCGATTTCTCACTGTAGTCGATAGCAGCTCAGAAATGACGGTTGTGGCATCCACGACACGCGAAGCATGTTCAAGTTGTGAACATTTTACTCTTTATTTTTTTTGTTAATTCTGCTATTTGTAGTATAAAATATAAATTTAGTATGCGATTATGTATTGTAATATATACAAACAACCCATGCGTAAGTGTTTTATATATATTTACAACAAAAATGTTTGTTGTAATATATATACATATATGCAATGTAAATAGATTGTGTACTACTTTACACTATGTATAAAGTGCTTTCTTGGTTATTATGTTTGTGCGATGGTTTTGTCTTGCTGTTTACACTTTTCGTCTCACAGTTTTGTCTTACAAAGGCCATATGTACGTGTTTCATATACATTTAGCGCAGGACTGTATGCTGTAATATGTATATATTTTATAGTTCGTATACTGTTCTTTGTGGGTTCTTCTGTTTGTACGATGTTTTTGTCTTGCCGTTTAGACTTGTCGTCTTACAGTTTTGTGTTACAACCGTATCTATGATACGAGTAGAACCACGTAAGCGTGTATAATTTTCGAATGTGAAAACTTATCTCCACCGCGAACACGTATCGTGTACCTTGGAATGCATGGCTGACAACCTTAGAATCCATCAAAGACAAAAAAATTGGTGTCCTTTGTTATCGCGCCTCTGGTGACTACGTTATTGTCTGAGATAAAAAAAACAGGTATAAAAAATCGTCCATGATAAATAAAGACGTACATATAACAACATTGCGAACCATGGATTTGGCCATGACTCAACCGTACATTATGTGCTTCTGAAGACTCTCATAGGATTTAGCGGTGCGAGAACGATTTTCAGCCGCAACGAGACTCACGCTTTAAACGACGTGCTATTATTTACCATTTCGAGACCAGTTCTTTTGTCTTGTATGTAGATGTAGTGTGATCAACCGATCGCGTCTCGGAAGACGCAGAGAGAAGTCTAGTTATTATTATTAGTGTTTAAATCTTGGAGAGCTTCTCTAATTTATTTAAACTTATTTGTTATCTTGTACATTTTTTGTGCTTTGAATATTTAGGGGGGTGAGGATTCCATGTTTATGTAATTTGTATTGAAATGCAATTATTACAAACTGTGCACAAACCTTGGTAAGCTTCCCTGTTTCATTTAAATACTCATTTTTTATTATCATCATATCTTGTTATATTTAATTAGTTCTTTTGAATCTTTTGATTACTTGTTTCATTTATTCAGGTTTCTTTCCTTTTTTATAATCTTGGGATCCTCAATATAGTTTGATTTCCTTCTAAGTATTCATCATTAGATATGTACACATGTTTACAATTATAATATGAGAAATGCGCACCTTTGAAGGAACTCTCACTATATTGGTTTTCTAAATCTTTTCACCCATTTTAACAATCGATGCTAATGGGAGAGAAGTTTTAGACGGTTTAAGGGAAATTGATTTTATGCTTTGAGTTTTGTGCTTAAGCATTATCTTTCACGCGAGTTTGCATCTTTATTGTTGTTTTGCATGTTCAATAAATATAGTAAACTCTACCATCCAATAATGGCTAGCAATATATGTAATGAAATTCAAGTACGTCACACGTGCGCGTGCATAGATTGTGGGAGGATGAGTTTGCTCTATATATTATGGTTGTACTAATATCATATAATTTTGTAGTATTTGATATTGGCACAACCATTTTTTCATTAAATTCCTTATATAAACCCTCTCAAAGATATTATCATCAATTACTAAAACTAGACTTCTCTCTACATCCTCTAGGGCACGGCTGTCATGCAGGACGTTTGATGGGCAATCCTTTTGATGGGTCCATGCAAAAAAGTATTTTGTTGGGCAATAAGTGCAGGTAGGCTAGACGTAAGAACGAAAAAGGGACGTCACAATACTAATCGTCATTGCAGTAAAAGATGGAACATTAACACAATACATTAGAAGATGGAACATTAATACGACAGACGGACAGGTGAGAAACCTAAGTAGCATGCTGAAATTTCTAACGACAACATCTAAGAAACAACCTAGCAGCCAACGAACAACACACAAAGCCGAAGCAACGGTCCTGATCCTTGTCCACTTCTAGCTCCTCGCAGGCGACGCCTTCCTACTCCAAGTCATCCAGGAGCGCCTCCTCCAGTACACGCGTGGCCTCCTCTCCGAGTCGTACTCCTCTAGCCAGCAGTCCTCCTTAGAATCGTCAACGGGAGGATCCTCCTCCTTGTCCTTGTCGAAGGGAGGGTCGTACCAGTAGACCCCTACGATGACGGCGAGGGGTAGGCCTCCGTAGCAGACTCGTCGTCGTCATTGTCGTCCGAAGCCTCGTCCTCCTCTTCTTTGTCGAAAGAAAAGTCGATGAAACCTTTGGCAACGTATTTGTCGAACTGCGCCCAGTACTCCGCGTGCTCGGGCTGCTATCCCCATGGCAGCTCAGTCGGGGCGACGCTGAGTCACCCAAAGGCCCGAAGGCGGGCGTCGTCGAGGGCAGCGTTCGAGTAGAAAAGGGACATAGTGTAGATGAGAAGAAGGAGAGAAGAAGAAGCACACAAAAAGATTCTACTGTGAAGCCGAAGTATAAGAAGAGCAATGTGTAAGGAAGGCCGTGAGCCTGCGTTCACCGCCGGCGCCGAGTTATTTCCAACGTGAAAGGACAGAAGATGGGTAGTGCACAACAACCTAGAAAAAATTCAAAAGCCCAAGCTCATGCCAGTTGCCAGCTAGAAGATGTGCCATCATAGGTTAGAGAACCGCACGTGAGACATTCATGCGCCTAGAATCTACATCGTCTGGTAGATAGTTAGAATGGATTCACCGCATGAAAAGTATCTGCATTAACAGCCAAAACGATCCGCGACACAACATGTTGACTATTTTGGGTGCGACACAACAAGGAAAAAGGGCGCAACTTTGCGTAAGCGAGTCTGCTTTGCAGAGCTAGAGTAATCACGAACCCATCGACCAAAGCTACATGCACATCAGTATTTTTCATGTCGAAGAAGTAAAATCATAAGTCAGATATGGAAAGACATCAAAGAAGCAACATTAGAAGTCAGATTTAGAAAGAAGACATATCTGTAGCGATGCGACGCTAGGTAGATAGCTCGATTTAAGACAATTTCAAGTCATAAAAACATGTCGTTCGCTTCCTTATTTCTCTCCTTTAAGGTTTGGACCAGAATAGTTGTTAAACAAAAAACTATTTTTTTATTTCTTCATGATTACATCCAATACATTCGTACACACGCCGAGTAACACTGACCAAGCAAGTCATGCAAGTTAGACGATGGACGAACGATAAAAAGATAACCCAAAAGCACTACGCTAGGAAGGTAGATCGAGTTAGAAGAACTGGGAGAAATTTACACAACAACTTCACATTGGCCTCGATCTTTCTCTCCTATATGATTTGGTGAAGGAGATATGCCCTAGAGGCAAATAATAAATAGGTTTTTATTGTCATATCTCAATTAGTTTATGATAATTTTATATTGTGCTATAACTGTGCCAAGTAGAAACATTGGTATAGGTGTGGTATGAAACAACCAAGTCCCTAGTAGCCTCCATTCATACTAGTTCGTTGGTTACGAGGATGATTTGGGTTTCAAAATCATGGGCATTTATGCCAATTGACAACGGGGTCATATCATTGGAGAATGATGTGATACACATTCCTCAAAGGATTGCAACACGATCAAGTCATATAGTTCATTGTTGCAATAGCTAAATCTAGGCTCTTAATTCCTTAGACCGTGAGGCTATATCAATCACAGTCTCCCGAGAGTGCTTTGATAGCATCAAGCGCCACTTGGTAATACAGTGGTTATAAAGGTGTGTTCAGGTACTCGGAGGAACCGTTGAGGCAATATATGTCAAGAGCGGGATTTGTTCACCCACATCACGGGTAAAGATACATACGGCCGTCATGGTGAGATTACATCCCTAAATGTTGCAACATGTGACTCGGTCACGGGGATGTAATATCACGGTAACAAGAAAACAAAACTTGTTGTGAACGAGATTGAACAAGGTATATGATACCGATGATCGGATCTCGGACAAGTCGTATCAAGAAACAAAAGGAATATGGATGCTACATTTACCGGTTCAAACGACATTGTCATCAGGAATGCATAGGGGTCACATGGATATCCCTGGTCCCTCAGTTGATCATTGATACCGATCATGTCTAGAGCATTTCCGAGCCGTGAGAGGATACACTTAAGGGTATGATGAGAGCGATCATTCGTAAGACGGAATCACAGTAGAGAAAGAGATAAAGCTGGAATTGTTCCGTAGAGAGATCCGAAGTTGTTCGGAGAAAGAATAAAGGACCGGAATCATTCCGGGAAAGATCCGAAGTCGTTTGGAGAAAATCGAAAGGGAACCGAAAGGTGTTTTGGGTCAAGACAGATTTTGTAATATGTATTTACATATTAATTAGTGTAATTAATATTAAATATAATATTAAAATCTAATTTGAAGGGGCATTCCACTAATGGGCCAAACTTCCTAGGGAAAAAGGGCCCATGAGGGAAAACCGAAGGAGGGAAGGGCCAAGGCCTAGGCGCCTCAAGGGGGCCCACCCGGCCAGCCTAGGGCTGTGCGCAGGGTGGGGCCCACCCCTGGCCGGCTGGCCCATGAGGCCCATGCGCCTCCCCCCTCTCCCTTGATTAGTCCCACATGGGAAACCCAAAGGGGAGGGCACACCCCCTCCCCCTATATAAAGGGGTGCCCATAGGTGGGAATAAACACACCAATATTTGGAGAAGTCATTTGGTTGACTTCCTCCTTCCCTCTCTCTCTATACCTTGTGACCATGGCTCCAAGTCTGGGCTGTGCGATCGAGGCACACCTGCAGTACGCCGTTGCGCTGCAGGGATTCCTAGCCGGATATCAACTTCCACACTCCCGGCGGGATCGGGGAGCCGGAGGTCTCATCGTGCACTGGATGTGTGCGAAGACACTAGGCGCAACACTTGGGGCGCTTAAATGTCGTGAGTCGGAGCTGCTGAACGATGAAGATGAAGAAGGAACAAGGGGTGACCTGCGAGGAGCTTCGCGACCTTGAGGTCGGCTACGAGTACGACTACATCAACCATGTTCCCCTCATAATGTTAACCGCGTACGATCTACAAGGGTATGTATTCTCTACGCATTGGTCGTTACCGCATTACTACATAGATAGATCCTAGGCAGTTTTGGGGTTCCAACGTAGGAAATTTTTTGTTTTCTGCTGCAGATCCCCTTCATTTGGACCAGAACAATTGTTCATATTTAACTTATTTTTTGTATTTTCTAAGCCATGTTTATTCTTCAAACGGCGTGTGATGATGGGTTAACTCATCAATACCCATCATTGATGGACTTAGTTTTGAGGAAGTGGGGAGAGATCGAGGCATTGATCGGCTAGAAAACAAGCACACAGGTGACACGAGGTTTACCCAGGTTCAGGCCTCATAGAGGATCCTACTCCTGCTTGTCTGCTCTTGATTACGAGGGAGTCAAAGATTACAATGGTGCGCAGATGCAACATGGCGGTGTGTATGCACGGGTGTATGCATTCGTTCTCCTCGCCGCCCCTCCTGCCTTTATATAGAGAGGCCAAGTCTCAGGGTAGCAGATCGAGTCGGGTACAAGTTAGGTTCCCTTTAAGTTTCTATCTATACTTCGTTGTGTCCTCCAAGAAGTCGAACGTCTAGCGGGCCACCCGAATCTTTGTTGGGCTTCGATTGCACCGTGTACTCCTTCTTGGGATGAACCGTATAGGCTAATATTAGGTACATGTAAGGTACGCCCATGTCAGTAGCCCCCGAATGTCCAGTCAAATCGTAGATTCGGGTGGAGACTATAAGTTTTCGAGTGTGTGGGATATAAGCTCATCCGAAGTTATTTCGAATACTGCAGTTTATGTCATAGGGATTATCGATAAGTGTGTGTGATTCACCCAGAGGATCGTGGTCAGTTAACTGCCTTAGGGCAAAACAACGCTATCTACTCAAATTCAAGTCCCAGACTCGAATTTGGAATAATGCCGGCGTAATTCGACTCTGGCCGCGGGGGTCTTATAGAGTTCGAATTCTAGTGTTTTAGGTGTGGGCACTCGACGCATCCATCGAGGCTTATTTCATCGTGCCTGTAGGCACGGTTCATATCTGGTAGAGCATAGCAGGTGTGTTGCCAGGCCTTTCTCAGGTCTTAACTTCACGTTGTAAACGCGACATCCGAAGTGTTGTTCACCGTGGAAGTGATTCGGGTAACCCAGGAGACGTAGTCTCTTTGTAGGGAGAATGTGAGGCGGAGTCGCCATTTTGAGTGTGGATGTAATCTACACATGTTTGACGATTAAAAAATTTCGTAGGGTGCGCGACCAGTGCTCCCTATGGGAGTATCCCCTGGGTGCCTATTCGAGTCATAGACTCGAGTGGGGACTTTGAATATGCTTTTGACTGCTATCTTTTCTTGTTTCAGTCAAATATGTTTTCAGCGCTCCCTATGGGAGTTATCCCCGAGTAAATAATTGAATCTCTAATTCGAAGAGGGATAGTAATTTGATGAAGGCAGTTATGTGCCTATGAAAGTCTTCGGGTGCGCGGCAGCGCTCCTGTTAGGAGTAGCCCCCGAGTGCTGGGTCGACTTGCAGAGTCAAGCAAGGACTAAAGTAGTCCAGTGTATCCTCTGCTGAAGCAGATGATGTTAGTGTTGATGATTAGATGATCTCATTTGCCCGCCCAAGCGGTATTAACGGGACGTGACGAAAGTGGGGCCCCATCTCTGACTGAGATTTGACCAGGCGTGCATAATCTTCGTTTTAACTGCGTCTCCTCGATTTTCGTGCGTAGTGGGGAAAGTGCAGCGACGATTCAGCGTTTCCGTCGCCACGAGTCCGCCTTGATTTGCACCATGCATCTGGCTGTTCCATGTTGCGGAGAAGAAAAAGGATGAGGCACTCGAAGCCCTTGAACGCTCCGAGCAGGAGTCGAAGAGGCGCGAGGAGGATCTTCAGGCTGCTGCAGCTGACAGGGACAAGGTGTCCGCGGAATATCTTCTCTCCGTTGCCAAAGCCCTATCAGGTATTTCACTGCGCCAGTTTTTCCTATACTTGTCTGTTTTTTGTAGGGCTCATCATTGTTTGATGTAGATGCGACTTGTGTGAACTTCGACGCTCAAGCTTTGGCTCATGAGGACGCTTTGGCCAGCACTGTAGCTGTAGTCGAGGATCGCAGCGTCTCCGTCAAGGATTCTCTTCAAAAGGCCAAGGGTGTGCTTGGGCATCTTCGAGAGGAGCTGGTCCCCAAGGCTAAGCTTATCGAGGATCTTGACGGCCTAGTCGAGTCCTTCGCTGAAGGCGTCCCAGCAGACTTCAAGAATGCCTAGAAAGGGGTTGGTGCCACCATGGGGCTGGCTATGGTGCAGGCTCATGGTGTCCACCTTAACCCTAGCAAGGTCTCGTCGAGGATGCCGGTGGCTACGGATGGCCAGCAGGTAGTTTTCTCTCCCATCGCCACTAGTTGTCATAAATATGGGCGTAGGCTCATAGAGACACTCACAAAGTACTCGGAGGAGCAGAAACTATCAAAGACAGCGAAGGCCACGGTGTCAGGGGCCGTAACTGAGAGAGCCGCGACATCAGAGGCTGTCACAGACACTATGAAGCCCCCGAGTAACAATACATAGCTGCAGGTTGGCCCTTTGTAGTTATTTTGTAATTTTCTAGCTCATCCAAGCTTTTTTCCTGAATTGTGTTTGTGAGGGTGCCCCTAGCGAAACTTGTTAAACTTGGTGCTTGAATTTGCTATTCTTTGAATGGTTGTTCTTATTCGCCTATTCTTCTTGCTGGCTAGGGTCCCTCGAGTGATCCATCCGGGACACCTCCCACCGATGAAACTATGGCACAACCACGCTCAAAGGTGGAGGAGTCGTCGCTGCTGTCTTGACTACGCGATCGCATAAAACACTTGGAGCGAGAAATAACCATGATCCACGATAGTGCCGACGTATGAAAGTCGAAAGCCGAAAAAGCCAGCGAGCATGAGAAGTATCTTCTTGGCGAGGTGGCTCAGCTTAATGAGAAGCTGAAGTGTTAGTTTCTCTTGCTTCTTTTCCTTTTCATACCACCTATAGTGGCGACTCATTCTTACGCTTTGGTTGCCCTTTTGTAGTTATGAGCCTTCGTCTTCCGCAGGAAGAGAGAGATCGCGTGAGTATTCGCCTAAATTGCTTGACCCAAGAGCAGTTAGACGTGAGTGGGTATTTTTGGGTTGATCGAGATCGCGCAGTCGCGTTGGCGACATTGCAGGACCGCGTGTCATAGGTGTTTCATTATTTGTAGAAAGCACAGTCATGCTTGAAGCACATCTTTCGGGCAATGTTCCCCCCTAACACTGTGCCCTCAAGCCTGTTGGCACTATTGAAGAAGTTTCAGGATGCTAGCACGGTTCGCGAGTGCGTGCACCAGCAATTGATTACGAGTGCTAAGGCTGCACTGGCACTTGTGCGCCTGCATAAGCCCGACCTGGACTTGAGATCCGTTGCTGCAGGGCCACCACCACCTCCAGAGGGGATGGCGTGGAACATGGTACCCCACTATCGGGCGGTTGATCAGCCAGCCGAAGACATCATTGAGTTGTTCGACCAGCGTATCAACGTTCTCCTTTTACGTCAGTAGAGTAGTCTTGGACCTACATAGAGATGTATAAGTGTTGTAAAGTTGGTATAGTTTGACTCGGTGTTTTGTTACCCGTATTGTATATACAGCTTGCTAGCTTATATATTTTTCGAGTGACTTGTATTATGCAGTGCCTTTTCGTTAGCCTAAAGTGTCCTTATCTCAGCACCTTGCCAACCTGTCAGATGCGTTGTAGCTGGGTTGGGTTTTCCCAAGGGTTCGATTAAAAGTACATAAGCTACTCAGGTTACTATATATTTCTCGTGCGACGAGGTAAATAGGATGGCGCAACCCCCGAGTGTAAAATAGCAATGTAAATAAAACAAAAACACAATATTGGAGACACTTAGCTTTATTTATTTGTAGAATATCAGGAGGTATAATGTTTAGCTAAGTAGCCTTATTGAAAAAGGGGAGCAAATGTCCAAGGGTAGAAACAACGCAGCTACGCGATGTTCCAGGGGTTGGAGTATGCGACTCCACTCTCTACGTCTTTCAGGCGATAGGTGCCACCTTGGATTACTTGGGTAATCATATAGGGTCCCTCCTAGGTGTTGGGCTACGTAGAGATAAACAAAACTTTTTCCCTACGCGGTGATCCTAAGATCTAGCTGAGGTAGAAGGCCACGAGAATTACCACTAGACACGCAGTTGCGGAATCGATGAAGCACGTCGCTTGAGTGCAGTCCTCATGATCCGTCTAATCCACAATCGTCGAAGTGCTGAACATACAACACCTCCGCCAGTATCTACATGTACGAGGAGGAGCGCCGGCGCTGGACTGCTAGGTTCGGTACAGCGGTGACAGGACTGGACTAGGGCTCGGGTTTCCAACGCATGGAGTGATCTAACCTTGTGCATTAAGCACCTGCGCCCCAGCTTATATAGGGAGTGAAAGTGGGCTCCACTCACTTGTGGCCCATTCACTAAAAGGCTTATATTTTAGTCACTGCGAGTCCAACTCACTAACTCCGTCCATTTTCTATTCGGGTCCAACCCAAACTTGCTCCCGCTCTTAAGTGTGTGACCCGACAGGCTCATGGTAACCCGGACACGATCCGAGTGTCACTCATGACCGATTAGTCGGTAGCGGCTCCTAGCAGAACGTGTCGACCCCCAAGTACCAAAGAGTCATGACGACATACCTTGCAATGCGACTTTCATCTGAGTCCCTTTTGCCTCACGATATACCTTGTCGAACTATAGGCGAATAATCGTCGTCCCTTAAATAGTTCGACTCTCTTTCTCGATCCGAGATAAGTGATTCATCCAACTAACTCTTAGTCGATTGCCTCGGTTAACACTGAACCGAGTCGCGCATGGCCATGCTTTCTGAATCATATCTTCCGAGAGGGCCTAGAGAATATCTCTCCGGTCGGAGGGGCAAAATACCATCTTGGTTATTCACATCACGCAACTTGATTCTCAGTTGACCCGAACTCTGCCTTTATAACTGTCAAGTGACGGGACAATGTTTGACAGAACCTAAGTCGGTGATTGATGGCTCTGAAACATAGCCATCTACGTCCACATTTAAACTGGATATTAATCATATTGTTGATGAAATATCTCTCTAAACCCTGCCACTAATGCTAATATTTAGAGGGGTATGCAATCCTTTCTTTTATATTTTTCCTACGCATATAATGTCGTTTAAAGGAGGGAATCACTATATTAAAGCCAAAGATACGAGGTTTCCAATAACCAGAAGAAACCAGGAGCCGTTCAATGGAGGCAGACGCTTTAACGACCAACTATACGACCGGAGAAAATTTTCGGCCGTATAGCTCCAGTCGTATAGTTGGCGCCGCCACCATTAGGTCAAACAGAACAACTTTCATGAAGGGACCCCTATATAAAGAAGCCTCAGGCGACGGGAAAACATATCTCGCCCCTCCTCGAAGAAGCCAGACCTCGCCAAAAAGCCGCCTCCAGATCTCCAAACCCTTCTCCATCTCCATAGCCATATTCCACCACTTGTAATAGTAGATCTCTTCTCCGATTGGCGACATTGTAAGACTATTGCTATCAATCTTATGATTTTTATTACAATGTTTGTGATTGTTGATCTCATCTCTGTGTGTGAGTAATTCTCCTTGGGCTAAGGGCTTTGGCCTAGCCATGTAGCAATTGTGCATGTGATTTATCATAGATGGGATCGTGTATTAGTTTGTATGACATGATGATTATTGTATCCTCTCTTGCCTCAATCCAAGGACTTGTCAGGTACCCAAGACCTCGAGGGTTGAGCCAGGTATAGGGAGTATGAGTGATGATTGATCTGCAGGTTGGGAACCCCAGTGACAGAAGGGGTAGTACGGCTGTATGTGAGGGATTTGCTTGGGATTAACGGTGACATCACTATGCATATCATTAGTTCTCCTTCTTCTATGGATGAGACTAGTAGGTTATTGCTATAAGAGGTTGCGGAGGCAATAGCAATTATGGATGCACTGCCCACATATATTTTATCTTGCTCTAACAAGTACATGCATACTTTATTTCTATCTTTTATTTCCATCAGATGTTTTGCACAGCTACAGGTGAAACCGAATGCCCCAGGCCCTCTCTCTCCATCATAGACAACAACAAAAAGACGCAAGCTATTGGTCCGGTAAAAACACAAAAGGAATTCTAAAACTCCCAAAGGTCCGTTAAATTAACTTCACTACGCATTCTCTTCTCGAGGATTCAATAACCTAGGTCTACTAGGGAAAAAGAAGCTATACTACATCCGTAATCCGGATCGAATGTATTAGTGATCCTCAACTCGGATTGTGCAATAACCTCAGGTCTAAGGATTACATTGATTGAGACATACAAATGACGACTTGTTCGTTGTACCTCAATATGGGTGAGTCTGACTCGCTAAACTCTTTAGCCGAATCCGTGTAAGTCGGAATAGCATCCCCATGCCCATGAAAAGTGGAACCGAGTCGTCAGCCAACTTTCACATTAGTCTAAGTTGTGTGTTCAGCACAACCTCAACGACCAAGGACAACTAGTATGAACAACATGAATATATAGTTTCACAATCGAATCACATATGCAATGATACAAATCAGTAGTTCATACATAGACAATAACTTTATGAATACATTGGGAATAACATCATACATGATTGCCTCATAGTAGATCATGGATCGCTTCGCCGCGATCTCGCGTGCTTCATCGAGGAGGTCGATAGAATCTTCGAGTGCGGTCATTGACTCGGCCTTGATGTATGCCACGACCCTTTGGGCTTTATAGCGTACTTCTGCAGGTAACACTGCCTCGACACCATGTACCATGAAGAATATGTTGGAATTATGCCCTAGAGGCAATAATAAAGATGTTATTATTATAATTCTTGTTCATGATAAAGTTTATATTCCATGCTAGAATTGTATTAAGCGGAAACATTAATACTTGTGTGGTTTGTGAACAACACCGTGTCCCTAGTACGCCTCTATGGACTAGCTCATTGATCAATGATGGTTAAGGTTTCCTGACCATAGACATGAGTTGTCAATTGATAATGAGATCATATCATTAGAGAATGATATGGTGGATAGACCCAAACTAAGCGAAGCAATTAGATCGTGTCATCGTGTTCGTCTTTGCGAAGCTTTTCTTATGTCAAATATTGTATTCCTTAGACCATGAGATAATACAACTCCCTGGTATCGGAAGAAAGCTTTGAGGTCATCAAACGTCATCCTATGAGAGGGTGATCATAAAGGTGTCTCTCAGGTGATCGGAAAGTATCTGTTGGGTTGTATGTATCGAGATGGAATTTGTCCCTCCCAAGTCGGAGAGATATACTTCGGGCCCACTCGGTAATCGATATCAACACCGCTTGCAAGCATGTGGTTAAGGAGTTAATCACAAAGTGATATCGGATTATGGAACGAGTAAAGTACTTGCTGTGAACGAGATTGAACTAGGTATGATGATACCGACGATTGAATCTCGGGCAAGTAAAATATCGCGAGACGAAGGGAATATATATATGGGATTGATTGAATCCTGGCATCGTGGTTCATCCGATATGATCATCGATGAATGTGTGGGAGTCAATATGGGTGCCCAGACCCCGCTGTTGATTATTGATAGAACATGTCTGCATATTCTCGAACCCGCAGGGTCACACACTTAACGTGTCTCGACGCTAGGATAGATTGGATAATTGGTTTATGAATTTTTTGTTC
This sequence comes from Avena sativa, assembly GCA_916181665.1. Taxonomy (NCBI): domain Eukaryota; kingdom Viridiplantae; phylum Streptophyta; class Magnoliopsida; order Poales; family Poaceae; genus Avena; species Avena sativa. The sequence continues at coordinate 695,957,093 of OV702289.1, forward strand.
GGAGTCTCGGATGGGATCCGGGATATCACGAGAGGTTCCGAAATGGTCCGGAGAATAAGATTCATATAAGGCAGTGCAGTTTTTGGAGTTCGGAATTGTTCCGGGTTAATCGGTATTGTACCGGAAGCTTCTAGAACCTTCCGGAAGGGGGCCAACGTGGTCCCACCTTCCGGGAGGGGGCATGGGCCTATGAGGGAGTGTCCTGGACGCATTGGGCCAGGGGCACAAGGCCCCATAGGGCCCAGCCAATCCTAGATAAGTTTAAATCGTTTAAACTAGAGATAAGATAAGATAGGATTTCTAGATAAGGGAGAGTTTAAATTGTTTAAACTAGAGATAGGCTTGGAGGAGAGGCTAGGGCTGGCCGCACCCCCCCTCTATATATAGAGGGCTGGTGCGCCCCCTCTCACACCCCCTTACACACCTTCCTCCAAACCCAGTTGCCCTGCTGCCCTTCCTCTCTCCCTCCCGACTGTTTGTAGGCGAAGCCCTGCAGCAGAAATTCTCCACCATATACACCACGCCGTCGTGTTGTAGATCCAATCCATCTCTCCACCATACTTGCTGGTCCTAGGAAGGAGGAGACGTCGAGGTGCTGCACGTGTGCATCTCACGGAGGCACCGCCACTTGTGGTGCTAGATCGGATCGGATCGCGAGGAGGAGAAGCGAGTACGACTACATCACCCACGTTCCGACGAACGTTCCGCTGTGCGAATCTTCAAGGGTATGAAGATCTAATCCAATCTCTCTCGTTGTTTGCATCTCCTAGATTAGATCTTGGCTTTCCCTCTGTTCGCTTACGTAGAAAATTTTGATTTACTATGCTGCGAAACCCATCAGTGGTATCAGAGCTAGATCTATGCGTAGATGTGATTCACGAGTAGAACGCAACATGGTTGTTGCGGGCGTTGATGTTTTCTGTTGCAAGCCTCTTGTTTGTGTTCTTCTTATGACGCGGGATAGTGAGATTGAAGCGGTCCAGGCCAACCTTACGCGGCGTCGTTCGTGAGACCGGCTCCGCACTTGACGTGTGGCTTGTACCACACATGCGGCTGGTGGATGTCAGTTTCTCTCACTATAGTTGTCATGGGATTAACACCGGAGTTTGGCAACCATAATATCACCGTTGTGGCTTTCCGTAGGTAAGAATCGTTCTTAGCATCTACTCCCATAAGCCACGTAAAACATGCAACAACAAAGTAGAGGCGTCTAACTTGTTTTTGCAGGGAGTGTTTTCTGTGATATGGTATGGCCCAAGATGTGATGTGTATATTGTATGCGATGATCATGTTTTGTAATGTTTCACGACTTGCATGTCGATGAGTACACAACCGGCAGGAGCCATATGGTTGTCTTTATAATTGTGTATGACCTGCGAGTCAACTTCTTATACGCCATGTAATAGCTTTACTTTATCGCTAAGTAGTTAGCAATAGTTGTAGTTGCTATTCGTGGTGGAGGCAATCATGGTGGAGTGATGGAGATCATGCCGGAACGCACAAGATGGAGATCATTGCGCGAAGATTGGCTATACCATGTCACATAAAGTTATATGCATGTGATGTTTATCCTTTTATGTATCTTATCATGCTTAGATCGCGACGGTAGCATTATAAGATGATTCCTCACTTAAAGATCAAGATAAAAACTGTGTTCTCCCCAAGTATGCACCGTTGCGAAAGTTCGTCGTGTCCAAGCATCACGTGATGATCGGGTGCTATAGACTCTACGCTCACATACAACGGGTGCAAGCCAGTTTTGCACACGCGGAAATACTTGGGTCTAACTTGACGAGCCTAGCATGTACAGACATGGCCTCGGAACACAAGAACCGAAAGGTTAAGCATGAGTCATATGAATGATATGATCGACACTTCGTTGTCCACCATTGAAACCACATCTCTTCTCGTGATGATCGGATTAGGTGTGGTGAATTTGGATCGTGTTCACTAAACAACTTGAGGGATGTTGAATTTAGTGGGAGTTCATCTAGTAATTTGATTAAGTTGAACTATTTATCATGAACATAGTCTAAATTGTACTTGCAAATACTGTAGATCACATGGCCAAGTCCAACTTCAACTTCAACGTTTTTGCTGAGATAGAAAAGCTTAGAAACAATGGGTCTAACTTCACCAAATGGTTCCGCATTCTAAGAATCATTCTCGCTGGCGGACAAAAGGACTATGTCCTTGAGAAAGCGCTAGGTGACGCCCCTGCTGTAGATGCGCCGGCTGATGAAAAAGTTGTTTATCAGTCGCGCAAGGATGATTATGATTTGATTAAGATCGCCATGTTGTATGCTATGGAATCGGATCTTCAAAATCGTTTTGAGGAGTTCGCCGGGCCCTTTGAGATTCTCGAGGAGCTGAAAAACATGTTTCAGACTCAAGCCCGTTCTGAGAGATATGAGATCTCTAAGAAATTCTTTAACTACAAGATGGAGGAAGGGAGTTCCGTTAGTGAGCACGCCATTAAGATGTCGGGCTACACTCAACGCCTTGAGCAACTGGACTGCAAGATTCTAGAGGAGCTCAAGATTGACACTCCTAGCTACAAAAGTTTTGTAGTTGATCACAATCAGATTGGTTCCACTGATATGATCACTGAACTCTTTGCTAAAATGAAAGTAGCGGAGGTGAACATCAAAAAGAATAATCATGTGTTGATGGTCAACAAGCCCCCCACCTTCAAGAAAGGTAAGGGTGCAAGGAAGCCCTTCAAGAAAGGCGGCGGCAAGCGCGTTGCCCCTGCTGAGAAGAAGCTCAAGTCTGGTCCTAAGCCGGACACTGAGTGCTTCTATTGCAAGGACAAGGGTCACTGGAAGCGCAACTGTCCAAAGTACTTAGCGGACAAGAAGGCTGGCACCATCAAAGGTATATTTGATATACATGTTATTGATGTTTTCCTTACTAGCCCTCGTTGTAGTGCCTGGGTATTTGATACCGGTTCAGTTGCTAATATTTGTAACTCGAAACAGGAGCTACGGAATAGACGGCGGCTTGCGAGGGATGAGGTGACGATGCGCGTTGGCAACGGATCAAGAGTTGATGTGATGGCTGTCGGCACGCTCTCCTTAGTTTTACCTTCGGGATTAGTTTTAAACCTTAATAAATGTTATTATGTGCCTGCGTTGAGCATGAACATTATTTCTGGATCGTGTTTATTGCAAGACGGTTATTCATTTAAATCGGAGAATAATGGTTGTTCTATTTATATGAGTAACATCTTTTATGGTCATGCACCCCTTGTGAATGGTTTATTTCTTCTAAATCTCGAAAGGGATGAAACGCACATCCATAACATTGAGGCTAAGAGATGCAAAGTAGATAGTGATAATACTACATATTTGTGGCACTGTCGTCTAGGTCATATTGGTGTAAAGCGCATGAAGAAACTCCATTCTGATGGACTTTTGGAGTCTCTTGATTTTGAATCATTTGACACATGCGAACCATGCCTCATGGGCAAGATGATCAAAACACCGTTCTCCGGTATGATGGAGCGAGCAACGGACTTGTTGGAAATCATACATACCGATGTATGCGGACCGATGAGTGTTTCGACGCGCGGTGGATATCGCTATTTTCTCACTTTTACCGATGACTTAAGTAGATATGGGTATATCTATTTAATGAAACATAAATCTGAAACGTTTGAAAAGTTCAAAGAATTTCAGAATGAAGTGGAGAACCATCGTAACAGAAAGATTAAGTTTCTACGATCCGATCGTGGGGGCGAATATTTGAGTTATGATTTTCTCACGCATCTCAAAGCAAGTGGAATCGTTTCACAACTCACGCCACCCGGAACACCACAGCGCAATGGTGTGTCTGAACGCCGGAATCGAACCCTATTAGATATGGTCCGATCAATGATGTCTCTTACTGATTTGCCGTTATCATTTTGGGGTTATGCATTAGAAACCGCTGCATTCACTTTAAATAGGGCTCCATCTAAATCCGTTGAGACGACACCGTATGAACTGTGGTTTGGTGCTAAACCTAAGTTGTCGTTTCTTAAAGTTTGGGGATGCGAAGCTTACGTCAAGAAGTTGATGCCGGACAAGCTCGAACCCAAAGCGGAGAAATGCGTCTTCATAGGATACCCTAAGGAAACTATTGGGTATACCTTCTATCACAGAACCGAAGGCAAAGTGTTTGTCGCAAAGAACGGTTCCTTTCTTGAGAAGGAGTTTCTCTCGAAAGAAGTGAGTGGGAGGAAAGTAGAGCTAGACGAGGTTATTGAACCTTCTCTTGAATTGGAGAGTAGCGCAGCACCTGAAATTGTTCCAGTACCGCCTGCACCAACAATAGAGGAAGCTAATGACAAGGATCATGAAGCTTCGGACGATGCTGCTACTGAACGTCGCAGGTCGACAAGGTCGCGTGCCCCTCCTGAGTGGTACGGCAACCCTGTCTTGACTGTCTTGTTAGTAGAAGACAGCGAACCTACGAACTATGAGGAAGCGATGATGAGCCCAGACTCTGAGAAATGGCTAGAAGCCATGAAATCCGAATTGGGATCCATGAGCGAAAACCAAGTATGGACTTTGGTGGACCCTCCTAGCGACCGAAAGGCCGTTGAGTGCAAATGGATCTTCAAGAAGAAAACGGACGCGGATGGTAATGTTACCGTCTATAAAGCACGGCTTGTTGCGAAAGGTTTTCGACAAGTTCAAGGTGTTGACTACGATGAGACTTTCTCTCCCGTACCGATGTTTAATTCCATTCGGATTTTATTAGCAATTGCTGCGTTTCATGATTATGAAATATGGCAAATGGATGTCAAGACTGCTTTCCTCAATGGCAACATTGATGAAGAGTTGTATATGATGCAACCCGAAGGTTTTGTCGATCCTAAGGATGCTGATAAAGTATGCAAACTTCAGCGTTCCATTTATGGACTGAAGCAAGCGTCTCGGAGTTGGAACCTTCGTTTTGATCAAGTGATCAAGAGCTTTGGATTTGTTCCAAATTGCTACGAAGCTTGCATCTACAAGAAAGTGAGTGGGAGCTCGGTGACGTTTCTGGTACTATATGTGGATGACATATTGATTATTGGAAATGACATCAACATGCTTAGCGATGTGAAGAGTTATTTGAACAAGTGTTTTTCAATGAAAGACCTAGGTGAAGCTGCTTATATATTGGGCATCAAAATCTATAGAGATAGACAAAGACGCCTGATAGCTTTAAGCCAGAGTACATACCTAGACAAAGTTCTGAAAAGGTTCAGAATGGATAAGGCATTGAAAGGTTCAGTGCCTATGTTGTCAGGTAAGATATTGAGCAAGGCTCAGTGTCCAGCTACGGTAAATGATAGGGAAGCTATGAGCAAAGTGCCTTATGCCTCGGCCATAGGTTCCATCATGTATGCCATGCTGTGTACTAGACTGGATGTGTCCAATGCTCTTAGTTTGACGAGCAGATATCAAAGTGATCCAGGAGTGGAACACTGGACAGCCGTGAAGAACATCCTAAGGTACCTAAATAGGACTAAAGAAATGTTCTTAGTCTATGGGGGTGATGAACAGCTCGTCGTAAAAGGTTACGTCGATGCTAGTTTCGACACCGACAAGGATGATTCTAAATCTCAGACAGGATACGTGTATATTTTGAATGGAGGAGCTGTGAGCTGGAGAAGCTGCAAGCAAAGCGTGATTGCGGGATCTACAGTAGAAGCGGAATACATGGCTGCTGCAGAAGCGTCAAGTGAAGGAGTTTGGATCAGAAACTTCATCACTGAGCTTGGCGTGGTTCCAAGTGCATTGGACCCACTAGAGATATTGTGTGACAACACTGGCGCCATAGCACTCGCTAAGGAACCAAGATATCATCCAAAAACCAAGCATATCAACCGCAAGTTTCATATAATCCGAGATTATATAGCAGATGGAGATCTGAAGATCAGCAAAGTACATACAGATCTGAATGTCGCAGATCCATTGACTAAACCTCTTCCACGTGTAAAACATGATCAGCACCTCAGTGCCATGGGTGTGAGATTGTTGCCAAATGTAAACTAGATTATTGACTCTAGTGCAAGTGGGAGACTGTTGGAATTATGCCCTAGAGGCAATAATAAAGATGTTATTATTATAATTCTTGTTCATGATAAAGTTTATATTCCATGCTAGAATTGTATTAAGCGGAAACATTAATACTTGTGTGGTTTGTGAACAACACCGTGTCCCTAGTACGCCTCTATGGACTAGCTCATTGATCAATGATGGTTAAGGTTTCCTGACCATAGACATGAGTTGTCAATTGATAATGAGATCATATCATTAGAGAATGATATGGTGGATAGACCCAAACTAAGCGAAGCAATTAGATCGTGTCATCGTGTTCGTCTTTGCGAAGCTTTTCTTATGTCAAATATTGTATTCCTTAGACCATGAGATAATACAACTCCCTGGTATCGGAAGAAAGCTTTGAGGTCATCAAACGTCATCCTATGAGAGGGTGATCATAAAGGTGTCTCTCAGGTGATCGGAAAGTATCTGTTGGGTTGTATGTATCGAGATGGAATTTGTCCCTCCCAAGTCGGAGAGATATACTTCGGGCCCACTCGGTAATCGATATCAACACCGCTTGCAAGCATGTGGTTAAGGATTTAATCACAAAGTGATATCAGATTATGAAACGAGTAAAGTACTTGCTGTGAACGAGATTGAACTAGGTATGACGATACCGACGATCGAATCTCGGGCAAGTAAAATATCGCGAGACGAAGGGAATATATATATATATATATATGGGATTGATTGAATCCTGGCATCGTGGTTTATCCGATATGATCATCGATGAATGTGTGGGAGTCAATATGGGTGCCCAGACCCCGCTGTTGATTATTGATAGAACATGTCTGCATATTCTCGAACCCGCAGGGTCACACACTTAACGTGTCTCGACGCTAGGATAGATTGGATAATTGGTTTATGAATTTTTTGTTCGGAGTCTCGGATGGGATCCGGGATATCACGAGAGGTTCCGAAATGGTCCGGAGAATAAGATTCATATAAGGCAGTGCAGTTTTTGGAGTTCGGAATTGTTCCGGGTTAATCGGTATTGTACCGGAAGCTTCTAGAACCTTCCGGAAGGGGGCCAACGTGGTCCCACCTTCCGGGAGGGGGCATGGGCCTATGAGGGAGTGTCCTGGCCGCATTGGGCCAGGGGCACAAGGCCCCATAGGTCCCAGCCGATCCTAGATAAGTTTAAATCGTTTAAACTAGAGATAAGATAAGATAGGATTTCTAGATAAGGGAGAGTTTAAATTGTTTAAACTAGAGATAGGCTTGGAGGAGAGGCTAGGGCTGGCCGCACCCCCCTCTATATATAGAGGGCTGGTGCGCCCCCTCTCACACCCCCTTATACACCTTCCTCCAAACCCAGTTGCCCTGCTGCCCTTCCTCTCTCCCTCCCGACTGTTTGTAGGCGAAGCCCTGCAGCAGAAATTCTCCACCATATACACCACGCCGTCGTGTTGTAGATCCAATCCATCTCTCCACCATACTTGCTGGTCCGAGGAAGGAGGAGACGTCGAGGTGCTGCATGTGTGCATCTCACGGAGGCACCGCCACTTGTGGTGCTAGATCGGATCGGATCGCGAGGAGGAGAAGCGAGTACGACTACATCACCCACGTTCCGACGAACGTTCCGCTGTGCGAATCTTCAAGGGTATGAAGATCTAATCCAATCTCTCTTGTTGTTTGCATCTCCTAGATTATATCTTGGCTTTCCCTCTGTTCGCTTCCGTAGAAAATTTTGATTTACTATGCTGCGAAACCCATCAGAATAGAGTGTAGCTGTTTGGAGTTGTGCATAAGCTCCATAATACTGATGGTAGCTCCTTGGGCTAGCACCCAACCACTTGTTCGAGTGGCCTAAGGAGCCTTTTCTTCATGCGATTGTAGACGAGGCTGTTGGCCTTCTCGACTTGACCGTTGGTCTGGGGGTGTGCTACCGAAGCGTAGCTGATGTTGATTCCCAGGTTTTCACAAAAATCCTAGAACTCATCCGAAGTGAAGTTCGTCCCGTTGTCGGTGATGATGATGTGTGTCACCATGAACCTGTAGACGATGGACTCGAAGAATTTGATGACGGTGGCGCATGTCTGATTTCTCATCGGCATGGCCTCGATCCACTTGGTGAACTTGTCGAATGCGACGAGGAGGAAAGTGTAACCTCCTGGTGTTGACTTTTGCAGCTTACCGACCATGTCAAGTCCCCATTGCGTGAAGGGCTAGGCCACAGGTATTGGCCTAAGCTCCACGCCAGGTGTGTGCGGTTTGTTTGCAAATCTTTGGTAGGTATTGCACTTTTGGACGATGTCCTTGGCATTGCGCATTGTTGTTGGCCAGTAGAAACCAGCTTGTAGAGCCTTGGCAACGAGGGTGCGGCTCCCGGCATGATGGTCACAGGTGCCTTCATGTATCTCGAGGAGGACGGCTCTCCCGTCTCCATTGGAGACGCATCGCTGAAGAACTCCTGTGATGCTGCTCTTGTACAACTCATTGTTAATGATGGTGAAGGCCTTTGAGCGTCGCGCTATGTGTCATGCATCTGTCGGGTCATCTGGCAGCTTTTTGCTGAGTAGGTATGTGATGTATGGCTACGTCCAAGATGGCTCGATGAGCATGACCTCCATGGGGCATTCGAGTCCTCCGGGCTCTTGTTCTTCGTCGTCTATTTTTTTGAGTCCTCCGGGTGACGTAGCCCCCGAGTCCTTCGATGTGCCAGCTGGTTGCTCTAGAGCCTTTGGTTTGATGCATCATTCGCAGATCTGCTCCATAAAGACTCCGGGTGGTATTGGAGCGTAGGTGGAGCCTATGTTGTCAAGTGTATCTGCCTCCTCGTTGTTTTCGCGGCCTATGTGCCGTAGCTCACAGCCGTCAAAATCTCCTTCAAGTGTGTCGTAGAGGTTGCGGTAGGCGATCATGTTGTTGCTCAGGGAATCGCACTGGTTCATGGTTTGATCCACCACGAGTTTGGAGTCGCTGTAGATGATGAGTCGCGTGGCGCCGCAGGCTTTGGCCATCCGCATCCCATGGAGTAGGGCCTCTTATTCAGCTTCATTGTTGGAGGCACGGAACTGCATTCGCAGAACATACCTCATCTTGTCGCCCTGTGGTGACGTTAGGATGATGCTGGCGCCAGCTCCTTCTCGACATTTTGATCAGTCGAAGTGCATTGTCCATAGGTAGGACATGTCTGGTGTGTGTCAGGGAGCTGGTTTCCAATCCAGTGGACAAGGAAATCTGGGAGCACTTGTGATTTAATCGTGTCTCGCTTCTCGTATGTGATGTCTCGTGGAGACAGCTTGATCCCCCAAAGCGCGACCCGTCCGGTGGCGTCGGGGTTGTTGAGGATGTGCCCCAGTGGGGCGTCGTTCACCACAATGATGGGGTGCTCCTGGAAGTAGTGGCACAGTCGCTGGGCCGTCATGAAGACGCCGTATGCTAGCTTCTGATAGTGCGGGTATCGCTGCTTCATCGGTGTGAGCACCTCACTGTCGTTCAACTACCAGTACAGTACTGACCACCTGGTTGGTGGCAGAGATGTATAGAAACATGGGCTCCTTTTCTCTGGGTGTCACCAGCACTAGTGAGGGGGAGAGTAGACGCTTGAGGTCTTCAAATGCCTCTTGTGCTTCATCCGTCCACTCGAACTTCTCAGGTTTGCGGAGGAGTTGGTATAATGGCAGCGCCTCCTCGCCCATTCGACTGATGAATCAACTGAGCGCCGCGATTCGCCCAGCTAGTTGCTGGACGCTTTTACGTTCATCAGCTTCTCCATGGTCAGTATGGCCTTTATCTTCTTTGGGTTTGCCTTGATTCCCCTCATAGAGATGAGGTATCCGAGCAGTTGCCCAGATGGTACGCCGAAGGCGCATTTTTCTGGATTCAGCTTGATCTGGTAGCGGTCGAGGTTGTCGAAGGTCTCGCGGAGATCGTCGAGTAATGAGGCGTCCTCCTTAGTTTTGATGATGACATCGTCGACATAGACTTGGATATTTCGGCCAAGTTGGCTCTTGAGGCAGACCTGCATACACCGCTAGTAGGTGGCTCCTGCGTTCTTCATCCCGAAGGGCATTGTTGTGTAGCAGAAGACGCCGAAAGGCGTGATGAAGGCTGTTTTCTCCTGGTCCTCTTCCTTCATTCGAATATGATGGTAGCCTGAGTAGGCACCGAGGAAGCAGAGGCGCTCGCATCCCGCGGTGGAATCGATTATCTAGTCGATCCGCGATAGTAGGAAGTGATCCTTCAGGCAATGCTTATTCAGGGAAGTGAAGTCCACGCACATCTACAGGATATCCGTGTCCTTTTTAGGAACAAGCACGGGGTTTGCTACCTAGGTGCTCTCCTTGATCTGTCATATGAAGTTAGCATCGAGGAGTCTGTTGACTTCCATACCAACCGCTTTTGCCCTTGGCTCTGACAGTCGATGTATCATCTACTTCACGGGTCTTGCTTCAGGATTTACGTTGAGTGACTGCTCGACGAATTCCCTAGGAACCCTTGGCATGTCCGCTAGACACCAGTCGAAGATCTCCTAGCGCTCGCGGAGGAATTCAACAAGCGCGAGTTCCTATGCGGGACTCAAGTTGTTAGCGATGAGGGCCATCTTGGTCGGGTCTGTTGGATGGACCTGGACCGCCTTGGTGTGCACCGATGATTCGAAGGATTGATTAGGTGCATTTGGCTTACTAGGAGGAGGAAGACTATTTTTTGTCGACTCCTTCAGCCTTGCCAGCTCCTCCTGCATTCCGAAGGATTGGGAGATTCTGTTGAATTCCATGTCGCAGCTGTCTAACTTGGCGAAGTTTCTGCTGATGGTGATGATGTCGTTTGGTCCTGGCATTTTCATATGTACGTAGGCGTAATGTGGCACCGCCATGAACGTCGCGAACGCGATACGTCCGAGGATGCAATGGTACTGTGAGGGCCAGTCGATGACTTTGAATTCCAGGCGCTCTCGCCTAAAGTTGGCTGGCATGCCGAAGATGACGTCTAGGTTGATCTTGCCCAAGGGGTATATGCCTTTCCCCGGGATGATATCGTGGAACGTTGTGTCTGAAGCCACTAGACAAGAGGGTGGGATTTGCATGGTGCGCAAGGTACTAGCGAACATCAGGTTGATGTTGCTGCCGCCGTCCATGAAGACGTGACTCATCTCGAAGCCTCTGATTTGCGCCTCAAGCACCAGGGGAGAGTGACCTGGGCGAGGTACTTACCGCGGATGATGACGCTTGTCGAAGGTGATGCAGGACTCGCACCCACTGAGGTATTCGGTGGTTGAGAGTGGAGAGTTGATCGCCAAATTGACTTGGCGAGTGATTGATTTTTGCACCCGATTTGATGGCCATCTTTTTTGGATCATACCCATATTTCCTAGCGCTCGTGGGTACTGCTCGCCTCCATTGTTCTATGTTGGTGCAGTCGTAGGCGGTGGCGGTCCAGGTGGTGGTGGTGGTGCTCCATGAGCCACAACGCTTGACGCAGCTCCGTAGCCCTGGTTTATCATGTCGTGATTCATCTGGGTGAGGCCTTCGTGGAGCTTGAGGAACTCGCGGCGGTCCTTTAGGAGGTGGCTGGACTTTTTTTGTCATCATGTTTGCAAGGTCCAGATAGTTTGTCTTGGATGGACGTTCCAGGTGCTTCATCGCCGGTATGGTGTTGCCATACCTGTGTGGTCTTCCCGCTGTCGCGCTATCCATCGCTACGATATTTGCTGCTGCGGTTGCCGTCCTCGCGTGTATCGGCGTAGCCAGCCGTGACCATGTCAACTTCTTCGCGGTCTTCGTAACCGTGCATCTGATGTTTTCCTCGACGATCACGTCTGCGGCTGAGGTCGTGATCGTCGTCTAAGTAGACACGATTGTTTTTACCAAGTCCTCTCCATCAGCCCACCTGTTCACAATTTCCATCAGGTGGTCAATTGTTTTGGGCTTCGAGCGGTCCAGCTCCTCCCTGAGCTCTTTGTGGCGTACGCCGCCGTTGAATGCATCGATTGAGTGGTATTCAGAGGTGTCCTCTATGGAGTTTTTAATGATGGACCACCTCTAGATGTAAGAGCGTAGTGACTCGCCGGGCTTTTGGTAGCAGCCCCTTAGCTCTTCGATTGATGCGGGCCTTTTGTAAGTGCCCTTAAAGTTTCACATGAAGCTGTATACTAGCTCCTCCCAGCTGCGGATTGACCCGCGGGGAAGGTTGTTAAGCCATGCGTGAGCAGTTCCCTGCAGCTGCAGCTGGAGGTATTGCATAGCTGTGCTCGTGGTTCCCCATGCAGCCTAGCGGAGGAGATGTGATCCTCTAGTCAGATCTTTAGATCCTAGAGGCCGTCAAACTTCGGGTTCTCTGATGGGAGTTTGAACCCCTTCGATATTCGCTTCTGTCGTATGGCTCTACTGAAGCAGTTGGCACCGCAGAGCTCTATTCCATCATCCTCCGAGTCCATCGAGCGGGCGCGCCTCACGCGCATCTTTTCAACCTTGCACCGTGTGATGTCATCACGCGCGTCGTAGTTGTGGTCATGTCGACGTGAGCGGCGTCACCGCGACAAATCATGTTCGTCGTCACTGGAGGAGGAGGGAGAGTAATACTTGACCAGAGCCTTACTTTTCCTTGGCTTCGATGCTGGATCCTTGGTGAGGGCAGCTTCGACAAATCCTAGGCCCGCGATCGTAGATCGGTGCATGGTGGATCGTGGATCCCCAGTCGGCAGCTGGTTGTTGAGCAGGTACATGGTGGCTGCCAATTAACGAGGGGTTAACTCATCAATGCCCATCATTGGTGGACTTAGGTTCGAGGAAGTAGGGAGCGCTGGAGGCATCGATGGGCTAGCAAAAAAGCACACAGGTGATACGAGGTTTACCCAGGTTCATGCCTCGTAGAGGACCCTACTTCTGCTTGTCTGCTCTTGATTACGAGGGAGTCGAAGATTACAATGGTGCGCAAATGCAATCTGGCGGTGTGTATGCGGGAGTGTATGCGTTCGTTCTCCTCGTCGCCCCCTCCTGCCTTTATATAGAGAGGCCAGGTCTCAGGGTAGCAGATCAATTCGGTTACAAGTTAGGGTTTTCCCTTTAAACTTTTATCTATACTTCGCCATGTCCTCCAAGAAGTCGAACGTCCTGCGGGCCACCCGAATCTTTGTTGGTCTTCGATTGCATCGTGTACTCCTTCTTGGGCTGAATCCTATAGGCTAATCTTAGGTACCTGTAAGGTATGCCCACGTCAGCGTGTGTTGGAAGTAGGGTTGCACAAAAACGAAACTAAAGTATGGTTGTCTTGCTATAGTTCTGTTCAGAATTTCTATTTTACAGATCTTTTAGCAGTGGCGCTCATCGATTCCGCTTCATATGTTTATTTAATCGGTTTCACCAATTACAGATGTATCGTGGTAAGATAAAAAGACACGCTCTTCTGCATGTTTTGCTTCTGATCGTATTTTTATGCACCCGTCTTGTATGCATAGGTCTCACAATAAACGCTATCGCAGTCAACACGTTTCTCATTAAACTTGCGCATCGTCAAGTCCATAACTCCCACTCTCATTCGCATTCGCATTAAACGGGTTGGAATCAACATTTTAACAACACAGGATCTCGCATTCAATGTGCTCTTCCACATGTCTCACTCCCGTGCGTGTTCATATACAACGGGCTCGCATTAACATTATAGCAGTTATCGATCTCACAGTAAACTTTCTAGCAATCAACGTGCTTTCCCACATTTTATGCTTTTGTTGGCGTTCGCATGCGACAGTTTCACATCAACATTTTAGCATCCATCTTTTTCGTAGTAAGCGATCTCGCAGTCAACATGATTATCCATATTTATTTTGCTTTCGTTCGCGATCATATACAACTTGTTAGCATCAACATTTTCCCATTCATTGGTTTCACAACAAACGATCTTGCAGTCAATATGCTCGCTCTTTGGTGAGTAAGAAAAAATCAGAAAGAAGGAAAAAAGGCAAATAAGAAGCCGAAAAAGTCGAGAAAAAACCCCAAAAAGGCCCCAAAAAAAGAAAGCAGATACATGCAAAAAAAGAAGTAGGTACATACCTACCACCCCCGCCGTGAAGCAGCATCGGCAGCGCCATGGTCGACGGCTAAATCAGCACCGCCCGGACCATGACCAAAGTTTCCACCGCCAGAAAGCTAGATGGGACGAAACACGTGAAAGTGAGACCCAGGCTATGACCACACCGAAGTGCGGGAGCCCAAGTGCTCTCTGCGTCTTTCGATGTCTAGCAGTCCGTCGTCTCCTGTCAGCTCACGGTCTTGTCATTCACGTCACCGAAACCGAGTGTGTTCATAGGACCATCGCACGCGAGTGGCGAGGGAAGAAAACTGAGAGGAGGCAGACCTAGAAGAGGAAAGAACCTATCTAGTGCATTGCGTTGAGATAAAACCGCGAGAAGGGTCTTATACATAACCCAGATGTCCATGATGCGAAACTGCATGATACCTCCGCAAGAACCAGCTGACACCTAAAGTCTACACTGCCAGCTTGGCTATTAGTGTGCCCAACAGTACGACATAGACGCGACCCTCCCCTGGACGACTGCAATATATGTTGCCAGATCGTCTATGAATGGGACCCGCTGTACGATCTCACCGAGCGGACCGACGCACGTCTACGGTCTACGCCGCGAGCTAGGCTTTGCGTCCGCGGGAAGACGCGTCATATATAGTTTAATCTGACAACATACATGGGTTTACAACGCCACGTCGGCCTGTTGTGGGCCCTAAGTCCGCGAGAAACGGCGTCCGGTATGGGCTAACGCTGCCACTTCAGCTCTTGGTGGGCCCCATGAATGCGAGAAACCACAGACGACATGGGCTCACAGCGCCATGTCGGCTCCCGTCGGGCCCCTCCACCCGGCGGGTGCGGAGACATGTCGCACCAAGAACACCTCTCACAGAGCCCGGTCCTGCCCGTGAATGCTAACGACGGGGCCATGTCACACACACGGTCCACTATCCAGGGATGCGGGGTACGACAGCATGCACGAGACACACACACGCTAGGGAATCTTTTGTCCTGGCCCGTAGAGGGTCTCGCCTCACGGGATAGCAGGCCTCCATTGCGATGTCACCGTGTGTCCTTTCCGGCGTCCATCCCTCGACCGAAAAGATTCAGGACAACATGGATATTAGTTTGAGCTGAAACAACCTAGCGCTATTATTTACTCCTGATGAGGGAGATTGAAAGTGCATGTGTGCCCCATGTGTGGTTTTGGTAATTAGTTACTCTTGTGGAAATTTTCCACTGACATCGCTTGAACCATTTGTTGGCTTCAATATTAAAGGATGAAGAAAGAAAGAAGAATAAGCAATCACCAAGGAGATACTCAAGGCATCATCTGAAGAATAGTCCTGTGAGAGTTGAGCCTATTGGAAGCATGTCTTGAAGAAGAAGATAGTGGGAGCATTCTTGCATTACTTCAAGACATCATGTTGAATAAAGAACAAGATACAAGGTTGATCAAGACAAAGTGGAAAGAGTGATTTCAAGTGGATCAACACTCAAGAATAAATGAAGTAGTGCAAGTTCAATATGGTACATTTCGAGAAGAGATCATATGCTTGAAGCTTCTTGATACATTGCAAATGTATCTATAATTTTTGATGCTCCATGCTTGGTTTTATCCACTTTCTTGTGTTTTGTCCACACTTTGGAGTAATTTTCATATGATTTCTTGGACTAACCTATTAACAAGATCCATAGTGCCAGCTGCCTGTTTTCTGCTGTTTTTGGTTCCAGGAAAGTCAGAAAATGAATATTCTCGGAATTGGACGGGGCAAAAGCCAAAGTGCCTATTTTTCCGGAAGACTCACAGAGACAGAATACGAGACGGAGGAGGGCCAGGGGATGGCCACACCCCCCAGGCGCGGGCTGGGCTTGGCCGCACCAAAGCATGGTGTGGGCCCCCTAGGCACCCCCTCGGTCTCCCTCTTCGCCTATAAGAAGCCTTCTGACCTAAAAACTCTGGGGGGTTTGGCGTTTTTCCAGAAGGAGTTCCGCTCCGCCGCCACCACCAGATTCCACGAAACAGCACCAAAAACTCCGTTCTGGCACCCTATCAGGACAGGGAATTGGAGGAGATCATCGCCATCATCATCACCATCGCTTCTCCATCAACCATCCATGTTTCCCCCATATATGAGTGAGTAATCCCCCACTGTAGGCTATGGGGATGGTAGGGATTGGATGAGATCGTTCATGTAATGGCATGAGATTGTTAGGGCATGGTGCCTAGTATCTTTTATTAGTGCTTTATGACTTTGTTGCGACTTTTTGTGCTTAATGCTTGTCACTAGGGCCTGAGTGCCATGATTTCAGATCTGAACATGTTATTGATTCATTATGATAGTATTGTTTTTGGTCTTATCTGCAAGTTGTATACACACATTGTTGTCCGGAACCAATGGCCCCGAAGTGACAGAAATCGGGATAACCGGAGGGAATGGCTTTGATGTGAGGATCACATGTGTTCACGGAGTGTTAATGCTTTGCTCCGGTGCTCTATTAAAAGGAGCACCTTAATTGCCAGTAGTTCCCTTGAGTCCTCGTTGCAAACGGACTGGCAGGATAAAAGATGTTGTGCAAGTTCTCATTGCGAGCACGTATGACTATATATGGAACACATGCCTAGGATTATCTAGTACTTGGATGCTTTATCTCATTTATCTACAATTGCCCTATGTTCTGATTGCTATGTGAATTGCCTTGTCCATGCAACGCCCGTCCATCCATCCCTATGCCTACCGCACTCGAATCCCGCTGTTTACTGCTATTGTTACTGCTGTCTTTACTTTACTACTGCTGTTACTTTGCTATTCCTACTACAAAACTGTTGCTACTGATAAATTGCTGTGAGCAAGATTTTTTCCAGGTGCAGCTGAATTGACAACTCAGTTGTTAAGGCTTATAAATATTCTTTGGCTCCCCTTGTGTCGAATCAATAAATTGGGTTTCACTTCCCTCGAACATACTGCGATACACCCCCTATACTTGTGGGTCATCAAGACTTTTTTCTGGCGCCGTTGCCGAGGAGCATAGCTTTATTTATCAAGTCCACTTGGAATCACTATTGTTCAAGCTAAGTTTATTTTTGCCTTGTTTGCTTGTTTCTTTATCAAAAATACAAAAAAATAGTTCCTACTCTAGTTGTTATTTTCACTGGTCGGTTATTGTCTTGCTTTATCATGCTTGTTGTCAATGGTTGGTCTCTTTGAAACTGAATCTTATTGGCAAGGTGGGTTCACGGAAGATGAAAAATATTATTATAAGGAACACCGCTTGTCACAAAAAGGGAAACACTTATGGGAACAAATTGATAAACTGTATACCATTGCTAGAAACGTGTGCTCTACTTATAATGTTACTTATTGCTTGGATAAATCTTGTTGATGTAGGAGGTACAAACACCTCCCTTTTCAATGTGAGTATAATGAAAATGTAACCATATCTTCTTATGTTAAAGGAAATTATGACTTTTATGATGTGGAACAAATTGAAGAATTTATTGCTTGGAAGGGTTCTTTTGAACTTGCTAGTTTGCTTGAAAATATTGATGATTCACCTTACAAATATGAGGTTTATGGTATACTTAAATTTTGCTTTGATAATTACAAGGATGAAAATGGCTATATTCTTGAATATTTTAATAGATACTTTCCACAAATGGAAGAGACTAATGCCTTGCAGGATCCTATGGAAGAAGAAATTGATGAACCTGAAATCTCATTAGATGAAAAAGAGGAGGAGAGTGATGAACAAAAGGAGGAAGAATGGATTAGCTACCCATGCCTACCTTCTAATGAGAGTAACTCTTTATCCCTTACATTATTTGATTGTCCTCCATGCTTACTAAAGGAGGATGAATGTTATGTTCCCGAGGATTCTTTTGAAAATGTTTATAATAAAGCTCTAGTGCTTGTAGATCATGAAAAGCATGCTTTATGTGATAGTTATATCGTTGATTTTATTAATGAGGCTACTGAAAATTATTATGAGAGAGGAAAATATGGTTGTAGAAGTTTTCATGGCATTGAAACACCTCTCTATGTGCTGAAAGTTTTGAAGTTACTCTTGTTTTATCTTCCTATGCCTATCACTTTGTTCTTTGCGAATTTATTTGCATACAAGATTCCTATGCATAGGAAGTGGGTTAGACTTAAATGTGTTTTGAATCTGCTTCTTGATGCTCTCTTTTACTTCAACTCATATTTCTTATGTGAGCATCCTCTCAAACTATCATGCCTGAAGATGATAATATGTCTATTATTCTTGGGAGACCTTTTCTTAAATACTGCAGAAGTTGTTATTAATTGTAATCAAGGGAAGGTGACCTTCAATGTTAATGACAAGGAACATACTGTCTATTTCCCCAAGAAGATTGAAAGGACTTATGGTTTGAATTCAATTGAACATGTTGAGGGCCTTCAAGTTGGAGAAATATATTGTCCCATACCAAGAGAAAAATTTGAAACTATTATGATTGGGACCATTGCTATCAAGGTTGAGGTAACATAATCATTAGTGGAATACAAAGTCTTGTCTCATATGAAATTGTTTAGGTAACAAGACCTGATCAACCTTGTTAACAAAAGGATTTCATTGAACAAAACAATATTTTCACTATGATTATCTCCGCTTACTTCTATTCTATCCATTTTATGTTTTTGCTTATGCCTAACTTAAAGGCGTTAAAGAAAAGTACTTATTGGGAGATAACCCAAAAGTTTAGATGAGTATTGGAAGTTATTACTTCAGTAATAACCGCTCCTTATCCTTTTTATTAGCTTTTTGTGCCAAGAATAACCTCTAATGAGAGAAAAGTAATGATTGGGAAAGTTGCTGTTCCGAAACAGATTTCCGTGCTTCACCGTAAAAATTCGTGTAAAATCTCTGAACGTATTTTTGAGGCGTGAATTTTTGTGCTTCTGACCCAGGTTGTTATCTGACTTTCGTTAGTTCAACACTTTTTTATTTGAGCAACAGAAGGTCTTTGAAAAAATTCGTCTTTACCTGCTGGTCTGTTTTGACAGATTTCTGCCATTATTTGCGTTTGCTTCCTGTTGGTTCCTTTTTGAGTTCTTTTGGAGAATTGAGCTTTTTGAGGGAAGTTATACAGTATCTAGTATTCTAATGGAAGTTTTATTGGTATTGGAACTGAACCTAAAGACTTATTATCTTGAATGCACTAATGTTGCTAATAAAGATTGTGTTAAGTTTTGTATGAAGAAAAAATTTCAGGTGTATGGGAGGAATGAGTAATGAGATGAAGGATGGACTAAAGCTCAAGCTTGGGGATGCCACGCGTGTCACCCCAAGAAATATCCAAGAAGTACAAGCGTCAAAGCTTGGGGATGCCCAAGGCATCCCCTTCTTCATCAATAAAAATTCCAGGTTTCTTCCAAACACTTCATTTTTATTGTTTCATGCACAGTTCTGTTGTTCTTGGAGCGTCTTCTTTTTCGTTTTCGTTTTGGTTTTTCGTTTGCTTTGTTTTCTTAGTTTTCTTAATAAATTGGTTGGACCCCCTCTTCATACATTGGTTTTCAAATAGTTTGGTTTGGTTTGGAAAAGAGTAGGAAAGTTCATGCTTAAGTGGTAAAGAGAGCTTGTTTTTGACTGTGACTATGCTTTGTCATGCCATGCTTGATATTGTTTTGACTTTATGCTTAGTATTCTTTGCTGTAGCATGACTTGTTATAAACAATTGAGATTGCTTAATGTGCCTTGGATGAATTATGTATTGTTTTAGCATATTAAAGCATAGTTTAGTGGTATTCCCCTTTGATGCTTTATTTGGGTTGACTTGGCGCATGCTCACACCATGTTATGACTATCTCAAGTCACCATAGCCTTTATGATCCTTTAGTTTTCAACTTGTAGTATCACTTTATGCTTTGATCAATGATGTTTTGTCGCTCTGCATGATTATGGCCATTATTGCTCTCTCGTTTGTCGCTCCCTTACTATTGCTATCTTTCACTTTTACTGAGTATGTTTTACTCATGTTTCCAACTCCCTAAAACCAAATATTGCCAAAGTGTCCACCATACCTACCTATTAGCATCATTTGCTACTTCCGTGCATATTCAATATGCCTTATTTTCTTCCGAATAAAATGTTTGCTTGTTATGAGAAATTTAGTTAGTAAAGCTCTCACAAACTTGATGGCACACTTTATTTCCTACACTTAATAAACCTGAACCATTGTGACTCTCCATGAAAGTTATATGCTTGCAAATTATAGGCTGGGGATTAGCAGAACCGTGTTGTCACGGGGAACGCTTTCAACACTTGTAAATATATACCTAGTTGATACCTTGCTCTTTTGTTTGCGGATGTCGTCGGTGTGAAATAAAAGGGGAGCTTGTAAGTCCATGGAGTTATGTATGTGCGTTAGAGAAACGCCTGGACCGCTGGTCTAATCCATGCTGACATGGTGGAAACCTGCAGCGTAACCATAATGATATCTATGAAGCATTCTTCTTATAAAAAAAGAGAGATAGCTATTGAGAAAAAGAAAAAAAGAGATTTATGAAAAGAGGAAAGAGAGAAAAAAGCACCATTTTCCCATGGTAAATAAGAAGATTGCTGAGATACTCATTGTCTGCTTGCCTTGTCATTTTGATATGGGGATTCTTCCGTATCATCGGGCAAGGGGTACCCCGTTGGTGGTTCTCTATGATACGCACATATTTACGATGACAAGGACTTACCGGTAACTAAAGTTGAGTAGCATGAGGAGCGACCCTCGTACTCAAGGGACATGGGATTTTTAGTTTATAGTCTGTCAAGCATATAACTCAGATTGGACCTCACTTTCACCTTAACCACATTAAAGATGCTTATGGTAGGGGCAATGAGAGCTCAAAGCTATTGAGTACCATACTTTCAGCATTTGGAAGACTTTCAAACTTTTCAAAACCTGTTCATTTCCTTGTTGAGTCTCCACACATTCTATGAGCACATTCTTGAGAGCATAGTGGCCATTCTTAGTTCTATGTGCATTGTCCCAAGACTTGTTGATTGATGTATACCTTGATATTGCTTGTTTTAAACTATTTGTATCTAGTCACTCTTGTAAACTTTGAAGGTGTCCTATGCATTTATATTTGTTACTCTATGAGGGACAAGCTGAGTACTATTATGCTACGTTTTCTTTATGTGAAACAAACAAACGTCTTGCAAAGCATTGTTATTCATGAATATTTTGTGTGTGCCCTTTCATGTTGCATCATAGTTTCTTTGTCTTATTGCTAGAACCTTGTCTTTCATGTTATGATTGAAGTACTATGATCCCAGCTTTGAATGTTTTACAAGTACTTTGATCAAGTTTATGATGGTGCATGTCACCTCAAAAATTATTCTTTCTTTTTATCACTTACCTACTCGAGGACGAGCAGGAGTTAAGCTTGGGGATGTTGATACATTGCAAATGTATCTATAATTTTTGATGCTCCATGCTTGGTTTTATCCACTTTCTTGTGTTTTGTCCACACTTTGGAGTACTTTTCATATGATTTCTTGGACTAACCTATTAACAAGAGCCATAGTGCCAGCTGCCTGTTTTTTGCTGTTTTTGGTTCTAGGAAAGTCAGAAAATGAATATTCTCGGAATTGGACGGGGCAAAAGCGAAAGTGCCTATTTTTCCGGAAGACTCACGGAGCCAGAATACGAGACGGAGGAGGGCCAGGGGCTGGCCACACCCCCCAGGCGTGGGCTGGGCCTGGCCACGCCAGGGCATGGTGTGGGTCCCCCAGGCACCCCCTCGGTCTCCCTCTTCGCCTATAACAAGCCTTCTGACCTAAAAACTCCGGGGGGGTTCGACGTTTTTCCAGAAGGAGATCCGCTCTGCCGCCACCACCAGATTTCACAAAACAGCACCAGAAACTCCGTTCTGGCACCCTGCCGAGACGGGGAATTGGAGGACATCATCGCCATCATCATCACCATCGCTTCTCCATCGACCATCCATGTTTCCCCCATCTATGAGTGAGTAATCCCCCGCTGTAGGCTATGGGGATGGTAGGGATTGGATGAGATCGTTCATGTAATGGCATCAGATTGTTAGGGCATGGTGCCTAGTA
The DNA here is from genome assembly GCA_916181665.1 of Avena sativa. Lineage (NCBI taxonomy): Eukaryota > Viridiplantae > Streptophyta > Magnoliopsida > Poales > Poaceae > Avena > Avena sativa. The sequence continues at coordinate 695,979,217 of OV702289.1, forward strand.
TCTTTTATTAGTGCTTTATGACTTTGTTGTGACTTGTTGTGCTTAATGCTTGTCACTAGGGCCCGAGTGCCATGATTTCAGATCTGAACATGTTATTGATTCATTATGATAGTATTGTTTTTGGTCTTATCTGCAAGTTGTATACACACGTTGTTGTCCGGAACCAATGGCCCCGAAGTGACAGAAATCGAGATAACCGGAGGGAATGGCTTTGATGTGAGGATCACATGTGTTCATGGAGTGTTAATGCTTTGCTCCGGTGCTCTATTAAAAGGAGCACCTTAATTGCCAGCAGTTCCCTTGAGGCCCCGCTGCAAACGGGCTGGCAGGACAAAAGATGTTGTGCAAGTTCTCATTGCGAGCACGTATGACTATATATGGAACACATGCCCAGGATTATCTAGTACTTGGATGCTTTATCTTATTTATCTGCAATTGCCCTATGTTCTGATTGCTATGTGAATTGTCTTGTCCATGCAATGCCCGTCCATCCATCCCTATGCCTACCGTGCTCGAATCCCACTGTTTACTGCTATTGTTACTGCTGTCTTTACTTTACTACTGCTGTTACTTTGCTATTCCTACTACAAAACTGTTGCTACTGATAAACTGCTGTGAGCAAGATTGTTTCCAGGTGCAGCTGAATTGACAACTCAGTTGTTAAGGCTTATAAATATTCTTTGGCTCCCCTTGTGTCGAATCAATAAATTGGGTTTCACTTTCCTCGAAAATACTGCGATACACCCCCTATACTTGTGGGTCATCACTTCTCGTCCACTGTGATTATGGATAGGTGAAGACATGCCAAAGAAGAGGCTCGCCCATAGTGGAGAATGGGGAGAAAGTCGCAAGTCTTCATCAATAAAGTGCAAGCAAAGTAGACCAAGGAAGGTGCTCCAACTTGAGGAGATCAAGATCGTCATCTTCAAGCTCAAGTGGAATGCACAAGTAAAAGGTATGATATTGATAGGTTTTATCTTTTGTCGGTCTCATGTTATTAGTTGTGAGACCGGGTTTAGGATATATTGATGTACTATCAAGAGTGGCTCTCGATTGAGTAACTTTGTCGTATATTTCGGAGAGAGCTCAAACCTTTGCATACTTGACATCATATTCTTAGTTATTATTTGGATCTTATCCATGTGAGGTGATAGAGCTTGTGGTTATCTTCATAACAAGCTCTAGTGCATCAAAAACATTTTTAATTAATATCTTATTGTGTTTTTTATCTTGTAGGTTTTACCAGCTCTTCACCTAGGGAGGTTTCTCACATATTTATACTTGGTATTTTCTCCCATGGTGGTATTCAATATTTAACAAAATTCGTTTCATCCCAATCAGAGTTCGGGTGCTCAAGTTATCGCAGTTTTGGTTCAGCGATTTTCCTAGGAGCGGTAGTACTGCCATTTCATAAGTTGTACTACTAGGAATTTTTTTTGCGTGTAGTATCCTTGGAAGTACCGGGTCATTTCCAACCAACCCATGTAACCCTTCAGTATGGTTAAGTTAGGCGGTAGTACCAGCGCCAAGCCTTGACGGTAGTACCGCCAATTTGGTAGTAGTACCGCATGTACTACCTTATCTCTCCCATTTTTGTTTGGACCGTTGGAAGGGGATGGCGGTAGTACCACCATTTTGGCGGTACTAGCGGGTGCACGTGAATCTGCACCTAACGAGCAGATTTGGAAAGGGCGTTTAAGCCTTCCTTCTTTCTCGTTTGGCGGTTAGCTTTTCTACTCTCTCTCCTCCTCCATTGTTGACTCCAAGAGCTTTCCCTTCCCCTCTTTCTCTCCATGATTTCTTGAATATTGTTTGAGGGATTTGAAGAGGAGATCTAGATCTAGTATCCTACCCAACCAAATCCCTTCTTTGTGAAGGAAATATTGGGACCTAGATCTTAGAGTTCTTTGTTGATTTCCTTTGTTCTTCATCTCTTATTCCCCCAATAATCTTGTAGCTTTGGTGGACTTTGGGAGTGAAAAACTGGCCATTGCATTAGGTGCATCGGTTTGAGTTCTCTATGGAGAATCGATTGGTGAAAGCTTTTAAGCTTATTACTCTTGCGTTCTTGTAACCCTAGACGGCTGTGGCCTTCTTGGCGGTGTTTCTTAGGGCCTCCAATTAAGTTGTGGAGATTACCTCAAGCTTGTGGCCTTTTGTGGCATTATCTTGGGAGCATCTAATTGAGTTCTAGATATTACCCCAAGCTTGTACTAGTTCGGTGTCTGTCCTCAAGTATCCATAGTGGATCGTGTACCCACCTTTGTGGTGAGCATACATGAGAATAAGGTGAGCCTTTTGTGGCCTCGGTGAGTGGTGTGATTGCACATCTTTGGGTGGGTCCTTGTGTGGTGTTGGGTGCACATTGAGCCACCACACCTCAAGATGATCCATTTGTGGCACTCGGGGAGCATTATGTCTCCACATCTCTCCAACAGAGATTAGCTTCTTTGAAAGTGAACTTCGGGATAAAGTCACCGTCTTCGCGTGCTCGGTTATGTCTATGCCCAAGCTATTTACTTATGCACTTTACATTGTGATAGCCTTCATGCTTGAAGTTTTTTATCTTGCTATCACCTTGTTGCTTGTCTTGCTTAGCATAAGTTGTTGGTGCACTAATTGAACCTAAAGGATTTATGTTTTGTGCTTGCTACTTTTATTCCTCATTTATTAGAGACTAAACCGTAATAGTTTTAAAACGCGTATTCACCCCCTAGGCGGCATCTGTATCCTTTCACCTACACACAAGAGGAAGCCCATGTCGACGCTAAGGATGACCAGGAAGAGGAATGAGAGGAGGACGACGAAGTGGAGGAGGCGCCCATGATCGACACCTCCATTGGAAAGAAGAAGGCCAAGCCATGTTGAACTGGTGGATGAACCTGAGGTCCCAAATGGAGGTTGAAGGAGTACGAGTGTCATTCCGAAGCTTGAAAGGTGGTAAACATCAATCCTCTCACTTATGCAAATCAAAATTCTGACACCTATTGGGCAAGGGTGAAGGTGACAATTTGATGAGCGCAAACTTGGGGATCCCAACTTCAACGTGATGCACGTGAAACGTAACGAGTCGGGTATGCCACACCGTTGGGGCATTATCCAAAATGCTTGCATCAAGTTTCACGGAGTGAAGGAGGAAATCACCAACCTGCCGGGTAGTGGCAAGAATGTCCCCAATCAAGTAAGCCATTTGTTTGATATGTGCCCATTTGACATGCTACTACTTGTTCCACTGTATCAATACGTGGCTAGACTTGTGGCTCTTTTGTCCACAAGAGACATTGGATTCCGTAGGCTTTTGGTGGTAGGATATCGATTTATGCCTATTTCTATGTGTTTGCATGTTTAAAAGTGGGGGAAACCGGCCAAAAAGATCATATGGGGGGGCCTAGGATGATCCCATACTTAAGAATCAAAAGGATCCCTCACAGTAGAAATTGTCCGATTCCTCTGAATTCAAATTTACAATGGTTGCATATTTTATGTCACAGTCAAATCAATACATTCCGATCCGTTTCCATTATACAGATCTCGAGATGTCAACGAAAATCTATTTTTTGGCATTCTGGAAACCTTGGGAATCAAACGAAGCTCCTGACACAGCGGAGTCTACGAATCTGATGAGACGAGATATGGCAGGACTACAGGAGCGAGATGCGCCCATGCGAGTCCACGGCTGCTTGCAAGTTGCGACTATTTTATAAGTAAATTTCGGAAAACCAAGTAGCCGCCAGTTGCTTGACCATTTATGGTGAGATCAGTACGTAGTAGGAGTACAATAAATTGGGATTTGGAGTGAGCACGGAGCTGTGATCTCGAGGGCCAAGGCTCCGGAGACCTCAATGCTACCTACTACTTCCGTTTTGTACTAGAAAAGAAAAATCGTTTATCTGCGTCATCAATTTCGTCAAATCCCAACCATTCAATACCCATGCTGTGGAGCAACTATAATAAGGAACAGTCAGCTGACTATAAGAAATTAAATAGTATAATTTAGGTGATGTAAAGGAGAGAGAAGAAGAGAGAGAAGAGAAACGGGTTGTAAGTTAATAGTCAGCTCTAGCACATGCTCCTAGTTACTGAGAGTGGTATGTGAATCACGTATTGATTAAGAACTAGTTTTATAGCTTACTATTGTACATATTAACGGTAGAGTTGGCTATATATGCCGTGTCACTTTCTTATAGCCAACAATAGACTATATTACTGAACTTGCTCTCAATAGTCACGAGTGTTCGTTGTTCGATTTGCGAGGCACGCAATTTCTTGGGGTAAATATCATGGTCTATACGGAAACATAGGTACCAGCCTCGTGAACTTTCCCTACTTAGGGTGGATAAATATCATGGTCTATACTGAAACATAGGTAGCAGCCTCGTGAACTTTTCCTACTTAGGTATCTCTAACCGAAGTACAAAAACCGGTTAAAGGAGTAAAATATGTTGTTTTACTCCTCTAACCGGTACCTACCTAACCGAAGCCCAATAAACTTTAATGGAGTAAAAAAATTAGCGCGTCGGTCGAATCCTATTTTTACTCCTCCACCGCTCGGATGAGTAAAAGATCCATCCCCTTCACGCGTTCACACTCACCTCCTCCTCGGCCTCTCCTCCACCTCCGGCGACAACCCTCTCCGATTGCCGCCACCCTAGCCACCACCACAGCCCGAGTGGCTGGATCTTCTCGCCGGCCATCCCCGCTGCACATTCCCAACGCTCGCCGCCACCGTAGCCCCCCGGCGCAGCCCCGCATCGCTCCCGCTCCCCGCCACCATTCCCTCCTCAATTGGCGCCACCCAAGCATCGGCGGCAGCCCCGGCGGTCCACCAGCACCCTCGCCCCGCTGGTGCCACCAACGCCGGTCTACCGCGGCGTACGGCAGCGGTCGTGGGGCTCGTGGGTGGACAAAATTACCGACCGCAACACCCACCAGAAGGTGTGGATCGAGAGCTTTAGTCACCGGAGCAGGCGGCGTTCGCGTATGACGTGAAGAACGTCGAGCTCCATGGTTCTGACTGCGGCGAGCTGAAGTTCCTGTTGTTTGATGACCCGGTGCCGTCCCCGGAGCCAGAAGGTCTCCGACCGCGAGCGGCGGGAGGCCCGAGAGGCCTGCGAGCGCCTCGAGGCGGAGCGCCAAGACGCGGCGATGGCGGTAGCGCGTGCCGACCTCAACCCTGAGCTCGTCAAGGAGGAGCGGCAGCGGCTGTAGGCATGCGCCGAGGCAAAGCGGAAGGCGGACACGACGAGGAGGAAGAAGGAGGAGGACGTCGGTCGGGGCCGTCGACAACTCCGGTGCCGGCCAGGGAGATGGAGGAGGTCGTCGGCGATGGCGCGGGACCATCGACAACACCGACAGTCATCGACGTCGACAATGACTCCTCCTTCGATTGGGCTGAGGATTAGGTTAGATTTAGGTCAAATCTGGTCGAATGTAGTGAAATTCGACCGACTTTTGGGTGTAATATGTATAAATTAACGTAAATGGAATAGTAGGTTTTAAATTCGGTTTGAATCGACCAAAATTCGGTTAAATCTGATCTAGTTTTGCGGTGATCATATGATTTCCTCCTCTAAGTTTTATACTTCGGTTAGAGGAGTAAGTTTTCTCCGGAGGTTTACTCCTCTAGATTATTGTACTCACTTCGGTTAGAGATACCCTTATTATCGACGACTATCATAACGGAGAAAACACTCTAGATGTACATGTTAATCCGATTAAGCATGAAGATCCAAGCTACTACTACAGTAGTACATGGTCACTTTAGAAAATTAAGGAGGATGCCAGCAATATATGCGCATGCAGCGTGGCCAACGTGGTAGAGCCGATCATGTGATGTCCATTTAAGCTACTGGTCTCCCGCGCAGTAGTGCCTCCTCGCAAGATACAGCATCAAGAGGCAGAGGCCCGCTTCAACCATCCATCGACGAAACAGGACGTATATAGTACCAGCTCCATAAATCCGTTGTCTATACCTAATTAGTAGAGTAGTACTACTACGTGCCACGATTTTTATCAGCGAGCCAACTGCCCACCTAAACAAGAGTTATTGGGATTCATTTCAAGTGGTCTGTCTGTCGACGCGATGGCATGCACGAGAGTCCCAGTACCGTCTTCTTCACCATCGCTCGAGCAGTGTCATCGTCAGCATTCAGTTGAAAATCACCGATCGAGGCTCGCATCTCAATCAAGGCCACGAGGAACTCGTTTTCTGGCAGGTCAGATTCAGCGTAAATGCACCGCAGCTGCGATGATGCAGTGGTGCCGCTGGATCAGCCACTCGATCGACGAAGATCGACACTCACTCCCATAAATCAAATGTCGGTCAACCGCAAGGAGGGATCTACGATTGGACGAGAAAAGATCTACGTGTAGCACGAGACTGCCACTGGTCTTGCGGCACCGGGTTCCTGCCCTGCCTCCTCCACATCGCGGCACGGTTTCCGGGACGGGCACGTCGCTCGTGCGTTCATAAACAACAAGATGGTTTTGTGGCACCGCGTTTGTGCCTCGTCGACGTCGCGTACCTCCCCGCGTTTCTGGGACGGGCACGTCGCTCTTGTGTCCATAAAGATGGATGGGGTCAGCGAATGCCGGCGCAGTGCCGTTGGATGAGTATCGGACGGCCAGATGTGGGTCGTCGAGGATTTGCGATGGATACGCTGATGGCAACGGACACCTACTTGGACATGTTCAGCAGCTGCACATATTTTGGAGCTCCTCACTCAAGAGTAAAGACCTCGCGAGAAACCTAGGGTTTATTTGTCCTCCAACGGCGCCATCGTCGAGAGTTTCTCTATTCCGATCGGTATGCTCTACGTCGTGGAGTGATGGCAACAGACAAAGGAGAATCAAGCGGAGGAAAGGATGACTCGGTGGAAGATCTCCTGAACCGTCTCAATCTCGCGGAGGGAGACGAGGCATAATTCATCTGGAAGGAGGAGGAGGAGGAGGATCCACCCGAGCCAGCGAAGTGGTTGGCGATCGCAAAAGTACACACCACAAGAGGGTTTAGCCCTAGCGCTTTGTATGCGGAGATGCGTTCGGCATGGAATCCCACGAGGGATGTAGCGTGGAGGAAGATCAAAGATAACCTATTCACGATTAAATTCGCGTGTCTAGGTGACTGGAACAAAGCAATGAGTTAGGGGGGCTGGGTTTTCAGGAACCAGGCGGTGATGATGGAGGAGTATGACGGGTTCCAAAACCCTAGATCGGTTGTTCTGGATAAAACCATAGTCTGGGCCCAGGTCCTCAAACTCCCAGATAACTTCTTGAAGGAACCGATCATAAGAGGCATGTGTAGAAACATGGGGAAATTGTAGAAGTTCAGATCAAGTTGTCAGGTGGTTTTGTTGGAGAATTCATATGTATCAGAGTTAAGCTTGATGTGAGTAAAAATCTCTTTCGCTTTGTATCGATGACCAAGGACAAGAAGGAGTGGTATCAAGTTAAGTACGAAAAACTACCCACTTTCTGTCATATGTGCGGTATGATTGGACACTGGCATGAGGAATGCGGCGACAGAGTTCATGACGACAAGAAATTTGAATGGGGCGACTTCATCTTGGTAGGAGGGGGATGAGGCAGTGGAAGTGGAAGAGCTGCTGGGCAGGGCAATGAATTTGACAGAGCCCTATTCATGGGTAGAGGACGCGGAAGGTTTGGCAACGGGCGAATGGATATGAACTAGGGTGCTGCCAGAAACAGTAGCAATGATGGCACTACGTCTATAGATGTTGATCTGTATGACGGGGATGGCAACCCTAGGAAGAGGCTGAATTTTATAGAGAATATTCAGTTGACAATACTCTAGCTTTGACTGAGTCGGGTAATAAAGTGGCGGATATTGTGCACAGGTTTGATAGTGACAACCTGAAGGTCACTGATAATAGTGGTACACTGGGGAAAGTGCAGGCTCCAAAGCGGTCGCGGACCGAGGAAGGAAGAAACAAAATTGATATATCGGCGACCTTCAGGAAGGAGGTTGACCGGGAGTAATGAGGATCCTAGGTTGGAACTGCCATGGCCTCAAAAAGGTTGTGGCAATCAGGGCTGTACTTGATGTTGTCAATCGTAGACGCCCTGATTTGATTTTCCTTTCAGAAACTCATTTGGACAGATGGCCGACTGAGTGTCTTCGAAGGAAATCGAGGATGGATTTTATGGAGGTAGGTTTTGATGATGATAGAAGTGGTGGATTGATTATTATCTGGAAGAAGGATAAGGTGATCTCAGTGATAGATCAGTACTACAGAAACGGGCTTTATAGCATTCATCGGGAGTGTGTTTTTGCCTGAAAATTTTGAATCACCTCCTAAACCCATTTCCGTAGGTGTTTTTTGTGAAAAATCCGCCGCCAATAATTCACCTGCCTCCAATAATACCTTTTCGGAGTCGGTTTAAACAAATACATTACTCTGATAATTGGGGAGGCGGGCAGAAAACCCGACCGCCGGCGAAAAATCGACTTATTGGCAACGGTTCAAATTATGAGCCATCTGTAAGCAGCGCGGCGAAGGCCCAAAGATTAGGCCGCCTCTAATAATTTATTTTTGGAGGTGGTTTGATAAATAAGCCATCTGTAGAAGTTTTGAAAAAAATTCCCACGCCCTGTCTTGCCGCCATGTGTTGTTCATAATATATTTTACTCAACTTTGATCACAAAGTGAGGCATAGTCTAGTGGTGGAGAGGGGTATTTCAACCCACCCAAGTTCAAGTCCTAGTACTTGCATTTTGTGTTGTTAAATTAAAAACTTACTTAACATAACCACATGATTTAATTGATGTGATAAATCACTAGCGGCGTCCTTGTTGGTACTTAGGGTTTAGGGTTTACTCTATACCCTAAAATCTAAGCATAGCAGATGACGCTTCTAGTGACTTGTTACATCAGTTAAATCATGTGATCATGCCAAGTAAGTTTTTATATAGGACCGCACGTAACTTTTTCTTACTAGTTTAGATTTATCAATAATTTTCTCTCTAATTTAGATGTTATTTGAAGTATCATGCATGTATGTAAAGTAACTTTCCTCTAGTAAAGATTGATGTTACAACAAAATATAAAAACATCGCAGCATTTTTGTGCATTCTTGATAAATAATTTCCTAATAGGAGAGATCGATGTTATTTGAAGTGCGATGAATGCACTTTGAATAATTCATAGATAGTAAAATCACATATACATATTTCAAGAGGCTTCGGAAGAGGCATACATTGCATGCCGATTAGCCGGGGACACACGTACAAGCGGACACATTCCTAATAGCAAAACACAGACAGTGTTTTGATACGATTCCTATTTTTTCCAAAATTTGAACCATAAAAATATATTTCGAACCACTCACATGCATATGAATTTGTTTAGATTTTTTTCAATCCATAATGGCTAGTTTGACAACGGGCGGTCCGAAAAAATCCGGAATCTCCGGATCAGAACGGTAACCTGCAGAATTGCAATCGCGGGCGGTAATTCAATGCCTTGTTCAACTTTATTGGGGGATGTGCAACGCCGGTGAAGAAGCCTATAAATTCAACAATTGATTCCATCTCAACATTATCTCCTTCTTATCAACATTTCTCCACAAAATCAATTCCTAAAATTTCCCCAAAAAACTCCAAGGAAGAGTATGGCTCCGAGATGGGATACGGAACCCGAATCAAGCCACGACGGCCTCAGCGGCGACAACACCGACGACGGGGTCATCGATGGCCCATACGAGTGGGTCGTTCGATGATGCCGAGCTCGTCGCTCTGCAAGAATATTGGGAGGAGCCGCCGGAGCAGTATTCCGATGAGGACAAGGAGGAGGAGGAGGAGGGCTTGTTGGTTTGCAGCCTCAAAGTTGTCGGGCGAGTGCATAGCGGGGCCCGAGTTGCCTATAATTGCAGCTTTCGCAAAGTTGGACTGCCAACTACCGAGAGGGACCATTTCGAGGCAAACTCATCTCTCCCTGCCAAATTCAAACATTCCGTCAAATTGCCCCGTGAAGTAGATGGTCGGGACCCTCATATCAGTAATCTGTCCATTACGCGAGTGCCAACACGGCAACCACGTAGGGAAAATGAGGAACTATGGTGATGCGTTGACCAAATTCATAAATCCACTCTCTCCTTTCGCATGAACCCTAGCACCGATGACGTCGACATCCACACTCCAACCAGAATAATCCCTTCAGACATTTGACTTCCGGGGCCAGGTTGCTGCGCCCACTCGCTGATCCCGAGCTCCAATGCTGCATGTCGTGCCCGCAGTTGCGAGGCTCTAGCCCGCCTTCGTTGCCGGCGAGCTGAGTAGCACGGAGGATGATAAATCCTACTACCAACGAAGAAAAAGTTCTGGCTACATGCGGGTGAGCTATTTTTATCTTTACTATTCACACTAACTATAACTGCTAGCTGGCTATTGAACCTAGAATTGTTTGCTATCCTAATGCTGACAAACAATTTTTGTCCCCAATTTTTCTGTCAAGTGGGATCTCTACGGACCACCCTTACCTGGTTACGGTAGCCCTCTTCAGCACGACTCTAAATTAGCAAATGAGAAGGGAAAGTGGTATGGACACTATTGTATCACGATGGAAGAAGCGCCTGAGCAGATCCGCACTATCCCTGGTATGGTTGTTGTGTTATGTAAACATGCTGAAATAGGGCCAAAGCAAACTACAAAGTTCAGATTCATGGATGAACGAGACATCACGGTTCCTCTAACGTGTGGTAGTCAGCTAATTGGGCTGATGAAAAGGTCTTCTTCGGCTTGCATGTTTACGCTGAATTGTGATGTACTGGATGTGGAAGCTGCTGCTACTGAAAGTCGCCCTACTATTCTTGGACAGGGTGGTCACTCGAATCCTTGCTCCTGGTAAGAAAAAGCCTCTTGGGGTTCGCATGTTTGTGTTGAATTGTAATTTTTTACTCTGTAGATATTAGTTAGTTAGTTAGTCGTGTCCTGTTTCGATGTACTCCTCTTTCTCTAGCAAGTAGTTGTTGATCTTGCGAAGTGGGTGGCCGGGAGATCGGACCAGTTCACCTTCATACGACTGCTGGCCATGGCTGACGTGTGGGAATAGTTCCTATTGATCGAGAAAAAAGAAGAACAAGTAGACCAGGAACTTCCACTTCGAGTGTGAGGAGACGAGGGAGAGGAGGAGAAGACGATGGGATTCGGGATAGGAAGGAGAGCGGGGCTGAGTCATTCTGTCCATGTCCCGGATCTCACCACCGAAGGAAATGACGTCCCAGCTCCACGCCATGGTCGCGACAACATGTCACCGCTCCGGGGAAGAAGAAGATGGAGTAATGAGGAATGGATACAGGTGCCAGCGCTTCAAGACTACATGGCAGCCAGGACGACAGAGACATAACAGCCAAAACTAACAGGGGGCCCAACTTGATGGTCGTTAGCCTAATATTTTGTATTTAAACATTATGTTCAATTCGTGATGAAAAAGTCCCTCTGAGCATTTGGCACGTCAACTGTAGGTAATGCGATCTGATTACAATCAACTTGGGCACCGCTATACCTTGGCGTTTCAACTTTGGGGACCGCAAAATGAAAATCTCGAGGAGGAGGCATCTGTCGAGCAGCAGGTGCCGGGGAGCAGCGCATGCAGGCGCCTCCGGAGCAGAGCATGTAGTCCCCGCCTATGGAGAATGCACTTTTTGCGCAACACGAGTGGCCGGTGGTCGACGATGACTACGACAAGCCGGAGGAGTGGCCTATGGTCAACGACGACGACGAGCCAGAAATGGCGCCCACCAGCGGGAAGCGTTGCCGCTCAGATGATGGCGCGATGAAGAACAAGAAGTGATCGGTAGTACAAGTTAGAAGTAGTATAATTTTAGTTAAATGTTGTTAAAGTTTCTGGGTGAGCTTTTGGGACGATGGATGATATATTAAACTGGGTGCTTTTGGGATGATGGATGGATGTATTAAACTGGGTGCTTTAGGATTATAGTGAGAATCATAAATACATATGAAGTTTACTTAATTATTAGTTCTTGCTATCCATATTGTGATCTTATGATGTGAAGTGTTAGTGGAAAGACTTCAATATATGTAGTGTCTAGTTTGATTTGAAACGTTAGTGATGCTAGTTTTTATTTGAAAATGCACTTTTTTATACAACATCAATTTGGTGACAGCCGTCCACCCGGAGTGTCTGGATTTGGGAGTCCAAGTTTAGGTATTTTTTGTATACAAAATCAATTTGGTGACACTTTTTATATACTTGTTACGAATTATAGATTCATTTATTGTACTTTATTATTCAACCTTGTAATAAATTAGTAAAACATAGATACAATTGTCCAGAATGGCCTATGGCAGCAGGTCTGTCTATACAACGGAACTTTTTGTGGATTTCTGATTGATTATCTAGGGTTTTGGTATCGGGAGGCTCTTATAGGCAAAAGAGACAAGGTCGATGGCCGGCTAGGGGGCCCACACCATGCCCTGGCGTGGCCTAGGGCTGCCCGTGCCTGGGGGTGGTGTGGCTAGGCCCTGACCCTCCTCCGTATCGTATTCTGGCTCCGTGAGTCTTCCGGTAAAATAGGAACTTTGGCTTTTGTCCCGTCCAATTCCGAGAATGTTCATTTTCTGACTTTCCTGAAACCAAAAACAGCAGAAAACAGGCAAGGCAACTAGCACTGTGGCATCTTGTTAATAGGTTAGTCCAAGAAATCATATGAAAAGTACTCCAAAGTTGGAACAAAACACAAGAAAGTAAATAAAACCAAGCATGGAACATAAAAAATTATAGATACATTTGCAATGTATTATTAATAAACTTTTTTAAGTCCAAGTTCAAGTGAAATCCATCAAAACATAAGCTACTGTAGCAAATCCTTCTGAAAACCCAAAAAGAATTTAAAAAGGAAATCGACTTAAGAAGCAAATGCAAGAGTGGCAAAATCTGTCAAAATAGACCAGCAGGTAAAGATCAAATTTTTAGAAAATCTTCTGTTGCTCAAATCAATAAGTGCAAAACTAACGAAAGTTAAATAACAACCTGGGGCAGAAGCACAAAAAATTACAGCTCAATCCGACGTACATAGATCTCTCACGAATTTTTACGGTGAAGCACAAAAATCTGTTTCGGGACAGCAACTTCTCCAAATCTTACTTCTCTCTCATTAGAGGTTGATCTTGACAAAAAAACCAAACAAAAACGGATAAGGAGTGGTTATTACCGAAGTAATAACTTCCAAGACTCAAAGAAACAAAAACAAACTAAAAGCAAAAACAAAATGGGTTGTCTCCCATAAAGCTCTTTCTTTATAGCCATTAAGATGGGCATGATAATTTTGAAGAAGCTCTCATAGGGATATGAATTGAAGCGAAAGAGAGCATTAAGAAGCAAAAACACACACACATTTAAGTCTAACCCACTTCCTATGCAAGGGGATTTTGTAAACAAACAAGTTATTGAAACCAAGGGCAACTTGCATAAGAAGGCAAAAGAAACGCAATATAAAAACTTTCAGCATAAAACGAGGAAACTTGATATTATTAAGATGCATAAGAACACTTTTCCCTCTCTCGTAATAACTTTCAGTATCATGCATAAACTTAATAATATAGCTATCACAAGGACTATCATAGCAATGATCACTTATTCTAACAGAAAACATAGGAATACTAGCTCTCATAACACTACTTTGTGAAACAATATTAGAGCTATCCTTACAAAGGATAGTGTGTCCCTCTTTTTCATATTTAGCAACAAAGTCTTTCACATTTGCTACTATAGGTTCATCAACCATTTGTTTATCAGGTTCAACAGGTTTACTAGTACTTTCATTAACCATACTAGCTATCATAGAATGTTCCTTTACCTTAACTGGAAAAGGCATTTTCTCAATATAAGGTTCAGGTAAAACATGATTAGTAGTATAAACTTCAGTATTTCTTGAAGGACACTCTTAGAAATATCTTTATAAGGCTCATGATACTTATTCCACTTCTTTTTAGGCACTTCAATATAGGAAGCAAAAGCCTTAAAATAAGAAGCAATAGCTTGAGAGTCTAGACCATAAGCATTTTTAATATTTTGAAAGTCATCAGTTCCCATAAAAGATTCAATGCATTCATAGTCATAATTTATACCTGACTTTCTACCTTTGTCATTCTCCCAAGCTTCAACATTGTCTTGAATACGATCTAGAAGGTCCCATTTAACTTCTTCTTCCATACGAGTGAATGATCCAGCACAAGAAGCATCTAATAAATCCTTGTCATGTAGAGGGAGCCTTGCATAAAAGTTATTGATAATAATATTGTTGGGGATCTCATGAATGGGACATTTGAGCATTAGTAACTTCAATCTCCCCCAAGCTTGAGCTGTACTCTCTCCATCGAGAGGCCAAAAGTTGTATATTTGATTCCGATCTTTATGAATCTCACTAGGAGGATAAAACTTTGAATAAAAGAGAGGCACTATTTCCTCCCATTCTAGATCTTGACCATTCTTCAGCAGCTTATACCATTCCTCAGCTCTTCCTTTTAGTGATAATGAGAATAACTTCTTCTTAACTTGATCTGTAGTAATACCTGCACACTTGAACAACCCGTATAATTCGTGTATAAAGACTAAATGATCACCGGGATGGACAATTCCATCTCCAACATAATAGTTATCCATAACACGATCAATAATTCTTGTAGGTATTTTAAAAGTATCATTCTCAACAGGTGGTGGTTCACCTACTACCTTAGCAGTGGTAGTAGCATTACGAAATAAGAAATTCAGCGAATTATCCATAATGAAAATAAAACAACTAACGGAAGTAAACAATACTCATAGTAGAAGTTTCCTTTACCAGTTCCACTCTCCAATAGCGCTTCACTCCCCGACAACGGCGCCAGAAAATAGTCTTGATGACCCACAAGTATAGGGGGTGTATCGCAGTATTTTCGATAAGTAAGAGTATCAAACCCAACGAGGAGCAGAAGGTGTTGGCGAATGGTTTGGAGCAGGAATTCTCTATAAATCCTTAGCAAACGGATTTTTAGGGTGTTTTGATAATGCAGGTAAATAAAGTACGAGTAAATAAAAGACAATAAGAATAACTGCAGCAAGTGGCCCAATCCTTTATTCAGCAAAGGACAAGCCGGTTGTATTACTTAAGATGACCAAACGTTCTCGAGGATACATGGGAATACCGTCAAGTGCTTTCGCTTCATATAGTTGATTAATCTTCTTTAGTTTGCTAAGTGTTGTGTGGGTGAACCTGTGCTAATGTACCGACCTTCCTAGGACTAATACATACTTGTGATTATACCCCTTGCAAGCATCCGCAAGTAGAAGAAAGTAATTAAGGTAGAAACCTAACCACAACTTTAAACTCTAAGACCCTGACGTCCCTTGTGCAATGGTTTCCTAACGGGGTTCAGGTTTCTATCACTCCGGCAGCCCCTACGACTAGTAGCCAAATATACAATGCATTCCCCTAGGCCCATATAGGTGAAGTGTCATGTAGTCGACGTTCATATGACACCACTAGAATAAGTACACCACAACTTAAATATCAAACCATTGAATCTTTCTCAACATAATTTCACTACTAACAATATGACTTCTCCCATGTCCTCAAGAAAAAAAAGAACTACTCACAAAACATCATATGGATCATGATCAGAGATGAAATAATGATGTATAACAATCTGAACATAAACAATAATCCAACGGTTCACTTAATAGCATCAACTACAAGGAGTAATCAACACCAGAAAAGTTTCCCCTAAGAACTATGCAAGATTCAACCCAATTGTTACAGCGGTATGGAGGTGGTGATGATGGTGCTGGTGGAGATGATGGTGGTGATGATGATGATGATGATGATGATGATGATGATCCCGATGATGTCCAACTTGATGGTGGTGTTGATGGCGATGATCTCCCCTCTCTGGGAAGGAATTCCCCCGGCAGAATTCTGTCTGCCGGAGAGATCTTTCTCTCTCGGTGTTTTCCGCCCCGCAGAGGCGGCGGAATCTTTCTGTGGTTCCTCCCCGAGTCTTAGGATTTCGGGAGGATATTATACGCCAGAGGGGAGAGGCTGGAGTGGACCAGGGCGGCCACACCACCTGGTGGCGCGACCTGGGGTGGCCCGTGCCAGGGGGTGGTGTGGGCCCCCTGTGGCCCATCTCCACTTCCCCTTCTGGCTTTCTTTGTCTTCTAGAAAAATAGGATTTTCCATGTATTTTCCCGAATTTTCTGATCTTCGCGAATTTTGCCTCCAAACAGCACCTTTTCCATCAGAATCCTGACTGCAGCGGTCCATGCTCCAAAAGTCATCAACCATGCAAAAACAGGTGAAATAACATAAGTATCATCTCTTAGTATAAAATATATCAATGAATAACAGTAAATTATGATATAGAATAGTGATGCAAAATGGACATATCAGGGCGCTGCGAGCGCGGTAGCTTAGCGCAAGATGATGGGAGAACTTGAAATCCATCCTCCATTTCACGGAAAAGATGGGTTCCAACTCCCCCATTCGGTGACCTTCCGACATTTTGGCCTAGGAAAAATCCCCATTTCTCCTTCGACACCGGAAGCGGCAGTGATGCAGATCTACGCCGGCATCAGACCAGTGTTGTCTTCTACAGGACGAGCTCATCTCCTTCTTCTCTATCATTGGATTATCACAGCCGTCTGGACTAGGGGATCTTCTCCTTCTTCTCTGACATAGGCTGCTCTTCCTCGTCTCCTATGGTAGAGGTAAACCACACGTTCCTACTATTCTTTTTGCCCCCACCATAACTAGATAGTATGTAGGGTCGGTTTAGTGAGTACTCATCGTAGATCAATTTTCTAAGATCAACCAGTTGGATCTAATCCATCAAGAAGCATCACGCATAGCTGTGATTAAGCATGGATCCTGCTGCTCCACATGAGAGCATCCTGCTGCTCCACATGAGAGCAGTTAGGCGTTCTACCTTTCCTAGGATCACATACGGTCCTATGTTGGTCCTAGATCTGGAGAGGATGGCAAATCTCAACTACATTTACAAGTCCAACGATGTAGAGGCTCTCCAAATGTTGTGGATGACAAGAGCCCTTTTCTATGAACTGGTCAAAAGGTTTAGTGAACGAGGATTAGAGTGATCCATAGAACATTTATGAGAATCCATATAGACTATTGCTAGCAATTTCAAACAAGTCTTGTATGTTATTGGAGAGTTCAGAGGAGAGATGATCAAATCACCAAGTGGTCGCTCGCAAAGAAAGATACGAACAACCGTAGATGGTTTCCATATTTCACGGCGAGTACTAATTCTCTTGTTTCTTTTCATGAAATGACTACATTGCTAAAAAATGTGATGCTTTGCTCATGTGTTGACATGATTTTATTAACATCATCGATGGTACTCATGTGGCTGCTAGAGTGCCAAAATCATAGTCAGTAGCATACTTATGAAGGAATCACTACACTAGTCAAAATGTGATGGTTGATGTTGATTTTTGAAGTTCACCTATGTGCTAGCTGTTTGGGAATGATATTCTCATGATGCGAGCATTCTTGCTAACAGCTTCTCTAGAACTGATGGATTGAACATCCCTGATGTTAAGTTCTATCTTGGAGATGCTGGATATGCATGCTGACCTAGGATTCTACCACCATTTAGGAAAATAAGGTACCATCTAAACAAGTTCTCTCCAAGGAACAAACCACAAAATGTTATAGAATTGTTCAATTTGAGACACTCCAGATTTAGATTCGCCATTGAGAGGACATTTACTGCCTTGAAAAATAAATTCAAGGTTCTTGACCAGGAACCTTTCCATAGTTTCGAGACTCAAGTGAAGATGGTGTTTTCTTGTTGCATTCTTCACAACTATATCTTGGGTTGGGGCTTGATAAATTTTTCCCGGATGAGACATCTATTGACCCGATGAAGTCGAAATTGGACATGGTTTGGAGCTAAATGGCAATGAACCTTGGAAGAACAAGATGCTAGAGTGTGCACAGGCAATGTGGGAAGACAGAGCTACCACAAGGATGTGAGAAGAAGAAGAAGGTTGCATTTCCTGTTTATTGCCACCGGTCCATAATGATAAAATATTATTCGATTCGTCCTGATGACGTACCGATGAACTTCCATTCGTGATAGCTAGGACTGAAATACATTTTGAAGTACCCATAGTACGTATGGACATCGGCAGAGATAGGGGACCACCAGGGTCCTTGCCCTCCCTATTGCATGATAAAACAGGGTAAATATTTGTGTTTAATAGTGATTTAAGTAAGATTTCATAGGAATTTTGCTTAGTTGCCCCCTAAGTAAGAATTAGCATGTTCACCCCTCGTTAAGTCACCATCCTGCCTCCCCCTGCCTACAGATGACCGGTGGATCGCTACTTCATTTGTTAGTCCCTGTGTTATATGGAGGTGTGCCATGGTACAGTCACCAACACAGAGGAGGTGACCGCAATCTTAGCCTTCATACAACCAAAAAGAGTTTGTTGCACCGAAATAGTTAATAGCGCTTGCATGTAGTCAACCAATCACCGGGTCAATTTTGTCCTACGAATACAATGTAGGCAACCAAACAAAAAGGACAACATGGACCAAAAGGCTGCCTTCGCGAGATCATATCCTGGGCCTAGCCGAGCCCCAAAATTTATACTTACCAATAAACTCGCCCTAAACAAAATGAAAAACATGGTCCAAAAACCATCTTCACGGTATATGACATGAGGTCTTGACTCTTTTTTTGGAAGCCATACATCGCACTTTATTGAGAAGCCAACAGAGTTACATCGTCAATTACAAATTACAAAATATAACTGGGTGGATCATCGACCCCTTACTACATAATTTGATTCAAAAGAAAATTTAGCTAATTGGTGCGCCACTTGGTTAGATTCTCTTCGACAGTGTTTAAACTGATGTCTTTGAAAGAATGCGCCTTCAGAAAGTAGTCTACGAGGATAGCCATTGCAGGACTCCAAATCTCAATATCCAAATTGCATGCATGAATCAACTCCAGTGGATCCGATTCGATATTAATAGAAGACAACCCCATTTGCTCCAAGAATTCTAACACTTTTAGGAGAGCTAGAGATTTCGTTGTAGCTGCATTGAGAACATGATTTGGTGGACATGCATAGCCTGCAATTGCATTACCACGATCGTCATGTAGAACAGCCCCAGTCGCACCTCTTCCATTATCATGGAAAGAAGTGTCAATATTTAGCTTAAATTCATCATTCGTTGGTTTCTTCCAAACAGATTCACACTCGACAGCATTAACTGAAGAAGCAACAACATAGTTTATTGTTATTGCATGTATAGCAAAAGTTGTGCGGGTAGTCCCTGCCACGGTCTCCCCCTTCACAATTTCTTGATGCTACCACCACACATACCAACATGTCACCGCAATGGTCACCTTAATTTTCAGCAAACCAAGCACATGTGTTGGTTGATTCAACATGTTTAGTAGATACTCTAGAATACTAGAGCCAGATCTCTCCCCAATTAAAGTTTGATCAATATAATCAGATAATCCCAAAGCTTGCCAAATTTTCCTAGCACACACGCAGGTAAAGAGCAGGTGTCTCATGTGTTCAAGTCCTGCTTGAAACAGGGGGCACTGAAGCTGTACTCGCATGTGCCTGTAAGCAAGGATCGATTTTCCCGGTACCACACCATGCAGGGATCTCCACATAATTTTTAAATTTTTTCTTGGAACCTGTAAATCCCATACCTTCTCCCAGACGGAGTTGCATCTTGCATTGCCTTATCCCTCAACTCTCCTCAAACGGTTACCGAATTGGTGATCCCATTTGGTGTAGCACGCATATCGCACCGTGAATGAGAATGTTTTTGTTTTATGCTAGGACACAAAGTCATCATCCATATGCTCACTAAGGGGAATCTTCAGAATACGCTCAACATCTATTGGCAATAGATTATCCCTTATAAGCTCTTCATCCCAAACACCCATCACCGTGTTAATCAGCTCATCGACAGTACGAAGTAGACTTTGGCCTTTTCTAGAAACACTTTTATTGTGAAGCTATTTGGGATCCAGTGGTCTTACCATATGTTAATAGTGCATCCGAGCAAACTCTCAGTACATGTCCTCTTCTAAAAGTTTGTAAGCCTATGACAATACTCTGTCATGTATATGATGATCCCTTCTTTGGAGAAGCCTTCAGAATATTGCCATCCGGGTAGTACTTTGCCCTCAATACTTGAGCACATAAAGAATAAGGGTTTGTAATAAGGTGTCATAGTTGCTTGGATAACATAGCTAGATTAAATGCGTGAAGATCACAGAACCCCATACCTCCTAATTTCTTAGGAATACACATTCTCCACCAGGACATCTAGTGAATCTTTTTCATCGTTGTTCAAGTATTGAAGGCAAAGTACTACCCGGATGGCAATAAAAGTGGGAGTCTCACTTTTATCTAACCCAATCATCGTTGGCAGTCCCAAATACTTGTATGAAATTGCTTCTATCATAGTATTCAACTGCGTGCATATATTAGCCTTCATTTGGACATCAACATTTGGGATAAAAATAAACTGCACTTCGACTTGCTTACCATCTGTCCTGAACTTGCACACTAATCATCTACCACTTGTCTCAAGAGGTTGCATTAGTAATATCAGCCTTCACGAGTATTAGGGAATCCTCCACAAATAATAAATGAGATACTGATGGTGCGCCCCTGCACATCCTAACACCCTCTATGCCACGAACCTCCTCCTTATGTGACATCGCACTAAAAAGACCCTCTGCACACAACAAGAACAAGTATTGGAGACGGCGGATCACCCTGCCAAAGTTCCCTACTTGGAGAGAAACAACTTGTCTCTTGATCGTTATATCTCAACCTATAGTTAATCGAGCTAACACATGCTATTAGTGATTCAACAAAATCATGATGGAAATCCAACCGAGGCAACATCCTTCTCAAGAATATCCACTTCACTCTATCATATGTTTTATGCATGTCCAACTTCACAGCACAATATACCACTTTTCCTTTTTCTTCTTGCTCTTGATCATATGCAAACTCTCATAAGCAATAAAAATATTATCTATGGTTAAAAAACCTGGGACAAAAGCAATTTGAACCGGTGAGATTACCTCATCAAGAATTATCTTCAACCATAGAGCTATCATCTTGGATATCACCTTGTACATCACATTGCATAGGCTAATATGCCTATATTGAGAAATCTTCTCTGATGAGTTTACCTCTAGGATTAACACACTAGTTGTATCGTTCCATCCTTCAGTTATAACCTTGTTATTTTTAGCATTTAATACCTCACCTATCAAAGCTTTCCCTGCCTAGAATTTTTAAAAATTATAGCATGCAAACCATCCACCCTAGAGGCTTTAGTATCCCCAATTGAGAAGAGTGCTTTTCTAACATCATATTCAGTATACGCGCTAAGCAAACTCTCATTCATTCCCTCGGTTACCTTTAGGGTTACCTTGTCAATAAGTTCAGGATTCGACTATTCAACTTCTGTTGCAAACAGCCCTGCAAAATAATCCTAAATAAATAAATTTAAATAGGCAGATCCCTCCAACCAATTCCCATTATCATCCATCAAAATTTTAATACGATTTTTCTGTCACCTGGCCAAAGAAAAATTATGTAAGTAGCTCCTATTTTTATCACCATACTGGAGCCAATTAATACGACTCTGTTGTGCCCAGTGCAATTATTCCATCTCTAATAATCTTTCAATCTCCTTAGACAACTCCTGTCGTGCAATGTTCTCTGCTGACAAAGACTGACGCACAACATTCTCCAACTCCCTATGTGTTTTCCAAAGATTATTCTTTGTTTTTTCAGAACTGAACTGTCCCATTTATGCAGGTGATCATGCACTCTAGCAAGTTTTCCCGCTAATGAGAAATTTGAACCTGCTGGGACAGCATCATCCCAAGTGCCCCATACGATGTCCATGAAGTTTTTTGTTTCACCCAACGGGCCTCAAACCTAAGAAAAGCTGGGCTAGGCCTTTTCTCCACAAATGGCTCTTCAATGCACATCAAAATAGGCATGTGATCTGACCTATAGTAATCAGGATGATGGAGACTAGATTCTGGAAATTTTGAACTCCATGCTTTGTTTGCTAATGCAGGATCCAGTCTCTCCTTTATTTCACCTCTATGCCATGTAAACTTGTCACCGATATATCCGACATCCTCCAAATGGCAGTCTCAAGAGCGTCTTTGAAAGCTTTCATGCAATGAGAAGGTCTAGCCATGCCCCCTTCCTTCTCAAAGGGATACATAATATCATTCAGGTCACCCATAACCAGCCATGGCATTGAATTAACAACACTGAAATCTCTCATTGTCTACCAAGTTAGTTGCTTATTCTCCCACCTAGGTTCTCCATACGGCCCTGTGAACCTCCAAATATTATGCTCCACATCCGATGGTGACGTCAATGGAATTTAAAGTTCTATCCACTATAACAGAATTAGCTTCCGACAACGGTTTTCCACCATGGGCAGGCGACAGTTTTGGCTTCCTACTCTCGACAACAGTTGCTGAAAAATCGGCTTTTTCCGAAGCGGTTGACCGAAGCGTCTCCGATAGTATACACCAGGCGGTTCATATAAAAGGCCACCTATATTAATATGATTTATGCAGATGGTTTAAATAATGAACCGCCGGCAGCCTAGGAGACGGTCGCCCATATGAACCAGCTCTAGTAGGCCGGGCGTCCGCATTTTTATAGACGTCTCGACAAGGCTGGAGTTGGTTTCTACGAAGAACCTACTCCAGGTGTTAGGAGATGGTTAGAAATATAAGTTGCCTCTGCTAGACCAGAGCATCCGGATTTCTCGGTCTGGTCTGGGTTTATGTTTTCCTGTCCGGAGCCTTCGGAATAAAACTCGGAGACTCCGGGTGGATATTGCAAAGGTGCTTCATTTCATCAAATTACTGTTAAAACCCATTACAAAGACCACATAATTGAACTAAAACAAATTTAATTAAGTAGATTTTCTAGTGCTTGCAGTTATATCAGTGCAGTAACAAAATAAAGGACATAGTAGCTAACTAGGACTGGATTCTTCACATATCTTGCTCTTTACATATGAGGAAGCAAGTTGAATGTCAAACTCTTGAGAAGCACATATTGAAACTACTTTCATGCTTAGACTTTGTGATGCAGAACATGACTACCTTACCGACTTTGTAACCCCCGCGGTAAACAAAACGATGCCAGATGGCCTTCTTCATGACTAATCTGCCTTTTTTTTCTCCTGAGACCAATTGGAGAACACAAGCATAGCTACACCATCGCGCAACCAAACTTTTCCTGACGATGGGAGGTCACACTGTCTCATAAAACCACTTCTTAGCTTCTGCAAATAATGAACATTATGTTAGCTAGTCTCGCATATAGAAAAAAATATGTGAAATAAAACTGAATTTATTTTGTTACTACTTACAAGTGTTTTACGTCCAATGTTTTTCTCCGTCAATGTATGGAAGACAATTGGGCTGAAACGAGTATAGTTGTCTCTGGCAAAAGCAATGACACCAGCTTTCTTGATGGATGAGAGTGGAATTGATGGATGTTTTATCATCGAATTAAGGATTTCATCACGTCCCACAAATACAACATTAGTCCAGCACTTTCTCAATTAATAAAAAGTATAATGCTAGCTTGTAGTTTTGAAGAAACCATATGCTTCAAACAAAAATACTTATCAGATGATGATTGTTTTATTTAGTTACCATATATGGCAAGCGGATATAGTTTCACATTGATTTCCTAATCTGCACCATACATTCAGAGTTAATATAATATATCTCAACATACAAACGTGCACATGAAATTGTACATAGAGAGTATATATGAACTAACCTAGCTTTTCAGAAAGTTTTTTCTTACTACCAAGTTTGTTATATACAATAGCATTAAACAATTCTTGGTCACCATCCAAATACACAACAATCTAATCATAGGAGCAGATATAGTAGTGGACGATCAAATTATCCCATTGGTCACCCCATATCATTATATTGTCCTTTTCTTTGAGCAGTTCAAAGCAATACAAATATCTATCTGGTGTCACGATGCATATCTTGTCACGAGGAGTCATTTCATTTAAGTGCTTCTTGACATGGCAAGGAACATACTACAGAAAAACAGTAGTCATTTTTCTTATGCAGTGCAGCAATTCATAAACAACAGACTAAATATTTTGCAAATTCTTTATATGCTATCAATAGAAATAATCCGTTTAACTCTACACGACGTACACAACGCACATACCATTGTATCTTCGGTCCCCACATGCATAGTTAGTACGAAAAATGAGATTCGGTGATTCTTCTGTCGGCATGGTCCCTTAATGCTCATGCAAACAGGGCAACACTGAGCCTGCATAAAATAAAGCTAACTGAATTATTCTCCAAAAATCTAGCTACAACTTGAGTTAGTTCAGGCACACCTTTCTGTTTCTTTTAATAAACAAGGTAAAACTCCATACATACAATAATCCATGACTAAATATGAGAGTACATTGCTAGTAAGTGGAAACAAAATTATTAAAATACACTATATATACATAGTACAATATTTTACTAGGGTAAACATAGTGGGACCATCACAAACACTATTACACAGTCATGTTTGCAAACATGACTGTATGATAGCGGTTTCGTTGCTCCCACTATGGACATCCTAGCTAGTATTATACACTATGGACATCCTAGCTAGTATGTATAAATTTCCCACTATCTTCTACTAGGCTAGAAAGAGTGGGAGTGTTATAACTAGATCATACATATGATACTAGTGTATGAATTTCCAGTGTGACAAGCCTATATGATGATCTCTATGTCAATGACACTACCCACTATGGATATAATAATAAGGCTGGTCATAGTGCAGAGTAACATATGCATGTTACTAGTCTAGTAGTAACATATGTATGTCACTCTATAGTATGACCAGCCTAAGTATTATATACCAATACCTAAATACAAGAGATTTGCTATCTCTATTACCAAATAATTAAGGACCCAATTAAATACGTGGAATCTAAATAAAGAAGTACTCATCTATACATGCCATCTGTTTGGTAGAAAAGTCTTTTGAAGTATTTCAGCAATATATATAGTAAGTCAAAACCCACAGTCAAAATACCACAATACTAAATAAAGATGGAACAGCTCTAGAGAATATCTTGCTATGCATTGTACTAAATAAAGAAAAGCAAGGGAAGAAGAGAGAACACCATATCTGCAGGGAGGGCGGACGTCGGTGGGAAGGGGTGCGGGGGACTGGTGTTCCGGAGGGACGCCGCGATGGGGGTGGGGTGGGGGAGGGGTAGAGGGTGGAGTGCGCACCGACATAGAGGATCTATCCAGTAGAATGGAGAGAGAGGATGTGTTCAACGGCAGGGGCTAAGCGTGGGGCGGAGAATCCGGGAGGGAAGGGAGCGACAAATCTTGCAGGGGAGGGGCAACGCGGCGAGAGGGGCAAATTTCGAGTTAGGGGAGGGGGATGCTAGGTATTTGAGAGGGACTGGAGGGAATGTAACCAAATGTTTGCCCACCAAATCGAAATGTGCAGACAGTCCGTATATTTACGAACGCTCCGGAAATGCTTCTTTTTATCTAAACAAATGTACAGAGGTCAAATTCAATTAGATGGTCACATAAATATAAATAGGGGACACATATAACTAAAAAGTCACATAAAATTAAATAGAGGACAAACATAACTAGAAATTCACATATATTTAAACATAGGCCACATATTGATCTCCAGATTACAAAGTTATACTATGGATTAATAACTGAATATTCAGATTAAACATAGGCCATATTTTAGCTAATTAATTATCATCGACGACCACGACGATGACCTCCACCAATGCGCGATAGGCTGCCATGGTGCCTGTCCACTCTAGCTCATCGTCAGGCTTGTGGATGGACGGCGGAGGCGACGTTGGCTCAACCGGCAACGAATCTGTGTATGCCTCGAACTCCTCCCAGTCGACGGGGCCGGAGCTATCAGACTCAGCTGGCTCTAGCTTGACAGCATTGGTGTGGACGGACTCCAACGACGCACGATGCGCGGCCATGGTGCCCGGCCACTCTGGCTCGTCGCCGAGCTCGTGCGGCGGCAGCGACGTTTGGACCTCGAGCGAATCTGCGCTGGTCTCGGCATCCTCCTCCTCCTCCTACACCACGGGGTCGCTGTCCTCCTTGGGATCCGCCTTGGCATCGTCGGGAGTGACTTGGGCCCAGAATCGCCGGCGCTTCGCCATGTTCCAGCGCGCCTGCGCTACGTTGTGGCGGGCGGAGCGGCGCAAGGATTCATGCTCCTCCTTGAAAAGCTCGGCCCAATACAGTGATTCGTATCTTGGGTCCGCCCGTAGCACCGACGGCAAGCGCACGGTGGCAGGCGACCTCAATGGCATAAGTCGTGCCACTCCTCAGTGGCGGTGGCACGAAGACACCGCTCAGGTCAAGGTGCCACCACTTTGGCAGGCGGCAGGCCGGCGGCACGGGGGAGCATACTTCTGTCAAAAGGCATGTCTTTGCCATGTTCACTCTTGTCTAGCCAGCTCCATCGTGGCTCGAGATGGATTCCGCTGCCATCTCCGACATAAATGGAGGATCTGCAGGAAGGGGAGGATTGAACGGCGCGGGGGGATGGAAATTGGGGATTTTGAATGAAGCTTCTTGGTGCGGGCGGGCATATATTGGGGGAGGGGATTTGCATGCAGTAAATTGGGAAATCTAGGTGTGGAGGGTCAGATTTTTTAAATAAATCCATACTTATTTCACCAATTAGGACAGTCATGTCGTGTTTTACGATTTGTCACAAGTTTAAAAACCTTTAAATGTGAGTGCATGTAAAAAATCTAGATTTTTTTAATGAATATATGTATTTTTTTATTTTCTCTTGAAAATGTGTGGAAATGAGTAAATCATTATTTAGACAATAAAAAATTTATATTAGTTATTATTAGTTCAAGTGGGGTTGCATATACACAATCCCAACGAAAAAAGAGTCCAATTTGTACAAAACTTGGTTTCGGTGTTCCGAAGCATAGGAGTTTGCCCTCTAAACCAATGACATTCCTAGAAGATGATTATTTTTGTGAAGCAAGTTCTATTTAGGACGTGCGTACCAATACTTACTATTTTTTCCTAAAGTTATATAATCAAAATATGAGACAATGCAACAAATCATACATTTTTTATAGTCTAAAATATCTTAGAATTTTTTTCCATGGAAACTCGATTTCCGGAATTCCGGCCATATCCGGACCACCCGCATACAAGCGCTGCCGCCACCGAAGGGGAGATTCGGGGGACAGAAAGTCTCTATTTCGGCACCCTACCGGGACGGGGAAGTGCCACCGGAGCCATCTCCATCGATCTCCACCACCATCTCCATCACCATTGCTGATTCCCATGATGAGGAGGGAGTAGTTCTCTCTCGAGGCTAAGGGTTCTACCGGTAGCTATGTGTTCATCTCTCTCTCTAGCTTATGTTATTCCAAGTATATTCATGCTTTTGTTTTGAAGGGAATATGCCCGAGGGGCAATAATAAAGTGGTTATTATCTTTATTTTGTATGCTATAATTATATTGATCGGAAACGTCAATACATGTGTGTTTAATAAACAAAAAGGGTTCCTAGTTATGCCTCTCTTATAGACTA
The DNA here is from genome assembly GCA_916181665.1 of Avena sativa. Lineage (NCBI taxonomy): Eukaryota > Viridiplantae > Streptophyta > Magnoliopsida > Poales > Poaceae > Avena > Avena sativa. Next base: position 696,006,903 of record OV702289.1, read on the forward strand.
GCTCGTTGATTAACAAGATGATCAAGGTTTCCTGATCATGGACATTGGATGTTGTTAATAACGAGGTCACAACATTGGTGGAATGATGTGATGAACATTCATCCGAAGTATAGCATTACGATCAAAGTCATTATGTTTATATTGCTATAACATCATACGAAGTAATCTTTATCCTTAGACCATGAGATCATGTTAATTGCTAACACCGGAAAAGTATCTTGATAACATCAAACGTCACACCGTAACAGGGTGACTATAAAGATGGGTTCAGTTCTACGAAGGTGTTATGTTGAGGCTCATGGATTAAGAGTGGAATTTATCAATCCCGATGATGGATAGATATACTCTGGGCCCTCTCGGTGATATCACATTGAAATAGCTTGCAAGCAAGTGATGTGATCACTAGAATGTTATATCACGGGAACGAGAAAAGAGTGCATGTCGGAAACGAGATCAAACTAGGTATGGAGATACCAATGATCGAATCTCGGACATGTAATATATCGCGAGACAAAGGGATTTAGTTACAAGCGTTAAAGGTTCTCACGATCACAGAAGTCATCGTTGAATGTGTAGGAGTCAGTACGGATCTCCAGGTCCCGCTGCTGATTATTGATCGGAGAGGGGTCTCGATCATGTCTGCATTATTCGCAAACCGTAGGGTGACACACTTAAGGGTACCGACACCATTTGGAGCAAATATGTTTCAGATAAAGATTTAAGAAAGCGCTGGAATTATTTCAATAGACACCGAAACTGTTTCGGGTGAAATTGCTGAAATTGGTTCTGCATGTAATATTGAAATGTTGCGGGGGTTTTATGTGAATGTTTGTTAATTAAAGTAATTAAAAAAATTCTGAATAAAAATAATAAAAGAGTTTTATTAAATGAGAGAGCATTAAATTTGGAGAAATTTAATGCATTTAAAGTGGAGACTTTAAAAGAGAATGTGAAGGGGCATTTTAATATGGAGAGGTTACCACCACATGAATGGAGGAGGTGAAGGGTCACCTCCCCCATGCGCCGGCCATGAAGGAGGAGTACCCTCCCCTCCTCCTATAAAAGGCCCCCCTCTCCTCACTTCTCAGTTACACCTTCTTGTGAAGGATCTCTCTCCCCCTCTAGTATTATTCCCCCATGGTCTCGGATTAGCGAGATACATGTTCCCGGTGGCTTTATCTGGAAAGGAGTTGCTGCTTCCGCTGCTTTGCTGGAGCGAGGGACGGAGGTTGTTGGGGTACCGGACGTGTGTGCGATCACGGATGCACCGCTGCTTTGCGGTGCTGGACTTGGTGGTGCTGGATCTGGATCTGATGGACGTGCTGGAGCCGGACCTGCTGGACTTCATCACGATCTTGAGATCGGCAAGTGTACGACTACATCAACCACGAGTTCCTGCTTGTTAACAAAGCTCGTTATCTACGAGGGTAAGTTCTCGTTGGATGTATGTCCACCCGTTGCTTTGTACCTAGTAGATAGATCTTGGCGTGTAGTTCACACCGTAGGAATTTTTTTGTTTTCTATGCTGCGGACCCAACAATGGTATCAGAGCCTGATCTATGCGTAGGTGCTTAGCACGGGTAGTACAGATATGTTGATATGTGGGCGATGATAATCATGTTATTGCATCTTCTATGTATTTTGGATATTGGTGGCATAGTAGGATGAAGCGGCCCAGACCAACCTTACATGTCATTGTACATGAGACCAGTTCCACGACTGACATGCAACTTGTTTTGCATAAGTGGTTGGCGGGTGTCTGTCTCTCTTACTATAGTCAATATCTGATTTACAACGAGTTGCTAATAACTTAGTTATCCTCGTTGTGGTTCATGTTCGTAGGTAAGAACGGTTCTATCTCCGAAAGCCCTAAGCCACGTAAAACTTGCAATTGATAAATTAGAGGCGTCTAGTTTAGATCGTTGCTGGGCTAGTATATTGATATGGTATTGTTGTAAGTAGATGTATGATAGATACTCTTACAACACACTCAATGTGTAAGTTCCATAGACCTTGGCCTTACACACAAAGGAATGTAGAGATCATACCACGATGCAAGTGATAGAGATCAAATGCATGGACCATATCATCTCACTTTACACATTAGATGTTAGCATCTTATACTGCTAGTTTGGCGCTTTCTGTAGCATTGTAAGATGATCCCTCTTTTAGATATCAAGATAAAAGTGTGTTCTTCCTTAAGTATGCACCATTTTGTGGATTGTATTTCGAGACATCACGTGATGATCGGGTGTACTCGACTCTACGCTTTCATACAAACGGGTGTAAGACAGTTTTACACATGCGAGTACTAAGGTTCTTACTTGGCGAGCCTAGCATGTACAGACATGGCCTCGGAACACGGACTGAAAGGTTAAGCATGAGTCATATAGTTGATATGATGCCCATATAGATGCTCGCCTTTGAAGCTACATCAACTCACGTGATGGTCGGACTTGGTGTAGTGGATTTGGTTCATGTAATCACCAAAAAGGCACGAGGGATGTCGTTTTTGAGTGAGAGTTCATTTCTAATTTGGATTAGTCGAACCAAATTTGTCATAAATTAAATCAAAGTGAATTTGCATAGCTGTTGTAGTCATTGCCATTCGTTTTCTACCTTATGCTTAGTTTTTATTTGAGATAATAGAACTATATAATTCTGGATATTTACTTTACGAACTGGTATCGTATTGTTTTGAATGTCAATTTAAAGTTTATAAGTCCTATTGCAAACTTTCAGCAAACTCTATTTACTCCATGAAGTATAATAAGTAGTATTAAATCAAGAGTAAGAATTCCAATGTTAGTATCCAAAGTATCATGTTTGCCTCCATGATTATTGATATTCAAAAAGTTGTTTTAATATCAAGATTATATTGGAGCTGGAAATTGTTTCAGAAACCATCATGTGTGAAAGATACTGTGATATCTGAAACAATGTTTTTGGTTGCATTATGATAGAGTATAATTTAGCAAAATACATGTTCTCATATTGTATGAGAATTTGTGAAGGATGGAGATGCTAGGCATCCGAATCTACCAAAAAGGTTTTGGGAACTGATATTATACTCGCGATTCTTCCTTATAGGCTATAGTAGCTTGATCATAAAAGTTGTCATGATAAGGATGAATAGAAGATGTAAGTAAAAATGTTTACTACACTAATAGATTACTAAAGAATGGATTTTTGAAAGAACACCAAACATTTGATGATGGTGATCCACTTCAAAGTGCAAGTCCAAAGGTATTAGTATTTGACTATATACGCTTTGTACCATGTATCATGTTGATGACACCACTATTGATGTTGATAGATTCTTTTAAAAGAAAAGGAATTGCTGAAACAGAATCTATAAAATATTTGGCAGAAAATAAAAGGTTGGAGATGTCCAACTTAGGTATATAGAAGATATACATGTTATGGCTATATTCCTTGCTTGTTAAACAATGTGGTTCTTAGGTATTGGATACCGGTATTGGATACCGAATTGGTTGGTATGAAGTGTCATACAGGACAACGCAATTCATGAACTACAATGGCCTAAGTAACCAGCAAGAGAATGAGTGATGATGTTCATAGAAAACAAATAAAGTGTTATTGTGTTTTTCGTTGTCATCAAACCAAGCCTTCAAGATTTGTTTAAATAATTGTTATTTTGTTCCGGTATCATGAGAACAATGGCTGTTCAAATAATTACCGTATTCCATAAAGGATGGATGAACTTTTACAAGTCTAGTTGGAGAAATCACATCCATAAACACTATTGCTAAAATGTCGCAAGACAAATGATTGAAAGATCACTTATGAAGTGACATCGTTGTTTAAATTATATTTGAAAGAAAACATGAAGAAACTCCATGTTGATGGATTTTTGGAGCCTTTGATTTTGATCAATTGACGCATGTGAGACTTTCCTCGAGATAATTGAAACTCCGTCCATAGGCCAGAGTGGAACGGATGACTAGCTTATTGGAAATTATGCATGCTGATGTGCATAGTCCATTATGTGTAGCCATATGCGATGGATCTTTTTGCTTCATGCTTTCTCCGAAAATTTGAGTGAATATATCTATATATTTACTTTATAAGGAAGAAGTATGAAACATTTGAAAATTGTTCAAAGACTTTCAAGATGAAGTGGAAAATCATTGTAACAAGAAAATAAAGAGTTTATGATTCGATCATAAAGGAAGATATTTGAGTTACATGTTTAGCAAAAACACCTAAGACTTGAGGAATTGTTCCATGATTTGTGTTTCCCGATAAACCATAGGAGTATGGCATATTCGAGAGATAAAATCAAACCATGTTTGACATGGTAAGATCAAGGGTGTCATTTATAAAACTGCCATTATGTTTTAAGGATTGAAGCTTTAGAGACTACCGCTTTTACACTGAAAAGAGCACCATCGTGATCCATTGAAATGACACCATATGAGTTATGGTTTGGGATAAAACCCGAATTGTCTTTTCTTAAATTTTGGTATGCTATGCATAAGTAAAATGTTTACAACCAAAGTCAGATAAGCACGACTTTGTAAGTTATCCCAAATAATTTGTTGGGAATTTCTCCATAACACCGAGGACAAAAGAGTTTGTTACTTGGAACGTCAAGTTTCTTGAGAAGGATTTTTTCGTGAAAAGTTAAGTGGGAGGACAATAGAACTTTGATAAGGTTGTTGAACCTTAGCTATATGTGCTAAGTAGCACAGCGCCGTAAAGTGTCTCGGTGGCGGCCACAATGCTCATGGCTCTCGTGATTACAAAAGGTGTGATCTCGGAGATTAGAGTTCCTATAGAACCGTGTGGGTCGGTAAGAATCAAATAGTAAGATTTGATAAGCAAGTCGTTATTCTTTTGACAATGATGAACCGACTACATGCAAAGAAGCGATGATGGGCCCTGACTCCATAAAATGACTAGAAGTCATAGAATCCGTGATAGTATCCATACACGAGAAATCAAGTTTCTGAACTTGAAAGACCCTCCGGAAAGGCGTGAAGCCTATCGGTCATGTTTGGATCTATAAAGAAATAAGACATGGATGTTTAACATCTATGAAATAGTCGACATGTCGGAAAGAAGTTTACAACAATGTTCAAGGAGTTGACTATGACAAGATTTGATCTTTCATAGCGATATATAGTCTTGACGGATTAATGTAGCAACCACTACATATAATTTGGTATATGGTAGTTGAATAAACAAAACAAGGTTCTTCTAATAGAACGGTAACCTAGGACATGTACATGACATGGTCCGAAGGGTTTTGTTAATTCAAAGGGTGCTAAAAGGGCATGTAAACTTCAATAGTTGAAGTAAGCATAGCGGAGTTGGAATCTTCACCATGATGAAACTGTTAAAAGAGTTTAAATTCATCGGAGATGATGAAGATGCTTGCATTTGCAAGAAATTAAGTGGGAGCGCTAAGACATATTTCTAATACATTATGTAGAGGACATATTGTTGATTGGAAATGATGTATCTTGTATTGACACAAGTTAAGAATTTCATTAAAATAAGATTTTGACGAAAGACTTGGGCAAACCCGGAATATTAGGCATCAATATCTATATGGATAGATTAAGGCGCTAATATGGTTGTGCCAGACATACATATATGAGATATTGAAAGGGTTCAATATGGAAACAACAAGAAAGGTTCTTGCTGGATGGAAAGTATTGTATCAAAATTCAAGTGTTTCAACACTTGGTGAGTAAAATCACATGAAGATTTTGATCGATTATACCATGATATGTATATATCCAGAATGTCCTATGCTCTAAATGTTATGAGCATATACCGGAATGATTCATAAGATGATCATTGGACAATAGTAAAGATATTCTTATGAGCTTTGGAAGAACTAAGAATATATAATGTATAAGTGACAAATAGTTAAAGGTAGTTCATTGTAAAGTGTTACATTGATACTAGTTTTGTCACAAGATACAAATTAAATTTATCTCAATTTAGACTATGGGTGGCACAATGTAATGGAAAGGATGTTCCATGATGGATTTGGATGATTTCCAAAGTTGAGACATTATGACGGATACTACAACAAAAGGCTAAGTATATGACTGTTATAGTAGCAGCAAAGGAGGGCATTTGTGTTAAGTAGTTTGTTATCAAACTAGGTGTGGTTCAAAGTGGGCTAATACTATAAAGATATATTGTGTGACAATAATATCAACATATTTTGAGCCAAACGAACTAAAGGTCTCACCAAAGGACCAAATCTATACAATGCCATCTCATTTGAGAATGAGTGATGCGTAGAGACGCAAAGACATGCAAATACACACGGACCTGAAATTGTCAGATCCGGAGATTATGTTAACCACTAGAAATAGCGTATATACAACACCATAAAGCCATAGGTGTTCAATACGCAAAGTTTTTCAAACTAGATTATTGACTCTAGTGCAAGTGGGAGACTGAAGGGAATATGCCCGAGAGGCAATAATAAAGTGGTTATTATCTTATTCCATGTTTATGATAAATGTTTATTTTGCATGCTATAATTGTATTGATCGGAAACGTCAATACATGTGTGTTTAATAAACAAAAAGGGTTCCTAGTTATGCCTCTCTTATATACTAGCTCGTTGATTAACAAGATGATCAAGGTTTCCTGATCATGGACATTGGTTGTTGTTAATAACGAGGTCACAACATTGGTGGAATGATGTGATGAACATTCATCCGAAGTATAGCATTACGATCAAAGTCATTATGTTTATATTGCTATAACATCATATGAAGTAATCTTTATTCTTAGACCATGAGATCATGTTAATTGCTAACACCGGAAAAGTATCTTGATAACATCAAACGTCACACCGTAACAGGGTGACTATAAAGATGGGTTCAGTGCTACGAAGGTGTTATGTTAAGGCTCATGGATCAAGAGTGGAATTTGTCAATCCTGATGATGGATAGATATACTCTGGGCCCTCTCGGTGATATCACATTGAAATAGCTTGCAAGCAAGTGATGTGATCACTAGAATGTTATATCACGGGAACGAGAAAAGAGTGCATGTCGGAAACGAGATCAAACTAGGTATGGAGATACCAATGATTGAATCTCGGACATGTAATATATCGCGATACAAAGGGATTTAGTTACAAGCGTTAAAGGTTCTCACGATCACAGAAGTCATCGTTGAATGTGTAGGAGTCAGTACGGATCTCCAGGTCCCGCTGCTGATTATTGATCGGAGAGGGGTCTCGATCATGTCTGCATTATTCGCGAACCGTAGGGTGACACACTTAAGGGATACCGACACCATTTGGAGCAAATATGTTTCAGATAAAGATTTAAGAAAGCGCTGGAATTATTTCAATAGACACCGAAACTGTTTCGGGTGAAATTGCTGAAATTGGTTCTGCATGTAATATTGAAATGTTACAGGGGGTTTTATGTGAATGTTTGTTAATTAAAGTAATTAACAAAATTCTGAATAAAAATAATAAAAGAGTTTTATTAAATGAGAGAGCATTAAATTTGGAGAAATTTAATGATTTAAAGTGGAGACTTTAAAAGAGAATGTGAAGGAAGGGGCGTTTTAATGTGGAGGGGTTACCACCACATGAATGGAGGAGGTGAAGGGTCACCTCCCCCATGCGCCGGCCATGAAGGAGGGGTACCCTCCCCTCCTCCTATAAAAGGCCCCCCTCTCCTCACTTCTCACTTACACCTCCTTATGAAAGATCTCTCTCCCCCTCTGGTATTATTCTCCCATGGTCTCGGATTAGCGAGATACATGTTCCCGGTGGCTTTATCTGGAAAGGAGTTGCTGCTTCCGCTGCTTTGCTGGAGCTAGGGATGGAGGTTGTCGGGGTACTGGACGTGTGTGCGATCACGGATGCACCGCTGCTTTGGGGTGCTGGACTTGGTGGTGCTGGAGCTGGATCTGATGGACGTGCTGGAGCCGGACCTGCTGGACTTCATCACGATCTTGAGATCGGCAAGTGTACGACTACATCAACCACGAGTTCCTACTCGTTAACAAAGCTCGTTGTCTACGAGGGTAAGTTCTCATTGGATGTATGTCCACCCGTTGCTTTGTACCTAGTAGATAGATCTTGGCGTGTAGTTCACACCGTAGGAAATTTTTTGTTTTCTATGCTGTGGACCCAACATGTTTACCTTCCAAATTAAACTTGTTATGAGAAAACTAGTGATTAAAGATCTCACGAACTTGATGGAACACTTTACTTTTCTTGCCCTTAATAAACTTGAACCATTGTGTCATCTATGTTGTATATGCTTGCACTTATTTGTTGGGAATTAGAAGAACCATGCTGTCATGGGGAACGCTTTCAACATTGCACTTGGTACTTGTACTTAGTTGATATCATGCTCTTTTGTATATGTATGTCGTCGGTGTGAAATGAAAGGTGAGCTTGTAAGTCCATGGAGTTATGTATATGTGTTAGAGAAACGCCTAGGCCGCTGGTCTAATCCATGCTGACATGGTGGAAACCTGCAGCGTAACCATAATGAGCTGTCTATGGAGCATTCTTCTTATAAAAAAAGAGTCCTATATTGAGAAAAAAAAGGAGAAAAAGAAAAAAAGAGATATTATGAAAAGAGGAAAGAGAGAAAAAAGCACCATATTCCCATGGTAAATAAGAAGAATGCTGAGATGCTCGTTGTCTCTTGCCTTGTCATTTTGATATGGGGATTCTTCCGTATCATCGAGCAAGGGGTACCCCGTTGGAGGTTCTCTATGATACACATGTACTTACGATGACAAGAACTTACCGGTGACTAAACTTGAGTAGCATGAGGAGTGGCCCTCGTATACAAGGGACATGAGATTTCTAACTTATACTTTGTCAAGCATGTACACCATAGTTTGTTCACTTTAAACTTAGTCACTTCAAGATGCTTATGATAGGGGCAATTAGAGCTGAAAGCTATTAAGTACCATAATTTTTGGAAGCTCTTTATGAAACTTGAATCCCTACTTCCTTCTATGAAGGCCTTTCTTCCACCATTATATTGAGTCTCCACCTTCTACATTTATGCACCTACTTTGAGAGCATAGTGGTCATTCTTAGTTCTATGTGCATTGTCCCAAGACTAGTTGATTGATGCATACCTTGATATTGCTTGTTTTAAACTATTTGTATCTAGTCACTCTTATGAACTTTGAAGGTGTCCTATGCATTTATGTTTGCTACTCTACGAGGGACAAGCTGAATGCCATTATGCTATGTTTTCTTTATGTGAAACAAACAAACGTCTTGCAAAGCACTGTTATTCATGAATCTTTTGTTTGTGCCTTTTCATGTTGCATCATAGTTTCTTTGTCTTATTGCCAGAACTTTCTCTTTCATGACTATGTTAGAGTACTTTGATCCCATCTTTCAATGCTTGCAAATGGTTTGATCTTGATTGTGATGGTGCATGTCACCTCAAAAATTATTCTTTCTTTTTATCACTTACCTACTCGAGGACGAGCAGGAGTTAAGCTTGGGGATGTTGATACATTGCAAATGTATCTATAATTTTTGATGTTCCATGGTTTTATTTACTTTCTTGTGTTTTGTTCCAACTTTGGAGTACTTTTCATATGATTTCTTGGACTATCCTATTAACAACATGCCATAGTGCCAGTTGCCTGTTTTCTGCTATTTTTGGTTCTAGGAAAGTCAGAAAATGAATATTCTCGGAATTGGACGGGACAAAAGCCAAAGTTCCTATTTTACCGGAAGACTCACGGAGCCAGAATACGAGACAGAGGAGGGCCAGGGCCTAGCCACACCACCCCCAGGCGCGGGCATCCCTAGGCCACGCCAGGGCATGGTGTGGGCCCCCTGGCCGGCCACCGACCTTGTCTCTTTCGCCTATAAGAGCCTCCTGATACCAAAACCCTAGATAATCAATTAGAAATCCATGAAAAGTTCCGCTGCGCTGCCGCCACCGAAGGGGAGATTCGGGGGACAGAAAGTCTCTGTTTCGGCACCCTGTCGGGACGGGGAAGTGCCCCCGGAGCCATCTCCATCAATCTCCACCACCATCTCCATCACCATTGCTGATTGCCATGATGAGGAGGGAGTAGTTCTCTTTCGAGGCTAAGGGTTCTACCGGTAGCTATGTGTTCATCTCTCTCTCTATGCATGACCTTATTGAGATCATGAGCTTGTAATCTATAGATCTACCTTGCTACTCAAGTGCTTTAATAGATCTCTGCTCTCCCCATGTGTGTGAAAGTGACAGCGTGCACACCATGGTGGCACTTAGGCTAGAGATTACAAATACTTGTTATGAGTTATATTTGGAGTTGGATGTCTTTATGAAATTGTGGTGTTTGTTGGACTCATCTAGTACTCAAGGTGACAGTGTGGGGTTATCTAGATGGGAAAGGCTTACTTTGAGGTGTGCTGTTATAGCCCTACCATGGATTAGAGTGTCCAACTGGAGAGTAGTTCAGCGTAGTATCATAAAGAGAAGATATTTATATGAGAGTGTTCACTAGTGAAAGGATGATCCCTAGGCCTTGTTTCTAAGCATTGATACACCGTTTGCAATTAGATCTGTTACATGTTTGCTTGTTTCCTTCTTTATTTCAGTTTGCCTTTAGTCTTTTCCACGCCATCAAGCTATTTTATAGCACCGTTACCACTTATAATTATCCATACCACTTGTATTTCAGTATCTCTTCGCCAAACTAGTGCACCTATACACCTGACAAGTGTATTGGGTGTGTTGGGGACACAAGAGACTTCTTGTATCTTGATTGCAGGGTTGCTTGAGAGGGGATACCTTTGACCACTTCCTCCCCGAGTTCGATAAACCTTGGGTGATCCACTTAAGGGAAAACTTGCTACTGTTCTACAAACCTCTGCACTTGGAGGCCCAACAACTGTCTACAAGAATAGAAGTGCGTAGACATCAATTACCTCGCTTACACTAATGTTGCTAATGAGAATTGTGTGAAGTTTTGTGTGAAAGAAATTTCCAGGTTACTGGAGAAAATGGTGTAATAAGAAAGTGAGAGGTTTCATGACTCAAGCAATATGAGTATGAAGATGAATATATTGATGTTATTCAAGCGGTGACTCCGGAAGAATCTACTAAATACCAACTTCAGAGACCTGCAGAGTCCGTTTTTGAATAGGTAACAGTTCTGGTAAGAAAAGTTCCACGAAAATTCTGTCAAATTATATTTTTGGAGTTTTTATCCAACAAGGAAAGCTACGAAGCGAAAGAGGGATGGAAACGGAGCTAGGGTGGCTCACACCACCCCCTGGCGCGGGCCCCCAGGCCGCGCCAGCAGGTGGTGTGGCCACCTCGGCCTCCGTCTCCAACCCGTTTTCTCCCAGTACCTTCCTTTTGCTGTAAAACTTCGTAATATATAATCCCCCGGATCCCCCGAGGTTCGTATATCGTGTTCTTGTCGTGTTTTCATTTCGATCTGTTTCTGATAGGCAAAGTCCCAGTTTTGGAGCCACAATGTCTTCCTCTGGATCAGCCAAGGAAGATTCCTCAGTGGATATCATCAACCCATACATGAGAGAGTTGAAGATTCATCCCAAGGAGGTGTTGCTTGAAGATGGGGAGGTACGGATAAAAGAGGTTCAAGGCCCTAAAGGTGAAGGAAGTCTGGATGACAGGATAGAAGCACTGTAGCAAGAAGTCTTTAGGTACAAGAAGATGGCGGAACGCGAAGTGTATGTCATCCATAAGATTTGTTCCGAACTCATCGCCGAGCACCAAAAGGATACTGCTGAGCTCAAGGATGAAGTTCTCTCACTCCGCCAAACAACCAACCAACTGCAAGCACAGCTCTACGATGTTCAAAATCAAAACTGTGAGTACGAGATTAGGTTTAAACGCATAAGTGCTGCTACAAGTTTCAGGATGCTAGAGACCATGATGTCCTTTGTTGATGGGGAGCCCTTACCCTGGAAGTCGGACGACGGCGAGAGAATACCACTACCACCGAAGGAGTAATTCGTCATCAGGTTTTGGCATCCCCTTGGTTTGTTCCAAGCTTGGGGGAGTGTCGCGATATCACATCACTATCTTCTATCTTTTTACCTTTTTAGTAGAGTCATATCATGAATAGAGAAGTTATCATGAAGGATGGTTTGTATTATGGAAGTGTCCCCTCTCTCATTAGATATGTATCCCTTGGTGTGAGTTGTCGTTATGGAATATTAATGAGAAGTTCTATCATTTACTCTTTTGCATATCTTATATTAGTTTTCAATTCATGGTTATGTGATTGATCTTGTCATTAGTATTGGTATCACTTTGGGATCATTGAGTTAATTTAGTTAGCTTTGGCAAACCTGGCTCGGTCAGTAGCAACACTATTTTGGAGAGTTGAATGAAAAGATAAAAGTACTCTAAAGAAATATAATTTCGTCATCTTTCTTTCTTGATTTGCTCATAAGTTTAGTATTATCTAGTTAAGATCTTTTGTGCTTCCAAGGAAGATTGCATGTTTGTTTTTGTCACTTGTATGTTTGTTTGTTTCCTTCAACTCTTATGCTTGCTACTCAGCCTTGCTAGCCAAAAACCTATACTGAGAGGGAATTCTTCTCGTGCATCCAATCCTTAAACCAAAACCTATGCCATTTGTGTCCACCATACCTACCTATTAGCACTATTGCTATTCCAAGTAAATTCATGTTTTTATCTACCTTCCAAATTAAACTTGTTATGTGAAAATTAGTGATTAAAGCTCTCACGAACTTGATGGCACACTTTCCTTTCCTTGCCCTTAATAAACTTGAACCATTGTGCCCATCTATGTTGTGTATATGCTTGCGCTTTGTAAGTTGTGAATTAGCAGAACCATGCTGTCATGGGGAACGCTTTCAACATTGCACCGGTACTTTGTACCTAGTTGATATCATGTTCTTTTGTCTATGGATGTCATCTGTGTGAAATGAAAGGGGAGCTTGTAATTCCATGGAGTTATATATGTGTGTTAGAGAAATGCCTGGGCCGCCGGTCTAATGCATGCTGTCATGGTGGAAACCTGCAGCGTAACCATAATGAGCATCTATGAAGCATTCTTCTTATAAAAAAGAGATAGAGATTGAGAAAAAAAAGAGATGAGAAAAGAGGAAATAGAGAAAAAAGCACCATATTCCCATGGTAAATAAGAAGATTGTTGAGATGTTTGTTGTCTGCTTGCCTTGTCATTTTGATATGGGGATTCTTCCATATCATCGGGTAAGGGGTACCCCATTGGCGGTTCTCTATGATACACATATACTTACTATGACAAGAACTTACCGGTGACTAAACTTGAGTAGCATGAGGAGCGACCCTCGTATTCAAGGGACATGAGATTTTTAACTTACAACTTGTCAAGCATATCCTCATATTTGATCACTTTAACCTTAATCACCTAAAGATGCCTATGATAGGGGCAATGAGAGCTAAAAGCTAATAAGTACAATAATTTTTGGAAGCTCTTTATGAAACTTGAAATCCCTGCTTCCCTCTGCGAAGGGCCTTTCTTTTACTTTTTAGTTGAGTCAGTAAACCTATTCCCTTCTACCTCAGCAAGTATTTTAAGTTGTTGTGTTTCATTCATTCATATGATGACTTATTCAATCATGTTTCTTATGTTCCTTGTTTTGCACTTTGCTCTTATCTTAGTGTTTACTACTTTGAAACCTATCATTGAAAATCAGATATTTGTGAACTCCAGCAAATTGTCAACTATTCTTCGACCAAGAGCTAAGTTTGCCATTACCAATTATGATTTACTTTATGTATCTTTATTGTGTTTCCTTTACTTATTGCAAGTTAAGTTATATAATAGTGAGTTGTCTTCTATTATGACTTATGTATTGATGAATGTGATGCTTCTTGTCCGTATTCTTTTATCGACTCTTCACTCCATAAACCTGAGGTCATATTTATTGAGTTCAGTTTCGCTTGGGGACAAGCAAAGTCTAAGCTTGGGGCGAGTTGATACGTCCATTTTGCATCACTATTCTATATCATAATTTACTGTTATTCATTGATATATTTCATATTAAGAGATGATACTTATGTTATTTCACCTGTTTTTGCATGGTTGATGACTTTTGGAGCATGGACCGCTGTAGTCTGGATTCTGATGGAAGAGGTGCTGTTTAGAGGCAAAATTCGCGAAGATCAGAAAATCCGGGAAAATACATGGAAAATCCTATTTTTCCAGAAGACGAAGAAAGCCAGAAGGAGAAGTGGAGATGGGCCACAGGGGGCCCACACCACCCCATGGCGCGGGCCACCCCAGGCCGCGCCACCAAGTGGTGTGACCGCCCTGGTCCACTCCAGCCTCTCCCCTGTGGCGTATATTATCCCCCTGAAACCCTAAGACTCAGGGAGCGACCACAGAAAGATTCCGCCGCCTCCGCGGGGCGAAAAACACCGAGAGAGAAAGATCTCTCTGACAGTCAGAATTCTACTACGGGAATTCCTTACCAGAGAGAGGAGATCGTCGCCATCAACACCACCATCAAGCTGGACTTAATCGGGATCATCATCATCATCATCTCCACCAGCACCATCATCACCACCTTGCTGGCCCAAAATATATCGAGCTCGTTGGGGAACCCCAAGAGGAAGGTATGATGAGCACAGCAGTAAGTTTTCCCTCAGTACGAAACCAAGGTTATCAATCCAGTAGGAGCAAGGAAACACCCCAAAGGTGTTGCTAGCTGAACTTTGGCAGGACGCACTACCGGTGCCAGCAGCAACATGGAGACCTACACAATACAACCACAGAACTCTGTCCCCAACTTGCGATGAGGTTGTCAATCTCACCAGTTTTGCTGAAAACAAAGGATTAAACGTATCAAATGGAAGGAAGTAATAGTTTGCAGAAAGTAAACACAAAGCAGTAAACAGTTTGTAGATTTAATGTAAAAGAAAGGACCGGGGTCCATAGTTCACTAGAGGTGGTTCTCCTTAATATAGATAACATGTTGGGTGAACAAATTACAGCGGGGCAATTGACAAACATCGAGAAAGCATACAAGCATATACTAATCATCTTGACTCCTTTGAGACTTGATTGGGAATTACAACATTATACATAGACCGTCATCCAACTACGTCTATGACTAATAATCCACCTTCAGGTTATCATCCGAACCCCCTCTAGTATTAAGTTGCAAGCAACAGATTATTGCATTACTAATTGCATGTAAAGTAAACAATACGATTGTTCTATGAACAAAGGATTGTTGTTTTATCCCTAGTAGCAACAGCACATCTAGTACCTTAGAGATTTCTATCACTTCCCCAGATTACCAGAGGCATGAACCCACTATCGAGCATAAATACTAACTCTTGGAGTTGCTAGCATCTACTTGGCCAAGATAGCTACTAACAACAGAAAGCATGCAAGATCACAAATAACAAAGACATGATAGAATCAATAATCAATCTAAAATAGCATCTCAATATCCATCGGATCCCCGCAAACACAACATGCAGAATTACAAATAGATGATCTTGATCATGAACGGAGCTCACAAGATCTAGACATGAAAGCACAAAGGAGGAGAACCAGCCATCTAGCTACTACATGGACCCGTAGTCCAGATATGAACTACTCACACATCACACCGGAGGCTTGCATGATGATGAAGAAGGCCTCCAGGGTGAATTCCCCTCTCCGGAAGGGTGCCGGGAAGAGCTTCAGATCCCTCCCGATCTAGGGATGGAGATGACGGCGGCTACAAACTCTTTCGTGGAATTTTGATCGGGTACTTAGGGTTTCTGTATTAGATGCAATATATAGGCGGAAGGAGAGGCCGAGGGGGTGCCTGGGGCGGCCAGACCACCCCCTGGCACGGGCCAAGCCTGGCCGTGCGGCCAGGTGGTGTGGCCAGGCCCCAGTCCCTCTCTGTCTCGTATTCTGGCTCCAGATGTCTCCCGGTAAAATAGTGACTTTGGCTTTTGTCCCGTCCAATTCTAAGAATATTCATTTTCTGACTTCCTGAAACCAAAAACAGCAGAAAACAGGCAGCTGGCACTGTGGCTCTTGTTAATAGGTTAGTCCAAGAAATCATATGAAAAGTACTCCAAAGTGTGGACAAAATACAAGAAAGTAGATAAAACCAAGCATGGAATATAAAAAATTATAGATACATTTGCAATGTATCACACCTCCATACCGCTGTAACAATTGGGTTGAATCTTGCATAGTTCTTAGGGGAAACTTTCCCGGTGTTGATTACTCCTTGTAGTTGATGCTATTGAGTGAACTGTTGAATTATTGTTTATGTCAGATTGTTATACATTATTATTTCATCTCTGATCATGATCCATATGATGTCTTATGAGTAGTTCGTTTTGTTCTTGAGGACATGGGAGAAGTCATGTTGTTAGTAGTGGAATTGTGTTGAGAAAGATTCAATGGTTTGATATTTAAGTTGTGGTGTACTTCTTCTAGTGGTGTCATGTGAACGTCGACTACATGACACTTCACCTATATGGGCCTAAGGGAATGCATTGTGTATTTGACTACTAATCATAGGGGTTGTCGGAGTGACAGAAACCTGAACCCCCGTTAGGAAACCATTGCACAAGGGACGTCAGGGTCTTAGAGTTTAAAGCTGTGGTTAGGTTTCTACCTTAATTACTTTCTTGTACTTGCGGATGCTTGCAAGGGGTATAATCACAAGTATGTATTAGTCCTAGGAAGGTCGGTACATTAGCACAGGTTCACCCACACAACACTTAGCAAACTAAAGAAGATTAATCAACTATATGAAGCGAAAGCACTTGACGATATTCCCATGTGTCCTCGAGAATGTTTGGTCATCTTAAGTAATACAACCGGCTTGTCCTTTGCTAAAGAAAGGATTGGACCACTTGCTGCATTTATTCTTATTGTCTTTTATTTACTCGTACTATTTACTTGCATTATCAAAAACCCCTAAAAATCCGTTTGCTAAGTATTTACAGAGAATTCCTGCTCCAAACCATTCGCCAACACCTTCTGCTCCTCGTTGGGTTCGACACTCTTACTTATCGAAAATACTGCGATACACCCTCTATACTTGTGGGTCATCACGTCCCTGCTTTTCGCACCACCTTGACTCACCCTTAAAAAACTACTAATTCGAGAATTCCCTTGGGGCATGGCCAGGAGGTGCTCTAAGACCCGTGCGGCCCACAATGCAGACCTAGGTCAATCACCCAATTCTGGCATCCTATGGGCCTGTCCAAAGGGGATGCATCCAACAAAACACGCCCTTAGTTACTCGGTTTTCACTTGGGTGCACGGGATGGGCAACTATCCTCACTAGTACAGAGCGGTGCTATGGACATGGGTTGAAACCCCCATCGGCACTGAAAAACGATATGTTGCTAGATAGTGGTCACTAATGTGAATACCTCTAAGGACACGAAGTCAAAAATCGTCACTAACGGACCCATATTTTGCCAACAGTCTTCTGTACGCCTCTGTTTCCCTTAAGTGTAGATAATCACAAACGGTTTTATTGCTTCAAACTGTTTGCGCCAAGCTATTTTTCAACCTAGAAAATATATTATTTGCACCGAATTAGAATGACACTTAGCACAAAGTACAATATCATCAATAACATATTTTGTTCATTCATACAAATACAATTGTCAACATTACGTATCAATGACAATATGACAACAACAATATATCACTAAACCATAATATGTCCGACTACATCCCTAAGATAACCGATTTCATGCCTACCATAGATAACTAATCTTGTTGAGGAATGGGAGTAGCCAACCCATACTTCGTGAGCTCCGCCATTTCTTGAACTCTGTCATGGGAATCCTGACTGGAAACATTTCTTCCGATGGAAGCCAACACATGTTGTGGCATTTTCATGAAGTGTCAACTAAATCTTATTTGAAGAGCAGCTATTTGAATGAAACGAAAGAATTAAGTTAGTTCATCAACATAAGCACATAAAACAATTTTACTCCATTACAATACTAGATGGGAACAATTTACTCACTGGTCTTTTTAGATAGAGCTATAGATGCTTGAATTGATCTAACATGTGGCACCCGAGTTTATCTAGCTTTCATGTGGAGCTCAAGTCTAGATACACACCATCCACTAGGACTTCTAAATGTTCTATGGAGGGAAAACTCGGTGACACTGGTCGCTAGTAATTTTTAATGTAATGTTTCTGAAATAAACTCATAGTTTCAAAATGAGCCACGACTTAGCAGAACCGACTCTTTCTTATGAAAAATCTCTATCCCAGCAAACAAGTCACGTCGAATATGCTTTTGTATAGAGCAATATCTAAGCAGAACAGCTTGAGAAACCCTAGCTCATCGTCAGGATGAATGGTCATAGAAAGAATTATACTTTAATTCATCGTTTTTGTCATCCTCCCATACGTAGGGTCAAACACAGTAGCACCATCCATGGATCAACACACTATACCGGGAGGATGTGCAGAAAGCAGATCATCGGTGAGAAGCCACTCTCTTGCTCCATCGGGAGGAGGATGTGCGGAAAGCAGATCCTGCGGCAGTGAGTAGCCTCCCGCCTGCTCCACCGAGAGGAGGATGTGCAAAAAGCAGACCTCACGGAAGCGTTTGGCCTATCGCCTCCTCCACCGGGAGGAGGATGTGCAGAATGCGGATCCCAGAGGCTGTAGCCATTAATCCCACAGTGTCGGTCAGCCTCGCTTGCTCCACCACAACTGGCCTCGCTTGCTCCACCACAACTGCCGTCGCCAGACATAATTTTAGATCCAAATTGTAAGGGGAGAATGAGAGGATATGATTTCACTTAGTTGCACGACGCTTATATATCCACAAAATTATCGGAAACGGTTAAGTGATAGAAGGGTTGCCCTTGGCCTACCTTATCTGAAGCATGTGTACGGACTATCAGGAGTACCTGTTAGTCTTGACCGTCTATATAAAGGGAACTGGGTTGCATGACTTAAGGTTTACCACATAACTTAAGGTTTACCACAGATGCTGACGGGGAAGGATCTAGGAAGTGCACAATCGCTGGAGAGGGCTCTAGCTCAAAGGCTCATTCTTCTAGCCCATATGACGAGGTGCGTTTTGTAATTCTTTCTAAACTTATTACTGGTATTCTTTGTAAACTTATTACTAATATTTAGTTCGATCGACGTGTGTATTATGGAAGAAGCTAAAGGCCAAGGAGAAAAATCAGGAGAAAGTCTAGGAGGCTGACCATCAGGAGTAAGCACAAGCACATTCTAAACCCGAAAGTTATTCTGAACACCCATATCCTTACTGATCTCTGGATGGAGGTAGTTCGAGAAATATCAGTTGTGATGAAGAGGACCTCGAGGGTAATGAAGTAGAATAGAATAATGATGATCCTATGAGATCACCTTATATTTGTTGGTAATATGCCCTAGAGGCAAATAATAAAGATGTTTATTATCATATTTCATTAGTTTATAATGTTTTTATACCATGTTATAACTGTATCAATCAGAAACATTGGTACATTTGTGGTATGTAAACAAACCAAGGTCCCTGGTATCCTTTATTCAACTAGTTCATTGGGCAACTAACGATCAAGGTTTCCTGATCATGGAGCATTTATGCCAGTTAACAATAAAGTCATATCATTAGTGAATGATGTGATGGACATGCACCCAATATAAGTATTGCGACACAATAAAATCACATAGTTCATCGTTGCCATAATTAGAAACGAAAATCATACTCCTTAGATCGTGAGATCATATCTAATGACTATCACCCAAGGTTGCCTTGACTGCATCAACCATCACACCATGACATGGTGACCATAAAGGTGTCTATCAAGTATTCCAGAGGGATATGTTGAGACGTATGCATCGAGATCAGAATTTGTTCTCCCGTGTGACGGGAAGATACACCGGGCCCACTTTGTGAAATTACATCCATAAAGCTGCGCAATATGTGACTAGGTCATAGGGATGGAATGTCACGAGAACAAGTTAAGCAGCACTTGTCGGTAACAAGCTCGAATATGGTATGTTGATACCGGTGATCAGATCTTGGACAAGTCAGGTATTGAAATAACAAAGGGAATTGGACTCGATGTTTATGATTCAAACGACATTGATCGTGGAATGCATAGGGTTCATTATGGGTATCCATATCCCACTGATGATCATTGATCTGAGAGTCGTCTCGATCATGTTTGTGATGTTCCCGGACCGTAGGGTAACACACTTAAAGGTTCTATGACGCTTGACCATCGTTTTGGAATCATCGGGATTACCGGAAGAAAGAGAAGAGAATGCCGGAAGTGTTCTGTGAGAGAACCAGAATCGTTCTAGGAGGATCCGAAGTGGTTCGAAGTGAACCAAAAGGTGTTTCAGGTCAAAGGGAATTTAATAATATGTATTTTATATTAATTGTGGGAATTAATATTAAATAAATATTTAAAATTATATTTAAAGGGCAAACTTCTCTAATGGGCCAATCCCCGGAGGTAAAGGCCCAAGAGGCAAGCCGCCCCATGCGGAGCTGCCGCTGCAGCCTAGGGCTCCCACCCGACCGGCCTTGGGCCATGCACGGGGGTGGGGTCCCACCCGGTCTAGTCTTCTCCCATGGCGCGCCTCCTCTCCTTCCTCTCCTTTAGTCCTACCCTGGGACTTGAGAAGAAGGGGTCTCTTCTTTTCCCCTATATAAGAAGTGTCTTATGGGAGGGAAAATATACACAATATTCTCTAAGGCAATTTTCCTTAGGGACTCTCTATCTCTCTCTCGTTGACTATCGTGTCTGCGGTTCCGAGAAGAATTGCGCATGTGGGAGACGACGTATCTTCAACACGTCGTCGCGCTGCTGGATCCCTAGTTACAGAAGGTCTACTTCCGCAATCACGGCTGGATCAGGGAGTACGAGAGTCGTCATTTAGCACCGGACTTGTGCGAGACCACAGGGATGCTCCCACTTGTGGCCCCTAGATTGTCATGCGAAGAGCTTCACAACCTTGAATGTTAAACGCTTTCTGTCTATAAGGGTATATCGCCAAAACCTTTTATGTTACAATATTACTCCTAGATAGATTCTGGCATTCGGTGTTGCGCTAGTCATGATTTTTTTGGTTTTATGTTGCGAACCCCTTCAATATTAACATCAAATCTACAGAGATCAAGGATATCTCCCACACAGTAATCTATCAGCTAAAGTGAAATATGGTATAAATAAGAGTAGGATTCTAGAATCCACGGTAACCCCAAACTTACAGCCAACAGGTTATGTGGTTGCATGTGTCCTCTATAGTAAGATGCATGATGCTAGGTAATGTATTGTTTAGTCTCATCAGAATGGTGACTCAAGGTATGTTTATGTGAAGATGCACAAAAAATATTTGGTGAGGTTTCATGGGAAGATGTATCAGTGGGATGGAGCACATGTTGCCTTCTGCATGGTGCACACAATCTTACCGCTTATTCTGGACCCCATGGATGTTCACCGGGTGGTTAAGATCTAGCTAGGAAGATGATAAGATTGCCGGTTTATTTTGCTTGAAACTATATATTTGTTTTAAATGTGTGGAACTATTTGTTTTAAGTGTGAAATTATTGTTGTCATGCATGCCTACTGAATGTCTTTCGCGTGTTTATATGTAGAGGCTAAACTATTTGTTTTAAATTTGGAAGTATCTCTCCCGAGAAAAAATATTGACAACGGTTGTCCGTGAAAGACTGATACCAATGAAGTCACATCGCACACGAATATATAAATATGTTCGTTTCCAATATTTAGGATATGGTCCAATATCTAGGGCTTTAGGCCTATAGACGATGTTGCTCGGGTCGTGGCCTATGTCATTCATTGGCCACGCACAATTTTTTAACCAATGACCATCGTGCTGTCGTTGCCATAGGGGATGTCCTTAGAGTCGCTTTGTACTAGTGCCTCTTTGTTTGGTAGGCTGCATGTTTTGTTTTTTGGCCATGCTGATGCATAACAACGATGTTTAGTTGTCCACAAGAGGCTATATATGGTTACCATGATTCAAATATGGTCAGCTTACCACATATGTCATTGCATATTACATCCGATCATAGAGACAAATCAGAAAAACAACAATTTGAAGATCACCACAAGCAGGCCAACGATGATGAATTCTCTCAACCTACTCTCTCAGACCTGATCAACCATTGACACAACTTCAACAATCATAGCTTAGTAACAGCCTCATGAGCCAAGAAATTGTGGTACTCCTCCTCTGACCCCTCTCTAGTTTGATATCCAGTATAACTGTTGTTCGAGAAACCGTTGAGTTTATCTTGGCAGATCCTCCATGAATCATAGACGCCTGGACGCCCTCCTCTGTACACCACGTACCACTAACATGGAACAGAAACAACAAGTTATGCACACCATCACAAACATGAATAAATTCAGAAGAAAGCATGCCAACTTCCTTGAAGGCGTCGATCATGTTGGCCAAGGACATAATCTCATTGTCAGCAAGGCTGTCCCTCTTCCTCTTGCCTGTACAAACCTTGTTAGGGACGTCAGCTGGCTTGTTAGGGTCATCGATGATCACTGTCCGAACTCTTGGTTGTCGGCATCCTTAGTTGAAGGTGCAGGTGTAGGTGCAGGTGTCCTGAGAGGCTGACTTGAGCCCATAGCGAACTTCCCTGTGGCCAGACAGAACGAGAAGATGGTCTGCATCAGTCACAAGCATGAATGTATTCATGAACAAGTTAAGTACACCATCACAAGCATGAATGTATTCAGAAGAAAGCATGCCAACTTCCTTGAAGACGTCGATCATGTTGGCGAAGGACATAATCTCATCGTCAGCAAGGCTGACTTGAGCCCATAGCGAACTTCTCGATGGCCAGACTGGTCTGCATGAGTCACAATTTGACTACTGCCAAGTGCGGGTCGTCGGGGATTTGCAATGGATATGCTGGTGGCAACAGATAACTGCTAATGGTCACACACACACACACAACGGAACAGGGGGGCAAACCGTCGCTGCTAAGCGAGATTTAGGCCGCTGGAGTACAACAAAGGGGTGTAATGTCGCGTGCCGTGGTCGGCAGTCGCTAGTCGGCAAACGTAATGACAAAATTGTGGCAACCATGCTTTCTTTTGCGTGAGATAGAGTACATCAGTGGCTTGGCCAAATCCATTATATACTTCAGTTCAGTGCCCGGACGTGTCTGCCATATTATAACTACTTCTGTTGTCCGTCAGCTCCACTTTGAGAGTAACATGCCAAATTCTAGCCAGAGCGTAAAGTGGAATCTCAAACTCAACTCCAGGTAACATGCAGCGAACTGACCAGATAACCGCCATTTGCAGCTTCAGTATAACATGAGGGCAAAAGTGCAGCAACCAGAACGACCACTAGGTGTTAGGGTGGATGAGTTAATTGATTTTGGCAATATGTGTTGGTCAGAGGACAAACTTGAGGCTAATCTAATTGAGACAGATAGACGTGCGGTTTGTCAGATTCCACTAGGTCGTTTTGCCGAGGATGATTGGGGATGGACACAGGAAGAGAATGGGTGTTTCTCTGTCCGGTCTGCATACAGACTGTTGTCATCTATTCAACAAGCAGATCAACCGAACAGTTCTGACTCAAAAACTTGCTGGAAAAAATTGTGGAAATTACCAGTTCCACCAAAGGTCCGTGTTTTTTGGTGGAGAGTGATTAAGGGCTTTATCCCAACGAGACAGGTGCTTAAATCTAGACATGTCGAGAATATTGGGTTTTGTGAAGCTTGTGGCAAACAGGAGGAATCAATCTTCCGTGCACTCTTTGATTGCACTTGGGCAAAGCTGTTCTGGAGTGAGCTGAATACCACAACAAATGTCAAGATGCCCCAGTTTCATCCGAACTCCTGGGCAATGGATGTGATAGACAACAAAGTGATGGCAGAATCCCAAACAACCATGATATTATGTGGATGTTGGGCTTCCTGGCAGGAGAGGAACGCAAGGAAGCATGGCGGTGAGGGTCGCTCAGTAACTGAATCGGTCAAATGGGCAGTACAAACCTCGCTGGATCTTTCTATCTCAAGCCGACATAAATCAAGGAAGATTAAGCCTAAAGACCATTGGAAGCCTCCTGCGAAGGGTGTGATAAAAATAAATACTGATGCAAGCTTTCAAGAACATGAGATGGCGGGAGGAATTGGACTTGTAGTTCGAGACCATATTGGCAGACTTATTTTGGGACAAGCTTTGTGGGTTAATCACGCGGATAGTGCACTTTGCATGGAAGCATTAGCAATTCGAGAAGGAGTAAGGCTTGCCCAGCAGCGAGGGTATTCACAGGTGGTCATTGAAAGTGACTCCCTCATGGTGGTCAATCTGTGCAATGCTTCTGATGAAAATAGATCAAAATTGAGATCTATTTGTCAAGAAATTAGAGATACTAGTAGGGTTTTTTCTAGCTGTAGTATTCTTGCTGTCGGACGGGATGCTAATAATGCCGCACATCTGTGTGCTAAGCAAGCTAGTAGCAATAGGAGGAGATGCCTGTGGATCAACTATAACCCTGGCTTCCTTACTGACACTCTCACGAGTGATTATAATCCTGTTGCGTAATCAATAAAACCCTTAATTCGCAAAAAAAAAAAAAAAAAAAAACGACCACCATAAGGCCACGAGAAAGCGACAAAATTGGACAACCTGTTGGTGTTGGAGATCACAAGACAGTTGGCCGGCGCATATCTATCTCTGGCACTCGATTACATGGAATCCACTCCACAAGTGGGACTACTCTACTGCTCTATCAAGTTCATTGCATCGTAGGAGGAATCGGGTCTTCTTCAGTACCACTCCACAACTTCCTGTGAGATCCAGATAAAACTGAAGTACATAGTACATATTAACCAAAAAGTATTTTGCACCATCTTCCATACAACAGGACATGGGTCTTTCTACACCGGGTAGTAGTACGGGGCTACACGGAAACCCCAACTAGCTGCCGGTGACATTTTGCAGCGCCATTTGGCTATTCTAAGCTCGCACGAATCACGCCGAAAAGAACCACTTATTTGTACTCCCTCCGTTTTAAAATATAAGATGTTTTAGCTTTGTGAATAGAGTGTATCTAGACCCCTTTTAGTGTTTAGATTCATTCCAAACCTAGATGAACCTACATATTAAAAGGGGACTAGATACACTTCATTCACAAAGCTAAAACATCTTATATTTTAAAACGGAGGGAGTATACAGTAAAGTGGGGTTCCTTCCATTCTCGTGCAGCTGTGTTACATACCAACAACAACAACAACCATCAGCAGCTTGCACCGAGCTGGGGGCATGCTATCTTATCGCAACAGTGGCCTTGGATTATTCATGGGCCCTTTGATTAACAGTGTGTTTTTTTGCTGAGAAGAAAAGCAAATGCTCAACCGGCAGTCTGTACTCTGCTCCACCGGCTGTCGTCGTCCTTGAGCTGTTGAATATAGCTGTATCGGTTTTCTCTGATGTAAGTTACTCCAGACCAGATTCCTCGTACAAGAAGAATGCTTATAAACACCATGCTTCCAAATGTGCAGACCACCTGCGCACAGAAGATGCGGAAGAAATCAAGGACAGACAGGAGTAAAAAATAAAGTTTGCGACAAGCATCCACGAAACGTAGTGCAAGGTCTGTTTCTCATGTTATCCTCAAAGAACATTATTCTACCAATTCAGACACTATGTGGATTCATCATGCTCATAGATCACAACTATGGAATTGCCGTGTCTCACCGAAACCACAAACTTGGATGCAGCATAGGCATGTCATTGCAAATTAAAGCTTTGAGAGGTACATGGCGTGCAACCATTTGGCTGGTCCAATAAATGCGATATGCCATTGAAATATGTGACAAAAAAATGATTGCGACAATCATCAATGCATCAATGTATCCGAGGCTTGTTTCTCATGTTATCCTCAAAGAACTTTATTCTGCCAATGTTTGTTTCTCATGTTATCCTCGAAGAACTTTATTCTGCTAATTCGGACACCCTAACTTTGTAGATTCACCATGATGATAAATCTCAACTAACTATGGACATGATATTTCCCTCCAAAACACAAACTTAGATATGTCATAGACATGTAAATTAAAGCTTGGAGAGGTACCATGACTAGTAAATTATGTGGAACCATCTGCTGGTCCAATGAATGCAATAGTAGAAACATCTAACTTCCAAAAGCTGAATAGTAATATAATCCTAATCAATATGTACACAAAAATATGCCAATGAGTACAACTGCACATTTTTACCGACTATTTTTTAAGAAGCTGGAACCCCTAGCCACTGTATTGATTGCACGGACCAACTACCAACATGACATCAGTTTCTTTGTTAGCAGGTAACCAGGAATATGACATAAAACATTGATCTGAATTCAATAGTATACTGGCAACCTACTTGCTATGCAGAACTTTAATTTCTGGGTACAAGTCAATTCGCAGGCACATTTCTGGAAATTGATTATTTCTTTGCCATTAGTCACAATAAACCACAAGCTGGAACTAGCTTACATGCAATACATCCGTTCATGCAGCACTTCAAAGGTCAAGGATGTTCATGCCAGAAAAAGTGTGAGATCTCTCCCGACCCTTTGTAGGGGGCAAATGCATTTTCCTTGGCTCAGTCAATTTCCTGGAGGGTTAACTTGATTACTGTTGCCCATCCAACAACATTCCAGCAAATATAAACTGCAAAGTAAAATCCGTTCCAGGTGCTAGTGATATATGATAGAGAAGTTTGGGGCATCTCGCAGTTTGTTAAAAGTAGAGAAGTCGGACTGTGGTGCAAAATCCATGTCCATGGACCACATAGCATAGACAAGCAAAGCAGGTGACAGTATCAATACACAAGATCAATGGCGTAAAGCCATCTTCACATCTGGGGGGTACATTTCAATTGTGCAAGTGACAAAGATACTGAGCTATTTGCATGACAGGAAAAACTCCTGGTGGTGATTCAATAGGCTACTCGGAGGGTGGTTACGGAATTAGACTGTGTATATGTGGTACAGACCCTGAACTAAAAGGTTTAATGATCCCTCTAAGTTGGGCGGTTTAATCCAGGAAGGAAAATAGGTGTCAGCGCAATGAGCATATCAATTATGAGGGAAGTTGATAAAGAAAAACATAAACCAGAGCGGTGGCTTAATAAATTAATCTACTAATGAAAATAATGTTACAACCATTACCTGTTGAACAATTTGCAATATGAAAGTACAGCTATATTTTAATGCAATGTTGCATGGTTGCTGTTATCTGAAACATTAATTGCAATTTGCAAGCCCATCTACTAGTCAATTTGTGTGACCAACACCCCTCTGATTAAATTTTGTTGAGTTAACCCCCAACTACTTGTAGTCAGTTCAATTGGGCCTGTCACATCACTGGTAGAAACTAGAATCGGCCTGATTGGGGCATGACTATGTTAGAGCCACACAAGGGTTTAAATAAACATATTAGGGCTACAAAAAAATGAGGTAGAGAGGTTAGATCGCACAAATCAAACAGTAAGTGGGCTTAAATAAAAATAATGAGGTAATTATTGTTGGTCGGATAGAATCAAACAGTAGAGACACGTAAACGGCAGAGCGAAGCTCTGCGATACTGATCTGACATGGAACAGCAATACCAGAGCAACAAGGGGGGGGGGGGTGCTACCCTAACATTTTGACGGGTTATTTACCGATAATAAAAACGTCAGCCTCATTCTTACCAGTCTATGAGACGATACATTAAGTTAAACATGTGGTGACGTACGGCAGTATCATCCTGCCTCTGTTAGTGGATGAGCTCATGGAACAGTGCCAATAGCGAGGTGGAATTGATCAGTCTGATTATTTTGGGGGATGGATTTCAGTGTCCCACACCTTCTTTCTTAATTAAAATGATGTGAGGCTCTCCCTCGTTAGTCTTTTTTTCCTCATCCTGCCACTGGCATCCTATGATCCAACTTGATGTCCTGAAGGATGCAACTCGCCTGAGTGATGGATGCTTCTGCTTGTGTTAACCTTACTTGATTTTTGTGATCACTATTGTTATATCTGTACTAAGAGCTAGAGCTCTCTAAATTCTCATGTAAACCCTCCTATTGAGGAATTCACTTGATTATCTGTTCCTGTACTTAACCTACTTTTGGTTTTTTACAACTGGTGCACCATGATACAAATATAACAAGGTAGCCGCTTTGTGTTGGCATACCTATCCTTGCAGTCTTCCGCACCTATGTACAGATTCTTGATTTTTGAGCAATGAATTCAGGTGGGGATCCCCCCACCAGTGATTGGCTAAAGCATCCATCAATCCGACGAGCTGACGATCTCACTTATATATATCCAAAAAATTGAGCGTCAAATATCTTGCAATCATGTGACAGTCAGCAAAATTAAGACCATCGTCTTATTCTTTTTTTCAGAATTTGGATTTACAAAATTCCTTTTACAAGGAAAGTCCCTTTTCGGTATTTTTTGGTAAAGTACAAAAAAAGATATACTGTTGGTCATATAATCACAGTGCATTTCCTTGCCTATCAAATTAGCTACCTAAGCCACAATTTCAGAAACACTAAGGTCCCTATACATGTTAAGGGTTTGTAAGCAGAACAGTAGAGGTTGCCTAATCAATAGACATTACTTCTTCCTTTCTGTATGATCAGAGAGTAACCAAGCTAGTACCTATATGTTCTCTGAATCAACATGCCATTTAGATCCCATTATCAACACAAAATGTAAAACTTTGGTCATATCAAGGGCGTCACATCAGCACTGAACCGGCAGTTCATTGGGTATTTTGCAAACAGAGAAGAAAAGACTGGCACATCAACAAGCACTAGTTCTGTTCCTCACTGCCTAAGCAAATGGGACAAAAAAGAGTATCTATTTGTTCCCAATTTAATCATGCCCCTCAAAGCAGGAACTGAAATACTATCCATTTTCCATACACAAACACGACCATTTGTTAATATCTTAGACGTAACTCATAGAAACACTGAATCATCGATAGTATCAGCTTGTGAAACAAGACATCAGAGAGCTTAAATGCGAACGAATTCCTCACCTCAAGAAGCCCCTTGAGGATCCACAAGAACGTGAGAGCCAGCACACCGTTGACCGAGAACTTCACCTGCACGCGCACAAACACGGCAACACCAGATCACACCCAATTGCGAGGACATCTCCCACGGTGCTAATTCCGAACAAATAAGGTGAAATCAAGTTGACAAGCAAACAGCGGAACGGACCAGCTCAGCGGGGACGGAGGGCGGCAGCACGGACCTGGCGGCGCGGCGAGCGCGGCGGGAGGCCTTCCTGAACACCGAGTGCAGGAACCGGGCCAGGAGGTCCAGGCTGCGGTCGTCCTCGCCTTCGTCCTCGCTCTCCACCTCATCTCCATCTTCCTCGCTGACGTCCCGGTAGGAAGCCGCTCCCGACAGGTCGCCGACCCAGGGGCGTGCGTCCGGGACGACGACGACGGCGTCGGGGTGGCGGCGACGGGCGGCGCGGACGAGACGAATCGGAGGCGATGGGCGGAGGTTGCGGGCAAAGGAAGGCGGGGAAGGTTGGAGGTGGAGATGGTGCAAGGATGCAGGGCCAGGGAGGAGCGGGGGGAGGTGGCAGGTGGAGGTCGCCATGAGAGGAAGCTGCTGGTGCTCAGCCTGCCAGGGAAGGGAAAGCTGGTTGCTCCCCCTTGTAATTTCCTTCGTTTTTGACATTTTCCTTTTACTGTTTATAAATGAGTGTTAAGGTGTCGCTTTCAAAAAAAAAAAAAAAAGAGTGTTAAGGTGTCGAGTGAGATCCCACCAACTAATTCATTTTGAATTATGTAATACAAAATTTTATCAATATTTTACACTAGAACTAGAGGTGCGATTTTGGTAGGATCCCACTTCGACATCTCCTCGAAACAGCCATACGTCCAGCTATATTAATATACTAGTAACCAACGATTGAGACCGCTGCTGCTGGTCTAGAGAGCACAATGTCCAAAAGCAACAACAACAAAAATAAAGAAGAAAGAAGAGAAAATAAAGACGACAACGGCAGTTCGATGGAAACGGAGATAACTCATAACCGATGTGCCCTCCGGATAAGTACCACCACACGTCTAGCACTCCGAAGAGCTGCGTATCAAGCAGCATCGCCAAGAAGGGAAGCGACGATGACGACGCTGCTGCCTGTCGTGGTGGTATCACGGCAGATGCCATGGATAGGCTAAAGGTGGGGACTAATAGCACTAGGGAAATCCAGGGAGGATAGTGAGGTGATTCCCCACACAGAAGGTTTGTATTCGATCCGCTTCACAGATTACAAGTGCTCCTAGAGCTGTATTGGCGAGAGGAGGAAGAAAGAACTCTCTTACTCTCACCCACAGTTAACCCGTACAAGACCCCTAGAACCTAAAACCAATCAGAATAGAGGAACCCTTTCTACAGAGGCCCTAGCCCTCCTTATATAGGGGTGGCTAGGTCTCCATTTAGGGCATACGTGGAGGTATATTCCAGGAAATATGCCTCCTCCCAAAATAGCAAACCGACCGGGGTGCTTTTCCCCCGCGTCACCTATGCAGAGGCTACGTGAGCCGCCTCTGCGGCGCCTGCGTCAGCCGACACGGGCGTCGTCACCTTTGCCGGCCACGCCTCAGTGGTCCTGCCCTCTTTCGCTTCGCTCATGCAGTACGTACCGGGGCTTCTTTTGACCAGCGAGATTCCTTCCTTCTCCTAGAAGCTAGATATGACCCGGATCATAGTTGATCCGGCCACACCCGTTCCTGCATACAAGTTAAATACGCCATTCCGACTTATGGCTTAAGTCGGTTGAGACTTAGTTAGGTGGACGCCCCCTGGTCCGGGTTACCCCATGATTCGGCCTGCCTTGAGGTGACCCGGCCAGCATCCGCTTTAGCCTTGCCGAACCTCGGCTAACTCGGCCTTTATACCTTGGCGTGACCCTACCCGAGGGTATCCCCCCAACATTAGTCCCCGAAGCTGGTGCGGTCTTAGCTGCCTTAGCCGCTAAGGCCACAGCAGGTTCAATTCCACCGAGCTTTGGATGTCATTTCCGAGTTATCTCCTTATCTTGGATTCTTTGGATTTACTTTCCCTTGGCACGTTCCAAGCTCTCACTTGCTGGCCGGGTTACCACCCTAACTCGGACCTCATGGTTTTACTTTCCCTTGGCACATTCCAAGTTTTCACTTGCTGGCCGGGTTACCACGATCTCATCCGGGTCTTCTTTCCTTCTCTCGTACGCTAACCCAAGTGGAGGCTAATCATTAGGTTGCCTCATTTTAAGGGCCAGCCACAGTAACCGCTGCAGTAATTGTCAGTTATCACTATGGCGCACGTCACGTCTGGCCTGCCTCCTCGTTAACCGCATCAGTGCGTTACGTCATGGGATCTGTTACACCCTGTGGCCCTCCGTGTGGCTTGCTGCTGATTGGTCGACGCGGGCAATACACGGCCACACCGTGCGGCGTACCCGTTTGACACGATCCCACTTCCCTCTCGAGGGAGTGGTTAAATAGGGGAGGGGCGCACCCCTTAGGTCTTTTTCCCCTTCTGCGCCCCTCTGCCTCTTGCTCTTCTTCTTCTTCGTCTTCCCCGCGACAGCGCCGCCGCCACTGCTTCTAAGTAGCAGCACCGCCACCGCACTGCTTCCCCACACCTCTGCATCGCCGTCACCGCCGCGCACCTCCTCCGCCACGGGTCGTTGTCAATCTAGGCCGCTGCCCCCCACCGCTGCTAGCGACAGTGAGGGCAACGAACTAGAGATGACCGAAGAGGAGCTCGTCGTCGCCGAGCAAGAGATGGAAGAAGACAGCGCCACGGCGGACCGTGGTGCGTGAGCCGGGTCCTGGGTCTGCCAAGATGACCTGGACTGGCTCTACCGCACCAGACGCATTCCCACTAGCGTCATCGCGCGTCTCGCCTCTGCCGAACTCGCCCCCTCACCCAATCCGGGTGAGTACGTTGTGTTCCTGTCGCACTTCCAACGGGGGTTCGGTTTGCCGGTCAGCGATTTTTTCCAAGATTGGATGAATACCTATGAACTCCAGCCGCATCACCTTCCTGCCAACGCAATCACTTCTCTTTCTGCTTTTGCCTCTACGATCGAGGGCTACGCCGGGTTATGGCCCATGAAGGAGCTATGGATCCGGTTTTTTGGCCTCCGTCGCAATGTCATTCCGAACATAGATCTAGAGCCGGAGGACAAGCAACTCACTCAATTCGGAGCTGCGTCCATCTCACCCCGGAGGTTCTCTTTCTTTCCCTGGGTTACCGGGCTAGATTCCTGCAAAGGATGGCCCGGACCTTCTTCTATGTTCGGAATGAAGGCACTAAAGATTTGATCTGGCTTCGCCCCTATGCTCCGGGTCCTCCTAACCCGGAGTTATGGGACGTTGTCCCCAAGAAGCCCACTGTCTTGGCCAACCAGGTCAATAAGAGGTTCAAGGAGCTGAAGGATCTCGGGTTGCGCAACAAGGACGCCATGATCACATTCGTCCGCAACCGGATCTCCCCTCTTCAGAAGCGCACTCACAAGGTGTGCCACATGAGCTGGGGCCGCGACCCCAATCGGACCTCATCCTTCGAGCTTAGCAACACCGAAATCTACCACCGGGTCAAGGCGCTCTTCACCACCCACAAGGACTTCTCCTCTGAGTGGACATGGGGAATTGAGCATTATTGCCGGGATAGGATTCCTCCCGTGGTAAGCTTCGTGCCACCAACTTTCTCCGAATTAGACCTTATGTTGGTTGCTGTTGTATTTTAACTCTGTTATCTTTTTTCTCCTTTAGCAATTCCTTCAGCAAATAATTGAGGATGGCACCGACCCCACCCTCAAATGCGCGCCTGACCGGGAGAGCCCGGACGAGGAGGAACCGGACCAGGAGATGTTCCTCCCAATGTCCGACGTGACCAAGCGACCCACCTGTAAACTCTCTTCTATTAGAGATTGGCCCGACGATGAGGATGACTCGGATATTGAGGTGATGGAAGCTGTTGACGTTGTCCCCCTTTCTTATGCTTTTCCGGCATCAGCTAACCCCGGTGGGCAGATCCACGAGGACCCTCCCCTCGCTACGAGTGAACCTGTTCCGGTAGCGCCAAAGAAGAGGCGTGGAGCTGCATCAAGTTCCTCCTCCGGACCTTCTCAGCCCTCCAAAAGGCGAAAGAAGTCCGGAGACAAAACTGCTTCCAAGCCAGCAGGCAAGGCCCCAGCACGAAGGGCTCGGAAACCCAAAGAGCCCCTGACCTCGGATGCGTAAGCCTCTTTTCCCTCTACAACTTATTCTTCCTTGCATTGTTTTAGTTTCTCTTCTGACATTATTTGATTCGGCAGTGCTGCGGAGGACGTCCCCCAGAGTGGATCTAGCATCTCTTCACCGCTCCGACCTAGCCCTTCTCCCCCTCATGACAACGAGTCACGCCCGCTGAGCCCTATTCCAGAGGGTTCTGCGGCTGCTCCGGGTTCCAGCCCACCTCGTCAAGAGGGGGGCAACCTCGGAGCGGGGGAGACGGACCTAGCCGAGGCAGCGGCATCCACCACTTTGGCTCCGCCGCAACCAACAACTACTGAGACTACCTCCGCACCAGCACCAGCATCAGCTCCAGCACCAGCACCAACTCCGGCACCAGCACCAACTCCGGCAGCAAGAACATCAGCAGCAGCACCAGCTCCAGCAACAAGAGCACCAACGCCAAGCTCCTCCGCCTCGTCCGAGTCTTCTCAGTCTCGGCGAGGAAGTACCCAGGCAGCTCCTAAGGGAAAATCTGCTGCAACCACTTCCTTCTCTCAGCAGCTCAAAGACAAGAAAGCCCCTGACGCCACCAGGGCAGCGTCCGCCGGGTCTGGACAGCGCACCCTTGCGTCCATGCTTGCCCAGAAGTCTCCAGCGCCAAAGGACGCCCCTACCGAGCCAACTAATGCGCAGCAACTTGTTCTGCACACCAGTCCGGCCCTTTCTCAAGTTGAGAGGAGGGAAGCACATGCGAAGGGCTTGGTGGCGCCCCATATGCTCAGCGGTGAGCGATATCCTCCGACCTTGATCGAGTTTATGAATAACTGGAACAAGGCAGAGTTCGTCTACAACGACGATCTCCTGGAGAAGTTCGGTCCTGCCGAGTTCTCTGCTCAAATGAACATGGCCGCCAAGGCAATTAACCTTGCGGGTCGGATGATGGAGGTACGTTACTTCACCCTTTCCTTAGCATGCACTAGCGATATAACCATTAGTCCCCGAGCCTCCGGGGGAGTAACTTGTTACTCGGCCGGATGCTCCTTAGAAAACTAACGTAGCTCCTTGACAACTTCAAATATGCACACACCTAGAGCCGGGTTAAGTTCCACTTGACCCAGATCTTGCACACTTCGAATATGCACACACCTAGAGCCGGGTTAAGTTCCACTTGGCCCGGATCTTGTACACTTTGAATATGCACACACCTAGAGCCGGGTTAAGTTCCGCTTGGCCCGGATCTTGTACACTTCGAATATGCACACACCTAGAGCCAGGTTAAGTTCCGCTTGGCCCGGATCTTGTACACTTCGAATATGCACACACCTAGAGCCGGGTTAAGTTCCGCTTGGCCCGGATCTTGTACACTTCGAATATGCACACACCTAGAGTCGGGTTAAGTTCTGCTTGGCCCGGATCTTGTACACTTCGAATATGCACACACTTAGAGTCGGGTTAAGTTCTGCTTGGCCCGGGTCATGTACACTTCGAATATGCACACACCTAGAGCCGGGTTAAGTTCCGCTTGGCCCGGATCTTGTACACTTTGAATATGCACACAGCTAGAGCCGGGTTAAGTTCCGCTTGGCCCGGATCTTGTACACTTCGAGTATGCACACACCCAGAGCCGGGTTAAGTTCCGCTTGGCCCGGATCTTGTACACTTTGAGTATGCACAAGGCTTAAGCTAAATTTTTGTACTCTTTTCAGGTGACCACCAACCACCAAAGCGCTGAGTTCTAGCGTCTCCTGGATACCCACAAGATGCTGCTCGCAAAGCACAATGCACATCTCGCTGAGCATGAGAAAAGGGGTAAGTTCTCTTCTTCACATTTTTCTGTTTTCCTTCATATCTTTCTGTAGAACTAATCCGTCATTCGGTTTTCGCAGCTGGGGTGGAGGCTGAGAACAAGCTCATGAGGAAGAATCTGGATCAGATTAAGGGTAAGCTACTTTTGTCCGACCCTGCTTTGCTTTCCATCTCCTTTTCTTCTTGGCTCGGCAAACATTCATACCTCGGCTCTGCCGGGTCAACACGCTATTTCAGCATCTCTTGAAGATAGTGTGCCCGTGCCTGACATGATGCTGCATTTTCTCGAACAAGCCGAGCAGCATCAGGCCGAGCTTAAAAAGAAAGACGATGAGCTTGCCCTCCTCCGAACCAAGAATGACGAGATTGCCAAGTTAAAGGCAGAAATGAAAAAGATGAAAGCGCAGCACCAAACCGAGCTTAAAAAGGCTGGCCAGGACTTCACCGAGGAGCGCGAGCGCCTCAATCTCAAAATTGCTAAGGACCGAGAACTTCTCCAGGAGGCCGATGTCAAGCTTGAGTTGGTGAACGCTGAACTGGTGCAGCTCCGCCAAAGACGTGATAATTGTATCAATGAATTGACCCTGATCCATAGCCACATTTTATGTAAGTTCCTTTTCCTTATCTGGCATATTTCTCCGGGTTACCTCACATGTCTTTTCATTACTTGCTTTTCTTGTCCCGTTTTTAGGCAAATTTCTAGAGGGTAATCCCATTGCGAGCACCGCTGTTGCCAATTTCTGCCGAGATAGGGGTACTCCCGTCGCTCCTGACGGTGAAGACATTCCCTATGACATGGAGGACCTGTTGGTTAGCCTGTCATCTCGCGTGGAAATCATCAAGAACTATGGCAAGGATCTCCTCGATGTTTCAGTCCGAGTCTTCAACACGTTCTGGCCTGGTGAAGACACTCCGGAGAGAATCGCAATTCTTGCTGAAAAGCTAACGGAGATCGAGACCCAGCTCGACCTTTGGAGAGAGTCCGCTAGACGTGTTGCAGCTGAGACCGTTCTTCACCACATACTCACGTGGTACGAGAAGATCGATCTCAGCCTCCTAACGCACCTGCGCACCAGATCCAAGTGGACCAATGACCCGGAGTGGGTAGCTCGGCGCCAGGCTTGCGCCCATAGCCTTATTGAATATGCTCCCATTCATGAATGGACTGAGGGTCCGAGCTTCCTGGAAGCCGCTGGCGACGAAGAGGTTGAAAACGTTGAAGATGGTTCGGACGAGGATGGAGAGGACGATGCCTCGGATATTGAAGAAGGCGAAGATGACGCCGAACTTCCTCCTCCTGCTGCTCCTTAAGTAAAACACTTGAAAACTTATCAGATCCCCGGTATGCCGGGTGGAATTGTATCCCGTACTCGTGTGATATTTTGCTCCTAAGTTTGTATGCCGGATTAACTTGGGCGTAGTCCCCGAGTTTCATTTTCTTGTTCGTCCAATCTTCTGGCTCGGTTCTTGTCTACCTTGATTCGGTTTTATGACTTACGAATCCGAGCTTCAAAAATTGTTTTAACAATACTTAGAAACTTTTAGGCTTAGCTCAAAATAATTCAGCATAATAATTTGAAAGTAAATACAAGGTTAGTCCGAAAAACCAACGTCGGCTCGATTAAGTTCTTTTCCTTAGTCATTTTTCATGTGCTACGCAATTCCAAACTTGTTCTCTTGCTTGCCATGAAGCCAATTCTTGTTGGACGGCAGCAAGTCGAAGAGTTGGGTTTTTGGTGCTCACACACTACTAATCCGAGTTAAGTAGAACAACTTACTGCAGCTGGCGCATAAATAATAAAAGACAACAAATATTATTAAGGCAGTCCTCGAGTTACTGCTCGAGGTGCCAACATTTCATTGATAGGCTCATTGCCGGCATACATACCGACATATGAGAAGACTCAGATACATACACTTCTCTGCTATGTGTAGAAAAGACGAAGTAGAGCTACATTCCATGGACGCTTAGATTCCTCGCCAAACCTGTCCGCCTTGTTCTTTTCCTGTGGCTTTGCATCGATAAGATAATAAGAATCATTGTGCAATGCTTTGCTCACAATGAATGGCCCTTCCCATGGGAGGGATAATTTATGCATGCCAGCAGTACGTTATACCAACCGGAGCACCAGATCGCCTTCCCGAAAGACTCGGGGGCTTACTTTCCGGCTATGATAGCGTCGGAGATTTTGCTGATATATGGCGGATCTGGACAATGCCAATTCTCTCGCTTCTTCCAGCAGATCAACATCATTTTGCCGGGCTTCTTGCACTTCGGCTTCTGTGTATTGGGTGACCCTAGGCGAATCATGCTCTATGTCGGCTGGTAATACAGCTTCTGCTCCATATACCAGAAAAAATGGCGTATAACCTGTTGATCGATTCGGAGTTGTTCTTAAACTCCACAGTACCGCTGGTAGTTCTTCTATCCAGCACCCCGCTGATCTTTGCAGCGGCTCAATGAGCCGGGGTTTTATCCCAGATAATACTAATCCGTTGGATCTTTCTACTTGTCCGTTCGATGCGGGATGAGCTACCGAGGCAACGTCCAGCCGGATCTTCTTATCCCGGCAGAATCGCGCAAATGCTCTTTTAGCAAAATTTGTGCCATTATCAGTTATGATACTATGAGGATAGCCGCATCTCAAGATAATGTCTTTGAGAAATGTTACGGCCGTAGCTCCATCACACTTTCTTATAGGCTTCACTTCAATCCATTTTGTAAACTTATCCACCATGACCAAAATGTGAGTCATATTTCCTCTTGCTAGTTTAAATGGGCCAACCATATCCAGGCACCATACGACAAATGGCCATGTAATTGGTATGGTCTTGAGTTCCGACATTGGCATATGTGTCTTGGTAGCATACCTCTGACAACCATTGCATTTTCTCACCAGATCTTCTGCTTGTTCTAAGGCACTTGGCCAGTAGAATCCATGCCGGAACGCTTTTGCCACCAAGGCTCGGGACAAGGCATGATGCCCGCACTCCCCTTGATGTATATCTCGGAGGATGTCAAGCCCTTCTTCCGGGTCAACGCACCGCTGGAGGACATTGGTCACACTCCGTTTGTATAGCTCAGAATTGATGATTGTGTATGCCTTTGCTCTCCTCTGAGTTTGCCTGGATAACACCTCCTCAGTGGGTAACGTTCCATCTTTCAGGAATTGAAATATAGGCAGTGCCCAAGCTGGTATTGCTCGCACAGGGAACATATCCTCATCAATTTCCATCTGATCCACCGGCATAACTTCAACCGGATCACGCTGAGCAGTCCCTGGGTCCTGCGAGGCAGTCCCCGGGTTCGCTGAGGCAGTCCCCGGGTTTGCTGATGCAGTCCCTGGGTTTCGCGCACCACCTCCCATGTCAATGTCCATGGGCACAGCTCCGGATTCTGTATCTTCCGGAACATAGATTGAGTCGGTTCCTGGGGATGGCCTGATAGATGGTTTTCTGAGGTGTTCCAATGCTATACCCGGTGGAATTGCTTGTCGGGTTGATCCGAGCTTCGACAGCATGTCGGCAGCCTCATTTTCCACCCGGGGTACATGGTGAAATTCACACCCCTCAAAGTAACCAGACATCTTCTGCACATGAAATTTGTACAGGGCCATGTTTGGATCAAGGGCGTCCCACAATCCCGACACTTGCTGTATTACCAAATCCGAGTCGCCAAAGCATAGTATTCGACGTATCCCAATATCTTTTGCCACTTTGAGCCCACGCACAAGTGCTTCATACTCAGCGACATTGTTCGATGCCGCGAAATGGATCTGCAGCACATATTTCAGCTGGTCCTTCTTTGGCGAGGTAAGCACAACTCCGGCGCCTAGCCTGGTTTTTGTTTTTGACCCGTCAAAATGCATCCTCCAGTAGTTCGGATCTGGTGGCGGTGGTTCGTATTGTACCTCGGCCCAATCCACAAAAAAGTCCGCCACAGCCTGAGACTTGATTGCTTCTCTTCTGTCATATTGTGGCGCATAAGGAGCTAGTTCAATTGCCCATTTTGCAATTCTGACACTTGCATCTTTGTTACTCATTATCTCGGATATGGGAGGTTCACATATTACTTTGATGGGATGCTCCTCAAAGTAATGTTTTAACTTCTTAGCTGCCATATAGACACCATATGCCACCTTTTGATAGTGTGGGTAGTTCTGCTTTGAGGAAGATAATACCTCGCTCAAGTAATACACTGGCCTTTGCACCGACTTACCCTCTTCGTCGCGCTCTACCACAATCACTGCACTTACAACTCGGTTGGTTGCGGCTATGTAGAGCAACATCGGCTCCTTTGATAGTGGAGAGGCTAACACTGGTGAAGTGGCTAACATCTTCTTTAAGTGGGCAAAGGCTTCAGCGCCCTGTGGCGTCCAAATGAACTTATCTGACTTTTTCATGAGTTGGTAGAGAGGCAATGCCTTTTCTCCCAACCGACATACAAACCGACTTAACGATGCTAGGCAACCAGTGAACTTCTAGACATCGTTAAGACACTTCGGAAGTTCCATTCGTTCAATGGCCCGGATCTTAGTTGGATTAACTTCGATACCTCGGCTGGAGACGAGAAATCCGAGTAATTTTCCAGCTGGGACACTGAAGGTACATTTTTCTGGGTTAAGCTTCATTCGGAACCTTCTTAAGTTCGCGAATGTCTGCCTGATGTCGAGGAGCGTTTTGCTTTCCTTGGTCTTGATAACCACATCATCCACATACACTTGTACATTTTGACCTATTTAGTCGTGCAAACATTTCTGCATACATCTTTGGTACGTTGCCCCTGCATTACGTAAACCAAACGGCATGGTGCGATAGCAATAAGCCCCATACGGGGTAATAAATGCAGGCTTTATTTGATCGTCCGAATTCAGAGGTATCTGGTGGAAACCAGAATATGCATCAATGAATGACAACAGTTCACATCCAGAAGTTGAGTCTATGACCTGATCTATCCTCGGTAGTGGAAATGGATCTTTTGGACACGCCTTGTTCAGGTTCGTGTAATCGATACACATGCGCCAAACCACTGCCACGTTTGGGTCATCCTTCTTCTTCTCCACCAGCACCGGATTAGAGAGCCAATCCGGATAGAGTACTTCCATGATAAATGCTGCTGCTAGTAACCGAGCTATTTCATCTCCAATGACTTTTCTCCTATCCTCGGCGAAGCGGCGGAGAGGTTGTTTCACCGACCTTGCTCCGGGTCTCACGTTCAAAGAGTGCTCGGCCAACTCCCTCGGAATACCTTGCAAATCCTGTGTGGACCAAGCAAAAATGTCCCGATTCTCACGGAGGAAGTTGACGAGCTCGCTTTCCTATTTATCCTTTAACCCGGCACCAATTGTTACAGTGTGCTCTGGGAACATATCATCAACAGGCACTTTCTTTGTATCCTTTGCGGCTTGGAACGAAACACTACCATGCGAGTTACTCAATGCCGACATATACTGCTGCGCGTACTGAGCTAATGCCGCCACCTCTTGGATTTTTCTCTTCTCTTGCGCAATCACCAGTGACTCGGCTAAGTTAGACCCGGCTGAGGCACACTCAATGGAACGTCGGAAGTCGCCAGCAATAGTAATCACTCCATTTGGACCAGGCAACTTCATCTTCAAATAACTGATGTGGCAGCTTGCCATGAACTTGTTCAATGCTGGTCTTCCGAGTAACGCGTGATACGCACTTTCCAAGTTCACCACTTCAAACTCCAGATTCTCAGTTCGGCAATTATCTCTCGTGCCGAACAACACGTCAACCCGGACTTTGCCTATGGGCTCACAAGAAATGCCTGGTACAATACCATGGAAAGTTGTCCTTGTAGCCTGGAGCATGTTCTCCGAGATACCCAACTTGCGCATTGTATCCGCATACATGATGTTAATGCTACTGCCATTATCAATCAATACCTTGGTGAACCTCACATTGATGTTTGGCCCAATGAATGTCAGATCTAGCACCAACGCATATGAACCAGGACTCGGCATAAGCTTGGGATGATCTTTGATGTTCCAAGTGATTTCCTGGTCCGACCAAGGCATATACCTCGTCACCGCGGGCATTACTGCATTGACCTCCATATGTCGGCGCTGCAAGCTCTTCCTATCTATTTCCTCCGTGGTAAACACACAGTAACTCTGATGATGCTCCCTGTACTCATTTCTCCCCTCATTTCCGGGGTACCTCTGATCCGGCTGATGCTGGTTTTCTACTTGATGCACTGCATCCCTTCTCTCATGGTTATCATACCTCGGCGGAGGGGGAGGCAACATTAGTTGTTGCGTGTTTGCTCCAGAGAGCAATTGCTGTCGGGGTAACTCCTGTCGAGGTTGATCATTCCAGGGTGCTTGAGCATTCCCCGAACCACCTTGTTCTATCTTACGCATCCACTCACATTGCCTCGTTGTATGCCCCGCTGGGTTACTCGGATTTGGCGTGTGAAATTTACACGGCTGGTCCAACATCGACTCATAAGTGTACCTTAGACGGTCCTTCTTTTCTTGCCACTGTTTCTTCTGCTCTAGCATCCAAGTTTTCTTGCCATCATTCCTTGGAGTCCATTGCTGCCCTCTAGTTTTCTGACGTTGATTGCTCCCTGTTCCGGGCTGATCTTGATTCACAGGTGCAACTTGTTGCGAACTGTACCGGTGATCCGGTCTGTCATCTCTTCTTTTACCTCTATAGTCATTTCTCTGGGATGATCTAGCTCCATCTCTCTGGTAGTACTCATCATTCGACTCGTTCGACACGAGCCTTGGTTGGGTCGGATCACCCAAAGCATACGAATCAGCAATCCGGATCATCTCTGTCAACGTAGTTGGCATTTTCCTTTGCAACTTGTGCCATAGCTTGCTTGCATATCTGCATCCTTGTGCAAACCACGCTATGGCCTGTGACTCTATCACACCCTCACACGAGTTTCACACGGTACACCACTAAGTCAAAAACTCCCGGTCCGTCTCGTTCGGTCTTTGCTTGCACATAGCTAGGGTCTGTGGCCTATTTGGCCTCTGATACGTACTCGAGAAATTGCTGATGAACATTTCCTCAAAATCGATCCAGCAGTTAATACTTCCGGGTGGCAAATTGTTCAACCATACCCTTGCTGGCCCTCCAACATCTGGGTACATATCTCACAGCCAATCGCAAGTTTCCTGTAGCAATTTTCACAGCTGTAGCATAGTTTATCAACCAATCCTCCGGCTTAGTGCTGCCGTCATACGTCTTCGTGCCTCTGGGTAACTGGAAGTTAGGTACTGGTGGCTCTTTCATGATCCGGGGTCCAAAACACGTAGGACCCGGAGGACCTTGACTTTCAATCTGCTCCGACCTATACAGCCGATCCAGTTTAAACCTGGCGTCGTCCGGCATCAGATCCTTGCTTCCCAATCTCGACCCTCTCACATGATAGTCTGGCCTTGGGTATCCTGCGTTCACCATTTCTGAATCTCTATCGTTATAACGGTCTCGCTCTCGTGGCGCATCTCTCTGTTGCATACCTCGGTCGGCACTTTGCTCTTGCCTTGGTATATTCCGTTGCTGCGGTTGTCCTACCGAATTGTGCTGTCCGACATTGCCGTTAACAGCGTTTCCTTGACCGGCATTGCCTTGGTTACGGTTACCTCCGCCAGCTTCACCTCGGCTTACACTCCGTCTATCATAGTTTCTTTGTACCTCTTTTGCTTTTCCTGCCCTTGTCGGGTCATACGGAACAATCTGCTTGTTTCTCCTGGCCGAGGTTACTACCTCTTATCTCCTAGGACCACCATGAGGAGACGATGTGGCTCCAGCGGATTTCTCTGGGTTACCCACCGCCGAATGAACGATCTTGGAGGCCCCAGCTCTCTCCGAGTTTGCCCTGAGCAGCTCCTCATTTTGCCTGTTCGCGATCCGAACCAACTCGTTGACCCTATCTTGCTGTCTCTGGCGGGCTTCACCCGTTAAGCCCTCTAACTGGAACGCAACTGCATCCGCTGCTCTGAGGTTCTTTGCCGGGGTACTGTACTTCGGCAGCCCCATGGACAAACAGTTCTCTAACTCTTCAATCCGAGTATCACCCTCTTTGTTCATTTCACTCATGAGATTTCTCCCCTTCACTTTTACAGCATCTACTTTATTTGCCTTTGCGTACTCGCACAGCGTCATGTTCAACGACTGCTGAGCCGCAGCAATCTTTTTCGCTCCCTCTAGAATTTTTTGCCTAGTTTCCTCTAGCTCGGCCTGTGCCTGAGCCGGATCTACTACTGCTGCTACCGGGTTTGCCAAGCTATCCATAGCCTCTCTCAGTACATTCTCAGGCCTCTCTAGTGGAGGTCCTCTACCTTTCCTCGGTGCCTTAGCTGTTACCTCCGGATCTGGTGCCGGATCCTTGCTTGCGCCTGCACCTGGCGCAGTCATCATCACCTCAGCACAGTCCGGGGAGCGAGTGATACGCGCCCCGTGAACCACGCTAAGGGGTGGCTCCCCTGCCTCGATGATGTGCCGCGGATGAACGCATGATACGTCCACCGCAACGTAGACCTTGTGCGCACCAAGCTTGACGAAGAGGCCGTTGCGCGGAAATGGGCGCGTGCCGAAGCAGCCAGCGTTGTCGCTGACGAAGTCCAGCGCTGAACGAGCCGGAGACGATGCGTTCGCCGGTGCCGATGA
Source organism: Avena sativa (assembly GCA_916181665.1). Taxonomy (NCBI): domain Eukaryota; kingdom Viridiplantae; phylum Streptophyta; class Magnoliopsida; order Poales; family Poaceae; genus Avena; species Avena sativa. The sequence goes on from OV702289.1 coordinate 696,050,564, forward strand.
GGTTTCCCGTCCGGATCTTCACCCCTGCTAGCGCCGCTAGCCCCACGGTGGGTGCCAACTGTCATGGTGGTGTCACGGCAGATGCCATGGATAGGCTAAAGGTGGGGACTAATAGCACTAGGGGAATCCAGGGAGGGATAGTGAGGTGATTCCCCACACAAAAGGTTTGTATTCGATCCGCTTCACAGATTACAAGTGCTCCTAGAGCTGTATTGGTGAGAGGAGGAAGAAAGAACTCTCTTACTCTCACCCACAGTTAACCCGTACAAGACCCCTAGAACCTAAAACCAATCAGAATAGAGGAACCCCTTCTATAGAGGCCCTAGCCCTCCTTTTATAGGGGTGGCTAGGTCTCCACTTAGGGCATACGTGGAGGCATCCTCCCAAAATAGCAAACCGACTGGGGTGCTTTTCCCCCGCGTCACCCATGCAGAGGCTACGTGAGCCTCTGCGGCGCCCGCGTCAGCCGACACGGGTGTCGTCACCTTTGTCGGCCACGCCTCGGTGGTCCTGCCCTCTTTCGCTTCGCTCATGCAGTGCGTACCGGGGCTTCTTTTGACCAGCGAGATTCCTTCCTTCTCCTAGAAGCTAGATATGACCCGGATCATAGTTGATCCAGCCACACCCGTTCCTGCATACAAGTTAAATACGCCATTCCGACTTATGGCTTAAGTCGGTTGAGACTTAGTTAGGTGGACGCCCCTGGTCCGGGTTACCCCGTGATTCGGCCTGCCTTGAGGTGACCCGGCCAGCATCCGCTTTAGCCTTGCCGAACCTCGGCTAACTCGGCCTTTATACCCCGGCGTGACCCTACCCGGGGGTATCCCCCCCAACACTGCCCGGACGAGTCCTAGGGTTTTCCCCGATACGCTATGAGAGGTTGGGAAGAGATACACCTGACGCCCTTCATGAATGCCAGTGACACTTGCAGGCGTCACCGCGTCGGTGTCAAGACGACATGGATTTCTCCTGACCCCTCAAAAAACCACACTCCCGTATGCTTCATATTGCTCCACCACCCTCGCTGCCCACTAGCACACGCCGCCACGGTCTTTCAGTCATCACCGTTGTCTCACCGTGACCCACGTTGTGAGGTTGGTCGAACCGAAAAGGAGGAACATCGACGAGAGTCAGCGGTACAACAACACGCGGGAGGGGACTGCCTCCACCGCCGATGAGAGGTAGCCGACCAGATGCAACAGTAGGGAAAACCAGACCCTCTGTAGCTTGGTCGGGCCCGAATGGACCCGTGAAGCCCCGCCACCACACTACAGCAAGGGTGCCACCGTCACTGCCAACCCTAGCACTAGACCCTACTCCTCCGTCCACCAGTGGAACCGCCATCGCAGATCCCTGCCGCCAAGTAGCAGCGCCTTCACCACCATGCGCACCCGGGCCTGCCGGACCACTGCCAGGCACAGGGTACAACCTGCAGATCACAAGGAAGAAAACTAAACGACACGGTAGCAAGATGGCAGCCATCCACCTATCCGTCCTCAGAATTCTCCCCAGCTTCACGCTTCAACAACCAAGGATCTCGAGTACCAAGGCAGCACCTTCAGAAAGGTAAGCGATGTAGACACGTTGATGCTGCCTAGACCAACAAGCCGGTCCTAAGGTTTCCCCCGGTACTCTGAGAGGCATGGAGAGGTGGTAACCATGACACCCTTCAAGAAGGAAGGACGACGCCCTCGGGCTCTGCCATGTCGTCGCTGAAACCCAGCAGGAATTTCTCCTAGTACCCCCTCCCCCCGCCACACCCAAAAAATCCTGACCAAGAAGTCCCGAGGGCACCGCCAGATCAAGGCCATGTACACCTAGCTCTAGTGCGCATGCACGAGCAAGACAGGCGCATCGGTAGAAGAGAGACGACCGAGGCGAGCCCGACGACCGAGCACAATCCCAAACAGGCCTACAAAGCAGCATCCAGACCTAGGCTCGCCTGGCCCGGGTCTCACCCACACGCTCGTGGCTGCTAGAGTCGACCGCAGCTCCGGACACCCCTGCCCCCGCGCCCCCCCCCCCACGAGTGTCGACACACATGCTGGCCAGACTGCCCGACCAGCGACCGAGCACCCCACCGCCGTGCATTAAGCTACCAACCACCGCACGGACCAACTCCACACTAGTGTGCAACACCAGAGTTCCCCATGCCGTCGTCCCCTTAGGTGAGTCGCCACCGTTGCCTCTGCCAATCCGAGCCCACCTGGCCTAGGTCTGTCCTAGACTACGTGCCACCAACCCCACCCAAGTCGTTTCCCACACCTATCGCCGCGACCCTAGACCTTTGAGTTATGCAAGAGATGTTGCGGCCACCCTGGCGGCATCGCTCACTGATGCCGCCAAGACATGCCAACAACACCCGCAACAAACACTACATCGCACCGTCACCAAGGGCGCTCCTCCATGCAGCCCCTCGTGTGAACGGGTAAAGTAGCACCCAATGCCACTAACACTACACGGGCTTTGCCCGGCGGAGCATGCCGGCGGCAGCGGGGAAAGGGGGAGATGAGGGAGAGGGGCTAAGGGTTCGCCCCTATCACCGCGGAGGCGATGCAGAACGAAACGGTTTTTTCACAAATAGCGAACCTTCCCTACTCTGACATCTTAACGAGTGTGTGTTTCAAATTCTTTGCACCATTTGAAGTTGACATGGGTATGACTACTCGGGGTCTTATGATTAGTTACCCCGGTTACATGATGGCTCATAGCCCACGAAGCCCAAGAAAAAGGCCCAGGAAGCATCCGACAGAAAACATATCTTGCTATATAAGGAAATAGAAACTGACATTGTATCAGTGTTGTAATTGTAAGATTGTAACCTATCCGTATACGGCTCAGGACCCAGCCTATTATATATAGGCTAGGAGGAGCCAACAGGGATATTGAAAAAAGCCTTGAGTAATCTGTAATCGATTTGACCATAAGCAATCAGATGACTTCGACTCACTTGTTTGTCTGATTAGCCGACGAAATCCCCATCATTCTCTTTTCCACAAAACCCTAAGTCCATAACCATGGGCAATGTCGAGGTTACCCCTCGTCAATTGGCACCGTCTGTGGGAAATCTAGATGTTGGAGTCATGGATTCGGTGGCCCCCGCTCCATCAAGCAAAAATCCAGCGACAGCGGATCCACACCCGCCCACCCCTGTCTCGGTTCCCACCGACTTCAACGGCGGATCTGATCTCATCATCGGAAGTTTCCGCTTCTAGGTGGAGGAACCTAAATTTTTTACCTACTAGCCCGGATATCTGCGGAACCATCAGTCATAGCAGCAATGCCTATAGCAATACATGCATCCTCTATCAGGTCATCAGGAGAAACTGCACCACATCCGACAAACGGCGGGGATAAATCTAGAACCTCCACAGATCTAGGGGATCTGGCCGATCTATGTAGTGGACTCTCCTTCGGATTAGATACCCAACTAATGCCACCACTTGGCCCAAGTCTAGCAAACATTGTACTAGAAGAAAGCAGTGAAAGTATAGACTTAGGAATCAGGATGGCAGAGATTTACCTGGAACAGAAACTAAGGGATTTCACTGGTCTATCAAATAGTGTCTCCCATGAATCATATGACGACGCCAACAGCTCATATATAACACAACGCCCAAGTGTGTGTAATCATTGGGGAAACATCGACACCTCGAGACTCCAATAGTAACCCTATCCTTGATCTCAATGACATTTTATTGGATGATAATGCAGGAAACCGCGGAAACAAAGAAGACCCACCTAACAATCACGAGGCACAAGGAAGAGAAGGAACACGTGACAGTGAACGGCTAACTCTTCGATTATCTGCAAAGACATGGAAAAGAGCAAGAGACGTAGTTTCGGGAGCAGTTCCCATGAAAGTGGAAGCAACACGCGAGGACCTCATGGCATACCAGTAAGAACTCCACCACAAGAAGAGGGAGTTGGTTAGGATGCAAAGACAACTCGACAAAATAAAAAGGCCAGCCTATGAATCTAGCCTCAAACGGGCGCAGCTCAGCTCTACTCGATGCTCAGGAAGCATAACGGGAGGTGCATTGCTGAGGAGAGGAACATCACGGTTACAAAATATCCCTAAAGCAGAAAGAAATGAGATGGCCTGAAATCTCGATCTATCATTTATGTCGGTATACCAAGAGGGGCACATAAGAGCAAAAACAGCACATGCCGCAATTGTCGCCGCCCAGACCTACCTAATCATAACTCAACCAGCATCCGATGATCCCCACACGGCCCTACATCGATCCGTCCTCGTGAACCTCGGCACGGTGGGAGCATCCCTCGCACAAGGAGAACAAGGAACACACAACAACCCGATAGATCCCCACACCGTCACAACAGCCCTTAGCAGTCGCCGATGTCGCAGCTGGACATCCCCAACACCATCAAGCTGTGGCAGCGCTCGTACTTCTATGTGCACAACAACACCGACGTCGACTGGATCAAGGAGTCGGTGTTCGCCAATGTACCCTCCAGCCGGAAGGCCTGGACCGTCCAAAACTTGGGCGCCCAGGGGACATGGAGCGGATGGCTGCCCGAGTGGCGGTGCTGGTGGAGAAGGAGCGGCTCACTGCCCGGGGCATCTTACTGTCCTGGATGACGAGGCGTGTGATTCCGCTTGTCGTGGTGGTGTCACGGCAGATGCCATGGATAGGCTAAAGGTGGGGACTAATACACGCTAGGGGAATCCAGGGAGGGATAGTGAAGTGATTCTCCACACAGAAGTTTGTATTGCTTTCCTTTCAAGATTACGAGTGCTCCTAGAGCTGTATTGGCGAGAGGAGGAAGAAGGAGCTCTCTTACTCTCACCCACAGTTCACACCTAAAACCTTAGCCAAATCAGAATAGAAGAAAACCCAACCCCCTCTACTGAAACCCTAGCCCCCCTTATATAGAGGGGGCTTGGTCTTTGCCTAGGGCATACGTGGAGGCATATCCTCTCAAAGTGGTAAGCCGACCGGGGTGCTTTTCCCCCGCGTCACACATCCTTTAGCTACGTGAGCCTCTGCGGTGCCCGCGTCAGCCGACATGGGCATCGTCACCCTTGTCGGCCATGACCCGGCGGTCCTGTCCTTGTCTGCTTCGCTCATGCAGTGCGTACCGGGCCTTCTTTTTGACCAGCGAGATTCCTTCCTTCTCCCAGAAGCTAAACGGGACCCGGATCATAGTAGATCCGGCTATACCTGTTCCTGCATATAAGTTAGACAAGTACTTCCGACTTACTCCTTAAGTCGGCTGAGACAATGTTAGGCGACCCCCCTGTTCCGGGTTACTCCGTGATCTGGCCTGCCTTGAGGTGACCCGGCCAGCATCCGCTTTGACCTTGCCGAACCTCGGCTGACTCAGCCTTTATACCCCGGAGTGACCCTACCCGGGGGTATCCCCCCAACATTAGTCCCCGAAGCTGATGCGGTCTTAGCTGCCTTGGCCGCTAAGGCCACATCAGGTTCATTTATGTTTGATCCTTGGACGTTATTTCCGAGTTAGCTCTTTATCTCGGATTATATGGATTTACGTTCCCTTCGCACGTTCCAAGTTTTCACTTGCCGTCCGGGTTACCACTTTGACTCGGATCTCATGGTTTTACTTTCCCTCGGCACATTCTAAGTTTTTACTTGCTGTCCGGGTTACCATGGTTCGATCCGGGCCATGTTTCCTTCTCTCATACGCCAACCCACGTGGAGGCTAATCATCACGTTGTCTTATTTTAAGGGCCTGCACAATAACCACCGCAGTAATTGTCAGTTATCACTGTGCGAGGGTCATATCACGCCTACCTCCTCGTTTACCGCATCAGTGCATCACGTCATGGGATCGCCTCTGCCCTGTGGCGCTCCGTGAGGCTCCTCACTGATTGGCTGATGCAGGTGATACACGGCCACACCATGTGGCTCGTTTGCAGGGTGCGATCCCACTCACCCCTTTAGGGAGTGGTTAAAGGGGCGCACCCCTTAGGATTTTTTCTTCTTCCGCGCCCCTCTGCCCGTTCTCTTCTTCTTCGTCTTCCTCGCGACCGCGCTGCCGCCAGTGCTCCCAAGCAGCAGTGCCGCCGCCGCTACGCGCCTGCTCCACCACGGGTTGCTGCCAATCTAGGCCTCTGCCCCCCGCCACCGTAGCGTCAGCGAGGGCAGCGATTATCAGATGACGGAGGAGGAGCTCGTCGTTGCTGAGCAAGAAATGGAGGAGGACTCCGCCACCGCGGACCGTGGTGCATGGGCTGGGTCATGGGTCTATCAAGATGACCTTGACTGGCTTTACCGGACCAGACGCATCCCCGCCGGCGTCGTCGCTCGTCTCTCCTCCGCCAAACTGGCCCCCTCACCCAATCCGGATGAGTTCGTCGTGTTCTTGTCCCACTTCCAACGGGGGTTCGGCTTGCCGGTGAGCGACTTCTTCCGGGATTGGCTTAGCACCTACAAGCTGCAGCCGCACCACCTTCCAGCCAACGCTATCACTTCTCTCTCTGCTTTTGCTTCTACGATCGAAGGCTACACTGGACTGTGGCCCATGAAGGAGCTATGGATCCGGTTTTTCGGCCTCCGTCGTAACGTCATCCCCAACATCCAAGTCGAGTCGGAGGACAAGAAGCTCACCCAATTCGGAGTTGCGTCCATCTCACCTCGGAGGACTTCCGTTTTCCCCCGGGTCACCGGGCTTGACTCCTGCAAAGGATGGGCCCGGACCTTCTTCTATGTTTGGAATACGGGCACTGAAGACTTGATTCGGTTGCTCCCCTATACTCCGGGTCCACCTAACCCGGAATTTTGGGAGGAGATCTCCAAGAAGCCCACGGCCTTGGCCAACCAGGTTAACAAGAGGTTCGCGGAACTGAAGAAGCTCGGATTGCGCAACGAGGATGCTATGATCACGTTCGTGCGCAACCGAATCTCTCCCCTCCAGAAGCGCACCCACAAGGTGTGCCATATGAGTTTCAGCCGCGACCCCAACCGGACCTCCTCCTTCGAGCTGAGCAACACGGAGATTTATCGCCGGGTTAAGGCTCTCTTTACCACCCACAAGAATTTCTCCGCTGAGTGGACGTGGGGAATTGAGCACTTTTGTCGTGACAGGCTCCCTCCCACGGTAAGCTTCGCGGGGCAAACTTACTTCGGATTAAATATATGTCGGTTTTTGTTGTATTTTTGACTCTGTTCTTCATTCTTTTTCTCAGCTATTCCTTCAGCAGACCCTTGAGGACGACACGGATCCGACCCTTAAGTGGGCGCCGGACCGAGAGACCCCGGATGAGGAGGAGCCGGACCAGGAGATGTTTCTCCCTATGACCGATGCTACAAAACGACCCACCGGTAAATTCTCTTCTGTTAGAGACTGGCCTGATGATGAGGATGACTCGGATGTCGAGGTGATTGAACCCGTTGAGGCTGTCCCTCTTTATTTTGCCTTTCCAGCATCAGCTAACCCCGGTGGGCATATCCACGAGGATCCTCCGCTCGCTACGGGCAAACCGATTCCGGTGGCGCCGAAGAAGAAGCGTGGAGCCGCACCAAGTTCCTCCTCCGGACCTTCTCAGCCCGCAAAAAGGCGAAAGAAGGCCGGAGACAAAACTGCCTCCAAGCCGGCAGGCAAAGCCCCGACACGAAGGGCTCGGAAACCCAAGGAGGCCCATACCTCGGATGCGTAAGTCATTTTTCCTTCCGTAACCCACTTGTCCTTGCATCGTTGTAATTTCTCTTCTGACATTATTCTCTTTTGCAGGGCTCCGGTGGAGGTCCCTCAGAGCAGATCTAGCATCTCTTCACCGCTCTGATCTAGCCCTTCTCTCCCTCGTGACGACGAGTCACGTCCGCTGAGCCCTATTCCAGAGGGTTCCGCGGCTGCTCCGGGTTCCTCACTACCTCGTCAAGAGGAGGGCAACCTCAGAGCGGGAGAGACCGGCCCAGCCGAGGCGACGGCGTCCACAACTTCAGCATCGCTGCAACCAGTAGCCACCGAGACTACCTCGACACCAACACCGACCCAGCACCATCAACAGCTCCAGTACCAGTGACCGAACCAGCACCAGCACCCGTTCCGGCACCAAGAAAATCAGCAACCGTACCAAGTCCATCTATGAGAGCTCCAGCGCCAAGTTCTTCCACCTCGTCCGAGTCATCTCAACCTCGGCGAGGAACTACCCCAACAGCTCCTAAGGGGAAATCCGCTGCAGTTATTTCTTCCCAGCAAGCCAAGGGCAAAAAGGCTCCAGATGCTACCAAGTCACCATTCGTCGAGGCTGGGCAGCAAACCCTAGCATCAATGCTTCCCAAGAAAGCTCCAGCAGTGAAGGATGCCCCTGCCGAGCCAACTGATGCGCAGCAAATGGTTCTACATACCAGCCCAGCCCTTGCCTTGGTTGAGAGGAAAGAAGCGCATGCGAAGGGTTTGGTGGCACCCCATATGCTCACCGGTGAGCAGTACCCTCCGAGCCTGATCGAGTTCGTCATGAACTGGAACAATGTGGAGTTCGTCCACAACGACGATCTTCCGGAAAAGTTCGGCCCCGCAGAATTTTCCGCCCAAATGAACACAGCCGCTAAGGCAATTAACCTCGCGGGGTGGATGATGGAGGTATGTCGCTTCTCCTTTACATGTTGTAGATAATAACCATTAGTCCCCGAGCCTTCGGGGGAGTAACTTGTTACTCGGCCGGATGCTCATTAGAAAACTAACGTAGCTCCATGAGAACTTTGAATATGCACACACCTAGAGCCGGGTTAAGTTCCACTTGGCCCGGATCTTGTACACTTCGAATATGCACACACCTAGAGCCGGGTTAAGTTCCACTTGGCCCAGATTTAGTACACTTCGAATATGCACATGCCTAGAGCCGGGTTAAGTTCCACTTGGCCCGGATTTTTGTACACTTTGAATATGCACACACCTAGAGCCGGGTTAAGTTCCACTTGGCCCGGATCTTCTACGCTTCGAATATGCACACACCTAGAGCCGGGTTAAGTTCCACTTGGCCCGGATTTTTGTACATTTCGAATATGCACACACCTAGAGCCGAGTTAAGTTCCACTTGGCCCGGATTTTGTACGCTTCGAATATGCACACACCTAGAGTCGGGTTAAGTTCCACTTGGCCCAGATTTTTGTACACTTCGAATATGCACACACCTAGAGCCGGGTTAAGTTCCACTTGTCGCTTAGATTCCTCTCCGGACTTGTCCGCCTTGTTCTTTTCCTGTGGCTTTGCATCTATAAGATAATAAGAATCATTGTGCAATGCTTTGCTCACGATGAATGGCCCTTCCCATGGGGGGGATAATTTATGGAAGCCAGTAGTACGTTGTACCAACCGGAGCACCAGATCGCCTTCCCGAAAGACTCGGGGGCACACTTTCCGGCTATGATAGCGTCGGAGATTTTGCTGATATATGGCGGATCTGGATAGTGCCAGTTCTCTCGCTTCTTCCAGCAGATCAACATCATTTTGCCCGGCTCCTTGCACTTCGGCTTCTGTGTATTGGGTGACCCTAGGCGAATCATGCTCTATGTCGGCTGGTAATACAACTTTTGCCCCATATACCAAAAAAAACGGTGTATAGCCCGTTGATCGATTCGGAGTTGTTCTTAAACTCCACAGTACCGCTGGTAGTTCTTCTATCTAGCACCCCGCTGATCTTTGTAGCGGCTCAATGAGCCGAGGTTTTATCCCGGATAGTACTAATCCGTTGGATCTTTCCACTTGTCCGTTTGATGCAGGGTGGGCTACCGAGGCTACGTCGAGTCGGATCTTCTTGTCCCGGCAGAAGCGTGCAAATGCTCCCTCCGCAAAATTCGTTCCATTATCAGTTATGATACTATGTGGATAACCGTACCTTAAGATTATATCTTTGAGAAACGTTACGGCCGTAGCCCCATCACATTTTCTAATAGGCTTTACTTCGATCCACTTCGTAAATTTATCCACCATGACCAAAATGTGAGTCATGTTTCCCCTTGCTGGTTTAAACGGACCAACCATATCCAAGCACCATACGGCAAATGTCCATGTAATTGGTATGGTCTTGAGTTCTGACATTGGCATATGTGTCTTAGTAGCATACCTCTGACAACCATTGCATTTTCTCACTAGATCTTCTGCTTGTTCTAAGGCACTTGGCCAGTAGAACCCATGCCGGAATGTTTTTGCCACCAAGGCTCTGGATGAAGCATGATGCCCGCATTCTCCTTGGTGCATATCTCGGAGGATGTCAAGCCCTTCTTCCGGGCCAACGCATCGCTGGAGGACATTGGTTACACTCCGCTTGTACATCTCGGAATTGATAATCGTGTATGCTTTTGCTCTCCTCTGAGTTTGCCTGGCTAACACCTCCTCAGTGGGTAACGTTCCATCTTTCAGGAATTGATATATAGGCAATGCCCAAGCTGGTATTGCTCGTGCAGGGAACACATCCTCATCAATTTCCATCTGATCCCCCGGCATAACTTTAGCCGGATCACGCTGAGCAGTCCCCGGGTCCAGCGAGGTAGTCCCCGGGTTTGCTGAGGCAGTCCCCGGGTTTCGCGCACTACCTCCCATGTCAATGTCCATGGGCTCAGCTCCGGATTCTGTATCTTCCGGGACATAGATCGAGTCGGTTCCTGGAGAAGGCCTGATAGATGGTTTTCTGAGGTGTTCCAATGCTACGCTCGGTGGAATTACCCGTCGGGTTGATCCGAGCTTCGATAGCATGTCGGCAGCCTCATTTTCCACCCGGGGTACATGGTGAAATTCGCATCCCTCAAAGTAACCAGATATCTTCTGCACATGAAATCTGTACAGTGCCATGTTTGGATCCAGGGCGTCCCACACTCCGGACACTTCCTGCACCACCAAATCCGAGTCGCCAAAGCATATGATCCGACGTATGCCAATCTCTTTTGCCACTTTGAGCCCGTGCACAAGATCTTCGTACTCAGCGACATTGTTTGATGCCGCGAAATGGATCTGCAATACGTATTTTAGCTGGTCCTTCTTTGGCGAGGTAAGCACAACCCCGGCGCCTAATCCGGTTTTGGTTTTTGATCCGTCAAAGTGCATTCGCCAATAGTTCGGATCTGGTGGCGGTGGTTCGTATTGTACCTCGGCCCAATCTACAAAAAAGTCGGCCACAGCCTGAGACTTGATTGCTTCTCTTCTGTCATATTGTGGCGCATAAGGAGCTAGTTCAATTGCCCATTTTGCGATTCGACCAATCGCATCCTTGTTACCCATTATCTCGGATATGGGAGCCTCGCATATTACTTTGATGGGGTGCTCCTCAAAGTAATGCTTTAACTTCTTTGCCGCCATATAGACGCCATATGCCACCTTTTTAAAGTGCGGGTAGTTCTGTTTTGAGGCAGATAATACCTCGCTCAAGTAATACACTGGCCTCTGCACCGACTTACCCTCTTCATCGCGCTCTACTACAATCACTGCACTTACAACTCGGTTGGTTGCGGCTATGTAGAGCAAAATTGGCTCCTTTGATAGCGGAGAGGCTAACACTGGTGCAGTGGCCAACATATTTTTTAAGTGGCAAAGGCTTCATCGGCCTGTGGCGTCCAAACGAACTTATTCGACTTTTTCATGAGTGTGTAGAGAGGCAATGCCTTTTCTCCCAACCGACATACAAACCCACTCAACGATGCCAGGCACCCAGTGAACTTCTAGACATCGTTAAGACATTTCGGCAGCTCCATTCGTTCAATGGCCCGGATCTTAGTTGGATTAACTTCGATACCTCGGCTAGAGACGAGAAATTCGAGTAATTTTCCAGCCGGGACACCGAAGGTACATTTTTCCGGGTTAAGCTTCATTCGGAACCGTCTCAAGTTCGCGAATGTCTGCCTGATGTCGTCAAGGAGCGTTTTTCTTTCCTTGGTCTTGATAACCACATCATCCACATATACTTGTACATTTTGACCTATTTGGTCATGCAAACATTTTTGCATACATCTTTGGTACGTTGCACCTGCATTACGTAAACCAAACGGCATAGTGCGATAGCAATAAGCCCCGTACGGGGTGATAAATGCGGTCTTTATTTGATCATCCAGATTCAGAGGTATCTGGTGGAAACCAGAATACGCATCAATGAATGACAACAGTTGACATCCCGCGGTTGAATCAATGACCTGATCTATCCTCGGCAGTGGAAATGGATCTTTTGGACACGCCTTGTTCAGGTTCATGTAATCGATACACATACGCCAAACTAATGCCATGTTCGGATCATCCTTCTTCTTTTCTACCAGCACCAGATTAGAGAGCCAATCCGGATACAGTACTTCCATGATAAATCCTGCTGCTAGCAACCGAGCTATCTCGTCTCCAATGACTTTGCTCCTATCCTCGGCGAAGCGGCGGAGAGGTTGCTTCACCGGCCTTGCTCCGGGTCTTACGTTCAAAGAGTGCTCGGCCAACTCCCTCGGAACACCTTGCAAGTCCGTGTAGACCAAGCAAAAATATTCCGATTCTCACGGAGGAAGTTGACGAGCTCGCTTTCCTATTTATCATTCAACCTGGCACCAATTGTTACGGTGCGCTCTGGGAACATATCATCAACAGGCACTTTCTTAGTATCCTTTCCGGCTTGGAACGAAACGCTACCATGCGGGTTGTTCAACGCCGGCATATACTGCTGCGCGGACTGAGCTAATGCTGCCACCTCTTGGATTTTTCTTTTCTCTTGTGCAATCACGAGTGACTCGGCTAGGTTAGACCCGGCTGAGGCACACTCAATGGAACGTCGGAAATCTCCTGCAATGGTAATCACTCCATTTGGCCTAGGCAACTTCATCTTTAGATAACTGATGTGGCAGCTTGCCATGAACTTGTTCAATGCTGGCCTTCCGAGTAACGCGTGATACGCACTTTCCAAGTTCACCACCTCAAACTCCAGATTCTCAGTTCGGTAATTATCTCTCGTACCGAACAATATGTCGACCCGGACTTTGCCTATGGGCTCACAAGAAATGCCTGGTACAATACAATGGAAAGTTGTCCTTGTATCCTGGAGCATGTTCTCGGAGATACCCAACTTGCGCATTGTATCCGCATACATAATGTTGATGCTACTATCATTGTCAATCAGTACCTTGGAGAACCTCACATTGATGTTAGGCCCAATGAATGTCGGGTCCAGCACTAACGCATACGAACCAGGGCTTGGCATAAGCTTGGGATGATCCTTTATGCTCCAGGTGATTTCCTGGTCCGACCAAGGCATGTACCTCATCACTGCCGGCATTACTGCATTTACCTCCATATGCCTACGCTGCAGGCTTTTTCTGTCAGTTTCCTCAGTGGTGAACACACAATAACTCTGATGATGTTCCCTGTACTCATTTCTTCCCTCATTTCCGGGGTACCTCTGATTCGGCTGGTGCTGATTTTCCACCTGATGCACTGCATCCCTTCTCTCATTGTTGTCATACCTCGGCGGAGGGGGCGGCAACATTAGCTATTGCGTGTTCGCTCCGGAGAGCACTTGCTGCCGAGGTTGATCATTCCGGGGTACCTGAACATTCCCTGAATCACCTTGTTCTATCTTACGCATCCACTCACATTGCCTCGTTGTGTGACCCACTGGGTTATTCGGATTTGGCGTGTGAAACTTACACGGCTGGTCCAACATCGACTCATAGGTATACCTCGGACGGTCCTTCCTTTCTTGCCACTATTTCTTTTGTTCTGGTGTCCAAGTTTCCTTGCCATCGTGTCTTGGAGTCCATTTCCCTCCAGTTTTCTGGCGTTGACTGCCCCCTACTCCGGGCTGATCTTGATTCACAGCTGCTACTTGTTGCGAACCGTATCGATGATCTGGTCTATCATCCCTCCTTTTTCCTCTGTAGTCATTCCTCCGAGATGACCCGGCTCCATCCCTCTGATAGTACTCCTCGTTCGACTCGTTTGATGCGAGCCTAGGTTGAGTCAGATCACCCAATGCATACGAATCGGCAATCCGGATCATCTCTGCCAACGTAATTGGCATTTTCCTTTGCAACTTCATCCACAGCTCGCTTCCATATCTGCACCCTTGCGCAAACCACGCTATGGCCTTGTAACATCCCAAAACTTCAATCCAAGCTTATCAAAGATCAAATCATCCAAATTTAGGATTAACAGAAAAACTTTTCCATATTTAAAATGAAGGCATTCATATTTGTGTGCATTTAAAATAGGAGTTGTTTTGAATGGCCATGATTGTGTGATCCTTTGCTTCTAAAATGTTTCTTAGGGAATTTAAACATCATCTACATCATTCCCAAACATTTCCTAAAAGAAATCATATAAAAAAGAATTAAAATAAAGGAATGGTCATTTTGACAAAATTAACTCTCATGCCTACTTTGGCTATTCCTAGTACTCAATTCTTAACAGAAACAATTATGGATCTTTACACCCCTTGCTAGTACACATAATGAGGTACCAAGGCCCACCTTTTGATCTTCTAAAAACATTCTGGAAACTATTTTAAATGACAGTTCAAAGTTGAATCTAATGCATATGCATAGATCACCCCTATTTCAAAAACCATCTAATTGAGCACCATTTACAAAACCGTTGCAACCAGAGCTACCTAGCACTAGTGAAGATCACCCAAAAATTTTGAACTCAAAATTCAAAACTTTTTCTCTTGCGGCCATTTCATCAAACAGCTTGTGTGCACAAATCTGGCCAAAATTAAAACACTGTTTTGAGCAGTGATCTTGGTCACTATTTGTGCCTAACCTTGTCCCCTTGTTCCCTCAGTACCAGCCCTACCTTTTGCTAGCCTGGCCACACCCTGTGCACACGACCAAATGGTCATGGGCATTAAGGCCGAGCACCTTGGGCACCACCACCGGCGACATCGCGCCACAGCAGTCGCCACCTTCCCTCGCCATGTCTAGGAGGTAGCCAACGCCGCACCGCCCCTCTCTGTCCCTTTCCCGAGCCAAGAGCAGTCGTGGACCACCGAGGAGAAGCCGCGCCCAGTGACACCAGACCATGCCGACGCCGCCCGCAGAGCGCACCCTGTCCCCGCGTGCACAAGCCACCACTCGACACCAGCCCGCGTCGACTGCTCCGCCTCGACCTAGAGAACACCCCAGACACCCCTGTTCGCCGCCCAAAGCCCCACAGCCACCGCTCGCCGTGGACACCGTCGCCTCTGCCTCTCAAAGCGCCACCTCACCCCGACCGCATACCACCGCCCCTACGGCCGCATTGAAGCGCTAGAGCATCGCCAGGGGACCGCCCATCGATCGCCATCCCCAGCCATGACGCTAGCTCGCCGTAGCCATGTCGCCACCATTGACCGCCCATCCCGCTCGGTCTCACCGTCGAGCCTATAAAAGGAGCCCTCCCCAGCACCAAAGACTCACACCATTCCACTTCCCTCACCTCTCTGAACCTCACCCACCTCTCGCCGGAGCAAGTGGAGCAGCATCTCGCCGGAATTGGAGCCGGAGCCGCCGCCGCTGGAGAAGAAGGGTGCCGTTGATTCCGGCCACCCCAAGCTCCACCGCGACCACGCCACGCCTCGCCGTCGTCTTCCACTTCGTTCGCCCGCATCGCCGACCCAGCTGGAGCCCTGGTACGCCCCAGTAGACCCCCACCGAGCTGCTAGGGTTTGAGCTTGCCGGCGACCCGTCCGTCGTCGACGACGACCCTCAGCCGTAGATCTGCCCTCTAATCGCACGGCCCACAGTGCGTGTACCGCTTCGCGTGTTAAGTGCCGCTGACAAGCGGGACCCCCTGTCAGCTGAGCCCTGTGCCGGGCAGCGCCACTGGGCCGGCCCATTTCCGTTCCCGCGCAAGCCCGTAGATTCAAATTAGGATTTTTCTTTTTAGTTAGAATATAGTTTCTGTCCAGTGTTTCAAAATTCAATTCTGTGAGTTTGACAAATCTAAATTGCATGAAACCAATTTTGTCTGAAAGGTATTGAAATGCTCTATCCAAGCCCATTGGATTTAATTCATTTAGAGTTATAGATTTCTCCTAATAAAAATAAGAAGACAGAAGCTTTTGCAACTTGAAGCATTTTTGTAAAATCAACCAAGTTAGCTTTTGAGTTGATTCCAACTCTTAAAAATCACATTTCATCATATCTATCCAAATATGTAATAATATTAAGGTTTACAGATAGTGACTTTGGACTAATACCAAAATAATGCTATATAGGCATTTCTAGTCACTTTAAATCATTAAATAATAAACTTAAACCAAAGTAATAGTAATCCAACCTTTAAATTTCATTCCCACAGGTTAGAATATGTGGTGAGGACATGTGTCCACATGATCCCATATTTTGGTGGTGAATATTAAATTATGGTTAATTTTTTTCAATGAGTAGAAATTACTTTTCCAAAATAAAAAAATGGAAACTATTGAATTAAACTTGAGATGTTTTGGATGATAATAGATCATCAATTGTGTGGTTTAGAATACTACTTAGCCTAAGTTAAGTATTGTTTGGTGATTGTGCCCTCCCTATGTATTTCTAGACGATAGTACCGACCAAGCCTTCGAGGAGGAGGAGTTCTACCAAGAAGAAGAAGAAGAAGAAGAAGAAGAAAACTTCAACCACTGCACCAACCAAGGCAAGATATTAGTGGCAAGCTAACCCTTGCAAACATGCTTTAGTAAGCTATTGTAGCAAGCTAGAATAAAACTAGATAGTTTAGAAAAGATGCCTTAAGCATACTTTGATCACACCCCCCCTTTAGTTGACCCAAAGTTCTTTAATTAATTTTGAAGGTAGCATAAAGAGTATAAAACTTGACCTAATTAGAAACCCTTAGATGTCATTATATGGCATGAGATTGATCCCACCTTTCCACCTAAGTGAATACTCTTAACCTAGTGTTTTAGAATAAATCAAACTTGATTCACTTCAGATGGGAACACTTGGTGAAAATGAGTTATGAAAACCTTGGAATGATGAGTCATTCTATTGAGATGTTTTGACATGTGTTGAGAAACACAATTGGTTTATGATGATGAAAATGATGAGGCCCGAGCCTTAACCCTTTTATAAAACTGATGGTTGGATTCGGATGCGATACCATTCCAAATTTACCGTACAACCACATTACCTGAATTGGGTAAGGCTTAGCTGGAAATTTATATGCATTAGTATTAGTTCCCTCACGGGAGAGGTTTGAGCTGAGGCTACCTCTCAATGATGACCACCTATGCAGTGCCCAAGATGACTAATAGTCATGGCTGGGAGGCCATGCTCATAGGAGAGGTGCTTGTACTAGGGTGTGTAAAGGGAAGGTTATGTTTGATTATCTGCATACCAAGTATGATGATTCAGGGTTATCCCTGACAGATGTATCGAATCTTGTGGTGAAAGTGTACCACCTCTACAGAGTGTCAAACTATTCGAATAGCCGCGTCCGCGGTTATGGACAGTTGGAATGGCCATACTGTTTCGTTGTCAGATGTTTTCTAAATACCTTGAAATGAATGATGAACCTTGACTTGACCACAACAGGATTGTGTAGATGAAGTTAGCTTCCCAACTTAAGTGATTCTAGACTTTTATTTTATCTTTTCTAGTTTCCGAACTCAGCTTAGGTTTCAAACTTAACTTGATAGTTATTCTTTAAATTCCGTACTTTAACTTAAGATTATAACCCTTGCTAGTAGTAGTTTGCGAGTACTTAAAGAGTACTCATGGATTTTGTCCCTGGCTATTATCATGGCCAGACTATGAAGGAGAGTATCAAGATGATGGTCAGCAGGACGGCTATGATAACTAGGACTATCTGCCTTCGTCAGCATTGCCTGTGCCCCTGAAGATGGACCCCACCGCTACGCTATCGTTTATTTCCGCTGCTTGTTGTATTAAAGACTGGATCATGAGATCCTTATTTGTGTAAAACCTTATGTATGGTTTGTAATGGATGATGTACTATGATATCCAATCCGTTATGTCTCGCAAAAATGGTAATCCTGGGATTGCGAGGTATGGCATAACGGGCATCTGGGATTAAAAATCCGGGTGTTGACAAGTTGGTATCAGAGCCATCCTGACCATAGGAGACCCTAGTTAGAATGGACGTCCAAACCAAAAAAAACTTTGCTTCAAAACCAAAGTGAGTATTTATGAAAAACTATTTTCCCCTCTTACCCTTGTGAACTCATTCTTTCTCAAAAATACATGTTCCTCAAAATTCTTACATTACTACTTAAAATTTGACACACTTGATCACTTCACTAAATTCCTCATCCTAACTTCTTGTAGATGGAGACTCAGTTCAGCAAGTTTTACTAGTTGGGAAACGGAGGTCAGCTGATCTTCGAGAGGGATCTGGATTCACTGTCAGAATTTCTGGGACGCCCACATCCGGAGTTTCTTGGAGCTCAACTTCCAGGACCCCCAGGAGGAGACCTACAATGGCTAGTCACCGCAGATCTTCGAGGAAGCATTGAAGCACCAACTTCCGGGAGAATTCAGTTCTCTGTGAGAGAGAACAACTGGCTAGATGGATTAGCCAGGGCAATGCATGAAGCTCTCACACATCTATGTGCCCTCAGCGTCAACAAGATTGAAGGAACCCGTTTTGCCCACTATGCAAGACGTGACTTCATGGGAATGCCGATGGAGATGCCAAGTCACCCAGAGTTGAGGCGCCAAGTGGAGAACCTTGACTTCTTGCTTCATGACCGACAGCAGGAACTGGACAATGCCAGAGAGTTAGCCAACCAGAACCATGCAATTGCCGACCAGAAGGCCCAGACTTTCACACTACTCGTCCAAGATCGCCAGTCTCTTCGTCGCCAGCGTGCAAGGAAGGATCGCACCATCGCCCGTCTTCGCAAGAAGGTGGCCGACCTCGAGAAGACCGTCAAGGAGCAGGAAGCTCAGCTTGCCGCCAAGGAAGAAGATGATGAAGGAGAAGACATCCAGGGAGATATGGATTCTTACCTCAGCAACGATGACGATTTTCTGGCAGAGGATGCTGTGGACTTCTACACTGATGATGAAGACTCCGACTTCATCGACGATGAGTAGATGCACTAGAGCACTGTCGTAGCATGAGATGTATCATCTCATTGTATCGTAGTTTGCAGAATGGTTCTTCAAACCATCTGTTTCCCCCTTTGATTGTTGTGGTGTGTGTTGTATCGTGTGCTTGCTTGCATGAATGAGAATTAAATTAGTTGAAAAACCTGAGTCTAACTCAAAGTTGTAGCTTTGAAAACCCAAAACCCTGAACCTTAGAATTTCCCTCTTACCCCTATATTAATCTTCAGATGACTCGTGGAAACCAAGGAGGGAGCAGCTCATTGCAGGACCCAATGCTGCAGATCTTGCAGAATCTCATCGCAGACCATGAAGCAAGCAGGGCCGAGCGTCAAGCCAACTTAGCAACATTGCAGCAGATCGCCCAAATGGCTCTCAACAACCAAGGGCATGGAAATCAGGATCACCATGGATCTAAACTCAAAAACTTTCAGAACACCAATCCCCCAATCTTCAACCAATCTGAAAACCCATTAGATGCTGATGACTGGTTACAGACCATGGAAAACAACCTCGAAGTTGCAGGAGTTGATGAGAATGAGAAAGTTCTCTTCGCCACTCACTATCTGGCGGGAGATGCAAGAGCTTGGTGGAATAGCGTCCGCAACATGAACCATGGCCAGGTGATGACCTGGGAAGCATTCAAGGTCAAGTTCAGCCGCACCCACGTGCCGCAAGGTCTTGTCAACAGGATGAGAGATGAATTCCGTGAACTGAAGCAAGGAAGATTGACTGTAGTAGAGTATCGTGACAAATTCTTATCACTTGCCAGATATGCACCGGATGAGATCAACACGGAGGCCAAGAATAAGGAGAGATTCTTAAACGGACTGCATGATGAGATGCAGACTGTCCTTGTCAACATCCGTTTCGAGGATCTTGAAGAGCTAGTCGACTCTGCCATTCAGATGGAAGGGAAGATTAACCAGGCAAACGACAACCGCAAGCGTCGTATGATGCAGCAGTCTGGATCCAGTAGTCACCAGAAGTACCGTCCTAACCCCTCACCAGGATATGCACCAAGGAACAACCGACCCCCAAATTCTCGCCCAAGCTACCCCAACCGTAGCGGAGGAAATGTGAAGCCCGGAGGAAACAATCACAACTCCGGCAACGCCAACAATTCCAACCGTGCCCCTCCCAAGAGCAACAACAACAACACTGCACCCAGAACTGGCAGCAATGCTGTACCTGTTGTAGTCAAGGACAAGTCCCAGATCACTTGTTTCGAATGTGGAGTGAAGGGTCACTACTCCAATGAGTTTCCCAAGAAGACTACCGCCAATGCCCCTGTGAATGCCCCAGCTCAGCAGCAGCGTCGTGTTCAACAAGGCAGGAGATTTGCCCCAGAGAACCCGCACAGCCGCAACGGTCGTCTCTTCCACATGAACGCAGAAGAAGCCCAGGAAGCACCAGATGTAGTGCTGGGTATGTTTTCTGTCAACTCAGTTTTAGCAAGAGTATTGTTTGATTCTGGAGCATCACATTCATTTGTCACCGAAGAATTTGTATGCACTAGTAAGATTCGCCCAACCAACCTGAAGCATGTCATGATAGTTCAAATCCCCGGTTCAACTACAAAAGCTAGAAAAATTTGCAAAGCTGTACCTATCAGAATACATGGGATAGATTTTTATGCCAACCTAATTGTACTTGGAACCAAAGGTTTGGAAGTAGTACTAGGTATGGACTGGATGTCAAGGCATAAAGGACTGATAGACTGTGCTAAGAAAGCCATCACCATGACCAGTAGTTCTGGAGTAACAGTAGAACATATCTCTGAAACCTTACCCCGTCAATTCAAATGCAACAAAAGTGTATCCCTGCCTACCATTGACCAAGTCAGAGTAGTCTGTGAATACCCCGACGTATTCCCAGATGAATTGCTAGGTATGCCCCCGGATAGGGATATAGAGTTCATTATCGAACTAATCCCCGGAACCGGACCTATAGCCCAGAGACCCTATACCATGAACCCGTCAGAATTAGTAGAACTGAAGAAGCAGTTAGATGCCATGTTAGCGACTGGCTTGATTCAGCCAAGTGCATCGCCATGGAGATCCCCAGTGTTATTCATCGACAAGAAGGATGGAGGCAACCGTCTGTGTACAGACTACAGAAAGTTGAATGATGTCACCATCAAGAACAAGTACCCCTTGCCAAAGATAGAGGATCTATTTGATCAGTTGACTGGAGCCCAGGTATTCTCAAAGATTGATCTTAGGACTGGTTATCACCAACTTAAGATTCGTGCAACGGATATTCCGAAGACCGCCTTTACTACTCGCTATGGTCTATACGAGTATACGGTTATGTCTTTTGGATTAACCAATGCCCCTGCTTATTTCATGAATCTCATGAATAAGATCTTTATGAATTTCCTAGATAAGTTTGTAGTGGTATTTATCGACGACATCCTTATCTACTCCAAGTCAGAAGGAGAGCATGAGCAACATCTGAGAATCATCCTAGAAACCCTAAGAGAACATCAGTTATATGCCAAGTTTAGCAAATGTGAGTTTTTGCTGAAAGAAGTAGGATTCCTAGGACATATTGTGTCTGTCGGAGGAATCTCTGTTGATCCCAGCAAGATCAAAGATGTCGAAGAATGGGAAGCCCCAACCAATCAAACCCAAGTTCGTTCATTTCTCGGATTAGCGGGATATTACCGCAAATTTGTAGAAGGATTCTCAAGCATAGCCCGACCAATGACCCAATTGTTGAAGAAGGACAAGAAGTTTGAATGGACAGACAAGTGTGAAGCCAGTTTCCAGGAGCTGAAGAAGAGATTGATATCCGCCCCAATCTTGATCATGCCAGACATCAAGAAGCCATTTGATGTGTATTATGATGCCTCCAAGATTGGTCTAGGATGTGTATTGATGCAAGAAGGCAAAGTCATCGCGTATCTGTCTCGACAACTGAAGCAGCATGAGCAGAACTATCCGACCCATGATCTTGAGCTAGCAGCAGTGGTTCTAGCATTGAAGACATGGCGTCATTATTTGATGGGTAATCGCTGTGAGATTTACTCCGATCATAAGAGATTGAAGTATATCTTCACCCAGAAGGAGTTGAATATGAGGCAAAGAAGATGGATAGAGTTAATCAAGGATTATGACCTTGACATTCACTATCACCCCGACAAAGCCAATGTGGTAGCGGATGCTCTTAGCAGATTGCCGTGTAGGCTTAACACCATGATCAAAGAGAAGCAACCAAGTTTGTATGAGGAGTTGGAGAAGTTCAGGACTGAGTTATTTAGCAAAGGATTCCTAGCTAGCATTGAACTTCAACCCACTTTGATTAGCCAAATCAAGGAAGCCCAGAAGAGGAATGAAGGTATCGACGGGATCAAACGTCGTATTGGTACAGGCAAAGTACTTGGATTCACCGAAGACGAATAAGGTGTACTGTGGTACAAGGGACGTATCTGTGTGCCAACAGATTCAGAGCTGAAGGAAATGATCATGAAGGAAGCTCATGATACTCTTTATTCTATCCACCCCGGAGGAACAAAGATGTATCAGGATTTGAAAGAGCAATTTTGGTGGCACAAGATGAAGAGAGAGATCGGAAGCTACATCGCCAAGTGTGACATTTGTCAAAGAGTCAAAGCAGAGCATCAGAGACCTGCTGGATTGTTGCAACCATTGCAGATTTCGGAATGGAAATGGGATTCTGTCGGAATGGATTTTATCACCGGTTTACCTACTTCTAGTAGGGGAAATGACTCAATCTGGGTCATAGTTGATAGACTATCCAAGGTAGCCCACTTCATACCAGTCAAGACAACCTACCAGAGTGCAAAACTAGCAGAGCTGTACATTGCTAGAATTGTTAGTCTGCATGGAACCCCCAAGACCATCGTATCAGATCGAGGAACTCAGTTTACTTCAAGATTTTGGCAGAAAGTTCAAGAAGGTTTAGGAACCAAGTTGAATTTCAGTACCGCTTATCACCCGCAAACAGATGGACAGACTGAGAGAGTCAACCAGATCTTGGAGGATATGCTTAGAGCTTGTGTGTTGGAATACGGATCAAAATGGGAAGACTGCCTGCCTTTCGCAGAATTCTCATATAATAACAGTTATCAAGCTAGTTTGCAGATGGCACCCTTTGAGTTCCTATATGGAAGAAAATGTCATACCCCTTTGAATTGGTCGCAAGTAGGAGAGAGTCAGATCTTTGGACCCGACATTCTTCGAGAAGCAGAAGAGAAAGTTCACAAAGTTCGTGAGCACCTCAAGACCGCCCAATCCAGACAGAAAAGCTATGCTGACAAGAGAAGGAGAGACCTGACTTTCAATGTCGGAGATTTCGTATATCTCAAGGTTTCACCATTGAAGGGAACCCAACGCTTTAGTCTGAAGGGAAAGTTAGCTCCCAGATATATCGGACCTTTCAAGATTCTGAACCGCCGAGGAGAAGTATCGTATCAACTGGAACTTCCTGAGGAGATTCAGCCATCCACAATGTGTTCCATATCTCGTTACTTCGCAAGTGCTTGGAAGTGCCTGAGAAGACTGAAGTTTTCAAAAATATTGATCATAGAGCAGTGGAAATCAACAATGACCTGACCTATCGGGAAGTACCCATCCGTATCTTAGAAGAAGCCTACAGAACCACCAGGACCAGGAGTACCAAGTTTCTCAAGATTCAGTGGAGCAACCATACCAAGGAGGAAGCCACTTGGGAGCGCGAGGATTACATTAGGGCAGAGTTCCCATATCTCTTTAGTTCCTAGTTTTCTTGTAAATCTCGGGACGAGATTTTATTTAAGGGGGGAAGGTTTGTAACATCCCAAAACTTCAAACCAAGCTTATCAAAGATTAAATCATCCAAATTTAGGATTAACAAAAAAACTTTTCCATATTTAAAATGAAGGCATTCATATTTGTGTGCATTTAAAATAGGAGTTGTTTTGAATGGCCATGATTGTGTGATCCTTTGCTTCTAAAATGTTTCTTAGGGAATTTAAACATCATCTACATCATTCCCAAACATTTCCTAAAAGAAATAATATAAAAAAGAATTAAAATAAAGGAATGGTCATTTTGACAAAATTAACTCTCATGCCTACTTTGGCTATTCCTAGTACTCAATTCTTAACAGAAACAATTATGGATCTTTACACCCCTTGCTAGTACACATAATGAGGTACCAAGGCCCACCTTTTGATCTTCTAAAAACATTCTGGAAACTATTTTAAATGACAGTTCAAAATTGAATCTAATGCATATGCATAGATCACCCCTATTTCAAAAACCATCTAATTGAGCACCATTTTCAAAACCCTTGCAACCAGAGACTACCTAGCACTAGTGAAGATCACCCAAAAATTTTGAACTCAAAATTCAAAACTTTTTCTCTTGCGGCCATTTCATCAAACAGCTTGTGTGCACAAATCTGGCCAAAATTAAAACACTGTTTTGAGCAGTGATCTTGGTCACCATGTGTGCCTAACCTTGTCCCCTTGTTCCCTTAGTACCAGCCCTACCTTTTGCTAGCCCGGACACACCCTGTGCACACGACCAAATGGTCATGGCCATTAAGGCCGAGCACCTTGGGCACCCCCACCGGCGACATCGCGCCACAGCAGCCGCCACCTTCCCTCGCCATGTCTAGGAGGTAGCCAACGCCGCACCGCCCCTCTCTGCCCCTTGCCCGATCCAAGAGCAGCCGTGGACCACCGAAGAGAAGCCGCGCCCAGTGACACCAGACCATGCCAACGCCGCCCGCAGAGCGCGCCCTGTCCCCGCGTGCACAAGCCACCACTCGACACCAGCCCGCACCCACCGCTCCGCCTCGACCTAGAGAACACCCTAGGCACCCCTGTTCGCCGCCCAAAGCCCCACAGCCACCGCTCGCCGTGGACACCGTCGCCTCTGCCTCTCAGAGCGCCACCTCACCCCGACCGCATACCACCGCCCCTACGGCCGCATTGAAGCGCTAGAGCACCGCCAGGGGACCGCCCATCGATCGCCATCCCCAGCCATGACGCTAGCTCGCCGTAGCCATGTCGCCACCGTCGACCGCCCATCCCGCTCGGTCTCACCGTTGAGACTATAAAAGGAGCCCTCCCCAGCACCAAAGACTCACACCATTCCACTCCCCTCACCTCTCTAAACCTCACCCACCTCTCGCCGGAGCAAGTGGAGCAACAGCTCGCCGGAATTGGAGCCGGAGCCGCCGCCGCTGGAGAAGAAGGGTGTCGTTGATTCCGGCCACCCCAAGCTCCGCCGCGACCACGCCTCACCTCGCCGTCGTCTTCCACTTCGTTCGCCCGCATCACCGACCCCGCTGGAGCCCTGGTACGCCCCCAGTAGACCCCCACCGAGCTGCTAGGGTTTGAGCTCGCCGGCGACCCGTCCGTCGTCGACGACGACCCTCAGCCGTAGATCTGCCCTCTAATCGCACGGCCCACAGCGCGCGTACCGCTTCGCGTGTTAAGTGCTGCTGACAAGCGGGACCCCCCTGTCAGCTGAGCCCTATGCCGCGCAGCGCCACTAGGTCGGCCCATTTCCGTTCCCGCGCAAGCCCGTAGATTCAAATTAGGATTTTTCTTTTTAGTTAGAATATAGTTTCTGTCCAGTGTTTCAAAATTCAATTCTGTGAGTTTGACAAATCCAAATTGCATGAAACCAATTTTGTTTGAAAGGTATTGAAATGCTCTATCCAAGCCCGTTGGATTTAATTAATTTAGAGTTATAGATTTCTCCTAATAAAAATAAGAAGACAGAAGCTTTTGCAACTTGAAACATTTTTGTAAAATGAACCAAGTTAGCTTTTGAGTTGATTCCAACTCTCAAAAATCATATTTCATCATATCTATCCAAATATGTAATAATATTAAGGTTTACAGACAGTGACTTTGGACTAATACCAAAATAATGCTATATAGACATTTCTAGTCACTTTAAATCATTAAATAATAAACTTAAACCAAAGTAATAGTAATCCAACCTTTAAATTTCATTCCCACAGGTTAGAATATGTGGTGAGGACATGTGTACACATGATCCCATATTTTGGTGGTGAATATTAAATTATGGTTAATTTTTTTCAATGAGTAGAAATTACTTTTCCAAAATAAAAAGATGGAAACTATTGAATTAAACTTGAGATGTTTTTGATGATAATAGATCATCAATTGTGTGGTTTAGAATACTACTTAGCCTAAGTTAAGTATTTTTTGGTGATTGTGCCCTCCCTATGTATTTCTAGACGATAGTACCGACCAAGCCTTCGAGGAGGAGGAGTTCTACCAAGAAGAAGAAGAAGAAGAAGAAAACTTCAACCACTACACCAACCAAGGCAAGCTATTAGTGGCAAGCTAACCCTTGCAAACATGCTTTAGTAAGCTATTGTAGCAAGCTAGAATAAAACTAGATAGTTTAGTAAAGATGCCTTAAGCATACTTTGATCTCACCCCCCCCCCCCTTTAGTTGACCCAAAGTTCTTTAATTAATTTTGAAGGTAGCATAAAGAGTATAAAACTTGGCCTAATTAGAAACCCTTAGATGTCATTCTATGGCATGAGATTGATCCCACCTTTCCACCTTAGTGAATACTCTTAACCTAGTGTTTTAGAATAAATCAAACTTGATTCACTTTAGATGGGAACACTTGGTGAAAATGAGTTATGAAAACCTTGGAATGATGAGTCATTCTATTGAGATGTTTTGACATGTGTTGAGAAACACAATTGGTTTATGATGATGAAAATGATGAGGCCTGAGCCTTAACCCTTTTATAAAACTGATGGTTGGATTCGGATGCGATACCATTCCAAATTTACCGTACAACCACATTACCTGAATTGGGTAAGGCTTAGCTAGAAATTTATATGCATTAGTATTAGTTCCCTCACGGGAGAGGTTTGAGTTGAGGCTACCTCTCAAAGATGACCACCTATGCAGTGCCCAAGATGACTGATAGTCATGGTTGGGAGGCCATGCTCATAGGAGAGGTGCTTGTACTAGGGTGTGTAAAGGGAAGGTTATGTTTGATTATCTGCATACCAAGTATGATGATTCAGGGTTATCCCTGACAAATGTATCGAATCTTGTGGTGAAAGTGTACCACCTCTGCAGAGTGTCAAACTATTCGAATAGCCACGTCCGTGGTTATGGACAGTTGGAATGGCCATACTGTTTTGTTGTCAGATGTTTTCTAAATACCTTGAAATGAATGATGAACCTTGACTTGACCACAACAGGGTTGTGTAGATGAAGTTAGCTTCCCAACTTAAGTGATTGTAGACTTTTATTTTATCTTTTCTTGTTTCAGAACTCAGCTTAGGTTTCAAACTTAACTTGATAGTTATTCTTTAAATTCCGTACTTTAACTTAAGATTATAACCCTTGCTAGTAGTAGTTTGCGAGTACTTAAAGAGTACTCATGGCTTTTGTCCATGGCTATTATCATGGCCAGACTATGAAGGAGAGTATCAAGATGATGGTCAGAAGGACGGCTATGATAACTAGGACTATCTGCCTTCGTCAGCATTGCCTGTGCCCCTGAAGATGGACCCCACCGCTACGCTATCGTTTATTTCCGCTGCTTGTTGTATTAAAGACTGGATCATGAGATCCTTATTTGTGTAAAACCTTATGTATGGTTTGTAATGGATGATGTACTATGATATCCAATCCGTTATGTCTCGCAAAAATGGATCCTGAGATTGCGAGCTATGGCATAACGGGCATCTGGGATTAAAAATCCGGGTGTTGACAGGCCTGTGACTCTATGACACCCTCACACGAGTTTCTTATGGTACACCACCGGGTCAAGAATTCACGGTCTCTCATTAGGTCTTTGCTTGCACATAGCTAGGGTCTGCGGCCTATTTGGCCTCTGATATGTACTTGAGAAATTGCTGATAAACATTTCCTCAAAATCTATCCAGCAGTTGATGCTTCCGGGTGGCAAATTGTTCAGCCATACTTTTGCCAGCCCTTCCAACATCTGGGGTACGTATCGTACAGCCCATCTCAAGTTGCCAGTGGCAATTTTCATAGCCGTAGCATAGTTTATCAGCCAATCCTCCGGCTTGGTACTGCCGTCATACATCTTCGTGCCCCTGGCCAGCTGGAAGTTGGGTACCGGTGGCTCCTTCATGATCCGGGGTCCAAAGCACGCTGGACCCGGTGGACCTTGACATTCGATCTGTTCCGACCTATACAGGCGATCCAGTTTCAACCTGGCATCATCCGGCATCAAATCCCTGCTTCCCAACCTTGACCCTATCACATGATAGTCCGGTCTTGGGTACCCCGCGTTCACCATCTCCGAATCACCATCGTTGTACCGGTTTTGCTCTTGTGGCGCACCTCTCTGTTGCATACCTCGGCCGACACTTTGCTCTTGCCTTGGTAAATTCCACTGCTACGGTTGTCCTGCTCCTGCCGAGTTTCGCTGTCCGGCATTGCCGTTGGCAGCGTTCCCTTGATCGGCATTGCCTTGGCCGTGGTTACCTCGGCCAGCTTCACCTTGGCTCACACTTCGTAGATCATCATTTTTCTGTGCTTCTTTTCCTTTCCCTTCCCACGTCGGGTCATACGGGACGATCTGTTTGTTCCGTCTGGCCGAGGTTACTACCTCTTCTCTCCTTGGACCACCATGAGGAGACGATGCAGCTCCAGCGGATTTCTCTGGGTTACCCATCACCGAATGGACGATTTTGGAAGCTCCAGCTCTCTCCGGGTTAGCTCTGAGTAGCTCTTCGTTCTGTCTGTTCGCGATCCGAACTAGCTCATTAATCCTATCTTGTTGTCTTTGACGGGCTTCACCCGTCAGACCCTCTAACTCGGATGCAGCCGCATCCGCTGCTCTAAGGTTCTTCGCCGGGTACTATACTTCGGCAGCCCCACGGACAAACAGTTTTCCGATTCCTCGGCTCCATTATCACCTTCTCTGTTCATCTCACTCATGAGATTTCTCCCTTTTACTTTTACCGTATCAACTTTGTTTGCTTTTGCGTACTCACGCAGCGTCATGTTCAACGGCTGCTGAGCTGCAGCAATCTTTTTCGCTCCCTCCAGAATTTTCTGCCTAGTTTCCTCCAGCTCGGCCTGCGCCCGAGTCAGATCTACTGCTGCTACTACAGGGTTTGCCAAGCTATCCATCGCCTCTCTCAGCACATTTTCCAGCCTCTCTAGTGGAGGACCTCTAGCTTTCCTTGGTGCCTTAGGTGTTACCTCCGGATCTGGCGCCGAATCCTTGTTTGCGCCCGCACCAGGCGCGGTCATCATCACCTCTGCATGGTCCGGAGAGCGAGCGATACACTCCCCGCGAGCCATAGTGAGGGGTGGTTCCCCTGCTCCGACGACGTGGCGCGGATGAGCGCACGCTACGTCCACAGCAACGTAGACCTTGTGCGCGCCGAGCTTGACGAAGAGGCCGTTGCGCAGAAGTGGGCGCATGCCGAAGCAGCCTGCATTGTCGCTGACGAAGTCCAGCGCTCCAAAGTGCTGAACGAGCCTGGAGACGATGCGTTCGCCGGTGGCGATGAAGTTTCCCGTCCGGATCTTGACCCCTGCTAGCGCCGCTCGCCCCACGGTGGGCGCCAACTATCGTGGTGGTGTCACGACAGATGCCATGGATAGGCTAAAGGTGGGGACTAATACACGCTAGGGGAATCCAGGGAGGGATAGTGAAGTGATTCTCCACACAGAAGTTTGTATTGCTTTCCTTTCAAGATTACAAGTGCTCCTAGAGCTGTATTGGCGAGAGGAGGAAGAAGGAGCTCTCTTACTCTCACCCACAGTTCACACCTAAAACCTTAGCCAAATCAGAATAGAAGAAAACCCAACCCCCTCTACTAAAACCCTAGCCCCCCTTATATAGAGGGGGCTTGGTCTCTGCCTAGGGCATACGTGGAGGCATATTCCTAAGAATATTCCTCCTCTCAAAGTGGTAAGCCGACCGGGGTGCTTTTCCCCCGCGTCACACATGCTTTAGCTACGTGAACCTCTGCGGCGCCCGCATCAGCCGACATGGGCGTCGTCACCCTTGTCGGCCATGACCCGGTGGTCCTGCCCTTGTCTGCTTCGCTCATGCAGTGCGTACCGGGCCTTCTTTTTGACCAACGAGATTCCTTCCTTCTCCTAGAAGCTAAACGGGACCCGGATCATAGTAGATCCGGCTATACCTGTTCCTGCATATAAGTTAGACAAGTTCTTCCGACTTACTCCTTAAGTCGACTGAGACAATGTTAGGCGACCCCCTGGTCCGGGTTACTCCGTGATCCGGCCTGCCTTGAGGTGACCCGGCCAGCATCCGCTTTGACCTAGCCGAACCTCGGCTGACTCGGCCTTTATACCCTGGAGTGACCCTACTCGGGGGTATCCCCCCAACACTGCTGCAGTAGCGGTCGCACAAGGTCAACCACTTGTCCGGGCCGCTGGATCCCACTTGGGTGTCCCAGCTGTAGGTGTCGTTCGTGGCCCTTCAAGAATGGCTCGCCACCATTTCAAAGGAGATGCTGGCGGAGGATTGGGTCTTCTCCTTCCGGCCGTATCACCACGGCCGGCTGCCCCCGAAGGTCAGACTCCCTTCCTTTTCTCCGGGTAGACCTTTCCCGAAGAATTTCTCTCCTTGCTTCTTATGTTCCTTATTGAGTAGCTTTTTACGGCGCAGCTAGCAGAAGACGGCATGGGGGAGGGTGATCTTCCCGAGTTCACCGCTGACTGCAAGACATCGAGGTTCCCACCGACGGAGCCAGAGCGGTTTCCCACCCGGGCCGACGAGGGCTACGAGTTTCCACCCGGTGAGCTGCTTTTCTTGCCCGGATTTTTCTTGTTCTTCTTTTCTCATGCGCCTGATGTTGTTCGCATGTCTTGGCATAGCCTCCCACGGCAAGGACGTGGACCTGGTTGAGGCCACCTCGTCGAAGGCTCGTGGGAAGCGGGCTGCCTCGACCAGCGCCGCTCCGACCAGGGGTGGGGCAAAGAGGAGTCGCCGTCCAAGGGATGCAGCCGTTGTGCCGAGCGTTGCCGGGTATGTGCCCTTGTTTCCCTTGCTTGGCGTGTTTGTTGACCTTCGCCTTTATTTATTGTGCGCTGCTTGCCCTTCTCTCAGCGACGCGATGTCCTTGACCGGCTCCACGACCATCACCACCGCGTCCGACCCTCCTCCGACTGGAGCTGAGGGGTCGACTACTGCCTCTGCTGCAAAGGCGGCCGAGGCTGATGCCTCTGCTCCCAACATGGTCGACGCCACGACGGAGACGGTGGTGCTGGCTGGATCTTTGGTCATGCATCGAGCCTCTGCCGCCACCCGGGCCACCGATCTACTCCTAGCTCCAGGCCGGGTTCTGCCGCCTACTAGGTGGAGGAGCCGTGGAGGTAGAGAGGGAGGCCTCTGTGCAGCCAGCGGCTAGAGACGGAGGCATGGAGGTGGTTCTCGGCTCGGAAGTGGGGGCTCCGGTGGCATCGTGCGTTGCCTCCGGTGATGACGACGAGCTCCAAATTACCGGCAGTCGGTCGGCTCTAGTTGCGCCACTACCGGACTCCGTCCTGGCGTAGCTCTCCGAGTCGGCACCCATTGTGCTTGGCCAGGTTCTCCACTTGGTGGACGTGATGAAGCAGGGGCTTGGCGAAGCCAGGGCGCTCAGGGCATCCCTTGAGGTAAATAATTCCTCCGTCGTATGTTGTTGCCCTTCTTGTCGTTCTCTTCTTAGTCCTTCTGCTCTCTTTGCAGAAAGCCTTTGCCGAAGCCGCTAAGACCTCGCAAGACCTGGGGCGTAAGATTGCTTGCACTGCTTTGTCTTCCCGGCTGCGTGAGTTTTCGCGCTTCTTGTTGACCATTGGGTACCCCCTGCAGCTCTGTTAGCATACAGGGACCACGAGGTGGAGAGGCTGAAGGCGGAGGTCGCCTGGCTGGAGGAGTCCAGATCGGCCAGCTGTTGTCGCACCAACAACAAATGGAGGTCAAGGTCGGCTAGGCGAAGAAGATCGCAGAGGTCCAGGCCAAGGCGTTGAAGAACCTCGAGCAGATCCAGGCCGACCAGCTGGAGGATTTGAAGACCGCCCAGGCCCAGGAGAAGGCGGCTCTAGGGGAGCTGTGCCAAATCATTGAGATGGTTGTCAGTAAGTGATCTGTTTGGAAAGCTTGCTCCTCCTCCTGCTGCAGCCGAAAAGTTGACATTTTCCTTTTGCCTTGTGCAGCTCAGTATCTTGAGGCAACCGACCAAGCCTTGGCGCGTGTCCCCGAGGCGGACGTTGGTCGCGACCTCCACCCGATGGAGCTGGTGACGGTCATCAGATAGGAGGCCAACCGGCTGCACAGCGCTACCCTTGAGGTCTTCAACTATGTCTGGCCTAACACCGACCACCCGGGCATGATGGCCGCCTTGGCCAGGATCTTTTTTGGCACCGTGGAGCTCATGGACGTGGCGCGAAACTGGGCTGCTCATGGAGGTGCTAAGATGGTCTTGGCGATGCTGAAGTCCTGGTACCGAGACGTGGACCTTCGGAGTCTCTCCAAAGTTTTTCATCAAGGGACCAGCTACGACCAGCTTCGGGCTGAATTTTCCTGACATCCGCTCCTACGGTGTCAAAATTGAGAGCTTCGTCCAGCTGGATCGGGACTTCTCTGACCCGGCTAGCTTGGAGGGATATCACTACAGCCTGATGCGCGACGATGCCCCGGCTGTGCCAGGCCCTGCCTCCGCCGACCTTGCATCCAGCAGCCGTGCCCCAAGCGGTTCCTCTGGCCCGTCTGATGACCCTCAGGCCTAATCCCCAGAATGTTGGGTGTATTTGTATTTGGCTGGAAACTTTATTTGCTTGTGGTACTGACTATGTTCTATGGTGAACACTTGACTTTTGCCGCTTGACAAATTCTGTTTGGAGTTTTGCCTCCCCTTTGTGAGTTTATCTTGTGTTGCACTTGCTGTGTGCTTTCTTCTGTGTGGGGGCGCGCAAGCGCACCCACGGGGTGTAGTCCCCGAGGTTTGGGCCAGCTGGAGGATCCAGCCAGGTCAAAACTCCTTTGAGTTGTTGTTTGTTGTAGGTTTCCTATGTGGGGGCGCACGAGCGCACCCACAGGGTGTAGTCCCCGAGGTTCGTGCCGGCTAGAGGATCCAACCGGGTCGAAGCTCCTTTGTGTTGTTGTTTTTTGCAAGTTTCCTATGTGGGGGCGCGCGAGCGCACCCACATGGTGTAGTCCCTGAGGTTCGGGTTGGCTGGAGAATCCAGCCGGGTCGAAGCTCTTTCTTTGTCGTTTGGGTGTTGTCCTCCAGCTCCGGCACTTTGGCTCATGCGGAAATGAAACATAAGCAGTAGATTGTGCGTTAGACATGTGTAAGTTGAAGATATTCTTTGGCTTCTCTTTTGTTTGAAAAGTTTGCCGTTTCGCGCAAGGCTGGTAGCTTAGTCCTTTTCTTAGCGAGCATTGGCCTTTGAAGCTGTGCCATTGTCAGCGCTTGGCCGAAAGCAAGGCTTTGCTTAGTTGGCGTACTGCGCAATACTTCAGATTTTGGCTACCAACTTTGGATGATCAGGCGCAACCGAAACGTCCAGACATCTTGTTTTCCTTAGGATTTTTCCTGTACAAGCCTTCGAGTTTGTCTGCTCTTGCCATGTCTATCAGCTGGCTTGCGGTCTACAGCTGGAATCAAAGAGGGATCTCTTGGAACTACATACACTACTTTGTCCCTTTGGAGTTTGCAGCCGTCTAGGCCATCCGGCGAGTCCCCGAGGGAAATTGCCGGGTCCAGGGTAAAAACAATGTAGCCGGAGGTTTTTAAGTGCAACGGAAAATGCCAAATTATTACGGAGTCCTCGAGACTATGTCGAGGCCCCTCAACTTGTTCATTACATAAAGGTAATATACATTTGTTATGCAGCGCTCGACTGATGATGAATGGCCCTTCCCAAGGCGGAGCTATCTTCTGCACCCCCTTGTGTCCAGCCGCAAGAGGTCGCCCTTGCGGAATGAGACGTTGCAGATCCAGCTAGCATGATAGCGTTACAGGCTCTGCTGGTAGATGGCGGACCTAGACAAGGCCAGCTCTCGAGACTCCTCAAGGAGATCAATGTCGTCTTCTCATGCTTCATTGGCTTGTTGCTCTATGTACAGCAGTTTGCGCGGCGCGTCGAATTTGATGTCGGTTGGTAGGACTGCCTCTGCCCCATAGACGAGGAAGAATGGCGTGAAGCCGGTGGAGCGGTTGGGAGTTGTGCGTAGGATCCATAGCACTGCCAGCAATTCCTCTATCCAACATCTAGGTGTCCTCATCAGCAGTTCGATCAGTCTTGGCTTGATTCTGGCTAGGACCAGACCATTTGCTCGCTCGCATTGTCCATTGGATTGGGGGTGTGCGATGGAGGCCAGGTCCAGGCGGATGCCCTTGTCGCTACAGAAACGCGTAAAGGCCCCTTTGGCAAAGTTGGTGGCATTGTCTGTGATGATGTTGTTGGGGTAGCCAAAACGTGTGATGATGTCGGTGAAGAACTTGACCACTGTCGGTCCATCTAGTTTCTTGATTGGCTTTGCCTCGATCCACTTGGTGAACTTGTCCACGGCCACCAGCAAGTGTGTCATACTGGATCGCGCTGTTTTGAATGGGTCCACCATGTCCAGACCCCAGACGGCAAATGGCCAGGTGATAGGGATTGTCTTGAGCACTGATGACAGAGTGTGTTTCTGCTGGGCGAACCGTTGACATCCATTGCATGCCTTCACCAGTTGCTCGGCGTCCTCCAGTGATGTGGCCCAGTAGAACCTGTGGTGGAATGCCTTTGCCACTATTGCTCTTGACGATGCGTGGTGACCGCATTCGCCTTGGTGAATGTCCACCAGTAGCCGAGTTCCTTCCTCTTGGCTTACGTAGCGCTGGTATATTCCTCCATGTTGTGCTTGTAATGTTGGAAACATGCCGTAGAGACAAATAGTAGTAAGGACTATTATCATATTTCATATAGTTTATGATTAAGTTTTATATCATGCTATAACTGTATTGAGTGGAAACATCAATACACGTGTGATATACAAACAACCAGGGGTTCCCAGTGAAACTCTAGTCACTGGTTCATTGGTCAACAGATGATCATGTTTCCTGATCATGTGGCATTTATGCCAGTTGGAAATGAGGTCATCTCATTCTGAAAATGAGATGATGAACCAATACCCAACCTAAACATCGTGATTCGATCATGTCACGAAGTTCAAGTTATGATGATTAGAAAAGGATCCTCGTAGACTATTCCTTAGACCGTGAGGCTATATTAATCACCGTCTCCCGAGAATGCTTAGATAGCATCAAACACCATCTGGTAATACGGTGGTTATAAAGGTGTGTTCAGCTATTCAGAGGAAACCGTAGAGGCAATATATGTCAAGAGCGGGATTTGTCTGTCCATGTGACGGGAAGATACTCAAGGGCCCACTCAGAGAGGTTATATCCAATAGCTCCGCAGCATGTGATTAGATCACGGGGATATCACTTGTCGGAACGAGTCAAATAGCATTGTTCAGTAACGAGATTGAACACGACATGGTGATGTCATTGATCGAATCTCGGGCAATGCAAGTAACGAATGACAAAGGTAATAAGACACGACTGTCACCGGTTCAAATGACGAAAGATCTTCGTGGAATGCACAGGGGTCACATGGCCATCTAGGTCCCTCTGTTGATCATTGGTGCGGGAGTGTCCCGACCATGTCTGGAGTGTTCCCGAACCGTAGGGTATCATGCTTAAGGGCTTGATGATGCTTAGAGAGTATTTAGATAACCGGAAGAAAAGAAGGGAGAAAACCAGAAGGGTTTCGGTAAGTCCGGAGGATGTCCGGAGTGGAGGTGGAAGGTGTTCCATGGCCACGGAGATTAGATAATATGTGAATGAATGTTAAATATTGATTTAATCATTTATTCATAATTATGTAAATAAAGAGAAAATCAATTAAAAGGTCAAAGGCTTAATGGGCCAATTCCCGGAGGGGAGAGGGCCCATTAGGGAAAAGGAGAAATGGGAGAAGGGGCAAAGGGGAGGCCGGCTGGGCCTAGCCCCCCCGCGGGCCCACTAGGTGGCCCGCGGCCACCTCCTCCCCCTCCTCTCCTTTAGTCCCACCTCGGGACTTGAGGGGAGGTAGTACCTCCCCTCCCCCTATATATAGTGGGGTATTCAGCCTAGAAAATACATCCAATAATCAATAAAGGTCTCCCCACTTTTGGGAGGACCTCTAATTGATATTTTCTCTCTCCCCCTCTCTCTCGTGACCGTGGTCCCAAGTCTGGACTGCGCGAGCAAGAGACATCTTCACCGCGGAGCGCCGTCGTGTTGCAGGATTCGGATCCGGGAGCTGTACTTCCGCAACTGCTGCTAGATCGGGGAAGCGGGAGTCATCGTCAGGCACTGGACGTGTGTAACTCCCCGCGAGGTGTCACACTTGAGGCACTCAAGTCGTTGGAGCCAGAAGGAGCGCAAGGACTTCATCACGACCTTGAGGTTAGCTTCGGCTCGTCTACATCAACCACGCTCTCCTGAGCATTGACAACGCTTTTCGGTCTTCAAGGGTAAGTTCGCGAAAAGCCCCTCCCGTTACTGTATTACTAATAGATAGGTCCTGGCAGCTTCAGGGGTTCAGGGGCGTAGAGTAAAATTTATTGTTTTTATGCGCGGAACCCCTACAGTGGTATCAAAGCTAGATCTATGCGTAGTAATGCTAGTACGGGTAGAACACACGAGATGTAGCGTGTGGGTGTTGATCTTTTAGTTGTTACCCTCCCACGTGTACTTGTGTATACCGCAACAATGCTTGATGAAGCGGCCCCCAACCGACTTTACGCGTTCATTCGCGAGACTGGTCCACGCTTGACATACGGCTTGTACCGTATAAAGTGGCTTAGGGGGGTGTCTGTCTCTCTCGCATTAGTTGGTATACCATTTTCAACGGAGGGCCCCGAAAGTATAGACAACTACTTGATCAGCATTGTGCTGAAAGTTCGTAGGTAAGAACGGTTCTTGTGCGAAAGCCCATTCAGCCACGTAAAACATGCAAAGATAGAGTAGAAGTGTCTAACTTTGTTTTGCAGGGGCGTTGCTTTGTGATATGGTTGTGGCAAAGGTAAAGCAATTACCTTTTGTTGCATAGTAGTAGATAATCACGGAGGTGACGAACTACCACGCCTGAATGACACTGGTACCCTAGTGTCTACGACGCCGGAACCCTGGCGCCAGAACCCGGTGACGGCGGATGGAGATCACGACGTGAAGGACCATA
Source organism: Avena sativa (assembly GCA_916181665.1). Classification (NCBI taxonomy): domain Eukaryota; kingdom Viridiplantae; phylum Streptophyta; class Magnoliopsida; order Poales; family Poaceae; genus Avena; species Avena sativa. The sequence continues at coordinate 696,087,795 of OV702289.1, forward strand.
TCACATAGCATTTACATTCAATGTTATTGTTTGTATGTCTTATTGTGTGCTAGTATTAGATACTCGACGGTAGCCTAATAAGATGATCCTTGTTAAAATAACCAATGATTGTGTTCCCCCTTAGTGTGCACCACCAAGAAAGATCTTCGGTATGAGGCGATCCAGGGTTACAGGCCTGGGTGTCATACATATCTACGTTCGCATACAGTGGGAGCAAGCCATGTTGCACATCGAATACACTAAGGTTGAGTTGGCGAGCCTAGCATGTATAGACATGGCCTCGGAACGCGGATGGTCGAAAGATCGAGCACGAGTCGCATGAATGATGTGACCGACGTTTAGCGTCCACCTTTGAACCCACATTGATGGTCGTGATGATCGGGGGAGATGTGGATGATAGGGGTCGTGTTATCACTAGGAACCCTCTTTGGGGATAGGTGTTTCTGAGTGGAGTTATTATTAACTCATTTAATTATAAACTTAGTCTAAATTCCTTTTGCAATTATAAATGTAGATGGCTCACCGTGAAGCTTACTTTGAGATTAAGGATTGGGTAAAGAGTGAGAAACTTAGACTTGATGGATCCAACTTCCCTAGTTGGCTTGTGCGCCTAGATGATCTCCTTAAATCATGTGGTAGACTACATACGCCGCACGATGGACTTGACTGAGCCAGACTACTATGAGACCCCACAAGAGCTGGCAGACCGCTACTATCGCCAAGAGATGTCCACTTACATTCAGATAATAATGCGTTACGGGATGGTGGATGAACTACATCCGCTCATGGGTGATCTCGACCCATATTCGATGGTGGATCAGCTGAGAGCAGAGTTCATAGGCCATGTGCGCATGTGGAAGCACGAGTTGCTTGGAGAGTTCCTTTCCATACAGATGGAGGAGCATACATGTCTGAAGAGTCACTTGGAGCGCATGTTTGATGCACACACGAGACTGGTTCACTTCGTGGATTACTGGATGGCTGATCCATTTGTGATAGACGTACTACTTCGGTCATTGCCTCCCAGCTACAAAGGACATGTCCGAAGTAGCATCATGAGTGGTGATACGGAAGCATTGGACTTCCATGAGTTCATATTACGTTTCTGGAACGTAAAGGTTGAACCAATCGCCGGAGAGGTCATCAACGACCAAGGTATATATTTGATATACAGTTTTATAAATGTTATAATCTTGCAAACACATTGCAGTGTTAAGTATATCTGATACTTGTTCTGTTTTGGTGAAGACAGGTCCTTCTGCATAGAGGTGCTTGCTGGAGAGGAGGTGAGGTTGCGTGTTGATGGCGAGCATGATGATGGTGGCCAACGACACTCTCCCTCGACATTTATCATTTAGTTTGTGCTTTAGGATGGTTTTTGTAATCGAGAGATTTGAACTTCTTTAGTGTGTCTCACACTTTGTGAGACGGTTATTCATATGAATTTGTAACAAACAGTTGTTCTACTTTTATGAATGATTTCTATTCGTGTTCATATCTTGTTTAATTACATGTAAATTATCCTTATTGTTTGAAACTAATTTTTAATACATGAACATTTGTAAAACATTAAAATGCCTTGTTTAAAATACCCAACTTAATGATATTTCATTAATGAATGAAACCATTGTTTAAATTCAAAGTTATGTGATAATATGTGAGAGTCATTTGATTTCTTTTCACATATAAATCATGCCTAAGTTCGGCAAAATAACTTGAACACCGTGTATTACTTGAATACAGAGTGTTTAATGAATTGTTAAAAGTATATACATATCCGATGTATTATGTTTTAACAAAGATGGTAATTATCATTAAATAATTGTTTAAATGTGTAAAGTAGTTTACCAAAGGAAACATGAATATGAAACTATTTGATTTGATCAAAGTATTTCATCAACAAAGGGTATAAATATGAAAGAGAATCTAATTACTACGATTTGATAAATAGTAATGAAATTCAACTTTATAAGAATGGCATGAAAGAAATTGTGGAATGCAAAATGTTTTGAAACGTCAAAATACAAAGCATCACAAAGTGATATTAGATATCAAAGGGGGTTGAATAGAAGGCACCAAATAAATCATTGTAGAGCATATGTAGAGACCATTAATTAGAAATAGTTAGCACTCAATTAGAATTATTAAACCATTTGAATTCGTGAAAGTTTTGGGGTTATTCGATATAACCAAAACAATAGTGAATAAGTCCTTGTAGTGTATTCATTGGAAACTTTGAATACGGAATCCATAGCTGAAACCAAAAGGAAAGCAAAACTTGTATTGCTTGGATTTTGGTGCATTCTTGAGAAAGCTCACCTCTAGTGATGTTTCTCAATTATGGAGCAAATGGAAAATGGTGTAAAACACGATGAGGATTCAAAACCCTGCATCAGAGTGTTGAGAAGCGCAACGGACAGCGTTCCTGAACGATTCTCTTCACAAAAGGAAAGAATTAATGATTTTGATCATTGTGTTCTTCCCTCCACTATTGTTTTTCACTACATAAAGTAGGACTCAAAATGTAAATCCATATCTTGTATGGAGACATTTGTCAATCATTTGTCATGATTTTTTGGGATATGACATACCTACGAACTACAAAGGAAATAATGGTAAACTAAATTATGAGAAATCCTAGAAGCAAAATTCCCTTGAGATTAGAAAGCAATTCATTGCTGAATCTCACAAGTAAAAGGGGTTACTTGGAATTTTCCCAAATGACTTCAAAGCCATAGTAAGAAAAGGGGGTGAATGACAAAAGCACAATTTTTCAAGTATTGGATGAATTCAAATGAATTTGATTCATGTGTGCTGGATGTCTAGTGGATTTAAAACTAGTAAAGTACTAGTATCTCATAGTAAATCTCCAAGTTTGATATTTGATCAAAGGTTTTTGAAGTTATTCAAAATAGTAAAGGAGATATGCAATTTGCATAAAATTGAGTGGGAGCTATGTAAGTCTTCCTAAAACAATATGTGATTGACATATTTTTAAGTGGGAGCAACATAAGACTCAAATTCAAATATGTAGGAACATAGTTTGAGTAAGAGTACTGACTCGTACCCAAATATGTTAGCAACATAGTTTGAGTGGGAGCTTATAGGAGTAATTCTTAAGTAAGTTAAGGATGAAAGTGCAAATACTTATAAATAATGATTTATAAGATGTAGAAGTTGATAATAATTGTATTATGATATTATGTAGTATTCCTTAAAGGATTCTGAAAGCTGTTTCAGAATAGAAGTTAATTGAGGAATCAGTCCTTAATAACTCAAATTAGGAATAGCATTAAGTTTAAACATCAATGGTTAAAAGAAAGAATAGGATGATCATCATCCACTATGTTAAGACATAGGTTCTGTCTTAGTAAACCATGATGATAACTTAGCATAATATGTAATCCAAATAAAGGACATTTGAAAGTGATTAAGTTTGAATCACAGAACGTTGAGCTAAATTTGTCCGCAATGTCTATTAGAACTGTGGACATATTTTCCAAATCCATAAAGGATGACATATCTTAAAGCATAAAGAGTTATGTTATAAAGGAATATGTTGGAAACTCCTCTAGATACCAACTAGAGTCAAGTAGGAAGCGAGGTGAACAAAACATCGAAAGTTGCACGGAGTGCACTAGTGTTTCGATGAATACATTTATAATAATAGATAAGGGTACCATCTAAAGTGTTGTATAATGTTATGGCGGGGCTAATTCGCTTTTAACGTAGAATGATGTGTCCCAGGGCACAGTGCCCATGAGAAAGCCCTCGAGGTTGACCTAACATCACTGTAGGCTCCTGGAATCAGGCCTCGTTCTGTTGCCATAGCGACGATGCATTCACATAGATGCTATCATGAGATGATAGAATATTAATGTCAATCAAAGAGACATTAGTAAGTTGCAAAGGATCTGGGACTGTAAAGTACAGAACCAAGACTCAACCTCTTCCATGAGCAAGCATGTTCTAGGTACCGGTTATATGGTACCAATAATTAAGAACAAATGCAGCTAGTGTATTTGTACTCTAGTGCAAGTGGGAGACTGTTGGAAATATGCCCTAGAGACAAATAGTAGTAAGGACTATTATCATATTTCATATAGTTTATGATTAAGTTTTATATCATGCTATAACTGTATTGAGTGGAAACATCAATATACGTGTGATATACAAACAACCAGGGGTTCCCAGTGAAACTCTAGTCATTGCTTCATTGGTCAACAGATGTTCATGTTTCCTGATCATGTGGCATTTATGCCAGTTGGAAATGAGGTCATCTCATTCTGAAAATTAGATGATGAACCAATACCCAACCTAAACATCGTGATTCAATCATGTCTCGAATTTCAAGTTACGATGATTAGAAAAGGATCCTCGTAGACTATTCCTTAGACCGTGAGGCTATATAAATCACTGTCTCCCGAGAATACTTAGATAGCATCAAACGCCATCTGGTAATACGGTGGTTATAAAGGTGTGTTCAGGTATTCATAGGAAACCGTAGAGGCAATATATGTTAAGGGCGGGATTTGTCCGTCCATGTGTCGGGAAGATACTCAAGGGCCCACTCAGAGAGGCTATATCCAATAGCTGCGCAGCGTGTGATTAGATCACGGGGATATCACTTGTCGGAACGAGTCAAATAGCATTGTTCAGTAACGAGATTGAACACGACATGGTGATGTCATTGATTGAATCTCGGGCAATGCAAGTATTGAATGACAAAGGGAAATAAGACACGACTGTCACCGGTTCAAACAACAAAAGATCTGCGTGGAATGCACAGGGGTCACATGGCCATCCAGGTCCCTTTGTTGATCATTGGTGCGGGAGTGTCCTGACCATGTCTGGAGTGTTCCCGAACCGTGGGGTATCACGCTTAAGGGCTTCATGATGCTTAGATAGTATTTATAGGATAGGTAGAATCGCCGAAGAAAAGAAGGGAGAAAACCGGAAAGGTTTCGGTAAGTCCGGAGGATGTCTGGAGTAGAGGTGGAAGGTGTTCCATGGCCACGGAGATTAGATAATATGTGAATGAATGTTAAATATTGATTTAATCATTTATTCATAATTATTTAAATAAAGAGAAAATCAATTAAAAGGTCAAAGGCTTAATGGGCCAATTCCCGGAGGGGAGAGGGCCCATTAGGGAAAAGGAGAAAGGGGAGAAGGGGCAAAGGGGAGGCCGGTTGGGCCTAGCCCACCCCCTTGCGGAGCCCACTAGGTGGCCGGTGGCCACCTCCTCCCCCTCCTCTCCTTTAGTCCCACCTCGGGACTTGAGGGGAGGTAGTACCTCCCCTCCCCCTATATATAGTGGGGTATTTGGCCTACAAAATACACCCAATAATCAATAAAGGTCTCCCCACTTTTGGGAGGACCTCTAATTGATATTTTATCTCTCCCCTTCTCTCTCTCTCGTGACCGTGGTCCCAAGTCTGGACTGCAGGAGCGAGAGACATCTTCACCGCGGAGCACCGTCATGCTGCGGGATTCGGATCCGGGAGCTCTACTTCCGCAACTGCTGCTGGATCGGGGAAGCGGGAGTCATCGTCAGGCACCGGACGTGTGTAACTCCCCGGAGGTGTCACACTTGAGGCACTCAAGTCGTTGGAGCCAGAAGGAGCGGAAGGACTTCATCACGACCTTGAGGTTGGCTTCGGCTCGTCGACATCAACCGCGCTCTCCTGAGCATTGACAATGCTTTTCGGTCTTCAAGGGTAAGTTCACGAAAAGCCCCTCCCGTTACTGTAGTACTAATAGATAGGTCCTGGCATCTTCAGGGGTTCAGGGGCGTAGAGTAAAATTTATTATTTTTATGCGCGGAACCCCTACATGTAAAGCTCGTTGTTGATGATGGTGTATGCACTTTCCCTGCGCTTCACTTGTCATGCCACCACCTCTTCAACCGGTAGCTCTCCTTTGGCCAGAAAGTCCATGAACGGCTTGCCCCATGATGGTGTCTCCCGGATGGAGAGGAAGGTTTGCATGATCAGCTTGACTTCCTCGCTCCCGGCCGGCTCGGTCTCGTCAGGCGGCTGTCGGGTGGGAGACCAGAGCCGGCAGTCCTCGGGCTGCTGGAGTTGGCTGAGGGTGTCGTGACCTGCGGCCTGGTGGTCCCTGGGATGGAGGCGGCAACTCCTGGGTGTGGCGTGGCAGTCCCGGAGATGGTGGCGGTAGTCCCCGGGTGTGGCATGGCAGTCCCCGGGTGCAACGTGGCAGTCCCCGGGTCCGCGTCCAGCATGATGGAGTCGGATTCCGGTGATGGTGTTATGGAGGGCTTGCGCAAGTGTTCGAGGGCGACTCTAGGTGGACTTGCCGCTCTTGTTGACCCTACGCGGGCGAGCGCGTCCGTGACTTCATTGTTCGCCCGAGGTACGTGGTGAAACTCGCATCCTTCGAAACAGGCGCATAGCTATTGTATGAAGAAAGGGTATAGTGCCATATTTGCATCCTTGGCGTCCCAATCGTCTGATACTTGCTACACCACCAGGTCGGAGTCGCCGAAGCAGAGGATGCGCCTGATGCCGATCTCTTTTGCCATCTTAAGGTCGTGGACGAGAGCTTCGTACTCGGTGATGTTGTTGGATGCGCGGAAGTGGATCTGCAGCACATACTCCAGTCGGTCTCCTTTTGGAAAGGTGATGACGACCCTGGCTCCGATTCCACCGTACATATTGGAGCTATCAAAGTGTAGCTTCTAGTGCGTGGAGTCCGGACATGGAGGCAGGTACTGCGTCTCTGCCCAATTCAACGAGGAAGTCCACCAGGGCCTAAGACTTGATCGCCGTTCTTGGCTCGTACCAGATGCAGTTTGCGGCGGGCTCTATTGCCCACTTCGCCACTCGGCTTGTGGAGTCCTTGTTGCTAATGATCTCCGCCAGGGGGGCTAGCACCACTACCCGGATGGAATGATCTTGGAAGTAGTGCTTTAACTTCTTCGCGACCATGTACACGCCATACACCAGCTTCTGATAGTGAGGGTAGTTCTACTTTGACAACGAGAGTACCGCACTCAAGTAGTACACCGGGCGTTGAACCGGCTGAGCCTTTCCTTATTTTGGTCTCTCTACCACCAGTACGACGCTGATGACCCGGTTGGTAGCCGCAATGTACATCAACATTGGCTGCTTTGTGGCTGGGGCCGCCAGTATCGGTGGAGAGGACAACATGCGCTTGAGGTCGCGGAAGGCCTCGTCCGCCTGCGCCATCCAGACGAACTTGTCCATTTTCTTCATGAGCTGGTACAGAGGGAGTGCCTTCTCGCCTAACCGGCTGACGAACCGGCTGAGGGAGGCCAGGCATCTGGTGAACTTTTGCACGTCTCACAGGTTCTATGGTAGCTGCATGCGCTTGATTACGCCGATTTTCTCCGGGTTGGCATCGATCCCATGTTCTGAGACGAGGCAACTAAGGAGCTGCCTGGCTGGAACGCCAAACACGCACTTCTTCGGGTTCAGCTTCATTTGGAACCGGCGAAGGTTGGCAAATGTCTCCTTCAGGTCTTCGAGGAGTGTTTACTTCTCCTTTGTCTTGGCCACCACATCATCGACATAGGCGTGCACGTCTCTGCCGATTTGTGATTGTAGGCACTTTTGCATGCAGCGTTGATATGTGGCACCTACATTTTTGAGTCCAAATGGCATGGTGGTGTAGCAGTAGGCCCCGTATGGGGTGATGAATGCTGTCTTTATTTGATCAGCGAGGTTCAGCTGGATCTAGTGGTAGCCGGAGTACGCATATAGAAACGACAACAGTTCGCAGCCGGCCGTGGAGTCGATCACTTAGTTTATCCTTGGCAGGGTGAACAGATCTTTGGGGCATGCTTTGTTGAGGCTGGTGTAGTCAAGACACATGCGCCAAGTCTTGTTCTTTTCCAGCACTAGTATTGGGTTTACCAGCCATTCTGGGTGGAAAACCTCCATGATGAATCCAGCTGCGAGCAGCTAGGTGATCTCTTCATTGATGGTTCTTCTTTTTTCTTCCGCAAAGCGGCGTAGTGACTTCTTGATCGACTTTGCATCTGGCCTGACATGTAAAGAGTGCTCGGCGAGCTCCCTCAGAACACCAGGCATGTACTTGGGGGACCATGCGAAGATATCCCGATTCTCACGGAGGAAGTCGATGAGAACGCTTTCCTATTTGTTGTCAAGGACCTCTCCGACTAGGACAAACTTGTCCGGCTCGACCTCGATCAGCTGGATCTTCTTGGTGCCCTTTGATGGCTTGAATTGCGCCTCTCCAGCTGGCTTTAGCTCGCCAGCCGGCATGTCCGCTTGCAGGGCCGCCATGTTCTGCATGATGACGCGTTTCTCCATCACGATGATCATGGCCTCGGTGATCTTGGAGCCGTCTGTGGTGCATTCCACCGACCGTCTGTAGTCACCCGCGATGGTGATTACTCCCTTTGGCCCCGGGAGCTTCATCTTGAGGTACGCGTAGTGTGACACCACCATGAACTTGGTAAGCGCGGGGCGTCCCAGGATGCGTGGTAAGCCATGTAGAGGTTAACCACCTCGAACCAGATAGGCTCATGGCGTAAGTTATCCTCCATGTCGAAGATGACGTCCAGTCGGATCCTGCTAATGGGCGAATGTGATGGACCCGGAACAGTTTCATGGAAGGAGGTGCTGGATAGCTCCAGTTGGGACTCACTGATGCCAAGCCGGTCGAGGGATCTACGGTATCGGAGGTTGATGTTGCTTCCTCCGTCCACCAAGACACGGTAGAACCTGCACGAGTGTTTCTTAGAGATGATGATTGGGTCCAGGACCATGGCGTATGTGCCTGGATGCGGCAGTACGTCCGGCTGGTCCTCTCAGCTCCACTTGACCTCTTGCTCTGACCAGTTCAGGAACTGGGGAACGGGAGGGACAATTGCGTTCACCTCCACCTCGCGGTGCCTTTTGATGTGCTTGATTTCTGGCTCGGTGGTGAAGATGTGGTAGTTCCCTACCCGACGGGGATAGTCTCCGCCATCTTCATCTTGGCGGTTTTGGCGCTCACGGTTGTCTTGCTGCCCACCGGCTGGCGGAGGAGGGGGTGGCAGTGGCAGACCTCAAACTTCGGACATCTTCTTTGTCCAGGTGCACTGACAGGTTGTATGTGTAGCCGGCTTGTTACCACCGCTATGGAACTTGCATGGGCCATCAAGCATTGACTCGATGGTGTACTTGGGCCGAGGTGGCCGGTCGTCAGGCTTCTGTCTCCGGCTACCGCCTGCAGCTGGGTCCTCCTGGACGGTTGCCACCTTCCTGGAACCATATTGGTTATCCGGCTGGTCGTCCTTCCTCTTGCTGTGGCGGTTGTCATGCCTCCTGGAGTTGTGGTTGTTCCCCTCCGGCTGGCGCCGGTCCACGGTGACCTCCATGATAATCTGTCCCTGGTCGTCTAGCCGGATGGATCTTTTCATCGCCGCCTCCACGGTGGCTTACTTGTCCATGATCTCCATGGTCTTGGCCATGGTAGTGGGTTCCACCCGGCAAAGATTATGCTTGAGCATGGTTCCGTCCCTACAACCGTTGATGAAGAAGTCGACTACTTGGTGCTCACGCACCCCCTCGTAGGAGTAGTGCATGCTTGTCCACCGAGTGATGTAGGAGCGGTCGGTTTCGTCCTTGCCCTGGACGCAGAGGGTGAGTTCGCTAGGGCGACCTAGGCGTTTGTACGTGCTGGTGAAGTTGCAGACGAATGCCTGCTCGAAATCGATCCAAGCGTTCATGCTGTTGTCGGTAAGATTATTGAGCCATGTTCTGGCTGAATCAAGGAGCATGAGTTGGATGTAGCGCACAGCCACTCGGCGATTGCCGTTCGCAATGCCCACCGCGGTGGTGTAATCCACCAACCAATCTTCCGGCTTGACAGTGTCGTTGTACTTTGGCGTGTCCCTTGGGAGTGAAAATCCCTTTGGAAACGGCTCATTCCGGATGCGTGGTCCGAAACATCTGGGGCCAACCGGACTTTCCTCCTCCAATGCATGTGACTGAACTAGTAGGTTGATGCGTACGCGCGCATCTCGTGGTTCCTCCGGCTCGACCGGGCCAAGACGACCTGAAAGGCGAGACTTGGGCGGCGCGTTGGTTCTTCCGGCTTCGTCAGCCGGATCATGGTTTCTGCTGGTGGCTCCGCGTGGGTTTTGTCCACGGCTGGCCGACCCGCCACATGGACGGTTGTCCTGCCTTGTAGTGTTTGGAGAGGAGGCCTTGCTCCCGCCTGCAGCCGGATCGCCCACCCGGCGAGGTTGCTGGTTCTTGTTGTTGCCGCCGAGGCTTGCACCCGCCTCGGCCTGTTGCCTGTTGGCTATTGCCACAAGGAGCTAGACGCGTGCCTGTTGGTGGTGTAGCTCATCGACCTCTAGGTGGCTAAGCTTGCGACGGAGGCTTCCGCGACCCTCATGTTCTTGGCTGGGGTGTTGTAAATCGGTTGAGTCGCAGCCACACTCGAGTCAGCGGCATAGTCCAGCTCCGAGCCTAAGTTACAGCCTTGCGGCAGCGCCTGCCGGTTTGCATCGGGTAAGCGGGAGAAGCCGTGTGCGGTGTTGTACTCGCGCATGGTGGCGTCCAGGCGTCGTTGGCGGGCGGCAACCTTGCTGGCTTCCTCTAGGAGGTTCTGGCGCGTGGTCTCCTACACGACTGTTGTGGCTGCTAGACCGAGCTCAGTGGCGATGGGGATGCAGAGGTTCTGGATGGAATCCACCAAGGGGTTCGTGCCTTGCTCGCGCGGAGCGGCGTCTTTGGCGCCTACGTCACGCTCGAGAGGTGGGTGGCGTCCATCGCCTGCGCCGGTCATCATGACCTCAACGCTACCGCTTGCGAGGAGCGGGGCGGAGAAGCCTAGAGGCGCGCCAGATATGGTGATGACCTTGCGAGGGAACTCCTCGGTGATGGTGGCAACATAGACGCGATGCTCGCCGAAGTGCATGACGGAGCCGTCACTTGGGAAAGTTTCCCCATTGAAGGAGCATGCATTGTTGAGGACGCAGTCGAACGAGCCGAAGTGAGGACGAGGCCAGAGGCGACTCGCTCACCGGCGACAAGCGGAAGTCCCGTGCGAAAGATGACCCGAGCCGAAGCGTTGTGCCCCACGGTGGGCGCCAACTGCCGTGGTGTGTAACACGGCAGTGCCCTCGGGGATGGCATGAGAAGGGACAATCAGGATGCTCTCGGTGACTACTCGCAACAGGTTCGGCACAGATACTGTAGACACAACAATGTACCCAGGTTTGGAGCCCTCTTGTCGAGGTAACACTCCTACTCCTGCAAGGATCTATTATATGGGGAGCAAATGCTCAGTACAAGTGCTCCTTGAGCTGTTTCCTTAGCCACTATCGAGAGCTAGAGGAAGATGAACTACTTGACTTGATGATTCTAGCTAACTTGTAACTCATAATGCCTTCACCTAGAATCCTAGCACTACCCCTCCTTATATACTGGTAGAAGGGTAGTTACAATGTGGGTTCTAGGGTTTATTGTTTTAGGCTTTGGGTTTACAAAGCGGGCTAGCTGACCGGGTCCAGCCGGTGGTCCAGGATCCAGTCAAGCTCCAGTACAGGTGGGGACAGCGCCACAGCATCCCGGCGCCCTACTTTGGGCGTCACCCGGTGCTTTAACCATCATATTGGTGCTTTATCCGTCAGCTGGAGCTTTATCCGTCAGCTGGAGCTTTACTCGTCATGTCTTAGCCTTAGCGCTTTGGTCCCTTCATTTAGTAGTGTCGGCAGGTCGGCATGCCAGCCTGTCCGGTCAAGGGTGCCCTCAGCAAGGAGCATCGCCCCTCCCGTACCTTTGGCCAACGGATCCGAGGCGGCCGGGTAGAGGTGGCCACCCAGCCGGCTATCCTGGCCCTCGGCTAGACGGGACAACCTGGGAATCTTGATGCGGACCGGGTGAAGCGTATCACCCGACTAGGGTTCTTTGTCTTGTGGCCATTCGGCTAGCTTTCCCTGGAGCCGGCCAGTTGATCCTAGCTTGGCCTACCCGGCGGTCATCCCCCCGACACCCTTCATCATCAACTGTTGCATCTCCGCTACCACCATTACTCCCATATCTTTCATCTATTAGATCTGTTTGTAATTCCAGATCCAACGGTGGTTTGCATTAGATCTACCTTCGTACTTTTATCCATTCATTTGATTATGATGATGTTGTTGATTACTTCCATGAGTGAGTAGTTCCTTTGTTCTTAGGGAGATGGAGAAATCCTAGCACCATTATGAACTTGTAATAAAGATGATCTATTCGTGTGTCCATATGACTTGCTTGCCTATGATATAATTATGATTTTTGTTTGATATCTCTCTTTATGATTTCGGGACTAAAGCAAGGAAGAAATCCTTTGGACGTGTCTTGGAAGTGTACCTGGAATGCCCCATGACAGATTGGCATCGGCTCGTAACCTACATGGTCAAAGGAGGATTAAAGGGGGGCTCCCTAAGCTAATTACGATATCCATGGGGAAACCCTTAATGGCGGTGGTTTGTATGGGTGACTGCTCTCAGACATCACAGTGGTTATTTAGAGGTGACCTCACTCTTGGCTCAATAAAGTGGCTTCCTACAAGCCTTGTAGTGACCATCTTATTATGGAGCTCTCTCCACACATATCATGACACAAGGAGTATGTTATCTTGATTACATATAACAATAATACTATGCTAGTGGTGTATCCTACATCCTCGAGAATGTTTTAGCCCTATTGAGTTCCACCACCCTTTCATACAATATTGTTACTTGTTTTAATTACTTTTCTGCAAACAACCATAAACAATTCAAACACCCTTTACTTGAGATCAAAGACAACTTATAAGTATTCTTTGGTAGAGAGTAACGAGGGGCATAAAGACCTTTACCAATAGCTCTCTGTGGGTTCGATATCTTTACTTCGAAACTAACTACAATTGGTCTCTGCACTTGTAGTCATCAAGATATTTTCTGGTGCCATTGCCGGGGAGCTAAGCGCTTTTGGTCTTTGTTCTTATTTACTTATTTTACTCATTATTTTACTAAAAGTTGTTTACTAGTTTCAGGTGAGCACCATGACTTCACTCAGTTTGATTAATCGGCTCGATGCTAATAAATGCCTTGGGAAGTTCAATAGAGGACTCATTAAAGAATTTCCGAGTGGGAGCGAACCAGAATACAAGGTCAACCCTTGTTTTATCGCTATTATTAAAGACAAAAAAATTGCAGGAGATGATCCCGATGAGGATCCTTACAATCATTTAATGCATTTTACCGAGCTATGTTGGACTCTTAATTTGAGAGGCTATTCTGATGATGAATTGAAACTTAAACTGTTTAGCCAATCTCTAACCAACACTGCTTTGGCTTGGTATAGAATTTGCCCTGTAGAGAAAATTGATACTTGAGAAAAACTTAAAGGAGAATTTGTGTCTCGATTCTTTCCCAAGGTAAAAATTGCTAAAGTAAGAAGGACCACTACAAACTTCAAGAACCGCCCAGGTGAAGGTCTAGTAAGAGCCTACAAAAGGTACAAGTCTCTACTTCATAAATGTCCCCATCATGATTTACCTGAATGGTACGTTTTGCATATTTTCTATGGAGGACTTAATCAAGAAATTAAACATGAGCTTGACACGAATTCAGGAGGTTCTTTCATGGAGTTAACTATAATTAAATCTTGGGAACTTTTAGAACAAATTTGCCGTAATAGAGAAACATGGGGATTTGATTTAGGAGGCGAAGGAGGTATAGAAATTGAATATGATTGTCTGAATGCTTGTAAAGACTCAGGTAAGGTAAAAGAAACTGCTAATGAACTGCAACTTGATGATCATATTATCTTGCAAATCCTTCAGTCTTTTACATAACATATTGAAGCTCCAAAGAAAGACTGGCTTCATTATACTCCGCCACCTGAGCCAGTTGTAGAAGAAGATCCAATAATCATGGCCCCTGTCGAGCCATTAAGGGAGGTACCCCCATATGTTGAACCCTTTCCTTTTCTAAGGACAGTGAGAAAACATATGATGGCTCAGCAACTAGAGGATCAAAGCAAAGAGGAAGAATTATTTCTCAAGGAGCTAGAAGAGGAAACACAAATAAGGAAAACTGAAGAAGAGCATGTACAAGATGCAGAGGCATCAATAAAGGAATATATTTTAACCATGTTTGCACATTGCAACGTGATTGAGCTAGATACCAAAGCTTCGCAATTTGTTGAAGGAAAGGTAAAAGCTAAAGAAGTGGGTAAGCCTATCCTCCCGTGCACTTTTGGAGGAACTTCCTAGTATGGCCTTTGTGATATTGGTACAGATGTTAACATTATCCCTTTTAATTTTTATTTAAAAATTCAAAATGAATTAGCTCCAGCTGAATTGGAAGATACGGGTATGACTATAATGCTTGTAGATAAAACTCTCAGAGTCCCTATGGGAATAATTAGGAATGTACCAATCTGCATTGGACCTTACAAATATCCCATTGATTTTGTGCTTATTGATATGCCCACTGACGTTTATTGTCCCATCATTTTTGGAAGATATAGACTACAAGAAGCAAATTGTGTCTCTCAAGTTTGGTGAAGAGAAAATGGATTTTCATTTCTCTAAATTTGACCATAAGCCGGCTATTGAAGAATTAGATGATGATAAGTACGAACGTGAGGAAGAAGGTAATATCGTAAATTCAGCTTCAATAGTCATCGAGACTCCTAATGATGATCTAGCAAGAAGTTTAGTCAATAATAATAATATTCTTCAAGACATAAAAAAGCTAAAATAGATGACAATCTCGACTCCACACTTGAGGTGGACATCGAGATTAATCAAAAATATGAAGAACCCATAAGGAAAGGAGATGAGGCTCTTCCTCCTCCGGCTCTTAAAACTCTACCAAAGGAATTAAAATATAGGTTTCTTGATGAGACAAATAAATTTCTCGTTATTATAAGTGCTAACCTCACAGAGAAAGAGGAGGAAACTTGATGAAGTTTCTCCGCATGCATTGTAATGATCTTAGGTATTCGATGAGTGACTTGAAGGGGAATAGTCCCTCGATAGCCGCCCATAGAATATTCATGGAAGAAGGATCTTAGCCGGTCACGAACTTTCAGCGACGTCTTAAACCTCACATGAAAGAGGAGGTAAGAAAATAAATAATACGTTTGTTGGATGCGAGTGTCATATTTCATGTGGAGGAGAGTGAATGGGTAAGTCGTGTTCATTGTGTTCCAAAGAAAGGTGGGTTTACGGTTGTAGAAAATGAACATAATTAAATGGTACCTACTAAAACTGTTGTTGGACACAAGATGTACATTGACTATAGGAAACTAAATAAGGAAACTCAGAAAGACCATTACCCTTTACCATTTATAGATCAAACTTTAGAAACGATTGCTATGCATTCTCATTTTTGTTACTTAGACGGCTATTCCGGTTTTTCCCAAATTGTTGTACACCCTGATGATCAACTTAAAATACTTTTGTTTGTCCTTATGGCCTTTATGTTTATCGTTGTATGCCTTTTGGTCTTTGCAATGCTCCTGCCACTTTTCAAAGATGCATGACTGCCATTTTTGCCGATTATGTTGAAAGTATCATGGAAGTATTCATGGACGATTTCTCTTTTTATGGAACTTCCTTTAATCATTGTCTCCATAATCTTCATAAAGTTTTGCAAAGATGTGAAGACACTAACTTGGTATTGAACTAGGAGAAATGTCATTTTATGGTTCAAGAAGGCATAGTACTCGGTCACAAAGTCTTAGGTAAGGGCATAGAAGTCGATAAGGCAAAGATTGAAGCAATAGAAAGGTTACCCCCTCCTCGAGACATAAAAGGTATAAGAAGCTTCTTAGGTCATGTAGGATTTTATAGAAGATTCGTTAAGAATTTTTCAAAAAATGCTAGACCATTAACTAACCTTCTTCAAAAGGATGTTTGTTTTAATTTTGATGAAAAGTATCTTACTTCTTTCAACATATTAAACCAAGCCCTTGTTTAAGCTCCCATTATAAAACCACCTAATTGGAAGAAACTCTTTGAGCTGTTTTGCGAAGCTAGTCATGAAGTTGTAGGAGCAATTGTTTGTCAATATGATGGTGATAACCTTAATAGGGTTATTTATTCGTTTGCCACTTGAGGTGTATATGTACTCAGTTTTTCCACTAGAGCCAAATCGTCCTCAATTTTACCACTGCTTCGGGTGCCCGAACTCGTTCCGTTGATGTTACCGTTTCTGCCAGGTCAACGTTCTTGACTCAGCCGTTGCCGCCCGTGGGACTGCGCGCGTGGGGCCGGGCAGAGACACGTTTCAAAAATACGACAGTTGCTGCCTGTGGGACCGCGTAGAGAACCGTTGGCCGCGTGTGTTAAAACCGGCGGAACGTGTCGGCGGAGATCGCAGCGTTGAGCAGGAATTGGAGGCAGGGGATGGGGTTGGAGGTGGGAGACAGGGTAGGAGCTCACAGCGGTGAGCAGGAATCGATCTCCATGTCTTCCTCAAGCCGCGCCACCTCGCGGATCGAGAATTCGGTGCGTGTGGAGATGCCAATCTTCCTCTGTCTGCAGTGCCGGACAGGCATTGATCGAAGGCTTTCGTGCACATCTAAGAACATCAATCGCATGTTCTACGTGTGCAACACGAATGGGGTAAGAGAATTAAGTGCATTTTTGCAATCTTGTGATCGAGATCCTTGAGAAATACGGGGGTTAATCTGTTTAGCGTGCTTGCAGATGAAATGCTTCTTCCTTTGGGTCGATGTTCTGGCACAGAAGCTGATGAATGAGCTCATCGAAGAGCATGAAGAATGGTTGCCAATCCTGCCACGGACGATAGAGACCGTAGCGCGAGCTCTAGCAGAGGAGACAAAGGGTGGAGCACTCATTAATAGGGAGGTAGTTACTAAGCTAATTAGGATGAACCATAAGATTAGGGAGCTCGAAGAGAAATCACTTATTTGCAATTACATTTGGGCATTTGTAGGTGGTATGGTAATTGCACTAGGTGTAATGTTGAAATTGTATGAAAAGGCATGAAATTGGGAGGTATTTATAAGCTTGAAATAGTATGAAAAATGCTTGAAATGAGAAATGGCTTGTTATCATTTGTAAGGGAAAAGAAATGGAAAAAACTTCCTATAAAAAAGTATCCCAGAGCCGAGAGGCTAGTGTCACCTTGACTAATGGTCCAACTCCATCGAATTAGGCCCATTCGGAGTGGGAAAATGAGAAGGGTTGGGAAATAAACAAAAAAGGTGGGGTGCGGCTAGGATTCGAACACACGACCGCGTGGTTTGGTAGTGTGAAGGGTTGTGCTGGTAACTAGTGGGACAGATAAAAAGATGCTGAGAAGCAAAGGGAAGAATGCTACATATAGATCATGCTTGGGTTTAGGGTTTAAAAACACATGTCGTGTTTGTGATTTTCACGAGCATGTTGTATTTTTATACATAGATAAATGATTTTTGGCCACTTTTCAACACACATGAAGATCATTTGGGCACAAATATTTTTCAACACACAACTTATTTATCTTTGGGCACTTTAACATACCATTCATTTGAATAACTTGATGATGAGACTAGCTTAGTAATAAAGGTAGTGTTTATTTGTAGACTAGCTTGGTAATAAAGGTAGTGTTTATTTGTAGACTAACTTGGTAATAAACATCCTAACACGTCCACTACTTGTTAGTTGTTACCCAATTTATAGACTAGTTTGGTAGCCATGTGATAATTTTCAACACATAGTGATGAAATAAATAAGATGCAAATGGTCAAAAGATAAATAAGATGCAAATGCGACCACCATTACATAGATAAGTCCACGGACACGATACGACACACGGCATAGAAAAACACAATAAACATGATGAAACTAAAAACTCGAGGGTAGCTTCACGAACATCTTCATCTTGCACCTTGGCCACCTTCACCACCGCCGTCTTCAACTTCACTCATCCTCCTCGTAGGGGAGGCAGTGCATCTGGTTTGGGGTCGGGAAGATGCAGTCAATATTGGTGAAGATGTTGTATGTCGTGAAGAAGATTGAATCACAACCACACCAAAAGACTTGGCCGAGCAGCGCGTACACGTCGAACGGGTTGGTGAAGGTGACCGTGAGAAACTTGAGGGCGGCGCCGTCATAAACGTCGTTGAGGTGATACATCACCGGTGAGCCCCGTGGGAGGTGGGCAAAGCCAGCGGTGAGGAAGCCGCGGGCGAGCTCGATGGGGCCCCTCCACCGTGACTGCGCCCACACATGGAGCATGCTCTCCACGAGGACACCCGCCGGGTAGCGCAGCTCCGACACGGTAGGTGGCTGGCGAAAGGTAGGTCCGTTGTACTGCATCTTCGGTGGTGCTTGGGGCGAGAGGATGGAGGGCTTGCTCGGTGTTTGGAGTGGAGATTTCTGCTCTGGCTTGGGTGGTGTGAGGGAGAGGAAAATGGTTGTATAAATAGGCTAGAAATGGTGGGTTAGAGTTAGGCAATTAAACGATGGGCATATAAACGCGTGTGTACCCGTGTGTCTGAATCGAGGAGGCGGCGGCACGTGGAACTGAATCGAGCAGGCGGCAGTGCATGGAACTGAATCGAGCAGGCGGCGACACGTGAATCTGAATTGAGGAGGTGGCTGAGTCACTACGGCGAGGCACGCATGCATGTGGATGGTGCATCTGAATTGACTTAATGGCTCTGGTGCGATGAATCGCTGCGGTGAGGCGTGCATGCATGGCGACATCCTCGCTTCCCGCGCATGCATAGCCATGTCGTCGCTTCCCACACATGCTTGGAAAGGCTGAGACCTAGCGTGCCCGCGCATTGCACAACGAACACGAGCACAAACCGCGACACGACCCAACGGTCCATCTAGCATGCCCGCTCGGAACGCCCGTCTGTGTTGAGAAAAAATGCATCCAGCCAATCAGATAACAGGATGAGCTTCTCGCGGATCGCCCAAGCTTGCCCACAGATTCCTTCTAGAAGGATGGTCGGACGGCTGCAGTTCAGCCTGAGGGTTACATCAACGGTCATTGTTTAGTGCTAGGGTTAGATCGTTCAGGGTTTGGAAGCGAGTTTGACTAGGGTTTGACCAAATACTCAAATGAGTTTGAAATAGTTTTAAGTTTCAAAAACCACACCAAAGCTTCATTTTGGAGTGACTAAGAAGGATCCGGGCTTAGTTTTTCATTTTCTTTTGAAAAACTTGTTTAAATGTTGGTCAAAGTTAGGTTTGACCAAATACTCAAATGAGCATAAAAAATGAAAAAAAATGAAAAACCTACGCACATAGTCTTCTTATGTCATATACTAAGGATTCAAGTCGATAAACAAGGTCTACATAGTTTCAAACAGAAGGTTCATGTACAATATGCGATATCTCGAACTCTGTTGTATGAAGTCAAGGGTGAAGAGAAGGGGTTTAGGTTTGGATCATGAAAAGTTTTAAAAACCACACCAAAGCTTCATTTTGGAGTGACTAAGAAGGATCCAGGCTTAGTTTTTCATTTTCTTTTGAAAAACTTGTTTAAATGTTGGTCAAAGTTAGGTTAGTCCAAATACTCAAATGAGCATACAAATTTCAAAGAAAATCAAAAAAAATGAAAAACCTGTGCACATAGTCTTCTTATGTCATATACTAAGGATTCAAGTCGATAAACAAGGTCTACATAGTTTCAAACAGAAGGTTCATGTACAATATGCGATATCTCGAACTCTGTTGTACGAAGTCAAGGGTGAACAGAGGGGGTGGTTTAGGTTTGGATCGTGAAAAGTTTCAAAAACCACACCAAAGCTTCATTTTGGAGTGACTAAGAAGGATCCAGGTTTAGTTTTTCATTTTCTTTTGAAAAACTTGTTTAAATGTTGGCCGAAGTTAGGTTTGACCAAATACTCAAATGAGCATAAAACATTCAAAAAAAATCAAAAAAATGAATACATGTGCACATAAAATTCTTATGTCATATACTAAGGATTCAAGTCGATAAACAAGGTCTACATAGTTTCAAACACAAAGTTCATGTACAATATGCAATATGTCGAACTCTGTTGTACGAAGTCAAGGGTGAAGAGAGGGGGTTTAGGTTTGGATCATGAAAAAGTTTCAAAAACCACACCAAAGCCTCATTTTGGAGTAACTAAGAAGGATCCAGGCTTAGTTTTTCATTTTCTTTTGAAAAACTTGTTTAAATGTTGGTCAAAGTTAGGTTAGACCAAATAGTCAAATTAGCATAAAAAATTCAAAAAAAATCAAAAAAAGGAAAAACATGCTCACATAGTCTTCTTATGTCATATACTAAGGGTTCAAGTAGATAAAAAAGGTCTACATAGTTTCAAACAAAAGGTTCATGTACAATATGCGATATCTTGAACTCTGTTCTACGAAGTCAAGGGTGAAGAGAAGGGGTTTAGGTTTGGAACAGTTTTAAGTTTCAAAAACCACACCAAAGCTTCATTTTGGAGTGACTAAGAAGGATTCAGGCTTAGTTTTTCATTTTCTTTTGAAAAACTTGTTTAAATGTTGGTCAAAGTTAGGTTTGACCAAATAGTCAAATGAGCTTAAAAATTCAAAAAAATGAAAAACCTTGGTCATATAAACAAAGTTAGGTTTGACCAAATAGTCTTCTTATGTCATATAAACAAAGTCTACATACTTGGAAACAGAAATACAACAACATTGGTCCAAATAAGCATTGCAACATCCAAATAACATAGGTCCAACATTATTCAACACAAATACAACAACATTCATAATGTTTCAAACGTTATACTTGGTTCTTGCCACCACGTTGCTCCTTGTGTTTATTGCCACCACTTTGCTCCTTGTGATCATTGTGCTTATTGTCGCCACTTTCCTCCTTGTGCTCTTCTCTTCTACTCTTCTCCTCTTTGTTGGAGGTACCTCAAGTACCTCAGAGCTCACTTCCACCACTTTGTTCGAACCTACCACAAAGCTGTACAACCCAAACATAAAGGGTTGTGAGATCATGTCAAGTGATAAATGTAGAATTGGAAAGATTTACATACCAAGCAGAACTCATAACCATAGAAGATTGGTCACCATCATTTGGAGCCTCAGTTGGAACATTATTTTGCTCATCATTTTGATAATCATTTGGAGCCTCAATTTGATCATCATTTTGATAATCATTTGGAGCCTCAATTTGATCATCATTTGGAGCCTCAATTTGATCATCAGTTTGATCATCATCGGAAGCCTCATTTTGATCATCATTTGGAGCCTCATTTTGATCATCGTTTGTAACCGGCTGCTGACCATCGTTTTCATCATTGAAACACTCTCCAAATGTTGGATCTACTGTGTTATCACAATACTTTGTGAAATGACCAGACCCACCACACCTTGTGCACTTACGCTTCCTTGCTCCAAGTCCAGCTCCTTCGCTGTGAGGTCTTATTCGAATCTTCCTCGGTCTACCTGCTGCTCTCTTCAAAAGTGGAGCACAAAGTTTGAAACCAGGGTCCACTATGTCCCATTGTTGTTTTCCCTGCAGAGAAGGTAAGGCATGTGCATATGTAGCTTTGAACCTTGCAACATAGTAGTATTCATGCACATATTGATGTATGTTCCCTGCTTGACCAGAGAGAGTTGTGATGAAAAACAAGGCATGAATGCATGGCAACCCAGTTATCTGCCATTGCCTACAACTGCAAGTTCTAGCTTCTAAATCCACTGGATATCTCCATTCCCTCTTCTCTTTATTCAAAAATGACACCTCTGTTGTGCTGGCTGAACAAAGAGTCGTGTTCATTTCCAAGCCTCTTGTTTTGTGCTTCAATTCATTCATCACGGAAGGGATGATAATGTGGCCCATGAATTTTGCCGCGGCTGTTCCTACACGAACATGAAACTTCTTAATGTATTCTAACCTTATCTTGTCAAGCAAATCCACCAAATAAAGACCCTTTAGTTTCCGGATCGTTGCATTGAAAGACTCTACAAGATTATTGTGCACATAGTCAACTTTGCTCGTTTCACTTAATTGGCTTCTGGCCCATAACTTGGAGTGGTGTGTTTCCAAGTATTCCTTCACTTTGTCATTCTTGTATAGCTGCCTCATGTGGTAGTTGTGCTTCTTCACACTACAAGTCAAACATACTGGCCACAAATTGTCGGCATACACCTTTCCTTTGAATTTCTTCCCAAAATTTGCAGCAAGGTGACGCATGCATTCCCTATGCTCTACTCTAGGGAACACATTGTCCACGACCACTTCTAAAACCTTGCAGGCATCTATATGAACTACCAACGCATTGGGATGTGCAATAGCCTGGCGCAGATTCTACAAAAACCAAGTCCATCTCTCCTCAGACTCTGTCTCTAGCACACCGTACGCAACTGGAAATACAAAATTGTGTCCATCAACTTCACAAGCTGCTACTAACTATCCTTTAAACCTCACTGTGAGGAAAGTTGCGTCAATAGATAAATAAGGCCTACAACCTTCCAAAAAACCCGGTGACAAGCCTCAAAGAAGACAAAAACCCTCCTGAAGCATTCCTTGGTCATTGTCACTCCCCTCAATGTGTACTCCACGGAGTGGTGGTCAATATCTACAATACTACCTGGGCTGGTCCTCTCCACTTCACCTTTGAATGAATACAACATTTTAAAACTTTCATGCTAATTACCATAAATAGATTCCATAGCATGTTGTTTACCATTGAACACCCTCATGTATGGTATCTCTATCTTGAACTTTTCTTTGAGGTTCTTCTGCAACTCCTTTGTACCCACCTGATGGTTTTCTATCACCCACTGATTTACTTCATCAGCCACCCATATTGACTTGGCTCTACTGATTGTTTCCTTTCTAGGGGTTGATTCTAGGCATGTGTGCCTAAAAGGGTTCACTTTGACCTGAATATTCGTGCTATTTCGCATTTTAGATGCGTGCATCCTCCATGGACAATTATCAGCCGGACAGTGCACTCTGTAACAAATAGTGTCTCTATGGTCAACTACGAATGTACGTTTTGCTTTGATGCAGTATGTCACAAGTGCATTTCTACACTCACTCATGGATGAAAAAATGGAACATTCTTCCATCTGAGGGTTCTCAGGGTCCCATTGAACAGGTGGAAGGTCTTCCTGCTCACCCTCCTTGTCATCAATTACAGAAGCATCATTGTCAGCCTCATCTTGGTTTTCAGCACGACATGCCCGTCGTAAATTCTGAACAACATTAGAATATAGCCTCTCTTCATCATCTACATAGTCAGGATCCACTTCTCGGGGGATCGTAATGCTAGTGCCCACGCTTGTCGAGCCACCACGTCAATGTGCACTAACTGAAGGTCCCCTAACTGAACTGGTCTGGCTAGAGCTGCCATTATGACGACATGATTCTGCCCGAGAAGGTCCAAGTGCTTGCACAACCACGTCATTTTGCAGCCTCACATGAAATTTCCCTTTCTCCTTATGCTTAGCAAACATGGTAGCGAGATCTGCGTCATTGCTAACTTTCACCCATTTAGTTCCTCCAGCATAGTATTTGAATTCCACTTCATCATGCAAACCCCAAGGATATGGACTGCAAATTACCTCCCCAAACTATCTAAAACTCCAATTACAATCCATTGGAAATGGATAATTGAACCCTCCTTGGAATTTCTTGTTATCATTTGCATCCACGATGTACCGGTCCCTTCTAATGTTCACCAAGAAAGCAAACCACAACTCCATCCTAACCCACGAAAAACAGAGAGACAATTAGCACACCAATACCAAAATCAACCACAAAACTAATTAAACCATATGGAATCGACTGTTGCAATGCTCAAAAAATCTCAATGGTAACAATACTTACTCCTCGGGAACCTAGTCGTGGACGCGGAGGGTCTCTGGCCCGACCCCTGCCTCGTCAAGGTCGTCGCTGCTGCTCGCCATTTTGTCGAGCAGGTGGCGGGTGCAGTGGAGGAATGAGCGCCCTATCGGTGGCATCTCAAGACGGCGGCGGAGGAGCAGGTGGCGGTGGAGCAGGTGGCGTCACAGGAGCGGGCGGTGGAGCAGGTGGACACGCAGGACGGCCGTGATGGCGCAGGTGGCGGCGCTAGTGGTGGTGGGAGCAGGGGTGGTTCGAGAGCAAGAACAAGGGGCGATGGTGTTTGTGGTCCCACATGTAAGATCAGGGGGCGAGAAAAGGGGCGGGAGCACCGTTGCACGGTCCCACCTGTAAGATTTGGACCTACCCGGCCACTAACGACATGAGACGGAATCGGGCAAAAACTGGCCGTTTGGCCTCGCCAGAGCAGATGCGCCCGAGGCAGTGGTAAAACTGAGGATGATTTGGCTCTAGTGCCAAAAATGAGTAGATAGAAGCCTCAAGTGGCAAAAGAATAAATAACCCACCTTAATATGATTCATCATGCTAGTCGTACCTTAAACGGGGCCCAAAAGAACTATCCTATAGCAGAAAAAGAATTCTTTGCAGTAGTTTTCTTCTGTGATAATTTAGATCTTATATCATGGACTCCAAAGTGAGAGTACACACTGATCGTGTTGGCTTAAAGGAAATCCTAGAAAGGACCGATGTTAAGCCAAGAATGATCGTTGGACTCTACTTTTGCAAGAATTTTATTTACAGATCCTACAAAGGAAGGAAGATATGGAGGAAACGTTCATGGACACTCAAGAAGTTGCTCATCCTAAGGAGGTGTCATCCGTGTACATACCTGCGGGAACCACACTACCAAAAAGGAAGTTCTCTATTTCTTCTTGCAAAGGTTTTGGCGATATTCTACGACCTATTTTATTCAAAGAGAGGAATAAGAGAAACTCAAATGAGTCCATATTCCCTCTATGCTCATGGCTTATGAAATCCTAAACACATATTTGTTCTGGTTGATTTCCTGCTATTTCTTTTTGCATATTTGATTTCCTCTCGTTTTTTTGAGTTCATTGTCGGTCTTACGAGATCGTTACAGGCGGGTGGTATGGCGGGATCTGCATGTACCGATGGCCGTTAAGCCTACAATGCCTCGGTCTCGTTTTCGCATAATCGGTACGACCGCGTCGTATGGGCGCAGCCCCCGTATGGCAGGTCATTATCTATTATGTGACCACCTTCTGCTTTTTGTTTATTCTTACGTAAAAAAATGATGAAATTGAACCACCGTGAAGTCGGTACGGACGGGTAGTACAGGCAGGACCCGCCCGTACCGCTTAGTCGGTTGACTAGTTATCGACTTCGTCGCGTATTGTTTTTGGAAACGACCCAGTACGGGCGCGCCGTACGGGCGTGCGCCCATACCGACTGGTCGTTACGACCCGAATTTCCTTCTTTTGCACTTTTTTTTCCATATTTGTTAGGATTCTTTTCTTGGGCGACTCTTTTCCTCTTAGTACTAATTTTACCCTGCATCTAACCCTTTATAAGCCTTCCATAAGGAATTTATCCTTGTATTGACAATACAGATCTTCTCCACAATCTACTTCTTCCTCATAAACTCTTTGGGACCATGTCCTTCACATGGAGTAACCTTCAAGAGAAGGAAGATCTCTATGGATCGTCCTCAAGGATTACGGAGGAAGATAAAGTTGTTGTACCAGAAGAGAAGGGATTAGAAGATGAGGATGGATTCAAGCTGATGGAAACACTAAAGGATGGGTGCAAGGTGTTCAGCCTAGGCATTGGAAAAGAAGGCGACTTCGATGAAGTTCAACTTGATTTAGAGGGAGATGGGGAGCACTTCTTGAAGAAGGTGAAGAGACAAGGGGAGAAGATCCAAGCTTCCTTGGATAAGCTCGATTGCCGCATCAAGAAGATTGAGGTAAAATCTCTAGGATCTTCTAAACATATTGAACTGTTGCGTCGCTACCTAGACCAGATGGATATGAAGATAATGAAAGGGCTAGAAGAGAATCTCAACATCAGCCTCAGATCCATTAACACTCAAAAGCAAACAATAGAGATGTACAAGGCTCTTGTTGAGAAGTTAGAGAAAGTCAATGAGCAATGCCGAATCTGTATCTTGATCTTGGAGACATCAAACAAGATGCTCCATGCAAGTATTCGTGATTCTAGAGCTTCTCCCCCCCCCCCTGCAAATTAGAGGAGAACACCACAGTATCGAATAATCACGAGGGATTATTTGATCCACCCGACTTGATTCCAAGCTCGGGGGGATCTGTGAGAATCTTGTAATCCATCTTACAGTTTTGCATGTTTACTTTTCTGCATGCATGGTTAGGTTTAAAATTCCAAATTTGCATTAGTTGCATCAACTTCGAGTTCCCTTTGTTCAAGAGAAGAATTATATCCGTTGAGTTATGAGACTTTATGATAATTGAAGTTGTGTTTGATTCATGATTATTATATTAGATGATTGAACTAGGTTGAGTGTTATGATACTTGTACAACTGTCATAATTTTAGGGACTTCCACACCAACAAAAGTATTGATTAAGTTATGAGAAGAAGAATTCTGGTAGCATATTATAATTAAGAGTTTTTGAAAGCCATTCAAGTAGTGAGCATGATCAAATAGTTGTGCTAAAAAGAAGAAGAGAAAAGGGAGCAAGTAAAAACATAGACATACAAGTATCAAAAGAAAAGAAGAAAGCAGCTATCAAAAGAATCAAACATAGAAAAAAAGGAGAGAAAGAAAATGATCATGAATCTTCATTACTAAACTTAGTGCTCTATATCTTTAAACACTCTGATTATATGATATGTTGAATCACTAGAAGCTTATTATAATTTCATTAATACTGAAAAAGGTGTGAAAGCCTCTAAGTTATGTAATGTGTAAGGGTATGGTAATACCCTCGACATGTCTTTACATCCAATGTTGTATTCCTGCTTCAATTTCTACCTTATTTATTGTAACGACTCATGTCTCATGAACATGATGATCTTGTCCATAAGCCACCATCTTGCTCGGGGACGAGCAAGAGCCTAGCTTGGGGGAGTTGATGAGTCCAAAATTGAAGCATATTTACCTTTTGTTTTTGCATAAATAGAGTAGGAATCTTTGTATTTCACTGCGTCTATGCGCGCTATTTTGTTCTTGTTTCAACAGGATCCCAAATCATGGAGTCATATATGAACATATCAATTATAGATATCATATTGTGTAATTATATGATATTTCTAAGTGATAAAAGTCATTTTATGAATTAACCTTCGCACCTAGAAGAATACTAAACAAGGAGGAGGAATCAATACCAATAACGACCAGTAGTACGGGCGGAGCCCGCCCGTACCGTCTGCCCGTACCAGGTGCCACCGCAATCGCCTCGTCAAATACTTCTCCCTGGCGAAGACAAGAGGGAGATCTGACATTCACTATCGGGGGGATGACCCCTGGGTAGGCCAAGACGGGACCAACCGGCTGGCTCCAAGGAGCACATGCCGTCTGGACCCAGATTAAGGAACCACAACCGGGTGGAATCCCCACCTGGTCCGCATTCAAGTTTCCCCTACTGGCCCGTCTAGCCGGGTAGCCAGAAGAACCAGCTAGGAGGCTGCTCCTAGCCAGTCGCCTCGGATCCGCCGGTCATGGTACGGTGGGGTTGACGCTCCTTGCTGAGCGCACCCTTGACCGGACAGGCCGGCTGGCCTGGCCAGTGCTACTGGACAACTGCGCCAAAGCTGGAGGCTGACGAGCAAAGCAAGGGCTGATGAGGAAAGCCCCGGCTTATGCATAAAGAACCGACTGACAGATAAAGAGTCGGATGACAAGTAAAGCAAGGGCACTGGACACTAAAGCATGGTCCTCCCCTGTACTAGAAGCTTGACTGGACCAGGGCCTACCGTTTGGCCCTGTCCAGCCGACCCACTTTGTAAGGCCCAAATCCAAACAATAAACCCTAGAACCCACCTTGTAAGCTACCTCCTCAACCTGTATATAAAGGGGGTAGCGCTAGGGTTCGGGAGAGAAGAGAGATAGAATAAGAAGGACTTAGACAATTCCAAGCAAGAAGTAGCTAAGGAAACAGCTCAAGGAGCACCTGTATTGGGCATTCACCCCCTTTGATAGTAGATCCTTGCAGGAGTAGGAGTTTTACCTTGCCAAGAGGGCTCCGAACCTGGGTACATCGCTGTGTTTGCAGTATCTGTGCCCAACCCGTTGCGAGTAGACACCGATAGCATCTTGATTGTCCCCTTCAAGCCATCCCCGATGGTACTGTCGTGTTCCACACCACGACAGTTGGCGCCCACCGTGGGGCACAACGCTTCGGCTGGGATCATCTTGTGCATGGGACTTCCACTCGTTGCCGGTGAGCGAGTCGCCTCTGGCCTCGTCCTCACTCTCGGCTCCTTCGATTGCATCCTCGACAACGCGTCCTGCTTCGCTGGGGGGATTTTCCCAAGCAGGGGCTCCGTCATGCACTTCGGCGAGCACCGCGTCTACGTCGCCACCATCCCTGAGGCCTTCCCTCGTGAGGTCGTCACCATCCTCAGCGCGCCCCCTGGTCTCTCCACCTCGCGCATCGCCAGCGGCAACGTCGAGATCATGATGGCAGGCTCGGTGGAGAATCATCATCCACCTCTAGAGCGCAACGTGGACGGTCGCACCACTAACTCACGCCTCCTAAACCAGGACCTGATCAACGCGTCCATCAAGAACCTCCGCAACCCCATCACCCCCATCGAGGTGGATCCATCTGCAGCTGCAGCAGCCCTGGAAACCACCCGCCAAAACCTTCTGGAGGAAGCTGGCAAGGTGGCGGCCGCCCAACGACGGATGAATGCCACCATGCGATAATACAACATTGTGCACGGATTCACGCGCTTGCCTAGCACTAGCCGCCTGGCCTAGCCACAAGGCCGTAACCTCAGTTCGGAGATGGATCGCGCCTCTGATCCATGTACGCCTGCGGTGCAGCCGGTCTACAGCACCCCCGCCAAAAATATGAGGGTCACGGAGGCGGAAGTCGTGGAGCTATGCCACCTGGAGGGCGAGGAACTGCTCCATCAGCAAGCACGTGTCCAGCTCCTTGTGGTCACGAGGAACAAGCAGCGGGCTGAGGCAGAACTCAGCATGGCTAGCAACAGCAGAACCCAACCGGCTCGCCGGATGGCGGACCCGGCTGTAGGCGGCAGCAAGGAATCTTCCCCAAACAGAGTGAGGCAGAGCAACCGCCCACGCAGTGGATCCGTAGGCTGTGGGCACAACGCTTGCAACGTGGCAGCTATTACCAGCAAAAACCGCGAGCCAGCCGACGAAGCCGGAAAAGTCCAAGTGCTCCCCAAGTCCCGCCTATCTGGCCGGCTGGGACCGCTCTAGCCGGATGAATAGCAAGATGCGCGTGCGTGAATCGACCTGCTGGTCCAATCACGCGCGCTGGAGGAAGAAAGTCCAGCTGGTCCAAGATGCTTCGGACCGTGCATCCGGAATGAACCGTTTCCAAAGGGATTTTCGCTCCCAAGGGACACGCCAAAGTACAACGGCTCGGTCAAGACGGAGGACTGGCTGGTGGATTACACCACCGCCGTAGGCATCGCCAATGGCAACCGCTGGGTAGCAGTATGCTACGCCCCTCTCATGCTCCTCGACTCAGCCAGGATGTGGCACAACAGCCTCCCTGACAACAGCATCAACACTTGGATCGATTTCGAGCCAGCGTTCGTTCGCAACTTCACCGACACCTACAAGCGCCCAGGTCGGCCTGACGAGCTTGCTCTCTGCATGCAAGGCCCGGATGAATCCGATCGCTCCTACATCACCTGATGGACGAGCATGCACAACTCCTGTGAGGGGGTACGCGAACATCAGGCGGTTGATTTCTTCATCAACGGCTGCAGAGATGGCACTATGCTCAAGCATAAGCTTCGCCGGGTGGAACCCGCAACCATGGCACAGACCATGGCCATTGCGGACAAGTACGCCACGGCCGACGCGGCAATGAAAAGATCCATCCGAGTGGATGACCAAGGGCAAATAATCGTCGATGTAGCCGTAGATCAGTGCCAGCCAGAAGGGAATGGCCACAATTCCAGGCGGCACGATAACCACCACGATAAAAGAAAGGACGACCATCCGGATAACCAATATGGCTCCATGCAGGTGGCGGCAGTGCAGGAGGATCCGGCTGCAGCGGAAGCCGGAGACAGAAGCCTGATGACCGTCCTCTGAGGCCCAAGTACACCATCGAGTCGATGCTTTATGGGACATGCAAGTTCCATAGCGGGGGCAACAAGCCGGCTACGCACACCACACGCTAGTGCACCTATACGAAGAAGATGGCGGAAATTGCCGGCGCACCGGTTGGACAGGCGCCACCTCCTCCATCTAGTGGGCCACCAGGAGATCGCAATAACCAGCGTCAAAGGGAAGATGATGATAACAACTACCCTCGTCAGGTGGGAAACTACCACATATTCACCACGGAGCCGGAGACCAAGCACAACAAAAGGCGTCGCGAGGCGGAAGTGAACGCAATTGTTCCTCCCATTCCCCAGTACCTCAATTGGTCGGAGCAAGAAGTTGCATGGAGCCGGAAGGACCAGCCAGCTGAGATGCCTCACCCAGGCACCTACGCGATGGTTCTGGATCCTATGATTGTCTCCCAGAAGCATTCCTGCAGATTCCCCCGCATCCTCGTAGACGGAGGGAGCAGCATCAACCTCCTGTACCGCAGCTCGCTCGACCGGCTCGATATCAGCGAGTTGTAGCTGAGCCATCAAGCACCTCCTTCCACGGAGCCGTCCCAGGCCCATCGCACTCCCCCATCGAAAAAATCCGGTTGGACGTCATCTTCGGCACGAAGAACAACTTCTGTCGCGAGCCCATCTGGTTCGAGGTGGTCAACCTCTGCAGCGTGTACCACGCAATCCTGGGGCGCCCAACGCTCACTAAGTTCATGGCGGTACCACATTACGCGTACCTCAAGATGAAGCTACCAGGGCCCAAGGGCGTCATCACCGTGGTTGGTTGCTACAGACGGTCTGTGGAATGTGCCATAGACGGGTCCAAAATAGCGGAAGCCATGATCATCGTAGAAGAAAAACACGTAATCATGCAGAATGTGACAGCCCTGCAGAAGGACATGCTAGCTGGTGAGCCCAAGCCAGTCGGAGAGGCGCAATTCAAGCCATCCAAGGGCACGAGAAAGATCCTGCTGAACAAGGCCGAGCTGGACAAGTTCGTCCTGATCGGAGATGGCCTTGACAGCAAATAGGAAAGCGCGCTTGTCGACTTCCTCCGTGAGAATCGGGATATCTTCGCATGGTCCCCCAAGGACATGCCAGGTCTTCTGAGGGAGCTCGCCGAGCACTCTTTACATGTCAGGCTGGATGCAAAGCCGGTCAAGCACTCACTACGCTGCTTCGTGGAAGAAAAAAGAAGAACTATTGGTGAAGAGATCACCCGACTGCTCGCAGCCGGATTCATCATGGAGGTTTTCCACCCGGAATGGCTGGCAAACCTCGTACTCGTGCTGAAGAAGAACAAGACTTGGCACATCTGTGTTGACTACACCAGTCTGAACAAAGCATGCCCCAAAGATCCATTCGCCCTGCCAAGGATAGACCAAGTGATCGATTCCATGACCGGTTGCGAGCTGTTGTCGTTTCTAGACGCGTATTCCGGCTACCACCAGATCCGGCTGAACCCCGCTGATCAAATAAAGACAGCATTCATCACACCTTATGGAGCCTACTACTACACCACAATGTCGTTCAGACTGAAGAACGCTGGAGCAACATACCAGCGCTGCATGCAGAAGTGCTTACAGGCTCATATTGGCAGAAACATACACGCCTACGTCAATGATGTGGTAGTCAAGACCAAGGAGCGCTAGACACTCCTTGAGGATCTGAAGGAAACATTCACCAACCTCCGTCGGTTCCAGATGAAGCTGAACCCGGAGAAGTGTGTGTTCGGCGTCCCAGCCGGCCAACTCCTCGGTTTTCTCGTATCCGAGCGAGGAATCGAGGCAAACCCAGAGAAGATTGGCGCAATCGAGCGCATGCAGCCGCCCAAGAACTTGAGAGATGTCCAGAAGTTCACCGGATGCCTGGCCTCCCTTAGTCGGTTCATCCGCCGGCTGGGCGAGAAAGCACTCCCACTGTACCAACTCATGAAGAAGACGGACGAATTCGTCTAGACATCACAGGCAGATGAAGCCTTCCGCGACCTCAAGCACATGCTCACCTCACCACCTATTCTGGCAGCACCAGCAGTAAAGGAACCCATGTTGATGTACATCGCAACAACAAATAGGGTTGTCAGTGTAGTGCTAGTGGTGGAGAGGCCGGAAGAAGGAAAGGCGCAGCCGGTGCAACGACTGGTGTATTACCTAAGTCAGGTACTCTCGCTCTTGAAGCAGAATTACCCTCATTACCAGAAGTTGGTGTACGGCATGTACATGGCCGCCAAGAAATTGAAGCACTACTTCCAAGAACATTTCATCTGGGTGGTGGCGCTAGCGCCACTCTCGGAGATCATCGACAACAGAGACGCCACATGCCGGGTGGCGAAATGGGCCATAGAGCTCACCGCCCACAACATACAGTATGATCCAAGAATGGCGATCAAGTCTCAGGCCTTGGCAGATTTCCTCGTCGATTGGGCAGAAACATAGTACCTGCCACCTTGCCCTGACTCCACGCATTGGAAGCTGCATTTCGATGGCTCCAAGATGTATGGAGGACTCGGAGCCGGAGTGGTCATCACCTCTCCAAAAGGAGACCATCTGGAATACGTGCTGCAGATCCACTTCCATGCGTCCAACAACGTCGCTGAGTATGAGGCGCTCGTCCACGGCCTCAAGATGGTAAAGGAAAGGCATCCGACGCATCCTATGCTTCGGTGATTCTGATCTGGTGGTGCAGCAAGTGTCGGGCGATTGGGACGCCAGAGATGCAAACATGGCTCTATATCATTTCTTCGTACAGCAGCTATGCGCCTGTTTCGAAGGGTGTGAGTTTCACCATGTTCCCAGGGTAAACAACGAGGCCACGGACACGCTCGCCCGCATCGGGTCAACAAGACAACCAATTCTGCCTGGAGTCTCCCTTGAGCACCTGCGCAAGCCATCAATCACGTTGTCTCCCGAATCCGACTCCATAATATTGGACGGGACCTGGGGACTACCAGCTCCAAGACCTCCGCGACGGCTGCACCACACCCGGGGACTTCCTCGCCGAACCCGGGGACTGCCGGCTCCAAGACCTCTGCGACGGCTCCACCGCACCCGAGGACTGCCTCGCCGCACCCGGGGACTGCCGGCTCCAAAATCCCCGCGACGGCTTCGCCGCACTCGGGAAGTTCCGCCTCCAGCCTAGAGGCTGCCGGCTCCGCTGCTCCACTCGGTCGGCCTCCGGACGAGCCCGACCCGGTCATCCGGGCAGAAGTGAATCTGCTGATGCAGGCGGTGTACGCCATCCGGGAAACCCCAACATGGGCCAAGCTGTTCATGGATTTCCTGGCCAAAGGAGAGTTGCCCAAAGAAGAGGTAGAGGCAAGACAGGTGAAGCGCAGAGCCAGTGCATACACCATCATCAACAACGAGCTCTACAAGCACAGTGTTGGCGACATCTATCAACGATGTGTGAGCCAAGAGGATGGAATCCGGATGCTAATCGACATCCACCAGCGCGAATGTGTACACCATGCATCGTCACGAGCCATAGTGGCAAAGGCATTCCGCCACGGGTTCTACTGGCCCACGGCACTAGAAGATGCTGAGCAGATTGTCAAAGCATGCAATGGGTGTCAGCAGTTCAGCCAGCAGAAGCACACTCCGTCTGCAGCACTCAAGACGATTCCCATCACCTGGTTGTTCGTCGTTTGGGGGCTGGACATGGTTGGCCCTTTCAAGACGGCCAGATCCGGCATGACCCACTTGCTGGTGGCGGTGGATAAGTTCACCAAGTGGATAGAGGCAAAGCCAATAAATAAGCTGGATGGGCCAACGGTGGTCAAGTTCTTCACAGACATAATTACACACTTTGGCTACCCCAACAGCATCATAACCAACAACAACACAAATTTCGCCAAGGGAGCTTTCACGTGATTCTGCGGAGATAAGGGCATCTGCCTGGACCTCGCATCTGTGGCGCATCCCTAGTCCAACGGGAAGTGTGAGCGAGCAAAATGGTCTGGTCCTAGCCAGAATCAAGCCCCGGATGATCGAACCACTGATGTGATCCCCTGGCAGCTGGATTGAGGAGCTGCCGGCTGTACTCTAGAGCCTTCGCACCACGCCAAACCGGTCCACCGGCTACACTCCCTTCTTCCTTGTTTACGGGGCGGAGGCGGTTTTGTCCACTGACATCGAGTTTGACACACCCTGCAAACTGCTCTACACAAAACAACAAGCCAAAGAAGCACGGGAAGACATCGTCGATCTCCTCGAAAAAGCATGCGAGCTGGCCTTGTCCAGATCCGCCATCTACCAGCAGAACTTGCACCGCTACCACACCAGCCGGATACGCAGCGTCTCGTTCCGCGAGGGCGACCTGGTGCTAAGGCTAGTTCAAGACACCAAGGGGATGCACAAGCTGTCTCCACCTTGGGAGGGCCCATTCATAATCAGCCGGGCACCGCAGAACAACTCATACTACCTCATCGATGCCCGCAAGCCGGAAAAGAACAAGATGGATCGCTCAAGCAAAGAAACTGAACACCCATGGAACGCAAGCCTGCTCCGCCCCTTTTACACTTGAGCAAGAAGTAACTATGTATCTTACTTTCATGTAATGAACAAGCATGGGAGCCTCGACACAGTCTCGGGGACTCCGCAATAAATAAGCAAGTCATGCTGCACAAATTGCTTTTCCGGCTGCATTACTCTAACCCCGGAGCCGGCGATCCGTCTCGGGGACTCGCCGGTTGGCCCAGACGGCTGCGCGACCCACACGGCAAAGTAATGTATGCGGTTCCTACGGCTTCCTCTTTGGTTCCGGTTGCAGACCGCAAGCCGGCTGACAGATCCGGCAAGAGCAGAACGCTCAAAGTCCCCTACACGAAAAAGCCACAAGGAAAACAAAAACGTCTGGACGACCCGGTTGCACTCGCTCACTCAAAGACAATGACCCAAACCCGAAATATCATGTAGTACCCCTACTAAGCTACCCCTTTGACTTCGGCTAAAAGCCAGCAAGGGAACGACATCAAAACTAGCCAATGCTCACTGAGAAAAGGGCAAAGACAATGGATTTGCACGAAACAGCAAAAATTTCAAAACTAGTTAACCTAACATTACAGTTCAAACTTGCATATGCTTAACTAGGCAAACAACTTGTTTGTTTCTATATTTGCATGAGCCAAAGTTTAACGACGAACACCCAAGCTGGAGGCAGATAGCTTCCAGACGGCAGCAGAGCAGGTCAAGGAGCTTCGACCCGGTTGTATTCTCCAGCCGGCCCGAACCTTGGGGACTACACTGTGGCATCCCGCAATTCCACTACTAGAAAATCGCGTTGATTTTGTGCATTGCATCATCATGACCGCATGCTCATGTCATCATGCCACATTGCATTTGAGTATCGTCATCATCATGCATATTGTTTTGCCTAAAAACTATTTGCGAAAGGCTATGGTTTTCTGAAACTAGCCCTCCGTCTATTTCAAATTAAACCCCCGGATGCTTCCGGATATTTTGTTTGTCTAAAAACTATTTACAAAAGTTTATTGCAAGTTGAATAAAAGTTATAATATTTTAGGGGGCAGTCGAACGGGCCGATTCGACCCAGTCGACCACCCCCAGTATTAAAACGGTCCACCTAAACCAGCCTACCCGAAATCCTATTCCTACCCAACCTAGTCTACCCACCCCTCCAGCCACCTCACCCCACCCAATCCTCTCTCGCCACCTCACCTCTCTCCCTCCTCCCCACCACTCATCTGCTGCCACCTCACCTCCCACATGCCAGCCCCCCACTCCTCTCTCCTTCTCTCACCCCAACCGACCCCACCCGCCTGGCCCTCTCTCCCTTACACCTCGGTCCCACGCCCCACCTGGCCCCACCCGCAGCCGCACACAACACAACACACCCACCCTCTCCCTGGTCCCACCCCTCCCTCTCTCAGCGCCACACACACGCACACAGACCCACACACGCACACCACGCAGCAACCACCCCACGCCCTGGCCCACCGCCACCTGCCCCTGGGTCCCACCACACCAGCCCCCACGCGTCTTCTCCCTCCTCTGGCCTCCCACCTCTCTCCCCGTCCTCCTCACCGTCCCCGCCGCCTCGCTTCCCCCCCCCCCCCCGCGGCCTCCTCCCGCGCCGCCGCCCTCCTCCGTTCCCCCCTCCGTCGCCGGACCCGCGCTCGCCCCGGCCCCGCCTCCTCCTCCCGCGCACGCCACCGCAAGCCTCGCCCGACGGCCCGAGCCACCCCTCTGCCTCGCCCGGTCCCCCGCCTCCTCTCCGGCTCGCCGTCCCCGCGAGCTCGCCCCCCCCCCGAGCGCCTCCCCTCTCACCGCCGTTCTCCCTCCTCGGCAGCCGCCGCTCGCCCCGAGCGCCGCCGCGCCCGACCCTCCGCTCGCCGGCCTTCCTCCGCTCGCCGCCAGGCTCCGTCGTCCGGCCCCGCTCGTCCGTGCCTCGTCTCTCCCCGAGGCCGCGGCCGCCTCCTCCTTGCATCTGCGAGCCGGCGTCGACCGTGGGCAGGGCCTCGCCATCGCCTCCTGCCGGTGTTTCCTTGCGCGGTACACATCACGGTGCTACCCTCGTGGCCTAAGTGCAAGTTGTCTGTCTCTTCGCCATCAAGCTATCACCCGAAGGACGACGCCAAGACCTACTTCCGTTGGTATAGAAGACCAATTCCAAGGCCACACTCGCCAAGAACAACCTGGTACATCTTCGACGAGACCTCCGTCACGGGTTTGGAGCACTTCGACGAGGACACCAAGGCCGACGACATGACCCGACGACCCCGGATGCAACAAGACCTTCTTCCCGGATGCCACGTCAGGAACCCGAACGCCAAGATCGCCGACGCGAATACGCCAAGTTCGTCTACCCCGGACACCGTGCGACAAGATCTACTTCACGGATCCGAAGACCCCGGAACCCGATCCACTCAAGTTCGCCATCGACGTCAAGATCGGCACCGACCAGGGCGGATCCGATGCGCCCCGACACCGAACCAAGTCCTTCTCGGATGCGAGATCGACCCCCGTCGAACCCTGAGTCCGAACCCCGAACCCCCTGAACCAAGATCGCCGAACCCTAATGTGTGATTCCCTTCCCGAGCCCTATTTTATAAAATGAAATGTAAACTTGTTGCATATTAAATTGTCATATTCGCATGCATATTCATGTGGGTTTGGGGGCATATGTCGATTCACCTCATAATTAAATATGGGGCCCATATGCGGGCAAATCTAGTCTTATATTGGCCTCATTTAAATTTGTGTAGCGAACCGGTGATCTATTTTGCCTTGCTCAAACAACATTTAATTTGCGGGGTAGTTAAACAACTTGGACCTAATAATTAATTGTCGGGACCCCCGGTTCCGCTTAATATTGCCTAACTGCATCGCGTGCCTGCCATGTCATACATCATACATGCATCATGCCCGATCTTTTGCCGTAGTATTAAATAGTGCACCCGGTGTTTCTTCTAGTGTTTTGGTTCTTCGCGGATAAGGCCGTTGAGTTGATGCAAGTGTCGACCCGATCTTCGGGTGAACCTTCGGCAATGTTTTCAGGCGAGCATCTCCCCCTTTCTACCTATCTTACTTTTATAGTATTTATTTCCCTCTTGTTGATCTATTGCTATCTGTGTTGCGATGCTCTAGTTCCCGTACCTGTGATATCCCGTGCAGCCCTATATTGCCTTGGACACATCCTATTGCCTGTTGCTTGGTAGATAGTTGGACTCGCGCGAAGTAGTCGCTTGCTCAAGAGTTGTTGCGTGTCGTCAAGCACCACAGTTGTTGGAGAAGTGCCGCATGTTCAATGTTGGAGATGATCATGGCTTTACTTATGGTTCACTTTAATTATTGTTTAACAACTAAAATTGAAGTAAGTAAGCAGAGGCATCGGTGGGTGATAGGTAATATTTGGTTTCCGACCGCCCACTTGTGTCCCGTAAGACCCCGAGTTCTTGACACCTGTTCCGAGATCGAGCGCGCTAACCACAGGTGGGGAGATATGGGCCCCCCATTGATTAGTACCTGATTTCAAAGTATTGTACTGGGGGCCACAACTAGTTTGAGGTTTTATTTACTATCCTGTACCTATGCCATGCTTTACTGCTTTATTTAAATTGTGCGATGGATAGCACACTGTACTGTTTAGGATCGGGACACGTTTTCGCGGTGTCGACAGTCCCAGTTTTGGGATTTGCTGTCGTTCACAGCCGTCTACCCAAACCCTAAGTCCGTCTCGGAGACCGGCCGACTTCGTTGCGGGTAGACTTAGTGGGGTGGCCCCCCGTGCTTGCTTTGGGTCTGGAAACGTCGTGACTTAGGCCCCGCCGACATACCGATGGGTGTATGTTAACTGATCTGGCAAAAAGGGTCGAAGTGCTTGTGGATACTTTGGTGCACCCCTGCAGGGTTAAATCTTTTCGAGAAGCCGTGTCCGCGGTTATGGACGACTTGGAGCACAGTGCTTGATCATAGACAACCATAACTAAAGTTTACTGTTATAAATTGACTTGTATCCGATATGACTAGTAATCAGCTTCACCACAACGGAATGGCTAAATAAAAGTGCCAACAACTGCTGGGTTTTGGGTTATCTCATGCTATTTGTATCTGACTAGTAAGTGTTGCAACTACAACGAAATGGTTAACTAAAACGGCCCACTGCTTATTTTATCAGAATGATTATCTATACTTGACTAGTAATTGCCGCAACGATAACTGAGTAAATAAAACTGCCAACTGTGTGAGTTCCTCGGTTGACTCTCTCGGTTGGTATCGAGGGGGAATACCAGGATGGGTATGTTTGGTGTTAGTATAAGTTTGGTTCCGAATAGGTCTTTCTTACCCCCTCTCTGATAGCCGCCAGTTGTATCGAGTCTCTATAGGTTGTTTAGTGCATGCTGCCGCTGCCGCTCAGTCCACCATACCTATGTAGGCGAGGACCGCCGAATTCTAGTCTCGCCGTGTACTGGCCTCAGTACTGACGCTCCTCTTTTTCCTTTGCCCTTTGTCGGCACCCCTTTGGTTTAAGCAGGTTTTGAGATCGACGTCGTTAGCAGGGTTACCCTTCCGGCTTGGCCTGGGCAGGGTTATGGACGCCATTGGTTATTCTTCAGGGCTCTTAGCCCCATTTGCATCTTGTCCGTAGCTGGACGCTCTATCGTTTTCAAGGTGAATTGGATCTTTGTATATTAAATCTGTATTCTTGACTCATGGAGTCGCTGTTATATAGATCTGTTCTGTGGGTCCCATCGAGGACTGTTGTGTAATGTTATTACTTCGTTTTCCACCCGCACGAAAGTGCCTGGTGGGCACCTTTGAATCGTTTCTATGCGGGTTTGGCGGGTTTCGCTAAAACTTGCATAGGGCCGATTCTGAGGGTGTTACATACACCCTATGGGTGCACTCGCGCGCCCCCACACAGAAACCTGCAAACAAAAAACACAAAGGAGCTTCGACCCGGCTGTATTATCCAGCCGGCCCGAACCTTGGGGACTACACCCTGTGGGTGCGCTCGCGCGCCCCCACACATAAACGGCAGGCATGGCTAACGCGAGCGTCGACAACAGCAAACTGGTGATCCCTCTCCCGGCCGTATGCGGCAGCCGGTCAAGAAGATCACCGCTCACACCTTGTGGGTGGGACCATCAGCTCCGTAGCCGGTGAACCCCAGCCAGGAAAACAACACAGAATCTCAAGCCGGTACAGGACAAAGGCTACAAAACAGACTACAAGACAAATGAAAACGACAAAGCATCTGCACCACCAATCATTTCAAATGATCACGCAAGAACTTCTCCACGGTGCCAAGTCCTAATGCGCTCGGGGACTAGTGTCGGGGGGATGACCCCCGGGTAGGCCAAGACCGGACCAACCGGCCGGCTCCAAGGAGCACATGCCATCTGGACCCAGATAAAGGAACCACAGCCGGGTGGAATCCCCACTCGGTCTGCATTCAAGTTTCCTCGGCTGGCCCGTCTAGCCGGGTAGCCAGAAGAACTGGCTGGGAGGCTGCTCCTAGCCGGCCGCCTTGGATCCGCTGGTCATGGTACGGTGGGGATGACGCTCCTTGTTGAGCGCACCCTTGACCGGACTGGCTGGCTGGCCTGGTCGGCGCTACTGGACAACTGCACCAAAGCTGGAGGTTGACGAGCAAAGCAAGGGCTGACGAGGAAAGCCCTGGCTTACGCATAAAGAACCGACTGACAGATAAAGAGTCGGATGACAAGTAAAGCAGGGGCACTGGACACTGAAGCATGGTCCTCCCCTGTACTGGAGGCTTGACTGGACCCAGGCCTACCGTTTGGCCCTGTCCAGCCGGCCCACTTTGTAAGGCCCAAATCCAAACAGTAAACCCTAGAACCCACCTTGTAAGCTACCTCCTCAACCTGTATATAAAGGGGGTAGCACTAGGGTTCGGGAGAGAAGAGAGATAGAAGAAGAAGGACTTAGACAATTCCAAGAAAGAAGTAGCTAAGGAAACAGCTCAAGGAGCACCTGTATTGGGCATTCGCCCCCTTTGATAGTAGATCCTTGTAGGAGTAGGAGTTTTACCTCGCCAAGAGGGCTCCGAACCTGGGTACATCGCTATGTTTGCAGTATCTGTGCCCAACCCGTTCGAGTAGCCACCGATAGCATCCTGATTGTCCTCTTCAAGCCATCCCCGATAGTACTGCCGTGTTCCACACCACGACATTCACAGCCACCAGAAACCATGAAAAACCACATCTGAGAGGGATCTAAAGGAGGAACTTGGCTGGGGCAAAATCCCAGCTGCTTCATGGATCATTGGAGGACAACGCATCATCCCCTTCATCATCAACCGCTGCCTCTCCACTACCACCATTACTCCCATCTTTCATCTATTAGATCTGTTTGTAATTCCAGATCAAATTGTGTTTGCATTAGATCTACCTTCGTACTTTTATCCATTCATTTGATTATGATGATGTTGTTGATTGCTTCCATGAGTGAGTAGTTCCTTTGTTCTTGGGGAGATGGAGAAACCCTAGCACCATTATGAACTTGTAATAAAGATGATCTATTCTTGTGTCTATATGACTTGCTTGTCTATGATATAATTATGATTTGTGTTTGATCTCTATCTTTAGATGGTATGCATAGTCGACTGCATATCATTTGCCTTCGGGACTAAAGGGAGGGACAAATCCTTTGGACGTGTCTTGGAAGCGTACCAGAATGCCCCGTGACAGATTGGCGTCGGCTCGTAACCTACATGGTCAAAGGAGGATTAAAGAGGGACTCCCTAAGCTAATTACGATATCCATGGGGAAACCCTTAATTCCGGTGGTTTGTATGGGTGACTGCTCTCAGACATCGCAGTGGTTATTTAGAGGTGACCTCACTCTTGGCTCAACAAAGTGGCTTCCTACGAGCCTTGTAGTGAACCTCTTATTATGGAGCTCTCACCACACATATCATGACACAAGGAGTATGTTATCTTGATTACATATAACAATAATACTATGCTACTAGTGTATCCTACATCCACGAGAACGTTTTAGCCTTATTGAGTTCCACCACGCTTTCATACAATGTTGTTACTTGTTTTCTTTTACTTGTTTTAATTATTTTTATGCAAACAACCATAAACAATTCAAACACCCTTTACTTGAGATCAAAGACAACTTATAAGTATTCTTTGGTAGAGAGTAACGAGGGGCATAAAGACCTTTACCAATAGCTCTCTGTGGGTTCGATATCTTTACTTCAAAACTACCTACAATTGGTCTGTGCACTTGAAGTCACCACTCGCCTCCTCGGTCTGTCCGAAAAAACTTTATTTTCTTGCTGAGTTGATTATGTACCTCATTCTGGAGTTCCTTGAACTTTTCAAAGGCTTCCAACTTATGTTACATTAAGTAGATATATCCATACCTACTCAAATCAATAGTGAAGGTAATGAAGTACTCATAACCACCTCTGGCTGTCGTGCTCGTCGGGCCACATACATCACTATGTACTAGTCCCAATAAGTTGGAAGCGCTTTCACAACTCTTTGCAAAAGGTGTCTTGGTTATCTTGCCGAGCAGGCAGGATTCGCATGTCTCGAACGACTCCAAGTCGAACGAAGTTAGGAGTCCATCATCATGGAGCTTCTTCATGCGTTTCCAACTTAAATGGCCAAGCCGAAAGTGCAAAAATAAGTCATATTCAGATCATTTGGTTTCTACCTTTTCATATTAATATTATAGACAGACTCACCATCAAGATTCAAAATAAATAACCCGTACTAGATGGGTGCAAAGCCGTGAAACATATCATTCAAATACAAAGAACAACCATTATTATTAATATTTGACTCCTATCCTTTTCTCATCAAACATGAGGCAAAAATATTGTTTCGACTAAGCACTATAACATAATAACAATTATTCAGCTCCATTAAGAATCTAGAAGGTAAATGAAGTTGCATCATGCCGACTTCCAACACAGCGAGTCTCGCTTTGTTGCCGACTTGAATGTGGTTACAACGAGTTCCTAGTTCTTACCAGTCCCTACAATGAGTTGCAGATGTGAATAACTGATCCGGTATCATATACCCAAGAACTATTAGGTGCATTAGTGAGATAAATGTCTATAACATTGCAAACAAGCATACCTGAGCCGGAAGTCACACCTCCACTCTTGGCTTTATCATCCATATACTTGTTGCAATTCCTCTTCTAGTGGCCATCCACCTTGCAATAGAAGCAAGTGGATCCGGCTACAGGAGATGGCTTAGTCCCTGAGGAAGCGCTTTGGACCGGGTCCTCTGCCTTACCTCCTAACTTTGCCTTCTTCTTCTTTTTTTGGTGAAAGAACTCTTCTTAGTCCAAGAACTCTTCTTGAACTTAGCCTTATTCTGCACCATGAACACTTGACTGGTGCCTTTCTTGATATCCGCCTTAGCCTGCTTGAGCATCCCATGTAATTCAGTGAGATTCTTATCCATACCATGCATGTGGTAGTTCGATATGAACTGACCATACGCACTAGGAAGAGAGTTTAGAATTATATTCATAGCAAACTCTTTGCTAATGGGGTAGCCCAACCTCTCTAGAGACTGCATGTAACCAACCAACTTGATCACATGTGGACTCAGTGGATCACCATCCTTAAGCTTATAACTCAGCAAAGCTTGAGAGACTTGATACCTCTTGGTCTTTGCCTGAGCCTGGAACATACTTTTGAGGCTTTCGATCATATCGTAGGCCTCAACATTCTTGAACTGCTGCTTCAAGTTTGGTTCCATGTGAGCAAGCATAAGACAGCTAATTTCCGTGGATTCGTCACAAATCCGACGGTAGGCATTGGTGGTTGTGACAGTCGCATTCTCATTCGGCTCAGCTGGAAGTGGGTTGTCTAGAACATGGTCCCTCTTTTCTTGCTTGAGAACAATTCTCAGATTACGATACCAGTTGGTGAAGTTAGTTCCA
This sequence comes from Avena sativa, assembly GCA_916181665.1. Lineage (NCBI taxonomy): Eukaryota > Viridiplantae > Streptophyta > Magnoliopsida > Poales > Poaceae > Avena > Avena sativa. Next base: position 696,131,266 of record OV702289.1, read on the forward strand.
TTTAGCTTATCTTTCTTTAAGATGGTTCTCAAAGCAAAACTGGAAATCTGAGGGAGACTGCTAGGTGCCATTGATCTACAACAGAAAAAAAATGCAAAACACTTAAGACATGTATCCATAAAAGAGCAAGCATATTAAACAGTTTAATACTTGTGCTCCCACTAGAACCAACACCCCTCCGATGGTTACTTAGTGATCCATGATCCTAAATAAGCAAGCCGACTAGTGAGATTTAGCATCACCGCTAGTTGTCAAGTGATCTAGGTAGACAACTCCTTGTCAATCGTATCTTATACGACTCCTGTTGGTCGGGTGGCATCACATGCCCTGGCTCCCGTCTGACTTTTTCCCGAGTCCCACAACCGTTGTGATAGACCCATCTAGATTACCGAGTGCTTCCACTGTAAGAGCCTGACTCGAACCCACCTAGTCGGAAAGAATTGAGAGCACCTCAATTTCATGAGCCCACTACCAAAAAAGTCTGACTTGTGATGGTGCAGCACTAACGGAAAAACCAACTAGACCTTCTTTGAGGGATTACTTTCTACCAACTATCTAATAGAGGTAAAACAGACACATAACAATAACACAAAGTAAAGCAATTATAATGTGAAATGGTATGGCTCTCTTCATGGCGATCTCCATCTCCACAAAGCTTGTAATTCGACTCATGTCAACTCTTGTCATGTGCCACCTTACACCATGTAGCTGACTTATACATCGAATTGCATGCCATCCGGGTTCTCCAAACAACTACACTAGCTAGTAAAGTAAATTACATATAGAATACGACACACATGTCGTTATACAATAAGATGACAACACCTAGGCTCCAGTCGGCTGACAAAACCCGTTATACGCAGATCACATATGGATTACACACATCACATGCACATAAGCCATACCATTCACAACATCATCCTGCAAAAACAAGTTATGCATAGATATGATATCTACCGTCGTTGTGAAACTTGCAACGATATCTAAGGCGCTACGACATGGTGAAGTCGGCGGTCCCGCTATCTAGATAGCGGGCGGGAATCGAAGGGGCAGTGCCCCTCGCGGGTGCGGGCAGCGCTCGATTTTTTTTCCGAAAACGTAGATCTCATCTACATTCCGAACATGGATTTCTTCATTAAATAAAACAATTTTACCCAAATCCGATCCAACCTCCGATTCGATCAAACTCTTTGATCTTCGATCACTGCATCTGGATTTACGTGACATAGTCTACTCTGATGGTGGAATACGACCAGTAGGGGTATGTCGTTCCACGATCTCAGCACGAAGTGCTGAACATACAACACCTCCGTCAGTATCCACACGTACGAGGAGGAGCGCCGGCAGTGGACTGCTAGGTCCGGTACGGCGGCTGGACTGAACTGGAGCTAGGGTTTCCAACGCATGCAATGACCTAACTGTGTGCTCTAAGCACCTGCGCCCCAGCTTATATAGGGAGTGAAAGTGGGCTCCACTCACTTGTGGCCCATTCACTTAAAGGCCTATATTAGTCACTGCGAGTCCAACTCACTGACTCAATCCGTGTCTGAGTTTGGATCCAACCCAAATAGATTTCCGCTTCGGGTCTAACCCAAACTTGCTCCCGCTCTTAAATGTGTGATCCGGTAGGCTCATGGTGACTCGGACACGATCCGAATCTCACTCGTGATCGATTAGTCGGTAGCGACTCCTAGCAGAACGTGTCTGAAAGGACATTTAGTGTCATAATCACTTTTGCTGTTCGTTAACAACTAGTAGACCCTTTTTACAGTTTGCTATTGTCTACAGGGTGATATTCTACAAAGGAAAAAGGACCAACTGAGCTGGGTCATTCTGTCAAGGGGTCCGGAGGCTGGTCCGGAGGTTGGCCGGAGTCTCCAGTGTGATGATCGGAGTCTCCGGTCTACTTCTTCTCCAACGGTCAGAAAAACGGTTCGCTGACAGAAGGGCTATAAATAGGGGACCTTATCCCCTTGTTCCAGCTGCTCGTCCACCTCAAGAACACCATGTCCATTTGAGCCACCAAATCAACAAGATCTCTTCATCCAACCATCCAAAGTCCTTGATCTTTGGAGAATCAAAGGAGGAGGCCTTGATCTACAGCTTCACCAAGAGAGATCTTCATTTCCCCCTCATTAACTTGAGGGCCCCCATGCTCTAGTGTTTCTTTGGAAACCCTAGGTTTTGATTTGGTTCTTACAAGCTTGTCTTTGATTGTTTGATAGCTTGCTTGTATTTGGGAGCCTCCAATTAAGTTGTGGATGTGTGCCCCGAACTCGTTGTAAAGGTGCCGGCTTCCACCTCGAAGGTTGCCGTATAGTGGAAGAGGTGAATCGAACCCGTTGGGGTGAGGTTCATCGGAGAACAAGGGAGGCCTCTTGTGGCGTTGGTGGTTTAAAACCACCCCCTCTCCAAACATAGACGTACTTCCCTTCAAAAGGAAGGAACTACGGGAAACAAATCCTTGTGTCTCCGTGTGCTCCACTTTGGTTCCTTCTATCCTTTACTGCACTTTACTTATCTAGTTATTGTTTAGTTTGTGCTTGTTTGTCATATAGGTAAATTCACCTTAGTTGCATAATCTAGAGAATTTACCTTTCTTGTCAAACCCTAATTTGAAAAGGAGTAAAATTTGAAGTAGCACCTATTCACCCCCCCCCCTCTAGGTGCCCATACGATCCTTTCAATTGGTATCAGAGCCTCGGCTCTTTATTCGGGCTTAACCGCCTAAGAGATTATGGGCAACCCAGAGGAGGGAGAAAGTGAGGCTAGCCATTCGGTGACCATGGTAGATCTCAAGAATTTGGAAACAAGCTTGAGCTCTACCTTGGGCAACGAAATCCTACAATTGCGTCAACTCGTTGAGCAACTTGTTAAGGATAAGCAAACCTCACCTCCTCCTTCTCCAGTGGAAACACCACCAAACCCAAAGGCTAATGCTCCGGCAAACCCTTTGGAGGAAGTGGTAGGGGATGAACATAATTCCACTAACTCCGCCACCAAAAAGGGTGATGGGAAGGAAGAGTTCCATACGGTTCCCGGATGGTAATCTCCCGACCCTCCTATCCATCATCCACATATAAACAATAGGGGAGACCCACCTAAGTTAGTTGCACATACTTTTGCTCAATGGCAAGTGTTAATGAAATCTCATGTGCGCAGCTCTTGCATTTATTTGTGGAATATTATTGAAGATGGACTCAAAATTGAGGATCAACCAACTTGACGAGAAGAGAAGTGGTCAATATCCAACTCAATGCGACTGCCTTGCACATGATCCAACTTGGGGTGGGGCCAAAGGATTTTCCCCACATTGAGCACTACAACACCGCCAAGGAAGCTTGGGATGCTCTAATTGACTTGTTTGTTGGCAATGAGAGTATGAGGAGAAATATATATGATGTTTTTAAGCAATGAGGCCGAAGGTTTCTTCGTGAAGGATGGTGAGGACCATGAAGACATGTATCGAAGACTCAAATCCACAGCCACCGCTTTCAGGAATGTTGGCGCCTCTCACATTGACGATGCTTGGATCAAAAGGAAGTATGTGAGTGCTCTCATGCCCTTCGAGCCTACCGACTTGAAGAGTCTCCAAGGAAGACACAACTACCATCTCATGACCTCCAGTGAAGTGATGCAAGAGATGGCAGCCTTCAAGGTTGCTGCCAAGAATGCCAAAGATGCCCGTGCTTGTGCCATTGGAATGAGTAGTGGTGTCAATCTTGCCTTGAAGGCCAAGGTTGTGGAGTATGATGAAGATGAAGGAAGTGATGAGGGACCTTCAATGAGCCACCCTGACGATGTCAAGACTGCTCATGGTGAATACATGGCCTTCTATGCAAGAAACTTTTGGAAAGACCCCGCCAAGGCCAAGATGGAAATGCAACGAAGAAGCAACCCCAATGGGAGAAGAGACAATGGGTCCAAGTTGAGAACTTGTTTCAATTGTAGTGACCGTTATCACTTCGTTGCAGCTTGTCCCTATGAGAAAATAGAAGATAATGGGGGTAAACTTGTGTTGAAGAAGACCTCCAAAGTTCCATACAAGAAACCCTTCATCAAAAGAAACCCAACCAACAAGAAGCCGGGAGAAATTGTCTTGATCACACATGAAGAGTACACCTCTGATGATGAGGAGGAGGAAGAAGAGGATACACCAAGTGGTGTGGCGGCTCTTGCCACTACCTCTACTCCTTCATTCTCACTCTTCGCCTCTCCAAATGAGAATATCTCCAACAAGAACGTCACTTGCCTTATGGCAAGAGGAACGGAGGTATTATCATCATCACACTCCACTTCCTTAATCAATGATGATTTTGATGATGAGTTATCTCTTGAGGTCAAAAAGGAACTAGTTGCTTTTGATGTGTTTATGAATAACTTGCAAGGGGAACACAAGAAACATGTTGTGGACCTCCTAAATCAACTTTCACACACACAAGAACTTCTAGATGAGAGATGCCAATTAGGAAGAGAGCACATGATTGAGGTAGAAGCTCTTAGTAATGCTCTAGAAGAAGAACAAGAAACTAGAATATCTCTTGAAACTAAACTAGAGGGCCTTGATGAAGCTAATGACCTCATTATTAATAAACTCATCAAGGAACGTGATCATGCTATTGCTAAATACAAAAAGGCTAAAAAGGATAAGATTGAGTTTGATGTTGTTCATAAAAAACTTGCCGAGGACTTTAGGACGCTTGACAAGGCTCACAAGGCCTTGGAAAGTGAACTCTTGTCCCTCACAAAGTCTCGTGAAAAGCTTCAAACTCAATTGATCAATACTCCCTCACCTAGTATATTCATTCCTTCTAGTTGTACAAATACTCTTGAAGAACATGCTAGGTTGAAGGGGGAGCTAGCTAAGACTTCCTTTCCCAAAGGAAACAAGTCTATTGATGACCTCTTAAACAAGCAAAGGTCAAATGGTGAAAAAAGGGGCTTAGGCTTTGTCTCTAAAGCCAAGAAGAAAAAGAATAACAAGAAGAAGAAGGCCAAGCCCGCTCAAGAAAAGAACAAGGTCATTGTGGGAAGTAAGACCACAAGTGGCAAAACTATGTCTCATGATGATTTTATGGGTAGTGCTAACCCTCACTATGTCTTAATGCGTGATTACTATGGTGATGTGTATGCACAATATGTTGGCCCTTTTGATGGTTATATTGCATGGTTGATTTGGGTTCCCAAGACCCTTGTTGCTAACAAAAGAGGACCCATTGAGAAATGGGTACCTAAAAACTAGTCTGATCTTTTGTAGACCTATGCTTCCGGAGGGTCAAAATGGGTGCTCGATAGTGGATGCACAAGTCATATGACCGGAAGTGCTTCTAGTGTCAAGGAATTGAGACCAAATGTTGATCAAATATTTGTGACATATGCTGACAAATCAAAGTCTAAGGTAATGGGTTTCGGCAAAGTTGTGGTGGCACACGATATCACTCTCGTGGACGTCATGCTTGTTGAGACCCTTGGCTATAATTTACTTTCAGTCCGTGCTCTAGGAAAGATGGGTTTTGCTATCTTCATTGATGTTGATATTGTGATCCTCTTGTGGAGCAAGACTCTAAAGGTTGCTTTCGTTGGGTACGTTTAGGATGACTTGTATGTGGTGGACTTCTCTGGAAAAACCACTACAGGTCCAATGTGCCTATTCGGAAAGGCCGATGTGGGTTAGCTATGGCACCGCCGGCTAGCCCATGTCAACATGAGAACTTTGCAAAGCCTCCACAAGGATGGTCATATTGTTGGACTAAAAGAAAATGTTTGCTTTGCCAAAGATCGTGTTTGCAGGGCATGTGTTGAAGGAAAGATGCATGATTCTCCCCACAAGCCAAAGAACTACATCAAGTCCAAGAGGATCTTGGAGCTTCTTCATGTGGATCTCTTTGGTCCCCCGTCTCATGCAAGTCTTGGTGGGAAGAAATATTGTTTGGTGATTGTTGATGATTACTCTAGATACACTTGGGTATATTCCTTCAAGTTAAAAAGTGAGACCCAAGAGAACTTCATCGACTTCATCAACATGGCTCAACGTCAACACAATGTCCCAATTTTAACAATAAGAAGTGACAATGGTACCGAGTTCAAGAACTACACATTAAATGGATTTCTTAGTGATGAGGGAATAAAACATCAATATTCCGCTGCATATACCCCTCAACAAAATGGTGTAGCTGAGAGGAAGAACCGGACTCTCATTGATATGGCTAGGACTATGTTGGCGGAATTCAAATCTCCATATAATTTTTAGGCTGAAGCTATCTCCACCGCATGCCATGCATCAAACCGTCTCTACCTCCGCAAAGAATTGATCAAGACTCCATAGAGATCCTTACCGGCAACAAGCCTAATGTCTCTTACTTCCGAGTATTCGGTTGTAAGTGCTTCTATCGCATTAAAGGCATTCGTTTGTCCAAGTTTTATTCCAAAGCATTAGAGGGTATTTTTGTTGGTTATGGTCTCGAATCCCACACTTATAGAATCTATGACAAGCTCTCAGGAATTGTCATAGAATCTTGTAGTGTGGTGTTTGAAGAATATGATGATCCCCAAGCGAGGCGTGTTGATGTTTGTGATGTAGATGATGAAATGCCTCAGAATGCCATAGGAAGAATGGGTGCGGGTTTCATCCGCCCTGTTGAGGAACCTCTTATGGTGGATCGAGAATAACTATGCTCTACTCACATGGAGCCCTCATCTTCACAACGTCAACAAGCTTCTATCGAGGTGGACAATGACCCATGCCAAAGACAAGTTGTGGACCCTCAACCTACTGATCAAGAAGATGCCCCCAGCCAAGAGGTGTTTGAATCCCCGTTTGCCAGGATGTCCAATGGTGCTAAGGCTATTACACAAGCAAGATCTATACAAACTACCATAAGTACAGCTGAATACCTGGCCAGTTGTGGGACTGATCATGACCAAGGTCAATCCTCTCCTTCTATAGAAGAGAATATTTCCAATGATGATCAAGGTCAAGTTGATGGTCAAGACGAGGACCAAAATGATGAAGTGATCCCACCAAGAAACAACAAGGAGATCGAAACTCGTCGTCAAGCTAGAATGGATAGAATATTGGAATTAAGAGACCACACTCTTGAGAATGTGGTTGAAGATCTAAGAAGAGGGATATCTAGTCGAGCTCAATTGAAGAACTTTGGTGAGCACCAAGCACACATTTCCATGGTGGAACCAAAGAAAGTATGGGAAGCTCTTGAAGATGGTTGGATGCAATGCACAAAGAGCTCAACAACTTTGAGAGAAACAAAGTATGGAAGTTAGTGGAAAAGCCAAAAGATTGCCGCAATGTTATAGGCACCAAGTGGATTTTCAAGAACAAGCAAGATGAGCATGGAATTGTGATAAGGAACAAGGCAAGATTGGTTGCACAAGGGTTCTCTCAAATTGAAGGCATTAATTATGGAGAGACTTATGCTCTCGTGGCTCGCCTTGAGTCCATCTGTATCCTTCTTGCTTATGCGGCACATCATAATTTTAAATTACAACAAATGTATGTAGAAATTGCATTTCTCAATGGTCCATTGCATGAGTTGGTTTATGTGAAACAACCTCCGGGATTTGAGGATCCCAACTTTCCAAACCATGTCTACAAACTTGATAAGGCTCTCTATGGGCTCAAGCAAGCCCCACGCACGTGGTATGAGCACCTTAGAGAGTTGTTGTTAGATCGTGGTTTTGAGGTTGGGAAAATCAATCCCACTCTTTTTACCAAGAGGGTCAATGGGGAACTTTTTGTATGCCAAATTTATGTAGATGACATTATATTTGGCTCTTCTAACAAAGCGTTTAATGATGAATTCTCTAAGCTAATGACTGACAGGTTCAGGATGTCTATGATGGGAGAATTGAGAGTATTTCTTGGTTTTGAGATCAAGCAAGTGAGAGGTGGTACATTCTTCAACCAAGCCAAGTATACTCAAGATATTCTCAAAAAATTTAACATGAAAGATCTCAATGGAGCTCCCACTCCCATGGCAACAAAGACTCATCTTGAACTAAACCCAAATGGTAAAGATGTGAACCAAAAGGTATACCGGTCCATGATTGGCTCTTTGCTTTACTTTTGTGCATCTAGACCCGATATTGTGTTGAGTGTAGGAGTGTGTGCAAGATATCAATCGGCTCCTAAAGAAAGCCATTTGATGGCAGTCAAGAGAATCTTTCGATATTTGGTTCATACCCCAAACTATGGTATTTGGTATCCTAGAGGCTCTACTTTCTCTCTTTGTGGGTACACGGATTCGGATTGGGCTGGTGACAAGGATGATAGAAAATCAACCTCCGGGGCTTGCCAATTCCTTGGGAGGTCCTTGGTGTGTTGGTCTTCCAAGAAGCAAAACTGTATATCTCTTTCCACCGCCGAAGCCGAGTATGTGGCAGCTGCTAGTGCTTGTACACAATTGTTATGGATGAGGCAAACTTTAAAGGAATACGGTGTCCATTGTGACAGAGTGCCTCTTCTGTGTGACAATGAAAGTGCTATCAAGATTACATATAACCCAGTGGACCATACAAGAACAAAGCATATTGAGATTCGTCATCACTTCATTAGAGATCATGTTGCCCGAGGTGATATTGAGCTTTCATATGTGTCAACCAAAGACCAACTTGCCGATATTTTCACAAAGCCACTTGATGAAGCAAGGTTTTGTTACTTGAGGAATGAACTAAATATCGTGGATTCTAGGAGCTTGACTTGATTACCTTGCATACTCACCTATGTCTTGACCCATATTTGGTGTAGGTGTAGGCATGGAAATAGGGAGAGTGCGGTCCTAATTCATTGGACTATCCCTCCCCCCATAATGCCAACATTAAGAAATTCAATTCTCTTAGTATCATTTAGTGATATGTGTGCATCATTGATGAGTAGTGGCTATGAACCCAAGGATAATTCTTTGTGGTTTCATGCCACAAACTCCTACATGGTGGCTTCGGCCACCACCCTCTCCTCATTCGAAGAGTTGGCTCTTAGCTAGAATTTATTTGGCGCTTTGATGAACCTTTGAAGAGTGTTCCGTGGTTTTCTTGATTTTTCACAGGATGTCATCTTAACCCAAGCCCCCTCCCAGTCTTGAAAACCCTCTCTATCTAATATATGTCCCCATACACACACCTTGGAAGTGTTTGGCCGAGGAGGACCGGAGTCTCCGGTGTGGACTGGAGTCTCTGGTCTAGGCGGTTTCTGTCCACTTAAAGGAGGACGGGGTGAACTGAAACAACAGTTTCATTCATACACCCTCGTCCTCCCCTCTCTTCCCCCGTCGCCTCCTCTCCCAAATCTTCTCCCCGGAGGTCAAGAAGCCCCCGGGATCCACCGTGCCACCGGCCAATCATCTACTTTCCACCATTGGGTGATTCCCACCGGTGGAATCCCCTCCATGGATAGATCTGGTACCTCTCCTCATCTTCTTCATCTAGGGTTTTTCCTCTACCTTGTTTTTGAGGATTGGTACTAGTTTTGACCACTGGAATTCCTTATTTGCGTGCACCTGAGTACTCTATCATTGTTACCATGCCCGATCTGTTGGATTCAACCTCATTAGAGCCTCCATGATCTTCCCCCGAGTCTCCAGACCGGAGACTCCGGTCTGAGCCGGAGACTCCGGTGTGGACCACGGAGACTCTGTTGTGGTTTTAATCTAACACAGTCTACATGGTCTCAACGATTTTGTGTTGCCTCCATGGGACATATATACTCACCTTCATGTTATCTCCCTCGCTGCTTTTCACAGGCTCTGGCTCTCGTCGTCCTCCTCGCACCAAGGCCAAGATGAAGAGAGGGGATCCTCGCTATGATGAGTCTAAGGGTCAGTACATTGTGCCCCCATCCAACCGCAGATAGCTAGCCCGTGATCCAGCCTATATGCAGCAGGAGCAGGAAAGGGCTGAGGAAGAGAAACATGCCAAGAGGGCAAAATATGACAACATTCAGTCTTTGGCTCGCATGTCTAAGCAGGAGTACCGTGAGCTGCGGAAGACCAATTTCTATGAATTGCCACGCACTAGTGATGACCCCTGTTATTGGAGGAAGGAGCAAGCTGTCTTCATGAAAGACATTTACAGTGTGCTCAAGAGATCTCCTGTATGCCCCCCAGAAGTACTCGAGTGTCGAGCAAATGAGGAAGAGCCCCTACTTCTCTGATGCTCTGTGGATTAGTGAGAAGTTGGGGTTGTTCAACTTGATGGAGATCCGTGAAGACTACAACATCACCCTTGTGCAGCAGTTCTACGCCACAGTTGTGTTTGGGACTAACCAAGCCAGGACTATGACTTGGATGACTGGCAGCCACCGCTGCTCTGCCACTTTCTATGACTTTGCTGAGGCCATCTTCGAGACTTTTCAGGGGGTATCTACTCATGTTGGAGTTCGCATGCACTCAGCAGCTCTTGGGGTGAACAAGAACAAGCTTCCCCTTTATATGGTAGTGAAGGGGTTGTGGGAGGGTCCAAGGGACTCAAGCCTCTCTACAATCTGATGTTGAGGATCTTCCGCCAGACCATTTCCCCTAGTGCTGGGAATGATGATGCTATCAGATGTGGTCTGGTCAACTTACTGTATCACACCCACAAGACTTACATGGCTGGCCCCGACGCTGATGTTGATCCTATTGATGTGATGGATTACATTTTCGAGGAGATGTATCATGCCATCTTGTACAAGAAGGCCCCTCCATATGCACCCCTGGTCATGAGACTCATCAACACTCAGCAACATGGTTCGCCACTTGCTATGCCTCCCAACCTTACCGAGCACACTCTCGTATCTCTACAGTAGAAAGGGCCTATGAGGGATCCTCCTAGACGCTCCCATGCACATGAGGAGGAGGAGATTTCAGAGACTGACCGGGCTCCCTCTCCTCCTAGGGCTCGGAGGAAGAATGCCTCCAATGCACCTCTTCCACCCATGACACGAGACTATGTCCATGAGAGGGTCAAGAAGGCCTCATTCTAGGAGAGGACCTTGTGTTGCATGAATGTGGACATCCGCAAGCAACATCATGATTCCTACAAGAGCAACTGCCGCATCGAGAAACTACTCAAGGAGATCAAGGCTCAGGGTGAAGCGTATGATGAGGAAGGTGAGGATGAGTACACTGATGAACATGGCGCTCAGCCTTCCACCGAGTCAGATCACACTCTTTCATTTGGGGCATGGAATGCCCATCAGGACAGCTTGGTGGATTGGAAGACCTTCTCTGATGTCACATCTGGGTTTGGGTATCAAGGTACATCCTCTTCTCGCCCTCACGGCAAAGGGCCTGCAGCTCCAGATGATGATGAGGACTATGATGATGATGATGAGGATCAAGATCTGGATGAGGAGGACGAGGAGGATGATGACGAGGACTACTGATCCGTTGGGACGCTAGATTAGGTCTTTTCCCTTTTTCGGTGTTTCGATGCCAAAAGGGGAGAAGACATTGTCATCGGGATTTGCATGGGGTTGTGCTACTTGATTCGTATTTGCCTTCTCGTCTCTATTTGCCTTATGTTATTGTGGGACACTGTTTTGCTATTTGTGTGGGTGCTTCAACTTTATTGTAACTCATGTGAGAACTATGTGGTTTATCCATGTTCTACCTACCTTACATGCTTTACTTGTTTATCTTTGTGCACATAGACAGGGGAGCGTGTCCATACTCTGTCTTACGTAATTGCGAACTTTTGTTCATGCAAATTCACTAGTTGTCATCGAACACCAAAAAGAGGGAGATTGAAAGGATTTTTACTGTCATAATCACTTTTGGTGTTCGTTAACAACTAGTAGGCCCTTTTTACAGTTTGCTATTGTCTACAGGGTGATATTCTACAAAGGAAAAAGGACCATTGGCCTGCGGATCATTCCCTGCATTTGGTCTTGTATCTTGGGGATTCCAGACCAGAGTCTCCGGTCTACACAGACCGGAGTCTCCGGTGTGGTCCAGAGTTTCCCCAGAAGTCTCCGGAGTGGCCTCTGCTTTCTTGCCTAGGTCAGCCAGTAAGGTGATCTGGAGGTTGGTTCGGAGGTTGGTCCGGAGTCTCCGGTCCCTACCTCAGGCCGGAGTCTCTAGTGTATAAGGACCGGAGTCTCCGGTTCGCTTGACTCCCAACTGATCTGGGTCATTCTGTCAAGGGGTCCGGAGGTTAGCCGGAGTCTCCGGTGTGATGACCGGAGTCTCCGGTCTGCTTCTTCTCCAACGGTCAGAAAAACGGTTCGCTGACAGAAGGGATATAAATAGGGGACCTTATCCCCTTGTTCCAGCTGCTCGTCCACCTCAAGAACACCATGTCCATTTGAGCCACCAAATCAACAAGATCTCTTCATCCAACCATCCAAAGTCCTTGATCTTTGGAGAATCAAAGGAGGAGGCCTTGATCTACAGCTTCACCAAGAGAGATCTTCATTTCCCCCTCATTCACTTGAGGGCCCCCATGCTCTAGTGTTTCTTTGGAAACCCTAGGTTTTGATTTGGTTCTTACAAGCTTGTCTTTGATTGTTTGACAGCTTGCTTGTATTTGGGAGCCTCCAATTAAGTTGTGGATGTGTGCCCCAAACTCGTTGTAAAGGTGCCGGCTTCCACCTTGAAGGTTGCCGTATAGTGGAAGAGGTGAATCGAACCCATTGGGGTGAGGTTCATCGGAGAACAAGGGAGGCCTCTCGTGGCGTTGGTGGTTTGAAACCACCCCCTCTCCAAACATAGACGTACTCCCTTCAAAAGGAAGGAACTACGGGAAACAAATCCTTGTGTCTCCGTGTGCTCCACTTTGGTTCCTTCTATCCTTTACTGCACTTTACTTATCTAGTTATTGTTTAGTTTGTGCTTGTTTGTCATATAGGTAAATTCACCTTAGTTTCATAATCTAGAGAATTTACCTTTCTTGTCAAACCCTAATTTGAAAAGGAGTAAAATTTGAAGTAGCACCTATTCACCCCCCCCTCCTCTAGGTGCCCATACGATCCTTTCAGTGTCGACTCCCAAGTACCAAAGAGTCATGACGACATACATTCCAATGCGACTTTCGTCCAAGTCCCGTTTGCCTCACGATATGCCTTGTCGAACTATAGGCGAATAATCATCATCCCTTAAATAGTTTGACTCTCTTTCTCGATCCGAGATAAGTGATTCATCCGACTAACTCTTAGTCGATCGCCTCGGTTAACACTTAACCGAGTCGCGCATGGCCATGCTTTCCGAATCATATCTTCGAGAGGGCCCAGAGAATATCTCTCAAGTTGGAGGGGCAACATCCCATCTTGGTTATCCACATCACGCAGCTTGATTCTCAGTCGACCCAAACTTTGCCTTTATAATTTCCCTTTGACGGAACAATATTTGATAAAACCTAAGTCGTATCCACAACTTGGATTGTGCAATAACCTCAGGTTGAAGGATTGCATTGATTGAGACATACAAATGACGACTTGTTCATTGTACCTCAATATGGGTCAGTCCGACTCGCTAAACTCTTTAGCCGAATCCGTGTAAATCAGAATAGCATCTCCATGCCCATGACAAGTGGAATCGAGTCATCAGCCGACTTTCACATTAGTCTAAGTTGTGTGTCCAACACAACCTCAATGACCAAGGACAACTAGTATGAACAACACGAATATATAGTTCCACAATCGAATCACATATTCAATAATACATATCAGTAGTTCATACTAGGACAATAACTTTATGAATACATTAGGAATAACATCATATATTATTGCCTCTAGGGCATATTCCCAACACAATATAACTCTATCTCATGTAGATAAAATGTTTCCTTTCCGTCCAGAGAGATTTTTTCCTAGATTTTCTCCAATGGTTTCCCATTGTGTTTTAGCTAATCTCTTCTCATCAATGGGCATTCCCAAATATTTCATTGGCAAATTGGCCACAAGACAAGTGAAGATGGAGATGTATTGTTGTGCTCTGTCCACTGCATTGCCAACACAATAATCTTCATTCCTGTGGAAGTTTATTTTTAAACTTGACAATTGTTCAAAGAAGCACACAATAATCTTGAAATTTCTAGAATTTTCAAGATCATCATCCAGGAGAAGGAAGGTATCATCTACAAATCGCAAGATGGCCAAACCCCCTCCACCAAATCAGGAACAGCCTTGTTCCTTGGCCTTTTTAACAAGTAGGGCAAGCCCATCGCCCACAATATCAAATAAAATGGGAGCAAGGGGATCCCCTTATATGACCCCTGAATATGTGGGGAAATGAGGACCAATGGAGTCATTGACTCTAACATCCACTCTCTAATAGTTCTCATCACCCAGTCACAACAGATGTCTCCCATGCCTTTGCTTTGCATCATTTGGTATAGAAAGGACCAGTTTACTTTGTCATATGACATTTTCTTTGTCTTGATCTCATGAAATGTTTCATGAAGAACAACAATTCCTTCCATAATATATCTATCTTTGATAAATGTTGTCTAGGAATCTGCAATAACTTTGTGGATTACCAAGCTTAATCTATTCGCTAGGAGCTTTGTTAGTATTTTGTAACTAACATTTAGGAGGAAGATAAGTCTAAACTACTGTATGGCTTCAACATCAGGTACTTTAGGTATGAGAGAAATAACTCCATGATTAAGTCTCTCAATATCCAGATTCCCCTGATGAAAGGCATCAAACATCTCCTTTGGATCTTTTTTGATGGTGTCCTAGAATTCTTGGTAAAACTCTGTTGCGAGACCATCATGCCCGGTAGCTTTGTTGTGTTCCATGCTAAAAACAACTTCCTTAATCTCTTCCATATATAGAGAAAGAGTTAGTAAGCATCTCTCTATCTTCAGCTGAAAGAGTGCTACATGTGATTCCATCTTAGGAAATATCACATCTCTCTAACTGCCCAAATAGAGACCTGTAAAATTCTGTGGCATGTTTAACTAACTCAACATCACCAATCACCTCCTCTCCATTACACTTCAACACAGAGATATGATTTTTCTTTCTTCTTCCACTTGCTTTCATATGAAAATATTTTGTGTTATCATCACCTTCCTTCAGATCCTTCTCCTTAGCCCTCCGTGTCCATTTCAACTCTTCATCTCTCAAAGGCTTCTTGAGTCTAGCATTAAAAACAACTTGCACCTCCTTCTCCAAAGCAGATAGGTTGACATTCTCAACTTTCTTATCCAGCAAATCTAAGTTCTCAAGGATCATCTTTTTCTCTCTCATGTATTCATCTTCCAAGTTGATATGCCACCCTTTTAAATGTCTCTTCAATCTTCTTTGTTTTTCCTATCACTTGTCTATATCATGAATATTGAAGGTGTGTGCATTCCAACTCTCTCTGACTTTGTCATGGAAGCCCTCCCTCTCCACCCAATAATTCTCATATCTAAATAAGTTGCAATGTGTAGAAGGGTTGCCACAGGAAAGCAGCAAGGGAACATTATCAGAAATATCCCTGTTTTCCCCTGTGACAATAGCAAGGGGAAAGGCTAGATCCCATTGTAGAGATACTAGAACTCTGTCCAGTTTTTCATAAGTGGGATCAGGCAAATTATTGGCCCAAGTGTATAACCTATCAATGAGTTTAACTTCCTTTAATCCATTAATATCAATAATGGAATTGAAAAGGTGAGTCCATTTAGTAAAGATACAAGGTTTGTTTTTCTCACTCTTTTTTCTGATGATATTAAAATCACCTCCCATAACCACAGGTCCCCCCTGCATCTATTTTCATAAGCTAGCAAATTCTGCAAGGAAAGATTCTTTAAATTCTGGCTGAGCTGGGCCATAAACCACAATCAGGTGCCATTTCATCTTAGAATGTTCATCTAAGAAGTTAAGAGTAATGTAAAAAAAGAGTAATGTTTAATCAGCAACAAGCACAACGTGTGTAGATCAACTCGTCAAACCAGTTATTATACCACTAAATTCCAGGCAGAAATAGTACACATTACACCGAACCACACACTCTTCATCCGTTTGCTTAGTCAAACTGTACAAAAGTCACACGCACACACGCTCACTCTTCAGAGTTTTCTCCTCCAGCGACAGCAGTTAAACTCGCTAAGCCCGAGGAGATATACGCGGCCGCTGCAGGCTGCAGCCGCTCGCTAGCTACTCCACCTTCATCGAGTCTGGAACAAGGAAAATGTAGCACGGAAATAAATCCAGACGACTAAGACACCACCACGACCCAACAGAATGCAACGGGGAGAAGCACGCGACTTACCTGAATTCTCTAAGCTACTGGTGCCAGCGTCTGACGGGAAAGCAACCGGGCCGAGATTGCGAAGTTCCTCGTCCCAAACAACGCCTCTCTGTCAGGGGAAAAAATACATTAATCTTTCGTCACCTAATCGGTGCAAATGTTCAAGGGTGTTGTTCGGTGCTAACCTGGGGAAATGCAGACAGCTGAGCCGTTCTGGCCATATGAACACTTGCTGGATTTGGGAAGATCCCATTCGCGTATAATTCTGGACGAGAGAGACCTGGCTGCGGCGCGCCGTAGATACTAGGATGAACACTGCTCAACCGTGGGCCGTATCCAGGGAACGCAGAGCGAGCATTTTGCGGGCAGAGGATCTGCACGACAGAGATGAACACAAAGGTTAAGTCTGGCAGTAGAAATACGCAACGTTCTTTGTCCTTCAGAGTCCATCTTACATCTTGGAGGTCGAGATCACAGTTCAGCTCGGGGCTGACTGCTGAGAGCTTCATCGAGAGGAACTGCAAAACACGCGTCTGAAGCTTCAGTCATTGTCGGCCTAGCTAGAATGGTCTCTCGAGGAATGAGCATCAGTAACACTCACCTCGACCTGCCGCTGCAGAGACTGCACATAGTTTATGATCTCGTCAAGCATCATGGCTTTGCCTGTTATCTTCTTTGCCATAAAAGAAAAAACATGCTGGTTAGAGTAGACCATAACAATGTTATTACATTCTGGAGTAATATCTCACTTGCTGATGTTGGACAGTACTACCTTGTTGCAGCCTGGGACGAGGTCTTGTAGATGCTTCATCCGCTCATTGATCTTTTCCCTCCGAAACTGCATTTCAGATGGATAAAAGAAACTATGAACACAAGGAAATCACAAGCACGGGCAATGTTAATTATAATGTTGCTCGAGAGAACAATAATCACCCTTTCTGCAAGGCTGTGGTTATTGGTCGCCTGGCCGCGCTTCGCCCGGATATGCACGTAGTCCTCTCTGTTGCTGTCAGCATCACCTGTCTTCTCACTAGCACGCTCCATGTTGACTTCTCTCTGAGACATCGCACCAGTTTCCTCCTGCAATGGTACATAAACGATGAGAGGCGTAGTCCAAAATGCTGAAAATGAGCCCAGCGAAAGAAAATCTACAAGTTCGTTACCTGCGAATGTATGGATGAACTGCCCTCGCCCGAGCCCTTCCTTTTACCGCCTTTCAGACCCTTCTCCATGCTCATATTTCTACTTAGCTCGGTACCTGGAGGAGAATTGGAAAACATGGAGATGTCTGTAGTGAGAACCTTCACGGATGAACAGACTGCCTTATTCTTCACTAAAAAAGAACTGGGAAGAAAAAATACCAGTGGTAGGATTGTAAAACTGAACCCCATCTTGCATCCCTACATTGTGCATAGGAAAAAGGGTGTGCTCGTCGAAATCCATGGCGTGGTCTAGCAAAGCAAGCGGGTTAGCTCCGGCCACGAAGCTCTGCTGCTCGCCGTTGTTTCCAGGAGCAGTGCAGGGAGGGGAATACATCTGCCAGGAAACAATGATTAGTCATATGATTTCCATCATGTTGCCAAGTGAAGGTACCTAGACGCCCTGGATACATTTATACTAGAATGGGAAGGAACAAAGCCATCAACCTTGTGCTTGATACCTGATCTCAGTGTGACGATGTTGCAACCATTCTAAGGATGCCAGCTTTGGCAAGTGTGAAGGGAGGGGCTTTACTTAAAGGGTGGAAATGTGGAATAGATCGGGAAGAGCTGGCAGTCAATTTCTTGCAAGGCTCAACAAGGAACAACTAACTCTTGCAGCCTTACATAAAGATTGTCCAAAGTGAAAAGTTAAGCAAGCCTAGACAAACGCAAGGGGCAAAGATGGAAGGGAAGCCACAGTACGGGAATAGAATTGTCGGTACTGCTAACAACCGTGTACCAGCTGGATCACATCCAGAGATCAGAATAATGAGTTCTGAGTACAGATCAACTATAGATTTACAGTTGGTACTGCGAAATCAAGACCAGCCCCAAGGATCAGATGCTACTGTCATCCATGTACTGTATGGGCCAGCCCAGAATAAGGTTAATGACTATAATCAATGAACCAGATCCGTCTATGTTTAAAACCCTACCAAAACTAAAACCATGTCCCACCACTCCATAATTTCTGAGAATCCCATACAAGTTTTCAGTTTATGGACCTGTTTTGTTTCTTTGCAGAAAGTTCAGTTTATCGACCTCCTTTAGACTATTATATATTATAACTTCTCCGGGAGGCTTAAGATAGTACTCCCTCCATTTCAAAATATAAGATGTTTTAGCTCTGTGAATAGAGTGTATCTAGTCCTCTTTTAGTGTGTAAATTCATCTAGATTTAGAGTGAACCTACATACTAAAAGGGGTCTAGATACACTCTATTCACAAAGCTAAAACATCTTATATTTTGAAACGGAGGGAGTACTCACTCCGTTACAAATTTAAGTTCTACCCTCTATGATCCTTGAGTTGTAAACTCTGGCATTCTGAATCTTCGTAATAAAAGGCTGTGTGCATCTTTTTTTGCATAGGCCAGGTTTTCAGCCCTTTTTGGAAGAAAAAAACAGATTTGTCCTAAGTGAAACTTCTTTACGTTTGACCAAGTCTATAGAAAGATGTATCAACATGTACAACACTTCATGTACAATATATTTACGCACTATTTATATTTGATGTTGAGCATATTTCTCTACAAATTTGGACAAACTTAAACGAAGTTTGACTTGGGACAAAGTTAGAATTTCAATTAATTTGAAACAGGGGAGTACTTTTTAACACGAGAGGAAAAAAGTTGCTCCATTCATAAATATAAGGCACATTATTATGCGCGCAATAAACATTTTAAAATTTTGACCACCATTATACGCAAAAGTATCACATCAGGGATATGCAAGAACAATAGCATTGTATTTTCCACACAATTTATTTTTAAGTTAAGATATTTTAACCATATTTTAGGCATAGTGCAAGTGAAAAGCATAGCCAAGATCATACATTGCAGACTGGAAATAGTCAAGCACTCCTTGTATTTCTAGACAGGGAAAGTATCCTGTAAGAGGTGAATTACTTAGCCACTCAGTGGCATTACCAAGATGCCGAGGCTGATTCAAGTCTTCTTTTCTCCCCTCACATCTGTACTGGTCTATTATCGAACCATGTGTGCTCAACTTCAACATGAAAACTCCGGATGTTCGTGGAAAAACTATGCAGGTGTATATGTAACATCACGGAAAAGCAGCAACATGTAAGAAAGTGCAAGCTTAGATAAATCATAGGAGAAGCATGGAAGAAATTTAGGGTCTATGGTTGAGGGCAGAAAAGCAAAAAACTTAGCAGTGGCAAAGGGGAGGGGCTCCTCATCACTCTACAGTGAGTACTGGGGTACATTCCTTCCTTCCCACCATCCAAATTTGATGCCAGAACACAGAGAATGATACGAAGAGAAATGCAAGATTTACACACATGCTGTCGAGCCATGAGGCACAGTTGGCACTAGCGCAGAACAACCTTAAGAAGGGCAATCAAAATTGGGAAGGTAAAATCAGCCATGATGAAAGGACAAGATGCCAGCCAGAGACCTTGAAAGCTCCCCTCTTTCTTGAACGTGTAGATCGAGAAGGACGAGGAGTCAAAAACGCTAGGATGCAGCACAGAAATCGCAAAGAGAAAAAGCTGATGCCACTTAGCAGGCTGATAATGCGATCCTGTACTGTGATTTCTCGAGAGGGATAAACAAATGCTCCTGTACCGTTCAAAAAGACAGTGAGCACTCATGGAGGGAGGAAAACAACAGGCAACTCACTATCTCCAAAGAAAATATCCCACCAAAATGTACTACAGAATAAGCAGACCCCAAGCACACTGCTCCAGACCCTAAATGCGAACTACTTTCTAGCAGAGGACATGTCACAGCAGCATAGCATAGGTAGAGAGCTTCAAATCAATGGAGGGGGAAGAGAAAGTAGTTACCAGCAAGGAGGAGGTGTGTGTGTGAGAGAGAGAGCTGCTGCTTCCGAAGCTGCACTTCTTGTTTTGATCACAGGTGCTGTGCAGTCGCTCACTCACCAGCCTATGGTATAATGAATAGTGTTCACCATGTAGTGGTGGCAAGCGGACATGTGGCTGGCTTTGGCTAGGAGGGGGAAAATTGAAGAGAGAAGGCCACCACTGTTTCTTCCACCAGCTTCCCAGCTCCTTATTTTCATGACGCCTCAGTATAAGCAATAGTAGAAGTACTCCCCTTTCTGTAGAGGACTAGTTGCATACCTGCACATGACCATTTGATTATCCTGTCCATTTTGGCTTAGAAAGGGGTCCCTGTCCCTGTAGGGTCTTCCCCAGCAAGCACTGCCTCTTGTGCTGTACTACAATGTAACAATGGTAAACAGCAGCATACCACATCTAGTAGACGAGAGCACCAGCAATGCTGAAAGGGGTGGTTGTCCATGGGTCCATGTAGCAGTTCAGCAGTGTCCTGTTTCACTTGAAGTCATCACCTTGGAATCAAATCTGGTGTGCATTTGCAGCCACCTTTCCACTGCTGCGGTTTGAGTCGTTGAGCAGCAGCAGCTGGTAGGGGGCTGGCCGTGGAATAATACAGTCAAAAAGTGAATGCCTGCGGCAGGGGCATCCTGCCAGGGGCGGACGTGTATTGGCAGCGAATTGGATTCTTGTTCTCACTCTCCGGAATCATGTAGAGGCTTGTTGTCGCTTGTGCAGTACACGTCCAGCTTTCGTAGTAGTACTCTTCTTCCCAAGATAACTGAAAGTGGATACGGGGAACTGAATTGGACAGAGATGCGGTCTCGCACTTCATGCAATACTCGTATGGTTCTCAGTATAATTACTAGTGCAACCTGAAGTCGCTAAACAAATGCAGGAAAAAAACACCATGCTACTTTTTATATGTCAAGCAAGACGTCCATAAATGCATTCATAAGCAAGGGAAAAGTCAAATTAAGATTTAGAGCTGAAATACAGAAACCCCAGTTGGTTTCAGTATTAGGGCAACCTGAAGGGGTAAAACAAATGCAAAGAACATGACAGCATTTCAGGTTACGTGGATAAAGGGCCTGAACAATTGGGGTAAAAGTAGCAACCATGTAGAACAAAACCACCACGAATGGCATACAACGATAGGTATCTGACACATTTGCACCAATTGCGGTGGTGTTTTGCAATTCTCTCTGCATATGAAGACATGCAGTGGTACTTTTGTAAAGCATGCACATCTTGTGCAGTTCTCTAGGCACTGTGTAACTGCAACACCACAGAAGATATTACTCCAGCAAAAAAAGAAAGAGAAGTCGGAATTAAGATTAGTCATCATAGTATTGAGATCTCCTGGCAAAAGCACTGCAATGCTTGCCCCAGCTGGATTTGTAAACTATTTCTTCCCATGCTCTCCCCCACAATCTTTTCAGTGCACCAAACCACAAGCAAAGAGCTCCCTCCCAGAAAGATGAAGCCTTTCTCGGGCATCGGGATAGATCTGTACGGTTGCTAATTGAATACTAGTACCCGTGGCTTACAGCCCCAGTGCAAAGATAAGTGGTTAAAAAGCTAGGAGTAGATCTCATGACAGAGATTTCATGGTTTAAGAATGCACCATCAAGATATATCAAGCCAATCGTCAACAGGACATGTGTAGGCAAAGCAGAGAAGTTGCACGCCTATACACAAAAGGTTATCTTTCTTGCCGCGGTCAATGTAAAGCTCGCTTTAAAACAAGAGCAATCGTTAGTCCCTGGCCCCAGAATGCAATGGAGAAGGAGCTCCATGGTTCACTCGATCCCACATAGGCCACAGTAAAGAACATAAATTGCTAAAGCGTGAACCTAAAATTGTTCACAGGTAAGGTCTAACAAAATTATGGAGTACCGAGTTTCAAATGACTTTGTACAAAATAACCCATCCAGCTTTGGACTATTAGAACTCAGATATACCTGGAAAGTTCAGACAGATAAACAGTCTTGAGAGGAAAAAAGGGTTTATCAAGAATAAATTTAAGCACGATTTGGATTCAAAGTGGAGGGCTTCATACTGTTGCTACAGATAACTGTGTTAAATCCCACAACCTGCAATATCATCAATCAATCCATACCAAACACAATTCAAAGAAATTGTATGATATAGCTATCTTCACCCGATACTATTAAGCTTCAACTTTCTAAAATCATTCAGGTGATAGTATCATGCAGAAGGGCACCACAAAACGAAATATTACAGGTAGTTTCTTAAAGATAATTCAAGACAAGACAAGTCTTTTTTACCGCAAAAGACCAGTCAGTCAGATGCAATAACAGGTCATATAGGTCTCTAAAGAACAGAAACAAGACCTATGGTAACCAGAGTTGACTTGGAAACATAGCAGCTCAGTTTCAGTGATACAAACAACTAATTGATCAGATTAACAGAGAATATGTACAATGAGTAGCTACTTCATAGTTGAAAGGTTCTATACCATGAACAATCTTTGAAATCCATGGTATTACACTTAGATATTAAATGAAGAACAAAGCTAAACTCAACCTGTAATAGATTCAATGGTCCCTATTACAGCTACCAACTGTTCATTCCGGGCTAAAAGTCCAAATGATACACCAAAAACAGACCCGCGTACGTGATATATCAAATTATTTTCACCATTTTGGTATTCTAAGTTCGATGAATGCTGCAATATATTGAATGCACTGACCTACTAATTGTCCTCTGTTGAGTTACATGTCATTCTGTGCAATGTTGTAGTCACATGATCCAAGCTTGTGCATTCAACTACTTTGGATAAACACCTTTGCGTCACACATGAACAGTATTTACTCTTATTGAATACAAGATAACAGTTAAAATAGCAAACAGCTCGACATCGGTACATATTTGATGTTGCTACTCAGAACGACACCAGTAAGTCAGAAAGTATCCAACTTCCAAGTATTTCACACCAACGTAATATCAGAAAATATTTCTTTCGCGCTAATAAGAAAAGTATTGCATTCTTACTACTAAGAAAACCACCAGTGAACTTAACAAATTTCACAAAGTTTCATAGTAACTATAAATACTTTCAATCTCTTCAACAGATTGTGCTGAGATAATAACATAATCTGAGTCCTAATTACAGATTTATTAATGAAAAAACTGGTGCAGTTGAAGAAGGGGATTAAAACCTAGGAAAGTTACTTATTAATCTGTCTAAAACGAAAATTGATATGAAAACATGTACAAGGAGTAAACTCAAGCTCTCGGAATCGTAGTCTAAAGCTATTATCTTGTACACTAGGAAGACACAGCTCGTCCTTCAGCACCGTTGGAGTGTCTGAAATGGGGGGCACCGTTGGAGTTGCCCTTAAAGCACCAAACTGGACCGACCTGACGACTTGGTATAAAAAGATAAACGAAATAGAAAGAGAAAATAAGTTACAAAATACAGTAATTCTTCTTTATTTGTCTAATTCATTGCAATTAAAATTGGGTCAATCTTTTATAGAAAAAATGGATCATGTAGGAGTTAATTAGTTGGACAGTTGGATTCTTGCTTTGTAGAGTATCCTTTTGATGCCTTTGTATACAAACCGAAAGTATTAATGCTTTGGTAATACAATGTGGGTTTCTTTTCTATACATGAATGTTTATATGTGCTTCATGTGCAATAACAAAAGTAACTTAAGTAGCCATGGCAACACACATACATTCGGCTAGTTTTTCACAAACCATCAATTATTCATGTAATAGGTTGCACACAAGTCCAAATCTCATATTAAACCGATTAACCGACGAACGAGACCACATGTCATCATCTAACAATGTAGACTAAGTAATCTAGAAAATTTTGAAAAAATTATATCATCCTTTTGAAAAATTTGCCTCTTTTTGTGAAAAAACAGTCAAGATTTTGTTGAAATTTTCAAACTATAAACTAAGTAATATGGAAAAGTTTGAAATAATTTGGACTAACAGTTTGAATGTTTTCCACCTTTTGTAAAATTAAGCAAAACATATGTGAAAATTTTAGTTTTCAGACAAGCTAACTGATCAAAACACGCTGTACATACAATGCATAATGCAATGCCTCATAGCTGATGGTTTATGAAAAAAAAAAGGTAATATGAGTAGTTTGCAGTGACTACAACAATATTCTATGGTATCTAAAATTTTCTCTCCAGTCATAAAGGTTATCATTCTCCCTGTGGTCAATGACTCAAGCTAAAGCTCACTTACAGAACGAGAGCATGTGTTTGGTTCCCTGGCTCCAAGATGGACAACATTATTAGTAGTACTGAAACATCAACGATATATTGCTCTACAGGTCTAAACAAATTATAATGGGATCACAGTATCGAATTTCACATAACTTTGCACAAATAAACCATCCAGCTTTGGACTATCAGTAGAACTCAAAATTAAAAGGGCACACAGTATCGAATTTCATACGACTTTGCACAAAAACCTCCAATTTTTTTAGACAAATACAGTCTGCTGAGTGAACTGTGGGTATATCAACAATAAATCTGCACTCTGCAGCTGTAAAGTGATAGCTACATATAACTGTGTTGGATTCCATAATATCCAATACCATCAGTCAAGACCAAAAAATCTACGAACTTACAGGAAGCAATTGAAAGAAATGATAGGATAGCTAACTCCACCCGTTAAGCTCTAACTTTCTAAAATCACTCAGATCACATAATCATGTAGAAGGCCATCATGGAACCAAATATTATAGGTAGTTTTATAAAGAAAAGCCCGTTAGATGAAAAACAGGTTGCATATATTCTATAAAAAAAATGGAAACAACACTATGGCAACTATCACCGGATAACCAGGCAGCTCAGTGATGCGATTACAAAAAACTAGTTGATCATATTAACAGATAATATGTACCATGAGTTGCAATTTCGTGGTTCTGAGGTTTATATTGTGAATAATTTTTGAATGATGTGATATTAGGTACAGTTAGTTGTAGTAAATGAAGAACAAAGCATAACCCTAACTTGCAGTAGATTCAATGTCAGTGTTAGATCTTTCATCAATTTTAAACCCACAGTAAGTGATATATCTTTAAGTTTTTTTGTTCACCATTTTGGCTTTCTCAGTTTGTTCCAGATTAGTGCTGCCATATTTTGATTGCAGTGACCTAAGAATAGTCCTCAACTGAGATGCACCTCAACCCATTGCGTGGCACTTGAACAGTTATTATCGTCTTATAGAATACAAGATAACAGTTAAAAGGTGGTCAGCCTGACGTAATTTTTTCATGTTGCAACTCAAAGGCCACCAGTAAGTCAGCGCACCTAATTTCCAATTATTTCACACCAACATGATATCAGTAAATATTCCATTCTTGTTAAGGAAACATTCCAGTTTTTGCTACAGAGAAAACCGCCAATGAACTTCATGTATTTGACAACTTTCTAAATGCCAAATATGCGTGTAGTCATCATAAGAATAGACACTTCAAATCTCTTCAACAAATTGTTCAAAATAATAACATAACCTGAGTCCTATTTCAGGACTTATTGATGAACTTCATTGGCACAGTTAAAGTAGAGGGCATAAAACCTAACAAGTTCATTGAACTGTATAAAATGGAAACTGATGTCAAAGCATGTATGGGAGTAAAATTAAGCTCTCGGTATCCTAAGTCTAAAAATATTATCTTGCACATTCGACCAATGAATGACATTAGCGAGATTAATAGTCTGAGAAGAGAACAGAAGTACTTATAGCGCTAGAGCATGTAATAACTCAAAATTACCAGAATATCTAAGATACAGACCAAAAGGTTTTGTGAGGATAGGAACACTGCACATTTACAGATTTATTACTCTCCAACAGATTGTGCTGAGATAATAACATAACCTGAGTCCTATTTACAGATTTATTACTGAAAAAATGGGTGCAGTTGAAGAAGAGGGATAAAAACCTACCAACGTTACTTATTAATAAACTGTCTAAAAGAAAAATTGATATCAAAACATGTAATAGGAATAATCTTAAGCTCTCGGAATCGTAAGTCTAAAGCTATTATCTTATACATTATGCCAATGATATTAGCTAGATCAATAGCCTGCGAACAGACAAGTACCTTAGAAACAGAACAAAACGATATTGGCACAACACGTAGGATATATAAGATACAGAAGAAGGAAGTTTATAAGGATAAGAGCACTGCACATGCGCATAAAAGTGCAGCTTATAAGTATGCACAAGACAGACTATGTATCTCCTTATGAAATACTCAAGATACTAGTGAAACCCATATGATAACTTCTATTAAGGAAACCCTTGGCGATGACCCTCAAAATTGCAGTTAGGCGAGATGTTCCTCCGCTGATTTCCAAAACTACGCCCAAGAACATTGTGATTTATGAACGGCAAACGGTCCGAATGACCACCAATTACCGGGAAGCGAATTGGGCCCGGTGGACTGTTCCCCCAACCATAATCCCAAAACCTTGGACTGGGCCTCTTCTGCTGCCTCTTACTGTTGCCAACCTTCAGAGTCCAAGCTTCCCCAAACCTTTGCTTCCAACTTCTGCTCCATCCAGAAGCCTCACTACAAGCTTTCAACTCCAATTCACACTTCCTCTTCCAAAGATTATCATCTCCTGCAAGATCCCTCAATTCCTTGCACGTGCACCCAACCCTTGCAAGACCCACACCAGGAACAAACTCCAAAACCTTAGCCTTCAAATCACCTGGCAATGCCATCAAGCACGGCGGCAAGGACAACCCGTTCAGTTCGCACAAAGATATCATCAGTGGAAGACATAGCTCATCCTTCAGCACCCTCCAGAGCTCAAGAATCTCCTTCTCCTCCACTGCACCCACTGCATTGCCATCCAGATATAGCAAGGGCGCCAGCTTTGGTAACTCCAAGCACAGTCGGCGCACCTCTGATCGTGCCCCAGGCACACACCCATATATCATCACAAAATTCGGCATCAATGAGTAGTTCAACACAACTATCTTCCCCTCTTCAGCCTGAGGTAACATGTCAACAAGCTCCGGTAGGGTGTATTTGACCGTCAGTGTTGACGAAGCACCGGAGGACCAGTCCTTCAGCAATCCTAGGCGAGACCCCAGCGGATTTGCTGCAAGGAAGCCAGCGTCGATCAGAGCTGCCTGTAGGGCCACGACTAGGCGATGGATAACGGTACCCTCTGCGCCCGACGCATTTTCCGCCTCCAACTCCCGCTTGAGTGCGCCAATCACGAAGCTCGACGAGCTCTTGGCCTCGTGGAGGGCCTCCGCCATCACCACATCCGGCGGATCGGATGACACGGGCAAACTAGGCTCCACTTGTAGGGTTTGCGGCAGCGACGAATGAACAGGCTCCACGTGCAGGGCCTGCGGCACTGACGACGACCCTTCAGCCTCCCCAGCAGATTTGGAACCGACGGCAATCTGCCCGGTTGAGACTGCATCCGGATTAGGGTTCCGGGGGAGGATCTGAGGAGGCGGCGGCTGAGATAGTTCTGCGGAGAGCGTGAAGTAGAGGAGGTCACCGGATGTGAGGCCGAGGGCGGCGAGGGTGGCGGAGGGGTCGGGGGAGAGAAGCTCCTGCGAGCGGTTGAGGGAGAGGCGGATGGACTCGGCGGGGACGGGCTGCGCAGTGGAAAGCTTGGCGGCAAGGAATTCCTTCACGGCGGAGAGCGCGGCCGTGTCAGGCAGCTGCACGCGATGTGTCTCCGCGACGCCGCCGAGCGCGTCCATGGATCGCAGGCGAAGCTTCATGGTCGGTCTCTTGGGGAATTTTGCTGTTCTGGATCAACACGGCACGTGAGGCCGCGAGATGATATCAGATTTGTGTAGTAGTTTTTTTTTTTTTTTTTGAGAAATATCAGTTTTGCGTCGCGATTCCTATTCTCCGCCTATTGCGGGCGCTACCTGGGCCTCCGCTGAAGGTTTTCTTCGCGGGCCGGCCCATTTACAGGTACGTGATTTTTTTCTATTTTTTTAGCAGGGGATAGCAGCTCCCGTTTTGGGTAGTTAACCTTGCACTGCCTGTGTGCGGGCCTGCAATCAGGCCCTAAAGAGAAGGTTGGGCCCTATCGTTCCGATCTAGACAGAATTGTCAGAAACGGTCCACGCGGATAGGAGGGCTAGCGTGTGGTCCAAATGGACTGACTCGCGCGGATCAATCCATCTGTTAATCAAATTTAGTCGTCATTGCGTTGTTTCGGATAGCGCGCGTACTCCCGTATCCTCCCCTTGGCCAGACCGGGCCCTCCAGCCAGTGGCACACAAGGCACATAAAAAGTCCACTCCCTTTTCTAGACCCTCCCTTGCCACCTTTGTCGCCACCCTAGGCAGCACCGTCGTCTTCGATTTGCGTCGCATGATCCGTCGTCACTCCCCACCGCATCCACCTGGCCATCTGACACCGGTCGTGTCCTCCCCTTGGTGTAATGTCTCGAGATTTATTAACCTAAAATAAGAGTCTTATGTCGAGTGATTGTGCATTAGTGCATCTTAGGCATAGAAAATCCAGGGGAATTTGGACCGTTTGGTTCAAAAGGGAATAAACGGTAGATTATCTTGAGTAGATGAATGTGCATCTCGAAGTTAAGAATGCTTGTATGTCTTGATTGATTGCTCCAACACTTGACTATGTGATTAGTAAAATGTTTGCTCGAATTTGCTTGTGTGACACACGACTAGATTTCATGTAACAATTGGAGAGATTGTTGGTGGAGCACTTGAGTAGCAATTGAAAATTTTGACATGAGCTTGTTGTATTTTGGAGAAACCACGCACAATTCACAAGTATATAACATGTCTTCTTGAACGCTTTAGTCATCTCCTGTACTTCTTCACCGATTTCTCCTTGGTTTTAGGAGTGTTGCCATTCATCCTCGACAAGTTTTCCTCCAATACCCTTTTCTCGGTTCAATCCATGAATTTCTTCACATCAGCTAGCAACTTGAGTAATTCTTCTCAATCTCGTTCTTCTCATCAGCTAGCTCCTTCACCAACTTTGCATTCTCAACCCTCTCGTCAATTCTTGTATTGTTGTTGTCATGATACATTCTCCAAAGTCTTCTAGTGCATTTTTTGTTATTTCTGGCCATTCCTTATCCAACCAAGACACAAACCCATTGTTTGTGACTTCTTGCAAATCAGGATTTCATGGCCACAGCTAATGGATGAGCTAGTAAGTGAGGACTCTAATCAGAATTTCATGGTCACAACTAAGTGGGGACTCTAACCAGCAGTTCATGGTCACAACTAATGGATGAGCCAGTAAGTGAGGACTCTAATAAGAAGTTCGTGGTCACAACTAATTAATGAGCTAGTAAGTGGGGACTCTAATCAGCAGTGAAAGAACATTTCATGATCCCTAGAGTTTTGTGTGTTAGATAACAATACCAAAGAATATTTAATGTGTGTTGACTGCTGCAGATAATTACTCATACAAAAAGCAGCCAAAACAGAGTTTTGGGGGCGGGTTATCCGCTCCTGGTTCGATCGACAAAGTGGACAAGGTGCTTCATGTTGTATGGGGGAGGACTTTCCCTCGGATTGTCCGGCCAGGGCCGGTGTTTTTGCCCAGGCCGGATAATCCCCCCCCCCCCAAGGGGTGTGGATAATCCGCCCACCTCCCCGGGAATTTTTGCAAAGGGAGCCAAGGCGTGTCATGCAGTAAGGGGCGGATTTTCCCCCGAAAATCCGACGTCGGGCGGATTTTTTGCCCCGGTGGGATAATCCGGCCCCCACTTGGGCTGGATAATTCGGCCCCAAAATCTCCAACGTCTGAGTTTTGACAGGGGGTATAAATACCCCAATTGCTCCTCCTATCAGACCTCTTGATTCATTCAAAAAAGTGCAGTACTGTTCTTCAAGTTCCAAACCGAGATCTCCATCTTCATTCACCCGAAGGCTCCGATCTTTGGGGAATCAAAGGAGGAGGCTTCGATCTTCACCAACACCAATCAAGCGCATCACTTCCCCTCCATTCACTTGGAGGATTCTTGATCTAGTATTTCTTGCAAATATCCAGATCTCATTTTCGGTTAATGATAATACTTGTTCTTGTGGACGCTTTGTCATCACGGAAGCCTCCAATTCGGTTGTGGATGTGTGCCCTTCTAGTTGTGTAAAGACACTGGTTCCCGCCTCAAATGGTACCAATAGTGGAAAGGTGGATTAGGCCTTTGGTGGCGAGATCCATCGGAGAACAGGGTGAGGCCTATTGTGGCGTGGTGGTCTTAGTACCGCCCACCCCTCCAACAGAGACGTACTTCCCTTAACAAGGAAAGAACCGCGGTCAAACAAATCATGTGTCTCCACGTGCTCCATTATGGTTTCTTCATTCCTCGCTTTTACTCACTTAGTAGCTAGGTTTTCATATAGGGAAATTCTCCGTAGTTGCATATCTAGAGAATTTACCTTTATGTCAAGCCTAAAATTAAAAAAGAATTAAAATTTGTAGTAGCACCTATTCACCCACCCCCCCTCTAGGTGCCCATACGATCCATTTCAATTGGTAGATACTCGGCTCTTTATTCGGGCTTAACCGCCTAAAAGAAGTATGGGTACTAAGGGAGATGGGAGTGAGGCTATGGACAAGGTCAGCATGGATGATCTCAAGACATTGGAAACAACCTTGTTGAAATTCATTGAGACCAAAATGAAGAGATGCATCAAATGATTGCACGACTCTCTCTGTCTACAGCCCCTCCTCCATCTACCTCTGAGGCTACCACTCCACTCTCTAAGGAGAAAGCTAACGCTAACTCCAAGGAAGGTGAGTTAGTGGGTGATAAAAATAATGGCTCCTCCTCCAAAAAGGGAAGTGGTAAGGAGGACTATAGTGAGGTCTCTCACTTATATTCACGTGATCCACCAATCCCTCACCCGCATATAAATAATAGGGGTGACCCGCCCAAGCTTACTACATCTTCTTTTAATCAATGGTAATTCTTGATGAAATCTCATGTGTGCAATTCGTCCATTGAGCTTTGGAGGATCATTGAAGATGGCCTCCACGTTGGAGATCCCAACAACTTGACAAGAAGACAAGTCATTGATAGCCAACTCAATGCAACCACTCTACACATGATTCAGCTTGGTGTAGGTCCCAAGGACATGCCACACATAGAGAACTTCAACACCGCCAAGGAAGCTTGAGATGCCCTCACCGACCTATTTATTAGAAATGAGAGCATGAGAAGAAATAGGTATGATGCTCTAAGCAATGAAGTTGAAGGGTTCTATATGTTGGACGGTGAGGATCATGAACACATGTATAGAAGGCTCAAGGGCATCTCCACAACATTTAGAACGAATGGTTCCTCACATGCTGATGATGCGTGGATCAAGAGGAAATATGTGAGTGCTCTCATGCCATTTAAGCCCACTAATTTGAAGAGCTTACAAAGGAGACACAACTATCATCAAATGACTTCCAATGAAGTCATGCAAGAAATGGCTGCATTAAAAGTTGCTACGAAGAATGCCGAAGATGCTCGTGCGCGAGCAATTGGAATGCAAAAAGGCATGAATGTTGCATTGAAGGCTAATGTCATTGCGAAATAGGAAGATGGTAGGGGTTTTGATATTGTCTCCATGAGCTGTCCCGAGGAGGTCAAGCATGCTCATGGTGACTACATGGCCTTCTATGCAAGAAACTTTTGGAAGGACCCAGCCAAAGCAAAATCTAAATTTGAGCATAAGAATGGGTCAAATGGGCGAAAGGAAATCGGTCCAAAGCTAAGAACTTGTTACAATTGTGGAGATCGTTTGCACTTTGTAGCTGAGTGCCCCTATCAAAGTAGAGAAGATAATGGGGGAAGGCTCATCCTCAAGGAAAAGTCAAAGGCACCTCGGAAGAAGCCATTTGTTAAGAAAAATGCTCCCTACAAGAAGCAACCGAAGATTGTTTTGGTAGCACAAGAGGAGTACTCATCCGCAGGTGAAGACGAAGAGGATGATGATAGCTCACGAGAGGTGGATGCCATAGCTACCACATCTACACCTACGTCTCTCTTTGACTCTCCCAATGAAAATGGCATCAACAAGAACGTCACTTGTCTTATGGCAAGAGGTTCCGAGGTATCATCTTCTATCACTTCTTTTCCTAAGACAACTATGAATGTTGATATGGATGATCACACTAGTCTTAAAGTTAAGGAAGAAGTTATTGCTTTGGATTATTTTATCACTAACCTGCAAGGTGAGCACAAAATGTATTTCGGGGCTCTTATGGGTCATCTTGCTCACTCTGAAAAACTCCTCGAAGAAAAGGCAGAATTGAAAGAGAGGATGCAATGGCTTGAAGAATGCTCTAGAAGAAGAAGAAGAGATTCAAGTCTCTCTAGATGAGAGACTTGAGTCAATTGAGGAGTCACATGACGAGGTTGTGGCCAAGATTGTAAAGGAACATGATAATGCCATTGCCAAGGCCAAGAAATTAAAGAAGGAAAAGATTGAATTTGGGGTTGCTCATGCTAGACTCTCCGAGAAATTAGAGAAATTTGACATTGCTCACAAGGCATTGGAGAGTGAATACTCTATTCTCAATGAGTCTCATGATCATCTCCAAACTCGATTGAACAAGTATGATGTACCTAGCACTTCTGTACCAACATGTGGACATGAAAAAGTTCTTGAAGAAAATGCTAGGTTGAAAGATGAGCTTGCCAAGGCACCTCTACCCAAAGGTAAGGAAGTTCTAGATGAGATCCTTAGTAAGCAAAGGACGAATAATGGAACAGAGGGACTTGGCTATGTCCCTAAGACCAAGAAGAAGAATGTCAAGAATGCTCAAGCAAAGACAAGCACCGCTGAAAAGAACATCATGAAGGACAAAAGTGATTATAATGGTTTTGCAGGGTCTAACAATCCTCATTATGAGTTATTTCATGATTATTATGGTGATGTCTATGCTAGCTATGTTGGTCCTTTTGATAATTATATTGCTTGGTCTATTTCGGTCCCAAAGACCCTTGTAACTAACATGAGAGGACCCATTGAAAAATGGGTACCTAAAACCAAGAAGTAATTTTCTTGTATGGCTATGATTCTGGTGGATCTAAATGGATGCTCGATAGTGGTTGCACAAGTCATATGACCGAAAGCAAGTAGATCATCATGGATATGAGACTCAATCATGGTCAAATAACCGTCTCCTATGGTGATAAATCAAAGTCAAAGGTATTGGGTCTTGGCAAGGTTGTGGTTGCTCACGATATCTCACTCGTGTACGTCATGCTTGTTGAGACTCTTGATTACAATTTACTTTCTATTCATGCCCTTGGTAAGATGGGCTTTGCAGTTTTCATTGATGATGATTTAGTGGTACTCTTGTGGAGCAAGTCTCTAAAGGTCGCATTCGTTGGATATGTCGAAAATGACCTGTATGTGGTGGACTTTTCGGGGAAACCCACTGCATGCCCAATGTGTCTATTTGGAAAGGCCGACGCGGGTTGGTTATGGCATCGTCGTCTAGCCCACATCAATATGAGGACTTTGCAAAGCCTTCACAAGGGTGGCCACATTCTTGGACTAAAAGAAAATGTTTCCTTTGCCAAAGCTCGTGTTTGCAGGGCTTGTGTTAAAGGGAAGATGCATGACTCTCCCCATCGAAGGAAGATGATTATTTCATCAAAGAGGATTTTTGAGCTCCTACATGTGGATCTCTTTGGTCCTCCATCTCATTCAAGCCTTGGTGGGAAGAAATATTGTCTCATCATTGTCAATGATTACTCACGGTATACATGGGTCTACTTCTTCAAGCTGAAAAGTGAGACTCAACAAACAGTCATCGACTTTGCCAACGAGGTTTAGTGTCAACACAATGTCCCTATATTGGCAATTAGAAGCGACAATGGCTCCGAGTTCAAGAACTACACTCTGAATGAATTCCTAAGTGAAGAGGGGATAAGACATCAATATTCCGATGCGTACACCCCTCAACATAATGGTGTAGACGAGAGGAAAACCGGACCTTAATGTACATGGCAAGGTCTATGTTGGCTGAATTCAAGTCACCATACAACTTTTGGGCTCAAGCAATATCCACCGCATGTCACTCATCAAACCGGCTTTACCTCCAGAAAATCTTAGACAAGACCCCCTATGAGATACTTACCGGTAACAAGCCCAACATTTCATACTTTCGGGTATTCGGTTGTAAGTGTTTCTTTCTCATCAAATGAGTTCATTTATCTAAATTTGAGTCTAAGGACTTAGAGGGCATATTTGTTGGTTATGGTGTCGAATCCCACACTTATAGAGTCTACAATAATCTTTCTAGAACTGTTGTAGAATCTTGTAGTGTGGTGTTCGAGGAAAATGATGGCTCCCATGCGGGGCAAGTTGATGTTTGTGATGCAGATGTTGAAATACCCCAATATGCCATAAAAAGAATGGACGTGGGGTTTTCCGCTCCATTGAGGAACCCCTTGTGGCGGATCGGGAAGGACAATGCTCTACTCAAGTAGAGCCCTCATCTTCACAAGATCAACAAGCTCCACCTGCTGGAGAAACTACTGTGCCTACACATAAAGAGAAATTAGAGCCCTTGGGATACCATAGTCCCAGGCAGAATTATCCACCTGAGGCCATATTATCCGGTCCTACACCATCTCTTGCCAGGAATGACCAGGGAGCTCAGGAAGAGGCAGAAAATCCCAGGCCAGATTTTCCGCTTGAGGCTGGATTATCTGGCCCAACACCATCAAATGCCAGAAACGTCCAAGAAGCTTAGAGAGAAGCAGAAAATCCCAGGCCAGAATATCCAGCCCCTCCCTCAGCTAGATTATACGGCCCTAGAACTTCAGTTCAGCAGCCTCCTGTTATGGCTACTGATCAAGATCAATGACAAGCTTCTCCATCACCTGTCTGTGTTGAACAATTTTTTTATCAAGGTCAAGCTAGTGGTCAAGACAAAGACTCTAATGATGAATAAATCCCTCCAAGGAACAACAAGGAGATTGAAATTCGTCGCAAAGCTCGTGATGAAAGAAATTTCGAACTAAGAGGACATACACTTCATAAAGTTGTAGGCGACCTTAGAAGAAGGGTGTCCACAAGAAGAGAGCTTGCAAGCTTCAGTGATTATCAAGATCATATATCTATGGTGGAAACTAAAAAGGTTTTTGAAGCTCTTGAAGATCCATATTGGGTTGTTGCTATGCATGAAGAACTAAATAATTTCGAGCGCAGCAAGGTTTGGAAGTTAGTAGGGAAACCCAAAGATTGCCGCAATGTTATCAGCACCAAGTGGATATTCAAGAACAATCAAGATGAGAACGGAATTGTTGTAAGAAATAAGGCAAGATTGGTAGCACAATGTTTCTCTCAAGTGGAAGTTGTCGACTTTGGCGAAACTTATGCACCAGTGGCTCGCCTTGAGTCTATCTGTATCCTTCTTGCTTATGCAACTCATCATAACTTAAAACTACAGCAAATGGATGTTAAGAGTGCATTTCTTAATGGTCCTCTACATGAGTTGGTATATGTCAAGCAACCCCCGGGTTTCGAGGATCCCAACTTTCTGAACCATGTCTACAAACTCGATAAGGCGCTCTATGGCCTTAAACAAGCCCCAC
Source organism: Avena sativa (assembly GCA_916181665.1). Classification (NCBI taxonomy): domain Eukaryota; kingdom Viridiplantae; phylum Streptophyta; class Magnoliopsida; order Poales; family Poaceae; genus Avena; species Avena sativa. The sequence goes on from OV702289.1 coordinate 696,167,035, forward strand.
GTGCGTGGTATGAGCATCTTAAAGAGCTTTTGTTAGACCGTGGCTTCGAGGTTGAGCAGATCGATCCCACTCTTTTTACTAAGAAGGTTAAGGGGGAGCTCTTCGTATGCCAACTATATGTAGACGATATTATCTTTGGCTCTACAACCCAAGCTTTTAATGATGAATTTTCAAACTTATGACTGACAGGTTTGAGATGTCTATGATGGGGGAATTAAGGTTCTTTCTTGGATTTTAGATCAAACAACTAGGAGAAGGAACCTTCATCAATTAAGCAAAGTACATCCAACACATGCTCAAGAGGTTCAATATGAAGGATCTTAATGGTGTTGCTACACCAATGCAAACTAAATGCCATCTTGAACTCAATCCCAATGGTAAATATGTGGACCAAAAGGTATACCGGTCCATGATTGGCTCTCTTCTTTACCTCTGCACATCTAGACCCGATATCGTGTTGAGTGTAGGAGTGTGTGCAAGGTATTACGTGGATCCTAAAGAAAGCCACTTGGTGGTGGTCAAGAGAATCTTCCGATATTTGGTTCATTCCCCTAATTTTGGTCTATGGTATCCCAAGGGCTCTAATTTCTCTTTATGTGGTTATACAGATTCTGATTGGTCTGGTGACAAGGATGATAAGAAGTCAACTTCTAGAGCTTGTCGATTCTTGGGAAGATATTTGGTATGTTGGTCTTCTAAGAAACAAAATTGTATATCTCTATCCACCGCCGAAGCTGAGTATGTGGTTGCTGCTAGTGCGTGCACTCAACTATTATAGCTGAGGCAAAATTTAAAGGAATACAGTGTCAATTGTGACAAAGTGCCTCTTTTGTGTGATAATGACAGTGCTATCAAAATTGCTTATAATCCGGTGCAGCATATAAGGACAAAGCATATTGAGATTCACAATCACTTCATTCGAGATCATGTTGCTCATGGTGATATTGACTTATCCTTTGTGAGCACTAAGAACCAACTTGCTAATATTTTCACAAAGCCACTTGATGAAGCAAGATTTTGTTATTTGAGGAACGATCCAAATATCATGGATTCAAGGAGCTTTGCTTGATTACCCGTGCACACTCACTTACATATCTTCCTTTATTTGGTTTAGGTGTGGGCATGGACATATGGGGAGTGTGGTCCTAATTGATTGGGCTAACCCTCCCCCCATAATGCCGAAATCAAGAAAATCATTTCTCTTAATATCATTTTGTGATATGTGAGCTTATTGATGAGTTGTGGTCATGAACCCAAGATATATCTTCGCGGTGTCATACCATCCACTCCAACATGGTGGCTTCAGCCACCGCCCTATTCTTTGAGAAGAGTTGGTTCTTTGTGGATCTTTTTGGATTTTCTTGCATATCTTGTGTTCTTATTGGAAACACGTCTAATTTTGGCTTTTGTTTGATTTGGCTCTTGCAATTTTGGGTGTGTAGTACCATTTGAAGGAGATATGCCCTAGAGGAAAATAATAAAGTGTATTGTTTGATATATCTCTTATATGTTCATAATATGTTTCATACCATGCTATAACTATGTTAATATGAAACGTTAATAGACATGTGGTATGTAAACAAACCGTGTCTCTAGTTACCTCTAGCGAACTAGTTCATTGGTCATGAGGATGATCTGGGTTTAAGGATCATGGACATTTATTCCAATTGACAATGAGGTCATGTCATTGGTTGAATGATGTGATAGACAAACATCCGATAGTTATATCTTAATGAGATCTAGTTACAAAGTTCACCATTTGATGATAAACACATAAAACCTCGGAACCTGATCCTTAGACTATGAGATAATGCAAATCACCGTTCTGGGGGAAGCTTTGATGGTTGATGGCTCAAAATATGTAGAGCTCGTTGATGCACTCGACTTTAATGTAGAGCTTGTTGGGAACCCCAAGAGGAAGGTATGATGAGCATAGCAGTAAGTTTTCCCTCAGTTATGAAACCAAGGTTTAATCGAACTAGTAGGAGCAAGGAAACACCCCAAAGGTGTTACTAGCTGAGCTTTGGCAGGGCGCACTACCGGTGCTAGTAGCAACGTGGAGACCTGCACAACACAACCACAGAACTTTGTCCCCAACTTGCGATGAGGTTGTCAATCTCACCGTGTTTTGCGGAAAACAAAGGATTAAACGTATCGAATGGAAGGAAGTAATAGTTTGCAGAAAGTAAACACAAAGCAGAAACAGATTATAGATTGTATGTAAAGAAAAAGGACCGGGATCCATAGTTCACTAGAGGTGGCTCTCCTTAGATAGATAACATGCTGGGTGAACAAATTACAGCGGGGCAATTGACAAACACCGAGAAAGCAATACATGCATATACTAATCATCTTGACTCCTTTGAGACTTGATTGGGCAATACAACATAATACATAGACCGCCATCCAACTACATCTATGACTAATAATCCACCTTCAGGTTATCATCCGAACCCCCTCCAGTATTAAGTTGCAAGCAATAGATTATTGCTTTACGAAATGCGTGTAAGGTAAACAATACGATTGTTCTATGAACAAAGGATTGTTGTTTTCTCCCTAGTAGCAACAACACATCTAGTACCTTAGACATTTCTGTCACTTCCCCAGATTACCAGAGGCATGAACCCACTATCGAGCATAAATACTAACTCTTGGAGTTGCTAGCATCTACTTGGCCAAGATAGCTACTAACAACGGAAAGCATGCAAGATCTCAAATAACAAAGACATGATAGAATCAATAATCAATCTGAAATAGCATCTCAATATCCATCGGATCCCCGCCAAACACAACATGTATGGATTACAAATAGATGATCTTGATCATGAATGGAGCTCACAAGATCTAAACATGAAATCACAAAGGAGGAGAAACCAGCCATCTAGCTACTACATGGATCTGTAGTCCAAGGATGAACTACTCACGCATCACACCGGAGGCTTCCATGGTGATGAAGAAGGCCTCCAGGGTGAATTCCCCTCTTCGGCAGGGTGTCGGGAAGAGCTTCAGATCCCTTCTGATCTAGGGATGGAGATGACGGCGGCTACAGACTCTTTCGTGGATTTTTGATCGGGTACCTAGGGTTTTCGTCCCGAGGGCAACTTATAGGCGGAAGGAGAGGCCGAGGGGGTGCTGGGGTCAGCCTGACCACCCCCTGGCGCGGGCCAAGCCTGGCCGCGCGGCCAGGTGGTGTGGCCGGCCCCTGGCCCCTCTCCGTCTCATATTCTGGCACTTGATCCCTTCCGAAAAAATAGGCACTTTGGCTTTTGCCCGTCCAATTCCGAGAATATTCATTTTCTGACTTTCCTGGAACCAAAAACAGCAGAAAACAGGCAGCTGGCACGGTGGCTCTTGTTAATAGGTTAGTCCAAGAAATCATATGAAAAGTACTCCAAAGTTGGAACAAAACACAAGAAAGTGGATAAAACCAAGCATGGAACATCAAAAATTATAGATACATTTGCAATGTATCAACATCCCCAAGCTTAACTCCTGCTCGTCCTCGAGTAGGTAAGTGATAAAAAGAAAGAATAATTTTTGAGGTGACATGCACCATCAAAGACTTGATCAAAATATTTGTAAAACATTCAAAGCTGGGATCATAGTACTTCAATCATAACATGAAAGACAAAGTTCTAGCAATAAGCAAAGAAACTATGATGCAACATGAAAAGGCACAAACAAAAGATTCATGAATAACATGCTTTGCAAGACGTTTGTTTGTTTCACATAAAGAAAACATAGCATAAAGTATTCAGCTTGTCCCTCAATAGAGTAGCAAATATAAATGCATAGGACACCTTCAAAGTTCATAAGAGTGACTAGATACAATAGTTTCAAACAAGCAATAACAAGTTATGCATCAATCAACTAGTCTTGGGACAATGCACATAGAACCACTATGCTCTCAAAGTAGGTGCATAAAGATAGAAGGTGGAGACTCAATATAATGGTGGAAGAAAGGCCTTTTGTAAAAGGAAGTAGGGATTCAAGTCTCATAAAGAGCTTCCAAAAATTATGGTACTTGTAGCTTTCAGCTCTCATTGCCCCTATCATAAGCATCTTGAAGTAGTTAAGGTTAAATTGACACAACTAAGAGGATATGCTTGACAAGTTATAAACCGAAATCTCATGCCCCTTACTTACGAAGACTGATCCTCATGCTACTCAACTTCAGTCACGAGTAAGCTCTTGTCATTGTAAGTATATGTGTATCATTAAGAACCGCCAACGGGGTACCCCTTGCACATGATACGAGAGATTTTCCCATAATCAAAATGACAAGGCAAGCAGACAATGAGCATCTCAGCGATCTTTTTATTTTCTATTTGCATAGGTTTTTATTGAGGATGCTTCATAGAGTGCTCATTATGGTGATGCTGCAAGTTTCCACCATGATTAGGCATGGCTTAGGCTAGCGGCCCAGGCGTTTCTCTAACACACATAAAAACTCCATGATCTTACAAGTTCCACTTTTATTTCACACCGCGGGGATCCGTAAGCAAAAGAACATGATATCAACGGGGTATAAAGTACAAGTGCAATGTTGAAAGCGTTCCCCATGAAACATGGTTCTGCTAACTTCAACTTATAAAGCGCAAGCATATACGCAACAAAGAAGGACCCAATGGTTCAAGTTTATTAGAGGCAATAAAGTAAAGTGTGCCATCAAGTTCGTGAGAGCTTTAATTACTAGTTTTCTCATAACAAGTGAAAGGTAGACAAAAGCATGAATATACTTGGAATAGCATAAGCTAGTAGGTAGGTATGGTGGACTCTTTGGAATAACTTGGTTTAGGGAGTTGGATGCATGAGTGGAACTCATACTTTGTGGTGGAGGCTAGCAAAAGACTGGGAGCGACAAACTAAGAGAGCAATAATGGCCATAATCATGCAGAGCGACAAAACATCATTGATCAAAGCATAAAGTGATACTACAAGTTGAAAACTAAAGGACCATAAAGGCTATGGTGACTTGTGAAAGTCATAACATGGTGTGATCATGTGCCAAGTCAACCCAAATAAAGCATCAAAGGCGAATACCACTATACTATGCTTTAATATGCTAAAACAACGCATGATTCATCCAAGGCACATTAAGCAATCTCAATTGTTTATAACAAGTCATGCTACAACAAAGAATACTAAGCATAAAGCCAAAACAATATCAAGCATGGCATGACAAAGCATAGCCATAGTCAAAAACGAGTTCTTTTTACCACATAAGTATGAACTTTCCTACTCTTTTCCAAACCAAACCAAACTAATTGCAAACCAACGTATGAAAGAGGGGGGTCCAACCAACTTATTTAGAAAACTAAGCAAACCAAGCAAACGAAAAACCAAAACAAAAATGAAAAAAGAAGACGCTCCAAGAAAAACACAACTGTGCATGAAACAATAAAAATGAAGCGTTTGGAAGAAACCTGAGATTTTTATTGATGAAGAAGGGGATGCCTTGGGCATCCCCAAGCTTTGACGCTTGCACTTCTTGGATATTTATTGGGGTGACACGCGTGGCATCCCCAAGCTTGAGCTTTAGTCCATCCTTCATCTCATTACTCATTCCTTCCATACACCTGAAAATTTTCCTTCATACAAAACTTCACACAATCTCATTAGCAACATTAGTGCACTTAAGATAAATAAGTCTCAAGGTTCAGTTCTAACACCAAATAAACTTCCATTAGAACACTATCTACTGTAGCGCTTCGCTCAAAAAGCTCAATTCCCCAAAGGAACTCAAGAAGGAACTAACAAGAAGCAAATGCAGAAAATGGCAGAAATCTGTCAAAACAGTCCAGCAGGTAAATACGAATTTTTTCGAAGACCTTCTGTTGCTCAAATCAAAAAGTGTTGAACTAACGAAAGTTAGATAACAACCTGGGGCAGAATCACAAAGCATTACAGCTCAATCCCACGTACAGAACTCTCTCAGGAATTTTTATGGTGAAGCACAGAAATCTGTTTTGGGACAGCAACTTTCCCAATCATTACTTCACTCTCATTAGAGGTTACTCTTGGCACAAAAAGCAAATAAAAAGGATAAGGAGAGGTTATTACAGAGTTAACAACTTCCAAGACTCATCTAAAACTCTTGGGTTATCTCCCAACAAGTACTTTTCTTTAACGCCTTTAAGTTAGGCATAAGAAGCAAAGAAAGAATCAAGTGTTCTCAAATGAAGAAGCATTAAGACCAATACCAGAAATATTTTCAACAAGGCAAGGTATATCATCCAAATAAGTTCTAGAGGATCCTCTCTCAATTCTCTTAGATTCACTATTCTCATCAAAAGGGTTTACAGGAACAATCCAATCGAGATTCTTTTCTATGGCATCATGTAAGTCTACCAGTTTAAGGGGTATTGGTATCTGAGGTTCCTCCCCATTAGGTTCGGTTTTGTTCATCTTTTCTCGTGTACCAACAACATCTACACATGAGACTAGCATATTGAAACGTCCAAAGACTTTTCTAGCTTCCTTGGCAACATCATAGAACTCCTTAAACAAAGTTTCTAGAATAAAATCCCTCTTTTCAGGGTCTTCAATTTCTTTAAGCTTAAGTAACATTACTTGCATTAAGGGGTTGAGGTTAACAAACCTAGCTTCTAACATGTGAATTAAAGAAGCTGCAGCAATCTCATAATTTGGAGCAAGTTCTACAAGGGATCTATCCTCGGTATCTTCATGTTTGCTAACATGATTAAAGAATTCTTCAATATTATCTTTCCCAATTATAGAACCACTACCAATTGAAAGGTCTTTCAAGGTGAATGTAGGGATCAACATGGTGAGTTAATGAAGAGGTGACAACTAAAGGAGACTTAAATTTTTTTGTGTTTTTGATAAAGAAAGCAAACAAGTAAAACTAATTTTTTTTGTGTTTTTGAAGAACAAAACAAGCAAAGAAAGCAAAACAAAAACAACAAAGTAAAGAGATTGGTTATGAGGGACTCCCCTTGTGAAGATGTCCTTGACTCCCCGGCAACGGCGCCAGAAAAGATCTTGATGCACTCGACTTTCAACGTAGAGCTCGTTGGGAACCCCAAGAGGAAGGTATGATGAGCACAACAGTAAGTTTTCCCTCAGTTATGAAACCAAGGTTTAATTGAACTAGTAGGAGCAAGGAAACACCCCAAAGGTGTTATTAGCTGAGCTTTGGCAGGGCGCACTACCAGTGCTAGTAGCAACGTGGAGACCTGCACAACACAACCACAGAACTTTGTGCCCAACTTGCGATGAGGTTGTCAATCTCACCGTGTTTTGCGGAAAACAAAGGATTAAACGTATCGAATGGAAGGAAGTAATAGTTTGCAGAAAGTAAACACAAAGCAGAAACAGTTTATAGATTGTATGTAAAGAAAAAGGATCGGGATCCATAGTTCACTAGAGGTGGCTCTTCTTAGATAGATAACATGCTGGGTGAACAAATTACAGCGAGGCAATTGACAAACACCGAGAAAGCAATACATGCATATACTAATCATCTTGACTCCTTTGAGACTTGATTGGGCAATACAACATAATACATAGACCGCCATCCAACTACATCTATGACTAATAATCCACCTTCAGGTTATCATCCGAACCCCCTCCAGTATTAAGTTGCAAGCAACAGATTATTGCTTTACGAACTGCGTGTAAGGTAAACAATACGATTGTTCTATGAACAAAGGATTGTTGTTTTCTCCCTAGTAGCAACAACACATCTAGTACCTTAGACATTTCTGTCACTTCCCCAGATTACCAGAGGCATGAACCCACTATCGAGCATAAATACTAACTCTTGGAGTTGCTAGCATCTACTTGGCCAAGATAGCTACTAACAACGGAAAGCATGCAGGATCTCAAATAACAAAGACATGATAGAATCAATAATCAATCTGAAATAGCATCTCAATATCCATCGGATCCCCGCCAAACACAACATGTATGGATTACAAATAGATGATCTTGATCATGAACGGAGCTCACAAGATCTAAACATGAAAGCACAAAGGAAGAGAAACCAGCCATCTAGCTACTACATGGATCTGTAGTCCAAGGATGAACTACTCACGCATCACACCGGAGGCTTGCATGGTGATGAAGAAGGCCTCCAGGGTGAATTCCACTCTTCGGCAGGGTGTCGGGAAGAGCTTCAGATCCCTTCTGATCTAGGGATGGAGATGACGGCGGCTACAGACTCTTTCGTGGATTTTTGATCGGGTACCTAGGGTTTTCGTCCCGAGGGCAACTTATAGGCGGAAGGAGAGGCCGAGGGGGTGCTGGGGTTGGCCTGACCACCCCCTGGCGCGTTCCAAGCCTGGCCGCGCGGCCAGGTGGTGTGGCCGACCCCTGGCCCCTCTCCGTCTCGTATTCTGGCACTTGATCCCTTCCGGAAAAATAGGCACTTTGGCTTTTGTCCCGTCCAATTCCGAGAATATTCATTTTCTGACTTTCCTGGAACCAAAAACAGCAGAAAACAGGCAGCTGGCACTGTGGCTCTTGTTAATAGGTTAGTCCAAGAAATCATATGAAAAGTACTCCAAAGTTGGAACAAAACACAAGAAAGTGGATAAAACCAAGCATGGAACATCAAAAATTATAGATACATTTGCAATGTATCACTCGTTGGGAACCCCAAGAGGAAGGTATGATGAGCATAGTAGCAAGTTTCCCCTCGGTTATGAAACCAAGGTTATCAAACCAGTAGGAGTAAGGAAATAACTCCAAGGTGTTGCTAGCAACTTGGAATCCTGCACAACACAACCACAAAACTTTGCCCCAACTTACAATGAGGTTGTCAATCTCACTGGTTTTGCTGAAAACAAAGGATTAAACGTATAGTGTGGAAGATAGTAATTGCTTGCAGAAAGTAAACAGTAAACGGTAAACAGTAGATGGTATATCAATGGTAAAGGAATGGACTAGGGTCCACAGTTCACTAGAGGTGTTTCTCCTTAAGATAAATAGCATGTTCGGTGAACAAATTACAGCGGGGCAATTGACAGATTGAGAAAGCATAACAATGCATATACTAGACATCTTGACTCCTAATTTGATTGGGCATTACAACATAATACATAGACCGTAATCCAACTGCATCTATGACTAATAATCCACCTTCAGGTTATCATCTGAACCCCTTCCAGTATTAAGTTGCAAGCAACAAATAATTGCATTAAGCAAAGTGTGTAAAGTAAACAATACGATTGCCCCATGGACAAAGGATTGTTGTTTTCTCCTTAGTAGCAATAGCACATCTACAACCTTAGAGATTTCTGTCACTTCCCTAGATTACTAGAGGCATGAACCCACTATCGAGCATAAATACTCTCTCTTGGAGTTGCAAGCATCTACTTGGCCAAGATATCTACTAACAACGGAGAGCATGCAAGATCACAAATAGCATAGACATGATAGAATTAATAATCAATTTGACATAGTATCTCAATATTCATCGGATCCCTGCAAACACAATATGTAGGATTACAAATAGATGATCTTGATCATGAACGGAGCTCACAAGATCTAAACATGGTAGCACAAAGGAGGAGAACCAACCATCTAGCTATTGTATGGACCCATAATCCAAGGGTGAACTACCATGCATCACTCCGGAGGCTGGCATGGTGATGAAGAAGGCCTCCAGGATAATCTCTCCCCTCCGGCAAGGTGCCGGGAAGAGCTTCGGACCCCCCCCCCCCGATCTAGGGATGGAGATGGCGGTGGCTACAGACTCTTTCGTGGATGTTTGGTCGGGTCCCTAGGGTTTTTGTCCCGGGGTAATTTTATAGGCGAAGGGGGAAGGTTGGTGGAGGCCTGAGGGGCCCACACCACCTGGTGGCATGCCCCCTGGCCATGCCGCCACAGGGTGTGGCCCCCCTTTGGCTGCCCTTCGGACTCCGTGTTGCTTCGGGTAAAATATTGACTTTGGCTTTTGTCCCGTCCAATTCCAAGAATATTTCTTTACTAGATTTTCTGAAACCAAAAACAACAGAAAACAAGCAACTAGCACTGTGGCATCTTGTCAATAGGTTAGTTCCAGAAAATGTATAAAAATACCTCAAAGTGTGAACAAAACATAAGAAAGTTGATATAACACAAGCACAGAGCATCAAAAATTATAGATACGTTTACGATGTATCAATGGTATAAAGCATCATCTCGTGACATATCAAGACCATGATTTGTCTCCATGTAATAGATAGATACATGTGGCCATCTCGGTGAGGTTGCATTAACGAAGCTTGCAAGCATGTGACTTGGTCACAGAATGCAATGACATGGGAACTAGTAAACAAGTTCATCGATAACGAGACCGAAGTAAGGTATGGAGATACCTAAGATCAAGTCTCGGATGAACTAGGTATCAAGTGACTAAGGGAACGGGAAATGATGTTTACGGTTCGAGCGATAATATTCATGAAACGCACGAGGGTCAACATGGGAATCCAGGTCCCTCTGATGATCATTGATATGAGAGAGGTCTCAATCATGTCCGGAGTGTTTTCGAACTGAAGGATGTCACGCTTAAGGGTGGGGACGCTTAGGGATAGATGAGGTACCGTATAAGAAATAGAGAGAGAAACCAAAATAGTTCCGGATAACATCCGATGTTGAGTTCTCCACCTTCACACTACTATTGTGTGATCTTCGGTCCAGCATCTTCTTCTTTCGCTGCTCGGCTAGATCGGAGCCTGGGAGACGTCGCCTACACCGAACGTGTGTAGTACTTCAGAGGCACCACACTTGGGGTGCTTGTAGCTGCTCGTCTTCATCAGCATACACCTTCCTGCGTAAGGCATGCCTCGGTCTTCAAGGGTATGAATATTGTCTCTCTTTCTGTTACTTATGTCTACATAGTATAGATCCTGGTATTAGTGTTTGCATAGTTAGATTTTTTTGTTTTCTGCTACGGAACTGTAGGGGTTCGTAGCATGGAAAACAAAAATTTTCTATCGCATACAAACAAACAAGCCAAGATCTATCTACTAGATTGTAGCAACGAGTCGATAGTGGAACTCACCCTCGAAGATTCCAAAGCGGTTAACGAGAGCAGATTCTCGTGGGTGATGTAGTCGTACTCTTTCCGATCTCAAGATCGCGTAGACGATCCTTCCAGCGCCACGTTCCAGCAGCGCTCCCGCAGTCGGTCACACGTTCGGTACTCGACGAAGACCTTCCTCTCCCTTGTTCCAGCAGGCAGCGGAGGTTGTAGCACTCTCCTCGCGATTCCGGCAGCACAACGGCGTGGTACCGGAAGTAGAGGGGAAATCCCGCAGGGCTTCGCCTTAAGCCGGTGCGAGTATGGTGGAGCTTATGAGAGAGGCTATTAGTGGTCTAGTAATTAGACACACCAATTAGAAGGCTCTAAACCAATTAGAAGGCTCTAAACCAAATAGCTCTAAACCGGGGTCTAGATCTAGGGTTTAGTTTTGAGGATAGGAAAACTTGTGTGTTTAAGGAGGGGAGCCCTGCCCCTCCTTATATAGGTGGGAGGGGCTGGCGCGCCAGGGGGAGGGAGTGGAGTCCCTCCCCAACTCGGCATTGGAGCTGGCCGCCGGTTGGAGGAGGTCTCCCTCCCCAACTCGGTTTCATACTCCTCCTCTTTTCCCACTTCCCAAAATTGCCGTTTGACTTTCAAACTAGCCGTTTGACTTTTCAATTTAGGATTTAAATAAACCCTTTATTTTGGACAGCGAGAACACTTAGTACATGATGCAATCATTCCAACTTTACAATGACACATTCATGTACCCTTCCCCCTCCGGAGCGCCGGACATTCCGGGACCTTCTAGAATGTTCCCGATGAAAACACCGGAACCATTCCCCAACTCCGAAACGGGACTTTCCTTATATGAATCTTATTCTCCGGGCCATTCCGGATCACCTCATGATATCCCGGATCCCATCCGAGACTCCGAACAACATTCGGTCTCTTTCTCATAATACCATAACTACTCAAACAACGTCGAATCCTTAAGTGTGTCTCCCTACGGTTCGTGAATTATGCGGACATGATCGAGACACTTCTCCGAACAATAACCAATAGAGGAATCTGGAAATTCATATGGCTCCCACATATTTCTACGATTACTTCGCGATCGAATGAACCACTTACATACGATACCAATTTCCCTTTGTCTCACGATATGTTACTTATCCGAGGTTATGATCGTCGGTATCTCTGCATACCTAGTTCAACCTCGTTACTGATAAGTACTCTTTTCTCGTTCCCGTGATATGTGATCCCTTGTGACCAAGTCACATGCTTGCAAGCTAATTGGATGACATTTCACCGAGAGGGCCCAGAGAATATCTATCCGTCATGTGGATGGACAAATCCCACTCTTGATCCATGTGTTTCAACCAATACTTTCCGAACACTCAATGCCACTTTTATAGCCACCCTGTTACGGTGTGGTGTTTGATGACATCAAAGCATCCATCCAGTAAAGGTGATATGCATGATCTCATGGTCGAAGGAATTAGGTTACTATGTATCAGAAAGCATATAGCAATTGAACTATTGAAATGACTTGATCTTTATGCTACGCTTATCTATAGGAGTATGTCCATCACATCATTCTCCTAATGATATGATCCTGTTGTTAATAACATCTCTATGTTCATGATCAGGAAACAATGATCATATATTAACCAACAAGCTAGTTTAACAAGAGGCTTTACTAGGGACTCTTATTTTAGTTTACAAATCACACAAGTATTAATGTTTCCGGTTAATACAATTATAGCATGGTATGTAAACATTTATCATAAGTGTGAAGACATGATAATAACCACTTTATTATTGCCTCTTGGGCATATCTCCAACAGTCTCCCACTTGCACTAGAGTTAATAATCTAGTTTCGAACCTTTGTGTATTCAACACCTATGGCTTTACGGTGTTGTATGTATACGATTGCTAGTGGTCAACTGATCTCCGGATCTGACACTTCCAGGTCCGTGTGTAATTGCATGTCTTTGCGTCTCTACGCATCACTCATTCTCTAATGAGATGGCTTTGTATAAATTTGGTCTTTCGGTGTGACCTTTAGTTCTTTGGGGTTAAAACATGTTGATAATATTGTCGCACAATATATCTTCATAGTATTATCCCACTGTGAACTACACCTAGTTTGATAACAAACTACTTGACACAAATGCCCTCTTTTGCTGCTATAATAGCAGTCATATACTTAGCCTTTTGTTGTAGTATCTGTCACAATGTCTTAACTTTGGAATTCATCCAAATCCATTATGGAACTCACTTTCCATTATATTATGCCACCCTTAGTTTAGATTGAGATAAACTTAATTTGTACTTTGTGACAAAACTAGTATCAATGTAGTACTTTTACAATGAACTAACCATCTATTTGTCACTTCTACAAATAATATACTCTTAGTTCTTCCAAAAGATCATAAGAATATCCTTACTATCGTCCAATGATCATCTTATGAATCATTCTGGTATATGCTCATAATATTTATAGCATAGGACATATCTGGATTTGTACATATCACAGTATGATCGATATAAATACTATTTGTGATTTCATACATCAAGTATCAATCTATACTTGAATCTTTGTTTCACTTACCAAGTGTCAATACACTTGAATATATCATCAACATTGAACTCTTTCAATCCTTTCTGTGCAACAAGAACCTCTCTTGTAGTTTCTATATTGAACTCATTCAATATCTTGTCTATGTACTTCTGGCACAACCATATTAGCGTCTATTGATGCCAAATATTTGGGTTTTGCCTAAGTCTTTCATCAGGATGAAATTCTTAATATGTGTTAATAAAAGATACATCTTTTCTAATCAACAATATGTCCTCCACATAATGTATTAGAAATATGTCTTAGCGCTCCCACTTAATTTCTTGCAAATGCAAGCATCTTCATTGTCTCCGATGAAATTAAACTCTTTTAACAGTTTCATCATAGTGAAGATTCCAACTCCGCTATGCTTACTTCAACCATTGAAGTTTGCATATGTTTTTAGCATCCTTTGAATTAACAAAACCCTATGGACCGTGTTATGCACATGTCCTAGGTAACGATTCTATTAGAAGAACTTGTTTTGTTTATTCAACTACCATATAACAAAATTATATGTAGTGGTTGCTACATTAATCCGTCTAGACTAAATATCACTATGACAGATCAAATCTTGTCATAGTCAACCTTTGAACATTGTTGTGAACTCTTTCTCAACATGTCGACTATTTCATAGATGTAAAACATCCATGTCTATTTCTTTATAGATCCAGACACAACTGTAAGGTCTTACACCTTTCTCGAGGGTCCTTCAAGTTCAAAACTTGATTTCTCGTGTATGGAACTATTACGGATTTTATGGCTTCAAGCCATTTGACGGAGTCAGGGCCCATCATCGCTTCTTTGCATGTAGTCGGTTCATTATTCTCAAATAATGATTCAACCCTCAAATCTTGGTATTTGATTGTTTACCCGATCTACTTGTTTCAATAGGAACTTAGATCTCCGTGACCACAACCTTTGAGGCACGTGAGCCATGAGCATTGTTGCCGCCTCCGGAACACTTTTCGGCGCTGCGCAACTTTGCACATACAGCTAAGGTTCTTTTAACCTTATCAAAGTTTCTATTGTCCTCCCACTTAACTTTTCACGAAAAATTTCTTCTCAAAGAAACTTGACGTTCTAAGCAACAAACACTTTTGTCTCCGGTGTTTTATGGAGGAACAGTTTATACAAAGACAGGTTCATCCGACTTTGGTTGCACACATCTTTCTTATGCATAGCATACCAATGTTTAAGAAAGGACAACTTGGGTTTTATCCCAAACCATAACCTTATATGGTGTCATTTCAACGGATTACGATGGAGCTCTTTTCAGTGGAAAAACGGTAATCTCTAAAGCTTTTAATCTTTAAAATATAATGGCAGTTTTATAAATTATACCTTTGATCTTACCATGTCAAACAAGGTTCAATTACATATCTCGAATGCTCCATACTCTTATGGTGTTTCGGGAAATGCAAATCCACGGAACGATTCCTTAAATCTTAGGTATTATGCTAAACTTGTAACTTAAATATCTTCCTTTATGATCTTATCATAAACTATTTATATTCTTGTTACAATGATTTTGCACTTCATCTTGAAAATCTTTCGAACTTTTCAAATATTTCACACTTCATCCTTATTAAGTAAATATTCATATATTCACTCAAATTTTTGGAGAAAGCATATGAAGTTGAAATCCATCGCTCTTGACTACACATAATGGATTTTATACAACAATATGTACAAGTTCCAATAAGCTAGTCATTCGTTCCCTTTTGGCCTATGAACGAAGTTTCAATTATCTCTAGGAAAGTTTCACAAGCGTCATTTGATCAAAATCAAATAGACTCCAAAATTCCATCCATATGGATTTTCTTCATGTTTTCTTTCCAGTATAATTTAAACGGCGATGTCACTTCCTAAGTGATCTTTCAATCAATTTGTCTTTCGACATTTTTAGCACTAGTTTTATGGATGTGATGTCTCCAACGAGATTTGCGAATCATCCATCTTTTATGGATTACGGCAATTATTTGAACAAACCTTTTTGTTCTCATAACACCTGATAAAACAAATCTTTGAAGGCAAGCTTTGATGTTTAACGAGCAATACAATAACCCTTTATTTGTTCTCGATGAACATCATCACATATTCTTTTGCTAGTTACTTAGGCCATTGTAGTTCATGAATTGTGTTGTTTCGTATGACGATTCACACCAACAAATTCAGTATCAAATACTTGAGAACCACATTGTTTAATAAGCAAAGAATATAGCCATAACATGTATATCATCTATATACTTAAACTGAACAATTCTAGTCTTTTCTTTTCTGCCATATATTTATGAGATTCTCTTTCAATATTTCCTTTTCTATTTGAAAGAATCTATCAATATCAATAGTGGAGTCATACATATGACATATAGTCCAAAGCGTGTATAATTAAATACCAATGTCTTTGGACTTGCACTTTGAAGTAGATCACCATCATCAAATATTTGGTGTTCTTTCAAATTCCTTTCTTTAGTAATCTCTTGGTGTAGTAAACATTTTACCTACATCAAATATTCACCCTTATCATGGAATCGTCCATGATCAAGCTACTTTTAGCTTATAACGATGAATTATGAGTATGATGTTGCTATCCAAAACCTTTTGGAGGATTAGGACAACAAGTGTCTCCAACTTTTTTGCAAATTCTCATCAAATATGAGAACATGACTTTTGCCATATTATACTCTATCATGTTGCAACCAAAACTTCGTTTCAGATATTACAATATCTTCCACACATCATGGTTTCTGAAACAACTCTTTCAGATCCTAGATAACCTTGATATTAAGGGAATCCTTTGAATATCAAGAATCATGGATACAAACATGATACTTATATACTAACACTTGGAATTGTTACTCTTGATTTAATACTAATTATTAAACTTCATGGAGTAACCGGAACTTACTGAAAGTTTGCAATAGGACTTTTAAACTTTAGATTAACACTTAAAACAATACGATACCAGTTCGTAAAGTATCTAACCAGAATTCTATAGTTCTATCATCTCAATTATAACTAAGCGCAAGGTGGTAAACGGATGCCAATGACTACAACAACTATGCAAATTCACTTTGATTTAGTTTATGATAAATTGAGTTCTAATTAATAATTAAATTAATCTAGGTGAACTCCCACTCAAAACAACATCCCTCACATTGTTTTAGTGATCACATGAACCAAATCCACCACATCAAAACCGATCATCACGAGAATTGATATAGCTTCAATGGCGAACAATCAACATGTTCATCATATCTACTATATGACTCATGCTCTACCTTTCGGTAATCCGTGTTCCTGAGGCCATGTCTGTACATGCTAGGCTCGTCAAGATCAAACCTTAGCTACCGCATAAGCAAATCTGGCTTGCTTACGTTGTATTCACCCGCGGAATCAAAGACACCCGATCATCACGTGGTGCTTCGAAGCAGCAAGCTTTGGCAACGGTGCATACTAAGGGTGAACACTTTAGAACTTGAAATTTATGTGTATAAGGGATCATCTTATAATGCTACCGTCGTCTACTAAGCAATACAAGATGCATAAAGGATTAACATCACATGCAATTCATAATATGTGATATGATATGGCCTTTCTTCTTTGTGCTTTCGATCTCCATCTTCAAGCACGAACATGATCTCCATCATCACCGGCATAGCATCAAGGTCAATGACGCTTCTTCATGGTTGTCGTCCACCAGCTTCAACTATTACAACTATTTTGAATAGACACGCAGGTCTTAACAGAAATTAAAGACAACCATATGGCTCCTGCCGGTTGCCAACTTACAATAAGGAACATTGCATACATCATATATAATCACAATCATGGCCATATCACATCACTGCACACCCCTGCAAAACAAAGTTAGACGCCTCTACTTTCTTTGCATATTTTACGTGGTTTGGGGCTTTCAATAAGTGTCGTTCTAACTTACGAACAAGAACCACAACATTGATACTAGCATTGTTGATCACCCGTTGTAAATTGGATCTTAACTATGCTAGGAGAAACAGGCACCCGCAAAGCCACTTATGCAATACAAGTTGCATGTTAAGCGTGGAGCAAGTCTCATGAACGATGTCATGTAAGGTTAGCCCGGGCCGCTTCATCCCAACATACCGCAAGATACAAAGTACACAAGAAGCAATCAACAATAAAAGCATCAACGCCCACAATGACCATTGTGTTCTACTCGTGCAACAGATCTACATATAGACACGGCTCTGATACCACTGTAGGGGTTTGTAGCATGGAAAACAAAAATTTTCTATCGCATACAAACAAACAAGCCAAGATCTATCTACTAGATTGTAGCAACGAGTCGATAGTGGAACTCACCCTCGAAGATTCCAAAGCGGTTAACGAGAGCAGATTCTCGTGGGTGATGTAGTCGTACTCTTTCCGATCTCAAGATCGCGTAGACGATCCTTCCAGCGCCACGTTCCAGCAGCGCTCCCGCAGTCGGTCACACGTTCGGTACTCGACGAAGACCTTCCTCTCCCTTGTTCCAGCAGGCAGCGGAGGTTGTAGCACTCTCCTCGCGATTCCGGCAGCACAACGGCGTGGTACCGGAAGTAGAGGGGAAATCCCGCAGGGCTTCGCCTTAAGCCGGTGCGAGTATGGTGGAGCTTATGAGAGAGGCTATTAGTGGTCTAGTAATTAGACACACCAATTAGAAGGCTCTAAACCAATTAGAAGGCTCTAAACCAAATAGCTCTAAACCGGGGTCTAGATCTAGGGTTTAGTTTTGAGGATAGGAAAACTTGTGTGTTTAAGGAGGGGAGCCCTGCCCCTCCTTATATAGGTGGGAGGGGCTGGCGCGCCAGGGGGAGGGAGTGGAGTCCCTCCCCAACTCGGCATTGGAGCTGGCCGCCGGTTGGAGGAGGTCTCCCTCCCCAACTCGGTTTCATACTCCTCCTCTTTTCCCACTTCCCAAAATTGCCGTTTGACTTTCAAACTAGCCGTTTGACTTTTCAATTTAGGATTTAAATAAACCCTTTATTTTGGACAGCGAGAACACTTAGTACATGATGCAATCATTCCAACTTTACAATGACACATTCATGTACCCTTCCCCCTCCGGAGCGCCGGACATTCCGGGACCTTCTAGAATGTTCCCGATGAAAACACCGGAACCATTCCCCAACTCCGAAACGGGACTTTCCTTATATGAATCTTATTCTCCGGACCATTCCGGATCACCTCATGATATCCCGGATCCCATCCGAGACTCCGAACAACATTCGGTCTCTTTCTCATAATACCATAACTACTCAAACAACGTCGAATCCTTAAGTGTGTCTCCCTACGGTTCGTGAATTATGCGGACATGATCGAGACACTTCTCCGAACAATAACCAATAGAGGAATCTGGAAATTCATATGGCTCCCACATATTTCTACGATTACTTCGCGATCGAATGAACCACTTACATACGATACCAATTTCCCTTTGTCTCACGATATGTTACTTATCCGAGGTTATGATCGTCGGTATCTCTGCATACCTAGTTCAACCTCGTTACTGATAAGTACTCTTTTCTCGTTCCCGTGATATGTGATCCCTTGTGACCAAGTCACATGCTTGCAAGCTAATTGGATGACATTTCACCGAGAGGGCCCAGAGAATATCTATCCGTCATGTGGATGGACAAATCCCACTCTTGATCCATGTGTTTCAACCAATACTTTCCGAACACTCAATGCCACTTTTATAGCCACCCTGTTACGGTGTGGTGTTTGATGACATCAAAGCATCCATCCAGTAAAGGTGATATGCATGATCTCATGGTCGAAGGAATTAGGTTACTATGTATCAGAAAGCATATAGCAATTGAACTATTGAAATGACTTGATCTTTATGCTACGCTTATCTATAGGAGTATGTCCATCACATCATTCTCCTAATGATATGATCCTGTTGTTAATAACATCTCTATGTTCATGATCAGGAAACAATGATCATATATTAACCAACAAGCTAGTTTAACAAGAGGCTTTACTAGGGACTCTTATTTTAGTTTACAAATCACACAAGTATTAATGTTTCCGGTTAATACAATTATAGCATGGTATGTAAACATTTATCATAAGTGTGAAGACATGATAATAACCACTTTATTATTGCCTCTTGGGCATATCTCCAACAGGAACCCTACTGTGGTATCTCAGTTTGGATGTCTAAACCTAAGAATTTCTCCATCCCTGAGCCATCTATTTCTTGCACACAAGTCCTTTGGTACACTTGTGAGGGTTTTGTTTGGGATGCGCTGGCCTAAATCTGTGTATAACAGAAATTTCAGAGAGGGCCGGATTATCCGCCCCTAGTGAGGGGCGGATAATCTGCCCCGGGTGGTTTTCGTCTCTTAAGGCCAGGGCAACGAGGGGAGGGCTCAAATAGAGCAACACTTCCTCCCCAACCCCTGTCTCTCCCCTAGCCGTCGTCGGCCGTCCCAACCCTCCCCAGTGCCGTTTCGACCACCGGATTCTCTGGCCCTCCCCCAGATCTTCTTCACCAATCATCCTGGTGGCTCTTGTGTTCCTCAAACTTACAAGTGTCGTCCTCATGCTCGCTATTTCAGACCCAACAAAGAAAGAGTTCATGTTGACGAGGTTGAGTTGCGTAGGCAAAAGAGAGAGTCTGAAAGGATGGTTGAACGTGCAAGGAAAGAGAAGGCCACTCGGGCAAGTTCCCAAGAGGAAGGGTAAGCAAACCAGGGTCAACTATAAGGAGATGGATCTTATTACTTACTCTTCTATTTGTCACCATGATCTGTATGCTGAGTCTGAGCGTGATGAAGAGCACGGGGATACCCGCTTTTGGTGTACTGATCATAAGTTCATCTTTGAGGACGTTTATTCCTCTCTAAAGATCCGACCTATGCGTCCCATGGTTATGTCTGAGGCTAAGGAGAAGCCCCAACTTGTCGATGCTTTGGCTGTGACTGAGCGGATGGGGATGCACCATCTCATGTCTCTTCAGTGCTCCTATGACTCTTCCATGGTGAAACAATTCTTCTCCACTCTTGTGATTTGTGGTGATGATTGACGCACTATGAAGTGGATGACTAGTGACACTCTTATTCAAGCTGATTTCAGGATATTCTCTCAGGTTCTTGGCTACCCCTTCAATGGCTAGGATTGTGCTTGTGGACATCGCATCATTACTCTCATCAAGCCAAACAAGGACACATTACTCTCTCCCTGATGTGGTCCCAATGGTGATGTGGGCAAGGTGGCAAGTCTCTACCCTCTCTACGCTCAGCTAGTCAGTGTTTTTCACGATTCCATCACACCGAGTGGGGGTAACAATGACAGCATCCGTGGCCACCTTGTTCAGCTGCTTGCTTTTGCTCATGAATGTGCCAACTCTGAAGATCTGCATGTGAGTTACCGGTTGTACGTGATGGATTTTATTTATCATGAGATGACTGATGCCATATTCAATAGGCTCTCCATTCCCTATGCTCCTTACATCATGATGGTAATCAAGCATATGCTCCCTCTTGAGCACTTCAACTATGATGGTGAACATAAAGTGAAGAAAATTTATAACAAGTCAAGGAAGACCTCTCATCCCTCTTTAGCTCCAGAGTCTTTCATGAGAGATGCTCGTTCCAATAGGAGAATGCCCCTAGTGTCGTCCGTTGCCCGTGAGGTGAAGCAACTCAATTGGTTTCAGCGGAACATTCTGTGCATGGGTATAGACACTCACAAGGAGTAGTATGAGGCCTACAGGCAGCACCATGATATGGCTCACACCCAACAGGTTATACTCCATCATGTCTCAGGGGCATCAGGTCCTCCTCCTACTCCTACAGCTCCCATACCATATGCTCAGTGGAACACTTCCGGCACCAACTATGGAGAGCTTGAGCGTCACTTGTTCCCCACCTTTGAGAGGGAGCCTACTCCTCCGGCTGCTGATGATGAGGACGATGAAGAGGAGTATGATGATGATGGCG
The DNA here is from genome assembly GCA_916181665.1 of Avena sativa. Classification (NCBI taxonomy): domain Eukaryota; kingdom Viridiplantae; phylum Streptophyta; class Magnoliopsida; order Poales; family Poaceae; genus Avena; species Avena sativa. The sequence continues at coordinate 696,188,604 of OV702289.1, forward strand.
AGGACAAGGACGAGGACGAGGAGTGATTCCTTGGGGCGTTAGCATCGCTCTTCTTCCTTTTTGGTGTTTCGATGCCAAAGGGGGAGAAGTAGTTCTATTAGGCTATCGTGGATTTGCATGGGTCGGGCGAAAGCATTTTCACTTTATCGTTTCCTTTTATCCTTGCTTGTGCCCATTTTAGCGTTGAACTTTAAATTTGCTATTTGGTTTGTATGAGACTATGTGGTTTGTGTGGTACTTTGGATTTATCCTGGTCATCACTGGAATTATCATTGTGGATTTATCCCTCGAGAAGAATTATGGTATTATCTCTATGGATGCATACAAATGGTGCTATGCTTCCTTCGAAGTCTCAATTAGTGATTATTATATTGGCTATCTCTATATTATTGAGGACTTCATCCCCTTGGTGGTATGATGATTTTTTCTAACTCATCATTTGTTTCTAGTTTCTAATTCAATGAAAAGCCTTGTACCTTCTTGTGTGCATTTGTATTCAAATGCAAATTCCTTATATGCACACATTTAGGGGGAGTCTTTTTCACCCTTGGAATGATGTTGTTAAGTAGGACCATTTGCAAATCCTAGTATTGTCATCTAACATCAAAAAGGGGGAGATTGAAAGAACATTTCATGATCCCTAGAGTTTTGTGTGTTAGATAACAATACCAAGGAATATTTAATGTGTGTTGACTGCTGCAGATAATTACTCATACAGAAGGCAGCCAACACAGGGTTTTGGGGGGCGGATTATCCGGCCCTGCCAAGGGCTGGATTATCTGCCCCTAGCTCGATCGACAAAGTGGACAAGGCGTGTCATGCTGTATGGAGGCGGACTTTCCCTCGGATTATCCGGCTAGGGCTGGAGTTTTTGCCTAGGCCGGATAATCTGCCCCCCGGGAATTTTTGCAAAGGAAGCCATGGCGTCTCATGCAGTAAGGGGGCAGATTTCCCCCCGAAAAATCTGACGACGGGGTGGAGTTTTTGCCCTGGCTGGATAATCCACCCCTACTTGGGCCAGATAATCCGGCCCCAAAATCTCCAATGGCTGAGTTTTGACAGGGGTATAAATACCCCAATTGCTCCTCCTGTCAGACCTCTTGATTCATTCAAAAAAAGTGCAGTATTGTTCTTCAAGTTCCAAACCGAGATCTCCATCTTCATCCACCTGAAGGCTCCGATCTTTGGGGAATCGAAGGAGGAGGCTTCGATCTTCACCAACACCAATCAAGCGCATCACTTACCCTCCATTCACTTGGAGGATTCTTGATCTAGTATTTCTTGCAAATATCTAGATCTCATTTTTGGTTAATGATAATACTTGTTCTTATGGTAGCTTTGTCATCACGGGAGCCTCCAATTCAGTTGTGGATGTGTCCCCCACTAGTTGTGTAAAGGCATCAGTTCCCGCCTCGAAGGGTACCAATAGTGGAAAGGTGGATCAGGCCTTTGGTGGCGAGATCCATCGGAGAACATGGTGAGGCCTATTGTGGCGTGATGGTCTTAGTACCGTCCACCCCTCCAACGCAGACGTACTTCCCTTAACAAGGAAGGAATCATGGTCAAACAAATCATGTGTCTCCGCGTGCTCCATTACGGTTTCTTCGTTCCTCGCTTTTACTTGCTTAGTAGCTAGGTTTGTATATAGGAAAATTCTCCGTAGTTGTATATCTAGAGAATTTACCTTTGTGTCAAGCCTAAAATTGAAAATAAATTAAAATTTGGAGTACCACCTATTCATCCCCTCCCCTCTAGGTGCCCATATGATTCATTTCTAGCAGTTCATGGTCACAGCTAATGGATGAGCTAGTAAGTGAGGACTCTAATCATAAGTTCATGGTCAGAACTAAGGGATGAGTTGTATTGAAGCGGTACGTACCGTGGCCGCCAAGGAGAAGAGACATGAAGGAGAGAAAACCCATCTAGGGTTCCACGCCCCTCGTCAGCGACGTCACCAGTCCGCTCCGCCTCTGGTGGCCCTTGGCCCTTGGAGGTGTGGCGAACCACGACCCCTCGTCGACGGGAGGTTTTCTGTTCTTTGTTTATCCTTTTTAGTGTATTCTTCGGGATGTTGAGGTGACGGCTACATTCTGAAGTCAGAGTAAGGTTCTTCCCGCTCTATCCTTGCTCCGATGGCGCATCTAGCGTCGACAGAGGGCGCGTGGAGTCGTTTGTTCGCCGAATCTCTTAAGATTCTATCTATTTTCGTGTTTGTTGGTTTGTTATCAGGTAAGTCTCTACCGATCTACGATTTTCATCATTGGCGATGGTTACTGCTCTAGTGTGTTGGTCATTTGTGGCCTTAGCACGACAACTTCTCGTTTGTCTACTACAACACACTCTAGTACGACAAGTTTTGCCCGACTCTGCTGATAGAGGAGCGAGGACGGCGGCGCACATTCGGCTCGTGTTAGTGTTTGTAGTCATCGCTAGGTGGTCCAATGACTTATTTGTAATTTTTATTACTTTTGGTCCTATTTGTACTGCTATTGACGATTATTAATAGATCGGTGAAATTTCGCAAAAAAAACTAAGGGATGTGCTAGTAAGTGAGAAATCATAAGCTAAGAGCTTACATTTTGCGCTTGGCAGAGATAGAATCTAAGGCCAATGTTGCTTCCTTCAAGTGCAACATGCTTGACAGGCTCAATCTTGTGGACGCGACACACCTCAGAACAATCTACTGCTATGCCGTGGAAGATGGGATCTTCGATGCAGTCTAGAGCATAGTCCATGAGGTCCTAAGAGACATGAAATTGCAACGTATGTGAGTTCAACCAATGCCAAATCAGGAATTCATAGATAGTCGCCAAACCCTAACCCTAGGGAAAAATTGGGGAAATTGAACTTAGCCCTAGATATGACTGGCTCGAGCTCTCACTGTCATTCCAGCTCGGCATGGCGACCGCACAGATGACTCGGCAAAGAGTACGTAGTCTTCACGAAAACGATGTTGCTTCCGCCGCCGATGATCATAGATGAGGGAGCTGACTACTGCGGAGCAGGGTGGAATGGTGGTTCTGGTTTCGGCTATGAGTGGGGAGTGAGTGTTCTGATGGGAGGTGAGCGAATATCTTCCGCCCCCTTTTCGCTGCAGCGGAGAAGCTCTCCCCTGCGCCATCGTCGGCCACACTCGTGCAGGAAGGGCATCCTTTTGCATCAGGTGGACGCACAACGAGGGTGACTCCCTAGAAACACCCAAAATAAGCGTTGTCACTAGGCCTGGCTGCGGTCTGCTTTACGGTTCGCGCTGACGCAACCAACCTAGCATGCGAGCATTCAAACAAGTTGTTTTCGTCGCTACCGGCCCTGCCCGACCTCCTGCAGGCTACCAAACAGCTCCTTGTAAAACAATAGACATCCAAACTAGAGAAAGATTGAGCACATCAAGATATGGATGTATCTAATACTAAATCATGTCTAGGGAATCTAGATAAATCCAAGTCAACTAATTTGGGTCGGAGGGAGTATCAGAATCGGTTTTATTTTGGTACTGATGCATGGTTTCTCGAGGCCGGGTTCAGGATATCAAGCACCCTAGTAGTACATCACCTTGATAACGAAGAGTCTTCACATTACATTAGACACACGCAAAGTTAAATAAAAGATTATTCACAAATTTGCACTTCGGAGTCAGTAAGACAGCCTTCTGATTACATTACACACGAATTTGCAGTAACAAATTTGCACTTCAAATTCAGCAAGTCAGAATTATCTCCACGTCAGTAAGAATTATCTGAAAAGAAGTACAGTACTGTATATGAATCCTCGTCAGACCATTACTGCAATATGTGTTTCCTGTTATCATCAAGGGTCCACGTCCACCCACTTAGACCCCCTCCATATAATTCCCTCTCCATTTCATGTTAAGGAATTATTCGACATCAATGTTTGCAATGATATAGCGTGTACACTTGTAAGATATGGTGCCAAACTATGTCCATATGTATGCTGTGCAAAAGAAACAAACTGGTACAACCTAAATAGTGAATACTCCCTCCGTCCCAAAATAAGTGATGTGGATTTGTTTAGATTCGCATGTATCTAGACATGTTTTAGTATATAGATACATTCGAATCTAGACAAACCCAAGTCACTTATTTTGGGAAGGAGGGAGTACTATGTTATTCAAACACACAGAGTTTGTTATTTTTGTGCAGGGCACATATTATTAGTACAATTTTGCACAAAAAGTTGCAAGAGTGAACGTGATAGCAAGTAGACATGCATGATTGTTTTCAGAAAAGAATCACAACTTTATAACTTTTGTAGTGCACAAATATATAGGGAGGAGATCCAAGTGGGTTGAGATAAACACTAATGGTGCCTACATGAGACTTGACATCCATTGTCATTTGTTAATAGTCTTCTACAATTGGTGAAAATTGAATAGGAAAAAAAGATCCTTAGTGCACTATTCCTGTTGTGCCTGTAAATTTTGCGGCATTTGTTTCTTCTTATCATCAAGGCTCCACGCACTTGGGTCTCCATATATTCCCTCTCCTTTCTATTGCACTCTAAAATGCAGTGAAAATATTTGACCTAAATGTTTACGAGCTGCTGATATGTCCCTATGTTTTTGTACAGAAGAAATTGGTACAACCTAAATAGTGACTAGTATGTTATTCAAACATGTACAATTTGTATTTTGTGCAGAACATATATCATTAGAACTTCACACAAATTTTTGCAAAGTCTACATGTGATAGCATTGTAAACATGCATGATCCTTGTAAAAAGAATCAAAACCTTTTTATAGTGCGCAAAGAGGGAAGAACATAGGAGAAGATCCAAGTGAGTGGAGTGGAGATAAACATTTACGGTCTCTACTTCACATCCGTTGTCATGTGTTAATAGTCTTCTGCAATTGATGAAGATTAACAGAATAAGGAGATCATCAGTGGCCATTGCAAGTGCATATTATATGATAATAATATCATGTCAACAGGCAAACATTACCAAACTCACCATGTACAAATATATAGAGATCTGATCATCGCCAATATTGAGCCCATCTATGAATGGTCTCAACCATTTGAGGGAACAAGGCACTGACACTCTCATTGATAAGAGCCTGGAAAAAATGTATAGCCTCCTCATCGTCCAGATCCAGCCGGAATTTCTCCTGAAGCTGATGGATGCACACCATGGAAGGGAAGTAATATGCAATTATAAGGTACTCTGTTCTTTATAAAAGTTTCCCAGACTCATAAACCCAATTAAATTACCTTAAGGCTTCCATTTTCGTCGGAAGAGATGTCTGGAATATTTGATCTTTCCATCAACTTGAAGAGATTCAAGATAAGGCTGCTGTTGTTTCTTAAGATGTTGTATGCTTCGCAGCAGTAGGATTTGAATCTCGTATAGTATTGGCTGAAATGTGAAAGGCATTTTACAGTGGTTGCAAGAGTTATGACCAAGTAAATGAGTAACATAGTTCAAGTATTAACATGACTGATCAATGAAATTACCTTTCTGTACCACCCATGGCCACAACCATTTCTTTACATAGTTTCATTGGAGGTGGAAATGGCTTTGGATCTCGACCCAGAATAAAAGCAAAGTCCACATGGAAGAGGCATCCGTCATCTCTTAAAAGAAGATTATCTAGATGCCTAGGGAAAAACAGAGGGAAGGTAAATCAGCCATTTGTTATTGCTGAGAAAGTGTAAAATCAATGATGCAGAAGACACCAATAAATCAGAATATTGGTGAAATAATATAATCCTTACAGAATGGAACACGGAAAATAACCATTTTCATTGCTGAACAGTAATCAGGAAGAATAAAAATGAAGTGGGGCACGCAAATAGGTTCAATTTCCTCTAAAGCAAAATGAATAGTCTCGTACACGATTGACGGTTGAAGATTGCTGAATATACAGCAAAATGGAAGAAATGGTTCTGTATACTTATTTTTAAGAAAAAATGTTAAACATCCTAATTCCAACAGATAGTTAAAACGAGAAGGTACCAACCTGTCTCCAACACCCATAATATATGTAATGACAGAATAACCAGCACAACTTTTGATAAAAGTTTCTAAGCATTGGGCAGTTATACCAAAAGGACCATCTTCGTCAGGATGAAACTTCTGTAGGTAACTTGTAATACTCCGATGATCTGATAAAATCTGAGAACAAACAATAACTTAAATCAACAAGCATAATTTTATGTAGAAACAAACTACTTCAGAAATAAATCAGCAGTGTGTAGAGTTTTTTTATTACAGCTTTAAAATAACTAGTAATCTGGAAACCTCCATGATCTTCAATATCAAATTACCTGCGCAAGCGAACTTGAAGGAATAAATTCAACCATCCCTTCATCTTGTCCAGTTGCAAGAACTCGATATGGTGTAAGGTGCAGATCCATATTTTCTAATTTGAGCAACCGGTCCATTAAAGAGACCATTTGAATAACCTACAAGGCGCATTACAAACTAGTCATGATCTCCCTCCCTTCGATACAAGTAGTTACTGGGATCTACACTGAGGCCAGGGTTATAAATAATAGCACATGAACGGTCACTAAACCTTTAAGGCTTTAAGCACTGATGATGCATGTTGTGTCATATGCAGCTATGTAAAGATATATCTATGTAAAGGACAGTATGACGGATATGCTAAACATAGGTTATCTATGCATTAAAGTTTACATACACATGCACCACAAAAACAGGATGATATGTAGTTTGTGGTTTGTGCTCTTTTATGAACTAAACCACTGAATTCCCAACACGACCAAAATATAATCAACTGGGTAACAGAGAAGAGCAACCTAGGTCCATGCTCAAGCAGACAATGGTCCTGATGTTAGAACAACGATTGTGCATAGTTACGTCACTATGCGCCTTTCAAAGAAAGACCAAGTCTACAGCAGGCATTCACATATAATCATTTTATTTATCTTAAGTAGCAAGCTAGCAAAGGACTGAAAATATGACTGTCTGGCTTCACACAAATACTATATTGTAAACACTGGCTAAGAATGCAACTATGTAAGACCCAGTACGAAAAGATGGCGATACATACCGATATACAGACTAGAACAAAAGCCAAAATGATCTACATTAAATGTAAAAAAACTTGACTAATTACCAATTGGTCTTGGCGGAGGTCATCTCCCTTTTTGAAAATTATCTTGGATGCTCCCCCACTTGCCGTCTTAAATGTAAGGCGCAATGGAGTTAAGGCACTCTTGAATATAGATGACTCTTGAGGTACAACACCAGTAAGGAGAATTTTTGGTGCTAATGGTGAACGAATTGGCTGAAACAAATTCATCATAATAATAAGTCAATTAAAGCAACAAAGACAAGTTAATATATATATATGTTCCTTGTTTTCTAGCATTGAAGAATAGGAAAAGTGAGTGTTAATGGTGTAACAAGTTTTACCTCATCAAAGTTAGTAAGCTCACTGAAAACTCCTGACAACAACTGTCTCAATTTCTCAACCTTCTTTTGTGCACTACCACGGACATTTTTTACATCCTTCATAACAGAACATAATTGAGCAGTAAGTTCTGTCTGGCGTGATAAACTCTACTCTGCCACAGTCGAAACCCATCTTCATCTCCATCCTCCCTAGCAACCATCTGTCAAAAAAAACAATGGTACGGAATGAAAGATTGCATATCAGGAATAATATGACCAACAACATGTATCCAAAAAGGAAGAGAACGTACTTTCATCATTTCATCTTCAAGCATGTCATATGTACTGTAGTATCGTCTTGCATGTGCATGATCATGGAGCTCAACAACCACATACCAGCGAAGGAAACTAGCAATTTCAATGTTTGACAAAGCTGAAATGGGCATAGGATCGTAATAATGTATGAGCTATGTAGTAGTTACATAACAAAAAAGCAACGCTGAATGTGGTGAGCAAATGTGACAGATGGAGTCATGATCGCATTCATTGTAGAATTTATATAAAAGGATAAAGCGTACCACGGTTTACAAGAAATTGTGCCAGACGAGACTTGTCTGATCTTTCATATCGAAGAGCTTGCACTAACTGGAGTAAGTAGCATTGCAGTTCTTCATCATCAGCTCTTTCAAGTACGCTCACAGCATAAGCACGGACCTTTGCAGGAAAGAGTACAACTTAGAATAGAATACTTGGAAGGGTTGAGATGGTAAAATGTGTCAGCCTGAAGTCACAGACTAGTTACTCGATCATTCTTTAGTAACCAAGACGTAAGACAATCATATATAAACCTTAAGAACATATTTTGTTTGGAAGAAAATTGTGCTAGTACCAGTGCAGCAGAAAGTTTTAAAGAAGGTCAAAAAAAAAAAAGCTCACAAGCTAAAATACTAGGCAAAAAAAATCTCTACTGCACATATTTTCCTACACCATACCAATCCAAAACATAGAACATGCCCAACTACAAGGGAGAAAGGGCACGCCATATCTCTATTGCACCAGAGCAGGCACATTACATCTGAGACGAATGTGTGTCACTGATGGCAAAACTGAATAAACAGGCTTGAAAAAAGGAAGACATGTCTTTCTGTTTGTCGTACCAGCAAATTTCAAGGAAAAAATCTAGAGTAGGAATTGCATAACTATTAATGAGAAATTCACTTAAAAGAAGGGTGACAAAAAAAAGCTCTCTAGAAAAGGCGCCTAGATAGCTTTTAAAAACAACCTCGTACAGACATCTAGAAAAACAAAAGCACGGATAAAGGCGCCTAGATAACTTACTTCGTCGCTTTTAAAATCTGGTGAGAGAAGCTCTAATGCATCAGCCACATCAATTGTTTCCCACTTCCCAATCAATTCAACAGCTTGTTTAGCCTCCTGCACATTATCACATGCTAAACATAAGAAGCTGGCAGATCATTTAAAATTTTGATCAAGACAAATGTGGAGTTCGTATCCCAAAATTATAACAGGACGCCAGGCCAATTCGAGCAAGCACGTTGAACTAAAGAAACACCCCCTGGTTTCCTCTGATGCACATACGAAGTAATGACGGTCCACTGAGATATGAATGCTTTACTAACCTGGATATAGCTCCAATCCACTGAGCGGACAAACTTTGTAAGAGCTTTCTTCTCAGACATCAAAGAAAAACGGAATTTCCACAGCACTTGCCTCTCGTCCGCCTGTATTGCGCGTGTAGGAGGATATTTGATGATTCTTTGAAGAAATCTATCCATAAAGCAAAAAAGTTATTCAGCTAGAAAACCCACAGATGCCATTACTGTTAAGCTAAGCAACAGAATGGTGCTTCTTGCAACTTCTGATTCATGCAGCTAACATGCAAACATGTTTGCCTCATAAATTCATGTGAAACTTAAGATAATAGCAACCATTGAAAGTAATAGTCATAGTGTGACTTTCTATTCTTTGAGTGCTACTACAGCATGACAGCCAAACAGGAAAAACTCATAAGCCTACAGGGAAACAAAAAAAATCCGGAAGAAAACATACTGTAGCTTGTACTCACTTTCGCTCGTTTGAGCTTGGTTTCAGATCTTTATCGATAATTCCACGAGTCAAACTCCTAGCAAGCTTTAACTGCTTGTGCTCAGATGGATTGGTTCGTCCAAGTTCAGGATCCCACACGGTAACAAGCTCGTTTGATAATGATACAGGGGCTGGTGCATAGAAATTTGCTCCAGATTCCTGAGCAGTAAGAATCAGAGTAGATTTCTTTTGTGAATATGACAGCATGAAATTGGTCGAGAAAACTGCGCTCATATCAATATCAGATTACTCGACATTTTCAAGACCACGATTTCTCCTTTAGGTACGAGCAGTTACCAGATAACAAAGAGAAGACACATCCACACTGAATGGTGAAACAAAGCTAACCTGGAAGACAACTCTGTGTTCAAAGCTGCAGAACTCAACAACCAGGCTCGGGAACGAATTCTCCAGCTTCTCGCATTCCTTCTCCTTAACTCTGTCCACAGCACCAAAGACAAGACAGTCCAGCCAATCCACATGCTGTATCTGCCCTCTCTCATACTTGTTAACGAGCCTCTCCAGCTGCTCTACCTCACCTCGCTCATTCCTAGGAACCTACATGTGTTAATTCGATACAAAAAGGGTAAGTCTGCCATGAGTTAGGTAATTGGAGCAAACAACAGACGCATAGATCGATGATCCTTAGAAAGAAAGTTGTCCACCTTGCCAGGGGTCGTGGTGGGTACTCTTCCGTCCGCCTCCTTTTGGGGCCATAGCCGCAGCTTCTGCCTCCCTGTTTTAAGCTGCTTCTTGCTGTTGAAAAGGAATATGGTGGCTCCACCGACGACACTCCTGCCCTCACCAGATGACACATCCCAAACCTACATTCGTTATCGATGCAAGAAACACGGTTCAAAACTTGAACAACAGTACTACAAAATAAAAATCCCTCAAGGTTTTTGTTATAACTCGGTAGCACCAAAGTGCAAGATACACTAGAGATGGCGTACCGTGAAGGCGAGCTGCGCGAGGGAGGTTAGGTCCCTGTACTTGGTGCACAGCGTGATGAGCTCATTCCAGCAGTAGGGCGGCCCCGACGATTCGAGCCTGGCACCAAAGGGGAGTGAAGTGAGGTGACTGTCAGTCCTAATGGCGCTACGGTGTTGATGCCAACAAGAGGTAATTGCGCAGGTTTGATCGGCAGGTAACCAAAGGAACGATGACGATGTTGATGTTGATGATGTATAAATCGTAGGAGACGGAGCAAGATGAGAGTACCTAGTGTTGACGGGGAGGCCGAACTGGACGCCGTCGATGTAGAGCCTGCACTCGACGAAGAGCTCCGAGACATTCTTGTTGAGGCCGTCTGCGAGTTGGGAGTCAGGAGAGGATACTACAGTCAGAATTTAGTGTGTGGGTGGGTGGGTGGGGGGGGGGGGGGGGGGGTGGATGCATTGATAGGGGAACCTTGAGCGGGAGGCGGGATGGAGGCCTGGAGGACGCGGAAGGCGAGGGGGAGGCTGATGTCGCAGGACAGGAAGAAGCGGAACTCGCTGCTGTTGTTGGCCGCCGCCGCCGCGCTGATCCTGCTGACGCCGGCGGTCGCGGCCGCCGCCATGGAAGGACGGTCGGCAGCTGGGTAATAAGCAGAGGTGGGGGACTGAGGAGACGCGGTGCGCTGGCAAGGGGACGCCGGAAGGAGGTGATCCCGCCGGCGAGGGGTGCGGGTGCCGTGACGAGGCGAGAAGAGGAAGAAAACGGAGAGGAAGAGGAAGATGGATGCGCATCGGTAAAGGCAAACTCCGAGCGGACTGTGGGCTGGTCCTGCCTCCTGCGGTTCGGAGCCCGTGACGGACACCTACGATTACGTTGGGCTTAATCGGTGAGGTCCAAATGGAGAGAAGATGGCCTAGAATCACGAACGCGACTTGCAGCCGGCTTTGCTTTAACGCGCACAAGGAGCCCAAGGCCCGTTAATAGCAGCATGTTCGGTTTGCTTTCCCCGATTTCTTTTTTCCTTTTTTTTCGCGAATTCAAGATTTCTTTCCTGGCAACTAATATGTACTCCGTCCAATCCATATTAATTGTCGCTTAAATAAATATATTTAGCACTAAAACATATCTAGATACGTCCAATTCGATGATAATTAATTTGAGTCAGAAGGAGTATTATGCGGACAAAAAACTAGTGTGTATTACGTATGTATGTTTGGCATGTTAAAAAAGAGTTTTTTTAATTCTCGGTGAACGAGAATTCACCGAGAATTAAGTACGAGCATTCAACTCTAAGGCTATCGGATTTGCATCCCGATTCATACGACATATGAGTTGCAAGTGAAGTTGTGACTAAAACTTTTTCAGCTACAAGTTGATTGTAACTAAAAATAAGCTACAATTAGACTTGCGTGTTTTTTCGAGAGAGTGCCAAATTGACGTACCTGATCTTTATAGAAGAGGAGCAAACCATGTACAAGAGACCGAACATAACTGCGACCAACTGATTCGGACACACGCCAACTACAACTGCTAAGCCTACTCTCGCGTCACTAACTCCCTCCTTCTCTGGCTAGCGCCCAAAGGGACAGCTCCTCTCTGATTTACTCAGAAGCCGTTCTGGTGTACATTGCGCGTTCACATTGTTGAAAACGTGCAACTGTGTTTTTTAGTTGCAAGTGGGTTACAATTGACATTTTCTTCTTCTTCGAACTGAACTGCGATTTTTTCGTTGCAAATGAGATTTTTAAGTTGTAACAATTGGGTTGCAACTGAGTAAAGGGTTCACCAGTAAAATATTTATTCACGTAGTATAAAACCATAGGACCTCTTGAACAAGAGTTAACCTAATTTTTAGTCGAAGAGAATTAACTGAACCTTAAGAAAGGGTTTTTGCTAATTTTGAGTCGAATGAGAAATAAATAGATCTCATAGTGGAATTGCAATTATGATGTATTAGTTGCAAGTTGGTTATAACTGAGATTTTTTTTAGTTCTCTATTGGTTGCAAATGAGAGTTTTTAAGCTATATAAATGAGTTGCAACCGATAAAAATGGTCCGCGCACTTGGATAAGAACTAATAGCTAACTGTCGCTCTCGAACGTATTGAGGCTCTGTCGGATCATGCTCCCAGTCTGCTTACCACGGGGTTACCATCAACTCGCTCGGCTCGTCCGTTTAAATTCGAACTGGGATGGCTAACACGAGATGGTTTCCAGGATATGGTCAAAGCGGTGTGGGAAAGACCGGTTGAAGGTGATACCCCAGTCTAGAGGTAGAATAATAAAGTGCGTATGACATGTAAACACCTTGGGGGTTGGGCGAGACACACAACCGTTATCCTCAAAAAAAGAAAAAATGAGGCTTTCTTCTATCATTGATGACCTTGAAGCCCCAGCAGAAACACGGTTGCTAACTCCGCAGGAAATTGAGCTCAAAAGCCAATCGAATGCGGAGATTGTCCGGTTACTGAGGGAAGAGGAACTCAAACGGTATCAGTGTTCTAAATCGCAGTTTATCTTGCAAGGGGATTCGAATACTAGATACTTTCACAGTGTAGCCAAGGCAGACACAAGAAAAAACGTATTCATTCCTTAATGCATGATGACAAACCGATTAAAGGACACGACCAGTTAAAATCTTATATTACAAGTTACTATAAAGCTCTATTTTGGAAACCGGATGAAGGTTCTTTCACTATGGATGAATCTCAAATAACCGATGTGCCCCAGGTCTCTGATGAGGAAAATAACTATCTGACCTCTCCTTATTCTGAGGAGGGGGGTCAAACTAGCTGTTTTCCAAATGGAACATAATAAGGCACCTGGTCCTGATGGATTCCCAACGGAGTTCTACCAGACCTTCTGGGATGTCATCAAAACAGATCTCCTCGCTATGTTTGGTGCTTTGCACCTGGGACAACTTGAGCCGTTTCGTTTGAATTTTGGTGAAATTATCTTATTATCTAAGGTTAATGAAGCAAAAAGGATACAACAATATAGATCGATCTGTCTTCTTAATGTTAGTTTTAAGATTTTTACCAAAGTTGCTACTATTAGGCTAAATTATGTGGCTGGTCATGTTGTTAGACCTTCGCAAACTGCTTTTATCCAAGGTCGTAACATCCTTGATGGCGTAGTAACTTTGCATGAAACTGTTCATGAACTTCATAGAAAGAAACTGAACGGGGTCATTCTTAAAATAGATTTTGAGAAAGCCTACAATAATGTCAAATGGTCTTTCCTTCAGCAAGTTCTTAGAATGAAAGGCTTCTCCGTTGAATGGCGTGCTTTAATCAATAGCTTTGTGGTCGGAGGTAGTGTTGCCATCAAAGTCAATGACGATATTGGTAGCTACTTCCAGACTAAAAAGCGGCTAAGACAAGGAGATCCATTATCGCCAATGCTATTCAATATAGTGGCTGATATGCTCACCATCTTGATTGAACGCGCCAAATCAGAGGGCTATATTGAAGGTGTGATTCCTCATCTAGTGGATGGTGGTTTATCTATACTTCAATATGCGGATGATACAATTCTCTTTATGGAACATGAACTCGAAAAGGCAAAAAAACCTGAAACTTATACTTTCAGCTTTTGAGCAACTATCAGGATTAAAGATTAATTTCCACAAGAGTGAATTGTTTTGTTTCAGTGAGACTCAAGAAGCGACTAGCCTTTATAATGAACTGTTCGGTTGTAGCCACGGTGTTTTTCCGATAAGATGTTTGGGCATACCAATACATTACCGTAGGCTTACAAATGCTGAATGGAAAATTATCGAAGAAAGATTACAACTGCGTTTGAGCAGTTGGAAAGGTAAAGTATTATCCATAGGAGGAAGATTGATACGCATAAATTCAGTACTCAGTAACATGGTACTTTATATGCTATCTTTCTTCCAACTACCGAAAGGAGTCTTGAAAAGGTTAGATTACTTTAGATCAAGATTCTTTTGGCAAGGAGATAACGAGAAAAAGAAATATAGACTAGCTAAATGGAGTGTGTTGTGTCGTCCCAAAGAATAGGGTGGGCTTGGTATTCATGATTTGGAAATCAAGAATATGGCCCTCCTTAGTAAATGGCTCTTCAAGTTATTAACTGAAGGAGGGATATGGCAAACTCTTATTAAGAGAAAATATGTTGGATCAAAAGCATTGTCCCAATTGGTTTGGAAACCGGAAGACTCTCATTTTTGGGCTGGCTGATGGCGACAAAGAAACATTTTCTTCGCTATGGCACATTTTCTATTAATAATGGGTCTCAGATAAGGTTTTGGGAGGATAAATGGCTTGGTCATGCTATCCTCTGAGAATAATATCCAGCGTTGTATTCCATTGTTCGCTATAAGGGGGAGACGATTGCTATTGTACTGGAATCTTTTCCACCCAATATAATGTTCAGAAGGGATTTAACTGGTGTCAGACTTGACTCTTGGATCATGCTGCTATATAGATTGGCGCAGGTCCAGTTGACAGATGAGCCAGATGAATTCCGATGGAATCTAACTGAGAATGGTTCTTTCACGGTTAGCTCTTTATACAATGCTTTAACTCAGCCAGTAATACAAGTTTTAGATAATAGGATGATATGGAAGATGAAGATACCTCTTAAAAACAAGATTTTTGCTTGGTATCTTCGTCGTGGAATTATCCTTACAAAAGACAACCTTATTAAGCGCAATTGGCATGGGAATCCGAACCGCGTGTTTTGTCTCCACAATGAGACAATCAAACACCTGTTTTTCCAATGCAATTTTGCACGGTCTATATGGTCAGTCACCCCAGTAGCTTCTGGCTTGTATCCACCACGTAGTATTGCCAACATTTTTGGGAATTGGTTATATGGTATAGATAACAAGTTTAAGACACTTCTTCGGGTTGGAGCGATGGCATTAATTTGGTCACTGTGGCTATGTAGGAATGATAAGGTTTTTAATGATGTTAACTGTTCCCTTATGCAGGTTATTTACAGGTTGACACATACCCTTCGGGCTTGGTCGGTGCTACATCATGTGGAGCTGCGAGACCTTTTTTGGAGGTGTGTACGAGGCTGGAGGATACATCATGGGACCTATTTACTAGACATGGATGGCAGCATAATCTTCGGATCGGTCCGCCTCCAGCTCCTTTGGCATAGTTGCATTTAAACATTGTTTTTGTAACTCGCTATCGAGTTTTATTTATTTCGGTTGGACTCGTTTGGTCACTTTGTCGGCTGTGTGCATCCTAGCTATGCAGAGACCAGGTGTAATACTTAAACATTTGAGTAATAAAGTGTCCCTTATCGGAAAAAAATAGCTAACTGTCAATGGAATAAAAACTAGCTAAACCCCAAGAAAAAATTCACTGTTGATTTAGTGCACACTCATACATCTTCAATGGTTCCAACGGCTGAAGGCAACCGTGGAATCATGTTTGCGGCTTCAGGGGTGAAGCTCCGAGTAGGGCAAGGTAGGGCAGCGCCCTACCTTGATATTTGGCAAGAACCTTTAGATACGTATGTTTTTTTTGAATATTTTGAGTGGTTATACGTTGAAAACAAACTTCGTATGAGAAAGTTATGCTTGTTTTAGTAAACACTGCGCAAAACTGATTCTAGAGCGAAATAAGGTCTAAGTATAGTCTAGTTTTAAATCAAGTATTTCTATTTACAACATCTAATTTTCAATCTAATAAAACTAGACTCTAAACAATATCGTAGATGAGATATCTAAGAAGGACATGAGAGTAATTTGGCCACCTTATGGCATGTGGCTAGAACCAACTCTAATTATATGATGGTTTATGTTCTATATTTCTATTTGTGCTTGTATATATAATTGGTCTAAAATTCTAATTGACATTCTGACTCAATTGAAGAAATGATTGTTTAGATCCCACCTGAAAGATGTGAAGTCGCAAAAAAAAAATGTCACAATCCTAAGTATGGATAAAATGATAATAAAATGAGTCATTAGAAGCGAGGCACTAGGTCACTATTGATTATTTTGGAGTATGTACACTTCATATTATTATGTAGAATCTATTACAACTAATTTTGATTGTTATTTTTTTTGCTACAACTGTTTTATGAATTTGCTCTACAAAGTCTCAGCAAGGTCTTTCAGCTCTCCGGCGAAGTCGGTTTTGCTACTTTAGGCCTTTTTTTTGCTACAAAGTTTTCGGAGAGATCTCCAGCGAGATCTGATCTTTTTGTTCTATTTTCTGGGTTAGACTTTTTCGCTACATGTCAAAAAGGGACAATTTATAGCAAAAGCAGGTCATTTATAGAAAAAACTGGTTCCCGATTATTCTTACTGGACACGTGGAAGCAGGACCCGGAAGATCGGGGGAGCTAGCGCTCAAAAAAAAAAAAAAGGTAATCAGCTGAAGGCAACCGCGGAATCATGTTTGCGGCTTGGACCACCGCGCGAAATTAAGTCGACGCCATCGACTGTAGCCGGGTAAACGCCGGTGTGCAGGAGTCCCCGATAGAGAAAGGTCTAGGTCGAGAGCGGGAGAGCGCCACGTTTTGTTTTTTCAAAACCGCAACACGCCACAGGATGGCACGGGGCTGCAGCAGCAGGGTGAGCGTCCGTCCGTCTCCGGCGCAGCGAAAACACCGCCGGCAAGTCGCAAGGCGACACTGCGTGTCTGCTAACCTCGAGCAGGCTCCCCTGCCACCCCGCCCGCCTGAAGCCCTGAGCTGCCTGTCGTCACAAGCGCACAACACGGCCAGGCCAAAACACCACGGCCGCCGCGCCCAAACGTACGAGAGACCACGAGACCCACTGTGCGCTCTACTGCTGCGCCCGACGGGTAGCTAGCTTTAAAGCGAGCCCGCCGCCTGGGGCCGGCCCCGGTTCGGTTCGGCGGGGCACATGGGATCCTGACCGCGCGGGCGCGCGATCGAGAGGGGGCGATGGGCAGAGGCACGGCGTCGTCTCCGCACATGCTGTCTCGCGTGGAGAGGCAAGGGCCAGGGGGGGGGGACTGTGCGGGGCATCGCCCTTTCGGTTAGCTGCCAATGTAGAAGAGTCAAAGGCGTCGCTTCCGGTTCCCTGTGCCGGGAAACGTTGGACGCGACAGCGACAAGGTACGTACTAGTGTACGGGTGGTGCATAGAGCAAAGCAAAGGCGTGCATCGAGAATCCAGGGAGGACGACGAGACGACGGCAGCATTATACCCATCGGCGCGCGTGACCGCTACTCCTAGCTACCATTCAAAAGGGTGGCCTACTTCTCCCTGTAATCCGTACAAGGCCTGCTATATAACGTTCACAACTCATTTCTTATGCCATCTCTAGGGCGCATTTGGTTGGATCGCACTTCGGTGGAAATAAATAAGTCCGTTTGGTTTGCTGGGTCGCATGGAGTTTTGGCATGACACGAGATTTAAAGCAGACCAAAAGTTGGCCGTTGGGAACGCCAAAATCGACCGTTTCCACGCAGTCAGACCCTGACGAGCGCCGCGTGCTGACCGCTTACGCGCGTGGGGAAGCGCGGGAGACGGGACGTTTTCGGCTTAACTCCCAGGCCACTCCGCTCGCCCACTTCACTCCCCTCACCCCGATTCGCAACCATGGCCGCCGCTCCTCCTCCCCCTCTGTTACGCGGCCCCCACATCGGCGAGGTAAGCGCGCATGGGCGATGGGCGACCGTCCAACTGGATAAGCTCGCCGTTGGCAGCGAGGCAGCCTTGGCGAGGGTGCTCAGGGCACCTGCACCCATCTGCACCCATCTGCGCGCGCGGAACTCAGGCAGCAACGGGGCGGCCGCGTCTTCTGCAGCTGCGGAGGAGTCCGTGTATGCGGCTAAGGCGGTCGGAAAAGCCCCCGCCAGTGTCAGGGTTACCCTCGACGATCTGGATAGGATTTTTTCGCCTGTGTCGGTGGCCCCAACCCCTGCGCCCGGCGCGTCTTCTTTCGCTCCGGCGGCACCTGCTACTGCTCCAACTTCATCAATGGCGTCACCGCTGATCAGGGTAAATTCATGATCTAGGTAGTGGTTAGGGTTTGGTACTAAATCGATGATAGTTAGGACTCGATCTAGGTAGTTAGAAATTTGAACGAGCGATTTGAGGCTTTTTCGTACTACGTAGTTACAGACTTCATAATGTGGTGTCCAATTTGGGAATTCGATTTAGTGAAATCCTAATTGGTTGCTATCCTGGTACTTATCCCGATTGGGGATACATCTTAATGTCCTATCCAATTTGCTATAATGTGCACTTCCCGATTGGGGATATATCTTAATGTCCTATCCAATCTGCTATAATGTGCACTTCCCGATTGGGCAATGCCCATGTTTCTACCATGTCCATTGCTAGTAGTTGTAGATCATTACTTTGCTCATGTTTCTGTCATGTGCATTGCCCAGTTAGTAGTTGTAGATTGTTACTTTTCCTATGTTTTTGTCATGTGCATTGCCTGGGCAATGCTAGTATTTGTAGATTGTTACTTTGCCCATGTTTCTGTCATGTGCATTTGAGGCTTTGGGAAATGCTAGTAGTTGTAGATTGTACTTTTTCTGCTGATCTTGTTTTGCTTCATGCCAAGGTGGTTAAGTTTGAGTGTGAGACTATGGGGAGGGGCTGGCACCCCCACCAGGTTTTCAAGACGTGCTCCCAGTCAACCGCTAGGCAATGAATACCGTGGTCATCGGCAGGGTGAAGACGGCTTCACAGCCGCGGAGCAAGAAGGGCCAGCATCCAAAGCTTGGCCACCACCAAATCAACAAGGTCCCTCGCTGGTTCATCATCCAACAGGACGCTACGGACCTCCACATGATGGTGATCCCACCGGCGTTCCAGCATGGCCTGAGGAACTGGATCAAGGCCCCGCTATTGGGCGTCATGCCGGTCAGAGCTTGCCGCTGGTGCGCTGAGTGGGTGCAGGTGGACTGGTTCGCTAGCTAGGTTGTGTTTAGGAAGGACTGGCCGGAGCTGGTGTACAAGTACGACCTGGAGCGCTATGATGTCATCGAGTTCAATCTCAAGGCCTTCGTTGTCAAGATGACGATCTACAAGGCGGGCTCTTCCAGCGCCAGGTAGTACACCTGTCCTAACCATGGCTAGACGTCAGCGGCCTTCATGTCATAGTGTGTAAGTTTGTAAGTAGTAGTAGTAGTAGTTGGTAATGGAAAACTTGTGATGGTGAACTAGGCTGATCCCTTTTGATCAGAGGCATGATATGGCCCTGTTGATGGTTACCCCTGGTGGCTAATGGTTCTTTTGATTAGTGGTGTAATTTAGAACCCCTGATTGCTGCACGCATGGTACTATATATATATGGTGTAGCTTGTAGTGATGTTGTGTGTGCATATGCATGTTATTGTGATCATGTGTTGTGTGTGTGATGTGGTGGTAAGATCACCCAATTTGGAATGGGTGATCATAACCCATGTGATTAGATGCAAAGCACCACACCAAACATCTGTGAAATGCATCAGCAAGGAAAAAAGTCTTAAATCTGGGCAACCAAACAATTGGACCAATTTGCAAGAAACCTAAATGCAGGAAGCCAAACAAAATGCCCAAGTTGACCCAAGCCCAATCTCCCCTCATGCAGCACCCAGCGGGCCAAGTAGGCAAAACAGGAAATTTGGGCCAGAGCAACCAAACATGCACTGGATCATCTGCATGGCGCACCCAAAGTAGCTCTAATAGGTCTATGGGACTTCCTAGCACAAAAGGGCTTGCACCAGCGCACTCCAAAGCGGATCTAATAGGTATATGAGGCTCCATAGAAAAAACGGGCTTCCACCAGTGCGTCCCAAACATCGCCGACACATTTTGGATCCAAATACAGTAGCCAGCACACTCACGTCGGTCCCGACCCACAAGAGGGTTATCTTGTGAGCGGTGACACTCCAAGCCATGTCAGATTTTTCTACGAGGCCCTCTTGCCAGCCAAACACGCCCATTCCCCACCCCTCTGGCTCAGCCCATCTCACCGCCCACCCCTAGTCATATCATCATCGTTGCTGATGTTGTCACCTCCCTGTGCTTGCCTCCCATTCGCTCCCCCTCCCAAGTTCTCCATATCCCCGACAACTCCATTAGCGGCGCCCGACCGTACCCCTATCGGTCGCACCTTCTTCGCCATGTACTATCACCGCCACCGATCCTTCTCCCCGCACGGACTAACGACAATAGCGACTCTTTTTCGCCGCCATCGCAGGACTTTGGTATGTACCCTTCCTCGACAGTAGCGCGGTCTTCGTCGTTAGCTTATGAAAGGGCATGCATGCCCTCATGTGTGGTTTTGGTAATTAATGACAATCTCTATGTAGTAATGTGTGAATTGAGTTTCACTTGTAGGTTTTGTCCATTGGCATCGCTTGGGCCATGTGTTGGTTTCAAGGTTAAAAAGTGAAGAGAAGAAATGTGCAAGGGCTTTGTGCCTATTGGAATCATCTAGAAGAAGAAGAAGATCAATAGTGTCTTGAAAAAGAAGATGGAGTTCCTCATGGCTATCTTCAAGACATCATCAATAAATGAAGTGCAAGCTCAAGATGTGCCATCTCTATAAGAAGGGTATTCCATCTTGAAGAATACATAAAAAAGATCGTGTACATCAAGCCCAAGTGGAATTCTCAAGGAAAATGTATGATCTTAATAGGTTTTCTATTTTACCGATCTCTTGTAATTGTTGGGAGGCTGGATTTAGGATAGATAGTCGTACTATCAAGAGGGGCTCTCGAGTGAGTATCTCGATTGTATCTTTCGGAGAGAGCTCAAACCTTTGCATACATAGCATAATGTTTCTTGGTTGTTGTTTGTATCTTGTCCATATGAGGATCTAGAGCTTGTGGTTATCTTCATAACAAGCTCTAGTTCATCCAAAATAGATTTCCCTTGAACATCTTTTTGTGTTTTTCATCTTGCGGGTTTTCCGGATCCACACCTTGGGAGATGTCTCTATCAAAAACAGATTTCCCTTGAACATCTTTTTGCGTTTTTAATCTTGCGGGTTTTCCAGCTCCACACCTTGGGAGATGTCTCACATATATATACATGATATTTTCTCCCTAGGTGGTATCCAATATTTCGACAAAGAGGGTGTGGAACCGTTATCTTTCCAACAAAATGGTTTCATATAATTTGGAGTTTGGATACAAAAGTTATGACAATATTGGTTCTGGAGTTTTCCTGACCGGAAGTACCGCTGCTTCATTGGAAGTACCGCTAGGATACTTTTGGCGCCGATAGTACCGGTTGAAGTACCAATCTAGTTCCTGTGATCATGGTGAAGGGGTTCAGTGGCAGAAAATAAAAAAATTCCTACGTTGTAATGCCCTGACACCCATGATCTATCTATGTAGTAATGAAGTAACGATCATGTGTATATAATACATACCCTTTTAGATTGTACGTGGTTAACATTCCAAGAGGAACGTGGTTGAAGTAGTCGCTCTCGTAGCCGACCTCAAGGCCGCGAAGCTCCTCACAGGTCACCCCTTGCTCCATCTTCATCATGCAGCAGCTCCGGATCACGACATCCAAGGTGTATTATTGGTAGTACCCTCGAGGTTTCGTACACATACAATATATGATGACGACCTCTGGTTCCCTGATACCTGCTAGAAGTGCGAAAGTATATCTCTTGGCTGGAATCCCTGCAGCACAACGGTGTGATGCATGTGTCTCATCTCTTGCAGGCGCCATTCTTCCTGGGACGGCTCCATCACAAGAGGACAATGGGAGAGAGAATTCCCTAAGGAAGTTCCTCAAATAATTATTCAATTGGTGTAATTGTGTGTCCTTATTCCCACCCATGGGCATCCCTTTATATAGATAGAGGAGGGGTACTCTCTCCATTGGGTGCCCCATGTGGGATTAAATGAATAAAGGCAAATAGGAGGGAAAAGAGGAAAGGGCAGACAGCTGGGACACTAGCGCACGATCTAGCTTGGGCCTTAAGCTAGCAGTAGCAGCGCCTGAGCTGCATCAGCCGAGTGGGCCCTGGTCGTGGCCCACTCGCGCACCGTCCAATCTATCGTGTAGCCAGGCCCCGACTGGGCCGACCACGCACGCGGCCTGCTCGCTGCGAGGCGGCGGTCAACAACTCCAGCCCGGGTGGGCCGGCTGTGGCCTACTATCTCACACCCGGGTAGGCCAAGAAGCTGTGGCCTATGGTAGCACCCGGGTGGATGTCGCCCGCGCAACGCATAAGGCCCGCATTCCCGCTTGCACACATGGGCCAGCCAAAGTGGCCCAGTTCGCCTATAGTTGTGGTTTTTCTGCCATCTTTTTCCGGGTGGCTTCCTCTTGGGCCAATTCCCTCAATCTTTTTGTCCCTTTGAGAAAGTTGCCCTCAAGTATTAATTTAAATATTTGTTTAATATATATTAGTTCATAATTAACATATAATAAATGTATATTTACCCAAAACACTTTTCGGTCCTTTTTACTTTCTCTTTTTCTCGGAACAACTTCTGATCTTTTCTCTTTGATACATTCCGGCTTTCGCTCTACTATGATTCCATCTTACAGAATATCTCTATCTCATCGTACCCTTAAGTGTATTTCCCCAACGACACGAGGAACGTCATAGACATTATCGAGACACCTCTCATATCAATGATCATTAGCGGGACTGGGATGCCCGTAATGATCCCTGTGCATTCCACGAAGACGATGTTGTTTGAACTGTAAACATTGACTCCAATTCCCTTTGTTTCTTTGATAAGACATGTCCGAGATATGATCATTGGTATCATATACCTTGTTCAATCTTGTTACCGATAAGTTCTGTTTCACTTGTTCCCGTGATATTCCATCCCCGTGACCTAGTCACATGTTGCAACATTATGGATGTAATCTCACCAAGTCGGTCGTGTGTATCTTCCTATTATGCGGGTGAACAAATCCCGATCTTGATAACATAGGCCTCAACTATTCCTCTGAAATACCTGACACACACCTTTATAGCCACCTAGTTATGGTCATGATGGTTGATATGATCAAAGCAGTCTGGGGAGATAGTGATTAATATGACCTTGCGGTCCAAGGAGAAGGAGACTACGCTTCTAACTATTACAATGATGAACCCTGTGACTTGATTGTGCTACAGTAACTATCTTTCGGAAATGTCCATCATATCATATATGACTCCGTTGTCAACTGGCATAAATGCTCCATGATCAGTAAATCTTGATCATCGGTTGCCCAGCGAACTAGTATAAATATAGGCTACTAGGGACTTAGGCTGTTTCATAGACACCTGCATCAATGTTTCCGCTTGATACAATTATAGCACAATATGAAAATATTATGAACTAATTGAGATATGATAATGAAAACCATTTATTATTTGCCTCTAGGCATATCTCCTTTATTCTCCCACTTGCACTAGAATACAAATAATCTAGCTTGCAATCACTGCTAGTTATAACATCATATGATGGTATGAACAAGCATCCTTGCTTTATGGGAAACTGGAAGAACATTTCATGACCCCTAGAGTTTTTGTGTTAGATAACAATACCAAGGGAAATTTAATTATGTGGTGAGTGCTGTAGATCTCACTTCCAAAAAGGGATTACTGGTCAAATGAAGCATTTCAGAGAATCTTGGGAGGATTATTCACCCCTGGTTAGGGCCGGATTATTCGGCCCCCAGTTTCTAAAGGACAACAAGGCATGTCACTCAAATGGGGGGCCGGAGTATTCCTAGGATAATCCGCCTAGGGCCGGAGTTTTTGCCCTGGCCCGATAATCTTCCCCTCCCAGGGGGCCAGATTATCCACCCCTAGAGATTTTCTCAAAGGGCCAACCGGTGCGACTCTCGGAAGGGGGACGGAGATCTGGCCCAGATTATTTAGTCCAGGCTAGATTTTTGTCCTAGACTAGATTATATGGCCCCTGCTTAGGCCGGATTATCCGGCCCCAGTTTTCTCCAACAGCTCCATCTCAGGGAGGGGATACAAATACCTCTCCCCATCTTCATTTTGGGGTTGCTAGATCTGACGAAAAAGCTCAGCACTTCAGAAACCGATTTGCAATAAGATCTCCACTTTCATCCGTCCGAAGACCTTGTCCTTTGGGGAATCGAAGGAGGATACCTTGATCTACATCTTCGTCGAAAATAACATCACTTACTCTCCCATTCATTTGGGGGACTCTTGATCTAGAGTTTCATTCGAATTTCTAGATCTCGGTTTCATTACTTGATCACTTGTTTTATTGTGGCAGCTTGTTGCCATCACGGGAGCCTCCAATTAAGTTATGGATGTGTGCCCCGTTCTAGTTGTAAAGGCACCGGTTCCCTCCTCGAAGGGTACCACATAGTAGAAAGGGGGATCAAGCTAGTTGTCGCGATATCCATCGGAGAACAGGGTGAGAGAGGCCTATTATGTCATGGTGGTCTTAGTACCGACCACCCCTCCAACATACACGTACTTCCCTTAACAAGGAAGTAACCACAGTAAAACAAATCCTATATCTCCGCATGCTCCACTATCGATTACCTCATTCCTCTCACTGCCTTTACCGTTTAGTAACTAGGTTGACATATAGGGAAATTTGTTGTAGTTGCATATCTAGAGAATTACCTTTGTGTCATGCCTAAAATCCAAAAAGTACTAAAATTTGGAGTAACACCTATTCACCCCCCTTTAGGTGCCCATACGATCCATTTTAATTGGCATCAGAGCCTCGTCTCTTTATTCGGGTTTTACCACCTAAGAGAGTATGGGTACTCGTGGAGATGGTAGTGACGATGTGGAGAAGGTCGCCATGGATGATCTCAAAAGTTTGGAAAACTTTATTAAAACCATGGAGACCTGATGACCCACAAGTATAGGGGGTGTATCACAGTATTTTCGATAAGTAAGAGTGTCGAACCCAACGAGGAGCAGAAGGTGCTGGCTAGTGGTTTGGATCAGGAATTCTCTGCAAATACTTAGCAAACGGATTCTTAGGGGGTTTTGATAAAGCAAGTAAACAAAGACGAGTAAATAAAAGACAGTGGGAATAAATGCAGCAAGTGGCCCAATCCTTTATGCAACAAAGGACAAGCCGGTTGTATTACTTAAGATGACCAAACGTTCTCGAGGACACATGGGAAGACTGTCAAGTGCTTTCGCTTCATATAGTTGATTAATCTTCTTTAGCTTGCTAAGTGTTGTGTGGGTGAACCTGTGCTAATGTACCGACCTTCCTAGGACTAATACATACTTGTGATTATACCCCTTGCAAACATCCGTAAGTACAAGAAAGTAATTAAGTTAGAAACCTAACCACAACTTTAAACTCTAAGACCCTTACGTCCCTTGTGCAATGGTTTCCTAACGGGGGTTCAGGTTTCTGTCACTCCGGCAACTCCTACGATTAGTAGCCAAATACACAATGCATTCTCCTAGGCCCATATAGGTGAAGTATCATGTAGTCGATGTTCACATGACACCACTAGAAGAAGTACACCACAACTTAAATATCAAACTATTGAATCTTTCTCAACACAACTCCACTACTAACAACATGACTTCTCCCATGTCCTCAAGAACAAAACGAACTACTCACAAGACATCATATGGATCATGATCAGAGATGGAATAATGATGTATAACAATCTAAACATAAACAATAATTCAATGGTTCACTCAATAGCATCAACTACAAATAGTAATCAACACCGGGAAAATTTCCCCTATGAACTATGCAAGATTCAACGCAATTGTTACAGCAATATGGAGATGGTGATGAGGGTACTGCTGCTGATGATGGTGGTGGTGATGATGATGATGATGATCCCGATGAAGTCCAGCTTGATGGTGGTGTTGATGGCGACGATCTCCCCTCTCTGGGAAGGAATTCCCTCGGCAGAAATCTGTCTGCCAGAGAGATCTTTCTCTCTCGGTGTTTTCTGCCCCGCAGAGGCGGCGAAATCTTTCTGTGGTCGCTCCCCGAGTCTTAGGGTTTCGGAAGGATAATATACGCCAGAGGGGAGTGCCAGGGGTGGACCAGGGTGGCCACACCACCTGGTGGTGTAGCCTAGGCTGGCCTGCGCCAGGGGGTGGTGTGGGCCCCCTGTGGCCCATCTCCAGCCCCCCTTCTGGCTTCCTTCGTCTTCTGGAAAAATAGGATTTTCCGTATATTTTCCCAGATTTTCTGATCTTCGCGAATTTTGCCTCCAAACAGCACCTTTTCCATCAGAATCCTGACCGCAGCGGTCTATGCTCCAAAAGTCATCAACCATGCAAAAACAGATGAAATAACATAAGTATCACCTCTCAATATGAAACATATCAATGAATAACTGTGAATTATGACATAGAATAGTGATGCAAAATGGACGTATCAAGACCCAATTCCAAGAAATGCGTGACATGATGACGTGTCTCTTGCTACCACAAACTCACCTCCATGTCCCACAGAGGTCACAACTCCTCTTTCAAAGGACAAATCTAAGGCTAACTTCAATGAAAAGGAGTTGGAGGATGAAGATAAAAATAATAGCTCCTCTTCCAAAAAGGGAAGTGTTAAGGAGGATTATAGTGAGGTCTCTCACCTATACTCACATGATCCACCAATCCCTCACCCTCATATAAACAATAGGGGTGATCCACCCAAGCTTAGTGCATCTTACTTTAATCAATGGCAATTTTTGATGACATCTCATGTGTACAGTTCATCCATTGAGTTGTGGAAGATTATAGAGGTTGGTATTCATGTTTCAGATCCACCCAATATGAC
The DNA here is from genome assembly GCA_916181665.1 of Avena sativa. Classification (NCBI taxonomy): domain Eukaryota; kingdom Viridiplantae; phylum Streptophyta; class Magnoliopsida; order Poales; family Poaceae; genus Avena; species Avena sativa. Next base: position 696,215,701 of record OV702289.1, read on the forward strand.
TCAAAGAGAAGTTGTTGACAGCCAACTCAATGCCACTACCCTACACATGATACAACTAGGTGTGGGTCCCAAGGACAAGCCCAATATTGAGCATCTTAGCACCGCCAAGGGAAGCTCGGGATGCCCTCACCGAGTTGTTCATCGGAAAGGAGAGCATGAGAAGAAATAGGTATGATGCTCTAAGTAATCAAGCATAAGGCTTCTACTTGATGGATGGTGAGGATCATGAAGATATGAATAAAAGACTCAAGTCCATTGCGACCACATTTATAAACCATGGTGGCACACACATTGATGATTCTTGGATCAAGAGGAAATATGTAAGTACTCTTATGCCATTTGATCCCATTGGATCTGAAGAGTCTACAAGGAAGACACAACTACCACCTCATGACTTCTAATGAAATTATGCAAGAAATGACTGCTTTTAAAGTTGCGACCAAGAACACTGAAGATGCTCGTGCACGAGCCCTTGGTATGCAAAAGGATGTTAATCTTGCCTTGAATGCCAACGTGGTTGAACAATAATAAGATGATAGGAACATTGACATAACTGCCATGAGTTGTCCCGAGGAAGTCAAGTGTGCACACGGTGAGTACATGACGTTCTATGCATTGATTTTTTAGAAAGATCCTGCCAACACAAAATCTGAGCTTGAACATAAGAACGGGTCAAGTGGAAGAAAGGAAAATGGTCCTTACAATTGTGGAGACCATTTCCATTTTGTTGCCGAGTGCCCTTTAAAAGGGACCCTCTTCCTCTTTGTGGGCACTAACTCTTTTGGTCCGTTTCTCTCTCTCTCTCCTCCTTTGTTGACCTTGAAGAGCTTGTCCTCTCCCCTCCCCCTCCTATGATTCTTGCATATTTTTGAGGGATTTGAGAGAGGAGATCTAGATCTACAACCCCTCCAAACTAAATCCTTTGTTTATAAAGGAATCCTTGGGGTCTAGATCTTAGAGAGTTTTTTGTTCTCCTCTTGTGTTTTTCCTCTCTTATTCTCTCAGTAGGTTTTGTATCTTTGGTGGAATTTGAGAGTGAAGGACTTGCCTCTTGCATTTGGTGCATAGGTTTGAGTTCTCCAAGGAGATTCGACGAGTTCAAGCTTTTGGGCTTGTTACTCTTGGGTTCTTGGAACCCTAAATAGTTGTGTGGTAGTGGTGTGATACCCTTGGGGCCTCCAATTGAGTTGTGGAGATTCCTAAAGTCCGAGGCCTTTGTGGTGATTCTTGGGAGCCCTCCAATTGAGTTGTGGAGTTTTCCCCAAGCTTGTACGGGTTCAGTGACCACCCTCAAGTGTTCCATAGTGGATCATGATTATGCCTTTGTGGTGAGATCACAAGAGAATAGGGTGAGCCTATTGTAGCGTTGGTGAATTGCATGCCTTCACATCTTGGGGTGAGACCTTGTGTGGCGTTGGGTGAGCATCGAGCCACCACACCTCAAGGTGAGCCATTTGTGGTGTTCGGAGAGCATTGCACCATCACACCTCTCCAACAGAGACGCAGCTCCTTTGGAAGTGAACTTCAAGATAAAAATCATCATCTCCACGTCCATCAGCTATTTCTCAATTGAGCCCTTTACTTATGCAATTTACATTATGATAGCCATCGTGCTTGAAGTATTATATCTTGCGATCACCTTGTTGCTTGTCTTGCTTAGCAGGTTATTGGTGGAATAGTTGAACCTAGTGGTTTTAGGTTTTGTACTTTGATAAACTAAACGTTATTTTTATTCCGCATTTTTCCAGTGCATGGCATTTTGCGATATCGCGAGCGGCATATTTGGTGCTCGGGTTCCAGTGCACTAAAAAAGTCGACGACGCGCGTGAACTCATAGCCACCAATCTAAAAACTTTGTGCATGCCTGCTGACCTCCCTCCTCGTGCTGCCTCCGTCAATTTTCCAGCCATGGATGCCTCCACCAGCACTCCTCCAACCCCTCCGTACTCCTTAGAGAAACTCCAACAACCGCGCTAAAACCCGACGCTGTAAAAATAACCGTTGATATAGCGTGCGACAATTTTTCGTCCTCTAGCAGGGGCGCGAAAATCCGTTGCGCTCTAAATAAATTTGGGCGCACGTCAATTTGCCCACCCGCGTGCCCCAAATTTGGTGCCCGGCCGCCAGCACGCGCTATCACTGTCTTCATTCCCCTTCCGCGATTGTGCCGGCGCCGCCGCTTCGATTCGCCGCATCCGCCACTCGCCCGCATGCAGAAGCTGCAAATCCGCCGCCGTCGCGCCTCCCCGCACCTCCTTGGAGCTCGCCGCGGAGGGATCGACTCGAGTGGCTGGCACCACGCATCCTCTCGTGCCGTCAAACAACCGCCACCACCACATCGCCTCCCCGCACCTTGGCGACCGCGGTGTCGCACTGCCCTAGGCCACCATGTCCTCCTCAAGCTGGGAAGCTACTTGGCGCACGCTTTTTCGCTATCGCAAGGTACGTTTCACCGCTGCCGTGTCTCCAAATTTTATTTTACTTTCGGTAGACGAAGTGAGTGTATATTCGTGCTTGTAGAGGATCTCATATGATTCATCTGATGAGGAACTAGAGCTCGAGGAAGATGAGAACATATCGATGCTATTAGCTTGGCACGAGACGAAAGAACCAAAGCGCGGTGGCTTAGTTTTTGGTAGGCGCAAGTTGTGGACGAAAAGGATTGAAGGGCACGAGAGGTTGATGAGGATGTATTTCAACGACAATGCCACCTTTCTAGAGGAGTATTTTCGTCGGCATTTTAGGATGAGCACCGGTTTGTTCAAGCGCGTTTGCGAAGAGGTGACCAAGTTTGATCGTTTCTTCGAGCGAAGAAGGAATGCTGCCGAAGAGTTTGGACATAGCACCTACCAGAAGGTGACCGCCGCCTTACGTATGATGGCATACGGTATTCCGGCGGACCTTATTGATGACCATTTGGCAATGAGTGAGAGTCAAGCCATTGAGTGTGTCAAGCGCTTTGCCGTCACAATTGTGCGTGTGTTTGGCATCATCTACTTGAGATCCCAATGCCAAAGACACGTCTAGGCTTTTGGAGGAGAACAAGGCTCGGGGGTTCCCTGGAATACTTGGCTCTATTGACTGTATGCATTGGAGTTGAAAGAATTGTCCTGCGGCATGGAATGGACAATTCAAAGGTCACAAGAAGGATTGTACTATCATCCTTGAAGCTATGGTAGATTATGCTTTGGCATGCTTTTTTTGGAATGCCCTGTAATGACATCAATGTTGTTCAACGATTTCCTCTTATGTCAAGGATTGCATTGCGTGAAGGTCCACACGTAGAGTTTGAAGCAAATGGCCACACATACAACTATGGCTATTATCTTCTAGATGGCATCTACCTAAGGTGGAAAAGTTTTGTGAAGCCGGTTCACAAACCCAAAGGTAAGAAAGAAAAGGATTTCCATGCCATACAAGTGGCGACTAGGAAAGATGTGGAGAGAACCTTTGGGATTTTGCAAGTCCAATTTGCTATTGTGCGAGGACCGACTAGATATTGGGATCAAGAATGTCTTTGGTACATCATGACCGCTTGTGTGATCATGCATAATATGATCATAGAGGCTGATCGTGGCAAAGATGTAGATCGCAACCACCACTATGACTTGATAGGGATTTCCGTGCAAGTGCATAGGAGAGAGCATAGGGTGGCGTGTTTCATTGCCTCATATCATGCCATTTGTGACAATGAGATCCATGATAATCTTCAAAAAGATCTCATCGAGGAGTGGTGGAAATGGTTTGGAGCACAACGTTGAGCCCTCCTTTTATTTGTTGTTTGTTGTATTGTTGGAAAACAATTTGTTGTAGTGTTTGATGAAAAACTTGTTGTATTTGTGGATGGACAATTCCTATATTTTTTGTACTATTCATGTACCATTTGATTGTGTTGTAATGATAACTAGACAATTTTTTGTTGAATTTATTTGGGTTTGTTTGATCTTCTTGAACATATAGTTTATTGTGAAACCTGTTTTCGCCGGCGCCCGCGTGCTGTATTTTTGTGCATTTGCTGGGGGTTCTTTCTGAGCACTATTTTCGTGCGCCAAATTTAGCGCGTCCACCGGAGGAGAAATGACGCGCGCGCTAAAACTAGATCGCGCACACTGCATAGCAATTTTATAGCGCCAGATTTTAGCGCGGTTGTTGGAGTTGCTCTTAGACCCTTCCACCACCAGTGGAGGAGTTCCACCGCTGCTCGCAAACCTTAGTGTAGGCGCCACAACAAACCCTACCTTCGGCGTCATTCGTGGTCTCTTCGTGCACCCATGGTAGTCAAGCATCCAGGGCACCACCTCCCTATCGCCGCTCGCCGGAAAGGCACAGAATGCCCTCCTCAAACGGCTAGTGGCTGCGGTAACCGCTGGCTAAAAGAAGGGCAAGACGGGCGCGGGCAAGATGGTCACCATGCGATGAGTCCAGCCACCGTCAGGCCATCCAGCCACAATCACCTTCCCAAGCGCTAGTGTCGACAGATTTTGGCGCGCCCGCTGCTGCGCCCAACATGCTCAACCAAATGACCTCAAGGTATGAATGGTCCTTTTTTATGTTTTATGTTAAAATTGGTTGTGTGAACTTAACTTGTGTTGAAGTATGTCATGGATTTGAACAATGCTCATGATTGTTAGAGTGATATCCTCTCGCGTGGGCCCAACAGCCCACAGGGCCCTTGGATCCACACCCTGATTGGGGGCGCCCAACTCACTATGGTTGGCGGGCCCCTGTCACCTGCGCTATATAAAGAGGTGGGGGCCGGCAACATGCAACACGAGGTTCGTCGCGGCGCCGTACCCCTACCGATAACCCTACCGATCTAGGGAGCACTATAGTGATGGGAATCTCCACCGCTGCCTAGCCCACCGCTCGTTGTTGCCATCGCTCTCTGCCATGACCAACACCACGGGCTCATCGAGCCAAGGCGAAGGTACACATCCCCTTGCCCCTATCTCTCTCTCTCTCTCTCTCTCTCTCTCTCTCTCTCTCTCTCTCTCTCTCTCTTAGTAACTAGCAGCACCGAGACAGATATGAACCCTAGAAAGTTCTACTCGACTGGATCTACACCTAGCAAGATCCTAGAAAGCTAACAATGGTATCAGAGATATCCTAGTTTGTAGATCTACCCGGGTTAAAGAAAATCAGACAATTTTCATCTAGAAATTAAAAAAACGGAGACAAATCCTATCTAGCATGATCCAAAGCAAACAAAAAAATTCCTCTAGCCCTAGATCATGACCCAGTTCGCTACCCCGTAGTTGATTAGCGCATCAAACAAAAAGGCTAAAATCCCCAACAGAAAAGAACATTGGTCGAAGCCATGCGTGCTCGCCGGCAAAGGGCGCCTCCTCCTAAGCCGCTTGACAATGGCGCACCCAGCCTCGGGTGGATGCACGCGCCGACAAGGGGCCAGCCACGCCGGCAAGGCGCTTCTTCACTTGATTCCTCTATGAGCTGTGCGTTGCATGGATTTTTTTGTGGAGAGGCACTCAAAGGGGTGGAAGAAAGTGCAAATAAGGTAGAGAGGGGGCTCGTCGCCGGCCCTAGAGCTGGGCGGCGCAGATCCTCACCGGGTCAGGGGACGCCGGTCATAGAGACCACCGCGCCTCTAGAGAGCATGCACATGCGGAAGAGGGAGTGACTACGAGTATGGGAGCTAGGGTTAGTGGGGCAGGTCGGGGCCACTGTTTTTATCAAGCAATCGGCACTGACGACCGTTGGATGAGCATCTGCAGGATCGAACGACCAGGAGTGGCCGCGTGCGGGCGGTGTAGGTCGTGGGCCGTGTGGGCCACGCGGGCGATGCGCACTACTAGCTCAGCATGTAGTACGCCACATGCAGGACGCGTAGCAGGGCCGTAGGCTGTTGCACGCATCGGTTACAGATGGCTATTTTACGCCCGGTTTTCTTATTACAGAAGCAAAACTGACAATTTTTTGTCTAGTTTTTGACAAATTTCGTCTAATTTCCTCCTATTCAAACTAAACCAACGAGATGTCTGCCTTAGGAAATACAAAACTATAAAGTAATGCGTCTAAAAAGAATAAAGTTTATGAATTTTATTCATATTTTCCGCTGCAAATAGTTAAAAAAGTGCTATTTAAATTTAAATAGAACTAAAGTGAGAATTAAATTTTAAGAGCATGTTAAAGTGTTTATTCTAATTATTTTCATGTTTTTTTCTGACCAACGTCGTTAATGGCATGATCATGATTAATGGTTACTTTTGTGCATTTATCTCTATGTTCTGCCCAATGGTGATGTAGTTTTAAATTGCATAAACAGTTATCTATGTAAATTTTAACCAACGTTGGATTAATACATGCAATTATTGTTATGATATCACTAATTTGTGGTTTTTGGGAGGGTACTTGACGAGAGTTTAACTCATCAATGCCCATTGTTATGGACTTGAGTTTTGAAGAAGGAGGGAGAGCTAGAGACATCTATCGGCTAGCAAACAAGCACACAGGGGACTCGAAGATTTACCCAGGTTTAGGCCTCGTAGAGGTCCCTACTCCTGCTTGTCTGCTCGTGGAATTATCAAAGGAATCGAGGATTACAATGGTGCGCAGATGCAATCTAGCGAGGGTTGGGGAAACTAGGGTTGTGTGTGTCCTCCTCGCTGCCCCCTCCTAGCCTTTATATAGATAGGCTAGTCTCGGGTAGCAGGTCGAGTCGGTTACAAGTTAGGGTTTTCCCCTTTGAACTTTCTATCTTTAGCTTCTTCTTATTCTTCAAGCAATCGAGAGTCCGTAGGTTACTCGAGTTCCTCATTTGGGCCTTGGCGACACCGTGGGCCTCTATGTATTCAGGCCGTATATACCAAGCTCGAGTACCTGTAGGGTATACCCATGTCAGTAGCCCCCGAGTGTCTAGTGGAATCGCAGATTCGACTGGAGACTTTATGAAGCATTTCGAGTGCATGACTGAGTATATTTTTCGACTGCTTTGTTTGTGTCATAGGGATTGTTGATGCGCGTGCCTGATTTAACCGATGTATCGGTATCAGTTAACTACCTTAGGGTAAAACAACGCCATCTACTCGAACTCGAGTCCCCGGACTCGAATCCGGAAAACTGCTGGTGTAATTCGACTCAAGCCGCGGAGGTCTTACAGGAGTCGAATTCCAGTATATGGGTGTGAGCACTCGACGCGTCCGTCAAGGCATGTTCATCGTACCTGTAGGCACGGATATATTTCTGGTAGTGCGCAACTAATGCGTTGCCAGGCCTTATTCAGGTCTTATCTTCACGCTGTAAGCGCAGCATCCGAAATTTTATCACCGCGGAGACGATTCGGGTGACCCAGGAGACGCAGTATCTTTGTAGGGAAAAGTCATGAGGCGGTGTCGCCATAAGCTTCGAGTGTAGATGTTATCAACACACAGTACTTTGTACAAATAATCATAGGGTGCGCGGCCAGCGCTCCCTATGGGAGTAACCCCCGAGTGCCTGGTTGAGTCGAAGACTTAGGCAGGGACTAAAGAATTTTTGCGACTGCTGTCGTCTTTTGTTTGCTTGTTTCAGTCGAATTTGCTTCCAGCGCTCCCTATGGGAGTAACCCATGTCCATAGTCGAATCGTTTTTTGAGTGGTTGGGTTTGCTTTGACAGTCCATATTCCTGGAAAAGAAGAAAAATTCATAGGGTGCGCGACCAGCGCTCCCTATGGGAGTAGCCCCCGAGTGCTTGGTGGATTTTAAGACTCGAGCAAGGACTAAAGTAGTCGAAATCTTCTGCTGCGTAATTTTTGATGACATCAGTGCTGACGATTTCATGACCTCAGTTGCCCACGTGAGCGATTTTGACGGGACGTGACGAGCGGTGGGTCCCATTCCCTGACTCTGATTTGACCGGGCGTGCATAATCTTTATTTTAACTGCGCCTCCTCGATTTCCACGCGTAATGGGAGTAGTGGGGGACGGTTCGTGCTTCAGCTCCTCCACGTTGAAAGAACATTTCATGTTTTCCTATGTTTTGCGTGTTAGATAACAATACTATGGAGACTTTTCATGTGTGCTAAGTGTGCAGGAAGTTTTGAGGGGGCCCGGATAATCCGCCCCACCAAGGGTCGTATAATCCGGCCTACCTCATCTCTTAAGGAAGCCAAGGCGCGTCGCTCTATGTCCAGTCGGATTTTCTCCCGGAAAATCCGAACTGGGGCAGTTTTTCCTCCCCAGGCCGGATAATCCGGGTTTCGCAATGGCCGGATAATCCGGCCCCCAGTTTTCGATCAAAAGGAGCCAAGGCGCGTCGCTCGGTATCCGGTCGGATTTTCTCCTTGGAAACAACCTTGTTGAAATCCTTTGAGGCCAAGATGGAGGAGATGAATCAAATGATTGCTCGCCTTACATCATCCATAGCCCCATCTCCATCCTCCTCTGAGGCTCCCACACCATCATCTAAGGAAAAGGGTAACACCGGATCCAAGGATGATGATGTGGAAGGTGAAAAACTAAATGGTTCCACCTCCAAAAAGGGAAGTGGTAAGGAGGAATATAGTGAGGTTTGCCATGTATATTCCCCCGACCCACCTATCCCTCATCCTCATATAAACAATAGGGGTGATCCACCCAAGCTCACTGCATCCTCTTTTAACCAATGGCAATTCCTAATGAAATCTCATGTTTGCAGCTCCTCTATTGAATTGTGGAGGATTATTGAAGAAGGTCTTCATATTGGAGATCAAACCAATCTAACGAGAAGGGAAGTTGTGGATAGCCATTTGAATGCCACCGCTCTCCACATGATACAGCTGGGTGTGGGTCCCAAGGACATGCCACACATTGAACATCTCAACACAGCTAAAGAGGCGTGGGATGCTCTTACGGACCTTTTTGTTGGAAATGAAAGCATGAGAAGAAACAGGTATGATGCCCTTAGTAATGAAGTAGAGGGATTCTACATGTTGGATGGTGAAAACCATGAGGACATGTATAGAAGACTCAAGGGCATCGCAACAACATTTCGGAAGCATGGGGCCACTCACATTGATGATGCATGGATAAAAAGAAAGTATGTGAGTGCCTTAATTCCTTTCGAACCAACGGATTTGAAGAGCTTGCAAGGTAGACACAACTATCATCAAATGACATCCAACGAAGTCATGCAAGAAATGGCGTCATTCAAAGTGGTGGCAAAGAATGCTGAAGATGCCCGTGCTCGGGCCATTGGAATGCAAAAGGGTGTCAATGTGGCTCTCAAAGCCAATGTTGTTGAGCAAGAGGAAGATTAAGGAGCTTTTGAGGGGGTATCCATGGACTGCCCTGATGAGGTCAAACGTGCTCATGGTGAGTACATGGAATTCTATGGAAGGAACTTTTGGAAGGACCCTGCCAAAGCCAAGTCTGAACTTGAGCGCAAGAACGGGTCAAATGGAAGAAGAGAAAGTGGCCCAAGATTGAGAACTTGCTTCAACTGTGGAGATAGACTGCACTTTGTAGCCGAGTGTCCTTATCAAAATAGAGAAGACAATGGTGGCAGGCTCATTCTTAAATAGAAATCCAAAGCTCCTAAGAAGAAGCTGTTTATTAAGAAGAATGGCCCTTTCAAGAAGCAACCCAAGATTGTTCTTGTAGCTCAAGAGGAATACTCCTCCGCAAGTGAAGATGAAGAGGATGATGATAGTTCCCGCGAAGTGGCTGCTATAGCCACCACATCGACTCCCTCCTCTCTCTTCGACTCACCAAACGAGAACGCCATCAACAACAACGCCACTTGTCTAATGGCAAGAGGATCCGAGGTATCAACTTCTAGCTCTTCATTTTCTAAGACTAACATAATTTTGGATATGGATGATCATGACAGTCTTGAAATGAAAGAAGAAGTTATTGTCTTGGATACTTTTTTCACTAACCTACAAGGTGAGCACAAACTTTATTTTGATGTTCTTATGAGTCAACTTGCTCAAGCCGAATATCTCCTTGAAGAAAAGGGTAGAATTGAAAGAGAAGATGCCTTGGAGATAGCTTCTTTGAAGAATGCCTTGGAAGAGGAAGAGGAAGCTCGAGCATCTTTGGAAGAAAGACTCGAATCCCTTGAGGATTCACAAGAAGAAGTTGTAGCTCAGCTCATTAAGGAACGTGACCATGCTCTTGCCAAGGTAAAGAAACTAAAGAAAGAAAAGATTGACTTTGGGGCTGTTCATGCTAGACTTTTGGAGAAGTTTGATAATCTTGAAAGTGCTCACAAGGCATTGAAGAGTGATCATTCTACTCTAAATGAGTCTCATGACCAGCTCCAAACTCAATTGAAATGGTATGATGTGCCAAGTACATCCACTTCATCCTTTGGAAAAGAAGACCTTGCAAGAAGTTCTCAAAACAAAGGTAAAGGAGTTATTGATGAGATACTAAGCAGGCAAAGGACAAGCAATAGTAAAGAAGGTCTTGGTTACATACCCAAGATAAAGAGCAAGAAAAACAAGAAAAATAAGAAGAAGAAGAGCAAGACTGCTCAATCAAAGACTAGCAACATTACCAATGACAAGACTAATTATGATGGTTTTGCAGGGATCAACAATCCTAACTTTGAACTATATTGTGATCATTATGGTGATGTTTATGCTAGTTATGTAGGGCCTTATGATTGTTACATTCCTTGGTCTATTTGGGTTCCCAAGACCCTTGTTACTAACATGAGAGGACCCATTGAAAAATGGGTACCTAAAACCAAGAAGTAATTTTTCTTGCAGGGCTATGCTTCCGGTGGTTCTAAATGGGTACTCGATAGTGGTTGCACAAGTCATATGACCGAAAGCAAGGAGATCATCATGGAGATGCGGCCAAACCTTGATCACATTACCGTCTCCTATGGTGACAAGTCAAAATCTGAGGTACTGGGTCTCGGCAAAGTTGTGGTGGCTCACGATATCTCTCTCGTGGACGTCATGCTTGTTGAGACCCACGGGTATAACTTACTTTCAGTTCGTGCCCTTGGTAAGATGGGCTTTGCAGTTTACATTGATGCTGATTTAGTGGTACTCTTGTGGAGCAAGTCTCTTAAAGTTGCTTTCGTGGGATATGTCGAAAACGACCTGTACGTGGTGGACTTTTCGGGGAAAACCACTACAGGACCGATGTGTCTCTTCGGAAAGGTTGACGCGGGCTGGCTATGGCATCACCGACTAGCCCACGTCAATATGAGAACTTTGCAAAGTCTCCACAAGGGTGGCCACATTCTTGGACTAAAAGAAAATGTCTCTTTTGCCAAAGATCGTGTTTGCAGGGCATGTGTTGAAGGGAAAATGCATGATTCACCTCATCGAAGGAAAACCATTATCTCTTCAAAAAGGATTTTGGAGCTCCTTCATGTGGACCTCTTCGGGCCTCCATCTCATGCAAGCCTCGGTGGGAAGAAGTATTGTCTAGTGATTGTTGATGATTACTCAAGATACACTTGGGTTTATTTCTTCAAGTTGAAGAGTGAAACTCAACAAACTGTCATCGACTTCGCCAACGAGGTTCAACGTCAACACAACGTCCCCATTCTGGCTATAAGGAGTGATAACGGCTCGGAGTTCAAGAATTACACCTTAAATGAGTTCCTAAGTGAAGAGGGGATAAGACATCAATATTCCGCTGCGTACACCCCTCAACAAAATGGTGTCGCCGAGAGGAAGAATCGAACTCTAATGGACATGGCAAGATCAATGCTAGCCGAATTCAAATCTCCATATAACTTCTGGGTAGAAGCAATATCTACTGCTTGTCATTCATCCAACCGTTTATATCTCCGCAAGATCTTGGACAAGACTCCGTATGAAATACTTACCGGTAACAAGCCAAACATCTCATACTTACGGGTATTCGGGTGTAAGTGTTTCTTTCTTATTAAAGGAGTTCGTTTATCTAAGTTTGAATCTAAGGCTTTAGAAGGTATTTTTGTTGGTTATGGTGCCGAATCCCACACTTATAGAGTCTACAATAAGCTCTCCGGAACTGTTGTAGAATCTTGTAGTGTGGTGTTCGAGGAAAATGACGGTTCCCGTGCGGAGCAAGTTGGTGTTTGTGATGCAGATGTTGAAATACCTCAAGATGCCATAACAAGAATGGGCGTGGGATTCTTCCGCCCCATTGAGGAACCCCTTGTGGCGGACCGGGAAGGACAATGCTCTACTCACATAGAGGCCTCATCTACACATACTCAACATGCTCCAACCACGGGGGCAACTTCTACACCATCCCCATCAACTGCTGAAGGTCAAGTTGCTCCAGAAAGCTCTAGGCCGGATTTTTTGGTTGACACCGGATTATCCGGCCAACCCACTACAGCTGACCATTTTTCTCCTGGCAGTGAAGATATCAACGCAAGCTCCAGGCCGGATTTTCCGGCTAGCCCCGGATTATCCGGCCCCTCACCAGTTCAAGCAAGTCCCAGGCCTCCTGATGAAGCTGCTGCAAGTACTCCCAGGCCAGATTATCCGGCCTCTCCATCGGCCGGATTATCCGGCCCTGACTCTCCAGTTCTGCAGCCTCCTATTATGGCTACGGATTCACCTCAAGGGCATGCGTCTCCACCACCTGCTACTGATGTTCTAGTTACTGATCAAGGCGGAGAAAATGCTTCGAATGAAGACTCAAGTGATGAATCTCCTCCTCCAAGAGACAACAAACTTATTGAACTTCGTCACAAGGCTCGGGCTGATCGTAACCTTGAGTTGAGGGGTCACACTCTTGACAAGGTTGTTGGTGATCTTCGGCGAAGGGTCTCTACAAGAAGAGAATTGGCCAGTTTGGTTGAGCATCAAGCTCATATCTCCATGGTGGAACCTAAGAAGGTCTTTGAAGCTCTTGAAGACCCAGACTGGGTTGTTGCTATGCATGAAGAATTGAATAATTTCGAGCGCAACAAAGTCTGGAAACTAGTGGAGAAACCCAAAGAGTGCCGCAATGTTATCGGCACCAAGTGGATTTTCAAGAACAAGCAAGATGAGAATGGCATTGTTGTGAGGAACAAGGCAAGACTTGTGGCACAAGGGTACTCCCAAGTTGAGGGCATCGACTTTGGCGAGACCTATGCTCCTGTGGCTCGCCTTGAGTCCATCCGTATCCTACTTGCTTTTGCTGCTCATAACAATTTTAAGTTGCAGCAAATGGACGTCAAGAGTGCCTTCCTTAACGGTCCTCTACATGAGTTGGTATACGTAAAGCAACCCCCGGGGTTTGAGGATCCTAACTTCCCGAACCATGTCTACAAACTCGATAAGGCACTCTATGGCCTTAAACAAGCCCCACGTGCGTGGTATGAGCACCTTAAAGAGATTTTGTTAGATCGTGGCTTCGAAGTTGGGAAAATCGACCCCACTCTTTTTACTAAGAAGGTTAAGGGGGAGCTCTTCGTATGCCAACTATATGTAGACGATATTATCTTTGGTTCTACTAACAAAGCTTTTAACGTTGAATTTTCAAAGCTTATGACTGACAGGTTTGAGATGTCTATGATGGGGGAATTACGGTTCTTTCTTGGATTCGAGATCAAGCAACTTAGAGAAGGAACCTTTATTAATCAAGCTAAGTACATCCAAGACATGCTCAAGAGATTCAAGATGACGGATCTAAATGGTGTCGCCACTCCGATGCAAACAAAATGTCATCTTGAACTCAACTCTCATGGTAAAGATGTGGACCAAAAGGTATACCGGTCCATGATCGGCTCTCTCCTTTACCTCTGTGCATCTAGACCCGATATTGTGTTGAGTGTGGGAGTGTGTGCAAGGTATCAAGCAGCTCCTAAAGAAAGCCACTTAGTGGCAGTCAAGAGGATCTTTCGATATTTGGTTCATTCCCCCAACTTTGGTCTATGGTATCCCAAGGGCTCCAATTTATCTCTATGTGGTTATACTGACTCAGATTGGGCTGGTGATAAGGATGATCGGAAATCCACTTCTGGAGCTTGTCAATTCTTGGGAAGATCTCTTGTTTGTTGGTCCTCCAAAAAGCAGAATTGTATATCTCTCTCCATCGCCGAAGCTGAATATGTTGCTACTGCCAGCGCTTGTACTCAATTATTGTGGATGAGGCAAACTTTAAAGGAATACGGTGTCAATTGTGACAAAGTGCCTCTTTTATGTGATAATGAAAGTGCTATCAAAATTGCGTAGAATCCAGTTCAGCACACAAGGACGAAGCATATTGAGATTCGGAATCATTTTATTCGTGACCATGTTGCTCGAGGCGATATTGATCTATCTTTTGTGAGCACGAAGAACCAACTAGCAGATATTTTTACAAAGCCACTTGATGAAGCAAGATTCTGCTATTTGAGGAATGAGCTAAATATCATTGATTCCGGGAGTTTGTCTTGATTACCCATGCACTCACTCGTACATCTCAATCCTTGTTTGGTCTAGGTGTGGGCATGGATTTAGGGGGAGTGTGGTCCTAACTCATTGGGCTAACCCTCCCCCCATAATGCCAATAACAAGATATATCATTTCTCTTAATATCATGTTGTGATATGTGAGCTTATTGATGAGTATTGGTCATGAACCCAAGATATATCTTCGCGGTGTCACACCATACACTCCAACAAGGTGGCTTCAGCCACCGCCCTCTCCCTTGTGGAGAATTGGATCTTTTTGGATGTTATTTGCTCTCTCATGTTCTTATGGGAATCACACTCAATCTTGGCTTTTATTTGATTTGGATTTTGCAATTTTGAGTGTCTAGTACCATCTCAGTTTGGCTCTCTTAATCCCAAGCCTTCCCTACCCCTAAGCCATCTATTCTTGCACACAAGTCCTTTGTACACCTTGTGGGGGTGTTGTTTGGGGACGCGCGGGCCTGGTTCTGTGTATAACAGAATCCCAGAATTTAGGCCGGATCATCCGACCCAAGTGGTGTCCGGATAATCCGGCCCTAGCGGATTTCATCTTAAAGGGCAGGGCTCGGGGGGAAGGGCTCATAACGAGCAACACTTCTCCCCCAACCCTCTCCTCTTCCCCAGCCGCCGCCTACCGCCCCTCACCCTCCCCGGAGCCTCTCCAGCCACCAGATTTTCCGGGCCTCCCCGGATCTTCTTCTCCGCGCCTCCGGGTACCTTCTCCTCCGCGTTCTACCTCCAATGAGTGAGGGTAACTGAAGGAAATATGCCCTGAAAGGCAATAATAAAGTTGTTATTATGTATTCCTTGTATATGATAGATGTTTATTCTACATGCTATAATTGTATTGGAATCTCCGCTTTGATGAGGTGATCAAAGAGTTTGGATTTGTCCAAACTTATGGAGAGGCTTGTATTTACAAGAAAGTGAGTGGGAGCAATGTGGCATTTCTGATATTATACGTGGATGACATATTATTGATTGGAAATGATTTATATCTTTTAAACAGTGTTAAAAGTTATCTAAACAACAAATTTTCGATGAAGGACCTTGGTGAAGCTTCATATATATTAGGCATTAAAATCTATAGAGATAGATCAAGACGCCTAATTGGGCTATCGCAGAATACATACCTTGATAAGATATTAAATAAGTTTAATATGGACGGAAGTAAGAAGGGGTTCTTACCTATGTTGCAAGGCAAGACATTGAGTAAGACTCAAAGTCCGGCTACGGCGGAAGAAAGAGAGATAATGGATAAGATCCCCTATGCCTCAACCATAGGCTCTATAATGTATGCCATGCTATGTACAAGACCGGATGTGGCACATGCTATTAGTTTGACTAGTAGGTACCAATCTGATCCAGGTTCGGAACACTGGATAGCGGTCAAGAATATCCTTAAGTACTTGAGAAGAACTAAGGATATGTTTCTTGTATACGGAGGTGAAGAAGAGCTAATCGCTAAGTGTTATGTCGATGCTAGCTTTGACACTGATCCGGATGACTCTAAGTCTCAATCCGGATACGTATTTCTCTTGAACGGAGCAGCAGTTAGTTGGAGGAGCTCCAAACAACCTGTGGTGGCTGGATCAACAACGGAGGCGGAATATGTTGCTGCTTCAGAAGCGGCGCAGGAAGCAGTTTGGATGAAAGAGTTCATTACGGAACTGAGTGTGGTTCCCAGTGCGTTGGACCCGATGGTGATCTATTGTGACAACAATGGAGCCATAGCCAACGCCAAGTAACCAAGGTCTCACAAGAATTCCAAGCATATTAAGCGCCGGTTTCACTCCATCCGCGAGCATGTCAAGGATGGAGATATAAAGATTTGTAAAGTGCACACGGACCTGAATGTAGTAGATCCGTTGACTAAAGTACTCCCTAGGGCAAAACATGATCAACACCAGAACTCCATGGGTGTTAGATTTATCACTATGTGAACTAGATTATTGTCTCTAGTGCAAGTGGGAGACTGAAGGAAATATGCCCTGAGAGGCAATAATAAAGTTGTTATTATGTATTCCTTGTATATGATAGATGTTTATTTTACATGCTATAATTGTATTGATAGGAAACATCAATACATGTGTGTTTAATAAACAAAAAGGGTTCCTAGTCATGCCTCTCTTATAGACTAACTTGTTGATTAATAAGATGATCAAAGTTTCCTGATCATGGACATTGGATGTTGTTAATAACAAGGTCACACCATTGGTGGAATGATGTGATGAACATTCATCCGAAGTATAGCATTACGATCAAGTCATTGTGTTTATATTGCTATAACATCATACGAAGTAATCTTTATCCTTAGACCATGAGATCATGTTAATTGCTAACACCGGAAGAGTATCTTGATAACATCAAACGTCACACCGTAATAGGGTGACTATAAAGATGGGTTCAGTTCTACGAAGGTGTTATGTTGAGGCTCATGGGTCAAGAGTGGAATTTGTCAATCCAGATGACGGATAGATATACTCTGGGCCCTCTCGGTGATATCACATTAGGATAGCTTGCAAGCAAGTGATGTGATCACTAGAATGTTATATCACGGGAACGAGAAAAGAGTGCATGTCGGTAACGAGATCAAACTAGGTATGGAGATACTGATGATCGAATCTTGGACATGTAATATATCGAGAGACAAAGGGATTTAGTTACAAGCGTTAAAGGTTCTCACGATCACAGGAGTCATCGTTGAATGTGTAGGAATCAGTACGGATCTCCAGGTGCCGCTGCTGATTATTGATCGGAGAAGGGTCTCGATCATGTCTGCATTATTCGTGAACCGTAGGGTGGCACACTTAAGAGTTACCGGACACCATTTTGGAGCACATATGTTTCAGACGAAAGAATTGCAAAGCGCAGGAATATTTTCAATAGAAACCGGAAATTGTTTCGGGTGAAATTGCAGAAGGTGGTTCTGCATGTGATATTGAAATATTGCAAGGGGCTATATGTGAATGTTTGTTAATTAAAGTAATTAACAAAATTCTGAATAAATTTAATAAAAGAGTTTTATTAAATGAGAGAGCATTAAATTTGGAGAAACTTAATGCATTTAAAGTGGAGACTTTAAAAGGGAATGTGAAGAGGCATTTTAATGTGGAGGAGTTACCACCACATGAATGGGGGAGGTGAGGGGTCACCCCCCATGCGCCGGCCATGGAGAGAGGGGGCACCCCCTCCTCCTATAAAAGACCACCCATTCCCTCCTTCATCCACACACCTCCTTGTGAAGGATCTATCTCCTCCTCTAGAATTATTCCCCCATGGTCTCGGATTAGCGAGATACATGTTCCCGGTGGCATTTCGTCTGGAAGGAGTTGCTGCTTCTGCTGGATCGCTGGAGCGAGGAGGTGGAGGTTGTCCGGTGGCTTGAACGTGTGTGCGAGTGCGGATGCGCTGCTGAGTTGCGGCGCTCGGACTTCCTCACGATCTTGAGATCGGCAAGTGTACGACTACATCAACCACGAGTTCCTACTCGTTAACAAAGCTCGTTGTCTTCGAGGGTAAGTTCTCTATGGATGTATGTCCACCCGTTTGCTTTGTACCTAGTAGATAGATCTTGGCGTGTAGTTCACACCGTAGGAAATTTTTTGTTTTCTATCCTGCGGACCCAATAGTAACTCCCTCTCTCCCCATCTTTGGCTAGATGTGTATCTTGTTGGGTGGAACGTTGTCTAGAAGGATGTGTTTTCGCATAGAAATCATAGTCTTACAGTTTCTAGGCCCGATCTACTTTTTTGCATACTATCTAGGTGGAATCGAACATTCCTGGCAGGGCCGAGGGCGGATAATCCGGCCTGACAGATTCAATTCTGCTTCAGTTTCACTATGGTGTATGCATTGAGTAGTTTTGTCCTATGAACTTTTTGACTACTTTTTCCATGCTCTCTCCTGGACTTGTGTGTATGCTTATCCCCTTGCTATCGCCCTTATTTCTCCTCACAGGTGGTTCCGGTGTTCCCAAGACCTACAAGCGCCGTCGTCGCGCCAAATACTTTCGGGACGATGGACAAGGTAACCTTGTGGATGAAGTTGAATTGAGGATAAGGAAGAACGAAGAGAGGCGCATGGATGAATAATCCAAGAGGACTAGGAAGGGGGTGTCCAAGAGGAAGGGCAAGGAGCCCAAGATCAACTACAGGGCTTTGGATGCGGTCTCCTTCTCCGCCATCCATCAACGTGACTTGTTTGCTGAGCTGCCTCATGATGATGAGCTGGGGGATACCCGTTTTTGGTGTGCAGAACAGAAGGGGATTTATGAAGACATCTATGCTAGGCTGAACATTAGGCCTATGCACCCACTAGTACTTGCTGAGGCTTTGGAGAAGGCGCATCTTGTGGATGCGATGTTTGTGGCTGAGAGGATGGGGCTGCACCATCTCATGTCTCTCTAGTGCTCTTTTGACTCTGAGGTGGTGAAGCAGTTCTTCTCCACTCTGGTGATTTGTGGGGATGAGCGCTGCACTATGAAGTGGATGACTCATGACAAGCCCATGTCTGCTGATTTTCACGTGTTTGCTGAGGTTCTGGGGTACTCCTTCCGCAGCAGGGATAGAGCTAGTGGCCATCGCATCATCACTCAGCTGAAGCCCAACAAGGAAGCTGCTCTCTATCCTTGCACTGTGAACAATGGCATTGTGGGTACTGTGGTTGGTCTTGATCCCATCTATGCAGCATTGGTGGGTCTCTTCCGTGACTCTATTACACCGAGTGGGGGCAACAATGACAGCATCCGTGGTCACCTTGTTCAGCTACTTCAATTTTCTCATGAGGTTGCCTCCTGCGAGGACGAGTCAGTGTAGTACAGGCTGGATGTCATGGACTTCATTTACCATGAGTTGTGTGATGCTATGTTCAACCGTCTGTCCATTCCCTATGCGCCCTACATTATGTTGCTCATCCGCCACTTGCTTCCTGCCGAGGAGTTCCACATTGACTCGGTGCACAAGGCCAAGAAGATATACAACAAGGTTCGGAAGACCTCTCATCCCTCCTCTGCTCCCGAGGGCCTCATGAGGGATGCTCGCAGGCCCCCTGTACCTCCCGTGGCTCGTGAGATCAAGCAGCTGAACTGGTTCCAGCGTCACATTCTCTGCATGGGCATGGACACACGCAAGGGTCAGTACGAGGCATACAGGCAGCGCCATGAGTTGGCTCACTCCTAGCAGCTCATTCTCCACCACGTGTCTGGCGCTTCGGGTGCTCCTCCGGCTCCTACACCGCCCACTCCGTATGCTCGGTGGAACTCTTCCTCCGGGCTGAACTATGGTGAGCTAGAGCGTCACTTGTTCCCCTCTGCACCTGCTGCTGATGATGAAGATGAGGAAGGTGACACTGAGGAGCTTGAAGATGAGGATGAGGAAGAGAATGAAGAAGAGGACAAGGACGAGGACTACGATGAGTGATCCCTTGTGGCGCTAGCATCGCTCTTCTCCCTTTTATGGTGTCTCGATGCCAAAGGGGGAGAAGTAGTTCTATTAGGGTGTCCGTGGATTTGCATGGGTCGGGCATAAGCACTTGCACTTTTCTATTCATTATTTCTTGCTTATGCCCATTTAGCGTTGAACTTTTAAATTCGTGATTTGTGGTTGTTTGAGACTTTATGTGGTTATCTGGATGATGCCTATGGACTTCATTGAATGGATTATGCTTATGGATATATCTATTCATATCCTGTTGATGGAGGTTTATCACGGAAGGCGCACACTCATAATGGTTATCCAGTATTAATTGTGATTTATGTCAAGGATGCCTATTCTCTACTTCAGTGGTATGTGTTTTGCTCATATGCCTTTGGAATAGATTCACCTATTTGTGTGCATTTGTATTCCAATGCAAAGCTCTTTTATGCACACATTGAGGGGGAGTTCCTTTCATAGTTATCTCTGTTTGTCTTGTGTCTTTCTCCTGCAAATCCTGGTATTATCATCTAACACCAAAAAAGGGGGAGATTGAAAGAACATTTCATGTTTTCCTATGTTTCGCGTGTTAGATAACAATACTATGGAGACTTTTCATGTGTGCTAAGTGTATAGGAAGTTTTGAGGGGGGCCGGATAATCTGCCCCACCAAGGGCCGGATAATCCGGCCTACCTCATCTCTCAAGGAAGCCAAGGCGCGTCGCTATGTGTCCAGTCGAATTTTCTCCCGGAAGATCCGAACTGGGGCAGTTTTTCCTCCCCAGGCTGGATAATCAAAGTTTCGCAATGGCCAGATAATCCGGCCCCCAGTTTTCGATCAAAAGGAGCCAAGGCGCGTCGCTCGGTATCCGGTCGGATTTTCTCCCGGAAAATCCGAACTGGGGCGGTTTTTCTTCCCCAGGCCAGATAATCCGGCCTTCACATAGGACCGGATAATCCGGCCCCCAGAAGTTGATCAAGGGCAAGCTCAGCGTGATGCTCAGTGAGGGGCAGATTTTCTGCCAGATATTTCGAGTCTGGGGCGGTGTTTTCCCCAGGCCAGATAATCCGGCCCTCACTTGAGCCGGATAATCCGGCCCCCAAAATGTGCAACGGCTGGTTTTGGAAGGGGGTATAAGTACCCCTTCTTCTCCAACGTTCAGAACACTTGATTCATTCGAAATTGACCAGACCTTGTGCAAGAGCTCTCATTCTCGATCTCCCACTTCAACCACCCGAAGGTCTTGATCTTTGGTGGAAATGAAGGAGGAGAAGTTCATCATCAACATCAAGAATCAAGCACTTCAACTCCTCTCCATTCACTTGGAGAAATCCATGATCTAGTAGTCTAGTCAATACCTAGATCTTGTTATTGTATTTGATAACTTTGTTCTTGTGGCAGCTTGTTGTCATTTTGGGAGCCTCCAAGTTGTTGTGGAGTTGTTGCCTCGCTAGTTGTGTAAAGGCGCCGGTGCCCGCCTCAAAGGGTACCTATAGTGGAAGGTGGATCATGCCTGTTGTGGCGAGATCCATCGGAGAACAGGGTGAGGCCTTTTGTGGCGTGGTGGTCTTAGTACCGCCCACCCCTCCAACACGGACGTACTTCCCTTAACAAGGAAGGAACCACGGTCAAACAAATCCCGTGTCTCCGTGTGCTTCACTTCGGTTTACTCGTTCCTCTTCCACTCGCTCTTTACACGCTAGTAGATAGGTTTGCATATAGGGAAATTCCATCCAATAGTTTATCTAGAGAATTTACCCTTTGTGCTAAGCCTAAAATTGAAAAAGAATTAAAAATTGGTGTAGCACCTATTCACCCCCCCTCTAGGTGCCCATACAATCTATTTCACACGTGTCAAGCGCGATGAACGCCACGCGTCTGGTAGTTTTTTTTGAGCCGTTGGATTGCATCTTCCAGGGGGTTAAGTTGCGGTGCGACGATGGTAAAATTCACATCTACTTCTTTTCATCCTTTGCTTCCATCGCCATTGCCGCTGCTCCTCTGCTTCTTTGCGCTCTTTTTCCTCCGCGGCGCTGGACCAGCTCCGCGTATTTCCCAGCTACTTCCTCCGGTCACATCGCTGCCACGGATTGGGGAATAAAAAGGGAGGTGCGGCGGCCGATTCCGCTGCTGCCACTGCTGCGACGAAGAAAAAGGGCGCGGACACTCGCGACACGAATGACGCGTGGCGTCCATCTGTGATCAAGTCCTCAGAGCTTCGTCTTCTTTGCCAAGACGGATTTTTGTCCTCCGCAGTCGCCGACGCGTGCGTCCCTGGCGGCGAGGTAATCCCCTCTCCTCCTGCCGATTTTCGGGTGATGTTCCTAGCGTTCATCATCCGCGGCCTCTCGTTGCCCCTGCATCCTTTCTTCAGGGGCCTTCTTTGTTTTTACGGGCTCCAGCTCCATCAGCTGTCCCCCAATTCCATCCTCCATGTAGCTTGCTACATTACCCTTTGCGAGTGCTGGCTCGGAATCGAGCTGCATTTCGGCCTCTTCAAGCGCCTCTTCAAGTGGAAGCGCCAGTCGGCATCTGGCTCCGTAGTCTATGATGTAGGCGGCTACGGAATCCACGTCGATCCATCCGCCACATACTTTGACATCAAGCTGATGATGTCTGTCCAAGGGTGGAGGGACAAGTGGTTCTATGTTTGCGACCAGAAGGCCGACGGAGACCACTTCGGACTCGCGCCCTTTAACGCCATGCAAGAGGAGGCGCTCCTGGAAGAATGTGATTATGCCCGACGAGTCCGCGGAGACAGATGTGTTGTACGACCGCGTCTACGACCTCGAGAGTCACATGGGCAAAGAGGAGGGAGGCTGCGCCCTCATTCGCACATGCCTGCGCCGTTGCATCCAGCCCCTGCAGGCCAGAGTCCACCCCATGTTCTAGTGGGCTGGCACAGACGATGTCACTCGCGTGTCTGCCGATGGCATGTCCGCGAGTGAGGTAGACAAAAGGGTGCGACTGGTCACCAAGTACACCGTCAAGGATGTGCTCCCTAGTGAACTAGTCGTTCCTCCGTTCGATGCTGCTAACCCTCCTCCTGAGGTATAGTTGTGCTACGTAGTAGCTTGGTTTGTTGATTGCTTCTTTGCTGTTTCTTAACTTTGTGCTAAATTGTGGTCTGTATGCAGGATTGGGCGGTGTCACCCTGTATGCCCCCTCTTCCTGAGGGGGTTAACCCTCGTGAAGCCTTGGAAGAGGACGAGTCGGAGTCGACCGTCCCATCTGATGTGGAGGAGGAAGCCCCCGAGTCAGATAGTCCGGATACTCACAAGCGTTCGCGCAGCGAGGATTCTGATGCGTCGTCTCTTTCGACTCCGGAAGGCGCGCGCGTTGGTGCGGAGTCGCCAATCCCTTCCATTCGTGTGAGTGCCATGGCACCATCCTCTGGCAAGAAGATGCGGCTGCCGAAGGAATAGTCGTCAGAGTCGGGGGATCCAACCTTCGACTTTGATAAGTTTGATTGGTAAGTATTTGAGTCTTCCTTTTTGGTTCTTCTTTGGAGTTGCCTTTTCTTGATGTTGGTTTGGTCTTGCAGTCAGCAGGCGTCGTCATCTTCTGGCGACGTCCAATTTCTGAAAGAATATGGAGTCGCGACCTCAAGGGCCAAGAAAGAGGTTGAGCATGCTCCTTCCCCTCCATTGGCGGCCCACTCCGGGCATAACTCATCCAGCTCTCCACACGATGGGGAGCATCAGATGGTTTCCCGGATGACTGCACACCAATCGACTTCAGAGTCATTGGAGGATCATGTAAGTGTAGTATCTCTTCTTCTGATGTTGCAGTCGATTTTATCTATGGCCTCTGCTGATCCTTTGTTGTTTTTACTTTTGCGATAGCTCCTTGTGAAGGAAGCCGCTCACCTGGTGGAGCAGGTGCTTGCGATGGGTCGCCAGCATGCAATGCTGGATACGCGCTATCGCGTAGTAGAAAGTAAGTGCTCTTTACTTCTTCTTCTTCTTCTTCTTCTGCATCATTGTTATGTAGTCGACTGATAGTCTATCCCTTTTGTTTTGTTTTGCAGCTGAACATAATGCCCTTCTTCATGACGCTGCCACCATGGAAAAGACGCTCGTCGCGGCTGTGAAGAGTCGCGATGAGGCAATCGCGGCGCGTGACGAGGCAAAAAGCGCGAAGAGGATCTGCGTGCCTCCATTGCGGCTAGGGAGAACTTGTTCGAAGAACAGCTTTTCTCGATTGCTAAGGCTCTCTCAGGTACCTTGCTTGGATATCATTATTGTTCTCTGTTCGAATTTGTCTTCGGCGCTGACTTTCGTGCCCATGTGTGGGTTATGTATAGATGCTGGCGATTTGAGCTTCGACCCTCAGGCCCTCCATCGTGACAATGCCTTGGTGGGTGCTCTTTCAGCAGTCGAGGACCGCAGCACCACCGTTCAAGATGTGCTCTCCAAGGCCAAGGGCATGCTTAGTCGCCTTCGGCAAGAGCTGGTGCCCAAGGCTGAGCTGATCGAGAACATGGACGAGCTGGTGGAGTCTCTTGCCGGGGGCGTCCCTGCAAGCTTCAAGAACTCGCTCCGTGCGGCTGGTGTGTCAATGTCACTCGCTATGGTGCAGGACCACGGAGTCGAAGTTTATCTACAGCGGTCTCAAGGGCGATGCCCGTTAGCACGGACGGCCAGCAGGTAGTCTTTGCTCCTTTCGCGACTGCCTGTGGCAAGTATGGGCTGCAACTGATCAACACAGTTGCAAAGTACTCTGAGGAGCTGCAGCGAGCCAAGAAGGCGGCAAAGGCTGCGGCGTCAGGGGCCGGCGGAAAGTCAGTGGCATCTGATACCGCCACAGACTCGATGAGCCCCCCAAAGCCAAAGTCGAAGTCGAAGAAACCAGTTGCTCCTCAGTAGCTTTGTAATAGTTGGATAACTTATGTCTTTTGTTGAAAACATGCCTTTTGGCGAGTGTATCTGCTGATACTTTTGCTAATCTTGAATGCATTCGAATCTTTTGTCTACGCATCGATTTGGTCTTCTTATTGCTTCTTGCTTGGCTTGTGATAGGGAACATCAAGTGATCCTTTGAGGGAACCTCAGGATTTGCCACCCCTTGATGACACTTTGGCACCGCCGCGCTCAAGGGTGGATGAGCTGTCTCTGCTCTTGCGACTTCGTGATCCCGTGAAGTAGTTGGAGCGTGAATTTCCCATACTCCGCGGTAACGCAGATGTATGGAAATCGAAGGCAGAGAAGGCCACCGCCCGAGAACAATATCTATTGGGGGAGGTGACGCAGTTGGGCGACCAATTTAAATGATAACTTTCTTACTCTTATCTTGTCCTTGTAGTCACTCGCGATGGTGTGCTGTCCTCATACTCCCGCTTTTGCCTTGTATAGTTGTCAGCGCGTGCCATCCGCAGGATGAGAAGGATAGGATTGTTATTCGCATGAATGACCTGACCCAAGAGCAGCTTCAAGAGAGTGGATATTTATGGGTGGATCATGATCGTGCAATCGCACTGGCGACCCTGCAGGATCGTGCATCGCGGGTGCTGCACTTCCTAAAGAAGTCGCAATCATGCTTGAAGAATATTTATCGGACGATGTTTCCGCTGGACGTTGCTCCATCGAGCCTGCTGGCCCTTCTTGCCAAGTTCCAAGACCTGGTTGCGGTTCACGAGTGTGTAAGACAGCAGTTGGTGGCTGGTGCCAAGGCTGCTCTGTCGCTGGTACGACTGCATAGGCCTGATGTAGACATTGCGGCTGGTCCACCTGCGCCACCAGCGGGTTCTGCTTGGAATATGGTGCCGCACTATCAGCGGTGGATCGCCCAGCAGAGGAGATCGTCGACTTCTTCGAGGTGCAAACCAACGTTCTCTTGTTGCAATAGTAGCTTAGTTTGTATCCTGCACATAAGTGTACCAATGTTGTAAAGTTCGTATATATGCTGTGTATAATTGATTATCGATGATGTATAAAGAGCTTGTTAGCGTGTATATTTTGTGAGTGCGTTGCACTATGCGACTCCTTTTCGTTAGTCTGGCCATGCGCTTATCTCAGTCCCTTGTCAACCTGTCAGGTGCGTTGCAACTGGGTTGATGTGTGTCAAGGGTTTTGATTGGTGTGCCAGCTACTCAGGATATCGCGTATTAGTTCGTAGAACATACGTGTATAGGGTGGCGCGGCCTCCGAGTGGATAAGTTGCGAAGAATAGAGGAAAACATAGAGTTTTGGGGCACTTAGCTTTATTTATTCGCGGGATAGTACGAAGTACAATGTGTGGCTAACTAGCCTTGGCTGAGTAGCCTTATTTGCAATGTAAAAGTAAAAACGACTAGGGGTAGAAGCGTCGTAGCTACGCGACATTCCAGGGATTGGAGTATGCGACTCCTGTCTCTAAATCTTGAAGGCGATAGGCGCCACCTGGGATTACTTCTGTAATCACGTATGGTCCCTCCCAGGGGGACTCGAGCTTGAGATTCCCTTGCTGCTTCAGTCGCAGGACCAGGTCGCCTTTGACAAAGGATCTGGGGCGTAGCCTCCTGCTGTGGTAGTTGTGCAGGTTCTGTTGGTAGATCGTTGATCTTTCTGCGGCGATTTCCCTTGCTTCGTCAAGAAGGTCGACAGAGTCTTCGAGTGCAAGGGTTGACTCCTGCTCGCTGTAAGCGACCACGCACGATGCTTTGTACCGTACTTCGGCGGGTAGCACCGCTTCAGCCCCGTGCACCATAAAGAACGGGGTGTAGCCTATATCACTAATTGGAGTTGTGCGAAGGCTCCATAGTACTGATTGCAATTCGTCTAGCCAGCAACCTGTGGCTTGTTCGAGTGGCCGGAGGAGTCGCTTCTTGATGCCGCTGCATACGAGCCCGTTCGCCTTTTTGACCTGACCGTTGGTCTGTGGATGCGCTACCGAGGCATAGCTGATGTTGATTCCCAGATCCTCGCAGAATTCTTGGAACTCCTTGGATGTGAAGTTCGTCCCATTGTCTGTGATGATGCTGTGTGGCACTCCGAAGCGGTAGATGATGGATTCGAAGAACTTGACTGCGTTGTGCCCTGATTGATTGGTCACTGGCATGGCCTCTATCCACTTGGTGAACTTGTCGACCGCGACTAGGAGGTAGACATAGCCTCCTCGCGAGGACTTGGGGAGCTTGCCAACCATGTCGAGTCCCCATTGCGCGAAGGTCCAGGCCAATGGAATTGGCCGGAGCTCTGCGCCAGGTGCGTGCGTCTTGTCCGTGAATCGCTAGCACGCGTTGCATTTCTGGACGATGTCCTTGGCATCGCGCATGGCCGTAGGCAAGTAGAATCCAACTCGTAGAGCTTTGGCCACGAGGGCGCGACTGCCAGCGTGGTGTCCGCAGGTTCCCTCATGGATGTCGAGGAGAACAGCTCTTCCTTCGGCCGTGGAGATGCATCGTTGGAGTACTCCTGTGATGTTGCGTTTGTATAGTTCACCGTTGATAACAGCTTATGCCTTGGATCGTCGCGCGATTTTCCATGCATCAGTCGGATCGTCCGGTAGCTTTTTGCTGAGGAGGTACGTGATGTACGGCTGAGTCCAGGATGACTTGATCATCATGACGCTCATTGGTCCTTCGAGTCCTATGTCTAGCTCCAAGTCGTCAAGTGCATTGTCTCATTGGGCGGCGTAGCCCTCGAGTCCGTTGCTGCGCTTGTTTTCTTCTCTACGGCCTTTGGCTTGATGGAGCGTTCGCAGATGCGCTCGAGAAATACCCCAGGTGGTATGGGGGCGCAGGTAGAGCCTATGCTGGCGAGTGTGTCCGCCTCTTCACTGCTTTCGCGTCCTATGTGCCACAGCTCGCAACGGTCGAAATCCCCTTCAAGTGTGTCGTAGAGGTCGCGGTAGGCGATCATGTTGTCGTTCAGTGCGTCGCACTCATGCATTGTTTGGTTGACGACCAGCTTGGAGTCGCCGTATATAATGATCCTATTGGCGCCGCAGGCTTTTGCCATCCTCATCCCGTGTAGCAGGGTGTCGTATTTAGCTTCGTTGTTGGAGGCGGTGAACTGCATTCGCAGGATATATTTCAGCTTCTCCCCCTGGGGCGATGTCAGTATGACACCTGCACCAGCTCCGTCCTTCCGCTTGGATCCGTCGAAGTGCATTGTCCAGAGGTAGGACATATCTGGTTTTTCGGGGAGCTGGTTCTCCATCCAGTGCACGAGGAAGTCAGGGAGAACATGCGACTTGATTGCGTCGCGCTTTTCGTATGTGATGTCTCGTGGAGACAGTTCGATTCCCCAAAGCGCGACTCGCCCCGTGGCGTCGGGGTTGTTGAGGATATGTCCCAGCGGGGCGTCGTTGACCACCACGATTGGGTGTTCCTGGAAGTAGTGGCGCAGTCGCCGGGCAGTCATGAAGACGCCGTATGCTAGCTTCTGGTAGTGCGGGTACCGCTGTTTTGTTGGCGTGAGGACCTCGCTGAGGTAGTAGACTGGGCGCTGTACCCCGTGGACCTTGTTTTCCTCGGCTCGTTCGACCACGAGCACTGTGCTGACCACCTGGTTGGTGGCGGAGATATATAGCAACAACGATTCCCTTTCTCATGGGGTCACCAGTACTGGCGAAGTGGATAGAAGGCGCTTGAGGTCTTCGAATGTTTCCTGCGCCTCATTGGTCCACTCGAACTTGTCAGCTTTGCGGAGGAGTTGGTAGAAGGGCAGCGCCTTTTCACCCATCCGACTGATGAATCGACTGAGAGCCGCGATTCGCCCAGCCAGTTGTTGGACGCCCCTTATGTTTTTCGGCTTCTCCATGGCCAGTATAGCTTTTATTTTCTTCGGGTTTGCTTTGATTCCTCTCGCGGAGATGAGATACCCGAGTAGTTGCCCAGATGGTACGCCGAAGGCGCATTTGTCCGGATTGAGCTTGATCCAGTAGCGGTCGAGGTTGGCGAAGGTTTCACGCAAGTCATCGATTAGCAAGGCTTCCTCTTTGGTCTTGATTACTATGTCGTCGACATAGACTTGAATGTTGCGACCAAGTCGGTTCTTGAGGCAAGCCTGCATGCACCGCTGGTAGGTGGCTCCTGCGTTTTTTAGCCCGAAGGGCATTGTGTTGTAGCAGAACACTCCAAAGGGCGTTGTGAACGCTGTTTTTTCTTGATCCTCCTCCTTCATTCGAGTCTGGTTATAGCCTGAGTAGGCGTCGAGGAAGCAGAGGCGCTCGCATCCCGTGGTGGAGTCGATGATCTGGTCGATTCGTGGTAGCGAGAAGTGGTCCTTTGGATAGTCCTTATTCAAAGAGGTGAAGTCCACGCACATCCACAGGATATCCGTGTCCTTTTTTGGTACTAGCACCGTGTTGGCGAGCCAAGTGCTTTCCTTGATCTCACGTATGAATTTGGCGTCGAGGAGTCTGTTGATCTCCATTCTGACTGCCTTTTCTCTTGGCTCAGATAATCGCCAGATTGTTTGCTTGACTGGCCTTGCATCTGGGTTGATGTTGAGTGCGTGCTCGGCGAATTCCCTAGGAACTCCTGGCATGTCCGCTGGACACCAGGCGAAGATTTCCCAGTGCTCACGGAGGAATTCGACGAGCGCGAGTTCCTATGCGGGACTCAAGTTGTTGGCGATGAGGGCTGTCTTGGCGGGATCCGATGGGCGGACCTGCACTTTCTTTATGTTCACCGATGAGTCGAAAGATAGGTCGGGCGAACTTGGTCGGCTTAGGGGAGGCAGACTGTTGTGTGTCGACTCCTTTAGTCTCGCGAGTTCTTCCTGCATGCCGAAGGACTGGGAAATTCTGTTGAATTCCCTGTCGCAACTGTCGGATCTCTCGAAGCTCCCGTTGACTGTGATGACGCCATTGGGACCTAGCATTTTCATCTGCAGGTAGGCATAATGTGGCACTGCCATGAACCTAGCGAACGTGACATGTCCGAGGATGCAGTGGTATTGTGAGGGCCAGTCGACGACCTCAAAGTTGATGCGCTCGCGCCGAAAGTTTTTTGGCATGCTGAAGATGACGTCGAGGTTGATTTTTCCTAGGGGATACACGCCTTTGCCTGGGATGATGCCGTGGAATGTTGTGTCTGAGGCTTCTAAGCAAGTCAGAGGGATCCTCATTGCTCGCAAGGTACTCGCGAATATAGGGTTGATGCCGCTTCCTCCGTCCATGAAGACGCGGCTCATGTCGAAACCTCCGATTTGCGCCTCGAGTACGAGGGGACAATGGCCTGGACGATGTACTTGAGGCGGATGATCGCGTTTGTCGAAGGTGATGCAGGACTCGCTTCCACTGAGGTACTCAGTGGTAGATGGTGGCGAGTTTGTGGCCAAGTTGACTTGGCGAGTGATGGCCTTCTGCACCCTATTCGAGGGGCGTCCCTTTTGGATCATCATGGTACCCATGGCCCGTGGGTATGGTTCGCCTCCCTGGTGCTGGTTCGGCGCAGCTGCATTTGGGGGTAGTCCAGGCGGTGGTGGTGGAGCACCATGTGCCACGGCGCCTGGAGCGGCTCCGTAGCCCCATTCGATTGCATTGTGATTCATCCGAACTAGTCCCTCATGTAGTTTGAGGAACTCGCGGCAGTCCTTGAGTAGGTGGCTGGACTTCTTCTTTCCGTCATGTTTGTCGATGTAGAAGTGCACAGTGCATGGCCCAGACAGTTTGTCTTCAATGGATGTTGCGGGTGCCTCATCACGATTGCGGCGTTGCCACACTTGCGTGGTTTTCCCGGAGTCGCGGTATCCTCCGCTGCGATACCCACTATTGCTGTTATCGTCGCGTCTGTCGGCGTAGCTGGCTGCGACCATGTTGACGTCGTTGCGGTCATCGTAGATGTGCATGCGGCGTTTGCCTCAGCGGTCATGTCTGTGCTCGAGCTCTGCCTCATTGTCAGAGTGAGCACGATTTTTCACCGAATCTTCTCCATCCGCCCAGCGATTCTCTATTTCCATCAGGTGGTCGATGGTTTTGGGCTTTGAGCGGCCTAGCTCCTCCCTGAGCTCTATGCGACGCACACCACCGTTGAATGCGCCAATCGCGCGATCCTCCGAGATGTTCTCTGCGGAGTTCTTAATGATGCACCACCTTTGGATGTAGGAGCCTAACGATTCGCCCGATCTTTGCTGGCAGCATCTCAGCTCTTCGATTGATGCATGCTGCTTGTATGTGCCCTTGAAGTTGCACACGAAGCTGTAAACCAGCTCTTCCCAACTGCGAATGGATCCGCGTGGGAGGTTGTTGAGCCATGCTCGGGCGGCGCCTTGCAGCTGTAGCTTTAAGCATTGCATGGTCGTGCTTCGATTGCCGCCGTGGAGCCTGATGGAGGAGATGTGGTCCTCCAGCCAGATCTTCGGGTCCTACAGGCCGTCAAACTTTGGGTTCTCCGACGGGAGTTTAGACCCCTTGGGAATTCGCTTTTGCCTGTTGGCCCTGCTGAAGCATCTGGCGCCACAGAGCTCCACATCTTCTTCTTCCGAGTCAGTCGACCGAGCACGTCGCGCCCTTGATTTGTCGATCTTGCGCTGCGTGAGGTCATCGCGCGCGTCATAGTCGTGGTCGTGTCGCCGTGAGCGGCGGCGTCGAGACAGGTCGTGACTATCGTCGCTGGATGAGGGCGAGGAGTAGCGCTTTGCTAGTGCTTTGCCTTTTTTTGGCTCCGGTGTTGGCTCCTTGTCGAGAGCCGGCTCGATTAGTCCCAGGCCCGCGATCGTAGATTGGTGCATGGCAGCTCGGGAATCTCCAGCCGACGACTGGTTGTTGAGGAGGTACATGGTGGCTGCTGTCATCGCAGCCTGCTGCGTTTTGGGGACCATATTGCCCCGTGTGTCGACCATCATAGAACTGAAGTCGAGGACCTTTGCAGCTTCTATGTGCTCTTGCTCGGTGAGATGGGCCATCCGAGATCGCCTCTTGTTTGCGATGTACTCGTTGCCCTTTGAGGAGGATCCTCCGTGGGAGGAGAGCCCAGCACGTCGAAGACTCGACTCATCTGCCGCCTTTTTACGGACCTCGAGTTGCGTGATTGTTTGCACTTGGCGCTTGAATTCTTCCTTCAGGAGCCAATGGTAGCCCATTAGTAGTTCTTGCGGAGATCCAAAGGGTAGAGGGTTGCCTCATAAGGCATCACGGCAGCGAGCCCACTCTTGTTCGTTGAGCTTGATGATGACGCGTTCGCTGGTTTGCTCGTTTATTATAGTTGGAGGTTCGATTGCTCCTCCATTGTTAACGGGGGTGCCATTGCCACCGTTGCCGCTGTTGCTGCCGTTAGGCGGGTCGGTTTCGTTACCACAGTTGCCCGTGTTATCGCGGTTGGCGGAGGTGTCGCCCGCGTTGGTGACAGTGCACATGAAGTGATTAGGGAAGCTGTTGCTCCCGCAACTCTCAGATCCAGAGCCATAGGCCCCATATTCAGTTGCCAAATCGCTCAGATCGGATTCGCGACTGCTGGCGCTGACCGTATTCTCGACTGTTGTCGGGGCGTTGAGCTCACTGAGGGTACCGATCGGTGGAGGGAACCACGATGCTGGGGCAATCGATGGCACCGTCGGCTGGTTAGGCATGCAAAGCGTGCCCATCTGACCAACTTGGAAGCGGAAGCTCCCGATCGCCAGGCTGATTCCGTCGCCCACGGAATCGAAAGCCGGGCGAGTCGCCGGCGTGTGGACGGTGAAGTCGAACGCACCGAAGAGCTGGCGAATCTCCGCTGTTGCGGAGTTGTAGATCGTGGTTGATGGGGCCGAAGAAGCCGCAACATCAGCACTCCCAATTCCCACAGACGGCGCCAATTGACGAGGGTTTAACTCATCAATGCCCATTGTTATGGACTTGGGTTTTGGAGAAGGAGGGAGCGCTGGAGACATCTATCGGCTAGCAAACAAGCACATAGGGGACTTGAAGATTTACCCAGGTTCAGGCCTCGTAGAGGTCCCTACTCCTCCTTGTCTGCTCGTGGAATTATCAAAGGAATCGAGGATTACAATGGTGCGTAGATGCAATCTGGCGAGGGTTGTGGATACTAGTGTTGCGTGTGTCCTCCTCGCCGTCCCTCCTAGCCTTTATATAGATAGGCTAGGTCTCGGGTAGCAGGCCGAGTCGGTTACAAGTTAGGGTTTTCCCCTTTGAACATTCTATCTTTAGCTTCTTCTTGTTCTTCAAGCAATCAGTCCGTAGGTTACTCGAGTTCCTCATTTGGGCCTTGGCGACACCGTGGGCCTCTACGTATTCAGGCCGTATATACCAAGCTCGAGTACCTGTAGGGTATACCCATGTCAGTACTACTTGATGAACTGCATCAAGGATGCTCCAACCCTCATAGGTTACAACTACACTGAATGGAGAAAGAAGGTTGATTTGGCTTTTGTTTGTGTTGAGGTGGACTGGGTTGTTGAAACCCCGCAACCCACCAAACCGACAGAGACACTTAGATATGATAAAGATGATGCTACTGCATGGGACAAAAATAAGAGGGATTATGCTCCATTGGAGATGGCATATACCCTCGAGAACAAAAAGTGGCTCACCGCCAACAAAAAGTGCATGACTTTCATAAATAACACCATTGAGCATGCTATTGTGGGCTCCATTGCAGAGTGTGACTCCGTAGGGGAGTATCTTGAAAAGATAAAGAGCCTGTTCACTGGTTCTTCAAAGATATATGCTACCCAGCTATTAAAGCAGCTGGTGACAAAAAAGTACACTGGAGGTGGACATGGCATAAGAGAGCACATCCTCAGGATGAGCAACATGGAAGCTAAGCTTAAGCCCATGGACGTTGATTTGGAGTTCGAGCCTGCACTCCTTGTTCACC
The DNA here is from genome assembly GCA_916181665.1 of Avena sativa. Classification (NCBI taxonomy): domain Eukaryota; kingdom Viridiplantae; phylum Streptophyta; class Magnoliopsida; order Poales; family Poaceae; genus Avena; species Avena sativa. The sequence continues at coordinate 696,249,180 of OV702289.1, forward strand.
TGGTTATGGCCATGTGTGTGCAAGAAGAGGAAAGACTTAAAACCTCACATGGTGGTTCTCTGAACTATGTGAAGGATAACAAGAAAAGTAACTACAATCAAAGTAACCAAGGTTCTCCTTCGAATCCACATGGAAATTCTCCCATGCAATATTAGCATTAGCAAAAGGCCTCTTCCAGTGGACAAAGATACATGTCTCCACTATAAGAAGACTGGGCATTGCAAGAAATATTGCCCTATTTGGCTAAAGTAAATAATGGCAAACAAAGGTAACAACACTGTTTCCTTTGTAAATGAATCCTTATATACATAGTTTTTGAAATCTACTTGGTGGATTAACTCAGGTACAACTATCCATGTTGCAAATTCTTTATAGGGATTCCATTTGACACGGACTACGCAAAGAAGCGAAAGATGAATTGAAGTTGCAAATGGAGTCTAAAAAGACGTTAAAGCTGTTGGCGACATCTCCTTGGAGCTAGCTGATGGATTCACGATTCTTCTTAGAGATGTTTTTATGTTCCTTCATTATACAGAAACTTGATTAGTGTTTCACGTTTGGACAAAGATTATTATGAATGCCAGTCTGGACATAGAAAGTGTTGTTAGAATACATATACATATACGTATATGAGATAGACTAGGACTCTAAGATCATCTTATAATCCAAGTCTACCTACCCCTTGTAACTCTATGTATACCCCCACGAGGGTCAAATTAATACATCAAAATATTAGGGATTCATTATTTTCCACATGGTATCAGAGCGGTTAGCCTTACGGCGCAGATCCTAGGTTCTTTCACCACATCCGCAACGCGCCGCTCCGAGGAGATTACTCCACGGGGCGCGACACCCGGTCTCGATCAAAGATCGAATCGGTTCTTTAGATTAGATTAGATCAAGTTTTGATTTTTCAATTCTCTAGTTTAGATCCAATTTAGCCACAAAATAAATCCCTACATCATCTTCCGGTGAAATCAGTGCAAGATCAATTGATGGTCGAATGGGTGCACAACTTCAGGGAACCGGCGGACAAGATCCGCCTGGGAAACATGCGCTCGCCATGCAGAACTCCTACCCTGCCGGCTCCGATCTCTGTGTTGGTGCGTCATCGTGGTAGCCATCAACTCCAAGCAAGAAAGGCCACCGTAGAATCTACTTTTTTTTTTACACAATTACGGCACTTTATTGATCAAGACAAATCATTACAAATAGTCTGCCGGATACAGTCCGGGATAGAATTCCTAAAACAAATCGAAACAAATGCTCCGCTGAGCGAGCTAGAGTATGTGCCGCAATATTAGACTCACAGAAAATATGAGAAAAAGATACTGCAAGGAAATTGGTCGCCAGAAATTTGATATCCTGCACGACCACGCCAATGGGACTTCTGTCCATCTCTGAAGAGTTGATTCTCTGAATTAATGACAAACAATCAGAGACAAGCATCAGTTTGTCGAAACCTTCGCCCCCAGCAAGGGATACAGCGCGTCGAAGAGCCAGCGCTTCAGCCAATTCCGGCGTTGTGACCTCCATCAAGAGCTCGCTGCAAGCAATCAAGCACTCACCAGTGTGGCTTCGGATCACAACGCCAATTCCCATCTGACGCGAAGATGTAAAGAGAGCAGCATCCACATTAACAAACACCGTTCCTTCAGGCGGCGGAGACCATCTAGGTGCAGAAGATCTGGTCTCACGTCTATTTGAAGTATCCGGCGAAAACAAATGTGTCGACATATGCTTTGCTTTGTTCTACAACCGTCTGCGGTGGCTTCATACTTTCACCATTACATACACTGTTTCTGGCCAACCACAGGTGCCATATCACCACTGTAAGCACCATGCACTCCCTCTCTGTCGATCTAGCCAGGAAATCAAAGACCCAAGATTTTGGATTTGTGAAAATTTTCCGGCGCAGCTTGAGCCCATACAAGGGTTTTATCTCCCGCCACACTTCCTTAACTGACAGAATAAAAACGTATGTGCAGATGTCTCCTCCTGTGCACAGACAAAACAAGCCATGGCCGTTGGAATGTGCCTACGGCAAAGTTGAACACCAGATGGTAGAATCTACTGTGCACGCACATGTACACGAAAATCCATGGAGCCAGCGTCACGCACGGCTTGAAGACTTGGGTTAATTTTCATATGTAGTATATGTATACGTATGCATACGGCCCGAGCACACAATAGTTTTTCCGGCGATACGCGATCACCTACCAGCCTGCAGCGACACACCCTCGATTCCACGCGTGCGGCTACGCCGACACCAAGATCTACACTGCATCAAGCCGGACTACATTGACCCGAACATCTACGTTAAACTTTATGACTACACCAAGATCTTCGTCAACTATGAGCAAGACTTCGACATCATCGCCGCCACAAGGGACGTCTTCGAGTGACGATCATTGCCGACACGCCTACTCCTTCATCGCCGACACATCATCTTCAAGGTCTACATCAACATGGTCTTCATCAACATCTTCGTCGACACATCGCTGCCGCCGCTATACCCTGTCCTCATGATGGACATAAAACTACGACGCCCTCTGACAGTACAACTGCAAGGCACGATGACGGCATGACCGCGTCCACGACCCCGATGACGGCATGGTCGTGTCCACAACACCGACGACTGCATCAAAAAACTGGCGTCACAATTGTGATGCCCCTACGACCGCGCATACGGTTCTAGCAAAACCATGTGTGTTTGGTGGGCTCCTCCGGTCCTAGCAAAACACGGTGGTCTCACTTATGACCACGTCCAAGAGACGCCCCGACGGTACCTCCATAAGGTGCAAAACGTCCACATTCGCAGCTCCGTCAACAACAATAACAATAACAACAACAACAAAAACACGCAATTTTTTGCGCCTCCGGCAATGGCGGTCACACAACATATGATGACTACGACATCGACCACACCCACCTCGACCACGGCTACATCACGATCGGCTACCTCGACATCGACATCAAGAACAACATCTACAACAACTCAAGAACTCCAGTCAACAGCGTCCGTGACGTCACTTGTGTCCATGCCACTCCTGCTGTGACTGTGGGAGGGAAGAGAGGTAACAGAAGGAGACGCAGTCACCGTCCCTAGGTGCCAGCCATGATCATGTTCACGCAGGTGATAATGACAAGGAGGTGAATACGATGGAAGCACAAGACTTCAAATCCAGTCGCAAGCGTCCGCTTCAATCTCGCTACGACTGAGGGGGCATGTTAGAATACAGATACATATACGTATATAAGATAGACTAGGACTGTAAGATCATCTTGTACTCCAAGTCTACCTACCCCTTGTAACTCTATATATACCCCCACGAGGGTCAAATCAATACACCGAAATATTAGGGATTCATTATTTTCCACAAGTGTGCCATATGGTTTAATAATGCTTATGTGGGTATTAATTTCCTTCACAATGAGCTTTATTTGTTATTCCTATGTGAAAAAGTGTATTTTGTGTGTAATGTGAATGAACATGTTACCGCGTCGGATAAAGATCAAAAGAAAAGAAAGAGAATTCATGACTCATCAAAATTATGGCACTGTCGTTAAAAATGATATTCTTCCTACATTAGAGTTCTCATATATAGAGCAATGCATAGATTGCGTTAAATAAAAGTATGTAAAGCAAATCAAAAAGGGTGAAAAACAAATCACCGGGACACTAGAAATCATTCACACTGACATTTGTGGACCGTTTTCTATGAAAGGTGTGGATGGATCTGACTCGTTCATAACATTCACAGACGATTACTCTCGTTATGGTTATATTTATCCAACCAAAGAAAGATTGGAAGCGTTGGATAAATTTAAAATATTCAAAGCTGAAGTTGAAAATCAGCATGACAAAGGAATAAAGATAGTAAGATCTGACCGTGGAGGGGAGTACTACGATCGGCACACTCCATATGGCCAAGTCCCTAGACCTTTTGCAAGTTTCTTGCAAGAGACTGGCATAGTAGCCCAGTATTCAATGCCGGGCGAGCCTCAGCAAAATGGAGTAGCTAAAAGGCTAAACCGTACACTTATGGATATGGTGCGCAGTATGATAAGTTACTCCACCTTCCCATTGGGATTGTGGATGGAGGCATTAAAAACCACCATTCACATCCTCAATAGAGTACCAAGCACGTAGGTTCCCAAAAAACCGTATAAGCCGTGGACAGGAAGAGTACCGTCTCTACAACCCCTACGGGTGTGAGGGAGCCTAGCTAAGGCCAAAGTGTTTAATCCAAATATCGCAAAGCTAGATCCTAAAACTGTCAGTTGCCATTTCATTGGCTATCTTGAAAGATCAAAAGGTTTTTGTTTCTACTATCCAGACATATATAAAAAGTTTGTATAAATAATACATGCAGTCTTCTTAGAGGACGAAATGATGAGGGGGAGTATGGTAGCTCGGAAAATTGATCTTGAGGAGAGGGGGTGCATGCACCCAATTCGATGACTCAGGAGCCATTTTTTCACTACCTGTTGTTCCTGGATCAACAACCCCTGAGGTTGTGGTGCAAGCACCTGTTGCAACTCCACCCGTGAGAACAATGAGTGAAGATCCGAAACCTGACCGTCAGGAGCCGACTGAACCCGTTGTTGCGCATGAGAGGGAGGAGCAGCAGCCACCTCAACAAGATGTGCTACATGTTGAGACACACAATGTGCCAACAAATGAGTCCCTAGAAGGGCACATAATGAGCCAACGAATGAGACCCCTAGAAGGTCTCAAAGAGTTAAAAAGTCAGCTATTTCAACTGATTATAAAGTTTACAATACAAAAATGGTTCATGTGGAGGGTGATCCCACTTCATATGAAGAAGCCATGAGTTCTCCTCACTCATAGAAGTGGTTGGAGGCCATGGAAGACGAGATGAAACAGATGAATACCAATGATGTTTGGGACTTAGAAGAAATTCCTAAAGGAACCAAAATAGTAGGTTGTAAATGGGTCTACAAAACTAAGTATGACTCTAATGGGAATGTAGAAAAGTATAAAGCATGACTTTTGGCAAAAGGATTTGCACAAAGAGAAGGGGTAGATTATAATGAGACATTTTCTACAGTCTCATGTAAGGATTCCTTCAGAATCATAATGGCATTACTTGCACATTTTGATTTAGAAATACATCAAATGGATGTAAAGATGACATTTCTAAATGGGGATTTAGAAGAAAGTGTCTACATGAAACAACCCAAGGGTTTTATCATGGAAGGCAAGGAAGATATGGGATGCCGCCTAAACAAATCCATTTATAGATTAAAGCAAGCTTCTAGACAGTGGTATCTAAAGTTTAATGAGACAATTAAGAAATTTGGGTTTAAAGAGAATGTTGAGTTGATACATCCAAAACGTATCTACTTTCCCGAACACTTTTGATATTGTTTCTTCTCTAATTTGTGTGATTTGGATACAACTAATGCGGACTAACGCTGATTTTAGCAGAATTGCTTTGGTGTCTCGTTTTATGCAGGAAATCAACTTTCAGGAAAAATCCCAAAAAATATCGCAAAACTCCTATTTTACCAGAAGACTCACGGAGCCAGAAGACGAGACGAAGAAGGGCCACGAGAGGCCCACACCACCTAGCCGCGCGGGCCAGGCTAGGCTGCGCTAGGAGGTGGTGTGGCTGCCTCGGACCCCGCCTCGACCTCTGACCTAAAACAGAGGGGGGTTCGACGTTTTTCCAGAAAGAGTTCCGCTACGCCACCACCACCAGATTCCGCGATTCGGAACTAGAAACTCCATTCTGGCACCCTGCCGGGACAGGGAATTGGAGGAGATCATTGCCATCATCATCACCATCGCTTCTCCATCGACCATCCATGTTTCCCCCATCCATGAGTGAGTAATCCACCGATGTAGGCTATGGGGATGGTAGGGATTGGATGAGATCGCTCATGTAATGGCATCAGATTGTTAGGGCATGGTGCTTAGTATCTATTATTAGTGCTTTTTTGACTTTGTTGCAACTTGTTATGCTTAATGCTTGTCACTAGGTCCCGAGTGCCATGATTTCATATCTGAAAATGTTATTGATTCATTATGATAGTATTGTTTATGGTCTTACCTGCAAGTTGTATACACATATTGTTGTCCGGAACGAAAGGCCCTGAAGTGACAGCAATCGGGATAACCGGAGGGAATGACTTTGATGTGAGGATCACATGTGTTCACGGAGTGTTAATGCTTTGCTCTGGTGCTCTATTAAAGGGAGCACCTTAATTGCCAATAGTTCCCTTGAGGCCCCACTGCAAACGGGCTGGCAGGACAAAAGATGTTGTGCAAGTTCTCATTGCGAGCACGTATGACTATATATGGAACACATGTCTATGATTATTTAGTACTTGGATGCTTTATCTTAATTATCTGCAAATGTCCTATGTCTTGATTGCCATATGAATTGTCTTGTCCATGCAACGCCCGTCCATCCATCCCTATGCCTACCACGCTTTAATCCTACTGTTTACTGCAATTGTTACTACTGTCTTTACTTTTACTACTGCTATTACTTTACTATTACTACTACAAAACTGTTGCTACTGATAAACTGATGTGAGCAAGATTGTTTCCAGGTCCAGCTGAATTGACAACTCAGTTGTTAAGGCTTATAAATATTCTTTGGCTCCCCTTGTGTCGAATCAATAAATTGGGTTTCACTTCCCTCGAAAATACTGCGATACATCCTCTACACTTGTGGGTCATCAAGACTATTTTCTAGCGCCGTTGCGGGGACCATAGCTTTATTTATCAAGTTCACTTGGAATCACTATTGTTCGCTGCCATCCATCCATCATGGGTAAGTCTTGTGATAGCAAAGTTCCTATTTTACCATCCACTACAAGAAGAGGTACGGTTCTGAACACCTCTGTTGCTCTTGATTCACCGACCGTTATGAGTAAGCTCCTTACACCACCACACACACATGCTACACATACTGCTACTACTGCTGAATCTGAAACTTCTGATACTTATGATGCTGCTTCTACTGTGCTTGATAAGAGTGGTTCACTAGGTCCTTTCCTAGATGCTACGATTGCTAGAACTATAGTTGGAAATACTGAAACTCCTAATGAAGACACTACTACACCTATCAGTTCACCTGAGTCTAGAGAGAGTTATGATATTGAAGACGGTTATATAGAGATGACCAATGAATTTATTAAATAATGTCAAAACTCCCATGATAGGAGTGCTATTAAGAGTCTCCTTGAGAGGCGTACTATAAAACCAAAATTGTCTCCTAATGCTAAGTTTGCTGCATCTCCCATAAACATTAAAGATAAGGATTATGATTTCTCTCTTGATCTATCTTACATAGCTATTGTTGAGAAAGAACCTTTTTGTGGGACTAAGAATGAAAGTGCGGTAGCACATATGACTGAGCTTTCTACCATGAGTGGCTTATTTTCTGATGATATTAATATGCGCACCTACTTTGTTGCTAAAATTTTCCCTTTTTTATGGAAAGGAGAAGCTAAAACTTGGTTTAATAATTTACCTCCTGGATCTATTGATAGCCCTGATTGCTTGATTAGTACTTTCCTACAGAAATATTTTCCTCCTAGTGCTAGACATGCGATTTTGCAAGAACTTTTTGATTTTAAACAGGGAGAAAAAGAGATATTGCCTGAATCATGGGCATGGTTTTGTGCTTTGATTCATGCATAGGCTGGATGTCCATTACCTAAGAATGAGCTTCTTGATATATTTTATAATGGACTAACTGAAGAATCTAGGACATACCTGGATAGTTGTGCTGATTGTGTTTTTAGGAATAGGACTCCCAAGGAAGCTAAGGAATTAATGGATAAATAAGCAAGAATTATGAAGATTGGACCCCTCCTGAACCAGCTATACCTGAGCCAACTATACCCGAACCAGATATTCCTGCGCCTATACCAACATCAAAGAAGAGGGGAGTTATTGAACTAAATGATGAAGTGATGAAGGAAGCTAAGAAATGTCTTAAGGAGAAGGGAATTAAAGCTGCAGATGTGAAGAATTTACCTCCTATAGAAGAATTATGTAAGACAATTCCCCATTCATCCACTATTGAGGTACACTCTCTCCAACATTTTGATGAAGGTGATATTCCTTACTCTAAACCTCCTGATCAATGCTTAGAAGAATTTGATGTTTTTATTGTTAAGCAAGATAATTTTAATAAAAGGGTGCAAAATCATCTAATGGAAAACTCTAGAGCTATTGTTGAGTTAAAAGATATTGTGGAAAAAACCTCTAATGATGTTAAAATGCTTGTTAAACATTTTCAAATGGTTCAAACTCAAGTTGATCAGCTTATTAAGGTACAAAAAGACTTGCTAGTTAATGTTGCTAAAGAAAAACATGCTTATGAAATTAGAACTAGAAGTGGTGCTGCCACCCAGGATCCTCTATATCCTGAGGGGCATCCTAAAAGAATTGAGCAGGATTCTCAACAAGCTGAAAATAGTGGTACTACTCCTAAGAAAAGAAAAAAGAAACATAAAACTATTGTAGAACCCTCTGAACCTGCTAAAGATCCTAATAGTATATCTGTCTCTAATGCTAAAACTGAAAGTGGTAATGAAGAAAATGATGCTCCTGATAAAAGAAAAAGCTGAAGAAGAACCCGAAAGGCACACAAAGAATACTAAATACACTAAAGAAGATTTTGTTGCTAAGAAACATGGTAGTGAAAGAGAGCCTTGGGTCCAAAAACCTATGCCTTTCCCTGATAAGAAACACAAGTCAAAGGAAGATGAACACTATAATAAGTTTTGTGAGTGGATGAAACCTTTATTCTTGCAAATTCCTTTGACTGATGCTATTAAATTGCCTCCTTATTCAAAGTATATGAAGGATATTGTCTCGAATAAAAGTAAGATCCCTAATGAGGAAATTTCTACTTTGCTTGCTAATTATTCCTTTAATGGTAAGGTTCCAAAGAAACTTGGAGACCCAGGGATTCCAACTATTCCATGTTCTATTAAAAATAGTTATGTTAGAACTGCTTTGTGTGATTTGGGAGAAGGAGTTAGTGTTATGCCTTTTTCTCTCTACAAGAGACTTCAATTGGAGAAATTAATACCAACTGATATATCTTTGCAAATGGCTGATAAATCTACTACTATTCCTGTTGGTATATGTGAAGATGTTCCTGTTCAAGTGGCCCATAATTGCTTGATATTAACTAACTTTGTTGTGCTTGAAATGCCTGAAGATGATAATATGTCTATTATTCTTGGGAGACCTTTCCTTAATACTGCAGGTGCTGTCATTAATTGTAATCAAGGAAAAGTAACTTTTAATGTTAGTGAAAAGGAGTATACTGTCTATTTCCCCAAGAAGATTGATAAGACCTATGGCCTAAATTCAATTGAAAATATTGAGGGCATCCAAGTTGGAGAAATATATTGTCCCATACCAAGAGAAAGCTGTGAAATTATTATGATTGGGACCATTGCTATTAAGGTTGAGGTAACATAATAATTTAGTGAAATACAAAGTTTTGTTTCATATAAAATTGTTTTGGTAACAAGACATGATCAACCTTGTTAACAAAGGGATTTTAATGAACAAAACAATGTTTTCACCATGATTATCCTTGCTTACTTTTATTTTATCCATTTTAATTTTTGCTTTTACTTAGTTTACTTTTCTATTTTGTTAGTTGCTTGCATATTAGAGTGTCTTAGAACTTCTGAAGTTTAGGTTTTGTTTTGTTATTCCATCATTCCAATATTATCTTTCTGCCGGAAAATTATTCATCAATACCTAAAAATTGCTCAAAAATAAAGTTTCTCGAAAACTTCTAGAAAATTCATATTAAATTTTTACGTCAAAAGAGGGGTGGAGAAGTACCTGGGGTGACCCAGGGGGGCCCACTAGGCAGGCACACCACCTGGTGGCATGGTCACACCAGGGGTGCGCCTGGCCATGGTGTGGGCCACCCCTGGCCCTCCACTTATTCTCCTTCCTGCCACTACCTTCTCTCTCCCGAGAAAATATCAGTTCATTGCTCAAACCTGTGTTCTTGCTATTCTTGCACGCGATTTTCGATCTCCTTGCTCAGCCCATCTTTGCTGCTGAGATTTGGACCATTTGTTCTCCGGTATGTGACTCCTCTGCTTGTCCAAGTAGATTTGTGATTGGTAGATTATATCTTGAGTATTTTTCTACTATAGGTGACAGGATATGTGAGCTTGCATGCTTGTTATATGTTTAGAGAAATCGTTTGATGCATGTTTAGCCCTCTTGCAAGTCCCTATAAGTAGTTCCTTTCATTATGTAATCACTTTGCAATTATTATTTGTGATGGTTGTCTGAAATTTCAGAAAAGGAGATGAATGAACACCAAGTCAACCAACATGTAAGGGTGCCCAAGGTTATGAAAGTTCACCGTGAGGAATAAGTTTTCCCTTCTATTTATCCATGCCCTGAATTCATGAGGGCTGCAGGGATTTCTCAAGATTTCCATACTCTAATTTCTAATGCAGGATTGGAGCATTTTTTGGGAGATGAACCTTACCAATATGTGAAACTAACCATGTGTGTGGTGTAGGATTTTCGATTTAGTTGGTACTTGCCTAACCCCATGGTTCACTACAGAATTTACTATATAGCTGTCGACCTCCCTTTTGATGATTTTTGTGCAGCTATTAAAGTACCATAGTGGGGTTCGTGTGAAAGGATTAGAGAGCGGCCTACACCCGTCATGGACTTGTATGCAAAGATTTTCCAAGGGAGTAGCTTCTCGAAGGAGAGTGGTAAAATTCGTAATATTCATCTCCCGTTTATTCGATACTTTGCCTACTTTATTGCCAAGTGCGTTCTTGCTAGGAAAACTGCTAGTAAATTATCCTTATATGATCTAGCCTTTATTTCAGCTGCCTTGAAACAAGATAGAACTTATAACCTGGGTGCTTTGATAGCTTTCCATCTTGCTACTAATTGCGAGAAAGGTGGAATTTGTGGAGGCCTCATCGCCTCTCGTTTATTAGCTTTTCATGGTGTAACGCCTCATCATTCAGACTTACATTTTCCCATAGAGAGGCTTGATCTTAATTCCATGATATAACATAAATTCGTTTCTTCGTGGGCTAATTTGAGTGATTTATCTTATGAAATAACCTTTTGCAAGAATGGATGGAGAGGAGGTAAGACCGAGCGAGTGGTTCTTTTGCCTGCGCCTGTTTTGTTTAACCTTGGTACCAGGGAGGGATGGTCACTCACCGAGGAAGAGCTCGACACATATCTGGAGGAGCTCTCCCAGCAGGAGTAGGATGCTGGAAGGGAGGTTGCGGATGATTCTGTCCAGCCCTCCAATGAGGAGGGGTCTTCGTACCAACAACCTGCCTATGATAGGGGAGTTTCTTCTTCTTCGCAAGGGCTTAAATATGATCATTCTTACGATGACTCGCTGTACTATGGAGGCGCTCCATCTTGGCCAGCTTAGGATTGATACCCACTTAGGCCAAAAGCCTAAGCTTGGGGGAGGTATACCGACATCACACTCATCTACATATCATGTTCTGTTGGTACTTTGCATATCCATGTTTCGTTTTCTATTTAGTTTTTGTTCTCACTTTATTTCTTCTTTCGACAACACAAAAATACCAAAAATATTTTCATCATTTCTCTTTGTTTGCTTCTTTATCTTTTACCCTTGGTTTTCTTCATCCTTTTTAGCCTTGTTTTGATTATTCGAAAATCCCAAAACGATTTCGCTTTGCTTGCTCTTCCCTTCGGTTCTTGCCTTTAAAAATCGAAAACCCAAAAATATTTGTTGTTCTTCTCTGGTTTTGTAAAGTTTGTTGCATGGTTCAGTGGTCCTCAGTGACTCCTTAGAGTTTGGTTTTATCTTATTATTCAAGTCACACAAGTGAAAGGCAATGATGATTTATGATAACTCAAGGTGTGGTAAGAGGCTGGTATGAACTCTATTTGTTTTCATTTTTGTACATATACTCATCATTGTGAGCATGCTTAGTATGTTTATGTAAGGTGTATGTTATTTAATGGATGCTTAGTAGTCCTTGCCTTCTTATGATCAGTTCCAATCCATTATTAGTTTGTAACTTGTCATATAAATGTTTGCTCACATTGTTCTATTCATAACTTGGTATGACATTGTGGTGTCCTCCTCTGAATGTTATATTTGAATCGACTTGGCACATGCTCACGCATGCATATGACTAAACAAAAAGTCAGTTAAACCTCGATGATTTATTCTGCCTCAGAGTTCTCGTGTCACTTTTATGCCACTATTAATTTTGTTTTGTCACATGCATGATTATGACAGTTACTGCTCTCTCAATTGTTGCTCCCTTTATATTGCTAGCCTTAACTTGTGCTGAGTATACTTTACTCGTGTATCCAACTCCCCAAAACCAAAGTTGTCAAAAAGAGTCCACCATATCTACCTATTAGCATTATTGCTATTCCTTGCATATTTATTATGCTTCATTTTCTTCCAATAAAAATGTTTGCTTGTTATGTGAAAATTAGTTAGTAAATCTCTCACAAACTTGATGGCACACTTTACTTTCTTGCACTTAATAAACTTGAACCATTGTGCCCATCTATGTTGCGTATATGCTTGCTCTTTGTAAGTCGTGAATTAGCAGAACCATGTTACCATGGGGAACGCTTTCAACATTGCACTTTATTTAGTTGATATCATGTTCTTTTGCTTATGGATCCCGGCGGTGTGAAATAAAAGGGGATCTTATAAGCTCATGGAGTTTGTATATGTGTTAAAGAAACGCCTGGGCAGCTAGCCTAAGCCATGCCTAATCATAGTGGAAACTTGTAGCATAACCATAGTGAGCAATCTATGAAGCATCCTAAATAAAAAAAGGAAAAGAGAAAGAAAGAAAAAAAAGAAAGAAAAAGCCTATGCAAATGGCAAATAAAAAGATCGTTGAGATGCTCCTTGTCTGTTGCCTTGTCATTTTGATATGGGAAAACTCCTGTATCATCGAGCAAGGGGTACCCCATTGGCGGTTCTCTATGATACACATGTACTTACAATGACAAGAAATTACTCCTGACTAAAGTTGAGTAGCATGAGGTCCGGTACTCGTAAGTAAGGGGCATGAGATTTTCAACCTATAACTTGTCAAGAATATCCTCATATTTGTTCACTTTAACCTTAATCACCTAAAGATGCTTATGATAGGGGCAATGAGAGCTCAAAGCTAATGAGTACCATACTTTCAACATTTGGAAGCCTTTCAAACTTTTTAAATCTTTTATTTCACTCTTATGTTGAGTCACCATTTATTCTTTGAGCACTTTCCCGAGAGCATAGTTGTCATTCTTAGTGTAATGTGCTTGTCCCAAGACACGGTTAATTATGACATAACTTTGACACTTGTATCTTTGATATTTTTATTTCTAGTCTTCACTTAAACTTCAGAGGTGCCTTGGCATTTATGTTTTACTCCAAAGAAAAGCAAGCGAGACACCACTTTATCATATCTTCTTATGAGCACTACAATCCTGCATATGCTTATTGATGGCTCAATGCACGGCGCCCAGAAAAATGCTTGATGGCGATGTTGATGTAGAGCTCGTTGGGAACCCCAAGAGGAAGGTATGATGAGCATAACAGTTTCCCTCAGTTATGAAACCAAGGTTTAATCGAACCAGTAGGAGCAAGGAAACACCCCAAAGGTGTTACTAGCTGAGCTTTGGCAAGGCGCACTACCGGTGCTAGTAGCAACGTGGAGACCTGCACAACACAACCACAGAACTTTGTCCCAAACTTGCGATGAGGTTGTTAATCTCACCGTGTTTTATGGAAAACAAAGGATTAAACGTATCGAATGGAAAGAAGTAAAAGTTTGCAGAAAGTAAACACAAAGCAGCAAACAGTTTATAGATTGTATGTAAAAGACAAGGACCGGGATCCATAGTTCACTAGAGGTGGCTCTCCTTAGATAGATAACAAGCTGGGTGAACAAACTACAGCGGGGCAATTGACAAACATCGAGAAAGCAATACATGCATATACTAATCATCTTGACTCCTTTGAGATTCGATTGGGCATTACAACATTATACATAGACCGCCATCCAACTGCATCTATGACTAATAATCCACCTTCAGGTTATCATCCGAACCCCCTCCAGTATTAAGTTGCAAGCAACAGATTATTGCTTTATGAACTACGTGTAAAGTAAACAATACGATTGTTCTATGAACAAAGGATTGTTGTTTTCTCCCTAGTAGCAACAGCACATTTAGTACCTTAGAGATTTCTGTCACTTCCCCAGATTACCAGAGGCATGAACTCACTATCGAGCATAAATACTAACTCTTGGAGTTGCTAGCATCTACTTGGCTAAGATAGCTACTAACAACGGAAAGCATGCAAGATCACAAATAACAAAGACATGATAGAATCAATAATCAATCTGAAATAGCATCTCAATATCCATCGGATCCCTGCAAACACAACATGCAGAATTACAAATAGATGATCTTGATCATGAACGGAGCTCACAAGATCTAGACATGAAAGCACAAAGGAGGAGAACCAACCATCTAGCTACATGGATTCGTAGTCCAAGGATGAACTACTCACGCATCACACTAGAGGCTTGCATGGTGATGAAGAAGGCCTCCAGGGTGAATTCCCCTCTCCAACAGGGTGCCGAGAAGAGCTTCAGATCCCTCCCGATCTAGGGATGGAGATAACGGCGGGTACAGACTCTTTTGTGGACTTTTATCAGTACCTTAGGGTTTTCGTCCCGAGGGCATCTTATAGTCGGAAGGGAAGGTCGAGGGGGTGCCAGGGCTGGCCTCACCACCCCCTGGTGCGGGCCAGGCTGGGCTGCGCGGCCAGGTGGTGTGGTGGCCCCCTGGCCCCTCTCCGTCTCGTACTCTGGCATGTGATGACTTCCGGAAAAATAGGCACTTTGGCTTTTGTCCCGTCCAATTCCGAGAATATTCATTTTCTGACTTTCCTGGAACCAAAAACAGCAGAAAACAGGCAGCTGTCACTGTGGCTCTTGTTAATAGGTTAGTCCAAGAAATCATATGAAAAGTACTCCAAAGTTGGAACAAAACACAAGAAAGTGGATAAAACCAAGCATGGAACATCAAAAATTATAGATACATTTGCAATGTATCAACATCCCCAAGCTTAACTCATGCTCGTCCTCGAGTAGGTAAGTGATAAAAAGAAAGAATAATTTTTGAGGTGACATGCACCATCAAAGACTTGATCAAAGTATTTGTAAAACATTCAAAGCTGGGATCATAGTACTTCAATCATAACATGAAAGACAAAGTTCTAGCAATAAGACAAAGAAGCTATGATGCAACATGAAAAGGCACAAACAAAAGATTCATGAATAACAATGCTTTGCAAGACGTTTGTTTGTTTCACATAAAGAAAACATAACATAAAAGTATTCATCTTGTCCCTCAATAGAGTAGCAAATATAAGTGTATAGGACACCTTCAAAGTTCATAAGAGTGACTAGATACAATAGTCTAAAACAAGCAATAACAAGTTATGCATCAATCAACTAGTCTTGGGACAATTCACATAGAACTAAGAATGGCCACTATGCTCTCAAAGTAGGTGCATAAAGATAGAAGGTGGAGACTCAATATAATGGTGGAAGAAAGTCCTTCATAGAAGGAAGTAGGGATTCAAGTCTCATAAAGAGCTTCCAAAAATTATGGTACTTATAGCTTTCAGATCTCATTGCCCCTATCATAGGCATCTTGAAGTGATTAAGGTTAAAGTGAACAAACTATGGTGTACATGCTTGACAAAGTATAAGTCAGAAATCTCATGGCCCTTGTATACGAGGGCCGCTCCTCATGCTACTCAAGTTTAGTCACCGGTAAGTTCTTGTCATCGTAAGTATATGCGTATCATAGAGAACCGCCAACGGGGTACCCCTTGCCCGATGATACGGAAGAATCCCCATATCAAAGTGACAAGGCAAGCAGACAACAAGCATCTCAACATTCTTCTTATTTACCATGGGAATATGGTGTTTTTTCTCTCTTTCCTCTTTTCATAGTATCTCTTTTTTCTCTTTTCTATTTTTTCTCAAGATAGGACTCTTTTTTTATATAAGAAGAATGCTTCATAGACAGCTCATTATGGTTACGCTGCAGGTTTCCACCATGTCCGCATGGATTAGACCAGCGGCCCATGCGTTTCTCTAACACATATACATAACTCCATGGACTTACAAGGTCCCCTTTCATTTCACACCGACGACATCCATATACAAAAGAGCATGATATCAACTAGGTACAAGTACCAAGTGCAATGCTGAAAGCGTTCCCCATGAAAGCATGGTTCTGCTGATTCCCAACAAATAAGTGCAAGCATATACAACATAGAAGAAACAATGGTTCAAGTTTATTAAGGGCAAGTAAAGTAAAGTGTGCCATCAAGTTCGTGAGAGCTTTAATCACTAGTTTTCTCATAACAAGTTTAATTTGGAAGGTAAACAAAAGCATGAATATACTTGGAATAGCATATGATAGTAGGTAGGTATGGTGGACTCTTTGGAATAAGTTGGTTTAGGGAGTTGGATGCATGAGTGGAACTCATACTTTGTTGTGGAGGCTAGCAAAAGACTGGGAGCGACAAACTAAGAGAGCAATAATGGCCATAATCATGCAGAGCGACAAAACATCATTGATCAAAGCATAAAGTGATACTATAAGTTGAAAACTAAAGGATCATAAAGGCTACAGTGACTTGAGATAGCCATAACATGGTGTGAGCATGCGCCAAGTCAACCCAAATAAAGCATCAAAGGAGAATACCACTATACTATGCTTTAATATGCTAAAACAACACATGATTCATCCAAGGCACATTAAGCAATCTCAATTGTTTATAACAAGTCATGCTACAGCACAGAATACTAAGCATAAAGCCAAAACAATATCAAGCAAGGCAAGACAAAGCATAGGCCACAGTCAAAAACGAGCTCTTTTTACCACATAAGCATGAACTTTCCTACTCTTTTCCAAACCAAACCAAACTATTTGCAAACCAATGTATGAAAGAGGGTTCCAACCAATTTATTCATCAAACTAAGCAAACCAAAGCAAACGAAAAATCAAAACGAAAATGAAAAGAAGACGCTCCAAGAACAACACAACTGTGCATGAAACAATAAAAATAAAGCGTTTGGAAGAAACCTAGAATTTTTATTGATGAAGAAGAGGATGCTTTGGGCATCCCCAAGCTTTGACGCTTGTATTTATTGGATATTTCTTGGGGTGACACGCGTGGAATCCCCAAGCTTGAGCTTTAGTCCATCCTTCATCTCATTACTCATTCCTTCCATACACCTGAAAATTTTCCTTCATACAAAACTTCACACAATCTTTATTAACAACATTAGTGCACTCAAGATAAAAGGTCTTAAGGTTCAGTTCTAACACCAAATAAACATCCATTAGAACACTAGCTACTGTAGCACTTCCCTCAAAAAGCTCAATTCCCCAAAAGAACTCAAGAAGGAAACAACAAGAAGCAAATGCAGAAAATGGCAGAAATCTGTCAAAACAGACCAGCAGGTAAAGACGGATTTTTTCGAAGATCTTGTGTTGCTCAAATAAAAAAGTGTTGAACTAACTAAAGTTAGATAACAACCTAGGGCAGAAGCACAAAAAATTAAAGCTCAATCCGACATACAGAGCTCTCTCATGATTTTTTACGATGAAGCACAAAAATCTGTTTCGGGACAGCAACTTTCTCAATCATTACTTCACTCTCATTAGAGGTTACTCTTGGCACAAAAAGCAAATAAAAAGGATAAGGAGATGTTATTACAGAGGTAATAACTTCCAAGACTCATCTAAAACTTTTGGGTTTTCTCCCAATAAGTACTTTTCTTTAACGCCTTTAAGTTAGGCATAAGAAGCAAAGAAAGAATCAAGTGTTCTCAAATGAAGAAGCATTAAGACCAAATTTTGTTTTCATAGGAGAAGCAAAAGAAATCTTTTCTCTCTTTTTAGGGAAGTGTTCTATACCTTTGTTGAGTGGGAGTTGATATTTAATGGTGCCTTCTTTCATATCAATGATGGCACCAACAGTTCTAAGAAAAGGTCTTCCCAAAGTAATAGGACAAGAAGCATTGTATTCAACATCCAAAACATAGAAATCAACAGGGACATAGGAATTGTTAACCATAATAAGAACATCATTAAGACTCCCCATGAGTTTCTTTTTAGCATTATCATCAAGTGGGACATTCAAATAACAATCTTCAAGAGGAGGCAAATCAAGCATATCATAAATCCTTCTAGGCATAATAGAAACACTACTATCAAGATCACATAAAGCTTTGAAATCAAAGTCATTCACTTTCATATTAATGATGGGTTACCAACCATATTCTTGTTTTATAAGAATGGAAGCTTTATGTTTCATCTTTTCTTCTTTAATCTTTATGAGAGCATCAGTAATGTGATTTGTAAAGGCCATGTTCATAGCACTAGCATTAGGACTTTTAGCAAGCTTTTGTAGGAACTTAATAACTTCAGAGATGTTACAACCATCAAGATCAAAATCAAATTTATTATCTAAATAAGTAGAACTATTATTAGCCTCAACACTAGTAGTGGTAATAGTAGAAACACTAATGTTTCTAGCAATTTCATCTTCTCTTTCCCACTTAGCATGTAATTCAGCTAATTGTCTAACATTTTCATCAATTCTTACTTGTATAGCATTGGTAGCTGCATAGGGATTCTCATTAGTTTCAGGTTTAGCAGCCATTTTATTCAAAGTAGTTTGAGCTTCAGCTAAAGATGCTATATTTCTTTCAGCATTAGAGAGTTTTTCCTCAATAGTTTTATTGAAAGCAGTTTGTTTACTAATAAACTCTTTAAGCATAACTTCAAGTTCAGAGGGAGCACTCTTATTATTGTTGTAAGAATTTCTATAAGCATTACCATTGTTGGGAGGATATGACTTATAATTGTTGTTACCAAAATTGTTCCTATAAGCATTATTGCCAAAATTGTTATTTCTTATGAAGTTCACATCAACTTGCTCTTCTTGAGCAACCAAAGAAGCTAAAGGAACATTATTTGGATCAATATGGGCTTTCCCATTAACAAGCATAGACATAATAATATCAATCTTATCACTCAAAGAGGAGGTTTCCTCAACAGAATTTACCTTCCTACCTTGTGGAGCTCTCTCAGTATGCCATTCAGAATAATTAACCATCATATTGTCCAAAAGTTTTGTTGCAGCACCCAAAGTGATGGTCATAAAGGTACCTCTAGCAGCAGAATCCAATAGGTTCCTTGAAGAATAGTTCAATCCTGCATAAAAAAGTTTGGATGATCATCCAAGCAGTCAGTCCATAAGTGGGACAATTCTTTACTAAAGATATCATTCTTTCCCAAGCTTGAGCAACATGCTCATTATCAAGTTGTTTAAACTTCATTATTTCACTTCTCATGGATATAATCTTAGCAGGAGGATAATATTTTCCAATGAAAGCATCTTTGCATTTAGTCCAAGAATCAATACTATTCCTAGTTAAGGAATTCAACCATTCTTTAGCTTTTCCTCTCAAAGAGAAAGGAAACAATTTCAGCTTAATAATATCCCTATGCTTTTGCATCTCACAAAGTTCAACAAGGTTATTTAGATGGGAAGCAGCATCTTCATTACCAATATCAGAAAATTGTTCTCTCATAACAAGATTGAGCAAAGCAGGTTTTATCTCAAAGAAAGTATCTTCAGGCACAGGTGGAGCAACAGGTGTGCTCATAAAATCATTGTTGTTGGTGCTAGTGAAGTCACACAACTTAGTGTTTTCAAGAGTAGTCATTTTTTGGGTTTTCAAATAAGAAAGCAAACTAGTAAAACTAATTTTTTTGTGTTTTTGAGTAACAAAACAAGCAAACAAAGCAAAAAGAAACTAAGCAAAACAAAAACAACAAAGTAAAGAGATTAGTTATGAGGGACTCCCCTTGTGAAGATGTCCTTGACTCCCCGGCAACGGCGCCAGAAAAATGCTTGATGGCTCAATGCACGGCGCCCAAAAAAATACTTGATGGCGGTGTTGATGTAGAGCTCGTTGGGAACCCCAAGAGGAAGGTATGATGAGCACAATAGCAAGTTTCCCTCAGTTATGAAACCAAGGTTTAATCGAACCAGTAGGAGCAAGGAAACACCCCAAAGGTGTTACTAGCTGAGCTTTGGCAGGGCGCACTACCGGTGCTAGTAGCAACGTGGAGACCTGCACAACACAACCACAGAACTTTGTCCCCAACTTGCGATAAGGTTGTCAATCTCACCGTGTTTTGCGGAAAACAAAGGATTAAACGTATCGAATGGAAAGAAGTAAAAGTTTGCAAAAAGTAAACACAAAGAAGTAAATAGATTATAGATTGTATGTAAAAGACAAGGACCGGGATCCATAGTTCACTAGAGGTGGCTCTCCTTAGATAGATAACATGCTGGGTGAACAAATTACAGCGGGGCAATTGACAAACATCGAGAAAGCAATACATGCATATACTAATCATCTCGACTCCTTTGAGATTCGATTGGGCATTACAACATTATACATAGACCGCCATCCAACTGAATCTATGACTAATAATCCACCTTCAGGTTATCATCCGAACCCCCTCCAGTATTAAGTTGCAAGCAACAGATTATTGCTTTACGAACTACGTGTAAAGTAAACAATACGATTGTTCTATGAACAAAGGATTGTTGTTTTCTCCCTAGTAGCAACAACACATCTAGTACCTTAGAGATTTTTGTCACTTCCCCAGATTACCAGAGGCATGAACCCACTATCGAGCATAAATACTAACTCTTGGAGTTGCTAGCATCTACTTGGCTAAGATAGCTACTAACAACGGAAAGCATGCAAGATCACAAATAACAAAGACATGATAGAATCAATAATCAATCTAAAATAACATCTCAATATCCATCGGATCCCCGTAAACACAACATGCAGAATTACAAATAGATGATCTTGATCATGAACGGAGCTCACAAGATCTAGACATGAAAGCACAAAGGAGGAGAACCAGCCATCTAGCTACTACATGGATCCATAGTCCAGGGATGAATGATGACCCACAAGTATAGGGGGTGTATCGCAGTATTTTCGAGGGAAGTGAAACCCAATTTATTGATTCGACACAAGGGGAGCCAAAGAATATTTATCATCCTTAACAACTGAGTTGTCAATTCAGCTGCACCTGGAAACAATCTTGCTCACATCAGTTTATCAGTAGCAACAGTTTTGTAGTAGGAATAGCAAAGTAACAGCGGTAGTAAAGCAAAGACAGTAGTAACAAAAGCAGTAAACAGTGGGATTCGAGTGCGGTAGGCATAGGGATGGATGGACGGGCGTTGCATGGACAAGAAAATTCACACAGCAATCAGAACATAGGGCAATTGCAGATAAATAAGATAAAGCATCCAAGTACTAGATAATCCTAGGCATGTGTTCCATATATAGTCATACGTGCTCGCAATGAGAACTTGCACAACATCTTTTGTCCTGCCAGCCCGTTTGTAGCGGGGCCTCTAGGAAACTACTGGCAATTAAGGTGCTCCTTTTAATAGAGCACCGGAGCAAAGCATTAACACTCCATGAACACATGTGATCCTCACATCAAAGGCATTCCCTTCCGGTTATCCCGATTTCTGTCACTTCGGGGCCATAGGTTCCGGACATCAATTTGTGTATACAACTTGCAGATAAGACCAAAAACAATACTATCATAATGAATCAATAACATGTTCAGATCTGAAATCATGGCACTCGGGCCCTAGTGACAAGCATTAAGCACAAGAAGTCGCAACAAAGTCATAAAGCACTAATAAAAGATATTAGGCACCATGCCCTAACAATCTGATGCTATTACATGAACGATCTCATCCAATCCCTACCATCCCCATAGCCTACAGCAGGGGATTACTCACTCATCGATGGGGGAAACGTGGATGGTCGATGGAGAAGCGATGGTGATGATGACGACAATGATCTCCTCCAATTCCCCATCCCGGCAGGGTGCCAGAACGGAGTTTCTGGTGTTGTTTCGTGGAATCTGGTGGTGGCGGTGGAGCGGAACTCCTTCTGGAAAAACGTCGAACCCCCCGAAGTTTTTAGGTCAAAAGGCTCCTTATAGGCGAAGAGAGAGGCCGAGGGGGTGCCTAGGGGGCCCACACCACCCCCTGGCGCGGCCTAGCCTGGCCCGCGCCACCAAGTGGTGTGGCCACCCCCTGGCTCTTCTCCGTCTCGTATTCTGGCTCCTGGAGTCTTCGGGTGAAATAGGATTTTTGGCATATTTTCCGGGATTTTTCCTGATAGTTGGTTTTCTGCACAAAAAGTAGACACCAAGGCAATTCTGCTGAAAACAGCGTCAGTCCGCATTAGTTGCATCCAAATCACACAAGTATAGTGGAGAAACAATAGCAAAAGTGTTCGGGAAAGTAGATATGTTTTGGACGTATCAACTCCCCCCAAGCTTAGCTTATTGCTTGTCCTCAAGCAATTCAGTTGAAAACTGAGTGCGATAAAAGAACTTTCACGAACACATTTGTTTCATATGATGTAAATATTCTTAGCAATGTGATCAACTACTCAGACAGTTCATAATAAAGCGTATGCAACTGAGTCTACTTAATAGTCATTGCAAGCTATGAAGAGATTCCAACTCAAGAATAATAAGTAGCATGAAGCACAAACATAAGCAACATTACAATGCTCATAAAAAGGTATGATAGAGTGGTATCTCGCTTGCCCTTTGATTATGAATATCAAGGCACCTCTGAAGTTCAAGTGATGACTAGAAGTAAAGATATCAAGGATACAAGCATAAAAGTCATAACACAAATAATCAAGTAATGGAGCAAACACAAAGAATGACAACTATGCTCTCAAGAAGGTGCTCAATGAATATGTGGAGACTCAACAAGTAGAAGAAAATGTTTTGAATAATTTGAAAGGCTTCCAAATGCTGAAAGTATGGTACTCATTAGCTTTGAGCTCTCATTGCCCCTATCATAAGCATCTTTAATGTGGTTAAGGTGAAAGTGAGGTCCAATCTAGGTTATATGCTTGACAGACTATAAACTGAAGATCCCAAGTCCCTTGAGTACGAGGGCCACTCCTCATGCTACTCAACTTTAGTTACCGGTAAGTTCTTGTCATCGTAAGTATGTGCGTATCATTGAGAACCGCCAACGGGGTACCCCTTGCCCGATGATACGGAAGAATCCCCATATCAAAATGACAAGGCAAGCAGACAATGAGTATCTCAACAATCTTCTTATTTACCATGGGAAAATGGTGCTTTTTTATCTCTTTCCTCTTTTCATAAATCTCTTTTTTTCTTTTTCTCAATAGCTATCTCTCTCTTTTTTTATAAGAAGAACGCTTCATAGATATCATTATGGTTACGCTGCAGGTTTCCACCATGTCAGCATGGATTAGACCAGCGGCCCGGGCGTTTCTCTAACACACATACATAACTCCATGGACTTACAAGCTCCCCTTTTATTTCACACCGACGACATCCGCAAACAAAAGAGCACGGTATCAACTGGGTATATATTTACAAGTGTTGAAAGCGTTCCCCGTGACAACACGGTTCTACTAATCTCCAGCCTATAATTTGCAAGCATATAACTTTCATGGAGAGTTCACAATGGTTCAGGTTTATTAAGTGCAGGAAATAAAGTGTACCATCAAGTTCGTGAGAGCTTTACTAACTAGTTTTCCCATAACAAGCAAACATTTTATTCGGAAGAAAACAAGGCATAATGAATATGCATGGGAGTAGCAAATGATGCTAATAGGTAGGTATGGTGGACACTTTGGAAATATTTGGTTTAGGGAGTTGGAAACATGAGTAAAACACTCAGTGGAAGTGAAGGCTAGCAATAGTAAGGGAAAGACAAACGAGAGAGAAATAGTTGTCATTATCATGCTTGCAACAAAACAGGACTAATCATGGCATGAAAATGATTCAAGATCTTCAAGGCAAAATAATTCATCGAGGCTTAACTAATTATTACAGTTATGCGCATGCGTGAGCATGTGCCAAGTAAATTCAAATGAAACATTCAGAGGAGGATACCACGGTGTCATACCAATTTATGAATAGAGAAATGCAAGTAAACATTCATAAGACATGCTACAAACTATTAGCGAGCTGGAGCTAATCATAAGAAAGCAAGAACTACTAAACATCCAAAGATAACATACACCCTACTTGAACGGACTAAGCAAGCCCACAGTGATGAGTATATGTACAAAAATGAAAACAAATAGAGTTCGTTACCAGCCTCTTACCATGCCTCAAGTTGTCATTGATCCTCATTATTGCTCTTCACTTGTGTGGCTTGAATAATAATATGAAACCAGTATCCACTGAGGACTGCCGAACCCTGTTGCAAACTCGCAAAAACCAAATAAGAACGACAAATATTTTTGGTGTTTTCGATTTTTAAACAAGAACCAAAAGGGAAAAGCAAGCAAAGCAAAATCTTTTTGGGTTTTTCAAATAGTTCAAACAAAGCAAAAAGGGAAAAGCAAACCAAGGCAGAAAGAAGAAGCAATCCAAAGAGAAACAACAGAAATATTTTTGGTCTTTTTGTGTTTTTTTAGAAAGCAAAAGCAAAGAAGAACGAAAGCTAAAAAAACGAAAACATGAATATACAAAGTACCAACACAACATGATATGGAGATGAGTGCGGTGTCGGCGTACCTCCCCCAAGCTTAGGCTTTTGGCCTAAGTGGGTATCAATCCCAAGCTGGCCAGGATGAAGTGTCACCCTGGTACGACGAAGAGGTCCCCTCATCCTGGTGCGAACTCGAGTACGTCCCTCCGTAATGCACGGAGTAATCATAGGAGGGCACATCCTCCTGGTGCTGCTCGTGGAAACCCAGCAAGCGAAGCTGCTCGTCCACCTCTTCCTTGGAGCGTGACCACGGTCTCCTGTGAACACTAAACAAAGCAGGCTGTGGCAAAAGGATCTCCCTTTCAACCCCGTCAATGAAAAGCATCCTATATACTAGACTATCCAAATCAGAAGTAGCAGTGACAAAGTGATGAGATTTCATAGCAACAAGGTCAAGCCTCTGTGGTGCTAGCATAGCATCATAGGGATCCACTGAAAGACCTAATGCATTGACTATACGTGAAGAAATGATGCCCCCATAGATAGGCCCCCTAGCAGCTAAGCGGCGAGCAATAAGCGAGCCAAGATTGTACCGAGGGTCATTGTTAAGCACAGCAGCAAGGAATGATAAATGATAGTTGGAGATATTATTTGTGTTCTCCCTACCAAGTACACTAGTAGCAAGATAATATGCAAAGTATCTAAGAGCAGGGAGTTGGACATTTCTTATCTTTCTGCGCTGCGCCACGCGGTCATTATCATTGGTCACCCCTCGGTAAAGCTCCAATAAATCAGCAGGTCGCCCTTGAATTTTCTTCACGGTCCCTGTCATACGCACACCTACAATACTGCAAAATCTCTCCAAAGGCATGGTGAAGGGCATATCATAGATTTTAAAAGAGACAGTAGACTGATAGGGTGTGTTAGTAAATGTGAAGCTCTCAACAAAAGTTTTGGTGAGCATAGCGTATTGTGCACTCTCATCTTGCATATATGAGGTCAAACCAACCCTCTCGATCAGTAGCAAGAAATCATCAAGAATACCTGCAGCTTGTAAGAAAGTAAAACAAGGAAAAGAGGATGGGTGAGCATCCCCATCATCCCTTTCACTGCCAATACGAGTTGCAATGAGATCTTCATTGTATGATGGCCTAGCTTGAGAGGTTGTTCTTGAGGGCCTCGACCTCCTAGGTGCATCACTCTCAAATATCTCTCCAAAAGTATGGTTGTTCATGCTTGGTATTCTGAAATTTAAACACCTATTAAACAAGTGATTGCAAAGTAAATATAATGAAGGATTCTACTCATAGGGACTTGCAAGAGGCCTAAACATGCATCAAAACTATATCTCTAAGCATCAAAAAAGCTTACTAGCTCTCATAACCAGTCACCTACAGCAGCAAAATACTTAACATATAATCCACTAAACACAAATCTACTTGGACAAGGGGATGAGTCACATACCAGGGAAAAAATGCTCCAAATTTCAGCAAGAAAGATGGGCTGAGCAAGGAGATCGAAAAAATCGAGAGCAAGCACAGCAAGAACGCGATTTTGAGCTATGAACTGGAGCTTACTCGGGAGAGAGAAGAAAGTGGCAGGTGAGAGAGTTGGTGGGGGGCCAGGGGTGGCCCACACCAGGGCATGGCGCCACCCAAGGCTGGCCTCGCCACCATGTGGTGTGCCTGCTTGGTAGGCCCCGCTGGTACCTCCCAGGTACTCCTCTACCCCTTTTTCACGTAAAAATTTAATATGAATTTTCTGGAATTTTTCGAGACACTTTATTTTTGGGCATTTTTCAGAAATAGAAGAATGATTTTTCTGACAGACAGATGTTTTTTCTTTTTTTTTTCTTTTGGAAACATGATGCAAGGATAAAACAAGGTTAGAACTACAAAAGTTCTAACATGCAAGCAACTAACAACAAAAAGAAAACTAAGCGAAAGCAAAAACTAAAATGCAAAGGATAAAAATAAACGGAGATAATCATAATGAAAACATTGTTTTGTTCAATGGAATCCTTTTGTTAACAAGGTTGATCAAGTCTTGCTACCAAAACAATTGCATATGATACAAAACTTTGTATTCCACTAATGATTATGTTACCTCAACCTTGATAGCAATGGTCCCAATCATAATAGTTTCAAATTTTTCTCTTGGTATGGGACAATATATTTCTCCAACTTGAATGCCTTCAACATGTTCAATTGAATTCAAACCATAAGTCCTTTCAATCTTCTTGGGGAAATAGACAGTATGTTCCTTTTCATTAACATTGAAGGTCACCTTTCCTTGATTACAATTAATAGCAACTCCTGTAGTAATAAGAAAAGGTCTCCCAAGAATAATAGACATATTATCATCTTCGTGCAATTCAAGCACAACAAAATCAGTTAATATCAAGAAATTGTGAGCCACCTGAACAGGTACATCCTCACATATACCCACAGGAATAGTGGTAGATTTATCAGCCATTTGCAAAGATATATCAGTTGGTATTAATTTTTCAAGTTGAAGCCTCTTATAGAGAGAGAAAGGCATAACACTAACTCCAGCTCCCAAATCACACAAAGTAGTTCTAACATAACTGTTCTTAATAGAGCAAGGGATAGTTGGAATCCCTGGGTCTCCAAGTTTCTTAGGAACCTTACCATTGAAGGAATAATTAGCAAGCAAAGTAGAAATTTCTTCATTAGGGATCTTCCTTTTATTCGAGACAATATCCTTCATATACTTTGAGTAAGGAGGCAATTTAATAGCATCAGTCAAAGGAATTTGCAAGAATAAAGGCTTCATCCACTCACAAAACTTATTTAGTGTTCATCTTCCTTTGACTTGTGTTTCTTATCAGGGAAAGGCATAGGTTTTTGGACCCAAGGTTCTCTTTCACTACCATGTTTCTTAGCAATAAAATCTTCTTTGGTGTATTTAGTATTGTTAGTGTGGTTTTCAGTTTTTCTTGAACTTTTTCTTCATTAGGAACAACATTTTCTTCATTACCACTTTCAGTTTCAGCATCAGAGATAGATATACTATTAGGATCTATAGCAAGTTCAGAGCGTTCTACAATAGTTTTATGTTTATTTTTCCTTTTCTTACGAGTAGAACCACTATTTTCAGCTTGTTGAGAATCCTGCTCAATTCTTTTGGGATGCCCCTCAGGATATAGAGGATCCTAGGTAGCAGCACCACTTCTAGTTCTAATTTCATAAGCATGTTTTTCTTTAGCAGCATTAACTAGCAAGTCGTTTTGCACTTTAACGAGTTGATCTATTTGAGTTTGAACCATTTGAAAGTGTTTAACAATCATTTTGACATCATTAGAGGTTCTTTCCACAATATCTTTCAACTCAACAATAGCTCTAGTGTTTTCCATTAGATGATTTTGCACCCTTTTATTAAAGTTATCTTGCTTAACAATAAAGATATCAAATTCTTCTAAGCATTGATCAGGAGGTTTAGTGTAAGGGATATCACCTTCATCAAAGTGTTGGAGAGAGTGTACCCCAATAGTGGATGAGTAGGGAATAGGCTTACATAATTCTTCTATAGGAGGTAAATTCTTGACATCTGCAGCTTTAATTCCCTTCTCCTTAAGACATTTCTTAGCTTCCTTCATCACTTCATCATTTAATTCAATAACTCCCCTCTTCTTTGATGTTGGAATAGGCACAGGAATAGATGGTTCAGGTACAATTACTTCAGGTATAGCTTGTTTAGGAGGAGTCCAATCTTCATAATTCTTGCTTATTTTAGCCATTAATTCCTCAGCTTCCTTAGGAGTCCTATTCCTGAAAACACAATTAGCACAACTATCTAGGTATGTCCTAGATTCTTCGGTTAGTCCATTATAAAATATATCAAGAAGCTCATTCTTAGGTAATGGACTTCCACCCTATGCATGAATCAAAGCACAAAACCTTGCCCAAGCTTCGGGCAATACCTCTTTTTCTCCCTGTTTAAAATCAAAAAGTTCCTGCAAAATAGCATGTCTAGCACTGGGACGAAAATATTTCTGCAGAAAAGTACTAATCAAGCACTCAGGGCTATCAATAGATCCAGGAGGTAAATTACTAAACCAAGTTTTAGCTTCTCCTTTCAGTGAAAAGGGGAAAATCTTAGTAACAAAGTAAGTACGCATCTTAATATCATCAGAAAACAAGCCACTCATGGTAGAAAGTTCATTCATATGTGCTACCGCACTTTCATTCTTAGTCCCACAAAACGGTTCTTTCTCGACAATAGCTATGTGAGATAGATCGAGAGAGAAATCATAATCTTCATCTATAATGTTTATGGGAGAAGCAGCAAACTTAGCAGCAGGAGATAATTTGGGTCTAATAGTACGCCTCTCAAGGAGACTCTTAGCAGCGCTCCTATCATGGGTGTTCTTACATTCTTTAATAAACTCATCGGTCATCTCAACATAACCATCTTCAATATCATAACTCTCACTAGACTCAGGTGAGCTAACAAGTGTGGTAGTGTCTTCATTAGGAGTTTCGGTATTTCCAACTATAGTTCTAGCAATCGTAGCATCTAGGAAAGGGCCTAATGAACCACTCTTATCAAGCACAATAAAAGCAGCATCATAAGCATCAGAAGTTTTAGATTCAGCAGTAGTAGCAGTGTGTGTAGCATGTGTATGTGGTGGTGTAAGGAACTTACTCATAACAGACAGTGAATCAAGAGCAGCAAAGGTGTTTAGAACCGTACCTCTTCTTGTAGTGGATGGTAAAATAGGAACCTTGCCATCACGAGACTTACCCATGATGGATGGATAACAACAAACAATAGAGAATCCAAGTGAGCTTGATAAATAAAGCTATGGTCCCCGGCAACGGCGCCAGAAAATAGTCTTGATGACCCACAAGTATAGGGGGTGTATCGCAGTATTTTCAAGGGAAGTGAAACCCAATTTATTGATTCGACACAAGGGGAGCCAAAGAATATTTATCAGCCTTAACAACTGAGTTGTCAATTCAGCTACACCTGGAAACAATCTTGCTCACAACAGTTTATCAGTAGCAACAGTTTTGTAGTAGGAATAGCAAAGTAACAGCAGTAGTAAAGCAAAGACAGTAGTAACAAAAGCAGTAAACAATGCGATTCGAGTGCGGTAGGCATAGGGATGGATGGACGGGCATTGCATGGACAAGACAATTCACATAGCAATCAGAACATAGGGCAATTGCAGATAAATAAGATAAAACATCCAAGTACTAGGTAATCCTAGGCATGTGTTCCATATATAGTCATACGTGCTCGCAATGAGAACTTGCACAACATCTTTTGTCCTGCCAGCCTGTTTGCAGCGGGGCCTCTAGGGAACTACTGGCAATTAAGGTGCTCCTTTTAATAGAGCACCGGAGCAAAGCATTAACACTCCGTGAACACATGTGATCCTGACATCAAAGCCATTCCCTTACGGTTATCCCGATTTCTGTCACTTCGGGGCCATAGGTTCCGGACATCAACGTGTGTATACAACTTGCAGATAAGACCAAAAACAATACTATCATAATGAATCAATAACATGTTCAGATCTAAAATCATAGCACTCGGGCCCTAGTGACAAACATTAAGCACAACAAGTCGCAACAAAGTCATAAAGCACTAATAAAAGATACTAGGCACCATACCCTAACAATCTGATGCCATTACATGAACGATCTCATCCAATCCCTACCATCCCCATAGCCTACAACGGGGGATTACTCACTCATCGATGGGGGAAACATGGATGGTCGATGGAGAAGCGATGGTGATGATGACGATGATGATCTTCTGGCAGGGTGCCAGAACGGAGTTTCTGGTGCTGTTTCGTGGAATCTGGTGGTGGCGGCGGAGCGGAACTCCTTCTGGAAAAACGTCGAACCCCCCGAAGTTTTTAGGTCAGAAGGCTCCTTATAGGCAAAGAGATAGGCCGAGGGGGTGCCTAGGGGGCCCACACCACCCCCTGGCGCGGCCTGGCCTGGCCCGCGCCACCAGGTGGTGTGGCCACCCCCTGGCTCTTCTCCCTCTCGTAGGGCTCCTGGAGTCTTCGGGTGAAATAGGATTTTTGGCATATTTTCCGGGATTTTTCCTAATAGTTGGTTTTCTGCACAAAAAGTAGACACCAAGGCAATTCTGCTAAAAACAGTGTCAGTCCGCATTAGTTGCATCCAAATCACACAAGTATAGAGGAGAAACAATAGCAAAAGTGTTCGGGAAAGTAGATACGTTTTGGACGTATCAATGAACTACTCACGCATCACACCGGAGGCTTGCATGGTGATGAAGAAGGCCTCCAAGGTGAATTCCCCTCTCCGGCAGGGTATCGGGAAGAGCTTCAGATCCCTCCCGATCTAGGGATGGAGATGATGGTGGCTACAGACTCTTTCGTAGATTTTTGATCGGCCCTTAGGGTTTTCCTCCCGAGGGCATCTTATAGTCGGAAGGGGAGGCCGAGGGGGGTGCCAGGGCTGGCCTCACCACCCCCTGGCACGGGCCAGGTGGTGTGGTGGCCCCCTGGCCCCTCTCCGTCTCATACTCTGACATCTGATGACTTCCGAGAAAATAGGCACTTTGGCTTTTGTCCCGTCCAATTCCGAGAATATTCATTTTCTGACATTCCTGGAACCAAAAACAGCAGAAAACAGGCAGCTAGCACTGTGGCTCTTGTTAATAGGTTAGTCCAAGAAATCATATGAAAAGTACTCCAAAGTTGGAACAAAACACAATAAAGTGGATAAAACCAAGCATGGAACATCAAAAATTATAGATACATTTGCAATGTATCAATTATGTGTCATGTTGCTTATTAATTATTGAGGTGGAATCTTTTCATAGTTTGCATGACTACTAGGTAAACTTATTTGCATACTCTTTATTATGAATTGCCTAAGTATTTGATCCTATGCTGAGAATATATACATCTTATGAAGCAAATGTGTTCGTGAAAGTTCTTTTATTGCACTCAATTTTCAACTGAATTGCTTGAGGACAAGCAATAAGCTAAGCTTGGGGGGAGTTGATACGTCCAAAACGTATCTACTTTCCTGATTTGGATACAACTAATGCGAACTAACGCTGTTTTTAGCAGAATTACTTTGGTGTCTCGTTTTTGTGCAGGAAATCAACTTTCAGGAACAATCCCAAAAAATATCACGAAACTCCTATTTTACCAGAAGACTCACGGAGCCAGAAGACGAGACGAAGAAGGGCCACGAGGGGCCCACACCACCTGGCTACGCGGGCCAGGCCAGGCCGCATCAGGAGGTGGTGTGGCCACCTCGGACTCCGCCTCGACCTCTCTGTTCGCCTATATAAGACCTCTGACCTAAAACATAGGGGGGGGGGTCGATGTTTTTCTAGAAAGAGTTCCGCTGCACCGCCACCACCAGATTCCGTGATTCGGAACCAGAAACTCCATTCTGGCACCCTGCCGGGACGGGGAATTGGAGGAGATCATTGCCATCATCATCACCATCGCTTCTCCATCGACCATCCATGTTTCCCCATCTGTGAGTGAGTAA
Organism: Avena sativa; assembly: GCA_916181665.1. NCBI lineage: Eukaryota > Viridiplantae > Streptophyta > Magnoliopsida > Poales > Poaceae > Avena > Avena sativa. Next base: position 696,281,359 of record OV702289.1, read on the forward strand.
TCCCCCGCTGTAGGCTATGGGGATGGTAGGGATTGGATGAGATCGTTCATGTAATGGCATCAGATTGTTAGGGCATGGTGCTTAGTATCTATTATTAGTGCTTTTTTGACTTTGTTGCAACTTGTTATGCTTAATGCTTGTCACTAGGGCCCGAGTGCCATGATTTCAGATTTGAACATGTTATTGATTCATTATGATAATATTGTTTATGGTCTTACTTGTAAGTTGTATACACATATTGTTGTCTGGAACCAAAGTCCCGAAGTGATAGCAATCGGGATAACCGGAGGGAATGAATTTGATGTGAGGGTCACATGTGTTCATGGAGTGTTAATGCTTTGCTCCGGTGCTCTATTAAAAGGAGTACCTTAATTGCCAGTAGTTCCCTTGAAGCCCCGCTGCAAACGGGCTGGCAGGACAAAAGATGTTGTGCAAGTTCTCATTGCGAGCACATATGACTATATATGGAACACATGCCTATGATTATTTAGTACTTGGATGCTTGCAAATGCCCTATGTCTTGATTTCTATATGAATTGTCTTGTCCATACAACGCCCGTCCATCCATCCCTATGCCTACCGCGCTTTAATCCTACTGTTTACTGCAATTGTTACTACTGTCTTTACTTTTACTACTGCTATTACTTTACTATTGCTACTACAAAACTGTTGCTACTGATAAACTGCTGTGAGCAAGATTGTTTCCAGGTGCAGCTGAATTGACAACTCAGTTGTTAAGGCTTATAAATATTCTTTGGCTCCCCTTGTGTCGAATCAATAAATTGGGTTTCACTTCCCTCGAAAATACTGCGATACACGCCCTACACTTGTGGGTCATCATGAGGACAACTGCGTTTATGCAAAGTTTAAAAGTGGGAAATATATTTCCCTAATTTTGTATTTGGATGATATCTTGCTTGCTAGGAGTGATGTGAGTTTACTACTAGAAACAAAGAAGTCCTTGTCCTCAAATTTTGATATGAAAGATCTTGATGAAGCATCATACGTTTTGGGCATAGAAATTCACGAAGATAGGAGAAATGGAGTTCTAGGACTATCGCAAAAGGCATATCTGGAAAAGGTTCTAAAGAAAATAATATGCATGCGAGTAATGCCACCCCTGCTCCTATAGTCAAGGGCGCCAGTTTTGGAAAATTTTAATGTCCCAAGAACCAAATCGAGATCGATCAAAGTACCATATGCTTCGGCTGTTCTATGCTTACAGTATGCACAAGTGTGCACTCACCCTAACTTAGCTTTTATCACCCGTGTACTCGGTAGATATCAAGAAAATCTAGGCATAGAACACTAGAAGATGGTAAAGAAAGCATTGCGTTATGCACAAGGCACAAATGACCTCATGCTAACATATAGAAGATATGTTTCCCTAGAGATAAGAGGGTATTCAAATGCAGATTTTGCGGGAGACAAAGATGATAGAAAATCCATGTATGGATATGTATTCACTCTCGTAGGCGGGGCTATTTCTTGGATAAGCTCCAAACAGTCAATACTTGCATTATCCGCGATGTATGCCGAATTTATAGCATGTTATGAGGCCACGGTGCATGCGATATGGTTAAAGAAATTTATACCCGACTTGGAAGTGGTAGATTGCATTGACAAACCACTAAAGATGTACTGTGACAACCGGCCCGTAGTATTCTATACTCACAACAACAAGTCGAGTAATGCTACCAAACCAATAGAGATAAAGTATTATGTTGTGAAAGATAAAATCCAGGATCACACTATAAGTCTCGAGCATGTAAGGGTAAAAGATATGCTTGCGGATCCACTTACGAACGGCTTACCACCCAATGTGTTCAAGGAACACTTAGCCGGCATGGGTTTAAGGGCAAGCCTATGATTCCTGGATCATGAGAGGCCCGAAAAGAAACAAAATTGTTTCAAAACAGAGAGGTATGTTGTAGTTGTCTAATTCTATAGGCAATTGAGCCATGACGATGAAACATGCTATATGTGCTGATCGGTGAGAAGTGAAAATAATATAGTTAAAAGTAAAAGTTGAGATCAAGGGGAAGAATGTTAGAGTGATCTCCTCCCATGTGGGCCCAATGGCCCACCGGGCCCTTAGATCCGCACCCTGATCGGGGGCGCCCAACCCACTATGGTTGGCGGCCCCCTGTCACCTGCGCTATATAAAGAGGTGGGACCGGCAACACGCGACACGAGGTTCATCGCGACGCCGTACCCCCCACCGATAACCCTACCGATCTAGGGAGCGATGTAGTGACGGGAAGTTCCTCCGCCGCCTAGCCCACCGCTCGCCATCGCCGTTGCTCTCCGCCATGGCCAACACCATGGGCTCATCGAGCCAAGGAGAAGGTACACATTCCCTTGCCCCGATCTCCCTCCCTCTCTCTCTCTCACTGGCTCATCGAGCCAAGGTGAAGGTACACATTCCCTTGCCCAATCTCTCTCTCTCTCTCTCTCTCTTAGTAACTAGCAACAACGAGACAGATATGAACCCTAGACAGTTCTACTCCACTAGATCTACACCTAGCAAGATCCTAGAAAGCTAACAATGATCCTTTGCAATGTTGTGTTTATTTTCATGTTTTGGTCAAACGCCAACCGGTCGCGCGCAGCGCAGGTTGTAGCTCGATGCATTTTAGCCCCGATGTGTTTTAGCGCGTCCGGGGAAGCGGCTGCTAGCAGCGCGGATTATCGCGCGTCCCTTGGAGATGCCCTTATGCTAGATTTGCTATAGTTGGTGGAGACACCAGCGGATATGCTTTTCCCACGTCACAAATATAACCATGACAAGGCAACCACATCTACACCAGCACATCTGCTGCTTTGGATCCTACATGTCGATGGATGCATGCCATCATGAACCCGCAGGTTGGGACATGGAAACATGCCCTGCGAATCTCTCGGCCGCTTTGGAATGATTGGTACTGGAATGTAGGAAGCCTTGCGGCAAAGTTCCCTTCATACGGGAAGGGATAGAAAAGAGGGGGAGCGAGGGGGGAATGTTGATGATACTCATCGCCATCATGGAACAAGTGCCGTGCCATGCAGAGAAAAGCAAAAGGACGTGAGACAGGCGACCTGAGACACCGGTCAAAAGATCAACATCGGCAGTGAATTGCATGCTGATCCACGACCCCACTGATTAGAAAACCTATACTACTCCTGCTTAACATGTTGATAGATGTACGGAGAAAGACACGCATATATCAGTTCCGATCCCACGGACCTTTTCCTTTTCTTGTTTGAACTCATACATGAGATAATACTACATATTCCAAGGAGGTTACAGACAATAAAGTAAGAACACTACTGCTAGAAGTGCGTGAGCTAGAGACTAATACAATATCAAAAAAAAAAAAAAACTAGAGACTAATACCTTGTTTCTCCTACGTACCATTGCACCTTCATGATAACCAATTAACCAGCCTTGCCATCCCAGCTAACTTAGGTTTCAAAACCAACCGGTGCTGCTAATCTTGACAAAACAGGGCCGATGACAGCACGATTGAGCAGCATGCAACGCATCTACGCATCCGTCCAGGCAGCATACACCGGCATGTGAGGGATGGAATTCGGGCCCCTGAACGCCTGCGAGACGGTCGGCGCCGGCATCGCCATCCAGGGGCTCATGGTGGCAAGGTTGACGGCGTTGGGGTGCTTGGCGTAGAGCATGGCGAGGCTCAGCCTCTCGGGGCTCCCCTCCCTCGAATTGCTAACGCTGGTCACCAGGGAAGACGAGTTGGAGTAGTTGACGCCGCCGCTGATCTTCCCCGACACGTCGATGTCATGCGTCGCCGCAGACTCGACGTCGAACCCGCCGGCAACGCCGTGCAGGGACGAGCGATGGTCACCGCCCATGATGCCCTTCCCAAGGTCGGCCACTTCGGTGCACGGTGCAGCTTGCTGTGGCGTTCCATGGAGCACCATCCTCCAGACGCCGGTGTCCGCCGAGCTTCCTTCGGCAGCGTTGAGCTCCCTGCCGGCGCCATTGTGCATGATGGCAGGCACCGCCTCCACCGCCTTGACCTTGCGTGCCTCGTCCCCAGGCAGCAGGGAGCTGCTCTCCATGATCTTGTCCACGTCGTACCTGGTAATGTCGAAGTTCGTCACCGCGTTCAGGCCACGGAACTTGATCGCCGCCACGTCATAGGCCTCGGCTGCTTCTTCCTGAGTGGCTGGACATAGATTCAATATACATGCTGTTAAGATCTTCAAACATGCATGTGTGATCATGAGGTGTTACACTTTAATCGACGTTGTCGATCGTCACCAGCTTTCTTGCTTATACATTCAGAAACCAAGGTAGATTCCTATTGTAAAGTACAATTTCCGATCTGATTACTTTTTGCGTCGTGCTAGTGTGATTGATTTTTTTTCAGTCCAAGGGAGTATTCAAAACGGTCAACTGGTAACTTTGTTCAGAGGAGGCCACAGCCTTATGAAAAGCATAAAACATCTGGAAAAGCAAAGAATGATCAGGGAAGAATGCATTGCAGCTGCAGATGTACACCAGGGATTAAAGTTTCATCCTAAAGTAGGGCATGCACAAAACTAGATTAACAGTAAAAGCTTCTGTTTGATGTCTATCTTCTCTAGCAAATCCACTTTGGCACGACAATTATCATAGCATCGATTGTTTGCACTCTTAAAGGAATGGCATTTGCTTAAGATTAGCACTAAAAAGCTTCTTTCACTTATGGGTGTGACACATTACTTTGTGAAAACACACTTTGGTAATTGAAACCAAGCAGAGATGATGTTCTTACTGAAAGTGCCGAGATACAAGTCTTTGTTCCCAGCAACCCTGCCAATCCGAGCCTGCCATCTTCCGTGCTGGTGATGCCTGAAATGCAACATCAGTGAATTGATATTCTTTTTGGCTCAAAGTATAAACATTTTTCTTGATGCAATATTTTCTTACTTGAGGGAAATGTGTAGGCATCTTACCTCGTTACTCCTCGGTAGATCGAAGCGCCACGAGAAAACCCACTGCTTCTCCTGTTAGTATCAGAAACTTATCAGTGGAACTATCTATCAAAAAAAATGACCTTATGGTGCAAGATGAACGAATGTGCTCTTTACCTTCTCAAATGCGCAACGAATTCCTGCCTTGTCATGCCTTTCATCTCCTCGACCTCCGCTCGGTAGTTTTCTAGCTGTGAAACTCAACACATTAGTCTGCATTACAGATATATACCAACATAACGTCGTTATAGTTTCCATGAACCAAGCCATGTTGCCATCCATACCGGGAAATTGGTGTGCGTTGATAGTCCCCAATATTTCAGAGCAGCCAGATCATAAGCCCTGGCAGCCTTGTCTTCATTGTCATAACCACCTAGCCCACAAGAAAAAAAAAAGTCAGAAACTTAGGCACAGCTTGATAATACAAGTGTTGTGACAAAAAAATGTACTAGTATGAAGCCATTGTTACCTAGATAAACTGCAACAAGTAATGTTTCCAGTGATGGTAACCCCAGAGACGGAGACATGCCAAAAGAACATGAATCAGATTGTCAGATGAAGGTATAAGGCAATTAATAAGATCTGATACAACTTGTGTTAGGAGTTTAGCTATCAACCTTGCCTCCCTTTCCTTGTCTGCCCATCCTTTTTGCAACTGTTGTCCCAGAGGTGGGCTTCATATCTTCCAGTCCACCTGTGCCTGCTCCAGTGAATCAAACACACACAAACCTTGGTCATTCAATATAAAAAAAGAGAGGAGGCAAGATGAATCAGGTGATCTCGTCAAGAACAAAAGAGTAGGTGGCGTGTCTCATTAATTACAAAGAACTGAAGAGGCATCAGAGGCAACAGATGCGCGCAGGCTTTTGATCTCGTGGGATGGAACAAAGGATATTATGAGAGAATAAATCCAACTATTCCAGGACATTAAATTGTTTGGGGGAAAAGAATGAGTAGTTGCCCTACTAAGGCCTTTCACAATGGGTGTTTCTTAGCGTAGTATCCTAGGTGCTTTGCCTACGTGGCATGTCATTTAATGGAGAAAGAGAGTGTTGTTGTATCTTAGTTAAGCTACATCCCTTGCACGGTATCATAGGCAAAAAACTTGGCTAGACCAATCACACACATGCATGAGACTAGAATCATTAAATGCAACCCTTCTAAGAAACACCAACTAAGAAATACTCTATTATCATAGTTGTTTCTTAAGTTTTAAGTGCTCATATGAAAACGTGCTAAGAGACCCTCCATTGTGAAATGCCTAAATAACAAGAACAGAAGATGCATCAGAGCAAGACAGCAGACATCAATGCTGCTAACTAGGACAAAACCACAGGGCAAAAGATAAGGCCACGACAGACTAGTATATTAGTACTCCCAGAACCAGGAATCTGTTAGCAGTAGTAGTTCATTGACACAAGATCAGCAATGTAAGATTACCAACAATGTCAAATGATCAAATGCTCCCAAGCAGGACGCATTCAGAAAACAGACCAATTAGCAGTAGAACTAGAAAGAGGCGTAAGCAAGATGAGATCATACGCTGAACCGAAAATCTGAATCTTTCGTAGTATAAGCAACTAACCTGGTGACGCCCCTGTACTGGGAGGTCCTCTGCCCAAACGTGTCAATGGACTTGCGGTGCACGGGCTGCTTCTGGCCTCCCTTCCCAGTGCCCCTCTTCTTCCCCACACACTGCAACTCCCCATTACTGCCTCCCTGGGAAGCAGCGGCAGCGACAGCAGCTAGCTGATGCTGCAGCTGCTGCTGCTGCTGAGGAGGAGGAGGAGGAGGAGGAGCTGCGCTGACGCAGCTGCTTGACTGCGACCCTGGGCTCATGGACAGGCTCAGCGGCTGCATCCCTGCAGCGTTGCTGTAGCAAGAGGCACCGTAGCTGGTGACGAGGAGATTCTTGGCCGCGGCCATTGCCTCATCCATTGGCACCGTAGCCTCCTGGTACATGGCCTCTGCTTCCGTCAAATGCTGGAAGTTGTAGGGGGCTAGCTGCTGCTGATGGTGCTGGTAACCCCTGCTTATTGCCTCCTCTTGCTGACCCTGCTGGTGGTGGCTGTAGTAGGTGGCCGTGTCGTGCCCCCCGCCATTGCCGCCGCCCAAGAAGTCCTCGAGCTTGGGCGAGGACGACGGCATCATACCTAGTTGACGACAATAAATAAGAGTTAGGCTAGGCCCGCCTAACTACATCATTGCAGCAATGGAAAACCAATGAAGATAGAAATAGGGAAGTGCAACGGTGAGCACACCTTCCATGATGCACAGTGAGCCATCGGACGTGATGGGCATGACGGATTGGTGGGAGTAGTAGACGCCGGCGGTGCTGCTGCCATCTCCATAGGCGCCGCCGACGTAGTAGTATCCAGGAGGGGGAGCGGCCATTTGGGCAGGGGCAGAGAAGAGGAAGTTGCAGGTCGCGTTGTTGTTGTCGTGAGAAGCGGACATCGCGCTAGCGCTAGCAGGCTGAGCGTGGTCGGGTTCAGAAGAGGAGGGCACCTCCATGGCTGCCATGTGCGGGGAGAGGGAGAAGCCCAGCCAGTTTCCGCCGCTGGCCATTGCTCTCATCAACAAAGCAAAGCAAAACCCTTCTCGCTCGCTCGCTCGCTTTGCTTCTTCTTATTACTCTTTCGCTCTACTACTACCACAGCGGCACTACCCTTGTACTACTACGAGCAAAGAAGAACGACATCGTTCATGTACTAGGAGCTAGTGTTAAAAGAGAAGTGAACTAACTAGTCTACGAGGAAGACGAGAGAGGAGGGACCCGTGAACTGAGCAAAAGGAATGAGAGGGAGAGGGAGGGGGCCAAAGCAAAGCGAAGCGGTGGAGGCGGATAAGTACCACTCTCGCTCCCAACTCCCTAATGCAATGTGAGAGCATACATATAAAATGTAGCTAGGGGCATGTGTGTTCTTGGTCTCCCCATGCCATGCCTCTCCATTCCATAGGGATCTGTGATTGGATATAAAGATGTCGTGTGTGTTGTTGAACCGACGTATCCTTGGGTTCGCCCCCATGCTGTTCAAAACTCACGCGGCGACACATACACACAGACTATTATATATAGTGCCCTATAAAGATGCAAGATGTTAAACTGTGAAGTTGCCATTGGACAAGATGGCCAGCTGCTGGTAACGTTTATCTTCCTCACTCTCTCTCTCTCTATCTCTCACCCCAAGCCATATGCTGCTGCCTAGTTTGCAGCTGGATGCTCCTCAGAGTGGCTGAAAGAAGGCTGCTTTCGGCACGGGCTTCATGGAGGTAGGGAGAGAGAGGAGATAGAAGATGGAGAGCAGGGTAGTGTATCTAGTAACATAGATTGAAAGGGTAGGACAACTGTACAAAAGCGCCAGTCACTTCACAAATCGTACAGTACCACCATCGCTGCTCTGAGGCCTGAGCCGCACTGCAGTGCTATTGCAAACGCACAAAACAGCCCGCGATCAAAGCCACCCGCATTAACTACCATCCCCACAAAGCTTGGTTTTGTTTTAGTTTTACTCATGCCAGAATAAAACCTTAACATGTACCCCTCCATTTTAAAATATAAAATGTTTTAGTTTCATGAAGCTAATGTATCTAGATCACTTTTATAGTATAGGTTCAGAGTGGTTCGGAGTTAACATACATACTAAACGGGGTCTCTAAAAAGGGTCTAGATACGTTTACTTCATAAAACTAAAATATCTTATATTTTAAAACGGAGGAAGTACTACTTTCCGTAGTTTAGTACTACCTCCCTCTCAAAACATAAGCTTATTTTTTGAAAAATCAAGCTACAGAAGGCTTGTTTTAGCAGTAACTTGCACTGCAATTAATGCTAATTAAGGTTGGCGACATCGTGGAGTATTCCTTTTCGAGGAAAATAAACTAGATAGTTCGGAGTTGTAAAGGCATCTCTAGCGCCGCGACTCAAACGAACCGAGGTGGTTTGCTTTGTCCAATCGGACAGGAGGATAGCCGAAGCATGGCCCATCGGCACGATGCAAATGGATTGACTTGTCCAAATTTGGGTTGATCATGCGTTGATGCGCCGCAGACCCCGTGTGTCCTCCCACGTCTACCTCTCATCACCACTAATAAAGAAGGTTGGGCGGCCTCTTGACTCTTGCGCCACCATCAATACCGGCCCCTCGACCTCTTTGCCGACGTCGATGGCACGGTTGCTTGGTATTTTTAAGCAGGTCAGCCGCGTCCATGTTCCCCACACGCACCCATTACCACATCCCAGTAACCACTTCGATCCATCCATGTTGCCCCACACCACAACACCGATAGCTATGGTCGGAACTCCATCAGCTAAGTGCAAAGGGTCCAGAGGCTGATAGGGCCGACCCTCGGGCCGAGGCCAATGCACATCGTCGTCTCCATTGCCGCCGCCAATGGCTGTTGACCTCTTCGATTTCGAGTTCGATGTGCCCGTCTACGAAAACCCTTGAGACAAGCAGTGGCTCCCTGACGAGTTTGTGAGGGTACTACATGGACAGGAGCCCCGCGAAGTCAACCTGCGGGATGCCAGTGGCGGCCGTTACATCTAGCCCATGGAGGTGGGACACTTCCTGATCTTCAGTTACAATGATCACGACATGCTCACCATCAAGGTCTTCGACGGAACCATGTGCCGCAGGCACCACCACACCGACAACTGTGTAGAAGATGTCTAGTATTTTATCCTCTTTATTCAGGTATGTACTTCCCTTCGTATAATTGAATATGTATGAAAAATATATGTTGGGCCACACGGGACAATCCCGACCCAAACAGATCACATCACATTTTCTGTCTGTGGACCGATCCAAATGAATCATTTCAGATACATTTCAGTCTGAAATCGATCTGCCCGTTAGTCCTAATTCATACTCCCTCCGTTCACAAATACTTCGTGTTCTGGGTTTAGTCAAAGTCAAACTTGGTAAAGTTTGACCTAATATTTTGAGAAAAATATCAACATTTATAATATAAAACTATATAGTATTGGAATCTTTATAAAGTATATTTTCATATTATATGCATTTGCAATGAAATATATTTTACAATATTTTTGGTCAAACTTAACAAAGTATAGTATGACTTTGACTAAACCTAAAACACGAAGTAGTATGTATGCCATAGCAGTAGAAAGAGCTTGTTTTGAAGGCGGTAGCAAGGAAGGCGCTTGTGTCGGTCAAAGGAGCAAACACAGGCAAGGCAGCTCCTGCAGAGAGAAAAAGACATGTGTCATGTGTGTGGGTATTGGTATCGCCTGCCTTCACTTCACTTCACACAAGTTCCATGAATTATGAGGGGAGGGGCCCAGCACGCCCCCCTGCGGGCGCGATAAAAGCCAACCGGGGTGGCTTTTGCATGCCCGATCCCAACATTCCGGTTCCACACGGGTCGCTTAAAATTTAGAAGGAAAACCAGAGCACGCAATTGCCGTAAAGAGAAAACAGCGACCTGCTACTGATTAAGGCTGTCGTTAGCATGCATGCATGCAAGGGAAGCAGTTGTTTAGTGGTGTGTTTGCTAGTTCGTATTCTCATTTTTTGCATGGAGCGGGGTGAGAAAATTTCGATTTTTTTTGGCTGGGTCGCACCGGATTTTTCACAGCACGTGTTGTAAATCAGCTTAAAACTTGCCCCGCTAGGAATGCCAGAATCGAGCGTTTCCGTCGGGACAGGCCACGCTCGAGCAAAAAGGGGAAAGCGGCGCCACCCGTGTAAGGGCATCTCCACCGAGTCAACCCAAACACGTGACCGAAACTGTCCGTTTCTGTCCGGTTGGGTCGGCTCGCAGTCATTTTTGGGCCACAGTCCAGCCTGTCCGGACAGCCGCGTCAAGCGGTCCGACCCATCTGTCCGCCCCCCCTCCCCCGTGTCACCGCTTGACACCCCGGCGATGGGACGTTAATGGCGACGCGACGTCGGGTATCATCACAGGTGGCTTCTCGCGCGGTCGGAGTTTCCCGCCATTGTTCCTTTCCGTTTCCCGCACACGCCTCCCCGGCTGTTTCCCGCCTCGCCGCGGTTTATAAAAGACGGCCATGCGGCGTGGCTGTGACAACAAGCCGAAGCAAGAATCACCGCCGGAACACTAGCCTGCCACAGCAAGAACCACAGCCATGCCTCGCTGCAAGCTCGCCAACTGGACCAAGATCAGGGAGCTGTGCCGCACCCACTACCAGGAGGCCGACAACGACACTGTCAAACTCTAGGCCATGCTCATGTCCCTGCGCATGGCCGGCACGGAGGTGGCGGCCTTCGAGGGGGAAGGCCGTGTGGCCAAGGCGACGCTGGAGCAGGTGGTGGAGGCAGCCGCATAGGTGGCGGCCCAATGGACGGTGCGCGAGATTCACCATGTCGCCGCCAAGGAGGCGGTGGAGGCGGTGGCCAAGGAGGCAGGATTAGCTGCCCTCCGCGGGATCCACCACGAGGCGACCATGACCAAGCTCGAGGAGGTGTGATACGTCCAAAACTTATCTACTTTCCCGAACACCTTTGTTATTGTTTTTCCTCTAAACTTGTGTGATTTGGATACAACTAACACGAACTGACGCTGTTTTCAGCACAATTACCTTGGTGTCTAGTTTTTGTGTAGAAAATCAACTATCAGGAAAAATCCCGAAAAATATGCCAAAAATCCTATTTCACCAGAAGACTCACGGAGCCAGAAGACGAGACGGAGTAGGGCCACGAGGGGCCCACACCACCTGGCCGCGCCTGGGGGTGGTGTGGCCGTCTCGGTCACCCCCTCGGCCTCCCTCTTCGCCTATAAGTTGCCTCTTGACCTAAAAACCAAGGGGGGTTTGACGTTTTTCCAGAAAGAGTTCCGCTGCACCGCCGCCACCAGATTTCGCGATTCGGAACCAGAACCATTCTGGCACCCTGCCGGGACGGGGAATTGGAGGAGATCATCGCCATCATCATCACCATCGCTTCTTCATCGACCATCCATGTTTCCTCCATTAGATGAGATCATTCATATAATGGCATCAGATTGTTAGGGCATAGTGCCTAGTATCTATTATTAGTGTTTTTTGACTTTGTTGCAACTTGTTATGCTTAATGCTTGTCACTAGGGCCCAAGTGCCATGATTTCAAATCTGAACATGTTATTGATTCATTATGATAGTATTATTTATGGTCTTACCTGCAAGTTGTATACACACGTTGTTATCCGGAACCAAAGGCCCTGAAGTGATAGCAATCGGCATAACCGGAGGGAATGGCTTTGATGTGACGATCACATGTGTTCACGGAGTGTTAATGCTTTGCTCTGGTGCTCTATTAAAAGGAGCACCTTAATTGCCAGTAGTTCCCTTTAGGCCCCGTTGCAAACGGGCTGGCAGGACAAAACATGTTGTGCAAGTTCTTATTGCGAGCATGTATGACTATATATGGAACACATGTCTATGATTATTTAGTACTTGGATGCTTTATCTTATTTATCTGAAAATGCCCTACGTCTTGATTGCCATATGAATAATCTTGTTCATGCAACGCCCGTCCATCCATCCCTATGCCTACCGCGCTTTGATCCTACTGTTTACTGCAATTGTTACTACTATCTTTACCCTTACTACATCTGTTACTTTACTATTGCTACTACAAAACTGTTGCTACTGATAAACTGATGTGAGCAAGATTGTTTCTAGGTGCAGCTGAATTGACAACTTAATTGTTAAGGCTTATAAATATTATTTGGCTCCCCTTCTGTCGAATCAATAAATCGGGTTTCACTTCCCTCAAAAATACTACGATACACCCCCTATACTTGTGGGTTATCAAGACTATTTTTTGGCGCCGTTGCCGGAGAGCATAGCTTTATTTATCAAGTTTACTTGGAATCACTATTGTTCGCTGTCATCCATGATGGGTAAGTCTCGTGATGGCAAGGTTCCTATTTTACCATCCACTACAAGAAGAGGTACGATTCTAAACACCTCTATGAAGGGTTCCGTAGCAGAAAACAAAAAAATTCTATCTACTCGAACACTAATATCAGGATCTATACTATGTAGACATAAGTAACGGAGAAGGAATACAGTATTCATACCTTTGCAGACAGAGGCACGCCTTACGCAGGAAGGCGTATATTTATGAAGACGAGCAGCACCCCAAGTGTGGTGCCTCCGAAGTTCGTCACACGTCCGGTGTAGGAGACGTCAACCGGACTTCGATCCAGCCGAGCAGCGGAAGAAGTAGATGCCGAATCACAGATCACACGACGGTAGTGTGAAGGTGGAGAACTCACCCATGAGGTCCTCCCCAATATTACGGTGAAGTCCTCAGCGGATGAGAGAGAGAATGAGAGGGAATGGGTGATTCCAAAGGGGGAGGGGGACCCCTATATATAGTGGGAGGAGGGGCACCACCTAGGGGCCAGGCGGTGTGGGACTAATCCCTACACCCGCCGTCCACCTAGGGGCAGCCGTCGGCCCTAGGTGGGCCCCATTGGGGCGGCCCACCAAGCCCAGGTCGGCTGGCCCCCACTCCCTAGGCGCCTTGCCCTATTGGGCCTCCCTTTGGGTGAGGCCCATTAGCAATATGGAGCCTTTAAAAATAAAATAAATTATATATTTAATATTAATTCTTCAATTAACATTCAAATACACATATTATATTATTCCTTCACTCCGGAACACCTTCCGGACCCCTTCTGATCTCTATCGGATGTTACCCGAAACTATTCTGGTTTCTCTCTCTATATATATCTCTTATGATACCTCATCTACCCTAAGCGTCCCTACCCTTAAGCGTGACATCCTTCGGTTCGGAAACACTCCGGACATGATAGAGACCACTCTCACATCAATGATCAACAGAGGGACCTGGATGGCCATGTGACCCCCGTGCGTTTCACGAATACAATCGCTCGAACCGTGAGATAGTCGTTCCCCGTTCCCTTTGTCATTCGATACCTAATGCGAGACTTGATCTTGGGTATCTCCATAGCTTAGTTCAATCTCATTACCGATGAACTTGTTTTCTCGTTCTCATGTCGTTGCATTCCGTGACCTAGTCACATGCTTGCAAGCTACATTAATGCAACGCCACCGAGATGGCCACATGTATCTGTCCGTTACATGGGCTAGACAAATCCTAGTCTTGATATGTACTCCTCAACACATCCCTTCGGAAAACCTGAGTGGCATATTTTTGATCACCCTTTTACGATATGATTCTTGATAACCATCAAAGCTTCTTCCGGAAATGGTGATTTGCATTACCTCACGGTCAAAGGATCAGGTTGCAAGGTTCTCTGTGTTTTATCATCAATGGTGAACTTTGTAACTAGATCTCATTAAGATATAATGGTCGGATGTTTGTCTATCATTTTATTTGACTAATAACATGACCTCATTGTCAGTTTGCATAAATGCCCATGATCTTGAAACATAGACCATCCTCATGATCAATGAACTAGTTCGCTCGAGGTAACTAGAGACACGATTTGTTTACATACCACACGTGTATTAATGTTTCGTATTAACACAGTTATAGCACAGTATGAAACGTATTATGAACATATAGGAGATATATCAAATAATACACTTTATTATTTGCCTCTAGGGCATAACTCCTTCAGTCTCCCACTTGCACTAGAGTATAAACAAAACTAGTTTACAATAGGCAGGAACCTAACACCAATGGAATCTCGGTGTTGTTCGTGCTTTTCCTGATGGAGATCTTTAGTCAAAGGATCTGCCACATTCAGTTCCGTCTCTACTTTGCAAATCTTGACTTCACCTTCGTCAATGTTCTGCCGGATGACGTGAAATCTTAGCTTGATGTGTTTGGCTGTGGAATGAGTTCTTGGTTCCCTTGCGTTTGCAATAGCACCCGTGTTATCACAATAGACCGTCACGGGGTCTTGCGCATTGGGAAAAACTCCCAGTTCGATGACGAAATTCCTCAGCAAAACAGCTTCATTTTCTGCATCAGCCACAACAATATATTCAGACTCCATTGAAGATTGCGCCACCACCGACTGCTTCTTGCTCTTCCAGCTTACTGCCCCACCATTCACCAGGAACACAAATCCGGTTTGAGACTTTGAGTCATCATGATCTGAGTTCTAGCTCGCATCCACGTAACCTGTTACATTTAGAGCTTCATCACTTCCTCCATAGATTAGGAACATATCCTTCATTCTTTTCAGATACTTCAGGATATTCTTGACAGCTGTCTAGTGATCCGGTCCTAGATTACTTTGGTATCAGCTCGTAAAACTAAGAGCCAATGCCACATCAGGTTGCGTACTTAACATTGCATACATGATAGACCCTATGGCTGAGGCATAGGGTGTGAAAGCCATCTTCTTTCTATCATTGTCCGTTATAGGACATTGAGTCATACTCAATTTGCAATTCTTCATCATGGGTGTAAAACCCTTTTTGGTGTTCTCCATTTTGAACCTCTTCAAAATCTTTTCTATGTAAGTACTCTGACTCAATGCTATTAGGTGCCTTGATCTATCTCTATAGATCTTGATTCATAATATATATGCAGCTTCACCTAGATCCTTCATGGAAAATTGGTTGCTCAAATATGCTTTCACGCTTTTCATAAGATCCACATCGTTTCCCAGGAGTAATATGTCATCCACATATATTACTAAGAAAACAATTTAGCTCCCACTCGCTTTCTTGTAAACACAGAACTCTTGTTGGTTTTGTACAAATCCAAAACTCTTGATCACTTGATCAAAACGTTGGTTCCAGCTCCGAGATGCTTGCTTCAATCCATAAATGGATCGTTGAAGTTTGCATACCTTTCCAGCATCCTTAGGATTAACAAAACCTTCCGGTTGCATCATATACAACTCTTCATCAATGTGAGCATTGAGGAATGCGGTCTTGACATCCATCTGCCAAATTTCATAGTCGAAATGTGCAGCAATTGCTATTAAAATCCTGACAGCCTTAAGCATCACTATGGGAGAGTAAGTCTTGTCGTAGTGAACTCCTTGAATTTGTCGAAACCCTTTTGTGACAAGTCGAGCTTTGTGAATGGTCACGTTACCATTTGCATCTGTCTTCTTCTTAAAGATCCATTTATTTTCCATGGCCTTGCGGCCTTCTAGAAGATCTACCAAGGTCCAAACTTGGTTTTCATGCATGGATCCTATTTCGGATTTCATGGTTTCTAGCCATTTCTCGGAGTCAGCACTATCCATAGCTTCTTTGTAGTTAGCAGGTTCTTCCTGTTCATCCAGGATGACAGACATCACAAGGCTACTGTACCAATTAGGAGTGGCACGAACCCTTGTAGACCCGCGAATCTTAGGAGTTTCAATGTCATTGTTTTGATCATCATCAATGGGCTCTTCCTCCATGTTGGAGAGCTGTTTCAGAACAGCTTCCGTTGCACTACTCGGAATTTGGAGAGAAGGGTCAAGAATTTCATATAACTCAATTTTCCTTCCACTCACTCCTTTTGCAAGAAACTCTTTCTCGAGAAAGGTGCCGGTTTTTGTGACAAACGTTTTGCCTTCGGCTTGGTTGTAGAAAGTATACCCAATGGTTTCCCTTGGGTATCCCACAAAGATACATTTTTCTGATTTGGGTTCGAGTTTGTCAGGCTGCAATTTCTTAACGTAAGCCTCACAACCCCAAACTTTCAGAAATGACAACAATGGCTTCTTGCCATGCCATATCTCATATGGGGTTGTCTCCACGGATTTGGATGGTGCTCGGTTTAAAATAAAAGCGGCGGTTTCTAATGTGTACCCCCAAAAAGACATAGACAAATCAGTTAAAGACATCATGGACCGCACACTATCCAATAGGGTCCGGTTACGATGTTCTGACACACCATTACGCTGTGGTGTCCCGGCTGGCATAAGCTGTGAGATAATCCCACAGTCCTTCAAGTGCATGTTAAACTCATAACTCAAATACTCGCCTCCATGATCCGATCGAAGGTGCTTTATTTTCTTGTTAAGTTGATTCTCTACTTCTTTCTGAAATTCCTTGAACTTTTCAAAGGTTTCAGACTTGTGCTTCATTAAGTAGATATATCCATATCTGCTTAAGTCGTCAGTAAAGGTAACAAAGTAACGATAACCATTGCGTGTTGAGACACTCATTGGTCCACATACATCCGTATGTATGATCCCAAGTAGGTCTACAACTCTCTCCACTATCCTAGAGAATGGTGTCCTAGTCATCTTGCCCATGAGGCATGGCTTACATGTATCAAGGGATTCAAAATCTAATGATCCAAGAAGCCCTTCTGAATGAAGCTTCTTCATGCGCTTTACGCCAATATGACCAAGACGGCAATGCCACATGAACATGGAATTGTCGTCACTATGCTTACAACGTTTAGCATCAACACTATGGATGTGTGTATCACAATCAAGATCAAGTAAGAATAAACCATCACATACAAGAGCATGAACATAGAAAACATCATTCATATAAATTGAACAACCATTTGTTCCTGATTTAAACGAATAACAGTCTTGCAACAAGCAAGACCCACTCACAATATTCATACTCAATGCGGGTACATAATAGCATTTATTCAAAACCAACAATAATCCTGACGGTAGACGGAGATGCAGGGTGCCGACGGCTATCACTTCAACTCTCGAGCCATTGCCGACACGCATCGTCACCTCGTCCTTCCTCAGGCGCCTCCTACTCTACAGATCCTGCTGAGAGTTACAAATATGAGCAACAGATCCGGTATCAAATACCCAGGTGTTACTCCTGGCGCTCGTAAGGAATACATCAATAACATGTATATCATATATACCTTTGTCGGGGTGGCTATCTTGCCAGCTCGTTTGTCTTTAAGGTACTTGGGGCAGTTGTGTTTCCAGTGCCCATCCCCTATGCAGTAGAAGCACGAAGTGCCGGGCTTAGGGCTAGGCTTGGTAGTCTTTGAGGTGCTGGGAACAAATCTGCCATCCCTCTTAGACTTCTTACCCTTGCCTTTTCCCTTTTACCCCGGTTTCTTAAAGTTGGTGGTCTTGTTGACCATCAGCATCGTGTGCTCCTTCTTGATTTCTACCTCAGCAGTTTTGAGCATGGCAAGCACCTCAGCAAGGGTCTTAGTCATCCCTTGCATGTTGTAGTTCATCACAAAGCTCTTATAGCTAGGGGCAGCAAATGCAGCACCCTATCTATAGCGAGCTCCTCCGGATTTTGCAATCTAGGGCGTTTAAGCGCTTAACGTAGCCAGACATTTTGACTGCGTGCTCACTAATACTGATGTGCTCTTCCATTTTAGCAGAGAATAAGAGCTCGAAAACATCATACCTCTCTGCATGAGCCTGTGGAGCAAAGACAACCTTGAGATCCTCAATGATCTCAAAAGCATTCATCTTCTCAAAACGCTTTTGAAGCTCCGGATCCATGGCATAGAGCATTCCACTCTGGATGAGGGAGAAATCGTCCGCCTTGGACTGCCAGACATTCTTTTCGTCCTGGGAGGCGGAATCTGCAAGCTTAGCCGGAAGCTCAGCCTCGATGACATAAGTCAACTTGTAGGAGACTAGGAGGATCCTAAGATTGCGGAACCATGCGGTGAAGTTCGTTCCATCAGTTTTCAGCTTGTCCTTCTTGAGGAAAGTGCTAAGGTTGAAGGTGGGTGGGTGAGACATCTACAAAGGATTTGCAAAGTGTTTAGACTATGTTCATAATAATGAGTTCAAGTTTTCATTAAAAGAACTCCCACTTAAACGAACATCCCTCTACTCGTTTAGTGATCACATGATCCTAATCCCCTGCACCTCCCCTGATCGTCACGGCCATAAGTGCAGTATCAAAGGTGGACATTCCCTAATGTCGATCACATCAACCATGTGATTCATGTTCAACCTTTCGGTCTCTTGTATTCCGAGGCCATGTTTCTCTAACGTGCTAGGCTCGCCAGTCCTAACTCGTGTGTATTTGCAGTGCAACATGGCTTGCACCCACTGTATGCGAACGTAGATATGTCTGACCCCTACTCACCGCAGGGCGCCTCATACCAAAGAACTTTCTTGGTGGTGCACACACGAGGGGAATACGATAACTGGAATACTACGAGGGATTATCTTATTACGCTACCGTCTAGTAAGTATACTAGCATAATAAGTAGTACTTCAAAAGTAAAGTGTTATGACATGGTTGTAGCTTTATGATCATCATCAACAGCCTTAAAGTTTCACAAACTTGCTTTTGCCATGTTATAATACTTGCCCCTATGCAATAATGAAGATAGACGCTTCTATATAAACTATTGCATGTTTTACGCGGCTTTAGGGCTTTCGCAGTAGAACCCCTTCCCTCCTATGAACGTCGAGCCACAACATGGATTCAATGATTGCCGTTCTTCTTCCCTTTTCAGGTCCCTCCAGTGTCAATGCCATAACAACTACTATAGAGAGACAGACACCCCCTAAGCCACTTTGATTTGTGGACCAGTCTCGTGAATCACCACATGAGGTTGGTTGGGGGCCGCTTCATCAAACAGTGCCGCGATATGAACAATAACATCAAAGAGGGTAGCAACTAGAGAATCAATGCCCACATATTGCTATGTGTTCTATCCATATGACATGTCTACCCATAGACCCACTCTGATACCATTGAAGGGTTCCGTAGCAGAAAACAAAAAAATTCTATCTACTCGAACACTAATACCAGGATCTATACTATGTAGACATAAGTAACGGAAAAGGAATACAGTATTCATACTTTTGCAGACAGAGGCACGCCTTACGTAGGAAGGCGTATATTGATGAAGACGAGCAGCACCCTAAGTGTGGTGCCTCCGAAGTTCGTCACACATCCGGTGTAGGAGACGTCAACCGGACTCCGATCCAGCCGAGCAACAGAAGAAGTAGATGCCGGATCACAGATCACACGACGGTAGTGTGAAGGTGGAGAACTCACCCACGAGGTCCTCCCCAATATTACGGAGAAGTCCTCAGCGGATGAGAGAGAGAGAATGAGAGGGAATGGGTGATTCCAAAGGGGGAGGAGGACCCCTATATATAGTGGGAGGGGGCACCACCCAGGGGCCAGGCGGTGTGGGACTAATCCGCACACCCGCCGGCCACCTAGGGGCAGCCGCCGGCCCTAGGTGGGTGATGACCCACAAGTATAGGGGGTGTATCGCAGTATTTTCAAGGGAAGTGAAACCCAATTTATTGATTCGACACAAGGGGAGCCAAAGAATATTTATAAGCCTTAACAACTAAGTTGTCAATTCAGCTGCACCTGGAAACAATCTTGCTCACAGCAGTTTATCACTAGCAATAGTTTTGTAGTAGGAATAGTAAAGTAGCAGCAGCAGTAAAGTAAAGACAGTAGTAACAATAGCAGTAAACAGTAGGATTCGAGTGCGGTAGGCATAGGGATGGATGGACGGGCATTGCATGGACAAGACAATTCATATAGCAATCAGAACATAGGGCAATTCAGATAAATAAGATAAAGCATCCAAGTACCAGATAATCCTAGGCATGTGTTCCATATATAGTCATATGTGCTCGCAATGAGAACTTGCACAACATCTTTTGTCCTGCCAGCCCGTTTGCAGCGGGGCCTCAAGGGAACTATTGGCAATTAAGGCGCTCCTTTTAATAGAGCACCGGAGCAAAGCATTAACACTCCGTGAACACATGTGATCCTCACATCAAAGCCATTCCCTCCTGTTATCCCGATTTCTATCACTTCGGGGCCATTGGTTCCGGACAACAACATGTGTATACAACTTGCAGATAAGACCAAAAACAATACTATCATAATGAATCAATAACATGTTCAGATCTGAAATCATGGCACTCGGGCCCTAGTGACAAGCATTAAGCATAATAAGTCACAACAAAGTCATAAAGCACTAATAAAAGATACTAGGCACCATGCCCTAACAATCTGATGCCATTACATGAACGATCTCATCCAATCCCTACCATCCCCATAGCCTACAACGGGGGATTACTCACTCATAGATGGGGAAACATGGATGGTCGATGGAGAAGCGATGGTGATGATGATGGTGATGATCTCCTCCAATTCCCCGTCCCGGCAGGGTGTCAGAACAGAGTTTCTGGTGCTGTTTCGTGGAATCTGGTGGTGGCGGCGGAGCGGAACTCCTTATGGAAAAACGTCAAACCCCCCTGATTTTTTAGGTCAGAAGGCATCTTATAGGCGAAGAGGGAGACCGAAGGGGTGTCTGGGGCGGCCAGACCACCCCGTGGCGCGGCCAGGCCCAGCCCGCGCGGCCAGGTGGTGTGGCTGGGCCCCAGCCCCACTCCGTCTCATATTCTGGCTCCGGGAGTCTTCTGGTGAAATAGGATTTTTGGCTTTTGTCCCGTCCAATTCCAAGAATATTCATTTTCTAACTTTCCTAGAACCAAAAACAGCATAAAACAGGTAGGTGGCACTATGGCTCTTGTTAATAGGTTAGTCCAAGAAATCATATGAAAAGTACTGCAAAGTGTGGACAAAACACAAGAAAGTAGATAAAACCAAGCATGGAACATCAAAAATTATAGATACATTTGCAATGTATCAGTGGGCCCCATTGGGGCGGCCCACCAAGCCCAGGCCGGCTGGCCCCCACTCCCTAGGCGCCTTGCCCTATTGGGCCTCCCTTTGGGTGAGGCCCATTAGCAATATGGAGCCTTTAAAAATAAAATAAATTATATATTTAATATTAATTCTTAAATTAACATTCAAATACACATATTATATTATTCCTTCACTCCGGAACACCTTCCGGACCCCTTCTGATGTTACCTGAAACTATTCCGGTTTCTCTCTCTCTATTTCTCTTACGATACCTCATCTACCCTAAGCGTCCCTAATCTTAAGCGTGACATCCTTCGGTTCGGAAACACTCCAGACATGATAGAGACGACTCTCACATCAATGATCAACAGAGGGACCTGGATGTCCATGTGACCCCCGTGCGTTTCACGAATACAATCGCTCGAACCATGAGATAGTCGTTCCCTGTTCCCTTTGTCATTCGATACCTAATGCGAGACTTGATCTTGGGTATCTCCATAGCTTAGTTCGATCTCATTACCGATAAACTTGTTTTCTTGTTCTCATGTCGTTGCATTCCGTGACCTAGTCACATGCTTGCAAGCTACATTAATGCAATGCCACCGAGATGGACGCATGTATCTGTTCGTTACATGGACTAGACAAATCCTAGTCTTGATATGTACTCCTCAACACATCCCTTCGGAAAACCTAAGTGGCATCTTTTTGATCACCCTTTTACGAGATGATTCTTGATAACCATCAAAGCTTCCACCGGAAATGGTGATTTTCATTACCTCACAGTCAAAGGATCAGGTTACGAGGTTCTCTGTGTTTTATCATCAATGGTGAACTTTGTAACTAGATCTCATTAAGATATAACGGTCGGATGTTTGTCTATCATGTTATTCGACTAATAATATGACCTCATTGTCAGTTGGCATAAATGCCCATGATCTTGAAACATAGACCATCCTCATGACCAATGAACTAGTTCACTAGAGGTAACTAGAGACACGGTTTGTTTACATACCACACGTGTATTAATGTTTCGTATTAACACAGTTATAGCACAGTATGAAACGTATTATGAACATATAGGAGATATATCAAATAATACACTTTATTATTTGCCTCTAGGGAATAAGTCCTTCAATCTGTTGCTCTTGATTCACAGTCCGTTATGAGTAAGCTCCTTACACCACCACACACACATGCTACACATACTGCTACTACTGCTGAATTTGAAACTTCTGATACTTATGATGCTTCTTCTACTGTGCTTGATAAGAGTGGTTCATTAGGTCCTTTCCTAGATGCTATGATTGCTAGAATTATAGCTGAAAATACTGAAACTCCTAATGAAGACACTACTACACCTATCAGTTCACCTGAGTCTAGAGAGAGCTATGATATTGAGGACGGTTATATAGAGATGACCGATGAATTTATTAAAGAATGTTAAAACACCCATGATAGGAGTGCTATTAAGAGTCTCCTTGAGAGGTGTACTATAAAACCCAAATTGTCTCCTAATGCTAAGTTTGCTGCATCTCCCATAAACATTAAAGATAAGGATGATGATTTCTCTCTTGATCTAGCTTACATAGCTATTGTTGAGAAAGAACCTTTTTGTGGGAATAAGAATGAAAGTGCGATAGCACATATGACTGAGCTTTCTACCATGAGTGGCTTATTTTCTGATGATATTAAGATGCGCACCTACTTTATCACTAAAATTTTCCCTTTTTCACTGAAAGGAGAAGCTAAAACTTGGTTTAGTAATTTACCTCCTGGATCCATTGATAGCCCTGATTGCTTGATTAGTACATTCCTTCATAAATATTTTCCACCTAGTGCTAGACATGCTATTTTGCAGGAACTTTTTGATTTTAAATAGGGAGAAAAAGATATATTGCCTGAATCATGGGCAAGGTTTTGTGCTTTGATTCATGCACAGGCTGGATGTCCATTACCTAAGAATGAGCTTCTTGACATATTTTATAATGGACTAACTGAAGAATCTAGGACATACGTGGATAATTGTTCTGATTGTGTTTTCAGGAATAGGACTCCCAAGGAAGCTGAGGAATTAATGGCTAAAATAATCAAGAATTATGAAGATTGGACTCCTCCTGAACTAGCTATACCTGAGACAATTATACCTGAACCAGATATACCTGCTCCTATACCAACATCAAAGAAGAGGGGAGTTATTGAACTAAATGATGAAGTGATGAAGGAAGCCAAGAAATGTCTTAAGGAGAAGGGAATTAAAGCTGCAGATGTCAAGAATTTACCTCCTATAGAAGAATTATGTAAGCCAATCTCCCACTCATCCACTATTGAGGTACACTCTCTCCAACATTTTGATGAAGGTGATATTCCTTACTCTAAACCTCCTGATTAATGCTTAGAAGAATTTGATGTTTTTATTGTGAAGCAAGATAATTTAAATAAAAGGGTGCAAAATCATTTAATGGAAAACTCTAGAGCTATTGAGTTAAAAGATATTGTGGAAAGAACCTCTAATGATGTTAAAATGCTTGTTAAACATTTTCAAATGGTTCAAACTCAAATTGATCAGCTTATTAAAGTACAAAAAGACTTGCTAGTTAATGGTGCTAAAGAAAAACATGCTTATGAAATTAGAACTAGAAGTGGTGCTGCTACCTAGGATCCTCTATATCCTGAGGGGCATCCTAAAAGAATTAAGCAGGATTCTCAACAAGTTGAAAATAGTGGTACTACTCCTAAGAAAAGAAAAAAGAAACATAAAACTATTGTAGAACCTTCTGAACCTGCTAAAGATCCTAATAGTACATCTGTCTCTGATGCTGAAACTGAAAGTGGTAATGAAGAAAATGATGTTCCTGATGAAGAAATAGTTGAAGAAGAACCTGAAAGGCACACTAAGAATACTAAATACACTAAAGAAAATTTTGTTGCTAAGAAACATGGTAGTGAAAGAGAGCCTTGGGTCCAAAAACCTATGCCTTTCCCTGATAAGAAACACAAGTCAAAGGAAGATGAACACTATAATAAGTTTTGTGAGTGGATGAAACCTTTATTCCTGCAAATTCCTTTGACCGATGCTATTAAATTGCCTCCTTATTCAAAGTACATGAAGGATATTGTTTCGAATAAAAGGAAGATCCCTAATGAAGAAATTTCTACTTTGCTTGCTAATTATTCCTTTAATGGTAAGGTTCCAAAGAAACTTGGAGACCCAGGGATTCCAACCATTCCTTGCTCTATTAAAAATAGTTATGTTAGAACTGCTTTGTGTGATTTGGGAGCAGGAGTTAGTGTTATGCCTTTTTCTCTCTATAAGAGACTTCAACTGGAAAAACTAATACCAATTGATATATCTTTACAAATGGCTGATAAATCTACTACTATTCCTGTTGGTATATGTGAGGATGTACCTGTTCAAGTGGCTCATAATTGCTTTATATTAACTGATTTTGTTGTGCTTGAAATGCCTGAAAATGATAATATGTCTATTATTCTTGGGAGACCTTTTCTTAACACTGTAGGAACTGCTATTAATTGTAATTTAGGAAAGGTGACTTTTAATGTTAATGATAAGGAGCATACTGTCTATTTCCCCAAGAAGATTGATAGGAGTTATGGTTTGAATTCAATTGAATATGTTGAGGGCATTCAAGTTGGAGAAATATATTGTCCCATACCACGAGAAAAATATGAAACTAGTATGACTGGGACCATTGCTATCAAGGTTGAGGTAACATAATCATTAGTGGCATACAAAGTTTTGTTTCATATAAAATTGTTTTGGTAACAAGACCTGATCAACCTTGTTAACAAAGGGATTTTAATGAACAAAACAATGTTTTCACCATGATTATCTCCGCTTACTTCTATTTTATCATTTTAGTTTTTGCTTTCGTTTAGTTTGCTTTTCTATTGTTAGTTGCTTGCATATTAGATTGTCTTAGAACTTCTGGAGTTTTAGCTTTGTTTTGTCATTGCATCATTCAGAAACCTTTTTCTGTCACAAAAGCATTCATCTATACCTTAAAATAGCTCAGAAATAAAGTGTCTCGAAAAATTCCAGAAAATTCATATTAAATTTTTACGTGAAAAAGGGGCAAAGAAGTGCCTGGAGAGTACCAGGGGGCCCACCAGTCAGACACACCACCTGGTGGCGCGGCCAGCCCAGGGGCGCGCCTGGCCATGGTGTTGGCCACCCCTGGCCCTCCACTCACTCTCTCACTTCCCACTGCTCTCTCTCTCCCGAGAAAACACCAGTTCATTGCTCGAAATCGCGTTCTTGCTGTTATTGTCCATGATTTTTCGATCTCCTTGCTCAGCCCATCTTTGCTGCTGAAATTTGGAGCATTTGTTCTCTGGTATGTGACTCCTCCGCTTGTCCAAGTAGATTTGTGTTTAATGATTTATATCTTGATTATTTTGCTGCTATAGGTGACAGGTTATGAGAGCTTGTAAGCTTGTTCAATGCTTAGAGTATTGTTTTGATGCATGTTTAGGCCTCTTACAAGTCCCCATGAGTAGTTCCCTTCATTATGTATTCACTTTGCAATCACTTGTATAAGGGATGTTTAAATTTCAGAATAGAAGATGAATGAACACCACCTCAACCAACATGAACTGAGGGTGTCTGAGATTATGAAGGTTCATCGAGAGGAGGAAGTTTTTCCTTCCATCTATCCATGCCCCGAGTTCATGAGGGCTGCAGGAATTTCCCATGACTTTCATACTTTAGTTGCCAATGTAGGATTGGAGCATTTTGTGGAGGATGAACCTTGTCAATTTGTGAAACTAACTATGTCTATAGTGCAGGACTTTCGATTTAGTTGCTATTTGCCTAACCCCATGGTTCACTACAAAATTTACAATATAGTTGTCGACCTTCCTCTTGATGACTTTTGTGCAGCTATTAAGGTACCTTAGTGGGGATCGTGTGGAAGGATTAAAGAATGTCCTGCACCACTCATGGACTTGTATGCGGAGATTTGCCAAGGGAGCAGTTTCTCAAAGGAGAGTGGGAAAATCCGTAACATTCATCTCCCGTCTATTCGCTACTTTGCTTACTTTATTGCCAAGTGTGTTCTCGCTAGAAAACCGCTAATAAGTTATCCTCTTATGATCTAGCATTCATCTCAGCTGCTTTAAAACGAGATAGGACTTATAATTTGGGTGCATTGATAACTTTCCATCTTGCTGCTAACCGCGAGAAATGTGGAATTTGTGGAGGCCTCATCGCCTCTCGTTTATTAGCTTTGCATGGTGTAGTGCCCCATCAACCTGACCTACAGTGTCCCATAGAGAGGCTTGACGTTAATTCCATGATACAACATAATTTTGTTTCTTCTTGGGCTAATTTGAGTGATTTGTCTTATGAAATAACCTTTCTCAAGGCTGGTTGGAGAAAGAGTAAGTCCGAGCGAGTTGTTCTTTTGCCTGCACCTGTTTAGTTTAACCTTGATACCAGGGTAGGATGGTCACTCACCGAGGAAGAACTCGACGCATACTTGGGAGAGCTCTCGCAACAGGAGCAGGATACTGGAAGGGAGGTTACAAATGATTCGGTCCAGCCCTCGAATGAGGGGGAGTCTTTATATCAGCAGCCCACCTATGATTGGGGAGCTTCTTCTTCTTCTTCCCAAGGGCCTAACCACGATCGTTCTTACAATGACCCGCCTGCTTGGAACCCTTACCCGCGTTGGGGTTGATACCCACTTAGGCCAAAAACCTAAGCTTGGGGGGAGGTACACCGACATCACACTCATATCCATATCATGTTTAGTCGGCACTTTGTATATCCATGCTTCGTTCTCTTTTTAGTTTTTGCTCTTTCTTTACTTTCACTTTCCAAAACAATAAAAGACCAAAAATATTTCCGTTGTTTCTCTTTGTTTGCTTCTTCTTGTTTTTGCCTTGGTTTCCTTTTTCCTTTTTGCTTTGTTCGAACTATTCGAAAACCCCAAAAAGATTTTGCTTTGCTTGTTTTTCCTTTTTTTGTTCTTGCCTTTAAAAATCAAAAACACCAAAAATAGTTGTTGTTGTTCTTTGGTTTTGTGAAGTTTGTTGCAGGGTTCTGTAGTCCTCAGTGGAATTTGGTTTCATGTTATTATTCAAGCTACACAAGTGAAGGGCAATAATGAGGATTAATGACAACTTGAGGTATGGTAAGAGGCTGGTAACGAACTCTATTTGTTTTCATTTTTGTACATATACTCATCATTGTGGGCATGCTTAGTCTTTTCATGTAGGGTGTATGTTATTTATGGATGCTTAGTAGTTCTTGCTTTCTTATGATTAGCTCCAGCTCGCTAATAGTTTGTAGCATGTCAAATGAATGTTTGCTTGCATTGCTCTATTTATAACTTGGTATGACGCTGTGGTATTGATGGCTCGGTGTTGATGTAGAGCTCGTTGGGAATCCCAAGGGGAAGGTATGATGAGCACAGCAGCAAGTTTCCCTCAGTTATGAAACCAAGGTTTAATCGAACCAGTAGGAGCAAGGAAACACCCCAAAGGTGTTACTAGCTGAGCCTTGGCAGGGCGCACTACCGGTGCTAGTAGCAACGTGGAGACCTGCACAACACAACCACATAACTTTGTCCCCAACTTGCGATGAGGTTGTCAATCTCACCGTGTTTTGCTAAAAACAAAGAATTAAACGTATCGAATGGAAAGAAGTAATAGCTTGCAGAAAGTAAACACAAAGCAGTAAACAGTTGGTAGATTGTATGTAAAAGAAAAGGACCGAGATCCATAGTTCACTAGAGGTGGCTCTCAAGATATATAACATGCTGGGTGAACAAATTACAGCGGGGCAATTGACAAACATCGAGAAAGCATACAAGCATATACTAAACATCTTGACTCCTTTGAGATTCGATTGGGAATTACAACATTATACATAGACCACCATCCAACTGCATCTATGACTAATAATCCACCTTCAGGTTATCATCCAAACCCCCTCCAATATTAAGTTGCAAGCAACAGATTATTGCTTTACGAACTGCGTGTAAAGTAAAAAATATGATTATTCTATGAACGAAAGATTGTTGTTTTCTCCCTAGTAGCAACAGCACATCTAGTACCTTAGAGATTTCTGTCACTTCGACAGATTACCAGAGGCATGAACCCACTATCGAGCATAAATACTAACTCTTGGAGTTGCTAGCATCTACTTGGCCAAGATAGCTACTAACAACGGAAAACATGCAAGATCTCAAATAACAAAGACATGATAGAATCAATAATCAATCTAAAATAGCATCTCAATATCCATCGGATCCCCGCAAACACAACATGCAGAATTACAAATAGATGATCTTGATCATGAACGGAGCTCACAAGATATAAACATGAAAGCACAAAGGAGGAGAACCAGCCATCTAGCTACTACATGGATCCGTAGTCCAAGGATGAACTACTCACGCATCACACCAGAGGCTTGCATGGTGATGAAGAAGGCCTCCAGGGTGAATTCCCCTCTCCAGCAGGGTGCCGGGGAGAGTTTCAGATCCCTCCCGATCTAGGGATGGAGATGACGGCGGCTACAAACTCTTTCGTGGATTTTTGATCGGGTACTTAGGGTTTTCGTCCCGAGGGCATCTTATAGGCAGAAGGAGATGCCGAGGGGGTGCTGGGGTCGGCCAGACCACCCCCTGGCGCGGGCCAGGCCTAGCCGCACAGCCAGGTGGTGTGGCCGGCCTCCAGCCCTTCTCCGTCTCGTATTCTGGCATCTGATGACTTCTGGAAAAATAGGCACTTTGGCTTTTGTCCCGTCCAATTCCGATAATATTCATTTTCTGACTTTCCTGGAACCAAAAACAGGCAGCTGGCACTGTGGCTCTTGTTAATAGGTTAGTCCAAGAAATCATATGAAAAGTACTCCAAAGTGTGGACAAAACACAAGAAAGTGGATAAAACCAAGCATGGAACATCAAAAATTATAGATACATTTGCAATGTATCAGGTATCCTCCTCTGAATGTTTCACTTGAATTGACTTGGCACATGCTCATGCATGCATATGACTGAAACAATAATCAGTTAAGCCTCGATGAATTATTTTTCCTCAGGGGTCTCGAATCACTTTCATGCCATGATTAGTCATGTTTTGTTGCAAGCATGATTATGAAAGTTATTGCTCTCTCGTTTTTCGCTCCCTCACTATTGCTAGCCTTGACTTGCACTGAGTATAATCTTTACTCGTGTTTCCAACTCCCTAAAACCAATATTGCCAAAAGTGTCCACCATACCTACCTATTAGCATCATTTGCTATTCCGTGCATATTTAGTATGCCTTGTTTTCTTCCGAATAAAATGTTTGCTTGTTATGAGAAAGTTAGTTAGTAAAGCTCTCACGAACTTGATGGCACACTTTACTTTCTTGCACTTAATAATCTTGAATCATTGCGTCCATCTTTGTTGTGTATATGCTTGCGCTTTATAAGTTGAGTTAGCAGAACCATGTATCATGGGGAACGCTTTCAACATTGCACTGGTACTTTGTACCTCGTTGATATCATGATTCTTTTGCTTATGGATCCCGATGGTGTGAAATAAAAGGGGAACTTGTAAGATCATGGAGTTTGTATATGTGTTAGAGAAACGCCTCGACCGCTAGCCTAAGCCATGCCTAATCATGGTGGAAACTTGCAGCATAACCATAATGAGCATTCTATGAAGCATCCTCAATAAAAACCTATGCAAATAGCAAATAAAAAGATCACTGAGATGCTCATTGTCTGCTTGCCTTGTCATTTTGATTATGGGATAGCTCCTGTATCATGTGCAAGGGGTACACCGTTGGCGGTTCTCTATGATACATATGTACTTACAATGACAAGAGCTTACTTGTGACTGAAGATGAGTAGCATGAGGTTCGGTACTCGTAAGTAAGGGGCATGAGATTTTAACTTATAACTTGTCAAGCATATCCTCTTAGTTGTGTCACTTTAACCTTAACCATTTAAAGATGCTTATGATAGGGGCAATGAGATCTCAAAGCTAATGAGTACCATACTTTTAGCATCTGGAAGCCTTTCAAACTTTTCAAAACCTTTTCATTCCCTTGTTGAGTCACCACCTATTCTATGAGCACTTTCTTGAGAGCGTAGTTTTCATTCTTAGTGTAATGTGTTTGTCTCAAAACTTGATTAATTGTGTTATGACTTTGATGCTTGTATCTTTGATATCTTTACTTCTAGTCTTCACTTGAACTTCAGAGGTGGCTATGCATTTATGTTTGCTCTACAATCAAAGGCAAGCGAGATACCACTCTATCATACATTGTTATGAGCATTGCAATGTTGCTTACGTTTATGTTTCATGCTACTTATTATTTTTGAGTTGGAATCTCTTCATAGATTGCAATAACTATTAAGTAAACTTAGTTGCATACTCTTTATTATGAATTGCCTGAGTAGTTGACCATATGCTGAGAATATATACATCTTATGAAGCAAATGTGTTCGTGAAAGTTTCTTTTATAGCACTCAGTTTTCAACTGAATTGCTTGAGGACAAGCAATAGGCTAAGCTTGGGGGGAGTTGATACGTCCAAAACGTATCTACTTTCCCGAACACTTTTGCTATTTTTTTCCTCTAAACTTGTGTGATTTGGATACAACTAACATGGATTGACGCTATTTTCAGCAGAATTACCTTGGTGTCTAGTTTTTGTGCAGAAAATCAACTATCAGGAAAAATCCCAGAAAATATGCCAAAAATCCTATTTCACCAGAAGACTCACGGAGCCAGAAGACGAGACGGAGTAGGGCCACGAGGGCCCCACACCACCTGGTCGCGCGGGCTAGGCCAGGCCGCGCCTGGGGGTGGTGTGGCCACCCCGGCCACCCCCTCGGCCTCCCTCTTCGCCTATAAGTTGCCTCTTGACCTAAAAACCAAGGGGGGCTTGACGTTTTTCCAGAAAGAGTTCCGCTACGCCGCCACCATCATATTCCGCGATTCGGAACCACAAACTCCGTTCTGGCACCCTGCCGGGATGGGCAATTGGAGGAGATCATCTCCATCATCATCACCATCGCTTCTCCATCGACCATCCATGTTTCCCCCATCTATGAGTGAGTAATCCCCCGCTGTAGGCTATGGGGATGGTAGGGATTGCATGAGATCGTTCATGTAATGGCATCAGATTGTTAGGGCATGGTGTCTAGTATCTATTATTAGTGCTTTTTGACTTTGTTGCAACTTTTTATGCTTAATGCTTCTCACTAGGGCCCGAGTGCCATGATTTCAGATCTGAACATGCTATTGATTCATTATGATATTATTGTTTATGGTCTTACCTACAAGTTGTATACACATGTTGTTGTCCGGAACCAAAGGCCCCGAAGTGACAGCAATCGAGATAACCGGAGGGAATGGATTTGATGTGAGGATCACATGTGTTCACGGAGTGTTAATGCTTTGCTCCGGTGCTCTATTAAAAGGAGCACCTTAATTGCCAGTAGTTCCCTTGAGGCCCCGCTGCAAACGGGCTGGCAGGACAAAAGATGTTGTGCAAGTTCTCATTGCGAGCACGTATGACTATATATGGAACACAGATGCTTTATCTTATTTATCTGCAAATGCCCTACGTCTTGATTGCCATATGAATTGTCTTGTTCATGCAACACCCGTCCATCCATCCCTATGCCTACCACGCTTTAATCCTACTGTTTACTGCAATTGTTACTACTATCTTTACCCTTACTACAGCTGTTACTTTACTATTGCTACTATAAAACTGTTGCTACTGATAAACTGATGTGAGCAAGATTGTTTCCAGGTGCAGCTGAATTGACAACTCAGTTGTTAAGGATTATAAATATTCTTTGGCTCCCCTTGTGTCGAATCAATAAAGTGGGTTTCACTTCCCTCGAAAATACTGCGATACACCCCCTATACTTGTGGGTCATCAAGGTGGCCCAGGAGGCGGCCAAGATCGCCGTTCGCGAGCTTCACCATGCCGCCGCCATGCGCAGTGTAGTGGAAGCAGCGGAGCACGCTGTCGACGCGGCGTCGGAGGAGCTACGTGTGGCTACGGCCGCCGAGGTGGCGACCGCGTGGGCTCTCGTCGACAAGGACGAGACGGAGGTGGAGGACGACGACGAGGAGGGGGATCAGGTGGTTGCGGAGGAGGGAGAGGAGGAGTGGGCGATCGTCGTCCCCCTACAGATCGCGCCAGCCCTAGGCTTCGGCCCCAACGGAGCTCCAGAGATGGTGCCACCTTGGCAGCGAGGACGGCGACGACGACGGAGCTGGAGGACCAGGAGGCGAGGAACCACTGGGCGGCCGAGATGGAGAAGGCCCTGGCCAACCGAGCGGTGGCGGAGCGCGTGTAGGTGGCCAGCAAGAAGGTCTAGGGCGGCGATTGATGGGGCCAACGACAACAGCAACGGTGGCCATAACTACGATGGTGGCCGCAGCAACTGCGGCTAGGGCAACAACGGCGAGTAGCCGTAGGGACGGTCTCCTCTAGCAGCAGCAGCAGTCTCCCTTTTTTATTTTCGAATGTGCCTTTTTGTAATGGGCAGGACCAAATGTAATGAAAACTAGTTTAATTGCTAATGCTTCACTTCCATATGGGCCCCGAGCGGCCGACGGGCGGACACATGCCCGGGCTCTGCGCTGTCCGGGCCGACCTAGTGGTCACGCAAATTAGATGCACGGATGGGTCGAGCCGGGCGCCTCGGGGCGGATGAGTCATGCCGCTGCGATGCTGTGCATGTCGCGCGCCTCCGTGCGGACGAGTTCGGACATGCCTGGGCTGGTTGGGTCGACCTGGTAGAGATGCCCTAATCTCGGGGATGTCGCGAGCACCAACTTTTCCCCAAACATGGGCGGGAGAAATTTTGTCACCGCCCACTAAAACCCCGCGCTATATATCACCAATTGTCTCACAACCAGTTATTGAGCCACCATTTCTCCCCTCTTCGAGCTCCCAAGCCTGTCAAGGTCTTCACTGGCGAGCGGGTAAGCAGCAACAATGATGTGTGTGGCTGTAGGACAGCTCCAACATGCGTTCTTCTCCGGGCTCTTCGCCAAGAATGTGCTTCATTCCTCTGATGCCGGTGAGTTTTCTCTAACGCCAACCATGGTTGGTCCGATTTGTTAGCACATGGTAGATCTGAGTGTAGTTTGTGGTAGATCCATGGAAATACGCCTAATGAATTGTATGATGTAGTCCTAGATCGATGATTTTGTGGCCTTATTGCATGATGTAGTCATAGATCGATGATTTTGTGGCCTTATTGCATGATAGTATTCATGTCTACATCCTCATATGCATGTTGGTGATACATGTAGGACATGGCCCCTCACGAGTTCAGCCAGGCCCTCATGGATTCTCAGGAGACCCAACCCTAGCTCCTGGTTTTGAGGCTCACCTATACAAAACACTCTGAGATCTTGTCTGCGCCTCCCATGCATGCATACATGGTGGAGCAGATTGTAGAGCAAGCTGCCACCATCCCGGCCAAAAAGAAGACCGTCAAGTATGGCAAAGCCCATTCACAAGCCACGATAAGGTGGTGAAGGGCAGCATGAAGTGGGAACCGTTCCTCTCCATGTTCATGATGAACAAGATGTGTGAGATCATCAAGAGTGGCGTGAGGACGAAGAAGGAGTTCAAAGAGGTGCACCTGAATACTTGTGCCCACAAGGTGTTTGAGTTTTGTAGCATCGAGGTGTCCTAATAGCAGATGTATGATACATTGCAAATGTATCTACAACTTTTGATGCTCCATGCTTGGTTTTATCTACTTTCTTGTGTTTTGTCCACACTTTGGAGTACTTTTCATATGATTTCTTGGACTAACCTATTAACAAGAGCCACAGTGCCAGCTGCCTGTTTTCTGCTGTTTTCGGTTCCAGGAAAGTCAGAAAATGAATATTCTCAGAATTGGACGGGACAAAAGCCAAAGTGCCTATTTTTCCGGAAGACATCTGGAGCCAGAATACGAGACGAAGAAGGGTTGGGGGCCGGCCACACCACCGGGCCGCACGGCCAGGCCTGGTCCGCGCCAGGGGGTGGTCTGGCCGACCCCAGCACCCCCTCGGCCTCTCTTTCCGCCTATATATTACCCTCGGGACCAAAACCCTAAGTACCCGATCAAAAATCCACGAAAGAGTTTGTAGCCGCCGTCGTCTACATCCCTAGATCGGGAGGGCTCTGAAGCTCTTCCCGACACCCTGCCGGAGAGGGGAATTCACCTTGGAGGCCTTCTTCATCATCATGCAAACCTCTAGTGTGATGCGTGAGTAGTTCATCTCTGGACTATGGGTCCATGTAGTAGCTAGATGGCTGGTTCTCCTTCTTTGTGCTTTCATGTCTAGATCTTGTGAGCTCCGTTCATGATCAAGATCATCTATTTGTAATTCTGCATGTTGTGTTTGCGGGGATCCGATGGATATTGAGATGCTATTTCAGATTGATTATTGATTCTATCATGTCTTTGTTATTTGTGATCTTGCATGCATTCCGTTGTTAGTAGCTACCTTGGCCAAGTAGATGCTAGCAACTCCAAGAGTTAGTATTTATGCTCGATAGTGGGTTCATGCCTCTGGTAATCTAGGGAAGTGACAGAAATCTCTAAGGTACTAGATGTGTTGTTTCTACTAGGGAGAAAACAACAATCCTTTCTTCATAGAACAATCGTATTGTTTACATTACACGCAATTCGTAAAGCAATAATTTGTTGCTTGCAACTTAATACTGGAGCGGGTTCGGATCATAACCTAAAGGTGGATTATTAGTCATAGATGCAGTTGGATGGCGGTCTATGTACAATGTTGTAATGCCCAATCAAGTTCCAAAGGAGTCAATATGATTAGTATATGAATGTATTGCTTTCTCGATGTCTGTCAATTACCCCGCTCTAATTTGTTCACCCAGCATGTTATCTATCTTAAGGAGAGCCACCTCTAGTGAACTATGGACCCTGGTCCTTTCTTTTACATACAATCTACAAACTATTTACTGCTTTGTGTTTACTTTCTACAAACTATTACTTCCTTCCATTCGATACGTTTAATCCTTTGTTTTCAGCAAAACCGGTGAGATTGACAACATCATCGCAAGTTGGGGGCAAAGTTCTGTGGTTGTGTTGTCCAGGTCTCCATGTTGCTACTAGCACTGGTAGTGCGCCCTGCCAAGGCTCAGCTAGCAACACCTTTGGGGTGTTTCCTTGCTCCTACTGGTTCGATTATGGTTTCATAACTGAGGGAAACTTACTGCTGTGCTCATCATACCTTCCTCTTGGGGTTCCCCAACGAGCTCCACATCAACACCGAGCCATCAAGTATTTTTCTGGCGCCGTTGCCGGGGAGTCAAGGACATCTTCACAAGGGGAGTCCCCCATAACCAATCTCTTTACTTTGTTATTTTTGTTTTGCTTAGTTTCATTTTGCTTTGTTTGCTTGTTTCTTTAACAAAAACACACAAAAAATAGTTTTACAAGTTTGCTTTCTTTATTAAAAAACACAAAAAAATTAGTTCCTATCTTAAGTTGTCATTATGTCTAGCCTTGCTCCAATCACTATGTCACCCGAGGAAATGATTTTCACTTTTAGACAAGGAATTGAGGAGAGCTTCAAGGAAGCTTGGTCTAGAATCTCTGATCTACATGAAAAAACTGAGCCTAAAATGACTCAAAGGTTGTTCCTTAGCAGTTTTTACCTTGGAATTGCTCTTTGCTATAGATATGCTTTAGATGCTGTTGTGGGAGGAGATTTCCTCCAATGTAATTAGGATGATGCTGTTAATGCTATAAAGAAATTGATCCTTACTTACAACCTGCCTAGCCAAACTGATATTTCTTTCGCAAGCATATTTGCTAGATTAAACACTCTTGACACCAGCACTGCTAGATTGAAAGATTGCTATAATACGCTTAGGGAGCATCATAATTATGTTCCAATAAATTCTGAACCATCAAAGTGGCTCCCCACAGTAAAGATTGATATAAATACTTAAACTTTTCAAGCTCGCTGTGATATCATGTCTGAGTTTTGTCTTATGCCCAAAGATATTTATGAATCCTTGAATCTTTGGGGGCTTACTGAAGGAGGAAAAAAATATCTCTTGCTAATAATACTACCATATTACCTATTGGAATATCTGAAGGAGTGTTTACAAAGATCCTTGGGAAAATGATTTCTACTGATTATCTTGGTATTGAATGTGCAAAAAAGGACAAATTACACTTGGAAGGTCCCTATTAGTACTCCTTGGAGCAATAATAGATGTGGGAAAGGGGACCATGCACCTTTCTTCTCCACCAAACAATCATATTTTCCCAAGGTTAAGAATAAAAGTAAGAGAGGTAAGGGCAAGAAATTTGGTTTTAATGCTTCTTCATTTGAGAACACTTGATTCTTCGTGCTTCTTATGCCTAACTTAAAGGCGTTAAAGAAAAGTACTTATTGGGAGATAACCCAAAAGTTTTATATGAGTCTTGGAAGTTATTACTTCAGTAATAACCGCTCCTTATCCTTTTTATTTGCTTTTTGTGCCAAGAGTAACCTCTAATGAGAGAGAAGTAATGATTGGGAAAGTTGGTGTCCCGAAACAGATTCCTGTGCTTCACCGTAAAAATTCATGTAAAATCTCTGAACGTCCTTTTGTGGCGTGAATTTTTGTGCTTCTGCCCCAGGTTGTTATCTAACTTTAGTTAGTTCAATACTTTTTTATTTGAGCAACAAAAGGTCTTCGAAAAAATTCGTCTTTACCTGCTGGTCTGTTTTGACAGATTTCTGCCATTTTCTGCATTTGCTTCTTGTTGGTTCCTTTTTGAGTTCTTTTGGGGAATTGAGATTTTTGAGGGAAGTGCTACAGTAGCTAGTGTTCTAATGGAAGTTTATTTGATGTTATAACTGAACCTTAAGACTTATTATCTTGAGTGCGCTAATGTTGCTAATAAAGATTGTGTGAAGTTTTGTATGAAGGAAAAATTTCAAGTGTATGGAAAGAATGAGTAATGAGATGAAGGATGGACTAAAGCTCAAGCTTGGGGATGCCACACATGTCACCCCAAGAAATATCCAAATAGTACAAGCGTCAAATCTTGGGGATGCCCAAGGCATCCCCCTCTTCATCAATAAAAATCCCAGATTTCTTCCAAACGCTTCATTTTTATTGTTTCATGCACAGTTGTGTTGTTCTTGGAGCGTCTTCTTTTTTGTTTTTCGTTTTGGTTTTTTGTTTGCTTGGTTTGCTTAGTTTGCTGAATAAATTCGTTGGACCCCCTCTTTCATACATTGGTTTTCAAATAGTTTGGTTTGGTTTGGAAAAGAGTAGGAAAGCTCATGCTTAAGTGGTAAAAAGAGCTTGTTTTTGACGGTGGCCTATGCTTTGTCATGCCATGCTTGATATTGTTTTGGCTTTATGCTTAGTATTATTTGCTGTAGCATGACTTGTTATAAACAATTGAGATTGCTTAATGTGCCTTGGATGAATCATGTGTTGTTTTAGCATATTAAAGCATAGTATTGTGGTATTCTCCTTTGATGCTTTATTTGGGTCGACTTGGCACATGCTCACACCATGTTATGATTATCCAAAGTCACCATAAGCCTTTATGATCCTTTAGTTTTCAACTTGTAGTATCACTTTATGCTTTGATCAATGATGTTTTGTTGCTCTGCATGATTATGGCCATTATTACTCTCTTAGTTTGTCGCTCCCAGTCTTTTGCTAGCCTCCACAACCAAGTACGAGTACTACTCATGCATACAACTCCCTAAACCAAGTTATTCCAAAGAGTCCACCATACCTACCTACTAGCTTATGCTATTCCACGTATATTCATGTTTTTGTTTACCTTCCAAATTAAACTTGTTATTAGAAAACTAGTGATTAAAGCTCTCACGAACTTGATGGCACACTTTACTTTTTTGCATCTAATAAACTTGAACCATTGGGTCCTTCTTTGTTGCGTATATGCTTGCGCTTTATAAGTTGAAATTAGCAGAACCATGTATCATGGGGAACGCTTTCAACATTACACTTGTACTTTGTACCCCGTTGATATCATGTTCTTTTGCTTATGGATCCCGGCGGTGTGAAATAAAAGTGGAACTTGTAAGATCATGGAGTTTGTATGTGTTTTAGAGAAACGCCTGGGCCACTAGCCTAATCCATGCCTAATCATGGTGGAAACTTGCAGCATCACCATAATGAGCACTCTATGAAGCATCCTCAATAAAAACCTATGCAAATAGCAAATAAAAAGATCGCTGATATGCTCATTGTCTGCTTGCCTTGTCATTTTGATTATGGGATAGCTCCTGTATCATGTACAAGGGGTACCCCGTTGGTGGTTCTTTATGATACATATGTACTTACAATGACAAGATCTTACTTGTGACTAAAGTTGAGTAGCATGAGGATCAGTCTTCGTAAGTAAGGGGCATGAGATTTCGGTTTATAACTTGTCAAGCATATCCTCTTAGTTGTGTCACTTTAACCTTAATCACCTTCAAGATGCTTATGATAGGGGCAATGAGAGCTAAAAGCTATAAGTACCATAATTTTTGGAAGCTCTTTATGAGACTTGAATCCCTACTTCCTTCTATAAAGGCCTTTCTTCCACCATTATATTTAGTCTCCACCTTCTATCTTTATGCACTTACTTTGAGAGCATAGTGGCCATTCTTAGTTCTATGTGCATTGTCCCAAGACTTTTTGATTGATGCATAACTCGATATTGCTTGTTTTAAACTATTTGTATCTAGTCACTCTTATTAACTTTGAAGGTGTCCTATGCATTTATATTTGCTACTCTATGAGGGACAAGGTGAATACTATTATGCTATGTTTTCTTTATGTGAAACAAACAAACGTCTTGCAAAGCATTGTTATTCATGAATCTTTTGTTTGTGCCTTTTCATGTTGCATCATAGTTTCTTTGTCTTATTGCTAGAACCTTGTCTTTCATGTTATGATTGAAGTACTATGATCCCAGCTTTGAATGTTTTACAAATACTTTGATCAAGTTTATGATGGTGCATGTCACCTCAAAAATTATTCTTTCTTTATATCACTTACCTACTCGAGGACGAGCAAGAGTTAAGCTTGGGGATGTTGATACATTGCAAATGTATCTACAACTTTTGATGCTCCATGCTTGGTTTTATCTACTTTCTTGTGTTTTGTCCATACTTTGGAGTACTTTTCATATAATTTCTTGGACTAACCTATTAACAAGAGCCACAGTGCCAGCTCCATGTTTTCTGCTGTTTTTGGTTCCAGGAAAGTCAGAAAATGAATATTCTCGGAATTGGATGGGACAAAAGCCAAAGTGCCTATTTTTCCGGAAGACATTTGGAGCTAGAATACGAGACGAAGAAGAGCTGGGGGCGGCCACACAACCTGGCCGCGCGGCCAGGCCTGGCCCGTGCCAGGGGGTGGTCTGGCCGACCCCAACACCCCCTCGGCCTCTCTTTCCGCCTATATATTGCCCTCGGGACCAAAATCCTAAGTACCCGATCAAAAATCCACGAAAGAGTCTGTAGTCGTCGTCATCTCCATCCCTAGATCGGGAGGGGTCTGAAGCTCTTCCCGGCACCCTGCCGGAGAGGGGAATTCACTCTGGAGGCCTTCTTCATCATCATGCAAGCCTCCGGTGTGATTGCCTCGCTGTAATTTGTTCACCCAGCATGTTATCTATCTCAAGGAGAGCCACCTCTAGTGAACTATGGACCCCGGTCCTTTCTTTTGCATACAATCTACAAACTGTTTACTGCTTTGTGTTTACTTTCTGCAAACTATTACTTCCTTCCATTCGATACGTTTAATCCTTTGGTTTCAGCAAAACCAGTGAGATTGACAACCTCATCGCAAGTTGGGGGCAAAGTTCTGTGGTTGTGTTGTGCAGGTCTCCACGTTGCTACTAGCACCGGTAGTGCGCCCTGCCAAGGCTCAGCTAGCAACACCTTTGGGGTGTTTCCTTCCTCCTACTGGTTCGATTAAACCTTGGTTTCATAACTGAGGGAAACTTGCGGATGTGCTCATCATACCTTCCTCTTGGGGTTCCCCAATAATCTCCACATCAACACCGAGCCATCAATGTACAACCACCTACGTAAGTGGAGATCTAGGTGGATCCATGTGTCCAAGCTCAGAGATATTAGCGGAGCTACCTGGGATGAGGAGAATTGCACAATTATCTGGAAGACGCCCACTACAGAGGACACATCTCGGTAGCAACTAATTTTAGTTATCGTACTAACCTTCTATTTGTTCGAACTTGCACTAACCTCCTTGCAATTCCCTGTCTCAGGATCACTCTAAGGATGTCGAGTATCTGAACAAGCCAATTGCCAATGATAGGTAGATGGAGACCATCTTCTCGTTCATCCTTGCCACTGGCAAGTTTGCCATGGGCTCTAGTGAGCCTCTCAGCACACCGAGCCCTAAGTATGTGCCGACTCTGGAGTCTGAGATAGTGGTGATTGGTGACAAGGGAAATAACAAAGGCGTCATTGGTTTAGCCGCTCTAGGTGGCGGTTCTGGAGGCAACACAATCGCCTTCATTTGTGGTGGCTTTGAGCCTTCCAAGAAGAGGAAGAGGCCACTGCTGGGAGAGTAGGACGTCGTCACCATCATGTGCATGACCGAGGTCGTGAAAGATGTGGTGACCACCATCACCACTGCTTCCCCTCCCGATATGCACCCAGATCTCTATGACATCGTCATGATGGCCTCCGGCTTTAGCACTGAGGCTCTGATGGTGGCGTTGAGCCACCACTTCAACAATAGGCCTAGGGCATTGGCTTTGTTTAGATGGAGGAGGACCACAGGGAGCTCTGGCTCAGGACCTTCCTGACCAAGCACTACTACGTGTAGTGCTTGCTCCCTGATCATGGAGATGGTGGCGGTGGTGCATGCATGATGAAGAAGAAGTTGTTGGTTGTATATTTTGAAGTAGCCATGTATATAATAACCCCTCATGTTATGGAGAACATGCGGTGGTAGGAGTACACCCCTTTTGATATGGTGGTAGGATGACGCCCTAGAAGTTGGTGGCGATAGGTAGGAGCACACTAGCTTGTAGATGAATTGCTGATACTTTTTCCCATATGATCATGCATGCTTAAGTTGCTTATCTTGATTACCTTTGTGTCTGCGAATTTGATCTGCGTGCTTTCAGTTCTGATCGTTATGTTGCATATGTTATGTCTCATAGAAATACAACTGGTATGTGGTGTACTACGACAAGAAGCCAGGAATCTACAAGACATGGGAGGAGTGCAGCCAACAAGTGATGGTTACCAGCACAACCTCCATAAGGGGTTTAAGACTCTACAACAGGCACACATAGCCTACTTTGAGTTCCTAACAAAGCGTCTACAAGAGACACAATCTCCACAAGTTATGAACGTGAAAGTTGCTCCACAACATGCAACTCATCACGTTCATCCACAACAACAACTTCCACCTATATGAGGTGAAAGTATAATCAAAGACATCATCATTTTTAGCCTTACCATGTGGATTATGTACTACCAGTTGTTCTGATTCGTGTGACCGATGTTGTAAGACTTTGAATCCCTAAACCCTCATGACTAGTTGCTTTAGCTCTGAAACCCTTGTTGCTAGTAAGCTCACAATTTTCCATACGAGGTAACCATGCATATCAGGCCAGATGCGGGCTCCCAAAACATGCACCTTTGCATCAGCCAAGCTCATTCTGGGAAACCAAACAAAGTGGCCATATGGGCTCCCCTAGTGGGGAAACAAAATACATGCTACCAAATAAAATGTCGATCATTGCGATTGGCGTGGATCTCAAAGAGGCCGAAATAGGAAAAGGCTATAACAGTAATGGGCCTCACGTGCAAAATGCCAAAAGGGACACCACGAACGGGCTCCATGAATAGTAAAAGGACGGAATAGTAAAAGACTAGAATCATAGTAGGCCGCAAAGCGGTAAAAAGCCTAACAACCTTACGGGCCTGAACGGTGAAAGGCTTGAACAGTAATAGGCCCGAATTGTAAACGATAAGAATGATAGAAGGCTAGAGAGGTAGTGTATCTTCTCACAAAATGGGTCGTTAGTGGGCGGCCTGCGACGGGCATGCTTGAATAGTAAAAGACCAGAACAGTAGCAGACCTTCTCGCAGATGGGCCATTAGTCGTCTACCTATGACGGGCTTTAGGAACAGTGATGGGCCTGACGCGGGGCTAAACAGTACCGGACCGACGTGGCGCAGGCCACTAATGGGCCACATAGTGTTGGACTAAGCTGGGCCTTACGTAGGTTGAAACAGTAACGGACCGGAAAGTTGACAGGACGCAGCTGGGCTTCAAAGTGATGAGCCCTTTTCATTCAGTGCATGCCTCTAGCAGGCCGAAACAGTAATAGGCCATCATCTTATTGGGCTTCTCTAATGAGCCGGCCAGCTTAATAATTAGCAGACCTTGACTGGGTCTGGCTTCTACCATGGTTTTTGGGAGTGTTAACTGTGGTAACCAGCCGTTAACAATGCTTGCCATGTGGAGGTTCGCATGACATCAACAGTCAACGGGGCTAGCGAAACCGATCTACCACGGCATGAAATTCCATGTTGGAGGGTGCACTCCACCACAATCGCGAAAAAATCATGGTTGATTCTTTGGTGTCGGGGTTTTTACAATGGGTA
Organism: Avena sativa; assembly: GCA_916181665.1. NCBI lineage: Eukaryota > Viridiplantae > Streptophyta > Magnoliopsida > Poales > Poaceae > Avena > Avena sativa. The sequence goes on from OV702289.1 coordinate 696,324,462, forward strand.
CCCGTCCGTCGCAGAAGACTTTTTGGCCATGAAAAACGGGCCCTCAACCATGAAAACCGTCTGTTGTAAATGCCAACTTTTCTTGTAGTGTATGCATCCAGATCAGGATTTTCCTATCCACGTACCTTAGGCCCACTCAGTGAGATTACATCCACAAGTTTGCAAACTTTTGACTAGGTGACGGTTATGTAATATCACATGAACGAGTAAATATGTTTGTGGTAACAAGATCAAACTAGGTATTGTTGGAGATATGCCCAAGAGGCAATAATAAAAATGGTTATTATTATATCTTTGTGTTTATGATGAATGTTTACATCCCATGCTATAATTGTATTATAAGGAAACACTAATACATGTGTGTTTTGTAAACGTAAAAGAGTCCCTAGTAAGCCTCTTGTTGAACTAGCTTGTTGATTAATAGATGATCATGGTTTCCTGATCATGGACATTGGATGTCATTGATAACAAGGTTATATCATTAGGAGAATGATGTGATGGACACACACCCATTGTAAGTATAGCATAAGATCAAGTCATTAAGTTCGTATTGCTATAAGCTTTCAAATGCATAGTAACCTAGTCCTTCGACCATGAGGTTATGTTAATCACCATCACCGGATGGCTACTTTGATGACATCAAACACCGCTTCGTAACTGGGTGGTTATAAAGGTGTCATTGGGTATTCTGAAAGTATGTGTTGAAGCGCATGGACCAAGATTGGGATTTGTCCATCCATATGACGGATAGAAATGCTCTGGGCCCTCTCGGTGGAATGTCATCTAGTTAGCTTGCAAGCATGTGATTAGGTCACAAGGGATGACATAACATGGAACGAGTAAAGAGTACTTATCAGTAACGAGGTAGAACTAGGTATGGAGATACCAACGATCAAACCTCGGAAAAGTAGAGTATCGCGTGACAAAGGGAATTGGTTTCGTATGTTAATGGTTCTATTGATCATGAAGTCATCGTTGAGTATGTGGGAGCCATTATGGATCTCCAGATCCCGCTGATGGTTATTGATCGGAGAGGTGTCTCCATCATGTCTGCATATTCACGAACCGTAGGGTGACACACTTAAGGTTTGATGCTGTTTAGTTAGATATGGAATGTGCGTTGGAGACCGAATGTTGTTCGGAGTCTCGGATTGGATCTGGGACATCACGAGGAGATCCGGATTTGTTCGGAGAATAAGATTCATATAATCGAGATCATTTTCTAGGTTTGGAAATGTTCTGGAGTGTTTATATGGGGATTCTAGAAGGTTTTGGAGTGTTTCGGAAAGTTCTAGAATGTTCCGTGGACTTTACTTGAAAACCAAGAAAGGAAAGGGGAAGACTTGGGGGGGAAGGAAACTCCCTCCCCCCTGTCCCTTGTGCGCCGGCCCTAGGAGGTGGGCCTAGGGGTGGGAACCCTAGGCCGCACCCCTCCCTCTATATATAGAGGGGTGGAGGAGCCACCCACCCTTGCCCCTCCATTCTTGCCCTAGCCGCCTCTCTCCTCCTCCTTCGCTCTGCTCAGGCTTAGGCGAAGCCCTGCAGAATTCTCTACTCCACCACCACCACCACGACGTCGTGCTGCTGGGATTCTGTGCAGAGATCTACTACCTCCGCTGCTCGCTGGAACGAGGAGAGGAAGGTCTGCATCGACTCCACACGTGTGACCGACTGCAGAAGTGTTGCCGGAACGCGACGCCGGAAGGATCGTCTACTCGGTCTTGAGATCGGCAAGTGATCGTCTACATCAACCACGAGATCCGATCTTGCACAAGGCTTTCGGATCTACAAGGGTTAGTACAGATCTATCTCGTTGCACATGTCTAATAGATTAGATCTTGGCTTTTATCTAGATTAGATCTGGGTTTTGTTCGTTCTTATAGTAGAAATTTTTTGTTTTCCATGCTACGAACCCATCAGTGGTATTAGAGCCGTGTCTATGCGTAGATCTGTTGCACTAGTAGAACACAATGGTTTTGTGGGCGTTGGTGCTCGTGTCGTCTTTTGCTTTATGTACTTTGCATCTTGCGATATGGTGGGATGAAGCGGCTCGGGCTAACCTTACATGTCATCGCACATGAGACTTGCTCCACGCTTGATGTGTAACCTTCTTTGCACAAGTGGCTTTGCGGGTGTCTGTCTCTCCCACCATAGTATAGATCCAATTTACACTTTGCACTTGATAGCACTTGTATCAACGTTGTGGTTTCAGTTTCGTAGGTAAGATCCGTTCTTATTCGAAAGCCCCAAACCACGTAAAACATGCAAAGAAAATTAGAGGCGTCTAACTTGTTTTTGGAGGGGTTTGGTGATGTGATATGGCCATCATGTGATTGTGATTATATTTGATGTATGCAATGATCCTTATTGTAATATGGCAACCGGCAGGATCCTAATGGTTGTCTTTGATTCTGTTAAGACCTGCGTGTCTATTCATCTTGTAATAGCTTTATTCCAAGTAGCTGTAATAGTTGCTAGTGATGATGGACAACCATGAAGCGGCGCCACATGACCTTGACGCAATGCTGGTGATGATGGAGATCATGTCCGTGCTTTGGAGATGGAGATCAAAGGCATAAGAAGAAAGGGCCATATCATATCACACTAATTATGAATTGCGTGTGATGTTAATCCTTTATGCATCTTGTATTGCTTAGATCATGACGGTAGCATTATAAGATGATCCCTCTCACTAAATATCAAGTAATAAAGTGTTCATCCTTAGTTGGCACCGTTGCTAAGACTCGTCGTTTCGAAGCATCTCGTGATGATCGGATGTGATAGATTCTACGTGTGCATACAACGGGTGCAAGCCAGATTTGCACATGCAGAGACTAAGGTTAATCTTGACGAGCTTAGCATGTACAGACATGGTCTCGGAACACGGAATACCAAAAGGTAGAGCATGAGTCATATAAATGATATGATGAACATGAAGATTGTTCGCCGATGAAACTACATCTTCTCTCATGAAGATCGGACTTGGTGTAGTGGACTTGGTTCGTGTAATCACTAAGACAATATGAGGGATGTTGTTTTGAGTGGGAGTTCACCTAGTTAATTTAAGAATTAAGATTGAACTCAATTTATCATAAACTTAGTCTAAACTACTTGCAAATTTGTTGTATATTATGGCGAACTTCTCCATCAATTTCAATGCGTTCCTAGAGAAAGAAAAGCTTAAGAATAATGGAAGCAACTTCACGGACTGGTTCCATGGACTGAAGATTGTCCTCAGGACTGGTCAGTTGACCTATGTGCTCGAAGCACCGCTAGGTGACCCACCTGCAGAAGATGCCACCGATGACGTAAAGAATGTTTACGCCACTCGGAAAAATCACTACTCCACAGTTCAGTGTGCCATCCTGTACGGTTTAGAAATGGAGCTTCAGAAGCGCTTTGAGCACGACGATCCGTTTGAGATCATTAAGGATCTCAGGCTAATTTTTGAGACTCACGCGGCCGTGGAGAGCTATGAGGCCTCCGAAAAGTTCTTTAACTGTAAGATGGAAGAGGGGAGCTCCGTTAGAGAGCATGTGCTCACCATGTCTGGGCACGCAAGCAGCTCCAAGATTTGGGGATAATGATTCCTAATGAGTTAGGGATTCACCGTGTCCTCCAATCACTGCCACCTAGTTATAAGAACTTTGTGATGAACTACAATATGCACTGCATTAACAAGACGTTGCCTGAACTATCGTCCATGCTGAAAACTGCTGAAGTGGAGATCAAGAAGGAGCACCAAGTGTTTATGGTCAATAAGACCACCAATTTCAAGAAACAGGGCAAGCCTAAGAACAAGGGCAACTTCAAGAAGGACGGCAAGAAAGCTGTCGCACCTGCTAAGAAGCCCAAGGCTGGTCCTAAGCCTGAAACTGAATGCTTCTACTGCAAGGGTGCTGGTCACTGGAAGCGTAACTGCCCCAAGTACCTGGCGGATCTGAAGAACGACAACATCAAGAAGAAAGGTATATTCGATATACATGTTATTGATGTGTATCTTACTAGTAATCGTAGTAGTGCCTGGGTATTTGATACTGGTTCGGTTGCTCATATTTGTAACTCGAAACAGGAGCTGCGGAATAAGCAAAGACTGGCGAGAGACGAGGTGACGATGCGTGTTGGAAATGGCTCCAAGGTTGATGTGATCGTCGTCGACACGCTCCCTCTACATCTACCTTCGGGGTTAATTTTAAATTTGAATAATTGTTATTTGGTGCCTGCGTTAAGCATGGACATTATATCTGGATCTTGTTTATTGCGAGACGGTTACTCTTTTAAGTCCGAGAATAAAGGTTGTTCAATTTAGATCAGTAATATCTTTTATGGTAATGCACCTGAGATGAATGGTTTATTCTTACTGAATCTCGATAGTAGTGTTACACATGTTCACAACATAGATGCTAAACGAACCAAATTTAATGATAATTCTACATACATGTGGCACTGTCGTCTTGGTCACATTGGAGTGAAGCGTATGAAGAAACTCCATTCTGATGGACTTCTTGAATCACTTGATTTTGAATCACTTGAAAGATGCGAAGCATGTCTAATGGGAAAAATGACTAAGAATCCATTCTCTGGAATAATGGAGCGAGCTACAGACTTATTGGAAATAATACATACCGATGTGTGCGGTCCAATGAGTGTAGCATCGCGTGGTGGATATCGTTATGTTCTCACTTTCACGGATGACTTAAGTAGATATGGGTATGTCTACTTTATGAAACATAAGTCCGAAACTTTCGAGAAGTTTAAGGAATTTCAAAGTGAAGTGGAAAATCATCGTAACAAGAAGATTAAGTTTTTGCGTTCTGACCGCGGAGGTGAATATCTAAGTTATGAGTTTGGCATGCATTTAAAGAAATGTGGAATACTTTTGCAATTGACACCGCCGGGAACACCATAGCGTAATGGTGTGTCTGATTGTCATAATCGAACTCTCTTAGATATGGTTCGGTCTATGATGTCTCTTACAGATTTACCGCTATCGTTTTGGGGCTATGCATTAGAGACAGCCGCATTCACTTTAAATAGGGCACCATCTAAATCCGTTGAAACGACACCGTACAAATTGTGGTTTGGAAAGAAACCTAAGTTGTCGTTCCTTAAAGTTTGGGGTTGCGAAGCATATGTAAAGAAGTTACAACCTGATAAGCTTGAACCCAGAGTGGAGAAATGCGTCTTCATAGGATACCCTAAAGAAACAATTGGGTATACCTTCTATCATATATCCAAAGGCAAAGTTTTCGTTGCCAAGAATGGATCCTTTCTTGAGAAGGAGTTTCTCTCGAAGGAAGTGACTAGAAGGAAAGTAGAACTCGACGAGGTTATTGAACCTTCTCTCGGAGTTGAGAGTAGCGCAGCACCAGAAGATGTTTTTGTGCCTCCTGCACCAATTGGAGAGGAAGCTAATGATGGTGATCATGAAACTTTGAACGAAGTTGTTGCTGAACCTCGCAGGTCAACGAGGGTTCGTACCACTCCTGATTGGTATGACCCTGCCTTGAACGTCATGTTGGTGGACAACACTGATGACCCTGCGACGTATGAAGAAGCTATGGTGAGCCCAAATTCCGACAAATGGCTACAAGCCATGAAATCCGAAATGGGATCCATGTACGAAAACCAAGTGTGGACTTTGGTGCAATTACCGGATGGCTGTAAGGCTGTCGAGAACAAATGGATTTTCAAGAGAAAAACAGATGCTGATGGTAATGTTACCGTCTATAAAGCTCGACTTGTCGCGAAAGGGTTCCGACAAATTCAAGGAGTTGACTACGATGAGACATTCTCACCAGTAGCGAAGCTAAAGTCTGTGAGGATTTTGTTAGCAATTGCTGCATATTTCGATTATGAGATTTGGCAGATGGATGTCAAAATGGCGTTCCTTAATGGAGACATTGAGGAAGAGTTGTATATGGTACAACCCAAGGGTTGTGTCGATCCTAAAGTTGCTGACAAGGTATGCAAACTTCAGCGCTCCATTTATGGACTGAAGCAAGCATCCCGGAGTTGGAATCAACGTTTTGATAAAGTAATCAAAAACTTTGGATTTATACAAACTTATGGAGAAGCTTGTATTTACAAGAAAGTGAGTGGGAGCTCTATAGCATTCCTAGTACTATATGTAGATGACATATTGTTGATTGGGAATGATATAGAACTTCTTAATAGTGTCAAAGCCTATTTGAATAATAGTTTTTCAATGAAGCATCTTGGCGAAGCGGCATATATTCTAGGCATCAAGATTTATAGAGATAGATCAAGAAGCCTAATAGCGCTTTCACAAAGTACATACTTGGACAAAGTTCTAAAGAAGTTTAGAATGGAAGAGAGCAAGAAAGGGTTCGTGCCCATGTTGTCAGGTAAGACCTTGAGTAAGACTCAAAGTCCAGCTACGGCAGAAGATAGAGAGAAGATGAATAATATTCCCTATGCCTCGGCCATAGGTTCTATCATGTATGCCATGCTGTGTACAAGACCGGATATAGCACATGCTGTTAGTTTGACTAGCAGATATCAAAGTGATCCTGGAATGGAGCACTGGACAGCGGTCAAGAATATCCTAAAGTACCTAAATAGGACTAAGGATATGGTTCTTTCTTATGGAGGTGATGAACAGCTTGTTGTAAACAGTTACACTGATGCTAGTTGGAACACCGATCCAAATGACTCGAAGTCACAGTCTGGATACGTATTTATTTTGAATGGTGCTGCAGTGAGCTGGAGGAGTGCCAAGCAAAGAGTTGTGGCGAAATCTTCAACTGAATCGGAATACATAGCTGCTTCGGAGGCTGCACAAGAAGCCATATGGATGAAGGAGTTCATTACTGAACTTGGCGTGGTTCCTAGTGCGTTGGACCCGATGGCCATCTACTGTAACAACACAGGTGCCATAGCTAATGCACAGGAACCAAGGTCACATAGCAAGCTGAAGCACATCAAGCTATGTTTCCATGCTATTCACGAGTATGTCCAAGATGGTGACATAAAGATTTGCAAAGTACACACTGATCTGAATGTGGAAGATCTGTTGACTAAACCTCTCCCTAGAGCAAAGCATGACCAACACCAGAACGCCATGGGTGTTAGGTATATTACCATGTAATCTAGATTATTGACTCTAGTGCAAGTGGGAGACTATTGGATATATGCCCAAGAGGCAATAATAAAAGTGGTTATTATTATATCTTTGTGTTTATGATGAATGTTTACATCCCATGCTATAATTGTATTATAAGGAAACACTAATACATGTGTGTTTTGTAAACGTAAAAGAGTCCCTAGTAAGCCTCTTGTTGAACTAGCTTGTTGATTAATAGATGATCATGGTTTCCTGATCATGGACATTGGATGTCATTGATAACAAGGTTATATCACTAGGAGAATGATGTGATGGACACACACCCATAGTAAGTATATCATAAGATCAAGTCATTAAGTTCGTATTGCTACAAGCTTCCAAATGCATAGTAACCTAATCCTTTGACCATGAGGTTATGTTAATCACCATCACCGGATGGGTACTTTGATGACATCAAACACGGCTTCGTAACTGGGTGGTTATAAAGGTGTCATTGGGTATTCTGAAAGTATGTGTTGAAGCGCATGGACCAAGATTGGGATTTGTCCATCCATATGACGGATAGACATGCTCTAGGCCCTCTCGGTGAATGTCATCTAGTTAGCTTGCAAGCATGTGACTAGGTCACAAGGGATGACATAACATGGAACGAGCAAAGAGTACTTATCAGTAATGAGGTAGAACTAGGTATGGAGATACCGACGATCAAACCTCGGATAAGTAGAATATCGCGTGACAAAGGGAATTGGTTTCGTATGTTAATGGTTCTATTGATCACGAAGTCATCGTTGAGTATGTGGGAGCTGTTATGGATCTCTAGATCCCGCTGATGGTTATTGATCGGAGAGGTGTCTCCATCATGTCTGCATATTCACGAACCGTAGGGTGACACACTTAAGGTTCGATGTTGTTTAGTTAGATATGGAATGTGCGTTGGAGACTGAATGTTGTTCGGAGTCTTGAATTGGATCTGGGACATCACGAGGAGATCCGGATTTGTCTGGAGAATAAGATTCATATAATGGAGATCATTTTCTAGGTTCGGAAATGTTCCGGAGTGTTTATATGGGGATTCTAGAAGGTTTCGGAGTGTTCCGGAAAGTTCTAGAAGGTTCCGTGAACTTTACTTGAAAACCAAGAAAAAAAAGGGGGAAGACTTGGGGGGGAAGGAAACTCCCTCCCCCCTCTCCCTTGTGCGCCGGCCCTAGGAGGTGGGCCTAGGGGTGGGAACCCTAGGCCGCACCCCTCCCTCTATATATAGAGGGGTGGAGGCGCCACCCCCTTGCCCCTCCACTCTTGCCCTAGCCGCCTATCTCCTCCTCCTTCGCTCTGCTCAGGCTTAGGAAAAGCCCTGCAGAATTCTCTTCTCCACCACCACCACCACGCCATCGTGCTGCTGGGATTCCGTGGAGAGATCTACTACCTCCGCTGCTCGCTGGAACAGGGAGAGGAAGGTCTGCATCGACTCCGCACGTGTGACTGACTGCGGAAGCGCTGCAGGAATGCGGCGCCGGAAGGATCGTCTACTCGATCTTGAGATCGGCAAGTGATCGTCTACATCAACCACAAGATCCGATCTCGCACAAGGCTTTCGGATCTACAAGGGTTAGTACAGATCTATCTCATTGCACATGTCTAATAGATTAGATCTTGGCTTTTATCTAGATTAGATCTGAGTTTTGTTCGTTCTTGCGGTAGAATTTTTTTGTTTTCCATGCTACGAACCCATCAGGTATGGAGATACCGAAGATCAAGTTTTTGTTGGGTCCGCAACATAGAAAACAAAAAATTTCCTATGATGAGAACTATACGCCAAGATCTATCTACTAGATACAGAGCAACGGGTGGACATACATCCATGGAGAACTTACCCTCGAACACAACGAGCTTTGTTAACGAGTAGGAACTCGTGGTTGATGTAGTCGTACACTTGCCGATCTCAAGATCGTGAGGAAGTCCGAGCGCCGCAACTCAGCAGCGCATCCGCACTCGCACACACGTTCAAGCCACCGGACAACCTCCACCTCCTCGCTCCAGCGATCCAGCGGAAGCAGCAACTCCTTCCAGACGAAATGCCACCGGAAACATGTATCTCGCTAATCCGAGACCATGGGGAAATAATTCTAGAGGGGGAGAGAGATCCTTCACAAGGAGGTGTGTGGATGAAGGAGGGAATGGGTGGCCTTTTATATTAGGAGGGGGGTGTCCCCTCTCTCCATGGCCGGCGCATGGGGGGTGACCCCTCACCTCCCCCATTCATGTGGTGGTAACCCCTCCACATTAAAATGCCTCTTCACATTCCCTTTTAAAGTCTCCACTTTAAATGCATTAAATTTCTCCAAATTTAATGCTCTCTCATTTAATAAAACTCTTTTTATTAAATTTATTCAGAATTTTGTTAATTACTTTAATTAACAAACATTCACATATAGCCCCTTGCTATATTTCAATATCACATGCAGAACCACCTTCTGCAATTTCACCTGAAACAATTTCCGGTTTCTATTGAAACAATTCCTGCGCTTTGCAATTCTTTTTTCTGAAACATATGTGCTCCAAAATGGTGTCCGATAACTCTTAAGTGTGCCACGTACGGTTCGCGAATAATGCAAACATGATCGAGACCCTTCTCCGATCAATAATCAGCAGCGGGACCTGGAGATCCGTACTGACTCCTACACATTCAACGATGACTCCTGTGATCGTGAGAACCTTTAATGCTTGTAACTAAATCCCTTTGTCTCTCGATATAGTACATGTCCGAGATTCTATCATCGGTATCTCCATACCTAGTTTGATCTCGTTACCGACATGCACTCTTTTCTCGTTCCCGTGATATAACATTCTAGTGATCACATCACTTGCTTGCAAGCTATCCTAATGTGATATCACCGAGAGGGCCCATAGTATATCTATCCGTCATCTGGATTGACAAATTCCACTCTTGATCCATGAGCCTCAACATAACACCTTCGTAGTACTGAACCCATCTTTATAGTCACCCTGTTACGGTGTGACGTTTGATGTTATCAAGATACTCTTCTGGTGTTAGCAATTAACATGATCTCATGGTCTAAGGATAAAGATTACTTCGTATGATGTTATAGCAATATAAACATAATGACTTGATCGTAATGCTATACTTCGGATGAATGCTCATCACATCATTTCACAAATGCTGTGACCTTGTTATTAACAACATCCAGTGTCCATGATCAGGAAACCTTGATCATCTTGTTAATCAACAAGCTAGTCTATAAGAGAGGCATAACTAGGAACCCTTTTTGTTTATTAAACACACATGTATTGATGTTTCCTATCAATACAATTATAGCATGCAAAATAAACATCTATCATATACAAGGAATACATAATAACAACTTTATTATTGCCTCTCAGGGCATATTTCCTTCAGTCTCCCACTTGCACTAGAGACAATAATCTAGTTTATATAGTGATAAATCTAACACCCATGGAGTTCTGGTGTTGATCATGTTTTGCCCTAGGGAGTACTTTAGTCAACGGATCTGCTACATTCAGGTCCGTGTGCACTTTACAAATCTTTATATCTCCATCCTTGACATGCTCGTGGATGGAGTGAAACCGGCGCTTAATATGCTTGGAATTCTTGTGAGACCTTGGTTCCTTTGCGTTGACTATGGCTCCATTGTTGTCACAATAGATCACCATCGGGTCCAACGCACTGGGAACCACACCTAGTTCCGTAATGCACTTTTTTCATCCAAACCGCTTCCTGTGCTGCTTCTGAAGCAGCAACATATTCCGCCTCCGTCGTTGATCCAGCCACCACAGGTTGTTTGGAGCTCCTCCAACTAAGTGTTGCTCCGTTCAAGAGAAATACGTATCCGGATTGAGACTTAGAGTCATCCGGATCAGTGTCAAAGCTAGCATCGACATAACACTTAGCGACTAGCTCTTCTTCACCTCCGTATACAAGAAACATATCCTTAGTTCTTCTCAAGTACTTAAGGATATCCTTGACCGCTATCCAATGTTCCGAACCTGGATCAGATTGGTACCTACTAGTCAAACTAATAGCATGTGCCACATTCGGTCTTGTACATAGCATGGCATACATTATAGAGCCTATGGCTGAGGCATAGGGGATCTTATCCATTATCTCTCTTTCTTTCGCCGTAGCCGGACTTTGAGTCTTACTCAATGTCTTGCCTTGCAACATAGGTAAGTACCCCTTCTTACTTCCATCCATATTAAACTTCTTTAATATCTTATCAAGGTATGTACTCTGCGATAGCCCAATTAGGCGTCTTGATCTATCTCTATAGATTTTAATGCCTAATATATATGAAGCTTCACCAAGGTCCTTCATCGAAAATTTGTTGTTTAAATAACTTTTAACACTGTTTAAAAGATCTAAATCATTTCCAATCAATAATATGACATCCACATATAATATCAGAAATGCCACATTGCTCCCACTCACTTTCTTGTAAATACAAGCCTCTCCATAAGTTTGGACAAATCCAAACTCTTTGATCACCTCATCAAAGCGGAGATTCCAACTTCGTGATGCTTGCTTCAGTCCATAGATGGATCGCTGAAGTTTGCACACCTTATTAGCATCCTTAGGATCGACAAAACCCTTAGGTTGTATCATATACAACTCTTCTTCAATATTACCATTGAGGAACGCAGTTTTGACATCCATCTGCCATATTTCATAATCGAAATATGCAGCAATTGCTAACATAATCCTAACCGACTTAAGCATCGCTACGGGAGAGAATGTCTCATCGTAGTCAACTCCTTGAATTTCTCGAAACCCCTTTGCGACAAGTCGAGCCTTATAGATGGTTACATTACCGTCAGCATCAGTTTTTCTTTTGAAAATCCACTTATACTCAACGGCCTTTTGATCGTGAGGTAAGTACACCAAGGTCCAAACCTGGTTTTCGTACATGGATTCCATCTCGGATTTCATGGCTTCTAGCCATTTGTTGGAATCAGGGCTCATCATCGCTTCTTCATACGTCGCAGGGTCATCTATTTCATCAATCATGAAATTCATAACAGGATTGCCATATAGTTTAGGAGCTGCACGTGTCCTGCTTGACCTGCGAGGTTCGGTAGTGTCCTCTTTCGGAGTTTCATGATCAATATCATTATCTCTCTCTTCATTAGGTGAAGTCAACTCCGAAACAACTTCTAGAGCTGCGCTACTCGCCATTTCATGAAGAGAAGGTTCAATAACCTCTTCGAGTTCTACCTTCCAACTACTCACACCTTTCGCGAGAAACTCCTTCTCAAGAAAGGATCCATTCTTGGCAACAAAGACCTTGCCCTCGGATCTGTGATAGAAGGTATACCCAATCGTTTCCTTAGGGTATCCTATGAAGACGCATTTTTCCGCTTTGGGTTCGAGTTTATCCGGTTGAAGTTTCTTCACATAAACATCGCATCCCCAAACTTTAAGAAATGACAGCTTAGGTTTGTTTCCAAACCATAATTCATACGGTGTCTTTTCAACGGATTTATATGGTGCCCTATTTAAAGTGAATGCAGCGGTTTCCAGTGCATAACCCCAAAATGATAGTGGCAAGTCAGTCAGAGACATCATAGATCAAACCATATCCAATAAAGTACGATTATGACATTCTGACACACCATTACGTTGTGGTGTTCCGGCAGGCGTGAGTTGTGAAACTATTCCACAGTCTTTCATATGTGTGCTAAACTCGTAACTAAGATACTCTCCTCCACGGTCGGACCGCAGAAATTTGATCTTTCTGTTACGATGATTTTCCACTTCATTCTGAAATTCTTTGAACTTTTCAAAAGTTTCAGACTTGTGTTTCATCAAATAGATATACCCATATCTACTCAAATCATCCGTGAAAGTAACAAAATAACGATATCCACCTCGCGCCGACACACTCATTGGTCCACACACATCAGTATGTATGATTTCCAATAAATCTGTCGCCCGTTCCATTGAACCGGAAAACGGCGTTCTAGTCATCTTGCCCATAAGGCATGACTCACATGTATCAAATGATTCAAAATCAAGTGATTCCAAAAGTCCATCAGAATGGAGTTTCTTCATGCGTTTAACGCCAATATGACCTAGACGGTAGTGCCACATATATGTAGATATATCATTATCAAGTTTAATCTTTTTAGCATCAACATTATGAATATGCGTAATACTACTATCGAGATCTAATAGAAATAAACCATTCAACACAGGTGCATGACCATAAAAGATATTATTCATATAAATCGAACAACCATTGTTTTCAGACTTAAATGAATAACCACTTTGCATCAAACACGATCCGGATACAATGTTCATGCTCAGTGCAGGCGCCAAATAACAACTATTCAGGTTTATAACTAATCCCAACGGCATATGGAGAGGCAGCGTTCCGACGGCGATCACATCAACTCTTGATCCATTGCCGACCCGCATCGTGACCTCATCCCTTGCTAGTTGTCGCTTGTTCCGCAGCCCCTGAACCGAGTTACATATATTAGCAACCGATCCCGTATCAAATACCCAGGTGCTACTGCGAGTACTAGTCAAGTACACATCAATAACATGTATATCACATATACCTTTGTTTGCCTTGCCGGCCTTCTTGTCCGCCAAATACTTGGGGAAGTTGCGCTTCCAATGGCCAGTCCCCTTGCAATAGTAGCACTCGGTGTCAGACTTAGGGCCATCTCGGGGTTTCTTTTCAGGCGCGGCAATAGATTTGCCGCCCTTCTTTCCCTTCTGCTTGCCTTTCTTGTCCTTCTTGAAACCGGTGGTCCTATTGATCATCAATACTTGATGTTCTTTCCTAATCTCCACTTCTGCAGTCTTAAGCATTGACAGAAGCTCGGGAAGAGACTTCTTCATGCCCTGCATATTATAGTTCATCACGAAGCTCTTGTAGCTAGGTGGCAGAGATCGGAGAACACGATGTATGCCTAAGTCAATGGGAATCGTTATTCCCAAGGATACAAGCTTATCGGCGTACCTAGACATTTTGAGTACGTGCTCACTAACGGAGCTGTTTTCCTCCATCATGCAGTTAAAGAACTTTTCTGTAGCATTATAACTCTCTACGGCAGCATGGGTATCGAAAATCATTTTCAATTCTCCCATGGTATCAAAGGCATTGCCATTTTCGAAACGTTTTCGAAGTTCTGGCTCTAGCCCATACAGTATGCCGCAATGAACTAAGTTCTGGTCCTCCTGACGAGTTATATAGACGTTCTTTTCCTCGTCAGGGGCATCAGGAGCTGGTGGGGGGCCTAGCGGCACATCTAGCACATATTGCTTTTGTGCAGCAGTGAGGAGAATCCTCAAATTCATAGCCCAGTTGGTAAAGTTGCTACCATTCGCAGCAAGTTTCTCTTTCTCCATGAACACATTGAAATTAAAAGCAGGTGGTGCCATCTACAACAGAATTTGTAAAGTATATTTAGACTAAGTTTATGATAGATTGAGTTCAACTAATCCAAATTACTAATGAACTCCCACTCAAAAACGACATCCCTCATGTCCTTTTGGTGATTACATGAACCAAATCCACTACACCAAGTCCAATCATCACGTGAGTCGGTGTAGCTTCAAAGGCGAGCATCTATATGGGCATCATATCAACTATATGACTCATGCTTAACCTTTCGGTCCGTGTTCCGAGGCCATGTCTGTACATGCTAGGCTCGTCAAGTAAGAACCTTAGTATTTGCGTGTGTAAAACTGTCTTACACCCGTTGTATGAAATCGTAGAGTTGAGAACACCCGATCATCACGTGATGCCTCAAAACACGATCCACAAAACGGTGCATACTTAAGGAAGAACATATTTTATCTAGATATCTAAATGAGGGATCATCTTATAATGCTACCAAAAGCGCCAAACTAGCAATATAGGATGCTAACATCTAATGTGTGAAGTGAGGTGATATGGTCCATGCATTTGATCTCTATCATTTGCATCGTGGTATGATCTCTATCATTCCTTTGTGTGTAAGGCCAAGGTCTATGGAACTTACGCGTTAAGTGAGTTGTAAGAGTATCTATCATACATCTACTTACAACAATACCATATCAAAACACTAGCCCAGCAACGATCTAAACTAGACGGCTCTAATTTATCAATTGCAAGTTTTACGTGGCTTAGGGCTTTCGGAGATAGAACCGGTCTAACCTACGAACATGAACCACAACGAGGATAACCAAGTTATTAGCAACTCGTTGTAAATCAGATATTGACTATAATAGGAGAGACAGACACCCGCCAGCCACTTATGCAAAACAAGTTGCATGTCAGTCGTGGAACCGGTCTCATGTACGATGACATGTAAGGTTGGTCCGGGCCGCTTCATCCCACTATGCCACCAATATCCAAAGTACATAGAAGATGCAATAACATGATCATCATTGCCCACATATAAACATATGTGTACTACCCGTGCAAAGCACCTACGCATAGATCAGGCTCTGATACCACTGTTGGGTCCGCAGCATAGAAAACAAAAAATTTCCTACGAAGAGAACTACACGCCAAGATCTATCTACTAGATACAGAGCAACAGGTGGACATACATCCATGGAGAACTTACCCTCGAAGACAACGAGCTTTGTTAACGAGTAGGAACTCATGGTTGATGTAGTCGTACACTTGCCGATCTCAAGATCGTGAGGAAGTCCGAGCGCCGCAACTCAGCAGCGCATCCGCACTCGCACACACGTTCAAGCCACCGGACAACCTCCACCTCCTCGCTCCAGCGATCCAGCGGAAGCAGCAACTCCTTCCAGACAAAATGCCACCGGGAACATGTATCTCGCTAATCCGAGACCATGGGGAAATAATTCTAGAGGGGGAGAGAGATCCTTCACAAGGAGGTGTGTGGATGAAGGAGGGAATGGGTGGCCTTTTATAGGAGGAAGGGGGTGCCCCCTCTCTCCATGGCCGGCGCATGGGGGGGTGACCCCTCACCTCCCCCATTCATGTGGTGGTAACCCCTCCACATTAAAATGCCTCTTCACATTCCCTTTTAAAGTCTCCACTTTAAATGCATTAAATTTCTCCAAATTTAATGCTCTCTCATTTAATAAAACTCTTTTTATTAAATTTATTCAGAATTTTGTTAATTACTTTAATTAACAAACATTCACATATAGCCCCTTGCTATATTTCAATATCACATGCAGAACCACCTTCTGCAATTTCACCTGAAACAATTTCCGGTTTCTATTGAAACAATTCCTGCGCTTTGCAATTCTTTCGTCTGAAACATATGTGCTCCAAAATGGTGTCCGGTAACTCTTAAGTGTGCCACGTACGGTTCGCGAATAATGCAGACATGATCGA
The DNA here is from genome assembly GCA_916181665.1 of Avena sativa. NCBI lineage: Eukaryota > Viridiplantae > Streptophyta > Magnoliopsida > Poales > Poaceae > Avena > Avena sativa. The sequence goes on from OV702289.1 coordinate 696,340,899, forward strand.
GACCCTTCTCCGATCAATAATCAGCAGCGGGACCTGGAGATCCGTACTGACTCCTACACATTCAACGATGACTCCTGTGATCGTGAGAACCTTTAATGCTTGTAACTAAATCCCTTTGTCTCTCGATATAGTACATGTCCGAGATTCTATCATCGGTATCTCCATACCTAGTTTGATCTCGTTACATGCACTCTTTTCTCGTTCCCGTGATATAACATTCTAGTGATCACATCACTTGCTTGCAAGCTATCCTAATGTGATATCACCGAGAGGGCCCAGAGTATATCTATCCGTCATCTGGATTGACAAATTCCACTCTTGATCCATGAGCCTCAACATAACACCTTCGTAGTACTGAACCCATCTTTATAGTCACCCTGTTACGGTGTGACGTTTGATGTTATCAAGATACTCTTCCGGTGTTAGCAATTAACATGATCTCATGGTCTAAGGATAAAGATTACTTCGTATGATGTTATAGCAATATAAACATAATGACTTGATCGTAATGCTATACTTCAGATGAATGTTCATCACATCATTTCACAAATGCTGTGACCTTGTTATTAACAACATCCAATGTCCATGATCAGGAAACCTTGATCATCTTGTTAATCAACAAGCTAGTCTATAAGAGAGGCATAACTAGGAACCCTTTTTGTTTATTAAACACACATGTATTGATGTTTCCTATCAATAAAATTATAGCATGCAAAATAAACATCTATCATATACAAAGAATACATAATAACAACTTTATTATTGCCTCTCAGGGCATATTTCCTTCAGTTTTGGACAAACAAGGTATCATGAAGCAGAGGGAACAAGACTCGATGTTCAAGATTCAAGCGATCAAGTTAATTTGTGGAATGCATAGGGGGCATCATGGGTTTCTAGGTCCCGATGTTGGTCATTGATCGAAGAGATGTCTCGATTATGTCTGTGTATTCCCAAAACATAGGGTGCCACGCTTAAGGGTAGCTGACACTTAGGGATTGATCTGAGATCGTAGGATAAAAGAGAGAGAACACCGGAATTATTCCGAGATGACACCGAAAGTGTTCCAGGGATATCCGATGATGATCAGAGGGTTGCGAAAGGTGTTTTGGAGTAAGAGGAATTAAATTATACTCACTCCGTCTAGAAATAAGTGACTTAGATTGTTCTAGATTCGCATGTATCTAGGAATGTTTTAGTGTGTAGATATATCTGAATCTAGAAAAAGCCAAGTCAGTTATTTCTAGACGGAGCGAGTATGTATTAGATATTAATTAAATGAATTAATATTATATATATATATATATATTTATTGGAAACTAGGGGCGGCCCACATAAATGGGCCTCACACGGAGGGGAGACCCATGAAGGGGTCACGCTCCCTAAGGAGGGCCAAGAGGGGCCGACCAGCTGGAGCATGGCCGCCCACGTGGGGCCTACCTAGGCTGGCGGGTGGGATTAGTCCCACCTTGCCCACCCCTTAGTGTTGGTCCTCCTCCTCCTCCTCCACCTATATAAAGAGGGGAACCCCTCCCCTCAAAGCACTCAATCAATTGGTCTTTTCCTTTCTCTCTCCCTCTCCCTCGCGTATGGTTTCCAAGTAGAAAAGTGCATACGGGGATAGGGGTTTCTGCACCATACGCACAATGTCGTGCTGCTGGAATATCGGTCTGGATCAATATTTTTCCGCTTCTACGGATGCACCACCAGTTGTGGTGCTCGTCGCTTGGAGCTTGGAGATTGTACGCCTACACGACCTTGAGGTTGGCATCGCCGTATGACTACAACATCCATGTTTCTCATAAAACGTTAAACTCTTTCGGTCTTTAAAGGTATGAACGCTGAATCCCTCGGTTGTCTTACATCTGAATAGATGGATCTTCGCTATGCTGTTCGCGTGCTAGGATTTTTTTGTTTTCTACTGCGAAGCCCCTTCACATACCTACATACAAATTCACTCACCAGGAAACAAACCCCGGCAATTTAAAATTATCCTTTACTTCACATAAAATATAGTTTCTATCCTAATAATGTAGGTTCTCATTCGATTTATCAACTCTAATGCCGAAAATATACAAAATAAGAACATTAGCTCGAAGCCATTTACGTAACAAAATAGCTCACTGAACTCAGTGGATACCAAGGACTAGTATGATAATAAAGTGATGCTCTAGTGTCATTCCCTCGATGGAGTGAGTTGCATTGGTATTTCATCCCACATTACATCCTAGTCCAATCTCTCTAAAAGATGCATGGAGAGAAAACACCATATTGGCTCCCTTGAGAAAGTTTCAATAGGCTATAGTGGCATTTACAAAGTTAGGTGTTCTTTGGATCATAGGATTAAGAAACACATGAATATGCAACATAAGAATCTAATAGATTTGCTTGTGTAAAACCAATAAATTTACAACGGAAAAGGTGCAATAATAATCGTCTGGGTGAAACACATGAAAAGTGTCTTAATCCTTCGTGATTGTGTCTAAGAGAAAGATTGGAATGCATGTCTACAAGAATTTGGTATCATTGTTTCTTTCACCCAATGGAAAGCCTTAGGAAAATTTCCTAAGGACTAAGTTATGAAACTTAATTATGCAATCCAAAGAAAGCCTTTGATTCATCATTCATTAACTTGAGTGACTAAAATGCTAATGCATGCGAATTTTCATTTAAAAAGTATGATAACTTGTGTTTTGTGTAAAGCATAAGGGCATGTTTGGTTCGTATGAAATTCATAGGAATATTGGAGGATTCTATTCCTAAGTATGTTTTCCCTATAGAGCTTGTTTGGTTTGTAGGATTGAAAACCATAGGAACTTTTCCTATGGGCTACTTTTCATGCAATTCCATAGGAATTTTTTTTAGGTCCAACATCATGGAAATTTTCCTTTATCCCAATGATAACTATGGTATGCACATATTTTTCGAAAAAATTCCTGTGTTTTCCTTGGGATGCAACCAAACAAATATTGATACAGATTCCTATGTTTACATTTCCTGTAGGATTTCATATGACATGCCATGTCAATCCTATGTTTTTTCTATTCCTGCATTTTTTGAAATCCAACCATATATTCACTAAAACTTCAGGTCATAGCACATTCTAGGCTCACGTTGTGTCAGAACTTTCGGAGTACTTATTTTTTATTTTCTTGTTGCGGTAGGATATGTGTCCATGTACATTTATCTGCACTTGTACCCTTTTAACTTGGTGTATCGTTGGACGTTTCATTAGGCATTTGACAATGCGTAGTTGTTTAGCACGTTTTTGTAGGAGAAATTAAGACTTAGAAACAAGTACTCCAATGCGTTGTTCCTAAGTGTTTTTTATTTATTTAACGATTTCATGTTCATGCATGTGTGTGATTAGACTTACCAGTTTTATTCCTATGACTTGTGCAAGGATTGTTTCCTAGTTAGAGCAAGTAAAACAAGTCTTAAGCGGCAGCCTATAAGAATTGAACTAGTATTATTTTACTTATCTAGATTAGAGAGAAGAGGAGAGAGAAAGGAAGTGGTCTCTCGTGTAATAGCCAACTCTTACGTGCTCTTAAGATACAACAACCCTCTCTCATCCTTAACTAACATGTCACATCAGCAAAGTATCTAGCACATAGCCCTACAAAACCTATTGTGAAGGGCCTTAATTCAGAAATGAACGCACATCTCGCGCCAACAGTACGATCAGTTCTGTTTTGAACGCAGCCCAAGAGAGAGTACATGGTACTATAGTTGCTTCGTTATGACACACATAAGATGAGTTTAATACCTGCGACAGTGATTTATGTCTCAAGATTCGAAAGAGTTCAGTTCGAAGGACGGGTGTGGGGTTAAGCCCACTTGCCCTTTACAGGAAAAACTCCATAGCTATAGTTTGCCAAGTGGGTCATCATTGTGCTACTACTACAGCTTAGCCATAAACAGAGCTCTTACGTACAAAAACCAGGCCCACGTAACGTACCCCCGCGTCCGTAACCAGCTGCTGCCGCATATGCATGCATGCGACCTGCCTGCAAGAACCGCACATCTTAGATTCGTCCGCTAGCTTTAGATCATGCCCGACGTACAGACGTCCTGTTGAGAGGAGCCGGTGATCTAGGGCCGGCCTTAAAGATCTCGCCATGCCAAAACCAAATCGATTGCATCTCAGCAAGCCAAAAGAAAGCTGCGCAGAGCTTCAATTTCGTGCTAGCTAGTAGCCGCAGCTGGTCCTGCGCCCTCATTCGTTCTGATCACAACGAAAGGTGGTGCGTGTGCGACCTGGTCCCTGATGAACAAAGCATGCCATGCATGTATAGGGCCCTACACGGTAAGCAAATATAGATAGGTCGACCGATGATCGATCTCCGAAAGCGCAAGGAAGAATGTGCCTAACTTGTTGTGTTAGGAACTAAGCCGCCGGTCCCGTCCAATTGCACTCGTACTATCTAGTCTAAGCTAAGCATACATGCACGCGGCCGCGAATACTTAATCTCTCGTGCCCTTTACGCAATGATGATGTTGATTTGCTCCTCGCAAATCATCATTTGTCGCTGGTAGCTAGCTGGTGGTGTTCACCCTTTGTGGGTAGATTCCTATCGGCATAGGCCCCATGGAAAACCCTACCAGATGTTCCCTTTTCTTCCTTTTATAGGTTTCCCCGTGCCCGACACTTCTTTTCTGGCTCAGATTAAAACGACCAGGTTCCAGAACAAAATATGATTGCGCTGGACATACATTTATTTGGGCCCTTCTACAAGAAATGGTACAAATTCTATCCCGATGGTATGTTCTTTATTGGTGATTTTGGAGATTGTTGTGTATCTCGAGAGAATTTCAGAGGGAATTGCACTCTTCCCGACGTAAATCATGCACTGTAGTAAATGCGGAAACAACATTGTGTTGGTTTGTGCATGATTGTGTTCACATTTTTTTTAGTGAAGTACACGTACTTATAAGGACATTCCGTAATTAAAAAAACATGGGTGACATTTTCCCCGTTTGAATGGTTCTACGAAATGAAGCGACAAAGCAAACTTAAAGACTGGAGGCACAAATACACATACTATAGCACAAATTTGGATTAATTATTTTGATTTTTTTAAGAATAACTATCATGCCAAATAGGACACATATACATTAGAAAATAACTATCAAGTTCTAAGATAAGTTACTTATAGTGTAATGTATTTGCATCCCAAGTTTGTGCATGCTTGTCCAATACTACAAAAATGAAGAGACAAAGCAAACTTAAAGACCAGAGTCACAAATACACTTATTATAATTTTGGCATAGAGAAAATACACATACTATAGCACAATTTATGGATTAATTATTTTGATTCTTTAATAGTGTTTAGATGTTGCGATGTGAGGTGCCAAGTCAAAACTTTAATTTTACGTGTCACGAAAAAACCCTTAATTTAGGTGCTAATGCACACAATAAAACCTCGGGGAATGAGATACACTATTGGAGGTACACAATGGACAGTGAAGGGAATATGTCCTAAGGGACAATAATAAAGTTGTTATTATATGTATTCCAAGTATATGATAGATATTTATTTTGCATGCTATAATTGTATTAATAGGAAACGTTAATACATGTTTGTTTAATAAACAAATAAAGGGTTCCTAGTTATGCCTCTCTTATAAACTAGCTCGTTGATTAACAAGATGATCAAGGTTTACTGATCATGGACACTGGATGTTGTTAATAATGAGGTCACAACATTGGTGAATGATGTGATGAACATTCATCCGAAGTATAGCATTATGATCAAAGTCATTGTGTTTATATTGCTATAACATCATATGAAGTAATCTTAGTCCTTAGACCATGAGATCATATTAATTGCTAACATTGGAAGAGTGACTTGATAACATCAAACGTCACATCGTAAAAGGGTGACTATAAAGGTGGGTTCAGACACTCCGAAGGTGTTATGTTGAGGCTCATGGATCAAGAGTGGAATTTGTCCATCCTGATGAAGGATAGATATACTCCAGGCCCTCTCGGTGATATCACGGGGTACCCCTTGCCCCATGACACAGGAGCTTTCCCATATAAAAATGACAAGACAACAGACAATGAGCATCTCAGCGATCTTTTTATTTTCTATTTGTATAGGTTTTTATTGAGGATGCTTCACAGATTGCTCACTATGGTTATGCTGCAAGTTTCCACCATGATTAGGCATGGCTTAGGCTAGCCGCCCAGGCGTTTATCTAACACACATACAAACTCCATGAGCTTACAAGCTCCCCTTTTATTTCACACCGCCGGGTTCCATAAACAAAAGAACATGGTATCAACTGAATAATAAGTACAATGTTGAAAGTGTTCCCCATGGTATCATGGTTATGCTAATTCACAACTTATAAAGTGCAAGCATATAAGCAACATAGATGGACAAAATGGTTCAAGTTTATTAAGTGCAAGAAAATAAAGTGTGCTGTCAAGTTTGTGAGAGATTTAATGACTAATTTTCACATAACAAAAGTTTAATTTGGAAGGTAGATAAAAACTACTTGGAATGGTGGAACACACCATGCATAGGAATTTATAGTGGACTCTTTGGAATAACTTGGTTTTCTTGGAGGTTGGATGCATGAGTGGAACTCATACGTGGTACAGGTGGAGGCTAGCAAAAGATTGGGAGCGGCCAACTAAGAGAGCAATAATGGCCATAATCATGCAAAGCAACAAAACATTATTAATTAAAGCATAAAGTGATATCACAAGTCAAAAACTAAATGATCATAAAGGCTAAGGTGACTGATTCATAGTCTTAACATGGTGTAAGCATGTGCTAAGTCAACCCAAATAAAGCATCAAAGGAGAATACCACAATATTATGCTGTTGTATGCTAAAACAACGCATGATTCTTTCAAGGCACATTAGGCAATCTCAAATGTTTGGAACAAGTCATGATACAGCAATAATCACTAAGCATAAGGTCAACGCAACATCAAACATGACATGATAAAGTCTAGGCCATAGTCAAAACAAGCTCCTTTTCTACCACTTATAAGCATGAAGCTTCCTACTCTTTTCCAACACCAATCAACTTATTTTAAACAACATATGAATGCGGGGGTCCAACCAATTTATTTAAGCAAACCAAACAAAATAGAACTAAAAACAAAAACAAAGACGCTCCAAGAACAACACAATTGTGCATGAAACAATAAAAATGAAGTGTTTTGGAAGAAAACCTGAGATTTTTATTGATGAAGAAGGGGATGTCTTGGGCATCCCCAAGCTTTGACGCGTGTACCTCTTGAATATTTCTTGGGGTGACATGGGTGGCATCCCCAAGCTTGAGCTTTTGTCCATATTTCATCTCATCACATTATTCTTTCCTACACCTGAAAATTTCCTTCATACAAAACTTCACACAATCTTCATTAGCAACATTAGTGTATTCAAGATAATAAGTCTTTGGGTTTAGTTTCAACACAAGTAAAACTTCCATTAAAACACAAGCTACTGTAGTAATTCCTTCTAAAATCTCAAGTGATCAAAGAGAACTCAAAGAGAAAGAGATTAAGAGGCAAATGCAAATAATGGCAGAAATCTGTCAAAACAGACTAGCAGGTAAAAACTGATTTTTTAGAAGACCTTCTCTTGCTTAAATCGAAAAGAGCTAACATAACGAAAGTTAGATAATAACCGACAGCATTAGCACAGAAAATTACAGGTCAATCCGACGTTCAGGGATTTTCACGATTTTTTATAGTGAAGCACAAAAATCTGTTTCAGGACAACAACTTTCCCAAGTCTTACTTCTCTCTCATTAGAGGTTATTCTTGGCACAAAAACCACACAAAAAGGATAAGGAGAGGTTATTACTGAGGCAATAACTTCCAAGACTCAATAAAATAAAAACTTACTGAAAGTATAAATAATTTGGGTTATCTCCCAATAGTGCTTTTCTTTAACGCCTTTCAGCTAGGCATAGGAGCAAGCTTCAAGTATTTTCGAATGAAGAAGCATTAAGATCAATACCAGAAATATCTTCAATGAGGCAAGGTATCTCATTAAAATAAGTTCTAGAGGATCCTCTCTCAATACTCTTGGGTTCACTATTTTCATAAAACGGGTTTTCAGGAACAATCCAATCAAAATTCTTTTCTAAGGCTTCATGCATTCCTACAAGTTTAAAAGGTATTTTTATTTTAATTTCCTCTCCATTTTTGGGTTTGGTTTTGTCCAACTTTTTTAGTGTACCAACAACATCTACACATGAGACCAGCATATTAAAACGACCAAAGACCTCTCTACCTTCCTTAACAATATCATTGAATTCTTTAAGCAAAGTTTCTAGAATAAAATCTCTCTTTTCAGTATCCTCAATATCTTTAAGTTTAAGAAACATTACTTGCATCATGGGGTTAAGGTTAACAAACCTAGCATCCAACATGTGAACTAAAGAAGCTGCAACAATTTCATAATTTGGAGCAAGTTCTGCTAAGGATCTATCCTCAATATCCTCATGCTTGCTAACATGATTAAAGAATTCTTCAATATTATCTTTCCCAATTATAGAGCCACTACCTATTGAAAGGTCTTTCAGGGTGAACTTAGGGATCAACATGGTGAGCTAAGAACGAGGTGACAACTACAAAAAGAACTATTTTTGTGTTTTTGATAAAAGAAGCAAACTAGTACAACTATTTTTTCATGTTTTTGATAAAGAAACAAGCAAAACAAAGAAAAATAAACTAAGAAAAATAAAAACAAAGTTAAGAGATTGGTTGTGAGAGACTCCCCTTGCAAGAATCTTCTTTCTCCCTGAAAAGTGATTGACGAGGAGGAAGAGATTGAAGTTGTCCTTAACTCCCCGGCAACGGTGCCAGAAAAGTTCTTGATGGCTCAAGATATGTAGAGCTCGTTGGGAACCCCAAGAGGAAGGTATGATGAGCACAACAGCAAGTTTCCCTCAGTTATGAAACCAAGGTTATCAAACCAGTAGGAGTAAGGAAACAACTCCAAGGTGTTGCTAGCAACTTGGAATCCTACACAACACAACCATAGAACTTTGCCCCAACTTATAGTGAGGTTGTCAATCTCACTGGTTTTGCTGAAAACAAAGGATTAAACGTATAGTGTGGAAGATAGTAATTTCTTGTAGAAAGTAAACAGTAAACAGTAGATGGTATATTAATGGTAAAGGAATGGACTGGGGTCCACAGTTCACTAGAGGTGTTTCTCCTTAAGATAAATAGTATGTTGGGTGAACAAATTACAGCGGGGCAATTGACAGATTGAGAAAGCATAACAATGCATATACTAGACATATTGACTCCTATGAGATTTGATTGGGCATTACAACATAATACATAGACCGTAATCCAACCGCATCTATGACTAATAATCTACCTTCAAGTTATCGTCCGAACCCCTTCTAGTATTAAGTTGCAAGTAACAGATAATTGCATTAAGCAAAGTGTGTAAAGTAAACAATACAATTGCCCCATGGACAAAGGATTGTTGTTTTCTCCCTAGTAGCAACAACACATCTACAACCTTAGAGATTTCTGTCATGTCCCCAGATTACTAGAGGCATGAACCTACTATCGAGCATAAATACTCCCTCTTGGAGTTACAAGCATCTACTTGGCCAAGATAGCTACTAGCAACGGAGAGCATGCAAGATCACAAATAACATAGACATGATAGAATCAATAATCAATCTGACATAGTATCTCAATATCCATCGGATCCCCACAAACACAACATATACGAATACAAATAGATGATCTTGATCATGAACGAAGGTCACACGATCCAAACATGATATCACAAAGGAGGAGAACCAACCATCTAGCTACTGTATGGACCCATAGTCCAAGGGTGAACTACTCACGCATCACTCCGGAGGCTGGCATGGTGATGAAGAAGGCCTCCGGGATGATCTCTCCCCTCCGACAGGGTGCGAGGAAGAGCTTCAGATCCCCCTGATCTAGGGATGGAGATGGCGGCGGATATAGACTCTTTCATGGATTTTTGATCGGGTACTTAGGGTTTCTGCATCGGGGTACTTTTATAGGCGAAGGGGCAAGGTCGGTGGGCGCCCGAGGGGCCCACACCATGGGGCGGCGCGTCCTAGGGGTGGCCGCTCCTGTCCTAGGTGTGGCCACCTCGTGTCCCCACTTCGGCTGCCCTTCGGACTCCGTGTTCCTTCTGGTAAAATATTGACTTTGGCTTTTGTCCCGTCCAATTCCGAGAATATTTCCTTACTAGCTTTTCTGAAACCAAAAACAACAAAAAACAGGCAACTAGCACTTCAACATCTTGTTAATAGGTTAGTTCCAGAAAATGTATAAAAATACCTCAAAGCGTAAACAAAACATAAGAAAGTTGATATAAAACAAGCATGGAGCATCAAAAATTATAGATACGTTTACGACATATCAAGCTTCCACCACATGAATGAGGAAGAGGTGGGGGCATCCCCCATGGGAGCCATCCATAGGAGGGGGGTTCCCCCCTCTCCTATAAAAGTCCCCCTCTTCCTCCTTCTCACTCACACCTCCTTGTGAAGGATCTCTCTCCCCCTGTAGAATTATTTCCCTATGGTCTTAGATTAGCGAGATACAATTTTCCGGTGGCATTTTGTCTGGAAGGAGTTGCTGCTTCCGCTGCATTGCTATAGCGGGGAGGTGGAGGTTGTTTGGTGGCCTGAACATGTGTGCAATCATGGATGCGCTGTTGAGTTGCGGCGCTGGACTTCTTCTCGATCCTGAGATTGGCAAGCGTTCGACTACATCATCCATGAGTTCAACCTCGTTACACTTTGTCGGTCTTCAAGGTTATATTCTCTATGGATGTATATCCACCTGTTGCTTGTATCTAGTAGATAGATCTTGGCGTATAATAGTTCCCATCGTAGGAATTTTTGTTTTCTATGTTGCAAACCCAACTGTGGTATCAGAGCCTTATCTATGTTTAGATGCTTTGCATGGGTAGTACACATATGAGTATGTGGGTGATGATGATCATGTTATTGCATCTTATATATATTTTGGATATTGGTGGCATAGTGGGATGAAGCGGCCCGAACTAACTTTACATGTCCTCGCACATGAGACCCGTTCCACGCTTGACATGCAACTAGTTTTGCATAAGTGGCTAGCTGGTGTCTGTCTCTCCTACTATAGTCAATATCTGATTTACAACGAGTTGCTAATAATTTGGTTATCATCGTTGTGGTTCCATGTTCGTAGGTAAGACCAGTTCTGTCTTTAAAAGCCCTAAGTCACGTAAAAACTTGCAATTGATAAATTAGAAGCATCTAGTTTAGATCGTTGCTAGGCTAGTGTCATGATATGGTAATTTTATAATTTGAAGTATAGTTGATACTCGTGGAAATTATAACATGCCCATCATGTAAGTTCCATTGAACTTGGCCTTACACATAAAGGAATGATAAAGATCATACCACGATGCACATGATAGTGGTCAAGTGCAAGAACCATATCATTTCACTTTACACATTTGATGTTTGCATCTTATATTGCTTGTTTGGCGTTTTAGTAGCATTATAAGATGATCCCTCATTTAGATATCAAAATAAAAATGTGTTCTCCCTTAAGTACGTACCGTTTTATGTATCGCCGCTTCAAGACATCACGTGATGATCAGGTATACTTGAATCCATGATCATAAACGGGTGTAAGACAGTTTTACACACGCGAGTACTAAGGTTCTTACTTCGCGAGCCTAGCATGTACAGACATGGCCTTAGAACACGGACCAAAAGGTTAAGCATGAGTCATATAGTTGATATGATGCCCATATAGATGCTCGCCTTTGAAGCTACACCGACTCATGTGATGATCGGACTTGGTGTAGTGGATTTGGTTCATGTAATCACTAAAAAGACATAAGGGATATTTTATTTTGAGTGGGAGTTCATTTGTAATTTGGATTAGTTGAACTCGATCAATCATAAACTTAGTCTAAACTTTACAAATTCTGTTGTAGATGGCACCACCTGCTTTTAATTTCAATGTGTTCATGGAGAAATAGAAACTTGCGGTAAATGGTAGCAACTTTACCATCTGGGCAATATGTGCTAGAAGCATCGCTAGGTCCCCCACTAGCTCTTGATGCCCCTGACGAGGAAAAGAATGTCTATTTGACTCGTCGGGAGGACCAGAACTTAGTTCATTGCGGCATACTGTATGGGCTAGAGCCAGAACTTCGAAAGCGTTTTGAAAATGGCAATGCCTTTGATACCATGGGTGAATTGAAAATTATTTTCGATACCCATGATGCCGTAGAGATTTATAATGCTTCTGAAAAGTTCTTTAGTTGCATGATGGAAGAGAACAACTCTGTTAGTGAGCATGTACTCAAAATGTCTTGGTACGCTGATAAGCTTGTGTCCTTGGGAATAATGATTCCCATTGACTTAGGTATACATCGTGTTCTCCAATCTTTGACACCTAGCTACAAGAGCTTCGTGATGAACTATAACATGCAGGGCATGAAGAAGTCTCTCCCCGAGCTTCTGTCGATGCTTAAAACTGCAGAAGTGGAGATCAGGAAAGCGCATCAAGTGTTGATGATCAATAAGACCACCGGTTTCAAGAAAGACAAGAAGGGTAAACAGAAGGGAAAGAAGGGCGACAAATCTATTGTCGCGCCTGAAAAGAAATCCCGAGTTAGCCCTAAGTCTGATACCAAGTGCTATTATTGCAAGGGGATTAGCCATTGGAAGCGCAACTGCCCCAAGTATTTGGCGGACAAGAAGACCGGCAAGGGAAACAAAGGTATATGTGATATACATAATATACATAACTCGAATCAGGGGCTGCCGAACAAGTGACCGCTAGCAAAGGGTGAGGTCAAGATGCTTGTCGGCAATGGATCAAGAGTTGATGTGATCACCGTCGGAACGCTACCTCTCCACCTATCGTCGGGATTAGTGATAAATCTAAATAATTGTTATTGGGTGCCTGCACTGAGCATGAACATTGTATCCGGATCGTGTTTGATGTGAAGTGGTTATTCATTTAAGCCTAAAAACAATGGTTGTTCGATTTATATAAATGATATCTTTTATGGTCATGCACCCATGATGAATGGTTTATTTCTGTTGGATCTCGATAATAGTGTTACGCACATTCATAATGTTGATGCTAAAAGGATTAAACTTGATGATGATATATCTGCATATATGTGGCACAGCCGTCTAGGTCATATTAGCGTTAAACGCATGAAGAAACTCTATTATGATGGAATTTTGGAATCACTTGATTTTGAATCATTTGATACATGTGAGCCATGCCTTATGGGCAAGATGACTAGAACGTTGTTTTCCGGTTCAATGGAACGGGCGATAGATTTATTGGAAATCATATATACTAATGTATGTGGTCCAATGAGTGTGTCGGCGCGAGGTGGATATCATTATTTTGTTACTTTGACAAATGATTTGAGTTGATACGGGTATATATATTTGATGAAACACAAGTCTGAAACCTTCGAAAGGTTCAAGGAATTTCAGAGTGAAGTGGAAAATCATTGTAATAGAAAGATTAAAATTTTGCGGTCTAACCGTGGAGGTGAGTATCTTAGTTACGAGTTTAGCGCACACATGAGAGACTGTGGAATAGTTTCACAAGTCACGCCTGCCGGAAGACCACAATGTAATGGTGTGTCGGAATGTCATAATCGTACTTTATTTGATATGGTTCGATCTATGATGTCTCTAACTGACTTCCCACTGTCATTTTGGGGTTATGCACTGGAAACTGTTGCATTAACTTTAAATAGGGCATCATCTAAATCTGTTGAAACGACACCGTATGAATTGTGGTTTGGAAACAAACCTAAGCTATCACTTCTTAAAGTTTGGGGTTGCGATGTTTATGTGAAGAAACTTCAGCCTGATAAACTCGGACCCAAAGCAGAAAAATGCATCTTCATAGGATACCCTAAAGAAACAATTGGGTATTCCTTCTATCACATATCTGAGGGAAAGGTTTTCATTGCCAAGAATGGATCCTTTCTAGAGAAAGAGTTTCTCACGAAAGGCGTGTGTAGTCGGAAGGTAGAACTCGAAGAGGTTATTGAACCTTATCTTCATGAAACGACAAGTGGCGTAGCGTCGGAAATTGTTCCAAAGTTGACTTCACCAAATTAAGAGGGAACTAATGATAATGATCATGAAACTCTGAAAGAGGACACTACCGAACCTCACAGGTCAAGCAGGACACGTGTAGTTCCTGAACTGTACGAAAATCCTATTATGAATTTCATGGTTGATGAAATAGATGACCCTGCAACGTATGAAGAAGCGATGATGAGCCCGGATTCCAACAAATGGCTAGAAGCCATGAAATCCGACATGGAATCCATGTACAAAAACCAGGTTTGGACCTTGGTGGACTTACCTCACAGCCGAAAGGCCGTTGAGGATAAATGGATTTTCAAAAGAAAGACTGATGCTGATGATAATGTTGAAATGGATCATATGGGAACCTAGTGGGGGGTGAACTAGGTGCTACTTCAAATTTTAATGCCTTTTCAATTTTAGGCTTGACACAAAAGGTAAATTCTCTAGATATGCGACTATGTAGAATTTCCCTATATGCACACCTAACTACTAGCGAGTAAAGGCGAGTAAAAGTGAGGAACGAGTAAACCGTAATGGAGCACAGGGAGACACATGATTTTTTTATCGTAGTTCCTTCCTTTTTAAGGGAAGTACATCTGTGTTGGAGGGGTGGTCGGTACTAAGACCACCACGCCACAATAGGCCTCACCCTGTTCTCCGATGGATCTCGCCACCAAAGGCCTGATCCACCTTTCCACTATTGGAAGCCTTCGAGGCGGGAACCTGCGCCTTTACACAACTAGCAGGGCACAACTCCACAACCGAATTGGAGGCTCCCGTAATGACAACAAGCTGCCATAAGAACAATTGTTATCAATAATAAAACACAAGATCTAGATATCAACAAGAATACTAGATCGGGGATTCTCCAAGTGAATGGAAAGGAGTTGAAGCACTTGATTCGTGATGACGATGAATGATGTCTCCTCGTTTAGTTCTCCCAAAGATCGAAGCCTTCGGGTGGTTGAAGTGGGAGATCTCGGGAGAGAGCTTTTGCAACAGGTTTGAACTTTTTCGAATGAATCGGGAGTTCTGACAGGAGGGGTGGATGGGGCTCTTATATCCCCTATCCAGACGGAGCCGTTGGAGCATTCTGGGGCCGGATTATCCGGCCTGGGGAATACTCTGCCCTAGACTCGGATTATCCGGGGGAAAATCCGCCCCCGAACAGAAGCTCGCGCCGGGTGATGGCTCAAAATATATCAAGCTCGTTGGGAACCCCAAGAGGAAGGTATGATGAGCACATCAGCAAGTTTTCCCTCAGTTATGAAACCAAGGTTATCGAACCAGTAGGAGCAAGGAAACAACTACAAGGTGTTGCTAGTAACTTGCAATCCTGCACAACACAACCACAGAACTTTTCTCCCAACTTACAGTGAGGTTGTCAATCTCACCAGTTTGCTAAAAACAAAGGATTAAACATATTGTGTGGAAGATAGTAATTACTTGCAAAAAGTAAACAATAAACAGTAAATAGTAGATGGTTTATCAATGGTAAAAGAATGGACCGGGGTCCATAGTTCACTAGAGGTGATTCTCCTTAAGATAAATAACATGTTGGGTGACCAAATTACAGCAGGGCAATTTACAGACTCAATAAAGCATACCATGCATATACTAATCCTCTTGACTCCTATGAGATTTGATTGGGCATTACAACATTATACATAGACCGTAATCCAACTGCATCTATGACTAATAATCCACCTTCAGGTTATCATCCGAACCCCCTCCAGTATTAAGTTGCAAGCAACAGATAATTGCATTAAGCAAAGTGTATAAAGTAAACAATACGATTGTCCCATGGACAAAGGATTGTTGTTTTCTCCCTAGTAGCAACAACACATCTAGTACCTTAGAGATTCCTGTCACTTCCTCGGATTACTAGAGACATGAACCCACTATCGAGCATAAATACTCCCTCTTGGAGCTGCTAGCATCTACTTGGCCAAGATAGCTAATAACAATGGAAAGCATGCAAGATCACAAATAACATAGACATGATAGAATCAATAATCAATCTAAAATAGAATCTCAATATCCATCAGATCCCCGCAAACACAACATGTAAGATTACAAATAGATGATCTTGATCATGAATGAAGCTCACAAGATCTAAACATGATAGCACAAACGAGGAGAACCAACCATCTAGCTACTACATGGACCCGTAGTCCAGGGATGAACTACTCACGCGTCACACAAGAGGCAGTCATGGTGATGAAGAAGGCCTCTAGGGTGATATCTCCCCTCTGACAGGGTGCCGGGAAGAGCTTCAGATCCCCTCGATCTAGGGATGGAGATGGCGGCGGCTACGGACTCTTTCATGGAATATTGATCGGGTACTTAGGGTTTTCGTCCCGGGAGGCTTTTATAGGCGGAAGGGCAAGGTCGGTGGAGCACCAGGGGGCCCACACCCCCTGGTGGTGCGCCTCCCCCTAGGCCTCTCTGTCACCAGGTGTGGCCGCCCTGGTGCGCCACTTCGTCTCCCCTCCAAACTCCGTGTTGCTTCGGGTAAAATATTGACTTTGGCTCTTGTCCGGTCCAATTTCGAGAATATTTCCTTACTAGCTTTTCTGAAACCAAAAATAGCAGAAAACAGGCAACTGGCACTGTGGCATCTTGTTAATAGGTTAGTTCCAGGAAATGTTTAAAGGTACCTCAAAGTATGAACAAAACAGAAGAAAGTAGATACTAAACAAGCATGGAACATCAAAAATTATAGATACGTTTACGACGTATCAACATCCCCAAGCTTAACTCCTACCCGTCCTCGAGTAGGTAAGTGATAAAAAAGAATAATTTTTGAGGTGGCATGCACCATTGCAATCTTGATCAAGGTATTTGTAAAACATTGATAGCTGGGATCATAGTACTCTAACATAGACATGAAACATATAGTTCTAACAATAAGACATAGCAACTATGTTGTAACATGAAAAGGTACAAACAAAAGATTCTTTGAAAGACGTTTGTTTGTTTCACATATAAAAAACATAATGAGAATGGTATTCAACTTGTCCCTCATGGTGTAGCAAAACATAAATGCATAGGACACCTTCAAAGTTCATAAGGGTGACTAGATACAAATAGTTTAAGAACAAACAATATCAAAGTTATGAATCAATCAACAAGTTTCGGGACAATGCACATTAAACTAAGAATGACCACTATGCTCTCTCAATAGGTGCATAAAGATAGAAGATGGAGACTCAACATAAAAGTAAAAGAAAGGCCCTTCATAGAAGGAAGCAGGGATTCAAGTCTCATAAAGAGCTTCCAAAAATTATGGTATTTATTAGCTTTCAGCTCTCATTACCCCTATCATAAGCATCTTTAGGTGATTAAGGTTAAATTGAACAAATATGAGGATATGCCTGACAAGTTATAAGGTGAAAATCTCATGCCCCTTGCTTACGAGTACCAAACCTCATGCTACTCAACTCTAGTCACGAGTAAGTTCTTGTCAGTGTAAGTACATGTGTATCATAGAGAACCGCCAACGGGGTACCCCTTGCCCCATGATACAGGAGTTTTCCCATATCACAATGACAAGGCAACAGACAATGAGCATCTCAGCGATCTTTTTATTTTCTATTTGCATAGGGTTTTTTCCTCTTTTTTTCTTTTTTATTGAGGATGCTTCACAGATTGCTCACTATGGTTATGCTGCAAGTTTCCACCATGATTAGGCATGGCTTAGGCTAGCTGCCTAGGCGTTTATCTAACACATATACAAACTCCATGAGCTTACAATCTCCCCTTTTATTTCACACCACCGGGATCCATAAGCAAAAGAACATGATATCAACTAAATAAAGTGCAACGTTGAAAGCGTTCCCCATGGTAACATGGTTCTGCTAATTCACAACTTACAAAGCGCAAGCATATACGCAACATAGATGGGCACAATGGTTCAAGTTTATTAAGTGCAAGAAAGTAAAGTGTCCCATCATGTTTGTGAGAGCTTTAATCAGTAATTTTCACATAACAAGTTTAATTCAGAAGGTAGAAAAAAACATGAATATACTTGGAATAGCAATAATGCTAATAGGTAGGTATGGTGGACTTTTTGGAATTACTTGGTTTTATTTGGAGTTAGATGCATGAGTGGAACTCATACTTGGTACATGTGGAGGCTAGCAAAAGACTGGGAGCGACCAACTAAGAGAGCAATAATGGCCATAATCATGCAAAGCGACAACACATTATTAATTAAAGCATAAAGTGATATTACAAGTCGAAAACTAAATGATCATAGAGGGTATGGTGACTTGGAATAGTCTTAACATGGTGTGAGCATGCGCCAAGTCAACCCAAATAAAGCATCAAAGGAGAATACCACAATATTATGCTTTTATATGCTAAAACAACACATGATTCTTTCAAGGCACATTAAGCAATCTCAATTGTTTGTAACAAGTCATGCTACAACAATAATCACTAAGCATAAAGTCATAGCAATATCAAACATGACATGATAAAGTCTAGGCCACAGTCAAAACAAGACTCCTTTTATACCACTCACAAGCATGAACTTTCCTACTCTTTTCCAATCCAAATCAACTTATTTGAAACTATGTATGAATGTGGGGGGCCCAACCAATTTATTTAAGCAAACTAAGCAAAACAAAACTAAAAACAAAAACGAAGACGCTCCAAGAACAACACAATTGTGCATGAAACAATAGAAATGAAGTGTTTGGAAGAGAACCTAAGATTTTTATTGATGAAGAAGGGGATGCCTTAGGCATCCCCAAGCTTTGACGCTTGTTGATGAGGATTAAACTCATCAATGCCCATTGTTATGGACTTGGGCTTTGGAGAAGGAGGGATGCACTGGAAGTCTCGATCGGCTAGCAAATAAGCACACAGGTGACACAAGGTTTACCCAGGTTCAGGCCTCGTAGAGGACCCTACTCCTGCTTGTCTGCTCTTGATTGATGATGATCCGAAGGATTACAATGTCGCCGATGGCGGTGGTGCCCATATGAGATCTAGCAGTGTATGAACTAGGGTTCACAACGTCTAGATCTATTGTGTCATAGCGTGTCCTCCTTGTTGGACCCTCCTAGCCTTTATATATGGGGAGGCTAGGTCTTAGGTACCAATATGAGTTGGTTATAAGTTAAATTAGAACTCTAGTCTTGAGATTTCCTTGTATTGTGCGTTTGGGAGTCCGTGTCCATATGGGCTTCATACCACTCGAACCGTCATAGGCGTCATGGACCTTGGCAATTCGTCGAGTGGGCCTTCCGTCGAGCCGCACCAGGTAGACTGTAGTTGGGTGCCTATTGGGCATACCCATGTCACTTTTACTTCTTGAATATTTCTTGGGGTGACACGGGTGGCATCCCCAAGCTTAATATTTTGTCCATACTTCATCTTATCACATTATTCTTCCCTACACTTTAAAATTTCCTTCATACAAAACTTCACACAATCTTCATTAGCAGCATTAGTGTACTTAAGATAATAAGTCTTTAAGTTGAGTTTCAACACAAGTAAAACTTCCATTAAAGCACAAGCTACTGTAGCAATTCCTGTTAAAAGTTCAAGTGATCAAAGAGAACTCAAAGAGAAAGAGATTAAGAGGCAAATGCAAAAAATGGCAGAAATCTGTCAAAACAGACCAGCAGGTAAAAACCGATTTTTACAAAGACCTTATGTTGCTCAAATCGAAAAGTGTTAAACTAACGAAAGTTAGATAACAACCCGGAGCAGAAGCACAAAAAATTACAGCTCAAGAAGACGTACAGAGATTGTTCACGAATTTTTACAGCGAAGCACAAAAATCTGTTTCAGGACAACAACTTTCCCAAGTCTTATTTCTCTCTTATTAGAGGTTATTCTTGGCACAAAAACCACACAAAAAAGATAAGAAGAGGTTATTACTGTAGTATAATAACTTCCAAGACTCAACAAAAAAAAAACTTACTGAATAAAAAATTGGGTTATCTCCCAGTAAGTGCTTTTCTTTAACGCCTTTGAGCTAGGCATAAGAAGCAAGAATCAAGTATTCTCAAATGAAGAAGCATTAAGAGCAATTTTTGTTTTAATAGGAGAGGCAAAAGGAATATTTTCTATCTTCTTTGGTAAGTTTCTATACCTTTCTTGAGTGGGAATTGATATTTAATGGTGCCTTATTTCATATCAATAATGGCACCAACAGTTCTAAGAAAAGGTCTTCCCAAAATAATAGGACAAGAAGCATTGCATTCAACATATAAAACATAGAAATCAACAGGGACATAGGTATTGTTAACCATAATAAGAACATCATTAATACTCCCCATGAGTTTCTTTTTAGCATTATCATCAAGTTGGACATCTAAATAACAATCTCCTAATGGTGGCAAATCAAGCATTTCATAAATCCTTCTAGGCATGATAGAAACACTACTATCAAGATCACATAAAGCTTTAAGATCAAAATCATTCACTTTCATATTAATGATGGGTTCCCAACCATCTTCTAATTTCATAGGGGTAGAAACTTTATGTTTCATCTTTTCTTCTTTAATTTTTATGAGAGCATCAGTAATGTGTTTTGTAAAGGCCATATTCATAGCACTAGCATTAGGACTTTTAGCAAGCTTTTGTAGGAACATAATTACTTCAGAGATATTGCAACCATCAAGATCAAAATCATAATTACCATCCAAGGTAGTAGAGCTATTGTTTCCCATATTTCGAAGAATTTCAGCATTTTTATTGGAAAAGGTTCCATTGGTTTTAAGCATTGTTGCAAAAGGAATGGAGACTTCATGTGGTTTGCTAGCATCAACATTAGTGGTGGTAATAGTACAAATACTACTATTTCTAGCAATTTCATCTTCTCTTTCTCACTTAGCATGCAATTTAGCTAATAGTCAAACATTTTCATCAATTCTAACTTGTAAGGCATTAGTAGCAGCAAAGGGATTTTCCATGGTTTCTGGTTTAGCAGCCATTTTTTAATCAAAGAGGATTGTGCTTCAGACAAAGATGATATATTTCTTTTAGCATTCGAAAGTTTTTCCTCAATAGTTTTATTGGAAGCAGTTTGTTTTCTAATAAAATCTTTAAGCATGACTTCAAGTTTAGAGGGTGCACTCCTATTGATGTTGTAGGAATTTCCATAAGCATTACCATTATTGGGAGGATATGGCCTATAATTATTATTACCAAAATTATTCATGTAGGCATTGTTGCTAAAATTATTATTTCTAATAAAGTTCACATCAACATGCTCTTCTTGAGCAACCAAAGAGGCTAAGGGAACATGATTTGGATCAATATGTTCTTTCCCATTAACAAGCATAGATATAATAACATCAATTTTATCACTCAAGGAGGAGGTTTCTTCAATAGAATTTAACTTCTTACCTTGTGGAGCTCTCTCAGTGTGCCATTCAGAATAGTTAACCATCATATTATCAAGGAGCTTTGTTGCAGCACCCAAATTAATAGTCATAAAGGTACCTCGGGCAATAGAATCCAGTAGATTTCTTGAAGAATAATTCAGTCCTGCATAAAAGGTTTGGATAATCATGCAAGCAGTCAGTCCATGAGCGGGACAATTCTTTACCAAAGATTTTATTCTTTCCCAAGCTTGAGCAACATGTTCATTATCAGATTGTTTAAATTTCATTATTTCACTTCTCATAGATATAATCTTAGCAGGAGGATAAAATTTTCCAATGAAAGCATCTTTGCATTTAGTCCAAGAATGAATACTATTTCTAGTTAGGGATAGCAACCATTCTTTAGCTTTTCCTCTCAAAGAGAAAGTAAACAATTTAAGCTTAATAACATCTCCATCTATATCCCTATGTTTTTGCATCTCACAAAGTTCAACAAAGTTATTAAGGTGAGTAGCAGCATCTTCAGTACCGACACCAGAGAATTGTTCTTTCATAACAAGATTGAGAAAAGCAGGTTTAATTTCAAAGAAAGTAGCTTTAGGAACAGGTGGATCAATAGGTGTGCACATGAAATCATTGTTGTTGGTGCTAGTGAAGTCACACAACTTAGTGTTTTCAAGAGTAGTCATTTTTTTGTTTTTTTAATATAAAGAAGCAAACTAGTACAACTAATTTTTTGTGTGTTTTTGATAAAAGAAACAAGCAAACAAAGCAGAAATAAACTAAGCAAAACAAAAAAAGTAAAGATATTGGTTGTGAGGGACTCCCCTTGTGAAGATATCCTTGACTCCCCGGCAACGTCGCCAGAAAAAAGGCTTGATGGCTCAAAATATATCGAGCTCGTTGGGAACCCCAAGAGGAAGGTATGATGAGCACATCAGCAAGTTTTCCCTCAGTTATGAAACCAAGGTCATCGAACCAGTAGGAGCAAGGAAACAACTTCAAGGTGTTGCTAGCAACTTGGAATCCTACACAACACAACCATAGAACTTTGCTCCCAACTTATAGTGAGGTTGTCAATCTCACCGGTTTTGCTGAAAACAAAGGATTAAACGTATTGTGTGGAAGATAGTAATTGCTTGCAGAAAGTAAATAGTAAACAGTAAATAGTAGATGGTTTATCAATGGTAAAAGAATGGACCGGGGTCCATAGTTCACTAGAGGTGATTCTCCTTAAGATAAATATCATGTTGGGTGAACAAATTACAGCGGGGCAATTTATAGACTCGACAAAGCATACCATGCATATACTAATCATCTTGACTCCTATGAGATTTGATTGGGCATTACAACATTATACATAGACCGTAATCCAACTGCATCTATGACTAATAATCCACCTTCAGGTTATCATCTGAACCCCCTCCAGTATTAAGTTACAAGCAACAGATAATTGCATTAAACAAAGTGTGTAAAGTAAACAATACGATTGTCCCATGGACAAAGGATTGTTGTTTTCTCCCTAGTAGCAACAACACATCTAGTACCTTAGAGATTCCTGTCACTTCCCCGGATTACTAGAGACATGAACCCACTATCGAGCATAAATACTCCCTCTTGGAGTTGCTAGCATATGTTTGTCCAAGATAGCTACTAACAATGGAAAGCATGCAAGATCACAAATAACATAGACATGATAGAATCAATAATCAATCTGAAATAGCATCTCAATATCCATCAGATCCCCGCAAACACAACATGTAAGATTACAAATAGATGATCTTAATCATGAACGGAGCTCACAAGATCTAAACATGATAGCACAAAGGAGGAGAACCAACCATCTAGCTACTACATGGACCCGTAGTCCTGGGATGAGCTACTCACGCATCACACCGGAGGCAGTCATGGTGATGAAGAAGGCCTCGAGGGTGATCTCTCCCCTTTGGCAGGGTGTCGGGAAGAGCTTCAGATCCCTCCCGGTCTAGGGATGGAGATGGCGGCGGCTACAGACTCTTTTGTGAAATTTTGATTGGGTACTTAGGGTTTTCGTTCTGGGAGGATTTTATAGACGGAAGGGCAAGGTCGGTGAAGCACCAGGGGGCCCACACACCCTGGTGGCGTGCCGCCCAGGCCATGCCGCCACCAGGTGTGGCCGCCCTGGTGCACCACTTCGTCTCCCCTCCGGACTCCGTGTTGCTTCAGGTAAAATATTGACTTTGGCTTTTGTCCGGTCCAATTTCGAGATTATTTCCTTACTAGCTTTTCTAAAACCAAAAACAGCAAAAAACAGGAAACTGGCACTATGGCATCTTGTTAATAGGTTAGTTCCAGAAAATGTATAAAAATACCTCAAAGTATGAACAAAACATAAGAAAGTAGATACTAAACAAGCATGGAACATCAAAAATTATAGATACGTTTACGACGTATCACCGGGCGGTCCTTGGCATCTTCTCCTAGGGGCCGGATTATCCACCCCTAGAGGATGGCCGGATTATCCGGCTGGGGGAAAATCCGCCCCAGCCACGGATTGTCCGGGGGAAAATCTGCCCCCAGATAGACGCACGCGCCGAAGCTCCCTTGGCCATTTTCCCTAGGGGCCGGATTATCCGGGCCCAAGAGACGGCCGGATTATCCGGCTGGGGAAAAATCCGCCCCAGACTCGGATAGTCCGGGGGATAATCCGCCCCCAGGCAAAAGCACACACGCGACCAGCCCTTGGCCAAGATGGTCAGGCTGGATTATCCGGCCCTTGATGGGGGCAGATAATCTGGGCCCCAAACACCAAAATCTTTCCTGCAACACTTAGCACACATAAGAAACTCCATGGTATTGTTATCTAACACGCAAAACATAAGAGATCATGAAATGTTCTTTCAATCTCCCCCTTTTTGGTGTTAGATGACAATACAAGGATTTGCAAGATAGCTCAAATAACAACATCATTTATCGAATGAAATAGACTCCCCTCAATGTGTGCATAATAAAAATTTGCATTTGAATACAACTGCACACAAGTAGGTACAAGTCTATTTCATTGGAACATAAACAAAATAATCATACCACCATGAGAGAGAGAGGGGCGTCCTCAAGATAGTATAAAAATATGAACGCCTTCCTCGAGATAAATATCCATTATGGCCAATACGATAGATGAATCCATAGGAGAAATCCACGAGATAAATCCAGAGACACACATAAACATTGTCTCATACAAATCAAATCACAAGTAAAAGTCCAACGCTAAATGGGCACAAGCGAGATAAAGACTGAAACGATAAAGTGCAAGAGCTTGTGCCTGACCCATGCAAATCCATGAAGTCCTATTATAACTACTTGTCCCCCTTTGGCATCGAAACACGAAAAAGGAAGAAGAGTGATGCTATCTCCCCAAGGGATCACTCGTAGTCCTCATCGTCTTCCCCGTCCTTATCCTCATCCTCAAGCTCCTCGGTGTCATCACCCTCATCATCAGTTGGTGCATCAGGCTCCCTCACCCGTTTAGGAAACAAGTGACACTCAAGCTCTCCATAGTTGAGCACTGACAAAGAGTTCCACCGAGCATATGGAGTGGGAGCAGAAGGAGTTGGAGGATCGCCAGATGCCCCGGACACATGGTGAAGAATGAGCTACTGGGTATGGGCCATCTTCATAACCTTGTTGTATATCTTCTTTGCCTTATGCTCAACATCAATGTGAAACTCTCTAGTGGGAAGCAGGTGCTTGATCAGCATCATAATGTAAGGGGCATAAGGAATGGAGAGCCTATTGAACATTGCATCAGTCAACTCATGATAGATGAAATCCATCACATTGATGACCCACAAGTATAGGGGATCGCAACAGTCTTCGAGGGAAGTAAGACCCAATTTATTGATTTGACACAAGGGGAGCCAAAGAATATTTATAAGCCTTAACAACTGAGTTGTCAATTCAGCTGCACCTGGAAACAGTCTTGCTCACAGTAGTTTATCAGTAGCAATACTTTTGTAGTAGCAATAGCAAAGTGATAGCAGTAGTAAAAGTAAAGACAGTAGTAACAATTGAAGTAAACAGTAGGATTAAAGCGCGGTAGGCATAAGGATGGATGGACAGGCTTTGCATGGATAAGACAATTCATGTGAACAATCAAGATATAGGGCATTTGAAGATAAATAAGGTAAAGCATCCAAGTACGAAATAATCATAGGAATGTGTTCCATATATAGTCATGCGTGCTCGCAATGAGAACTTGCACAACATCTTTTGTCCTGCCAGCCCGTTGCAGCGGGGCCTCAAGGGAATCTACTGGCAATTAAGGTGCTCCTTTTAATAGATCACCGGAGCAAAGCATTACAACTCTGTGAACACACGTGATCCTCACATCATAGCCATCCCCTCCAGTTATCCCGATTTCTATCACTTCGGGGCCTCGGGTTCCGGACAATAATGTGTGTATACAACTTTGCAGGTAAGATCACAAACAATTCTATCATCATGAATCAATAACATGTTCAGATCTGAAATCATGGCACTCGGGCCCTAGTGACAAGCATTAAGCATAACAAGTTGCAACAATGTCAAAAAGCACTAACAATAGATACTAGGCACCATGCCCTAACAATCTTATGTAATTACATGAACGATCTCATCCAATCCCTACCATCCCCATAGCCTACTACGAGGGATTACTCACTCATGGATGGGGGAGTCATGGATGGTTGATTGGTTGATGGAGAAGCGATGATGATGATAATGATGATGATGATGATGATGGCGATGATCTCCTCCAAATCCCCGTCCTGGCAGGGTGCCAGAACAGAGTTTCTGGTTCCGAATCGCGGTATCTGGTGGTGGTGGCGCAACGGAACTCTATCTAGAAAACGTCAAACCCCCTCTATTTTTAGGTCAGAGGGCTTATATAGGCGAAAGGAGAGGTCGAGGTAGATTCCAAGGCATTCACACCACCTCTTGGCGCGGCCTAGCCTGGCCTGCACGGCCAGGTGGTGTGGGCCCCGCGTGGCCCTTCTTCGTCTCGTCTTCTGCTTCATGAGTCTTCTGGTAAAATAGGAGTTTTGCGATATTTTCCGGGATTTTTCCTAAAAGTTGATTTCCTGCAAAAAAAACGAGACACCAAAGCAATTCTGCTAAAAACAGCGTTAGTCTGCATTAGTTGTATCCAAATCACACAAATTAGAGAAGAAACAATAGCAAAAGTGTTCGGGAAAGTAGATACGTTTTGGACGTATCACACATCCAGCTTATAGTCCGTAGACTCATCCTCACAAGAACCACCTCATAGGAGAAAGCCAGCAGCTGAACCAAATGACCACGAATACTATCGTTGTTTCCCCCACTGGGAGTAATAGAGTCACGGAAAATGCCCACCAAGCTTGCATACAAAGGAGAAAGACCAGCAAAAGAACCCACAATGCTATTGTCAACAGTGCAAGGAGAGAGGACAACATCCTTATTGGGGTTGAGCTGGGTGATGATACGATGGCCACTAGCACGGTCCCTATGGCGGAAAGGATATCCAAGCACCCCAGCAAAAGTTCGAAAATCGGCTTGCATTGGCATGTCACGGGTCTTCCACTTCATGGTGTGGTGCTCATCACCACAAATGACCAAAGTGGAGAAGAATTGCTTCACTACCTCGGAGTCATAGGAGCACTGAAGAGCCATGAGATGGTGCAGCCCCATCCTCTCAGTCACGAACATAGCATTAACAAGTTGAGGCTTTTCCATGGCCTCAGCAATAATCATGGGATACATAGGGCGAATCTTCAGCTGAGCATAAACATCTTCATATATAGACTTTTGGTTAGCACACCAAAAGCAGGAGCCACCAAGCTCAGTATCTTGCGCGGATTCCGCAAACAGATCACGATGGAGAATAGAAGAGTAAGTGACATCATCCATCTTCTTATAGTTAATCTTTGGTTCCTTGCCCTTTTTCTTGGACACACCCTTCCTTCTCCTATCCCTCTTTGCCTGCTTAGCCATGCAGTCAGTCTCTTTGTTCCTTTTCCTCAGCTCAACCTCGTCCACAAGACCACCCTCATCGTCGTCCCAGAAACAGAGGTCACGAGGACGACACTTGTAGGTCTTGGGAGCATTGGAACCACATGTGAAACGAATAAGATGGATAGCATGGGGATAAGAATACACACAAGTCTAGGATGGAAAGTAGAAATAGTAGGCAACCAGTCCACAGTCCAAACATACATAATGCAACAAATCCATAGAAATCTGAAGCGGTTTTGACTCTGTCAGGCTGGATTATCCGGCCTAGCTAGGGGCGGATAATATGGCTCTGGCAGAAATTCTCAGATTCGCCTAGATTGATTGCAAAAACATAGATCGGACTTAGGTACTGCAAGACTACAACCTCTACATAAAAAAAACCTTCAAGTCCACGTTCCACCAACAAGTGACACATCAACTCAAAAGATGGGGAGAGAGGGAGTTACCCTCACTCATTGAAGGAAGAACACGGAGGAGAAGGTACCCGGAGGTGCGGGGAAGAAGATCCAGGGGAGGCCTGGAGAATCCGTCGGCCGGGAAGGCTCCGGGAGGGTGGGGCAGTAGGCGACGGCTAGGGAGATGGGGGTCGGGGGAGAAGAACTGCTCTTTGTGAGCGCTTCCCCCCGACGCCCAGCCCTTAAGAGGCTAGATCCGCCAGGACCGGATTATCCGGCCACCACTTGGGCCAGATTATCTGGCCTGAATTCTAAATTCCTGTTAAACACGGGTTTAGGCCCGCGCATCCCCAAACAACACCCCCACAAGATAAACAAAGGACTTGTGTGCTAGAAGAGATGGCTTAGGGATAGATAGGGGCTTGGGATTAGACAACCAAACTGAGATGGTACTACACACTCAAGGTTGCAAGAATTAAATCAACTAAAAGCTAAAATTGAGTGTGATTTCCATAAGAACACGAGATGAGCAAAAACAACCAAAAAGATCTACATAAATCCAACTCTTCTCATGGAAGAGGGCGGTGGCCGACGCCACCTTGTTGGAGTGCATGGTATGACACCGCGAAGATATATCTTGGGTTCATCGCCAATACTCATCAGTAAGCTCACATATCACAAAATGATATTAAGAGAAATGTTTTGACTTGCTTTCGGCATTATGGGGGAGGGTTAGCCCAATTAATTAGGACCACACTCCCCCTATATCCATGCCCACACCTAGACCAAATACGGATAAGATATAAGAGTGAGTGCATAGGTAATCAAGACAAGCTCCTTGAATCAACGATATTTAGCTCATTCCTCAAGTAACAAAAACTTGCTTCATCAAGTGGCTTCGTGAAAATATCAGCAAGTTGATTCTTCATGCTCACAAAAGAAAGATCAATATCACCTCGAGCTACATGGTCCCGAATAAAATGATTCTGAATGTCAATATGATTTGTCCTTGTGTGATGCACCGGATTGTACGCAATCTTGATTGCACTTTAATTATCACATAAAAGAGGCACTTTGTCAAAATTGACACCGTATTCCTTCAAAGTTTGCCTCATCCATAATAATTGAGTATATGCACTAGCAGCAGCCACATATTCAGCCTCGGCGGTTGAGAGAGATATACAATTCTGTTTTTTAGAAGACCAACATACTAAAGATCTTCCCAAGAATAGCCAAGCTCCAGAAGTTGATTTCCTATCATCCTTATCACCAGCCTAATCTGAATTAGTATAGCCAAACAAAGAGAAATTAGAGCCCTTGGGATACCATAGACCAAAATTAGGGGAATGAACCAAATATCGGAAGATCCTCTTGACCACCACTAAGTGGCTTTCTTTAGGAGCGGCTTGATACCTTGCACACAGCCCTACACTCAACACAATATCGGGTCGAGATGCGCAGAGGTAAAGAAGAGAGCCGATCAAGGACCGGTATACCTTTTGGTCCATATCTTACCATTTGGGTTGAGTTCAAGATGGCATTTAGTTTGCATTGGTGTGGTGATGCCATTAAGATCCGTCATCTTGAATCTCTTGAGCATGTCTTGGATGTATTTTGCTTGATTTATGAAGGTTCCTTCTCTAAGTTGTTTGATCTCAAATCCGAGAAAGAACCGCAATCCCCCCATCATAGACATCTCAAACCTGTCAGTCATAAGCTTTGAAAATTCATCATTAAAAGCTTTCTTAGTAGATCCAAAGATAATGTCGTCTACATATAGTTGGCATACGAAGAGCTCCCCCTTAACCTTCTTAGTAAAAAGAGTGGGATCTATTTGCCTAACCTCGAAGCCACGGTCTAACAAAAGCTCTTTAAGGTGCTCATACCATGCACGTGGGGCTTGTTTAAGGCCATAGAGTGCCTTATCGAGTTTGTAGACATGGTTCGGAAAGTTAGGATCCTCAAAGCCCAGCGGTTGCTTTATATATACCAACTCATGTAGAGGACCATTAAGAAAAGCACTCTTAACATCCATTTGTTGTAATTTAAAATTATTATGAGCAGCATAAGCAAGAAGGATACAGATGGACTCAAGACGAGCCACTGGAGCATAAGTCTCGCCGAAGTCGATGCCTTCTACTTGGGAATAGCCTTGCACCACTAGTCTTGCCTTGTTCCTTACAACAATGCCATTCTCATCTTGCTTATTCTTGATAATCCACTTTGTGCCGATAACATTGCAGCATTCCTTGGGCTTTTCTACTAATTTCCAGACTTTGTTGCGCTCAAAATTGTTCAATTCTTCATGCATAGCAGCAAACCAGTCCGGATCTTCAAGGGCTTCAAACACTTTCTTGGGTTCCACCATGGATATGTGAGCTTGGTGCTCACCAAAGCTTGCTAGTTCCCTTCTTGTGGACACCCTCCGTCTAAGATCACCTATGACTTTGTCAAGTGTGTGACCCCTTAATTCAAGATTCCTCTCTGCATGGGCCTTGCGATGAAGTTCAATCAACTTGTTGTTTCTTGGAGGAATATATTCATCATTTGATTCTTCATTGGTATTACTTTCTTGGCCTTGATCTCTAGCTTGATTAGTAGAAATTGGAGATGATGAACCTTGCCCTTGATTTAGATTAGCAGCCGTAACAGGAGGCTGCTGCTTTTCAGGATTTTCAGGGCCGGATAATCCGGCTGGGAGAACATGGTCCATCAGCACTATCTTGAAGAATTCTGACTTGAATCAGAGACGAGCCGGATAATCCGGGGCCAGCCAAAAAATCCGGCCTAGGAGTTTCAGCAGATTCTTCGATATTGTTGCCACTTTTGCCAGTTGAGATAGGTTGGCCGGATAATCCGATGTCAACCGGATAATCCGTACTAGAGCTTCCTGGAGCAGTTGTAGGATGATCTTCAGCAGTTTGCGGGATTGGTGTAAAAGTTTCTCCAACAGTTGGAGCAGGTTGAGCTTGTGTCAATGAGGGCTCTACTTGAGTAGAGCATTGTCCTTCCCGATCTGCCACAAGGGGTTCCTCAATGGGGCGAAAAAATCCCACACCCATTCTTCTTATGGAATCTTGGGGTATTTCAACATCTGCATCACAAACATCAACTTGCCCCGCACGGGAGCCATCATTTTCCTCGAACACCACACTACAAGATTCTACAACAGTTCTAGAGAGCTTATTGTAGACTCTATAAGTGTGGGATTCGGCACCATAACCAACAAAAATGCCTTCTAAAGCCTTAGACTCGAATTTATATAAACGAACTCCTTTGATGAGAAATAAACACTTACAACCGAATACCCGGAAGTAGGAGATGTTTGGCTTGTTACTGGTAAGTATTTCATAAGGTGTCTTGTCCAAGATTTTGCGGAGGTAGAGCCAGTTGCATGAGTGGCAAGCGGTAGAAATTTCTTTAGCCTAGAAATTATATGGTGACCTGAACTCAGCCAACATTGATCTTGCCATATCAATTAAAGTTCGGTTCTTCCTCTCGGCTACACCATTTTGTTGAGGGGTGTACGTAGCGGAATATTGGTGTCTTGTCCCCTCTTTACTTAGGAATTCATTTAAAGTGTAGTTCTTGAACTCCGAGCCGTTATCACTTCTAATAGCCAATATAGGGACATTGTGTTGATGTTCAACCTCGTTGGCAAAATCGATGACCGTTTGTTGAGTCTCGCTCTTCAACTTGAAGAAATAGACCCATGTGTATCTTGAGTAATCATCAACAATCACGAGGCAATATTTCTTCCCACCGAGGCTTGCATGAGATGGAGGACCAAAGAGATCCACATGAAGGAGCTCCAAAATCCTTGTTGATGAAATAATGGTCTTCCATCGATGGGAGAGTCATGCATTTTTCCTTCAACACAAGCCCTACAAACATGATCTTTGGCAAAGGAAACATTTTCTTTTAGTCCAAGGATGTGGCCACCCTTGTGAAGACTTTGCAAAGTTCTCATATTGACGTGGGCTAGTCGGCGATGCCATAGCCAACCCGCGTCGGCCTTTCCGAAAATACACATCGGTCCTGTAGTGGTTTTCCCCGAGAAGTCCACCACATACAGGTCATTTTCGACATATCCCACGAAAGCGACATTTAGAGACTTGCTCCACAAGAGTACCACCAAATCACCATCAATGAAAACTGTGAAGCCCATCTTACCAAGGGCACGAACTGAAAGTAAATTGTAACCAAGGGTCTAAACAAGCATGACGTCCATGAGAGAGATATCGTTAGCAACCACAACTTTGCCAAGACCCAATACCTCATATTTTGACTTGTCACCATAGGAGACGGTTATATGATCATGGTTTGGCCGCATCTTCTAGATGATCTCCTTGCTTCCGGTCATATGACTAGTGCACCGCTATCGAGTTACTTCTTGGCTTTAGGTACCCATTTTTCAATGGGTCCTCTCATGTGAGTGACAAGGGTCTTGGAAACCCAAATAGACCAAGATATGTAACTATCAAATGGACCTACATAGCTAGCATAGATATCACCATAATAATCACAAAAAAATCATAATTTGGATTATTAGCCCCTACAAAACCAACATAGTTAGTCTTATCATTAGTTGTGGTGCTTGTGTAGTTTTGCTCTTCTTCTTATTATTATTATTATTCTTGTTCTTCTTTTACTTTGTCTTAGTAACATAACCAAGACCTTCCTTTCCATTGTTTGTCCTTTGCTTGCTAAGGATCTCATCTAGGACTTCTTTACCTTTAGGTTGAGATCCCTTTACAAGTTCTTCCTTTAATCTTGCATTTTCTTCAATAATACCTTCATGTCCACATGTTGGTGTGGATGTGCTAGGCATATTATACTTGTCAATTGAGTTTGGAGCTGATCACGAGACTCATTTAGAGTAGAATGTTCACTCTCCAATGCCTTGTAGGCAATGTCAAGTGTCTCAAACTTCTCTGAGAGTCTAGCATGAGCAGCCCCAAAATCAACCCTCTCCTTCTTTAGTTTCTTTACCTTAGCAAGAGCATTATCACATTCTTTTATGAGCTTGGCAACCATTTCTTCATGGGACTCCTCAATTGACTCAAGTTTCTCTTCCAAAGAGACTCGAGTTTCCTCTTGTTCCTCTAGAGCGTTCTTCAAAGAGGTTATCTCCAAAGCATCTTCTCTTTCAATTCTTCCCTTCTCTTCGAGGAGTTCTTCGGAGTGAGAAAGTTGACTCATAAGAGCATCAAAATGAAGTTTGTGCTCACCTTGCAAGTTAGTAAAGAAATTGTCTAAAGCAATAACCTCTTCTTTTATCCTAAGACTTGTATGATCATCCATATTAGCATCCATAGTAGTCTTAGGAAATGAGGAAATGGAAGATGATACCTCGGACCCTCTTTCCATAAGGCAAGTGACGTTGTTGTTGATGATGTTTTTGTTTGGAGAGTCGAAGAGAGATGTAGGGCTCGATGTGGTGGCTATATCAGCCACCTCCCGGGAGATCTCGTCATCCTCTTGATCTTCACTTGCCGAAGAATATTCCTCTTGAGCCACCAAGACAATCTTAGGTTGCTTCTTGTAAGGACCATTCTTCTTGACAAATGGTTTCTTTCAAGGTGCCTTGGATTTTTCTTTGAGGATGAGCCGACCTCCATTGTCTTCTCTATTTTGATCGGGACATTCAGCCACAAAGTGCAACTGATCTCCACAATTTTAGCATGTCCTTAGTTTTGGGTCATCCTCTCTTCGCCCACTTGACCCATTCTTTTGCTCAAGTTCAGACTTGGACTTGGCCAGGTCCTTCCAAAAGTTCCTTGCGTAGAAGGCCATGTACTCACCATGAGCATGCTTGACCTCCTCGGGATAGCCCATGGAGACAACATTGTATCCTCTTTCATCTTCATCTTGTTCAACAACATTTGCCTTTAGAGCTACATTGACTCCTTTTTGCATTCCAATGGCCCGAGCACGGGCATCTTCGGTGTTCTTAGCTGCAACCTTGAATGCCGCCATTTCTTGCATGATTTCATTGGAAGTCATTTGATGTTAGTTGTGTCTACCTTGCAAACTCTTCAAGTATGTTGGCTCAAATGGCATGAGAGCACTCACATATTTCCTTTTTATCCAAGCATCATCAATGTGAGTGGCTCCATGCTTTCTAAATTTTGTTGCAATGCCCTTGAGCCTTCTATACATGTCTTCATGGTCCTCACCATCCAACATGTAAAATCCTTCAGCTTCATTGCTAAGAGCATCATAACTATTTCTTCTCATGCTTTCATTTCTGATGAACAGGTCGGTGAGAGCATCCCAAGCTTCTTTGGCGGTGTTGAAGTGCTCAATATGTGGCATGTCCTTGGGAACCACTCCGAGCTGAATCATGTGAAGGGCCGTTGCATTTAGTTGACTATCCACAACTTCTCTTCTAGTCAGATTAGTGGGATCTCCAATATGAAGACCATCTTCAATGATCCTCCAAAGCTCAATTGAAGAACTGCATACATGAGATTTCATTAAGAATTGCCATTGATTAAATGAGGATGCAGTAAGCTTGGGTGGATCTCCCCTATTGTTTATATGAGGATGAGGAATAGGTGGGTAGGGAGAATATAAGTGAGAGACCTCACTATAATCCTCCTTGCCACTTCCCTTCTTAGAAGCGGAACCATTGTTTTTCTCACCCACCGCCTCATCTTCCTTAGATTTGGCATGAGCCTTATCCTTAGATAGAGGAGTGGTGGCCTCAGAGGAAGATGGAGGTGGGGCTGTAGATGAGGTGAGACGAGCAATCATTTGCTGCATCTCTTCCATCTTGGTCTCAAAGGATTTCAACAAGGTTGTTTCCAATGTCTTGAGGTAATCCACTGTGACCTTCTCCCTAGCCTCACTCCCATTTTCCTTAGTGTCCATACTTCTTTTAGGCGCTTAAGCCCGAATAAGAGCCGGGGCTCTGATACCAATTGAAATGGATCGTATGGGCACCTAGAGGGAGGGTGAATAGGTGCTACTTCAAATTTTAATGCTTTTTCAATTTTAGGCTTGACACAAAATGTAAATTCTCTAGATATGCGACTATGTAGAATTTCCCTATATGCACACCTAACTACTAGCGAGTAAAGGCGAGTAAAAGTGAGTAATGAGGAAACTGTAGTGGAGCACGCGGAGACACAGGATTTGTTTTACCGTAGTTCCTTCCTTGTTAAGGGAAGTACATCTGTGTTGGAGGGGTGGGCGGTACTAAGACCACCACGCCACAATAGGCCTCACCCTGTTCTACGATGGATCTCGCCACCAAAGGCATGATCCATCTTTCCACTAATGGAACCCTTTGAGGCGGGAACCTGCGCCTTTACACAACTAGCGGAGCACAACTCCACAACCGAATTGGAGGCTCCCGTAATGACAACAAGATGCCACAAGAACAATTGTTATCAATAATGAAACACAAGATCTAGATATCAACAAGAATACTAGATCGGGGATTTTCCGAGTGAATGGAGAGGAGTTGAAGCGCTTGATTCGTGATGACGATGAATGATGTCTCCTCCTTCAATTCCCCTAAAGATCAAAGCCTTCGGGTGGTTGAAGTGGGAGATCTCGAGAGAGATCTTTTGCAACAGGTCTGAACTTTTTCGAATGAATCAAGAGTTCTGACGGGAGGGGTGGATGGGGCTCTTATAGCCCCTATCCAGATGGGGCCATTGGAGCATTCCGGGGCTAGATTATCCGGCCTAAGTGAGGGCCGGATTATCTGGCCCAGGGAATACTCCGCCCTAGACTCGGATTATCCGGGGGAAAATCCGCCCCGGAACAGAAGCTCGCGCCGGGCGGTCCTTGGCATCTTCTCCTGGGGGCCGGATTATCCGCCCCTAGAGGATGGCTGGATTATCCGGCTGGGGGGAAAATCCGCCCCACCATAGATTGTCCGGGGGGAAATCCGCCCCCAGATAGAAGCACGCGTCGAAGCTCCCTTAGCCATTTTCCCTGGGGGCCGGATTATCCGGCCCCAAGAGACGGCCAGATTATCCGGCTGGGGAAAAATCTGCCCTAGACTCGGATAGTCCGGGGGATAATCCGCCCCCAGACAGAAGCACACATGCGACCAGCCCTTGGCCAAGATGGTCAGGCCGGATTATCCGGCCCTTGATGGAGGCGGATAATCAGGCCCCCAAACACCAAAATCTTTCCTGCAACACTTAGCACACATAAGAAACTCCACGGTATTGTTATCTAACACGCAAAACATAAGAGATCATGAAATGTTCTTTCAAATG
Organism: Avena sativa; assembly: GCA_916181665.1. NCBI lineage: Eukaryota > Viridiplantae > Streptophyta > Magnoliopsida > Poales > Poaceae > Avena > Avena sativa. Next base: position 696,376,997 of record OV702289.1, read on the forward strand.
TGACCATCTATAAAGCTCTACTTGTAGCAAAGGGGTTTCGACAAATTCAAGGAGTTGACTATGATGAGACACATTCTCTCCCATAGTGATGCTAAAGTTGGTTAGGATTATGTTAGCAATTGTTGTATATTTCGATTATGAAATATGACAGATGGATGTCAAGATTGCGTTCCTCAATGGTAATATTGAAGAAGAGTTGTATGTGATACAACCTAAGGGTTTTGTTGATCCTAAGGATGCTGATAAGGTATGCAAACTTCAGCGATCCATCTATGGACTGAAGAAAGCATCTCGGAGTTGGAATGTCCGCTTTGATGAGGTGATCAAAGAGTTTGGATTTGTCCAAAGTTATGGAGAGGCTTGTATTTACAAGAAAGTGAGTAGGAGCAATGTGGAATTTCTGATGTTATATGTGATGACATATTATTGATTGGAAATAATATAGATCTTTTAAATAGTGTTGAAAGTTATCTAAACAGCAAATTTTCGATGAAGGACCTTGGTGAAGCATCATATCTATTAGGCATTAAGATCTATAGAGATAGATCACGGCGCCTAATTAGGCGATCGCAAAGTACATACTGTGATAAGATATTAAAGAAGTTTAATATGGACAGAAGTAAGAAGGGGTTCTTACCTATGTTGTAAGGCAAGACATTGAGTAAGACTGAAAGTCCGGCTATGGTAGAAGAAAGAGAGATAATGGATAAGATCCCCTATGCTTCAGCCATAGGATCTACAATATATGCCATGCTATGTACAAGACCGAATGTGGCACATGCTATTAGTTTGACTAGTAGGTACCAATCTGATCTAGGTTCGGAACACTGGATAGCGGTCAAGAATATCCTTAAGTACTTAAGAACAACTAAGGATATGTTTCTTGTATACGGAGGTCAAGAAGAGCTGGTCGCTAAGTGTTATGTCAACGCTAGCTTTGACACCGATCCGGATGACTCTAAGTCTCAATCTATATAGGTATTTCTCTTGAACGGAGCAACAATTAGTAGGAGGAGTTCCAAACAACCTGTGGTAGCTGGATCAACAACGGAGGTGGAATATGTTGCTGCTTCAGAAGCGGCACGGGAAGCGGTTTGGATGAAGGAGTTTATAACGAAACTAGGTGTGGTTCCTAGTGCGTTGGACCCAATGGTGATCTATGTTGATGTTTGGTGGAACGATGCGTACCCTTTCGGGCCATCAGTTGCATGTTATATAGATTGGGAAAAGCCCCCTATGTGGCGTGTACAAGGGTTGTACGTGTACGGTCAGAGTACTACTCCGTACACATACACGTACCTATTACATACTCTAACATCCCCCCTTAATCTAAACCACGTGAGAGGTTTAGATTACGCTTAAACTCATCTAAAGATTTTACAGCAAGAGGTTTGGTAAAGCCATCAACTATTTGGTCCTTAGTGGAGATAAACTTGATATCAAGACTGTTACTAGCAACACGCTCACGAAAAAAGTGATAATCTATCTCAATATGTTTAGTCCTGGCATGAAACACTGGATTGGAAGAGAGGAATGTGGCCCCTAGATTGTCACACCATAAACAAGGTTTCTCACAGAGCATCACACCTAGTTCACAAAGAACAGCTTCAACCCATATTAACTATGTAGTGGCTTTAGCAAGAGCTTTGTATTCCGCCTCTGTACTAGAATGAGATACAGTGGCTTGTTTTCTGGCACTCCAGGACACCAGATTCGGACCTATAAAAATAGCAAAACCTCCAGTGGAGCGGCGATCCTCAAGGCAGCCTTCCTAATCAGCATCTGAAAAAGCTTAGTATTCTCGCTTGTAACATGGTTGGTGGCACCAGTATCATAGTACCAGTTGGTGTCGACTCCCGTGAAGTTGGCACCTTTGTACCCGTGGTCTCCATCACCACGGGGATCATCGATGTAGCGCCACCAACAGTCACGAGTGGAGTGCCCGTGGATGTTGCATATCTGACATGTGGTATTGACGTAGGGAGTGGGCCGGCGGTCACGCCTACCGCGCCCACCTTCACCACACCGATCTTCATCATCGTGACGACGAGAGCGTTCATCATCATATCGGCACCCCTGGTAGCCGCCACCATTGCGGCGGCCGTGACCATCGTGACAGTCGTTATAATCACGACGATCACGGTAGTCGTGTCGGACGTGGTCATCACCATGGCCCCGATCATCATAGCGTGGACGCTCATCGTACCGCGGCTGACGAGGGCGGTCTTCCTGACGAGGCCGATCATCCTGGCACCCACGCAGGGGTGCACCATCATGGCGCGCCATGTTGGCTGAAGAGGTGAAGCCCTCCTTGGTCTTGTAAATGCGATCATACTCCTAGACTTGAGTGAGCAGGTCGTCGAGAGTGGTGCTGGAGTTGGCGTTGACGGTGGTGCGGAGGGTGTTGTAGTGAAAACCGAGGCCATTGAGGACGTACCAGATCAGCTCGTCAGCGTCGAGAGGTTTTCCTGCAGCAGTCAATTCAGGAGAAATAGCTTTCATCTTAGCAAAGTACTTGTCGGCGGAGAGATTGTTCTGAGCGCAGCTGCTGCACCCTGGCCTTGGACACGGAGGACACATGGGCATTGATGGCAGCCCACGCCTCGGCTAAGGTCTCAAGCCCCACGACATGTGGGAGCACTTCGGGAGAGAGGGCGTTGAGAATCCAGCGGAGCACCTGCTAGTCGCGAGAGATCCAAGCAGCGTACTCGAGGTTTTCGATGCTCACCTTCTTCTTGTTGATGTCCTCCGTCTCCAGGATCTTCTCAGGTGCCTCCTCGTTCCCTTTCACGAGATCAAGAACGCGAGCACCTCCAAGAGCCGGGATGACAAGGGCCTTCCAGATCAGTGCGTTTTCACGCGTAAGTAGCTGCGAGGGTGGAGACCCAGGCACTGCAGCGAGAACCGTGGCGGATGACGTCGATGAAGACATGGCGATCTAGGGTTGTAGATGTGGCGGCGACACGAGATGTGGAATCCGTTGCAGCGGCGGCTATTTTCGTCTTGGGTTTGGGTCGTAGAAATCTCGATGCGGTGGCACACGTGCGGCAGCAGAGGGTCTTGGTCTTGGTCGTGGTCTTGATGTAGTGATGATAGCGGGCGGCGGCGGTGAAGAGCAGCGACGACACAGGCTGAGGCGGCGACGGATCTTAGGTTTTAGGCCGTGGTCGTGATTCTTGATGCGGCGGCGGCGACACTAGCTGTGGCGGCGGTGACTTTAGGGTTTTGTGGCAACTAGAACACGGAAGAGGATGGCTCTAATACCATATCGATGTTTGGTAGAACGATGCGTACCTTTCGGGCCATCGGTTGCATGTTATATAGATAGGGAAAAGCCCACATGTGGCATGTACAAGGGTTGTACGTGTACGGTCGGAGTACTACTCCGTACATGTACACGTACCTGTTACATACTCTAACAATCTATTGTGATAACAATGGAGCCATAGCCAACGCCAAGGAACCAAACTCACACAAGAATTCCAAACATATTAAACGCCGGTTTCACTCCATCCGCGAGCATGTCAAAGATGGAGATATAAAGATTTATAAAATACATAATATAATAATTTCGTTTTCAAATTTTTTGAAACTCAAAAAAATTATTTTAATTTTTTTTAAAACAGAAAGAGCACTAGTGTCCATGTGCACTAAATCTCCAAGTATCTAAAATAAATCCGCTCTCTGGGGAACCACAATATAATACTCCACTACAAGGCCCAAGATAGTGGAGGGTTCTTCTAAGCTGTCGATTTCATGTCAAGCATAACTCTGAAACCAACATACACCTGTGTCCCTGACGGAGCTTGCCCCTTTGATTATGGCAATGATAACTGTTGTGTGGTAGAATAAACCGATGGAAAATTGCCCGACTGCAGTACAACGATGCCTCTGTGACTCTGTCTGTCCCTTGCACTAGTTCAGCGTTGAAGCTAATGTCTGTGAGCCTGTCTGACTGTCTGCATGTGGTCGAGTGTATGACTTCCTCTTCGCCATTGCTTCATCTTGTAATTAATCATCTGATGAACTGCACATAAATAAAGAAACATATAATAAGGCACGTTCTTGCGCCCCCAGCTACGTTTGAACTGCACATGAGTATGTGCATTGAGATCAATCGATTCATTTAACCAGCAAAAACAAACTTGCATAAAACCGCTGGAGCAGTACCTACTGGCAGTCTGGCAGCGCTCGCTCTGTGCGAGTTGTGAGAGGAAATTGCGCAAACCACCACCTATTGCTGTTATAGTTGCACAAAACATCAATTTTACCTGTTTTTTGCACAAACCATCAACTATTGGTGTAACAGGTTGCACACAGGTCTAAATTCATATTAAGTGGATTAACCGCTGATGACTAGGCCCCACGATGTGAGGATGTGGCATCCATGTGTTATTATCTAGTGTATTTTTTAAACTTTATACAAAAATATGAAAAAAATCAATAATTAAAACAAAAAATTTCAAATATTTCTTGATTAGTTAGTTTATAGAATAATTTATATTGTTTCAGTTAGTGTAAGTTTTTTTTATTTTAAGAATTTGAAAACAACATATTGTGTTGACGTCACACTATCACTACCTCGTTGATCCTGGTCGTAATATTTGCAATTAAGCAACCTAATATGTAATTTAGACCTACGTGCAACGAATTACACACCAATAGTTGGTGGTTTGTGCAAAAAACAAGTAAAATGGTGTTTTACGCAACTACGACAGCAATAGGTGGTGGTTTTCGCAATTTCCTCGAGTAGTGATCAAATCGACATGATATCAAAAGAAAAGTAAAGAGGGGAAGGGGAGAAGGAAAAACCCACCGGTCCGATGCATGGTCTACCATTGCATGCTGCCGTTGAACCTTCAGAAGACGCCCGAAAAACCGAAACCTGCAAGTGGATGTGCATCAAATCACGTCTCGACGATTGACTCGCCGAACCACGGTGCATCGATCCAGCACGCGCAGGAAGAGACGCATACCGGATACAGTGCCTGCTGTAAAAGTTCTCTCCGTGAATTCTATTCCCTGGATTTTAGAATATAAGATGTTTTAACTTTGTAAATTAAATGTATCTAGACTTTTTTTAGTATGTAGATTTATCTAATTTTAGAGTGAACCTACATATTAAGAAGGGTCTTTTCACAAAACTAAAACATCATATATTTTGAAACGGAGGGGATAGGACTGAAGTTAAATTTGCGGGTACTCTGTCGAACTGATTTTCCTTGTCGACATCGCGGGTAAGGGAATTTACCTTCCCGATACAAACCTAGTTTCGGTCTCGAGCGCTGCAGGTATAGGGTGGCTATAGTTGGGCTACGCCCGAGTATGCTGCTACCAACGGCATGCAGGTCATCGGTACAAAAAGTTATGCGTGTTCAGGCGGCTATGCTTGCCCCGACGGCTATAGCTAAGCGTTGGTACCTACCTGTCGCTCGTTGAAACGACTTGTGTACCACCTCAAACATTTATTTTTTGTATATAGGGTGTCATCATTTCGAATTCATAGGATTGGGAAACGAATAGCCAAAACAGAAGAATGCAACAAGATTTGCCGGTGCAAAAGAAAAGAGTAGTACCCAAAAAAGTGTGGGATAGTTGTTTGTATGAAATACAGGAATAACACAGTAAATGTGCATCGATGCCACGTGATTGTGTCTTAAAAAGATATTGGAATTGATGTTCAAAATCCTATGAAATTGAGGCATAACTCAGAGAGGAATCTAAGTAGCGCCCTTTCTGGCTACTCGCAACACACCAGCTCCTCCTCCCTCCTGACCCCTCCTCCTCCCGACCCCGCCGCCGCACCGGGTCGCCACCCGCGCCCCCGGCTAGCCACCCACTCCTCTCCGCCGCCGCCGAATCCGCCATGGGACAAAGCTCTCGCGGCGAGGCGGCGGCGGGACCCCAGCCATCGCGTGCGTCGCTTCGATGGCGGCAGCGGCTTGAGATCCAGGCAACGGCGACGGCGTTCCAGCAGATCTGTAGCAGTGATGGCGGGTGGGCGGCGGCCGGTGAGCTCTGACGGCAGCGGTCCCTGGAAGGCGGGGCGGCGGGTGGTGGCGAGATTTAGGGTTCCTAGATCGGTCATCTTCGCCTCCTCGACGTGAGTAGGTGTCATCTGGAGGTCTTCTGCAGCCTACTTTGCATCATGAGGGCGCCCGGGGCGGAGGCCCTGAGTTTGGTGGAGGTGGTCATCTTCTCCGTCGAAGGTGGTGGCCTGCGGCTGGATTGGCAGATCTCGCGATCCGTCTTCCAGTCCCAACAACAAGGCAAGGAGACCTAGGTGCCGGCTAAAACCGAGCCATTGGCAGGAGATGGCGGCGGCACCACGTCGTTACCTTGATGAAGGCATCGTCGTGCACCTTGTGTCGACCTCACTCGTGCTACTCCGTGGGAAACCCTAAGATCTTTGGGTCGGACGATGGCGGTGCCGCTGTGTCGGTATCGCGTTCTCTCCTGGGAGCATCGCCTGTGGAGCAGCGTTGGATGGAAGTGGCAGGAGGGGTGGAGTGGTGATACGTCCATTTTGCATCACTATTTTATATCATAATTTATTATTATTCATTGATATATTTCATATTAAAAGATGATACTTATGTTATCTCATCTATTTTTGCATGATTGATGACTTTTGGAGGATGGACCACTGAAGTCAGGATTCTGATGGAAAAGGCACTGTTTAGAGGCAAAATTCGCGAAGATCAGAAAATCCCGGAAAATATATGGAAAATCCTATTTTTCCAGAAGACGAAGGAAGCCCGAAGGGGAAGTGGAAATGTGCCACAGGGGGCCCACACCACTCCCTGGCGCGGGCCAGCCCTGGTCGTGCCACCAGGTGGTGTGGCCACTCTGGCCCACCTCTGGCATCGCCCTTTGGCATATATAATCCCTCGGAACCCTGAGACTCGGGAGGCCGACCACAGAAAGATTTCGTCGCCTCTACGGGGTGGAAAACTGTAGAGAGAGAAAGAGCTCTCTGGCAGGCAGAAATCTGCCGGGGAAATTCCTTCCCGAGAGAGGAGATCGTCGCCATCAACACCATCATCAAGCTAGACTTCATCGGATCATCATCATCATCTTCACCATCATCTCCACCAGCACCATCATCACCACTCTGTACCGCTGTAACAATTGGGTTGAATATTGCATAGTTCTTTGGGGAAACTTTCCCGGTATTGATTACTTGTTGTAGTTGATGCTATTGAGTGGAACCATTGAATTATTGTTATGTTCCAGCACCATCATCACCACTCTGTACCGCTGTAACAATTGGGTTGAATATTGCATAGTTCTTTGGGGAAACTTTCCCGGTATTGATTACTTGTTGTAGTTGATGCTATTGAGTGGAACCATTGAATTATTGTTATGTTCAGATTGTTACTTATCATTATTTCATCTCTGATCTTGATCCATATGATGTCTCGTGAGTAGTTCATTTAGTTATTGAGGACATGGGAGAAGTCATGTTGTTAGTAGTGGAATTGTGTTGAGAAAGATTCAATAGTTTGATATTTAACTTGTGATGTTATTCTTCTAGTGGTATCATGTGAACGTCGACTACATGATACTTTACCTTTATGGGCCTAGGGGAATGCATTGTGTATTTGGCTACTAATCGCGGGGTTCCCGGAGTGACAGAAATCTAAACCCCCGTTAGGAAACCTTTGCGCAAGGGAGTGTAGGATCTCAAAGTTTAAGGTTGTGGTTAGGTTTTTATCTTAATTACTTTCTTGTAGTTGCGGATTCTTGCAAGGGATATAATCACAAGTATGTATTAGTCCTAGGAAGGTCAGTATATTAGCATAGGTTCACCCACACAACACTTATCCAACTAGAGAAGATTAATCAACTATATGAAGCGAAAGCACTTGACAGTATTCCCATGTGTCCTCGAGAACGTTTGGTTATCCTAAGTAATACAACCGGTTTGTTCTTTGCTAAAGAAAGGATTGGGCCACTTGCTGCAATTATTATTGTCTTTTATTTACTCGCACTTTATTTATCTGCATTATCAAAAACCCCTAAAAATTTGTTTGCTAAGTATTTATAGGGAATTCCTGATCCAAGCCACTCGTCAACACCTTCTGCTCCTCATTGGGTTTGACACTCTTACTTATCGAAAATACTGCGATACACCCCCTATACTTGTGGGTCATCAAGACTATTTTCTGGCGCCATTGCCGGGGAGTGAAGCGCTATTGAAGAGTGGAACTGGTAAAGGAAACTTCTACTGTGAGTATTGTTTATTTCTGTTAGTTACTTTATTTCAATATGGATAGTTTACTTAGATTCTTATTTCGTAATGCTACTATCACTGCTAAGGTAGTAGATGAACCTCCACCTGCTGAAAATGATACTTTTAAGATACCTACAAGAATTGTTGATCATGTTATGGATAACTACTATTTTGGAGATGGAACTGTCTATCCTGGTAATCATTTGCTCTTTATACATGAATTATGCGGGTTGTTCAAGTGTGCAGGTATTACAACAGATCAAGTCAAGAAGAAGTTATTCTCATTATCACTGAAAGGAAGAGCTGAGGAATGGTACAAGCTGCTGAAGAATGGCATATCTCTTGAATGGGAGGAAGTTGTACCCCTCTTTTATTCAAAATTTTATCCTCCTAGTGAGATTCATAAAGATCGGAATCAAATATACAACTTTTGACCTCGTGATGGAGAGAGTACAGCTCAAGCTTCGGGGAGATTGAAGTTACTAATGCTCAAATGTCCTATTCATGAGCTTCCTGACAATATTATTATCAATAACTTTTATGTAAGGCTTTCTCTTCATGATAAAGATCTATTGGATGCTTCTTGTGCTGGATCGTTTACACACATGGAAGAAGAAGCTAAATGGGATCTTCTAGACCGTATTCAAGACAATGCTGGAGCATGGGAGAATGATAAAGGAAGAAATTCAGGTATAAATTATGATTATGAATGCATTAAATCTTGTAAGGGAACTGATGACTTTCATAATATTAGTAATGCTTATGGTCTTGACTCTCAAGTTATTGCAAATTGTTTTAAGGCTTTTGCCTCTTATATTGAAATTCTGAAAAAAGAACGGAACAAGTATCATGCACCATATAAAGATATTGTTAATTTTTTTCCTGCTAGAAGTACTGAAGTTTGTACTATTGATCGTATTTTACCTAAACCTTATATCGAGAAAATACCTTTCCCGGATAAGGTAAAGGAGCATTCTATGATAACTAGTGTAATTAATAAAATTACAAAGAGAGCTGGAAAGCTTGATGAACAAATAAATATTGAACCTGCAGTAGCAATTGTGAAAGACCTTGTCACTAAAAGTTTAGAAGCTAGACACATTATCTTCTGTGAGGATGCTTCTAATATTGTCTCACATCCTAATAGAACTAGAAAAGCTAGTGTCCATGTGCTTTCTGTTAGAATTGGTGGTTATTGCTATTATGGTTTATGTGACATTGGTGCAAGTTCAAGTGCTATTCCTTATGAGCTTTACAAATAAATTATGCATGAAATTGGTCCCCGCGAATTAGAAGAAATTGATGTGATTATTCACCTTGCCAATAGAGAGACCGTCTCTCCAATAGGTATTGTAAGAGATGTGGAAGTTCTTTGTGGTAAGATTAAATATCCTGCTGATTTTCTAGTACTTTGTTCAGCTTCTAGTAAAACCTATCCTATCATTTTTGGTAGACCTTTCTTGAACACTTGTGGAGCCATTATAGACTGTAAGAGGGGGAAATTTTAACTAAATTTGATGGAGAATCTTATGAGTTTAATTTTTTGAAATTTGCTAATGTTCCTTATGAAAATGAACTCCCTAATGAGGATTTTAGAGTTGAACAACTTGCTTCTATTTATCTTGCTCCTTACAATGCTTTGCAGCAATTTATGGAAGACCACGAAAGCAAGACATTCATGGAAGAAAGAAATGAGATTGACGAGATTCTCCGTTATCAACCCAAGATGCTTAAGCATAACTTACATGTGGAAGATTTGGGTACCACATTACCAGCTAAAAAGGATCCGGATTTCAATCTGAAACCTTTACCTGATGATCTTAAATATGCTTACATCGATGCTAAGAAAATATATCCTGTTATTACTAGTTGTAAACTTTCAGGAAAGGAAGAGGAAACATTATTGGAAGTATTAAAGAAACACCGAGGAGCTATGGGCTATACCCTTGATGACTTAAAGGGGATTTCTCCTACTATATGTCAGCACACTATCAATATAGAACCCGATGCAAAACCAGTGGTAGAACATCAACGTCGTTTAAATCTTAAGATGAAGGAAGTGGAAAGAAATGAGGTATTAAAACTCCTTGATGCTGGTATTATTTATCCTATTGCTGATAGTGAATGGGTTAGTCCTATTCATTGTGTCCCTAAGAAAGGAGGAATTACTATTGTGCCTAATGAGAATAATGAGCTTATCCCCCAAAGAGTAGTAGTTGGTTATAGGATGTACATTTACTTCAGAAAGGTTAACAAAGTTACTAAGAAAGATCATTACCCACTGCCTTTTATTGATCAAATGTTAGAAAGGTTGTCTAAAAAGACTCATTTTTGCTTTCTTGATGGATACTCTGGGTTCTCTCAAATTACTGTTAAACAACAAGATCAAGAAAAAACTACTTTACGTTCCCTTATGGAACCTATTCCTATAGGCGTATGCCTTTTGGTTTGTGTAATGCTCCTGCTACTTTTCAAAGATGCATGTATGCTATCTTTCATATTCATGGACGATTTTTATGTCTATGGAACTTCTTTTGATAATTGTCTGCATAACCTTGATAAAGTTTTGCAGAGATGTGAAGAAACTAATCTTGTTCTTAATTGGGAGAAATGCCACTTCATGGTTAATGAAGTAATTGTCCTTGGACATAAAATTTCTGAAAGAGGCATTGAATTTGACAGAGCGAAAGTTGAAGCAATTGAGAAAATGCCATGTCCTAGAGACGTCAAAGGTATTCGTAATATCCTTGGTCATGCTGGTTTCTATAAAAGGTTTATTAAAGATTTCTCCAAGATATCAAAACCCCATACTAATCTTCTCCAAAAAGATGTACCTTTTGTTTTTGATGATGATTGTAAGGAAGCTTTTGAAACTCTAAAAAAGCTTTAACTACTGCTCCTATTGTCCAACCACCTAATTGGAATTTACCCTTTGAAATCATGTGTGATGCTAGTGCTTTTGCTGTAGGTGCTGTTCTTGGGCAATGAATAGATAAAAAGTTAAATGTTATCCATTATGCTAGTAAGACTCTTGATGTTGCTCAAAAGAATTATGCTACTACTAAAAAAGAGTTCTTAGCTGTTGTCTTTGCCTGTGATAAGTTTAGACCTTATATTGTTGATTCAAAAGTTACCATTCATACTGATCATGCTGCTATTAAGTACCTTATGACAAAGAAAGATGCTAAGCCTAGGCTTATTAGATGGGTGTTGCTTTTGCAAGAGTTTGATCTACATATTGTAGATAGGAAAGGTGCTGAAAATCCTGTTGCTGATAATTTATCTCGATTGGAAAACATTTCTTTTGATCCTATGCCTCTTAATGATAGTTTTCCAAATGAACAGTTGGCTGCAATAGGGGTAAGCTCGAGTCCTTGGTACGCTGATTATGCTAACTTTATTGTTTCCAAGTATTTGCCTCCAACTTTTACAGCCCAGCAAAGAAGGAAATTCTTTTATGATTTGAGGCATTATTTTTGGGATGACCCACATTTATATAAAGAGGGAGTGGATGGTATTATGCGAAGGTGTGTTCCGGAATATGAGAAAAAAGAGATATTGCAGAAATGTCATGGTAGTGCCTATGGTGGACATCATGCTGGAGATAGAACCGCACAAAAGGTGCTACAATCAGGTTTTTACTGGCCTGCCCTTTTTAAAGATGCAAGAAAGTTTGTCTTATCATGTGATGAATGTCAACGAGTTGGTAATATTTCTAGACGCAACGAAATGCCTATGAATTACTCTCTTGTTATTGAACCATTTGACTGTTGGGGATTTGACTTTATGGGTCCTTTTCCCCCTTCAAAAGGGTATACTCATATTCTTGTTGCCGTTGACTATGTTACTAAGTGGGTAGAAGCCATACCTACGAAAAGTGCTGATGGTGAGACCTCTTTAAAAATGCTTAAGGATGTTATCTTTCCTAGGTTTGGAGTGCCTAGGTATCTTATGACTGATGGAGGTTCTCATTTCATTCATGGTGGCTTTAGAAAGACCCTTGCTAAATATGATGTTAATCATAGAATTGCTCCAGCTTATCATCCCCAAACCAGTGGGTAAGTAGAACTGATAGAGAAATTAAATCCATCTTGCAAAATACTGTTAATAGATCTAGAAAAAATTGGGCTAAAAAGTTGAATGATGCTCTATGGTATTATATAACTGCTTATAAAAATCCTATGGGAATGTCTCCTTACAAAATGGTTTATGGAAAAGCTTGTCACTTGCCTTTAGAATTAGAACACACAGCTTATTGGGCAGTGAAAGAACTTAATAGAGACTTCAAACTTGCTGGTGAGAAAAGATTGTTTGACTTAAGTTCTTTAGACGAGTGGAGGAGTGAAGCATATGAAAATGCTAGACTCTTTAAAGAAAAAGTTAAAAGATGGATTGACAGGAGAATTCTTAAGGGAGAGTTCTATGTCAGTGACAAGGTTCTATTGTATAGGTCTCGTCTCAGATTTTTTGCAAGAAAAATACTCTCAAAATGGGAAGGACCTTTTGTTATTGAGGAGGTGTATCGTTCAGGTGCAATAAAAATTTATTCCTTAAAAGATAACACTACACAAGTGGTGAATGGTCAAAGACTCAAGCACTATATTTCTGAAGATTCTTACAATGAGGATATTGATGTTGTTCAAGTGGTGACTTCGGAAAAAATTATTAAAGACCAAATTCAGAGACCTACAGAGTCCGTTTTCAAATAGGTAATAGTTCTGGTAAGAAAAGGTCCGCGCAAAACCTTCCAAGTTATATTTTTGCAGTTTTTATCTCTAACATGGGAATTAATGAGTCGGAAGAGGGACGGAAACGGAGCCCGGGTGGCTCACACCACCCCGTGGCGCGGGCCCACCTGGCCGTGCCACTAGGGGGTGTGGCCACCCCGGAGCCCGTCTCCGACCCGTTTTCTCCTAGTACTTTCCTTTTGTTGTTAAACTTCGTAATATATAATCCCCCGGATCCCCCGAGGTTCGTATATCGTGTTCTTGTCGTGTTTTCATTTCGATCTGTTTCTAACAAGCAGATTCTCAGTTTTGGAGCCGCAATGTCTTCCTCTGGATCAGCCAAGGAGGATTCCTCGGCGGACATCATCAACCCATACATGTATGAGTTGAATATTCACCCCAAGGAGTTGTTGCTCGAAGATGGGAAGGTACAGATAAAAGAGGTTCAGGACCCTAAAGGAAAAGGTAGTCTGGAGGACAGGATGGAAGCATTGGAGCAAGAAGTCTTTAGGTACAAGAAGATGGCAGAACGCGAGGTGGATATCATCCATAAGATTAGTTCAGAACTCATCACCGGGCACAATAAGGAGACTGTTGAGCTTAGGTATGAAATTCTTTCACTCCATCGAACAATCAACCAACTACAAGCACAGCTCTACGACGTGCAAAATCAAAACTATGAGTATGAGGTTAGATTTAAACACATAAGTGCTGCTGCTAGTTTCAGGATGTTGGAAACCAAGATGTGTTTTGTTGATGGGGAGCCCTTACCTGGGAAGTCAGACGATGACGAGAGAACACCACCACCACCGAAGGAGTAATTCATCATCAGGTTTTGGCATCCCCTTGGTTTGTTCCAAGCTTGGGGGAGTGCCCCGGTATCACATCTTTTATCTTTTATCTTTTTACCTTTTTAAGTAGAGTCATATCATGAATAGATAAGTTATCATATAGAATGGTTTGCATTGTGGAAGTATCTCCCCTCTAGTTAGTTATCTATGTATCCCTTGGTGTGAGTTTAGTTATGGAATATTAATGAGAAGTTCTATCGTTTACTTTTTGCACATCTTATTTTAGTTTGCAATTTCTGTTATATGATTGATCTTGTCATTAGTATTGGTATCACTTTGGGATCATTAAGTAAATTTAGTTGGTTTTTGCAAACCTGGCTCTGGTCAGTAGCAACACTATTTGAGAATTGAATGAAAAAGAGAAAAGTACTTTTAAGAAATATAATTTCATCATCTTTCTTTCTTGATTGGCTCATAAGCTTAGTATTCTCTAGTTAAGATCTTTTGTGCTTCCAAGGAAGATTGCATGTTTGTTTTTATCACTTGTATGTTTGTTTGTTTCCTCCAACTCTTATGCTTGCTACCCAGCCTTGCTAGCCAAAAACCTGTACTAAGAGGAAATGCTTCTCGTGCATCCAATCCTTAAACCAAAACCTATGCCATTTGTGTCCACCATACCTACCTATTAGCATTATTGCTATTCCAAGTAAATTCATGTTTTTATCTACCTTCCGAATTAAACTTGTTATGTGAAAACTAGTGATTAAAGCTCTCACGAACTTGATGGCACACTTTATTTTCTTGCACTTAATAAACTTGAACCATTGTGCCCATCTATGTTGCGTATATACTTGCGTTTTGTAAGTTGTGAATTAGAAGAACCATGTTACCATGGGGAACGCTTTCAAAATTGCACTTTATTTAGTTGATATCATGTTCTTTTGCTTATGGATCCCGGTGGTGTGAAATAAAAGGGGAGCTTGTAAGCTCATGGAGGTTGTATATGTGTTAGAGAAACGCCCGGACGGCTAGCCTAAGCCATGCCTAATCATGGTGGAAACTTGCAGCATAACCATAGTGAGCAATCTGTGAAGCATCCTTAATAAAAAAAAACCTATGGAAATAGCAAATAAAAAGAATGCTGAGATGCTCATTGTCTGTTGCCTTGTCATTTTGATATGTGAAAGCTCCTGTATCATGGGGCAAGGGGTACCCCGTTGGCGGTTCTCTATGATACACATGTACTTACAATGACTAGAACTTACTCGTGACTAAATTTGAGTAGCATGAGGTTCGGTACTCGTAAGCAAGGGGCTTGAGATTTTCAACTTATAACTTGTCAAGCATATCCTCATATTTGTTCACTTTAACCTTAATCACCTAAAGATGCTTATGATAGGGGTAATGAGGGCTCAAAGCTAATAAGTACCATAATTTTTGGAAGCTCTTTATGAAACTTGAAATCCCTGCTTCCCTCTGCGAAGGGCCTATCTTCTACTTTCTAGTTGAGTCAGTAAACCTACTCCTTTCTATCTCAAGCAAGTATTTGAGTTGTTGTGTTTCAACCATTCATATGATGATTTATTCAATCATGTTTCTTATGTTCCTTGTTTTGCACACTGCTCTTATCTTAGTGAGTATTACTTTGAAAGATATCGCTAAAAACCCATTATGTTTGAACTCCTGCAAATTGTTAACTATTCTTTGACCAAGAAAAAAGTTTGCCATTACCAATTATGATTTACTTTGTGTATCTTTATTGTGTTTTCTTTACTTATTGCAAGTTAAGTTATATAATAGTGAGTTGTCTTCTATTATGATTTATGTATTGATGAATGTGATGCTTCTTGTCTGTATTCTTTTATCGACACTTCACTCCATAAACCCGAGGTCATGTTTATTAAGCTCAGTTTTCACTTGGGGACAAGCAAAGTCTAAGCTTGGGGGAGTTGGTACGTCCATTTTGCATCACTATTCTATATCATAATTTACTGTTATTCATTGATATATTTCATATTAAGAGATGATAATTATGTTATTTCATCTATTTTTGCATGGTTGATGAATTTTGGAGGATAGACCACTGAAGTCAGGATTCTGATGGAAAAGGCACTGTTTGGAGGCAAATTCACGAAGATCAGAAAATCCCAGAAAATATATGGAAAATCCTATTTTTCCAGAATACGAAGGAAGCCAGAAGGGGAAGTGGAGATGGGCCACAGGGGGCCCACACCACCCCCTGGCGCGGGCCATCCCTGACCGCGCCACCGGGTGGTGTGGCCACCCTGGCCCACCTCTGGCATCGCCCTTTGGCGTATATAATCCCCTCGAAACCCTAAGACTCGGGGGCGACCACAGAAAGATTCTGCCACCTCTGCGGGGCAGAAAACTGTAGATAGAGAAAGAGCTCTCCGGCAGGCAGAAATCTGCCGGGGAAATTCCTTCACGGAGAGGGGAGATCATTGCCATCAACACCATCATCAAGCTAGACTTCATCGGGGTCATCATCATCATCTTCACCATCATCTCCACTAGCACCATCATCACCACTCCGTACCGCTGTAACAATTGGGTTGAATCTTGCATAGTTCTTAGGGGAAACTTTCCTGTGTTGATTACTTGCTGTAGTTGATGCTATTGACTGGAACCATTGAATTATTGTTATGTTCAAATTGTTACTTATCATTATTTCATCTCTGATCTTGATCCATATGATGTCTCGTGAGTAGTTCGTTTAGTTCTTGAGGACATGGGAGAAGTCATGTTGTTAGTAGTGGAATTATGTTGAGAAAGATTCAATAGTTTGATATTTAAGTTGTGGTGTTATTCTTCTAGTGGTATCATGTGAACATCGACTACATGATACTTCACCTTTATGGGCCTAGGGGAATGCATTGTGTATGTGTCTACTAATCGTGGGGTTGCCGAAGTGACAGAAACTTGAACCCCCGTTAGGAAACCTTTGCGCAAGGGAGTGTAGGATCTCAAAGTTTAAGGCTGTGGTTTGGTTTTTATCTTAATTACTTTCTTGTAGTTGTGGATGCTTGCAAGGGGTATAATCACAAGTATGTATTAGTCCTATGAAGGTTAGTACATTAGCATAGGTTCACCCACACAACACTTATCCAACTAGAGAAGATTAATCAACTATATAAAGCGAAAGCACTTGACAGTATTCCCATGTATCCTCGAGAACGTTTGGTCATCCTAAGTAATACAATCGGCTTGTCCTTTGCTAAAGAAAGGATTGGGCCACTTGCTGCAATTATTATTATTGTCTTTTATTTACTCGCACTTTATTTACCTGCATTATCAAAAAACCCTAAAGATCCGTTTGCTAAGTATTTACAGGGAATTCCTGATCCAAGCCACTCTTCATAACCTTCTGTTCCTTGTTGGGTTCGACACTCTTACTTATCAAAAATACTGCGATACACCCCCTATACTTGTGGGTCATCAAGCAGCTAGCACGCGAGGGGTGGTGCCGCTTGGCACCGAGGTGTGGCGAGAGTCTGCACATCGATCTACATGCGGACGATGGGTTGGTGGAAGATTATGAAGGCGGGTGACATCCGGAGCGTGTGCGTGGGCACAACTCCGTGGATATGTTGTGTGGTTCTAGGACTCCTTTTGCTTGATTTCGTGTCGCTGCGCCAAGGCACTCCAGCTTCTCTTGGTGAGTGGTAAAAATGTGGGTGACCATGGGGCGGGGTCGAAACAGGTAGATAGGGGTTTGATAGATCTCGGTTGGGAGTTGGCGATACGGTTATCCTTTTTGCTCAGTTTTTTGCTTTGGCGGTTCCGGTTTGTATGATCTTTGTAATGGCCTTTGTCAAACAATGTGATTCTAATAATAAATAAAGGATGTGTGCATCGCTTGATGCAGAGGGTGGGGCTCTGCTCCCCATTTCGAAAAAAAGTAGCGTCATTTCTTTGATCCATAGGAAAAATGGAAAGGTTTAGGATCTTACAAAACCCTATAAAGTTTCTACAATCCAAAAAGGATCTAAATAATTAAAATCTTGTAAATATCATGTGTATTCAATATGGATGTTGCTAATTTCTAAAGGATTCTGTGATTAACTAGCTAAGTGTACATCATCTTTAGTATGTTAGAAAGTGTTACATTTTCCCCATTTAACTATGTTATGGAGTCTAGACAGGGATGTCTAATAACCATGTGGAACCGATCCAGAGTGTTCTGGATAGGTTCCTTGTATCAGTTGAGTGGGAACTAGCTTCCCCTCTTTGCTCCCTCCGGGCGATCACTAGGGTGGGCTTGGATCATTCCCCTCTACTTCTATCCTCAGGAGGTCATAGCTTACCCAAGTTGAACCAGATCCACTTTGAGAACTTCTGGCTTGAACATCCGAGGTTCATGGAAACGGTCCGACTTAAGTGGAAGGCAGTTGTGGCCTCCACCCCCCGGGTGTTCTGTGTCGTGGACATCTGGCATAACTGTACCAAGATGGCTCGATAGTTCATGCGTGGGTGGAGGGAAAACCTAGGGGGCTGAAATGCGTAATAAAAAGGCCCTAATCCTTAGGCAAATTCAGGACCTCGATCAAACCTCAGACTCTGTTGGCCTAGTCGCTGAGGGGTGGCTTCAGCGATACGCTCTTGAAAGTTATCTTATGGAGATCTACAAGAGTGAGGAGATTTTCTGGCGATAGCGGAGTTACCAAAATTGGGCCCTGAAAGGGGATGCAAACCCTACCTACTTAGACGCTATTGATAATGGCCGATGTAGGAAATGTTCCATCCGGTGCCTATGCGCAGGAGATACTCTTCTGGAGGAGCCTAGCTATATCTCCTCCCATATTTACCCCTTCTATAAGGATCTCTCCATGGCAGGACCCTAGTCCGAGGTCGTGTTAGATAGGGACTTTTGGCTAGCGGGGGCCATGGTGTCCAAGAATGCGAAGCTTACCATCCCATTCCTGCCAGAAGAGGTTGCTAGGGCGATCATGGAGATGAAGGCAAACTCGGACCTAGGACCGTATGGGTTTCCAATGAACTTCTTCTAGAGGTTATGGGAGAAGATCCATGCAGTCATTATGCCTATGTTCTAGGAATTTTATACTAGAACCCTAGTTATGTCTCTTCTGAATTATGGCATCATAACTCCGATGCCCAAGATTGTGGGGGCACTGATATACACCAGTTTAGGCCAATTACGGTGATTAATGTCATCCAACAGATCTTCTCGAGAGTCTGTGCCACCCGCCTCGCCACAGTTATGGAGCACTTGATGCACCCATACCATTTTGCCTTCCTTAAAGGCCAGTATATCCATGATGGAATTCGGGCACTTCATGAAATTATTCATGAAGTCAAGGTTAGACGCCATAGGGGCGTCTTCCTTAAGCTGGAATTCAAAAAGGCGTATGACCATTTGGATTGGGCCTTTCTCCATCAGGTTCTAATATGGAGAGGAGTAGAGGACCAGATGATCAGGTGGATCATAGAGATCATGACTAGTGGGAACATGACTATCGACATTAATGGGGTAGTGGGCCCCTACTTTAGGCTAGCATGTGGTGTTAGGCACGGCGACCCATTCTCCCCCATCCTCTTCAACGCGGTTGTTGATGCCCTTGCGAAGATCTTAGAGAAAGCTAAGAATTTTGCCAATATCTCGGGTGTGGTAGGGCATCTCATCTCGGGAGGAGGCATCACTCACCTCTAGTATGCTGACAACACTATGATCATGGTAGAAGGGTCGGAGCTTGACATTGTTAATCTCAAGTTCCTCCTTCTATGCTTTGAGGCCATGTAGGGTCTCAAAATAAACTTTGATAAAAGCGAAGTCGTCATTATGGGCTATTTCCCGTATGATCAACAATGAATTACGGATAACCTTAATTGTAGGATATCTGAATTCTCTCTGGCCTACTTGTGTATGCCAGTCTGGGACACTAGGATCCTCTTTAGGGACCTAGAGCCACTAATGGGCAGAGTCAAGTCATGGCCTGAGCCGTGGCAGGGGAGGTTCACTTCCAAGGGAAGCAAAACCGTCCTTATTGACTCATGCCTATTGGTACGTCCAAAACATATCTACTTTCCTGAACACTTTTGCTATTGTTTTTCCTCTAAACTTGTGTGATTTGGATACAACTAACACGAACTGACGCTATTTTCAGCAGAATTACCTTGGTGTCTAGTTTTTGTGCAGAAAATCAACTATCAGGAAAAATCCCGGAAAATATGCCAAAAATCCTATTTCACCAGAAGACTCAAGGAGCCAGAATACGAGCCGGAGAGGGGCTGGGGCCTGGCCACACCACCTAGCCGCGCGGGCTAGGCCTGGCCGCGCGAGGGGGTGGACTGGCCGCCCTAGGCACCCCCTTGGTCTCCCTCTTCGCCTATAAGTTGCCTCTTGACCTAAAAACCAAGGGGGGTTCGACGTTTTTCCAGAAAGAGTTCCGTTGCGCTGCCACCACCAGATTCCGCAATTTGGAACCAGAAACTCCGTTCTGGCACCCTGCCGGGACGGGGAATTGGAGGAGATCATCGCCATCATCATCACCATCGCTTCTCCATCGACCATCCATGTTTCCCCCATCTATGAGTGAGTAATCCCCCACTGTAGGCTATGGGGATGGTAGGGATTGGATGAGATCGTTCATGTAATGGCATCGGATTGTTAGGGCATGGTGCCTAGTATCTATTATTAGTGCCTTTTGACTTTGTTGCAACTTGTTATGCTTAATGCTTGTCACTAGGGCCCGAGTGCCATGATTTCAGATCTGAATATGTTATTGATTCATTATGATAGTATTGTTTATGGTCTTACCTGCAAGTTGTATACACACGTTGTTGTCCGGAACCAAAGGCCCCGAAGTGACAGAAATCAGGATAACCGGAGGGAATGGCTTTGATGTGAGGATCACATGTGTTCACGGAGTGTTAATGCTTTGCTCCGGTGCTCTATTAAAAGGAGCACCTTAATTGCCAGTAGTTCCCTTGAGGCCCCGCTGCAAACGGGCTGGCAGGACAAAAGATGTTGTGAAAGTTCTCATTGCGAGCATGTATGACTATATATGGAACACATGCCTAGGATTATTTAATACTTGGATGCTTTATCTTATTTATCTGCAAATGCCCTATGTTCTGATTGCTATATGAATTGTCTTGTCCATGCAATGCCCGTCCATCCATCCCTATGCCTACCGCGCTTTAATCCTACTATTTGCTGCAATTGTTACTACTGTCTTTACTTTTACTACTATTGTTACTTTACTATTTCTACTACAAAACTGTTGCTACTGATAAACTGATGTGAGCAAGATTGTTTCTAGGTGCAGCTGAATTGATAACTCAGTTGTTAAGGCTTATAAATATTCTTTGGCTCCCCTTGTGTCGAATCAATAAATTGGGTTTCACTTCCCTCGAAAATACTGCGATACACCCCTATACTTGTGGGTCATCAAGACAATTTTCCAGCGCTGTTGCCGGGGAGCATAGCTTTATTTATCAAGTCCACTTGGAATCATTATTGTTCGCTGCCATCCATCCATCATGGGTAAGTCGCGTGATGGCATGGTCCCTATTTTACCATCCACTACAAGAAGAGGTACGGTTCTGAACACCTCTGTTGCTCTTGATTCACCATTTGTGATGAGTAAGCTCCTTACACCGCCACATACACATGCTACACACACTGCTACTATTGTTGAATCTGAAACTTCTGATACTTATGATGCTGCTTCTACTGTGCTTGATAAAAGTGGTTCATTAGATCCTTTCCTAGATGCTACGATTGCTAGAACTATAGCTGGAAATACTGAAACTCCTAATGAAGACACTACTACACCTAACAGTTCACTTGAGTCTAGAGAGAGCTATGATATCGAAGACGGTTATATAGAGATGACCGATGAATTTATTAAAGAATGTCAAAACACCCATGATAGGAGTGCTATTAAGAGTCTCCTTGAGAGGCGTACTATAAAACCCAAATTGTCTCCTAATGCTAAGTTTGTTGCACCTCCCATAAACATTAAAGATAAAGATTATGATTTCTCTCTTGATCTATCTTACATAGCTATTGTTGAGAAAGAACCTTTTTGTGGGACTAAGAATGAAAGTGCGGTAGCACATATGACTGAGCTTTCTACCATGAGTGGCCTGTTTTCTGATGATATTAAGATGCACACCTATTTTGTTGCTAATTTTTCCCCTTTTTCACTAAAAGGAGAAGCTAAAACTTGGTTTAATAATTTACCTCCTGGATCTATTGATAACCCTAATTGCTTGATTAGTACTTTCCTGCAGAAATATTTTCCTCCTAGTGCTAGACATGCTATTTTGCAGGAACTTTTTGATTTTAAACAGGGAGAAAAAGAGATATTGTCTGAATCATGGGCAAGGTTTTGTGCTTTGATTCATGCGCAGGCCGGATGTCCATTACCTAAGAATGAGCTTCTTGATATATTTTATAATGGACTAACTGAAGAATCTAGGACATACCTGGATATTTGTGCTGATTGTGTGTTCAGGAATAGGACTCCCAAGGAAGATGAGGAATTAATGGCTAAAATAAGCAAGAATTATGAAGACTGGACTCCTCCTGAACAAGCTATACCTGAGCCAACTATTCCTGTGTCTATTCCAACATCAAAGAAGAGGAGATTTATTGAACTAAATGATGAAGTGATGAAGGAAGCTAAGAAATGTCTTAAGGAGAAGGGAATTAAAGCTGCAGATGTCAAGAATTTACCTCCTATAGAAGAATTATGTAAGCCAATTCCCCACTCATCCACTATTGAGGTACACTCTCTCCAAGATTTTGATGAAGGTGATATCCCTTACTCTAAACCTCCCGATCAATGCTTAGAAGAATTTGATGTTTTTATTGTTAAGCAAGATAATTTTAATAAAAGGGTGCAAAATCATTTGATGGAAAACACTAGAGCTATTGTTGAGTTGAAGGATATTGTGGAAAGAACCTCTAATGATGTTAAAATGCTTGTTAAACATTTTCAAATGGTTCAAACTCAAATTGATCAGCTTATTAAAGTGCAAAAAGACTTGCTAGTTAATGCTGCTAAAGAAAAACATGCTTATGAAATTAGAACTTGAAGTGGTGCTGCTACCCAGGATCCTCTATATCCTGAGGGCCATCCTAAAAGAATTGAGCAGGATTCTCAACGAGTTGAAAATAGTGGTACTACTCCTAAGAAAAGAAAGAAGAAACATAAAACTATTGTAGAACCTTCTGAACCTGCTAAAGATCCTAATAGTATATCTATCTCTAATGCTGAAACTAAAAGTGGTAAGGAAGAAAATGATGTTCCTGATAAAGTAAAAGTTGAAGAAGAACCTGAAAGGCACACTAATAATACTAAATACACTAAAGAAGATTTTGTTGCTAAGAAACATGGTAGTGAAAGAGAGACTTGGGTCCAAAAACCTATGCCTTTCCCGGATAAGAAACACAAGTCAAAGGTAGATGAACACTATAATAAGTTTTGTGAGTGGATGAAACCTTTATTCTTGCAAATTCCTTTGACGGATGCTATTAAATTACCTCCTTATTCAAAGTATATGAAGGATATTGTCTCGAATAAAAGGAAGATCCCTAATGAAGAAATTTCTACCTTGCTTGCTAATTATTTCTTTAATGGTAAGGTTCCAAAGAAACTTGGAGACCCAGGGATTCCAACTATTTTGTGCTCTATTAAAAATAGTTATGTTAGAACTGCTTTGTGTGACTTGGGAGCTGGAGTTAGTGTTATGGCTTTTTCTCTCTATAAGAGACTTCAACTAGAAAAACTGATACCAACTGATATATCTTTGCAAATGGCTGATAAATCTACTACTATTCCTGTTGGTATATGTGAAGATGTACCTGTTCAAGTGGCTCATAATTGCTTGATATTAACTGACTTTGTTGTGCTTGAAATGCCTGAAGATGATAATATGTCTATTATTCTTGGGAGACCTTTTCTTAATACTCCAGGAGCTATTATTAATTGTAATCAAGGAAAGGTGACTTTCAATGTTAATGAAAAGGAGCATACTATCTATTTCCCCAAGAAGATTGATAGGACTTATGTTTTGAATTCAATTGAACATGTTGAGGGCATTCAAGTTGGAGAAATATATTGTCCCATACCAAGAGAAAAATATGAAACTATTATGATTGGGACCATTGCTATCAAGGTTGAGGTAACATAATCATTAGTGGAATACAAAGTTTTGTTTCATATAGAATTGTTTTGGTAACAAGACCTGATCAACCTTGTTAACAAAAGGATTTCAATAAACAAAACAATGTTTTCACCATGATTATCCTTGTTTACTTTTATTCTATCCATTTTAGTTTTTGCTTCCGTTTAGTTTACTTTTCTGTTGTTAGTTGCTTGCAATTTAGAGTGTCTTAGAACTTATGAAGTTTAGTTTTGTTTTGTCATTGCATCATTCCAGAAACTTTTTTCTATCACCAAATCATTCATCTATTCCTAAAAATTGCTCAAAAATAAAGTGTCTCGAAAAATTCCAGAAAATTCATATTAAACTTTTACGTGAAAAAAGGGGCAGAAGAGTGCCTGGATAGTACCAAGGGGGCCCACCAGGCAGGCACACCACCTGGTGGCGCGGCCAGCCTAGGGGCGCGCCTGGCCATGGTGTGGGCCACCCCTGGCCCTCCACTCACTCTCTCACTTCCCACTTTCTTCTCTCTCCCGAGAAAACATCAGTTCATTGCTAGAAATCACGTTCTTGCTGTTCTTGCCCATGATTTTTCAATCTCCTTGCTCAGCCCATCTTTGCTGCTGAAATTTGGAGCATTTGTTCTCCGGTATGTGACTCCTCCGCTTGTCCAAGTAGATTTGTGTTTAGTGGTTTATATCTTGAGTATTTTGCTGTTGTAGGTGACAGGTTATGAGAGCTTGTAAGCTTATTCAATGCTTAGAGATATTGTTTTGATGCATGTTTAGGCCTCTTACAAGTCCCTATGAGTAGTGCCCTTCATTATATATTCACTTTGCAATCACTTGTGTAATGGATGTTTAAATTTCAGAATAGAAGATGAATGAGCATCAACTCAACCAACATGAACTGAGGGTGCCTGAGGTTATGAAGATTCACCGAGAGGAGGAAGTTTTTCCTTCCGTCCATCCATGTTTCGAATTCATGAGGGCCGCAGGAATCTCCCAGGACTTCCATACTTTGGTTGTTAATGCAGGATTGGAGCACTTTGTGGAGGATGAACCTTGTCAATTTGTGAAACTAACTATGTCTATAGTGCAGGACTTTCGATTTAGTTACTCTTTGCCTAACCCCATGGTCCACTACAAAATTTACAATATAGCTGTTGACCTTCCTCTTAATGACTTTTGTGCAGCTATTAAGGTGCCTCAGTGGGGATCATGTGGAAGGATTAAAGAGCGACCTGCACCACTCCTGGACTTGTACGCGGAGATTTGCCAAGGGAGCAGCTTCTCAAAGTAGAGTGGGAAAATCCATAACATTCATATCCCATATATTCGCTACTTTGCTTACTTTATTTCCAAGTGTGTTCTTGCTAGGAAAACTGCTAATAAGTTGTCCTCATATGATCTAGCATTCATCTTAGCTGCTTTAAAACGAGATAGGACTTATAACTTGGGTGCCTTGATAGCTTTCCGTCTTGCTGCTAACCGCGAGAAAGGTGGAATTTGTGGAGGCCTCATTGCCTCTCGTTTATTAGTATTGCATGGTTTAGTGCCTCATCATCTAGACCTACAGTTTCTCATAGAGAGGCTTGACCTTAATTCCATGATACAACATAAATTTGTTTCTTCTTGGGATAATTTGAGTGACTTGTCTTATCAAATAACCTTTCTCAAGGCTGGTTGGAGAAGGAGTAAGTCCGAGCGATTTGTTCTTTTGCCTGCACCTGTTTTGTTTAACCTTGATACCAGGGTAGGATGGTCACTCACTGAGGAGGAGCTTGATACGTACTTGGGAGAGCTCTCCCAACAGGAGCAGGATACTACAAGGGAGGTTATAGATGATTCGGGACAGCCCTCATATGAGGGGGAGTCTTCATATCAGCAGCCTACCTATGATTGGGGAGCTTCTTGTTCCCAAGGGCCTAACCACGATCATTCTTACAATGACCCGCCTGCTTGGAACCCTTACTTGCATTTGGATTGATACCCACTTAGGACAAAAGCCTAAGCTTGGGGGGAGGTACACCAACATCACACTCATCTCCATATCATGTTTCGTCGGTACTTTGTATATTCATGTTTTGTTCTCTTTTTAGTTTTTGTTCTCTCTATGTTTTTGCTTTCTAAAACACAAAAAGACCGAAAATATTTCTGTTGTTTCTCTTTGTTTGCTTCTTCTTATTTTTGCCTTGGTTTTCTTTTCCCTTTTTGCTTTGTTTGAACTATTCAAAAAACCCAAAAATATTTTGCTTTGCTTGTTCTTCCTTTTTGGTTTTTGTTTTTAAAAATTGAAAACACCAAAAATATTTGTTCTTCTTCTTTGGTTTTGTGAGTTTGTTCCAGGGTTTAGTAGTCCTCAGTGGAATTTGGTTTCATGTTATTATTCAAGCTACACAAGTGAAGGGCAATAATGAGGATTAATGACAACTTGAGGTGTGGTAAGAAGCTGGTAACGAACTCTATTTTTTTCATTTTTGTACATATACTCATCATTGTGGGCATGCTTAGCCTGTTCATGTAGGGTGTATGTTATTTATGGATGCTTAGTAGTTCTTGCTTTCTTATGATTAGCTCCAGCTCGCTAATAATTTATAGCATGTCATATGAATGTTTGCTTGCATTGCTCTACTCATAACTTGGTATGACACTGTGGTATCCTCCTCTGAATGTTTCACTTGAATTGACTTGGCACATGCTCATGCATACATATGACTGAAACAATAATCAGTTAAGCCTCGATGAATTATTTTGCCTTAGGGGTCTTGAATCACTTTCATGCCATGATTAGTCCTGTTTTGTTGCAAGCATGATTATGACAGTTATTGCTCTCTCGTTTTTCGCTCCCTTACTATTGCTAGCCTTCACCTGCACTGAGTATAAGCTTTACTCGTGTTTCCAACTCCCTAAAACCAAATATTGCCAAAAGTGTCCACCATACCTACCTATTAGCATCATTTGCTATTCCGTGCATGCTTAGTATGCCCTGTTTTCTTCCGAATAAAATGTTTGCTTGTTATGAGAAACTTAGTTAGTAAAGCTCTCACGAACTTGATGGCACACTTTACTTTCTTGCACGTAATAATCTTGAACCTTTGTGTCCATCTTTGTTGCGTATGTGCTTGCGCTTTATAAGTTGAAGTTAGCAGAACCATGTATCATGGGAAACGCTTTCAACATTGCACCGGTACTTTGTACCTCGTTGATATCATGATTCTTTTGCTTATGGATCCCGACGGTGTGAAATAAAAGGGGAACTTGTGAGATCATGGAGTTTGTATATGTGTTAGAGAAACGCCTGGGCCGCTAGCCCAAGCCATGCCTAATCATGGTGGAAACTTGCAGCATAACCATAATGAGCATTCTATGAAGCATCCTCAATAAAAACCTATGCAAATAGGAAATAAAAAGATCGCTGATATTCTCATTGTCTGCTTGCCTTGTCATTTTGATTATGGGGTAGCTCCTGTATCATGTGCAAGGGGTACCTTGTTGGCAGTTCTCTATGATACATATGTACTTACAATGACAAGAGCTTACTTGTGACTGAAGTTGAGTAGCATGAGGTCTGGTACGCGTAAATAAGGGGCATGATATTTTAACTTATAACTTGTCAAGCATATCCTCTTAGTTGTGTCACTTTAACCTTAACCATTTAAAGATGCTTATGATAGGGGCAATGAGAGTTCAAAGCTAATGAGTACCATACTTTTAGCATTTGGAAGCCTTTCAAACTTTTCAAAACCTTTTCATTTCCTTGTTGAGTCTCCACATATTCTATGAGCACTTTCTTGAGAGCATAGTTGTCATTCTTAGTGTAATATGCTTGTCTCAAAACTTGACTATTTGTGTTATGACTTTGATGCTTCTATCTTTGATATCTTTACTTCTAGTCTTCACTTGAACTTCAGAGGTGCCTTGGCATTTATGTTTGCTCTACAATCAAAGGCAAGCGAGATACCACTCTATCATACCTTTTTATGAACATTACAATGTTCCTTATGTTTATGTTTCATGCTACTTATTATTTTTGATCTGGAATCTCTTCATAGCTTGCAATGACTTGTAAGTAAACTTAGTTGCATACTCTCTACTGTGAATTGCCTAAGTAGTTGATCACATGCTGAGAATATATACATCATATGAAGCAAATGTGTTCGTGAAAGTTTCTTTTATCGCACTCAGTTTTCAACTGAATTGCTTGAGGACAAGCAATAAGCTAAGCTTGGGGGGGGAGTTGATACGTCCAAAACGTATCTACTTTCTCGAACACTTTTGCTATTGTTTTTCCTCTAAACTTGTGTGATTTGGATACAACTAACACAGACTGACGCTGTTTTCAGCAGAATTACCTTGGTGTCTAGTTTTTATGCAGAAAATCAACTATCAGGAAAATCCCGGAAAATATGCCAAAAATCCTATTTCATCAGAAGACTTAAGGAGCCAGAATACGAGCTGGAGAGGGGCTGGGGCCTGGCCACACCACCTCGCCGCACGGGCTAGGCCTGGCCACGCCAGGGGGTGGTATGGCCACCCCAGGCACCCCCTCGGTCTCCCTCTTCGCCTATAAGTTGCCTCTTGACCTAAAAACCAAGGGGGGTCGATGTTTTTCCAAAAAGAGTTCCGCTGCGCTGCCACCACCAGATTCCGCGATTTGGAACCAGAAACTCCGTTCTGACACCCTGCCGGGACGGGGAATTGGAGGAGATCATCGCCATCATCATCACCATCGCTTCTCCATCGACCATCCATGTTCCCCCCATCTATGAGTGAGTAATCCCCCGCTGTAGGCTATGGGGATGGTAGGGATTGGATGAGATCATTCATGTAATGGCATCGGATTGTTAGGGCATGGTGCCTAGTATCTAGTATTAGTGCTTTTTGACTTTGTTGCAACTTGTTATGCTTAATGCTTGTCACTAGGGCCCGAGTGCCATGATTTCAGATCTGAACATGTTATTGATTCATTATGATAGTATTATTTATGGTCTTACCTGCAAGTTGTATACACACGTTGTTGTCCGGAACCAAAGGCCCCGAAGTGACAGAAATCGGGATAATCAGAGGGAATGGCTTTGATGTGAGGATCACATGTGTTCAGGAGTGTTAATGCTTTGCTCCGGTGCTCTATTAAAAGGAGCACCTTAATTGCCAGTAGTTCCCTTGAGGCCCGCTGCAAACAGGCTGGCAGGACAAAAGATGTTGTGCAAGTTCTCATTGCGAGCACGTATGACTATATATGGAACACATGCCTAGGATTATTTAGTACTTGGATTCTTTATCTTATTTATCAGCAAATGTCCTATGTTCTGATTGCTATATGAATTGTCTTGTCCATGTAACGCCCGTCCATCCATCCCTATGCCTACCGCGCTTTAATCCTATTGTTTGCTACAATTGTTACTACTGTCTTTATTTTTACTACTGCTGTTACTTTACTATTGCTACTACAAAACTATTGCTACTGATAAACTGCTGTGAGCAAGATTGTTTCGAGGTGCAGCTGAATTGACAACTTAGTTGTTAAGGCTTATAAATATTCTTTGACTCCCCTTGTGTCGAATCAATAAATTGGGTTTTACTTCCCTCAAAAATACTGCGATACACCCCCTATACTTGTGGGTCATCACCTATCTATCCTCCCCATGTACATCATGGGGCTTTACCTGCTTCAAGAAGAGGTGCACAGAAATTTTGACAAAGAGTTATCCCGCTTCTTCTGGCTGGCAGCGAATGGACGCCAAAAGTACCATATGGTACGGTGGGCGGACATTTGCACCCCAAGGACCTTGGGGCATAGGTATCTTGTCATCTCGCCATATTAACATGGCATTGATGTTGTGGTGGGTATGGAGGATCCTCGTAGGGGATGGATGCCTCTAGCTACAACTCATTCGAGCTAAGTACCTTCAAGGTCGTACACTTTTGGCTTGTGAGCGTCAGGAGGGATCTTACTTTTGTAGATCAATCCAGGACATTAAATAGGAGATCGACTGGGAGTGACCTTCTCCATAGGGGGTGGGTAAGTTACCCAATTCTTGCTAGATCCCTGGCTTGGTGACTGTCCCATCAGGCTTGAGTACCCCACACCTTTTGCGATTTGCTCGGACCCAATGGTGTTGGTTGATGCGGTTGCTCTCGAGGGGACATGGGACATCCAATTCCGATGCACCCTGAACCCGATGGAGACAGCAGAATGGGAGGGCTTACGGGAAGCTCTCCCTTCTGTCCTCTCAAACACCCCAGATTCAGTTTCATGACACTTTGCGCCTTCAGGGGCCTATAAGGTTATATCGGCCTATAGGGCCCTCTTCAGAGGGCCCGCCTTGGCCTGGACATCCCCACTTTGGAAGGCCCCCTTGCCACTAAAAATCAAGATTTTCGTGTGGCATCTGCTCAGCGATCGCCTTCCCTCGGATGTGGAGGTTGCAAAACATAATGGCTGTGGAAATGGTCTTTTTGCCCTCTATGTGTGGTCCCTGAGACTGGGACCCACATCCTTTTTACATGTCCCGCTTCCTGCTTCCTATGGAGCTTTGTAGGCGAGGTGCTAGGGCCTGAGTGACAGGCCTGGACCTCACATAGTTCCTGGAAGCTAATGCATACCACAACGGTAGGAGGAGGCACCTCTTCTGATTGGTGTGTGCGGTTATGACCTAGACCTTATGGAATATACACAACAACACGGTCATAGAGTGTGTTTTCTTGCGACGTGTCTCTGATTCAGTTTTCAAACTTCGGACTCTCTTGCAGCAGTGGTACCCGTTGTGTAGGCAGCGGGACATGGATCTGCTAGATGGCATGCTAGTGGATTTACTAGTGGCAGCATGTTGCTTATCGTCGTTGTTTGGTTGGTCGGTCCCACTCCCTTGAGGAGTTGTATCCCCTTTGTTTTGTTTTCACTCTTAGCTTGGCACTATTGATGGTGCCCAACGCTTTTTTCTTTGTTTTTTCTTGACTTTGGGTCGCACTTGTCATGGATCTTGTATGAACGTGGTTCCTTTATATATAAAGCGGGACAAAAGTCTATTTCAAGAAATGGATAGATTCCTAAAAGTCGGGAATGATTAACTTTTTGTAGGATATCCACAGGGCTACACACTGAATCCATATGTGGTCATATCTTCTCTCGGAGGGCCAGCAGGGGCCTGTGGATTTTGGATGCAGTCATCTAGAGATGGTCGCATTGGCTATCTATGACCAGGCTATTATTTTTTTACCACTAGTTTTTTTCTCAATTGGTAGAGGTGCCCAATTGTACTAAAGGTTTGCATTTCGCTACTGATGGGATTCACCAGTGATGGGATTCGAACCGTAATCTACGGGAATCGGATTAAGGACAGAACCAGTACGCCGGTTGGCGGCATTCTAATAGGGTAGATGTTGCTTAAGCGAGCTATTTTTTTGGTTTAGGTGGCTAATCTTTATAGCCACATTGAGTAATCTACTTATCTGTAATTTTTAAACTACGTGCTTTTGAAGACTTTTAAACTATGCAATAAAATGGTTGTATGCATCATTTGATGCAGAGAACCGGGGTACACCCCATTTTGGAAAAGGTGTGACTTTGACAATATCGTATATGTGATTACATTACTAAGTAATAACAAAGAGTAGTTATGAAATAATAACATGTCTATGCATTAGCGTAGGTATGGATTTCTTTTTCAGCTGAAAACAAAAAACAAATATTTTATCACGACCAGTGATCCCAATGGAACGGAACTTTTGAAGAATACACAATGATTTGGTTTACCAGTTTTTTGAGCCGGTCTAATCCATTTTGGTACCTCCAAACACTTCGACGGTGCATGGTACCTCTAGAGGCTCCGATGGTAGCCTTATATGTGTTACCTCC
This sequence comes from Avena sativa, assembly GCA_916181665.1. Taxonomy (NCBI): domain Eukaryota; kingdom Viridiplantae; phylum Streptophyta; class Magnoliopsida; order Poales; family Poaceae; genus Avena; species Avena sativa. The sequence goes on from OV702289.1 coordinate 696,408,766, forward strand.
TCGACGGTGGATTATGCGTGGTACCTCCAAAGTGACATCGGAGGTACAACGTCTAATGATACCTCATAGCCTTTGGCGGTACCAAAAACGGTTAAACCTGGCTAGAAATTTGAAAGAAGTTCATTTTGTGCTGAAGTTTTACAGTAAGGTTAGATTGGGACAAATTGCCACAATCTTGTGTTGCTATGGTGATGAGATTGCCAACAAGATCAATGTGTCTGAGTGGAGGAGATTTGACTCTTAGACTGGACGGTGGCCTCAGATGTGGTGCGGCGGCCGTGTTCTACAAGTGATTTGGCCACGTGCAGTTTGGACTACAGATGATTGTGTCGTGTGGCATCGTGGCTTGAGCGCAAGCGGTGGTAAAACCTGATGGTAGTCCGGGAAGGTGGTGTTGGTGATTCGCTGGACGGACCTCGTGTCATGCAGACGATGAGGTTGTCCTCATTGCTGGTCGTCGGCATCGCTTTGGCGCAGTTGGGGGGGGGGGGGAGAGAAGGGGGGGGGGTAGCTTTTTCATCTTCGTTCGACGTTCGAGCATGCTATAATAGTCACAACGTCATCTCTCTGATAGTGGTGAAGGGTCGTCGTGTCTTCACGAAATGGTGTTTCGAGATTGAGTTTTGTTGTTCCTGGGTCTTGAGTTGGCTTCGCCTTGTGACTGAGTGTGGACATGGCCCTGTGATGTTCAGGTTGTATTATGGTTTTCGCCTGCATTTTCCGTTTGACTGAACAACTTCTTTTAGTAAATTAATGGATAAGTTAAAACTTCTCCTTCGTTGAGAAAAGTGAATCGAAGATGGCCAAAGTAAGCCCAAATTCCATCCAGATCATGCTCACGATTTCACCGTTTATCTGTCTATCTTGCTTGTTGTGAATATCTTTCGTAGCTGTGCAACCGAAAGCAGGAAATCCTGGCCCTGTGTCACTTCACCATCAAAACCCCGGCCGGGACCGCCGGCTCAGGCCAGGTCCTGGTTGACTCAGGTCAGCACGCCTCCACTGACTCGCCGCATTTGGTTCTGTACAGACCATGGAACTGTGACTGAAAGAAAGGAGAAGGCGTGCAGAGACGTAGCTTTAGGGTCCATAGACCACAGGTAGCAACTAGCAATGCGTAGCTTGGTCTCGGCAGCCTGTCCGCGTGCTCTCTTCCTCTCTCTTTCTAGTCTCCTTGTACTACTCTGGCCTTGCGTCCACCTATGTAGGACGTGATTTGCAGCAGCACATCTTCTACACGTGGAAAAAGTTGGCCAGAATGGCAGCGGGCAGTAGCAGTCTGTTCTGCTGTGTTAGTACACGTGACGAAAATCGGCTTCACAAAATGGTGAAGGAAGTAAAGAGGCTAGAGTATAATTGGTAAATTTTTGAAATGTTGATTCAGACCGAAACGTAGATTTATTAGATTTATTTATGGACGGAGAGAGTATATAGATAGAACATGCTACACGTACTGACTTACGTAGCCAGTCTGGGCTACCTCTAGCCCATTTTACGAAGAAGCAGAAAAATAATTATACTCTTGCGTCTTTACTTCCTTCACCATTTTGTGAAGCCGATTTTCGTCACGTGTACAAACAGCAGAAGAGACTGCAACTGCCCGCTGCCATTCTGGCCAACTTTTTTCCCGTGTAGAAGATGTGCTACTGCAAATTACGTCCACAGTGGCACGTGTTTATCAACTAGTTTGGCCCATCTAGAAGGTGGCAACTAGGGGCTCCCGACATCAAATTATAAAATGCTGGAAATACACTTATCTGTAGATGGAGGGAGTATAAATCAACATGTTTATCAATCCACGTGGACAAAAAGTAGCTACGGAAAATGCAGGTGCAATATTTTTTTTGTAAAGAATCTACATGCAGGTGCCATATGTGTCAAATCAGAGTTCGTCAAACCATCTATATACATTGGGCTTGCATGTTATCTTCCAGCCAGCTGCGATGGAAAGCCTGAACTAACGCTGGGTCTAGCGCAAACTGCAAACGCACGGCCCCGAACACAATTCATAGCCTGCGATCCCGGGGGCCCCTAGTTGCCACCTTCTAGATGAGCCGAGGCCCAGTAAAATCTTTGTTTTATTTTTACCTGTATTTATGATTTAGAAAACGTTTTTAAAAAGCATAAATTTTGAAAATGTTCGAATTTAAAATTTGATCAGAACTATAAAAAATTCAGATACGGAATTTGTTCAGAAATCAGAACTACTCCCTCCAATCCAAATTAATGTTCTTAGATTTGGCTAGATTCAGATGTATCTAGCACTAAAATATGAGTAGATACATCCGAATCTAGATAAATGAGAGAATATTAATTTAGATCGGAGAGAGTAAAATCTTTTTTTATGTGTACCTGTATTTTACCCTAGGTGCCTTTTTTCTTTTTCTTGAGAATCTAAATGCAGGTGTTGTGCACATTAAACCATCTTTATTTTTACCAGAGTTCGTCAAACCATCTATACATTGGGCATGCATATTACTATCTGCCAAACTAACGCTGGGTCTAGCACAAACCATTTCCAAGCACATGTAAGGTCTTTCTATTGTTTTCTTTTACTCTCAAATATTTTTTACCCCGTGCGTTGCTACGGGCATAAAAAACTATAAAATAACTCATTGTTTTGCTGAACTGAATATTTCATCATTTTTATTTATTGTGTGCATCATAATTTAATGCGAAATGTAGAGGTTTCATTCACATCTTTGCTCTAGGTAAAACTATTGAGAAACTTCTCCTCATGACGGGCTTGGCCTCGAGCCAACATAACATTCTCCATTAGGGATATTAAAACTAAGACAAGAGAGAGCTCTCTCAGGCAATCAACGTCTGGAGCCGTCAATTTTCACGATCTAGCAAATGTCATCGGCCCGATCCCGTGTGGCCTGGTTGTCCCTAGGGGACGCTTCTCTGCAAAACAAATCGCTTGCATGTGGTTGATTAGGGCTTGTAAATAGGCCACAACCCAACTAGCCGAACGGTTCGGCCAACCAGACATAATCGATAGCCTCCCTCTCGCTCTCCCCTCTCGCCTCTCAGCGCTTGCTCGTGCGCTACCGCCGCCTCTTACGTCTCCCGCCGTCATTCAAATCGGCGTCGGCGAGCACGCCTCCGTGACCCCCCCCCCCCATCTCTCTCTCTCTCCGCCACGCGGTTGCTATTTGTTGGGGAACCGCAGCGGAAAACAAAAAATTTCCTACGATGTAACCCCAAAAACTGCCTAGGATCTATCTATATAGTAATGTGGTAACGGCCAATGCATATAGAATACATACCCTTGTAAACTGTACGCGGTTAACGTTCCGCGGGGAACGTGGTTGAAGTAGTCGTACTCGTAGCCGACCTCAAGGTCGCGAAGCTCCTCGCAGGTCACCCCTTGCTCCTTCTTGATCTTCATCGTGCAGCAGCTCCGGCTCATGATATTTAAGCGCCCCAAGTGTTGCGCCTTGTGTCTTCGTACACATCCGGTGCACGATGAGACCTCCCGCTCCTCGATCCCGCCGGGAGTGCGAAAGTTGATATCCGGCTAGGAATCTCTACAGCGCAACGGCGTGCTGCAGGTGTGCCTCGATCGCACAACCCAGACTTGGGGCCATGGTGACAAGGTATAGAGAGAGGGAGGGAGAAAGTCATCCAAAGGACTTCTCAAATTATGTGTTTAATCCCACCCATGGGCACCCCTTTATATAGGCGGAGGGGGTGTGCCCTCCCCATTGGGTTAGCCATGTGAGACTATTAATAAACAGGAAATATCAGATATTTTTGTCCTGGCCGATTGGCCGAATTAACTCAGCCCAATAGATAAAACAGGAAAATACCTAATAAAAGAAAAGGGAAAGCCAACCTGGGGCTCAGCCGGCCGGGTGGGCCGACCTGCCCCCCGCGGCCCAGCTGCAACAGCTGCTGCTGCCAGCGCCCGGGTGGGCCGGAGCTCACCCGCGGCCCAGCTTGCGCCCGGCGGCGGCCTGCGCTCTGCCCGGGTGGGCTGGTGCCCCGGCGGCCCAGCTCGCACGCCCGCGAGGCGGCCTGGCGAGGCAGAGCCCGAGTGGGCCGACTAGCCCCGGCGGCCCAGCTCGCGCGCCCAGTCCGCTTGGCACTGCCCAGTTACACGCCGCCCTGTGCGATGGCGATTATCCGCCGCCACAGGGCTGGCTGTTTTGCCTTTTTACATTTCTTTTTCTGCAGTTTTATTTCTAGGCTATTTCTCTTCGAGGATTTGGCCTAATATAAAAGTTGCTTTTATAAATCTTAACTTAAATATTATTTAGAATATATTAATTCATAATTAACATATAATAAATATATATTTAAATTCCCATTTATCCGAAAACACTTTTCCGGTCTTTTCCTTTATTCTTTCTCCGAACAACTTCGGATCTCTCCGCGGAACAATTCCGGCTTTCTCTCTTTCTCTACTGTGATTCCATCTTACGAATGATTGCTCTCATCGTACCCTTAAGTGTATCCTCTCATGGCTCGAGAATGCTCTAGACATGATCTGTATCAATGATCAACAGAGGGACCAGGGATGTCCATGTGACCCCTATGCATTTTTGATGACAATGCCGTTTGAACCGCTAAATGTAGCATCATGTTCCTTTTGTTTCTCGATACAACTTATCCGAGATCCGATCATTGGTATCTCATACCTTGTTCAATCTCATTCACAACAAGTTCTGTTTTCTTGTTACCGTGATATTATATCCCCGTGACCTAGTCACATGTTGCAACATTTATGGATGTAATCTCACCAAGCTGGCCGTATGTATCTTTACCCATCATGTGGGTGAACAAATCCCGGTCTTGTAGTCACATGTCATCAATTGTTCCTTCGGAATACCCAACATACACCTTTATGGCCACGGTATTACTAGATGAGGATTGATGTAGTCAAAGCAGCCTCGGGAAACAGTGAGTAATATGAGCTCACGATCTAAGGAGAAGGAGTCTAGGTATAGCTGTTGGAAGAATGAACTATATGACTTGGTCGTGTTGCAATCCTTCGAGAAATGGCCAATCACATCATTCCCCAATGATATGATCCCGTTGTCAGTCAGCATAAATTCCGATGATCTTGAAACCCAGATCATCTTCGTGACCAATGAACTAGTATAAATAGAGGCTACTAGGGACTTGGTTGTTTCATACCACACATGTACCAATGTTTCTACTTAGCAAAGTTCTAGCACAATATGAAACTATTATAAACTAATTGAGATATGACAATAAAAACCTATTTATTATTTGCCTATAGGGCATATCTCTTTCAGTCTCCCACTTGCACTACAGTACAAATAAACTAGTTTGCATTTTACTCATATAAACCATATACCATATGCGTTTACAGATCATGCATGCTCATGGGAAACGTCATGTCCATGTTCTGGTTTACTAGATGATTATGCCTTTTGCAAATCGTTAATGTCTTCCTAATTTTAACATTCACTCCATTATATTATAATGGGTTGAAGTATTTGTTTGGCGACAAAGCGGGACTTTGTTTCTAGTGTTTATGATGACGGTCGTTTTCACCGTTGTCATCTAAACTTCGAAACACACTTTGCTATTCTTTGTGTATATACTATAGTCATGGCAGCAGAACGAGACTAGATTCCAGGAGCTTATAGTGACGTTAGATCAACCTCGAGGGCTTTCTCATGGGCACTGGGCCCTGGGACACATCATTCTACATTAAAAGCAAACTAGCCCCGCCATAACATTATACAACACATCAGATGGAGCTTTTATACTTCTATATCTATGTAGATCCTAGTGCATGAAATGCATCTATGCCACTTAAATTGCTTCTTGCTATTTATGTACAAACTTAATTATGGTTCAGTGATCAACTCAGGAATCACTTAAAGACACGTTCTTACAGTTAAGACTTTGTCCTACCAACCAAAACTTCGGGTCACATTACGTCGAGTATACAACATGGTTTTATGGAAGAACCTATGACTGAGGCATAGGAGATGCAACACATCTCTTTCTTTCAATCATAGTTGCAATACTCAATGCTTCATACAGTAAGAACTACTTTCTTACCTTGTTCCATTCCGAGCTTCTTCACAATCTTGCTTAGGACATTCTGAGCATCTTTCAGAATCAAGTCTAGGAAGCATTCGACATTCAGTGTTTATCAAACTCACCAATCTATATTGATAGATCTCTTTGTTTAATAACTTCAACTTCATCCTAACTTAAACACCAATCACATCATTCACATATGTCGTCCACATATCGCAAAATGATTTCACGCTCCCACTCAAATGTGACATTCATATTTGAGATCTAGGGATTTCACTTAGCTCCCACTCAAAATATGTCAGCTACATATTATGAATTAGCCAAGCTGATTTGCTCCCACTCAAATCTAGGTCCTCTTGATAATCTTGGACATTGCAAAATTCTTTGATCACTATCAAATCGATAATTCCACTAACGAGATTTCAATGACCATTGATTTCTCGTACTTAGGTCCATCATGCTTCTTTGTGTTTCGTAGGTATGCCTTGTTCAAAAGATGACAAGTGAATCAACAATATAATTCCACAAACTTGTAGAATATACAGTTGAGTCCTACTTTCCTTAGTAAAAGTATTCACTGAAACTTTATGATCATTATCATTGGTTTCTCCTCTATTTGCAGAGTTTGGATTCATGAAACAAATTCCGCTGCGCAACTCAACAATTCAGAGGCAAGGTCAAATACCTTGTTTTGATCTTTTACTTTCTTCCACCTGTATCTTCATTAAGACACATCAACTTTGGACAACAACAGGTTTGCCCATTGTGGACGATGCATTCAAAGCTTCCTAAGAATGCTCTATAAAGACTTGTTTATTCGCCACGACTTCGACTTGTCGAAATCTCCAGAAACTCGAACGTGCCATAACACTTATGGTGTTGTTTCCACGAATCTTTAGATGTTCCTTTGTATTTCAAATGAGTGTTTGCTTCTTTCGATCTATAACTCTAAACGATAACTATAACCCCGATAAGAGATAATATGTATCTAATACAAAATGATTATGATGTTTGGATATTTCAACATAGTTTGAATTCATCCAATTATCATAATTTGTGAAACATCTTTCACAAGTTCCTTTTATGCTAAACTTAACTTGAATATTTTAGTCGTGTCGATCAAATCGAAGAGACTTGTTAATTCAATATCCTATTTGTTGTTGAACTTATTTGAACAATTCAAATTGTTTCAAACTTCATATCTCATTAAGTAAATACACTTATTCACTTAAGTCCACAATTAACTAATGATTTCCACTATTTGTTGAAAATCTGATACATCACTATGTATAAGATTCAACACTTCTTCGCATATCACCGTTCTACCAGAATGCGGAGTTTTAGTCATTCTGCCCAAGAGGCATGGTTTTGCAAAGTCTCTAGATTAATCATCTAGGACCCCGATCTTTCATAAAGAACCTGCAATAACCAAAATGACTTAAACTGTAGTGTCATTTCATTATTAAGCTTTGGATATCTTTTAGCATTCTAATCCTTTATAAATGTTTAAACCATTATCATTAACATAGTGATGAGAATAACTTATTTATAATCATAATGTGATCATAAGGTATTGTTTATAAGAATAGTACAAACTGGCTTGTAACTTGTTCATATGAATAATCGTCTCGCTAAAATCAAGACACACAAACAGGGATTACAAATTTATATTCAAGTCCACTAATCCAAATGATAAACTTTGAGGAAAGAGGTGATGTCGACCATCAATTGATTTGCTTGCCGTCATCAAGTCACGTTGCCTCAAATTCAGCAATTCTCAAGCAGATCATCCTGTTTTCATAAAGCAGGACAAGTATCAAATACTTTACAAACTGCAACGAGTTTTGCAAGAACCACATTTATAATTTTGTATATCTAACATATACCTTTTTCATCCATGAACTCCTTTTGCAATCAAGCCCTTCCAAGAGTTCTCAACTCTAATGCAAAATCACTAAGTGTTTTGCAAACAATCCGGAGTCATCGAATTATCTCTAATGGTTATTGTATCAAGAAGAGAAAATCACCTTTTACGAGGATATCCCTCAGGCGTGGGTATTAATCTAAGAAGTTGGACCCTTTTGCTAAGTTCCATATTAAGCAATATATTCCCATGGTTGCAAAGGACCTCAATGGGATAGGCTAAGATCTACTAAGATATTTGCAAAAAGACATCTAGACTAAGTTTATAATAAGAGATCAATTTATAATTGGTCTCCACTAAAATTGCCATCCCCTAGATGATTTTAGTGATCGCATGATCCCTATCCTCTGCACATCCCCCGTGTTATACAGCCATCAGTGCATTATCAAAGGTAGACATTCACTAATGCCAATCACATCATCCATGTGACTCATGCTTGATCTTTCGATCTCTTGTGTTCCGAGGCCACGTCTCTATAACGTGCTAGGCTCGCTAAATCTAGCATGTGTGTATTTGCTGTGCAACATGGCTTACACCCACTATATGCGAACGTAGATATGTCTGACACCCGGGCCTGTACCATGGATCGCCTCATACCGAAGAACTTTCTTGGTGGTGCACACACAAGGAGAACACGAAACATTGGAATTAAATAGGGATTATCTTATTTGCTACCGTTGAGTATCTAAATACTAGCACACAATAAGATGTAAAAACTGGTATCAACATCATATGTATAATGTGATATGATGTGGTCTTTCTTGCGCCTTGATCTCCATCGAGCGCTCCGGCATGATCTCCATCATGCCCTTGGTTTGACGCCAAGTCTACGACGCCTCCACTAGGTCGTTCATCGGAACGATGACTATTACTATACTACTTAGTAACAGAAAAGTAACTACTTTACCTTCGTAACGACCAATGCCATATCATAATCACATGCCCCCTGCAAAATAAAGTTAGACGCCTCTACTTTATCTATTGCAAGTTTTACGTGGTTGTTAGGGATTTTGTAATAGAACCGTTTCTAAACTACGAATTTTCTAACCACAACATAGATCCGATAGTTGTCTCTATTACACCCCTTCCGTTGCCCTCCGTTGTAAATGTTGTATCAACTATTGAATGAGAGACAGACACCCGCTAGCCACTTATACGGTACAAGCCGTATGTTGAGCGTGGAACCAGTCTCGTGTACGAATACGCGTAAGGTCGGTCCGGGCCGCTTCATCAAACAATACCACGATATAAACAAGTACACGTTAGAGGGTAACAACTAAGAGATCAATGTCGGCACAATACTAGTGCGTACTAGCCGTACATCACTCTTACGCATAGATTGGTTCTGATACCACTGTTGGGGAACCGCAGCGAAAAACAAAAAAATTCCTACGATGTAACCCCAAAAACTGCCTAAGATCTATCTATGTAGTAATGCGGCAACGGCCAATGCGTATAGAATATATACCCTTGTAGACCGTACGCGGTTAACGTTCCGCGGGGAACGTGGTTGAAGTAGTCGTACTCGTAGCCGACCTCAAGGTCGCGAAGCTCCTCGCAGGTCACCCCTTGCTCCTTGATCTTCATCGTGCAGCAGTTCCGGCTCATGACATTTAAGCGCCCCAAGTGTTGCGTCTCGTGTCTTCGTACACATCCGGTGCACGATGAGACCTCCGGCTCCCTGATCCTGCCGGGAGTGCGGAAGTTGATATCCCGCTAGGAATCCCTGCAGCGCAACGGCGTGCTGTAGGTGTGCATCGATCGCACAACCCAGACTTGGGGCCATAGTCACAAGGTATAGAGAGAGGAAGGGAGAAAGTCATCCAAAGGACTTCTCAAATTGTATGTTTAATCCCACTCATGGGCACCCCTTTATATAGGCGGAGGGGATGTGCCCTCCCCATTAGGTTAGCCATGTGGGACTATTAATAAACAGGAAATATCAGGAATGCTCTAGACATGATGTGTATCAATGATCAACAGAGGGACCAGGGATGTCTATGTGACCCCTATGCATTCCTGATGACAATTATCGTTTGAACCGCAAAATGTAGCATCCTCTTCCTTTTATTTCTCGATACAACTTGTCCGAGATCCGATCATTGGTATCCCATACATTGTTCAATCTCGTTCACAACAAGTTCTGTTTTCTTGTTACCGTGATATTACATCCCCGTGACCTAGTCACATGTTGTAACATTTATAGATGTAATCTTACCAAGCCGGCCGTATGTATCTTTACCCGTCATGTGGGTGAACAAATCCCGGTCTTGCAGTCACATGTCATCAACTGTTTCTTCGAAATACCCAACATACACCTTTATGGCCACCGTATTACCAGATAACGGTTGATGTAGTCAAAGCAGCCTCGGGAAACAGTGAGTAATATGAGCTCACGGTTTAAGGAGAAGGAGTCTAGGTATAGCTATTACAACAATGAACTATATGACTTGATCGTGTTGCAATCCTTCGAGGAATGTCCAATCACATCATTCTCCAATGATATGATCCTGTTGTCAGTCGGCATAAATGCCATGATCTTGAAACCCAGATCATCTTCGTGACCAACGAACTAGTATAAATAGAGGCTATTAGGAACTTGGTTGTTTTATACCAGACCTGTACCAATGTTTCTACTTGATACAGTTCTAGCACAATATAAAACTATTATAAACTAATTGAAATATGATAATAAAAACCTATTTATTAGTTGCCTCTAAGGCATATCTTCTTCACTATTCGCCTCTACGTCCACGAAATCTGGTTTCGGAGCCCGACCTCATTGGCGTCTACCGGTCTACCGTAGCAAAGCGGTCAACGCTTTTTATGTCCGCGATGCGGCGGAGAGATCTGATGTCCATATCAAGACTCTAAAAGCTATACGTGAGGAATAGATGTTCTAACTCCACTCTCTTTTTCTGGTCTGACCGTCTGATACGTATATTAGTCACAGGTACCAGACCTAGCCTCTATTCATTTGCCTTCCCTTCTATCTATGCATTCCTTATATTTTTTTCATTATTCCTGTAGACTTAGCAAGCTGGAGATGAATCCTACCATGGTCAGTTCAAGAAAGGATGAAAGGGATTGTGAAATATGAATCGGATGAAACATTGGACCTCATGGACAAGAATTATTTCTCTCAGGTACAAGCTGATAGCACTTCGTTCTATTTTCCTTGCGTCTTTTTTCCATCAATATGTACTCTCCCCTACTGTAAATAATTAATCTGATGACTATACAGAATCAGAGTACAAGGAACCTTCCACGTCCAATATATTCCCTTTGAGAAGTTAGGCACAAGTTCTTCACTCGGAAAGAGAAAGTCAATTCCAATGAACCTGATGCAGATATTGGTGCAAGATTTATTCACGTACCTGTAAGTTTTGCTCCAAATTTTATAACTACCAATACAATTTCCATACTAATTGACCTAATTTTGTTTGTATACTAAAAAGTGTCAGCCCTTGTCTTATCTTTCCTAACAACTTACAAATTTAAATTTAAATATTTATCAGCAAAAGCCTATGTCTATGGAAGTCATGTTAACACAAATCACTAGCTCACTTGGATTAACTATTTATTCTAGAGGCACCGTGCATGGTAGAAATAGAAATATTTCCAAGCTAGGACAAATTATGTTCAAAGAAACACCGGTTCTACGGGGAAGACTGCACATATCACACATTGTGCATTGGAAAATATATGCTGAAATGCCATCGATCACACATATGATGACAAAGTGTGCGGTTCAGGTTGATAGAAATTACATTCACAACTTCTTATAACACATTCAAAGAAAACAAAGAGGTGAACATGAAATATATGGCTTCTCTAAAAGAAGAAAAAATCCATCAATTTGTGTAAACAATGTTGGATTCCTTCCATAAAGATATCTCCTTGAGAGATAATCAGGCAGCATTGGAGTACAATATGTTAGACATGTTCCACCCACAGGTCCGAAAGAAACATTGTTGCTACACTTGCAACTCGAGCATGAAGAAAACTCATTGATATTTTTTTATAGTGAAGCCAAATATCTAAGTGCGCAACATATTTTAATATATTTGAGGATAAACTTAAGTTTTAAACACATGTGCTAACATTTCATATTGCAAACTTTTAAAGGAACAACACTGATTATGCCATCCTATGCGGTCATCAAACAAACATTTGGACTGCATTCTTAGTAGAAGTTCAAGGTCTTTTCTGCAACTTATCATCAATAAAAAAATCATTCGTCATATTTATGCCCCTTAAACACTACAAGTCGTGCCATATTCCACAATACATTATTTAATTTCTGAATATATGAGTGTAAGGCTTCGGTACAATATTAAACAATGATGTACCTCAACTTATATGTGCACCTCAAATGATATCCATGACTATATCTTTCTTCAATTCTTAGTGTCCTCTTACTTTTTAAAAGTTTTGGAAAGTGACATTCCTAATGTGATATCATGAAATATATATACCTTTGCCTCTATGTGATATGACAAAGTTACAACAGTGTAAAAGTTATTACATTATAGTACTCGGTTAATGCACCATAGAGATTTTTCTAATCAGTTTGCACCAGTTACAAAATATCTTTCAATTATTGCTTCTTCATCTCATCAATGCAAAAAAAAATACAATGAAGCCCGCTGAATTTTCATCTACACAATAGGTGAGCTTCGTTATACACCATTTTCACTGACCGGTGTGCATCAACCCGGTAAAGAAGAAATAGCAACCATGAGGTCCAAAATGAATGATGTCGAGCATAAGCAATTGTTTCTATCTATTTCCAACAATTCATTTTTTTTATTAAACGGACGCGGCAACGCGCGCCAACATGATCTAGTAATGATAATAACAAATATTTGTTCACATACATTAAGGAATGGAAGATAACCTTTTTGTTGACAGGAAAACAAGATATATTTAGGCCGGACATGAATACAAAATCATACTTGATACCTGCTACACTCTTGGTTGAAGTTCATAATATTTGTCAAAGTATAAGTCATGATTGAGTAGAAAGCTTCTTGACTGAAGTAGATAATTCCGAGATACACATATCCAAGAGGTAAATCAAAATCCATAGCGATTACTATATAAAATCAATTATTTACCAACAATCATGATGCAGTTCACTCTTCAAACAGGCTAGACATGGATATAAAAAGTTTCCAAACTATAATGATATGTCTCTAAATATAAAATTAAAGTAAGTAGAACAATATAAATAATATAAGCGAGAACTAGGTAATAGCCTAGTGGTTGGGTCATAGTTGGTGCATCCCAACGACCGAAGTTCGATCCTTGTCAGGTCAGGGACGAATTTCTAGAATTCTCACGCCGACCCGTTTCTACTATATCAAAAAAGTGTCTAGTTCCTCTTAGCACTATTTTTTTTTAACATAACCATGTACGACTCCCTCCTCTCAAACCCTAAAGAGACTATTTTCTAGTCGCATGTGCTCCCCACCCATTCTCCGCTGGTGTCAGTGCAGAAAGGCCCCGATGTACCGGACTGAGCTCTAGGTTTTCCAAAAGAATACCATTTATCATTATAGTTATAGGTTGTATTCAGTAACAAAATTACATAATACTACACTCCATTCCAATGAGTGAGATTTATATTTTTTTCAGGAGTCAAACAACATAAAGTTTGACATGGTTTTAGAATAAACCATTAATATGTATAATGCAAAATTGTTGTTTGATACATCATGAAATATATTTTCATATGATATCCATGTAATAAGATAGTTCTTGATACTCTCATCAAATTTAGTACAACTTATTATGAAACAGAGAGAATTACAAAGATTGAATACTCAAAGGATATTCCGAGTGGTTCAGGTTGCGGCGAAAGAGAAATGGTTGATGCACCAACCCCCTCTCATGACTTGGTCGCCCCCTCCTTCGGAGCACTCCCCCACCCCCTCTTCCCTACCATCGCTGGTGTGCATCGCTAGCAAGTCTCGGGCGGTGCCGCTGGCAACATCCCCTACTTCGTCGGTTGCAGGCCCTTCTTCTCCCATCACAGTGGCATCCTCGCGCGGGGAGGCACGGCGTTGGGTAGTGCTCCCAGGAGGCCACGGTCCGGCTCGACGACAGTGGGGTGTCCTGGTGCAGCGCGGGTGGTCAGCGTGGCGGTGGTGCCGCCTCTGGTGGAGATGGTGGCTATACTTGAGCTCGACCGGTGGTGCTCTACGAGCGTAGACCAGGCCCAAACTGGGCCATCTAGGCCTGATCTAGGCTAGGGCTAGTTGGGCTTTCCGCCTCTGGTTAGACTGGCATGTGGTTCATGATGGGGGTGGCGACAACGACGTTGCACCTGCTACAATGTGGTGGCGAGAGCTTTACGGGGCCGTCTAGGTCCGGTCTCTAGTCCGCTTGGGCATATAGTGCCAAACAAGAGGGTAGCGTCGGCAGTGGCCTTCATCTACGTGTGGTGGCGGGGACTTTATGGGTCCATATGGGCCCCTGCCTAGCATGCCTGACCTAGTGTGTCCCTACTGCTGCATCCGGTCGGCACCCGCCGATGGTGGTCGACTTCCTCCAATTGGTTGTGCTACTACTACCTTTCGGTTCCAATGGTGGCCTAGTATGCCCTTTCCGCGGCATCTGGCCAGCTACCGTCTAAGGCAGTGGAGCTTATTCCCTCATGTGTGGTTGTGGTACTACCGCCCCTTATCGGCAGCTATTTCTTCTTAGTTTGGCCAGTATCGCATTGTTTGCCATGTTGAGACAACGATGGTGACTACAGGATCGTGGTGGCATATGTTGGTAGGTTGCAAGATTGGTGGAGCACTACGGATTGTCCGGAGATGTGGTGTTTTTGGGGTTGGGAGAAATCCATATCATCTTGGCACCGACGCAGTGATGCTTACGAGTGTCGACACTCCTTCCTAAAGGGTATCGGGTGTTATCTCTTTCCCACTCCCCGTAGCATACGGAGGAAACCCTAGGATCAGTCTATGCAGCAACGGCGTCGCTTTCCTTCTTGGAGATTTTGGAGGTTCTGCTTGGTATGCGGCAATTTGGAGTGCTAGGATCATGGTGGGAATACTCCGGCGGGTGCATCGTTTGCTAGTATCACTCTATCGCCAGGAGTAGCAATTTCCATAACTACAACATATAGAGTATTGGTATATTTTACGCTATGAGCGAAGAACTACTTTATGGTTACCCTTTTACGAAGCCATGTTTGAGGATCTCGATACAACCATATCATATCCAAGTCTATATAAGTCTCATGGTCCAATGATCTTAGTAACGGTAATACTTGCATTGAGAAACTACCGATAACAATATTGACGATACGTTTCACGTTATATCAAACGGGATCTATCCAGCGTCAATGTTACTCAAACAATGTCGACCTCATATATCTTAGCAATCCAGGCAACACTCTTGCAATTTGATTATCATGATTCCCCTGATTTATCATCTAGTGTGTTGACAAGAATACAAGCATCATTAAGAAATTTGTGTCCAGCATGGTAATGTCGATTGAGAGCAAGATCATAGGAGCATCGTTTTGAAAACCAGACATGTTCGGTGGTCCGACCGAAAAAACCCAGAACGGATGACATCACCGGCTTTTTAAGAGGCACCGGTCCAAATAGCAAAAAACTAGAAAAAGTGATGTTGCGAGAGGAATCGAACTCACAACCTTGTGCTAGGTAGAAATAGCACCACATAAGGTCAAATATTACTTGGAGACATCATGTTTTGTAATTACTTATTAAAATATACGCCTTATATAACTTTTATGGACATTTTATTTTGAAATTTGCTTAAATTTTAATTAAAATGAATGATTTTTTGTCACTATCGAACCGAATGAACCAATGATCCGACCAGCAAACCAGTGAACTCGTCGTCTCACCGGTTCTCTTAATGGTCTGTTTTTAAAACTATGCGTAGGAGCGCAAAGACTAAGCTGACATGCAAAAAAAGAAAGAAGAAGATTGTTTTTAATACTATGCATAGGAGTGCAAAGACTAAGCTGACATGCAAAAAAAAAGACGGTTGTTTTTAAAACTATGCATAGGAGTGCAAAGACTAAGCTGACATGCAAAGAAAAGAAAGAAGACGACTAGTTGTTTTAAACCTAAAAATCTCTATGTTTTACTAACCTGCAATCGAAATGGCTACTATTTTTCATTCCTGTGTTTTTTCTGTTCTTAAGTTTTTTCTATCATGTGTTTTTCTTATTCCTACTTTTTCTTTATCATGTGCGTTCCAAACGGGACCTTACTAGTACTAGCGCACGAGATAGACTTGCCCCATTTTTCGATCATGCCAGATTGAATGTGTACGGTTTACTTTGCTTAGATCAACTCTAGCAGACACCAAAAACGCACGTGACCTGAGAAATAACAGTCAGTATTCGGTTTTAGGCGAAAAAGGTAGCTCGAATAGACACCGTAAACAGGGTCCAACCCGAGAATTTTTTTGGAGGCCTGAGAGATCGCCCCCGCACCCCCATATCCCCGGGTTGTGAGGCCGGCCCGAGGGTGCCCCATAGACGCGCGTAGCACTTGGCGAGAGTGAAGTTTCAGCGTCGTTGCTTCCCGCCTCCCTACTTCCACCGCCTCAGATCTACCTCCTCCACTGCCATCCTGCCTCGCCGCGCCGTGGATTCTCCCGCAATGGACCCTGCTGACCTCCCTGTTGGGTTCGTATCATAGAAAACAAAAAAATTCCTACGATGGAAACTATTATACGCCAAGATCTATCTACTAGATACAAGCAACGGGTGGATATACATCCATAGAGAATATACTCTTGAAGACAACAAAGCTTTGTTAACGAGATGTAACTCGTGGATGATATAGTCGAACGCTTGCCGATCACAAGATCGTGTGAAAGTTCTAGCGCCGCAAATCAGCAACACATCTGTCCTCGCACACACGTTCAGACCACCGAACAACCTCCACCTCCTCGCTCCAGCGAATCAGCGGAAGCAACAACTCCTTCCAGATGAAATGTCACCGGGAACATGTATCTCACTAATCCGAGATCATGGGGAAATAAATCTAGAGGGGAAGAGAGATCCTTCACGAGGAGGTGTACTTTGAGAGGGAGGAGAGGGAGGCCTTTTATAGGAGAGGGGGGCTCTTCCCCTCCCCATGGCCGGCTCCCAAGGGGGGGTGCCCCCACCTCTTCCTCATTCATGTGGTGGAAGCTCCACTCACATAAACATGCCTCCACTCAAAGTTTCACTCACATGCATTAAATTTTCACCAAATTTAATGCAACTCTCCTTTAATAAAACTATTTTATTTATTTTATTCGGAATTTTGTTAATTACTTTAATTAACAAAAATTTACATAAAACCCCTACAACATTTCAATATCACATGCAGAACCAATTTCAGCAATTTCACCTGAAACAATTCCGGTGTCCATTGAAATAATTCCAGCGCTTTGCAATTCTTTCGTCTGAAACATGTTTGCTCCAAATGGTGTTTGGCAATCCTTAAGTGTGTCACCCTACGGTTTGCGAATAATGCAGACATGATCGAGGCCCCTCTTAGATCAATAATCAGAAGCGGGACCTCGAGATCCATTCTGACTCCTACACATTCAACGATGACTTCTGTGATCGTGAGAACCTTTAACGCTAGTAACTTAATCCCTTTGTCTCGCGATATATTACATGTCCGAGGTTCGATCTTCAGTATCCAAATATCTAGTTTGATCTTGTTACCGACATGCACTCTTTTCTCGTTCCCGTGATATAACATTCTAGTGATCACATCACTTGCTTGCAAGTTATTCTTAATGTGATATCACCGAGAGGACCCAGAGTATATCTATCCGTCATCGGGATGGACAAATACCACACTTGATCCATGAGCCTCTACATAACACCTTCGTAGCACTGAACCCACCTTTATAGTTACCCTTTTACGGTGTGACGTTTGATGTTATCAAGATACTCTTTCGGTGTTAGTGACTAACATGATCTCATGGTTTAAGGACTAAGATTACTTCGTATGATGTTATAGCAATATAAAAACAATGACTTTGATCGTAATGCTATACTTCAGATGAATGTTCATCACATCATTTCACAAATATTGTGACCTCGTTATTAACGACATCCAATGTCCATGATCAAGAAACTTTGATCATCTTGTTAATCAACGAGCTAGTTTAAAGAGAGGCATAACTAGGACCTTTCTATTTGTTTATTAAACACACATGTATTAATGTTTTCGTATTAATACAATTATAGCATGCAAAATAAACATCCATATACTTGGAATACATATAATAACAACTTTATTATTGCCTCTCAGGACATATTCCCTTCAGTCTCCCACTTGCACTAGAGACAATAATCTAGTTACATAGTGATAAATCTAACACCCATGGAGTTCTGGTGCTGATCATGTTTTTCCCTAGGGAGAACTTTAGTCAACAGATCTGCTACATTGAGATCCGTGTGTATTTTACAAATCTTTATATCTCCATCCTTGGCATGCTCACGGATGTAGTGAAACTGGTACTTAATATGCTTAAAATTCTTGCGAGACCTTGGTTCCTTGGCGTTGGCTATGGCTCCATTGTTTCACAATAGATAACCACTGGGTCCAACGCACTAGGAACCACACCTAGTTCGGTTATGAACTCCTTCATCCAAACCGCTTCCTGCGCCGCTTCTGAAGCAGCAACATATTCCGTCTCCGTCATTGATCCAACCACCACAGGTTGTTTGAAACTCCTCCAACTAACTGCTACTTCGTTCAAGAGAAATACGTATCCGGATTGAGAATTCGAGTCATCCGGATCGGTGTCAAAGCTAGCGTCGACATAACACTTAGTGACCAGCTCTTCTTCACCTCCGTATATAAGAAACATATACTTAGTTCTTCTTAAGTACTTAAGGATATTCTTGACCGCTATCCAGTGTTCCGAACCTGGATCAGATTGGTACCTACTAGTCAAACTAATAGCATATGCCACATTCGGTCTTGTACATAGCATAGCGTACATTATAGAGCATATGGCTGAAGCATAGGGGATCTTATCCATTATCTCTCTTTCTTCCGTCGTAGCCAGACTTTGAGTCTTACTCAATGTCTTGGCTTATAACATTGGTAAGAACCCCTTCTTACTTCTGTCCATTTTAAACTTCTTTAAAATCTTATCAAGGTATGTACTTTGTGATAACCCTATTAGGCGCCTTGATCTATCTCTATAGATCTTTATGCCTAATATGTATGACTCTTCACCTAGGTCCTTCATCAAAAATTTGTTGTTTAGATAACTTTTAACACTATTTAAAAGATCTATATCATTTCCAATCAGTAATATGTCATCCACATATAATATTAGAAATGCCACATTGCTCCCACTCACTTTCTTGTAAATACAAACCTCTCCATAAGTCTATACAAATCCAAACTCTTTGATCACCTCATCAAAGCGGAGATTCCAACTCCGGGATGCTTGCTTCAGTCCATAGATGGATCGCTGAAGCTTGCATACCTTGTCAGCATCCTTAGGATCGACAAAACCATTCGGTTGTATCATATACAACTCTTCTTCAATGTTACCATTGAGGAACGCAATTTTGACATCCATCTGCTATATCTCATAATCGAAATATGCAGCAATTGCTAACATAATCCTAATTGACTTTAGCATCGCTATGGGAGAGAAAGTCTCATCATAGTCAACTCCTTGAATTTGTCGAAACCCCTTTGCGACAAGTCGAGCTTTATAGATGGTTACATTACCATCAACATTAGTTTTTCTTTTGAAAATCCATTTATTCTCAACGGCCTTTCGGTCGTGAGGTAAGTCCACCAAGGTCCAAACCTAGTTTTCGTACATGGATTCCATCTTGGATTTCATGGCTTCTAGCCATTTGTTGGAATCTGGGCTCATCATCGCTTCTTCATACATTGTCGGGTTATCTATTTCATCAACCATGAAATTCATAACAGGATTTCCGTACAGTTCAGGAGCTGCATGTGTCCTGCTTGACCTGCGAGGTTCGGTAGTGTCCTCTTTCAGAGTATCATGATCATTATCATTAGCTCCCTCTTCATTCGGTGAAGTCAACTCCGGAACAAGTTCCCGCGCTACACTAGTCACCGTTGTATGAAGAGAAGGTTCAATAACCTCTTCGAGTTCTACCTTCCGACTACACACGCCTTTCGCAAGAAACTCTTTCTCTAGAAAGGATCCATTCTTGGCAACGAAAACCTTGCCCTCGGATCTGTGATAGAAGGAATACCCGATAGTTTCCTTAGGGTATCCTATGCAGACTCATTTTTCTGCTTTGAGTTCGAGTTTATTCGGTTGAAGTTTCTTCACATAAACATCGCAACCCCAAGCTTTAAGAAATAGCAGCAAAGGTTTATTTCCAAACCACAATTCAAACGATGTCATTTCAACGGATTTAGGTGGTGCCCGATTTAAAGTGAATGCAGCAGTTTCCAGTGCATAACCCCAGAATGACAGTGACAAGTCAGTCAGAGACATCATAGATCGAACCATATCTAATAAAGTACGATTACGACGTTCCGACACACCATTACGTTGTGGTGTTTTGGCAGGTGTGAGTTGTGAAACTATTCCACACTCTTTCATATGTGCGCTAAACTTGTAACTTAGATACTCACCTCCACAGTTAGACCGCACAAATTTGATCTTTCTATTATGATGATTTTTCACTTCACTCTAAAATTCCTTGAACTTTTCAAATGTTTCAGACTTGTGTTTTATAAAATAGATATACCCATATCTACTCAAATCATCTGTGAAACAAAATAACGATATCCACCTTGCGCCGACACACTCATTGGACCACATACAACAGTATGTATGATTTCCAATAAATCTGTCGCCCGTTCCATTGAACCGGAAAACGGCATTCTAGTCACCTTGCCCATAAGGCATGACTCACATGTATCAAATGATTCAAAATCAAGTGATTCCAAAAGTCCATCAGAATGGAGTTTCTTCATGCGTTTAACACCAATATGACTTAGACGGCAGTGCCACATATATGCAGATATATCGTCATCAAGTTTAATCCTTTTAGCATCAACATTATGGATATGTGTAACACTATTATCGAGATCCAACAAAAATACACCATTCATCACAGGTGCATGACCATAAAAGATATCATTCATATAAATTGAACAACCATTGTTTTCGGACTTAAATGAATAACCACTTCGTGTCAATCACGATCCAGATATAATGTTCATGCTCAGTGCAGGTGATGGCTCGGTGTTGATGTGGAGCTTGTTGGGGAACCCAAAGAGGAAGGTATGATGAGCACAGCAGTAAGTTTCCCTCAGTTATGAAACCAAGGTTTAATCGAACCAGTAGGAGCAAGGAAACACCCCAAAGGTGTTGCTAGCTGAGCCTTGGCAGAGCGCACTACCGGTGCTAGTAGCAACATGGAGACCTGCACAACACAACCACAGAACTTTGCCCCCAACTTACGATGAGGTTGTCAATCTCACAGGTTTTGCTGAAAACAAAGGATTAAACATATCGAATGGAAGGAAGTAATAGTTTGCAGAAAGTAAACACAAAATAGTAAACAGTTTGTAGATTGTATGTAAAAGAAAAGACCGGGGTCCATAGTTCACTAGAGGTGGCTCTCCTTAAGATAGATAACATGCTGGGTGAACAAATTACAGCGGGGCAATTGACAAACATCGAGAAAGCAATACATGCATATACTAATCATCTTGACTCCTTTGGAACTTGATTGGGCATTACAACATTATACATAGACCGCCATCCAACTACATCTATGACTAATAATCCACCTTCAGGTTATCATCCGAACCCCCTCCAGTATTAAGTTGCAAGCAACAGATTATTGCTTTACGAATTGCGTGTAAAGTAAACAATACGATTGTTCTATGAAAAAAGGATTGTTGTTTTCTCCCTAGTATCAACAGCACATCTAGTACCTTAGAGATTTCTGTCACTTCCCCAGATTACTAGAGGCATGAACCCACTATCGAGCATAAATACTAACTTTTGGAGTTGCTAGCATCTACTTGGCCAAGATAGTTACTAACAACGGAAAGCATGCAAGATCACAAATAACAAAGACATGATAGAATCAATAATCAATCTAAAATAGCATCTCAATATCCATCGGATCCCCACAAACACAACATGCAGAATTACAAATAGATGATCTTGATCATGAACAGAGCTCACAAGATCTAGACATGAAAGCACAAAGGAGGAGAACCAGCCATATAGCTACTACATGGACCCGTAGTCTAGAGATGAACTACTCACGCATCACACCGGATGCTTGCATGATGATGAAGAAGGCCTCCAGGGTGAATTCCCCTCTCTGGCAGGGTGCCGAGAAGAGCTTCAAATCCCTCCCAATCTAGGGATGGAGATGACGACGGCTATAGACTCTTTCGTGGATTTTTGATCGGGTACTTAGGGTTTTGGTCCCAAGGGTAATATATAGGCGAAAGGAGAGGCCGAGGGGGTGTTGGGGTCGGCCCGGCCACCCCCTGGCGCGGGCCAGTCCTGGCCGTGCGCCAGGTGGTGTGGCCGGCCCCCAGACCTTCTTCGTCTCGTATTCTGGCTCCAGATGTCTTACGGAAAAATAGGCACTTTGGCTTTTGTCCCATCCAATTCCGAGAATATTCATTTTCTGACTTTCTTGGAACCAAAAACAAGCAGCTAGCACTGTGGCTCTTGTTAATAGGTTAGTCCAAGAAATCATATGAAAAGTGCTCCAAAGTGTGGACAAAACACAAGAAAGTAGATAAAACCAAGCATGAAGCATCAAAAATTATAGATACATTTGCAATGTATCAGCAGGCACCAAATAACAATTATTTATATTTATCACTAATCCCGATGGTAGGTGGAGAGGCAGCGTTCCAATGGCAATCACATCAACTCTTGATCCATTGCCGACACGCATCGTGACCTCATCCCTTGCTAGCCGTCGCTTGTTCCGCAGCCCCTAAATCGAGTTACATATATTAGCAACCGATCTAGTATCAAATACCCAGGTGATACTACGAGTACTAGTCAAGTACACATCAATAACATGTATATCATATATACCTTTGTTTGCTTTTCCGGCCTTCTTGTTTGCCAAATACTTGGGGCAGTTGCGCTTCCAATGGCTAGTCCCCTTGCAATAGTAGCACTCGGTATCAGACTTAGGGCCAGCTCAGGATTTCTTTTCAGGCGTGGTAATAGATTTGTCGCCCTTCTTTCCCTTCTTCTTACCCGGTGGTCTTATTGATCATCAACACTTGATGTTCTTTATTGATCTCCACCTCTGCAGTCTTAAGCATTGACAAAAGCTCGGGGAGATACTTCTTCATGCCCTGCATATTATAGTTCACCACGAAGCTCTTGTATCTAGGTGGGAGAGATTGGAGAACACGATGTATGCCTAAGTCAATGGGAATGATTATTCCCAAGGACGCAAGCCTATCGGTGTACCCAGACATTTTGAGTACGTGATCGCTAACGGAGCTGTTCTCTTCCATCATGCAACTAAAGAACTTTTCAGAAGCATTATAACTCTCTACGGCAGCATGGGTATCAAAAATCATTTTCAATTCACCCATGGTATCAAAGGCATTGCCATTTTCGAAACGCTTTCGAAGTTCCGGCTCTAGCGCATACAGTATGCCGCAATGAACTAATGTGTGGTCCTCCTGACAAGTTAGATAGACGTTCTTTTCCTCGTAAGGGGCATCCGGAGCTAGTGGGGGTCCTAGCGTTGCTTCTAGCACATATAGCTTGTGTGTAGCATTGAGGACGCCCTGTCGGTAAAGTTTCTACAATTCGTCGCAAGTTTATCTTTCTCCATGAACACATTGAAATTAAAAGCAGGTGGTGTCATCTACAATAGAGTTTGAAAAGTTTAGACTAAGTTTATGATAGATCGAGTTCAACTAATACAAATTACAAATGAACTCCCACTCAAAAAAACATCCCTCGTGCCTTTTTGGTGATTACATGAACCAAATCCACTACACCAAGTCCGATGATCACGTGAGTCGGTGTAGATTCAAAGGCGAGCATCAATATGGGCATCATATCAACTATATGACTCATGCTTAACCTTTTGTCCCATGTTCCGAAGCCATGTCTTTATATGCTAGGCTCGCCAAGTAAGAACCTTAGTACTCGCGTGTGTAAAACTGCCTTACACCCGTTGTATGAAAGCGCAGAGTCAAGTACACCCGATCATCATGTGATGTCTCGAAACACGATCCATAGAACGGTGCATACTTAAGGAAGAACATATTTTTATCTTGATATCTAAACGAGGGATCATCTTATAATGCTACTAAAACGCCAAACTAGCAATATAAGATGCAAACATCATATGTGTAAAGTGGAATGATATGGTATATGCATTTGATCACTATCTTGTGCATCGTGGTATGATCTTTATCATTCCTTTGTGTGTAAGGCCAAGGTCTATGGAACTTACACGTTAGGTGTGTTGTAAGAGTATCAACTATACATCAACTTACAACATTACCATATCATGACACTAGCCCAACAACAATCTAAACTAGACGCTTCTAATTTATCCATTGCAAGTTTTATGTGGCTTAGGGCTTTTAAAGATAGAACCGGTCTTACCTGCGAACATGGAACCACAACGATGATAACTAAGTTATTAACAACTCATTGTAAATCAGATATTGACTATAGTAGGAGAGACAGACACCCTCTAGCCACTTATGCGAAACTAGTTGCATGTCAAACGTGGAACTGGTCTCATGTGCGAGGACATGTAAAGTTAGTCCGGGCCGCTTCATCCCACTATGCCACCAATATCAAAAATACATGAAAGAAGCAATAACATGATCATCATCACCCACATAAACATATGTGTACTACCCGTGCAAAGCACCTACGCATAGATCAGGCTCTCATACCACTGTTGGGTTCGCAACATAGAAAACAAAAAATTTCCTACGATGGGAATTATTATACGCCAAGATCTATCTACTAGTTACAAGCAACGGGTGGATATACATCCATAGAGAACATATCCTCGAAGAGAACAAAGCTTTGTTAACGAGATGGAACTCGTGGATGATGTAGTCGAATGCTTGCCGATCTCAAGATCGTGTGGAAGTCCTAGCGCTGCAAATCGGCAGCACATCCATCCTCGCACACACGTTCAGGCCACCGAACAACCTCCACCTCCTCTCTCCAGCGAATCAGTGGAAGCAGCAACTCCTTCCAGACGAAATGCACCGGGAACATGTATCTCGCTAATCCGAGACCATGGGGGAATAAATCTAGAGGGGTAGAGAGATCCTTCACAAGGAGGTGTACTTTGATAGGGAGGAATTTTGTAGGAGAGGGGGGCTCTCCCCCTCCCCATGGCCGGCGCCCAAAGGGGGGGTGCCCCACCTCTTCCTCATTCATGTGGTGGAAGCTCCACTCACATAAACATGCCTCCACTCAAAGTTCCACAAATTTAATGCAACTCTCATTTAATAAAACTCTTTTATTTATTTTATTCAGAATTTTATTAATTATTTTAATTAACAAACATTCACATAAAACCCCTGCAACATTTCAATATCACATGCAGAACCAATTTCAGTAATTTTACCCGAAACAATTTCGGTGTCCATTGAAATAATTCTAGCGCTTTGCAATTCTTTCGTCTGAAACATATTTGCTCCAAATGGTGTTTGGAAACCCTTAAGTGTGTCACCCTACGGTTCTCGGATAATGCAGACATGATTGAGACCCCTCTCAGTGTAGGGGTTTCGCGCATAAAAACAATAAATTTTACTCTACGCCCCTGAACCCCTGAAGCTGCCAGGACCTAACTATTAGTAATACAGTATCGGGAGAGGCTTTTCGCGAACTTACCCTCGAAGACCGAAAAGCGTTGTCAATGCTCAGGAGAGCGTGGTTGATGTAGACGAGCCGAAGCCGACCTCAAGGTCGTGATGAAGTCCTTGCGCCCCTTCTGGCTCCAACGACTTGAGTGCCTCAAGTGTGACACCTCATGGGAGTTACACACGTTCGGTGCCTGACGATGACTCCCGCTTTCCCGATCCAGCAGCAGTTGCGGAAGTAGAGCTCCCGTATCCGAATCCCGCAGTGTGACGGCGCTCCACGGTAAAGATGTCTCTCGCTCGCGCAGTCCGGACTTGGGACCACGGTCACGAGAGAGAGAGAGGGGGAGAGAGAAAATATCAATTAGAGGTCCTCCCAAAAGTGGGGAGACCTTTATTGATTATTCGGTGTATTTTCTAGGCCAATATACCCTACTATATATAAGGGAAGGGGAGGTACTACCTCCCCTCAAGTCCCGGGGTGGGACTAAAGGAGAGGAGGGGGGAGGAGGTGGCCGCTGGCCACCTAGTGGGCCCCGCGGGGGGGCTAGGCCTAGCCGGCCTCCCCTTTGCCCCTTCTCCCCTTTCTCCTTTTCCCTAATGGGCCCTCTCCCTCCGGAATCGGCCCATTAAGCCTTTTGACCTTTTTAATTTATTTTATATTTATTAAATAATTATGAATAAATGATTAAATCAATATTTAACATTCATTCGCACATTATCTAATCTCCGTGGCCATGGAACACCTTCTGTAGCACCCCGTCCACTCCTGGGCCCGGGGGGTGTCACTCCTGGCAACTTAATAGGATATCTAGACTGGCCCCACAGACCAACACTAGTCTTTTATGCGCACTTTGTCCTCACTCGTGCGCACCCGGTTACCCACTTCTCGGTCGGTCACCCATCCTAGAATTACTCTAGGCCAAGCACGCTTAACCTTAGAGTTCTTTTCGAATGAGCTTCCAGAAAAGAAGTTGCAACTTGTTGATATGGGTATCCTATCAATCCTATTAAGCCATGTGCCTGGATCTCACATACAACCACCCTTTAGAAGATCGATGCCCTCATCGATCAAGCACACCCCAGGAACGTTCCCTCTTGGCACGCATATGTGCGTCTAGTGCCGGCACATGTGCCATGCCGTGTCCACTCCGGGCCACACGCGCCATGCTCCACATGTCCCGTCACTGACCCGCATACACCCGTGTAATCGAAAGGGTCGGCTCTGATACCACTTGTAACACCCCGTCCACTCCTGGGCCCGGGGGTGTCACTCCTGGTAGCTTAATAGGATATCTAGACTGGCCCCACAGACCAACACTAGTCTTTTCTGCGCACTTTGTCCTCACTCGTGTGCACCCGGTTACCCACTTCCCGGTCGGTCACCCATCCTAGAATTGCTCTAGGCCAAGCACGCTTAACCTTAGAGTTCTTTTCGAATGAGCTTCTGGAAAAGAAGTTGCAACTTGTTGATATGGGTATCCTATCAATCCTGTTAAGCCATGTGCCTGGATCTCACACCTTCCACCTCCACTTCGGACATCCTCCGGACTTACCGAAACCCTTCCGGTTTTCTCCCTTCTTTTCTTCGGTGATTCTACCGATCCTATAAACACTCTCTAAGCATCATCAAGCCCTTAAGCGTGATACCCTACGGTTCGGGAACATTCCAGACATGGTCGGGACACTCCCGCACCAATGATCAACAGAGGGACCTGGATGGCCATGCGACCCCTGTGCGTTCCACGAAGATCTTTCGTCGTTTGAACCGGGACAGTCGTGTCTTATTCCCTTTGTCATTCGATACTTGCATTGCCCGAGATTCGATCAATAACATCACCATGTGGTGCTCAATCTCGTTACTGAACAATGCTACTTAACTCGTTCCGACAAGTGATACCCCCGTGATCTAATCACACGTTGCGCTGCTATTGGATATAACTTCTCCGAGTGGGCCCTTGAGTATCTTCCCGTCACATGGACGGACAAATCCCGCTCTTGACATATATTGCCTCTACGGTTTCCTCCGAATACCTGAACACACCTTTATAACCACCGTTTTACCAGATGGCGTTTGATGATATCTAAGCACCCTCGGGATACAGTGATTGATATAGCCTCACGATCTAAGGAATAGTCTACGAGAATCCATTTCTAATCATCGTAACTTTGAACTTCGTGACATGATCGGGTCACGATGTTTAGGTTGGGTATTGGTTCATCATCTCATCCTCTGAATGAGATGACCTCGTTTCCAACTGGCATAAATGCCACATGATCAGGAAACATGATCATCTGTTGACCAATGAACCAGTGACTAGAGTTTCACTGGGAACCCCTGGTTGTTTGTATATCACACATGTATTGATGTTTCCACTCAATACAGTTATAGCATGATATAAAACTTAATCATAAACTATATGAAATATGATAATAGTCCTTACTATTATTTATCTCTAGGGCATATTTCCAACAGTCTCCCACTTGCACTAGAGTACAAATACACTAGCTGCATTTGTTCTCAATCATTGGCACTCTATATCCAGTACCCTGAACATGCTTTCTCATGGAAGAGGTTGAGTCTTGGGTTTGTACTTTTACAGTCCCAAATCCTCATCAACTTACTAATGTCACCTTGATTTACATCAATACTCTATCATCACATGATAGCATCTGTGTGTATGTATCATCGCTATGGCAGCAGAACGAGGCCTAATTCTAGGAGCCTACAGTGACGTTAGATCAACCTCGGGGGCTTTCTCATGGGCACTGTTCCCTAGGACACATCATTCTATGTTAAAAGAGAACTAGCCCCGCCGTAACATTATACACCACTTTAGATGGTACCCTTATCTATTATTATAAATGTATTCATCGAAACACTAGTGCACTCTGTGCAACTTTCGATGTTTTGTTCATCTCGCTTCCTACTTGACTTTTAATTGGTATCTACAGGAGTTTCCAACATATTCCCTTATAACATAACCCTTTATGTTTTAAGATACGTTATCCTTTATGGATTTGGAAAATATATCCACAGTTCTCTAATAGACACTGCGGACAAACATAGCTCAATGTTCTGTGATTTGAACTAAATCACTTTTAAACGTTCCTTATTTAGATCACATATTATGCTAAGTTATCATCATGGTTTACTAAGATAGAACCTATGTCTCAACATAGTGGATGACGATCATCCTTTTCTTTCTTTCAACCATTGATGTTAAACTTAATGCTATTCCTAATTTGAGTTATTAAGGACCAGTTCCTTAATTAACTTCTATTCTGAAACCCTTTTCAGAATCCCTTAAGGAATACTACATAATCATAATACACCTATTATCAACTTCTACATCTTATAAATCATTATTTATAAGTATTTGTGCCTTCATCCTTAACTTACTTAAGAATTACTCCTATAAGCTCCCACTCAAACTATGTTGCTAACATATTTGGGAAAGAGTCACTACTCTTACTCAAACTATGTTTCTACATATTTGAATTTGAGTCTTATGTTGCTCCCTCTTAAAAATATGTCAATCACATATTGTTTTAGGAAGACTTTCATAGCTCCCACTCAATTTTATGCAAATTGCATATCTCCTTACTATTTTGAATAACTTCAAAATCCTTTTTGATTAAACATCAAACTTGGAGATTTATTATGAGATACTAGTACTTTACTAGTTTTAAATCCACTAGACATTTAGCACACATGAATCAAATTCATCTGAATTTGTCCAATACTCGACAAATTGTGCTTTTGTCATTCACCCCTTTTTCCTAATGGCTTTGCAGTCATTTGGGAAAATTCCAAGTAACTCCTTTTACTTGTGAGATTCAGCAACGAATTGCTTTCTAATCTCAAGGGAGTTTTGCTTCTAGGATTTTTCATAATTTAGTTTACCATCATTTCCTTTGTAGTTCGTAGGTATGTCATATTCCAAAAATTATGACAAGTGATTCACAAATGTTTCCATATAAGATATGGATTTACATTTTGAATCCTACTTCTTATAGTGAAAAACAATAGTGGAGGGAAAAACACAATGATCAGAATCATTGATTCTTTCCTTCTGTGAAGAGAATCGTTCAGGAATCCTGTCCGTTGCGCTTCTCAACACTCTGATGTAGGGTTTTGAATCCTCAACGTGTTTTACACTAATTTCCATTTGCTCCATAATTGAGAAACATCACTAAAAGTGAGCTTTCTCAAGAATGTACCCAAATCTAAGCAATACGAATTTTGCTTTCCTTTTGGTTTGAGCTATGGGTTTCGTATTCAAAGTTTCTAATGAATACTCTACAAGGACTTATTCGCTATTGTTTTGGTTATATCGAATAACCCCAAAACTTTCACGAATTCTAATGGTTCACTGTAAACTCATTGCGTGCTAACTATTTCTAAACTAATGGTCTCTACATATACACTACAACGATTTATTCGGTGCCTTCTATTCAGCCCCTTTTTGGTATCTAATATCATATTGTGATGCTTTGTATTTTGACGTTTCAAAACACTTTGCATTCCACAATTTCTTTCATGCCATTCTTATAAATTCGAATTTCATTACTATTGATCAATTCATAGTAATTGGATTCTCTTTTATATTTATACCCTTTTTGTTGATGAAACACTTTGATCAAATCAAATAGTTTCATATTCATGTTTCCTTTGGTAAACTTACTTTACACATTTAAACAATAATTTAATGATAATCACCATTTTCATTAAAACATAATACATCGGATATGTATATACTTTTAACAATTCATTAAACACTTTGTATTCAAGTAATACACGGTGTTCAAGTTATTTTGCTGAACTTAGGCATGATTTATATGTGAAAAGAAATCGAATGACTTTCACATATTATCACATAACTTTGAATTTAAACAATGGTTTCATTCATTAATGAAATATCATTAAGTTGGGTATTTTAAACAAGGCATTTTAATATTTTACAAATGTTCATGCATTACCAATTAGTTTCAAACAACAAGGATAATTCACACATAATCAAACAAGATATGGACACGAATAGAAATTATTCATAAAAGCAGAACAACTGTTTGTTACAAACTCATATGAATAACCGTCTCACGAAGTATGAGACAAACTAAAGAAGTTCAAATCTCTCGATTACAAAAATCATCCTAAACACAAACTAAGTGATAAATGTCGAGGGAGAGTGTTGTTGGCCGTCATTATCATGCTCGCCATCAACACGCAAGGTCACCTCTCTCCAGCAAGCACTTCTATGCAGAAGGACCTGTTTTCACCAAAACAGAACAAGTATCAGATATACTTAACACTGCAAATGTGTTTGCAAGATTATAACATTTATAAAACTGTATATCAAATATATACCTTGGTCGTCGATGACCTCTCCGGCGATTGGTTCAACCTTTACGTTCCGGAAACGTAATATGAACTCATGGAAGTCCAATGCTTTCGTATCACCACTCATGATGCTACCCCGGACATGTCCTCTGTAGTTGGGAGGCAATGACTGTAGCAGTACGTCTATCGCAAATGGATCAGCCATCCAGTAATCCACGAAGTGAACCAGTCTCGTGTGTGCATCAAACATGCGCTCCAAGTGACTCTTCAGACATGTATGATCCTCCATCTGTATGGAAAGGAACTCTCCAAGAAACTCGTGCTTCCACATGCGCACATGGCCTATGAACTCTGCTCTCAGCTGATCCACCATCGAATATGGGTCAAGATCACCCATGAGCGGATGTGTTCATCCACCATCCCATAACGCATTATTACCTGAATGTAAGTGGACATCTCTTGGTGATAGTAGCGGTCTGCCAGCTCTTGTGGGGTCTCATAGTAGTTTGGCTCAGTCAAATCCATCGTGCGGCGTATGTAGTCGACCACATGATTCCTAGTAAGGAGATCATCTAGGCGCACAAGCCAACTAGGGAAGTTGGATCCATCAAGTCTAAGTTTCTCACCCTTTACCCAATCCTTAATCTCAAAGTAAGCTTCATGGTGAGCCATCTACATTTATAAATGCAAAAGGAATTTAGACTAAGTTTATAATTAAATGAGTTAATAATAACTCCACTCAGAAACACCTATCCCCAAAGAGGGTTCCTAGTGATAACACGACCCCTATCAGCCACATCTCCCCCGATCATCATGGCCATCAATGTGGGTTCAAGGGTGGACGCTAAACGTCGGTCACATCATTCATGCGACTCGTGCTCGATCTTTCGACCATCCGCGTTCTGGGGCCACGCTTCTGTGGCGTGCTAGGCTCGCCAACTCAACCTTAGTGTATTCGCTGTGCAAAATGGCTTGCACCCACTGTATGCGAACGTAGATATGTCTGACACCCGATCATCACGGCCTGCCTCATACCGAAGAACTTTCTTGGTGGTGCACACTAAGGGGGAACACAATCGTTGGTTATTTTAACAGGGATCATCTTATTAGGCTACCGTCGAGTATCTAATACTAGCACACAATAAGACATACAAACAATAACATTGAATGTAAATGCTATGTGATATGGTCCTTCACGTCGTCATCTCCATCCGTCGTCACCGGGTTCCGGCTCCAGGGTTCCGGTGCCGTAGACACTAGGGTACCAGTGTCATTCCGGCGTGGTAGTTCGTCACCTTCGTGACTATCTACTACTATGTAACAAAAGGTAATTAATTTACCTTTGCCACAACCATATCACAAAGCAACGCCCTCCCTGCAAAACAAAGTTAGACGCCTCTACTTTATCTTTGCATGTTTTACGTGGCTGAATGGGCTTTCGCACAAGAACCGTTCTTACCTACGAACTTTCAGCACAACGCTGATCAAGTAGTTGTCTATACTACACCCCTTTCGGGGCCCTCCATTGCAAATGGTATACCAACTAATGCGAGAGGGACAGACACCCCCTAAGCCACTTTATACGGTACAAGCCGTATGTTAAGCGTGAACCAGTCTCGCGAATGAACGCGTAAAGTCGGTTGGGGGCCGCTTCATCAAGCATTACTGCGGTATACACAAGTACACGTGGGAGGGTAACAACTAAAAGATCAACGCCCACACGCTACATCTCGTGTGTTCTACCCGTACTAGCATTACTATGCATAGATCTAGCTCTGATACCACTATAGGGGTTCCGCGCATAAAAACAATAAATTTTACTCTACGCCCCTGAACCCCTGAAGCTGCTAGGACCTATCTATTAGTAATACAGTAAAAGGAGAGGCTTTTCGCGAACTTACCCTCGAAGACCGAAAAGCGTTGTCAACGCTCAGGAGAGCGTGGTTGATGTAGACGAGCCGAAGCCGACCTCAAGGTCGTGATGAAGTCCTTGCGCCCCTTCTGGCTCCAACGACTTGAGTGCCTCAAGTGTGACACCTCGTAGGAGTTACACACGTCAGGTGCCTGACGATGACTCCCGCTTCCCCGATCCGGCAGCAGTTGCGGAAGTAGAGCTCCCGGATCCGAATCCCGCAGCTCGACGGCGCTCTGCGGTGAAGATGTCTCTCGCTCGCGCAGTCCAGACTTGGGACCACGGTCACGAGAGAGAGAGGGGGAGAGAGAAAATATCAATTAGAGGTCCTCCCAAAAGTGGGGAGACCTTTATTGATTATTCGGTGTATTTTCTAGGCCAATATACCCTACTATATATAGGGGGAGGGGAGGTACTACCTCCCCTCAAGTCCCGGGGTGGGACTAAAGGAGAGGAGGGGGGAGGAGGTGGCCGCCGGCCACCTAGTGGGCCCCACGGGGGGGGGGGGAGGGGCTAGGCCAGCCGGCCTCCCCTTTGCCCCTTCTCCCCTTTCTCCTTTTCCCTAATGGGCCCTCTCCCTCCGGAATTGGCCCATTAAGCCTTTTGACCTTCTTAATTTATTTTCTCTTTATTAAATAATTATGAATAAATGATTAAATCAATATTTAACATTCATTCACACATTATCTAATCTCCATGGCCATGGAACACCTTCCACCTCCACTCCGGACATCCTCCGGACTTACCGAAACCCTTCCAGTTTTCTCCCTTCTTTTCTTCGGTGATTCTACCGATCCTATAAACACTCTCTAAGCATCATCAAGCCCTTAAGCGTGATACCCTACGGTTCGGGAACATTCCAGACATGGTCGGGACACTCCCGCACCAATGATCAACAGAGGGACCTGGATGGCCATGTGACCCCTGTGCGTTCCACGAAGATCTTTCGTCATTTGAACCGGGACAGTCGTGTCTTATTCCCTTTGTCATTCGATACTTGCATCGCCCGAGATTCGATCAATAACATCACCATGCCGTGCTCAATCTCGTTACTGAACAATGCTACTTAACTCGTTTCGACAAGTGATACCCCCGTGATCTAATCACACGCTGCGCAGCTATTGGATATAACTTCTCCGAGTGGGCCCTTGAGTATCTTCCCGTCACATGGACGGACAAATCCCGCTCTTGACATATATTGCCTCTACGGTTTCCTCCGAATACCTGAACACACCTTTATAACCACCGTTTTACTAGATGGCGTTTGATGATATCTAAGCACCCTCGGGAGACAGTGATTGATATAGCCTCACGATCTAAGGAATAGTCTACGAGAATCCATTTCTAATCATCGTAACTTTGAACTTCGTGACATGATCGGGTCACGATGTTTAGGTTGGGTATTGGTTCATCATCTCATCCTCTGAATGAGATGACCTTGTTTCCAACTGGCATAAATGCCACATGATCAGGAAACATGATCATCTGTTGACCAATGAACCAGTGACTAGAGTTTCACTGGGAATCCCTGGTTGTTTGTATATCACACGTGTATTGATGTTTCCACTCAATACAGTTATAGCATGATATAAAACTTAATCATAAACTATATGAAATATGATAATAGTCCTTACTACTCTTTGTCTCTAGGGCATATTTCCAACACTCAGATCAATAATCAGAAGCGGGACCTGGAGATCCATTCTGACTCATACACGTTCAACGATGACTTCTGTGATCGTGAGAACCTTTAATGCTAGTAACTTAATCCCTTTGTCTCGCGATACATTACATGTCCAAGGTTCGATCATCGGTATCCAAATACCTAGTTTGATCTCTTTACCGACATGCACTCTTTTCACGTTCTCGTGATATAACATTCTAGTGATCACATCACTTGCTTGCAAGCTATTCCTAATGTGATATTACCGAGAGGGCCCAGAGTATATCTATCCGTCATCGGGATGGACAAGTCCCACTCTTGATCCATGAGCCTCTACATAACACCTTCATAGCACTAAACCCACCTTTATAGTCACCCTTTTATGGTGTGACGTTTGATGTTATCAAGATACTCTTCCGGGGTTAGTGATTAACATGATCTCATGGTCTAAGGACTAGGATTACTTCGTATGATGTTATAGCAATATAAACATAATGACTTTGATCATAATGCTATACTTCAGATGAATGCTCATCACATCATTTCACAAATGTTGTGACCTCGTTATTAACGACATCCAATGTCCATGATCAGGAAACTTTGATCATCTTGTTAATCAACGAGCTGGTTTAAAAAGAGGCATAACTAGGAACTTTCTATTTGTTTATTAAACACACATGTATTAATGTTTCCTTATTAATACAATTATAGCATGCAAAATAAACATCTATCATATACTTGGAATACATATAATAACAACTTTATTATTGCCTCTCAGGGCATATTCCCTTCACTCCCGACGGTCACCAGTGACGCAGCTCCAGCCCAATCATCCCCCTTCCACCGCCACCTCCGCCTCCGCGTGCTCATGGTGTTGGGCTGTCCAAGCCGGACTCCGCCGACACGAAGCACAAGGGCGCGGGCCAACACGTCGTCCAAGGAGGATCGGTGGCCTCAGCACCCCCCTCCCCTCCCCCTCCACGCCCACTGCAAAGAAGCCGAGGAAGCAACCGACCGTGAAGGGTGCTAATCCCGCACCGAGGAAGGCGGGTGAACAACTACCGCTCTCCATCTGTGGCTCTGTGTCCGAGGCATGTGCATCCGTGTCTAGCGGTTGTGCCTCCGCGTCCCGCGGCCGTTCCCTCCGCCGCCCTGATCCCCAATGACCCCTCTGCCACCCACGATCTTTTTGTGCAAATAGCCGAAATGTAAGAAATTCTCTTTTTACTTTGATTTCAATCGCCAATTGTGACACTAGTTCTTGTTTTAGTTACGATGCTCACCACGTTTCGACCTCGTTCACTAGAGAGGAGGAAGGCATCTCTTCTTGGTAGTGGTGGTGGTGGTGGTGTTGGTGTAGGTGGTAGTGGTGATGGTGGTGATAGTGGTGGTGGTGCTTCGGCTAGTGGTGGTGGTGGCGTTGATGGTGCCTCCGGTGGTCTCTTTTAACACCGGTGTTGCTTGATGCCATGTGCTAAACTAGTGTTGATGATGCAATGTTATTTTGTGAAGGCTAGGATGATTGCAAACAATGATGTAAAACTTGAACTACCGCATCTTAGTTTGCTCGTGTTTGAAATAGCCATGAAATCGTGATTCTCGCTATAATTTTCGGTCCAGCGGTATTTCACGGGTTCGATTTTCGGCGTCTCTTCCGTTGGAGGCCTTTTGGCTCCCAGAAACGCGTTTTCAAGGCCACGCGGATATGTTGTCGGTTAGAGTTGCTCTAAGCACTATTTCCCATGATGGATGGATCAAATGTTTAGAAAATTTGCGCATATATTCAGTATACTTTTGAACAAGCACCATGCTTTTGAGTCCTCTTACGTGATGCGTTTGTGGTGAAATATTTCTATGCACCGATCCATCCAGCCGTCTTTTGAGCTTTACAGCCCCGCCCAACTCATGACTCATGAGCTTTTCGAGGCTTTGCTGAGCGAGCCAAGTCTGGCCGAGCTGTCTGTCCAGAGTCTACACCCGGCCGAATCGTGTAGGTCTATACTGCATCAAAGCCTCGGCCAAAGATGGCGATGAGTTCCAAATTCCATTGTTCCTCATAATATTACTCGGGTTTCATAAGAATCAATGAAGCCAAGCATATATGTAACCCTCCTAGTTTATAGTAAGAGCATCTCTAGCAGATACCGTATCGGACTCGTCCAGTTAAATGTGTGCGTGCCTAAGTTACATGCATGCAGATACTGCATCCGACCTCGTTCAGTTAAATCCATGCGTGCGTACGTACGTTTCACTTTTCCACCACATATTTTGTTTGTCCCGACGTGCGGTTGCCGGTTGTTGTGGCGGTAGCAGAATTTTTACCTGACAGTCGCGGCGCTGCACGCAACAACTATGTGGATTAACAAAAAAAGAATTTCCCTCCCTCATCTGGGTCTTGCTTTGCTGCATGTCCATGCACCTCTCACGGAGAATGGATATATACGTGATGCTGCTTCAGGCCACTCACTGGGTGCCGGCGCGTCCACGACTGCACGCACGCACGGCCCGTCGCGTGCGCATACGCGTCGCCGTCAGGCCAAACTGGAACACTGCAAGGTTGCCGCACCGAGCGTGCAAAAGCCAGGCGCCGATGATCGAGCAGCCGCTAGCTACACGCGAGTGCCGCACCGGCCGGGACAAGTCCGCCGCGCGCGCCAAGTTGCCGCCGCCCGATGTGCGGCACGCACACGTCCGTCCTCCATGCGTACGCGAGAGACATCTTCTCGAAGTTCTTTCGTACTAGTACCACCGCGCCTGCATGTCGGCCTCATCTCCCAGTCGTGTCACGTGGGAGCGAGTGCGACCTGCTGGCAAACTCGCAATGCACGACCTGTTTGTGCCTTTGGCCAGAGCCTATATGTGGTCCGGTCAGCTAAATGGTTCGTTGATAGGCAGAGTACGACGTTCGATTGGTACGACCACACATGCCTGTCTGATCTTCCATGTGTAGCACGCTACTTATATATCGTTTTCACACGGACATGTACGATACGATTAGTCGTCAACTCGCCGTCAACGGGATGTTCTCCCGCGCCCACGATCGAACACGATCCGATCTACTCCCTCCGTTTCAAAATATAAGATGTTTTAGCTTCATGAAAAGAGTGTGTCTAGACTCCTTTTAGTGTCTAGGTTCATCTAGGTTTGAAGTAAACCTAGACACTAAAAGAAGTCTAGATACACTCCTTTCACGAAGCTAAAACATCTTATATTTTGAAACGGGGAGTAGGACTCTATGTACGCTCGGCCGCCGCCGCCCGGCGCTGCCACATCCACATGTGCCATCCTACACGTACCGCAAAGCACCGGGCGTCTTGCTATCCACATGAACAGCTGGATCCCCAACCCAACCAGGGAGCCACCGCCTCCAACTTCTCAAATCTCAAGCGTACATGATCCAGTTCCCCGCTTAAATTAGACGTAGCCGAGATTATCTTTCTGAAGTGGACACTCAGCGGGCGCGTCATC
Source organism: Avena sativa (assembly GCA_916181665.1). Lineage (NCBI taxonomy): Eukaryota > Viridiplantae > Streptophyta > Magnoliopsida > Poales > Poaceae > Avena > Avena sativa. Next base: position 696,446,965 of record OV702289.1, read on the forward strand.
TTCAAAAGATAGATATACTCGAAAAACGCCGGATACCTACGGGCTACGGCGGTAATACGGCACGGCTGCTGTGTACTACCTGTGTTATACTTGTCGTCCGCGTACTTGTCCGAACCACGCCACCCACTCGTGTGCTCTCTCTCTCTCGCTATATATATTCCCATCGTTAGATGCTTGTATACCACGCCCTTACCAACCCCGATCAGAGAGAGAGAGAGAGAGGAAGAGATCGATGGCCTCCTTCTCCAAGCAGGCTACTCTCTTCTTGGTGGCTGCTCTGCTGTTGCTGTGCCTCCTCCGCCCGAGTGCGCAAGCAGCGAGGCCCGGACCAGGATCCATCGGCCACAAATCACAGGTGCGGTTACCTAGCAATCAGTACTTAGCTTCGTGTTGCTGCTAATCTGAACTGGATGCAATTTGATGATGGTTTCATCGCTTGCCATCTTACAAATGCAATGTTCGTTTCTTTTCAGGGTGCTGAATCCGCCATTGCCAACGAGAAGAGTGCTGCTGCAGGAGCCGGGACCGTAATGGCACAGGATGATCAGCAGGAGCCGATGACGGAGTGCGAGGGAGGGGAAGGCGTGGAGGAGTGCCTGATGAGGAGGACCCTCGTCGCTCACACCGACTACATCTACACCCAAGGGAAACACAACTAGATAGTGTGCTGAGACCGCTCATGCTTGCAAAACGGACTCCATGAACCGCATGAAGGATCGCATGATCGATTAAACAGGGCCATACTTAATTAAGATGGCATCGTTCCTTCATGAGCACGTCAATCTGTTCTGCGGTCCTGTCGCATGTGAATTACTACTATACCCTATAGTCGCCCTATATTTTGTGTATGATTCCCTTCTTGCCTTCTCTCTAGGTCATGTATCTATCCATCCATCCATATATGTACGATCAGCATGCATGTGTATTCCATGTGCTTCATGTCGCTAAAGTTTGTATGCTCTTTCTATCTCGAATTAGATGTCGGAGATTTGACATATAATTCGGGACGGAGAGAGTATTAGTGTTGTACTTTTTTATAATGAATATATTGACGTACTAGTATTTTGAGTATACGTGTGCAAGGACTGGCATTATACTTGAGCTAACATACTGTTCTTCATCATTGGTTAGAGCTTAGCTTAGCTGATTGTTAGTTAGCCAGCCCGACGTCATTATCTGCCACCATGGAATTGAACTTTCCAACAATGCAGAGAGGACTAGAAGCAATCAGGATTAGACGACCAGACCAGCCTACCTGCTCGCTACTATAAGCATTGACTTTTATATTGTCATAGTTCCTTACTCGGTCAATTACTCCATTATTTGTCAAACTCCTGGTAGCCAAATAAATGATAATTATTTCTGTAGCAGTTGAATCTGGACCGAATAGTGCATGCCTTTCTGGTCCATTCTGTTATTATCTGCTCCCGTAGTTGGTTCCAATCTGTAATGCTTATGAAGAGCAGTTATCACTTGGTTTTATTTCAGAGAAGAGGCATCGTCTGTCCTGTATAGCTATAATAACAAGATGTGAGACCTTTGCTCTAAAGTCAACTCCGTTAGGCTATTCAAACTTTATTAGAACCAGATTGCCCAACTCCAATATCCTTGATGAAGACCTTTGCTCTAAAAGTCAACTCCGTTAGGCTATTCAAACTTTAGAATCAGATTGCCCAACTCCAATATCCTTGATGAACCTGTTACTGTCCACGGTCCATACATCATATGAGAGAAATGAGTTTCTAGCATGCACGACTAGGTCCAATGCATGTACCCTTGATTTTCTCTTCAGTGCTTTAAGATTTGGACATCCAAGAATCTTTTTTTTATCATTGTATGCATGTGGTATAATGATTTGACAACTCACACACTCTCTCCCATCTATTAGTCTATCAATATTTTCCAAGCCTAAATTTAAAGAAGTCTTGTACAGTGAAATAATATTCAAAATAATAATATGTTGGAACATGTGTTTTTATTTTGATGATATCTTTTGAACAAATACAAAATTAATAGAATTTAATGACACGAATTCCGAAACACAATGAAACATCATGATTCACAATAGAACCCAATAAAACAACATTAAAGTGTTCGTCATCCGATACATTTATGGTATGTAATATAACACAAGTTTAGAGTTCGGTGAAACACAAAAATGAATGAAGTTCGAAACAGAGTGAAACAAGTTGTTTCAGAATATAATTTCACCCGATGTCATAAAGTTGTACAAAGTTTTATTAGGTTTCAAAAGCTGATTTTAAAATTTTATTAAAATATAACCAATATTAATCTTGTTTTAAAGCTCTCCTCACTAGGAGCTCAGATATTCAAATGATTTTCAAATCAGACTTCTCGTTCAAAATTTACAAAAGTTCTAAACTATGAAAGAATAAAGATTATGCTAACACACCCTGCAATAAAGTGCAGAGAAGAGAGTGAACAGAGAGGATAGGCATGCACGCTGTTTAGTAGAATCGACACTCTCCGTCAGATGAGGACCCCATAGCTTTTGCTACGAACCAACATATATCCATAGATTAAAAAACCAGACCAGTGAGTAAACTGGCGAGACGACTAATTCACTTGTTCACCGGTTGGATCACCGGTTCGTCCGGTTCGATTGCGATAAAAACAGTTATTTTTAATTAAAATTTAAGAAAAATTTGGAGCGAAAAGACCATAAAAGGTATATATAGAGTATTTCAATATGTAATCTCAAAGCATGGTGAGTTCAAATTGTATTGGACCTTATGTGGTGCTATTTCTACCTTGTAGAAGATCGCGAGTTCGATTCCTCTCACAACATCGTTTTCCTCTGGGTTTTTTCCTGTTTGGACCGTTGCCTCTTAGAAAACCAGTGAGACCGTCGGTTCAATTCTTTTTAGGTCGGATTGCCGAACCAATCCGGTTTTAAAAACTATGCATATATTTCAATATGTAATCTCAAAAGCGTAGAGTTTAGTTAAAAACTATGCATATATTTCAATATGTAATCCGGTTTTAAAAACTATGCACAGAAGCGCTATGGACCTACTAGTGTTGCACACCCAGGCCCAGCGGTCGATACAATAGTGCTAAGCATCTAGGCGCTAACCCTTGTATGGCAGCGTCGGGTCCACGACGCTATGCTCACCGAGATTGTAGAGAGTATGTTGGGCTTGGTTCGGCGAAATTTTCTATGTCACGGACGGCAGTCCCTTAGTTTGGGGCTCTATGCCATGAAACAGAGAACTTCAAGCTCCTGTAACTTTGATCTACTAGTTCAAATTATATGATTCTTTTTCTTATGGGTCATAAATTAAATTATCTTTCCAACGCCACGGGTCATGATTGCTGTACAAGTAGAGAATATTTCCTAAATTATTTTATTATGTTGGTTTATTTTTAAATGTTTAGATGATTTGTAAACGGGGTTGTGAACAAGGTAATACTTTCTATGATACGGTTTGCTGGTGGTAACACTTTATTATCACAATCCTTGTTAACTTTAGTTTTTATATGCCACCTATTGTGATTGTCACGGTCTACTTAATATGCATAGATGTGTTTACTAAAATAAAACTACAACTTGCGGAAACCGGATCAAGGGATAATATCCCCTATCAAAATAATTGTCTTCAAATTTTAAAAACCTTGGGAGTTGTGTTGACCAAGAATGTAGAAGTATCTAAAATTAGTGTCCACGAGAATTATGGTGCTGACATATGAGTTTATTAAAAAAAATCGGCCTCGAACTCTGACACTGCCTCTACCAGGTGGTCGATGTCTAAGTTCCTGATTTTGAATTGTAAGTGACTCAAGCCTACTTACAACTACAGTTTGCAAAAACAGGATGTTGTCACTTATGATGGCAACACAGGAAAATTCAAAGCACATTTTCTCCTTCCCATCTAGTGTTGACAAATGAACCACAACTAACAAAGCAGCTTCTCGATCGTGATAACCAATCAGCCTATAGGCCCTATACCACCGAACAGGACAAAAAAAAGGCCCACCATTGTGCAGGAAACGCCGACCGCGCGGGGAAGCGCCTCCTCATCCGCCATTCCGTTCCGTCGAGCACCCCGCACGCGCCGCCGCTGCTATGCTCCTCCGGCCCCGCCCCTTCCTCCTCCAGGCCCTCACGCCGCTCCACCCCTCCCGCGGCCCCCTCGCGGTCCGACGCGCGCTCTCAGTGCACGCCGCGGCAGCTGATGCTGCCCCCCGCGGCGATGCGTCCCCGCCGGCGCGAACCCGCCACAAGAACTCTAGGACCCCCGCCCCGCCTAGGGTATCCGTTAACACAGCGCTGTTCTTCCCGCCGGGGGTGGACCGCGACGCGGCTGTGGCTGCGGAGATGGTGTTACCGGGGTCGAATATCGTGGTGGGGCCGTACGCCGGGGACGCGAGGGTAAAAGAGGCCGAATTCATCGGGTGCAGCGCGCACGCGCGTGACTGCCCCAAGGACGACCGCCCCGAGTTCGCCGTCCTCGGCCGCTCCAACGTCGGCAAGTCCTCTCTCATCAACGCGCTCACGCGCCGCAAGGAAGCCGCGCTCACCTCCAAGAAGCCTGGTAATCCTTTTCGTTCCTTTGGTTATAAAGATGGTCTTAATTTCGTTTTGTATGCAGTTACTCTGTGGGTTGGTGGTTTGTGGATTCTGGTACAATCAACGTAGAGTAGCTAGTGGTTTAAAAGCGCCAAAGTAAGTTTATCTTCTCGATGTTTCGTGTATTCTAGTAAGTGCTCTTGGCTTGAGTTGATAATAATGTATAACTAGATGGTACCCGCGCTTTGCTGCAGTACATAATCTTAAAACTATAATTTCATTCAGCAAATGAACCCTCCCAATTTATTAGAAAATTACAAACTAAATTGTTCATTCTTATTTGCTTATACAAAAACAAAATAGTTGTGATTATTGTCAAAGAAAACAAAAATTGGTGAATTCTCCTGGATGAAATGAACAATAATGGTAGAACGTATGAAATGCTATACATGCCACCTATGAATTCAATGTTGCATACATTTGTAGAACAAAAAGTCGGTGGGGTGAAGGAATTTAACTCCAAATAAACACCCCCACACACTTCCATCTGTAGGGTATTTCATGAGGCTGTGCAGCGTAACGTGGAGAACTATGTTGAAAGAATACAAAATAGGAATATGTAGATCATTACAGATTGTTTCTGGGCCATCCCATTTCTTCTTATTCACGCCACACCTTGCACAGGAAAAATAATAAATGAAGAGAAACAGCCAAAATTACGTGAGTAGAAAGAGCATGATGCACAGGAGCCACATAGAAGTATAGGATATGATGAACATATTGTGTTTTCTTCCAACCAATGAGTGGAGAAAACCACTCCACCAACTTGAACTAATGAGTGCAGCAGACTCGGCACTAATTTTAGATGTTTCAAGTACTGCTTCTGCAATAAAAAGAATCGGAGATTAAGCATTCAAGCAAAGCGATCCCATCATCTAGTTGCTCTGAAGACTGCAGTCCGCCTCACACCCCAATCTGTTATTGATAGAAAGGGGAATCACATAGGAATCTGATAAGCATTTAAAGAAAATTATTAATGGTCCAACTGTGAGACCTGGTGCAATTTGGTTTAGCCTATTAGCAACTGTAGGTAGAGCATAGACTTCCACTAGCAAATGGAGACTGTCGGAGAGAAAATTCTGGCTGATTATCGCATATCAATCAGAATGTAAGAACATCAACCTAAGGTGAGGGTCCATCTAAATTCTGCTAACAAATTGTGAATTTGTGATATCTATTTAGAAGGCACGTTGCCAATACGAACTGAAGGAGAATGAACAGGACGATCTTCGAGATGTGTTCAACAATACATGATTAAAACCGTGCAAAATTGATCAATGCTAAACCCAAATCTGAGGTTGCGTATGTCACATATATATGCGATGCATCCTCGTCTGCTTACCAGATAACGAGCTATTTCCAGGATCTAGCAGTGCGTACTAACTTTTGATGGGTTGATGGTGAGGATCAAGTATATGACCTATATTCCTCACTATTAGAGGACTTCAAAGAGGAGATTCAATCATAATCTCTGGAAGCAAGTATCAAGGAAGCCATTAGCCGTCACCTTAACTGAAAGTTGGTGAAGAAGGTGTTTATGCCTCTTGTCTATGGTAAGACACAGCATAGTGCAAGAGCGTGTAGTTTGTAGAGATGAGGATAGGACTTAATGACTTACTGGTTGGGTTGGGAAGCCGCTCCCGTGTGATCCACACACTAGTCACTATGTCAGTTCAATCCTGCAAGCAAAACATAGTAAAATCAGTTATGTCCATGGTTGGTAGGATCACCTTCCTCAAGTGCTTCAGTAACAAGGACGGAATTTATTATCTGTGCTGTCAGTGTCTCCTCATTCGAAGCAGTTATAGACGTCTCTCGCCATTGCAGCAGACCATGTTCTAGATGTCAACAAACCCATTGATGCGGCGGCGGTGCTGCTCTTCCTGATCACCATGCCGACACTTCAGATGTAGCGCGTGGTGGCTGATTCGGTAGATCAGTAGATGGAGAGGGTGGTGCGGGAGACAACTGGCTGCCTTGCAACCAACGATGAGAAGATAGCGGCTCGGTGGCGTCTGTAAGTGAAGCCAAGGGTGTGTGGGGGATGGGAGGCAAGGATAGGAAGGGTAATTTATGGCAAGGTAATATGGTGCAGCCATGCGGAAGGGAGCGGAGAGGACACAATGGCCTTTTTTCTGATCTATGGAATTACAAAGCAGTAACCGAAGACTAAAGGAAGCTAGATTAATAGGCTCCAGATTGCCTGCACCTGGACCGCTGGTCAGCATGAAGTAAACAAAACGCACATAGGATGCAGGAACGGTAACAGTACGCAAGGAACAGAATTGGTGGCTAGCAGTGCTCAGGTGGCATGTTTGCTGATGTGGCCTGTGGGAGGCTGCATGTTGAGAGGCATAGGTTAGTGGGGGGGTAGTATTTAGTTATATAGGACTATGATGTGGACTTGATAAGCTCTGTTTCTGTTGTTGTGGCTTTGCACCATATTATTGGGATGATTATCAATTGTACTTTAAGTATGGACAGACTTATTGCCTCATGTATTATATCATTAATCTCATAGAAAATTTCCTGAATTTACTTTACTGCTAGAAACTTTGTCCTTCTATTGCTGTTAAATACCGTATCTGGGACTGATTCTGTATGTTTTGCAGGGAAGACCCAGACAATTAACCACTTTTTGATTAACAAGAGTTGGTACCTTGTGGATTTGCCTGGTTACGGGTATGTTAACTTTCTTCACCTGTACTAAATGTGAACTGGCTGACTAGTTTATTGCAATATATGAAGTTACAGTTGATTAGTTTGAAGGAACTTGAGTTTTCACAATGATATGTGATTAATAATTAAAAAAATTGACATCTTGTTCAGGAGCTGAGAAGTAACATCCTCTGTTTTTTCTTATTCTGTTGCCTACCTGTTCTTAATGTAATGTTATTTGTGTGTTCGTTTGTGATTTAATTGAATATTAGAGTATGTATACACATTGACATTTTCTTATAGGTTATTATTTGGTCAAACTGCGATATTGCATATCATAGGGTGTGCATAAAGAAAGAGCATAGGATAAGAGACAAGTCTAAAGATGAATATGTTTCAGTTGAAAGTAGTATTAGTCTTGGGACCCCTTCATGATTTTTGTTCGACTCCAACATTGGAACAAACGTATGCCTCTGCCAACTACTGTACAAGTTGTTATTTCTGAGGATAGCGATCAATACATGCTGCATGAAATTAAAAAATTCAAATGGAACTCAAAAGGCCTGCTAGTGTTAATTTTCAAGTCCTCATTTTTAGATTATTTTTCATATGCATTACTCGTTAGGTCATTTTCCCAGCATGAACTACTTTAACGTACTTTAGGACTTTCCTGGCCTCTCCGGTGAACATGATCAAATGAAGCTTCTTCCTACCTGTAGGTTTGCAGCTGCATCCAAGACAGCACGAATGGACTGGTCTTCGTTTACCAAGGGGTATTTTTTGAACAGGGACACCTTGGTTGGTGTACTGCTCCTTGTCGATGCTAGTGTTCCACCTCAGAAGATTGACCTTGATTGCGCCAACTGGCTTGGTCGTAACAATGTGAGACAGCTTGCTTTTCAGCTCAAAACGTTTATTACTACATGTTTATTGTGGATTTAGATATCAAGTGACTTAGCTCCAGGATTGATGGTATACACCTGTCTTATACTGATCTCTAGCAACTATCTGAATATTCGATTGCGTTGGTGTCACAGGTCGGGTTAACCTTTGTGTTCACCAAGTGTGACAAAGTAAAGAAAGGTAAAGGGGGGCGGCCCGAAGAGAACATCAAAGAGTTCCAGGAAAACATCAAGTTGGTGTACCCAGAACCTCCTCCATGGATCATGACGAGTAGCACTACTGGGTTAGGCCGCGACGGGCTACTCCTCCACATGTCGCAGCTGAGGAACTACTGGGACAATGAGACAACCTAGGTCTCCAGGGGGCGCTTGAGCCTCGAGAGTTGAGACCAGGCCGCTAGGATCAAAGAGTCGAAGAGAGTAGCACGGACCAATAGATCCTGACCTTCCATCGAGTGATCTTGCTATAGATAGGCTTCTCTCGTCCGGTGTCTGGCATCTTGATGTGTACAGTGCAGCATGGTTCACGACACGCAGTTTCTTCAGGTTTCTGCTTGCTCTTGGCAAACCTGATAGAGTTACACTACACCTGTCTAGGTCTCTGCTTGCTGTTGTAATATTTGGCTGCGGAGGTAAAGCCTTGTTGTACTTCGGCGTGGGTGCTGGGGATGGGGTGCAACAGGCCCGATCTGGAAGTGTACATTTATGGTGAAGGCAGCCCAGAAAATTCAATGTACTGTATACACATTTAATCGGACAGAAATTAAATTTGTTTCGCACACACTTTACTGCCCGACAGACTACATGGTACCCGTTGCCTAGTACTGCTGGTGATCAATTTGTAATTAATCCAGATTTCCGGTGGTGATGGTGGTGGTACATACACGACGGCGCATGATGCCTTTTCACTTTGAACAGCCGCGACATGGACTCGGTTTATGCCCCACGGCAAGCCGGACAAGGAAAACAGAAAGCGATGGAGGCATGCACGTAGTACTGCTGATCACTGGAGATGATTCGCTTTCACCGGGGCTGGCTTGCCGATCCCCGAACCACGCCGGCCCGCTGGCTCCACGGCATGACAGTATGTTCGGACACGGGGCGTCGTGTTCTTGCTTTCTTGCAGGCGTTCATAATCCGGAAAAAAAGCTGAAAGCTGGATAATGGAGAAAGAAGATTCTTTTTAAAACACAGTATAATCGTAGACGCTCACAACGTCTACATGCATCCACCCCTATAAACGCACGCACGCACATCCTATCCCTATGAGCACCTCCGAAAGACTGAGCCGGCAGAGTGGGCCTTGAGATTGACGAAGTCATCACGGGTGCCTCACTGTCGACGGAAACGTCGCCTCCCACTATAAGAATATTCCGCCTTTTACGCAACACACAATGTTAAACCTAGAGATTGAACTCTAAGGCCTTTTCCAGTGGGATGTACCTTAGCATGTTTTCATAGGTGTTATTCAAACTTAAGAAACAACTATGATAATGGGGTGTATCTTAGATGGTGTTTCTTAGCGATGTTGCATTTAATGATTTTGTGCTCATGCATGTGTATAATTGGATTAGCCATATTTTTTGCCTGTGGTAGCATGCAAGTGGTTTATCTTAGCTAAGATACAAGAACCATCTCTCTCTTTATTAAGTGACATACCACGTAAACAAAATACCTATGATATCACCAAGAAACACCCATTGTGAAAAGTCTAATGGACTTGAGATACAACCACCCTCTTAGCCACTTAAACATAGGTTGGTTTGTGGAGAAAGAAAATTCCAGCTTGCACACTATTGCTTTGCGTGCAATGTTTTAGAGCATCTTTAGTCGGGCTCACTAAACGACATCCAGCCTGGATCGGTCGTTTGGGACACGCCTCTCCTGGCCACGGTTCCCCAAAGATTGCATAAAATTTAGAGAAATTCGATTTTTTTAACTTTAATTATATTTTACAAATTTGAACGAAATTTAACAAATTCTAAACTAAAACTAACCTAAATCTAGGAGTATCCCTCGTTCCGACGAGGAGGACTAGCCTCGTCGTCCTTCGCCTTCTGCTTGGCCCGCCTCACCATTCTTTCTTCACACGCCTGCCAGTGTGTCTCTGCCGTCGGTGTTCTTGGACATGTGAGTCGTCGTCCCACCTCGCTCTTGCGCGTGCCAGGCAGGTTTCCTCCACCAAGGCAAGGCGGACAGCCTTGCGGACGGCGGCTTCTGCCTCGTTCTGCGCATTGATGCACAAAATGGCCTACCGCTCGGCCTTCATGAGTTGGCGGTTGTGCTCCTCCATCGCAAGATCTACATGGCGTGGGTCAAGATGATTCGTCTCCTTAAGTGCTCGAGCGGCATCTCTCTGCTGGCACCCCGTCTCGTAGGAGTCGAGGATCGCTTCAACCGGCGCCAACCCATCCTCATATTCCTACTCCTTCTCCGTCTCGTCCTCCCACTGATCCACGCCCTCGGAATCAGAGTGCATATAGTTTGCATAGCCAGACGAGAAGTTGTCGTCCGAAGGTGATTGGCCTAGGTTCAGCTCTGCTCGCGACTGTGGGACATGGTGGCCAAGCATTGCATTGGTTGTGGGACAGGTCTACATCCACGTGGTCTTCTGCCGTCGTTGATCTAAAACCCACCACCGCCGATCCTGTGGATCCGCCCTCGCCATAAAATCTTTGTTGCCGCCGCTTGCTTGTGCCCCAACAGCCGCCTCCAAAACTCTAAAACCAATAACCTCTTACCGCCACAAATCTCACTCACCGCCGCACAAAAACCCGCTGCCGCCAACGATTCCTGCCGCCATCGCACTATGACTAAGATACCTGCTGCCATAGCAGATTCCTGTCGCTGCCGCACAAAAATCTAAAACCATACGACACAAATCGTGCAATTTTTTACACCTCCGATATAATACCATGACAACCTCGACCACGGCTACACCACAACCGGCTACTTCGTCATCGACATCAAGAACAACGTCTACAGCTACTCAAGAACTTTAGTCAACAGCGTCCGCGTCATCAGCAACGTCCACGACACTCCCACTGGGACTGCGAAAGCGAAGAGAGGCACCGGAAGGGGACGCAGTCACAACAACTAGGTGCCAGCCATGATCATGTCAAGACGGAGTTGATGATCTCAAGACGGAGAAGATAGTGGAAGCACAAGACTTCAAATCCAGTCGCAAATGTCTGTTTCTCTCCCACTACGACTATGGGAGAATGTTAAGATATGTACATAACTAGAGATAAACTAGGATTTTCGATATCGTCTTGTATTACAAGTCATAGGCTTCTATCCCTCTAAGTTTATACTCCTATATAAACCCGTGAGAACATACAATTACAGGGATTCTATAATTTTCACACAAATGACGCGGGTCGACCTGGGCGTGCCGCAATTTTCTGTCGGGCGCCCAACAGACGCTTAGAGCATCTCCACTCGCCCCCTATACGGGCTTCGGCGCTAGCAATTTTTAGCCCATATAAGGAGGTGCCGGCTATTTTCTTAATTTAAGGGGTAGTGTTACCAGTCATACTCCCTCCCAATATATTCAATTTATATCTTATATTGCGATTCTGCATCGCCAACTTTGCGCAAACCTAATCTACGACGCCACTTTCACCGTCGCTATCGTCGTCCTCGCCATCGGTGATATCCCCTACGTCGTCGTCCTCCTCCTCCATGTTAGAATCGAGGTCGACGATCCCGGCGTCCTCCGTCCTCCTCATGAATTCTTCATGGTGCCGGCGCGCCTCGTCGATAGCGGTGTAGACCGTACGCCCGCGCACTGCCCAGAAGCGTTGCCTCCCTTCGGGGTTGCGCAGATCCGGGTGAAGCTGCCGCCGGTGAGCTTGGCACAGCGCTCGCTCCTTCGCTCGCTCCTTCTTAAACTTCTTCGGCTAGTACACGCTCATGGGAGCGTACCGGGCCATCGCCCTCTTCTGCTCTGGCAGCTCGCGGTGGCACTCCTCTATCTGCATCGCGAACTCAGTGCCACGCAAGGGCGGCGCCACAGGCACGCCGGCGTAGCTGAGCTCAAAGCCAGTCGAAAACCTCGCGTGCAGCGACACGAGTATGTCATAGTGGGCAAACATCACGGCCTTGTAGAAATTGAGTTTGGGCCTCTCCATGGTGACGGCGGCAGGAGGTGGAGAAGGGGAAGGAGGGACGCCTACATATAGCCAGGAAAAGGGCGAGAAGATGGAGCGGGAATCAGCGAAAAGGACGGGAACGAAGCTTTCTCCCACTACCAGGGCTGACCCGCTTCATTTTCAGCTCCATCCGGCGCCCCCGCTTGCCTCCCTGTGTGTAGGGTTCGGCATGGGGCGCCGGATAACTAAACGGGCCGCGTCGGCATGAAAAAAGATTTGGGGGCGGGCTGGGCGTGATTTTCAGCGCCGACACCCCCATAGCCCTTTAGGGGGCTTTAGCGCCCCCCTCCCCCCGAGTGGAGATGTTCTTAGAGCATCTCTAGCAGATACCGCATATCGGTCGGCCCGAAATTTTTTGTGCAAAGTGGCCTTTCTAGATACCTAAAAGGGGTCGTACCGCATTTTTTTGCCGTTTCCCGCAAAATGGTCCGTCCGTCCCGCATATATTCGGGACGGGAGTCCTCCGATGAGGTATACCGCATCCTCTTCCTCCCATTCCCCATGCGCAGAAGCCCGCCCAAGATTGCGTTGCCGACACCGATTTTGCCGCCATCTGTTGCCCCAGCTCAAATCGTCACCGCCGCATCAGCCCTCCCCACACCCATGGTTGGCCAATCGTGTCGGAATGTGGTCGGCCGTGGCTGCGCTTCTCCACACTGCTGGTCTCCGTGGAGGAGGCCGCTCGCCGGCGCTCGGAGGCCACGTGTGCTCGCGGAGCTTTGTCCCGCAGTCGCGCTACGTTGCCGACTTGGGCCGGCTTCGGTTTTTTGGCCCCGGCTGCAACGACGCAGTGGGGCGGGTCTCGCGCGGCCATCCCGGTCGTCCATGCGCCACAGCCAGCTCTGGCGCACACCGCTTGAGCTCCGTCTGCCACGCCCGCGCGCGCCCTCTCCGCCGCGTGTGGTGCATGTCGTCCTCGATTCCGATGACTCCGACTCCTCTGACGACGGCGCGACCACGGAGGATGACGATGTCTGCGAGGCGAAGTTTAATTTGCTCGGAACGACCATCTCCAATGTGTGGGACCACGCCAAGCGTTGCCGCATCAAGCGTGACGCGGAGCAGCGTCAGGTCCGCCGTGCGATGCGCTGCTCCGTACGCGAGCACCAGGTGCGCCTCGGCTTCTGCGTCGTGGACTACTCCGACGATGACAACGAGTAGGCGCGTCGCTGCGACAACGAGCTCCGGTGAGTAGTTACCGTCAGTAGGGTTAGGAACGCGCTAGGGTTTGCATATCGAAGCATCGATTTATTGTGTAAATATGATGATCTATAATAGATCAAACTATCCCCTATGTATGAACTTGTGATTGATCTAGTGCCAAACTATTATTCTGGAATTTGCAGTTCTTGATTCGATACCTGTTCTGCGTCGATAAATTTGGTACTGCAAAAATGGTTTACGGTAAACTGCAAACTACTTCTGCATTATGAGCGTTTAGAGCCTTTAGGATATCTGCTAGAGATGTTAGGGACCCTTCAAGCAGCTCGGCCAGAGACAATTCAATTTGATATCTGATTTAAACTTTATAAAATCGTGGAAAATGAATTTTAAAGCAGCGGATCAATGGCAGAGAGCGTGCACGCTAGAATCGTCTGTCTCCGGGAGAATGGCTAAAACGTCTGAGGATGAAGTTCGTTGCTGAAGCTGATTGCTTCTACTGACTTGGACGTTTACGACCGGGGTGAAGAGTAATGTGATAAGATGAAGTATGTATGAAATATCAAGCTTGGGGATGTCACCCGTGTCACCCCAAGAAATATTTAAAAAGTATAAGCGTCAAAGCTTGGGGATGCCAAGACATCCCCTTCTTCATCAATAAAAATCTCAGGTTTCTTCCAAACATTTCATTTTATTGTTTCATACAAAATTGTGTTGTTCTTGAAGCGACTTCGTTTTTGTTTTTAGTTTTAGTTTTCTTAAATAAATCAGTTGGACCCCCACATTCATACATAGTTTCCAATAGGTTGATTTGGATTGGAAAAGAGTAGAAAAGTTCATGCTCATAAGGAGTATGAAAGGAGTCTTTGTTTTTTACTATGGCCTAGGCTTTGTCATGTCATGCTTGATATTGTTTTGACTTTGTGCTTAGTAATTATTGTTGTAGCATGACTTGTTACAAACAATTTAGATTGCTTAATGTGCCTTGAAAGAATCATGCGTTTTTTAGCATATAAAAGCATAATATTGTGGTATTCTCTTTCGATGTTTTATTTAGGTTGACTTGGCGCATGCTCATACCAAGTTAAGACTATACCAAGTCACCATATCCTATATGATCATTTAGTTTTCGACTTGTAATATCACTTTATGTTTTAATTAATAATGTTTTGTCGCTTTGCATGATTATGGCCATTATTGCTCTCTTAGTTGGTCGCTCCCAGTCTTTTCCTAGCCTCCATACCAAGTATAAGTTCCACTCATGCATCCAACTTCAAATAAAACCAAGTTATTCCAATGAGTCCATCATACCTACCTAGTAGCATTTGCTATGCCAAATATATTCATGTTTTTATCAATATTGCGAATTAAACTTGTTATGTGAAAATTAGTGATTAAAGCTCTCACGAATTTGGTGGCACACTTTACTTTTCTTGCACTTAATAAACTTGAACCATTGTGCCCATCTATGTTGCGTATATGCTTGCGTTTTGTAAATTGTGAATTAGCAGAACCATGTTATCATGGGGAACGCTTTAAACATTACACTTTATTTAGTTGATATCATGTTCTTTTTCTTATGGATCCCGACGGTGTGAATTGAAAGGGGAGCTTGTAAGGCTCATGAAATTCGTATATGTGTTAGAGAAACGTCTGAGCGGTTAGTCTAATCCATGCCTATTCATGGTGGAAACGTGCAGCATAACCATAGTGAGCAATCTGTGAAACATCCTCAATAAAACAAAAAGGCTATGAAAATATGAAATAAAAAATCCTATGCAAATAGGAAAGAAAAAGCCTATGCAAATAGGAAATAAAAGGATCGCTGAGATGCTCATTGTCTGCTTGCCTTGTTATTTTGATATGGGAAAGCTTTTATATCATCGGGCAAGGGGTACCTCGTTAGCGGTTCTCTATAATACACATATACTTACAATGACAAGAACTTACCTGTGACTAAACATGAGTAGCATGAGGTTTGGTACTCGTAAGTAAGGGGCATGAGATTTTCAGCTTATAACTTGTCAGGCATATCCTCATATTTGCTCACTTTAACCTTAATCACCTAAAGATGCTTATGATAGGGCAATGAGAGCTGAAAGTTAATAAGTACCATAATTTTTGGAAGCTCTTTATGAGACTTGAATCCCTGCTTCCTTCTATGAAGAGCCTTTCTTTTACTTTCATGTTGAGTCTCCATCTTCTATCTTTATGTACCTATTGAATTAGCGTAGTGGTCATTCTTAGTTTAATGTGCATTGTGCCAAAACTTGTTGATTGATTCATAACTTTGATATTGCTTGTTGTTAAGCTATTTGTATCTAGTCACCCTTATTAACTTTGAAGGTGTCGTGTGCATTTATGTTTTGTTATACCATGAGGGACAAGCTGAATACCATTCTCATTATGTTTTCTATATGTGAAACAAACAAACGTCTTTCAAAGCATTGTTATTCATGAATCTTTTGTTTGTACCTTTTTATGATACAACATAGTTGCTATGTATTATTGTTAGAACTATATCTTTCATGCTATGTTAAAGTACTATGATCCCAACTATCAATGTTTTACAAATACCTTGATAAGAATTGTGATGGTGCATGTCACCTAAAAAATTATTTCTTTTTATCACTTACCTACTCGAGGACGAGCAGGAGTTAAGCTTGGGGACATTGATACGTCATAAACGTATCTATAATTTTTGTGGCTCCATGCTTGTTTTATATCAACTATCTTATGTTTTGTCTATATTTTGAAATACTTTTATGCATTTTTTAGAACTAACCTATTAACAAGATGCCGTAGTGTCAGTTGCCTATTTTTTCTGCTGTTTCTGGTTTCAGAAAAGCTAGAAAAGATATATTCTCGGAATTGGACCGAACAAAAGCAAAGTCAATATTTTACGAGCAGACTCACGGAGCCAGAAGACGAGACGGAGAGGGGCCAGGGGCTGGCCACACCACCTAGTGGAACGGGCTAGGCCAGGCCGCGCCAGGGGGTGGTGTGGGCCCCTCAGGCCTCCACTGACCTTGCCCCTTCGCCTATATATTCCTCCCGGGACGAAAACCCTAAGTATCAGATCAGAATTCCACGAAAAGTTCCGCAGCACCGCCGCCACCGAAGAGGAGATTCGGGCGACAGAAGTCTCTATTATCCTGCCGGGACGGGGAAGTGCCCCCGGAGCCATCTCCATCGACTCCAGCGCCATCTCCATCGACATTGCTGACTCCCATGATGAAGAGGGAGTAGTTCTCTCTCGAGGCTAAGGGCTCTACCAGTAGCTATGTGTTCATCTCTCTCTATGCGTGATCTTATTGATATCATGAGCTTTGTAATCTATAGATCTATTCTTCTACTAAAGTGCTTTAATGAATCTCTGCTTATCCCTATGTGTGTGAAGTTGACAGTGTGCACACCATGTGGCACTTTGGCTAAGATTACATAAATACTTATCATGAGTATAATTTGAGTTGGATGTCTCTATGAGATTGTGGTGTTTATTGGAACCATCTAGCGCTCAAGGTGATAGTGAGGGGTTATCTAGATGGGGAATGCGAAATTTAAGGTGTGTTGTTATAGCCCTACATCGTCCAATCGGAGAGTAGTTCAGGGTAGCATCATAAAGAGAAGATATTTATATGAGAGTGTCCACTAGTGAAAGTATGATCCTTAGGCCTTGTTTCTAAGCATTGAAACACCGTTACAATCAGTTCTGTTACATGTTTATTTGCTGCCACTATTATTTTAGATTGCAATTACCACTTATAATCATCCATATTACTTGTATTTCACTATCACTTCACCGAACTAGTGCATCTATACACCTGACAAGTGTATTGGATGTGTTGGGGACACAAGAGACTTCTTGTATCTTGATTACAGGGTTGCTTGAGAGGGATACCTTTGACCACTTCCTCCCTGAGTTCGATAAACCTTGGGTGATCCACTTAAGGGAAACTTGCTACTGTTCTACAAACCTCTGCACTTGGAGGCTCAACAATGTCTACAAGAATAGAAGCGTGCATAGACATCAACAAGCGAGCAGATTAGGGAGGGGGTTCTCGACCGGTCCATCTTCCTGAGTCAGGTCTCCCTCGGGATTTGTTGATCTTGAGGATCAAATTATGCATCAGAAACCTGGACTTCATGATTGGTGGTGGTAGCTACGAAATATCTGACTCTCTGCACGCCAAGCTACCTTGCATGTTTGGAATTCTTCAATAATCTGTCCTCCCTAATCTTCTATTCTCCCTCATCATTCGGCTGCAAATAAGCTTATATGCATGAGCAAAAAAATATTTATGAGATTTAAGAGCTAGGTGTGTGTAGAAGAGCAAATTAGTATAGTGCTAGCAAGCAGTTGAAAGCTCTGAAGGAACAATGACAGACATATGAATATATGATGGCTCGACAAGAAATGTCAGAGTAAAAGATAAAAAACTCAGTATGAGAATGCAGTGAAACAAGCGATGGACTACTTTTAGACATCAAATGCATAATGAGCATATGAAGTGTACGGCAGAACCTTTGTGACCCCGACTTATGGCGAGCTACGACCTCGCTGTTCGCGGATGAGGGGGTCTGGCTCACCATCTCTCCAGCACCATGGAGAAGGTCAAGGAAGCAGATCCGGTGCCGTGGAGTCGCATAAGTGGATCCAACGAAGCTACGACGGTGTTGCTCAGCCGGCTCCGGCACCGTGGACCTTGTGTACGGAGGAGAAGATCTGGTGCAGGCCGGCATCGGGGAAGCAACCTATGCTTGCTAGACAAGAGAGCTAGTAAAACATGTTCGATCGCTATGGTGACGTGCCGATGGAGAGGGTGTGAAGGGGGGATGGGATAGAAGGGGCACGACCGTGGTCATGTAAGGTGATCTTCAGGGATTCAGCCCGAAGGGCGCGGGTGCTACTAGTATGTTTGAAACTTTGAATTGGGTGGTGTGTGGGAATTTACAAGACAAACCATTTTGAGGAATGGCCATTGGTGCGTTGTTTCTGGACCGAAGGGCAAGATAGAAATATCGTACCGCTTGAATATTGGACGAAGGAGCCATTTCGGAGGGTGTTTCTGGCGCAGAGTTAAAATTATTACTGACTGCTTGGTGGAAGAGGTGATTTTGGCGTGTGTTTTGCCGGTTAGTTGATTTTTGTTTACTCGATCTACTAGTACACTCTATAAGTTTGACTTTAGATCCACATAAATAGTTGCACATATTTATTCACGATAATGTACACAAGGACATGGTCATTCTTGAACTATCTTTTATGGTAATGTGTTAATTTTCTACGAAACATGGGTCTACAGATCTGAACGAAAGTGCAAAATAAGATTTCAACTTTCTCGCGGGAAAATGTTGTTTTTCTATTTTCCGAATGGCTAGAACGAGACCAAGATACATTTTTCAGATGCAACAAGTAGGTACACTAATGTTGCTAATGAAGATTGTGTGAAGGAAATTTTAATATGACACACCCAATAGACGCTTAGGAACCTTTCATGCAGCCTGGCCGGAGATAATTCAATTTGACATCTAAAGCTTATTGAAACTTTATGAAATCGTGGAGAATGAATTCTAAAGCAGCGGATCAATGGCAGAGAGCGTACACGCCAGAATCGTCTGTCTCCGGGAGAATGGCTAAAACGTCTGAGGATGAAGTTGGTTGCTGAAGCTGATTGCTTCTACTGACTTGGACGTTTATGACCGGGGGTGAATGAGACCCGCACCCATACCCTGCTGCAGCTGCTTGTGGGGGCAGCCGCAGGTGGGATGCTAGGCCAGGAAGGGAGGCAGGAACTCAAAGAGGGAGCAGTGGAGTACCAACTAATCCTATCGCCCGACGAACCCGAAAAGCATACTAGAGAAAAACGCCGCACGAATCAAGAGGCAACCCTCCCCCCTTCCCTCATTCTGGTCCCTTCGAGAGCTAGGCCGTTCGGCCCCTCCCCCCATCCTCTCCGGCGACGGCCGGCGGCGTGATTGGGTGAGGGTCCCACCCTAGTGTACAGTAGTAGATCTAGCCTAGTAGTAGTAGCTGTAGGTGTCTGTGCCGCTATGGCGTCTTGTCCCCTTGTGGCGATTGGGAGTAGAGAACCAGATCCTATCGGCCGGATCTGGGGCGGCCCTGGGCTGGCGCTTCTTGATGCACGCCTCTGGTGGCAAGAGGTGACGCGGAGGGAAGATCGGCGCTGGGGGATCTCTGACATCAATAAGACCGAAGCTGCAAGCTACTCTCCGGCGCATCCGAGCTGTGCCAAGAGGTTGCGGTACCTTTTCTTCTTCCTAGCAGCGCTCCGATGGACGAAGCCTATGCCAGGGAAGTGGAGATACTGCAGCTTGCCAAATAAGCTCGTTTTAGATCTGGTATGTCTACATCGCCATCTTCTACGCTCGCTGCCCCAGGTCCGTGGCGGGTTCTCTGGGCTCGACGGCGAGCCGATTACACTGTTGCGATGTTGGCATGTGTGGCATCCCGCAAAACCACTACTAGAAAATCGCGTTGTTTTTGTGCATGGCATCATCATGACCGCATGCTCATGTCATCATGCCACATTGCATTTGAGCATCGTCATCATCTTACATTTGCTTGCGTAAAACTATTTGCAGAAAACCTATTTTTGTTTTCTAAAACGCCCCGTCTTTGTTCAAACACAAAACCCGGGTCACCGGATTATTTTGTTTTGTTTGCTATCGGGTTGCAAAAGTCGGTTTGAAACAAATAAAATTATTTAATTATTTTTGTGGGGCAGTCGAACGGGCCGAATCGACCCAGTCGACCACCCCGGAATCAAATCGGTCCACCCTAAAACCCTTTGCTACCCAGTCCTAGTCTACCCACCCTCCAGCCACATCACCCCCACCAATCCCTGGCCGCCACCTCACTCTCTTCCTTCCCTCCAGCCAACCCCCAGCTGCCACGTCACCCCAGCCACCTCTCTCTCCTCTCACCCCATTCCCCACTCAACTCTGGCCCCAAGCGCTCACACACACACGCACCCCACCCCACCCGCCGATCCCCCCTGACCACCTGGTCCCACCCGGGCGGGCCCCGCCCGACCCCACTCCCCCTGGCCACCTCCTTCTCCTCTCTCCTTCCTCCCCGCTCGCCCCGACAGCCTCTCCGCCCCCTCGTCGCCGGATCCTCCTCTTCCACGCCCCCGGCCCCTCCTCTGGCCCGAGCCGCCCCTGCCTCACCGGAGCCGCCCTCCGCCGGCGCGTCCTCGACGACCCCGAGCCGCGTCGCCCCGCCGCCTCCGCTCCCCTCGCCGGACCGTCCCCCTCGAGCTCCTCCGTGCCCGCCGTCCGCCCGCCTCCCCCGCGTCGGCGCCGGCCCTCCTCCGGCCGCTGGACTCCGCCTCCGGCCGCGCCTCGCCTGACCCCGCCTCCGTCGACCCGCGGCCCGCGCCGTCTCCGGCGCTCCCCGCCCCCTCCAGTTCCGCCTCCGCCGGCCTCAGGTCTCCGGCGACGCCCGCGTCCCCGCCAGAGCTCGCCCCGCCGGCCGCCTGCGAGCTCCCCGTCGGCCGCCGTCCTCGTCCGCTGGGCCGCCTCCCTCTGCGCCTTCCTGTACCGCGTCGGCCCTCTCTGTCCGCAGGCGCGGCCTGCAGCAGCTCGCCGGCGTCCCCTCCCGCGGCCCCACGCCCTCGTCCTCCGGTGCGTCGGCCGCCCGCGACCTCCCCGAGCGCCGCCGTCCTCTGTGTCCCAGCGTCGCCGAGGTCCCTGCAGAGCCGCTGCCCTGTTCTAGCTGTGCTTCTCTGGGTCGCAGATGCCAAGTTAGTGGAAGGTCGGACAAGGGATACTCTGGTTCGGTGCGACCTAAGACCATCGGCTAACGATCCACGAACATCACCGACCACAGGATCTTCAACATGGCCCCCGATGACAAGATTGATTTTGTCAAGTACCCGCAAGATCTTCTAGAGTCACTGCCGCTCGAAGGCCATCGACACAAGTTCCAGTTCACGAAACAACAAGTACTCCGACATGGAACCCTGAAGACCCCGTTGTCGAGCCCCAAGTTCGCCACCGATGATCAGGATGATACCCCAAGATCGCCTTCCCGGAATTTGACGCCTCGATCCTGCGGGCCCGAAGACCACGGATGCGACAAGGTCTACCTCACGGAACATCGAGCACTTCCCCCCTGGACGCCAAGGTCGTAGACACGAATTCGCCAAGTACTTCCTCGCGGACGCCAAGTTCTACTTCCGAACAACAAGACCGGCCGATCCGCGGACCCGACAAGATCTTCGCAACGACAAGATCGGCACCGACCAGGGCGAGTCCGATGTACCCCCCGACGCCGAACCAAGTCCTCCTTCACGGAACGCCAAGATCTACCCCGTTATCCGAGAACGATCCCGCCGAGACCGAACCCCAGATCCGGACCCTGAGACCAACCCCGAACCCGGAACCCCCCAAGATCGCCGAACCCTAATGTGTGACCCCTTTTCTCGAGCCCTATTTTATAAATGTAATAACAAATTGTTGCATATTGAATTGTCATACTTGCATGCATATCGCCGTGTGGTTTGGGGGCCTTACGCCGATTCACCTCATAATTAAATATGGGGCCCATATGCGGGCAAATCTAGTCTCCTATTGGCCTCATTTAAATTTGTGTAGCGAACCGGTGCTATCTTTTGTCTTGATAATGCAACATTTAAATTGCAGGGTAGATAAACAACTAGAACCGTATATTTAAATATCGGGACCCCGGTTCCGCTTAATATGGCCTAATTGCATCGCACCTTGCCATGTCATACATCATACATGCATCATGCCCGATCTTTTGCCGTAGTATTAAAATAGTGCATCCGGTGTTTGTGCTAGTGTTTTGCTTCTTCGCGGATAAGGCCGTTGAGTTGATGCGAGTGTCGACCCGATCTTCGGATGAACCTTCGGCAATGTTTTCAGGCGAGCATCTCCCCCTTTCTACCTATCTTACTTTTATAGTCTTTATTTCCTCCTGTTGATCTATTGCTATCTGTGTTGCGATGCTCTAGTTTCCGTACCCGTGATATCCCCTGCAGCCTTATATTGCCTTGGACACATCCTATTACCTGTTGATTGGTAGATAGTTGGACTTGCGTGTCGTAGTCGCTCGCTCAAGTGCTGTTGCGTGTCGTCAAGTACCACAGTTGTTGGAGTATTGCCGCAAGTCAATTGTTGGAGATGATCATGGCTTTAACTACTGTTCACTTTAATTACTGTTTAACAACTAAAATTGAAGTAGGTAAGCAGAGGCACCGGTGGGTGATAGATAATATCTGGTTTCCGACCGCCCACTTGTGTCCCGTAGGACCCCGAGTTCTTGACACCTGTTCCGAGATCGAGCGCGCTAACCACAGGTGGGGAGATATGGGCCCCCCATGGATTATTACCTGATTTCAAAGTATTGTACTGGGGGCCACAAACTAGTTTGAGGTTTTATTTACTATCCTGTACTTATGCCATGCTTTACCGCTTTATTTAAATTGTGCGATGGATAGCACACTGTACTGTTTAGGATCGTGACCCGTTTTCGCTGTATCGACAAGCCCGAGAGTTTCGGGTTCCCAGTCGTTTACAGCCGGCTCCACAAACCCTGAGTCCGTCTCGGAGCCCGGCCGACTTCGTTGCGGGTGTACTTAGTGGGGTGGCCCCCCGTGCTTGCTTTGGGTCTGGGAAACGTCATGACTTAGGCCCCGCCGACATACCGATGGGTGTATGTTAATTGATCTGGCAAAAAGGGTCGAAGTGCGTGTGGATATCTCATGCTAATCGCGTGTGGATACTTTGGTGTACCCCTGCAGGGTTAAATCTTTTCGAAAAGCCGTGTCCGCGGTTATGGACGACTTGGAGCACAGTGCTTGATCATAGACAACTATAACTAAAGTTTATTTGTTATAAATTGACTTGTATCCGATATGACTAGTAATCAGCTTCACTACAACGGAATGGCTAAGTAAAAGTACCAACAACTGCTGGGTTTTGGGGTTATCTCATGCTAATTGTATCTGATTAGTAAGTGCTGCAACTACAACGGAATGGTTAACTAAAATTGCCCACTGCTTATTATATCAGGATGACTCATGCTATCTTTATTTGACTAGTAATTGCCACAACTATAACGGAATGAATAAAACTGCCAACTGTGTGAGTTCCTCGGTTGACTTCCTCGTTTGGTCTCGAGGGGGAAATACCAGGATGGGTATGTTTGGTGGTAGAATCAGGTTGGTTCCGAATAGGTCTTTCTTATCCCTCTCTGATAGCCGACAGTTATATCGAGTCTCTATAGGTTGTTCAGTGCATGCCGCGGTGCCGCTCCAGTCCACCATACCTATGTAGGCGAGGACCGCCGAATTCTAGTCTCGCCGTGTACTGGCCTCAGTACTGACCGCTCTCTTTTTTTTTCCTTTGCCCCTTGTCGGCACCCCTTTTGTTTAGCAGGTTTTGAGATCGCCGTCGTTAGCAGGGTTACCCTTCCGGCTTGGCCTGGGCAGGGTTATGGACGCCATTGGTTATTCTTCAGGGCTCTTAGCCCCATTTGCATCTTGTCCGTAGTTGGACGCTCTATCGCTTTCAAGGTGATTTGGATCTTTGTTCTGTATATCTGTATTCTTGACTCATGGAGTCGTGTTGTATATATATATCTGTTCTGTGGGTCCCATCGAGGACTGTTGTGTAATGTTATTACTTCGTTTTCCACCCGCACGAAAGTGCCTGGTGGGCACCTTTGAATCGTTTCTATGCGGGTTTAGCGGGTTTCGCTAAAACTTGCATAGGGCCGATTCTGAGGGTGTTACAGAGTGGTATCAGAGCTCAGCAATTGCGATACCCCACAAGTCCAGCCTGTAGGATAACCTAGCTAACGGCCGAAGTAGAGTGTCAAAACTATTTTTGAAAACTCGGTTGGATAGTTCTGATTAGGTCTGATTTTACTCCTTACCCCTCTGCTATTCTCCTCTTACCTCTACGTGTTTTGGATCCGCTCTCTTCTCTCTCTTCGAGTCCAGGATTTCTCGTGGTTGGGGTTCCGTCGTACCTTCAGGGTTTCGCTTCCTCCTTTGATAACGGTGTTCTACCATCCGGTGTTCATGCTGCCTGAGGAATCCTTCATCGGTGGTATCATCCTTTGTTCCTTGTTTGTGCCTTCCGGTGTTTTCCGACGCGACGACATCCTCTACGCCAGATCCGATGCAGAGTCTGCATCACCCCTTTGTTCCTGAACCTTGTTTGTCGATATCTTCAGTCTGAATCCTGAGGGTTGGTTGCATAACCTATCTGTTCGTGTACAGAGTAATGCTTAGAGTGCGGGATGGAGTCGCGACCATACCACTACTCTTATCATTTGCTTTGTATATTGAATGGTGAATCGATGCAATTTTACTCCGTCCACGGAAGCTAGAGGTGGCTTTATTTGTGGATACCTCTACCTTCGCCCTTTGTCCCCGGAGTGTTCTCTGACGATCACGGACAACGACCTCTTGTTAGTGGTGTCGCGAGGATCTACACGAAGCGAGAAGACGCAGATCGCCGACCTTCCTTCCGGTACCATGAGGCGGATCTCGAGGGCGAGATCCATTGTTAGTGGTGTCGAATTGTGGCATCCCGCAAAACCACTACTAGAAAATCGCGTTGTTTTTGTGCATGGCATCATCATGACCGCATGCTCATGTCATCATGCCACATTGCATTTGAGCATCGTCATCATCTTACATTTGCTTGCGTAAAACTATTTGCAGAAAACCTATTTTTGTTTTCTAAAACGCCCCGTCTTTGTTCAAACACAAAACCCGGGTCACCGGATTATTTTGTTTTGTTTGCTATCGGGTTGCAAAAGTCGGTTTGAAACAAATAAAATTATTTAATTATTTTTGTGGGGCAGTCGAACGGGCCGAATCGACCCAGTCGACCACCCCGGAATCAAATCGGTCCACCCTAAAACCCTTTGCTACCCAGTCCTAGTCTACCCACCCTCCAGCCACATCACCCCCACCAATCCCTGGCCGCCACCTCACTCTCTTCCTTCCCTCCAGCCAACCCCCAGCTGCCACGTCACCCCAGCCACCTCTCTCTCCTCTCACCCCATTCCCCACTCAACTCTGGCCCCAAGCGCTCACACACACACGCACCCCACCCCACCCGCCGATCCCCCCTGACCACCTGGTCCCACCCGGGCGGGCCCCGCCCGACCCCACTCCCCCTGGCCACCTCCTTCTCCTCTCTCCTTCCTCCCCGCTCGCCCCGACAGCCTCTCCGCCCCCTCGTCGCCGGATCCTCCTCTTCCACGCCCCCGGCCCCTCCTCTGGCCCGAGCCGCCCCTGCCTCACCGGAGCCGCCCTCCGCCGGCGCGTCCTCGACGACCCCGAGCCGCGTCGCCCCGCCGCCTCCGCTCCCCTCGCCGGACCGTCCCCCTCGAGCTCCTCCGTGCCCGCCGTCCGCCCGCCTCCCCCGCGTCGGCGCCGGCCCTCCTCCGGCCGCTGGACTCCGCCTCCGGCCGCGCCTCGCCTGACCCCGCCTCCGTCGACCCGCGGCCCGCGCCGTCTCCGGCGCTCCCCGCCCCCTCCAGTTCCGCCTCCGCCGGCCTCAGGTCTCCGGCGACGCCCGCGTCCCCGCCAGAGCTCGCCCCGCCGGCCGCCTGCGAGCTCCCCGTCGGCCGCCGTCCTCGTCCGCTGGGCCGCCTCCCTCTGCGCCTTCCTGTACCGCGTCGGCCCTCTCTGTCCGCAGGCGCGGCCTGCAGCAGCTCGCCGGCGTCCCCTCCCGCGGCCCCACGCCCTCGTCCTCCGGTGCGTCGGCCGCCCGCGACCTCCCCGAGCGCCGCCGTCCTCTGTGTCCCAGCGTCGCCGAGGTCCCTGCAGAGCCGCTGCCCTGTTCTAGCTGTGCTTCTCTGGGTCGCAGATGCCAAGTTAGTGGAAGGTCGGACAAGGGATACTCTGGTTCGGTGCGACCTAAGACCATCGGCTAACGATCCACGAACATCACCGACCACAGGATCTTCAACATGGCCCCCGATGACAAGATTGATTTTGTCAAGTACCCGCAAGATCTTCTAGAGTCACTGCCGCTCGAAGGCCATCGACACAAGTTCCAGTTCACGAAACAACAAGTACTCCGACATGGAACCCTGAAGACCCCGTTGTCGAGCCCCAAGTTCGCCACCGATGATCAGGATGATACCCCAAGATCGCCTTCCCGGAATTTGACGCCTCGATCCTGCGGGCCCGAAGACCACGGATGCGACAAGGTCTACCTCACGGAACATCGAGCACTTCCCCCCTGGACGCCAAGGTCGTAGACACGAATTCGCTAAGTACTTCCTCGCGGACGCCAAGTTCTACTTCCGAACAACAAGACCGGCCGATCCGCGGACCCGACAAGATCTTCGCAACGACAAGATCGGCACCGACCAGGGCGAGTCCGATGTACCCCCCGACGCCGAACCAAGTCCTCCTTCACGGAACGCCAAGATCTACCCCGTTATCCGAGAACGATCCCGCCGAGACCGAACCCTAGATCCGGACCCTGAGACCAACCCCGAACCCGGAACCCCCCAAGATCGCCGAACCCTAATGTGTGACCCCTTTTCTCGAGCCCTATTTTATAAATGTAATAACAAATTGTTGCATATTGAATTGTCATACTTGCATGCATATCGCCGTGTGGTTTGGGGGCCTTACGCCGATTCACCTCATAATTAAATATGGGGCCCATATGCGGGCAAATCTAGTCTCCTATTGGCCTCATTTAAATTTGTGTAGCGAACCGGTGCTATCTTTTGTCTTGATAATGCAACATTTAAATTGCAGGGTAGATAAACAACTAGAACCGTATATTTAAATATCGGGACCCCGGTTCCGCTTAATATGGCCTAATTGCATCGCACCTTGCCATGTCATACATCATACATGCATCATGCCCGATCTTTTGCCGTAGTATTAAAATAGTGCATCCGGTGTTTGTGCTAGTGTTTTGCTTCTTCGCGGATAAGGCCGTTGAGTTGATGCGAGTGTCGACCCGATCTTCGGATGAACCTTCGGCAATGTTTTCAGGCGAGCATCTCCCCCTTTCTACCTATCTTACTTTTATAGTCTTTATTTCCTCCTGTTGATCTATTGCTATCTGTGTTGCGATGCTCTAGTTTCCGTACCCGTGATATCCCCTGCAGCCTTATATTGCCTTGGACACATCCTATTACCTGTTGATTGGTAGATAGTTGGACTTGCGTGTCGTAGTCGCTCGCTCAAGTGTTGTTGCGTGTCGTCAAGTACCACAGTTGTTGGAGTATTGCCGCAAGTCAATTGTTGGAGATGATCATGGCTTTAACTACTGTTCACTTTAATTACTGTTTAACAACTAAAATTGAAGTAGGTAAGCAGAGGCACCGGTGGGTGATAGATAATATCTGGTTTCCGACCACCCACTTGTGTCCCGTAGGACCCCGAGTTCTTGACACCTGTTCCGAGATCGAGCGCGCTAACCACAGGTGGGGAGATATGGGCCCCCCATGGATTATTACCTGATTTCAAAGTATTGTACTGGGGGCCACAAACTAGTTTGAGGTTTTATTTACTATCCTGTACTTATGCCATGCTTTACCGCTTTATTTAAATTGTGCGATGGATAGCACACTGTACTGTTTAGGATCGTGACCCGTTTTCGCTGTATCGACAAGCCCGAGAGTTTCGGGTTCCCAGTCGTTTACAGCCGGCTCCACAAACCCTGAGTCCGTCTCGGAGCCCGGCCGACTTCGTTGCGGGTGTACTTAGTGGGGTAGCCCCCCGTGCTTGCTTTGGGTCTGGGAAACGTCATGACTTAGGCCCCGCCGACATACCGATGGGTGTATGTTAATTGATCTGGCAAAAAGGGTCGAAGTGCGTGTGGATATCTCATGCTAATCGCGTGTGGATACTTTGGTGTACCCCTGCAGGGTTAAATCTTTTCGAAAAGCCGTGTCCGCGGTTATGGACGACTTGGAGCACAGTGCTTGATCATAGACAACTATAACTAAAGTTTATTTGTTATAAATTGACTTGTATCCGATATGACTAGTAATCAGCTTCACTACAACGGAATGGCTAAGTAAAAGTACCAACAACTGCTGGGTTTTGGGGTTATCTCATGCTAATTGTATCTGATTAGTAAGTGCTGCAACTACAACGGAATGGTTAACTAAAATTGCCCACTGCTTATTATATCAGGATGACTCATGCTATCTTTATTTGACTAGTAATTGCCGCAACTATAACGGAATGAATAAAACTGCCAACTGTGTGAGTTCCTCGGTTGACTTCCTCGTTTGGTCTCGAGGGGGAAATACCAGGATGGGTATGTTTGGTGGTAGAATCAGGTTGGTTCCGAATAGGTCTTTCTTATCCCTCTCTGATAGCCGACAGTTATATCGAGTCTCTATAGGTTGTTCAGTGCATGCCGCGGTGCCGCTCCAGTCCACCATACCTATGTAGGCGAGGACCGCCGAATTCTAGTCTCGCCGTGTACTGGCCTCAGTACTGACCGCTCTCTTTTTTTTTCCTTTGCCCCTTGTCGGCACCCCTTTTGTTTAGCAGGTTTTGAGATCGCCGTCGTTAGCAGGGTTACCCTTCCGGCTTGGCCTGGGCAGGGTTATGGACGCCATTGGTTATTCTTCAGGGCTCTTAGCCCCATTTGCATCTTGTCCGTAGTTGGACGCTCTATCGCTTTCAAGGTGATTTGGATCTTTGTTCTGTATATCTGTATTCTTGACTCATGGAGTCGTGTTGTATATATATATCTGTTCTGTGGGTCCCATCGAGGACTGTTGTGTAATGTTATTACTTCGTTTTCCACCCGCACGAAAGTGCCTGGTGGGCACCTTTGAATCGTTTCTATGCGGGTTTAGCGGGTTTCGCTAAAACTTGCATAGGGCCGATTCTGAGGGTGTTACAGCATGCCGGTGCCGCTTTAGCCACTGTGTTCACTCTGCTCGTTCCCCATCTCTCAAGCGCCATGGTGGAGCAGAGAGATTGTGAAAGCAGAGTCAACAGAGAGCTAGATCGGTGCAGGAGTACAAGAGCCTTTCATTTCGAGAGCTTCTTTTTGGCGTTTGGGAAGACGCTTATCTTCATGGCCAAGATGGCCTTCTTCAAGCCGGTGAGCTCCGGCAGATTTTCTACCTCCATTGGGAGGCCCTTCCTGAGATCGGACGCTGAGGGCTTCGCCGGACCGGAGACAAGTGGTCTCGTCCCCGTCTCCGATCATGGCTGCAGTGTCTGCCTCTCTGTGCTCCACGGTGGGAAAGAGATAGGACTAGTCTGTGATTGCAAATCTTTTAGCAAGGTTCTATCTACAAATGCCAGGGACTCATGTGTTATTTTTCCTTTCTTATGGGGTCCTTGTAATATCTTTGTACACCCACCGTTGTATTAAATGAAGGCTCTAGCCCCTTCTGGGGCGCTCCGGTGTTTAAAAAAAAAATCCTATCGCCCCGAGCTAGAGTAAATTGTCGGTGTGCTACTAGCTGTCTTGCTTCAGAACACAGCAGCCTCCAGTCAGCACACGTCACCCTACTGAAAATCTGTACTGTATATATGCAGGCGACGGTTCGTTAATCCAAGCGATCTGGTTTTAAACCGGTCGCACGATTCTTCCGTCTTGAGGTGTAAAAAGACGGGCCTCGTTTAGATTGTTCATGCCTCAGCTAATTCAAGGAATTTCACAACTGAATTGATCGAGTGACGAACGGCTGACGGCTTACAATGAGACTGAAACTCTTGCAGACGAACAATGACTTGTACTGTAGCTAACTACTCCACGGTCCACGCTCAAAGCCAGACGATGACCCGATGTCCTGCCACGAGCGCAGGGTGTTCTACCACGAGCGAGAGCGACTACTCGCATCGTCGTCATGGTAGAGGAAAATCAAGAGCGATCTGAGCAGGACGCAGCGGAAATAAAGAAACACGTCCACGTACGAAATTATTTCGGCACTGCCGCCCGCTTCAGATCATGCGTCGCATCACGTCACATCGCATGCAGACACGAGTGCCGGGCCGATCGGTCAGTGCCACTGCCACCGCAGTCGTCGGCTCTTTCCGTTTGCCAAACTGCGGTGCCCATTGCAGGGCATGCGCCTCGCGCGGCCGAGTTGGTCAACTCAAGCACTCGAGCTTTGTCCCTCCCGAGAAAATTGCACAAACCACACAAAACATCAAATGCACGTGTTTTTTCAATAGAAATCATCAACTATATGTGTAATTCGTTGCACAGAGGCCTAAATCTAGTACTACTTAGATTGCTTAACAGCAAATCTGACCGATATGGCAAATATGTTAGTGCTGATATGGCTTTCATGCGTCATTTAATTTGCTATTTTTTTCAAATATTTCAAAAAAGTATCTTTCTTTATAATTTAAATGATAGAACTAATAAATCTACTCCCTTTGTCTTAAAATAGATGTCGCAGATTTATCAAAATTTGGGTGAATCTAGACACAATTTAGTATCATCCAAATTTTGACAAACCCGCGACATCTATTTTGAGACCGAGGGAGTAGAAAACTTTGAAACTATTTAGATCATCCGCTAAAAATATTTATTATATTTATCATTTTTTGTAAGGCTATGACTTAATAATCTCTAAAGGTTTTTAAAAATAGAGAAGTAAATGAGGTACAAGATTTTTTTATCAACCATGTATGTTAGACGAAAAATGGCCCATGAGACGTTGGAACCACATCACCATTGTCATGTGGGACTGTATTGTCACATTTACATTTAACAAACTTTATCCTAGATTAAGACCTTTATATGCAACAAATATAATTAGTGGTTTTGAAAAAAAAAAACACGTATAATTAGTGTTTTGTGCAACTAGAGCAACAATAGGTGGTGGTTTGTGCAATTTCCCGTCCCTCCCATGCACGCACGGATATGTACGCGTGATGTGCGCTTGCACTCTCGCGGTAGCACACGCAAGATGCGATAGTATAGGAGACACGGGGTGATTGGTAGCCTGTATGCCTTCGAAACAGGTTACGGGAGAGAGAAAAAACGAGCGCATCGATAGGTTGGCTCAGTCCGTGTTGTGGCCCGTACGCGTGTCAGAACAGTTCATGACCAAAGCTAATTTAATTGGCGGTTTTTCTAGAGCTAGATCCTATTGAGCATAGAGGGTATCTTCTCCCGCACACTTGAGGAAGGAACGCGAGACTCCGCATCGTTTCGGGAACATGCGCTGTAGAATCCCCTCACGATCAAAATGATAAAAATAACCTAAGAGCAAAAAAAAACTTTGGCAGAACTATTTCATGGAACAACCCTCGAGCGGAGCGCCTGTCTCGACGCTGCCCTCAACTTGGTAGCGCCCTTCCGCATAGTGCTACCATCACTACCAACACGGCTTAGCGGGACCTATAGAGGTGGGCAGGGGTAGCGCCATGGACAGGGCACTAATGATAATTAGTTCAAATTAATCATATTATTAATAAACTCCCACAAAATTTGACACCCTTCATAGTTGACACATGATCCAAGTTTACTACACCAAATCTGATCATCACGTAAGATGGTAAGTTACGATGGTGAACATCAATATGTTGATCATATCATTCAAATAACTCATGCTTAACCTTTTAGTTTGATGTGTTCTGAGGCAATGTTCGTACCATTGATGGATTCACGACATTGAGCAAACAAAAACCAAGATCTTATGTAGAAGATGTAAATAACAAGCGAGATTAGATCTTCATATCCTTGAAGAATACAAGCAGAAATGTTTTATCAAACGTGGTTGATTTATTCGTTCCCTCCGTGATCCAATCCAATGCTACAACGAACGACGCCTCCGAGATATCCACATGTATGGTGCAACAACGACTCATTCTCGATCCAGCAAGATTGATTGAGTGATAGATGGGATCTAGGCCAGCATTACAACGGGTGATGGCTATGGTGGAGAGTTCCACAAGCATTGCTTCATCGACGCGTAGACTTTCGAGGAGGAAGGAGGAGAGGGGCGACAGGGGTCTGGTGGCTAGGGTTGTGTGTCCCTGCTCCTTGTACCCCCTCTTATATAAGTGTGGGGTGCAGGGGGACTCCCCCTCATTTGGTGGGAGGCGGCCAAGAGAGGGAACCCCCTCCCCCCCTCTTCGATACACCCCCATTTAGGGTTTGCGTCCCTTGGCGCTTGGGCCTATGAGAATGTGGTGCCCTGGCCCATGTAGGCCAAGGTGGCCCGCATTAGGTCCATGTGGACCTTCTGGGCAGGTGGTCCCCACCATAGAACCCTGGAAACTAGAACATTCTCGTATAATAATTAATAAAACAGGTGGTCCCCACCATAGACCACACTTATGGAATTAATAAAACATTTTTATATATTTAATATTTGTTAATTCATTCAATTAAAAACATTAATAATTACCTCTTGTATTATTTCGATATTCCGAAACAGTTTTGGTGCTTTTTCGAAACAACTCGTGCGTTGTCCAATAATTCATGCAGAGTTCCAAATCTACTCAAAACGCGGCAGCGAACCTTAAGTGTGTCACCCTACGGTTTGTGAATAGTATGGACATGATAGAGATATCTCTCCGATCAATAATCATCAGCGGGATATGTAAATCCTTAATGACTCCCATTTATTCAACGATGAATCTAGTGATCATGCGGACCTTATTCTTAGTAACCAATTACTTTTGTCTCGCAATATTTTATTTGTCCGAGATCCGATCATTTGGTATCATCCATACCTAGTTCGATCTCGTTACCGATAAGTGATCTTTTACTCGTTCCGTGATATAACATTTCTTGTGATCAAATCACCTACGTGCAAGCCGTTATCAATGTGATATCATCGAGAGAGCTCAGAGTATATCTCTTTGTCATCGGGATGGAAAAATCTCACTCTTGATCCACTATACTCAACGAACACTTTCGAAGTATCCAACGACATCTTTATAATCACCCTATTACGGTCTGACATTTGATGGAATCAAAGTACTCTTACAATGCTAGTGATTGACGTGATCTCATGGTCTAAGGACTAGTGTTACTTCAAGTGAGATAGCAATATAAACTTTGAAGACATAATCATATTGTTAAACCTACTATGGGTGAATGTTTATAACATCATTCTCCAATGACATGACCTTGTTATTAACAACATCTAACGTTCATGATCAGAAAACCTTGATCATCTATTAATCAAGAAGCTAGTGTAATGAGAGGCATTACTAGAAACATTTTCTTTGTTTATTAAACACACATATATTAATGTTTCCGGTTAACATAATTCTAGCATGATAAATAAACATTTATCATAAACATGGGATAATATAATAACCATTTTATTATTTTCTCTCGGACATATTCCATGTGGACCTTCCTAGGTCCTCTTTAAGTACTTAAGGATGTTCTTAGCTGTTGTCTGCTGCTCCATTCCTGGATCACTCTGGTACAAGTTTGTCAAACTAAGAGCATGGGACACATCTGATCTAGTACACAACTAGGCATACATGGTACATCCTTTGGCTGAGACATAGGGGATATTTGGCATTGTTTTTCTTTCATCCGTCGTAGCTGGTCACTAATTATTACTCACGACTAGCCTTGCAACATGGGCAAAAACATTTTCTTTACTTGAACCATTTTAGAACCTTTTCAAGGTCTATACTTTGACTAAGTCCCATCAGATGTATCGATCTAACTCTATAGATCTTAATGTACAATATATAAGTGGTTTCACCAAGGTCTTTCATTGAAAAACTTTTATTCAAATAACCTTTTACACTCTCAAGTAATTATATGTCATTTTCAATAAGAAGCATGTCATTCACATATAATACCAAAAATACAATA
Organism: Avena sativa; assembly: GCA_916181665.1. Classification (NCBI taxonomy): domain Eukaryota; kingdom Viridiplantae; phylum Streptophyta; class Magnoliopsida; order Poales; family Poaceae; genus Avena; species Avena sativa. Next base: position 696,481,245 of record OV702289.1, read on the forward strand.
GAAATCCCACTCACTTTCTTGTAAACACATGTCTCTTCGTAGTTTTGGACAAATCCTAAACCTTTGATCACTCCGTCAAAGCGAAGATTCCTGCTTTGGGATACTTGCTCCAGTTCATAAATGGAAATCTTGAGTTTGCACACTCTACTGGCATCCTTAGGATCAACACAAGCTTCGAGTTGCATCATATACAACTCTTTTTCAATGTTGTCGTTTAAGACCATAGTTTTGACATCCATTTGTCAAATTTCATAATCAAAAAATGCAGCAATTGCTAGTACAATCCAAAGAGATACCATCTCTACCAGTGATAAAGTCTCATCGTAGTCAACTTCTTAAATTTGTCGGAAACCCTTTGCGACAAGTAGTTCTTTATAGACAGTGATATTACCAGTCGCATTTGTTTTCTTTTTAAAGATCTATTTACATTTGATAGACTTTTGGTCATCAGGAAGGTCCACCAAAGTCCACACTTGCTGAGTCAATCTTATATTACATACTCTTTTTTTTATAAAAAGAATATATTAATATCGTGAAGATACCAATTAGACCCAGCATTTACAACTACAAGATGTCTAAAAGCATCAAGGATGTACACAACTAAGAAAAAATAAAATAAAACGAGAAATAGAAAACAAAGACTCTGTCATAGTGATGACCACTCACAACAGTTGCACTCTAACCACCATGAAGACAACACCTGGACTACAAAAGAGATTCTCCAAAAGCAATGTGTCCAAGAAGGAAATAATTTACAAGTGTTGTCGTTGCCCGATCAAAGATCTTGGCTTGTGACCCTCGAGAAAGTCAGAGTTCAACCAAAAAACAATGCCTTCAAGAAGGTCATTGCCAGGTACAACAAATAAAGGCCAGACCTTGTGTTTTCACCATAGGAATCATGATTTAATACTCCAGGAGCACCACCAAAAATGTAGTCCTACAGTGTTGCGGCCTCTGCTTGCCGAGGCCGCTATTGCAAGTCACCAACACACCCGACACACATTCTTCACTACATCCAATACACCCTTCCCCTAAATCTTCAAGGCATCCAATTGCAGCCGACATGACTTTCTCCACCTCTCTCAGTACCATGGTAATCTTGACTTAGACATGTCCCATGCCACCAATAAGAATGCGAAGCTTCACGCCGCGCCCTCTTGAAGCCATGCTGGCTGATAACATGGGCATGCGTGACTGGAGCCTTTCTGATCAAGATATCCAAGGGTGACATACGTACATTCGTATAGATCTCTGACAGGAAGACTGGAACTTGTCGATGGCCAGATCGAAGAGGTCTACATCCAGCATAAAGGCGACATGGTGGAATAAGATCGCTAGGGACAAACCACCATTATTAATAGGCCAAAGCCTGCAGGCCCCATACCATCCTCCTTTTAATCCAGACCTGCAAACAATGGTTAGCGACACTGAATCATGCCACCCGCATCACTGAGGCCCCGATCTTGGCGAGGTGCCAACCATGGTTGAAGACGTGGGACAACCACTCTAGGCCGGTCCGGCCACTCCCAGTCCACCGTTGCCGCTAGGTGGCACCGTGTGCAGCATCCAGGCCTAGCCACCACGCCATCGCCTCTAAGAGCCAGTGTCGCCACCCCGCAGCCTTAACTCCACCGCCACGAGGAACGACGGAGGTACCCTAGCCCCTTCTGGGTCGGGGGTGCCGCCACCGCGGCCGAAGCCCGCTGCAGCGGCGTGGGAGGATCAACATCAAGGGGGCCTTGCGGCGGCGGCTAGGGTTAGACCCCCGCGTGGCGTGGAGGGGGACAACTTGGGGGTACTCCACTCCAAACTAGCAGTCTTCGCCTTCATCGTTACCCACTTTCTTGTACTCATAATTGTTGCGGAAGAGACCAAGAGCACATGCAACTGATAGATGACTATATAGCCTCAAGAGGTTGGAAAAATTCTTGTATAAAAAGCATATAATTATCTAAAAAGCCACATCGGACCAATATAGAGAAGTGCTTCTATATACTCTAAAAGAAAACCTTAAAGATCACAGACAAATAGAAAAAGGCATTCTAATATTTGCATGTCGATAGATCTTCTCCATAACAACGATATGCTCGCCTCTTCCTTTTCCTGCCCGTACTCGCCATGCTCTTTGGGCATTCTATTACATGGCGTCTGGGGTTATTCCTGGTTGTTGATTCTCGTGAGGTCATCCTTGAACAAATGCAAAATGAGGCACAAAGTCTACCAGCTAAAATTTGATCTATGTTATTTGTAAATTTTAGACTTATTTAAGGACCTGTGAGTGAAGAGTTGCAATCTTTATTACTACCAAAATCAGATTGGGTCCGCAACTCAGAGATTCTAAATGCAAACGGTAAGACAAGCAAGCCGAGCAAAGTAGCAATACGATGCATTGTAAATGAGAGCTAAATTAGGCAGGGAAATTTTGATATTCACCCCATAAGTATATAGAAATATAAAATACGAAGAACATAGTACCTGCAACACTAAACTAGACATGGCCGAGGCGTACACCCGTGTTAGTTTCTCGTGTCGTATGTAGGAATGCTAAATGATCTCGATTTTCCGCCGCGTGGGTTAATGAAGCGTATTACTTCTATCAAGGTCTCTCTTCATACTGAGACTGGGCAACAATTCGCACATCGCTGGTGCGATTTCAGCGGATGGTGGACGCCGGTGGCACATGACCGGGATTTCAAACCAGCATCGTCTTCCTGATCTGCTGGCGGCCGTATTTTTCTCTTCTTCTGAACACCTCGGTATTGATTGCACATGGAGGCTCTCGGGCATTAGTGATGCAGCAGAGCACAATGGGGGTCCGCGACCGCGAGTCGCAACCAGAACGGGCCTGCAACTGCAACGCAACGGAGCGTCCCATTCATCGCCAGGTAAAGAGCGGCGTCGTAGCATCGCCAACACTACTGTAGGGGAGACCACTCAGCAGCAGCACATTCTCGCCATAGTGGCGCGCGCATGCAGTAGAGACCCGTCAAACCCCCCGTCCGTCCGCTCCAGCCTTTGCCAGTGTGCGCCTCATCAGTCATCACAGGCATGTATAAAGGCGGTCCATGATCTCGATCGATTGACCAGGCTACAACCAAAACCCTCCCGATCCGTAGCGATCAACAGCACAACACGCTGCGTTCGCGCTTCTTTTCTTAAAGAGAAGGCACATGATCGTGGACGATGCGCACAGTGACTCCACGGACACGTCAATCAATGAGGCCGACGCAGATGGATGGACACATGCACATTCGTGGTCCAGGCTTTGGGACTGGGCGGGTCTGCGTGTTGTGAGCGACCCTGTCATCTCGCCATTCTCCTCGCCTCCTCGCCCACATGGCGTGCTCGTGCTCGCTCGCCCATGGGCGAAATGGCGCGGCAACCTTCCTGTGACCGTGAGCGCGGGATGGCAAAAGCGACAAGGCCGCGCGCGCGTGTGTGGGTGTGCGGTTAGTGCGTGACATGGAGACGTCACGTCGTGGATCTTGGAAAGCAGCAGGGGCAACTACGATGGCGACGGCTGCTTCCTTCCTTTCCTTCTCCTCAGCCTCCCTCCCTCCCTCCCGGGTCAAATGCCCGTCACAGCAGGCAACTCCAAACCGGGCCAACACTAGGTACTCTACTCTACCCTAGCACGACGCTACGCTGTCTCCTCCCACTGCCAGCTCCTCCCTCCTCGATCTCCAGCCGCAGCGAGACAGCAGCGCCTCTGTGGACTGCCCCTGACCCCTGTGCTTAAAGCCTGCAATGTAAAACCCCTCTGCTCTGTGATCAATCATGGCGGGTGAAAACGGAACCCCTCACACAGATCAATCATCGACAGACGACCCTATCCTATCTATAGCTACTACGCCCTACGAGAGACGCAGATGGCTTGTCCTTGCTGCTGACTAGGAGGAGGAGAAGAGGGGAAATGCTACTGTACTACGGCCATCTGGATCGAATCGAGGATGCCCTGACCCTGACGTGAAATGCAAAAACTGGCTTTGTCAGGATATACGGACGGAACGCACGAATCTGTGATCCAGGAGCCTCGCTAGAATCGATGCTCAACCGTGAACCATTTCCTGTCCAGATCATTTGACCACATCAATCAGATGCATAGCAACGAAAATCAAAAGCAAAAGCCGAGTTGATTCAGCTGTGAGCGGGGTTGGGAAAACACTGAACAATTTCACGAACTCCAACTGCTAGTAGACATGATCGACATCTACATATGGAAGGCCACAGATCACAAGCCACATAAACAGATCTTTTCAACTGTTCCAATTTCAACAGCACACACGCTTCCTGAAGCTTCTTCAGTACGAGCTACAGGCAAAGTTAACCGGAGAATCCAATAATCAAGATGGCTCCAAGATTTCAAAACTATTCCCTAGCTATGGCAAATGTGCACACTAGTTCTGAAGCAACAGCAGAAGTGTATACAATTCTACCCGGTTTTATATCATCAATTACACCGAAACCCATAAAAAGGAGGAAGAACTACAGACCCACATTGCCAAGAACCTAAAATTGCAGGGTTTTTGCTTAATTCCTCGGCTACTTATAGCAAAACTGGCTCTACTTACCACAGCCCACCCTTAGAGTGCTTATTGAGCTCTGACCAAATCCACACCAATTTGCATGTACATCCGCCGGCTAGCCACCAACTCGGGCCGTGCTGATGCTGCATTGTCGCTCCAAGCTAGCTTTCCTGTCGACGGCAGGCGATCCATTCACCCACTCTTCTGGTGTTTTCAAATGACACAGCAAGTTCGGCTAATTGCGAGATTATTTACATAGCTCTTCATCCACCAATTGGCCAGTACCATCCATTCCTTGATCCAGATTATGCTATGCAAGGCTGACCGATGGGAACTGCATCATCGAATCGAATCACAAACAGAACAAATGCAATTCCTGTCCCTTCTCATTGAATTGTCTTTGTGAGCTTGCACTTCGCGAGGAACATGGTGGATGTGCAATTCATGGTGCAAAGCTTGAGCAATTCCGACGCTTGCTGCTTCAGCTCCGGCCCGCACCCACTTTGGATAACCAGGAGAAGCTTGGCAGCCAGACCAACCTCCAGGGCAGCTGGTGCAGACTCTTCAGGAACCATCCTGCACACCACCCAGAGCATCGACAGCGCTCGCCGCGTGCAGGCTTCGGACACTCTCATCAGCAATCGGACGGCATTGGGTATTGTCCTCGGGCAATCCTTCAGGGCCGTCCTTCCTTCTGGGACAGCAGCGAGCGCGTCCAGGATATCCAAGGCTGGCTCCACGCACTCCGTTGCCAGCTCCGGCAGCAACTCCACCAGCTGCTGCACCGCACCAATGCTCACAATCATACTCCGGGCCGGTCTGTGCACGGCACAGATGGAATTGAGCAGCTCCAGCCCAGCGGCCACACCGTCTTGATGCCGCTTGTCCCGGACTAGACGCATGGCGCCAACCAGGAGGCTCAAGCTCGCCACCGTCTCCGGCCGGAAGCCTTTCTCCTCCATGAGGATGCGGATGAGACGGACGCAGTTGATCTTGGTGTCGACCGCCCCCTCGTTAAGCATGTCCACCACGAGGGACACCTTTGCCGGCTGCATCAGCGCTGCCTTGGCGTCGGCGTCGAGCGGCACGCCGCTCACGAGAATGGCCACCGCCTCGGAGCCGACGGAATGAGACGTGAAGGGGCCGAGAAGCGAGGTCAACAGCGACACCCCACCGGCCTCGGCGATGGCCTTGGTCACGGACTGGTGGGTGGCCGCGAGGGAGCGCAACTCCTGAAGCGCGGCGATGCGGGCCTTGCCCTTAAGGGGCTGCCTCCTTGGGACGGCCGTGCCGCGGAGACCGTGGACGAGGTCAGCGGCGCGGCCGTGGAAATCGGCCGAGCGCTTCTTGAAGCGGGTGTAGCGGCGAGAGAACCAGGCGGCGATGAGCTGGCGGAGCGTGGCGTTGGGGGTGAGCGCGTCGTCCCAGAGCTCCTGCATCGTGGTCGGGCAGGTCCGGTGGCCGAGCGCCAGCCACCGGGAGATGCTGGCGCGCTCGTACGTCTGGCCGGTGCAGAGCGTGACCGGATCCACCATGGGCTCCAGCGAGATGGGGCAAATGAAGACCGCGGGCACGGGCTCGTCCCCGCCGCCGTCCCCCGCCGCGTCCAGCTCGTCCATCATCTTCCTGAGCTCCACCGGCTGCTTCCCTCCGTCCCCGAGCGCCCCATCCCCGGGCTCGGGGCCGCACCCCAGGATGCCGTCCTTGAGCGCCGTGTCGATGTCGAGCACCTGCCCGCCGCAGGCAAGCTCCTGGTACTGCGGCATTGTGGATGTGGCGGAGGCAGCGACCGTCTTCCCGTCCCGAACCAACCACGCCCTTCCACCACCGCCCACCGAAGCGAGTGTCACACGGACGGCGAGGTCACAAGCGCGCAGGCGTCGGAGGAGACGGAATGATGCGGTGAATCATGGGGCGACTTATCAGCATCATCATCACCGTCTTCCTTTCTTCCCTCCACTCCTTGCTTTCCCTCTTTCTTGACCTGTTGCTTTTCTTGGATTTTGGGGTTTCTCCAGCTACCTACCGGTCAAAAGGGAGTGGCGAGCAAGGGGGGCTTCAGATGAAAGCTTTTGGGTCTTTGGATTGCAACAAGCCACCGAGATATGAGGAGGAGATCTGATAAGAGAGGAGGGAGTGGAGGCAGGAGGTGGAAGGGGAGGGAGAAAATGAAGAATGTGACTGAGATCCAGACTGAGCTAGCTAGAGTGGGTGGAGAAGAGGAGAAGGCGCTGTGTGTGCTCGATGTGACTTTGTGTGGGAGAGAGAGGGCAGGAATATCCTGACGAAATTATTATTTGGATTTCGCAATTTTACTTGGGTGGGTGGAGTGGAGCAGTGAGAGGGGATTGGACGAGAGCGGGTGGGGACTGGGGACCAGACATTAGCACACTCACTGACACCCTGCCTGAGGTGGTGGGGCCGCCCCTGCATACTGTCTTGTATTCTCTCATTTTCTAGCTGTGCTATTATTTCGAATTTTCTTTATTTTCCATGCTGCAGCCAGGCACAGAGGTGAGGTAACTGGCCCATTCCAAAAGCACAAACACGCAGGGATGGGGCGGAATCTTGCAGGAAATGGCGGCATATGGTTTGCGTAGTGATCTTATAGGTTTGATGTGATTTTTACCTTGTTCCTTGGAAGTGCCCATACTGTTTTCCTTTTCAAAAATGTATCCGGTAGGAGTATAGTATTTATTTTGTTTCTGGGAAATAGGAGGCGGTCAGCACCGGAAATGAACGAGCGAGCGATGCTGACCACGACGGAATCGAGACGAGCGTGCGTACTGTGTACTGTACTCCAAATCTAAATCTAGGCACGCGGACTGCACGTGCGGTGAGGTCAGCATGTGCAAAGATGGGAGGGCTTTGATTTCTCTTTTTCCGGTTTTTGAAACCGAGGAGGACAAGGCCACAGGCTTGTTGCCTCCTCCTCCTCCTCCTCCTCGTGACCCGCGCCCTTCACGTTACGCTTACGCTTACGCTTACATCGGACGTGGTGTTTGACCAGTCTACACACTCGATGTTCTGACTCTCTAGTTTTTGTGTGTGTTTTTCTGTCGTTTCTACTATACGGAGTAGTACTACTAATGTTCATAGACATCATGAGATGAGACGTGCCGCAGAAAGTACTCCTCCAGAATGTTTAATGTCATTAGTTAAGTTTTGGCCAAGAAAACGAAAAATGGCACGGTTGTTTGAAGCCGTGCAAGATTTGTCACTATCAAACTTTAACTTGAACAAAAACTTTAACTTGAACTCCTCGAAAAAAAAAACTTTAACTTGAACAAAAGTGGGTGTTGCTATTCCCGGCTAGTAGTACTACTAGTAATGTATTGATGCGGAGCCTGAGAGAAAGAAAAGAATCTGAAAATCTGGAAGGAGAAAAAGGGTGGAAAACAAACATCGCACGTGCATTGATGCCAGGTTGGAGCCCTCTTTTTTAGTGTATACTAGTAGTAGTACGTCTTAATTAAGTGGATCCGGTGCGACCATGACCAAGACCACGAGTGGAGGAGGACGGATTTATCAAGCAAAGAGAGAAGGACCAAAAGAAAAAGGAGAAAACATAAAGGCAAAAGCGGCCACCAGTACTAGTATGTGAGCTACAGGAAGAGAAAGAAAGCGCGGAACTGGACATGTCGAAAGCTCGAGGCTTGTTTAAAAATGCGCCTCTTGACCGGCCTGCTGCCTGCACCGGCGCGCCGCACGCACGCAACAACAAATGGCCCGCACGGTCGCACCCGTCCCGTCCGTGCCGTGACGGTACGGGTTATTATTATTAAACGCCGACGCGGATGAGCTACAGGGACTGGCACCTGCCGTTTGGGCCCCAACCCATGCATGCGGGTAGACGTCACGACGCTGACTGGCATGCTGTGTGATTCTCAAGTTTAAGAGCATCTGCTATGCTCTAATTTGAACTTGGGTTAGCTACTACGAATATGCTCCATTTCAAAAACCAAACTCTTCACGGTCATTGAGGCGATGCCACAGTACTATAAAAATGCCAAAGCCTGCGAACGGCCTGCCACGCTGGACTGCGCTGCTCCCCCGAAACAGAAAGCGAGCGGCTTGGAAATTATTTATTCTGCAGTGGAGTAAGAAAAAAAAAACTGCAGCGAACAGGAGGAAGTGAAGTGAGGAGCAACAGCCATAAACTAGTAATGTATGTATGCAGAGCAAGGAGGCAGGGTCGCTTTCCCCCGAGTGCAGGGCGCACCGGCATCCGCGCGAACACCCATAACTTAACTGCCGCAATGATCATCGCGATGCCAAGTTAGCCACGGGGAGGAGGGGGGCAGGGAGATGCCCCTAAATCCAATCCCAGCTCCTGACCGCTTTGTTTAATCGGCTCGATGCTAACCTAGTTGACTGATGGCTAGCGTAATCCGGATCGACAGGGCGTGTGTGGAGCGCTCATCACGGTCGCCGCAGCACCGCATCGATCGCATCGCGTGCGTGCGCAGTGTGCCCGCCCCGCCCCGCCGCCCGTGGCCGGGGTCTGACCGGTCAATGTGGTCCAGGGGGCCAGCGCCGTGCCATGGCAATGTGCCAACCCGGATGCCAATGCCATCATCTATCCATGGGCCACACGAAGCAATCGAGGAGGGCCGCGCCCGGAGGGCATTTCTTGATGCTGCCAACCAACTTTGCTTCTCTCGCTGCCTCGCTTTGACCACCAGCGCGGCACCACCGCTACCTTTCCCTTTCTCGAGGACCACTGCTGCTCTGGTTTGGCTGCAAGTCTACAGTCGACATCTTCCCTTGCCGGAGATTATTTCGAAACATCAAAATCAAAGTGCATTCGTGCCGGATACGCTTATATCAGTAGTAACTGTTGAAGATACGAGCAAATTTCTGATATATCGAGTCGAACAGTAAAATAGATAGATCGTGATAAAATAATGTACTGCTTCCTCCAATCCATATTACTTAACTCGAATTTATCTAGATTCGGATGTATCTAGACATATTTTAGTACTAGATACATCCGAATCTAGATAAATCCACGTCAACTAATATGAGTCGGAGGGAGTACTGTATTTGGATTAAACTAACGAGGATGAGCACTATTGAGCAATCAAGATGTAGACAGTTGGCCCAGCTCACTAGGGCGCTACGTCCCCACTTAAATTTGGCAAATCCTTTCAAATTATAAAGAAAATTATTCAAATTTTCTGAATTTACAATAGAAGTTGTCGTGGAAATGGCCACAGCAGTCGCTACCAGGGGTGGCGATTGAGTCGATTGAGGCAGGAGTGAGTTAGTCATCTGCAGATCATGACTTTGAGCACACAAGAGATTACCCAGGTTCAGCACCCCGTAGGGCTACTTCCTGCTAGGATATATTGATCTGTACGTGATTACAAGGGTGTGCGAGCTCGGTAGCAAGGCGGCGATTCGCTTCTATGGGATGTCTAATAGAGTGTATCTGCTGAGAGTACCCTAGAGGGGTTTATATAGTGTCACCTCGCTAGGGTTTACAAGATTTACACCGAGTCAGTTAAGGTTTCGGTGGAGTTGACCTAATTCGATTAGGCCTAGCTATACTTCTGGGTTTCACCTTCCAGTCGTCATGCTTCTTGATTACCTCCTTTCCAGTCGTTGTGCCAGCAAGCCCATTCTTCATCATGGTCTTGGCCTGTTGAATCCAACTACCGGGTAATACTCCGATTGGCATATCTCCATCAGTAGTTCTCGAGTGCGTCAGGGGTTTGGTGGAGGCTTCAACTTGGCAGCCGGAGTAGGCAAGTCCAAGTGGACGCCCAGTCGAATCGGTGACGAACTCCTCCAATGAAGGGAGAAGTCGCAGGCTTGATGTAGTTTTTCCAGTCGTATCAAGCGAGTCGAGCTGCTCGCGAGTCGTCGCATCCAAGCGAGTGGAGTGAAGCGAGTGACCAATTTGGTTAAAGTTGGACCATCAGGCACGGTCAAACTAGCCATCAGGTAACTTCTAATGGTAACTTCAACGAAATTACTGCGAAGCAACAGCTAATCCGGGGTCCTTCGTTAGCGCAACTATACAAGGGGGTGAGGGAGTGATGTACGGATCTCGCTCCGCATTCCCCCATTTCTTCTATTCTCTCCGAGCCACCACCCGATCTAGATCTCCAAATCAAGCAAGCTCGAATCAATGGCGCCACCCAAAGATCTTTGGGGCAAGTCCAAGTGCACATCAACAATGCTCCAATCCTTCCAGGAGGCAGGAGTGCTCGTGAAGAGCAACTGGCGAGTCCCCGCGGCGAGCGATACCGAGCTGAAGCCAAAGGTTTGGGAATTCATCTCATTCCTCAGTCACCTAGAGCGAGGATTGGAGTTTCCCACCTCGATCTTCTTTCGGCGCTTCTGCGCCTACTACCATATCAAGCCTTCGGATCTAGGGCCGCACATCATTGATGAACTCGCGGTCTTCGTCGTGTTTTACAAGTGCTACCTGGGGTGCCGACCGTACTTCCCACTCTAGCTAGAGAAGTGATGGATAATATCCCTTATGCCTCAGCCATAGGCTCTCTTATGTATGCTATGTTGTGTACAAGACCGGATGTGGCACATGTTAGTTTAACTAGCAGGTACCAATCTAATCCAGGTTTGGAACACTGGAAGGTTGTCAAGAATATCTTTAAGTACTTAAGAAGTACTAAAGATATGTTTCTCATCTATGGAGGTGAAGAAGAACTCGTCGCAAAGTGTTACATCGATGCTAGCTTCGACACCGATCCGGATGACTCTAAGTCACAATCCGGATATGTATTTCTTATGAATGGAAAAGTGGTGAGTTGGAGGAGCTCTAAGCAACCAGTGATGACAAGATCTTCAATGGAGGCAGAGTATATCTTCAGAAGCAGTGGTAGAAGCAGTTTGGATGAAGAAGTTCATGTTTGAACTAGGTGCGTCTCCAAGTGCTTTGGATCCAATGGTTATCTATTGTGACAACAATGGTGCCATAGTCAATGCTAAGGAACCAAGGTCTCACAAGTATTCTAAGCATATGAAGCGCCGATTGAACTCTATCCGGGAACATGTATGGGATGGTGATGTAGATATTTGCAAAGTAGACACGGATCTAAACGTAGCAAACCCGTTGACTAAAGCTCTTCCAAGGGCAAAGCATGATCAACACCAGAACTCTATGGGTGTTAGATTCATCACTATGTCAAACTAGATTATTGGCTCTACTGCAAGTGGGAGACTAAAAGGAATATGCCTGAGAGGTAATAATAAATGGTTATTATTTTATTCTAGGTTTATAATAGATGTTTATTTCTCATGCTATAATTGTGTTAACCGGAAACATTAATACATGTGTGTTTAAAGAACAAAAGAAAAGGTTCCTAGTAATGCCTCTCAATACACTAGCTTGTTGATTAACTGGTGATCAAGGTTTCCTGATCATGAACATTGGATGTTGTTAATAACAAGGTCATGTCATTAGAGAATGATGTGATAAACATTCACCCGCAGTAGATTTAGCAATATCATCATGTCATAAAGTTTATATTGCAATCTCATTCGAAGTAACACTAATCCTCAGACCATGAGATCACGTCAATCACTAACACTGGAAGAGTACTTTGGTTCCATCAAATATCACACCGTAACAACTGACTATAAAGATGTCATTGGGTACTTGGAAAGTGTTAGTTGAGGCTAGTGGATCAAGAGTGGGATTTTTCCATCTTGATGACGGAGAGATATACTTAGGGCCCTCTTGATGATATCACATTGACATAGCTTGCAAGCAAGTGATAAGATCACTAAGAATATTATATCACAGAAACGAGAAAAGAATACTTATCGGTAGCAAGATCAAACTAGGTATGGATGATACCAAATGATCGGATCTCGCACAAGTAAAATATCGCGAGACAAAAGGAATATGTTACAGTGAAAAAGGTTCATGAGATCACTAGTTCATCGTTGAGTAAGTGGGAGTCACTATGAATCTCTAGATCCTGCTAATGATTATCGATCGGAGAGATTCTCGATCACGTCCACTTAGTTCACGAACCTGTAGGGAGACACACTTAAGGTTCGTCAACGCATTTGACTGGATAGGGAACGCATGAGAAAATACTAGACAACACAGAAACTGTTATGATAACAACTGCCAAAATAGTTTCGGTGTATCGAAATATTGCAAGGGGATAAAATGTTAATGTGTTCATTAAATAAAGTGTTAATTAAATTAAGTACTCATTAAATGAAGTGTTCATTAAATTGAGTGGCATTAAACCAAGTGAATTAAAGTGCTTTAATGGAAAGACTTTTGATTTCTTGAGTGGAAAATTAATGGGAGAAAGTGGACATGAATTTTTGCGAGTGGAGTGTCCATCCACATGAATGAGGGAAGAGGTGGGGGCCGCCGGACATGGGAAGGGGCTGCCCCTTCCCCTATAAAAGGTGGTGGACACCCCTCCCAAACACACCTCTCCATTCCTCTCATATGCCCTTTGTTTGGCATCTTCCTCCCCTTGCTAGCTTATCCATTTCCACGAGCATGGTGCTTAAGCGAAGCCCTGATCAAGATCTTCTTCACTTGTTTGGTATCTTCCTCCCCTTGCTAGCTTGTCCATTTCCACGAGCATGGTGCTTAAGCGAAGCCCTGATCAAGATCTTCTTCACCCCCACCACCACCATGTCGTAGTACTGCTGGAGTTCCCTAGAATCTACTACTTTTGCTGCCCAACTGGAGCAAGGGACGGAGGTCGTCAGCACGCCGAACGTGTGACTGATTACGGAGGCGCTGCCCCTTTGTGGCGTTGATCATCTTTGCGTCCTTGAGGATGGTCGTGTACATTCTACACCAAACCGTTACAAATATCGCCTAGATTCGATCTTGGCAGTTGCAATCGTAGGAATTTTTTGTTTTCCATGCAACAAACCCCATCAATAGCTAACTCTAAGCCGGATTCCTGGTTACAAATACAAGGCTGGAGGGAATATGCCCGAGAGGCAATAATAAAGTGGTTATTATCTTATTCCATGTTTATGATAAATGTTTATTTCTCATGCTATAATTGTGTTAATTGGAAATGTCAATACATGTATGTTTAATAAACAAATAAAGAGTTCCTAGTTATACCTCTCATATAAAATAGCTCGTTTATTAACAAGATGATCAAGGTTGCTTGATCATGGACATTGGATGTTGTTAATAACGAGGTCACAATATTGGTGGAATGATGTGATGAACATTCATCCGAAGTATAGTAATAAGATGAAAGTCATTATGTTTACATTACTATAACATCATCGGAAGTAACATTAATCCTTAGACCTTGGGATCATGTTAATTGCCAACACCAGAAGAGTACTTTGATAACATCAAACGTCACACCATAACAGGTGACTATAAAGGTGGGTTTGGGTACTCTGAAAGTGTTATGTTGAGGCTCATGGATCAAGAGTGGGATTTGTCCATCCCAATGACGGAGAGGTATACTCTGGGCCCTCTTGGTGACATCATATTGACATAGCTTGCAAGCAAGTGATAAAATCACTAGAATGTTATATCACGGTAATGAGAAAAGAGTACTTGTCGATAACGAGATCAAATTAGGTATGGGGATACCGATGATCGAAACTCGGACATGTAATATATAGCAAGATAAATGGATTTAGTTAAGATGTTAAAGGTTCACACGATCACTAGAGTCATCGTTTAATGTGTGGGAGTCAGTACGGATCTCTAGGTCTCGTTGCTGATTATTGATCGGAGAGGGGTCACGATCATGTCTGCATTATTCGCGAATAGTTGCATGACACACTTAAGGGATACCGACACTATTTGGAGTAAATATGATACCAGAGAAAGATTATGAAAGTGCTGGAATTATTTCAATGGACACTGGGTGTTTCGGGTCAAATTGCTGAAATTGCTTTTGCATGTGATATCGAAATATTGCAAGGGGTTTTATGTGAATGTTTTTTAATTAAAGTAATTAACAAAATTCCGAATAAAATAAATAAAAGTGTTTTATCTAAATAGAAAATACAGTTAAACAAGTGGGTATTAAATGCAAAGTGAGTGAAGTTTAAATTGATGTGAGTGGGCTTAGTGGAAGCTCCACCCACATGAATGAGGGAGAGGTGGTGGCACCCACCATGGACGGCTAGCCCTAGCCATGGGGTTGTGCCCCCTCCCCTATAAAAGGAGCCCCATGGCTGCTTGATACGTTGCAAACGTATCTATAATTTTTGATGTTTCATGCTTGGTTTATATCTACTCTCTTATGTTTTGTCTATACTTTGGAGTACTTTTTATACACTTTCTTGGATTAACCTATTAATAAGATGCCACAGTGCCAGCTGCCTATTTTCTACTGTTTTTGGTTCCAGGTAAGTCAGAAAATGAATATTCTCGGAATTGGACGGGACAAAAGCCAAAGTCAATATTTCACCGAGGGGGACACGGATCCAGAATACGAGACGCGGAGGGGCCAGGGGCCGCCCACACCAGCTGGACACGTGGCTAGGCCTGGCCCGCGCCAGGGGGTGGTGTGGCCGCCTAGGGCACCCCCTCGGCCTCCCCTTTCGCCTATATATTGTCTCCGATATAGAAACTCTAAGTACCCGATCAAAATTCCACAAAAAAGTCTGTAGCCAACATCATCTCCATCCCTAGATCGGGAGGGATCTGAAGCTCTTCCTAGCACCCTGCCAGAGGGGAGAATCCACCCTGGAGGCCTTCTTTATCACCATGCAAGCCTCTGGTGTGATGCGTGAGTAGTTCATCCCTGAACTACAGGTCCATGTAGTAGCTAGATGGTTGGTTCTTCTCCTTTGTGCTACCATGTTTAGATCTCGTGAGCTCCGTTCATGATCAAGATCATCTATTTGTAATCCTACATGTTGTGTTTGCGGGGATCCGATGGATATTGAGATGCTATTTTAGATTGATTATTGATTCTATCATGTCTTTGTTATTTGTGATCTTGCATGCTCTCCGTTGTTAGTAGCTATCTTGGCTGAGTAGATGCTAGCAACTCCAAGAGGGAGTCCTTATGCTCGATAGTGGGTTCGTGCCTCTAGTAATCTGGGGAAGTGATAGAAATCTCTAACGTACTAGATGTGTTGTTGCTACTAGGGAGAAAACAACAATCCTTTGTTCATAAAACAATCATATTGTTTACTTTACACGCAATGCTTCATGCAATTATCTGTTGCTTGCAACTTAATACTGGAGGGGGTTCGGATGATAACCTAAAGGTGGATTATTAGTCATAGATGCAGTTGGATTACGGTCTATGTATAATGTTGTAATGCCCAATCAAATCTCATAGGAGTCAAGATGATTATTATATGCATGTATGCTTTCTCGATGTTTGTCAATTGCCCCGCTGTAATTTGTTCACCCAACATGTCATATATCTTAAGGAGAACCACCACTAGTGAACTATGGACTCCGGTCCTTTCTTTTACCATCAATCTACAACTATTTACTATTTTTTGTTTACTTTCTGCAAGCTATTACTTTCTT
Organism: Avena sativa; assembly: GCA_916181665.1. Taxonomy (NCBI): domain Eukaryota; kingdom Viridiplantae; phylum Streptophyta; class Magnoliopsida; order Poales; family Poaceae; genus Avena; species Avena sativa. Next base: position 696,497,253 of record OV702289.1, read on the forward strand.
CCACACAATACGTTTAATCCTTTGTTTTCAGCAAAACCGATGAGATTGACAACCTCACTGTAAGTTGGGGGCAAAGTTCTGTGGTTGTGTTGTGCAGGATTCCAAGTTGAAAACAACACCTTGGAGGTGTTTCCTTTCTCCTACTGGTTCGATAACCTTGGTTTCATAACTGAGGGAAACTTACTGTTGTGCTCATCATACCTTCCTCTTGGGGTTCCCCAACAAGCTTGATATCAACCACGAGTGAGCAAGTACTTTTCTGGCACCGTTGTCGAGGATTGAAGAAGAAGAAGAAAGTCCCACGTCAACCACGCGCCATCAAGACTTTTCTGGCGCCGTTGCCGGGGAGTCAAGGACATCTTCACAAGGGGAGTCCTTCATAACCAATCTCTTTACTTTTTTCCTTAGTTTATTTTTTGCTTTGTTTGCTTGTTTCTTTATCAAAAACAAAAAATATATTAGTTGTACTAAGTTTGCTTTTTTTATTAAAAACACAAAAAAAATTAAGTCTTTCTATAGTTGTTACCTCTTTCTTAGCTCACCATGTTGATCCCTAAATTCACCCTGAAAGATCTTCCAATAGGTAGTGGCTCTATAATTGGAAAAGATAATATTGAAGAGTTTTTTAATCATGTTAGTAAGCATGATGATATTGAGGATAGATCCCTTGCAGAACTTGCTCCAAATTATGAAATTGTTGCAGCTTCTTTAGTTCACATATTGGAAGCTAGGTTTGTTAACCTTAACCCCTTAATGCAAGTAATGTTTCTTAAACTTAAAGAAATTGAGGACCCTGAAAAGAGAGATTTTATTCTGCAAACCTTGCTTAAAGAATTCTATGATGTTGATAAGGAAGCTAGAAAAGTCTTTGATCGTTTTAATATGCTAGGCTTATGTGTAGATGTTATTGGTATACGAGAAAATATGAACAAAACCGAACCTAATGGGAGAAAATTAAGATACCAATACCTTTCAAACTTGTAGCAATGCATGAAGCCATAGAAAAGAATATTGATTGGATTGTTCCTGAAATCCCGTTTGATGAAAGTAGTGAACCCAACAGCATTGAGAGAGGATCCTCTAGGACTTATTTGGATTAGATACCTTGCCTTGTTGAAAATATTTCTGGTATAAATCATAATGCTTTTTCATTTGAGAACACTTGATTGCTTTTCTTGCTTCTTATGCCTAACTTAAAGGCGTTCAAGAAAAGTACTTATTGGGAGATAACCCAAAAGTTTTAGATGAGTCTTGGAAGTTATTACCTCTGTAATAACCGCTCCTTATCCTTTTTATGCCAAGAGTAACCTCTAATGAGAGAGAAGTAATGCTTGGGAAAATTACTCTTCCGAAACAGATTTTTGTGCTTCACTGTAAAAATTCGTGTAAAATCTCTGTATGTCCAGCATGAGTTTTTGTGCTTATGCACCAGGTTGTTATCTAACTTTCGTTAGTTCAACACTTTTCTATTTGAGCAAGAGAAGGTCTTCGAAAAAATTGGTTTTGACCTGCTGGTCTGTTTTGACAGATTTCTGCCATTATTTGCATTTGCTTCTTGTTGATTCCTTTTTGGGTTCTTTTTGGGGAATTGATCTTTTTGAGGGAAGTGCTACAGTAGCTTGAGTTTTAATGGAAGTTTTATTGGTGTTGAAACTGAACCCAAAGACTTATTATCTTGAGTGCACTAATGTTGCTATAAAGATTGTGTGAAGTTTTGTATGAAGGAAAAATATCCAGGTATATGAAGAGAATGATGTAATGATATAAAGAATGGACTAAAGCTCAAGCTTGGGGATGCCACCCGTGTCACCCCAAGAAATATCCAAGAAGTACAAGCGTCAAAGCTTAGGGATGCCCAAGGCATCCCCTTCTTCATCAATAAAAATCTCAGGTTTCTTCCAAACACTTCATTTTTATTATTTCATGCACAGTTGTGTTGTTCTTGGAGTTTCTTCATTTTTATGTTCATTTGCTTGGTTTGCTTAGTTTTCTTGAATAAATTGGTTGGACCCCCTCTTTCATACATTAGTTTTCAAATAATTTGGTTTGGATTGGAAAAGAGTAGGAAAAGTTCATGCTTAAGTGGTAAAGAGAGCTTGTTTTTGACTATGGCCTATTCTTTGTCATGTCATGATTGATTTTGTTTTGGCTTTATGCTCAGTGATTTTTGCTGCAGCATGACATGTTATAAACAATTGAGATTGCTTAATGTGCCTTGAAAGAATCATGCGTTGTTTTAGCATATTAAAGCATAGTATTGTGGTATTCTCCTTTGATGCTTTATTTGGGTTGACTTGGCGCATGCTCACGTCATGTTATGACTATCTCAAGTCACCATAGCCTTTATGATCCTTTCGTTTTCGACTTGTAATATCACTTTATGCTTTAATTAATGATGTTTTATCGCTTTGCATGATTATGGCCATTATTGCTCTCTTAGTTGGTCTATCCTAGTCTTTTGCTAGCCTCCATAACCAAGTATGAGTTCCACTCATGCATCCAACTCCAAATAAAACCAAGTTATTCCAAAGAGTCCACCATACCTACCTATTAGCATTTTCTATTCCAAGTATATTCATGTTTTTATCTACCTTCCAAATTAAACTTGTTATGAGAAAACTAGTGATTAAAGCTCTCACGAACTTGATGGCACACTTTACTTTTCTTGCCCCTAATAAACTTTCACCATTGTGTCATCTATGTTGTATATGCTTGCACTTATATGTTGGGGATTAGCAGAACCATGCTGTCATGGGGAACGCTTTCAACATTGCACTTATACTTTGTACCTAGTTGATATCATGCTCTTTTGTCTATGGATGTTGTCGGTGTGAAATGAAAGGGGAGCTTGTAAGTCCATGGAGTTATGTATGCGTGTTAGAGAAACGCATGGGCCGCTGGTCTAATCTATGCCTAATTATGGTGGAAACCTGCAATGTAACCATAATGAACAATCTATGAAGCATTCTTCTTATAAAAAAAGAGATAGAGATTGAGAAAAAAGAGAAAAAGAAAAAAATATGAGAAAAGAGGAAAGAGAGAAAAAAGCACCATTTCCCATGGTAAATAAGAAGATTGCTGAGATGCTCGTTGTCTGCTTGCCTTGTCATTTAGATATGGGGATTTTTCCGTATCATCGGGCAAGGGGTACCCCGTTGGCGGTACTCTATGGTACACATGTACTTACTATGGCAAGAACTTACCGGTAACTAAACTTGAGTAGCATGAGGAGCGGCCCTCGTATTCAAGGGGCATGAGATTTCCAACTTATACTTTGTCAAGCATATACTTCATAGTTTGTTCACTATAACCTTAATCACTTCAAGATGCTTATGATAGGAGCAATGGGAGCTGAAAGCTAATAACTACCATAATTTTTGGAAGCTCTTAATGAGACTTGAATCCCTGCTTCCTTCTATGAAGGCCTTTCTTTTACTTTTATGCTAAGTCTCCATCTTCTATCTTTATGCACCTATTGAGAGAGCTTAGTGGCTATTCTTAGTTTAATGTGCATTGTCCCAAGACTTGTTGATTGATGCATAACTTTGATATTGCTTGTTCTTAAACTATTTTTATCTAGTCACCCTTATAAATTTGGAAGGTGTCCTATGCATTTATGTTTGCTACACTATGAGGGACAAGCTGAATGCCACTATGCTATGTTTTTTTATGTGAAACAAACAAACGTCTTGCAAAACATTGTTATTCATGAATCTTTTGTTTGTACCTTTTCATGTTACAACATAGTTGCTATGTCTTATTGTTAGAACTGTATCTTTCATGCTATGTTGAAGTACTATGATCCCAACTATCAATATTTTACAAATACTTTGATCAAGTTTATGATGGTGCATGTCACCTAAAAAATTATTCTTTCTTTTTATCACTTACCTACTCGAGGACGAGCAGGAGTTAAGCTTGGGGATGTTGATACGTTGCAAACGTATCTATAATTTTTGATGTTCCATGCTTGGTTTATATCTACTTTCTTATGTTTTGTCCACACTTTGGAGTACTTTTTATACACTTTCTTGGACTAACCTATTAACAAGATGCCACAGTGCCAGCTGCCTGTTTTCTGCTGTTTTTGGTTCCAGGAAAGTCAGAAAATGAATATTCTCAGAATTGGACGGGACAAAAGCCAAAGTCAATATTTCACCGAGGGGGACACGGATCCAGAATACGAGACGCGGAGGGGCCAGGGGCCGCCCACACCAGCTGGACGCGTGGCTAGGCCTGGCCCGCGCCAGGGGGTGGTGTGGCCGCCTAGGGCACCCCCTCGGCCTCCCCTTTCGCCTATATATTGTCTCCGATATAGAAACTCTAAGTACCCGATCAAAATTCCACAAAAAAGTCTGTAGCCAACATCATCTCCATCCCTAGATCGGGAGGGATCTGAAGCTCTTCCTAGCACCCTGCCAGAGGGGAGAATCCACCCTGGAGGCCTTCTTTATCACCATGCAAGCCTCTGGTGTGATGCGTGAGTAGTTCATCCCTGAACTACAGGTCCATGTAGTAGCTAGATGGTTGGTTCTTCTCCTTTGTGCTACCATATTTAGATCTCGTGAGCTCCGTTCATGATCAAGATCATCTATTTGTAATCCTACATGTTGTGTTTGCGGGGATCCGATGGATAATGATATGCTATTTCAGATTGGTTATTGATTCTATCATGTCTTTGTTATTTGTGATCTTGCATGCCTCTGTTGTTAGTAGCTATCTTGGCCGAGTAGATTCTAGCAACTCCAAGGGGGAGTATTTATGCTCGATAGTGGGTTCATGCTTGTAGTAATCTGGGGAAGTGACAGAAATCTCTAAGGTACTAGATGTGCTATTACCACTAGGGAGAAAACAGCAATCCTTTGTTCATAGAATAATCGTATTGTTTACTTTACACGCAATGCTTAATGCAATTATCTGTTGATTGCAACTTAATACTAGAGGGGGTTCAGATGATAACCTAAAGGTGGATTGTTAGTCATAGATGTAGTTAGATTATGGTCTATGTGTAATATTGTAATGCCCAATCAAATCTCATAGGAGTCAAGATGATTAGTATATGCATGTATGCTTTCTCGATGTTTGTCAATTGCCCCGCTGTAATTTGTTCACCCAACATGTCATCTATCTTAAGGAGAACCACCACTATTGAACTATGAACCCCGGTCCTTTCTTTTACCATCAATCTACAACTATTTACTATTTTCTATTTACTTTCTACAAGCTATTACTTTCTTCCACACAATACGTTTAATCCTTTGTTTTCAGCAAAACCGGTGAGATTGACAACCTCACTGTAAGTTGGGGGCAAAATTCTGTGGTTGTGTTGTACATGATTCTAAGTTGGAAACAACACCTTGGAGGTGTTTCCTTGCTCCTACTGGTTCGATAACCTTGGTTTCATAACTTAGGGAAACTTACTGCTGTTCTCATCATACCTTCCTCTTGGGGTTCCCCAACGAGCTTGATATCAACCACGAGTCAGCACTCCTCTCCTCTTGCACCACCTCCTCGTGAAGGTTCTCTTCCCCCTCTAGGAATTCCCCATGGCTTCGGATTAGCGAAGTACATATTCCCGGTGGCTTTTTCTGGAAGGATTTGCTGCTTCCGCTGCTTTGTGATGGCTCAGTGTTGATGTAGAGCTTGTTGGGAACCCCAAGAGGAAGGTATGATGAGCACAACAGCAAGTTTCCCTCAGTTATGAAACCAAGGTTTAATCGAACCAGTAGGAGCAAGGAAACACCCCAAAGGTGTTGCTAGCTGAGCCTTGGCAGGGCGCACTACCGGTGCTAGTAGCAATGTGGAGACCTGCACAACACAACCACAGAACTTTGTCCCCAACTTGTGATGAGGTTGTCAATCTCACCAGTTTTGCTGAAAACAAAGGATTAAACGTATCAAATGGAAGGAAGTAAAAGTTTGTAGAAAGTAAACACAAAGCAGTAAACAGTTTGTAGATTGTATGTAAAAGAAAGGACCGAGATCCATAGTTCACTAGAGGTGGCTCTCCTTAAGATAGATAACATGCTGGGTGAACAAATTACAGCGGGGCAATTAACAAACATCGAGAAAGCAATACATGCATATACTAATCATCTTAACTCCTTTGTAACTTGATTGGGCATTACAACATTATACATAGACCGCCATCCAACTGCATCTATGACTAATAATCCACCTTCAGGTTATCATCCGAACCCCCCTCTAGTATTAAGTTGCAAGCAACAGATTATTGCTTTACGAATTGCGTGTAATGTAAGTAAAAAATACGATGTTCTATGAACAAAGGATTGGTGTTTTCTCCTTAGTAGCAACAACACATCTAGTATCTTAGAGATTTCTGTCACTTCCCCAGATTACTAGAGGCATGAACCCACTATCGAGCATAAATACTAACTCTTGGAGTTGCTAGCATCTACTTGGCCAAGATAACTACTAACAACGGAAAGCATGCAAGATCACAAATAACAAAGACATGATAGAATCAATAATCAATCTAAAATAGCATCTCAATATCCATCGGATCCCCGCAAACACAACATGCAGAATTACAAATAGATGATCTTGATCATGAGTGGAGCTCATAAGATCTAGACATGAAAGCACAAAGGAGGAGAACCAGCCATCTAGCTACTAAATGGACCCGTAGTCCAAAGATGAACTACTCATGCATCACACCGAAGGCTTGCATGATGATGAAGAAGGCCTCCAGGGTGAATTCCCCTCTCCGGCAGGGTGCCGGGAAGAGCTTTAGATCCCTCCCGATCTAGGGATGGAGACGATGGCGGCTACAGACTCTTTCGTGGATTTTTGATCGGGTACTTCATCACGAACTTGAGATCGGCAAGTGAACGATTACATCATCCACGAAATCAGATTTTGTTAACAAAGCTTTTTGGTCTTCGAGGGTAAGATCTCTGTGGATGTATATCCATCCGTTGATTCTATCTAGGTAGATAGATCTTGGTGCTTAGTTGTTCACATCGTATGATTTTTTTTTGTTTTCTATGCAGTGAACCCAACAAAGGCGGAATGTGATCCTCTAGGGTATCATTCCTAACCACGTGCCCATGGAGAAGGCGCGGTGGTGGTTTGAACATGGAGAGCCATGCGAGCAACAGGATGTCAACCTCCCAGGCGACTGCCACCTCAACCAGATCAGGGCACCAGTGTTGTCCGTTCCACCGGAAGGGCCACTATTGAACACTGAGATCGAACATCACCGATGCAAAACTACGACTGTACCTGCGGAACAAGCACACGTACCATCACCGCACGTCATTCCATGTGGCATTACTATAATGGGAGCACTAGGCGATGCGACGATCATCATTCATGGGCGAGTTCTAACCGGATGTTGAGTACGACCTGATGCCAGTGATGGACGACAATGATGTGCACGACATGGAATGGGAGCCCTCGTCGTCACGTGGTGGCAACGACATTCCTGGCGAGGAGACCTGTGATGATAACGGGGACTACGAGGGACATCGAGCTTACATGGCAGTCGTCAAGCAGCAGCAGGAGGTCGGTATCATGCTGCCGGACCTTGACCCAGAGGATGCTTTCCGCCTCGCCTTGGAGGCTTCCCAACTCGAGGAGGAGGCACATTGGGACGAGTTGTCCACGACGCTGCACAATTTGACGATGTCGGCGGAACAACAACAACCAGTTTCACCGCCGTAGCATCATCCACCATCGATACCGCTGCATCAGCCGCAACATGCGCCTGTGTGGCTTGCTTGGCATGGGCAGCATGCGTGGGGGCAGGAGCAAGTGGCATTCCCCGCGCCGCAGCAACATATGCTGGTGCAGTGCCCCCCGGCGTCGTGATCGTCGCCTCCATTCATCGACCTCCCTCGGGAGGAGAACGAGTAGACAAAGCCGGCGTGTACCCTTGCCGAAGCTAGGGTTTAAGTTTTTAGTGTATTTTTTTAATGTTTTTCCCTTTGTAAATTAAGATTGTTTTGATGACATACTACAAATTTTTTTAGGATCAACGTGCTGGGAGTCCCCGCTGACCCAAACGGACACAACCGATTTTACTGTTTACGGCAGATCCAAATGGATCCAAACGGACGCATTGGAGATGCCCTTACATCCTCAAACAAAACGCATCATTGAGTGAAGCTGCGAAATCGAATTACATGAATCAGTTTCAAAGAAAAGATTTATCTCACAATTCACGTGTGACAAGCTGAAGGTGTCTATAGATGACATAAACTGGTGCTAACAAAGAGAAACATGGACAATGATCGGAGAGTATATATGCTTGAGAGGTTTATTCGTATGGTGTTACTTGGTCCTGTGCTTTTCCTGGATGACAGAACCGGCAGTAAAACGCAATATAACAAGTTCTTTAAATGATTTGTAAACTGAAACCGGCGGTAAAACGCAATATGACAAGTTCTTTTTTTAGGGACATATAACAAGTTCTTTTAAATGGTTTCCAGACTGTTTCAAACGAACATTTGGAAATATAATCGGAAGGCGGAACACACAAAATAAAAATAATGCATCTGGTGCCTTTTGCGGCAATAAGAATCTGACCAAGCAAAGCTTGACTCTGGTCCATGGACTAAATAACTAGCCCACGTAGCAAGAAATGCCCAACTAATGTCACAAGCATCGGAGATCGTCGGCCTGTACTAGATTAACAAGGCCGACAAAGGCTTTGGACAGCTATGTTACGTGAAAGCTCGTTAGATTCGTGGAATGCTATATGCCGCCCACTGCGCGGGCTGCTAGTGCCGCAGAGAGTGCACCCTATGTTCGGCCGGCCCAGTATGCATCAAGTTCTTTCTACTATTTTTTTTCTTTTTATCCGTTTCTGTTTCTTTTTATTTTCTTTTTTTATTACGTTTTTAAAAAGTTTATATAAAAATATTTTTTTTCTGAAAAAGTTTGCTTTCTCTGAAATTTGGTTCATGGTTTTTAAAATTGGTTTATGATTCTTCAAATTGGATCATGATTTCTTAAATTGGTTCATGTTTTTCAATTTTCTTTTCATGTTTTTCAATTTTTTGGTTCACGTTTTTTGAATTTGCTTCATTGTTTTTCGAAATTGGTCCATGATTTACGAAAATGGTTCATGATTTTCCAAAATTTGTTCATGATTTTTAAAATAATTGCTCCATAATTTTGAAAAATTGTTTATAGTATTAAAAAATCTTCACGAATATTTTTAAAATATCAACAGTTATTAAACCATTATTATAGAGAATTTTCAGAGTTTAAATAAAATCTACAAAAGAGAAACAGAACAAGAAAAAAATGGAATCTCCAACTGAGGCAGACAGTTACTGCGCTCCATCAGTCGGTGCGTGCGCATGGTGCCGCTTTGAGCGTCTTATAGCAACGCCCATCCCTATCCGAGGCCACCTGAAGCTGGCAAACTGATGGGCCAGGCCCACTTGCAAGTCCACCCATGCTTCACACGCCTAGCTGGGATTTCTTTTCTTTTTTCCTTCTGTTTTTTCTTTTTCTTTTACAATTCACTAGAAAGGCTGTGATATAAAATGTTTACATTTTATATTATCCATTTTCGAAAATGTTCAAATTTGAAAGTTGTCCAAATCTTGGTTTTGTTCAAACTTGAAATTTGTTCAGGTTTGAAATTGTTCAAATTTAAAATTGTTCAAATTTGCAAATCATTCAAATTAATAATTGTTCAAATTTCGTAAATGTTCACATTTAAAAAAGAACAGAAAGAAATGAAAATGAAAAGAAAAGTAAAAATGGGCTAGAAAACTGAAGAGAGGAAAACCTAGAAAACCGGCCAGGAAAACACCAAGCGAATGAGGACTATTCATTTAAAAAATAGAAAGAATCTATGGAAACCGGTCCTCAACACTTAAAAAAACCGGTAGCAAAGCCTTCCTAGGCCGGACAACTTACACTTGGTAGTGACAGGAGGTGCTCGCGTTGCACCAGGCGTCATATAGGGTTTATGTGTACCTCCTTGCCGCGCGAGAATTTTACTTTTTACTTTTTAAATTGTTTTCCTATTTTTCTATCTCATTATTCTTGATTTTTTTTTCATATTTTTATTACTCTTTTCGATCCAATTAATGTACGTAAATTTGTCTAGATTTAGATGAATCTAAGCAATAAAATATGTCTAGATACATCCTAACCTAGACAAATCTAAATGCATTAATTTGGATCGAAGTTAGTATCTTTTTTTTCTTGGTATTTTTGGTTCATGTCTTGTCCTTCCTATATTTCTTTATATTTTAGTCTGGTTTATACCGTTTTATGATTTTTTAACATTCTTGGTCTGGTTTATATATGGGTTCAACTAGTATTAAAGTTTTGTTCCATATATTCTAAAATCATGTTCTGATATTAGTTCAAATTGTTTCTCATTTGTTTAAACAAATGATCTAAATTTTGGTCTGACACTGATAATCCAGGCGGTCTAAATTTTGTTCCTTCAGTAATCGTGATTTGTTCCTCGTGTTGTTAAATTTGTTTCGCATGATTCATTTTTTGTTCATTTTGCATACATGTTTCGCTCCACGAGTTTCATTTTTTGTTCCACTTTGTTTCATAATCATGTTCGACCAACGTCATGATTCATTACATTTATGCCAAAATTTTATCCACTTAGCCTTTTATTACTTTTGCACTCACAATTTTTTCCATGGCCCCTTTATTTTTGTTCCCCAATTTCTACTTTTTTTTCTTTTTTTTTCATTCATTTTGATGGGTTAGTTGTGACTTGTTCCACTTAGCCTTTTTTTGCCTTTGCTACATATTTTGTTCCACATATAGTTGTTATTTGTTCCATGAATATAAGGTTTGTTCCTTCTGTCTATCATTACATTCCCCTACTAGTCATGATTTTGTTTCTCATTTGTCTAACGTTGTTCATTTAGGATGAACTATTTTTTTTCTTGTAATTGCAACTTGTTGGACATGCTAAAAAATATGATTTTATTTTTTATGTTTTTGTTTCTTTAGAATAGTTCCATGTGCGCTACATTTTATTTTTACCTAGTTTTAAATTTGTGTTCTATTTATAAGTTGGGGTTTTCCTACTCGGTCACTCGCCTTTTTTGTTGGGTATAATCTTGTGTTCTGATTATAGTCATGATCTGTTTGGTAGGTATTTTTTTTTCTACATAGCCTAGTTCTTTTGTACGTGTTTTTAAGGCTATTTTTTTCAAGCCGTCTAAGATTTGTTTCTGCATTGATGTGAATTTTCTTCCTACAACTCTAATTTTTTCTCTGGTAATTTTTTCGATTTGGTCTATATATTTATTTCTCATTCAAAGATCTATTTTTTGCCGTGAGGCTTGTATTTTTTTCATCCAACACTAAGAGTTTTGTTCCATCTCGTTCAAAGATTTATTTCTGCTAGAGGTCAATTTTTCTCCATCTGCGCTAATTTCTTTTTATCTAGTTGTCTATCCTTTTCTTGCAACATGAAAGGTTTGTTCAGTGATAGACCACCCAGGAAAGGCTCTTTTATCGCCTCCCTTGCGACTCGGGGGCGACAAACCCTAGTTTGGCGGCAGATCCTGTAATGTAAATATGCCCTAGAGGCAATAATAAATAGATTATCATTTATATTTCTGTTTAAAAGTTAAGTTTATTGTTCTATGCTTCAATTGTATTAGTTCTAGATAATGTGTATTTGGATAAAAATCCTAATACATGTGTGAAATTATAAACGACATTTATATATTCCTAGTGACATGGGTATACCCTACAGGTACTCGAGCTTGGTATATACGGTCCAAATACATACAGGCCCACGGTGTCACCAAGGCCCGGATGGAGGGACTCGAGTAACCTACGGACTCTCGATTGCTTGAAGAACAAGAAGAAGCTAAAGATAGAAAGATTAAAGGGAAAAAACGTAACTTGTAACCGACTCGACCTGCTACCCGAGACCTAGCATATCTATATAAAGGCTAGGAGGGAGCGGCGAGAAGGACACACGCAACCCTAGTTTCCACAACCTTCGCCAGATTACATCTGCGCACCATTGTAACTTTTGACACCCTCAATAATTCCACGAGCAGACAAGCAGGAGTAGGGACCTCTACGAGGCCTGAACCTGGGTAAATCCTTTGTCCCCTGTGTGCTTGTTTGCTAGCCGATAGATGTCTTCAGCGCTCCCTCCTTCTCCAAAACCCAATTCCATAACAATGGGCATTGACGAGTTAAACCCTCGTCAATTGGCGCCGTCTGTGGAAACTGGGAGTGCTGATGTTGCGGCTTCTTCGGCCCCATCAACTGCGATCTACAACTCCGCAACAGCGGAGATTCGTCAGCTTTTTGGCACCTTCGACTTCATCGTCCATACGCCGGCCACCTGCCTGGCCTTCGAGTCCGTGGGCGACGGAATCAGCCTGGCGATTGGGAGCTTCCGCTTCCAAGTTGGTCAGATGGGCACGCTTCGCATGCCTGATAAGCCGAAAACACCGGCGATTGCCCCGGCATCATGGTTCCCTCCATCGATCGACACCCTCAGCGAGCTCAACGTTCCGGTGGCAGTCGAGAACACGGTCAACGACAGCAGTCGCGACTCCGATCTAAGCAATCTGGCCACTGAAGATGGAACCTACGGTTTCGGATCTGAAAGTTGTGGAAGCAACAGCTTCCCTAATCACTTCATATGCGCCGTCATCAACGCAGGCGACACCTCCGCCAATCGCGGCAATGGTGGTAACACCGGCAACGGCACCGATCCACCCAATCACGGCAAGGGTGGTAACACTGGCAACGGCACCGATCCACCCAACGCCGGCAACAGTGGCAACCGCGGTAACGGTGGCAACGGAGGAGCAGTCGAACCTCCCAACATGATCAATGAGCAAACCGGCGGACGCGTCGTGATCAGGCTCAACGAGCAAGAGTGGGATCGCTGCCGCGAAGCCCTACGGGGTGCACCTGTACCCTTCGGGTCCCCACAGGAACTGCTGATGGGCTACCACTGGCTCCTAAAAGAGGAATTCAAGCGCCAAAAACAAGCAATCGTGCAACTTGAGGCGCGTAAAAAGGCAGCAGACGAATCGAGCCTTCGTCGTGCTAGGCTCTCCTCCTACGAAGGATCCTCCTCAAGAGGCAACGAGTACCTCGCAAGAAGAGGCAGTCGCGGATGGATCACCTCACCGAACAAGAGCGCATAGAAGCCGTGAAAGTCCTCGACTTCGGCTCTATGACAGTTGACACGAGAGGCAACGTGGTTCCCAGGACGTCACAGGCTACGGTGACAGCAGCCACCATGTACCTCCTCAATAACCAGCCGCCAGCTAGAGATCCCCGAACCGCCATGCACCGATCTACGATCGCGGGTTTGGGGTTAATCGAGGCCGCCCTCGACAAGGAGCTAGTACCAGACCCAAAAAAGGGTAAAGTGCTAGCAAAGTGCTACTCCTCGCCCTCATCCAGCGATGACAGCCACGACCTGTCTCGATGACGTCGCTCACGGCGACACGACCGTGACTACGATGCGCGCGACGACCTCACACAACGCAAGATCGACAAGTCAAGGGCACGACGTGCTCGGTCTACTAACTCGGAAGAGGAAGATGGGGAGCTCTGCGGCGCCAGATGCTTCAGCAGATCCAACAGGCAAAAGCGAATGCCTAAAGGGTTTAAACTCCCATCGGAGAACCCGAAATTTGATGGTCTGTAGGACCCTAAGATCTGGCTGGAGGACCACATCTCCTCCGTCAGGCTACATGGAGGCAGTCGAAGTACTGCCATGCAATGCCTGCAGCTACAGCTGCAGGGCGCCGCCCGGGCATGGCTCAATAACCTCCCACGCGGATCCATTCGCAGTTGGGATGAGCTGGTCTACAGCTTCGTGCGCAACTTTAAGGGCACGTACAAATGGTCCGCCTCAATCGAAGAACTGAGATGCTGCCAGCAAATATCCGGCGAATCGCTGCGTTCCTACATCCAAAGGTGGTCCATCATCAAGAACTCCGCGGAAAACATCTCAGAAGACCGCGCGATTGACGCATTCAACGGTGGTGTCCGCCGCATGGAACTCAGGGAGGATCTAGGCCGCTCAAAGCCCCAGACCATCGACCACCTAATGGAGATCGCGAATTGGTGGGCCGATGGAGAAGATTCGGTGAAGAATCGTGCTCACTCCGACGAGGAGGCAGAACTCGAACGCAGACGCGGCCGCCGGGGCAAGCGTCGCATGCGTATCTACGATGATCGCGATGATGTCAACATGGTCGCAGCCGGCTACGCCGATAGACGCGATGATAACCGCAACAGCGGATACCGCAGTGGATGATACCGTGACTCCGGGAAAACCACGCAAGTGTGGCAACGCCACACTCGCGATGAGGCACCCGCGACCTCCATCGAGGACAAACTGTCCGGGCCATGCACGGTACACTTCTACATCGACAAGCATGATGGCAAGAGAAAGTCCAGCCACCTCCTCAAGGACTGCCGCGAGTTCCTCAAGCTACACGAGGGACTGGTTCGGATGAACCGCAATGCAGTCGAAAGAGGCTATGGAGCCGCTCCAGGCGCCGTGGCAGTACCCCACTACGCCTACCTGCAGATGAAAATGCCAGGTCCCAACGACATCATAACGATCAACGGGAACTTTGAGCGATCTGACGCTTGCGACAGGGAATTCAACAGAATATCCCAGTCCTTTGGCATGCAGGAGGAACTCGCAAGACTGAAAGAGATGACAAACAACAATCTGCCTCCCTTGAGTAGGCCAAACTCACCTGATCTCTCCTTTGACTCATCCGTGCACACAAAGAAGGTGCAGGTCCATCCATCGGATCCCGCCAAGACGGCCCTCATTGCCAACAACTTGAGTCCCGCATAGGAACTCGCGCTCGTCGAATTCCTCCGTGAGCACTGGGAAATTTTTGCCTGGTGTCCTGCGAACATGCCAGGAGTTCCTAGGGAATTCGCCGAGCACGCACTCAACATCAACCCCGACGCAAGGCCAGTCAAGCAAACAATCAGGCGACTGTCCGAGCCACGAGCGCAGGTAGTCGGAATGGAGATCAACAGACTCCTCGAGGCCAAGTTCATACGCGAGATCAAGGAAAGCACTTGGCTCGCCAATACAGTGCTGGTACCAAAAAAGGACACGGACATCCTACGGATGTGCGTGGACTTCACTTCTTTAAACAAGCACTGCCCAAAAGATCACTTCCCGCTACCACTGATCGACCAGATCATCGACTCCACCGCGGGATGCGAGCGCCTCTGCTTCCTCGACGCCTACTCAGGCTATAATCAAATTCGAATGAAGGAGGAAGATCAGGAGAAAACAGCGTTTACAATGCCCTTTGGTGTGTTCTGCTACAACACAATGCCCTTCGGGCTAAAAAACGCGGGAGCCACCTACCAGCGATGCATGCAGGCTTGCCTCAAGGAATAACTAGGTCGCAACATCCAAGTCTATGTCGATGACATAGTAATCAAGACCAAGGAGGAAGCCTCTCTAATCGACGATTTGCGCGAAACCTTCGCCAACCTCGATCGCTACCGGATCAAGCTCAATCCGGACAAATGCGCCTTCGGCGTACCATCTGGGCAGCTACTCGGATATCTCATCTCCGCAAGGGGGATCGAGGCGAACCCGAAGAAGATAAAAGCCATACTGGCCATGGAGAACCTGAAGAAACTAATAGGCGTCCAGCAACTGGCCGGACGAATCGTGGCCCTCAGTCGATTTATCAGTCGGATGGGTGAAAAGGCACTGCCCTTCTACTAGCTCCTCCGCAAAGCCGAAAAATTCGAGTGGACCAATGAAGCACAAGAAGCATTCAAAGATCTCAAGCGCCTGCTATCCACCTCGCCAGTACTGGTGACTCCACGAGAAAGGGAACCACTGTGTCTGTACATATCTGCCACCAACCAGGTGGTCAGCACAGTGCTCGTCGTCGAGCGAGCTGAGGAAAACAAAGTCCACGACGTACAACGCCCGGTATACTACCTCAGCGAGGTCCTCACGCCAACGAAACAGCAGTACCCGCACTACCAGAAGCTGGCGTACGGCGTCTTTATGACCGCCCGGCGACTGCGCCACTACTTCCAGGAACACCCAATCGTGGTAGTCAATGACGCCCCGTTGGGGTATATCCTCAATAACCCCGACACCACGGGGCGAGTTGCGCTTTGGGGAATAGAGCTATCTCCACGAGACATCACATACGAAAAACGCGACGCCATCAAGTCGCAAGTGCTCCCTGACTTTCTCGTGCACTGGATGGAGAACCAGCTCCCGGACAAGCCAGATATGTCCTACCTCTGGACAATGCACTTCGATGGGTCCAAACGGAAAGACGGAGCAAGCGCATGTGTCATATTGACATCACCTCAAGGGGACAAGCTGAAATATATCCTGCGAATGCAGTTCACAGCCTCAAACAACGAGGCTGAATACGAGGCCCTGTTGCATGGGATGGGGATGGTAAAAGCCTGTGGCACCAAAAGTCTCATCATATATCGCGACTCCAAGTTGGTCGTCAACCAAACAATGCACGAGCGCGATGCACGGAATGACAACATGATCGCGTACCGCGACCTCTACGATACACTCAAAGGAGACTTCGATGGTTGCGAGTTGCGACACATAGGTCGCGAAAGCAACGAGGAGGCGGACACACTCGCCAACATAGGCTCTACCTGCGCCCCCATACCACCTGGGGTATTTCTCGAGCGCATATGCAAACGCTCCATCAAGCCAAAGGCCGCAGAGAAGAAAATAAGCGCAGCCACGGACTCGGGGGCTACGCCACCCAATGAGCCAATGGCACTCGATGACTTGGAGCTGGACACAGGACTCGAGGGACCAATGAGCGTCATGATGATCGAGCAATCTTGGACGCAGCCGTACATTACGTACCTCCTCAGCAAAAGACTACCGGACGGCCCGGCAGATGCACGGCACATCGCGCGGCGCTCCAAGGCATTCATTGTTATCAACGGCGAACTATATAAACGCAACATCAAAGGAGTGCTACAACGATGCGTCTCCATGGCCGATGGAAGAACAGTTCTCCTTGATATCCATGAAGGACCTGCGGGCACCACGCCGGCAGTCGCGCCCTCGTTGCCAAAGCTCTACGAGCTGGATTTTACTGGCCCACGGCCATGCGCGACGCCAAGGACATAGTCCAAAAATGCAATACTTGCCAGCGATTCGCGGACAAGCCACACGCACCAGGCGCAGAGCTACGACCTATCCCATTGGTCTGGCCCTTCGCACAATGGGGGCTCGATATGGTTGGCAAGCTGCCAAGATCCTCGCGTGGAGGCTACGTCTACCTCTTGGTTGCAGTCGACAGATTCACAAAGTGGATCGAGGCCATGCCAATGACCAACCAATCAGGGCACAGCGCAGTCAAGTTCTTCGAGTCCATCGTCTACCGCTTCGGCGTGCCGCACAACATCATTACCGACAACGGGACGAACTTCACATCCAAGGAGTTCTAAGAATTCTGCGAGAACCTGGGGATCAACATCAGCTACGCCTCAGTAGCGCATCCACAGACCAACGGTCAGGTGGAAAAAGCAATCGGGCTCGTCTACAGCGGCTTCAAGAAGCGACTCCTGCGACCACTCGAACAAGCGGCGGGTTGCTGGCCAGATGAGCTGCAATCCGTACTCTGGAGTCTACGTACAACTCCAAATAGTGCCACAGGCTACATGCCATTCTTTATGGTGCACGGAGCAGAAGTAGTACTACCCGCCGAGGTACGGTACAAGGCACCGCGCGTGGTCGCCTACAGCGAACAAGAGTCATCCCTTGCACTCGAAGACTCCGTCGACCTCCTCGACGAAGCAAGGGAAATCGCCGCAGAAAGATCTACGATCTACCAGCAGAACCTGCGCAACTACCATAGTAGAAGGCTTCGCCCCAGATCCTTCGTCGAAAGTGACCTGGTCCTGCGACTGAAGCAGCAGGGACATCTCAAGCTCGAGTCCCCCTGAGAAGGACCGTACGTGATTACAGAAGTAATCCCAGGTGGTGCCTATCGCCTTCAAGACTTAGAGACAGGAGTCGCATACTCCAACCATTGGAACGTCACACAACTGCGACGCTTCTACCCTTAGTCGTTCTCTTTACTTTTACATTGCAAATAAGGCTACTCAGCCACACATTGTACCTCGCATTGTTCTCCGATTAAATAAAAGCTAAGTGCCCCAAAACTCTGCGTTTCTCCTTTACTCTGCCAATTTTACACTCGGGGGCTGCGCCACCCTACTTGCATCTGTTCTTCGAACCAAAACGCGATATCCTGAGTAGCTGGCACATCAATCGAACCCCTTAACACAAACTCAACCCAGCTGCAATGCACCTGACAGGTTGACAAGGGACTGAGATAAAGGATGGCTAGGCTAACGAAAAAGACTCACATAAAGTGCAACGCACCTCGAGCTCACAAAGCTCCTTATACACATTTCGACAACAAATTATCTACAACATCTGTACGAACTTTACAACACAAGTACACTTATGTGCAGGATACAACTTTGGATACTCTTGCAACAGATGAATGTTGGTTTGCTCCTCGAAGAAGTCGACAATCTCCTCTGATGGACGGTCCACCGCCTGATAGTGCGGCACCATATTCCAAGCAGATCCTGCTGGTGGCGCTGGCGGCCCAGAAGCAATGGCGGCGACATCCACGTCAGACCTGTGCAATCGCACAATTGAAAGGGCAGCCTTGGCACCAGCCACCAACTGCTGCCTCACGCACTCGCGAACCGCGGACATATCTTGAAATTTGGCAAGGAGAGCCAGCAGGCTTGAAGGAGCGTCATCCAGCGGAAACATTGCCCGATAAATGTTCTTCAAGCAAGACTGCGACTTCTTCAGTAAGAGCAGCACTCGTGATGCGCGATCCTGTAGGGTCGCCAACGCAGTCGCACGGTCATGATCTACCTAGAAGTATCCGCTCTCCTGAAGTTTCTCCTGGGTGAGATCATGAAGGCAAATGGCAATTCTATCCTTCTCCTCCTGCGGACGGCGCGCGCTAACAACTACACGAAGCAGCATCAAATAGCATGAGTACAACGTACTGTTGCGAGTAACTACAAAGGAAAAGATGAGAATAAGCAAACTAACACTTAAACTGGTTGCCCAGCTGCGTCACCTCGCCAAGAAGATACTGCTCGCGGGCGGCGGCTTTTTCAGCCTTCGACTTCCACATGTCCGCGCTACCGCGGATCACGGGCAACTCACGCTCTAGCTGCTTAACGCGATCACGAAGTCGCGAAAGCAAGGACAACTCCTCTACCCTGGAGCGCGGTGGTGCCACTGTATCCTCAAGAGATGGCGAGTCCTGGGTTCCCCCAACAGGACCACTTGATGTACCCTACCAGAAAGTCAAGACAGAGGCAAATAAGGCGACCAACTTAACACAAAGGCAAAAGTAACAGATGCATTCAAGACCAGCATAAAGTATTCACAAACACACTCGCCAGAAGGCATGTTCTTAGACCAAAAGGACAATTCATCAACTATTACAAAAAACTAACTACAGAGCAGCTGGCTTCTTCGACTTCGACGGCTTCGGGGGCTTCATCAAGTCCGTGGCAGTATCAGACGCCACTGACTTTCCGCCGGCCCCTGAGGCCGAAGCTTTCGCCGCCTTCTTAGCACGTTGGAGCTCCTCCGAATACTTGGCAACACTATTTATCAAGGAATGGCCATATTTGGCACAGGCAGTCGCAAAGGGAGCGAAGACTACCTGCTGACCATCCGCGCCAACATGCATCGCCTTCGACACCGCAGAGGGATCCATCTCGACTCCGTGGGCTTGCACCATGGCAAGTGACATGGTCGCGCCAGCCGCGCGGAGGGAGTTCTTGTAGGTGGCAGGCACACCCCCGGCGAGTGATTCCACCAGCTCGTCCACGTTATCGACCAGCTCCGCCTTCGGCATCAACTCCTCCTGGAGGCGACTAAGGGTGACCTTGGCCTTGGACAATGTATTTTGGACAGCGGCGCTATGGTCCTCGACTGCAGACACCGCACCTGCCAGAGCGTCATCGCGACGAAGGGCCTGCGGGTCAAAGCTCAAATCGCCAGCATCTGCATAGAAAACCCACACATGGATGAAATCTCTAACGCCACCGGCAAAACTCCAGATGCAGAGAAGGACAACAATAAAATATCTACTAGCAAAGGTACCTGAGAGGGCCTTGGTGACTGAGAACAGTTGCTCTTCGAACAACTTTTCCCTAGCCGCAAAGGAGGCACGCAGATCTTCTTCGCGCTTCTGTGCATCATCACGGGCCGCGATTTCCTTGTCGCGCCCCTTCACAGCCGCGGCTAATGTCTTTTCCAAGGTGGCGACGTTGCGCAGTAAAGCGTTATGCTCAGCTACATGGCAACCAAAAGTTGACTATCAGTCGACTGTACCAAAAAAAAGGAGGAGACGAAAAAGAATAAGTGTAGAACACTCACTTTCGACCACGCGGTGACGCGTTTCCAGCATTGCATGCTGGTGACCCATCGCCATCACCTGCTCCGCCACTTGCGCGGCTGCCTTTACAAGGAGCTGTCGCACAAACAAGGAATCAGAGAGGGCAACAGAGAACGTCGACTGCGATACTAAAAAGAAGGAAAGATATATTTACATGGTCCTCTAGCGACTTCGAAGAAGTTTGCTGAACGGTCATTCGAGCAACCATTCGATTCTGCCCTACGTGAGGAGAGCTCGAAGAATTGTGCCCGGAGTGGGCCACCGCCGGAGGGGAAGGAGCGCGCTCGACCTCTACCTTGGCCCTTGAAGTCACGACTCCCGATTCCTTCAAAAACTCAACGTCGCCAGAAGATGACGACGCCTCTTGACTACAAGACCAAATCCACATTGAGAAATGGCAAACTCCAGGGCAAAGTCAACAAGAAGAAAACAGAAAAGAATGAATGACCTAGCAAACTTACCAGTCAAACTTGTCAAGATCAAACGTGGCCGCCGCTGACTCCGACAAAGACTCCTTGGGCAATCGCATCTTCTCGCAAGACGGTGCCACAACCCTCACAGGAACGGCTGGAATTGGCGACTCCGCGCCAACAGCCGTGCCTCCTAGAGTCGAAGGAGTCGACGCGTCGGAGTCCTTGCTACGCGAACGCTTGCAAGTATCCGGGCTCTCGGACTCGGGGGCTTCCTCTTCCACATTAGAAGGGACAGTCGACTCAGACTTGTCCTCTTCCAAAGCTTCGCGAGGAATAATCCCCTCAGGGAGAGGAGGCATACAAGGCGACACCGCCCAATCCTGCATACAAACAGTGAAGATCAGCAAACAGAACAAGTAAGCAAATAGAAAAACAATCGTGAAAATAAGCTACTGCGTAACACAACTATACCTTAGGAGGAGGATTCGAAGCATCAAAAGGAGGAACAACTGGTTCACTTGGAAGCACATCCTTGACATTGCACTTCGTGACCAGTCGAATCCTCTTATCCACCTCACTCGCGGACATGCCATCGGCAGACACGCGAGTGGCATCATCAGCGCCACTCCATTGAAACATGGGATGGACTCTAGCTTGGAGAGGCTAGACGCGACGGTGCAGCCAAGTTCTGATAAGAGCGCAGCCTCCCTCTTCTGCGCCTATGCAACTTTCGAGGTCGCAGACGCGCTGATACAGCACGTCCGTCTCCGTGAGTTCGCCAGGCATAACTATGTTCTTCCAAGAACGCATCTTCTTGCAGGGAGTCGCCGGATCGAAGGGCGTGAGTCCAAAGTGCTCATCTTTGGCCTTCTGATCGCGGACATAGAACCATTTGTCCCTCCATCCCTGGACGGACTTGGTAAGCTTGATGTCGAAGTAGGTGGTAGATGGGTCGACGTGGATTCTGCCACCACCTACGTCATAAACTAAAGAGCCAGATGCGGACTGACACTTCAATTTAAACAAGCGCTTGAAAATACCAAAGTGTGGCTCAATTCCGAGCCAGCACTCGCAAAGGGTGATGTAGCAGGTGATGTGGAGAATCGAATTTGGGGACAGCTGATGGAGCTGGAGCCGGTAGAAGCAAAGAAGACCCCTAAGAAAGGGGTGGAGAGGCAAGGAGAGACCGCGAATGACGAATGTGAGAAACACCACTCGAAAATCAGCGGGAGGAGCAGGAATGGTCTCACCGCCGGGGACGCGCGCATCGGCGACTGCCGCAGAAATAACTCCATCCTGGCGAAGAAGACGGAGATCCAACGCCTTGATGATGGAGGGGCGCCATGCACCATTTGTCACGCGGGTGCCCGCGACCTTTTTCTTCCCGTCGGCGGCGGCGCTGGTGCCCGCAGTAGCGGAGCCACCCTTCTTCTTCGTCGCGGCAACGGTGGCCGCGGAATCAGCGGCAGCGCCTCCTTTCTTCTTTCCCATTGCACGGCGGTGATGAGAGCACAGAAAGTAGCTTGGAAACGAACGGAGGTGGTCCAACACTGTGGTGGAGACGAGCGCAGGAAAGTAGAAGAACAGCAGCAATGTCAATGGCAGCGAGGATGAAAGAGCGCAGATGGAAAATTACCACCGCAGCGCCGCTACTTAACCCCTGGGAGATGCAATCCAACGGCTGACAAAAACCCTATTGGACGCGTGGCACGCATCGCGTTGGACACGTGGAGAAGAGGAAGCGCGAACCATCCCCCCACTTCTACCATTACGCGCGGAAATCAAGGAGGCGCAGTTAAAAATAAGATTACACAGGCCCAGTCAAATCAAAGTCAAAAAGTGGGACACACCGCTCGTCACGTCCTGTCAAACTCGCTCACGCGGGCAACTGAGGTCATACAAGTGTCAGCACTAACGTCATCAAAGCTACGCAGCGGAAAACTTTGACTACTTTAGTCCTTGCTGGAGTCTTCGACTCCACCAAGCACTCGGGGGCTACTCCCATAGGGAGCGCTGGCCGCGCACCCGATGATTTTTTCTTTCCTTGTTGCAGGAACATGGACAATCACAAAGCAAACCCAACCACTCGAAACACAGTTCGACTATGGACATGGGTTACTCCCATAGGGAGCGCCGGAAACAAATTCGACTGAAAACAAGCAAGCAAAAGATGACAGCAGTCGCAAAAGTTCTTTAGTCCCTGCCTGAGTCTTCGACTCAACCAGGCACTCGGGGGCTACTCCCATAGGGAGCGCTGGTCGTGCATCCTATGATTATTTGCACAAAAACTGTGTGTTGATAACATCCGCACTCGCAGCCCTTGGTGACACCGCCTCACAATTTTTCCCTACAAAGAGATTACGTCTCCTGGGACGCCCGAATCGTCTCCGCGATGATAAAATTCGGATGCTGCGTTTATGGCATGAAGGTAAGACCTGAATAAGGCTTGGCAACGCATTTAACTGCGCACTACCAGAAATATATCCGTGCCTATAGGCACGATGAACATGCCTTGACGGACGTGTTGAGTGCTCACACCCATATAACTGGAATTCGACTCCTGTAAGACCTCCGTGGCCTGAGTCGAATTACACCAGCACTTTTCCGGATTCGAGTCCAGGGACTTGAATTTGAGTAGATTGCGTTGTTTCACCCTAAGGTGGTTAACTAATACCGATACTTCGGTTATATCAGGCACGTATATCAACAATCCCCATGATACAAATAAAAGCAATCGAAATGTACTCATTTAGGCACTCGAAGGCTTCAAAAAGTCCCCAGTCGAATCTGCGATTCCACTAGACACCCGGGGGCTACTGACATGGGTATACCCTACAGGTACTCGAGCTTGGTATATACGGTCCAAATACATACAGGCCCACGGTGTCACCAAGGCCCGGATGGAGGGACTCGAGTAACCTACGGACTCTCGATTGCTTGAAGAACAAGAAGAAGCTAAAGATAGAAAGATTAAAGGGAAAAACCCTAACTTGTAACCGACTCGACCTGCTACCTGAGACCTAGCCTATCTATATAAAGGCTAGGAGGAGGCGGCGAGAAGGACACATGCAACCCTAGTTTCCACAACCTTCGCCAGATTACATCTACGCACCATTGTAACTTTCGACTTCCTCAATAATTCCACGAGCAGACAAGCAGGAGTAGGGACCTCTACGAGGCCTAAACATGGGTAAATCCTTTGTCCCATGTGTGCTTGTTTGCTAGCCGATAGATGTCTCTAGCGCTCCCTGCTTCTCCAAAACCTAAGTCCATAACAATGGGCATTGAGGAGTTAAACCCTCGTCACCTAGTATTGCCTCTAAGACTAGTTTATATGTTATCAATAGTCTTGGTTTCCCAACTACTAGGCAAAGACAAAGTGTTGCAAGTTTTGCCGGTAACATATGAGATCAGACTTGTTGAGAGATCAACATCAATGGATAGATCCAACATGATATACTGTGAAACACGTCATCAATATTTTTATCGGTAGTTTTTCTCATAAAGGTACTACTGCTACTATTAGATAGTTATACCATAAGACACATATGGAGTTGGATACAATATTGATGTGACAGAGCCCTCCAAACGTTACTCCGTGACTAAGTAATCATAACGTCGATCTTCGTCCTTATCGGATAATATACCAATGTTATGTATGGTGTAGTTATGGGAATTTCTACTCCTAACGATGGAGTGATACACTCTGAGTCCACTCATGTATATGATGTTCATTATCATTTGGCCGAACAAGTGATCAAAGTGTTGATCATAGGAATAGTGGATGGTTGGTGTGGTATGGAATTTTGTAGGTACCAGTTGCTAGCCAAGTGAAACACGGGACCATTCCATTTGACAGTAGCTTTGAAGTGAGATTTGACATCATGGACCTATTGTGTAAACGTAGGTTTTTTATCCCCAACTCGCCTTGTGTCTTGGGCATAGTCACCGCATCCCAGGCCACGAGATAGTATTCTCCATTTACCTCTTCATCATTCTTCCAGACAAAGGCTCGCCTCAAATTATCCACATCATCAATGCTAGCATGATCCCACTCAATGCAGGCCATAAAGTAATTTGGGATATCAGATAGTATAGAGTTTACCATCGGCACCCTCCCTCCAATATTCATCATTCTGGGCATCCACCCTGATAGGCGTTTGCTAATTCTATCAATGACCGGTTGCAGCAACTGGTCTGAGATCTTGTCTATTGACAGAGGCAGCCCTAGGTAGGAGCATGGCATTTGTGTCACTAGAAATCCCAATACGTCAGCAATTTCAATAGCTTATGTCGGCGGCAAGTTTATCAGGACAAAAGTACTCTTTTCGTAGTTTATCTTTAGCCCAGTAAAAATAGCAAAGGTGTCTAAAGGTACCTTTGCAATCTCAACTTGCTAACATGAATCGTGGAGGTTGAAACATCTTTGTATAGGTTTAGGTGCAAATGGTGTAACAATTGGCGTGCCAGAGAAACTTTAAGAGTTTTGTTTTCTATTTAGTTTAATGTAATACCTGGATTTATGACTGACGATGCTTTGGTACATGACGCTTCGGTATGACTGAATCCACTATCCCTTGAAATAAGGATTACAAAATCATAAAGTGGGAACAGTCCAGGAGCTGTTTGATTTTGTGTATTTTTTATATAAAAGGCTTATAGACCCGGCGTTATAAATAAAGCCCCAGGGGGACCGAGAGTAACAAAAACCATCACAGCGACTGGCTAAGCCAGGATACACATCAGCCATAGCTGTTACAAGTTAAGAGGATCAAGAAACTAAATGTAAGAAGAGCTTCTACAACAACCCAACATCATGACAACAACTACAGTGTCAAGCCCACAACTCCGACACGAGGGGTAAGAGAGAACACAACTCCAGGAGAGGCCACACGCTGGAGTCCACTACTCCATTGCCCTTCTTAGCTCCACCGTCTTGAGCTTGATCACGTTAATGAGGTGCGAGACTGCTTTCTTCTCTATCGGCCTGCTGAGGGGCGTCCAAAGCTGCATGTACATGACACGTTTAAAAAGACCATCAGCAGGAGAAGAGATGAACTTTCCCTCTATAAGGGCTTTATTCCTAATTTTCCACAAAGCCCAAGACATAGCAGCAAAAGTAAACCATAACCTATGCCTAGAAAGGCCAGCGATTCCTTGAAGCAAGGAAAAGAAGTGCGTAAGCGAGCTCGGTGCCCAACTGCACCCAAGTACCTCACGAAAACAAGCCCAGAAAAAGATAGCCAAACTGTAGTTAAAGAAAATGTGATTCTGATCCTCAGTCTGATGGAACAAAGGACAGAGCCCGTCACCCGGGCAGTGACATTTTTGGACCTGATCCCCACTAGGCAGGCGCCCCCTCACGAATTGCCATAGGAAATGTTTGATCTTCAGAGGGTTCCTCAGCTTCTAGACCTCCCTAAACGAAAGACCCCGGCACCATCATGCAACGCTTTATATAAGGAGCCTGTCAAAAACAGCCCCGATGTCTCCAAGGTCTAGGACATGCGATCATCCTCCTGCGATAGGTTAATGCTCAACAGGTCAGCCCGAAGGCCAGACCATTCACAGATCTCAGCGGGGCCAAAAGTACGCCGAAACCTAGGTCTTCCCAGCTTTGAGTTCAAAACGGAACCAACAAGAACATCAGGGTTGTCGCATATGTCGAACATGGTAGGTACTTGACAACAAGGCTTTCTGGGTGGATCCATCTATCTAGCCAAAATGCAGTATTTAAGCCATTGCTAACCAGGTGGCGACTGTCAACTCTGAGCAACATCCTAGCTTTCAGGATAGCTTTCCAGAGCTAGGAACCCCGCGTCAAGCGAATCGCAGTCAGAGAACAACCCTGCAAGTACTTCTTCTTCATGATCTATAGCCACATGTCCCTGGCCATTAAACACCTTCCAAGCCCATTTAGCAATCGGGCACTTATTCATAACCTTAGTGCTGGTGAAACCCAAGCCAACATTCTCCTTAGGAGCACACATTGCAGCCCATTTAACCATGTGTTATTTCTACTTGGTCTTATCTTTGGCCCAGTAGAAGCGTGACCGAACCTTGTCGAAGGAGGCATGGATACCATCCTGAAGGAGGTAGAAGCTCATGTAATTAGAATGGTAGGCTAGAAAGGTGTGACTGAATAAGGATGCCCCTTCCACCAGTAGAGTGAGACGCTTTCCACGGTGATAACCCACAAGTATAGGGGATCCTATGTAGCCTTTTCAATAAGTAAGTGTTGAAACCAACGAGGAGCTAAAGTTAGGATAAATGTTCTTTCAAGTTCTATCAACCACTGATACAACTCTATGCACACTAAACGTTTGCATTATCTAGAAATAAAACTAGTGCAACAATACGAGTAATAGAATAGCTTTGCACGATAATAAATAACAAGAAAGTAAAGCTAGTTGCTGTAGCAATAAAATACACTAAACTATTAGAACCATGAGTGTGGAATAGTGGTGGTAATTGTGGTGGCTTTGTCCAAGTTTAAATAGCGAATAGATCGGGTTCATTGTTTGATGCAGTTTTCTATGTGGGAGAGGCTAAATATACATGCGCTTCACTACTTGGAATTACATGTACTATATGATTGGATTGTTAGCAAACATCCATAAGTACTAATAAATGCATTAAGATTTCCCCAACCATAGCCTTAAGTTTAATTGTCCTCTTACTCTCATACGTGCAACATTCCGGTTTGCGTCCTCAGGTATCTGTCACTCCGGCAGAAATCCCCCCTTCCTTTTACACATACTACAAACCCTATGATGTTTAATCCATGCGCGCACAAATATAATGGACACCAAAGGACTGTACCATATCAACATACAACTCTAATGAACCAAATACGTTCAACCATTCAATCTAAGAACAAAGGAACTACGCAAACATGACATAGATCATAGGATTATAACTTATAGCATCAAATACCATGTTTACATAGGACGGTACAGAGGTGTGTGGGAGGATGAACCACTGCATACTAGGAGGATTAGGTGATGGAGATGACGGTGAAGATGGTGAAGAGGGCGGCGGCGGTGGCGGCGGCGCGGGGGACTCCTTCCCTGCCGCCGGTATCGCCCCTTCCTTCATGGCTTCTTGGGAGCCCTCCCCCATGGAGATGGGATCCATGGGGAAGGCAAAAACATGGCTTTGGTGGCTGCAAATTCGTGGGTGGAGGTGTCCTGGGCGAATTAGGTTTCCTCCCTTTATATAGCTTCTCGGATTCCCATCACCCCATCTTAGGCTGCAGTAAATCAGGCCTAGAAGGGCCATCCGAACTTGGAATCAGCTAAATTTTATGTCCAGAATGTTTGTCGAGAAATTTTCAACAACTTTGTAGTTGAAGAGTTTTCCATTTGACACCGTCTTCAACCCGAAACGTGACCATCTTCAAAAAGAGTTCCGAGACAGATTTCTGGAAAAATCCTAATTTCACTCCAACAAGGTTTCCACTTGTATTCTTGGTAATTCCTACACATCAAATTGTAAAACAAAAACATTGTGCACTTTTGCAACTATTAGTAGGTTAGTCCAAATAAATCATAAACTTTATACAAAAAGGAGTGTCAAAAGCATATTATTAGCATAAAACCATCAAAAATTATAGATACGTTATGGACGTATCAACATCCCCAAGGTTAGTTCCTGCTCGTCCTCGAGTAGGTAAACGATCAAAACAATATAATTTTTGAGGTGACATGCATACAACACAATCTTGATCATCATTATTGTAAAAGCATTGATAGCTGGGATTAAGATACTCTAAACATGAATCATGAAAGATAGAGTTCTAACAATAAGACATAGCAACTATGTTGTAATATAAAAAGACACAAACAGAAGATTCATGAATAACGATGCTTTGCAAGACGTTTGTTTGGTTCACATAAAGAAAGCATAATGAGAATGGTATTCAGCTTGTCCCTCATAGAGTAGCAAAACATAAATGCATATGACACCTTCAAAGTTCATAAGAGTGACTAGATACAAATAGTTTAGGAACAAGGAATATCAAACTTATGCATCAATCAACAAGTATTGGGACAATGCACATAGAACTAAGAATGACAACTATACTCTCTTAATTGGTGCATAAAGATAGAAGGTGGAGACTCAATATAGAAATGGAAGAAAGGCCTTCATAGAAGGAAGCAGGGATTCAAGTCTCATAAAGAGCTTCCAAAAATTATGGTACTTATTAGCTTTCAGCTCTCATTGCCCCTATCATAAGCATCTTGAAGTGATTAAGGTTAAAGTGAACAAACTATGGAGTATATTCTTGACAAATTATAAGTTGGCAATCTCATGTCCCTTGAATACGAGGGTCGCTCCTCATGCTAGTCAAATTTAGTTACCGGTAAGTTCTTGTCATAGTAAGTACATGTGTATCATAGAGAACCTCCAACGGGGTACCCCTTGCCCGACGATACGGAAAAATCCCCATATCAAAATGACAAGGCAAGCAGACAACGAGCATCTCAGCAATCTTCTTATTTACCATGGGAAAATGGTGCTTTTTTCTCTGTTTCCTCTTTTCTCGTCTCTTTTTTCTTTTTTTTCTCAATCTCAATCTTTTTTTATAAGAAGAATGCTTCATATATTTCTCATTATGGTTACGCTGCAGGTTTCCACCATGATTAGGCATGGATTAGACCGGCGGCCCAGGCGTTTCTCTAACACACATACATAACTCCATGGACTTACAAGCTTCCCTTTCATTTCACACCGATGACATCCATAGACAAAAGAGCATGATATGAACTAGGTACAATGTACAAGTGCAATGTTGAAAGCATTCCCCATGACAGCATGGTTCTGCTAATCCCCAACATATAAGTGCAAGCATATATAACATAGATGACACAATGGTTCAAGTTTATTAGGGGCAAGAAAAGTAAAGTGTGCCATCAAGTTCGTGAGAGCTTTAATCACTAGTTTTATCATAACAAGTTTAATTCGAAAGGTACATAAAAGCATGAATATACTTGGAATAGAAAATGCTAGTAGGTAGGTATGGTGAACTCTTTGGGATAACTTGGTTTTATTTGGAGTTGGATGCATGAGTGGAACTCATACTTGGTTATGGAGGCTAGCAAAAGACTGGGAGCGACCAACTAAAAGAGCAATAATGGCCATAATCATGCAAAGCGACAAAACATCATTAATTAAAGCATAAAGTGATATTACAAGTCGAAAACTAAAGGATCATAAAGGCTATGGTGACTTGGGATAGTCATAACATGGTATGAGCATGTGCCAAGTCAACCCAAATAAAGCATCAAAGGAGAATACCACAATACTGTACTTTAATATGCTAAAACAACGCATGATTCTTTCAAGACACATTAAGCAATCTCAATTGTTTATAACATGTCATGCTACAGAAAAAATCACTAAGCATAAAGCCAAAACAATATCAAGCATGACATGACAAAGCATAGGCCACCGTAAAAAAGAGCTCCTTTTACCACTTAAGCATGAACTTTTCCTACTCTTTTCCAATCCAAACCACACTTATTTGAAAACTAATGTATGAAAGAGGGGGTCCAACCAATTTATTCAAGCAAACTAAGCAAACCAAGCAAACGAAAACCAAAAACGAAAATGAAGACGCTCCAAGAACAACACAACTGTGCATGAAACAATAAAAATGAAGTGTTTGGAATAACCTGAGATTTTTATTGATGAAGAAGGGGATGCCTTGGGCATCCCCAAGCTTTGACGCTTGTACTTCTTGGATATTTCTTGGGGTGACACAGGGTGGCATCCCCAAGCTTGAGCTTTAGTCCATTCTTCATCTCATTACATTATTCTTTCCTTAACACCTGGATTTTTTTTTATACAAAACTTCACATAATCTTCATTAGCAACATTAGTGTACTCAAGATAATAAGTCTTTGGGTTCAGTTTCAACACCATAAAACTTCCATTAAAACACAAGCTACTGTAGAACTTCTTTTAAAAAGCTCAATTCCCCAAAGAGAACCCAAAAAGAAATCAACAAGAAGCAAATGCAAATAATGGCAGAAATCTGTCAAAACAGACCAGCAGATAGAAACCAATTTTTTCTAATACCTTCTGTTGCTCAAATCGAAAAGTGTTGAACTAACGAAAGTTGGATAACAACCTGGGGCAGAAGCACAAAAAATTACAGCTCAAACCGACATACAGAGATTTTACACGATTTTTTTACACCGAAGCACAAAAAATCTGTTTCGGGACAACAACTTTCCCAAGCATTACTTCTCTCTCATTAGAGGTTACTCTTAGCATAAAAAGCAAATAA
Source organism: Avena sativa (assembly GCA_916181665.1). Classification (NCBI taxonomy): domain Eukaryota; kingdom Viridiplantae; phylum Streptophyta; class Magnoliopsida; order Poales; family Poaceae; genus Avena; species Avena sativa. The sequence continues at coordinate 696,528,404 of OV702289.1, forward strand.
AAAGGATAAAGAGAGGTTATTACTGAAGCAATAACTTCCAAGACTCATCTAAAACTTTTGGGTTATCTCCCAATAAGTACTTTCTTTAACGCCTTTAAGTTAGGCATTCTCCCAATAGTGCTTTTCTTTAACGCCTTTTAATAGGCATAGGAGCAAGATTCAAGTATTTTCAAATGAATAAGCATTAAGATCAATACCAGAAATATCTTTATTTTCCAAGGCTTCATGCATTCCTACAAGTTTGTAACTAAAAAGTTTCCATGGGAAGATTTGTTTTGGTTTCATAGGAATGAACACAAGTGTTCAAGGTCGACCCCCACTTAACCATTACTCATCTTTTCAATCACTTTCCTTTTTGAAAACATTTTTAGGTAACAAGTACAACTAAGTTTTTTTTGTAATTCGCATTCCCTATCCATACTAAGATAGAGAACAACTTAAAACTGAAAATAAAAACTACTTAGAGATAAAGCAAACAAGTGCACACAAGGATATTTATCCACACGCTAATGCTCCCCGGCAACGGCGCCAGAAAAGATCTTGATAACCCACAACTATAGGGGATCGTGTGTAACCTTTTCGACAAGTAAGAGTGTCGAATCCAACGAGGAGCTAAAGGTAGGATAAATGTTCTCTCAAGTTCTATCAACCACTGATACAACTCTACGCACACTAAACGTGTGCATTATCTAGGAAATAAAACTAGAGCAACAATACGAGTAATAGAGATAGCTTTGCATGATAATAAATAACAAAAGTAAAGCTAGTTGCTGCAGCAATAAAATACACTAAACTATCAGAACCGTGAGTATGGAATAGTGGTGGTAATTATGATGGCTTTGTTCAAGTTTAAATAGCGAATAGATCGGGTTCATTGTCTTCGATGCAGTTTTTTATGTGAGAGAGGCTAAATATACATGCGCTTCACTACTTGGAATTACATGTACTATATGATTGGATTGTTAGCAAACATCCGTAAGTACTAATCAATACATTAAGGTTTCCCCAATATAGCCTTAATATTAATGGTTCTCTTACTCCCATACGTGCAACGTTCCGGTTCGCGTCCTCAGGTTTCTGTCACTCCGACAGAACTCCTCCCTTCCTTTTACACATACTATAAACCCTATGATGTTTAATCCATGTGCGCACAAATATAATGGACACCAAAGGACTGTACCATATCAACATACAACTCTAATGAACCAAAGAAATTCAACCATTCAATCTAAGAACAAAGAAACTACGCAAACATGACATAGATCGTAGGATTATAATTTATAGCATCAAATACCATGTTTACATAGGACGGTACAGAGGTGTGTGGGAGGATGAACCACTGCATACTAGGAGGATTAGGTGATGGAGATGACGGTGGAGATGGTGAAGAGGGCGGCGGCGGCACCGACGACGGCGCGGGGGACTCCTTCCCTACCGCTGGTATCTCCCCCTTCCTTCATGGCTTCTTGGGAGCCCTCCCCCATGGAGATGAGATCCATGGGGGAGGCAAAAACGTGGCTTTGGTGGCTGCAAATTTGTGGGTGGAGGTGCCTTGGGCGAATTAGGTTTCCTCCCTTTATATAGCTTCTCGGATTCCCGTCACCCCATCTTGGGCTGCAGTAAATCAGGTCTAGAAGGACCGTCCGGACTCGGAATCAGCTAAATTTTATGTCCAGAATGTTTGTCGAGAAATTTTAACAACTTTGTAGTTGAAGAGTTTTCCGTTTGACGCCGTCCTCGACCCGAAACGTGACCATCTTCAAAAAGAGTTCTGAGACAGATTTCTGGAAAAATCCCAATTTGACTCCAACAAGGTTTCCACTTGTATTCTTGGTAATTCCGACACATCAAAGTGTAAAACAAGAACATTATGCACTTTTGCAACTATTAGTAGGTTAGTCCAAATAAATCATAAACTTTATACAAAAAGGAGTGTCAAAAGCATATTATTAGCATAAAACCATAAAAAATTATAGATACGTTATGGACGTATCACACGGCTCCACCTTTTTAGCCACACTGGCTTTGAGAGGGGAAAAGCCTTCCATGGAGAGCTTGGCGCCATCTATCGGCATCCCAAGATAGGTCATAGGGAGAGTTCCCAGCTTACAATTCAGCATGAAGGCAATTCTCAGCTGATCTTCCTCATCACACCCAAGCACAAACGCCTTAGACTTGGCAAAGTTCACCTTGAGGCTTGACATCGATTCAAAGAAGAAAAGAATGAACTTCAAGTTCATAATATCCCACGGGTCGTTCCTAATCAGTTGTAGGGTGTCATCGGCGTATTAGAGATGGGAGATTCCACCTTCGACCAGCTGAGAGGAGACCCCATGAATGTGTCCAGCCTCACATGCCCCATCTAGCATGGAAGCGAGGGATTCAACCACATAATTGAACAAGGTAGGGGATAAGGGATCCCCCTGCCTCACTCCACAACGTTGTGAAAGAAAGGCCCTTGCTCGCCATTTTTCTTAATAGCCGTTTGGCCACCTCTAACAAGTTGCACCACCCAGCTCACCCGTAGCGGATCAAAAACCTTCATGTGCAGGACTTCTTCTAGGAAGTCCCAACTGACCATGTCGTAGGCCTTCTCAAAGTCAATCTTGAAAATTGCCATATTCTCCTTTGTGTGTTTGGCTTCGTCGAGCACCTCATGCAAAACAACAATGCCGTCCAGAATGCTTCTCCCACTGATAAAAGTCGTCTGGTTCAAGTGAATAGATTTTTGAGCTAGCGGGACTAAATGAATGGCCAGTGTCTTAGCGACAAACTTGAAAATGACGTTAATGAGGGCAATCGGCTTGGATTGTGTGATCTGATCAGCCCCCTGCACTATGGGGATGAGCGATAGGACCCCAAAGTTTAGCCTTTTGAGAGAAATGAGGGCCCTAGCAAACGAGTGATGGCCTGCAAGTGCACAGGTTCATCAGAGAATGTTTTCACGGAAGTATTAATTCTAGTTTTTATATCGATCTCAACGAGGAGCCTAGGTAAGTGTTTTTATGCGGCGTTTATGTCGCACCCAAGGTGTCATAGTTCTTGAGTGAATTGAATGCAAAAGCTGACGTTGGAAGTGGTGAGTAAAAGATAGAGGAAACTTGCTTAGGAAATAAGTAAATTGCATAAAAGTAAAGATGCAAAAAGTGTGTAAAAGTCATGCAGATGAGAAGTTAGGCATGGAGAGAAACAGTTCATGGTGATAGTGAAAGTGCTAAATGGATGAAGTGGAATAAGTGATAGTGATATTTCTTCTTTATAAGTGAGTAGGCAAGCAACCCGTATATCGACTGGGAGTCCTCATGGCCAATTCTTCCTAGTCCTAATAATCCATATGCCTGTTACCATGGCCATGGTTAGCACATTAATTAAGGTCTTGCGACCGAATCAAGGCTTTAATCTTGATGGTTCCTTGTTGTCCTCGAGTAGTACTAGCTCTTCATTGATATCGGCCGTGTCACTCGGGGGTCGCCGAATTACTAGCATACAAGTTCATACCTATGAGATCTTTGGATCATGTTACCTAGGCCCTTAAATTAGATAACAAGCATTAGGCAAACATAGATAATCACTCTCACTATTAAATAAACACTACAATGATCGCAAATGGATGGATTTAAAGGAGGCACAATATATCTCACCAATCCCCTACATCTCCCACGCCTATGGGGATTTACTCAAACATGAGAAGAAGACAAATCAAGGGCATAATTGTATTACAAATAAAAATCATCTCAAAGTTATTGTAGCAAACCACAATAGCGATTAAAGATCAAATCAAATACAAACCAAAGGTAGATCAAAGTACTGAATCCTAATCTTACAAGTGCCAATCTCTCTCTCTCTAAGTAATGATGGAATGATGGTGGAGTATGTGGTTTAGAGGTTGGAGATCATCGAGGAACGAGGGGAAGTTCTTCTCCTCTTCTAGATCTGATCTACCCCCTCTGGATGGCTTGCGGTGGTTGTATCTTCTATTTTGTTGATCTTTTCGGCTCTCTCCCTTCATGAAAGTTGCTTGTATTGATATAAGGGAGTCGTCGGCGTGTAGTACGAGCGGGGGGTACGGGCGCGTCCTGACCGTACCGTTGGTTGTTAAGTGCTCTGAACGCGTCCAATGATAGGGGCTCCAATTGGGGATTTGCTCCTTTGGGTGTAATTAGCCCATAAATGCTATTAGATCTTTAATAAATGTTCATTACCTAAAAAGTATCACAAGAAACCAAGGATTCGCTAATTGAGATGTTAACAATAGTGGAAATGGGTAATCCTCAGTGAAATCCGGCAATAAACAAGAGGAAAATCAATAGTTAAAAGTGATAAAATTTGAAGCTATCAACATCCCCAAGCTTAGCAGTTACTCGCCCTCGAGTAACAAAGCTATAATGAATAGGAATTTCTATTTTCCTGCCCCTAGTTCGTTAGTTGTACTCAGTTTTCCCCAGTCGCTTAACTTTTCCTCACTTTTGCCCCTCTCCTTCTTGAAAACTCATCTAAGAGCTTGAACGGTAGCTGCCGTTAGGTTGACCGTTGGCTGACGTGTGGGGCCGCGTGATCTTGGACCACATGGGGTCGTTTGGTCAGGAACACGTTATGTTGACGTGTGAGGCCGTGCCGTGTGGGGCCGGTTTGTTGGGAATGCATTATGGAGACGTGGTGTGGGACCATATGGGGCGCGTTTGGTGGTTACGTACGCCCGGTCGCCTGAATTGGAAGTTTTATTTTTTGTTATTTTATGATTGGCCTTTTTAAGAGCGTCTTTTCCTCTCTCTCTCGCTAACAATTGTGTTTTGTGCCCAAAAACATAGCGAATCTAGAGCAACTTCTCTCTTTATTCATTATTCCTTTTGGCCCTTGTTTTCCCCCAATCTGGTAGCAAATCTAGAGCAGCAAATCTAACCAGCAACATAAATAAATTCAGTAAACATAGCAGACGCAGATAAAGCAACTAATATAAGATATATAGTATGGTACTTAATGAGGTTCGACAATTATTCTGCTCAGCAGCAGCAGCAGACAAGTTCAACACAAACAAGACAAAAGAAGCTGTTTTACAACAGCAACAACACAAGATCAGTGGCCCCTCATGACCTCTGCTAGGAAGGCCTCTGCCTCCTCCCTCTAGCGCCTCCTCCACTTCTTGCTGCCTAGTCCCTTGACCTTGGGCGTCTTGGGCTTGATCGGGGCCATGCGACCCTCCTCGATGGCCACCCTCTAGAGGGTGCGGAGGTGAAGACTGAGTACCTGGTGCTTGGCTATGAAGCCATGAACGTTCACAGACTCGCCACAGGTCCTCACGTGTAACATCCTGATTTTTACAGGTCGGTTTTTTTCTTTTAACAAAAACAAACCATGGGATGTTGCAACACGATCAAATAAAAAATAAATATTTTTTTTGGAGTTGTTAAAAACTAATTCCAATATATTTTGAAATTCATTTTGAATGAATAGATTAATTTCTCTTAGTATTTCGATCCGCTTCTAAATTGCCTATTTGTTTCGTATTTGGTTCTTTATAAAAACCACATTGGATTTGACTCTTGGTGCAAACACATGCACGTGCATGTATGGCTCAAGAGCATGTCGTGGTTTTGCTATGTCATTTTTTTTCTCTACATACTTGTACTCTCTCGTCTCTTCTTTTCTTCTTTTCTACCGATGCACACAACTCAGCAAGCTCGACCGAGCTAGCACTGAAGAGCCTCCAAGCTGAACCATGCAGCCAACTGACGAGTGCTTGCTCGACTCCTACACACGTAATGTCAGCACAACATGTAGCTAGCCCAAGCGACGCGTTGCATCTTTCGTATCCCGGTAGTCCAGCACGCCAACACCCAGGCGAGCGAAACGCCACACTACTTCTTCGTCTCCTCGCACACACCAACAGCAGGACAGAAGCCAGCCCGAAACGCCAGCATCATAACTCATGCACTAGTAACTGATGTCATGCCATTACACGTTCTCTTTTAAGCCCCCGATACAACTCCTACGGGACTGCTCTTGCCACTTCGCACAGCCGCACAGGCTTTAGACATCTATCACAGTTCATCTTGGAGAGCTCGCTGGTCGCCGCACGGGACGCCGGCCACACTTTCGGCAGCTTCAGCGAGGAGAGGGCGAGAGCGGGGCGAGCTGCTGCACTGTGACCGAGAGGAGGAGCCAGGCAGATTCTTTGGACTAAAAGGAGAAGCCGCCGATCACCGACGACGTACTTCATCGTCGTTCCAACTCGGTTCACCGCCTTCCTCGGACCATCGTGTCACACTCCGTGAGCACCGGCATAAATCCTTGCACACACACGTTAATCTAGATGCGACCTACCTCCTAGATGTGGTTTCTAGCCGTAGTTTTCTAGATGACCGCAGTGCCAGTGAACCGGATGCCGTCCGGTGGCATGAGCAGGTTATACCACCAAGCACACGTACGACGAGTCTGATCCCAACTTGGAAAACATCCCAAATATCTCTAGGAAGTTGTAGATACAGTATCTTTTGATTTTTATCAGTCTATTGTTTGAAAAAAGTTTGTATCAGTACGTTACTACCTAGCTATGCATATATGTTCATGTCTGTGTAGTGAACATGCCAGAGTACTGCTGCTAATTATTTTCACATGTTTATTAGGCCTAGTCTGAACTATGTACATCACTTTGAACCGACTTGTCATCTGCTATTTTTGTTTATGCCTACTGTACGTTGCTTGCTGCTCATCATGCTTGTCTAGCTGTAGTTTTTTTTCTCCTGTTGTACTGATACCGGTGCTAGTATTAATCGTCTGATTTCCAGCTGCTCATCATGCTTGGTTAGTACCAGTTGATCATCATATTTAGTACTATTTGCTGAATGTGTTTTTTTGCTTGTTACTCATCATTTTGAATATTAGATTAGAGGTTATTCTTTTGTTAGCATAACACTATTATTCGTTGCACTGAATGCCTTGTTGTATGTTGCTTTACTTGGTTCATAACCATGGAGGTGTAGATGTGATTGGTATTACATGTGTAAAATATTTTAATTCTAGATTATTTATTCATGCTTGTGTATGACTAGTCAATATAGACACTATTTGTGCATTACATGTCAAGCCTAGGTTATTCATATATAAATTTTGCTACATGTGATTTTCTAAAATATTTTATTAGACAGAAAAAACGATTGCCATGTTGTATATATTAGTAACCAAAACTCCGTGCATGTAACCCCAATCTGTTTTCTCTTACGCTATATATGTCAAACCACCGACACACACTTTCTATTTGGATTTTATTTGTGTTTGTTGGAATTTGTATTTATGTGTGTTTTATCGTTATGGCGAGTAGGAAGTGACGAATTCGAGCAGAATCAAGATTACGAGGAAGAACACTTTCACGACAACGAAGGCATGCCCCTTTCATAATTATCCCATGTTTTACAAGTGCATGTTATTATTGTTTTACAAATATTACTGCTATTTTGGTTACCCACATACCTTGATACACCTGTCGCCATACACAACCCTGAGTAGAGATTATATATTAATCCTGTAGAGTAGAATTGCTTAGCCATGCTATATAATATTTAGGGTACTTGATCTCTCCTCTTCGGAGGAATTGGATGACCGTTGGGTCAGATATACCCTTTTGAAACTGGATGAGCTCGCTGAGCTAGCCGTTGTTGCTTCCTCTACTCTATTCTACTCTGGGTAAAACTTACCATCTAAACACTGGCGCGGGCGACAGCTGGAACAAAGGAAAGAGCGATTGGCTGCCCTTCACTAATTTAAGGGGGCAATCCATCGTCCATGCCGCATGAGGGCCTAATAAGTCTTGGATTTGAAGATTGTGACCATACGTACAACCACATGCTATAATGGGCACTGGCTTAATCAAGTAAGTTAGTCAGCCTTAGGTGTCGATGTCGCCGTACCACTGATGAGGTGTCTGCCTGCGGGGGAGCCTTCGGCACAGATGGGGGGACCAGTTTGGGGACGTACTCTCAGTTCCGTGCGCCATACCCGGTGGGCATGTCACATCTTTGGGATATCTAGCTAAAAGACCTTGTCACAATCCCTCTGCCAGTACACCAATTGGTGTGTATTAAACCAGCGACGGCTGGTGGGCATCAGAACGGGATTGTGTCGTGTGGGAAAAGTGTACAACCTCTACAGAGTTTAAACTATTCGAATAGCCGTGTCCACGGTCATGGACGACACATAAATCTTTCTTGACATACGGGAACCTGTCTTGCTACTTCCCTCTTTGCCACTATCCTTATCCTGGAATCTATGAACTGTGTGAGTTGTCGTGGACAATCACACTATTGAGAAATACCACACTGATGATAAACATGTTTTCGTCTAAAATTGCTTTTATCAAAACTACTATCAATTGCAAATAAAATTGGCTTTTATGCAAAAGAACCCTATGACCTCCACATAAAGCCACATGTAGATATATCAGATTTTGCATAAGGGGTATGTTGAGTACGTCATGTACTCATGGCTATACTTTTGTTGAATTCAGAATACTATGAAGGGGAGGACTACGACTACTATGATGACGCTGATGAGTGAGGCCTCGGGGACTACATCGATTGCCTGTGGCTGAGATGGAGTCGCTACGCGTTTTATATTTCCGCTGTGCTTTCTGGATGTAATAAATGTCAATAGACATTTTCCTATGTTGTTATCCTGACTTTGTAATAAATTACTTGTGTACGTCTGCAATGATATACATTTCGCTGTGTCGTCAACACTGATCTTGGGATTGACGAATAAACACAGGGGGGTCTGGAAGTTAAGTTCCGGTCCTCACATCACGTCCTCGGCATGCTTCACGAGGGAGTTGAAGTTGGCGGCGTAGAGCCTCCTGGTAGTGCAAAAGAGGCACCTGTAGACGTTGCCGGCGAAGAAGTTGTCGTTCTCGCCGGACTTTAGCCTTCTCAGCACACGACGAGTCTTGGTGTCCCTGGACTTGTCTTCACTGCTATCCTCCTATTGGAAAACACAGTAGAGTGCCATAAGGACATGAATTAACCGATTGAGATCACCTGATTATTCCCTAAATCTCAAACCAAATCGAATACTGATCCCAACTATGAATAGGGGGATTCAAATACGAACAAGGGGATTCATCGAAATACGAACAAGGGGATTTATTGAAATATGAGATCTAACACAAGAGGATTAGCTACTGTAAAAATACGAACAACCAAACCCTAATAGCGTTTGATCTAGCATCCAATGATGGGAATGGGGGAAGAACAAGGAAAGGGGAGAAAACCCTGGTCTGACTATGGGTCGGCGATGCTGGTGTCGTAGGGGTTCTTCGGCCTTATGTAATCAACCTCCTCGTAGGGGTCCCAACCGAGCGGGATTTGCCCGAGACTGGCGGGGGCCTCCTCGCCGATGGCTACGGCGGAAGCGGGTTTGGGGGTCTGGACGAGGATGACAGCTGCCTTCGATGTCTCGACGGGGGCCTGTACGGGACATGGACCTCCTTTCCGACGGCCTTGGAGGTGCCGATGGCCACCGCACCGTTCTTCTCCATCTCTGATGTGGTTGGGGTTTTCTTGGGGGTTTGCAGAAGGTGATGGGACAGTGGAGACGGTTGGGTGAGAGAGTGAGTGATGAGTGAGAGTGAGGAGGCCTCTATAAAGGAGAAGGGAAGCGATGTTTTGTTGCACCACCGTGCACCACGTAACCGCGTATGCTACTGCACCGTGCACGGCCACACGTGTCCGCTACCGCCCCGTGCACCGCACACGCGTATCGTGAGTCACGTTTTTCCCTCGTGTCTAACCCTGGCGACTTAGTTGTGCTCAGTTTTGCTCTCGAGTGTAACACTAGCAGTTTGGTTATACCCAGTTTTGCTCTCGAGTACTAACACTGCCGTGTGCAATATACTCAGTTTTACCCTCTCGTTGCTGGTCAACAAATAGTCAACGAATGGGTTTTAGCTAGCTAATTGAGTCATTTTATGCACAACAAATTCAAAAAGATCAAAACATAGTGGCATCTACCCAGGGAGTCTTATTATGTGACCTGCCACCAAAAGAAATGTATATAAATCAAGTTTTAACCTAAATCACCACTTCTTAAATCACCTATTATGTATGAAGGTTCATGGCTTTCTACTCAAGCTTCTTCCCAAAACATCCCTCCCCAAAACATCGTTTGTCTGAATGAGGCAATAATTGTAAAACTGGTGTATATTTTAATTGCAAATAGTTTGATGTATGCCGATATGTATTTTATTGTATAAAAGACGCATTTTCTATTTTTTTAAATCTCTTACTATTTTCTATTTGAATCCCTTTGTCAGTTTTTCCCTTGGTTGTTAAGTTCTACTCAGTTTTTCCCTTGGTTGTTAAGTTCTACTCAGTTTCCCCTATCTTAGTCACAATCTCTCACACTTGTGCTCATCTTGGCTGCTATGCTTTGATTGGTTGAGACAATTGTCACGCGGATCGTGCCCACCAACCGTTGATCCTCTGTGATCTAGCAGACAGTATAACCCCTATATCTATCGGGAGGCACCCCTATATCCATGCAAAATAACAAGTTTGCCACCGGTACTTTAACTCCATAAGCAAATGAATTTGAATATAATTTGAAGGGAAGGTGTTTAAAGGTGTATAATTTGTGCATTACATTCCACTATATAAAAATGATAATCTCTCAAGATTTTCTTAGCACAATATTATCACGTATTAAGTGTGATTTCAAAGTGTTCAAATGTGTATAATTTTTGTATACGCAAGTTTATACATTACATTCCACTCTATGAAAATGCGGCAAAAATGATAATCTCTCAAAATTTTGCTAGCACATTATTATCTCGTTATTAAGTGTGATTTCACAGTGTTGAAAGGTTTAAAATTTTAGTACACGCAAGCTTATGTATTATATTTCACTCCATGGAAATGATAAATGACCAGGATTTTATTAGCACAACATTACCATTTCCTAAGTGCGATTTCAAAGAGTTCAAAGGTGTATAATTTTCATATATGCAAGTTTATGCATTACATTCCACTATATGAAAATGGCAATCTCTCAAGAGTTTCTTAGCACACCATTATCACGTATTAAGTGCGATTTCAAAGAGTTCAAATGTGTATAATTTTCGTATATACAAGTTTATGCATTACATTCCACTCTATGAAAATGGGGGAGAAAATGATAATCTCTCAACATTGTGTTAGCACATCATTATCACGTATTAAGTGCGATTTCAAAGTGTTCAAAGGTTTATAATTTTTGCATATGCAAGTTTGTGCATTACATTCTACTTTATGAAAATGATAATCTCTCAACATTTTCTTAGCGCAACATTATCATGTATTAAGTGTGATTTCAAAGAGTTCAAAGGTGTATAATTTTCGTATATGCAAGTTTATGCATTACATTCCACTCTATGAAAATGGGGGAGAAAATGATAATCTCTCAAGATTTTGTTAGCACATCATTATCACGTATTAAGTGCCATTGCACAGTGTTCAAAGGTTTATAATTTTCGTATACGCAAGTTTATGCATTATATTTCACTCCATGGAAACGATAAATGATTGGGATTTTATTAGCACAACATTATCATGTCCTAAGTGTGATTTCAAGGAGTTCAAAGGTGTATAATTTCCATATATGTATTACGTTTCACTTTATGAAAATGAAGCTAGACAAACGGCCACCATCACCGAAGAAGAAGAAGAAAGGGGAGGCAACAACACGGGAGCAGGCGCGGGGCTGGCTCAGGGTCCCATCTTGCAATGCCAACCTGGGTAAGCTATGAATCCGGCACTCACATGGATAAGCTGTGGGTCCGATGTTAACCTGTATAAGTGGAGAGAGGTGTCCACTACAGGAAGCGACTGAACGCGACCCCACTTGTCAGCATGTAATGGCAAGGGTCCACTACGGGACCCGACAGAACACGACCCTACTTGTCAGCACGTAACGGCGAGGGTCCACTAGGGATCCGACTAGACGTGGCCCCACTTGTCAGCATGTAACAGCAAGACTGACGAACATCGAGTTTTCGGACCGTGTGAAAGTTTCGTACAAAGAGATGGGCAAAAGGGAGGAAAAGTTAAGCGACTGGGGAAAACTGAGTACAGCTAACGGACTGAGGGTATGAATAGAAATCCCTAATGAATAATAGCAAAGAATTGAATCAAGATGAAAACTTACAAGTTCGAGGTTGTATCATATTCCATCGCCTCAAATCCTGCAACCTTGAACACAGGCATAATATATCTGAACAATTGCACTTAAGCTCAATTCCTAAATGCAAGTAACTCGCTAGCTAATAGTTCTTAAAACTCAAATGAGATTATCAAAAAATTGGCAAGGCTTTGCAAATCAATTTCTTTCAGCATTTCTCTCTTATTATGAGAGTGAAAATGTTTTGAGTGAGATCGCTTGAGTCAAAATTAAGGGAGCATATGTAGATGTAAAGATAAGGATAAACTTAAAGCTTTTTCATTAACACCCACTTCGATAATCGCGTCTATCAAATGCCTCTTCTTTTCCTTGCCTTTCAAGAACTCTAATTGTTCATTTTAGGTGGTGAGGTGATGCCAGAGATCAAAAGTATTGCAAGTTTTTGAGCTCATATCTTGATAATAAAATTTTATTCCTTTCTCAAGGATCAACGAATATTTTTTTTGTAAACGCTTACACAACCTTTTGAGAATACCAATAATTTTACACATATAGCGACACATATGCTACTCATGCCATCAACTCATAGCCGAAATTTGGGGTTATACCATAGATCGTCCTGAAGCTAGCGGAGTTGTTGGCATCCCAAAGGTGTGTATTTGAAACAAAGAACTTTATTTATTTCTTCTCTCCTCTCTTTTTACAGCAGGTCAACACATGTTTTGACATCTCCCTCTCCCACTATAAAAAGTTCGTTCTATCAAACAATTCTTTTTCAGAAGGTATCATCAAGTCAATGATCAGTATGTGGGGTTGAGTACTACTAAGATTAAGCCCTTAAGACAAAAACATGGCACCAAAGTTGTTGATAGACACTTTCTCTTATTCTTAAAATCTTGGAATTTAATACAAGGGGTAGTTTTTCAAACTGATATTAATTGTCGAAATCCTTAACCAAAGAGGTGACAAAAACCTTTGAACTCAAGTCCTAAAATATAACAAATTAAGCGTGGAGTCGAACTCAAGTGCAACCGAATGGACATAAGATGTTTATGAATAAGCTTACAGGAAGAAGGAAAATAGGAATTTGGTACCTCCTCTTGCTTCCTCGTCTTCTAGTTGAGCCAACTCTTTGCTTTCGTCTCCATAGCTCAATCACTTTAAGTGAGCATCCTGCAGAAAAAATCAATAAGAGCCGAGAGAAATTTGCACAAATAAAATTAAAACCTAGTCTAATATTTTTGGATTTTTCTTTTTATCAAATGCAAAACTGAAAGTAAACATGCATTGAAACAAAACAAATAAAAAGAAGAAAGATAAATATGAATGTAAAAAGGTGGGAGGAGTTCAACCTCCCCAAGCTTAGGCTTTTTGCCTAGCTGGAATCAAGCATCGCCACCATCGAGCGATGGCTCCTGGTATGGGAAGTTCGGGTAGCGGTTTAGAAAGTCGGTCATGAAAGATGTGAAGTCTTGGGTGAGGTTGACTATGTTGGCGTTCACATCATACAACATGTTCTCTATGTTGTAAATGTGATACACCACCTGGTCAAACTCGCCCCTCGGGACATAGTTGAATCCCGGCTGTGGTTGAGGCATACCTTGCTATTGGTGTTGGTGGAAAGGTTGTTGGTGATGGTGTTGTTGACCGTAGTCGTCCCATCCTGCACCATGCCAATCTTCTTCTCCTTGATCTTGCTGATGTTGCTAGGTGTCGTGTTTTCCCAGTTGGGGTGGCCTCCTTGTGGCGCAGTCCTTCCTGAGAGGATTAGTGCCTTCCGAAACTCCTCCTCGGTGAGGACCCAACTCTGTTTACCTAGCAATTCAAAAGCTTGGAAAAAAGGAAGCAAACTTGGTGGAGATCACCGTTAGGCTCAAAATAAAGCTGGTAAGCACGAAGGGACAGTTCGGGTCTGTAGACCCCCATGAACTTGGTGCTAGCCATATGAATGTCATCCAGGCTCTTACTGCGAGCTACAACCCTTTCCTGTGGCATGACAAATTCTTTTGCGTAGGCGATCTATGTGATCAACCTTCCACAACGAATGTCCGCCGCGGAAGCAGACCTTTGGCGGCAAAAGTGTTGGATGAGCAAAGCACCCAAGTTTACCTTGTGCTCCATCTCTGGATGCAAGGCCATATGAATTACACTTATTTCGGGACCTTCCATTGCCCCGATATCACCTTTCCCAAAAATAGAATTAACAAAGAAGGTATGGAAATAACGGATAGTAGGATTCTAGATGGTGGCGCTCTTCTTACGCAAATAATCAGTGTTCCTGTGGGCAGAAATTTGCTCCCTAGAATGCATTTTCCTCATGTGCACATTGTCATCAATGCCGAGTTCCCCCTCATAGGAGAACCCGAAACTATCACAAAATTCATAGAAGGAAAGGTCGTGGAGCTGCCCATTGAGTACAAAACTTACAATGCAATTACGCTCTTCGGCTTCAAGATCATCATGGAATGATGACAGGAAATCATACGTGGCGAGCTTGTAGGTGTCGATGGAGAGGTAGGAGAAGTTGACCATGTCGGCATGCACAGTCATCCGCTCGAAGTCCTCCAAAAGACCTTGGCGGGAGAGGAACTCATGGTTTACCCACTTGGTGGGCAAAACGTTGCGGTTGCTCACCCTCTCGTAGTCTCGGCTCATGGCGGCCCACAAGTTGTCCACCTCTGAGCGCCTCTTCTTCGAACCTGGCGTCTTGGCGGAGCCCGAGGCTCCTGCCATACCCGAGCCCTTTCCGGAGCGGAAAATCCTTCCAATGTTATGCATTGTGCTACAATTATTTTAAAGAAATATATAGGCATCAAGTTTCTATCACATGAACAAACGGTTACAGGTAGAAGTTACAAATCCTAACGTGAGAAATCAACAATAATCTCAAAATATGATGAACTCATCTAAATAGCCAATGTGATGAATTCAACCATGGATTTCAGAAAATAGAGTATGTATCAGGTGAGGAACTTACCGATGTGAAGATTCCCCAACTCAAAAACACGAAATCAATGAAGAATCAAAGGTTCTAGGAGGCTAGGGTTTGAGGTGGAGAGAGAAAGAACAAGGAAGAAAGAGGAAGAAGAAGAAGGAGGCCGCCGGCCTTTACCTGGTGACGCAGTTGGTACGAGCGGGCGATACGGGCGCAGCCTGCCCGTACTGGTGGTCATAACCAATGGATCAAAGTTAGGGTTCAAGATCAAACCTGGTCGGCCTGGTACGGGCGCATGGTACGGTCGTACCCTGGCCGTACCGCTGGTCGTTATCGGTACTGAGAACTTTGGTTGTTTTGTCGAAGTTCGGTACGGGTGCGTAGTACGGGCACGTCTGGCCGTACCACCTCTCGTTACCGGTAGTGATCTTGTTGCCTAAATTGTCGAGAGTCGGTACATGCGCGAGGTATGGGTGTAACCCGGCCGTACCACTACTCGTTATCTGATCTGAACCTTTTCTTTTCTTTATTTTTCCCCTGCTTCTCAACTTCGCTAAGGTAAATTCTCTGAATAAACTCAAGATTCGAAATAAATTTATTAGAACATACAAATAATAAAGTAGTAACATAATAAAAACTTAAACTTAATTTACTGAGAATGGGTTAACTCCCATTAAGTATTTTATTCAAGAGTTTTGACCAACCAAACTCCATATCATTGGCATTTACCTCAAGCTGCTCTTTATCTTCTATTCTTGTTGCTTGAACACGCTTAGGTGGAGGAACATATTTTCCATTGTGTTCCTGTTTCTTTGGGAAGTACCGAACAATCTGATCGTCATATATATTGAAGACAATCTTATCGCTAGAGTAATCTACATTAGCTCCATCTTTGCTAAGAAAAGGTCTTCCAATAATGATAGGAAGTTTGTCATCCTCGGGAACATCAAGAATAATAAAATCAGTGGGTATGACATGTTGATCTATTCTAGATAGAACATCTTCGATCATACCAACAGGTTGTTTAGTTTATTATTCGCCATTTGTAAAGTGATTGATGTAGGAGAGTGATGGATGCAAGTGCACAAATTGTTTGTAGCTAGTTTTGAAGTAAAGATATCGATCCCACAGGGAGAAGTAGGCGAAAGACTAAAATGCTTTTAACTAAAACTAAACGAAGTACTTAGGAAATAACTTTGAGATACAAGAAAAGTAGAATTGTTTTTGGGTTTTTGATTGAATGAAACAATTAAAGTAAAGTAAAACTTAATGCAGAAAGTAAGAATCACGTGTGTAAAAGATCTTGGAACTACAATAGGGAAAAAGGTGTTCTCAGGGAGTGGTGAATACACCGCTCGCAATTTAGACTAAGCAATCAAGATTATTATAACAAATATTCTCATGATATGTATCTATGTGGGAGGATCTCCATATATGGAAAAATAGGCAGCAACCACTGCTCACATCATCCTTCATAACCACAGCTGACAGATAAACGACATCAATCGTATTAACCCGCTATTAAGGGATTTCTCCCATGGCATGGACATGGCTTTATGAGTTCTCCTTGTTTCCCCAAGTTAGTACGTAAAGAATGACAACAGCTTTATAGTCACAGTAAGTGCTATCATCCCTCCATCTACCAACAAGTAATCCCCTTCATCGTGTCCCCATAAGAGGAAAATATTAAGGAGGTGCACAACTCCCAACATCATGATGAAGACAATTAACACATACACATAATGATGTATAACATAATAATATCTATCTCATCTCGATCATATGCTAGGGTTTCTCCATCTCCCCAAGAACTAATGATCTACTCAGACATGGAGGCAATCAACATCATGGCAATGGTAATGGAACCAATTGTAAATGAATAGTTCTTGTATAAATCCACAATGAGTACTGAAATTACAACAAGATATAGATGGGGTGAATATGGATGGTTGGAGATGATGGTGGTGCAGCTGTTGATGAAGATGAAGATCAATGCCTTGGCCTCCCAGATCCGTGTAGGGCGAAGATGGATCCCTTGGGCAAGTTCCCTCTCCATATTCCTTCCAGAGGTGAGGTTTCGGCGATTTCTGGGTGTTCTGTATGTCGTCTCCCCGATCCAGTTGCACGGGGTGAAACTATTTGAGGAGGCAGTGGAGGCGTTAACTATATGACCAAAACTATACGGCCAGAAAATTATTCCCGCTGTATAGTTGGTCGTTAAAACCTCTGAATGCCTTGATCGCTTTGGGTTTTCTTATAGTGTTACTGATATTTCCCAAATAAGCAATTTACGTTGTTTTTGACTCCTTTTCTCCCCAATACAACTGCTCCAAGAATTGTGTCCATTGTATCCATCATCTGTCTTGATCCTGGTGAAAATAGACATAAAATGTGCGTGCGAACACCGTAAAATACCAAGATCCTACAACTACAATGCAAAATAATAATATAAAACATGATGCAAATATGCACTCATCAACTTCCCCAATCTTAGACTCTTACTCGTCCCAAGCAAGTTTAGCTTAATGGATGTGATCGTCATATTCATGAAGCTGAGTCGATAAAATAAATGAGGCAGTTGCAGCATGTGTTTATCATATATGATACATAGGAACAAGTTCATGAATAATACCTTACTCAAACCATCTGAATAATATTAGAAGGCTTCCACACCTTAGTGATGAACAGTTCACAAAAGATGAATCTCAACATGATGTAAAAGTATTTGGTTCGACCGAATGAGTTAGCGAGGTAGTCCCAAGTGTTTTAGGATTAATATATTCACTTGGGATTCAAAATCTCAAAACTCTTCTTTGTCATACTACAATATAGTGGTGTATTCCTATTTGCGCTTTGCACATTCACCTTTTTCTTCTCCTTATATATATATATGCTCACACTTTTGTTTAAGTATTGTGCAAAGGAGCTAGCCATACATTCCACTTCATGTAGGAATCCAAAGTTTAACGATCTCAATTACCAAATTACAATTGTATGAAGCATCTTTATGACTTGAAGATTCTACCTCGACTTGTTCTTACTCTATTTTAATAGCACTTTTAAGTTTCCTTTGTTCAAGGTTTCTTTTTCACCTTAACTGATTAGATAATTTTTCTTTCCTTGTAAATCAAACAATGTACTTACAACATATTGACCAAATTATCTTTGTATGTTCAATTAATACCACTGGTGTGGAAGACTCTTATTGCTATCATCAAGTGCAAGTAAAATTATACTCAAGCCATTCATATATCCAATAAGACAAGCATAAACTCAATAATGCTCCATATATGATAATAAACTCGGAATTTCACAAATGGGATCGACTATTCCTTAAGGGAATTCAAATGATGCAAAAATTTATTTCTAAGCCCGAACTAATGCAAAACTAAAATAGTAATATAAAAGATAGATTACAAGGTCTTAAAGATCTTCCCAAGCTTTGAATCAATCCAGGCGGGATCAAATAACTCCTTGTTGGTACCTATTCCTCCTCCTGGGTAGGAAGAGTATTGCCTTCTTCCCCTATGTTGCAATCTTTAGCTATGCTTGCGAAGCAGATGCTGAGCTTGGCCATGTCATATTGAAGCTTCAAAATTTTCTTCTTGAGGAATCTCTTCTCATCTGTCAACTCAAAAACAGTTTTAATCAAGAAACCAACTCTACCATCGATGTCATTGACCTTTTTCTCAAGGTCTTTGCTCATCATCCCGTAGGAGTCAATCCCTTATCCAATTGTTTGAACACATGCCTTCGAAGCTTTTTCCAACTCATAGATCTTATCATGAATCTCATCTTGCCGCACCTTCTTAGGTTTAAGAGGCGACGGATCGAGAGGAGGGTTATAATAGGGTCCTATGTTGTGATGATAGGGATTAGGGAGATACTCATCCTTGCTCTTTCCCCGCTCTGCTTGCCTCATCATCTCCATCCTTTGTAGGAACATGTCCTCCCAGTTTGGGAGAGGCTTGATCTTTGGGTTGGACGATGATGATGATCCTTTAGGTTCTATTTCTTTGATCCTCTTCATGGGCTTCTCTTATTTATTACTCCAAATCTTGTTGAAATGGAAGGGCTGCATGGCTTCGTTGCACGGATGTTGTTAGAAGGTGCTTGTATAGAGATGGCGAGGATTTTTCGAGGCTGGAGGTTGTAGCTCTACGAAAACTTAATGAAAAAGGTTAGATGCGATCAGCTTTAAAAGGAGAGGTCGAAAACCCTAGCCGCCGTTCGTAACGAGCAACTATACTGGCGTGGCCCGCATAGGTCCTGCCGTATAGGTATGAACCGACTATAGATTTCCTTCTACGGTGGAACCAACTATACGACTGGAACTATACAGGCGGGAGTTTTTATTCCCGCCATATAGTTGGTCGTTAAAGCTTCAGTACTCAGAATAAAAAAATTGGAGATGGGTCGATAACTATACGGCGGCAACTATACGGGTGGAATTTTTATTCCCGCCGTATAGTTGGTCGTTAAACTATCAGTACCTAAAAAAGAATTCCGACAAAGGCATCGATATCTATACGACGACAACTATATGGGCAGAATTTTTATTCCCGCCATATAGTTGGTCGTTAAAATATCAGTACCTTTCGTGGATAGAAGGGGTGATGTCGAAACAACTATACGACCGCAACTATATGGCCAAAAATTTATTCCCGTCGTATAGTTGGTCGTTAAACCTTCTGGATCCATAAAAAATTACCTGCTTCTCCGAGAATTCTTTGTTAATCTGAAACTTAATGAAATATCAAGTTTTGACAGAAAAATGACAGCTTAAATTTTCGACCAATATTAGCATTATCAATCTTCCTTTTTCTTCGCCAGAGCTCTAAATGTTCCTCATTTAACACAAGCTTAATTAAAACTTAAAATTTTAAAAACTTACTCAAACCTTTATTTTGTATGGGTTGCGTCCCATAAAGCGCTCCTTTATGGTCAATAGCTTGACCATAGTGTTGCTCATTTTGTCTCGATTCCATTCTTCTTGCAGTTGCCATTCCTTGTATATCTTTGCTTAATCACCTCTTCTAGGGTGATCACTTGTATGGTGACTGCACATATATCATATTTTGCTCGATAATGCTTCAAGCGTTGTCCATTTACCACCCATGAAAGAGAGGGTGTTTTTCCCTGGAGCTTCACTGCTCCCGATGAATAAGCTTCTTCAACTATATAGGGGCCTTGCCACTTCGATCTAAGCTTCCCTAGAAACAACTTAAGACGATAATTATATAGCAACACCTTGTCTCCACTTTTAAAGGTCTTATTTTCTATTTTTCTATCATGCCATCTTTTCATTTTTTCTTTAAACAATCTAGCATTCTCGTAAGCCTCACTTCTAAACTCATCTAAAGCATGAATATCTAATAAACTTTTTTATCCCGCTGCTTTCATAGTTTAGGTTCTTGATCACCCAAAAAGCTTTGTGTTCCAATTCTAAAGGTAAATGGCATGCCTTACCATATACCATCTTATAAGGTCTCATACCCATTGGATTTTTAAACGCAGTACAGTATGCCCATAGAGTGTCATTTAACTTGTATGACCAGTCTTTTCTTGATTTGTCCACCATCTCCTCGAGTATGGTTTTTAATTATCTATTGGAGAGTTCCACTTGACCACTCGTTTGAGGATGATATGGTGAAGCAATGCGGTGAGTTACTCCATATTTGCTAAGGATTTTCCTGAAAGTTCCTTTCATAAAATGAGAACCACCGTCAGTGATTAAAAATCTAGGAACTCCAAACCTGGGGAATATAACATCATTGATCATCTTCACTAAGGCAGCTACATCTGCATGGCTTGTTGCAATAGCTTCAACCCATTTAGTAACATAATCAACAGCAACAAGAATATGAGTGTAACCATTTGATTCTATAAAAGTACCCATGTAATCCATTCCCCATACATCAAAGGGTTCGATTATAAGACTATAATTCATTGCCATCTCTTGTCTCCTGCCTATATTACCCCTTCTTTGGCAAGCGTCACAGTGTTCTACATACCTGTGTACGTCCTTGAGCAAGGTGGGCCAATAGAATCCGGATTGAAGTACCTTTGTTGCGGTTCGCTTGCCTAGATGATGTCCTTCATACGGGCTGTCATGACAAGCTTACAAAATTGCATTCATTTCATGGTTAGGAACACACTTCCGAATCATTCCATCAGGTCCATGACGATATAGATACGAATCATCCCAAAAATAATATTTAAGATCATTAAAGAATTTCATTATTTGATTTCTTGTCATACCAGGAGGTACAAATTTTACTGCGAGATAGTTAGCATAATCAACAAACCAAGGATCAACAATTTCAACATTTGCTAAATATTCTCCTGAAAATGACTCATTTATAGGTACGAGGTTTGTAATTATTCCCTCCATCCTAGAGAGATGATCTGCTATCGGATTATCCTTACCCCTCCTATCTACTATTTGTAAATCATATTCTTACAGTAATAAAACCCACCTAATCAACCTCGGCTTCGCATCCTTTTTCACAAGGAGGTGGCGCAAAGCTTGGTGATCTGTATGAACTATTACCTTAGAATTAATGATGTAAGATCTAAATTTGTCACAAGCAAAAATTATAGCTAGGAGCTATTTTTTGTGTAGTAGCATAATTCTTCTGAATCTTATTAAGAGGTCTACTAGCGTAATAAATAACATTTAAATTATTTCCGTCTCGCTATCCTAACACAGCCCCTAAAGCAGTCACTAGCATCACACATGATTTCGAAAGGTTCATCCCATTTTGGAGATTGCATGATGGGTGCTGAAACTAATTTGTTTTTAAGGTTCTCAAAAGCTGCAATCCAGTCATGGTCTAAGTAGAATGGAGCTTCTTTCTCAAGAAGGTTGGTGAGAGGCATAGCTATTTTATCAAAATCTTTTATAAAATGCTTATAAAAACCTGCATGTCCTAGAAACATTTTTAAGTTTTTTATATCCTGAGGTATTGGAAGATTTTCTATAGCATTTATATTATTTTTATCCATTTCTATGCCCTTCTCTGTAACCTTATGCCCCAAAACTTTACCTTCTCTTTCCATGAAACAACATTGTTCCCAATTCAAAACCAAATTTGATTGCCTGCATCTCTGCAAAACTTTGGTTAAATTGTAGAGGCAATTATCAAATGTTGTTCCACAAACAACAAAATAATTTGTTAGAACTTCCATAGTCTTCTCAACAAGATCATCAAAGATTTTTTAAACACATTCTTGAAAAGTTGCAGCTGCATTACATAAGCTAAACAGAATTAATATATAAGAATATGTGCCATAAGGGCAAGTGAAAGTTGTTTTCTCTTGATCTTCCGGTTGTATAGCAATTTGAGAATATCCAGAATAACCATCAAGAAAATAGAAATAATAATTATTACTATGTCTTTCTAAAAAAATTATCCATAAATGGTATAGGTTTATGATTTTTTCGTGTCTCGCGGTTTAGTTTCCTAAAATCAATGCACATGTGATATCCAACAATAGGTTTTACAGGAACTAGCTCACCATCCTCATTCATAGAAGCATCAAGACCCCCTTGTCTTGGTATGCAATGAGCTGGGCTAACCCACTTACTGTCAGAAATAGGATATATTATGCCAACATCTAATAAGCGTATAACCTCTTTTCTTACTACTTCCTTCATTTTCGGATTAAGCCTTCTTTGTGTATCAACTACATGTTCAGCATCATCAAGCATGGTAATCTTATGTGTTACAATAGATGGATCTATTCCTTTAATATCACTTAGAGTATATCCAAAGGCTTCACGATGCTTAACCAAGACCAAAATGAGTTTATTTGTTTCATTTTCTGATAGATTTTTACTACTAATAATAGGACATTTATTTTCATTATCTAAAAACTCATACCTCATATCGTTTCGAAGTTGTTTTAATTCAATTGGTGGAGGTTCTTCATCTCCTTTTCTTACCAGTTCTTCATAGTCATGTGGATTTTGTGCTTCTAGAACTGAATCAAGGTAATCATCCATGTATTCTCTCTCCTCATCATCTGGTGCTTCCTCCCAATTAATTAGGCTCCTTTCTAATTCATCTTGTGGAGTACTGAAATGAATTGCGGCCAGCTCGGCAATCATTTTCTCTTCCTTAATATCTTCCACTTCATATGGCATTTTCTTTAGTTTGGCAAAGTGGAATGTCATTTCCTCTTCTCCAAACATCAGTGAAATAGTCTCCTTCTTATTATCAACTCGAGCTTTGGTTATGGAAACAAAAGGCCCGCCTAAAATAATAGGACAAAAAGAATCTTGAGGCATGTCAAGAAAATCAACCATCTAAAAAAAAACAATATGAAAATCAAGGGGGTACATGAGTGATCCAATAAAGACATAGATATTTCTGATAACTCCTTCTGGTTTTATATTCGTTCTATTAGATAATTTAATAGTAGTGTCTACCAGTTCCACATCTGAATTATTTAAATTGTAGCGAATTTCCTCATAAAGTGATGAAGGCATAATGTTTATAGTGGAAATTGGCTCACAAATTCTGTATAAGAAAGTTTCTCCACAATATATAGGAGTCATAGGTTTAGAAGTTTCGTTACCTCGTACCTTACCTTCGATGAGTTCCAAGGTTTAAAAGTCTAGCATAACCACTTGATTATCCATTGTTTGTGCTTCCATAAGATCCTTCAATATAACATTATTTATATTGGTAGCTTTGGGGTTCTTTTCTGGTTTCTTTAATCTTCTCTTTATTCGTTCTTCCTCTTTTTGCTTTTTCTTGATGTTCTCTTGAATAGGTGCAGAGGAGAACTCTTCCATTAGCGCACTTTCTCTTGCATGTTTCTTTTCTTCGAGGGGTTTATGGGATTCCCATTTTGTGGGTACATGTAAATGCCCTGCATAATTTTCTTTACTGAGTAAGAATCAATACCAAGGGTTTTAATCATTGCACAAGTCCTTTCATCTGCAAGGAAATTATTAACACAAGCATATTCAGAAAAACTATTTGTAATGTTCTCCTCATTTTTAAGATTTTATGTTGCCTCCCTCATTTTCATTATTAATTTCCAGGCTTCATCATAGGTATAAGATAGAAAACTACCATTAGAAGCGGTGTCTAAATTCATTCTATTTTCATTATTAAGCCCTCCATAAAAAGTGTGAGTGGTTAACCAATCAGGCAAACAATGATGGGGGCAATTATCTAGATAGCTCTTATACCTTAGATACCCTTCATACAAACCCTCATCAGGACTATTTTTTAAACTGATAATAATACCTCTCATCCTGTGAGCTTTGCTTTCTGAGTAGTATTTTGATAGGAAATTGGTTTTCAATTCCGTCCAAGTCCTTGGTGCTTCTGCACAAAAATATCTATACCAGTCGCAAACATTATTAGAGAGAGTTTGTCTAAACAACTAGGTTTTAACCATATCAAGATTACAATCATCGAATATAAAGGAATCGAGAACGTCTTCAAAGAATTGTAAGTGTCCATATGGACTCTCTTCATTGGTTCCTGCAAATTTCTTAGAGTGTAGTAATTCAAATAATAAAGGGTGGATCTCAATTCCATCCAGATTTATGCTTTTATTGACAGTTATAAAAGCGTCCATGGGTGAACCCATTTTCCTTACTGCCTCAAGCTGGATTAAATACTGAGTGCTGTCCATTGTTGCGGTCCTGCAACTTAAATTAAAATTTAGTACAATGAAAGTAAATAACTAAAAGTAAAGTGACTTATAGCGCTAAGCTCCCTGGCAACATCGCTAGAAAATAGCTTGATGACTGCAAGTGCACAAATTGTTTGTAGCTAGTTTCGAAGTAAAGTTATCGATCCCACATGGAGCAGTAGGCGAAATACTAAAATGCTTTTAACTAAAACTAAACGAAGTACTTACGAAATAACTTTGAGATGCAAGAAAATTAGAATTGTTTTAGGGGTTTTGATTGAATGAAGCAATTAAAGTAAAGTAAAACTTAATGCAGAGAGTAAGAATCGCATGTGTAAAAGAGCTTGGAACTACAATAGTGTCGTGGGAATAACCACGGCAGTCGCTACCAGGGGTAGCGATTGATGAGATTGGGGCGAGAGCTGGTGGCCATATGCGGAGCGAGATTGGGACGGATGCATATGGATTTATCTAGGTTCGCCCCCCAGAGGGTAATGACCTACTCCTGCTAGATTATATTGGATCTAAGCGAGTTATAGGGGTGGCGAGCTCGGCGTCTAAGTAGCGAGTCGCTCGAAGAGGTGTATGATGGAACGTGAGTACAAAGGGAACCCTAGGGATGTTTATATAGGGGGTACCTCACTAGGGTTTACAGTGTTTACAACCGAACTAGTCAAGGATTCGTATGGTTTGGCCTAATCCGACTGGGCCTCCAGCTTCCAGTCGCCAGGCTTACTCCTTAGTCGCATTCTAGTCGCCGTCCTGCAGGCCTACTCGTGAGTCCTTTGACCCAATCGGAACGTCCTGGTGAGCATACCCCATCCGACATATCCCATCAAAAAGGGAAAAGGTGTTCTCAGGGAGTGGTGGATACACCGCTAGCAATTTAGACTAAGCAATCAAGATTATTATAACAAATATTCTCATGATATGTATGTATGCGGGAGGATCTCCATATATGGACAAATAGGCAGCAACCACTGCTCACATCATCCTTCATAACCACAACTGACAGATAAACGACATCAATCGTATTAACCCGCTATTAAGGGATTTCTCCCATGGCATGGACATGGCTTTATGAGTTCTCCTTGTTTCCCCAAGTTAGTACGTAAAGAATGACAACAGCTTTATAGTCACAGTAAGTGCTATCATCCCTCCATCTACCAACAAGTAATCCCCTTCATCGTGTCCCCATAAGAGGAAAATATTAAGGAGGTGCACAACTCCCAACATCATGATGAAGACAATTAACACATACACATAATGATGTATAACATAATAATATCTATCTCATCTCGATCATATGCTAGGGTTTCTCCATCTCCCCAAGAACTAATGATCTACTCAGACATGGAGGCAATCAACATCATGGCAATGGTAATGGAACCAATTGTAAATGAATAGTTCTTGTATAAATCCACAACGAGTACGAAAATTACAACAATATCTAGATGGGGTAAATATGGATGGATGGAGATGATGGTGGTGTAACAGTTGATGAAGATGAAGATCGATGTCTTGGCCTCCCAGATCTACGTAGGGCGAAGATGGATCCCTTGGGCAAGTTCCCCCTCCAGATTCCTTCCGGAGGTGAGGTTTCGGCGATTTCTGGGTGTTCTATATGTCGTCTCCCCGATCCAGTTGCACGGGGTGAAACTATTTGAGGAGGCGGTGGCGGCGTCAACTATACGATCGGAACTATATGGCCAGAAAATTGTTCCTGCCGTATAGTTGCTTGTTAAACCCTCTGGATGCCTTGATCGCTTCGGGTTTACTTCTAGTGTTATTGATATTTCCCAAATAGGCGATTTACATTGTTTTTTACTCCTTTTCTCCCCAATACAACTGCTCCAAGAATTGTGTCCATTGTATCCATCATCTGTCCTGATCCTGGTGAAAATAGACATAAAATGTGCACATGAATGCTATAAAATACCAAGATCCTACAACTACAATGCAAAATAATGATATAAAACATGATGAAAATATGCACTCATCAACTTCCCCAAGCTTAGACTCTTGCTCGTCCCGAGCAAGTTTAGCTTAATGGATATGATCCTCATATTCATGAAGCTTAGTCGATAAAATAAATGAGGCAGTTGCAGCATGTGTTTATCATATATGATACATAGGAAAAGTTCATGAATAATACCTTACTCAAACCATCCGAATAATATTAGAAGGCCTCCACACCTTAGTGATGAACAGTTCACAAAAGATGAATCTCAACATGATGTAAAAGTATTTGGTTCGACCGAATGAGTTAGCGAGGTTGTCCCAAGTGTTTTAGGATTAACATATTCACTTGGGATTCAAAATCTCAAAATGCTTCTCTGTCATACTACAATATAGTGGTGTATGTCTTTTTTCTCTTTGCACATTCACCTTTTTCTTCTCTTTATATATATATATATATGCTCACACTTTTGTTTAAGTGTTGTGCAAAGGAGCTAGCCATACATTCCACTTCATGTAGGAATCCAAAGTTTAACGATCTCAATTACCAAATTCCAATTGTATATGAAGCATCTTTATGACTTGAAGATTCTACCTCGACTTGTTCTCACTCTATTTTGATAGCACTTTTAATTTTCGTTTGTTCAAGGTTTCTTTTTCAACTTATCTAATTAGATAATTTTTCTTTCCTTGTAAATCAAACCATGTACTTACAACATATTGACCAAATTATCTTTGTATGTTCCATTAATACCACTGGTGTGGAAGACTCTTATTGCTATCATCAAGTGCAAGTAAAATTATACTTAACCATTCATATATCCAATAAGACAAGCACAAACTCAATAATGCTCCATATATGATAATAAACTCGGAATTTCACAAATGGGATCGACTATTCCTTAAGGGAATTCAAATGATGCAAAATTTTATTTCTAAGCGCGAACTAATGCAAAACTAAAATAGTAATATAAAAGATAGATCACAAGGTCTTAAAGATCTCCCCAACCTTGGAATCAAGCCAGACGAGATCAAATAACTCCTTGTTGGTACCTATTCCTCCTCCTGGGTAGGAAGAGTATTGCCTTCTTCCCCTATGTTACAATCTTTAGCTATGCTTGCGAAGTGGATGCTGAGCTTGGCCATGTCGTATTGAAGCTTCAAAGTTTTCTTCTTGGGAATCTCTTCTCATCTGTCAACTCAAAAATAGTTTTAATCAAGAAACCAACTCTACCATCAATGTCATTGACCTTGATGAAGATGGGGTGACGATGGATGGATGGAGATGATGGTGGTGCAGCGGTTGATGAAGATGAATATCGATGCCTTGGCCTCCCAGATCTGCGTAGGGCGAAGATGGATCCCTTGGGCAAGTTCCCCCTCCAGATTCCTTCCGGAGGTGAGGTTTCAGTGATTTCTGGGTGTTCTGTATGTCGTCTCCCCGATCCAGTTGCACGGGTGAAACTATTTGAGGAGGCGGTGGTGGCGCCAACTATACGACCGGAACTATACGGTCGGAAAATTATTCCCGCTATATAGTTGGTCCTTAAACCCTCTGGATGCCTTGATCGCTTCGGGTTTTCTTCTAGTGTTATTGATATTCCCCAAATAAGTGATTTACATTGTTTTTACTCCTTTTCTCCCCAATACAACTGCTCCAAGAATTGTGTCCATTGTATCCATCATCTGTCCTGATCCTGGTGAAAATAGACATAAAATGTGTGCACAAATGCCGTAAAATACCAAGATCCTACAACTACAATGCAAAATAATAATATAAAACTTGATGCAAATATGCACTCATCAGAGAGAGCATTCTGCAAGATTCAATTTCTTAAATAGGGAATAAGGCATAATGCTAACACCTGCTCCTAAATCACAAAGAGCATTGAATATATTAGTTCTCCCAATTGCGCAGGAGATGGTTGGTATACCTGGGTCCCCAAGCTTAGTAGACAGCTTATCACCAAAGCTTTTCATTACTGCTACAGTCTTAGTTACCTTCTTCTTTCTATTAAGGATATCTCGCATAAACTTTTTATAAGTAGGAACTTGAATAACATCAGTTAAAGGAAGTTCTAAACGCAAGCTTCCCAGTGCCTTAGCAAAAGAGTCATAAATAGATTTATCCGGTTCGTATTGAACTCGGTTAGGATAAGTAATTTTCTTTTTAGTAGGTAATACCTTCTCTTTTACCTTTGCCACAGGTTCAACATTCTTTTTGGTTTTCCTTGTAGTTGATTTTTGCTTATCAGCATATTCTTCACGCAGGATGATAACTTGCTCTTCTTGTTCCTTTCTGAGATCGGCTTCTTCCCTTGAATCGATTGTCTCAGAGTCGGAATCGTATGGTTTATGCTTGTCCCCTGCTTCCCCTTCTTCTCTAGTTTTGGAAGCTTCATTCTCCCTCTTCTAGGCCTCATAATCAATGTCATCATGGGATCAACTAAATCCTCTTCTTCTTGACTCATCTTCTGAGTCTCTCTTGCTTTTTAGACTTGTTCTTCTTGATACTAAGGTGGTCCTTGTGGTTCCTGAGTTTTTGTACCATGTCTAGTAACAATGTTAGTAGAAACAGTATTGAAATTTCCTTGGTTCAAAATCAAAGTTTGGGTTTCATTTATTTGCTCACACTAAGTTTTAACCATACTTAAATATCTTTCTAAATTTTTTGTGGCTTAACCCAAGTCATCAAAGACCTCTGTTAGATCTCTTATATTATTTTCTTGTGTCATAAGACGTTTATAGTTTTTCTCATAGAATTGATTCTGTTGATATTTAAACTTCTACATTACAAGATTTATATCATCTTCTCTTACATAAGTTTGAAGAATGTCAACTTTATTTTCTTTCACAAGTTCTGAGGCTATACCTTTTTCTTCCATGGACTTTTTGACCTCGGGTATAAGATCTGATGGTATGTGAATCATACCTTTTCATGGTTCAACATCCACAACTGGATTGTATTGTTCATCTTTAATGGATCTTACCCCGAAAAGCTTTACACATTCCGGCACTTTTAAGTTTCATATGGCTCCTCCTGCAAATAGATAAATCATTTCTTTTGTCTCATCATTAAGCCCATTATAAAAATATTGAATAACTAAGTCCTCATGAAAACCGTGATTTGGAATTTTCATAATCATTGCATAAAATCTATTCCATGCTTGATAAAAAATTTATCCAACTGTTTGAAGAAAGTTTGTTATACTACATTTGATTTGCATGATTTTGGTGAATGCACAATATTTATGCATAAATTCTCGGATGCAATCTTCCTAGCTTTTTATAGTATGATTGGGTAATGATTGTAACCAAGCAAGAGCATTGTCTTTCAGGGACCAGTGAAAGAGTTTAAGGAGTACAAACTCTATTGGTAAACTTGCTGGTTTAAGAGTAGAGCAAAGGTCATAGACCCTTGTTAGGTGGTCACTAGGGTCTTCCTCTTATTTTCCTATGAAAGCAATTTATTTCATCATATAAATTAGCTCAGGATATATTTCGAATTCTTGACCTTCAAGTTCAGGACAAAGAATAGGCATTTTCCTTAAGTGCCTAGATGGATTCTCATATTCTCCCAAAGGTAGCTCAGGTTTGCCCCCTCGGGTGATGGTCAAATCTGCCATTAGTGGAATCAAGTTGTTCACGTCTCCAGTACGTGAATTAGTAAATCTTTCAATAAATTCTAGACGTCTCTCGATAGGAACACGATCAATATATGGAGGTAAATAAGTTTTTCCTGATCGAGTGGTACCTCTGTCTTCAACGCAGATCATGAATGGTGTCAACAATTTCTGTTGTCAAGAAACAACACTTAACGCTTAGCTCCCCGGCAATGGCGCTAGAAAATATCTTGTTGGCCTGCAAGTGCATAGGTTCGTCAGAGAATGTTTTCACGGAAGTATTAATTCCAGTTTTTATATCGATCCCAATGAGGAGCCTAGGTAAGTGTTTTTATGCGGTGTTTCTGTCACACCCAAGGTGTCACAGGTCTTGAGTGAATTGACTGCAAAAGCTGACGGCAGAAGTGGTGAGTAAAAGATAGAGGAAACTTGCTTAGGAAATAAGTAAATTGCATAAAAGTAAAGATGTGAAAAGTGTGTAAAGGTCCTACAGATGAGAAGTTAGGTGTAGAGAGAAACCGTTCATGGTGATAGTGATAGTGCCAAATGGATAAAGTGGAATAAGTGATAGTGATATTTCTTATTTATAAGTGAGTAGGCAAGCAACCCGTATACCGACTAGGAGTCCTCATGGCCAAATTCTTCCAAGTTATTGTAGCAAACCACAATAGATATTAAAGATCAAATCAAATACAAACCAAAGTTAGATCAAAGTATTGAACCCTAATCTTATAAGTGCTAATCTCTCTCTGTCTAAATAATGATGGGAATGATGGTGTAGTGTGTGGTTTAAAGGTTAGAGATTGTCGAGGAACGAGGGGAAGTTCTTCTCCTCTTCCAGATCTGATCTACCCCCTCTAGATGGCTTGCAGCGGCTGTATCTTCTGTTATATCGATCTTTTCGTCTCTCTCCCTTCACAAAAGTTGCTTGTATTGATATGAGGGAGTCATCGACGTGTCATACGGGCGGGTGATATGGGCGTGTCCTGACCGTACCATTGGTCGTTGATGACCCACAAGTATAGGGGATCGCAATAGTCTTCGAGGGAAGTAAAACCCAATTTATTGATTCGACACAACGGAAGCCAAAGAATATTTATAAGCCTTAACAACTGAGTTGTCAATTCAACTACACCTGGAAACAGCCTTGCTCGTAGTAGTTTATCAGTAGCAACAGTTTTTTAATAGCAATAGCAAAGTAATAGCAGTAGTAAAAGTAAAGATAGTAGTAACAATTGCAGTAAACAATAGGATTAAAGTGCGGTAGGCATAGGGATGGATGGACGGGCGTTGCATGGACAAGACAATTCATGTAACAATCAAGATATAGGGCATTTGCAGATAAATAAGATAAAGTATCCAAGTACTAAATAATCATAGGCATGTGTTCCATATATAGTCATACGTGCTCGCAATGAGAACTTGCACAACATCTTTTGTCCTGCCAGCCCATTGCAGCGGGGCCTCAAGGGAATCTACTAGAAATTAAGGTGATCCTTTTAATAGAGCACCGGAGCAAAGCATTAACACTCCGTGAACACATGTGATCCTCACATCACAGCCATCCCCTCCAGTTATCCCGATTTTTGTCACTTTGGGGCCTCGGGTTCCGAACAATAATATGTGTATACAACTTGCATGTAAGATCATAAACAATAATATCATCATGAATCAATAACATGTTCAGATCTGAAATCATGGCACTCGGGCCCTAGTGACAAGCATTAAGCATAACAAGTTGCAATAAAGTCAAAAAGCACTAACAATAGATACTAGGCACTATGCCCTAACAATCTGATGCCATTACATGAACGATCTCATCCAATCCCTACCATCCCCATAGCCTACTGCGGGGGATTACTCACTCATGGATGAGGGAATCATGGATGGTTGATGGAGAAGCAATGGTGATGATGATGGCGATGATCTCCTCCAATTCCCCGTCCCACCAGGGTGCCGGAACGGAGTTTCTGGTTCCGAATCGCGGTATCTGGTGGTGGCGGCACAACGGAACTCTACCTGGAAAAATGTTGAACCCCCCTCTGTTTTTAGGTCAGAGGGCTTATATAGGCGAAAGGAGAGGTTGAGGCAGAGGCCGAGGCGCACACCACCCCCTGGCATGGCCTGGCCTGGCCCGCGCGGCCAGGTGGTGTGGGGCCCTCGTGGCCCCACTCCGTCTTGTCTTCTGGCTTCGCGAGTCTTCTGGTAAAATAGGAGTTTTGCGATATTTTCCAGAATTTTTCCTGAAAGTTGATTTCCTGCACAAAAACGAGACACCAAAGCAATTCTGCTGAAAACAGCGTTAGTCTGCATTAGTTGTATCCAAATCACACAAATTAGAGAAGAAACAATAGCAAAAGTGTTCGGGAAAGTAGATACGTTTTGGACGTATCAACTCCCCCAAGCTTAGCTTATTGCTTATCCTCAAGCAATTCAGTTGAAAACTGAGTGTGATAAAAGAAACTTTCACGAACACATTTGCTTCATAAGATGTATATATTCTCAGCATATAATCAAATACTTAGGCAATTCATAATAAAGAGTATGCAAATAAATTTACCTAGTAGTCATGCAAGCTATGAAGAGATTCCAAACCAATAATAATAAACAACATGACGCATAAGCATTTGCAGGATTGTAATGCTCCTAAGAAGACATGATAAAGTGGTATCTCGTTTGCCTTTCTTTTTGGAGAAAAACATAAATGCCAAGGTACCTCTGAAGTTTAAGTGAACACTAGAAGTAAAAATATCAAAGATACAAGCGTCAAAGTTATGTCACAACTAACCGTGTTTCAGGACAAGCACATTACACTAATAATGACAGCTATGCTCTCGGGAAGGTGCTCAAAGAATAAATAGTGACTCATCATAAAAGTAAAAGAAAAGATTTGAAAAGTTTGAAAGGCTTCCAAATGTTGAAAGTATGGTACTCATTAGCTTTGAGCTCTCATTGCCCCTATCATAAGCATCTTTAGATGATCAAGGTTAAAGTGAACAAATATGAGGATATGCTTGCAAGTTATAAGTCAAAAATGTCATGCCCCTTGCCTATGAGTCCCAGACCTCATGCTACTCAACTTTAGTCATAAGTAAGTTCTTGTCATTGTAAGTACATGTGTATCATGGAGAACCAATAATAATAAACGCCCATGATACAGGAGCTATCCCATATCAAAATGACAAGGCAACAGACAATAAGCATCACAGCAATGTTTTTATTTTCTATTTGCATAGGTTTTTATTGAGGATGCTTCACATAATGCTCACTATGGTTATGCTGCAAGTTTCCACCATGATTAGGCATGGCTTAGGCTAGCCGCCCAAGCGTTTCTCTAACACATATACAAACTCCATGAGCTTACAAGTTCCCCTTTTATTTCACACCGCCGGGATCCATAAACAAAAGAACATGATATCAATTGAATAATAAGTGCAATGTTGAATGCGTTCCCCATGACAACATGGTTCTGCTAATTCTCAACTTATAAAGTGCAAGCATATACGCAACATAGATGGATGCAATGGTTCAAGTTTATTAAGTGCGGGAAAGTAAACTGTGCCATCAAGTTTGTGAGAGCTTTACTAACTAATTTTCACATGACAAGCAAACATTTTCATTGTAAGAAAACAAAGCATAATAAATATGCAAGGAATAACAAAGATGCTAATAGGTGGATATGGTGGACTCTTTTTGACAATTTTGGTTTTGGGGAGTTGGACGCACAAGTAAAACGTATACTCAGCGCAAGTGAAGGCTAGCAGTAGAAAGGGAGCGACAATCGAGAGAGCAGTAACTATCATAATCATGCTTGCGACAAAACAAAATTAATAGTGGCATAAAAGTGACACAAGAACTCTGAGGCAAGATAAATCATCGAGGCATAACTGACTTTTCGTTTAGTCATATGCATGCGTGGGCATGTCTCAAGTCAATTCAAATTAAACATTCAGAGGAGGATACCAGAATGTCATACCAAGTTATGAATAGAACAATGCCAGCAAACATTTATATGACATGCTACGAACTATTAGTGGATTAGAACTGATCATAAGAGAGCAAGAATTACTAAGCATCCATTAAATAACATACACCTTACATGAACAGACTAAGCATACCCACAATGATGAGTATATGTACAAAAATGAAAACAAATAGAGTTCATCCCAGCCTCTTACCACAACTCGAGTTGTTGTACATCATCATTGCCCTTCACTTGTGTGACTTGAATAATAAGATAAAACCAAATTCCAAGGAGTCACTGAGGATCGCTGAACCCTGCAATGAACTTTACAAAACCAGAGAAGAACAACAAATATTTTTGGGTT
Source organism: Avena sativa (assembly GCA_916181665.1). NCBI lineage: Eukaryota > Viridiplantae > Streptophyta > Magnoliopsida > Poales > Poaceae > Avena > Avena sativa. The sequence goes on from OV702289.1 coordinate 696,563,047, forward strand.
TTCAATTTTTAAAGACACGAACCGAAAGGAAGAGTGAACAAAGCAAAAATATTTTTGGGTTTTTCGAATAATCGAAACGAAACTAAAAAAGATGAAGCAAACCAAGGCTAAAAGATAAATAAGCAAACAAAGAGAAGTAACGGAAATATTTTTGGTCTTTTGTGTTTTGGAAAGCAGAAATAAAGCAAGAACAAAAACTAAAAAAAGCGAATCATGGATATGCAAAGTACCGATTGAACATGATATGTAGATGAGTGTGGTGTCAGCATACCTCCCCCAAAGCTTAGGCTTTTGGCCTAAGTGGGGATTGATACGTTGCTAACATATCCATAATTTTTGATGTTCCATGCTTGGTTTTATCTACTTTCTTATGTTTTGTCCACACTTTGGAGCACTTTGTAAACACTTTCTTGGACTAACCTATTAACAAGAGCCACAGTGCCAGCTGCCTGTTTTCTGCTGTTTTTGGTTCTAGGAAAGTCAGAAAATGAATATTCTCGGAATTGGACGGGACAAAAGCCAAAGTCAGTTTTTCACCGAGGGACACCCGAAGCCAGAATACGAGACGGAGAGGGGCCAGAGGGCGGCCACACCACCTGGCCATGCGGCTAGGCCTGGCTTGCGCAAGGGGGTGGTTCGGCCAGCCCAGGCACCCCCTCGGCCATCCCTTTCGCCTATATATTGCCTCCGATACAGAAACCCTAAGTACCCGATCAAAATTCCACGAAAGAGTCTGTAGCCACCGTCATCTCCATCCCTAGATCGATAGGGATCTGAAGATCTTCCCGGCACCCTGCCGTAGAGGGGAATTCACCCTGGAGGCCTTCTTCATCACCATGCAAGCCTCCGGTGTGATGCGTGAGTAGTTCATCTCTGGACTACGGGTCCATGTAGTAGCTAGATGGATGGTTCTCCTCTTTTGTGCTATCATGTTTAGATCTTGTGAGCTCCGTTCATGATCAAGATCATCTAGTTGTAATTCCTACATGTTGTGTTTGCGGGGATCCGATGGATATTGAGATGCTATTTCAGATTGATTATTGATTCTATCATGTCTTTGTTATTTGTGATCTTGCATGCTTTCCGTTGTTAGTAGCTATCTTGGCCAAGTAGATGCTAGCAACTCCAAGAGTTAGTATTTATGCTCGATAGTGGGTTCATGCCTCTAGTAATCTGGGGAAGTGATAGAAATCTCTAAGGTACTAGATGTGCTATTGCTACTAGGGAGAAAACAACAATCCTTTGTTCATAGAACAATCGTATTGTTTACTTTACACACAATGCGTAATGCAATTATCCGTTGCTTGCAACTTAATACTGGAGGGGGTTCGGATGATAACCTGAAGTTGGATTATTAGTCATAGATGCAGTTGGATGGCGGTCTATGTATAATGTTGTAATGCCCAATCAAGTCTCAAAGGAGTCAAGATGAGTAGTATATGCATATTGCTTTCTCGATGTTTGTCAATTGCCCCGATGTAATTTGTTCACCCAACATGTCATCTATCTTAAGGAGAGCCACCACTAGTGAACTATGGACCCCGGTCCTTTCTTTTACTATCAATCTACAATCAACTGTTTACTGCTTTTTGTTTACTTTCTGCAAACTATTACTTTCTTCCATTCGATACGTTTAATCCTTTGTTTTCAGCAAAACCGGTGAGATTGACAACCTCATCGCAAGTTGGGGGCAAAGTTCTGTGGTTGTGTTGTGAGGGTCTCCACGTTGCTGTTGGCGCTGGTAGTGCACCCTGCCAAAGTCCATCTAGCAACACATTTGGGGTGTTTACTTGCTCCTACTGGATTGATAACCTTGGTTTTATAATTGAGGGAAAACTTGATGTTGTGCTCATCATACCTTCCTCTTGGGGTTCCCCAACGGGCTCGATATATTTTGGGCTAAGCAACTTATTTTCTGGCGCCGTTGCCGGGGAGTCATGGACATCTTCACAAGGGGAGTCCCTCATAACCAATCTCTTTACTTTGTTATTTTTGTTTTGCTTAGTTTACTTTTGCTTTGTTTGCTTGTTTCTTTATCAAAAACACAAAAAAATTAGTTTTACAAGTTTGCTTTCTTTATTAAAAACACAAGAAAATGACTACTCTTGAAAACACTAAGTTGTGTGACTTCACTAGCACCAACAACAATGATTTTATGAGCACACCTATTGCTCCACCTATTCCTAAAGCTACTTTCTTTGAAATAAAACCTGCTTTACTCAATCTTGTTATGAGAGAACAATTTTCTGGTATTAGTAATGAAGATGATGCTGCTCATCTAAATAACTTTGTTGAACTTTGTGAGATGCAAAAGCATAGGGATATAGATGGAGATATCATTAAGCTTAAATTATTTCCTTTCTCTTTGAGAGGAAAAGCTAAAGAATGGTTGAATTCCTTAACTAGGAATAGTATTGATTCTTGTACTAAATGCAAAGATGCTTTCATTGGAAAATACTATCCTCCTTCTAAGATTATATCTATGAGAAGTGAAATGATGAAGTTTAAATAATCTGATAATGAACATGTTGCTCAAGCTGGGGAAAGAATGAAATCTTTGGTAAAGAATTGTCCCACTCATGGACTGACTGCTTGGCTGATTATCCAAACTTTTTATGCAGGATTGAACTATTCTTCAAGAAATCTATTGGATTCTGCTGCTGGAGATACCTTTATGACTGATACATTGCAAATGTATCCATAATTTTTTATGTTCCATGCTTGGTTTTATCTACTTTCTTGTGTTTTGTTCCAACTTTGGAGTACTTTCTATACACTGTCTTGGACTAACCTATTAACAAGTGCCATAGTGCCAGTTGCCTATTTTCTGCTGTTTTTGGTTCCAGGAAAGTCAGAAAATCAATATTCTCGGAATTGGACCGGACAAAAGCCAAAGTCGATATTTTACCGGAAGACTCACGGAGCCAGAAGACGAGACGGAGAGGGGCCATAGGGTGGCCACACCATGTGGTGGCACGGGCTAGCCCTGGCCGCGCCACCAGGTGGTGTGGCCCCCCTGGCCGCCCACCGACCTTGCCTCTTCGCCTATAAGAAGCCTCCTGATGCATAAACCCTAAATCATCAAGCCTCCAGCTACGAAAAGTTCCGCAGCGCCACCACCACCGAAGGGCAGATTCGAGGGACAGAAAGTCTCTGTTCCGGCACCCTGCCGGGACGGGGAAGTGCCCCCGAAGCCATCTCCATCGATCTCCACCACCATCTCCATCGTCGTTGCTGATTCCCATGATGAGGAGGGAGTAGTTCTCTCTCAAGACTAAGGGTTCTACCGGTAGCTATGTGTTCATCTCTCTCTCTCTATGCATGATCTTATTGAGATCATGAGCTTGTAATCTATAGATCTACCTTGCTACTCAAGTGCTTTAATAGATCTCTGCTCTCCCCATGTGTGTGAAGTTGACAGTGTGCACACCATGGTGGCACTTAGGCTAGAAATTACAAATACTTGTTATGAGTTATATTTGGAGTTGGATGTCTTTATGAAATTGTGGTGTTTGTTGGAACCATCTAGTGCTCAAGGTGACAGTGTGAGGTTATCTAGATACGGAAAGCGAACTTTGAGGAGTGCTGTTATAGCCCTACCATGGATTAGAGTGTCCAACCGGAGAGTAGTTCAGCGTAGTATCATAAAGGAGAATATATTTATATGAGAGTGTTCACTAGCGAAAGTATGATCCCTAGGCCTTGTTTCTAAGCATTGAAACACCGTTTGCAATTAGATCTGTTACATGTTTGCTTGCTTCCATCTTTATTTCAGTTTGCCTTTAGTATTTTCCATGCCATCAAGCTATTTTCTAGCACCATTACCACTTACAATTATCCATACCACTTGTATTTCACTATCTCTTCGCCGAACTAGTGCACCTATACACCTGACAAGTGTATTGGGTGTGTTGGGGACACAAGAGACTTCTTGTATCTTGATTGTAGGGTTGCTTGAGAGGAATACCTTTGACCACTTCCTCCCTGAGTTCGATAAACCTTGGGCGATCCACTTAAGGGAAAACTTGCTGCTGTTCTACAAACCTCTGCACTTGGAGGCCCAACAACTGTCTACAAGAATAGAAGTGTGTAGACATCAATGACCATTACTTTGGGTGCTGTAACAAAGCTTCTAGATAATATGATGGTTAACTACTCTGAATGGCATACTGAAAGAGCTCCACAAGGTAAGAAGGTAAATTCTGTTGAAGAAACCTCCTCCTTGAGTGATAAGATTGATGATATTATGTCTATGGTTGTTAATGGGAAAGCCCATATTGATCCAAATAATGTTCCCTTAGCCTCTTTGGTTGCTCAAGAAGAGCAAGTTGATGTGAACTTTATAAGAAATAACAATTAATAATGCCTACAGGAATAATTTTGGTAACAACAATTATAAACCATATCCTCCCAACAATGGTAATGCTTATGGAAATTCCTACAACAATAATAAGAGTGCACCCTCTGAACTTGAAGTTATGCTTAAAGATTTTATTAGTAAACAAACTGCTTTCAATAAAACTATTGAGGAAAAACTCTCTAATGCTGAAAGAAATATAGCATCTTTGGCCGAAGCTCAATCTTCTTTGAATAAAATGGCTGCTAAACCTGAAACTAATGATAATCCCTTTGCTGCTACTAATTCCATACAAGTAAGAATTGATGAAAATGTTAGACTATTAGCTGAACTGCATGCTAAGTGGGAAAGAGAAGATGAAATTGCTAGAAACATTAGTGTTTCTACTATCATTACCACTAGTGTTGAGGCTAGTAATAGCTCTACTACTTTAGATGATAATTATGATTTTGATCTTGATGGTTGCAACATCTCTGAAGTTATTAAGTTCCTACAAAAGCTTGCTAAAAGTCCTAATGCTAGTGTTATGAATATGGCCTTTACAAAACACATTACTGATGCCCTCATAAAGATTAAAGAAGAAAAGATGAAACATAAAGCTTCTATTCCTATAAAACAAGAAGATGGTGGGGAACCCATCATCAATATGAAAGTGAATGATTTTGATTTCAAAGCTTTATGTGATCTTGATAGTAGTGTTTCTATTATGCCTAGAAGGATTTGTGATATGCTTGATTTGCCACCATTGGAAGATTGTTATTTGAATGTCCCACTTGATGATAATGCTAAAAATAAACTCATGGGGAGTATTAATGATGTTCTTATTATGGTTAACAATGCCTATGTCCCCATTGATTTCTATGTTTTGGATGTTGAATGCAATGCTTCTTGTCCTATTACTTTGGGAAGACCTTTTCTTAGAACTATTGGTGCCATTATTGATATGAAAGAAGGCACCATTAAATATCAACTTCCACTCAAGAAAGGTATAGAACACTTCCCTAAGAAGAGATAGAAGATTTCTTTTGCCTCTCCTATGAAAACAAAATTTGCTCTTAATGCTTCTTCATTTGAGAACACTTGATTCTTTTTCTTACTTCTTATGCCTAACTTAAAGGCGTTAAAGAAAAGTACTTATTGGGAGATAACCCAAAAGTTTTAGATGAGTCTTGGAAGTTCAGTAATAACCGCTCCTTATCCTTTTTATTTGCTTGTTGTGCCAAGAGTAACCTCTAATGAGAGAGAAGTAATGATTGGGAAAGTTGTTGTCCCGAAACAGATTTCTATGCTTCACCATAAAAATTCGTGTAAAATCTCTGTATGTCGTTTTGAGGCGTGAATTTTTGTGCTTCTGCCCCAGATTGTTATATAACTTTCGTTAGTTCAACACTTTTTGATTTGAGCAATAGAAGGTCTTCGAAAAAATTCGTCTTTACCTGCTGGTCTGTTTTGATAGATTTCTGCCATTATTTGCATTTGCTTCTTGTTGGTTCCTTTTTGAGTTCTTTTGGGGAATTGAGATTTTTGAGGGAAGTGCTACAGTATCTTGTGTTTTAATGGAAGTTTTATTGGTGTTGGAACTGAAACTAAAGACTTACTATCTTGAGTGCACTAATGTTGCTAATAAACATTGTGTGAAGTTTTGTATGAAGGAAAAATTTCAGGTGTATGGAAGGAATGAGTAATGAGATGAAGGATGGACTAAAGATCAAGCTTGGGGATGCCACGCATGTCACTCCAAGAAATATCGAAGAAGTACAAGCGTCAAAGCTTGGGGATGCCCAAGGCATCCCCTTCTTCATCAATAAAAATCTCAGATTTCTTCCAAACGCTTCATTTTTATTGTTTCATGCACAGTTGTGTTGTTCTTGGAGCGTCTTCTTTTTCATTTTCATTTTGGTTTTTCGTTTGCTTGGTTTTCTTAGTTTGCTGAATAAATTGGTTGGACCCCCTCTTTCATGCATTGGTTTTCAAATAGTTTGGTTTGGATTGGAAAAGAGTAGGAAAGTTCATGCTTAAAGAGAGCTTGTTTTTGACTGTGGCCTATGCTTTGTCATGCCATGCTTGATATCGTTTTGGCTTTATGCTTAGTATTATTTGCTGTAGCATGACATGTTATAAACAATTGAGATTGCTTAATGTGCCTTGGAAGAATCATGCGTTGTTTTAGCATATTAAAGCATAGTATTGTGGTATTCTCCTTTGATGCTTTATTTGGGTTGACTTGGCGCATGCTCACACCATGTTATGACTATCACAAGTCACCATAGCCTTTATGATCCTTTAGTTTTCAACTTGTAATATCACTTTATGCTTTGATTAATGATGTTTTGTCACTCTACATGATTATGGCCATTATTGCTCTGTTAGTTGGTCGCTCCTAGTCTTTTGCTAGCCTCCATAACCAAGTATGAGTTCCACTCATGCATCCAACTCCTAAAACCAAGTTATTCCAAAGAGTCCACCATACCTACCTATTAGCATATGCTATTTCAAGTATATTCTTGTTTTTGTCTACCTTCCGAATTAAACTTGTTATGAGAAAACTAGTGATTAAAGCTCTCATGAACTTGATGGCACACTTTACTTTTCTTGCCCTTAATAAACTTGAACCATTGCGTCCATCTTTGTTGCGTATATGCTTGCGCTTTATAAGTTGAAGTTAGCAGAACCATGTATCATGGGGAACGCTTTCAACATTGCACTTGTACTTTGTACCCCGTTGATATCATGTTATTTTGCTTATGGATCCCGGTGGTGTGAAATAAAAGGGGAACTTGTAAGATCATGGAGTTTGTATTTGTGTTAGAGAAACGCCTGGGCCGCTAGCTTAAGCCATGCCTAATCATGGTGGAAACTTGCAGCATAACCATAATGAGCACCCTATGAAGCATCCTTAATAAAAACCTATGCAAATAGCAAACAAAAAGATCGTTGAGATGCTCATTGTCTGCTTGCCTTATCATTTTGATTATGGGATAGCTGCTGTATCATGTGCAAGGGGTACCCCGTTGGCGGTTCTCTATGATACATATGTACTTACAATGATAAGAGCTTACTTGTGACTAAAGTTGAGTAGCATGAGGTTCGGTCTTCGTAAGTAAGGGGAATGAGATTTCGGCTTATAACTTGTCAAGCATATCCTCTTAGTTGTGTCGCTTTAACCTTAATCACCTTCAAGATGCTTATGATAGGGGCAATGAGAGCTGAAAGCTAATAAGTACCATAATTTTTGGAAGCTCTTTATGAAACTTGAATCCCTACTTCCTTCTATGAATGCCTTTCTTTTACTTTTATGTTGAGTCTCCACCTTCTATCTTTACGCACCTACTTTGAGAGCATAGTGGCCATTCTTAGTTCTATGTGCATTGTCCCAAGACTTGTTAATTGATGCATAGCTTTGATATTGTTTGTTTTAAACTATTTGTATCTAGTCACTCTTATGAACTTTGAAGGTGTCTTATGCATTTATGTTTGCTACTCTATGAGGGACAAGCTGAATGCCACTATGCTATGTTTTCTTTATGTGAAACAAACAAACGTCTTGCAAAGCATTGTTATTCATGAATCTTTTGTTTGTGCCTTTTCATGTTGCAACATAGTTGTTTTGCCTTATTGTTAGAACTTTGTCTTTCATGTTATGATTGAAGTACTATGATCCCAACTATCATTGTTTTACAAATACTTTGATCAAGTTTATGATGGTGCATGTCACCTCAAAAATTATTCTTTCTTTTTATCACTTACCTACTCGAGGACGAGCAGGAGTTAATCTGGGGGATGTTGATACGTTGCTAACATATCCATAATTTTTGATGTTCCATGCTTGGTTTTATCTACTTTCTTATGTTTTGTCCACACTTTGGAGCACTTTCTATACACTTTCTTGGACTAACCTATTAACAAGAGCCACAATGCCAGCTGCCTGTTTTCTGCTGTTTTGGTTCCAGGAAAGTCAGAAAATGAATATTCTCGGAATTGGACGGGACAAAAGCCAAAGTCAGTTTTTCACAGAGGGACACCTGGAGCCAGAATACGAGACAAAGAGGGGCCAAAGGGCATCCACACCAACTGGCCGCACGGCCAGGCCTAGCCCTCCAATACAGAAACCCTAAGTACCCGATCAAAATTCCACGAAAGAGTCTGTAGCCACCGTCATCTCCATCCCTAGATAGAGAGGGATCTGAAGCTCTTCTCGGCACCCTACCGTAGAGGGGAATTCACCCTGGAGGCCTTCTTCATCACCATGCAAGCCTCCGGTGTGATGCGTGAGTAGTTCATCTCTGGACTACGGGTCCATGTAGTAGCTAGATGGCTAGTTCTCCTCCTTTGTGCTATCATGTTTAGATCTTGTGAGCTCCGTTCATGATCAAGATCATCTATTTGTATTCCTACATGTTGTGTTTGTGGGGATCCGATGGATATTGAGATGATATTTTAGATTGATTATTGATTCTATCATGTCTTTGTTATTTGTGATCTTGCATGCTTTCCGTTGTTAGTAGCTATCTTGGCCAAGTAGATGCTAGCAACTCCAAGAGTTAGTATTTATGCTCGATAGTGGGTGCATGCCTCTAGTAATCTGGGGAAGTGACAGAAATCTCTAAGGTACTAGATGTGCTGTTGCTACTAGGGAGAAAACAAAAATCCTTTGTTCATAGAACAATCGTATTGTTTACTTTACACGCAATGCGTAATGCAATTATCCGTTGCTTACAACTTAATACTGGAGGGGGCTCGGATGATAACCTGAAGGTGGATTATTAGTCATAGATGCAGTTGGATGGCGGTCTATGTATAATGTTGTAATGCCCAATCAAGTCTCAAAGGAGTCAAGATGAGTAGTCTATGCATATTGCTTTCTCGATGTTTGTCAATTGCCCCGCTGTAATTTGTTCACCCAACATGTCATCTATCTTAAGGAGAGCCACCACTAGTGAACTATGGACCCCGGTCCTTTTTTTACTATCAATCTACAATCAACTGTTTACTAATTTTTGTTTACTTTCTGCAAACTATTACTTTCTTCCATTCGATATGTTTAATCCTTTGTTTTCAGCAAAACCGGTGAGGTTGACAACCTCATCACAAGTTGGGGGCAAAGTTCTGTTCTTGTGTTGTGCAGGTCTCCACGTTGCTGCTGGCGCTGGTAGTGCGCCCTGCCAAAGTCCAGCTAGCAACACCTTTGGGGTGTTTCCTTGCTCCTATTAGATTGATAACCTTGGTTTCATAACTGAGGGAAAACTTGCTGCTGTGCTCATCATACCTTCCTCTTGGGGTTCCCCAACGGGCTCGATATATTTTGGGCTAAGTAGGGATCAACCCCAATGCAGGTAGGAACTCCAAGCCGGCGGGTCATCATAAAAATGATCATAGTTAGGCTGTTGCGAAGAAGAAGAAACTCCCCAATCATAGGCAGGCTACTGGTACGAAGACTCCCCCTCGTTGGAGGGCTAGACTGAATGATCCACAACCTCCCTTCCAGCATTCTGATCTTGCTGGGAGAGCTCCTCCAGATATGTATCGAGCTCTTCCTCAGTGAGTGACCATCCTACCCTGGTATCAAGGTTAAACAAAACAGGCGCAGGCAAAAGAACCACTTGCTCGGTCTTACCTCCTCTCCATCCATTCTTGAGAAAGGTTATTTCATAAGATAAATCACTCAAATTAGCCCAAGAACAAACAAATTTATGTTGTATCATGGAATTAAGATCAATCCTCTCTATGGGAAATTGTAGGTCTGAATGATGAGGCGCTACACCATGCAAAGCTAATAAACGAGAGGCGATGAGGCCTCCACAAATTCCACCTTTCTCGCGGTTAGAAGCAAGACGGAAAGCTATCAAAGCACCCAAGTTATAAGTCCTATCTTGTTTCAAGTCAGCTAAGATAAAGGCTAGATCATATGAGGATAATTTACTAGCAGTTTTCCTAGCAAGAACGCACTTGGCAATATAGTAGGCAAAGTATCGAATAGATGGGAGATGAATATTACGAATTTTACCACTCTCCTTTGAGAAGCTGCTCCCTTGGCAAATCTCTACATACAAGTCCACGAGTGGTGTAGGCCGCTCTCTAATCCTTTCACACGAACCCCACTGTGGTACTTTAATGGCTGCACAAAAATCATCAAAAGGGAGGTTGACAGCTATATTGTAAATTTTGTAATGAACCATGGGGTTAGGCAAGGACCAACTAAATCGAAAATCCTGCACCACAGACATAGTTAGTTTCACATATTGGTAAGGTTCATCTGCAACAAAATGCTCCAGTCCTGCATTGGAAATTAGAGTATGGAAATCTTGAGAAATTCCTATAGCCCTCATGAATTCGGGGCATGGATAAATATAAGGGAAAACTTCTTCCTCACGGTGAACTTTCATAACCTCGGGCACCCTTAATTCATGTTGGTTGAGTTGGTGTTCATTCATCTCCTTTTCTGAAATTTTAGACAACCATCACAAATAATAATTTCAAAGTGATTACATAATGAAAGGAACTACTTATGGGGACTTGCAAGAGGGCTAAACATGCATCAAAACAATTTCTCTAAGCATAGAACAAGCATGCAAGCTCACATAACCTGTCACCTACAGTAGTAAAATACTCAAGATATAATCTACCAATCACAAATCTACTTGGACAAGCAGAGGAGTCACATACCGGAGAACAAATGCTCCAAATTTCAGCAGCAAAGGTGGGCTGAGCAAGGAGATCGAAAATCACGAGCAAGAACAACAGGAACACGAGTTTGAGCAATGAACTGGTATTTTCTTGGGAGAGAGAGAGAAGTGGCAGATGCGAGAATAAGTGGAGGGCCAGGGGTGGCCCACACCATGGCTAGGCGCGCCCTGGTGTGGCCGCGCCACCAGGTGGTGTGCCTAACTAGTGGGCCCCCTGGGTCACTCCAGGTGCTTCTCTGCCCCTCTTTTGACGTAAAAATTAATATGAATTTTCTAGAATTTTTCGAGAAACTTTATTTTTGAGCAATTTTCAGGTATTGATGAATGATTTTCTAAAAGAAAGATAATTTTGGAATGATGCAATAACAAAACAAAACTAAAACTTTAGAAGTTCTAAGACACTCTATTATGCAAGCAACTAGCAATAGAAAAGTAAACTAAGTGAAAACAAATATTAAAATGGATAAAATAAAAGTAAGCAAGGATAATCATGGTGAAAATATTGTTTTGTTCATTAAAATCCCTTTGTTAACAAGGTTGATTAGGTCTTGTTGCCAAAACAATTTTATATGAAACCAAACTTTGTATTCCACTAAATGATTATGTTACCTCAACCTTGATAGCAATGGTCCCAATCATAATAATTTCATAGCTTTCTCGTGGTATGGGACAATATATTTCTCCAATTTGGATGCCCCCAATATTTTCAATTGAATTTAGTCCATAAGTCTTATCAATCTTCTTGGGGAAACAGACAGTATGATCCTTGTCATTAGCATTAAAAGTTACCTTTCCTTGATTACAATTAATTACAACACCTGCAGTATTAAGAAAAGGTCTCCCAAGGATAATAGACATATTATCATCTTCAGGCATTTCAAGCACACCAAAGTCAGTTAATATCAAGCAATTATGAGCCACTTGAATAGGAACATCCTCACATATACCAACAGGAATAGTAGTAGATTTATCAGCCATTTTCAAAGATATATCAGTTGGTATTAATTTCTCCAATTGAAGTCTCTTGTATAGAGAAAAAGGCATAACACTAACTCCTGCTCCCAAATCACACAAAGCAGTTCTGATATAATTATTTTTAATAGAACATGGAATAGTTTGAATACCTGGGTCTCCAAGTTTCTTTGGAACCTTACCATTAAAGGAACAATTAGCAAGCAAAGTAGAAATTTCCTCATTAGGGATCTTCCTTTTATTAGAGATAATATCCTTCATATACTTTGAATAAGGAGGCAATTTAATAGCATCAGTCAAAGGAATTTGCAAAAATAAAGGTTTCATCCACTCACAAAACTTATTATAGTGTTCGTCTTCCTTTGACTTGTGTTTCTTATCAGGAAAAGGCATTGGTTTTTGAACCCAGGGCTCTCTTTCACTACCATGTTTATTAGCAAAAAAATCTTCCTTAGTGTACTTAGTATTCTTAGTGTGCCTTTCAGGTTCTTCTTCAATTTCTTCTTTATCAGGAGCAACATTTTTCTCATTACCACTCTCAGTTTCAGCATCAGAGAGAGATATACTATTAGGATATTTGGCGGGTTCAGAAGATTCTACAACTGTTTTATGTTTATTTTTCTTTCTCTTAGAAGAAGTACCTCTATTTTTAGTTTGTTGAGAATCCTGCTCAATTATTTTAGGATGTCCTTCAGGATATAAAGGATCCCGAGTGAGAGCTCCACTCCTAGTTCTAATTTCATAAGCATGTTTTTCTTTAGAAGCATTAACTAGCAAATCTTTTTGTACTTTAGTAAGCTGATCAATTTGAGTTCGAACCATTTGGAAGTGTTTAACAAGCATTTTAACATCATTGGAGGTTCTTTCCACAATATCTCTCAACTCATTAATAGCTCTAGAGTTTTCCATTAAATGGTTCTGCACTCTCTTATTAAAATTATCTTTCTTAACAACAAAGATATCAAATTCTTCTAAACATTGATCAGAAGGTTTAGAATAAGGAATATCACCTTCATCAAAATGTTGCAGAGAGTGTACCTCAATAGTGGATGAGTGAGAGATTGGCTTGCATAACTCTTCTATAGGAGGTAGATTCTTCACATTTTTAGATTTAATACCCTTCTCCTTGAGACATTTCTTAGCTTCCTTCATCACTTCATCATTTAGTTCAATCACTCCCCTCTTCTTTGGTGTTGGTGTTGGCTCAGGCACAGTTGGCTCAGGTGTAGTTGACTCAGGTGTAGTTGACTCAGGTGAAGTCCAGTCATCATAATTATTGCTTATTTTAGCCATTAATTCCTCAGCTTCTTTGGGAGTTCTCTTTCTGAAAACACAATCAGCACAACTATCCAGGTATGTCCTAGATTCATCAGTAAGTCCATTATAATATATGTCAAGAAGCTCATTTTTAGGTAATGGACATCCAGGATGTGCATGAATCAAAGCACAAAACCTTACCCATGATTCAGGCAATTTCTCTTCTTCCCCTGTTTAAACTCAAAACCTTCCTGCAAAATGGCATGTTGAGCACTAGGAGGAAAATATTTCAGAAAGAAAGTATCAATCAAGCAATCAGGGTTATCAATAGATCTAGGAGGTAAATTATTAAACCAAGTTTTAGCTTCTCCTTTCAGTGAAAAATGGAAAATTTTAGCAACAAAGTAGGTGCGCATCTTAATATCATCAGAAAATAAGCCACTCATGGTAGAAAGCTCAGTCATATGTGCTACAACACTTTCATTTTCAGTTCCACAAAAAGGTTCTTTCTCAATAATGGTTATGTAGGATAAATCAAGAGAGAAATCATAATCCTTATCTTTAATGTTTATGCGAGATGTAGCAAACTTAGCATTAGGAGATAATTTAGGTCTAATAGTACATCTCTCAAGAAGACTCTTAATAGCACCTACATCATGAGTGTTTCGACATTCTTCAATAAATTCATCAGTCATTTCAATATAACCGTCATCAAGATTATAGCTCTCTCTAGGCTCAGGTGAACTAACAAGTGTAGTAGTATCTTCATTAGGAGTTTCAGTATTTCCAGCTATAGTTCTAGCAATCGTAGCATCTTGGAAAGGACCTAATGAACCACTCTTATCAAGCACAGTAGAAGTAGCATCATAAGTATCATAAGAAATTTCAAATTCAGCAGAAATAGCAGTATGTGTAGCATGTGTATGTAGTGCTGGTGTAAGGAGCTTACTTATCACAGATGGTGAATCAAGAGCAATAGAGGTGTTCAGAACTGTACCTCTCCTTGTAGTGGATGGTAATATAGGAACTTTTACATCACGAGTTTTACCCATGATGAATGGATAGCAGCGAACAATAATGATTCCAAGTGAACTTGATAAATAGAGCTATGCTCCCCTACAACGGCGCTAGAAAATAGTCTTGATGACCCACAAGTATAGGGGATCGCAACAGTCTTCGAGGGAAGTAAAACCCAATTTATTGATTCGACACAAGGGGAGCTAAAGAATATTTATAAGCCTTAACAACTGAGTTGTCAATTCAACTGCACCTGGAAACAGTCTTGCTCGCAGTAGTTTATTAGCAGCAATAGTTTTGTAATAGCAATAGCAAAGTAATAGCAGTAGTAAAAGTAAAGATAGTAGTAACAATTGCAGTAAACAGTAGGATTAAAGTGTGGTAGGCATAGGGATGGATGGACGGGCGTTGCATGGACAAGACAATTCATGTAACAATCAAGATATAGGGCATTTGCAGATAAATAAGATAAAGTACCCAAGTACTAAATAATCATAGGCATGTGTTCCATATATAGTCATACGTGCTCGCAATGAGAACTTGCACAACATCTTTTGTCCTGCCAGCCCATTGCAGCGGGGCCTCAAGGGAATCTACTGGCAATTAAGGTGCTCCTTTTAATAGAGCACCCGAGCAAAGCATTAACACTCCATGAACACATGTGATCCTCACATCACAGCCATCCCCCCCAGTTATCCCGATTTCTGTCACTTTGGGGCCTCGGGTTCCAGACAATAATATGTGTATACAACTTGCATGTAAGATCATAAACAATAATATCATCATGAATCAATAACATGTTCAGATCTGAAATCATGGACTCGGGCCCTAGTGACAAGCATTAAGAATAACAAGGTGTAACAAAGTTAAAAATCACTAACAATAGATACTAGGCACCATGCCCTAACAATCTGATGCCATTACATGAACGATCTCATCCAATCTCTACCATCCCCATAGCCTACTGCGGGGGATTACTCACTCATGGATGAGGGAATCATGTATGGTTGATGGAGAAGCGATGGTGATGATGATGGCGATGATCTCCTCCAATTCCCTATCCTGGCAGGGTTCCAGAATGGAGTTTCTGGTTCCGAATCACGGTATCTGGTGGTGGCCACGCAACGGAACTCTATTTGGAAAAATGTCGAACCCCCTCTGTTTTTAGGTTAGATGGCTTATATAGGCGAAAGGAGAGGTTGAGGCGGAGGCCAAGGCGGCCACACCACCCCCTAGCGTGGCCTGGCCTGGCCCGCGCGGCCAGGTGGTGTGGGCTCCTCGTTGCCCCACTCTGTCTCGTCTTCTGGCTTTGTGAGTCTTCTGGTAAAATAGGAGTTTTGCTATATTTTCCGGGATTTTTCCTGAAAATTGATTTCCTGCACAAAAATGAGACACCAAAGCAATTCTGCTGAAAACAGCGTTAGTCCACATTAGTTGTATCCAAATCACACAAATTAGAGAAGAAACAATAGCAAAAGTGTTCGGGAAAGTAGATATGTTTTGGACGTATCAGTCGTTAAGTGCTCTGAACGCCTCCAATGAAAGGGGATCCAATTGGGGATTTGCTCCTTTGGGTGCAATTAGCCCATAAATTTTATTAGATCTTCAATAAATGTTCATTACCTAAAAAATATCATAAGAAACCAAGGATTCGCCAATTGCGATGTTAAATTTAGTGGAAAGGGGTAATCCTGAGTGAAATCCGGCAATAAATAATAGGAAAATCAATAGTTAAAAGTGATGAAATTTGGAGCTATCAACGAGTCAAGCAAATGAAAGATCTGGTTTTGGAGAAGCGCACATAAGTGCTAATATAAGAAGACATGAATGCCATCTAGGCCAGGCGCAGTATCGGACTTGGTAGCATTGAGAGCCATAGCTAGCTCCTTGAGAGAGAACGGAGCAATCAGATCAAGGTTGTCACCCGGGGTAATCTGTGAATGTTGCCAGATAAGCGGCGAGAGAGAGGCCCCTCCTCGGGAGTTCGTGCCCATCAGCTCTTTATAGAAAGCATAGATATGCTTGTTAATTAGCATAGGGTCTATCAACAACTCCTCATCATTTTTCAGGGAGAGGATGCAGCAGCGCCTCCATCTACCGTTAGCCGTCGCATGAAAGAAAGCCGTGTTCGAGTCCCCCTGCAGAGTCCATTGCAAGCGAGCCTTTTGCTGCCAGTAAACCTCTTCACACATGAGATGAAAAGTAAGCCGCCTTCCAGTGAGTAACGGGCTTCCCACTCAGCTTCTGTCAAACCATGAAGGTCGGCTTTGGAGTCAATAATTTTGATTGCTGTCATCAAGCTAGCTTTCTTAGCTTGTAAGGTGTAGTCCAAGTTGGCACCCCAACCGTGTAGGTAGGAACGCAGAGAGCACACACACTACTGCCACAGGTCGACCTAGTCGCAGATCGGGCCGTAGGTTCGCTGAGGCCTCCTAAGAACAGAGATCCACAAGTCTGTGACCAGCCCATTAAACCCCAAAAAGAGTAACCACTACTTCTTGGGGAGAAACCTTCTAATTTTAGGGAGTGATCCCTCTCTCGAGGAAACTACCAACATACAGTGACCAGATCCCAAACAAACATCAGCCATCAAGGAGCACAGAGGAAACGCCGCTTCCCGGGCTAGGGACACCAGAACCCGATCCAAAACACTCCTAGTAGGGCAAAGCTGGTTATTAGTCCATGTAAACCTGGCCCCTTGCCTCCTGATCTCACAAAGGGAGTGAACCGCAATCCAGTCATTGAACAGGTCAAGCATGTTTTGATCAAAGTTTTTTGTTGTTGTTGTCAAGCGGCAGAGGTGGATTTGTGCTTCTTGGGGAGCCTAGGCTGGTTCCATTCCTCCTCAGTAAAGCTTCTGCCAGATTCCTCCATCTCCTCGTCATCTTCATCGGGCCTAGGAGGGGGAGGGGCGGCAGGGCGGCCGAAGCACCACCAAAGCCCAAGCCCTGCTCAACCATGACGACAAAGCCTGCCTTCTTCTTGTAGATCTCGAATCTGCCACGAACCTTGGTCGGGTCCCTACACCAAATCTTGGCCTTCAACCACTCTTCCTTGATAACAGACAGCTCATCCACCGTAACGACACGCCCCACAATGGTAAGGATTTACCTGATCATATCAATGTTGTGGAATTTTTCGGAAAACCTTTGACCTTAATCCAACACTTCTGGAACCACACAACCGCTTCCGGGTTGACCACAAGCGAGCCAACCTTGATCTCTACCCCGTTGGGCAGGGGAAGGAAGGTGCTACGGTGGCCAAAAAATAGGCTTTTGGTGGTTGGGAAGATCACCGAGAAGGCGGACGCCAAAATCTGGTGCACCTTCTAGTCCCAAACTTCGTCAAACTCAAGCAGAGCAGCCTCAATGTCAGTGACAGACGGTGCGCCCTTGATGACCGAGAGGGTCGCAACATTGGGGTCGACCGATTCCTCCTCCTCAGGGCCACCTTCCAGTAGTAGAACCTTAAATTCTGGAGACCAAAGCCATACATCTTCAGTTCTGGAGGGCAGATCTTTCTCGGGCAGCGTGCAATGATGTAGCTGGAGACCTTGCAGATGAAACACTTCAGATCACTGGTGCACATGGATTGGTAATGGCCTCTTTCTCCATAGTTGAAGCAAGTCACATATGTGTCCACTCCGCTAGATCTAGCACCCCCATCAGGCCTAGACTGCTGCCCACCTCGTAGCGGTCCCCTCTGCTGTGAGGGAGGACGCGAACTATCACCGGTGGTAGAACCCCCACAGGGTCTATCACCAGATCTTGGGCCACTAGAGCGAGGCAGGGGTGGCGAAGGAGCTGGTTGCGGTAGAGTGATTCTAAGATCCCGGTCTCTAGGAGGGGGCGGAGAGGCTCTGTGGGCATCCCCACCACGCCAAGAGGATTCAAGCTTGTGGCGGAGGGAGATATCCATCCTCCGGTCTTCTTCTCGGTGATGGTCAGCCTCCCAACAGCGGACTTCTTCGCGGCGTCTCTCCTCATCATGGCAGAGGCTTCCTCATCCTCTCTCTAATCATGTGGCCGCTTTCCCCGCACCCGCTCAAGATCATGCTCCCTCTCTCGCTCATGGAGGTGGTCATGGTCCATCGGGGAGAGGAGGAGACGGCAGAGGCGAAAGGAGCTGCGGGCGGTGCAGGGAATGTCACGAGGGGCAGCAGGAAACCCTAGAGTAAGTGACGACGCCCCGTGCAGCACCCACCACCACTTAGGAGACCGTGACTTATGAGGGGGGTGGGGGTTCTAGATCCTTCTACCACATGGGCCAGGCCCAGTAAGCTGAGACGGTTCAAGCGCTGACGAATGGGCTAGATCATTCAACGAGAACACCAAAGAGAGCTCATGACGAGCTGGACTAGCCAGGGGAGGGAGGAGCCCATGTGACGGGACCACCAGAGCCCAACTAGCCGTCAGGCCCCCACTAGGCCCAACGGCTAGTTGACCGGTCAGCGGGCGTGACGGCAGCAGAGCACGGAGGGTCAAAGAAACGAACGCGGGGAAGGCCATCTCAAAGGAGAGCGGCAGCGGGGGAGGCGAGGGCCATGGAGGAGCGGCTGACAAAGGGGAGATGGTTCCCGCCAACACCAGCGAGGCCGATCTAGCAGCAGAGACGGAGCCCTGACCAAATCCCCCACTGGATCTCGACCAGGCCGATGCAGCCCTCTGATGGCTCTGAAATATAGCCATCCACGTCCACATTTAAACTAGATATTATTCATAATTTAGATGAAATATCTCTCTAAATCCTACCACTAATGCCTAATATTGAAAGGGGTGTGCAATCCTTTCTTTTATATTTTCCTGCGCAGATAATGTTGTTTGAAGATGGGAATCACTATATTAAAGACAAAGATACAAGATTTCTGACAACCAGAAGAAACCAGGAGCCGTGAAGCGGAGGCAGACGCTTTAACGACCAACTATACGACCAGGGCAAAATTCCGGCCGTATAGCTCCGGTCATATAGTTGGCACCGCCACCGTTAGGTCAAACAGAACAACTTTCGTGAAGGGACCCCTATATAAAGAAGCCTCGGGCGACGGGAAAACAAGCTAGACCCTCGCCAAAACTCTCTGCCACAGATCACCAGCCGCTTCCAGATCTCAAAACCCTTCTCCATCTCCATAGCCATATTCCACCACTTGTAATAGTAGATCTCTTCTTCGATTGACGACATTGTAAGACTATTGCTATCAATCTTATGATTTTCATTACAATGTTTGTGATTGTTGATCTCATCTCTGTGTGTGAGTAATTCTCCTTGGGCTAAGGGCTTCGGCCTAGCCATGTGGCGTTTGTGGATGTTATTTATCATAGATGGGATCGTGTATTAGTTTGTATGACATGATGATTATTGTATCCTCTCTTGCCTCAATCCAATGACTTGTCAGGTACCTAAGACCCCGAGGGTTGAGCTAGGTATAGAGAGTATGAGTAATGACTGATCTGCAGGTTAGGAACCCCAGTGACAAAGGGGGTAGTACGGCTGTATGTGAGGGATTTACTTGGGTTTAACGGTGACATCACTATGCATATCATTAGTTCTCTTTCTTCTATGGATGAGACTAGTAGGTTACTGCTATAAGCGGTTGCGGAGGCAATAGCAATTATGGATGCACTGCCCACATATAATTTATCTTGCTCTAACAAGTACATGCATACTTTATTTTTATCTTTTATTCCCATCAGATGTTTTGCACAGCTACAGGTGAAACCGAACGCCCTAGGCCCTCTCTCTCCATCATCGACAACAACAAAAAGACGCAAACTATTGGTCCGGTAAAAAACACAAATGGAATTCTAAAACTCCCGAAGGTCCATTAAAGTAACTTCACTACGTATCGCTTCCGTGGGGATTCGATAACCTTGGTCTACTAGGGAAAAAGAAGTTATACTACATCCGTAATCCGGATCAAAGGTATCACCCTCAATGGCGCTGAGCGAGCACTCACACTAGAGCTCTGTCCAGCGACACCAACCCCCACCAGGTTGTCCGCCACCCACCGGTAGAAGGCAGATGACGACACAGACACCACAGAGAAGGTGAACGGTGCACAGGACAAGGAGGAAAACCTAGATCCACACCCCTCGGCACAAATCTGGTCCAACGACCATCCCCACCGCCACGCCCTTCAAACACCGAGAGCATGAACTCCTCCATCGAGGGATTGACCGGCAGCCCACCGCCGACCGGTCAAGGCACTTGTTAGCTTTGCGACAAGTAAATAACAAAGAACGAAAACAAAATCGTAGCAAGGGGACACCGATTTAACGTGGAAAAACCTCTACAACAAAGAGAGGAAAAAACCACGGGTGCCAGCTATCAAAACTTCACTATAACGGGGAGTGTTTACACAACGACGAGGATTTTCACAGATGCAACTTATCCTAGTCGATGGCTTACAAGAGGTATATATAACGATCCAAGCCTCCGGCGACGGGCCTCGCTCTGCTCAATCAGAAGTTAGCCTCCTTAATAGAATTTGGATCATACTTCAACAAACTCCATCTTGAGACAAATTACTTCTTGTAGCATCAACAACAATCATCTCCCTGAACAAATAAACAAAACAATTTCGGCGGCAATAGCCACTTGGGCTAAGTAGTTTGAACAGGCTTTGTCATCATATCAGCAGGATTATCATGAGTGCTTATCTTGCATACCTTTAGTGTACCTTGTGCAACAATGTCACGAACATAATGGTACTTGATATCTATGTGCTTTGTTCTCTCATGGAACATCTGATCCTTAGTAAGGTATATAGCACTTTGACTGTCACAGAACATGTTAATGCAAGAATCATCCTGACAAAGCTTAGGTAACAAACCTTTAAACCAAACAGACTCTTTGCAAGCTTCAGCAATAGCCATATATTCAGCTTCGGTTGTAGATAGAGCAACAAATGGTTGTAGCGTTGCCTTCCAACTCACAGAACATCCACCTACCGTGCACACATAACCTGTGAGGGATCTCCTCTTATCCAAATCGGCAGCAAAATCTAAATCCACATAGCCTGCGAGTCCCTCACCATTCTTGCCAAACTTCAAGCAAGCATTGGATGTGCCACGGAGGTACCTGAAAATCCACTGAACAACTTTCCAATGTTCTTTACCAGGATTAGCCATGTAACGACTCACCAAACTCATAGAATATGATAAATCAGGGCGAGAACAAACCATGGCATACATCAAGGAACCAGCATCGCTATAATAAGGAACTCGTGACATGTACTCATTATCTTCATCAAAACTAGGACATTGCAATGCTGACAATTTAAAGTGAGGAGAAATAGGAGTACTAACATACTTTGCATCATGCAAATTAAAACGTTGGAGAACTTTCTCAATGTAACTTTGCTGACTAATAAATAGCAACCTAGATTTTCTGTCCCGTTTAATTTCCATACCTAGGATTTTCTTAGCAGCACCAAGATCTTTCATCTCAAATTCACTACTTAGGTGTGCCTTCAAAGTAATGATTTCTTTCTGTAGGGGTTCGTAGCAAGGAAAACAAAAATTTTCTATCGCATACAAACAAACAAGCCAAGATCTATCTACTAGATTGTAGCAACGAGTCGATGGAATAACTCACCCTCGAAGATTCCAAAGTGTTTAACGAGAGCAGATTCTCGTGGGTGATGTAGTCGTACTCTTTCCGATCTCAAGATCGCGTAGACGATCCTTCCGGCGCCGCGTTCCCGCAGCGCTCCCGCAGTCGGTCACACGTTCGGTACTCGACGAAGACCTTCCTCTCCCTTGTTCCAGCAGGCAGCGGAGGTTGTAGCACTCTCCTCGCGATTCCGGCAGCACAACGGCGTGGTACCGGAAGTAGAGGGGAGATCCCGCAGGGCTTCGCCTTAAGCCGGTGCGAGTATGGTGGAGCTTATGAGAGAGGCTATTAGTGGTCTAGTAATTAGACACACCAATTAGAGGGCTCTAAACCAATTAGAAGGCTCTAAACCGAATAGCTCTAAACCGGGGTCTAGATCTAGGGTTTAGTTTAGAGGATAGGAAACTTGTGTGTATTGGGAGGGAGCCCTGCCCCTCCTTATATAGGTGGGAGGGGCTGGCCGGCCAAGGGGAGGGAGTGGAGTCCCTCCCCAACTCGGCCTAGGTGGGGCGCCGGCTTGGGGAGGAGGACTCCTCCCTCAAGTCGGTTTCCTCCTCTCCTCCCACTTCCCAAAAACTGCCGTTTGACTTTCAAACTAGCCGTTTGACTTTTTCAATTTAGGATTCAATTTAATCCTTTATTTGGGACAGCAAGAACACTTAGTACATGATGCAATCATTCCAACATGTAATGACACATTCATGTACCCCTTCCCCCCCGGAGTGCCGGACAATCCGGGACCTTCTAGAATGTTCCCGATGGAAACACCGGAATCATTCCCGAACTCCGAAACGGGACTTTCCTTATATGAATCTTATTCTCCGGACCATTCCGGATCACCTCGTGATATCCCGGATCCCATCCGAGACTCCGAACAACATTCGGTCTCTTTCTCATAATACCATAACTACTCAAACAACGTCGAATCCTTAAGTGTGTCTCCCTACGGTTCGTGAATTATGCGGACATGATCGAGACACTTCTCCGAACAATAACCAATAGAGGAATCTGGAAATTCATATGGCTCCCACATATTTCTACGATTACTTTGCGATCGAATGAACCACTTACATACGATACCAATTTCCCTTTGTCTCACGATATGTTACTTATCCGAGGTTATGATCATCGGTATCTCTGCATACCTAGTTCAACCTCGTTACTGATAAGTACTCTTTTCTCGTTCCCGTGATATGTGATCCCTTGTGACCAAGTCACATGCTTGCAAGCTAATTGGATGACATTTCACCGAGAGGGCCCAGAGTATATCTATCCGTCATGTGGATGGACAAATCCCACTCTTGATCCATGTGTTTCAACCAATACTTTCCGAACACTCAATGCCACTTTTATAGCCACCCTGTTACGGTGTGGTGTTTGATGACATCAAAGCATCCATCCAGCAAAGGTGATATGCATGATCTCATGGTCGAAGGAATTAGGTTACTATGTATCAGAAAGCATATAGCAATTGAACTATTAAAATGTCTTGATCTTTATGCTACGCTTATCTATAGGAGTATGTCCACCATATCATTCTCCTAATGATATGATCTTGTTGTTGATAACATCTCAATGTTCATGATATGGAAACCACAATCATTAATCAACCAACAAGCTAGTGAAGTATAGAGGCTATACTAGGGACTTTAAATTAAGTTTACAAATCACACAAGTATTAATGGTTTCCTTGTTAATACTATTATAGCATGAATGTAAACATTTATCATAAGTGTGAAGATATGATAATAACCACTTTATTATTGCCTCTTGGGCATATCTCCAACAGTCTCCCACTTGCACTAGAGTCAATAATCTAGTTTCGAACCTTTGTGTATTCAACACCTATGGCTTTCCGGTGTTGTATGTACATGATTGCTAGTGGTCAACTGATCTCCGGATCTGACACTTCCAGGTCCGTGTGTAATTGCATGTCTTTGCGTCTCTACGCATCACTCATTCTCTAATGAGATGGCTTTGTATAAATTTGGTCTTTCGGTGTGACCTTTAGTTCTTTAGGGTTAAAACATGTTGACAATATTGTCGTACAATATATCTTCATAGTATTATCCCACTGTGAACTACACCTAGTTTGATAACAAACTACTTGACACAAATGCCCTCTTTTGCTGCTATAATAGCAGTCATATACTTAGCCTTTTGTTGTAGTATCTGTCACAATGTCTTAACTTTGGAAATCATCCAAATCCATTATGGAACTCACTTTCCATTATATTGTGCCACCCTTAGTTTAGATTGAGATAAACTTAATCTGTACTTTGTGACAAAGCTAGTATCAATGTAGTACTTTTACAATGAACTAACCATCTATTTGTCACTTCTACAAATAATATACTCTTAGTTCTTCCAAAAGATCATAAGAATATCCTTACTATTGTCCAATGATCATCTTACGAATCATTCTGGTATATGCTCACAACATTTAGAGCATAGGACATATCTGGATTTGTACATATCACAGTATGATTGATATAAATACTCTTTGTGATTTCATACATCAAGTATCAATCTACACTTGATTATTTGTTTCACTTTACCAAATGTCAATACACTTGAATATATCATCAACATTGAACTTATTCAATCCTTTCTGTGCAACAAGAACCTTTCTTGTAGTTCCTATATTGAACTCATTCAATATCTTGTCTATGTACTTCTGGCACAACCATATTAGCGTCTATTGATGCCAAAATACTTGGGTTTTGCCTAAGTCTTTCATCGGGATGAAATTCTTAATATGTGTTAATAAAAGATACATTATTTCCAATCAACAATATGTCTTCCACATAATGTATTAGAAACATGTCTTAGCGCTCCCACTTAATTTCTTGCAAATGCAAGCATCTTCATTGTCTCTGATGAAATTAAACCCTTTTAACAGTTTCATCATAGTGAAGATTCCAACTCCGCTATGCTCACTCTAACCATTGAAGTTTGCATATGCTTTTAGCATCCTTTGAATTGACAAAACCCTATGGACCGTGTTTATGCACATGTCCTAGGTAACGATTCTATTAGAAGAACTTGTTTTGTTTATTCAACTACCATATAACAAATTATATGTAGTGGTTGCTTTCATTAATCCGTCTAGACTAAATATCACTATGATAGATCAAATCTTGTCATAGTCAACCTTTGAACATTGTTGTGAACTATTTCCCAACATGTCGACTATTTCATAGATGTAAAACATCCATGTCTATTTCTTTATAGATCCAGACACAACTGTAAGGTCTTACACCTTTCTCGAGGGTCCTTCAAGTTCAAAACTTGATTTCTCGTGTATGGAACTATCACGGATTTTATGGCTTCAAGCCATTTGACGGAGTCAGGGCCCATCATCGCTTCTTTGCATGTAGTCGGTTCATTATTCTCAAATAATGATTCAACCCTCAAATCTTGGTATTTGATTGTTTACCCGATCTACTTGTTTCAATAGGAACTTAGATCTCCGTGACCACAACCTTTGAGGCACGTGAGCCATGAGCATTGTTGCCGCCTCCGGAACACTTTTCGGCGCTGCGCAACTTTGCACATACAGCTAAGGTTCTTAACCTTATCAAAGTTCTATTGTCCTCCCACTTAACTTTTCACGAAAAATTCCTTCCAAAAGAAACTTGACGTTCTAAGCAACAAACACTTTTGTCTCCGGTGTTTATGGAGGAATACTTAATAGTCATACAAAGACAGGTTCATCCGACTTTGGTTGCAAACATCTTTCTTATGCATAGCATACCAATGTTTAAGAAAGGACAACTTGGGTTTTATCCCAAACCATAACCTTATATGGTGTCATTTCAACGGATTATGATGAAGCTCTTTTCAGTGGAAAAACGGTAATCTCTAAAGCTTTTAATCTTTAAAATACAATGGCAGTTTTATGAATTACACCTTTCGATCTTACCATGTCAAACAAGGTTTAATTACATATCTCGAACGCTCCATACTCTTATGGTGTTTCGGGAAAATGCAAATCCACGGAACGATTCCTTAAATCTTAGGTATTATGCTAAACTTGTAACTCAAATATCTTCCTTTATGATCTTATCATAAACTATTTATATTCTTGTTACAATGATTTTGCACTTCATCTTGAAAGTCTTTTGAACTTTTCAAATATTTCATACTTCATCCTTATTAAGTAAATATTCATATATTCACTCAAATTTTCGGAGAAAGCATATGAAGTTGAAATCCATCGCTCTTGACTACACATAATGGACTTCGTACAACAATATGTACAAGTTCCAATAAGCTAGTCATTCGTTCCCTTTTGGCCTATGGACGAAGTTTTAATTATCTCTAGGAAAGTTTCACAAGCGTCATTTGATCAAAATCAAATAGACTCCAAAATTCCATCCATATGGATTTTTCTTCATGTTTTCTTTCCAATATAATTTTAAACGGCGATGTCACTTCCTAAGTGATCTTTCAATCAATTTGTCTTTCGACATTTTAGCACTAGTTTTATGGATGTGATTTCTCCAACGAGATTTGTGAATCATCCATCTTTTATGGATTACGGCAATTATTTGAACAACCCTTTTGTTCTCATAATACCCGATAAAACAAATCTTTGAAGGCAAGCTTTGATGTTTAACGAGCAACACAATAACCCTTTATTTGTTCTCGATGAACATCATCACATATTCTTTTGCTAGTTACTTAGGCCATTGTAGTTCATGAATTGTGTTGTTTCGTATGACGATTCACACCAACAAATTCAGTATCAAATACTTAAGAACCACATTGTTTAACAAGCAAAGAATATAGCCATAACATGTATATCATCTATATACTTAAACTGAACGATTCTAGTCTTTTCTTTTCTGCCATATATTTATGAGATTCTCTTTCAGTATTTCCTTTTCAGTTTGAAAGAATCTATCAACATCAATAGTGGAGTCATACATATGACATATAGTCCAAAGCGTGTATAGTTAAATACCAATGTCTTTGGACTTGCACTTTGAAGTAGATCACCATCATCAAATGTTTGGTGTTCTTTCAAATTCCTTTCATTAGTAATCTCTTGGTGTAGTAAACATTTTACCTACATCAAATATTCACCCTTATCATGGTATCGTCCATGATCAAGCTACTTTTAGCTTATAACGATGAATTATTAGTATAATGTTGCTATCCAAAACCTTTTGGAGGATTAGGACAACAAGTGTCTCCAACCTTTTTGCAAATTCTCATCAAAATATGAGAACATGAACTTTGCCATATTATACTCTATCATGTTGTAACCAAAACTTCGTTTCAGATATCACAATATCTTCCACACATCATGGTTTCTGAAACAACTCTTTCAGATCCTAGATAACCTTGATATTAAGGGAATCCTTTGAATATCAAGAATCATGGATACAAACATGATACTTATATACTAACACTTGGAATTGTTACTCTTGATTTAATACTAATTATTAAACTTCATGGAGTAACCGGAACTTACTGAAAGTTTGCAATAGGACTTTTAAACTTTAGATTAACACTTAAAACAATACGATACCAGTTCGTAAAGTATCTAACCAGAATTCTATAGTTCTATCATCTCAATTATAACTAAGCGCAAGGTGGTAAACGGATGCCAATGACTACAACAACTATGCAAATTCACTTTGATTTAGTTTATGATAAATTGAGTTCTAATTAATAATTAAATTAATCTAGGTGAACTCCCACTCAAAACAATATCCCTCACATTGTTTTAGTGATCACACGAACCAAATCCACCACATCAAAACCGATCATCACGAGAGTTGATATAGCTTCAATGGCGAACAATCAACATGTTCATCATATCTACTATATGACTCATGCTCTACCTTTCGGTAATCCGTGTTCCTGAGGCCATGTCTGTACATGCTAGGCTCGTCAAGATCAAACCTTAGCTACCGCATAAGCAAATCTGGCTTGCTTACGTTGTATTTACCCGTGGAATCAAAGACACCCGATCATCACGTGGTGCTTCGAAGCAACAAGTTTTAGCAACGGTGCTAACTAAGGGCGAACACTTTAGAACTTGAAATTTATGTGCATGAGGGATCATCTTATAATGCTACCGTCGTCTACTAAGCAATACAAGATGCATAAAGGATTAACATCACATGCAATTCATAATATGTGATATGATATGGCCTTTCTTCTTTGTGCTTCCGATCTCCATCTTCAAGCACGAACATGATCTCCATCATCACCGGCGTAGCATCAAGGTCAATGACGCTTCTTCATGGTTGTCGTCCACCAGCTTCAACTATTACAACTATTTTGAATAGACACGCAGGTCTTAACAGAAATTAAAGACAACCATATGGCTCCTGCCGGTTGCCAACTTACAATAAGGAACATTGCATACATCAAATATAATCACAATCATGGCCATATCACATCACTGCACACCCCTGCAAAACAAAGTTAGACGCTTCTACTTTCTTTGCATATTTTACGTGGTTTGGGGCTTTCCATAAGTGTCGTTCTAACCTACGAACAAGAACCACAACATTGATACTAGCATTGTTGATTACCCGTTGTAAATTGGATCTTTACTATGCTAGGAGAAACTGGCACCCGCAAAGCCACTTATGCAATACAAGTTGCATGTTAAGCGTGGAGCAAGTCTCATGAACGATGTCATGTAAGGTTAGCCCGGGCCGCTTCATCCCAACATACCGCAAGATGCAAAGTACACGCAAAGCAATCTACAATAAAAGCATCAACGCCCACAATGACCATTGTGTTCTACTCGTGCAACAGATCTACATATAGACACGGCTCTGATACCACTGTAGGGGTTCGTAGCAAGGAAAACAAAAATTTTCTATCGCATACAAACAAACAAGCCAAGATCTATCTACTAGATTGTAGCAACGAGTCGATGGAATAACTCACCCTCGAAGATTCCAAAGTGTTTAACGAGAGCAGATTCTCGTGGGTGATGTAGTCGTACTCTTTCCGATCTCAAGATCGCGTAGACGATCCTTCCGGCGCCGCGTTCCCGCAGCGCTCCCGCAGTCGGTCACACGTTCGGTACTCGACGAAGACCTTCCTCTCCCTTGTTCCAGCAGGCAGCGGAGGTTGTAGCACTCTCCTCGCGATTCCGGCAGCACAACGGCGTGGTACCGGAAGTAGAGGGGAGATCCCGCAGGGCTTCGCCTTAAGCCGGTGCGAGTATGGTGGAGCTTATGAGAGAGGCTATTAGTGGTCTAGTAATTAGACACACCAATTAGAGGGCTCTAAACCAATTAGAAGGCTCTAAACCGAATAGCTCTAAACCGGGGTCTAGATCTAGGGTTTAGTTTAGAGGATAGGAAACTTGTGTGTATTGGGAGGGAGCCCTGCCCCTCCTTATATAGGTGGGAGGGGCTGGCCGGCCAAGGGGAGGGAGTGGAGTCCCTCCCCAACTCGGCCTAGGTGGGGCGCCGGCTTGGGGAGGAGGACTCCTCCCTCAAGTCGGTTTCCTCCTCTCCTCCCACTTCCCAAAAACTGCCGTTTGACTTTCAAACTAGCCGTTTGACTTTTTCAATTTAGGATTCAATTTAATCCTTTATTTGGGACAGCAAGAACACTTAGTACATGATGCAATCATTCCAACATGTAATGACACATTCATGTACCCCTTCCCCCCCGGAGTGCCGGACAATCCGGGACCTTCTAGAATGTTCCCGATGGAAACACCGGAATCATTCCCGAACTCCGAAACGGGACTTTCCTTATATGAATCTTATTCTCCGGACCATTCCGGATCACCTCGTGATATCCCGGATCCCATCCGAGACTCCGAACAACATTCGGTCTCTTTCTCATAATACCATAACTACTCAAACAACGTCGAATCCTTAAGTGTGTCTCCCTACGGTTCGTGAATTATGCGGACATGATCGAGACACTTCTCCGAACAATAACCAATAGAGGAATCTGGAAATTCATATGGCTCCCACATATTTCTACGATTACTTTGCGATCGAATGAACCACTTACATACGATACCAATTTCCCTTTGTCTCACGATATGTTACTTATCCGAGGTTATGATCATCGGTATCTCTGCATACCTAGTTCAACCTCGTTACTGATAAGTACTCTTTTCTCGTTCCCGTGATATGTGATCCCTTGTGACCAAGTCACATGCTTGCAAGCTAATTGGATGACATTTCACCGAGAGGGCCCAGAGTATATCTATCCGTCATGTGGATGGACAAATCCCACTCTTGATCCATGTGTTTCAACCAATACTTTCCGAACACTCAATGCCACTTTTATAGCCACCCTGTTACGGTGTGGTGTTTGATGACATCAAAGCATCCATCCAGCAAAGGTGATATGCATGATCTCATGGTCGAAGGAATTAGGTTACTATGTATCAGAAAGCATATAGCAATTGAACTATTGAAATGTCTTGATCTTTATGCTACGCTTATCTATAGGAGTATGTCCACCATATCATTCTCCTAATGATATGATCTTGTTGTTGATAACATCTCAATGTTCATGATATGGAAACCACAATCATTAATCAACCAACAAGCTAGTGAAGTATAGAGGCTATACTAGGGACTTTAAATTAAGTTTACAAATCACACAAGTATTAATGGTTTCCTTGTTAATACTATTATAGCATGAATGTAAACATTTATCATAAGTGTGAAGATATGATAATAACCACTTTATTATTGCCTCTTGGGCATATCTCCAACACTTTCATGCTCTTGGCAGCAATTAACATATCATCAACATATGATAGCAAGTATATAGGTGATCCATTAACAAACTTTATGTAAACACAGTTATCAAACTGATACCTCTTAAAATCATGTGAGATCATAAATGAATCAAACCTTTTGTACCACTGTCTTGGAGATTGCTTCAAACCATAAAGCAGTCTCTTCAATTTGCACACAAAATCCTCTTTTCTAGAAACTATGAACCCTTTAGGTTGGTCCATGTAAATCTCCTCCTCCAGTTCACCATGCAGAAAAGCAGTCTTTAACTAGATGCTCAAGCTCAAGCTCATGCATAGCAACAATACCAAAGAAAGCACAAATAGAGCTACGCTTCACAACCGGAGAGAAAACATCATTATAGTCAATACCTAGAATCTGGCTTATACCTTTTGCTACTAACCTTGCCTTAAACCTTTGAGGCTCATTAGGAGATAAACCTTCCTTCTTCTTGTATATCCACTTACAGCGGACAACCTTCTTTTGTTTAGGCAAGCGCACAACATCCCATGTGACATTCTTTTCAAGCGATTGCATCTCTTCTTGCATAGCAAAAACCCACTTCTAGCGGTCAACAGATGCAATGGCTTCATTATATGTAGCAGGTTTAGAATCATGCTCCACCTGTTCAGCACAACTCAAAGCATAATGAGCAAGATTACATTCTTCAATTAAACGACGAGGAGGAACTATGTTACGCCTCGGTCTATCAGCAGCAATAGACTCATGTGGTTGCTACAAAACAGTAGGTGAGTGCTGAACAACATGATCATTAATGTTTTCCTTATGAGTATCATCAACCACAATATCATTATCAATAGTTTTCTGTAGGGGCTCCACCTGCACACTAACTCCCTCCTCTCCAATAGCAACAGGAGAGGGATCATATGTCAAGCTGTCATGGTACATAACGGATTCATTGAAAACAACGTTCCTACTCAACAAAACCTTTTTAGTTTCAGGATTCCATAATTTATATGCTTTAAATCCTGAACCATAACTAAGGAATATGCACTTAACATCTCTAGGCTCTAACTTTCCATTATCAACATGAGCATATGCAGTGCAACCAAAAATTCTCAACTGTGAGTAATCAGCAGGCGAACCTGACCATACCTCAATGGGAGTTTTCTTCTCAAGTGGAATAGAAGTTGACATGTAGATGAGGTAGCACGCTGTGTTGGCTGCTTCGGCCCAGAAATGTCTATGCGTACCTGCATTGGACAACATATAGCGAGCCCTCGAGATGATGGTTCTGTTCATGCGCTCAGCCACGCCATTCTGCTAAGGAGTGTAAGGGATGGTGTGGTGCCTGATCATACCATCGTTACTGCAAAACTCCTCAAACTCATTAGAACAGAATTCCATATCATTATCAGTACGTAGTATCTTTACCTTCTTTTCAGTTTGCTTTTCAACCATAACTTTCCACTTCTTAAAAGCATAAAAAACATCAAATTTATGTTTCAGAAAAGATGGCCACAATTTTCTTTAGTAGTCATCAATAATAGTAAGCATGTAATTAGCACCACCGATAGAAGTCTTATGGGAAGATCCCCAAACATCAGCATGCATATAATCTAATATGCCTTTGGTGGTATGAACTGAAACATTAAATTTAACTCTTTTATGCTTACCAAACACGAGTGCTCACAAAACTTAAACTTACTCAAGTTGCAACCATCAATCAGCTCTCTCTTTACCAACTCTGTCATGCCATGTTCGCTCATATGCCCAAGACGCATATGCCACATATTTGTTTTACCATAATTATCAGAACCATTAGAAGTAACAGCATCAGCAATACCAGGCAAAGTGCTACCTCTAAGAACATATAACTTAGCAGAATTCACATCACCTATCATGTGAATAAGAGAACCTTTTGATACCTTTAACAATCTATGCCCACCGGTGTACTTGTATCCATCAACATCCATGGTACTTAGGGAGATCAAATTTCTGGCCATACTTGGTATGTGCTTCACCTCAGTCAACGTACGTGTCACACCATCTTGTGTCTTGATATTAACAGATCCAACTCCAACAATATGCCATGGGTTGTCATTCCCCACATGTACAAAATCTCCAGTCTGCATAGACTCATATGAACTGAACCAATCTTTATTATAGCAAATATGAAACGAACATGCAGTATCAAGTATCCATTCATCATCACGAGAAGCATAAGCAGTAAAAACGGCTAAACATTCACCGTCAGAACTATCACCAAAAACAATAGTAGCCTTACCAGCACCTTCAGGCCTATCTTTCGGTTGGTAAGTTCCGTTCCTTTTCTCCTTATTCTGCAGCTTCCAATAATCATCAAGAACATGATTAAATTTCTTACAATACCTGCAGAACTTGTCCTTTCCCTTGAACTTCAAACGACCTCTGCCGTCCTTGCTCTTATCTTGGTTGCCGTAGTTGTTAAATCTCTGTTCGGTCCTGCCATGAACATGCAGAGCTTTAGTCTTGAATGACGACCCATCTGCCTGCACCATAGATTTCATATTTTCCCTCTGTTTGAGGGCCTCTTGTACTTCATCAAGGGTTAGTTCATCATGGCTCAACAATATTGTATCACGAAAGTGTGTATAAAAACTAGGCAGCGAGCATAAGAGTAAGAGACCTAGATCCTCATCTTCATATTTTACTTCCATAGATTGTAAGTCAGAAACGACCTCTCTAAAAACAGATAAGCGATTCATTACCGATCCATCTTCTTGCAGCCTATGCGAGAACAACTTCATCTTCACATGCATCTTACTGGTTAGATCCTTTGACATGCAGATCGATTCTAGTTTCGCCCAAAGGGCAGCAGCTGATTTCTCCGCCAACACTTCGTGCAAAATATTATTGGACAGATGAAGTTGAGTCAAAGACAAAGCCTTACGGTCCTTCCGCTTCTCTTTGTCGGACCAGCTCTTACCATCCTTTGCATCGAATCCATCCAGCGCTTCATCCAGATCTAAAGTTTGGGCGAGAATCGCCCGCATCTTCACCTATCACAAGGAGAATCTTGTGGTGTAGTCCAGCTACGGTAGATCGAACTTCAGTGACGACATGTCGCAAACCCTAGATTAGAACCTGAGGCTCTGATACCACTTGTTACCTTTACGACAAGTAAATAACGAAGAACGAAAACGAAATCGCAGCAAGGGGACACAGATTTAACGTGGAAAAACCTCTCCAACGAAGAGAGAAAGAAAACCACGGGTGTCAGCCAGCGAAACTTCACTATAACGGGAAGTGTTTACGCAACGCCGGGGATTTTCACAGATGCAACTTATCCCAGCCGGCGGCTTACAAGAGGTATATATAACGGTGGAACCCTAGGTCTTCAACGATCCGTAGAAATTAGCCTCCTTAACTGAATTTGGATCATACTTCAACAACACCGGGAGCCGCAAATATGAGGCCAGAGGGACCGGCGGCGAGCCCTCCTCGTCATCGTCCGATTCCCCACCATCAGGCCTAGTCTAGAACCTCCCGCCACATGGGAGGAGCGAGGCCGGAACCCGGACGGAGGGGGGCGAGGGGGGAGGAGCACACCGGGAGGGGGAGGGAGCGCGGACCAGCGACAAGAGCCCGCGAGCGTCCACTGCGTCGCAAGCTAGGTCGCGGGAGCGAGAGGGAGAGAGCCATAGGTCACCAGTCTTGTGTATTTCTGAACCATGAATGCACCAGTGGTGATGATTTAACACAAGGGCAGTAGTTTTCTCTACGAAATAACCATGGAGTATATCCCATGTTTATGAATTTATTACCCAGTTAGTTTTGGAAATATCCAATAATTTCCATCATTACTAACATTACTCAAAGCATTGAAGGCCCTCAGGCAGTCTGCATCTCTTCATCCCAACCGGGAAGTCTATCGATCTGCACTCCGATCTTCGGACAGAGGTTTGCAGTTCTACCGGCCTCGCGTATTTCGGCAACCACTTTCTTGACAGCGAAACCATCACTGAAGAATTCAGTGTGATGAACACTTGGCAACCTGACCACCTTCAGAACCTGACCTTCCACGCCGGACCACTCCTTCTCGATCGCAACCAGGCTCACCATGTTTATGTCGCCGTCGCCGTCGCCGTACACGACCTCAGGGGTCCCTATGAACCCGGCTTCCCCATACTGAAACGTGTCCGGCGTGCTGACGCCGACTCCCATGATGCTGGTCACCGGCACCATCGGCGCCGGGAGCGCCTCCCACATTGGCAGCACCCGCGTCAGGTACGGCCGCACTCCCTCCGCGAAGCGGATGGCCTGGAGGAACTCCACGATGTCGTGTGCCGTGTACGTCCTGTTTTTGGCCACAACCAGCGGCCGGTCCCCGAACACCATCGGCGTGGGCAGGCGCCAGAGCGCGCTCTGCTGGCTCCGCGCCAGGCGGGTCCTCGACGGCCGCGCGAGGTTCGGCAGGCCGAAATCCATGCCGGCGGCGAGCTCGTTCATCCCCTCCGCGAAGCCGCCGAGCGCGGCGGCGACGAAGACGACGCGCTCGACGAACCGCCGGCGCCAGGCAAGCGGGCGGTCGAGGAGGAACTGGTACGCGAGCGCGCAGCCCAGGCTATGCGGGACGACGACGACCGGCCGGCCCCCGTTGAGCGAGCTCGCACTTTCGATGAGGCTCGCGAGGGCCGCGAAGTAGCGGGCGCCCTCCGCGGACGGGTGGCCGCGCGGCGCGACGGAGTAGCGGAAGTCGTACGGCGCGCCGAACAGGCTCTCGCCGTCGCGGTAGCCGACGGCTTCCAACTGCCGCACCAGTGGATCCCACCTGTCAGCGGTGACACATATTTACCGTGTCTCAGTCCACCAATTCATGGTGGTTGGAAGCAGAAACTGAAACAATCGAGCCGGATTGGCAGTACAGGTGCTCGACGGTGGACTTACCCAATTAGGCGTGGAGGCAAAGAACGGGACCCGGGTCACGACGCCGGCGGCGTTGCCGTAATCCTCGGCGAAGGCGTCGTAGACGAGGCTCATCTGGTCGGTGAAGCATGCGACTTCGTGCGGGTCGTCCATCGCCGTGTGGTTGATCGGCCACAGCCGGAACCACCCATTCCCCTTCCGCGCGCCGCAGACAGGCGTCGGCGGATCGTACGCCGATGTCAGCTGCGCCTCGAGCTGGTTAGCCGCGTAGCCGGGCACAAGTACGACCGCGTGCAGGCTCTTGGCGTCGCCGGTGGAGTGGCAACGGAGCGGCCGCAGGGCGACCAGGAGCACCGCCACGGCGACGAGCCGAGGAAGATCCATGTGCGTGATATTTTGCGACAGAGGCATGTGCCACGGACACAATAGCTGGGGTGCTGTCCTACCAGAGGAAAAATGAATCAACCGGTGCCATCGATCTCAGCCTGTCAAATTTCACATCGATGACAGGGCCAGCAGTGGAAGACACTTGAAATGTGCTCTCAGTGTCAAGGTTTCAGCTAAAAATTCCTCACGTAAATTATGTACTCTCAAAATAGACGTCGAAGATTTTTCAAAATTTAAGTATGTCTATATAGTGCTTAGATTCATCTAAATTTTAACAACCTTCAATATTTATTTTGAGACGAAGGGAGTACTATGTATGGTGTGCACCAGCTATCCCAGCAAAAAAGAAAAGCAAACCTACCGGTGCCATGGATCTCGGATTCTTTTTTTTTGAAACGAGGCAAAAGCTTTGCCTTAAATTAATATAGAAGGAGAAAAACAAGAGGGGACCATCCCAAAAGAAAAAAAAAAGAAACAAACCCAACGACAGATCAGCTAACAAAATCCGCAAAGTTTTTTGCTCCGATTCTCAGCCAGCCAATTCATCACACAGGTCCAGCAGGCGGACCCGCAATTCTTCGCCGTGTTTCTTCTTGGTGTCGGTTTCTGATGCAACATCGTTGTCTTTGTACAGGATGATGTATGGATGTTGGTTTATTTCTGATGCAACATCGTCTTGTAGCTGATGTGTGATGTGCACGGCTGTGAGCAGAAACTGCAATCAATTGCTACTAGGCTTCTTTATCACTTCGTCATTCAACAGAACCAAAACAATATCGTGAGCACCAATCTTCAATGGAGGTTGGTGAATATATATAATCACCTTAATACCTGATATCAGTTGTCCATTCTTAGTACAGTAACTATACAATTTACAATTGACCAGCATGTCCTTGTGCCCCAAATTCAGCAGCCTCTATTTGCCACTGAGACACAACCACAGAACCAACGAATCTATGCATGCCCTGTAAGGGGGTAGAACTTTTAACAGCCACGCTGATCTCTCCACTCAAGGTACAGAAGCCCTGCATTGTAGTGAGTGTAAGCTCCAGCAACAACCAGGACATGGAAGAGCTGGTGGCTGTGCCCGGCAATGTCAAACTTCCCGGGCATCCAGCGCTCAGGCACCCGAGTTGCGTACACCAACGCCCCAACCCCGTAGAAGAGGCCCATTAAAATCTCATATCCAGTAGTGTGCAATGCCTCCGGTTGATCCCAAAACAGGACCAGCTTGTGAAAAACAGGGATCACGCCCGATGCTCCCATGCCAAAGAAGAGGCACGCTCGTATGACGCGGAACTCGGGGTTCTGGAAGACTGGGAGCAGGGAGAAAGCAATAGTTGCTACTCCTAAAATAGTTATGCAGCTGAGGTAAAGGTTGCAAAAGAAAGGATGGCACATGAAAGAGTAGTATACTGGAGGGTAGAAGGATGTCGCGATAAGAGCGGCAATGCCTGCATAATCAAGCCGGAGCATAATATAAGCAAGGCGGCGAGAGTGGCAGGAGAGAAGGTGGCATGTGCTGCTAGCAAGAAGGCAAAACATGGCTCCTCCCAAGAAGGCAAAGAATGGCCACCTAGAGATCGGCCTAATAAAGTGTGGCGCAATCAAGTTTGCTACATCACCCTTCATGTTTTCCTGCACATATGAAAATCGATGCTTGTTATTTCACAAGTTCTCAGAATATAAGTTATAAAGTACATAATTCATGTAATACAAAATACAATCGCAAATAAGTTTAACGAGGATTTGATGGATTTTCAGTGAAATGTATGAAAAAGGCCCTTGGTGTGTTCTGACATAAAAAGCCAAAATGGCCTGATGATATCAAGTCAAATGATCTTTTCTTGTTCTATGTATGTGTGCCAACAACAGTAGAGCCTTGCGTCAAAACAAATTTTGAGTTGGGTATACGACATACTAAACAAAAGTTCTTAGTTTCGTGATCAGACAAATTTCTTGACTCTGCTGGTTTTCCAGTAACCTATAGGAACTAGCAGAAGAGCCTTGCGTCAAAACAAAATTTGGAGGTGGGTGCACAACATACTAAACACTATGGGGCCTGTTTGGTTTGCAGGATTTGAAAAATGCAGGAATAGGAAAAATATAGGATTAACATGGCACCCATATAAAATCCTACAGGAAATGTAAACGCAAGAATCTGTATCAGTAGTTGTTTGGTAGAATCACACGGAAAACGCAAGAATTTGTGTGAAGGAATAGGTGCATGTCATAGTTGTCACCGACACAAAGGAAAATTTACATGAGGTTGGACCTAAGGGACATGTTCCTATGGGATTGCATGCAAAGTATCCCATAGGAAAAAATCATATGGTTTCGAATCCTACAAACCAAGCAAGATCTATAGGAAAATTCCTTAGGGATAGAATCCTCCGAAATTCCTATGGATTTCCTATGACCCAAACATGCCCTACTGGTTTTCCAGTAACCTGTAGGACCTAGCAGATTTCAAGAAATTTTTAGTGATAACGTCTGGAAGTCAAGTCTTGGTCAGCATCAGCTTAAACTTTCTTAATTTGTTCAAAACTCAGAAGTCAGATACAATCGGTCACATTGGGCATAACTAGAGTACACAAGGAAACTAAATGGCTTGGATTTGATAGTCCAGCTGGTAAGAATTTC
Organism: Avena sativa; assembly: GCA_916181665.1. NCBI lineage: Eukaryota > Viridiplantae > Streptophyta > Magnoliopsida > Poales > Poaceae > Avena > Avena sativa. Next base: position 696,601,590 of record OV702289.1, read on the forward strand.
ATATTAGATGTTGTCAGCAGATTATCACAGCATTTATGAACCGCGGCATAAAGCGCTAGTAGTGATTAGTGAGAATAAAAAGGCAGAGAAGTTGTTGACAACTTACAAGAGCTGAAAGATTGGTTTCATTGGAATGGGTAAATCTGTGAGGCAAGCACCTCGACAGTAACTCCAAGAGACGCCAACGAGACACTGAGGGAAGCACATCAATAGAATTCCATGAGGTCCTCAATTCATCCGTCATCTTTTGTAAATCAGAAAAGTTAGGCAATGAAGGGAGGCATGCAGCAAGCTCTGCTTGAATCTTATGAAGATCAGCATTCCTCAGCATATCAGGTAAATGCTGAAGGCTCTGAAGATCTACATTTGGAACTTTTGTCGCAGTGTATATGGTCAAAGCAAGAAAGATGAAGAATCCTATCAAGTGCCTGAATTAAAAACATAAAACATGATTTATTAGATCAGAGAAAATCTAGCAAATTCATAATTCTGCTAAATCACATCAGTAAATTACACACAGAAGTCTGTCAGACATAATTTCCTAGAGTCCATACTTCAACAGTTACAGTACATAACTCACATGAGGGGTGTTACCTAGTGGTATTTCAATCGCTTGATTTACTTTCGGCTTAAGCATCAAAGACAAGAAAAGAGATACATTTGAGGTCCATGGTTTAATGGAACACAATCCACTGATAGGGGACTTGCTTAATAGTTTGTTGCCCTCTCTGTCTTATCTGACAAGAACAGGCAAGGGCCCAACAATTGCTTTCAAATTCAGAGTTGCGCCACAATTGCATCCTCAATGCTGAATTTCTTAGTCGTTTTCTTAAATCAGAATCCATTTGACTCTCAAATTCGAACATTAGGAATTGTGCAAATTTCAAGCTAAGTTCACGTGAACTAAAATCAAACGGTTGCAGTGTGAATCAATAGGTAGGAGAATTATTGTTGACAAGCAAGTAAATCCACCTATCCTTGCCATATGTAAACACGCAGCTGAACAAATTGCATGCTTGGTTGAATCGACTGGAAAACGAGAGAGCCAAACTGCACCAGATGCAATGTTTCAAGGTTCATACTACAAATACGCAATGCCAGCAGAACCGCGCATGTCAATTTGATCCATCCGCTATTCTACCTACGAATCTGAGGCATAATTATCAGGCATGGCAGGAGAGCAATCCGATGGCGCAATCAAGTGATGGGGAACGAGCAAGAGAGGTGTTGAATTACGCACGTCCAGACGTTGAGGGTCTCGTTGTGGATGGAGAACGCGGAGAGGAGCACCTGCGGGAGCGGCCACTCGCAGCGGTAGTAGCGCAGGATGTACTCGTTGTCCCGCATGTAGGCCGGCAGCGCCCGGTACTCGACGAGGCCGTAGCGCCTCCCCTTCTTCCCCTTCCCATCCTCCTCCTCCTCCAGCATCGGCCCCTCCACCTCCGCCTCCTCCACCGCCGCCATCGCCATCGCCAAGGGGAAAAGGACCGGGAGAGAGAGAGAGAGAGAGAGAGAGATAGCCGGAGACGGGCGGGTGATATGCCGTCCCGTTCGGATATTCGCCGCACGCTAACGCGACGACGAGGACGAGGACGCGCTGGTTGGTTGTACCGCGTCGGGTCGCTTGGGTTGCGTCGGCCCGTCGATCTCGCCGAGGTGGCCGCGCGCGCATTGGTGTGTACCCTCCACCACAGATTTTTAGCAGGCTTGGCGTTTTGGCATGTACTACGATGCGATGAGTGCGACCCGGTGCGGTGTGAACGAGCCGGGCAGCTGGTCTCGTGCCGACTATCCGTCGTTTTCTTGCTTCTGATGAGGATGGACGGCGCGTAGGTGGTTCGTACATCCGTCTCGTTCATGTATTTTTTTAAATTCCACCGATTTATTAATAACGATGTATTTTTTTAATTCCATCGCATTTATTAATAACGTTGAGGATGAATAGATGCAAACTTTAGCCGATGCCTCCTACCTAGTCGTCGGCTCTCCCCCGCCCCTCCGTAGATCGCTTCCCTATCTTCCGGCCTGCCTCGCCGGCGTCAGCAGGAGCGGGGAACCCAATTTATAGATGAAGTTTTTAGTAAAATTAGTGTTTCAAGAGATTAGACTAGAATTTTGGTAGTCACGTTTTTTAGTCTTTACGTCAATAAGTAATCTTTGGCCTTTTGTTCAACGAGATCTTCTTCCGACGTCAATGACAATATTGTAAGATCACGGTTCTATAGGTACGATCTTTCATATCTTACTTCGTCAAGTCGATTTCGGAGTTCTTTTTTCCATGGTTGCCGCGAGGATTATCCTTGCAACATAATCCAAGAAGAAAGGTTCTTATGGAGATCGGGAATAATAGCGAGCAAGGCAAGGAGATCAAGATCGTCCCTATGGAGTTTCTCGACGCCGATAATGCACGTCGGAAGAGGGATTTGAAGGCCCTCGAGCTGAAGATTGAAGAGATGGACAGGGAGACACCAGGGACACACAAACATCTTCGGTTGCTACGACTTTATCTTAACAAACTTAATAAAGATATCAAGCAGACAACCGAAGCAGGTTTTTCTATAAGTCTTAAGGCGCTACAAACACTTCAGGATAACAATGAGTTTATTAAAGAACAAGTGAAGGTGCTGGAGAGAAATAATCTTTTTTACAAGCTACGTGTTAAAGAATTAGAAGTTGTCAATGAATCCCTCCGTCTCAGACTGACCCATGAAGAGAAGATACCGCGTGTCATGGTGCCACAGTGATCTACAATAATCACGGTAGGCTTGATTCTAAGCTTGGGGAGATCTTTAAGACCTTGTAATCTATCTTATAAGTTTTACATTACTATTTTAGTTTTGCATTAGTTCAAACTAAAAATAAAGTTTGCATTATTAGAATTCTCTTCAGAAATAGTCGATCCTTTTATGAAATTTCGAGTTTATTATTATATATGGAGTAATATTGAGTTTATGCTTATCTTATTAGATATATGAATGGCTTGAGTATAATTTTACTTGCACTTGATGATAGCAGTAGGAGCCTTTTACACTATTTGTATTAATGGAACATATAAAAATAATTTGGTCAATATATTGTAAGTCTACGGTTTGATTTATAAAAAAACTATGTATGCAGTTAAGTTGAAAAAGAAACCTTGAACAAAGGAAAATAAAAGTGCTATCAAAATACAGTAAGAACAAGTCGAGATGGAATATTCAAGTCATAAGAGTGCTTCATATACAATTGAAATTTGATAATTGAGATCGTTAAACTTTGAATTTTTACATGAAGTGGAATATATGGCTAGCTCCTTTACACAACACTTGAACAAAAGTGTGAGTATATACACAAAAGCGAATAAAAGAAAGAAGAAAAAGAGCGAGTGTGCAAAGAGCAAATAGGCATATACCACTATATTGTAGTATGACAAAGAGACACTTTTGAAATTTTGAATCCCAAGTGAATACGTTGATCCTAAAACACTTGGGACTACCTTGCTAACTCATTCGGTTGAACCAGATACTTTTACATTATGTTAAGATTCATCTTTTGTGGACTGTTGATCACTAAGGTGTGGAAGCCTGCTACTACTATTCAGTTGGTTCGAGTAAGGTACTATTTATTGAACTTATTCCTATGTATCGTATATGATAAACACATATTGCAATTGCCTCGTTTATTTTATCGACTCAGCTTCATGAATACGAGGATCACATCCATTAAGCTAAACTTGCTCGGGACGAGTAAGAGTCTAAGCTTGGGGAAGTTGATGAGTGCATATTTGCATCATGTTTTACGTTATTATTTTGCATTGTAGATGTAAGATTTTGGTATTTTACGGCGCTCGCGCATTATTTTATGTCTGTTTTCACCAGGATCGGGACAGATGATAGATCCAATGGACACAATTCTTAGAGCAGTTGTACTAAGGAGAAAAGGAGTCAAAAATAACGTAAATCGCTTATTTGGAAAATATTAATAATACCATAAGAAAACCCGAAGCGAACAAGACGTACAGACGGTTCAACGACCAACTATAGGGCGGGAATAAATTTTCTGGCCGTATAGTTCCGGTCGTATTGTTGGCGCTATCACCGCCTCCTCAAATAGTTTCACCCCATGCAACTAGATCGGAGAGACGATATACAGAACACCCAGAAATCGCCAAAACCTCACCTCCGGAAGGCATCTGGAGGGGGAACTCGTCCATCGGGGATCCATCTTCGTCCTGCGCAGATCTAGGAGGCTAAGGCATCGATCTTCATCATCAACCGTTGTATCACCACCATCTCCATCCATCCCATCTACATCTTGTCTAGATCTTGTTGTAATTTCCGTACTCGTTGTGGATTTATATAAATACTATTCATCTATGATAGATTCCATTGTTATTGCTGAAGGGGATCCGCAGCATAAAACAAAAAAATCCTACGTTGGAACCCCAAAACTGCCTAGGATCTATCTATGTAGTAATGCGGTAACGACCGAGAATACATACCCTTGTAGACCATACGCGGTTAACGTTCTGAAAGAAACGTGATTGATGTAGTCGTACCCGTAGCCGACCTCAAAGTCGCGAAGCTCCTTGCAGGTCACCCCTTGCTCCTTCTTCATCGGGCAGCAGCTCTGGCTCACGACATTCAAGCGTCCCAAGTGTTGCGCCTCGTGTCTTCGTACACATCCGGTGCACGATGAGACCTCCGGCTCCCCGATCCCGCCGGGAGTGCGGAAGTTGATATCCGGCTAGGAATCTCTACAGCGCAACAGCGTACTGCAGGTGTGCCTTGTTCGCACAACCCAGACTTGGGGCCATGTCACAAGAGTTAGAGAGAGAGGGAAGGAGGAAGTCAACCAAAGGACTTCTCCAAATATTGATGTGTTGAATTCCACCCATGGGCACCCCTTTATATAGGGGGAGGGGGTGTGCCCTCCCCTTTGGGTTTCCCATGTGGGACTATTCAAGGGAGAGGGGGGCGCATGGGTCCTTAGGGCACCATGGGCCGGCTGGCCAGGGGTGGGCCCCACCCCGCGCATAGCCCTAGGCTGGAAAGGTGGGCCCCCTTGAGGCGCCTGTGCCTTGGCCATTTGGCCCTTGTCCCTTCCCTCCTTCGGTTTTTCCTCATGGGCCATTTTTCTCTCGAAGTTTGGCCCATTAGTGGAATACCCCTTCAAATTAGATTTTAATATTATATTTAATATTAATTACATTAATTGATATGTAAATACATACTACAAAATCTGTCTTGACCCGAAACACCTTTCGGTTTCCTTTCGATTTCCTCCGAACAACTTCGGATCTTTCCCGGAATGATTCCGGTCCTTTATTTTTCTCTGAACAACTTCGAATCTCTCTACGGAACGATTCCGGCTTTCTCTTTCTCTACTTTGATTCCGTCTTACGAATGATCGCTCTCATCGTACCCTTAAGTGTATCCTCTCACGGCTCGGGAATGCTCTAGACATGATCTGTATCAATGATCAACAGAGGGACCTGGGATATCCATGTGACCCCTATGCATTCCTGATGATAATGTCGTTTGAACCGCTAAATGTAGCATCCAATTCCTTTTGTTTCTTGATACGACTTGTCCGAGACCCAATCATTGGTATCACATACCTTGTTCAATCTCGTTCACAATAAGTTCTGTTTTCTTATTACCGTGAAATTACATCCTCGTGATCGAGTCACATGTTGCAACATTTATGGATGTAATCTCACCAAGCCGGTGATACATTGCAAATGTATCTATAATTTTTGATGTTCCATGCTTGGTTTTATCCACTTTCTTGTGTTTTGTTCCAACTTTGGAGTACTTTTCATATGATTTCTTGGACTAACCTATTAACAAGAGCCATAGTGCCAGCTGCCTGTTTTCTGCTGTTTTTGGTTCCAGGAAAGTCAGAAAATGAATATTCTCGGAATTGGACGGGACAAAAGCCAAAGTGCCTATTTTTCCGGAAGGGATCAAGTGCCAAAATACGAGACGGAGAGGGACCAGGGGGCCACCACACCACCTGGCCACGCGGCCCAGCCTGGCCCGTGCCAGGGGGTGGTGAGGCCAGCCTTGGCACCCCCTCGGCCTCTCCTTCCGCCTATAAGTTGCCCTCGGGACAAAAACCCTAAGTACCCGATCAAAAATCTACGAAACAGTCTGTAGCCGCCGTCATATCCATCCCTAGATCGGGAGGGATCTGAAGTTCTTCCCGGCACCCTGCCGGAGAGGGGAATTCACCCTGGAGGCCTTCTTCATCACCATGCAAGCCTCCGGTGTGATGCGTGAGTAGTTCATCCTTGGACTACGGATCCATGTAGTAGCTAGATGGCTGGTTTCTCCTCCTTTGTGCTTTCATGTTTAGATCTTGTGAGATCCGTTCATGATCAAGATCATCTATTTGTAAATCATACGTGTTGTGTTTGCGGGGATCCGATGGATATTGAGATGCTATTTTAGATTGATTATTGATTCTATCATGTCTTTGTTATTTGAGATCTTGCATGCTTTCCATTGTTAGTAGCTATCTTGGCCAAGTAGATGCTAGCAACTCCAAGAGTTAGTATTTATGCTCGATAGTGGGTTCATGCCTCTGATAATCTGGGGAAGTGACAGAAATCTCTAAGGTACTAGATGTGCTGTTGCTACTAGGGAGAAACAACAATCCTTTGTTCATAGAACAATCATATTGTTTACTTTACACGTAGTTCGTAAAGCAATAATCTGTTGCTTGCAACTTAATACTGGAGGGGGTTCGGATGATAACCTGAAGGTGGATTATTAGTCATAGATGCAGTTGGATGGCGGTCTATGTATTATGTTGTAATGCCCAATCAAGTCTCAAAGGAGTCAAGATGATTAGTATATGCATGTATTGCTTTCTCGGTGTTTGTCAATTGCCCCGCTGTAATTTGTTCACCCAGCATGTTATCTATCTTAAGGAGAGCCACCTCTAGTGAACTATGGATCCCGGTCCTTTTTCTTTACTTACAGTCTATAATCTTTTACTGCTCTGTGTTTACTTTCTGCAAACTTTTACTTCTTTCTATTCGATACGTTTAATCCTTTGTTTTCCGCAAAACACGGTGAGATTGACAACCTCATCGCAAGTTGGGGACAAAGTTCTGTGGTTGTGTTGTGCAGGTCTCCACGTTGCTACTAGCACCGGTAGTGCGCCCTGCCAAAGCTCATCTAGTAACACCTTTGGGGTGTTTCCTTGATCCTACTGGTTCGATTAAACCCTGGTTTCATAACTGAGGGAAAACTTACTGCTGTGCTCATCGTACCTTCCTCTTGGGGTTCCCAATGAGCTCTACGTTGAAAGTCGAGCGCATCAAGATTTTCTAGCACCGTTGCCGGGTAGTCAAGGACATCTTCACAAGGGGAGTCCCTCATAACCAATCTCTTTACTTTGTTGTTTTAGTTTTGCTTAGTTTTCTTTTTGCTTTGTTTGCTTGTTTTGTTCTTCAAAAAAGACAATTAGTTTTACTAGTTTGCTTTCTTATTGGAAAAACAAAAAAATTAGTTCCTTTCTTAAGTTGCCTTTATGACTAGCTCTGCTTCAATCACTATTTCATTATGGATAGCTCACTCAGTTTCCTATTTGGAAACAATATTATGACTCCTAAGGTAATAGGTGAACCACCGCCTGCTAGAACCTCCATGGAAGAAGAAATTGCTGAACCTGAAAGCTCATTAGATGAAAAAGAGGAGGAGAGTGATGGACAAAATGAGGAAGGATGGATCTACCCATGCCTACCTTCTAATGAGAGTAACTCTTTATCCCTTACATTATTTGATTGTCCCCCATGCTTATCAAATGAAGGTGAATGTTATGTTTTCGAGGATTCTTTTGAAAATGTTTATAATAAAGCTCTAGTGCTTGTAGATCATGAAAAGCATGCCTTATGTGATAGTTATATTGTTGAGTTTATTCATGAGGCTACTGAAAATTATTATGAGAGAGGAAAATATGGTTGTAGAAGTTTTTATGGTAATGAAACACCTCTCTATGTGCTGAAAGTTTTGAAGTTACTTTTGTTTTATCTTCCTATGCCTGTCACTTTGCTCTTTGTGTATTTATTTGCATACAATATTACTCTGCATAGGAAGTGGGTTAGACTTAAATGTGTTTTTAATTTGCTTCTTGATGCTCTCTTTTACTTCAATTCATATTTCCTATGAGAGCATCTTCTCAAATTTTCATACCTAACTTAAAGTCGTTAAAGAAATGTACTTATTGGGAGATAACCCAAAAGTTTTAGTTGAGTCTTGGAAGTTATTACCTCTGTAATAACCTATCCTTATCCTTTTTATTTGCTTTTTGTGCCAAGAGTAACCTCTAATGAGAGTGAAGTAATGATTGGGAAAGTTGCTGTCCCGAAACAGATTTTCGTTCTTCACCGTAAAAATTCCTGAGAGAGCTCTGTACTTCGGATTAAGCTGTAATTTTTTGTGCTTCTGCCGAAAGTTGTTATCTAACTTTATTTAGATCAACACTTTTTGATTTGAGCAACATAAGGTCTTCGAAAAAATTCGTCTTTACCTGCTGGTCTGTTTTGACAGATTTTTGCTATTTTCTGCATTTGCTTCTTGTTAGTTCCTTTTTGAGTTCCTTTGGGGAATTAAGCTTTTTGAGGGAAGTGCTACAGTAGCTAGTGTCCTAATGGAAGTTTATTTGGTGTTATAACTGAACTTTGAGACTTATTTATCTTAAGTGCACTAATGTTGCTAATGAGATTGTGTGAAGTTTTGTATGAAGGAAAAATTTCAGGTATATGGAAGGAATGGGTAATGAGATGAAGGATGGACTAAAGCTCAAGCTTGGGGATGCCACGCGTGTCACCCCAAGAAATATCCAAGAATTACAAGCGTCAAATCTTGGGGATGTCCAAGGCATCCCCTTCTTTATCAATAAAAATTCCAGGTTTCTTTCAAACGCTTCATTTTTATCGTTTCATGCACAGTTGTGTTTTTCTTGGAGCGTCTTCCTTTTTTTTCGTTTTGGTTTTTAGTTTGCTTGGTTTGCTTAGTTTTCTGAATAAGTTGGTTGGACCCCCTCTTTCATACATTGGTTTGCAATTAGTTTGGTTTGGTTCGGAAAAGAGTAGGAAAGCTCATGCTTATATGATAAAAAGAGCTCGTTTTTGACTGTGGCTATGCTTTGTCATGCCGTGCTTGATATTGTTTTGGCTTTATGCTTAATGTTCTTTGCTGTAGCATGACTTGTTATAAACAATTGAGATTGCTTAATGTGCCTTGGATGAATCATGCGTTGTTTTAGCATATTAAAGCATAGTATAGTGGTATTCTCCTTTGATGCTTTATTTGGGTTGACTTGGCGCATGCTCACACCATGTTATGACTGTCACAAGTCACCATAGCCTTTATGATCCTTTAGTTTTCAACTTGTAGTATCACTTTATGCTTTGATCAATGATGTTTGTCGCTCTGCATGATTATGGCCATTATTGCTCTCTTAGTTTGTCACTCCCAGTCTTATGCTAGCCTCCACAACCAAGTATGAGTTCCACTCATGCATCCAACTCCCTAAACCAAGTTATTCCAAAGAGTCCACCATATGTACCTACTAGCTTATGCTATTCTAAGTATATTCATGCTTTTGTTTACCTTCCACTTGTTATGAGAAAACTAGTGATTAAAGCTCTCACGAACTTGATGGCACACTTTACTTTATTGACTCTAATAAACTTGAACCATTGGGTCCTTCTTTGTTGCGTATATGCTTGCGCTTTATAAGTTGAAATTAGCAAAACCATGTTTCATGGGGAACGCTTTCAACATTGCACTTGTACTTTGTACCCCGTTGATATCATGTTCTTTTTCTTACGGATCCCGACAGTGTGAAATAAAAGTGGAACTTGTAAGATCATGGAGTTTGTATGTGTGTTAGAGAAACGCCTGGGCCGCTAGCCTAAGCCATGCCTAATCATGGTGGAAACTTGCAGCATCACCATAATGAGCACTCTATGAAGCATCCTCAATAAAAACCTATGCAAATAGCAAATAAAAAGATCGTTGAGATGCTCATTGTCTGCTTGCCTTGTCATTTTGATTATGGGAAAGCTCCCGTATCATGTGCAAGGGGTACCCCGTTGGCGGTTCTTAATGATACACATATACTTACAATGACAAGAGCTTACTCGTGACTGAAGTTGAGTAGCATGAGGATCGGTCTTCGTAAGTAAGGGGCATGAGATTTCGGTTTATAACTCGTCAAGCATATCCTCTTAGTTGTGTCACTTTAACCTTAATCACCTTAAAGATGCTTATGATAGGGGCAATCAGAGCTGAAAGTTACAAGTACCATAATTTTTGGAAGCTCTTTATGAGACTTGAATCCCTACTTCCTTTTACAAAAGGCCTTTCTTCCACAATTATATTGAGTCTCCACCTTCTATCTTTATGCACTTACTTTGAGAGCATAGTGGCCATTCTTAGTTCTATGTGCATTGTCCCAAGACTAGTTGATTGATGCATAACTTGTTATTGCTTGTTTGAAACTATTGTATCTAGTCACTCTTATGAACTTTGAAGGTGTCCTATGCATTTATACTTGCTACTCTATTGAGGGACAAGATGAATACTAGTATGCTATGTTTTCTTTATGTGAAACAAACAAACGTCTTGCAAAGCATTGTTATTCATGAATCTTTTGTTTGTGCCTTTTCATGTTGCATCATAGTTTCTTTGCCTATTGCTAGAACTTTGTCTTTCATGTTATGATTGAAGTACTATGATCCCAGCTTCAAATGTTTTGAAAATACTTTGATCAAGTCTTTGAGGGTGCATGTCACCTCAAAAATTATTTCTTTTTATCACTTACCTACTCGAGGACGAGCAGGAGTTAAGCTTGGGGATGTTGATACATTGCAAATGTATCTATAATTTTTGATGTTCCATGCTTGGTTTTATCCACTTTCTTGTGTTTTGTTCCAACTTTGGAGTACTTTTCATATGATTTCTTGGACTAACCTATTAACAAGAGCCATAGTCCTAGCTGCCTATTTTCTGTTGTTTTTGGTTCCAGGAAAGTCAGAAAATGAATATTCTCGGAATTGGACGGGACAAAAGCCAAAGTGCCTATTTTTCCGGAAGGGATCAAGTGCTAGAATACGAGACGGAGAGGGACCAGGGGGCCACCACACCACCTGGCCGCGTGGCCTAGCCTGGCCCGCGCCAGGGGGTGGTAAGGCCATCCCTGGCACCCCCTCGGCCTCTCCTTCCGCCTATAAGTTGCCCTCGGGACGAAAACCCTAAGTACCTGATCAAAAATCCACGAAAGAGTCTGTAGCCACCGTCATCTCCATCCCTAGATCGGGAGGGATCTGAAGCTCTTGTCGGCACCCTTCCAGAGAGGGGAATTCACCCTGGAGGCCTTCTTCATCATCATGCAAGCCTCCGGTGTGATGCGTGAGTAGTTCATCCTTGGACTACGGATCCATGTAGTAGCTAGATGGCTGGTTTCTCCTCCTTTGTGCTTTCATGTTTAGATCTTGTGAGCTCCGTCCATGATCAAGATCATCCATTTGTAAATCATATGTGTTGTGTTTGCGGGGATCCGATGGATATTGAGATGCTATTTCAGATTGATTATTGATTCTATCATGTCTTTGTTATTTGAGATCTTGCATGCTTTCCGTTGTTAGTAGTGAAGGAAATATGCCCTGAGAGGCAATAATAAAGTTGTTATTATGTATTCCTTGTATATGATATATATGTTTATTTTGCATGCTATAATTGTATTGATAGGAAACATCAATACATGTGTGTTTAATAAACAAAAAGGGTTCCTAGTTATGCCTCTCTTATAGACTAGCTTGTTGATTAACAAGATGATCAAGGTTTCCTGATCATGGACATTGGATGTTGTTAATAACTAGGTCACAACATTTGTGAAATGATGTGATGAACATTCATCCGAAGTATAGCATTACGATCAAGTCATTATGTTTATATTGCTATAACATCATACGAAGTAATCTTTATCCTTAGACCATGAGATCATGTTAATTTCTAACACCGGAAGAGTATCTTGATAACATCAAACTGAAGGAAATATGCCCCGAGAGGCAATAATAAAGTTTTTATTATGTATTCCTTGTATATGATAGATGTTTATTTTACATGCTATAATTGTATTGATAGGAAACATCAATACATGTGTGTTTAATAAACAAAAAGGGTTCCTAGTCATGCCTCTCTTATAGACTAGCTTGTTGATTAACAAGATGATCAAGGTTTCCTGATCATGGACATTGGATGTTGTTAATAACAAGGTCACACCATTGGTGGAATGATGTGATGAACATTCATCCGAAGTATAGCATTACGATCAAGTCATTGTGTTTATATTGCTATAACATCATACGAAGTAATCTTTATCCTTAGACCATGAGATCATGTTAATTGCTAACACCGGAAGAGTATCTTGATAACATCAAACGTCACACCGTAACAGGGTGACTATAAAGATGGGTTCAGTGCTACGAAGGTGTTATGTTGAGGCTCATGGATCAAGAGTGGAATTTTTCAATCCAGATGACGGATAGATATACTCTGGGCCCTCTCGGTGATATCACATTAGGATAGCTTGCAAGCAAGTGATGTGATCACTAGAATGTTATATCACGGGAGCGAGAAAAGAGTGCATGTCGGTAACGAGATCAAACTAGGTATGGAGATACCGATGATCGAATCTCGGACATGTAATATATCGAGAGACAAAGGGATTTAGTTACAAGCGTTAAAGGTTCTCACGATCACAGGAGTCATCGTTGAATGTGTAGGAGTCAGTACGGATCTCCAGGTCCCGCTGCTGATTATTGATCGGAGAAGGGTCTCGATCATGTCTGCATTATTCGCGAACCGTAGGGTTGCACACTTAAGAGTTATCGGACACCATTTTGGAGCACATATGTTTCAGACGGAAGAATTGCAAAGCGCATGAATTGTTTCAATAGAAACCAAAAATTGTTTCGGGTGAAATTGCAGAAGGTGGTTCTGCATGTGATATTGAAATATTGCAAGGGGCTATATGTGAATGTTTGTTAATTAAAGTAATTAACAAAATTTTGAATAAATTTAATAAAATAGTTTTATTAAATGCGAGAGCATTAAATTTGGAGAAACTTAATGCATTTAAAGTGGAGACTTTAAAAGGGAATGTGAAGAGGCATTTTAATGTGGAGGAGTTACCACCACATGAATGGGGGAGGTGAGGGGTCACCCCCCATGCGCAGGCCATGGAGAGAGGGGGCACCCCCCCTCCTCCTATAAAAGGCCACCCATTCCTCCTTCATCCACACACCTCCTTGTGAAGGATCTCTCCCCGCTCTAGAATTATTCCCCCATGGTCTCGGATTAGCGTGATACATGTTCCCGGTGGCATTTCGTTTGGAAGGAGTTGCTGCTTCCGCTGGATCGCTAGAGCGAGGAGGTGGAGGTTGTCCGGTGGCTTGAACGTGTGTGCGAGTGCGGATGCGCTGCTGAGTTGCGGCGCTCGGACTTCCTCACGATCTTGAGATCGGTAAGTGTACGACTACATCAACCACGAGTTCCTACTCGTTAACAAAGCTCGTTGTCTTCGAGGGTAAGTTCTCTATGGATGTATGTCCACCCGTTTGCTTTGTACCTAGTAGATAGATCTTGGTGTGTAGTTCACACCGTAGGAATTTTTTTGTTTTCTATGCTGTGAACCCAACAGTGGTATCAGAGCCTGATCTATGCGTAGGTGCTTTGCACGGGTAGTACACATATGTTTATATGTGGGCGATGATGATCATGTTATTGCATCTTTACTTTGGATATTGGTGGCATAGTGGGATGAAGCGCCCGGGCCAACCTTACATGTCATCGTACATGAGACCGGTTCCACGACTGACATGCAACTTGTTTTGCATAAGTGGCTGGCGGGTGTCTGTCTCTCCTACTATAGTCAATATCTGATTTACAACGAGTTGCTAATAACTTGGTTATCCTCATTGTGGCTCATGTTCATAGGTTAGACAGGTTCTATCTCCGAAAGCCCTAAGCCACGTAAAACTTGCAATTGATAAATTAGAGGCGTCTAGTTTAGATCGTTGCTGGGCTAGTGTTTTGATATGGTATTGTTGTAAGTAGATGTATAATAGATACTCTTACAACTCACTTAACGTGTAAGTTTCATAGACCTTGGCCTTACACACAAAGGAATGATAGAGATCATACCACGATGCAAATGATAGAGATCAAATGCATGGACCATATCACCTCACTTCACACATTAGATGTTAGCATCTTATACTGCTAGTTTGGCGCGTTTGGTAGCATTATAAGATGACCCCTCATTTAGATATCAAGATAAAATGTGTTCTTCCTTAAGTATGCACCGTTTTGTGGATCGTGTTTTGAGGCATCACGTGATGATCGGGTGTTTTCAACTCTACGCTTTCATACAATGGGTGTAAGACAGTTTTACACACGCAAATACTAAGGTTCTTACTTGACGAGCCTAGCATGTACAGACATGGCCTCGGAACACGGACCAAAAGGTTAAGCATGAGTCATATAGTTGATATGATGCCCATATAGATGCTCGCCTTTGAAGCTACACCGACTCACGTGATGATCGGACTTGGTGTAGTGGATTTGGTTCATGTAATCACCAAAAGGACACGAGGGATGTCGTTTTTGAGTGGGAGTTCATTAGTAATTTGGATTAGTTGAACTCAATCTATCATAAACTTAGTCTAAATATACTTTACAAATTCTGTTGTAGATGGCACCACCTGCTTTTAATTTCAATGTGTTGATGGAGAAAGAGAAACTTGCTGCAAATGGTAGCAACTTCACCAACTGGGCTATGAATTTGAGGATTCTCCTCACTGCTGCACAAAAGCAATATGTGCTAGATCCGCCGCTAGGCCCCCCACCAGCTCTTGATGCCCCTGACGAGGAAAAGAACGTCTATATAACTCGTCAGGAGGACCACAACTTAGTTCATTGCATCATACTGTATGGGCTAGAGCCAGAACTTCGAAAGCGTTTCGAAAATGGCAATGCCTTTGATACCATGGGAGAATTGAAAATGATTTTCGATACCCATGCTGCCGTAGAGAGTTATAATGCTACAGAAAAGTTCTTTAGCTGCATGATGGAGGAAAACAGCTCCGTTAGTGAGCACGTACTCAAAATGTCTGGGTACGCCGATAAGCTTGTGTCCTTGGGAATAACGATTCCCATTGACTTAGGCATACATCGTGTTCTCCAATCTTTGCCACCTAGCTACAAGAGCTTCGTGATGAACTATAATATGCAGGGCATGAAGAAGTCTCTTCCCGAGCTTCTGTCAATGCTTAAGACTGCAGAAGTGGAGATTAGGAAAGAACATCAAGTGTTGATGATCAATAGGACCACCAGTTTCAAGAAGGACAAGGCAAGCACAAGGGAAAGAAGGGTGGCAAGTCTGTTGCCACGCCTGAAAAGAAACCCCGAGCTGGTCCTAAGTCTGACACCGAGTGCTACTATTGCAAGGGGACTGGCCATTGGAAGCGCAACTACCCCAAGTATTTGGCGGACAAGAAGTCCGGCAAGGCAAACAAAGGTATATGTGATATACATGTTATTGATGTGTACTTGACTAGTACTCGCAGTAGCACCTGGGTATTTGATACGGGATCGGTTGCTAATATATGTAACTCGGTTCAGGGGCTGCGGAACAAGCGACAACTAGCAAGGGATGAGGTCACGATGCGGGTCGGCAATGGATCAAGAGTTGATGTGATCGCCGTCGGAATGCTGCCTCTCCATATGCCATCGGGATTAGTTATAAACCTAAATAATTGTTATTTGGTGCCTGCACTGAGCATGAACATTGTATCCGGATCGTGTTTGATGCAAAGTGGTTATTCATTTAAGTTTGAAAACAATGGTTGTTCGATTTATATGAATAATATCTTTTATGGTCATGCACCTATGTTAAATGGTTTATTTCTGTTGGATCTCGATAGCAGTATTACGCATATTCATATTGTTGATGCTAAAAGGATTAAACTTGATAATGATATATCTACATATATGTGGCACTGCCGTCTAGGTCATATTGGCGTTAAACGCATGAAGAAACTCCATTCTGATGGACTTTTGGAATCACTTGATTTTGAATCATTTGATACATGTGAGCCATGCCTTATGGGCAAGATGACTAGAACACCGTTTTCCGGTTCAATGGAACGGGCGACAGATCTATTGGAAATCATACATACTGATGTGTGTGGACCAATGAGTGTGTCGGCGCGAGGTGGATATCGTTATTTTGTTACTTTCACGGATGATTTGAGTAGATAAGGGTATATCTATGTGATGAAACACAAGTCTGAAACTTTTGAAAAGTTCAAAGAATTTCAGAATGAAGTGGAAAATCATCGTAACAAAAAGATCAAATTTCTGCGGTCCGACCATGGAGGAGAGTATTTTAGTTACGAGTTTAGCACACATATGAAAGACTGTGGAATAGTTTCACAACTCACGCCTGCCGGAACACCACAATGTAATGGTGTGTCAGAACGTCGTAATCGTACTTTATTGGATATGGTTCGATCTATGATGTCTCTGACTGACTTGCCACTATCATTTTGGGGTTATGCACTGGAAACAGCTGCATTCACTTTAAATAGGGCACCATCTAAATCCGTTGAAACGACACCGTATGAATTATGGTTTGGAAACAAACCTAAGCTGTCATTTCTTAAGGTTTGGGGATGCGATGTTTATGTGAAGAAACTTCAACCGGATAAACTCGAACCTAAAGCAAAAAAATGCGTCTTCATAGGATACCCTAAGGAAACGATTGGGTATACCTTCTATCACAGATCCGAGGGCAAGGTTTTTGTTGCCAAGAATGGATCCTTTCTTGAGAAGGAGTTTCTCGCGAAAGGTGTGAGTAGTCGGAAGGTAGAACTCGAAGAGGTTATTGAACCTTCTCTTCATGAAATGGCGAGTAGCGCAGCTCCAGAAGTTGTTTCAGAGTTGACTTCACCTAATGAAGAGAGAGCTAATGATATTGATCATGAAACTCCGAAAGAGGACACTATCGAACCTCGCAGGTCAAGCAGGACACGTGCAGCTCCTGAACTGTATGTCAATCCTGTTATGAATTTCATGGTTGATGAAATCGATGACCCTGCGACGTATGAAGAAGCGATGATGAGCCTGGATTCCAACAAATGGCTAGAAGCCATGAAATCCGAGATGGAATCCATGTACGAGAACCAAGTTTGGAACTTGGTGGACTTACCTCACGACCGAAAGGCCGTTGAGAATAAATGGATTTTTAAAAGGAAAACTGATGCTGATGGTAATGTGACCATCTATAAGGCTCGACTTGTTGCAAAGGGGTTTTGACAAATTCAAGGAGTTGACTACGATGAGACATTCTCTCCCGTAGCGATGCTTAAGTCGGTTAGGATCATGTTAGCAATTGTTGCATATTTCGATTATGAAATATGGCAGATGGATGTCAAAACTGCGTTCCTCAATGGTAAGATTGAAGAAGAGTTGTATATGATACAACCTAAGGGTTTTGTCAATCCTAAGGATGCTAATAAGGTGTGCAAACTTCAGCGATCCATCTATGGACTGAAGCAAGCATCACGAAGTTGGAATCTCCGCTTTGATGAGGTGATCAAAGAGTTTGGATTTGTCCAAACTTATGGAGAGGCTTGTATTTACAAGAAAGTGAGTGGGAGCAATGTGGCATTTCTGATATTATATGTGGATGACATATTATTGATTGGAAATGATTTAGATCTTTTAAACAGTGTTAAAAGTTATCTAAACAACAAATTTTCGATGAAGGACCTTGGTGAAGCTTCATATATATTAGGCATTAAAATCTATAGAGATAGATCAAGACGCCTAATTAGGCTATCGCAGAGTACATACCTTGATAAGATATTAAAGAAGTTTAATATGGACGAAAGTAAGAAGGGGGTCTTACCAATGTTGCAAGGCAAGACATTGAGTAAGACTCAAAGTCCGGCTACGGCGGAAGAAAGAGAGATAATGGATAAGATCCCCTATGCCTCAGCCATAGGCTCTATAATGTATGCCATGCTATGTACAAGACCAGATGTGGCACATGCTATTAGTTTGACTAGTAGGTACCAATCTGATCCAGGTTCGGAACACTGGATAGCGGTCAAGAATATCCTTAAGTACTTGAGAAGAACTAAGGATATGTTTCTTATATACGGAGGTGAAGAAGAGCTAGTCGCTAAGTGTTATGTCGATGCTAGCTTTAACACTGATCCGGATGACTCTAAGTCTCAATCCGGATACGTATTTCTCTTGAACGGAGCATCAGTTAGTTGGAGGAGCTCCAAACAACCTGTGGTGGTTGGATCAACAACGGAGGCAGAATATGTTGCTGCTTCAGAAGCAGCGCAGGAGGCAGTTTGGATGAAAGAGTTCATTACGGAACTGGGTGTGGTTCCCAGTGCATTGGACCCGATGGTGATCTATTATGACAACAATGGATCCATAGCCAATGCAAAGGAACCAAGGTCTCACAAGAATTCCAAACATATTAAGCGTCGGTTTCACTCCATCCGCGAGCATGTCAAGGATGGAGATATAAAGATTTGTAAAGTGCACACGGACCATAATGTAGCGGATCCGTTGACTAAAGTACTCCCTAGGGCAAAACATGATCAACACCAGAACTCCATGGGTGTTAGATTTATCACTATATAAACTAGATTATTGTCCTTGGGAATAACGATTTTGGAGCATTTTGGTAATAACGATTATTGTCCTTGGGAATAACGATTTATCACTTAAGAGTTACCGGACACCATTTTGGAGCACATATGTTTCAGACGAAAGAATTGCAAAGCGCAGGAATTATTTCAATAGAAACCGGAAATTGTTTCGGGTGAAATTGCAGAAGGTGGTTCTGCATGTGATATTGAAATATTGCAAGGGGCTATATGTGAATGTTTGTTAATTAAAGTAATTAACAAAATTCTGAATAAATTTAATAAAAAGAGTTTTATTAAATGAGAGAGCATTAAATTTGGAGAAATTTAATGCATTTAAAGTGGAGACTTTAAAAGGGAATGTGAAGAGGCATTTTAATGTGGAGGGGTTACCACCACATGAATGGGGGAGGTGACGGGTCACCCCCCCATGCGCCGGCCATGGAGAGAGGGGGCACCCCCTCCTCCTATAAAAGGCCACCCATTCCCTCCTTCATCCACACACCTCCTTGTGAAGGATCTCTCTCCCCCTCTAGAATTATTACCCCATGGTCTCGGATTAGCGAGATACATGTTCCCGGTGGCATTTCGTCTAGAAGGAGTTGATGCTTCTGCTGATCGCTGGAGAGAGGAGGTGGAGGTTGTCCGGTGGCTTGAACGTGTGTGCGAGTGTGGATGCGCTGCTGAGTTGCGGCGCTCGGACTTCCTCACGATCTTGAGATCGGCAAGTGTACGACTACATCAACCACGAGTTCCTACTCGTTAACAAAGCTCGTTGTCTTCGCGGGTAAGTTCTCCATGGATGTATGTCCACCCGTTGCTCTGTATCTAGTAGATAGATCTTGGCGTATAGTTCTCATCGTAGGAAAATTTTTGTTTTCTATGCTGCGGACCCAACAAGTAGCTATCTTGGCCAAGTAGATGCTAGCAACTCCAAGAGTTAGTATTTATGCTCGATAGTGGGTTCATGCCTCTGGTAATCTGGGGAAGTGACAGAAATCTCTAAGGTACTAGATGTTTTGTTGCTACTAGAGAGAAAACAACAATCCTTTGTTCATAGAACAATCGTATTGTTTACTTTACACGCAGTTCGTAAAGCTATAATCTGTTGCTTGCAACTTAATACTGGAGGGGGTTTGGATGATAACCTGAAGGTGGATATTAGTCATAGATGCAGTTGGATGGCGGTCTATGTATTATGTTGTAATGCCCAATCAAGTCTCAAAGGAGTCAAGATGATTAGTATATGCATGTATTGCTTTCTCGGTGTTTGTCAATTGCCCAGCTGTAATTTGTTCGCCCAGCATGTTATCTATCTTAAGGAGAGCCACCTCTAGTGAACTATGGATCCCGGTCCTTTTTCTTTATATACAGTCTACAATCTTTTACTGCTCTGTGTTTACTTTCTGCAAACTTTTACTTCTTTCTATTTGATACGTTTAATCCTTTATTTTCCACAAAACATGGTGAGATTGACAAGCTCATCGTAAGTTGGGGACAAAGTTCTGTGGTTGTGTTGTGCAGGTCTCCACGTTGTTACTAGCACCGGTAGTGCGCCCTGCCAAAGCTCAGCTAGTAACACCTTTGGGGTGTTTCCTTGCTCCTACTAGTTCGATTAAACCTTGGTTTCATAACTGAGAGAAAACTTACTGCTGTGCTCATCATACCTTCCTCTTAGGGTTCCCAACGAGCTCTACGTTGAAAGTCGAGCGCATCAGCCGGCCGTATGTATCTTTACCCGTCATGTGGGTGAACAAATCCCGGTCTTGCAGTCACATGTCATCTACTGTTTCTTCGGAATACCCAACGTACACCTTTATGGCTACCATATTACCAGATGACAGTTGATGCAGTCTAAGCAGCATCGGAAAATAATGAGTAATATGAGCTCACGTTCTAAGGAAAAGGAGTCTAGCTATAGTTGTTGCAACAATGAACTATATGACTTGATCGTGTTGCAATCCTTCGAGGAATGTCCAATCACATTATTCTCCAATGATATGATCCCGTTGTCAATTGGCATAAATGCCCATGATCTTGAAACCCAGATCATCCTCATGACCAACGAACTAGTATGAATAGAGGCTACTAGGGACTTGGTTGTTTCATACCACACCTGTACTAATATTTCTACTTGGTACTGTTATAGCACAATACGAAACTATTATAAATTAATTGAGATATGACAATAAAAACCTATTTATTATTTGCCTCTAGGGCATATCTCCTTCAATTGCCATGATGTTGATTGCCTCCATGTCTGAGTAGATCATTACTTCTTGGGGAGATGGAGAAACCCTAGTATGAGATTGAATTAAGATAACATTTATTATGATATTCATCGCTGTGACCATGTGTTAGACTGTCTGATGTTGAGAGAAGTCGATCTCTCAATATTTGTCTCTCATGGGGACTTGATGGAGGGAACTACTTGTTGGTAGACAGAGGTGTGTTAGTACTTACAGTGACTATAAAGCTGTTGGCTCTCCTTACTTATCAACTTGGGAAACCGAGGAAACTCACGAAACACTATTCATGCCATGGGATACGTCCTACGGGATTACGTCCCTTAATAGCGCAGTAATTCGATTGATGTCGGTTGTTGACTGCTGTGGTTATGAGGATGATGTGAGAAGCGATTGCTGCCTAATTGTCTAAATACGGAGTTTCTCCCACACATACATAGTTGAGAATGTTCATGATAATAATCTTTACCTTAGTTCCTTATAATGTTAGTGGTGTATCCGCTACTCCCTGAGAACGTTTTTTCCTATTGCAGTTCCAATCTCTCTTACATACGCGATACTTACTTTCTATTTTCAGTTGTTTTACTTTATTTATTGTTGTTCTTATACCAAAAATCTCAAAACACTTTTTAACACAATACTCGCATTTTATCTTGTCACTTAGAACTTTATTTAGCATTTTTATTGTAATATTTATTTCAAAAGTTATTAGACTTCAGACTCCTGCTCCCTATGAGATTAATATCTTTATTTCGAAACTAGTTACAAACGATATGTGTACTTGCAGTCATCAGGCGGCCAGGAGGTGCCCTGGCTGGCGTCGCCGAAGTGCCATGGTTATGATGCGGGCTCAACCTCGTCTTTATCGTCGACATTGAGGACGACGAGCGACGCGCCCTGATAGCGCGCTGTCGGCAACCAGTGCACACGGCCTGGTGCTCGGCATGCAGCTGCAGGCAACGGGCGCGCTCGGCCTCCTCCCGCTCCCAGTCTAGCTTGGACCAGGCGCAAGCTGCGGAGCCCGTCATTGACGGGATATCGTTGAGCGACACCTCCGTCGCCATTTTGAGGAGGAAGTCCTCTTCGGCGTATGGCGTGGCCCACTCCGTCGGCTCCCGCTTTGGCGTGCGCAGGCTGATACGTGCATTTTGCATCATCATTTTTAGAACTTATATGATCTATCATTATTTCTGCATATTTAGTTGATTTATGGAGAATGTATTTTGTGCTTGTACACATGGGTATATGAGTTATCCCACTGTTAAAATGTTCCGCGAGATTGGTGCAATTTTGGAATAAGCTAGTAATAGGGCACTGTTCATGTAGGCCACTTTTTCTACCATTTCTATCTTCCGTGTCTGTTTGACCCCGCTGTTTCCACCGATTCCCGGTCCACCGATTCCCACACGTCGAGCGCACCGAGCCGGGGATTCCGCTCCGTCCTACGCGCGTAGTGGGCGTGTACCGACATGTCGAGCGCGCAGAGACGCGCACACACTCCGAGGACGGTGACGAACGTCATGTCCTCCGGACGCCATGCACCGCTTCTCGAGCGTCTCTAGAACAGCGTCAGCGCCTCCCGCAGCTCGCCGGCGCGCGCGCTCGGAGATCATCGTGGTCCAGGTCACCACGTTCTTGGACGACGCCATGGTCGTGAAGCACCTGAGCGCAGTCGCCGTGTCGTGGCACCTGGCGTACATGTCGATCAGCGCCTTGGACGCGACGACGTCGAGGGCCACCACAGCTACTAGGACGCGCCGGTGCACCTCACTAGCCCACGCGATATCCTTGGCGTCGGTGCAGGCGGCAAGCGCCACAGCGTCAACGACGACCATGATGTCCTCCACCATGGCCAGGAACAGCACCGCGGCCTCGCTGAACGGGCCCAACCGTGCTTTCACGGTCACCATGGCTGTCCATGAGACCACGCCCGGCATCAGGTCGCCGGCGAAGAGGGTACGTGTGGTGCTGCCCCGGCCGCAGGCTATGTAGAGCGCGACGAGGGTGTCGTGGACGCGGTGGTGGCGTTCGAGGTCGAGTTTTGCGGACGCGGTGGCCATGCGCTTTAGGACGGTCGGAGCACAGCGACGTCGTGAGGTGCGTAGCTAGAACGGAGCAGACGAAAGAAAAAGTATCTAGAGGAAGAAGAACTTGGGCACGTTTTAGCGAGGATAGAGAAAAGGTGTCTAGAGCACGGGTGCGTCTGCTGGATTTGTAGGATCATATGACTTTAGCTTCGCATCGCAACAGTGTTGTGTCGTCTCACTATTTGCCTTTATGTCACATTAGAGCAATTCGTAGGTGAAGAAAAAATGTGCATTGTTGACACTTCTGATCTCAAAGCACGTCTTAACGGTCAGGTCCTGTACCCGCTTGTACAAGCGTAAATGTATTTCCCTGATTTATGGGACTTTCGTACAAAGTCTCTTTCATTAGTATTTAATTTCTACGTGGCAGAAAACCTCCTTTTTATGTTTTTGTTGTTTCAGGACCTTCTGGACGTTAATAAATCGAATGAAAAAATACCTGATGATTTTTTCATCTGGAGAAGGACTGTGGGCCAAAGAATAAAGAGAGGGGAGCCACAAGGTCCAAAAGAGGGCAGGTGGCGCCTCCCCTGCTGGGCGCGCCACCCATCCTCTTTTGGCCCACGAGCACGCCTCGGCTCCTTTTTACAGACTCCTCCATATCGTCAGAAAACCTACGCCATATTTTTCCCACGATTTACAAAGGCGGCGCCGGAGGTGAAAGTCCCCTCCTACTCCGGGAGAGGGCAGATCTGGCTGCACTGGAGCCTCCGGTGAGGGGGAAATCGACGCCATCGTCATCACCACTCCTCCTAGGCGTAGGAGGAGGCCTCTCCATCAACATCTCCACCAGCACCATCATCATCACCATCACCATCTCCAAGATCCATCTCATTCCCCTCATAGTTTGTGATTGATTGAACCCCGAATATTATTTTAAAGGCTATTTACATGTTGGTGATTGGCATCTTGTATTTATTTGGTGGAGAGATTATATTTTCAGATTGTGTTGTAATCCATATACCACTGATCCATATCATGTTTTCCACTAGTGAGTAGATCCCTATGTTCCTGAGGGCATAGGATGAATTGGCTATGATTTCCATATAATAGGCAATGAGTATATGGTCAAGTTTTTTATATTTTATATTGTCCTACGATGGTTTTATGCGAACATCGACTGCATATTGCTTCACCTATATGGGATCATAGGAGAATACTTTGATACAATAATAGGGGTTGGAAGGGACAGAATTGACATAAACTATTTTCTAATACTTTAAATTGCATTGGAGGGATTATATGTCGGGAACCAATAAACCTATTGCTATAGTGGAACATTTATGTCTTAATAATTCTTATATGTTCATGTGAATGGCTCTAGGACCCATCATAAGTGGTGTATTTTTCTCATATTTATGGTTGCACCTAATTTAGGCTCCGCCCTAAGGGAATGAAATTTGACAACATATTCACCATATTGTGTACAAATCTTTATGCTAAGTAAGTTCATGCAGCGCTCGGAAACGCTTGTCACATATAAGTACACACACTTGAGCTTGTCCTCTTGCTGCATAGAGGATTGGGCTTTCTCTCATTGAGAGCATTTACTTATTGCTATTTACTTTCAACACTTTATATTCTTGCAAACTACAAACCCAGAACATCAAATCTATTGCATTTACTATTATTTCCTTTGTCAAATTTGCTAACCAATACCTCCAGATCCTTGTGGGTTCGACAACCTTTCTTTATTGAAAATTACTACAATTGATCTCCTGCACTTGGGAGCCATCACAGGCCAAGATCCTTTTCGGTCTCACGAGGCGAAGGTGATTGCTCGGCGACGACTCAGCATGGTGTTCGTTTATGATGTGGCCGCTGGGGCACGTGTGCGGTGGCGAGCGTGCCAGAGACTCCGGCTCCCGCTTCACCAGCCGAAGTGGCGCTGTGAATCATGGCGAGGGCGCTAAGACGGACGAGCGAGACGCTGACGCCGAAAATGATGACGATGCACCGATGATATGTCCAAAATGTATCTACTTTCCCGAATACTTTTGCTATTGTTTTTTCTCTAAACTCGTGTGAATTGGATGCAACTAACACTGACTGATGCTATTTTCAGCAGAATTACTTTGGTGTCTAGTTTTTGTGCAGAAAATCAACTATCGGGAAAATTCCCGAAAAATATGCCAAAAATCCTATTTCGCCAGAAGACTCACGGAGCCAGAATACGAGACGGAGTGGGGCTGGGCCCAGGCCACACCACCTGGCCGCGCGGGCTAGGCCTGGCCGCGCCAGGGGGTGGTCTGGCCATCCCAAACACCCCATCGGTCTCCCTCTTCGCCTATAAGTTGCCTTCTGACCTAAAAACTCGGGGAGGGGGTGGGGGGTTTCGACGTTTTTCCAGAAAGAGTTCTGCTTGGCCGCCACCACCACCAGATTCCACAATTCAGAACTAGAAACTCCATTCTGGCACCCTGCCAGGACGGGGAATTGGAGGAGATCATCACCATCGCTTCTCCATCGACCATTCATGTTTCCCCCATCTATGAGTGAGTAATCCCCCGCTGTAGGCTATGGGGATGGTAGGGATTGGATGAGATTGTTCATGTAATGGCATCGGATTGTTAGGGCATGGTGCCTAGTATCTACTATTAGTGCTTTTTGACTTTGTTGCGACTTGTTATGCTTAATGCTTGTCACTAGGGCCCGAGTGCCATGATTTCAGATCTGAACATGTTATTGATTCATTATGATAGTATTGTTTTTGGTCTTACCTATAAGTTGTATACACACGTTGTTGTCCGGAACCAAAAGCCCCGAAGTGACAGAAATCGGGATAACCGGAGGGAATGGCTTTGATGTGAGGATCACATGTGTTCACGGAGTGTTAATGCTTTGCTCCGGTGCTCTATTAAAAGGAGCACCTTAATTGCCAGTAGTTTCCTTGAGGCCTCCCTGCAAACGGGCTGGCAGGACAAAAGATGATGTGCAAGTTCTCATTGCGAGCACGTATGACTATATATGGAACACATGCCTAGGATTATTTAGTACTTGGATGCTTTATCTTATTTATCTGCAAATGCCCTATGTTCTGATTGCCATGTGAATTTTCTTGTCCATGCAACGCCCGTCCATCCATCCCTGTATCTAGCACGCTCTAATCTTACTGTTTACTACAATTGCTACTACTGTCTTTACTTTACTGCTGCTGTTACTTTACTATTCCTACTACAAAACTGTTGCTACTGATAAACTGCTGTGAGCAAGATTGTTTCCAGGTGCAGCTAAATTGACAACTCAGTTGTTAAGGCTTATAAATATTCTTTGGCTCCCCTTGTGTCGAATCAATAAATTGGGTTTCACTTCCCGTGAAAATACTGCGATACACCCCCTATACTTGTGGGTCATCAAGACTATTTTCTGGCGCTGTTGCCGGGGAGCATAGCTTTATTTATCAAGTCCACTCGGAATCACTATTGTTCGCTGCCATCCATCCATCATGGGTAAGTCTCGTGATGGCAAGGTTCCTATTTTACCATCCACTACAAGAAGAGATACGGTTCTGAACACCTCTGTTGCTCTTGATTCACCATCTGTTATGAGTAAGTTCCTTACACCACCACATACACATGCTACACACACTACTACTACTGTTGAATCTGAAACTTCTGAAACTTATGATGCTGCTTCTACTGTGCTTGATAAGAGTGGTTCATTAGGTCCTTTCCTAGATGCTACGATTGCTAGAACTATAGCTGGAAATACTGAAACTCCCAATGAAGACACTACTACACCTATTAGTTCACCCGAGTCTAGAGAAAGCTATGATATTGAAGACGGTTATATTGAGATGACCGATGAATTTATTAAAGAATGTCAAAACACCCATGATAAGAGTGCTGCTAAGAGTCTCCTTGAGAGGCGTACTATAAAACCCAAATTGTCTCCTAATGCTAAGTTTGCCGCTTCTCCCATAAAAATTAACGATAAAGATTATGATTTCTCTCTTTATCTATCCTATATAGTTATTGTTGAGAAAGAACCTTTTTGTGGGACTAAGAATGAAAGTGCGGTAGCACATATGACTGAGCTTGCTACCATGAGTGGCTTGTTTTCTGATGATATTAAGATGCGCACCTACTTTGTTGCTAAGATTTTCCCTTTTTCACTGAAAGGAGAAGCTAAAACTTGGTTTAGTAATCTACCTCCTGGATCTATTGGTAGCCCTGATTGCTTGATTAGTACTTTCCTGCAGAAATATTTTCCTCCTAGTGCTAGACATGCTATTTTGCAGGAACTTTTTGATTTCAAACAAGGAGAAAAGGAGATATTGCCTGAATCATGGGCAAGGTTTTGTGCTTTGATTCATGCACAGGCTGGATGTCCATTACCTAAGAATGAGCTTCTTGATATATTTTATAATGGACTAACTGAAGAATCTAGGACATACCTGGATAGTTGTGCTGATTGTGTTTTCAGGAATATGACTCCCAAGGAAGCTGAGGAACTAATGGCTAAAATAAGCAAGAATTATGAAGATTGGACTCCTCCTGAACCATCTATACCTGAAACAATTACACCTGAACCAGCTATACCGGCGCCTATACCATCATCTAAGAAGAGGGGAGTTATTGAACTAAATGATGAAGTGATGAAGGAAGCTAAGAAATGTCTTAAGGAGAAGGGAATTGAAGCTGCAGATGTCAAGAATTTACCTCCTATAGAAGAATTATGTAAGCCAATTCCCCATTCACCCACTATTGAGGTACACTCTCTCCAACACTTTGATGAAGGTGATATCCCTTACTCTAAACCTCCTAATCAATGCTTAGAAGAATTCAATATTTTTATTGTTAAGCAAGATAATTTTAATAAAAGGGTGCAAAACCATCTAATGGAAAACACTAGAGCTATTGTTGAGTTAAAATATATTGTGGAAAGAACCTCTAATGATGTTAAAATGCTTGTTAAACATTTTCAAATGGTTCAAACTCAAATAGATCAACTTATTAAAGTGCAAAAAGACTTGCTAGTTAATGCTGCCAGAGAAAAGCATGCTTATGAAATTAGAACTAGAAGTGGTGTTGCTACCCAGGATCCTCTATATCCTGAGGGGCATCCCAAAAGAATTGAGCAGGATTCTCAACAAGCTGAAAATAGTGGTACTACTCGTAAGAAAATAAAAAAGAAACATAAAACTATTGTAGAACCCTCTGAACCTGCTAAAGATCCTAATAGTATATCTGTCTCTGATGCTAAAACTAAAAGTGGTAATGAAGAAAATGATGTTCCTGATAAAGAAAGAGTTGAAGAAGAACCTGAAAAGCACACTAGGATTACTAAATACACTAAAGAATATTTTGTTGCTAAGAAACATGGTAGTGAAAGAGAGCCTTGGGTCCAAAAACCTATGCCTTTCCCTGATAAGAAACACAAGTCAAAGGAAGATGAACACTATAATAAGTTTTGTGAGTGGATAAAACCTTTATTCCTGCAAATTCCTTTGACTGATGCTATTAAATTGCCTCCTTACTCAAAGTATATGAAGGATATTGTCTCGAATAAAAGGAAGATCCCTAATGAAGAAATCTCTACTTTGCTAGCTAATTATTCCTTTAATGGTAAGGTTCCAAAGAAACTTGGAGACCCAGGGATTCCAACTATTCCTTGCTCTATTAAAAATAGTTATGTTAGAACTGCTTTGTGTGATTTGGGAGCTAGAGTTAGTGTTATGCCTTTTTCTCTCTACAAGAGACTTCAACTTGAAAAACTAATACCAACTGATATATCTTTGCAAATGGCTGATAAATCTACCACTATTCCCATTGGTATATGTGAGGATGTACCTATTCAAATGACTCATAATTGCTTGATATTAACTGATTTTGTTGTGCTTGAAATGCCTGAAGATGATAATATGTCTATTATTCTTGGGAGACCTTTTCTTAATACTACAGGAGCTGTTATTAGTTGTAATCAAGGAAAGGTGACCTTCAATGTTAATGACAAGGAACATACTATCTATTTCCCCAAGAAGATTGATAGGACTTATGGTTTAAATTCAATTGAACATGTTGAGGGCATTCAAGTTGGAGAGATATATTGTCCCATACCAAGAGAAAAATTTGAAACTATTATGATTGGGACCATTGCTATCAAGGTTGAGGTAATATAATCATTAGTGGAATACAAAGTTTTGTTTCATATAAAATTGTTTTGGTAACAAGACCTGATCAACCTTGTTAACAAAAGGATTTCATTGAGCAAAACAATGTTTTCACCATGATTATCTCCGCTTACTTCTATTCTATCCATTTAGTTTTTGCTTTCGTTTAGTTTTCTTTTCTGTTGTTAGTTGCTTGCATGTTAGAGTGTCTTAGAACTTTTGAAGTTCTAGCCTTGTTTTGTCTTTGCATCATTCCAGAAACTTTTTTCTGTCAGAAAATCATTCTGTTATGCCTGAAAATTGCCCAAAAATAAAGTGTCTCGAAAAATTCCAGAAAATTCATATTAATTTTTTACGTGAAAAAAGGGGCAGAGGAGTGCCTGGAAGGTACCAGGGGGGGGCCACTAGGCAGGCAGACCACCTAGTGTCGCGGCCAGCCCAGGGGTGCGCCTGGCCATGGTGTGGGCCACCCCTGGCCCTCCACTCACTCTCTCACTTGCCACTTTCTTCTCTCTCCCGATAAAACACCAGTTCATTGCTCGAAATCGCGTTCTTGCTGTTCTTGCCCTCGATTTTTCGATCTCCTTGCTCAGCCCATCTTTGCTGCTGAAATTTGGAGCATTTGTTCTTCGGTATGTGACTCCTCCGCTTGTCCAAGTAGATTTGTGTTTAGTGGTTTATATCTTGAGTATTTTGCTGCTGTAGGTGACGGGTTATGAGAGCTTGTAAGCTTGTTCAATGCTTAGAGATATAGTTTTGATGCATGTTTAGGCCTCCACAAGTCCCTATGAGTAGTGCCCTTCATTATATATTCACTTTGCAATCACTTGTTTAATAGATGTTTAAATTTCAGAATATCAAACATGAACAACCCCACCTTTGGAGAAATATTTGAGAGGGATACACCTAGGAGGTCAAGGCCCTCAAGATCAGCCTCTCAGTTTAGGCCATCATACAATGAAGATCTCATTGCACCTCGCATTGGTAATGAAGGAGATGATGGGGATGCTCACCCATCTACTTTTCCTTGTTTTACTTTCTTACAAGCTGCAGGGATTCTTGATGATTTCTTGCTACTGATTTAGAGGGTTGGTTTGACCTCATACATGCAAGATGAGAGTGAGCAATACGCTATGCTCACCAAAACTTTTGTTGAGAGTTTCATTTTTACTAACACCCCCTATCAGTCAACTGTCTCTTTCGGAATTTATAATCTGCCCTTTACCATGCCGTTGGAAAGATTTTGCAGTATTATAGGTATAGGCATGACAGGGACCATGAAGAAGATTCAAGGGCGACCCGCTGATTTGCTGGAGCTCTATCGGGGTGTGACCAATTATGACGACCGTGTAGCTCAGCGCGGGAAGATAAGAAACATCCAACTCCCTGCTCTTAGATACTTTGCCTATTATCTTGCTACTAGCGTTCTTGGTAGGGAGAATACGAGTAATATCTCCAATTATCATTTGGCATTCCTCGCTGCCGCGCTTAACAATGATACTCGGTACAATCTTGGCTCTCTTATTGCTCGCCGCCTAGCTGCTAGGGGGCCTATTTACGGGGGCATCATCGCTTCACGTATGGTTAATGCATTAGAGCTTTCTGTGGATCCGAATGATACTATATTGGCACCACAAAGGCTTGGCCTTGCTGCCATGAAAACACATCACTTCGTCACTGCTGATTCTGATATGGACAATCTAGTATACAGGATGTTGTTTACTGACGGGGATGAAAGGGAGATTCCTTTGCCACAATCTACTTTGTTCAGTGTTCACAAGAGGCCGTGGTCGCGCTCTAAGGAGGAGGTGGATGAGCAGCTTCGGTTGTTGGGTTTCCATAGGCAGCACCAGGAGGATGTGCCCTCCTACGATTACTCTGTGCACTATGGTGGGGCATCCTCGAGCTCGCACCAGGACGAGGGTACCTCCTCACCATACTATGGAGGCGCTCCATCCTGGCCAGCTTGGGATTGACACCCACTTAGGCCAAAAGCCTAAGCTTGGGGGGAGGTACACCGACATCGCACTCATCTCCATATCATTTTGTGTCGGTACTTTGTATATTCATGTTTTGTTCTCTTTTTATCTTTCGTACTTTCTTTGTTTTCGCTTTCTAAAACACAAAAAGACCAAAAATATTTCGGTTGTTTCTCTTTGTTTGCTTCTTCTTCTTTTTGCCTTGGTTTGCTTTTTTCCTTTTTGCTTTGTTTGAACTATTCGAAAAACCCAAAAAGATTTTGCTTTGCTTGTTCTTCCTTTTCAGTTCTTGTTTAAAAAAATCAAAAACACCAAAATTATTTGTTGTTCTTCTTTGGTTTTGTGAGTATGTCGCAGGGTTCAGCAGTCCTCAGTGGAATTTGGTTTTCATGTTATTATTCAAGCCACACAAGTGAAGGGAAATAATGAGGATTAATGACAACTTGAGGTGTGGTAAGAGGCTGGTAATGAACTCTATTTGTTTTCATTTTTGTACATATACTCATCATTGTGGGCATGCTTAGCCAGTTCGTGTAGGGTGTATGTTATTTATGGATGCTTAGTAGTTCTTGCTTTCCTATGATTAGCTCTAGCTCACAAATAATTTGTAGCATGTCATATGAATGTTTGTTTGCATTGCTCTATTCATAATTTGGTATGACACTGTGATATCTCCCTCTGAGTGTTTCACTTGAATTGACTTGGCACATGCTCACGTATGCTATGGCTGAATCAATAATCAGTTAAGCCTCGATGAATTATTTTTCCTCAGGGGTCTTGAATCACTTTCATGCCATGTTTAGTCCTGTTTTGTTGCAAGCATGATTATGACAGTTATTGCTCTCTCGTTTGTCGCTCCCTTACTATTGCTAGCCTTCACCTGCAATGAGTAATAGCTTTACTCGTGTTTCCAACTTTCTAAAACCAAATATTGCCAAAAGTGTCCACCATACCTACCTATTAGCATCATTTGCTATTCCGTGCGTGCTTAGTGTGCCTTGTTTTCTTCCGAATAAACTGTTTGCTTGTTATGAGAAAGTTAGTTAGTAAAGCTCTCATAAACTTGATGGCACACTTTATTTTCTTGTATTTAATAAACCTGAACCATTGCGTCCTTCTTTGTTTCGTATATGCTTGCACTTTATAAGTTGAAGTTAGCAGAACCATGTATCATGGGGAACACTTTCAACACTCCATTGGTACTTTGTACCTAGTTGATATCATGTTCTTTTGCTTATGGATCCCGACGGTGTGAAATAAAAGTGGAACTTGTAAGATCATGGAGTTTGTATGTATGTTAGAGAAACGCCTGGGCGCTAGCCTAAGCCATGCCTAATCATGGTGGAAACTTGCAGCATAACCATAATGAGCATTCTATGAAGCATCCTCAATAAAAATCTATGCACATAGTAAATAAAAAGATCGCTGAGATGCTCATTGTCTTGCCTTGTCATTTTGATTATGAGACAGCTCCTGTATCATGTGCAAGGGGTACCCCGTTGGCGGTTCTCTATGATGCATATGTACTTACAATGACAAGAGCTTACTTGTGACTGAAGTTGAGTAGCATGAGGTCCGGTGCTCGTAAGTAAGGGGCATGAGATTTTAGCTTATAACTTGTCAAGCATATCCTCTTAGTTTTGTCACTTTAACCTTAACCATTTAAAGATACCTATGATAGGGGCAATGAGAGCTCAAAGCTAACGAGTACCATACGTTCAGCATTTGGAAGCCTTTCAAATTATTCAAAACCTTTTTCATTTCTTTGTTGAGTCTTCACATATTCTATGAGCACCTTTTTGAGAGCATAGTTGTCATTCTTAGTGTAATGTGCTTGTCTCAAAACTTGATTATTTGTGTTATGACTTTGATGCTTGTATCTTTGATATCTTTACTTCTAGTCTTCACCTGAACTTCAAAGGTGCCTTGGCATTCACAATCAAAGGCAAGCGAGATACCACGCTATCATACCTTGTTATGAGAATTGTAATGTTGCTTATGTTTATGTTTCATGCTACTTACTATTTTTGAGTTGAATCTCTTCATAGCTTGCATTGCCTATTAAGCAAACTTAGTTACATACTCCTTATTATGAATTGTCTAAGTAGTTGATTATATGCTGAGAATATATACATCATATGAAGCAAATGTGTTCGTGAAAGTTTCTTTTATCGCACTCAGTTTTCAACTGAATTGCTTGAGGACAAGCAATAAGCTAAGCTTGGGGGGAGTTGATACGTCCAAAACGTATCTACTTTCCCGAACACTTTTGCTATTGTTTTTCCTCTAAACTTGTGTGAATTGGATGCAACTAACACAGACTAACGCTGTTTTCAGCAGAATTACTTTGGTGTCTAGTTTTTGTGCATAAAATCAACTATCAGGAAAAATCCCGGTAAATATGCCAAAAATCCTATTTCGCCAGAAGACTCACGAAGCCAGAATACGAGACGGAGTGGGGCTGGGCCCAGGCCACACCACCTGGCCGCGCCAGGGGGTGGTCTGGCCACCCCAGACACCCCCTCAGTCTCCCTCTTCGCCTATAAGTTGCCTTCTGACCTAAAAACTCGGGGAAGGGGGGGGTCGACGGTTTTCCAGAAAGAGTTCCGCTTTGCCGCCACCACCATATTCCACGATTCGGAACCAGAAACTCCGTTCTGGCACCCTGCCGGGGCGGGGAATTGGAGGAAATCATCGCCATCATCATCACCATCGCTTCTCCATCGACCATCCATGTTTCCCCCATCTATGAGTGAGTAATCCCCCGCTGTAGGCTATGGGGATGGTAGGGATTGGATGAGATCGTTCATGTAATGGCATCGGATTGTTAGGGCATGGTGCCTAGTATCTACTATTAGTGCTTTTTGACTTTGTTGCGACTTGTTATGCTTAATGCTTGTCACTAGGGCCCGAGTGCCATGATTTTAAATCTGAACATGTTATTTATTCATTATGATAGTATTGTTTTTGGTCTTACCTGCAAGTTGTATACACATGTTGTTGTCCGGAACCAAAGGCCCCGAAGTGACAGAAATCGGGATAACCGGAGGGAATGGCTTTGATGTGAGGATCACATGTGTTCATGGAGTGTTAATTCTTTGCTCCGGTGCTCTATTAAAAGGAACACCTTAATTGCTAGTAGTTCCCTTGAGGCCCCGTTGCAAACGGGCTGGCAGGACAAAAGATGTTGTGCAAGTTCTTATTGCGAGCACGTATGACTATATGTGGAACACATGCCTAGGATTATTTAGTACTTGGATGCTTTATCTTATTTATCTGCAAATGCCCTATGTTCTGATTGCCATGTGAATTGTCTTGTCCATGCAACGCCCGTCCATCCATCCATATGCCTACCGCGCTCTAATCTTACTGTTTACTGTAATTGCTACCACTGTCTTTACTTTACTACTGTTGTTACTTTACTATTCGTACTACAAAACTGTTGCTACTGATAAACTACTATGAGCAAGATTGTTTCCAGGTGCAGCTGAATTGACAACTCAGTTGTTAAGGCTTATAAATATTCTTTGGCTCCTCTTGTGTCGAATCAATAAATTGGATTTCACTTCCCTCGAAAATACTGTGATACACCCCTTATACTTGTGGGTCATCAACCGACCATCCTTCTCGCCATCCAGAAGGTCGTCCCACAATGCTGCGAGAATGAAGGCAAGGAGCATGGCGGGTAGCCCAGCCACGGTGTGTTCCCAACGTTGATGTACTCGAGAACATCGGAGAGGGTGCGCTCCATCACCGACATCGTCCTTCGGTATTGTTGCACGCTGGCGGCGGGTCTTTGCCCTTGTAGGCGGCCATCTGGTCCTCCCGCTGATCGATGAAGAACCGGTCCCAGTGCGCGTGGTTGTCGAGGTGCTCGGCGAGCTTGGGGTCGTCCATGGTGGTGATGGCCGCCTGGATATCATCGACCCTTTCGGCTCTGGCACGGGTACGCCACCCACGCTTAACTTCCACGTCGGCGGGCACCGTAAATCTGGCGACACCGGGTAGTCGGCCCCATGGAGGAGACGGGATTCCCATGGCTGAAGGGAATGACGGCCAAAGCGGTTCATCGTCGCTGGATCACCTAGGTACCTCTCCGCCATAGCTTTGCCGAGCTTCTTCCTTGGTGGTTCAGGGACAGAAAGTAGAGGAGTGGAAGTGGTGCCCCAAAGACGGCGAGGCTGCTAGCTTTTATAGCCTTTTGGCGAATGGGCGACTAGGGGCGGGAGGGGTGTAGCGGTGAGGGCGGGAAATGGGAAAGCAGCGAGAAGATGGGCGGACGATGGCGCGCCATTACGATGCCGCGTGGGTGAGTGGACATGCCGTCGTTGCTCGGCGGTCCGACGGGGGAGCCGAGGTGAAGTGATGAGACGAGTTGGCTTCACTCGCTAACAGGGCGGGTCCACCATCGCAAATGTTTTTCCTGCTAGTTTAGTTTCGTCGCCTTGGGTTCGGTCTGGAAACGTCCGATGTAATTTGGGTCAAATCGGACGAAAAGTCAGGTAGACCTAGGAGACCCTCCTAGGAACTTGAGTGGAGATGCTCCTAGATTCTAAGTAGCTTCGCCGAGGGATCAAATTATACATTAGCTTTGTCAACGGTCAGTTTTGTTAAAAAAATACATTTTCACATGGGCTGTGATGGATGTGGCTAGACTAATCACGGATCCGACGTGCCATATACATTTGTGGGAAAAATGAAGCGTGCAGGATTCTCAAAGCTGTTGCTTGGAAGGGACGTGTTGCCCAACTTCTCATCCTACCTTGCGCCCCCCTTCAAAAAAACTGCTTCGAGGCTTTCAGGCAGGGCCGGCTATACAACTGCAAGAAAAGCCTATGTGATTTGTGTTTTGCATTCCCTGCCGGCTGGCTGGTCCCGAGGCTACTCCACAAAGGAGTCGAAGACACACAAGAATCACACAAAAAAATTGACATAGGAAACAAGGAGAAGCTCTTTATTGATCTATCTGTTCTACATACGTACAATGATTGCTCCTCTATTTATAGACTACTGGGGATAACGATACCCACATGGGCCAACCTAGCCTAGTAGAGGCCTCACCGAATGGGCCCTTACCGGCCCAGTTTCCCAACACTCCCCTTGGGTGTGTTATCTGTATATTCATGTCTTACAACTCCGAAAAACCCAATAGGAAAAAATATGGAGAAAAGTACATGGTATAGCTCTTGTTATGTTGCACGAATTGCCTCATTAAAAACCTCATGCGAGAAACTTCATAAAAACTCACTAAGGGAAAAAGAGAACAATTCACCTAACTATAAAGTTAAGTACTTAATCATCGAGATCAATATTTCAGCGATGAGTTTATGAAGATTCTCCCCCTGAATCTTGCATCTCCCTTAGTCTCGTCATGCCAATTCCACGAACACATCTCTCGTAAGAAGATATTGGCAATGATTTAGTGAATAAATCAGCAAGATTTTCACATGACTTAGTGTGCAATACTTTTACTTTGTTTATCTTTTGCAATTCATGTGCATAGAAGAACTTGGGGTTTATATGCTTTGTAAGATTGCTCTTCACGTAGCCCATCTGGACTTGCGCAACACAAGCAGCATTATCTTCATAGATAATTGTTGGGGTTTATACGGTGTTCAGCCCACATGACATCTGGGTGTGGCTGACTACTCGTCGAAGCCATACACACTCTCGTGATGCTTCATATAATGCAATGATTTCCGAGTGGTTCGTCGAAGTTGACACAAGAGTTTGCTTAGACGATTTCCAGGAAATCATTGTTCCACCACAAAGGAAAACATATCCAGTTTGTGACTTGGATGTGTGCGGGTCCGAAAGGTACCCAAAATCTGCATAGCCTACAACAGATATGTCTTGGTTCTTTTGGTAAAACAATCCAAGGTCTTTGGTCCCTTGCAGGTACCGAAAGATATCCTTAATGCCTTTCCAATGCCTCTTGGTAGGCTTAGAACTATACCTAGCAAGCAGATTGACGATGAATGCAATATTCGGCCGTGTGCAATTTGCGAGGTACATAAGTGCTCCAACCGCACTTAAGTAGGGGAATTCTGGTCCCAGAATTTCCTCCCCCTCTTCTTTAGGCTTGAACGGGTCCTTGTCTTGCTGCAAAGATCTTCTGACCATCGGGGTCTTAGAAGGATATTGAAAGGGCATGTATGCCCCCATGTGTGGTTTTGGTAATTAATGATAATCCCTATGTACTAATGTGAAAATTGAGTCTCACTTGTAGGTTTGTCCATTGGCATCACTTGGACCATGTGTTGGTTTGAAGGATGAAAAAGAAGAAGCTTTGTCCAAGGGCTTTGTGCCTATTGGAATCAAGTAGAAGAAGAAGATTAAGTATGTCTTGAAGAAGAAGAAGATGGAGTTCCTCATGGCTTTCTTCAAGACATCGTCAAGAATTGAAGTGCAAGCTCAAGATGCGTCCTCTCTAGAAGATCTCATGCTTGAAGCTTGCCATCCTCGGCAATCACGGAATGATGAAGACAAGTTCAAAGAAGAGGCTTCCCAATGGAGTATCGGGGAGCATGTCTCAAGACTTCATCAAGCGAGTGCAAGCAAGTGCATTCAAGAAAGGTGTTCCATCTTGAAGGTGACAAGATCGTCTACATCAAGCTCAAGTGGGATGCTCAAGGCCAAGGTATGATCTTGACAGGGTTTCTATTTTACCGGTCTCTTGTAGTGTTCTTGTAGTGTTGGGAGACCGGGTTTAGGATAGATAGCCGTACTATCAAGAGGGGCTCTCGACTGGGTGACTCGTTCGTATCTTTCGAAGAGAGCTCAAACCTTTGCATATATAACATCATCTTTCTTGGTTGTTGTTTGGTTCTTGTCCATGTGAGGATCTAGAGCTTGTGGTTATCTTCATAACAAGCTCTAGTTCTTCAAATACGGATTTCCCTTACATATCTTATTGCGTTTTTTGATCTTGCGGATTTTCCGGCTCCACACCTTGGGAGGCATCTCACATATATATTCATGGTATTTTCTCCCTTGGTGATACCCAATATTTCGTTATCTTTCCAACAAAATTGGTTTCATCTCGTTTGGAGTTCGAATGCAAAAGTTGTGGCATTTCTGGTTCTGGAGTTTTTGCCTGGCCGGTAATTCCGGCGGGCCACCGGTAGTACCGCTAGGGAAGGTTGTCGCCGGTAGTACCGGTGTTAATTCTGGACCAACTTCCGGTAAACCCGATTTTGGTTCAGTACTCTCTCTGCCTGGTTTGTGCTATTTGACGGTACTTCAGTCAGAATCTTGGGCGACAGTACTGACCCAGGCTGTAGTACCGGTGACCACCGGTAGTACCGGCTGTCCTTGTTTTTATGTTTGTTCGCATTGCTGGTTTTGGACCGTTGGCTGAGTGTCACCGGTAGTACTGGCCACCCACCGGTACTACCGGCCGTGCATGGATCTGTGAGTAATGGGGCAGATCGGGGAGCCCTTTAAATGGAGCTCGCCTTTCCCCTTCGGGCTACACTTGCTTTTTCTTGGTTTTGCCCTTCTCTCTCCTCCACTGTTGACCTTGAAGAGCTTGCCCTCTCCCCTCTTGCATATTTTTGAGGGATTTGGGAGAGGAGATCTAGATCTACAAGCCCCAGCAGAACCAAATCCCTTCTTTGTGAAGGAATCCTTGGGATCTAGATCTTGGAGAGTTTTGTGTTCTCCTCTTGTGTTCTTCCTCTCTTATTCCCCTAATAGCTTTTGTAGCTTTGGTGGAATTTGAGAGAGAAGGACTTGCCTCTTGCATTTAGTGCATAGGTTTGAGTTCTCCTCGGAGATTCGGAGAGTTCAAGCCCTTGGGCTTGTTTCTCTTGGGTTCTTAGAACCCTAGACGGTTGTGTGGTTGGATTGTTGACCTTTTGTGGTCTTGTAGCCTTTTGTGGCCTTGTTGCCTTTTGTGGCTTTGTAGCCTTTGTGGCATTGTTGTTGGGAGCCTCCAATTTAGTTGTGGAGATTGCCCCAACCTTGTATGGGTTCAGTGACCGCCCTCAAGTGTCCCATAGTGGAACGTGAGTAGGCCTTTGTGGCGAGCTCGCGCGAGAATAGGGTGAGCCTTTTGTGGCGTCGGTAGGTTGCGTGCCTTCGCATCTTGGGGTGAGGACTTGTGTGGCGTTGGGTGAGCATCGAGCCACCACACCTCGAGGTGAGCCGCTTGTGGCATTCGAAGTACATTGCGCCCCCGCTCCTCTCCAACGGAGACGTAGCTTCTTTGGAAGTGAACTTCGGGAAACAATCATCGTCTTCGTGTCCATCGGTTATCTCTCAACCGAGCCCTTTTCTTATGCAATTTACATTGTGATAGCCATCGTGCTTGAAGTATTATATCTTGCTATCACCTTGTTGCTTGTCTTGCTTAGCATAGGTTGTTGGTGCACTTAGTGAACCTAGTGGATATAGGTTTGGCTTGATAAATTAAACGTTAAGTTTTATTCTGCATTTATTAGAGCCTAATCGTAATAATTTTAAAATGCCTATTCACCCCCTCTAGGCAACGTCCATTTCCCTTTCAGATATGCTTTGTAAAACCCAAATCGTTCCAACACCTTCTGGGTGTAGGCTGACTGGTGCAATAGAATCCCAGCAGGGGAATTCTCAAGTTGTAGACCCAGGCAGAACTTAGTTTTGCCTAAGTCTTTCATCTCGAATTCCGACATCTGGTAGGAACTCACTTCCTCAATATCCTTAGGTGTACCGATTATATTCAAATCATCCACATACACCGAGATAATACAGAAACCATCCTGGGATCTCCATATAAAAACACATGGGCAATCTCCATTGCTCGTGTAGCCCTTCTGATGAAGGAAATTGCTTAAACGATTATACCACATCCTACCTGACTGTTTAAGTCCATACAGTGACTTCTTAAGCTGAACACTGTATAAACCCCTGTTTGCTCTATCCTAGTTTGGAACAGGGATACCTTCAGGTACTTTCATGTATATGTCCGAATCCAAATTACCATATAGGTAAGCGATGACAACATCCATAAGTTTCACTTTTAAGTCCATGTTTACTGCCATTGAGATCAAGTATCTAAAGGTAATTCCATCCATGACCCGGGAGTAAGTTTCCTCAAAGTCGACACCTGGTCGCTGAGTGAAACCTTGAGCTACGAGCCTTGCTTTGTACCTTACTACTTCTCATTTTCGTTTCTCTTTCGAACAAAAACCCACTTATGGCCAATAGGGCGAATGTGGGGAGGAGTTAGACAAACAAGTCTGAATACCTCTATTTTGTTTAATCATAATAATTCAGTAGTGATTGCCTTCAGGCAATCTTTCCAATCCGACCTTTTCTTACAATCAGCGAGCGTGTTAGGCTCAGGGTCAAGATCTATGATTGAGGCAATTTTCTTGGCAAAATTAACGTCGACATTTGCCATGGCTCGGTTGTATGACTCGCCCGAATTAACATAATTAATGGTCATTTCATCATGGAGTGCATCAGGCACATCCTCTTGCTCCACAGAATTTCCCAATCTAGGGACTAGGTCCTTTAGCTTTCCCCCTCTGATGTGTGCGCACACAACTTCACTGGGTATTTCCGATATAGGAAAATTCAAGTCCGGAATTTCGTGCACTAAAACATCTGTACTTGTGCCAGGTCTCAACTGGCTCCCCTCTTTAGGGGTAGACTGTAATAAATCTCTCTTATCCTTTTTCTTCGGGCGTCCCCGGGTACTTGGGATTTGGGAAACCGGATTCCTCGTCCTCTTAGGCCTTAGGACGGGAGCGGGTATACCATCATTTTTCTTTGGTATTTCAACCCTTTCTGGTGCATTGCGTGCAGGCACATGCGACTTTGTCATAGTCTTTAAATCACTAAAATGACCAGGCAGTTGATTTGCTAAGGAGTGCAAATCTAGTATCTTTTGGACTTCTCGATTAGACTCAACAGTGCGCGGGTAATGAGCGTGGATCCCCGTGGCTTTCCACGTAATTTCTCGACTTTTGTCATCCAGGGGTTGATTACCTCCCCCCCCCCCAAAGTCAAAAAAAGATCCTCGTAAAAATACAGTCAGCAAAACGGGTCGTGTGACAGCCGCCTGTCATAGGGTCCAAGAACCTGATTATAGATACAGTATCATAACCAACGTATATCCCTGACTTTCAGAGCGGTCCCACTGCTGATCGCTGTGACGAGGGTTTAACTCGTCAATGCCCATTGTTATGGACTTGGGTTTTGGAGAAGGAGGGAGCGCTGGAGACATCTATCGGCTAGAAAACAAGCACACAGGGGACAAAGGATTTACCCAGGTTCAGGCCTCGTAGAGGTCCCTACTCCTGCTTGTCTGCTCGTGGAATTATCGAGGGAGTCGAAAGTTACAAGGGTGCGCAGATGCAATCTGGCGAAGGTTGTGGAAACTAGGGTTGCGTGTGTCCTCCTTGCCGCCCCCTCCTAGACTTTATATAGATAGGCTAAGTCTCGGGTAGCAGGTCGAGTCGGTTACAAGTTAGGGTTTTCCCCTTCAAACTTTCTATCTTTAGCGTCTTCTTGTTCTTCAAGCAATCGAGAGTCCGCAGGTTACTCGAGTCCTTTCATCCGGGCCTTGGCAACACCGTGGGCCTGTGCGTATTTGTACCGTATATACCAAGCTCGAGTACCTGTATGGTATACCCATGTCAGTAGCCCCCGAGTGTCCAGTGGAATCGTAGATTCGACTGGGGACTTTTTTGAAGTCTTCGAGTGCCTGAATGAGTACATTTCGACTGCTTTTATTTGTGTCATAGGGATTGTCGATATACGTGCCTGATGTAACCGAAGTATCGGTATCAGTTAACCACCTTAGGGTGAGACAACGCAATCTACTCAAACTCGAGTCCCCGGACTCGAATCCGGAAAAGTGCTGGCGTAATTCGACTCAAGCCGCGGAGGTCTTACAGGAGTCGAATTCCAGTTATACGGGTGTGAGCACTCGACGTGTCCGTCAAGGCATGTTCATCGTGCCTATAGGCACGGATATATTTCTGGTAGTGCGCAGCTAGATGCGTTGCCAGACCTTATTCAGGTCTTACCTTCATGCTGTAAGCGCGGCATCCAAATTTTATCATCGCGGAGACGATTCGGGCGACCCAGGAGACGTAGTCTCTTTGTAGGGAAAATTATGAGGCGGTGTCGCCATGAACTGCGAGTGCATATGTTACCAACGCACAGTTTTTGTGCAAATAATCATAGGGTGCGCGACCAGCGCTCCCTATGGGAGTAGCCCCCGAGTGCCTGGTTGAGTCGAAGACTCAGGCAGGGACTAAAGAACTTTTGCGACTGCTGTCGTCTTTTGCTTGCTTGTTTCAGTCGAAATTGTTTCCGGCGCTCCCTATGGGAGTAACCCATGTCCGTAATCGAACCGTGTTTCGAGTGGTTGGGTTTGATTGTGATTGTCCTCATTCCTGCAACAAGAAAAGAAAAATCTTAGGGTGCGCGGCCAGCGCTCCCTATGGGAGTAGCCCCCGAGTGCTTGGTGGAGTCGAAGACTCCAGCAAGGACTAAAGTAGCCGAATTTTTCCACTGCATAGCCTTGATGACGTCAGTGCTGATGCTTGTATGACCTCAGTTACCCGCGTGAGCGAGTTTGACGGGACATGACGAGCGGTGGGTCCCTCTTCCTGACTTTGATTTGACTGGTCGTGCGTAATCTTATTTTTAACTGCGCCTCCTCGATTTCCGCGCGCAATGGGAGTAGTGGAGGGACGGTTCGCACTTCCCCTTCTCCACATGTCCAACACGATGTGTGCCACGCGTCCAGTAGGGTTTTTCTCAGCCATTGGATTGCATCGTCTAGGAGTTAAGTAGCGATGCTACGGCGGTAATTTCCCATCTGCGCTCTTTCTTCCT
Source organism: Avena sativa (assembly GCA_916181665.1). Classification (NCBI taxonomy): domain Eukaryota; kingdom Viridiplantae; phylum Streptophyta; class Magnoliopsida; order Poales; family Poaceae; genus Avena; species Avena sativa. The sequence continues at coordinate 696,644,582 of OV702289.1, forward strand.
CGCTGCCATCGCCATTGCTTCTGCTCCTCTGCTTTCTCTTGCGCCCATCTCCTCCATGACGCTGGACCAGCTTCGTTTGTTCCCGAGCTACTTCCTGCGCTCACATCGCCGCCGTTCAATGGGGAAAAAGAAGGGAGGCGTTGTTGCTGATTCCGTGGCCACCGTCGCCGTGGTGAAGAAGAAGGGTGGCTCCGCTGCTGCGGGCACCAGCGCCGCCGCCGGCGGGAAGAAGAAGGTCGCGGGCACCCGCGTGACAAATGGTGCATGGCGCCCTTCCATCATCAAGGCGTCGGATCTCCGTCTTCTTCGCCATGATGGAGTTATCTCTGCAGCAGTCGTCGATGCGCGCGTCCCCAGTGGTGAGACCATTCCTGTTCCTCCCGCTGGTTTTCGAGTGATGTTTCTTGCATTCATCATTCGCGGCCTTTCTTTGCCTATCCACCCCTTTCTTAGGGGTCTTCTTTGTTTCTACGGGCTCCAGCTCCATCAACTGTCCCCAAATTCTATCCTCCACATCACCTGCTTCATCACTCTTTGCGAGTGCTGGCTCGGAATCGAGCCACACTTTGGTCTTTTCAAATGCTTATTTAAACTGAAGCGTCAGTCTGCATCTGGCTCTTTAGTTTATGACGTAGGTGGTTGCGGAATCCATGTCGACCCATCCGCCACCTACTTTGACATCAAGCTCACCAAGTCTATCCAGGGATGGAGGGACAAATGGTTCTATGTCCGCGATCAGAAGTCCAAAGATGAGCACTTTGGACTCGCGCCCTGTGATCTTGCGACTCCTTGCAAGAAGATGCGTTCTTGGAAGAACGTAGTTATGCCTGGCGAGCCTGCGGAGACAAACATGCTGTATCAACGCGTCTGCGACCTCGAGAGTCGCATAGGCGCAGAAGAGGGAGGATGCGCCCTTATCAGAACTTGGTTGCACCGTCGCGTCCAGCCTCTCCAAGCCAGAGTACATCCCATGTTTCAATGGGGGTGGCACTGATGATGCCACTCGCGTGTCTGCCGATGGCATGTCCGTGAGTGAGGTGGATAATAGGGTTCGTCTGGTCACGAAGTACACTGGCAAGGATGTGCTTCCGAATGAGCCAGTCGTTCCTCCTTTTGATGCTTCGAACCCTCCTCCTAAGGTACAGTTGTGCTACGCAGTAGCTTGTTTTCGCGATTGCTTTTCTGCTGCTTACTTTTTTTTTGCTGATCTTCACTGTCTGTGTGCAGGATTGGGCGGAGTCGCCTTGTATGCCCCCTCTCCCTGAGGGGATTATTCCTCGCGAAGCTTTGGAAGAGGACGAGTCTGAGTCGACTGTCCCTTCTGATGTGGAAGAGGAAGCCCCCGAGTCTGAGAGTCCGGATACTCGCAAGCGTTCGCGCAGCGAGGATTCTGACGTGTCGTCTCCTTCGACTCCAGAAGGCACGGCTGTTGGCACGGAATCGCCAATTCCCGCTGTTCCTGTGAGGGCTGTAGCACCATCTTCTTGCAAGAAGATGCGACTGCCTAAGGAGTCTTCGTTAGAATCGGTGGAGGCCACGTTTGATTTTGACAAGTTTGACTGGTAAGTTTTCGAGTTCATTTCTACTTCTCTATTTTCTTCTTGTTGGCTTTGCCCTGGAGTTTTCCCTTTCTCAATGTGGATTTTGTCTTGTAGTCAAGAGGCGTCGTCATCTTCTGGCGACGTCGAGTTTTTGAAGGAATCGGGAGTCGCAACCTCGAGGGCCAAGAAAGAGGTCGAGCGCGCTCCTTCCCCTCCGTTGGCGGCCCACTCCGGGCACAATTCTTCGAGCTCTCCTCACGTAGGGGAGCATTGAATGGTTTCTCGGATGATGGTACAACAAACTTCTTCGGAGTCATTGGAGGACCATGTAAGTATATCTTTCCTTCTTTTTAATGTGGCAGTCAACATTATCTATTGCGTTCACTGATTCCGTGTGTGTGCGACAGCTCCTTGTAAAGGAAGCCGTGCAAGTGGCAGAACAGGTGATGGCGATGGGTCGTCAGCATGCAATGCTAGAGACGCGCCACCGCGTGGTCGAGAGTGAGTGTTTTGCACTTATTCTTGTCCGTCTTCTCCTTCTTTGGTATAGTCAACTGATAGTCAACTTTTGATTGCCAAGGAGCTGAACATAATGCCTTGCTTCGTAACGTCGCCACCTTGGAGAAGACATTGGACGCAGCTGTGAAGGGGCGCGACGAGGCAATCGCAGCTCGTGACGAGGCACAGAGGCGTGAAGAGGATCTGCGTGCCTCCTTTGCGGACAGGGAAAAGTTGTTCGAAGAGCAACTGTTCTCAGTCGCCAAGGCCCTCTCAGGTACCTTTGCTGGTAGATATTTATTGTTTTCCTTCTCTGCATCTAGAGTTTTTGCTGGTGGTGCAAAAGGTTTGATCCATGTGTGGGTTTTTCTGTGCAGATGCTGGCGATTTGAATTTTGACCTGCAGGCCCTTCGCCGTGATGACGCCCTGGCAGGCGCGGTGTCTGCAGTCGAGGACCATAGCGCCGCCATCCAAGATACATTGTCCAAGGCCAAGGTCACCCTCAGTCGACTCAGGGAGGAGCTGATGCCGAAGGCGGAGCTGATCGATAACGTGGACGACTTGGTGGAATCACTCGCAGGTGGTGTGCCTTCCACCTATAAGAACTCCCTCCGCGCGGCCGGCGCGTCTATGTCACTCGCAATGGTGCAAGCCCACATAGCTGATATCGACCCCTCCATGGTGTCGAAGGCGATGTCTGTTGGCGCGGATGGTCAGCAGGTAGTCTTTGCTCCCTTTGCGACTGCCTGTGCCAAATATGTCCATTCCTTGATAAATACCGTTGCCAAGTATTCGGAGGAGCTCCAACGTGCTAAGAAGGCGGCGAAAGCTTCGGCCTCAGGGGCCGGCGGAAAGTCAGTGGCGTATGATACTGCCACGGACTTGATGAAGCTCCCGAAGCCGTCGAAGTCGAAGAAGCCAGCTGCTCCGTAGTTAGCGTTTTGTAATAGTTGATTGATTGTCCTTTTGGTCTAAGAACATGCCTGCTGGCGAGTGTGTTTGTGAATACTTATGCTGATCCTGAATGCATCTGTTCCTTTTGCCTTTGTGTTAAGTTGGTCGCCTTATTTGCTTCTGTCTTGGCTTGTGGTAGGGTACATCAAGTGATCCCGTGGGGGGAACCCAGGACTCGCCATCTCTTGATGATACAGTGGCACCACCGCGCTCCAGGGTAGAGGAGCTATCATTGCTTTCGCGACTTCGTGATCGCGTGAAGCAGCTGGAGCGTGAGTTGCCCGTGATCCGCGGTAGCACGGACGTGTGGAAGTCGAAGGCTGAAAAAGCCGCCGCCCGCGAGCAATATCTGCTTGGCAAGGTGACGCAGCTGGGCGACTAGTTTAAGTGTTAGTTTGCTTTTTCTCATCTTTTCCTTTGCAGTTACTCGTAGAGGTACGTTGTACTCATGCTATTGATGCTGCTTCGTGTAGTTGTTAGCGCGCGCCATCCGCAGGAGGAGAGGGATAGAATTGTCATTCGCCTTCATGATCTCACCCAGGAACAACTTCAAGAGAGTGGATACTTCTAGGTAGATCATGATCGTGCGACTGTGTTGGCGACCCTGCAGGATCGTGCATCGCGAGTGCTGCTCTTCCAGAAGAAGTCGCAGTCGTGCTTGAAAAGCATTTATCGGGTGATGTTCCCGCTGGACGACGCTCCGTCAAGCCTGCTGGCTCTTCTTGCCAAATTTCAAGATCTGTCCACGGTTCGCGAGTGCGTGAGGCAGCAGTTGGTGGCTAGTGCCAAGGCTGCCCTCTCGATGGTGCGATTGCACAGGCCTGACGTGGATATTGCCGCCATTGCCTCTGGGCCGCCAGCGCCACCAGCAGGATCTGTCTGGAATATGGTACCGCACTATCAAGCGGTGGACCGCCTAGCCGAGGAGATCGTCGACTTCTTCGAGGAACAAACTAATGTTCTTGTGTTGCAAGAGTAGCCAAATATGTATCCTGCACATAAGTGTACTTGTGTTGTAAAGTTCGTATAGATGTTGTAGATAATTTATTATCGAATGTGTATAAGGAGCTTTGTGAGCGTGAGGTGCGTTGCACTATGCGAGTCCTTTTCGTTAGCCTGGCCATCCTTTATCTCGTTCCCTTGTCAACCTGTCAGGTGCGTTGCAGCTGGGTTGAGTTTGTGTTAAGGGGCTCGATTGATGTGCCAGCTACTCAGGATATCGTGTTTTGGTTCGAAGAACATATGTGTATAGGGTGGCATAGCCCCCGAGTATGAAAATTGACAAAGTAAAGGAGAACACAGAGTTTTGGGGCACTTAGCTTTTATTTATTCGAAGAACAGTACGAAGTACAATGTGTGGCTAAGTAGCCTTGGCTGAGTAGCCTTATTTGCGATGTAAAAGTAAAAACGACTAGGGGTAGAAGCATCGCAGTTGTGCGACGTTCCAAGGGTTGGAGTATGCGACTCCTGTCTCTAAATCTTGAAGGCGATAGGCACCACCTGGGGTTACTTCTGTAACCACGTACGGTCCTTCCCAGGGGGACTCGAGCTTGAGATGCCCCTGCTGCTTCAGTCGCAGGACCAGGTCACCTTCGGCGAAGGATCTGGGGCGAAGCCTTCTACTGTGGTAGTTGCGCAGGTTCTACTGGTAGATCGTGGATCTTTCTGTGGCGATTTCTCTTGCTTCGTCAAGGAGGTCGACGGAGTCTTCGAGTGCAAGTGATGACTCTTGCTCGCTGTAAGCGACTATACGCGGCGCCTTGTACCGTACTTCGGCGGGTAGTACTGCCTCTGCTCTGTGTACCATAAAAAATGGCGTATAGCCCGTGGCGCTATTTGGAGTTGTACGTAGGCTCCAGAGTACGGATTGTAGTTCATCTGGCCAGCAACACGCGGCTTGTTCGAGTGGCCAAAGGAGTCGCTTCTTGATGCCGCTGTAGACGAGCCCGTTTGCTTTTTTTCACCCGACCGTTGGTCTGTGGATGCGCTACTGAGGCGTAGCTGATGTTGATCCCTAGGTTCTCGCAGAATTCTTGGAACTCCTTGGATGTGAAGTTCATCCCGTTGTCGGTGATGATGCTGTGCGGCACGCCAAAGCGGTAGACGATGGACTCAAAGAATTTGACTGCGCTGTGCCCTGATTGGTTGGTCACCGGCATGGCCTCGATCCACTTGGTGAATTTGTCGACTGCAACCAAGAGGTAGACGTATCCTCCGCGCGAGGACCTTGGAAGCTTGCCAACCATGTCGAGCCCCCATTGTGCGAAGGGCCAGGCCAATGGAATATGCCGTAGTTCTGCGCCTGGTGCGTGTGGCTTGTCCGTGAATCGCTGGCAAGCATTGCATTTTTGGACTATGTCCTTAGCGTTGCGCATGGCCGTGGGCCAGTAAAATCCAGCTTGTAGAGCTTTGGCAACGAGGGCGCGACTGCCGGCGTGGTGCCCGCATGTCCCTTCATGGATGTCAAGGAGAACTGCTCTTCCATCGGCCATGGAGACGCATCGTTGTAGCACTTCTGTGATGCTGCATTTATATAGTTCGCTGTTGATAATGGCGAATGCTTTGGAGTGCCGCGCGATGTGCCGTGCATCTGTCGGGTCGTCCGGTAGTCTTTTGCTGAGGAGGTACGTAATGTACGGCTGCGTCCAAGATTGCTCGATCAGCATGACGCTCATTGGTCCCTCGATTCCTGTGTCCAGCTCCAAGTCATCGAGTGCCATTGGCTCATTGGTTGGCGTAGCCCCCGAGTCCGTGGCTGCGCTTGTTTTCTTCTCTGCGGCCTTTGGCTTGATGGAGCATTCGCATATGCGCTCGAGAAATACCCCAGGTGGTATGGGGGCGCAGGTAGAGCCTATGTTGGTGAGTGTGTCTGCCTCCTCGTTGCTTTCGCGACCGACGTGTCGCAACTCGCAACCATCAAAGTCTCCTTCGAGTGTATCGTAGAGGTCGTGGTACACGATCATGTTGTCGCTCAGTGCGTCGCACTCGTGCATTGTTTGGTTGACGACCAACTTGGAGTCGCCATATATGATGAGCCTCTTGGCTCCGTAAGCTTTTGCCATCCTCATCCCGTGCAACAGGGCCTCATATTCAGCCTCGTTGTTTGAGGCTGTGAACTGCATTCACAGGATATACTTCAGCTTGTCCCCTTGAGGTGATGTCAGTATGACACATGCGCCTGCTCCGTCTTTCCGCTTGGACCCATCGAAGTGCATTGTCCAGAGGTAGGACATATCTGGGTTGTCCAGGAGCTGGTTCTCCATCCAGTGCACGAGAAAGTCAGGGAGCACTTGCGACTTGATGGCGTTGCGTTTTTCGTATGTGATATCTCGTGGAGACAGCTCTATTCCCCAAAGCGCGACTCGCCCCGTGGCGTCGGGGTTATTGAGGATATGTCCCAACAGGGCATCATTGACTACCACGATTGGGTGTTCCTGGAAGTAGTGGCGCAGTCACCGGGCGGTCATAAAGACGCCGTACGCCAGCTTTTGGTAATGCAGGTACCGCTGTTTTGTTGGCGTGAGGACCTCGCTGAGGTAGTATACTGGGCGTTGTACGCCGTGGACCTTGTTTCCCTCAGCTCGCTCAACGACGAGCACTGTGCTAACCACCTGGTTGGTGGCGGAGATGTACAGCAACAGTGGTTCCCTTTCTCGTGGAGTCACCAGTACTGGCGAAGTGGATAGCAGGCGCTTGAGATCTTTGAATGCTTCCTGCGCTTCATTGGTCCACTCGAATTTTTCGGCTTTACGGAGGAGCTGATAGAAGGGAAGTGCCTTTTCACCCATCCGACTAATAAATCGACTGAGGGCCGCGATTCGTCCGACCAGTTGTTGGATGCCTCTTATGTTCTTCGGCTTCTCCATGGCCAGTATGGCTTTTATCTTCTTCGGGTTCGCCTCGATTCCCCTCGCGGAGATGAGATATCCGAGTATCTGCCCAGATGGTACGCCGAACGCGCATTTGTCCGGATTGAGCTTGATCCGGTAGCGATCGAGGTTGGCGAAGGTTTCACGCAAATCATCGATTAGAGAGGCTTCCTCCTTGGTCTTGATTACTATGTCGTCGACATAGACTTTGATGCTGCGACCTAGTTGTTCCTTGAGGCAAGCCTACATGCATCGCTGGTAGGTGGCTCCCGCGTTTTTAGCCCGAAGGGCATTGTGTTGTAGCATAACACACCAAAGGGCGTTGTAAACGCTATTTTCTCCTGATATTCCTCCTTCATTCGAATTTGATTATAGCCTGAGTAGGCGCCGAGGAAGCAGAGGCGCTCGCATCCCGCGGTGGAGTCGATGATCTGGTCGATTCGTGGCAGCGGAAAGTGATCTTTTGGGCAGTGCTTGTTTAAAGAAGTGAAGTCCACACACATCCGTAGGATATCCGTGTCCTTTTTTGGTACCAGCACCGTATTGGCGAGCCAAGTACTTTCCTTGATCTCGCGTATGAACTTGGCCTCGAGGAGTCTGTTGATCTCCATTTCGACTGCCTGTGCTCATGGCTCAGACAGTCGCCTGATTGTTTGTTTGACTGGCCTTGCGTCGGGGTTGACGTTGAGTGCTAGGCGAATTCCCTGGGAACTCCTGGCATGTCCGCAGGACACCAGGCAAAAATTTCCCAGTGCTCACGGAGGAATTCGACGAGCGCGAGTTCCTATGCGGGACTCAAGTTGTTGGCGATGAGGGACGTCTTGGCGGGATCTAATGGATGGACTTGCACTTTCTTTGTGTGCACAGATGAGTCGAAGGAGAGGTCAGGTGAGCTTGGCCTACTCAGAGGAGGCAGACTGTTGGTTGTCGTCTCTTTTAGTCTTGCGAGTTCCTCCTGCATGCCAAAGGACTGGGAGATTCTGTTGAATTCCCTGTCAGAACTGTCAGATCGCTCAAAGCTCCCGTTGATCGTTATGACGATGTTGGGTCCTGGCATTTTCATCTGCAGGTAGGCATAGTGGGGCACTGCCATGAACCTGGCGAATGCGACGCGCCCAAGGATGCAATGGTATTGTGAGGGCCAGTCGACGACCTCAAAGTCAACGCGCTCACGCCGGAAGTTCTTCGGTGTGCCGAAGATGACGTCGAGGTTGCTTTTGCCCAGGGGGTATACGCCCTTCCCTAGGACGATGTCTTGGAATGTTAGCGGGATCCAGGTAGGTTAGCGGGATCCGCATTGCTCGCAAGGTACTTGCGAATATGAGGTTGATGCCACTTTCGCCGTCCATGAAGACGCGACTCATGTCGAAACCTCCAATTTGCGCCTCGAGTACTAGGGGGCAATGACCTGGGCAAGGTATCTGAGGCGGGTGGTCACTTTTGTCGAAGGTGATGCACGACTCACTGCCACTGAGGTACTCAATGGTGGATGGTGGCGAGTGCATGGCCAAGTTGACTTGGCGAGTGATGGCCTTCTGCACCCTGTTGGAGGGGCGCCCCTTTTGGATCATCATGGTACCCATGGCCCGTGGATACGGTTCTCCCCCGTGGTGTTGGTCTGGTGCGGCTCTGTTTGGGGGTGACCTAGGTGGTGGTGGTGCGCCATGTGCCACGGCGCCTGGAGAGGCTTTGTAGCCTCTTTCGACTGCATTGTGGTTCATCTGAACCAATCCCTCGTGTAGCTTGAGGAACTCGCGGCAGTCCTTGAGGAGGTGGCTGGACTTTCTCTTGCCATCATGCTTGTCGATGTAGAAGTGTACCGTGCATGGCCCGGACAGTTTTTCCTCGATGGAGGTCGCGGGTGCCTCATCGCGAGTGCGGTGTGCCACACTTGCGTGGTTTTCCCGGAGTCACGGTATCCATCACTACGGTATTCGCTGTTGCGGTTATCGTCGCGTCTATCGGCGTAGCCAGCCGCGACCATGTTGACGTCGTCACGGTCATCATAGATGCGCATGCGGCGTTTGCCTCGGCGGTCGCGCCTGCGCTCGAGTTCTGCCTCCTCGTCGGAGTGGGCGCGGTTCTTCACCGAATCTTCTCCATCGGCCCACCGATTCGCGATCTCCATTAGGTGGTCGATGGTCTGGGGCTTTGAGCGGCCTAGATCCTCCCTGAGTTCCATGCAGCGGACACCACCGTTGAATGCATCAATCGCGCGGTTTTCCGAGATGTTCTCCGCGGAGTTCTTGATGATGGACCACCTTTGAATGTAAGAACGCAGCAATTCGCCAGATCTTTGCTGGCAGCATCTCAGCTCTTCGATTGATGCAGGCCGCTTGTACGTGCCCTTAAAGTTGCGCACGAAGCTGTAAACCAGCTCATCCCAGCTGCGAATGGATCTGCGTGAGAGGTTATTGAGCCATGCTCGGGCGGCGCCCTGCAGCTGTAGCTGCAAGCATTGCATGGCAGTGCTTCGACTGCCTCCATGGAGTCTGACAGAGGAGATGTGGTCTTCTAGCCAGATCTTGGGGTCCTGTAGACCGTCAAACTTCGGGTTCTCTGACGGGAGTTTGAACCCCTTAGGCATTCGCTTTTGCCTAATGGATCTGCTGAAGCATCTGGCACCGCAGAGCTCCACGTCCTCCTCTTTTGAGTCAGTCGACCGAGCACGTCGTGCTCTTGATTTGTCGATCTTGCGCTGCGTGATGTCATCATGTGCGTCATAGTCGTGGTCATGTCGCCGTGAGCGGCGACATCGAGACAAGTCGTGGCTGTCATCGCTGGATGAGGGCGAGGAATAACGCTTTGCTAGCGCTTTGCCCTTCTTTGGCTCCTTGTCGAGGGCGGCCTCGATTAATCCCAAGCCCGCGATCGTAGATCGGTGCATGGCGGCTCGGGGGTCTCTAGCTGGTGGTTGGTTGTTCAAGAGGTACATGGTGGCCGCTGTCACCACAGCCTGCGGCGTCTTGGGGACCATGTTGCCCCTAGTGTCGACTGTCATGGAGCCGAAGTCGAGGACCTTTGCGGCCTCTATGCGTTCCTGCTCGGTGAGGTGAGCCATCCGTGACTGCCTCTTTTTGGCGAGGTGCTCGTTGCCCCTTGAGGAGGATCCCCCATAGGAGGAGAGTCCAGCACGACGAAAACTCGACTCGTCTGCCGCCTTTTTACGCGCCTCGAGTTGCGCGATTGTTTGTACCTGGCACTTGAATTCTTCCTTCAGGAGCCAGTGATAGCCCATCTGCAACTCCTATAGGGATCCGAAGGGTAGAGGGGTGCCTCGCAGGGCCTCGCGGCAGCGAGCCCATTCTTGCTTGTTGAGCTTGATTACGACGCGTTCTTCGGTTTGCTCGTTTACTATGGTTGGAGGTTCGACTACCCCTCCGTTGTCAACGGGGACGCGATTGCCACCGGTACCGCCGTTAGGCGGGTCGGTTCTGTTGCCGCGATTGCCGCCGTTGTCGCGGTTGGCAGAGGTGTCGCCTGCGTTGATGACGGCGCACATGAAGTGATTGTGGAAGCTGCTGCTTCCACAACTTTCGGATCCGGAACCGTAGGTTCCATCTTCAGTGGCCAGATCGCTCAGATCGGAGTCGCGACTGCTGTCACTGACGGTGTTCTCGACTGTCGTCATGGTGTTGAGCTTGCTGAGGGTGCCGATCGGTGGACGGAACCATGATGTCGGGGCAATCGCCGGTGCTGTCGGCTGATCAGGCATGCGAAGCGTGCCCACCTGACCAACTTGGAAGCGGAAGCTCCCAATCGCCAGGCTGACTCCGTCGCCCACAGACTCGAAGGCCGGGCGGCTGGCCGGCGTGTGGATGGTGAAGTCGAAGGCGCCGAAGAGCTGGCGAATCTCCGCTGTTGCGGAGTTGTAGATCGCAACATCAACACTCCCAATTCCCACAGACGGCGCCAATTGACGAGGGTTTAACTCGTCAATGCCCATTGTTATGGACTTGGATTTTGGAGAAGGAGGGAGCACTGGAGACATCTATCGGCTAGCAAACAAGCACATAGGGGACAAAGGATTTACCCAGGTTCAGGCCTCGTAGAGGTCCCTACTCCTGCTTGTCTGCTCATGGAATTATCGAGGGAGTCGAAAGTTACAAGGGTGCGCAGATGCAATCTGGCGAAGGTTGTGGAAACTAGGGTTGCGTGTGTCCTCCTCGCCGCCCCCTCCTAGCCTTTATATAGATAGGCTAGGTCTCGGGTAGCAGGTCGAGTCGGTTACAAGTTAGGGTTTTCCCCTTCAAACTTTCTATCTTTAGCTTCTTCTTGTTCTTCAAGCAATCGAGAGTCCGCAGGTTACTCGAATCCTTTCATCCGGGCCTTGGCGACACCGTGGGCCTGTGTGTATTTGGACCGTATATACCAAGCTCGAGTACCTGTATGGTATACCCATGTCAGCTGGGGTGGTGGTATAGGTACATATACCTGGCAACCGAACCTACGAAGTGTTGGGGATCGGTGCGGAAAATAAAAAAATTCCTACGTTGGAACCCCTATCTATGTAGTAATGCGGTAACGGCCGAAGCATATAGAATACATACCCTTGTAGACCGTACGTGGTTAACGTTCTGCGGGGAACATGGTTGATGTAGTCGTACTCGTAGCCGACCTCAAGGTCGCGAAGCTCCTCGCAGGTCACCCCTTGCTCCTTCTTGATCTTCATCGTGCAACAGCTCTAGCTCACGACATTTAAGTGCCCCAAGTGTTGCGCCTCGTTTCTTCGTACACATCCAGTGCATGATGAGACCTCCGGCTCCCCGATCCCGCCGGGAGTGAAGAAGTTGATATCCGGCTAGGAATCCCTGCAGCAACGGCGTGCTGTAGGTGTGCCTCGATCGCACAACCCAGACTTGGGGCCATGGTCACAAGGTATAGAGAGAGAGGGAAGGAGGAAGTCAACCAAAGGACTCCTCCAAATATTCGTGTCTCATCCCACCCATGGGCACCCCTTTATATAGGGGGAGGGGGTGTGCCCTCCCCTTTGGGTTTCCCATGTGGGACTAAACAAGGGAGAGAGGGGGGAGGCGCATGGGCCTCATGGGCCAGCCAGCCAGGGGTGGGCCCCACCCCGCGCACAGCCCTAGGCTGGCCGGGTGGGCCCCCTTGAGGCGCCTAGGCCTTGGCCCTTGGCCCTTCCCTCCTCCAGTTTCCCCTCATGGGCCTTTATTCCCTAGGAAGTTTTGCCCATTAGTAGAATAACCCTTCAAATTAGATTTTAATATTATATTTAATATTAATTACACTAATTAATATGTAAATACATATTGCAAAATCCATCTTGACCCGAAACACCTTTTGGTTCCCTTTTGATTTTCTCCGAACGACTTCGGATCTTTCCGGTCCTTTATTCTTTCTCCGAACAACTTCAGATCTCTCTGCAGAACGATTCTGACTTTCTCTCTTTCTCTACTATGATTCCATCTTACGAATGATCGCTCTCATCATACCCTTAACCGTATCCTCTCATGGCTCGGGAATGCTCTAGACATGATCTATATCAATGATCAACAGAGCGACAAGGGATGTCCATGTGACCCCTATGCATTCCTGATGACAATGTCGTTTGAACCGTCTAAATGTAGCATCCTCTTCCTTTTGTTTCTCGATACAACTTGTCCGAGATCCGATCACCGGTATCCCATACCTTTGTTCAATCTCGTTCACAACAAGTTCTGTTTTTCTTGTTACTGTGATATTACATTCCCGCGACCCAGTCACATGTTGCAACATTTATGGATGTAATCTCACCAAGCTAGCCGTATGTATCTTTACCCCTCATGTGGGTGAACAAATCCCGCTCTTGACATATATTGCCTCTATAGTTCCTCCGAGTACCTGAACACACCTTTATAACCATTGTATTACCAAGTGGCGCTTGATGCTATCTAAGCACTCTCGAGAGACTGTGATTGATATCATCTCAAGATCTAAGGAGCAGGAGTCTACGTATAGCTATTGCAACAATGAACTATATGCCTTGATCGTGTTGCAATCCTTCGAGGAATGTCCAACCATATCATTCTCCAATAATATGATCTCGTTGTCGTCGACATAAATGCCCATGATCTTGAAACCCAGATCATCTCCATGACCAATGAACTAGTATGAATAGAGGCTACTAGGGACTTGGTTGTTTCATACCACACCTGTACCAATGTTTCTACTTGGCACAGTTATAGCACAATATGAAACTATTATAAACTAATTGAGATATGACAATAAAAACCTATTTATTATTTTCCTCTAGGGCATATCTCCTTCAGTCTCCCACTTGCACTAGAGTACAAATAACCTAGCTCGCATTTTACTCATATAAACCATATACCATTCCATGTTCTGTTTTACCAGATCATTATGTCTTTTGCAAATCGTTAATGTCTTCCTAATTTTGACATTCACTCCATTATCTTATAATGGGTCGAAGTATTTGTTTGGCGACAAACTGAGACTTTTGTTTCTAGTGTTCATGATGACGGTCGTTTTCACCTTTGTCATCTAAACTTCGAAACACACTTTGCTATCCTTTGTGTATACACTATAGTCATGGCAGCAGAACGAGGCCGAATTCCAGGAGCTTACAGTGACGTTAGATCAACCTCGAGGGCTTTCTCATGGGCACTGGGCCTTGGGACACATCATTCTACGTTAAAAGCAAACTAGCCCTGCCATACCATTATACATCACATCAGATGTAGCCTTTATACTTCTATATCTATGTAGATCCTAGTGCATGAAATGCAACTATGCCACTTACATTGCTTCTTGCTACTTAAGTATAAACTTAATTCTGGTTGAGTGATCAACTTAGGAATCACTTAAAGACACGTTCTTATGGTTAAGACTTTGTCCTACCAACCAGAACTTCGGGTCACATTACGTCGAGTATACAACATGGTTATATGGAAGAACCTATGACTGAGGCATAGGAGATGCAACACATCTCTTTCTTTCAACCATAGTTGCAATACTAACTCAATGCTTCATATGGTAAGAACTACTTTCTCACCTTGTTCCATTCCGAGCTTCTTCAGAATCTAGCTTAGGACGTCCTGAACATCTTTCAGAATCAAGTCCAGGAAGCATTCGACATTCAGTGTTTATTAAACTTACCAATCTATCTCGATAGATCTTATTGTTTAATAACTTCAACTTAATCCTTATTTGTCTAACTTAAACGTTATTAACACCAATCACATCATTCACATATGTCGTCCACATATCCTAGAATGATTTCACGCTCCCACTCAAATATGACATTCATGTTTGAGATCTAGGGATTTCACTTAGCTCCCACTCAAAAATTGACATTCATGTTTGAGATCTAGGGATTTCACTTAGCTCCTACTCAAAATATTGTTGGATCCGTGTTGGGTCCGCAACATAGAAAACAAAAAATTTCCTACGGTGTGAACTACACGCCAAGATCTATCTACTAGGTACAAAGCAACGGGTGGACATACATCCAACGAGAACTTACCCTCGTAGACAACGAGCTTTGTTAACGAGTAGGAACTTGTGGGTGATGTAGTCGTACACTTGCCAATCGCAAGATCATGATGAAGTCCAGCAGGTCCGGCTCTAGCACCACCAAGTCCAGCACCGCAAAGCAGCGGTGCATCCGTGATCGCACACACGTCAGGTACCCCGACAACCTCTGTCCCTCGCTCCAGCAAAGCAGCGGAAGCAGCAACTCCTTTCCAGATAAAGCCACCGGGAACATGTATCTCGCTAATCCGAGACCATGGGGGAATAATACTAGAGCGGGAGAGAGATCCTTCACAAGGAGGTGTGTGTGAGAAGTGAGGAGGGGTTGGCCTTTTATAGGAGGAGGGGGGTGCCCCTCCTTCATGGCCATCGCATGGAGGAGGTGAAGTGGTAACTCCATCCACATAAATTTGCCCCTTCACATTCTCTTTTAAAGTCTCCACTTTAAATGCATTAAATTTCTCCAAATTTAATGCTCTCTCATTTAATAAAACTCTTTTATTATTTTTATTCAGAATTTTGTTAATTACTTTAATTAACAAATATTCACATAAAACCCCCTGCAACATTTCAATATTACATCCAGAACCAATTTCAGCATTTTCACCCGAAACAGTTTCGGTGTCTATTGAAATAATTCCAGCGCTTTCTTAAATCTTTATCTGAAACATATTTGCTCCAAAGGGTGTCGGTATCCCTTAAGTGTGTCACCCTACGGTTCACGAATAATGCAGACATGATCGAGACCCCTCTCAGATCAATAATCAGAAGCGGGACCTGGAGATCCATACTGACTCCTAAACATTCAACGATGACTTCTGTGATCGTGAGAACCTTTAACGCTAGTAACTAAATCCCTTTGTCTCACGATATATTACATGTCCGAGATTCGATCATTGGTATCTCGATACCTAGTTTGATCTCGTTACCGACATGCACTCTTTTCTCGTTCCCGTGATATAACATTCTAGTGATCACATCACTTGCTTGCAAGCTATTTCAATGTGATATCACCGAGAGGGCCCAGAGTATATCTATCCATCATCGGGATGGACAAATCCCACTCTTGATCCATGAGCCTCAACATAACACTTTGTAGCACTGAACCCACCTTTATAGTCACCCTCTTACGGTGTGAGGTTTGATGTTATCAAGATACTCTTCCGGTGTTAGCAATTGACATGATCTCATGGTCTAAGGACTAAGATTACTTCGTATGATGTTATAGCAATATAAACATAATGACTTGATCGTAATGCTATACTTCGGATGAATGTTCATCACATCATTCCACCAATGGTGTGACCTTGTTATTAACAACATCCAATGTCCATGATCAGGAAACCTTGATCATCTTGTTAATCAACAAGCTAGTCTATAAGAGAGGCATAACTAGGAACCCTTTTTGTTTATTAAACACACATGTATTGATGTTTCCAATCAATACAGTTCTAGCATGTAAAATAAACATTTATCATAAACATGGAATAAGATAATAACCACTTTATTATTGCCTCTCGGGCATATTCCCTTCAGTCTCCCACTTGCACTAGAGTCAATAATCTAGTTTGAAAAACTTTGTGTATTGAACACCTATGGCTTTCTGGTGTTGCATATACGCTATTGCTAGTGGTTAACATAATCTCTGGATCTGACAGTTTCAGGTCCGTGTGTATTTGCATGTCTCTGCGTCTCTACGCATCACTCATTCTCAAATGAGATGGCATTGTATAAATTTGGTCCTTTGGTGAGACCTTTAGTTTGTTCGGCTCAAAATATGTTGACATTATTGTCACACAATAAATCTTCATAGTATTAGCCCACTTTGAACCACACCTAGTTTGATAACAAACTACTTAACACAAATGCCCTCCTATGCTGCTACTATAGCAGTCATATACTTAGCCTTTTGTTGTAGTATCCGTCACAATGTCTCAACTTTGAAGCTCATCCAAATCCATCATGGAAACATCCTTTTCATTACATTGTGCCACCCATAGTCTAAATTGAGATAAATTTAATTTGTATCTTGTGACAAAACTAGTATCAATGTAACACTTTACAATGAACTACCTTTAACTATTTGTCACTCATTCATGATATATTCTTAGTTCTTCCAAAGCTCATAAGAATATCTTTACCATTGTCCAATGATCATCTTATGAATCATTCTGGTATATGCTCATAACATTTAGAGCATAGGACATTCTGGATATATACATATCATGGTATAATCGATCAAAATTTTCATGTGATTTTAGTCACCAAGTGTTGAAACACTTGAATCTTGATACAATCCTTTCCATGCAGCAAGAACCTTTCTTGTTGTTTCCATATTGAACCCTTTCAATATCTCATATTGAACCATTTCAATATCTTATATATGTATGTCTAGCACAACCATATTAGCGCCTTAATCTATCCATATAGATATTAATGCCTAATATTCTGGGTTTGCCCAAGTCTTTCATCGAAATCTTATTTAATGAAATCCTTAACTTGTGTCAATTCAAGATACATCATTTCCAATGAACAATATTTCCTCTACATAATGTATTAGAAATATGTCTCAGTGCTCCCACTTAATTTCTTGCAAATGCAAGCATCTTCATCATCTCCGATGAATTTAAACTCTTTTAACAGTTTCATCATGGTGAAGATTCCAACTCTGCTATGCTTACTTCAACTATTGAAGTTTACATGCCCTTTTAGCACCCTTTGAATTAACAAAACCCTTCGGACCATGTCATATACATGCCCTAGGTTACCGTTCTATTAGAAGAACCTTGTTTTGTTTATTCAACTACCATATACCAAATTATATGTAGTGGTTGCTACATTAATCCGTCAAGACTGTATATCGCTATGAAAGATCAAATCTTGTCATAGTCAACTCCTTGAACATTGTCGTAAACTTCTTTCCGACATGTCGACTATTTCATAGATGTTAAACATCCATGTCTTATTTCTTTATAGATCGAAACACGACCGATAGGCTTCACGCCTTTCCAGAGGGTCTTCCAAGTTCAGAAACTTGTTTTCTCGTGTATGGATACTATCACGGATTCTATGACTTCTAGTCATTTTATGGAGTCAGGGGCCATCATTGCTTCTTTGCATGTAGTCGGTTCATCATTGTCAAAACAATAACGACTTGCTTATCAAATCTTACTATTTGATTCTTACCGACCCACACGGTTCTATAGGAACTTTAATCTCCGAGATCACACCTTTTGTAATCACGAGAGTCATGAGCATTGTGGCCGCCACCGGGACACTTTCCGCTGCTGCGCTACTTAGCACATATAGCTAAGGTTCAACAACCTTATCAAAGTTCTATTGTCCTCCCACTTAACTTTTCACGAAAAATTCCTTCTCAAGAAACTTGACGTTCCAAGTAACAAACTCTTTTGTCCTTGGTGTTATGCAGAAATTCCCAACAATGTCTTTGGGATAACCTACAAAGACGTGTTTATCCGACTTTGGTTGTAAACATTTTACTTATGCATAGCATACCAAAATTTAAGAAAAGACAATTCGGGTTTTATCCCAAACCATAACTCATATGGTGTCATTTCAATGGATCACGATGGTGCTCTTTTTAGTGTAAAAGCGGTAGTCTCTAAAGCTTCAATCCTTAAAACATAATGGCAGTTTTATAAATGACACCCTTGATCTTACCATGTCAAACATGGTTTGATTTTATCTCTCGAATATGCCATACTCCTATGGTTTATCGGGAAACACAAATCATGGAACAATTCCTCAAGTCTTAGGTGTTTTTGCTAAACATGTAACTCAAATATCTTCCTTTATGATCGAATCATAAACTCTTTATTTTCTTGTTACAATGATTTTCCACTTCATCTTGAAAGTCTTTGAACAATTTTCAAATGTTTCATACTTCTTCCTTGTTAAGACAATATACAGATATATTCACTCAAATTTTCGGAGAAAGCATATGAAGCAAAAAGATCCATCGCATATGGCTACACATAATGGACTATGCACATCAGCATGCACAATTTCCAATAAGCTAGTCATCCGTTCCTCTCTGTCCTATGGACGGAGTTTCAATTATCTCGAGGAAAGTCTCACATGCGTCAATTGATCAAAATCAAAGACTCCAAAAATCCATCAACATGGAGTTTCTTCATGTTTTCTTTCAAATATAATTTAAACAGCGATGTCACTTCATAAGTGATCTTTCAATCATTTGTCTTGTGACATTTTAGCAATAGTGTTTATGGATGTGATTTCTCCAACTAGACTTGTAAAAGTTCATCCATCCTTTATGGAATACAGTAATTATTTGAACAACCATTGTTCTCATGATACCGGAACAAAATAACAATTATTTAAACAAATCTTGAAGGCTTGGTTTGATGACAACGAAAAACACAATAATACTTTATTTGTTTTCGATGAACATCATCACTCATTCTCTTGCTGGTTTACTTAGGCCATTGTAGTTCATGAATTGCGTTGTCCTGTATGACACTTCATACCAACCAATTCGGTATCCAATACCGGTATCCAATACCTAAGAACCACATTGTTTAACAAGCAAGGAATATAGCCATAACATGTATATCTTCTATATACCTAAGTTGGACATCTCCAACCTTTTATTTTCTGCCAAATATTTTATAGATTCTCTTTCAGCAATTCCTTTTCTTTTAAAAGAATCTATCAACATCAATAGTGTTGTCATTCACATGACACATAGTACAAAGCGTATATAGTCAAATACTAATACCTTTGGACTCGCACTTCGAAGTGGATCACCATCATCAAATGTTTGGCATTCTTTCAAAAATCCATTCTTTAGTAATCTATTAGTGTAGTAAACATTTTACTTACATCTTCTATTCATCCTTATCATGACAACTTTCATGATCAAGCTACTATAGCTTATAAGGAAGAATCACGAGTATAATATCAGTTCCCAAAACCTTTTTGGTAGATTCGGATGCCTAACATCTCCATCCTTCACAAATTCTCATACAATATGAGAACATGTATTTTGCTAAATTATACTCTATCATAATGCAACCAAACACATTGTTTTAGATATCACAATATCTTTCACACATGATGGTTTCTGAAACAATTTCTAGCTCCAATATAATCTTGATATTAAAACAACTTTTGAATATCAATAATCATGGAGGCAAACATGATACTTTAGATACTAACATTGGAATTCTTACTCTTGATTTAATACTACTTATTAAACTTCATGGATTAAATAGAGTTTGCTGAAAGTTTGCAATAGGACTTATAAACTTTTAAATTGACATTCAAAACAATACGATACCAGTTCGTAAAGTAAATATCCAGAATTCTATAGTTCTATTATCTCAATTAAAACTAACCATAAGGTAGTGAATAGATGCGAATGACTACAACAAATTATGCAAATTCACTTTGATTTAGTTTATGACAAATTGAGTTCGACTAATCCAAATTAGAAATGAACTCCCACTCAAAAACGACATCCCTCGTGCCTTTTTGGTGATTACATGAACCAAATCCACTACACCAAGTCCGATCATCACGTGAGTCGGTGTAGCTTCAAAGGCGAGCATCTATATGGGCATCATATCAACTATATGAATCATGCTTAAACTTTTGGTTCGTGTTCCGAGGCCATGTCTGTACATGATAGGCTCGCCAAGTAAGAACCTTAGTATTCGCGTGTGTAAAACTGTCTTACACCCGTTGCATGAAAGCGTAGAGTTGAGAACACCCGATCATCACGTGATGTCTCGAAACACGATCCATAGAACGGTGCATACTTAAGGAAGAACACATTTTATCTTGATATTTAAATGAGGGATCATCTTACGATGCTACAGAAAACGCCAAACTAGCAGTATAAGATGCTAACATCTAATGTGTAAAGTGAGATGATATGGTCCATGCATTTGATCTCTATCACTTGCATCGTGGTATGATCTCTATCATTCCTTTGTGTGTAAGGCCAAGGTCTATGGAACTTACACGTTGAGTGTGTTGTAAGAGTATCTATCATACATCTACTTACAACAATACCATATCAATACACTAGCCCAGCAACGATCTAAACTAGACGCCTCTAATTTATCAATTGCAAGTTTTACGTGGCTTAGGGCTTTCGGAGATAGAACCGTTCTTACCTACGAACATGAACCACAACAAGGATAACCAAGTTATTAGCAACTCGTTGTAAATCAGATATTGACTATAGTAGGAGAGACAGACACCCGCCAGCCACTTATGCAAAACAAGTTGCATGTCAGTCGTGGAACCGGTCTCATATACGATGACATGTAAGGTTGGTCCGGGCCGCTTCATCCCACTATGCCACCAATATCCAAAATACATAGAAGATGCAATAACATGATGATCATCGCCCACATATCAACATATGTGTACTACCCGTGCTAAGCACCTACGCATAGATCAGGCTCTGATACCACTGTTGGGTCCGCAGCATAGAAAACAAAAAATTTCCTACGGTGTGAACTACATGCCAAGATCTATCTACTAGGTACAAAGCAACAGGTGGACATACATCCAACGAGAACTTACCCTCGTAGACAACGAGCTTTGTTAACGAGTAGGAACTCGTGGTTGATGTAGTCGTACACTTGCCGATCTCAAGATCGCGATGAAGTCCAGCAGGTCTGGCTCCAGCACCACCAAGTCCAGCACCGCAAAGCAGCGGTGCATCCGTGATCGCACACATGTCCGGTACCCCGACAACCTCCGTCCCTCGCTCCAGCAAAGCAGCGGAAGCAACAACTCCTTTCAAGATAAAGCCACCAGGAACATGTATCTCGCAAATCCGAGACCATGGGGGAATAATACTAGAGGGGGAGAGAGATCCTTCACAAGGAGGTGTGTGTGAGAAGTGAGGAGGGGGTGGCCTTTTATAGGAGGAGGGGGTGCCCCTCCTTCATGGCCGGCGCATGGAGGAGGTGACTCTTCACCTCCTCCATTCATGTGGTGGTAACTCCCTCCACATAAATTTGCCCCTTCACATTCTCTTTTAAAGTCTCCACTTTAAATGCATTAAATTTCTCCAAATTTAATGCTCTCTCATTTAATAAAACTATTTTATTATTTTTATTCAGAATTTTGTTAATTACTTTGATTAACAAACATTCACATAAAACCCCCTGCAACATTTCAATATTACATGCAGAACCAATTTCAGCATTTTCACCCGAAACAGTTTCGGTGTCTATTGAAATAATTCCAGCGCTTTCTTAAATCTTTATCTGAAAGATATTTGCTCCAAAGGGTGTCGGTATCCCTTAAGTGTGTCACCCTACGGTTCGCGAATAATGCAGACATGATCGAGACCCCTCTCAGATCAATATCAGAAGCGGGACCTGGAGATCCATACTGACTCCTACACATTCAACGATGACTTCTGTGATCG
Source organism: Avena sativa (assembly GCA_916181665.1). NCBI lineage: Eukaryota > Viridiplantae > Streptophyta > Magnoliopsida > Poales > Poaceae > Avena > Avena sativa. The sequence goes on from OV702289.1 coordinate 696,666,371, forward strand.
TGAGAACCTTTAACGCTAGTAACTAAATCCCTTTGTCTCACGATATATTACATGTCCAAGATTCGATCATCGGTATCTCCATACCTAGTTTGATCTCGTTACCGACATGCACTCTTTTCTCGTTCCCGTGATATAACATTCTAGTGATCACATCACTTGCTTGCAAGCTATTTCAATGTGATATCACCGAGAGGGCCCAGAGTATATCTATCCATCATCGGGATGGACAAATCCCACTCTTGATCCATGAGCCTCAACATAACACCTTCGTAGCACTGAACCCACCTTTATAGTCACCCTGTTACGGTGTGACGTTTGATGTTATCAAGATACTCTTCCGGTGTTAGCAATTAACATGATCTCATGGTCTAAGGACTAAGATTACTTCGTATGATGTTATAGCAATATAAACATAATGACTTGATCGTAATGCTATACTTCGGATGAATGTTCATCACATCATTCCACCAATGGTGTGACCTTGTTATTAACAACATCCAATGTCCATGATCAGGAAACCTTGATCATCTTGTTAATCAACAAGCTAGTCTATAAGAGAGGCATAACTAGGAACCCTTTTTGTTTATTAAACACACATGTATTGATGTTTCCGATCAATATAGTTCTAGCATGTAAAATAAACATTTATCATAAACATGGAATAAGATAATAACCACTTTATTATTGCCTCTCGGGCATATTCCCTTCAATCCGCAGCATAGAAAACAAAAAATTCCTACGATGAGAACTATACGCCAATATCTATCTACTAGATACAGAGCAACGGGTGGGCATACATCCATGGAGAAGTTACCCTCGAAGACAACGAGTTTTGTTAACGAGTAGGAACTCGTGGTTGATGTGGTCGTACGCTTGCCGATCTCAAGATTGTGTGGAAGTCCGAGCGCCACAAATTAGCAGCGCATCCGTCCTCGCACACGTTCAAGCCACCGGACAACCTCCACCTCCTCGCTCCAGCGAATCTGCGGAAGCAGCAACTCCTTCCAGACGCAAGGCCACCGGGAACATGTATCTCGCTAATCCGAGACCATGGGGGACTATCTAGAGGGGGAGAGAGATCTTTCACGAGGAGGTGTGGTTTGTGAGAGGGGAGAGGGGGGCTTTATATAGGAGGGAGGGAGACCCCTCCCCTCCCAGAGCTGGCGCATGAGGGGGGGGACTCCTCCCCTCCTTCATTCATGTGGTGAACCTCCACTCACATAAACATGGCCTCCACCTAAAATCCCACTCACATGTATTTAATTTCCACCAAAATAAATGCAACTCTCAATTAATAAAACTCTTTTATTTATTTTATTCAGAATTTTGTTAATTACTTTAATTAACAAACATTCACATAAAACCCCTTGCAATATTTCAATATCACATGCAGAACCACTTTCTGCAATTTCACCCGAAACAATTCCGGTTTCTATCGAAACAATTCCTGTTTCTATCGAAACATTTCCTGCGCTTTGCAAACCTTTTGTCTAGAACATATGTGCTCCTAAATGGTGTCCGGCAACTCTTAAGTGTGTCACCCTACGGTTCGCGAATAATGCAGACATGATTGAGACTCCTCTCAGATCAATAATCAGAAGCGGGACCTGGAGATCCATACTGACTCCTGCATATTCAACGATGACTTCTGTGATCGTGAGAACCTTTAACGTCAGCAATTTAATCCCTTTCTCTCATGATATAATACATGTCCGAGATTCGATCATCGGTATCCAAATACCTAGTTTGATCTCGTTACTGACATGCACTCTTTTCTCGTTCTCGTGATATAACATTCTAGTGATCACATCACTTGCTTGCAAGCTATCTTAATGTGATATCACCGAGAGGGCCCAGAGTATATCTATCCGTCATCGGGATTGACAAATTCCACTCTTGATCCATGAGCCTCAACATAACACCTTCATAGCACTGAACCCACCTTTATGGTCACCCTGTTACGGTGTGACGTTTGATGTTATCAAGATACTCTTCTGGTGTTAGCAATTAACATGATCTCATGGTCTAAGGACTAAGACTACTTTGTATGATGTTATAGCAATATAAACATAATGACTTGATCGTAATGCTATACTTCGGATGAATGTTCATCACATCATTTCACAAATGCTGTGACCTTGTTATTAACAACATCCAATGTCCATGATCAGGAAACCTTGATCATCTTGTTAATCAACAAGCTAGTCTATAAGAGAGGCATAACTAGGAACCCTTTTTGTTTATTAAACACACATGTATTGATGTTTCCTATCAATACAATTATAGCATGCAAAATAAACATCTATCATATACAAGGAATACATAATAACAACTTTATTATTGCCTCTCAGGGCATATTTCCTTCAGTCTCCCACTTGCACTAGAGACAATAATCTAGTTTATATAGTGATAAATCTAACACCCATGGAGTTCTGGTGTTGATCATGTTTTGCCCTAGGGAGTACTTTAGTCAACGGATCTGCTACATTCAGGTCCGTGTGCACTTTACAAATCTTTATATCTCCATCCTTGACATGCTCGCAGATGGAGTGAAATCGGCGCTTAATATGTTTGGAATTCTTGTGAGACCTTGGTTCCTTTGCATTGGATATGGCTCCATTGTTGTCACAATAGATCACCATCGGGTCCAATGCACTGGGAACCACACGTAGTTCCGTAATGAACTCTTTCATCCAAACTGCCTCCTGCGCCGCTTCTGAAGCAGCAACATATTCCGCCTCCGTTGTTGATCCAGCCACCACAGGTTGTTTGGAACTCCTCCAACTAACTGCTGCTCCGTTCAAGAGAAATACGTATCCAGATTGAGACTTAGAGTCATCCGGATCGGTGTCAAAGCTAGCATCGACATAACACTTAGCGACTAGCTCTTCTTCACCTCCGTATACAAGAAACATATCCTTAGTTCTTCTCAAGTACTTAAGGATATTCTTGACCGCTATCCAGTGTTCCGAACCTGGATCAGATTGGTACCTACTAGTCAAACTAATAGCATGTGCCACATCCGGTCTTGTACATAGCATGGCATACATTATAGAGCCTATGGCTGAGGCATAGGGGATCTTATCCATTATCTCTCTTTCTTCCGCCGTAGCCGGACTTTGAGTCTTACTCAATGTCTTGCCTTGCAACATAGGTAAGAACCCCTTCTTACTTTCGTCCATATTAAACTTCTTTAATATCTTATCAAGGTATGTACTCTGCGATAGCCCAATTAGGCGTCTTGATCTATCTCTATAGATTTTAATGCCTAATATATATGAAGCTTCACCAAGGTCCTTCATCGAAAATTTGCTGTTTAGATAACTTTTAACACTGTTTAAAAGATCTAAATCATTTCCAATCAATAATATGTCATCCACATATAATATCAGAAATGCCACATTGCTCCCACTCACTTTCTTGTAAATACAAGCCTCTCCATAAGTTTGGACAAATCCAAACTCTTTGATCACCTCATCAAAGCGGAGATTCCAACTCCGGGATGCTTGCTTCAGTCCATAGATGGATCGCTGAAGTTTGCACACCTTATCTGCATCCTTAGGATCGACAAAACCCTTAGGTTGTATCATATACAACTCTTATTCAATATTACCATTGAGGAACGCAGTTTTGACATCCATCTGCCATATTTCATAATCGAAATATGCAGCAATTGCTAACATAATCCTAACCGACTTAAGCATCGTTACGGGAGAGAATGTCTCATTGTAGTCAACTCCTTGAATTTGTCGAAACCCCTTTGCGACAAGTCGAGCCTTATAGATGGTTACATTACCATCAGCATCAGTTTTTCTTTTGAAAATCCATTTATTCTCAACGGCCTTTTGATCGTGAGGTAAGTCCACCAAGGTCCAAACCTGGTTTTCGTACATGGATTCCATCTCGGATTTCATGGCTTCTAGCCATTTATTGGAATCAGGGCTCATCATCGCTTCTTCATACCTCGCAGGGTCATCTATTTCATCAATCATGAAATTCATAACAGGATTGCCGTACAGTTCAGGAGCTGCACGTGTCCTGCTTGACCTACGAGGTTCGGTAGTGTCCTCTTTCGGAGTTTCATGATCAATATCATTAGCTCTCTCTTCATTAGGTGAAGTCAACTCCGAAACAACTTCCGGTGCTGCGCTACTCGCCATTTCATGAAAAGAAGGTTCAATAACCTCTTCGAGTTCTACCTTCCGACTACTCACACCTTTCGCGAGAAACTCCTTCTCAAGAAAGGATCCATTCTTGGCAACAAAGACCTTGCCCTCGGATCTGTGATAGAAGGTATACCCAATCGTTTCCTTAGGGTATCCTATGAAGACGCATTTTTCCGCTTTGGGTTCGAGTTTATCCGGTTGAAGTTTCTTCACATAAACATCGCATCCCCAAACTTTAAGAAATGACAGCTTAGGTTTGTTTCCAAACCATAATTCATACGGTGTCTTTTCAACGGATTTAGATGGTGCCCTATTTAAAGTGAATGCAGCGGTTTCCAGTGCATAACCCCAAAATGATAGTGGCAAGTCAGTCAGAGACATCATAGATCAAACCATATCCAATAAAGTACGATTACGACGTTCTGACACACCATTACGTTGTGGTGTTCCGGCAGGCGTGAGTTGTGAAACTATTCCACAGTCTTTCATATGTGTGCTAAACTCGTAACTAAGATACTCTCCTCCATGGTCGGACCGAAGAAATTTGATCTTTCTATTATGATGATTTTCCACTTCATTCTAAAATTCTTTGAACTTTTCAAAGGTTTCAGACTTATGTTTCATCAAATAGATATACCCGTATCTACTCAAATCATCCGTTAAAGTAACAAAATAACGATATCCACCTCGCGCCGACACACTCATTGGTCCACACACATCAGTATGTATGATTTCCAATAAATCTGTCGCCCGTTCCATTGAACCGGAAAACGGCATTCTAGTCATCTTGCCCATAAGGCATGGCTCACATGTATCAAATGATTCAAAATCAAGTGATTCCAAAAGTCCATAAGAATGGAGTTTCTTCATGCGTTTAACGCCAATATGACCTAGACGGCAGTGCCACATATATGCAGATATATCATTATCAAGTTTAATCCTTTTAGCATCAACATTATGAATATGCGTAATACTACTATCGAGATCCAATAGAAATAAACCATTCAACATAGGTGCATGACCATAAAAGATATTATTCATATAAATCGAACAACCATTGTTTTCAGACTTAAAAGAATAACCACTTTGCATCAAACACGATCCGGATACAATGTTCATGCTCAGTGCAGGCACCAAATAACAATTATTCAGGTTTATAACTAATCCCGACGGCATATAGAGAGGCAGCGTTCCAACGGCGATCACATCAACTCTTGATCCATTGCCGACCCGCATCGTGACCTCATCCCTTGCTAGTTGTTGCTTGTTCCGCAGCCCTTGAACCGAGTTACATATATTAGCAACCGATCCCGTATCAAATACCCAGGTGCTACTGCGAGTACTAGTCAAGTACACATCAATAACATGTATATCACATATACCTTTGTTTGCCTTGCCGGCCTTCTTGTCTGCCAAATACTTGGGGCGGTTGCGCTTCCAATGGCCAGTCCCCTTGAAATAGTAGCACTCGGTGTCAGACTTAGGGCCAGCTCGGGGTTTCTTTTCAGGCGCGGCAATAGATTTGCTGCCCTTCTTTCCCTTCTGCTTGCCTTTCTTGTCCTTCTTGAAACCGGTGGTCTTATTGATCATCAACACTTGATGTTCTTTCCTAATCTCCACTTCTGCAGTCTTAAGCATTGACAGAAGCTCGGGAAGAGACTTCTTCATGCCCTGCATATTATAGTTCATCACGAAGCTCTTGTAGCTAGGTGGCAGAGATTGGAGAACACGATGTATGCCTAAGTCAATGGGAATCGTTATTCCCAAGGACACAAGCTTATCGGCGTACCCAGACATTTTGAGTATGTGCTCACTAACGGAGCTGTTCTCTTCCATCATGCAGCTAAAGAACTTTTCAGAAGCATTATAACTCTCTACGGCAGCATGGGTATCGAAAATCATTTTCAATTCTCCCATGGTATCAAAGGCATTGCCATTTTCGAAATGTTTTTGAAGTTCCGTCTCTAGCCCATACAGTATGCAGCAATGAACTAAGTTGTGGTCCTCCTGCCGAGTTATATAGACGTTCTTTTCCTTGTCAGGGGCATCAGGAGCTGGTGGGGGCCTAGCGGCGCCTCTAGCACATATTGCTTTTGTGCAGCAATGAGGAGAATCCTCAAATTCATAGCCCAGTTGGTGAAGTTGCTACCATTCGCAGCAAGCTTCTCTTTCTCCATGAACACATTTAAATTAAAAGCAGGTGGTGCCATCTACAACAGAATTTGTAAAATATATTTAGACTAAGTTTATGATAGATTGAGTTCAACTAATCCAAATTACTAATGAACTCCCACTCAAAAACGACATCCCTCGTGTCCTTTTGGTGATTACATGAACCAAATCCACTACACCAAGTCTGATCATCACGTGAGTCGGTGTAGCTTCAAAGGCGAGCATCTATATGGGAATCATATCAACTATATGACTCATGCTTAACCTTTCGGTCTGTGTTCCGAGGCCATGTCTGTACATGCTAGGCTCGCCAAGTAAGAACCTTAGTATTCGCATGTGTAAAACTGTCTTACACCCTTTGTATGAAAGCGTAGAGTCGAGAACACCCGATCATCATGTGATGCCTCAAAACACGATCCACAAAATGGTGCATACTTAAGGAAGAACACATTTTATCTTGATATCTAAATGAGGGATCATCTTATAATGCTACCAAAAGCGCCAAACTAGCAATATAAGATGCTAACATCTAATGTGTGAAGTGAGGTGATATGGTCCATGCATTTGATCTCTATCATTTGCATCGTGGTATGATCTCTATCATTCCTTTGTGTGTAAGGCCAAGGTCTATGGAACTTACACGTTAAGTGAGTTGTAAGAGTATCTATCACACATCTACTTACAACAATACCATATCAAGACACTAGCCCAGCAACGATCTAAACTAGACGCCTCTAATTTATCAATTGCAAGTTTTACGTGGCTTAGGGCTTTCGGAGATAGAACCGGTCTTACCTACGAACATGAACCACAACGAGGATAACCAAGTTATTAGCAACCCGTTGTAAATCAGATATTGACTATAGTAGGAGAGACAGACACCTGCTAGCCACTTATGCAAAACTAGTTGCATGTCAGTCGTGGAACCGGTCTCATGTACGATGACATGTAAGGTTGGTCCGGGCCGCTTCATCCCACTATGCCACCAATATCCAAAGTACATAGAAGATGCAATAACATGATCATCATCGCCCACATATAAACATATGTGTACCACCCGTGCAAAGCACCTACGCCTAGATCAGGCTCTGATACCACTGTTGGATCCGCAGCATAGAAAACAAAAAATTCCTACGATGAGAACTATACGCCAAGATCTATCTACTAGATACAGAGCAACGGGTGGACATGCATCCATGGAGAACTTACCCTCAAAGACAACGAGTTTTGTTAACGAGTAGGAACTCGTGGTTGATGTAGTCGTACACTTGCCGATCTCAAGATCGTGTGGAAGTCCGAGCGCCGCAAATCAGCAACGCATCCGTCCTCGCATACACGTTCAAGCCACCAGTCAACCTCCACCTCCTCACTCCAGCGAATCAGCGGAAGCAGCAACTCCTTCCAGATGCAAGGCCACCGGGAACATGTATCTCGCTAATCCGAGACCATGGGGGAATATCTAGAGGGGGAGAGAGATCCTTCACGAGGAGGTGTGGTTTGTGAGAGGGGAGAGGGGGGCTTTATATAGGAGGGAGGGAGACCCCTCCCCTCCCATAGACGGCGCATGAGGGGAGGGACTCCTCCCCTCCTTCATTCATGTGGTGAACCTCCACTCACATAAACATGGCCTCCACCCAAAATCCCACTCACATAAATTTAATTTCCACCAAATTAAATGCAACTCTCAATTAATAAAACTCTTTTATTTATTTTATTCAGAATTTTGTTAATTACTTTAATTAACAAACATTCACATAAAACCCTTGCAACATTTCAATATCACATGCAGAACCACTTTCTGCAATTTCACCCGAAACAATTCCGGTTTCTATCGAAACAATTCATGTTTCTATCAAAACATTTCCTGTGCTTTGCAAACCTTTTGTCTGGAACATATGTGCTCCTAAATGGTGTCCGGCAACCCTTAAGTGTGTCACCCTACGGTTCGCGAATAATGCAGACATGATTGAGACTCCTCTCAGATCAATAATCAGAAGCGGGACCTGGAGATCCATACTGACTCCTGCATATTCAACGATGACTTCTGTGATCGTGAGAACCTTTAACGTCAGCAATTTAATCCCTTTGTCTCATGATATAATACATGTCCGAGATTCGATCATCGGTATCCAAATACCTAGTTTGATCTCGTTACCGACATGCACTCTTTTCTCGTTCCCGTGATATAACATTCTAGTGATCACATCACTTGCTTGCAAGCTATCTTAATGTGATATCACCGAGAGGGCCCAGAGTATATCTATCCGTCATCGGGATTGACAAATTCCACTCTTGATCCATGAGCCTCAACATAACACCTTCATAGCACTGAACCTACCTTTATGGTCACCCTGTTACGGTGTGACGTTTGATGTTATCAAGATACTCTTCCGGTGTTAGCAATTAACATGATCTCATGGTCTAAGGACTAAGACTACTTTGTATGATGTTATATCAATATAAACATAATGACTTGATCGTAATGCTATATTTCGGATGAATGTTCATCACATCATTTCACAAATGCTGTGACCTTGTTATTAACAACATCCAATGTCCATGATCAGGAAACTTTGATCATCTTGTTAATCAACAAGCTAGTCTATAAGAGAGGCATAACTAGGAACCCTTTTTGTTTATTAAACACACATGTATTGATGTTTCCTATCAATACAATTATAGCATGCAAAATAAACATCTATCATATACAAGGAATACATAATAACAACTTTATTATTGCCTCTCAGGGCATATTTCCTTCAAATATGTCAGCTACATATTATGAATTAGCCAAGCTGATTTGCTCCCACTAAAATCTAGGTCCTCTCAATAATCTTGGACATTCCAAATTTTTTTGATCATCATCAATTTGAGAATTCCAATTACGAGACTTATATTTCTAGTGTAAATCCAAAATACTTAAGCATCACTACTGTTGTAGTCAACTCCTTGAATTTGTCCAAACTTGTGACAAATCGAGCTTTTTTGTCATTCATTAAGTTTCATTTCCTTCTTATGACTTTGCAGTCATTCGGGAATATCAATTAAACTTCTTTACTTTAATAAGATGAAGTAACATGTTACTTTGCAATCTTAAATGTAACTTAATATAGGATTTTATGACTCATTGTCATTTCTCGCACTCATGTCCATCACGCTTCTTTGTAATTTGTAGGTATGTCTTGTTCAAAACATGACAAGTGAATCAACAATATAATTCCACAAACTTGTAGAATATATAGTTGAATCCTACTTGCTTTAGTAAAAGTATTCACCGAAACTTTATGATCATTATCATTGGTTTCTCCTCTATTTGTAGAGTTTGATTTCATGAAACAAATTTCACTGCGCCACTCAACAATTTGGAGGTAAGATCAAATACCTTGTTTTGATCTTTTACTTTCTTCCACCTGTATCTTCATCAAGACACATCAACTTAGGACAACAGAAGGTTTGCCCCTTCGTGGAAGATGAACTCATAGCTTCCTAAGAATGCTCTACAAAGACTTGTTTATTCGCCACAATTTTGACTTGTCGAAATCTCCAGAAACTCGAACATGCCATAACACTTATGGTGTTATTTCCACGAATCTTTAGATGTTACCTTGTATTTCAAATGAGTGTTTGCTTATTTTGATCTCTAACTCTAAACGACAACTATAACCCCGATAAGAGATAATATGTATCTAATACAAAATGATTATGTTGTTTGGATATTTCAACATAGTTTGAATTCATCCAATTATCATAATTTGTGAAACATCTTTCACAAGTTCCTTTTATGCTAAACTTAACTTGAATACTTTATTTGTGTCGATCAAATCGAAGAGACTTCTTAATTCAATATCCTCTTTGTTGTGAACTCATTTGAACAATTCAAATCATTTCAAACTTCATGTTTCATTATGTAAATACACTTATTCACTTAAGTCCACAATTAACTAATGATTTCCACTATTTGTTGAAAATACGATACATCACTATGTATAAGATTCAACATTTCTTCGCATATCACCGTTTTACCATAATGCGGAGTTTTAGTCATTCTGCCCAAGAGGCATGGTTTTGCAAAGTCTCTAGATTAAGCATCTAGGACCCCGATCTTTCATAAAGAACATGCAATAACCAAAATGACTTAAACTATAGTGTCTTTTCATTATTAATCTTTGGATATCTTTTAGCATTCTAATCCTTTATAAATATTTAAACTATTATCATTAACATAGTGTTGTGAATAACTTATTTATAATCATAATGTGACCATAAGGTATTGTTCATAAGAATAGTACAAACTGGTTTGTAACTTGTTCATATGAATAATCGTCTCGCCATAAGCAAGACACACAGACATGGATTACACATTTATATTCAAGTCCACTAGTCCAAATGATAAACTTTGAGGGAAGAGGTGATGTCGGCCATCAACTATTTTGCTTGCCTTGATCAAGTCACATTGCCTCAATACCAGCAATTCTCAAGCAGATCATCCTGTTTTCACAAAACGGGACAAGTATCAAATACTTTGCAAACTGCAACGAGTTTTGCAAGGACCACATTTATAATTTTGTATATCTAACATATACCTTTTTCATCCATGACCTCCTTTTGCAATCAAGCCCTTCCAAGAGTTCTTAACTCTGATGCAAGATCGCTAAGTGTTTTTCCAAACATTCTCTTTTCATCCATGATGGAGGAAAACCCATCCAACAGCTCATACTCTATGTGCCTTATTCTGCATAATACAAAATGTAGCCCAACTCTCCATGGAATGGAGAATGGCTTATTACATGATTATGGAGAAAACACAAACATTCCGGAGTCATCGAATTATCTCCTAATGGTTATTGTATCAAGAAGAGAAGATCACCTTTTACGAGGATATCCCTCAGGCGTGGGTATTAATCTATGAAGTTGGACCCTTTTGCTAAGTTCCATATTAAGCAATATATTTCCATGGTCGCAAAGGAACTCAATGGGATAGGCTAAGATCTACTAAGATATTTGCAAACGGACATCTAGACTAAGTTTATAATAAGAGATCAATTTATAATTGGTCTCCACTAAAATTGTCATCCCCTGGACAATTTTAGTGATCGCATGATCCCTATCCTATACACCTCCCCCGTGTTACACATCCATCAGTGCATTATCAAAGGTAGACATTCACTAATGCCAATCACATCATCCATGTGACTCATGATCGATCTTTCGATCTCTTGTGTTCCGAGGCCACGCTTCTGTGGCATGCTAGGCTCGCCAAATCTAACTTGTGTGTATTCATTATGCAACATGGCTTACACCCACTGTATGCGAACGTAGATATGTCTAACACCCAGGCTTGTAACCCTGGATCGCCTTATATCGAAGAGCTTTCTTGGTGGTGCACACACAAGGGGAACACGGAACACAGGAATTAAATAGGGATTATCTTATTTGCTACCGTTGAGTATCTAATACTAGCACACAATAAGATGTAAAACAGGTATCAACATCATATGTATAATATGATATGATATGGTCTTTTTTGCGCCTTGATCTCCATCGAGCACTCCGGCATGATCTCCATATTGCCCTTGGTTTGACGCCAAGTCCACGATGCCTCCACCAGATCGTCCATCAGAACGATGACTATCACTATACTACTTAGTAACAGAAAAGGTAAACTACTTTACCTTCGTATCGACCAATGCCATATCATAATCACATGCCCCCTGCAAAATAAAGTTAGACGCCTCTACTTTATCTATTGCAAGTTTTACGTGGTTATTAGGGCTTTCGCAATAGAACCGTTTCTAAGCTACGAACTTTCCAACCACAACATGGATCCGGCAGTTGTCTCTATTACACCCCTTTCGGGGCCCTTCGTTGTAAATGCTATATCAACTATCGAATGAGAGACAAACACCCGCTAGCCACTTATACGGTACAAGCCGTATGTTGAGCGTGGAACTAGTCTCGCGTACGAATACGCGTAAGGTCAGTCTGGGCCGCTTCATCAAACAATACCGCGATATAAACAAGTACACGTTAGAGGGTAATAACTAAGGGATCAATGCCCGCACAATACTTGTGCGTACTGGCCGTACAACACTCCTACGCATAGATCGACTCTGATACCACTGTTGGGGATCAGTGTGGAAAAGAAAAAAATTCCTACGTTGGAACCCCAAAAACTTGCCTAGGATCTATCTATGTAGTAATGCGGTAACGGTCGGAGCGTATAGAATACATACCTTGTAGACCATACGCGGTTAACGTTCCGCGGGGAACGTGGTTGATGTAGTCGTACTCGTAGCCGACCTCAAGGTCGCGAAGCTCCTCGCAGGTCACCCCTTGCCCCTTCTTGATCTTCATCGTGCAACAGCTCTGGCTCACGACATTTAAGCGCCCAAAGTGTTGCGCCTCATGTCTTTGTACACATCCGGTGCACGATGAGACCTCCGGCTCCCCGATCCCGCCAGGAGTGCGGAAGTTGATATCCGGCTAGGAATCCCTGCAGCGCAACGGCGTGCTGTAGGTGTGCCTCGATCACACAACCCAGACTTGGGGCCATGGTCACAAGGTATAGAGAGAGAGAGGGAAGGAGGAAGTCAATCAAAGGACTCCTCCAAATATTGGTGTGTCTCATCCCACCCATGGGCACCCATTTATATAGGAGGAGGGGGTGTGCCCTCCCCTTTGGGTTTCCCATGTGGGACTAAACAAGGGAGAGAGGGGGGAGGCGCATGGGCCTCATGGGCCAGCCGGCCAGGGGTGGGCCCTACCCCGCGCATAGCCCTAGGCTGGCCGGGTGGGCCCCCTTGAGGCGCCTGGGCCTTGGCCCTTTGGCCCTTGGCCCTTCCCTCCTCCGGTTTTCCCTCATGGGCCTTTATTCCCTAGGAAGTTTGGCCCATTAGTAGAATAACCCTTCAAATTAGATTTTAATATTATATTTAATATTAATTACACTAATTAATATGTAAATACGTATTACAAAATCCATCTTGACCTGAAACACCTTTCGGTTCCCTTTTGATTTCCTCTGAATGACTTCGGATCTTTCCCGGAATGATTCCGGTCCTTTATTCTTTCTCCGAACAACTTCGGATCTCTCTGCAGAACGATTCCGACTTTCTCTCTTTCTCTACTGTGATTCCGTCTTACGAATGATCGCTCTCATCGTACCCTTAAGTGTATCCTCTCACGGCTCGGGAATGCTCTAGACATGATCTATATCAATGATCAATAGAGGGACCAGGGATGTCCATGTGACCCCTATGCATTCCTGATGACAATGTCGTTTGAACCGTCTAAATGTAGCATCCTCTTCCTTTTGTTTCTCGATACAACTTGTCCGAGATCCGATCACCGGTATCCCATACCTTTGTTCAATCTCGTTCACAACAAGTTTTCTTTTTCTTGTTACCGTGATATTACATCCCCGTGACCCAGTCACATGTTGCAACATTTATGGATGTAATCTCACCAAGCCGGCCGTATGTATCTTTACCCGTCATGTGGGTGAACAAATCCCGCTCTTGACATATATTGCCTCTACAGTTCCTCTGAGTACCTAAACACACCTTTATAACCACTGTATTACCAAGTGGCGCTTGATGCTATCTAAGCAGTCTCAGGAGACTGTGATTGATATCATCTCACGGTCTAAGGAGAAGGAGTCTAGGTATAGCTGTTGCAACAATGAACTATATGACTTGATCGTGTTGCAATCCTTCGAGGAATGTCCAACCATATCATTCTCCAATGATATGATCTCGTTGTCAGTCGACATAAATGCCCATGATCTTGAAACCCAGATCATCTTCGTGACCAACGAACTAGTATGAATAGAGGCTACTAGGGACTTGGTTGTTTCATACCACACCTGTACCAATGTTTCTACTTGGCACAGTTATAGCACAATATGAAACTATTATAAACTAATTGAGATATGACAATAAAAACCTATTTATTATTTGCCTCTAGGGCATATCTCCTTCACGAAGGTGGGAAATTTTTGGTGCTGACCCTTGCGCAAGTTGGATAGGAGAGTGGATGTTGTAGGCTGATGGTCAAAAGTTGATGAGATTGGCAACGTGTAGCACCGCGTGACCCCAACATGTAGTTGGTAAATTACAACCCTGAAGGAGTGGTCGGGCAATGAATTTAATTCTTTTAATCAATGCCTCCACAAGTCCATTTTGAGTGTGGACGTGCGGTACAGAGTGCTCAAGTTTGATTCCTGTTGCCATGCAATAATCATCGAATGCCTTTGAAGTAAATTCTCCGACATTGTCCATTCGAATAGACTTTAAACGATAATCAGGAAATTTATTCCGTACTTGTATGATCTGGGAGATGAACTTTGCAAAAGCATGGTTCCTTGTTGACAGCAAGCAAACATTGGACCATTTAGAGGAAGCATCAATGAGCACCATGAAGTACCGAAACGGCCCTGAGAGGGGCTGAATTGGACCACATATGTCCCCTTGTATACGTTCCAAGAACGCGGGGATTTCATCCTTCACCTTCAGGGGAGACGGTCTAATGATCAATTTTCCTATAGCGCATGCGAAGCACACGAAATCATCGGGATTCAGGAAATTTTTCATATTAACATTATGACCATTCGAGTTGTGAATTATATTTCTCATCATCCTAAGACCGGGATGGCCTAACCTATCATGCCAAAGGTAGAATAGTTCAGAACTTCTAAAGACAGTCTTAAGGGTAGTGTAAATAGGTGGTGCTACTATCTTGGTGTAGTACATCCCAGTAGCTAATGAAGGAAGTCTTTCGACAACATGTTTACCATTTTCGTCGCGCTTGGTAATGAGTAGGAACTCCTTTCCATTCTCATCATCATCATCAGTCTCAACATGGAAACCATTTGCGCGAATGTTTCTAAAACTCAAGAGAGTACGAGTCGACTTCGGGTACAACAATGCTTCTTCAATGATCAAAGTTGTTCCATTCGGGAGTATGATAGTTGCTCTTCCGAAGCCAACTACATCGGACCGCAGCCAGCGATCGTCATTATGTTACCGGGGTTTTTGGTAATAGACTCAAAGTACTTTGGTTCTCTCAAGATGGTATTTGTGGTGCCGCTATCAGCAAGGCACATTTCCTCCATTTGGGCGTCACACGCGTTCTAAAATATAGCGTCTAATTAATATAATGGAGCGAGGAAGATGCTACATCAAGTAAGTAAACACATAAACATTTTAGAACACAACCATCTCATATTAAATAATGGAATAAATGAATGAAATAAATGTCATCTAATCACCGAAAACAAATAAATGTTTTGCTCTCATAGAGCTTACAACCATATCGAAAGATTGTATCAGATTATTGTCGAATGAAATCATGAAGTAAATAACAACAAAGAGGAGCTCAGATGGATTCTGCAAGGAAACCGTCAATCTCGGTTGCTATCTCCATCTCGCTGAGCTTCTCTTCATTGGCTATCATCGCCGAGGCAGCAGTAATGTCCAGCTGGGGCACGGGAGGGGGCACGAAGTGCTCAACCTCCATGGGCAGCGTGGCGTTCGTGGGAACCGCCGAAGGTGCTGCCACATGTGCTACGCCCTGTGCCACTACTGGCACGATGTTGTGCATGGACGCCGCTCCAGGTGCCAGTGGTGCCTCCACCTGGACGAGGTGCGCCTCATGCACCTTCTTGTTGGCCTTGAACGCCTCCACCACACGCTTAGGGGCCAAACACTGCCTGGAGAAGTGAGTCTTGGAGCCACAGCGGAAGCAGTCCTGGGGCCTTGCCTCCCCTTTGCCCGCCTTGTGTTGCTTGGCCAGGTTGGAGGAGTTGGGACCCTTCTTGCCCTTGTTGCCTTGCCTCTTGTGGATGGGCTTGCGCACCTTGTAGGCGTCGGCATTAACTTCATGACTTGGCCCCCCTATGCGAAGGGTTGCGCGGGGAAGTCCTTTTTGAGAATATTTTCATGCGCCTCGGCCACTTGGATAGCATCAATGAGCGCTGCATATTCCGTAAATCCTTCCCGGCGGTAGTTCCGCGAGGACTGAATAGTGGAAGGGTGGAATGTGGAGAGGGTCTTGTCTATCTTCTGCTGATCAGTGGTAATAGTGCCACACAGTTGAAGAATGGTACAAATCCGGTGTAATGCGGAGTTGTACTCCCCACAGTCTTGAAGTCCACAAACCTCAGACAAATCCAATCCGCCTTCGCCTGTGGCTGAATGGTGTACTTAAGCCTAGAGAACCGCTTGTTGAGGGCGGTCCAAAGGGCAGAAGCACTCCGTTCTGCCATGTACTCATTTTTAAGAGTCTCACACATGTGATGACGGAGGAAATGCAGTGCTTTGGCGTTATCTTACGAGGTGGGTGCTGCTTGGGGCCGTCTGGGTCCCGCACTCGCGCACCCTTGATGCATCGGCCCTCGAGGACGATCTCCACGTCCGAGGCCCAAGTCAGGTAGTTCAGCCCATCCTGTGTCAAATCCAGAAACTCACGGCTCACGATTCTGGTCATCTGCAATTTATACAAAGTGTGTAAGATTACAGCAGGTAATCGGTTGCATAAATGCGATAATCAATACAATTATTCAAATATGACGGCATTCCAAAATTTAAATCGAAAACGGTACATTCTAACTATGGAATACAAAGAATAAAAAGCATAAAAACATTTAATTACTGCAGTAAAACATAGTATAAAGTCATGTACATAGAGAGGTTATGCTAGGCGTGTACTAAACGCAAAAAAGGCCCTAAAAATATATTTTCAAGGCTATTTTTAACATTTTCTGCGTAGTTGTCCGTTTTTCCAGTGTCGGCAATATGCCCAAGATTCAGGCCGGTTGAGCCCAGTCCCGACGGCCACTCTGCTGCCACGCTAAGCCACCCCTTCCCCCTTTTTTTCACATCGCCTAGGCCAAAAGAGGCCCAACTGGGCTGGCCCATCCCAGACAGTCCCGACCCGTTTAGCGGGGGGACAGAGCTAGGGGACCTAGCTCCCGACTGGGGCGGCGGCGGCGGCTCCGGGCCACGCCGACGACGCTGGGTGGAGACGCGTGCGTCCATCTGGGACATGGCACGGTGGCGGGAGGCGCGGGCCGAGGCGGTGCATGCTGGGCCGCGTGATGCAGGCGAGCGTGGCGCGTGGCCACTGCTGCCGACTCGAACGCGAGCGGCATCACAAGGCGCGGCCAGCATGGCTAGGGGCGTTGCGGCGGGATGCATGCGAGCGCCGCAGCAGCGCGGCAGGCGGGGCTTGCGTAGCGGCGAGACGCGGGCTGGCACGGCAACCAGTACGCGCGCGAGCGCGGCGCGACGTGGCCAGCTGGGCACGCGGGCGAGCGAGACACGGCGGCGGAAGCACCGTGTCGACCATGGCGCAGTGGCCAGCGAGGCGCTACTGCCCAGGGCGCACGGCCAGCGGGGCCAGCAGCAGCGACGCGGCCAACAGGGCCAGCAAGGCCTGGCGGCATGCGCGGCGCGGCGCGGCAACCAGCAGGGCTCACGAGACTGCACGCGGTGCGGCCAGCAGGTGGGCGCGACAACGGCACGATGCCAGCGGCGGACGCGGCATCCAGCGGTGCCGGGCGCGGCCGGTGGCAGAGGCTCGCGGCGGCGCTCAAGCATCTTGGCCATCGGTGCCATGTCTTCACACGGGATGAATAGAAAAAAAAACAGAAAAAAAGAAATTGATTTCGATCTAATTAAATCAGCGTGATTGGCACAACAGGTGCTAGCGGCGGTACTGGCATCAGTAACATCATGTATATACCGACTCTCTAAAGTGTAGTCAACAAGTCTCCAGATTCGAAAGTATCGACATTGATCGATGACAGCATGTCTGCTCGACTCTCGGGGAGAAATCCACACGGGAGCTAAAATACGAGCTAAACACAAAAATTGAAAGGAAATCGAACAACGAATCCATTTTTGGATCAAATTCGGATTAATTTCAACGAAAGTCTGCGTGATGCAGGCTCGACGGTGGCTTGACAGAGAATCGACGGAGAGACACGTGCTGATAACGTGTTTTGCAACCCCTGCCGGCTGGCCGGTCCCGAGACTGCTCCACAAAGAGAAAGAAGACTAGAGTCGAAGACACACAAGAATCACACAAGAAATTGACACAGGAAATAAGGAAAGCTCTTTATTGATCTCTCTGTTCTATATACGTATAATGATTGTTTCTCTATTTATAGACTACTCGAGATAAGGATACCCACATAGGCTAATCTAGTCTGGTAGAGGCCTCACCGAATAGGTCCTACCGGCCCAGTTTCCCATCAATTTGTTCAGCATAGAATACATTTAGATTTAGGCCACTGGTTGCTTGCGGTTAAGAACTGGGGAATGTGCCGCTATTCCGCCCGCACGCGCACGTGAGTGGGCCGGCCCATTCAGCGGGTCGCCTTCGTCCTTCCATTTGCGAGCGGTTTTATTTTATCTCAAAAACAAAAACAAAAATTGTGAGCAATTCGGTCCGTTCGCGTTCGAAATTCTGTTCTTTCTTTTTATTGTTTTTCTTAATATTTTTATTTCTTGTCTTATTTTTATCTTCTCTTTCATATATGTTTCTTTCGCTTTTTTCTACATTTACTTTTTTTTACATTTTTTTCTTATTTTAAGTATTCTTTTACTTTATGTTCTCTGTGGTGTACGTTTTTGTTCCTAGATCTGTTCCCTTATTTAGAAAGATTTGTCCTTCTTATTCAAGAAACTAGTTTCATAATTTTTATTTTTGTGATTTTTTGTTCCTAGTGTATAATTATTTTTGTTCCTGTCACCATTCGTTTCATGGACACATTTTTACTTACCATAGCCTTGTTTTTCTTGCAGCTGTTTTGTTTCTTGGTGCCTATATTCTTATTCCCTCTCTTTACTATTTATGTTTCAAGTACATATTTGATTTTGTCCATTCACGCTATAAGCTAGTTTTGTCCCAACTATAACATGATTTTGTTCCGTGTAGTCTAATTTTTATTCTCGTGGAAGCTACTTTTGTTCCTCAGAAGCTATAGTTTTTTTTTGAAAAGGCCATCTATTACGACCAACAAATCGTCTCATTAAAAACCTTCTAGTCCCTTTCGATACCCTAGAAGAAAAGGAGTGCGCCTAAAACTTGCTGGCCTGAAACCAAGTCAATTACAATCATGGGTGATGAGCTCCGACACGCAGGAAGGAGCAGCAGCACGAAGGAAACCATTAAGCCCTGACTTGCCTAATTGTGCAAGCACATGCGCTGCACTATTACTAATTCGGTCCACCTTACACAAAGTAATATTTCCAAAAATGCTAAGGAGGTCCTGAGCTTCGTTGTAGACGGCCCAACCACCAGACAGTTCCTTATCCGAGCTTGTTATGCCTTGTACTACTCTTAGGCAGTCTGTTTCCACCATAGCCTTGCCTGCCCCCAGAGATATGAGGTGTTTAATACCAGGGGTGGACATGCTTCCACTCGGAGAGGGTGACCTGACCCGAGTGATCACGAATGATGATCCCCAGCCCTGCCCTCTTCGATGCTTCATCCCAGCCTGCATCCTCAGAAGCTTTTGTTTCTCAAAAGTTGCAGCTTTGTTCTGCATGTAGAGTTCCCTCGCAATTATAGTACGATTTCGCTTCGTGTATGCTATCTTTTTGTTTCCTTGGAGGCGATTTTTGTTCCTCAAAAGCTAAAGTTTTGCTCCACATGTGGTTGAACCGAACTAGTTCAGATGTAGTACTATTGGCTTTTAGTCCCATACCGTTTGTCCAAGAGGATTTTGACATGTTTAGATACCCCATTCCACCCGAGCAAGTATAAGGTGTAGTTAGAAAAAAACAGACGTAAAAATAGGAAGGGTTCATGCTAGATGGGTCTATCCAATAGTTTAACTGGGCATGTTGAACTGTTGGGGCCGGACTACCACTCCAGCCCAACCGGACGAAAATGGTGTTTCATGGTAGACAAATGATGGCACCGTAGGAGAGCTTCTCCAGCTGCGGAAAAGGGCCACAAAAGCCCAGTAGCACCACACACACACACATACCTTTTCAGTCGACTAAAAAAAAAAAACTTTTCTGCTTCCAAGTTTTTTTTTTTAGAAATAACAGCTTTCATTCATTAATCATCGGGTTTACAATCGTTCAGAAGACATTCAGCTAGAAATCTAGGAACATAATTAATCCAAAGACACCTACGTCTACTAGCTGACGCTCGTTTAGCATAGAGATGTGCTCCCTTATTAGCTTCCCTCCCGATGAATTTCGGATGGAAAAATTTCATGTTACTACTAAGATGTTCTATCTCCTTCAACACCGGAGCAATCTCCGAACGGCCATGAGTCATGTCGTTCCAAAGCTTGACAACCTCACATGCATCTGTCTCCACCTTAATACGTGGTAAGCCAAGCTCATGTGCAAACTTTACACCATCACGTATCGCGATTGCCTCCATGACCAAGGCATTCGCAGCCTGGCTATCCCAGATGGCTTGTCCCTAGACCAAACAACCTTCATGTTCCGAATGACCAGGCCCGTCGTACCTTCTCCTTCATCAGAGAAAAAGCCTGCATCAACATTCAGTTTCAGCACCCCTTCCCCAGGTGGTTGCCACTTCGGAGGAGTCTTAGGAGCTTGTTTTGACTTAGCCTAGCCAGTGATAGCAAGATCCAACGCGATATCAGCAACCCACTTAACAGACTCTGAAATTGATCTTAACTGTTCACCATGTTTGTTGCAGTTCCTTTCAGACCACGCTGCCCATCCACCACATAAAATGACAGCAACAACTCTTGTCTCTATCTTGGGACTATCAATGAGATCGATAGCCCATGTTGTCGGGTGCAGTTCCGGGACTTCCACCCCGTGACCATCTTAAGCTCCTGCCACAAAGTTTTTCCCAAGTGCAATCAAATAGGGCGTGGTGTATAGTCTCCTTCCTACCACATGCATGGCAGAATATAATCTTCTCAATGTGTCGTTCTTTGAGTACAACTCGGCATGGAATGTAACCCTTGATTACTCTCCACCAAAAATTGCGAACCTTTGGTGGAACCCTCAATTTCCAAAGCTTCCTCCAATATGATTTTTTAGCACCCCCAGAACTCATCGCTGGATTTATATTGCCATTTTCTTGGAGGAGTGCTCTGTAGGCCGATCTAACTGTAAAATTGCCATGCCTTTCGAGATGTCATGCCCAAACATCCTCATCTAAACTTCCTATTGGAATTTTCAGAATTGCTTGTTTGTCAACGGGGGCAAACTTTGTTGTTAACTTCTCTTCATTCCAATCACCTGAAACTGGATCCATTAATTCATGTACAAACGTAACATCTGATCCGAGCCTCCTCACAAGGCTTTAAGCTCGGGTTCAATGGAATCCACGGATATTCCCAAATTCTTGTGATCTCCCGATCACCTATGCGTTTGATCAGACCCAAGTGAAGGGCCTCACGTCCATACAATATTGCTCTCCATGTGTGGGAAGAATTCCTTTTATTTCCTGCCATCAAAAAACTCCCCTCATGATAATACTTCCCCTTTGATACTCTTGCACAAAATGAATCTGGATTAGAGATCAGTTGCCACCCTTGTTTCGCTAACATAGCTTTGTTGAAGAGCGTGAAATCCTTAAAACTCATACCACCACAGGCTTTGGGTATAGCAAGATCAGACCACTTTACCCCATGCATTTTCCTTTTAGATTCATTGCCACCCCACCAGAACCATGCCACAACAGCGGTAATTTTCTTGATTAACTTTTTTGACAACTTAAAGCAGCTCATCGAATAAGTCGGGATTGCTTGACATATTGCTTTAATCAACACTTCTCTACCCGCACTGTTTAGTAACTTTGGTGCCCAACCTTTCACCAGTTTCTTGATAGTAGCAACAATATGATCAAACTGATCATCCGTAGACCGCCCTAATGCCGTTGGCAGTCCCAAGTACTTTTCAACCAATGCCTCGGTTGATATCTCTGTACATTCATGAACAATGCTCTTCATGTTATCATCCGTATTAGCACTGAAGAAAATAGCAGATTTCTGCTTATTCACCATTTGACCAGATCCAATTCTGTATCTCTCCAAGATTTCCTGCAATCTATTAGCACCCTCCATTGTCGCCTGTGTAAATACCATACAATCGTCTACAAATAAAAGATGAGATATCCAGGGACAATGAATGCCCACCCGGACTCCTCGGGATAAATGTCTAGCACCATAATACTTCAGCAAACAGGAGAAACCCTCGGCACAAATTAAAAATAGATAGGGTGAGACTGGATCACCCTGTCTATCCCCCTAGATGGTTTAAAAGTTTCAGAATAATTCCCATTGACTCTCACCGAGAATGAAACTGTCTCCACATAGCAAATAGTCCTATCAATCCACTCATTAGCAAAGCCAAGCTTATTCATTATTGCTCGTAAATAAGACCACTCCACACTATCATATGCTTTTGCCATATCAAGCTGCACCGCACACGCTCCGGATTTCCCCTTCTTCTTTTTCAAATAGTGGATGCATTCATATGCTAGAAGAACATTGTCTGTTATGAGCCGACCTGGAACAAAAGCGCTCTACTCTTCCAAAATTAAATCCTCTAACAAAGGTCTCAATCGTAATGCTAGCACTTTAGATGCCAGCTTGTATAAGACATTACACAATGAAATAGGTCTATATTGTGACAAGTCTTGCGGGTTCTTTATCTTGGAAATAAGAACCAGAATAGTAGAGTTCACAATATCAGGCATATCACCGCCATTTAAAAAGTCTTTTACCGCCGCACATATAGATGACTTCATCACCTTCCAATGCTTTATGTAAAAACCGGCTGTAAGACCATCTGGTCCTGGAAAACGATCAGGGTGCATCATAAAAAGAGCTCTCTCCACTTCCTCGTCACTGATCGGAGAGCACAGATTTGCATTCATCACATCATCCACCTTACGTGGTACCCAATCAGTCACTAGCCTCGTATTCGTGTCTTGCTGGGCAGTAAAAAGGTTTTTATAAAACCCAATCGCCTCCATCTCCAAACCTTCTCGGGAGGACACCACCGAGCCATCTGATCTTCGTAAAGACTTTATTTTATTCCTCCTTGTTCTCTTCTTAGATTTAGCATGAAAAAGGATGTATTGCGATCACCCTCTGCCAGCCATTGAGCCCTGGATCGTTGCTTAGCTAATGACTCTTCTCTGGCCAAAAGTTCAGATATTTTAGCCATTAACATTTTCTCTTCTTGGGATGGGTCTTTCCAAAGAGAATTAGATCTCAGCGCTTCCAAACGATCCCTCATAATTTTTAGTTGTGTTTTAATAGAGCCAAATTCTGAAACACTCCACTTCTTCAACCTTTGCCGCACACATCCTAAAGTATCGTACACCTCCTGTAAGTTACTTCCAGTAGACTGCCATGCACCCTCTACCGTTTGAGTATAACGATCATGTCTCGTCCATGCATTCTCAAAATGGAAGGGCCTCGCTATCGAACCCTCATATATCCAATCCGACCTTTTGACCGAAATAACCAAGGCACAATGGTCTGATTCACAACATTGTACATGATTCACAATAGTGTTATCAAAACACTCTAGAAATTTGTCATCACCAAGTGCTCTATCCAACCTCACCTTTATATTATTGTCTCCATGTTGTTTATTATCCCATGTGTATGGCACTCCATAAAAACCCAAATCCTCAAAACTGCACTCTTCTATTGCCTCCCAAAACCCTTCCATCTTCCATTCTTGTCGTTCGACCCCTCCGAATTGTTCGGTGGCATAGAGAACCTCATTAAAATCCCCCGTGCAGATCCATGGATTGTTATGTTCTTTCCTCAAATATTTCAACAGGTTCCAGCTCAGATTCCTTCTTGCCCTAACTGGATTACCGTAGAAACCGGTAAATCTCCACTCCACTTCTCCTAGCTCATCATTCTGAACCATCACATCTATGTGGGAACTGCTAAAAGATTTTAGAGTGACCCTCGAGTCACTATTCCAATATAAACCCCCCACTCAGACCAACACGCTTCACCCCAAATGCATTCGAGAAGCCAAATTTCCACCTCAAATCTTGCGCTTTCTTATCTGACATCTTGGTCTCCGAGAGAAAGACCAGACTAGGGCGTTGCAATCTAATAAGATCACTAATTTCGTTAACTATCTCAGGCCGCCCAGCACCCCGACAGTTGAGACTCATGATATTCATTGCTCCCGGCGGTCATCCCCTTGGGATGCCGCCGATCCAGAGATTGTGTTATCTACCGCTTCACCATCTGCTCCCTTGAACTTTTTCTTGTTTACATTCTTCTGGGGGGTTGATAATGGGTCATAACCCTTCCCCTCATCAAACATACCAACCATACTAGCAACCTTCGAATTACCTCCTGGCATTACAATAGCACGTTCATCATTTACTTCAGTTCCATCAATAGCATTTAAATTTAATGCCGACCTCTTCTTTCCCAGGTTTGAAGCATCCTCCATATGTGCATCAGCGACCTGATCAGCAGTCAACTCCTTATTCAGTGATTCAGAGCTTTCTTTCTGATTGTTCGCCACATTCCACCTCTAGCTTCTTTCGCCAAAGTTAGCCGGAGCTTCGCTACCTCTCCCCATACCTCGACCAAATTGTCCCCTTCCTCTGCTAGCTCCCCTTCCAGCAGTACCACGCCCACCAACATTACCCCGTCCTCCACCTCGATTCTTCCATTCATCAGCAAGAATAAATTCACCCACTCAAATTTGGATTCATCATGTTCTCATGTCCCACATTCTTCAACCCAATGACCGATTAGGCCACAAAATTACAGAATATTGGCATCTTCTCATATTTGACTTGGTACCAATCCTTCTTCCCCGCCCTTGTAATGGAGACAAATCTTTCAAGCTTTTTGTTGACATCAAGATCAACTCTCACCCTGACAAACGCTCCCACATACCCTGCCGGGAGCTTGATCTAGACCTCCGAAATTCTCCCCATCTTCCTACACATGCCCTTGATCACACTTTCAACAAGGTAATTATCAGGAAGTTTAAGAACCCTTGCCCATACAGCAATCTTGCCTAATGTTACTGATCTAGGGTTCGTGAACCCATCATACTCCTGAATAATGAGGGCATGATTGCGGAACAACCATGGCCCGTTCATCGCCGAATTCCAGTCACCGAGACAACCAAACTGAATCGTGAACATGTTGTCTTCAATCTGCCGCCAACGTACCTCCTTTGTAGGGTTCCATGCAAATCTCATGTCGGCATAGAGAGCCGAGGGGCTAAAACCCTTGTCGGTATAAACTCGCGCAATAGCTAGCCACTTGGCTTTGAAGTCCTGACGATCGGTTCCATCCTCCCACACGAAATCGTCACCATCATCTTCATGTAGATCTAATCGACGAAGGAGCGCTTCCACATCCTCCTCGTCCTTGCCTCTTCCTCCCCGGCTGCTACCTTCTGATTCCATGCCTTCACACGATCGAGAGGATCGGCAAGAGATACTCTCGCGGACGCGCCGCCAGAGGCCTTCGAAACCCTAACAGCATGGGCAACAACTGCTGGCCCCCAAGTAATTCAATTACATCGGTTCTCTTGTTTTGTTTCTCAGCCTATGTTCTTTTCTTCTTTTATATTGTACATGTATTCTATGTTTACTCATTGTTTGTCACCGCAACAATTCAAACATAATTTTTTTCCGAAATAGGGAAACCCCAATCTCTGCATCAATCGATTGATACGACTCTTTATTGAGAATTTATTAGAGAGTTTTACACCTTATTATAATTCATGGATGACTCAAAGTCTCAACATGTATCAGCCAAATGAAAACAACTAAAAAAGGATGGCGTTGTATCATCTTGATATCAGCCGCCCTCTCAGTAATATTCAAACATAAATATTTAATTTCTAGTATTTAGCAATAATCAGCTCTAAAAAATTAAAAATCACAATTGCATTTAAGTTCAATATTGTTTGAGCATGAAATTTTCTATGACATCACTATATAGAGCCATTTAGCTCCCACAAACAGTCGACAAGACCTTCTCGAAGTTGCTCATGTGCCTGTGTGTCCTCGGTGTTTCGATGTATTGCTCAGGACTCTTGTGGTTTTAGTGGATTATGTGTGATTGGTAATCCTCCTCCATTATCACCTCTTCATCCTCCTTATCATAGTCGAAATCTTCATCTACGTTTCACTCTCTCATTGATAATTTTGTGGAACACAAATCTAGTAAATTAATTATCATATTTATATTGATATTTTACCAATGTTCATTGATTATTTGGACTAAAATGCTATTAATCGCTGAAGAGAGAAATATATCCATTTATTTCAGGAATCTTCATGGCACTTAAAAAGTTACTCCATCTGTTCTAAAATAATTAAAGTTTTAGTATTGTTACTACTATCCTATGCCAAATTATTTTAAATTTAACCAAATTTATAAATAAATATATCAACATCTAGAATATCAATTTAGTGTTATTAGATTTATCATACATTATATTTTCATACTAAATAGACTGAAAACTATAAGTATTGACAATTTTTTGTCTAACTTTGAATTTTATAACTTAGAACAGAATCTGAAGTTCAATTATTTTGGAATGGAGAGAAGCATTATCAGCATTTTCTCTGGTACTCGAAGTATGTGCACACTAGATATGGCATGATCTGAACATGTTGCACAATAGAATGTTCAATGGTACCTGATTCCGAATAAAGATGATTCGGGGAATTTGAACAAAAATAACCCAATTAAATAACAAATTCACGAAATAAACTCTGGTCATCGAAATTTCACGGATCTAACCCTTTTTGCAACGCCATAGACAACGGCGCCGCACCCTGAAGCGTAGCGCCAAGATTGGTGGCGCCGCACCTCTGTCAGCGTGGCGTTGACGTGGTCTCGCGGGTCCCAGTTTCGTAAGTGGGGCGCCACACACTACGGCGCCGCACTTTAGGTCTTGTACCAGCCGCGCGGCCGCCCCAGCCCGACCCAGGCTCACATTTTCCCCAACACAGGAACAGAGAGGCGGCGGCGGCTATACTCCTCCCTCAAATCCCTCCCTCCAAAAGGCCAAATTGGACCCTTCTTCCCGTGGATTTCGACCCCCCCAAGTGCCTAGAGGTATTCTTCCCCTTTCTCTTCGTTTTCACCCATAAAATTCTTGGTTTGACCCATATCTATGAAACCCTAGATTGATATGCAAGATGTATGGTAGATTTTGGCATAGGGATGGGTATTGTGTTAATGTCACCAATGAGTATGTATTGAGTTGGCATAGGTATTGTTGACCATGGTATTATTGTTGTGATTACTTTAGGAATGTCAAGAATTGTTCATGTTCATCATGTAGACAAGGATGCCTTTCTGAGAGGTAATATAAAACCGGACCCAGATGAGCTTGACTTGGTGTTTGATCGTAGTCCCACCTGATGGGTTCGTAGCATGGAAAACAAAAAATTTCTACCGCAAGAACGAACAAAACCCAGATCTAATCTAGACAAAAGCCAAGATCTAATCTATTAGACATGAGCAACGAGATAGATCGGTACTAACCCTCGTAGAACCGAAAGCGTTACGAGATTAGATCTTGTGGATGATGTAGTCGATCACTTGCCGATCTCAAGATCGTGTGGACGATCCTTCTGGCGCCGCGTTCCGGCAGCGCTTTCGCAGACGATCACACGTGCGGAGTCGAAGCAGACCTTCCTCTCCCCGTTCCAGCGAGCAGCGGAGGTAGTAGATCTTCTCCACGGAATCCCAGCAGCACGACGGTGTGGTGGTGGTGGAGATGAGAATTCTGCAGGGCTTCGCCTATGCCTATGCAGACGAAAGGTGGAGGAGAGAGGCGGCTGAGATTGGTTGTTATGAGAGGAGGTGCAAGAGGGGGCGCCCCCTCCCTTCTATTTAAGGGAGGGAGGCGCGCCTGGGGAGGGGGAGTCCTAGTAGGACTCCCCTCCTTGGGCCGGCGGTGGGAAGGGGGGAGGAAACCTCCTCCCCCACAAATCCATGTATTGCCCCACTTGGACTCCTTGATCCCTTTCTTGGTTTTCAAGTAAACTCCAAGAAATCCTCTAGAACCTTTCAGAACATTCCGAAACCTTCTAGAATCTCCATACAAACACTCCGGAACATTTCCTAACTTAGAAAATGATCCCCAATATATGAATCTTATTCTCCAGACCATTCCGGATCTCCTCGTGATGTCCGGATCCATTCCGAGACTCCGAACATCATTCGGTCTCCAACGCATATTCCATATCTACTTAAAACAACTTCGAACCTTAAGTGTGTCACCCTACGGTTCGTGAATATGCAGACATGATGAAGACACCTCTCCGATCAATAACCATTAGCGGGATCTGGAGATCCATAACGGCTCCCACATACTCAACGATTACTTCGTGATCGATAGAACCATTTAACATACGAAACCAATTCCCTTTGTCACGCGATATTCTACTTATCCGAGGTTTGATCGTCAGTATCTTCATACCTAGTTCTTCCTCGTTATTGATAAGTACTCTTTACTCGTTCCATGTTATGTCATCCCTTGTGACCCAGTCACATGCTTGCAAGCTATCCAGACGACATTCCACCGAGAGGGCCCAGAGTATATCTATCCGTCATATGGATGGACAAATCCCAATCTTGGTCTATGCGCTTCAACACATACTTTCAGAATACCCAATGACACCTTTATAACCGCCCAGTTACGAAGCGGCGTTTGATGTCATCAAAGTACCCATTTGGTGATGGTGATTGATATAACCTTATGGTCGAAGGATTAGGTTACTATGTATTTCAAAGCTTACAACAATACGAACTTAATGACTTGATCTTATGCTACGCTTACTATGGGTGTGTGTCCATCACATCATTCTCCTAATGATATAACCTTGTTATCAATCACATCCAATGTCCATGATCAGGAAACCATGATCATCAATCAATCAACAAGCTAGTTCAACAAGAGGCTTACTAGGGACTCTTTTACGTTTACAAAACACATAAGTATTAGTGTTTCCTAATAATACAATTATAGCATGGGATGTAAACTTTCATCATAAATACAAAGATATAATAATAACCACTTTTATTATTGCCTCTTGGGCATATCTCTAACAGTCTCCCACTTGCACTAGAGTCAATAATCTAGATTACATGGTAATATACCGAACACCCATGGCGTTCTGGTGTTGGTCATGCTTTGCTCTAGGGAGAGGTTTAGTCAGCGGATCTGCTACATTCAGATCAGTGTGTACTTTGCAAATCTTTATGTCACCATCTTGGACATACTCGCGAATAGCATGGAACCGTAGCTTGATGTGCTTCAGCTTGCTATGTGACCTTGGCTCCTGTGCATTAGCTATGGCACCTGTGTTGTCACAGTAGATGGCCATCGGGTCCAACGCACTGGGAGCCACGCCAAGTTCAGTAATGAACTCCTTCATCCATATGGCTTCTTGAGTAGCCTCCGTAGCAGCTATGTATTCCGATTCAGTTGAAGATTTCGCTACAACGCTCTGCTTGGCACTCCTTCAGCTCACTGCAGCACCATTCAAAATAAATATGTATCCAGACTGTGACTTCGAGTCATCTGGATCAGTGTTCCAACTAGCATCAGTGTAACCATTTACAACAAGCTGTTCATCACCTCCATAAGAAAGAACCATATCCTTAGTCCTATTCAGGTACTTTAGGATATTCTTGACCGTTGTCTAGTGTTCCATTCCAGGATCACTTTGATATCTGCTAGTCAAACTAACAACATGTGCTATATCCGGTCTTGTACACAGCATGGCATACATGATAGAACCTATGGCCGAGGCATAGGGAATTTTATTCATCTTTTCTCTATCTTCTGCCGTAGCCGGACTTTGAGTTTTACTCAAGGTCTTACCTGACAACATGGGCATGAACCCTTTCTTGCTCTCTTCCATTCTAAACTTCTTTAGAACTTTGTCTAAGTATGTACTTTGTGAAAGCGCTATTAGGTGTCTTGATCTATCTCTATAAATCTTGATGCCTAGAATATATGCCGCTTCGCCAAGATCCTTCATCGAAAAACTATTATTCAAATAGGTTTTGACGCTATTAAGAAGTTCTATATCACTCCCAATCAACAATATGTCATCTACATATAGTATTAGGAATGCTACAGAGCTCCCACTCACTTTCTTGTAAATACAAGCTTCTCCATAAGTTTGTATAAATCCAAAGTTTTTGATTACTTTATCAAAACGTTGATTCCAACTCCGGGATGCTTGCTTCAGTCCATAAATGGAGTGCTGAAGTTTGCATACCTTGTCAGCATCTTTAGGATCGACCAAACCCTTGGGTTGTACCATATACAACTCTTCCTCAATGTCACCATTAAGGAACGCCATTTTGACATCCATCTGCCAAATTTCATAATCGAAATATGCAGCGATTGCTAACATAATCCTCACAGACTTTAGCTTTGCTACTGGTGAGAAAGTGTCATCGTAGTCAACTCCTTGAATTTGTCGGAACCCTTTCGCGACAAGTCGAGCTTTATAGACGGTAACATTACCATCAGCATCTGTTTTTCTTTTGAAAATCCATTTGTTCTCGACAGCCTTACGGCCATCCGGTAAGTCCACCAAAGTTCATACTTGGTTTTCGTACATGGATCCCATTTCGGATTTCATGGCTTCTAGCCATTTGTCGGAATCTGGGCTCACCATAGCTTCTTCATACGTCGCAGGGTCATCAGTGTTGTCCACTAACATGACGTTCAAGGCAGAGTCATACCACTCAGGAGTGGTACGAACCCTCGTTAACCTGCGAGGTTCAGTAGTAACTTCGTTCGAAGTTTCATGATCATCATCATTAGCTTCCTCTCCAGTTGGTGCAGGCGGCACAGAAACATCTTCCGGTGCTGCGCTACTCTCAACTCCGAAAGAAGGTTCAATAACCTCGTCGAGTTCTACTTTCCTTCCAGTCACTTCTTTCGAGAGAAATTCCTTCTCCAGAAAGGATCCATTCTTAGCAACGAAAACTTTGCCTTCAGATCTATGATAGAAGGTATACCCAATTGTTTCTTTAGGGTATCCTATGAAGACGCATTTCTCCGCTTTGGGTTCAAGCTTATCAGGCTGTAACTTCTTTACATATGCTTCGCAACCCCAAACTTTAAGGAACGACAACTTAGGTTTCTTTCCAAACCACAATTCGTACGGTGTCGTTTCAACGGATTTAGATAGTGCCCTATTTAAAGTGAATGCGGTTGTCTCTAATGCATAGCCCCAAAATGATAACGGTAAATCTGTAAGAGACATCATAGACCGAACCATATCTAAGAGAGTTCGATTACGACGTTCGGACACACCATTACGCTGTGGTGTTCCCGGCGGTGTCAATTGTGAAAGTATTCCACATTTCTTTAAATGTATGCCAAACTCATAACTCAGATATTCACCTCCACGGTCAGAACGCAGAAACTTAATCTTCTTGTTACGATGATTTTCCACTTCACTTTGAAATTCTTTAAACTTCTCGAAAGTTTCGGATTTATGTTTCATAAAGTAGACATACCCATATCTACTCAAGTCATCCGTGAAAGTGAGAACATAACGATATCCACCACGCGATGCTACACTCATTGGACCGCACACATCGGTATGTATTATTTCCAATAAGTCTATAGCTCGCTCCATTATACCAGAGAATGGAGTCTTAGTCATTTTTCCCATTAGACATGCTTCGCATCTTTCAAGTGATTCAAAATCAAGTGATTCAAGAAGTCCATCAGAATGGAGTTTCTTCATACGCTTCACTCCAATGTGACCAAGACGACAGTGCCACATGTATGTAGAATTATCATTCAATTTTATTCGTTTAGCATCTATGTTGTGAACATGTGTATCACTACTATCGAGATTCAATAAGAATAAACCATTCATCTCAGGTGCATAACCATAAAAGATATTACTCATATAAATCGAACAACCTTTATTCTAAGACTTAAAAGAGTAACCATCTCGCAATAAACAAGATCCAGATATAATGTTCATGCTTAACGCAGGCACCAAATAACAATTATTTAAATTTAAAACTAATCCCGATGGTAGATGCAGAGGGAGCGTGCCGACGGCGATCACATCAACCTTGGAGCCATTTCCAATGCGCATCGTCACCTCATCTCTCGCCAGTCTTCGTTTATTCCGTAGCTCCTGTTTCGAGTTACAAATATGAGCAACCGAACCAGTATCAAATACCCAGGCACTACTACGATTACTAGTAAGATACGCATCTATAACATGTATATCGAATATACCTTTCTTCTTGATGTTGCCGTTCTTCAGATCCGCCAGGTATTTGGGGCAGTTACGCTTCTAGTGACCAGCACCCTTGCAGTAGAAGCACTCAGTTTTAGGTTTAGGACTAGCCTTGGGCTTCTTAGCAGGTGCGGCAGCTTTCTTGCCGTCCTTCTTGAAGTTGCCCTTGTTCTTAGGCTTGCCCTGTTTCTTGAAATTGGTGGTCTTATTGACCATCAACACTTGGTGCTCCTTCATGATCTCCACTTCAGCAGTTTTCAGCATGGACAATAGTTCAGGC
Source organism: Avena sativa (assembly GCA_916181665.1). Lineage (NCBI taxonomy): Eukaryota > Viridiplantae > Streptophyta > Magnoliopsida > Poales > Poaceae > Avena > Avena sativa. The sequence goes on from OV702289.1 coordinate 696,699,251, forward strand.
AACGTCTTGTTCATGCAGTGCATATTGTAGTTCATCACAAAGTTCTTGTAACTTGGTGGCAGTAATTGGAGGACACGGTGAATCCCCAATTCATTAGGAATCGGTATCCCCAACTCTCGGAGTTTGTTTGCGTGCCCAGACATGGTGAGCACGTGCTCGCTAACGGAGCTACCCTCTTCCATCTTGCAGGTAAAGAACTTCTTGGAAGCTTCATAGCTTTCCATGGCCGCGCGAGTCTCAAAAATGAGTTTGAGCTCCTTAATGATCTCAAACGGGTCATGGTGCTCAAAACGTTTTTGAAGCTCCGATTCTAAACCGTACAGGATTGCACACTGAACTGTGGAGTAGTGATGTTTCCGAGTGGCATAAACATTCTTTACGTCATCGGTGGCATCTTCTGCAGGTGGGTCACCTAGCGGTGCTTCGAGCACATAGGTCAACTGACCAGCCCTAAGGACGATCTTCAGTCCACGGAACCAGTCCGTGAAATTGCTTCCATTGTTCTTAAGCTTTTCTTTCTCTAGGAACGCATTGAAATTGATAGAAACGTTCGCCATAATCTACAACAAATTTGCAAGTAGTTTAGACTAAGTTTATGATAAATAGTGTTCAAATTTAATTCTTAAATTAACTAGGTGAACTCCCACTCAAAACAACATCCCTCGAGTTGTTTTAGTGATTACACGAACCAAATCCACTACACCAAGTCCGATCATCACGTGAGATGATGTAGCTTCATCGGCGAACAATCTTCATGTTCATCATATCAATCATATGACTCATGCTCTACCTTTCGGTATTCCGTGTTCCGAGACCATGTTTGTACATGCTAGGCTCATCAAGATTAACCTTAGTTTCCGCATGTGCAAATCTGGCTTGCAGCCGTTGTATGCACACGTAGAGTCTATCACACCCGATCATCACGAGATGCTTCGAAACGACGAGTCTTAGCAACGGTGCCAACTAAGGACGAACACTTTATTACTTGATATTTAATGAGAGGGATCATCTTATAATGCTACCGTCGCGATCTAAGCAATACAAGATGCATAAAGGATTAACATCACAGGCAATTCATAATTAGTGTGATATGATATGGCCCTTTCTTCTTATGCCTTCGATCTCCATCTCCAAAGCACGGACATGATCTCCATCATCACCAGCATTGTGTCAAGGTCCGTGGCGCCGCTTCATGGTTGTCCATCATCACTAGCAACTATTACAACTATTTGTAACAAAGCTATTACAAGATGAATAGACACGCAGGTCTTAACAGAATTAAAGACAACCATTAGGCTCCTTCCGGTTGCCATATTACAACAAGGATTATTGCATACATCAAATACAATCTCAATCACATGATGGCCATATCACATCACAAAACCCCGCAAAAACAAGTTAGACGCCTCTAATTTTCTTTGCAAGTTTTACGTGGCTTGGGGCTTTCGACTAAGAACGGATCTTCCCTACGAAACTGAACCACAACGTTGATACAAGTGCTATCAAGTGCAAAGTGTAGATTTGATCTATACTATGATGGGAGAGACAGACACCCGCAAAGCCACTTGTGCAAAACGAGTTGCACGTCAAGCGTGGACAAAGTCTCATGTACGATGACATGTAATGTTAGCCCGAGCCGCTTCATCCCACCATACCGCAAGATGCAAAGTACACAAAGCAAAAGACGGCATGAGCACCAACACCCACAACATCATTGTGTTCTACTCGTGCAACAGATCTACGCATAGACAAGGCTCTGATACCACTGATGGGTTCGTAGCATTGAAAACAAAAAAATTCTACCGCAAGAACGAACAAAACCCAGATCTAATCTAGACAAAAGCCAAGATCTAATCTATTAGACATGAGCAACGAGATAGATCGGTACTAACCCTCGTAGAACCGAAAGCGTTACGAGATTAGATCTCGTGGATGATGTAGTCGATCACTTGCCGATCTCAAGATCGTGTGGACGATCCTTCCGGCGCCGTGTTTTGGCAGTGCTTCCGCAGACGGTCACACGTGCGGAGTCGAAGCAGACCTTTCTCTCCCCGTTCCAGCGAGCAGCAGAGGTAGTAGATCTTCTCCATGGAATCCCAGCAGCACGACGGTGTGGTGGTGGTGGTGGAGATGAGAATTCTACAGGGCTTCGCCTATGCCTGTGCAGAAGAAAGGTGGAGGAGAGAGGCGGCTGAGATTGGTTGTTATGAGAGGAGGTGCAAGAGGGGGCGCCCCCTCCCTTCTATTTAAGGGAGGGAGGCGCGCCTGGGGAGGGGGAGTCCTAGTAGGACTCCCCTCCTTGGGCCGGCAGTGGGAAGGGGGGGAGGAAAACTCCTTCCCCACGAATCCGTGTATTGCCCCACTTGGACTCCTTGATCCCTTTCTTGGTTTTCAAGTAAACTCCAAGAAATCCTCTAGAACCTTCCAGAACATTCTGAAACCTTCTAGAATCTCCATACAAACACTCCGGAACATTTCCTAACTTAGAAAATGATCTCCAATATATGAATCTTATTCTCCGGACCATTCCGGATCTCCTCGTGATGTCCCAGATCCATTCCGAGACTCCGAACATCGGTCTCCAACGCATATTCCATATCTACTTAAAACAACTTCGAACCTTAAGTGTGTCACCCTACGGTTCGTGAATATGCAGACATGATGAAGACACCTCTCCGATCAATAACCATTAGCGGGATCTGGAGATCCATAACGGCTCCCACATACTCAACGATTACTTCGTGATCGATAGAACCATTTAACATACGAAACCAATTCCCTTTGTCACGCGATATTCTACTTATCCGAGGTTTGATCGCCAGTATCTTCATACCTAGTTCTTCCTCGTTACTGATAAGTACTCTTTACTCGTTCCATGTTATGTCATCCCTTGTGACCCAGTCACATGCTTGCAAGCTATCCAGGTGACATTCCACCGAGAGGGCCCAGAGTATATCTATCCGTCATATGGATGGACAAATCCCAATCTTGGTCTATGCGCTTCAACACATACTTTCAGAATACCCAATGACACCTTTATAACCGCCTAGTTACGAAGCGGCGTTTGATGTCATCAAAGTACCCATCCGGTGATGGTGATTGACATAACCTCATGGTCGAAGGATTAGGTTACTATGTATTTCAAAGCTTACAGCAATACGAACTTAATGACTTGATCTTATGCTACGCTTACTATGGGTGTGTGTCCATCACATCATTCTCCTAATGATATAACCTTGTTATCAATCACATCCAATGTCCATGATCAGGAAACCATGATCATCAATCAATCAACAAGCTAGTTCAACAAGAGGCTTACTAGGGACTCTTTTACGTTTACAAAACACACAAGTATTAGTGTTTCCTAATAATACAATTATAGCATGGGATGTAAACTTTCATCATAAACACAAAGATATAATAATAACCACTTTTATTATTGCCTCTTGGGCATATCTCCAACACCACCTACGCCGAGGTCTTGGAGCAAGTTAGGATTGAATTGAAATGGATGGACCCAAATGATGTTGTTGAGTTAGAGGAAGGCATAATGTGGCTTTTGGAATGCACACCCGTTGGAAGACCATGCGTATCTTCTCCGATCCCCGTTGAGTTGCATACAAGGAGGTGGTGGCGGAGTCGCTAGACAAAGCTCTTGAACTATTTGCCACCAAGAAATTTGAGAATAACTTGCACTTGGATTTGAACCGTACTGCCTCCCCATTGGGTTCTAGGAGTCCTCCACCAATAAACCAAGAGGTATTGATTGAACCTCCATTTACCCAAACATTGAGCCCGATTTCAAAGAACCAAGATGAAGTGTTGGAAGAGCAAAGTGATGATTATTGCAACGATGAGAATGAGGTTGAGCTCCATGACAACAATGTTGGAGATTTGGATAAATATATTACGCAAGAGAGCATGGACCGTGACATCCCGTATACTCGATGCTATGCTTCGGACTCGGATGATGATGGTCCCGAAGAAGAACTTGACGAGGAGGGGTTCACGGCTAGAGAGGCCGAAATCCACGAGAACGTATTGGGGCGGGACCACATGGTATCTTTGTTCTGTGATGTTAGTCTCGCAGATGAAGCCACGATTGATGGCGGTGAGGGCATAGTGCTTGGACCAAGGTCAAGTTCTTACCGTGATGGTAATCAAGAGAATAATGGATTTTCTCGTGGATCGAGGTTTAAGACCTTGTTGGAATTTAAGCAATGGATAAAGGACTTCTCGGTTAAGCATCATCGCCCTTACACGGTGGTGCACACGGACGTGAAGAAGCGTTACACGGTTAAATGCGAGGAGGATGGATGTCCTTGGATTGTGCATGCAAGACCATTTAAGGGAGGTCCAAGTTGGCACATATCTAGTTGTGTATCAACTCACATGTGCGGAGGCCCGACGGTGGATGGCAAGGATGTGAAGCACGAGCATCGAAAACTCACCTCCGAGTTTATTGCTTATAGGCTTTCCAATAACATCAAGTCATTTCCAATAATGACCATCAAAATGGTCCAAGAGCTTGTGAAAGCCCTTTTTCACTACGAGGTGAAATATGGGAAGGCATGGAAGGCAAAGCAAGCCGCATTCAAGATGTTGTATGGTGATTGGGAGGAATCTTATAACCGGATCCCTAGGTTGTTGTTAGCGATGGCCAATGCTAACCCGGGCATGATTTATATCATTGAACCTTTTGGGAACAAGACAAGGATAATGAACGGAAAAACCGTTCGAGTATTTGGACGTGCATTTTGGGGTTTCGAGCAATGTGTTCGGGCTTTTGAACATTGCAGGCCTGTTATATCCATTGATGGCACCTTCTTGACCGGACAATACAAGGGCACTATCTTGATTGCAATAGCTAGCGATGCCAACAACCGGTTGGTTCCTTTAGCGTTTGCTTTGGTTGAGGTGGAAAACAATGACAATTGGGAGTGGTTCTTCCATATTTTGAGAACGAAGGTCTTACCCGCTCAACGGGAATTATGTGTCATCTCGGATCGTCATCAAGGAATTTTCAATGCGGTGATGCTTGACATTCCCGGACATGTCCCATTGCACCATCGATGGTGCATGAGACATTTTGTTTCAAACTTCTATAGGGCATGCAAGAGCAAGGACTTGTCTGATGATCTACAAGATTGTTGTCTCGCTTTCACAGAGCGCCGTTTCTCAAACTTGTACAACAAATTGTTCCATAACAAAGAACTCAATGCAGGGGGCAAAGAGTTCCTCCTTAGGAACACTGAAGATATGGGAAAGTGGGCACGAGCTTACGATGAGGGTGGCCGGAGGTACGGTCAAATGACAAGCAATATGGCAGAATGCTTCAACAAGTTGCTAAAAGGTGTCCGCGCATTGCCCGTCACGGCAATAGTCCAATACACATTCGACAAGATGAATGAGTATTTTCTAAAGTACTCAGCTGAAACGGATAGGCATATTGCGGGAGACTACAAGGACAAGCATAAATACAAGTTCCCACCGAAGGTTGACGATTGGATGCAATTTCAGTCAAAGAAAGCGGACTCCCAAGTTGTCATGGAATTTGATAATGACGAGCTAATTTACCAAGTTACGAAGCCAGGAGGAACCACGGTTGATGGTGTCCAACACGGAGGTCGAGCTTTCAAGGTCTCGCTCAAAACTTGTGAGTGCACTTGTGGTAGGCCATTGTTGCTTCATCTTGCTTGCTCGCACTTGCTAACGGCAGCTCGAAGGCGACATCTTGATTGGAATAATCCTCTTACGGTGAAAGAGTCCAAATTCTCAATCGAGACTACTAAGAAGACATGGGCTCCTAGATTTCACCCATACCTGGACCAATCTCAATGGCCGGAGTACCATGGAATTCAAGTATGGCCCGATCCAGAATGGAAGGTCGTTAAACGTGGAAGACGCAAGACAAAGCGCTTTAGGAGTGACATGGATGGATGGGGAAGTGGTGGTGGCCGAGAAACGGGCAACAACCAATTCCAAGAGCCATGTGAGAGAGGGTGGTGTGGAACATGCAATGCTGAAGGGCATAATGCACGAAAGTGTACCCAAAGAAAGAGAGCAAAAATAAATGAAGCAAGCACAAGCCAACCAAGTGTTAGCCAACCGAGTGGTAGTCAACCGAGTGGTAGCCAACCGAGTGGTAGCCAACAAGCGCCAAACCAAAGGAGAAATAGGCAACAAGCGCCAAGCCAAAGGATAAATAGGCAACAAGTCCCTAGCCAACCGAGTGGTAGCCAACATGTCCCTAGACAACCGAGTGGTAGCCAACATGTTCCTAGGCAAGAAGCTCCTAGGCAACAAAGAGGTCGATCACTTGGACTTAGAAGAGGAAGAGGGCGTGGACCAAATCCGGCTAGTATGATAGGTTACTTGGCAGGACCAAATCCGTATGCTCATAGGTATGGCTAGTATGATAGGTTACTTGGAATTTTATATGTTTCTCCATTACATGCTACTATTGCTTACTTGCTAACTTTTTCTTATAGATATGGCTACGCAACCCAACAAGGGGAAGGGGGTGTGGGGGGAGGCCAATGATGATGAGACTCGTATGTTTCTCCATTATATGCTTGCTTGTTATTAATATTGCTTATTTGTTGTTACTATTTCTTACTTGCTTATTTTCTTATAGGTATGGCTACGCAACCCAATGATGATGAGACGCGTGGAGTGTGGGAGGAGGCTATTAGGAGGTTGAAGGAAAAGGAGAGAGCCGAACGTGAGAAGAAGGAGAGAGAGGCGGAAGAGGCAAAGAGGGAGCACAAGAGGCGCATGGATCTTGAGTGGAGGGCGATGCAAAGACGCGAGAAGAAGAAGCTTAAAGAGGCCGAAGAGGAACGGCTAAGGATATTCAAGGCCAAAATGATAAAGAACCTTGAATTGTCTAGCATAAAGCAAGAGAGAGAAAATAAGCTTCGTTTTGAGTGGTTGGAAAATGAGGCTCGTCTCATAAGGGAAGATAAAGCGCAAGAAGAAGAGAAGAAGAAGACATTGGAGAGTAGAGAATACTTTGAGTCGGTGGTTCAATTGGCCCGTGACCTAAGGGAAAAGGAGGAAGCAAAGGAAGAAGAGAGGAAGAGGAAGGCAAAAGGGAAAGGACCTTGTTCGACACAATAGGAGAAGGTCTACCATGGTTGTGAGAAGGAGGAACGAGGTTTCTATGTTTGACCTATGACTATGTATTAGATTGAGTATGTCTTAAACTTTGACTATGCGTAAGATTGTATATGTTGTGAACTATGACGTTGTATGAGATTCAGTACGTTGTGAACTATGATGTTATGTGAGATTTAGTATGCGGATGTGTTGTCCTTATTTGCCGATAACTACCCCACGAAAATACATACACAATGTATGTTTTAGTGACACAGGAATGTGTGGCGCCATCATCTGTGGCGTCGCACATGCAGAGAAAAGTAGACATAAGCTTCTGTCTACTTTTCTCTAGATGTGCGGCGCCACAGCTGCAATGCCACGAGCTGCCGCACATCCAGAGAAAAGTAGACAGAAGCTTCTGTCTACTTTTCTCTGCATGTATGGCGCCACAGATCGTGGCGTTGCATGTGTGGCGCCAGCAGCTGTGGCGCCACACATTCGCAGAAAAGTAGACAGAAGGTTCTGTCTACTTTTCTCTGGATGTGCGGCGCCTTCTGTCTACTTTTCTGCGAATGTGCGGCGCCACAGCTCGTGGCGCCGCACGTTCCTGGGGCCACGGCGTTGCACATGTGCGGCGCCACACTGCATGGCGCCGCACATTCCTGTTGTTTACTTGCAGAGACACCTTCCTGTGGCCTTTTGTTTACTTGCAGAGACACATTCCTGTTGTTTACTTGCAGAGACACCTTTAGCCTTTAAAAATGGTGAATCAAATCCCACCATGTCACAGTAGCTTCCCTCATGATTGATGAATCGATCTCAGGAGTTGAAACAAATTAGGAGTTCACAACTTAACGACATGTTCACAACAAATTAGTTGAACCAAAGTAGGAGTTGACGACAAGTTCACGACAAATTTACGACTAGAGGCTAGCGACAAGTTCACGACAAATTTACGGCAAGTTCACAACTACTTCTCCCCAACTACTACCCACGGGTCGCCCTCTTCCCTCGGCCCCTTCGTGTAGGAAGCTTCCTCGTGACCTGTTCCTCGCCATCATCTTGCAACCTGTAGGTCGTCTTCTTGGCCTTCTTTGCCTTCTTTTCCTTGGCCGTGGAAGGGTTGGGTGTGTAAGGCTTCTTGGGTTGCCTTGGCTTGAGCATGTAGTCAGACCGCTCGTGGATCTTGTATCGAGTGTATGTGCCCAACGTCATCTCGTCATCGACGCTTTCTTCATCCTGGGGCTATCAACTCAAGAACAATGGTAAGGACACAATACAATGCAAGGGTTCATCATAATACAATGCTTTTCCACCTCAAGTGTGTCCGCCTCATCCTCGGATGGGGAGTGATGATCGCCAGAAGGGTCAGGGGGCGTGTTGGACCGTGAAGCAGACGGTGTTGCCACCTCGGGGTCACGACAACCTAGCAAGTTTGAAAGCCGCCTTAACCGTAGGGCCTGCTTCTTAACAAACCTCTAAACAGACTCACTCCCTTCTCTCCGCGTGGGTATGTCTCGAAAGCATCCTCGCATGCATCGGCCGACTTTCTTAGCTCCGCCCGTTGTCATAGAAAAGAGTAAACAAGTAAAGCATCCCGCGGGCCGACAAGAGTAAACAAGGAAAACAAACATTCGGGAAAAATTACCACGAAGTTGACCAATGGAGCATACTCGGCTTGTCGCCCTTCTCTGACTATCCTGTTGTATTCTTCAGTTGCAAGCTCATCAAATAGCAATGGCTCCTCCAAGATTTCTGGGCGGAATGCTCGTGGGTACATCTCCACCCGCGTGTTCTCAAGAAACCAGTTGATGTAGTTGTTGAAAGCATCCTGATTGAACGCACCTTCCTATGTTACTTTTGCTTTCTTAGCCTCAATTACACACCTTTTGAATTTGTCAACATACTTCCTATGAAGCTTGTCCCAATCCTTCTCCTTCCTCTGCTTCTTCCTGTCCAAGCTGCACAACAAGAAGTCATAAAGCGATATTTCTCAAAAGATATTACATCATAGGCGAAGGCGGTTCATATCTTACCCATGGAGTCCTATGTCCGTGTCCTTCCACTCGGGAGGGTGCACCTGAAATAACCCAAACTGGGTCATGACACGTTGTGGCTGGTGATGCTCAACCGCCCACATGCATACCATGGGGCAACGCATTAGCCACAGACGAGCTTCTTCCGTGCACTTCGAGTTAAGCACATAGTCGTCCGGGACACCAAAGTTCACCCTTGGACCGTATGGCTCCCAGGTGACCTGCAACATACCACACTCATGTCAAGTTCAAATATTACACCTTAATAACATAGAATTGACCGCATGCTGGGAAATTACCTGATCCATGGTTATCGTGTCAAACTCGTTGGTGTACCTCCTGTACGCCGCCAAAGGGTCGGTTGGGGGATCGGAGACCACATCCCACTTGTAAGCCCATGTGGGGAGCAGGAGGTTATTGCCGTCATCAACATAAGGGTTGTAGCTCAACAATCTCGGCCGTCCAACTGGGAAGTGTTCCCAGCTCCACACCGAAAGAAGGAGCAAACAACCACCGATGCATCCATCGGTTGCGCTCCTAAGACAGGCATCATCCAGCTGCAAATGAAGTGATACACCGTTTAGTAAAACAATATTTTCTGAGGTCATGCAAACATAGACAACTTTGTAAACAAGCGATTATCTGACGGTACAACCAAGCCAACGCCGCCGAACCCCAGCTGAAATCTGAGTCAAAAACTATGAGCACCTTAAGCCAATGCCACTGAGCACGATCCCCACTGCTGTCAGGAAAGAGAGTCCTCGTGATGATGTACCACACATACACACGAGCGTACGTCATGACCGTGTCCTCGTCAGCATCCTTGGGGCAGGTCTTGAAATTCTGTCTAATCCAACTGAAAGTAGCCCCGGCAGCTACCCTTAGTGTTACTCCCTTCTCATTTACAACCTCGGGTGGATCCTTTCCTATAAGGCTAACCATCTGCTCCCGCCACCCGTCTGAATCTGTGCTTATGCACACAGGGTTTCCCTCGATTGGGAGTGCCAGGATCATGCTCATGTCGTGCAAAGTGATCGTAGTCTCACTGGTCCTAAGGTGAAAAGTGTGTGTCTCCGGCCTCCATCGGTCGACAAGCGCGGTGATCGCAGCGGGGTTAAACTTCGGTGTCGACCGAGTGACCATGTGGATAAAGGGAAGGAGTCCTAGTTGCTCGATGTACGGAGTGTACCGCTCATCATAAGTCAGGTTCTTGGCCGATGAGACCTCGTGATATCTAAGTCGAAGAGGTACAAGCTCCTGCAAACATACAATGGCCTAGGTTAGATTTACATCTCAACAAACCGGAGCAATAGGAACTACCGTGTGTTTTTTTAGTACCTGTCTCTTTTCCGACAACTTGTAGGAACGGTGTTGAACATCGTAGTGAGGATTAAGAAGAGTCATCCTAATGGCACAATGAAACAATAAAAACAATAGAATCAATAAATATTATATGTCATACTTGTAAACAATACAAACAATAATTTCCACTCTATCTATAATTATTATGGCATTAACAAACATTCCATCTTACTCTACCATTAATTTTCACTCATACCTATAGTTCTAACTTTACAAGTATTCACATTCTACCTATAATTCCATACTAACAAAACTTGAGTAACCATCCCATAGAACCTAGGGTTTTACTATCCCATAGAACCTAGGGTTTCACTATCAATCTTACAAGTATTACTAAACCTAAAGATCAAGTAAACATGGCAATGGTTCATATTAATTTGACTATCCCATACAAACCTAGGGTTTCAAAAAAAATTGCAAATAAAGGACAAAAAGGAAGAAATTATGGATGGAGTTGAGGGGATTTAGTGAGAATACCTAGGGGAGGGGGTTGAGAGCAAGATTCTTGGATCAAATAACCAGATTTGGGGAGGGGATCAAGTAGGGGTTGCCACAACCGCCGCCATGAGCCTCTCTGTTCCTGTGTTGGGGAAAATGTGAGCCTGAGTCGGGTTGGGGCGGCCGCGCGGCTGGTACAAGACCTAAAGTGCGGCGTCACGTGCCGTGGCGCCGCACATAGCAGTGCGGCGCCGTAGTGTGTGGCGCCGCACTTACGAAACTGGGACCCGCGAGACCACGTCGACGCCACGCTGGCAGAGGTACGGCGCCACCAATCTTGGCGCTACGCTTCAGGGTGCGGCGCCGTTGTCTACGGCGTTGCAAAAAGGGTTAGATCCGTAAAATTTCGATGGCCGGAGTTTATTTCGTGAATTTGTTATTTAATTGGGTTATTTTTGTTCAAATTCCCGATGATTCGCGAGACAGAACAGAAAAGATTCCGAATAAAGATACTGACATCAGCAAAGCCTGGAATCTCGCACGCAAAGCACCTCCGTAGTGCTGTTTTACACACAAGGAGCAAGCAGGACTCACCCTGTCGACGAGGACAGGTTTGTAGCCACAAACATCTACTCCTTTCGATCTCCATAATAGAGTACATGAGCACTCCTTCCCGCATGTTGTGTCAGGCGTGTGGATCACAAGAATCGAGAACCAGATGCCACGCTAACCAAATCCATATATGCCTTTGATTGCAGGGTGATTTGTTCCTCTGTGTTCGACATGCATACCTGCGTACCGCCACTACAGCTCTATCTGAACTAGGCGAAACCAGTAGGAATCCCACACATTCCTGGCAACTAGCCACGCGAATCCTTGGACAATGCTGTCACACAGCATCTTTATGTATCTGCTAAAGCTTTCCAGATACGTGGAGTACGAGGGATTCTACTTACCGACGAGTGATGCATCACGCATTCACCTGAGCTTCTCCTACCGTAGAATATTTGGTGTTAGATTCAGCTGGGCTTTTGCCTGCCATGCATTTGTCCTCAAGATATAAACACTTGCTGAGTGCCGAATCATGATCTGTAGCCATGCAGCCATGCACTTTATACTATCCTGCAAACAAATTCGTGCTTATCTTCCGAGTACTTGGGATCCGGTGAAATTAATTGCTTTGTTTTTAAAATGGATTTTCAGAACATAGGTACTCCTGATCCTGAACGAACTGTAAAATTGAAAAAAAAAACTAAATAAAATAGAAAATATGCTATAAAATAATAGCTCACAAAATATTGTATGTAGAGGACACATGCATGTATGTGCATGCCGACTTTGAAACTTAAATACAAAAGCACGCAACTTGCATAAAAATACAAATTGACCAAGGAACAGTACACGCAACATGAGTTTCACTATACAACTATCCGAGACTTACAACACAAATTTTGGCACATTTTCAAATTCGGTTCGACAGTACCCACGCCCATGTATTTCCCGTTCTATACTACCCAAACAATGAAGATGGGTTGATATTCTTCATAGTAGATCTTTTGCTTTTTTTGCGAGATATGGTGGTTGTAGTAAATGTTTTATTCAACCTTTGTTGTTGCAATGTGACAATGTCAAGCGCAATAGTACACCTTTAAGTTGTTAATCTGGCCATCACTAACAAGTAGTAACAGCTATGGAGTGGTAATACTGTATTTCGCAGTCCCGTATCTTTCGACTTTCAGGCAGGCCAATGGAGCACAACCGGGAAAAATCTTACTAGGAAAAGTCGAACCTCATAAACTTAGCAGACCAAGCACCAATTCAACCAACTTTTGACTATGCAACAGACTTAGGTCTCCCTGCACATCCCACAAAGACATTACTCAAATAAAATGTTTCGCTCTCAGAAAAGGGAAATTTACGCCTTTCGGAGCTGGCTAAACAATAGTGTGGTTGGCACATCATCACGGTAGTAAAAAATAAAAGACCTGGCTGTCAAAAAATGTTAGTGGCTTCCCATCTCTATCGTGGAAAAGCTTTTGCGCCGTTATAACTAGAACAACTTAGACAACCTTCACAACATAGAGAATGTTGTTTAGAGTAAATTTCAGATGAAGTTCAAGTGAAAGAATTCATTTCATGATCATGAAAATTAACCCCCGCACTCATAGACACAGCGTTGGGATATGTTTGGCTAGCTAGCCTTGCATTATTCACAGACGCAGCATGAATGGATTGAGCATAACGTTTCTCGCTGTAGTGCCATGTTGAGGTTCAGTTTATTATTCCTGAGATGATGTTGACTACCAAAATACTGAACGTGCTACAGCTTCTCTATGGCTGCAACCTTGTGGACAGCTAGCTGACCATGCATGAAAGGCCGCTTATTCCCTCAACCACACTCCACAGTTTGCACCCCCCAAATTCGTGGCTCAGATTCAGGTTCCGTCCGCTGACTACGTGAATGCAAGGAGCAAGGTGACCCAGTGGGAGTCCAAGTATCAACCAGAATAAGCACCGGCACCGGGCGCGTGGTGGCGGCCTCGTAGATCCTCAAGGGGTACAAGAAGAAGGAACCAAAAGCATACACACGGCCGGGGATGGGGAGCAAGTGCCCCGTCGCATATACTCCCTCCGTTTAAAAATATAAGATATTTTAGCTTTATGAAAGGAGTGTATCTAGATTTGTTTTAGTGTCTAGGTTCACTCTAAATCTAGATAAATCTACACACTACGAGGGGTCTAGGTATACTCCATTCACAAAACTAAAACATCTTAAAAACGGAGAGAGTATATGTTCCATGTTTTAACGGCTCCCACTTTACTACTACTAGCGGCTGGAATCAAAGATCCCACTAGCTCTCTCGCTCTCCACGGGTCCACGCTTTGTGGATTCCACATTCGAGATCAATTACTAACTCCTCTGGGCAAAATGCGAGTGAAGAAAGAAAGAAGCGTCTTTCGGCGCAATTGCAGCGTGACACGGCTCCTTCTACCGACGAGAATTCCCTGAATTTCTTGGGACGTAAGCTTGCTAAAAAGGTTTACATTGTAGAACGGAGGTAGTATATTTCTTGCGGGTGGCAATTGTCCATGACCAGCTTGCCTGGGCAAAATAAAAGGATCTAATCTTGGGGGACAGCGAGCTGTGCCTTTGAAGAATTCAGAGGATGCGCATTCGCTCCTGCATAAATAGTGTTCCGATACACTTGGTACTACTACTACCTGTAGCAGCAGCCAGGAATAAACGAACTGTTCTTTGCCTGCCTGCATGCACGAATGTTGTCACTGTCGTCGTCAGTGGAATCGGCATCAGCGGCGGAAGATATGTTCCGAGGGCCGTGGAAGCGATGTCACCTCGGAAGGGAGATTCCTGAACATCATCAACCAGCCCATTGGCCTGCCTAACTCGGTGTCCGGCGCGGGTGCGGTGCTGGCTGCCTATGCTTCCACTCCAAAAGGATGCATGGGATGGGTGTTCTCTTACGAAATACGCATGATGTCTGCACGCATCTGCTACCACTTGCCATTCGCTCCAGCTTTACATTTGTCAGCTCCAGGATCAATGCCGAGATTGTATTACAAGGCTCTGGAAAACAAATACGGAGTACAAAAGCTGCATCACAAAATTTAATGGTACAGTGAAGCAGGTACCAAGTAGTGAGAATTGGGCGCCTCCTCCGGAGTGCAAGATCTTCGTGTGGCTCATCTTGCAAGATCGGGTTTGGACAGTCGATCGACTTCAAAAGCGAGTGACATAGGTATGATTAATCAGATGCTTATGATTTACTACCCTATATTAAGTAAAAGGACTTCTGGCCCATGAAGATTTCAGATGACAACCCAAGAAAGCAACCGACGAAGGCTTTGATTGAATTAGGAAAAAACTATGAACCGACATTATATTGACATTATAATCATGCGTGTATAAAACCTATCTGCATACAGCTTTGAGACCCGGCCTATTATATATAGGACGGGAGAAACCCAAACGAGGGTACCGAAATTTAGAAGACAACTTGTAATAGTGCGATTACTCAATATTCAGGCGACTTTGATTCCATTGTTTCCCTGATATCCGAAGAAATCTCCAGCGTTCTCTTTTCCGTGAAATCTCAAGTCAATCACCATGGATATTGCCGAGGTTACCCCTCGTCAATTGGCGCCGTCTGTGGGAATCCTGAACGCTGGAACCATGGATTCGGAGGACCGCTCTCCACCAAGCATCAACTCGACGAAAGCAGATCCACGCTCGCCCACCCCTGTATTGGTACCCGCTGACTTCAACGGCGGATCCGATCTGATCATCGGAGGCTTCCACTTCCAAGTAGACGACCCGCAAGAATTGCACCCTTTGGCCCTGATCACATCAAAATTGTCGGTTGACAAAGCTACACCTACAGAGGTACCAGCATCTTCCGTCGGATCCTCCATGGAAGTCACATCACAGGTTGAAGCAGGTGACAAAAGCGAGCAAATCAAGATGGATCTGGGGGACCTTGATGGTCTTTACGACAATCTCTCCTTCGGATCAGATCCATAGTTAACCTCACCACGCGAAGCAAGCCTAGCAAAGTCAGAAACCAAAAGCAGCGAAAGCATTGACTTCGGAATTCGGATGGCAGAAATCTATCCAGAACAAAAACTAATGGACCTAACTGATTCATCCGACAGTGTCTCCATCGGTGCAAACGATGATGTCACCAGTCCATATGTCACCCAGCATCAAGTATGCGTGATGATCGGTGACACTACGACCCAGCAAGACTCCAACGGTAACCCAATTCTTAATCCTGATGACATTCTTTCAAGCCACAATGCAGGAAGTCACGACAATGAAGGAAGCCGAGGAAACAGGGGAGACCCAACATTCAACCGTGAAAACCGGGAAGAAGAAGAACCGCGCGGAGGTGAGAGGCAAACTCTTAGCTTACTAGCCAGTGCATGGGAAAAGGCGAGAGCAGCAATTTCGGGTGTGGTCCCAATGACAACGGATGCTACTCATGAAGATATATTGGCATACCAATATCTGCTTCATCACAAAAAAGAGAGACCTACTCAGGATGCAGAGGAAACTCGACGAAAGGAAGAGGGTAGCCGATGAATCTAGCCTACAGCGAGCGCAGTTAAGCTCCACCCGAGGATCAAGGAGCGTAACAGGAGGAAGATCACCAAGGAGAGGAACGTCTAGATTACGAGATATCCCCGAAGAAGAGAGGGGCGGATTATTCCGAGACCTTGATCTGTCATTTATGTCCATAGACCAGGCTGGAAATATCAAGGCAAAAACAGCTCAGGCAGCCATTGTGGCCGCGCAAACATATCTAATTACAACATAGCCTGCACCCGACGATCCTTGCGTGGCCCTTCACCGCTCTGCATGGTAGGAGAATCTCTCACGCAAGCAGATAAAGGAATCACGCGACAACCCGACAGATCCTCGCGCTGTCGCAGCAGCCCTCGGCACGGAGGTCATACCCGACGATCACGATCACCACATCAGGTCCACTTTTCAGAAGCAGAACCGCGAAACGACGCAAGAAACGACATCACCCAGCGACGGATCGACCGATCCTGAGAAGAACGCAGCACCCGAAGATACCATGACGGTGAAAGTGAGGAAGAACAAGAACTATGCGGAGCCAGTTGCTTTACCCGACGGGTTCGCAAGACTCCGGTACCAAGAGACTTTAAACTACCTCAAGATCGTCAAAAGTACGATGGTCTCCAAGAACCCGAAGCTTGGCTGAAAGATTATCTGGCAACCGTCAGACTACAAGGTGGATCCAAAGCTATAGCAATGCAAAGTTTGCAGCTGCACCTAACTAGTGCGGCACGCTCCTGGCTAAAACAACTACCCGAAGATTCTATCAGCAGCTGGAACGATCTTGAGGACAAGTTTATCAGGAATTTCCATTCCACATTCAAGCAACCAACGTCTTTGGAGCAATTACGGGCCTGCAAGCAAAAGCCGAGAGAATCAATACGGGCTTTCGTCCAACGATGGAACATCATAATTTTTTTGGCTGAAGCCATATCCGACGAAAGAGCAATCGACGCCTTCAACGATGGACTTCGTCGGCAGGAGTTCATCGAAGAACTAGGATGGACCAAGCCAAATACAATTTCGCAGCTGATGGACATAGCCAATCATTGGGCTGACGGAGAGGACGCGATACACAACAAAAGAGCCCGTTCACCCAAAGACGATAGGGATAGGCGCAATAATGATCGGAGCTGACGAACCAATGATGGGTACCTGATACGTTCATTTTGCATCACTATTTTATATTATAATTTATTGTTATTCATTGATATATTTCATATTAAGAGATGATACTTCTGTTATTTCAACTATTTTTGCATCATTGATGACTTTTGGAGGATGAACCACCGGAGTCAGGATTCTAATGAAAAAAGCACTATCAAGATACAATATTCGCGAAGATCAGAAAATCCTAGAAAATATATGGAAATTCATATTTTTCCAGAAGACGAAGGAGGCCAGAAGGAGGAGTGGAGATGGGCCACAGGGGGCCCACACCCCCTGGTGGCGCGGGTCCCCCCGCCCGCACCACCAGGTGGTGTGGCCACCCTGGCCCACCTCCATCATCACCCTTTGGCGTATATAATCCCCTCAAAACCCTAAGACTCGGGGAGTGACCATAGAAAGATTTTTCCGCCTCTGCGGGGCGGAAACTACAGAGAGAGAAAGAGCTCTCCGGCAGGCAGAAATCTGCCGGGGAAATTCCTTCCCGGAGAGGGGAGATCATCGCCATCAACACCATCATCAAGCTAGACTTTATCGGGATCATCATCATCATCTCCACCATCATCTATACCATCACCATCACTCCATACCGCTATAACAATTGGGTCGAATCTTGCATAGTTCTTAGGGGCAACTTTCCCGGTGTTGATTACTTGTTGTAGTTGATGCTATTGAGTGGAACCATTGAATTATTATTCATGTTCAGATTGTTACTTATCATTATTTCATCTGTGATCTTGATCCATATGATGTCTTGTGAGTAGTTCGTTTAGTTCTTGAGGACATGGGAGAAGTCATGTTGTTAGTAGTGGAATTGTGTTGAGAAAGATTTAATGGTTTGATATTTAAGTCGTGGTGTTATTCTTCTAGTGGTGTCATGTGAACGTCGACTATATGATACTTCACCTTTGTGGGCCTAGGGAAATGCATTGTGTATTTCGCTACTAATCGTGGGGTTGCCGGAGTAACAGAAACCTGAACCTCCGTTAGGAAACCTTTGCATAAGGGAGTGTAGGATCTCAAAGTTTAAGACTTTGGTTAGGTTTTTATCTTAATTACTTTCTTGTAGTTGCGGATGCTTGCGAGAGGTATAATCACAAGTATGTATTAGTACTAGGAAGGTCAGTACATTAGCACAGGTTCACCCACACAACACTTATCCAACCAGAGAAGATTAATCAACTATATGAAGCGAAAGCACTTGACAATATTCCCATATTTCCTCGAGAACGTTTGGTCATCTTAAGTAATACAACCGACTTGTCCTTTGCTAAATAAAGGATTGGGCCGCTTGCTGCAATTATTATTATTGTCTTTTATTTAAACGCATTTTATTTATCTGCATATCAAAAACCCCTAAAAATCCGTTTGCTAAGTATTTACAGAGAATTCCTGATCCAAACCACTTGTTAACACCTTCTGCTCATCGTTGGGTTCGACACTCTTACTTATCAAAAATACTACGATACACCCCCTATACTTGTGGGTCATCAGTACCATACACCAAGTTTTGTTGCAGCAAGTTTCTCTGGAGGAGACAACCGACGGAGCGATGATTACAATAGCGGATACCATAGCAACAGGGACAACATCAGTGGAAGCCAGTCGCAGCAACGATATCAGCCGACGAATCGAGTCCACCAATGTCAGCAGGACAAATGTTGAAAGGATCTTGCAATATGCACTATTACGTCGACTCGACGAGAAAAAGGCGATTAAATCATCTCCTAAAGGACTGCCGAACATTCTTAAAAATGCAAGAGCTATGCAACGAAGGGCAACCGAAGCAGCAAACAAAGGCTACGCTACCGCACCCGGCACTTTGGCCATCGGCGCGCCACCACCACCACAGGGGCATCCGCCAGCAGGACAGCCAAAAAACACAATATATCAAGACAATAAATATCCCAGGTCAAAAGGAGCAATGTCAATGATCCAGAAGGAACCACCCTCAAACAGAACACAGAAGTTGATCACTAGGTAAGTAAACATGGCAGTAACAAAGCCACCTCCTACACCGGAGTACCTCCATTGGTCAGAACAAAAGATTACATTCAGCAGAGCTGATCACCCATTGCAGGTCCCCCAACCAGGCCAGTCGGCACTAATAGTTGAAGCACAAATCGGCGGGTTCGATAAGAGCAAGGTTTTCTTGGATGTAGGAAGCAACATAAACCTGATTTACGCCAAAACTCTACGGGCCATGAACTGGTCGATGACGAATCTAGTATCTACAGACACGACTTTCCACGGGATAGTTCCAGGAAAAGTCGAGATTTCATTGGGTAAAGTCTACCTCGACGTAGTATTCGGGTCAAAGAATAACTTGAGACGAGAAAAGATGGAATTTGAAGTCATGGACTGGCCATCTCAATACCACGCGATCCTGGGACGACCAGCTTTCGCTAGGTTCATGGCAGTACCTCACTACACATATCTAGTGCTAAAAATGCCAGCCCCCAATGGGGTCATAACAGTCAAAGGAAGTTTCAGTCGCGCAGACAGCTGTGACCGGGAATTCAACAAAATCTCGGAATCTTTCGGGACGGAGGCGGGACTTGGACAGCTAAAAATAGCGAATGAGGAGCCGATACACAAAGGGCACACCCACAAAAAGAAAACATCAGAAGAGCAAGCACGCAACAGTCTCGCAAAAGCAACATATGCGGCCTCAAATATAGGTCCCGCATAGGAAGACCCACTGACTGTCAAGACGAGAGCACCACAACACGAAGCATGACGAAGAACCCGAAGAGCAGAAGCCGAAAGAATATCTTCACTTAGACTCACTTTATATTCAATAAAAGGACGACGGTCAGGCGACCACGCCCTCGCAATGTACCCACTTATGTTTATCCATGAATAAATAAAATACTTCTCAACATACAAAATCCTATGGCACATGAAGGCATAAGTTCGTCGAATCCTCAACAAAATACAATATACAATCAAAATCTCGTATAAAAATACAACCTTTTTGACAAGTATAAAGCAGTTCTATACAATAGTTCTTCTATAAAGTACAAAGGCTACACAAGCAAGTAATCAGACAGGAAAGTTTACAAAAACTCCTCGTCTGCCTCCAAGAATTTTCGGATAATTATAATGGCAGGTCTACGAGCAGCAGCGTAATGAGGTGACATATCAACAAGGTCACCATCAGAAGGAGGAGGTAGCCACGAAGATTCATCATCCAAGTCTAGCGTCGGATGATGCACATGCACCCAGGAAAGCGCGAGCTTGGCACCCGCCACAAGTTGAAGCTTCACGAAGTGATGAATCTTTTCACCTTGTCGAAACTTCGCAATCAAATCCGCCAAGGTCCAAGGCTGAGGATCCCGAGGAAACATAGCATTATAAAAAAGGGCAAGTGATCCGCAGTAGCACTCGACAAATTGCTCCAACTCTGATAGCCGATCCTAAAGCAATGCCGCATTATAGGCCCGACGATGATCTGTCCAAAAATCTATTTCAGAACTTCGGGAGGCAGACACAAGAGCCTACATTTGGTCGCGCAGACGTTGCGTGTCCTCCCTCTCGCACAATCGAATGCCTATAAACCAGGAAGGAAATATTAATTTCTAGCAAGCCAGAAAAAGCAACCGAAGAAAGAGGAAAGAAGACTTACACAACAACTTTTCACTTGCTCTAGAAATTTCCTCCAAGAAAAAAGCCTCACGATTAAGGGCCTGGCGTGTATTCGATTGGGAAACATCCACCATCGATTGAACAACACGAAGTTTTCCTTCAAGTTTTTTAACCTGTTCTATCTTTTCAGCGTACAACGGCGGGTCCACCGTATGCACGATGATGGTACTAGTCGCACCTACTACGGAGGAGGAGGGAACAACATCCGACAGTTGTACGGATCCAAGAGGAGCCAAAGATTCATTCAAAATCTGGCAAGATAAGGAAGATATGAAACGTTCAGCATACAAAAGCAGGCTCACATGCATATATTCAAAAGTTTTCTCTCTTGTCAAAAGAAGCAAGGGAAAGATGGATAAGTTCAACGTTCATTACAATAATGGGAGCCACGATAAAAATTACAAAAACAAAGCCTACGAAGTTGTTTCTTTCAAAGACAAAGTAGCACTAGCAGAAGGGGCACTAGCTATGGGAGCGGCAGGAGCAGCCGAAGAAGGATCAACAGTTGAAGAAGGGCAGCCGGCTTCTCCTTCTTCAACTATTGGGCGTAGAAGCAGTCGAGAATACTTTTTGGCCCTCTTAATGTGTGGCTTCAAGTCAATTTCTTGGCCACTGAAGGTGACTGGGTCAGAGGAGCTAACCTTCACCTAGTCGACCTTCTCCCCGTGCTCCATCGCCAATGCCATTGAAGTTTCGGCACCACTTTTCGACCACGTCAAGCTATAACCAACAAGGGGGCTTGGATCAGCACCAAATACGGTGATAAGATCATTCAGATTGTTCGGCACCTCCTTGGTTGGAAATATTTCGGCATGAAGGTTTTTGAAAGCACGGCGGGAGCGGACAAGAAGGTTGCGCCCACGAACGTTGTTGGCCTCCAAGGTGCTAACAACATCCGACAAAGGATCAACCTTCTTGTCTTCATTCAGCGTCAGGTTCTGTCCAGTCAACTCTGAAGAAAAATAAAACAAGGGAAAATATTGATGACAGAAGGAAGGAAATACAGTAAACCCACACAAGACAAAAACTTACGGGTCAAAGAGTCATTCAGGGCCTCCAGGCGCTGTCGAAGATTCTCATCTCAAACGGTGTTTTGTTTGGCCAGTTCTTTGGCATCAGCTTTCGCTTTCTGCCTGGCAACCTCCAAAGCCTCCTCGGCACCCTGTAGCTTGGCCTCCAAACCTTCAGCACGCTTCATCGCCTGGTCCCGAATTACTTCAGATTCTTTGGCGATCCCTGCATAAATAGATTGTGAAAACTCGAAAAGAAACATTCACAAAGAAATCATGAAGATGAACAAGTTATATCCTTCATTTCTTCGGTTTTGTTACGAACTTTTATAAATCGAGAGGCCATGTCGACCATCTTGCACATCAAAGGCTGAAGAAAAACATCGCAGCAAAGGATATCAGGACAAAACAAAGAAGGCTATAAGCAGAAAAATTCTGAAGTGACTTACATCTTTCATATCCACATCAACAGGCTTTTCTGATATCACCACCCCTTTATCCGCCGTCTTTTTCCTTTTTGTGGCGGTGGCTTGGATGAAGTGACAGCATCTTTTTCGATGATTTTCTCCACAGGAGACAGGAGCTTTTTCGTCGGCTCTTCCGACGGCGGAGGAGTTTTCTTTGCAGAGCAGCCCGCAGATGTGCGAAGAGGAGATGCGGGAGGATCTTCATCATCACTACAAAAGGAAAGAACAAAGTATTTGGAATAGGCATCAGCAGTGGAACTACCCAGTCAAACAGTAAAAGAGGCAGTCGAATACTTACGAAGACACATCGTGTGCAAGGCGGAACAAATTCATCTAGGCGGCAGCATCCGAGATTGGAGCGGCATAGAAAGGCTTGGAAGCAGTCGAGTCATTCGAGTCTTCGACCCTTTCCGCAGCATAAGAGCGCTTCCTCTTTTCACCAGCACACTCCACGCAAAAATCTCTAGAGCCAGCCAACAGAAGTGATACGTCGTAAACGTATCTGTAATTTTTGATGCCCCATGCTTGTTTTGTATCAACTATCTTATGTTTTGTCTACACTTTGAGGCATTTCATACATTTTTTGGAACTAACCTATTGACAAGATACCATAGTGCCTGCTGCTTGTTTTTTGTTGTTTTTGGTTTCAGAAAAGCTAGTAAGGAAATATTCTCGGAATTGGACGAAACAAAAGCCGAAGTTCCTATTTTTTCCGACACAAGATGGAGTCCAAAGCAGAGATGGAGGAGGGCACCGAGGCGGCCACACCCTATCGTGGCGCGGGTACCTCCTAGGCACGCCGCCAGGTGGTGTGGGCCCCTCGGGCCTCCACCGACCTTGCCCCTTCGCCTATATATTCCCCCCGAGATGAAAACCCTAGGAGAGGATCCGAATTCCACGAAAAGTTCCGCAGCACCGCCGCCACCGAAGAGGAGATTCGGGGGACATAAGTCTCTGTTCCGGCACCCTGCAGGGACGGGGAAGTGCCCCCGGAGCCATCTCCATCGACTCCACCACCATCTCCATCGCCGTTGCTAACTCCCATGATAAGGAGGGAGTAGTTCTCTCTCAAGGCTAAGGGCTCTACCGGTAGCTATGTGTTCATCTCTCTCTCTATGCGTGATCTTATTGAGATCATGAGCTTTGTAATCTAAGATCTATTCTACTACTCAAGTGCTTTAATTAATCGTTGCTTATCCCCACGTGTGTGAAGTTGACAGTGTGTACACCGTGTAGCACTTAGGCTAAGGTTACAGAAATACTTATCATGAGTATAATTTGAGTTGGATGTCTCTATGAGATTGTGTTGTTTGTTGGAACCATCTAGCGCTCAAGGTGACAATGAGGGGTTATCTAGATGGGGAATGCGAACTTTAAGGTGTGCTATTATAGCCCTACATCATCCAACCGGAGAGTAGTTCAGGGTACCATAATGAAGAAAAGATATTTATATGAGAGTGTCAACTAGTGAAAGTATGATCCCTAGGCCTTGTTTCTAAGCATTGAAACATCATTTACAATCAGTCTTGTTACATGTTTGCTTGCTGCCACTCTTATTTCAGATTGCAATTACCACTTATAATCATCCATATTACTTGTATTTCACTATCTCTTCACCGAACTAGTGCACCTATACACCTGACAATTGTATTGGGTGTGTTGGGGAGACAAGAGACTTCTTGTATCTTGATTACAGGGTTTGTTGAGAGGGATACCTTTGATGGGTTCGTAGCATGGAAAACAAAAATTTCTACCGCAAGAACAAACAAAACCCAGATCTAATCTAGATAAAAGCCAAGATCTAATCTATTAGACATGTGCAACGAGATAGATCTGTACTAACCCTCGTAGATCCGAAAGCGTTACGAGATTAGATCTCGGGGTTGATGTAGTCGATCACTTGCCGATCTCAAGATCGTGTGGACGATCCTTCCGGCGCCGCGTTCCGACAGCGCTTCCGCAGTCGGTCACACGTGCGGAGTCGAAGCAGACCTTCCTCTCCCCGTTCCAGCGAGCAGCGGAGGTAGTAGATCTTCTCCACGGAATCCCAGTAGCACGACGGTGTGGTGGTGGTGGTGGAGTAGAGATTTCTGCAGGGCTTCGCCTAAGCCGGAGCAGAGCAAAGGAGGAGGAGAGAGGCAGCGACTAGGGTTTGTTATGGGAGAGGTCTAGGGGGTGGCGCCCCCTCCCCTCTATTTAAAGGAGGGAGGTGCGCCATGGGAGGGAGAGTCCTAATAGGACTCCCCTTCTTGGCCGGCGGGTTGGGAAGGGGGGAGGAGTCCTCCTCCCCCACGAATCCGTGTCTAGCCCCACAAGGTTTCCTTGACCCTTTCTTGGTTTTCAAGCAAACTCCAAGAAATCTTTCTAGAACCTTCCAGAACATTCCGAAACCTTCTAGAATCTCCATACAAACACTCCGGAACATTTCCTAACTTAGAAAATGATCCCCCAATATATGAATCTTATTCTCCGGACAATTCTGGATCTCCTCATGATGTCCCGGATCCAATCCGAGACTCCGAACAACATTCGGTCTCCAACGCACATTCCATATCTACTTAAAACAACTCTGAACCTTAAGTGTGTCACCCTACGGTTCGTGAATATGCAGACATGATGGAAACACCTCTCCGATCAATAACCATCAGCGGGATCTGGAGATCCATAACGGCTCCCACATACTCAACGATGACTTCGTGATCGATAGAACCATTAACATATGAAACCAATTCCCTTTGTCACGCGATATTCTACTTATCCGAGGTTTGATCGTCGGTATCTCCATACCTAGTTCTTCCTCGTTACTGATAAGTACTCTTTACTCGTTCCATGTTATGTCATCCCTTGTGACCTAGTCACATGCTTGCAAGCTAACTAGATGACATTCCACCGAGAGGGCCCAGAGCATATCTATCCGTCATATGGATGGACAAATCCCAATCTTGGTCCATGCGCTTCAACACATACTTTCAGAATACCCAATGACACCTTTATAACCACCCAATTACGAAGCGGTGTTTGATGTCATCAAAGTACCCATCCGGTGATGGTGATTAACATAACCTCATGGTCGAAGGATTAGGTTACTATGCATTTGAAAGCTTGTAGCAAAACGAACTTAATGACTTGATCTTATGCTATGCTTACTATGGGTGTGTGTCCATCACATCATTCTCCTAATGATATAACCTTGTTATTAATGACATCCAATGTCCATGATCAGGAAACCATGATCAGCATTTAATCAACAAGCTAGTTTAACAAGAGGCTTACTAGGGACTCTTTTATGTTTACAAAACACACAAGTATTAATGTTTCCGGTTAATACAATTATAGCATGGGATGTAAGTATTTATCATAAACATAAAGATATAATAATAACCAC
The DNA here is from genome assembly GCA_916181665.1 of Avena sativa. Classification (NCBI taxonomy): domain Eukaryota; kingdom Viridiplantae; phylum Streptophyta; class Magnoliopsida; order Poales; family Poaceae; genus Avena; species Avena sativa. The sequence continues at coordinate 696,724,966 of OV702289.1, forward strand.
TTTATTATTGCCTCTTGGGCATATCTCCAACAACCTTTGACCACTTCCTCCCTGAGTTCGATAAACCTTGGGTGATCCACTTAAGGGAAACTTGCTGCTGTTCTAGAAACCACTACACTTGGAGGCCCAACACTACCTACAAGAATAGAAGTGTGCGTAGACATCAGGAAGCAACTGCGTCTTCGAAGAAGAGTCAGATGCAGAGAAATCCATCTCCTCATCCGCAGCGGCCCCAGTCATAGGGAGATCGTCGGATGCAGAGGGATGGACAGGGGGCTCACAACTTCCAGGAAGAGGAGGAAGTGAGCTCAGATGATCAAATCCTACACAAAGTAGAAGACATTTAAAAAATGCTAGTCCTTGAAAGAGCAAAAGTGCATCTGCCAATAGAAGAAAGGAAAAGATGAAGGCAAAAGAAATTTACCTCAGGAAGCCGTTTTTTCTTGCCATAAGGCTCCACAAGACAGGTTGAAGGAACCGGGCTTTTCTTGGTCAGAGTGGTGAAGCTCTAGACCCTTTTCTCATACACTTTGAGGGTAAGGTCTTCCGAGGAAATCCTCATCGGGTCCTTCCTCCTAGTGTACGCCCACATGCCAGAAAGCCGGGCTTGAAGCGGCTGGACGCGAATCCGCAAAAAGTATGTCAGGATCTAGAGACCCGACAATTCCTTGCCAACTTCGTGTCGCAGTTTCAAGATGTGATCAATATGGGGCTGGATTTCCGCCATTTCTTCGGCAGAGGGACGCTGATCTAGGAGTCAAATTTGTGGCAAGGTTTCTTAGGATCAAAGGGGGCTAAACCAAAAGATTGGCCCTCAAGAGGTTGATACTTGATATAAAACCACTTGGATTTCCAGCCTTGGACAGAATCAGTGATTTTAAAATCAAAGTATTCAACATCCGAGTGGACAGAGAAAATGGCGCCACCAACATCATGGACAATGGTGTCAGTGGCGTTGCGGCGAACATAGAAGAAATGTTTCCAAAGGCTCCAATGGGGATGAATCCCAAGGAAACACTCACAGAGAGTGACGAAACAAGCAACATGGAGAATGGAGTTGGGGAGCTGATACAGCTGCACGCCATAAACAAACAAAAGACCACGAAGAAATTCGTGGATAGGAAGAGAAAGACCGCGAAAGAGGAAAGAGAGAAACATTACCCTCCAGCCAGGCTCGAGGATGGGAGCAGCCTCATCTCCAGGAAGCTTGAAGGCACTCTCCACCAGATGGCCGGAGTTCCGCGCCTCACGGAGATCCCGTGTCGTGCACTTGGTAGGGGCCCATCTGACGACCCTCTTCCTCGTGGCCTTCGCAGCGGTGGCAGAAGTCCCAGCTTTGCTTTTGCCCATGGCGGAGAAAGAGGAAACACGAGCGCAGAGCAGGAGTTCGCAAGAGGGCAAGAGCGCAAGGAAGAAGATGGAGCAGAGGAAAGTGAGGTAAAACAGTAAAACACATCCCCTTTCCCTTATAAAGAGCAAAGGCGTGAGGTCTGAACCGTTCGATGCAAAATCGAACCGACAGAAGATCGCAGGATGATGACACGTGTTACAAGGATTCCATAAAGGAAAAATTTTAAGAAGTTATGGCTGTGGTAAAAATGGAGGACATCGCGTGACGCCTCGATTTCCGCACGGAGAGGGGACGTGCAGTCAAAAATCACCGCTGAGCACGCTATCACGCGTCATCATTACTGCCGCAAGGCCCCACGTTCGACACGTCCTGTCAGGGCGCGTTCTTCTGAAAATCAACAACATAAGATACGTCATCACTGACGTCAATAGAGACGTTGCAGAAATTGCGGTTCAGTATAAGAAATACGACCTGGAGAAATTGAAATTGGAGTCGAAGTAAATTCCTCCAGGAAAAGATCTGAGACTACAATCGAATATACAATATTGCGACTGTAGCCTCAGGGGCTACTCCTATCGGGAGCACTGGTCGTGCACCCGACAAAAATATAGAGGCAGCAGCGCCATAAACCTAAATTTTTGAGCCTCTGTTTTGATACGAATATCTAAACATAGCCTCTGGGACTACTCCTATCAGGAGCGCTGGCGTGCACCTGATAAAGATAGACGAAGGAAAAATTCATAGACGGATACTCCTATCAGGAGAAGTTACAAAAAAAAGTTCTTCAGACGCTACAAAAAAAAACGAATCGCACTCTACGCGACAAAATTCCGAATGCCATGTTCAGAAACATGAAGGTAAGACCACAAGATTCGTCCTGTGTGGCCTGGTAACCGCACAAGAATGCGTCCTGCCAGTAAAATATCCGTATCAACGATACGATGAAAAATCCCGACGGACACGTTGGGTACCCGATAAAATAGAAACTAGAATTCAGTATTCGGTAAGACCTCAGCGGCTCGGACTGAATTACGCCAGTAACAAATTCTGGATTCGAGCCTGGAGACTTGAATTTGATGTAGGACAACCTTTGTTTTTATCCATAAGCAATTAACTGTTTCCTGATCTGTCGGAAGCATCAGACTCGTTCTACCAAATCCCTATAAAAAATAAAGAAAAAAGAAAGAAAAAGAAAGAAAAAGAAACTTTAAGACTCAACCTGAAACTTTGGTTCAAGTAGAGTCTCGGGGGCTACTGATATAAATATGATTACTCAGATGCTTATGATTTACTATCCTATATTGGGTAAAAGGGCTTCCGGCCCATGAAGATTCCAGACGACAGTCCAAGGAAGCAACCGACGAAGGCTTTGATTAAATTAGAAAAGAAACTATGAACCGTCATTGTATTGGCATTGTAATCACGCGTGTATGAAACATATCCGCATACAGCTTTGAGACCTGGCCTATTATATATAGGACGGGAGCAGCCCAAGCGAGGGTACCAAAATTTAGAAGACAACTTGTAATAATGCGATTACTCAATATTCACGCGATTTTGATTCTATTGTTTTCCTGACATCCGACGAAATCCCCAACATTCTCTTCTCCGCGAAACGCCAAGTCCATCACCATGGGCATTGCCAAGGTTACCCCTCGTCAGCGAGGATGGCGAATTGTGGGCTATACCAACTTTGGAATAGTGTGGATGAATACGCAGTGCACATTCTCTATTTGAAACTCCATCATTCGATGGCTTGGATTAACCTCTTGTGACACATCTCGATGGTACACATATGACACGGTCAAGGCATGGTATAAGTCGGTAACCTACACCAATGGGACTAGAAGGAAATTCTTGGGATCCCTAATCATAGTAAAACTTCTTCTTTTTTAAATGAGATGAGATAGAACTTTTATCTCCTTTTGAAAAAGAAAAATGTTGTTCTATCTACTCATAGTTGGGAATGTCATTGCCCTTTACAAAACAAAAGAAGTCCATACTATGTTCGAGAAAAAGAAGTCCTTATAATTAACTCGACAGATGCTTAAGGGTCCGAACATGGCCGTAAATTACGGAATAGTATTGTCCCCTTCCTTTCCCAACCTTTCAAAACAAGTGTAAATAATGGTGTACCACCGTTTTGTATGACTGTTTTGCTGCTTGGACACTATCGTGGCTTTGGCAACCTAGACGACTACCCAGCAGGTAAATGAAATCAAAATGCATATATGTCACATTGCCATGTGGGCCCCGCTTATCTTCGGTTTCTTCGAGCGCATAGGCCTCAAGTTTCAGTTCCCACAACAACGCTACTATCTTCTCTCACACAAAAAAGAAACACTACTACCTTTTCTCTAGGGCAAAGAGAGATCTCTATATTACTACTACCTCCGTTCACAATATAAGCTTTTTAGCAAGCTAAAACAGTTTTACAAAAAGGCTTATATTATAAAACTGAGGTAGATAATGAATGAGGGATCACATTTCCGGTCTAAGATCGCCGATATCTTCATGGGTGCTTGTAGACACCACATCAATTATTTTCTAGAGTAAACTGAATGGACGGTCCTAATTCTTTCGTCTCACCTTCACTTTGATCCTAATTCTTTAAAATTGCACGTATAGGTCCTAAATCTTTGATAAGTGATTTACGCGAGGTCCTAAATTGGTTTGACCCGCGTTGACGGTTGCCACGTCAGCGGTGAGGGCCAGGAGACGTACCGACCACCCTACATATTTACGGATAGACCCCCACGATTGTATTTCTTCTAAAACATGGCCACTGTTTCTCTTCACATCCCTCTCTATCGTAGTCCCCAAACACGATCTTTTCGCAGTCCGTAGAGCCATGCCTAGACGAGCTACGCGGTAGATGCGGGATGGGACGAGGCTGTCGCCTGGGAATGCACGATCTTGGTGAGCCCAGAGTCTAGGCGAGCACGACCTAGACCCGTTGCTGGGTACGCGCACGTCTCGATTGGACGAGCGAGTCATTTTCAGAACGAGAGTCTGATGCGACGATGTGCCCGGCATTGAGTAGCAAGCGAGACTAGGAAGAGCAGGTGCGCGTCGATCGTCGTTGTGCCTAGCCTTGAGGCTTGAGGGCGTCCATGACCAGGAACGCCCCTCGTTTCTCCTCGTCGTGGAAGCAGTACCCACAGTGAGCAGCGCAATGTCGGCACCCAGCGTCGACGCCCATGTAGTGCTTCACGGCGATGGCCTTCCCATGCACCAGAGGAGGATGTGCACGTGCAGCTCGACGCACTCAGCGCCGTGCATGACGACGGCCATGCACACCCATCAACTATTGTCGCGCGTGTTGCTTAATCTGAGGTGCTCATATGCAACGAGAAAAAAGTTGGGCTAGCATGGATGGATACCATCACAACCATGCATGTATTCATTCAATGGTTTTGGTCAAACAGGTCGGGACCCGACGCAACATTTATGTTGGTCAAATAGGTCGAGACCCGACACAACATTTTTGGCATCGACGGCGGATTAGAAGTCATGAACACGCGCCTGCACGCTGTCTTGTGTGTCGGCATCATGCGGGGATGGCAGCACTGACAGTAGGTGAGGGCGTGGGCGGCAAGCTGGAGCAGCTCGACGTGTGAGGCGAGAGGAGCGACGGCTGCCTCCTCTTTTTTTCTTTGCAAAAAATAATATAGGACCGTCGTTTGGAAAAAAAATATAATCAAGGGGTCTTTCCGCAAATATATTGTCGACATGGCAGCGGTCAAAACGCCACATAGATGGGTCAAAGCGGTCAGACAAAAATAAGACCTCAGATGAATCACTTATAAAAGGTTTAGTACCTAGATGTGCAATTTTAAAGAACTAGGACCAAAATGAAGGTAAGACGAAAAAATTAGGACCGCCTGTTCAGTTTACTCTATTTTCTATTTCCGAGCTAGTTGAGCAAAATTGAGCTAGATCATACGATTTCTGTACGAAGCAGATGCACAGCCGTTGCCACTGCCGCGCATGCAGAAATGCAGCCGTAGGATCTGGTGTCGTTCACATATCGGACACTTAAGTTCGTACGTGAAGCATTTTCGATCTTTTTATCTTGTGCACCTATGCATAACAGCTCTAATCCCCACATCTACCTGCATTCACCTAGATCGCTCAATCGAACTAGAAGTGCTGGAGTCGATAAGCAAGACGCAATCTCCATCTATGATGGTAGGCATGTGTGTCCACCTCTAAAGAACAATATTGTCTAAGAATGACCATTAGAGGTCTAGCGGGGTTGTAACATAAATATGCTATCTGTGGAGGTTGGACTTAGGCCCGGTATGTAGATCATACCTGGCTAACCAGGCCGTCTCGGAAACCTAACTATCCGAGATGAACAAATTTAGGCAACCACCTCCATTACCCGGGAGATAGTTGGGAAACAAATACGGCCTCAGATGTATAGGAATTTTGAGGCTAGAGAAGTTCTCCATCTATATGCATACTTAAACATTATGTCGCTTGATGTAGAAACCTGCCCAAAACCCTCACCCCCTCACAGGAGTCCTCTCGCTCTGAGGAGCGCCCCACCGCCAGCCGTACCATGTGCCGCCCCCATCTCTGACACATTGGCTGTACCTTGTTTGCCCATTCGCGTTCGAGCTACCTAATGTCTCTCATTTATGATATCTTGTAGATAGTTTGTTGAACCTCTAAATACAAAGGTTTGTTAGGAAAATAGAAGTTTTCCTCTTAAGTGGTTTTCCGAACATATTTAAAAAACATCGTTGCGTCGGTACTTGTAGTGTACGACAACCGCTATAAGTTTTTCGTACACGCTCTCTACTCCTATTGTGTCGCTAATACCTGTGAAAAGATACCTCTGCCATGTATATGTTTCCAAGAACAAATACAAATATGAACTGTGTGCAAGAGACATGGCCGCTGAAAGCCTGTCACTCCTAGCTATTTTTTTCAAATATATCCGAAGCGGTTTGCATAGACAATCACATACTTGTAAGCCACTGCGGAAAGTTCCTTTCCGAGGTGGTATATTTGATCAAAGTCGTCGAGCATCGTATCTATGGGAGATGATTTACGATCGAGAGGGCACCTTAGAAAGGTCTCTTTTCGAGGTGATCGAAAACAGCCCCGCATAGAATTTTAGTGAACGCCCTGAAAAGGCTATTCTCAGTAGTGATGATCCATTCCGATGTCAACCATGGGCCTTGGAGCAATGCCGCTATCTAACCAAAGAGGCCACAAAAATTCATGTATTCAAGCTACAAAGGCGAGGGCTTTACACCAATGAGAAAGGCAAATGTATTTTCTCCAACAGCCATCCCCATTCATGCCATAGTAGCGCGAGAATAAAGAGGGAAATAAGTTATTCACACACCATGGTAGCCAAAGATTAAAGATAGAAGTACATTATCCACCACATCAGCTCCACATCTGATGTCTATGGCATAATCACCCTACAAAACTGGAGAGGCCATTTGCACGGCCTTTACAAGGTCAAAGTTTAAGATCTGCTACCGTTTTACAAAGTTTTAGTTTGACTATGTAGCAAACTTTTTGGGGCAATTGTTCATTGCAAAATATGCCACTTTAATGCCTTTTCACCCCAACAGCTGCAAAAAAGAGGCTACAAATATACAATTTAGGATGCTTCAAGAGATTAAGATAATACAATGCAAGAAAAGAGAGATTAAGATGATCCTTGGTAATGTGAAGGGTCACAAATTTGAGCTAGCCATTTTATTTTCCTTTTAGCGTGTAAAGCAACAGAGGAATTATTTCCCTAAAAGAGAGGCAATAGACATGCTATTAGCGTGATCGAATAAAGCGGGCGGACCAATTGCTGCTGGGATTAATCTACGTACTATACGTTGTCAAGTTATATCGGTTGGTGAGATTTTGAAGGAGTAAGAAGCATCCATTGCCACTGGTAATGTTGAAGGAACTGATTAATTATATTGGTGTCTCAATTGGTCAGCCTCCAGTAACCTATTGATTGATGATGACCAAGAGCGCAGCTCAATGTCATCATCTAGCTAGCTAGCTGTGAGATGAACTTGCGACCTTCCAAACACAGCCTACGTACTCAGCCTGATCTGATAACAAGGAATAATAACTACGTACACTTCTCTTTTGCTTCCACGTATTAACCCTTAAGAATGATTAGAAAAAATGTGTAGCGTAGTTGTTGAGATTTAAAGAAAAATAGTGTAAAATAATACTGGCATGCCTATCCAATGTCTGCCCGCTGACCGTTTGCAATCCAGAGCAACTTGTATGACTTGCTTACAGGCGAGAGGAACATTCGATAAGGCGATCAGGATGGGCTAATTTTAGAACACAACTCCTCGACACTTAATTATCTAATAATATCCGCACATGTACATCTCTTCCTTCCAGGTTTGGCAAGGATAAACATGAAACATGCCATTCTGCGCACACGCTACACGTGGCTTAATATATATATTGTGCACACTGCACGAGTCCATGGATACTGTCTCAGACTACAGGGGTCATATCTTTTGCCCATGATTTTTCTCTTTTGAAATAGTTGTCCGTGACCTATGTTTGAGTGGACGACCTAAACCAATCACAGTACGCATGTTGTAGTACTTACTGAGAAAAGTTGCAGATACCCGCAACAAAATAAAGGGTTTGGTGTAACACACTAATTTGCAGACCACGTGCCATAGAAAGAGAGCATTGCAATTTGCAACGGCAAAACAATGTTGGCTTCGGTAAAACATACTTGCTTGCACAACAACATAGACATTGTGTTCGTATATACTCACTCCGTTCGTAAATATAAGACATTTTAGTTTTGTGAAATGAACGCATCTAGATGCTTTTTAGTGTTTAGGTTCACTCCAAATCTCTATTAACCTATACACTAAAAGACGTCTAAATACATTTGATTTACAAAGCTAAAACGTCTTATGTTTCCGAATGGAGGGAGTACCTTTGAATTATCGTAGTGCAGTGGTCGGACACTAAAACCTTTGTTGCGAAGAAAAGATAAAATAACACATTGCACTTATGAAGGTGTCACCTTTCGTGTATTTTTTTTCCAATAATTTCATTGCATGTACTTCTCATGTTCCAAATTAAAAGATTTTTTGGTAGGCTTGTAGTATTTTCTAATTAAAATACTCCAAAGTTATTGAGTGCGAATTAGATAAATGATACTCCCTCCGTTATCTCGTGTTCTGGGTTTATTTAAATTAAATTTTGAAAAGTTTGACCAAGAATATAAAAAAAATACAAACATCTATAATTCCAACCGAATATAATATGAAATTATAGTTCATGACATTTCTAGTACAATAGGTTTTATATTATTGATATTGATATTTATTTTTAATATATGATCAAAGTTTACAAAGTTTGATTTTTTCTAGAAATAACCTTTTCAACTTACTCTGTACTCCCTCCATTCACAATTACCTCGCATCGCACGGAATAAGTTAAAAAGGTTACTTTTCTTGAAATGTGCCATCTGATCTGCGTCCCCGAGCTGACCAGATTTGTCTAAAAAAAACTGTCCAAAAACAAACTGTAACTTGTACAAGAGCGTTTCTCCATCCGGAGTCAGTGGCAAATTTGTACGACGCTGACCGAGTCAGGAGCTACGAACTTCGAGCACGTACTACGTGTCATCGATATCTAAATTAGTCAGTACTCCACGTGAATTAGCGCCGGGTCTAGCTGTCAGATGGCCTGTAAATTCTAAGTTTAACCAATCGCATTGATGAGTCCAGGTCAGCGTCAACACATTCAATCCAGTAACGCGCTCCTGTCCGCCGCGTCACACTATAGCCCAGTATAAATACCGGCCCCGTCCCCCGTTTCGATTCATCCGCACCAAACACATCTTTCATCTCTGTCACGCACCACAAGGTCCGGAAAACTCGTACCGTCTGACAGCAAAGAAAATGGCATTCCGCCGAACAATAGCAAGGAGCCTATGGGCAGGCAAGAACGCGGCCACCTGTGCCGCGGCCGCGCCGAAGCCTCCGCCTCCCATCATACCGGCGGTGGAAGATTGCCTGACGCTCGCATTCCTGCGGCCGCGCCCGGCCACCGTCCGGTACTCCACCGCGTCGTCCGTCCCGCTCCCGCACCACTGCTTCCCGGCCTTCCCCGTCGGCGACCAGTTTTTCAACCGCCTCGTCGACGGACTCACGCCGCCATCTGCCACGGTAACGCGGACACCCGTGGCCGTGGAGGTGGGCGTGACGCTGCAGGAGGCGAGGAAGGTCGCGAGGGCGGCGGAGATGGAGGTGGCGCGCGCCACGCTGCGAGGCAACGCGCAGAGCGTCGTGTCCGTGTCGGAGTACGCCGCGCTCTGCGCCGACATTGCCGGCGGCGCGGAGGGCGGTCGCAGGCTCGCCAGGACGCTCGACGACTCCGGCGTCGTCATCGTCCTCGCCGACGCCGTCTTCCTCCGCCCCGACATGGTGGCCAAGGCGATCGGGAGCATACTTCCGGCGCCGGCGGCGCGAGCGGTGGTTGCCGCGGGCGACGAGGCGCGCAGGCGGGAGCTGCGGGCGATGGAGGCGCAGAAGGCGGCCATCGACGCGGCGGCGGCGGCGCAGGTGCGGCGGGAGCTGTGGTGCGGGCTGGGCCTCCTGGCGGCGCAGACGGTGGGCTTCATGCGGCTCACCTTCTGGGAGCTGTCGTGGGACGTCATGGAGCCCATCTGCTTCTACGTCACGTCCATCTACTTCATGTCCGGCTACACCTTCTTCATGCGGACGGCGATGGAGCCGTCCTTCGAGGGCTTCTACCGGAGCCGCTTCGCCTCGAGGCAGCGCCGCCTCATGAGGGACCGCCGGTTCGACGTCGCCCGGTACAACGCTCTGAAGCAAGGCGAACGGTGCGGCGGGTCCGGCTCTGCGGGACAGAGGGATCACGGCCAGTGCGATGCCGACGTGTGTACGGTTTAGGCACGTAGATGGGTAGTACCGTTGTTCTTCTAGGAGACCATGTCACCGGCGACTGCAAGTAATTTGAGACGTTTAGATTGTAGAGTCCGGTGCTTGTCAGGATTCAGGGTTCATGGCACGGTTAAACTCGCCAATATTTTGAGTTTAATTTGTAAAGTTAAACGTTTTATCCTGAAAAATACATCGAACGTTCTGTGCTCAAAAGGAAAATAGTGCTGAACTTTTCAAGAACTTGGAAGTAATTTCTTTTTTCCGTAAAAATATTCTTGTAAGAGTAAGACCTCTGGAAGAAAGATTCCGACGCTTATTTTCCTTTGTACTGAATGAAAACCTTTGGGCTGCTCAAGTGTACGCCGAGGATGATATTCATAATTTTGTTCTATTTACCTCTGTCTACGAGGGCCTACCAAGAGTTGTCTGAATTGCAAACAATTATCTTTACTATTAAATGAGAGTTGATGATCGTAGGTCATCCTCAAACATCAAACATTGCAAGCATCGTATCCGTTCAATCTTCATCCGATGGTATGCGTTGTCTGATGGTACATCGTCTCGATTCTTTGCTTATCCAATTACAATGCACTGCCACCGATAAGTGGAAAAACGCCCGTACATAATACTTCACCGATAGCCCCGGCATGTCATCCCCGACCTCCTCCCATAGAGCCCTAGCACAGGGTCCCGCCGCCGCCGCCACACCTCCTGCCTCGCGCTCTCCCCAACCGCCCTCCCGCAGCCATATCGTTGGAGGGCCTCCTACATACCTACATCGCCAGCCCCCCTGGTTGGAGTCCGTGGAGTTCGTGAGCAACCGCGACGTGGGAAGCAGCCAGATCCCAGCCCTGACCGGCCGCCAAGATCGCGGACTCGATCGCCCTCGTGTCACAGAGGGCGTGGCACCCTCAGCGGCGCGACTCGTAGCACCGCCGACTCGGCCCCATTCAGAACCATAGACCCCATCGTCCCCGGCAGGATGCCAAGCCCAGGTTTCAGAATTTTAGCGCGTCCGTCGTCTAGCTTGCCAATCTCCACAGCTAGATCGTTTCCTACCATCTGCGGAACCAAGCAGAGCGTTGCGGTACCTCCGTCCTCCACTGACGTGCTCTGTACTGCAACCATGTCAGTTTCCTGGTACTACAGACTCCTGTGGTTGCTCCGACGAGAGTGCGTTTTAGCAATCCTATCTGGATCTTTTGAATCTGAATAGTCTATATGAGAACTTCAGATCAACTAAAATTACTCCCCTACTATTTGAATTCGTATACTATTTGGTCTCCTATTGAATCATATATGTTGTATTTAAAGATGTTGGGAAACAGTTGAGGCCATTGCTTGAACTTGGCATGCCTGAGGATGGATTGCAGCATCCTCAGGATGAAATCCTCTCCTGACAGGTCACAACTGATTAAAAGACGGGTCATGAATGATTAAAAGGTTCATCATGTGCGGTGTTGAACTTGTAAGAAACAACGGCAGAAGGTTCAGTTGTCTCCATCTTGGCGTGCATTCTCTTTATATTACATCAATAGATTAGAGAGGTCTTGTTAGCACACACACTGTTGAGTTTCTACACTTTTGAGCTGAATTAGGTCCATACTATTCTCGTGAGTTTTCAAGAATGAACTGGTGCCTAGGTTTATCAAAAAAATGGTTAGGTTTCTGTCCTGAAATTGTTCTCTGGTATGGGTCCACTGAAGATCCAGAAGCAAGAATAAGAACTGAGAAAATGCTAACCATCCTGTCTTGGTACATTTTAAATATTTTTGCTACTATGGTGTATCATACAATAAAAAGAGAGTTTTGTGTTATGTTATATCTTTGCTACCCTTAAAGACCCTTTGATGTAAACCCTCATGTTGAAAGTTATGTGCGTTTAAAATTATGTGTGAACGAATCCTGTGTAATGATCTACCTTTGCTACTTTTTTTCAAAACCCTTGGTTGTAAAAGATTAATGCCCGTGCTACATATGCATGTTTGGCAGGGTTGTAAAAGTATTAAACCCTTCGATGGAAGGTGAAGAGGGCAAGAGAGAAGGAAGGCTATGTCTTATTTTCTTATGGTTTCATATGCATGTTTGGCAGGGTACGAGTTATTTTTATAAAAAGGTGAATTTAAACGGTTGGCGAGTATTAGATAATCACTTCCATGCCGAAGGCTCAGGAGAAGCCGACGATGAATCTTACGAAAGCCAACATCCATCTTTGAATGAAAAACGCAAGGCACCTAGAGTCAATGGGCACGTGAGGTCAAACAATGTGTGGAAAGAGAGGCAATGAAAGATAACCTATCATATGCATGTCCATGAATATGTACTCCTAAGATTAAACTGATGATTTGTTATTTTCAAATCAAATATTATTGATGGAGAGTTATTTGTTATTATCTTATTAATAAGAGTGTTTTTCCGTAGCAACGCACGGGCACTCAACTAGTGGCTAGTAACCCTTTGGTGGATCAGCATGATGTTTGGATCTACTGTTGGGGTGCTGATTACACGTCTGCCCAGTTCTACAAGTTCATCCATCAGCATATTCAAGCCCACAAGGTATATACACGGATTTGGAAATCTAGCTGTATGATGAAAACCAAGGTTTTTGCTTGGTTGCAATTACGTGACAGGTTAAACACTAGAGATTTACTTCAAAGGAGACACTGGCATGTGACTGATGATACACAGTGTGAGCTTTGCCCATTGAGAGTATATGAGGATAGGATGTATCTTTTTTCTTTAGTGTAATTTCAGTGCCCGTATATGAAATTACCTACAAATTTCTTGGCAACCTCTTGACGACATCCAACAAATTGTGGAGACTGCCAAGAACTCATTTGGGCATCTTTTTTTATGTAGGTTCTTATCATAGCCTGTTGAAATATCTGGCTACTCAGGAAAGGTAAAAAATTTAATCAAGAGAGGCCAACGTTTATCAAATGGAAATTCAAGTTTAGTGATGACATGACATTCCCGCAGCACCGTATTAAAAAGAAGCTTAAAGCTCCTCTTCTCTCATGGATTGCTGGGCTGCCGTAGGATGTTGTTGTTCTTTTATGTGCATATGTAATTAGTTCTTAGTGGGTAGTTCTCTTTCTGTTTTTTTCTTGGCAAACCTGTACGAACTCTGTTATCCGTTTTTATTATAAATTGAAATTGTTGTGGGGCAGTTGCCTCACAGTTCCGTTTCAACAAAAAAAAAATCTTGTAAGACTGGTTTTAATAATATATGGCCTTTAGTCTTTTCCGCCAAAGAAAAAACAAGAAACGAACATCCCCGCGCGTGCGCGCACAATTCTGCGGCCGGCCGCAGGATTTCGATCCGTTGGTGCAAGAAAACACACACACAAAATCAGAAAAAAATGAAAACTACCACGGAAAAAATGAAAAATATCCTGACAACTTATATTTGTGTGTGCTCCGAGAGACTAGGGATGACACATTTTCTCCTTAGACTTTGGGCAAGAAAATGGGTCCTCGCGTTAAACCGATCCTCAAAAGAAGAATACAGTTTCCTAAATCTAAGTAAATTGAGATTTTCTTGTGTCTGACCATCTTATGTTTCATGTCACGAAGTTGAGACCCGTACATCAACCCATTTAATTTGTAAAGTTATGTTCAAACAACGTTCCGTTTGTAAAGAAAGGATAAGTTTTTCTTTTGCGGGTAAGAAAGAATAAGTTATGTAGCACCCAACGTCCAACAAAAAGAGTCGTTTTCTCAAAAAGTTGGGTTTTGCTCATCCCCGGTCGTGAATTATAGCGGTTTGCTTCCGATAAATGAGCATGTCACCAGCGTTGTTCTTCTAGAATCCGGTGCTTATCAGATTTCAGGGTTCATGGCATGGTTCAGGAATGAAAGTGGAGCGGAAAGTTTCCGACTTTTTCACGGAAAAACGAAAACAGAATGAAAATACGAAAATGAAAATGGAATTTTGCAAAACGGAAATGAAAATGAAATTGGCTTGGCGGAAACGAAAACAAAAACGGAACGGCGTTTTCCGGCGAAACAAACGCGGAAACGAAATTTCCGTTTTCGTCTAATACGGAATTTTTATTTTAGGGTTTATGTGCATGGACAAATCTGACAAACACATTACATGAGCTTGTCAAACCAAACTTGCAAAGTTGTTGATCCTAGAACTGGCGACCATGTAATCCCTTCACACATTCGAGTAGGCTTACATGCTTTGATCTTTTCATTTTTTCCCTTGTAAATCTAACATCGTGCTATAATCAGGGAACAACTTTGTTTGTTTTCTTGAATGCTTTGCATGATTTCAGAGTTCTCTTGGTTCCGGGTAAAATCCACATTGTTCCGCGTTTGCACCATATTTTGTTCATATATGTTTTCGACAATATCTACTTCTGCTTTTTATTTCCGGAGTTTCTATATTCGTTTCCGCTTGCACACAAAAAATATGAAAATAAATGTGGCACCACTCAGTTCCGTCCGTTTTCGCTCCATTTCCATCCTTAGCACGATTAAATTTCACTAATGGTGTGAGTTTAATTGGTAAGTTCACCATTTTATCGTAAAAAAGAGTTCGAACTTTCTGTGTTCACAAGGTGAACGTACACGTTTACAAGAAAAGATGAATATATGTAGCATGGAGCGTTCAACAAGAAAAAGCAGTTTTGCAATAAAAAAGGTTCGGTTAGTTCTCGGTGCGAATTTCTTATGACCGTTGGATTTCTTTGCTTATCAAGGCCATGACGGCATCATTTTTGTTTTTTGAGCGACTGAGATTGTATTCCATGTCTTCTTTGGCACCTATATGATTCTTTAGGCCCGTGGGCTGTATGATGCTTTCATGTCATTGCTAAATTGGCCCGTGAGAAGACCCGGAGTGTGTCTGAAGCATTGCTGCAAGACTGCAAGTGTAATTTATTTTATGAAACACGGTACAAACATAGGATACACTAACAACCAACTTAATATACAACATTCAACATGTACGCACACTCACTGACTATAACACGCTCAACTACATCACTTAGGAGCATCTTCGAAAGGCTGAACAAGCATCATATCTGGAGGTTGGTGAAATCGTCGCAAGCAAATTGCAGTTGACGGGCACGTACCACTAAAACTATATCACCGATTGAATCCTGAAATAAATCAATATAAATATGAAGCCAACTTCATGACTTGAACCGAGGTGGGTTGGTTCGACCACATGAAAAGCTAACCAAATGCATACACAATTCCGAACCTGCAAGTTATAACTGTTTCGGTTCTAAAATTTGTAGCTGGGTTGTGAGAAATCGAGTCTAAGACTCGTTTATAGATATGTGCAACCTCCTTATTGGCAAATCAAAGTTCTACAATTTTCTGATTGTTTTTTACTTTTCGCCACATCGTGGTTACCTTTTTGTAGAAACGTACAATTACCCCATCGCTGAAAGTGCAACCACAATTCTATATGTATTTTTTTTCCATTGTATGTCGCGTTATTTATATATGTCACACCTTTTTTAATAAATTTGCTACCAACTTATTGACAAAGGTGCAAACCAAGTTTTTAAATGTATTTTCTCAATTTTTTCTAGGTATTTGTAGGTTGCAGTTTTCACCAACGGCACAAGTACAACTTCTCATATAGAAAAGTGCAGTCATAATTTTATATCTACTAGGAAACGTGTCTGTGCGTTGCTACGGATTGATGTTTATTTAAAAAATTAAACATAATCATAGTACATCACTTACAAATCATGGCTTACACTGAGATGCGTCAATTTTTGAGCCTCCGATCTACCCATGGCCGCAGCACCGCCTGGTGCCCTCTGCCGTCGCGGCCTCTGCTCAGTCACAAGAACCAATATCAGAATCACCTACAAAATGGCGTGTGTGCGTGTGCATATCACTCACCTGAAACTAACTACACAAAGTGTTGACTGTCGAGCGGAGCTTAACACGATTACAATGCCAGAGCAAGCACGCTTTTTTTCATTTTCCAGAACCGAAAGCAATGAATGGTACAGGAAACTCCAGCAAAAGCAGGTAGCAAGTTCTAGAGTTGTATAGCCCACAAAGGGGTAAAATATGATTAGGAATAGCACTCACATATCAACATTTTGTTTGGACGTATAGATCACAACTCTAGGAAATCTCATGATTAACCTTGGGAAATTAACAAGTACAATATGTCATCAAATGTCAAGATGTGGCTAAAAATACTGAACGGAAGAGATAGTAGCCATTTATAACACCCCAGTATTTGATCTTAGAAATAAGCTGAACACAGGTGTGTGCATTGCATTCATGCATAAAAAATCCGGATAATTTTCGTGCTTTTAAATAAAATTTGTCAAAGAGATTGAAGCTTCTCTTAACTTGGTGAAACTGAAGTAGATCATCAAGTTGATTGCGATAAGTTTCAATATGACCTTTGCTAAAACCTTATCTTTGAGTAATATAATTTAATCTAAGGGTAGATCAAATGTAATAAAACTAAGTCACAACACACTACTTAATAAGGAGTATTTAATCTTCTAGAGATCATTACATGGTATTCCATACCACAACTCAAGGATGAATACTTAATATTCTAAAGCTGATATCAAGGTATTATCTACCACAAACCCTGAATACCAAGTTAAGTATATAACTTAAGTAAAGAAAACTTTATAACTCAATCTTGATATACTTGCTTGCCATAGTCATTCCTACCATGAGTATCATAGTAGTTTCTAAACATTAACTCTTACCACAAATAGAGTAGAAAAGGAAGTCAAGCCAAGACCATCCATCACATATCTTTAGTGTCATGTTAATAGATGACATTCCTATTTAACCAAATCCTAATGATAATGGATCATCATTATTGAGTGATCAATTCCTGACCTAGCACTTATTGACTCATAGCCTTTGACCTATTGTATTGACCTTTCAGAGATTTTAAGTAAATTAATCAGAAGGAGGAAATAGATATGGTAGAGTGTGCCATCATCAATGGAATGTGATCCTTATTGGAGATCAAACCATTGAATGTTTGAGGAGTTAAC
The DNA here is from genome assembly GCA_916181665.1 of Avena sativa. Classification (NCBI taxonomy): domain Eukaryota; kingdom Viridiplantae; phylum Streptophyta; class Magnoliopsida; order Poales; family Poaceae; genus Avena; species Avena sativa. Next base: position 696,742,245 of record OV702289.1, read on the forward strand.
CTACTCATGAGTTAATTAGAAGCAGTACCTAAACCCAAGAGTTAAGCTAGTAATTGAGAAGCTATGAGAAAGCTAGTAATATTAGGGTATCCAATAATAATCTTGTTAAGCCAAGTAGGTGTAAACTTAGAGTAAGCTTGCTTAACAAGATAAACCTATAGTGAGTTTAGTACAAGTCTACTACTTAGTGTTAATGGATCTTGATCAAACAATTAGAAGCTTTGCTTGATCAAAGGTTGGTGGTTATTATTCTCAAGTCACTTGAGAATAGATAACCAGATGTTGAAGTAGAGTTGTGAGAATACCAAAATAGGTAAAGCCTTAGTAAGTTCAATCATCTAGCTTGACCATGAGAAGCCAAGCTAGAGTATAATGAAGTATATAACATAAGTTGTAGGAGTAGTTGGAAGTATAATAGTTTAACCAAGGTAATACAAGAACAAACTTGTATTGTGGAGAGTAGTACCATACCTATTCTAGAAGATTGATATCCCTTGTTATCTATAGTGAGGATTGTAATCTTGTAAGCCTTAGAAGTAGATGCAAGGTAAATATGAAGGAGTTTATGGAATGAAGTTAGTACTAACTACTTTGATGGATTCAGTAAGGGTAGTTTATAAATGGAGGTTGTATATATACTAGGAGAAGAATGAAGGAGTAATGTTGAAGTGGCATGACCATGTCATCATATGTTGATCGAGATGGTGAAGTCTGATGATTGACTTATTCAGGAAGATGTGAACTTTGTGAATAAGATAAGAGAGATTCATAGAGTATATGTAAGAAAGGAATTCCTTATCTAAATATAAGCTTAGTAAAGTAATGAGGTAAGGATTCTTTAGAAACCTTTAACCCACAGTATATCAAGCTATGACAAGACTCATGTCTACCTCTTTGATCAAAGCCCTAGAATAAAATTGACAGTAGAACCATTTCCTATTCCTAGGTAACCATTGAACAATACCTCTTGGACAAATAAAGGTTCCAAAAGATAATTAGAGAACCAGACAAGTGTTCATGGGTGTAAGCCTTGTCTATATTATCTGAGACCTTAGTATTTCTCCACTAATGGTTGTTATTGATTCATAATGACCTAACCAAGATTGTTCTATGGTAATTCTAAACACTACAAATCAAGTAGAATTGGATTTGGTGAAATCACCAAATAGGAGATGGGATTCAAATCACCATATTATAAACCCAGGATTTAAACAACATCTAATATGGTTATTAAAAGAGGTTAAATATACATATATTCCATGCCTATCACTCACCAACATAAATCATTAGCCTCTTAAACTACTACTATTACATTCTTTTAGTGGTAATACAAATCATTTCTATAATATTTTCTTATAGGAAGTAAATCTCTAAAACCCTAAATTATACTTACTTTACTAAATCAAAGAACCTTTCATATAGTTATGAATATCTTTATACACAATAACAAATACAGAGGAAAGAGTTATAATTCCTTTATACAATAATATTTATAACTTACAAAACCTCTGGATATTTAAATCCTTGAGAAAATTCATATTTGAAAGGGCTTTACAAAAACAGGAAATAACATTAGAAAAAAGGGAAAAATGGCAGAGTCCAGAACCGGCCCATGGCCCAGAGAAGTTTCTCACCTAACCTAGCGCAGCGAGCAGCAACAGCAAAGTTTCGCTCGCTCTGCCTCAGCCCAATACTGGCCCAAGCCCAAATACCCCTTCGCCGTTTCTTTTCGTTTTCTTCTTCCTTCGCCAGAAAGCAGCGTCGGCGAAGCAGCTCGGTGGAGCTCCGGCGACCGCCCAATTGGCCATATCGGCGCTGCGATACGCGCCACCGCCTACTTTTCCTATACATAGCCCTGCACCATCAGAAGAACCCCGTTGTGCCCTATTTCTCCCCTTCCTCTTCTTCCTGCAGGGGAAGCTGAAAACCTAGCTCTGGTTCCCTTCCTCCCCGCAGTTCTAGAGCTTCTCTAGCCACCCTGAGCACACCACCGGACTCGCCCAATCGTCCTTGTTCTTCCTAGCTAGGCTATGAGAGCTGGGGAGATCTCTGTCGAACCAATCGACACTTCATTTCCACCGCTAGACATCACCGGTCGTTGTCGATTCCCGCAGATACAACGCTCCTCCGACCTCGCCATCACGCCCTTCAGCTTCGTGATGAGCTACCGGTGCTCGTGCACTTTCTCGATTTCTTTCTCACGCCCTGAGTTACCCTGCCGCCGTAATCCGCCGTCGGCCGCCGCAGTTCGGCATCGCCGGAGCCACTCCGGTGACCACTTTGTGGCGGCGTGCCCACAGATCGATTTGCCTCACACTCCTCTGTCCAACGGAGCCACTCTCGCTTGCTAGCACGCTCTCGATCGAGAGATCGATCAGCGACCTAGGAAGAACACCCACGGGTGATGTCAGCATGACATCGTGCTGATGTCATAAGTCCATTTTATTTATTTGTTTTATAATTTCTGAATATGATGTGGCATGTGTCCCACCAGTCAGTGGCTTGGGTAGATTAGGTTGGGTATAAAAATTCTACACCGTGTGTACTGTGTCATGTGATATCAGCGGTGATGCAATAAAGCAATTATTAGTTATTTAAATAAATCCAGAAAATGTTATAAGCTTATAAAATCCATATCTTTTGTTTTATAATTCATAAAAATGTATATAATATATCAACATGCTTAGAAAAATAAAATCTATAATTTAACTTTATTAACAAACATTATTGTGTTAACAATTTAAATAATTATTATTTAATAAAGATTTTATAAGTAATAATACTTTGAAAATTCATATTTTAATATTGATAAATGAGAAAAATATAAATAATATACCAAAATTCTTAGAAAAACAAAATCTACATTTACAAAGAAAATTCATAGATTTTTGGTATCACTTAGATAAATATTATTTTTATTATGTATTTATAAAGTGATAAAATTTATAAAAATCATAGTTTAATATTTAAAAATCAAAAAATACATATAATATACCAAAATTATCACAAAAATAAATTCTACACATTAAAAATATCCTCTCTCTTAATTGAAGTCAAATACAAGGTAAAGGTCTAATAAATCTTATTTTAACTCTTTTATTTTATTTTAATTCATTAAAAATATATAAATATTTATGATGGCTCTCTATATGGCGCCAGAAAAATGCTGGAGCGGTGTTGATGTAGAGCTCGTTGGGAACCCCAAAAGGAAGGTATGATGAGCATAGTAGCAAGTTTCCCTCAGTATGAAACCAAGGTTTAATCGAACCAGTAGGAGCAAGGAAACACCCCAAAGGTGTTACTAGCTGACCTTTGGCAGGGCGCACTACCGGTGCTAGTAGCAACATGGAGACCTGCACAACACAACCACGGAACTTTGTCCCCAACTTGCGATGAGGTTGTCAATCTCACCGTGTTTTACTGAAAACAAAGGATTAAACGTATCGAATGGAAAGAAGTAAAAGTTTACAGAAAGTAAACACAAAGAAGTAAACAGTTTGTAAATTGAATGTAAAAGACAAGGACCGGGATCCATAGTTCACTAGAGGTGGCTCTCCTTAAGATAAATAACATGCTGGGTGAACAAATTACAGCGGGGCAATTGACAAACATCGAGAAAGCAATACATGCATATACTAATCATCTTGACTCCTTTGAGACTTGATTGGACATTACAACATTATACATAGACCACCATCCAACTGCATCTATGACTAATAATCCACCTTCAGGTTATCATCCGAACCTCCTCTAGTATTAAGTTGCAAGCAACAGATTATTGCTTTACGAACTGCGTGTAAAGTAAACAATACGATTGTTCTATGAACAAAGGATTGTTGTTTTCTCCCTAGTAGCAATAGCACATCTAGTACCTTAGAGATTTCTGTCACTTTCCCAGATTACCAGAGGCATGAACCCACTATCGAGCATAAATACTAACTCTTGGAGTTGCTAGCATCTACTTGGCCAAGATAGCTACTAACAACGGAAAGCATGCAAGATCACAAATAACAAAGACATGATAGAATCAATAATTAATCTGTAATAGCATCTCAATATCCATCGGATCCCCGCAAACACAACATGCAGAATTACAAATAGATGATCTTGATCATGAACGGAGCTCACAAGATCTAAACATGGAAGAAAAAAGGAGGAGAACCAGCCATCTAGCTACTACATGGATCCGTAGTCCAAGGATGAACTACTCACGCATCACATCGGAGGCTTGCATGGTGATGAAGAAGGCCTCCAGGGTGAATTCCCTCTCTGGCAGGGTGCCGGGAAGAGCTTTAGATCCCTCTCGATCTAGGGATGGAGATGATGGCGGCTACAGACTCTTTCGTGGATTTTTGATCGGGTACTTAGGGTTTACGTCCTGAGGGCATCTTATAGTCGGAAGGGGAGGCCGAGGGGGTGCCAGGGGCCACCACACCACCCCCCGGCGTGGGCCCAGCCTGGCCGCGCGGCCAGGTGGTGTGGCCGGCCTCTGGCCCCTCTCCGTCTCGTATTTTGGCATCTGATGACTTCCGGAAAAATAGGCACTTTGGCTTTTGTCCCGTCCAATTCCGAGAATATTCATTTTCTGACTTTTCTAGAACGAAAAATAGCAGAAAACAGGCAGCTGGCACTATGGCTCTTGTTAATAGGTTAGTCCAAGAAATCATATGAAAAGTATTCCAAAGTTGGAATAAAACACAAGAAAGTGCATAAAACCAAGCATGGAACATCAAAAATTATAGATACATTTGCAATGTATCAATTTACTATTGCCTTTAGCATTATTTGTTTAAAGTTTAAAAATGTAATAACAAGTTCAATTGATGTTTTAAGTAAAGTCAAAAAAGGTCTAACCATTTTAAGTTGTATTTACTAAACTACCATTTAAAATTAAGTAAGTTTTACTCTCTAAAAATATTTTATCAATTATAAAATCATCCAAATTTGAGTACTAATTCTTTTACCAGTTTAGGAATCCACCTAATGAATTAAACTAAGTTTTTAAGTAATATTAGCAATACCCTATCTATGCTTATAAAATATAAGCATTAATAAGAAAGTAATTCTACTCACTTATAACTTTAATAAAATACCACCTCATTGAAGTAATAATACTTAAATTCTAACTTTGTGGAATGTTAAGAAGTCAACCATCTACAATATGGTGCCTTGTTCAAAACATGTAAGTCTCCACCACTTATGCTATGATTGTGTAATGTAGTAATGTTTTTCTCTTTAATAATCTTAGCTAATAAGAAAACCTTAAAGTGTTAGCCTTAAGTTTAAATACTTTTTACTTTGTAAAGCAATATTTTCCTCAAAAGTTATTCTTTTAAAAAACATTAAAAGTAATCCTTGAACACTTCTTTAAAAGCTCTAATTGATTCTTAATCTTGTTTAAGAAATATTTTAGATACTATGAACCATTTGAGTGCTTTAGTATTGCATACTATTTGTTGTATTTACATATTGTTTCACACACTCTCACAAGCCTTAATAAGAAGCACAAGTGTGAAGCTGGTATAAAAGTGCAACACATTCCAAAGAACTCATCACAAACTTCAAACCCTAGATCAGATACGATTAGTCCGAGGATTCGCGTCTATCAAACATCATTACATTACTTATGCATAATTGAATTTTGCTTTTTTAAACATTAGTCCTTACCGGACCAATGATGCTATTTACAGAATTTGGATCTTCTATTATCCCGAAGACCGTGATTGCATAATCTTGCAATTACAAAAGGCAAGTTCACAACTTGCTTATGTCCTTTGATTATTTTCTATCAAATGCTTGTAACTCGAATGTTGTCATCACTTGCATTTCAAAAGTGACAGAAAACACTAATTTCATAATAATATGTTGATGGATTATTTACCAAATGGTAATAATCTATTGATACAGTTTTAGTGGTAAAGGAACACAATATCTAGGACTTAACAACTAATGTCGCCAGTGATTCTAGCGCCGTATATTACGCGTTAACCATGGGATTTGGAATGAGACGGAGAAGTCAACTGTATCTTCTTCCTCTTGTATGTCTGCAAGATGACCTTAACGTGACGTTGTGATTCCTTGTGCGGATCCAGCATATGGGTGGGCACCCTTAGGCCCCATGATTTTAGTGTCTAGATTATCTATGAGTGTTTGCCGGAGGTATAGTCGGACCTTTATGGAGCTTGCTAGGGGCATCACCAGCTCATAGAGTCTTCGGGAACTCATCAGGGTTATAGCTTGCCCGAAAGGGGGCTTAACGAAGGTGTAGTCAGCCCCGAAGGATCGTGCAGACATATGGGGTCACGAAGGGGGCAGTGATTAGCTTGGATCTTAGACTGGGCCCCACACCAAGGAAGTGTGGACGAGAATGCAACTCGGATGTGCAACAAAGCTAAGGTCTCTCATGGGTAAAGTAACGCATCTCTGCAGAGTGTAAGAATTGTGACATGTTACTCCCTGTTCCGGGAAGGAGCTACGAACATGGTAGGAAATGAACCCCACGAAGGTTCTGGTCAACCTGTGAAGGCTGTTGGACATAGTTTTCAGAATAAAAGCAACCTTTGAAGACATGTTTATGAAAACCTGCATTGTCTACGATCTATGGTCTGTGGTTGTAGAGATAGTGCATCATACACTCCTTTTTAGTGAACTTGCTGAGTACACTCGTACTCAACCGTACCTTCTTAACCCTTGTGTAACACCCTCAAATCATCCCTATGCAACTTTTAGCGCTTCCCGCCAAACCCGCATAGAAACAATTCAAGGACGCCCACCAGGCACTTTCGTGCGGGAGGAAAACGAAGTAATATCATTACACAATAGTCCACGATGGAACCCACAGAACATATATATATATATATATATATATATATACAGCAACGACTCACTGAGTCAAGAATACAGATATACAGAACAAAGATCCAAATCACCTTGAAATCGATACAACATCCGAATATGGATAAGAAGCAAATTAAGCTAAGAGCCCTGAAGAATAACCAATGGCGTCCATAACCCTGCCCAGGCCAAGCCGGAAGGGTAACCCTACTAACGATGTTGAACTCGTACCTGCTAAACAAAAGGGGTGCCGACAAAGGGCGAAGGGAAAAAGAGGAGCATCAGTACTGAGGCCAGTACACGGCGAGGCTAGAATTCGGCGACTCTCGCCTACATAGGTATGGTGGACTGAAGCGGCAGCGAAGCATGAACTAAACAACCTACAGAGACTCGATTCAACTGTCGGCTATTAGAGAGGGATAAGAAAGACCTATTCAGAACCAACCTTATACTAACAACAATCATAGCCATCCTGGTATTTCCCCCTCGAGACCAAACGAGGAAGTCAAACCGAGGAACTCACACAGTTGGTAGTTTTATTCATTCCATTATAGTTGAAGCACTTACTAGTCAGATATAGATAGTATGAGTCATCCTGATAGCATAAGTAGTGGGCAGTTTTAGTTAACCATTCAGTTGTAGTTGCAGTACTTACTAGTCAGATACAATTAGCATGTGACATCCCAAACCCAGTAGTTGTTGGCACTTTTATTTCATTCCATTGGAGTTGCGATACTTACTAGGCAGGTATAACAAGACAACATACACTCTAGTTCCACCAGTTGTTGGTACTTTTATTATCCATTCCGTTGTAGTGAAGCTGATTACTAGTCACATATTAAGTCAAATTTATAGCACTACTTTAGTTATGCTTGTCTATGATCGAGATACTGTGCTCCAAGTCATCCATAACCGCGGACACGGCTTTCAGAAATATTTACCCTGCAGGGGTGCATAAATAGCAACACACACACGATCAACCTCAGAAAAACCAACTCAAAACCCAACGAGGCTTTCACGACAAAGCAATCACAGGATTCATAAAATATTTCAGGGGGCCACCCCACTAAGCTACCCGCAACGAAGTTGGCCGGCTCTGAGACGGACCCAGGGTTTGTGACAATGGCTGTAAACGACTGGGAACCCGAAAGTGTGACTGGGTTTGTCGATACCGCAAAAACATTCCACGTTCCAAAACAGTACAGGTGCTCCACGCACAATCATAAATAAAGCAGTAAAGCATGGCATAAGTACATGATAGTAATAAAGCCCCAAACTACTTTGTGGCCCCAAGAAATAAGAAATGAATCAAGCTCTGGCTAAGGGGATTCATGGTCCCATATGCGGATAGTGCGATAGTCAAGGAACAGGTATCAAGTACTCGGGGCCTACGGGACACAAGTGGACATGAAAAACCAAATAGCATATATTGCCCACCGGTGCCTCTTTCATTAGTTATCCCAGCAATTTAATAGTTGTATTTAAAGTCATGATCATCTCCACCATTTATCATGTGCCAACTTGCCGTCAACGGTGGAACGACAACGACGCGAAGCAACTCATGAGCAAGCAACTACGAATCGCAAGGCCGACCATCTACCAAACAACAGGAAATAGGATGTGTCCATGGCAATATAGAGGCTACAAGGAATATAAATGGTGCACGGAAACTAAAGCATCGCAATACGGGTAGCAATAGATCAATAGGAGGAAGTAAAGACTATAAATGCAAAATAGGTAGAAAGGGGAAGAATGCTCGCCTGGGAAACATAGCCGAAGATTCGTTATCCAAAGAACTTGCCGATACTCGCATCAACTCAACAGCCTAATCCGCGAAGAATCAAATCACTAAAAGAAACACCGGATGCACTATTTAATACTACGACAGAAGATCTGGCATGTTTATGATATGATGCAGACGCGGTGCAATTAGGCAGTATTAAGCGGAACCGGGGTCCCGACAATTAATTAATAGGTTCCAGTTATTTAGATACCCCGCAATTTAAATGTTGTCTTAACAAGGCAAAACATGGTATCGGTTCGCTACACAAATTTAAATGGAGTCCGGAATAAAACTAGAATAGCCTGCATATAGACTCCATATTTAATTTAGGTGAATCGACTATTTAACCCAACCCACCAGATGACATGTATGCAAGAATGATGATTCAATGATGCGACAGGTATATGTCATATTATAAAAATAGAGGCTTAGGGTCACACATCTAGGTTCGGAAGATCTTGGTTCCGAGGGTTCGGGGTTCGACAGGGTTCGACGGGGATCAGTTTCGGTCGTCGGATCCGGGAAGGAGAACTTGGTGTTCCATCTTGACTGGTTCCCGTGAGGAGAGCTTGGCGTGCCGGGGTTCAGTCTTGGCGGGATCAGTCTTCGGACTCTGGGAACGAGGCTCTGGGATCCATAATGGAGAACTTGTCATTCGTGAAGGAGAACTTGGGCATGGGCATCACCATCTTCGGGTTCCATGTAGGAGTGCTCGGTGATCCGTGAGGAAGTCCTTGGAGTCCGAGAGATATATCTTGGCGCCTGGGTGCCGATTTCGTCATCGATGGAGAACTTGTATCCGCACCGCGATTTCTCGGGTTCGGTCAGTTGCGAACTTGATTTAACACGAGGGCGGTCTCCGAGCAGTGGCACGATGGTCTTGAGAGGAACTTGGGGAGTACGCGGTCTTCGATTGCACTAGAGAAACATACACCATGTTCATCAAGAAACAACAACACAGACACACGCCAGGGCACAACACATGTGTTCGAAGATGACAGCCTCGGTGCTGCAGAGGGTCCCGTGGGCGACGGCGGACGACGCCGGGTGGCTCCGCAGTGAGGCAGCGAGGACGGCCAAGGTGGGGACGACGGCGGTTCGACGGCGAGCTTGGGGTCGGGGTGGCGCGGCTCGGGTTGAGGAGAGGGCCACGAAGGCACCAGGGTGATGCGGGCCGGGGAGGGTGACGAGCTTGTTGCGGGAAGAGGAGGCGAGGTGATGTCCAACGGCGAGCGGAGGGCGCCCGCGGTGGCGGAGATGCGGGAGGAGGCCGTGGGGTGAAGGAAGGGGAGGGCCGAGGCGGCGGTCGATCCGTGGCATCGAGCGGAGTCGCAGGCGCCGGAGACGCTGGCGGCGGCGGTGGTTCGAGAGGAAGCCGCGGCACGCCATGGCCGAGGCGATGAGGGCCCGAGACGAGGAGGCGGGCAGAGGAGGGCCGGGACTCGCGGCGGCTCGCGGGGAGACGGTCTCGCGCCGGAGCCGGGACGGCTACTGGCCGGAGACAGGAAGGAAGAGGGCGCTCAGGGGCGGCGAAGCTGGAACCGGAGTCGCGGTTGGGGAAGACTGTAGAAGCGGCGACGTCGGTGCTGTGCTGCTCGGGGAGAGGAGCGCTGAGGCGGGCGGCGCTGGGTTCGTACTCGGGATCGTGAGAGGAGGGGTAGGTGGGGAATTGGGGGCGGCCTCGCAGGGGTGGGGCCAGGGCATCGTGACAGGGCGGTTTGCGTCTGTGTTGCGCGGGTTGGGACGAGCGGGCAGCCAGGGTGTGGCGTGGTCGGTCGCGCTGGGCGTGTGTGGTGGGCGATGTGGGGACGGGAGGGGCCTCGTTGGTCGGGGTGGGTGGGTAGAGGAACGTGAGGGAGGCACGGGGTGGGGCCAGGCGACGTGGGTCGGGTGTGTGTGCGACGCGGACGCTCGCGCGGGGCGGTAGGTAGATTGCTGCACTGCTGGGTTGCGTGCACGCGTGCTACAGGCTGCGTCGGTGCGTGCGGCGGTGGTGGAGGGATGTGGGGTAGGTGGCTGAGGCGATTAAGGCTAGGGTTTGCTGGGGTTGTAGGTCGGCTGCTGGCTGGGCCTTTTGGGCTTGGCTGGTGGCGGCCTCTCCCAAGAAAATAGTTTTATTTATATTTTTGATTTGTTTTATTTAAAAGACCGTTTGTAAATTATTTTAGGCAAAACAAAAATATTCGGAAGAGACCGGGTTTTGATTTGGAAATAACGACAGGGTGTTTAGAAAACAAAATCAGATTTTTCGAAAATAGTTTTAGACAAAATCATGCATGATGATAACGATACTCAAATGCAATGTGGCATGATGACATAAGTATGCGGTCATGATGATGCAATGCACAAAAACACAACGATTTTGTAGTAGTGGTTTTTGCGGGGCGCCACACCTTGCTAGGTTCTAAGCCGTTGAATACGACGTCAACATCAATTTCTACTCAAGAAACAATCATCGACCGCTCAAGTTCTTCAATAAAATCTATGAAGTCAACATATACATCAGCTGGAGTAAAGACAAAGTCTCTGTTTAGATAGGAGTAGATACTCTAGTCATAAAATCTACTTCTATAGAGCATTGCATTAGTAGCAATTGCAAGACAAATAGTTTAGGTGTTAGTCTTATTAGCCAGATAGTTCTGAATTATTATTTCTGGTTTTTCCTTGTAAGAAGTTCTTTTTTCTCTCTTTAACCTAGAGTGTTCTCTGAATCTTATGTAAAGAATCGAGTTGTAATTTATAGTCATGTCTTGGACCTGCTGTGTTTCTGTTGTACCACTCTGAGGGATGTAATACTAATGAACGGTGTTTCATTGATATTATGTCAACGACTATAGTGTACTACATCATACAATGGTATGCTGGGTCACCGCACCATTGCTACGTTATGTTGAAAATCTCCTAGCATTACTTAACTATTGATTGGATTAAGAATTAATAAGGTCAGTACAACTGTGATATTAAGATTTGCAGTTTGGATCGATCAAAATAAATTCATTAGCAAGTTAACATCTATATCATCAAGGCATGCATTTGCTGACCTGATCCGGAGTTGCTTCAGATACTCAATTAGCGATACAACAACAACTAACAATAGCAGTAGCTAACAGACGACACACCTAAACCACAGTTCAGAATCATCGCGAGCTTCATGGCTCAGTTGGCTGTAATCTAGTCACCGAACATGCCCAAAAAATTAGGACCAAGCCATGCGAGAAAATTATAAAAAACCACCATATTACAGGCTAGGGTTTCAAAACACCACCACTCCACGCTAGGGTTTCAAAAAACCACCAGTCTAAAGTAACAGCGTGACAAAAAGCACTGACTGTGGTGCTTAGGACGGTTAACGATGATTCTGACATCTGGGGCCCCATTGTTAGGATGACCTGGCAAGACGGTAACGACCAAGGTGATAGATGTTAGATTGTTCTAAATCATGGACTTTTTTGCATTTTTGGGGGATCCACATGTCAGCCACCCTCTCATATCTAGGCCCACATGTCTGGCTCCCTCTCACGGTGATTTTGTGACAGTAGTAGAACAGAGGGGATGGATTGGCTGGAGGTTGGCGGAGCTCCACCGGAGCTGGGGAAGACGGGATATCCTTGGTGGCGGAGCTCCACCGTGGGCGCGCTGGTGGCGGCCACCTCGGCTACGGCCATTCCCAACCGTGGGTGCGCCCGTGCCCACCGCCTCGTCCTCCGTCGTTCCCCGTCGTGGGCGCGTTGGTGGCGGCTGCCTCGGCCTCCGTCATTCCCTGCCATGGGCGCGTTGGTGGTGGCCGCCTCGGCCACGACCGTTCCCAGAGAGAAGTGACAAAGGTCCCGTGGCCGAAGCTCGCTTGCGCCGCCACGTGCCGGAGCTCGCTCGCGCCACCACGCGCCGGAGCACGCCCGCCTCCCGTGGTGTTCTCACGCTCGTGGGGGGAGGGAGGGGCGGCGCTGCAGTCGGCCGCCGGCGGTGAACGGCACGGTCGTGCTCCCCCAAGATTTTTTTTATGAGATAAATAAAGAATAGAAAAAATCTTATATAAGTGGTTTCTCTAAAATTTACAAAAAAGCCCAGAAGTAGAACCAATCTATTGTGCATCTCCCGTGACTGTGTTCATCGTGCCACGTCATGCTGACAGGTGGGACCCACCGATCAGTTTTGTCATTAGACCAGGATCAAACCGGTATCAGTGCTATTTGTCACTAACTCACTCTGAAGTGGTGGTTTTTTGAAACCCTAGCGTAAAATTGTAGTGTTTTGAAACCCTAGCATGTAATGTGGTGATTTTTTGTAATTTTCTCGAGCCACGCAGATGATCTGAAACATGTTAGCACACAACTGACATCTCCACGCTCATGCGCATCTGCAATCTCCGCTAGATCCATAACAGAGTAGATCAACAATAGCGAGTGCTCCAATTTTGAAGTCCATGACCATGACCGGGATGTCAGCCTCCAAAATCTCGAGGGCCCTCAATTAAGGCACGCGAGGCCCCTTCACAACTTGGAACGGCACGGTGCTAACAGGAGCTCGCGGACCGGTAAGCATCGCGGGGGTGGAATGCTAGCTGCACTTGGGCAGGTTCAGGGCGACTCTCGCGCGGAGCTCCCTAGCGCTGAACTCTCTCTGTAAGATGAAGCAGAAGGGCCACGCACGTATGCACCGGCCATGGTGACCACCAATGACTCAACCGCCGCCGCAACCGCCACCGGCGAGGTCCTGCGCCTGCTCCGTGCTGGGTGTATTCCTAGACCAGCGAGCAGCAAATTCTTTCTTCTCCCTCCTTGTCGGCAGTAGCTTCTCCTCCTCGGGGCGCCGGGCGGCTCGATCGATCTCTGACGGAGGTAGTTGGATGGCGCGAACGGACGCCGGGATCGATCTCGGACAGCGGGAATCTGGTGGCAAGGTCGACTTTATCGTCGGAGATGGCCGGTCAGTGGCGGCAGCGCACGATGGCGAAGCAGTCTCAGGAACCCTTGCCGATGCGCCGCCAAAGCTCGTCTCCGCCCGCCTCTACACGCGCGACGCCCGCCTCTGCACAGGTTTTTTTTTCCTTCCAAAGCGTTATTTCTACTTACAGGTGGCGTGGTGAATAATTTTGTGTTTCACTGAGGCAAAATCGTCCAAAAAAAGAAGAACCCGTAAGAAACACTTCATACTTTATTATTAGTACTAGCAGAAAGACCCGTACATTGCAACGGGAATTAAAACCTAGTTATCTATTCAAACATACTAGAGTCCGACTCCAACTTCTCATTGTACTATCAAGAATGAGTTCACCGTCACCAAAAACTATTTATGTATATTTTTCGCTTCTGAGTTCCTTCTCCCTCAATGCAGCCGCTAGTGTCCCTGACGCCAAAAAGAATAGACAAACTTGAAAAGTGAAAGGCTTAAATAGACAATTTAAATTTGAATTCAATTTTAATGTACATTTGCATATACAAATGCCAAAAGGAAGAAAAATTTCTCCTGTGAAAATACACAAAATGTTCAAAAAATACTCATATACAAAAATTAAAATACACAACACACACGTTCCGTATAGCTTCCGCCCCATTCACATTAGCTAGCTCTTCTCCATCTCAGTGCCTAATAGTAAACTCGGCCTGGCCATGGAAATGCATTCATATTATGAGATGTCGAAATTCTAGGATCTAGTCCGTTTGGATGGGGATCAGTAACAAAGATCATACGCATGTGTCAGTATTAGTATTTGACTAAATATAATACTCCCTCCGATCCGAATTAGTTGACTTAAATTTATCAAGATACAGATGTATCTAATAGTAAATCATGTCAAAATACCATCGAATCTAGCAAATGTAAGTCAATTAATTTGGGTTGGAGAAAACCGAGGCTAAATTCCTGTTAGCTTCGCTTGTTTCAAACTGTAGTACCTAGTAGAATGTTTTCTGATTCAGATTAACATTGGCTATCAGTGCGTTGACCGGTCAGGTAGTGGAGCAACGTGTGCGGGCATGTGATCAAAAAGAAATTCGACCCTTGGTACCCACCCACCACAACTTCGAGAGCCTTCCATCCTAGATGCCGCCGCCTGAGATGTCAATTCATCGTCCTGCCATAGATCCTCGTGTCTTACCTTTCTACTCACCAGCACGAGCCTCGCGCCTTTCCTACTCTCAACGGTAGCACCACGCCTTCCTCCCCCGTCACAATGGCGCCCCCGCTCACTGCTGGAGCGAGTCCAGACGCCTCCTAAATATTCGCCATGTCGGTGCTCTCCAAGGCCAGCCGCAGCGCCGACGCTGCGGATCTTTGCCTCCCGGCTCCCCTTTCCGGGCTTAACCGCCATGGTCATACTGCCATCACCGCCGCACCTGAGGGGAATCATGTATCAGGCTATGCAGGCTATGATGACCATCTTCGTCTGGACCGGGCAGCCCCTTCCGCTCAGAGCCTTCCTCCTTCCCATAGGAGACTGCAGCAATATGGGAAGGACCCGGACCCCGGCGCCATTGTGTGAGATGAGACAGGACAGAGCTACAAGCTCGAGTGACGCGCGGCCGCCTGTTGTCGCCGATGTCCAGCTCCTCTGGGTCCACCGTGGCACCGTCCTCTACAGCCGGCCAAAAGCTTCACTCTGGTCGCGCACGCCGGCAAGGGCGAGAGCGTCGCACCGCCCCGGCTCTTGCAGGGCGCGGACGACCGCAGCCTTCTCCTCTTTCTCCCCTCATCTCCAGCTCTTCCTGATTCCTTGTTCGCCCCCGCATCCTGTCTCTCCTCATCGTCCTCCATATCGGAGCGGCCAGGTCCCAATACGGTGGAAGCCCATTGCCCTCATAATTGCCGCCGCTGCAGTCGGGCGAAGCAGTGCATAGGGCGATGCGCCTAGGAACCGCGCACAAATCCTAGTCAGGCGGCGCGAATTGGAGGGGATCCGGCAGCGGGGGCTGGCTGCTGGCTGTAGGCCTTGCCGGCGACATCGAGCTGCGGACGCACTTCTTCATCAGTTTGGAGGGAGAAAAGAGGTGTCAGAGAGAACTTCCGGCGTCTGAATCGTCGAATTTGGAGCTTCAGCCACGGTGCACTCTGGCAAGATTGATTTTGTGGCGTATGGCCTCGGAATTCAGCAATTTGCGTCGAAACGGAATGGGGCAAGGAATCGTGCCAATCGATAGATTTTGCATGGATTTTTGACGTTCCAGAAGGAACTCGTGTTCGTCTGGGTACGTGTGGAAGGGGAGAGGAAGATAGGTGGGCCAGCAATGTCAGAGAAAAAAAAAGGAAGGGGAACGGGAGGGAGAGGGCCTGGTCGGTGGATTGGTTGGGCCGGTACACACGGTCAATGAACGTGTGCGTTCAGTTTCGGTGTCTTTTCGGGTAAAACAACTATACGAGGGTAAAAACACCCCAAAAAGTATTGGATCAGAAAAAACAATTTGTCCTTTATTATTAGGTATATATATATTGGTGCCCAGGCACCAAAGTGCCCCTCTTATTTTACATATATATATATATATATATATATATATATATATATATATATATATATATATATATATATATATATATATATATATATATATATATCGACGCGGATTTGCTGCCCGTGGTGGCCGCGGTGCACCCTCCTGCTACCGTTGGATTGTGGTGCATGTGCTCCCTATTGTTATTTAAGGAGTTAGCTGTCCCGTTTAGTTTGTGCCGTCACAGTTAGATTAGCATCTATTAGTACCATGCATGCAGCGCTCTGTTGTTGCCTTGGGAAATGGACCCGTCATCCATAAGCATATGTCACTTGAGAACGAATTTGAGTAATACTCATGGGTCATGGTGCCTTTACTACCCGTCTCCATGAAAGAACTATCAAAATGTATGCAATGTACGAACACCTATGGTCCATGGACACCTATATGGTCCATTTTTTCTTTTTTTTTCGGCTTAAAAGTTTTTTATTGGTCGGACGTAAGCAAATGTGTTTGGAATATTATTATGGATACATTTCCTCAGTTGTATAAATAGAGAATAGAATTAAAAAATATAGGAAGTAAGCTCCGACGTCTGTTCTAGAGATGTATATAAAAGCTAACTTTAGGTTACATTTCCTCAGTTGTATAAATAGAGAATATAATTAAAAATATAGGAAAAAATGTGAAAAAATGGATAGATTCACAAACATACCTCACCACCGGGGCTTCCCTAATTTCCTCAGCAAAACCACAAAATGTGTCAATTCGTGAGAATGAAAAAAGCTTTGTCTATGAATCCAAATCGAAATGGAGAGCTAGTCTACAACTGCTAATACTTCAATCCATGCTCGTTCTTGGTGGCCTCAAAGATATATGGACATGCATCCATTATTGTAATGAGAGTTTCCATAAAAAACGATGTTCAGACCGAATTTCAAAGCTTGTACCGCGAAACACACATGTACCTTATACTGAGTGCATGGCCATCATTAGACCGTGAAACATGGATGTTTGCTCACAGGCGTCCACTATTTCATGTGTGTGTTTCTAGGGAATTCTTCTAGCGTGTCCATACAATGCACCGTGAAAAACATGCATGTTTGCCACCATGGGCGCCCTCATTTCATGAGTGTGTTTTTAGGGCATTCTTCTTTCACCGTATAATCCATGACCGTGAAACATGGATGTGTGCTCACCGGCGCCCTCATTTCATGTGTGTGTTTTTAGGGCATTCTTCTAAACAGGTCCATTCAATGCCGCATGCTGGATTAGACCGTGAAACATGGATGTGTGCTCGCCGGTGTCCTTATTTCATGTGTGTGTTTTAGGGAATTCTTCTAAACAGGTCCATGCAATGCCGCATGCTGGATTAGACCGTGAAACATGGATGTGTGCTCAGCGGTGTCCTTATTTCATGTGTGTGTTTTAGGGCATTCTGGGTGTCCATCCAATGCCGTCGTTGGCTCTCGCATGAAGAACATCCGAACGGTTGAAGGGAGCCACCGTTAGATAACTCAACTCCGTTTGTTTCGTTAATCTAATCCAACGGCATCTACCCTATGCACCGTGTCCACCATGGGCAGCCCACTATTTTCCATATATATATATATAGGAAAAATACTTCTTACACCCGGGTGTAACTACACCCATGTCTCATATACTGCCTTACAGAAGTATTTGTAATACTTTATCTGTTTGAGTATGTTCATATACTATATCTAAGATACTTCCAACCAAGTTAGGTAAAAATTGCAAATGCACCCATAGTTTTCAGTATATATGTAAAATACCGTCATATTTGTATATATATGTGAATAAAAATTACATACTACCAAGAAAATAGTATATATGCTACTCAAATATTCTTATATACTTCATACTATCCATATATAGTCTCATGTATGATAGATACTGCCTAAATTACGTGAAACACACATGGGTGTAACTACACCCGGGTGTAGTATGAATATGTCCTATATATATCGACACGGATTTGCTGTCCATGGTGGCTATGGTGCATAGGCTGCTCACCGTCCGATTGTGGTGTACATGCTCCCTTTTAGATGGATGATGGTCACGGCCGTGTGGACTAGTTAACGGAGTTGAATGGCCGTACATCGTAAGCGATCTTCATCTTTTCTATTCCTACTAGTGCATGTAAGAACGGTGGTCTGCGGGTAAACATGACCATCATACGAAAATGATATTCTCATACGGCCACGGTGCATGCAATAATGGTGTTCCGAGCCCGCCGTTCACTGTGGGCAATATGCACTTGTTTGTATTTCTTGACGTGAACTCACGGGCCACGGTGCATGCGATACCGGCGACCGCGAGTAAACATGGACAAATGATGCAATACATATTCTCACACGGGCACGGATACAATGTACTGACCACGCGAGTTTAATATCTTGGCGCGCGCACCCAAGTGCATTCCCGATCCTGCTTAGCTAGTACCCCGTTCTCAACCACTAGAGCCTAGAACCACTGTGGCCCACTGCAAGTTTTTATTTGTCGCTGAAGCCAAGATTAAACATGTCCACTTATCAAGACACATGTGTTGTCATAAAGCCGAGCACGGATGGGGGCGCTTATGTGGCCTCAACCTGGCAATGTGTGTCACAATGCTCTCGAAGCCGATGCTCTATTAGCTGACACCTTCCCCGATCGCAGCGTGTTTATGCTGGAATCATAAACAGTTGACGTGAGTATGGCAAGTTCAAGCGCCAAACCGGACAAGAGTAGGTGTTTGGTATGAACCGTACACGACAACAAATAGTTTAACTAGGCGCGACAACAACATAGGGAAAGGATACGATCGTCTTGAGCAACTACCGCTCGATAGAATGCATGTACATGATTATTGCAAGGGAAGTAATTGATTCTCTTCTTCAGGTACGTGTAAGGAAAAGTTGGAAACCGAGCCGTGGCCGTGCGGAACCAACAAACACTACACAAAACGAGTTTGCTCATGACCAATGGCTGCTCTAAATATGGGGACTCTCACCCATACATCATACATGTGTTTTACGGCCGTCGTGCTCTCTGACAGAACGGTGTTAGAGCAACCTGTCCATAGCTGTCGTTTATTCTTCGATGGCGTGTGCTCTCTTAATCTGATCTGACGGTAAAAACCTTATGCGCCATTGCAAAAATAAAAAAAATAAAAAATTATAACAGCAAGCATCACAAAAAACTTTTCGTGTACTAAAAAAAGTCAGTTTGGCGATATCCTGTGGAAGAAAAAAGAAGGAACTAAGTAGCTTAGAATGGTAGATCATTGGACATGAAGAAGACGTGAAAAATGATTATAGAAGGAACACACCTCACCATCGTGGCTTTCCTACTATCCTCAACGAAACCTCAGTATCAGACACTTCCTAGGAATGAAGAACGTTGTGTCTATGGCTCCATAATAGAAATGGCGAGCTCGTCTGGAGCTACTCACTGAAACACTAATGCATGTGCGTACTTGGTGTCCTCAAAGAAATATGATTGCAGCCGATATTCACATGCGTCTATGCACAAAAAACAAGAATTTAATCCGTTGTCGTGAGCACTCATCATATACATGGGTAAAACAAAGTTGCTAATGGTATGGACCGTAGAATCATGCATGTATGTTGCAGCTTTAAATGTATCACTGCATGCAGCCGCGTCCGTGTGTGTTCGTCACCAAACTGCATTCCCATGTTGGACATATGTGTTTTGTGGCTCATTAAATCCCTGCCACCGTGGTGCATGTATGTGAATTTTGTCGCCGCCGCCGTGCTAAACACTCGTGTTGCATGTATGTCTACGGCTGGTCATGATATGCATCCCATGCTCTCTCTCTAACACAGTCGTCCGTGCTAAACAATCATGTTGCATGCATGTCTACCGCTGGTGGTAAAATGCACCGTGTGCTCTCGCCTAACACCGTATGCTCCCCTTATCAGATCGAACGGTGGTCAGGGTATGCACCGTGGCCACCATAGGCAGCCCACTATTTCCCATATACATATATAGTATAAACTATGGGTGTATTTGCAATTTTTTTACCTAACTTGTTTGGAAGTATCTTAGATATAGTATATGAACATACTCAAACAGATAAAGTATTACAAATACTTCCGTAAGGTAGTATATAAGACGTGGGTGTAGTTACACCCGGGAGTAAGAAGTATTTTTCCTATATATATATATATATATATATATATATGTATGGGAAATAGCCAGCTAAACACGGGCATAGCTGCGCATAGGGTATCCACCGTTGATTCTCTCCACTTTTGATATAGGGAGCACATGTTACCATACCCAAAAGACTTGAACCCCATATGACATGTCTAACGCCGTTACTACCCTAAGCTAAATTAGCCAGCTACGTGCACAAAACCCTAAGCCAAATAAGCCTTATATTCATTCTTTCATCAAGCACCTTCAGAATAATTGCATGCACACAGACCCTAGCCGTTATTCCTTTTAGTCAAAGTAGCAACAACCAAAAACGAGGCTACTAGCTACATGCACAAAACCCTAAGCCAAATAAGCCTTATATTCATTCTTTCAACAAATTAGCACATTCGGAATAATTGCATGCACACATACCCTAGCCGTTATTCCTTTTAGTTAAAGTAGCAACAACCAAAAACGAGGCTAATAGGTGCATGCATAAAACCCTAAGCCAAATAAGCCTTATTCATTCTTTTATCAAATTAGCACCTACGGAAAAGTTGCATGCACACAAACCCTAACTTGTAGGCTTAGGCATAGAGGGCATTGGGAATTACAATGTGAGCATGTCCTTGCTCTTGAGTGTACCCATAGTTTCAGACTTCCAATCACTTGTAGGTTTAGGCATTGAGGGCATTGGGAATTAGAATGTGAGCTTGTCCGTGTTTGTCGTGGCTTGTACAAGTTGGATGCATGCTTTGCCATCTTGATCTACGGGGTGAACTCCCACTCATACAACAACGTAGTCGATACATAGACAATTATTCTAACCAAAGTTTATTTTGCTTAGAAGCAGCGGTCAATGTAGTTCAATCAAGAAAGAGAGTGTTTTAGTCGATAACTAAGAGACATCGAGAAAGAATGTAAGGGGGAAACAAATCTGTAGACAAGGAGTCGAAGGCCCGTAAGACTGGCAAGACATAGTTAATGTATGCATCTCGCCCTGAATTTTCTCTTGTAGGTCGAGCTGGCTAAGGGCACGAGTCATTGTGCATCAGGTGTTGTCGCTTTTTTCCTAGTAGTATAACACAATGTGCCGAGTATTGTTTTGTTTTGTTTTATAGAGTTCGTTGTTTTTCATGGAAAATATTTATTTTGATACGGCATGTAAATAAATTTATGAGCCAAACAATACTCTAAAATTTTAGGGTTAGCCAAATAAGATTGTACACTTTACAGCCGGATACTTAGTGTTTCCATACTAGCACAACAACTTTGCCATGAAGCATTTGCATGCAAACCTATTATAAGTCTTATTCCCATTACATTCCCCTTTTAGCTTCTAAAATTTTCTAGGTCAAACAACACTCTAAAAGTTTTAGGGTTTGTCCAAAACCCTAGCATTCCATGCATGCATAGTCAAATAGCCACCGTTAGTCACGCCGTTTATGCAAAGAAATACCCAGCCACAAGCATCTATAAGAGCACATGCATATGATCTCTATATCCAACGGTCCTAAGCCTATGCACAGCTATACCTGTGTGTAGCAAATCCGCATCGATATATATATATATATATATAAATTTTACTATTTTTTATCTGTTTACTTATTTTTGAAAATGTGCAACCACCTTAAGACAAAAATGTAAAATAGAGTTTTATATGTATTTTTCTATTCTTTTGTTGTTTCACAATTCTGGAAATGTGCCACTACTTCGTCAAGAAATGTCCGCGGAGTACTTGTATAGAAATTTGCATCCACCTCATCTTGTTGTCGCCCCTTATTGCCATCTCTATTTTTGGCTGTTACACTCGCGTGCACGCTCGTCAGATGAGCTGAGATGACCGTCCTGTGGGCCAACTTCTATTTCCGGGATGCTCCTTTTCATGTCCAATGTCTCGACGAATCAAAAGCTACAGATTGACAGGAACGAACTAGTACTAGATAATTAGGATTCATGCGCACTAGTACTACTCACCAAGACACCGATTAGTACCAAGCCAAATTATCGCAAAAGTGGAAACCAAGTTTCTATATGTATTTCCTCCAAAATTTCTACTAGTTATTTATAGGTTGCACTTTTCACAACATAAGTGCAACTATCACATAGAGAAAATTGCAGTCATAATTTTATATGCATTTTTCTATATTTTTGTCTGTTTATTCATTTTTGGAAGTGTGCAACTACCCTTCCGGACAAAAATGCAAAAGAGAGTTCTATATGTATTTTTCCCTTCTTTTGTTGTTGCACAATTCTGGAAATGGGCCACTACTTCGTCAAGAAAAATCGCCGGTGTACATTTTTAGAAATTTGCATCCGCCTTATCTTATCGCCATCTCAATTTTGGGCTGTTACACCCGTGTGCAGGTTGTCAGATTAGCTGAGATGGGATGACCGTCCGGTACGTGGGCCAACTTCTATTCCCGGGATGGAGAAGAATGTGTTCATCATACGAAAACTCCTTTTTATGTCCAAAAGTCTGGACGAATCATACAAATTGACACGAACGAACTAATTAAACATGGCTGGATAATTCGGATTCATGCCCAGTACTACTCACCGAGACACCGATTAGTACTAGTAATCCAAACGAATGAATGGAGTCTACTTTAAGATGCACTGTAATAATGTTGTAATCAAAAAGTTTAAGATCTAGTAATGGGCGGACAAGCAGGATCGTAGGCAAGGGATCCAGTGATGGACTACTGCTGCACTGGGCAGAATGTGATGAGGTACTGCGCTCCAGCGCCGCAGGTGAAGGTGCTGGTGGCGTCGTCGTAGGCGTAGCTGTAGGCCGCGGGGCACGCCGCCTTGAAGACCCTGGAGTACTTGGTCGGCCCGCAGCTGTCCGGCCCGCCGTGCGCGCCCGTGCAGCAGTACTCGGGCGTCCCGAAGGCCTCGCAGGCGCTCCGGCACGCCACCGTCTTCCCCTCCAGGTCCCCTTCCTTCCCGGTCACCTGCAGCTCCGCGGGGCAGAGCGCGTTGACGTCGCCGACGCACCCGGCGTAGCCGCACGTGGAGGCGTTCACCTGGGCGCCCGTCGCCGCGACGCCGATGCCGACGTTGTACCCGTCCACCAGGCTCACGTCGTAGAAGTCCTTCCCGTCGGCGCCTCCCAGTGTGAACTCAGCGAGCGTCACGGGGGGCGCGCCGCCGAGGGTGCAGCGCACGCCGCCGCCGCAGTCGCCCGTGGCGCAGGCGAGGGTCGACGCGCCGGAGGCCACGCAGCCCGTGCGCGCCCAGAAGCGGCCGGACCAGCCCGTGGGGGCCGGGAAGGATACGGTGGCGCCGGCCGAGAGCTGGAAGCCGCCGCCGCCGATGGCGACGCCGCTGTTGCCGGACAGTGTGGCCGGCCAGATCGTGTAGGTGCAGTTGTTGCGCAGCGTGAAAACCGTGGTGCCAGCTGCCTCGGCACCGAACTGTGCGCGCGACCAGAGGACTCCTGCTGCACATAAGAACACGTTACACACACGCCATTGCTGAATCAACAACCTAAAGTTCTAACTGACAAGACGCAGACGTACCGACGAGGAGGAGCAGGAAGGCCGGGATTCTTGCAGCTTCCATGGGAGGCAGTGATCTGCAGAAGAGACTGGCAGGTGGATGATCTCTTGGGAGGAGGTGTGCTGCAGCTAGAAGAGGAACGCGCAAGTGCTATAGTGGAGTAATTGGCAAAATATTTTTCTGATCTGTGACTTATATAGGCGTGGACGACGTGAGAGAGCGATTAGGTGGGAACTCGATGGGGAGGATATATCGGAGTTCGTTGAGAAACTGGAGGAAGGCACGACCAACGCCCAATGTCGTGTCCAATCCGTGCCACTGCGCGAAAATTTGGGTGTAGTGGCTTGGATCAATCGGCGCGTCGTTATTTCAGGTGTCGTGATGGTAGTGGCGCTTTAGTTCAGGCAAGAAATCCGCAACAGATCACAGGACGTGCTCGCAGAGGCGGTAATCAAGAGTTACATGTTAAGGTCGTGTTTGGCCTCCGGTGCAATATAATCCTGTTTCGATGAACCGTCCTTCACATAATGTACGGTTTGGTTAATTTTATTATACTATGTATGTATGGGCATATATTACTTGTATTAATAACTATAGCTTTGTATGGTACGCATACAAGCAAAAGAAAATAAGGAGAAAACGGTTGAACAGCTGCAAACAGTCATCGCCGTATAATGGCCTTATCTTAGTCTTATCTTAGCAATGTCACGTAGGAAGATTGTTGAGTTGGAGGAGAGAGAACCAGAAAAAGACCTTTGTCTTCTCTTAGCCAAGAGATCATCTCTTAGCACCATATGTCTCACCACATATTTAGGAATACCTGTCGTTGCAAATAAGACGAAAAAATGACTCATTGTATGTCATATTTTGTCATTACATCAAATTATGTGGCATGTATAGATAAGACTGTCTTATCAACCATTGTACATGTCCCAAATCCTTCGCCGTCGCCGGAGAAGAAGAAGATCACAAGCAGCTGGTCCACACTTTAGCACAGAAGAAACCCCTAGCCATGAGGCGTAGTGAGCCGCAATAACCATCAGCCCCGTAAGACTGGATCTAGCCTGCTGCTAAAGAACATCAGCCGGAGGAGCTCTCCGAGCATCTTCAACGCTGGATCTGGGGCCAACACCACCCCGCTTATCAAGCGGTCGGATCCTCCACCAACCACCACAAACCAATAGCAATCCGCACCGCCACACTCCATAGCCGCCAGGACCAGATCGGCCACGAGATCAACACCACACAAAGTCGCTGCACACGCTCGGCGAAGACCATATCCCACAGGCTTCTCGACGCCGTAAACATCGCCGAGATAGGGTTGAAACCGGGGTACCATTATTCGATGTAGCGCATCCACCGCCATCTGAGTTGTGCCACCACGACACCACAAAAACACTAAACTTTAAGGACCTTGATGAACGCCGAGCGTAGGTCCTAGGTCCCCACCTCCTCCCGCCCGTGTGAGCGAAAGCGGAGGAGGCGAGGACCCTTCGACCTCTAGCGGGAGAGGAGGCAATGGGTAGGTTTTTTTTGGAAGAGGAGGCTTGTTGTTTAGGCATGAACAATGTTGCTAATAGGAACAGAAAATTAGAGGCTCCATTTTACATACATGTTGCAACCCGTGGGCCGGTCTACCTAGTTATCGATATTATTCTATAGCTTACGCATGGTGAAAGACCAATGCGCTGAGCACTTGCTCACGCGCTCAGGTACGATAAATAGTCCAAAAATAGAAACATCCAACCGACAACTAGGTAGACCGGCACACAGGTTCTCACCACTGCTTCCTCGCTCCTTTTCCCGCATTCTCTCTCTCTCCTCGTTTCTGACACTAGATAGGCCGCCACTCTAGGAAAAATAAGAGGCAGCTAGGGTTTGCCTCTTCCACCGCTAGGAACAGGCCACTGCCAGTCTGATCCACTGTCTTCGACATGAGAAAGGTGCTTGGCCTCCCCTAGTTAAGAACTTCTGAATTCATCGTGACGTCAACATGTGTGCAACCGTTTTTCGTGTATTTGCACCGCCGCCGACGGCGGCGGCATCTGTATCCCCTCCTGTGATGGTACGAGCTAGAGTGGCCTCCTATCTTGCCATGTCTATCCTACCCATCACCAATCCTTCCTGACAAACTAATAGTTGTCGTCACTGCATCCCCAATCCCCATCACACGGGAAAGGGCTCCGCATCTCCTCAGGCGATGGAAACACTCATGCAACTCCGACCTCGCCTCTAGCAAGAGGCTGATGCCATCTTCCTCATGTACGGTGAGGCCTTATCCTCCATTTTTTTCATCAACGCCTATATTTTGTTGAGTTCTAAAATGGATCGATGTCGGTTGATGGTTGATCTACGATGTAGGCTGATGCCATCTTCCTCATGCCTGGCGTATTTTCTGTTGATGGTTGATCTACGATTGTGATAACATGCAGAGATTGAGTACATCTACCTTCACCCAAAAAGTAGTCTATCTATTGTCTATTTGTTTTGTATAGGTAGCAATAGGGTACGGTTCTTAATTGCTTGTGATTTATTTAGTTGTATTGATGCAAGCCAATTCTCATTTTTCATATGGTTTGAGCAGCACTCACTAGATAGATTTTGATCATGGACAAGTGCTAAATCCATAGTTTGGCCATGCAAACTATCATAGTAGTTGTGCTCACCACCTATTTGTTGAAATGCTATACTCTTCTGGCATATCCTGCATCTTTCATTGTGATCACGGATTCTCGTCGTGTGAGATCTCATCTCTAGTGTACCCACCACCTATCATCTCTAGTGTACCCACCACCTATTTGTTGAAATGCTATACTCTTCTGGCATATCCTGCATCTTTCATTGTGACCACGGATTCTCGTCGTGTGAGATCTCATCTCTTCCTCTTACCAATTTTTGTGCTAATCTCTACAAGATTTTTTTGTGCATATATCCAATGTTGCATGACTTAAACCATTTTTCCTCTTTTACTATCTGCCATGTCCAAGAGAAGTGACAATTGGACGCCATGCCAACATTTTATCTATAGTTGGCTATTGCATTTCACAGTTTTATATAAGGGGCAATTTTTCCTGAATTGAGCATGCTTATATTCCTAATTTTATTGGGTACTCTTAAGTGGATGTTTATTATATCTTTGTGTGTTGGAATGAAAGTATGAAATTTCTTTGGTTTGATGGGTTACTTGGAAATAGCTTCCAACATTTACAAAGATAGACTGACATGGAACTTCGCTAGATTGTCTCATTTTTCTATTCCATAATACACAATCCATCTGTTCTAAAACTTATATTGCTATTAGCATTCCTTTATTATAGGTAGCTACTCGGGATAACATGCGAATCTATCTAATTATTTGGTGGTACTTTCAGATTTCCTTGATTCTGCAGTCTTCTCGAGATTCATTCAAGACTCTTTGTTTATATAAACTCCATAGTGTCAATTTAATCTCAATTGTTTGCTTCTTTTGGTGCAAATTTGGAAGTTCTATCCAATGTCATTCTTTTACTCAGGCCATTTTGCAAATGGCTCCTTTCTTAATTCTAATTCAGGTGAATGACTCTCCTCCTCAGGTTATGCACGTGAGACACGTCCTCAACAATTTGACGTTCTTGCAAAATAATGTGGATCTCCTAATAGGGCTGGTTTTTTACTGCCTTCAGTTATTCTAGAATATTCTTGTGGAAAGTAAGGAATGAAAACAGTATGTTATCTTTATTATTATTTTAGAAGATTAAGGTGCATGATTTTATATCATATATTGTGGCATAGCCTTGCTCAGTTCTCATTCTAGAAAATTTACGGTTGCTTGTAGTGCCCTAGCTGATACAATTAAACACTGATTGTTGGGGATGCTTAAAATGAATGGAGCGTAGTAAGGAAAGAATATCCTATATTCTTTGTAATACAACTCTCCTTTCTAGTTCATGTTCCTTCATGCTTCATGTATTAGAGTGGTGAAACCTTTTATACTATTGTAGTTGTTGCCTCCTCGGAAGAATTTAGGATCATAGGTATTTTGTTTGCCTTTATAATATATTTCATTGTTGTATGCATAGCATGTTGTTGATGTTCCCCCATTATGCTAGCCTTACATGTGCATGTTACAAAAACTGCAACCGGCATCCTGCATATAGTATGATGGTTATATCCATTGACAAAATCAAATTTCTATTCAAAGAGCACAACTGCCACTTCATGTGAATCTAGAAAGCTCAAATTTATGTGAATATACCTATAAGGAGAAGAGAAACACGCGAACCAAATTTGTTTTTTTATATATTAGCATTTTCAGACTATGATTGCTTAGCATCAAATCTTTTGTTAGTTGTTCATTTTAATTGAATCAGTTCATTTCATGTGTGTAGTTTACAGCGAAAAATTCTATGTATAATGGTATGTAAATATTTCTTTCCATGTTTACTCAGATGTGAATTATTGGGAGTCAGCAAACAAATAACCAATGATTGTGTGATCTATCAGGCTTCTGCTTTTAAGTCACCTTGAGTTTTGTATAGCCACACAACAATATGCCGTGCAGATAGCAGGTCATTTTTTTGGGTATTTACCTTTTCTCCTAGATCCCTTTTGACTCAACAAGTTTGAAGTAAATGATATATCTATTCTTTGATTTTGTTTCCTTTCTAGGATGGTTGTTTGCACAGTTGGTAATTAGCAGTCTGATAGCTTTTTAGGTCGAAATAGGGGAGCCGCTAGCAACTGAAGTTCCATATTATTATTCAAAGACAAGATACATTGGATCACGAGGCTTATATTAAGTTAAAGTAAAGAACTTTCTAATCATTCTATTTTGTTTATATCCAGAGCATTGTTGAAAGATAGTATCAAGGATGAGGTGTTTGAGCATGGTAGTATCAAGATTTTCTTTTTAGAAGAGCATGTAAACAATGATGTATATTAGCCTTAAGTCAACCTATATCATTTATTTTTTCCTTGACTGTATTGTGGCTTCGTTGTTTGTGATGTATTCCCCCACTAGTATCAGGTATGTTAGTGCGGGTGTGACAACACACCTACTCACTACTTAATTTACTAGTGGCATTAGAAAACCTAAAAACTAGGAATGATACAAAGACATCATCACATCCGATCCTAAAATACCTACTAATCACCACATTTACCAATCAATACTAAAACATAGTGTAGGCGCAGCGAAGCGTGCTTCTCCAACTTGTTACTATATGTTTTCAAACGCACATGGTACTTCTCAGTAGAATTAGCTTAATTCTTGATCAACTTTGCAGCCGTTAGATCCGTTGCATGGAGATTCGAGGGTTTC
The DNA here is from genome assembly GCA_916181665.1 of Avena sativa. Classification (NCBI taxonomy): domain Eukaryota; kingdom Viridiplantae; phylum Streptophyta; class Magnoliopsida; order Poales; family Poaceae; genus Avena; species Avena sativa. The sequence continues at coordinate 696,771,253 of OV702289.1, forward strand.
TTCTGTAATTTGGGCTTTTTTTCTTTATTGGGTTATTGTTGCCCATAAGGCCTTTTTATCATCGAGTGTTAATCTACCTATGAACTTTGTAGTGACCCGATTGACCATGTGTCCCTTGTGTGGTGTTTTTTTTGTGTGTGTGTTACTCATAAGTCTTATTGCGTGTTTTTCCATCGATGTATATTTCTCCTAGTGCTTGTTTTTTAAATAAGGAAACCTGCTCGTAAGTTGTAATGGGAAAGAAAATATATATCACCAAGATGCATAAATTATGTTTTTATTCGCACATCTGTGGCTTGTGCAGAAACCAGACATCTCTTTTTCAATATCATGGTAAAAATAACATCGGGATCTGCATATGGAATGTCTATACATCTAAATGATATTTTTAACATCTAAAAATAACTAATGTATTGGTGATATTTCTCTTGTCACTTCTTGCAAGCACATATTTTTCCACTAGAAAACCGAACTTCAGAACTCCAGTGCATCATGCATGACTCAGCATCGCTGTACATGGTCCTCATAGATCAACGATGGTACAAATGTATAGCGATAGACATAAATAACTTACATAGTACAAAAATGGCAGGAACATCCATGAAGACTTTGCCAGCATAAAGATTATATACCGACAAGTGCCAAGACTTAAAGATTTTACAAGGTATACATAGTAAATAAAGTAGGATTATGGTGGCAAGAACATTGTTCCCACTTATATTGCAAAAAGTGTAAATAATATATATTGAGACCTTAATTACATTTTGTTGCCGATAGCCATATAAGGAAGTGATGGCTCCGATTTTTGCCATCTTCCACTGCGCTTAAAGATTTTTTTGGTCAAGCAATTGCTAAAGAAACTCTCAATCCTTGTCACTAATGACTAATAATTTCAAAGATATGCAAATCCTCTCTTTGACTTATGTTGTGCAGGAAATCATGGCTTTTAATGCGAAATAAGAAGTCATAATTAAGGATTTTGAGGAAGTACACACAGCCAAGTAATTGGGAAGCAGTACACGGGCGTTAGTATGCTTAACGACCACTGGTACGGGCGCTGCCCACCTGTACTGCCCGCCCATACCAGGTGGCGACGGCTTTGTCTCGTGAAACCCTACAACTTTCATGAAGACGTCTATATATTTTGAGGCTCCAACTGCCGGCCAAAGAGCTCACATTCTCAGATTACATCCCAACACCACCAAAGGACATCCACACCATTGTTCATCCATTGTTCATCACTTCTACCATCCATCCATCCACTAGCCATATACATTGCTTTATACTTTAGACCTCCTTGTGATTTGGTGACCATTGTAAGAATATTTGATTTCAATCTAAGTATTTGTATGATGTTTTCTATCTCCGATATATTTGTTATGAGTAAGTAGTCCTCATGGGCTATGGGTTGGGGAGAAACCTTGCAGCGATTATGTGCATCTAGATCATGGGATTATCGTATTTTATTTGCAATTGTGATTTGTATCTTTTGTTTCTTCGTCTCTTGTCTCGATCTGTGGACTTGTAGGTACCCAAGATCCCATAGATTGATAAAAGCTTGAGGTGAGATACTTAGCTAGCGGCGATCTCATAGGAACCTCAGTGACAGAAAGGGTAGTACGGTCTTCGCTTAGCGCCCCATTCGGGATCAACAACAACATCACCACTTAAAGCTTTGATCTGTGTTTTACACTTAATATCATTTGTAACCCATGGCTTCGGTGTGCACTCGGTTGGATTAAAAGTCTATTGTTATGCCCGCTGCATCATGGGGCTATAGAATATTAGGATGTGTTACCCACAAGAGATTATCTCCATTCAAACATTATACATGACTATGCTTATTATTATTAACTTTTATCCCATTTGATGTGCAGCTACAGGTGGATCTTCAATCCTGGCCTATCTCCATCCATTGATGCAAACCCATTATAAAGTAAACTAGATTGGTCCGGTCAACTAAGGTAAAACGAACGAACAAAGTCTTGTAGACATGTACTTTTTAATTACCTTTTATCATCGCTTTCCAAGGTTCGATTAAATCTAGGTCTTCTAGGGAAAAAGCTATTATACTACATCCATGAATCCGGATCGAAGGTATCAACCCTTTTTCTGGTGCTGTTGCCGGGGAAGCAATTTCGCTATCCTGGTGAGGTCATTAGAGACCTTGTTTTTAGTTTTATTATTAGTTTTAGTTTAATTCTTGTTATTAGTTTGCTTTCTTGTTATCTATTTGAAAACCCAAAAAAATTGTTACTTGTTATTAATTTTCATTACTTAAAAATTACCAAAAAGATAAGAGCCATGGCTCAAAAGAGATTAGGGGAGTATGCTACTCCCACTGATGATTTTATTCGTGCACCCATCACTCAGCTCGTAGTTGATGCGAAAACCTATGAGATAAAACCTAACCTTTTAAGTTTGTTTTAACAAAACCAATTTGGGGGTTCATCCGCTGAAGATTCGGGTTTGCACTTAAATACTTTTACTGAAATTTTCGACATGATGCATATTAAGGATGTAGATCCAAATGCTGTTAAGCCAAGATTGTTTCCTTTTTCTCTTAGAGGAAATGCTAAGGATTGGTTGCTAGCTCTACCAAAGGGCACTATTAAATCTTGGGAGGAATGTAATAATTTGTTTATGACTAAAATTTTCCCCCAGCTAAGACTATGCAGCTAAGATCCAACATTACAAGCTTTAGACAAGAGGACCGTGAGCCACTAGCGCTTGCGTGGGAAAGGATGAAATAAGCCGTAATGAACTATCCTAATCATGGGTGGAAGAGTGGCTTATATTACATTTGTTTTATAATGATCTTAACCCAATGTCTAAGTCTATGCTAGATACTGCAGCAATAGGAACAATCATGGGAAAGCAAGTGAGTGTTGCAAAGAAGTTACTTGATGATATGCAAAATAACCATGCCCAATGGTATGTGGAAAGAACCTCAAAGAAATTAAGTTCAATTACAGAGGTAAATAATGAAGAGCTTACATCTAAGGTAGATGAGTTGATTAGCTTGGTAAAGGATAAAGAAGATACCAAAGTTAATGCTATCACTACCGATGTAAAGGATGTTAATTTTATAGCTCACACTCCTTTTAATCCTGCATGGAAAAATAATTATGCTTCCAATGTTCAAAAATATCATGCTAATCCTGCAGGAGCTCCTTATAATAATTATGATAATACTAATGGAGAAAATCATGGCAATATCTCGTTTGAGCAAACTGTTAGAACATTTATACAAGCTCAAACCGAACAAAATAATATGCTTATGAAGATCATGGAGAACCATGAAAGTAGTATAGGAAAATTATCTAACCAGTCCATTGCAATTAGAAATGATGTGCATGCTCTACTGGAAAGAACAAAGACCGTGGAGGCTCAGCTGGGTAAGGTAGCCGAGAGCCAAGCTCTCATACTAGCAAAGTTTGCTGGAAAACCCGAGCCAAATCCGGTAGAAGACCTCAAGATGATGAGGGCGGTAACCAATGAAGAAAAACCTGAAGATCTGGATTATAGCAACGCGCCAACACCGGAATATATCATGGAAGGTCTATTGAAGATGATCACCATTAATAATCTAGGTATAGAAGAAGGTAATGATGCTATGTACCAACAATTTATACAACAAGTAGCATCTAAGTTTCGCGATTTAGAGATGGAGTATAAAAGACTAGCTGATAAGCTTCCAGCTAAGCTAGATGATATATTTGAGCCCAGTATTAAAGTTAAGTTGGGAGTTAATGAGATATCCGCACTTTGTGATCTTGGTGCGAGCATCTCAACAATTTACAAAAGCCTATTCTATAAATTAAACTTGGGGCCATTTGTTATGACTGAATTGAGACTCCATCTAGCTAATTCCACTTATAAACAAGCTATTGGGATCAAACAAAATATAGTTGTTGAAATTAAAGGTAGTCCCACTCTTATTGATCTTGTCAATGTGGACATGCCTGAAGATCCCATAGCACCTATAATTCTAGGTATGCCATTCCTAAGAACTATTAAAGCTTTGATTAATTTACACGAAGGGAATGTGAGAATAGGGATACCATCTAGAGATCCTTTTGTAGCCCACTTCCCTAGGAAGAAGAAGGCCAAGCCTAATGATGATGGTGGTGTAATTACTTTGAAAGCCAACTACTTTGGAGTGGGTGTTCCACTTCACAAACCTAAGTGATTGCCATCAAGGTCAAGCTAATTGACCTTAACTAGAAGCGCTTCATGGGAGACAACCCATATGAAATAAATTTATATTTATGTATTAGTTTTTGTTGTGTTAGTTTAGTTTTTGTTTTTAATAAAGAGTGTTCTATAAGACCTATGGAGAGAGGATAAGAAATAAGGTAGTCCTCTATATTTTATTTTACTAACACATGGCCTAAGAAGTATTGTTGGATATTTAATTAGTATATTTACTGACCTTTTATCCTTTGATAAGATGTGCAAAGGCACATGGAGATACTAATCAAATTCCTTAAGTTTTGCAGCTCACAGTGTTCTTAACAACCACTGGTACGACCGGAGTGGACCGTACCATCCGCCTGTGCCACATCAAGCTAAAGGGAGATAGAATTTCTATTTTTTCCGCAGGTAACAGCATCAGTAACGACCACTGGTATGGTCGGGCACGCCCGTACTGCGCACCCGTACCGTACCATCGAGCAAAACATCAGATTTCAAGCGAAGGTACCGTATCAATAACGACCAGCCATACGGGCGCGCGTGACCATACCGCGCGCCCGTACCAAGTGCGCCGCATGGGAGCAGCCATTGCCCCCAAGGTAAGTCACCCGGTACGGCGGGCTCCGGCCGTACCGCCCTCTCATGCCACGTACGCGGTCACCATAAACACCACGAGGAGGTAACCTAAAAAATCCCCATAATCAATATTTCTCTTTCTTCTTCCTCCAAACTCCAAACCACCTCCATTGGATCTTCAAATTTACTTAATCTTTCTTTGATTCTTCACGCTCATTCGATCTAAGGTATGATTCTCCTCCGATCCTCAACTTATTCATGCAAAAGCTACACTCAATCTTTCATCATTGTCAATCTAGAATTAGGACTTCTTCTTGATTCAATCTTGATATTAAGTGTGCTCAACATTTTTTAGAGGAGTTTCTTTTGTAGTTAGTATAGAGAATCACTTATGCTATGTTTCTATTGGACAGACAAAATAATTAGCAATTTTTATTTACTTTGTCTTGTTTTTATTTAATACATGAACACGAGGAGTCATACACGTGAGATGGCTGCAGAGTCCTCCGCACCACCCGTTGATACGTTGACCCCCCGAGTCTCTTGGTATCGAGTTCACCGAGGAGTTCCAGCTGAACCGTTTCAATCGTCTCAAGCTTTGAGAAATCAAGTCCACCAAGTGGGCATGTCCTTATATCCTGAACCAATTTGGCATTCGTGCTGATTTCAAATTACTTTGCAATAATGTTGGTTTGTATGGTTTTGTCTTTCAGGATGTTGCCACATATCACCGCTTGACTCTTCTTTAGCACCTTGACGCACACATTGGATCCTTATGGGTGTACCGAGGAACAAAGGCCCGGAGTTGATCAAATCAAATTCCGCCTTATGAACTGCATGTGCATTAGGCTCTTCAATCTCGAGGAACCATATGCGGAGGAGGAGTTGTGACCGTTCTTGCATGCACACTTTGCATCAACCTAGGTAACATCCAACCGTTGACAGAAAGTCGTCGTCCTGGTCTTTCTACTATAAGAGCATGTGGTATGATTTCTAAAAATCATGGTGGATATTTCTTCAATATACCTGGAGTGGATCACTTGATCCTAGCTCCTTTGCGTAACGATTTATTCTCTATTGAGGATGGACGTTTGCGTTTTGACACGCAGGTTGAAGCTAATCTACCCCCAACAAGAAATACTCGTGGGAGGAGGAGAAGATGAAGAAGTAGAACAAGGAGGACCCGGACAAGATGAGCATCCACCAAACTACTACACCACCTATGAAGACATTTATGCACTCGGAGGAAATATTAAAAACATGAACAACCTCTCCATCAACCTTCGAGATGCTACTGCAAGCCGCGCCACCCAGTTCCATGATTGGACCAGCCAATAGAACATGGGAGATTATCCACCGCCACCATAATGAGCAACAAAGGGGCTTGCAAAAGCCTGAGCTTGGGGATGTGTTTCCCTGGCAAATTTATTTGTCTAATAACGAGGTTGTACTCCAGCTCCTTGGGAGCTTTAAAACACTCGTGTTGGCTTGTTCCAACATTTTGCTTTTTTCCTTTGCTTTTTAGTTTGATTTTGTTTTAGTTTTTTTAGTTTTTCTTTTCTTAAACCCTTGCTTGGTCGCAAGTTCTTTTCTATTCTTTAATCCCTATCCTCAAAAATACAATAAGCTTTTCCCTTTTTTCCTTTTTTTCATAAACGTGGATTTACACTTTGCCTCTTTGCTTTAATATCATTGTGAGAGTAATCGTATTTGAGATTTGAAGGAACACATCCCTATAATGAAGAGGATCATGAAGTCACTTGTGAGAGGTATGTCATATGTCTCCTACTTATGAAGTTTGAGTTGTTTATCTTAGTTGGTTGATTTGCTAAGATGCCATGCTAGTGGGAAGTAATTTAATATGGCCGGAGTAAGGCTTTTTATTAGTATGATGATTAGTTGTTGAAGCTCTTGTTCTAGTTCTTTTAGTTAACCGAGTCTTGCCTTGGAAATAATATTGCCAAACAAGTACAATAAGAAAAGGTCTGAAATTTACAACTTGTTTGATGAATGATTGTCTTGAGAGTATACCCTTGATGATACTTAACCCCGTAGATATTTTGATAGTCTTGACGACACTCACGAAAGGAATTGTTTGATTGAAATAAAGTCTAGTGGTAATTGTGATGCATGCCAAAGCTAATCTTGTGGATCAAACTGTGGTACTAGCTCAAAAAAAAGAAAGAAGCGAGACAACTTTGTTCTATGTCTCTAATGCACACCTTTGGGATGCCAACAACTCCGCTAGCTTTTGAACAATCTATGGTATAACCCCAGATTTCGGCTATGAGTTGATGACATGAGTGGCATACGTGTCAATATATGGGAAAAAGTATTGGTACTCTCAAAGGTTGTGCAAACACTTGCAAAAGAAACAATCATCGATCATTGAAAAATGAAAGAAAGAAAAAGTATCTATGAGGATCCACATAACAAGTCCTTGGCATGGTTGTTGGAGATATGCCCAAGAGGCAATAATAAAAGTGGTTATTATTATATCTTTGTGTTTATGATGAATGTTTACATCCCATGCTATAATTGTATTATAAGGAAACACTAATACATGTGTGTTTTGTAAACATAAAAGAGTCCCTAGTAAGCCTCTTGTGGAACTAGCTTGTTGATTAATTGATGATCATGGTTTCCTGATCATGGACATTGGATGTCATTAATAACAAGGTTATATCATTAGGAGAATGATGTGATGGACACACACCCATAGTAAGCGTAGCATAAGATCAAGTCATTAAGTTCGTATTGCTATAAGCTTTCAAATGCATAGTAACCTAATCCTTCGACCATGAGGTTATGTTAATCACCATCACCGGATGGGTACTTTGATGACATCAAACACCGCTTCGTAACTGGGTGGTTATAAAGGTGTCATTGGGTATTCTGAAAGTATGTGTTGAAGCGCATGGACCAAGATTGGGATTTGTCCATCCATATGACGGATAGATATGCTCTGGGCCCTCTCGGTGGAATGTCATCTAGTTAGCTTGCAAGCATGTGACTAGGTCACAAGGGATGACATAACATGGAACAAGTAAAGAGTACTTATCAGTAACGAGGTAGAACTAGGTATGGAGATACCGACGATCAAACCTCGGATAAGTAGAATATCGCGTGACAAAGGGAATTGGTTTCGTATGTTAATGGTTCTATCGATAACGAAGTCATCGTTGAGTATGTGGGAGCCATTATGGATCTCCAGATCCCACTGATGGTTATTGATCGGAGAGGTGTCTTCATCATGTCTGCATATTCACGAACCGTAGGGTGACACACTTAAGGTTCGAAGTTGTTTTAAGTAGATATGGAATATGCGTTGGAGACCGAATGTTGTTCGGAGTCTCGGATTGGATCCGGGACATCACGAGGAGATCCGGAATTGTCCGGAGAATAAGATTCATATATTGGGGATCATTTTCTAAGTTAGGAAATGTTCCGGAGTGTTTGTATGGAGATTCTAGAAGGTTTCGGAATGTTCTGGAAGGTTCTAGAAGATTTCTTGGAGTTTGCTTGAAACCCAAGAAAGGATCAAGGAGTCTTTGTGGGGCAAGACACGGATTCGTGGGGAAGGAGGATTCCTCCCCCCTCCCAATCCGCCGGCCAAGGAGGGAGGGGAGTCCTACTAGGACTCCCCCTCCCATGGCGCATCCCTCCTTTAAATAGAGGGGAGGGGGCGCCACCCCCTAGACCTCTACCATAACAAACCCTAGCCGCCGCCTCTCTCCTCCTCCTTCGCTCTGCTCCGGCTTAGGCGAAGCCCTACAGAATTCTCTACTCCACCACCACCACCACACTGTCGTGCTGCTGGGATTCCGTGGAGAAGATCTACTACCTCCGCTGCTCGCTGGAACAGGGAGAGGAAGGTCTGCTTCGACTCTGCACGTGTGACCGACTGCGGAAGCGCTGCCGGAACACGGCGCCGAAAGGATCGTCCACACGATCTTGAGATCGGCAAGTGATCGACTACATCAACCCCGAGATCTAATCTCGTAACGCTTTCGGTTCTACGAGGGTTAGTATAGATCTATCTCGTTGCACATGTCTAATAGATTAGATCTTGGCTTTTATCTAGATTAGATCTGGGTTTTGTTTGTTCTTGCGGTAGAATTTTTTTGTTTTCCATGCTACGAACCCATCAACGGTCTCATTACTACTTTACAAATTTTTCTTGAAAGACAATGATTGGATTAGAAGTGTTTTTGATAGACTTGATTTATTGATGTGGGTGTAAATAAGACACTTCATTGTTATACTACTTGGGACATGAAACTCTCTTAGTCAATTATGCTATTTAAACATCCTAGTGTTCCTTGGCAAGCTAAGAGTTAATTGGAAGAATTGGATTGATTGCTATACTTCTAGTTACTTATACTTATATTAAACTTTACTTTGATTGTCTTGACTTACCGAAGCTTGTATAGTATTCTTGTCATCTCTCTAACTATGATAAGCCTTGCAAATGAATGAAGTGTTGAGCACATGCGACTACCAACTGTAAGTGAATTCTTATTCTCGTTGTTTCAAGTTTAAACTTTGAATTCCTTATAGTTCTTTTGGTTCTTCTTGCTCGAGGGTGGTCAGGGTTTGAGCTTTGGGGAAGTTGATGGCTCCGTTTTTTCCATCTTCCACTGCGTTTAAAGATTGTTTTGGTCAAGCAATTGCCAAAGAAACTCTCAATCCTTGCCACTAATGACTAATAATTGCAAAGATATGCAAATCCTCTCTTTGAATTATGTTGTGAAGGAAATCACAGCTTTTAATGCAAAATAAGGAGTCATAATGAAGAATTTTGAGGAAGTACAAACGACCAAGTAATAGGGAAGCAGTCCAAGGCATTAGTATGCTTAACGGCCACTGCTACAGGCGCGGTCCACCCGTACCGCCCGCCCGTACCAGGTGGCGACGACTTCGACTCATCAAACCCTACAACTTTCATGAAGACGCCTATATATTTCCAGGCTCCAGCCGCCGACCAGAGAGCCGCCATTCTCAGATTACATCACACCACCACCAAAGGAGATCCACACCATTGTTCATCACTTCCACCATCCATCCATCCACTATCCATAGCCATTGCTTTGTACTTTAGATCTCCTTGTGATTTAGCAACCATTGAAAGAATATTTTATTTCAATCTAAGTATTTGTATGATGTTTTCTATCTCCGATCTATTTGTTATGAGTGAGTATTCCTCATGGGCTGCAGGTTGGGGAGAAACCTCACAGCGATTATGTGCATCTAGATCATGGGAGTATCGTATTTTGTTTGCAATTGTGATTTGTATCTTTTGTTTCTTCGTCTCTTGTCTCGATTTATGGACTTGTAGGTACCCAAGATCCCATAGATTGATAAAGGCTTGAGGTGAGATACTTGTCTAGCGGCGATCTCATAGGAACCTTAGTGACAGAACGGGTAGTATGGTATTCTCTTAGCGCCCCATTCAGGATGAACAACAACATCACCACTTAAAGCTTTGATCTGTGTTCTACACTTAATAATCATTTATAACATGTGGCTTTAGTGTGCACTCAGTTGGATTAAAAGTCTATTGCTATGCCCACTACATCACGGGGGCTCTAGAATATTAGGATGTGTTGCCCACAAGATATTATCTCCATTCAAACATTATACATGACTATGCTTATTATTATTATCTTTTATCCCATTTGATGTGTAGCTGCAGGTGGATCTTCACCCTCACCTATCTCCATCCATTGATTCAAACCCATTATAAAGTAAAGTAGATTGGTCTGGTCAAATAAGGTAAAACGAACAAACAAAGTCTTGTAGACATGTCCTTTTTATTACCTTTTAGCATTGCTTTCTGAGGTTCGATTAAACCTAGATCTTCTAGGCAAAAAGCTATTATACTACATCCGTGAATCCTGATCGAAGGTATCAGGAAACAACTGGTAAAATTTTCTTACTGAAAGCATAAAAACCACTACCAGAAAATGTAGCACAAATCTATAGTTGAATAATTAATAAGCTATGAAAAGAATTTAGACATTAATTCAAATTAATAACGAGAGAGCTGGTTCTAAATCATCAGTTTGACCCTTAGGGAAAAACCAAATGAAAATATCTATGAAATCACTTGCATTGGAAGAATAGTTTTTCTTGCCCGCGACATCATAGTGGGACTTGCATTTGAAACACAAAGCTCCTACTAGGTACATGTATGATGCCAATACCTACAAATTGTAAAAACTTAAGGTCTACATGCAAGAATAATAAAGGAAGACAGAGAACCTAATTAATATAATAACGGATTTCTATTTTCGTGCCCCTAGTTCGTTAGTTATACTCAGTTTTCCCCAGCCGCTTAGTTTTTCCTCACTTTCCCCTCCATCAACCCTCACATGCGCTCGGACGGGGGATGCCGTTAGGTCAAAGGCTTGACCATTACATGTTGACAGGTGGGACCGTGTTGGGACGGGTCCTGTATTGAGCGTTACGTTATGTCGCCTCGACCGTTACATGCTGACGGGTGGGGCCAGGATACACGGCGAACCAGCCATCCGCCTCTCTCTGACTTGTGGGCCCTTTTTTCCTAATTGTGTGGCCGGTGCAGCCATTGACAAATAGGGTCGTTCTGTGGCACCGTCGAAGCCAATGAACGATGGGGCCGCTATGTGGAGCCGTTTTGTGGGGCCGTCGTAGCCAATGACCGATGGGACCGTCATGTGGGGCTGGAGGGGGATTTGCATATTTGCCACGTTTTACTTTAAAACTTGCATATTTGTCATTTTGTGTATCACTAACATGTGGTGGTCATGTGGCAAATATGCAAATTTCAAAGAAAAAGTTTGGCAGATATGCAAAATTGGCAAATATGAAATAATTGACAGGTGGGGTCGTGTATGACACGTCAGCTCCCTCTCTCTCATCCTGTGGCATCCCGCTAAAACCACTACTAGAAAATCGCGTTGTTTTTGTGCATTGCATCATCATGACCGCAGGCTCATGTCATCATGCCAAATTGCATTTGAGCATCGTCATCATCATGCATCTGTTTGTCTAAAACTATTTTCGAAAGACTATCTTTGTTTTCGAAACGCCCCGTCTTTATTTCAAAGTAAAACCCGGGTCTTCGGATTATTTTGTTTCGTCTACCAATGGATTTTAAAAGCCCCGGTTTAAATATTAAAATTATTTATTTTATTTATAGGGGGCAGCCGTACCGGGCCGATCCGACCCAGTCGGCCACCCCAGTACAAAAACCAGACTACCCGGTCCAAAGAAAAACCTAGTCAAAATATCTAATCCTAAATCTACCTAACCATAACCTTCCTAGCCCCCCTCCACCTCATCCCACCCAATCGCAGATCGCCACATCAGCCTACCCCAAATCCCCACCAACCACCTTCTGCCACCTCTCCCCACCCCACTGCCCCAGCGCCACCTCATCTCCCGCCCAAACCCCTGCCTCCACCCACTCCGACGCCACCAACCACCCGACCCCAGGCCACCTGGGCGGGGCCCCCAACGCCTCGTGCTCCACCCCCCCGCCTGCCCCGACCCACTCCCCTGGCCCTACCCCGGTCCCACCTCCCCATCTCCCGCACGCGACCCCCGCCTCGCATCTCCCTCATCCCCGCTCGTCTCCTCTCGCTCTCCTCTCTGTTGGCCGCCCCCGACCCGTTCCCCTCCGCCTGCGACCCCTCCCCTGCAAGCTTCGCCCCCCGCCGCCTCCCTCACTTCTGGATCCCCCGCCGCCTCCCTCTCGTCTGGATCCCCGCCGCCGCCTCCGCTCCCCGCGGACCCGTCGTCTCTCCGGCTGTCCTCCTCCGTCGCGCTCCTTCCTCGGCCTGGAGCGCCACCGCCTGCTCCTGCGCTCGCCGTCGCCACGGGACCCCGTCGACGGCCACCTCCTCCGCCTCGACCTCGCCGGCCTTCGCGCGCTGCCGCCTTGGCCTCCCTCTCCTCTCCGCCCGGAGCTCCGCCGGCCCCGCACCCTCTGCCTCGCCGGTCCCGCGCCGCCCCCGTCTCTGGCTGGCCCCGCCTGCAACCCCCCTCCTCCGCCAGGTGCCCTCGCCAGCGCTCCTCCTCCCCTGCAGAGCCGACCTCGAGGCCGGGCCCTCCTCTGCTCTGGCCAGCAAGCCCCCGCCGACCGAGCCCTGGGCCCCGCGAGGCTCTGCCCGTTTCCCGTCGCCATATGTTCGCCGCCCTGGCTAGTTCTCCTCCGCGCCCGAGTGCTGGTGTTGAGGTCGTGTGGTGAAGTGCCGATAAGGTGTTTGTGATGTGGTGTCCTCAACGTTGATGTGAAGAACATGTGCTGCAGCTACTCGTCGATCCCGTGGGGCGCTTGATGTACAACTACGGTGCCTACAGAACGGAGATGCATCCGTGGCCTACTTCGAGTCTAGCGGCAAGGTGGATATGCTGCAAGGAACGCAACTAGGCTACCTCCTGCTGGACAAGTTGGGCAAACACCTCGTCAAGGTTGATCAAAAAAAGGGCCAACGAGATACACGACGACGACAATTAACACCGCCGCAAACAAGTTCTCCTTCATGGCCCCGAAGATCCGCACAAGGTCGATGCCTAATTCAAGTTCGCCATCGACAATGGAACCAAGACCGACCAGATCGCCGAGAACCTCGGGGGCGCCAACATGGGAAACCCAAGACCGATCTTGCCGAGGCCGAACCCGACACGCCAAGTTCTTCCTCTCGGATCCGAGGACACCGAGGCCACGGATGTGACAAGTACTTCTTCCCGGGGCCGATGCCCGAGAACCCGGACGCCAAGATCGTCGACACGGAGCCGCCAAGTACTTCCTCGAGGACGCCAAGATCTTCATCCCGAACGACAAGACCGATGACATGGCCCGATGACCGCGGATTCGACAAGATCTTCGTGACGACAAGATCGACACTGACCAGGGCGAATCCGATGTGCCCCGACGCCAACCAAGTTCTTCTTCTCGGATGCGACAAGATCGACTTCCGTTGTCCGAGACCGATCTCGTTGAGCCGTTCTCCCGTCGAACCCTGAGACCGACCCTGAACCCCTCGGAGCCCAAGTTCGCCGAACCCTAATGTGATTCCCTATCCGAGACCCCCATTATTTTTATAATATGACATTATCGTCTGTCGCATATTAAATTGTTCATACTCGCATGCATATTTGTGTGGTTTGGGGGCCTTATGCCGATTAACCATATAACTAAATATGGGATCCATATGCGGACATTTCTAGTCTCATATTGGTCCCATTTAAATTTGTGTAGCGAACCGGTGCCACTATTTGACTTGTTAAGACAACATTTAAATTGCGGGGTAGCTAAACAACTGGAATCATCTATTTAATTGTCGGGATCCCGGTTCCGCTTAATATGGCCTAATTGCATCGCATCTTGCCATGTCATACATCATACATGCATCATGCCCGATCTTCTGCCGTAGTATTAAATAGTGCATTCGGTGTTTTCTTCTAGTGCTTTGCTTCTTCACGGATTAGGCCGATGAGTTGATGCGAGTGTCAAACCGATCTTCGGATGAACCTTCAGCAATGTTTTCAGGCGAGCATCCCTTCCCCTTCTACCTATTTTGCATTTTTAGTATTTATTCCCCCTGTTGATCTATTGCTATCTGTGTTGCGATGCTCTAGTTTTCGTACCCGTGATATCCCTTGCAGCCTTATATTGCCTTGGACACATCCTATTACCTGTTGTTTGGTAGATAGTTGGACTTGCGCGTCGTAGTCGCTTGCTCAAGTGCTGTTGCGTGTCGTCAAGTACCACAGTTGTTGGAGTATGGCCGCGTGTTTAGTGTTGGAGATGATCATGGCTTTAGTTACTGTTAATAACTAAAATTGAAGTAGGTAAATGCAGAGGCACAGGTGGGCAATAGATGTTATTTGGTTGTTACCCGTCCACTTGTGTCCCGTAGGACCCCGAGTTCTTGACACATGTTCCGAGATCGAGCGCGCTAACCACAGGTGGGGTGTATGGGCACCCCCATCGATTAGTACCTGATTCCAAGTACTGTACTGGGGGCCACAAACTAGTTTGAGGTTTTATTTACTATCCTGTACTTATGCCATGCTTTACTGCTTTATTTAAATTGTGCGAGGTACTGCACACTGTACTGTTTAGGGAAGCGGAGTGTTTTCGCGGTATCGACAAGCCCAGTCTCACTTTCGGGTTCCCAGTCATTTACAGCCACTGACGCAAACCCTGAGTCTGTCTCGGAGACCGGCCGACTTCGTTGCGGGTAGCTTAGTGGGGTGGCCCCCATGTACTTGCTTTGGGTCTGGGAAACGTCATGACTTAGGCCCCGCCGACATACCGATGGGTGTATGTTAACTGATCTGGCAAAAAGGGTCGAAGTGCGTGTGAATACTTTGGTGCACCCCTGCAGGGTTAAATCTTTTCGAAAAGCCGTGTCCGCGGTTATGGACGACTTGGAGCACAGTTTCTCGATCATAGACAACTATAACTAAAGTTTACTGTTCTAAATTGACTTGTATCCGATATAACTAGTAATCAGCTCCACTACAACAGAATGGCTAAATAAAAGTACCAACAACTGCTGGGTTTTGGGATATCTCATGCTTATTATATCTGACTAGTAAGTGTTGCAACTACAACGGAGTGGTTAACTAAAAGTGCCCACTGCTTATTATATCAGGATGATTATCTATACCTGACTAGTAATTGCTGCAACGATAACTGAATAAATAAAACTGCCAACTGTGTGAGTTCCTCGGTTGACTTCCTCGTTTGGTCTCGAGGGGGAAATACCAGGATGGGTATGTTTGGTGGTAGAATCAGGTTGGTTCCGAATAGGTCTTTCTTATCCCTCTCTAATAGCCGACAGTTATCTCGAGTCTCTATAGGTTGTTTAGTGCATGCTGCGCTGCCGCTTCAGTCCACCATACCTATGTAGGCGAGGACCGCCGAATTCTAGTCTCGCCGTGTACTGGCCTCAGTACTGACCGCTCTCTCTTTTTCCTTTGCCCTTTGTCGGCACCCCTTTTGTTTAAGCAGGTTTTGAGATCGACGTCGTTAGCAGGGTTACCCTTCCGGCTTGGCCTGGGCAGGGTTATGGACGCCATTGGTTATTCTTCAGGGCTCTTAGCCCCATTTGCATCTTGTCCGTAGTCGGACGCTCTATCATTTTCAAGGTGATTTGGATCTTTGTATATTATATCTGTATTCTTGACTCATTGAGTCGTTGTTGTATATATATATATGTTCTGTGGGTCCCATCGAGGACTATTGTGTAATGATATTACTTCGTTTTCCACCCGCACGCAAGTGCCTGGTGGGCACCTTTGAATCGTTTCTATGCGGGTTTGGCGGGATTCGCTAAAACTTGCATAGGGCCGATTCTGAGGGTGTTACACATCCGCTCCCAGCCTCCAGCCCCGAGCAGCTCCTATCCCACCGGCGGACAGAGCAACCATCATCGGCGCATCGACACGTCGCCGGATCTGTCCTACGGCGGTATCGCACCGACTGCTGCGCTGCACCTCCACCATGGCTCCGGCACCTGTTTCGTCTGCACACATTGTACGTTGAGGCAGTACCGACCGCAGGCAGGTTTGCCGCCCATGATGATCGGGATTTGGTTCCACCGCCATAGCTCGATGAACAGTCGCAGAAATTGCTAGTAGTGCTTTCTAAGACCTCCGCTCCTGCTCCGCCCACCCTAATCGATTCGATTCCCATAATTTCCTCAATATTGTAGGTGCAAATTAGTCCTCAATGTCTGGTCGTAGCGGGTACACCAGCGAGGGTAGGGAATCTATCATGTCGTGGCCACATTCTCCTTCTCCTACCACGTCGGAAGTGCATGTAGCTCCTTCTCTTTGTACTACCATTGGATTTGAAATGCTGGCATGGCCTGTCAGACTGATTCCAATTTGGTTTGTTTTGGGATTGCTATAGTGTGCTATGCAGGCCGATGATCCATGGTACGTTGCATACCAAGATGAATCAACTCAATGGTCTAGCCATAGGATGGATTTGGAGGAGATGGTTGCCAAGTTAGGTGATGAATTGGCCCATAAAAACCTATTATATTCGAGCTGAAGCGTACTATCAAGGAAGAATTCAGAGCTTATTCCCAGAGAGAAGTTGACACCTGAGGTTGATCTTGCCGTATCTGATCAAGTCGTAGAAAATCTAAAACATGAACTTCAAGTGAAGAGGGGGGGAATAGTAGATTCATGTGGGCAGTTTTAGTAGTTGTCATCCGCGTCCTAGCAGTTACAGTATGCGGTTGTGGTGAAGGGTGGCATGTGTAATGATTAGTTGAATAGATAGCTAATTTAGAGAGTAGAATTATTATTCAATATATGGTTGTGAGTTCCTGCTAATTTAGTCACTTTGCGGTCCCAAAGTTATCGAGAGAATTCATTGCGGTGCCCGAGTTGCTTCCCATTGGATCTAGCGGTCCCAAAGTGGTCGAGGGTACCCAAGTTGCTTGCCATTGGATCTAGCGGTCCCGAAGTTATCGAGAGAATGCATTGCGGGGCCCGAGTTGCTTGCCATTGGATCTAGCTGCCCATAGTTGGCGTGCCAAATGTCAACACCCGGATTTTTAATCCTAGATGCCTCTTATGACATACATCGCAATCCCAGGATAACCATTTTTGCGAGACATAACAGATTGGATATCACGGTATATCATCCATTACAAACCATAATAAGGTCTTACAAAAATAAAGGATCTCATGATCTAGTCTTAGTAAAATCAAGTAGCGGAATAAATAGAGTAGCGGTGGGTCCATCTTCAGAATCACAGGCAATGCTGACAATGGGAGATGATCCTAGTTGTCGTTGTCGTTCGGCTGTCCTCCTTCAGGGTAGTCCTCCTCATAGTCTGGCCATAGGAATAGCCAGGGACAAAAGCCATGAGTACTCTTTAAGTACTCGCAAACTACCACTAACAAGTAGGATAGTTCTAGTAGGAAATGCTAACTCTAAGTTTGTTTGTAAAGTTAAGTTTGAAACCTAAGCTGAGTTCAGAAACAAAGAAAGATAAAAGATGTTTGAAAACACCTAAGTGGGAACTTAGTTGTCATAGTCACAACTTTGTTGTGGTCCAGTCATGTCACAATTCATTTCATAAATCATTTTGAAAACATTTGACAACAGAACAGTATGGCCACTCCAACTGTCCATAACCGCGGACGCAACTATTCGAATAGTTTGACACTCTGCAGAGGTGGTACACTTTCACCACAAGAATCGATACATCTATTAGGGATAACCCTGAATCATCATACTTAGTATGCAGATAATCAAACCTAACCTTTCCTTTACACAGTCTAGTATAAGCACCTCTCTATGAGCATGGCCTCCCAGCCATGACCATCTATCATCCTAGGCACTGCATAGGTGGACAACATTGAGAGGTAGCCTCATCTCAAACCTCTCCCGCGAGGGAACTAATACTAATGCATATAAACTTCCGGCTAAGCCTTACTGAATTCATGTATTGTGGTTGTACGGTAAAATTGGAATGGTATCGCATCCAAACCCAACCATCAGTTTTGTAAAAGGGCTAAGGCTCATGCCTCAACATTTTCATCATCATCATAAACCATTGGTGTTTTGGTTTAGTTCCAACTACTAAGGTGGGATGCTAATCTCAATCTCATGTAAAGGACTTTGGTAAAGTAAAGAAGGTAAAGCTTGTAAATAAAACTTGGAGTAGGTATAAGTCAAAAAGATATAACCAAAGCATGCCTAATGCATCTTGCTTGGGTTATCTATCTTGCAAGGGTTAGCTTGCATTGCTAAAGATGGCTTTCTAGGTATAATACTTGCAAGTGTTAGCTTGCCAATAATAGCTTGCTCAGTTTACTTGAAGTGCCAGGCTTGCCTTGTGTAGTGCAATGGTTGAAATTCTCTTCCTCCTCTTCTTGGTAGAACTCCTCCTCGTAGACTTGGTCGGTACTATCGTCTATAAATACATACGGGATACACAATCACCAAACAATACTTAACTAGTCTACTTATCACACTAAGGCACACATTTGATGATCTATTATCATCACAAACATCACAAGATTTAATGAACTAGCTTCATTCTTTTTATTTGAGAAAAGTAATTTCTACTCATTGAAATCAACTAAGATTTAATATTTCTCCAATTAAAATATGGGATCATGTGGACACATGTCATCACCACATATTCTAACATATGGGAATGTGATTTAAAGGTTGGATCATATTTTAATAAGTTTAAGTTTAATAATTAATGATTTAAAGTGACTAGAAATGACTATATAGAATTATTTTGGTACTAGTCCAAAGTCACTGCATGCAAACCTTAATTTTGTTATATATTCAGATAGGTATGGTTAAATGTGATTTTTGAGAGTTGGAATCAACTCAAAAGCTATTATGGTTGATTTTATAAAAATGTTTGAATGTGAAAAAGCTTCTGTCTTGTTATTTTAACTAGAAGAGATATATAACTCTAAATGATTTAAATCCAACGGGCTTGGATAGAGATTTTCATTAGCTTTCTAACAAAATTGGAATCACTCAATTTTGATTTGTAAAACTCTCTGAATTGATTTTTAAACTAAGGGACATAATTGATTTTAAGTCTAAATAGAAAAATCCTAATTTGAATTAACTGGGTCGCGGAGGAAACTAAATGGGCTGGCCCAGTGACGCTCAGCGGCACAGCGGGCAACTGACAAGGAGGGTCCACACGTCAGCGACACTTAAAACCCGAAGCGGTATGGGGCGATGTGGACCACAGGATTAGAACTAGATCTAATGGCTCACGGTTGTCGTCGACGACGGACTCGTCGTCGATGAGACTAAACCCTAGGGGCTCGGTGGGGGTGCAGTGGGGACGTACCGGGGCTCCAGCTAGTGCGGCAAGGTGGGCAAACGAACGATTAGACGACGGCGAGCTCAGGCGAAGTCGTGGCAGGGGCTGAGGTGGACGAAATCAACGGCAACGTCTCCTCCTCTGCTGCGGCTGCCTCCGGTGAAATTCCAGCGGCCTACTGCTCGAGCTGCTCCGGCGAGAGGTGGGGAAGGACTGGTGGAGAGAGGGGAGTGGAATGGTGTGGCGATTGAGGCTAGGGAAGGCCTCCTTATATAGGTGCGACGAGGCGGCAGTGAGGCATGGGCGGTTCTCGCCGGTGATGACGGTACAGCGGGCTACCAGCATGGGCGAGATAGGTGGACGGTGGAGTGCCTCCTGGCGGTCCTCTACGGCTTTATGGCGCAGCTAGGGCGGTGGCAATCGGTCAGGAGTGTCGCGCGCTCTGGGGGACAGAGGTGGTGCTCGACATGGTTCCCGGCGATCGTGGGTTACATGGCGGTGCACGGCCATGTCTGGCGGGGTGAGGTGGTCAAGGCGGAGCGGCGTGCACAGTCTGCGGTCGAGGCGCGGTCTATGGCATGCTGGCGGCGAGGGTGCTCTAGCGTGCTCTGGCACGGCGTAGAGACTTAGTGCGGCGCGGTTCTGGGGTGGTCCAGGGGCTAGCAGGGGCTGTGGGGTGGACCGTGGGCGGCATTGGAGTGGCGCCTTGCTTCCTGGAGCAGCGGAGAGGGGCTGGTGGTCTGATGCGGCTTGGGCACGATCGGCCGGTGATCATGGCCTCGGTGCGGCGTTGCACTGGCGCCAGGGGCTAGGGGATGGGCTGGTTTTGTTCTGGTTGGGTCTAGGGGATACCAAGATGATTAATGTGGCTCAAATGGCTCGACAATTTTTGATCCAAAACAGTGATAGTTAGGCCAGTTTAATTCTGCCCACCAAGTGTTCGATCAAATGGCCGCATGAAGGAAACTTTTAAATTTTTGAAAGATTTTTGGTGGACTGGTTTGTCACATGCTTAAGCATCTGTGGTTGCTTGGGATTTTGAAATGGAGTTCATTTGGATGGTTTTTGAAATAATAGGATCTAGACATATGAACTAGATTCTATTTTCAATTGTCATTTAAAATTAGAGTTTGAATGTTTTTGGGATATCACAAAGTGGTCCTTGGCACATCACTACTTGTACTAGGAAGGGGTACAAATATCCACATTTGTTTCTGTTGGAAATTGAGTGCTAGGAACACCCAAAGTGGGCTAGGTGATTAAAATGGCAAAAGTGACCATTTCCTTTATTTAATTCTTTTTGATTTCTTTTTCTTTGGATTTTTCTTGGAAATGATCTAGATGATGTGACATTCATCATAGAACCATTTTACAACCATTAGAACAAACAAGCATGGCATTTCAAACAACTCCTATTTTAAATGCAACATTCATATGCATGCTTAAAGATTTTAAATGGACAAAGTTTTTTTGTTAACCCTAAATTGGGTAGATTTGATCTTCATCACTTGGATTAAAGTTTTGGGATGTTACAAACCTTCCCCTCTTTAATAAAATCTCATCCCGAGATTTAAGAAAAAAAACTAGGAACTAAAGAGATCTGGGAACTCAGTCCTAATGTAATCTTCTCGCTCCCAAGTGGCTTCTTCTTCGGTATGGTTGCTCCATTGAATCTTGAGAAATTTGATACTCCGGGTCCTGGTGGTTCTGTAGGCTTCCTCCAAGATACGGATGGGCACTTCACGATATGTCAGATCCTTGTTGATATCCATAGCTCAGTGATCGATGTTCTTGAAAACTTCGGTCTTCTCCGGCACTTCTAAGCATTTGCGAAGTAACGAGATATGGAACACATTGTGGATGGCTGACATTTCCTCCGGCGGTTCTAGTTGATAAGATACTTCTCCTCGACAATTCAGAATCTTGAAGGGTCCGATATATCTGGGGGCTAACTTTCCTTTTAGACTAAAACGTTGGGTTCCCTTCAATGGCAAAACCTTGAGATACACAAAATCTCCGACATTGAAAGTCAGGTCTCTCCTTCTCTTGTCAACATAACTCTTCTGTCTGGATTGGGCGGTCTTGAGGTGCTCCTAAACTTTGTGAACCTTCTCTTCAGCTTCTCGGAGAATGTCGGGTCCAAAAATCTGACTCTCTCCTACTTGTGACCATCTCAAAGGGGTACGCCACTTTCTTCCGTATAGGAACTCAAATGGTGCCGTTTGCAAACTGGCTTGATAACTGTTGTTATATGAGAATTCTGCAAAAGGCAGACAATCTTCCCATTTTGATCCATATTCTAACACACAAGCTCTCAACATATCCTCTAGGATTTGGTTGACTCTTTCAGTCTGTCCATCGGTTTGCGAGTGATAAGCGGTGCTAAAATTCAACTTGGTTCCTAATCCTTCTTGGACTTTCTGCCAAAATCTTGAGGTAAATTGGGTTCCTCGATCCGATACTATGGTCTTGGGGGTTCCATGCAAATTGACGATTCTAGCAATATATAACTCTGCTAGCTTCGAACTCTGGTAGGTTGTCTTGACACGTATAAAATGAGCTACCTTGGACAGTCTATCAACAATGACCCAGATTGAGTCATTTCCCCTACTCGAAGTAGGCAAACCGGTGATAAAGTCCATTCTGACAGAATCCCATTTCCATTCCGGAATCTGTAAGGGTTGCAACAGTCCTGCGGGTCTCTGATGTTCCGCTTTGACTCGTTGACAGATATCACACTTCGTGATGTAGCTTCCGATTTCTCTCTTCATCTTGTGTCACCAAAATTGCTCCTTCAAATCCTGATACATCTTTGTTCCTCCGGGGTGGATAGAATAAAGAGTACCATGAGCTTCTTGCATGATAACTTGCTTCAGTTCCGAATCTGCTGGCACACAGATACGTCCTTTGTACCACAAAACTCCTTCTTCGTCTTCGGTGAATCTAGGTACCTTTCCTGTACCAATACGACATTTGATTCCGTCAATACTTTAATTTCCCTTCTGGGCTTCCTTGATTTGGCTAATCAAAGTGGGTTGAAGTTCAATGCTAGCTAGAAATCCTTTGCTAACTAGCTCAGTCCTAAACTGCTCCAACTCCTCATACAAACTTGGCTGCTTCTCCTTGATCATGGTGTTTAGCCTACACGGCAATCTGCTAAGAGCATCCGCTACCACATTGGCTTTGCCGGGGTGATAGTGAATGTCAAGGTCATAATCCTTGATTAACTCTATCCATCTCCTTTGCCTCGTATTCAGCTCCTTCTGAGTGAAAATATACTTCAAGCTTTTGTGATCTGAGTAAATCTCACAGCGATTACCCATAAGGCAATGACGCCATGTCTTCAGTTCCAAAACTACGGCTGCTAACTCAAGATCATGGGTAGGATAGTTTTGCTCATGCCGCTTTAGTTGTCTAGACAGATATGCGATAACTTTGCTTTCTTGCATTAACACACATCCAAGACCAATCTTGGATGCATCGCAATACACATTAAACGGCTTCTTGATATCGGGCATGATCAATATTGGGGCTGAAATCAATCTCTTCTTCAGCTCTTGGAAACTTGCTTCACATTTGTCGGTCCATTCAAACTTCTTGTCCTTCTTCAACAATTGAGGCATGGGCCTGGCGATGCTCGAGAATCCTTCTACGAACTTGCGGTAATATCCTGCTAATCCGAGAAATGCATGGACTTGGGTTTGAGTGGTTGGAGCTTCCCATTCTTTGACATCTTTGATCTTGGCGGGATCAACAGCGACTCCTCCGACAGACACAATATGTCCTAGGAATCCTACTTCTTTCAGCCAAAACTCACATTTGCTAAACTTGGCATACAATCGATGCTCCCTAAGGGTTTCAAGGATGATTCTCAGATGTTTCTCATGCTCTTCTTCTGACTTGGACTAGATAAGTATATCGTCAATAAACACCACGACAAACTTATCTAGAAAATTCATAAAGATCTTATTCATGAGATTCATGAAATAAGCAGGGGCATTGGTTAATCCAAAAGACATGACCGTATACTCGTATAACCCATAACGAGTAGTAAAGGCTATCTTCGGAATATCCGTTGCACGAATCTTAAGTTGGTGATAACCTGTCCTAAGATCGATCTTAGAGAACACATTTGCTCCAGTCAACTGATCAAATAGATCCTCTATCTTTGGCAAAGGGTACTTGTTCTTGATCGTGACGTCATTCAGCTTCCTGTAATCTGTGCACAAACGGTTGCCTCCATCTTTCTTGTCAACGAATAACACTGGCGATCTCCATGGCGATGCGCTTGGTTGAATCAAGCCTGTTGCCAACATAGCATACAGCTGCTTCTTCAATTCCACTAACTCTGAGGGGTTCATACTATAGGGTCTCTGGGCTACGGGTCCGGTTCTAGGGATTAGTTCAAGAATGAACTCAATATCCCTATCCGGGGGCATACCGGGCAATTCATCTGGGAATACGTCGGGGTATTCACAGACTACTCGGACTTGGTCAATGGTAGGCAGAGCTAGACTCTTATTACACTTGAATTGACGGGGCAAGGTTTCAGATATATGCTCTACTGAGACTCCAGAGCTACTGGTCATGGTGATGGCTTTCTTGGTGCAGTCAATCAATCCTTTATGCTTTGACATCCAGTCCATTCCTAGTACTACTTCCAAACCTTTGGTTCCAAGTACTATTAGATTGGCATAAAAATCTATCCCATGTATTCTGATAGGCACAGCTTTGCAATTTTTTCTAGCTTTTGTAGTTGAACCAGGGATTTGAACTATCATGACATGCTTCAAGTTAGTTGGGTGAATCTTACTAGTGCATGCAAATTCTTCGGTGACAAATGAGTGCGATGCTCCCGAATCAAACAACACTCTTGCTAAGACTGAGTTGACAGAAAACATGCCCAGCACTACATCTAGCGCTTCTTAGGCTTCTTCGGCGTTCATGTGGAAGAGACGGCCGTTGCGTTGTGAGGGTTCCCTAGGGTGAATCTTCTTCCTGGTTGAACACGACGCTGCTGTTGAGCTGGCGCGTTCACATTGGCAGTGGCGGCAATCTTCTTCGGGCACTCATTGGAATAGTGACCCTTCACTCCACACTCGAAACAAGTGATTTGAGACTTGTCTTTCGCTGCCACGGGCACAACATTGCTTCTAGTTCTAGGTGCGGTGTTGTTGTTGTTGTTGTTGTTGTTCTTGGGAGGTGCACGGTTGAAATTGCTGGAGTTGCCAGGGTGATTGTTGTTTCCTCCGGACTTCCCATTTCCTCCGCTACGGTTGGGGTAGCTTGGGCGAGACATTGGGGGTCGATTGTTCCTCGGTGCATATCCTGCAGAAGGGTTGGGATGGTACTTCTGGTGACTGTTGGATCCAGCTTGGTGCATCATACGACGTTTGCGGTTGTCATTTGCTTGATTTAGCTTCCCTTCCATCTGAATGGCAGAGTCGACTAGCTCTTCGAGATCCTCGAAACGGATGTTGACGCGGACAGTCTGCATCTCATCATGCAGTCCGTTCAGGAATCTCTCCTTATTCTTGGCCTCCGTGTTGATCTCATCAGGTGCATACCTGGCAAGGGACAAGAATTTGTCACGGTACTCCACTACAGTCATTCTTCCCTGCTTCAACTTTCTGAATTCATCCCTCATTCGGGTGACTAGACCCTGCGGCACGTGGGTGCGGCTGAACTTCATTTTGAAGGCTGCCCATGTCATCACTTGACCATGGTTCATTGTGCGGGTGCTGTTCCACCATGCTCTTGCATCTCCTGCCAAATAGTGGGTGGCAAAAAGAACCTTCTCGTTGGCATCCACTCCTGCTACTTCTAGGTTGTTCTCCATTGTCTGCAACCAGTCATCAGCATCCAGTGGGTTCTCTGAAATGCTAAAGATTGGGGGATTTGTATTCTAGAAGTTTTTGAGTTTGGATCCATGATGATCCTGATTTCCATGGTTCTGATTGTTGTGAGCCATCTGGGCGATCTGCTGCAGTGTTGCTAGATTAGCTTGGCGCTCTGCCCTACTAGCTTCACGGTCTGCGATGAGAGTCTGCAGAATCTGCAGCATTGGGTCTTGCGATGAGCTTTTCCCTCCTTGGTTTCCATGAGTCATCTGAGGATTGAGATAGATAAAGGGGTAAGAGGGAAAGTTCTAAGGTTCATGGTTTTGATTTCAAAGCTAAAACTTTGAGTTTGACTCAGGTTTTGCAACTAACTTCTTTTCACTCATTCAAGCAAAGCACACGAAACAAACACACACACACCACAACATCAAAGGAAAACAGATGGTTTTAAGAACCATTCCGTAAGCTACGATACAATGGGACCGATACTCCTCACTCTACGATAGTGCTCTAGTGCATCTACTCATCATCGATGAAGTCAGAGTCGTCATCGTCGGTGTAGAAGTCAACAACATCCTCCTCTAGATAGTCATCATCATTGCTGAGGTAGGAGTCAATATCCCCTTGGATATCTTCACCTTCCTCTTCTTCTTCCTTTGTTGCAAGCTAAGCTTCTTGCTCCTTGAGGTTCTTCTCGAGGTCGGCCACCTTCTTGCAAAGACGGTCGATGGTGCGATCCTTCTTGGCGCGTTGACGACAAAGAGACTGACGATCCTTGACGAGCAGTGAGAAAGTCTGGGCCTTCTAGGCATCAAGGGCTAGGTTGTGGTTGGCGACATCTCTAGCATTGTCCAACTCCTTCTGTCTGTCGTATAGTAGGAATTCAAGGTTCTCCACTTGACTCTTCAATATTGGGTGACTTGGCATCTCTAGCGGCATTCCCATGGAATCACGCCTTGCATAGTGAACAAAGCGGGTTCCTTGGATTAGGTTGACACTCAGGGCACACAGACGTGCGAGAGCTTCATGCATTGCTCTGGCTAATCCATCTAGCCAGTTGTTCTCTCTCACGGAGAACTGAATCCTCCTAGATACCAGTGCTTCTATCTTGCCTCGAAGATCAGCAGTTACTAGCCATTGTAAATCCCCTCCTGGTGGACCCGGGAGTTGAGCTCCAAGGAATTCCAGATGAGGACACTCCAAGAACTCAGACAGTGAATCCAGATCCCTCTCGAAGATCAGTTGGCCTCCGTTGCCCAACTGGTAGAACTTGCTGTATTGGGCTTCCATCTATAAGAATTTTAGGATGAGAAAGTTAGTGAAGTGATCAAGTGTGTCAAAGTTTTATGTAGTAATGTAAGAATTTGGAGGAACATGAATTTTTTTGAGAGAAAGAATTCCCAAGGGTAAGAGAGGAAATAGTTTTCATAAATACTCACTTTGGTGTTTGAAACTAAGTTTTTGTTCGGACGTCCATTCTAACTAGAGTCTCCTATGGTCAGGATTGCTCTGATACCAACTTGTCAACACCCGGATTTTTAATCCCAGATGCCTGTTATGCCATACATCGCAATCCCAGGATTACCATTTTTGTGAGACATAACAGATTGGATATCACGGTACATCATCCATTACAAACCATAATAAGGTCTTACACAAATAAAGGATCTCATGATCCAGTCTTAGTACAATCAAGTAGCACAATAAATAGCGTAGCGGTGGGGTCCATCTTCAGAGTCACAGGCAATGCTGACGATGGGAGATGATCCTAGTTGTCGTAGTCGTCCTGCTGTCCTCCTTCAGGGTAGTCCTCCTCATAGTCTGGCCATAGGAATAGCCAGGGACAAAAGCCATGAGTACTCTTTAAGTACTCGCAAACTTCCACTAACAAGTAGGATAGTTCTAGTAGGAAATGCTAACTCTAAGTTTGTTTGTAAAGTTAAGTTTGAAACCTAAGCTGAGTTCAGAAACAAAGAAAGATAAAAGAAGTTTGAAAACACCTAAGTGCAAACTTAGTTGTCATAGTCACAACTCTGTTGTGGTCCAGTCATGTCACTATTCATTTCATAAGTCATTTTCAAAACATCTGACAACGGAACAGTATGGCCACTCCAACTGTCCATAACCGCGGACGCGACTATTCGAATAGTTTGACACTCTGCAGAGGTGGTACACTTTCACCACAAGATTTGATACATCTGGCAGGGATAACCCTGAATCATCATACTTAGTATGCAAATAATCAAACCTAACCTTTCCTTTACACACTCTAGTATAAGCACCTCTCCTATGAGCATGGCCTCCAAGCCATGACCATCTATCATCCTGGGCACTTCATAGGTGGACAACATTGAGAGGTAGCCTCAGCTCAAACCTCTCCCGCGAGGGAACTAATACTAATGCATATAAACTTCCGGCTAAGCCTTACCAAATTCAGGTATTGTGGTTGTACGGTAAAATTGGAATGGTATCGCATCCGAACCCAACCATTAGTTTTGTAAACGGGCTAAGGCTCATGCCTCAACATTTTCATCATCATCATAAACCATTGGTGTTTCTCAACACATGTCAAAACATCTCAATCAAATGACTCATCATTCCAAGGTTTTCACAAATCATTTTCACCAAGTATTCCCATCTAAAGTGAATCAAGTTTTGGTTTAGTTCCAACTACTAAGTTAAGAGTGTTCACTAAGGTGCGATGCTAATCTCAATCTCATGCCATAGAATGACATATAAGTCTAACTAGATAGGTCAAGTTTTATACTCTTTATGCTACCTTTAAACAAGTAAAGGACTTTGGTAAAGTAAAGAAGGTAAAGCTTGTAAATAAAACTTGGAGTAGGTATAAGTCAAAAAGATATAACCAAAGCATGCCTAATGCATCTTTCTTGGGTTATCTATCTTGCAAGGGTTAGCTTGCATTGCTAAAGATGGCTTTCTAGGTATAATACTTGCAAGTGTTAGCTTGCCAATAATAGCTTGCTCAGTTTACTTGAAGTGCTAGGCTTGCCTTGTGTAGTGCAGTGGTTGAAATTCTCTTCCTCCTCTTCTTGGTAGAACTCCTCCTCCTCGTAGACTTGGTCGGTACTATCATCTATAAATACATACGGGATACACAATCACCAAACAATACTTAACTAGTCTTCTTAGCACACTAAGGCACACATTTGATGATCTATTATCATCACAAACATCACAAGATTTAATGAACTAGCTTCATTCTTTTTATTTGAGAAAAGTAATTTCTACTCATTGAAATTAACTAAGATTTAATATTCTCCAATTAAAAAATGGGATCATGTGGACACATGTCATCACCACATATTCTAACATATGGGAATGTGATTTAAAGGTTGGATCATATTTTAATAAGTTTAAGTTTAATAATTAATGATTTAAAGTGACTAGAATGCCTATATAGAATTATTTTGGTACTAGTCCAAAGTCACTGCATGCAAACCTTAATTTTATTATATATTCAGATATGTATGGTTAAATGTGATTTTTAAGAGTTTGAATCAACTCAAAAGCTATTATGGTTGATTTTATAAAAATGTTTGAATGTGAAAAGGCTTCTGGCTTGTTATTTTAACTAGGAGAGATCTATAACTCTAAATGATTTAAATCCAACGGGCTTGGATAGAGATTTTCATTAGCTTTCTAACAAAATTGGAATCACTCAATTTGGATTTGTAAAACTCTCTGAATTGATTTTTAAACTAAGAGACATAATTGATTTTAAGTCTAAATAGAAAAATCCTAATTTGAACTAACTGGGTCGTGCAGGAAACTAAATGGGCCGGCCCAGTGACGCTCAGCGGCACAGCGGGCAACTGACAAGGGGGGTCCACACGTCAGCGGCACTTAAAACCCGGAGCGGTACGGGGCGATGTGGATAGTAGGATTAGAACTAGATCTAACGGCTCACGATCGTCGTCGACGACAAACTCGTCGTCGACGAGACTAAACCCTAGGGGCTCGGTGGGGGTGCAGTGGGGACGTACCGGGGCTCCAGCTAGTGCGGCGAGGTGGGCAAACGAACGATTAGACGACGGCGAGCTCAGGCGAAGTCGTGGCAGGGGCTGAGGTGGACGAAATCAACGGCAACGTCTCCTCCTCTGCTGCGGCTGCCTCCAGTGAAATTCCGGCGGTCTACTGCTCGAGCTGCTCCGGTGAGAGGTGGGGAAGGACTGGTGGAGAGAGGGGAATGGAATGGTGTGGCGATTGAGGCTGGGGAGGCCTCCTTATATAGGTGCGACGAGGTGGCATTGAGGCATGGGCGGTGCTCGCCGATGATGATGGTACAGCGGGCTACCTGCGTGGGCGAGATAGGTGGACGGTGGAGTGCCTCCTGGCGTCCTCTATGGCTTTATGGCACAACTAGGGTTGGTGGCAATCGGTCGGGAGCATCGCGCGCTCTAGGGGACAGAGGTGGTGCTCGACATGGTTCCCGGCGATCGTGGGTTACACGGCGGTGCATGGCCATGTCTGGCGGGGTGAGGTGGTCAAGGCGGAGCGGCGTGCACGGTCTGCGGTCGAGGCGTGGTCTATGGCATGCTGGCGGCGAGGGTGCTCTGGCGTGCTCTGGCGCGGCGCAGAGACTTAGTGCGGCGTGGTTCTGGGGTGGTCCAGGGGCTAGCAGGGGCCGTGGGGTGGACCGTGGGCGGCATTGGAGTGGCGCCTTGATTCCTGGAGCGGCAGAGAGGGGCTGGTGGTCTGTTGCGGCTTGGGCACGATCGGCCGGCGATCATCGCCTCGGTGCGGCATTGCACTGGCGCCAGGGGCTAGGGGATGGGCTGGTTTTGTTCTGGTTGGGTCTAGGGGAGACCAAGATGATTAATGTGGCTCAAATGGCTCGGCAATTTTTGATCCAAAACAGTGATAGTTAGGCCAGTTTGATTCTGCCCACCAAGTGTTCGATCAAATGGCCGCATGAAGGAAACTTTTAAATTTTTGAAAGATTTTTGGTGGACTGGTTTGTCACATGCTTAAGCATCTGTGGTTGCTTGGGATTTTGAAATGGAGTTCATTTGGATGGTTTTTGAAATAATAGGATCCAGACATATCAACTAGATTCTATTTTCAATTGTCATTTAAAATTAGAGTTTGAATGTTTTTGGGATATCACAAAGTGGGCCTTGGCACATCACTACTTGTACTAGCAAGGGGTGCAAAGATCCACATTTGTTTCTGTTGGAAATTGAGTGCTAGGAACACCCAAAGTGGGCTAGGTGATTAAAATGGCAAAAGTGACCATTTCCTTTATTTAATTCTTTTTGATTTCTTTTTCTTTGGATTTTGCTTGGGAATGATCTAGATGATGTGACATTCATCATAGAACCATTTTACAACCATTAGAACAAACAATCATGGCATTTCAAACAACTCCTATTTTAAATGCAACACTCATATGCATGCTTAAAGATTTTAAATGGACAAAGTTTTTTTGTTAACCCTAAATTGGGTATATTTGATCTTGATCACTTGGATTAAAGTTTTGGAATGTTACACCAAATGCCTAGAAGGTCAAGTTGGGGCCTATCAGTTTTGATTGTTCTGTCGCTGCCATCATGGCTGCCATGTAGAGTTGCAGCGTTGGTGGCAGCATCCATTCCCCATTCCAAATTAGTGGCTGAGATTGTCAATTCAAGTTAGTTGACTCAAATTCCTCAAGATACAATCGAATTTAGACAAATCTAAATCAACTAATTTGGGTCAGAGGGAGTACTACTTATGAATCAACTTTAGAGCATATCCACCGTCCTCACTGCTCGAATACATATCAATTTTGATTCAAATCATACATATTTCGATCAAATTTATACAAGCCCACCGGAGATTGTCAAAGCAAGTACTACTACTTATGAATCAGCTTTAGAGCATATCCACTGGTCTCACGGCTCAAATACATGTCAAATTTATTCAAATTATACATATATTTTTGGGATATCTATTTTCGTGCCCCTGGTTCGTTAGTTGTACTCAGTTTCCCCAGCCGCTTAGTTTTTCCTCACTTTTGCCCTCCCTCCATTCTGAAACCCTCACATGTGCTCGGGCGGGGGGATGCCGTCAGGTCAAAGGCTTGACCGTTAGATGCTGACCAGTGGGACCACGTTGGGGTGGGTCGTGCGTTGAGCGTTACGTTACATCGCCTCGACCGTTACATGCTGAAAGGTGGGGCCAGGATACACAGCAGACCAACCATCCATCTCTCGCTGATTATGGGGGACGTGGTGTGGGACCATGTGGGGGCGCGTTTGGTGGTTACGTGTGCCCTGTCGTCTAAATTGGAAGTTATATTTTTTGTTATTTTTATGATTGGCCTTTTTAAGAGCGCCTTTTCCCCCTCTCTCTCGCTAACAGTTGTGTTTTTTGCCCCAAAAGCAAGCGAATCTAGAGAAGATTCTCTCTTCATTCATTGTTCCTTTTGCCCTCGTTTTCCCCTAATCTGGTAGCAAATCTAGAGCAGCAAAACTAACCAGCACCATAAATAAATTCAGTAAACAGAGCATATGTAGATAAAGCAGCTAATATAGATTATATAGTACGGTACTTAACAAGGTTCGACAATTAGGCTGCTCAGCAACAGTAGTGGACAAGTTCAACACAGACACGACAAAAGAAGCTGCTAGGAGGGCCTCCGCTTCCTCCCTCTGACGCCTCCTCCACTTCTTGCTGCCCAGTCCCTTGACCTTGAGCGCCTTGGGCTTGATCACGGGCATGCGATCCTCCTCGAAAGCCACCTTCTAGAGGTTGCAGAGGTGAATACTGAGCGCCTAGTGCTCGGCTCTGAAGCCGTGGAAGTTCAAGGACTCGTCGTAGGTCCTCACGTCCTCGGCATGCTTCACGAGGGAGTTGAAGTCCGTGGCGCAGAGCCTCCTGGTAGGGCAGAAGGGGCACATGTACACGTCGCCGGCGAAGAAGTTGTTGTACTGGCCGGACTTCAGCCTCCTCAGCACATGACGAGTCTTGGTGTCCTTGGACTCGTCGTCGCTGTGGACGTTGCTGATATCCTCCTGTAGAGTGCAATAAGGACATGATTGAGATACTTTGATTATCAATATTAATTATTTGCATAAATTAACCGATTGAGATCTCCTGATTATTCCCCAAATCTCAAACCAAACTGAATACTAATCCCAACTACGAACAGGGGGGTTCAAATATGAAAAGAGGAATTCATCGAAATACGAGATCAAACACAAGATGATTATCTAGTGTCAAAATATGAACAGCCGGTCCCTAATAACATAAGATCTAGCATCCAATGATGGGAACGAGGGAAGAACAAGGAAAGGGGAGAAAACCCTGGTTACCTCCGACCATGGGTCGGCAATGCTGGTGTCGTAGGGGTTCTCTGGTGTTATGTAAACAACCTCCTCGTAGGGGTCCCAGCCGAGCGGGATCTGCCTGAGACCGGCGGGGGCCTCCTCGTCGGTGGCTATGACAGATGTGGGGACAGGGTCGGGGGCCTGTACTGGGACGGGGGCCTCCTCGCCGGTAGCCTTGGAGGCGCCGATGGCCACCGTGCTGTTTTTCTCCTTCGCCGGTATGGTTGGGGTTTTGTTGGGGGTTTGCAGAAGGTGATGGGACAGTGGAGACGGTTGAGTGAGCGGGTTAGTGATGAGTGAGAGTGGGGAGGCCTCTATTAAAGGAGAAGGGAAGCGATGTTTCGTTGCACTACCGTGCACGGCCACACATGTTCACTACCACCCCGTGCACCGCACATGCGTACCGTGAGTCACGTTTTTTCCCTCATGCCTAACCCTGGCGACTCAGTTGTACTCAGTTTTGCCCTCGAGTGTAACACTGGCAGTTTGATTCTACTCAGTTTTGCCCTCTAGTACTAACACTGCCGTGTGCAATATACTCAGTTTTACCCTCCGGTGGTTGGTTAATAGAGAGTCAACGAATAGGTTTTAGCTAGCCAATTGATTCATTTTATGCACAACAAATTCAAAAATAGCAAAACATAGTGGCATCTACCCAAGGAGTCTTATTATGTGACCTACCACCATAAGAAATGTATATAAACCAAGTTTTAACCTAAATAACCACTTCTCAAATCACCTACTATCTATGAAGGTTCATGGCTTTCTAATCGAGCCTCTTCCCAAAACATCCCTCCCCAAAACATAGTTTGTCTAAATGAGGCAATAATTGTCAAACTAGTGTATATTTGAATTACAAATAGCTTGATTATGCCAAGATGTATTTTATTGTATAAAAGACGCATTTTCCATTTTTTAAATCTTTTTCTGTTTTCTATTTGAATCCCTTTGTCAATCTTGCCCTTGGTTTTTAAGTTCTACCTAGTTTTGCCCTTGGTTCTTAAGTGCTACTCAGTTTTCCCCTCTCTTTGTATCCATCTCTCGCACATGTGCTCATCTTTGCTGCTACGCTCTGATTGGTCGAGACAGTTGTCACATAGATCGTTCCCACCAACCGTTGATCCTTTGTGATCTAGCGAACAGGATAACCCATATATCTATCGGGGGCACCCCTCTATCCATGCAAAATAATGAGTATGCCACCGGTACTTTAACTCCATAAACAAATGAACTTGAATATAATTTGAAGGGAACGTGTTCGAAGGTGTATAATTTTTGTATACGCAAGTTTATGCATTATATTTCACTCCATGGAAATGGTAATGTCTCAAGATTTTCTTAGCACAACATTATCATGTATTAAGTGCGATTTCAAAGAGTTCAAAGGTGTATAATTTTTGTATACGCAAGTTTATGCATTATATTTCACTCCATGGAAATGATAAATGATCATGATTTTCTTAGCACAACATTATCACGACCTAAGTGCGATTTCAAAGAGTTCAAAGGTGTATAATTTTTGTATACGCAAGTTTATGAATTATATTTCACTCCATGGAAATGGTAATCTCTCAAGATTTTCTTAGCACAAAATTATCATGACCTAAGTGCGATTTCAAAGAGTTCAAAGGTGTATACCTTTTGTATACGCAAGTTTATGCATTATATTTCACTCCATGGAAATGGTAATATCTCAAGATTTTCTTAGCACAACATTATCACGACCTAAGTGCGATTTCAAAGAGTTCAAAGGTGTATAACTTTTGTATACGCAAGTTTATACATTATATTTCACTCCATGGAAATGGTACTCTCTCAAGATTTTTTTAGCACAACATTATCACGTATTAAGTGCGATTTCAAAGAGTTCAAAGGTGTATAAACTTCGTATACGCAAGTTTATGCATTATATTTCACTCCATGGAAATGGTAATCTCTCAAGATTTTCTTAGCACAACATTATCACGTATTAAGTGCAATTTCAAAGAGTTCAAAGGTGTATAAACTTCGTATATGCAAGTTTATGCATTACATTCCACTCTACGAAAATGGGGGAGAAAATAATAATCTCTCAAGATTTTCTTAGCACGACATTATCATGTATTAAGTGCGATTTCAAAGAGTTCAAATGTGTATAATTTTTGTATACACAAGTTTATGCATTATATTTTCACTCCATGGAAATGATAAATGATCAGGATTTTATTAGCACAACATTATCATGTCCTAAGTGCGATTTAAAAGAGTTCAAAGGTGTATAACTTTTGTATAATTTCCGTATATGCATTACATTTCACTATATGAAAATGAAGCAACAGCACGGGCGCGGGCGTGGGGATGGCTCAGGGTCCCATCTTGCAACGCCAACCTAGGTAAGCTGTGGGTCCAATGCTCACGTGGATAAGCTGTGGGTCCGATGCTGATCTGGATAAGCTGAGAGAGGTGTCCACTACGGGAATCGACTGAACGTGGCCCCACTTGTCAGCATGTAACAGCAAGGGTACACTACGGGACCTGACAGAACATGGTCCTACTCGTCAGCATGTAACGGCGAGGGTCCACTATGGGACCCGACTAAACGTGGCCCCACTTGTCAGCACATAACGGCAAGGCTGATGGACGGCGAGTTTTAGACCATGTGAGAGTTTTGTACGAGATGGGAAAAAGTGAGGAAAAACTAAGTGGCTGGGGAAAACAGAGTATAACTAACAAACCAAGGGCACAAAAATAGAAATCCCTATATCTCAAGTCACGGAATTTTGGTTCAAATTGGGCTTAAATTTGTCCAAATTTTAAGTGGACGGTGAGCTAGCCGCCCTCCCCACCGTATGTGTACTCCAAGAAGTACGGGCAAAGTGCTCCCATCCAACCTTCACCGTCGAGGTGCACCTCGACGTGCCAGCCGCGGTCGTGGCCTGCCTCCCACAGCTTTGGTTCATGAGGGCTTGACCTGCGTCGTTGCAGTGATGTTGCGGATGATGGCTTCAATCGTCTTCGCATCGATGACCACTGTCGGCACCATAGCCATAGATGTTGCGGATGCTGGCTTCAATTGTCTTCCCATTGATGACTGATGTCTACGCACACTTCTATTCTTGTAGACAGTGTTGGGCCTCCAAGTGCAGAGGTTTGTAGAACTGCAGCAAGTTTCCCTTAAGTGGATCACCCAAGGTTTATCGAACTCAGGGATGAAGTGGTCAAAGGTATCCCTCTCAAGCAACCCTATAATCAAGATATAAGAAGTCTCTTATGTCCTCGACACACCCAATACACTTGTCAGGTGTATAGGTGCACTAGTTCGGCGAAGAGATAGTGAAATACAAGTAATATGGATGATTATAAGTGGTAATTGCAATCTGAAATAAGAGTGGCAGCAAGAAAATATGTAACAGACTGATTGTAAACGGTGTTTCAATGCTTAGAAACAAGGCCTAAGGATCATACTTTCACTAGTGGACACTCTCATATAAATATCTTCTCTTCATTATGCTACCCTGAACTACTCTCCGTTTGGATGATGTAGGGCTATAACAGCACACCTTAAATTTCGCATTCCCCATCTAGATAACCCCTCACTATCACCTTGATCGCTAGATGGCTCCAACAAACACCACAATCTCATAGAGACATCCAACTCAAATTATTCTCATGATAAGTACTTCTGTAACCTTAGCCTAAGTGCCACACGGTGTGCACGCTATCAACTTCACACACGTGGGGATAAGTAGAGATTAATGAAAGCACTTGAGTAGCAGAATAGATCTACTTATTCAACTAGATTACAAAGCTCATGATCTCAATACGATCATGCATAGAGAGAGATGAACACATAGCTACCGGTAGAGCCCTTAGCCTCAAGAGAGAACTACTCCCTCCTCATCATGGGAGTCAGCAACGACGATGGAGATGGTGGTGGAGTCGATGGATATGGCTCCAGGGGCACTTCCCCGTCCCGGCAGGGTGCCAGAACAGAGACTTCTGTCCCCCGAATCTCCTCTTGTGTGGCGGCAGCGCTGCGGAACTTTTCGTGGAATTCTAATCCTCCCCCTAGGGTTTTCGTCTCGGGGGGTTTATGTAGGTGAAGAGGCTTGGTCGGTGGCCGCCCGAGGGGCCCACACCAGGGCCTGGCGCGCCCAGGGGGGCCGCACCACCCTATGGTGTGGCCGCCTCGTGGCTCTCCTCCGTCTCTGCTTTGTACTTCTGTGTCGTGTCGGGAAAAATAGGAACTTCGGCTTTTGTTTCGTCCAATTCCGAGAATATTTCTTTACTAGCTTTCCTGAAACCAAAAACAGCAAAAAACAGGCAACTGGCACTACGACATCTTGTAAATAGGTTAGTTCCAAAAAATGTTTAAAAATGCCTCAAAGTGTAGACAAAACATAAGATAGTTGATACAAAACAAGCATGGAGCATCAAAAATTATAGATATGTTTACGACATATCAAGCTTCCCCAAGCTTAACTCCTGCTGGTCCTCGAGTAGGTAAGTGATAAAAAGAATAATTTTTAAGGTGACATGCACCATCACAATCTTGATCAAGGTATTTGTAAAGCATTGATAGCTGGGATCAAAGTACTCTAAACATAAGCATGAAAGATAGAGTTCTAACAATAAGACATAGCAACTATGTTGTAACATGAAAAGGTACAAACAAAAGATCATGAATAATAATGCATTGAAAGATGTTTGTTTGTTTCACATATAGAAAACATAATAAAAGTGGTATTCAGCTTGTCCCTCATGGTATAGCAAAACATAAATGCATAGGACACCTTCAAAGTTCATAAGGGTGACTAGATACAAATAATTTAAGAACAAGCAATATCAAAGTTATGAATCAATCAACAAGTTTTGGGACAATGCACATTAAACTAAGAATGAGAACTATGCTCTCCCAATTGGTGCATAAAGATAGAAGATGGAGACTCAACATAAAAAGATAAAAATAAAGGCCCTTCATAGAGGGAAGCAGGGATTTCAAGTTTCATAAAGAGCTTCCAAAAATTATGGTACTTACTAGCTTTGAGCTCTCATTGCCCCTATCATTGGCATCTTGAAGTGATTAAGGTTAAAGTGACACAAATATGAGGATATGCTTGACAAGTTATAAGTTGAAAATCTCATGCCCCTTGCTTACGAGTACCGAACCTCATGCTACTCAACTTTAGTCACAAGTAAGTTCTTGTCATTGTAAGTACATGTGTATCATGGAGAACCGCCAACGGGGTGCCCCTTTCCCCATGACACATGATCTTTCCCATATCAAAATGACAAGGCAACAGACAACAAGTATCTCAACGATCTTTTTATTTGCTATTTGCATAGGTTTTTATTGAGGATGCTTCACAGAATACTCATTATGGTTATGCTGCAAGTTTCCACCATGGTTAGGCATGGATTAGGCTAGCCGCCCAGGCATTTCTCTAACACACATACAAACTCCATGAGTTTACAAGCTCCCCTTTTATTTCACACCGCCGGGATCCATAAATAAAAGAACATGATATCAACTGAATAATAAGTGCAATGTTAAAAGTGTTCCCCATGGTAACATGGTTCTGCTAACTCATAACTTATAAAATGCAAGAATATATGTAACATAGATGGACACAATGGTTCAAGTTTATTAAGTGCAAGAAAATAAAATGTGCCATCAAGTTTGTGAGAGCTTTAATCACTAATTTTCACATAACAAAA
The DNA here is from genome assembly GCA_916181665.1 of Avena sativa. Taxonomy (NCBI): domain Eukaryota; kingdom Viridiplantae; phylum Streptophyta; class Magnoliopsida; order Poales; family Poaceae; genus Avena; species Avena sativa. Next base: position 696,809,716 of record OV702289.1, read on the forward strand.
GTTTAATTTGGAAGATAGATAAACACATGAATATACTTGGAATGGTGTAACACACCATGCACAGGAATTTATAGTGGACTCTTTGGAATAACTTGGTTTCTTGGGAGTTGTATGCATGAGTAGAACTCATACTCAGTACATGTGGAGGCTAGCAAAAGACTGAGAGCGACCAATTAAGAGAGAAATAATGGCCATAATCATGCAAAGCGACAAAACATTATTAATTAAAGCATAAAGTGATATTGCAAGTCAAAAACTAAATGATCATAGAGGCTATGGTGACTGGTTCATAGTCTTAACATGGTGTAAGCGTGTGACAAGTCAACCCAAATAAAGCATCAAAGGTGAATACCACAATATTATGCTTTTGTATGCTAAAACAACGCATGATTCTTTCAAGGCACATTAAGTAATCTCAGTTGTTTGAAACAAGTCATGCTACAACAATAATCACTAAGCATATGGTCAAAGCAACATCTAGCATGACATGATAAAGTCTAAGTCATAGTCAAAACAAGCCTCCTTTTGTACCACTATAAGCATGAAACTTCCTACTCTTTTCCAACACCAATCGACTTATTTGAAACAACTCTCAAAGATAATAATCAGTAAAGACCAGAGAGCATGTCTCGCCCATCTACAAAGAAGAACTAAAAATTTCTAAGCCAAAACAATAAGAAAACTAAAGCTAAATGCAGTGCTAGCGAAGGAGAACACTCACAGAACAATAAGAGTGAAAACTAGAGTGTTCTAGGCAATGAATAACGGGGTGTGTCTCTCTCCAAAAGAAGTGTGTTGGGATCCAACCAACTTATTGCATCAAAGAAAGCAAAAGAAAACTAATAACAAAGACGCTCCAAGAACAACACATAGTGCATAAGGTAATAAAAATAAAGTGTCTTGAAAGAAGACCTGAGATTATTGATGAAGAAGGGGATGCCTTGGGCATCCCCAAGCTTTGACGCTTGTACTTCTTCAATATTTCTTGGGGTGACACAGGTGGCATCCCCAAGCTTGAGCTTTTGTCCATACTTCATCTCATCACATCATTCTCTCCCTACACTTGAAAACTTGCTTCATACAAAACTTCACACAATCTTCATTAGCAACACTAGTGTATTCAAGATAATAAGTTTTTGGGTTTAGTTTCAACACAAGTAAAACTTCCATTAAAACACAAGCTATTGTAGCAATTCATTCTAAAAGATCAAGTGATCAAAGAGAACTAAAAGAGAAAGAGATTAAGAGGCAAATGCAAATAATGGTAGGAATCTGTCAAAACAGACCAGCAGGTAAAAACCAATTTTTTCTAAGACCTTGTGTTGCTAAAATCGAAAAGTGATAAACTAACGAAAGTTAGATAATAACCTGGGTCATAAGCACAGAAAATAACAGCTCAATCCGACGTACAGGAATGTTTCACGATTTTTTATAGTGAAGCACAAAAATCTGTTTCAGGACAAATCCTTTCCCAAGTCTTACTTCTCTCTCATTAGAGGTTATTCTTGGCACAAAAAACACACAAAAATGATAAGGAGAGGTTATTATTGAGGCAATAACTTCCAACACTCAACAAAAGAAAAACTTATTAAAAGTAAACAAATAATGGGTTGTCTCCCAAAAGCTCTTTCTTTATAGCCATTAAGATAGGCATGATAATTTCGATGATGCTCACATAAGAAATATAAATTGAAGTAAAAGAGAGCATCAAGAAGCAAATATGGAACAAATTTAAGTCTAACCCACTTCCTATGAAAAATAATATTGTAAAGAAACAAGTTATGAAAGGACAAAGCAACAAGCATAGGAAAGCAAAACAAGTGCAACTTCAAAATTTTCAACATAAAGAGGGGAAACTTAATATTGTTGAGATACATAAAACTATGTTTCCCTATCTCGTAATAACTTTCAGTAGCATCATGAATAAAATTAACAATATAAATATCACATAAAACATTCTTATCATGATCCACATGCATAAAAGAATTAATACTCTCCACATAAACATAGTCATTCTTATTAATTGTAGTGGGAGAAAATTTAACAAAATAGCTATCATTATTATTCTCATCACCATAATCATCAAATATAGGAGGCATATTGTAATCATAATTAATTTTCTCCTCAATAGTAGGTGGACTCAAAATATCATACTCATCATTGTAATCATCGTATGTCGGAGGTATAGTATCATCAAAGTAAATTTTCTCCTCCGTGCTTGGGGGACTAAAAATATCATGCTCATCAAAACCAGCTTCCCTAAGCTTAGACTTTTCCATAGCATTAGCAATAATGGTGTTCAAAGAATTCATACTAATAACATTCCTATTAGCATGCAAATAAAGTTCCATAGGTTTTTTAATTTTCTCTTCAAACACTTCATATCCTAACTCAAGATAAATACTATAAAGCTCTCTAATTTTTTGTTGTTTTCCATTAACCCTAACTAGTGAAAATAAAAACAAGAAACAAAAAGATATAATTGCAGAATCTAAAAGAAATAACTTCAAGCACTCACACACCAGCAATAGTACTAGAAGATAGCTTAGTAGCCAGAGGATGTGAGTATCTTTTACCTTACCTCCCCGACAATGGCGCCAGAAACTAGCTTGATGTCTACGCACGCTTCTATTCTTGTAGATAGTGTTGGGCCTGCAAGTGCAGAGGTTTGTAGAACAACAGCAAGTTTCCCTTAAGTGGATCACCCAAGGTTTATCGAACTCAGGGAGGAAGTGGTCAAAGGTATCCCTCTTAAGCAACCCTGAAATCAAGATACAAGAAGTCTCTTGTGTCCCCAACACAACCAATACACTTGTCAGGTGTATAGGTGCACTAGTTCGGCAAAGAGATAGTGAAATATAAGTAATATGGATGATTATAAGTGGTAATTGCAATCTGAAATAAGAGTGGCAGCAAGCAAACATGTAACATGACTGATTGTAAACAGTGTTTCAATGCTTAGAAACAAGGCCTAGGGATCATACTTTCACTAGTAGACACTCTCATATAAATATCTTCTCTTAATTATGCTAACATGAACTACTCTCCGGTTGGACGATGTAGGGCTATAACAGCACACCTTAAAGTTCGCATTCCCCATCTAGATAACCCCTCACTATCACCTTGAGCGCTAGATGGTTCCAACAAACACTACAATCTCATAGAGACATCCAACTCAAATTATACTCATGATAAGTATTTCTGTAACCTTAGCCTAAGTGCCACATGGTGTGCACACTGTCTACTTCACACACATGGGGATAAGCAGAGATTAATTAAAGCATTTGAGTAGCAGAATAGATCTACTTATTCAACTAGATTACAAAGCTCAGGATCTCAATAAGGTCACGCATAGAGAGAGAGAGATGAACACATAGCTACTGGTAGAGCCCTTAGCCTCGAGAGAACTACTCCCTCCTTATCATAGGAGTCAGCAACGGCGGTGGAGATGGCGGTGGAGCCGATGGAGATGGCTCCGGGGGCACTTCCCCCTATCGGCAGGGTGCCGGATCAGAGACTTCTATCCCCCGAATCTCCTCTTCGGTGCTGCCGGCTCTATGGAACTTTTCGTGGAATTCTGATCCTCCCCCTAGGGTTTTCGTCTCGGGGGGTTTATATAGGCGAAGAGGCGAGGTCCGTTGCTGAGGGGCCCACACCAGGGCCTGACACGCCTAGGAGGGGCCACGCCACCCTATGGTGTGGTCACCTCGTGGCTCTCCTCCGTCTCTGCTTTGGACTTCTATGTCGTGTCGGGAAAAATAGGAACTTCGGCTTTTGTTTCGTCCAATTCCGAGAATATTTCTTTACTAGCTTTTCTGAAACCAAAAATAGCAGAAAACAGGCAACTGGCACTGCGACATCTTGTCAATAGGTTAGTTCCAGAAAATGTATAAAAATGCCTCAAAGTGTAGACAAAACATAAGATAGTTGATACAAAACAAGAATGGAGCATCAAAAATTATAGATACGTTTACGATGTATCAATGACCACTATCGGCACCACAACCGTAGATGTGGCATATGATGGCTTCCATCGGTGTCTGTCATTGATGGCCACTGTCAGCACCACCGCTGTCCCACTGATGCTATGGATGATGGCTTCCATCTGTGTCTTTCATCAGCAACAGATCTGAGGATGTGAACGAAAGTGAGACAAACAGAGACAGAAATTTCAGACGGTTAGATCCTCACCGCCACACGCTGTTCTAGCAGTCGCGCTTAGATCCGAGCTACCGCAAGCCGTTCTGGCCCCCACGCATAGGTCCACCCCGCCACATGCCGTTCGGACCGCCACGCTTAGATCCACGCTGCCGCACACTGGTCAGACTGCCGCGCCGCCGTACATCGATAGGAGGGGAGGAAGATGCGGCTGGTATACATGCGACAGGGAAAGAGAGGGAGAGAAATCTAGCCCGCCGGGCTCTCCTCTCTGTAGCCCAACGGGAGAGAGATACCTCTAACCCATCGGATCATGATGTATCCAACAGTGGTTGGCCAAGATCCGTGTGACATACATCTCAACCAATCAGAGTGCAGTCAAACTGAGCGCTAGTTGATGCGGCTGGTATACATCCGTCAGGGAAAGGGAGGGAGAGACATCCAGCCTGTTGGGCTCTCCTTGCCACACAAGGTTAGGTGCGCCCATCAGGAGAGAGAGACCTCCAGCCCGTCGGATCATGATATATCCAATGGTGGTCGGCCAAGATCCGTGTGACATACATCTTGACCAATCAGAGCGCTAGCTAAACTGAGATATGAGAGAGGGGAAAAGTGAGGAAAACTAAGGAAAACTTTAGCAGCAGGGGAAAACTGAGGAAAATTTTACCGGGAGGAGAAAACTGAGTAGAGGTAAGGAAAACAAGGGCGCTCAGATAAAAAAATGACTAAGGGAAATTCAAGCTTTTGGCATAACAAATGGAAAATGTGTTATTTGAACAAAATAATCCATCTTGGTCGACATTATATTGTTTGCAACTCAAAGATACACAAGTGTACCAAATTTGGCCTCATTTAGACAAAGTATGTTTTGGGATGGGTTATCTTGGAGCTTGACTGAGTAGAAAACCCTGCATCTTCATAGCTAGTAGCTCATTCCAAGAAGGATTTAAGAAGTGGTTTAGGGGAGAAGTCCATTTCTCTTTATTTCCTTTTCCTTTATTATTCATGCTAGGTTGTAGGTAACATAACAAGACTCCATGTGAAGGTTGCACTATGGTTTGACTTATTTTTTGAATTAAACTAACCCTAAAACCATTTATTCGAATTTAATCACTTAGAAAAAGAAAAATGTGGTTGATTACAAGTAAATCCAAAATTTCCAATTTCATATGGTAAATCAATCCAGGATACAAAAGTGTGCCAAATTTTGGATCAATTGGTCAATGTTTGCTATGGTTTAAGCCATGAACTAGCTAAACCACATGTCGAAGGCAAAACTGAGCAGTGCTGAGCAACTAGGTGGATGGCAATAGAAACTTGCAATAACACATACATTACGGGGTTATCCAACATACAAACTTGGGAGCGTCACAAACATTGACAGTAGTTCAAATTCAATACAAACATTGATAGTAGTTCAAATTCATCATACAAATTCAAATTAATAATTCAAATTCATTTTTTTCTTGCTCCTAGTGTTTTTCGCTGGAATATTCTCAAAGTTCACCACCGTGCTCCGGGTGATCCTGGCTAGAATATTCTCAGAGTCCAACATCAGCTTCTTCTGTTTGTTCCCTTTGTTCTTTTTCTCTGCATCAAATGAATAAAGTGCTTCAGTTTTTCGTACAATTGGTTCAACCACGTTTCGATTCATTGGTTCATACGGTTCAAAATGCATTGGCATCATTTCTTAAATATCCTCTTGTGTAATTCCTTTACTTTTGAACTCTACTTCCAATGAATAAATTGTTTCAATCTCCCATGCATTTGGTGCAATCTCCCCTTCATTTGGTTCAGTATCCTCTTGATCCATTGGTTTAGTATCCCCTGCATTTGTTTCAATCTCCCCTGCTTTTGGTTTAATCTCCTCTCGATCCATTGGTTCAATCTCCCCTGCATTTGGTTCAATGTCCTCTGCATTTGTTTCAATCTCCCCTGCATTTGGTTCAATCTCCTCTCGATCCATTCGTTCAATCTGCAATGTATCCATTGCTTCATTCTCCTCTCGTTCTGATACTTTATTCTCATCTGCATTTTATGCTCCTGCCTGATCATCCATTCCATAAGATGGGTCCACTACATTTTTACAAAGCCTAGTAATGTGCCCTAGGATCCCACAATGTTTGCACTTACGTCGTCGAGGTGGTGCACCACCCTCTGCGCTAGGTCTCATCTTATTCTTCCTTGGCCTACCTGCTGGTCTAGTAAAAACTGGAGGGTATAGCTTGAATCCTAGATTCACTTCCATCCATTGGTATTTTCCCAATAAGGCTGGAACATTCTGAGCATACACTGTCCTAAATTTGGCAACAGAGAAATACTCCGACACGTACTGATCAACTTCACCCTCTTCACCTCCTAGAACACCCATGAAAAACAATACATGTATGCAGGGTTTCCCATGGAGCTGCAATTGCCTGTAATGGCATGTCCTGTCAGCCAAACTCACTGGATAACTCCATTGCCTATCTTTATTGTTAGTGTATGTTACCTCAGGCTCCATTCCTTTTCTAATGCATTTCATCTTCAATTGTTTTTCCCTAGCATGCAAAGCCTTAATCAAAGATGGGAGGATGAGATGGCCAGCATATACTGTTAATGCAATTCTTTGATGCAAATCGATCTTTATCATGATCATCTACCTAATCTTATCAAATATTTTCCACAGCATAAGCCCTTTCAATGAATTGACCTTTGCATTGAAACTCTCTGCAAGGTTACTTGTCACATAGTCTACCTTGCAAATTTCATTGAATTGGCTTCTTGACCACACCATTCCATGATGTGCATCCAAGTACTCCTTCACCGCGGGTTTTTGTTTATACAACACTTCCAAATGTTACAGATGATTCCTCAAAATGCATGTGTATGAAGTTGGCAATAGGTTGTCAGTATAAACTTTACCCTAGATTTTCTTTGTAAAATCCTGCACTAAGTGTCGCATACATTCCCTATGCTCCACTCCAGGGAATACTGCTTCTACAACTTTCTCCAAACCTTTGCAAGCGTTCGTGTGGATAGTAAGTCCTAGTGGATGACCTATAAGGTCGCGCAAATTCTCTAGAAACCAAGTACAACTTTCCTCTAATTCAATCTCCAAAACTCCAAAAGCAACAGGGAACATCCAATTGTGGCCATCAACTGCAGTAGCAGCTACTAGCTGTCCTTTAATCTGCCATGAAGAGTTGTTGCATCCACGGCCAAATAAGTCCTGCAACCATCAAGAAACCCTTGCCAGCAAGCTTTGAAACAAACAAAAGTCCTTCTAAAGCATTCCTTCTCCATTGTCTTCCCTCTTATTTTGTACTGAACTGTATGCCTGTCTATCTGTACAACACTACCTAGACTAGCCATCTCCACTTCAGCTTTGAAGCTGTAAAGCAACTGAAAACTTTCATTCCATGGACCATTGATCCTAACAAGAGCCATTTCCTTTGCATAGAACATCCTCATGTAAGGTACTGTAATATTAAACTTTTCAGAAACTTTTTTATGAGTGCTGTTGCACCAAGTGAGGGGTTCGCTCTCATCCAATCCATGATTGCATATGCCAACCACCTAGTCTTTGCTAGTTTTTTTTTGTCCTTTGGCTGCCCCCTTGTGGTGGACAAGAATGTTCGAACCGGTTACCTTTTATCCGAAACATAATGAAAATGTCAAGTACAGTTAACAAATTCTACACAATGATCTAAAATACACAAATTGTTGTAATACCTGAACCAAACTGCTCCAGAGCATAGTGGATGCATGCATCATCCACCTACACCTCTTGTATGCGCACTTCACTATGAACCTTGTTGGCTCACTCTTAATAACAACATAATCATTATTGGTGTAGATGCAATATGTAGTAAGGGCATTATGATAGTCCCGCGTCATCTTGAATACGGTGCCTTCTGAAATCTTAGGATCGTTCTTGTCCCACTCAATTACTGGGAAGTCCTCACCATCGTACTCGGTTAAAACGATACTGTCATTGTTCTCCTCATTCTCTTATTCATCAGTGTCATCAAATCTGGCATCGTGGGCCAATTCCTCCGTGTATTGATCCTCTAGTGCATGTTTACTGAATCTATCTACCAATTTAGGAAACATCAACTCATCCTCATCATCTAGTGGAGGCGCTCCCTCGACAAGCTCTGCTTCGTCCTCCACATCAGCCACATGAGCGATTTGGCTTACACTCGCAGTGCGAACAGATGGTACTACTGTGGACCTACAAGGAGCACGGGGGCGCACATTATTAGCAGAGACAGCAGATGCCTGACCACCTGATGATGCCTGACCACCAGATGATCCTTTAGCCCTATTTCCCGTGTCTTCAACTTTAGGTTGCACATGGAGACGAATTTGACCAAAACATTCAGCAGCATTCAAAGAGAAAAGCATTACCAAATCAGCTTCGCTAGTTAGTGGGAGCAATCTTTGCTCGCTAATGTTGAAATATTGCAAATCAACTTAATCGCCATTGCTCCCGGGGAATTTAGAATATATTTTATCTTTCAAATCTCTGAGAGTTATGGAGGTTGCAACCACCGCTGGGAAGTAAAATCTAGAGAGATACCGTTCACAACCACGAATTATGCTAGTATCCAGTTTAACCACCAGCCGAAATGCCAACGCTGGATCAATCCTTTTTGAAAAGCAAGGCAGTTAGCTGAGCACCAGCGATTTACGCTCAATTAATGCCTATAATCAAACCACAAAGGGAAATAATACTTACCTAGATGGAATCCATGCGTTAGATCCCTCCGATTCCACCCAATCTTCTCGCGCTCGACGGGGAGGACCGGTACACCCGCCGACATCGCATACTGTTCCGTGAAAGGGGTAGATCTAGCGGGGGAAGAAGTGGAGCCGAAGTGGAATCTGCGGCTAGGGGGATGGGGCGGCTCGGGGGTCGAGGACGACATAGGGTAGGAGGGGCTCTCAGGTGGGAGGGCATGATGGCGGAGGAGCAGAGTGGAGGGGCGGTGTGGGAGCTGTTCCAGGCTCGGAGCAAGAATGGTCGGTCCGACGTGTCTCCATGCGGCCCCACCCTTCACCATGTATGCAAGACCCGTCCCAACGCGGCCCCACCCTTCACCACGTATGCAGGACCCGTCCCAACATGGCCCCACCCGTCAGCACATAACGGTCGAGGCGACGTAACGTATCGCTCAACGCAGGACCCGCCCCAACGCGGTCCCACCTGTCATCATGTAACGGTCAAGCCTTTGACCTGACGGCATCCTCCCGTCCGAGCGCATGTGAGGGTTTCATAATAGAGGAAGGGGAAAAGTGAGGAAAAACTAAGCGGCTGGGGAAAACTGAGTACAACTAATGAACCAGGGGCACAAAAATAGAAATCCCATATAATAAAACCGACAAAAGTTAACATACATGGTGTACATTACCACAATAAGATCATATCATATTTTGAATAAAATTGGAACCATTTATTTAACAAAAAGCTACAATAATTTCTTATAACATAACATAAAAATAACAACAATTGATTAGGTAGAAAATGTAGCTAGTACATATCTGGTATTTATCCCATGTCTGCTCCCAACACATAGTCATGACATGCATCTCCAATAGTAAACTGCTCTATGGTATCCATGAAAATAAAGAAAATTGTATTACTCACATTAGAATTGAACATACTACATGCACATAATAGAGAGGGGGCATGTTCTTATAAAGATGAATGGATATCTTTGTACAAGCTTTGCCATGCTCACATTTGACCATACTCGTGGGTGCTTGAAAACTTCTAATCCGATCTCTAAAATACAAAGAAACAATTTATAGGAAGGAAAAAAATGAAGCAACCATGCAAGCAAAACAAAGAAATATAGACAAGAAAGCACGCCTATATATATCAAATACAAATGAAAAGGTTTTAGAAGACTTTGCCACCATTTCACTGTCAGATGGATTTAAATCACCATATCCCTTATCTTATCATGGTCTATGGATCACCATTTTCTCTGAAGCACAAGATCAAACTATTCACCATATGCGAGAAAATCCATAGAGTATTGAACCATATGTTCCTGATGCTAGGATGCTAGCTACCAAACATTTCACAATGCTGGCCGAGCATATCTCCATAATGTTATCACATAACTTAAATTTCAAGCGCTGGAAAATCTTATTGTGATTGTGGATAGAAAAAATACATGGTATAAATCAAAGGCCATCATTGCATAGTGTTAATGCAGCAACATTTAGCCAAGGTCAATTGAAGGAAGAGCACTAATCTCGAGTGAGGTTAACTGGTAACACCTCAATCCTCCATTTACCTAGGGTAGAGATGTAGGGGTTCGCGCATGAAAACAATAATTTTTACCCTACGACCAGAACCCCAATTGTCAGGACCTGTCTATTAGTAATGTAGTAATGGGAGGGGCTTTTCGCGAACTTACCCTTGAAGACCGAAAAGCGTTGTCAACGCTCGGGAAAACGTGGTTGATGTAGATGAGCCGAAACCGACCTCAAGGTCATGATGAAGTCTTGACGGCTCCTGTGGCTCCAACGACTCCTAGTTCCCCAAGTGTTGCACCTCGCAGGGAGTTACGCACATTCGGTGCCTGGCGCTCTCGCTCCTCCGATCCAGCAACAATTGCAGAAGTAGAGCTCCTGGATCCGAATCCCATAGCGCGACGGCGCTCCACGGTGAAGAAGACTCCTGCTCGCGTGATCCGGACTTGGGACCATGGTCACGGGAGAGAGAGAGCGAGAATCAACGAGAGGTCTCCCCAAAAGAGAGGGAACCTTTTATTGGTTATTGTGTATTTAATTTGCCAAAATACCTCTCTTTATATAGGGGAAAACCCCCCATAGCTAACTAGCTTAGCCATGTGAGACTAAACAAGGGATAGGGGAGAGGGGGCTGGCCACCACCGACCAGGGCCCAAGTGGGCCCCACGCGGGGTGCCTTGGACTAGCCGACCACCCCTCCACCTTCCTCCCTTCGGTCTTTCCCTCATGGGCCCTTTTCCCTCCAGATTTGGCCCATTAAGGTATTTGACCCTTTTTTAATTTGTTTTATTTTATTGAATAAATATAAATAAATTATTAAATCAATATTGAACATTCACTTACATATTATTCAATCCATGTTGATGTGGAACTCATTCCCTCTCATTCCGGACATCCTCCGGACATACTAAAACCCTTCCGGTTTTCTCTCTTCTCTTTTCTTCAGTGATTCTACCGGTCCTAAAACACTCTCTGAGCATCATCAAGCCCTTAAGTGTGATACCCCATGGTTCCGGAACACTCCAAACATGATCGGGACCCTCACGCACCAATGATCAAAAGAGGGACCTGGATGGCCATGTGATCCTTGTGCATTCCACGAAATCTTTCGTCATTTGAACCATGAACGTCGTGTTTTATTCCTTTTGTCTCTTGATACTTGCATTGTCCAAGATCTGATCAATGACATCACCATGTCGTGTTGATCTCGTTACCAACAAATGCTACTTGACTCGTTCCGGCAAGTGATATCCCCGTGATCAAATCACATGTTGCGCAGCTATTGGATATAACTTCTCTGAGTGGGCCCTCGAGTATCTTTTCCATCACACGGATGGACAAATACCGCTCTTGACGCATAATGCCTCAACTGTTCCTCCGAATCCCCGAACACACCTTTATGATCACCATGTCACCGAGTGATGTTTGATGCTATCAAAGTACCCTCGAGTAACAGTGATAGATATGGCCTCACGGTCTAAGAGATAGTACACTAGGTCTATTCTAATCATTGTAACTTGAACTTCATGACATGATCGGGTCATGATGCTTAGGTTGGGTATAGCTCATCATATCATTCTCACAATGAGGTGACTCCATTGTCAACTGGCATAATCAGGAAACCTTGATCATCTGTTGACCAAAGAACCAGTGACGAGAGTTTCACCGAGAACTTCTGGTTGTTTATATATCACATGTGTATTTACGTTTCCTTTCAATATAGTTATAGCATGATATAAAACTTAATCATAAACTTTATGAAATATGATTATAATCCATATTACTATTTGTCTCTAGGGCATATTTCCATCAGACTCCCACTTACACTAGAGTACAAATAAACTAGCTGCGTTTGTTCCTAATCATTAGCACCATATATCCCGACACCTTTGAACATGCTTGCTCATGGAAGAGGTTGAGTCTTGGGGTCTATACTTTACAGTCCAAAATCCTTTGCAACTTACTAATGTCACCTTGGTTGACATTAATACTTTATCATGTCATGATAACATCTTTGTGTATGCATCGTAGTCATGGCAGCCGAATGAGGTTGGTTTCCAGGAGCCAATAGTGACTTTAGATCAGCCACTTCGAGCTTTCTCATGGGCAATGTGCCCTGGGACACACCTTCTGTGTAAAGACGAACTAGTCACGCCATAACAATATACATCACTTTAGATGGTACCCTTATCTATTATTATAAATGTAATCATCGAAACACTAGTGCACTCTGTGTAACTTCCTATGTTTTATCACCTCGCTTCAGAATTATTGATATAGGAGTTTCCAATCTTCTAAGGTCAACACATTCCCTTATAACATAACCCTTTATGCTTTAAGATATGTCATACTTCATGGACTTGGAAACATGTCTACAGTTCTCAATTAGACACTATGGACAAACTTAGCTTAACGTTCTGCGATTCATACTTAATCACTTTTCTAACGTTCCTTCTTGGATCATATATTATGTTTAAGTTTTCATCATGGTTTTCAAGATAGAAACTATGTCTCAACATAGTGGATGACGATCATCCTTTTCTTTCTTTCAACCATTGATGTTTAACTTAATGCTATTCCTAATTTGAGCGATCAAGGACCTACCCTTAATTAACTTCTATTCAGAAACTCTTTTCAGAATCCTTTTTTAGGAATACTACATAATATTGTAATATATGTACTTTCAACTTCTAATCCCTATAAATCATTATTTATCGGTACTTGCGCTTTTATTCTTAATGTGTCGTACACACTCAAGAATCGATTTTTAAGCTCCCACTCAAAATATGTTCCCAACATATTTGAGTATGAGACATACATTGCTCGCACTCAAAATATGATCCTACATATTCGATCTGAGACTTATATTGCTCCCACTAAAAAATATGTCATACACATATTATTTTAGGAAGACTTTCACAGCTACCACTCAATTTTATGCAAATTGCATATTCACTCACTATTTTGAATAACTTCAAAATCCTTTGATCGATTATCAAACCGAGAGTTTTATTATGAGATACAAGTACTTTACTAGTATCAAATCCACTAGACATTCACCACTTCTGAATTAAATTCTTTTGAATCTGTCCAATACATTACTCATGACAAATTGTGCCTTTTGTCATTCACCTTTTACTTTATGACTTTGCAGTCTTTCTGAAAATTCACGTAATCCTCTACTTGGTAAGATTCAGCAATAAATTACTTCTAATCTTAAGTGAACTTTGCCTCTAGGATTTCTCATAACTTTAGTTTACCATTACTTTCCTTCGTAGTTCATAGGTATGTCATACTACGGTAACATGACAAATGATTCACAAATGGTGAAAACACTAGTGGGGAAAACACAATGATCACTATCATTTATTCTTTCCTCTATGAAGAGAATCATTCATGAATGTTTTCCGTTGCGCTTCTCAATACTCTAATGCAGGGTTTTGAATCCTCATCGTGTTTTCACTATATCCCATAAGCTTCACAGTCAAGAACATAAACTTTCTCGAGAATGCACCAAAATTCAAGCAATACTAGTTTTGCCTTCCTTTTGGTTCTAGCCATGGATTTTGTATTCAAAGTTTCCAATGAATACTCTACAAGGACTTATTCGTTATTTGTTTTGGTGATATCGAATAAGTCCAAAACTTCCACAATGATCCATACAAGATATGACACCAATCTCACGAATCCAGATCGTTTACTATCTATACTAATTTAGTGCTTACTTCTAACTAATGGTCTTTACACTTACACTACAATGATTTATTTGGCACCATCTATTCACCCACTTGATATCAAATATCACATTGCAATGCTTTGCATTTTTATGTTTCAAACGCATTGCATTTCAAAATTCCTTTATGCCAATCTTATAACGTCGAATTTCATTACTATTGATCAAAGCATAGTAATTAGATTCTGTTTTATCTTTAATACCCTTGGAAATACTTTGATCATATCAAATAGTTTCATGATCATGTTTCCTTTGGTAAACCTATTTACAAAATTCAAACAATCACATAATGATAATCACCATTTTGTTGAAATACAATACATGGAATATGCATTCTCTTTCAGCAATTCATCAAACACTTTGTATTCATGCAATAAACGGTGTTTAAGTTATCTTTGCCGAATTTGGGCATGATTCATATGTGACAAGAAATCAAATGTCTTTCACATATTATCAATATAACTTTGAATTTAAACAACGGTTTCATTCAAAATGAATATATCATTAAGTTGGGTATTTTTCAAGGAATTTTTAATATTTTACAAATGTTCATGCATTACCAATTAGTTTCATAACCAGGATAATTCACACATAATCGAACAAGATATGAAACTAAATAGAAATCATTCATAGAAGTAGAACAACTGTTTGTTACAAACTCATATGAATAACCATCTCACGAAGTGTGAGATACGCTAAAGAAGTTCATAATCTATTGATTACAATAATCATCCAAAATGATAAACTAAGTGATAAATGTCGAGGAAGAGTGTCATTGGCCATCATCATGCTCACCATCAACACGCAACGTCACCTCCTCTCCAGCAAGGAGATCTCATGTAGATGGACCTGTTTTCACCAAAACAGAACAAGTATCAAATACTTTAACACTGCAATATGTGTTTGCAGTATTATAACATTTATAAAACTGTATATCAAATATATACCTTCGTCATCAACGACCTCTCTGGCGATTGGTTCAACCTTTATGTTTCTGAAACGTAATATGAAATCCTGGAAATCCAATGTTTTAGTATCACCTCTCATGATGCAAGTCCTAGCGTGTGTTTGGTAGCTTGGTGGCAGCGACCACAACAACATGCCTATTGCAAAAGAGCTCGCAAACCAGTTGCCTAGGAAGTATGCAAGCCTCATGTATTCATCATTATGGGCTCCACGTGGTCATCAAGCGACAAGTTCTCCTCCATCTTTATGGAGAGGAAATCTCCCATCATCTCATGCTGCCAAATGCGCACTTGTTCCATGAAATTTGACCTAAGTTGTACCATGACCGTTCAAGGGTTAATGATACCCACAATCGTCCACAACTCATCAACCATTCCAGAGCGCATCATCACTGATATGAAGGTGGACATCACACGATGATAGCAACGGTAATCCCACTGCTCTAGGGTCTCATAGATATAGGGCTGCTCCAAATCCATCTCGTAGAGTATGTAGTCTACCACTTCATTCTCACTAAGGAGAACATGGAGACTCTCAACCCACATAGAAAAGTTGGATCCATCTAGTTTGAGCTTCTCTCCTTCTAACCAATTGTTAACAGGGAAGGTAACATCAGGGAGAACCATTTTTTACATTTATAATTGCAAAAAAGGAATTTAGACTAAGTTTATAATTAAATGAGTTGAATAATAACTTCACTAAAAACTCCTATCCCCATAAGGGTTTTAGTGATTACACGATCCCCATTCACTACACCACTAAAGATGGACGCCTAAACATCGATCACATCATTCATGCAACTCGTGCTCGATCTTTTGACCATCCATGTTCCGAGGCCATGTCTACACATGTTAGGCTCGCCAACTCAACCTTAGTGTATTCATTGTGCAACATGGCTTACACCCACTGTATGCGAACGTAGATATGTCTGACACCCGATCGTCACGTCCTACCTCATACCGAAGAACTTTATCGGTGGTGCACACTAAGGGAGAACACTTTCATTGGTATTTTAATTAGGGATCATCTTATTAGGCTACCGTCGAGTATGTAATACTAGCACAGAATAAGATGTACAAACAATAAACATTGAATGTAAGTGTGATGTGATATGGTCCTTCACCCTGTGATCTCCATCCCGTGCCTCCGGA
Source organism: Avena sativa (assembly GCA_916181665.1). Classification (NCBI taxonomy): domain Eukaryota; kingdom Viridiplantae; phylum Streptophyta; class Magnoliopsida; order Poales; family Poaceae; genus Avena; species Avena sativa. Next base: position 696,825,973 of record OV702289.1, read on the forward strand.
TTCCGGCGCCGTAGGCACCAGGGTACCGGTGCCTTCCGGCGTGGTAGTCCATCATCTCCATGACCATCTACTAGTACTTAGCAACATAAAGTAAACTTACTTTAACTTTGCCACAACCATATCTCATCACAACACCCCCCCCCCCCCCCCGCAAAAAAAAGTTAGATGCCTCTACTTTATCTTTGCATATTTTACGTGGGTGAATTGGCTTTCGCACAAGAACTGTTCTTACCTACAAACTTTCACCACAACACTAATCAAGACGAGCTGAAGCCGACCTCAAGGTCGTGATGAAGTCCGGGCGGCTCCTGTGGCTCCAACGACTCCTAGTGCCCCAAGTGTTGCACATCGCAGGCAGTTACACACATCCGGTGCCTGGCTATGACTCCCGCTCCTCCGATCCAGCAGCAGTTGCAGAAGTAGAGCTCCTGGATCCAAATCCCGCAGCGCGACGGTGCTCCCTGGTGAAGAAGACTCCTGCTCGCGCGATCCGGCCTTGGGACCACGGTCATGGGAGAGAGAGAGAGAATCAACTAGAGGTCTCCCCAAAAGAGAGGTAACCTTTTATTGGTTATTGTGTATTTAATTTTCCAAAATACCTCTCTTTATATAGGGGAACCCCCTATAGCTAACTAGCTTAGCCATGTGGTACTAAACAAGGGAGAGGGGAGAGGGGGGCTGGCCGCCGCTAGCCAGGGACCAAGTGGGACCCATGCGGGGTGCCTTGGCCCAGCCGACCACCCCCTCCTCCTTCCTCCCTTCGGTGTTTCCCTCATGGGCCCTTTCCCCTCCGGATTTGGCCCATTAAGGTATTTGACCCTTTTTTAATTCTTTTTATTTTATTGAATAAATATAAATGAATGATTAAATCAATATTCAACATTCACTTACATATTATTCAATCCCCGTTGATGTGGAACTCATTCCCTCTCATTTCGAACATCCTCCGGACTTACCGAAACCCTTCCAGTTTTCTCTCTTCTCTTTTCTTCGGTGATTCTACCGATCCTAAAACACTGTCTGAGCATAATCAAGCCCTTAAGCGTGATACCCCACGGTTCAGGAACACTCCAGACATGGTCGGGACCCTCCCGCACCAATGATCAACAGAGGGACCTGGATGGCCATGTGACCCCTGTGCATTCCATGAAATATTTTGTTGTTTGAACCATTAACATCATGTCTTATTCCTTTTGTATCTCGACACTTGCATTGTCCGAGATCTGATCAATGACATCACCATATCGTGTTCAATCTTGTTACCAACAAATGCTACTTGACTCGTTCCAACAAGTGATATCCCCATGATCAAATCACACGCTGTGCAGCTATTGGATATAACTTCTCCGAGTGACCCCTCGAGTATCTTTTCCATCACACGGATGGACAAATACCTCTCTTGATGCATATTGCCTAAACCGTTCCTCCGAATACCCGAACACACCTTTATGATCACCGTGTCACCGAGTGCTGTTTGATAATATCAAAGTACCCTCGGGTAACAGTGATTGATATGGCCTCGCGGTCTAAAAATAGTACACTAGGTCTATTCTAATCATCATAACGTGAACTTTGTGACATGATTGGGCCATGATGCTTAGTTTGGGTATAGCTCATCATCTCATTCTCACAAAGAGGTGACTCCATTGTCAACCGACATAAATTCCACATGATCAGGAAACCTTGATCATCTGTTGACCAATGAACCAGTGACTAGAGTTTCATCGGGAACTTCTGGTTGTTTATATATCACACATGTATTGACGTTTCCTTTCAATACAGTTATAGCATGATATAAAACTTAATCATAAACTTTATGAAATATGATAATAATCCATATTACTATTTGTCTCTAGGCATATTTCCAACAAGAGATGCTTCTGTGCTAGCCAAAAACAAGCTTTAAAGAAGAAGAGAGATAGGAATATAGACTCCAATTAGTAGGAGGTGAAAACCTATGAAATTGTTAAAAGTATGCGAAGAAATATTAGCATAACTGACAACAGGAAGCTGGGAAGTGAGAAGCCTCATAGGAGGATCCAATTTCCATCGGGGAGCTTGGCCGTGGTGGTGGTATTTGAGGCCTCGAGATGGTCCACAGGTGCAAAGAATGCTCCTTCATTTGAAGGTAGAGAAGGAAGGTCTTCATCATCGTCCATAAGAATGCATTGCGAGTTGTCTACCGTTAAAAAATATCATATTATGCTAAGAGGCTAGTATTCACCAAGAAGTTTATGGATTTAACTGAAGCATTAGACAAATTCATCTCATTTACTTGCAAGAGCCACATTAGCAGTAATGGAGAATGTATTGTGGACTCCCATGGATGGAGTACTCATGTTGCACCATGCATATTATAGACGTTGGATACTGGTGTATGTGCATGATAGGATCACACGGCACCTTCCTCTGAAATTTGCAAAAACAATAACACCGGTTTTATAGTATAGAACAACCCTAACATCCTCCTTGTCATAGTCTAAGTCCATGACGCGTTGCTCCAAATTCTAGTCCTTGAGATATGGTTTGAAGAAATGGAGTAAATTTCTCCAACCTGAATTAGATCACTGGTAGTTGCAATTTCATCCTAGCTCTGCTGGATGGCCTAGAATATTAGAGGAATCTATTCTGCTATTGAAAAGAACTTTAGGAGAATACTGCAAGATCACACAAAAAAACTTCTTGAAGCAAAAATAATTTACTGAAAAAATAGAGCCAAAATAAGATGAGCAAAGTTGGGTGATGAAAACTAAGTTTTTCCATGCAGTTGCTACCTAAAGCTATAGGAAGAATCTGAATACTTATATTAAAGATGAAGATGACAATTTGATCTATAATTATAACCGCAAAGCCGCTATCATTTGGAGCACATACAAAAACATGCTAGGTGTCTCTGATAATACTGTCATGCAATTCCAGTTTGAATAAATTATTGAGCAACATGATCTTGCCCATCTTGATGGCCCATTTACACATAAATAAATTGAAACTACGATCAAGGAAATGCCCACCGATAGATCTCCTAGGCCTGATGGCTTCAATGGTCTTTTCATAGAAAATGTTAGAGCACTTCCAAATATGAATTCCACAAATTGTTAAATGATTTTTTACCCTGGTACAATCAATCTTGAGAGCATTAATACTGCCTACATAAGACTCATTCCTAAAGAAAGTAATCCTGAAACTATGAAATTATAGACCAATTTGTTTGGTGAGTTTACCCCTTAAGCTTATGGCCAACATGATGTAAAAGAAAATTATTCCAATTTTTCATGCAAACCAATATGGTTTTATTAAGGGGGAAAGTTCAAGATTGTTTGGGCTGGACATTTGAATACCTGAATATTTTCCACAAGTCCAAAAGGCCAATAATTAATCTAAATGTTAACTTTGAAAAGGCCTTTGATAAAGAGGAATATTTTGCAATTATTGCTATGCTTAAAGATGATAGTTCTGGACCTAAGTCAATTTTCCTAATTATAAATATCATGTACACTGTTACTACCTCTATTATGTTGAGTGGAGTCCCTGGGAAGAAGATATTCTGCAAAAGAGGTCTCAGGCAGGGAGATCCTCTCCTCTCTCTTATTTGTCAACACTGTCAACAACACAGATGCGATAATGCATCTAGAAGATTTAGTTATGGCATTTAGTTCCTCTATTGGACTACAAGTAAACTATAACAAAACCAGCCTAATTCCTATTAATGTGGAAAATGAACTAGCCACATCTCTTGCTGGAACTTTTGGATGCAGAGTGGAAAGCCTGCCTTTGCCTATTTCAGCCCCTTAGCGCAACTAGACCATCGGTAGAAGACCTCATGCCTATGGTTTCAAGGCTAGATAAAAGGCTATCTAGAATAGCTTCTTTAATGACATATACTACCATATTAACTTTTCTTAACTCAGTTATTACAGCTCTGCCAATGTATGCAATGTGTTCCTTTAAAGTCCCAATTACAATATTTACCCACTTTGAAAAAAGTGGAAGGCAATTTGTATGGACAGACAAATACAAGAAAAAACATGGTAAATGTCTTGCAAGCTAGGATTTAGTATGCGTACCAAAATATCAATGAGGGTTGGTGTTATAAATTTGAGAATTCAAAACCAAGCCCTTCTTATGAAAAACATACACAAATTCTACAACCATCATGATATATATTCCATAGGTAAACTTGGGCATAAGAGCATACTACAATGAAGAATCAACTCCTCGTGCAATTACCCCAAAGGGATCCTTCTGGTGGAGGGATTGTTTTGCCTTGATTGACATATACAGAGATATTACCTCTTGCTCAGTTAAAAATGCAAATTTTGTTCTTTTGTGGAAGGATATCTGGAATGATGCTGTCAAGGAAAGAAAATTCCCACATCTCAATTCTTTTGCTAAAAATAAATATCCGACAATAGATAAAGCTATATGATGTACTAAAGAGAGTATTTATGATATGTTCACTATCCACCATTGCACATGAAGAGCTACATGAGCTATAGGAGGAAACCAGTTCAGTACCATTTACTGAGGAGAACGATATTTGGAATTTTCCATGGGGAAATTCTCTATATTCGGCTAATGGGAATATCCCTTCTATGCAAACTTGTATGTCTGGATTTAGAAGTTTTGTTCCCTAAGTATGCATAGAACTAGACCTAGACTCAAGAAAGGCATGCAAGTTTGGCTAGACACTCTATGAGATGATGTAAGGAACCGTGGTAACAATGTAAATATCCCCATCTATAAAATAGAAAATGACACAATAGGGGTTTCTCCTACTGTATTTGTGTTAAAAGAATGTGCGAATGGTAAAAAACATGGACAGCGAAACAAACCATGAGTGCAAAACAAAACGTAAGTGGAATAAATTTGGCACGGGAGAAATAAAAGTATGAACAAAGTGGAACAAAATTTAAAACTCGTGCAACAAAACACGTGTATAGAGGAATGGAAAAATTAGATCATGTAGAACAAAATTTTAAAAAGGGGGAACAAACCATGACTACAAGAGGAACAAAAAAAGCTATTGGAACCAAAATTTATCACCAATGAAACAAAAAATAGATCATGGGAAAAAAGTAAATATTGAGAAAAAATTAGAATTGTGAACATAAAACACAAATAGTTTAGACAAAAAAGGGAAAAAAAGTTTAGACAAAAAGAAAAAAGTAGAAAGGAATACAAGAAAAACTGAATAAATAAAAGAAAATGGACAGAATATTCCAAAAGAAAAACGGAAAAGAATGGGAATACGAAAAAATAAAATGAAAAAAAAGAAAAACCAGCGAAGAAACCATTGCGGACCAGCGAAGAAAACCGGAGAACAAGCTAAAGTGGCCGACCTACTTCAAAATTCAAATATTCATAAGCGGAACGGTAGCCGCAGTAGTTAGTCGTTTCCTCAGGGGTTGAACAAGTCTGTGGCTAGATCGTCACTTGCGCATACTCTTCCCTGGATCATTTTTATCACATAAAGTGCCATTTTGTCTTGTATCGTTCGGTAACTACGGTTAGTCCTTGTAGATGACAACCTTTTAATCTGAACACAAGAAACGGTACATTCGCATCCGAATCTGTGACTAGCACGCCCAACACAAGGAAAGTCTCATTCTAGCAGTAGTATATATCATCCACAACAAAATGTCATCTTGGTCTGCAGAGTACAGAGTGAAAGCAACGTATTGTACAACACAGTTACACACACATTCACGAACCAAACCAAAAATACTGAACGCACCATGTACAGTAAGTAACACACAAGATTAGTCGGTAAATTCTGTTACGTTTGGATCTTTATCGTGCCGCCACTTCATTGACGATCCCGATGTTCTCATCGGAGCTGGGCTGCCACAGCTTCTCGAACGCGTCCCCGACCGGCAACGGCTGCACCAGCATCGAGAGGCTGAACACGACGTCGGCCATCTTGGGCCGCCGCGACGCGTCCTCCTCCGTGCAAGCCCGCGCCATGCCGGCCAAGCTGAGCGCCGCGTCCAAGTGGTACACGCCCCCGAGGGTGGGGTCCATCCACTTCCTCAGTTTCGCGTCCCTCTTGTCCCCGGCCTCCAGCACCGCGCGGATGTCCCGCCACAGCATGCCAATCTCGGCGCCGACGCGCGCCTCCATGGCCCTCCTGCCGGAGAGAAGTTCCAGGATGAGCAGGCCGAAGGCGAACACGTCGCTGCTCGTGGCCGCGGCGTCCACCGTGGCCGGCGTGGCCACGGAGAAGTTGGATATCCTGGCCCTGAAGTCCGCGGTGAGGAGGATGTTCCGCGCGCGGACGTCGCCGTGCACCATGCTCGGCTGCGTGTGCTCGTGCATGTAGAGCAGCCCGTTGGCGACGTCGAACGCGATGCCCAGCCTCTGGTTCCACAGGAGGGTGTCCACGGGTGGGCTCGACGACGACGGCTGCGAGTGCGAGGACGACGACGGGGGCTTCTCGTACAGCCACTTGTCGAGCGACCCCTTCTCGGCGAACTCGTAGACGAGGAACGTGTACTCCCCGTCCGCGCCCATGGATATGCCGGCAAGCTTGATCAGGCTGGCGTGGTTGACCATCTGCGTCATCCTCAGCTCCGCCGACACGTCGCCTTTCACGGGCTTCACCGCGAACACCTCCCCGTCGAGCTTTGCCCGGTAGAAGGAGGTGCCGAGCCTGCAGCGCTCGTCCAGGTTCATCGTCGCCTCCATGATCTCGTCGGTCCCGAAGAGGAGAGGCTTGTCGATGAACTGCGAGACGCTGGTGAGCAGCTTGTCCCCTCCTTTGTTGAGGATCATGCGAGCGATGGAGCTGCTGCTGTGAACCTCCTTCTGGTTCCGACAAAGCCTCGGGCTCACGAACCTGGAGCCCAGGTGCACCGTGGCCTTGTCGCGACGATACCTCTGGTAGGCCAAGGCTGCCACGCACAGGGCCGCGAACACGACGAAACACACCGCGACGCTGACCGCGATGGCGACGCCGGCCGGCCTGCGCCTGCGAGCACCAGAGCCGCCGGCACTGGCAGTGTACTGCAGGGGCGGAAGCTGCGGCCGCTGCGTCACGGGGATCAGCATCGGCTGCGTCGTGATGGAGGTGAAATCAACGGTGACGTTGTTCGCCTCGGCGATGGCCTTGGCGGAAGTGTTCATCAGCATGCTCACCCGGGACATGTCGTCCGCCGGCCGCCACAGGTAGGTGATGTGTTCGAGTACCCCGTCCGTCCGCTCCGCCGGCGTGGGGCACCGGCAGAAGAGCGGGATGGTGACCTCGTCATTGACCTCCAGCTTGTTGGGCGGCGCCTGCGGGTTGAGCTCCTGGATGAGTCCGTAGCTGGTGAGGTTCTCGAACGCGGTGAGCGCGAGCGCGTAGTAGGTGTCGCCGGACTGGATCGGGTAGGTGACGTTGGCGAAGGACGAGTTGCCGGTGCAGCCGCACCTGACGGGCACGAGCAGCGGCTGGTCCGGCAGCAGCACCCCGTCCTCGGCGGTCAGGTTGTTGGCGCTGGCGATCAGCGCCCGGCTCACGCCGAAGAGGTCGGAGATGCCGCCGAGGGTGAGGAACCCCGGCGACTGCGTCCGGTACACGACGAACGTGTCGCACGGCGTGGACACCATGCAGGCGAAGCGCGCGGGCACGGTGGCGTTCGGGGCGTCCTGCGCGCCGCAGCGGCGGCACGCGAGGACGAGGACGAGGACGAGGACGAGGAGGAGCAGACGGCGGGGCTCCATGTGGCACGCGCGGCGCTCTGTGTCTGATCGATCGTGTGTGGCGAAATGCAGGCGGGGCTGAAAGGGGGTTTAGTACTCCAATTCTCGCTGTGTCTGTCTGTCTGTCACGGCGGCTTCAGGATTGTTCCAGTCAACCGCATGCAACAATTTTTGTCGCGGCTCTCGCGCGTTTGATTCGGCCCTCCAATTCTCGCTGCGCGAAGCAGATGCGGTTCCTTCCGCTTGTCTACATTAGAACCAATTTTGTTTCCTTTCGATAAAGAAGACTCGATTTGTTTGCGATGCGAATCATTTGATCACCCAGATAATAAAACACCGGCATGTTTGATTGCGAAAAACATCTGGCGGCTTTGTTCCCAAGGTACTACTATCTTCTCCAGTTAGTACTACTACTTGTACTTTGTTAACTGAAGGTAGCTTTCATCGGGTGGTGATTGATTGCAGTTGGAACAACGGAACGGGTCTGCCGTTGCCGTTGCCGTTGGCCGATTGGGGGAAATGCCTGTCAGATGACAGTACTTACAGCGGTATCGCTATCAACAGGAAGAAAGAGTGATTATACTAGTGCTAAACGTTAACCGGAATAATAAGCTTGCACGCTAACAACCAACATATCGATGAACCCGATGGGATGGGTGTGGGATTTTATTTTTCGCAGAAAAATAGGCCATTGATTATATGCGGATGCCGTGGGATTCACACACTAGCCGGCAACAAGCATAAAACAGATGCCTCGACTGATTCAGGTGTTTTTTTTAACGAACGAGGCTGCGAAGCACCTAAACAACTTTCATTTAAGCTCAAAAGCGTTGTACAGAGACCAGGTACTCCCTCCAGTACAGAAATAAGTGACTTCGATCTGTCTAGATTCACATATATCTAGATATTTACGTTTAAGAGTATAGATATATCCGAATCTACAAAAATGTAAAGTCACTTATGTGTTTCTACAAGAACTGATGGGCTCAAATCGAGGATGTTGAAGTATGATCTAAATTCTATTAATGATGCTAACTTCTGACGGAGCGGAACGAGGCCCGTCGTTGGAGGTTTGGCCCGAAGTGGAGCGGAGTGAAGTTAGCCCATACCGTGCCCAACAAAGACGCCTGGGGTTGCGCGGAGCCCCGTGGTACGGATCGTTGACGATCTAGGTTTTCACCATTATATATACCTCTTGTAACCCGCTGGCTGGGATAAGTTGCATCTGCGAAAATCCCAGGTGTAATGTAAACACTCCCAGTTATAGTGAAGTTTCGCTAGCTGGCGCCCGTGGTTTTTTCGTCTCTTTGTTGGAGAGGTTTTTTTACGTTAATCTATGTCCCCTTGCTGCGATTTTTTTCGCTCTTCGTTATTTGCTTGTCGCGAATCTAACAGAGGAGATCGTTTTGCCTGATGTGCACAACAATGGGCAACCCAATGGATTTCCCTACTAATATGATATGATAGATTGTTGGATTGAGCCCTATGACGAGATCCTGAAATTGAATGACTTGCCTTCTTATATCTCCCAAAGAACAGCTGGATCTCTCGCATGAGGAGCAGCAGCAGCAGCAGTTGTCGTCAAGTTTCTGCAATCAGAGAAAAAGACTAGATTAGACTAGATTTTAAATTTGCATCTCATTTGCAATGTGACAGGCCGGAGGTAGCGCCAGAGCTTCATCTTACAGATATGAGGCAATCCCCTCCTGCTTTGCCAGAATAAAACCATGCAGGTCCTCAATCTTGTTCCTGCCAACGAAAATATACTCCAAAGACCTGCTGTTGCAGACAAAGAGCTCTTTTTTTCCAAGCATCATCGACGTAAAATTTGGGTCTCCCTGGGTAGATCAAACAAGGCTGCGATTCAAAAGTGTTTGACTGTGTACTGGGCGGCCAAATGCTGATTGTCTCTAGGTCCATGAGTAACTGAATCGCCACCTACTGGGGTTTTGCGCTGCCTGCATCTTGAAAAGATGCTCGTTATTGCATTTTCACAAACACCAAAGAAAAGTGTAAGTATTCTGCAAGTCTTGTCGTAGTTCTGGTTACGGCAATGTCTAAGAAGGCTGGATAGAGGGTGAGAGAAAGTAAGGAAGTTAGCGACGGCATCCGCAAGCGAGATTGGGTACGAGCAAGTGTGACAGGACACAGGAAGTACCCAGATTCAGAGCACTCTCTCTGTATGAGAGGTAAAACTTCTACTCCTGCCGATCTGACTACAAGGAATATATATAAATTTTATAGGAAGAAAGAAGTGTGTAGCTACATAACCTTGGAAATTTAGAAAAAATGTGTGTACATCAGATTTGTTGCGCATGGGGAAAGTCCAAATAAAGTGAGTAAAATCATCAAGAATAACAAGATAGTTTTTGAAACCAGAAAAACTCTCATGGAGAGATGTCCATAAATCACAATATATTAATTCAAACGGAAAGGTACTAGATGATTGAGAGGTACTAAAGGGAAGACGAACATGTTTGCTGAATTGATATGACTCGCAAACCGAAGTATCATGAGGATCTTGATTACATCAAATTGAAAATTCACTAAGAAGATGAGATATTGTGGCATGGCTGAGGGTAGGAGCGATGCGGTGCTCCCTGGCGGTCATCACGGGCTTAATGGCACGGCACGGGGCGGTCGAGGATGGTCGGGTGTGTGCGACGCTCTACGCGGGACCGACGGTGTTCGAGACGGCGCACGGGTGCTACGGGTCGCGCGGCGATGAACGGGGGTGTCTTGGAGATAGCTGGGGTTAAGGCGAGTCTGTGCACGCGAGTTGAGGGCGAGGCGCGGCGCGTGCGAGCTGGTCGGCTACGGCGCTCTGGCGCACTCTCGGCATAGCGCAGAGAAAGTGGGCACGACGTTGCTAGGGTGGTCCAGGGCTCTCCTGCGGTCGAGGACTGGATAGGGGGTGGTAGTGGACGATCGCCTATCTGCTGGTCGTCGTGGGAGAGGGCGGCATGGTCCGTGGCGCTCTGTCCATGGTCGGCCGACGAGTGTGGCTTCGGGCGGTGATGCACTGGCGCAACGGCAAAGGGGAGTGGCTCTCCATGCATTGCTAGACACGGGGGGAGACAGATGAGTGAAGAGGGGACAATTTGGTTGGGTGATCACTGCTCAAAACAGTGAAGTTAGGCCATGTTTAAATTGTGTCTGCCAGGTGTTTGATTAAATGGCCGAAAGAACTTAAGTTTGAAATTTTTGAATGAAATTTGGTGACTGATCTTATCTTATGCTTGAGTGTCTATGGTTGCTTGGAAAAGACAAGGTGAATTGATTTAGTTGGTTTTTGCAAAATAGCGATCTTACCATATGAACTTGATTCAAATTTGAACTGTCCTTTAAATAGATTTGAAAATAGTTTATGTGAGTTTATAAAGTGGGATTGGGTTCACTTTTACTTGGTCTAGCAAGGGGTGAAAAGAAGTGGAAAATTTTCTATTAGAAATTCTTTTCTAAGAACACTCAAAGTGGCCTAGTGGTTAAGTTTGGTCAAAATGACCATTAGCTTATTTAATTCATATTTGATTTCTTTTTCTTTTGATTTTGTTTGTAATTGGCCTAGATGATGTAGTATTCATTTTAAACCATTTCTCATCATTTGTAGCAATCAAACATGGCAAAAGCACTCAGTCATACACTAAGGCAAAACACATATGCATTCATATTCAAATTAGTAATAAAAGTTTTTGTTAACGGTGATTAGAACTTGATAATCTTGATTAGAATTTTTGGGGTGTTACATAGATCCATTGGATGATGGCGAGGTTGTCCTTCACCCAGCGAGGATTTGAGGGCTAGGGTACCGAGTTAGCGTCGACGTGGCCGAGTAGATTGCATCGGCCTAGATGAACTTCGAAGAGGTAGCGCCAATGGTAGTAGTTGTGCTTGGGAAGATCTAAAGTGACAGGGATAAAGGGACTAACATCTGAAATTGTATCGGCATATTGGATGGTGGGTGGGTGAGAAGAAACTAGGGTTTGGATAGAGGAAGAAGAAAGGGAGATTGCCACAGCGGCGGCGAGCTTGGAGGCGGCGAGGGCGGCACGCCTCTCGAAATAGACGGGCGGCGGCGGAGGAGGTGGGGTGGGCGGCGACATGCTTTAGATCATTTTAGTCCGATACCATGTAGAAATATATTTGCCTCATAATTGATTGCGTTGTTTGGGAGATTACAAGGAATATATATATATATATATGTATATATATATATATATAAACTCTTTTCAGCATCCTAGGTGTAGAATAGTTATTTTGCACCCAACATATTTTTACGTTGTTAGATTGAAAAATTATGTTTTGTATATGGATAATTATGTTCATATATTCACCACAACCAAAAAAATCGATAAAAAATGGAGTTTATGAGTCATTATAGTGTAAAAACACCAAAAAAATTGTATTTTAGGTTACGGCATGTAAACAAAAAAATTATATCATTTCTAAATGTTCTTATGTTCTTCTCGACTTACGAAGTAAGACAAAATTTATGTGACGTAAAAATAATATACGGTTCAAAAGATAGAGGATCTACACCCATGGGTGTCAAATAGCGCCACTATATATATATAGAAACCTATTCAGCACCCAGGGTGCAGAATAGTTATTTTGCACCCCACATATTTTTATGTTCTCACATATAGAAATTTATGTTTTATATACTAATAATTATGTTTATGTTTATCAGAAACGTAAAAAAATCGACATAAAAATATGATTTATGAGTCATTATAGTGTAAAAACATAGAAAATACACAATTTATGTCGTATTTTTATACGGTATGTAAACGATTTTTTTTACGACATGTCTAAATTTTCTTATGTTATTCTCGACTTTTGTGACGTAAATTTTTTTATACGGTTTGTAATATAGAGGGTAGGTGTAGAATAACTATATATATGGGGCCAGCCGGCCTAAACCTAACTTAAGTTACAAATAAACCTAAACCGACTTATAATCTAACAATATGGATGATGACACTAGAACTACAAGGACACCTTAAGCTGTATGAGTGCTAGCAAACTACCAGAGTCCAAGCCCCGCTCAGGAGGCATTATTGCCCCTTATAAAGGGCCGGGGCAACGGTCACAGGCATGGCGGCTGACGGGTCCCACATGCGACCCCCTGCCGGCTAGTCATTTACAGTACCACGCAGCAGAGATTATGTCCACAGTGCTCGTAGTATGAGCACAATGTATGCGTCTCCACTGTTTCCGTGTCAGCGGAAAAGTCTCTAGTATAGGCTTCACGCACCGGCCATCTTTATGTCCAATCGGTAGGCTAGGGCATGGCACGCACCGTCTAGCGCGTCATGCCTAGCTACGGCCTGTAGCTGTGCTAGTCCGTCTGGGCTCCTCCAGCTGGACCAACACCACTTGCTCTTTTGGTCTCGACTTTACCCATCTTGCGCCTCCTCGGTCTGGTTGGGCTGATCTAGCCGGCCCAATGTCTTCTGATCGTCTCGTCTCTTTCGCGTTTGTCTCGATCTGTCAATGCTGGTATTTATTTTTTTCTCTTTCTTTTTTGTTGGGCTTAGTTGTGCTGTGACGCCAGCATGTTCATTGTACAGTATGGTTGCTATATTAATATAGCGGGCGAAGCCGGATTCGAGGATAGGTGAGGAAAGGTTATAATTGTTACTTGTTGTGTTTGGAAAATGAATAAGAGAAAATTGCACACCACACGAACCAGCATTGGCCATTTTTTAGGTAAAGCAGTGGCGATTGGGTTCCACCTTCTACGGGGAGAGCATTTCCTTGATGAAAAAGAACGGTCACAGCAATCAATGATGTCTGGAAGCTTAGCTTATCTTCTAAGCCCAGCCTGCCACACAAGCCCAAACTCACGGCTGGGCCGAAGTAGGATGCTACGAGGGCATGGAGGCCTGCCAGTTTCTTTCCATTAAACAAATCAAAACGGTGCCTGTCAGTTTTACACTTACACCCTTCACCCGCACCAGCAGCCGAAAGGCACCAGCCCTTCCCCAATTCCGGCCACACCCCAGCCGCCCGCTTCTCCCCTTCACTCCCCTCCCAGCTTCTTCCTCCCCCGTCACCGTCTCCGTCTCCTCTACCCCCTTTCCCTTCGCGCCGGTATCTCCCCAATCTTCTTTCCCCACCTCCGCCGCCTCATCCGCCGACTTCATCCGCCAATCTAGAAACCCCTATTTGTTGCTCTGCCATCGGTTGTTCGATTCGGCTGATCTGATCGGCCGCTGAACCGATGGGCAGCGACGCCGAGGAACTATTATCTCCGCCGGCGTCGTCGCCAGAACTCGAGCAGGACGACGACGACGAGGACTGCTACCTGAGCGATCAGGAGGACGATGCCCTAGAAGAGTCCGTCCTCCAGGTCCTCGAGGACGGCAACCTCGAGGACTGCCATTGGTCCTCCTCATCCGTACGCACCTCGCTTACCCGTGCTCCTCCTGCTCGTCTCCACCCTTGCCCGCTCCCGATTGCTTCTCTTCATCACGGATTCCTTCCTTGCTTGTTCTTGCAGGTGATCACCAAAGAATACCTCTTGGCGGCGCAGGTGACTACGGGGGCCCGAGGGCTCCTCGCATTCGATTTCCTGGTGGGGGTAAGCGGTTTCTGGATGCTGACACTTTCTTTTGTGAATTTGTTTTGGCTGTTTGCGGTTTGTAGAGGGAGGATCTGAGGAAGGTGATTGAGCTGCTAGGGTTGAAGGAGCACCACGCCCGTACGCTGCTCATCCACTACCGCTGGGACGTGGAGAGGATATTCGAGCTGCTCGATCAGAAGGGGAGGGATAGGCTCTTCTCGGAGGCTGGTATTCCTCTCCGTCCCGCTAATAATGCAGGTTTGCCCTCTCCAGCAGAGGTCACCTGCAATGTTTGCTACGACGATGTGCCCCTCTCTGCCGCTTCCCATATGGACTGCGGCCACAACTACTGCAATGATTGTGAGTAATAGTCACAAACGAAGTGCTTTCTTATGTATTTATGTATTTCAAGCTTTGCATATGTGCTACCTATAGCTTTAAGATGCTGGTATAGCGATTGCATGATGCATTTTTGGGGGGAAATGCCCCATTGTTCACAACTGTGCTACTTGATCAGCAGACATTCGTATATTAAAAGTGACTATTCAGCAAATGTCTTCCTATTTTACTTAACGAGAGACGGCACAACTTATCATCTTCATTAAGCTGTGTACCACTGGAGCATCTGTATCTGTACTTCATGCATAAAATTGACCTCCGGAAGCAGGGGATATATCACTTCCTAGTCGCAAGAACAATCATTATATCCCCTCATGTAATCTTATCACTACAAAATTCAGGCTTGAAGACCATCATATATTATATATCAACATAGCAACAAAACAAGTTCTTATATACCTGCTCTGCATACACCAAAGTGGAAAAATAATAATCACCCTATGAATCACCAGCATTGCTGTATCAAAGATTTCCTGAATAGCCACTAATATGTGCATTTCATCAGGTTGGACAGAATATTTCATTGTGAAAATAAACGAGGGGCAAAGTCGGCGTGTTAATTGCATGGCTCCAAAATGCAATGCCATTTGTGATGAAGCATTAGTCCGAAAGTTAGTAAGTGCAAAGCGCCCAGATATTGCTGAGCGCTTTGAAAGATTTTTACTGGAATCTTATATCGAGGACAACGATACAGTCAAGTGGTGCCCCAGCACACCACATTGTGGAAATGCTATACGCGTCAAAGGTGATATTCATTGTGAGGTGGAATGTACATGTGGACGGCAGTTTTGTTTTAATTGCTCCTCAGAGGCACATTCACCATGTTCCTGCGTGATGTGGGAGCTCTGGATCAAGAAATGCCGTGATGAATCAGAGACTGTAAATTGGATAACAGTAAATACTAAGCCCTGTCCCAAGTGCCACAAACCCGTGGAGAAGAATGGTGGCTGTAACCTGGTTGCATGTATATGTGGACAGGCATTCTGGTGAGATATTGTATTCTGCTTCAACATTTATGTTTTACATATAAATCTTGTTTGTTGGCAGCTAATGATGCACTACTGTTACATTGATCCCTTGTTTTAGATTACTTAATACTTGTTCATACAAACCAACGTACCACATTGTTCTTGACTTTACCTTTCTGCTTTTATCTAAGCATGCCTGTGCTTTTAATGGGTTGATGTTAAAATGACTCAGAATATTATTTACAGAGTATTTTGATATACCTAGTTCTCAAACCAGCTGGGTCAATCGTATATAATAGTATGGTGGGGAGATGGTTAGATATTTGGATGCTGGAAAAGTATGCAGTGTGGTCTTGCTCTTTTATAAGGACATAGTTTGCTAGTATATTTACAATCCCATACTTATAAGCAGACCACCACTTAGGGCAGGTAATGCTGAGCGCTTATATAGACGCTTAGGCGGAGGAAAATACGGAAACTATTCCTGGTGTCCGACACAATTGTCAAGAGCTCTAACGCAAGCCTCTAATCCCAGGCGCTTGTTTCCCCAACTGTTTTGCCCAATTTTTGTGCCGCAAGCCAAATTCTCATGAAGCGCCCGACGCAGCTTTTTGCATCGACTCCTAAAATTAAGCGTCTATCGGCTGGGATCCTACAATTCAACTACCTATCATCCCGGAACAAAATCCTGGCGCCCATCCATAAGCGCCTCCTTTGTACATGCCCTTATATTGTTTATGAACATTTGTTGCTACTTGGGAATGGAGGAAAATCTTATAGGAATCCAGGCCTATAGCGTATATAACCGTAGTATGGTAGCCTTTTATCCATCTCTTAGCTCATGCCCTAATCATGCACCATAGGTGCCTAATGGACTACTGGAGTATATTGATATAATAGCAAAATCAGTTCTCTGCGAATTGTGCCGAGAGACGGTATTATTCCTCTCTGTTAGAGGGTAATACTGGCAGTCTGGCACTCACCTGATAGAAAATTTAGAGATCATAGGGTTAGTACAAAGGATCGAGGTTCATCAGGTATCACGGTCCCTCCATTACCATGTGCCTGGCAGGTTATAATCCCTCTGTCCCGAATTACTTGTTGCAGATTTGTCTAAGATACACATGTATCTAGACGCGATTACATGCGAATCTAGACAAATCTGCGACATCTAATTTGGGACAGATGGGGTAATTATTTTTTTAAGTTGTTTGGTGTGTCATTTATGTTGTCCCACAAGTTACATGCTGCACTATCGAGGATGTTCTCTGGTGTTGTCTCTCTTTCTGGATTTTGTTTTCTTCTCCACTTGCTTATTAAGTTTGAGTTTTGTTTTGCTGATTTGATTTTTTTGGACGCAGTTGGTTGTGTGGTGGTGCTACTGGTCGAGATCATACATGGTCAAGTATTGGTGGCCATAGTTGTGGCCGATTCACAGAAGATCAGTCTGTGAAGACAGAGCAAGCAAGGCGAGACCTGTATCGATATATGCACTACCACAACAGATACAAGGCTCACACAGATTCTCTTAAGCAGGAAGCAAAGCTTAAGCGTGACGTCCAGTGGAAGATATCCATCTCTGAAAATAAGGAATCTAAAATAAAGGATTACTCTTGGGTGATAAATGGACTGAACAGGCTTTTCAGATCAAGGCGTGTTCTTTCATATTCTTATCCTTTTGCATTCTACATGTTTGGTGATGAGATTTTCAAGGATGAGATGACCACTCAGGAAAGAGAACTTAAGCAAAACCTATTTGAGGATCAGCAACAACAATTAGAATTCAATGTTGAAAGACTCTCCGGCTTCCTTGAGAAGGATTTTCAAAATTTCACCGACGAGGAGGTTATGGATACGATGAAGCATGTCATCAATCTTTCCAATGTGGTAGATAGGCTCTGCAAGCAAATGTAAGAACTCTGCTCAACAAATTTAGCCAGTGTGTAAATAAGTCTATTAACTATACTGCTTTGCAGGTATCAGTGCATCGAGAATGACCTGTTGTATCCTCTCCGCACGCCTCATAATATTGCTCCGTACAAATCCAAGGGTCTTGATAGAGCCTTGGAGCTCCATATTAGTTTGGACTCTGCTGAACAAAGTTCACAACCTGTGAAGTGTAGCCAGGATGAACACAAGGGTCAGCCTGCTTTATGCAGTAATGAATCAGGTATTGATATGCCATATTCCCTTTTTATCACGCTTAAATTGATGCGATAAGGATCACCATACGGAGGTTAGCTCCAATTTGACTGTTTCTGGTTGCTGATGCATATTTCAATATCCTGCCTTAGGCACATCTCTACTGGGAAAGCGACCTATTCTTCAGTTGCACGGATCAAGTTCTGACAACAGTGGGTTCCCGTCTCACAAGAGAGAAAGAAGAGAGGCTCGTGGGGGCGGCGGCCCTCTTTTTGATCTCAACGTGCCAGCTGAACTGGCAGACAAGATTTGAAGCTCCAATATCTGACGGAACATTCCGCCGCAACTGTACAGCTGACCTGTGCTTCTTCAGCTACATAAAGGAATCTCTCTGTTCATTTTTGTTGCCTTGGGGTGGGTGTGTTGCAATCTCACCCCTGGGATATGATCCCTACAAATAGAGCAACTTTCACCTTGTTCTCTTGTATATCATGACACGGTTCTGATATGCCATTGTGCATAGTAACAACTATAATGCCAAATCTACCCTCGAGCAAGTGGAGGACATTTTTGGAAGAGAATTCTAGATCTGTTCTACTCCCTCGAATCCAAAATACTTTGTCGTGGTTTTAGTTGTTGAACTAAAAGAACTAAAACCACGACAAGTATTTTCCATCGGAGGGAGTACTATGTTTATGCTGCAAATTGCAAATACTCCTGTACTAAGAGCGTACGGGACATTCAGCCTCTTAGGGCTCCTTTGATTCCTAGATAGGAGAAGTGTAGGAATAGGAAATCCATAGGATTGGCATGCTATATGCACTTGAATCCTTTAGTAAAAGCAATTCCCTTTGGTTGTGGTGAAGTAGTTTTCCATATAATCCAACCTGATGTTTTTTTCCTATGAACTTTACGCTGCAAGATTTCTATGGGATTATTTTCTGTAGGATACGATCCTTTGAACCAAACGGCTGTTGTAGGAAATAGGTCTCAATCCTACAAAAATCCTTTGACAATCCTATGAATCAAAGGAGTCTCTATCCTACAAAAATCCTTTGACAGTCCTATGAATCAAAGGAGCTCTTAGGGGACGTGGACTATCTAGGGTCGAAGTACAAGCTGATTTAGGCGAAGCCTACCGGCTGGTTTTTTATATAGGTACCATTTTGTGGCCAGAGGCCAGCTGATTCTTAGGTCAATGCTGATTGAATTCCATTCTAAGTCGTAAAATTCGAATACTGGGGAGTATCTGTTGTTCTAAAAAATGTAAAGATGCCGCAATCGTATCTGTAGGGACTTGACCTTGCAGTACTTGTAGGCACACCGCGCTTTCGCGTAAAGAAATATGTAAGTGGAGGGGCTGTGACGCGAGGTGCAAAGGTGTTGAAATAACTGACTTGGTTTTGTCTTTAGCTTGAAATAACCGCCCCGGTTGTTCAGAGAAGCTCATCCTTTTTTTTTACCGCTTCCTTTAGCTAGAAACATATTACTCACTTCGTCCAGAAATAATTGACTTGGTTAATCAAGCTTCGGATTATGCGTTGAAACGTAGCCTCTAGCCTCTGAAGCTTTGAACAGACACGCATATGGAATCGAGGATGCACTTGTACAATGTGCAGCACTTTGGAATCTATTGCGTGAAAGAACACTCCATATTGTCCTCTCCTGCGTTCTCCTTTGGCGTCGTAGCGCCTCTACGCTCTCTAGCTAGCATATACTAGCTGACGGAAAATGCTCGAGCTCCGCACGCCCATTGACTTGGCGATACGACACGGTCGTCGTAGTTGGTACTAGTAGTAAGTTTTAGGCGTTTAGCCTGTCTCTGACAGCTTGGAAGACCGATGAGAAGAATCTTTCCCCTCCGGATCTCGAGCTGATGAACCTTGAGTAATCAAATGACACTGGGCACTGGAGATGGTTTACGATGTGCACTGTACTGTGTGGTTCGTTCCTTGCTTCACCAAACTCTTTCCGGTAAGTATTTTAGCATTATCGGTAGGAGCTGTGTAGATGGACATAGTAGTAGTAGGATCAGCGGTAGTAGATGCCGGAACGGGAGGAGGGTCCAAGAGCACATGAAACCTCGGGCATGTCTGTCGCCGGGACGTTTCTTTAATCACTCCACTGAGATTTGATTAGGCACAAGAAGAAAAATGGCTTAACCGAGGTCACCGCTTGTCGTTATCGCTGGCACGGCCCCCGTAGTTGTCATTGGCAGCATCATTTCATTTCATTTCATTTCATTTTATTTGCGAGTACAGATGTGCTTCATTGTGAAGACACGAAAGGCAAGCAGAAGTTACTACTAGTAGCAAATTTCAAATGTACCTTTCCGTCAGCCATGAAGTCCTCCAACGTGCGATACTATCATAAACACCACCACAAATGCAGGAGCAAGTACATTTCCTATAGAAATATTCATAGCTCGATCCGCGAAAGACTCTGGACCAGAAGCAAATCCATACTTCTTCGTGCAAGGACCAAAAATTTAAAAACCAGAGTAAAAGAAATGTCCGGACAAAATAATGGTACGCACGGGCGCACGGCGGTATAGGTGCACCACGGGCGCATGCCGCGCATGCGACGTGCCGGCGTCCTTCCTCCACAGGAACAGTTGAGGGTGGTGGCCTAGCGAGCGAGCGAGCGCGACCAAACCCACAGCTAAACTGCACTGGGATTTCTGTCAAAAAAACTGCACTGGGATTCCGTGACAAGCAGCTAAAAGACGCCTGGGGCCCGGACGGCCGGTTAGGGTACACGAGGGATGGGGCTAGGTGTATGCATCTACCGGATCCAACTCATATAGATGCACCTCCCATATAGCGTTTGTCATGTCTATTCCAGCTACTTGCCCCAAAGCTTAAAGCAGCTTCGTGACAATTGGCACAATCCAACCAAGTCCATGTGTGTTCCTTTTCTCTCTAATTGCACACGCTGATTCTCCATGGATGTCGAGTTAAGTTACCATTGTGCGTCTATTTTTTTTTTTAAATAAAGGACGCTTTAAACAGTACGCCCGGTCTCCGCATATCTGGGACGCACGTAGACGATAGGAAATAAAAAGGTGAAATACATATTACACTGAGAAATTGTAAAAACGTTTAAATAAGTTAAAGTGCTGACGGAGAACCGATCTGAAGATTATGCTGTCATCCATGACAGGTAAATAAGTCCCGTGTCGTATCCTTTAGCTGCGTACACACCAACGTAAAAAGGTCGCGAGACTCCGCACGATGTAGGGTATTGGTATACCGGTATAAAACCTGTAAGAGAGAATAATTTTTATCATTAAATACTTTATCATTTCTACACGACCACAACGACCATATAATGGCAATCGCTTCTATCCTGCATATTATCATGTACTTGTGATCTATATCATGTAACCAATTCCCAAGAGTAAATTACACATAACTACCACAATTGGGGATGTCAGTGCGAGCCAGTACCGATTCTGGTAATTTTCTCCTAAATCTACCAACTCTGGGGTAGCTCGTTACAAATCGTACTTAATATTCGTTTGACATAGCTCTAACCGCAAATCTAACTAGTAGGGCCCAACTGTAAGTGCTCAGTTGGCAAACATATGCTGAGGTGGACGTGGGGTCCACATGTCAGCCCCACATGTCCTTCCCCCTCCTTCCCAGGTCCGACTCATCCCGCACCTCTGCGCCCAGGTCAATCACGAGCACGTCAAGGGAGAGCGTGTGGGGACACCGGCTGGTGCACGCGTCCGATGCGCATGACGGTGGCGAGTCGAATGAGGGTGGCGCTACCATTTATTGGTCAGCGGAGAAGCTCTGGTGGTGAGCTACTGCGGTGGCCGGCAGAGGTGAACGACGCGGTGATACAAAGCGGGAAGGACGAATCGAAGAGGCCCATCCTCACCGGATGCTCACTAGGAGCGAGATGGAGGGGTCAGCGAGGATAGGCGAGGATGATCGGTGTCGGACCATCGCCGACGAGCGGTGGCAGTGACAGAGAAGAAGCGGACGTCGGCGTCGACTGGGGGCACGCGGCTCAGATTCCTTCGGGCAGGAGGACCAGCGCAACGACGGCCTGAGGAATGGTGACGGTTGACGGTGGCCTGAGGTGAAGAAGGAGAGGGAAGGAGGCGTGGGGCTGACAGATGGGCCTACAGGCTGTGAATAAGAAAAGAGAAAAGAAGAAATAAAAATAAAATAAATGGTGCTGGCATGTGGGCCCCACGTCCACCTCAACATCTGTTTGCCAACTCAGCACTTACAACTAGGTCCTACTGGTCAGATTTGACATCAAAGTTGTGTCAAACGAATATTAGTTCGATTTGTAACAAGCTGCCCTAGAGGAAAAAATGATCAGAATCGATACTGACTCGCACTGACAGCCTTAATTGTGGTAGTTCTGTGTAATTTACTCAATTCCCAAATATATTGGAAATACTACATGGTGTATACAAACCTGAATCTGATTGGATAACTGAACATATAGACCTAGCGACCTTGTATTGGAAAAACAAGTTTTAATCGGCTCGTTGTGATGACATAACACACATGTAGGATTTTGATGCTAATTCCTTTAATTAAATTATCTTTCGTAAGGATAACCCCAACAAAGATACCAGGATTTATTTTTATTTTAAAGAGGTATCTTCATCTTTCAAATCTTACTATTATCCAAGAGATGTATGAATGGCTGGACGAGCGCATTGTACAAAGAACTAGCTGAGAATGTACCATTCTCGTTGAAGTTCCACGAAATTCATCAGTCCTAGACGACAGTTGGACATCTGCTAAATGATGCGGTAGTGCGATCTGAGAGTCAAGTATGGATCCAATCAAATCTCTCCTGAATGTTACGTTTGGAGTAAAAGATTCCAACATAGTGGTAATCGTTTCATCCTTGTGACGAACAATAGAATACAATGCAGGATATTATTCTCGAAGCGTAAAAGACTCGAAGCAGAAGAAAATTTTCTTTTCACCATTAGATCAGCCCAAAAGTGATTGTCTCTAGTTTCCAAACCACTTAGGAACAGGGGCGGATCCATGTGCAGCCTTGGTGGTGCACAGGACACGGGGTAAAACTGAATTTCTTTGTAAATTTGCGATTTTCCACCATGTGTGCAACCTCTAATATAAGAGCTCGTTTGGCTTCCATCATTTGGGGCTGGAATCAAGAAATTCATTTGTGATTCCACGAATCAACCTGTTTGTCTGCCATAGAATTGGTTACGGAATTCATTTGCAAAATTCATAGTTTTCATTTAATGCTTAACCTTAATTCCTATTGGTACCCTGTCATTTCTGTGGACTTGCCAAAATAAAATGAAATGATGAGAGCCAAACAAGCTCTAAGTGATTTTATAGTGCACCCCTGTCATCGCTTCTCTAGCTCTGCCACGGCTTCTTTTGTTGGAATTTGGTGAGTTTTGGGCTCTTGGCCCATTAGACAAATTCTAAAATTCTCTTTGGCCCATTTGTGCATGGCAGCATATGGCTGTGCAAGTGGTGCTAAAGTTTAGTTCCACATTGCTAGTTGAGTGAGAGTTACATCTCCTTATATACTAGGCTGTTCCAACACTCACTAAGGTGTGAGAAGAAGAGCAGCTCTCGCGCATTCCTTCTCTGATGCCGCCCGCCACGCCTCGCCTCGTCACGACGCGCGCGCGCTGCGAGTTGCGGGAATCTCGTCGAGCCGAGCTTTATTTTTGCTAGTCGGGAAAATTAATCATAGATTAATTACGAGTCATTAATGGACGCGTTAATTAGTCAGCCGTTTCCAGTCTTTATGGGATGTTGGCTATTACCGACTCGGACGTGGGCTGAGTCCCACAATCTTCTTGACCAGCGCTATATAAGTGTCTGCGTTAAACCTAAGTGGCACGGCTTACCACACGTGTCTCCTTCCAGTCTATTGCACCGCCGCCTTCGTCTTCCCCATTCCGGCTTGCGGCGTGCACCGCAGATCGAGACAGTAGGCCTACGGAACCCTGCCTTCTTGTGAACCTATACGGGTGAGGGGCGATCAGGTTTTTGGGGAGTGCTTCCGCGTGACTACTGACACCATCACGGACGACTCCTTCCCTGACGAGGACTTCTTCCCGAATATTGGCAACCTCTACATCGACGACATGGCTATTGACGTTGCTGTCACCGCTGTAGCTACTGCTGCTGCTACCGTCGCGGATGCTACTGCCGCTGCTCTACCGTACGTAATACTGAACTTCTTATTTCAGATTCTGCTAGAGTTCCTTATTCTAGCGTTCGGTGTAGATGTGATAGGTTTATCTTATTTAGATATAATTTGTTCATCTACTTTGTTGATCTGCATGATTAGTTTTGGTACTGTCTGTATAATCATGTTTTATCAGTTTATTATTCGGATTAAATCATATGAATTATTGCTTATATTTTCAACAATCCAAAAAACCTGATTATAGGCAACTGAATTTCACTGGTGTAGCCGCGGCTACTAGGCCTCCTTCGTTTGATGGTATGCACTATAAGAGATGGCGCGCGAGAGCAATTCTATTGTTTAAAAACCTAAACTGCTATAGCGCCACTCTTGGCAAACCTGAAGGAGATCTTTCTGCTGAGCAGGAAGCGGCCTTTAAGAAAGCCGATACCATGTTTATGGTGGCTCTGTTTAGTATTCTTGGGGACAACATTGTTGACCCATATATGTCATTTGATAATGGCAAAGACGCATGGGATGCACTCGAGGCCAAGTTTGCGGTCTCGAACGCTGGCACTGAGTTGTATGTCATGGAGCAATTCTATGACTACAAGATGGTTGATGATCGCTCTGTCGTTGAGCAAGATCATGAGATACAATCACTTGTCAAAGAACTCGAGCAGTTCAAGTGTACCTTACCGAACAAGTTTGTGGCCGAAGGTATTATTGCCAAGGTTCCTCCCATGTAGAGGAACTTTGCTACTTCTCTGAAATATAAGAGACAAGAGTTTTCCGTTACGGATCTCATTGGGTCTCTTCATGTGAAAGAGAAGGCGAGAGCAAAGGACACACGTGTTCGAGGATTTGAGGGAGCTTCTAGTGCCAATTTGGTACAGAAGAAAAACTTCCAATCCCACAAGTTCAAGAATAAGAACAAATCTAATGGCAAAGGGAAGTTTTATGGCAAGAACAAGGCCACACACTCAACCAACTTCAAGAGGAAAAATGATAAGAAGAAAGGCTCCTTCCACGTTTGTGGTGATCCTGATCATTGGGCTCCTAGCTGCCCTAATCGCTTTGACAAACGGCAACATGGGAACAACTGCAAGACCGCTAATGTTATTATTAGCGATACTGAGATGAAGGACACTAGTTACGGCATTTTACCTACTATCCTTTCAGTATGTCATTCTCCTGAATGGTGGATTGACACGGGTGCTAATACACATGTATGTTCTAATATTTCCATGTTCTCTTCTTATCAGGTCGCAAGGACTCCCTCCGTGCTGATGGGAAACGGCTCACGTGCTTTTGTTCATGGTGTTGGTACGGTAAATCTGAAGTTTACTTCGGGGAAGACCGTACAACTGAAGAATGTGCAACACGTTCCCTCCATCAATAAGAATCTCGTCAGCGGATCGCTTCTATGTCGAGATGGTTTTAAGTTGGTCTTTGAGTCCAATAAAGTTGTAATTTCTAAGTATATACAATTTGTTGGAAAGGGTTATGAGTGTGGAGGTCTGTTCCGCTTATTTTTATCAGACTCATGTATTAAAGTTATTAATCATGTTTATAGGATAGATAGCCGTACTATCAAGAGGGGCTCTCGAGTGAGTAACTTGATCATATCCTTCGGAGAGATCTCAAACCTTTGCATATTTGGCATCATATTTCTTGGTTGTTATTTGGATCTTATCCATGTGAGGTTCTTGAGCTTGTGGTAATATTCATAACAAGCTCTAGTTCATCGAAAATGGATTTCATATGCATTCTCTATTGTGTTTTCGATATTGGAGGTTTTAGCGGTTTGTCTTTTAGAGATTGGTAAAACTTACATTATTTGGTTCTTATCCATGAGAGGATTTAGAGATTGTGTTAACCTTCATGACAAGCCCAAGTTCATCGAAAACGGATTTCGTATGCATTCTCTATTGCGTTCTCGATGTTAGAGGTTTTACCGGTTCGTCTTTTTGAGAGAGGTCAAACCTTTCGTCATTTGGTTCTATCCTCCATTTCTATACTATGATGGTTCTCTGCATGATCTTGTAGAGTTTGTTTTCCTCTTTAAAACGAGCCTAAGATCATCAAAATCGGAGTCCGGATGCAAAAGTTATGATTGTTTTCGTATTCGTCTTTCTCACAGTTTTTGTAAGACCAGAGATTTCGGACTAAATCTCCGGTCCATCTCCGGACCGCGTACTGATTGTCCCCCAGTTTAACCCCATTTGGCCTGGGTACACCGGAGACTTCGGTCCCAGTCCGAAGACTCCGGACCGAGCGATTCCTGGGCATAACGGTTGGATTTCTAGGGACCTATTTAAGGGGCCCTTTTTTCTCCAATGATTCCCTAACCTTCCTTACAAGTTTTCTCCTCCATTGATGACCTTCTTGAGCTTGCTATGTCTCAATCCCTCCTATGATTCTTGCATATTCTTTAGGGATTCGAAAGAGGAGATCTAGATCTACAACCCCATCAATCAATCTCTCCTCTAAGTGAGGGGAACATCTTGGGATCTAGATCTTGGAGTATTTTGTGGATTTCCTCCATTGTTCTTCCTTTCTTATTCCCCCATAAGCTTTTGTAGCTTTGGTGGAATTTGGGAGAGAAGGATTTGAATACTTCTTGTGTTCTTGCCATTGCATTTGGTGCATCGATTTGAGTTCTCGGTGAGGATTCGATTGGGTGAAAAGTTGAGAAGATTTTTACTCTTGGGTTCATTGGAACCCTAGACGGTTTGGTGGTTTTGCAGGTTTGTGGATTTCTTGGGGCCTCCAATTAAGTTGTGTAGCTTTCCCCAAGCTTGTTTGTTGGGAGCCCCAATTGAGTTGTGGAGAAGTGCCCCAATCTTGTGAGAGGTTCTGGATTGCCACCGACAAGTGCACCGATAGTGTAAGTGTGGATCGATCCCGTTGGGGTGAGATTCACATGAGAACAAGGGAGGACTTTTGTGGCGTTGGTGGTTTGATACCACCCCCTCTCCAAACGAGGAGTACTCCATGTTGGGAGGAACTCGGTAAAACATCGTCGTCTCCGCGTGCCTTGGTTATCTCTATACCCGAGCTCTTACTTATGCACCTTACTTTGTGATAGCCTTCGTGCTTGAAGTTTATATCTTGCTATCTCATAGTTGCTTGTCTTGTTTAGCATAAGTTGTTGGTGCAAATAGGTGAACCCTAGTTGTCTAGGTTTTTGTGCTTAACAAAGTAAACGCTAGTTTAATTCTGCCTTTGTTGAGCCTCTCTCAGAAAAGTTTTTAACCGCCTATTCACCCCCTCTAGGCGGCATCTGTATCCTTTCAATTGGTATCAGAGCCCGGTCTCTCATTTTAGGCTTCACTGCCTTGAGAGTAAAGATGTCGGCTAGGGAATTAGTGCACAATGAAATGTTCACATTCGATGGCACAAATT
Source organism: Avena sativa (assembly GCA_916181665.1). Classification (NCBI taxonomy): domain Eukaryota; kingdom Viridiplantae; phylum Streptophyta; class Magnoliopsida; order Poales; family Poaceae; genus Avena; species Avena sativa. Next base: position 696,853,294 of record OV702289.1, read on the forward strand.
ATGATATATGGAAAACTCATATGCTTATTCATTTTCAGGACATGGACCCAAATTTGGAGCATATTGTAGATATAGGTTTTTCTCCTCCTATGGATTTCGAAAATCTATCTTGTGAGGATGAGAAAAACTTATATCTTGATGCTCAAGCTTCTAATGTGCTTGTTAATGCTTTGAGCTATGTAGTTACATCTTCAATCATTCCTTTTTGGAGCACTCATGAGTTATGGACAAAGCTTTAAGATAAATATGTTGTGTCCAATATTCTTGAGGAGGATTGTGTTGCTTCCACTTCCAGTCGAGATGAGTTCTCATCTTCTAGCACCTCACCAACATGTGATTCTTCACAAGGTAATGATATGGTGAGTGGTGATAGAAATTGCAATATGGATAGTGAGCTTACTATTAGTCATCCTTCATCTCTGTCTAGTTGCAATGGTCTATCGTTGGACTCTAACACTTGTAGCACCCAAAACTCCTTATATGCTTGTGTTGGTAGTCCTTGCATATCATGTAGAAATGGATTGAATAAATCTTATTATGATATGCTTGTGTTGTCTTATTGCCATGATAAAAATCCTTTTATTTCTTCTAGTGCTTGTGTTGCTAACCATGTAGAGGAAAACGAAGATTCTATGGGCTAAGACAAGGTTTTGAATGGAGCTTCAAATAATTCATCATCATCGTCCTCTCATGGTACCCACATATGCCTTATGGCTAGGGATTCAAAGGTAACTCCTACTTTGGAACCCAATACCTCTTGTGATGATGAGGATGAGGATAATGAGGAAGAAGAGTTAGATGTTGATGATTTATATGAAAAGGGTGAGATGGTTTATCATGCTCTTGTTAAGAATAATAGTGCTTGCTCTAACTTCGTTGAAATATTGGACTTTGCTATTAAGAGCAAAGAACACCCTTAATAAAATGAGTAACCTTGAGCGTGGGTATGCTAATAAAATTGCCAATCTAAATGAAGCTCTTGAAGAGAAACAAACCACTAAGGAATCTTTTGAGGAGACTTTTGCTCTAGAGTTTTCTAGAGTGAAGGAATCTCATGATAGAGATCTTGAGGTGGCAAGTGATCTCAAAAGTAAAAAATGATGGGCTTCAAGTTGCTTATGCTAAACTCCTTGAGGATTTTGAGCACCTCAAAAATGGCTCTATGGTCATCAAGGGCGAGCTCATCAAACTCACCGAGTCACATGAGAAACTTAAAGCCTCTTACTCAAAAGAGCCTTCAAAGTTGCCCTCACCTCTTGCAATTAATTATGATGCTTGTGCTACTAACTCTATTTCTTGTGAAGCATCTATTTTGAAGGAGAATGTTGAGCTAAAGACTCAACTTGCTTTGCTAACTAGCAAGTATGGGATCTTGGAAGAAAGTCATGGTAAGCTATCAAGCTCTCATGAGGATCTTCTAGCCTCCCATGATAGTCTAAAATTAGCTCATGAGGCTATTATGTCAAAGGTAACATCTAATGAGCCTCATGTGGACATTAGCACTACTTCTACTCCAAATGTCATATTTCCATGTGCTAGTCCTTGTAATTCATCCACTCATGCCATTGATACATCTTGTGATGAATTACTTTCCATACCTTGTTGCTCTAACAATGTAGCATCCACTTCCTCTAGTATTTTTGTTCACACTAACCATGTAGAGTAAATTAAAGAGCTCAAGGCTCAAGTCACTTCTTTGAAGAATGACTTGAAAAAGGGTCATACAGGGAAGGCCACACTCGATGATATCTTGACTATGAAAAAAATCCCCCAATGACAAGAGTGGGCTTGGATTCAACTCCAATGTCAAGAACAAGTCCACTATCAAGTTGAAGAACAATGGCAACAAGAAGAATGGCCAATATCAAGTCAAGAATCCGACCAACATTGTTTGATTCAAGTGCAAGGAAGAAGGGCATCATGTTAGATCTTGCCCATTGAAGAAGAAGCCTCTTAGTGTGAAGCAACAAGGGAAGCGGCCTCGAGCTCTACCTCAAGTTAGTGATGGGCCTCTTCCTAAGAGGACTACTCGAACTCTTCCTCGAGTTGTGGCTTCACCTAAGAAGAAAGATGGCAAGAGAAGAACTTGCTATATATGCCGTGAGAAGGGGCACATTTCTTCCTCATGCACTATTGGTATCTCCACATCCAACCCTATTATTATTGATGATGCTTATTCTCTTTGTAAGGATGAGGTTGGCAATGTGTTTGCCAAATTTGTTGGTGCTCAATGTGGGTTCATGAAAAGAACCATTTGGGTTGCCAAGCCTATTGTGACTAACCTCTTAGGACCCAACTTGGTTGGGTACCAACAAGCCAAAACTTGATCAATAGGTATTGTTGGAGGGCATTGGAGGCTTCGTTACATTATGAAGAATTGAGGGGATCTTCATCATTAATTCTTGTCAAGTCAAGCCATTTGGATTATCATTCTTCTATCATATATCCAATGTTCCTCCTTGCGGTAACATGTGCTTAACTCATTTACATTGAAAGTTACCTGCTCCTTTGTGCATATGTTGGTTTTGTACCTTTGTATGTGTTTGTACATGTTATGCTTCCCTCGTACTTATATTGAGTTATCAAGTATACTTGTGTATGTTGGTTGTCACACCATGTATTTGTGTCTCTTGGGTTGGAGCCTTTGTTAAATTTATTTGGTATCTTTCTTGGCTCTTGTGAGAGATTAATGGACTATCCCATTTTGGGGGAGTGTTATGCTTGGGCATTCCACAATCCTCAAATGTGTGTACATGAGGAATACCACTTAGTATGTATATTGCAAAGTTTATCTAGTCTCTATGTGGTATGTCTTTCTCATGAGAAATTCAAGTTCCATAATGTTCATTAATCATCTCTATTTGTATGTTTTTACCTCTTTTTGAGTATTCTTGGTTTATCACATTATGGGGGAGTCATACGCTTTGTGCATATTATAAACCTAGAAAATGTGGACATTTGAGGTAGTGTCACTTAGAATTGATATTGATAATTATCTAGCTCCTAAGTGGCACATTTAGCTCAAACAAGTTCCAATTCCCTTGGATTGATTTTATTGCTTATCTTTTGGATCTTGTTTGTGAGAGTTTTCTTGGTATGTGTTTCTCCATATTTGGACCTCCATATCCTCCATGGAAACCATTTGCTTCAAGTTACTTTAATCTTTTATGATTGTGTGACTATTTGGAGCTATCAAGAATCTCTATCTAAGCATCAAGCTTAATTTTTATATTTGGTCATATGCTTATTGTTGTGAATATGGTCATGATATCCTTGAAAACTACCTTGGGAAATGTTTCCCCATAATTCTTGTAATTGGACAAGTGGTACTCCATATATGGTAGAATTTATTGATCATATTCATTTTGGCCTTTGCTTAAATTTTGTTCTACCTCTTGCCAACAAAATGTTTTGTGTTGTCCCCCAAGCTTTCCTTGCCTCTTGTGGATCTTCTTATTTTTTTGTATCCTTGTGTGTTTTATTTAATGTAGGTACTAGTGATGATCCCATTTGTTTGCATTTTGCATTCAAAAGGAAAATCCTACATAATGCACTATCCATGGGGGAGCTCTCCTATATTATTTAGAACACTCATATTTATGCTTCTTGTTTTGTTCCATATCATGTTTTATGTGCTTGGAAGTTTGATATTTTCTTTTGGTACTTTGTGCCATCATGAAAAGTGTAGAGAGTTCGGTTTATGTGTTGGAACCTTACTTTTTGGGAGTTAGTTTTGTCTCATTCCTTGTTACTTGTTTGATTCCTTAGGATGAGATAAATCCTTGAGCATTGGTGTTTTTTTTCTATCTTTTGCTCTTTGGTTGTTGCCTTGTTCATTTGTTGAATTTGTGTCCTTTCATGTGTTGATTTGGCTCTTTGATACAATTTGGACACTCTTTTGTCATGTCACACTCTTGTGTGCGACTTCTTAGTTTACTTGGTGTTTTTGTTCAAATTGTATCTCCTTTTTGGTTCTTGAAATCTTGTGCATGCATATTTACTACATGTTCTATATTATGGCATGCTTTCTTTCTTGATCCAATATATAGGGGATTCTCTACCAAATCCTATCGACTAAGATGTGCATGAAATTCAATTTCATATCAATATGCACATATTTATGTGGAGTCTCTCCTATGTATTGTAGTTTATCTAACTACTTTGGACCCAGTGAGTTTTGGGACCATTGTGTACTTGAATGTGTTATAGGTACATTGGAGATTCATTGGATGCTTTTCAATAATAAGAAGATGTGGGGACTAAATGATAATTGGAGTCAAACTAGGATGATCAACAAACTCATATCTACTTCATCCTACCAATGGTATCTCGGTAACAAGTATCCCTCTCATGCATACTTTTCTAGCATCCAACCTTTGTGGTTGCATCATGGCATGATTTCCTTCAGTTGCTTTTTATTGTGGTTCTTGCAAGATTTTATTGTATCATCCTTATTGTTATATGAGTAAGTTGAGATGAATGCATATTTTGGGGAGTATATAATATTCATGTTTATGATTCACCAATCCCACATATGCCAATCTAGCAATTCTATTGCCAATCATTTCCTCCATTTCTCTCATGTGCAATATGGATGAATTTGCAAGGTTTATTTGTTCTTTATGATACTTGTTTCTTTTTCCAATGCATTCCAACTATCTCTTGTTCCCTTGTGATGTATTCGTTGGTGTTTAAAGGTCATTGATGATCAATAAGATAAATTTGAGCCTTTGGCATGCTTTCTAGCAAAAATCTTACTGGCATTATCTATGACTTTCTTTTGGATATTTTGTTCATTCTTGAGTATCCATTTTGTGTGTACATGTTTCTTTGTGGATGTATATCTTGGTGATTGTTGTCTATCTAGAAACTTATACACATGATTATGGCTAAATATCTAGTTGATATCCTTTTGCTTTGGAGTCTACACCTTGTGCTCCTTTTTATTCTTTAGTGGCTCCAAAAGTTTGCTTTGAGTGCTTGACCTTTTAATTTGCATCTTTTGGCACTCATTGGTGTTAAGAAAGTTGATCTCTCATGCCTTTGTGTTGTTATGTAAGTTTGGGGAGCAAGTATACCATGTTTATGCACTTTGTATTCAAAGAAATTATTATATTTGGTGCATAAACCTTGGGGAGCTTTCCTAATTTACCTAAGAACACATTTGCCTTCTTGTTCTTGTTTGGTGTTTTGTTTGATTATGGGAAGTTAGGATTCCATAATTGTGCACTTTGTTGTGCATGAACCTTGGGAAGCTTCCTATTTTCATCTAAACACTCATTTGCTCTCATCATAATATCTTCTCTCTTGCTCATGCTCGTGGTTTAAATGATATTGAGGGAATGAGGATGCCATGTTTGTGCATATTGTATTCAAATGCAAAATTATAATTTGCGCACAAACCTTGGGGAGTCTCCTCATATTATTTAGATCACTCTCTTTTCAATCTCATCATAATATCTATCTTTCTTTTGGTATCTTCCTTTTGTGAAGTGCTTCTTTCGATCTTTTGATTGCTTGCTTCATTCGTTGATGCTTATTCACCATTTTATTTCTTTGCAATCTTTGGATCCTCAGTTTAATTTGATTTCCTTATGGTATTCATCATTGGATACGTGCATTTGATTCCACTCATATTATGAGAAATGCACACCATATGGAGGAACTCTCACTAAATTGGCCTTCTAAACTTTTTCACCCATTCCGGCAATCGATGCCAATGGGGGAGAAGTTTTAGAGGGTTTTAGGGAATTTGGTTGTGTGTTGTGAGTTTTGTACTTAAACACTTGCCTCGTGTGTGTGTTGTGAGTTTTGTACTTAAACACTTGCCTCGTGTGCTTTGCATCTTAGTGTGTTGCATGGCATCTTGAATATATAGAGAAAACTCCACCATCAGTAATGGTTGGCAATATATGCAATGAAATTCAATTTCATCCACACGTGCATAGATTGTGGGAAAGTTTGCTCTATATTGTGGTTGTACTAACATCACATACTTGTGTTGTATTTGATGTTAGCACAATGTTTTGTTTGGTTAATTCCTTATATAAACCCTCTCAAAGGTATTGTCATCAATTACCAAAATGGGGGAGATTGAAAGTGCATGTGTGCCCCCATGTGTGGTTTTGGTAATTAATGACAATCTTTATGGACTTATGTTTGCATTGAGTTTTACCTATAGGATTTGTCCATAGGCAATGCTTGAACCATATGTTGGCTTCAAGGTTGGGAGAATAAGAAAGTGAAGAAGATTAAGTGTTGACCAAGGTTTCAATGAGTGATCTGGAGATTGGTCAAGTGAGAGTTGAGCCTATAGCAAGTGGGTCTTCAAGACTAAAGTTGGGGTGATATCTCTTATGTTCCTTCAAGACACCAACATAATGAAGAAAGAAGAAATGATGTGCAAGTTCAATATGAGCTATCTCGAAGAGATCATTTGCTTGGAGCTTGCCATCCTATGGTTATCATGGATATGGTAAGATGATATGCTCAAGAGAGAATCTCTACCATAGTGGAGTATGGGAGAGCAATTTGCAAGTCTTCACCAAGCTAGTGCAATCAAAAAGGTGTTCAATCTTGAGGTGGGAAAGATCGCTATCGTCAAGCTCAAGTGGAATATGCTCAAGGCAAAGGTATGTTCTTGATAGAGTTTCTTTCTTACCGGTCTCATGGTGTTAGTTGGGGAGACCGGTTTATAGGATAGATAGCCGTACTATCAAGAGGGGCTCTCGAGTGAGTAACTTGATCATATCCTTTGGAGAGATCTCAAACCTTGCATACTTGGCATCATATTTCTTGGTTGTTATTTGGATCTTATCCATGTGAGGTTCTTGAGCTTGTGGTAATATTCATAACAAGCTCTAGTTCATCGAAAATGGATTTCATATGCATTCTCTATTGCGTTTTCGATATTAGAGGTTTTACCGGTTTGTCTTTTAGAGATTGGTAAAACCTTACGTTATTTGGTTCTTATCCATGAGAGTATTTAGAGCCTGTGTTAACCTTCATGACAAGCCCAAGTTCATCGAAAACGGATTTCGTATGCATTCTCTATTGCGTTTTCGATGTTGGAGGTTTTACCGGTTCGTCTTTTTGAGAGAGGTCAAACCTTTCGTCATTTGGTTCTATCCTCCGTTTCTGGACTATGATGGTTCTCTGCATGATCTTGTAGAGTTTGTTGTCCTCTTTAAAACGAGCCCAGGATCATCAAAATCGGAGTCCAGATGCAAAAGTTATGGTTGTTTTCGTATTGGTCTTTCTGACAATTTTTGTAAGACCGGAGATTCCGGACTAAATCTCCGGTCCATCTCCGGACCGCGTACTGATTGTCCCTCAGTTTGACCCCGTTTGGCCTGGGTACACCGGAGACTTCGGTCCCAGTCCGGAGACTCCGGATCAGGCGATTCCTGGGCCTAACGGTTGGATTTCTAGGGACCTATTTAAGGGGTCCTTTTTCTCCAATGGTTTCCTAACCTTCCTTGCAAGTTTTCCCCTCCATTGCTGACCTTCTTGAGCTTGCTATCTCTCAATCCCTCCTATGATTCTTGCATATTCTTTAGGTATTCGAAAGAGGAGATCTAGATCTACAACCCCATCAATCAATCTCTCCTCTAAGTGAGGACATCTTGGGATCTAGATCTTGGAGTCTTTTGTGGATTTCCTCCATTGTTCTTCCTCTCTTATTCCCCCATAAGCTTTTGTAGCTTTGGTGGAATTTGGGAGAGAAGGATTTGAGCACTTCTTGTGTTCTTGCCATTGCATTTGGTGCATCGATTTGAGTTCTCGGTGAGGATTCGATTGGGTGAAAAGTTGAGAAGCTTTTTACTCTTGGGTTCATTGGAACCCTAGACGGTTTGGTGGTTTTGCAGGTTTGTGGATTTCTTGGGGCCTCCAAAAGTTGTGGAGTTTTCCCCAAGCTTGTTTGTTGGGAGCCTCCAATTGAGTTGTGGAGAAGTGTCTCAATCTTGTGAGAGGTTCCGGATTGCCACCGACAAGTGCACCGATAGTGTAAGTGTGGATCGATCCCGTTGGGGTGAGATTCACAGGAGAACAAGGGAGGCCTTTTATGGTGTTGGTGGTTTGATACCACCCCCTCTCCAAATGAGACGTACTCCATGTTGGGTGGAACTCGGTAAAACATCGTCTTCTCCGCGTGCCTCGGCTATCTCTATACCCGAGCTCTTACTTATGCACCTTACTTTGTGATAGCCTTCGTGCTTGAAGTTTATATCTTGCTATCTCATAGTTGCTTGTCTTGTTTAGCATAAGTTGTTGTTGCAAATAGGTGAACCCTAGTTGTTCTAGGTTTTTGTGCTTAACAAAGTAAACGCTAGTTTAATTCCGCCTTTGTTGAGCCTCTTTCGGAAAAGTTTTTAAACGCCTATTCACCCCTCCTCTAGGCGGCATCTGTATCCTTTCAGCTGTTGTCACCGCTGCAGCTACTGCTGCTGCTACCGCCGCGGCTGTTGCTGCCGCTGCTCTACCGTACGCAATACTGAACTTCTTATTTCAGATTCTGCTAGAGTTTTTATTCCAGCGTTCGGTGTAGATGTGATAGGTTTATCTTCTTTAAATGTAATATGTTCATCTACTTTGTTGATCTGCATGATTACTTTTGGTACTGTCTGTATGATCATGTTTTATCAGTTTATTATTCGGATTAAATCATACGGATAATTACTTATATTTTCAACATCTTTTACCATTGAATCAAGTTGTCTCAAATAAAGCGTCACAATCACACTTTGTGTGTGTGGGGAGGAGGGGAGGGGAACACACCTCTCTGATGTGTAGAAGCCCAGCCTTATCCTCTCCTCCTTCCCCCATCTACAATACCTGCTCGTCCTCCTCCTTGCGCTGCGCCGCCCCGAGGCCTAGCTCGCCGGTGCCGCCAGTCAAGCTGGGCTGAGGGAGGGCGGCAACCCTGTAGCCATGTAGATTAGGTAGTAGCGTTAGGATTGGGGCCTTGTCCCGTCATTGTTGGTGTCCTTCTGCCACCATGGGATACCATCCTTCTCTGGCCAGATGCGGCGGCGGTGGTTCTCCCCTTGGCCCCTCGCCTCTCCGGTGTTGGTGGCGGTGGTGGAGTCCCCCCTCTCCCTCAATAAGGCCTGCTGCCTCGGGGGCCTGCTCCGGTTGCTGGTCTCCTCCTTCCTCTTCGGTCGGCCTCGGGCGGCCTGAGAGTTGAGTGCGGCGGCCGGCTCCTTATTCGCCGCCCCCATGGCCTCTTACCTATGGCGTCCCCGTACGGCAGCAGGGGGTGTTCGTGCTTCTCCTTTTCCGGCTCCCGCGGCAAGAGGTTGAAGGAGAGAAGTTGGTTAACGGAGGCATTCAATTAGTGCGGTGTTCGTCCCCTGCACGTTTTTCTGCCTGCCTGCGAGTTCTCCCTTCCTCCTATTGGTCTGCCGTGGTGGCAGGAGACTGGAGGAAGGCCCTTTGGCTGGCAGTTCAGGCAGTGTGGTGAGGTGTGGCGGAGTGGGGTTGCGGCTTGTTGCCATTCCCCAGTCGGTGGGGGGGAGGGGGGAGGAAGGCGTCGGTGGCCGCTTCTGCTCTGCTCTCCTCCTGCCGATGTCGCTTGAAGCGAATGGGCTCTTCGTGGCATCTGTCCCTGGCCTACCGTGATGGCGAGGAGGGAAGATGTCATGGCTCTGCTGCGATGTGCTTCTTTTGTATTTGGCTCTGCCCAAGAGGTGCTATGTTGTTGTGTTCTCAGGAGCTTCTCTCCGGTGGTTTCGTGGTGGATTGTTCCGCCATCGCGCCGGACCCAATGGAAGTAGGGAAGCCGCTCCGCCGCTGCTTCGTCTCTGCGTCGGTGCTCGCCATCGCCTCTCCGCCAAGTGGTTCGTCCCCGGTGGTTTGGTGGTGGCCGACTGCGGGGATTTTCTCGCCGGTCCGAGTGTGGTCGAGCCCTCTGTTCTGACCTCGTCGATGGCGCGCCTCCGAGGTCGCGGGCGTTCGTGGCAGAGACACCCGGTCCTTGATTGCGTTTCATTATCTGTTTCGGGGTGTTTTCTGTAATTGGTGGAGGTCCTTATCTTCAAATGTAGGTCCTTTGCGAGTGTTGTTTGGACGTCCCTGTATTTTGTACCTGCCACGGGTTCTCTTTGCAGCGATAAAAAAATTTGGGTGCTTTGCACCCTTAATCGTTAAAAAAAAAGTTGTCTCAGATACATGTGTACGTAGGATTTGCGTAGCGGGACACGTACGGCATATCTTGTGAGCACCGATTCTGCTAGACGGCCGGCGAGATACATGTGATGACGGTGTCACATGACCTGCCAAAGTATCTGCTTCGGAGGGTCAAAGTAGCAGCAGCAGCAGCTAGCGCAACAAGGCAAAAGGAGCGCCTGTTTCGAGGTGAAAAGATGACAGATTATTATTCACTCAGGGCTAGAGTGGACGTGTGCGCCTGGCCATTTTTCTTGGCCGCTTCTCTGGGGCTTGGACCTCTGGGTTCTTGCTGGCTGGCTGGCTCGCTGTGGCTGGGGGAAGCAGCTCTATGCGCTATTCTTGCATGCAGCCTTTGATCTCTGCTGGTGTCTGATGCGTAGACATAGAGGACGACTCCCCCATCAATTACCTCAGCAGCGTAGCCTCACGGGTCAAAGATCGAGAAGCCATGCATGCCCAACCTGCTGCGCTGTTTTATCTGCAATCTGACATTCTGACCTCATCATTGTATCGTTCAACACTTGCATAAAAATAGATACGAATACGATATCGACCATTCTAGTGAGGAGTAGAAATACATCAGAACTTTGTAGAAATACATCAGAACTGAAGGCGATTAAAGATCCAGTGATATCATCGCCATCTGGCCTGAATATCCGATACAGCAAGGTGGGGTAAAAAGGCGAGCAGCTTTGCACGAAGTGAACCAGCCTGCGGGGATAAATGAAGGAAGGCTTCTTCCAGATCTGGATAGAATAGAGCGAGCGTGGCGGAGCCCACTCACCTCTGCTAATAATAACTCGCATAAAAAATAATGGAAGTTGGTAAATTTTAGGACAGACATAACTACTCCCTAATATACTGCCGCCATAACCAAAGTATCGGAAATAGCCGGACGACCGATCCGGCGTGATGGTAGCATCATGCTAGGGGGAGAGCCAATCAGCAGTGGTGGCAGTACAACTAGTCCCTTACCACACCACCTCCTCGGGGTTCATCCATCGCCCTCAACCTCGACCTCATATGCTCCTCGCAGCTACTAGCCCACAGGGAAAGCGACCTCGGACTCGGAAGCGGCAGCTCTGAGACAAGGGAAGGGAGCCATTTGCAAGCAGGCCAACACAACGGAGGCTACGTTAGGTGATCGACTCCTCGCCCAACAGCTCCCTCCGGAATCCCGCTTCTTGTGGATGGTTTTTATGCGCAAGGTGAGATTCCTCCCCATCATAGCGTGCGCCTCTTCTTTGGTTCTCTAGCGTACAAGGTGAGATTCCTCCCCATTGTCGTTTTGGTTCTCTAGCCTGAAGCTAGGCTCACCTGTGAGATCACACAGGATTGGGGGAGCTCTTCTTGACCTGCGGCGGAGTTGCTGACCTGCAGGATCCTTCCGAATCAGCAATGTATTTTTAGCCGCTCCAAGAGGTTTGCATCAAGCTTTTAGTTTCTTTGCAACACCCTGTTTGGACTTTGGATTGGTCTCACGAATCACGAGAGATGTTATGTTCATACTTTTTACAGGTAGTAGTAGTAGCACTCTCTACTAGGATGCTCAGGATGGATAGCACGGATTATTCGCCATCTCTGAGGCGCCATCCTCAGCATCAACAGGTAAATTGGGAGTTACCCCCTCAGTTCTTGAACCAGTGTTTTCTCTCTCTTTGTGTTCATGTGCAGAGGCCAGTTGTCTTGGTAAAAATGGCTAGATTGCCTTGGGAATGGAATGGATGCACGTGTTCTTACTCTGAAAAAAATGAAATATTCTCACATTTCACCACGCCTTACCATTTTTCTGGTCTCCGCAAGATTGCCGGGGAACCCAAGGATCAGAACAGCACCAGTACAAGGCAACCCCGCACCAATGAGATCCCCTGCACTTTGGTACAGGAGGTAAAAGATATATTGCACAAAAAAATGCATTTTATCTTGTTGCTTATTTCCATGGCATATATGTCTCGTTTCAGACCTCTTATCAGCTGAACATTGCCAATTCTGCAAATACTAAGATCCAGACCATGTTCATCACTTATAATGTATTCCATCGAAAGCTATTCTGTCTTGCAGGCTTGCAGCGCCTAAATAAGGCATTCTAAATTAGAGAAGTTTTAAGGGATAGGGTAGACATTGTTGCCCACGAGCTCGTTCTGCCAGTATAAAACCAAAGAATCAGTTGTACTGTCAGAATTGCTTGAGCGACTCTGTTTTTTTTTTTTGTTTGACATATGGTGCTACCTCAATTCGGTTATGATAGGTAGTAATAGGTTATTTCTGCAGGTCCAACACCTTGAGAAGCGACTAAATGATCAGTTTGCCATGCGGCGTGCTCTGGAGAAAGCACTAGGTCAGAAGCCCTGTGCTATCCATTCATCAAAAGACTGCTGCATTCCAAAGGTAAAATTCTTCTTTGCTGATACAGTAGTGGTGCTGGAAGAAGCTGAAAATTTCAGAGATTAAACGCATTGCTGGAATATGATTTAACTCACAGTTGTGTAGTAGTACGCACATTGTTTCCGATGGCGATATTTTGGATTGTTGATTCAAGCAACTTATCTATCTTTCATATCATGACAGCCTACTGAGAAGCTAATAAAGGAGATTGCGGTACTAGAGCTAGAAGTCATATGTTTGGAGCAGCATCTCCTTACACTCTACCGGCAGGCCTTTGAACAACAATTATGCAGTACGGTTTCTGCTTGTGAAGTGGAAAGAACCCAGCGATCGACAAGGTCATTTTCAGGCACACTGTCAGAAACTTCTGCGCTCGATTTCTCAACCCCAAAGAAGCACCCATTGGTGCAGTGCAGTCGCATGGTCCAAGCACGCAGGTCGACAACAGCAGCACTTAACAGCGAGCCCGGTATTTCGCAGCACAATGACAGCAAGACGATCATTGGGCGCAGCCACTCCTCACTCCTGCCACGTTCCATTTGCTCTGCTAGAGTGTCTCCTTCAGCGAACAATCTTGCTAGAGCTCTTAAACCATGCCACACGTCGCCTCTATCGTTTGTTGAGGTACATAAGGATGTCCGAAAACTCCCACCTTTTGTAACCTGTTTACAAGTTTATTATATGATCTTGGTTGCAGCTGGCTTGTAGCAATGTTGGTACTAACAGATCTTTCATGACCAGGAGGGCAAGTGCATGGACTCTGGCATAGTAAGCTTAGCAGATATCCTGGGTACTAGGATTGCAGATCATGTTCCTCAAACACCTAACAAGATATCCGAGGACATGATCAAATGCATTGCTTCCATATACATTAGGCTCAGAGATGTTAGTGCCGTTCAACGTGCCTTCCTCCCCTCACCATGTTCGTCCTTTTCATCGGCGAGTGGGATCTCTTCCAAATTTACTGGTGATCTATGGAGCCCGAGATGCAGGAAAGAGAGCTTTATCGAGGCCTGGCAGGACAATTCATTCAGTTCTGGTGATTTCGGTCAGCAATACGATTCTGTAATTGAGGTGTCTGCTCTCTGCAAGGGGGCTCAGAGGTCTGCCGATACCAAAGACATGTTGTGTAAATATAAGTGAGTTTTTTGCCCCACATTATTGTGTTTCAGTCCATACATCTGTTTCTATTTGACTGACTACCAAGTCACTCTGCAGATCACTTGTACAGCTGCTAGAAACAGTTGATCTCAGTGGAATGAAAAACGAAGGAAAGATTGCTTTCTGGATCAACGTTCACAATGCCATGATGATGCATGTAATGTGCTAACTAGTTTCTTAGCCTGTACTACTTATGTATCTCACAAAAAAAAAAATCTCAAAATGGTGGAGGGGTGAACTTGAATCCTAACATTGTTACTTTCCAGGCACATATAGAATACGGGATCCCGCATAGTAACAGCAAGAGGTTGCTGCTTACTAAGGTCATGCCCACATTGATTGATTGAGAACCTTCTTAGATATAACAGCACGTACTGATGCCCTCACTAAATTTTGATCTTGCAACCACTTCTGTACTGCAGGTATCCTATATCATCGGTGGCCAGAAAGTAAACGTGGAGTTGATAGAGTACCAAATCTTGTGCTGCAGAGTACACTCTTACGGACAGGTTTATTCTACTAGCTCCTCTTCTTATCTTGAATTGTCTGTTGGAATTTGCATCGCAAATAATGGCCTGGCCTTCTCATGCTGCTTCCTTTTAAATTCTGCAGTGGTTCAGGCTACTGCTGTACCCGAGATGGAAGCCCAGAGACAAGGATGAGCTGCCGCAAGGCTTCGCCATCGACCGGCCTGAGCCGCTGGTTCACTTCGCGCTGTCCTCCGGAAGCCACTCAGATCCAGTGGTAAGCACGATACAGATCCGACACTCCGATTTGTTCTGTCAATATTGGCACATCGAACTGATGGTGGATCGTCCTTGTCGCTGTCCGTCAGGTGCGGCTGTATAGCCCGAAGAGGGTGTTCCAGCAGCTGGAGGCGGCGAAGGAGGAGTTCATCCGCGCCAACGTCGGCGTGAGCGGGTCGGGCCGCAGGGTGCTCCTCCCCAAGGTGCTGGAGTCGTACGCGAGGGACGCCGGGCTGGGCGCGGGGGACCTGCTGCGCGTGGTGGAGTCCTGCCTCCCGGAGAGCCTCCGGGCGACGGCGGCGCGGCAGCAGGGGAGGCCGCGCGGCGGCGTGGAGTGGAGGCCCCACAACATGGCCTTCAGATACGCGCTGTCGCGGGAGCTGGTGGGGGCCCCGGCCGGCGTGCAGCAGGCAGTGACGTCTTTGGTTACGTGACGACGACGATGGCATGGGACGATGCAGCGATCGCTGTGCGCAAGAGTCCAAGATGTGTAACGGGAGATTCAGATCTGCGAGCAGCCCGCTGCAACTTTCTGATCCTCTCCGCGTGCTTTGGCTTTGGCTGTATGTACAGAGGGAATGGATACGATACGAGACAGGGATGGGTGTGTTGTTGTATCCGTTGCGATGCCATTCGTGCATCACGCACGCGTCGCACGCGAAAATGTACACGATCTTCAACTTGGTACACGACTGCAGGCAGGCCGTAGCCTATCAAGGGAGCAAAATGAATTTCTGGATTGGAGATGCAAACTTGAAGATAGACGACGTGAGCTCTAGCTGCCTCTCTCCTTTTTTTTTCGAAAAGGGGAGAAAACCCCGGCTTCTGCATCGGTTGATGCACACAACCTTTATTAAAACAAGATCCAACATTCAACAATCAACATATATTACACATCATGGGTCGTTTAAAGTTAATACATGGATCAACCAGCGAAAAATATGAAGCAAACGAAAACTAAGCATCATGTAGTCGATCAAGCAGCTGCCAGCACGATTGACTGAATATGTGGTGGGCGACCATCAGCAAATGGCTGCACCTAGTAGCCATAATATCCCGCTGGTCTGGCGGTAGGAGGAACGTCCAAAGCTGCACCCAATGTGCCACCATATGGATAACCTGCAATAGATTAAAATATTTTGATTTGTTAAAGATAATATCATTCCTGCATCTCCAGATGGACCAACATAAGGCAGAGGCACCAATACGAATTCTAGCCTTAGAAGATTTATCAACACCATTCGACCAATTTTCAAACATATTTGTGATATTAGTTGGATGTGGTAAATCGTAAGCAAAATTGACAATACGCCATAACAACCGAGCAAAATGGCACGATATAAACAAATGTTCGATAGTTTCCTGCGACCCACAGAAACAACACTTGGTACATCCTACCCAATTCCTTTTAACCAAATTATCTTTAGTAAGGAGCACTTTGTTTTGAAGGAACCACATGAAAATTTTAATCTTAAGCGGGATCTTCAACTTCCACAAATATTTTCGAAGGAAGACCGTGTGATCATTCATAAGATCTTCATACATGGATTTTACTGAGAACGTCCCAGACGAAGTTAAGTTCCATGCAAACTTATCATGTTCCGCCGATAGCTGAACCATCATAAGTTTTTGGCATAGGTGTAGCCAGGCAATCCATTTATTACCATTAAGTATCCTCCTGAAACCAATGTTTAAAGGTACTTGAGATAATACTTGTGCCACGGCAACATCAGTCCTATGTACAATATTGTATAAGACTGGATATTGCTGCGCTAGAGGTGTGTCTCCTAACCATATATCCTCCCAAAACCTAGTATTGACAGCGTCCCCTATTTTGAAATGACCTCTAGCAAAGAATTCACTCTT
Source organism: Avena sativa (assembly GCA_916181665.1). Classification (NCBI taxonomy): domain Eukaryota; kingdom Viridiplantae; phylum Streptophyta; class Magnoliopsida; order Poales; family Poaceae; genus Avena; species Avena sativa. Next base: position 696,869,622 of record OV702289.1, read on the forward strand.
TACCCGTATAAGTCCTTTTCAAAAAGGGGAGTCAGTCGGTTTTGCTTGGGTTTGAGACAAAGTTTTATGTCTAAGATACTTACTATGCAAAATTTCTTGCCAGACCCCATCTTCATTCAATAGCTTAAATAACCATTTGCTCAGTAGACATCTGTTTTTAATTTCCAATACCTCAATACCTAGACCACCCTGATCTTTAGGCCTACAAATTATGTTTCATTTTGTGAGTCTGTATTTTCTTTTATTCTCATCACTTTGCCAAAAAAACGAGACCTATAAAAATCTAATCGTTTCCTTACCCCCTTCGACATTTCAAGAAACGATAGCGTAAACATAGGCAAACTCGTTAATACAGAATTGATTAGAACTAAGCGATCCCCATAGAATAATAACTACCCTTCCAGCAACCCAATTTGCCTTCGCATCGAGTTTCTATTGGATATCAATCTGAACTTTTGAGTTTTCTGTAATGAATGGGCACCCCGAGGTGCCTAAAAGGTAAAGATCCAGCCTCACAACCAAGTATTTGTTTGTATTGTTGTTCCTCATCTTTAGCTTTACCAAAATAGAAAATTTCGCTTTTATGGAAGTTAATCTTAAGACCCGACAATTTTTCAAATATGCATAATATTAGTTTCATGTTCACGGTCTTCTGAAGATCGTGTTCCATAAAAAGAATAGTATCGTCCGCATATTGTAAAATTGAGATCCCTCCATCAATTAAATGTGGAATGAGACCTCCAACTTGACCATCCTCCTTTGCCCGTGCAATTAGGATGGCAAGCATATCTACAACGATATTGAAAAGCATCGGGGATAGAGGATCACCTTGTCTTAAACCCTTTCTAGTTTGAAAATAATGTTCAATATCATCATTAACCCTTATACCGACACTCCCTCCCTAAAAAAATTGCTCAATCAATTTACACCACTTAGGTGTGAATCCTTTCATGCGCAAAGTTTGTTGGAGGAAAGACCATTTGAACTTGTCATAGGCCTTTTCAAAGTCAATTTTGAACAAAACCCCATCCATTTTCTTACGATGGAGTTCATGTACATGAAGGACCACTACCCCTATAAGGATGTTCCGTCCCGGCATAAAAGCGGATTGGGTAGGTCTAATTACCTTTGGAGCAATCCCCGTGATACGATTAGATCCTACCTTAGTGAAAATTTTGAAACTAACATTCAGTAAGCATTTGGGTCTACATTGTTGTATTTGTACCGCATTTTATTTTTTGGGCAATAAAGTGATGGCACCAAAATTCAATTTAAATAGGGAAAATTCCCTGAATAAAGTTGATTAAATAGTGCCATAAGATCACTTTTGATCACTTCCCAAAACTTTTGATAAAACTCAGCCAGAAACCCATCCGAACCAGGAGCTTTATTATGCTCCATCTGAGAGATAGCCTCATACACTTCCTTTTCGGTAAAAGGATATGTAAGAATCTTATTCTCCTTAGCGTTGAGTTGCGGTATATCATGAGTAACCTCCTCCATCAATGAAAAATTCGATAATGATGGTTCCCCAAACAATTTTTTATAATATTCAGTAATATAAACTTTTAAATTATCTTCTCCCGTAATGGTTTCCTCATCCTGTTCAAGCTGAAATATTTTTTCTTTCTATGTTTGCCATTTGCAATTAAATGGAAATATTTTGTGTTATTCCCCTCTTCTTGAACATGTTTAACTTTTGCTCGTTGAGCCCATTTGGTCTCCGCGTCCCTCCTAAGGTTTGTAATGCGATCATTAGCATCCCTTAGAGTTTCACGCTCACCAGTACTCAATAGACCCTTTTCAGCCTTCAAATCAAGATCATCAATGATCGAACTTAGTCTTTCTTTTTCCTTTTTGTATTTCCCATTTATGTTTTTTGCCCAACCTTTTAAGAATCTCCTCAGATGACGTATTTTATTTTGCCAGCGCTCCATATAATTACATCCATCGTTAACATCGTTCCATTCTTTTTCTATCATGTCATAGAAACCTTCGTGTCGTAACCAATATAACTCGAAAGAAAAGAGAGACGTGTTTCCTAAGTGTGCTTTTATTCCAGAGTCAATAAGAAGCGGGGTGTGATCTGACCTAGAATGAGTTAGCGCACGTACCGAAACAAGGGGGAATTTTTGCTCCTATTCAACGCTAGCCAAAATGCAATCGAGCTTTTCAAAAGTGGGCGTGTCTCTACGATTTGCCCATGTAAACTGCCTGCCGGAGAGAGCAATCTCTCTAAGGTCAAGGCTTTCAATGATCGCATTAAATACAAAAGGCCAATATGCATTAAAATTATCATTGTTCTTTTCCTCTCTAGAACGTATGATGTTAAAATTGCCACCAACCAACATTGGTAGAGGTTCTGACTCACATATACGAACCATTTCAGCGAGGAAATCCGCCTTTTAAGATTCCTGAGCTACGTTGTACACAGGTACAAAAACCCACTGAAAACCATCTCTCTTGTATTTAATATGTAATTTAACATAAAAATCCCCAGTAATCACCTTGAGAACTTGGAGAGTTTCACTATTAATGCCAACCAAAATATCACCCGATCTTCCATGAGGCGGTAAACAGAACCAAGTAAAATCCAATCCATTCGCAAGTTGTTTTAAAACGGAGTTGTAAAATTAGACCTTCCTGCCTCCAACAAGGCAATGAAGTCTAACCTATACTCCCTAATAGACTGCTTAACGAATAAATGGTTTGCTGGATCTTTAAACCCCTCACTATTTCAAGTCATGCCTTTCAAGTTTTGCATTATGTGAATGATCTTTTGATTCTTTTCCTAGTACTTCTTTGTACATTTGAGACATCATAAACCTTTCTTTGATGAACTTTTTTAGGACGAACTTTTGGAATTAGATGATCCAATTTATCATCAAAAACAATATCCTCCTCCTCGCCCTCAACCAAGTCTTCACATAGGTTTGATACTTTTGATACCATAAGGTTTGAGGGGCCATCCCCATCTATGGTATCAGACACATTTTTTTGTAATAGTTTTAAATTTCTCTCTTCTTCCACCGCCTTAATATTCTTAGCTGATTCAAGACAACTATGCATCGAATTCCCCAAAGAAACCCAATTCTATTTGCTCTATCCACAATCTCAACGTCATCAATCGACAAGAAAGAAGGTGCCAAAGGTGATTTTTTACCTGTACCACATACAGAGTGGCGAGACCGCGCATTTATCATAGCCCTCTCCATTTGCGTGGCATCAGCATTGGGCTGCTCCTGAATGCGTGAGCTGGACCGTACGTGTGTCGCTGGCATCAAAGGTATGCCACCGAAAGCAATAACCTCCTCCATAGTTGGTATATGCTTTTGTGGTGATGCTGCTCCTATATCATGTTCCACCACCATTGGTGAGAGCACATTTGAGTCAGTCGATGCAAACCTTATTTAAAAATGAAGAATCAGATTTAAGTGAATCTTTAAACCCGTACCAGAATGTTTGTCCTCTTACAAAGCACCTTATCAGCGGTAATATCCTCCTTTGAAAGAGCCTTCACATGTGTTCCGTTTAATGGTGCTACATTTTGCGCTCTTGAAATAAAGCAATGAGCCTCTATCGGTACAGTATGCAAATCAGCAGAAGGAGTTAAAGGACATGCAGAACCTGTATGTGTCGTGGTCTGCGCTTATTTTTTTGGTGTCAAATTCTTTGCAACTGCCCCGTTTATTCCCACTTTCATCTGGCCAGATGGGATGTTAGCAACAGTCTCAGTTTGCGCACCTGCAGACCCACTGACCAGGTGAGCATCAGTAGAGTCCTGAGCATGCCGGTCTTTCTTCAGTCCCTCGAAGCCGACCAGGCCAGCAGTAGTCCCGCCTGCTGCCCGTTTCTCACCAAGAAGCAGAACAGATACATCCATGCCAAGCTCAGTAGGGACAGAAGGCCTAGGTGCAGACCTAGACTCAGCAACGGCACCAAGAACATCAGCCGAGATCACCTGTGTAGCACCTGGGACAACTCCCGAACGTGCACCCACGTCACAATCTGAGAGACAAGAAGTATGTGAACAAAGCTGTTGTTTGCATATTGAAACATCAAAGTTTAAATTTTTTCCACCCCCCAGAATCTAACAAAGGTATATTATCCTTAGGCCTATGTGTTGTAACAATTGGATCACAAGAAAAAGTAGGCTCACAAATGATCGTACCTTTGCTTGTTAATGGATATTCCACTGATCCGAATTTGATCGGTGATGAACAACTTAGCTGATTACCGGTGTTCTTGCTACCATCACTTTTATCAGTTGGTGTAGAAGAAGCCTTAGTACCAAGATTAAGTTGTTGAGCTTGATTTGCCACACTATCCAAATCCATGTCACCTTCTTTTGCTTTATTTGTATCATCCCCATCATTTGTTGGGTCGTTTCCTTACTGCACATCAACCATATTCTCATCATGCATCACCACCACTTTCTCAACCACAATGTCTAACTTAAAAAGGCCTCTCTTAATGTACACCTCCATTGTGCTTGGTATACGGGATGGGTTCACACAACCAATCAGAAAACGCAGAACATTGTTCTTACGAGTGTACACCATATCCACAACCTTCGGTTTTTCAAAGAGAGTTCCGAGCCCCCAAAGAGCGAGAAAATCACCTCGGACATCAGAAGGAATACCTGAGACTTGCGCCCAAACCTCAGGTAGCATATACATGGGCTCCTCTGCTGCCGACCAGACGTCAAAAGTAAGATCAGTGTCACGTAGAGGAACTTGGTACACCCTAAAAGCAGTAGCTCTGTCAACTTCTTTCTTGCTTGGAAACTTGACCCTATATACATTATTTTGGAAGTGAAAAACCTTCCATTGGAAGTTAGGAAATGGTACAATACGCTTAAGGTGCTCAATGATTTCAGGAATCGGCATTGCATCGCCCTCAACAGTCATATTAACCAACTTGGCATTTTCCACCTTGGGTCGGAAAGTCCCCGTCGTTGGCATCTTGAAAAACATCAGACCGTCATTAGCTAACCCATACAAAATTGTTGATGGTTTAGGAGCCTTCAGCAAATGACATGCCTCAGATGCATGATTCACAAACTCACAAATATCACAAATGGGTGCTGGGCACTCTTCAATCGCATGGCCAGGTTGCTTACATATGAAACAACCACCTTTTTCATTTTTCTTGAATTTCTTTGTAGGTGCTCGAGCATCACCGGCCTCCGCTGCCACTTGTGTTTGCTCAATCCCTTGTGTATTAAGCTGCTGGACTGTAGGAGGCGTCACCAATTGGGTGTCCTGCTCCACACCCGTGGGTAGACTCTCTTTCACAACCACATCAACTAACCCCTCGGTTTGTTTCTGAGCAGTACTCATTACAGCTGCGAGAGCCATATTTACCATCTCCTGAACCATGGGAGGCTGAACCCCCTCACAGTTAGCACCTGAGCCTCCATTACCATTATACCTGTTGTTGTATCTAAAACCTCCTTGTCCACGAGCATAATTATTCGAAAAGCCACCTCTGAAATTCGGTTGGAAACCACGGTCGTTCCGAGAATCATTGTTGGCCCTATAGAAATTTGTACCTGAGTTATTGAAACGATTTCCCAAAGCATTATTGTTGAACTGATTTCCCGTGCTGCCATTGTTGAGGCCTCGGACAGAGTTGTAGCCATTCCCCTGATGGAAGTTACCACCCCCATCACGGCCATTGAGACCACCACCCTCTTGTCCATCATCGAAGGAAGCAAGGATCCAGAACTTCCCAGACGGAAGCACCGTCGAGGGCACCTCCGCCGAGACGCTTGGGCTACCCCTCGCAACGGACATGTAGGCACCTACCCTCACACACAACTAAGACCTACGGATAATTTCTTGGAGCGCTAGCTGCTGGGACCAATCCAATAATCCTTCATCTTAAAATTGAGGGAGGATTTTCACTTCCCCGGCCTATGCACCAATTAGGGATGCACACAACCATTAAGCATGAGTACCAGGATTTTTAAACTTGGTTAAACACCAAGCCTGGTTCTCAAGATAAATTGCATGAGTACTAGGATAGCATAGTCCTCAAGTATAAATAAGAGCTTAAATTCACATCCGTGAGGATTTGAACCCAGGTGTTGGGTTTGTACATTCACTCCCCCAACCAGTTGAGCTAGGCCTCTCTCCTACCCTCACCTTAACCATAGCCCCCCTTTCCTCCAATCCTATTGGGCGCCATCAAAGGATGTTGTGGCAGGGTTCTTTGTCCATCTCCAGCAGGCCGCAACGGTGGTTTTTTGTCGTTGAGTATGACAAACCCTTCCTCTAGAGGATGTCATGGTGGATCCGTACATGGCTACCGCATCTCGCGTCATACTCTCGTTGTTGGGGGCTACCTGACTTCAACCACGTTCATGCACAACAAATCCTCATTCGACGACACCGTCCTTCCTAAACCATAAGTTGGAGTATATATGTCCTCTTTGACAACCGGCAAATTCTTCGATTCGTTGGCCCCTCTGTAGGTTCTGCTACCAAACACTAGCGGGATCTTTAAATGGGCATAGAGATATCAGGTAAACAGAGTGTCAATGGTTACCTTGGTTACTATTGGCAACACACACTGTTTTGTAGACCCGGAAGATTGTGAAGCGGGCTAGTTATTGTTGGGTATCCTCCTCATGTGGGACGTGAAGAGATGACCTTATTGAAACTTTTCAGGCAGACCAAACAGGGGCAAGAGCTCACCAACTTTTAGGATTATGACCAAGGATCATTTTGGACATTGCACATGAGAGAGGATGATGATAAGCCTCTCATCCAGCCACCACTAGGTGGAGGGACAAAAATCGAGGTTAGCCTTCATTGGAAAACAAAACCAAGAGAGAAGTAAAAGAGGAAGAAGTTGAAGGAAGAAGTTGAAGGAAGAAGCTAAATCAAGCACCGTGCTCTGCCCACAAGGTCATGACGTTCAAATCCATTACCTTGTCTCCTTCAAGTTGCGATTTCACCATATTTGGTGAGATTGTTCCGATCCCTAGCTCTTGTGCCCTAAATCTTATTGTTGGTATCGAAGATCCGTGTGTATCTTGATGTATGAGATCCTCTAGTGCTTTTTAGAGAAGAACAAGTTATATTTTCATTTGATTATTGAAAGAAGATTTAGGTGGCTTTGGGCCCGTGGTTTTTCCTCTCAAATTGAGAGGTTTTCGATGTAAAAGGGATTTGTCTCCGTGTGTGTTGATTTGCTTGTTGTTGCACCTATGGCTGACTTGTCCTACCTACATGCAGATTTCAGCTACCTATGTGATGAGAGCACTCAGGAATTGTTCCTAGTTGGGACATATTCGTTCCTCTATATATATGTTTGATGCATATGTTTCCTTCTATTATTGAGCAACGATTCGTGATTTAGTACATGAGTTGTACTGAAGTTTACGTCTTATTTTGCCGCGTATTTTCGGATCACGTTTGAGTGTGCTAAATTTCCAACAGTTACGACTCAACTCCATATAAACCCATAGAAATAACAGTAGAAAAATGGCGCTAAGATGTATCGTGAGCACAAATATGATGGCATGCTATGTGTAATGCAAGAGAAGGTGGTAGCTAGGACGACCACCCTGGTTGGTGGTCGTGGGAGCGCCATGGATGTAAGGTAAACACATTGATTTTCTGAGAGTGTTTTTCTGGTTCTATTGCACTCCTTGGCGGGTTCGTTGCCGATCCGAAGTATATATGGTGATCATCTAGTCACCATGTCTAAAGCAGACATTGACACAATTGTCAAGAATGATCTGGTCTTAATGGTTCGATCGAGCGATGTTTGTTTTTTGTGCTTGTAGTGAAAATCCTCGTTCTAGTCTACATCCATCGGGTCTGGCAAGGATTACACTCATCGTCATCTCCTTAAATGTTGACTTAGAGTTCAGAGTTAAAGTCCAGGGTGGTGTGTGTTTGGCCTTCACTAGCTAGTTTCGATAGCGTTGTTGTACCGAGTGTTGCATCCTTTGAGCAGGTGTTATCTTGATGCGCACCGAGGGTGTTCCATGCTTGTGTGGGTATGTTTGATCGTATTGTTTCGTGCTATCGGTGGCAGGATCCTTGGTGCGTGATCCTAGCCATTGCGTAGCAGAACATAGTTTGAATAAAATTATCCTTCCATGGACAATTTTTTTTACAAACTTGGAGGACAACATGAGTTGTAGGGCATCGCTTGGAACACAGAAATTTGACATGAAAACCATGAGCAATGTTCTTTAGGGTAGAGCAATATTTTTGTGTGTGTGGTTATAAAACTTCTGTGTTGCAAAATGGCCTCGAGTAGTCAAGTTAGGCTCATCGGGCTGTGCTGCATAACTCGACGACTAAAGTTTGGCCTGTCCAGGCCCAAACAGGCCGGACCTTTCTACCCATATAGTATGAGGAACGTTCCATCGTTGGCCTTATAGTGGACACAAACGGGCGCCGCTTTGCTTGGTTAGACTAGCGTTTCAACTTGACTAGCGTTCTTTAATCCCAGCCGCCGCTGCTTTGCGCGCTTCGCCGCCCACGTTATTGTCCCACTTGCGACCAGGTAGCTACGCGGCGTCGCGCAGGGGCAGGGGCGCCCGAAACCACTCGCCTTTTTGTTGCCGCAGCACATAGTTTCGGCCTCGTGTACCAGTCCGCCATCTCCACGCCTACGGCCTATCCCGCGCACTCCTCATCTTGGATCATCGATGACGACCATGAGCTGAACTGAACAGCACGACATGTCCAGTTCGTTCATGCATCCTGGCTTCGACGGCTCATCAGGAGCTCGAAAGGTCGCGGGATTCTGGGCCGGTCGCGACCTATATAATCCTCTGCTCCAGTTTGGGATCAAATCACGACCAACACCTGATCGACCTTGACTGACCAATTGCTCAGCGCTCTTGCTCACCTGCGCCGTCACCCAGTACCCAAATTAAGCGAGAAGGAAGGAAGGGAAGCCATGTCTGCCGTGGAGGGAAACATCGCGTCCGGCGGAGGGGGAGCCGTCGTCTTCAGCGAGGAGCAGGAGGCGCTGGTGCTCAAGTCATGGGCCATCATGAAGAAGGATTCCGCCAACCTTGGCCTCCGTTTCTTCCTGAAGTACGTACCGTTGATTGTCATGGAGTTTACTCTCTCCTGGTATTTGATGCATTTTGCCAACGCATTTTTCGCTGACATGCTGCGTGCCTTGCCTCCAGGATCTTTGAGATCGCGCCGTCGGCGAAGCAGATGTTCCCGTTCCTCCGCAACTCCGACGTACCGCTCGAAACCAACCCCAAGCTCAAGACCCACGCCGTCTCCGTCTTCGTCATGGTAATATATACCTATATACTCATAGATCATGAAATTGTAGTACCACGTACTGTACGTGTATTATACAGCAATGTATGTACTCATGTGTCGCGATCAATGGCGCACGCAGACGTGCGAGGCGGCTGCGCAGCTGCGGAAAGCCGGCAAGATCACCGTGAGGGAGACCACCCTGAAGAGGCTGGGTGGCACGCACCTGAAATACGGCGTCGCAGATGGCCACTTTGAGGTGACGAGGTTCGCCCTGCTCGAGACGATCAAGGAGGCGGTACCGGCTGACATGTGGGGCCCGGAGATGAGGAACGCGTGGGGCGAAGCCTACGACCAGCTGGTCGCGGCCATCAAGCAAGAGATGAAGCCTTCTGCTTAGGCGTGGCGTGGCTCCCCATTATATATGCCACTCTATCTCTATCCACTTGCTCGGTTGCCGGTTCACTCACGTTCACTACCATCCCGTTCCAATGTTTCTCATTGGAAAAAGTAGCGTGTGTGTTTATTATTTTTGGATGAAAAAGGAGCGTGTATTTTGTGTAATAATGCCGTTTTTGTGAGAACTCGTGTACCAAATAAAGATCTTGAAGTTCCGATAGAGAGAAAAATCAGCGTGCGGTTTGTGCTGCTCTAATTTAGAGTTTGGAGAATTAATAAAGCTATGATGTTCTCAAAAAAAAAAGATTGGAGTTTGGAGAGGTCAGAGGTTCGTTGTATTTGCCTTGGTGAGACGACAATGGTGACTGCAGGATTGTGACGACGCAAGTTGGTGGGCGGCAAGTCGGTGGAGTGCTACAAATTATCCGAGGTTGTGGTTTTTTTTGGGGTTGGGAGAAATCCCCGTCGGCTTGACTGGCATCGACGCGATGACGCCTGCGGACGCCACCATTTCTTCTTGAAGGGCATCGGTGTACCCCTTCCCTACTCCCTTTCGTGTGCCAGGAGAAATCTTAGGATCAATCCGGATAGCAGTGTCGTCATCGTCGCATTACTTCTTGAAGATGTTGCTTGATAGGCGACGATTCTGAGCATAGAAGTGTGGTGGGACTTCTTCAGAGGGCGCAACGGTCTATGGTCCTCATCGCTTTGTTGATCTGACGTTGTTGGCATTATTTTCTCTTTCTTTCTCTTTTTTTCTTTTCTTTGGACGCGCTTGTGCAGTTTGCCCTAGCAATGGTCTCGTTGTTGTACCGTGTGTTTGCTATATTAATATAACAAGACGAAATCCTATTTCGGGGAGGGGGTTCGTTGCATTGAACCGTGCCCTCTATGTTTTTTCTTCTTCTGAGGATTCATTCATGTGCCGTCTACGTGTCCGTCCGTGGCTCTGCGAAACCGAATTCTAAACCGTTCATTGCATTTTTTTTTGTGGGAGAAATGGCAGGTTTTATTACTCAATCACATTAATGTTTACAAATATTTCCATATGTTTTTGGGAATTATTGAACCACACATGTCTACCTAATGTCTAGAGTTTTTGCCATACGCGCGAGCTAGACTGTGTGCATCTCCATTAGCCTCACGCCGTTCGTGGAACCAATTTGACAAAGCATGTAATAATATGGTAACATCGAAAATCTAGAAGTTGTGAAAGTTCTATGATTTACCTGCATATGGAAATGGGGAGGTCAAATCTAGCAGAAATAACCCATTTTGTGGCCTAGATGACAGTGCCCATGTAACGGTCCTCAGAACTGAAACTTTCATGTCTTCCTTAAATTGAGCAAGTAACGGCGTAACAACGCCATGATAAGAACCGTCTCTCTGCAGCTAGGCATGTCTTGTAGCTATATTTCCAAGGGCCCACATAGCTTGCTTATCATGTCCAAATCACAGCGTCAGTAAGAAAGACATTTCTAAGGCAAGATATGATGGTGTATCATTACTTCGCTAGATACCTCACATTGGCATTTGAGGATCCTAAGAGCTTTATTTTATTTATAAAGCGGAGCAAAAGCCTGATTCAAGGAGGATCTTAAGAACTCTGCTAGCTTGGAACACGCCAAGTATTGTATAGTCAGATGCAACTATGATGTTAAGCACCCATGCTACATATTACACGCAATATAAGATTGTTTGCAGAGAAAAAAACAAATGAAGAAAATTAAAGAAACCAAGACGACATACTTGGAGCTGAGGAAGCACTCGTGTCTTTTATCAGCAAACCTTGTGAAGAGATGAACTCTAAATATTTTTATCATGGTTTAGTACTTCCTTATAGATATAACTACAATAAGTTAATCACTGATCACAGAAGAGCAACAAGATCTCACACTAGGGCATGTTAAGTACCCTCGGAATGAAGGCGATATCATATATGGTTACAACGTATTGGTGTCCATATGGCGTTATCTAAAAGTATAATTGGAGGAGGTCTTGGGAGGCATCACAAAAATTGAATTTGATTAGCCACATGATTAGGTCAGTAAAGCGGTAAGCACCATACATCTTTTTTTTACCATGGCCATATAAAAACGAGGCCCACCTGTGGCGAAACCCTACGTTCCTGCCACCGCCCCGTATCTCCCCCAAATTCCACCTTGTCTCTCTGCACCGGTCCCCTCACGCTTCTCTCCAGGACGATCCCTTCCCTCTCCCCTCCGTCTCCTTGAGTCGCTGCCACCACCGCCCGTCTGCGCTCCTGCCCTCTACGCTGGCTAATGGGAGGAGCACGGGAGGGTGCCGCCATGCCCATGGAGGGGTGCTCCTCGACCTCCCCATGTAAAGTCAAGGTGGGGCAACGCTGCAAACCCTAGCTTCCACCTTGGCCTCACCGCTCGTGCCTCAGGTCGTAGACCAATCACGCTGCCATTGTTTTGACCTCCTCCTGCTCTTCATGGTCACAGAGGACAGTCCAGAAGAACGGCTGCCGGTGGTTTCCTTCCTTTGCCTCCTCTTCTTCCAAGTCCTATAGGTCTCTCTCTTTATGCGCTAAACAGGAGAAGGACATGCCGCCTCCACTCCTTTTTGTTGATTTCAGCCTTACACGCTTTCTATTTCTTCATGTGCAGGGTCTATTGATACGTTGCAAACGTATTCATAATTTTTGATGTTCCATGCTTGGTTTTATCTACTTTCTTATGTTTTGTCTATACTTTGGAGTACTTTTCATATGATTTGTTGGACTAACCTATTAACAAGAGCCACAATGCCAGCTTCCTGTTTTCTCCTGTTTTTGGTTCCAGGAAAGTCAGAAAATGAATATTCTCGGAATTGGACGGGACAAAAGCCAAAGCCAGTTTTTCACCGAGGGACACCAGGAGCCAGAATACGAGACGGAGAGGGGTTGGGGCCTGGCCACACCACCTGGCCGTGCGGGCTAGGCCTGGCCACGCCAGGGGGTGGTCTGGCCGCCCTAGGCACCCCCTCGGCCTCCCTCTTCGCCTATAAGTTGCCTCTTGACCTAAAAACCAACGGGGGTTCGACGTTTTTCCAGAAAGAGTTCCGCTCCGCCGCCACCACCAGATTCCACGATTCAGAACCAGAAACTCCGTTCTAGCACCCTGCCGGGACAGGGAATTGAAGGAGATCATCGCCATCATCATCACCATCGCTTCTCCATCGACCATCCATGTTTCTCCCATCTATGAGTGAGTAATCCCCCGCTGTAGGCTATGGGGATGGTAGGGATTGGATGAGATCGTTCATGTAATGGCATCGGATTGTTAGGGCATGCTTCCTAGTATCTACTATTAGTGCTTTTTGACTTTGTTGCAACTTGTTATGCTTAATGCTTGTCACTAGGGCCCGAGTGCCATGATTTCAGATCTGAACATGTTATTGATTCATTATGATAGTATTGTTTATGGTCTTACCTGCAAGTTGTATACACATATTGTTGTCCGGAACCAAAGGCCTCGAAGTGACAGCAATCGGGATAATCGGAGGGAATGGCTTTGATGTGAGGATCACATGTGTTCACGGAGTGTTAATGCTTTGCTCCGGTGCTCTATTAAAAGGAGCACCTTAATTGCCAGTAGTTCCCTTGAGGCCCCGCTGCAAACGGGCTGGCAGGACAAAAGATGTTGTGCAAGTTCTCATTGCGAGCACGTATGACTATATATGGAATATATGCCTATGATTATTTAGTACTTGGATGCTTTATCTTATTTATCTGCAAATGTCCTATGTCTTGATTGCCATGTGAATTGTCTTGTCCATGCAACGCCCGTCCATCCATCCCTATGCCTACCGCGCTTTAATCCTACTGTTTACTGCAATTCTTACTACTATCTTTACTTTTTACTACTGCTATTACTTTACTATTGCTACTACAAAACTGTTGCTACTGATAAACTGCTGTGAGCAAGATTGTTTTCAGGTGCAGCTGAATTGACAACTCAGTTGTTAAGGCTTATAAATATTCTTTGGCTCCCCTTGTGTCGAATTAATAAATTGGGTTTCACTTCCCTCGAAAATACTGCGATACACCCCCCTATACTTGTGGGTCATCAAGACTATTTTCTGGCACCGTTGCCGGGGAGCATAGCTTTATTTATCAAGTCCACTTGGAATCACCATTGTTCAAGCATAATCATAACCAATCTCTTTACCTTGTTATTTTTGTTTTGCTTAGTTTATTTTCATCTTGTTTGCTTGTTTCTTTATCAAAAATACAAAAAAATTAGTTCCTACTCTAGTTGTTATTTTCGTTGGTCTGTTATTGTCTTGCTTTATCATGCTTTCTATCAATGGTTGGTTTCTTTGAAACTGAATCTTATTGGCAAGAAGGGTTTACGAAAGATCAAAAATATTATTATAAGGAACACCGCTTGTCACAAAAAGGGAAACACTTATGGGAACAAATTAATAAATTGTATACCATTTCTATAAACGTGTGCTCTACTTATAATGTTACTTATTGCTTTGATAAATCCTGTTGCTGTAGGAGGTACAAACACCTCCCTTTTCAATGTGAGTATAATGATGATGTTACCATATCTTCTTATGTTAAAGAAAATTATGACTTTTATAATGTGGAACAAATTGAGGAATTTATTGCTTGGAAGGGTGCATTTGAACTTGCTAGTTTGCTTGAAAATATTGATAATTCACCTTATAAATATGAGGTTTATGATATACTTAAATTTTGCTTTGATAATTACAAGGAAGAAAATGGCTATATTCTTGAATATATTAATAGATGCTTTCCACAAATGGAAGAGACTAATGCCTTGCAGGATCTTATGGAAGAAGAAATTGATAAACCTGAAAGCTCATTAGATGAAAAAGAGGAGGAGAGTGAGGAACAAAATGAGGAAGAATGGATTAGCTACCCATGCCTACTTTCTAATGAGAGTAACTCTTTATCTCTTACATTATTTGTCCCCCATGCTTACCAAAGGAGGATGAATGTTATGCTCATGTTATCTATGATAATCCTTTATTTGTGCCTAACTTCGAGATGCATTGTACTAAAGAGTTTTGCTTAGAAATTGTTTATGATAAAGCTCTAGACGATGATCCTATATTGAATGACCAGTCATCTTGTTATAGAATTGTTAAAAGTGGGTTTGAAGGTTTTAATCCCACTATTTTTGAGCTTGATAAAAATTATGTTTTTGTAGAACATGAAAAGCATGCTTTATGTGATAGTTATATTGTTGAGTTTATTCATGAGGCTACTGAAAATTATTATGAGAGAGGAAAATATGGTTGTAGAAGTTTTCATGGTATTGAAACACCTCTCTATGTGCTGAAAGTTTTGAAATTACTCTTGTTTTATCTTCCTATGCCTGTCACTTTGTTCTTTGTGAATTTATTTGCATACAATATTCCTATGCATAGGAAGTGGGTTAGACTTAAATGTGTTTTGAATTTGCTTCTTGATGCTCACTTTTACTTCAATTCATATTTCTTATGTGAGCATCCTCCCATACTATCATGCCTAACTTAAAGGCGTTAAAGAAAAGTACTTATTGGGAGATAACCCAAAAGTTTTAGATGAGTCTTGGAAGTTATTACTTCAGTAATAACCGCTCCTTATCCTTTTTATTTGCTTTTTGTGCCAAGAGTAACCTCTAATGAGAGAGAAGTAATGGTTGGGAAAGTTGTTGTCCCGAAACAGATTTCTGTGCTTCACTATAAAAATTCGTGTAAAATCTATGTACATCCTTTTGAGGCGTAAATTTTTGTGCTTCTTCCCCAGGTTGTTATCTAACTTTCATTAGTTCAGCACTTTTCTATTTGAGCAACAGAAGGTCTTCGAAAAAATTCGTTTTTACCTGCTGATCTATTTTGACAGATTTCTGCCATTATTTGCATTTGCTCCTTGTTGGTTCCTTTTTGAGTTCTTTTGGGGAATTGAGATTTTTGAGGGAAGTGCTACAGTAGCTTGTGTTTTAATGGTGTTGGAACTGAACCCAAAGACTTATTATCTTGAGTGCACTAATGTTGCTAATAAAGATTGTGTGAAGTTTTGTATGAAGGAAAAATTTCAGGTGTATGGGAGGAATGAATAATGAGATGAATGATGGACTAAAGCTCAAGCTTGGGGATACCACCCGTGTCACCCCAAGAAATATTCAAGAGGTACAAGCGTCAAAGCTTGGGGATGCCTTGGCATACCCTTCTTCATCAATAAAAATCCCAGGTTTCTTCCAAACACTTCATTTTTATTGTTTCATACACATTTGTGTTGTTCTTGGAGCATCTTTTTTTTCGTTTTCGTTTTGGTTTTCGTTCACTTGGTTTGCTTAGTTTGCTGAATAAATTGGTTGGACCCCCTCTTTCATGCATTGGTTTTCAAGTAGTTTCGTTTGGATTGGAAAAGAGTAGGAAAGTTCATGCTTAAGTGGTAAAAAGAGCTTGTTTTTGACTGTGGCCTATGCTTTGTTATGCCATGCTTGATATTGTTTTGATTTTATGCTTAGCATTCTTTGCTATAGCATGACATGTTATAAACAATTGAGATTGCTTAATGTGCCTTGGAAGAATCATGCATTGTTTTAGCATATTAAAGCATAGTATTGTGGTATTCTCCTTTGTTGATTTATTTGGGTTGACTTGGCGCATGCTCACACCATGTTATGACTATCCCAAGTCACCATAGCCTTTATGATACTTTAGTTTTCAACTTGTAGTATCACTTTATGCTTTGATTAATGATGTTTTGTCGCTCTACATGATTATGGCCATTATTGCTCTCTTAGTTGGTCGCTCCCAGTCTTTTGCTAGCCTCCATAACCAAGTATGAGTTCCACTCATGCATCCAATTCCTAAAACCAAGTTATTCCAAAGAGTCCACCATACCTACCTATTAGCATATGCTATTCCAAGTATATTCATGTTTTTATCTATCTTCTGAATTAAACTTGTTATGAGAAAACTAGTGATTAAAGCTCTCACGAACTTGATGGCACACTTTACTTTTCTTGCATTTAATAAACTTGAACCATTGCGTCCATCTTTGTTGCGTATATGCTTGCGCTTTATAAGTTGAAGTTAGCAGAACCATGTATCATGGGGAACGCTTTCAACATTGCACTTGTACTTTGTACCCCGTTGATGTCATGTTCTTTTGCTTATGGATCCCAATGGTGTGAAATAAAAGAGGAACTTGTAAGATCATGGAGTTTGTATTTGTGTTAGAGAAACTCCTGGGCCGCTAGCCTAAGCCATGCCTAATCATGGTGGAAACTGTTGGAATTATGCCCTAGAGGCAATAATAAAGATGTTATTATTATAATTCTTGTTCATGATAAAGTTTATATTCCATGCTAGAATTGTATTAAGCGGAAACATTAATACTTGTGTGGTTTGTGAATAACACCGTGTACCTAGTACGCCTCTATGGACTAGCTCATTGATCAATGATGGTTAAGGTTTCCTAATCATAGACATGAGTTGTCAATTGATAATGAGATCATATCATTGGGAGAATGATATGGTGGACAGACCCAAACTAAGCGAAGCAATTAGATCGTGTCATTGTGTTCGTCTTTGCGAAGCTTTTCTTATGTCAAATATTGTATTCCTTAGACCATGAGATAATGCAACTCCCTGGTATTGGAAGAAAGCTTTGAGGTCATCAAACGTCATCCTATGAGAGGGTGATCATAAAGGTGTCTCTCAGGTGATCGGAAAGTATCTGTTGGGTTGTATGTATCGAGATGGGATTTGTCCCTCCCAAGTCGGAGAGATATACTTCGGGCCCACTCGGTAATCGATATCAACACCGCTTGCAAGCATGTGGTTAAGGAGTTAATCACAAAGTGATATCAGATTACGGAACGAGTAAAGTACTTGTTGTGAACGAGATTGAACTAGGTATGACGGTACCGACGATCGAATCTCGGGCAAGTAAAATATCGCGAGACGAAGGGAATATATATATGGGATTGATTGAATCCTGGCATCGTGGTTCATCCGATATGATCATCGATGAATGTGTGGGAGTCAATATGGGTGCCCAGACCCCGCTGTTGATTATTGATAGAAGATCATGTCTGCATATTCTCGAACCCGCAGGGTCACACACTTAACGTGTCTCGACGCTAGGATAGATTGGATACTTGGTTTATGAATTTTTGTTCGGAGTCTCGGATGGGATCCGGGATATCACGAGAGGTTCCGGAATAGTCCGAAGAATAAGATTCATATAAGGCAGTGCAGTTTTTGGAGTTCGGAATTGTTCCGGGTTAATCGGTATTGTACCGGAAGCTTCTAGAACCTTCCGGAAGGGGGCCAACGTGGTCCCACCTTCCGGGAGGGGGCATGGGCCTATGAGGGAGTGTCCTGGCCACATTGGGACAGGGGCACAAGGCCCCATAGGGCCCAGCCGATCCTAGATAAGTTTAAATCGTTTAAACTAGAGATAAGATAAGATAGGATTTCTAGATAAGGGGGAGTTTAAATTGTTTAAACTAGAGATAGGCTTGGAGGAGAGGCTAGGGCTGGCCGCACCCCCCCTCTATATATAGAGGGCTGGTGCGCCCCCTCTCACACCCCCCTTACACCTTCCTCCAAACCCAGTTGCCCTGCTGCCCTTCCTCTCCCCCTCCCGACTGTTTGTAGGCGAAGCCCTGCTGCAGAAATTCTCCACCATATACACCACGCCGTCGTGCTGTAGATCCAATCTATCTCTCCACCATACTTGCTGGTCCGAGGAAGGAGGAGACGTCGAGGTGCCGCACGTGTGCATCTCACGGAGGCACCGCCACTTGTGGTGCTAGATCGGATCGGATCGCGAGGAGGAGAAGCGAGTACGACTACATCACCCACGTTCCGACGAACGTTACGCTGTGCGAATCTTCAAGGGTATGAAGATCTAATCCAATCTCTCTCGTTGTTTGCATATCCTAGATTAGATCTTGGCTTTCCCTCTGTTCGCTTCCGTAGAAAATTTTTATTTACTATGCTGCGAAACCCTTCAGTGGTATCAGAGCTAGATCTATGCGTAGATGTGTTTCACGAGTAGAACGCAACATGGTTGTTGCGGGCGTTGATGTTTTCTGTTGCAAGCCTCTTGTTTGTGTTCTTCTTATTTTGTAATGTTTCACGACTTGCATGTCGATGAGTACACAACCGGCAGGAGCCATATGGTTGTCTTTATAATTGTGTATGACCTGCGAGTCAACTTCTTATACGCCATGTAATAGCTTTACCTTATCGCTAAGTAGTTAGCAATAGTTGTAGTTGCTATTCGTGGTGGAGGCAATCATGGTGAAGTGATGGAGATCATGCCGGAACGCACAAGATGGAGATCATTGCGCAAAGATTGGCTATACCATGTCACATAAAGTTATATGCATGTGATGTTTATCCTTTTATGTATCTTATTATGCTTAGATCGCGACGGTAGCATTATAAGATGATTCCTCACTTAAAGATCAAGATAAAAACTGTGTTCTCCCCAAGTATGCACCGTTGCGAAAGTTCGTCGTGTCCAAGCATCACCGTTGCGAAAGTATGCCCTGCTGCAGAAATTCTCCACCATATACACCACGCCGTCGTGCTGTAGATCCAATCTATCTCTCCACCATACTTGCTGGTCCGAGGAAGGAGGAGACGTCGAGGTGCCGCACGTGTGCATCTCACGGAGGCACCGCCACTTGTGGTGCTAGATCGGATCGGATCGCGAGGAGGAGAAGCGAGTACGACTACATCACCCACGTTCCGACGAACGTTCCGCTGTGCGAATCTTCAAGGGTATGAAGATCTAATCCAATCTCTCTCGTTGTTTGCATCTCCTAGATTAGATCTTGGCTTTCCCTCTGTTCGCTTCCGTAGAAAATTTTGATTTGCAGCATAACCATAATGAGCATTCTATGAAGCATCCTCAATAAAAACCTATGCAAATAGCAAATAAAAAGATCACTGAGATGCTTATTGTCTGCTTGCCTTGTCATTTTGATTATGGGGTAGCTACTGTATCATGTGCAAGGGGTACCCCGTTGGCGGTTCTCTATGATACATATGTACTTACAATTACAAGAGCTTACTTGTGACTAAAGTTGAGTAGCATGAGGTTCGGTCTTCGTAGGTAAGGGGAATGAGATTTCGGCTTATAACTTGTCAATCATATCCTCTTAGTTGTGTCACTTTAACCTTAATCACCTTCAAGATGCTTATGATAGGGGCTATTAGAGCTGAAAGCTAATAAGTACCATAATTTTTGGAAGGTCTTTATGAAACTTGAATCCCTACTTCCTTCTATGAAGGCCTTTATTTTACTTTTATGTTGAGTCTCCATCTTCTATCTTTATGCACCTACTTTGAGAGCATAGTGGCCATTCTTAGTTCTATGTGCATTGTCCCAAGACTTGTTGATTGATGCATAGCTTTGATATTTCTCGTTTTAAACTATTTGTATCTAGTCACTCTCATGAACTTTGAAGGTGTCCTATGCATTTATGTTTACAACTCTATGAGGGACAAGCTGAATGCCACTATGCTATGTTTTCTTTATGTAAAACAAACAAACGCCTTGCACATCATTGTTATCCATGAGTCTTTTGTTTGTGCCTTTTCATGTTGCAACATAGTTGCTTTGTCTTATTGTTAGAATTTTATCTTTCATGTTATGTTGAAGTACTATGATCCCAGCTATGAATGTTTTACAAATACTTTGATCAAGTTTATGATGGTGCATGTCACCTCAAAAATTATTCTTTCTTTTTATTACTTACCTACTCGAGGACGACCAGGAGTTAAGCTTGGGGATGTTGATACGTTGCAAACGTATCCATAATTTTTGATGTTCCATGCTTGGTTTTATCTACTTTCTTATGTTTTGTCCACACTTTGGAGTACTTTTCATATGATTTCTTGGACTAACCTATTAACAAGAGCCACAATGCCAGCTGCCTGTTTTCTGCTGTTTTTGGTTCCAGGAAAGTCATAAAATGAATATTCTTGGAATTGGACGGGACAAAAGCCAAAGTCAGTTTTTCATTGAGGGACACCAGGAGCCAGAATATAAGATAGAGAGGGGCTGGGGCCTGGCCACACCACCTGGCCGCCCTAGGCACCCCCTCGGCCTCCCTCTTCGCCTATAAGTTGCCTCTTGACCTAAAAAC
The DNA here is from genome assembly GCA_916181665.1 of Avena sativa. NCBI lineage: Eukaryota > Viridiplantae > Streptophyta > Magnoliopsida > Poales > Poaceae > Avena > Avena sativa. The sequence continues at coordinate 696,890,410 of OV702289.1, forward strand.
TAACGGGGGTTCGACGTTTTTCCAAAAAGAGTTCCGCTCTGCCGCCACCACCACATTCCGCGATTCAGAACCAGAAACTCCGTTCTGGCACTCTGCCGGGACGGGGAATTGGACGAGATCATCGCCATCATCATCACCATCGCTTCTCCATCGACCATCCATGTTTCCCCCATCTATGAGTGAGTAATCCCCCGCTGTAGGCTATGGGGATGGTAGGGATTGGATGAGATCGTTCATGTAATGGCATCGGATTGTTAGGGCATGGTGCCTAGTATCTACTATTAGTGCTTTTTGACTTTGTTGCAACTTGTTATGCTTAATGCTTGTTATTAGGGCCCGAGTACCATGATTTTAGATCTGAATATGTTATTGATTCATTATGATAGTATTGTTTATGGTCTTACCTGCAAGTTGTATACACATATTATTGTCTGGAACAAAAGGCCCCGAAGTGACATCAATCGGGATAATCAGAGGGAATGGCTTTGATGTGAGGATCACATGTGTTCATGGAGTGTTAATGCTTTGCTATGGTGCTCTATTAAAAGGAGCACCTTAATTGCAAGTAGTTCCCTTGAGGCCCCGCTACAAACGGGCTGGCAGGACAAAATATGTTGTGCAAGTTCTCATTGCGAGCACGTATGACTATATATGGAACACATGCCTATGATTATTTAGTACTTGGATGCTTTATCTTATTTATCTGTAAATGCCCTATGTCTTGATTGCCATGTGAATTGTCTTGTCCATGCAACGCCCGTCCATCCATCCCTATGCCTACCGCGCTTTAATCCTACTATTTACTGCAATTCTTACTACTGTCTTTACTTTACTATTGCTATTACTTTACTATTGCTACTACAAAACTGTTGCTACTAATAAACTGTTGTGAGCAAGATTGTTTCCAGGTGCAGCTGAATTGACAACTCAGTTGTTAAGGCTTATAAATATTATTTGGCTCCCCTTGTGTCGAATCAATAAATTGGGTTTCACTTTCCTCGAAAATACTGCGATACACCCCCTATACTTGTGGGTCATCATCTATTTGATCTATGCCTGTGAGGTGTCTGATGAAACGCCAAGCAGAATTTAGCACATGTAAGTGTTCCCCTTCTGTATCGCCTGTGAGGTGTCTATTCTATATGCCCATGCTGTAAGTGTTCCCCTTCTGAATTTAGCACATGTAAACGATAGAAAGTTGAGTAGTCTGCCATCTTTCGCAATTTTTCAATGTGTATAGTGAAGAAGATTTGTGTAGTGAAGAATATTAGAAAGTTTCCAATTCATATTGACCTCACGGGCTCTCATTTTATTAGTTGGTTCATTCTTCAGTGCCATTGCTCAATAGTGAGTGCAAGAACAATGAGGAGCAGTTGCCGTAGCTTTGGAGGAGCGCACAGCACTAGCAAAAGCAGGTTTATATTTTGGTAAATTAAGTAAAAAAACTTAAAAACAGAAGGTCTCGGGCTGCTAGACTATGGCGCACAAGCCAGGAAAGGAAGCTACAGCCACCAGTCCGACAACCCCTATAGTGGGAAAACAGCGAGGAGCGGCTGCCAGATCATGGGGGCTCTGCAGACCGCACGATGCTGACACGAGTTGGTTTATCCCCTTGAAAACCTCAATCTTACCCTGCCCCATTGGACACTTTTAGTGTAATATTTCTATAATTTTCCTCTTTTAGAGTAATATATGCTTAATGAAATATAATTTTGATCTGATAGCCATGTAGGAACTTCATATGTGGCAGTAAATAGAATCAATATCACTTTTTCATGTTTTTGCGAGTGATGTTGGCAACAATAACTGGACAAGGAAAGTGTGTCCTTCATCCTCCCAACTTCTCCATGGGTGTCTTTATGTCGGAGTTGGACTACATCGCTGCATCTTTTCTGTTAATGAATTGCTCGATTTGTTAATGCTCTTAGTTGATTGTCCAATATACTTGCTCAGCTAACAATTTTAGTATCGCACTTGGAAAGTATGAGACTTCCTAATATTTACATCGATAAGTATTTTGATCTTTAAATTCCTTTTTAATGTGAGTAAAGATGGCAGAGATAACATTATTCTTTCCTGACTAGTTGACCTTGCTGCAGCTATGACATTGTCATTGCTTATTTCTATATTTGTCTGATCTAAATATTTCTAGAGAGTACTTAGTTTCTGTACTACATGCTGGTCGAAATGGTTTTCATATAAGCTAAAAAATTTCCGTTGCTATTTGATAGCTGTACTAGATGCAGGTTGATTTTTCTGTCCACTGAGTTCTATTCTTCATCCTTGAGGGAAATTTTGGGATGCTAAGAAATTAATCAAATACAGTATTTAATTGTCTCAATATTCTTCAGCTGAAATCACCTTTTATACTCTTGATTATTATATCAGGTCAAGCACCAAACTTATTTCCTCTCGCATCTCTCTCTGCCTAGCTTAGAAGCCTTCTTTTTCCGTTGTGATGTATAACACAAGTTTATACTTTATTATATACATATACTTACATTTCGTCAGGAGATGCAGGTGTCTCACGTTGAGATCATGTTCGCATGATTGAATTTATATATCATGGAGCTAGGTTGAGTAACTATATCATGGGTAAGTGATTCTTTTGATTCTGGATTCTATTTCTTCAAAATGCTGCTGGGGCGGTAGTGGTCTGATGACTGAAATGATTTTTAGAAGGAATGCTTCGTATCACTAATAATAATGAGAAATCAATGATGGGCATGGCCAAGTTTCTTATGAGGAAAACAAACTGTGTTCTTAGTTCTAATTTAGGTACAGTATCATGTACTTGATGTGCCATAAACAGCTTTGTTTTCTTTTGAGTTGAAGGGTGTAATTTTAACTGCACCTAAATATTTGGAAGATTATAGGAGAGGATTTTAACATAATTATGATCTCTTCTCAAAGGAGTTTTATGTGTTTCTACATACCATTTTGTTTCAGGATTAGGTGGGCTATTTCTTTCAGGTGATTGGGTAGCTAAAAAAATACTATCACCATGAGTTTTCTATATTGAACTTTTCTATTTATAATTTGTTTCAGGTATTGGGTCCCCTCAATGAATAAAAATGAGATATCTTCCTTCTATGGGTGATTTAGTTAGATTAGTATCACAAAATGTCAAGTAACATCTCCGCAGTGCATTCACGACAAGACTTTGGTCATAATAGCTTTTAATGAATAACAATGGGAGATCATAAAATTATAGACTGGCAGCAGCAACAACAAAATTGGTGAGAGTTCAAGTAGGCACCATAGATCTTTAGTGATGACCAAGTCCACAAACAAAGTAGATCCTCGAGTTGATTATTGTAACCTTCTCCATTTTTCTATTTCGTAGGCAAAAATGCATATTGATTTGACCACCTTCAATTGTTTCAGATCTAGATTGTTTTCTAGATATTCCATTGCTAACTTGGTAGGTCTAACAATTCCATAACTTTTATTTCTTTAATTTTGTATGCTCACCATTCTGTTTCAAACATTTTAGATATTGGATTTATGCATAAATTCATCCTGGTGTCTCATGAAATTATATCATGGTCTTCGTGGCACTGTGCTGGTTCAGTAGCAAATTTCTGTTTAGTAGAAAACATAGTTGAATTCGATGATTTCTGTTTAGTAGAAGGTGGTGCATCTTATTCTGAATCTTACATTCTTATTTCTTATGAGTGTGGTGCTCTTCTTGATTTCATTGGGTCTATTCTAAAACCTTCTGTTCTTATGCCTGCTAAAACCGTAAGCATATTTTATCCTACCTAATATTGTCTAATATGATTGTCTGAATAATACCAACTTTTAAGTAGTTGATATATTTCTCCTTCTATCACTTATTTGTATATTCCTATATGTTTGGGCCAGTGGTAAATTATTCACAAGCGGTGCACATTTAGTCATGAAACTTTTATCGAACCAAACTTCTATACATATATTTATCTCTTTGACTCAGTGTGTCCTGTTAAAATAAGCTTTAGGTGTGTCATCCCTTTTATCTCGCTTCTTGATTTTATCTTCCCCTTCCTTTAGGTGTGATTTTGTTTTGCAGCCTGTTGACCACACATAACTTCTTCTGCTAGTATTGTCCCACGCCTTTTAAATTGTGCATACCGCAAGGAGATCTCACCCTCGTGTCATCACCCATGTCGAAAACGCCTGCACGTTCCTCAGGGGTGGCATGCCCCGTGTCGAGGTAATGACCTCCATCTTTCTTTCCGTACCAATTTCTTTTTTTCTATATACATATGTGTTCCATTCATAGAGTACACAATGTTCCAAATAGTCATTGGAAGGGGCTAGAAGGATAGCATGGACCAAATGTGCTCGCCAGTGATGTATGTAGCCTCTGAAGTTGGTGTTAGTTTGAGAGTGCCTTGAGAGGATATGCCAATGGCGTTTTAGGTTTCTATGAATTTTTTTATTGAGTTCTCACAACAGGCACGATGCTTTTTTCATAAATATGATTGAATAATTTAGTTCACATCCTCTTCTTGTCATATGATTGGATTTCCTTGACATAAAAGCACTTTCTTGGTTATCCACGAATGCCAAAATTTTATGGGCCATCTAAGATTTATATTTGTTGGTGGATTTATCATTATGGTTTTTGTGTTTATCCCTCAACATTTTTTTGTGTTGTTTTGGTTTAAGTACAAAAAAACTGATTTGCTACTGGAAAAAGTAATATGATATTCTATTATTTTGTTTTTTACATTGCATGCCGATCAAGTGATAGATATCATTGGTTTTGGAGCTCATCACTAAAACTAGGTACCTTTTGCCGGACAATTGTGTGTCCTTTACTTCCAAGGGTGAGTTATTTAAATTAAGTTCAAAGATGCTTTGAGTTGTGAGGAACTTGAGTTAAGTTCAAAGATTCTTTGAGCTGTGAGAAACTTGAGCCGTTCATGGCAAATATATTAAATATCTATTGCATAGAGTGTAAGGTCATATAATTTAGGTAAATTCCACTTGAGCTATTTTCCTTGAATGGCATATAAAAGTCTTCGATTTTTCTCTTTATATAACTCTCCAGTTACTTGCAATATTGTTGGATTCCTTTCTCTCATAAAAATAAATACATCTTACCTCTTTTAATTAATCCATATTGTACTCCCTCTGTCCTGAAATAAGTGACTTGGGTTTGTGTAGATTTTTATATATCTAAATACTAAAACGTGTCTAGATACACGTGAATCTAGACAAATTTAAGTCACTTATTTTAGGATCGAGGGAGTATAATTACATTTGACTATTTTTATCAAGAATAATACCACGATGAACATTAATCTACCTTAACATTTTTTTAATGAAGAGTACAATCATTTAGATAAAATCATTGGGATCAAAAAAATCCCTAGACAAAATAATGCATCATGTTTCCCAAACAAATTATCACTTATGTTTCCAAATATAAACCTCCTTACAATTCAATTTAAACTATCAGAACATCTTTCTTTCTTCTGAATCCTAAACTGCGCCTCCACAATTGGCTATTGGAATTAGTTTAAATTTGTATTAAATTAGAACCTCATTATGATTGATCCCACTTAACTCCTAAAACACGCATCTCACCTCGCTGGCTCGATTAGCGCTTTACCCTAGCTCCCTACCTTGACCTATTAGGTTTTCAGCCCATGTGGTTAGACATATATGAATCGCTTTCATTTTGTAAAACTTATAAACATATTATCATTCCTACCTGATTTTTATCGCTGTTATACGAAATAGAGATAAGTGTGAATTTCACGTGATTGTGCTCCTCAATGACGAGATTGATTTAATTTCCTACATATTGAAACTTCAAACCTGAATATTCTTGTGTTGTGTTTCAGTCCTATTTTTTTGATAGTCTTGAATTAAGTGACACCGTGAATATCAGATGGAGTGGAGATATAAAATGGATCAAGGTTTTCATGTTTTTCTTCCCATTTAATCTCATGCATGTTTACCATTAGGTATAGTTCCATATATATATACTTTTAATTCCTTAGGATTTCCTTTCTCATGTTACTTTTAATTCTTTAGGACTAATTCATGGTACCTAGAGAATACTATCGCGTGTGAAGTTTGTACCATCAGAGTAGGTGATAAAATATAAGTAGATGCGAGAATTTTGCATATGGCTTAGATCCTTGTCTCACTACTGTTTCTTTTTGGTCAGTATCTTTCTTCCCTAGGTTTGAATTGAGGTAGAGCATGTTGGTCACCAACTATTGAAGGTGTTGCGTGTCAGTCTGCTATCTGAGATGTAGAAGCAAGGTAAGGTGACGCTATTATGAGATAATTTGTCTTCGGCAATCTGCCATAAATACTATGTATAGACTGTTCGTTCTCTATATGAGAGATCTAGCTATTTCTTGATTGCAATAGTTAGTCCCAATATGGCTATATTAGAGCTGAATTTCTTTTTCCTTACCGTAGGCTTGAAACTCCTTTTTCTAATACAAATCTTCTTGCTAACATTGCATAGTTTCTTACATTTTTCTTGGTCATTGAATACATGCACAATTTGTAGAACCATGAGTTTACTATGCATACTATTTATTGTACGTATTGGTGGCTTATAACATGTGAAAGGATAGTGAGACATACAAGAGAGATGCAACTTAGATTCAGGCTACATCTCTTCTAGATTTTTAGACCCAACAATATCACTATTATTAAACTAGAGTAGTTTTCAAATGCTATAAATATATGGCATGTCTTGATGTCATATGCTACAAAGAACTTTGTTTATTTATCAATGAGCGAGTTTATGGATAGTTTTTTCTGGTTGATCTTTCCTTTCGTGTTGACGAAGGTAGACTTGGACCATGAAAACTAAACAATAAAACAATTTATCCGATGCCGCAATACTCAGATTTCTAAATATCATGTAGTGTATGAGTTTGACTATGTGAGTTAGGAAGGCAATCCCATGAGTTCATAATTTTTTTTATCCAAACTGAGTAAGGCTACCACGCGAGCTTCATTCAGGGTCTCAAAGTTTTGGTTGTTTATTCAGTTGTCGGTCTTGGCTATGTTTGCTGCTAAGTTGTGTACCCATGATTCTCAACAGTGTTCACATGTTTTTTAGGCTGAGAGGTGGCGACCATCCTTATACAGAGACCAGTTTCGCCCCCTAAGTTTTCTAAGAGCATGTACTATCACCTAAAACATATGCCTAAGATAATGAGGATTCAAACTCTATCAAATATTTCTGCAATAATTCAAGTTGTTCACACATTGGACATGTGCAAACAAAAGGACGAGCTGAATATACTTGGACAGTAAATCTCCAAAACCTGCAAGCTAATGCTTCATGTTGTTCTTAATTTTATTCTGATATTGTACGTGCCTACCACACACAAATCTTCAATTTCTTTGTTGTGTTACGTGATAGTTGTATATCACTCAGTTTCTTCACCATTTCCTCGGTACTAAGGTGTATCTTGGAAACCTATATTATGTAACTCAATGCTACTTAATTTTATTCTGTCAGTGATTATGAAAATTATGCAATGTAGAGCATGTTATAGTACTAAGCTAATGCCCATGATGTGACATCATTCTTCCGGGAAAAGTTTTAATAAGCTAAAATAGGCTATCAAAACGTCTTATAATTTGCAATGGAGGTAGTACTATTTATATATCGGTTTGCTTCCATATTCAGTGTACATTTTTGTTTCTTGTGATGCCTTTTCCTTTTGTCAAATTATTTATTGCCCGCATATGTTATTCCGAACAATGAAATTCTTTGTCATGGTGGAATTCTATGCTTTATACTTGAATCATAGCCTGTCTTTTTTCTTGCCATGTTTGCTTTGTGCCTCCGCCTCATGTTCGCTTTGACAGATATGATCCTCGGCTCTTTCTTGATGTCTGCTCATTGCTTCTATGCTTTTGTCTCACATTGATATGCATTTATATATAGTATAGAGATGCAGCTGCATGGTTCGATTATAGACATGTTTGTATCTGGAGTTCAGTCCACAATATATGAAGAAGCAGAGGACACAGGTTCTATAAGAGTGATTTGGTGCATCGAAGATGCCACCGGTATGGTCATTATTTAACTATACTCTGATTGAAAGACTTAGCAGACCAGATCAAGTCTTTCATGAAGCAGCTCAAAGATACAAATGAAACCAAGAAAAAGTGTCCTAGAGCATGTGGTAGTTCTTCACTACTCTCTTGATGAAGGCCCCATTCATCGAACTTGGGACACTTTTATAAACAACATTGCAAGACATTGGTTTTAGACTTATTAAATCTCAAGGTCTTGGAGAAACACCCCGAGAAGAAGTGGAAGCAATCCTAGACTAAGAACCATGATGTGCTAGGCAGGTGATTGCCGTGTATAAACTAAGCCTTGTAGTAATAATTGTACTACATACGCCTTTCATTTCCAAATAACATGTTATCTCAAGTATCTAAGGAATATGTTCTTTGTATTGATCTGTATCAACTATGTTCAAACTGTGCTTGATTGTGCTTGCTTATCATTGGTTTCTACAAATGATTAATACAGAGTTTTACCATTGCGGAAGGTTGGGGTCGTGTGTTATATAAAGTAGAAAATAGTGCGAGATCCATGGAATCAAAAGTAGTTGAACCTTGCCTTGGCGGTTGCACAACAAATGCCCCCTCTCAATTTTTACTGTTGCAACACATAATGTGAATTAGTGAGAGCATCACAGGACTGTGCGCCAAGACGTACCCCTAAATCTAGTAAGGATAAGAGGGAAATAGTCAAGGTAAGATTTTCTTGTTGGGGCATTCAGGTGGTGACACTTTCATGTTGCAAATCAAAAGCAGATACATATTCATAGTTTGTGCACGTGCTACCAGGGTTATGATTCTTAGAGAAGCTCTGAAATCTGCATCCACTTGGAAGGCCTCGAATATCTTCTAAACAGTAGCCGGCTGAGATTTTGATATGTGTCCGTCGATGTGCTATGCCGGTGTTGTGCCTGAGTGTGCATCACATGCCCTGTGGTTAGGATCTCGATGCATATCCGATGGTAGTTCAGGTCGACTGTGACTTAACATAATCTCAGTCACCTGATGTTTAGCTAAACCGATATTTTGTTGTTTTAAGCTGACACCCAGATTGGTGAATAAGGCACACAATTATTTGTCTACAAGAGTTCAAAATATCTCCCGTATGCTCATACTCATGTCATGCAAAGTTCAAACCCTCTTGATCTCTCTTTTGCCTAGGTACAAACTCCATGGCATCACTTCATCCAAAAGTCTAACAAGTTAGCATTCAAAAATTATGACTAAAAACATTAGACTTCTTACGAGATGCATTATGTAAATTTTCAAGTACGTGTGCCGTATGCAGGATTTTAACATTATTGTTCATCGGTTGTTTGGACAGCTCCATCTTCCCTCGCTGACCGCACATCATATGCAATTTTGTACCCAAGCATTAGATCTACGTGGTGATTTAGGTGATGACACTTACCGACTGCATACCAAAATAGAAACATTATTCATCTAGATGGTTTGTCCTAAAAATTGAGATACCAGTCTAATTCTCTCACACAAACTTAGAAGATCGTCCTGCTCACCAGAGAGGCGTTCATCGGTGAGATCGCCAGTGCTCAGGAGTCTTTCCTTGGGCACCCTTGGCTGCTCGGCGCGTTCGTAGTAGCACGAGGACGGTGAAGAAGGTCTCCGGGGCCCCGTCTGTCTGCATCTCCGCTTCCTACGACTCCAGATAGACGATGAACCAATCAGAGTGGTGGGACTCCGACCCGGAGAGGAACCGAAGTGTGGCTACGGCCGCTGATCCGGTGGACATGGCCCCCTCCATCTCCGTTAGATCCTACTCTCAATCGCCTCGCCTACCACGAGTTGCCACCTCCCTCCTGGTCTCTGAAACCTAAGGATGCAAATGGACAGTCCGTCGGCGCATCCGCCTGGTTCGCTCCATCCGCTAGCGCTAATGACAGTATTAGCGGCATCCGCGTCCGCTAATTTGCCCGACCGCTCGGTCCAGCGGGCATACGCGGATCAGCCGCCGCGGCTATGGAGCAGTTTTCCCAGCACTTCTAGCTTAGCTTCGTAGCTTCGTTTACGTGAGTCAATCATAAGAACTTCTATACTTAGCTGATTGATCATAAGGACTAGCATAAGAATAGATGATTGATCATAAGGACTAGCAAAAAAAAAGACGTCGCATATTTGTCTAGATTTGCATTTATCTATACACTAAAACGCGTCTAAATACATACGAATCTAGACAAATCTAAGGCATATATTTTAGGACGGAGGGAGTAGTAAAAATCTTTATGTTCTACAATCAATCATAAGAACAATATGGATTGAATTTATGTGAAGAATCAACATCAAATAAGTATATCTTTACACATGCAATCTGTGCAATGGCAACCATAAATCTAGGTTGAACTCAAGTACAAGTCTACTCCATAGCCAAACAATAGCATGAGTGCATGACTCCATCTTCTGATTACACAAGCACAGAATAAAATGACCACATCACAATAATACTACAACAGTTTTAACTTTCAGAATCTTGTTGGCTCCTCTGTGTCAGCCGGAACCTGGATCTTTTCAGCACCACCAAACATGAATTCTATTAAACAGATGAGTACATAAATTTAGTACAAAATAGATTACACATAAGATAAGTCACCACATGCTTGAATCAATCTTGTTAGCTAGCATTTCGTAAATCTGACAATACACAATAACAATATCCACAAGAACATGTATTAAACCTCACAACTGATGCTTTACTGCTGGGAGGTGGACTTTAGAAAAAAAGAATGGGACACCAATGTTGTCACACCATAAACTGTTTCTTTCTTCCTTTTCTGAACTAGAAAGACACAACTATTATAGATTGATTACTCAAGACTAGACAATGGAATCGTTAAAACAACAAACAAGAGCATCTACTAGTGTTCTCACGAAGACTAAATAAAACAACAGATGTTTACCTGTTTGAGTTATGCAACAAGCTACTAATCTGTTGGCACAGTTTGGAGATCACTCATGCTTGTAGTACTGTAAATTGGCAACATAATTATATGAGATAGTATTCATCAATTACTGCTTATATTTCTCATGTGTCTCACAACTAACTCATGTAAGATTAATAACCTTTGGTTGGGAGGGTCTGCAGTTTCTTCATGACACTCGTTGCCTTGGTAGAACACCTGCTAGCTAGCTTTGTGAGACAAAGACAAATATTAATATGATTTATTTACTCATACTCAGAATTAGGTTCCCAACTTACCAAATATTCTTCTTCCTCAACATCTTTAGAGGTGGGTTTGTGATTTGAAGGATTGAAAGATCAACAAGTAAGTTAAAAGTTCAAATTTCTATACTACTATTCAATATTAGAAAAACTTACCAGCAGCATTTAGCCAATCTTGGAGGCATATCAACGCCTCGACCGTGTCACTCTTTAGCCTGTTCATGTGATCACTGATTACTCTTCCACTGGCACTAAAAGAGGACTCTGATGCCACGGTCGATGCTTGAATAGCAAGCACATCACGCGCGATGTGAGATAGAACTGGGTACTTAGGACTGTGCATTTCCCACCATTCCAAGATGTCAAATTTTTTTCCCTGCGGAAATAGTTCTTCACTCATATATCTATCAAGCTCATTTGTTGTTTTTTTCTTTTGCACTCTCAGATGAGCTTCCCAATCAGCCAATGGATTGTCATCCTCTGCAGATTCATCAACATGAACTTCCTCCGAAGGATCAGAAATAGAATCGCCCATTTCCTTGGAGTATTCTTCGAATAGACTCTTTATAATTGTTGCCACCTTGTCAAGGTGTTCTTTTGCATCCTTTCCAAATGCTTGATTGATCCGAAATTTGACAAACTCATATTTGTACCTTGGATCTAGGACGACCGGTATGCAGTTTGCTAAGTATGACTCCTTCCAATACTTGTCAAACTTTTTTTGCATTTCGCTCACCATGCATGCAATGTCTTTGTTTTTATTCTTTGCCTGTTTTTCCAATAATAGCTTAACACTCCACATTTCATGGAAATAGCGGTTCGATGTTGGATAGTCAGAACCTGAAACTACTTTTGTAACTTCAAAGAAGGTTTTGAGCAATAAGCAGATCGGCTTCAGCCATTTTCCAATCATCTGCTGAGGGAGCATATTTAAATTGCCCGTCTTGATTCCATAACTCATCAAATGCATCCCTGTATGGCCATGCCGAGTCAATCATAAGATATGTGGAGTTCCATCATATGGCAACATCAAGTGAAGGTTCTTTCTCACAGGTGATGCCAAGTTGCTTAACTATATCTTCAAACAGCTCTTCTCGAGTTTGCGAACTCTTGACATACTTGACGCTTTCTCTGATATTGTCGATGGAACCTTTCTTCACAAAGAGACCATCTTGCACGATAAGATTCAGTACATGTGCACCACATTTGATATGGAAGAGTTCTCCTCCACAAATCAACATTTGTTTCTTCATCAAATTTTCTTTCAAATGCTCCATCATTTTGCCCTTAACTGATGCATTATCTAATGTAATGCTGCAGAATTTATCTTCAATATTCCAATACTGCAAACTCTTCAGCATGGCATTATACAGCCGGAAGCCATTATGTGGTGTTTCCATCATACAAAATCTGAGAATTCGTTTTTGCATCTTCCATGTCTTGTCGATGAAATGGCAAGTGACACATAAGTAACCCAACCTTTGGTTCGAAGTCCACATATCAGCAGTCAATGAGACACGAACACCACAATTCTTCAACATTTCCTGTAGCAATGATCTTTGCTCTTTGTAGGAGTCTAGGCAATCCTCTTTTATTGTTGTCCTTGAAACCATCTTGAACATAGGATTCAAGATTTTGACAAATTTTTTGAAGCCACTATACTCTACTATGGAGAATGGTAGCCCATGCTGGACTATCATGTTTGCAAGGGCTCTCCTAGATTCTTTTTGGCTGAAATTCCAATTATCCAAAGAATAGACTTGGGGCGAAGATGTGGAGGCACGCATTTTTGCAAGCACCTCATGCATGCTACTTCTTGTCAGACATTTCTTTAGATACCTATGAATGTGGTTGGTTCCAGAAGCCTTTGAGGCGGGACAAACTTCATTGCAATGCTTGCACCGACCTTCAGTAACTTTTCCATGTTCATATATAGGAATGAATTCTTTCCAAATCCCAAACGTCAGTTTCCGTGGTTGACGCCGGGTGAAGTTAGCCTCTGAATTTGGTACCAAAGGAGATTCTGATTTCCTCCTTTGCACTTGAGGGGACACTTCCTTCCTTAATGAAGCCACTCTCGCAAACCTCCCTATCAAAGATCTCACCAATTTTGCCTGAGGTGATCTCACCATTTTCTTCCTCGTTAATTCTTTTGTTGTCTCCCAACTTTTATCAATTCTCTTCTTCTCCAACATCTTCCTATTCATCAGTTGTTTCCCAATCTCACCCATGTAGCAAGGGAACTCCAACACTGATCCTTGATACATTGCAAATGTATCTATAATTTTTGATGTTCCATGCTTGGTTTTTATCTACTTTCTTGTGTTTTGTTCCAACTTTGGAGTACTTTTCATATGATTTCTTGGACTAACCTATTAACAAGATGCCACAGTGTCAGTTGCCTGTTTTCTGCTGTTTTTGGTTCCAGGAAGTTAGAAAATGAATATTCTCGGAATTGGACGGGACAAAAGCCAAAGTTACTATTTTCCCGGAAGACTCGCGGAGCCAGAAGGAGGGTCGGAGAGGGGCCACAGGGTGGCCACACCCCCTTGGCGCGGGCCAGCCCAGGCCGTGCCAGGGCATGGTGTGGGCCCCCTGGCCGCCCACCGACCTTGCCTCCTTCGCCTATAAGAGCCTCCCAATACCAAAACCCTAGATCGTCAATCATAAATCCACGAAAAGTTCCGCAGCGCCGCCGCCACCGAAGGGGAGATTCAGGGGACAGAAAGTCTCTATTCCGGCACCCTGCCGGGACGAGGAAGTGCCCCCGGAGCCATCTCCATCGATCTCCACCACCATCTCCATCACCATTGCTGATTCCCATGATGAGGAGGGAGTAGTTCTCTCTCGAGGCTAAGGGTTCTATCGGTAGCTATGTGTTCATCTCTCTCTCTATATGCATGATCATATTGTGATCATGAGCTTGTAATCTATAGATCTACCTTGCTACTCAAGTGCTTTAATAGATCTCTGCTCTCCCCATGTGTGTGAAAGTGACAGTGTGCACACCATGGCGGCACTTAGGCTAGAGATTACAAATACTTGTTATGAGTTATATTTGGAGTTGGACGTCTTTATGAAATTGTGGTGTTTGTTGGACTCATCTAGTGCTCAAGGTGATAGTGTGGGGTTATCTAGATGGGAAAGACTTACTTTGAGGTGTGCTGTTATAGCCCTACCATCGATTAGAGTGTTCAACCGGAGAGTAGTTAAGAGTAGTATCATAAAGAAGAATATATTTATATGAGAGTGTTCACTAGTGAAAGTATGATCCCTAGGCCTTGTTTCTAAGCACTGAAACACCGTTTGCTATTAGATCTATTGCATGTTTGCTTCTTTCCATCTTTATTTCAGTTTGCCTTTAGTCTTTTCCACGCCACCAAGCTATTCTCTATCACCGTTACCACTTATAATTATCCATACCACTTGTATTTCACTATCTCTTCGCCGAACTAGTGCACCTATACATCTGACAAGTGTATTGGGTGTGTTGGGGACACAAGAGACTTCTTGTATCTTGATTGCAGAGTTGCTTGAGAAGGAATACCTTTGACCACTTCCTCCCTGAGTTCGATAAACCTTGGGTAATCCACTTAAGGGAAAACTTGCTGCTATTCTACAAACCTCTGCACTTGGAGGCCCAACAACTGTCTACAAGAATAGAAGTGCGTAGACATCAAGCTATTTTCTAGCGCCGCTGCCGGGGAGGTAAGGTAAAAGGTATTCACACCGGAGGATTAAAGAAGAAGAACCTCCCACGGCAAACGCCTATTTTCTGGCGCCGTTGCCGGGGAGGTAAGGTAAAAGGTACTCACATCCTCCGGTGTGAGTGCTCGAAGTTATTTCCTTTAGATTCTGCAATTTTGTCTTTTTGTTTCTTGTTTTCACTAGTTAGGCTTAATGGAAAACAACAGCAAAATTAGAGAGCTTTATTGTATTTATCTTGAGTTAGGACATGAAGTGTTTGAAGAGAAAATTAAAAAACCTACGGAACTTTATTTGCATGCTAATAGCAATGTTGTTAGTATGAATTCTTTGGACACCATTATTGCTAATGCTATGGAAAAGTCTAAGCTTGGGGAAGCTAGTTTTTATGAAAATGATCTTTTTAGTCCCCCAAGCACGGAGGAGAAAATTTACTTTGATGATACTATGCCTCCAATATATGATGATTACAATGATGAGTATGATATTTTCAGTCCACCTACTATTGAGGAGAAAATTAATTATGATTACAATATGCCTCCTATATTTGATGATTATGGTGATGAGAATAATAATGATAGCTATTTTGTTGAATTTGCTCCCACTACAATTAATAAGAATGACTATGCTTATGTGGAGATTAATAATGATTATATGCATGTGGCTCATGATAAGAATGTTTCTTGTGATAGTTATATTGTTACTTTTATTTATGATGCTACTAAAAGTTATTATGAGAGAGGGAAACATGGTTTTATGTGTCTCAACAATATTAAGTTTCCCCTCTTTATGTTGAAAATTTTGAAGTTGCACTTGATTTGCTTTCCTATGCTTGTTGCTTTGTGTTTTCATGACTTGTTTTATTACAATATTCCTATGCATAGGAAGTGGGTTAGACTTAAATGTGCTTTGAATTTGCTTCTTGATGCCCTCCTTTACTTTAATTCATATTTTCTATGTGAGCATCTTCTCAAACTATCATGCCTAACTTAAAGGCGTTAAAGAAAAGTACTTATTGGAAGATAACCCAAAAGTTTTAGATGAGTCTTGGAAGTTATTGCTTTAGTAATAACCGCTTCTTATCCTTTTTATTTGCTTTTTTTTGTGCCAAGAGTAACCTCTAATGAGAGAGAAGTAATGATTGGGAAAGTTGCTGTCCCGAAACAGATTTCTGTGCTTCACCATAAAAATTCGTGTAAAATCTCTGTACGTCCTTTTGAGGCGTGAATTTTTGTGCTTCTGCCACAGGTTGTTATCTAACTTTCGTTAGTTCAACACGTTTTGATTTGAGCAACATAAGGTCTTCGAAAAAATTTGTCTTTACCTGCTGGTCTGTTTTGATAGATTTCTGCTATTTTCTGCATTTGCTTCTTGTTGGTTCCTTCTTGAGTTCTTTTGGGGAATCGAGCTTTTTGAGGGAAGTGCTAAGTAGCTAGTGTTCTAATGGAAGTTTATTTGGTGTTGGAACTGAACCTTAAGACTTATTTATCTTGAGTGCACTAATGTTGCTAATAAGATTGTGTGAAGGAAAAATTTCAGGTGTATGGAAGGAATGAGTAATGAGATGAAGGATGGACTAAAGCTCAAGCTTGGGGATGCCACGCGTGTCACCCCAAGAAATATCCAAGAAGTACAAGCGTCAAAGCTTGGGGATACCCAAGGCATCCCCTTCTTCATCAATAAAAATCCCAGGTTTCTTCCAAACACTTCATTTTTATTGTTTCATGCACAGTTGTGTTTTTCTCGGAGCGTCTTCTTTTTCGTTTTGGTTTTGGTTTTTCGTTTTTTTGGTTTTCTTAGTTTGCTGGATAAATTGGTTGGACCCCCTCTTTCATACATTGGTTTGCAAATAGTTTAGTTTGGATTGGAAAAGAGTAGGAAAAGTTCATGCTTAAGTGGTAAAGAGAGCTTGTTTTTGACTGTGGCCTATGCTTTGTCATGCCATGCTTGATATTGTTTTGGCTTTATGCTTAGTATTATTTGATGTAGCATGACTTGCTATAAACAATTGAGATTGCTTAATGTGCCTTGGATGAATCATGCGTTGTTTTAGCATATTAAAGCATAGTATTGTGGTATTCTCCTTTGATGCTTTATTTGGGTTGACTTGCGCATGCTCACACCATGTTATGACTATCTCAAATCACCAAATCCTTTATGATCCTTTAGTTTTCAACTTGTAGTATCACTTTATGCTTTGATCAATGATGTTTTGTCGCTCTGCATGATTATGGCCATTATTGCTCTCTTAGTTGGTCGCTCCCAGTATTTTGCTAGCCTCCACCACCAAGTATGAGTTCCACTCATGCATCCAACTCCCTAAACCAAGTTATTCCAAAGAGTCCACCATAACTACCTACTAGCTTATGCTATTCCAAGTATATTCATGCTTTTGTTTACCTTCCGAATTAAACTTGTTATGAGAAAACTAGTGATTAAAGCTCTCACGAACTTGATGGCACACTTTACTTTTCTTGCCCTTAATAAACTTGAACCATTGTGTCGTCTATGTTGTATATGCTTGCACTTATTTGTTGGGAATTAGCAGAACCATGCTGTCATGGGGAACGCTTTTAACATTGCACTTGGTACTTGTACCTAGTTGATATCATGCTCTTTTGTCTATGTATGTCGTCGGTGTGAAATGAAAGGGGAGCTTGTAAGTCCATGGAGTTATGTATATGTGTTAGAGAAACGCTTGGGCCGTTGGTCTAATCCATGCTATCATGGTGGAAACTTGCAGCGTAACCATAATGAGTTGTCTATGAAGCATTCTTCTTATAAAAGAAAGAGTCCGATATTGAGGAAAAAGAGAAAAAGAAAAAAAAGATTATGAAAAGAGGAAAGAGAGAAAAAGCACCATATTCCCATGGTAAATAAGAAGATTGCTGAGATGCTTGTTGTCTGCTTGCCTTGTCATTTTGATATGGGGATTCTTCCGTATCATCGGGCAAGGGGTACCCCGTTGGCGGTTCTCTATGATACAAATATACTTACAATGACAAGAACTTACCGGTGACTAAACTTGAGTAGCATGAGGAGCGGCCCTCGTATTCAAGGGACATGAGATTTCCAACTTATACTTCGTCAAGCATATACACCATAGTTTGTTCACTTTAACCTTAATCACTTCAAGATGCTTATGATATGGGTAATGAGAGCTGAAAGCTAATAAGTACCATAATTTTTGGAAGCTCTTTATGAGACTTGAATCCCTGCTTCCTTCTATGAAGGCCTTTCTTCCACCATTATATTGAGTCTCCATCTTCTATCTTTATGCAGTTACTTTGAGAGCATAGTGGTCATTCTTGTGCATTGTCCCAAGACTAGTTGATTAATGTATGCTTTGATATTGCTTGTTTTAAACTATTTGTATCTAGTCACTCTTATGAACTTTGAAGGTGTCCTATGCATTTATATTTGCTACTCTATGAGGGACAAGCTGAATACTATTATGCTATGTTTTCTTTATGTGAAACAAACAAACGTTTTACAAAGCATTGTTATTCATGAATCTTTTGTTTGTGCCTTTTCATGTTGCAACATAGTTTTTTTGTCTTATTGCTAGAACTTTGTCTTTCATGTTATGATTGAAGTACTATGATCCCAGCTTTCAATGCTTGCAAATACTTTGATCAAGTTTATGATGGTGCGTATCACCTCAAAAATTATTTCTTTTTTTTTATCACTTACCTACTCGAGGACGAGCAGGAGTTAAGCTTGGGGATGTTGATACATTGCAAATGTATCTATAATTTTTGATGTTCCATGCTTGGTTTTATCTACTTTCTTGTGTTTTGTTCCAACTTTGGAGTACTTTTCATATGATTTCTTGGACTAACCTATTAACAAGATGCCACAGTGCCAGTTGCCTGTTTTCTGCTATTTTTGGTTCCAGGAAGTTCGAAAATGAATATTCTCGGAATTGGACGGGACAAAAACCAAAGTTACTATTTTCCCGGAAGACTCACGGAGCCAGAAGGAGAGTCGGAGAGGGGCCACAGGGTGGCCACACCCCCCTTGGCATGGGCTAGCCCAGACCACGCCAGGGCATGGTGTGGGCCCCCTGGCCGCCCACCGACCTTGCCTCCTTCGCCTATAAGAGCCTCCCGATACCAAAACCCTAGATCATCAATCATAAATCCACGAAAAGTTCCACAACGCCGCCGCCACCGAAGGGGAGATTCAGGGGACAGAAAGTCTTTGTTCCGGCACCCTGCCGGGACGGGGAAGTGCCCCCGGAGCCATCTCCATCGATCTCCACCACCATCTCCATCACCATTGCTGATTCCCATGATAAGGAGGGAGTAGTTCTCTCTCGAGGCTAAGGGTTCTACCGGTAGCTATGTGTTCATCTCTCTCTCTATGCATGATCATATTGTGATCATGAGCTTGTAAGGTATAGATCTACCTTGCTACTCAAGTGCTTTAATAGATCTCTGCTCTCCCCATGTGTGTGAAAGTGACAGTGTGCACACCATGGTGGCACTTAGGCTAGAGATTACAAATACTTGTTATGAGTTATATTTGGAGTTGAATGTATTTATGAAATTGTGGTGTTTGTTGGACTCATCTAGTGCTCAAGGTGACAGTGTGGGGTTATCTAGATGGGAAAGACTTACTTTGAGGTGTGCTGTTATAGCCCTACCATCGATTAGAGTGTTCAACCAGAGAGTAGTATCATAAAGAAGAATATATTTATATGAGAGTGTTCAGTAGTGAAAGTATGATCCCTAGGCCTTGTTTCTAAGCACCGAAACATCGTTTGCTATTAGATCTATTGCATGTTTGCTTATTTCCATCTTTATTTCAGTTTGCCTTTAGTCTTTTCTATGTCACCAAGCTATTCTCTATCACTGTTACCACTTATAATTATCCATACCACTTGTATTTTACTATCTCTTCGCCGAACTAGTGCACCTATACATCTGACAAGTGTATTGGGTGTGTTGGGGACACAAGAGACTTCTTGTATCTTGATTGTAGGGTTGCTTGAGAGGGAATACCTTTGACCACTTTCTCCCTGAGTTCGATAAACCTTGGGTAATCCACTTAAGGGAAAACTTGCTGCTGTTCTACAAACCTCTACACTTGGAGGCCCAACAACTGTCTACAAGAATAGAAGTGCGTAGACATCAATCCTTCATTCATTAGTTCTCCTTCCTTGAGATAATGGGCATCAATAACCGTTTCTTCAACGTTAAGGAGGACATCGCGGTTCACCTCAGCATCGAGGAGGACCGAGCCATCATACACCTGTTTTTGGCGTTTGCGGTGCAACAAACTGGAGAAGGAGGCGTGCCACCTCCAAGGGGCCTCGCTTGCTGGCTTCTCTACATCAACAAGTGCATGGGTCTTCTCGGCACCATGCAACTGCTGCTCTTTCTTGATATGCACAAGGTCACTCCTCTTTCTTTTCTTCTCTTTGTTTTTCTTCAACTCTAGCTTTTTCAAGGCATCCTCCTCTGGAACGGCTAGCAAATGGGTTTGTTCCTTGTTAATCATTATACCTCCACTCTCACTTGCTGGATCCTCTGTGTCATCCGGCACCTGGGTCTTCTCGGCACCACACAACTGTTGCTCTTTCTTGATCTACACAAGGTCACTCCTCTTTCTTTTCTTCTCTTTGTTTTTCTTCAACTCTAGATTTTTCAAGGCATCCTCCTCCTCTGGAACAGCTAGTAAATGGGTTTGTTCCTTGTTAATCATTATACCTCCACTCTCACTTGTTGGATCCTCCGTGTCAGCCGGCACCTGGGTCTTCTCGGCACCACACAACTGCTGCTCTTTCTTGATCTGCACAAGGTCACTCCTCTTTCTTTTCTTCTCTTTGTTTTTCTTCAACTCTAGATTTTTCAAGGCATCCTCCTCCTCTGGAACAACTAGCAAATGGGTTTGTTCCTTGTTAATCATTGCACCTCCACTCTCAGCTGTGTTAGTCGGCACCTGGTTCTTCTCTTTCTTTTTCTTCTCAGCACCAACCTCACTTGTTGGCTCCTTTGTGTCTGGCACCTGAATCTGTAATAACATTAACAAGAATTCTAAATCAGTAGCAATTTCTACTTGTTCTTGCGGTAGGTTATTTTGAGACGTAGTTCTAGGGAGTACTGAACAACAAGTACATTCAAACTGAAATTAAGTACACGCAAAGTATGATCAATTCCATTAGTAAACCTATGGTGCCGATCATACGAATAGATGAGTGTAATTAATCATAGTTAGAAATTATTTCGCAAAGGTAACAATTAACAGGCAGTTCATGAAATAATTCTGAGCTTAAGATTCAGAACTACACATGTCAAGTGCACAGCAATATACAATAATGTAATAACTGGATGGAATTTTTTACAAGGGATTTGGGTAGGCATGTCAATTGGCACGCTGCTGCAAACTGTTGTACTTCTCATAATTTGCATCAGAACCAAGTGGGAGAAACAAGTTTAGTGCAAATAACTAGTCAATCAAATGGACATTGTTATTCATATGTACATGGAAACACACAGCGGGATAGATTATATATGTAGTCAGAACAAATAACTAGTCAGAGCAAATAACTAGTCAATCAAATATCAAGATCTTTCCGTAAAACCTCTTAAAAAAGCCACACGCCCACACCCAATTCAGAGATAGATACTTCCCCCTCTTTAGGATTTGTTCAGATTCTTGGATTTATCCTGTGTTCTACATGGAAAAAGAGTGGTGAAATTGCTCATCGGCTCTGTCTGCATATTTAACATATGTTGATTAGTATTGCATGGGTCTGTGCTCTAAACGTAGTAGCTGCTACATCAGTTTTACTTCTTGTATTATTTGCGGTTTGTAGCTGCTGCAAAAATTACTTCAGGGACAATGTGAAGAAGCTAATCTTTGAGATTTTGGACGATCTTGGATCTCTTAATTCACGAGTAGTGGGCAGTGTTCATCTTGGAAGCAGTGAAATGCAGTGTTCAGTGACTGATTATATAGATGCTTGGACATGATAAAATCATTTCATGGACAGTCTATGTACAGCAAAAAAAATCCAATTCCAGACCATAGTTGAACCTTTGTTAATTCCAGACCATAGTTTTCCTCTCTTGTGAGCTAGGAACAAGGAACATACCTGCTGCTTGCGCTCTGGACTGAGGTGGGTGCCGCCGCCTTCGTCTACCTTCTCCACCACCGCTGCAACCACCGTGCCTAACATCTCTCCGCAAGTGGGTGACGGGGAGGGCGCCAAAGAGATCTTGGAAGCTATGGCCGGGGAGATAGGCAGCGCCAAAGACATCTTGGAGTCGCCGAGGAGATGTGCGGCGCTAAAGCTTGGAGGGGGTGGGTTGGGAGATGGGCGTCACCGAAGCTTGGAGGGGGTGGCTGGGGAGATGGGCGGCACCGAGCTGCCAGGCGCTGGCGGCGGCGATCTTGGCAGGAGGACCTGCGATGCGCTGGGCGAGCTGCAAGGCGGACGCGACCCTTGGCGGCTCTGCGGGCACTTTCCGCCAGGGTCGTTCAGTTGTTGTGGCCCAGCCGCTTAGCCATTTAGGCCTTTTAGGCGGCGCGGATAGAGCGGCCTGGCAGACAGCCGCTTCCGCCTGCATCCTGACTGAAACCTCCTCGAGCTCTTCGGTACATGGAAATCAACGACACGAGGCAGATAATAGCAGGGGCATGCCGCCGGCCCGAGGTGATTGGCTGCAATGGCCGGGAAAGAGAAGTCGTCAAGGCCAGCGACATGGATGTGCCGGGCTACGTGGCCAGCAACAAAGAGGCAGTGGTCGAGGGGCGTGAGCTGTGGGTCGCCTTGGTGGGGAGTAAGGGGCAGCAGAAGATAGATATAGAAGTGAGGCAAACAGTGGGGAGGACGGCGTGTCCGATTCAGGTTGACTCTTTTTTGGGTGTGGTTCGATGTTCTTCTTCAATTCTTGGGCCGGTGTGGGGTATCTCCAATTCTTGCAACTGCTGAGCGAAGTTCCTGGCTATAGTCCATAATGACAACCAAACAACTGTCACTAAGCAATTTGCTAATTCTGTTTTACCTAAATTTAGTAAAAAAAAATTGATGTGATACAACCACTATGCGCAAGCTGCTACATGTTAATCTGAGAATGGTTCTTGTTTAACCGGGTATATTGGGTCGGTTTCTCTTCCAGTTCTTGTTTAGTTCGGTTGTTAATGGGTTGATTCTAACTAAAGTCTTGTTATATGTTGATCCAAATTCTACAAAGTAAATGCCAATTTCAGAGAGATTGTTTCTGATTTGCAATCTATGGAAGTAAAATATGATGATGAGGATCTAGCTCTATTACTCTTATGCTCGCTACCTAGTTCTTATACACACTTTCGTGATACAATATTGTTGAGCTATGATAAAATAACCCTTGATGAAGTACAAGAGGCCCTCAAACAGAGGGAAAATATGAAAACTATGGTGCAGGCAGATGGGCGTCATCCAAGACTGAAGCTCTGCAAGTTCGTGGCAGGATCGGGCAGAGATCTAACAACTATGGCAACCGAGATAAGAGCAAAGATGGCAGAAGTCGTTCAAAGTCCAAGGAAAAGAACAAGTTCTGCAGGTATTTTAAAAAATCTAATCATGTTATTGATGATTGTTGGAAGCTGCAGAATAAGGAGAAAAGGAACGAGACTTACCAACCGAAAGATAAGGATCAAGGTACTGGTAAAGCTGCTGTTGTTTCTGGTGATAGTTCTGATGGTGAGTGTTTAGCCGTTTTTGCTGCTTGTGCATCTCGTGATGATGAATGGATTCTTGATACTGCATGTTCGTTTCATATTTGATGTAACAAAGATTGGTTCAGTTCATATAAGTCTGTGCAGACTGGAGATTTTGTACGTGTGGATGACAACCCATGCCTTATTGTCGGAGTTGGATCTGTTAAGATCAGGACACATGATGGCGTGACGCGTACGTTGAATGAGGTCAAGCACATACCAAACATGGCCATAAATCTGATCTCCCTGGGTACCATGGACGTTGATGGATACAAGTACACCGGTGGGTGTAGGTTGTTGAAGGTATCAAAATGTTCTCTTATTCACATGATATGTGATATGAATTCTGCTAAGTTATATGTTCTTAGAGGTAGCAATTTGCTTGGTATTGCTGCTGTTACTTCTAATGATTCTGATGATTGTGATAAAACAAATCTGTGGCATATGCGTCTTGGGCATATGAGCAAACATGGCATGGGAGAGTTGGTTAAGAGAGAACTGATTAATGGTTGCAACTTGGGTAAGTTTGAGTTCTGTGAGCACTGTGTTTTTGGTAAGCATAAAAGAGTTAAATTCAATGTTTCCGTTCATACCACCAAAGGCATTTTAGATTATGTGCATGCTGATGTATGGGGGCCTTCCCGTAATACATCTATTGGTGGTGCTAATTACATGCTTACTATTATTGATGACTACTCAAGAAAAGTGTGGCCATATTTTCTGAAACATAAATCTGATGTTTTTGATGCTTTTAAGAAGTGGAAATTTATGGTAGAAAAACAAACTGGAAAGAAGGTAAAGGTACTACGTATTGACAATGGTATGGAATTCTGTTCTAATGAGTTTGAGGAATTTTGCAGTAATGATGGTATGATCAGGCACCACACCATCCCTTACACTCCTCAGCAGAATGGCATGGTTGAGCGCATGAACAGAACCATCATCTCGAGGGCTCGCTGTATGTTGTCCAATGCAGGTATGCATAGACGTTTCTGGGTTGAAGCAGCCAACACAGCATGCTACCTTATCAACATGTCACCTTCTATTCCACTTGAGAAGAAAACTCCCATTGAGGTATGGTCAGGTTCGCCTGCTGATTATTTACAGTTGAGAGTTTTTGGTTGCACTGCTTATGCTCATGTTGATAATGTAAAGTTAGAGCCTAGAGCTGTCAAGTGCATATTCCTTGGTTATGGTTCAGGAGTTAAGGCATATAAACTATGGAAACCTGAAACTAAAAAGATTTTGTTGAGTAGGAACGTTGTTTTCAATGAATTCGTTATGTATCATGACAACTTGCCATCAGATCCCTCTCATGTTGTTATTGGAGAGGAGGGAGTTAGTGTGCAGGTGGAGCACCTACAGAAAATGTTAATAATAATGCTGTTGTTGATGATACTCATGAGGAAAATATTGATAATGATGTTGTTCAGCACTCACCTACTGTTTTGCAGGAGCCACAGGAATCTATTGCTGCTGATAGACCGAGGCGTAACATAGTTCCACCTCGTTGTTTAATTGAAGAGTGTAATCTTGGTCATTATGCTCTGAGTTGTGCTGAACAGGTGGAGCATGATACTGAACCTGCTAAGAAAATCCTAGGTATGGAAATTGAACGAGACAGAAAATCTAGGCTGTTGTTTCTTAGTCAGCAAAGTTACGTTGAGAAAGTTCTTCAACGTTTTAATATGCATGATACAAAGTCTGTTAGTACTCATGTTGCTCCTCACTTTAAATTTTCAGCATTGCAATGTCCTAGTTCTGATCAAGATATTGAGTACATGTCTCGAGTTCCTTATTCTAGTGCTGTTGGTTCCTTGATGTATGCTATGGTTTGTTCTCGCCCTGATTTATATTATGCTATGTGACATGGGTATACCCTACAGGTGCTCGAGCTTGGTATATACGATCCAAATACATACAGGCCCACGGTGTCGCCAAGGCCCGGATGGAGGGACTCGAGTAACCTACGGACTCTTGATTGCTTGAAGGACAAGAAGAAGCTAAAGATAGAAAGTTTGAAGGGGAAAACCCTAACTTGTAACCGACTCGACCTGCTACCTGAGACCTAGCCTATCTATATAAAGGCTAGGAGGGGGCGGAGAGGAGGACACACGCAACCCTAGTTTCCACAAACCCTCGCCAGATTGCATCTGCGCACCATTGTAACTTTCGACTCCCTCAATATTTCCACGAGCAGACAAGCAGGAGTAGGGACCTCTACGAGGCCTGAACCTGGGTAAATCCTTTGTCCCCTGTGTGCTTGTTTGCTAGCCAATAGATGTCTCTAGCACTCCCTCCTTCTCCAAAACCCAAGTCCATAACAATGGGCATTGACGAGTTAAACCCTCGTCAATTGGCGCCGTCTGTGGGAAAAGGGAGTGCTGATGTTGCGGCTTCTTCGGCCCCATCAAACGCGATCTACAACTCTGCAACAGCGGAGATTCGCCAGCTTTTCGGCGCCTTCGACTTCACCGTCCACACGCCGGCTACTCGCCCGGCCTTCGAGTCCGTGGGCGACGGAATCAGCCTGGCGATTGGGAGCTTCTGCTTCCAAGTTGGTTAGATGGGCACGCTTCGCATGCCCGATCAGCCGACAGCACCGGCGATTGCCCCAGCATCATGGTTCCCTCCATCGATCGGCACCCTCAGCGAGCTCAATGCTCCGGCGCCAGTTGGGAACATGGTCAACGACAGCAATCGTGACTCCGATCTAAGCAATCTGGCCACTGAAGATGGAACCTACGGTTCCGGATCTGAAAGTTGTGGAAGCAACAACTTCCCAAATCACTTCATGTGCGTCGTCATCAACGCGGGCGACACCTCCGCCAACCGCGGTAACGGTGGCAACACCGACAATGGCACCGACCCGCCCAACGCCGCCAACGGCGGCAACGACGGAAATGGAGGAGCAGTCGAACCTCCCAGCATAATCAACGAGCAAACCGGCAAACGTGTCGTGATCAGGCTCAACGAGCAAGAGTGGGAACGCTGCCGCGAAGCCCTACGAGGTGCACCTCTACCCTTCGGGTCCCCGCAGGAACTGCTGATGGGCTACCACTGGCTCCTAAAAGAGGAATTCAAGCGCCAAAAACAAGCAATCGCGCAACTTGAGGCGCGTAAAAAGGCGGCGGACGAGTCAAGCCTTCGTCGCACTGGGCTCTCATCCTACGGAGGATCCTCCTCAAGAGGCAACGAGCATCTCGCCAGGAA
This sequence comes from Avena sativa, assembly GCA_916181665.1. Taxonomy (NCBI): domain Eukaryota; kingdom Viridiplantae; phylum Streptophyta; class Magnoliopsida; order Poales; family Poaceae; genus Avena; species Avena sativa. Next base: position 696,917,258 of record OV702289.1, read on the forward strand.
GAGGCAATCACGGATGGCTCACCTCACCGAACAAGAACGCATAGACGCCGCGAAAGTCCTCGACTTCGGCTCTATGACAGTCGACACGAGAGGCAACGTGGTTCCCAGGACACCACAGGCCGCAGTGACAGCGGCCACCATGTACCTTCTCAATAACCAACCACCAGCTGGAGATCCCCGAACGGCCATGCACCGATCTACGATCGCGGGCCTGGGGCTAATCGAGGCCGCCCTCGACAAAGAACCAGTACCAGACCCAAAAAAAGGGCAAAGCGTTAGCAAAGCGCTACTCCTTGCCTTCGTCCAGCGATGACAGTCACGACCTGTCTCGGCGCCGCCGCTCACGGCGACACGATCACGACTACGATGCACGCGATGAACTCACGCAGCGCAAGATCGACAAGTCAAGGGAACAACGTGCTCGGCCGACTGATTCGGAAGAAGAAGATGGGGATCTCTGCGGCGCCAGATGCTTTAGCAGATCCATCAGGCAAAAACGAATGCCTAAAGGGTTCAAACTCCCATCGGAGAACCCGAAATTTGACGGTCTACAGGACCCCAAGATCTGGATGGAAGATCACATCTCCTCCGCCAGGCTGCACGGAGGCAGTCGAAGTACTACCATGCAATGCAGCTACAGCTGCAGGGCGCCGCCCGGGCATGGCTCAATAACCTCCCACGCGGATCCATTCGCAGCTGGGATGAGCTGGTCTACAACTTCGTGCGCAACTTTAAGGGCACGTACAAACGCCTCGCTTCAATCGAAGAACTGAGATGCTGCCAGCAAAGATCTGGCGAATCGCTGCGCTCTTACATCCAAAGGTGGTCCATCATCAAGAACTCCGCGGAGAACATCTCGGAAGACTGCGCGATTGATGCATTCAACGGTGGTGTCCGCCACATGGAACTCAGGGAGGAGCTAGGCCGCTCAAAGCCCAAGACCATCGACCACCTGATGGAGATCGCGAATCGGTGGGCTAATGGAGAAGATTCGGTGAAGAACCACGTTCACTCTAACGAGGAGGCAGAACTCGAACGAAGACGCGACCGCCGGAGTAAGCGTTCCATGCGCGTCTACGACGATCGCGATGACATCAACATGGTCGCAGCCGGCTATGCCGATAGACGCGACGATAACCGCAACAGCGGATACCGCAGCGGCGGATACCGTGACTCCAGGAAAACCACGCAAGTGTGGCAACGCCGCACTCGCGATGAAGCACCCGCGACCTCCATCGAGGACAAACTGTCCGGGCCATGCACGGTACACTTCTACATCGACAAGCATGATGGCAAGAGAAAGTCCAGCCACCTCCTCAAGGACTGCCGCGAGTTCCTCAAGCTACATGAGGGATTGGTTCGAATGAACCGCAATGCAGTCGAAAGAGGCTACGAAGCCGCTCTAGGCGCCGTGGCACATGGCGCACCACCACCACCACCTGGGCCACCCCCGAACAGAGCTGCACCGGACCAGCACCACGGAGGCGAACCATACCCACGGGCCATGGGTACCATGATGATCCAAAAGGGGCGCCCCTCCAATAGGGTGCAGAAGGCCATCACTCGCCAAGTCAACTTGGCCACGCACTCGCCACCATCCACCACTGAGTACCTCAGTGGCAGTGAGTCGTGCATTACCTTCGATAAACGCGACCACCCGCCTCAAGTACCTCGCCCAGGTCATTGCCCCCTCGTACTCGAGGCGCAAATTAGAGTCTTCGACATGAGTCGCGTCTTCATGGATGGCGGAAGCGGCATCAACCTCATATTCGCGAGTACCTTGCGAGCAATGAGGATCCCTCTAACATGCCTGGAGGCATCGGACACAACGTTCCACAGCATTGTCCCAGGGAAAGGCGTATACCCCCTAGGCAAAATCAACCTCGATGTCATATTCGGCACGCCAAGGAACTTCCGGCGCGAGCGCATCGACTTTGAGGTCGTCGACCGGCCCTCACAATACCACTACATCCTCGGATGCGTCGCGTTCGCTAGGTTCATGGCAGTACCCCACTACACCTACCTGCAAATGAAAATGCCAGGTCCCAACGGCGTCATCACAATCAACGGGAGCTTCGAGCGATCCGACAGTTGCGACAGGGAATTCAACAGAATCTCCCAGTCCTTCGGCATGCAGGAGGAGCTCGCGCGATTGAAGGAAATGACAGACAACAGTCTGCCCCCCCTGAGTAGGCCAAGCTCACCTGACCTCTCCTTCGACTCATCTGTGCACAGAAAGAAGGTGCAGGTCCATCCATCAGATCCTGCTAAAACGGCCCTCATCGCCAACAACTTGAGTCCCACATAGGAACTCGCGCTCGTCGAATTCCTCCGTGAGCACTGGGAAATTTTTGCCTGGTGTCCTGCGGACATGCCAAGAGTTCCTAGGGAATTCGCCGAGCATGCACTCAACGTCAACCCCGATGCAATGCCAGTCAAGCAAACAATCAGGCGACTGTCTGAGCCACGGGCACATGCAGTTGGAATGGAGATCAACAGACTCCTCGAGGCCAAATTCATACGCGAGATCAAGGAAAGCACTTGGCTCGCCAATACGGTGCTGGTGCCAAAAAAAGACACGGATATCCTGCGGATGTGCGTGGACTTCACTTCTTTAAACAAGCACTGCCCAAAAGATCACTTCCCGCTACCACGGATCGATCAAATAATCGACTCCACCGCCGGATGCGAGCGCCTCTGCTTCCTTGATGCCTACTTAGGCTATAACCAAATTCGAATGAAGGAGGAAGACCAGGAGAAGACCGCGTTTACAATGCCCTTCGGTGTGTTCTGCTACAACACAATGCCCTTCGGGCTAAAAAACGCAGGAGCCACGTACCAGCGGTGCATGCAGGCTTGCCTCAAGGAGCAACTAGGTCGCAACATCCAAGTCTATGTTGACGACATAGTAATCAAAACCAAGGAAGAAGCCTCTCTAATCGACGACTTGCGCAAAACCTTCGCCAATCTCGATCGCTACCGGATAAAGCTCAATTCGGACAAATGCGCCTTCGGCGTACCCTCTGGGCAGCTGCTCGGGTATCTCATCTCCGCGAGAGGGATTGAGGCAAACCCGAAAAAGATAAAGGCCATACTGGCCATGGAGAAGCCAAAGAACATAAGAGGCGTTCAGCAACTAGCCGGGCGAATCGCGGCCCTCAGTCGATTTATCAGTCGAATGGGAGAAAAGGCGCTGCCCTTCTATCAGCTGACAAATTCGAGTGGACCAATGAAGCACAAGAAGCATTCGAAGACCTCAAGCACCTGCTATCCACCTCGCCAGTATTGATAACTCCACGAGAAAGGGAACCACTGCTGTTGTACATCTCCGCCACCAACCAAGTGGTCACCACAGTGCTCGTTGTCGAACGGGCCGAGGAAAACAAAGTCCACGACGTGCAACACCCGGTATACTACCTCAGCGAGGTCCTCACGCCAACAAAACAGCGGTACCCGCACTACCAGAAGCTGGCGTACAACGTCTTTATGACCGCCCGGTGACTGTGCCATTACTTCCAGGAACACCCAATCGTGGTAGTCAACGACGCCCCATTGGGACATATCCTCAATAACCCCGACGCCACAGGGCGAGTCACGCTTTGGGGAATCGAACTGTCTCCACGAGACATCACATACGAAAAGCGTGACGCAATCAAGTCGCAAGTTCTCCCTGATTTCCTCGTACATTGGATGGAAAACCAACTCCCGGACAAGCCAGACATGTCCTACCTGTAGACAATGCACTTCGATGGGTCCAAGAGGAAAGATGGAGCAGGTGTCATACTGACATCGCCTCAAGGGGACAAGCTGAAATACGTCCTGCGAATGCAGTTCACAGCCTCAAACAACGAGGCTGAATACGAGGCCCTGTTACATGGGATGAGAATGGCAAAAGCCTGCGGCGCAAACAGGCTAATCATATATGGCGACTCCAAGTTGGTCGTCAACCAAACAATGCACGAGTGCGACGCACTGAACGACAACATGATCGCATACCGCGACCTCTACGACACACTTGAAGGAGACTTTGATGGTTGCGAGTTGCGACACATAGGTCGCGAAAGCGATGAGGAGGCGGACGCACTCGCCAACATAGGCTCCACCTGCGCACCTATACCACCTGGGGTATTTCTCGAGCGCATATGCGAACGCTCCATCAAGCCAAAGGCCGCAGAGAAGAAAACAAGCACAGCAATGGACTCGGGGCCTACGCCACCCAATGAGCCAATAACACTCGATGACTTGGAGCTCGACACAGGACTCGAGGGACCAATGAGCATCATGATGATCGAACAATCCTGGACGCAGCCGTACATTACGTACCTCCTCAGCAAGCGCCTACCAGACGACCCGATAGACGCACGACACATCGCGCGACGCTCCAAGGCATTCGCCGTTATCAACGGCAAACTGTATAAACGCAGCATCACAGGCGTGTTACAACGATGCGTCTCCCTAGCCAATGGAAGAGCAGTCCTCCTTGACATCCACGAAGGGACCTGCGGGCACCACGCCGACAGTCGCGCCCTCGTTGCCAAAGCTCTACGAGCTGGATTTTACTGGCCCACGGCCATGCGCGACGCCAAGGATATAGTCCAAAAGTGCAACACTTGTCAGCGATTCGCAGACAAGCCACACGCACCATGCGTAGAACTTCGGCCTATTCCATTGGCCTGGCCCTTCGCCCAGTGGGGACTCGACATGGTTGGCAAACTTCCAAGATCCTCGCAAGGAGGCTACGTCTACCTCTTGGTCGCAGTCGACAAATTCACCAAGTGGATTGAGGCCATGCCAGTGACCAAGCAATCAGGCCACAGCGCAGTCAAGTTCTTCGAGTCCATCGTCTATCGCTTCGGCGTGCCGCACAGCATCATCACCGACAACAGAACGAACTTCACATCCAAGGAGTTCCAAGAATTCTGCGAGAACCTGGGGATCAACATCAGCTACGCCTCATTAGCACACCCACAGACCAACGGTCAGGTGGAAAAGGCAAACGGGCTCGTCTACAACGGCATCAAGAAGCGACTCCTCCGACCACTCGAACAAGCCGCGGGCTGCTGGCCAGACGAACTGCAATCCGTACTCTGGAGCCTGTGTACAACTCCAAACAGCGCCACCGGCTACACGCCATTCTTTATGGTACACGGAGCAGAGGCAGTACTACCCGCCGAGGTACGGTACAAAGCGCCACGCGTAGTCGCCTATAGCGAGAAGGAGTCATCCCTCGCACTCGAAGACTCCGTCGACCTCCTTGACGAAGCAAGAGAGATCGCCACAGAAAGATCCACGATCTACCAGCAGAACCTGCGCAACTATCATAGCAGAAGGCTTCGCCCCAGATCCTTCGTCGAAGGTGACCTAGTCCTGCGACTGAAGCAGCAGGGGCATCTGAAGCTCGAATCCCCCTGGGAAGGACCATACGTGATTACAGAAGTAATCCCAGGTGGCGCCTATCGCCTTCAAGATTTAGAGACAGGAGTCGCACACTCCAACCCTTGGAACGTCGCACAACTGCGACGCTTCTACCCTTAGTCGTTTTTCTTTACATTTGCATCGCAAATAAGGCTATTCAGCCAAGGGTACTTAGCCGCACATTGTACTTCGTACTGTTCTTCGAATAAATAAAAGCTAAGTGCCCCAAAACTCCGTGTTCTCCCTTACTTTGTCAACTTTCATACTCGAGGGCTACGCCACCCTATACACATATGTTCTTCGAACAATAACGCGACATCCTGAGTAGCTGGCACATCAATCGAACCCCTTAACACAAACTCAACCTAGCTGCAACGCACCTGACAGGTTGACAAGGGAACGATACAAAGATGGCCAGGCTAACGAAAAGGACTCGCATAAGTGCAACGCACCCCACGCTTAAAGCTATTTGTACACATTCAACAGTAAATTATCTACAAATGTATACGAGCTTTACAACACTAGTACACTTATGTGCAGGATACATATTTGGCTACCCTTGCAACAGAAGAACATTAGTCTGTTCCTCGAAGAAGTCGACGACCTCCTCGGCTGGACGATCCACCGCCTGATAGTGCGGCACCATATTCCAGGAAGATCCTACTGATGGCACCGGTGGACCAGAGGCAATGGCGGCGACATCCACGTCAGGCCTGTGCAAACGCACCATGGAAAGGGCAGCCTTGGCACCAGCCACCAACTGCTATCTCACGCACTCGCGAACCGCGGACATATCTTGAAATTTGGTCAGGAGAGCCAGCAGGCTTGATGGAGTATCATCCAGCGGGAACGCTCGATAGATGTTCTTCAAACACGACTGCGACTTCTTCAGAAAGAGCAGCACTCGCGAGGCGCGATCCTGCAGGGTCGTTAACGCAGTCGCACGATCATGATCTACCCAGAAGTATCCACTCTCCTGAAGTTGATCCTGGGTGAGATCATGAAGACGGATGGCAATCCTATCCCTCTCCTCCTGCGGATGGCTTGCGCTAACAACTACACGAAGCAGCATCAACAGCATGAGTACAACGTACCATTGCGATTAACTACAAAGGAAAAGACGAGGATGAGCAAACTAACACTTAAACTGGTCGCCCAGTTGCGTCACCTCGCCAAGCAGATATTGCTCGCGGGCGGCGGCTTTTTTAGCCTTTGACTTCCACACGTCCGCGCTACCGCAGATCACGGGCAACTCACGCTCCAGTTGCTTAACGCGATCACGAAGTCGCGAAAGCAAGGAAAGCTCCTCTACCCTGTAGCATGGTGGTGCCATTGTATCCTCAAGAGATGGCGAGTCCGGGGTTCCCCCCATAGGACCACTTGATGTACCCTACCAAAAACCAAGCCAGAGGCAAATAAGGCAACCAACTCAAAAGTCAAAAGTAACAGATGCATTCAGGATCAGCATAAAAGTATCTACAAACACATTCGCCAACAGGCATGTTCTCCAATCAAAAGAGCAATTCATCAACTATTACAAAGAAACTAACTACGAGGCAGCTGGCTTCTTCGACTTCGATGACCTCGGGGGCTTCATCAAGTCCGTGGCAGTATCAGATGACACTGACTTTCCGCCGGCCCCTGAGGCCGAATTTTTCGCCGCCTTCTTTGCACGATTGAGCTCCTCCAAATACTTGGCAACAGTGTTTATCAAGGAATGGCCATATTTGGCACAGGCAGTCGCAAAGGGAGCGAAATACTATCTGCTGACCATCCGCGCCAACAGGCATCGTCTTCGACACCGCAGAAGGATCTACTTAGACTCCGTGGGCTTGCACCATGGCAAGCGACATGGTCGCGCCAGCTGCGTGGAGGGAGTTCTTGTACATGGTAGGCACACCCCCAGCGAGCGACTCCACCAGCTCTTCCACATTGTTGACCAGCTCCGCCTTCGGCATCAGCTCCTCCCGGAGGTGACTCAGGGTGGCCTTGGCCTTGGACAGCGTATTTTGGACAGCGGCGCTACGATCCTCGACCGCAGATACCGCGCCCGCCAGAGCGTCATCGCGACAAAGGTCTTGTGGATCAAAACTCAAGCCGCCAGCATCTACACCAAAATACACACCAGGATCAAACTTCTAGTGCCACCGGCACTATAGAGGAAGAGAAGAACATCAATAAAATATCTACTAGTAAAGGTACCTGAGAGGGCCTTGGCGACTGAGAACAGTTACTCTTCGAACAACTTCTCCGTGGCCGCAAAGGAGGCGCACAGATCCTCTTCGCGCTTCTGGGCATCATCACGAGCCGCGATTGCCTCGTCGCGCCCCTTCACAGCTGCGGCTAGTGTCTTCTCCAACGTGGCGACATCGTGCAGTAAAGCGTTATGCTCAGCTACATGGCAGTCAATAAATTGGCTATCAGTCGATTATACCAAAACAGAGAGAAGAAGAAAAGAATAAGTATAGAGCACTTACTCTCGACCACGCGGTGGCGCGACTCCAGCATCGCATGCTGGCGACCCATCGCCATCACCTGCTCCGCCACCTGCGTAGCTTCCTTTACAAGGAGCTGTCGCACAAAACAAGGAGTCGGCAGAAGGCAGCAGAAGGCGTTGACTACCACATTAAAAAAAGAAGGAAAGATATACTTACATGGTCCTCCAGCGACTCCGAAGAAGTTCGCTGAACCGTCGTCCGAGCAACTACTCGATGCTCCCCTACATGAGGAGAGCTCGAAGAATTATGCCCGGAGTGGGCCGCCGCCAGAGAAGGAGCGCGCTCGACCTCTACCTTGGCCCTTGAAGTTGCGACTCCCGATTCCTTCAAAAATTCGACGTCGCCAGAAGATGACGACGCCTCTTGACTGCAAGACAAAATCTGCACTCAGAAAGGGCAAACTCTAGAACAAAGCCAACAAGAAGAAAACAGAGAAGAATGAAGGCACTAGCAAAATTACTAGTCAAATTTGTCAAGATCAAACGTGGCCTCCGCCGACTCCGACGAAGACTCCTTGGGCAATCGCATCTTCTTGCGAGAAGACGGTGCCACAACCCTCACAGGAACGGCGGGAATTTCCAACAGCCGCGCCTCCTAGAGTTGAAGGAGTCGACGCGTCAGAATCCCCGCTACGTGAACGCTTGCGAGTATCCGGGCTCTCGGACTCGGGGGCTTCCTCTTCCACATCGGAAGGGACAGTCGAATCAGACTCGTCCTCTTCCAAAGCTTCACGAGGAATAATCCCCTCAGGGAGGGGAGGCATACAAGGCGACACCGCCCACTCCTGCATGCAAACAGTAAAGATCAGCAAACATAACAGATAAGCAACAGAAAACGCAATCGAGAAAATAAGCTACTACGTAGCACAACTGTACCTCGGGAGGAGGATTCGAAGCATCGAAAGGAGGAACGACTGGCTCGTTCGGAAGCACATCCTTGAGGGTGTACTTCGTGACCAGTCGCACCCTCTTATCTACCTCACTCGCCGACATGCCATTAGCAGACACGCGAGTGGCATCATCAGCACCACCCCATTGAAACATGGGATGGACCCTGGCCTGGAGAGGCTGGACGCGACGACGCAGCCAAGTCCTGACAAGGGCGCAACCTCCCTCTTCTGCGCCTATGCGACTCTCAAGGTCGCAGACGCGCTAATACAGCAGTTTGCCTCCGCGAGTTCGGAAGGCATGATCACGTTCTTCCACGAACGCATCTTCTTGCAGGGAGTCGCGGGATCGAAAGGCGCGAGTCCAAAGTGCTCGTCCTTGGCCTTCTGGTCGCGAACATAGAACCATTTGTCCCTCCATCCCTGGATGGACTTGGTAAGCTTTATATCGAAGTAGGTGGCGGATGGGTCGACGTGGATTCCGCAACCACCTACGTCATAAACTAAAGAGCCAGATGCGGACTGACGCTTCAATTTAAAGATGCGCTTGAAAAGACCAAAGTGTGGCTCAATTCCGAACCAGCACTCGCAGAGAGTGATAAAACAAGTGATGTGGAGGAGAGAATTTGGGGACATCTGATGGAGCTGGAGCCCATAGAAACAAAGAAGACCCCGAAGAAAGGGGTGAAGAGGCAAGGAAAGACCGCGAATGATGAGTGCAAGAAACATTACTCGAAAACAAGCGGGAGGCACAGGAATGGTCTCACCGTTGGGGACGCGCGAATCGGCGACTGCTGTAGAAATAACTCCGTCTTGGCGAATAAGACGGAGATCGGACGCCATGCACCATTGGTCACGCGGGTGCCCGCGACCTTCTTCTTCCTGACGGTGGCGGCACTGGTGCCCGCAGCAGCGGAGCCACCTTTCTTCTTCGCTGCAGCGAGGGTGGCCGCGGAATCAGCGGCAGCGCCTCCCTTCTTCTTCCCCATTGCGCGGCGGCGATGTGAGCAAAGGAAGTAGCTTGGGAACGAACGGAGCTAGTCCAGCGTTGTGGAGAAGATGGGCGCAGGGGAAAGCAGAAAAGCAACAGCAATGGCGATGGCAGCAAGGAAAAAAGAGCACAGATGGGAAACTACCGCCGCAGCATCGCTACTTAACCCCTGGGAGATGCACTCCAACGGCTGACAAAAACCCTATTGGACGCGTGGCACGCATCGCGTTGGACACGCGGAGAAGAGGAAGCGTGAACCGTCCCCCCACTTCTACCATTACGTGCGGAAATCGAGGAGGCACAGTTAAAAATAAGATTATGCACGCCCAGTCAAATCAAAGTCAGAAAGTGGGGGACCCACCGCTCGTCACGTCCCGTCAAAATCGCTCACACGGGCAACTAAGGTCATACAAGCGTCAGCACTGACGTCATCAAGGCTATGCAGTGGAAAACTTCGACTATTTTTAGTCCTTGCTGGAGTCTTCAACTCCACCAAGCACTCGGGGCTACTCCCATAGGGAGCGCTGGCCGCGCACCCTACGACTTTTCTTTTTCTTGTTGCAGGAACATGGACAATCACAAAAGCAAACCCAACCACTCGAAACACAGTTCGATTATGTGATGGGTTCGTAGCATGGAAAACAAAAAATTTCTACCGCAAGAACGAACAAAACCCAGATCTAATCTAGATAAAAGCCAAGATCTAATCTATTAGACATGTGCAACGAGATAGATCTGTACTAACCCTTGTAGACCCGAAAGCGTTACGAGATCGGATCTCATGGTTGATGTAGTCGATCACTTGCCAATCTCAAGATCGAGTGGACGATCCTTCCGGCGCCGCGTTCCGGCAGCGCTTCCGCAGTCGGTCACACATGCGGAGTCGAAGCAGACCTTCCTCTCCCTGTTCCAGCGAGCAGCGGAGGTAGTAGATCTTCTCCACGGAATCCCAACAGCACGATGGTGTGGTGGTGGTGGTGGAGTAGAGAATTCTGCAGGGCTTCGCCTAAGCCTGAGCAGAGGGAAGGAGGAGGAGAGAGGCGGCGGCTAGGGCTTGAAGTGGAGGGGGCAAGGGGGTGGCGCCCCCACCCCTCTATTTAAAGGAGGGAGGCGCCATGGGAGGGGGAGTCCTAGTAGGACTCCCCTCCCTCCTTGGCCGGTGGATTGGGAGGCGGGAGGAGTCCTCCTCCCCCATGACTCCTTGTCTTACCCCACAAGGACTCCTTGATCCTTTCTTGGTTTTCAAGCAAACTCCAAGAAATCTCCTAGAACCTTCCAGAACATTCTGAAACCTTCTAGAATCTCCATACAAACACTCCGGAACATTTCCTAACTTAGAAAATGATCCCCAATATATGAATCTTATTCTCCGGACAATTCCGGATCTCCTCGTGATGTCCCGGATCCAATCCGAGACTCCGAACAACATTCGGTCTCCAACGCATATTCCATATCTACTTAAAACAACTTCGAACCTTAAGTGTGTCACCCTACGGTTCGTGAATATGCAGACATGATGAAGACACCTCTCCGATCAATAACCATCAACGGGATCTGGAGATCCATAACGGCTCCCACATACTCAACGATGACTTCGTGATCGATAGAACTATTAACATACGAAACCAATTCCCTTTGTCACGCGATATTCTACTTATCCGAGGTTTGATCGTCGGTATCTCCATACCTAGTTCTACCTCGTTACTGATAAGTACTCTTTACTCGTTCCATGTTATGTCATCCCTTGTGACCTAGTCACATGCTTGCAAGCTAACTAGATGACATTCCACCAAGAGGGCCCAGAGCATATCTATCCGTCATATGGATGGACAAATCCCAATCTTGGTCCATGCGCTTCAACACATACTTTCAGAATACCCAATGTCACCTTTATAACCACCCAGTTACGAAGCGACATTTGATGTCATCAAAGTACCCATCCGGTGATGGTGATTAACATAGCCTCATGGTCGAAGGATTAGGTTACTATGCATTTGAAAAGCTTGTAGCAAAACAAACTTAATGACTTGATCTTATGCTATGCTTACTATGGGTGTGTGTCCATCACATCATTCTCCTAATGATATGATCTTGTTATTAACGACATCGAATGTCCATGATCAGGAAACCATGATCATCCATTAATCAACAAGCTAGTTTAATAAGAGGCTTACTAGGGACTCTTTTATGTTTACAAAACACACAAGTATTAATGTTTCCGGTTAATACAATTATAGCATGGGATGTAAACATTTATCATAAACATAAAGATATAATAACAACCACTTTATTATTGCCTCTTGGGCATATCTCCAACAGTCTCCCACTTGCACTAGAGTCAATAATCTAGTTAAAAACTTGTGCATTCAACACCTATGGCTTTCTGGTGTTGTATAGACACTATTTCTAGTGGTAAACATAATCTTTGGATCTGACACTTCTAGGTCCGTGTGTATTTGCATGTCCTTGCGTCTCTACGCATTACTCATTCTCCAATGAGATGGCATTGTATAAATTTGGTCCTTTGGTGAGACCTTTAGTTCCTTGGGATTAAATCATGTTGATATAATTGTCATACAATGTATCTTCATAGTATTATCCTGCTATGAACCACACCTAGTTTGATAACAAACTACTTGACGCAAATGCCCTCATTTGCTGCTACAATAGCAGTCATATACTTAGCCTTTTGTTGTAGTATCTGTCACAATGTTTTAACTTTGGTACTCAACCAAATCCGTTATGGAACTTCCTTTCCATTACATTGTGCCACCCATAGTTTAATTTGAAATAAACTTAATTTGTGACAAACTAGTATTAATGCAACAATTTACAATGAACTATTTGTCACCACTATATAAATAATATATTCTTAGTTCTTCCAAAGATCATAGGAATATCCCTACTATTGTCCAATGATCATCTTATGAGTCATTCTGGTATATGCTCATAACATTTAGAGCATAGGACATATCTGGATGTGTACATCTCAAAGATTGATCAAAATATTCTTGTGATTTCACCAAGTGTCAAAACACTTGGATCTCGTGTCAACACACTTTAATCTTGATTCAGTCCTTTTCGTGCGTCAAGAACCTTTCTTGTTGTTTCCATATTGAACTCATTCAACATCTTATCTATGTACATTTAACAAAACCATATTAGCGCCTCAATCTATCCATATAGACATTGATGCCTAATTCTTGGGTTATGCCTAAGTCTTTCATTGAAATGAAATTCTTAACCTGTGTCAATAAAAGATACATCATTTCTAATCAACAATATGTCTTTCACATAATGTATTAGAAATATGTCTTAGCGCTCCCACTTAATTTCTTGCAAAATGCAAACATCTTCATCGTCTCTGATGAAATTAAACCTTTTAACGGTTTCATCACGGTGAAGATTCCAACTCCGTGATGCTCACTTCAACCATTGAAGTTTCACATACTCTTTTAGCATCCTTTGAATTAACAAAACCCTTTGGATCGTTTCATGGACACATCCTAGGTAACCATTCTATTAGAAGAACTTGTTTTGTTTGTTCAACTACCATATACCAAAATATATGTAGTGGTTGCTACATTAATCCATCTAGACTAAATATCGCTATGAAAGATCAAATCTTATCACAGTCAATTCCTTGAACATTGTCGTAAACACTTTCCGACATGTTGACAATTTCATAGATGTGAAACATCCATCTCTATTTCGTTATAGATCCGTATACGACTGTAAGGTCTTGCACCTTTCCAGAGGGTCTTTCAAATTCAAAGCTTGATTTCTCGTGTATGGAATTATCACGGATTTTATGGCTTCAAGCCATTTAACGAAGTCAGGGCCCATCATTGATTATTTGCATGTAGTCGGTTCATCATTGTCAAACAACAATGATTTAACTCTCAAATCTTGGTATTTGATTACTTACCCGACCTACTTGGTTCAATAGGAACTTAGATCACCGTGACCACATCCTTTGAGGCACGTGAGCCATGAGCATTGTTGGTGCCTCCAGGACACTTACTGATGCTGCGCAACTCAGCACATATTAGCCAAGGTTCAACAACCTTGTCAAAGTTCTATTGTCCTCCCACTTAACGTTTCACCAAAAATTCCTTCTCAAGAAACTCGACATTCTAAGCGACAAACACTTTTGTCTTCCGTGTTATGGAGGAATACCCAATGGTTATTCGAAATAACCTACAAAGACATACTCATCTGACTTTGGTTGTAAACACTTTACTTATGCCTAGCACACCAAAAATTTAACAAAGGACAACCTAGGTTTTATCCCAAACCATGACTTATATGGTGTCATTTCAACGGATCATGATGGAGCTCTTTTCAGTGTAAAAGGGGTAGTCACTAAAGCTTTAATCTTTTAAAATATAATGGCAGTTTTATAAATGATATCTTTGATCTTACCATGTCAAACAAGGTTTCATTACATATCTTGAACACTCCATACTCCTATGGTGTTTTGGGAAATGCAAATCCATGGAACGATTCCTCAAATCTTAGGTGTTTTGCTAAACTTGTAACTCAAACATCTTTATGATCCAATCATAAACTTTTTTTTTTATTTTCTTGTTACAATAATTTTCCACTTCATCTTGAAAGTCTTTGAACATTTTCAAATGTTTCATACTTCTTCCTTATTAAGTAAATATACATATATTCACTCAAATTATCGGAGAAAGCATATGAAGTTGAAATCCATCGCTCTTGACTACATGATGTGCTTCATACATCTATATGTACAAGTTCCAATAAGCTAGTCATTCGTTCCCTTTTGTCCTATGAACGAAGTTTTAATTATCTCTAGAAAGTTTCATAAGCGTCATTTGATCAAAAATCAAAAGACTTCAAAATTCCATCAGCATGGCATTTCTTCATGTTTTCTTTCCAATATAATTTAAACAGCGATGTCACTTCATAAGTGATCTTTCAATCAATTGTCTTTCGACATTTTAGCATTAGTTTTATGGATGTGATTTCTCCAACGAGATTTGTAAATCATCCATCTTTTATGGAATACGGTAATTATTTGAACAACCTTTTGTCGTCATAATACCTGATCAAAATAACAATTATTGAAACAAATCTTGAAGGCAAGGTTTGATGTTAACGAGCAACACAACAACCCTTTGTTTGTTTTCGATGAACATCATCACATATTCTCTTGCTAGTTACTTAGGCCATTGCAGTTCATGAATTGTGTTGTCCTGTATGACACTTCATACCAACCAATTCGGTATCCAATACCGCAGAACCACATTGTTTAACAACCAAGGAATACAGCCATAACATGTATCTTCTATATATACCTAAGTTGGATATCTCCAATCTTTTCTTTTTTGCCAAATATTTTATAGATTCTCTTTCAACAATTCCTTTTCTTTTAAAAGAATCTATCAACATCAATAGTGGTGTCATTCATATGACACATAGTACAAAGTGTGTATAGTCAAATACTAATACCTTTGAACTTGCACTTTGAAGTGGATCACCTTCATCAAATGTTTGGCATTCTTTCAAAATTCCATTCTTTAGTAATCTTTTAGTGTAGTAAACATTTTACTTACATCTTCTATTCATCCTTATCATGAAAACTTTCATGATCAAGCTGTTATAGCTTATAAAGGTGAATTGCGAGTATAATGTTTCTTTTCCAAAACCTTTTGGAGGATTAGGACGACTAGCGTCTCCAACCTTCACAAATTCTCATCAAATATGAGGACATATACTCTATCATGTTGTAACCAATACACTGTTTTAGATATCGCAATACCTTTCACATATGATGGTTTCTGAAACATTGCTTTCAGCTCTTAGATAAACTTGATATTAAAAACAATCTTTTGAGTATCAAGAATCATGGAGGCAAACATGATACATTAGATAGTAATACTGTTTATTAAACTTCACAGAGTAAACGGAGTTTGCTGAAGGTTTGCAACAGGACTTTTAAACTTTAGATTGACACTCAAAACAATACAATACCAGTTCGTAAAGCAAATATCCAGAATTTCTATAGTTCCACTATCTCAACTATAACTAAGCGTAAGGTGGTGAACGGATGCCAATGACTACAACAAACTATGCAAATTCACTTTGATTATGTTTATGATAAATTGAGTTTGACTAATCCAAATTACAAATAAAATCCCACTCAAAACAACATCCCTCCAGTTGTTTTAGTGATTACACGAACCAAATCCACTACACCAAGTCCGATCATCACGTGAGATGATGTAGCTTCAAAGGCGAACAATCAACATGTTCATCATATCATCCATATGACTCATGCTTTACCTTTCGGTATTCCGTGTTCCGAGACCATGTCTGTACATGCTAGGCTCGTCAAGGTTAACCTTAGTATCCACATGTGCAATTCTGGCTTGCACCCGTTGTATGCACACGTAGAATCTATCACACCCGATCATCACGAGATGCTTTGAAACGACGAGTCTTAGCAACGGTGCCAACTAAGGATGAACACTTTATTACTTGATATTTAGTGAGAGGGATCATCTTATAATGCTACCGTCGTGAT
This sequence comes from Avena sativa, assembly GCA_916181665.1. Taxonomy (NCBI): domain Eukaryota; kingdom Viridiplantae; phylum Streptophyta; class Magnoliopsida; order Poales; family Poaceae; genus Avena; species Avena sativa. Next base: position 696,933,604 of record OV702289.1, read on the forward strand.
CTAAGCAATACAAGATGCATAAAGGATTAACATCACAGGCAATTCATAATTAGTGTGATATGATATGGCCCTTTCTTCTGATGCCTTTGATCTCCATCTCCAAAGCACGGACATGATCTCCATCATCACCAGCATTGCGTCAAGGTCAGTGGCACCGCTTCATGGTTGTCCATCATCACTAGCAACTATTACAACTACTTGGAATAAAGCTATTACAAGATGAATAGACACGCAGGTCTTAACAGAATTAAAGACAACCATTAGGCTCCTGCCGGTTGCCATATTACAACAAGGATCATTGCATACATCAAATATAATCACAATCACATGATGGCCATATCACATCACAAAACCCCTGCAAAAACAAGTTAGACGCCTCTAATTTTCTTTGCATGTTTTACGTGGTTTGGGGCTTTCAAATAAGAACGGATCTTACCTACGAAACTGAACCACAACGTTGATACAAGTGCTATCAAGTGCAAAGTGTAGATTGGATCTATACTATGGTGGGAGAGACAGACACTCGCAAAGCCACTTGTGCAAAGAAAGTTACACGTCAAGCGTGGAGCAAGTCTCATGTGCGATGACATGTAAGGTTAGCCCGAGCCGCTTCATCCCACCATACCGCAAGATGCAAAGTACACAAAGCAAAAGACGGCACGAGCACCAACGCCCACAAAACCATTGTGTTCTACTCGTGCAACAGATCTACGCATAGACACGGTTCTGATACCACTGATGGGTTCGTAGCATGGAAAACAAAAAAATTCTACCGCAAGAACGAACAAAACCCAGATCTAATCTAGATAAAAGCCAAGATCTAATCTATTAGACATGTGCAACGAGATAGATCTGTACTAACCCTTGTAGACCCGAAAGCGTTACGAGATGGGATCTCGTGGTTGATGTAGTCGATCACTTGCCGATCTCAAGATCGAGTGGACGATCCTTCTGGCGCCGCGTTCCGGCAGCGCTTCCGCAGTCGGTCACACGTGCGGAGTCGAAGCAGACCTTCCTCTCCCTGTTCCAGCGAGCAGCGGAGGTAGTAGATCTTCTCCACGGAATCCCAGCAGCACGACGGTGTGGTGGTGGTGGTGGAGTAGAGAATTCTGCAGGGCTTCGCCTAAGCCTGAGCAGAGGGAAGGAGGAGGAGAGAGGCGGCGGCTAGGGCTTGAAGTGGAGGGGGCAAGGGGGTGGCGCCCCCACCCCTCTATTTAAAGGAGGGAGGCGCCATGGGAGGGGGAGTCCTTGTAGGACTCCCCTCCCTCCTTGTCCGGCGGATTGGGAGGGGGGAGGAGTCCTCCTCCCCCACGACTCCTTGTCTTACCCCACAAGGACTCCTTGATCCTTTCTTGGTTTTCAAGCAAACTCCAAGAAATCTCCTAGAACCTTCCAGAACATTCCGAAACCTTCTAGAATCTCCATACAAATACTCCGGAACATTTCCTAACTTAGAAAATGATCCCCAATATATGAATCTTATTCTTCGGACAATTCCGGATCTCCTCGTGATGTCCCGGATCCAATCCGAGACTCCGAACAACATTCGGTCCCCAACGCATATTCCATATCTACTTAAAACAACTTCGAACCTTAAGTGTGTCACCCTACGGTTCGTGAATATGCAGACATGATGAAGACACCTCTCCGATCAATAACCATCAGCGGGATCTGGAGATCCATAACGGCTCCCATATACTCAACGATGACTTCGTGGTCGATAGAACTATTAACATACGAAACCAATTCCCTTTGTCACGCGATATTCTACTTATCCGAGGTTTGATCGTCGGTATCTCCATACCTAGTTCTACCTCGTTACTGATAAGTACTCTTTACTCATTCCATGTTATGTCATCCCTTGTGACCTAGTCACATGCTTGCAAGCTAACTAGATGACATTCCACCGAGAGGGCCCAGAGCATATCTATCCGTCATATGGATGGACAAATCCCAATCTTGGTCCATGCGCTTCAACACATACTTTCAGAATACCCAATGTCACCTTTATAACCACCCAGTTATGAAGCGGCGTTTGATGTCATCAAAGTACCCATCAGGTCGAAGGATTAGGTTACTATGCATTTGAAAAGCTTGTAGCAAAACGAACTTAATGACTTGATCTTATGCTATGATTACTATGGGTGTGTGTCCATCACATCATTCTCCTAATGATATGATCTTTTTATTAACGACATCCAATGTCCATGATCAGGAAACCATGATCATCCATTAATCAACAAGCTAGTTTAACAAGAGGCTTACTAGGGACTCTTTTATGTTTACAAAACACACAAGTATTAATGTTTCCGGTTAATACAATTATAGCATGGGATGTAAACATTTATCATAAACATAAAGATATAATAATAACCACTTTATTATTGCCTCTTGGGCATATCTCCAACATTATGGACATGTGTTACTCCCATAGGGAGCGCCGGAAACAAGCAGGCAAAAGACGACATCAGTCGCAAAAGTATTTTAGTACCTGCCTGAGTCATCGACTGAAACAAGCAGGCAAAAGACGACAGCAGTCGCAAAAGTGTTTTAGTACCTGCCTGAGTCTTCGACTCAACCAGGCACTCGGGAGCTACTCCCATAGGGAGCGCTGGTCGTGCACCCTATGATTATTTGTACAAAAAACTGTGTGTTGATAACATCCACACTCGAAACTCATGGCGACACCGCCTCATAATTTTTCCCCTACAAAGAGACTGCGTCTCCTGGGTTACCCGAGTCGTCTCCGCGATGATAAAATTCGGATGCCGCGCCTACGGCGTGAAGGTAAGACCTGAATAAGGCCTGGCAACGCATTTAACTGCGCACTACCAGAAACATATCCGTGCCTACAGGCACGATGAACATGCCATGACGGACGCGTCAAGTGCTCACACCCATATAACTGGAATTCGACTCCTGTAAGGCCTCCGCGGCCTGAGTCGAATTACACCAGCACTTTTCCGGATTCGAGTCCGGGGACTCGAATTTGAGTAAATTACGTTGTTTCACCCTAAGGTGGTTAACTGATACCGATACTTCGGATATATCAGGCACGTATATCAACAATCCCTATGACACAAATAAAAGCAATCGAAATGTACTCATTTAGGCACTCGCAGGCTTCAAAAAGTCCCCAGTCGAATCTGCGATTCCACTGGACACTCAGGGGCTACTGACATGGGTATACCCTACAGGTGCTCGAGCTTGGTATATACGGTCCAAATACATACAGGCCCACGGTGTCGCCAAGGCCCGGATGGAGGGACTCGAGTAACCTACGGACTCTTGATTGCTTGAAGGACAAGAAGAAGCTAAAGATAGAAAGTTTGAAGGGGAAAACCCTAACTTCTAACCGACTCGACCTGCTACCTGAGACCTAGCCTATCTATATAAAGGCTAGGAGGGGGCGGCGAGGAGGACACACGCAACCCTAGTTTCCACAAACCCTCGCCAGATTGCATCTGCGCACCATTGTAACTTTCGACTCCCTATATAATTCCACGAGCAGACAAGCAGGAGTAGGGACCTCTACGAGGCCTGAACCTGGGTAAATCCTTTGTCCCATGTGTGCTTGTTTGCTAGCCGATAGATGTCTCCAGCGCTCCCTCCTTCTCCAAAACCCAAGTCCATAACAATGGGCATTGACGAGTTAAACCCTCGTCACTATGAGTTTGGTGAGTCGTTACATGGCTAATCCTAGTAAAGAACATTGGAAAGTTGTTCAGTGGATTTTCAGGTACCTCCATGGCACATTGAATGCTTGCTTGAAGTTTGGCAAGACTGGTGAGGGAATCACAGGCTATGTGGATTCAGATTTTGCTGCCGACTTGAATAAGAGGAGGTCCCTCACAGGTTATGTGTTCACGGTAGGTTGATGTGCCGTGAGTTTGAAGGCAACGCTGCAACCAGTTGTTGCTTTATCTACAACCGAAGCAGAATATATGGTTGTTGCTGAAGCTTGCAAAGAGTCTGTTTGGTTGAAAGGTTTATATGCTGAGCTTTGTCAGGATGATTCTTGCATTAACCTGTTCTGTGACAGTCAAAGTGCTATTTACCTTACTAAGGATCAGATGTTCCATGAGAGAACAAAGCACATTGATATTTGTAACATCCCAAATCTTTAATCAAGGTTATCAAAGATCTAATCACCCAATTTAGGGTTAACAAAAAAATTATTATTAAAATAATTATGAGTGGATGTGTTTGTTGCATTAGTATAGAATTGTGTGTTAATGCCATGTTTGATTGTTCTAAATGATATGAAATGGTTTAAAGGTGAATGCCACATCATCTAGACCATTTATAAACAAAATCTAAAGAAAAAGAAATCAAATAAGATTGAATAATGCAAATGGTCATTTGACAATTTTAATCCACTAGGCCACTTTGGGTGTTCCTAGAAGTCACTTTCAAATAGAAACTTTCTCAACTCTTTTCACCCCTTGCTAGTACAAGTAAAGATCTACCAAGGCCCATCTTAAAATCTTACAAAAACATCTAGCAAAGCAATTTAAATGGCATTTGAAAATGGAATCCAATTCATATGAGAAGACCCCACTTTTGCAAAAACCAACGAAACCAATTCACCTTGACAATCCCAAGCAACCAGAGACTACCAAGCATAAGATTAGATCACACACCAAAAATCTTTTAAAATTTGAATTTAAACTTCTTGCGGGCATTGTGTCGAACACCTGGCAGACAAAGTTAAACTCGCCTAACTATTACTGTTCTTGATCAATACATTGTCCACCAATTTGCCTCAATCCACTCCCCTTGTCCCCTCTAGTCACAACCAGCACCAATGCACAACTCCTAGTTGTTATTTGCACCAGTGCCGAGCCACCCCGAGCCCTCCATGTCGGTCAACCGTGGGCAAGCCCCAGCAGACCGCCCTGAGCTCGCCCACGACGCCTAGGAGGTAGGCGAGGCCACACCACCGCCCTCTGTCCCCTCCCCAGCAGAGCCGAGCCATGGACCATCCACAGAACGCCGTGCCCACCATGTCTGCGCCATGCCGAGAAAGCGCCAGAGCGCCGCGCCTGACAAGCATGCACACGCCGCGCCTCGACCGCAACCCGCGCGTGCCGCTTCGCCATGACCCCAGGAACCGCTCGGACATGCCCGTTCGTCGCCGCTTGACCTGTAGCACCCGTGCGCCACGTCGAACGCTGCTTCTACTGCGCAGAGCACCAGCCACGCCCAACCAAATGCCACCGCCCCTAGCCGCGCCTTTATGCCGTAGATGACCGCCAGCAGACCGTGCACCGTCCCTACCTCCAGCCACGACGATAGCACGCTGTACCGCCCTCGCCGGAGATGCCAGCCCATCCCATTCGGTCACTTCGTCAAACTATAAATAGAGGCCACCCCAGCCTCATTCTGCACACCATCTCACTCCCCTCTCTCCACTGATCCTTCCACCCCATCCCTGGAGCAAGGCGGGCCGCCGTTCGCCGGAATTTTGCCGGAGCTTGCCGCAGCAGAGGAGAAGAGGCACAGTTGATTGGAGCTGTCCCAGAAGCCGCCGCGACCACGCCTAGAACCGTCGTCGTCCACCAGTTCGATCGCCCCAATCGCCACGTCTAGCTGGAGCCCTGGTAAGCCCCCACGTACCCCCACCGTGCCGCGTTAGGATTTGATCTCGCCAGAGCTGTTCACTGGAGACGATGATCCTCAGCCGTAGATTCTTGTTCTAATCGCACGGCTGAGATTGCCCCGTACCGCTTCGGTTAGAACTAGTCGGTGACATGCGGACCCCCTGTCAGTTGCCCTCTACGCTGCGGAACGCCACTGGGCCGGCCCGTTAGTTTTCCCGCGCTAGCCCACAGATTCAAATAAAGTTTTTTCTATTTAGATTTAAACTAGATTCTGGCCACTTGTGTAAAAATCAACTCAGAAAGATTCACTTAACCAAATGGCATGATTCAAATTTTTCTAGAAAGATAATTAAATTATCTATCCAAGTCTGTTGGATTTAAATCAATTGGAGTTAGAGATCACATATAGCAAAAATAACAAGACAAAGACTTTTCTACATTTAAACATTTTTCAAAAATCAACCATAATAGCTTTTGAGTTGATTCCAAATCTCAAAAATCACATTTGCTAATACCTATCTGAATATGTAATAATATTTAGGTTTGCATGCAGTCACTTTGGACTAGTACCAAAATAATGCTATTAGGACATTTCTAGTCACTTTAGATCATTTAAATGATAAACTTAAACTTATTGAAATATGATCAAACATTTAAATCACATTCCCATGTATTAGAATATGTGGTGATGACATGTGTCCATATGATCCCATATTTTAATTGGAGAATATTAAATCTTAAATATTTTCAATGAGTAAAAATTACTTTTCTCAAATAAAATAAATGAAACTAGTTCTTTAAATCTTGTGATGTTTGTGATGATACTAGATCATCAAGTGTGTGACTTAGTGTGGTAAATAGACTAGTTAAGTATTGTTTGGTGATTGTGTATCCCGTATTTCATTTATAGGCGATAGTACCGACCAAGTCTACAAGGAGGAGGAGTTCTACCCCGAAGAAGACAAGGAGAATTTCAACCACTTCACCAATCAAGGCAAGCTATTATTGACAAGCTAGAACTAAGCAAGTTAACACTTGCCCCCTTAACTTTGGAAAATGCTTTAGGCATGCTTTGGTTATAAATTTTTGATTTACACCCATCCCAAGTTTTACTTGCAAGCTTTACTTTTTACTTTACCAAAGTTTCTTTACTTTTAGTAATGCTTGGTGAGATTTTGGAAAGTAGTATAGATAGCATAACGAGTATAAAACTTGGCCTATACTAGATGTCATTCTATGGCATGCGATTGAGATTAGCATCCCACCTTAGTGAACACTCTTAACTTAGTAGCTAGTGCTAAGAATAAAACTTGATAACTTTAGATGGGAATACTTGGTGAAAATACTTATGAAAACCTTGGAATGATGAGTCATTCTATTGAGATGTTTGGACATGTGTTGAGAAACACAACTGGTTTATGATGATGAAAATGTTGAGGCATGAGCCTTAGCCCTTTATAAAAAATGATGGTTGGGTTCGGATGCGATACCATTCCAATTCTACCGTACAACCACAATACCTAAATTGGGTAAGGCTTAGCCGGAAATTTATATGCATTAGTATGGGTTACCTCGCGGAAGAGGTTTGAGCTGAGGCTACCTCTTGATGTTGTCCACCTATGCAGTGCCCAGGATGGCAGATGGCCATGGCTAGGAGGCCAAGCTCATAGGAGAGGTGCTTATAGTAGAGTGTGCAAATGAAAGGTTATGATTGATTATCCGCATACTAAGTATGATGATTCAGGGTTATCCCTGATGGATGTATCGAATTTTGTGGTGAAAGTGTACCACCTCTGCAGAGTGTCAAACTATTCGAATAGCCGCGTCCGCGGTCATGGACAGTTGGAGTGGCCATACTGTTCCGTCGTCAGATGTTTTCAAAATGACTTATGAAATGAATTGTGACTTGACTTGACCACAACAGGGTTGTGACTATGAAAACTAAGTTCCCACTTAGGTGATTTAGAACTTTATTTTATCTTTCTTTGTTTCTAAACTCAGCTTAGGTTTCAATTTTATCTTTGCAAATAAACTTAGAGTTTAACATTCCTACTAGAACTACCTTACTTGTTAGTGATAGTTTGCGAGTACTTAAAGAGTACTCATGGCTTTGTCCCTGGCTATTCCCGTGGCCATACTATGAAGAGGACTATCAGGAGGAAGGACAGCAGGACAACTACGACAACTAGGATCATCTCTCATCGCCAGTATTGCCTATGACCCTGAAGATGGAGCCCACCGCTACGCTTATTATTCCACTGCTTGTTTGTATTAAGACTGGATCATGAGATCCTTTATTTGTGTAAGACCATATTATGGTTTGTAATGGATGATGTACTGTGATATCCAATCTGTTATGTCTCGCAAAAATGGTAATCCTGGGATTGCGATGTATGGCATAACAGGCATCTGGGATTAAAATTCCGGGTGTTGACAATATTAAGTACCATTATGTTCGTGACATTGTTGCACAAGGTACACTAAAGGTATGCAAGATAAGCACTCATGATAACCCTGCTGATATGATGACAAAGCATGTTCCTGTTGCTAAGTTTGAGCTATGCTCAAGCTTAGTTGGTATAACTGCTTAGCCCAAGTGGCTGTTGGCGCCGAAAGTGTTTCCTTTTTCTTGTTCAGGGAGATGATTACTGCTGATGCTACAAGAAGGAATTTGTCTCAAGGTGGAGTTTGTTATATGCTGATCCAAATTCTACAAAGTAAAGTCCAACTTTTGATGGAGCGAGGCCCGTCGCCGGATGCCTGTGGGGGTGCGGGGGGGCGACAGCCCCCCGCAGTATGGATCGTCGAAGACCTAGGTTTCCACCGTTATATAAACCCCTTGTAAGCCGCCGGCTGGGATAAGTTGCATCTGTGAAATCCCCGGTGTTGTGTAAACACTCCCCGTATAGTGAAGTTCTACTGGCTGGCGCCAGTGGTTTTTCCCTCTCTTTGTTTGAGAGGGGTTTCCACGTTAAATATGTGTCCCCTTTGCTGCGATTTTATTTTCGTTCTTCGTTATTTGATTGTCGCAAAGCTAACAAGTCTGGTTCAGTTTAGTTTCATCTAGAAAAAGTTCGGGTATGGTCAGGTATGGGTTTGAATGGTTCCAGTTCCAAATGGGTTTGACCCACAGTTTACACCCGGTGGATGAGATTGGTTTGTTGCTGGCTTCCTCTGCCCGCTCGCCTCGCGTGTACGACTGCAGTTGCCAGCGCTCACAGCTCGCTGGCCCGGCCTACGCGATAGTAGCTGGGTAGGTGGCACCGCCGCAACATCTCAGTCGCTGAGCCGAACCCCATTAGCAAGAAGAGGTTGTGACTCTGCGGTCATGTCGTCGTCTCCTCGGCTGCGACTACAGTATCGAACGATGAATTCCTCGACATGTGCAGTGCCACGGCTGCTCATCCTCCATGATGGTGTAGCTGCTCACGCCGTACGCCCTGTGAAGTCCTCGATGAATGAGAACAGGTCCAGCCGCGTGCCGACGTGCCGCGCCGGAGAAGCGTCGATCGCGCCTTGATATTCGATGGACTTCTTCCTTTCCGGGCCGCAATAGGAGTACGAGAGGACAGCGAAGCAGGCGCCGAAACACAGGTCGCACACACAGTGAAGTTGTCGGGCACCTAGACAAGCGTGATGCCTCGGCGGTGGCGCGCGTCGCCACGCCGGTGGTGCAGAGCAGCTAGGTAGACGATGAATAGTGCACCCTTTAGGACCTGCTGACAGTGCTGCCTCGGCGGCGCGCGGCGCTTGGCTTCCGTCGCATCAATCGTCGTCCCCGCCGGCTCTTGCACTCTGTCCTCTACTACTGCCGCACTCAGACGTGTCGCGATCGTAGAAGTTGAGCTACAGTTGCGGCATCATGGCGGGCTCTGCTTCTAGGAATGGCTGAGCGAGAAACATGGTCTTCCTGCTCCTCTGAGGTCGCAGCCGATTTCCGTCAGCACTCAGATCTGTCCTTTGCTCCTTGTATGTTTGTTGCTTCATCATATCACCCATTTGATCTAACAGTTCCTAACCCATTTCCTTAAATGGTTTCAACCCACGGTTGAATAATTGGTTCAATTGGGGTTCGGGTGGAAAGAGGAGCAGGTTTGGTTTTGGTTGGGCTACGTAAATATCAAACGGGTTTAGTTTAGGGTCGGTTCCTAGGTTTGCTAATGTGGGTTTGGTTAAGTTATGGTTTAGTTATCAAACCATTCCCAGGTTTAGCTACACGGCCCGCTACACGAATAGAGCCTATATGGCCTCTCATCGAATATCCTAAATTGGGTGAACTCAGGTAATCTACATGGTACACGAACATGTTCATACACTTTTCTAAAAAAAGCCAAAACTGTTCATACTTGACAGAAAAATACTGCTCATTTGATTGAACGCTAGTACAACAAGCAAGTAGCCACTAATAGGCGGTATGAGTATTATGGTTTAGGGTAGGAACCGTACCCTCCACAATGGGCAGGGTTTTGTATTATATAGGGGTAGTAGCCACTAATTGTTATTCATGAATCTTTTGTTTGTGCCTTTTCATGTGGCATCATAGTTTCTTTGCCTACTGCTAGAACTTTGTCTTTCATGTTATGATTGAAGTACTATGATCCCAGCTTTGAATGTTTTGCAAATACTTTGATCAAGTCTTTGATGGTGCATGTCACCTCAAAAATTCTTTCTTTTTATCACTTACCTACTCGAGGACGAGCAGGAGTTAAGCTTGGGGATGTTGATACATTGGAAATGTATCTATAATTTTTGATGCTCCATGCTTGTTTTTATCTACTTTCTTGTGTTTTGTTCCAACTTTGGAGTACTTTTCATATGATTTCTTGGACTAACCTATTAACAAGAGCCACAGTGCCAGCTGCCTGTTTTCTGCTGTTTTTGGTTCCAGGAAAGTCAGAAAATGAATATTCTCGGAATTGGACGGGACAAAAGCCAGAGTGTCTATTTTTCTAGAAGACTCATGGAGCCAGAATACGAGACAGAGGAGGGCCAGGGGGCTGGCCACACCCCCCCAGGCGTGGGCTGGGCCTGGCCGCGCCAGGGCCTGGTGTGGTGGCACCAGGAACCCCCTCGGTCTCCCTCTTCGCCTATAAGAAGCCTCCTGACCTAGAAACTTCGGGGGGTTCGACATTTTTCCACGAAAAGTTCCGCTGCGCTGCCGCCACCGAAGGGGAGATTCGGGGGACAGAAAGACTCTGTTCTGGCACCCTGTCGGGACGGAGAAGTGCCCCCAGAGCCATCTCCATCGATCTCCACCATCATCTTCATCGACCATCCATGTTTCCTCCATCTATGAGTGAGTAATCCCCTGATGTAGGCTATGGGGATGGTAGGGATTGGATGAGATCGTTCATGTAATGGCATCAGATTGTTAGGGCATAGTGCCTAGTATCTCTATTAGTGCTTTATGACTTTGTTGCAACTTTGTTGTGCTTAATGCTTGTCACTAGGGCCCGAGTGCCATGATTTCAGATCTGAACATGTTATTGATTCATTATGATAGTATTATTCTTGGTCTTATCTACAAGTTGTATACACACGTCGTTGTCCGGAACCTATGGTCCCGAAGTGACAGAAATCGGGGTAGTCGGAAGGGAAAGGCTTTGATGTGAGGATCACATGTGTTCACGGAGTGTTAATGCTTTGCTCTGGTGCTCTATTAAAAGGAGCACCTTAATTGCCAGTAGTTCCCTAGAGGCCCCGCTGCAAACGGGCTGGCAGGACAAAAGATGTTGTGCAAGTTCTCATTGCGAGCACGTATGACTATATATGGAACACATGCCTAGGATTGTCTAGTACTTGGATGCTTTATCTTATTTATCTGCAATTTCCCTATGTTATGATTGCTATGTGAATTGTCTTATCCATGCAACGCCCGTCCATCCATCCCTATGCCTACCGCACTCGAATCCCACTGTTTACTGCTTTTGTTACTATTATCTTTGCTTTGCTACTGCTGTTACTTTACTATTCCTACTACAAAACTGTTGCTACTGATAAACTGCGGTGAGCAAGATTGTTTCCAGGTGCAGCTGAATTGTCAACTCAGTTGTTAAGGCTGATAAGTATTCTTTGGCTCCCCTTGTGTCGAATCAATAAATTGGGTTTCACTTCCTCGAAAATACTGCGATACACCCCCTATACCTGTGGGTCATCACCAGGGTCGCGGCCCCTCAGAGCCAGCCCTGGGTAGTACATGTACAAATATAGAGGGTTAGGTATATACAGTTGGTTTATACAACACCACACTATATGTCTACGTTAGGTACAATACATTGTTTATCTCCCTCCCTCAATCTCAACGGCACCATGTAAGTTGAGATTGGGCTTACAAAAGTTAAACAATGGTAGTGGGAGAGGTTTAGTGAATATATCTGCTAACTGGTCCTTGGAGGATATGAACCTGATCTGGAGCAACTTCTGAGCAACCCGTTGATACATTGCAAATGTATCTATAATTTTTGATGTTCCATGCTTGGTTTTATTCACTTTCTTGTGTTTTGTCCACACTTTGGAGTACTTTTCATATGATTTCTTGGACTAACCTATTAACAAGAGCCACAGTGCCAACTGCATATTTTCTGCTATTTTTGGTTCCAAGAAATTCAGAAAATGAATATTCTTGGAATTGGACGGGAGAAAAGCCGAAGTCCCTATTTTTCAGGAAGACTCACGGAGCCAGAATACGAGGCGGTGGAGGGCCAGGGCCTGGCCACCCCCCCTAGGCGCGGGCTGGGCCTAGCCGCGCCAGAGCATGGTCTGGCCGCCCCAGGCACCTCCTCGGTCTCCCTCTTCGCCTATAAGTTGCCTTCTGGCCTAAAAACTCAAGAGGGTTCGACGTTTTTCTAGAAGGAGTTCCACTCCGCCGCCACCACCAGATTCCATGAAATAGCACCAGAAACTCCGTTCTGGCACCCTGCCGGGACGAGGAATTGGAGGAGATCATCGCCATCATCATCACCATCGCTTCTCCATAGACCATCCATGTTTCCCCCATCTATGAGTGAGAAATCCCCCACTATAGGCCATGGGGATGGTAGGGATTAGATGAGATCGTTCATGTAATGGCATCAGATTGTTAGGGCATGGTGCCTAGTATCTTCTATTAGTGCTTTATGACTTTGTTGCGACTTGTTATGCTTAATGCTTGTCACTAGGTCCCGAGTGCCATGATTTCAGACCTGAACATGTTATTGATTCATTATGATAGTATTGTTTATGGTCTTATCTGCAAGTTGTATACACACGTTGTCCGGAACCAATGGCCCCGAAGTGACAGAAATCGAGATAACCGGAGGGAATGGCTTTGATGTGAGGATCACATGTGTTCACGGAGTGTTAATGCTTTGCTCCGGTGCTCTATTAAAAGGAGCACCTTAATTGCCAGTAGTTCCATTGAGGCCCCGCTGCAAACGGGCTGGCAGGACAAAAGATGTTGTGCAAGTTCTCATTGCGAGCACGTATGACTATATGGAACACATGCCTAGGATTATCAAGTACTTGGATGCTTTATCTTATTTATCTGCAATTGCCCTATGTTCTGATTGCTATGTGAATCGTCTTGTCCATGCAACGCCCGTCCATCCATCCCTATGCCTACCGCACTCAAATCCCGCTGTTTACTGCTATTGTTACTACTGTCTTTACTTTATTACTGCTATTACTTTACAATTCCTACTACAAAACTGTTGCTACTGATAAACTGCTGTGAGCAAGATTGTTTCCATGTGCAGCTGAATTGACAACTCAGTTGTTAAGGCTTATAAATATTCTTTGGCTCCCCTTGTGTCGAATCAACAAATTGGGTTTCACTTCTCTCGAAAATACTGCGATACACCCCCTATACTTGTGGGTCATCAAGACTATTTTCTAGCGCCGTTGCCGGGGAGCATAGCTTTATTGATCAAGCTCACTTGGATTCTCTATTGTTCGCTGCTATCCATCCATCATGGGTAAGTTTCGTGATGGCAAGTTTCCTATTTTACCATCCACTACAAGAAGAGGTACGGTTCTGAACACCTCTGTTGCTCTTGATTCACCATCTGTTATAAGTAAGCTCGTTACACCACCACATACACATGCTACACACACTGCTACTACTGCTGAATCTGAAACTTCTGATGCTTATGATGCTGCTTCTACTGTGCTTGATAAGATGGTTCATTAGGTCCTTTCCTAGATTCTACGATTGCTAGAACCATAGCTGGAAATACTGAAACTCCTAATGAAGACACTACTACACCTGTTAGTTCACCTGAGTCTAGTGAAAGTTATGATATTGAAGATGGTTATGTTGAGATGACCGATGAATTTATTAAAGAATGTAAAAACATCCATGATAGGAGTGCTACTAAGAGTCTCCTTGAGAGGCGTACTATTAGACCCAAATTGTCTCCTATTGCTAAGTTTGCTGCTTCTCCCATAAACATTATAGATAAAGATTATGATTTCTCTCTCGATCTATCTTACATAGCTATTGTTGAGAAAGAACCTTTTTGTGGGACTAAGAATGAAAGTGCGGTAGCACATATGAATGAACTTTCTACCATGAGTGGCTTGTTTTCTGATAATATTAAGATGTGTACTTACTTTGTTGCTAAGATTTTCCCCTTTTCATTAAAAGGAGAAGCTAAAACTTGGTTTAGTAATTTACCTCCTGGATCTATTGATAGCCCTTATTGCTTGATTAGTACTTTCCTGTAGAAATATTTTCCTCCTAGTGCTAGACATGCTATTTTGCAGGAACTTTTTGATTTTAAACAGGGAGAAAAAGAGATATTGCCTGAATCTTGGGCAAGGTTTTGTGCTTTGATTCATGCACAAGCTGGAAGTCCATTACCTAAGAATGAGCTTCTTGATATATTTTATAATGGACTAACCGAAGAATCTAAGACATACCTAGATAGTTGTGCTGACTGTGTTTTCAGGAATAGGACTCCTAAGGAAGCTAAGGAATTAATGGCTAAAATAAGTAAGAATTATGAAGATTGGACTCCTCCTGAACAAGCTATACCTGAAGTAATTGTACTTGAACCTACTATACCATGCCTATTCCAACATCAAAGAAGAGGGGAGTTATTGAATTAAATGATGAAGTGATGAAGGAAGCTAAGAAATGTCTTAAGGAGAAGGGTATTAAAGCTGTAGATGTCAATAATTTACCTCCTATAGAAGAATTCCCTACTCATCCACTATCGAGGTACACTCTCTCCAACACTTTGATGAAGGTGATATCCCTTACTCTAAACCTCCTGATCAATGCTTAGAAGAATTCGATATCTTTATTGTTAAGCAAGATAATTTTAATAAAAGGGTGCAAAATCATCTAATGGAAAACACTAGAGCTATTGTTGAGTTGAAGGATATTGTGGAAAAAACTGCTAATGATGTTAAAATGATTGTTAAACACTTTCAAATGGTTCAAACTCAAATAGATCAACTCGTTAAAGTGCAAAAAAAACTTGCTAGTTAATGCTGCTAAAGAAAAACATGCTTATGAAATTAGAACTAGAAGTGGAGCTGCTACTCAGGATCCTCTATATCCTGAGGGGCACCCCAAAAGAATTGAGCAGGATTCTCAACAAGCTGAAAATAGTGGCTCTACTCGTAAGAAAAGGAAGAAGAAACATAAAACTATTGTAGAACCCTCTGAACCTGCTATAGATCCTAATAGTATATCCATCTCTGATGCTGAAACTGAAAGTGGTAATGAAGAAAATGAAGTTCCTAATGAAGAAAAAGTTGAAGAAGAACCTGAAAACCACACTAAGAATACTAAATACACTAAAGAAGATTTTGTTGCTAAGAAACATGGTAGTGAAAGAGAACCTTGGGTCCAAAAACCTATGCCTTTCCCTGATAAGAAACACAAGTCAAAGGAAGATGAACACTATAATAAGTTTTGTGAGTGGATGAAACCTTTATTCCTGCAAATTCCTTTGACTGATGCTATTAAATTGCCTCCTTACTCAAAGTATATGAAGGATATTGTCTCGAATAAAAGGAAGATCCCTAATGAAGAAATCTCTACTTTGCTTGCTAATTATTCCTTTAATGGTAAGGTTCCAAAGAAACTTGGAGACCCAGGGTTTCCAACTATCCCTTGCTCTATTAAGAACAGTTATGTTAGAACTGCTTTGTGTGATTTGGGAGATGGAGTTAGTGTTATGCCTTTCTCTCTTTATAAAAGGCTTCAACTAGAAAAACTAATACCAACTGATATATCTTTGCAAATGGCCAATAAATCTACCACTATTCCTGTTGGTATATGTGAGGATGTACCTATTCAAGTGGCTCATAATTGCTTGATATTAACTGATTTTGTTGTGCTTGAAATGCCTGAAGATGATAATATGTCCATTATTCTTGGGAGACCTTTTCTTAATACTACAGGAGCTGTTATTAATTGTAATCAAGGAAAGGTGACTTTCAATGTTAATGACAAGGAACATACTGTCTATTTCCCCAAAAAGATTGAAAGGACTTATGGTTTGAATTCAATTGAACATGTTGAGGGCATTCAAGTTGGAGAAATATATTGTCCCATACCAAGAGAAAATTTTGAAACTATTATGATTGGGACCATTGCTATCAAGGTTGAGGTAACATAATCATTAGTGGAGTACAAAGTTTTGTCTCATATGAAATTGTTTTGGTAACAAGACCTGATCAACCTTGTTAACAAAAGAATTTCATTGAACAAAACAATGTTTTCACCATGATTATCTCCGCTTACTTCTATTCGATCCATTTTAGTTTTTGCTTATGCCTAACTTAAAGGCGTTAAAGAAAAGTACTTATTGGGAGATAATCCAAAAGTTTTAGATGAGTCTTGGAAGTTATTACTTCAGTAATAACCACTCCTTATCCTTTTTATTTGCTTTTTGTGCCAAGAGTAACCTCTAATGAGAGAGAAGTAATGATTGGGAAAGTTGCTGTCCTGAAACAGATTTCTGCGCTTCACCGTAAAAATTCGTGTAAAATCTCTGAACGTCCTTTTGAGGCGTGAATTTTTGTGCTTCTGATCCAGGTTGTTATCTAACTTTCATTAGTTCAAAATGTTTTGATTTTAGCCACAGAAGGTCTTCGAAAAAATTCGTCTTTACCTTCTGGTCTGTTTTAACAGATTTCTGTCATTTTCTGCATTTGCTTCTTGTTGGTTCCTTTTTAAGTTCTTTTGGTGAACTGAGCTTTTTGAGGGAAGTGCTACAGTAGCTAGTGTTTTAATGGAAGTTTATTTGGTGTTAGAACTGAACCTTAATACTTATTTATCTTGAGTGCACTAATGTTGCTAATAAAGATTGTGTGAAGTTTTGTATGAAGGAAAAATTTCAGGTGTATGGAAGGAATGAGTAATGAGATGAAGGATGGACTAAAGCTCAAGGTTGGGGATGCCACACGTGTTAATCCAAGAAATATCCAAGAAGTACAAGCGTCAAAGCTTGGGGATGCCCAAGACATCCCCTTCTTCATCAATAAAAATCTCAGGTTTCTTCCAAACACTTCATTTTTATTGTTTCATGCACAGTTGTGTTGTTCTTGGAGCGTCTTCTTTTTCGTTTTCGTTTTGGTTTTCGTTTGCTTTGTTTTCTTAGTTTGCTTAATAAATTGGTTGGACCTCCTCTTTCATACATTGGTGTTCGAATAGTTTGGTTTGGTTTGGAAAAGAGTAGGAAAGTTCATGCTTAAGTGGTAAAAAGAGCTTGTTTTTGACTGTGGCCTATGCTTTGTCATGCCATGCTTGATATTGTTTTGGCTTTATGCTTAGTATTCTTTGCTGTAGCATGACTAGTTATAAACAATTGATATTGCTTAATGTGCCTTGGATGAATCATGCGTTGTTTTAGCATATTAAAGCATAGTATTGTGGTATTCTCCTTTAATGTTTTATTTGGGTTAACTTGGCACATGCTCACACCATGTTATGACTATCTCAAGTCACCCTAGCCTTTATGATCCTTTAGTTTTCAACTTGTAGTATCACCTTATGCTTTAATCAATGATGTTTTGTCGCTCTGCATGATTATGACCATTATTGATCTCTTAGTTTGTCGCTCCCAGTCTTTTGCTAGCCTCCACAACCAAGTATGAGTTCCACTCATGCATTCAACTCCTTAGACCAAGTTATTCCAAAGAGTCCACCATACATACCTACTAGCTTATGCTATTCCAAGTATATTCATGCTTTTGTTTACCTTCTGAATTAAACTTGTTATGAGAAAACTAGTGATTAAAGCTCTCACGAACTTGATGGCACACTTTAATTTTCTTGCCCTTAATAAACTTGAACCATTATATCGTCTATGTTGTATATGCTTGCACTTATTTGTTGGGGATTAGCAGAACCATGCTATCATGGGGAACGCTTTCAACATTGCACGGGTAGTTTGTACCTAGTGGATATCATGCTCTTTTGTCTATGGATGTCGTCGGTGTAAAATGAAAGGGGAGCTTGTAAGTCCATGGAGTTATGTATATGTGTTAGAGAAACGCCTGGGCCGCTGGTCTAATCCATGCTGACATGGTGGAAACCTGCAATGTAATCATAATTAGCTGTCTATGAAGCATTCTTATTATAAAAAAGAGTCCTATATTGAGAAAAAAGAGAAAAACAAAAAAAAAGATTTTGAAAAGAGAAAAGAGAGAAAAAAGCACCATATTCCCATGGTAAATAAGAAGATTGCTGAGATTCTCGTTGTCTGCTTGCCTTGTCATTTTGATATGGGGATTCTTCCGTATCATCGGGCAAGGGGTACCCCGTTGGCGTTTCTCTATGATACACATGTACTTACGATGACAAGAACTTACCGGTGACTAAACTTGAGTAGCATGAGGAGCGACCCTCATATTCATGGGACATGAGATTTCCAACTTTATACTTCGTCAAGCATGTACACCATAGTTTGTTCACTTTAACCTTAATCACTTCAAGATGCTTATGATAGGGGCAATGAGAGCTGAAAGCTATAAGTACCATAATTTTTGGAAGATCTTTATGAGACTTGAATCCCTACTTCCTTCTATGAAGGCCTTTCTTCCACCATTATATTAAGTCTCCACCTTCTACCTTTATACACCTACTTTGAGAGCATAGTGGCCATTCTTAGTTCTATGTGCATTGTCCCAAGACTAGTTGATTGATGATAACTTGATATTGCTTGTTTTAAACTATTTGTATCTAGTCACTCTTATGAACTTTGAAGGTGTCCTAAGCTAAATACAACTATGCTATGTTTTCTTTATGTGAAACAAACAAACGTCTTGCAAAGCATTGTTATTCATGAATCTTTTGTTTGTGCCTTTTCATGTTGCATCATAGTTTCTTTGTCTTATTGCTAGAACTTTGTCTTTCATGATTGAAGTACTATGATCCTAGCTTTGAATGTTTACAAATATTTTGGTCAAGTCTTTGACGGTGCATGTCACCTCAAAAATTATTCTTTCTTTTTATCACTTACCTACTCAAGGACGAGAAGGAGTTAAGCTTGGCGATGTTATACATTGCAAATGTATCTATAATTTTTGATGTTCCATGCTTGGTTTTATTCACTTTCTTATATTTTGTCCACACTTTGGAGTACTTTTCATATGATTTCTTGGACTAACCTATTAACAAGAGTCTTAGTGTCACCTGCCTGTTTTCTGCTGTTTTTGGTTCCAGGAAAATCGGAAAATGAATATTCTCGGAATTGGACGGGACAGAAGCCGAAGTGCCTATTTTTCCGGAAGACTCACGGAGCCAGAATATGAGACGGAGGAGGGCCAGGGCCTGGCCACACCCCTCTCCCCTAGGTGCGGGCTAGGCCTGGCCGCGCCAGGGCATGGTCTGGCCGCCCCAGGCACCCCCTCGGTCTCCCTCTTCGCCTATAAGTTGCCTTCTGACCTAAAAACTCAGGGAGGGTCGACGTTTTTCCAGAAGGAGTTCCGCTCCGCCGCTACCACCAGATTTCACGAAACAGCACCAGAAACTCCGTTCTGGCACCCTGCCGAGACGGGGAATTGGAGGAGATCATCGCCATCATCATCACCATCGCTTCTCCATTGACCATCCATGTTTCCCCCATCTATGAGTGAGTAATCCCCCGTTGTAGGCCATGGGGATGGTAGGGATTGGATGAGATCGTTCATGTAATGGCATCAGATTGTTAGGGCATGGTGCCTAATATCTTCTATTAGTGCTTTATGACTTTATTGCGACTTGTTATGCTTAATGCTTGTCACTAGGGCCCGAGTGCCATGATTTCAGACCTGAACATGTTATTGATTCATTATGATAGTATTGTTTATGGTCTTATCTGCAAGTTATATACACACGTTGTTGTCCGGAACCAATGGCCCCGAAGTGACAGAAATCGGGATAACCGGAGGGACTGGCTTTGATGTGAGGATCACATGTGTTCACGGAGTGTTAATGCTTTGCTCCGGTGCTCTATTAAAAGGAGCACCTTAATTTCCAGTAGTTCCCTTGAGGCCCCGCTGCAAACGGGCTGACAGGACAAAAGATGTTGTGCAAGTTCTCATTGCGAGCACGTATGACTATATATGGAACACATGCCTAGGATTGTCTAGTACTTGGATGCTTTATCTTATTTATCTGCAATTGCCCTATGTTCTGATTGCTATGTGAATTGTCTTGTCGATGCAACGTCCGTTCATCCATCCCTATGCCTACCGCACTCGAATCCCACTGTTTATTGCTATTGTTACTGCTGTCTTTACTTTATTACTGCTGTTACTTTACTATTCCTACTACAAAACTATTGCTACTGATAAACTGCTGTGAGCAGGATTGTTTCCAGGTGCAGCTGAATTGACAACTCAGTTGTTAAGGCTTATAAACATTCTTTGACTTCCCTTGTGTCAAATCAATAAATTAGGTTTCACTTCCCTCGAAAATACTGCGATACACCTCCTATACTTGTGGGTCATCACCCGTTCACGGAGAAAGTAAAAAATCAACTTCAATATGCTTAGTCCGTGCATAAAACAGTGGGTAATATGGTATCAGAATCAGGAGGTCTCAAGTTCAAACCCCGGATAACGCACTTTAATCTACTCTAAATAGTTGCGGCCTCCAATTACCCACGTCTAGTGTCTTCCCATTTGTTCAGCCTAGATGTGAGAGGAAGTGTTAAAATATATAGCCTAACCCTTTCTATCAGTTCGGACTTTTGAAATAGTTGGCTAGTGCATCAATTCAATAGCCACAGCAACAAGATGAATATTATGCTTAAAATAACATCGTTTACATACAAACCCAACAGCTCGAAGCACTTTTTATTCTGCGCTCTTGACATGCATACATTAGGTACACTAGCCACAAAGGAAATTCTAACCATGCAACATAGCGAGATCGACTTCCGCACAAGTAGCAACGTACCAGCGATCCACAAAATCTTGCCATGAACATCACAAGTATATCCCTCACGTACGAAAACAAAGCAAAAGTTAGAGGCCCCGTCGGCACCGAAAAGCAGCTCATAGAGACCATAAGCATCACGTCAATCACGTAGAAAGATTCCTGCAACCACGACAACCGTAAAATTGCCTCCTTGATACACAATGAGCCTAAAGGATAAAGACGCCACAGGTATATAATGCATAGGATTCAGTTGTGTCACATCAACAACGCATTACATGAGCACACAGCTGGCAACAACAAGGAAGCATGGATGAGAAGATGTAACACATGTACTCACCTCGCCTCACCGTAGTACATCATGCCATGACATACAATCATCGGCGACAACCGGGACACGGTGTGCCGCCGCGTCGATCCCAGCTAGTTATTTTTACAGGTCGATTGAGGATTTTGAATAGAGAACAAAATGGTTTTTAGACTAGATGGCTAAGGCACCACATTATATATCTTTTTTTTGCGAATCACCACATTATATATACTAGCTGAGTGCCCGTGCGTTGCTACGAAGATAAATTATCTATATATAAAAACGTTTATTACGTGTCTTGCATAATTATTTGAGACCCTAAAAAAATGGTATGATAGCATCAACTGCTGTCCTTCTACCTTTCCAATATGCCCTTTTTATTTTAGCAGAGGATATTCATGCGAGTGCAATTTTGGCAAGAAGAAACCATGTGAAGTTATTTAAAAGAAACATGCACACCCCGACCTAGGAAATCAACACAGCATGCACACCACCAGTCGCACGCACCTGACCCACACACGATGCAACACGCTGACGCACGCACTCGGTTACGCACCACGCACGCACGCACGCGTCGCAACTGACCATTTGGTGGATACCCAACAGAACACACGCACACAACTCCCGCACCACACCGACACGTTCACGCACGCATGTTGGAGACGCACCACAGTCCACACATGACACGCACACGCGACACACTTGCCCGACGAGAACCATCCCCAACTAACCTTCGACGCCCTCGCGAGATCCACTCCCTTGCCGCGCGCCGCGCGCCGCCAGCCCCCTCATCCACCTCGGGCTCCTACATCGCCGTCATCTCACATCGTCTTCCTCCTCATCTCCTGGCTGCGCTGCCTATCTCTGTCCAGCGCCGAGCCGCGCCGACCCGTCCCTGAGTTCAAGGCTGGCGTCGACCTTAATGTCCTCCTGCTCTCCTGCTGCCAAAACCAGCACCGTCATCCTGGAGCTTCCGGTCGCCAAGCTCTCCCCGTCGGCCCCCCGGCCCGGTCTCCATCCTAGGCCTCCGCGGTCCTGTCCCAGCAAGAAACTGTGGCCACACACGTGAGCCGCCTCCTTGCATCCTCGACCCCGCCTCTCCCTCTACGCTGTTAGCCCAAGCACCAACGCTGCATTAGCTTGTCCCTGCTGCTCATCCTCGACCCCGCCTCTCCCTCTACGCACGAACGACGCTGGAGTCTGGACACACCCTGTAGCTCGAGCACCACTTCAACGTCCGTCATCGTCCTCCAATACCCCAGGCCACCGCCGACCCTCGCGGTAGGCTCCGTCTGCACATCCCTCTGCCTCACCGCATCAACCCGTCCCGGCATCGAGTCTCGGCTCTGGTCGTTGCTCTCCTCGGTAGGGGGTGAGCGGGGAAGGGAGTAGCAGCGAGATGGGGAGTCGAGGCGGCAGCGCTCTGTTGCGGGAGGATCGCAAGCGCAGCGAGAGAGAGGAAGCGGCGGGGCACAGGAGACAGTAGGAGCAGGGGCGGCGGCGGCCTGGATCGCGGAGCTTGGGACGGGCGGGGAGCGCTGCGGCCTGCGGCCTGCGGGTCAACGGGTCGGGAACTCGGGATGGAGGCGCTGTTTTCATCTTATCACTTGGCGGTGGCAGATTAGGTAATTATCCCAAACCGTCAGGGGCAAAATCGACCAACAAAAAATCGGAACGAAACTGGGAGGACGAACCTACCGTTCTGTAAATTAGTAGATAGATATATATATATCAAATAAAAAACATATTCAAAATGATAAACTGTACACGT
Source organism: Avena sativa (assembly GCA_916181665.1). Classification (NCBI taxonomy): domain Eukaryota; kingdom Viridiplantae; phylum Streptophyta; class Magnoliopsida; order Poales; family Poaceae; genus Avena; species Avena sativa. The sequence goes on from OV702289.1 coordinate 696,956,646, forward strand.
AAAAAAGGTATTTGTTTAAGGAATTTCCCATTCAAATTCATCAGCTAGCTAGCTAGCTAAATAGATCATAGCCTACCTTGGTTCTAGCCTGAAATTACTATGTTACAAATCAGGGTTAACACGACAGTAATATGTTTGAACAAAAAAATATCTTCAAATGTTTGCTATTATATGAAATGATGTTTTCATTGATTTGTTAGGTGATCATTCGGGAATACTTAGCCTTAGAGGGTGGCACCCTTTCTCGTGTAAAAGAGATCAATATTTGAATAAGCGACGTTTTAATAGGAGTTTTAATAGGAAGGATAAGAACCATGAAAACGAATGAACAAGGCTATCATGAGGATCTATCATGCTCGTCGTGAATAGGAAAAACATAACCTCGATGATTAAGACAAAAAGAACAAGTGTAATTAAAAGATTAACTATAGTGTACGTGTTTTTAAATTTATGTTTTTTCTGGTGTGTCGCACTAGGCATTTTTACTAGCACAAGTTAAAGCTAACTCCGGCAGCGAGACGTCTGCTTTCATCAATCTTGAAGCTCCGTGACTTTGTTCTCGGAAAGAACGGCTGCCGTGCCCACCTGCACCGCCGGGCGAGTCAAGTCACCATTGTCAGGCCAAGCGTCACTTCCACGGGCCGCAAAGGAAGACTTATTTGATTCCATTCATACCTAGACTCACGCGCAAGCGCAAGTAGAGGAGAAGACTCTAAAGAGTCAAAGCCGAAGCAGAACGTTCTCTAAATTGATTTAGTCGTGCGACTCAACTCTCTTGCTAGCTAGCTAGCTAGCTAGCTCCCGTGCGCACCATTTTCAGCAATATCGAAGCTCCCTGTCTCCATTATGGCCGAGATGGTTGCTTCCGCGGTGGTCGGCGAGACGCTGAGCAGGATCTCCACCTTCCTCATCGACCAGCCTGAACAGAAGGACGAGGAGGAGAGGCTGGAGATTGCACAGATCAAGATGGAGGCCGCGCTGCGCATGTCCAGCAAATGGCAGATCACCGAGGTGCCGATGCTACGCTGGCGGCGCAAGCTGAAGCGCGCTGCCCAGGAGTGCGACAGCACGCTGCGCCACTGCAAGCGGCGCGCCCTGGAAGACGAGGAGACCAGGCGATCCTCGTTTCGCCGACGGATCGCGCGTGCGGCCAAGTCATTCGTGTCGTCTTTCAAGAGCCGTAGTAAGGCCGACGTCGACGGCTCAAGCAGCAGCAGTTCCATGGATATCAGAAGATTGGAGAGGTTTGCGGAGGGCGCAAGTGAATTCCTCAGGTTCGTCGAGTTCGGCGGAACCCCGGGGCGGCAGTACATGTTCTTCCAACCTCTCGTCGGCGACCTCCTCGCCGGGAAGACTCTGCGCTACCGGGCACTGCAAGGAGGCCGGCTTTACCATCTGGGCATGCGACCCACGAGGTTCGCGGAGCGCGGAGTGGAGGCCATGGTCTGTTTCGCCTTTCATGATTTCAAGGACCCTGCAAAGAGTATCAATTTCAGGTTCGTGCTGCGTCTTTCCGAGAGCAGCGACGTCTTTGGGATCATAATCGACTGCTTGCGATCAGCGACACCTCACTTCACGACGGCTGCTGAAGACGTGAGGAGAGAGCTCATCCAGCTTCCCACGCAGGATTTTTCCTGGGAGTCGCATTTTCCTTACGCCGAGAAGGAGTACTGGGTCGATGTTCACAGCACTTTGACCCACTGGCTTCGTCCAGACCCACTCTGCTGCAACAACGAGCATGAGCATGACCTGGCCGCCTTCAGCAACAGCGACACAAAGGAGGCGTCGTCATCGTCAGTGTCAAGGCTTAGGCCGGCTAGTACGTACCCTGAAGAGGTTATTGTGATGTATTTCCAGTGCTACCTCGAGCAGAGAAGCCGCCAGAAAGCTAGTACTGCAAACGGAAGAACAAGCACCCCGAATTCAGGTTCGTCTCCTCTGAAGCTGAAGCTGGGAGCTCTGTTTATTCCCCATGACACACCGATCGGCATAGAGCCTGTAGCTGATAGCTACGCATTGGAGGTGATCGATGGGAAGGAACAAGAAACGGTACACACAAATCTAAGTCTACAAGATGTGGATGACAAGTTGCTTTCCAAGGCCATGGATCACCTCTGTCAGAATTCTAAATCCAGGGCGTATCAAACGTGTCTGAGGTCAAGACATGGCACTGCGTATCTCTGTGTGGACAAGACAAGAGCACGGGTAAGCACCTCAGGTAGAAGTAAAACCGCTGGATCACAGTCACAGGTTGGGAACAACAGGCCGGTGGATAAAAAACCAGAGGAAAACGGCATGGAGGGATGGCTGGAGGTATCCAGAGACCTGCTTAAGTTATGGGCAGTCCGTGCATCTCACAAGCTACAGGGCTCAGTCAGGTCTTGGATTGTTAACTCCCCTAGGCGTAACTAATCTCTCGCTCCATACGTTACCAGATGTGACATGCACGTTTTTACACGTCTAGTGCTTTATGTTTATGTTAACTTTGTTACTCCCTCCGACCCAAATTAATTGACTCGGATTTGTCTAGATTCGAATGTATCTAGACATGTTTTAATGCTAGATACATCCAAATTTAGGCAAATCCAAGTCAAAATTTGAGTCCGAGTGAGTACCTTATTTGAGATGGTGGCGTGCCGTGCCGTTAGAACATTTCATTTCAAATACACGTAACTCTTGTAGCCCAAAATTGTCATATGTATTCCCTGTTTTTTAAAAAAAGTATATATTAATATCGCGAATATAACAATTACGCTCAGCCTCCGCAATAACGCATGCCCTAGCGGCCATACGGATACACACAACCCAGAAAAGAGAAAAAAGAATTATAAAAAAAGAAAAGTCCTGCTACATAGAACTATTCCCCAAAGCAACGACACTAACACTACCAGAACAACACCAGTAGTCCAACCACTCCAATAGGAACGCCTTCAAGAAGAAAATAGTGCACAAGCGCCGTCATTGCCCGATCAAAGATCATAGGTTTTCACCTTGGAGAAAGTCTTCGCTCGCAAAACAATACCTTCAACAAGGTCATTGTCAGACACAACCAATTAAGGTTAGACCTTGAATTTTCACCCTGCAAGGTAAGACTAGAAACTCCTCCTGTGTTGTCGTCCCCACAAACAGTCGTTGCCGCAAGTCACAGATCACACAGCCAGTTCCTCGTCGCCTCAAAGACTCAAATCACCATTGCTGCCCACATGTTCTTGCTTTCCTGACATTCTCCACATCTGACTTCACCATGGATCGTCGAAGATATGAAACATGATGGTAACAAACAGCGGAGCTTCGCAACGCTTCCGCTGAAACCAAACGGCCAGAAAAACATGGGTACACACGATCGAATACCTTCTGATCCAGCAATCTCCATGAATAATGCGCCCATGGAAGTTCGCCGGCGGAGCCTTGCGAAACCCGCCACTCCAGGCTAGATCAACGAGAGCAAGCAATAAGTAGATCTTTGTCTTCACGCTGAAGGAACCCTAGGACCGCCGCCATTATTGGACAGAGCAGCAGGCCCCCACACCGTCGTCCACCACCTGCCCCTTCCGGCGGAAGAGGAGACAAGTCTGCAATAACCACGAGCCCCCGCCGGTCTGCCCCGAGCAAGAAGCATCGTGCCGCATCCCCACACACCTCAGGCAATCAAAAGGCCGTGCCGATGGCGGATCTAGGCGGAAGCCTAGACCTAGGACCATAGCCGCCACACCTTGCGCCGAAACCCGAGGGGAAAGCCGCCGCCGCAACAAGATCCGGGCATCGGCCCAGCCATCGCAAGCAGCCGATCTCCACGATCGGATCTCGCTTCCGGGGGCAGCTACCGCCGCCACACAACCAGGGGCCCCGTCCCGGCCGCCGCGCGCAGCCGAAGAACCAGTGCCGACCCCAGCCGCCATCGAAGAAACAGCCACCGCGATCTACTCTCCCCGGCCCCTTCGGCGCCAGGCCTGCCGCCACCGCGGTCGACGCTGGCGGCAGCGGCGGAGGGGTAGTAGACCAAGGAGGGGGAGGGGTTGGCGACGGGTGAGGAGCTCCCCGGCGGAGCCCTGGGTTGCACCACGGGAGGGGAGGGGAGGCGGATGGATGTATTCCGTGTTAGTCTCTATCACAGTTATTTGCCACGAAAGCATTGTTCAATTTAGTTTGTATCTTTGTGAGGACTTCCGACAAAATTAGGGAGCATCTAACACTCGGTTGACTAGGAATTTTTTTTTATGTCAGTGGATGACATTGAAGGATCGTGGCTATAGGCACACTCCTTTTTATCTATGACCCATGGGCTCTTTTGTTGTGCCCGGTAGTTTCTGTCCTTTGCAAATGTTTGAACCCGTAGGCTAATATTTACGGGCCTGCTGTCATTTTTTTTTTTGCATAGAAAGCTCATGCCAATCAAACCATGGTACACAGTGCAGTTTCTTTATTAAAACTAGAATTCTATATGAGTCAAGCGTAGGCTCCTCCTTTTTCCTTCTTCGTGGACTTATTTATCTTGCCTAAGGATGTGGATCAAAGAAAAGACCACTTACGCAGTGACGGGACGAGGCGATGCTCCCGGTTTTTAATTGAATTTTAAACACAAGTTAAAATGTTAAAAAAATTAAACAATTTTTTTGGCGCGTACATCTTCACATTCTATGTGCTCAAAAAGTCATTTCACGAAAAACCGACATGTTTTGTGTCGTGTGTAAAAAGACAAAATTTGGTCCTTAAAAATGCGGTTAACGAGAAATTTCCTTTTCCTTTTCATACAGGACACAAAACATATCGGTTTTCCATGGAACGATATTGTGAGCACATAGAATGTCAAGGTGTACGCGTAAAAAAAGTCCAATTTTTTTACACTTTTTTTAAAAAAAATCGATGCACCCGAGATCAAAAGTGGTTTTCCAGTGACTAAAGAAGCCTCAAGGCCAATCAATGGAAGCCTGTGAGTTTATGTAGCTAGATTTCAGTTGCAACCCACTTCTAATTATCATTTAGAGCAAGTAAGACAAATTCAACGTCTAAAAACAATTATTAGCTACAACCCAATTTTGACCTAAAAACTGCAATATCACTTGTAACTAAAAGAAACTCAACTGTAACCCTATTTGCAACTAGAAAGTTTCAATAGCAACCCTACGTGCAATTGAAAGTTGAAATTGGAAAAACTTAGTTGCAACCCCAGTTGTAACTTAGGAACTACATTTATAACCGAAAAGATGTTGGTTCCAGCACCACTTGTAAATAAAAAAAGCTCGGTTGAAACCCTGCTTGTAGCTGAAAAAAGTTTAGTTATCACTACTGGAAAAAGGCTTAGCGCCACAACAGCCTTACTGCGGAAAATCGAAAGTCCGCCGGTGGTAATGTGTATCCCCGGCAAGGAAGAAAAATGCAATCACCCGTAGGCTACGAACTGATCCCCACATGTCTTACCGCTAACTAGCAGAAGAAAAAGTCCGTCCTTGCAATGTGTTTCGTGGGCGGACCCGGGGGCCAAAAAAGGCGTGGCATTCGACCTTTTGTGTCCATAAGGATGTAGAGCCTACCGTGACGAGAACGTAGAGAAAGCCTGTCGCTGGGTCCTCCCAAAAACTAGTGGTCTATGCGTATGTCACTGGTTACAGGTTAACGTTGATGATCTGATACATAGACTCGTCGTTTGGTTCTCAAGGTTACTAACGATAGTCGAATTATCGACTTTGTTGGCTGGGCTGAACGTATCAATAAAGATCCAGAAAAGTGTCCATCGTCGAATGTTGTTAGTAGGTACCCATCTTCGAAAACCAGCCAGCCGGCATGTGGGAGTGCTTCTTTTGATTCCCTCCTATCCTCACTCGCGCGACATTACCTCCACCATGATTTCGTGACGATTCTGGCTAGAGACCGCTACGATGCCGCGTCGATGCAACTATGAAGAGGCTAACTCGAGTCGCGCCGGAGGCGGTTACCGCAAGAACCTCACCTTTGACCAGGCACGCGAGCTCACCAACCTCGGGATGATCACGCCACCACATTACCTGCCGCTGAGGCACTAGGTGCTGAGCCTTGGCGGCGTTCCCATATCGCTGGCCATCGCCGGCCGCGCACGTGATAGGGAGGTGTATGGACACCGGGTGTTGCTATCAAAGGAGGTGCGGCAGAACCCCTAGTACGAGCTAAGAAGCCGGTTATGGGACGATTTATTCGTCGAGGAGCACGCCACCGTGCGCAATTGCTTCGCTGACCCTAGTATGCCACCCAGGAAGAACGCTGACAAGCGGCGTCAGTGATGGCACGGCCGAACAGTGGAAGTTATTCATTGTCGCACCCTTGAAACCCCCGTAAGGGGTGCATCTCTGCGCTCGCTGGCCTAGCGGCGCCCCATTCGGAACGAGTGGATGTTCCATCCCGCTACTGCTCCATTCGACCACGTGAATAGGGTGACCCAGAAGACACACTGGGGTCCTTCATAGCCATCTGCGCTTCGTCACGATGCAGGTCATGGACGAGAAGTCCAACGGCGGCGTCCATGTGAGTGAAATCTCCGACGACGAGCTGGACATCAAGTTTTCGAGGCTGTAGCGCCATCCCAACGAATCGAAGGACACGACGAGCCTTGAGGTGGTCCTGTGGCGATCTCCGGTCCATGCCGGCATCATAGTCGTGTCCTCCTCCGACGAGGATTAGGGTTAACTATGATAGCTCTATGTTTACTTTAGTTTGAATTTTGTTCAAATTCCATTGTGATATTTGCTAAATTTTGAATGAAAATCAAGTCGTTTGAGTTTAGCTTTATTCATATTAATATGGGTATGCCCCATAGGCACCTAGGATTAGCCTATACGGTCTGTCCTAGGAGGAACCCGCTGGACGATTGAAGCCCAACAAGGATTTGGGTGGCCCAAGCCCAGAGGAAAGTGACTCCTTTAAGGACATGGCAAGGAATAGATAGAAACCTAAAGGGAAAACCCTAATATGTAACTGACTCGTCCTTCTATCCCGAGACCTGACCTCCTTATATAAAGGACAGAAGGGAGCAACGAGAAGGATATTCGCAACCCTAGTTTACTCGTCGCCATATTGCATCTACGCACCCCTTGTAACTTTCGACTCCTCGATAATCTAAGAGCATACAAGGAGTAGGGTCCCTTCCGAGGGCCTGAACCTGGGTAAACCGTGTGTCCCTGATGTGCTAAAGCCGATCGATGCCTCTAGTTCTTCCCACTTCCTATAACCCAAGTCCATCAACGATGGGCATTGACGAGTTAACGCCTCGTCAATTAGTGCCATCTATGGGAACCGGGAGTGCTGATGTTGTGGCTTCCTTGGCCCCATCAACTGTGATCTACAACTCTGCTGCACCAGAGAATTGCCTCCTCTTCGACACTTTTGACTTCACTGTCCACTCGCCGACGACTCGCCCGGACTTCGAATCAATGGGCGATGGAATCGGCATGACGATCGGGAGCCTATGCTTCCAAGTCCGCCAGATCGGCATGCTCCACTTCCCCAATCACTCACTGGCGCCTTCAATTGCCCCTGCCTCGTGGTTCCCACCACTGATTGACACCCTGAGCAAGCTCAACGCCTCGGCATCAGCCTACGACACGGATAGCAACAACAGTTGCGACTCCGATCTGTGCGATCTGGCGTCAGAAGATGACGTCTATGGATCCGGATGTGAGAGTTGTGGGAGTAGTTGCTGCCACAAATGAAATAGATCGTATGGGCACCTAGAGGGGGGGTGAATAGGTGCTACTTCAAATTTTAATGCTTTTTCAATTTTAGGCTTAGCACAAAGGGTAAATTCTCTAGATAAACTATTAGGTGGAATTTCCCTATATGCAAACCTATCTACCAGTGAGTAAAGAGCGAGTGGAAGAGGAACGGGTAAACCGTAGTGAAGCACGCGGAGACACGGGATTTGTTTGGCCGCAGTTCCTTCCTTGTTAAGGGAAGTACATCTGCGTTGGAGGTGTGGGCGGTACTAATACCACACGCCACAATAGGCCTCACCTTGTTCTCCGATGGATCCCGCCACCAAAGGTCTGATCCACCTTTCCACTATAGGGACCCTTCGAGGCAGGTACCGGTGCCTTTACACAACTAGCGGGGCACAACTCCACAATCAACTTAGAGGCTCCCGTAATGACAACAAGCTGCCACAAGAACAAGTTATCCATAACAAAAAACAAGATCTAGATATTGACAAGAATACTAGATCAGAGATTTCTCCAAATGAATGGAGAGGAGTTGATGTGCTTGATTCGTGATGACGATGACGATTCTCTCCTCCTTCAATTTCCCCCAAAGATCAAAGCCTTCAGATGGTTGAAGTGGGAGATCTAGAATGGGAGCTCTTTCAAAGGGTCTGATCAATTTCGAGTGAATCAAGAGTTCTGAACGTTGGGGAAGGGGGGATATTTATACCCCCTTCCAAAACCAAGCCGTTGGAGTCTTTGGGGGCCGGATTATCCGGCCCAAGTGAGGGTCGGATTATCCGGCCTGGGGAAAACTCCGCCCTAGACTCAGATTATCCGGCAGATAATCTGCCCCCTCTCTGAGTGTCGCGCCGAGCGTGCCCTTGATCGCCTTCTGGGGGCCGGATTATCTGGCCCCATGTGAAGGCCGGATTATCCGGCCTGGGGAGGAAAAACCGCCCCAGTTCGGATTTTCCGGGAGAAAATCCGACCGGACTCCGAGCGACGCGCCTTGGCAGGCTTTGGTCAAATTTCGGAGGCCGGATTATCCGGCCTGGGGAAGAAAAACCGCCCCAGTTCGGATTTTCCGAGAGATAATCCGACTGGACTCCGAGCGACGCGCCTTGGCAGCCTTTGATCGATGAGGTAGGCCAGATTATCCGGCCCTTGGTGGGGCGGATAATCCGCCCCCCCCCCCCAAAAAAAAACTCATGCACACTTAGTGCACATGAGAAAACTCCACAGTATTGTTATCTAACACACAAAACACATGAAAACATGAAATGTTCTTTCACCAACCTCTACATGTGTGTCGTCATCAACTGCGGTGACGGAAGCACCCAAGGAAACACCGGCAACAGAGGGCTAACCAACGGCCCCACAAACGGAGCTCCCGCAAAAGGAACTCCCACCAACGGTCCCACCAACAGCGGAAAACCTGTCCCTCCCAACCCCGACAATCAAGGCAAAAACGCCAACATCGGGTCGGCACGCCAAGAGATCCACCTCAACAATGCCGAATGGGCGCGATGCAAGAAGCCCTATAGGGCAACCCCCTACCAGCAGACGCATCACAGGACATGTTGATGGGATACCATTGGCTACTCATCCAGGAGTTTAAATGCCAGCAGGCGGTGAATGCACAACTCGAAGGCCGCAGGAAGGCCGCAGACTAGTCGAGTGCCCGACAGGCAGCACTCTCCTCTACCGGTGGATCCTCCTCGAAAGGCAATGATCCCGTAGCTACCAAAAGGCGCTCTCGACTAGACCACCTCAATGACAAAGATCAAGAAGAGACAACTAGAGCCCTCGACTTCTTGTTCATGTCTGTGGACTCTCGGGGTCACATGATCATGAAGACACTACAAGTTGTGGTGATAGCAACTACTACGTACCTTCTCACCAAGCAACCATCGGGCGGAGATCCACGATCTATCGTGCACCGGTCTGCCATTGTCGGACTCGGGCTGGTCGAAGTTGCACTCGCTAAGGATCCAACACTAGAGCCGAAGAAATCCAAGTCTCCACCGATGAGATATTCCTCATCGTCTTCTAGCGAGGGGGAACACGACCTATCACAACGATGCCGCAGCCCGCGACAACACAACCGTACATATGACGCGCGTGATGAAATCACACAACGCAAGGTCGACAAAAGGCGCGCCAAGCACGCCTACTCAACCAAGTCGGAGGATAAAGGAACATAGCTCTGTCGCGCCAGCTGCTTCAGCAGAGCCATACGACAGACTCAAATGCCAAAAGGCTTCAAGCTTCCTTCGGAAAACCCAAAGTTCGACAGTCTCTAGGATCCGAAAATCTGGTTGGAGTACCACATCTCCTCCATCAAACTGCACGGTGGAAACAAGAACACAGCCATGCAGCGCCTCCAACTACAGCTGCAGGGCGCTGCCTGAGCATGGATCAACAATCTACCTCGTGGATCGATTCGCAGCTGGTGTACAACTTCATCCGCAATGTCAAAGGGTACCTACAAACGGCCTGTGTCAATCGAGGTGCTCAGGTCCTGCTTCCAAAAGCCAAGTGAAGCCCTTCTCTCGTACATCCAAAGGTGGTCCATTATAAAGAACTCTACGAAGGACATCTCCGAAGATCATGCAATCAACGCGTTCAACGACGATGTACGCCGCAAGGAGCTCAAAGAAGAACTGGGTCACGCGAAGCCCAAAACCATCGACCACTTGATGGACATTGCGAACCGGTGGGTGAACGGAGAATACTCGCTCAACCGCGCCTGCTCTGATAACAAGGACGACCTCGTCCGCAGACGCGACCGCCGTGGGAAACATTTGATGCGCGGTTACGAGGACCACGAGGAAGTCGACGGAGAATACGCGCTCAACCGCGCCCGCTCTGATAACGAGGACGACCTCGGCCGCAGACGCGACCGCCGTGGGAAGCATTTTATGCGCAGTTATGAGGACCACGAGGAAGTCGACATGGTCGCAGCCGGCTACGCCGATAACCATGACGAGGATAACCTCAACAGCGGGTACCGTAGCAGCAGCTACCGAGACGGCAGAAAAACCGCGCAAGTGTGGCAGCACCGCACCTGCGACGACCCGTCAGACACACCCAGTATCTTAGAGAAGCTATGTGGAGCCTGCAACGTCCACTTCTACATCGACAAACATGATGGCAAGAAAAAATCCAGTCACCTTCTTAAGGACTGTCACGAGTTCCAGAATCTCCATGAGGGATACACACAACTGTATCGCGATGCGATGCACCAGGGATACGGAGCTGCGAAAAAAAACAGAGATACTGGCCCCAAACCGATAACCCATACATAGAGTACATAAGAGTACGTGATTGTAAGGAAATATCTGCCGGTTCCACTCAGAAAAAAGTAAGGAATATCCATCCAACCTGTCTAGCTTTCTTATGTTCCAGTATATCATCGAAGCATCATGAGGATCAGGTGCCATGCCATTCTTGAGCTAGCAAACAGACATAGAGACGATCGGTTGAAATTTAGAGGCACTTTGAAAAATGCTCCGAAAGGTTTGAACTTAGTAGGCATTTTTCAAAACTACCTCCAAAGTGCAAAGTTTCCAAGGCACTTTAAAAATGTGCCTCTAAAACCTTCTTTTTTAAGGCACTTTCCCAAAGTGCCCAAAATTGTACTCCCTCCGTTTCAAAATATAAGATGTTTTAGCTTTATGAATGGAGTGTACCTAGACCATTTTTAGTGTGTAGGTTCACTCTAGGGCACTTTTCAAAGTACCACAATCTACATGAACCTACCTATTAACAAAGTCTAGATACACTCCATTCACAAAGCTAAAACATCTTATATTTTAAAACGGAGGGAGTATGTGAAATGAGAACAGTTTATTCAAAGTGCTCCTTATTGAACCTTTTAGGGCACTTTTTAAAGTACCCCAATCAAAGTGCCCTAAAAAGCCTTACCGTGGCATAGTGTGCCTCTCGCTCGGTAGGCCTGCTTGCTCACCACTCACCGCCTAGATGGTTAGTCGATGGACAAGACCATACCGGCCAACGGGCCATGCCGAACGCGGGCTTCAGCACGCCATGGGTCAGCCTGGCACGTGGCTTAACGGTCCGTGCCTGGACCGTGACCCGGCTGGGGTCGTGCCTGGGCTGCCACCCCGAGCCCATGTGCCGGCACGACACGGTCTGTTAAGCGGTGGGCCGATACCGGCACGACACGCGGCCCGATAAGTCGCCAGGGGAACGGGGCAGGGTGTGGCACGCAGCGATTCTAATTTGAATGGGCAGCACGTTTAGCGAGAAATGGGCGGGCGGCAGCACGCGGCAGGAGGTCAGACCAGGGAGGAGGAGTTGGGTGAGGTGGCACCTACTTTTTGAGACTGTTTGTCCTTTTTACTGTTTTAGGGGTAGTTTTGTTCCAATTAGGTATATTTTTGAATTTTTGGCCGTTGGAGTGGGTATGTTTGTCTGAATTATGTCAAATTTTCGTTATAAATAGACCATCTCAGCCCTCTCATTTCCTACACTCAAACATGGCTGATCCAAGCCCCAACCAACAGTTTTTATTCGGCATGACTGAATTCGGCCTTGATCCTGCCCAGTATAATCATAATCCCTACGCCCCTTCTATGAGCCCTCTCGTCAATCCAAACACCGCCTATACACAAAGTCCGCATTTTGCACACTCTCACCAAGTTCCTCCATTTTCACATTCCTCTCAACAATCTTCCACCAGCCAAAGCACTTCCTGCACCACTGTCGGTACCAAGAGGCGTAAAAAAATCTCAGTGGTGTGGGATTTCTTCGACAAAGAAGAATATGAGGAGGATGGTGTCAGGAAGCTGCGAGCTAGATGCAAGTGGCCCGACTGCGGTAAGCCAATGTCCATGGGGGGCAAAGGTGGAACCGGCCACATGTCGAGGCACATTGCCTCACACAAGAACAAGGATGAACAAGCTGCGATGATCCAGATGTGGATAGGATTCGCCACTAACGGTACGGTACGTAATTTCATCTATGACCAAGACAAACAGAGAAATGGTCTTTGTAAGTTAATTGCTTCAAATGATTTACCTCTAGGTTTTGGTGAACCTCTCGCTTTCATCGAATATATTCGAAAATTCCATACTCCTACTTTCCCTCCTTTTTCTAGACAAACCACATCTAGGGACATGAAAAAATTATGCAAAGAGGGATTTAAGCAAATAAAAGATGATTTTACTACATGCACTTTTCCAGTGTCTTTAACATCTAATATTTGGAGTGGTAGGGCTAAACAAGACTATATTAGTATGGTTGCTCATCATGTTAACCAAGACTGGGAAATATTAAAACGAATCATAGGATTCGAATTAATTGATGTTAAACATACTGGAGATAATAATGCTGAAGTTATAATCAAAGTTATGGATAACTTTGGTCTCACAGACAAGATCATTGCAGTAACTTTGGATAATGCTTCATCAAGTACTAATGCAATGAATACCATTGGTCCTATATTTGGCACATATGCTCAATCTTTTTTACTGCATCAACATTGTGCTTGCCATATAATTAATTTTATTGCTAAAACTGTTTTGAAGAACTTGCACCCACACGTTGAGAAATTGTGCATAGCAATTTCCTTTATGAATTCTGCCAATGGTCGAATTGAGGACTATAGGAGGTTTTGCAAGGCTTGGGATGTAAACCTTTTCATAGGAGGACTATAGGAGGAAAATTCCTTTATGAATACCCTTGATCATTTATCCAGCTTTATTAATCAAACCAACAAAACTGATGATGTTCACCACTTCTCACTGAATCAACTTGGCGTATTATTTCAGTTCTTAACCAGTTTTGGAGTTATTTTACGAATCAATTGTATTTTTGGCTAGTGTTTATTATCCGCTCCTTTAATGGTGCATCATATTTTAGATATTGCTCAACACCTCTAAAAATGGGAAAATGATTCTATTTTACGTGAAGCTATTTCTAAAATGAAACTTAAATATTTTAAATATTGGAGTGAAATTCCAGTTCTGTATGCATTTGCATTTATTTGGATCCTAGGGCCAAATTAGACGGGCTTGGTGGTGCTTTAGAAGTCTTAGGTGCAGCCATGAATCTAGATTATTCTAATTATTTCACTAATGTTCGTGACAAGCTTTCGGAAGTTTTCGATAAGTACGAACTAAAGTACAACACGACTCGGGTCCAACGGCCTCCACAAGCACCAACTACAAGCAAGAGGAAAGGAGCGTGGAACAAGATATTTGGTTCTTCCTCCTCTTCGGCACCGTCATCATCGACGGTGCTAGGTGGCGGGGAGTTAGCGAAGTACCTCAACTGCGATAAGATCCCACATGAGGAGGATGAAGACTTCAACATATTGTAGTGGTGGAATGCACACAAGATCTCATACCCTGTACTTTCCATATTAGCTAAGGATGTACTATCGGTACCTGTCTCAATAGTATCGTCAAAGTCTGCTTTTAGTCTTGCTGGAATGATACTTGATGAGAGAAGAACCAGTCTAACCCCGGATATGGTGAGAACACTAATGGTCGTGAAAGATGGGGAACTAGCCAAACAAAGAGCCCAACACACTACAATGGATGAAGATCTTGTTGCCGTGTTCGAAAATGTTGACATTGATGAAGGGGAAGAAGAATAGGATGTTTAGTTGTATTTTTCTTACTGTCTTCGTAATTTTCTTACTGTCTTTATATTTTCTTTACTGTCTTTGTAATTTTCTTACTGTTTTTGTAACCGAGACTTTTAGAGCGTGTTGTACTCTTTTTTTCCTCCCACGGATGGAGGGTTTTAATGAGACAGCAAATAATAAAGCTCATTTTTATCCCACATGACACTTTATCTCCAAACATGCCAATAAAGCTCTTTTTTACCTCATACAATAGTTAGACATATTTTCCTTATTTTCTGTATTTTTTACGATTTTTTTAAACTATTTTGACCAAAATAGTGCTTAACGTACTGCAGGCCGACACGGTAAGAAGAGGGGCCGTGCCTGGGCCTTGGGGTCAGGCCCACGTGTCGGCAAGGCACGACCAGTTAACTTAACGTGTCGTGGTGGGCCATGCCGTGCCTGGCCGGCTAAGGAGGTGGTGTGTCGTGCCGTGCTGCGGACCGGCCAGTTGGCTAGGTATGGACATGACCACTTGGATGCTTTTGGGCGGCTCTTAGAGCATCTCCACTCGGGGTCCTCAAAGCCCCCAAAGGCCTATGAGGGCCGTCAGCGCCAAAAAACACGCCCAGCCGCGGCCCTCATTTTAGAATTTCTGTCGGCGCGGCCTAATTATTAACCCGGCGGCCCAGACGAAACCCTATCTACAGGGAGGCAAGCGGGGGCGCCGAAGGGGAATAAAATATTGCCCTGTCAAGTCACGGGCGCTTCGATGGCCACGCGGCGACCGGAAGTGGCCGCCACCGCGTTCCCGCCAGTTCCTTCCCGCCACACCGCTTCCCGCCTCAACTTGCCGCCATTTCCGGCTACATAGGCCACGGCCGCTATTGCCATAGCTCAGATCTAGACGACTGCTACGACGACTGCGAGGACGAGTACAACAGGAGGCACGTTTATGACTAATTTTCTATTTTTATTATATAATAAAATTAGGTTTTCCCTATTTAAATATTATTTTATTAAAATATGTGTTTACTTTGGGGAAATGGTTGGGAAGGCGGCGCCCCCCTTTTCTGATTTCGCGCCGACGGTCCTCCATATGGACTAAAAACGGCCCGTATGAGGGTTACGAGTGGAGATGCTCTTAGCTGCTGGACTGGACAGAGGTGTCTCCTCTATAGATTTTTGGGTGTCACACCTTATATGCTCTATACATGTACGAGGTAATAGGGGAATTTACCGGGTGTCCTATGCTAACGTTGGTGAGCCCCTGTCAGGAGCGTCACCGGAGTGTAAACGGCGAGGAGTCGAGTGTCAGCCAGACCCGTAGGACGCATCATTTGTTGGCTTCGGTTTTTTTGGTAACCATGAAAGGAGCGGTCGAGGAGGGAGAAGTCGCGGTGACGAGTTTCGGCGATCGTGGTTTGTGTAATCGCGTTTTCACAAAAACGCCTCTTACTCGTTTTTACCAACACTCGTTTTTCTGACTTGGTGGAAACTCGGTTCTCCTTATTCACGTTTTGGTTAGTTCACCCAAACAGAAATTTAGTTTGTTACACAATTATCTTAGCTTAGGCAAAACTGGTTCTCCTAAACACTCTATCCAAACAACAGAGTAGAGTGGTATTTTGTGTTAGAACCGATTCTTACAAAAATATGTATGCTCAGTTTTATCTTTTGATGTGAAGTGTTCTTACACCGGTTTATCTTTTGAATATGCTCACAGTCACACTTGACATTCCAGCATTTTCTTTGGAAAAATAATACTCCATAACAACAATTGCGCTTTCCCTGGATGCCGATCTGCTCGAGTAGACGTGCCATCGGAGTGGTGACTGTTGAGCTAGGCTAGCTAGGTGGAATGAGAATACGAACGGCGAGGACAGCAACGAGAGAAGAGGAAGAAAAGGAAGAAGCAGATCGCCCGCCTGCCGCGGGCCACGGCTCTCGGAGAATCGCAGGAAAGCAGCATGCTGCGCCTTCCCATAATCTAGCTAGGAGTTTGTTACAATATAATATCCGGACGGATTTCTCCCTAGAATTGAGGCGGAAGCGGTTTGGCATGCTAAAATCGTTGTGATTGCGTGGGACAGGGGCAAGGGCAACACCCTCCCTCGCTTGCATAATAAATGCCCGCCCCCCTTGCGCCGCCGCCCGAGGAGAGGAAGCCATAGCCAGCCGCGCTCAATCTGCTCCAAAATCCAGGTCTTTCTCCTCCCTCCCTCGCTTTCTCTTGTCCTTCAGGAAATCCAGGCTTTCTTTGCCCAGCTAGGTCTGCATCTTCGTAGCAGAGGCTTTCAGGGTTTTGCTGTACTAGTTCCGTTTCAATCTACCGTTTCAGTATTTTCTAGAAACCTGAATATTCCTGTTCGTGGAGTGGGGTTTTACTTCTTGATCTCTTTTTCGTTCTTTTTTTCCCTTGCCAAATGCTTTGCATCGACGTGCTAATTATTATGACTATTAGAGATTCTTCTACAGTATTTTCTTCATAGCCCTGTGGCATGATGATAGCTTCACTTGCAGTTGCAGAGGAGCAGAGAAGTGGAAGGGCCAGAGCTATGGGCAACTGCGGGAGTACATGTATGTATCTGATCGGTCAATTGTCACGTTCTCTGATGCTTACTAGTGAGGCAACCAAAACAACAACTTAAATGAAAACACTACTGAAACACCTACAGACAAAAGGAACAGGGGAGCGTTAATCTTGGGGTTGTGATCTTTCTATTTCCAGAACGTTGTTGATCTCAGATTGAAGTCAACTTTCGCAGATCCTCCTCGCTCCAGGCGCCCATCCACGTCGACGACTGAACACTTCTTTTGCTACCGTCTTTAGTGGAATTTCAGATTGTTCTTTTTATAAACGGAATGCGGATATCATTTTGGAACGTTCATTTACTACGCAAAATCAGGCGGCAGTGGGTGCCTGCTGTTCTACGCTTTAGCTGGGTTTTTTTTCTTTCTTTGATGAAAAGTCGGTTCGTGTCCAAACTCTTGTACTACTACTTTATTGGTATTTCCTGCTTAACTAGAAGATGTGGAAATCTTTTGCACGCTATTTACAAAAAATACTTATTCAAACGTGGTAGACCTTGCAGCATGTTCATTTTGAAATGCAACAGCGTATGAAAACTTTTTTCTGTTTTTTTATGGAAACAGTAGGACTCTACTGCATTTTTGAAACAAGCTATGTAGTCTAACTATGTTTACAAGTATGGTTAAAACGAAGCTATCCACCCATTCAACAAGTAAATGATATGTCTTCCTCTTTGCTCTGAATTTTAGCCATTTAAGTTCCTCTCTGAAAATTGTTCGACATCTGTATAGGCTAGGATTCAGATCCTTTTTTTCTTCTGTTTCCCTGATAAATAATTTTGAGTCCTTGTCAACGTGGAAATTTCAGCTCCTGCAAGCTTAGGAAAGGCCCATGTCCCGCATTTACAGTGGAAGGTTCATGACTTCTCAGCGCTGCTTGACGCAGGAGCCAAGTCAGCAAAATCTTCTTATTTTCACTGCTCCGGGTATAAGTGGTATGCACCATAACTGCAAAGGAATGTTACGCAATTACTGTGTGTTAGGTATAAATACGATGCATACTGAGCCAGCATTATAGCTTAAATATTTGGTTTCTTTGAGTCGATAGAGTAGTTGTGTATAGCAATACTGATTTAAGATGTGAATTGCTCACGAATCATGTTCAACTCAAGTCAAAATGACAATCATATTCCATTATCTTTAAGTTAGAGGCTGAATTTGATAGGTTGGCCTTGTTTTACTTTCTGTCCGTTGATTTACTTACCAGGTTCCTCAAAGTGACACCATCAGTGAACAAAACAACTGGTGTTGAAACTCCATATGTTGGTCTTTCCCTTAAGCTATGCTGGACAAGCTTGGAGCCAGATCACACGGTGAACGCGGTGTTTGAGTTATCAGTATACAATTATTCAAAGGGGATGTACTATGGATGCAGAGGTAGTTTTCCTAAATGCTTCGTTTTGCACATTCGTCCTATTACAGCTGGGAGTCTGTAGTCCTGTGTGGCTGTGCTATATAAGTTTGAGCTATTTAGGTTCGAAAAAATATACTCCCTCTGTCCTAAAATAAGTGACTTCACTTTGTCTAGATAGTAGATACGTATGAATCTAGTCTCAAAACATGTCTAGACACATATGTATCTAGTCAAATTTGAGTCACTTATTTTAGGACGGAGGGAGTATAAATTTGAGCTAAAACTATATGTTTTGGTTTACAGCAAACACGGGATTCGCTACTGCCATATTTGCATATATTCTTAATGGGTTAATGGGGTGTGAAGTGTGAACCAAGGTCTACATTGGTTGGAATATATTCTTAAAGGGTTAATGAGGTGTGAACTGAGGTCATACATTGTTTGGGATATGTGCAGATCACATGCAAGTTTTTCTTTCTCTAATCTCCAGCCTTAACATAAATGCAGCTAGCCACAAGTTTGATTTGGAGAATAATCGCTCGGAGACTGAATGTTTGATTCCTCTTCAGAAGCTACTAAAATCATCTGCTTTTCAAGTCGACGATAGTTGTGTCTTTGGTGTGAAGATATTAAAAATTAGAGTCACTTCTCCTAAAAAGAAGAATGTTCTTGTTGACAAGAAGTCAACCACAATTCAGAACCTTTTTGTCCAGAAGAAAGGATTCATCAAAGGGACCTACACATGGAACTTGGACAACTACCTTGAACTGGACTCGAAGAACTCTGTTCGTTCTCCTACATTTGAAGTTGGTGGATATAAGTGGTATTCATCTGCTATCATCAGTTACATAAGATATAAGTTACTTGCATACTAACAATACGCATACATCATTAGACCATATATATACCATGCCAAGTTATTATATTACTAATTACATAGTGGCCAGAAGTACTTTTGTGAGCGTTTTATGCCGACAGACATTAGATGTGCCAACACAAGTTGATTCAGATATTCCAACTGAATAACTTAGCCCAGTTATTAAGCATGGAACCAAGCAACTCTAGTTCTGGAAACACATTCCCATGCATCAACTTACAGTATTATCAAAAATTCTTTCTGCGTACCCAATTATGTTTGAAGTCTCACTTTACGCGTTTTTCAACAGGCATGTCGGCATGTATCCATGTGGTGCCAGACACATCACTGATTACGTCTCCTTGTTCTTATACCTGGAGGCCTCGGATGAGCTCTCTGCTCATGAGTTGGGGAAGTTGGTTGGATTAACTCTATCCATCCTGGATCAAAAGAATGGGAAACACTTCACCATGACTACTACAGGTTCAGCTCTCCTTGGCAACTATCAGCGGTAACTATTCGCTACCTCCTGATTTCAGTTGATCTTACACTTACCATGGTGGCAGGTCTCTCTGTGTTTACGGGTGGCTACGGTTTTGGATGGCCCAAGTTTCTGCCGCTCCAGAAATTCAAGGACCCGTCTGGTGGCTATCTTGTAGGATCGAGCTGTGTTGTCAAGGCAGATTTCACTATAGTCGGGTCATCCAACGATGGCTAGATCTTTAGCTCATGGCCCTAGCAGCCTACATGCATGCATGTAGTACCGTCATACTTAAACTTTTTTACAATATTTTTTGTAGTAGCAGTACTACTAAGATTGGAACCTAGGCGATTATTTTCTGGTGCTAGCGACGAACTTATTACTGGGACTTCTTGAGGAACATGTTGGCTATATTTTGGGCAATCTTATGTTTGATACTTGATAGTACTACGATATATGTATATGGTATTGACCATGCAAGTACCCCACCGCACTTTTAAGTTTTTACCATCTCTGCTCGCTTTGTTCTGGTGTGCCAAGTGCCAAAATTCTGCATAGTCGATGCTGCATTCAACATATCTGAGCATCTCACCAGCCAGGTAATTAACAAGCCGGATGCATTCGTCCTAGTCTTCTCAAAATGCTAAACAGAACCATCAGGTATTGACTCCGACTTGGTGGACATGACATGGTGATAAAGCGAGGTTGAAACCCACAGCGCCAACATCTGCTCCAAGATTCGTGTATGATATAGCCCCATAATAATGCAGATCATTAACTTACGCTTACGCTATACTTCTGGAACACGCAGGAAATACACATCTCCATGTGACCATCTGGCCCCAGTATACCAACGTGGTGCAGCACAGAAATTCAATCCATGCACGTAGTAGTATACGGCACGTGGCGTCATAGGGATCATGCGCATTCAAAAAATAGGAATTTCTGTTCCTGAACAACAAGATTGTTTTTTCACAGGGTTAATTAGATAGATGCCACTACAATTTCTAGCTATTTGAGAAACGCCATTGCAACTTTCAACTTTTGAAAAACGACACTATAATTCTCTATACATTCTATAGACGCCATTATGCCTATTTTTCACACACGTACAACACGATATACACTTATATTATTATCGTACATACGTATACAAAGTGCGCCTCACCATATTTAACCTTTTTTTGCCAATTCATTTGTGTGTAATAATGGTTTTGTTATTTTATAATATTATATTTGTAATAAATCAACACACACGTGTTGTGTTTATGCTCTTCGAGAATAAAATAGTTGCATGTATGAAGTACTCTTTTCGCTTGCTATTTTTTAACTCAGGTTACGCTAATTTATTATACACTATTTAGTTAGTTAATGACAAATTTTAGCTTTTGTGGTGCTTACTGATAGAGATACATATAACTCATTGTAAATTATGGCTTTAATACTGTTTTCTATGATATGGAGGAAGCATAGTCAGCAGTCATCTAAAGAAATACACATGGCCTAAGCTGATTCTAGTGAGGGCTACCGTATATACGTATGTATGATAGAAATACAAGTGTATATTGTGGGGTATGTGTGTTGAAATGGCCATAATGGCGTATATGAAATGTATGCAAAATTGTAGTGGCATTTTTCAAAAGTTGAAAGTTGTAGTAGCGTTTCTTGAATAGCCCAGAATTGGAGTGACGTCTATCCAATTAACCCATTTTCACACCTAGCATCTAAATTTGGTCATGAACAATAAGATTATTTTCTTGTTAAGAACCTAGAACCATATGAGCAGGGCCGTACATTTTCATGCATGGACTAACATTAATTAATAAATTGATGCTTGATCAAGTTGCTAATTCTAGTTTAGAGCTTACCAACCAATAAGGTGGTTATGAACACTAAGATTACTTTGTTGTTAAGAAAATAAGATTGTTTTTTATGAATATGAACAAGATGTTGGACCATATCGGAAACTGATGTTGAGTACCTCTGCCAAGTTTAGGTGAAAATGGTGATCATCATTCCCGGCCTAGGAGCTTTGAGTGCCCGGCACGACGATCCATCAATCCATAAGTTTGTTTATAGTAATATACTTGTTTGTATCTATGCTGTAATGTATGCCTCGGTGAGCCTGATATCCTTGTAAACTATAATGCTTCTCACTGCAGACTTTGTTAGGTGACAATGCTTCCGTGTTTGTTGGATAAGTGACACTGCAAAAGTGGGATCTTGCCGTGCAGCCCGTGGCCAAGGGAACATTGACAGAACATTTGCGACAGTAACATATTTATGTTGCTCAATGTTATACAGTGAAGGGCATTGTTGAGCTAGCCGCATTAAGCCTAACAAGTATCATCCCAAAATTTAACTGTAGTGCCTTCACCAATATTAAAAAGTCCTCTCCTGAAGAACTCTTCTTTAACTTTCGTGAGTCCCTTCTGGAAGGTATATCTGTCGGTTTTCTTGTTATTTGGGCTAAAGTTTTCTGAGAAAAATGAAGGGAATATGCCCGAGAGGCAATAATAAAGTGGTTATTATCTTATTTCATGTTTATGATAAATGTTTATTTTGCATGCTATAATTGTATTGATCGGAAACGTCAATACATGTGTGTTTAATAAACAAAAAGGGTTCCTAGTTATGCCTCTCTTATGGACTAGCTTGTTGATTAACAAGATGATCAAGGTTTCCTGATCATGGATATTGGATGTTGTTAATAACAAGATCACAACATTGGTGGAATGATGTGATGAACATTCATCTGAAGTATAGCATTACGATCAAAGTCAATATGTTTATATCGCTATAACATCACACGAAGTAATGTTTATCCTTAGACCATGAGATCATGTTAATTGCTAACACCGGAAGAGTATCTTGATAACATCAAACGTCACACCGTAACAGGGTGACTATAAAGATGGGTTCAGTGCTACGAAGGTGTTATGTTGAGGCTCATGGGTCAAGAGTGGAATTTGTCAATCCCGATGACGGATAGATATACTCTGGGCCCTCTCGGTGATATCACATTAAGATAGCTTGCAAGCAAGTGATGTGATCACTAGAATGTTATATCACGGGAACAAGAAAAGAGTGCATGTCGGTAACGAGATCAAACTAGGTATGGAGATACCAATGATCGAATCTCGGACATGTAATATATCGCGAGACAAAGGGATTTAGTTACTAGCGTTAAAGGTTCTCACGATCACAGAAGTCATCGTTGAATGTGTAGGAGTCAGTATGGATCTCCAGGTCTTGCTTCTGATTATTGATCTGAGAGGAGTCTCAATCATGTCTGCATTATTCGCGAACCGTAGGGTGACACACTTAAGAGTTACTGGACACCATTTTGGAGCACATATGTTTCAGACGAAAGAATTGCAATGCGCAGGAATTGTTTCGATAGAAACCGGAAATTGTTTCGGGTGAAATTGCAGAAAGTGGTTCTGCATGTGATATTGAAATATTGCAAGGGGTTATATGTGAATATTTGTTAATTAAAGTAATTAACAAAATTCTGAATAAATTTAATAAAAGAGTTTTATTAAATGAGAGAGCATTAAACTTGGAGAATTTTAATGCATTTAAAGTAGGGACTTTAAAGGGGAATGTGAAGAGGCATTTTAATGTGGAGGGGTTACCACCACATGAATGGGGGAGGTGAGGAGTCACCCCCCATGCGCCGGACATGAAGGAGCGGCACCCCCTCCTCCTATAAAAGGCCACCCTCTTCCTCCTTCTTCCTCACACCTTCTTGTGAAGGATCTCTCTCCCCCTCTAGAATTATTCCCCCATGGTCTCAGATTAGCGAGATACATGTTCCCAGTGGCATTTTGTCTGGAAGGAGTTGCTGCTTCCGCTGGATCGCTGGAGCGAGGAGGTGGAGGTTGTCCGGTGGCTTGAACATGTGTGCGAGTACGGATGCGCTGCTGAGTTGCGGCGCTCGGACTTCCTCACGATCTTGAGATCGGCAAGTGTACGACTACATCAACCACGAGTTCCTACTCGTTAACAAAAATCGTTGTCTTCGAGGGTAAGTTCTCGTTAGATGTATGTCCACCCGTTGCTTTGTACCTAGTAGATAAATCTTGGCGTGTAGTTCTCATCGTAGAATTTTTTTTGTTTTCTATGTTACGGACCCAACAGTGGTATCAGAGCCTGATCTATGCGTAGGTGCTTTGCATGGGTAGTACACATATGTTTATATGTGGGCGATGATGATCATGTTATTGCATCTTCTATGTATTTTGGATATTGGTGGCATAGTGGGATGAAGCGGCCCAGACCAACCTTACATGTCATCGTATATGAGACCGGTTCCACGACTGACATGCAACTTGTTTTGCATAAGTGGCTAGCGGGTGTCTGTCTCTCCTACTATAGTCAATATCTGATTTACAACGAGTTGCTAATAACTTGGTTATCCTTGTTGTGGTTCATGTTCGTAGGTAAGAACGGTTCTATCTCCGAAAGCCCTAAGCCACGTAAAACTTGCAATTGATAAATTAGAGGCGTCTAGTTTAGATCGTTGTTGGGCTAGTGTCTTGATATGGTATTATTGTAAGTAGATGTATGATAGATACTCTTACAACACACTCAACGTGTAAGTTCCATAGACCTTGGCCTTACACACAAAGGAATGATAGAGATCATACCACGATGCAAATGATAGAGATCAAATGTATGGACCATATCATCTCACTTTACACATTAGATGTTAGTATCTTATATTGCTAGTTTGGCGTTTTAGTAGCATTTTAAGATGATCCCTCATTTAGATATCAAGATAAAAATATGTTCTTCCTTATGTATGCACCGTTCTATGGATCGTGTTTCGAGACATCACGTGATGATCAGGTGTACTCGACTCTACGCTTTCATACAACGGGTGTAAGACAGTTTTACACACGCGAGTACTAAGGTTCTTACTTGGCGAGCCTAGCATGTACAGACATGGCCTCGGAACATGGACCGAAAGGTTAAGCATGAGTCATATAGTTGATATGATGGCCATATAGATGCTCGCCTTTGAAGCTACATCGACTCACGTGATGATCGGACTTGGTGTAGTGGATTTGGTTCATGTAATCACCAAAAAGGCACGAGGGATGTCGTTTCTGAGTGGGAGTTCATTTCTAATTTGGATTAGTCGAACTAAATTTGTCATAAACTAAATCGAAGTGAATTTGCATAATTTGTTTTAGTCATTGGCGTATGTTCACTACCTTATGCTTAGTTTTAATTGAGATAATAGAACTATAGAATTCTAGATATTTACTTTACGAACTGGTATCGTATTGTTTTGAATGTCAATTTAAAGTTTAGAAGTCCTATTGCAAACTTTCAGCAAACTCTATTTACTCCGTGAAGTTTAATAAGTAGTATTAAATCAAGAGTAAGAATTCCAATGTTAGTATCTAAAGTATCATGTTTGTCTCCATGATTCTTGATATTCAAAAGTTGTTTTAATATCGAGGTTATCTAGGAGCTGAAATAATTGTTTCAGAAACCATCATGTGTGAAAGATATTGTGATATTTGAAACAAAGTTTTTGGTTGCATTATGATAGGGTATAATTTAGCCAAATACATGTTCTCATATTGTATGAGAATTTGTAAAGGATGGAGATGCTAGGCATCCAGATCTCCCAAAAAGGTTTTTGGGAACTAACATTATACTCGCGATTCTTCCTTACAGGCTATAATAGCTTGATCATGAAAGTTGTCATGATAAGGATGAATAGAAGATGTAAGTAAAATGTGTACTACACTGATAGATTACTAAAGAATGTATTTTTGAAAGAACACCAAACATTTGATGATGGTGATCCACTTCAAAGTGCAAGTCCAAAGGTATAAGTATTTGACTATACACGCTTTGTACTATGTGTCATGTGAATGACACCATTATTGATGTTGATAGATTCTTTTAAAAGAAAAGGAATTGTTGAAAGAGAATCTATAAAATATTTGGCAGAAAAGAAAAGGTTGGAGATGTCCAACTTAGGTATATAGAAGATATACATGTTATGGCTGTATTCCTTGCTTGTTAAACAATGTGGTTTTGAGGTATTAGATACCGGTATTGGATACCGAATTGGTTGGTATGAAATGTCATACAGAACAACGCGATTCATGAACTGCAATAGCCTAAGTAACTAGTAAGAGAATAAGTGATGATGTTTATCGAAAACAAATAAGGTATTATTGTGTTTTTTCGTTGTCGTCAAACCTAGCCTTCAAGATTTGTTTTAGTAATTGTTATTTTGTTCCGGTATTATGAGAACAATGGTTGTTAAAATAATTACCGTATTCCATAAAGGATGGATGAACTTTTACAAGTCTAGTGGGAGAAATCACATCCATAAACACTATTGCTAAAATATCGCAAGACAAATGATTGAAAGATCACTTATAAAGTGACATCGCTGTTTAAATATATTTGAAAGAAAACATGAAGAAACTCCATGTTGATGGATTTTTTGGAGTCTTTGATTTTGATCAATTGACACATGTGAGACTTTCCTCGAGATAATTGAAACTCCGTCCATAGGCCAGAGAGGAACGGATGACTAGCTTATTGGAAATTGTGCATGCTGATGTACATAGTCCATTATGTGTAGCCATATGCGATGGATCTTTTTGCTTCATATGCTTTCTTCGAAAATTTTGAGTGAATATATCTATATATTTACTTAATAAGGAAGAAGTATGAAATATTTGAAAATTGTTCAAAGTCTTTCAAGATGAAGTGAAAAATCATTGTAACAAGAAAATAAAAGAGTTTATGATTTGATCATAAAGGAAAATATTTGAGTTACATGTTTAGCAAAACACCTAAGATTTGGGGAATTGTTTCATGATTTGTGTTTCCCGATAAACCATAGGAGTATGGTATATTCGAGAGATAAAATCAAACCATGTTTGACATGGTAAGATCAAAGGTGTCATTTATAAAACTGCCATTATGTTTTAAGGATTGAAGCTTTAGAGACTACCGCTTTTACACTAAAAAGAGAACCATCGTGATCCATTGAAATGACACCATATAAGTTATGGTTTGGGATAAAACCCGAATTGTCTTTTCTTAAATTTTGGTATGCTATGCATAAGTAAAATCTTTACAACCAAAGTCGGATAAGCACGTCTTTGTAGGTTATCCCAAAGAATTTTTTGGGAATTTCTCCATAACACCGAGGACAAAAGAGTTTGTCGCTTGGAACGTCAAGTTTCTTGAGAAGGAACTCTTCGTGAAAAGTTAAGTGGGAGGACAATAGAACTTTGATAAGGTTGTTGAACCTTAGCAATATGTGCTAAGTAGCACAGCACCGGAAAGTGTCCCGGTGGCAGCCAAAATGCTCATGGCTCCCGTGATTACAAAGGTTGTGATCTCGGAGATTAGAGTTCCTATTGAACCGTGTGAGTCGGTAAGAATGAAATAGTGTGATTTGATAAGCAAGTCGTTATTGTTTTGACAATGATGAACCGACTACATGCAAATAAGCGATGATGGGCCCTGACTCCATAAAATGACTAGAAGTCATAGAATTCGTGATAGTATCCATACACGAGAAATCAAGTTTCTGAACTTGGAAGACCCTCCGGAAAGGCATGAAGCCTATCGGTTGTGTTTGGATCTATAAAGAAATAGACATGGATGTTTAACATCTATGAAATAGTCGACATGTCGGAAAGAAGTTTACGACAATGTTTAAGGAGTTGACTATGACAAGATTTGATCTTTCATAGCGATATTTAGTCTTGACGGATTAATGTAGCAACCACTACATATAATTTGGTATATGGTAGTTGAATAAACAAAACAAGGTTCTTCTAAAAGAATGGTTACCTAGGACGTGTACATGACACGGTCCGGAGGGTTTTGTTAATTCAAAGGATGCTAAAAGGGCATGCAAACTTCAATAGTTGAAGTCAGCATAGCGGAGTTGGAATCTTCACCATGATGAAACTGTTAAAAGAGTTTAAATTCATCAGAGATGATGAAGATGCTTGCATTTGCAAGAAATTAAGTGGGAGCGCTGAGACATATTTCTAATACATTGTGTAGAGGACATATTGTTGATTAGAAATGATGTATCTTATATTGACACAAGTTAAGAATTTCATTAAAATGAGATTTCGATGAAAGACTTGGGAAAGCCGGAATATTTGGCATCAATATCTATATGGATAGATTGAGGCGCTAATATGGTTATGCCAGACATACATATATGAGATATTGAAAGGGTTCAATATGGAAACAACAAGAAAGGTTCTTGCTGCATGGAAAGAATTGTATCAAGATTCAAGTGTTTCAACACTTGGTGAGTAAAATCACATGAAGATTTTGATCGATTATACCATGATATGTATATATCCAAAATGTCCTATGCTCTAAATGTTATGAGCACATACCAGGATGATTCATAAGATGATCATTGGACAATAGTAAAGATATTCTTATGAGCTTTGGAAGAACTAAGAATATATCATGTATAAGTGACAAATAGTTAAAGGTAGTTCATTGTAAAGTGTTACATTGATACTAGTTTTGTCACAAGATACAAATTAAATTTATCTCAATTTAGACTATGGGTGGCACAATGTGATGGAAAGGATGTTCCATGATGGATTTGGATGAGTTCCAAAGTTGAGACATTGTGACGGATACTACAACAAAAGGCTAAGTATATAACTGCTATAGTAGCAGCAAAGGAGGGCATTTGTGTTAAGTAGTTTGTTATCAAACTAGGTATGGTTCAAAGTGGGCTAATATTATGAAGATATATTGTGTGATAATAATATCAACATATTTTAACCGGAACGAACTAAAGGTCTCACCAAAGGACCAAATTTATACAATGCCATCTCATTTGAGAATGAGTGATGCGTAGAGACGCAAAGACATGCAAATACACACGGACCTGAAACTGTCAGATCCGGAGATTATGTTAACCACTAGCAATAGCATATATGCAACACCATAAAGCCATAGGTGTTCAATACGCAAAGTTTTTCAAACTAGATTATTGACTCTAGTGCAAGTGGGAGACTGAAGGGAATATGCCCGAGATGCAATAATAAAGTGGTTATTATCTTATTCCATGTTTATGATAAATGTTTATTTTGCATGCTATAATTGTATTGATCGGAAACGTCAATACATGTGTGTTTAATAAACAAAAAGGGTTCCTAGTTATGCCTCTCTTATAGACTAGCTTGTTGATTAACAAGATGATCAAGGTTTCCTGATCATGGACATTGGATATTGTTAATAACAAGGTCACAACATTGGTGGAATGATGTGATGAACATTCATCTGAAGTATAGCATTACGATCAAAGTCAATGTTTATATTGCTATAACATCATACGAAGTAATCTTTATCCTTAGACCATGAGATCATGTTAATTGCTAACACCGGAATAGTATCTTGATAACATCAAACGTCACACCATAACAGGGTGACTATAAAGATGGGTTCAGTGCTACGAAGGTGTTATGTTGAGGCTCATGGATCAATAGTGGAATTTGTCAATCCCGATGACAGATAGATATACTCTAGGCCCTCTCGGTGATATCACATTAAGATAGCTTGCAAGCAAGTGATGTGATCACTAGAATGTTATATCATGGGAACGAGAAAAGAGTGCATGTCGGTAATGAGATCAAACTAGGTATGGATATACCAATGATCGAATCTCGGACATGTAATATATCGCGAGACAAAGGGATTTAGTTACTAGCATTAAAGGTTCTCACGATCACAGAAGTCATCGTTGAATGTGTAGGAGTCAGTATAGATCTCCAGGTCCCGCTTCTGATTATTGATCTGAGAGGAGTCTCAATCATGTCATCTGAATAAATTTAATAAAAGAGTTTTATTAAATGAGAGAGCATTAAACTTGGAGAATTTTAATGCATTTAAAGTAGGGACTTTAAAGGGAATGTGAAGAGGCATTTTAATGTGGAGGGGTTACCACCACATGAATGGGGGACGTGAGGAGTCACCCCCCATGCGCCGGCCATGAAAAAGCGGCACCCCCTCCTCCTATAAAAGGCCACCCTCTTCCTCCTTCTTCCTCACACCTCCTTGTGAAGGATCTCTCTCTCCCTCTAAAATTATTCCCCCATGGTCTCGAATTAGCGAGATACATGTTCTCGGTGGCATTTCGTCTGGAAGGAGTTGCTGCTTCCGCTGGATCGCTAGAGCGAGGAGGTGGAGGTTGTCCGGTGGCTTGAACGTGTGTGCGAGTACGGATGCACTGCTGAGTTGCGGCGCTCGGACTTCCTCACGATCTTGAGATCGGCAAGTATACGACTACATCAACCACGAGTTCCTACTCGTTAACAAAACTCGTTGTCTTCGAGGGTAAGTTCTCGTTGGATGTATGTCCACCCGTTGCTTTGTACCTAGTAGATAGATTGTTCTCATCGTAGATTTTTTTTGTTTTCTATGCTACGGACCCAACAAAAAATACTTGTTATGCAATAGCTCTTGCCACACGCCTTTTCTTAAGCAATTTAAACAATCATTTGCTAAGTAGATATTTATTTTTAATATCAACTCCCTCCATTCCAAAGATGACCTTTGGCAGAAGCTCATAGCACATTTCATACTACCTTCAGAGTATGAAGAATTTGAGGTAGATGGTATACCCCAAGGCCGGGTGGGCTTGAAAGAAGAGCGAAGTTCAAGGAATGGGCTCTATCGAAGAAGGGCGAACTGTATCAGAACCACAAGAAAGTTTTATACGCGAAGTTTGTCACGAAAAAGAAAACTCCAGACTTCAAAGGAGAATACGAGAAGTTGAGAGAATAGTTGCCCGATTTTGTAAAGTACAAGCTATCTTCTATAGCCAAGGCAAAGTCAGAAAAGAATTCGATAAACGCTGCCAAAAAGAAATACCACCATAAAATGGGGATGGCTATAAGAGTGCCGTATCATTTAGGCATTATAGCATTATATCAGCCTCTTTTGTTCATTTTCTGATATCAAGTAACTAATAACTCATCTGTTCATTTTATTTGCCGAGCAGGTGTTGGACATAGTTCAAACAGAAAATAGATGGTCTATTCAAAGATGAGCTAACTTATAAAACGGTGAAGGGCTTGCAGCAACCACCGGGGACTCATTTGTGTGGATTCTACGTCTGCGAGTATATTCGTGAGTTGACCAGTGAGCGGAAAGTTGATTCACATTATATTCATATTTTGCGGGAGAATCTAGAGCCAGAATAACGTGTACGAGTAATTCAAGAGGAACTGGCGGGATTTCTGATGAAGGAGGTCATTGATATAAATGGAGAACATTATACGGAGGATGAGGAACTCAATATGCCTTATGATCTCCATGTAGTTGATATGATATATCATCAATGACCATGTAATTTCAAAAATTTCCTTCCTTTTGATATGATCGAATATTATATATGCATTAATGCTCGCAAGAGATCAAATATTACTTATATATGCATCAAGGTGTACTGTGTATAAGTAGCATAGAATAAGTGTAAGAAACATTTTTGAAATTATAGTGAAACACAAATCAAAAAGAAACGAAATGGAAAAAACAAAATGAAAACACAGAATTTCTGCCGCGGCAGAGAAACACACGAATCTCGCGGCAGAGAAACAGATGAATCTCTGCGGCAGGAACCAGTATAGTCCCGGATGGTGTTCCGACCCGGGACTAGAGGAATTCCGCCCCTAGCCGCATGAAAACTGCCATGTGGTCGACTCTAATCCCGGACCGTAGCAAACCGGGACTAGAGATAGGGGCCTCTAGTCCTGATTTGGCAGTCCCGGGTCTAAAACCGGAACTAGAGCCAATTTCAGATCGGGACTAGAGGCCCTTTTTCCACGAGTGCCTCCAACTAAGTGAGTCAGTCAGTCACTTCTCTTTTCCCGTTGGAAGATTGATAAGATGACGTAGTACAATAGTTAGATTAGTGGCTGGTTTGTGAAAGAGATAATGTTTGACTCGCTGTAAATAAGCATCCCAAACAGTCAATCCCTCCAACAGTGAGGGAGAATCTTATTACACGAAAAGTCCGTCTTATTACACTGGGCAACAGTGCAGAAAGTAGACAAAATGCATAGCTAGGCACGTAAGTAGTACGTTTTTTGACGGTGATGATCGATCGATCGATCGACGACTGCAAATAAATAAACTGCATGCTGCTGCCGTTGGTCCGTACGTTGGCTCGACTGGTGCAGGTTTTACGCAGCGTCAGGGCCGCCGGACGTGGCCTTGGTGACGGCGGTGAATTCAACCTTGGTGCCGAGCAGGTCGGTGCCGACCTCGGCGGCGAAGGTGTCGTAGCGGAGGAACAGCTCGACGACGAGGAGCCTGCCTACGAGCACGACGAGGTTCTTCCCCGGGCACTGCTTGTTGGCCACGCTGGGGCTGTCGGTCTCCCTCCCGTTGGACCAGTACACGTAGCGCAGCAGCTTGCTCCCTTCCTCCCCGACGAACCTGTCCCCGACGAACTGGGCCGCCGTGGCGCCGAACACGCGCGGGTCCTTGGTGGCGCAGGGCTGGTAGCCGAAGAGCATCTCGCCCTTCTTGACGGCGAACACGGCGTCGTGGCTCTCGATGGTGAGGTCGGTCTTGGCGCGGCCGTACTGGAACTTGACGGGCGGGTCCAGCCGCAGCGCCTCCCACACGGCCGACTTGGTGAGCTCCATCTTCTCCAGCGCCGCCATGGTGACCTTCCCGCCGGCGTCCGCCACGGCGCCGCGTATCTCCTTGACGAGATTCTGGTGGAACTTCTCGCCGGCGGACGCGATGCGCGAGAGGACGCCCGGGAGCAGCACCTTGAGGCCGCCGTAGCTGTTGAAGACGGTGGCGAAGAGCAGGTTGTGGCACGCCTCGTCGCGCTTGAGCCCGAGGCTCTCGGCGTTGTCGAGCGCCTCGGTGGCGGCGGCGAAGAAGTAGCTGTAGAGGGCCTTGTAGTCGCGGGAGACGAGGAAAGGCGGGAGGTGGAAGGTGTGCAGGAGCGGCTCCTCGAGGATCTTCGGGAGGCCGAGCGTGACGAGTGGGTGGAGCTGCCAGATGAGCCACTTGGCGGCCTTGGCCGGGCCGGTGGCGCCGAGGTCGGAGGCCGAAGGGAGCACCCCGAAGTAGGCGTCGCCGATGAACTCGAAGGAGGTGGCGTCGTTGAGCTTGTTGAAGTCTGGCTTGCCGGAGAGCAGGAGCTGCGACTCAACGGTGGCGAGGAGGGAGGAGAAGTGGGTGCGGAAGGCCGGGATGACGGCGTCCTTGCGGGAGGCGAGGAGGGAGAAGAGCATCTGCTTGACCTTGGCGTGGGTGGGCTCGGCGGGGTCGAGGTAGGAGCAGACGCGGTAGCCGCCGGTGAGGGAGGTGGAGGGCATGTATGTGCCGGTGAAGAGGTCCTTCTTCTCGACCTTGGTGACGTCGAAGAGGACCGGGAAGCTCTTGGCGTCGAGCACGGCGACGACGCGCGGGTCGCGCGCCATGAAGGGGCCCGGCGGCACGTTGATGCGGACGACGGTGGAGCCGTACTTGTGGACGCGGGACTCGAAGTACTTGTCCTGGCCCTGGTTGTAGTAGAAGTCGAGGCGGTCGCGGATGGCGGAGACGTACGGGAGGCCGTAGCTGCCCGGCACCTCTCGCGGCACGCCGGAACCCTCGCCGCTCTCCATGCCGTTCGGGTTCATGATCTTACACACTAGCTGTTGCTTCAAATCGATCACGAGCAGAGTTTGGTAGCGACGGAGAAGATTATTGGAGCGAGCGAGCTTGCAGGGGCACTTCGATCGTCTGTGTGTGTGAGGAATATGCAGCTGCGTCTACTCGTTGGGGGTGTACATATAGCCCGCGCGCGGGGAGAGCAGCATGGGTATTGGTGTCTGGTCTGGTGTGGTACGCATGCACCGTGTTGCGCGTGCGTGTCGTGGAGGGTGGGCCGACGGACAAGTCTGGGAGAAATATAGTACTATTTTGGGACGGGGCGGCGCCGAGGGGATCCAGAGCTGTTGCAGCGCGTTCCTTCACCCACCACACCCAGCGATAGCTATCATCCGCATTTGCTGCGCGTCCGGCCTATCCTCGGAATAGCAACGGAGTACCTACGTGGCGGGCGACGTCGCCGAACCCAAAAGATGAAAAGGGGAAATCTGCCGCTCATCATACAAGCTAGCTAGGTGCTGCTACGAGTAATAATGGTTTCGTAACAGGTACTACTAGAAATCAACGTAGCTATCACCTTCTGCGACCTCGTCGGATTCATTGAACGGTGCAAATTGTCTCCGTACCAAAGCACATGCTATGTTTTGTTTTGCTTTCGAAATCACATGCTATGACACATATCTAAACATCCGGAAGGAATGTTACGAGACAAAAACTCAATGAAAAGATAATTTACTGGTACGGAGTATCTCTGAAAATTTCTGAAGTTCCAATTAATATGGCACGGCACGATCTGGTCCAAAGTCACCGAGAACAACGACAACTGCCATCGTCCCACCGTCACTTAAAAATCAAGTGGTTGGCATTTCGTACCGTGCACGACTAGACTCGCACAGTATAAATTGCAATTACTTTCAGTGCCCGCCATTAAAATGCAACTACACATAGTATATAAAATGCAGTTGCACCAAAGATAAAGTGCATGCGGAAAAACAAAAAAAAAATCAACAAAGTGCAATTGCAAAGAAAATGCAAATGTGCAAAATACAAAACTAACTAAGTGAATAAAGAACAAGAATTAAAACATCACAAAGTTGAACGGAATTTCAGCATAGTGACTAAGGGCATATTTGATTCAAAGGAGTTTAAAAGCACATGAATAGGAAAACCACACGAATGATATGTCATGACATAGAGAAATCCTATGAGAACGAAAAACACAAAATTTTGCTATAGAAATTGTTTGGTCACACCACAGGAAAAACACAGAAAATTCGTATATAGATTGAGTACATGGCATAGTTGTCATGGACTCATAGGAAATTTTCTAAGAGGTCTAACCTCTTGTTAGTAATTCTATGAGATTGTAGTAATAGCAAAGGAATCTATAGGAATTTTGAAGGGTTCAATCCTTTGAATCAAATGGTCTCTATACACTAGCAGGAAAAGGCTTATTCATGGATGGCATATCCATGGAGCACCACGGGTATGACCCTTATCCGTGGCGCATGGGCAAAAGGGTGTGCCATACCTAAGTGGGTCCCAGCGCCGGGGAGTCGCCCCATCTATATATGGCACATAGAATAAGCCTTTTCCTGCCGGGGAGTCACCAAAGATAAAGTGCATGCCGAAAAACAAAAAAAGTTCAACAAAGTGCAATTGCAAAGAAAATGCAAATGTGAAAAATACAAAACTAACTAAGTGAATAAAGAACAAGAATTAAAACATCACAAAGTTGAACGGAATTTCAGCGTAGTGATTAAGGGCATGTTTGATTCAAAGGATT
Organism: Avena sativa; assembly: GCA_916181665.1. Lineage (NCBI taxonomy): Eukaryota > Viridiplantae > Streptophyta > Magnoliopsida > Poales > Poaceae > Avena > Avena sativa. The sequence goes on from OV702289.1 coordinate 696,991,627, forward strand.
TTTTTTTGAGAAACACAGTACAATCATAGACGCTCACAACACGTACATGCACCCACCCCTATGAACGCACACACGCACACCCTACCCCTATGAACACCTCCGAGACTCAGCCGGCAGAGCGGGTCTTGAGATTGACGAAGTCACCACGGGCGCCTCGCTGTCGATGGGAACGTCGCCTCCCACTGAAAGAATATTCCGTCTTTTATGCAACACACAGTGTCAAACCTGGGGTTTGAACTCTGGTGGGCTGGGGGTACAACCACCCTCCTAGCCACCCAACCACAGGTTGATTTGCTGATTCAAAGGATTTTAAAAGCACAGGAATAGGAAAACCACATGAATGATATGTCATGACATGTGAAATCCTACGGGAACAAAAAACACAGAAATTTGTTGTAGAAATTGTTTGGTCGCACCACATGGAAAACACAGAAAATTTGTATATAGATTGAGTACATGGCATAATTGTCGTAGACACATAAGAAATTTTCTAAGTTGTCTAACCTCTTGTTAGTAATCCTATGAGATTGTAGTATATAGCAAAGGAACATATAGGAAATTTGAAAGGTTCAATCCTTTGAATCAAATGGTCTCTATACACCAGTTGGAAAAGGCTTATCCATGGATGGCATACTCATGGAAATTTTCCAAGAGGTCTAACCTCTTATTAGAAATCCAATGAGATTGTATTAAAGCAAGTAATCTATAGGAAATTTGAAGGGTTCAATCGTTTGAATCAAATGGTCTCTATAGAAAAAAAAACCCTATGGGTAAGAATCCTACAAACTTACTTTGTAAATCCTTTGAGTCAAACATGCTCCAAAAGTTAATAAAAGTAATTGAAACTTAAAATACAAGGATTGTTTTAAAACATACTAGTGCTGCGGAACATGTCTTTGTTTCCTGAGCATCAGTGCTCTCTTCATTTTTTTAAAATTTAAAATCATATTTTTCATGTTTCAAAATATCTGAAAATAATTCTGGAAATAATCAATGTTGTATCCCACAAGCATGTAAAATCATGACATGAAATTCTTGTATTTTGGCCTACACAAAAATGACAAATCTAATAAGCTGGGGGTTTGAAATGATACTTGTACAGATCTACAATGTTGTCATTTTTGTACAGCTCAGAATACAAAGTATTTAAAATTGGTTTCGTCATGTTTGTGGCATAAATCATGGGCTACAAAAATATTTTTTTGAAACTCATAAATACGATTTTAATTTTTTTTGAAATAACAAGAGCACTATAGCTCGGGAGCCAAGTATCTCTACTCGAATTTGAGTAGGATTTGTTAACAAAATAATTACCATCCTTTTGTATTTTTCTTGATCTCTCTATCTAACGGCTCCCTTGGTGTGGCCTAATCCGAACAAGCATGTACCGCCGTCATGGAGAGAGGCGATCGGGTGGAGCTAAAATCCATCTAGGGTTTCGTCCCTCTCGCCGGTGAAATCGTCTGTCCTGTAGAAGGATAGAGAGAGAGATATTGGCGGAATATGTTGGATATATTATTGAGCCTTATGGGCGATTATATATAGACGTACAGAGGATTATCTTGGAGTACGAGTTAAGTTAGGACTATACGTAAACAGATCCTAACTCTATCTAAACTACTATAACAATCGTATATACCTAATACTCTAATATCCCCCCGCAGTTATAACGGTAGCATCGTAAACAACTGGAACGTCGCGGACGGTCAGACTGGAGATAAACCGAAGTAGCATCCAGTAAGCTGACATCCCCCGCAGTCGTAGCGGGAACGTCGTGGACAATGTCGTGTCGCGGTTGCTTGGACTATAGAGGAAGCTGGTGATGCTCAAGTGAGGTGGTAGCCCTTGTGCCGATGTCGAGGGAGCCGAGAGCGTTGGGTGGTGTCGTGGTCGAAGTAGCCGTGCGAGGGATCGCCGTGGTCGATGTCGTGGTCGAGGATGCCGGTGTCGAGGTAGCCGCACGTGAAGCCGCATGCGCATAGTGCGCGAGGAGGATGACAGAGACGCGTCGAGGCAGTCGTCGAGGGTGTCGATGCCGAAGCCAATACAGTCCGAGCCGTCGACGACGAGGTACGGCCATAGTTTTGCCACAACTAGGCGCACGTTGGGGATGAATGCACACTCCGGTTTTGCCAGAACCAGGTATGCAAAGAAGAACTCGTCGGTGACGCGGTCGAGGCAGTCGTAGAGGGGTCGATGCCGAAGAAGACGTTGTCGAAGCCGATGAAGACGAGACGCCGATCCGAGCTTGCCAAACTCGGGAATGCGTCGGGGACGAAGGCACTCCCAGTGTTGCCAGTACCAGGCGTGCGGGGGCAGGGATCATCATGAACTTGCCGCCATGTCAAAAAGACTAGCAGAGGAAGCCTCCAGAGCGGTTGCGATGCGCAGAGCAGCGAAGGGAGAGATGACGGTGTTGTCCGCGGTTGTCGGAGTAAAGTAGCAGGTGGTGTAGTCGGGGATGAGGCGATGACATTGGCGACAAAGTTGTAGTGGACGAAGACGTAGAAGGCGGCGAAAACAGCGACGACCTGGGATAGTCATGCTGGATGCCTAGAGTGGCGATGGGGTAGTCGGCGAGACCTGCGACAGCAAGAAGGCGCCCTGCAGGTTACCTTGTGAAGCGTGGCGGCGGTGTTCGAAGTAGCCGTGGAAGACCCAGCGACGTGACGAAGACCATCTGCAGACGGCAGCGATCCGCGCCGTAGGAGATGGCGCGGTGAAAGTCGAGGCCGTTGATGCATGAGGACGGGGAAGTAGGTTCCGTGCAGCCATGCTACGACCCGAGGGGGCGGCATAGCTGTAGGGCGCAAGTCGGTGCAGCGGCTGGGAGACCACCAGCGATGTACACGCCAAGGAAGGCGCGTTGGAAGCCGGTAGTATGGACCAAAGGCGGCGGCGCTGCAGCCCAACGGGCGACACAGCGGCAACCCGTAGCTCGATCGGTGGTAGGCGTATGCTCGGGGACGTGTTTGACGTAGACAGGCGCAGGATCGGTTGATCAGATCGACGGTGCACCATATGCGCCATGGCGTGGACGACGCTGAAGGAGATATGCCCTAGAGGCAAATAATAAATAGGTTTTTATTGTCATATCTCAATTAGTTTATAATAGTTTCATATTGTGCTATAACTGTGCCAAGTAGAAACATTGGTATAGGTGTGGTATGAAACAACCAAGTCCCTAGTAGCCTCTATTCATACTAGTTCGTTGGTCATGAGGATGGTCTGGGTTTCAAGGTCACGGGCATTTATGCCAATTGCCAACAGGGTCATATCATTGAAGAATGACGTGATGGAAATTCCTCGAAGGATTGCAACACGATCAAGTTATATAAGTTTATTGTTGCAACAGCTAAATCTAGACTCCTTTTCCTTAGACCGTGAGCTCATATTACTCACTGTTTCCCGAGGCTGCTTAGACTGCAATAACCATCATCTAGTAATACGATGGCCATAAAGGTGTACGTTGGGTATTTTAATGGAACAGTAGATGACATGTGACTGCAAGACCGGGATTTGTTCACTCACATGATGGATAAAGATACACACGGCCAGCTTGGTGAGATTACATCCATAAATGTTGCAACATGTGACTCGATCACGGGGATGTAATATCACGGTAACAAGAAAACAGAACTTGTTGTGAACAAAATTGAACAAGGTATGTGATACCAATAATCGGATCTCGGATAAGTCGTATCAAGAAACAAAAGGAAATTAGAAGCTACATTTACCGGTTCAAACGACATTGTCATCAGGAATGCATAGGGGTCACATGGACATCCTTGGTCCTTCTGTTGATCATTGATACAGATCATGTCTAGAGCATTCCCGATCCATTAGAGGATACACTTAAGGGTACGATGAGAGCGATCATTCGTAAGACAGAATCACAGTAGAGAGAAAGCCGGAATCGTTCCGCAGAGAGATCCGAAGTTGTTCGGAGAAATAATAAAGGAAAAGACCGGAAAAGTGTTTTCGGAAAAATGGGAATTTAAATATACATTTATTATATATTAATTATAAATTAATATATACTAAATAATATTTAAATTAAGATTTATAAAAGCAACTTTTATATTAAGCCAAATCCCTGGAGGGACATAGCCTAGAAGAAAAGCTGCAAGAAAACAAAAAGGAAAAAGCAAACAGCCCAGCCCACGTGGGTGCCGGATAATATCCACCGCATGGGGCAGAGGGCAGCCACCGGCCGCCGCCACGGGCCAGCTCAACCCCGGCCCAACTCGGGCACTCAGGGGAGTTGGCAGGCAGGCTGGCCAGGCGGGCGAGCTGGCCGGGCCACGCCAGGCCTCGAGGCCCACCCGGGCCACAGGGCAGGCGGCCCACCCGGGGTGGGCACCAGCCACCGCCAAAGCTTGGCGAGCCGGGCCGCCGGGGGCACGCCGGCCAACCCGGCGCCAGCTGCTGGCTCCACTGTTGCTGCTTTCCTGGCCAGGCTGGGCCTTGGCGGGGTGGCCCATCCGGCTGCCACATTGGCCTAGCCGGCTGGCACATGTTTTTCTGCCCTTTTTCTGTTAAGTTTAGTCCCACATAGGGCACCTAAGAGGGAGGGCACATCTTCCTTAGCCTATATAAATGGGTATCCATGGGAGGACTAAAAGACACACCAATACACCATCAATTAGAGAAGTCCTTTGGTTGACTTCCTCCTTCCCTCTCTCTCTAGCCCTTGTGACCATGGCCCAAAGTCTGGGCTGTGCGAACGAGGCACACCTGGAGTACGCCGTTGCGCTGCAGGAATTCCTAGCCGGATATCAACTTCCGCACTCCCGGCGGGATTGGGGAGCCGGAGGTCTCATCGTGCACCGGATGTGTATGAAGACACGAGGCGCAACACTTGGGGCGCTTAAATATCGTGAGCCGGAGCTGTTGCACGATGAAGAAGGAGCAAGGAGTGACCTGCGAGGAGCTTCGCGACCTTGAGGTCGACTACGAGTACGACTACATCAACCACATTCCCCTCGGAACGTTAACCGCGTACGGTCTACAAGGGTATGTATTCTACGCATTGGCCATTACCGCATTACTACATAGATAGATCCTAGGCAGTTTTTGGGGTTCCAACGTAGGAAATTTTTTGTTTTCTACTGCGGATCCCCTTCAGTGGTATTAGAGCTGATCTATGTGTAGGACTGTTGTACGGTCAGTACGCACAAGTTTTGTGCGGGCATTGATCCCTTAGTTGTTACCCTCTAACGTGTACTTGCTTATATCGCGGTATTGATTGATGAAGCGACCCGGACCGACCTTACACGTATTCGTACGCGTGGTTCCACGCTCAACATAGGGCTTGTACCGTATAAGTGACTAGCGGGTGTCTGTCTCTCATTCAATAGTTGATATATCATTTACAATGGAGGGTCCTGAAAGGAGTGTAATAGAGACAACTGTCGGATCCATGTTGTGGTTGGAAAGTTCGTAGATTAGAAGCGGTTCTATTGCAATAGATAAAATAGAGGCGTCTAACTTTATTTTGCAGGGGGCATGTGATTATGATATGCCATTGGTTGTTACAAAGGTAAAGTAGTTTACTTTTGTGTTACTAAGTAGTATAGTAATAGTCATCGTTCCGATGGACGACCTGGTGGAGGCGTCGTGGACTTGGCGTCAAACCAAGGGCAAGATGAAGATCATGCCGGAGCACTCGATGGAGATCAAGGCGCAAGAAAGACCATACCATACCACAATATAGATATGATGTTGATATCTGTTTTACATCTTATTGTATGTGCTAGTATTAGATACTCAACGGTAGCAAATAAGATAATCCCTATTTAATTCCAATGTTCCGTGTTCTCCTTGTGTGTGCACCACCAAGAAAGTTCTTCGTTATGAGGTCGGCCGTGATGATCGGGGGTCAGACATATCTACGTTCGCATACAGTGGGTGTAAGCCATGTTGCACAGCAAATACACACATGTTAGATTTGGCGAGCCTAGCATGTACAGACATGGCCTCAGAACACAAGAGATCAAAAGATCGAGCATGAGTTAGATGGATGATGTGATTGGCATTAGGGAATGTCTTCCTTTGAGGCTGTAATGATGGTCGTGATGATCGCGGGAGGTGCAGAGGATAGGGATCATGTGATCACTAAAATCGTCTAGGGAATGACAATTTTAGCGGAGACCAATTATAAATTGATCTCTTATTATAAACTTAGTCTAGATATCTGTTTGCAAATATCTTATTAGATCATGGCCTATCCCATTGAGATCCTTTGCGACCATGGGAATATATTACTTAATGTGGAACTTACCAAAAGGGTCTAACTTCATAGATTAATACCCACGCCTGAGGGATATCCTCGTAAAAGGTGATCTTCTCTTCTTGATACAATAACCATTAGGAGATAATTCGATGACTCTGGAATGTTTGTGTTTTCTCCATAATCATCCAATAAGCCATTCTCCATTCGATTGAGAGTTGGGCTACATTTTGTATTCTGCAAAATCTGGTACATAAAGTATGAGCCGATGGATGGGTTTTCCTCCATCATGGATGAAAAAGAGAGTATTTAGAAAAACACTTAGAGGTCGTTTGGCACCCAGGTATTCATTTCATTTCGTAGAAATGAAATGAATACATGGATTCATTTCATTTATATCATGATTCCAAAAACACCCACATGTTTGGCTGCCACCGGAATTTGGAAATGACTACAGAATTGAAAATGGAATTTCAAAATAGCTGCCATGGACTAGAATAAAAACGCATGCATGAAGTGATTGCAACAACTACTTCTCATAACTTTTGGACCTCAAAACACACATCAAAATACTAAAACATTGATTATCATCTGCATATCATCCAAGTTCCAAAGTTCTAGTCCATGTTTAGTCCATAAAACATAGATGCATTGACATAATAAATACAAGTTCTAGAGTTTGAATAAGTTAAACAAGATGAAATGGCAGCTACAACACAAAGGAAGATCCGAATCATGTGTTTATCTGCTTGAGCACCCACTTCTTCTTCATCCGTTCAGGCAATGCCACCAAAGACTTGAACTTGCGATCATCGGCTACAAGAACATCATATATTGCCAACTGTTGATCATCTTCTAGATCTAGTATGCCATCAAGAACAGCCCAGATTTCCTCAGGAGATGCTGGCTTTGGTGGAGGCTCGAGAGCATCAGCTTTGAACGCAGCGGTGAAGTTATCTAACTTATCACCAAGCATGGATGCAATTGAGTCATTTGATCGATACCTCTTCTTCGGACGATCTTAGTCAGCTTGAGTTGATGAATTAGCGTCTTTATTGTTGGTAGTGGTGTTAGTATTCTCCTCCGCCATTTCAGCTGCGCTTTCATTAGCTGTCCTCGCACCCGCGCTGGTAGCACGGTCTCTGGAGTATAGTGTGCTAATCATGTCCCAAAATTTTATTGACTTGTACCTATATGATGCGGCATCCTTGTTGGCCTGCAAATGTAAGGTTATGTAAGATCTAAATTGGAAACTGAAAGATAGCCAAAATGAACTCCCTCCTTTATAAATGTATAAACATATTTGATAGCAAAAGCATAAATCAATGTGGTGTGGTGTTCCAACCTTGGAGACCATTAATTATATGTTTACACTGGCTACATGACTACTGACAAGGTAAAAGGGAGGCAAGTATATACTACTATTATGATGATGACAAGGTAAAAGGTGACTAATCTGTCCGAGCAACAAGCTTTGTTCAAAACCAAATTATAATTAGGTAGCACAGTGAGGTTTAGAACTTCAAGACAAACCAGATATATATGTGGAATCATGTACTTCAATTTACTAGTATCAAAACAGAGATACATAGTGTGTCATCCTAAATTGTATTAAAATAGAGATCGAAATTGAACTAGTATCAGCACTAGTATCACTAGTAGCACTAGTATCAATCGTGTATAAAAATGAACTACTTCGTATTAAAAAAATACCAGCTAGCTTTGCACTTCATATAAATCACATATATGCTTCTTGAAGCTGGTAACAGCAGCAAGAACAGGCAGCAAAACACCATCAACAGCAAGAACATGCAGCAAAAAGAGTGTAAACAGCAGCAAGAACAGTGTAAACAGACTTAAAATAAATGTAAACAGCAGCAGCAAGAATAGTGTAAACAGCAGCAGCAAGAATAGTGTAAACAGCAGCAGCAAGAACAGTGTAAACAGCAGCAAGAAGTAGACTATGTAGGGCTTGTGAAGTATATGAATGTAGTTCCTAACTCCGGACTGCTAGATGGTTCCCCTACCATGTATGCCTAGTTAGTCAGCAGCAATACAATGCCATCCAAGTCCAACTAGTATTAGAAATCCTTCTCTTTATATGATCTATTCAGTCCAATGTACTTAATTTTCTGGAATAGAGGACTCTCTTCATCTAGTGTAGCATGCAAGGCATTGGTACCGATGTGTAGTCAGCATTGGTGCAATCACTTTTTTATGTAAAGAAATTATTCATGGACAGATAGGTATTTAATCAATAAAAGAATCTCAGTTTCAAAGTGAGCGCCTTAGAAACCTGCATGCAAGTGTTGGGACCTTCATAGGCATGCAGTAGACTAACTCTATACAACCGGTTTACTCATGAATAATATTTTGTCTATTCATTTTTGCAAAACAAATGATAATGAACCAACTGAAAATATTTTGTCCAACTCTCGTCCTATGTAAGCATATTCATATCGCAAGTCAACTCTTCTCTTGCGTGTCGAGTAGATGGTGTCAATTCAGTCATTAAATAATAATGAACCAACTAAAAATTACTAAATCTGTTATCTAGTGATGCTAGTTTCAGACGTCGCAACCCGGGAGCAGTTTAGTCCCACAATTTGCAGTTTAGTAGGTTACCTTCACATAAGTGTTCCAAACATCATCTTCTATAGTGATCATATTCTTCTCATCATCCCATCCAAATCCACTCTGAGAAGGCATCTTGTTGACGATAGCATAATGTTTGTCAAAAGTCTTGCTCCTAGAGATGATATTATCCTTTGTGACCTCAAGCTGACACTTCTCTCTCACTTTCTTGACTGTAGCTGTGTATACATGGGGTTTCCACCCATTTTGAGCACGGTCTCCTTTGGTGTAGTACTCAACAAATACATCCAGCATAGCTTTATCCATCTCATCTGTCCACTTGAGGTAACTTCTACCTTTCTTCGTCGAATCCATGCCCGAATCCATCCCTATATGTACATAAAGATTACCATGAGTTAGTGGCAAAAGGAAAGTGTATGTATATGAGAGAGAGTAACAAACTGGACATATATGAAGCATACCAAAAAGAAAATATGTACATAAAAAAGACTATACAACATTCAAGCAAAATTAAGCATTTGCTTGTCCACGCCTAGCTTGATAATCAGCCCACATCTTATTAGCTAGGGTCAATCTCCTGTTATTCCACTCATTTGTCACCTCAATGTGCGTAATCATATCAGGTTCGTCCACATCAATGGCAGCATTGTTTAGCTGATTATCCACTTCTTGCAACATCAGATCATCCATCTCTCTTTGCCTATCAGCTAGGAAGTTATGTAGTATGCAACAAGCATTGATTAATCGAATCTGCCGTTAAGTTAGTATGGCATGTTAATACACAAAACTCAAAAATATTCTAGCAAATGGTTTGAATTAAAAAAATTGGATGGTACCTGATTTTTTATTCCAAAAAATGAACTAACCCTGAGAATAACCCATCTCATCTTTAAAAGAGCCCAAATCCTCTCAACTACGTTCCTAGCAATTGCATGCCGCAGTTATAGAGCTCTTGTGGAGTTTCTGGATTATTCCCATTAGCTGCCCACTCTTTCAAGTGATACCTTGTGTTCCTGAATGGAGCAAAGAAGAATGGACCATTTGTGTATCCAGCATCTACTAGGTAGTATTTTCCTAAGGTTTATGAAAATAACCCACATTATATTTCAATTGAGAAATTTAGTGGAAATTTGTATCATACTAAGATAGGAGTTACCATTTGGAACTTTGAAAGAGTCTTCTCTAAACACTGCATCTCTCAACACTCTGCCATCTGATGCTGAACCTTCCCAGCCAGCCAACACATGAACAAACTTCATGTTTCGGTCACAAACACCCAACACATTTGTTGTTATGGCCTTCTTCCTATTCCTATATCTATCTTGCTTGTGTAGCGGGACACGGACATCAACATGTGTGCCATCTAAAGCTCCAAGCCCATCAGGAAACCACTTCCATTTGTAATCCTCGGGTAGTTCAGTAGAAGGGTCTAGCAACTTGATGAGTTCATGAGATAAACATAGGATGGCTCCTAACACCTCATTGAAATGTCTGCTGATTGGCTCAAGTGTCCACCTATAGGTGCTACGGATTAACCTAAATTTCATGGCATGGCTAAGAACAAGCAAAACAATAGTTATGGCTTCTTCAACAGTCACATAGAATGTGTCTTTCAGCCCAGCCCTTTCACGTAGGATAGCACATAGGTCAGAAAAGGACCTTTTGGTGAACCTCAGAGTATCATAGCAATATAGATTGGGACCCATATAAATGTTCCTAAGCATCTGTTTTCTAATTCTAGTCTCAGCCTCTTCCTCGCTAAAATCCCCAAGTTCTACAATCCTCCTCCTCCTATAGTAGATATGATGTGCTACCGAAACTACGGTAACAAAAAACCCAGCTGCTGCCCTCTTTCTTTTCTTCCTCCTCTCATGATATAGCACTAGTTGTTGATCTGCCATCTACAATACATACATCAAGGGGAACTGAGTAGAGTAATAAACTTTCAGATCTACACATAAGCTAGTAACAAGGACAAATTGCAGTATCTAACAAGAACAAATTGCAGTATGTAACAAGGAACCATAAGGAGACCTCTTTTCTGTAAGCTTCACTTCCGTTCCTCCGAAATCAGGTTGTATCACAGTGTCACCTTTTCTGTAAGATTTGGAAAAGGATATCTACCGCATTATTTATAGGATACATTTCCATAGATCACAAAGCAGAGACTGAACTAACAATACCAAGTCTGCATCTAAGAACTAACATTTCCATAGATCACAAATCAGGTTTGCATCTAAGAACTAGCAATACCAGAGATCACAAAGTAGAGACTCAACTAATTTACCTGCATTTGACAATGTCCCGAAGGTTTTAGCTTCTGTGGAAGTAACAAGCATGGGTTGGCAGAATTGAGCACCTGCAAGGTCAATAACGATGTTAATGTGCACCTGCAGAATTGAGTATACAAAGCAGCAACATCTTGAATCGTATTTTCTCGCACACTGCTGATTCAGGTAAAACAAAGGAGCAACATCTTGACTCGTTACAACAAACTATTCATAAGTATACAGGAGATTAACAAATTATTCTAAAAAACCCATAATCTCAGACAAAAATTCAGCAGGACACCAACATAGTCTGATTTCTAACCTTAATCAACGTTATGTTATTAGAAAGTAAAATTCCTGACCTGGGTACCAAAACAAGCTCTAACAGAGAGAAATAATGTGTGTGTGAGAGAGATGTGTGTAGGAACATCTCTGACATATACCACCCTGCTGCTCTAATCGTCCATAGTCAATGACATTAAAGTTAAACTAGTCCAACATGTAAACTGGTACACCAGCTTCAGGGTTTTCAACTTTTTTTCCAACATGTAAACTGAATGTGGCGGCTCATCAATAAAGTGCCAAAATTCTCTCTAGAAAAGGTTGCTGGCAATTCCATCAAAACGATTAAACCGTGCGATTTGGGGCTTGCTAAGAAATACTGGACCTTCATGTTGTTTTGCTGAACCTTTGAAAAAACATGCGGACGTATTAAATAGGAGAGCTATCATGTTGTTTTGCTGAATCTTTGACAAAACATGTGGACATGTTAAACAGGAGAGCTATCTGGTACCAAACGAGCTATCTGAACCATGCAGGGCTACAGTAATGCTCTAAGCATGGTACGCGTGGTGAGCTATCTGAAAAGCACAATCTCAGATGAATTCACAACTCAAACGATGAGATGAACCATGGTGGTACACAGGAGATGAACCATGACAGCAAATCAAAACAGAAAATAAGATCTGGGTTAACAATAAAAAATGGATCGACAACTAAAGGAGAAGAACTTAAGAACAGAAGAGACGGAGGTGAATCGGCCGCTTACCGGTGGCGGGTCGTCGTCGGGCAGACGGCGAGAGAATCAGGCAGACGGGATCAGGGAGGGAGACGGCGATGCAGTGGGAGGACAAGGAAACGAGGTTGAGGGAGGAGGAGGCAGCGAGGCGGACGGAGGAGGTGGGCGGAGGAGGCGGCAGTGAGGCGAACGGAGGAGGCGGACAGAGGAAACGGCGGCGAGGCGGACGGAGGAGGCGGCGGCGCTGTGAAGTCGGGGAGTGAGGCGCTGTGGAGTTGGGGAGGGAGGAGTCGGGGACGGAAATTGGCAAATGACGCGTCTCGCTCGGGAATCTAGTTTACACGTGGGATATTTTGATGGATTTGTCAAATGAAACGACGGCTCAATTCCGTGTCAACCAAACATCATAATGATGGAATTGTAAAATGAATTCCGGGATTCCAGGCCCAAATGATGGATACCAAACGACCTCTTAGTGATCTTGCATTACAGTTGAGAACTCTTGGAAGGGCTTGATTGCAATTGAGGTCATGGATGAAAAAGTATATGTAAGATATACAAATTATAATTGTGGTTCTTGCAAAACTCGTTACAGTTTGCAAAGTATTTGATACTTGTCTCGTTTTGTGAAAACAGGCGGATCTGGTAGAGAATTGCTGGTTTTGAGGCAACATGACTTGGTGACGGCAAGCAAAATAGTTGATGGCCGACATCACCTCTTTCCTCAAAGTTTGTCATTTGGATTAGTGGACTTGAATATAATTTTGTAATCCTTGTTTGTGTGTCTTGCTTTTGGCGAAACGATTATTCATATGAACAAGTTACAAGCCAGTTTGTACTATTCTTATGAACAATACCATTATGGTCACATTACGATTACAAACAAGTTATTCTCATCACTATGTTAATGATAATAGTTTAAACATTTATAAAAGGATCGGAATGCTAAAAAATATCCAAAGTTTAATAATGAAATGACACTATAGTTTAAGTCATTTTGGTTATTGCATGTTCTTAATGAAGATCGGGGTCCTAGATGCTTAATCTAGAGGCTTTACAAAACCATGCCTCTTGGGCAGAATGACTAAAACTCCGCATTCTGGTAAAACTGTGATATGTGAAGAAATGTTGAATCTTATACATAGTGATGTATCGTATTTTCAACAAATAGTGGGAATCATTAGTTAATTGTTGACTTAAGTGAATAAGCATATTTACTTAATGAAACATAAGTTTGAAATGATTTTAATTGTTCAAATGAGTTCTCAACAAAGAGGATATTGAATTAACAAGTCCCTTCGATTTGATCGACACGACTAAAGTATTCAAGTTAAGTTAAGCATAAAGGGACTTGTGAAAGATGTTTCACAAATTATGATAATTGGATGAATTCAAACTATGTTGAAATGTCTAAACATCATAATCATTTTGTATTAGATACATATTATCTCTCATCGGGGTTATAGTTGTCGTTTAGAGTTAGAGATCAAAATAAGCAAACACTCGTTTGAAATACAAAGGAACATCTAAAAGATTCGTGGAAACAACACCATAAGTGTTATGGCAAGTTCGAGTTTCTAGAGATTTTGATAAGTCGAAGTCGTGGAGAATAAACAAGTCTCTGTAGAGCATTCTTAGGAAGCTATGAATGCATCTTCCACAAAAGGGGCAAACATGCTGTTGTCCTAAGTTGATGTGTCCTGATGAAGATACAGGTGGAAGAAAGTAAAAGATCAAAACAAGGTATTTGACCTTACCTCTCAATTGTTGAGTGGCGCAGTGGAATTTGTTTCGTGAATCCAAACTCTACATATAGAGGAGAGACTAATGATAATGATCATAAAGTTTCAAGCAAATACTTTTACTAAAGAAAGTAGGATTCAACTATATAGTCTACAAGTTTGTGGAATTATAGTTGATTCACTTGTCATGTTTTGAACAAGACATACCTACGAATTACAAAGAAGCGTGATGGACCTAAGTACGAGAAATGAATGGTCATTGAAATCTTGTTAGTGGAATTCTCGATTTGATGGTGATCAAGGAATTTTGGAATATCCAAGATTGTCGAGAGGACCTAGATTTGAGTGGGAACAAATCAGCTTGGCTAATTCATAATATGTATCTGACATATTCTGAGTGGAAGCTAAGTGAAATCCTTGGACCTCAAACATGAATGTCATATTTGAGTGGGAGCGTGAAATCATTCTGTGATATGTGGACGACATATATGAATGATGTGATTGGTGTTAATAACGTTTAAGTTAGATAAATAAGGATGAAGTTGAAGTTATTAAACAATAAGATCTATCGAGATAGATTGGTAAGTTTAATAAACACTGAATGTCGAATGCTTCCTGGACTTGATTCTGAAAGATGTTCAGAATGTCCTAAGCAAGATTCTGAAGTAGCTCAGAATGGAACAAGGTGAGAAAGTAGTTCTTACTATATGAAGCATTGAGTATTGCAACTATGGTTGAAATAAAGAGATGCATTGCATCTCCTATGCCTCAGTCATAGGTTCTTCCATACAACCATGTTGTATACTCGACGTAATGTGACCTGAGGTTCTGGTTGGTAGGACAAAGTCTTAACTATAAGAACGTGTCTTTAAGTGATTCCTGAGTTGATCACTGAACCAGAATTAAGTTTGTACTTAAATGGCAAGAAGCAAAATAGGTGGCATAGTTGCATTTCATGCACTAGGATCTACATAGATACAGAAGTATAAAGGCTCCATCTGATGTGATGTATAATGTTATGGTGGGGCTAGTTCGCTTTTAACGTAGAATGATGTGTCCTAGGGCCCACTGCCCATGAGAAAGCCCTCGAGGTTGATCTAAAGTCACTCTAAGCTCCTGGAATCCGGCCTCATTCTGCTGCCATGACTACAGTATATACACAAAGGATAGCAAAGTGTGTTTCGAAGTTTAGATGACAATAGTGAAAACGACCGTCATTATAAACACTAGAAACAAAGTATCACTTTGTCGCCAAACAAATACTTCGACCCATTATACGATAATGGTGTAAATGTCAAAATTAGGAAGACGTTAACGATTTGCAAAAGTCATAATGATCTGGTAAAACAGAACATGGACATGACGCTTCTCATGAGCATGCGTGATCTGTAAACGCATATGGTATATGGTTTATATGAGTAAAATGTGAGCTGGATTATTTGTACTCTAGTGCAAGTGGGAGACTGAAGGAGATATGCCCTAGAGGCAAATAATAAATAGGTTTTTATTATCATACCTCAATTAGTTTATAATAGTTTCATATTATGCTATAACTATGCCAAGTAGAAACATTGGTACAGGTGTGGTATGAAACAACCAAGTCCCTAGTAGACTCTATTCATACTAGTTCGTTGGTCATGAGGATGATCTGGGTTTCAAGATCATGGGTATTTATGCCAATTGACGACGGGGTCATATCATTGGAGAATGATGTGATGGACATTCCTCGAAGGATTGCAACACGATCAAGTCATATAAGTTCATTGTTGCAATAGCTAAATCTAGACTGCTTTTCCTTAGACCATGATCTCATATTACTCACCGTTTCCCGAGGCTGCTTAGACTGCATCAACCGTCATTTGGTAATATGGTGGCCATAAAGGTGTACGTTGGGTATTCCAAAGGAACAGTAGATGACATGTGACTGCAAGACCAGGATTTGTTCACTCACATGACGGGTAAATATATATACGGTCGGCTTGGTGAGATTACATCCATAAATGTTGCAACATGTGACTCGGTCACGAAGATGTAATATCACGGTAACAAGAAAACAAAACTTGTTGTGACCGAGATTGAACAAGGTATGTGATACCAATGATCGGATCTCGGACAAGTCCTATCAAGAAACAAAAGAAAATTGGAAGCTACATTTACCGGTTCAAACGACATTGTCATCAGGAATGCATACGGGTCACATGGACATCCCTCGTTCCTCTGTTGATCATTGATACAGATCATGTCTAGAGCATTCCTGAGCCATGAGAGGATACACTTAAGGGTATGATGAGAGCGATCATTTTTAAGACAGAACCATAATAGAGAAAGAGAAAGCCAAAATCATTCCGCAGAGAGATGTGAAGTTGTTCGGAGAAAGAATAAAGGAAAAGACCGGAAAAGTGTTTTCGGATAAATGGGATTTAAATATACATTTATTATATTTTAATTATGAATTAATATATAATAAATAATATTTAGATTAGGATTTATAAAAGCAATATTTATATTAGGCCGAATCCCCCGAGGAAAATAGCCTAGAAGAAAAGTTGCACGAAAACAAAAAGGAAAAAGCGAACAGCCCAGCCCACGTGGGCGGCGGATAATATCCACCGCACGGGGCAGAGGGCAGCCACCGGCCGCCACCACGGGCCAGCTCAGCCCTGGCCCAACTCGAGCGCTCAGGGGAGTTGGCGGGCAGGCTGGCCAGGCGGGCGAGCTGGCCGGGCCGTGCCAGGCCTTGAGGCCCACCCGAGCCACAGGGGCAGGCGACCTACCCGGGGCGGGCACCAGCCACCGCCACAGCTTGGCAAGCTGGGCTACCGGGGGCGCGCCGGCCCACCCGGCGCTAGCTGCTGGCTCCACTGCTGCTTCTCGCCTGGCCAGGCTAGGCCTTGGCGGGGTGGCCCATCCAGCTGGCACATGTTTTTTTGCCCTTTTTCTTTTAAGTTTAGTCCCACATGGGGCACCTAAGAGGGAGGGCACACCTCTCTTAGCCTATATAAAGGGGTGCCCATGGGAGGACTAAAATACACACCAATACACCATCAATTGGAGAAGTCCTTTGATTGACTTCCTCCTTCCCTCTCTCTCTCTCTCTCTAGCCCTTGTGACCATGTCCCAAACTCTGGGCTGTGCGAACGAGGCACACCTGGAGTACGCCGTTGTGTTGCAGGGATTCCTAGCCGGATGTCAACTTCCGCACTCCTGGCGGGATTGGGGAGCCGGAGGTCTCATCGTGCACCGGATGTGTATGAAGACACAAGGCGCAACACTTGGGGCGCTTAAATATCGTGAGCCGGAGCTGCTGCACGATGAAGAAGGAGCAAGGGGTGACCTGCGAGGAGCTTCGCGACCTTGAGGTCGGCTACGAGTACGACTACATCAACCACGTTCCCCTCAGAACGTTAACCGCATACGGTCTACAAGGGTATGTATTCTCTACGCATTGGATGTTACCGCATTACTACATAGATAGATCCTAGGTAGTTTTTGGGGTTCCAACGTAGGAAATTTTTTGTTTTCTGTTGCGGATCCCCTTCAGTGGTATCAGAGCCGATCTATGCGTAGGACTCATGTACGGCCAGTACGTACAAGTTTTGTGCGGGCATTGATCCCTTACTTGTTACCCTCTAACATGCACTTGCTTATATCGCGGTATTGATTGATGAAGCGACCCGGACCGACCTTACGCGTATTCGTACGCGAGACTGGTTCCATGCTCAACGTAGGGCTTGTACCGTATAAGTGACTAGCGGCTGTCTGTCTCTCATTCAGTAGTTGATATATCATTTATACCGAAGGGCCCCGAAAGGGGTGTAATAGAGACAACTGTCGGATCCATGTTGTGGTTGGAAAGTTCGTAGATTAGAAGCGGCTCTATTGCGAAAGCCCTAACAACCACGTAAAACATGCAATAGATAAAGTAAAACTTTATTTTGCAGGGTCCATGTGATTATGATATAGCATTGGTTGTTACAAAGGTAAAGTAGTTTACTTTTCTGTTACTAAGTAGTATATAATAGTCATCGTTCCGATGGACGACCTGGTGGAGGCGTCGTGGACTTGGCGTCAAACCAAGGGCAAGATGGAGATCATGGCAGAGCGCTCGATGGAGATCAAGGCACAAGAAAGACCATATCATATCACAATATATATGATGTTGATATCGGTTTTACATCTTATTGTGTGCTAGTATTAGAAACTCAACGATAGCAAATAAGATAATTCCTATTTAATTCCAATGTTCCGTGTTCCCATTGTGTGTGCACCACCAAGAAAGTTCTTTGTTATGAGGCCGGCCGTAATGATCGGGGGTCAGACATATCTACGTTCGCATACAGTGGGTGTAAGCTGATGGATCTGTGTATGGCGCCCAGAAAAGTGCTGGTGCGGTGTTGATGTAGAGCTTGTTGGGAACCCCAAGAGGAAGCTATGATGAGCACAGCAGCAAGTTTCCCTCAGTATGAAACCAAGGTTTAATCGAACCAGTAGGAGCAAGGAAACACCCCAAAGGTGTTACTAGCTGAGCTTTGGCAGGGCGCACTACCGGTGCTAGTAGCAACGTGGAGACCTGACAACACAACCACAGAACTTTATCCCCAACTTGCGATGAGGTTGTCAATCTCACCGTGTTTTGCGGAAAACAAAGGATTAAACGTATCGAATAGAAAGAAGTAAAAGTTTGCAGACAGTAAACACAAAGAAGTAAACAGTTTGTAGATTGAATGTAAAAGACAAGGACCGGGATCCATAGTTCACTAGAGGTGGCTCTCCTTAGATAGATAACACGTTGGGTGAATAAATTACAGCGGGGCAATTGACAAACATCGAGAAAGCAATACATGCATATACTAATCATCTTGACTCCTTTGAGACTTGATTGGGCATTACAACATTATACATAGACCGCCATCCAACTGCATCTATGACTAATAATCCACCTTCAGGTTATCATCTGAACCCCCTCTAGTATTAAGTTGCAAGCAACAGATTATTGCTTTACGAACTGCGTGTAAAGTAAACAATACGATTGTTCTATGAACAAAGGATTGTTGTTTTCTCCCTAGTAGCAACAGCACATCTAGTACCTTAGAGATTTCTGTCACTTCCCCAGATTACCAGAGGCATGAACCCACTATCGAGCATAAATACTAACTCTTGGAGTTGCTAGCATCTACTTGGCCAAGATAGCTACTAACAACGGAAAGCATGCAAGATCACAAATGACAAAGACATGATAGAATCAATAATCAATCTGAAATAGCATCTCAATATCCATCGGATCCCCGCAAACACAACATGCAGAATTACAAATAGATGATCTTGATCATGAATGGAGCTCACAAGATCTAGACATGAAAGCACAAAGGAGGAGAACCAGCCATCTAGCTACTACATGGATCCGTAGTCCAAGGATGAACTACTCATGCATCACACCAGAGGCTTGCATGGTGATGAAGAAGGCCTCCAGAGTGAGCTCCCCTCTCCGGCAGGGTGTCGGGAAGAGCTTCAGATCCCTCCCGATCTAGGGATGGAGATGACGGCGGCTACAGACTCTTTCGTGGATTTTTGATCGGGTACTTAGGGTTTACGTCCCGAGGGCATCTTATAGTCGGAAGGGGAGGCCGAGGGGGTGCCAGGGGCCACCACACCACCCCCTGGCGCGGGCCCAGCCTGGCCGCGCGGCCAGGTGGTGTGGCCGGCCTTTGGCCCCTCTCCGTCTCGTATTCTGGCATCTGATGACTTCCGAAAAAATAGGCACTTTGGCTTTTGTCCCGTCCAATTCCGAGAATATTCATTTTCTGACTTTCCTGGAACCAAAAACAGCAGAAAACAGGCAGCTGGCACTTTGGCTCTTGTTAATAGGTTAGTCCAAGAAATCATATGAAAAGTACTCCAAAGTTGGAACAAAACACAAGAAAGTGGATAAAACCAAGCATGGAACATAAAAAATTATAGATATATTTGCAATGTATCAACATCCCCAAGCTTAACTCCTGCTCGTCCTCGAGTAGGTAAGTGATAAAAAGAAAGAATAATTTTTTAGGTGACATGCACCGTCAAAGACTTGATCAAAGTATTTGTAAAACATTCGAAGCTGGGATCATAGTACTTCAATCATAACATGAAATACAAAGTTCTAGCAGTAAGACAAAGAAACTATGATGCAACATGAAAAGGCACAAACAAAAGATTCATGAATAACAATGCTTTGCAAGACGTTTGTTTGTTTCATATAAAGAAAACATAGCATAATAGCATTCAGCTTGTCCCTCATAGAGTAGCAAATATAAATGCATAGGACACCTTCAAAGTTCATAAGAGTGACTAGATACAAATAGTTTAAAACAAGCAATATCAAGTTGTGCATCAATCAACTAGTCTTGGGACAATGGACATAGAACTAAGAATGGCCATCATGCTCTCAAAGTAAGTGCATAAAGATAGAAGGTGGAGACTCAATATAATGGTGGAAGAAAGGCCTTCATAGAAGGAAACAGGGATTCAAATCTCATAAAGAGTTTCCAAAAATTATGGTACTTATAGCTTTCAGCTCTCATTGCCCCTATCATAAGCATCTTGAAGTGATTAAGGTTAAAGTGAACAAACTATGGTGTACATGCTTGACGAAGTATAAGTCAGAAATCTTATGTCCCTTGTATACGAGGGCCGCTCCTCATGCTACTCAAGTTTAGTCACCAGTAAATTCTTGTCATCGTAAGTACATGTGTATCATAGAGAACCGCCAACGGGGTACCCCTTGCCTGATGATACGGAAGAATCCCCATATCAAAATGACAAGGCAAGCAGACAACGAGCATCTCAGCAATCTTCTTATTTACCATGGGAATATGGTGCTTTTTCTCTCTTTCCTATTTTCATAATCTCCTTTTTTCTCTTTTTTTTCTCAATATAGAACTCTTTTTTTATAAGAAGAATGCTTCATAGACAACTCATTATGGTTACGCTGCAGGTTTCCACCATGTCAGCATGGATTAGACTAGCAGCCCAGGCATTTCTCTAACACATATACATAACTCCATGGACTTACAAGCTCCCCTTTCATTTCACACCGACGACATCCATATACAAAATAGCATGATATCAACTAGGTACAAGTACCAAGTGCAATGTTGAAAGCGGTCCCCATGAAAGCATGGTTCTGCTAATTCCCAACAAATAAGTGCAAGCATATACAACATAGACGACACAATGGTTCAAGTTTATTAAGGGCAAGAAAAGTAAAGTGTGCCATCAAGTTTGTGAGAGCTTTAATCACTAGTTTTCTCATAACAAGTTTAATTTGGAAGGCAAACAAAAGCATGAATATACTTGGAATAGCATAAGCTAATAGGTAGGTATGGTGGACTCTTTGGAATAACTTGGTTTAGGGAGTTGGATGCATGAATGGAACTCATACTTGGTTGTGGAGGCTAGCAAAAGACTGGGAGCGACAAACTAAGAGAGCAATAATGGTCATAATCATGCAGAGCGACAAAACATCATTGATCAAAGCATAAAGTGATACTACAAGTTGAAAACTAAAGGATCATAAAGGCTATGGTGATTTGAGATAGTCATAACATGGTGTGAGCATGCGCCAAGTCAACCCAAATAAAGCATCAAAGGAGAATACCACTATACTATGCTTTAATATGCTAAAACAACGCATGATTCATCCAAGGCACATTAAGCAATCTCAATTGTTTATAACAAGTCATGCTACAACAAAGAATACTAAGCATAAATCAAAAACAATATCAAGCATGGCATGACAAAGCATAGGCCACTGTCAAAAACAATCTCTTTTTACCACATAAGCATGAACTTTCCTACTCTTTTCCAAACCAAACCAAACTATTTGCAAACCAATCTATGAAAGGGTTCCAACCAATTTATTCAGAAAACTAAGAAAACCAAGCAAACGAAAAACCAAAACAAAAACAAAAAAGAAGACGCTCCAAGAACAACGCAACTGTGTATGAAACAATAAAAATGAAGTGTTTGGAAGAAACCTGGAATTTTTATTGATGAAGAAGGGGATGCCTTAGGCATCCCCAAGATTTGACGCTTGAACTTCTTGGATATTTCTCGGGGTGACACGCTTGGCATACCCAAGCTTGAGCTTTAGTCCATCCTTCATCTCATTACTCATTCCTTCCATACACCTGAAATTTTTCCTTCATACAAAACTTCACACAATCTCATTTGCAACATTAGTGCACTCAAGATAAATAAGTCTTAAGGTTCAGTTATAACAACAAATAAACTTTCATTACAACACTATATACTGTAGAACTTCCCTCAAAAAGCTCAATTCCCCAAAAGAACTCAAAAAGGAATCAACAAGAAGCAAATGCAGAAAATGGCAGAAATCTGTCAAAACAGACCAGCAGGTAAAGATGAATTTTTTCAAAGACCTTATGTTGCTCAAATAAAAAAGTATTGAACTAACTAAATTTAGATAACAACCTGGGTAATAAGCACAAAAATTCACGCCTCAAAAAGACCTTCAGAGATTTTACACGAATTTTTACGGTGAAGCACAGAAATCTGTTTTGGGACAGCAATTTTCCCAATCATTACTTCTCTCACATTAGAGGTTACTCTTGGTACAAAAAGCAAATAAAAAGGATAATAAGCGGTTATTACTAAAGTAATAACTTCCAAGACTCATCTAAAACTTTTGGGCTATCTCCCAATAAGTACTTTTCTTTAACACCTTTAAGTTAGGCTTGATAGTTTGAGAAAATGCTCACGTAAAAATATGAATTAAAGTAAAAGAGAGCATCAAGAAGCAAATTCAAAGAACATTTAAGTCTAACCCACTTCCTATGCATAGGAATCTTGTAAAGTAACAAGTCATAAAAGCACAAAGCAACAAGCATAGGAAAGCAAAACAAGTGCAGCTTCAAAATTTTCAACATAGAGAGGGGAAACTTAATATTGTTGAGACATATAAAACCATGTTTCCCTCTCTCATAATAACTTTCAGTAGCATCATGAATAAAATTAACAATATAACTATCACATAAAACATTCTTATCATGAGCCACATGCATATAATAATTATTACTGTCCACATAAGCATAGTCATTCTTATTAATTGTAGTGGGAGCAAATTCAACAAAATAGCTATCATTATTATTCTCATCACCATAATCATCAAATATAGGAGGCATATTGTAATCATAATTAATTTTCTCCTCAATAGTAGGTGGAATGAAAATATCATATTCATCATTGTAATAATCATATATTGGAGGCATAGTATCATCAAAGTAAATTTTCTCCTCCATGCTTGGTGGACTAAAAATATCATGCTCATCAAAACGTGCTTCCCCAAGCTTAGGCTTTTCCATAGCATTAGAAATAATGGTGTTCAAAGAATTCATATTAATAACATTGCTATTAGCATGCAAATAAAGTTCCATAGGTTTTTTAATTTTCTCTTCAAACACTTCATGTGCTAACTCAAGATAAATACTATAAAGCTCTCTCAATTTTTTTTCAATTAAGCCTAACTAGTGAAAACAAGAAACAAAAAGACAAAATTGTAGAATATAAAGTAAATAACATCGAGCACTCACACCGGAGGATGTGATACCTTTTACCTTACCTCCCCGGCAACGGCGCCAGAAAATAGGCGTTTGCCGTGGGAGGTTCTTTTTCTTTAATCCTCCGGTGTGAATACCTTTTACCTTACCTCCCCGGCAACGGCGCCAGAAAATAGCTTGATGTCTACGCACTTCTATTCTTGTAGACAGTTGTTGGGCCTCCAAGTGCAGAGGTTTGTACAACAGCAGCAAGTTTTCCCTTAAGTGGATCACCCAAGGTTTATCGAACTCAGTGAGGAAGTGGTCAAAGGTATCCCCTCTCAAACAATCCTGCAATCAAGAAACAAGAAGTCTCTTGTGTTCCCAACACACCCAATACACTTGTCAGGTGTATAGGTGCACTAGTTTGGCGAAGAGATAGTGAAATACAAGTGGTATAGATAATTATAAGTGGTAACAGTGATAGAAAATAGCTTGATGGCGTGGAAAAGACTAAAGTAAAACTGAAATAAAGATAGAAGCAAGCAAACATGTAACATATCTAGTAGCAAACGGTGTTTCAGTGCTTAGAAACAAGGCCTAGGGATCATACTTTCACTAGTGAACACTCTCATATAAATATCTTCTCTTTATGATACTACTCTTAACTACTCTCCGGTTGGACACTCTAATCCATGGTAGGGCTATAACAGCACTCCTCAAAGTAAGCCTTTCCCATCTAGAAAACCCCACACTATCACCTTGAGCACTAGATGAGTCCAACAAACACCACAATTTAATAGAGATATCCAACTCCAAATATAACTCATAACAAGTATTTGCAATCTCTAGCCTAAGTGCCACCATGGTGTGCACGCTGTCACTTTCACACACATGGGGAGAGCAGAGATCTATTAAAGCACTTGAGTAGCAAGGTAGATCTACTTGATTACAAAGCTCATGATCACAATATGATCATACATAGAGAGAGAGATGAACACATAGCTACCGGTAGAACCCTTATCCTCGAGAGAGAACTACTCCCTCCTCATCATGGGAATCAGCAATGGTGATGGAGATGATGGTGGAGATCGATGGAGATGGCTCCGGGGGCACTTCCCCGTCCCGACAGGGTGCTGGAATAGAGACTTTTTGTCCACCGAATCTCCCCTTCGGTGGCGGCGGCGCTGTGGAACTTTTCATGGCTGGAGGCTTCATGATTTAGGGTTTTGGTATCGGGAGGCTCTTATAGGCGAAGGAGGCAAGGTCGGTGGAGGCCGGAGGGGCCCACACCACCTGGTGGCGTGGCCAGGGGGACCCGCGCCACCCTATGGTGTGGCTGACCCCTGGCCCCTCTCCGTGTCTCCTTCTGGCTTCGTGAATCTTCCGGGAAAATTCCAACTTTGGCTTTTGTCCGGTCCAATTCTGAGAATATTGATTTTTTGACTTTCTTGGAACCAAAAATAGCAGAAAACAAGCAACTAGCACTGTGGCATATTGTTAATAGGTTAGTCCAAGAAATCATATGAAAAGTACTCCAAAGTTGGAACAAAACACAAGAAAGTAGATAAACCAAGCATGGACCATCAAAAATTATAGATACATTTGCAATATATCAATGGCAGACGGAACGAAATACTGCATGCAAGCACTAACAAGTTTAGACATGTTTGGGTCGCTTCAACTAGTGAACCTTACATAACAAGTATTGTACCTCCATATTATGATTATTAGAGTCATTTGGCGTAGCTACTAGGAGGCCGAACTTATCACATCCTCGTGCTCATTAGCACTTCCCTCGCTCTCCGTGATCTATGCATGGTGATAGTGCATGCATGTTGAGCCTACTTAATCAACAATTAGAGATAGTGTCGGTCTTGCTTGCACTGCCATGCGTCCACAAGATAACATATACTCTCTCCGTTTTAAAATATAATATATTTTAGCTTTGTGAAGCTAATATATCTAGACTCCTTTCACTATGTCGGTTCAGAGAAGTTCGGAGCGAACCTACACATTAAAAGTGGTCTAGATTCATTAGCTTCACAAAGCTAAAACATCTTATATTTTAAAACAGAGGGAATAGTCACGTCATATCTAACATATCATTTATACTACTTAGCCCTGCTGATTTGGTAAAAATCATTGTACATCCGACACATGTCGAGGTAAAATAAGTGATAAGTGAGCTTGATTGGTCATGTTGTTACAAGATTCATGAGAGTAACTGCATGTAGCTAGTGCGTGCGACTACAGTTTGCGAGACAACTATTTTGTTATTTGCTTTTAGTAAGCGTCAATGTAGTAAAAGGTGTGGGGGCGGTAAGCAGTCTGTCCACACTCATTTGTCTCTATTATGTCACTGACATAGTGTGCCAAAGGTCAGGTTTATTACATGGAAATTAGTCATACATCATCTTGTATTGCAAAGCGAATCAGGTTAGGCATATATCCCAACGGCCAGATCTTGCGATTACCCGTGGGGGGACATCTATCCCCCTGGGCAGCATGCTATTATCCTAAACAATAAGATCTATCGAGATAGATTGGTAAGTTTAATAAACACTGAATGTCGAATGCTTCCTATACTTGATTCTAAAAGATGTTCAGAATATCCTAAGCAAGATTCTGAAGTAGCTCAGAATGGAACAAGGTGAAAAAGTAGTTCTTACTATATGAAGCATTGA
Source organism: Avena sativa (assembly GCA_916181665.1). NCBI lineage: Eukaryota > Viridiplantae > Streptophyta > Magnoliopsida > Poales > Poaceae > Avena > Avena sativa. Next base: position 697,017,707 of record OV702289.1, read on the forward strand.
GTATTGCAACTATGGTTGAAAGAAAGAGATGCATTGCATCTCCTATGCCTCAGTCGTAGGTTCTTCCATACAACCATGTTGTATACTCGACGTAATGTGACCCGAGGTTCTGGTTGGTAGGACAAAGTCTTAACTATAAGAACGTGTCTTTAAGTGATTCTTGAGTTAATCACTGAACCATAATTAAGTTTGTACTTAAATGGCAAGAAGAAACATAAGTGGCATAGTTGCATTCATGCACTAGGATCTACATAGATACAAACGTATAAAGGCTCCATCTAATCTGATGTATAATGTTATGGCGGGGCTAGTTCGCTTTTAACGTAGAATGATGTGTCCCAGGGCCCAGTGCCCATGAGAAAGCCCTTGAGGTTGATCTAAAGTCACTGTAAGCTCCTGGAATCCGGCCTCGTTCTGCTGCCATGACTATACTATATACACAAAAGATAGCAAAGTGTGTTTCGAAGTTTAGATGGCAACAGTGAAAACGACCGTCATTATAAACACTAGAAAAAAGTATCACTTTGTCGCCAAACAAATATTTCGACCCGTTATACGATAATGGTGTAAATGTCAAAATTAGGAAGACGTTAAAGATTTGCAAAAGACATAATGATCTGGTAAAACAGAACATAGACATGACGTTTCCCATGAGCATGCGTGATCTGTAAACGCATATGGTATATGGTTTATATGAGTAAAATGCGAGCTGGATTATTTGTACTCTAGTGCAAGTGGGAGACTGAAGGAGATATGCCCTAGAGGCAAATAATAAATAGGTTTTTATTATCATATCTCAATTAGTTTATAATAGTTTCATATTGTGCTATAACTGTGCCAAGTAGAAACATTGGTACAGGTGTGGTATGAAACAACCAAGTCCCTAGTAGACTCTATTCATACTAGTTCGTTGGTCATGAGGATGATCTGGGTTTCAAGATCATGGACATTTATGCCAATTGACAATAGGGTCATATCATTGGAGAATGATGTGATGGACATTCCTCGAAGAATTGCAACACGATCAAGTCATATAAGTTCATTGTTGCAAAAACTAAATCTAGACTCCTTTTCATTAGACCGTGAGCTCATATTACTCACTGTTTTCCGAGGCTGCTTAGACTACATCAACCGTCATCTGGTAATACGGTGGACATAAAGGTATACGTTGGGTATTCCAAAGGAACAGTAGATGACATGTGACTGCAAGATCGGGATTTGTTCACTCACATGACGGGTAAAGATACATACGGCCGGATTGGTGAGATTACATCCATAAATGTTGCAACATGTGACTCAGTCACGGAGATGTAATATCACAGTAACAAGAAAACAAAACTTGTTGTGAACGAGATTGAACAAGGTATGTGATACTAATGATCGGATCTCGGACAAGTCGTATCAAGAAACAAAAGGAAATTGGAAGCTACATTTACCGGTTCAAACGACATTGTCATCAGGAATGCATAGGGGTCACATGGACATTCCTGGACCCTCTGTTGATCATTAATACAGATCATGTCTAGAGCATTCCCGAGCCATGAGAGGATACACTTAAGGGTACGATGAGAGCGATCATTCGTAAGACAAAACCACAATAGAGAAAGAGAAAGCCAGAATCGTTCCGCAGAGAGATCTGAAGTTGTTCGAAGAAAGAATAAAGGAGAAGACCGGAAAAGTGTTTTCGGATAAATGGGATTTAAATATATATTTATTATATGTTAATTATGAATTAATATATACTAAATAATATTTAGATTAAGATTTATAAAAGCAACATTTATATTAGGCCAAATCCCCAGAGGGAAATAGCCTAGAAGAAAAGCTGCAAGAAAACAAAAATGAAAAAGCTAACAGCCCAGCCCACATGGGCGGCGGATAATATCCACCGCACGGGACAGAGGGTAGCCACCGGCCGCCGCCACGGGCCATCTCAACCCCGGCCCAACTCGGGCGCTCAGGGAAGCTAGCGGGCAGGCTGGCCAGGCGGGCGGGCTGGCCGGGCAGCGCCAGGCCTCGAGGCCCACCCGGGCCACAGGGGCAGGCGGCCCACCCGGGGCGGGCACCAGCCACCGCCACAGCTTGGCGAGCTGGGCCGCCGGGGGCGCACTGGCCCACCCGACGCCAGCTGCTGGCTCCACTGATGCTGCTCTCCTGGCCAGGCTGGGCCTTGGCGGGGTGGCCCATCCGGCTGGCACATGTTTTTTTGCCCTTTTTCTTTTAAGTTTAGTCCCACATGGGGCACCTAAGAGGGAGGGCACACCTCCCTTAGCCTATATAAAGGGGTTTCCATGGGAGGACTAAAAGACACACCAATACACCATCAATTGGAGAAGTCCTTTGGTTGAGTTCCTCCTTCCCTCTCTCTCTAGCCCTTGTGACCATGACCCCAAGTCTGGGTTGTGCGAACGAGGCACACCTGTAGTACGCCGTTATGCTGCAGGGATTTCTAGCCAACTTCCGCACTCCCGGCGGTATTGGGGAGCCGGAGGTCTCATCGTGCACCGGATGTGTACGAAGACACGAGGCGCAACACTTGGGGCGCTTAAATGTCATGAGCCAGAGCTGCTGCACGATGAAGAAGGAGCAAAGGGTGACCTGCGAGGAGCTTCGCGACCTTGAGGTCGGCTACGAGTACGACTACATCAATCACGTTCCCCTCGGAACGTTAATCGTGTACGGTCTACAAGGGTATGTATTCTCTACGCATTGGCCGTTACCGCATTACTACATAGATAGATCATAGGCAGGTTTTGGGGTTTCAACGTAGATTTTTTTTGTTTTCTGCTGCGGATCCCCTTCAGACGCGTAGATCGGATTCGATGGCGGCATTGTCGGTGAAGTCCCGGACAATGACGACGAAGAGGATCCGAGGGGGGTGGCCACGGTAGCCTTCCGAGGAAGGCGTAGCAGTCATCCATGGTGCGCGGCAGCCTGCCGTGAGGACGCGACAGCCTGCCGAGGCAGGCGCAGCAGCGGAGGGGGCAGGCGCACGGACGCGATGTAGATCATCGATACCGATGGTCGGAGTAGAGGTGCGGCGATGACAACGGCGGTGGGCGACTCAATCCGATCTAAGATCGGTAAACTAAAAAAGAAAACCGATCAAGAGATCAGAAAAATAGACTTACAGGGCAGCCGATCACGGATCGGCGGACGAACCCTGCGTACGGGTTGCGCGGCCCACGACGGAGATAATGGAGATCGACCTCCCCGGGGGTGCTACGCGGAAGCGTGTGCGGTGGCTAGCGCGACGCCATGGCGGGTGACGACACTAGGGTTTGGTGGCGGGGGAGCCGACGGCGCCTGGGGAGGGAGGGCGGCGGCTAGGGTAGTTGAATCGTGGTTAGGCTGATACCATGTAGAAGGATAGAGAGCGAGATATTGACGGAATATGTTGGATATATTATTGAGCCTCATGGGCGAGTATATATAGGCGTACAGAGGATTATCTTGGAGTACGAGTCAAGTTAGGACTGTACGTAAACAGATCCTAACTCTATCTAAACTACCATAATAACCGTATATACCTAATACTCTAACATGTCCGCTTCTCGTCCGGTAGCCCTCGGGCCTTAAAGGTGTGGCAGACCACGGCCTCTCGCTGACGGGAGGTTTTTCGTTCTTTATTTAGCCTGTTTTTGGTGTCTTTTTTAACGATGTTGAGACTGCGGCTACGTTGTGAAGTCAGAAGGTGGTGTATCTAGCGCTGATGAAGGCCGCGTGGAGTTGTTTGTCTGGCCTGGGATTCTGTCTGTTTTTGTGTTTGTTGGTTTGTTTCTAGATCAGTCTTTTCCGATTTATGTTTGTTATCATTGGCTATTGTTGCTGCTCTAGTGCGCTGGCTTTTATGGTCTTAGCACTACGACAACAAGCTCTACGACAACAAGATTAGCCTAGCTCCGGCGATGGAGGGGTGAGGACATCGGCGCACCTTCTGCTCGCGCTAGTATTTGTAGTCTTCGTTAGGTGGTCCAATGAACAACTTCAAGGCATGCCACACCGCCAATGCTCTCTAATCATTGGCTCTTTGGTACTTCAAATTACTACGTATTCTGGGCTTAGTCAAAATTAAACTTTAACTACATATATAAGAAAAAATTATCAACATCTAAAATATGTAACAAATTTAACTAGACTCGCTATAAAACATGGTTTTATATTGTATGCAATCGATATTATAAATGTTAGTATTTTGTTGAATATGCTTGGTCAAATTTTAAAATGTTTGATTTCGACCAAATCTAGAATGCGGAGTATACTGATTAACCGTTGACAAGGCATGATATAAACTACAGAGTCTGCCCTTTTACTTGTACGGTAAGTACCGACAGATAGGCTATCCTAATCCTAATGCAACTTTATGTTTTGACTTTGTTTCGACGTGTGTAAAAGCGTTTCCGATAGCTACTCTGAACGTGTTGTCCAACGATCCGAACTGTTTATTGATCAAGGCCATCAAGCGTATACTGTACAATCCAAACTCTTGCGAATGGAGAAATCGGTACCACACGGAAAACTCGTTAGCACGAGTCCTGCCTGTGCACGTCTGTTCTTTTTTTTTGGGGTAGAACATGGAAAACTTGAGTCCTGCCCGTACACAGCTATGTTTTTTGGGTACAACATGAGAAGTCGTTAGCATGAAGGCCACCCCCGGTTCGTGCGTGACAGGATTTCTGCCTGTCAACGTTGCACGGATGATGGATCAACCGGCAGGAGATTATATATGTTTGGTTTGGATCCTACGGTTAGTTATCCGTAGGATTAACTGAGGGATGTTTTGACCTTGTTTCGACCTGTTCAACCTGGTTAATGTAAACGTGCACGACAGATCAAAAAAGGTACTAGTAAGCGAAAACGTGCACGATGTTGTGAATCTAGTTGGAGTAATCAGCTCTGGATCCCGAGATAAGAACAGGGCGTCGCTTTCCTGCGTGAACCACGAGACCACGACAGAAACCAACCATTCTTGCCCGCATCGATATAGCTCATTTGGCAGGCGCAAGCCGCTGCATGCATGCAAGGCCAATTATATGTGTCTAATTTTTGGCGTGATACACACCACATGCGCGTAGTACCTCCCGGTCCACAATTAGCTAGCAGTGCCAACAAGGATCTACAGTAGTACATGCATGCATGTTACCTGGCTCGATCTGCCTCGTTAGGCTGCACGTCACCGCTGCACGTACGAACTATTCGTGGCCGTCACTTTGTTTCCTTCACCAGAAAACGTATGTTCCACGGGACAGCTAGCTAGCTAGCTAGCACGTGCATTACTATGCATTGGCCTGCTCCAGGGGAGATAATTCGTCGGCGCGGCAGATGCGTTTCTGTGGAGTACATCTGTTTTTTTTTTTTTTGACCTTCTGTGTGGAGTGCATCTGTGGTAGACTTGTAACCACAATTCTAGTGGCAGCGAATAGTAGTACGTACGAAACAAAGCGATGCGCGTACTGTACGCACGGGCAGTATCTGTGTGGAAGAAATGTTGTCAGCGTGTACGCGTTGCCGTCGACGAAAGGAGTTGACCCCGTCGGTCGTAGCTTCTCAAGCTTGGCCTCGAAAAGTACTGCAAGCATCCAAAAGCATCAATTTACCTGCAAACTGGCCGGAGTTGGCCGTCGGGTCTACTGTTCGTGGAAGAAATGGTCAGAGTGAATTAACCGTCTCCGTCGTCACGGGAGATGGATTGACACGTCATCTGAGGTCCATGTTTCATTTACAGATCGTCTGGAACCAACGAAAGAAGAAGAAAACGGTAGAAAAGAGCAAGAAGAGACCGAGAAATCGTACCTATACATCTCTAACTGTCCTCACTACATCTATGTCACCTTTGAACTGTAATATAGCTATTTCAACCTCGTGATAAAGTTGGTTGTGTGCATCACTTGGGGGTGTTTGTTTGCTTGTAGCCCTTTTCCCCACGGGTGCAACTTGCACGTGTGGGTCAGACGCTGGGCTAAAATCTTTCGGTTATTTGCTCCCACATAGACACTATTCGGAAGTTGGATAGAAATGAGGCTTTATTATGCCCGGGAGAAACGAAACTTGTGTTTGGTTTTCATCTCGTTCATGTGCTCTGATAACCTCTTCTCCAGATGGTAAGCTTACCAAACATCAAGCCTAAAACCCCAACACGATAAATCCCAATAAGCATTAACATATATAGCATAGTTAACGACAATGCAATATATGTAGCAGCAAGACAGAGATAGCATAGTTAGCACGAGACTAGGACATGGTTCACAGCAAACACAAACTGATTACACTAAAGTGATAACATTTTACTCGTCTATCATGGCAAGGGCCTGGATCATGCTGGGGGCACCTCTTGATCACTTCGCACATGGTGTAGTCGAAGATGGTGACCTTGAACTGGTCACCCTTCAGCACCTTGAAGGTCAGGAAGTACCAAATATTGACCTGGTTGGCAATGGCAAAGACAAGCCACCCCTGGTCAAAGCAAATCTTGTCGCTGACATCCCAGAGTTTCACCATCTAGCTGCATCCAGTGTTGGTATTGAGCACGATCGTACTCGGCACAGTGCCAAGGAAAGGTCTGAAGCCATCAGGAATTGGCAGTAGGTCCAACCCAGGTGCCAAGATCACCTTGGCAAAATGGGTTGGACCTACCTGGTCGTGAAAGTGCCCAACCTTGAGAGGTCTGCCCCTCGGCCTCTTGGTGCCACTACCCTCACCACCATCGCTCACCCTCTTGGAGGCACTATCCTCACCAACATCCCTAAAGCATCCTCCTCCATTGGTGGGGAGAGCACCTTTGATCGGCATCTTCGAGCACTGAACAAAGAATCAACACATGTAAGCACATATATTTTGGTGATCAGACATGAACAATCAATATGGCCTCATATGCAATGGCACGGATGCAAAGGGATTCTCCTCATGACCAACACAAATGAACAAACAATTTGGTTAGCACACAAGTTTGGGAATGAAGAGGAGCCCCTTGCATTTCATTGTGCTACTTTGTAATCATCGACCAAAAGAAGCAAAACACAATGACCTAACCTGATCTAACCACTACTGAGCTTCATAATAACTAGCACACAAATGGTAGAGCCGGTGCTACTGGAATCCATAGGAGGTGCATGATACGTCCAAAACGTATCTACTTTTCCGAACACTTTTGCTATTGTTTTCCTCTAAACTTGTGTGATTTGAATGCAACTAACACGGACTGGCGTTGTTTTCAGCAGAATTGCCTTGGTGTCTACTTTTTGTGCAGAAAACCAACTATCAGGAAAAATCCTAGAAAATATGCCAAAATCCTATTTCACCAGAAGACTCCAGGAGCCAGAATACGAGACGGAGAAGATCCAGGGGTGGCCACACCACCTGGTGGCGCGGGCCAGGCCAGGCCGCGTCAGGGCATGGTCTGGCCGCCCCAGGCACCCCCTCGGCCTCCCTCTTCGCCTATAAGAAGCCTTCTGACCTAAAAACTCCGGGGGGGGTCGACGTTTTTCCAGAAGGAGTTCCGCTCCGCCGCCACCATCAGATTCTACGAAACAGTACCAGAAACTCCGTTCTGGCACCCTGCCGGGACGGGGAATTGGAGGAGATCATCGCCATCATCATCACCATCGCTCCTCCATCGACCATCCATGTTTCCCCCATCTATGAGTGAGTAATCTCCTGCTATAGGCTATGGGGATGGTAGGGATTGGAAGAGATCGTTCATGTAATGGCATCAGATTGTTAGGGAATGGTGCCTAGTATCTTTTATTAGTGCTTTATGACTTTGTTGCGACTTGTTGTGCTTAATGCTTGTCACTAGGGCCCGAGTGCCATGATTTCAGATCTGAACATCTTATTGATTCATTATGATAGTATTGTTTTTGGTCTTATCTACAAGTTGTATACACATATTGTTGTCTGGAACCTATGGCCCCGAAGTGACAGAAATCGGGATAACCGGAAGGGAATGGCTTTGATGTGAGGATCACATGTGTTCACAGAGTGTTAATGCTTTGCTCCGGTGCTCTATTAAAAGGAGCACCTTAATTGCCAGTAGTTCCCTAGAGGCCCCGCTGCAAACGGGCTGGTAGGACAAAACATGTTGTGCAAGTTCTCATTGCGAGCACGTATGACTATATATGGAACACATGCCTAGGATTGTCTAGTACTTGGATGCTTTATCTTATTTATCTGCAATTGCCCTATGTTCTGATTGCTATGTGAATTGTCTTATCCATGCAACGCCCGTCCATCCATCCCTATGCCTACCGCACTCGAATCCCACTGTTTACTGCTTTTGTTACTACTGTCTTTGCTTTACTACTGCTGTTACTTTACTATTCCTACTACAAAACTGTTACTACTGATAAACTGCCGTGAGCAAGATTGTTTCCAGGTGTAGCTGAATTGACAACTCAGTTGTTAAGGCTTATAAATATTCTTTGGCTCCCCTTGTGTCGAATCAATAAATTGGGTTTCACTTCCCTCGAAAATACTGCGATACACTCCCTATACTTGTGGGTCATCAAGACTATTTTCAGGCGCCGTTGCCGGGGAGCATAGCTTTATTTATCAAGTTCACTTGGATTCTCTATTGTTCGTTGTTATCCATCCATCATGGGTAAGTTTCGTGATGGCAAGGTTCCTATTTTACCATCCACTACAAGAAGAGGTACGGTTCTAAACACCTCTACTGCTCTTGATTCACCATCTGTTATGAGTAAGTTCCTTACACCACCACATACACATGCTACACACACTGCTACTACTGCTGAATCTGAAACTTCTGATGCTTATGATGTTGCTTCTACTGTGCTTGATAAGAGTGGTTCATTAGGTCCTTTCCTAGATGCTACGATTGCTAGAACTATAGTTGGAAATACCGAAACTCCTAATGAAGACACTACCACACCTGTTAGCTCACCTGAGTCTAGTGAGAGTTATGATATTGAAGATGGTTATGTTGAGATGACCGATGAGTTTATTAAAGAATGTAAAAACACCCATGATAGGAGCGCTGCTAAGAGTCTCCTTGAGAGGCGTACTGTTAGACCCAAATTGTCTCATGATGCTAAGTTTGTTGTTTCTCCCATAAACATTATAGATGAAGATTATGATTTCTCTCTCGATCTATCTTACATGGCTATTGTCGAGAAAGAACCTTTTTGTGGGACTAAGAATAAAAGTGCGGTAGCACATATGAATGAACTTTCTACTATGAGTGGCTTGTTTTCTGATGATATTAAGATGCGTACTTACATTGTTGCTAAGATTTTTCCCTTTTCACTGAAAGGAGAAGCTAAAACTTGGTTTAGTAATTTACCTCCTGGATCTATTGATAGCCCTGAGTGCTTGATTAGTACTTTCCTGCAGAAATATTTTCCTCCCAGTGCTAGACATGCTATTTTGCAGGAACTTTTTGATTTTAAACAAGGAGAAAAAGAGGTATTGCCCGAATCTTGGGCAAGGTTTTGTCCTTTGATTCATGCACAGGCTGGAAATCCATTACCTAAGAATGAGCTTCTTGATATATTTTATAATGGACTAACAGAAGAATCTAGGACATACCTAGATAGTTGTGCTGATTGTGTTTTCAGGAATAGGACTCCTAAGGAAGCTGAGGAATTAATGGCTAAAATAAGTAAGAATTATGAAGATTGGACTCCTCCTAAACAAGCTATACCTGAAGTAATTGTACATGAACCATCTATTCCGGTGCCTATTCCAACATCAAAGAAGAGGGGAGTTATTGAGTTAAATGATGAAGTGATGAAGGAAGCTAAGAAATGTCTTAAGGAGAAGGGAATTAAAGCTGCAGATGTCAAGAATTTACCTCCTATAGAAGAATTATGTAAGCCTATTCCCTACTCATCCACTATTGAGGTACACTCTCTCCAACACTTTGATGAAGGTGATATCCCTTACTCTAAACCTCCTGATCAATGCTTAGAATAATTTGATATCTTTATTGTTAAGCAAGATAACTTTAATAAAAGGGTGCAAAATCATCTAATGGAAAACACTAGAGCTATTGTTGAGTTGAAAGATATTGTGGAAAGAACCTCTAATGATGTTAAAATGATTGTTAAACACTTTCAAATGGTTCAAACTCAAATAGATCAACTCGTTAAAGTGCAAAACAACTTGCTAGTTAATGCTGCTAAAGAAAAACATGCTTATGAAATTAGAACTAGAAGTGGTGCTGCTACCCAGGATCCTCTATATCCTGAGGGGCATCCCAAAAGAATTAAGCAGGATTCTCAACAAGCTGAAAATAGTGGTTCTACTCGTAAGAAAAGGAAAAAAGAAACATAAAATTGTTGTAGAACCCTCTGAACCTGCTATAGATCCTAATAGTATATCTATCTCTGATGCTGAAACTGAAAGTGGTAATGAAGAAAATGAAGTTCCTAATGAAGAAAAAGTTGAAGAAGAACCTGAAACCACACTAAGAATACTAAATACACCAAAGAAGATTTTATTGCTAAGAAACATGGTAGTGAAAGAGAGCCTTGGGTCCAAAAACCTATGCCTTTCCCTGATAAGAAACACAAGTCAAAGGAAGATGAACACTACAATAAGTTTTGTGAGTGGATGAAGCCTTTATTCTTGCAAATTCCTTTGACCGATGCTATTAAATTGCCTCCTTACTCAAAGTATATGAAGGACATTGTCTCGAATAAAAGGAAGATCCCTAATGAAGAAATTTCTACTTTGCTTGCTAATTATTCCTTCAATGGTAAGGTTCCTAAGAAACTTGGAGACCCAGGGATTCCAACTATCCCTTGCTCTATTAAGAACAGTTATGTTAGAACTGCTTTGTGTGATTTGGGAGCTAGAGTTAGTGTTATGCATTTCTCTCTCTATAAGAGGCTTCAACTTGAAAAATTAATACCAACTGATATATCTTTGCAAATGGATGATAAATCTACCACTATTTCTGTGGGTATATGTGAGGATGTACCTGTTTAGGTGGCTCACAATTGCTTGATATTAACTGATTTTGTTGTGCTTGAAATGCCCGAAGATGATAATATGTCTATTATTCTTGGGAGACCTTTTCTTAATACTGCAGTAGCTGTTATTAATTGTAATCAAGGAAAGGTGACCTTCAATGTTAATGACAAGGAACATACTGTCTATTTCCCCAAGAATATTGAAAGGACTTATGGTTTGAATTCAATTGAACATGTTGAAGGCATTCAAGTTGGAGAAATATATTGTCCCATACCAAGAGAAAAATTTGAAACTATTATGATTGGGACCATTGCTATCAAGGTTGAGGTAACATAATCATTAGTGGAGTACAAAGTTTTGTCTCATATGAAATTGTTTTGGTAGCAAGACTTGATCAACCTTGTTAACAAAAGGATTCCATTGAACAAAACAATGTTTTCATTATGATTATCTCCGTTTATTTCTATCCTTTGCATTTTAGTTTTTGCTTTCGTTTAGTTTTATTTTTGTTGTTAGTTGCTTGCATGTTAGAACTTCTGTAGTTCTAGACTTGTTTTGTCCTTGTATCATGTTTCCAAAAGAAAAAAATCTGTCTGTCAGAAAAATCATTCTTCTATTTCTGAAAAATGCCGAAAAATAAAGTGTCTCGAAAAATTCCAGAAAATTCATATTAAATTTTTACATGAAAAAAGGGATAGAGGAGTACCTGGGAGGTACCAGGGGGGGCCACCAGGCAGGCACACCACATGGTGGCACGGCCAGCCTTGGGTGGCGCCATGCCCTGGTGTGGGCCACCCCTGGCCCCCCACTAACTCTCTCACCTACCACTTTCTTCTCTCTCACGAGTAAGCTCCAGTTCATATCTCAAAATCGCGTTCTTGTTGTGCTTGCTCTCGATTTTTTCGATCTCCTTGCTCAGCCCATCTTTCTTGCTGAAATTTGGAGCAATTGTTCCCTGGTATGTAACTCCTCCCCTTGTCCAAGTAGATTTGTGTTTAGTGGATTATATGTTGAGTATTTTGCTGTTGTAGGTGACTGGTTATGAGGGCTTGTAAGCTTGTTTGATGCTTAGAGATATAGTTTCGATGCATGTTTAGGCCTCTTGCAAGTCCCTATGAGTAGAATCCTTCATTATATTTACTTTGCAATCACTTGTTTAATAGGTGTTTAAATTTTAAAATAGAAGATGAGTGAACACCACCTAAACCAACATGAGCTTTGGGTGCCTGAGGTCATGAAGGTCCACCGATAGGAGGAAGTTTTCCCCTCCATTTATCCATGCTCTGAGTTTATGAGAGCTGCAGGAATTCTACAAGATTTCCACACTTTGGTTTCTAATGCAGGGTTAGAGCACTTTTTGGAAGATGAACCTTGTCAATTTGTGAAGCTAACCATGTCTATGGTGCAGGACTTCCAATTTAGTCACTCTTTGCCTAACCCCATGGTTCATTACAAAATTTATAATATAGCTGTCGACCTTTCTCTTGATAATTTTTGTGTAGCTATTAAGGTACCTCAATGGGGATCATGTAGAAAGATTAAGGAGAGACCTGAACCACTCATGGATTTATACGCAGAAATTTGCCAAGGGAGTGGCGTCTCGAAGGAGAGTGGAAAATCCATAACATTCATTTTCCCTCCATTCGCTACTTTGCCTACTTTATTGCCAAGTGTGTTCTTGGTAGGAAAACTGCCAATAAGTTATCTTCGTTAGATCTAGCATTTATCTCTGCTGCTCTTAAACGAGATAGGTCTTACAACTTAGGTGCTTTGATAGCTTTCCGTCTTGCTGCTAACCGTGAGAAAGGTGGAATTTGTGGAGGCCTTATTGCTTCTCGTTTACTAGCATTGCATGGTTTAGTGCCTCATCATCTAGACCTACAGTTTCCCATAGAGAGGCTTGATCTTAATTCCATGATACAGCATAAATTTGTTTCCTCGTGGGCTAGTATGAGTGAGTTATCTTATGAAATAACCTTTCTCAAAGCTGGTTGGAGAAAGAGCAAGTCAGAGCGTGTTGTTCTTTTGCCTACACCTGTTTTGTTTAACCTTGATAACTAGGAAGGATGGTCCCTCACTAAGGAGGAGCTTGACACGTACTTGGTAGAGCTCTCCCAACAGAAGCAGGACACTAGAAGGGAGGTCACGGATGATTCGGTCCAGCCCTCGAATGAGGGAGAGTCTTCATATCAGCAGCCCGCTTATGATTGGGGATCTTCTTCTTCTTCTCATGGGTCCAGCTACAACCATTCTTACCAAGATCCGCCCGCTTGGAACCCCTATTCGTACATGGATTGATACCCACTTAGGCCAAAAGCCTAAGCTTGGGGGGAGGTACACCGACACCGCACTCATCTTTATGTCATGTTGCGTCGGTACTTTGTATATTCATGTTTTCGCTCTCTTTTTAGTTTTCGTTCTTCTTTGCTTTTGCTGTCTAAAAACACAAAAAGACCAAAAATATTTCTGTTGTTTCTCTTTGGTTTGCTTTTTCTTTTTGCCTTGGTTTGTTTTTCCCTTTTTGCTTTGTTTGAACTTTTCGAAAAATCCAAAAAGATTTTTCTTTGCTTGTTTTTCTCTTTTGGTTCTTGTTTAAAAATCGAAAACACCAAAAATATTTGTCGTTCTTCTTTGGTTTTTGCGAGTTTACTACAGGGTTCGGCAGTCCTCAGTGGATATTGGTTTCACATTATTATTCAAGCCACACAAGTGAAGAGCAATAATGAGGATTAATGACAACTTGAGGCGTGGTAAGAGGCTGGTAACAAACTCTATTTGTTTTCATTTTGTACATATACTCATCATTGTGAGCTTGCTTAGTCCGTTCAAGTAGGGTGTATGTTATCTTTGGATGCTTATTAGTTCTTGCTTTCTTATGATTAGCTCCAGCTCGCTAATAGTTTGTAGCATGTCTTATGAATGTTTGCTTGCATTGCTCTATTCATAAATTGGTATGACACTGCGGTATCCTCCTCTGAATGTTTCATTTGAATTGACTTGGCACATGCTCACGCATGCACATGACTGTGATAATCAGTTAAGCCTTGATGAATTGTTTTGCCTTGAGGATCTTGAATCACTTTCATGCCATGAGTAGTCATGTTTTGTTGCAAGCATGATAACGACAGCTATTGCTCTCTCGTTTGTCGCTCCCTTACTATTGCTAGCCTTTACTTTCACTGAGTATGTTTTACTCAAGTTCCCAACTCCCTAAACCAAATATTTCCAAAAGTGTCCACCATACCTACCCATTAGCATCATTTGCTACCTCCGTGCATATTCAATATGCCTTGTTTTCTTCCGAATAAAATGTTTGCTTGTTATGAGAAAGTTAGTTAGTAAAGCTCTCACGAACTTGATGGCACACTTTATTTTCTTGCACTTAATAAACCTGAACCATTGCGTCCTTCTTTGTTGCGCATATGCTTGCGTTTTATGAGTTAAAGTTAGCAGAACCATGTATCATGGGGACCGCTTTCAACACTTCATAGGTACTTAGTACCTAGTTGATATCATGTTCTTTTGCTTATGGATCCCGGCGTGTGAAATAAAAGTGGAACTTGTAAAATCATGGAGTTTGTATGTATGTTAGAGAAACGCCTGGGCCGCTAGCCTAAGCCATGCCTAATCATGGTGGAAACTTGTAGCATAACCATAATGAGCATTCTATGAAGCATCCTCAATAAAAATCTATGCACATAGTAAATAAAAAGATCGACGAGATGTTCATTGTCTGCTTGCCTTGTTATTTTGATTATGGGATAGCTCCCGTGTCATGTGCAAGAGGTACCCCGTTGGCGGTTCTCTGTGATACGTATATACTTACAATGACAAGAGCTTACTTGTGACTGAAGTTGAGTAGCATGAGGATCGGTCTTCGTAAGTAAGGGGCATGAGACTTCGATTTATAACTTGTCAAGCATATCCTCTTAGTTGTGTCACTTTAACCTTAACCATTTAAAGATGCTTATGATAGGGGCAATGAGAGCTAAAAGCTAACGAGTACCATACTTTCAGCATTTGGAAGCCTTTCAAATTATTCAAAACCTTTTTCTTTACTTGTTGAGTCTCCACATATTCTTTGAGCACCTTCTTAAGAGCATAGTTGTCATTCTTTGTGTTTGTTCCATTACTTGATTATTTGTGTTATGACTTTGATGCTTGTATCCTTGATATATTTACTTCTAGTCATCACTTGAACTTCAGAGGTGCCTTGGCATTCATAATCAAAGGCAAGCGAGATACCACTCTATCATACCTTTTTATAAGCATTGTAATGTTGCTTATGTTTGTGCTTCATGCTACTTATTATTCTTGAGTTGGAATCTCTTCATGCTTGCAAAGACTATTAAATAGACTTGGTTGCGTACTCTTTATTATGAATTATCCAAGTAGTTGATCACATTGCTGAGAATATTTACATCATATGAAGCAAATGTGTTCGTGAAAGTTCTTTTATCGCACTCCGTTTTCAACTGAATTGCTTGAGGACAAGCAATAAGCTAAGCTTGGGGGAGTTGATACGTCCAAAACGTATCTACTTTCCCGAACACTTTTGCTATTATTTCTCCTCTAAACTTGTGTGATTTGAATGCAACTAACGCGGACTGGCGCTGTTTTCAGCAGAATTGCCTTGGTGTCTACTTTTTGTGCAGAAAACCAACTATCAGGAAAAATCCCGGAAAATCCTAGATCGTTCCTTATGTCCTTTAATAAAAGCATTGAAGTTGTCATCAATAAAATCTAGAGGGGCTTGGTGTCTCTGGGGTTAGTTAGAAGGAGTGGTCGATAGTTTTGGATATCATTCACAATGTCAATTTGAGCCAGGGAGATGATAAGGTGACTTGGAAATTGGGGACAAAAGGATTTACAGTGAAATTAATGTATAATGCCCTGCAGACCAAGCCTCCTATCAAAGTTTTTAGATTGTTGTGGTGTCTAAAGCTTCCTGCTAAAATTAAGATGCCCATGTGGTTGGTGATGTGGGGTAGAACATTAACAAAGAATAACTTGAAAGAAATGGGATGGGGTAGATCAGTTCAATGTATGCTTAGTGCTTCTGATGAAAGAATGAACCATATATATTTTCAATACCATTGCTAGATATGTCTATTCTATTTTCCAGTGTGCATTTGACTCTCCTGGGCAAACCAAATCAGTTACTGACGTGGGGTCGTGTGGGCTCAAATTTCGGGGAGGGGGAGGGGGGTTGAGAGCGGTAGTAATTGGCTGCGAAATATTTTGTTTTGATAATATCATGCCACATGATACTTGTGATATATTTTACATATCAAATATGTCATTCATTGATTATTGGAGTGATTTGCAGAAACCAAAGGTGCAAAGGGTGCTGCTTCGAAGCATTGAACTGTTGAAGATGCTGGTGACATCTTCAATCGATCAAAAGGTTGCGTGCTAATGTGCCGAAGAATAGACGGTGCATTTGGGCCTTGTTTAGATCAGGAAGAGACAGGAACTAGAGTAGTTTGTGGGTTGGGCAGTATTTGATATACTACTGATATTTGATTTTTGGTTCATGCTTGGAACTTTTATATACACTGTGAATGTTCACAGTGTTTCAACTGTGTAAGAACGATGTAGACTAACCTTCAGTTTTGTTAACGAAGTTGGGGGAAATCTCTTTTCTTAAAAGAAAGGAGAAGCAATATTTTACTGATCAGTGAGGCAGCGTTTCAGTTCAGTGCAGGGAGTTGCTATTCCCTAGCAAGCTACTGGAGGAAGGGGAGCTCCTGTCGCTGAACCACCTCTCCTGCACGGACACAGGAGAAGAGGCCACGGCACCCTTCACCGTTTCCTGGGCTACTACCACGTTCACCGGCGATGACGCTATTACCTCCCTCCTGCTTTTGTCCGGCGCCGACGACTTGTCCGTGCCGCGCGATGGCACGGACGAGCAGAGCGACGACGTCGTCGACATGAACGCGGCGTCATCCGTGGACGGCGCCCACCCACTGACCTGTATCTGCTCCAGCTCGTCGGCGACCTCGGCCATGGACGGCCTTATCTCGCTCTGGAACGCCAGGCACCGGAACGCCAGCTCCGCCACCTTGTGGATGGACGTGAGGGTCCAGGCGTCCCTGTGCGGGTCCAGGTAAGGGTCGATGATGTCGTCAACGCAGCCCCTGCCGATCTTCTCCACGGCGAGCTGCGCCAGGTTGATCTCGTTGGGGCCCCGGCTGAAGTCGACGACCTTCATGGCCGTGATGATCTCCACGAGCACGACGCCGAAGCTGTAGACGTCGCTCCTGTCGGAGAGGTGGAAGTTCTGGTGGTACTGCGGGTCGACGTAGCCCGGGGTGCCCTGCGGCGCGGTGGAGATGTGCGAGGAGTCGACGGAGGTCATGCCCATCCGCGACAGCCCGAAGTCGGCGACCTTGGAGTTGTACTCGTGGTCGAGCAGGATGTTGCTGGACTTGATGTCGCGGTGGTAGATGGGCGGGTGCACCTCCGAGTGCAGGTATGCGACGGCCTTGGCGGTCTCGGCGGCCATGCGGAGGCGGACCGTCCACGGCACGGCGGGGCCGCGCTCCCGCTGCAGGTGCTGCGCCAGCGTGCCGTTGGGCATGAACTCGTAGACCAGGATCTGCTGGCCGTGCTCGATGCAGCAGCCCAGGAGGCGGACGAGGTTGCGGTGGCTGACGGAGGAGACCAGCTTTACCTCGTTCATCACGCAGTCCAGCCCCTCGTCGCTGTTGCCACGGTGCTTGATCCGCTTCACGGCCACGAGGCGGTTGTCGCTCAGGCGGCCCGCGTACACCGTGCCGTAGGCGCCAGTGCCGAGCCGGTGGTCCTCGGAGAAGCCGCCGGTGGCGCGCTCGATCTCGCGGTACGAGTAGAGTGGCACCGTGCAGTCCGCCTCGGACAGGAGCCGCTTCGTGCTTTGCTGCGACCGGATGGACGCGGACCGGCGCTTCAGCAGGTGACAAACAACGCATGTCAGGCCCATCACCATGGCTCCAAAGATTACTCCTGCAGCCAGTGACGACCATCGTGAGATTTACGGATGTATAGAGTAATCAACGGATATCAGACTCGAAAGAACCTATAGTTTTAGAGGAATCAAAGTACAAGATTATGTGGAGTATAATTTTTGTTGTCGCATACTGGCATACCAGTGTGAGATTTTAGGATTCTGCAGTTTTTAGCGATTCTGATATAACCCACATCTGGCGCGCCGCCGCGCCGGCACTAAGCGGATTCTCTGGGACATCTGGAAGGCAAGGAACGACCGTCTTCAAAGTCAGAACAGGCTGGTGACAATCTCGCGATTTGGAGGTGTAGATACAAGACCCACGACCACGGCCGGCTGGACTATCTTCCTGCTACCGATTTTTTCTTTTTTTGAGAGGAGTGCTGCCATTCTTCCTGCCGCTGTGTAATTGCTTGTGTACCTTCCTCTAAATCCAAAAAAAAAGCCCAACTTGGGACATGTTGTGACCCAAATTGCAGGCTGGCCTAGTCCCCGCCCGCGGTACTTAATCGGCTCCTCCCAACATGGCCCAGAAAAAATACAGGTACGTTTTTTCTTCGTTTCTTTTTGTGCTTTCTTTTCTGTTTTTTTATTTGGACAATGTTTATATTTTAAAGATCTTACGATTTAAAATTTATTCAGATTTAAATTTTGTTCAAATTTTGGAGAATGTTTAAATTTGAGAATTGTTTATATAAAAATAAAAATGTATCTATATTTTTTCTTCCTTTTCAACTTTTTTTGGAGAAAATTGTTCGGTTTTGAATAATATTCGAATTTATAAAGTTCAGATTTGAAAAAAGGAAAAACAAAAGGACATAAAAACCAGTCAAAAAAGAACCGAACTAGAAAACACCCGCAAAAAAACATAAAAACCACCCAAGAAACACTACTGCTAAGCCGAGGCCCAGGTAGCCTAAGGCCTTGTTTACTTCTCGTATTCACTAGTGTATTCACGGGATCGAAGGGAATTATTTCAATTCCCCTAAAATCTATATAGTCCGTTTACCACGCTGGGTTTGGCCGGGATAATCCTGAAATATCCCATATATCCTTTATATTTTTGTCTAGATTGAAAACTCTCGTATTTTTGAGGAAGTGTATTGTAGGGGATTGGAGAGTATTAGGTGAACACCAAATTCCCGCATATCCTCCAACTCTAGTGGATAAAAATACGAGAGAAGTAAACTAGGTCTAAACGGACGGAGTTGGCAATTCGGCTCATAGATGCAAATGCATCCATTATGAGAAAACATATTTTACAATGTCAAAAAAATTAGAATTTTTTTTTACATATACATTCGAATATTTTATGTTGGTTCACAAGTTTTCGGGATGAAAGAACATTTTATGTGTCGTGTATAAAAAGATAAAAAAGTCATGTGAATAGTCGTATTCCTGTGACATATTTTGTGTTTTTTATACACGACACATAAAATATTTTTTCATCCCAAAAACTTGTGAACCAACATAAAATGTTCGAATGTATATACGGAACTTTTTAATTTTTTTTTGACATTTCGAAAAATATTTTCTCATAATGGGAGCATTTGCATCTGCGAGCCGAAGTGAATATCCGTAAGCGGGACGCAATCCCTCCCACAATAAGGCCTTGTTTACTTCGGTCATGTTCGCTAGTGTGTTCGCGAGGATCGGAGAAGAATATTTCGATTCCCGAAAAATCCCCGTCCATTTACCACGCTAGGTTTGTCCGGGATATGCCATAAGGCCTTCTTTACTTCTCGCGTATTTTTATTCACTAGAGTTTTAGGGATATGCGGGGATTTGGTGTTCACCCAATACTCTCTAATCCCCACAAATACTCTTTCCTGAAAAATAGTATACCATGTAGGAGAGTTTTCAATCTAGACAAAAATAAGAAGGATTTGCGAGGATATACCAGGATTATCCCGGTCAAATTCGGGGTAGTAAACGGACTATGGAGATTTTGCGGGATTTGGAATAATCCCCTCCATTTCCCGTAAATACAAGTGTGAATACGAGAGAAATAAACAAGGCCTAATTTTTTTTTTTTGATTTTTGTCTAGATTAAAAACTCTTCTCTATGGTAGAGTATTTTTTAAAGAGTATTTTAGAAAATTAGAGAGTATTGGATGGACATCAAATCACCGCATATTTCGAGAACTCTATTGAAAAAAAATACGAGAAAAGTAAACAAGGGCTAAATTGGATATATAGGGATTACCGAGAAACTACATCGGTCCATTTTGCTCTGCTTGGCCTATCATCATACGAGATGTATGTCCAAACTTCTGTAGCTTTGAGATGTCGATTTCTGTCCCTGTTTGCCGCTAGCTTAGCTTGTTTTCCTTTGTGTTGGTTTTGCTTTGTTTTCGGTTACTCCATCTGATTCATAATAAGTGTCACTAATTTACTATAAAGTGTACTAAACAGCGACACTTGTTATGGATTCGAGAAAATAGTTTTTTTTTAGCTTGTAAGTATCTGTTCTACTGATACAATGTGACAACTTTTTGGGTTTCCTTAAAAAAGAAAAAGATGTGCATGAGCAAATTACCTGCCATAAGAAGACCAACAAAGACTTTCTTGTCACAATCTGCTGATAAAAGATTGCACTTGGAAACTGAAACATTGAACATACGTGTTGGATATAATGAAATGGGAAAAGGTGAGCAAAGTATCCAAGTTGACTTTACACATTGAGCAATGAGTATTGCAGCATAATTTAAGCGCAATTCGGTGAATTGTTTTCTTAGAAAAGCAGCTATTTGAAGGTGGCACGGTGGTACATCTGTTCCTGCAGAATGCGAAACACACATGCTCTTCTCTAAAACTACCGCAAACACATATACTTCCTGTGTACGCGACAGATTTGTCTAAATACAGATCTATCTATACACTAAAACATGTCTACAAACATATGAATTTAGATAAATCTGTGACACCTAATTCGGAATGGAGGGAGTACTGATCTAGTCATTTTCATACCCTTATTATACTATCTTAGTACGCTTTATGCAGTTTTATCCAGTTTCATGCAGTACGCTTTTTGACAGTCTCAAACGTAGTACTACATCAAGAAAGTAGGCAGAGCAAACTCATCGTTGAGATTTACTACTACTCCCTCCATCCCAAGGCTTAAGGCATATAATTATTTTTAAAAGTCAAGCCATGTAAAGTTTGACCAAACTTTTAGAAAAATCTATTAAGAACTATTATATTATATAGATACCATGTGAAAATATGTTTCATGATGTATGAAAGGCTATGGATTACGTAGTGTAAATATTAATATTTTTCTCTAAAAACTTGGTCAAATTTTAGTTGGTTTGACTTTTGAAAAATATTATATACCTTAAGCTTTAGGACGGAGGTAGTACTATAGAAGAAAAGTCGGAGGTAGAACTATTATGTGGGCCATGTAACCAGGGGATGACCAACTGACAGTTCGTCTCCATGATTGATACTCCCTCCGTTTCACGGTGCTACAGTGCATGTAAGACGAGGTGGCCGATTTCTCTCATATTTTTCACTTTTTTGTTCCTCGGTTTTTTTGGATGTGTAGCTCCGTGTTTACTCTACCCATTCTAAAAATCATAGAATTTTTTTGATAAAAAATGAGGGAAAAATGGGCCGCTTTGTTTTGCGTGATGAACAGTAACGCGAAGAGTAATATGAAAGAGAGGAAGTACCATGAATTATGATTTTACAGACATTGGCAATGGTCAAATTCTATGTTTTTTTTGAGAGAGAATGGTCAAATTCTATGTAGTAGTACGCAGCAGACTGGTGGATGCGTGGTCAACGAGTGGGAAGGGAGTAATGGGCCTAGTAATGGCTAGTCTGGCCCGCAGAATTTGACCAACTAAATCAACTGACGGAACAGGAAAGCGAACGAGCAGATCGGTAGTAGAGTACTCTGACCTGGTTTGCAGCCGGCGCCGTCGGCGAAGCCGTCCCCCTCGAGCCCCTCGGGGCACTCGCACCGGAACGCCTCCTGCCCCGTGGTCGGCGCGGTGAGCTGGGTGCAGTTGGCGCTGGGCGCGCAGCGGCAGCTCTGTCCCGGCAGCCACCAGTCCAGCTCCAGCGTGCCCAGCAGCAGCGACGGGCCCTGCGCGTCCGAGTAGCTCACCGCCGACACCAGCCCGGCGCACCCCGAGCCGAGCAGGTCGCGCTCGCGCAGAAACCGGTGGCCGCCGCCGCTGGAGTTGGTGGAACGAGGCGGCGGCAGGATGCAGCGGATGGACTGGCTGGCGGTGCAGCGCGACGAGGTTCGGTTCATGTACTGGTCAGGCGGCTCGCTGCTGCAGTTCTTGATTTGGCCAGCCTCGGAGCCGGAGGAGCGGCACAGGCTGACGACGAGCGTGTTCCCGGAGACCGGCGCGTAGGTGTCGGAGAAGAGCGCGGCGACGGACGCGTTGAAGGGGCGGGAGCAGTCGGAGGCCAGGCCGAGGACGAGCGCGCGCGCCGAGACGTTGCGCACGAGCAGGCCGAGCCCGCGCGCGTCCCCGAGCCACGGTGTGCCCGTGGCGGCGTCGCAGCCGAGCGGTATCGCGCAGCCGGTCGAGAAGCCGAACGGGTAGGGTAGCGTGGTGTCCCCGCAGCTCCGCTCGCAGCTCCCGTTGCCTCCGGCGACCGCTCGCGCCAGTACCGCCGCAAGCAGCGCCAGCAGCGCCGCGCCCCGCATCTCCGTAGCTCGGCTTTCCTAGCTTATACTACTACTACTACTTCGGAGAAAGCAAGTCGTCGCTCTCATCTCCGGTTCCTAGCTAGTCAAGCAAGCGAGCAACGGAAGCTAGCCGCTGCTGCTGCGGCGCGCAGGAAAGGAAGGCGCGGCTGGAGTTGGACGAAGGAGGGTGGTGGTGGTGTGCGTTGCGTGATTGCCCCTGCACTGCTGCCGCCAGTGCGCGTGTCATTTTTCTTTGTTCCTTGCCGCGGAATTCCGCATGCATTAAAACCGGACCAACGACCAACCGACTCCTTCCTCCTGCCCCATCCCGCAATACGCGCAGCTCATCACTACTATCCGCCTAGGCGCCCAGGGAATCGAATCGAAATGAATCGCTCCTGATCAGTTCATCCTCGAGTCCATTCATGGGAATGTGGGGCCGGCAGCTCGCGGACACCCGTTCCCACACGACCCGCAGTACATTGCTCGGCGCGTCGCGGTCAGAGCCACGGCTAAACATTCTGCATAGATGAGTGATCACCCGTGGCCGTGGACCGGAGACCTCCTCCTAGCCTCGGGTAGCCGCCAGCCCGTTCCACCCTCTCCACACGTCGCGGCCACTTGCGGCACGTAACCGACTGCTACAAAAAAATCCCAAGCGAGACGACGACCCACGGTCAGATACAGTACGCGCACGCACCACCAATTGGGCGTTTTCTTTTTTCGGGAAAAAAAGGGCATCTTCAACAATGGCCTTAGATTAACAAGCGACTTTAGGGATGCAACATAAACCATTTCAATGTTAGATGAATCTAGTTTAGTACTAAAGGCGGCTAAAGGCACCACCTACATGAATATATATTGAACTAATAATACACGTAAGATGGTGTGTGTGTGTGTGTGTGTGGGTGGGGGGGGGGGGGGGGGGAGCTAGCCATGCAAAGTCTCCGCTTTGATACAAATTTAAATTGCTCGTGGGGTAGGGAGAACCAAGTTAAGTAACCTACTCTACGTTACAGATGAGCAAACTCCATGGACCCTGAAATATTCGACGAAATTGATGCTGCTACTTTAAGCTACAGTACTCAATACTTTAAACTTGATTGACCTGACTAGTGCTACTCGTATCACTTTTCCAGCTACCAAAAGGAGAAAAACTTGATACTAACAGAATACGAGGAAAACAAATGCACAGCGCAGACAAGGTTTGAATATCTTCTCAATTAACCTGTCTCTGGTACACTACTTAGCTACTACTCCTACCCAAGAGAGAGCCTTGCATCTTTGATTACCAGTGGTTTCCACTTTCCACACCCGCCAAACTTCAGAGTCCCTCTCCTCTCGCAGTCAACTACAGCAGCTTGTGAATTCCGCCAAATCAGGGCAAACGAACAAGATCAGATAGGATGGCCACGCGCCAAGTTCCCGACAAAATCAATAGTTAGCGTGTAGTACTGAAAGTAACAGAGAAGAATGCAATTTATTCGGATGTTTTCACAGAAGGATACAGCAAAAAAATCAGTGACATTTTGTATTTCTTCTGTTCCAAAATATAAGATATTTTAGCTTTTGTGAAACAAATGTATCTAGACATCTAGATACATTCGTTTCACAAACCCTAAAACCGTATGCTCCCTCCGTCCCAAAATAAGTAACTTGGATTTGTCTAGATTGTATGTATCTAGACTTGTTTTAGATACATCTGATTGTTTTAGTGCAAGATACTTCTGAATCATGAGCAAGTCACTTATTTTAGGACGGAGAGAGTATTATGAAACAGAGGGAGTACCAATTTGCAGATGGGCTCATCTGAGCTGACAGTTTGCTTGACTCGAGTTGCCAAGTTGGACGCAGTTACTCATAAACACTTTCAACGCTTCACAAACGAGAACAAGTGCCTCCGCTAATTTCTCTAAATTTACAACTCAATCCTTGAAACATGAGAGGATAATCCATCAGAAAATGTCTCTCTTCTCTGGTATACAATTGATACTATCAATAATCTGACAATTACTCGTGTGGTTCAAGCAAACGATAAACTGAATGTCAGGCAAACAACATGATACAACAGTTAAGTAAAGGTGTAGCCACTTCAATATTTCTTCAAGAAATTGCAACCACGGGATTTTAGCGGGAAATATACATCACAGTGATTCTTTAACATGACCTCTCTTGATATTACATTGTATCAGAAGGTATGGTTTGTATGGGCCTCAGATTTCCAGTATAGTTCTTATCTGCTCAGGCGAATGCTTAACCAACGATCTTGGGTCAGGATAACAGTTCTTCGGATCCATCACCGCCTTGTAAATGAGCTCATAGGCTTCTGCTAGAGCTCTTGCCAAACCGTAGCAAGCGTCTGAACGTAGCCTCGGAACCTGCAGCTGCTCAAACTCAGGCAAGGAACCTTCTGTTCCGGTCACGAGACCGTAGAATGCCTTCAAGCATTCCAGAAGCATTTGTGGTGATGTCTCCAAGACATCTGCCAGAGGTCTCGCCTCATCCTTGCTGTCAGTAGAGCTGTAGTTCTTTATGTAGGACATCTTACTTGACAGTCCACATTTCGTGAGAATGCTATCAGCTTCTTTCTCTACTAAGGCTCGGACATGTGTCTCAATCATAGAGCGAAGATTGTTAACATAACTCTTAGCAACCTCCTGACCCATCAGTGGTTCCTCGATAGCTGATAAACAGTTGATGAGGTAGACTTTGGATGAAGATTCACCAGTCTGTACATTGGCATGGTATGGATGAGGAAAGAGGGGAATAGTCATCATGCAAGAACAAAAGATTTAAATTACTTTGATTGAATGTAAGGAAATGTCTACAATAGCATAGTCTACCCAGTCAAAGGCTGAAACCAAAAAGGTTTCTGACCGCAGCATCAAAATCACAATTTCTTTAATCTGACTTTACTGCCCAAAAGGTTATTCAATAAAACCGAACTCAAAGTCAATGATGAAATTCACAACATCGACTGTTTCTCATAAAGTCAGCCTTCTTTTTATTCCGAGATGATAAAGGTAGTACTCCCTCTGTTCCAAAATATAAGATGTTTTCGCCTATTTCTAAAACGCATGTATCTAGACGCCTTTTAGTGTGTAGGTTCACTCATTTTGCTCCGAACCTACACGCTAAAAGGTGTCTAGATCATACGTTTCAGAAAAAGGCTAAAACATCTTATAATTAGTAATGGAGAGAGCATTAAGGAATGCAAATTGGAATCATGTCTTAAGTCAAACTCTTTTAAGTTTGACCAAGTTCATAGAAACAAATATCAACATCTACAATACCAAATCAATATCAGTAGATCCATCGTGAAATATGTTTTCATAGTGTATTTATTTGATACTGTAGATAATGACATTTTTCTTCAATAAACTCGGTCAAACTTACAAGGGTTTGACTTAAGACAAACTATATATATGCCTTATAAACTGAAAAGGAAGAAGTAATTCTCTAATTATGTAATCCAGGGAGGCAACTAGCAACAGAATTGGTGATATTTAGAAAAAAATGGTTATCTGTTTTACTAGTTCAGTTGATGACCAGAACATACATCTAAAGGTTGCTCCACAATGGCCGCAAGTCTAAGTGATTTACATTATGAATAAACATGGCAAACCAAAAAATTATGCTACTAACCAGGACAGATGTAGATAAATTCTTCGATAGAATAGCATCAACTGAGATTGAATCTCTCTTATTTCCACTAGTATCAGAACTAGTTCTACCACGCCGCGCGAGTGAACCCTTTGACTTTTGTGCCTCAGCAGCTTGCTCGCACATCTGAAGAGTGGTCAGTAAGTCAGGATTATCAGTAACAGTACCACATGTAAATGACTCCCTATAGACCACACTGCAGATAACATCACATTATTCTGTTGTAACAAGAACAAAGGTAATAACGTAACTGATTGTATATGAGATGAATAGAAGTATGGACCAATGTGCAATCACATGTCCTCTAATTGGCTCCACTAAAAACATATTACTGCATTAGTTGCTGCAAATCATATACACTGATGCTAAACAAGTAAAAGTACAAATTTGCTACTTTATGTTAGGTGCAGTCTAGTGTTACATTATACTACACGATTACCCAGAAATCATCCACATGGAACAGCACCAAAAACTTCTACAACGAAATGAAATAGGACCATTTTGGGGTAGCTTACTGGAGCTGATACTTGTACAATGCATTGATCATCCTGAGCTAATATATCTGATTCTCGAGACAATAAGCACTCTCATGACCAGCCAGATTCATAACCATATCATGTCCGACTCCCATTCTTGCCAAACCGTTTGACTGTGCAATGCAGTGTTTGGCATTAATATTACTTTCAGATGACACTAACACACGTATTTGTCTTGGAGATTAAGCAACTGCACGATATGGATAGCTAGCTTGAACTGAAGGTAACAAGACCGTAAATACAAACACTGAAATGCTGCTAATTTTAATAATTCACCCCTAACAGCACACATATAGGGTAGGGTGGTAAATCGTATTATTGGAGACATGCCATTTAGACATCTGGACAAACTATAAAGCACATCAACGCAGAAAGCTCACCTGAATTATAGGATCCAATATTGCAGAAATGACAGGATCAAAGTTTAACCCTTTTCCAGAGGCAGACACCATCATGCTATTGTAGGTACTTATGAGCTCAAGCAACAAGGAAATTCCCTCCCTCACTGCTGGTGGGGGAGAGAGGTCAACTGCAACAAGTGGAGGATATCGCAATAACTTTTCCCCACGACTCTTCAGGATGTTGAAGAATGTCCGTTGTGTTGCATCTCTAAGTGACCATATTGTATTGCACAACGCCGTGTCTACACCCAGCAGTTCTGATATCTATAATAGAAAATAAATAATCTGTGTCAATTAAACAAGTCTCTGATTTACTAAATAACCAAAAATAAAATTTCAGACTCACTGTGTAACCATAGAATTCCAGGGTATTGCTAAGTTTGTAAGAAACTATCAGACTTGGTTGCGACTGCAGAACTTGCTCAACTCGAACTTTAAATGGTCGGCACGCCCCTTCAAATATTCTATCAAGAACAGATGTGATATCAGATTCTCCTTTGGATGAATCCCCTTCTCGTACAGAATGACGACGATTAGCTGGACCACTGTCACTAATTGCCTCAGGATCAAGCAGCGCAGCTATAAGCTCTCTTTCAGAT
This sequence comes from Avena sativa, assembly GCA_916181665.1. NCBI lineage: Eukaryota > Viridiplantae > Streptophyta > Magnoliopsida > Poales > Poaceae > Avena > Avena sativa. The sequence goes on from OV702289.1 coordinate 697,045,480, forward strand.
GCCAGTGCCTTCAAACATTAGAGCCAGAAGGTTATAAAGGCTAAAGAAACATCAAGTTAGAGATGAATGGTGCATCTGCATGCATGTTATTTGGGAGGGATTTTTTTAAACAACACTGATTAGCTCATTTCATATTGGTTCCTATACTAGCGATAAGGATAGAGCAAGAACGCACCTGATGCAGCCAGCCCAGCATATCGCCTACATAACGAAGAGGGTCATGAGCATGTACTTCTATTGGTCTTGGAAGCCCTCCAGGTCCACCCCTAGTAAGAGCACTTATAAACCGCCTGAATAAGGCGTGGTGCCTCATATTGGCAACCTATGGATGTGGATAACTCAGCTGTCAGATACCATTTGAATTACCGGTAACTTTACTATGTAAAAGATATAGTATACCTCTTCAGCACAGTACTTAAATAGAACGGGCCTTTCCTTCAGGCATCGAACAGCCTTCCTCAAAAGTTCACTTACTTCAGGATTATCAGTATCGCCTAGTTTTTTACACTCAACTTGAACCCACCTGATGAAAAAGAATATTGAGTTACAACACTTGAACATCAAATGGCAATTGATCATGTTATATAGAAGAGTGTAATAACTAATAACAAAATTTAGTAAAATATTCAGCAATGGTCATTGAACAGTACTTATCCTGAAAACTAATTTCTCAGTAATGCCTAGTGAATGAAATCAAGTATAGATGAATGTCAGGAGCACTAGCTTTGGTAACATGTGTAAGGTCAAAGTAGAGCATAGAATATAGACTAAGAACTACAAATTAAAAAAGACAGCCCAAGGAAATGTTGAAGTACTATATTGTCGGTAGAACTAAAAGCGGGTGGAGTGGAAATATATCTCCTATTATGGAGTAAAAGCCAAGAGATCCAGTGTAAATAAAAGGAGCGGCGGAAGATTAGATGACTACAGAACGAAGACCAGCACCTGCATAATCTTTCATAAGCTCCTTCTTGGTACACGGACATCATATCCATAAGTTCCAAACCAGCACGCTGAAGAACAGAAATAAATTAAGATATTAACACAAATATCTCTAGGGAATCAGCTACTAGAGTTCCCCTGTCAAAGCATCTAGTTCTTGGTAAAGCTTAGTGTCAAATCGTTACATAATTTGAGCCTGCTATGCAGTTGACAATAAATGATTGACAGAACTTCATAGTTCTGAAAACTCGAAGCTGAAAAACTAAAATTAAGATATCCTATTAACTGCTTCCATTCTGGGAAAATACTTTTTTGTGCTTCCTGAGCAAGAGCGTATTTACAGAGAGCTACAAATCCATTCTTCTATTTGGTACTGAAAAGAGAAAGTTTTAATGTTGTTGAGATGTAGAAAACCAAGGCAAGAAAAAACCTCAAGGACAAAGGTAAAAATACCTGGTGGTGTGTTCGCAGCAGAACCTTGCAGTTTGAATGGATTTCTTGGACATGCAACAGTGCCTTAAAGAACTTCTCATCTATATCTTCTTCCCGGAGTGCATGTATCTATAATAAACATAAGATTCCGTGAACAAACATACTCAAGATTTGCACCAAAGCATCATTGAGACCGACTGATTTTGTAGTATGGAAGTAGTACCTCTTCATTTGAAAGTTGGTAATCCCGGAGGAAACATGATACGATTTCTTGACGCTGCGTGATAACCTCAAGTTCTTGTTGCAGCCTCTCAGTTGTACTGATGATATCCCCCGTACTTGCGCTACAACTGCTCAATGCTTCCTCAATCCTAACGCAATTGCAGAGAATAAAATTGATGTTAAACTGGAAGCTCCTGGTTGAAACCTTTTGCATTTACAGCTTAACATTATCTATGATTAGTCAAATGTCTTGGTTAGGACCAACAATAAAATGGTAATTGCAGGTTCTACATCTAAACATGTAAGGACTGAGCTAAAATATGATGTGTTCATACTAATCCCTCTACATTGACATGAGTTTTGGCTCACTCAATCTAGTGTAGAAGTGTCAAAAGATAAGCTAAAGTTCCATTTCCAGGCAAGAACGAAATGCCGGAACGGATAACACACTCACTTCTTCCAGGAGTCCTTCAGAGCGTTCACTTCCCCCTCAACGCGATCCAACGCCTGCACGCAAACAGAAAAAACTCGAGCAATCACATACAAACGACTAATGGACGATGTGAGGAGGAGGGAGCGGTGTGCAGCAAATACGCCAACAGCGATAGCGTGTACCTTCTGAGCGGGGAGGGAAGCGTCGAGGAAATGGCGATTGATGGCGAGCGAGCGCTGCTCGACGGACGACTTGAGGTTGCGGCGCGCCTGAGGAGTGTTCTGCACGTAGAAGGTGGAGAGCGCGCCCAGCGAGGCCAGCAGATCTGGGCTGTCCGTCCGCGTCTCGAGCACCTTCTTCAGCTTCCGGGAGACACCCGGGGCCAGCGCCGCCGCCATCCTGCCCCGCTCAGCCGCCGCCTCGCCGTTGCGCGCAGCGCCACCGAGTTCGTGATCTCAATTCGGAGGTGATCTTCCCGTCCTCTCTTCGCTTCGCCTGAGTTGGTGGTGACCGCCTGGGATCTGAGGGGAGTGAGGCTTTCGGCGTACATACTGCCATGCCCGTGTTGGGCTTAAGGCCAGGCTCACTTAAAGCCCATGAGAAACCTGACAGGTAGGCTTCGACAACAACTAACGATACGTGGGCCACAGTTCTCACTCCCCCGTCTCCCTCCATCGTCAAAAACATGATGCCCCATTTTTGCCATCGAAAAATTAAAATGATGCACCCACTGAAACGTGAGAGTGACTTCCATTTTTTACTTGATGCAACGAGTTTTAAGCAACAATGCAACATAACACCAACCTGTTTTACTCTCGGGAAAAAAAGAACGCATGTTCCAACTTTCAAAACACAGCTGCAGCTAAAAAAAGGCAAGAGCTGACAGTGTTGCAGTATACAGCATGAACTTCATATTCGGGCCAGCCAGATAACACCGATTGTGGCTATCAAACTATTTAGATAGCCATCACAAAGTACAAATTCAGATCCGGACGCCTACCCCTGATACTATCATGAGTCCATCTCCACAGGTCCCTCTGCAGGTTCAGTATAAGATAGCTCCTTGCCCATTACCACTGCCGTCATCATCAATTTACCAGCATCCGGGAAAACATCATGCTGCATCAGCACTTCCTCCACCGAGAAGCATTTGGCCTCCAGGCCTCTCGCGAACACATCCTCTTTCCTCACAGGCAGCACCTCCTCAAATGTACCGTCAAACACCACCGCCTCCGGGCTATAACACAGCCTGGAGGCGTTGAAGAGGACCGTTCCTTGAAGAGATTCTTGGATTACTTCGTCGCTCCAGCCTTCCGAAATGGATGCCTGTGAAAGCTTGGCCCAGTCATCCTGGTTGGCCGCATTCGTCCAGCAGTTCTCCAGAAGGCCTCTGTTGGAGCTTCGGAATGAGGAGCTTGTCCAAGCAAATACTTCGAAAGCTTTGAGAGAAAGCTCTCGGCCTCTCTTCATGCACATCTCGATCAGTTCTGATGGACGAAGCAGCTTGCTCGTATATTTGCCCTGCGCATATTCTGGATCATGCTGAATAATCTCTTCCTGTAAGGAAAGAAAAGTAAAACTAATTTGGTCAGCTACCAGTTCCAACACTTCCCTCGCGACAAGACAGTGCACCCAATTACGTGCCATCAAGGGTTATCCTCTTTTCAACAACTAGAATATACTTTCACTGAAGATAAATAAAACAAAAGCGTGCAACTTTGTAGGAGTTCAAACTTGGATGTACCAACATGAATATAACTATGAAACATATAAAGACACGAGGACACAGATGTAGATCCATGACTGGGTAGATTTGCGGCTCCTAGACCTACCAACAATAGGAGTATCACATGTAAAGGGAGACCATGCAAGAACATGGCTTGTTTACATTAAAGTCCGGAGGCAAATAATGCTTACAAAACAGAAGTACAATATGACCTATTAACTTTTTATGCTTAAGAAATTCACCTGAAGTTTTAGAATCCGGATATCAGCATCTATCCGTGCAACCTTCATTTGATAATCAACATCCTTGCCTACTTGTTATGAATTGCGATGTGTCAGGAGTCCATTTACCAGGGAAAAATAAATAATACATGTCATCAACGAAACAAGAAAAATAAAAAATTATGCCCTCTACTAAAATTATCATCTACGGTATTTCCTCTGCTGCAAATATTTTAGAAGAATCATAAAATAATTGCTCTATCAAGATAAAAAGTTGAGCTACAAGTCTTAAGCATGTGAAACAATTTCAATGGCAGGGAGAATCATGGGATTCATCAAATATAGCAATTGACTACTGTTATCCATCATAAATAAGATAATCGAAGCCAGGTTTGTGTAAGCCCATATAACATGTGGAGGATGTCAACATTTTTATCAATCACGGTGCCTTGGCAAGAGGTATAAAGGAAAGAATAACAGAAGAACAGCTAACCTGCTGTTGCAGCAATTTTAGAGAGATAGAGAAGACGTCTTCTTTCAACAAAGGACAGCGATTTTCTGTTGCTTGTGAGCTCAGCATCTTCTCCAGGACTCAGGCGTAGAGCACAGGTATGAAGAGTCTCTGAAGCAGTTGAGAACTGATTTAAGCATATCTCGTGAAGCCACAAAAGATCTTTCTGGTCTTTCAGAAAAGTAGCTAGCTCTTCCTGGAATTCTTCACCCAGCCTTAACAGCTTAGCATATTGTCTGCTGTTGATTAGCTGCTTAAAAACGTAGAAACTGAATCCCCCATGAGGTCCTACACTATCATGCTGCAACAAAAGATCAACATAAGAACCTTGCCATATAACAGATTTTGGTCATAAGTGAATAATTAAAGCTTATTCATAGGTCACTAATAAAAAATAATATGGTGTCTCCTGCATAATTCACACAACATACAAGCAGTGGAAAGATGATCCAAGAAAAATTGGGGATATGTTTGTCTGATTTTACCATAAGATTGCGGAGGAGAACCGTGTCACTGATATCATAGCAAATCTGCCACAACGTTTGGTACCCTTCATGCCGTTTAGCTGTTGCCAAAATAGAAGAGGTGACCTCTCTAAATATAGATTCTTTCAGATCAAGATTGTCATTGCCTTCTCTTGACTCCTGTTAGATACGCACAAATATTAGGTGCTCCGTATTAAGACCAAGTAATACCAAATAGCCAAATTTGACAGCAATCATACACTGGTACATGTTAAGTACGAATGCATGATCTCAAGAAACTGTTAACAGCAACAGATGGACGGACAATCATGCTGACTTCATCAAATTGCTAATTGTCCAAATAGATCTTTGGCATGCTTATTTTTATACGAAATGTCACTCCATTCCAGCAGAAACTTATGTTTGCTACTTAATGTCAAGTTCATCACACTATCATCTACTATGTTAATGCGTACGAGCTTATATTCATGGCAGATGACCAAAAGCATACTTGTGTTATGATCAGATATTACTCAATCACATATAGTCAATACTCACTTCAGTGAGTAGGCCACTACGGTCTAAGGAAGTCAACCGGAGAACCAACAAAGCAGCAAACTACTGAAACCTCATCTGATTGTCGACGTAATTGGAGATCACGGATTATGTAATGAAAGGGTAAGATGCTACCTAAATAACAAAGTGTTCAAGAATTGCTACTGCATGTAACATGAAGTTTGAACCACACCAGACCACCATTTTGGTATGGGACTTGTTCATCATTTACATAAGCAATAGACTTGTTAAGAAACCACATCATTTTCTGAGGGCACGTGGGACTGAGTATGAACTCTCAAACAAAACAATAAATAAGAGAGCAGGCAAATACAGGAACAGTATGAACTTGCAAAATATAAACACATATTAAAGACCAACATTAAGAAAATAGTTACATCGAATTAGACCGAACCTGATATTTTGCCTCTATAATTTGTGTTGCAAGGTCATACAGGGATCCAAGAAGCTCATCTCTCCGTTCACAGTACTCTTGGACTAGCACACCATGTTCCTCCCCACGTTCAAATTTGGCTGTTAACAGACCCATATATCCCTCCAATAGCATATCTGTGAGTCCTTCTAGCTGAGACCACAGATTAGATTTCATTGGCATGTCTGCAGCTCCTGGTTCTCTCAAAAGCTCCGTTACAGATGATGCCAGACTCCAGATACCAGACCGCACGACAGGCTGACTGTTCCATGTTATCAGTCCTTCAGGAGAAGGATACCAGTCCTTGTGCTCCTCTCTGTAGTATAATGCTGCCTGAAATAAGGTCACACAAGCATTTGATAACTCAAGTGCACGTTGCATCTGGACAGATGGGCTCTCTTCTCCGGTAATAATATACCGAAGTTGATGCGACAAACAGTAAAATAGATCCTCTATATCAGAAACTCTACTGTAGAACACTTCGGCATTATCACGATCCATTAATAGAACAGTGTTCCGTCGAGCTTTCTCACCAACCAACTGAATGAGATTCCAAAGTGCACCAGCTGTTGGGGTTTTGGACTGAGGTGATAAATGTGTGCTTGAACGCTGCTGGCTAAGCACATTTTGTAATTCTCTCAGCTGGATCACCCCAGAGAGCTTTTCTCCATGTTCCATGACACTTAGCATTGCAGCTCCTATGGAATAAAAGCATAATGAAAATTATTCAGTGGCAAAATAAAATCATAGAGCGTATCAGTTCCTCTATTTGTCTACATGTCAATATTATAATCCCTATGGCCATATCAAATTGTTATTATTACAATTTTGATAACTTTTAAGAGGAAAAGGGTGCAGGTGTTCTAATACAAATGCCTAAGGATGACCAACACTATGGCCTACATAACATGCGAAAGTAGAAAGATCACAAGAAGCTACGTGACCATCAGTTTTGACAATAATGTGTAGCATAGATGGAAGAAAAGAAATAACAATCAATGCGAGGTGTACTCAGCTTTGTAAGATCAAACAAGTACTCCCACTGTCCTGAAATAAGTGACTTGGGTTTACCTAGATTCATATGTATCTAGATACTAAAACGTGTCTAGATACATGCGAATCTAGACAAATGCAAGTCACTTATTTTAGGACAGAGAGAGTAGTAGTTTATTAATTCAAATGATTCCAGCAGGTTCCTTCCTAACTGCAAAGAGCATGCCATCATTGTCACAAACTTATGCTACTTTGACAGTATACCAAAGGATCAGATTGTTCACAACAGGGATAATACAAGTCCAAAATAAAAGCATAATAATGGCTGGATCGGTTCCATACTTTGTTTTGACGAGAGTTCTTCGTGGCACTTGGACAAAACAAGAAAATGAAGGAATTTCTCATGTTTCTGCCGCTTCTCAGCAAGGGATGAAACAATTGTTGAAGCAAGAAATTCAGCTTCTCTAGTGGTTGTCCAGTGCTTAGATAATGTGTTCACGATGGATTTGCTTACTCGAACAAATACATTCATCTCACCCTCTTTCTCAAATGCTCCTGCGGCACTAAGTTTTTGAAGTACCTCATGAACCGCGCCAGACAAAATAAAATCATGAAACAGTCGGTTGAGTAACATCTCAGCCTCCTCATCAACCACAACCTGTTGAGCCACGCCAGTGAATGCTGGCCTTTGCCTGTCTCCAGAACTCCAAGCCTCAGAGCTAACTCTTCTGGGAACAACACTGGCGCTGAATGCCTGACTTCTCCTTTTCTCTTCAGCAACCGCTTCATTGCAGCTACCTTTTCGTGATAAGCTGCGCTCTGGAGGCTCAACCCCACCAACTAATACAGCCTTTTCAGGTATTGCCCAGACTCCTGCCTTTTCTGTCAGAACAACCCAAGCTCCTTCATCTCTGTCCTCAGTAGATGGGATGATGGAAGCATCCAAAACCTTTCCAGCGTCCCAAGGCAGATCAAACTGATAGAGTCGTGTAGCACCTCTCCAATAGATGGCCACTGTTGCAGTTCCATCACCTGATAGGATGATCACTGAGCCAGAAGGCTTACCACCAGCTTTAAGCCTCATGGAGAACAAAACATCTTCTTCCTCCACTCGAGCTTTAGGGATTATCACCTGAGAAGGAGCCTTTTTCTCTAAAAACCTTTCATATTTAACAACATTATTATCTTCGGACGAAAACTTTTGGTTTGATTTGTATAGCATTGTCAGAAGAGAATACTGAGTGTAGTTTGACCCACTCACCCGGTCTTTGCACAAGGTAGCAACAAGAATGCTAAATTCCTTCCCATGCTCATCTATCTGCATGTCCAAAAGCCAGATGTTCTTCTGACCAGCTATGTCCTTTTTTATGCCCAGCTCCCCATCACTACCAACTATTTCTTGAGATCCTATTCTTTTTACAGTGATGCCATGCAAAAGTGAGATGCTCCAACATTCTATCCCATGGCTAGTCAACAAAAAGAACTTCTGCTCAGCAGTCTCGGGTGATACATTACTTGGTAGCCAAGCCAAGGATCTTCCACTATTATTTTTCTGATAATGATCAGTACCATTATCTCCTAATGTATCACGATGAACTTCTCTTCGAAGAATTCCTGCTGGTGAACACTGAAACAACCATAAAGCACCTGTTGGCTCAGAAGCTATCGCGATACATTCATGAATGCCTCCTGGAGTGGAAGTTGCAATTAGCGAGTTAAACCTGTAACATGCAGATATACCATCACTTGCAGATGCGCCACTGTGGCCGGATAAACTAAGAACTGGACTCTTGCTACTTCCATCATAGATATCAGGCCAATACGCAATAGCTTGTGTTCTTCTGTTGCAGAGGATAACACCAATCAAACTTCTTTGGTGCAACATTTCTCCACTCTTCCTTGTTGATGGAATACTACTGTGACATCTCATGATGCAAAGCGTCCACTGGTTACCACTGAAGGACTCTGTGTCTTTGCTTCCCATAAGAGAAGGCGGGACATCGAGTACAAGACAACCTTTGAAAACAGAAGACAAGTAGCTCCAGATATAAAGGTCATTTCCACATATCATCCATGCAAGTGATGTTTCTTTGTCAATGCCACCTACAAGCATGTTTTTGCCTACAAGGGATACATAAAAGGCATCCACTGTTCAGGATGGTATACTATACGAGAAAAATAGCAGAGGCGCACCAAGAGAAAACAGTTACCAGAAAAATTCTTCTGCAGAAGGTCGGCTTGTGCATTCCTCACAATTTGGGGAAACTCTGCTACACGCACTGGTTGGATCTGGTCAGAGTCTCCAGCCTTGTCTGTTTGCTTGGATGTCGAGATCCTGAAAATTCGCACAGAGATACAAAAATTAGAAACATCAAGCTTAGTGATATGTGGTGAACTGTACGCGCGCTAGCCTACAGCAGTGAGGAAGGGGAACCCTGCGCGTGCTCGCTTCCAATGCCTGAACTAGATACTATCATATGAAATGCAGTGATTTTGGAGAAATCAAAGAGAGTTTGAGAAGAAAGGGCTACCTGGCGAGGAGGGAGGAGGAGGTCCATGGGGCCGGGGTGCCAGTGGCGGGGCGATTGGAGAGCGCAAATCCACCAGGCGACGGGGAGTGGGCGGGAGCAGGAGGAGGAGGTGGAGGCGTCGCCTCCTCCTTCTCCCTGCGGTGGAGGAGGTGGGGCTTCCTGATCGCCGGCGAGAACATATTTGGCGGCGGACGAGCTGAGCCGCAGCCACCTCACGCTCTCCGACTAGCCGGCGTCTCAGCGCTCTCTCCGGTAGGCTAGGGTTTTACTAGTGTTTTGAGTTTCTTCCTTTTCTCTCTTCTTTGCGCTTTGCCCCTCCTTGAGACACAAAAGCGGAGACGTCAGTTCGAGATATGGGTCTTTTTGTAAGATACAACTTTAAGAGTGATAAATGGGAAACCGAAATGTAAAACCAGTTGCTCGGGACGCGTTTGGTAGCCCGCGGGAGGTCCGGCCTGACCCGCGCACGATGATTTTCGTCTGTTTGGTTCCCTGCAGGCCGCCTGAGTTGTGCCCAACATGATTTGTAAAGCAATCTAGAGGCATGCCTAGGGGAAATGACTGAATCGGCCATTCCCGTGGAGCCAGCCCCTGCCGAGGATATTTTGGGTCACCACCAATCAACCCTAGCACGTGTGGGAAAGGGCGAGAGACGCGTCAATAACTCAAACCCCACTCTCTCGCTCTACTACCACCGCCCTTACTCAACTGCCTCGCTCTCTCTTTCTCTCTCTCTCTACGTCCCACCGGAGGCCGATGGCTTCCTTTCCTCCTATGTTGCCACCTCCGGCCAGCCTTCACACACGTAAGGTAGTGCCTCGTGTTCGGTCTACCCCCCGCACCATCAACCACACCATCGTCGAGTACAAGGTCGTGGGAATGAGGAGCGCAGCTCGCCAAGTCGACCCCGATTCCGTGCCCTCTATGAGGTGGTATTCGTCGATTTCCCATCGGCCTTGTGTGGCGCCAATAAGGGCAGTGGTGGCGGCTGGCATGGCTTTGATGGGGATTGAATTGGTGTTTTCCCTATCCAGGTGGGGTTTATTCCTGTGCTGGTCGTGGATGCGGTAAGGGTTGCGGCCATCGCCGCGGGGGTGTCTCGGTCGAGTCGAGAGATGGCTACCCCGTCAGGATCCCAACTCGTGTCGTGAGGGTGACTATCTTACCCGTCGGGTTTCAAACCCCTATCGGTAGGGTGGCCTTCGCGTACCTCCCCTTGGTCATCCAGATTCGTGGTTCCTAGAGTGGCAGCCATCTCAGCGGAGTCGGTCGCCGCGAGCATGTTATGCCCAGAAAATAATTCATATTAGATTTTGCCTATTGTTTTTATTTTTGCATCATCATGGCATCATCATGCATATTTTTGTCTCTAAAAACATTTCGCTAAAACCTATTTTGTTATCTAGTTAGTCCCTTTCTTTTATTTCAAACTAAAATCCCAGACTTTTCGAATATTTTGTCTGTCCAAACTATTTACAAAAATATTTCTTCAAACAACAGATACTAAAACATAAATATTTTAAATAAATAAAAAGTCTAGACCTAAACCACCTAGGCCCAGCCGACTGAACCTGGCCCTCCCTAAACCGAAACCCTAGACTCACCCTACACCCCCGGTACACACCCCACACACGCACACCCCACCGCTCGACCCACACCAACCCAACACGACCCGAACGCATGCCACACACAACAGGCGCGCACACACACCACACCACATGCCCCGGTACACACACAACAACTCACACCTACCACGACCGACCCATACCACAACGCACACACGCACTCTGACCCGGCATGCCCCACACACGCACATGTTGCGCACGTACGCGAACCGCTCCCGTACCCCTCCTCGCTTCGACCTCCACCTACCCACGATCCCCATCGAGGCCACGTCTCCCCCGCTCCTCTCTATCTCGCCTCTCCTCTGCTATGCTCCATCGAGCGTTGTCGCCTCCCACTCGTTCCCCTCGCCTCTATCCCACATGTCGTCCTCCGTTGCGTCTCCATCTTCCCCTCGCTCGGCTGCTGCCTGCAAGCTCTGCAAGTCGGCGTTGCTGCCCCTCCGTTCGAGCGCACCGCCCACCGCCTCCCGGCCACTTGCCATGAAACCCGCCTTCCTTCGATCCCCGATGCTAGCTGTCGCTAGGTTGCAGCAGCACGTCGTCGGCCTCCTCCCTTCGCGAGCAAGCTCCACCGCCTCCCGTCTGCATCCCGAGCTCCTCGCGACCGCCAAGCAACACCGCCTCCCTGAGCTCCTACTTGCGGCCGCTCGAGGCCGTCCTCGTCGCCTCATCTACAACACTAGGATCTAGTCGCCGCCTGTTGCTACCTCCTCCTAGCGCACACGCGTCGTTGGATGCACGTCCTCATCGAAGGAGGACCAAGAGGGGGTCGTGCCCTAGGGAAGGCTAAAGGGTGGCCACCGGCCCTAGTGGGCCCTCCCACCACGTGAGGCCCATGTGGGGGGCTGGTCGCCGCCTCCTCCCTCTTGATTAGTCCCACCCTAGGACTTTGAGGGAGGTGGTGCCTCTCTTCCACCTATATAAAGAGGGGCACCCCTCTCCCAAAATCCATCCCAGAAATCCCATCAATTGGCTTTTGCCTATTCTCTCTCTCTCCCTCACATGTGGTTCCCAAAATTGGAAATACAGGGATAGGAGTTTCTCCACCATACGCACGACGTTGTACTGCTGGACTCAGTCTGAATCAATCTTGTTCAGCTGCTTTGCTGGACTAGAGCCTGGGAGACGTCTCTACACCGGATGTGTGTAAGACCACAAGGCACCGCCACTTGTGGTGCTATTCGCTTGGATCTTGGATCTTGGACGTCTACACGACCTTGAGGTTGGTTGCGCCGTTCCCGCGATACACTAACCGTTTTCGGTCTTCAAAGGTATGAACACTGAATCCCCTCCTGTCATGCATAGATAGATCTTGGCTAGGTCCACCGTAGGAAAAAATGAAGGGAATATGCGCCGAGAGGCAATAATAAAGTTGTTATTATCTTATTCTAACTATATGATAGATGTTTATTTTGCATGCTATAATTATGTTAATTGGAAACATTAATACATGTGTGTTTAATAAACAAATATATAGAGTTCTTAGTTATGCCTCTCGTATAAACTAGCTCGTTGATTAACAAGATGATCAAGGTTTCCTGATCATGGACTATAATATGCAGGGCATGAAGAAGACTCTTTCCGAGCTTCTGTCAATGCTTAAGACTACAGAAGTGGAGATTAGGAAATAACATCAAGTGTTGATGATCAATAGGACCACCGGTTTCAAGAAAGACAAGAAAGGCAAGCACAAGAGAAAGAAGGGTGGCAAGTCTGTTGCAACGCTTGAAAAGAAACCCCGAGCTGGCCCTAAGTCTTACACCGAGTGTTACTATTGCAAGGGGACTGGCCATTGGAAGCGCAACTGCCCTAAATATTTGGCGGACAAGAAGTCCGGCAAGGCAAACAAAGGTATATGTGATATACATGTTATTGATGTGTACTTGACTAGTACTCGCAGTAGCACCTGAGTATTTGATACGGGATCGGTTGCTAATATATGTAACTCTGTTCAGGTGCTACGGAACAAGCGACAACTAGCAAGGGATGAGGTCAGGACGCGGGTCGGCAATGGATCAAAAGTTGATGTGATCGCCGTCGGGACGCTACCTCTCCATTTGCCATCGGGATTAGTTATAAACCTAAATAATTGTTATTTAGTGCTTGCACTGAGCATGAACATTGTATCTGGATCGTGTTTGATGCAAAGTGGTCATTCCTTTAAATCTGAAAACAATGGTTGTTCGATTTATAAGAATGATATCTTTTATGGTCATGCACCTATGTTGAATGGTTTATTTCTGATAGATCTCGATAGTAATATTACACACATTCATAATGTTAATGCTAAAAAGATTAAATTTGATGATATGTCTACATATATGTGGCACTGCCGTCTAGGTCATATTGGCGTTAAACGCATGAAGAAACTCCATTCTAATGGACTTTTGGAATCACTTGATTTTGAATCATTTGATACATGTGAGCCATGCCTTATGGGCAAGATGACTAGAACGCCGTTTTCTGGTTCAATGGAACGGGCGACAGATCTATTGGAAATCATACATACTAATGTGTGTGGACCAATGAGTGTGTCGGCGCGAGGTGGATATCGTTATTTTGTTACTTTCACGGAAGATTTGAGTAGATACGGGTATATCTATTTGATGAAACACAAGTCTGAAACTTTTGAAAAGTTTAAGGAATTTCAGAATGAAGTGGAAAATCATCGTAATAGAAAGATCAAATTTCTACGTCTGACCGTGGAGGAGAGTATCTAAGTTGCGAGTTTAGCACACACATGAAAGAGTGTGGAATAGTTTCACAACTCACGCATGCCGGAACACCACAACGTAATGGTGTGTCGAAAAGTCGTAATCGTACCTTATTGGATATGGTTCGATCTATGATGTCTCTGACTGACTTGCCACTGTCATTTTGGGGTTATGCACTGAAAACAACTGCATTCACTTTAAATCGGGCACCATCTAAATCCGTTGAAACGACACCGTATGAATTATGGTTTGGAAACAAACCTAAGCTGTCATTTCTTAAAGTTTGGGGATGCGATGTTTATGTGAAGAAACTTCAACCAGATAAACTCGAACCCAAAGCGGAAAAATGCGTCTTCATAGGATACCCTAAGGAAACAATTGGGTATACCTTCTATCACAGATCCGAGGGCAAGGTTTTTGTTGCCAAGAATGGATCCTTTCTTGAGAAGGAGTTTCTCGCGAAAGGTGTGAGTAGTCGGAAGGTAGAACTCGAAGAGGTTATTGAACCTTCTCTTCATGGAATGGCAAGTGACGCAGCACCGGAAGTTGTTTCGGAGTTGACTTCACCTGATGAAGAGAGAGCTAATGATAATGATCATGAAACTCCGAAAGAGGACACTACCGAACCTCGCAGGTCAAGCAGGACACGTGCAGCTCCTGAACTGTACGACAATCCTGTTGTGAATTTCATGGTTGATGAAATGGATGACCCCGCGACGTATGAAGAAGCGATGATGAGCCCGGATTCCAACAAATGGCTGGAAGCCATGAAATCCGAGATGGAATCCATGTACGAGAACCAAGTTTGGAACTTGGTGGACTTACCTCACGATTGAAAGGCCGTTGAGAATAAATTGATTTTCAAAAGAGAAACTGATGCTGATGGTAATGTGACCATCTATAAGGCTCGACTTGTCGCAAAGGGGTTTCGACAAGTTCAAGGAGTTGACTACGATGAGACATTCTCTCCCGTAGCGATGCTTAAGTCGGTTAGGATTATGTTAGCAATTGCTGCATATTTCGATTATGAAATATGGCAGATGGATGTCAAAACTACGTTCCTCAATGGTAATATTGAAGAAGAGTTGTATATGATACAACCTAAGGGTTTTGTCGATCCTAAGGATGCTAATAAGGTATGCAAACTTCAGCGATCCATCTATGGACTGAAGCAAGCATCCCGGAGTTGGAATCTCCGCTTTGATGAGGTAATCAAAGAGTTTGGATTTGTCCAAACTTATGGAGAGACTTGTATTTACAAGAAAATGAGTGGGAGCAATGTGGCATTTCTGATATTATATGTGGATGACATATTATTGATTGGAAATGATATAGATCTTTTAAACAGTGTTAAAAGTTATCTAAACAGCAAATTTTCGATGAAAGACCTTGGTGAAGCGTCATATATATTAGGCATTAAAATCTATAGAGATAGATCAAGGCGCCTAATTGGGCTATCGCAGAGTACATACCTTGATAAGATATTAAAGAAGTTTAATATGGACGAAAGTAAGAAGGGGTTCTTACCTATGTTGCAAGGCAAGACATTGAGTAAGACTCAAAGTCCGGCTATGGCGGAAGAAAGAGAGATGATGGATAAGATCCCCTATGCCTCGGCCATAGGCTCTATTATGTATGCCATGCTATGTATAAGACCGGATGTGGCACATGCTATTAGTTGACTAGTAGGTACCAATCTGATCCAGGTTCGGAACACTAGATAGCGGTAAAGAACATCCTCAAGTACTTGAGAAGAACAAAGGATATGTTTCTTATATATGGAGGTGAAGAAGAGCTAGTCGCTAAGTGTTATGTTTATGCTAGCTTTGACACCGATCCGGATAACTCTAAGTCTCAATCCGGATACGTATTTATCTTGAACAGAGCAGCAATTAGTTGGAGGAGTTCCAAACAACCTATGGTGGCTGGATCAACGACGGAGGCGGAATATGTTGCTGCTTCAGAAGCGGCGCAGGAGGCGGTTTGGATGAAAGAGTTCATTACGGAACTAGGTGTGGTTCCCAGTGCGTTGGACCCAATGGTGATCTATTGTGACAACAATAGAGCCATAGCCAACGCAAAGGAACCGAGGTCTCACAAGAATTCCAAGCATATTAAGCGCCGGTTTCACTCCATCCACGAGCATGTCAAGGATGGAGATATAAAGATTTGTAAAGTACACACGGACCTAAATGTAGCAGATCCGTTGACTAAAGTTCTCCCTAGGGCACAACATGATCAACACCAGAACTCCATGGGTGTTAAATTTATCACTATGTGAACTAGATTATTGTCTCTAGTGCAAGTGGGAGACTGAAGGAAATATGCCCTGAGAGGCAATAATAAAGTTGTTATTATATATTCCTTATATATGATAGATGTTTATTTTACATGCTAGAATTGTATTGATCAGGAAACATCAATACATGTGTGTTTAATAAACAAAAGGGTTCCTAGTTATGCCTCTCTTATAGACCAGCTTGTTGATTAACAAGATGATCAAGGTTTCCTGATCATGGACATTGGATGTTGTTAATAACAAGGTCACACCATTGGTGGAATGATGTGATGAACATTCATCCGAAGTATAGCATTACGATCAAGTCATTATGTTTATATTGCTATAACATCATACGAAGTAATCTTTATCCTTAGACCATGAGATCATGTTAATTGCTAACACCGGAAGAGTATCTTGATAACATCAAACGTCACACCGTAACAGGGTGACTATAAAGATGGGTTCAGTACTACAAAGGTGTTATGTTGAGGCTCATGGATCAAGAGTGGAATTTGTCAATCCCGATGACGGATAGATATACTCTGGGCCCTCTCGGTGATATCACATTAAGATAGCTTGCAAGCAAGTGATGTGATCACTAGAATGTTATATCACGGGAACGAGAAAAGAGTGCATGTCGGTAACGAGATCAAACAAGGTATGGAGATATCGATGATCGAATCTCGGACATGTAATATATCGAGAGACAAACGGATTTATTTACAAGCGTTAAAGGTTCTCACGATCACAAAAGTCATTGTTGAATGTGTAGGAGTCAGTACGGATCTCTAGGTCCCGCTGCTGATTATTGATCGGAGAAGGGTCTCGATCATGTCTGCATTATTCGCGAACCGTAGGGTGGCACACTTAAGAGTTACCGGACACCATTTTGGAGCACATATGTTTCAGACGAAAGAATTGCAAAGCGCAGGAATTGTTTCAATAGAAACCGGAAATTGTTTCGGGTGAAATTGCAGAAAGTGGTTCTGCATGTGATATTACAATATTGCAAGGGGCTATATGTGAATGTTTGTTAATTAAAGTAATTAACAAAATTCTGAATAAATTTAATAAAAGAGTTTTATTAAATGAGAGAGCATTAAATTTCTCCAAATTTAATGCATTTAAAGTGGAGACTTTAAAAGGGAATGTGAAGAGGCATTTTAATGTGGAGGGGTTACCACCACATGAATGGGGGAGGTGAGGGGTCACCCCCCATGCGCCGGCCATGGAGAGAGGGGGCACCCCCCTCCTCCTATAAAAGGACACCCATTCCCTCCTTCATCCTTACACCTCCTTGTGAAGGATCTCTCTCCCCCTCTAGAATTATTCCCCCATGGTCTCGGATTAGCGAGATACATGTTCCCGGTGGCATTTCGTCTGGAAGGAGTTGCTGGCCCAGCCCTGACTCGACCCACCTAGGCTGCTCAAACCCTCTCTGCACGAGTGGCCCAGTACCACTCGCTTCGCTCTCTCTCTCACGCGTTCTCTCATCTCCCTCACGCCCCCGCGGAGACACGATGCTGCCGACGCTGCCGTCGCACGATTCTGGCCTCCCCAAGCCTCTCTGGTCGCTGCCCTGGTGTATGATGGGGTAGTCGGTGCCGCTCCATCGACTGGTCCTATTTGATTCGCCTCTGGACCCCTCTCCCGTCCAGGTTGACTCTACCCCTAACCCTAGGGTTGTTGGAGATATGCCCAAGAGGCAATAATAAAGTGGTTATTATTATATCTTTATGTTTATGATAAATGTTTACATTCCATGTTATAATTGTATTAATCGGAAACATTAATATTTGTGTGTTTTGTAAACATAAAAGAGTCCCTAGTAAGCCTCTTATTAAACTAGCTTGTTGATTAATGGATGATCATGGTTTCCTAATCATGGGCATTGGATGTCGTTAATAACAAGATCATATCATTAGGAGAATGATGTGATGGACACACACCCATAGTAAGCGTAGCATAAGATCAAGTCATTAAGTTCGTATTGTTGTAAGCTTTCAAATGCATAGTAACCTAATCCTTCGACCGTGAGGTTATGTTAATCACCATCACCTGATGGGTACTTTGATGACATCAAATACCGCTTCGTAACTGGGTGGTTATAAAGGTGTCATTGGGTATTCTGAAAGTATGTGTTGAAGTGCATGGACCAAGATTGGGATTTGTCCATCCATATGACGGATAGATATGCTCTGGGCCCTCTCGGTGGAATGTCATCTAGATAGCTTGCAAGCATGTGACTGGGTCACAAGGGATGACATAACATGGAACGAGTAAAGAGTACTTATCAGTAACGAGTTAGAACTAGGTATGGAGATACCGACGATCAAACCTCGGATAAGTAGAATATCGTGTGACAAAGGGAATTGGTTTCGTATGTTTATGGTTCTATCGATCACAAAGTCATCGTTGAGTATGTGGGAGCCGTTATGGATCTTCAGATCCCGCTGATGGTTATTGATCGGAGAGGTGTCTTCATCATGTCTGCATATTCACGAACCGTAGGGTGACACACTTAAGGTTCGAAGTTGTTTTAAGTAGATATGGAATGTGCGTTGGAGACCAAATGTTGTTCAGAGTCTCAGAATGGATCCGGGACATCACGAGGAGATCCGGAATGGTCCGGAGAATAAGATTCATATATTGGGGATCATTTTCTAAGTTAGGAAATGTTCCGGAGTGTTTGTATGGAGATTCTAGAAGGTTTCGGAATGTTCTGGAAGGTTCTAGAGGATTTCTTGGAGTTTACTTGAAAACCAAGGAAGGGATCAAGGAGACCAAGAGGGGCAAGACACGGATTCGTGGGGGAGGAGGACTCCTACCCCCTTCCCACCGTCGGCCCTAGGAGGGGAGTCCTACTAGGACTCCCCCTCCCCAGGCGCGCCTCCCTCCCTTAAATAGAAGGGAGGGGCGCCCTCTCTTGCCCCTCTTCCATAACACCCAATATCTGCCGCCTCTCTCCTCCACCTTTCTTCTGCACAGCATAGGCGAAGCCCTGCAGAATTCTATACTCCACCACCACCACCACGCCGTCGTGCTGCTGGGATTCCGTGGAGAAGATCTACTACCTCCGCTGCTCGCTGGAACGGGGAGAGGAAGGTCTGCTTCGACTCCGCATGTGTGACCGTCTGCGGAAGCGCTGCCGGAACGCGGCGCCGGAAGGATCGTCCACACGATCTTGAGATCGGCAAGTGATCGACTACATCATCCACGAGATCTAATCTCGTAACACTTTTGGTTCTACGAGGGTTAGTACCGATCTATCTTGTTGATCATGTCTAATAGATTAGATCTTGGCTTTTATCTAGATTAGATCTGGGTTTTGTTCGTTCTTGCGGTAGAATTTTTTGTTTTCCATGCTACGAACCCATCAGTGGTATCAGAGCCTTGTCTATGCGTAGATCTGTTGCACGAGTAGAACACAATGGTTTTGTGGGTGTTGGTTCTCATGTCGTCTTTTGCTATTTGTGTACTTTGCATCTTGCGGTATGGTGGGATGAAGCGGCTCGGGCTAACATTACATGTCATCGCACATGAAACTTGCTCCACACTTGACGTGCAACTTGCTTTGCACAAGTGGCTTTGCGGGTGTCTGTCTCTCCCATCATAGTATAGATCAAATCTACACTTTTCACTTGATAGCACTTGTATCAACGTTGTGGTTCAGTTTCGTAGGTAAGATCCGTTCTTAGTCGAAAGCCCCAAGCCACGTAAAACTTGCAAAGAAAATTAGAGGCGTCTAACTTGTTTTTGCAGGGGTTTTGTGATGTGATATGGCCATCATGTGATTGTGATTGTATTTGATGTATGCAATGATCCTTGTTGTAATATGGCAACCGGCAGGAGCCTAATGGTTGTCTTTAATTCTGTTAAGACCTGCGTGTCTATTCATCTTGTAATAGCTTTGTTCCAAGTAGTTGTAATAGTTGCTAGTGATGACGGACAACCATGAAGCGGCGCCACGGACCTTGATGCAATGCTGGTGATGATGGAGATCATGTCCGTGCTTTGGAGATGGAGATCGAAGGCATAAGAAGAAAGGGCCATATCATATCACACTAATTATGAATTGCCTATGATGTTAATCCTTTATGCATCTTGTATTGCTTAGATCGAGACGGTAGCATTATAAGATGATCCCTCTCACTAAATATCAAGTAATAAAGTGTTCGTCCTTAGTAGGCACCGTTGCTAAGACTCGTCGTTTCGAAGCATCTCGTGATGATCGGATGTGATAGATTCTACGTGTGCATACAACGGGTGCAAGCCAGATTTGCACATGCGGATACTAAGGTTAACCTTGACGAGCCTAGCATGTACAGACATGGTCTCGGAACACGGAATACCAAAAGGTAAAGCATGAGTCATATGGATGATATGATGAACATGTTGATTGTTCGCCTTTAAAGCTACATCATCTCACGTGATGATCGGACTTGGTGTAGTGGATTTGGTTCGTGTAATCACTAAAACAACTGGAGGGATGTTGTTTTGAGTGGGAGTTCATTTGTAATTTGGATTAGTCAAACTCAATTTATCATAAACACAATCAAAGTGAATTTGCATAGTTTGTTATAGTCATTGGCATCCGTTCACCACCTTACGCTTAGTTATAGTTGAGATAGTAGAACTATAGAAATTCTGGATATTTGCTTTACGAACTGGTATCGTATTGTTTTGAGTGTCAATCTAAAGTTTAAAAGTCATATTGCAAACTTTCAGCAAACTCCGTTTACTCTGTGAAGTTTAATATACAGTATTAAATCAAGAGTAACAATTCCAGTGTTAGTATCTAATGTATCATGTTTGCCTCCATGATTCTTGATACTCAAAAGATTGTTTTTAATATCAAGTTTATCTAAGAGCTGAAAGCAATGTTTCAGAAACCATCATATGTGAAAGGTATTACGATATCTAAAACAATGTGTTGGTTACAACATGATAGAGTATATGTCCTCATATTTGATGAGAATTTGTGAAGGTTGGAGACGCTAGTCGTCCTAATCCTCCAAAAGGTTTTGGAAAAGAAACATTATACTCGCAATTCACCTTTATAAGCTATAACAGCTTGATCATGAAAGTTGTCATGATAAGGATGAATAGAAGATGTAAGTAAAATGTTTACTACACTAAAAGATTACTAAAGAATGGAATTTTGAAAGAATGCCAAACATTTGATGAAGGTGATCCACTTCAAAGTGCAAGTCCAAAGGTATTAGTATTTGACTATACACACTTTGTACTATGTGTCATGTGAATGACACCACTATTGATGTTGATAGATTCTTTTAAAAGAAAAGGAATTGTTGAAAGAGAATCTATAAAATATTTGGCAGAAAAGAAAAGATTGGAGATATCCAACTTAGGTATATAGAAGATACATGTTATGGCTGTATTCCTTGGTTGTTAAACAATGTGGTTCTAAGGTATTGGATACCGAATTGGTTGGTATGAAGTGTCATACAAGACAACACAATTCATGAACTGCAATGGCCTAAGTAACTAGCAAGAGAATATGTGACGATGTTCATCAAAAACAAACAAAGGGTTGTTGTGTTGCTCGTTAACATCAAAGCTTGCCTTCAAGATTTGTTTCAATAATTGTTATTTTGATCAGGTATTATGACGACAAAAGGTTGTTCAAATAATTACCGCATTCCATAATAGATGGATGATATACAAGTCTGGTTGGAGAAATAACGACCATAAAACTAATGCTAAAATGTCGCAAGACAAATGATTGAAAGATCACTTGCGAAGTGACATCACCGTTTAAATTATATTGAAAGGGATACATGAAGAAACTCCATGTTTATGGATTTTTGGAGTCTTTGATTTTGATCAAATGACGCTTGTGATACTTTCCTGGAGATAATTAAAATTCCGTTCATAGGCCAAAAGAGGAACGGACGACTAACTGATTGGAATTTATACATATTGATGTATATAGTTCATTATGGGTAGTCGTGGACGATGGATTTCAACTTCATATGCTTTCTCCGAAGATTTGAGTGAGTATATGTATATACTTACTCAATAAGGAAGAAGTATGAAACATTTGAAAATGTTCAAAGACTTTCAAGATGAAGTGGAAAATCATTGTAACAAGAAAATAAAAAGTTTATGATTGGATCATAAAGAAAGATGTTTGAGTTACAAGTTTAGCAAAACACCTAAGATTTGAGGAATCGTTCCATAGATTTGCATTTCCCAAAACACCATAGGAGTATGGAGTGTTCGAGATATGTAATGAAACCTTGTTTGACATGGTAAGATCAAAGGTGTCATTTATAAAACGGGCCATTATATTTTAAAGATTAAAGCTTTAGTGACTACCGCTTTTACACTGAAAAGAGCTCCATCGTGATCCATTGAAATGACACCATATAAGTCATGGTTTGGGATAAAACCCAGGTTGTCCTTTCTTAAATTTTTGGTATGCTAGGCATAAGTAAAATGTTTACAAGCAAAGTCGGATGAGCATGTCTTTGTAGGTTATTTTGAATAACCATTGGGTATTCCTCCATAACTCCGAAGACAAAATTGTTTGTCGCTTAGAGTGTCGAGTTTCTTGAGAAGGAATTTTTGGTGAAAAATCAAGTGGGAGGACAATAGAACTTTGACAAGGTTGTTGAACCTTGGCTAATATGTGCTGAGTTGCGCAGCATCGGTAAGTGTCCCGGAGGCAGCAACAATGCTCATGGCTCACGTGCCTCAAAGGTTGTGGTCACGGAGATCTAAGTTCCTATTGAACCAAGTAGGTCGGGTAAGTAATCAAATGCCAAGATTTGAGAGTTAAATCATTGTTGTTTGACAATGATGAACCGACTACATGCAAATAATCAATGATGGGCCCTGACTTCGTTAAGTGGCTTGAAGCCATAAAATCCGTGATAATTCCGTACATGAGAAATCAAGCTTTGGATTTGAAAGACCCTCTGGAAAGGTGCAAGACCTTACAGTCGTATATGGATCTATAAAGAAATAGACATGGATGTTTCACATCTATGAAATAGTCGACCTGTCAGAAAGAGTTTACGACAATGTTCAAGGAATTGACTGTGATCTTTCATAGCGATATTTAGTCTAGACGGATTAATGTAGCAACCACTACATATATTTTGGTATATGGTAGTTGAACAAACAAAACAAGTTCTTCTAATAGAATGGTTACCCAGGACGTGTACATGACACGATCCAAAGCGTTTTGTTAATTCAAAGGATGCTAAAAGAGTATGCAAAACTTCAATGGTTGAAGTGAGCATCGCGGAGTTGGAATCTTCACCATGATGAAATCGTTAAAAGGTTTAATTTCATCAAAGACGATGAAGATGCTTGCATTTTTGCAAGAAATTAAGTGGGAGCGCTAAGACATATTTCTAATACATTATGTGAAAGACATATTGTTGATTAGAAATGATGTATTTTTATTGACACAGGTTAAGAATTTCATTTCGATGAAAGACTTAGGCATAACCCAAGAATTAGGCATCAATGTCTATATGGATAGATTGAGGCGCTAATATGGTTTTGCCAAATGTACATAGATAAGATGTTGAATGAGTTCAATATGGAAACAACAAGAAAGGTTCTTGACGCACGGAAATGACTGAATCAATATTCAAGTGAGTTGACACGAGATTCAAGTGTTTTGACACTTGGTGAAATCACAAGAATATTTTGATCAATCATTCTTTGAGATGTACACATCCAGATATGTCCTATGCTCTAAATGTTATGAGCATATACCAGAATGACTCATAATATGATCATTGGACAATAGTAGGGATATTCCTATGATCTTTGGAAGAACTAAGAATATATTACTTATATAGTGATGACAAATAGTTCATTGTAAATTATTACATTGATACTAGTTTTGTCACAAATTAAGTTTATCTCAATTTAAACTATGGGTGGCACAATGTAATGGAAAGGAAGTTCCATAATGGATTTGGTTGAGTACCAAAGTTAAAACATTGTGACAGATACTACAACAAAAGGCTAAGTATATGACTGCTATTGTAGTAATAAATGAGGGCATTTGCGTCAAGTAGTTTGTTATCAAACTAGGTGTGGTTCATAGCGGGATAATACTATGAAGATACATTGTACGACAATTGTATCAACATGATTTAATCCCAAGGAACTAAAGGTCTCACCAAAGGACCAAATTTATACAATGCCATCTCATTAGAGAATGAGTAATGCGTAGAAACGCAAGGACATGCAAATACACACGGGCCTGGAAGTGTCAGATCCGAAGATTATGTTTACCACTAGCAATAGTGTCTATACAACACCAGAAAGCCATAGGTGTTGAATGCACACGTTTTTAACTAGATTATTGACTCTAGTGCAAGTGGGAGACTGTTGGAGATATGCCCAAGAGGCAATAATAAAGTGGTTATTATTATATCTTTATGTTTATGATAAATGTTTACATCCCATGCTATAATTGTATTAACCGGAAACATTAATACTTGTGTGTTTTGTAAACATAAAAGAGTCCCTAGTAAGCCTCTTATTAAACTAGCTTGTTGATTAATGGATGATCATGGTTTCCTGATCATGGGCATTGGATGTCGTTAATAACAAGATCATATCATTAGGAGAATGATGTGATGGACACACACCCATAGTAAGCGTAGCATAAGATCAAGTCATTAAGTTCGTATTGCTGTAAGCTTTCAAATGCATAGTAACCTAATCCTTCGACCGTGAGGTTATGTTAATCATCATCACCGGATGGGTACTTTGATGACATCAAACACCGCTTCGTAACTGGGTGGTTATAAAGGTGTCATTGGGTATTCACGAACCGTAGGGTGACACACTTAAGGTTCGAAGTTGTTTTAAGTAGATATGGAATGTGCGTTGGAGACCGAATGTTGTTCGGAGTCTCGAAATGGATCCGGGACATCACGAGGAGATCCGGAATGGTCCGGAGAATAAGATTCATATATTGGGGATCATTTTCTAAGTTAGCAAATGTTCTAGAGTGTTTGTATGGAGATTCTAGAAGGTTTCGGAATGTTCTGGAAGGTTCTAGAGGATTTCTTGGAGTTTACTTGAAAACCAAGGAAGGGATCAAGGAGACCAAGTGGGGCAAGACACGGATTCGTGGGGGAGGAGGACTCCTCCCTCCTTCCCACCGCTGGCCCTAGGAGGGGAGTCCTACTAGGACTCCCCTTCCCAGGCGCGCCTCCCTCCCTTAAATAGAAGGGAGGGGGCACCCTCTCTTGCCCCTCTTCCATAACACCCAATCTCTGCCGCCTCTCTCCTCCACCTTTCTTCTGCACAGGCATAGGCGAAGCCCTGCAGAATTCTATACTCCACCACCACCACCACGCCGTCGTGCTGCTAGGATTCCATGGATAAGATCTACTACCTCCGCTGCTCGCTGGAACAGGGAGAGGAAGGTCTGCTTCGACTCCGCACGTGTGACCGTCTGCGGAAGCGCTGCCGGAACGCGGCGCCGGAAGGATCGTCCACACGATCTTGAGATCGGCAAGTGATCGACTACATCATCCACGAGATCTAATCTCGTAACGCTTTCGGTTCTACGAGGGTTAGTACCGATCTATCTCGTTGCTCATGTCTAATAGATTAGATCTTGGCTTTTATCTAGATTAGATCTGGGTTTTGTTCGTTCTTGCGGTAGAATTTTTTTGTTTTCCATGCTACGAACCCATCAAGGGTTTGGTGGCTGATACATTGCAAATGTATCTATAATTTTTGATGTTCCATGCTTGGTTTTATCCACTTTCTTATGTTTTGTTCTAACTTTGGAGTACTTTTCATATGATTTCTTGGACTAACCTATTAACAAGAGCCATAGTGTCAGCTGCCTGTTTTCTGCTGTTTTTGGTTCCAGGAAAGTCAGAAAATGAATATTCTCGGAATTGGACGGGACAAAAGCCAAAGTGCCTATTTTTCTGGATGTCATCAAGTGCCAGAATACGAGACGGAGAAGGGCCAGGGAGCCACCACACCACCTGGCCGCGCGGCTTGGCCTGGCCCGCACCAGGGGGTGATGTGGCCGCTCCCGGCACCCCCTCGGCCTCTCCTTCCGCCTATAGATTGCCCTCGGGACGAAAACCCTAAGTGCCCGATCAAAAATCCACGAAAGAGTCTGTAGCCGCCATCATCTCCATCCCTAGATCGGGAGGGATCTGAAGCTCTTCCCGGCACCCTGCCGGAGAGGGGAATTCACCCTGGAGGCCTTCTTCATCACCATGCAAGCCTCCGGTGTGATGCGTGAGTAGTTCATCGTTGGACTACGGATCCATGTAGTAACAAGATGGCTGGTTCTCCTCTTTTGTGCTTTCATGATTAGATCTTGTGAGCTCCGTTCATGATCAAGATCATCTATTTGTAATTCATACATGTTGTGTTTGCGGGGATCCGATGGATATTGAGATGCTATTTCAGATTGATTATTGATTTTATCATGTCTTTGTTATTTGTGATCTTGCATGCTTTCCGTTGTTAGTAGCTATCTTGGCCAAGTAGATGCTAGCAACTCCAAGAGTTAGTATTTATGCTCGATAGTGGGTTCATGCCTCTGGTAATCTGGGGAAGTGACAGAAATCTCTAAGGTAGTAGATGTGATGTTGCTACTAGGGAGAAAACAACAATCCTTTGTTCATAGAACAATCATATTGTTTACTTTACATGCAGTTCGTAAAGCAATAATCTGTTGCTTGCAACTTAATACTTGAGGGGGTTCAGATGAGAACCTGAAGGTGGATTATTAGTCATAGATGTAGTTGGATGGCGGTCTATGTATAATGTTGTAATGCCCAATCAAGTCTCAAAGGAGTCAAGATGATTAGTATATGCATGTATTGCTTTCTCGATGTTTGTCAATTGCCCCGCTGTAATTTGTTCACCCAGCATGTTATCTATCTAAGGAGAGCCACCTCTAATGAACTATGGATCCCGGTCCTTTCTTTTACATACAATCTACAAACTTTTTACTGCTTTGTGTTTACTTTCTACAAACTATTACTTCCTTCCATTCGATACGTTTAATCCTTTGTTTTCAGCAAAACCGGTGAGATTGATAACCTCATCGCAAGTTGGGGACAGAGTTCTGTGGTTGTGTTGTGCAGGTCTCCACGTTCCTACTAGCACCGGTAGTGCGCCCTGCCAAGGCTCAGCAAGTAACACCTTTGGGGTGTTTCCTTGCTCCTACTGGCTCGATTAAACCTTGGTTTCATAAATGAGGGAAACTTGCTGCTGTGCTCATCATACCTTCCTCTTGGGGTTCCCAACGAGCTCTACATCAACACCGCACCAGCACTTTTCTGGGCGCTATACACAGAGCCATCAGTGGTTGTCATTGATGTGGTGTTCCGCCGCCTCCGTGATGCTGTGTCGCGACTCTGGTTGCCTTGTGGTGCCGCCGCTGCTGCTCGTGTGGCTGTGACTGCCGCCTCATGGCTCGGCGCGGGTTGCAACACCCTCGGGTGCTCCCCGTGCCGCTGCGTGCGCTCGCCGGTGACTCTGCTTCCTCTTCAAATCTTTAGCGAGGACTGCGAGTAAGTTACCTCTCTCTCCCCCACTGGTACTCACTTGCACTATGGGAGTGCCTATGGTGAGAAATGTTTAATTAGGGTTCATCCCCTATGTTGGGATCTACCCCACTATTGTTGCGATTACTGAGGTTGATGAATGATTTAGAAGTAATGGATGGTAATTAGTCTGTGCTAAGCTGTTATTAGTGATTCTAGTGGTGTGGTTTTCACTTACTACTTAATGTTCTTGGTACTAATAGTAGCACTGTCAGTAATGGTTCACTGAATTTGAATACACTGACCTGTGTTGCTATGTTCAGGTTAGAGTTGATTTGATACCCATATGATTCTCTGATTATGATAGATTGGGTAGATTTACTATGATTCCTGGTTGTTTATTCTAGGGAAATGATTGAGTGACTTTCTACAAGTTTACTTGAACCTTTCTGTGTATGATTTGTGTGGTTTAGAATGGATCCTTGTGACACCTTCCCTGGAATGGTACACAAGTGTCTATTCTAGTATTGGGCTAAATTCTACTTGTGTCCTAGTGTGACTTGATTAAAATGGTCAAAACTTCTGTTGGATATATTAAACTATGATGTATATGAACTTTCTTTGGCCTATGATGTTGGTCTGAGGCATAACTAGGTAAGAACTCAAGTTTCTACCTGTTGATTCTCATAGATGTGCCTTGATATTAAGTGTAAAACAATGATTCTTATAGATCTTTAAGAAAAGGACTTGTCAGCTCATGCTGTTTGATATAAATCCTTAAGATGTAACAGTTCCTGAGGTGCTACTATTTATAAGATGTGCCCAGAAACATTCACTTAAGGTTGTTGTATATGTGGATGTAAAAACATGTTTTATTATCCAAGATCAATGACTCACATGCTGAGATCTTGGAGTGGTTTGCAAAGATTGATTGTTTGGGCTTTATTTTATCTCTTCTGTGATGGATACACCCCACTTGGATTTTTTGCTGAGGAGACCTAATATGAAACAACACATGTTTATCAAAGATTTAACATGTGATGGTTTTGTATAAACTCACCACATAACTTGCTTGTTGGTGATGTTGTGGTGTTGCTTGATGTTGCTGGCTTGATCTTGGTGGCTTGATCACTCCCTGGAACCTGTTTTGCACATAACAGGTTCTGGTTCTGCTCCTCCTTGCTCCTGTGACCTTGTACTTGACCTTGCTCTGCTCCTGCACCACCCCCTCCTTATGTCACCATTCTGTGGAGATTCAAGGGTTGATTTGGTAAGCTATCTGGTGGTTTTTTAAGTGGACAGGCTCATTGTGTTCTTGCCGTGTGCTTGAGAAGATGGAGATAATGTGATCACTAGTAGCTGTGTCCTGGCTGAGTGATCATTTTTGACTGCTTGGACTGTTGTTGCTGTGTCTACAACACACAGCTTGCAGTTAGCTGACTAAGCTGCCCTGTTGCTTGGCTGTTTGTGGATCAGATCAAGTGAACTGACTTTCACTTCCTATCCTTTTACTAGTTACTGTCCTAGTGAAACTTGCCCTTTTCTACTTGGCTTATGATGTGGCATTGAAGTTATTTATTTGAAAAGAATAGATACTACATGTTGGTGAAACTTGCCCCTCTTAATGACTCAATGATGTATAAGAACAGTGCACTTCATTGTTCACCACTGAGAGTAAAAGTAATCAACTAATCTTTTATTTCTATTTGAGTGGTTTGTCTTATTTTGCAGGAACAAGATCTGGATTATCAAGACTTAGTATAGGAGTAGATAGGTAGTCTAGGTTTTAATTATAATATTCTTCTTATTCTTTTGTAAAGAATCTTGTAAAGACATTCTTATAAGTTAATAAAGTTTTATTTCATTAGATTCTATTCCCTGTAATAGTCTGTCTTAGTGTATCTATCTCAATTTGTAATATTGTTATGGAATAAAGAAAAGAAATAAGAATTCATTTCTTATTTAAACTTCCTTGACTTAAGTTCCTATTGTTGTTTAATATATCTATAATACAATCAAACAATGTTAATATTTCATTTTGGAAAGCAACTTTATATCTCTAACCTAATTTTTCAAATATCTTTCAGATGATTTAAATTTCAAAATTCAAGTTCAAAATAAATTCCCCCCAAAACTCATTAATTCCTAAAGGTCATGTCAAAAGTTTGTAGCAATCACCAAAAAGAGCTATCCCTACCTCTTGTTGGTGAAAGAAACACTAAACCCTCTAGGCTATTGTGTGACGCAAAATTTACCCAGATTTTACAGATGAATGCAGGCATATGCGCAGGTTCCTATTTCTACCCTTCGTTGGTTCCTAAATGCTAGAGTGTTACACACACTTAAGGTATACCAACACCATTTGGAGCAAATATGATACTAGAGAAAGATTATGAAAGCATTGGAATTATTTCGATCGACACCGGAATTGTTTCAAGTCAAATTGCTGAAATTGGTTTTGCGTGTGATATCAAAATTTTGCAAGGGGTTTATGCAAATTCTTGTTAATTAAAGTAATAAAAAATCTGAATAAAATAAATAAAAGTGTTTTATTAAATAAGAGATGCATTAAATTTGGTGGAAATTTAATCTATGTGAATGAACATGTGAGTTGAGAAGGAATTATGTGAGTGGAGCATCCACCCACATGAATGTGGGAGAGGTGGGGGCACCTCCTTTTGGCCGCCATCCATAGGAGAGGTTGCCCCTCCCCCTACAAAGGCCTCCTCCTCCTCCTCGCACTTCACATCTCCTCGAGAAGGATCTCTCTCCCCCTCTAGAATATTCCCTATAGCTTTGGATTAGCGAAGTACATGTTCCCGGTGGCTTTTTCTGGAAGGATTTGTTGCTTCCACTTCTTCGCTGGAGCGAGGACTTGGAGGTGGTCAGGTACCGAACGTGTGTGCAATCACGGATGTACTGCTGCTTTGCAGTGTTGGACTTCATCACGATCTTGAGATCACGAGATTAAATCTTGTAACGCTTTGTCGCTCTTCGAGGGTAAGTTCTCTATAGATGTATATCCACCCGTTGATTGTATCAAGATAGATAGATCTTGGTGCTTAGTGGTTTATATCATAGTAAAATTGTGTTTTCTATACTGTGAACCCAACAGTGATATCAGAGCCTGATCTATGCGTAGATGCTTTCACGGGTAGAACACATATGATTATGTGGGTGCTGATGATCATGTTATTGCATCTTCTATGTATTTTGGATATTGGTGGCATAGTGGGATGAAGCGGCCTAGACTAACTTTACATGTCCTCGCACATGAGACTTGTTCCACACTTGACATGCAACTAGTTTTGCATAAGTGGCTAGGAGATGTTTGTCTCTCCTACTATAGTCAATATCTGATCTACAACGAGTTGCTAATAATTTGATTATCATCGTTGTGGTTCCATGTTCGTAGGTAAGAATGGTTCTATCTCCGAACGCACTAAGCCACGTAAAAACATGCAAAGGATAAATTGGAAGTGTCTAGTTTAGTTGTTGCTGGGTAAATGTCATGATATGGTAATGTTATAATTTGTAGTATGGTTTGATACTCTTGGAAATTATAACATACCAAAGTGTAAGTTCCATAGTCCTTGGCCTTACACATATGGGAATGATGAAGATCATACCACAATGCACAAGTTAATGATCAAGTGCAAGAACCATATCATATCACTTTTTGCATATGATGTTTGTTTGCATCTTATATTGCTTGTATGGCACTTTAGTAGTATTATAAGATGATCCCTCATTTAAATATCAAGATAAATATGTGTTCTTCCTTTAGTATGCATCGTTAAGAAAATTCATCGTTTCGAGACACCACATGATGATCGGGTGTGATAGACTCTATGTTCGCATACAACGGGTGTAAGACGGTTTTACACATGTGGGTACTAAGGTTCTTACTTGGCGAACCTAGCATGTATAGAGATGACCTCGGAACACGACCGAAAGGTAAAGCTTGAGTCATATGGTTGATATAATGACCATCTAGATGCTCGCCTTTGAAGCTACACCAATTCATGTGATGATCGGTCTTGGTGTAGTGGATCTGGTTCATGTAATCACCAAAAATACACGAGGGAATCATGACCGAAAGGCCTTTAAGAATAAACAGATTTTCAAGAAGAAAACTGATGTTGATGGTAATGTAACCATCTATAAAGATTCACTTGTCGCAAAGGGGTTTCGACAAATTCAAGGAATTAACTATGATGAGACTTTCTCTCCCATAGCGATGCTAAAGTCGGTTAGGATTATGTTAGCAATTTCTGCATTTTTCAATTATGAAATTTGGTAGATGGATGTCAAAACTGCGTTCCTCAATGGTAATATTGAAGAAGTGTTGTATATGGTACAACCAAAGGTTTTTATCGATCCTAAGGATGCTAACAAGGTATGCAAACTTCAGCGATCCATCTATGGACCAAAGCAAGCATCCCGGAGTTGGAATGTCCGCTTTGATGAGGTGATCAAAGGTTTTGGATTTGTCCAAACTTACGGAGAAGCTTGTATTTATAAGAAAGTTAGTGGGAGCTCTATGGCATTTCTAATATTATATGTGGATGACATATTATTGATTAAAAATGATATAGATCTTTTAAATAGTGTTAAAAGTTATCAATGAAGGACCTTGGTGAAGCTTCATACATATTAGGCATCAAGATCTATAGAGATAGATCAAGCCACCTAGTTAGGCTATCACAAAGTACATACCTTGATAAGATATTGAAGAAGTTCAGTATGGACAAAAGTAAGAAAGGGTTCTTAGCTATGTTGAAAGGCAAGTGATGCGTGCATTTTGTATCAGCAAAATAATGACTTATATGATATATTTAGAATGATATTTTCCATGATCCATCATTGTTTATGCATGTTTTAGACGATTTATGGGACTTTCTTACAAAGTCCCCTTTATTGGTATTTAATTTCTAGGAGGCAGAAAACCTTCTTTTTTATATTTTGTTGTTTCCGGCACGTTCTGGACGTCTAAAAATCCGAGGAAAAATACCCGATGAGTTTTTCACCAGGAGAAGCACACTAGGCCAAAGAAGCAAGAGATGGGATCCACGAGGCCCAAAAGAGCACTGGTGGGGCACCCTCCCTTACAGGATGCACCACCCAGGCTAGTTTGTCCCTCGAGCATCGTTTCGCCCTCTCCTTTTACACAGAACTTCGTCTCGACCGAAAACCTATGCCACATTTTCCCAGGATTTATAGAGGCGGTGGTAGAGGCGAAAGTCCTCTCTTACTCCAAGAGAGGGCAGATCCTGCTGCACCGGAGCCTCTGGTGAGGGGGAAATCGACACCATCGTCACCACCACTCCTTCTTGGCGTAGGGGGAGGCCTCTCCATCAACACCAACACCATCACCATATCCATCTCTGAGATCCACCTCGTTCCCCTCATAGTTTGTGATTGATTGAACCCTGGATATTGTTTAAGGGTTATTTGCATGATTATGATTGGAAACTTGTCTTTATTTGGTGGTGATATTATATTTTTAGATTGTGTTGTAATCCATATGCCTCTGATCATTACCATGTTTGTCACTTGTGAGTAGATCCCCATGTTCTTGAGGGCATAGGATGAATTAGCTATGATTTCTATATAGTATGCAATGAGTATTTGGTCAAGATTTTTATATTTTATGTGATTCTATGATGGTTTTATGCGAACGTTGACTGCATATTACTTCACCTATATGGGCTCATAGGGGCACTTTGATGCAATGATGAGGTTTGGAAGGGACGGAATGACAGAAACCGTGTTCAAATTCTTTGAATTGCATTGGAGGGATTTATGTCGGGGACCAATAAACTAATTGCTATGGCGGGACATTTATGTCTTAATGATTCCTAGGTTTTCACATGAAAATGGCTCTAGGACCCATCATAAGGGGTGTGTTTGCTCATATTTATGGATGCACTTAATTTAGGCTCCGCCCTAAGGGACTGAAACTTGACAAGATATTTACCATATTATGTAGAAATATGTATGCTTTGTATATCCATGCCGCTCTCGGGAATACTTGTCACATATAAGAACACACGTATACTTGAGCTTGTCCTCTTTCTGCATAGAGGATCGAGCTTTCTCTCATTGAGAGCATTTACTTGTTGCTATTTACTTTCAGTTGTTTAAATTCTTGCAACTACAAATCCCAAAACACCAAAACTATTACATTTATTTATTGTTTGACTTGTCAAATTTACTAACCAATACCTTCACCTCCTCGTGGGTTCGACAACCTTTCTATATTGAAAAGTACTACAATTGATCTCTTACACTTGGGAGCCATCAGCAAGACATTGATTAAGACTCAAAGTCCAGCTACGGCAGAAGAAAGAGAGATAATGGATAAGATCCCCTATGCCTCAGCCATATGCTCTATTATGTATTCCATGCTTTGTACAAGATCAGATATGGCACATTTTATTAGTTTGACTAGCAGGTACCAATCTGATCTAGGTTCGGAACACTGGATAACGGTCAATAATATCCTTAAGTACTTAAGAAGGACTAGGGACATGTTATGTCGATGCTAGCTTTGACACCGATATGTATGACTCTAAGTATCAATCTGGGTACTTGTTTCTCATGAATGGAGCAATAGTTATTTGGAGGAGCTCCAAACAACCCATGGTGGCAGGATCAACAACAGAGGCGGAATATGTTGTTGCTTTAGAAGCGACGCAAGAAGCGGTTTGGGTGAAGGATTTCATAACTGAACTAGGTGCGGTTCCTAATGCGTTGGAACCAATGGTGATCTATTATGACAACAATGCAGCCATAGCCAATGCCAAAGAACCGAGGTCTCACAATAATTCCAAGCATATCAAGCGTCGGTTTCACTCCATCCACGAGCATGTCAAGTATGGAGATATAAAGATTTATAAAGTACATATAGATCTGAATGCAACATATCCATTGACTAAAACTCTCCCTAGGGAAAAACATGATCAACACTAGAACTCCATGGGTGTTAGATTCATCACTATGTAATCTATATTATTGTCTCTAGTGCAAGTGGGAGACTGAAGGGAATATGCCCGAGAGGCAATAATAAAGTTGTTACTATCTTATTCCAAGTATATGATAGATGTTTACTTTGCATGCTATAATTGTGTTAATTGGAAACATTAATACATGTGTGTTTAATAAACAAATATATAGAGTTCCTAGTTGTGCCTCTCATATAAACTAGCTTGTTGATTAACAAGATGATCAAGGTTTCCTGATCATGGACATTGGATGTTGTTAATAACAAGGTCACAACATTTGTGGAATGATGTGATCAACATTCATCCGAAGTATAGTAACGGTCAAAGTTATTATGTTTACATTGCTATAACATCATGCGAAGTAACTTTAATACTTACACCATGAGACCATGTTAATTGCCAACACCGAAAGAGTACTTTGATAACATCAAACATCACACCTTAACAGGGTGACTATAAAGGTGGGTTTGGGTACTCTGAAAGTGTTATGTTGAGGCTCATGGATCATGAGTCGGATTTTTCCATCCAGATGATAGAGAGATATACTCAGGGCCTCTCGATGATATCACATTGGCATAGCTTGTAAGCAAGTGATAAGATCACTAAGAATGGTATATCACGGGAAGGAGAAAAGAGTACTTGTCAGTAATGAGATCAAACTAGATATGGGAATACCGATTATCGATTCTCGGACATGTAATATATCGTGAGACAAAGGTATTTAGTTACAATGTTAAAGGTTCTCACAATCACTAGAGTTATCATTGAATGTGTGGGAGTTAGTATGGATTTCTAGGTCCCGCTACTGATTATTGATTGAAGAGGGTCTCGATCATGTATGCATTATTCATGAACCGTACGGTGACACATTTAAGGTATACCGACACCATTTGGAGCAAATATGATACTAGAGAAAGATTATGAAAGCGCTAAAATTATTTCAATGGACACCAGAATTAGTTTTGCATGTTATATCGAAAAGTTGCAAGGGGTTTATGCAAATGCTTGTTAATTAAAGTAATTAGCAAAATTCTAAATAAAATAGTTTTATTAAATGAGAGATGCATTAAATTTGTTGGAAATTTAATGCATGTGAGTAGACATGTGTGTGGAGCATCCACCCACATGAACGAGGGAGAGGTGGGGGCACCTCCTTTTGGCCACCGGCCATGGGAGGGGGCTGCTGCCCCTCCCCCTATAAAAGGCCTCCTCCTCCTCTCACTTTACACCTCCTCATGAAGGATCTCTCTCCACCTCTAGAATATACCCCATGGCTTCGGATTAGCAAAGTACATGTTCCCGGTGGATTTTTCTGGAAGGATTTGCTACTTCCGCTGCTTCGCTAGAGCAAGGACTCAGAGGTGGTCGGGTACCGAATGTGTGTGTGATCACGAATGCACTGTTGTTTTGTGGTGCTGGACTTCATCACGATTTTGAGATCGACAAGTGAACGACTACATCATCCACAAGATTAAATCTTGTAACGCTTTATCGCTCTTCGAGGGTAAGTTCTCTATGGATGTATATCCACCCGTTGATTGTATCTAGGTAGATAGATCTTGGTGCTTAGTTGTTCATATCGTAGGATTTTTTGTTTTCTATGCTGCGCACCTAGCAATTTTTTGTTTTATGCTGCGGAACCCTGATAGCAACAATCGTGGCCACTTTTCGTTAGGACTCCAAGTGCAGAGTGTTGTAGCAAGCTTCTTTTCCTCACTAGCTTAGAAGTTATTCGCCTTCTCCTTATCAAGCAACCTATAAAGCAAAATAATTTGTCTTATTTCCCCAACTCCACCAAGTGGTTGTCAAGCACAAGGTTTCGTATTAGTAATGTGAAATAAAATATAGTAAACTAAAATAAATAAAGTAAATAAAATAAAACAATGCAAACTATATGAGATATATGAAGATAAAGTTGTTTTGGGGTTTTAATGAGTGATTGCAAGTAGGAAAAGTATTTTTGTATTTTCGAAATAATGAATTGCATAAAATAAAAGTGATGATAATTGCAATGGAAAGGTGTTTCTTATGATTTAAATTGGACCGGCGTTCATGGGTTCACTTGTCTACTCTTTTTTTATCGAACTCTCTTTTTAAGTTGTGGTGATCATAAAACAATTCATCAATGATAAATATTCATGGAACTTCTCTATGTGTATGATAAGCATTCATATGGGCATCACGTCCTAACATAGATATGAAACACATCTCTCTTACAATCCTGAAGAAAGGGAAACCTCCATGCAATCTTGAATCAAGAACAAATTAGAGTATAGCTTTAAGTAATATGACATGATGTTTGAAATACAAATATGCTACCTTGACCTAATAAGATCATCTCACTATCACAAGACAATTATATCACATGATTTCACTTTAGGTAGCAAAAGAAAGGTAAAAACCAAAGTAGATCTTGAATATTGTTGTCACAATTCAATCACTACCACCATGCTACTCCATCTAATACACACTTCTCCCCATACAAGTTCTTGCATACAAGTTGGATCAAAACAAGAAATTAAGAATGGGGTACATGATATGCATCTACAAATACATCTTACACAAACGAGGTTCCAATCTCATATATCAAATCATAGAATAAAGATCCACCACATAGGAATTACATATATGACCATAATCATGTTGGGCAGCTTATATGGTACTAGATCTATGAAGAACAAGAGAGAAATAGATCAAGCTACTTCCACAAACCCATAGTTTAGGGTGGACTACTCCCTCTTCATCATGGTGATGATGCTGGAGATATTGGAGAGGGTGGAGATGCCCCCGGAGGCGGCTGTGGTGGAGTTTCCTCCTCCAATCTTCGCTGAATCTAACTCTATTTGGTCGTGTTTTCGTCTCTAATGTGCTATGTCTCGAGGACTCCCCAAGGGCTCCTTATATAGGGATTTTTAGGTCAAGAGAAATCTGTGGGTGAAAGAATCAAGGCGATCAAACGGATGAGGAGGAAACGGAGGCAGGGCATGCCCACCTGGGCTTGGCGCGCCCTCTGGGCTCTTTTAGGCCTCCTGGCCCTTCTCTCAAGGTTCTTACGCTCCAGATGCTTCTCGTGGTAAAATATTGACATCCCCAAAAGCTTAGGTCCATTTGACTCCGTATAGGTCCCAAAACATCAAAAACATAGAAAACAGTGTTTTTCTGCCCTGCAGGGTTATTACCAAAATAAAGGGGATCATTGGTAAATCCCCAAAAATCAATGTAAAACATGGATATAACATTATATATGATGAAAATATGTGGGTAAACATGTCAACAAACTACAAAGTTCATGTATGCATTTTACATGCATCAACATCCCCAAGCTTAACTTATGCTTGTCCTCGAGCATAAAGGTGATAAAAATAAACATGGTCTTTGGAGTTTGTTACTTTGCTTATTTTGTTATCATACAAAGTTCATAGGTTCAAATATTTCCAATGAAACATAGTAAGCAAGTGTACTATCAAGTTACATATTTTGCACATCTATAAACATGTTAAACAATAAGTAATGGTATGCTAAAACAAATGAGGAACAAAACAAGCCTTCAAGCACGCTTTGATGAACCTATATAATAAGAGACTCTTCCTATCATCGGCATTGGTATTTTATGCCTCTACTTTTATTTTTGGGCCCACTTATTAGTTTAATGCCCGACTAGAAGACTCACTTCTTAGTTTCGTGTCTTCTCTTGAGATTTTTTGCATCTCGTACCGAAAGTAAGCACTGAATACATATGTTATCCCTCCATAAAGAATGTAAAATAAAGTTTTGAGCTATGTTGTTCTTGTCAACAATACTAATAAGGATGGGGTTCCAAATAGCTTTTGTTTCAAAAGTTGCATATGGTTTATGTGTTAAACATTTTACAAGTTGAATGTCTCATGCACCTTTACCAATGAACTGACACTACAACCTATCATTGTATAGCATAGGTTGTCATAAAAATTGCATCACTGAGGTACCTCTTGCCCCTATGTGACTATACGGCCAACATATGTTTAGTAGCTAGGAAGCATGCTTCTTTTGCGTTATTTTCATAAGGGTCATATCTCCACATTTCAGAAGACAAGACAAATAAACATATGAGTCCTCTCGGCAATTTTTTTTTTGAAAAGAGCATCATTGATTGTTATGCTACAAGTTTCCACCAAGTCATGCATGGATTTGGCTAGCAGCCCAGGAGCATTTTCTCTTTCCTTATGCTTACTCCAGTGTGTAGTGTACGACAAAGCAAGAACAAACATGATATTTCAATAACAGATATTGTAAGATTGTTCCATGATAGCATGGTTTGGCCAACAAACAACTTATAAAATGTAAAGCACATAAAATTCCATAGTGGTATCACCCCAAACCTTACTTTCTTATGAGCTTTAAATTACACAAAAGAGATGATTTTGAATATTTTGGAGGATCAACATGCATATTATACTTGGAAGTAGCTTTTGCCACAAATAGGTAGATATTCCTAATCTAGTTTAAGGGGTTTGGAACAAGTCTTAGCTTGCATTGTGAAGGCTTAGCAAAAAGAGATCTAACGGATGTGCCGTCTAGTTCATAATGCCAACATTTATTTTCTCACCTTGATCCTTATGTTTGAACATAAATATACATGAGCAAAGGGTACAAATTAATAGGCATAAACAAATCATACTTCATGTAAAGTATTTGAGCTTATTAACTAGGCATAACATGAATTTCAGCCTTTTGATTTTATCCCCCTTTTCTTTTATTTCAAGGCATTCATATTCAGTTTTAATCTCATCATGACAAAGTTTATTTTTAGTAGCTTTAATCATAAACATGCATAATGATTCATGATGGTGGTCCTTTTATTGCAAACAAAAGTAAAATAAACAAAACAGACGCTTCAAGTTTCTATGATAGTCTTATGTTGCTCGAAAAACAAAGTTTAGAGGTTTCCAAACCGAGAGTTTAATAGGTCCAGTGGGGTGCCTTAGGCATCCCCAAGCTTATGGTTTTCACCATTCTTATATTCATGTAACTTCTATATGTGTATGATAAGCATTCTAACAAGGGTTTAACTCGTCAATGCCCATTGTTATGGACTTGAGTTTTGGAGAAGGAGGGAGCGCTGGAGACATCTATCGGCTAGCAAACAAGCACACATGGGACAAAGGATTTACCCAGGTTCAGGCCTCGTAGAGGTCCCTACTCCTGCTTGTCTGCTCGTGGAATTATCGAGGGAGTCGAAAGTTACAATGGTGCGCAGATGTAATCTGGCGAGGGTTGTGGAAACTAGGGTTGCGTGTGTCCTCCTTGCCGTCCCCTCCTAGCCTTTATATAGATAGGCTAGGTCTCGGGTAGCAGGTCGAGTCGGTTACAAGTTAGGGTTTTCCCCTTCAAACTTTCTATCTTTAGCTTCTTCTTGTTCTTCAAGCAATCGAGAGTCCGTAGGTCACTCGAGTCCTTTCATCCGGGCCTTAGCGACACCGTGGGCCTGTGCGTATTTGGACCGTATATACCAAGCTCGAGTACCTGTAGGGTATACCCATGTCAGTATCCCCCGAGTGTCCAGTGGAATCGCAGATTCGACTAGGGACTTTTTGAAGTCTTCGAGTGCCTGTATGAGTACATTTCGACTGCTTTTATTTGTGTCATAGGGATTGTCGATATACGTGCCTGATGTAATCGAAGTATCGGTATCAGTTAACCACCTTAGGGTGAGACAACACAATCTACTCGAACTCGAGTCCCCGGACTCGAATCCGGAAAAGTGCTGGCGTAATTCGACTCAAGCCGCGAAGGTCTTACAGGAGTCGAATTCTAGTTATATGGGTGTGAGCACTCGACGCGTCCGTCAAGGCATGTTCATCGTGCCTGTAGGCACAGATATATTTCTGGTAGTGCACAGCTAGATGCATTGCCAAGCCTTATTCAGGTCTTACCTTCACGCTGTAAGCGCGGCATCCGAATTTTATCATCGCGGAGACGATTCGGGCGACCCAGGAGACGCAGTCTCTTTGTAGGGAAAATTATGAGGTGGTGTCGCCATGAACTACGAGTGCGGATGTTACCAACACACAATTTTTGTGCAAATAATCATAGGGTGCGCGACCAGCGCTCCCTATGTGAGTAGCCCTCGAGTGCCTGGTTGAGTCGAAGACTCAGGCAGGGACTAAAGAACTTTTGCGACTGCTGTCGTCTTTTGCTTGCTTGTTTCAGTCGAAGACTTAGGCAGGGACTAAAACACTTTAGCGACTGCTGTCATCTTTTGCTTGCTTGTTTCAGTCGAAATTGTTTCCGACGCTCCCTATGGGAGTAACCCATGTCCGTAATCGAACCGTGTTTCAAGTGGTTGGGTCTGATTGTGATTGTCCTCATTCCTACAACAAGAAAAGAAAAATCGTAGGGTGCGCGGCCAGCGCTCCCTATGGGAGTAGCCCCCGAGTGCTTGGTGGAGTCGAAGACTCCAGCAAGGACTAAAGTAGCCGAATTTTTCCACTGCGTAGCTTTGATGACGTCAGTGCTGACGCTTGTATGACCTCAGTTGCCCGCGTGAGCGAGTTTGACGGGACGTGACGAGCGGTGGGTCCCACTTCCTGACTTTGATTTTACTGGTCGTGCGTAATCTTATTTTTAACTGCGCCTCCTCGATTTCCACGCGTAATAGGAGTAGTGGAGGGACGGTTCGTGCTTTCCCTTCTCCACGTGTCCAACGCGATGTGTGCCACGCGTCCAGTAGGGTTTTTCTGAGCCATTGGATTGCATCTTCTAGGGGTTAAGTAGCGCTGCTACGGCGGTAATTTCCCATCTGTGCTCTTTCTTCCTTGCTGCCATCGCCATTGATGCTGCTCTTCTGCTTTTCCTTGCGCTCATCTCCTCCACGACACTGGACCATCTTCGTTCGTTCCCGAGCTACTTCCTGCGCTCACATCGCCGCCGTTCAATGGGGAAAAAGAAGGGAGGCATTGTTGCTAATTCCGCGGCCACCGTCGCCGCAGCGAAGAAGAAGGGTGGCTCCGCTGCTGCGGGCAGCAGCGCCGCTGCCGGCTGGAAGAAGAAAGTCGCGGGCACCCGCGTGACAAATGGTGCATGGCGCCCTTCCATCATCAAGGCATCATATCTCCGTCTTCTTCGTCAAGACGGAGTTATCTCCGCAGCAGTCGCCGATGCACGCGTCCCCAGCGGTGAGACCATTCCTGCTCCTCCCGCTGGTTTTCGAGTGATGTTCCTTGCATTCGTCATTCGCGGCCTTTCTTTGCCTCTCCACCCCTTTCATAGGGGTCTTCTTTGTTTCTACGGGCTCCAGCTCCATCAACTGTGTTGGGGGGATACCCCCGGGTAGGGTCACGCCGGGGTATAAAGACCGACTTAGCCGAGGTACGACAAGGTCAAAGCGAATGCTGGCCGAGTTACCTCAAGGCAGGCCGAATCTCGGGGTAACCCGGACCAGGGGGTGTCCACCTAACGGAGTCTCATTCGACTTAAGCCGTAAGTCGGATAGAAGAATCTCACTTGTATGCAGGAACATGTGTGACTGGACCAACTACGATTCGGGTCGTAGCAAGCTTCTAGGAGATGGAAGGCATCTCGCTGGTCAAAAGTAGCCCCGGTACGCACAACATGAGCAAAGCGCACAGGGGCAGGACCATCGAGGCGTGGCCGACAGAGGTGACGACGCCGATGTCGGTTGACGCAGGCGCCGCAGAGGCTCACGTAGCCTCTGCATGGATGACGCGGGGGGAAAGCGACCCGGTAGGCTTACTATTTTGGGAGGAGGCATATTCCCTGGAATATGCCTCCACGTATGCCCTAAGTGGAGACCTAGCCACTCTTATATAAGGGGGGCTAGGGCCTCTGTAGAAGGGGTTGGTCTCATTTGGATAGAGCTTTATGGTATTGATCTCTAGAGACTAGTTGTGACTTGGTTCGTGAGGGCTAGCTAGCGGGGACAGTAAGAGAGTTCCTTCTTCCTCCTCTCTCCAATACAGCTCGAGGAGCACTTGTAATCTATGAAGTGAATCAAATATAAACCTTCTGTGTGAGGAATCACCTCACTATCCCTCCCTGGATTCCCCTAGTGCTATTAGTCCCCACCTTTAGCCTATCCATGGCATCTGCCGTGACACCACCACGACAGTTGGCGCCCACCGTGGGGCTAGCGGCGCTAGCAGGGGTCAAGATCCGGACGGGAAACCTCATCGGCACCGGTGAACACATCGTCTCTGGGCTCGTTCGGTGCTTTGGAGCGCTGGACTTTGTCAGCGACAACATTGGCTGCTTCGGCACACGCCCACTTCCGTGCAACGGCCTCTTTGTCAAGCTCGACGCGCACAAGGTCTACGTTGCTGTGGATGTATCGTGCGTTCATCCGCGGCACGTCGTCGAGGCAGGGGATCCACCCCTTAGCGTGGTTCACGGGGCGCGTATCACTCGCTCCCCGGACCGTGCTGAGGTGATGATGACTGCGCCAGGCACAGGCGCGAGCAAGGATCCGGCACCAGATCCGG
This sequence comes from Avena sativa, assembly GCA_916181665.1. NCBI lineage: Eukaryota > Viridiplantae > Streptophyta > Magnoliopsida > Poales > Poaceae > Avena > Avena sativa. The sequence goes on from OV702289.1 coordinate 697,088,572, forward strand.
AGGTAACACCTAAGGCACCAAGGAAAGGTAGAGGTCCTCCACTAGAGAGGCCTGAGAATGTACTGAGAGAAGCTATGGATAGCTTGGCAAACCCGGTAGCAACAGTGGTAGATCCGGCTGAGGCACAGGCCGAGTTGGAGGAAACTAGGCAAAAAATTCTAGAGGGAGCGAAAAGATAGCTGCGGCTCAGCAGTCGTTGAACATGACGCTGCGTGAGTACGCAAAGACAAATAAAGTAGATGTTGTAAAAGTGAAGGGGAGAAACCTCATGAGTGAAATGAACAAAGAGGGTGATACTAGGATTGAGGAGTCAAAGAACTGTTTTTCCGTGGGGCTACCGAAGTATAGTACCCCGGCAAAAAACCTCAGAGCAGCGGATGCAGCTGCGTCCGAGTTAGAGGGTTTAACGGGTGAAGCCCGTCAGAGACAACAAGATAGGGTTAATGAGTTGGTTCGGATCGCGAACAGGCAAAATGAGGAATTTCTCAGGGCTAACCCGGAGAGAGCTGGGGCCTCCAAGATCGTTCATTCGGCGGTGGGTAACCCGGAGAAATCCGCTGGAGCCGCATCGTCTCCTCATGGTGGTCCTAGGAGAGAAGAGGTAGTAACCTCGGCCAGGAGAAACAAACAAATCGTTCCGTATGACCCGACAAGGGCAGGAAAGGCAAAAGAGGTACAGAGAAACGATGATCGGCGAAGCATAAGCCGAGGTGAAGCTGGCCGAGGTAACCGCGACCAAGGCAATGCCGGTCAAGGAAACACTGTAAATGGCAATGCCGGATAGTGCAACTCGGCAGGACAACTGCAGCAGCGGAATATACCAAGGCAAGAGCAAAGTGCCGGCCGAGGTATGCAACAGAGAGGTGCACCACGAGAGCAAGACCGGTACAATGATGGAGATTCGGAAATGGTGAATGCAGGATACCCAAGGCCGGACTATCATCTGATAGGGTCGAGATTGGGAAGCAGGGATCTGATGACTGATGACGCCAGGTTGAAACTGGATCGACTGTATGGGTCAGAGCAGATTGAAAGTCAAGGTCCTTCGGGTCCTGCGTGTTTTGGGCCCAGGATCATGAAGGAGCCACCGGTACCTAACTTACAGTTATCCAGAGGCACAAAGATGTATGACAGCAGCACTAAGCCAGAGGATTGGTTGATAAACTATGATATAGCTGTGAAAATTTCTACAGGCAACTTGAGATGGGCTGTGAGATACATACCCCAGATGTTGGAAGGGCCAGCAAGGGTATGGTTAAACAATTTGCCGCCCGGAAGTATTAACTGCTGGATCGATTTTGAGGAAATGTTTATCAGCAATTTCTCAAGTACGTATCAGAGGCCGAATAGGCCACATACCCTAGCTATGTGTAAGCAGAGACCGAACGAGACGGACCGGGAGTTTTTAACCCGGTGGTGTACCGTGAGAAACTCGTGTGAGGGTGTGATAGAGTCGTAGGCCATAACATGGTTTGCGCGGGGGTGCAGATATGCAAGCGAATTGTGGCAGAAGTTGCAAAGGAAAATGCCAACCACTTTGGTAGAGATGATCCGGATTGCTGATTCGTATGCTTTGGGTGATCCGACTCAACCTAGGCTCGTGTCAAACGAGTAGAATGAGGAGTACTACCAGAGAGATGGAGCCGGATGATCCCGGAGGAATGATTACAGAGGTAAAAGAAGAGATGACAGACCGGATCATCAGTATAGTTCGCAACAAGTTGCAGCTGTGAATCAAGATCAGCCCGGAGCAGGGAGTAATAAACGTCAGAAAACTGGAGGGCAACAATGGACACCAAGGAATGATGGCAAGAAAACTTGGACGCCAGAGCAGAAGAAACAGTGGCAAGAAAAGAAGGACCGTCCGAGGTACACTTATGAGTCGATGTTGGATCACCCGTGTAACTTTTACACGCGAAATTCGAGTAACCCAGCGGGTCATACAACAAGGCAATGTGAGTGGATGCGTAAGATAGAACAAGGTGGCTCGGGGAATGCTCAGGCACCCCGGAATGATCAACCTCGGCAGGAGTTACCCCGGCAACAATTGCTCTCCAGAGCAAACACGCAACAGCTAATGTTGCCTCCCCCTCTGCCGAGGTATGATAACCATGAGAGAAGGGATGCGGTGCATCAAGTAGAAAACCAGCATCAGCCGGATCAGAGGTACCCCGGAAATGAGTGGAGGAATGAGTACAGGGAGCATCATCAGAGTTACTGTGTGTTTACCACTGAGGAAACCGATAGAAAGAGTTTGCAGCACCGACATATGGAGGTCAATGTGGTAATGCCAGCGGTGACGAGGTATATGCCTTGGTCGGACGAGGAAATTACCTGGAACATCAAAGATCATCCCAAGCTTATGCCGAGTCCTGGCTCATATGCGTTAGTGCTGGATCCGACACTCATTGGGCCTAACATCAATGTGAGGTTGTCCAAGGTACTGATTGACAATGGCAGTAGCATTAACATTATGTATGCGGACACAATGCGCAAGTTGGGTATCTCGGAGAACATGCTCCAAGCTACAAGGACAACTTTCCATGGCATTGTGCCAGGTATCTCTTGTGAGCCAATAGGCAAGGTCCGGGTTGACGTATTGTTCGGCACGAGAGATAACTACCGAACTGAGAATTTGGAGTTTGAGGTGGTGAACTTGGAGAGTGCATATCACGCATTACTCGGAAGACCAGCATTAAACAAGTTCATGGCGAGCTGTCACATCAGTTACTTGAAGATGAAGTTGCCCAGGCCAAACGGAGTGATTACCATTGCTGGGGATTTCCGACGTTCCATTGAGTGTGCGTCGGCCGGGTCTAACATAGCCGAGTCACTCGTGATTGCGCAAGAGAAAAGAAAGATCCAGGAGGTGGCGGCATTGGCTCAGTCCGCGCAACAGTATATGCCGGCACTGAGTAACCCGCATGGCAGTGTCTCGTTCCAAGCCACAAAGGATACCAAGAAAGTGCCTGTTGATGATATGTTCCCAGAGCGCACCGTAACAATTGGTGCCGGGTTGAATGATAAATAGGAAAGCGAGCTCGTCAACTTCCTCCGTGAGAATCAGGATATTTTTGCTTGGTCCACACAGGACTAGCAAGGTGTTCCGAGGGAGTTGGCCGAGCACTCTTTGAACGTGAGACCCGGAGCAAGGCCGGTGAAGCAACCTCTCCGCCGCTTCACCGAAGATAGGAGAAAAGTCATTGGAGATGAGATAGCTCAGTTACTAGCAGCAAGATTTATCATGGAAGTACTTTATCCGGATTGGCTATCTAATCCGGTGCTGGTGGAGAAAAAGAAAGATGATCTGAATGTGGCAGTGGTTTGGCGTATGTGTATCGATTACACGAACCTGAACAAGGCGTGTCCAAAAGATCCATTTCCACTTCCAAGGATAGATCAGGTCATAGACTCAACTGCTGGATGTGAACTGTTGTCATTCATTGATGCATATTCTGGTTTCCACCAGATACCTCTGAATCCGGATGATCAAATAAAGACTGCATTTATCACCCCGTATGGGGCTTATTGCTATATCACCATGCCGTTTGGTTTACGTAATGCAGGGGCAACGTACCAAAGATGTATGTAGAAATGTTTGCACGACCAAATAGGTCAAAATGTACAAGTGTATGTGGATGATGTAGTTATCAAGACCAAGGAAAGCAAAACGCTCCTTGATGATATCAGGCAGACATTCGCGAACTTATGAAGGTTCCGGATGAAGCTTAACCCAAAAAAATGTACCTTCGGTGTCCCGGCTGGAAAATTACTCGGATTTCTCATATCCAGCCGAGGTATCGAAGTTAATCCAACTAAGATCCGGGCCATTGAATGAATGGAGCTGCCGAAGTGTCTTAACGATGTCCAGAAGTTCACTGGTTGCCTGGCATCGTTAAGTTGGTTTGTATGTCAGTTGGGAGAAAAGGCATTGCCTCTCTATCAACTCATGAAAAAGTCGGATAAGTTCGTTTGGACGCCGCAGGCCAATGAAGCCTTTGCCCACTTAAAGAAAATGTTAGCCACTGCACTAGTGTTAGCCTCTCCACTATCAAAGGAGCCAATGTTGCTCTATATAGCCGCAACCAACCGAGTTGTAAGTGCAGTAATTGTGGTAGAGCACGACGAAGAAGGTAAGTCATTGCAAAGGCCAGTGTATTATCTGAGCGAGGTATTGTCTGCCTCAAAGCAGAATTACCCACACTATCAAAAGGTGGCTTACGGTGTCTATATGGAAGCTAAGAAGTTGAAGCATTACTTTGAGGAGCATCCCATCAAAGTAATATGTGAAGCTCCCATATCCGAGATAATGAGTAACAAGGATGCAAGTGGTAGGATTGCGAAATGGGCAATTGAACTAGCTCCTTATGCACCACAATATGACAGAAGAGAAGCAATCAAGTCTCAGGCTGTGGCCGACTTTTTTGTGGACTGGGCCGAGGTACAATACGAACCACTGCTACCGGATCCGAACTACTGGAGGATGCACTTTGACGGGTCAAAAAACAAAAACCGGGCTAGGCGCCGGAGTTGTGCTTACCTCGCCAAAGAAGAGACCAGCTGAAATATGTGTTGCAGATCCATTTTGCGGCATCAAACAATGTCGCTGAATATGAAGCACTTGTGCATGGGCTCAAAGTGGCAAAGGAAATTGGGATACGTCGGATCCAATGCTTTGGCGACTCGGATTTGGTAGTTCAGCAAGTGTCGGGGCTGTGGGACGCTCTTGATCCAAACATGGCATTGTAAAGGTTCCATGTGCAGAAAATATCTGGTTATTTTGAGGGATGTGAATTTCGTCATGTACCCCGGGTGGAAAATGAGGCTGCCGACATGCTGTCGAAGCTCGGATCAACCCGACAAGCAATTCCACCGGGTGTAGCATTAGAGCACCTCAGAAAACCATCTATTAGACCGTCCCCAGAAACCGACTCGATCTACGTCCCGGAGGATACAGAATCCGGAGCTGTGCCCATGGACGTTGACATGGGAGGTGGTGCGCGAAACCCGGGGACTATCTCAGCAAACCTGGGGACTGCCTCAGCGAACCCGGGGACTGCCTCGCAGGACCCGGGGACTTCTCAACATGATCCGGTTGAAGTTATGCCGGTGGATCAGATGGAAATTGATGAGGATGTGTTCCATGTGTGAGCAATACCAGCTTGGGCACTGCCTATATTTCAATTCCTGAAAGAGGGAACGTTACCCACTGAGGAGGTGCTATCCAGGCAAACTCAGAGGAGAGCAAAGGCATACACAATCATCAATTCTGAGCTATACAAAAGGAGTGTGACCAATGTCCTCCAGCGATGCGTTGACCCGGAAGAAGGGCTTGACATCCTCTGAGATATACATCAAGGGGAGTGCGGGCATCATGCCTCGTCCCGAGCCTTGGTGGCAAAAGCTTTTCGGCATTGATTCTACTGGCCAAGTGCCTTAGAACAAGCAGAAGATTTGGTGAGAAAATGCAATGGTTGTCAGAGGTATGCTACCAAGACACATATGCCTATGTCGGAACTCAAGACCATACCAATCACATGGCCATTTGCTGTATGGTGTTTGGATATGGTTGGCCCGTTCAAACCGGCAAGGGGGAATATGACTCACATTTTGGTCATGGTGGATAAGTTTACAAAATGGATTAAAGTGAAGCCAATAAGAAAGTGTGATGGAGCTACGGCCGTAACATTTCTCAAAGACATCATCTTGAGATACGGTTACCCTCACAGTATCATAACAGATAATGGCACAAATTTTGCTGAAGGAGCATTTGCGCGATTCTGCCGGGATAAGAAGATCCGGATGGACGTCACCTCGGTAGCTCACCCCGCATCAAACGGACAAGTGGAAAGATCCAACGGATTAGTATTATCTGGGATAAAACCCCGGCTCATTGAGCCGCTGCAAAGATCAGCGGGGTGCTAGATAGAAGAACTACCAGCGGTACTGTGGAGTTTAAGAACAACTCCGAATCGATCAACAGGCTATACGCCATTTTTTCTGGTATATGGGGCAGAAGTTGTATTACCAGCCGACATAGAGCATGATTCGCCTAGGGTCACCCAATACACATAAGCCGAAGTGCAAGAAGCCCCGCAAAATGATGTTGATCTGCTGGAAGAAGCGAGAGAATTGGCATTGTCCAGATCCGCCATATATCAGCAAAATCTCCGACGCTATCATAGCCGGAAAGTAAGCCCCCGAGTTTTTCGGGAAGGTGATCTGGTGCTCAAGTTGGTACAACGTACTGCTGGCATGCATAAATTATCCCCCATGGGAAGGGCCATTTATTGTGAGCAAAGCATTGCACAATGATTCTTATTATCTTATCGATGCAAAGCCACAGGAAAAGAATAAGGCGGACAGGTCCGGCGAGGAATCTAAGCGTCCATGGAATGTAGCTCTACTTCGTCCTTTCTACACTTAGCAGAGAAGTGTATGTATCCGAGTCTTCTCATATGTCGGTATGTATGCCGACAATGAGCTTATCAATGAAATGTTGGCACCTCGAGCAGTAACTCGGGGACTGCCTTAGTAATATTTGTTTTCTTGTATTATTTGTTCGTCAGCTGGAGTAAGTTGTTCTACTTAACTTGGATTAGTAGTGTGTGAGCACAAAAAACCCAACTCTTCGACTTGCTGCTGTCCAACAAGATTTGGCTTCATGGCAAGCAAGAGAACAAGTTTGGAATTGCGTAACACATGAAAAACGACTAAGGAAAAGAACTTAATCGAGCCGACGTTTATTTTTCGGACTAACCTTGTATTTACTTTCAAATTATTATACTGAATTATTTTGAGCTAAGCCTAAAGTTTCCAAGTATCGTTAAGACAATTTTTGAAGCTCGGATTCGTAAGTCGTAAAACCGAATCAAGGTAGACACGAGTCGAGCCGGAAAATTGGACGAACGAGAAAATGAAACTCGGGGACTACGCCCAAATTAGTTCGGCATAAAAAACTTAGTAACAAAATATCACATGTGTATTGGATACAATTCCACCTGGCATACCGGGGATCTGATAAATCTTAAAGTGTTTTCACTCAAGGAGCAGCAGGAGGAGGAAGTTCGGCATCATCTTCGTTGTCTTCGATGTCGGAGGCATCGCCCTCTTCATCCTCATCCGAGCCGTCTTCAACATTCTCAGCATTTTCGTCACCAGCGGCTTCCAGGAAGCTCGGACCCTCAGTCCATTCATGAATGGGAGCATATTCAATGAGGCTATGGGCGCAAGCCTGGCGCCGAGCTACCCACTCCGGGTCATTGGTCCATTTGGATCCGGTGCGCAGGCGCGTCAGGAGGTTGAGGTCGATCTTCTCGTACCACGTGAGTATGTGGTGAAGAACGGTCTCAGCTGCGGCACGTCCAGCGGACTCCCTCCAAAGGTCGAGTTGTGTCTCGATTTCCATCAACTTTTCAGCAAGAGCTACGGTTCTCTCCGGCGTGTCTTCACCAGGCCAGAACGTGTTGAAGATTCGGACTGCAACATCAAGGAGATCCTTGCCATAGTTCTTGATGATTTCCACATGAAATGACAGGCCGACCAACATGTCCTCCATGTCATAGGGAATGTCTTCACAGTCAGGAGCAATGGGAGTACCCCTATCTCGGCGGAAATTAGCAACAGCGGCGCTCGCAATGGCAGTGCCCTCTAGAAATTTGCCTGAAAACAAGATAAGAGAAGCAAGTAAAGAAAAGACATGTGAAGTAACCTAGAGAAATATGCCGGATAAGGGAAAGGAACTTACGTAAAATGTGGCTGTGGATCCGGGTCAATTCCTTGGTATAGTCATCACGTCTTTTGCGAAGCTACACAAGTTCAGCGTTCGCCGACTCAAGCTTGACGTCGGCCTCCTAGATAAGTTCTCGGTCCTTGGCGATTTGGAGATTGAGGCGCTCGTGCTCTTCAGTATAGTCCTGGCCAGCCTTTTCAAGCTCGGATTGGTGTTGTGCTTTCAGCTTCTTCATTTCTGCCTTTAGCTTGGAAATCTCGTCATCCTTGGTTCGGAGGAGGGCAAGCTCATCGTCTTTCTTCTTGAGCTCGGCCTGATGTTGCCCTGCTTGTTCAAGAAAATGCAGCATCATATCAGGCACAGACACACTATCTTCCAGCGATACTGAAATAGTTTGTTAACCCGGCAAAGCCGAGGTATGAATGTTTGCCGAGCCAAGGAGAAAAGGAGATAGAAAGCATAGCAAGGTCGGACAAAAGTAACTTACCCTTAATCTGATCCAGATTCTTCCTCATAAGCTTGTTCTTAGCCTCCACCCCAGCTGCAAAAACCGAATGATTGATTAGTTCAGCAAAAAAAGATGAAGGAAAACAGAAAAATGTGAAGAAGAGAACTTACCCCTTTTCTCGTGCTCAGCAAGATGTGCATTATGCTTTGCGAGCAGCATTTTGTGAGTGTCCAGGAGACGCTGAAACTCAGCGCTCCGGCGGTTGGTGGTCACCTGAAAAGAGTACAAAAATATAGCTCAAGCCTTGTGCATATTCGAAGTGTACAAGATCCGGGCCAAGTGGAACTTAAACCGGCTCTAGGTGTGTGCATATTCGAAGTGTACAAGATCCGGGCCAAGTGGAACTTAACCCGGCTCTAGGTGTGTGCATATTCAAAGTGTACAAGATCCGAGCCAAGTGGAACTTAACCCGGCTCTAGGTGTGTGCATATTCGAAGTGTACAAGATCCGGGCCAAGTGGAACTTAACCCGGCTCTAGGTGTGTGCATATTCGAAGTGTACAAGATCCGGGCCAAGTGGAACTTAACCCGGCTCTAGGTGTGTGCATATTTTAAATTGTCAAGGAGCTATGTTAGTTTTCTAAGGAGCATCCGGCCGAGTAACAAGTTACTCCCCCGGAGGCTCGGGGATTAATGGTTATACCACTAATATATACAACATGCTAAGGAAAAGTTGAAGTAACGTACCTCCATCATTCGACCCGCGAGGTTAATTGCCTTAGAGGTTGTGTTCATTTGAGCGGAAAACTCGGCGGGACCGAACTTCTCTGGGAGATCATCGTTGTAGACGAACTCCGCCTTGTTCCAGTTGTTCATAAACTCGATCAAGGCCGGAGGATATTGTTCACCGCTGAGCATGTGGGGCGCCACCAAGCCCTTGGCATGTGCTTCCCTCCTCTCAACCTAAGCAAGGGCCGGGATGGTGTGCAGAACAAGTTGTTGTGCATTAACTGGCTCGGCAGGGGCGTCCTTTGGTGCTGGAGGCTTCTTGGAAAGCATGGACGCGAGAGTGCGTTGTCCAGCCTCGATGGACGCTGCCCTGGTGGCGTCAGGGGCCTTTTTGCCTTTGGGCTGCTGAGAGGAGGAAGTGGTTGCAGCAGATTTACCCTTGGGAGCTGCCTGGGTACTTTCTCACTGAGACTGAGAAGACTCGGACGAGGCAGAGGGGCTTGGCGTTGCTGCTTTGGCTACTAGCGCTGGAGTTGGTGCTGGTGCTGGTGCTGTTTTCTTCTTCGGAGGAGGTACTGAAGTAGACTCGGTGGTAGCTGGTTGCGGCAGAGCCAAAGTGGTGGATGTCATTGCCTCGGCTGGGCCAGTCTCCCCCGCTCCAAGGTTGCCCCCCTCTTGTCGAGGTGGGCTGGAACCCGGAGCAGCCGCTGAACCCTCCGGAATAGGGCTCAACGGGCGTGAATCATCACCACGAGGGGGAGAAGGGCTGAGTCGGAGCGGCGAAGCAATGCTAGATCCACTCTGGGGGACGTCCACCGCGGCCCTGCCGAATCAAACAGTGTCAGATGAGAAACTATAACAATGCAAGAGCAAGTAAATGGCAGAGGGAAAAAGAGTCTTACGCATCCGAGGTCAGGGGCTCCTTGGGCTTCCGAGCCCTTCGTGCTGGGGCCTTGGTTGCAGGCTTGGAGGCAATCTTATCCCCGGACTTCTTTCGCCTCTTGGATGGCTGAGAAGGTCCGGAGGATGAAGTCGATGCGGATTCCCTTCTCTTCTTCGGCGCAACCGGAACAGGATCACCCACGGCAAGGGGAGGGTCCTCATGGATCTGCCCACCGGGGTTAGCTGATGCCGGAAAAGCATAAGAAAGGGGGACAGCATCAAATGCTTCCATCACCTCAACATCCGAGTCATCTTCATCGTCGGGCTAATCTCTAATAGAAGAGAGTTTACCGGTGGGTCGCTTGGTCGCCTCGGCCATCGGGAGGAACATCTCCTGGTCCGGTTCTTCCTTGTCCGAGCTATCTCGGTCAGGCGCACATTTGAGGGTGGGATCGGGGCCATCCTCGATAGTTTGCTGAAGGAATTGCTAAGGGAGAAAAAAGACAACCGAGTTAAAAATACACCGGCAACCTACATAAGATTTAATTCGAAGAAAACTTGTGGCACGAAGCTTACCACAGGAGGAAGCCTATCCCGGCAATAGTGCTCAATTCCCCACGTCCACTCAGAGGAGAAGTCCTTGTGGGTGGTGAAGAGGGCCTTGACCCGGCGATAGATTTCTGTGTTGCTCAGCTCGAAAGATGAGGTCCGGTTGGGGTCGCGGCCCCAGCTCATGTGGCACACTTTGTGAGTGCGTTTCTGGAGAGGGGAGATCCGGTTGCGGACGAATGTGATCATGGCGTCCTCGTTGCACAACCCGAGCTCCTTCAGCTCCGCAAACCTTTTGTTGACCTGGTTGGCCAATACTGTGGGTTTCTTGGGGACAACGTCCCACAACTCCGGGTTAGGAGGACCCGGAGCATAGGGGCGAAGCCGGATCAGGTCTTCAGTGCCGTCGTTCCAAACATAAAAGAAGGTCCGGGCCCATCCTTTGTAGGAATCCAGCCCGGTAACCTGAGGAAAGACGGAGAGCCTCCGGGGTGAAATGGACGCAGCGCCGAACTGAGTAAGTTGCTTGTCCTCCGGGTCAAGCTGGATATTCGGGATTACGTTATGACGAAGGCCAAAGAACCGGATCCATAGCTCCTTTGTGGCCCATAATTTGGCGTAGCCTTTGATCGTGGAGGCGAAAGCAGAGAGAGATGTGATAGCGTTGGCAGGAAGGTGGTGCGGCTGGAGTTCATAGGTGTTCAACCAATCATGGAAAAAATCGCTAACTGGCAAACCGAACCCCCGCTGGAAGTGTGACAAGAACACCACAAACTCACCCGGATTGGGTGAGGGGGCGAGTTCGGCAGAGGCGAGGCATGCAATGACGCCTGCAGGGATGCGCCTGGTGCGGTAGAGCCAATCCAGGTCATCCTGGTAGACCCAGGATCCAGCCCACGCACCGCAGTCCGCCGTCGCGGCGTCCTCCTCCATCTCCTGCTCGGCGACGACGAGCTCTTCTTCTTCTGTCATCTCAAGTTCGTTGCCCTCACTGTCGCTAGCGGCGGTGGGGGGCAGCGGCCTAGATTGACAGCGACCCGTGGCGGAGGAGCTGCGTAGCAGTGACAGCGACGCGGATGTGTATGAGAGCAGTGCGGCGGCGGCGCTGCTACTCAGACGCGGTGGCGGCGGCGCTGTCGCGGGAGAAGATGAAGGAGAAGAGCTAGAGGCAGAGGGGCGCAGAAATGGGAAAAACCCAAGGGGCGCACCCCTCCCCTATTTAACCGCTCCATCGAGGAGGAAGTGGGATCGTGTTGCGCACATATGCCACACGGTGTGGGCGTGTATAAACCAGATGGACCAATCAGCGAAGAGCCACACGGAAGACCACAGGGTGTAGCAAATCCCATGACGTGACGCATTGATGCAGTTAACAAGGTGGCAGGCCAGACGTGACGTGCGCTACAGTGATAACTGACAATTACTGTAGCGGTTACTGTGGCTGGCCCTTAAAATGAGGCAACCTAATGATTAGCCTCCACGTGGGAAAGCGTACGAGAGAAGGAAAGATAACCCGGATGGGATTATGGTAACCCGACCAGCAAGTGAAAACTTGAAATGTGCCAAGGAAAAGTAAACCCGTGAGATCCGAGATAAAAGGTAACTCGGAGAAGGAGCACAAAGCTCGGTGAAATTGAACCTGCTATGGCCTTAGCGGCTAAGGCAGCTAAGACCGCACCAGCTTCGGGGACTAATGTTGGGGGGATACCCCCGGGTAGGGTCACACCGGGGTATAAAGGCCGAGTTAGCCGAGGTACGGCAAGGTCAAAGCGAATGCTGGCCGAGTTACCTCAAGGCAGGCCGAATCTCGGGGTAACCCGGACCAGGGGTGTCCACCTAACAGAGTCTCATCCGACTTAAGCCGTAAGTCGGATAGAAGAATCTCACTTGTATGCAGGAACAGGTGTGACCCGATCAACTACGATCCGGGTCGTAGCAAGCTTCTAGGAGAAGGAAGGCATCTCACTGGTCAAAAGTAGCCCCGATACGCACAGCGTGAGCGAAGCGCACAGGGGCAGGACCACCGAGGCGTGGCCGACAGAGGTGACGACGCCGATGTCGGCTGACGCAGGCGCCGCAGAGGCTCACGTAGCCTCTGCATGGATGACGCGGGGGAAAAGCGACCTGGACGGCTTACTATTTTGGGAGGAGGCATATTCCCTGGAATATGCCTCCACGTATACCCTAAGTGGAGACCTAGCCACTCCTATATAAGGGGGACTAGGGCCTCTGTAGAAGGGGTTGGTCTCATTTGGATAGAGCTTTACGGTATTGATCTCTAGAGACTAGTTGTGACTTGGTTCCTGAGGGCTAGCTAGCGGGGAGAGTAAGAGAGTTCCTTCTTCCTCCTCTCTCCAATACAGATCGAGGAGCACTTGTAATCTGTGAAGTGAATCAAATACAAACCTTCTGTGTGAGGAATCACCTCACTATCCCTCCCTAGATTCCCCTAGTGCTATTAGTCCCCACCTTTAGCCTATCCATGGCATCTGCCGTGACACCACCACGACAAGCTGTCCCCAAATTCTATCCTCCACATCACCTGCTTCATCACTCTTTGCGAGTGCTGGCTCGGAATCGAGCCACACTTTGGTCTTTTCAAACGTTTATTTAAACTGAAGCGTCAGTCCGCATCCGGTTCTTTAGTTTATGACGTAGGTGGTTGCGGAATCCATGTCGACCCATCCACCACCTACTTTGACATCAAGCTCACCAAGTCCGTCCAGGGATGGAGGGACAAATGGTTCTATGTCCGTGATCAGAAGGCCAAAGATGAGCACTTTGGACTCGCGCCCTTTCATCCTGCGACTCCATGCAAGAAGATGCGTTCTTGGAAGAACGTAGTTATGCCTGGCGAGCTTGCGGAGACAGATGTGCTGTATCAACGCGTCTGCGACCTCGAGAGTCGCATAGGCGCAGAAGAGGGAGGCTGCACCCTTATCAGAACTTGGTTGCACCATCGCGTCTAGCCTCTCCAAGCCAGAGTCCATCCCATGTTTCAATAGGGTGGAGCTAATGATGCCACTCGCGTGTCTGCCGATGGCATGTCCGCGAGTGAGGTGGATAAGAGGGTTCGACTGGTCACGAAGTACACTGGCAAGGATGTGCTTCCGAATGAGCCAGTTGTTCCTCCTTTTGATGCTTTGAACCCTCCTCCTGAGGTACAGTTAAGTGCTACGCAGTATCTTGTTGTCACGATTGCTTTTCTGATGCTTACTTGTTCTTTTTGTTGATCTTCACTGTCTGTGTGCAGGATTGGGTGGTGTCGCCTTGTATGCCCCCTCTCCCTGAGGGGATTATTCCTCGTGAAGCTTTGGAAGAGGACAAGTCTGAGTCGACTGTCCCTTCTGATGTGGAAGAGGAACCCCCGGGTCCGAGAGTCCGGATACTCGCAAGCGTTCACGCGGCAAGGATTCTGACGCGTCGTCTCCTTCGACTCCAGAAGGCACGGCTGTTGGCACGGAATCGCCAATTCCCCATGTTCCTGTAAGGGCTGTAGCACCATCTTCTCACAAGAAGATGCGACTGCCTAAGGAGTCTTTGTTGGAATCGGTGGAGGCCATGTTTGATTTTGACAAGTTTGACTGGTAAGTTTTCGAGTTCATTTCTACTTCTCTGTTTTCTTCTTGTTGGCTTTGCCCTGGAGTTTGCCCTTTCCCAATGTGGATTTTTTCTTGTAGTCAAGAGGCATCGTCATCTTCTGGCGACGTCGAGTTTTTGAAGGAATCAGGAGTCACGACCTCAAGGGCCAAGAAAGAGGTCGAGCGCGCTCCTTCCCCTCCGGTGGCGGCCCACTCCAGGCACAATTCTTCGAGCTCTCCTCACGTAGGGGAGCATCGAATGGTTGCTCGGATGACGGTACAACAAACTTCTTCGGAGTCATTGGAGGACCATGTAAGTATATCTTTCCTTCTTTTTAATGTGGCAGTCGACATTATCCGTTGCTTTCACTGATTCCTTGTTTGTGCGATAGCTCCTTGTAAAGGAAGCCGCGCAAGTGGCAGAGCAGGTGATGGCGATGGGTCGCCAGCATGCAATGCTGGAGACGCATCACCGCATGGTCAAAAGTGAGTGTTCTACACTTATTATTTTTCGTCTTCTCCTTCTTTGGTATAGTCGACTGATAGTCAACTTTTGGTGGCCAAGCAACCGAACATAATGCCTTGCTCCGTAATGTCGCCACCTTGGAGAAGACATTGGCCGTAGCTGTGAAGGGCGCGACGAGGCAATCGCAGTTCGTGACGAGGCACATAGGCGCGGATCTGCGTGCCTCCTTTGCGGCCAGGGAAAAGTTGTACGAAGAGCAACTATTCTCAATCGCCAAGGCCCTCTCAGGTACCTTTGCTGGTAGATATTTATTGTTTTCCTTCTCTGCATCTAGAGTTTTTGCTGGTGGCGCTAAAGGTTTGATCCATGTGTGGGTTTTCTGTGCAGATGCTGGCGATTTGAACTTTGACCCACAAGCCCTTCATCGCGATGACGCTCTGGCAGACGCGGTGTCTGCAGTCGAGGACCGTAGTGCCGCCATCCAAGATACATTGTCCAAGGCCAAGGTCACCCTCAGTCGACTCCGGGAGGAGCTGATGCCGAAGGCGGAGCTGATCGATAACGTGGATGAGCTGGTGGAATCACTCGCCGGTGGTGTGCCTTCCACCTACAAGAACTCCCTCCGCGCGGCCGGCGCGTCTATGTCACTCGCGATGGTGCAAGCCCACGGAGCTGATATCGATCCTTCCATGGTGTCGAAGGCGATTCCTGTTGGCGCGGATGGTCAGCAGGTAGTCTTCGCTCCCTTTGCGACTGCCTATGCCAAATATGGCCATTCCTTGATAAATACCGTTGCCAAGTATTTGGAGGAGCTCCAACGTGCTAAGAAGGCGGCGAAAGCTTCGGCCTCAGGGCCGGCGGAAAGTTAGTGGCGTCTGATATTGCCACGGACTTGATGAAGCCCCCGAAGCCGTCAAAGTCGAAGAAGCCAGCTGCTCTGTAGTTAGCTTTTTGTAATAGTTGATGAATTGTCCTTTTGGTCTAAGAACATGCCTATTGGCGAGTGTGTTTGTGAATACTTATGCTGATCCTGAATGCATCTGTTCCTTTTGCCTTTGTGTTAAGTTGGTCGCCTTATTTGCTTCTGTCTTGGCTTGTGGTAGGGTACATCAGGTGATCCCGTGGGGGAACCCAGGACTCGCCATCTCTTGATGATACAGTGGCACCACCGCGCTCCAGGGTAGAGGAGCTATCCTTGCTTTCGCGACTTCGTGATTACGTGAAGCAGCTGGAGCGTGAGTTGCCCGTGATCCGCGGTAGCACGGACGTGTGGAAGTCGAAGGCTGAAAAAGCCGCCGCCCGCGAGCAATATCTGCTTGGCGAGGTGACACAGCTGGGCGACCAGTTTAAGTGTTAGTTTGCTTATTCTCATCTTTTCCTTTGTAGTTACTCGCAGAGGTACGTTGTACTCATGCTATTGATGCTGCTTCATGTAGTTGTTAGCGCGCGCCATCCGCAGGAGGAGAAGGATAGAATTGCCATTCGCCTTCATGATCTCACCCAGGAACAACTTCAAGAGAGTGGATACTTCTGGGTAGATCATGATCGTGCGACTTCGTTGGCGACCCTGCAGGATCGCGCATCGCGAGTGCTGCTCTTCCTGAAGAAGTCACAGTCATGCTTGAAAAGAATTTATCAGGCGATGTTCCCACTAGACGATGCTCCATCAAGCCTGCTGGCTCTTCTTGCCAAATTTCAAGATCTGTCCACGGTTCGCGAGTGCGTGAGGCAGCAGTTGGTGGCTGGTGCCAAGGCCGCCCTCTCGATGGTGCGATTGCACAGGCCTGACGTGGATATTGCCGCCATTGCCTCTAGGCCGCCAGCGCCACCAGCAGGATCTGCTTGGAATATGGTGCCGCACTATCAGGCGGTGGACCGCCCAGCCGAGGAGATCGTCGACTTCTTCGAGGAACAAACCAATATTCTTCTGTTGCAAGAGTAGCCAAATATGTATCCTGCACATAAGTGTACTTGTGTTGTAAAGTTCGTATAGATGTTGTATATAATTTATTGTCGAATGTGTATAAGGAGCTTTGTGAGCGTGAGGTGCGTTGCACTATGCGAGTCCTTTTCGTTAGCCTGGCCATCCTTTATCTCGTTCCCTTGCCAACCTGTCAGGTGCGTTGCAGCTGGGTTGAGTTTGTGTTAAGGGGTTCGATTGATGTGCCAGCTACTCAGGATATCGCGTTTTGGTTCGAATAACATATGTGTATAGGGTGGCACAGCCCCCGAGTATGAAAATTGACAAAGTAAAGGAGAACACAGAGTTTTGGGGCACTTAGCTTTTATTTATTCGAAGAACAGTACGAAGTATAATGTGTGGCTAAGTAGCCTTGGCTGAGTAGCCTTATTTGCGATGTAAAAGTAAAAACGACTAGGGGTAGAAGCGTCGTAGTTGTGCGACGTTCCAAGGGTTGAAGTATGCGACTCCTGTCTCTAAATCTTGAAGGCGATAGGCGCCACCTAGGCTTACTTCTGTAATCACGTACGGTCCTTCCCAGGGGGACTCGAGCTTGGGATGCCCCTGCTGCTTCAGTCCAGGACCAGGTCACCTTCGATGAAGGATCTGGGGCGAAGCCTTCTACTGTGGTAGTTGCGCAGGTTCTGCTGGTAGATCGTGGATCTTTCTGCGGCGATTTCTCTTGCTTCGTCAAGGAGGTCGACGGAGTCTTCGAGTGCAAGGGATGACTCTTACTCGCTGTAAGCGACCACGCGCGGCGCCTTGTACCGTACTTCGGCGGGTAGTACTGCCTCTGCTCCGTGCACCATAAAGAATGGCGTGCAACCCGTGGCGCTGTTTGGAGTTGTACGTAAGCTTCAGAGTACGGATTGTAGTTCATCTGGCCAGCAACACGCGGCTTGTTCGAGTGGCCGAAGGAGTCGCTTCTTGATGCCGCTGCAGACGAGCCCGCTCGCTTTTTCCACCTGATCGTTGGTCTGTGGATGCGCTACTGAGGCGTAGCTGATGTTGATCCCTAGGTTCTCGCAGAATTCTTGGAACTCCTTGGATGTGAAGTTCGTCCCATTGTCGGTGATGATGCTGTGCGGCACGCCAAAGCGATAGATGATGGACTCAAAGAATTTGACTGCGTTGTGCCCTGATTGGTTGGTCACCGGCATGGCTTCGATCCACTTCTTGAATTTGTCGACTGCAACCAAGAGGTAGACGTAACCTCCACACGAGGACCTTGGAAGCTTGCCAACCATGTCGAGCCCCCACTGTGCGAAGGGCCAGGCCAATGGAATAGGCCGTAGTTCTGCGCCTGGTGCGTGTGGCTTGTCCACGAATCGCTGGCAAGCATTGCATTTTTGGACTATGTCCTTGGTGTCGCGCATGGCCGTGGGCCAGTAAAATCCAGCTCGTAGAGCTTTGGCAACAAGGGCGTGACTGCCGGCATGGTGCCCGCAGGTCCCTTCATGGATGTCGAGGAGAACTGCTCTTCCATCGGCCATGGAGACGCATTGTAGCACTCCTGTGATGCTGCGTTTATATAGTTCACCGTTGATAACGGCGAATGCCTTGGAGTGCCGCGCGATGTGTCGTGCATCTGTCGGGTCGTCCGGTAGTCTCTTGGTGAGGAGGTACGTAATGTACGGCTGCGCCCAAGATTGCTCGATCATCATGACGCTCATTGGTCCCTCAAGTCCCGTGTCCAGCTCCAAGTCATCGAGTGCCATTGGCTCATTGAGTGGCGTAGCCCCCGAGTCCGTGGATGCGCTTGTTTTCTTCTCTGCGGCCTTTGGCTTGATGGAGCATTCGCATATGCGCTCGAGAAATACCCCAGGTGGTATGGGGGCGCAGGTAGAGCCTATGTTGGCGAGTGCGTCCGCCTCCTCGTTGCTTTCGCGACCAACGTGTCGCAACTCGCAACCATCGAAGTCTCCTTTGAGTGTATCGTAGAGGTCGCGGTACGCGATCATGTTGTCGTTCAGTGCGTCGCACTCGTGCATTGTTTGGTTGACGACCAACTTGGAGTCGCCATATATGATGAGCCTCTTGGCGCCGCAAGCTTTTGCCATCCTCATCCCGTGCAACAGGGCCTCATATTCAGCCTCGTTGTTTGAGGCAGTGAACTGCATTCTGCCCGCAGGTCCCTTCATATATGATGAGCCTCTTGGCGCCGCAAGCTTGTCCCCTTGAGGTGATGTTAGTATGACACCTGCGCCTGCTCTGTTTTTCCGCTTGGACCCATCGAAGTGCATTGTCCAGAGGTAGGACATATCTGGCTTGTCTGGGAGCTGGTTCTCCAGCCAGTGCACGAGAAAGTCAGGGAGCACTTGCGACTTGATGGCGTCGTGTTTTTCATATGTGATGTCTCGTGGATACAGCTCTATTCCCCAAAGCGCGACTCGCCCCGTGGCGTTGGGGTTATTGAGGATATGTCCCAACGGGGCGTCATTGACTACCACGATTGGGTGTTCATGGAAGTAGTGGCGCAGTCGCCGGGCAGTCATAAAGACGCCGTACGCCAGCTTCTGGTCGTGTGGGTACCGCTGTTTTGTTGGCGTGAGGACCTCGCTGAGGTAGTATACCGGGCGTTGTACGCCGTGGACCTTGTTTTCCTCAGCTCGCTCGACGACGAGCACTGTGCTGACCACCTGGTTGGTGGCGGAGATGTACAGCAACAGTGGTTCCCTTTCTCGTGGAGTCACCAGTACTGGCGAAGTGGATAGCAGGCGCTTGAGATCTTCGAATGCTTCTTGCGCTTCATTGGACCACTCGAATTTTTCGGCTTTGCGGAGGAGCTGGTAGAAGGGCAGTGCCTTTTCACCCATCCGACTGATAAATCAACTGAGGGACGCAATTCGTCCGGCCAGTTTCTGGACGCCTCTTATGTTCTTCGGCTTCTCCATGGCCAGTATGGATTTTATCTTCTTCGGGTTCGCCTCGATTCCCCTCGCGGAGATGAGATATCCGAGTAGCAGCCCAGATGGTACGCCGAAGGCGCATTTGTCTGGATTGAGCTTGATCCGGTAGCGATCGAGGTTGGCGAAGGTTTCGCGCAAATCATCGATTAGAGAGGCTTCCTCCTTGGTCTTGATTACTATGTCGTCGACATAGACTTGGATGTTGCGACCTAGTTGTTCCTTGAGGCAAGCTTGCATGCATCGCTGGTAGGTGGCTCCCGCGTTTTTAGTCCAAAGGGCATTATGTTGTAGCAGAACACACCAAAGGGCGTTGTAAATGTTGTTTTCTCCTGATCTTCCTCCTTCGTTCGAATTTGATTATAGCCTGAGTAGGCATCGAGGAAGCAGAGGCGCTCGCATCCTATGGTGGAGTCGATGATCTGGTCGATCCGTGGCAGCGGAAAGTGATCTTTTGGGCAGTGCTTGTTTAAAGAAGTGAAGTCCACACACATCCGTAGGATATCCGTGTCCTTTTTTGGTACCAGAACCGTATTGGCGAGCCAAGTGCTTTCCTTGATCTCGCGTATGAACTTGGCCTCGAGGAGTCTGTTGATCTCCATTCCGACTGCCTGCGCTCGTGGCTCAGACAGTCGCCTGATTGTTTGCTTGACTGGCCTTGTGTCGGAGTTGACGTTGAGTGTGTGCTCGGCGAATTCCCTGGGAACTCCTGGCATGTCCGCAGGACACCAGGCAAAAAATTCCCAGTGCTCACGGAGGAATTCGACGAGCGCGAGTTCCTATGCGGGACTCAAGTTGTTGACGATGAGGGCCGTCTTGGCGGGATCTGATGGATGGACCTGCACTTTCTTTTTGTGCACAGATGAGTCGAAGGAGAGGTCAGGTGAGCTTGGCCTACTCAGAGGAGGCAGACTGTTGTCTGTCGTCTCTTTTAGTCTTGCGAGTTCCTCCTGCATGCCAAAGGACTGGGAGATTCTGTTGAATTCCCTGTCGCAACTGTCAGATCGCTCGAAACTCCCATTGATCGTTATGACGTTGTTGGGTCCTGGCATTTTCATCTGCAGGTAGGCGTAGTGGGGCACTGCCATGAACCTGGTGAATGTGACACGCCCGAGGATGCAATGGTATTGTGAGGGCCAGTTGGTGACCTCAAAGTCGATGCACTCGCGCCAGAAGTTCAACAGAAGATGACGTCAAGGTTGATTTTGCCCAGGGGGTATACGCCCTTCCCTGGGACGATGCCGTGGAATGTTGTGTCCGATGCCTCTAGGCAAGTTAGCGGGATCCTCATTGCTCGCAAGGTACTCACGAATATGAGGTTGATGCCACTTCTGCCATCCATGAAGACGCGACTCATGTCGAAACCTCCAATTTGCGCCTCGAGTACGAGGGGGAAATGACCTGGGCGAGGTATCTGAGGCGGGTGGTCGCTTTTGTCGAAGGTGATGCACGACTCGCTACCGCTGAGGTACTCAGTGGTGGATGGTGGCGAGTGCATGGCCAAGTTGACTTGGCGAGTGATGGCCTTCTGCACTCTGTTGGAGGGGCGCCCCTTTTGGATCATCATGGTACCCATGGCCCGTGGATACGGTTCGCCCACGTGGTGCTGGTCCGGTGCGGCTCCGTTCGGGGGTGACCCAGGTGGTGGTGGTGGTGCGCCATGTGCCACGGCGCCTGGAGAGGCTCCGTAGCCTCTTTCGACTGCATTGCGGTTCATCCGAACCAATCCCTCGTGTAGCTTGAGGAACTCGCGGTAGTCCTTGAGGAGGTGGCTGGATTTTCTCTTGCCATCATGCTTGTCGATGTAGAAGTGTACCATGCATGGCCCGGACAGTTTGTCCTCAATGGAGGTCGCGGGTGCCTCATCGCGAGTGCGGCGTTGCCACACTTGCGTGGTTTTCCCAGAGTCGCGGTATCCGCCGCTAAGGTATCCGCTGTTGCAGTTATCGTCGCGTCTATCGGCGTAGCCGGCCGCGACCATGTTGACGTCGTCACGGTCATCGTAGATGCGCATGCGGCGTTTGCCTCGGCGGTCGCGCCTGTGCTCGAGTTCTGCCTCCTCGTTAGAGTGGGCACAGTTCTTCACCGAATCTTCTCCATCGGCCCACCGATTCGCGATCTCCATTAGGTGGTCGATGGTCTGGGGCTTTGAGCGGCCTAGATCCTCTCTGAGTTCCATGCGGCGGACACCACCGTTGAATGCATCAATCGCGCGGTCTTCCGAGATGTTCTCCGCGGAGTTCTTGATGATGGACCACCTTTGAATGTAAGAGTGCAGCGATTCGCCGGATCTTTGCTGGCAGCATCTCAGCTCTTCGATTGATGCGGGCCGTTTGTACGTGCCCTGAAAGTTGCACACGAATCTAAAAACCAGCTCATCCCAGCTGCGAATGGATCCGCGTGGGAGGTTATTGAGCCATGCTCGGGCGGCGCCCTGCAGCTGTAGCTGCAAGCATTGCATGGCAGTGCTTCGACTGCCTCCATGGAGTCTGACAGAGGAGATGTGGTCCTCCAGCCAGATCTTGGGGTCCTGTAGACCGTCAAACTTCGGGTTCTCCGACAGGAGTTTGAACCCCTTAGGCATTCGCTTTTGCCTAATGGATCTGCTGAAGCATCTGGCGTCGCAGAGCTCCACGTCCTCCTGTTCTGAGTCAGTCGACTGAGCACGTCGTGCTCTTGATTTGTCGATCTTGCGCTGTGTGATGTCATCACGTGCGTCGTAGTCGTGGTTGTGTCGTCGTGAGCAGCGACGTCGAGACAAGTCGTGGCTGTCATCGCTGGATGAGGGCGAGGAATAACGCTTTGCTAGCGCTTTGCCCTTCTTTGGCTCCGGTGTTGGCTCCTTGTCGAGGGCGGCCTCGATTAATCCTAAGCCCGCGATCGTGGATCGGTGCATGGCGGCTCGGGGGTCTCCAGCTGGTGGTTGGTTGTTCAAGAGGTACATGGTGGCCACTGTCACCGCAGCCTGCGGCATCTTGGGGACCACGTTGCCCCTCGTGTCGACTGTCATAGATCCGAAGTCGAGGACCTTTGCGGCCGCTATGCGTTCCTACTCGGTGAGGTGAGCCATCCGAGACTGCCTCTTCTTGGCGAGGTGCTTGTTGCCCTTTGAGGAGGATCCTCGGTAGGAGGAGAGTCCAGCACGACGAAGGCTCGACTTGTCTGACGCCTTTTTGCGCGCCTCGAGTTGCGCGATTGTTTGTACCTGTTGCTTGAATTCTTCCTTCAGGAGCCAGTGATAGCCCATCAGCAGCTCCTGCGGGGATCCGAAGGGTAGAGGGGTGCCTCGCAGGGCCTCGCGGCAGCGACCCCATTCTTGCTTGTTGAGCTTGATTACGACGTGTTTGCCGGTTTGCTCATTTACTATGGTTGGAGGTTCGACTGCCCCTCCGTTGTCAACGGGGACGCGATTGCCACCGTTACTGCCGTTGCCGCCATTGCCACTGTTACCGCCGTTAGGCGGGTCGGTTCCATTGCCGCGATTGCCGCCGTTGTCGCGGTTGGCAGAGGTGTCGCCCGCGTTGATGACGGCGCACATGAAGTGATTGGGGAAGCTGCTGCTTCCACAACTCTCAGATCCGGAACCGTAGGTTCCATCTTCAGTGGCCAGATCGCTCAGATCAGAGTCGCGACTGCTGTCGCTGACGGTGTTCTCGACTGTTGTCGGGGTGTTGAGCTCACTGAGGGTGCCGATCAGCGGAGGGAACCATGATGCCGGGGCAATCACCGGTGTTGTCGGCTGATCAGGCTTGCAAAGCGTGCCCATCTGACCGACTTGGAAGCGGAAGCTCCCAATCGCCAGGCTGACTCCGTCGCCTACAGACTCGAAGGCCGGGCGGGTGGCCGGCATGTGGATGGTGAAATCGAAGGTGCCGAAGAGCTGGCGAATCTCCGCTGTTGCGGAGTTGTAGATCGTAGTTGATGGGGCCGAAGAAGCCGCGACATCAGCACTGCCAATTCCCACAGACGGCGCCAATTGATGAGGGTTTAACTCGTCAATGCCCATTGTTATGGACTTGGGTTTTGGAGAAGGAGGGAGCGCTGGAGACATCTATCGGCTAGCAAACAAGCACACAGGGGACAAAGGATTTACCCAGGTTCAGGCCTCGTAGAGGTCCCTACTCCTGCTTGTCTGCTCATGGAATTATCGAGGGAGTCGAAAGTTACAATGGTGCACAGATGTAATCTGGTGAGGGTTGTGGAAACTAGGGTTGCGTGTGTCCTCCTCGCCGTCCCCTCCTAGCCTTTATATAGATAGGCTAGGTCTTAGATAGCAGGTCGAGTGGGTTACAAGTTAGGGTTTTCCCCTTCAAACTTTCTATCTTTAGCTTCTTCTTGTTCTTCAAGCAATCGAGAGTCCATAGGTCACTCGAGTCCTTTCATCCGGGCCTTGGCGACACCGTGGGCCTATGCGTATTTGGACCGTATATACCAAGCTCGAGTACCTGTAGGGTATACCCATGTCACATTCATATGGGCATCACGTCCTAACATAGAGATGAAACACATCTCTCTTATACTCCTCAAGAAAGGGAAACCTCCATGCAATCTTGAATTAAGAATAAATCAGATTATATCTGATGGCTCAGTGTTGATGTAGAGCTCGTTGGGAACCCCAAGAGGAAGGTATGATGAGCACAACAGCAAGTTTCCCTTAGTTATGAAACCAAGGTTTAATCGAACCAGTAGGAGCAAGGAAACACCCCAAAGGTGTTGCTAGCTGAGCCTTGTCAGGGCGCACTACCGGTGCTAGTAGCAACATGGAGACCTGCACAACACAACCACAAAACCCTGTCCCCAACTTGCGATGAGGTTGTCAATCTCACCGTGTTTTGCTGAAAACAAAGGATTAAACGTATCGAATGGAAGGAAGTAACAGTTTGCAGAAAGTAAACACAAAGCAGTAAACAGTTTATAGATTGTATGTAAAAGAAAAGGACCGGGATCCATAGTTCACTAGAGGTGGCTCTCCTTAAGATAGATAACATGCTGGGTGAACAAATTACAGCGGGGCAATTGACAAACATCGAGAAAGCATACAAGCATATACTAATCATCTTGACTCCTTTGGAACTTGATTGGGCATTACAACATTATACATAGACCGCCATCCAACTACATCTATGACTAATAATCCACCTTCAGGTTATCATCCGAACCCTCTCTAGTATTAAGTTACAAGCAACAAATTATTACTTTACGAATTGTGTGTAATGTAAACAATACGATTGTTCTATGAACAAACGATTGTTGTTTTCTCCCTAGTAGCAACATCACATCTAGTACCTTAGAGATTTCTGTCACTTCCCCAGATTACCAGAGGCATGAACCCACTATCGAGCATAAATACTAACTCTTGGAGTTGCTAGCATCTACTTGGCCAAGATAGCTACTAACAACGGAAAGCATACAAGATCACAAATAACAAAGACATGATAGAATCAATAATCAATCTGAAATAGCATCTCAATATCCATTGGATCCCCGCAAACACAACATGCAGAATTACAAATAGACGATCTTGATCATGAACGGAGCTCACAAGATCTAAACATGATAACACAAAGGAGGAGAACCAGCCATCTAGCTACTACATGGATACGTAGTCCAAGGATGAACTACTCACGCATCACACCGGAGGCTTGCATGGTGATGAAGAAGGCCTCCAGGGTGAATTCCCCTCTCCGGCAGGGTGCCGGGAAGAGCTTCAGATCCCTCCCGATCTAGGGATGGAGATGACAGCGGCTACAGACTCTTTTGTGGATTTTTGATCGGGTACTTAGGGTTTTCGTCCCGAGGGTATCTTATAGGCGGAAGGAGAGGCCGAGGGGGTGCTGGGGTCGGCCAGACCACCCCCTGGCGCAGGCCAGGCCTGGCTGCGCGGCCAGGTCGTGTGGCCGGCCCCCAGCCCTTCTCCGTCTCGTATTCTGGCATCTGATGACTTCCGGAAAAATAGGCACTTTGGCTTTTGTCCCGTCTAATGCCGAGAATATTCATTTTCTGACTTTCCTGGAACCAAAAACAGCAGAAAACAGGCAGTTGGCACTGTGGCTCTTGTTAATAGGTTAGTCCAAGAAATCATATGAAAAGTACTCCAAAGTGTGGACAAAACACAAGAAAGTGGATAAAACCAAGCATGGAACATCAAAAATTATAGATACATTTGCAATGTATCAATAGCTTTAAGTAATATGACATGATGTTTGAAATACAAATATGCTACCTTGACCTAACAAGATTGTCTCACTGTCACAAGATAATTATAGAACATGATTTTACTTATCCCTAGTGATGCAGCTAAAGAAAGGTATAAACCAAAGTAGATCTTGAATATTGTTGTCACAATTCAATCACTACCACCATGATACTCCATATAATACACACTTCTCCTCATACAAGTTCTTGCATACAAGTTGGATCAAAACAAGCAATTAAGAACGAGGTACATGATATGCATCTACCAATACATCTTACACAAAATAGGTTCCAATCTCATATATTAAATCATAGAATAAAGATCCACCACATAGGAATTACATATATGACCATAATCATGTTGGGCAGCTCATATGGTACTAAATCTATGAAGAACAAGAGAGAAATAGATCAAGCTACTACCACAAACCCATAGTCCGGGGGTGGACTACTCCCTCTTCATCATGGTGATGATGCTGGATATGTTGGAGAGGGTGGAGATCCCTCCGGAGGTGGCTCCGGCAGAGTTTTCCCCCTCCAATATTTGTGGTGTGCTCTATCTTAAGGACTCCCCGAGGGTCCTTATATAGGGTTTTTTAGGTCAAGAGAACTGTGTGGGCAAAAGAATCAAGGCAATCGGACGAACGAGGAGGAAACAGAGGCAGGGCATGCCCACCTGGGCGGGGCGCGCCCTCTGGGCTCTTTTGGGACTCCTGGCCCTTCTCCCGAGGTTCTTGCACTCCAGATGCTTCTTGTGGTAAAATATTGATATCCCCAAAAGCTTAGGTCCATTTGACTTCCTTATAGGTCCTGAAACATTAAAAACATAGAAAACATGGTTTTTCTGCCCTACAGGGTTATAACTAAAATAAAGGGGATCATTGGTAAATCCCCAAAAATCAATGTAAAACATAGATATAACATTATATATGATACACATATGTGGGTAAACATGTCAACAAACTACAAAGTTCATGTATGCATTTTACATGCATCAAACCCCTTCACATTGTAGTCCCATTGTTAGTAGTTTGTTTTCTTTATTAGTTGCTTGTGTATGATCTACAACTTAGTGCCTACACATGTCACTACTCTGTTAGTACTTGCTTTGCTTTGTCAGTTGCTTGTGTTGTGTACTATCTACATATCTTTGTTCATTACTAATGCAAGATCATTGTAGTTTCCATGTTAGAACTTACTTTCAGACTACTCAATGTTGAATACTACTGCCAAATTGTTATGAATTTCTTGATCATCGTGGTACTGTCATTGTTTTTCTCTCGCCTAATCAGTTGGCCATGGCAAGGTACCCAAACAGGACTGGGACACCCTCTGCAAGAACACAACCATTCCAATTAATGTTGGTTATGAGGACTTGATCCTAGAGATGGCCGCTGTGCAGGCGAGGCCCAACCCTATTTCAGTTGTTTAATGTTGTTGCTGCTAAGGAGAAGGAGTCGTCGCAAGGCCGCCACCCCCAGATTGGAAACCACCCCATCAACGACCTCCCTCACTGCTTCTACATTAAAATCAAAGCTTCGGACATGTCAGCTCTACAACTCTCCCCGCAATGAAACTGGTGGTGGTGAAGATGTTGCGAATTAAGCGTCAAGTCTGCACTGTGTCGCTGTAAACTTCCACCTTCTATGAGTATGTGTCCAGCTGGAGATGTACGAGGGATAGGTCTACTTCCTGAAAGGGTGGAGGGAGTTTGTCAAGAATCTCAAGTTGTGGGTGGACGACATCCTGGCCTTCATCAATAAGCATATGGGCTTCAAGATCACTCTCATCGGGGGTTTTAGCAGAACGCAAGAGTTGATCACCTATGGCATGCTGGTATAATGATCTCCCTTGATCAGGTGAGGATGAAGTAGACGAACTTGTTGTAGATGTTAGCTATTAGTTTGCACTGATTGTAATATGTTGAGTCAGGGGTATGTACCTGTGACGTGAAGCACCGATCAAGTTGCATGAGATGCACCATGTTTAGAAATAACCCCTCTATTTATGAACTTGTTGTGTTAGTTACCTATTGTCATGTTCATGTATATTCATGGTTGTTGCATGGTAAGCTCACCATATTTAAAAGTGGCGAGTGTATCTTATTTCTGTGTGCAATGAGAGGGTAGCAAATGACAACCAAATGGACATTTGTTGCATCTGCTAAAAAAACATGCAACTAAATGAGCCTAAAATGGATCGTATGGGCACCTAGAGGGGAGGGTGAATAGGTGCTACACCAAATTTTAATACTTTTTCAACTTTAGGCTTAGCACAAAGGGTAAATTCTCTAGATAAACTATTAGGTGGAATTTCCCTATATGCAAACCTATCTACTAGCGAGTAAAGAGCGAGTGGAAGAGGAACGGGTAAACCGAAGTGAAGCACGCGGAGACACAGGATTTGTTTGACCTCAGTTCCTTCCTTGTTAAGGGAAGTACGTCTGCATTGGAGGGGTGGGCGGTCTAAGACCACCACGCCATAATAGGCCTCACCCTGTTCTCCGATGGATCTCGCCACCAAAGGCCTGATCCATCTTTCCACTATAGGTAACCTTCGAGGCGGGCACCGGCGCCTTTACACAACTAGCGGGGCAACAACTCCACAACAACTTGGAGGCTCCAGAAATGAAAAGCTGCCACAAGAACAAAGTTATCAAATACAATGAACAAGATCTAGGTATTGACAAGAATACTAGATCAGGGATTTCTCCAAATGAATGGAGAGGAGTTGAAGCGCTTAATTCATGATGATGATGAACTTCTCCTCCTTCAATTCCCCCAAAGATCAAGACCTTCGGGTGGTTGAAGTGGGAGATCAAGAATGAGAGCTCTTGCACAATGTCTGGACAATTTCAAATGAATCAAGAGTTCTGAACGTTGGAGAAGAAAGGGTATTTATACCCCCTTCAGAAACCAGCCGTTGGACACTTTGGGGCCCGGATTATCCGGCCCAAGTGAGGGCCGGATTATCCGGCCTGGGGAAAACACCGCCCCAGACTCGAAATATCCGGCAGATAATCCGCCCCCTATCTGAGCATCGCGCCGAGCTTGCCCTTGATCAACTTCTGGGGGCCGGATTATCCGGTCCTATGTGAAAGCCGGATTATCCGGCCTCGGAAGGAAAAACCACCCTAGTTCGGATTTTCTGGGAGAAAATCCGACCGGATACCAAGCATGGCGCCTTGGCTCCCTTTGCTCAAAAACTGGGGGCCGGATTATCCGGCCCATGCGACAGCCGGATTATCCGGCCTGGGGAAGAAAAACCGCCCCAGTTCGGATTTTCCGGGAGAAAATCCGACCGGATACTGAGCGACGCGCCTTGGCTCCCTTTGAGCAATGAGGTAGGCCAGATTATCCGTCCTTGGTAGGGCGGATAATCCGGGGCCCCTCAAAGCTTCCTGCACACTTAGCGCACATGAATAGTCTCCATAGTATTGTTATCTAACACGCAAAACATAGGAAAACATGAAATCTTCTTTCAATCTCCCCCTTTTTGGTGTTAGATGACAATACCAGGATTTGCAGGAGAAAGTCACAAGACAAACAGTAATAACCATGAAAGAGACTCCCCCTCAATGTGTGCATAATAGAATTTTGCATTGGAATACAAATGCACACAAATAGGTGAATCTATTCCTTAGACATGTGAGCAACATACACATACCACCGAGGTAGAGGGAAGGCATCCTTGACATAAGCCACAATTATTACCGGATAACCAATATGAGCGCCTTCCGTGATAAGAACCTCCAGCAATAGGATATGAATAGATAGCTCCGTATGCATAATCCATGAGATGAAATCCATAGGCATAATAATCCAGACAACCACATAGAGTCTCAACCAACCACAAACCACAAAATTAAAGTTCAACGCTAAATGGGCACAAGCAAGAAAACGACGAATAGAAAAATTCAAGTGCTTATGCCTGACACATGCAAATCCACGGACACCCTAATAGAACTACTTCTCCCTCTTTGGCATTGATGTGCTCGTTGTTCGATGTAGAGCTCATTGGGAACCCCAAGAGGAAGGTATGATGAGCACAACAACAAGTTTTCCCTTAGTTATGAAACCAAGGTTTAATCGAACCAGTAGGAGCAAGGAAACACCCCAAAGGTGTTACTAGCTGAGCTTTGGCAGGGCGCACTACCGGTGCTAGTAGCAACGTGGAGACCTGCAGAACACAACCATAGAACTTTGTCCCCAACTTGCGATGAGGTTGTCAATCTCACCGTGTTTTGCGGAAAACAAAGGATTAAACGTATTGAATGGAAAGAAGTAAAAGTTTGCCGAAAGTAAACACAAAGAAGTAAACAGTTGTAGATTTTATGTAAAGAGAAAGGACCGGGATCCATAGTTCACTAGAGGTGGCTCTCCTTAGATACATAACATGTTGGGTGAACAAATTACAGCGGGGCAATTGACAAACACCGAGAAAGCAATACATGCATATACTAATCATCTTGACTCCTTTGAGACTTGATTGGGCAATACAACATAATACATAGACCGCCATCCAACTGCATCTATGACTAATAATCCACCTTCAGGTTATCATCCGAACCCCCTCCAGTATTAAGTTGCAAGCAACAGATTATTGCTTTACGAACTGCGTGTAAAGGAAACAATATGATTGTTCAATGAACAAAGGATTGTTGTTTTCTCCCTAGTAGCAACAACACATCTAGTACCTTAGAGATTTCTGTCACTTCCCCATATTACAAGAGGCATGAACCCACTATCGAGCATAAATACTAACTCTTGGAGTTGCTAGCATCTACTTGGCCAAGATATCTACTAACAACAGAAAGCATGCAAGATCACAAATAAGAAAGACATGATAGAATCAATAATCAATCTGAAATAGCATCTCAATATCCATCGGATCCCCGCAAACACAACATGTATGAATTACAAATAGATGATCTTGATCATGAACGGAGCTCACAAGATCTAAACATGAAAGCACAAAGGAGGAGAACCAGCCATCTAGCTACTACATGGATCCGTAGTCCAAGGATGAACTACTCATGCATCACACCAAATGCTTGCATGGTGATGAAGAAGGCCTCCAGGGTGAATTCCCCTCTCCGGCAGGGTGCCGGGAAGAGCTTCAGATCCCTCCCGATCTAGGGATGGAGATGACGGTGGCTACAGACTCTTTCGTGGATTTTTGATCGGGCCCTTAGGGTTTTCGTCCCGAGGGCAATATATAGGTGGAAGGAGAGGCCGCGGGGGTGCCGGGAGCGGCCACACCACCCCCTGGCGTGGGCCAGGCCTGGTCGCGCGGCCAGGTGGTGTGGTGGCTCCCTGGCCCTTCTCCGTCTCGTATTCTGGCACTTGATCCCTTCCGGAAAAATAGGCACTTTGGCTTTTGTCCCATCCAATTCCGAGAATATTCATTTTCTGACTTTCCTGGAACCAAAAACAGCAGAAAATAGGCAGCAGGCACTGTGGCTCTTGTTAATAGGTTAGTCTAAGAAATCATATGAAAAGTATTCCAAAGTTGGAACAAAACACAAGAAAGTGGATAAAACCAAGCATGGAACATCAAAAATTATAGATACATTTGCAATGTATCAACATCCCCAAGCTTAACTCCTGCTCCTCCTCAAGTAGGTAAGTGATAAAAAGAAAGAATAATTTTTGAGGTGACATGCACCATCAAAGACTTGATCAAAGTATTTGTAAAACATTCGAAGCTGGGATCATAGTACTTCAATCATAACATGAAAGACAAAGTTCTAGCGATAAGCAAAGAAACTATGATGCAACATGAAAATGCACAAACAAAAGATTCATGAATAACAATGCTTTGCAAGACGTTTGTTTGTTTCACATAAAGAAAACATAGCATAATAGTATTCAGCTTGTCCCTCAATAGAGTAGCAAATATAAATGCATAGGACACCTTCAAAGTTCATAAGAGTGACTAGATACAATAGTTTAAAACAAGCAATATCAAGTTATGCATCAATCAACTAGTCTTGGGACAATGCACATAGAACTAAGAATGGCCACTATGCTCTCACAGTAAGTGCATAAAGATAGAAGGTGGAGACTCAATATAATGGTGGAAGAAAGGCCTTTGTAAAAGGAAGTAGGGATTCAAGTCTCATAAAGAGCTTCCAAAAATTATGGTACTTATAACTTTCATCTCTCATTGCCCCTATCATAAGCATCTTGAAGGTGATTAAGGTTAAAGTGACACAACTAAGAGGATATGCTTGACAAGTTATAAAACGAAATCTGATGCCCCTTACTTACGAAGACCGATCCTCATGCTACTCAACTTCAGTCACGAGTAAGCTCTTGTCATTGTAAGTATATGTGTATCATTAAGAACCGCCAACGGGGTACCCCTTGCACATGATACAGGAGCTTTCCCATAATCAAAATGACAAGGCAAGCAGACAATGAGCATCTCAGCGATCTTTTTATTTGCTATTTGCATAGGTTTTTATTGAGGATGCTTCATAGAATGCTCATTATGGTGATGCTGCAAGTTTCCACCATGATTAGGCATGGATTAGGCTAGCGGCCCGGGCGTTTCTCTAACACACATACAAACTCCATGATCTTACAAGTTCCACTTTTATTTCACACCGCCGGGATCCGTAAGCAAAAGAACATGATATCAACGGGGTACAAAGTACAAGTGCAATGTTGAAAGCGTTCCCCATGAAACATGGTTCTGCTAATTTCAACTTATAAAGCGCAAGCATATACGCAACAAAGGACTCAATGGTTCAAGTTTATTAGAGGCAATAAAGTAAAGTGTGCCATCAAGTTCGTGAGAGCTTTAATCACTAGTTTTCTCATAACATGTTTAATTTGGAAGGTAAACAAAAGCATGAATATACTTGGAATAGCATAAGATAGTAGGTAGGTATGGTGGACTCTTTGGAATAACTTGGTTTAGGGAGTTGGATGCATGAGTGGAACTCATACTTGGTTGTGAAGGCTAGCAAAAGACTGGGAGCGACAAACTAAGAGAGCAATAATGGCCATAATCATGCAGAGCGACAAAACATCATTGATCAAAGCATAAAGTGATACTACAAGTTGAAAACTAAAGGATCATAAAGTCTATGGTGACTTGTGATAGTCATAACATGGTGTGAGCATGCGCCAAGTCAACCCAAATAAAGCATCAAAGGAGAATACCACTATACTATGCTTTAATATGCTAAAACAACACATGATTCATCCAAGGCACATTAAGCAATCTCAATTGTTTATAACAAGTCATGCTACAGCAAAGAATACTAAGCATAAAGCCAAAACAATATCAAGCATGGCAAGACAAAGCACATGCCATAGTCAAAAACGAGCTCTTTTACCACATAAGTATGAACTTTCCTACTCTTTTCCAAACCAAACCAAACCACTTGCAAACCAATGTATGAAAGAGGGGGCCCAACCAATTTATTCATAAAAATAAGCAAAACAAGCAAACTAAAAACCAAAACGAAAACAAAAAAGAAGACGCTCCAAGAACAACACAACTGTGCATGAAACAATAAAAATAAAGCGTTTGGAAGAAACCCGGGATTTATATTGATGAAGAAGGGGATGCCTTGGGCATCCCCAAGCTTTGACGCTTGTACTTCTTGGATATTTCTTGGGGTGACACTCGTAGCATCCCCAAGCTTGAGCTTTAGTCCATCCTTCATCTCATTACTCATTCCTTCGATACACCGGAAAATTTTCCTTCATACAAAACTTCACACAATCTTTATTAGCAACATTAGTGCACTCAAGATAAATAAGTCTCAAGGTTAAGTTCTAACACCAAATAAACTTCCATTAGAATACTAGATACTGTAGCACTACCCTCAAAAATCTCAATTCCCCAAAAGAACTCAAAAAGGAACCCACAAGAAGCAAATGCAGAAAATGGCAGAAATCTGTCAAAACAGACCAGCAGGTAAAGACAAATTTTTTCGAAGACCTTCTGTTGCTCAAATCAAACAGTGATGAACTAACGAAAGTTAGATAACAACCTGGGGCAGAAGCACAAAAAATTACAGCTCAATCCGAGATACAGAGCTCTCTCACGAATTTTTACGGTAAAGCACAAAAATCTGTTTCGGGACAGCAACTTTCCCAATCATTACTTCTCTCTCATTAGAGGTTACTCTTGGCACAAAAAGCAAATAAAAAGATAAGGAGAGGTTATTACAGAGGT
The DNA here is from genome assembly GCA_916181665.1 of Avena sativa. Lineage (NCBI taxonomy): Eukaryota > Viridiplantae > Streptophyta > Magnoliopsida > Poales > Poaceae > Avena > Avena sativa. The sequence continues at coordinate 697,122,215 of OV702289.1, forward strand.
AATAACTTCCAAGACTCATCTAAAACTTTTGGGTTATCTCCCAATAAGTACTTTTCTTTAACGCCTTTAAGTTAGGCATAAGAAGCAAAGAAAGAATCAAGTGTTTTCAAATGACGAAGCATTAAAACCAAATTTTGTTTTCATAGGAGAAGCAAAAGAAATATTTTCTCTCTTTTTAGGTAAGTGTTCTATACCTTTCTTGAGTGGGAGTTGATATTTAATGGTGCCTTCTTTCATATCAATGATGGCACCAGTAGTTATAAGAAAAGGTCTTCCCAAAGTAATAGGACAAGAAGCATTGTATTAAACATCCAAAACATAGAAATCAACGGAGACATAGGAATCGTTAACCATAATAAGAACATCATTAAGACTCCCCATGAGTTTCTTTTTAGCATTATCATCAAGTGGGACATTAAACTAACAATCTTCAAGAGGAGGCAAATCAAGCATATCATAAATCCTTCTAGGCATAATGGAAACACTACTATCAAGATCACATAAAGCTTTGAAATCAAAGTCATTCACTTTCATATTAATGATGGGTTCCCAACCATCCTCTTGTTTTATAGGAATAGAAGCTTTATGTTTCATCTTTTCTTCCTTAATCTTTATGAGAGCATCGGTAATGTGTTTTGTAAAGGCCATGTTCATAGCACTAGCATTAGGACTTTTAGCAAGCTTTTGTAGGAACTTAATAACTTCAAAGATATTGCAACCATCAAGATCAAAATCAACTTTATCATCCAAAGTAGTAGAACTATTACTAGCCTCAACACTAGAGGTGGTGATAGTAAAAACACTAATGTTTCTAGCAATTTCATCTTCTCTTTCCAACTTAGCATGTAATTCAGCTAATAGTCTAACATTTTCATCAATTCTTACTTGTATAGCATTAGTAGCTGCAAAAGGATTATCATTAGTTTCAGGTTTAGCAGCTATTTTATTCAAAGAAGATTGAGCTTCAGCCAAAGATGCTATATTTCTTTCAGCATTAGAGAGTTTTTCCTCAATAGTTTTATTGAAAGCAGTTTGTTTATTAATAAACTCTTTAAGCATAACTTCAAGTTTAGAGGGAGCACTCTTATTATTGTTGTAAGAATTTCCATAAGCATTACCATTGTTGGGAGGATATGGCTTATAATTGTTGTTACCAAAATTGTTCCTATAAGCATTGTTACCATAAGCATTGCTGCCAAAGTTGTTATTTCTTATGAAGTTCACATCAACTTGCTCTTCTTGAGCAACCAAAGAAGCCAAAGGAACATTATTTGGATCAATATGAGCTTTCCCATTAACAAGCATAGACATAATAATATCAATCTTATCACTCAAGGAGGAAGTTTCCTCAACAGAATTTACCTTCCTACCTTGTGGAGCTCTCTCATTATGCCATTCAGAATAATTAACCATCATATTGTCCAGAAGTTTTGTTGCAGCACCCAAAGTGATGGTCATAAAGGTACCTCCAGCAGCAGAATCCAATAGGTTCCTTGAAGAATAGTTCAATCCTGCATAAAAAGTTTGGATGATCATCCAAGCAGTCAGTCCATGAGTGGGACAATTCTTTACCAAAGATTTCATTCTTTCCCAAGCTTGAGCAACATGCTCATTATCAAGTTGTTTAAACTTCATTATTTCACTTCTCATAGATATAATCTTAACAGGAGGATAGTATTTTCCAATAAAAGCATCTTTGCACTTAGTCCAAGAATCAATACTATTCCTAGTTAAGGAATTCAACCAATCTTTAGCTTTTCCTCTCAAAGAGAAAGGAAACAATTTCAGCTTAATAATGTCACCATTATATCCCTATGCTTTTGCATCTCACAAAGTTCAACAAAGTTATTTAGATGGGAAGCAGCATCTTCATTACCAATACCAGAAAATTGTTCTCTCATAACAAGATTGAGCAAAGCAGGTTTTATCTCAAAGAAAGTATTTTCAGCCACAGGTGGAGCAATAGGTGACGTGGGTATACCCTACAGGTACTCGAGCTTGGTATATATGGTCCAAATACATACAGGCCCACGGTGTCGCCAAGGCCCGGATGGAGGGACTCGAGTAACCTACGGACTCTCGATTGCTTGAAGAACAAGAAGAAGCTAAAGATAGAAAGATTAAGGGAAAAGCCTAACTTGTAACCGACTCGGCCTGCTACCCGAGACCTAGCCTATCTATATAAAGGCTAGGAGGGGGCAGCAAGAAAGACACACACAACCCTAGTTTCCACAACCCTCGCCAGATTACATCTGCGCATCATTGTAACTTTCGACTCCCTCAATAATTCCACGAGCAGACAAGCAGGAGTAGGGACCTCTACGAGGCCTAAACCTAGATAAGTCCTTTGTCCCCTGTGTGCTTGTTTGCTAGCCGATAGATGTCTCCAGTGCTCCCTCCTTATCCAAAACCCAAGTCCATAACAATGGGCATTGACGAGTTAAACCCTCGTCAATTGGCGCCGTTTGTGGAATTGGGAGTGCTGATGTTGCGGCTTCTTCGGCCCCATCAACTGCGATCTACAACTCTGCAATAGCGGAGATTCGTCAGCTCTTCGGCGCCTTCGACTTCACCGTCCACACACTGGCCACCCGCCCGGCCTTCGAGTCTGTGGGCGATAGAGTCAGCCTGGCGATTGGGAGCTTCCGCTTCCAAGTTGGTCAGATGTGCACGCTTCACATGCCTGATCAGCTGACAACACCGGCGATTGCCCCGGCATCATGGTTCCCTCCATCGATCGGCACCCTCAGCGAGCTCAACGCTCCGGTGGCGGTCGAGAACACGGTCAGCGACAGCAGTCGCGACTCCGATCTAAGCGATCTAGCCACTGAAGATGGAACCTACGGTTCCGGATCTGAAAGTTGTGGAAGCAACAACTTCCCTAATCACTTCATGTGCACCGTCATCAACACGGGCGACACCTCCTCCAATCGCGGCAACGATGGTAACACCGGCAATGGCACCGATCCACCCAATCGCGGCAACGGTGGTAACACCGGCAACGGCACCGACCCACCCAACGCCGGCAACGGTGGCAATGGCGGCAACGGCGGTAACGGTGGCAACGGAGGAGCAGTCGAACCTCCTAGCATGATCAACGAGCAAACCGGCGAACGCGTCGTGATCAGGCTCAACGAGCAAGAGTGGGATCGCTGCCATGAAGCCCTACGGGGTGCACCTCTACCCTTCGGGTCCCCGCAGGAACTGCTGATGGGCTACCACTGGCTCCTAAAAGAGGAATTCAAGCGCCAAAAACAAGCAATCGCGCAACTTGAGGCGTGTAAAAAGGCAGCGGACGAATCAAGCCTTCGTCGTGCTGGGCTCTCCTCCTACAGAGGATCCTCCTCAAGAGGCAACGAGTACCTCGCCAAGAAGAGGCAGTCGCGGATGGCTCACGTCACCGAACAAGAGTGCATAGAAGCTGCGAAAGTCCTCGACTTCGGCTCTATGACAGTCGACACGAGAGGCAACATGGTTCCCAGGACACCGCAAGCCGCGGTGACAACAGCCACCATGTACCTCCTCAATAACCAGCCGCCAGTCGGAGATCCCCGAACGACCATGCACCGATCTATGATCGCGGGCCTGGGGCTAATCGAGGCTGCCCTCGACAAGGAGCTGGTACCAGACCCAAAAAAGGGCAAAGCGCTAGCAAAGCGCTACTCCTCGCCCTCATCCAGCGATGACAGTCACGACCTGTCTCGACGCCGCCACTCACGGCGACATGATCGCGACTACGATGCATGCGACGACCTCACACAACGCAAGATCGACAAGTCAAGGGCACGACGTGCTCGGTCGACTGACTCGGAAGAGAAAGATGGGGAGCTCTGCGGCGCCAGATGCTTCAGCAGAGCCATTAGGCAGAAGCGAATGCCTAAAGGGTTTAAACTCCCATCGGAGAACCCGAAATTCAATGGTCTACAGGACCCTAAGATCTGACTGGAGGACCACATCTCCTCCGTCAGGCTACACGGAGGCAGTCGAAGTACTGCCATGCAATGCTTGCAGCTACAGCTGCAGAGGCCGCCCGGGCATGGCTCAATAACCTCCCACGCGGATCCATTCGCAGTTGGGATGAGCTGGTCTACAGCTTCATGCATAACTTTAAGGGCACGTACAAACGGCCCGCCTCAATCGAAGAACTGAGATGCTGCCAGCAAAGATCTGGCGAATTGCTGCGCTCTTACATCCAAAGGTGGTCCATCATCAAGAACTCCGCGGAGAACATCTCGGAAGACCGCGCGATTGATGCATTCAACGGTGGTGTCCGCCGCATGGAACTCAGGGAGGAGCTAGGCCGCTCAAAGCCCCAGACCATCGACCACCTGATGGAGATCGCGAATCGGTGGGCCGATGGAGAAGATTCGGTGAATAATCGCGTTCACTCCGACGAGGAGGCAGAACTCGAACGCAGACGTGACCGCCAGGGAAAGCATCGCATGCGCGTCTACGACGATCGCGATGACGTCAACATGGTCGCAGCCGGCTACGCCGCTAGACGCGACGATAACCGCAACAGCGGATACCGCGACTCCGGGAAAACCACGCAAGTGTGGCAACGCCGCACTCGCGATGAGGCACCCGCGACCTCCATCGAGGACAAACTGTCTGGGCCATGCACGGTACACTTCTACATCGACAAGCATGATGGCAAGAGAAAGTCCAGCCACCTCCTCAAGGACTGTCGCGAGTTCCTCAAGCTACACGAGGGATTGGTTCGGATGAACTGCAACGCAGTCGAAAGAGGCTACGGAGCCGCTCCAGGTGTCGTGGCACATGGCGCACCACCACCACCACCTGGTCCACCCCCGAACGGAGCTGCACCGGACCAGCACCACGGAGGCGAACCGTACCCACGGGCCATGGGTACCATGATGATCCAAAAGGGGCGCCCCTCCAACAGGGTGCAAAAGGCCATCACTCGCCAAGTCAACTTGGCCATGCACTCGCCACCATCCACCACTGAGTACCTCAGTGGTAGCGAGTTGTGCATTACCTTCGACAAACACGACCACCCGCCTCAAGTACCTCGCCCAGGTCATTGCCCCCTCGTACTCGAGGCGCAAATTGGAGGCTTTGACATGAGTCGCGTCTTCATGGATGGCGGAAGCGGCATCAACCTCATATTCGCGAGTACCTTGCGAGCAATGAGGATCCCTCTAACCTGCTTGGAGGCATCAGACACAATGTTCCATGGCATTGTCCCAGGGAAAGGCGTATACCCCCTGGGCAAAATCAACCTCGACATCATCTTTGGCACGCCGAGGAACATCCGGCGCGAGCGCATCGACTTTGAGGTCGTCGACTGGCCCTCACAATACCATTGCATCCTTGGGCGCGTCGCATTCGCCAGGTTCATGGCAGTACCCCACTACACCTACCTGCAGATGAAAATGCCAGGTCCCAACAGCGTCATAACGATCAACGGGAACTTTGAGCGATCTGACACTTGCGACAGGGAATTCAACAGAATCTCCTAGTCCTTCGGCATGCAGGAGGAACTCGCAAGACTGAATGAGACGACAGACAACAGTCTGCCTCCCTTAAGTAGGCCAAGCTCACCTGATCTCTCCTTCGAATCATCCGTGCACACAAAGAAGGTGCAGGTCCATCCATCGTATCCCGCCAAGACAGCCCTCATCGCCAACAACTTGAGTCCCGCATAGGAACTCGCGCTCGTCGAATTCCTCCGTGAGCACTGGGAAATTTTTGCCTGGTGTCCTGCGGACATGCCAGGAGTTCCCAGGGAATTCGCCGAGCATGCACTCAACGTCAACCCCGACGCAAGGCCAGTCAAGCAAACAATCAGGCGGCTGTCTGAGCCACGAGCGCAGGCAGTCGGAATGGAGATCAACAGACTCCTTGAGGCCAAGTTCATACGCGAGATCAAGGAAAGCACTTGGCTCGCCAATACGGTGCTGGTACCAAAAAAGGACACAGACATCCTACGGATGTGTGTGGACTTCACTTCTTTAAACAAGCACTGCCCAAAAGATCACTTTCCGCTGCCATGGATCGACCAGATCATCGACTCCACCGCGGGATGCGAGCGCCTCTGCTTCCTCGACGCCTACTCAGGCTATAATCAAATTCGAATGAAGGAGGAAGATCAGGAGAAAACAGCGTTTACAACGCCCTTTGGTGTGTTCTGCTACAACACAATGCCCTTCAGGCTAAAAAACGCGGGAGCCACCTACCAGCGATGCATGCAGGCTTGCCTCAAGGAACAACTAGGTCGCAACATCCAAGTCTATGTCGACGACATAGTAATCAAGACCAAGGAGGAAGCCTCTCTAATCGATGATTTACGCGAAACCTTCGCCAACCTCGATCGCTACCGGATCAAGCTCAATCCGGACAAATGTGCCTTCGGCGTACCATCTGGGCAGCTACTCGGATACCTCATCTCCGCGAGGGGGATCGAGGCGAACCCGAAGAAGATAAAAGCCATACTGGCCATGGAGAAGCCGAAGAACATAAGAGGCGTCCAGCAAGTTGCCGGACGAATTGCGGCCCTCAGTCGATTTATCAGTCGGATGGGTGAAAAGGCACTGCCCTTCTACCAGCTCCTCCGCAAAGCCAAAAAATTTGAGTGGACCAATGAAGCAAAAGAAGCATTCGAAGATCTCAAGCGCTTACTATCCACCTCGCCAGTACTGATGACTCCACGAGAAAGGGAACCACTGTTGCTGTACATATCCGCCACCAACCAGGCGGTCAGCACAGTACTCGTCGTCGAGCGAGCCGAGGAAAACAAAGTCCACGGTGTACAACGCCCTGTATACTACCTCAGCGAGGTCCTCACGCCAACGAAACAGCGGTACCCGCACTACCAGAAGCTGGCGTACGGCGTCTTTATGACCGCCCGGCGACTGCACCACTACTTCCAGGAACACCCAATCGTGGTACTCAACGACGCCCCGTTGGGGCATATCCTCAATAACCCCGACGCCACGGGGCGAGTCGCGCTTTGGGGAATAGAGCGGTCTCCACGAGACATCACATACGAAAAACGCGACGCCATCAAGTCACAAGTACTCCCTGACTTTCTCGTGCACTGGATGGAGAACCAGCTCCCGGACAAGCCAGATATGTCCTACCTCTAGAAAATGCACTTCTATGGGTCCAAACGGAAAGACAGGGCAGGCGCAGGTGTCATATTGACATCACCTCAAGGGGACAAGCTGAAGTATATCCTACGAATGCAGTTCATAGCCTCAAACAACGAGGCTGAATACGAGGCCCTGTTGCATGGGATGAGGATGGCAAAAGCCTGTGGCGCCAAAAGGCTCATCATATATGGCGACTCCAAGTTGGTCGTCAAGCAAACAATGCACGAGTGTGACACACTGAACGACAACATGATCGCGTACCGCGACCTCTATGATACACTCGAAGGAGACTTTGATGGTTGCGAGTTGCGACACATAGGTCACGAAAGCAACGAGGAGGCGGACCCACTCGCCAACATAGGCTCTACCTGCGCCCCCATACCACCTAGGGTATTTCTCGAGCGCATATGCGAACGCTCCATCAAGCCCAAGGCCGCAGAGAAGAAAACAAGCGTAGCAACGGACTCGGGGGCTACGCCACCCAATGAGCCAATGGCACTCGATGACTTGGAGCTGGACACAGGACTCGAGGGACCAATGAGCGTCATGATGATCGAGCAATCTTGGACGCAGCCGTACATTACGTACCTCCTCAGCAAGAGACTACCGGACGATCTGACAGATGCACGACACATCGCTTGGCGCTCCAAGGCATTCGCCGTTCTCAACGGCGAACTGTATAAACGCAGCATCACAGGAGTGCTACAACGATGCGTCTCCATGGCTGACGGAAGAGCAATACTCCTCGACATCCATGAAGGGACCTGCGGGCACCACGTAGGCAGTCGCGCCCTCGTCGCCAAATCTCTACGAGCTGGATTTTACTAGCCCACGGCCATGCACGATGCCAAGGACATAGTCCAAAAATGCAATGCTTGTCAGCGATTCGCGGACAAGCCACACGCACCAGGCGCAGAGCTACGGCCTATTCCATTGGTCTGGCCCTTCGCATAATGGGGGCTTGATATGGTTGGCAAGCTGCCAAGATCCTCGCGCGGAGGCTACGTCTACCTCTTGGTGGCAGTCGACAAATTCACCAAGTGGATCGAGGCCATGCCAATGACCAACCAATCAGGGCACAGCACAGTCAAGTTCTTCGAGTCCATCGTTTACCACTTTGGCGTGCCACACAACATTATTACCGACAACGGAACGAACTTCACATCCAAGGAGTTCCAAGAATCCTGCGAGAACCTAGGGATCAACATCAGCTACGCCTCAGTAGCACATCCACAGACCAACGGTCAGGTGGAAAAAGCAAACGGGCTCGTCTGCAGCGGCATCAAGAAGCGACTCCTGCGACCACTCGAACAAGCGGCGGGTTACTGGCCAGAAGAGCTGCAAGCCGTACTCTGGAGTCTATGCACAACTCCAAACAGCGCCACGGGCTACACGCCATTCTTTATGGTGCACAGAGCAGAAGCAGTACTACCCGCTGAGGTACGGTACAAAGCGCCGCGCGTGGTCGCTTACAACGAACAAGAGTCATCCCTCGCACTCGAGGATTCCATCGACCTCTTTGACGAAGCAAGGGAAATCGCCATGGAAAGATCAACGATCTACCAGCAAAACCTGTGCAACTACCACAGTAGAACGCTTCGCCCCAGATCCTTCGTCGAAGGTGACTTGGTCCTGCGACTGAAGCAGCAGGGGCATCTCAAGCTCGAGTCCCCCTAGGAAGGATCATACGTGATTACAGAAGTAATCTCAGGTGGCGACTATCGCCTTAAAGACCTAGAGACAGGAGTCGCATACTCCAACCCTTGGAACGTCGCACAACTGCGACGCTTCTACCCCTAGTAGTTTTGCTTTTTACATCGCAAACAAGGGTACTCAGCCAAGGCTACTTAGCCGCACATTGTACCTCGCACTGTTCTTCGAATAAATAAAAGCTAAGTGCCCCAAAACTCCGTGTTCTCCTTTACTTTATCAATTTTTATACTCGGGGGCTGCGCCACCCATACGTCTGTTCGTCGATCCAGTAACGCGATATCTTGAGTAGCTGGCACATCAATGGAACCCCTTAATACAAACCCTACCCAACTGCAACGCACCTGGTAGGTTGACAAGGGACCAAGGAAAAAGATGGCCAGGCTAACGAAAAGGACTCCTATAGTGCAACACACCCCACGCTTACAAAGCTATTTGTACACATTCAACAATAAATTATCTACAAATATATATGAACTTTACAGCACAAGTACACTTATGTGCAGGATACATATTTGGCTACCCTTGCAACAGAAGAACATTAGTTTGCTCCTCGAAGAAGTCGACGATCTCCTCGGCTGGGCGGTCCACCGCCTGATAGTGCGGCACCATATTTCAGGAAGATCCTGCTGGTGGTGCCGGTGGCCCAGAGGCAATGGCAGCGACATCCACGTCAGGCATGTGCAAATGCACCATTGAGAGGGCAGCCTTGGCACCAGCCACCAACTGCTGCCTCACGCACTCGCGAACCGCAGACATATCTTGAAATTTGGTCAAGAGAGCCAGCAGGCTTGATGGAGTGTCATCCAACGGGAACATCGCCCGATAGATGTTCTTCAAACACGACTGCGATTTCTTCAGGAAGAGCAGCACTCGCGAGGCACGATCCTGCAGGGTCGCCAATGCAGTCACACGATCATGATCTACCCAGAAGTATCCACTCTCCTGAAGTTGCTCCTGGGTGAGATCATGAAGGCGGATGGCAATCCTATCCCTCTCCTCTTGCGGATGGCGTGCGCTAACAACTACACGAAGCAGCATCAATAGCATGAGTACGACTAACTACAAAGGAAAAGATGAGAATGAGCAAACTAACACTTAAACTGATCGCCTAGTTGCGTCACCTCGCCAAGAAGATATTGCTCGCAGGTGGCGGCTTTTTCCGCCTTCGACTTCCACACGTCTGCGTTACCACGGATCAAGGGAAACTCACGCTCCAACTGCTTCACGCGGTCACGAAGTCGCGACAGCAAGGACAGCTCCTCTACCCTGAAGCGCGGTGGTGCCACTGTCTCACCAAGAGATGGCGAGTCCTGGGTTCCCCCAACAGGATCACTTGACGTACCCTACCACAAGTCAAGACAGAGGCAAATAAGGCGACCAAATTAACACAAAGGTAAGGGGAACAGATGCATTCAAGATAAGCATAAGTGTTCACAAACACACTCGCCAGCAGGCATGTTCTTAGACTAAAAGGGGCAACTCATCAATTATTACAACAAGCTAACTATGGAGCAGCTGGCTTCTTCGACTTTGATGGCTTCGGGGGCTTCATCAAGTCCGTGGCAGTATTAGACGCCACTGACTTTCCGCCGGCCCCTGAGGCCGAAGCTTTCGCCGCCTTCTTCGCACGTTGGAGCTCCTCCGAATACTTGGCAACGGTATTTATCAAGGAATGGCCATATTTGGCACAGGCAGTCGCAAAGGGAGCAAAGACTACCTGCTGACCATCCGCGCCAACAGGCATCACCTTCGACACCGCAGAGGGATCTATCTCGACTCCGTGGGCTTGCACCATGGCGAGTGACATGGTCGCGCCAGCTGCGCGGAGGGAGTTCTTGTAAGAGGAAGGCACACCACCAGCGAGTGACCCCACCAGCTCATCCACATTGTCGACCAGCTCCGCCTTCGGCATCAACTCCTCCCAGAGGCGACTTAGGGTGACATTGGCCTTGGACAATGTATCGTGAATGGCGGCGCTTCGGTCCTCGACTGCAGACACCGCGCCTGCCAGAGCGTCATCACGGCGAAGGGCCTGCGGGTCAAAGCTCAGGTCGCCAGCATCTGCCCAGAAAACACATATATGGATCAAACCTCTGGCACCATCGGCAAAACTCTGGATGCAGGGAAGGACAAGAATAAAATATCTACCAGCAAAGGTACCTGAGAGGGCATTGGCGACTGAGAACAGTTGCTCTTTGAACAACTTTTCCCTGGTCGCAAAGGAGGCACCCAGATCCTCTTCGTGCCTCTGTGCCTCATCACGGGTCGCGATTGCCTCGTCATGCCCCTTCACAGCTGCGGCCAATGTCTTCTCCAAAGTGGCGATTTTACGGAGTAAAGAATTATGTTCAGCTACAAGGCAATTAAAAAGTTAACTATCAGTTAACTACACCCAAAACAAGAAGACAAAAAAAAATAAGTGTCGAACACTCACTTTCGACGATGCGGTGACGCGAATCTAGCATTGCATGCTGGCGGCACATTGCCATCACTTGCTCCGCCACTTGTGCGGCTTCCTTTACAAGGAGCCATCGCACAAAACAAGGGATCAGAAAGGGCAACAGAAAACATCGACTGCCACACTAAAAAGAAAGGAAGATATACTTACATGGTCCTCTAGCGACTCCGAAGAGGTTTGCTGAACCGTCATCCGAGCAACCATTTGATGCTCCCCTACGTGAGGAGAGCTCGAAGAATTGTGCCTAGAGTGGGCCGCCGCCGGAGGAGAAGGAGCGCGCTCGACCTCTACCTTGGCCCTTGAAGCCGCGACTCCTGATTCTTTCAAAAACTCGACGTCGCCAGAAGATGACGATGCCTCTTGACTACAAGACCAAATCCACATTGAGAAAAGGGCAAACTCCAGGGCAAAACCAACAAGAGAAAAAACAGAAAAGAATGAATGACCTAGCAAACTTACCAGTTAAAGTTGTCGAGATCAAACATGGCTGCCGCCGATTCCGACGAAGACTCCTTAGGCAATCGCATCTTCTTGTAAGAAGATGGTGCCACAACCCTCACAGGAACGGCTAGAATTGGCCACTCCGCGCCAACAGTCGTGCCTCTTGGGGTCGAAGGAGTCGACGTGTCGGAGTCCTCGCTACGCGAACTCTTGCGAGTATCCGGGCTCTTGGACTCGGGGGCTTCCTCTTCCACATCAGAAGGGACAGTCGACTCAGACTCGTCCTCTTCCAAAGCTTCACGAGGAATAATCCCCTCAGGGAGAGGAGGCATACCAGGCAACATCGCCCAATCCTGCATACAAACAGAACAAGTAAGCAAACAGAAAAGCAATCGTGAAAATAAGCTACTGCATAGCATAACTATACCTCGGGAGGAGGATTTGAAGCATCAAAAGGAGGAACAACTGGTTCACTCAGAAGCACATCCTTGACAGTGCACTTCGTGACCAGTCGAACCCTCTTATCCACCTCACTGGCGGACATGCCATCGGCAGACACGCGAGTGGCATCATCAGCGCCACTCCATTGAAACATGGGATGGACTCTAGCTTGGAGAGGCTGGATGCGACAGCGCAGCCAAGTTCTGATAAGAGCACAACCTCCCTCTTCTGCGCCTATGCGACTTTTGAGGTCGCAGACACGCTGATACAGCACGTCCGTCTCCGCGAGTTCGCCAGGCATAACTACGTTCTTCCAAGAACGCATCTTCTTGCAGGGAGTCGCCAGATCGAAGGGCGCGAGTCCAAAGTGCTCATCTTTGGCCTTCTGATCGCGGACATAGAACCATTTGTCCCTCCATCCCTAGACGGACTTGGTAAGCTTGATGTCGAAGTAGGTGGCGGATGGGTCGACATGGATTCCGTAACCACCTACGTCATAAACTAAGGAGCCAGATGTAGACTGATGCTTCAATTTAAACAAGCGCTTGAAAAGACCAAAGTGTGGCTCGATTCCGAGCCAGCACTCGCAAAGGGTGATGAAGCAGGTGATGTGGAGAATCGAATTTGGGGACAGCTGATGGAGCTGGAGCCCGTAGAAGCAAAGAAGACCCCTAAGAAAGGGGTGGAGAGGCAAGGAGAGACCGCGAATGACGAATGCGAGAAACATCACTCGAAAGCCAGCGGGAGGAGCAGGAATGGTCTCATCGCTGGGGACACGCGCATCGGCGACTGCCGCAGAGATAACTCCATCCTAGCGAAGAAGACGGAGATCCGACGCCTTGATAATGGAGGGGTGCCATGCACCATTGGTCACGCGAGTGCCCGCGACCTTCTTCTTCACGCCGGCGGTGGCGCTGGTGCCCGCAGCAGCAGAGCCACCCTTCTTCTTCGTCGTGGCGACGGTGGCCACGGAATCAGCGGCAGCACCTCCTATCTTTTTCCCCATTGTGTGGCGGCGATGAGAGCGCAGAAAGTAGCTTGGAAACAAGCGAAGGTGGTCCAGCACCGTGGAGGAGATGAGCGCAGGGAAAAGCAGAAGAATAGGAGCAATGGCGATGGCAGCAAGGAAGAAATAGTGCAGATGGAAAATTACCGCCGCAGCGCTGCTACTTAACCCCTAGGAGATGTAATCCAACGGCTGACAAAAACCCTATTGGACGCGTGGCACGTATCGCGTTGGACACGTGGAGAAAAGGAAGCGCGAACCGTCCCCCCCACTTCTACCATTACGCGTGGAAATCGAGGAGGCGCAGTTAAAAATAAGATTACACACGCCCAGTCAAATCAAAGTCAGAAAGTAGGACCCACCGCTCGTCACGTCCCGTCAAACTCGCTCACGCGGGCAACTGAGGTCATACAAGCGTCAGCACTGACGTCACCAAGGCTACGCAATGGAAAACTTCGACTATTTTTAGTCCTTGCTGGAGTCTTCGACTCCACCAAGCACTCGGGCGCTACTCCCATAGGGAGCGCTGGCCACGCACCCTACGACTTTTTATTTTCTTATTGCAGGAACATGGACAATCACAAAGCAAACCCAACCACTTGAAACACAGTTCGATTACGGACATGGGTTACTCCCATAGGGAGCGCTGGAAACAAATTCGACTAAAACAAGCAGGCAAAAGACGACAGCAGTCATAAAAGTGTTTGTCCCTGCTTGAGTCTTCGACTGAAACAAGCAAGCAAAAGACGGCAGCAGTCGCAAAAATTCTTTAGTCCCCGCCTGAGTAGATTGCATTGTTTCACCCTAAGGTGGTTAACTGATACCGATACTTCGGTTATATCAGGCACGTATATCAACAATCCCTATGACACAAATAAAAGCAATCAAATGTACTCATTTAGGCACTCGAAGGCTTCAAAAAGTCCCCAGTCGAATCTACGATTCCACTGGACACTCGGGGGCTACTGACATGGGTATACCCTACAGGTACTCGAGCTTGGTATATACGGTCCAAATACATACAGGCCCACGGTGTCACCAAGGCCCGGATGGAGGGACTCGAGTAACCTACGGACTCTCGATTGCTTGAAGAACAAGAAGAAGCTAAAGATAGAAAGATTAAAGGGAAAACCCTAACTTGTAACCGACTCGACCTGCTACCCTAGACCTAGCCTATCTATATAAAGGATAGGAGGGGGCGGCGAGAAAGACACACACAACCCTAGTTTCCACAACCCTCGCCAGATTACATCTGCGCACCATTGTAACTTTCGACTCCCTCAATAATTCCACGAGCAGAAAGCAGGAGTAGGGACCTCTACGAGGCTAGAACCTGGGTAAATCCTTTGTCCCCTGTGTGCTTGTTTGCTAGCCGATAGATGTCTCCAGCGCTCCCTCCTTCTCCAAAACCCAAGTCCATAACAATGGGCATTGACGAGTTAAACCCTCGTCAATAGGTGTGCTCATAAAATCATTGTTGTTGGTGCTAGTGAAGTCACACAACTTAGTGTTTTCAAGAGTAGTCATTTTTTTGGGTTTTCAAATAAGAAAGCAAACTAGTAAACTAATTTTTTTGTGTTTTGATAAGAAAACAAGCAAACAAAACAAAAAGAAACCAAGCAAAACAAAAACAACAAAGTAAAGAGATTGGTTATGAGGGACTCCCCTTGTGAAGATGTCCTTGACTCCCCGGCAACGGCGCCAGAAAAGATCTTAATGTGCTCGTCGTTCGATGTAGAGCTCGTTGGGAACCCCAAGAGGAAGGTATGATGAGCACAGCAGCAAGTTTTCCCTCAGTTATGAAACCAAGGTTTAATCGAACTAGTAGGAGCAAGGAAACACCCCAAAGGTGTTACTAGCTGAGCTTTGGCAGGGCGCACTACCGGTGCTAGTAGCAACCTGGAGACCCGCACAACACAACCACAGAACTTTGTCCCCAACTTGCGATGAGGTTGTCAATCTCACCGTGTTTTGCGGAAAACAAAGGATTAAACATATCAAATGGAAAGAAGTAAAAGTTTGCAGAAAGTAAACACAAAGAAGTAAACAGTTGTAGATTGTATGTAAAGAGAAAGGACCGGGATCCATAGTTCACTAGAGGTGGCTCTCCTTAGATAGATAACATGCTGGGTGAACAAATTACAGCGGGGCAATTGACAAACACCGAGAAAGCAATACATGCATATACTAATCATCTTGACTCCTTTGAGACTTGATTGGGCAATACAACATAATACATAGACCGCCATCCAACTGCATCTATGACTAATAATCCACCTTCAGGTTATCATCCGAACCCCCTCCAGTATTAAGTTGCAAGCAACAGATTATTGCTTTACGAGCTGCGTGTAAAGTAAACAATACGATTGTTCTATGAACAAAGGATTGTTGTTTTCTCCCTAGTAGCAACATCACGTCTAGTACCTTAGAGATTTCTGTCACTTCCCCAGATTACCAGAGGCATGAATCCACTATCGAGCATAAATACTATCTCTTGGAGTTGCTAGCATCTACTTGGCCAAGATAGCTACTAACAACGGAAAGCATGCAAGATCACAAATAACAAAGACATGATAGAATCAATAATCAATCTGAAATAGCATCCCAATATCCATTGGATCCCCGCAAACACAACATGTACGAATTACAAATAGATGATCTTGATCATGAACGGAGCTCACAAGATCTAAACATGAAAGCACGAAGGAGGAGAACCAGCCATCTAGCTACTACATGGATCCGAAGTCCAAGGATGAACTACTCACGCATCACACCGGAGGCTTGCATGGTGATGAAGAAGGCCTCCAGGGTGAATTCCCCTCTCCGGCAGGGTGCCAGGAAGAGCTTCAGATCCCTCCCGATCTAGGGATGGAGATGACAGCGGCTACAGACTCTTTCGTGGATTTTTGATCGGGCACTTAAGGTTTTCGTCCTAAGGGCAATATATAGGCGGAAGGAGAGGCCGAGGGGGTGTCGGGAGCGGCCACACCACCCCCTGGCATGGGACAGGCCTGGCCGCGTGGCCAGGTGGTGTGGTGGCTCCCTGGCCCTTCTCCGTCTCATATTGTGGCACTTGATCCCTTCCGAAAAATAGGCACTTTGGCTTTTGTCCCGTCCAATTCCGAGAATATTCATTTCCTGACTTTCCTAGAACCAAAAACAGCAGAAAACAAGCAGCAGGCACTGTGGCTCTTGTTAATAGGTTAGTCCAAGAAATCATATGAAAAGTACTCCAAAGTTGGAACAAAACACAAGAAAGTGGATAAAACCAAGCATGGAACATCAAAAATTATAGATACATTTGCAATGTATCAGGCATCGAGACACCAAAAAGGGAGAAGAGCGATGCTAGCGCCCCATAGGATCACTCGTAGTCCTCGTCCTCATCCTCTTCCTCGTCTTCATTCTCATCCTTATCCTCATTTTCAAGCTCCTCAGTGTCACCATCCTCATCCTCATCATCAGCAGAGGAGGGGTGCGAGCATCCCTCATGAGGCCCTCAGGAGCAGAGGAGGGGTGAGAGGTCTTGCGAACCTTGTTGTAGATCTTCTTGGCCTTATGCACTGAGTCAATGTGGAACTCCTCAGCAAGAAGCAGGTGCCTGATGAGCAACATAATGTAGGGTGCATAGGTAATGGATAGACGGTTGAACATAGCATCAGTCAACTCATGGTAAATGAAGTTCATGACATCCAACCTGTACTGCACTGACTCGTCCTCGCAAGAGGAAACCTCATGAGAAAATTGAAGTAGCTGAACAAGGTGACCATGGATGCAGTCATTGTTTCCCCCACTCGGAGTAATGGATTCACAGAGACCCACTAAGGCAGCATAGATGGGAGCAAGGCTAGCCAGAGTGCCCACAATGCCATTGTCCATAGTGCAAGGAGAGAGAGTTGCATCTTTGTTGGGCTTCATCTGGGTGATGATGCGGTGGCCACTGGCTCTATCTCTACTGCGGAAAGAGTATCCAAGAACCTCAGCAAACACATGAAAATCAGCAGTCATAGGCCTGTCATGAGTCATCCATTTCATAGTGCGACGCTCATCCCCACAAATAACCAAAGTGGAGAAGAACTGCTTCACCACCTCAGAGTCAAAGGAGCACTAGAGAGACATGAGATGGTGCAGCCCCATCCTCTCAGCCACAAACATCGCATCCACAAGATGATCCTTCTCCAAAGCATCAGCAAGTACCAGTGGGTGCATAGGCCTAATGTTCAGCCTGGCATACACATCTTCATAGATTCCCTTCTGTTCTGCACACCAAAAACGAGTATCCCCCAGCTCATCATCACGAGGCAGCTCAGCAAACAAGTCACCGTGACGGATGGAGGAATAGGTGACCGTATCCAAAGTCCTGCTCGTTCTTTCTCCTCCTCAACTCAACTTCGTCCACCAAGTTACCTTGTCCGTCATCCCGAAAGTATTTGGCGCGGGGGCGGCGCTTGTAGGTCTTGGGAACACTGGAACCACCTGTGAGGAGAATAAGGGCGATAGCAAGGGGATAAGCATACACACAAGTCCAGGAGCGAGCATGGAAATATAGTCAAAAAGTTCATAGGACAAATCTACCCAATGCATACTCCATAGTGAAACTGAACCAGAATCGAATCTGTCAGGCCGGATTATCCGTCCTGGCCAGGGGCGGATAATCCGGCCCTGGCAGAAAATTTCGATTTCACCTAGATTGAATGCAAAAAAGTAGATCGGGCCTAGAAACTGCAAGACTACGATTTCTATGCGTAAACACATCCTTCTAGACAACGTTCCACCCAACAAGTAACACATCTAGCCAAAGATGGGGAGAGAGGGAGTTACCCTCACTCATTGGAGGAAGAACACGGAGGAGAAGGTACCCGGAGGCGCGGAGAAGAAGATCCGGGGAGGCCAGGAAAATCCGGTGGCCGGAGAGGCTCCAGGGAGGGTGGGGGACTGCAGGCGGTGGCTGAGGAGGAGGAGAGGGCTGGGGGAGAAGTGCTGCTCGTTATGAGCCCTTCCCCCGATCCCTGCCCTTTAAGACGAAATCCACCAGGGCCGGATTATCCGGCCTACACTTGGGCTAGATTATCCGGCCTCAAATCTGGAATTCTGTTGTACATAGAACCAGGCCCGCGTGTCCCCAAACAACACCCCCACAAGGTGTACAAGGGACTTGTGTGCTAGAATAGATGGCTTAGGGGTAGGGAAAGGCTTAGGATTAAGAGAGCCAAACTGAGATGGTACTATACACTCAAAATTGCAAAATCCAAATCAAATAAAAGCCAAGATTGAGTGTGATTCCCATAAGAACATGAAATAGCAAAGAACATCCAAAAAGAGCCAATTCTCCTCAAGGGAGAGGGCGGTGGCCGAGGCCACCTTGTTGGAGTGTATGGTGTGACACTGCGAAGATATATCTTGGGTTCACGACCAATACTCATCAAGAAGCTCACATATCACAGAATGATATTAAGAGAAATGATTTATCTTGCTTTTGGCATTATGGAGGGAGGGTTAGCCCAATGAGTTAGGACCATACTTCCTCTATATCCATGCCCACACCTAGACCAAAGAAGGATTGAGATGAGCGAGTGAGTGCATGGGTAATCAAGACAAGCTCCTGGAATCAATGATATTTAGCTCATTCCTCAAGTAGCATAAGATCAAGTCATTAAGTTCGTATTGTTGTAAGCTTTCAAATGCATAGTAACCTAATCCTTCGACCATGAGGTTATGTTAATCACCATCACCGGATGGGTACTTTGATGACATCAAATGCCGCTTCATAACTGGGTGGTTATAAAGGTGTCATTGGGTATTCTGAAAGTATGTGTTGAAGCGCATGAACCAAGATTGGGATTTGTCCATCCATATGACGGATAGATATGCTCTGGGCCCTCTCGGTGGAGTGTCATCTGGATAGCTTGCAAGCATGTGACTAGGTCACAAGGGATGACATAACATGGAACGAGTAAAGAGTACTTATTAGTAACGAGGTAGAACTAGGTATGGAGATACCGACGATCAAACCTCGGATAAGTAGAATATCGCGTGACAAAGGGAATTGGTTTTGTATGTTAATGGTTCTATCGATCATGAAGTAATCGTTGAGTATGTGGGAGCCGTTATGGATCTCCAGATCCCACTGATGGTTATTGATCGGAGAGGTGTCTTCATCATGTCTTCATATTCACGAACCATAGGGTGACACACTTAAGGTTCGAAGTTGTTTTAAGTAGATATGGAATTTGCGTTGGAGACCGAATGTTGTTCGGAGTCTCAGATTGAATCCGGGACATCACGAGGAGATTCGGAATGGTCCGGAGAATAAGATTCATATATTGGGGATCATTTTCTAAGTTAGGAAATGTTCCGGAGTGTTTGTATGGAGATTCTAGAAGGTTTCGGAATGTTCTGGAAGGTTCTAGAGGATTTCTTGGTGTTTGCTTGAAAACCAAGAAAGGGTCAAAGGAAACCTAGTGGGGCAAGACACGGATTCATGGGGGAGGAGGACTCCTCCCCCCTTCCCACCGCCGGCCCTAGGAGGGGAGTCCTAGCGCGCCTCCCTCCTTTAAATAGAAGGGAGGGGGCGCCCCCTCCTAGCCCTCTCTCATAACACCCAATCTCTGCCGCCTCTCCCCTCCACCTTTCTTCTGCACAGGCATAGGCGAAGCCCTGCAGAATTCTATACTCCACCACCACCACGCCGTTGTGCTGCTGGGATTCCGTGGAGAAGATCTACTACGTCCGTTGCTCGCTGGAACGGGGAGAGGAAGGTCTGCTTCGACTCCGCATGTGTGACCGTCTGCGGAAGCGCTGCCGGAACGCGGCGCCGGAAGGATCATCCACACGATCTTGAGATCGGCAAGTGATCGACTACATCAACTACGAGATCCAATCTCGTAACGCTTTCGGTTCTACGAGGGTTAGTACCGATCTATCTCGTTGCTCATGTCTAATAGATTAGATCTTGGCTTTTATCTAGATTAGATCTGGGTTTTGTTCATTCTTGCGGTAGAATTTTTTTGTTTTCCATGCTACGAACCCATCAGATATGAGCTTGATGCTCACCAAAACTGGCCAATTCTCTTCTTGTAGAAACCCTTCGTCGAAGATCACCAACAACCTTGTCGAGAGTGTGACCCCTCAACTCAAGGTTTCGATCAGCTCGAGCCTTGCGACGAAGTTCAATAAGTTTGTTGTCTCTTGGAGGAGTAGGTTCATCACTTGAATCTTCATTGGAAGCATTTACTCAACCTTGATCAGGAACTAGAATATCAGCAGCAGGTGGTGGTGACGCGTGCCCTTGAGGTGAGTCAGTAGCCGTAACAGGAGGTTGCTGAACTAGAGAGTCAGGGCCGGATAATCCGGCCGATGGAGAGTCCGGATAATCCGGCCTGGGAATATTTGTAGCAGAATCATCAGGAAACCTGGGGCTTGCTTGAACTGGTGAGGGTCCGGATAATCCGGGGCTTGCCGGAAAATCCGGCCTAGAGCTTGCGTTGATATCTTCACCACCAGGAGCAAAATGGTCAGCTGGAGCGGGGTGGACGGAAAATCCGGTGTCAACCGGAAAATCCGGCCTAGAGCTTTCTAGAACATCTTGACCTTCAGCAGTTGATGGAGATGGTGTAGAAGTTGCCCCCGTGGTTGGAACATGTTGAGTATGTGTAGATGAGGGCTCTATATGAGTAGAGCATTGTCCTTCCCGGTCCGCCACAAGGGGTTCCTCAATGGGGCGGAAAAATCCCACGCCCATTCTTCTTATGGCATCTTGGGGTATTTCAACATCTGCATCACAAACACCAACTTGCTTCGCACGGGAACCGTCATTTTCCTCGAACACCACACTACAAGATTCTACAACAGTTCCGGAGAGCTTATTGTAGACTCTATAAGTGTGGGGTTTGGCACCATAACCAACAAAAATACCTTCTAAAGCCTTAGATTCAAACTTAGATAAATGAACTCCTTTAATAAGAAAGAAACACTTACACCCAAATACCCGAAAGTATGAGATGTTTGGCTTGTTACCGATAACTATTTCATACGGAGTCTTGTCCAAGATCTTATGGAGGTATAATCGGTTGGATGAATGACAAGCAGTAGAGATTGCTTCAGCCCAGAAGTTATATGGAGATTTAAATTCGGCTAACATTGATCTTGCCATATCCATTAGAGTCCGATTCTTCCTCTCGACTACACCATTTTGTTGAGGGGTGTACGCAGCGGAATATTGATGTCTTATCCCCTCTTCACTTAGGAACTCATTTAAGGTGTACTTCTTGAACTCAGAGCCATTATCACTTCTTATAGCCAGAATGGGGACGTTGTGTTGACGTTGAACCTCGTTGGCGAAGTCGATGACAGTTTGTTGAGTTTTGCTCTTCAACTTGAAGAAATAAACCCAAGTGTATCTTGAGTAATCATCAAAAATCACTAGACAATACTTCTTCCCACCGAGGCTTGCATGAGATGGAGGTCCGAAGAGGTCCACATGAAGGAGCTCCAAAATCCTTTTTGAAGAGATAATAGTTTTCCTTCGATGAGGTGAGTCATGCATTTTCCCTTCAACACACGCCCTGCAAACACGATCTTTGGCAAAGGAGACATTTTCTTTTAGTCCAAGAATGTGGCCACCCTTGTGGAGACTTTGCAAAGTTCTCATATTGACGTGGGCTAGTCGGTGATGCCATAGCCAACCCGCGTTAGCCTTTCCGAAAAGACACATCGGGCCTGTAGTGGTTTTCCCTGAAAAGTCCACCACGTACAGGTCGTTTTCGACATATCCCACGAAAGCGACTTTTAGAGACTTGCTCCACAAGAGTACCATCAAATCAGAATCAATATAAACTGCAAAGCCCATCTTACCAAGGGCGCGAACTGAAAGTAAGTTGTACCCGAAGGTCTCAACAAGCATGACGTCCACGAGAGAGATATCGTGAGCCACCACAACTTTGCCGAGACCCAATACCTCAGATTTTGACTTGTCACCATAGGAGATGGTTATGTGATCAAGGTTTGGCCGCATCTCCGTGATGATCTCCTTGCTTCCGGTCATATGACTCGTGCAACCGCTATCGTGTACCCATTTAGAACCACCGGAAGCATAGCCCTGCAAGAAAATTACTTCTTGGTTTTAGGTACCCATTTTTCAATGGGTCCTCTCATGTTAGTAACAAGACCAAGGAATGTAACAGACATAAGGCCCTACATAACTAGCATAAACATCACCATAATAATCACAATATAGTTCAAAGTTAAGATTGTTGATCCCTGCAGAACCATCATAATTAGTCTTATCATTGGTAATGTTGCTAGTCTTTGGTTGAGCAGTCTTGCTCTTCTTCTTCTTCTTGTTTTTCTTGCTCTTTGTCTTGGGTATGTAACCAAGACCTTCTTTACTATTGTTTGTCCTTTGCCTGCTTAGTATCTCATCAATAACCCCTTTACCTTTGTGTTGAGAACTTCTTGCAAGGTCTTCTTTTCCAGAGGATGAAGTGGAGGTACTTGGCACATCATACCATTTCAATTGAGTTTGGAGCTGGTCATGAGACTCATTTAAAGTAGAATGATCACTCTTCAATGCCTTGTGAGCACTTTCAAGATTATCAAACTTCTCCAAAAGTCTAGCATGAACAGCCCCAAAGTCAATCTTTTCTTTCTTTAGTTTCTTTACCT
Organism: Avena sativa; assembly: GCA_916181665.1. Taxonomy (NCBI): domain Eukaryota; kingdom Viridiplantae; phylum Streptophyta; class Magnoliopsida; order Poales; family Poaceae; genus Avena; species Avena sativa. The sequence goes on from OV702289.1 coordinate 697,145,052, forward strand.
TGGCAAGAGCATGGTCACGTTCTTTAATGAGCTGAGCTACAACTTCTTCTTGTGACTCCTCAAAGGATTCGAGTCTCTCTTCCAAAGATACTCGAGCTTCCTCTTCCTCTTCCAAGGCATTCTTCAAAGAAGCTATCTCCAAGGCATCTTCTCTTTCAATTCTGCCCCTTTTCTTCAAGAAGATCTTCGGCTTGAGCAAGTTGACTCATAAGAGCATCAAAATGGAGTTTGTGCTTACCTTGTAGGTTAGTGAAAAAAGTATCCAATGCAATAACTTCTTCTTTCATTTTAAGACTGTCATGATCATCCATATCCAAAATTATGTTAGTCTTAGGAAATGAAGAGCTAGAAGTTGATACCTCGGACCCTCTTGCCATTAGGCAAGTGGTGTTGTTGTTGATGACGTTCTCGTTTGGCGAGTCGAAGAGAGATGAGGGAGTCGATGTGGTGGCTATAGCAGCCACCTCGCGGGAACTATCATCATCCTCTTCATCTTCACTTGCGGAGGAGTATTCCTCTTGAGCTACCAATACAATCTTGGGTTGCTTCTTGAAAGGGCCATTCTTCTTAATAAATGGCTTCTTCTTAGGTGCTTTAGATTTCTCTTTAAGAATGAGCCTGCCACCATTGTCTTCTCTATTTTGATATGGACACTCGGCTACAAAGTGCATTCTATCTCCACATTTGAAGCAAGTTCTCAATCTTGGGCCACTTTCTCTTCTTCCATTTGACCCGTTCTTGCGCTCAAGTTCAGACTTGGCTTTGGCAGGGTCCTTCCAAAAGTTCCTTGCATAAAATGCCATGTACTCACCATGAGAACGTTTGACCTCATCGGGGCAGTCCATGGATACCCCCTCAAAATCTCCTTCATCTTCCTCTTGCTCAACAACATTGGCTTTGAGAGCCACATTGACACCCTTTTGCATTCCAATGGCCCGAGCACGGGCATCTTCAACATTCTTTGCTGACACTTTGAATGACGCCATTTCTTGCATGACTTCGTTGGATGACATTTGATGATAGTTATGTCTACCTTGCAGGCTCTTCAAGTCCGTTGGCTCGAAAGGCATTAAGGCACTCACATATTTCCTTTTTATCCATGCATCATCAATGTGAGTGGCCCCATGCTTTCGAAATGTTGTTGCGATGCCCTTGAGTCTTCTATACATGTCCTCATGGTTTTCACCATCCAACATGTAGAATCCCTTAGCTTCATTACTAAGGGCATCATACCTGTTTCTTCTCATGCTTTCATTTCCAACGAAGAGATCCGTAAGAGCATCCCAAGCTTCTTTAGCTGTGTTGAGATGTTCAATGTGTGGCATGTCCTTGGGACCCACGCCCAGCTGTATCATGTGGAGAGCGGTGGCATTCAACTAGCTGTCCACAACTTCTCTTCTTGTTAGGTTGGTTTGATCTTCAATATGAAGACCCTCTTCAATAATCCTCCACAATTCAATAGAGGAGCTGCAAACATGAGATTTCATTAGGAATTGCCATTGATTAAAGGAGGATGCAGTGAGCTTGGGTGGATCACCCCTATTGTTTATATGAGGATGAGGGATAGGTGGGTCGGGGGAATATACGTGGCGAACCTCACTATATTCCTCCTTACCACTTCCCTTCTTGGAGGTGGAACCATTAAGTTTTTCACCTTCCACATCATCATCCTTGGATCCAGTGTTACCCTTTTCCTTAGATGATGGTGTGGCAGCCTCAGAGGAGGATGGAGATGGGGCTATGGATGATGTAAGGCGAGCAATCATTTGATTCATATCCTCCATCTTGGCCTCAAAGGATTTCAACAAGATTGTTTCCAACGACTTGAGATCATCCATTGTGACCTTATCCACAGCCTCATTTCCATCATCCTTGGTACCCATACTACTCTTAGGCGGTTAAGCCCGAATTAAGAGTCGGGGCTCTGATACCAATTGAAATGGATCGTATGGGCACCTAGAGGGGGGGGGGGTGAATAGGTGCTACACCAAATTTTAATACTTTTTCAACCTTAGGCTTAGCACAAAGGGTAAATTCTCTAGATAAACTATTAGGTGGAATTTCCCTATATGCAGACCTATCTACTAGCGTGTAAAGAGCGAGTGGAAGAGGAATGGGTAAACCGAAGTGAAGCACGCGGAGACACAGGATTTGTTTGACCGCAGTTCCTTCCTTGTTAAGGGAAGTACGTCTGCGTTGGAGGGGTGGGCGGTACTAAGACCACCATGCCACAATAGGCCTCACCTTGTTCTCCGATGGATCTCGCCACCAAAGGTTCCACTATAGGTACCCTTCGAGGCGGGCACCGGCGCCTTTACACAACTAGCGGGGCAACAACTCCACAACAACTTGGAGGCTCCCGAAAGGACAACAAGCTGCCACAAGAACAAAGTTATCAAATACAATGAACAAGATCTAGGTATTGACAAGAATACTAGATCAGGGATTTCTCCAAATGAATGGAGAGGAGTTGAAGCGCTTGATTCGTGATGATGATGATGAACTTCTCCTCCTTCAATTCCCCCAAAGATCAAGACCTTCGGGTGGTTGAAGTGGGAGATCAAGAATGAGAGCTCTTGCACAATGTCTGGACAATTTCGAATGAATCAAGAGTTCTGAACGTTGGAGAAGAAAGGGTATTTATACCCCCTTCAGAAACCAGCCGTTGGACACTTTGGGGGCCGGATTATCCGGCCCAAGTGAGGGCCGGATTATCCGGCCTGGGGAAAACACCACCCTAGGCTCGGAATATCCGGCAGATAATCCGCCTCCTATCTGAGCATCGCGCCGAGCTTGCCCTTGATCAACTTATGGGGGCCGGATTATCCGGTCCTATGTGAAGGCCGGATTATCCGGCCTGGAGAGGAAAAACCGCCCCAGTTCGGATTTTTTGGGAGAAAATCCGACCGGATACCGAGCGATACGCCTTGGCTCCCTTTGCTCAAAAACTGGGGGCCGGATTATCCGGCCCATGCGACAGCCGGATTATCCGGCCTGGGGAAAAAACCGCCCCAGTTCGGATTTTCCGCGAGAAAATCCGAACGGATACTGAGCGACGTGCCTTGGCTCCCTTTGAGCAATGAGGTAGGCCGGATTATCTGGCCTTGGTGGGGCAGATAATCCGGGCCCCCTCAAAGCTTCCTGCACACTTAGCGCATATGAATAGTCTCTATAGTATTGTTATCTAACACGCAAAACATAGAAAAACATAAAATGTTCTTTCAGAACCGCAAAGGCTCAACTCATGTGCCACAGACTACAAAACGGACTGCAGATGTTGACCCAAGTCACATTCTCGGCTAGCCTTGCTCCCGCTGGCACTACCGGGAATCAGGTGCAGACTACCAAACGTGCCCTTGGGTTTTGATCACCAAGAAGGAGAGACTTTATAAATAAAAGCAGCAGATTAGGATTCTATTTTTGTCATTTTATATGTATATGGTTACAATTATCGTATGCTCACAATGTGTTTATGGTTTAGCACTTGGTGGAGCTATTTTTTTAAATAATACGATTTATTTAACAAATTTCATGAATAATACACGAATTTGAGAAATTGCAAATCTAGCGTGGCGTCGGTGTTTGAAACACCGACCAGTACATATCGGCATTTGAAATACCAACTAGACCTATTAGCATTTGAACTACCGACTGGGCTCTCTTTCCTTTGTTAAAAACAAGATGATGACATGTGTGGTCGGTATTTTAAATGCTGATAGGTTGTAGTCGGCATTTCAAACACTGATAGGTTGTGGTTGGCATTTCAAATGCTGATAGGTTGTGGTCGGCATTTCAAACACCGACGACGCGCTAGATTCACAATTCCTCAAATTCGTGTATTATTCATGAAATTTGTTAAATAAATCGATTTAAAAAAATAGTCTTGGTGGGTCTTTAGGTAGCGTGTATCATTTTACGAAAATATAATAGGGCATAGATAATCCAGAAGAGGTCTACATAAAAGTCTTTCCCTAGAAGGATATTCCTAGAATTTTGGTTGTCCACGACAACAAGTGATTGAGTACAGTAGTTCCTTACAGAAAATTATTAACTCTAAAGATATGGTAATATGGAGAAAACAAAAAATTAAAACATCTACAAAACCGAAAAGCCCTAGATTTACACATATTATGGGTAGGAGCATCCCTCCGGAGATTTCAATTACCACTACTCAGCTGTTAGTTTGCCCCAGACCATCAAATTAAGTGCCCCGTCGCGTGTCGCACCCTACGACGACACCGGGGCGCTGTCGCCCGCCACCAAAGCCCCCCCGCCATTGCTCCTCACGGCACCGCTGCCGCGCCTCGTCGCGATGGCGGCGGGCCCAGCCGCCGAATGGTGGCTGGGGTCGGTGGAAGCCGGAGTTGGCCGCCATGGATGCTAGGGCAGAGATGGCCTGGTTCGACGATGACTAGCGACCAGGGCGGCGACCCTGGTTGGGGTGGAGGCGGAGGTCTCTCCCGGCGGTGCCATGACCGGCGGTGGAGGTCCTGGGCCAAGTCGTCTGGTGTTGGAAACCCTAGATCTTGAGATCTGGGGCTCCGATGCTACCTTCCCGGACCTCCCCACTACTGGTAGGGCCGGATCCGGTGGGGATCGACCCTACTCGGCTATCATCTGTCTTGTTAATAGCCTAGCCACAAGGCTGCTGGTAGGGTTTGGTGCGGCGGATCTTGCAGGTTGCCGGCGGGTGGCGAGGGGGCTGCCGACTCGGTTTGAATAAAGAGGGTGGTACTTGGATCTCTCTCGCACCAAGACGAAGATCTACTTGATGTGTGTCTCCATTGATCTGGCCGGAGTGTCTGGTTCCAGAAGGCTCCATCGGCTAACTTCCCTGGGCGCATATGCCTAGAGCTTGCTAGATCGAAAGGAATTTGGTCATGCGCACCTGTGTTTTTTGCTGGCCGTTTGGTTTCAGTGGGAGCACGGTGAAGCTCTGCTACCTGTTGCCATCATGCGGCATGTCTTTGATGATACATATGGTGAAGTCAGATGCGGAGAATCTCATGAAGGCAGAGACATGTGGATGAGCTATGGTGGATTGGATCTTTATGACAGTGAGGATCTGGCTTGGATATCTGAGACTCGTAGTAACGTCTGTTAGAGGGTACGACATCACAGGAGGAGTTCATAGTTTTACCTTGCAGGGTGAAAACCTAAGGTCTGGCCTTCATTGGTTGTGCCTGACAATGGCCTTGCAGAAGGCATTGCTTTGCGAGCGAGGAATTTCTCCAGGATGAAAACTTAAGATCTTTGATTGGGCGATGACAGTGTTTGTGTACTGTTTCCTTCTTGGAGGCGTCGCTTTTGGAGGGGTTGGACTTCTGGTGTTGTTTTGGTGGTGGTAGTGCCGCTGCTGCTAAGGATCAGATTCCTGTAGCGAGACTTTTCTTTTTTTTAATTCTTTTTTTCTGGGCTGTGTGTATCCGTATTGGCATTAGGGTATGCGTTGTTACAGAGCTGGGTGTAATTGATATCCGTGTGATATTAATATATGCTCATTCGATGTATTCGCAAGTTTTGGATCGCAATTTGTATTGACTAAAAGAAATAGTTTTTTTGTAGAACTAAAAGAAATACTCCTAGTACAAATCTCAAAATAGCACATTTCTGGAGAGCTGTATATTCTTTTTGCTGATCAAGGCCGTATCATAATATCTGGCGATTTTGCCATATATTTAATCCCGTCCAGATATCTCTTCGCAAGGTGAATAATTTTCTCTTGAGTGCTCCTGTACTTTTCGTCTTCTTTTGGCACGCTTTCCAAAGCAGCCTGACGGCTGAGATTAAAGGTGCTAATCACACCTGGTTTGGGTTTGGATCACGCGGATCGAAATCTGACGTTAGTTTCCTTAATCTCAGCCGTTAGGCTGTTTTGAAAAACGTGCCAAAACAGACGAAAAGCACGTGATCACTCCACTTTTCTCTTGAAAGTTGCCGCATCCTTGAATGTCACGCGAGAAGATAGCCCAACTGCACCAAATCGAGCTTTCACGCATATTTTCTTCCTCTAATCCCGCGAAGGAAAGCGAAATGTGAAAAATCGCGGAACACACCCTCCTCCCGTCCTCCGCCAGTGGCAGCCAATTCGATCTCCTCTTCAGCTCTTCCCCATCTCGCTCCCCCAGTCCGCCTCCGGGCTCCGCGTGACGCGCACCGGCAGCCCACCCCGGCGCAGCAGTGGACGCCTCCGCCGGCTGGCCCCGCCTGGCTCCACCGAACAATCATTAGCAGACTAGCAAGGTGACCTCTGTTTTGGACACTCTCGACCACAATCAATCTGCTCTACTGCCTGCTGACTCCGTCCCAATTGCTAGGTTGGAGCATGTCGAGCGCGGTGGTGAACGGGCTGGCCGGAGCCGGCGGCGGTATCATCGCCCAGATCATAACCTACCCACTCCAGACCGTACGAACCTCTCCCCGTCTCGCTATAACCAATTCCACTCACTCCCTCCTAATCAGCTCCCCCCCTTCTCTGCCCGATGGCAGGTGAACACCCGGCAGCAGACTGAGAGGACAGCGAAGAAGAAGAAGGCCTCCGACGCTTCCACCCTCTTCCAGATGCTCCAGGTGATTCCTCGTAGGCTTCTGGTTTGTTCCTGGTTGTAGCTGCTAATCTAATGCACTAATGGTTAATTGCGGAATCAAGTAACTGCAGCTGGTCCAAACGGAAGGCTGGGGTGGGCTGTACAGCGGCCTCAAACCCTCACTTGTTGGCACCGCTGCCTCGCAGGTTAATTCCACTAGCTTCATTTTTGCTCTGTTTCTCTAACTGGGCGATATTATTCTCTAAGAATCATGGACCTATGATGTTGCTGTTTGTCACAGTACATTGGCACTTGGGAAATTCAATCTAGTACGATTTAATGTATCCCACTTTGTGTTTTTTGGGGTTGCAGGGAATCTATTACTACTTTTACCAGCTTCTCAAGAACAAGGTGGAAAATGTGGCAGCTGCTCGCGGAAAGAAAGGCCTAGGGGATGGCACTGTGGGGATGTTCTCTTGGCTTGTTATTGCAGCTATTGCTGGGTAAGTCATCTACTTGCACGGGAATTACCGAACATCAACATTTTGTCAACTGATCGAGCACTTTAGTTCATTGAAATGAGAAAGAACAGAAGTGCTGAATGGGCTGTCCAGTTATATATTGCTATTTGTCTAAGAGGGCATTCCAACAGCGTGGATACAATCCAACAAATACTAGCGCAGACAAGTTGTGCAGATTGGCTTGTGGAAGTTTTGAATTTGACTTGAACATGTAAATGTTGACGGACTGTTGAAAACTTGGAAATTGGAATCATTTGAAAAAGTGGATAAGAAATGATAATGATACTATTGATTATATAATGTAGGGCAGCTGTTACTGACGAATCAATGATTCAAATTGAGTTGTAAGCTTGTAGTCCTTCCAGCCAAGTTTTTTTTTTTGAGATGAGCCAAGTTGTTATGTTCTGATGGTTGTAGTTCACCATATCTCCAACTCAATCATCTTTGCACTTCTAACTCCTTCATAGTTGTTTGATGTATTGTATCACATCCACAATGACAGATGCAACTTCTCAATGAATTTTTTCTTCAGTGTGTCAGTCATTGGGGAAAATATTGGGGAAAGTTCTACCTAACAACGTAAATGTGTAGGCTACTAAATAATAGGAATAGTCCTTATGGATACCAGGTTCTGTTTCCTCTACTATTGCAGTCATCTAGTTCCATTACCAGCACAGCAGTCCTTTCATCGATGTCATATTTGTTTGGATTACCCCCAAAAAAAAGGACATACCCAGTGCTGAAAGCTCCCACACATTGTGGGGTCTGGGGAAGGGAATTTTTAGGCAGCCTTTAAATTAATCATGAATATTGGTGCATCGTGTTTCATTCTTGGCAGCTATCTTTAGTTTCATTGATCAAACTGTAGCATGGGATAATGATCTTCAGGCATGCTCATAGGAACCCTTCTTTGTTTCAGGTTGATCAATGTTCTTCTTACAATCCCAATATGGGTTCTTGTGACGCGTATGCAGGTATTATCTGTTAAATGATCTCCCTTCGATAGCTATCACAATTAAGAAACATCAGCATGATATCATCGTAATTTCATTGAAAAAAAGAGTTACGGAAAGACTACTAGCTTAGAAACAGGATTAATGAGACTTTATAGAGGAGTGCTAACATTAGTTCCCGTTACATCCTATTGAAGTCAAGTAGTGTTCTGGTTGTTTTCGCTCTCAGTATGTGTACAGCGTACTGCCTTTGTTTTTAAATGATCCCCCTTTGATAATTGTGCAAAGATTTCTCTAAAAAATAATGCTCATAGTATTTCCAATATGCTTATATGTTATTCCATATAAATTACTATTTTATATGTGATGAACTGACTGCAGAAAATCAGTAGATGACTTTATCCCTCTACTTTTCAGACACATACTCAGGCAGAAAGGAAGATGATAGAGTCCAAGAGGGAGGTTTTGCTGAAGGAAGTATCTAGGGCTAATTCAGTGGATGTTTCAATTCTAAAGGATAGGTTAGCTAAGCTTGATTCTGAAAAACCTCACCCATATGGCACACTTCAAGCGGTGAGCACTCCTTTCCTCTAGTTCTCAAATGCTCTTTCAACTTCCGATTCCTGTAAAATGCTGAACATAGATAATAAAAATGTCATTTATGAGTGGAACAGCTCACATACCTTTTATAAAGAAAACATTGATGATATTTTTGCTGGAGTTGTTGCCTTTAAACTCCAAGTCTCATACAATTTATCTACAGAGCCTAGAAGCACCAGATAGGTCGAGCATGCATCTTGATTCACTCCACCAAATATTAGGCTCGGATATATTCTTCTATCACTTTACATTTGCATGTTTAATTACTGACGTTATATTATAAGTATCATCTACGGAAACTTGCATGCATATGTTTGAACAGTAATAAATAATGATGACGGGCATCTGAAGACTGCAATTTCTGCTGTCCAGTATTGCTAATTAATTAGCTTTCTGCTTCTCAAATGAAGTTACCATACATGATCGTACTTACTACTATCAGTGCTAAGCAGGTTCGGGAGGTCTATCGTGAATCAGGCATAAGTGGATTCTGGAAAGGACTTGTTCCAACACTAATCATGGTTAGTTATCGGTTTCAAGACCACCAGAACTGCTAGTTAGTGCATTTATATGTAACTCCAGACGTTGAACCATGTAAACTGTCAGGTATGTAACCCGTCAATTCAGTTTATGATATTTGAAACGCTTTCAAAGCGTCTTCGATCAAAGCGGTCTGGAAACCAACTACCCAAGAAGAACATCACTGCTATGGAGGTAATGGATGTGTGTATATAGCTTTGCCAACAAACTATCTTCGTAGAAGCTTTGTTTTTGTGTTTTCAAAATTTGCATGTGTAAGTCTTCCTAGAAACTCTTTATACCCTGTATCCATACCAAGTACAGGTTTGTATTTCTCTTATCAATATTATAGAGCAGATGCTTCATGTAATAAACATTCTTCATTGGTTATTACTTGAATTACCTCCGGTCATGTATCTGCAATTCTAGCATATTCCATTACATGATTGTATTTCAACACACTTGCTGTGATTATTTGAGAAAGCAAGACCATTTAGTCACACAAAGGGCCAGGGCATTCTCGCTCAAGAAAACAAAGGGCCAGGACATGTTAGATACTCTTGTTAGTTTTACTGCATGTTGTAAAATGTAGCTTGTGCAGTGACTTCGGGGAGGGATGGTTCTTATTATTTTGTTGGTCTGCTTTGGGTACAGATGCATTTCTGTATCTTTTATTGCAGTTAGACAATTCATTGTTTCACTTAGTCTTGTACCATAGCCCTGATCTACATTTGTTTGTTTGTATTTTAGATCCAAAGTTGAATAATAGTATTGAATTACCTCCGGTCATGTATCTGCAGTTCTAGCATATTCCATTACATGATTGTATTTCAACACACTTGCTGTGATTATTTGAGAAACCAAGACCATTTAGTCACACAAAGGGCCAGGGCATTCCCGCTCAAGAAAACAAAGGGCCAGGACATGTTAGATACTCTTGTTAGTTTTACTGCATGTCGTAAAATGTAGCTTGTGGGGTGACTTCAGGGAGGAATGGTTCTTATTATTTGTTGGGTCTGTTTTGGGTACAGATGCATTTCTGTATCTTTTATTGCAGTTAGACAATTAATTATTTCACTTAGTCTTGTACCATAGCTCTGATCTACATTTGTTTGTTTGTATTTTAGATCCAAAGTTGAATAATAGTAAGATCTTAGAGTTTTCGAAATATATTTCTATATTCCATTCTCAGTATTTTCTCGTGAGCAGGTATTCTTATTAGGTGCAATGGCAAAACTGGGAGCTACTGTTGTGACATATCCATTGCTAGTGGTTAAGGTAAATTTAAATTTAGAGGCTACTTCTAAGTTTTATCACCTGCAAAGTTTTAGCACTATTGTGTGCCCTATACATACTCTACACATACTTATCTGAAACCCTTTTGAATAAAACAGAAATTGTGGTAGAAAGTCGTGTGTACTTTGAAAGTTTAGGAAAATTTGAAACATGTAGTATTTGCGAACTTATCCAGAAGAGACAACTGGATTATAGTTTGCTAAGTGACTTTGATGCAAGTCGTTCCTCTTCGACGTTTGTACTCTGTTTCACCCACTGATTTCATAAGATATACCTTCACCACCAAAGAAACTAGTACTTCATCTCCTGCAGCGCAGTGTTGCACAAATAGCCCCATCAGTAGGCTCACTATCTGGTTTCTTTCTGATGCATACTATCATCAATGTCTGTTTCTATCATCTATGTGAGCACACAACATCATCAAACTTCCACTCAAGAAGACTCGGATCTAGCAATGCTTCCTTAAAAGACAATCAGGCATGCGTGCGAATCTGGGTCGTGTGCAAAATGTGTTTACTTTAACATCAAATTTGTTCAATCTGTTTTGATCATGTATCTTATCCCTTGCAGTCTAGGTTGCAAGCAAAACAAGAAATAGGCAGGCATGCGACGTCAAGATACACAGGTATCTCTTACCTTTTTTTAACCAATACTAGCAAAACGTGTTCCATTTTGTAATGATTTTCTGAACAAGTCTGCTCTAATAGTGCATGATCAGCCGCCTCTTTGTTTCATGTCATATGCATCTAATCTGTCATTTTTTGTTGAAAATTAACGTGGCACTGACTATCTGTATTTAACAGGTACATTAGATGCGATAGTGAAGATGATTCGGTACGAGGGATTGCGTGGATTTTACAAGGGAATGGGTACAAAGATTGTACAGAGTGTTTTTGCTGCCTCGGTCCTTTTTATGGTGAAGGAGGAGCTGGTTAAGTTTGTAATTCTCTTAGTTGCCAGGAGTAGAACTTTGCTTCTTACTAGGTCTAAAAAAGTATAGGTCTTCTTCCGTGACACTATAAGAATTACTTATTGCCTGTACATGTAGTACCCTTTCTGAAATTGCTCTTTCAGTTCTTTATTAGACAGGAAATTGGGAAATGTCTCAAAATGTTACTCTTGGAAATTGGGCTAGACAGGAAACTGGGAAACGTCTCAAGGAAATTGTGTGTATTGATGTTCTTCTTGCTGATTCCCTTCTCTTCTACGGCTCCCAGAAATCCAAGAGTCCAAGACATTGATTTCTTTTCAATAATTTACTAAATCGGGCTTGAGTCCGTTTTAGCTTACCCGCTACCATCAGACATCCAGCCAGGGTGTGGTCGAAGTAGGTTGTCACCGTCCCCGCCGATTCAAAGGCATGCATCAAGAAGTGAATAACGCAGGTTCATTGAACCTAAACAGATTTAGGCACATTTTGTCTAAATCCGTGTCAGTTAATTTGGAATCGAGGGAGTCAGAGAATCGTCTCTGGCTGCCAAGTTACTGAAAATGATGAAACCTGCACTCATTTCATGTATTTCACGTGCCATCCAACAACCACCGTGGAGTATGTAACACTGCTCCCTATGGTCATCTAAAGCTGTCGATTTAGAAGATGAGACAGTCTCCAAAATTTAACTTTCGGCACTGCATTTACAAAACCCAAAATATTATACTATATCACAAAACGTATTTTTAAGACAAACTCATACAGGACTTTGAACAATCCATATTAGTAGTAAAATTTACAAATGCTGAAAACGTTGTACAAAATACTGACCTTTACCGACCAAACTACTGGAGTACTTCATAACAAAATTCTTTTCCCGGATACCCGAGAATATTGGAGCATAATTGCACCATCCTTCCGAAACGAATGAAAGTGAATATATAAGTTTTAAAGATCGAAGCTTTTTGAAGAAAAAAAACTAGTCATGTAAGTATATACTATGTTCTATTTTGTGACTCTATTAACGCTAGGTAGACAAGACAATCTTAAGAGTAGCCTGCACAATGCACCTGCCAAACATTGACAGTAACACCTCCCGAACAAAGAAAACTAGAAAAGGCAAGTAAAAGTGTAAAACCACACTCTCGTATATTTAGAGGTTATATAGTAGGTGCGATAACATTATAACCAACCATGACTCCTTTCATACGAGTTTGAGAGACATTATTAAACTGAACACCAAACGGAAATTCCCAACAAGTCCATCTTGCTCCTGAAAATCATAAAGGAGGAGAAGATGCATGACACCTAGCCATCACGGCTAGATTTTATTACTATCCGAGCTTCACCCTCTACTCTCTTAGAGCGAGGCACATAAATCAAAAGAATGGTGCTCGTGCCGTATTCAGCATCTTGCGTGGTAGCCTACGAAATGATCCCCAATTGTCGGCGACCTAGTGTTGATCCGCCACCGGAGCTAGAGGTGCCTCAGACTGTTGCGGCATGGGGGAGGGTCGTTTCTGCACATTGTAGCCATGCACAGCTTCAGGCACGTCAGTGTTGTGCTGATCTTCCATCGGTGATGCATATGGTCGCGGGGCGGGTAGAGCCAAGACCACAGACACTATTCTTTCAGGTGAAGGCTCCACGGTTGATTGCTACCGAGGTTTGCGATCAACTTCTGTCTCCGAGAAATCACCTGAAATGTCTGCATTCTCCTAAAAAAGAGAAAATCGGTATTATTTATTTAGTATCTACTGGAGTATGAAATATTGCGATAAGCATAGTTGAGTCGTTTTCTTTGTTAACTTATAAGACAGAGCACAACTGAGTTTCCATGAAATCCATATATTCCAGATTTGTATTTCACAGTTTGATAGACGTGCATATATCAGATATAGTCAAGAATAATCAAGAATGTATGTACAATATAAGAAATGCAATGTTATATTCAGTCTTGAGCATTTTGGTTGAATAAATACACATCCTCTGATCACTGATATAAAGCGTTTAGCAAACTAAACGGAGAGGGAATACAACTCTACAACAGTTGACGAGTTCTTTGGAGGTGAAAGATAATGCAACATGCATGAACAAGATGCTAGACATGCTGGCCAACTCAACTCACATCCCTAAAACACATGCAGAAGAAACAAAACCCTTTTGTTACAAAAAATATTTCTACACCTTGCACATTAGTTGAAGATAACTCAGATGATGAGAAATTACAGCCAAGAGAAAATTCTGGTCAAAGGAATACAATCTATAAGAATATGGCATCCAGACCATACATTCCATATGGTCAACTGAGTGAATCTACGCAATAAAATTTTCAAGAGAATCCTACCTTCCAAATAAGTCCTAATAATTTTTGTTTGTGAGGTTGGCTGGAAAGTGTTATAAATGTCCCACAGAAAAATACTGCTAGTAGTTTATTGGTGTTAAACACAATGATATCACTTTTGCGCAGGGTTGTCTCTTCAAATATGGTAGCAAACCCACCGTCAATTCATTTCACGCAGAACTAATCTCATTTGACACATTTTATACTTCGTAGAAATATGCCATGGAAGACATGTCATCTGAAACTTCTTTGAAATGCAAATCCAATGCTATATAAGTCACATTTTATTAATCAAATTTATGATCAAAGTTAGTCTCAAATGTCTAGAAGCCTTGTGTATTTGGAAGGAGAGAGTAACAATTAACATAGCTTGTCAGAGATGCTTAACATTTTTTTGATTTTTTCTCTGAAAAAGATAGAGAAAAATCTGGGGATTTATCAAGCACATTTAAAAGCTAGTCACCCATTTCAGCTAAACATACTACTCACTCCATTCCATATTAACTATCGCAGGGATATACATGTATCTAGACGCGTTTTAGCATATAGATATATGCGAACATAAACAAATCTATGATAGTTAATAAAGAGCAGAGGTAGTCTAAGGTAGTGCTTTGGGTATCAACGTTCAAAATGCATGTAACATTAACATGTTACCTAATAAGTTTTTTTTAAAGTATGGCCATACCTGGATATTAGATATGTCAATGTCGAGGTCGAGGTCATGAATGTCCTTAACGAGGATGATGGATCGGTAGGCATAGCGGTGGACCTTGAGGAGGTGGTGGCATGGATTGGCGTGCATGTAGTGAGGGCATACCACCTCGTAGCAGTAGAGGCATAACATTCTCATCTCCCCGCGGTGTTCCTCCCGGTGATCCTTGCACGACCACCAAAACTTGGTCTATAGCAGTAGACATAACCATTTTGTGGTATCCTCCTCCTCTTTGCTTCTCACATAGACCACGTCACCAACCACGACCTCCTTCCCCTTCAAGTAGGAAATAAAGATGATCAAACAATTTCTAGATTACCTTTCAATCTAGATGATTTTTTAAAAAAAATATTTAATTTTTTTTTGGTTTCAGATGGAGTAATTAAAATGATCGAATGTATTGTACTAGGATCAACAATCCGCATGTAGACGTCTTTTCTTCATATATTTGGTCAAGCTTTCACTAAAATGAGAGCACATAATAAATAAGATACATACAGCTGCATATCATTGTGGAACGTCTAGGCCCAAGGCTTTCGGGGTTTCAAGCCATGGGCCTAGGCCCAAAGCCTTAAACCCCCATAAACAAGAAGTATACTCCTTGTTCCTAAATTCGATGTCAATATTTCCAAAGGACTTGCTTATGCATACCAATATGTCCAAATCATAGATAACCCCCTCTCTCTCAAGTAAGACATACTACTATGAACTAGAAGATTTCTTTGCATATTTCAACAATCATGTCCTGAGCATGTTCACATGATATTAGACTACAATACCAAACAAAAACCCTTCAAATTGATGCCAAACGCTTTAAAAGAACTTGTCATGCAAACTGGAAAATATGCTCAAATACCGCTCTCCTCGTTAAAATGTTTTTGAAATTCTATCAAATTTATGTTAATCCAATTAAGTTGGTCCTCTCTGTTCATCCCTCTCTCCTCCCAATCCCCTACCCTTTCTCTCTCTCTCCCTATTATACAAGAGTTTGGAGCTGACGAGGTTTAATCTCGTCAATGCCCATTGTTATGGACTTGGGTTTTGGAGAAGATGGGGATGCTGGAGATCGTGGCACGGTTAACAGACAAGCAACCAGGGGACACGAGATTTACCCAGGTTCAGGCCCCCGGAGGGAAAACCCTACTCCTGCTTGTCTGCTCTTTGATTACGGCGGAACCGAAGGTTACAGAGGTGCGCAGATTCGATCTGGCGTGGAGGTGTGTATGTCATAATCTAGTAGTTGTCTTCCTCGTTGGACCCTCCTAGCCTTTATATATGGGGAGGCTAGGTCTCGGGTACCGATACGAGTAGGTTACAAGTTGTATTCAAACTCTAGTCTTGTTCTCCAAGGATCCGAAGGCGTCATGGGCCTGGACCACCCGAAAATCTTCATGGGCCGGTGTATATTTGCCGTGGGCCTTCCTTGGGCTGGACTAGGTATGCTAGAGTTACGTACCCGTAGGGTATAACCATGTCAGTAGCCCCCGAGTGTTCAGTCGAATCGTAGATTCGGCTGAGGACTCTTTAATCCCTCAGGTGCAACTCTGTCTTTCAAGAGAATGTGTAGGGATTGTTGATGCGTGTGCCTGACTCACCCGACGGATCAGGATCAGTTAATCGTCTTAGGACAAAACAACACGATCTTCTTCAGGTGCGAGTCCCTCAACTCGAATCCGGAATATATGCTGGCGTAATTCGACTCAGGCCGCGGAGGACTTACAGGAGTGGAATTCCAGTGATTTTAAATGATGTACCCAACGCGTCCGTCGGGATTTTTCATCACGCCTGTTGGCATGGATTTATACTAGCAGAGCGCAGTTAGGTGCGTTGCCAGGCCATCAGATGATATCTGTAGGTCTTATCTTTGTGTCGCAGACACAACATCCGAATGTTTGTCACCGCGGAGGTGCTTCGGGTGGCCAAGGAGATTTGTTGCTCACTTAGCATTTTTGTTTGGGCAGAGTTGCCAAAAAGTTTTTGCGTGCTGATCCGGAAGATTGCAGTTGAAGATTTCATAGGGTGCACGACCAGCGCTCCCTATGGGAGTAGCCCCCAAGTGTCTGTTCGAGTCGCAGACTCAAACGGAGACTTTTAGTTCAGGCATTGTTTCAATCATTAAGTCCACAGGACTCAAAAAATTTCGGATGCTTGAATCCATCCTCCCTATGGGAGTAGCCCCCAAGTCCGTAGTGGAGTCGTAGACTCGACATAGGACTCGAAGATCTTTGTGTGTGAACGGCCATTGCTCCAGTTTGGAGTAGCCCCCGAGTGTCTGGCGGAGTCGTAGACTCGGGCAGAGACTCGAGTCTTGTATCATGCAACTGTAATAGTAAAATCTCGTGGGCGTACCGCTGACCCGGAAGTACATCGGGTGCGCGACCAGCGCTCCTGATAGGAGTAGCCCCCAAGTATTTAGTCGAATCGTAGATTCGAGTGAGTACTTTTAGCTGTAGAGCCGAAATTGGTGCTAGTATAGCTTTTGATGACGTCAATGCTAACGATCGATGACCTCCAGCGTCTGCTATGCCAGAGATGACTTGACTGGATGAAGCGTGGGTCCCACTTGCTGACTTTGAATTGACCGGTCACGCGCGGCGTGGAGATGATTACGGCGTCTCCTCGATTTCCGTGCGTAGTGGACGGCGTGGTAACGATGGTTCGTTTTGGTGCTGACACGTGTACGGCCAGATCTACCATTGTCGTTAGGTCTTCTCGATGGACGGACAGCGTGCGTCGTCTTCGCTGTTATAATCTGTGGTGAAATCGTGGTTTATTTTCACCGCACCAGTTCTTGTGTTTTACTGCTCCCTCGTTCTTGAGCTGTTCTTGCTACGCCAGAGAGTTTTCTTCACATTGCCCTTGTCTTTCTTCGTTGGCAACGCCGGCGCCACCGTAGCGTGATGGGGAAACCAGAGAAGTCTTCATCTGCGGTTGGGACCAGCGCCGCCGGAGGCAAGAAGGGCGCCGCTGCTGCTCGTGTCACCGATGGTGGCTGGCGGCGATCAGAGACGCGGGAGAGCGATCTCCGCAAGCTGCGCGAGCGGAGCCTGATCCCGCAAGACACGATGGCCGTGATACTCCCCGGCAATGAGGTAATCCCCCGTCCCCCATCTGGGTTCCGGGTTATGTTTGTTGCCTTCGTGATTCGCGGGTTTTCTTTTCCTGTCCATGACTTCCTTCGTGGACTTCTCTTTTTCTATGGGGTTCAACTCCATCATCTTTCTCCTAACTCCCTTCTCCACATTGCGTGTTTTATCACGCTTTGCGAGTGTTGGCTTGGCATTGAGCCGCACTTTGGCCTCTTCCGGAAGCTTTATTCCGTGAAGAGGCAGTCTGGTTCGGATGGTGTGTATCCCACTGGGGGTTTCATCATCTCCCTCAGTCCCAATGTGCAATTCTTTTCCTTCTCCATGTCCGAATCTGTCCAGTACTGGCGGAGGAAATGGTTTTACATCCATGACTCCGTGCTGCCTGGACAAGATTTTGGTCTCGTTCCTTTTGACCCCTCCCAGTTGATTGTGAAGAAAAGATCCTGGAAAAACCAAATCTTGGATGGTGAGGTGGCAGAGATAGAGGCCCTGTACCGTCGGGTGGAGGAGATCCAATTGATTCCTGAGAAGGAGGTGAACGGTGTCGACATTATCCGGACGTTTCTTGAGCGTCGGGTGCAGCCTCTTCAGGCGAGGGCGCACCCGATGTTCCTTTACTCTGGGCGCCGTGATCCGACGAGGGTTTCGAGTGAGAAGATCTCCGAGGTGGATCTTGACAAGGATCTTCGCGTGCTATTGAAGTTCAAGGCCGATGAAAAAATCTCGGGGAAGTCGCTAACTCCTCCCTTTTCTTCGACGTTGGTCGTGCCGAAGGTGTAGATTTGCGCACGTAGTGCTTCCCTTTTGTTTTTGTCAGCTGTGTACTTTTTTCCTTTGTTTGCTAACAAAGTTTCTTCTCATTTTGTAGAGTTTCAAAGTGCCAGGCATGGCACCACCATTACCCGAAAGGTATCCGAATGCCCCGGATAATGAAGTGGTGGATTCCGTGTCCGAGCTTCCTTCGGCGCGATCTCCGGCGGAGGATGCCGACGAGTCGGGCGAGGATCATTCGCTCGAACGATCACGGAGCTCGAGCGAGTCTTCGGATGCTTCGACTCCTCCGACTCCCAGAAATCCTCTGGGCCTTGAGCGTCATGATGATGTTCCTGGGGGTTCTTCCTCTCCCCTTCCTGCCATTCCTGTGCGAGCTGTTGCCCCGCACCCGCCAGCAAAGCGGAAGAAGGAAGAGAAGAAGGAGGAGAAAAAGGAGGAGAAGAGGGCCCGAAGGGCTTCTCCTATCTTCGACCTGAGCGCACTGGGCTCGTAAGTTGTTCTTGTTGTACTGTTGTTCGTCTGTTCTTATGACCTGTGCTGATTGGTTTCGTATGCAGGCAATCCTCTGACGGCTCCACTGATGGTGTGGGGGAGATGATGGGGGAGTCGAACATTGCGTCGCCTCCTCCTCAGACGGTTGTTACTTCGGGTGGCGCTGCTCCAGATCCTCCTGTGCAGGAGAGGCTGGTGGTTGCGCCTCAGAATTTTGCAGGCGGGCCTGCGGGTTCGCCTTCGGAGCACGTAAGTTTTTCTGCTTGATGGGGGCAGCCCCCGAGTGTCTTCGTATGCTGATGTTGTTTATGCTTCTTTGTGTTGGGCGTAGCCCCCAAGTTCTGCTCTTACGATTATTGCCTGTTGCTGCAGCCTTTTGTCCAAGAGGCCAAGCGGCTGGTGGAGGAACGCCTGACGCTGGAGGCGAAACTGCGGCAGCTTCAAGGTATTCGTCTGCCTTGTAGTACTTGGCTTATTTATCCTGGTCTTGTTCTTTGACACTTGCTTGTTGTAAATGTAGAGGAGCATAACGACTCTCTCCGTGAGGTTGATGCTCTGAAGAAGAGCCTTGGCCAATCGGGGCAGAAGGCCGAAGCTGTCGTTGAGGCGAAAAAGCGCCTTGAGCTGGAGCTGACGAAGGCAGCCGAAGCGAAAGAGCGTCTTCAGCAGGAAGCCACAGGTCGTGAGGAGCAGCTGGCCACCGTTGCGGAGAAGCTCATGGCTGCTGCCAAGGCTATTTCGGGTGAGTGCTAGCTTTTGTACTTGCTTCTTTTTCTTCGGGTCTTCTTCTACGTTGCCTTTCTTCATGTTTTCTTCTGTTTTGTCTCAGATGCCGCAGGCATCGAGTTTGACCGCGGTGCTTTGGAGCACGGGAGTGCTCTGGATGATGCCACTGTAGCGGTCGAAGACCGCTGCAGCACCGTCGTCAACTCCCTTGTCAAGGCGAAAGAGGTCCTTGGTCGCTTTTACCAGGAGCTCTTCCCGAAGGGCGCATCCCTTGAAGACGTGGGTGCCCTGGCAGAGGCTCTGTCAGCCGAAGCGCCTGCAGCGTACAAGCGCAAACAGAAGGGCATCGGCGCGTCCGTCGGGCTGGCGATGGCCATGGCGGCTGGGGCGGAGCTGGACTTGCCCCAGATCACTTCTCGGATGCCGACGGCTGCGGATGGATCAGAGGTAGCCTTCGCTGCCTACTCCGCTCGCTGCAGACGATATGGGCCCAAGCTCATTGACTTGCTGTCTGAGTACGCACTGCGGCAGCAGGGCGAGGCCAAAGCTAGGCAGTCTGGCTCTGAGGCGACTCGGTGTCCTACGCCTTAGGCATAGGAGATGTAGGGTAGTATGTAGTTTACTTTTGCTGTAAATATCTTTTGTAGCACCATCCTTGTGCCACGTAGTGGCCTTATTTTAATGAATTCTTCCTAGTTGAGTTTTTCCCTTGGCTGAATGTCTGTGTGCTTTCTTTTTTCTGCTGCTATAGGTTCCTTCGGGTGCTGACCCGGTTGACACGTCATCCGAAAGGCCCTTGCGAGCATCATTGGATGATTCCTCGCAGCTTGCGTTTCTTCGAGATCGCGTGCGCAGCTTGGAGAGAGATTTGCTTGGGTTGCGCGGTCGCGCTGATGTTTGGAAGTCCAAAGCAGATCGTAGTGCAGCCAGAGAGGAGTACTTGATGGCGGAGCTGGGTCGGCTGTCCGAGCAGCTGCAATGTAAGTTGATCCTTTTTCGGGCTGTAGCTCAGTCCTTCGGGTGAGCCTGCTGGCCTTACTCTTGTTCTGTGCTGTTGTCGCAGGTGCGAATCTTGCTCTGAGGGAAGAAAAGGAGCGCATTGCTGTTCGAGTCAATTGCTTGACTCAATAAGACATGGAAGCCGGCGGCTTCTTCTGGATGGATCGCGATCGCGCCATAGTTCTGGCGACGGTGCAGGATCGTGTCTACCAGGTTTCGCGGGTGCTCCGCCAGGTACAGACATCGCTGTCCTCGGTGCTGCACGTCATGTTTCTGTTGGATGGCATGCCGACGACCCTTGCAGGTCTTCTGGCGAAGTTTCGGAGTGCCAGCAATGTCAAGGAGCTGGTGCGGCAGCAGCTCGTCGCAGGGGTGAAGGCTGCCTTGTCTCTTGTGAGGGTGCATCGCCCTGATGTAGATTTGGCTGTTGTGGCGACTGGGCCACCTCCTCGACCAGATGGTGGCGAGTGGAATATGCGTCCGCATTACGCGGCTGTAAGGCAGTATGCCGAACAGATTGTAGATTTGTTTGAGCAGCGTGCTCAGGTTATTCTTCAGAATAGGTAGTACCTGAAAATAAACAGATAGATGTAAAATTTGTATATTGCGGCTGGGCGTGTATGTGCCCTTTGTTGTAAAGGTTCGCTTGTTAGCGAGCACACAGTGCTTTGATTTAGTACGTGCCCTTTTCGTTAGCCTGACGTGGTCAGCTACTCAGGTGTACATGTGTTGTCCTCAGTCGATGAAATCGTGAGGTGGGGGGAGCCCCCGAGTGCTTTGATGTAGTACGTGTCCTTTTCGTTTGCCTGACGTGGTCAGCTACTCAGGTGTACACGTGTTGTCCTCAGTCGATGAAATCGTGAGGTGGGGGAAGCCCCCGAGTGCGTATGTAGCATGTAATAAGATTGCAGAGAAATAGTCAACCGAAGGTTGGGGGCGAGACACTTAGCTTTGTTTGCAGCGTAATGGAGGAGGTACATGGTTCGGCTGAGTAGCGTTGGCTGTAAGCCTTATTGAGAGTAAAAAAAGGAGTACATTGCTATGGGTAGAATCGTCGCAGGTGCGAGATGTTCCATGGGTTGGAGTATGCGACTCCAGACTCCACATGCTTGAGGTGATAAGCACCACCTGGGATGACCTCGGTGATGGCATAGGGTCCTTCCCATGGCGACTCGAGTTTATTCGGTCGCTTGTGCTTAAGTCGCAAGACGAGGTCTCCTTCGACGAAGGACCTTGGGCGCAGCCGGCGGCTGTGGTAGTTGCGGAGGCTTTGCTGATACACCGCTGATCTAGCTGCTGCTATATCTCGTGCTTCGTCGAGTGTGTCGATGGCATCTTCGAGTGTAGCCGTGGATTCGGCTTCGCTGTAAGCGACGACTCGTGGAGCCTGGTGGCGTACTTCGGCTGGTAGCACGGCCTCAGCTCCGTGCACCATGAAGAACGGTGTGTAACCGGTGGAGCTGTTTGGCATAGTCCGTAAGCTCCACAGGACAGACGGTAGCTCTTTCGTCCAGTTGCGAGCTTTGTGCTCGAGTGAGCTCATGAGGCGTTTCTTGATGCCAGCGCTGATTAGGCCGTTGGCCTTTTCCACTTGCCCGTTTGTTTGCGGGTGCGCCACTGAGGCATACGTGATATTGATCCCGAGGCCTTCGCAGAAGTCCTGGAATTCTTCTGAGATGAAGTTCGATCCGTTGTCGGTGATGATGCTGTGTGGTACGCCAAATCTGTAGACAATGGATTCGAAGAATTTGATGGCGGTTTTGCCCTTCTGGTTGGTGACTGGCATGGCTTCGATCCATTTGGTGAATTTGTCGACCGCGACTAGGAGGAAGACGTGTCCTCCCTTCGAGGATTTTGGCAGTTTGCGGATCATGTCGAGGCCCCATTGGGCAAAAGGCCAGGCTATGGGTATGGGTCGAAGTTCGGACCCAGGTGCGTGCGGTTTGTCGGCGAACCGTTGGCACCCGTTGCATCTTCGGACGATGTCCTTCGCGTCGCTCATGGCCGTTGGCCAGTAGAATCCTGCTCGCAGAGCTTTGGCGACGAGGGAGCGACTGCCTGCGTGGTGGCCGCAAATGCCCTCGTGGATATCTTGGAGTATGGCCTTGCCGTCATGGATGGTGACGCATCGTTGTAGTACGCCCGTAATGCTGCGTTTGTACAGCTCGCCGTTGATGATGGTGAAGGCTTTCGACCGACGGGATACGCGTCGGGCATCTGTCGGGCTGTCTGGCAATTCTCCGTTTATCAGGAACTGGACGTATGGACGTGTCCAGGTTTCTTCGACTGCCATGACCTGCATCAGGTTGACCATGGCAACTTCGGTGTCCAACTTTTCGGGTCCTTCGTGACCTTCGGGTAGCGTAGCTCCCGAGTGTTCTGCTTCTTCGGGTGATTCCTTGGGGAATTTCCGCTTGATGGATAGCACGCAGATCTGTTCGAGGAACACACCTGGTGGTACCTTTGCACAAGTGGAGCCGATGTTGGCGAGTCTATCGGCCTCCTCGTTGTTCTCTCTTCCAACGTGCCGAAGTTCGCAGCCGTCGAATTCTCCTTCGAGTGTGTTGTATAGCGCGCGGTACGCGATCATGTTTTCGGCGTGTGCGTCGCACTCATTCATCGCCTGCTGTACGACAATGTTGGAGTCACCGTAGATGACCAGGCGCGTTGTGCCGCATATTTTTGCCATCTTCATGCCATGGATGAGGGCTTCGTATTCGGCCTCGTTGTTGGAGGCTCTGAATTTCATCCGAAGGACGTACTTCATCTTGTCACCTTGCGGGGAGGTCAGTATGACTCCTGCCCCTGCTCCGGCTTCGCGTTTGGAGCCGTAAAAATGCATTGTCCAGGACTGCGACATGTCTGGGGTGTCAGGCAGCTGCAGCTCCATCCAGTGCACCAGAAAGTCTGGAAGAACTTGAGATTTGATTGCGTGTCGCTTCTCGTAGATGATGTCCAAGGGTGATAGTTCAATGCCCCACAGGGCCACGCGTCCTGTGGCCTCTGGGTTATTTAGGATGCTGTTTAGGGGTGCCTCATTGACGACCATCACCTGATGCTCCTGGAAGTAGTGGCTTAGTCGTCGAGCCGTCATGAACACGCCGTAGGCCAGCTTCTGGTAGTGCGGGTACCGCTGTTTTGTTGGAGTGAGAACCTCGCTGAGGTAGTAGATTGGGCGTTGTACCCCGTGGGTCTTGCCTTCTTCGGGTCGTTCGACCACGAGTACTGTGCTGACCACCTGGTGTGTGGCTGCTATGTACAGCAACAGCGGCTCGTGCTCTTTTGGCGTGACCAAAACTGGCGAGGTGGAGAGGAGCCGCTTGAGGTTTTCGAATGCGTCGTTGGCTTCTGGTGTCCACTCGAACTTGTCTGCTTTGCGCAGCAGCTGGTAAAATGGTAGGGCCTTTTCGCCCATGCGGCTGATGAACCTGCTTAGTGCCGCTACTCGCCCTGCGAGCTGCTGAACGCCCTTGAGGTTTTTCGGCTTCTCCATTGTCATGATAGCTTTGATTTTCTTCGGGTTTGCTTCTATCCCTCGTTGAGAGATGAAGTATCCGAGCAGCTCACCCGAGGGGACGCCGAAGGCGCATTTTTCTGGATTGAGCTTGATCCTGTAGCGATCAAGGTTGTCGAACGTCTCGTGGAGATCGTCGATAAGTGTTCTTGCCTCCTTGGTTTTGATGACTATGTCGTCGACATAGACTTGGACGTTGCGACCGATCTGGTCCTTGAGGTAGGCCTGCATGCATCGCTGGTACGTGGCACCCGCGTTCTTTAGCCCGAAGGGCATTGTGTTGTAGCAGTATACTCCGAACGGTGTGATGAACGCCGTTTTCTCTTGATCTTCGACCTTGAGTCGAATCTGGTTATAGCCTGAGTAGGCGTCGAGGAAGGAGAGTTTCTCACAACCTGCAGTCGAATCGATGATCTGGTCGATCCGAGGATGAGGGAAGTGGTCTTTAGGGCAGTGTTTATTTAGTGACGTGAAGTCTACGCACATCCGCAGGATGTCCGTGTCCTTTTTCGGGACCATCACCGTATTTGCCAGCCACTCGCTTTCCTTGATTTCCTGGATGAAGTCTGCTGCGAGTAATCTGTTGATCTCCTTGCCGATAGCTTCGGCTCGTGGCTCTGACAGTCTTCCGATGGACTGCTTGACTGGCTTGGTGTCTGGGAAGACATTGAGTGCGTGCTCGGCGAATTCCCTGGGAACTCCTGGCATGTCCGCAGGACACCAGGCGAAGATTTCCCAGTGCTCACGGAGGAATTCGACGAGCGCGCTTTCCTATGCGGTGCTGAGGTCGTTGGCGATCAGCGCCGTCTTGGAGGCATCCGTTGGATGGACCTGCACCTTTTTGGTGTTGATGGTGGAGTCGAAAGATATGTCAGGTGCATTCTGCTTGGTGACTGGGGGTAGCCCATTGTCTGTCACTTCGTGGAGCTTTACAAGCTCGTCTTGCATGCCGAAAGACTGGGAGATTTTGTTGAAATCTCTGTCGCATTGGTCCGATCGGGTGAAGCTCCCGTGGACTGTGATGACGCCCCTTGGTCCTGGCATCTTGAGTAGTAGGTATGCGTAGTGTGGGACGGCCAGGAACCTTGCGAATGCTATGCGTCCCAGGATGGCGTGGTATTGCGACGGCCAGTCCACCACTTCGAATTCTAGGCGCTCCTGCCGAAAGTTGTCCGGCTTCCCGAAGATGACGTCGAGCCCTATTTTGCCCAGGGGAAGATGCCCTTCCCTGGGACAATGCCATGGAACGTTGTGTCTGATTGTTCCAGGCTGCATTGCGGGATCCGCATAGCTGCTAGAGTGCTTGCGAACATTAGGTTGATGCTGCTGCCACCGTCCATGAAGACGCGACTCATCTCGAAGCCTCCAATCTGCGCCTCCAGCACCAGGGCAGCATGACCTGGGCGAGGGATCTGGCAAGGGTGATCCGCGCGAGTGAATGTGATGCAGGACTCCGATCCGCTGAGGTACTCAGGGATTGCAGGCAGAGTTGCCACGGCCATATTGATTTGTCGGGTGATTTTCTTCTGCACCCTGTTGGTTGGGCGTCCCTTCTGTATCATATTTAGTGCTCCCTTTGGTGGGGGGTATGCGGCCCCGGCGTTGTTTTGCGCTGGTGCGACTGGTTGATGTGGGCCTCCAATAGGCGGTGGTGGAGGAGCTCCGTGTGCTATTTCACCTGGCGCAGGTGTGTTTCCGAACGCAGGAATTGGAGCTTGTTGCCTCATCTGCATCATGCCTTCGCTGAGTTTCTGGAACTCGCGGTAGTCCTTGAGCATGTGGCTAGCTTTCTTTTTGCCATCTTGTTTGTCGATGTAGAAGTGGATGGTGCATGGACCCGAAAGTTTATCGAATGCTGAGGGTCCGTTATCGCGGTCGCGGCGTTGCCACGACTGCGTTGGTCGTCCGTTGTCGCGGAAGTTTCCGCTGCGGTATCCTCCACTATTGCGGCTGTTGTCGTTACGGCGGTCGGCGTAGCCGGCTGCGACCATGTCGGGTCCGTCGCGGTCTTCGTAGACGCGCGATCTCCTCTTGCTACGGTGTTCGCGTCTTCGGCCGTAGTCGTCCTCTTCATCTGATTGTGCTCGCTAGATGCAATCTTCGCCGTCTGCCCAACTGTTGGCGATTTCCATGAGCTGGTCGAGTGTCTTGGGTTTTACACGTCCAAGTTTTTCCTTGAAGTCTGGGCGTTTGACGCCGTCCCTGAAGGCGTCGATGGCCCGCTCTTCGGAGATGTGTGCTGCGGAGTTCTTGGTTGTAGACCAGCGTAGTATGTACGAGCGAATAGATTCACCCGTTCTCTGAGTGCAGGCTCGCAACTCTTCGATTGAGGCGGGCCTCTTGCTGGTGCCTTTGAAGTTTCGGATGAAGCTATAAGCGAGCTCCTCCCAGCTTCGGATGGATCCTGATGATAGGCTGCTAAGCCAGACCCGTGCCACGCCAGTCAGCTGCAGCTGAAGGCATTGCATGGCGGTTTCTTTGTTGCCTCCGTGAAGCTTAACAGATGACAGATGGTCACTGAGCCAGGACTTTGGATCTTGCGTGTCGTTGAATTTCGGAGTATCCGAAGGAAGCTTGAAGTTGCGTGGCATCTGTGTTCGCCGGACGGATCTGCTGAAGCATCGAGCCCCGCAGAGTTCTCCTTCGTCTTCATCCATCTCAGATTCAGACGAGCATGCGCGTTTGGCGCGTGCTTTGTCGATCTTGCGCTGTGTAAGCTTGTCTCTGGCGTCGTAGTCGTGTTTATGGCGGTGCGAGCTCTTCTTCCTTCAAGGAAGGTCGTGTTCTTCTTCATCTTCGGATGAGGGAGTGGGGCTCCGGTCGCGCCTGGCCGGAGCTTTCTTCTTCGGCTCCGTAGGAGCGTCTTCGTGGAGCGCAGCTCCGATTAGTCCTAGTCCGGTGAGTGCGGACCTATGCATGCCCCTTTTCGGGTCACCCTCCAGAGGTGGGTGAGCCGCGAGATACGCAGTGGCTGCCATGATCGCAGCTTGTGGCGTCTTCGGAGTGATGTTGTCGTCGGCGTCCATATCCATGAACGATGTGTGGAGGGTTCGGGTCATGTCACGCCGCTTCTTCGGGTCCATGTTTTCCACCCGAGAGTGGTGCTTGTTTCCCTGGATTCCGTTCGTGCTAGAGCCGGGTCCCATGGCGGAGAGCGCAGCTCGTCGCGCACTGGACTCAGAGGCTGCTTTCTTGCGTTTGTCGAGCGTCTCCTGCATCTTGACTTGCTTCTTGTGCTCTTCGATGAGGAGGTAGTGGTATGCCATCAGCAGATCACGTGGGGAGTCCAGAGGTAGGACTATTTCGCCTGCGACGGCACGGCGTGCTTCGGCCCATCCTTCTTTGCTGAGTTGGATGAGGTGGCCCCTGTTATCCCCGTTTTCGCCGTTTGTGTCCTGCGGGTTGGGGTTGGGCGGCGGGTTAGGCGTTTCTTCGTCGGTTTGGATGATTGCGGCGCATAGATAGCGTCTGCGGATTGGTTGGCTGCTGCCACAGCTTTCGGATCCGGAACCGTGGGTCCCTTCATCCGAAAGTGGATCGCACAGATCGGAGTTGCAGCAGCTGCTGCTGTAGAACTCATCTACTGATGATGACGTGCGTAGCACGGGGTGTGGAGCCCACGAAGCGGGCCTGATTGGTGGCACGGGCATCCGCTCAGGGAGGCGGAGAGTGCCAGTTTGTCCCACCTGGAAGCAGAAGCTCCCGAACAGAATTTCGAGTCCGTCGCCTACGGGCTCGAAATCCTTCATGGTATCCGGCGAGTGGGCGGTGAAGTCGAAAGCGCCGAAGAGGAGGTGATTCTCCGTCGCCGCGGAGTTGTAGATCGATCGGGTCGGAACCGTCACGACCGCACAATCAGCAGCCCCGATTCCCACAGACGACGCCAATTGACGAGGTTTAATCTCGTCAATGCCCATTGTTATGGACTTGGGTTTTGGAGAAGATGGGGATGCTGGAGATCGTGGCACGGTTAATAGACAAGCAACCAGGGGACACGGGATTTACCCAGGTTCAGGCCCCCGGAGGGAAAACCCTACTCCTGCTTGTCTGCTCTTTGATTACGGCGGAACCGAAGGTTACAGAGGTGCGTAAATTCGATCTGGCGTGGAGGTGTGTATGTCGTAATCTAGTAGTTGTCTTCCTCGTTGGACCCTCCTAGCCTTTATATATGGGGAGGCTAGGTCTCGGGTACCGATACGAGTAGGTTACAAGTTGTATTCAAACTCTAGTCTTGTTCTCCAAGGATCCGAAGGCGTCATGGGCCTGGACCACCCGAAAATCTTCATGGGCCGGTGTATATTTGCCGTGGGCCTTCCTTGGGCTGGACTAGGTATGCTGGAGTTACGTACCCGTAGGGTATAACCATGTCAGGAGCCTTTAGAGGACACAATATCGGGATCATGTGAGAGCAAATACCACAACTTGGGTTCAACCTCCATACAAGAGCCATGGAATTGTGTATTCCAAAATATTGCTAGGAGAATCACGTATAAAATCAAAAGCACATGACAAACAATATAAACAATTCATACCATAGGAATACAACATTGATAATCATGGTTGGAAACTACTACAAGATAACGATGAACTCAAAAAGATTCTAGCACTCTTTGCACCTTGTTAGTAGGGAACGAGGAGGAGCCGGTCGTAACCATGGTGATGGAGAGCTATGTGATTAACCTCAACACTTTTGATAGATTTGTGAGAATAACATACGAAGATGCCAACGGATTATAAAGAGGAGATATGACCAAATTAATATGTAAATGCAACAAGATATGCTTCTTTAATTGTAATAATGCTATTTTGCCCTTATATGTTTATTTATGGTATACAGCTGGATTCCACCAAACCTTGCATGTAAAATAAGTCAACTTTGCAACTAATAAAAGACTTTCCACATGTAGGCCAACAATTTTTGGAAAGTATCACAAACTACGTGTCATTTCATAATCGTTCAAAAAGGTGTCATTTCATATAGTAACACAATGTTTACTAGTAGATTAGATTTAACCTTCCAATAAGATCTGACGACTAGGTGGCACATTCATCACCCTAAATGCCGCATCAATCATAATCCAATGACCATGAATGTTGATGAACAAAATTTTGAAAACCATGTGAGGTATTATGCATGAATGTTCCTGAGGTGGCGGTATTGTGCTTGATCCTTTTTATGTAATACCCGGTTACAATAAATATTGTAAACGCAAGGCTTCTGCTAGAGGGATGTACTGCGACTAAGAGGTTATCAACTTTTATTTCAGAAAAAATCGTAACTTACCAATATGTTGAAAACATATACTCCCTACATCCCAAAATAAGTGACATGGATTTATCTAGATTCACATTTATCTAGATACATCTAAATATAGAGAAATCCAAGTCGCTAATTTCCAAAAGGAAGGAGTATATATCACTACAAGAAATGTTAGCATCCGATCCATGTAAAATGCATACATGAACTTTGTAGTTTGTTGACATGTTTACCCACATATTTGCATCATATATACTGTTATATTCATGTTTTACATTGATTTTTAGGGATTTACCAATGATCCCCTTTATTTTGGTTATAACCCTGCAGGGCAGAAACCCTGTTTTCTATGTTTTTGATGTTTTAGGACCTATACGGAGTCAAATGGACCTGAGATTTTGGGTAAGTCAATATTGTACCATGAGAAGCATCTAGAGCACACGAACCTCGGGAGAAGGGCCAGTATTCCCAAAAGAGCCTAGAGTGCGCGCCTAGCCCAAGTGGGCGTGCCTTGCCTCTGTTTCCTCCTCAGCTGTCCGATCGCCTTGATTCTTTCGCCCATGAAGTTCTCTTGACCTAAAAACCCTATATAAGGACCCCCCTCCCTAGAGTTTCCTCGATACAGAGCAGGCCAAAGATGAAAAAACCAAATAGAGTCAGATTCAGCGAAGATTGGAGGGGGAAACTCCACCGGAGCCACCTCCGGAGGGATCTCCATCGTCTCTGACATCTCCAACATCATCACCATGATGAAGAGGGAGTAGTCCACCCCTAGACTATGGGTTTATGGTACTATCTTGATCTATTTCTCTCTTGTTCTTCATAGATCTAGTATCATATGAGCTGCCCAATATGATTATGGTCATATATGTAATTCCTATGTGGTGGATCTTTATTCTATGATTTGATATATGAGACCGGAACCTATTTTGTGTAAGATGTATTGGTAGATGCATATCATGTACCCTGTTCTTAATTGCTTGTTTTGATCCAACTTGTATGTAAGAACTTGTATGGGGAGAAGTGTGTATTAGATGGAGTAGCATGGTGGTAGTGATTGAATTGTGACAACAATACTCAAGATCTACTTTGGTTTTTACCTTTCTATTGTTGCCTCACTTGGGATAAAGTGAAATCATGTGCTATAATTATTTTGTGACAAAGATAAAATCTTGTTAGGTCAAGGTAGCATATTTGTATTTCAAACATCATGTCATATTACTTAAAGATATACTCTGATTTGTTCTTAATTCAAGATTGCATGGAGGTTTCACTTTCTTGACGAGTATAGGAGATATGTGTTTCATCTCTATGTTAGGACGTGATGCCCATATGAATGTTTATCATACACATACAGAATTTCCATGAATATTTATCATTGATAAATTGTTGCATGATCACCACAACTTAAAAAGAGAGTAGACAAGTGAACCCATGAACCCCGGTCCAATTTTAATCATAAGAAACACCTTTCCATTGCAATTACTACCTTTTATATTATCCACAATTTATTATTTCTAAAATACAAAAATACTTTTCCTACTTGCAATCACTCGTAAAACCCCCAAAACAACTTTATATTCACATATCTCATATAGGTTGCATTGTTTTACTTTATTTACTTTATTTATTTTAGTTTCCTATATTTTATTTCACATTAATAATACAAAACCTTGTGCTTTACAACCACTTGGTGGTGTTAGGGACACAAGACAAATTATTTTGCTTTGTAGGTTGCTTGGAAAGGAGAAGGCGAACAACTTCTAAGCTAGTTCCCCGAGAGTTCGATTTAAACCCTCGAGTCACCCTTGTGGGAAAAAATTCTTGTTACAACACTCTGCACTTGGAGTCCCAACGAAAAGTGTCCACGATTGTTTCCATCAAGACGTATTTTATGGCGCCGTTGCCGGGGAACTGCAAGAAGGACAACACTAGTGGAGCCATTATCTTCATCAACTTGAGTAACAACCCAAGCTTGGGGAGGTTGCACCACTGTGAGCTTTTTTCCTCTCCTTTTAGATTTTTAAAGCACTTTACTTTTTTTGTTTTTAGTCTTTCCTTAAAACACAAAACACATAAAAATAGAAAAAAGACACATCATGCCATTCTAGATTTAGGATCTAGTGTCTCAGTTTTATCCAAAGATCTATACGATTTGCTTGATTTGAAACCCATGGAAAAATGCTCTATAGATCTTTTACTTGCTGATGATTCAACAAAATGCCTTAGGGAAAGTTAAAGATATCATGGTTGAATTACATATGACATTTGTACATGTTTGTTTTATTGTCATGGACATGGGGAGCAATACCTCAAGTCCTATAATACTTGGTAGACCTTTCTTGAGAACCATAGGTGCAATCGTTAATGCAAAAGAAGGAAATGTGAAGTTTCAGTTTCCTCACAAGAAGTGTATGGAACACTTTCCAAGGAAGAAGGAGGTAGCAAAGAAACACAAGCTACCACATGAATTCCATATCACTTAAACCAAGTATGTAAAGCCTAGCTATATGGCTATAAAAAAAGAGCTTTTCGGGAGGAAACTCGATTATTTATCTTTATGTTTGCTTTCTGTTAAAAGAGTCATTTTTAGTGTCTTTGTTGTATAGTAGAAATAAAGTACCAAGTGGAACTCATCTTGGATTATAAAAAGTTGTAAAACATATGGAGTAGCAAATTCCTGCAGAATAGTTTTTAGTAGAAAAAATCTCTGATGTTTTATGTAACTCCATTTGTGTTGATATTTGCACATCATTTACCAATTTTCATCCTATATGTGCACAAAAAATGGCTAAAATTCCTGACATGTTTAAGTGGGTGAAATAAATTCATTTTGCCGATGGTGAAAATCTGGATAGATTCTGCCATGTTTTGTTTTAACCATTCCCAAGTGTCCTAAAATGATTGCTATGAGCTATATTATATGCTAAAGATGTGTAGAAACATTATATGCTTGCTGGAACATTTAGAAAGAATTTTGTATATGATATATATGCAGAAACTATTATGCTTTTGTTCCACTAATTTCACCACTCAGAAAAGAGATGGGAGAAAATTTTTGTGTTGAAGTTATTTGACAGGGAATAGAGGAACAACACACCAATATAAATCCAAGAATGGTGAAAACCATAAGCTTTGTGATGCCCAAGGCACCCCACTATACCTATTAAACTCTCGGTTTGCAAACCTCTAAACTTTGTTTTTCGAGCAACATAAGACTATCATAGAAACTTGGAGCGTCTGTTTTGTTTATTTTACTTTTGTTTGCAATAAAAAGACCACCATAATGAATCATTATGCATGTTTATGATTAAGATACTTAAAATAAACTTTGCCATGATGAGATTAAAACTGAATATGAATGACTTGAAATAAAATAAAAGGGGAGATAAAAGCAAAAAACTGAAATTCATGTTATGCCTATTTACTAAGCACAAATACTTTACATGAAGTATGATTTGTTTGTGCCTATTAATTTGTACCCTTTGCTCATGTATATTTATGTTCAACCATAAGGAGCAAGGAGATAAAATAAATGTTGGCATTATGAACTAGAGGGCACACTCTATAGATCTCTTTTTGCTAAGCCTTCACAACACAATCTAAGACTTGATCCAAACCCCTTAAACTAGATTAGGCATATCTACCTATTTGTGGCAAAAGCTACTTCAAGTATAATATGCATGTTGGTCCTCCAAAATATTCGAAATCATCTCTTTTGTGTAATTTAAAGCTCATAAGAAAGAAAGTTTTGGGGTGATACCACTATGGAACATTATGTGCTTTACATTTTATAAGTTGTTTATTGGCCAAACCATGTTGTCATTGCACAAGCTTACAATATCCTTTATTGAAATATCATGTTTGTTCTTGCTTTGTCCTGCACTACACACTGGAGTAAGCATAAGGAAAGATAAAATGCTCCTGGGCCGCTAGCCAAACCCATGCATGACATGGTGAAAACTTACAACATGGCAATCAGTGACGCTCTTTTCATAAGAAATTTACCGAGGGGACTTATATGTCTGTTTGTATTGTCTTCTAAAATGTGGAGATATGCCCGTTATGAAAATAATGCAAAATAACCATGCTTCCTAGCTACCAAACATATGTTGGGCGTATAGTCATACAGGGGCAAGAGGTACCTCAGTGATGCAATTTTTATGACAACCTATGCTATACAATGATAGGTTGTAGTGTTAGTTCATTGGTAAAGGTACATGAGACATTCAACTTGTAAAATGTTTAACACATAAACCATATGCCACTTTTGAGACAAAAGCTACTTGGAACAACATCCTTATTAGTATTGTTGACATGAACTACATAGCTCAAAACTTTATTTTACATTCTTTATGGAGGGTTAACGTATGTATTCAATGCTGAATTTCGGTACGAGATGCAAAACATCTCATGGGAAGACATGAAACTAAGAAGTGAGTCTTCTAGTTGGGCATTACACTAAGAAGTGGACCCAAAAGTGAAAGTAGATGCCTAAAAGACCAATGCCGGTGATAGGAAGAGTCACTTATTCTATAGGTTCATGGAAGTGTGCTTGATGGTTTATTTGTTCCTCATTTGTTTTAGCACACCATTACTTATTGTTTATCATGTTTATAGATGCTCAAAAGATACAACTTAATAGTACACTTGCTTATTATGTTTCATTGGAAAGATTTGAACCGATGGACTTTGTATGATGATGAAAGAAGCAAAGTAACAGACTCCAAAGTCCATGTTCATTTTTATCACCTTTATGCTCGAGGACGAGCATAGGTTAAGCTTGGGGAAGTTGATGCATGTAAAATGCATACATGAACTTTGTAGTTTGTTCACATGTTTACCCACATATTTGCACCATATAAAATGTTATATCCATGTTTTACATTGATTTTGGGGGTATTTACCAATGATACCCTTTATTTTGGTTATAACCCTGCAGGTCAGAAAAAACCTGTTTTCTATGTTTTTGATATTTCAGGACCTATACGGAGTCAAATGGACCTGAGCTTTTGGGGATGTCAATATTTTACCACGAGATGCATCTAGAGCACAAGAACCTCGGCAGAAGGGCCAGGAGGCCCAAAAGAGCCTAGAGGGCGCGCCCTGCCTCTGTTTCCTCCTCGGTCGTCTGATCGCCTTGTTTCTTTCGCCCATGAAGTTCTCTTGACCTAAAAACCCCTTTATAAGGACCTCCCGGGGAGTCCTCAAGATGGAGCACACTAGAGACAAAAACACCACCAAATAGAGTTAGATTCAACAAAGATTGGAGGGGGAAACTCCACCGTAGTCGCCTCTAGAGGGATCTCCACCCTCTCCAACATCTCCAGCATCATCACCATGATGAAGAGGGAGTAATCCACCCCTATACTACGGGTTTGTGGAAGTAGATTGATCTATTTATCTCTTGTTCTTCATACTTCTAGTACCATATGAGCCACCCAACATGATTATGGCCATATATGTAATTCCTATGTGGTGGATCTTTATTCTATGATTTGATATATGAGATTGAAACCTATTTTATCTAAGATGTATTGGTAGATGCATATCATTTACCTTGTTCTTAATTGTTTGTTTTGATCCAACTTGTATGCAAGCACTTGTATGGGGAGAAGTGTGTATTAGATGGAGTGGCATGGTGGTAGTGATTGAATTGTGACAACATTATTCAATATCTACTTTGGTTTTTTACCTTTATTTTGCTATGTCACTAGGGATAAAGTGAAATCATGTGCTATAATTATCTTATGACAGTGAGATAATCTTGTTAGGTCAAGGTAGCATATTTGTATTTCAAACATCATGTCATATTACTTAAATCTATACTCTGATTTGTTCTTAATTTAAGATTGCATGGAGGTTTCCCTTTCTTGAGGAGTATAAGAGAGATGTGTTTCATCCCTATGTTAGGATGTGATGCCCATATGAATGTTTATCATACACATGTAGAAGTTCCATGAATATTTATCATTGATGAATTGTTGTATGATCACCACAACTTAAAAAGAGAGTAAACAAGTGAACCCATGAACCCCAGTCCAATTTTAATCATAAGAAACACCTTTCCATTGAAATTACTACCTTTTATATTTTCTGCAATTTATTATTCCGAAAATACAAAAATACTTTTCCTACTTGCAATCACTCATAAAACCCCAAAACAACTTTATCTTCACATATCTCATATAGTTTGCATTGTTTTACTTTATTTACTTTTTTATTTTAGTTTACTAGTATATTTTATTTCACATTACTAATACGAAACCTTGTGTTTGACAACCACTTGGTGGAGTCAGGGATACAAGACAAATTATTATGCATTATAGGTTGCTTGACAAGGAGAAGTCGAATAACTTCTAAGCTAGTTCCCGGAGAGTTTGATTTAAACCCTCGAGTCACTCTCGTGGGGAAAAAAGCTTGCTGCAACACTCTGCACTTGGAGCCCCCACGAAAAGTGGCCAAGGTTGTTGCCATCAAGTAGTATTTTCTAGTGTCGTTGCTGGGGAATTGCAAGAAGGACATCACTAGTGGAGCCATCATCTTCATCAACTTGTGTAACAACCCAAGCTTGGAGATGTTGCACCACTGTGAGCTTTTTCCTCCCCTTTTAGATTTTTAAAGCACTTTACTTTTTTTGTTTTTAGTCTTTCCTTAAAACATAAAAACACATAATAATGGAAAAGAGACACATCATGCCATTCTAGATTTAGGATGTAGTGTCTTAGTTTTATCCAAAGATCTATATGATTTGCTTGATTTGAAACCCATGGAAAAATTCTCTATAGATCTTTTACTTGCTGATGATTGAACCAAAATGCCTTAGGGAAAGTTCAAGATATCATGGTTGAATTACATATGACATTTTTACATGTTGATTTTATTGTCATGGACATGGGGAGCAATACCTCAAGTCCTATAATACTTGGTAGACCTTTCTTGAGAACCATAGGTGCAATCATTGATGCAAAAGAAGGAAATGTGAAGTTTCAGTTTCCTCACAAGAAGTGTATGGAACACTTTCCAAGGAAGAAGGAGGTAGCAAAGAAACACAAGCTACCACATGAATTCCATATCACTTAAACCAAGTAAGTAAAGTCTAGCTATATGGCTATAAAGAAAGAGCTTTTCGGGAGGCAACTCGGTTATTTATCTTTATGTTTGCTTGCTGTTAAAAGAGTCCCTTTTAGTGTCTTTGTTGTATAGTAGAAATAAAGTACCAAGTGGAACTCATCTTGGATGATAAAAAGTTGTAAAACATATGGAGTAGCAAATTCCCGCAGAACAGTTTTTAGTAGAAAAATTCTCTGATGTTTTATGTAACTCCGTTTGTGTTCATATTTGCACATCATTTACAAATATTCATCCTATGTGTGCACAAAAAATGTCTAAAATTTCTGACATGTTGAAGTGGGCGAAATAAATTCATTTTGCTGCTGCTGAAAATGTGGATAGATTCTGCCATGTTTTGTTTTAACCATTCCCAGCTGTCCTAAAATGATTGCTATGAGCTATATTATATGCTAGAGATGTGTATAACATTATATGCTTGCTGGAACATTTAGAAATAATTTTGTATATGATATATATGCAGCAACTATTATGCTTTTGTGCCACTAATGTCACCACTCAGAAAAAGAGATGGGAGAAAAGTTTTGTGTTGAAGTTATTTGATAGGGAATAGAGGAACAACACACCAATAGCAATCCAAGAATGGTAAAAACCATAAGCTTTGTGATGCCCAAGGAACCCCACTAGACCTATTAAACTCTTGGTTGCAAACCTTTAAACTTTGTTTTTCGAGCAACGTAAGACTGTCATAGAAACTTGGAGCGTCTGTTTTGTTTATTTTACCTATGTTTGCAATAAAAGGACCACCATCATGAATCATTATGCATGTTTATGATTAAGATACTTCAAATAAACTTTGCCATGATGAGATTAAAACTTAATATGAATGCCTTGAAATAAAATAAAAGGGGGGGGGATAAAAGCAAAAAGCTGAAATTCATGTTATGCCTATTTACTAAGCGCAAATACTTTACATGAAGTATGATTTGTTGGTGCCTATTAATTTGTACCCTTTGCTCATGTATTTATGTTCAACCGTAAGGAGAAAGGTGAGTAAATAAATGTTGGCATAATGAACTAGATGGCACACTCTTTAGATCTCTTTTTTCTAAGCCTTCGCAATGCAAGCTAAGACTTGATCCAAACCCCTTCAAATAGATTAGGCATATCTACCTATTTGTGGAAAAAGCTACTTCCAAGTATAATATGCATGTTGATCCTCAAAAATATTCAAAAACATCTCTTTTGTGTAATTTAAAGCTCATAAGAAAGTAAGGTTTGGGGTGATACCACTATGGAACTTTATGTGCTTTACATTTTATAAGTTGTTTGTTAGCCAAACAATGTTGTCATGGAACAAGCTTACAATATCCATTATTGAAATATCATGTTTGTTCTTGCTTTGTATTGATGCAAAAGAAGGAAATGTGAATTTTTAGTTTCCTCACAAGAAGTGTATGCAACACTTTCCAGGGAAGAAGGAGGTAGCAAAGAAACACAAGCTACCACATGAATTCCATATCACTTACCAAGAAAGTGAAGCCTAGTAAACCAAAAAAGTAAAGCTTAGCTATATGGCTATAAAGAAAGCACTTTTTGGGAGGCAACCCAGTCATTTATTTTTATGCTTGCTTGCTATTAAAAGAGTCCTTTTTAGTGTCTTTGCTGTAGAGTAGTAATAAAGTACCAAGTGGAACTCATCTTGGATGATAAAAAGTTGTAAAACATATGGAGTAGCAAATTCCTGCAGAATAGTTTTTAGTAGAAAATATTTATGGTTTTTTATGTAACTTAGTTTGAGATCATATTTGCACAATATTTACAACTTTTCATCCCCTGTATGCACAAATATTGTCAAAAATTCCTGACATGTTTAAGTGGGCAAAATAAATTCGTTTTGCTGCTACTGAAAATCTGGACATATTCTGCCATTTTTTATTTAACCATTCCCAAGTGTCCTAAAATTATTGCTATGAGCTATATTATATGCTAGGAATGTGTGGAAACATTATATGCTTGCTAGAACATTTAGAAAGAATTTTGTATTTGATATACATGCAGCAACTATTTTGCTTTTGTGCCACTAATGTCACCACTTAGAAAAGAAATGGGAGAAAAGTTTTGCGTTGAAGTTTTTTGACAGGGAATAGAAGAACACCACACCAAGAGCAATCCAAGAATGGTGAAAACCATAAGCTTGGGGATTCCCAAGGCACCCCACTGGACCTATTGAACTCTCAATTTGCAAACCTCTAAACTTTTTTCCGAGCAACATAAGACTATTATAGAAACTTGGAGCGTTTGTTTTGTTTATTTTACTTTTGTTTGGAATAAAAGGGCCACTATCATGAATCATTATGCATGTTTATGATTAAGATACTGAAAATAAACTTTGCCATGATGATATTAAAACTGAATGTGAATGCCTTGAAATAAAAGTAAATGGAGGGACAAAAG
The DNA here is from genome assembly GCA_916181665.1 of Avena sativa. Classification (NCBI taxonomy): domain Eukaryota; kingdom Viridiplantae; phylum Streptophyta; class Magnoliopsida; order Poales; family Poaceae; genus Avena; species Avena sativa. Next base: position 697,183,837 of record OV702289.1, read on the forward strand.
AAAAATGCTAAAATTCATGTTATGCCTAGTTACTAAGATCAAATACTTTACATGAATTATGATTTGTTTGTGCCTATTAATTTGTACCCTTTGCTCATGTATATTTATGTTTAACCATAAGGATCAAGGTGAGAAAATAAATTTTGGCATTATGAACTAGATGGCACACTCTTTAGATCTCTTTTTGCTAAGCCTTCACAATGCAAGATAAGACTTGATCCAAACCCCTTAAACTAGATTAGGCATATCTACCTATTTGTGGAAAAAGCTACTTCCAAGTATAATATGCATGTTGATCCTCAAAAATATTCAAAATCATCTCTTTTATGTAATATAAAGATCATAAGAATGTAAGGTTTGGGGTGATACCACTATGGAACTTTATGTACTTTACATTTTATAAGTTGTTTGTTGGCCAAACCATGCTATCATGGCACAAGCTTACAATGTCCGTTATTGAAATATCGTGTTTGTTCTTGCTTTGTCCTGAACTACACACTGGAGTAAGCATAAGGAAAGAGAAAATTCTCATGGACCGCTAGCCAAACCCATGCATGACATGGTGGAAACTTACAACATGACAATCAATGACGCTCTTTTCAAAATAAATTTACCGAGAGGACTCATATGTCTGTTTGTCTTGTCTTTTGAAATGTGGAGATATTCCCCTTATGAAAATAACACAAAATAAGCATGTTTCCTAGCTACCAAACGTATGTTGGGTGTATAGTCACACAGGGGCAAGAGGTACCTCGGTGATGCAAATTTTAAGATAGCCTATGCTATACAATGATAGCTTGTAGTGTCAGTTCATTGGTAAAGGTGCATGAGACATTCAACTTGTAAAATGTTTAACACATAAACCATATGCAACTTTTTAAACAAAAGCTACTTGGAACCCCATACTTATTAGTATTGTTGAGATGAACTACAAGGCTCAAAACTTTATTTTACATTCTTTATGGAGGGTTAGCATATGTATTCAATGCTTAATTTTGGTACGAGATGCAAAACATCTCAAGGGAAGACATGAAACTAAGAAGTGAGTCTTCTAGTCGGGCATTAAAATAAGAAGTGGGCCCAAAAATAAAAGTAGAGGCATAAACACAAATGCTGATGATAGGAAGAGTCTCTTATTATATAGGTTCATCAAAGTGTACTTGAAGGTTTGTTTTGTTCCTCATTTGTTTTAGCACACCATTACTTTTTGTTAATCATATTTATATATGTGCAAAATATACAACTTGATAGTGCACTTACTTATTATGTTTCATTGGAAAGATTTGAACCTATGAACTTTGTATGATAATGAAAGAAGCAAAGTAACAAACTCCAAAGTCCATGTTTTTATCACCTTTATGCTCGAGGACGAGCATATGTTAAGCTTAGGGATGTTGATGCATGTAAAATGCATACATGAACTTTTTAGTTTGTTGACATGTCTACCCACATATTTGCACCATATAAAATGTTATATCCATGTTTTACATTGATTTTGGGGATTTACCAATGATACCCTTTATTTTGGTTATAACCCTGCAGGGCAGAAAACCCCTGTTTTCTATGTTTTTGATGTTTCAGGACCTATACGGAGTCAAATGGACCTGAGCTTTTGGGGATGTCAATATTTTACCACGAGATGCATCTTGAGCGCAAGAACCTCGGGAGAAGGGCCAGGAGGCCCAAAAGAGCTCAGAGGGCGCGTCCTGCCTCTGTTTCCTCCTCGGCCGTCCGATCGCCTTGTTTCTTTCGCCCATGAAGTTCTCTTGACCTAAAAACCCCTTTATAAGGACCTCTCGGGGAGTCCTCAAGATGGAGCACACTAGAGACAAAAACACCACCAAATAGAGTTAGATTCAACAAAGGTTGGAGGGGGAAACTCCACCGTAGTCGCCTCTAGACGGATCTCCACCCTCTCCAACATCTCCAGCATCATCACCATGATGAAGAGGGAGTAATCCACCCCTATACTATGGGTTTGTGGAAGTAGATTGATCTATTTATCTCCCGTTCTTCATAGATCTAGTACCATATGAGCCACCCAACATGATTATGGCCATATATGTAATTCCTATGTGGTGGATCTTTATTCTATGATTTGATATATGAGATTGAAACCTATTTTGTCTAAGATGTATTGGTAGATGCATATCATTTACCTTGTTCTTAATTGTTTGTTTTGATCCAACTTGTATGCAAGCACTTGTATGGGGGAGAAGTGTGTATTAGATGGAGTAGCATGGTGGTAGTGATTGAATTGTGACAACATTATTCAATATCTACTTTGGTTTTTACCTTTATTTTGCTATGTCACTAGGGATAAAGTGAAATCATGTGCTATAATTATCTTATGACAGTGAGATAATCTTGTTAGGTCAAGGTAGCATATTTGTATTTCAAACATCATGTCATATTACTTAAATCTATACTCTGATTTGTTCTTAATTTAAGATTGCATGGAGGTTTCCCTTTCTTCAGGAGTATAAGAGAGATGTGTTTCATCCCTATGTTAGGATGTGATGCCCATATGAATGTTTATCATACACATATAGAAGTTCCATGAACATTTATCATTGATGAATTGTTGTATGATCACCACAACTTAAAAAGAGAGTAGACAAGTGAACCCATGAACCCCAGTCCAATTTTAATCATAAGAAACACCTTTCCATTGCAATTACTACCTTTTATGTTTTCTGCAATTTATTATTTCGAAAATACAAAAACACTTTTACTACTTGCAATCACTCATATAACCCCAAACAACTTTATCTTCACATATCTCATATAGTTTGCATTGTTTTACTTTATTTACTTTATTTATTTTAGTTTACTAGTATATTTTATTTCACATTACTAATACGAAACCTTGTGTTTGACAACCACTTGGTGGAGTTAGGGATACAAGACAAATTATTTTGCTTTATAGGTTGCTTGACAAGGAGAAGTGGAATAATTTCTAAGCTAGTTCCCCGAGAGTTTGATTTAAACCCTTGAGTCACTATCGTGGGGAAAAAAGCTTGCTGCAACACTCTGCACTTGGAGCCCCCATGAAAAGTGGCCAAGGTTGTTGCCATCAAGTAGTATTTTCTAGCGCCGTTGCTGGGGAACTGCAAGAAGGACATCACTAGTGGAGCCATCATCTTCATCAACTTGTGTAACAACCCAAGCTTGGGGAGGTTGCACCACTGTTTGCTTTTTCCTCTCCTTTTAGATTTTTAAAGCACTTTACTTTTTTTGTTTTTAGTCTTTCCTTAAAACACAAAAACACATAAAATGGAAAAGAGACACATCATGCCATTCTAGATTTAGGATGTAGTGTCTTAGTTTTATCCAAAGATCTATATGATTTGCTTGATTTGAAACCCATGGAAAAATGCTCTATAGATCTTTTACTTGCTAATGATTCAACCAAAATGCCGTAGGGAAAGTTCAAGATATCATGGTTGAATTACATATGACATTTTTACATGTTGATTTTATTGTCATGGACATGGGGAGCAATACCTCAAGTCCTATAATACTTGGTAGACCTTTCTTGAGAATCATAGGTGCAATCATTGATGCAAAAGAAGGAAATGTGAAGTTTCAGTTTCCTCACAAGAAGTGTATGGAACACTTTCCAAGGAAGAAAGAGGTAGCAAAGAAACACAAGCTACCACATGAATTCCATATCACTTAAACCAAGTAAGTAAAGTCTAGCTATATGGCTATAAAGAAAGAGCTTTTCGGGAGGCAACTCGATTGTTTATCTTTATGTTTGCTTGCTGTTAAAAGAGTCCCTTTTAGTGTCTTTGTTGTATAGTAGAAATAAAGTACCAAGTGGAACTCATCTTGGATGATAAAAAGTTGTGAAACATATGGAGTAGCAAATTCCTGCAGAACAGTTTTTAGTAGAAAAATTCTCTGATGTTTTATGTAACTTCGTTTGTGTTCATATTTTCACATCATTTACAAATTTTCTTCCTATGTGTGCACAAAAAATGGCTAATTTTTTTGACATGTTGAAGTGGGCGAAATAAATTCATTTTGCTGCTGCTGAAAATCTGGATAGATTCTGCCATGTTTTGTTTTAATCATTCCCAACAGTCATAAAATGATTGCTATGAGCTATATTATATGCTAGACATGTGTATAACATTATATGCTTGCTGGAACATTTATAAATAATTTTTTATATGATATATATGCAGCAATTATTATGCTTTTGTGCCACTAATGTCACCACTCAGAAAAAGAGATGGGGGAAAAGTTTTGTGTTGAAGTTATTTGACAGGGAATAGAGGAACAACACACCAATAGCAATCCAAGAATGGTAAAAACCATAATCTTTGTGATTCCCAAGGAACCCCACTAGACCTATTAAACTCCCGGTTGCAAACCTTTAAACTTTGTTTTTCGAGCAACGTAATACTATCATAGAAACTTGGAGCGTTTATTTTGTTTATTTTACCTTTGTTTGCAATAAAAGGACCACCATCATGAATCGTTATGCATGATTATGATTAAGATACTTAAAATAAACTTTGCCATGATGAGATTATAACTTAATATGAATGCAATGAAATAAAATAAAAGAGGGGATAAAAGCAAAAGGCCGAAATTCATGTTATGCCTACTTACTAAGTGCAAATACTTTACATGAAGTATGATTTGTTGGTGCCTATTAATTTGTACCCTTTGCTCATGTATATTTATGTTCAACCATAAGTAGAAAGGTGAGAAAATAAATGTTGGCATAATGAACTAGATGGCACACTCTTTAGATCTCTTTTTGCTAAGCCTTCACAATGCAAGCTAAGACTTGATCCAAACCCCTTCAAATAGATTAGGCATATCTACCTATTTGTGGAAAAAGCTACTTCCAAGTATAATATGCATGTTGATCCTCAAAAATATTCAAAAACATCTATTTTATGTAATTTAAAGCTCATAAGAAAGTAAGGTTTAGGGTGATACCACTATGGAGCTTTATGTGCTTTACATTTTATAAGTTGTTTGTTAGCCAAACAATGTTGTCATGGAACAAGCTTACAATATCCGTTATTGAAATATCATGTTTGTTCTTGCTTTGTATTGCACGACACACTGGATTAAGCATAAGGAAAGAGAAAATGCTCCCGGTCCGCTAGCCAAACCCATGCATGACATGGTGGAAACTTACAGCATGACAATCAATGAGGCACTTTTCAAAAGAAATTTGCCGAGAGGACTCATATGTCTGTTTGTCTTGTCTTCTAAAATGTGGAGATATGCCCCTTATGAAAATAACACAAAAGAAGCATGCTTCCTAGCTACCAAACGTATGTTGGGCGTATAGTCACACAGGGGCAAGAGGTACCTCAGCGATGTAATTTTCATGACAACCTATGATATACAATGACAGATTGTAGTGTTAGTTCATTAGTAAAGGTGCATGAGACATTCAACTTCTAAAATGTTTAACACATAAACCATATGCAACTTTTGAGGCAAAAGCTACTTGGAACCGCATCCTTATTAGTATTGCTGACATGAAATACATAGCTCAAAACTTTATTTTACATTCTTTATGGAGGGTTAACATATGTATTCAATGCTTAATTTCGGTACAAGATGCAAAACATCTCAAGGGAAGACATGAAACTAAGAAGTGAGTCTTCTAGTCGGGCATTAAACTAAGAAGTGGACCAAAAAATGAAAGTAGAGGCCTAAAACACCAATGCCGATGATAGGAAGAGTCTCTTATTCTATAGGTTCATCAAAGTGTGCTTGAAGGTTTGTTTTGTTCCTCATTTGTTTTAGCACACCATTACTTATTGTTTATCATGTTTATAGATGTGCAAAAGATACAACTTGATAGTACACTTGCTTATTATGTTTCATTGGAAAGATTTGAACCTATGAACTTTGTATGATGATGATAGAAGCAAAGTAACAAACTCCAAATTCCATGTTTATTTTTATCACCTTTATGCTCAAGGACGAGCATAGGTTAAGCTTGGGGATGTTGATGCATGTAAAATGCATACATGAACTTGTAGTTTTTTGACATGTTTACCCACATATTTGCATCATATATAATGTTATATCCATGTTTTACATTGATTTTTGGGGGATTTACCAATGATCCCCTTTATTTTGGTTATAACCCTGCAGGGCAGAAAAAACATGTTTTCTATGTTTTTGATGTTTTAGGACCTATAAGGAGTCAAATGGACATGAGATTTGGGGATGTCAATATTTTACTACGGGAAGCATCTGGAACGCAAGAACCTTAGGAGAAGGGCCAGGAGGCCCAAAAGAGCCCAGAGGGCACGCCCTGCCTTCGTTTCCTCCTCAGCCATCCAATCGCCTTGTTTCTTTCACCCACAAAGTTCTTTTGACCTAAAGAACCCTATATAAGGACCCTGGGGAGTCCTCAAGACGGAGCACACTAGAGACAAAAACACCACCAAACAGTCAGATGCAACGAAGATTGGAGGGGAACTTTGCCAGAGTTGCCTCTAGAGGGATCTCCACCCTGTCCGACATCTCCAGCATCATCACCATGGTGAAGAGGGAGTAGTCCACCCCTAGACTATGGGTTTGTGGTTTTAGCTTGATCTATTTCTCTCTTGTTCTTCATAGATCTAGTACCATATGAGCTGCCCAACATGATTATGGTCATATATATAATTCCTATGTGGTGGATCTTTATTCTATAATTTGATATATGAGATTGGAACCTATTTTGTGTAAGATTTTTTAGTATATGCAAATCATGTACCCCGTTCTTAATTGCTTGTTTTGATCCAACTTGTATGCAAGAACTTGTATGGGGAGAAGTGTGTATTAGATGGCGTAGCATGGTGGTAGTGATTGAATTGTGACAACAATATTCAAGATCTACTTCAGTCTTTACCTTTGTTTTGCTGCCTCACTAGGGATAAAGTGAAATCATGTGCTATAATTATCTTGTGACAGTGAGATAATCTTGTTAGGTCAAGGTAGCATGTTTGTATTTCAAACATCATGTCATATTACTTAAAGCTATAATCCGATTTGTTCTTAATTCAAGATTTCATGGAGGTTTCCCTTTCTTGAGGAGTATAAGAGAGACGTGTGGCATCTCTATATTAGGACGTGATTCCTATATGAATGCTTATCATACACATATAGAAGTTCCATGAATATTTATCATTGATGAATTGTTGTATGATCACCACAACTTAAAACCAGAGTAGACAAGTGAACCCATGAACCCCGGTCCAATTTTAATCATAAGAAATACCTTTCCATTGCAATTACTACCTTTTATATTTTCTGCAATTTATTATTTCGAAAATACAAAAATACTTTTCCTACTTGCAATCACTCATAAAAAACCCAAAACAACTTCATCTTCACATATCTCAGGTATTTTGCAGTGTTTTACTTTATTTATTTTAGTTTACTATATTTTATTTAACATTACTAATACGAAACCTTGTGCTTAATAACCACTTGGTGGAGTTGGGGACACAAGACAAATTATTTTGCTTTATAGGTTGCTTCACAAGGAGAAGGCGAGTAACTTCTAAGCTAGTTCCCCGAGAGTTTGATTTAAACCCTCGAGTCACCCTTGTGGGAAAAAATCTTGCTACAACACTCTACACTTGGTGTCCCAACAAAAATTGGCCATGATTGTTGCCGTCAAGACGTATTTTCTAGCGCCGTTGCCGGGAAACTGCAAGAAGGACATCACTAGTGGAGCCATCGTCTTCATCAACTTGTGTAACAACCCAAGCTTGGGGAGGTTGCACCATTGTGAGCTTTTTCTTCTCCTTTTAGCTTTTTAAAACACTTTACTTTGTTTTGTTTTTAGTCTTTCCTTAAAATACAAAAACACATAAAAATGGAAAAGAGACACATATGCCATTCTAGATTTGGGATCTAGTGTCTCAGTTTTATCCAAAGCTCTATATGATTTTCTTGGTTTGAAACCCATGGAAAAATGCTCTATAGATCTTTTACTTGCTAATGATTCAACCAAACATGCCTTAGGGAAAGTTAAAGATATCATGGTTGAATTACATATGACATTTGTACCTGTTAATTTTATTGTCATGTACATGGGGAGCAATACCTCAAGTCCTATAATACTTGGTAGACCTTTCTTGAGAACCACATGTGCAGTCATTGATGCAAAACAAGGAAATTTTAAGTTTCTGTTTCCTCACAAGAAGTGTATGGAACACTTTCCAAGGAAGAAACAGGTATCAAAGAAACACAAGACCATATGAATTCCATATCAGTGAAACCAAGTAAGAAAAGCCTAACTATATGGCTACAAAGAAAGCAATTTTCAGGAGGCAACCCGATCATTTATTTTTATTTTTGCTTGCTTTTAAAAGAGTCCTTTTTAGTGTCTTTGATATAGACTTGTAATAAAGTACCAAGTGGATCTCATCTTGGATGATAAAAAGTTGTAAAACATATGGAGTAGCAAATTCCTGCAAAACAGTTTTTAGTAGAAAAATTCTATGATTTTTTTTGTAACTTCATTTGCGCTCATATTTGCACAACATTTACAAATTTTCATCCTATGTATGCAAAAAAATTGGTTAAAATTCATGACATTTTAAGTGGGCGAAATAAATTCGTTTTGCTGCTGCTGAAAATCGGGACAGATTCTGCCAGGTTTTGTTTTAATCATTCCCAAGTGTCCTAAAATGATTTCTATAAGCTATATTATATGCTAGGGATGTGTAGAAACATTATATGCTTGCTGTAACATTTATAAAGAACTTTGTATTTGATATATATGCAGCAACTATGCTTTTGTGTCGCTAATGTCACCACTCGGAAAAGAGATGGGAGAAAAGTTTTGTGTTGAAGTTTTTTCAGAGGGAATAGAGGAACACCACACCAAGAGTAATCCAATAATGTTGAAAACCATAAGCTTGGGGATACCAAAGTCAACCCACTGGACCTATTAAACTGTCGGTTTGCAAACCTCTAACCTTTATTTTTCGAGCAACATAAGACTATCATAGAAACTTGGAGAGTCTGTTTTTTATTTTACTTTTGTTTGCAATAAAAGGACCACCATCATGAATAATTATGCATGTTCGTGATTAAGCTACTGAGAATAAACTTTGCCATGATGAGATTAAAACTGAATATGAATGCCTTGAAATAAAAGAAAAGGGGGGATAAAAGCAAAAGGCTGAAATTCATATTATGCCTAGTTACCAAGCTCAAATACTTTACGTGAAGTATGGTTTGTTTGTGCCTATTAATTTGTACCCTTTTCTCATGTATATTTATGTTCAACCATAAGGAGCAAGGTGAGAAAATAAATGTTGGTATTTTGAACCAGATGGCACACTCTTTAGATCTCTTTTTGCTAAGCCTTCACAATGCAAGCTAAGACTTGATCCAAACCCCTTAAAATAGATTAGGCATATCTACCTATTTGTGTAAAAAGCTACTTCCAAGTATGATATGCATTTTGATCCTCCAAAATATTTTTCGGTCGCCTGCCTGATTTGAACTCGATAACGTTGTTGGATGCATCTACCATTTAGTTAGGCTGCTAGGTCCCCCATGTTAGCCTCTCATTAGAAGAATCGTGTGTATGATGAAATATTTTTCTTCGCTCACTCTTCCCCTATTCCGAACTTGATAGCGTTGTTCGATGCATCTGCCGTTTAGTTAGGCTATTGGGTCTCACATGCCAGCCTCTCATTAGAAGAATCGTGTGTATGATGGATTTTTTTTCTCTCGCACTTCCCTTGTTCCGAAGTTGATAGAGTTGCTCGATGCATCTGCTCTTTAGTCAGGATGTTGGGTCCCACATGTCAGCCTCTTATTAGAAGAATCGTGTCTATGATGGAAAAATTTTCTTAGCTCGTGCCTTTATGTTTCGAACTCGATAACGTTGTTCGATACATCAGCCGTTTATTCAGGCTGGTAGATCCCCCATGTCAACCACTCATTAGAACAATTGTGCATATGATGTACTATCTAGTTTCGTGCGTGCCTCCCTATTTTGATCCGGACAACATTTCTTGATGCATCAGCCATGTAGTCTCGTCATCGGGTCCCATATATTAGCCTCTCATTAGAAGAAACATATGTATGATTGATTTTTTTCTTTGCTCCTGCCTCCCTGTTTTGATGTTGGCAACGTTTCTCGATGCATCAGCCGGTTGGTCTAGCAGATGAGTCCCTGATGTCAGCCTCCTTTGTACAGGAAACATGTGTTCTTTTGGTCGCGTTTGTTACTTTGACCTTCTTAACATATCTTGATGAATCCATGCATAGTTTGGCAGGTGGGTACGCAATGCCAGCCTCTCTTTACAAGTACTTTAACTGTTATTTTTTCAAACCCGCTCGTTAAACTCGAGGGATGCTACATGCTGGTGGGTCCGCGATATTTGCCTCTCTGTAAAGCAATATATTGCTACAAGAAAAAAAATGAAAATCTAAAATTACTATATATATGTACGCATAGAGGATTCAAACTCGAGACTTCAATACATGTAAACAAAGTACGTTGTCACTATGCTAAAGAGAATTTATGAAAATATGCCATTAAACATTTTATAGTAAATATCACTTATGTATTAGTCTTCTTAAAATGATTTTGTGTGTCCATATTTATCTCTCTTAAAATAAAATGGCAATACCCATGGCATCTCAGTTTTTTGAATGCCACATAATGGAGTAGTTTAATAGAAACATGGTGACATGGGTATGGATATTTGGATCCTGATAATTAGTTACCCTAGTTACATGATGACTCATGGCCCACGAAGCCCAAGAAGAAGGCCCACGAAGCATCCGACGGAAGGCATAGTTTGCTAGATGAGGAACTAGAAATCAACATTGTATTAGTGTTGTAATTATAAGATTGTAACCTATCCGTATACGGCCTCAGGACCCAGCCTATTATATATAGGCTAGGAGGATCCAACAGAGAGGCACGGAAAAAATCTCTAGACGATCTGTAATCGATTTGACCATAAGCAATCAGACGACTTCGATTCTCTTGTTTGTCTAATCAGCCGATGAAATCCACAACGTTCTCTTTTCCACGAAACCCTAAGTCCATAATCATGGGCATTGCCGAGGTTACGCCTCATCACATGGGTAGCAAGAGATGTTTTTAACGGTGGGAGGAAATGCCCATAAAAGTCGAATTAAAAAGATTTTGGACTATACTCCATGGACTCTTCTCCATGAGCTCCTTCCTCAAATTTCACTAGGCCACAGTTAGTAGTCCCCTGACCCCAAAAAGTCCGAATTAAAAGATTTTGAGATAAATAGGGGCCAAATGGGCTAGCTTTCATCTGATCGTTAGTAAAACATGCATTGTGTTATGGCTCGGTCGGATTCGAAACAAATACCTCACCAATGGGGGAAAAACAATGATAGTTATTTTGACAGATATTCATGTATAAAATCAGTTTAAAGAGAATCAGTTCTTGTTTCAGTTCTAAAAACCTTGGTACATGGTCAGTTTACCATGTTCTCTGAATACACGATCATTGGAGCAAGCAGAACTAGCGATCAAGTTTTCTTTTGAGTCCATACCTCCTTCTCACAGCAATGCTTGTACGTGTGACCCCCATATATATGCAACCAAAAACTCCCAAGCCTCACCTAGATTGTCACAAGTCCATGTTTCAAAAGAAAAGCAAGACCATCTACACACACCCACGCAGAAGAGGGACTGACTCATTTTACTCAAAACGTATGATGGACCTATTCTTGAATCTTGAGTTGACTTCAATCTACTAATTCCCTAGCAACCATGACCAAAATACAATTAAGATGGAACACAATCATTGTCATAATAGTTGGTCATAAAGATACATATAAACTCATACCATATCAGTACTAGTCATAGCTCCAATCCAGCAAAATGTTGTCATAGTTTTACCACCCATATATGATCAGTGGAGATAACACGATCACATAATTAATTACAATAGCATGGAACGAAACAACTAGACATCTAGGAACTTCATGAGAAGCATGCAACATCTAGGGAAATGAGATACATTGACCTTGACCATTCTTCCGATGGCAAGTTTGGCTACTTTTCGGAACATGGTCCGCTTAGAAGTAGCTGCCAAGAGCCCATCAGTCTGGTTAATGGCATAGAGTCCCTCAATTTTCACTCCTTCGCTTTGCATCTTGAAGACTATTAGGCTCTTTCATATAGCCTAGAGTTTCTATGTGGTACTCTTAGGAAATTTCTTAGTCAAAGTAAGAGGTAGACGCACAATTAATAAGAGTAGTAAACAGAATCATGTGAAACTTAAGGAAAAGACTGAAGGAAATATGCCCTGAGAGGCAATAATAAAGTTGTTATTATATATATATGATAGATGTTTATTTTACATGCTAGAAATGTATTGATTCGGAAACATCAATACATGTGTGTTTAATAAACAAAAAGGGTTCCTAGTCATGCCTCTCTTATAGACTAGCTTGTTGATTAACAGGATGATCAAGGTTTCCTGATCATGGACATTGGATGTTGTTAATAACAAGGTCACACCATTGGTGGAATGATGTGATAAACATTCATCCGAAGTACAACATTACGATCAAGTCATTATGTTTATATTGCTATAACATCATACGAAGTAATCTTTATCCTTAGACCATGAGATCATGTTAATTGCTAACACCGGAAGAGTATCTTGATAACATCAAACATCACGCCGTAACAGGGTGACTATAAAGATGGGTTCAGTACTGCGAAGGTGTTATGTTGAGGATCATGGATAAAGAGTGGAATTTGTCAATCCAGATGACGGATAGATATACTCTGGGCCCTCTCGGTGATATCACATTAGGATAGCTTGCAAGCAAGTGATGTGATCACTAGAATGTTATATCACGGGAACGAGAAAAGAGTGCATGTCGGTAACGAGATCAAACTAGGTATGGAGATACCGATGATCGAATCTCGGACATGTAATATATTGAGAAACAAAGGGATTTAGTTACAAGCGTTAAAGGTTCTCACGATCACAGGAGTCATCGTTGAATATGTAGGAGTCAATACGGATCTCCAGGTCCCGCTGCTGATTATTGATAGGAGAAGGGTCGCGATCATGTCTGCATTATTCGCGAACCATAGGGTGGCACACTTAAGAGTTACCGGACACCATTTTGGAGCACATATGTTTCATACGAAAGAATTGCAAAGCGCAGGAATTGTTTCAATAGAAACCGAAAATTGTTTCGGGTGAAATTGCAGAAGGTGGTTCTGCATGTGATATTGAAATATTGCAAGGGGCTATATGTGAATGTTTGTTAATTAAAGTAATTAACAAAATTCTGAATAAATTTAATAAAAAGAGTTTTATTAAATGAGAGAGCATTAAATTTGGAGAAATTTAATGCATTTAAAGTGGAGACTTTAAAAGGGAATGTGAAGAGGCATTTTAATGTGGAGGGGTTACCACCACATGAATGGGGGAGGTGGGGGGTCACCCCCCATGCGCCAGCCATGGAGAGAGGGGGCACCCCCTCCTCCTATAAAAGGCCACCCATTCCCTCCTTCATCCATACACCTCCTTGTGAAGGATCTCTCTCCCCCTCTAGAATTATTCCCCCATGGTCTCGGAATAGCAAGATACATGTTCCCGGTGGCATTTCGTCTGGAAGGAGTTGCTGCTTCCGCTGGATCACTGGAGTGAGGAGGTGGAGGTTGTCCGGTGGCTTGAATGTGTGTGCGAGTGCAGATGCGCTGCTGAGTTGTGGCGCTCGGACTTCCTCACGATCTTGAGATCGGCAAGTGTACGACTACATCAACCACGAGTTCCTACTCGTTAACAAAGCTCGTTGTCTACGAGGGTAAGTTTTCGTTGGATGTATGTCCACCCGTTGCTTTGTACCTAGTAGATAGATCTTGGCATGTTGTTCACACCGTAGGAAATTTTTTGTTTTCTATGTTGCGGACCCAACAGTGGTATCAGAGCCTGATCTATGCGTAGGTGCTTAGCACGGGTAGTACACATATGGTTGATATGTGGGCAATGATGATCATGTTATTGCATCTTCTATGTATTTTGGATATTGGTGGCATAGTGGGATGAAGCGGCCCGGACCAACCTTACATGTCATCGTACATGAGACCGATTCCACGACTGAAATGCAACTTGTTTTGCATAAGTGGTTGGCGGGTGTCTGTCTCTCCTACTATAGTCAATATCTGATTTACAACGAGTTGCTAATAACTTAGTTATCCTCGTTGTGGTTCATGTTCATAGGTAAGAACGGTTCTATCTCCGAAAGCCCTAAGCCACGTAAAACTTGCAATTGATAAATTAGAGGCGTCTAGTTTAGATCGTTGCTGGGCTAGTGTATTGATATGGTATTGTTGTAAGTAGATGTATGGTGGATGCTCTTACAACACACTCAATGTGTAAGTTCCATAGACCTTGGCCTTACATACAAAGGAATGATAGAGATCATACCACGATGCAAGTGATAGAGATCAAATGCATGGACCATATCATCTCACTATACACATTAGATGTTAGCATCTTATACTGCTAGTTTGGCGTGTTTGATAGCATTATAAGATGATCCCTCTTTTAGATATCAAGATAAAAAATGTGTTCTTCCTTGAGTATGCACCGTTCTATGGATCGTGTTTCGAGACATCACGTGATGAACGGGTGTACTCGAATCTACGCTTTCATAGGAACGGGTGTAAGACAGTTTTACACACGCGAATACTAAGGTTCTTACTTGGCGAGCCTAGCATGTACAGACATGGCCTCGGAACATGGACCGAAAGGTTAAGCATGAGTCATATGGTTGATATGATGCCCATATAGATGCTCTCCTTTGAAGCTATATCAACTCACGTGATGATCGGACTTGGTATAGTGGATTTTGTTCATGTAATCACCAAAAGGACACGAGGGATGTCATTTTTGAGTGGGAGTTCATTAGTAATTTGGATTAGTTGAACTCAATCTATCATAAACTTAGTCTAAATAAACTTTACAAATTCTGTTGTAGATGACACCACCTGCTTTTAATTTCAATGTGTTCATGGAGAAAGAGAAACTTGCTGTGAATGGTAGCAACTTCACCAACTGGGCTATGAATTTGAGGATTCTCCTCACTGCTGCACAAAAGCAATATGTGCTAGATGCGCTGCTAGGCCCCCCGCCAGCTCCTGATGCCCCTGACGAGGAAAAGAATGTCTATGTGACTCGTCAGGAGGACCACAACTTAGTTCATTGCATCATGCTGTATGGGCTAGAGCCAGAACTTCGAAAGCGTTTCGAAAATGGCAATGCCTTTGATACCATGGGAGAATTGAAAATGATTTTCGATACCCATGCTGCCGTAGAGAGTTATAATGCTACAGAAAAGTTCTTTAGCTGCATGATGGAGGAAAACAGCTCCGTTAGTGAGCACGTACTCAAAATGTCTGGGTACGCCGATAAGCTTGTGTCCTTGGGAATAACGATTCCCATTGACTTAGGCATACATCATGTTCTCCAATCTCTACCACCTAGCTACAAGAGCTTCGTAATGAACTATAATATGCAGGGCATGAAGAAGTCTCTTCCCGAGCTTCTGTCAATGCTTAAGACTGCATAAGTGGAGATTAGGAAAGAACATCAAGTGTTGATGATCAATAGGACCACCGGTTTCAAGAAGGACAAGAAAGGAAAGCACAAGGGAAAGAAGGGTGGAAAGTCTGTTGCCACGCCTAAAAAGAAACCCCGGGCTGGCCCTAAGTCTGACACCGAGTGCTACTATTGCAAGGGGACTGGCCATTGGAAGCGCAACTGCCCCAAGTATTTGGCGGACAAGAAGTCCAGCAAGGCAAACAAAGGTATATGTGATATACATGTTATTGATGTGTACTTGACTAGTACTCGCAATAGCACCTGGGTATTTGATACCGGATCGGTTGCTAATATATGTAACTCGGTTCAGGGGCTACGGAACAAGCGACAACTAGCAAGGGATGAGGTCAGGATGCGGGTCGGCAATGGATCAAGAGTTGATGTGATCGCCGTCGGGACGCTACCTCTCCATTTGCCATCGGGATTAGTTATAAACCTAAATAATTGTTATTTGGTGCCTGCACTGAGCATGAACATTGATCTGGATCGTGTTTGATGCAAAGTGGTCATTCCTTTAAATCTGAGAACAATGGTTGTTCGATTTATAAGAATGATATCTTTTATGGTCATGCACCTATGTTGAATGGTTTATTTCTATTGGATCTCTATAGTAATATTACGCACATTCATAATGTTAATGCTAAAAAGATTAAACTTGACGATGATATGTCTGCATATATGTGGCACCGCCGTCTAGGTCATATTGGCGTTAAACGCATGAAGAAACTCCATTCTGATGGACTTTTGGAATCACTTGATTTTGAATCATTTGATACATGTGAGCCATGCCTTATGGGCAAGATGACTAGAACGCCATTTTCCGGTTCAACGGAATGGGCGACAAATCTGTTGGAGATCATACATACTGATGTGTGTGGACCAATGAGTGTGTCGGCGCGAGGTGGATATCGTTATTTTGTTACTTTCACGGATGATTTGAGTAGATATGGGTATATCTATTTGATGAAACACAAGTCTGAAACTTTTGAAAAGTTCAAGGAATTTCAGAATGAAGTGGAAAATCATCATAATAAAAAGATCAAGTTTCTACGGTCTGACCGTGGAGGAGAGTATCTAAGTTACGAGTTTAGCACACACATGAAAGAGTGTGGAATAGTTTCACAACTCACGCCTGCCGGAACACCATAACATAATGGTGTGTCGGAACGTCGTAATCGTACCTTATTGGATATGGTTCGATCTATGATGTCTCTGACTGACTTACCTCTGTCATTTTGGGGTTATGCACTGGAAACAGCTGCATTCACTTTAAATCGAGCACCATCTAAATCCGTTGAAACGACACCGTATGAATTATGGTTTGGAAACAAACCTAAGCTGTCATTTCTTAAGGTTCGGGGATGCGATTTTTATGTGAAGAAACTTCAACCGGATAAACTCGAACCCAAAGCGGAAAAATGCGTCTTCATAGGATACCCTAAGGAAACAATTGGGTATACCTTCTATCACAGATCCGAGGGCAAGGTTTTTGTTGCCAAGAATGGATCCTTTCTTGAGAAGGAGTTTATCGCGAAACGTGTGAGTAGTCGGAAGGTAGAACTCGAAGAGGTTATTGAACCTTCTCTTCATGGAATGGCGAGTGGCGCAGCACCGGAAGTTGTTTCGGAGTTGACTTCACCTGATGAAGAGAGAGCTAATGATAATGATCATGAAACTCCGAAAGAGGACACTACCGAACCTCGCAGGTCAAGCAGGACACGTGCAGCTCCTGAACTGTACGGCAATCCTGTTGTGAATTTCATGGTTGATGAAATGGATGACCCTGCGACGTATGAAGAAGCGATGATGAGCCCAGATTCCAACAAATGGCTAGAAGCCATGAAATCCGAGATGGAATCCATGTACGAGAACCAAGTTTGGAACTTGGTGGACTTACCTCACGACCGAAAGGCCGTTGAGAATAAATGTATTTTCAAAAGGAAAACTGATGCTGATGGTAATGTGACCATCTATAAGGCTCGACTTGTCGCAAAGGGGTTTCGACAAATTCAAGGAGTTGACTACGATGAGACATTCTCTCCCGTAGCGATGCTTAAATTGGTTAGGATTATGTTAGCAATTATTGCATATTTCGATTATGAAATATGGCAGATGGATGTCAAAACTGCGTTCCTCAATGGTAAGATTGAAGAAGAGTTGTATATGATACAACCTAAGGGTTTTGTCGATCCTAAGGATGCTAATAAGGTGTGCAAACTTCAGCGATCCATCTATGGACTGAAGCAAGCATCACGAAGTTGGAATCTCCGCTTTGATGAGGTGATCAAAGAGTTTGGATTTGTCCAAACTTATGGAGAGGCTTGTATTTACAAGAAAGTGAGTGGGAGCAATGTGGCATTTCTGATATTATATGTGGATGACATATTATTGATTGGAAATGATATAGATCTTTTAAACAGTGTTAAAAGTTATCTAAACAGCAAATTTTCGATGAAAGACCTTGGTGAAGCGTCATATATATTAGGCATTAAAATCTATAGAGATAGATCAAGGCGCCTAATTGGGCTATCGCAGAGTACATACCTTGATAAGATATTAAAGAAGTTTAATATGGGCGAAAGTAAGAAGGGGTTCTTACCTATGTTGCAAGGCAAGACATTGAGTAAGACTCAAAGTCCGGCTACGGTGGAAGAAAGAGAGATGATGGATAAGATCCCCTATGCCTCGGCCATAGGCTCTATTATGTATGCCATGCTATGTACAAGACCGGATGTGGCACATGCTATTAGTTTGACTAGTAGGTACCAATCTGATCCAGGTTCGGAACACTGGATAGCGGTAAAAAACATCCTCGAGTACTTGAGAAGAACTAAGGATATGTTTCTCATATACGGAGGTGAAGAAGAGCTAGTCGCTAAGTGTTATGTCGATGCTAGCTTTGACACCGATCCGGATGACTCTAAGTCTCAATCCGGATACGTATTTCTCTTGAACGGAGCAGCAGTTAGTTGGAGGAGTTCCAAACAACCTGTGGTGGCTGGATCAACAACGGAGGCGGAATATGTTGCTGCTTCAGAAGCGGCGCAGGAGGCAGTTTGGATGAAAGAGTTCATTATAGAACTGGGTGTGGTTCCTAGTGCGTTCGACCCGATGGTGATCTATTGTGACAACAATGGAGCCATAGCCAACGCAAAGGAACCAAGGTCTCACAAAAATTCCAAACATATTAAGCGTCGGTTTCACTCCATCCGCGAGCATGTCAAGGATGGAGATATAAAGATTTGTAAGGTACACACGGACGTAAATGTAGCAGATCCGTTGACTAAAGTTCTCCCTAGGGTAAAACATGATCAATACCATAACTCCATGGGTGTTAGATTTATCACTATGTGAACTAGATTATTGTCTCTAGTGCAAGTGGGAGACTAAAGGAAATATGCCCTGAGAGGCAATAATAAAGTTGTTATTATATATATATGATAGATGTTTATTTTACATGCTAGAAATGTATTGATTCAGAAACATCAATACATGTGTGTTTAATAAACAAAAAGGGTTCCTAGTCATGCCTCTCTTATAGACTAGCTTGTTGATTAACAGGATGATCAAGGTTTCCTGATCATGGACATTGGATGTTGTTAATAACAAGGTCACACCATTGGTGGAATGATGTGATGAACATTCATCCGAAGTATAGCATTACAATCAAGTCATTATGTTTATATTGCTATAACATCATACGAAGTAATCTTTATCCTTAAACCATGAGATCATGTTAATTGCTAACACCGGAAGAGTATCTTGATAACATCAAACGTCACACCGTAACAAGGTGACTATAAAGATGGGTTCAGTACTACGAAGGTGTTATGTTGAGGCTCATGGATCAAGAGTGGAATTTGTCAATCCAGATGACGGATAAATATACTCTGGTCCCTCTCGGTGATATCACATTAGGATAGCTTGCAAGCAAGTGATGTGATCACTAGAATGTTATATCACGGGAACGAGAAAAGAGTGCATGTCGGTAACGATATCAAACTAGGTATGGAGATACCGATGATCGAATCTCGGACATGTAATATATTGAGAGACAAAGGGATTTAGTTACAAGCGTTAAAGGTTCTCACGATCACAGGAGTCATCGTTGAATGTGTAGGAGTCAGTACGGATCTCCAGGTCCCGCTGTTGATTATTGATCGGAGAAGGGTCTCGATCATGTCTGCATTATTCGCGAACCATAGGGTGGCACACTTAAGAGTTACTGGACACCATTTTGGAGCACATATGTTTCAGACAAAAGAATTGCAAAGCGCAGGAATTGTTTCAATAGAAACCGAAAATTGTTTCGGGTGAAATTGCAGAAGGTGGTTCTGCATGTGATATTGAAATATTGCAAGGGGCTATATGTGAATGTTTGTTAATTAAAGTAATTAACAAAATTCTGAATAAATTTAATAAAAAGAGTTTTATTAAATGAGAGAGCATTAAATTTGGAGAAATTCAATGCATTTAAAGTGGAGACTTTAAAAGGGAATGTGAAGAGGCATTTTAATGTGGAGGGGTTACCACCACATGAATGGGGGAGGTGAGGGGTCACCCCCCCATGCGCCGGCCATGGACAGAGGGGGCACCCCCCTCCTCCTATAAAAGGCCACCCATTCCCTCCTTCATCCACACACCTCCTTGTGAAGGATCTCTCTCCCCCTCTAGAATTATTCCCCCATGGTCTCGGATTAGCGAGATACATGTTTCCGGTGGCATTTCGTCTGGAAGGAGTTGCTGCTTCCGCTGGATCGCTGGAGCGAGGAGGTGGAGGTTGTCCGGTGGCTTGAATGTGTGTGCGAGTGCGGATGCGCTGCTGAGTTGCGACGCTCGGACTTCCTCACGATCTTGAGATCGGCAAGTATACGACTACATCAACCACGAGTTCCTACTCGTTAACAAAGCTCGTTGTCTATGAGGGTAAGTTCTCGTTGGATGTATGTCCACCCGTTGCTTTGTACCTAGTAGATAGATCTTGGCGTGTAGTTCACACCGTAGGAAATTTTTTGTTTTCTATGCTGCGGACCCAACAAAGACATCCAGAGTGGTTTATCTGCCGCCATATACTCATAAACATAATCCTATGCGACCTGGTGATCATACATGTGTAGGATAAGTTCTGACAAGGCAGTGCTCGGACTGGTGTCAGAGCTGGTGTCGGCGCCTATGCTAGGGGTGGTGCAGGAGTTCGTGCTAGTGTAGGAACAAGGGCTAGTGCAGGAGCAGGAGCAGGTGCCGATGTAGTTCTTTGTAGAGGGGCTGGTGCAGGAGCCGGTGTCGGTGCTAGCAGCTTGATGCTGGATTGATGACACTAAACAATATGCCATTTCGTTGGGACGCCAAGTGCAGAGTGTTGTAACAAGAGTAGTTTTCCCCACGAGGATAACTTGGGGTTAATATCTAACTCTCGGGGAACATTCGAAAAAGCTCCCTTCTCGTTCTCATCAGGCATCCTGCAAAACAATCTCCTTGTCTTGCATCCCCAACTCCACCGAGTGGTTGTCAAGCACAGTGTTGAATGTAAGTAAAATAAAATAACAATGCAATAATGTAAACAAAAGTTGTTATGTAACTAATGCAATACAGTAAAGTTGTTTTGGGGTTTTGGTTGTAGATGCAAGAAAGTAAATACGTTTTTGTATTTTCAGATTTAATTAATGTTGAAATTAAAAGGACACATGCAAGCGTTGGAAAAGGTGTTTCTTATGATTAAAATTGGACCGGGGTTCACTTGTCTACTCTCTCATAAAGTTGTGGTGGAATTAAGAGCAAGATAGATGATCGAAACAATGACATTATTTTATTATGTTACTTGATAATATTCATATGGGCATCACATCCTAACATAAAGATGATACTACACATCTTATACTCCACTAGAAAGGAATAACCTTCAAGCAATCTAGTATTAAGAATTAACAGAGTATAGCCTTAGGTACTTTGACATGATGGTGAACAACAAATATGCTACCGCTTGGATATATTACAATAGGACATGGTCTATGAATGTCAACTTAGGATTCTTAGATGTCATCTAAGAAATATAGCACAATCATTTTTATCCCTAGTGAGGTAACTATGGATTGGTAAACTACCATAGCAGGTCATGAAATCGTTGTCACAATTCACTACTACTACCAAGTTACTCCATCTAATACAAATCACCCCCCCCCTCATGCTCTTGCATACTAGTTGGATCAGAACATACGATCGTCGCGGTATCCGCCTCCTCCAGTGTTATGGTGTCCTTGCGGTTCTGGTACTGGTTGTAGCCTCCTCCGTTGTGCTTTTGACCACCTCCATACGGGCATCCTCCTCCACCATGGTTGTATTCGTCTTGGGAGCACGGCGGTGTGTTGTTTGGAGGAGCACCACGAATCCCTACAACGTTCATGGAGGAGATCCACTTGTCGCCCTCGGCCTACTGTGCCTGCATGGCCTCTTAGGAGAGAAACATCGAGTAGAAGTCGGTGATTGACACCTTGGAGTTGAACACTGTAACATCCCAAAACTTTTCAAATTTTGGAATGTTAAAATAAAATAAAGTTTTTTTTGAATGGTTGCTAAAAAATTTCCTTTTCCTTATTTGTATTTTCAAAAGAAAAGAATTTTTCAAAGTTTATGAAAATAAAGAAAATCCTATTTCTAAACAAAACGTTTTGGGATAAAAGACTAGGGGAAAATAATATTTCCAAAACTTAATTGAGCTATTTAAGTTTAATGGAAAACAAAAGATTTTAAAATGGTTTTGATAAGATCTAAAACCACTCGCCAAATAAAATTCTTCTAAAAAACTCTTCTTGCTAAAAACAAACCCCAATAAAAATATTTAATTTATGAAAATAAACATAAAACAATCCTAGTTTTAATGTTTGTTTTCCATGTTTGATAAATGTTTGATTTTGAGCCAAATACAAAATCATATTTGGATTTTCAAGAGATTCAATAAAGCCATAATGGAAAATGATTAACAAAAGGATTTATAAAGAGTTTTTGTATGAGAAGATACTATTCTTTTACTTTTTGAAACACATTGGTTTTACAAAAAATTAATAAACTTTTTTAATAATACTATTTTTGAAACCACTTTGATGCCATTAGACCTCACCAATGGTCATGCAAAACCTCTATTTCGAAAATAATATTTTCAAGGTTAAATATTTAGTGTTAAATTATTTTCCTAAGTCCAAAACATCTATTTTGGGATTTATAAAGTTTACCCATTTTTATTTATTTGTATTTTGGTAAAATATAAGCCCTATTGGGAATATACCCATATAGTAATTTTAAATACGATATTTAGAATATAATTTCTTCAAAAAATAATTTTTATGTATGAAAGTGTACAAATAAATAAAATACTCCTAATTTATATTCTTGGTTTTGGATTTATAATGTTTGAATAACTTTTGAGCTGGTTCTAAAACTAAAAGAATAAGCAGGAAAAGAAAAAGAATAAAACAACAAAAAATAATAGACTAACCGGCCCAGCCCAGCCAGCCCATCCTCCTGCCCCGCAGCCCCGCTAACTACCAACTGCCCGCGCCACGCAGCAGCCCTAGCGGCCCAACACCAGCCCATATTCCTCTCCCTCTCTCTTACATGTGGGCCTCTCCCAACTTCTTCCTCCTCCCGAACCACCAGCACCCCACATTGCCCACGTCGTCGCCCCTAGTACCCCCACTCCCTCCACCGCTCCCACTCCTCATGAGCCTCCCTGCTCCCCTATGGTGCCATCCCCATAAAGACCCCACCTCCCTCTCTCATTTCCCTCCTTTTCCTCTCTTCGACACACCCCTAGGCTATCGGAATCGCTCATCGGAGCTCCGCTGTCCGCCGCCGATTTTTCGTCGCTGTCATCGCTACATTCAGCGACCCCACCATGAACACCCGAGTCGTCGCTGCCCCGGCCATCCCCTGGAGCCGCCCAAGGACACAGACGTCATCGCCGAACCCACCATCACCGTCCCCTCGACGAGGCACAAGTCGTAGACGAGCCCACCATCGACAAGGACAATAGCAACGACGACCTTGTCTGTGTCCGAGCCGTCCACCGCCGTCTTCTTCATCGCCGGTGAGCCTAGACGCAGGTGATCTCGCCCTCCTTCCTCCTCTACCGTCTGATCTCGCACCAGCGGTCCAAATTGACCAGAGCCAAGCCTAGTCGTTCTCTGAGCCACGAGCCAAGCTCCCAGCAGAACTGCCAGCCGAGTCGATCTGGACCGGCCATTTTATGAAGATCTAATAGCCCTCGTTCACTCAGACGGCAAAGGGGTACCAGTGAATCAGAAAAGGCCACATGTATTTTCTTTTTCGTTAAATTGTTTTAGTTTTAGAATTAGACAAAAATGTACCAAAAGTTGCATAATTCGTAGGAATTAATCTGCTAGTCAAAATTTAGCAAACAACATATATGTGGATTCATAAAAATGTGAACAACCCAATTATGAATTAAAGTTTGTATTTTCCTAAAGCAAATTATTTAAAACATTTAAATTCTAATCGAGAATATTTAAATCACTATAAATATTCTGTATATCCAAAAATTGAAAATAAGGCCTTTATGAAATCCTTGTGAACATACTACAATACCCCACTATTGTATTCCAAATTTGAACATTTTAACTTGAACAATATTATAGAATTGCCATTTAGCCATTATGGGCATAACTTTAATTCTAAAAGTGATTTTAAAATGATTCTTTTTGAAAAGTGCTCACCTTTTAGTCCTTTGTTCAATAGGACAAGAGCATAAAATTATTTTGTAGATTTACAACAATGTTATTAGAATATGAAGCCTTACCTCTTTCAACTGCTATTTTGACATTATTAAATTAAGGAAATGGTTTTCAAATGAAACCTTTTGCAAAATGATCAGAAATGATTTATTTGTCCTATAGGGATAAATGAAACTATTTTAAAAACATATCCACAACATAGTGGGTGCATATGACCTAGTGCTACTATAAACGCTAAGTGGTCAAATGCAACCATATAAAAGTAAATATTTCAAATCTAAGACTAGTAGAGTATTTTGTGAACCTAGTTCTGGTTTAATAAAACATGCATGACCTAACCCAAACCTTTTAGCATGCTTTTATTACTTTCATTGTATTGCCTTGATTGGTGTGTATGTCTGGTTAGTTTATTCGTTGCAATGTTTGTGAACCGTATAGATTGACCAGAGAGTAACTCCTGAGTTGTGAAGAGAGTGAATCCAACAACTTCAATAAGAGGCAAGTTCACTACATAAATGTCCCAATATTTTTCTATGCACTTAGTGTTTTCTTAGTATGCGTGTGTAGTCTTATATATTATTATGCTATGCAATGCAACCCAATTGGGTTAGTCATACGAATCCTTGATTGTTGAGTAGAAGACAACGTAGGAGTTGAGTGCTTAGCCTTGTAGTAGTTCCGTGAATGATTTCGCAACAAGTTTGTTGAAAGGATCGTATGGTCACCTAGAGGGGGGGGTGAATAGGTGCTACTTCAAATTTTACTCTTTTTTAAGTTAGGGTTTGACACAAAAGGTAAATTCTCTAGATCATGCAACAATGGTGAATTTACCTATATGACAATCTAGTACAAACACTAAGCAAGAACGAGATAAGTAAAGTGCGGTAAAGGATAGAAGTAACCAAAGTGGAGCAAACAGAGACACAAGGATTTGTTTCCCATAGTTCCTTCCTTTTGAGGGGAAGTACGTCTACATTTGGAGAGGGGGTGGTTTCAAACCACCAACGCCACGAGAGGCCTCCCTTGTTCTCCGATGAACCTCACCCCAACGGGTTTGATTCACCACTTCCACTATACGGCAACCTTCAAGCTAGAAGCCGACACCTTTACAACAAGTTCGAGGCACACATCCACAACCTAATTGGAGGCTCCCGAATACAAGCTAGATGTCAAACAATCAAAGACAAGCTAGTAAGAATCAAATCAACCAAAACAAGGCCTAGGGTTTCCAATGAAACCCTAGAGCAAGGGGCCCTCAAGTGAATGAGGGGGAAATGAAGATCTCTCTTGGTGAAGCTGTAGATCGATGCCTCCTCCTCTGATTCCCCAAAGATCAATGACTTTGGGTGGTTGGATGAAGAGATCTTGGAGTTTTGGTGGCTCTAATGGTGTGGTCTTGCTTTTCTGGAACGAGCAGCTGGAGGAAGGGGATGAGGTCCCCTATTTACAGGCCACACACTGTGAACCCTTTTTTGACCATTGGGGACCAATCACACCGGAGACTCCGGTCTAGCAGACCGGAGACTCTGGTCCAGACCGGAAACTCTGCCCCACCTCCGGTCCATCTCCGGACCACTACTCTGGCTGGTTTTGGCAGAAGCTTGGCATCCACTCCGGAGACTCTGACCGTAACTCCGGACTAGAGACACCAGAGACTACGGTGTGTCCACACCGGAAACTCTGGCCTGAGGAGACACATCGGAGATTCCGGCTGATATCCGGTCAATCTCTAGACCACACACAGAGAGACCCTGGGCCAAGACCTGACTGCACACCAGGAATTCTAGGGGAGACTCTGGACCACACCGGAGACTCCGGTCTGAAGTCTTCATGTAATCATATATTTGGCCAAGAGTTTTCCCACAATATTCAGACTTTTTTCCTTTTCAAAGGATTGACCTGTAGACATTAACACACAGTAAAATGTACCTTGTGTTGTTAACGAACACCAAAACAGATTAGAACAATAAATATCCTTTCATTTGTGATACTGAAAGTGTCTTTTCCAAAAGTTGAAAAACATTTAATTTAATAAACTACCTAGGTGTTGGAATTGATATTTTATGGTGGGGTGCCAATCAGGAGTCAGCCCTTTCAACGGCTTGCTCCTATCTTATGTGCGCATGCGGAAAGCCACCCAGGCTT
Organism: Avena sativa; assembly: GCA_916181665.1. NCBI lineage: Eukaryota > Viridiplantae > Streptophyta > Magnoliopsida > Poales > Poaceae > Avena > Avena sativa. The sequence goes on from OV702289.1 coordinate 697,210,346, forward strand.
AAAGATATTGGAGACACCCGGTGTTTTAGAAGATTCCTTGTATAGCCACATGTCACATGGCTCTGTCATGACTAAGTATGTTGTGGAAACCCACCCTAACGTGACCAGCAGATGTAGATGGTGTAGGTTGTATGGGTCCGTCAGGGGATCGTGGGACTACTTCTGAAAGGTCTTGTCTCGGTCTTCTCCCGGTCGTGCAACATCTCGGTGGTATGTGTGCGGGGGATTACTGGGTCTTGTGGGTAAAGTGTACAAACCTCTCGAGAGTGTCAAATCTAAGTACTTATCCATGTCCCTGGTTACGGACAATTATGAGCGACTTGACTCTGAAGCTAACCGAGAATCTCATCATTCCAATTTCTTTAATTAAAATTTTGATGGGTGTACACGGGTAGGAGGGATCATCGATTTCTATTGGTGGTACCCAGGTTCACTTCTTTTAACCAGTGGTATCGCTTAATAGATGGAAAATGTGTTTTATCAAATGATAGGATAAAATCATTGCTTTATGCAAAGTTTAGCCAAACCCTACCAAGACAAAATGCATGTACAGTATAGGATGTGATTTGTGTCCACCATAAATAGTGAACTTGCCAAAATATTCAAAGTGTTGACCATTCGTGGCTGCAACCTTTCATGTTGCAGGTTGCCTGAAGACGAGTGAGGTATGAAGTTAGGGTTACGAGTCTATACTTAGCATGTGTTCGCCTGTGGCTCTTATTGCAGATCTTCATAGTTCTTAGTCTTCCGCTATTGATCTTTGTTTATGAGGAACTAGACCTTGTGCTATGCAACTTGTATATGTCTATGTAAAGTTCTGGATCATTCGATGTAATATAAATATGACCTTTGTTTCGTGATATTGCATCCTGAACTATGTGTCTAGCGAGTCGATCCAAGGACTAGCACTAAAGAGCATAGGAACTTGGACCCCTACCGGGTCGGGTCGCTTCAGATGGTATCAAAGTATTATGTTGACCATAGGTTCGTGACCCTAGAACTGGTTTAGAAATTAGGAAAGACTTTAGGCAAATGAAAATATTATGTTTTGTTCAAAATCTTGTATTTTTGCACCTTTGTTATTCTAGTATGACTCATCCTGATCATTTTTTGCGTTTTCCAAAATTTAGATGGCCACCCTCAACGACGATGACAACAACAACCAAGAGATGTGGCTTGCAATGCAACTTTTGGTAGAAGCTCAAACTCAAGTACTTCATCAAGTGGCCCTAAAATTTCCCAACATCGACAACTTAATTCCCCTCCTAGGAATGCCAGAGATGTTTGAGTCCCAAAATCAACTAATGCGATTGGTGCATTGAAATATGGCCAACAACAACAACTTAACCTAGAGAGACTGTGGCTGCAAGGAAACCAAAGACATGATCATGGTAAGGACTATAGCTGGTTTAGAAACTAGGAAAGACTTTAGGTATCAAAGTATTATGTTGACCGTAGGTTCGTGACCCTAGAACTGGTTTAGAAACTAGGAAAGACTTTAGGCAAATGAAAATATTATGTTTTGTTCAAAATCTTGTATTTTTGCACCTTTGTTATTCTAGTATGACTCATCCTGATCATTTTTTGCATTTTCCAAAATTTAGATGGCCACCCTCAACGACGATGACAACAACAACCAAGAGATGTGGCTTGCAATGCAACTTTTGGTAGAAGCTCAAAATCAAGTACTTCATCAAGTGGCCCTAAAATTGCCCAACATCGACAACTTAATTCCCCCCTAGGAATGCCGGAGATGTTTGAGTCCCCAAATCAACTAATGCGATTGGTGCATCAAAATATGGCCAACAACAACAACTTGACCCAGAGAGATTGTGGCTGCAAGGAAACCAAATACATGATCATGGTAAGGACTATAGCATGTAAAGTCTCTGGAGACATAGGGCACACCCATAAGGAACATCCAGATTAGTGACCTAATTGTGATGGAGACCATCCAACTATGGAATGCCCCACTACTAAAGTCACGTGCTTCCTATGTTAAGGAAACAACCATGTCCCGATCCAATGCCACCTCTACCCTATGGTGCAAAGGTTGAACCAAGCAGCAAGGGATGGAGTGTATACATCCTCTAGGGAGAACCAATAAGGAACCAGGACCATGAGGAGGGTGGATGCTAGAGCCAAACCACCGATAGCTACATCCAACATCACCACCAAGTGTTGCTACTCGTGTGAAGAAGAAGGCCATTTGTCCCGAAATTGCCCCAAGAAACGGGAAAGGTTCCCTAAATTTGTGGTGGAGTATAATGAGCAGGAGCTATTGGATTTGTTGGCCTTAGAGAGACCCAAGAAGAAGAAGAAGAACCAAAACTTTGAGATAAGGGACATTAGCCAAGTGAGGTGCTTCAACTGCAAGGAACTAGGCCATTATGCGATAGACTGCCTAGAAGATAAGAAGCACAAAGGAATCAATCCAGTTGATGGTAAAGCGAGCATAAGGAGAGATATCAACAAGGTGGAGTGCCATGTATGTCATGTGTTAGGTCACTACTCATGGGATTTCCCGGAGAATAAGAAACTCAAGAAGGACCCCAACCAGCTGATATGCTACAATTTCAAGAAACCACGACACTATGCAATAGAATGCCCTAAAAAGAGTAAGAATTGGAACAAGCCAGAAATCTTCTAGAAGGGGCATCTCGATGAAAGAGAGAAGAGTCATCAATACATTGGATTTCTAGAAGCGCCCCATACCCCGTGCTTAGGTTGGACCACCAGCAATAAGTAGTACCCTTAGATCTTCATTATCGTGTTATTTCATCGACCATCTTAACTTGTGAGATATGACATCACTAGATCGTTTGCTTTTGCTCACTGGAACCTTGAATCCTTAGGCTTGTTTTTTTATGTTGAACCATTTGCTTGGTTATGATTGTTGTATCTTTTTGCTTGATGTGAATTGTGGTGTTCTTGATCTTTGTGACCATGCTAGTTACTTGAGTAGTAGCTCTTCCTTGGATCTATTTTGTCTATATCTGCCCATGCCTAAACCTTGCTAGAAATAACATCTTATAGAGTGATGTCATAATAAGAATCATAAATACACAAAGTGAAATATCTAAAAATAAAACCTAGTCAGGATGTAATCGATGAGTTCATCATCAGGGACAGGTGAGCCAATCGTATCGGCCATCGTCTTCTTCTTGTGAAAATACTCAGCAATGCTCAGACACTTTTTCTTCAGCTGAGTGCGGATCTGATGAACACGGGAGCAGATATGGGTGCCATACATGTTGTTCATGGTGGCCCAGACTTTGGCGGTCGTGTTGAGACCAATCATCTGACTCGCGACATCGGGAGTCATGCTGGAGAGTAGCGTGGGCATTGCATGTTGATCCTAAATCCACCATTGGTGGCAGGCGGGGTTCCTCACCGTTGTGGAGGCATCGCCGGTTCCCTGGTGATCGTAGCCGCATGTGCGACCGTCGTGCCTTTAAGGAATCCGTGGAGGTTGGCGCCGGTGAGGTGGCGGTAGATGATGGGTTTCCACAACATGAAGTTCGTCCGATCCAGGTGAACCGAGATGTTGCTGATCGGGGACATGATGGAGGCGGCGGGTGAGGACACTAGGGATCCCGAGATTTGAGAGAGTTGAAGGGAAAACATATCCTATGCACCCACCGTATTGGTGCAACCGGTGCACCTAGCGTAAAACATACATGCAAAAAAATTGAAAAAATTCTACCACGTAGATATATTGTACATCAATTATTTCACAAAGTTTCATGTCAAAATTTCAAACACATCTCAAGAAACAAAAATGACAAATTTAGCTCTCCTAGTATTAATGGGCTCAATTCATAGCCCAACATGAAATACGTATTATTCACAATGTGATTTGACATATTTATTCTAGAGTTTTAGGTAGAATTTGAAATTGAAATTTAGTGGCATCAATAATATACACCGTATCTGCATGATAAATTATTTTTGTCATTTTTCGACAACTTTTTCGAGTGTGTTTTAATATGGGTGCACGGGTTGCATCATATTGGTGGGTACATTGGATACATTCTCAGTTGAAGGCTATCAATGGTCATGGCGAGATCACAGTTTCACCGGCGATGATACTTAGGGTTAGATCGAGCTACAAGGCTCTGATACCAAGTGAAAAAATCCTAGATTGATTTGTCGTACCGTGGCTGCTGTCCACGGTCAGTTTATATTGATTGAAACAAGACCAAGTTATATACGTATATGAATCGTGATTAGATAGGACTAACAGTCCGTGTCAATACGACATTAGAACGAGTTAGACTAGGTAACTAACCATCTAAACTAAAATAGAAAAGTTGCCTATTTTAACAGTCCGCTGGGACCCGCCAGGCCACGCTGGCTGTAACACATGTGAGAAGTACGTTACGCTGTTGAGCGTAGCCCTTTTGAGACAGACAGAAAAAGGCAAGTCTGTTAAAATTCTTTCACCGCTAGTTTATTTTTAAAATTTCTTTTCGCCGGGGGAATTTTCACCCAACTGCGGCCCTGCCCACCCGTGGGTCTTTTCTTCTCCCAGAATGTGGGACCCGCGTGGGGCTACACCATGGACCTGTGCTCGCAGCAAGTAGGGTCCTCTCGAGAGCGCGGTGTATGTGCACGGGTCGCAGCTAGCAGCTGGTGTGGCTTCCTCACCAAGCTCAGAAATTTAAAATTCAAATGTGATCGGGCTGTGAGTGTGTGTGTGAGGTCATCAAAGTCTCCTGCTACGGCACGCTTCATTCCCCTCCCTCCCCCGACCGGTCTCGCCGGCCTCGCGATTCTACTTAAAAGCAAGGCAAAGCACCTAGCCGTAGCGACACACGCGCACGCCACACTATGCCTCCCACCATGCTCGCGCCGGTGCCCACGAGGCCGCGCTCCAACCCCTACCGCCGCCGGAGAGAGGCCGCTCCTCTGCTCCCAGACCAGATCCTGGCGGCGGTGAAGCGGCCCGCGGAGTCGTCCACATCGGCCTCCTCCTCCTTCCGCAGCGTCGTCGTCTCCACCACCTCCTCCACCGCCCTCGCCGCGGCGCAGCGCCCCGAGAAGCGGCCTCGGCGCCAGGACGAGTACCAGGCCCGGCCCGCCGCGTCCGAGTGCTCGGAGGTCATCGGCGGCGCAAGTCGGCGCCCCGCGGAGGTCGAGGTCTCAGAGTCGTCCTGCCTCGGCTCCGTCCTTGAGTCCGACCTCGCCTGCCCCGAGCATCTCGCCGACGATGCAGAGACGACGGACTACTCTTCGGCCTGCGGCGAGCTCACGCAGTCCGACGCGGTGGAGGAGGTTCTCAGCGCTCCCAGCCCATGCGACGCGTACGAGTCCCTCAGCCCCCTGCTCGACCTCACCTCCTGTTCCGCGTCCGACGAGGACGAGGACGAGGACGACGATGACGCCGCCCCATCCCTCACCTTCTCCTTCTTCCTCGACTTCGCCAAGCAATTCGTCCCCTGCGCGCTCCCAAAAGCACACGTCGCCGCCGACTTCGACATGCCCGAGGTGAGCGGATCCACGCAACTCCTCTCAAATTCTCCCAAATCTGCAAGGGCCAGTGCGGTGTTCGATCCGATTAGGTGGCTTGCTTGTGTCAGGGGAAGCGGTTCGAGGACGTGGACGACGAGGAGAGCTACGTGCGGTTCCGGCAGCGGGAACGGCGCGGAGTGGTGGCATGCGACTACACCGAGGTGTACGCCTCCATGTCAGGCATCCATGGCCGTGCCGTCGTGGAGCAGCGTTCTGTCATGGTGAACTGGATCATCGAGGTCAGTCAGCGTATGCAAGCACTGTAATCTGCATTCTACATGTATACCCCGGTTCTACTTTAGCTGAATTTGATTTCATGGTAGAAGCGCGCATGCTGAAATCATGTAGTAGTATTGTTAGATTCAGTGCCGGTTTGGTTGTTGAATGGTATCTGTTCTAAAAGCACTGCAGTTGTGTGGCTGCGTTAATAGGCTGATCTGTGGTGTATTTGTTGTGTTTGGCGTGCTGAGGCAGCAGATCTAGCTTTGTACTCCCTCCATTTCAAAATATAAGATGTTTTAGCTTTGTGAAAGGAGTGTATCTAGACCAATTTTAGTGTGTAGGTTCACTCTAAATCTAAATGAACCTACACACTAAAATGAGTCTAGATACACTCACTTCACAAAGCTAAAACATCTTATATTATGAAACGGAGGGAGTACTTGCTTAAATTTTGCAGGGAAAAGTTGTCTACTGTCGAAGATTTTATTGTACAACACTGATTGGTGAATTGCTCAGCATACATTGTTCGTTGAGCAGAGTGATCCCCATATTGTTTTTCGAAATTGTTGTAGTAATGTGAGCACTTGCATTATGAGTCTGGTCACTAATTTTGAGTATGTTTCAGGAGGGTGTTTGTTTTGACATTTTGACATTCAGTGTTTGGAAAGGAGTGACAAATATCTCGTTCAGTTATGCTGTAAAGTTATCTAGATATTCAACTCTTGAGTACAATTTCAGTATATGCCCCTTTCGTTCCCTTCCATACTGTAGATTCAGTGTTGGTTTAGTTGCTGAATAATATCTGTTCTATAAAGCACTATAGTTGTGTGGCTGCGTTAATAGGCTGATTTGTGGTGTATTTGTGTTGGACGTGCTGAGGCTTCAAATCTAGCTCTTTACTTGCTTAAATTTCGCAGGAGAACGTTGTCTGCTATCGAAGATTTTATTGTACAAATTCTGATGAGTAGATTGCTCAACATACAATGTTCGTTGAGCAGAGTGATCCCCATACGTCTTTTCGAAACTACTGTAGCAATTCTCAGTCACTAATTTTGAGGATATTTCATCTGGACATTGTGACATTCAGTGTTTGAAAAGGAATGTATAAATATCTCGTTCAGTTATTCTGCACAGTTGTCCAGCAAAAAGTTTATGGCCTTCATGTCTAGGAAGTACTTTATAGCAGTTAGGATACCTGCATCATACCTATCTAGATATACAACTCTTGAGTACATTGTCAGTATCTGCCTCTTTTGTTCCCTTCCATGCATCTAAGCTTATGTATATGCACTTGATGTTAGCATTGCGACTAGTACTTCAGGGAATATTATTACCACCATTTGTTTCCACCTGAAGATTTCGGTACGCAGTTAGCTATTAAAATGAAAAGATCCTTGTACATACTATGAGGAAACAACTGTTCTCAGCTATTTTCATCTGCAACTTGCAAATATACTAACTGTTTCCCATGAATTTTCAGCATGGACATTTGACAGAGCTGCAGCCGGAGACGTTGTTCCTGGGAGTTGGACTGATGGACCGCGTCTTGACACGGGGATATGTAAAGGACACTAGGAATCTGCAGTTGCTGGGCATTGCCTGCATCACTCTGGCTACCCGCATAGAAGAGAACCAACCATACAACAGGTATTGAGTTCCCTTGTGTTGCAAGTTCATTCTGTTTCAGTAAAATCTGTGCATGGTATATTTTCTAATGCCTCCTGTCAGTACGAGTACTACTGCAGGTTGTTGAGTATGGTGTCAGATTGCCTCATTTGAACTTCTGTACAGATTACGCGTTGCTAAATGCATTGCTCATCCTTTAATTTCATATAAAAGTTTCAGTGTACTTTCCTAGTCTATCTTCAGACGATTGCAGTACAATACTGCCTTCTTCTATGATGACTTTTCTCTCCTGTTTGCTAGAGCTCACTGGAATATAACTTAATTGGGCATTTGACAGACCTTAGCAATTTCTTCGTATTGTTGATAACTATTATTGGTTAATCACGTGGCAATAGCTCATATACAATGGCTATTCATCTCATTAAAGGCTAATAAGGGCTGCATACTAGTACTTGAAACATTGTCAGTTATCTACTTACATCAGGAAATGTTGATGAGTTGAGAATTTAGAGATTGACTCTCCTAATTCGTTCACCCTGCAATCAGGTGGCTCAAGTGGTTGGTGAGAGCCATCTGATTGCAGAGTTCCATCTACTTTTACCCAAGTAATCATATTGCATCAATTTTCTGGGTTAACGTGACTCTGCTAGAGAAGTCAGATCCTTTTTGTGGTTTTGTTGAAGTATTTGAGCCTGAATTCAAGCGAACCTTTTCTTACTCTTGACAATGTCTGAAGAAAAATCAACATGTGGCGCACAGTACAGTACTTGGCAGAAAAAGTAGAGTACTTCAGAACAGAATGGCATATTCTTCTTTACATTGTACTATTCTGCAGAGTCATTGTAGAACTCCTGAAGTGTATTATTTCTGGGATCAGCATTTGTTTCCTGATCTTTGTCTCTGTCCAGAATACTATGACAATGCCCAACCTCACTATGTTTTCTCTTTCAGCATCATGCAGAAGACTTTCATGGTAGGGATCAACATGTACAGCCGGAGTGAGGTGGTCGCCATGGAGTGGCTGGTGCAGGAGGTCCTCGACTTCCAGTGCTATGCCACGACACTCCACCATTTCCTCTGGTACGACGCGCTTCCTGTCTGTATCCTTGCTTGTGCCAAGCTAGCTGAGGCAACGAGAAGCTGACAGTTTACTTGTGTAATTCCGCAGGTTCTATCTGAAGGCTGCAAAAGCAGACGACAAAATGGAGGATCTGGCAAAACACCTGGCCTTGCTCTCGCTTCTGGACCATAAGCACCTCTCCTACTGGCCCTCGACCGTGGCAGCCTCGGTTGTGGCCCTTGCTTGCCTTGCCACAAACAACCAGTCCTCCTGCCACATGGTTATGGAGGTAAATACTGAACTCCTCCACCAAAGCTATACACTGCTACACTTCAGAGCTTCGAAAAAACTTATCATGATCCTTACAAAGACTAAGGAACGCCTAACTCCTTGCTCTTTGCGTAATGCAGACTCACATGAGGAACAAGGAGGACGATCTGCCTGAATGTTTAATGGTTTGATCCCTCCCTCCAATTCTGTTACTTTGCACCATGAACCGAATCGTGCTCTTCGCCGTTTGCAGAAATTGATGTACTAACTGAATTTCTGCGGTGCCACCGCAACTAACATCCGTCGCGCTGTTCAATCTTTTCTGCAGAGTCTCGAGTGGCTGATAAACTATGCTTCGTGATACCCAGGGCTCCCAGGTTGAACATTCGGCTCTAATCTTCTGCTGATCAACATAGCGTAGCACGGTCGTTTAGCAACAACACAAGTGTACATGCCACTACTTTGCACAGCAGGATAAAATAAAAAAAGGAGACAGGTCAACGTGTTTATCGCCGTAAAGTGGAACTGTTCGTAACCGCAGAATTTGGTACTGATCTGGTGACTGTGGGACAACTGTTGTTGTCGTGTGTCTTTGCATCGTTAGTTAGCTCTCCTAAGGAACAATTGAGGTTGAATATTGTAATCCCCACTCAACAGCCTTTTTTTCTCTCTTGGATCTTGTTTAATGGATCAAAGGTTTCATTAAAAAAATGGTGTTGTTTAATGCTAGTGGGCAAGTGGTATTTTTTGCCTGGCTATGATTGTGATCCTGACTCGATAGAAGGTCTCAGATTTCAGATATCTTGGATGAACGAAATGACATCCTCGAATCAGATCTGTATTTGAGGGAAGCAGAGCTTTATTGATCAAATAGTGTCCAGGATACCTCAGGCAATCAGAATCATAGAGAACACACAGAAGAGCAAGCGTACAAGCGTGGAGCTGTGCTGCCTATGCCCGATCCGTAGTCAAAACCAGCCGAAGTAGTCTGTTATCTTGAATTTTCTGGAGCTCGTTCACTTTAGCGGGTTTATGCCACATGCTGCTTGCACCCTTAGGGCATCTCCCGGCGCAACGCAAACAAACCGAGCCGGTCCAAACGTGTCCGCGAGGACAGGAGGACACAGAAAACACGGCACATGGACGTCATCGATGAATCTGCTCAATGTGTTATACCAGACTAGACTCTTCGGAAGAAGACATATTGGTGAAGATAGATGACATATCTATCAAACAACGTTATTTTGTGTGCCTGCTAGATCAAAGCAAATGGCTAGATGATGAAGTAAGTAACCCTTACTAATAGCGAAATAATTTCTAATTATATATCTCGTTATTGGTACCCATCAGTAATGTATTTTTTTAATCTTTAGAAGTAATCAGTGCATACATATGTTGTAGTATGAAGAACCAATTGCAAGTGCAAAAATAGAATGATGCTAAAGTATATTTTGAGGACCCTTGTTACCAGACTGTTAAAACAGGATGGTGAAATTGGAATCTATGGACCTGCCTCTTCTATGACAAATGTTGTAAAAAACCATCTGAACCATGACATGTAACATCGAAATCCATAATTGAAATACTAGGTTTAGTGGATTCTTAATTCATAATTTTACCTGTCTGCTCATTGTCTTTATTATAGATCCATCTTCCAATAAATATCAAGGATTGGTGTTGGTATTTATCTCACCAACATTGATGCAAGCTAAATATCAATGCGAGCCCTTCATATTTATTAGAAGATGGATTCTGTAATAAAGAACATGGTGTAAAATTACGAATTTAAAATCCACTAAACCTAGAACTTGACGATTAAGGATATTGATACTGCCATGCCATGGTTTAGATAGTTTTTTACAACATTTTTCATACAAGTAGGTCCGTGTATTCTAGTTTCACCCTCCCGTTTTATTAGTATGGTAAAAGGGGGTTCTCAAAATATATTTTAGTATCATCCTGATTGCACTTGTAGTTGGTCCTTCATACAACATATATATGTGTTGATTATCTATAAAGATTTAAAACATACATTACTGATGGGTATGAATAATGAGATATATAATCAGGAACTATTTCATTATTAGTAAGGCTTACTTACTTCATCTTCTAGCCATTTGCTTTGATCTAGCAGGCACGCCAAATAAGGTTGTTTGATAGATATATCATCTACGTTTACCAATATATCATCTTTCGAAGAGTCTAGTACACATTGAGCAGATTCATCGGTGTCGGTCAATGTATAATATGCAAAAGAAAACAAATTAGATTTAGTTATAATCAAAAGCATAGGCACAAAAGTACAAATAGTACGTGCAAATATAAAATTTAACCTTGTGGGAGACAGTCATATGTTACATGATATGTTTAGGTTCATCTGGTTGCTTATCATCATCCGCTCAAACTGTTTCCTTATCATCATCATATGCTGAAGTTGTTTCTTCATTAATCAACTGAGAAACCGTAGATGACGTCGACATGGTTGGTGGAGGTGATAGCAATGGATTATCCAAAACACTCGAGTCAGAGGCCGATTATGAAAATCATCAATGGTGGTTGTTTCAACATTGTGATCCATTTTCTGCAACAAGAAACAAAAAAAAAAGGATGCTAGGGTTTAACATTTAGTTGTGCACATATGCTACTGTAAATAAGCTGGACATAGACAAAACAATTTATTCTTCTAGTTCGCAGCTGCTAATTCTTGCTACTACTTCTAAATTACAGAGGCAAAGAGACTTGGTACCCTTTTGGATTTTCGGTGTAGAATATATTCTTGTCACTCTAAACTATGGGCATTGATTCAGATTCTTAGAATCCTCATTAGCTAAACAAGATAATCTCTCATCTAAATTCGCTACCAGTTAGCTTATGAATTTGATTGTTAACTGAACTTTTAAAGTACCTGACTGTCTGTAGTAGCACATAGTAAGGTTCAGGCCTGATCATAGCAGGTGCTACCAATAAGACGGACATAGAGAAAATAAACGTATCATACCACCAGTTCTGATCACCCACCTCTACACCACATATGCACTTCACCACATATTCAGCTAACAAGGTGGCACACACGGGCCGTCGCCTGCCATATTCAACTCAACGCCTGAACAAATAACAAGTTGAATAAATTGGTACACTCAACGCGGATGGCAGATTCAATCCATCCGGAGTCAGACACCTCTTGATGATGTTATTGACGTTGATGATGTCCTGAATCTTCCTTCAGTAACTAATATTCAGGATCTGACGACAGTGGGAGTCTTTTTTAGTGCAGAAGCTCCTACTCGGCCTCATTCGAATTTTGCAAGTTATATTTTTTCCTTCTACACGCATGCATCTACTTTCTACTTGTATTAGTAAGATCAAGAAAATTCAGAAAAAACTTGCAACAATTGTTACTATGTGCTGCTGACAGAATTGACAGACAAACACTCCCGCAGAATCCAAGTTGTTCCTATTATTATACAGAAAAAAACGAAGAATCGGTACCTCTGTTCCAACCGTAGATCGCTGGAACAACCCATCTTCTTTCCCGCTGAATCTAGTACCGTTGCCACGAGTAGCATCAACCTCCAAGCAACCTAGTTTGAACCTCTCATGCGTCTCCTTTCCTAAGGCATACTGGCCTGCGGCAGAGGATGATGCGCCGGCGCTGCCTCCTCGACGCCTTTCGCCTCGATGCCCCGCATCTCGACGCTGTCCTCGGCGCTGTCCGCCTTGACGCCTTCCACCTCAAATCCTCTCGAGTAATCTTTATATCCCATGGGCGCGTGGCGTGGTGGAGAAGAGTCCGTCCAGGAGCGGTGTATTCGCATCGGAGCGTGTTCGAGCATAGTCCGTCTCGGAGCAGAGTTCGTATAGGAACCGGAGCAGCCAAGACTTGCCGGGTTCGAGATGGACGAAGATCCCTGCCGCTCTCCCCGGCGACCATCCTCTCCTTCAGATTCTGTTACTTTGCACCATGGACCGAATCGTGCTCTTCGCCTTTTGCAGAAATTGGTGAAACTGGATCTTTGTGGTGCCACGGCAACTAACATCCGTTGCGCTGTGCAATCTTTCCTGCTTCCGCGCGACACGTGTCTCAAAAATCGGCCTAAATTCCGCTTTTGCTCCAAAACATCCCGTTTTACTGTAAATGTCCCCGCTTTTATTTCCAAAGAAAAAAAAAAGGTTCATTTCAGAAATAGAACGTCCCACCGGAGACCTTGCCGGAGACCATGCAACAAAAAAATTATGCTAATGAAGCAAAAACGATTTCGTCGGAGACACCGTCGGAAAAAACTCGCCGGTGACTCTCGCCGGAGATCTTGTAGCAAATAGTTGACACTGTTGTAGCAAAATCACAAGACAGTTGTAGCAACAAACTTCTTCTAATATAGCAAAACCGAATTCACCGAAGATATAGTGCAAAAACATGTTATGTAGCAAAATAGTCTGTCACATGTAGCAATGCTGATAGCCGTATGTAGCAAATTTGACCACCGCAGGTAGCAAAGAAGCAAGGAAGCGCAAATCTGATTCTAGGGTTTCGAGGGGCGCAGAGGGTGGAAGAAGCCCGGTGGCGAAGGCTCGCGGCCGAGGAGGGGGCTCGCGGCGGAGGAGGGCAGCCGCGCGGTGGCGGCCCGGAGGCGTGCGGCAGCCGGCGGCGGGGTAGCCGTGCGGCGGCGGAGGACGCTCGCCATGGAGGAGGGACGACCGCGCGGCGGCGGAGGAGGGGGCTCGCGGCGGCGGCGCGGAGGCAGCCGGCGGCCGGCGGTGGAGGTCTGCGTGCGTGGTGGATCCGGACGATCATCGTCCGGATGATCCGATCATTTTCCTTTATGCAGAGTCTCGAGTGGCTGATAAACTATGCTTCGTGATGATACCCAGGCCTCCCAGGTTGAAACATTGGGCTCTAATCTTCTGCTGATCGACATAGCGTAGCACAGTCGTTTAGCAACAACACAAGTGTACATGCCAGTATTTTGCACAGCAGGATAAAATAAAAAGGGGATAGGTCAACGTGTTTATCGTCTGTCAGGTGAAAGTTGGTAACTTCAGAATTTGGTACTGATCTGGTGACTGTGGGACAACTGTTCTTGTGGTCTGTCTTTGCATCGATAGTTAAGAGCATATCCAGCCCTGCCGGCGCCGCCGGGCCATTTTCCGGCGCTAAAATAGGCCTGGAGCAGCGCTATTTCTCGAACCGGGGAGCGTAATTTTTCAGCCATGTCTCCAGAAAAGTACGACGGAACGTTACAAACGCTCGCGAATTTGAACAAATTTTATAAACTTAGACAAGATTTATAGATATTCAGGCAAGTTTATACAAAAAAAAGTATTACTCAAAAATTCATAAAATTCAAGTGTTTGCAAAAATCCAACAAAAGTACTATTTGGATTCCTTGCATTTTTCTACACACAAAACTATATTTTAATTAATTTTTCTGAGGTTTTATGTGTAAGTTATGTTTTATTTGGGTTTAGAGGTATTTATGAAATGACCAAAATGCCCCTAAGTACTTGGGCCCACTAGACAGACCCAAGTGGCCAAAACCACTTCATGGACCCGGTCCATCCCAACCCGCACTCCTCGCGTCACTATCACACACTCGCGTCGCTCCTCTCTCTCTAGCACGCGCAGAGGCGACTGCTCCGACGCGTAGCCTGGCCGTTCCGGCCACCTCCGGCCTTCCCCGCCGCCGCTCTTCCACGCAAACTACTCGCCTGTCTCCGCTCCGCCTTACTACCGATTAGAATCCTCACTCTTACTCCCTAGCGCTCGCAACCCTAACCCGATCTAGGGTTTCGGTGGTGGTTCATCTATCCGACTCCGGTGCTCTCCACCGCTAAGATGGTGTTCCTAGGTGTCTATACGTCTACTATGGCTGCCTTGGCCGGTGTAGGGTTGATATGCCCATCTGGGTATTTCCCTGTGCCGCCAGTCGTCGTCATGCCGTCTAATTCCTCTTCCTCTACTCAGTTAGTATGAGCTTGTCTCATCCTTTCTAAAGGTAGGTGTCCCCTGATACATTGCAAATGTATCTATAATTTTTGATGTTCCATGCTTGGTTTTATCTACTTTTTTGTGTTTTGTTCCAACTTTAGAGTACTTTCATATGATTTTTTGGACTAACCTATTAACAAGAGTCACAGTGCTAGCTGCCTGTTTTCTGCTATTTTTGGTTCCAAGAAAGTCAGAAAATGAATATTCTCGGAATTGGATGGGACAAAAGCCAAAATACCTATTTTTCCGAAAGGGATCAAGTGCCAAAATGCGAGACGGAGAAGGGCCAGAGGGCGGCCACACCACCTGGACGCGTGGCCAGGCCTGACCCGCGCCAGGGGTGGTGTGGCCAGCCCAGGCACCCCCTCGACCTCTCCTTCCGCCTATATATTGCTCTCGGGACGAAAACCCTAAGTACCCGATCAAAAATCCACGAAAGAGTCTGTAGCAGCCGTCATCTCCATCCCTAGATCGGGAGAGATCTGAAGCTCTTCCCGGCACCCTACCGGAGAGGGGAATTCACCCTGGAGGCCTTCTTCATCATCATGCAAGCCTCCGGTGTGATGCGTGAGTAGTTCATCCTTGGACTACAGATCCATGTAGTAGCTAGATGGCTGGTTCTCCTCCTTTGTGCTTTCATGTTTAGATCTTGTAAGCTCCGTTCATGATCAAGATCATCTATTTGTAATTCATACATGTTGTGTTTGCGGGGATCCGATGGATATTGAGATGCTATTTCAGATTGATTATTGATTCTATCATGTCTTTGTTATTTGTGATCTTGCATGCTTTCCGTTGTTAGTAGCTATCTTAGCCAAGTAGATGCTAGCAACTCCAAGAGTTAGTATTTATGCTCGATAGTGGGTTCATGCCTCTGCTAATCTGGGGAAGTGACAAAAATCTCTAAGGTACTAGATATGTTGTTGCTACTAGGGAGAAAACAACAATCCTTTGTTCATAGAACAATCGTATTGTTTACTTTACACGCAGTTTGTAAAGCAATAATCTGTTGCTTGCAACTTAATACTGGAGGGGGTTCGGATGATAACCTGAAGGTGGATTATTAGTCATAGATGCAGTTGGATGGCGGTCTATGTATTATGTTGTAATGCCCAATCAAGTCTCAAAGGAGTCAAGATGATTAGTATTTGCATGTATTGCTTTCTCGGTGTTTGTCAATTGCCCCGCTGTAATTTGTTCACCCAGCATGTTATCTATCTTAAGGAGAGCCACCTCTAGTGAACTATGGATCCCAGTCCTTTTTCTTTACATACAATCTCTAAACTATTTACTATTTTGTGTTTACTTTGTGCAAACTTTTACTTCATTCCATTCGATACATTTAATCCTTTGTTTTCCGCAAAACACGGTGAGACTGACAACCTCATCGCAAGTTGGGGACAAAGTTCTGTGGTTGTGTTGTGTAGGTCTCCACGTTTCTACTAGCACTGGTAGTGCGCCCTGCCAAAGCTTAGCTAGTAACACCTTTGGGGTGTTTCCTTGCTCCTACTGGTTCGATTAAACCTTGGTTTCATAACTGAGGGAAATCTTACTGTTGTGCTCATCATACCTTCCTCTTGGGGTTCCCAACAAGCTCTACGTCGAACGACGAGCACATCAAGATCTTTTCTGGCGCCGTTGCCGGGGACTGAAGAAGAAGAAGCTCCCACGTCAACCACGTGCCAGCAAGTCTTTTCTGGCGCCGTTGCCGGGGAGTCAAGGACATCTTCACAAGGGGAGTCCCTCATAACCAATCTCTTTACTTTGTTGTTTTTGTTTTTCTTAGTTTCTTTTTGCTTTGTTTGCTTGTTTTGTTCTTCAAAAACACAAAAAATTAGTTTTACCAGTTTGCTTTCTTATTTGAAAACCCAAAAAAATGACTACTCTTGAAAACACTAAGTTGTGTGACTTCACTATCACCAACAACAATGATTTTATGAGCAAACCTATTGCTCCACCTATGGCTGAAAATACTTTCTTTGAGATAAAACCTGCTTTGCTCAATCTTGTTATGAGAGAACAATTTTCTGGTATTGGTAATGAAGATGTTGCTTTCCATCTAAATAACTTTGTTGAACTTTGTGAGATGCAAAAGCATAGGGATGTAGATGGTGATATTATTAAACTGAAATTGTTTCCTTTCTCTTTGAGAGGAAAAGCTAAAGAGTGGTTGAATTCCTTAACTAAGAATAATATTGATTCTTAAACTAAGTGCAAAGATGCTTTTATTGGAAAATATTATCCTCCTGCTAAGATTATATCCATGAGAAGTGAAATAATGAAGTTTAAACAACTTGATAATGAGCATGTTGCTCAAGCTTGGGAAAGAATGAAATCTTTGGTAAAGAATTGTCCCACTCATGGACTGACTGCTTGGATGATCATCCAAACTTTTTATGCAGGATTGAACTATTCTTCAAGGAACCTATTGGATTGTGCTACTGGAGGTACCTTTATGACCATCACTTTGGGTGCTGCAACTAAGCTTCTGGACAATATGATGGTTAATTATTCTGAATGGCATACTGAGAGAGCTCCACAAGGTAGGAAGGTAAATTCTGTTGAGGAAACCTCCTCCTTGAGTGATAAAATTGATATTATTATGTCTATGCTTGTTAATGGGAAAGCCCATATTGATCCAAATAATGTTCCTTTAGCCTCTTTGGTTGCTCAAGAAGAGCAAGTTGATGTGAACTTCATAAGAAATAACAACTTTGGCAACAATTCTTATGGTAATAGTGCTTATAGGAACAATTTTGGTAACAACAATTATAAGCCATATCCACCCAACAATGGTAATGCTTATGGGAATTCTTATAACAATAATAAGAGTGGTCCCTCTGAACTTGAAGTTATGCTTAAAGAGTTTATTAGTAAACAAACTGCTTTCAACAAAACTATTGAGGAAAAACTCTCTAATGCTGAAAGAAATATAGCATCTTTGGCTGAAACTCAATCTTCTTTGAATAAAATGGCTGCTAAACCTGAAACTAATGATAATCCCTTTGCATCTACTAATGCCATACAAGTAAGAATTGATAAAAATGTTAGACTATTAGCTGAATTACATGCTAAGTGGGAAAGAGAAGATGAAATTGCTAGAAACATTGGTATTTCTACTATCACCACCACTAGTGTTGAGGCTAGTAATAGTTCTACTACTTTAGATGATAAAGTTGATTTTGATCTTGATGGTTGCAACATCTCTGAAGTTATTAAGTTCCTACAAAAGCTTGCTAAAAGTCCTAATGCTAGTGCTATGAACATGGCCTTTACAAAACACATTACTGATGCTCTCATAAAGATTAAAGAAGAAAAGATGAAACATAAAGCTTCTATTCCTATAAAACAAGAAGATGGTTGGGAACCCATCATTAATATGAAAGTGAATGACTTTGATTTCAAAGCTTTATGTGATCTTGATAGTAGTGTTTCTATTATGCCTAGAAGGATTTATGATATGCTTGATTTGCCTCCTCTTGAAGATTGTTATTTGAATGTCCCACTTGATGATAATGCTAAAAAGAAACTCATGGGGAGTCTTAATGATGTTCTTATTATGGTTAATGATTCCTATGTCCCTGTTGATTTCTATGTTTTGGATGTTGAATACAATGCTTCTTGTCCTATTACTTTGGGAAGACCTTTTCTTATAACTGTTGGTGCCATCATTGATATGAAAGAAGGCACCATTAAATATCAACTCCCACTCAATAAAGATATAGAATACTTCCCTAAAAAGAGAGAAAATATTTCTTTTGCTTCTCCTATGAAAACAAAATTTGGTCTTAATGCTTCTTCATTTGAGAACACTTGATTCTTTCTTTGCTTCTTATGCCTAACTTAAAGGCGTTAAAGAAAAGTACTTATTGGGAGATAACCCAAAAGTTTTAGATGAGTCTTGGAAGTTATTACTTCAGTAATAAACTCTCTTATCCTTTTTATTTGCTTTTTGTGCCAAGAGTAACCTCTAATGAGAGTGAAGTAATGATTGGGAAAGTTGTTGTCCCGAAACAGATTTTTGTGCTTCACCGTAAAAATTCGTGAGAGAGCTCTATATGTCGGACTGATCTGTAATTTTTTGTACTTCTGACCCAGGTTGTTATCTAACTTTCGTTAGTTAAACACTTTTTTATTTGAGCAACATAAGGTCTTAGAAAAAATTCGTCTTTACCTGCTGGTCTGTTTTGACAGATTTCTGCCATTTTCTACATTTGCTTCTTGTGGGTTCCTTTTTGAGTTCTTTTGGGGAATTGAGCTTTTTGAAGGAAGTGCTACAGTAGCTAGTGTTCTAATGGAAGTTTATTTGGTGTTAGAACTTAACTTTAAGACTTATTTATCTTAAGTGCACTAATGTTGCAAATGAGATTGTGTGAAGTTTTGTATGAAGGAACATTTTCAGGTGTATGGAAGGAATGAGTAATGAGATGAAGGATGGACTAAAGCTCAAGCTTGGGGATGACACGCGTGTCACCCCAAGAAATATCCAAGAAGTACAAGCGTCAAAGCTCGGGGATGCCCAAGGCATCCCTTTCTTCATCAATAAAAATCCCAGGTTTCTTCCAAACGCTTCATTTTTATTGTTTCATGCACAGTTATGTTGTTCTTGGAGCGTCTTCTTTTTTGTTTTCATTTTGATTTTTAGTTTGCTTGGTTTGCTTAGTTTTCTGAATAAATTGGTTGGACCCCCTCTTTCATACATTGGTTTGCAAATAGTTTGGTTTGGTTTGGAAAAGAGTAGGAAAGTTCATACTTATGTGGTAAAAAGAGCTCGTTTTTGACTGTGGCCTATGCTTTGTCATGCCATGCTTGATATTGTTTTGGCTTTATGCTTATTATTTTTTGCTGTAGCATGACTTGTTATAAACAACTGAGATTGCTTAATGTGCCTTGGATGAATCATGCGTTGTTTTAGCATATTGAAACATAGTATAGTGGTATTCTCCTTTGATACTTTATTTGGGTTGACTTGGCGCATGCTCACACCATGTTATGACTATCTCAAGTCACCATAGACTTTATGATCCTTTAGTTTTCAACTTGTAGTATCACTTTATGCTTTGATCAATGATGTTTTGTCGCTCTGCATGATTATGGCCATTATTGCTCTCTTAGTTTGTCGCTCCCAGTCTTTTGCTAGCCTCCACAACCAAGTATGAGTTCCACTCATGCATCCAAATCCCTAAACCAAGTTATTCCAAAAGAGTCCACCATACCTACCTACTAGCTTATGCTATTCCAAGTATATTCATGCTTTTGTTTACCTTCCAAATTAAACTTGTTATGAGAAAAATAGTGATTAAAGCTCCCACGAACTTGATGGCACACTTTACTTTTTGGCCTTAATAAACTTGAACCATTGTGTCGTCTATATTGTATATGCTTGCACTTATTTGTTGGGAATTAGCAGAACCATGCTTTCATGGGGAACGCTTTCAACATTGCACTTGGTACTTGTACCTAGTTGATATCATGCTCTTTTGTATATGGATTTTGTCGGTGTGAAATGAAAGGGGAGCTTGTAAGTCCATGGAGTTATGTATATGTGTTAGAGAAACGCCTGGGTCGCTGGTCTAATCCATGCTGACATGGTGGAAACCTGCAGCGTAACCATAATGAGCTGTCTGTGAAGCATTCTTCTTATAAAAAAAAGAGTCCTATATTGAGAAAAAAGAGAAAAGAAAAAAAAGATACTATGAAAAGAGGAAAGAGAGAAAAAAGCACCATATTCCCATGGTAAATAAGAAGAATGTTGAGATGCTCGTTGTCTGCTTGCCTTGTCATTTTGATATGGGGATTCTTCCGTATCATCGGGCAAGGGGTACCCCGTTGGCGGTTTTCAATGATACACATGTACTTACGATGACAAGAACTTACCGGTGACTAAACTTGAGTAGCATGAGGAGCGGCCCGCGTATACAAGGGACATGATATTTCTGACTTATACTTCGTCAAGCATGTACACCATAGTTTGTTCACTTTAACCTTAATCACTTCAAGATGCTTATGATAGGGGCAATGAGAGCTGAAAGCTATAAGTACCATAATTTTTGGAAGCTCTTTATGAGACTCGAATCCCTACTTCCTTTAATACAAAAGGACTTTCTTCCACCATTATTTTGAGTCTCCACCTTCTATCTCTATGCACCTACTTTGAGAGCATAGTGGCCATTCTTAGTTCTATGTGCATTGTCCCAAGACTAGTTTATTGATGATAACTTGATATTGCTTGTTTTAAACTATTGTATCTAGTCACTCTTATGAACTTTGAAGGTGTCCTATGCATTTATATTTGCTACTCTATTGAGGGACAAGCTGAATACTATTATGCCATGTTTTCTTTATGTGAAACAAACAAACGTCTTGCAAAGCATGTTATTCATGATTCTTTTGTTTGTGCCTTTTCATGTTGCATCATAATTTCTTTGCTTATTGCTAGAACTTTGTCTTTCATGTTATGATTGAAGTACTATGATCCCAGCTTTGAATGTTTTGCAAATACTTTGATCAAGTCTTTGATGGTGCATGTCACCTCAAAAATTATTCTTCTTTTTCTCACTTACCTACTCGAGGACGAGCAGGAGTTAAGCTTGGGGATGTTCATACATTGCAAATGTATCTATAATTTTTGATGTTCCATGCTTGGTTTTATCTACTTTCTTGTGTTTTGTTCCAACTTTGGAGTACTTTTCATATGATTTATTGGACTAACCTATTAACAAGAGCCACAGTGCCAGCTGCCTGTTTTCTGCTGTTTTTGGTTCCAGGAAAGTCAGAAAATGAATATTCTCGGAATTGGACGGGACAAAAGCCAAAGTGCCTATTTTTCCGGAAGGGATCAAGTGCCAAAATACGAGACGGAGAAGGGCCAGAGGGTGGCCACACCACCTGGCCGCATGGCCAGGCCTGACCCGCACTAGGGGTTGGTGTGGCCAGCCCAGGCACCCCCTCGGCCTCTCCTTCCGCCTATATATTTCCCTCGGGACGAAAATCCCGAGTACCCGATCAAAAATCCACAAAAGAGTCTGTAGCCGCCGTCATCTCCATCCCTAGATCGGGAGGGATCTGAAGCTCTTCTCGGTACCCTGCCGGAGAGGGGAATTCACCCTGGAGGCCTTCTTCATCATCATGCAAGCCTCCGGTGTGATGCGTGAGTAGTTCATCCTTGGACTACGGATCCATGTAGTAGCTAGATGGCTGGTTCTCCTCCTTTGTGCTTTCATGTTTAGATCTTGTGAGCTCCGTTCATGATCAAGATCATCTATTTGTAATTCATACATGTTGTGTTTGCGGGGATCCGATGGATATTGAGATGCTATTTCAGATTGATTATTGATTCTATCATGTCTTTGTTATTTGTGATCTTGCATGCTTTCCGTTGTTAGTAGCTATCTTGGCCAAGTAGATGCTAGCAACTCCAAGAGTTAGTATTTATGCTCGATAGTGGGTTCATGCCTCTGCTAATCTAGGGAAGTGACAGAAATCTCTAAGGTACTAGATGTGTTGTTGCTACTAGGGAGAAAACAACAATCCTTTGTTCATAGAACAATCGTATTGTTTACTTTACACGCAGTTCGTAAAGCAATAATCTGTTGCTTGCAACTTAATACTGGAGGGGGTTCGGATGATAACCTTAAGGTGGATTATTAGTCATAGATGCAGTTGGATGGCGGTCTATGTATTATGTTGTAATGCCCAATCAAGTCTCAAAGGAGTCAAGATGATTAGTATTTGCATGTATTGCTTTCTCGGTGTTTGTCAATTGCCTCGCTGTAATTTGTTCACCCAGCATGTTATCTATCTAAGGAGAGCCACCTCTAGTGAACTATGGATCACGGTCCTTTTTCTTTACATACAATCTACAACTGTTTACTGCTTTGTGTTTACTTTCTGCAAACTTTTACTTCTTTCCATTCGATACGTTTAATCCTTTGTTTTCCACGAAACACGGTGAGATTGACAACCTCATCGCAAGTTGGGGACAAAGTTATGTGGTTGTGTTGTGCAGGTCTCCACGTTGCTACTAGCACCGGTTGTGCGCCCTGCCAAAGCTCAGCTAGTAACACCTTTGGGGTGTTTCCTTGCTCCTACTGATTCGATTAAACCTTGGTTTCATAACTGAGGGAAAACTTACTGCTGTGCTCATCATACCTTCCTCTTGGGGTTCCCAACGAGCTCTACGTCGAACGACGAGCACATCATCCCCTTTCTCCTCTCTTTCCTTCTTTGTTTCTATGCTACTAGTAGGTTCTAGGGTTCGTGCTTCCGTGATGTTACTATTCTGGTTCACTGGTAGGTTCTAGAGTATTCTAAGGCTTTCTAGATGCTAATTAGACTTCTAGGGTTCGACTTGGTTAGTTAGGCTTAGGAATTGGTCTATGTTCTATTGAATCTGTTCACTATACTTACTTCCTGTTAATGGTTCTCTGAATGTTCGGTTGACACTTGTTGTGCTTGTCAGTTAAGGTTGATCTATGCTTAGGCTAGTGTGAGGTTGTCAGTGGTGGTTGTTTATTAACTGTTCCTACTCTAGTTTTCATGTAATGATCCTTCCATTTGAGGATCAATATAGTCACACTAATCTAGTCTACTACTTCTAATTTTATAAGAACATTTAATCACTCTATCAGTTAGATATTTCACTCAAAGTTTAAGTAGTAATTTCTTAGCTTTCTGTTGTTGTTGCTTGAGCTTTTAACTCAAGCTTAGTTCTGTAAGTATGTTGGTTAAGTGTTGATTACTGTTTTTCATGCAGGTGTTAGAACATTAGACCATTATCTCCCTTCTCATCCTTAGGAATATCTTGGGATTTTGTCTAGGGATGAGGGGTGAGATAGTGATTTGGTGTTCTACAATTTGTTGATTACTTATGTGGTGTTCATCTTCTTTGTCTAGCTAGTGGTTGCGACTTGTGCTAGAATAAAGGTGTGGCTATGCCTATGGTGTTCTTCACTTGGTGAAGATGCACAGTGTGCAGTCCTCCTTCTTACTAGGTGTATTTCATATGAAAATTCTCTCTCTCTCTTTGGACTATATGCTTCCCTATACTAGGGTTTTAAATTAGCAACCTTTGTAGCTTCCAAGTGTGCTTGATGAAGATCTGCAGCTGCTGATGTGGCTCTCCTCCTCCTGTTCTTGTGTTCTTCCGCTCCTTCTCCTTTCTCTCTCTCTTGGATATTTCTCTAAACTCTAAGAGTGTATGTGTGTGTGTGTGTGTTGGTATAAGCTTGAGTGGTGATTATGAGATATGGGGTCTCAGGTGGTCCTCTATTTATAGTGTTCCTAAGTGGCTGTGCTGCTAACACCAATGCCATGCATTTAAGTGAATCACTTGCTTGTGTATGTGTGAAACCGCCTACCTTGGATAACTTATTCATAGGTGGCAATGGAGTTTTAGTGGTTAAGCCCATGTTGGGTTTAACTTATGTGTTCATGCCAAAATTGGCATATGATCCTTTTGTTTATATGTGTAGGGGGCTGGTATTTGGATATGCCTAATCAGGCATGTCGGTTTGGTCTTTGTCTTGTTCTGGTTTTGGAACATGACAAGTGTTTATTATTTGATTTATGGTGATTTTGGTTTAGTTTTCATCCGTGGTCCCTTATATTTCTGTTTGGATGATTATTCATAGTTTCCATTACTATGAAGATTGATTGGTTTAGAATTTTTATTATCATGTTTTGAATTCGTAGTGTTCTAGGGTTCTTGGTAAAGTCTAATGCCTTGATGAATCCTTTGGTGTTTGTTCTTAGATTAAGGTTCCTAAGTGTTCTATTGGTTTAAAATTTTAACTGCTGATGTTTAAGATTTCTAAAAAAATTACTTGTTCTTACTAGAATCCTGAGCCTAGGGATTTTCTTTGGTTAATTACTTTGTGTTATGGTTTCTAGCATTCCTATTGGTTTAGTTTCACTACTTGTTCTATTTGAAAATCTGGGTAGATGACTACCAGATTGACCTTGGTTCTGCTACCGTGTTATAATAGTTCATATGATCTGCCAGTTATCTATGTCATTGTATATTCTATCAGGTTCCAAGTTGTTTATAGTGAAGATTCATCTTCACCATTTGTTTGTCTTGGTTCTATTTGATTTCTAACTCAGGCTCGGAGTTTAGGGTTTAATCCTAGACTCTAAAAAAAGGATTCTTATATAAAATGTTTTGCCTTAGGGCAGAATCAACATTTTTAACACTAACTTGTGTTTTTTTGTGTTCACAGGTGATACGTCCATTTTGCATCACTATTCTATGTCTTAATTCACTATTATTCATTAATATATTTCGTATTGAGAGGTGATACTTATGTTATTTCATATATTTTTGCATGGTTGATGACTTTTGGAGCATGGACCGCTGCAGTCAGGATTCTGATGGAAAAGGTGCTGTTTGGAGGCAAAATTCGTGAAGATCAGAAAATCCGGAAAAATATACGGAAAATCCTATTTTTCCAGAAGACTAAGGATGCCAGAAGAGAGAGTGGAGATGGGCCACAGGGGGCCCACACCACCCCATGGCACGGGCAGGCCTAGGCCACGCCAGGAGGTGGTGTGGCCACCCTGGCCCACTCCAGCCTCTCCCCTCTGGCGTATATCATCCTCCCGAAACCCTAAGACTTGGGGAGCGACCACAAAAAGATTCTGCCGCCTCTGCGGGGCGGAAAACACCGAGAGAGAAAGATCTCTCCGGCAGACAGATTTCTACCGAGGGAATTCCTTCCCGGAGAGGGGAGATCATCGCCATCAACACCACCATCAAGCTGGACTTCATCGGGATCATCATCATCACCAGCATCATCATCACCATCAGCACCCTCATCACCATCTCCATATTGTTGTAACAATTGAGTTGGATCTTGCATTAGTTCATAGGGGAAACTTTCTCGGTGTTGATTACTCTTTGTAGTTGAGTGAACCATTGAATTATTGTTTATGTTCAGATTGTTATACATCATTGTTCCATCTCTGATCATGATCCATATGATGTCTTGTGAGAAGTTCGTTTTGTTCTTGAGGACATGGGAGAAGTCTTGTTGTTAGTAGTGGAGTTGTGTTGAGGAAGATTCAATAGATTGTTATTTAAGTTGTGGTGTAGTTCTTCTAGAGGTGTCATGTGAATGTCGACTACATGACACTTCACCTATATGGGCCTAGGGGAATGCATTGTGTATTTGGCTACTAATCGTAGGGGTTGCCGGAGTGACAGAAACGTGAACCCCCGTTAGGAAACCATTGCACAAGGGACGTAAGGGTCTTAGAGTTTAAAGCTGTGGTTAGGTTTCTACCTTAATTACTTTCTTGTACTTACGGATGTTTGCAAGGGGTATAATCACAAGTATGTATTAGTCTTGGATGGGGCGGTACATTAGCACAGGTTCACCCACACAACACTTAGCAAGCTAAAGAAGATTAATCAACTATATGAAGCGAAAGCACTTGACAGTCTTCCCATGTGTCCTCGAGAACGTTTGGTCATCTTAAGTAATACAACCGGCTTGTCCTTTGCTGCATAAAGGATTGGGCCACTTGCTGCATTTATTCCTACTGTCTTTTATTTACTCGTACTTTGTTTACTTGCCTTATCGAAAACCCCTAAAAATCTGTTTGCTAAGTATTTGCAGAGAATTCCTGATCCATACCACTAGCCAGCACCTTCTGCTCCTCGTTGGGTTCGACACTCTTACTTATCAAAAATACTGCACCCCCTATACTTGTGGGTCATCAAGACTATTTTCTGGCACCGTTGCCGGGGAGTGAAGCACTATTGGAGAGTGGAACTGGTAAAGGAAACTTCTACTGTGAGTATTGTTTACTTCTGTTAGTTGCTTTATTTTCGTTATGGATAATTCGCTGAGTTTCTTATTTGGTAATGCTACTACCACTACTAAGGTAGTACAAGAATTATGGATAAGCCACCAGCAGCTGAGAATGATGTTTTCAAAATACCTACAAGAATTATTGATCGTGTTATGGATAACTACTATGTTGGGGATGGAACTGTCCATCCCGGTGATCATTTACTCTTTATACACGAATTATGCGGGTTGTTCAAGTGTGCAGGTATTACTACAGATCAAGTTAAGAAGAAGTTATTTTCATTATCGCTGAAAGGAAGAGTTGAGGAATGGTATAAGCTGTTGAAGAATGGTCAAGCTCTGGAATGGGAGGAAATAGTGCCTCTCTTTTATTCAAAGTTTTATCCTCCTAGTGAGATTCATAAAGATTGAAATCAAATATAGAACTTTTGGCCTCTTGATGGAGAGAGTACAACTCAAGCTTGGGGGAGATTGAAGATGCTCAAATGTCCCATTCATGAGCTCCCCAACAATATTATTATCAACAACTTTTATGCAGGGCTCCCTCTACATGATAAGGATTTATTGGATGCTTCTTGTGCTGGATCATTCACTCGCATGGAAGAAGAAGCTAAATGGGATCTTCTGGACCGTATTCAAGACAATGCTGAAGCTTGGGAGAATGAAAAAGGTAGAAAGTCAAGTATAAATTATGATTATGAATGCATTTAATCTTTTATGGGAACTGATGACTTTCAAAATATTAAAAATGCTTATGGTCTAGACTCTCAAGCTATTGCTTCTTATTTTAAGGCTTTTGCTTCCTATATTGAAGTGCCTAAAAAGAAGTGGAATAAGTATCATGAACCTTATAAAGATAGTGCTAAGAGTGTTCCTGCAAGAAATACTGAAGTTTATACTGCTAATCATGTTTTACCTGAACATTACATGGAGAAAATCCCTTTCCCAGTTAAGGTAAAGGAACATTCTATGATAGCTAGTATGGTTAATGAAAGTACAAGTAAAGCTGTTGAACCTGATAAACAAAAGATTGATGAACCTATTATAGCAAATGTGAAAGACTTTGTCACTAAATATGAAAAAGAGGGACACACTATCCTTTGTAAGGATACCTCTAATATTGTTTCACATAGTAGTGTTATGAGAGCTAGTATTCCTGTGTTTTCTGTCAGAATAAGTGATCATCGCTATGATGGTCCTTGTGATAGCTATATTGTTAAGTTTATGCATGATACTGAAAGTTACTATGAGAGAGGGAAAAGTGTTCTTATGCATCTCAATAATATCAAGTTTCCTCGTTTTCTGCTGAAAGTTTTTATGTTGCACTTGTTTTGCCTTCTTATGCAAGTTGCCTTTGGTTTCAACAACTTGTTTGTTTACAAAATCCCCTTGCATAGGAAGTGGGTTAGACTTAAATGTGTGTGTGTGTTGTTGCTTCTCTATGCTCTCTTTCACTTCAATTCATATTCCTATGAGTGCTTCTTCAAAATTATCATGCCCATCTTAATGGCTATAAAGAAAGAGCGTTTTGGAAGACAACCCAATTTGTTTTTGCTTTCAGTTTGTTTTTGTTTCTTTGAGTCTTGGAAGTTATTACTTCGGTAATAACCGCTCCTTATCTGTTTTGTTTGGTTTTTGTGTCAAGATCAACCTCTAATGAGAGGGAAGTAATATTTGGGGAAGTTGCTGTCTCGAAACAGAATTTTGTGCTTCACCATAAAAATTCGTGAGAGATCTCTGTATGTCGGATTGAGCTGTAATTTTTTGTGCTTCTGCCCCCAGGTTGTTATTTAACTTTCTTTAGTTTTGCACTTTTTTATATGAGCAACAGAAGATTTTTGAAAAAATTGATCTTTACCTGCTGGTCTGTTTTGACAGATTTTGCCACTCTTGCATTTGCTTCTTTATTCGATTTCCTTTTTGAATTCTTTTTGGGTCTTCGAAAGGAGTTGCTACAGTAGCTTATGTTTTGATGGTTTTCAGTTGAAGTTGGACTCAAAAGGTTTTATCACTTCACTTATACTAATGTTGCTAATGGGAACTGTGTGAAGTTTTATGTGAAAGAAATTTCCAGGAAGTGGAGACAATGGTGTAATAAGGAAGAGAAGGGTTTTATGACTCAAGTAATAAGTGTATGAAGATGAAGATATCAATGATATTCAAGAGATGACTCCGAAAGAATCTACTAGATACCAAATTCAGAGACCTGCAGAGTCCGTTTCCAACTAGGTAACAGTTCTGGTAAGAAAAGTTCCGCGAAAATACGATCCAACTATATTTTTGCAGTTTTCAGTCGATAAGGAAAGCTACGAAGCGAAAAAGGGACGGAAACGGAGCCAGGGTGGCTCACACCACCCCATGGCGCGGGCCCACCCCTAGCCGCGCCACCAGGTGGTGAGTCCACCCTGGACTCCACCTCCGACTCGTTTTCTCCCAGTACCTTCCTTTTGGTATGAAACTTCGTAATATATAACCCCCCGGATCCCCCGAGGTCCGTATATCGTGTTTTCATCGTGTTTTTCTTTCGATCTGTTTCTGTCAGGACATACTTTTTGAAAGCTTAGAAGCACAATGGTGTCCGCCAAGGATAAAGGGAAGGAGCCCATGGAGGAAGACCTCCAAGACCCCGGTAAGGACAAGGAGATCAAGAGTGAAGGTGAAGAGGAGCAAGGCCAACATCCACACACCGGCACTACTATTGCAAGCATTGGAGTGGTGACGAAACCTGCCAGGGTTAGAAGGACGGCACATATGCAGACTAGGAGGAAAGTTCCCCGTCACAGTTTGGCTCCAAGGTCACTTCCTCCATGCACCAAGAATCCTTTCCATACCTTCACCCATAACCATGCAGGAAAAGAAGACTTTAAGGAGGAAGAGTGGGGAAAGAATAGCATGAGCTGGAATTCTCAACATGACATGATCATGAGCCGCATTGAGCAAAACTAACAGCTGATTCGTAATCTCACCTTCGAGATTGAGGACTTGGGGAAGCTGATCAGAGAGCTCATTGAGAGGATACCACCACCACCTAAGGAGTAAATCGTCATCAGGTTTGGCATCCCCTTGGTTTGTTCCAAGCTTGGGGGAGTGCCGCGGTATCACATTACTATCTTCTATCTTTTTACCTTTTTAGTAGAGTCATATCATGAATAGAGGAGTTATTATGTAGGATGGTTTGCATTATGGAAGTGTCCCCTCTCTCGTTAGATGTGTATCCCTTGGTGTGAGTTGCCGTTATGGAATATTAATGAGAAGTTCTATCATTCACTCTTTTGCATAGCTTATATTAGTTTTCAATTCGTGGTTATATGATTGATCTTGTTGTTAGTATTGGTATCACTTTGGGATCATTGAGTTAATTTAGTTGGTTTTGGCAAACCTGGCTCGGTCGGTAGCAACACTATTTTTGAGAGTTGAATGAAAAAGATAGAAGTACTCTAAAGAAAAATAATTTCATCGTCTTTCTTTCTTGATTTGCTCATAAGTTTAGTATTCTCCGCTCGAGAACAACAACGACACGGCCTTGGACGAATTTTGGCATGGATTTGACAGCAACGAACACCATATATCCAGCGAGTCAGCGGGCGGAAGGACATCGGTGGGAGCTGCAAAATTGGCCTAGAAACTGGGTACACAAGGGTTTCACTATTGGAGCTATATTTCTTTTCCAGTTTTACGGGATCATTTTTGAATGGATTTTGGCTTAAAACTGCAAAATAATGGTTATTTTTAAGTTTTGAGCTTTTTTGGAATCTATTAGAGAAGCTCTTGTGTCGTGTGCCACTTGCGCCCTTATATTTTGTACACAACTGTGGCATACGGCGTTAGCTAAATGCCTAGCGAATTTGACACTATAAGTACTAATAAATATTAAGGAACCACAATAGAACAAAAAGTTTCTGAAAAAAAGGACCGTTTGATTTTCTTGAGCCAAAAGGCTTTTATCCAACGAAAGTTTTGGCAAAACCCAACAGCTTCCATGTCACACGTTGGTGTGGACATGTCTGAACCGGATGCAGCTGGAAAACAACAGAGCAATTATCCGTAGTGGGGTTGGCCCGGGTTCAGACAACCATTACGAGTGTGTAATATGACAACTCCCATTGGGTCATTTTGTTATGTTTGATATGTGAACGTAATTGTCAGAAATACTCCCAAAACCCTGATATCCATGTTTTAGGATTGTGTGATGTTTTCCACAAGTTATGTTCATGTCTTATCTAACAATTATTGCATGTATTTGTCTCATAATTAAATCTAATAGAAAAAATGAATTAAATATACTAGTCATTACTTAGTCGTCAAGAGGCATCCACAAAAATAAAGCAACATAACACACATGAGTAGTCAATTGACTGTATCCACAAAAGCGGGGAAACATGTTTGATCAAGAAAGCAAGACCAATAAACCAGCATTATACACTCTAGAATTTTCCTGAGCTCTTAGATTGACAACCATATACTTTAGATATCCTTATTAAGATATAACACATGCATGCATATACACCACGACTCATCTGAGTGACACATTAATATGTAGAGGCATCCTAATTTTGTATTTGTCTATCATTTCAGACTCAATTTAATGTAATGCCTTCTACGAGACCATGTATCAAAAGTAAAAGCTGGTGATTTCAATGAAAAATAGTGTTAAAATTTTGTGGAGATATATTCACAATATATGTTGCAATTGTATTACAAGTATACTATATATCTCAGTATCTAGATCCAATATTATGTGGTTAATTTTGTTAAGTGTAATAGAAAACTATATGTGATAAGATTGTATGTTTACTAAAATACTAGAGACAATCACAAGTATATTGACTGGGTGTATTAATATTAACCTCGCCACCCACCATATCCAGTAACTATATGTGTCGTTGTTATGTTTTTTATGTTTCTCCATGTAATAGAACAATATTATTATTAACATTATATCTAAATCAGTAAGTAGTCTTTGGATATCCTCAAATCAGATATAATGTTCATAAAGTGCGTCTTAAGTTTTAGAGGTGGCAACAATTTAACTACAAATATTACAAACAAATCGACATCCGCATCCATTTTTGTCCAGGGAGACTACATTTGTAGCGATGGCTATTCAAAATAAAGCCGCATCATACAATATATTTATTTGATTCCATAAATAGACTAGAAAACATAAAGCTTTTCCCTCGAGGCATTCGTAGAAGGAATAATACAGATAAAACATTATGTTGAAACAACCAAAATACTCAAACAAAAACCATGTCCCCTAGAAGCTACATAGACATCACAAATAGTGTGGCTATCATGGATGGCATGAACAACGGACTGTGGAGGATCGATCCATAGGCGTGCATCTGCCACCGGTTTGTGCTTCACCCTAGGGCTAGACGTTCAAGTTGATCCATAGGCGTGCATCTGCCACCTGTTTGTGCGTCAACCTAGGGTTGGCCGTTCAAGTTGAGGAGATCAACTGCCATTGTTTTCGTTCTGGCAAGATTAGATCTGGTTTTCACTCAAGGCGTAGAGGAATGGAGGTGAATATGTGATCCATGGTGACAACACCGAGGAAATGACGCCCAAGGGTGGCACCATTGTTGAAACCGACAGAGGTTGTAAACAACCAGTATACGAAGCGCCATGAACGCATCTAACACACTGTCCGTAACCCCACAAAGACACAACAAAAATATCCTAGCAACGCCTGCAACTAGGCCAGCTTGAGATCCGGGGTCGGACGCCTCCCCACCGACATAGGCCACCACTTACAAGATTTTCTTTCTTTAAAATGAATATCGCTAAAAAGTAAGCATTTTTCCATCGAGATTGGGACCGCCCTTCTTTAAACCTTTGTGGAGCTTAATCCTACTCCCTCCGTTCAGAAATATAAGACGGTTTTAGCTTTGTGAATTGAATGTATATAGACGTCTTTTAGTGTATAGGTTCCTAGAGGTTTAGAGTGAATCTATATACACTAAAAAGTGTTTAGATATATTCATTTTATAAAGCTAAAATGTCTTATACTTCTGAACGGAGGGAGTACTTGTTTATTTCAGCATTTGAATGTTTTTCATGATTGGGAAAATATTTGTTGTGCCTTTCTCTTTAATGTTTTGATAGATGCGGTGCAATGGCCAGTGCACCCTCGAGCCCAGACCTAGAGCAAGGACGCACACATCTATGGTATATGTCGCCATCTCACATTGCAACACCCACGATCGCATCAGCTAGCTCATGATAGAATAGCTGCCTGTACATTTCTCGGATGCATGTCTGCTGCCCTTCAGAATTTTGAGAAGACGTACTGATCCTGACAAAGACTAGAAATGACTAACCGCTGGATCTCGCTTAATGCAGACTCGAGGAACAAGAACGACGATCTGCTTGAATATTTTATGATTTGGTCCCTCCCTCAGATCCTGCTACTTTACTCCAAGAACTGAGTTGTGCTCTTCATCACCCGTTCGCAGAAACTGGTGAAACTGAATCGGCAACTAACAACATCCGTTGTGTTGTGCAAACTTTTAATGCAGAGTCTGGAGTGGCTGATAGACTATGCTTCGTAATATAGGTCTCCCAGGTTGAACATTCGACTAGATTTCCGAGGGCTTTCCAAGGTCACCGGAACCGCCGCGACAGGAGTCGGCATGCAAAAGTTAGGGCACGCTGGACAGCGGCCCAATTTTTGGCGGGAAACAACAAAATCCATGCATGGGAGGGTACGCTTGCCGCAGACTACGCATGACAACGGACAGGAAAGTCACGGCGAAGAAAGTTTGAGATTTCCATGATCGTACTGAGAAACTTTGATACTCCATGCTTGCAAACACGGCGAGAAGCCACTTTGGTGCATGAAATAAGGACACGAGTGGCAACTATGGTGCATGAAAGCGCAGTCGTTTAGCAACAACAGAAGTGTACATGCCACTACTTCGCGCAGCATGTTAAAATAAAGAGGAACACGCCTCGCGGTTATCGTCGTAAAGAGGAAGTTCGTAACCGCAGTTTTTTTTTTGGTACACATGTATTTAAAAAATGTCTCTGATCCAGAGTTAATCCATACATAAGAATTATTGTTATGAAATTGATATCACTAGAGTATTTTTAATACGAAACAAACAATATCAACTATGTACAATATAACGAAGATGCTGTTGCTCAATTCATTCAGTCAAAGTTTGTCTTGAAATGAGCCTAAGCCTTATTTACACGAACAGAGGTAGTAGTTGTTAAATACATAGAACAAAAGACCGAAATATCGAGGACGGGCCATGAGGGTGAAGGAAACACGGAGGGGAAGCTGTCGCAGTGGTGGAGGTGCCCGAGGACGCTCCGCCGGTCCGATGCATGCGCCTATGACGTTGGCCACAAGTAGATGGCCAACCCTAGAGATTAATGTCGTCAGAAGAAGCACATAAGGAAGATGAAAGTCCCTCGTTGGAGGCACTATCGAGGTATGGGGACGACTGGGAGGTGGTGGTCCGAACGCCGTCGCCCGACTTTCCTGTGAGAATGGGCTATGTGTGTAGGCAGAGGGAGAGGAGTATGAGATTCACCGTTTGACATGGGTATACCCTATAGGTACTCGAGCTTGGTATATACGGCCTGAATACGTAGAGGCCCACGGTGTCGCCAAGGCCCAAATGAAGAACTCGAGTAACCTACGGACTCTCAATTGCTTGAAGAACAAGAATAAGCTAAAGATAGAAAGTTCAAAGGGGAAAACCCTAACATGTAACTGACTCGACCTGCTACCCGAGACCTAGCCTATCTATATAAAGGCTAGGAGGGGGCGGCGAGGAGGACACACGCAACCCTAGTTTCCACAACCCTCGCCAGATTGCATCTGCGCACCATTGTAATCCTTGATTCCTTTGATAATTCCACGAGCAGACAAGCAGGAGTAGGGACCTCTACGAGGCCTGAACCTGGGTAAATCTTCGAGTCCCCTGTGTGCTTGTTTGCTAGCCGATAGATGTCTCCAGCGCTCCCTCCTTGTCCAAAACCCAAGTCCATAACAATGGGCATTGATGAGTTAAACCCTCGTCAATTGGCGCTGTCCGTGGGAATTGGGAGTGCTGATGTTGCGGCTTCTTTGGCCCCATCAACCGCAATCTACAACTCCGCAACAGCGGAGATTCGCCAGCTCTTCGGCGTGTTCGACTTCACCGTCCACACGCCGGCCACTCGCCCGGCTTTCGAGTCCATGGGCGACGGAATCAGCCTGGCAATAGGGAGCTTCCGCTTCCAAGTTGGTCAGATGGGCACGCTACGCATGCCTGACCAGCCGACGGTGCCGTCGATTGCCCTAGCATCATGGTTCCCTCTATCGATCGGCACCCTCAGTGAGCTCAACGCCCCGACAACAGTCGAGAACACGGTCAGCGACAGCAGTCGCGAATCCGATCTAAGCGATTTGGCAACTGAAGATGGGGCCTACGGCTCTGGATCTGAGAGCTACGGAAGCAGCAGCTTCCCCAATCACTTCATGTGCGCCGTCATCAACGCAGGTGACACCTCCGCCAACCGCGACAACATGGGCAACAGTGGCAACAAAACCGACCCGCCCAACGGTGGCAACGGCGGCAACAGTGGCAATGGTGGCAATCGCACCCTCGTCAACAATGGAGGAGCAATCGAACCTCCAACCATAACAAACGAGCAAACTGGCGAATGCGTCGCGATCAGGCTCAACGAACAAGAGTGGGCTCGCTGCTGCGAGGCCTTACGAGGCAACCCTCTACCCTTCGGATCTCTGCAAGAACTGCTAATGGGCTACCACTGGCTCCTGAAGGAAGAATTTAAGCGCCAAGTGCAAACTATCGCGCAACTCGAGGCGCGCAAAAAAGCGGCAGACAAGTCGAGCCTTCGACGTGCCGGGCTCTCCTCCCACGGAGGATCCTCCTCAAAGGGCAACGAGTACCTCACAAACAAGAGGCGATCTCGGATGGCCCATCTCACCGAGCAAGAACGCATAGAAGCTGCAAAGGTCCTCGACTTCAGCTCTATGACAGTCGATACACGGGGCAACATGGTCCCCAAGATGCCGCAGGCCGCGGTGATAGCAGCCACCATGTACCTCCTCAACAACCAGCCGCCAGCTGGAGATCCCTGAGCCGCCATGCACCTCTACGATCGCCGGCTTGGGACTAGTCGAAGCCGCCCTCGACAAGGAACCAACACCGGAGCCGAAAAAAGGCAAAGCGCTAGCAAAGCGCTACTCCTCGCCCTCATCCAGTGACGACAGTCATGACCTTTCTCGACGCCGCCGCTCACGGCGACACGACCACGACTATGATGCGCGCGATGACCTCACGCAGCGCAAGATCGACAAATTAAGGGCACGACGTGCTCGGTCGACTGACTCGGAAGAGGAAGATGTGGAGCTCTATGGCGCCAGATGCTTCAGCAGGTCCATCAGGAAAAAGCGAATGCCCAAGGGGTTTAAACTCCCGTCGGAGAACCCAAAGTTTGACGGCCTACATGACCCGAAGATCTGGCTGGAGGACCACATCTCCTCCGTCAGGCTCCACGGCGGCGGTCGAAGCACGACCATGCAATGCCTATAGCTACAGCTGCAAGGCGTCGCTCGGGCATGGCTCAACAACCTCCCACGCGGATCCATTCGCAGTTGGGATGAGCTGGTTTACAGCTTCGTGTGCAACTTCAAGGGCACCTACAAGCGGCTTGCATCAATCGAAGAGCTGAGATGCTGCCAGCAAAGATCAGGCGAATCGCTACGCTCCTACATCCAAAGGTGGTCCATCATCAAGAACTCCACAGAGAACATTTTGGAGGATCGCGCGATTGACGCATTCAACAGCGGCGTCCGCCGCATAGAGCTCAGAGAGGAGCTGGGCTGCTCAAATCCCAAGACCATCGACCACCTGATGGAAATCACGAATCGGTGGGCCGATGGAGAAGATTCGGTGAAAAATCGCATTCACTCCAACGAGGAGGCAGAACTCGAGCGCAGACGCGACCACCGAGGCAAACGCCGCATGCGCATCTACGATGACCGCGACGATGTTAATATGGTCGCAGCTGGCTACGCTGACAAACGCGACGATAACCGCAACAGCGGATACCGCAGCGGTGGATACCGCGACTCCGGAAAAACCACACAAGTGTGGCAACGCCGCAACCGTGATGAGGCACCCGCGCCATCCATTGAAGACAAACTGTCCGGGCCATGTACGGTGCACTTCTACATCGACAAACATGATGGAAAGAAGAAGTCCAGCCACCTCCTCAAGGGCTGTCGCGAGTTCCTCAAACTACATGAGGGATTGGTTCCGATGAATCGCAACGCAGTCGAAAGAGGCTACGGAGCCGCTCTAGGCGCCGTGGCACATGGCGCTCCGCCACCACCACCTGGAATACCCCCAAACGCATCTGCGCCGGACCAGCACCAGGGAGGCGAACCATACCCACGAGCCATGGGTACCATGATGATCCAAAAAGGACGCCCCTCTAACAGGGTGCAGAAGGCCATCACTCGCCAAGTCAACTTGGCCACAAACTCGCCACCATCTACCACTGAGTACCTCAGCGGAAGCGAGTCCTGCATCACCTTCGACAAACGAGATCATCCGCCTCAAGTACCTCGTCCAGGCCATTGTCCCCTCGTACTCGAGGCGCAAATCGGAGGTTTTGACATGAGCCGCGTCTTCATGGACGGCGGAAGCGGCATCAACCTTATATTCGCGAGTACCTTGCGAGCAATGAGGATCCCTCTGACTTGCCTAAAATCCTCGGACACAACATTCCACGGCATCGTCCCAGGAAAAGGCGTGTATTCCCTAGGCAAAATCAACCTCGATGTCATCTTCGGCATGCCGAAGAACTTTCGGCATGAACGCATCGACTTTGAGGTCGTTGACTGGCCCTCACAGTACCACTGCATCCTCGGACGTGTCGCATTCGCTAGGTTCATGGCAGTGCCACACTATGCCTACCTGCAGATGAAAATGCCTGGTCCTAATGGCGTCATCACAGTCAATGAGAGCTTCGAGAGATCCGATAGTTGCGACAGGGAATTCAACAGAATTTCCCAGTCCTTCGGCATGCAGGAAGAACTCGCGAGACTAAAGGAGTCGACAGACAACAGTCTGCCTCCCCTAAGCCGGCTAAGTTCGCCCGATCTATATTTCGACTCATCGGTGCACACAAAGAAAGTGCAGGTCCACCCATCGGATCCCGCCAAGACGGCCCTCATCACCAACAATTTGAGTCCCGCATAGGAACTCACGCTCGTCGAATTCCTCTGTGATCACTGGGAAATCTTCGCCTGGTGTCCAGCGGACATGCCAAGAGTTCCCAGGGAATTCGTCGAGCACGCACTCAACGTCAACCCAGACGCAAGGCCAGTCAAGCAAACAATTCGGCGATTATCTGAGCCAAGAGCAAAGGCAGTCGGAATGGAGATCAACAGACTCCTCGATGCCAAATTCATACGCGAGATCAAGGAAAGCACTTGGCTCGCCAACACGGTGCTAGTACCAAAAAAGGACACGGATATCCTGCGGATGTGTGTGGACTTTACCTCTTTGAATAAGCACTCTCCAAAGGATCACTTCTCGTTACCACGAATCGACCAGATCATCGACTCCACCGTGGCATGCGAGCGCCTCTGCTTCCTCGACGCCTACTCAGGCTATAATCAGATTCGAATGAAGGAGGAAGATCAAGAAAAAACAGTGTTTACAACGCCCTTCGGTGTGTTCTGCTACAACACTATGCCCTTTGGGCTAAAAAACGTAGGAGCCACCTACCAGCGGTGCATGCAGGATTGCCTCAAGGACCAACTTGGTCGCAACATCCAAGTCTATGTCGACGACATAGTAATCAAGACCAAGGAGGAAGCATCCCTAATCGACGATTTACGCGAAACCTTCGCCAACCTCGACCACTACCGGATCAAGATCAATCCGGACAAATGCGCCTTTGGCGTACCATCTGGGCAACTACTCGGGTATCTCATCTCCGCGAGAGGAATCGAGGCAAACCCGAAGAAAATAAAAGCCATACTGGTCATGGAGAAGCCGAAAAACATAAGGGGCGTCCAACAGCTGGCTGGGCGAATCGCGACCCTCAGTCGATTCATCAGTTGGATGGGTGAAAAGGCATTGCCCTTCTACCAACTCCTCCGCAAAGCTGAAAAGATCGAATGGACCAACGAAGCGCAGGAAGCATTCGAAGACCTCAAGCGCCTGCTATCCACTTCGCCAGTATTGGTGACCCCACGAGAAAGGGAACCGTTGTTGATGTATATCTCCGCCACCAACCAAGTGGTTAGCACAGTACTTGTGGTCGAACGAGCCGAGGAAAACAAGGTCCACGGGGTACAGCGCCCAGTCTACTACCTCAGCGAGGTCCTCACGCCAACAAAACAGCGGTACCCGCACTACCAGAAGCTGGTGTACGGCGTCTTCATGACCGTCCGGCGACTGCGCCACTACTTCCAGGAACACCCAATCGTGGTGGTCAACGATGCCCCGCTGGGACATATCATCAATAACCCCGACGCCACGGGATGAGTCGCGCTTTGGGGAATCGAATTGTCTCCACGAGACATTACATACGAAAAGCGCGACGCAATCAAGTCGCAAGTTCTTCCTGACTTCCTCGTGCACTGGATGGAAAACCAGCTCCCCGAAAAACCAGACATGTCCTACCTCTGGACAATGCACTTCGATGGATCCAAGCGGAAGGACAGAGCAGGTGCAGGTGTCATACTGACATCGCCCCAAGGGGAAAAGCTGAAGTACATCCTGCGAATGTAGTTCACCGCCTCCAACAACGAAGCTGAATACGAGGCCCTGCTACACGGGATGAGGATGGCAAAAGCCTACGGCGCCAAGAAGCTCATTATATACGGCGACTCCAAGTTGGTTGTCAATCAAACAATGCATGAGTGCGACGCACTGAATGACAACATGATCGCCTACCACGACCTCTACGACACACTCGAAGGGGACTTCGACGGCTGCGAGCTGCGACACGTAGGTCGCGAAAGCAATGAAGAGGCAGACGCACTCGCCAACATAGGCTCTACCTGCGCCCCCATACCACCTGGGGTATTTCTCGAGCGCATCTGCGAACGCTCCATCAAGCCAAAGGCAGCAGAGAAGAAAATAAGCGCAGCAACGGACTCGGGCGCTACGCCACCCAATGAGCCAATGGCACTCGACGACCTGGAGCTGGATACAGGACTCGAAGGACCAATGAGCATCATGATGATCGAATCATCCTAGACTCAGCCGTACATCACGTACCTCCTCAGCAAAAGGCTATCGGACGATCCGACTGATGCACGGCACATCGCACGGTGATCCAAGGCATTCGTTGTTATCAACGGCGAACTATACAAACGCAGCATCACAGGAATACTCCAGCGATGCGTCTCCACGGCCGATGGAAGAGCTGTTCTCCTCGACATCCATGAGGGAACCTGCGGACACCACGCTGGCAGTCGCGCCCTCGTGGCCAAAGCTCTAGCAGCTGGGTTCTACTGGCCCACGGCCATGCGCGACGCCAAGGACATTGTCCAGAAATGCAACGCATGCCAGCGATTCGCGGACAAGTCGCACGCACCTGGCGCAGAGCTCCGGCCAATTCCATTGGCCTGGCCCTTCGCGCAATGGGGGCTCGACATGGTCGGCAAGCTCCCCAAGTCCTCGCGAGGAGGCTACGTCTACCTCCTGGTCGCAGTCAACAAGTTCACCAAGTGGATAGAGGTCATGCCAGTGACCAATCTATCAGGGCACAACGCAGTCAAGTTCTTCGAGTCCATCGTCTTCCGCTTCGGAGTGCCACACAACATCATCATAGACAATGGAACGAACTTCACATCCAAGGAGTTCCAAGAATTCTGCGAGAATCTGGGAATCAACATCAGCTACGCCTCGGTAGCGCATCCACAGACCAACGGTCAGGTCAAAAAGGCGAATGGGCTCGTCTGCGATAGCATCAAGAAGCGACTCCTCCAGCCACTCGAACAGGCCGCGGGTTGCTGGCCAGACGAACTGCAATCAGTACTCTGGAGCCTATGCACAACTCCAAACAGTGCTACAGGCTACACCCCGTTCTTTATGGTGCACGGGGCTGAAGCGGTGCTACCCACCGAGGTACGGTAAAAAGCGCCGCGCGTGGTCGCTTACTGCAAGCAGGAGTCATCCCTTGCACTCAAAGACTCTGTAGATCTCCTTGACGAGGCAAGGGAAATCGCCGCGGAAGATCAACGATCTACCAGCAGAACCTGCACAACTACCACAGTAGGAGGCTACGCCCCAGATCCTTCGTCGAAGGCGACCTGGTCCTGCGACTGAAGCAGCAAGGACATCTCAAGCCCGAGCCCTTCTGGGAAGGACCATACGTGATTACCGAAGTAATCCCAGGTGGCGCCTATCGCCTTCAAGATTTAGAGACAGGAGTCGCATACTCTAACCCTGGAACGTCGCGCAGCTGCGACGCTTCTACCCTTAGTCGTTTTTACTTTTACATTGCAAATACCGTCACTCAGCCAAGGCTACTTAGCCATACATTGTACTTCGTACTGTCTCACGAATAAATAAAGCTAAGTGCCCCAAAACTCTATGTTCTCTTTTATTTTTCCGCAACTTATCCACTCGGGGGCTGCACCACCCTATACACATCTGTTCTACGAACTAAAACGCGATATCCTGAGTAGCTGGCACATCAATCGAAACCCTTGACACACATCAACCTAGTTGCAACGCACCTGACAGGTTGATAAGGGACTGAGATAAGCGCATGTCCAGGCTAACGAAAAGGAGTCGCATAGTGCAATGCACTCACACGCTAACAAGCTCTTTATACATAATCGACAATCAATTATACACAACGTATATACGAACTTTACAACATTGGTACACTTATGTGCACGATACAAACTAAGCTACTACTGCAACAAAAGAACTTTGGTTTGCTCCTCGAAGAAGTCGACGATCTCCTCTGCTCGGCGATCCACTGCCTGATAGTGCGGCACCATATTCCAAGCAGAACCCGCTGGTGGCGCAGGTGGCCTAGCCGCAATTGCCGCAACATCTACATCAGGCCTATGCAGTCGCACCAGCGACATAGCGGCCTTGGCACCAGCCACCAACTGCTGCCTTACACACTCGCGAACCGCAGCCAGGTCTTGGAACTTGGCAAGGAGGGCCAACAGACTCGATGGAGCAACAACCAGCGGAAACATCGTCCAATAAATGTTCTTCAAGCATGACTGCGACTTCTTTAGAAAGTGCAGCACTCGCGACGCATGATCCTGCAGGGTCGCCAGTGCGATTGCACGATCGTGATCCACCCAGAAGTATCCACTCTCTTGAAGCTGCTCTTGGGTCAAGTCATGCATGCGAATGGCAATCCTATCCTTCTCATCCTACGGATGGCGCGCGCTGACAACTATACAAAGCAAAGACGGAAGTGTGAAGACAGACACCTTTGCGAGTGACTACAAGAAAAAGATAAGAGTAAGCAAACTAACATTTAAATTGGTCGCCCAGCTGCGTCATCTCCCCCAACAGATATTGCTCTCGGGCGGTGGCCTTCTCTGCCTTCGATTTCCATACATCCGCATTACCGCGGAGCACAGGCAATTCACGCTCCAACTGCTTCACGTGATCATGCAGTCGCGAGAGCAGAGACAGCTCATCCACCCTCGAGCGCGGCGGTGCTAAAGTATCATCAAGGGGCGGCGAATCGTGAGGTTCCCTCAAAGGATCACTTGATGTGCCCTACCACAAACCAAGCAAGAAGCAATAAGGAGACCAAATCGACACACAGACAAAAGATTCGAGTGCATTCAAGATTAGCAAAAGTATCAGCAGATACACTCGCAAAAAGGCATGTTCTTGACAAAAGACATAAACTAATCAACTATTACAAAGCTACTGAGGAGCAACTGGCTTCTTCGACTTAGATGGCTTCGGGGGCCTCATCGAGTCCATGGCGGTATCAGATGCCACTGACCTTCTGCCGACCCCTGATGCCGCAGCCTTTGCCGCCTTCTTGGCTCGCTGCAGCTCCTCAGAGTACTTCGCAACCGT
Organism: Avena sativa; assembly: GCA_916181665.1. Classification (NCBI taxonomy): domain Eukaryota; kingdom Viridiplantae; phylum Streptophyta; class Magnoliopsida; order Poales; family Poaceae; genus Avena; species Avena sativa. The sequence goes on from OV702289.1 coordinate 697,252,895, forward strand.
GTTAATCAGCTGCGGCCCATACTTGCCACAGGCAGTCGCGAAGGGAGCAAAGACTACCTGCTGGCCGTCCGTGCTAACGGGCATCGCCCTTGAAACCGCTGTAGGATCAACTTCGACTTCGTGGGCCTGCACCATAGCGAGTGACATTGACGCGGCAACCGCACGGAGCGAGTTCTTGAAGCTTGCAGGGACACCCCCGGCGAGAGACTCCACCATCTCGTCCATGTTCTCGATCAGCTCAGCCTTGGGCATCAGCTCCTCCCGGAGGCGACTGAGCACGCCCTTGGCCTTGGAGAGCATATCTTGAACGGCGGTGCTGCGGTCCTCGACTGCTGAAAGCGCACCCGCCAAGGCATCGTCACGAAGGAGGGCCTAAGGGTCGAAGCTCAAATCGCCAGCATCTGTACATGAACCCACACATGGACACGAAAGTCAGCGACAGCGAAAAAATCGAACAAAGAACGATAATGATATCCAAACAAGGTACTTGAGAGGGCCTTGGCAATCGAGAAAAGTTGTTCTTCGAACAACTTCTCCCTAGCTGCGATGGAGGCACACAGATCCTCTTCGCGCTTTTGTGCCTCGTCACGCGCCGCAAGTGCCCCATCGCGGCTCTTCACAACCGCGGCGAGTGTCTTTTCCATGGTGGCGGCGTTGCGTAGAAGGGCATTATGTTCAGCTACAAGAACAAAACAAAAAGGGATTGACTATCAGTCGACTACATGAAAACGATGCAGAAGAAGGAGAAGTGAAGAGCACTTACTTTCTACCACGCGATGGCGCGTATCTAGTATTGCATGTTGGTGACCCATCACAAGCACCTGCTCCGCCAAGTGAGCGGCTTCTTTCACAAGGAGCTATCGCAAAAGGAAAAACAACAAAGGATCAACAGAAGCCATAGATAACATCGACTGCAACATCAAAAGAAGAAATACTACACTTACATGATCCTCCAATGACTCCGAAGTCGATTGGTGTGCAGTTATCTGGGCAACCATCCGATGCTCCCCATCATGCGGAGAGCTGGAAGAGTTGTGCCCGGAGTGGGCCGCCAATGGAGGGGAAGGAGCACGCTCGACCTCTTTCTTGGCCCTTGAGGTTGCGACTCCCGATTCTTTCAAAAATTGGACGCCGCCAGAAGAGGACGACGCCTGCTGACTGCAAGACAAAACCAACATCAAGAAAAGGGCAAATCCAAAGAAGAATCAAAATAATAACTCGAATACTTACCAATCAAACTTATCAAAGTCAAAGGTTGGCTCCCCCGACTCTGACGAGGACTCCTTTGGCAGTCGCATCTTCTTGTAAGAAGATGGCGCCATGGCACTCATAAGAATGGCGGGGATTGGTGACTCCGCACCAACGCATGCACCTTCCGGAGTCGAAGGAGACGATGCATCAGAATCCTTGCCGCGCGAACGCTTGTGAGTATCCAGACTACCCGACTCGGGGGCTTCCTCCTCCACATCAGATGGGACGGTCGACTCCGACTCGTCCTCTTCCAAGGCTTCACAAGGAATAACCCCCTCAGAAAGAGGGGGCATATAGGGTGACACCGCCCAATCCTGCATACAGACCACAATTTAGCACAAAGCAAAGAAACAGCAAAGAGGCAATCAACAAACTAAGCTACTACGTAGCACAACTATACCTCAGGAGGAGGGTTAGCAGCATCGAATGGAGGAACGACTGGTTCACTAGGGAGCACATCCTTGACGGTGTACTTGGTGACCAGTCGAACCCTTTTATCTACCTCACTCGCGGACATGCCATCGGCAGACATGCGAGTGACACCGTCAGCGCCAGCCCACTGAAACATGGGGTGGACTCTGGCCTACAGAGGCTGGATGCGATGGCGCAGCCACGTGCGAATGAGTGCGCAGCCTCCCTCCTCTTTGCCTAGGCGACTCTTGAGGTCGCAGACGCGCTTGTACAGCACATCTGTCTCCATGGACTCGCCGGGGATGACCATATTCTTCTAGGAACGCCTCCTCTAGCACGGTGTCGCGGGGTCAAAGGGTGCAAGTCCGAAGTGTTCTCCGTCAGCCTTCTCGTTGCAGACGTAGAACCACTTGTCCCTCCACCCTTGGATGGACATCGCCAGCTTGATGTCGAAGTATGTGGCGGATGGATCGACGTGGATTCCACAGCCGCCTACATCGTAGACTACGGAGCCAAACGCCGATTGACGCTTCAACTTGAAGAGGCGCTTGAAGAGGCCAAAATGCGGCTCGATTCCGAGCCAGCACTCGCAAAGGGTGATGTAGCAAGCTATGTGGAGGATGGAATTAGGGGACAGCTGATGGAGCTGGAGCCCGTAAAAACAAAGAAGCCCCTGAAGAAAGGATGCAGGGGCAACGAGAGGCCGCGAATGATGAATGCTAGGAACATCACTCGAAAACCGACAGGAGGAGAAGGGATTACCTCGCCGCCGGGGACGCGCGTGTCGGCGACTGCGGCGGACAACACTCCGTCTTGGAGAATAAGACGAAGATCAGAGGACTTGATCATAGATGGACGCCACGTGCCATTCGTGACGCGGGTGCTCGTGCCCTTCTTCTTCCCGCCGGCGGCGGTGCTGGTGCCCGCAGCGGCCGATCCGTCTTTCTTCTTCATCGCAGCAGCGGCAGCAGCGGAATCGGCCGTAGCACCTCCTTTCTTCTTCCCCATTATGCGGCGGCGATGCGACCGGAGGAAGTAGCTGGGAAATGTGCGGAGCTGGTCCAGCGCCACAGAGGGAAAAGAGCGCAGAGAAAGTAGAGGAGTAGTGGCAATGGCGATGAAGGCAAAGGATGAATGGAAGTAGATGTGAATTTTACCGTCGCAGCGTCACTACTTAACCCCTGGAAGATGCAAGCCAATGGCTCAGAAAAACCCTACCAAACGCGTGGCGTTCATCGTGCTCGACACGTGGAGGAGCTGAAACGCGAACCATCCCCCACTACTCCCATTACACACGGAAATCGAGGAGGCACAGTTAAAATAAAGATTACGCACGCCCGGTCAAACTAGAGTCAGGGAGTAGGACCAAAACTACGCAGCAGAAGACTTCGACTACTTTAGTCCTCGCTCGAGTCTTCGACTCCACCAAGCACTCGAGGGCTACTCCCAAAGGGAGCGCTGGTCGCGCACCCTACGATTTTTTTAATGATCTAACTACACATGAAAAGGGTCAGTGATGGACCTAAAAATGTTTTAAGCCCGGACAAACTGTTTTAGTGACCATTTTTTAGATAAAATTGATGTGCAAAATCTAAAAACACATGGCGCCACACGTCGACAATCCTGGCAGGCTGCCCGGACTGGAAGGGTGATATATCCACTGCTGAAAAGGGGCTATGGTCAATAGTAAGAACAACAAGGATGCTCATACGGAGGCCGATGGTATATGAGCAAAGGTAGATGAACTCAATGTTATACCCAGGTATATGATTTTTTGCGGAAAGGGACATGGCATTAAAATAAACATATGACAGTACAAAGCACCACAAGAAAAACAAAAATTACAATGAAATTATACAGATGCCCTTCGTCTTCAACCCTAGACCGCGTCAACGGCGCACCACCGTTGTCGCTCCTCCTCGAGTCGGCCTGACATTGTTGGTTGCAGAAGGGAAGTCGTCAAACGGGTCTAGAAGATCACATCTATCCCGGAGAAGAAGAGGAAGAAGTAACCGTCGATGAAGCTCCTTGATGATCTATAGATCCCCATAGTATTAAGAAGTTCCTTTGGTAGACATATCAATTGTCAACATCCAAAGAGAACCAACAGATCTGATGATGCTAACTCTCCCGGGCCTTTCATTGACTTGATTCACCTAATCATGGATACACAATGAACTCAGTGTTATACCTAGGTGATTCGTATGTATCTAGTTAAGTATTTAAACTAGATACATTCGTATCTAGACAAAGTTGAGTCTTATAATATGGATCAGAGGGAGTATATGAATTTGATTCACCTAATCATGGATACACAGATTCTAACAGATACGAAAAGTATGTGAGAAAGGAGAGGAATGATACATTGCAAATGTATCTATAATTTTTGATGTTCCATGCTTAGTTTTATCCACTTTCTTGTGTTTTGTCAACACTTTGGAGTACTTTTCATATTAATTCTTGGACTAACCTATTAACAAGAGCCACAGTGCCAGCTGCCTGTTTTCTGCTATTTTGGGTTCCAGGAAAGTCAGAAAATGAATATTCTCGAAATTGGACGGTACAAAAGCCAAAGTGCCTATTTTTCCGGAAGTCATCATATGCCAGAATAAGAGACGGAGAAGGGCTAGGGGCCGGCCACACCACCTGGCCGCACGGCCAGGCCTGGCCCGTGCCAGCGGGTGGTCTGGCCGACCCCAACACCCCCTCGGCCTCTCCTTCCGCCTATAAGATGCCCTTGGGACGAAAACCATAAGTACCCCGATCAAAAAATCCACGAAATAGTATGTAGCCACCATCATCTCCATCCCTAGATCGGGAGGGATCTGAAGCTCTTCCCGGCACCCTGCCGGAGAGGGGAATTCACCCTGGAGGCCTTCTTCATCACCATGCAAGCCTCCGGTGTGATGCGTGAGTAGTTCATCCTTGGACTACGGATCCATGTAGTAGCTAGATGGCTGGTTCTCCTCCTTTGTGCTTTCATGTTTAGATCTTGTGAGCTCCGTTCATGATCAAGATCATCTATTTGTAATTCATACATGTTGTGTTTGCGGGGATCCGATGGATATTGAGATGCTATTTCAGATTGATTATTGATTCTATCATGTCTTTGTTATTTGTGATCTTGCATGCTTTCCGTTGTTAGTAGCTATCTTGGCCAAGTAGATGCTAGCAACTCCAAGAGTTAGTATTTATGCTCGATAGTGGGTTCATGCCTCTGCTAATCTGGGGAAGTGACAGAAATCTCTAAGGTACTAGATGTGTTGTTGCTACTAGGGAGAAAACAACAATCCTTTGTTCATATAACAATCGTATTGTTTACTTTACACACAGTTTGTAAAGCAATAATCTGTTGCTTGCAACTTAATACTGGAGGGGGTTCGGATGATAACCTGAAGGTGGATTATTAGTCATAGATGCAGTTGGATGGCGGTCTATGTATTATGTTGTAATGCCCAATCAAGTCTCAAAGGAGTCAAGATGATTAGTATTTGCATGTATTGCTTTCTCGGTGTTTGTCAATTGCCCCGTTGTAATTTGTTCACCCAGCATGTTATCTATCTTAAGGAGAGCCACCTCTAGTGAACTATGGATCCCGGTCATTTTTCTTGACATACAATCTATAAACTGTTTACTGTTTTGTGTTTACTTTCTGCAAACTTTTACTTCATTCCATTCGATACGTTTAATCCTTTGTTTTCCACAAAACACGGTGAGATTGACAACCTCATCGCAAGTTGGGGACAAAGTTCTATGGTTGTGTTGTGCAGGTCTCCACGTTGCTACTAGCACCGGTAGTGCGCCCTGCCAAGGCTCAGCTAGCAACACCTTTGGGGTGTTTCCTTGCTCCTACTGGTTCGATTAAACCTTGGTTTCATAACTGAGGGAAACTTGCTGATGTGCTCATCATACCTTCCTCTTGGGATTCCCAACGAGCTCTACATCAACACTAAGCCATCAAGCATTTTTCTGGCGCTGTTGACGAGGAGTCAAGGACATCTTCACAAGGGGAGTCCCTCATAACCAATCTCTTTACTTTGCTATTTTTGTTTTTCTTAGTTCCTTTTTGCTTTGTTTGCTTATTTTGTTATCAAAAACACAAAAAAATTAGTTTTACTAGTTTGCTTTCTTTATTGAAAACACAAAAAAATTAGTTCCTATCTTAAGTTGCCACTATGTCTAGCCTTGCTCCAATCACTATGTCACCCGAGGAAATGATTTTCACTTTTAAACAAGTAATTTAGGAAAGTTTTAAAGAAGCTTGGTCTAGAATCTTTGATCTACATGAAAAAACTGAGCCTAAAATGACTCAAAGCTTGTTCCTTAGTAGTTTTTACCTTGGAATCGCTCTTTGCTATAGATATGCTTTAGAAGTTGTTGTGGGAGGAGATTTCCTCCAATGTAATGAGGATGATGCTATAAATGCTATAAAGAAATTGAAACTTACTTACAACTTGCCTAGCCAAACTGATATTTCTGTCACAAAAATATTTGCTAGATTGAACACTCTTGAGACTGGCACTGCTAGCTTAAAAGATTGCTATAATATGCTTAGGGAGCACCATAATTATGTTCCAATAAATTCTGAACCATCAAAGTGGCTCCCTATAGTAAATATTGAGATAAACACTGAAACTTTTCAAGCCCGCTGTGATATCATGTCTGAATTTTGTCTTATGCCCAAAGATATTTATGAATCTTTGAATGTTTGGGGGCTTACTAAAGGAGGAAAAGAAATATCTCTTGCTAATAATGCTACCATTTTACCTTTTGGAATAGCTGAAGGAGTGTTTACAAAGATCCTTGGGAAAATGATTTCTACTGATTATCTTGCCATTGAATGTGCAGGAAAAGGACAAATTACACTTGGAAGGTCCCTATTAGAACTTCTTGGAGCAATAATAGATGTGGGATAGGGGACCATGCACCTTTCTTCTCTACCAAACAATCATATTTTCCACAAGGTTAAGAATAAAAGTAAGAGAGGTAAGGGTAAGAAATTTGGTTTTAATGCTTCTTCATTTGAGAACACTTGCTTCTTATGCCTAACTTAAAGGCGTTAAAGAAAAGTACTTATTGGGAGATAACCCAAAAGTTTTAGATGAGTCTTGGAAGTTATTACTTCTATAATAACCTCTCCTTATCCTTTTTATTTGCTTTTTGTGCCAAGAGTAACCTCTAATGAGAGAGAAGTAATGATTGGGAAAGTTGTTGTCCCGAAACAGATTTCTGTGCTTCACTGTAAAAATTCGTGTAAAATCTCTGAATGTCTTTTTAAGGCGTGAATTTTTGTGTTCTTGACCCAGGTTCTTATCTTACTTTCGTTAGTTCAACACTTTCTGATTTGAGCAACAGAAGGTCTTCGAAAAAATTCGTCTTTACTTGCTGGTTTGTTTTGACAGATTTCTGCCATTTTCTGCATTTGCTTCTTATTGGTTCCTTTTTGAGTTCTTTTGGGGAATTGAGCTTTTTGAGGGAAGTGCTACAGTAGCTAGTGTTCTAATGGAAGTTTATTTGGTGTTAGAACTGAACCTTAAGACTTATTTATCTTGAGTGCACTAATGTTGCTAATAAAGATTGTGTGAAGTTTTGTATGAAGGAAAAATTTCAGGTGTATGGAAGGAATGAGTAATAAGATGAAGGACGAACTAAAGCTCAAGCTTGGGGATGCCACGCGTGTCACCCCAAGAAATATCCAATAAGTACACGCGTCAAAGCTTGGGGATGCCCAAGGCATCCCCTTCTTCATCAATAAAAATCCCAGGTTTCTTTCAAACGCTTCATTTTTATTGTTTCATGCACAGTTGTGTTGTTCTTGGAGCGTCTTCTTTTTCACTTTCGTTTTGGTTTTTCGTTTGCTTTTGTTTGCTTAGTTTTCTGAATAAATTGGTTGGACCCCCCTCTTTCATACATTGGTTTTCAAATAGTTTGGTTTGGTTTGGAAAAGAGTAGGAAAGTTCATGCTTATGTGGTAAAAAGAGCTCATTTTTGACTGTGGCATATGCTCTGTCATGCCATGCTTGATATTGTTTTGGCTTTATACTTAGTATTCTTTGCTGTAGCATGACTTGTTATAAACAATTGAGACTTCTTAATGTGCCTTGGATAAATCATGCGTTGTTTTAGCATATTAAAACATAGTATAATGGTATTCTCCTTTGATGCTTTATTTGGGTTGACTTGGCGCATGCTGACACCATGTTATGACTATCTCAAGTCACCATAGCCTTTATGATCCTTTAGTTTTAAACTTGTAGTATCACTTTATGCTTTGATCAATGATGTTTTGTCGCTCTACATGATTATGGCCATTATTTCTCTCTTAGTTTGTCGCTCCCAGTCTTTTGCTAGCCTCCATAACCAAGTATGAGTTCCACTCATGCATCCAACTCCCTAAACCAAGTTATTCCAAAGAGTCCACCATACCTACCTATTAGCTTATGCTATTCCAAGTATATTCATGCTTTTGTTTACCTTCCAAATTAAACTTGTTATGAGAAAACTAGTGATTAAAGCTCCCACGAACTTGATGGCACACTTTACTTTTTGGCCTTAATAAACTTGAACCATTGTGTCGTCTATATTGTATATGCTTGCACTTATTTGTTGGGAATTAGCAGAACCATGCTTTCATGGGGAACGCTTTCAACATTGCACTTGGTACTTGTACCTAGTTGATATCATGCTCTTTTGTATATGGATGTCGTCAGTGTGAAATGAAAGGGTAGCTTGTAAGTCCACAGAGTTATGTATATGTGTTAGAGAAACACCTGGGCCACTGGTCTAATCCATGCTGACATGGTGGAAACCTGCAGCGTAACCATAATGAGCTGTCTATGAAACATTCTTCTTATAAAAAAAGAGTCCTATATTGAGAAAAAAGAGAAAAGAGAAAAAAAAGAGATTATGAAAAGAGGAAAGAGAGAAAAAAGCACCATATTCCCATGGTAAATAAGAAGATTGCTGAGATGCTCGTTGTCTGCTTGCCTTGTCATTTTGATATGGGTATTCTTCCGTATCATCGGGCAAGGGGTACCCCGTTGGCGGTTCTCTATGATACACATGTACTTACGATGACAAGAACTTACCGGTGACTAAACTTGAGTAGCATGAGGAGCGACCCTCGTACACAAGGGACATGAGATTTCTAACTTATACTTCGTCAAGCATGTACACCATAGTTTGTTCACTTTAACCTTAATCACTTCAAGATGCTTATGATAGGGGTAATGAGAGCTGAAAGCTATAAGTACCATAATTTTTGGAAGCTCTTTATGAGACTTGAATCCCTACTTCCTTTTATAAAGGCCTTTCTTCCACCATTATATTGAGTCTCCACCTTCTATCTTTATGAACCTACTTTGAGAGAATAGTGGCCATTCTTAGTTCTATGTGCATTGTCCCAAGACTAGTTGATTGATGCATAACTTGATATTGCTTGTTTTAAACTATTTGTATCTAGTCACTCTTATGAACTTTGAAGGTGTCCTATGCATTTATATTTGCTACTCTATGAGGGACAAGCTGAATACTATTATGCTATGTTTTCTTTATGTGAAACAAACAAACGTCTTGCAAAGCATTGTTATTCATGAATCTTTTGTTTGTGCCTTTTCATGTTGCATCATAGTTTCTTTGTCATATTGCTAGAACTTTGTCTTTCATGCTATGATTGAAGTACTATGATCCCAGCTTTGAATGTTTTACAAATACTTTGATCAAGTCTTTGATGGTGCATTGGAGTACTTTTCATATGATTTCTTGGACTAACCTATTAACAAGAGCCACAGTGACAGCTGCCTGTTTTCTGCTGTTTTTGGTTCCAGGAAAGTTAGAAAAAGAATATTCTCGGAATTGGACGGGACAAAAGCCAAAGTGCCTATTTTTCCGGAAGTCATCAGATGCCAGAATACGAGACGGAGAAGGGCTGGGGGCCGACCACACCACCTGGCCATGCGGCCAGGCCTGGCCCGCGCTAGGGGTGGTCTGGCCGACCCCAGCACCCCCTCGGCCTCTCCTTCCGCCTATAATATGCCCTCGGGACGAAAACCCTAAGTACCCCGATCAAAAAATTCACGAAAGAGTCTGTAGCCACCGTCATCTCCATCCCTAGACCGGGAGGGATCTGAAGCTCTTCCCAGCACCCTGCCAGAGAGGGGAATTCACCCTGGAGGCCTTCTTCATCACCATGCAAGCCTCCGGTGTGATGCGTGAGTAGTTCATCCTTGGACTACGGATCCATGTAGTAGCTAGATGGCTGGTTCTCCTCCTTTGTGCTTTCATGTCTAGATCTTGTGAGCTCCGTTCATGATCAAGATCATCTATTTGTAATTCTGCATGTTGTGTTTGCGGGGATCCGATGGATATTGAGATGCTATTTCAGATTGATTATTGATTCTATCATGTCTTTGTTATTTGTGATCTTGCATGCTTTCTGTTGTTAGTAGCTATCTTGGCCAAGTAGATGCTAGCAACTCCAAGAGTTAGTATTTATGCTCAATAGTGGGTTCATGCCTCTGGTAATCTAGGGAACTGATAGAAATCTCTAAGGTACTAGATGTGATGTTGCTACTAGGGAGAAAACAACAATCCTTTGTTCATAGAACAATCGTATTGTTTACTTTACACGCAATTCGTAAAACAATAATATGTTGCTTGCAACTTAATACTGGAGGGGATTCGGATGATAACCTGAAAGTGGATTATTAGTCATAGATGCAGTTGGATGGCGGTCATGTATAATGTTGTAATGCCCAATCAAGTTCCAAAGGAGTCAAGATGATTAGTATATGCATGTATTGCTTTCTCGATGTTTGTCAATTGCCCTGCTGTAATTTGTTCACCCAGCATGTTATCTATCTTAAGGAGAGCCACCTCTAATGAACTATGGATCCCGGTCCTTTTTCTTTACATACAATCTCTAAACTGTTTACTGTTTTGTGTTTACTTTGTGCAAACTTTTACTTCATTCCATTCGATACGTTTAATCCTTTGTTTTCCGCAAAACACTGTGAGACTGACAACCTCATCGCAAGTTGGGGACAAATTTCTGTGGTTGTGTTGTGCAGGTCTCCATGTTGCTACTAGCACCGGTAGTGCGCCTTGCCAAGGCTCAGCTAGCAACACCTTTGGGGTGTTTCCTTGCTCCTACTGGTTTGATTAAACCTTGGTTTCATAACTGAGGGAAACTTGCTACTGTGCTCATCATACCTTCCTCTTGGGGTTCCCAACGAGCTCTACATCAACACTGAGCCATCAAGGAACGAGTTGTTAGCCTAAAACCACCACATTACGAGTCAAATTCCTAGTTTGGCGCCACTTTACATTCTGCCAGCAAAAATCTACCACATTTGGAGTCCGTTCTCTCAAATAACACTAAATCGTCTCTAAACGCAAATTGATAGCGATTCTGATCTCGCAGGCCCACATGCAGAGTTGACATGCAACCTAGGACGGCGATCGACACGGCCGTTAACGGTAGCGGTGGGACCCACTACTTACCGCGTTGGTCCTAACAAGTCGACCGCCACTAGGTTTCAGTTAATCCCTAACCCCGACCTGCCCTTCTCCCTTCCCCCTCTGTCTGAACCGGTGGCAATGGCGGCGGCGACTCCCAGCGGCGGCGGCGGTGGGAAAAGAGCCGCTGAAGAGTACTCCGCTGTCGTGGGCTCGATGCGTGGCGGTGGCCCGGGCTCTCTACGCGGTGGACCAAACAGGGGCGACGATTTGCGATCGGCGGCGGACCTTACACCAGAGGCAAGGGTGGCAGCTGCGGTGGCACGTGCTGTTATCTCCTCCCCATCGAAGACCAGCCATCGAGGGGCTTCATCCGTAGGGGCAGTCGAGTAAGTTCATTCTTCCCTCTCTTTCTCTACATCCTAGTTCGATTTATGTAGCTAGATTGCACTCTCCCCATCTATGTAGGTATAGATTTCGCTATAGAAATAGTTCTTTTAGATACTGATTTTAGTATGCACTGTAGCTTTGTGTAGCTACTGATTGTGTATGTCTCTGTAGATTTACAGTTTCATAGTTAAGTTCAGAAAATGCTAGTGTAATGTGCATAATTTAACACTATGAGTTAATGTTCTGGACAAATTTTATTCCCTATTATTAATATTTGGCTTTGTTATTTCTTGTAGTCTAGATGATGACATCTGGGAGATCAGATTCCATTTCTATGGTGTAGATAATTTGGAAAGAACACTTCGTGATTTTGATATTATAGTGTTGACTTTGCTAGCCCTTATAGAGTGTCATGGTTATGGAATAAGGGATAGCATGTACTATGTGAGGGAAAAGGGGAACGACAAGGAGGGGATGGAGTTAATTGGCAGCATGGACAAGGTTAGGCAAATGCTTGCCCTATATGAATGTCCCAGTGTACTTGACATCATAGTGTTGAACAAGAATGCAGAATGGCCATCTGAATTGAACATTATGGTAGAAGAAGCAAAAATAATGTCAGAGCCAGTTAAGCTTTCAATTGACTCACATGGTGTCAACTACATCTCAGATGGTGAGGCGGATGATGAGGATGAAGAGATTTTTCTAGTGGCTATTGATTATTCTGATATGTTGTTCATTGGCACACAATAGAGTTACAATTTTCTAAAGGATAAACAGAGTCTTCCTATTGAAGTTATAGATGAGGGTGATTCAGATAAGGGTGATTCCTTTGAGACCAAGCCTGGAGATTAGGAAACATAACCATCTGGTTAGTTCATGTTTTTGATCTCTGCCATGTATCATGTTTTTGTTCATCAGATTAGGAAATATCACCTGCAGTTCATCCCTGTAACTAGTTAACCATGTTACTTTCTTTTAGGCAAGCAGGCATAATTTTAGTGAGTCATTTGGTGCTAATAGCACAACAGCAGGTGGAGGTACAACATCAGCAACAAGGGATAGTACTACCCCAACAACTGGAGGTACAACATCAACAACAAGACCTAATACTACCCCAATAGCTTTTACTACTGCCCCAGCAACAAGACCTAATAATGCTACAGCTCCAGGCCCCAGGCCTTTCTCAGCACCAAGGACAGTTGATGCATCACAAAGTGGTACCACTAGCACTAGAGTATCTCAGAGGACATTCAATCCTACCCAAAAAATGCAAAGTTATCTAACTGTTGGTAAGCATGGAAACTACAGGAAGAAGGGTGAAAACCCTGTGAGTGAGTGTTCCAAGCCTGCAAATTAATTCAGGCATGTCCATGTGTGTTTGATGTTGAAAACAACTTATGTAATCTTGTTTGGAGAACCTGCTAAGTGTTTAAGACTTTGTGCAAGTCTATGCATGTGTGTTTGTTGTTTAACACAATTTATGTTGACTATGTGTGAGACTATGTTTAAAATTGGTGTGTGTCATCCTGACTTATGCTAGTTGTTATATGATGTGGTCTATGATTATATTCCAGTTGGTTCCACATGTGCTTTCAATTGGTACTACAAGTGCTTTAAATTGGTCTTGACAACCCTAGATAATAGGTACTACATGCACATCTAGCAATAACAACATAAAAGTCAACTTGCATTACACAAATGCTTCCACAAACATTGCACTAACATAATGTTCCATTTACACAAAGGTTCCACAAACAACAAACAATGCAGTTACGCAAATGGTTCAACCAAAGGATTCAAGGTACAATTACACAAATGGTTCAACAACAAACATTACAGTAATAAAATGGTTCCACAACTAAAAGCTTCACTCATCATACAAATAAAGGATCACTCATCACAGATAGCTTTGATTTTCTTCAGCTTTACTTTGTTCACATCACTTGCCTGGAACATTTCATATAGGGTATACTCTAGCTTCTTCTTTTCTTCCTTCTAGGCAACTCTATCTGCCTCCCACTTCTTATTCTCTTCCTTATGGACAACTCTTTCTGTCTTCCATATTTTCTTCTCTTCTAGCAGGGCATCCCTTTCAGCCTCTAGATTCTTTTGTTTGACCTTAAACACACCTTTCTGGGATTTTAACACATTCTTTGGTCCTTCTTTTGCATTCTTCAACACCCCAACCTCATGCTTCAAAGCTTGCATGTGCTTCTGCTCCTGCAACTCACCGCTCCTTCTCTCATATCTCTCAAAAATCATAGCACTGTTGCAGTCATCATACATTGACCACAACTTGCTTAGTACATTATTGAGAGTGTCAGACCATTCTTTATCTACCCGTGAGGTCCTAATTGAAGAATAAATCGAGTTTAATCGACCTATTTCAATGACAGATCGACAAATCCCAAATTCGGATGAACCCTAATTTGAGAAATGGGAGAGGGGGAGGGACTGGAGCTTACCCCTAGGAACGCTTGCTCGACTCAGAACCGTCGTGTTAGCTAGGCATGGTGATGGTTGCGCTTGACTGGGACGGTGGAGGCAATGGCGGGGCGGTCGGCAGTGGCGCTCTGTCGTAGGAGCGTGGTCAACAGTTCGACAACGGCTATGAGGCGCCAAGTGGTGGGTACCACTCCTGCCGTTAACGGCCGCCGTCTGAACTAGCCACGTCAGCACTTACGGTGGGCCAGCCTTGTTAGTTCCCGTGTCAATTCACGGTCAAACCGAGTTTAGTGTAGTTTTTTGATGCGAAAACGTATAGTGGTAGTTTTTTAAATTTTTGCTCGTAATATGATGGCTTTATGCTTAACAACTCGAGAGAAACAGAACGGAGAAAGTAGTTTATGATTATTCCTTCCTATCTAGCCAACGTGATCACACCCTTTGTCTATTTCTATCGACGCCTTCAGAAGACGTATTTCTGGCTCACGCCTCCCCTGGAGCAGTCACCCGCTTGTGGCTCGCCAAGTCGCCATGCGTGACGCTCAGGGGAAAAAACTCCCTTCGTCATCCAAACCAGATGCCGCCGCGCCTATCCCTCCTCCGCCGCCTCTCCACCCACCGGGACACCAACCTCGCCACCCTCCTCGCCGTCCTCCGCTCGCCGCAGGATTCATCGACGCCGCTGCCGCACGCTCTCTCCCGCGCCTTCCCGTCCCCGTCAGACGCGTTTCCCCTGCAGACGCTCCCCGATCTCCTCCCGCGGCTCCCCTCGCCGCTCCTCTCCCTCCGGTTCCTCCTCTGGCGCCTGCCCCCTTCCCCGCCCCTACCCTCCCCGCACACCCTCTCCTCGCTGGCCGCCTCGCTCCCCGACCTCCCCTCCGCCGTGCCTCTCCTCCTCTCCTCCTCCCAGCGCGCGCTACCCCTCCCGCACTACGCCCTCCTCCTCGCCATTTCCGCTCATGCCGGCCTTTTCCCTGTCTCACTCGCCATCCTCCGCCACATGCGATCCTTAGGCCTCGCGCCCGACGTGGCCTGCTTCCACTCCGCCCTCCGTGTCGCGGGCTCGCCTGGTGACGTCTCCGTCGTTCTGGACATCATGTCCAGGTCCGGCGTGGACCCGACCGTCCCCCTGATCGTGACTGCGGTGCATAAGCTGGCATGTGGGGGCGACTTCGAAGGCGCGCGCTGTCTGATTGACAATATGCCTGATTTTGGATGCGTGGCCAGTGTGGTGGTTTACACCGCCATGTTCGACGGGATGCGTGCTTTCGGAGATGTGGATGCTGCGATGGGGCTGTTGGAGGAGATGGAGGGCGGCGGGCTGGGTGCCGGGTGCGTGCCCAACGTGGTGTCGTACACGTGTTTGGTGAAAAGCCTGTGCGAGAGGGGGAGAATGGTGGAGGCTCTGACCGTGCTGGATAGGATGGTAGCTAGAGGGGTGATGCCGAACCGCGTATTTGTGCGGACGCTGGTCGATGGGTTCTGCGCTGCCGGAGGGGATGGCTCACTTGCCAACGCATATGGTGTGGTGGAGCGTTTGGTCATGGACGGCACTTTGTCAAGCGGGCAGTGCTATAATGTTCTTCTGGTTGCCTTGTCTGGGGCCAGAATGGCAGGGGAAGCTGAAGGGCTTGCTCAGAGGATGATGAAGAAAGGGGTGCCGCTGAGCCCACTCGCGGGAAGTGCAATGGCGAGGGAGCTTTGCCGGAGGAAAATGTGGTTGGATGCTTGCCATTGGTTGAGACTGATGGATGACGATGGGGTGCTCTGTGACTCTGATGTGTACGCTAGTGTATTGTGTGGGCTATCTGAGGATGGGCATGTCCTTGAGGCCTCAGTGTTGGTGAGGAAGGTCATGGATAGGGGAATTCACATTGAAGCTTCATGCGCTGATCATTTGGTACAGTTACTGAAGCAACATGGTGATGAGGAGCTAGCATCGAATGTGTTAGGACTGAGGAGATTCCCTGAAGTATTGTCACTTTGAGCTATGCGTGGTTCTTTTTCCAAATTCCTGTAGAAGGTTATGTGTGCAATAAGAATATTGCAGGGAAAAAGCTACCCTACTTTGGAGAATCTGTTTATGTAAGCATTCTCACCAGTAGATTGCACAATCTGCTATTGTTTGTAGTGCAGAGAGATCCCCATGTTATTGTTTGTCAAAGCTGTTACATTAACTCTAGACATCTGCAGAGCAGAGGGAAAGCACATGAGAGCAATTAGAATACTGACCTCGGTTTCTTTTGGCTTGTGGAAATATACACTTAGTATTTGCATTGATACTTCTGAGAATTTCTTAGAAAACTATCACTTTTGCATTCCCACCTGAATTCAAGTGGATCTTCATTATTCTTTCTTAGTCTCTTGGGCTTCTTAAATAGCTGTATTCACAATGTGTTAGTCTTTATTATCCAGAACCAGTCCAGCAATTCAGAATGTGAGCTAGTGTTTTTTACGGGTCCACTCGTTTGCATTGCACTGCAGTGTCTTTGAAACAGACTAGCACTGCAATATCACTGTCGATCTTCTAAGTTTGTTGTCTTTATGGTCAAAATTTATTCCCTGTTTCTGTGCAGGACAGTGTGTTCATTGTGTATCTCTTTTAGCATCTGCGATTATCATTCAAAGCAGAACCTGCTGCTGTTCAGAACCTTGATAAGCCTTGATGGTCCAGTTCCTAACGAAGTCCGTGAATGCTGAACTGATGTCTCTTCGCATATACACAAGGCTCATAAGGATGCTTTTTGTTTTGATCTCCTCACGTTCTGATGCTTGGCAGCATGATTTTTGACAACTAACATTCGTTAACCTGTGCAATCTGTCCATGCAGAGTGTCGAGTGGGTCCTCAATTATGCTTCATAATAATCTGGAGCTGATTCCTAGAATCCCAGCAATAGCGTAGCATCCGTTTAGCATACTCTTTTGTACACCCCACTAGTGTGCACATACTGTAGATAATAAAAGGGACCTGGCAGCAGGCTAAAATGAAAGACTGGTATTTTTTTGATCATGGAAGTTCCTAAAATCAAATGTGTCTTGATGTCTGCCCATTGCACACTCATGGAGGATCTAAGAGGGCAATTTAAACGTTTGGCTGACCGAAAATTCATGAAGAGCACAAGGTGTGTGGGGGTAATGTATGGAAACTTGTGCTGTTCATTTGAGGGTTCCTGAACCAGGTATGCACCATGTATCTTACGGGAAATTAATCCTATGAGACCCGGTCTATTATCATGTAGGATAGACCCGGCTCAATGCAAAACTGTTGCTCCATTCAATTATAAACAGATAAAAAAAGGCTGGAAAACTGGAAAAAAAAGGACAGGTGTCAAGCATAGGGGAGGGTCTATTAATAGACCCGGTCTCATAGGATTAATTTCTGTATCTTACGTGCTCATTTTGACTGAAACTGTTGTTTCTCAGACTGTTGTCCCTGCTGAAAACGAGCATGAAAATGTCCAGATAACAGCTCAGGCGGGCTGAACCTGCTTGCTTTGAATCCTGTTTCTTGTGAACACGAGTCTGAGTATGACCAGAAATTGTTAATTGACCAGATAGCTAAAGAGGGTGATGGATGTGGATGTCTTCTGAGACCCCTATCAATAGATGGCTTGTACCTTGTTCTCACTCTACTCTGTCTCCTGTGGCTAATTCTCCTCTTGTGCATGCTGTGACTTTGTCTGAAAAACGCTTCTGCCCAACTCTCAAATGCTCTCAACACCTGCCCTTTGATGAAGTTTGTGTCAAAAAAGAGTAGGCTCCTGACATCCTTTGATTAATATGTGCGCAGAACCACGTGAGAACACGCTAGAATTGTCCAACATCGTCAAGTCCCTTTTTTTTTTTTGTTTCTGCTGGAGTTTTTTTTTTTTTCTGGATTTGCTAGTTCTCAGAGCGACTGAGACATAAGAAGTTCCCGTGTGCAGTGTGTCTAAGATATAGATGCTCCCTTTTTGTTTCTTACTAGGTTTTTTCTTCTTCCTTGCTTAAAACTAGTTGATGTGTCCTGTATCCTGTGTCCTTACTTCCTGAGCCGAGTGCTGGCTGTGATCTTTAGTTCTCCCTATGTTGCTCGGCCGATCTAAGCTGGGTCCAAGGAAACATATACGAAAGCGTATATCCGTATATGTGGAGCATAATGCCGATGCGCTGAATGTGACGCATGCAAAAGACCCAGCCAATTCAGCAGAAACTTGTCGATGTCGTGTTGCCGATTCATTATTAAACGTAGAAAAAACGTACGTACTACTCCGTACTTAGTACTACTAACGAAAAGTAGTGCGTGCTGTCTTCGAGCATAACGGCGGCAGACCGGCAGCGCTTGCTCGGTCAGCCCAAGAAATCACCTGTGGCGGAGGCGCTTCCACCGCAACACCCTCCGCCTCTACAAAACGATGGAGATCACCTCAAATTGCCTGACACGCCGCTAGAGCCCAAGCTAGCGACAATGGCGACGGCAGCCTTGCTGCTGCTACTGCTCTTCTTCCTCGGCGCAGTATTTGTCCTTCGTGCCCAGAGACTCGATCACAAGAAGGCGGCGGCGCAGCACACGCCGGGCTTGCGGCCGTACCCGCTGCTCGGCCACCTGCCGCAGTTCCTGGCGAACCGGCACCGCATAATGGACTGGATGACCGAGGTGCTCGCCCGCCAGCCCACGTACACGCTCGTGCTCCGCCGGCCGGGCAGCGTGCCGGGCGTCATCACCGCCAACCCGGCGAACGTGGAGCACGTCCTGCGAGCCGGCTTCGACAACTACCCCAAGGGCCCGCGCTTCGCGTCCCTGCTCCACGACTTCCTCGGCCGGGGCATCTTGAACGTCGACGGCGACGCGTGGCGCGCGCAGCGGAAGGCGGCCAGCTACGAGTTCAACACGCGCTCGCTGCGCGCCTTCGTGGCCCAAACCGTGCACGGCGAGCTCCACGGCAGGCTCCTCCCTCTGCTGCGCCGTGCGGCGAGCTCCGGCCAGCCGATCGACCTCCAGGATACGCTCGAGCGGTACGCCTTCGATAACATCTGCCGCGTCGCCTTCGACCATGACCCGCGCCAGCTCCCTGATGACGAGGTTGGCGACGGCGTTCGCACGGAGGCCGAGAGCGACGCGACCACGAGCGGCAGGTTCGCCGACGCGTTCCGCGACGCGGCGAATCTCAGCGCCGGCAGGTTCCGTTACGCCGTCCCGGGACTCTGGAAGGTGAAGAAGGCGCTTGGCCTGGGCTCCGAGCGGCGACTCCGCGAGTCCGTCGCCATGGTGCACGGCTACGCCGACCGCATCATCCGGTCGCGACGGGAGGAGATGGGCATGGGCTGCGAGAAGCACGACCTCCTGTCGCGGCTCATGGCGAGCCAGGGCGACACCACCGACACGGTCCTCCGCGACGTGGTGATCAGCTTCCTGCTCGCGGGGCGAGAGACGACGTCCTCCGCGCTCACGTGGTTCTTCTGGCTGCTTTCCTCGCACCCAGACGTGGAGCGCCGCATCCGCGACGAGGTCGCCGCGGTGCGCGCCCGCCGTGCGCGGGGAGATCTGGACAATGCCGGGTTCGATCTAGACGAGCTGAGGGAGATGCACTACGTCCACGCTGCCATCACGGAGTCGATGCGGCTGTACACGCCGGTGCCGGTGAACACGGTGCACGCGCAGGCCGCCGACGTGCTGCCGGACGGCACGGCCGTGGGGGCGGGTTGGTTCGTGACGTACAACTCGTACGCGATGGGACGGATGGAGTCCGTGTGGGGCGAGGACGCGCGGGCTTACCGGCCGGAACGGTGGCTGGACCCGATGGAGGGGACGTTCCGGCCGGAGAGCCCGTTCCGGTACGCGGTGTTCCACGCGGGGCCGAGGATCTGCCTCGGGAAGGAGATGGCTTACATCCAGATGAAGTCCATCGTGGCGTGCGTGCTGGAGGAGTTTGAATTGGAGGTGAACGGCAAATACCAACCGCGGCAGGTGGCGTCGCTGACGCTGCGGATGGCGGACGGGCTCCCCGTCAGGGTGAAGGCTAGAGAAAATTGATTACCACGACGAGTCAATTTCATATACAGTACTACAATGAGTCAATTGTCCAATAATCAAAATAAATCCATCGTAATTATCGATTATTGATCCCTTGATAGTGTAGCTTGCAATAGGTATCTTCGTGGGAAAACAAAGTATACCTTCTACTTTTTTGGGTTAAACATCATAAATTTCTTAGGACGCGCCTACGTCTAATGCGTCTGAGAAATAGATCGTGTTGATTTTTCATCGTTTGGATTAGACAAATTTATGGATTAGTTAAACAACTATAAATTCGAAAGATGCATCATTAGTTAAACATTATATGCCACTGCGTAAACCCTCATGTCCGTACAGTATAAACACAAGTTTTAAAAAAACATCCACTTGCACGTAATATACAACAAAACGAATTATAAAACTCAGGGTGCGACTAATTTCATCTCACCAACAATTAGCTTAATTCTCGATCTGGTGAAATTAACAAGTCTTAGTTGTCACCCACTTGTAACTCACATGATTTAAATTTAAAGATCAAGAAAATTATTTCGCAATTGCATCTTACTTGTAACTGGAAATAACTTAGTTCCAACTCACTTGTAAATGCAAATAACTCGGTTGCGACTCACTTGCAACTGGAAATCCTAGTTACAACCCACTTGCAACTGAAAAACCCAAATACAACACACTCACAACTTCCAACTAGCATGAATCGTGATGCAAATCCAAAGGCTAAGAACATATTTTTCTCGGTTGCAACCCACTTGCAATTAGAAATCTCAGTTACAACCCACTTGCAACCTCCACCCTAACAAGAAACATGACACAAATCTAACGATTAGTACTAACTTTTTCACCATTGCAACCTACTTGCAACTAACAAAATCAGCTGCAACACAGTTATAACTAGAGAAAACTCAACTGGAACCACTTATATTTAGAAATAACTTAGTTGCGACTCACTTGTAAATGCAGCTAACTCAGGTGCGACTCATTTGCAACTGAAAATCTCAGTTGCAACCCAGTTGCAACAGAAAAACTCAATTACAACACACTCGCAACTTCCAACTAGCACGAATCGCGATGCAAATCCAAAGGCCAAGAACATATTTTTCTTAGTTGCAACCTAACTGTAAATTAAAAAACTCAGTTGCAGCCCACTTGCAATTAGAAATCTCAGTTACAACCCACTTTTAACCCCCACCCTAGCACGAAACATGACACAAATCTAACAATTAGTAATAACTTTTTTCACTGTTGCAACCTATTTGCAACTAACAAACTCAGCTGCAACACAGTTATAACTAGAGAAAACTCGGCTATAACAACTTATAATTAGAAATAACTTAGTTGCGACTCACTTGTAAATGCAAATAACTCAGTTGCGACTCACTTGCAACCGAAAATCCTAATTGCAACACACTTGCAACTGAAAAACTCAATTACAACACACTCGCAACTTCCAACTAGCACGAATCGCGATGCAAATCCAACGGCCAAGAACATATTTTTCCTAGTTGCAACCTAATTGTAACTTAAAAAACTCAGTTGCAACCCATTTGCAATTAGAAATCTCAGTTACAACCCACTTGTAACCCCCACCCTAGCACGAAACATGACACAAATCTAACGATTAGTAATAACTTTTTTCACCGTTACAACCTACTTGCAACTAACAAACTTAGCTGCAACACAGTTATAACTAGAGAAAACTCAACTGGAACCACTTATAATTAGAAATAACTTAGTTGCGAATCACTTGTGTAAATGCAAATAACTCAGTTGCGACTCACTTGCAACTGAAAATCCTAGTTGCAACCCACTTGCAAACTCCCAGCAAGCATGAATCATAGCGCAAATCCGATGGCCTAGAACATATTTTTCTTAGTTACAACCAACTAGCACCTACTTGTAACTCCTCCGATTTGAAGAAAAAAATAGATTCAATAATAATTCATAAATAATATATAGAATTAGGCTCCAGTAGACACACGAGGAAAATCAATGGTCAGGAACATTTTTTCTCAGTTGCAACCTACTTGCAACTAGGAAAATCTCAATTCCGACTCACTTACAAAACTGGAAAATCTTAATTGCAACCAACTTGCAACTCTCATGTTAACATGAATCACGACACCTACTTGTAACTCCTCCGATTTGAAGAAAAAAATAGATTCAATAATAATTCATAAATAATATATAGAATTAGGCTCCAGTAGACACACGAGGAAAATCAATGGTCAGGAACATTTTTTCTCAGTTGCAACCTACTTGCAACTAGGAAAACCTCAATTCTGACTCACTTACAAAACTGGAAAATCTTAATTGCAACCAACTTGCAACTCTCATGTTAACATGAATCACGATGCAGTCCAAAGGTTCTAGAGTTAATCGAGTTTTGACTTAAATCTCAATCTAATGATAATGAGAAGCGTAATACAAATAGCAAGAATATGGCAAAACCCCGTAAAAAATAAGGCAAAACGCTAATACATAAAAAATATAAACCATAGGAAAATAGGAAAAATAAAAATGAAAAAAGCAAACATAAAAAGAAAAGAAAAGAAAAGATAAAAACAAAAAACAAAAGTAAATAAAAATGAAAACATGAAGAAATAAGCAAAACTTTCAAAAATAAAAATGACAAGATTTTATTTCAAAAGAGATGTTAATTTTTTGTCATTATAGTCAATTTGAGTTAAATAAACAAGCCAGTTTTTTATCTATATAAGTCTCACTCAATTGCTGACTTACTCGAAGCATGAAACAACATTAAACTAGAAATGAGAGCTTCTACCCAAAAAAAAGAAATGAAATGAAAAGCTTCACACACCATCTAACCGTGATTCAAACCTGAACAAAATAAAAACAAAAAGTCAAACGATCCACCTACTCACGCATGCCAAATACGTGTACAACAGCCCAACTAGAGAAGCCCTCACTAGGACTTAAAAGCATAAAGAAGCCCGATTTGTCCGGCTTGGCCCAGACTGACTCAGTCTGTACACACGAGAGCAACCAGTGAACGCAGAAAAAATATATATAACGCAAATCTTAATGCAGAATCTGACGCTTATAATGTCAACTATTTCTCAGGCGCCTGAGAAATAGCAAATCCGAATTTCTTACACTGTTTCGCTCTTTGTATCTCAACTGGTATTGAGGGATTGGAATTGGATTCGCCAATTTCGGGTGTTTCGTGGTATCATAATCATAATACTCGAAACGCCCCAAATTGTGCAATGTTATTTTCCACCAAATTTGGAGTAGATGATTTCACCAAAATTCGAACTCATAGGTTCAAGAAAAATATGAATTTGCTTTGTGCAATGTTATTTTTGTTGAATCTCATGGCCCATCCACCGTGATGTTTGTTTCTCGCAACAAAGCTCATAGTGATGGCAGAACCACATTGAAGCCTCTACATTGACAACGTTATTGTGACATTTTTAAGACAAACACTTAGGGACCGTTTAGCATGGAAGTATTTTTAAAGTATCAAGAGAATACTTTGGTTTCTGAAAAAAAATCGAAGTATTACATACCTTGAAACAAATAACATGGTTTTAAAATTGAAGTATTCTCCAAAAAAAAATGAAATATTTGAGAAAGATGTCAGATCCTCCTTTTTCTAAAACCGAGAAAGAAGAAAAACTAAGGCTGCGTTTGGTAGCAAAGTATCTTTAAAGTATTTTAGCAATACTATAGTTTCCCAAAATACTACAGTTTTAAATACTTTGATGTGTTTGGCTATGAATAAAAACTGTGGTACTAATACTTCAAAATCTCTCAAAACGTGCTATTTTTAAAGTATTGGAAAAACAACTCTAGACCTCTTTTTTCGAAACTGAAGTATTGCTAGCCTACGACACTTAAATACTATGGTTTTGCAATACTTCAGTTTGAAAAAAACTTTGTTGCCAAACTAGGCCTAAATTATTGCTTTGCTAAGCACTAGAATACTATGACATTGATATACTTCAGTTTTAGAGTTTTAGAAAAACAATTGTTGCCAAACTAGGCCTTACTTTTCGATTTACTTATTATAAATTATTTTGTATTTTGATTCACTACAACCATGAAACTATTTAATATTAAGGTACATTGATCTCACTTTTCATATCACTAGCACGTACTTTCTCTGTTCAGAAATTTAAGACGTTTTAACTTTGTGAATCGATTGTATCTAGACATTTTTTAGTGTATAGGTCCGTAGAGATTTGGCAATAAAAAACGTATATATGCATTCATTTTACAAAGTTAAAAATATCTTATATTTGAACAGAGGGAGTAGTATACTTCTACTTCCTCCATATTTATATACAAGTCTTGGTCTCTCTCGGGTTGACATGATCTTCATGGATTTATACTAAAAATGGTGAAAATAGCACGAGAAGAGGGAGAGGTAGACACCCTACGAAGAGCACGATGACTCCGCAAACACAACACGGTAATTTGTGGGTGGCCATCGATACAATAGAATTCTTGCAAAAAATAATAATAGGCAAGAGATTCCCTCGATCCCTATCAAAGAGGGACGAACATCTTGGGGAGATCCTTAACAACCTAGTTCACGATTACACAAACAAGGTGATGATGGCATGCGTCCATTCGCAAGAGCTTAGCAAGAAGCTCCGTGAGATCCTCATCAAGATTAGGTTAACTTAGGATCCATTTTGAAATTTGAAGATTACACTTGAATTTCCAAAAAAAAAACTCTTTTTGGCCAGTTTTCCTTATTAACTGGTCATTTCTCTTCTTAATGAAATGAAAATGTAGAGCTCCTACCGGTTGTTCCAAGAAAATTTCCAAAAAATCAAGTATACTAGATTATGTTGGCGCGCGTTGCCGCGCCCGTCCATTAGGACAATGTATTATTATGAACCACTCTATAATTTAGAAGTAGACTGGCTAGCCATGAGCACTTCACATCAGAGTTGGAGACCTCATAGAAAATTTTACTCAATAATAAACCACAATAATATAAATTACGGACCAAATAAAAGAAGGATGAACCAACATAATAAAAATGCATACAAGATCTAACTGCTTAGTGTATTAGAGAGACATAAAACTGTGTATGTTGAATCTTGCGGTGATTTGGCCGAGTGGACATGGTGCAAAACCTGAACGTTGGTAGATATTCTTGAAAACCCTGGTTTTTTCGCCCTTAAGATAGCTTCCAGTGGTTCAGACCACACCTGTCAATTTCTCTGATACAGTTGATAGATCTTTTTGTAAATATAAGAGTTAATACGAACAAGTTGCTTGAAATTTGAAGATAACAAACTTGAGTTTCTAGATCAGCAAAACACAACATCGCTAATTACTGTTTGGAGGATAATACATTGACATATTGATCGGCACCGAAACCTGATTCTAATCTGCTAAGACTAGCTGGAACATCATACTGTATGATATGAACAAAGCTCTAAAGGCACTGCGTGATCAACCTTGATCTTTTCTAAGCATGCACCGAAAGAATAAACACGCAGCTTGTGAACCTTGGTTTCTCTTATAAATTTTCATAGGTTAGTTGTGATGGCAGCTTCTTTGTTCCTGCCCAAGTGCCAACATAAGAAGCAATGTTCTCATATTTTCTTGTATCCTTATCTGATTGACAGGTTATAACTGATTATTATGTAAACCCTGGTCCTTATTGATGAATTGTTGTTGTCATGCTCCAGAAAATTCACAATTAAACATTTTAAAAAGGTGATGAAAATTTATGAAACAAAAGTAGTTTTAAACTATTTTATAACATACAGTTACATCGAACAACAATCAGTTACATGTACCAATTAATAAACCATTGCCTTTAAACATTTAGGGCAAAATTTGTTGAGATACCAAACTTGAATTATAAGATCCATATTGCAACACGAGCTTCTTGCAAATTATCACGTACATACAGGTTAGCTTTACATTTTCTGGATGCGGAAGATTTCCCAGTCAAACGGGTATAGCTATACATCATGCTTTAGGATTTAACTTGAGCAGTTCGTACAATCAGAAGTTCACAAGTACGTTGCAGAATTAAGGGAAACTGCTACATAAAAAAACATGCTTAGTAAGCAGAGTGTCAAAATTCACAGAATATTAGTCAGAATAGGAACCTTTGGACCTTAATGAATGCTTAATAGTAGATTTCCTTATTCAGCAACTCATAATCTACACTCCAGTAAAATATTGTATATAAATAGGTGACGCGTGAAAAGAATGGAGAGTTGTACGTTCGAAGCATAGAACAATGACTTCAGTTGGCATGTAAGTATTGATTAGCATATGGCATCTACCAAGATAGAAATCAAACAGTGTATATTTTGTCTCCAACAATCAACGAAACCTGAAGCAGTGAATAATAACATATCAACAAACTGAATAATACATGTTTGGAGGCTTAGCCTTTATTAAGATTGCAACGTTAATTAAAATCATTGACTACAAAACCTTGAGGATATTCTACTTAACTGAAAAACTCAGATCGCGTAGATGACAGCCTGAGCCTACATCCATTCTTGTCTTTCAAGTGCAATAGTTCTTGAACTGGGATTGCGGTGTTAAACATTGGTTCAAAATATGTTAATATTTTATCTCTGGTTTAGATTATTAAGCTCAACCTATAAAGCACACGTGAGTAATCTAGTCAGCATACTTCAACCTACTAAATCTTTGTTGTGCATAAAGTCAACAATCATGGCATAATTGTGGAAATTATTTTGTTCAATCGAAATGATGAAATAAACATTTCACACAGTGAGAAAAATAGCTCGAGCAAGGATGAACCTTCAGAACATGCCATGCAGAGAGAAAAATTGCTCAAGCTAGAAAATGAACCTCCAATTCTAAGGAGAACGAATATAGTGCACCATAGACATTCGACATCTTGTGGAGTCTTGACTGCAGAAGAGATACTCTTTAGCTTTGATCATGTCAATATAAACTTCAGAAGAAGCTTCAGTCCCCCTCTAAAATAGCCCGACTATGTTTCAGTGGGGTGGAGGCTTCAGCCCCTCTACGACAGTCTGATTATGTTTCGGCGATGTGGAGGCTTCGGCCCCCTCTCCAACAGCCCGATTATGTTTCACATTTGGTTTTAGTGTTCTATTTGACCTGGTACATACACCATCAATCATAATTGATAGTATCATGGGATTCCATTTCAAGTTTAATTGTTCATATTCATAAAAGAACTGTAACTATGAGCAATTTAATTAAATATAGATGACATGGATCTAGGTCTAGCAATGGCAAACACTGTAAGCAGACATATATTATGAATATTAGATGAGATAATCTAAGAACTGAAGGAGATATGCCCTAGAGGCAAATAATAAATAGGTTTTTATTGTCATATCTCAATTAGTTCATAATAGTTTCATACTGTGCTATAACTGTATTAATACGAAACGTTAATACACGTGTGGTATATAAACAAACCAAGTCTCTAGTTACCTCTAGCGAACTAGTTCATTGGTCATGAGGATGATCTAGGGTTTCGAGATCATGGGCATTTATGCCAATTGACAATAAGGTCACGTCATTAGTTGAATGATGTGATAGACAAACAATACAACCAGTTGTATCTTAATGAGATCTAGTTACAAAGTTCTACATTAATGATAAACTAAGAAAATCTCGCAACCTGATCCTTAGACTGTGAGGTAATGCAAATCACCGTTTTGGAGGGAGCTTAGATGGTTATCAAGTATCACTCCGTGACTGGGTGATCGAAAAGGTGCCACTCAGGTTTCCCAAAGGGGTGTGTAGAGGAGTACATATCAAGACCAGGATTTGCCCATCCATGTAACGGACAGATACATTAGTGGCCATCTTGGTGACGTTGCATTAACGAAGCTTGCAAGCATGTGACTGGGTCACGGAATGCAACGACACGGAAACGAGAAAACAAGTTCATCGGTAATGAGATCGAACGTATGGAGATACCATAGATCAAATCTCGGGTAAACTAGGTATCAGGTGGCAAAGGGAATGGGAAACGACTGTTTATGGTTCAAATGACATTATCATCATGGAATGCACATGGGTCATTATGGGCATCCCGGTCCCGCTATTGATCATTGATGGAGATTATGTCTGTGCCATTTCCGAACCGTGGGGAAATACACTTAAGGGTACGATGAGCTAGAGATCCTCTATAAGTTGGAATCACCATATGAAAGAGAAAAGGAAACCGGAGAAGTTCCGTGAGAGAACCGGAATCGTTCCGGGAAAGATCCGAAATCGTTCGGAGGAAATCAAAAGGGAACCAAAAGGTGTTTCGGGTCAAGTCGGATTTTGTAATATATATTTACATGTTAATTAATATTAAATATAATATTAAAATCTAATTTAAAGGGGTATTCCACTAATGGGCCAAACTTTCTAGGGAAAAAGGGCCCATGAGGGAAAACCGAAGGAGGAAAGGGCCAAGGGCCAAAGGGCCAAGGCCTAGGCGCCTCAAGGGGGCCCACCCGGCCAGCCTAGGGCTGTGCGCGGGGTGGGGCCCACCCCTGGCCGGCTGGCCCATGAGGCCCATGCGCCTCCCTCCTCTCTCCCTTGTTTAGTCCCACATGGGAAACCCAAAGGGGAGGGCACACCCCTCCCCCTATATAAAGGGGTGCCCATGGGTGGAAATAGACACACTAATATTTGGAGAAGTCATTTGGTTGACTTTCTCCTTTCCTCTCTCTCTCTCTCGTCTCCATACGCCCAAGTAAGGACTGTCCATGCAAGAGACACCGCACCTACAACACGCCATTGTGCTGCAGGGATTCCAAGCCGGAGATCTACTTCCGCACTCCGGCAGGGATCAAGGAGTCGGAGGTCGTCATCGCACACCGTATGTGTACTAAACCACGAGGAGCCTCACTTGAGGCACCTTGGATGTCGTGAGCCGAAGCTGCTGCACGATGAAGAAGGAGCAAGGGGCGACCTGCGAGGAGCTTTGTGACCTTGAGGTCGGCTACGGGTTCGACTACTTCAACCACGTTCCCCTCGGAACGTTAACTGCATACGGTCTATAAGAGTATGTATTCTTTACGCTCGGTCGTTACCGCATTACTACATAGATAGATTTTGGCAGTATTAGACGGTTCCAACGTAAGAAAAAAATTGTTTTCTGCTGCAGAACCCTTCAGTGGTATCAAAGCCGATCTACGCATAGGAGTGTTATACGGCCAGTACGCACAAGTATTGTGCGAGCATTGATCCCTTAGTTGTTACCCTCTAACGTGTACTTGTTTATATCGCGGTATTGTTTGATGACGCGGCCCAGACCGACCTTACGCGTATTCGTATGCGAGACTGGTTCCACGCTCGACATACGGCTTGTTCCGTATAAGTGGCTAGCGGGTGTTTGTCTCTCATTCAATAGTTGATATAGCATTTACAACGGAGGGCCCCGAAAGGGATGTAGTATAGACAACTATTGGATCCATGTTGTGGTTGGAAAGTCCGTAGTTTAGAAACGGTTCTATTGCGAAAACCCTAACAACCACGTAAAACTTGCAAAATATAAAGTAGATGCATCTAACTTTATTTTGCAGGAGGGCTTGTGTTATGATATGGTATTGGTCGTTATGAAGGTAAAGTAGTTTACTTTTATGTTACTAAGTTAAGTAGTAATAGCCATCATTCCAATGGACGACCGGATGGTGGCGTCGTGGACTTGGCGTCAAACCAAGGGCAAGATGGAGATCATGCCGAAGCGCTCAATGGAGATCAAGCGCAAGAAGGACCATATCATATCGCAATACACATGTGATGTTGATACCTGCTTTACATCTTATTATATGCTAGTATTAGATACTCAACGGTAGCAAATAAGATAATCCCTATAGAATTACAATGATAATGTTCCCCTTGTGTGTGCACCACCAAGAGAGTTTGCCGTTATGAAGCTGGTCGTGATGATCGGGGGCTAGACATATCTACATTCGCATACAGTGGGTGTAAGCCATGTTGCACAGCAAATACACACAAGTTAGATTTGGCGAGCCTAGCATGTGTAGACATGGCCTTGGAACACAAGAGACCGAAAGGTCAAGCATGAGTCACATGGTTTATGTGATTGACATTAGGGAATGTCTACCTTTGATGCTGCACTGATGTCCGTGATGATTGGGGGAGGTGCAGAGGATTGGGATCATGTGATCACTAAAATCGTCCAGGGGATGACAATTTTAGTGGGAGCTCAATTAGGATTGAACTCATATTATGAACTTAGTCTAGATGTCTGTTTGCAAATATCTTAGTAGATCATGGCCCATCCCATTGAGGTCCTTTGCGACCATGGGAAATATATTGCTTGATATGGAACTTAGCAAAAGGGTCCAACTTCATAGATTAATACCCACTCCTAAGGGATATCCTCATAAAAGGCGATCTTCTCTTCTTGATACAATGACCATTAGGAGATAATTCGATGCCTCCACAAAGTTTGTGTTTTCTCCATAAATTATCCAACAAGCCATTCTCCATTCGATGGAGAGTTGGATTACAATCTTGTATTCTGCAAGATCGGGCACATAAAGTATGAGCCATTGGATGAGCTTTCATCCATGATATATGAAAAAGGGAATATTTGGAGAAACAGTTAGCAATCTTGCATTAGAGTTATGAACTCTCAGAAGGTCTTGATTGCGTCATGAATGAAAAAGGGTATATGTTAGATATAGAAAGTTATAAATGTAGTTTGATACGTCCATTTTGCATCACTATTCTATGTCTTAATTCACTATTATCCATTGATATATTTCGTATTGAGAGGTGATACTTATGTTATTTCATCTATTTTTGCATGGTTGGTGACTTTTGGACCATGGACCGCTGCAGTCAGGATTTTGATGGAAAAGGTGTTGTTTGGAGGCAAAATTCGCGAAGACCAGAAAATCCGGGAAAATATACGGAAAATCCTATTTTTCTAGAAGACTCACGGTGCTAGAAGATGGAGTGGAGGTGGGACACAGGGGGCCCACACCACCCCATGGCGCGGACAGGCCTAGGCCACGCCTGGGAGTGGTGTGGCTGCCCTGGCCCACTCCAGCCTCTCCCCTCGAGCGTATATCAACCTCCCGAAACCCTAAGACTCGAGGAGTGACCACAGAAAGATTCCGCCACCTCTACGGGGCGGAAAACACCGAGAGAGAAAGATCTCTCCGGCAGACAGATTCCTGGCGGGGGAATTCCTTCCCGGAGAGGGGAGATCATCGCCATCAACACCACCATCAAGCTGGACTTCATCGGGATCATCATCATCATCATCATCACCACCATCATCACCATCAGCACCCTCATCACCATCTCCATATTGCTGTAACAATGGCGTTGAATCTTGCATAGTTCATAGGGGAAACTTTCTCGGTGTTGATTACTCTTTGTAGTTGATGCTATTGAGTGAACCGTTGAATTATTGTTTATGTTCAGATTGTTATACATCATTATTCCATCTCTGATCATGATCCATATGATGTCTTGTGAGTAGTTCGTTTTGTTCTTGAGGACATGGGAGAAGTCTTGTTGTTAGTAGTGGAGTTGCGTTGAGAAAGATTCAATAGATTGTTATTTAAGTTGTGGTGTACTTCTTCTAGTGGTGTCATGTGAACGTCGACTACATGACACTTCACCTATATGGGCCTAGGGGAATGCATTGTGTATTTGGCTACTAATCGTAGGTGTTGCCGGAGTGATAGAAACCTGAACCCCCGTTAGGAAACCATTGCAAGGGATGTAAGGGTCTTGAGTTTAAAGTTGTGGTTAGGTTTCTACCTTAATTACTTTCTTGTACTTACGGATGTTTGCAAGAGGTATAATCACAAGTATGTATTAGTCTTGGATGGGGCGGTACATTAGCACAGGTTCACCCACACAACACTTAGCAAGCTAAAGAAGATTAATCAACTATATGAAGCGAAAGCACTTGACAGTCTTCCCATGTGTCCTCGAGAACATTTGGTCATCTATAGAAATACAACCGGCTTGTCCTTTGCTGCATAAAGGATTGGGCCACTTGCTGCATTCATTCCTACTGTCTTTTATTTACTCGTACTTTGTTTACTTGCTTTATCGAAAACCCCTAAAAATTTGTTTGCTAAGTATTTGTAGAGAATTCCTGATCCATACCACTAGCCAGCACCTTCTGCTCCTCGTTGGGTTCGACACTCTTACTTATCGAAAATACTGCGATACACCCCCTATACTTGTGGGTCATCAAGACTATTTTCTGGCGCCGTTGTCGGGGAGTGAAGCGCTATTGGAGAGTGGAACTGGTAAAGGAAACTTCTACTGTGAGTATTGTTTACTTCTGCTAGTTGCTTTATTTTCGTTATGGATAATTCACTGAGTTTCTTATTTGTTAATGCTACTACCACTGCTAAGGTAGTAGATAAGCCACCACCTGCTGAGAATGATGTTTTCAAAGTACCTACAAGAATTATTGATCGTGTTATGGATAACTACTATGTTGGGGATGGAACTGTCCATCCCGGTGATCATTTACTCTTTATACACGAATTATACGGGGTGTTCAAGTGTGCAGGTATTACTACAGATCAAGTTAAGAAAAAGTTATTCTTATTATCACTGAAAGGAAGAGCTGAGGAATGGTATAAGCTGCTAAAGAATGGTCAAGCTCTGGAATGGGAGGAAATAGTGCCTCTCTTTTATTCAAAGTTTTATCCTCCTAGTGAGATTCATAAAGATCGGAATCAAATATACAACTTTTGGCCTCTTGATGGAGAGAGTACAGCTCAAGCTTGGGGGAGATTGAAGTTACTAATGCTCAAATGTCCCATTCATGAGATCCCCAACAATATTATTATCAATAACTTTTATGCAAGGTTCCCTCTACATGACAAAGATTTATTGGATGCTTCTTGTGCTGGATCATTTACTCGTATGGAAGAAGAAGCTAAATGGGACCTTCTAGATCGTATTCAAGACAATGCTGAAGTTTGGGAGAATGACAAAGGTAGAAAGTCAGGTATAAATTATGATTATGAATGCATTGAATCTTTTATGGAAACTGATGACTTTCAAAATATTAAAAATTCTTATGGTCTAGACTCTCAAGCTATTGCTTCTTATTTTAAGGCTTTTGCTTCCTATATTGAAGTGCCTAAAAAGAAGTGGAATAAGTATCATGAGCCTTATAAAGATATTGCTAAGAGTGTTCCTTCAAGAAATACTGAAGTTTATACTGCTAATCATGTTTTACCTGAACCTTATATTGAGAAAATGCCTTTTCCAGTTAAGGTAAAGGAAC
Source organism: Avena sativa (assembly GCA_916181665.1). Taxonomy (NCBI): domain Eukaryota; kingdom Viridiplantae; phylum Streptophyta; class Magnoliopsida; order Poales; family Poaceae; genus Avena; species Avena sativa. The sequence continues at coordinate 697,286,111 of OV702289.1, forward strand.
ATTCTATGATAGCTAGTATAGTTAATGAAAGTACTAGTAAAGCTGTTGAACCTGATAAACAAATGGTTGATGAACCTATAAAAGCAAATTTGAAAGACTTTGTCACTAAGTATGAAAAAGAGGGACACACTATCCTTTGTAAGGATACCTCTAATATTGTTTCACAAAGTAGTGTTATGAGAGCTAGTATTCCCGTGTTTTCTGTTAGAATAAGTGATCATTGCTATGATAGTCCTTGTGATAGCTATATTGTTAAGTTTACGCATGATACTGAAAGTTACTATGAGAGGAGGAAAAGTGTTCTTATGTATCTCAATAATATCAAGTTTCCTCGTTTTATGCTGAAAGTTTTTATATTGCGCTTCTTTTGCCTTCTTATGCAAGTTGCCTTTGGTTTCAATAACTTGTTTGTTTACAAAATCCCCTTGCATAGGAAGTGGGTTAAACTTAAATGTGTGTGTTTTTGCTTCTTAATGCTCTCTTTCACTTCAATTCATATCCCTATGAGAGCTTCTTCAAAATTAGCATGCCCATCTTAATGGCTATAAAGAAAGAGCTTTATGGGAGACAACCCAATTTGTTTTTGCTTTTAGTTTGTTTTTGTTTCTTTGAGTCTTGGAAGTTATTACTTCGGTAATAACCGCTCCTTATCTGTTTTGTTTGGTTTTTGTGTCAAGATCAACCTCTAATGAGAGAGAAGTAAGATTTGGGGAAGTTGCTGTCCCGAAACAGATTTTTGTGCTTCACCGTAAAAATTCGTGAGAGATCTCTGTATGTCGGATTGAGTTGTAATTTTTTGTGCTTTTGCCCCAGGTTGTTATTTAACTTTCGTTAGTTTTGCACTATTTGATTTGACCAACAGAAGATTTTCGAAAAAATTGATCTTTACTGGCTGGTCTGTTTTGACAGATTTAGCCAATCTTGCATTTGCTTCTTTATTCGATTTCCTTTTTGAATTATTTTTGGGTTTTCGGAAGGAGTTGCTACAGTAGCTTTTGTTTTGATGGTTTTCAGTTGAAGTTGGACTCAAAAGGTTTTATCACTTCACTTATATTAATGTTGCTAATGAGAACCGTGTGAAAGAAATTTCCAGGAAGTGGAGATAATGGTGTAATAAGGAAGAGAAGGGTTTTATGACTCAAGTAATAAGTGTATGAAGATGAAGATATTGATGTTATTCAAGTGGTGACTCAGGAAGGATCCACTAAATACCAAATTCAGAGACCTGTAGAGTCCGCTTCCAACTAGGTAACAATTCTGGTAAGAAAGTTCCGCGAAAATACAATCCAACTATATTTTTGCAGTTTTCAGCCGATAAGGAAAGCTACGAAGCAAAAAAGGGACGGAAATGGAGCCAGGGTGGCCCACACCACCCCATGGCGCGGGCCCACCCCTGGCCGCGCCACCAGGTGGTGAGGCCACCCAGGACTCCGCCTCCGACTCGTTTTCTCCCAGTACCTTCCTTTCGATATGAAACTTTGTAATATATACCCCCCCGGATCCCCCGAGGTCCGTATATCGTGTTTTCGTCGTGTTTTTGTTTCAATCTGTTTCTGTCAGGACATACTCTTTGAAAGCTTAGAAGCACAATGGTGTCTGCCAAGGATAAAGGGAAGGAGCCTACGGAGGAAGACCTCCAAGACCCCGGGAAGGAGAAGGAGATGAAGAGTGAAGGTGAAGAGGAGCAAGGCCAATGTCCGCACACCGGCACTACCATTGCAAGCATTGGAGTGGTGAAACCTGCTAAGGTCAGAAGGATGGCTCGGATGCAGATTGGGGGGAAATCTCCTCGTCACAGTTTGGCTCCACGGTCACTTCCTCCATGCACCAGGAATCCTTTCCATACCCTTATCCATGAGCATCAATACCAGAATATGCCCAAGGAGAAATTACCCTCCAATTGGAATTTGCCTCATTCTAGCTATGCAGGAAAAGAAGACTTCAAGGAGGAAGAGTGGGGAAAGAATAGCAAGAGCTGGAATTCTCAACCCGACATGATCATGAGCCGCATTGAGCAAAACTCACAGCTTATTCGTAATCTCACCTTTGAGATTGAGGACTTGGGGAAACTTATCAAATAGCTCATCGAGAGGATACCACCACCACCGAAGGAGTAATTCGTCATCAGGTTTGGCATCCCCTTGGTTTGTTCCAAGCTTGGGGGAGTGCCGCGGTATCATATCACTATCTTCTATCTTTTTACCTTATTAGTAGAGTCATATCATGAATAGAGGAGTTATTATGTAGGATGGTTTGCATTATGTAAGTGTCCCCTCTCTCATTAGATATGTATCCCTTGGTGTGAGCTTCCGTTATGGAATATTAATGAGAAGTTCTACCATTCACTCTTTTGCATAGCTTATATTAGTTTTCAATTCGTGGTTATATGATTGATCTTGTTGTTAGTATTGGTATCACTTTGGGATCATTGAGTTAATTTAGTTGGTTTTGGCAAACCTGGCTCGGTCAGTAGCAACACTATTTTTGAGAGTTGAATGAAAAAGATAAAGGTACTCTAAAGAAAAATTATTTCATCGTCTTTCTTTCTTTATTTGCTCATAAGTCTAGTATTCTATAGTTAAGATCTTTTGTGCTTCCAAGGAAGATTGCATGTTTGTCTTTATCACTTGTATGTTTGTTTGTTTCCTTCAACTCTTATACTTGCTACCCAGCCGTGTTAGCCAAAAACCTGTACTGAGAGGGCATTCTTCTCATGCATCCACCTCCTTTAAACCAAAACCTTTGCCATTTGTGTCCACCATACCTACCTAGTAGCATTATTGCTATTCCAAGTAAATTCTTGTTTTATCTACCTCCCAAATTAAACTTGTTATGTGAAAATTAGTGATTAAAGCTCTCACGAACTTGATGGCACACTTTACTTTCTTGCATTTAATAAACTTGAACCACTGGGTCCTTCTTTGTTGTGTATATGCTTGCGCTTTATGAGTTGAAGTTAGCCGAACCATGTATCATGGGGACCGCTTTCAACACTTCGTTGGTACTTGTACCTAGTTGATATCATGTTCTTTTGCTTATGGATCCCGGCGGTGTGAAATAAAAGTGGAACTTGTAAGATCATGGAGTTTATATGTGTGTTAGAGAAACGCCTGGGCCGCTAGCCTTAGCCATGCCTAATCATGGTGGAAACTTGCAGCATAACTATAGTGAGCATTCTATGAAGCATCCTCAATAAAAACCTATGCAAATAGCAAATAAAAAGATCGCTGAGATGCTCACTATCTGCTTGCCTTGTCATTTTGATTACGGGATAGCTCCTGTGTCATGTGCAAGGGGTACCCCGTTGGCGGTTCTCAATGATACACATGTATTTACAATGACAAGAGCTTGCTCGTGACTGAAGTTGAGTAGCATGAGGATCGGTACTCATAAGTAAGGGGCATGAGATTTCAACTTATAACTTGTCAAGCATATCCTCTTAGTTGTGTCACTTTAACCTTAATCACCTAAAGATGCCTATGATAGGGGCAATGAGAGCTGAAAGCTAGTAAGTATCATATTTTTTGGGAGCTCTTTCTGAGACTTGCAATCCCTGCTTCCCTCTTTGAAGGGCCTTTCTTTTACTTTATAGTTGAGTCAGTAAACCTACTCCCTTCTATCTCAGCAAGTATCTTGAGTTGTTGTGTTTCATTCATTCATATGATGATTTATGCAATCATGTCTTATGTTCCTTGTTTTGCACATTGCTCTTATCTTGAAGTTTACTACTTTGAAATCTATCATTGAAAAGCCAGCTATTTGTGAACTCCAGCAAAATTATCAACTATTCTTCGTCTAAGAGCTAAGTTTGCCATTACCAATTATGATTCACTTTATGTATCTTTATTGTGTTTCCTTTACTCACTTCAAGTTGAGTTATATAATAGTGAGTTGTCTTCTTTTATGATCTATGTATTTGATAAATGTGATGCTTCTTGTCTGTATTATTTTATCGACTCTTCACTCCATAAACCTGAGGTCACGTTTATTGAGCTCAGTTTCGCTTGGGGACAAGCGAAGCCTAAGCTTGGGGGGAGTTGATACGTCCATTTTGCATCACTATTCTATGTATTAATTCACTATTATTCATTGATATATTTTGTATTGAGAGGTGATACTTATGTTATTTCATCTATTTTTGCATGGTTGATGACTTTTGGAGCATGGACCGCTGCAGTCAGGATTCTAATGGAAAAGGTGCTGACCAGAAAATCCGGGAAAATATACGAAAAATCCTATTTTTCTAGAAGACTCAGGATGCCAGAAGATGGAGTGGAGGTGGGCCACAGGAGGACCACACCACCCCATGGCGCGGGCAGGCCTAGGCCGCGCCTAGGAGTGGTGTGGCCGCCCTGGCCCACTCCAGCCTCTCCCTCTAGCGTATATCAACCTCCTGAAACCCTAAGACTCGGGGAGCGACCACAGAAAGATTCCGCCGCCTCTGTGGGGCAGAAAACACCAAAAGAGAAAGATCTCTCCGACAGACAGATTTCTGCCGGGGGAATTCCTTCCCGGAGAGGGGAGATCGTCGCCATCAACACCACCATCAAGCTGGACTTCATCAGGATCATCATCATCATCATCACCACCACCATCAGCACCATCATCACCCTCATCACCATCTCCATATTGCTGTAACAATGGCGTTGAATCTTGCATAGTTCATAGGGGAAACTTTCCCGGTGTTGATTACTCTTTGTAGTTGATGCTATTGAGTGAACCGTTGAATTATTGTTTATGTTCAGATTGTTATACATCATTATTCCATCTCTGATCATGATCCATATGATGTCTTGTGAGTAGTTCGTTTTGTTCTTGAGGACATGGGAGAAGTCTTGTTGTTAGTAGTGGAGTTGCGTTGAGAAAGATTCAATAGATTGTTATTTAAGTTGTGGTGTACTTCTTCTAGTGGTGTCATGTGAACGTCGACTACATGACACTTCACCTATATGGGCCTAGGGGAATGCATTGTGTATTTGGCTACTAATCGTAGGGGTTGTCGGAGTGACAGAAACCTGAACCCCCATTAGGAAATCATTGCACAAGGGACGTAAGGGTCTTAGAGTTTAAAGTTGTGGTTAGGTTTCTACCTTAATTACTTTCTTGTAGTTACGGATGTTTGCAAGGGGTATAATCACAAGTATGTATTAGTCTTGTATGGGGCGGTACATTAGCACAGGTTCACCCACACAACACTTAGCAAGCTAAAGAAGATTAATCAACTATATGAAGCGAAAGCACTTGACAGTCTTCCCATGTGTCCTCGAGAACATTTGGTCATCTATAGAAATACATCTGGCTTGTCCTTTGCTGCATAAAGGATTGGGCCACTTGCTGCATTCATTCCTACTATCTTTTATTTACTCGTACTTTGTTTACTTGCTTTATCGAAAACCCCTAAAAATCCGTTTGCTAAGTATTTGCAGAGAATTCCTGATCCATACCACTAGCCAGCACCTTCTGCTCCTCTTTGGGTTCGACACTCTTACTTATCGAAAATACTGCGATACACCCCCTATACTTGTGGGTCATCATAGTTCTTGCAAAACTCGTTGCAGTTTATATAAGTATTGGATACTTGTCTTGTTTTATGAAAACAAGATGGTCTGCTTGAGAATTGCTAGAATTGAGGCAATGTGGCATGATGACGGCAAGCAAAATAGTTGATGGCCGACATCACCCCTTTCCTTAGAGGTTTATCATTTGGATTAGTGGACTTGAATATGATTTGTAATCCTTGTTTGCGTGTCTTGCTTTTGGTGAGACGATTGTTCATATGAATAAGTTACAAGCCAGTTGTACTGTTCTTATGAATATTACCTTTATGGTCACATTATGATTATAAATGAGTTATTCTCATCACTATGTTAATGATAATAGTATAAGCATTTATAAAGGATTAGGATGCTAAAAGATATCCAAAGTTTAATTATGATATGTCACTATAGTTTAAGTCATTTTGGTTATTGCATGTTCTTCATTATAAATGAAGATCGGGGTCCTAGATTCTTAATCTAGAGACTTTGCAAAACCATGCCTCGTTGGGCAGAATGACTAAAACTCCGCATTCTGGGAAAACAGTAATATGCGAAGAAATGTTGAACTTTATACATAACGATGTATCATATTTTCAACAAGATAGTGGAAATCATTATTCATACTTAATGTTGAATCTTATACATAGTGATGTATTGTATTTTCAACAAATAGTGGAAATCATTATTTCACACTTCATTGTGGATTTAAGTGAATATGAGCATTTGCTTACTAAAACATAAGTTTGAAACAGTTTTGAATTGTTCAAAAGATTTCAAAATGAAGGAGGATATTGAAATTAACAAGAATACAAAGTCTCTTCGATTTGATCTACATGACTAAAGTATTTAAGTTTACTTTGGCATAAAAGGACATGTGAAAGATGTTTCACAAATTATGATAATTGGACAAATTTCAAAGTGTATTGAAATGTCTAAACATCATAATCATTATGTATTAAGATACATATGGTATTATATTATCTCTTATCGGGGTTATAGTTATCGTTTAGATTTGGAGATCTAAATGAGCAAACACTCAGTTGACATACAAAGGAACATATAAAGATTCGTGGAAACAACACCATAAGAGTTATGGCACGTTCGAGTTTCTGGAGATTTCGATAAGTCGAAGTCGTGGCGAATAAACAAGTCTTTGTAGAGCATTCTTAGGAAGCTATGAATGCATCTTCCACAAAGGACAAACCTTCTATTGTCCAAAGTTGACGTGTCTTGATGAAGATACAGGTGGAAGAAAGTAAAAGATCAAAATAAGGTATTTGACCTTGCCTCCGAATTGTTGAGTGGCGCAGCGGAATTTGTTTCGTGAAACCGAACTCTACAAACAAAGGAGAAACTAATGATAATAATCATAAAGTTTCAGTGAATACTTTTACTAAAGAAAGTAGGATTCAACAATATATACTCTGCAAGTTCGTGGAAATATATTATTGATTCAATTGTCATGTTTATGAACAAGACATACCTACGAATTACAAAGAAGAGTGATGGACCTAAGTGCGAGAAATGACCAGGATTCATAAAATCCTATATTAAGTTACATTTAAGATTGCAAAGTAATATGTTACTTGATCTTATTAAGTAAAGAAGTTTACTTGATATTTCTGAATGACTTCAAAGTCATAAGATGGAAATGAAACTTAATGGAGAGGTAAAAGCTCGATTTGTCACAAAGTATGGACAAATTCAAGGAGTTGACTACAAATGTAGAGATGCTTGAGTCTATTGGATTTGCACTAGCAATATATGGATATTGAAGTCTCGTAGCTGGAATTCTCAATTTGATGATGATCAAAGAATTTTGAAATGTCCAAGATTATCGAGAGGACCTGCATTTGAGTGGGAGCTAATTAACTTGGTCAATTCTTAATATGTAAGAGACATATTTTCAGTGGGAGCTAAGTAGCTTGGCTGAATCATAATATGTATCAGACATATTTTGAGTGGGAGCTAAGTGAAATCCTTGGACCTCAAATATGGATGCCATATTTTAGTGGGAGCGTGAAATCATTCTGGGATATGTGGACAATATATGTGAATGATGTGATTGGTGTTAATAACATTTAAGTAGATAAATAAGGATGAAGTTGAAGTTATTAAACAATGAGATCTATCGAGATAGATTGGTAAGTTTAATAAACATTGAATGTGGAATGCTTCTTGAACTTGATTCTGAAGATGTTCGGAATGTCCTAAGTAAGATTCTGAAGAAGTTCAGAATGGAACAAGGTAAGAAAGAAGTTCTTACTATATGAAGCATTGTCTTAGTATTACAACGATGGTTAAAAGGAAGAAAGAGATGTGTTGCATCTCCTATGCCTCGGTCATAGGTTCTTCCATACAACCATATTGTATAATCGATGTAATGTGACCCAAAGTTCTGGTTGGAAGGACAAGCTCTTAACTGTAAGAACATGTCTTGAAGTGATTCTTGAGTTAATCACTGAACCAGAATTAATTGTGTACTTAAATGGTAAGAAGCAAAGTAAGTGGCATAGTTGCATTTCATGCACTAGGATATACATAGATATAGAAGTATAAATGCTCCATCTGATGTGATGTATATTGTTATGGCGGGGCTAGTTCGCCTTTAACGTAGAATGATGTGTCCCAGGGCACAGTTCCCATGAGAAAGCCCTCGAGGTTGATCTAAAGTCACTGTAGGCTCCTGGAAATCGGCCTCGTTCTGCTGCCATAACTGACGTATATACACAAAGGATTGCAAAGTGTGTTTCGAAGTTTAGATGACAACAGTGAAAATGACCGTCATTATAAACAGTAGAAACAAAGTCTCACTTTGTGGCCAAACGAATACTTCAACCCATTATGAGATAATGGTATGAATGTCAAAGTTAGGAAGACATTAACGATTTGCAAAGACATAATGATCTGGTAAAACAGAACATGGACAAGACGTTTTCCATAAGCATGCATGATCAATAAACGCATATGTGATATGGTTTATGATGAGTAAAATGTGAGCTAGATTATTTGTACTCTAGTGCAAGTAGGAGACTGAAGGAGATATGCCCTAGAGGCAAATAATAAATAGGTTTTTATTGTCATATCTCACTTAGTTCATAATAGTTTCATATTGTGCTATAAATGTATTAATACGAAACGTTAATACACGTGTGGTATGTAAACAAACCAAGTATCTAGTTACCTCTAGCGAACTAGTTCATTCGTCATGAGGATGATCTAGGATTTCGAGATCATGGGCATTTATGCCAATTGACAATAAGGTCACGTCATTAGTTGAATAATGTGATAGACAAACAACCCAACCAGTTGTATTTTAATGAGATCTATTTACAAAGTTCACCATTAATGATAAACTAAGGAAACCTCGCAACCTGATCCTTAGACTGTGAGGTAATGCAAATCACCGTTCTGGAGGGAGCTTAGATGGTTATCAAGTATCACTCCGTGACTGGGTGATCAAAAATGTGCCACTCAGGTTTCCCAAAGGGGCGTGTAGAGGAGTACATATAAAGACCAGGATGTGCCCATCCATGTAACAGACAAATACATTAGTGGCCATCTCGGTGACGTTGCATTAACGAAGCTTGCAAGCGTGTGACTAGGTCACGGAATGCAACAACACGGAAACGAGAAAACAAGTTCATCGGTAACAAGATCGAACGAAGGTATGGAGATACCGTAGATCAAATCTCGGGTGAACTAGGTATCAAGTGGCAAAGGGAATGGAAAACGACTGTTTACGGTTCAAACGACATTATCACCTTGGAATGCACATGGGTCATTATGGGCGTCCCGGTCCCGCTACTGATAATTGATGGAGATCATGTCTGTGCCATTCCCGAACCGTGGGGAAATACACTTAAGGGTACGATGAGCTAGAGATCCTCTATAAGTTGGAATCACCATATAAAAGAGAAGAGGAAACTAGAAAAGTTCTGTGAGAGAACCGGAATCGTTCCGGGAAAGATCCGAAGTCGTTCGGAGGAAATCAAAAGGGAACCGAAAGATGTTTCGGGTCAAGTCGGATTTTGTAATATGTATTTACATGTTAATTAATGAATTAATATTAAATATAATATTAAAATCTAATTTGAAGGGGTATTCTACTAATGGGCCAAACTTTCTAGGGAAAAAGGGCCCATGAGGGAAAACCGAAGGAGGGAAGTGCCAAGGGCCAAAGGGCGAAGGTCTAGGCGCCTCAAGGGGGCCCACCCGGCCAGCCTAGGGCTGTGCATGGGGTAGGGCCCACCCCTGGCCGACTGGCCCATGAGGCCCATGCGCCTTCCCCCTCTCTCCCTTGTTTAGTCCTACATGGGAAACCCAAAGGGGAGGGCACACCCCCTCCCCCTATATAAAGGGGTGCCCATGGGTGGGAATATACACACCAATATTTGGAGAAGTCCTTTGGTTGACTTTCTCCTTCCCTCTCTCTCTCGTCTCCATGCGTTGGCACGGTCCCAAGTAAGGACTGTCCATGCAAGAGACACCGCACCTGCAACACGCCATTGTGTTGCAGGGATTCCAAGCCGAAGATCTACTTCCACACTCTCAGCAGTGATCAAGGAGTCGGAGATCGTCATCATACACCATATGTGTACGAAACCACGAGGGGCCTCACTTGAGGCACCTTAGATGTCGTGAGCCGGAGCTGCTGCACGATGAAGAAGGAGCAAGGGGCGACTTGCGAGGAGCTTCGCGACCTTGAGGTCGGCTACGGGTTCGACTACTTCAACCGCGTTCCCCTCGGAATGTTAACCGCGTACGGTCTACAAGGGTATGTATTCTTTACGCTCGGTTGTTACCGCATTACTACATAGATAGATCTTGGCAGTATTAGACGGTTCCAACATAAGATTTTTTTTGTTTTCTGCTGCGGAACCCTTCAAGAACTCACCTGGACGGAAGTCATTGCAAATAATGAGGTGAAGAATTCCATGGTCAACTAAATTCGACCAAACTCTAGGTTTAACTGAATGAGAAGAGCTGAACCAGAGGATGAACACAACCTGCAATAAAATTGATTTCGAAATAGGAAACATTGACAATTGATAGATAATGGGGATTTCATAGGACAGAGAATCAACCTAGCATAACACGATTGGCCCTAGAAGTAGAAGTGGTATGAAGAGATATAAGGAGGCAATATAGATTTATAGGGCAGGAGAGGCATTGTGTATAGCAATGTACCATCATTGCTCTCGGGAAGCGATTTGCGGACTGCCGTTAAAGATTTGCGGAAAGTGAAATTAACACAACCAATTTATTGAGGCGCACTAACATACAATCACGCGCAATGCATCAGCAGGTGAAGGGCGTACGCTCCATGGGTTCAGGCACACCGCCCGCATAGCACGAGTCTCCCTCCTGGCCTCCTCTCCCGCATCGCGCATCGCCTGGGTCCCTCTTGATCTGATCCATCCTGCATCCTGGGGGGATTTTTTCTCTCCGTTGCTTTCTGGTTCGCTCCTTCTGTTCATGTCGACCTCGCTTGCTCGATTGCTCGGTGGGCTTACTACAGGCGGCTTCCCCTTAATGTGCATTACTGGGTTTTGGCCCAATTAACCAGAACAGACCAATTTGATCTGCAGAGTAGCTGCCTCTGATCCATCCTGCATCCTGGGGGATTTTTCTCTCCATCGCTTTCTGGTTCGCTCCTTCTGTTCACGTCGACCTCGCTTGCTCGATTTCTCGGGGGGCTTAGTGCAGGCGGCTTCCCCTTAATGTGTGTTAGTGGGTTTTGGCCCAATTAACCAGAAGAGACCAATTTGATCTGCAGAGTAGCTGCCTTCGGGACATTCGGCCCACTGAGTGAATAAAGGATCATCCAACGATCAGAGATGGCAAGGAAGGATGACCCGATGGCTAAAAACGTCCAAGTCGTGAGAAGGCCCCCTCTTGTCCCAGTTATAATATCCCTAATGAGAGGTACATAAAATGAATTTCTTAAAACCCTCGTGCCATTGTTCCATATTCTAGATTTAATAAAACCTTTAGAAATTTAAAATAATTTCAAAACATCAAATGGGGTGGAAACCATTTTCCTTTGCCCTACATATTATTTTTATCAGAACTTATTAGAATTTTAAAAAAAAGACATTTAGGCATTTCCTATGACTATCTAGATCAAAAGAATTCTAAAATCTACTAGTAGCCGCCGCCTCCCTCTCTCTTCCCAAAAGCTAGTCGCCTTCACCTTCCCCCTCTTCCATAGTTGGTTCCCCCTCCTTCGACCGGCCTCGTCGGCGCCGAGAGGAGCGGGAAACTTGATGTATGATTTGAGTCTTTGATACAAGTAGTATTTTCAATAAATTAGATTAGTATTTTTCTGCTCCTTTTCGGTCTCAACGTCGATGGAGATGGCATCGTCTACGATAAGTGTTCTTCGGTCCTTCGTTTGACGATGGGAGTTTCTTCTCAACGTCATTGGTGGTGTTGAAAGATCAAATGTCTTTAGGTATAGTTTTTCAGATCTTACTTTGCTGGATCGATTTTGGATAGTTTTTGTTGGTTGTCGCAAGGAGGTTTGTCCTTGAAATATATTTCCCGGCTGCCACATTCTTGACAATGACGATTCGTACTCTCTGCTTCCGAATGACGTCGACGAGGTTGTTCGGTTCGTCTTCCCTGAAATACTGGTGTTGGTACTCTTGCCGATGTTGATGATTACTCCAATGGCTACACGCGTGCACGTAGGCTTAGCGCTGCGGCTCAAATTAAAATTATGGGAAAACCGTCGTTGGTATTTACATGTCTATGGTTTGTTACCTATGTTTTTTTATGCGGCTGCATTCGGAAAAACATAAGATTGTGTTATGGAAGAAGAAAGAGTTTGAAGATCTCCATGAATGGATAATTTCTTTTAGATTTTATTTTATAATTTCTGAAGACGAACCTCTTTACCGTATACTATTTGCTACATTTGCTACGATAAATATATATGATATTGATTATAAAAAAAATTCTAAAATCTCTTCTCCTTCTCCTTTTCCACATGCAGCCTGACAAGGAATGGTCGAGTCGGACCGGGCTAGCTCGCACGGCCCAAAAGAAAGTCAGTGGAGGGCTGGAAGTGTGGTCCGGTTGAACATGGGCCAAGTGTTTAAGAGGAATTAAGAAAGCCCATGGGTAAACTCATCCATCCGCTGCCACACCTCTCTGCGGGAACGGCTGGCGGCCAGGCAGCGGGAGTTGGGGCAGCGGCGGCGCGAGGGAACTAGCGATGCAGGCACTAGCACGGACGGCGCGGGGCCTCTTGCCGCCGACGGCAGCGGTGGCGGGGAGGTGGTACTACAGGCAGGTGCAGCCGTCGCGTGGGATCGTGGTACAGGTGAGGGACGGCAACCTGGAGCGCGCGCTCCAGGTGATGGAGCGGAAGATGCGGTCGAGCGGCATCGAGAGGCTGATCAAACGCCGGACGGAGCACCACGTCAAGAACTCGGAGAAGCGCGTGCTCGCCCACAAGGCGCTGATGGCGCGCGTCCGTTCCCAGGAGCTCGGCAAGAAGCTCCGTGAGATCCTCATCAAGAAGATCAGGTTAGAGACATCCCCTCAGACCACTTTCCCCTTATAGTACGACATTGCTGTGATGGTTGCTAGTTATCGCATTTCCTTGCTTGATCGAACTTTCTAGTGGGTTGTGGTGGGGAACAAGGGGGACTTCTGTTCCTACTCTCCAAGTGCTGACGAAATGTTTGGCACAGTTTTATTTGTAAGTCCGTGAAATTAGGTGAGTTTTGCTACTAACAAGATTATCGGTTAGGTTGCGCACGGTAGATGTTTGATGAAACGCGTGAACCATTAAATGCAACAGATATGTGCTTGCTTCTGTAGAAGATATGCCCCATTGAACATCCAGAAGATTTCTACTTAGCGGAATGGCTTAGGTTTACCTCTGGTTATATATCTGCCGACCGTCACGTTGGTAGTCCTCTTCATCAAATGTGATGCATATCAGGAACAGAGAAAGTGAGAAGTCCATAATCCACAAACTTATAATCATCTTATAAAGGGGTTACTAGTTTGTTCGCTTTGATCAACAAAAGATGTTTAAATCCGTTTTGATTGTTGGGTTAATCTGTAAGTCCTATTTTACCTGATTTGAGAATAACTCTATGGATGTGCTGTTGTTAAACATAGCTATTCTCTGCTAAGTCTCGTTTTTGCCTGTGCTTGCATGAACATTGAGCCTATGATATAAACCTGTGGATCTGTGATATATAGCTGAACTTCTTAGATCAACTCTATAAAATGCTTTTGGTCATAAAGTACAATGTAAATGTGTAATGTTATATATCTGCTAATGCTAATGATCAGTGAACAATATCAATTTTCAATTATGTAACACAAATCTGAATTATCGAATGTTGTATCCTGATGACATGACTACACTGAATCTCCTTGTGCGCAACAGTGGCAACAACATGCGAGTTGCACGGGGAATGTATAATCTAAGTTCTAGCAAACTGTTATTGCTCATTTACTATCATTTCAACAAGTATATACCAAACCAACGAAAAACTAAAATCCTGATAAAAACGATAAATTTAATCCTGAATGATTTTGTGCCGATGAGGTTTATTTTAGTTGATGTGAATGCCTCGCAGAACCTACTCCTGCCGTAAGTTGTACTCACTTTTTAGAACGAGTTTCACCTACCAACTGTACTGACTGAAAAGACCCCAGCTCAGTGGCAATGCTAAATCTGCAGCATTCTCCTACATTACCTCTCCCTGATGAAACAATGTGTATTCCTGATCAAGCAGTTTGGTCACAGTTGGTACAATTTGAGTTGCTATTCCTAGCATTTCTTTGGGGCATTAACTCGGACTGACAATTTAGAGGACATAGCTAGTGGAGCATATCTTAGTGGAAGTTACTGAATGAACTCTATTGGTGAAGAATCTCAAATGGTAAAGATTCAAATCTAGGTCGTGCAGTTAATACGACAGGAGACCAGTATGATACTAATACACAGTAACACTATCCTTTTGCTTACGTTTGCCACTATTACCATCATTACTAATACTTGATGCACCATCATAGAAAAGTTCTATGACACGTTTTACTGCATTCTGATGGTTGTTATACTCATTGATAAAGTTACACCAGCACAAGATCAGTCAGCCAGTAACTTCTTTCTATCGTGAAAAAAACATAACATTTACGTATGTGATTAGCACAGACTACATCCGTATGAAACGAAAAAAAACCATAATTCCATTTTAGTAGGAGCTACTTGAGGTATTATGCGTTGTAATATTGTTTGAACTTTACAAAAAAAAATCTGTAAGTTGTTAAAGGTAAATATGTTATTATAAAAAAGCTAGTCAATTGTGTAGGTTTATGATGTAGTATAGCCGTATCCTCCCTGCTATCCAAGGTGCTCCTAGAGTAAATAATTATGGATTCCTAGTTCCGCATTGTGTATATAATGTTGCCAAAACAATATAGCATCCTGTTCCGTGAAAGCCTTCAAGCAGAAATGAACAGTTTATTTTTCGTTATAGGATCACATTATTATATCTATTTATCGAATCGTGTTTGCTTTGTGCAGGGGACAGTGAGAGCGTATCTCAGTGGGTTTCGTCATTTCAGCAGCATTCATCCTACTACAGGAGGGTCACTTGCAGCAATTCCGCATGGGTACTTCATGTTGAACATGTAACCAATCTCCATGGTGGGATTTCGTAGTTGAAGTGGCGTTTTCCAAGCATGGATCTGATTAGAGCACGTTGATAGTGACTTAATTTGAGTGCCAAGAATCTTTTGCTGTTTTGGATCATGGACAGGTGGATGGAAAGTTTTCGTGGAACTTAGCCATCCGTATTAGTAATATTTTTTATAAAGTTGAAACAGATTTACCTTTAACAACTTCCATAAATATTTACCTTTAATTCATCCGGATTAGCATCAAACCATTCTCATCTCTAACTCCTTTGATTTATGCTATTCCCTCCTATCCAAATTAGTTGACTCACATTATCCGAATCTAGACAAATGTGAGTCAACTAATTTGTATCGGATTAGCATCAAACCATTCTCCTCTCTAACTCCTTTGTTTTATACTAGTAACATATTTACTTTTAACAATTTCCATGATCACCAGCAAAAGAGGTACTCTCTCGGATCCAAGTTAACGGGCACAGGTTCGTTAAACCTAGACAGATTTAGGCAACATTTTGCAGTCTGCATCAATTAAATTTGGATCCGTGGGGTAGTATATGTAGAGGATTGCTCTTGTGTTTTTCGTCTTTTTTTGGCACGCTTTCCAAAGTAGCCTGACGGCTGAGATTAAGGGTGCTAATCACACCTGGGTTGCTAATGAAAAGAAAACTGACATTAGATCTCGACCCGCATGATCTAAACCCAAACCAGGTGTGATTAGCACCCTTAATCTCAGCCGTCAGGCTGCTTTAAAAAGCGTGCCAAAAAACAGACGGAAAACACAGGAGCACTCCTCGTTTGGATTGTGGAGAGCATACATCTCTCCTTTCAGTCTTTCACCCAGTTGCTCTTCCCCTCGTTTTCGCTGGGGGAGCCGCCTTCCTTTATGACCTCAAGAATCGGAGATCACAAAAGCGGATAAGGTTTGCACGTCAGAGCAAACGGGAAAAAAACGGCAGGTGGGCTATCGTCCTGAACTGATGGCTTTGGTACACATCTTCCCATGGCACTATGGGAGCTGCTAGATTAAGGTGATTATTATATAATCAAGTTGCTCAGCGCACAAGATCCGCAGTAAGAAACACATGTGTCCCACTAAAGGAAGGCGGCACGAACTCACTGACACTGACGGTTTACGGAAAGTGAAAAGGAAAGCGGAATAAGAAGCATCCGCCCCGCCAGGCCGCCACCTCCCTTGTCTCGCTCGTGCTCACGGGGTATTCCGTCACGTGGTACCTCAGCTTTGCTTGGGCACTTCCCAAGCGACAAGTTGGGCAGCGCCAAGTTGAGCGTTAAACTAAACCGGCCCCGGCCGATGGGGATGGATGAGCGTTATCTTATCGCAAAGCCGTGCGTGCGTCATTGGGATTTATAGTTTGATTATGCCCTTGGGAAAGCGAGATGAGGCTGACACTCGTCTCGTCTGCCAAGCTTAGATTTCGGGCCCTGCCTGACACTAAGAGATAGAATAATTTGACGATCGTATAAGGTGGGCACAAATAAGAACCACGCATTAAAAGAGCACTGGATTCTGAAGGAGACTATTCTACTAGGTTATGTATTTTTTTTTGATAAAAGAAATACATTAATATAGCGAAGAGTTTTGACATTGTTATGTTTCGAGGTACTAACTAGAATCCATACTAGTAATGTCCTTGATTGCCATATTGTAGAAATGGTTCGTTACTAGAAAAGAAAAACATCATATCCCTTGTTCTCGAAATTTCATTCTTGGACTGGTTCGTGATTCGGGTGAAGAAATCCTTGTACGTCACAACTGGATCGTACTAAACTTACCTCAAAACTTAGAAATTGAGTATAAACTTAGAAATCTGGTTCCAGCCTTGCCTCGATTGTTCTAAATCTATAAGCCTAACCAAGTCGCCCATCGGCGAGCCGGCGGCACAAACATATCTAATAAATAGTCACCACGCACTATATATGTGTCCTTAAGTCACCTTCTCCGTCTTCCCACCAACTAATCTTCAAGATAGGCATCAACGCATTAACCTTTTCAGGCTTATCGGCAACACCACCACGATGCTAGATAACTCCACTGCTTTGCGCTTGTCTAGCATTCTTAGTCTGCCGTTGAGACCCGTTGCACCATGCCGTTGAGACTCGTCGTCGTCGATATGGTAGATGTCGTGCTGCTCCACCTTGGTCACCACGCGAGAAACACGTGGAGACCTACGCCCACCCACGGAAGTCATCCGCTTGTCCCTCCGACTAACGATGTCTCGTCTGCCAAGCTTAGATTTCTGGCCCTGTGCCTGACACTAAGAGATAGAATAATTTGGCGATCGTATAACGTGGGCAGAAATAAGAACCACGCATTAAAAGAGTACTGGAGGAGAAAAAGATTTTTCTGTATCAAGCGATGCACACAACCTTTATTTATTATTAGAACCACAATGTTTGGCAAAGACCATTAAAAAGATCATACAAATCAAAACCGCCAAAACAAAACATCAAGCAAAAAACGATAACCGTATGGCCAGCTCCTCAACGAGATCTATCAAACACCTATCTACCTATTTCGACCCCGCTCAATGGTCACTCACACTATTGCCACTCGCCAAGAGAAGCTGGAGCGCCTTGGCGCGGCGGCTCGAACTCGAGCAAATGGAGCCCCAGAACCACACAACGTATCCACGGAGCGACGCCCACACACACGCTACGGATGTCGCTGCCTTCACTATCTTCCGCCAACCATCTTCAGCGTGTAGATCGATGTGCCGACTCTTGCCACAGCAGCCACCTACACCACCGCGGTGCCAAGCAACACTACCCCCCGTGCGCTAGCCGCTCCATCTCTCCAGCCACTTCCATCCAACGCTTCTCCACAGGCGATGCTCCCAGGAGAGAATGCGATACCGACACCGCAGCACCGCCATCGCCCGACCTGAAGATCTTAGAGTTTTTCCCCGGAGTAGCACGATTGAGGTCGACACAAGGTGCACGGCGATGCCTTCATCAAGGTAACGACGTGGTAACGCCGCCATCACCTACCAATGGCTCGGTTTTCACCGGCACCTAGGTCTCCCCGCCTCGCTGCTAGGATCGGAAGACGGATCGCGAGATCTGCCAATCCAGCCGCAGGTCGGCCACCTTCGACGGAGAAGATGTCCACCTCCACCAAACCCAGGGCCTCCATCCCGGGCGCCCTGATGATGCAAAGTAGGCCGCAGAATACCTCCGGACGACACTGGCCGACGTCGAGCAGGCGAAGACGTCACCGATCTAGGAACCCTAGATCTCGACACCATCCGCCGCCCCGCTGCCAAGGGACCGCTGCCGTCATAGCTCACTTGCCGCCGCCCAGCCGCCATCATTGCTGGAGATCCGCTGGAGCGCTGCCACCGATGCCTGGATCTCGAGCCGTCGCCGCCATGGAAGCAACGTACGTGAGGGCTAGGGCCCCACCGCTGGAGCTTTGTCCGGCGACGGAACCGTCGGTGGCAGAGAGGAGGGGCGTGCAGGAGGGGGTGGCTGGCCGGGGTCGAGGGTGGCGACCTGGTGCGGCGGTGGCAGCGCCGCACGGGGTCGGGAGGAGGAGGGGGGTCCTAAAGGACTGCCCTAGAGGAGAAAAGGATGGCGAGATTTATGTGTTCTACGACCGTTATGTTTCAATACTATTTTTTTATAAAAAATATATTAATATAGGGAAGAGTTTCACCATTGTTATGTTTGGAGGTAACTAGAATCCATACTAGTAATTGCCTTGATTGCCATCTTGTGGAAATGGTTCATTACTAGAAAAGGAACACATCATAACCCTTTTTCTCGAAATTTCACTCTTGGACCCGTTCGTGATTCGGGTGAAGAAATCTTTGTACGTCACAACTGGATGGATCTAAACTTACCTCAAAACTTTGAAATTGAGTATAAACTTAGAAATCTTGTTTCGGCCTTGCCTGGATTGTTCTAAATCTATAAGACTAACCAAGTCACCCACGGCGAGCCGACAGCACAAACCTATCCAATAAACAATCACCACGCACTACATACACACCCTTAAGTCACCTTCTCTGTCTTCCCGCCGACTAATCTTCAAGATAGGCATCAACGCATTGACCTTTTTAGGCTTGACGGCAACACTGTCACGATGCCAGATAACTCCACCGCTTTGCGCTCGTCTAGCATTCTTAATCTGCCGTCGAGACCCGTTGCACCATGCCGCTGAGACTCGTCATCGTCGATATGGTAGATGTCATGCTGCTCTGCCTTGGTCACCACGCTAGAAACACGTGGAGACCTACGCCTACCCACGGAAGTCATCCACTTGTCCCTCCGGCTAACGATGTCTCCAAAGATGATAACCCACATTGTTAGGGACATCATTAAATCCGGGAAGCCCGAATCCAATAAGGTTTCCCCCGGAACACACAAGAAATGAGATTTGCACTTACATCACCTCTAATGTGGTCACAGTGTCCGCCAAGTGCCACATCATCGGTTCTAGCCAAGGCTGGAACAAGCTTTCGGTGGCATACTTTGCACCCGACACCGGCTGAACCACTGGATGGTCATCACTGGCAGCTTACTAGGATCTTTGGACTAACTCCACAGACCAACACGAGTCTCTTCTGCGCACTTTGTCCTTACTCGTGCGCACCCGTGAATAACTTTCCAGTCGGTCACCCATCCTCAAATTGGTTTAGACCAATAACGCTTAATCTTAGAGTTCTTTTCAGATAAGTTTCCGAAAAAGAAGTTGCAACTTGTTGATATGAGTATCCTATTGTAGCATCACATCTGTCTAACATCTGTAATGCTACATGGTCTAATAATAAAATGCTACTTCCTACATATAATTGTTACATCATAATTATATCATGCTCATGTCATCATGCCCCATTGCATTTGAGCATCATATAAAACCCCTTTCATTTGGTTCTTATCCCATATGCATTTGTATCACTTGTATTTGCCTCTTGATATATTGTATTTGCTTCTTGGTAAATTGCTTCATGCCCAAGTTGAGTTGTGAGCATATCTCTTTTGACTCCACCACCTTAACCTTGTCACCACCTTATAATTCCACCATCCAAACTATATGTGGGCATTTGCATTTATTTTGGCTTTTGTCTAGCTCGCATATATAAAGATGGATCCTCTTGCCTTTCTACATGCTCCCATACATGATCTATGTTGTTTTCACATTATTGGTATATGAGAGCCACATGGCCACTTTTGCATGCTATGTGAGTGGAATCCCTTGTCAAGCTTCCATATGGGTTAAATTTGAATATAAGCTCATGTAGGAATACCATTGTGGTTCATGTTGGCTAGTGGCACATACACACAAGCTTGGCCACCTTATATTCATGCATGATCTTCTATTTAATCCATGTGGTAAACAAGTTTCCATTCCTTTGGTTGGGCCCTATTCAAAATATTGAAACCTTGTTTTTCATAAATGCCATGAGATATCTAATGGTTTTCACCACTAGAGGGAGCATTTATTATTATGCATGGCCCATGCAAGCTTGCCATACCTTCTCTATTTGGATCCTTTTTGAATTTTGGAGTAAAGCTTGTTGGGTTGGGAGTTCTTTAATCAGCCCTTTTCAAAGGAACTTAATAGGACATCTTGTCTCCTTTAATCTTTCTTCATACCTATCCTTGCATGAGCATATTCCTTGGGGCTTTTCTTTTCTTTTCTTTCCTTCCATGTGACCTTTAAACCCTAGCTCAAGCTCTAAGCTAAGATCTTCTAAACACTAGTTACCCTCACCTCACCCTCCTTACCCTAGCCCCGGCCACCCTCACCACCCTCCATCTGTGGCCACCACCCCTTGTGGTTTGGCTCGGCCTAACCCTAACCATGTCGAGCCCCATGACCCCCTAACCTAACCCTAGACCGAGCCTCCATGCCACACTGAGCCTCCCCTCTCTCTCTCTCTCTCTCTCTCTCGCTGACCAGCCGGCCCCACCCGAGCCACCACGGCATCTCCCCTCCCGTCCCTATCTACCCCTTCTCTCTGTCGTGCAGCCCCAGATCCTACCCCAGGCCCTGCGCCGCAACCCTTTTCCCCATCTCCCCCTGCCACCACCTCTTCCACCACTGTCCGCCGACGTCGGCATCGGCGTTCCACCACAGATCGAGGAGGCGGGCGAGGTTGTTGGGGTGTCGAGGAAGGCAGCGAGGACCCTGGCGTCGCCCCTGTACACGGCGTCGAGGAGGAGACACCCAGCCCGTCGCACACATCGTTGTCTCGACGAAACCCTAGCCGCGGGAGCACCAGCGTCTCCGACGATCCTCTGTGTCGCGGACCGAACCACCTCCTCCAACCTCCCCGCGGTGAGCCGCCGCACCTCCCTGACACCCTCTTGGCCGTCTTCGCTTCCTGAACGTGCCGCTCGTTTTGACGAACGCCCTCTGTGCGCTGGCGTTCGCGGTCGGTTTTCCTCGCCGTGGCGTCGCAGAGGGACTTCTAGCCACATAGCCCTTTTCCACCAACAACCCAAGCCAACCCCAGGGGTCGCCGCCGCCTGCGCGTGATCGATCAATCGCGGGTTCGAGCCCTCGCTGCGCCGCGCGCCGTCGACCGACAGTTTCGTCAGTAAACCCTGGAAGAAAAACAGTAGCTGTGTACATCTTTCAGAAACCCCCCCACCTTTTTACTCCCTCAAACCCGCGCTCCCCCAGGTCCCACCTGTCTGCCTCTGTGGCCTTTTAACAAAAAGGTACCACAACTTTTGATTCATCAACCCGCGCTCCATCTGAACCCCACCTATCAGCCCCTGAGCAGTTTTACGGAAAGGTACCTCGACTTTCCGCTGTTCCCACCCGCACTCCCTCGGATCTGCCGCGTGGCATGCCTCGGCTGGTGCACCCGCGTGTGGGTCCCTACATGCATGGGCCCCGCCCGTCAGTCTCACCGGCTAGCTAGCCCCGCAGTGAGGAAACGCCGGCCCATCCCGCTACGCCCCACCTGCTGCCCAGTCAGCTCAGTCCCACCTGTAAGCTGTAGTGGCTAGCTCTGCCCCGGTATAAAAAGTATCTGTTTTTTTCTGTTTTATAAAAACAATTTCAGAAATGTTTAAATATGAATTTAAATCCAGTTTTTAATAACTTTTAAATTGGTAATTACAAATAATATATGTTTTTGAATCAGAAAAAGGTGAGGGTTTCAAATATGCCATCCAAAATAATATTTGACTAATTTAATTTTTTTCGAAATTGTTTAATTGCAATAAAATGCCCTTTTCTTAATTAATTAATAACTTTAATTCTATAACTCCAAATTTGACAAATAATATGTCTAAATCGATCAGCGCGACGAGCCCGTTCTGTTTATGCATTCCATGTTCTAAATTGCAGCATGCATCATATAAATATTAAGTAGACAGCAAGTGTTATGGGAGCAAAACATGACTAAAACTTAATAAAATGCTTTATTCTTGTACCCCACACCTCACCCATGCCATGCTACTTTATTGCCATGTAATTGTGCATCATTCATCATGGCATGCTTGTTTGCTTGACGCATTTTATTTATATACTTGTGCACTTTATTTATGTTGGCCCTTGTTTGTTTGGTTCTTCTTTCGAATAGACGCCGAGCAGGGAAAATATCAGGAATCCCAGGAGTACTACCCAGATTTGTCTCTCGCTTCAACTGAGCTGCCAGGAAAGCACTACCACATGCTTGCATACATATGGTACCTATTGCCTCTATCTTATTCTTGCATCATTGAGTCGCGATTGCATTAAATTGAATCCCAAGTACTGCATAGCCTTTACTTTTAAACCTCACTGAAGCTTGTTCCTCTATCCCATGAGCCATTACTACAGGAGTTGTTTGAGCCATGCGAGTCGTAGAACATCATGTGTAGGGTATGTGAGTGTCTGATGGATAACGGGGTACCCAAACAACTTAACCTGAGTAGTAATGAGATAACTAATGAAAGAGGCACCGGTGAGCAATATCTGTTATTTGGTTCTTCATGCTCACTTGTGTCTCGTAGGACCCCGAGTACTTGATTCCTGTTCCTTGACTATTCGCACTATCTACATCCGGGAGGCCTTATGGACCCCCCTGGGCCAGAGCTTGATTCATTTCTATTTCTTGGGGCCACAAACTAGTTTGGGGTGTTATTTACTATCCTGTACTTATGCCATGTTTTACTGTTTTATTTAAGATTGTGCGTGGAGCACCTGTACTGTTTTGGATGCGGATTGTTTTCGCGGTATCGACAAGTCCAGTCACATTTTCGGGTTCCCAGTCGTTTACAGTCATTGACGCAAACCTTGGGTCCGTCTTGGAGTCGGCCAACTTCGTTGCGGGTAGCTTAATGGGGTGGCCTCCTGAAATATTTTATGAATCCTGTGATCGTTTTGTCGTGAATGCCTCGTTGGGTTTTGAGTTGGTTTTTCCGAGGTTGATCGAGTGTGTGTTGCTATTTGTGCACCCCTGCTGGGTAAATCTTTCTGAAAGCCGTGTCCGCGGTTATGGACGACTTGGAGCACACTTTCTCGATTATAGACAAGTATAACTAAAGTACCGCTTTTAATTTGACTAAATACCTGACTAGTAAATAGTGCAATACTCATGGAATGGTTAATACAAATGCCAACGGATGGGTTGTTCGTCCGCTTTCTCGTTGGTAAGCGAGAAAGAGGATGGATCTGTTATTTTATATTGTTATAACTGTTGTTTCTAATTAACGGACATCCGTCTATTATTGGTTAGGCGGATGGTTAGCGAGTATCTATAGACTTGTTAGTTATTATCTTTTAAAGCAGTTGCGTCACCCCAGGTATATGTCCCCTTTAGAGGCATAAAGACTTGCTGAGTACCCCTAGGGTCTCACACGATAAATTGTTTGATTCAAATGAACATGTATATTCGCAAGATGGATACTGGGTGGAGGAGTCCGATGATGTTGGCAACGATCACTCGGTGTAGAGATTCCGGGGATGGGGATCCACGAGATATGTGGGCGGGATGTGCTTACTTATGTGGCATCTTATGTCGATTTGCTTCTTGTCTGTACTCAGATCTTGTTTCCTGCTTCCGCTTGATACTCTGATGGTTGATGTATGAGGAGCTATCCTAAACTATTATCTCTATCTAGGATATTTAGATCTTGCCGTATGGCGTTGCAATATTTCTATTTCTTTTAGATGGAATGGCTTTGAGAACTGTTGTATGGTAGCTTGCATACATACTCACTTGTATATGTATTTGATCTCTTCGCCTGTTGCCTACGCCGCTTGCTCTTGTCCCGATGTCTTGGAAGTGGTTAGGACGGCCGACGGGTCTACACGTGGGTGGCCCCTGGGCCCCCGCTGTACTATTTTAACCACTTCCGATTCATCCAGGCTTAAACTTAGAGCGTAGGGTCCGAGGTAGTTACACCTATCAATCCTATTAAGCTATACGAAACGGGCTCATATCCGATGTCTTCTTCCATGCCCCACGGGAACGTCCTTGTCGTCGAGAATTAACTGCACATGTCCTAATTCGTAGCGGTACCACCACCCCTGTGGCGAGCTATTGATGGTGGAAGAGGCCACATCGCCACGCCCCGACGCTAGACCATGCACACATTGAACCGGGACACCCGGAAGCGGATGCACCACAGCCGATCCCTAGAGCCACGAACCACGGTGGAGGAAGGCCCCGCCACCGCCATCATCTCCCCGCCTGGACTTTTTCCAGCAGCGCTCGGGTGGCGGCGGCGGCGTACACCCTAGATCGCCTCTAAGGGTTGGGGTGTTTTTTTTCTATGATCCGGTGAGTGGGTGCACTAAAACCTATATTCCATTTTTTAAATTTTTTGGTAAGGATTGTTTTTACCACTGACAGGGCAGTAAATTTGTTTCACGTAGGTACAAGTTGACAGAGGAATGGAGGAGAAAGACGACACCGTCCTTTTATGGGGTGGAGCTGAACAAGGAAACACCCGAGATGTATGTACAGATTGACGGAGGAATAGTCCAAAAGCAATGCATACCCGTCACCGTGATCGGTAGTTACCACGAGAGAAATGTCATTGTTTGACACTTGTCGAGCTTAACACACACACGATACTAGTATTAGAGCACTTGTTCCCCTTGCTATACTCACGAATATCCCCAAAACGAGCAGTTGATGAAATCTGTCATAATCCAACTTGTGGTTATGATGCAACATAACCAAAGCAATAAAATCCATATACACACACGCAGATCGTTTTCGACCTCGCGACCTACCTGTCCGGTAGCGCCAACCCAACCTAAAAATTTCCACAGCAACCAATGGAAATTCCTGGGCGCGAGGCGGGGGAGGCGCTGACGAGCGACGATGCGTCACTGCCGGTGCACCGCACCGCGCGGCTGCTGCCCTCTCGTGGAGCAGAACTGGCGCCGGGTGTGGGAGGAGCGGGACACCCGTCCAGCCGGCCTGGTGGCCACGCCCCACGCGACGCGACGAGACGCTAGAAAGTTCTCACCCGCTTCCTTTCTTCTTCTCCGCCACCGCCGCCGGACCACGAAACGCCCTAAATTTGTCCCCATCGGTTCCGCCCACTTTCCCGGTAAGATCTTCACTTCACCGCACCCGGGGGCACGTTTCCTCCCTTGTTCCGCTCACCTTTTCCTCCTCGGTTCGTTCACTTACCGCCCGCCGCCGAGGCGATCGATCGATCGCCAGCCTCCAACTCCGCTTATATCATAATAATAAAGCGCCCACCTGAAAAGAGGAACACAAACGGGACCATGGCCGGCCCGGACCATGGGGGGCCTAATTCTGGTTGGCGCGATGGCGAAAGATCCTTCGCGGTTACTGCTGCCACGTGCTAATATACCTCGCATGATCGATCCGAATGTTGGAGCTAGATCTCGAAAGAAGAAGAAGAAAGAGGCCGTCTTTTTTGGAACTAAAGGACAGGATTCTATACCAGCGTGCGGCTACCTAAACTGGCTGCCTAAATCGCGTGCGAGTTTGGGTGTCATAATTAATTGTGACACTGCGTGTCATCCGGCTTTATTGCAAGTAGCAACCAGCATGCGCACCAAGCTATACAGCATGTGCAAAATGATGTGTTCAGGGGAATGGATTGTATAGTAGAGAGCAGCGTTGGCATTGATGCCAGTTCTAAACCAATGTTTGGCATATGTGTCGGATCAATTTCTAGCGGCCACATGGTCCTCGAAATTGGGTGTTGAATTTGTACAGACTGTCAAACAATTCTGGAACCAAATTACAGCAATTGGCAATCCATTCCGACAACCCAGATTTTTTTATCGGTACAACTTAAATCTACAGTTCAACCAATTTACACAAGTATATGCTAGTATTTGATATATGGCACAAGCACTAGTAGCTAGGGATGAAAGTGAAGCGAAAAATTTCTTTTTGACTTTTTCAAGGAAAATCGAAAATGGAATAAAAATATGGAAACAGAAACGGAATTTTGCCCAATGGAAACGGAAACGAAAACAGAATAGTGTTGGAAATGACATTTCTGTTTCCGTCTAATATGAAATTTCCGTTTAGGGTTAGTGTGCATGGCCAAATCCAACCGATACAAAACATGATCTTTTCAAGCCAATCTTGCAAAGTTGCTCATCCCAGTACTGGAGACTATGTAATCCCTTGATCCATTCGAGGAGGCTTCCACGAAATGACCATTCCATTATTCTCTTGTAAGCCTAGCACTGTGCTATATATAATCACGGAATTGTTTTGTTGGTTTTCTAAAATGCTTGAGATTTGTTGCATGATTCCAGGGTTTTCTTTGTCCTGGGTAAAATCTTCACGGTTTCGCGTATGCACCATAGTCGGTCTGTATCTACTTCCGACAATATCTGCTTCTGTTTTTGTTTTGGGGGTTTCTGTATTCGTTTCTACCTCCGTAAAATAATATGAAAACAAATGTGGCACCACTCAGTTTCGTTCGTTTCCGCTTCGTTTAGCGATAGGTTTATCGGCGGCGCTCATAAAAGTTAATCTAATGCATTGACTGGACCGCTGGTAAATGTTTACCTGAAACGTGTCTTGCGTGTGCCGCCAGTAACTCATATATCAGGAGTGTTGTCGCACCGAACGTCAAAGTTGTTATTACAGGTGGCGTTGAGACGCGCCCCCCAATTTTCTTGGGTGTTGCAACCGTGACTGGCCTGAGCTAGCGGCTGGCCGCCTCCATCGCCTCTTTGCGAGCTATAGTCCCTGACAAGGTAACATCACCGCAGGCATCGAGGTGAGCATGAGATCTCGTCGGCCTTGGTGGTCGTTACCTTGTTGGCATATGTGGTCATGCCCCTGATACTGCCACAATTTGCGGCGTGAGAAGTTTCAACCCCCCCTCCGATACCTATTTACTGAGGGCGTGGAAACATAGCATCCCTTCTCTACTATTTACAGCCAGTCTAGCGCATGGGGCCTATTCTTCTGGAGGGGTTGCCACTAGCAGCCCCACGGCACCAATGACATGCTATCAGGGGCGTTGCTTGTTTCTATGCACCGTCAGTGTTAATAGCAGCGTGGACATTAGACAGTGCCCCCTATAGGGTGCCTCCTATAAGTATTTTCCTAGTAGTGAAGATTTTAAGTTGATCTTGACAAACAACACCTTGGGAAGACACCACACTATGCTAAGGAAATATCAAATAAGAGCAAGCATATACAACATAGACGACACAATGGTTCAAGTTTATTAAGGGAAAGAAAAGTAAAGTGTGCCATCAAGTTCGTGAGAGCTTTAATCACTAGTTTTCTCATAACAAGTTTAATTTGGAAGGTAAACAAAAGCATGAATATACTTGGAATAGCATAAGCTAGTAGGTAGGTATGGTAGACTCTTTAGAATAACTTGGTTTAGGGAGTTAGAATCATGAGTGGAACTCATACTTGGTTGTGGAGGCTAGCAAAAGACTGGGAGCGACAAACTAAGAGAGCAATAATAGCCATAATCATGCAGAGCGACAAAACATCATTGATCAAATCATAAAGTGATACTACAAGTTGAAAAATAAAGGATCATAAAGGCTTATGGTGACTTGAGATAGTCATAACATGGTGTGAGCATGCGCCAAGTCAGCCCAAATAAAGCATCAAAGGAGAATACCACTATGCTATGCTTTAATATGCTAAAACAACGCATGATTCATCCAAGGCAAATTAAGAAATCTCAATTGTTTATAAAAAGTCATGCTACAACAAAGAATACTAAGCATAAAGCCAAAACAATATCAAGCATGGTATGACAAAGCATAGGCCACAGTCAAAAACAAGCTCTTTTTACCACATAAGTATGAACTTTCCTACTCTTTTCTAAACCAAACCAAACTATTTGCAAACCAATGTATGAAAGAGGGGTCCCAACCAATTTATTCAGCAAACTAAGCAAACAAAAGCAAACGAAAAAACAAAATGAAAACAAAAAAGAAGACGCTCCAAGAACAACACAACTATGCATGAAACAATAAAAATGAAGCGTTTGAAAGAAACCTGGAATTTTTATTGATGAAGAAGGGGATGCCTTGGGCATCCCCAAGCTTTGACGCTTGTACTTCTTGGATATTTCTTGGGGTGACACGCGTGGCATCCCCAAGCTTGAGCTTTAGTCCATCCTTCATCTCATTACTCATTCCTTCCATACACTTGAAAATTTTCCTTCATACAAAACTTCACACAATCTTTATTAGCAATATTAGTGCACTCAAGATAAATAAGTCTTAAGGTTTAATTCTAACACCAACTAAACTTCCATTAAAACACTAGCTACTATAGCACTTTCCTTAAAAAGCTCAATTCCCCAAAAGAACTCAAAAAGGAATCAACAAGAAGCAAATGCAGAAAATGGCAGAAATTTATCAAAACAGACCAGCAGGTAAAGACAATTTTTTTTGAAGACCTTTTGTTGCTCAAATCAAAAAATGTTGAACTAACGAAAGTTAGATAACAACCTGGGGCAGAAGCACAAAAATTCACGCCTCAAAAAGACGTTCAGAGATTTTACACGAATTTTTACGGTGAAGCACAGAAATCTGTTTCGGGACAGCAACTTTCCCAATCATTACTTCTCTCTCACTAGAGGTTACTCTTGACACAAAAAGCAAATAAAAAGGATAAGGAGTGGTTATTACAGAGGTAATAACTTTCAAGACTCATCTAAAACTCTTGGGTTATCTCCCAACAAGTACTTTTGTTTAACGCCTTTATGTTAGGCATGATAGTTTGAGAAGATGCTCACATAAAAATATGAATTGAAGTAAAAGAGAGCATCAAGAAGCAAATTCAAAGCACATTTAAGTCTAACCCACTTCCTATGCATAGGAATCTTGTAAAGAAACAAGTTATGAAAGCACAAAGCAACAAGCATAGTAAAGCAAAACAAGTTCAACTTCAAGACTTTCAACATAAAGAGGGGAAACTTAATATTATTGAGATGCATAAAACCATGTTTCCCTCTCTCATAATAACTTTTAGTAGCATTATGAATAAACTTAACAATATAAATATCACATGAAACATTCTTATCATGAGCCACATGCATAAAAGAATTAATACTCTCCACATAAGCATAGTCATTCTTATTAATTGTACTGGGAGCAAATTCAACAAAATAGCTATCATTATTGTTCTCATCGCCATAATCATCAAATATAGGAGGCATATTATAATCATAATTAACTTCCTCCTCAATAGTAGGTGGACTGAAAATATCATATTTATCATTGTAATCATCATATATTGGAGGTTTTGTATCATCATAAGCAATAGAATAGCTATCTTCCAAAGCTGGAGAACTAAAAATATCATTTTCATAAAAACTAGCTTCCCCAAGCTTAGACTGTTCCATTGCATTAGCAATAATGGTGTCCAAAGAATTTATACTAACAACATTGCTATTAGCATGCAAATAGAGTTCCATAGGTTTTTTAATTTTCTCTTCAAACACTTCATGTCCTAACTCAAAATAAATACTATAAAGCTCTCTAATTTTGTTGTTGTTTTCCATTAAGCCTAACTAGTGAAAACAAGAAACAAAAAGACAAAATTACAGAATCTAAAGGAAATAACTTCGAGCACTCACACCGGAGGATGTGAGTACCTTTTACCTTACCTCCCCGGCAACGGCGCCAGAAAATAGCTTGATGTCTATGCACTTCTATTCTTGTAGACAGTTGTTGGACCTCCAAGTGCAGAGGTTTGTAGATCAGCAGCAAGTTTTCCCTTAAGTGGATTACCTAAGATTTATCGAACTCAGAGAGGAAGTGGTCAAAGGTATTCCCTCTCAAGCAATCCTGTAATCAAGATACAAGAAGTCTCTTGTGCCCCCAACACACCCAATACACTTGTCAGGTGTATAGGTGCACTAGTTCGATGAAGAGATAGTGAAATACAAGTGGTATGGATAATTATAAGTGATAACGGTGATAGAAGATAGCTTGATGGCGTGGAAGAGACTAAAGGCAAACTGAAATAAAGATAGAAGCAAGCAAACATGTAATAGATCTAATAGCAAACGGTGTATCAATGCTTAGAAACAAGGCCTAGGGATCATACTTTCAATAGTGAACACTCTCATATAAATATGGTGGCAATGCCTTGAAGATCCACCGCGGGGAAGATGGTCGCCAGCGCCCTGCAGATCCACCTCGAGAAAGATGGACGGGGCGTTGTAGATCCACCACGCGGGAGATGGTGGCCGTCGCCTTCGTTATCTGCTTCACCACCACTGTCAACAAAGTGAAGAAAAAAATTAGTGTAATAAGGTTAGGTGGTTATGTTAGATAAATGTTTACTGTATTTTTCTAATCGTTCTTCATTTTAAAATTGGACCGTTACTCAAGTGCAATAATAAAATATAATATAATAAAATATAATGTAATAATTTTTATGTTTTGAAATAAAATAAAATTTTATATCTTAAACAACCCGTGCATCATAGTCTATTTATATTAGCAACTAATTACTTATTATTAATATAATTAACTTTCGGTGATGCTGGACGCTATAACACGACAAATAATTTGCGGTTACCATAACACTAAAGTCCCACAGTCTTCAGTAATATAATGAAGCGCATTCTCTGCCGCGTCGCGGAAGAGCTAGCTCGGCGGATCATGTTGTGCCGAGCCAAAAAATTCGTCGCCGTTGCAGCATCCCGACATAGTTATCACTGGTGACTTTTCTTACCGCGCTAGCGCGAGCGCGACGAGTAAAACTGTGCCTCCGGCGTCTATAAGCGTCAGGGCCCGAGCTCCGGATTACTAAGATTGACTTAAACTCCACAAATAAGCACAATTATGAATTATTTAAATTACATTCACACCTTTTTTGGTTTTACCGCATGATAACTTGTACTCCCTCCATCCGCACATAAGTGTACTTCTATCTCAAGTCAAACTTTTAAACATTTGATCGATTTTGTAGACAAATGTAGCAACATATGTACAATCAAAATGGAATATTATAAAACTATATTCCAAAGTGGATCTAATGGTACTAATAAAATGTTACAAATGTTGCTATGTTTCCCTACAAAATTGGCTAAATTTTATTATGTTTACTTACGACAATGGCTAGAAGTACACTTATTGCAAATGGAGGGAGACGTAAGGTAGAGGTCAAATGTCTTCCTTGAGTGACACAACATTGTTTCGGGGTACAGATGTGGCGAAATCAACAGAGGTTTAGGGATTGCTGGGATCCTGTCCTCCTCCATGTAAATACGAGAAACACACGTAACGAATAGGTACATAGAATTGAGAGAGAAAGAGGCGCTCCAGGAGGCGGCGGCTAAAACCCATCTAGGTTCCTCCGCCGGCGACCCCAACCGTTCGTCCCGTCTTCGGCGGTCTTAGGGCCTTGGAGGCGTGGCAGACCACGACCCCTCACCGGCCGGAGGTCTCCGTGTTTTGTTTAGACTGTTTTCAGTGTCTTCTTTACGAAGTTGAGACGGCGGCTACGTCCTGAAGTCATACTAAGATCCTCGTTGCTCTATCCTCGCTCTGGTGGTGTGTTGAGCATCGGCAGAGGGTGTGTGGAGTCGTGTATCCGACGGATCACTTGGGATTCGGTCGTTTTCCGTATTCATTTATGTGGTTTGTGGTCAGTCTCTTCCAATAGTTTTTCATCTTCGGAGATAGTTGTTACTCTGGTGCGCTGGTCCTTTTTGGTCTTAGCATGATGTCTTTCCGTCTGTCTACTACAACAAGCTCTATTATGACAAGCTTTGTCTGGTTCTGGTGATAGAGGGACGAGGACTGCGGTGCTCCTTCGGCTCGTGCCAGTGTTTGTAGTCGTCGCTAGGTGGTCCTATGATCTATTTATAATTTTTGTTACTTTTTATACTGCTATTAATGGTTATTAATAGATCGGTAGAATTTCTTTAAAAAAAAATTGTTTCGAGGTAGCTGTCCTAGTTGGCATGCTACGATTAGGCGGATATGAGGAACACTGGCAAGGGCAATTAGATGGTTCTTGGAGGTGATCCCCAAAAGGACTCAATCACAAAACCTATGTCTACCTATCTAGATCCGTTAGGCTTTTTGAAGGCGTTGTTGTGGGGGCACCTATACATCGTTGCACGGATGTTAATTTAGAATTTAGACTTATTTGTCGAAGTTGGAAACTACGACGGGAGTTGTATTTGTCATTGGAGTCATCGCTGAAAAGTACAAACTCCTCTACACCTCTAGGATATGAATTTGCCGTTGCATGGACAATCTTCCGGTTCTTCCGACATAGGGATCATAAGGACCTTGTATTGTGTTCAACAACATGCCATGTTATCTTTTTTAGTTGGTGCATAGAGCGGGTGATAAGACTTCTATTTTCCCCGTAGAAGCTCAGAAGGAGCTCGATGTGCAGAAGGCGACTGTCCGCTCTCTCGAGGGGCCGCCGACCTCGTATGACTAGGCTGTCTTCCGCTCCTTCGGCATCTGAGGGCATACGACGAGCGCTCCGTTGATGAGGCATATAGCGCCACCGATCTAGGAATATGTTATCGATTTAGAGTTAGGGTAAGGGCAAGTAGAACTAGTAAAGTTCCACCCTACTGTTTGAATGTAAAGTTATTTCCCAACCAATGTTTATTTTCTACTTTGCATGAACTTCTTTAACAAATTTCATGGCGCTAACTAGTTTTTTAAGTATCTGGTTCCTATTCTGCAAACGCATTTTCTCATACTGGATACGGTTATCCAGCTTCCCCAATCCGACTTTTCCTGGTTCGGATTATGGGGATCTGTTAAAGATGCTCTTAAGTAATGACACATTTACACACACAAAAACCCGAGGCAACAAACAATACAGTTTCTTGTTAGTTTGTGCAACATACTGGCAAATTATGTCTTTCATTTCTTAAAAGAAAGGTTGAAGCCCCCAATACTTATATATTATCAATTCACTTTGTATGCACAGCCTCAACTAAAATGCTACTCCAAAAACGCTAGCCAAGAAAGGATACGGTATATAGAGCAGATAAAGTAGCGACTGTCGCCGAATCCGCGATGGCAATATGCTGTGCACCATTCGTGCAAGATGACAAGCCGCAGACGATGGGCGCAGCAGAGCAGACGCACGGGAGAAATGGAGATCCAACTGAAATCACTCACCCGGCGGTGCCTCCACCCGCACTCCACTCGCGCCCACTCACCCGCCACCCGTCGCCTTCCCTTCCCTTCCGTCCCACACTGCCCCCTCCATATATACCAGCACTCCCCCGAACTCCGCCTCTATCATTAGTCAGTTGCCCCCCAGCCGGAGCTCACCTCACCCACCCACCTCCAACACCACCCATCATCCTCCATGGCTCTCGTCCGGCAGCGCCGCCAGCTACCCCACCTCACCCTCCCGCTCGACCACTTCGCCGTGCGCCCGCCGCCGGCCCCTCCCGTCGCCGTCGCCCCGTCGGTCTCCTCCGACGCCCCCCGCCTCTCCGACTACGAGAAGATCTCGCTCCTCGGCCAGGGCAACGGCGGCACCGTCTACAAGGCGCGCCACCGCAGGACGTCGCAGCCCTACGCGCTCAAGCTCTTCGCCGCCGAGGAGCCCTCCGCCGCCCGCGAGGCCGAGATCCTGATTCTCGCCGCCGACGTGCCGCACGTCGTCCGCCTCCACGCCGTGATCCCTTCGCCCGCGGCAGAGCAGCCGGCGGCGCTGGCGCTCGAGCTCGTGCGCGGAGGCTCCCTCGCCGGCCTCCTCCGCGGCCTCGGCCGCTCCATGGGGGAGCGCCCCATCGCCGCCGTCGCGCGCCAGACGCTCCTCGGCCTCGAGGCCCTGCACGCGCTCCGCGTGGTGCACCGCGACCTCAAGCCGGCGAACCTGCTCGTGGGCGTCGCCGGCGAGGTCAAGATCGCCGACTTCGGCGCGGGGAAGGTGCTGCGGCGGCGGCTCGACCCCTGCGCGTCCTACGTCGGCACGGCCGCATACATGTCCCCGGAGCGGTTCGACCCGGAGGCCTACTCCGGCGATTACGACCCGTACGCGGCCGACGTGTGGAGCCTCGGGCTGGCCATCCTCGAGCTGTACCTGGGCCACTTCCCGCTCCTCCCCGCGGGGCAGCGCCCGGACTGGGCCGCGCTCATGTGCGCCATATGCTTCGGGGAGGCGCCCGAGGCGCCCGCCGCGGCGTCAGGGGATTTCCGGGACTTCGTGGCGCGGTGCCTGGAGAAGAAGGCTGGGAAGCGCGCGTCCGTCGCCGAGCTGCTCGACCACCCGTTCATCGCCCAGCGGGACGCGGAGGAGGCGCAGCGCTCCCTCGCCGCGCTCGTCGCCGAGGCGGCTCAGCTCGGCGACCAATAGCGGAACTGCCGGCCGGCTAATTAGGAGAGTTATTAATTAGGAGCCAAAGCCAATCCATCCAAGCTGATGTGTACATAATCTTCGCCACGGGGAGGAATAACCTGTCCCACGCGGCCTTCTTCTTTCGCCTTTTTTCTCCATCCCAGGAGGATTCTTTCGTTCGTTTTTTTACTCCGAGGAGTAGTTTGGTTTCCTACGATAATTGCAACTTGCAAGCGACAATTTTGAGAAAGGAATTCATCTTCCGGAGATAGTATTTACATAATGGGTCAGTGGAATCATTATCTCAGTGAGTGATCTGTGATGCGCAAGGAGATTTCTCCAGCTACGCTCACCTAAAACATCTTAGTTCCTATCGACAACTAAAGTAAGCTCACTTATCAGCAAACCCAACGTATATTAACTCTAAAGTGGGGACATGGCACACGCACAAACATACAAGAAACTGCATTGCACGAGGAGAACATTGATTTGTGCGGGTAAAATCACGACGAGAACTTGACATATATTTTCCATAGTATTTCGGTCGAAGATCCTACGGATGTTCTGTACAAGTTCGTTAGGAAAAGCCTCGTGTATTAGGCGTAACAGAAAAACTGGGTGGAGTAAGCAAAGATTTTCCAGACTAGGGTACGTTTGGCACTTAGATTCATCGTGTTACCAAACCAAAGTTTTGCCTATTCATCGTTTGCAAACCAACTTTCTTTAGTTCCATACATATTTTGCCACAATAATAGAGTAAAGAAAGTTTAGCATCACACAGTTTAATAGCCACAAATCGAGCCCAACTAGATGATGTTATTTCTTCTTTTTCTTGCAACAAGAGCTGTTCATTCTTTTTTTTTGTGTGTCTGCAGCAAACCGTAATCACGATGTCAATACATAGCCCCACTGGAGCCATACGGGTTCCCTTGAGCCACTAAGCATCAACATATTTTTTTCCTATTAACTGAAGAACCTTATTTTTTCCCTAAAGTTAGAGTTTGTTCATCCGGCATCGTCATTATGGTGGTTATGGCGGTATTGTGCGGGACAAGAATAAGGTATACCCGTCCCCTCTTCCACCTCGTCGGCGACGATTCTGCTGCTGGCGTTGAGGAGGGTGGGGATTCGTCTGGTCGCCGCTTCCATGGAGTGGTGGATCTCGTCCAGTCTACGTGTGTTCTGGATCTCGTCCAGTCTACGTGTGTTTTAGGTTTGGTGTTACAAGTTTCGGATCAATTTAAGGGTTCAATGGCGACAACTTCATCTCTGGGGCGCTGGTCCTTAAGGGCACGTGCACGAAGACTTTCCGACTGTTATCAACAATGGCATGCCGGCTCCGGTAATGGAGCGGCGACAGCGGCGCGTCGGCGGCTCGCTCTGGCGGCAGTAGTATTCATTAGGTGGTCCAAAGACCTCGATATAATTTTTATTATGTTTAGTATACTTTGTACTTCTTATGAACTCAAATAGATCCGGATCTTTTTCCGTAAAAAAAAAAAAACTGAAGAACCTTATTAAGCTGGGCCTATGCATACTTGATGCACCAACTCAAAATTATTACACTAACAATTATTACACTATTCCAATGTCATGTCGCATCAAATTCTATCCACGCCTTGTGTGGCAGTCAGCCACTCAGCCTTGTGTGGCGGTCACTGGATAAAAACTAAAACTACTAGGACCGGAACCAGTTGATAAACAAGAACAACACCTGCAACATATTATGAGATTCTTTGTATAAAAAACAAAATCGTTTTGACCGATTAAGAAAGAAAAAAAAAGCAGCCCCAACATAAATAAGAGAGCTTAAGACATAGCCTTCCAGAAAAGAACAACTGATGTGCCAGATATAATCATCATAATTATGAGCCTGATTCTGTCAGTATCCGTCACACCTGCGTTGATGGCATTCATAGCATGGATGATTGGAGATGATGACATTGTTATTCCTCTTTTACCGGTACTTATGATTTTTTTTAAATGTTCCTTTTACGGTACAAGACTATGAGAGGCAGATGCTATTTGTACTTTCCTTGGGTCGCTAACAATTAGCATGCACCTTTTTTCCCGTACTAATGGGAGCACCTTATTAATCTGGGCCTATGCATACTTGATGTGCACAACTCAAAATTATTACACTAACGAGTTCACATATGAGGGTGAAGCCCAAAAAAAAAAAAGTGAGCACGCGTCTGCCAACCAATGGTGGTGTCGTAAGATTATAGTTGTATCAGATCTTGATTCGCCGATCGATTTTAGATTTTTTTCTCATGGTTGCCATGAGGAGAATTATCCTCACAATATGTGCTCCGGCTGCTACGTCCTCGTCAATGGAGATTTATATTCTTGACTCCCCTGCGACAGCGACCAAGCTGTTCGGTTTCTTTTTCCCTGAAATACTGGTGGTGGTACTCTTGCCAATATTGAAGGATTACATTAATGGTTGTGTACGTGCACGCAGCTTTGGTATTTCGGCTCAAATTAAAATTAAGGGAGAACCCACATTGATATTTACAGGTGTATGGTTTGACATGTGTGTCATATTTATTGGGATGTCTTCAGACAAGTGCAACATTGTGTCATGGAAGAAGAAGATTTTGAAGACCTCCGAGATTTGCTCGTTTTCTTTTAGATTTTATTTTGTAGTCGTTGAAGACGATTTATGTATTCCGCAAAAAAAAAAAGATTTATGTATCTCTACCATGTACTATTTGCTACTATGAATATATGTGGTATTGATTGTAAAGAAAAAAATTAGGACATAAACTTTCTCTGGTAAACTACCAAATATCTCCTCGCGTAGCTTCTATCGGTTCATTGTGTTGCGATCACTACATTAAAACCAAGAACTGAAACCAGTTGATAAGCGGAATAACACTTGCAAATATATTACTACAACAAAATAGTTTGACCAAGCTAAATAAAACAAAAACTACAACATCTCCAACATAAATAAGAGAGCTTACAAGAGTTAGCCACAACGTTCCCAACATCCACAACGTCCTTCAAGGCGTCGGGTGTATCACTTCTCCATATCCCATGGCGTATCATGGGAAACCCTAAGACTAGTTCATGCAGCAATGTCGTCATCGTCATTTTCCTTTTTGAAGGTGTTGCTTGGTACGCGGCGTTTTGAAATACTAGATTTGTGGTGGTACTTCTGCGGTGGACGCGACGGCTGTGAGTTACCTTCGTTTTCGTCACACCGCCGATGTTGCCTTTATTTTCTTTTCTCTCTTCTTGTTTTCCCTTTAAGCTTGGTTTGTGTTGTTCTGGCCCAGCGTAGTTCGGAACGTTTTATGGTCGTTGGCTATATTAATATAGCGGGACGTAAAGCCTATTTCGAGGATAAATAAGAGATCTTAAGCTAGTCCTAGTGGGACTATTATAAGAAGTATCATGCATGCCACCTTGACAAAAATCTGATGTGGCATCATAATTAATGAAGAGAGAGGTATTAGTAGTATCATAATATGATACCGTATCATAGCACGTGAAACTAGATAATTTAATGACTAATATATCTCATACACACAATTGCATTGAGATTGTAGAAAAAATTAAATACAATGTTATTATAATATATTACTAGATGATACTAATCACTAGAGAGATAGTATCATACACTAGTATTATATGCATGATACTAGTAATATGATACTTCCACTGTGAGGAGAGGTAGCCTTCCCCCCAAAAAAAGCACCGTGACGCTTCAGATCATAATCATCGGAATTAAGAGTAGACAACATCCACCTAGTTTGCCCCACACCTGCATCGATGACGGTCATAGCATCCATGATCGAAGACGATGGCATTGTTTTTCCTCTTTATTAAGCGGAACTTGTGATGCGTGCGTGACGGTGATGTTCCTGAGCTGGGTGTTCCTAAAAAGACTCTGTTAGGGTACACACAGGGGGCGTTACGCCGAGAATGCACAGAGCTGTTGAGATGTCCCGAGATCATGGATCGTGCGTTTGACGAATATACTTAACAGATCAGTGATCCATGGCGCTGATTAAACACGGAGCAGAACAAAAGGTCCTAGTATTCGAAATCTAGCAGTTGGCGTGGATAACGTAGTGCCAACGACCGCAAGGACGATACTGTTTTCAATTAGACGGACAGCACACTATCGTCTGTATGATTATTTCCCGTAGGTAGTAGGTGAACTAAACTCGATATGCAAATGCATGGATGGCGCAATGTAGATGTCACCCCGTCACCGCCGGCACACTGAACGCGTGCAAATGGTGCGCTGTCGTCCAGATCCCCTTCTAGCTGCCCGATCTTGAAGTTTCTCGAAATGGGAAAGTCACGAACAAGGCAGACCACGCGTGGTCGGTCCGCTGTTAATTTGACAACGAATAGTCCATGGATGTGGATGCGATGCGAGTGCGACGCGAGCAGTCTGAATTCTGATCGCTGCAATTCGGAAATGATGGTGCCCGCCGGGGTTGGCTGGGCTATGCCTCAGTCCACTTAAAGTCGCTCTTCGGGCCTGCGGTCTATCGATCGGTACACAGTTGATCTCCAGTCCGTCCAGGCCCAGTCCACAGACCAGGGAAGCAGTCACTCATGGAGCAATTTAAAACTTTTAGGGAGATGATATAGCGCGGGAATTGTTTAGCTGATACGCATAATCTTTAGATCGGTCTTCAATCACCTTAGATCGTTTTGCAGTTTCTTCTTATCATGTAATTCGTTTATTTTTACTTATGTTTTGCAACTGCGGACTTGTTTCGACGGTGTGCATCGTAGTTATGCATAGACCGGGTGTAATTCTTAAAACTCTTTAAGTAATAAAAGCAAACTCTTACCAATAAAGTGGAGCAATTTAAAGTTGCACCATAGAAATAACAATACTTCCTCTGATCTATGATCGCTATAAAGTTTTACTAAATAAGTGACACTATTATGGAAATCAAGAGAGTACTAAATAGATCGGTGGAATTTTGCAAAACAAAAGTATTAAATAACTTTTTTTAATTTCAAAAGTTTACAAACTTAATATGCAATATACATACTAAATAACATTTTTTAAATTTCATAAGTTTACAAACTTAATATACAATATACTTGAAGGCATACTAACACCTGAAGGCATTATCGCTCAGGTTACCGGTAGGAGAAAAGGTGATGCACAGCCTCGTCGATAGGCATGTTCCAAGGGAAATGAACTGTACCTCGGGGGATCGAGCAAAACAATCCCCTAGATCGTTAATCTCGGTCGCGTGCGTGAGTGGGCCCACACCACGTTCTCTTCCCAACGAGAGCAAATTCCCTTATCTTCTACCTCCTCCTCTACAGCTCGATCCTGACACAACCACGCCGATTTTTTCTCACATGCACCGCCCGCTACAGCTTGCGCCACCGTACTATCGGGCAGCTGCGCCGCCATGCTCCCCCACCCGCTCCGTCGAGGAAAACGCCACTGCGCCGCCTGTAGCTTGCGTCGCTGCGCTCCTCTCACCGGAGATGGCGCCCACCTGCCATGGCCGCCGCCTAGGGCGTCTCGCTGATCCGCCTCCACCCCGCACCAGCCCTCGCCTGCCACCGGAGACGGAGGCCACCGCCATGGCCGTCGCCCTAGGGAGCCCCGATGCTCCGCCTCTATCCCGTCGCGCCTTCCTAGAAAGCTCGGCCCCGCTCTACTGCCATATGCGAGCTCCGGCCGGGCGTGCGGTCGCCGCTGTCAGACGACAACCGTCTCCCCATGGGCTTGCGACATGCGGCCGATGACATTGCTACCAAAGGGCACCGATGTTGCTATGTACGGCGTCAAGATTTTCTACATATGGTCGACAACAATGCTACAAACAGCACCGAGTTTTGCTACCAGCGGTCTGCGACAGTGTTAGAAGTGGGTGTTGGGTTTTGCTACAAATGGTGTGAAGCCCTACTACAGGGTCACAACAACCTTGCTACAGAGGCACGATGGCGTCTTCTCCGACAAAATCGTGTTCTACATCGATAGAACCTTTGGTTGTCACTCAACACCTGGGTTATCGTGGGGTGACTTGCAAAGAGCTTCATGACCTTGAGGTCGGTTATGAATATGACTACCTCATCCACGTTTCCCACGGAACATTAAGTGCTTTTGATCTATAAGGGTATGTCATCAAATCTTCTCCGTTACAATATTACTTCTAGATAGATCCTGACAGTTAGTGTTGCAATATCTAAGAATTTTTTATTTTCTGCTATGAACCCCTTCAGTAGCTGTCGTTGTCCAGAGCTCGACTGATGACAAACGGTCCTTCCCACGAGGGAGATAACTTATGCATGTTGCCCTTCTTTTGGATGAGCTATAGCACAGGGTCTCCTTCTCGAAAGGAACAACCTTTTACCCGGTGGCTATGATAGCGTCATAGATTTTTCTGGTAGCAGGCCGATCGTGCATTGGACAGGTCTCGCTCTTCCTCTAGGAGGTCTAGCATGTTATGTCGGCTCAGCTCGTTGTCTTCTTCACCATACGCTGTAATCCAGGGCGAGTCATGTATGATGTCGCTCGACATGACAACTTCTACCCCGTAAACTAGAAAGAAAGGTGTGTAACCCGTCGACCTGTTGGGCATTGTCCTTATGCTATAGAGTATTGCTAGTAGCTCATTTATCCACGCGCCTGCTACGCGCTCGAGTGGAGCAGAGAGTCATGGTTTGACCCCTTTGAGGATCATTTGATTGTCCCTTTCGTCCTATCCATTGGCTTCGGGTGTGCGACAGAGGCTAAGTCGAAACGAATGTTGTTTCAGACGCAGTATTTGGCGAATGGGCCCTTGAAATTGGTCTCATTATCATGATGATATTGTGCGAATATCCGTACCGGAAGATAAGTTTTTTTAGAAATCTTAGCACGGTAGAAGCATTCGTCTTCTTGATTGGTTTAGCCTCCACCCACTTCGTAAAATTTTCAACCGCCACTAGCAGGTGCGTAGCTCTACCACGGGCCCTCTTGAAGGTACGTCCGCGCCATGTCGATACCCTAGACCGCGAACAGACTAGGTGATGGGTATGGTATTTAATGCCACACCTAGTCCATGTAAAGTATACGTATAGGCCAGTTCGGCCTAGGCGGCAATGTGGTATCTCTTCCCACCGAATGAATTGGGGAAGAGGTCTGGTGCCACTATAAAAGGGGAGCTGCCCCCAACATTGAAAGGGGTCGATCCTTACGATCTGAAACCCTAGACATTCACTTGTCGCCATACCCTCGCAAAGCAACGCGAGCAATACAACCAAGCAGGAGCATGAGCTTTACCTCATCACGCGGGTCCCGTGTTGGGTCCGCAGCATAGAAAACAAAAAAATTCCTACGATGAGAACTATACACCAAGATCTATCTACTAGATACAGAGCAACGGGTGGACATACATCCATGGAGAACTTACCCTCGAAGACAACGAGTTTTGTTAACGAGTAGGAACTCGTGGTTGATGTAGTCATACGCTTGCCGATCTCAAGATCGTGTGGAAGTCCGAGCGCCGCAAATCAGCAGGGCATCCGTCCTCGCACACACGTTCAAGCCACCGGACAACCTCCACCTCCTCGCTCCAGCGAATCAGCGGAAGCAACAACTCCTTCCAGACACAAGGCTACCGGTAACATGTATCTCGCTAATCCGAGACCATGGGGGAATA
The DNA here is from genome assembly GCA_916181665.1 of Avena sativa. Taxonomy (NCBI): domain Eukaryota; kingdom Viridiplantae; phylum Streptophyta; class Magnoliopsida; order Poales; family Poaceae; genus Avena; species Avena sativa. The sequence goes on from OV702289.1 coordinate 697,328,687, forward strand.
TCTAGAGGGGGAGAGAGATCCTTCACGAGGAGGTGTGGTTTGCGAGAGGGGAGATGGGGGCTTTATATAGGAGGGAGGGTGACCCCTCCCCTCCCATAGCCGACGCATGAGGGGGGGGGGGACTCCTCCCCTCCTTCATTCATGTGGTGAACCTCCACTCACATAAACATGGCCTCCACCCAAAATCCCACTCACATGTATTTAATTTCCACCAAATTAAATGCAACTCTCAATTAATAAAACTCTTTTATTTATTTTATTCAGAATTTTGTTAATTACTTTAATTAACAAACATTCACATAAAACCCCTTGCAACATTTCAATATCACATGCAGAACCACTTTCTGCAATTTCACCCGAAACAATTCCGGTTTCTATTGAAACAATTCCTGTTTCTATCGAAACATTTCCTGCGCTTTGCAAACCTTTTGTCTGGAACATATGTGCTCCTAAATGGTGTCCCGTAACCCTTAAGTGTGTCACCCTATGGTTCGCGAATAATGCAGACATGATTGAGACTCCTCTCAGATCAATAATCAGAAGCGGGACCTGGAGATCCATACTGACTCCTGCATATTCAACGATGACTTCTGTGATCGTGAGAACCTTTAACGTCAGCAATTTAATCCCTTTGTCTCATGATATAATACATGTCCGAGATTCGATCATCGGTATCCAAATACCTAGTTTGATCTCGTTACCGACATGCACTCTTTTCTCGTTCTCATGATATAACATTCTAGTGATCACATCACTTGCTTGCAAGCTATCTTAATGTGATATCACCGAGAGCGCTCAGAGTATATCTATCCGTAATCGGGATTGACAAATTCCACTCTTGATCCATGAGCCTCAACATAACACCTTCATAGCACTGAACCCACCTTTATGGTCACCCTGTTACGGTGTGACGTTTGATGTTATCAAGATACTCTTTCGGTGTTAGCAATTAACATGATCTCATGGTCTAAGGACTAAGACTACTTTGTATGATGTTATAGCAATATAAACATAATGACTTGATCGTAATGCTATACTTCGGATGAATGTTCATCACATCATTTCACAAATGCCGTGACCTTGTTATTGACAACATCCAATGTCCATGATCAGGAAACCTTGATCATCTTGTTAATCAACAAGCTAGTCTATAAGAGAGACATAACTAGGAACCCTTTTTGTTTATTAAACACACATGTATTGATGTTTCCTATTAATACAATTATAGCATGCAAAATAAACATCTATCATATTCTACAAGGAATACATAATAACAACTTTATTATTGCCTCTCAGGGCATATTTCCTTCATCCCGAACCTAGATAAAACAACATGTGTCCTCTCTCTATCGTGTGCGAGCTTTGTCGCCTCCATCATCGTGTTGAAGATCTAAGCGTGTGTTTAGTCCCATCACGAATCTAGGGCTCGTCGATTCCCATGTTCTTTCACGGGACATCCATTCTCCGACACTATAAAGCCAAAGTTGTGATAGTTTTAAAATTGCCTATTCACCCCCCCTAGGAGAAATATCTATCCTTTCAGTGGGTTTGCCCGAAGGCACAGTAAGAACCAGTGTCCTCTTCAAGTGTCTCGCCATTTTGGCTGGCTTTCTTAACAACTAGCCTAGATTTCCACATTGCGTAATCTTTGAGAAAATGCATGGATTTTTTAATCGGCATGTTGTGAAGTTTGCACGGCTGATTCTCCGTGATCTCTTCAAGTGTCTCATCGTTTTGGGGATCCTTGTCCCTACCAGACTTTCCCTTGTTGCTAGATTCCTCTTTTGTTTTGTCCGAAGCAGCGTACTTGGTGACTATGTCAACCAAATCGCCGACTCTCTTCGGTTTGCATCTAGAGAGTTTGTCAATGAGGGGCTGGAATCGACATGTTCTTCCAAATGCACACCATGCAGCCTCCTCGCTGTCGCTAGTCACGCTTTTGTATAACTTGGTCCACCTTGTTAGGTAGTTGGTAGTTGGCTCTGATGGGTTCGTAGCATGGAAAACAAAAAATTTCTACCGCAAGAACGAACAAAACCCAGATCTAATCTAGATAAAAGCCAAGATCTAATCTATTAGACATGAGCAACAAGATAGATCTGTACTAACCCTCGTAGAACCGAAAGCGTTACGAGATTAGATCTCGGGGTTGATGTAGTCGATCACTTGCCGATCTCAAGATCGTGTGGACGATCCTTCCGGCGCCGCGTTCCGGCAGCGCTTCCGTAGTCGGTCACACGTGCGGAGTCGCAGCAGACCTTCCTCTCCCCGTTCCAGCGAGCAGCGGAGGTAGTAGATCTTCTCCACAGAATCCCAGCAGCACGACGGTGTGGTGGTGGTGGTGGAGGAGAGAATTCTGCAGGGCTTCGCCTAAGCCGGAGCAGAGCGAAGGAAGACGAGAGAGGCGGCGGCTAGGGTTTGTTATGGGAGAGTGCAAGGGGTGGTGCCCCTCCCCTCTATTTAAAGGAGGGAGGCGCGCCATGGGAGGGGGAGTCCTAGTAGGACTCCCCTCCTTGGCCGGCGGGTTGGGAAGGGGGGAGGAGTCCCCCACGAATCCGTGTCTAGCCCCACAAGGTTTCCTTGACCCTTTCTTGGTTTTCAAGAAAACTCCAAGAAATCTTTCTAGAACCTTCCAGAACATTCCGAAACCTTCTAGAATCTCCATACAAACACTCTGGAATATTTCCTAACTTAGAAAATGATCCCCAATATATGAATCTTATTCTCCGGACAATTCCGGATCTCCTCGTGATGTCCCGGATCCAATCCGAGACTCCGAACAACATTCGGTCTCCAACACATATTCCATATCTACTTAAAACAACTTCGAACCTTAAGTGTGTCACCCTACGGTTCGTGCATATGCAGACATGATGAAGACACCTCTCCTATCAATAACCATCAGCGGGATATGGAGACCCATAACGGCTCCCACATACTCAAAGATGACTTCGTGATCGCTAGAACCATTAACATACGAAACCAATTCCCTTTGTCACGCGATATTCTACTTATCCGAGGTTTGATCGTCGGTATCTCCATACCTAGTTCTACCTCGTTACTGATAAGTACTCTTTACTCGTTCCATGTTATGTCATCCCTTGTGACCTAGTCACATGTTTGCAAGCTAACTAGATGACATTCCACCAAGAGGGCCCAGAGCATATCTATCCGTTATATGGATGGACAAATCCCAATATTGGTCCATGCGCTTCAACACATACTTTCAGAATACCCAATGACACCTTTATAACCACCCAGTTACGAAGTGGTGTTTGATGTCATCAAAGTACCCATCCGGTGATGGTGATTAACATAACCTCATGGTCGAAGGATTAGGTTACTATGCATTTGAAAGCTTACATCAATACGAACTTAATGACTTGATCTTATGCTACGCTTACTATGGGTGTGTGTCCATCACATCATTCTCCTAATGATATAACCTTGTTATTAATGACATCCAATGTCCATGATCAGGAAACTATGATCGTCATTCAATCAACAAGCTAGTTCCACAAGAGGCTTACTAGGGACCCTTTTATGTTTACAAAACACACATGTATCAGTGTTTCCTAATAATACAATTATAGCATGGGATGTAAACATTCATCATAAACACAAAGATATAATAATAACCACTTTTATTATTGCCTCTTGGGCATATCTCCAATAGGCTCACCCTTGTTTTAGTGGCAAGCCTCGATGTCTTCGATCGAGGCTAGGAGTTTGTACGTCCCCTCGAATTTCTTGCTGAAGACCGGCTTCATTTCCTTCTAAGAGTGGATGCTAGCTCGTGGCAGGCCCTAGATCCACATGGGCGCTCCATCCTTCATCATTAGCAGAAGGTATCGGCACAAGATTATCTCGTTGTTGCTCTGGATGGACATGGCGGTAGTATAGTCTTCTAGCCAGTTGGGCAGGTTGGATTTGCCGTCGTATTTCAGCATGTCCCGTGGATTCTTTAATTTTTCTAGGAACCATTCACACATCACTTCATCGGCAAAGCACTTTGGGCCGGCCATGGAGCCGCGGCGATCGTTGAGGACTTCCCTTAGATAACGGCTTTGTGAGCCCGTGTTGCGTGCCTCGCGAGTGGAAGCGAGTGTGTTTCATAGATCAGAAACCACCCTCGACCGTGTCGTGGGTTCCTTTTCTCTTTCCTGATTGCGCCGAGTGTTGCTCGATGCCGCTTGGTCAGCGTCTAGGTTAGCCATAGGACTGAGGGTGGTCGTAGTTGGCTTTTTGATGCTTGCCCAGTATGGCTACCCGTTCCCTGGTCAATAGAGATTGTTCCTCTTGCTATACAGCAGATGTACCGAGCAACTCCAAGGCCCAACAGATGTTGGCTGATTCGACATCTTCGCCTATTATCTGCACTCCCTGGATCGCAACTTTAGCGACCATCATGTTTTGTGCAGGTGTCGAGTAATGATCGTCCGACAGAACGAGCCGATGGTGGCGATGGCGGGACATTCGTTTCGGCGCTAGTTGTCGAGGTGTTGGCTACCCTGGTCACCGGTTCCCCTTGTCTCGCCGACCCGTTGGCCCTTGTAGCAGCTGGAGCATCCACACCGGGTGTATTAAATAGGCAGTTGCCTACAGTGTTGGTGTCCTGGCCCATCGAGTCTTCTGGGTATATCCGAAGACCATCTGAATTTCCGCCAGTCTGCTTTTTAGCAGCTCTTGCTCGAGGGCGAGGCAGCGCCAGTCAGCTTCAAGGATTTCTCTCTACTAGACGAGCATGGACCGGTATGAGTCGATCTCTTCCATCCTAATAGTTGTGAGTGGGTTGTTAGGTGGTACAAGTCCTGCCATGAAAACTTCAACCTCGTTGGTCTCACCGCTAGAGATGGGACCGTAGTCTTCTTCTGATCCATCGCCGAGCGTGTCGTCGAGCAATGAATAAATCGAGTCATCATAGTCGGCACTTGTTCCACTAAGGCCACCAGACTCGTCGACGAGGTCCTTGGTGTCCGCGTTTGAGCTGGTATTTCCCTCCGGATCTGTGCAGACGTAACTGATGAAGATGTCGATGGAGCCAACTGGGAGAATAGCACCGCCATTAACCTATCGGGTCGCCGGTGTCCATGTTGCCTCATCTACGAAGTTGAGGCCTCTGAACTGGATGAATCCTCCGATAGCGATATTTGAGCCGATCTGCAAAACCCTGCGCCACATGCCCCATGGTGGGTGCCAAATGTCGTGAGAATACCACGACAGGTACCATTGCGAGAGTGACCGGTGATGTGGAGCATAAAGACATCGGGTGAATCGAGGACGAGATTGGTACACGCGAGTTACCCATGTTTGGACACTAACTCTTGGAGGTAAAGACCTACTTCCTGCTGGGTTATATTGCTTGGTATATTGGGTTATAATGGTCTGTTGTCGGCTAAGCTATGTGATGTTGCCGGTGAGATCTATACTTGGTGATCTACGCTCAAGCCTATGGGTATCTCTCTCTCGAGGAGATCTTGAACTATCTTCTACCTAATGGTTCTAACCCTAAGCCGACCTTATATGTCGGTCGACTTAGGGTTTACAATAGAATGGGCCCACGTAGGGGCTAGAGTCCTATCAGATGTCGACTACAACCTTCGTGCCTTGCACTCTAATATGGTAGTCTTTTTTTGTTTACGACTCTCGCAAACTGTTTAAGGATTGGGCCTTAATCGACTTGTGTCTTGTTTGTCCGTGCAAGACCATTAGGAGCGGCCGTGGACCTGCTACAGTTTCTGTTAACCGTCCTGGTGAGGATACTCGGCATGTCATATCCATGAGAAGAGGGGATCAACATGGCAACAAAGGAGCACCGAAGGTGGAGTAGGGAAGACGAAAATTGTGATTCGGGCCAAGGGAGGTTGATTCCTTCCGCCAGAAGGACCATAACAGCGAGGAGAATCCAAAGCGGTGGTCACTTGGCTGCCGAGAGGTATTAGTGTTTTCTTATAATACAATTATAGCATGGGATGTAAACATTCATCATAAACACAAAGATATAATAATAACCACTTTTATTATTGCCTCTTGGGCATATCTCCAACAGTCTCCCACTTGCACTAGAGTCAATAATCTAGATTACATGGTAATATACCTAACACCCATGGCGTTCTGGTGTTGGTCATGCTTTGCTCTAGGGAGAGGTTTAGTCAACAGATCTGCTACATTCAGATCAGTGTGTACTTTGCAAATCTTTATGTCACCATCTCGTATATACTCGCGAATAGCATGGAAATGTAGCTTGATGTGCTTCAGCTTGCTATGTGACCTTGGCTCCTGTGCATTAGCTATGGCACCTGTGTTGTCACAGTAGATGGCCATAGGGTCCAATGCACTGGGAACCACGCCAAGTTCAGTAATGAACTCCTTCATCCATATGGCTTCTTGTGCAGCCTCCGAAGCAGCTATGTATTCCGATTCAGTTGAAGATTTCGCCACAATGCTTTGCTTGGCACTCCTCCAGCTCACTGCAGCACCATTCAAAATAAATACGTATCCAGACTGTGACTTCGAGTCATCTGGATCGGTGTTCCAACTAGCATCAGTGTAACCGTTTATAACAAGTTGTTCATCACCTCCATAAGAAAGAACCATATCCTTAGTCCTATTCAGGTACATTAGGATATTCTTGACCGCTGTCCAGTGCTCCATTCCAGGATCACTTTGATATCTGCTAGTCAAACTAACAGCATGTGCTATATCCGGTCTTGTACACAGCATGGCATACATGATAGAACCTATGGCCGAGGCATAGGGAATATTATTCATCTTTTCTCTATCTTCTGCCGTAGCCGGACTTTGAGTCTTACTCAAGGTCTTACCTGACAACATGGGCACGAACCCCTTCTTGCTCTCTTCCATTCTAAACTTCTTTAGAACTTTGTCTAAGTATGTACTTTGTGAAAGCGCTATTAGGCGTCTTGATCTATCTCTATAAATCTTGATGCCTAGAATATATGCCGCTTCGCCAAGATCCTTCATTGAAAAACTATTATTCAAATAGGTTTTGACGCTATTAAGAAGTTCTATATCATTCCCAATCAACAATATGTCATCTACATATAGTACTAGGAATGCTACAGAGCTTCCACTCACTTTCTTGTAAATACAAGCTTCTCCATAAGTTTGTATAAATCCAAAGTTTTTGATTACTTTATCAAAACGTTGATTCCAACTCCGGGATGCTTGCTTCAGTCCATAAATGGAGCGCTGAAGTTTGCATACCTTGTCAGCATCACTAGGATCGACAAAACCCTTGGGTTGTACCATATACAACTCTTCCTCAATGTCTCCATTAAGGAACGCCATTTTGACATCCATCTGCCAAATCTCATAATCGAAATATGCAGCGATTGCTAACAAAATCCTCACAGACTTTAGCTTCGCTACTGGTGAGAAAGTCTCATCGTAGTCAACTCCTTGAATTTGTTGGAACCCTTTCGCGACAAGTCGAGCTTTATAGACAGTAACATTACCATCAGCATCTGTTTTTCTTTTGAAAATCCATTTGTTCTCGACAGCCTTACGGTCATCCGGTAAGTCCACCAAAGTCCATACTTGGTTTTCATACATGGATCCTATTTCGGATTTCATGGCTTCTAGCCATTTGTCGGAATCTGGGCTCACCATAGCTTCTTCATACGTCGCAGGGTCATCAGTGTTGTCCATCAACATGACATTCAAGGCAGAGTCATATCACTCAGGAGTGGGACGAACCCTCGTTGACCTGCGAGGCTCAGCAGTAACTTCGTTCGAAGTTTCATGATCACCATCATTAGCTTCCTCTCCAGTTGGTGTAGGCGGCACAAAAACATCTTCCAGTGCTGCGCTACTCTCAACTCCGAGAGAAGGTTCAATAACCTCGTTGAGCTCTACTTTCCTTCCAGTCACTTCTTTCGAGAGAAACTCCTTCTCAAGAAAGGATCCATTCTTAGCAACGAAAACTTTGCCTTTGGATCTATGATAGAAGGTCCCAATTGTTTCTTTAGGGTATCCTATGAAGACGCATTTCTCCGCTTTGGGTTCAAGCTTATTAGGTTGTAACTTCTTTACATACGCTTCGCAACCCCAAACTTTAAGGAACGACAACTTAGGTTTCTTACCAAACCACAATTCGTACGGTGTCGTTTCAACAGATTTAGATGGTGCCCTATTTAAAGTGAATGCGACTGTCTCTAATGCATAGCCCCAAAACGATAGTGGTAAATCTGTAAGAGACATCATAGACCGAACCATATCTAAGAGAGTTCAATTACGACGTTCGGACACACCATTACGCTGTGGTGTTCCCGGCGGTGTCAACTGCGAAAGTATTCCACATTTCTTTAAATGCATGCCAAACTCATAACTCAGATATTCACCTCCGCGGTCAGAACGCAGAAACTTAATCTTCTTGTTACCATGATTTTCCACTTCACTTTGAAATTCCTTAAACTTCTCGAAAGTTTCGGACTTATGTTTCATAAAGTAGACATACCCATATCTACTTAAGTCATCCGTGAAAGTGAGAACATAACGATATCCACCACGCGATGCCACACTCATTGGTCTGCACACATCGGTATGTATTATTTCCAATAAGTCTGTAGCTCGCTCCATTATTCCAGAGAATGGAGTCTTAGTCATTTTTCCCATCAGACATGCTTCGCATCTTTCAAGTGATTCAAAATCAAGTGATTCAAGAAGTCCATCAGAATGGAGTTTCTTCATACGCTTCACTCCAATGTGACCAAGACGACAGTGCCACATGTATGTAGAATTATCATTCAATTTTATTCGTTTAGCATTTATGTTGTGAACATGTGTATCACTACTATCGAGATTCAATAAGAATAAACCATTTATCTCAGGTGCATTACCATAAAAGATATTACTCATATAAATCGAACAACCTTTATTCTCAGACTTAAAAGAGTAACCGTCTCGCAATAAACAAGATCCAGATATAATGTTCATACTTAACGCAGGCACCAAATAACAATTGTTTAAATTTAAAACTAATCCTGAAGGTAGATGTAGAGGGAGCATGCCAACGGCGATCACATCAACCTTGGAGCCATTTCCAACGCGCATCGTCACCTCGTCTCTTGCCAGTCTTCGTTTATTCCGCAGCTCCTGTTTCGAGTTACAAATATGAGCAACCGAACCAGTATCAAATACCCAGGCACTACTACGACTACTAGTAAGATACACATCAATAACATGTATATCGAATATACCTTTCTTCTTGATGTTGCCGTTCTTCAGATCTGCCAGGTACTTGGGGCAGTTACACTTCCAGTGACCAGCACTCTTGCAGTAGAAGCATTCAGTTTCAGGTTTAGGACCAGCCTTGGGCTTCTTAGCAGGTGCGACAGCTTTCTTGCCGTCCTTCTTGAAGTTGCCCTTTTTCTTAGGCTTGCCCTGTTTCTTGAAATTGGTGGTCTTATTGACCATCAACACTTGGTGCTCCTTCTTGATCTCCACTTCAGCAGTTTTCAGCATGGACGATAGTTCAGGCAACGTCTTGTTCATGCAGTGCATATTGTAGTTCATCACAAAGTTCTTATAACTCGGTGGCAGTGATTGGAGGACACGGTGAATCCCTAACCCATTAGGAATCGTTATCCCTAACTCTTGGAGCTTGTTTGCGTGCCCAGACATGGTGAGCACGTGCTCGCTAACGGAGCTTCCCTCTTCCATCTTGCAGGTAAAGAACTTCTCGGAGGCCTCATAGCTCTCCACGGTCGTGTGAGTCTCAAAAATGAGCTTGAGCTCCTTAATGATCTCGAACGAGTCGTGGTGCTCAAAACGCTTCTGGAGCTCCGTTTCTAAACAGTACAGGATGGCACATTGAACTATGGAGTAATGATTTTTCCGAGTGGTGTAAACATTCTTTACGTCATCGGTGGCATCATCTGCAGGTGGGTCACCTAGCGGTGCTTCGAGCACATAGGTCATCTGACCAGCCCTGAGGACAATCTTCAGACCACGGAGCTAGTCTGTGAAGTTGCTTCCATTGTTCTTAAGCTTTTCTTTCTCTAGGAACGCATTGAAATTGATGGAGAGGTTCGCCATAATCTACAACAAATTTGCAAGTAGTTTAGACTAAGTTTATGATAAATTGAGTTCTACTTTAATTCTTAAATTAAATAGGTGAACTCCCACTCAAAACAACATCCCTCACATTGTCTTAGTGATTACACGAACCAAGTCCACTACACCAAGTCCGATCTTCACGAGAGAAGATGTAGTTTCATCAGGGAACAATCTTCATGTTCATCATATCATTTATATGATTCATGCTCTACCTTTCGGTATTCCGTGTTCTGAGACCATGTCTGTACATGCTAGGCTCGTCAATATTAACCTTAGTTTCCGCATGTGCAAATCTGGCATGCACCCGTTGTATGCACACGTAGAATCTATCACACCCGATCATCACGAGATGCTTCGAGACGACGAGTCTTAGCAACGGTGCCAACTAAGGACGAACACTTTTATTACTTGATATTTAGTGAGAGGGATCATCTTATAATGCTATCGTCGCAATCTAAGCAATACAAGATGCATAAAGGATTAACATCACAGGCAATTCATAATTAGTGTGATGATATGGCCCTTTCTTCTTATGCCTTTGATCTCCATCTCCAAAGCATGGACATGATCTCCATCATCACCAGCATTGCGTCAAGGTCAGTGGCACCGCTTCATGGTTGTCCATCATCACTAGCAACTATTACAACTACTTGGAATAAAGCTATTACAAGATGAATAGACACGCATGTCTTAACAGAATTAAAGACAACCATTAGGCTCCTGCCGGTTGCCATATTACAACAAGGATCATTGCATACATCAAATATAATCACAATCACATGATGGCCATATCACATCACAAAACCCCTGCAAAAACAAGTTAGACGCCTCTAATTTTCTTTGCAAGTTTTACGTGGTTTGGGGCTTTCGAATAAGAACGGATCTTACCTACGAAACTGAACCACAACGTTGATACAAGTGCTATCAAGTGCAAAGTGTAGATTGGATCTATACTATGATGGGAGAGACAGACACCCACAAAGCCACTTGTGCAAAGCAAGTTACACGTCAAGCGTGGAGCAAGTCTCATGTGCGATGACATGTAAGGTTAGCCCGAGCCGCTTCATCCCACCATACCGCAAGATGCAAAGTACACAAAGCAAAATACGGCACGAGCACCAACGCCCACAACATCATTGTGTTCTACTCGTGCAACAGATCTACGCATAGACAAGGCTCTGATACCACTGATGGGTTCGTAGCATGGAAAACAAAAAAATTCTACCGCAAGAACGAACAAAACCCAGATCTAATCTAGATAAAAGCCAAGATCTAATCTATTAGACATGAGCAACGAGATAGATCTGTATTAACCCTCGTAGAACCGAAAGCGTTACGAGATTAGATCTCGGGGTTGATGTAGTCGATCACTTGCCGATCTCAAGATCGTGTGGACGATCCTTCCGGCGCCGCGTTCCGGCAGCGCTTCCGCAGTCGGTCACATGCGGAGTCGAAGCAGACCTTCCTCTCCCCGTTCCAGCGAGCAGCGGAGGTAGTAGATCTTCTCCACGGAATCCCAGCAGCACGACGGTGTGGTGGTGGTGGTGGAGGAGAGAATTCTGCAGGGCTTCGCCTAAGCCGGAGCAGAGCGAAGGAAGAGGAGAGAGGCGGCGGCTAGGGTTTGTTATGGGAGAGTGCAAGGGGTGGCGCCCCCTCCCCTCTATTTAAAGGAGGGAGGCGCGCCATGGGAGGGGGAGTCCTAGTAGGACTCCCCTCCTTGGCCGGCGGGTTGGGAAGGGGGGGGAGGAGTCCCCCACGAATCCGTGTCTAGCCCCACAAGGTTTCCTTGACCCTTTCTTGGTTTTCAAGCAAACTCCAAGAAATCTTTCTAGAACCTTCCAGAACATTCTGAAACCTTCTAGAATCTCCATACAAACACTCCGGAACATTTCCTAACTTAGAAAATGATCCCCAATATATGAATCTTATTCTCCGGACAATTCCGGATCTCCTCGTGATGTCCCGGATCCAATCCGAGACTCCGAAAAACATTCGGTCTCCAACGCATATTCCATATCTACTTAAAACAACTTCGAACCTTAAGTGTGTCACCCTATGGTTCGTGCATATGCAGACATGATGAAGACACCTCTCCTATCAATAACCATCAGCGGGATATGGAGATCCATAACGGCTCCCACATACTCAAAGATGACTTCGTGATCGATAGAACCATTAACATACGAAACCAATTCCCTTTGTCACGCGATATTCTACTTATCCGAGGTTTGATCGTCGGTATCTCCATACCTAGTTCTACCTCGTTACTGATAAGTACTCTTTACTCGTTCCATGTTATGTCATCCCTTGTGACCTAGTCACATGCTTGCAAGCTAACTAGACGACATTCCACCGAGAGGGCCCAGAGCATATCTATTCGTCATATGGATGGACAAATCCCAATCTTGGTCCATGCGCTTCAACACATACTTTCAGAATACCCAATGACACCTTTATAACCACCCAGTTACGAAGTGGTGTTTGATGTCATCAAAGTACCCATCCGGTGATGGTGATTAACATAACCTCATGGTTGAAGGATTAGGTTACTATGCATTTGAAAGCTTACATCAATACGAACTTAATGACTTGATCTTATGCTACGCTTACTATGGGTGTGTGTCCATCACATCATTCTCCTAATGATATAACCTTGTTATTAATGACATCCAATGTCCATGATCAGGAAACCATGATCATCATTCAATCAACAAGCTAGTTCCACAAGAGGCTTACTAGGGACCCTTTTATGTTTACAAAACACACATGTATCAGTGTTTCCTAATAATACAATTATAGCATGGGATGTAAACATTCATCATAAACACAAAGATATAATAATAACCACTTTTATTATTGCCTCTTGGGCATATCTCCAATAGGCTCACCCTTGTTTTAGTGGCAAGCCTTGATGTCTTCGATCGAGGCTAGGAGTTTGTACGTCCCCTCGAATTTCTTGCTGAAGACCGGCTTCATTTCCTTCTAAGAGTGGATGCTAGCTCGTGGCAGGCCCTAGATCCACATGGGCGCTCCATCCTTCATCATTAGCAGAAGGTATCGGCACAAGATTATCTCGTTGTTGCTCTAGATGGACATGGCGGTAGTATAGTCTTCTAGCCAGTTGGGCAGGTTGGATTTGCCGTCGTATTTCAGCATGTCCCGTGGATTCTTTAATTTTTCTAGGAACCATTCACACATCACTTCATCGGCAAAGCACTTTGGGCCGGCCATGGAGCCGCGGCGATCGTTGAGGACTTCCCTTAGATAACGGCTTTGTGAGCCCGTGTTGCGTGCCTCGCGAGTGGAAGCGAGTGTGTTTCATAGATCAGAAACCACCCTCGACCGTGTCGTGGGTTCCTTTTATCTTTCCTGATTGCGCCGAGTGCTGCTCGATGCCGCTTGGTCAGCGTTTAGGTTAGCCATAGGACCGAGGGTGGTCGTAGTTGGCATTTTGATGCTTGCCCAGTATGGCTACCCGTTCCCTGGTCAATAGAGATTGTTCCTCTTGCTATACAGCAGATGTACCGAGCAACTCCAAGGCCCAACAGATGTTGGCTGATTCGACGTCTTCGCCTATTATCTGCACTCCCTGGATCGCAACTTTAGCGACCATCATGTTTTGTGCAGGTGTCGAGTAATGATCGTCCGACAGAACGAGCCGGTGGTGGCGATGGCGGGACATTCGTTTCGGCGCTAGTTGTCGAGGTGTTGGCTACCCTGGTCACCGGTTCCCCTTGTCTCGCCGACCCGTTGGCCCTTGTAGCAGCTGGAGCATCCACACCGGGTGTATTAAATAGGCAGTTGCCTACAGTGTTGGTGTCCTGGCCCATCGAGTCTTCTGGGTATATCCGAAGACCATCTGAATTTCCGCCAGTCTGCTTTTTAGCAGCTCTTGCTCGAGGGCGAGGCAGCGCCAGTCAGCTTCAAGGATTTCTCTCTACTAGACGAGCATGGACCGGTATGAGTCGATCTCTTCCATCCTAATAGTTGTGAGTGGGTTGTTAGGTGGTACAAGTCCTGCCATGAAAACTTCAACCTCGTTGGTCTCACCGCTAGAGATGGGACCGTAGTCTTCTTCTGATCCATCGCCGAGCGTGTCGTCGAGCAATGAATAAATCGAGTCATCATAGTCGGCACTTGTTCCACTAAGGCCACCAGACTCGTCGACGAGGTCCTTGGTGTCCGCGTTTGAGCTGGTATTTCCCTCCGGATCTGTGCAGACGTAACTGATGAAGATGTCGATGGAGCCAACTGGGAGAATAGCACCACCATTCACCTATAGGGCCGCCGGTGTCCATGTTGCCTCATCTACGAAGTTGAGGCCTCTGAACTGGATGAATCCCCCGATAGCGATATTTGAGCCGATCTGCAAAACCCTGCGCCACATGCCCCATGGTGGGTGCCAAATGTCGTGAGAATACCACAACAGGTACCATTGCGAGAGTGACCGGTGATGTGGAGCATAGAGACATCGGGTGAATCAAGGACGAGATTGGTACACGCGAGTTACCCATGTTTGGACCCTAACTCTTGGAGGTAAAGACCTACTTCCTGCTGGGTTATATTGCTTGGTATATTGGGTTATAATGGTCTGTTGTCGGCTAAGCTATGTGATGTTGCCGGTGAGATCTATACTTGGCGATCTACGCTCAAGCCTATGGGTATCTCTCTCTCGGGGAGATCTTGAACTATCTTCTACCTAATGGTTCTAACCCTAAGCCGACCTTATATGTCGGTCGACTTAGGTTTTACAATAGAATGGGCCCACGTAGGGGCTAGAGTCCTATCAGATGTCGACTACAACCTTCGTGCCTTGCACTCTAATATGGTAGTCTTTTTTTGTTTACGACTCTCGCAAACTGTTTAAGGATTGGGCCTTAACCGACTCGTGTCTTGTTTGTCCGTGCAAGACCACTAGGAGCGGCCGTGGACCTGCTACCGTTTCTGTTAACCGTCCTGGTGAGGATACTCGGCATGTCATATCCATGACAAGAGGGGATCAACATGGCAACAAAGGAGCACCGAAGGTGGAGTAGGGAAGACGAAAATTGTGATTCGGGCCAAGGGAGGTTGATTCCTTCTGCCAGAAGGACCATAACAGCGAGGAGAATCCAGAGCGGTGGTCACCTGGCTGCCGAGAGGTATGCAGCGGCTCGGGGCATTGGGTTAACGCCAATGAGATAGAGACGAGAGAGAAGCGAGATTCGGGGCCCATTAGTAAGAAATGTTGGGAGCAAGGTTTAGGGATATGCTAGAGAAGAGGCGAGCTTATTTCTTAAAACCTCCTCTCTCTCTCCTCTCCTTAAACTAGGTTCAGGAGTCAAATTTCTTGGAGACTGCTGGATATGCTGTTATAATGTTTTTTAGGGCACTGGATTGTTGTTTATCTAGGCACAAAATTTTCGTTTGCTTCATAACAATTTACTCGTGCCCAAAAAAGATACATTATATGCATAAAAATGCACCTGCAAGAATTTTCACAAATTATCTTCTCGGCAAGGAACGAAGACTCCCAAAAGCAAGAAGTGACTACAACACTGTCGCATCTTCTTAGGCTGGCTCCCTCGATGATGTTTCAGACGGGATGCCTAATATTTTGTTTTTTCACCATATATCCGCCGGTGCAATGCCTATGATCAACACATTGTCATATTTTCTTCTTAGGTTGGCTCCCTCGAAGATGTTTCAGATGGGATGCCTAATGTTTTCTTTTTCACCATATACCCACCGGTACCATGCCTATGATCAACATAATCGAGATCAAAGAGGTGAATCCTAAATCCTTATGGAACACATAAAGGCAGGGAAGGTCCCTTTGATCCTAGTTGAAAAGGAAAGCAACAATTATTTGAGAACCCACTTTGATGTTTACGAGTGAAGTATGATACCTGTTATGTTTGGTGGCATAATAACATATCACCAATAGTTCTAAAACATTTTCTCATAACTATACTTTTTTTACACTTCCTTTGGATCTCTTGTGACCAAACACGGAAGTTTACAATAGACTTTGTTTTTTTTCAATCTCTACTATTGTACATTTATTTGAAAATCTTAGAAATCAAATTGGCCTTAGGCTTCTGTTTGTTCTTGCCATGCCCGGGCAGCTTCTCAATTCATGAATAAAAGGAATCTTCTGCCTTAGTTTCAAATAAAAGTTGACACTGATCAAGTTGTTGTCTTCTCTATATTTGATTGAAATAATTGCATCATCTTCAGGTGTCACAACTTGCGAGGGCGTCAAATGGATACAGCTCGCAACGACTGACCAAAACAGATGGGGAAAACTAACACTAAAAAAAACTCGGAACGACTGACAAAAATAGACGAGGAAAACTAACATAAAAAACTTGGAACGACTGACCGAATGAAAACACACGGGGAAAAGTAACTTTCAAAAAGTGCGCTGACCGAATGAAAGCACAAGAGAGAAACTAACTTTCAAAAAATGCGCATCCAGGGAATCGAACCCTGGTCAGTACCGTGGGAGGGTACTATGATACCACTACACCAGATGCGCTTCGGTGTATAAACTGCTCCTGTCACTCTATTAGTATATTCACAATGCTCTCAAGCTCAGTAACCATAGTTATATAGCAAATACCAATTAGCAGACATGGAGGAATGGATCTCGTATCCTGTCCACATGCAAAATTTGGTCTATCTTCAGTTGGATCGGCGTATAATCTAGCACGGACTGAATCCTTCTACACTTCTAGGGGCACAACAGGAAGTGGAAGTAGTTCAGATTGATCAGACACATGAATGGAAAATCACTATGGACGATTCGAGCTGCTGGCAAGATGAAGATCATCTTCTGGAGGATTGCCCATGACTGTTTACCTATTGGATTCAACTGAGAAGGCACATTCCGGCGAAAGATGAGTGCATCTTCTGCTGCAGATCTGAAACCGTGGATCATTATATTTCTCATGTGTCCTTTTGCTAGGGCAGTGTGGATTCAGTCAAGGTAAACTATCTTCTGCACCCTGACCGTGTTGCTGGGAAGGTGAAGGCATATGTCGACAATATATTCTTATACTGCTTCAAAACGAAATCAACTAACAGGAGTGATTCCTCTTCGCTGTCTCTCGCTGCCTCGCTGGATTCTACTGCCGGTTTTGCGAATGTGGATGCTGCCTTGCTCCCTAGAAGCAATCGGATGGGCTGAGGTGCCGTGGTACGGGATCACAATGGTAAGATCAAGCTGTCTTGTTCTGAGGGTATCCATGGCATCACTTCTCCTCAGCTGGCTGTAACAATGGCCATCCAGAGAGCGCTGCATATTACTGCTGACAATGGATGGCTCTGATTGTCTATCATTTTGGCTTCCGATTGTCTATCGGTACTTCAACACATCTGGTCTCCGGTGATGAATCGCTCTGGTGTTGGCGGACATCAAGACTTTAGCGACGGGTTTCCAGACCTGTCTCTTCAAACATTATGGGTGCAAAGATTTATGTTGCTGCTCATATCTTAGCTCACAATGTTAAGGCTTCAGTTTGTAATTTATCTTCGAATGTTGTTCCGGGTTGCACCCAGAATGTCGCATAATCAATAAAAAGCCTAAGTTCTCACAAAAAAGTAGTCCAGTAACAATAGACTCTTACAGCTCCATGCACGGTTTTGACGATAGCTTACCATAAACTATAAGCATATACAAGACGAATGGTCTGCAGAAGGGCTTCACCAAAAATGTACAGAACAGCTTGACGTTCACAAAACAAACAAATCAGTATATACGCGAAGCTTGACAATCAGAATGATTCTGGCAGGTAATTCTATGTAATGACAAGACTCGGGTTGCATACTTGCACAAAGTCCCTATCCTATGCCGGGAGTAATAACAACAAAAGAATCATGTATGGTCAACAAGAGTTAGGTCCTCTGTGTATTGCTAAACTACACTCGGACTCTGAGCACGGCCGCAGTTTTCAGGGTGCAATGGCACCCACCTGGTTTCCCTCGGCATCACCAATGCACCATGGCTCTATGCTTCGATCACCTGGAATCTGAACAATAGGGAACTGAATCAGTATGCAGATGAGTCATCAAATGACTACTTTATCTAAAAAAAGGAGTAGAATAATCATCAAGCTCTACAATCAAATTACTACTACTTTCAACTCATTTTTGTGAAATTAGTCGGCATTGAACAAGGGCCTGCCTCATGCTAAGGCAAAATTACCTTAGCATCAGCTAAGCAGAAAACCGCATAACAAAATGCAGTTGATGCCAGTTTCTCTTCAGGGCCAGTTTGTAGCAAAACAAGATTAAGAATATGTCAAGTTCAACTAGAATAATAAAGGCAGCTAAGTACTGACTCAAAATTCTGAAAGGGCAGCAACCTAATAGTATTATAATGGAATCACGTAAGTACGCATTTGCAGTTAGTTTCGTTTATCAGAGAAACTTCGTACTCCTAGTAACTTTGAGTAAATAAGCAGAACTCTACTCTTTTTGGGGAACCCTGCAAACCTAATGTTGCTGCCCAATGTGCTCCTAGACCACCACTTATGCTTCAATTATGACATCAGCTGAAATAAGAAAGTAAGTCCGATTTGCATCGAACTACTGAAACAGTAGCATCATGATAACATACTAAACAAACAAACAAAATCTATTTCGCTGACATCAAAGGAAATATCATGGCAAAATCTTTGTCAAATCCGAGCTATTCGAACTCGACTTGTGCACATGAAGTGCATAGTGTGGGGCATTGCAGATACAAAGTTGGCAGCTACATAGAATACAATCTGCCTGTTTGCAGAAAAAGAACAACTCAAACATACGGAGTACAACAGCTAGGGAATACCATGTAGAGGATTTCTGTAGTTATGCTGTGCTTCCATCGGACAGTCCTGCTCTGACTGTGACAACTCATAATCTTGAACACTTAAAGCTTGATTGTTGTTCTCATACGGCGGAAGTATAGGTTCTCCGTTTTCGTCAAACAACAGCTCCATGTCCCAGTCTGGTAGATCAGACGTATCTGGAAGAAAGTCCCAAGATGAAACATGTGCGTTGGGGTTGTCTGAGGTTATTCCAGCGTCGACATCCATGGGCATGTCAATTGGAGGACTTGAGGTTGGTTGTGCGGGGCCCGAACAAAATGCTTCATCTGCTATTTCTTGGTTAGAAGTTTCAGGGACAGGAGGCCGATACTGAACAATTTCAGCCCCTCCACCAGAAGTCCCCTGATCAGTTACTGGACCCTGCACTAGAGCAGGGAACCTCCTTTTCTTGCTTCCATCAGCATTCCACCAGTTGTTCCTGCGCTGCTGCTGCTGCTGTTGCTGCTGCTGCACAAGCTGGTTGAGAAAACTAGGGTTCTGCACAACGATTGCTAGAAGTGCCATCATCTGCTGCTGATTCTGTTCCATTACTTGAAGGCGCTGAATCAAATTCTGCACTTCAAGGTTAGAGCCTTGTTGGTAGTGCCTGAGATCTACAAGCTGCTGCATGAGAAGAGCTTTATCCCTTTTAAGGGTTTCAACCTCCTTTACAAGGCCACCGTATTTTCCAATTTCAATATTTTCAGTACCAGGTGGAATTTTGACAGGTGCCTTCTCCAACTCACCACCAGCTTCGGTAGGTCTCTTCTTTCTCTTGATGGTTTTCAGAAGATGCTTTTGGCCCCTAAGAAAGCCTTCACTGGCCCACTCCCATCTATCAGGGTCAACTTTACGAAATCCCTGGTTAACAAAATGAAACATAAATAAGTTCACAAAATAAGAAATCTTAGAATGTTTAAAGTGAACACAGAACAAGCAATAGAGATAAACAATAGCACAGTTTGTGCAGAGGCTTTCTGGATAGTTCATAACAGATCATGTTATGCTTCTATCAGGGTCAACTTTACGAAATCCCTGGTTTAACAATACAAATCATGGACAAGTTCACCAAATAAGAAATCTTAGAATGCTCAAACTGAACACAGCATGAGCAATAGAGTATCCAAAATAAACAACAGCGCAGTTTATGGAGGGGCTTCCGGGATAGTAAATAATAGATCATGTTATGCTTCTACTGATTTCATTACACCCTTAATGAGGAAGTTTTGCCAAAAATATATGGAGCAAGGAGATGCAATCATGTGGTCACCACAAAATCTATTAAGAGCAGGTACACAACCCAGTGAGTAAAAACCAGTTTCATGAGGAAGTTTTACAAAAATTATATGGAGCAAGGAGTTGCAATCATGTGGTCACCAAGGAATCTATTAAGAGCAGGTACACAACCTAGTGAGCAAAAACCAGTTTGTTCTCGTATTCAGAAAATGGTCATTAAAGAAGCAGTATAAACTGGAAGAAATCAGAAAATGCAAGAATCGGGCTCCAGTACTAATAAACATGCATCAAAAGCACATGAACGTTCATCAAGTACCTTGGGGTAGGTACACCATGTTCCAATGCACATAAGATTAAATGCTCATGAGGAGACGACACAGAAGATTAGCTGGGAGTGAGGATATTTCTTTCAATGCAAACTAAACATTCTGTTTGATGCAGGCAACATAACAATGAGGATATTCTTTCGGTTAATCCTGAAGCAAGGAAACTAGGTGAAGCAGGTCCTGTTTCTCTAACTATGAAGTTAAATAGAAACCAAATAATGAGACTCATAAAAATAATGAGGTACAATAACATGCATTTCCCTGCAAATAGAACAACAGATAACTTCAGCAGGACTGTTCCAAGCAATGGTTACCTTATATCCACAAAATTCTATTTGACACACGCACAACTGTATTTATACAAATACATAAAGAAAAAACACATAAAGCACAATTACTACTGTCTACCAAAGTATACAATGATTCGATAAAATGCTTTAATCCGGAATGACATGAGTACTATGCAGTGGCGTCCTTATGGAACAGAAAGTCATCAGATGAACAACTGATATCATGAATGACTTCAAAACTTAATAAAAACGAACACAATTTGGTGAAACCACAGACCTAGCAAGCCCCCATATTATCCCCAATAAAAAATATATACACAAGAAGCACCAGGATTAAAAGAACGCAACAGCCTGCAACAATCTGGAACAAACCAAGCGAAAATGATCTCACAATGATGATTTCAAACAAATGTGTCCAAGTTACAATCGAAATCTACACCAAACAGGCGAGCAGATTCCTAGCTAGCCGCGACAATACATGATGGATTTATAATAGAACATACTCTGCAATAGCAATTAGAACCAAATCCACCCAAAATCACTGGGAAACAAATTGGGAGGTCAAGGGGAATCTTACATAGGTGTTGAGCTGGCGAATGAAGCTGCTGAAGTTGCCGTGCTTGAAGTGGCGACCAAGCAGGTCGCGCTCGAAGGCGTGCGCGTCCCAGACCACGAAGCTGTTACCGGCGTCGGTCCACGAGATCACGTTGTCGGTCGCAGGGTCCGAGACCATCTCGTAGACCTTCCTGAGGAACGGCGCCACATCCGGCGGCTTCGGCACCGACCCCACCGGCTCCGGCGCATTCCCCGCCGAGGTCCCGGCGTCAGACGAGGAGGCGGACGCGGCGGCGGCAGGCGGAGGCGACCCTTTCTTAGACCCCATGGTGAGAGCGGGAAACCCTAGCGTCGTCCGAGGGTTCGAGATTGAGGCGGCGAGACGAGTCGAGAGGAGACGAGAAGGGACCGGGAGGGGAGAAGATGGATGAACGAAACGAACGAGGGGATTTTGGTTTGGGTCCGGACGACTTCGGTTTTGTGCGTGGTTTGCCTTCTGGATTAAGAAAGAAATTTTGTAGAGTCGTCGGATATTTATTTACTATTTATTTTTGGTGAGTCGTATCACGGAAGGCGCGTGGCTGGAAATTCCGTCTCGTTTTACAGCTGCGCTCCCGTGTTTTTATTCGAGGATGACTTGCGGGCCCAAAAGCGTCTGGTCCCACCTGTCGGTGATAAAGCGTTGCCCTTGAAGATTTTCCTCGTGGTGGGGACCGTACCTAAAGCATTTTCCACATTTTTCGCTTTTCTGTGGGGTAGAAGAGCCAGCGTCGTGGGTTCGTCACGTCCCACCGTGCAGTGCCAGTACGTTTGGAGTTCCTGGCTGAACTTTTGTGTCCATGACATGTGGGGCCTTCTTGCAGTACCTGGAAGCCGGTCCCGCTGTCAGTTGAAATATTTTTGAGAAATTCTGTGGGATGAAACTGTTGGCCAGTAGGAGCTAGTAGGATTCATTCAAAGGAAAACAGACAGGATCCACACTGAGATGCTGAATTGTGCCTCCAGAACGTCGGACCAGGTGACAAGTACGAAAGCCCTAGCGATGGCCAAGCCATCAACGTCATCGCTGCCGTTGGACGATTGGGAATAGAATTTACACTTGTCAAAGGCCTTTCCACACGGCGCACGGACGCGCTTTCTCGTCTCTTCTCCGCTAGGTCCCGCTGGTTAGTCGAGAATCTAGTCCAGTTAGTCCAACCTCAGTATGGAAACCGGGACACTAACCTCAACTATAATCATCCCCGTGCAAAAAAATCTCCTCGTCCCCCTCCCTATTAATGACTATCATAGGCCAATTTATACCGTCCCCATCCTGGCCGGATAAGAAAAAAACCAGTGGTTACCCATCCTTGCCTTACAGCATCTCTAATGGAATCTTTAAATCGTCCAGTCTGTAAATCGCGAGTACAGAATCGGTGCCCGTGAAATCAACCGTAAATTCGAATTTTAAAAACTCCGACGAGAAATTTAACGCGCGAATGAACTAGTTCGTCGGCAGATCGAGCAGTTCATACAAAATACATCAAAAGCATAAAAAAACTTAAATAGGGGGAAGAGCTCGTCAGGGACGCCGACGCGTCCACCTGTGGCCAAAATCGAGCTCTCCGCGTCGCCATCTAGTCGTCGAGGACGGCGACCTCCACCTCCATCTCGTCGTCCATGACGCCGGCATCCATCTCCTCGTCGGCGTCGCCTCCAGATCCGCCCGTGACCGCTACGGCCTCCTCCCTGCCTGCATCCGCCGAGCAACATTGACATGGCGAAGGCGCCGTCGTCGATCCGTAACTGTCGTGGCCTGATTCACTCGTCAGAGGAGGTTGGTCTGCGCGGTGGCAGCGAGGGGATAGGATTTGTTGTGCGGCGGCTGCGTGTGGGTTGGAACCCGTATCCGCCCGCACGCACACTACTTGTAGGGGCTGCGGAGGGTGGTTCAAAGGGGGCCGTGAAAAAAGAATACGGGTCGGGGTCTTTACGGGTTCAGTTAGCTCGGCCTCTCAACCCACAGCCCGTATTCTCGCTGGAATTTCGTGGGTTTGGTCCTTTTAAGGGCCCCATTAGAGATGCTCTTAGCTAGCAAGTATGAGCAAAAAAACAACACTTTTGTGACACCCCATACCACGACTAGACAATCTCAGACCTTTATCTGAAATAAGCCTAATCTTGACCTCGAGAGATTACATTGAAAGAATAGCAAACTTACTAAATTTCTAATAGGCCTGAAGCATAACGATGACGTACCAATCCATACATCCCACACCGTCTCCTGGGAACCCCAAGCTACTTGTCGATATCAATGTCGCAACGCACTCGTCTTGTATGATAAAACTTACTCTGCAACAAAAGTGAAAGGAATATGTGAGGCAATAATAAAATTGTTATTATGTATATTCCAAATATATGATAGATGTTTATTTTGCATGCTATAATTGTATTAATACTGAAACGTTAATACATGTGTGTTTAATAAACAAATGGAAAGTTCCTAGTTATGCCTCTCTTTAAACTAGCTCGTTGATTAACAAGATGATCAAAGTTTCCTGATCATGGGCATTGGATATCATTAATAACGAGGTCACAACATTTTGTGAAATGATGTGATAAACATTCATTCGAAGTATATCATTACGATCAAAGTCATTGAGTTTATATTGCTATAACATCATACGAAGTAATCCTAGTCCTTAGACCATGAGATCATGTTAATCACTAACACCGGAAGAGTATCTTGATAACATCAAACGTCACACCGTAAAAGGGTGACTATAAAGGTGGGTTCAGTACTACGAAGGTGTTATGTAGAGGCTCATGGATCAAGAGTGGCATTTGTCCATCCCGATGACGGATAGATATACTCTAAGCCCTCTCGGTGATATCACATTGAGAATAGCTTGCAAGCAAGTGATGTGATCACTAGAATGTTATATCACGGAAACGAGAAAAGAGTGCATGTCGGCAACGAGATCAAACTAGGTATTTGGATACCGATGATCGAATCTTGGACATGTAATATATCGTGAGACAAAGGGATTAAGTTACTAGCGTTAAAGGTTTTCACGATCACAGAAGTCATCGTTGAATGTGTAGGAGTCAGAATGGATCTCCAGGTCCCGCTTCTGATTATTGATCTGAGAGGAGTCTCGATCATGTATGCATTATTCGCGAATCATAGGGAGACACACTTAAGGGTTGCCAAACACCATTTGGAGCATATATGTTTCAGACAAAAGAATTGCAAAGCGCTGAAATCATTTCGATGGAAACCGGAATTGTTTCGGGTGAAATTGCAGAAACTGGTTCTGCATGTGATATTGAAATGTTGCAAGGGTTTTTTGTGAATGTTTGTTAATTAAAGTAATTAACAAAATTCTAAATAAAATAAATAAAAGAGTTTTATTAAATGAGAGTTGCATTAAATTTGGTGGAAATTTAATGCATATAAGTGGATGTGTGAGTGGAGGCATGTTTATGTGAGTGGAGCTTCCACCACATGAATGAGGAAGAGGTGGGGGCACCCCCCCCTTGGGCGCCGGCCATGGGGAGGGGAGTAGTCCCCCCCTCTCCTCCCTCACAAAGGACATCTCCTCGTGAAGGATCTCTCTTCTTCTCTAGATATATTCCCCCATGGTCTCGGATTAGCGAGATACATGTTCCTGGTGGCATTTCATCTGGAAGGAGTTGCTGCTTCCGCTGATTCGCTGGAGCGAGGAGGTGGAGGTTGTTCGGTGGCCTGAACTTGTGTGTGAGGACGGATACACTGCTGATTTGCGGTGCTAGGACTTCCACACGATCTTGAGATCGGGAAGCGTACGACTACATCATCCACGAGTTCCAACTCGTTAACAAAGCTTTGTTGTCTTTGAGGGTAAGTTCTCTATGGATGTATATCCACCCGTTTCTTGTATATAATAGATAGATCTTGGCGTATAGTTCCCATCATAGGATTTTTTTTGTTTTCTATGATGCGAACCCCAACAGTGGTATCAGAGCCTGATCTCTGCATAGGTGCTTTGCACGGGTAGTACACATATGTTTATATGTGGGCGATGATGATCATGTTATTGCTTATTTCATGTATTTTGGATATTGGTGGCATAGTGGGATGAAGCGGCCCGGACCAACTTTACATGTCCTCGCACATGAGACCGGTTCCACGACTGACATGCAACTAGTTTTGCATAAGTGTCTAGCGGGTGTCTGTCTCTCCTACTATAGTCAATATCTGATTTACAACGAGTTGCTAATAACTTAGTTATCATCGTTGTGGTTCCATGTTCATAGGTAAGACCGGTTCTATCTCTGAAAGCCCTAAGCCACGTAAAACTTGCAATGGATAAATTAGAGGCGTCTAGTTTAGATTGTTGCTAGGCTAGTGTCATGATATGGTAATGTTGTAAGTTGATGTATGGTAGATACTCTTACAACACACCTAACGTGTAAGTTCTATAGACCTTGGCCTTACACACAAAGGAATGATAGAGATCATACCACGATGCACATGATGGTAATCAAATTCATGGACCATATCATTTCACTTTACACATATGATGTTTGCATCTTATATGGCTAGTTTGGCGCTTTTAGTAGCATTATAAGATGATCCCTCATTTAGATATCAAGATAAAAATGTGTTCTCCCTTAAGTATGCACCGTTTATGTTTTGCTTCTTCAAGACATCATGTGATGATCGGGTGTACTTGAATCCACGATCATATTTCGGGTGTAAGACAGTTTTACACACGCGAGTACTAAGGTTCTTACTTAGCGAGCCTAGCATGTACAGACATGGCCTCGGAACATGGACCGAAAGGTTAAGCATGAGTCATATAGTCGATATGATGCCCATATTAATGCTCGCCTTTGAAACTACACCAACTCACGTGATGATCGGACTTGGTGTAGTGGATTTGGTTCATGTAATCACCAAAAAGACACGAGGGATGTTTTTTTTTGAGTGGGAGTTCATTTGTAATTTGGATTAGTTGAACTCGATCTATCATAAGCTTAGTCTAAACTTTACAAATTCTATTGTAGATGGCACCACCTGTTTTTAATTTCAATGTGTTCATGGAGAAAGAGAAACTTGCAACGAATGGTAGCAACTTTACCGACTGGGCCATGAATTTAAGGATTCTCCTCAATGCTGCACACAAGTTGTATGTGCTAGAAGCGCCGCTAGGCCCCCCACCAGCTCCTAATTCCCCTGACGAGGAAAAGAACGTCTATTTGACTCATCAGGAGGACCACAAATTAGTTCATTACGACATACTGTATGGGCTAGAGCCAGAACTTCGAAAGCGTTTCGAAAACGGCAATGCCTTTGATACCATGGGCAAATTGAAAATGATTTTCGATACCCATGTTGCCGTAGAGAGTTATAATGCTTATGAAAAGTTCTTTAGCTACATGATGGAAGAGAACAGCTCCGTTAGCGAGCACGCACTCAAAATGTCTGGGTACGCTGATAGGCTTGTGTCCTTGGGAATAGCGATTCCCATTGACTTAGGCATACATTGTGTTCTCCAATCTCTCCCACCTAGGTACAAGAGCTTCGTGATGAACTATAATATGTAGGGCATGAAGAAGTCTCTCCCCGAGATTCTGTCAATGCTTAAGACTGCAGAGGTGGAGATCAAGAAAGAACATCAAGTGTTGATGATCAATAAGACCACCGTTTTCAAGAAAGACAAGAAGGGTAAGCAAAAGGGAAAGAAGGGCGGCAAATCTGTTGTCGCACCTGAAAAGAAATCCTGAGCTGGCCTCAAGTCTGATACCGAGTGCTACTATTGCAAGGGGACCGGCCATTGGAAGCGCAACTGCCCCAAGTACTTGGCAAACAAGAAGGCCGACAAGGCAAACAAAGGTATATATGATATACATGTTATTGATGTGTACTTGACTAGTACTCGCAGTAGCACCTGCTTTGGGGATATGCTATATGGGTATCCTCATAGCATGTCACCAATCCGCCTAATCCGGGTGTCCCATAGTTTGTAGCAAGGCCTATGGCCTGCTAGGCGGCCCAGTTAGACGGATCTTGAAGGGAGGCCCATGCCGGATAAAGGAAGGCTACGCAGGAGTCACCGACATACTCGGAGCCTTGGAGTACAAGACATGAAATACTAGTTCGTGTAGGTGTAGGACTCTTTACCTTGTCCGGCAAGGACCTTTCCCTATAAACCCTAGGTCTTGGCGCCTTTATAAGCTAGCCGGTGGGAGCCTTTAGGGCACAACTTCTCTGATTGCTGCGTACAACGCGCAACACCTCGCATAGCGAACCTATCTCTGTAACTCGGCGTATTGCCATTATAGTGATTTATAGCAGGAGTAGAGTTCCGGCACCGTTGTGGGACTTGAACCTAGGTAAACTGTGTTACCTCGTACCCGTCAACTCTCCGCCTTACTCCACGTCTCTAAACACGCATTGTGAGGACCCCTCCGTGGCGTACTCGTTGGTAATACCACGACAGTTTGTGCCAACCGTGGGCAAGAGGTGCTTTGAGCTCTACATCGGGCGAGGTCCAATCTCTTCGTAGGAATGGGCGACACTGTAGCCATCGGTCGCGTTCTCTTCTCCGGCAACGTCCCGATCATCCCTCAAGATGAATTTTGGGTGCCGGCGAAGATGAACCCCATGCGCTGCTCCGTTATCCCCTTTGGAGACATCCACATCTTCATCTGCGAAACTGACTCGGGTCCTAGCTCCTAGGAAGTCGGAAACTTGTCAAGCCCCGCACAGACCACCTATGAGCAGGACACGTTCGCAGAAGGATATGGGCCATACCTCTCTTTGGAGTATGGTGGCTCGGATCAGGAAATTTCAAGGCCCACCCTAACCACCCCTGTGCAGGATATAAAGGTGGAAGGACCCCACAAATCCACAAGGCTTCTCCGAGTGTTAGAGATGTGCAGGTCACACTTTGTCGGCGTCGTCACCATCTTCAATCTGGCCAGATGCGTTCAAAGGGACGGGGAACCTCCCCACGAATACCTTGCCAGCTGGATGAGGGTGAGGGAAACCCTAGAGGGCGACCACGCCGACGAGCTCATGTACCACTTCGTGGAAGGGCTCATGCCTGGAACACTCCTTCGGCATACCCTCCGAAGGCGGCATGCCCTCTCACCCTTGGTGAGATGGTTACCATCATCAATGAATATGCGGATGCCAATGAAGAGACCATGGCGGCGATCACCGTCGAAGCTTGAGGAGGTAACAACAACAACGGCCCGCCTCCATCACCCTCCACATCCGCCATCGCCAACACCGAAGCCAACTCCGACTCTGTCCTCGACGCACTCTACGCCGACATCAATATGGATGCCGGTGGCTCGGACGTTAACTCGGAGGAATACGGCGCTGTTATGAGAGAGATCGAGCAGGAGA
Organism: Avena sativa; assembly: GCA_916181665.1. NCBI lineage: Eukaryota > Viridiplantae > Streptophyta > Magnoliopsida > Poales > Poaceae > Avena > Avena sativa. The sequence continues at coordinate 697,357,389 of OV702289.1, forward strand.
TCGAGAAGGAGGAGCACGCGGAGAAGACCAACACTTCCCACCAGGTTCTAGTCGCCATTGGGAGTGTGATGGAAGAAGACGGATAGGAACGGGAACGTGAGAGAGCTCCGCCCACACCAGCGGTCACCAGGGCAGCAGCAGCTAAAAAAGCCGTCGAGCCTCCGGCTCCGGCCAAGGCTCTGCCTCCTTCGGCTACCCTCCAGCCACCAGCGCAGGAACTTACCACGGCCCCCAGTATGGCCTGATAATCGAATCAACCGCCAGTGCCACCGTCAACTTCTATAGCTGGCAACCCACTAGCCACCCCCACCGACAAAGCAATCTACGACGCACTTCTCATTGAACCAATCACCGTCGCCCATATTTGGAGCGTTACAGAGCTTGATGAGAAGCATGCGGAAATCTTGGCGGAGGCCAAGTGCATCGTGGAGCAAGGCGCTAAGCTGGACGAATACATGGATAAGGCGCAACAATCCATCAAGGCGGCAAGAGCTATGGAGGCCGAATATAAGCAATTGATGTTAAAGCATAAGGCAAAGAAGGTACCAGCTCACGTCGTCTAAGATCCCGGCGTTCAGCGAGGCTTGGGATTTTACGGGTCTAAACCGACAAAGGCCACCCCTACAATAGATTCAGAGGGGAGGCAGGTCATGCCAACTCCCGCTCTCAACATCACCGTCGCCAAGACCCTCCTGGAGCAGGACAGGTCGCCAGAAGCAGTTGCTCAGGTGTACGACCTTGTCGCTAAGGCATGCAAACAACATGAAAATGCTGCCTCACAGAGGCTTGAGTCCAACCTGGAGCTGTGCCAGTCAACCCTGAACAGCCGCAGAAGGCCAAAATCTCCCTGTGATGAAGAATCTGTAGGGGTTCGTAGCATGGAAAACAAAAATTTTCTATCGCATACAAACAAACAAGCCAAGATCTATCTACTAGATTGTAGCAACGAGTCGATGGTGGAACTCACCCTCGAAGATTCCAAAGCGGTTAACGAGAGCAGATTCTCGTGGGTGATGTAGTCGTACTCTTTCCGATCTCAAGATCGCGTAGACGATCCTTCCGGCGCCGCGTTCCCGCAGCGCTCCCGCAGTCGGTCACACGTTCGGTACTCGACGAAGACCTTCCTCTCCCTTGTTCCAGCAGGCAGCGGAGGTTGTAGCACTCTCCTCGCGATTCCGGCAGCACAACGGCGTGGTACCGGAAGTAGAGGGGAGATCCCGCAGGGCTTCGCCTTAAGCCGGTGCGAGTATGGTGGAGCTTATGAGAGAGGCTATTAGTGGTCTAGTAATTAGACACACCAATTAGAAGGCTCTAAACCAATTAGAAGGCTCTAAACCGAAACAGCTCTAAACCGGGGTCTAGGTCTAGTTTCTAGTTTAGAGGATAGGAACTTGTGTGTCTTGTGTTGTATTGGGAGGGGAGCCCTGCCCCTCCCTTTATAGGTGGGAGGGCTGGCGCGCTAGGGGAGGGAGGGAGTCCCTCCCCAACTCGGCCTAGGGCTGGCCGCCGGCTTGGGGAGGAGGACTCCTCCCCCAATTCGGTTTCCTCCTCTCCTCCCACTTCCCAAAAACTGCCGTTTGACTTTCAAACTAGCCGTTTGACTTTTTCAATTTAGGATTCAATTTAATCCTTTATTTGGGACAGCAAGAACACTTAGTACATGATGCAATCATTCCAACATGCAATGACACATTCATGTACCCCTTCCCCTCCGGAGTGCCGGACATTCCGGGACCTTCTAGAATGTTCCTGATGAAAACACCGAAATCATTCCCGAACTCCGAAACGGGACTTTCCTTATATGAATCTTATTCTCCGGACCATTCCGGATCACCTCGTGATATCCCGGACCCCATCCGAGACTCCGAACAACATTCGGTCTCTTTCTCATAATACCATAACTACTCAAACAACGTCGAATCCTTAAGTGTGTCTCCCTACGGTTCGTGAATTATGCGGACATGATCGAGACACTTCTCCGAACAATAACCAATAGAGGAATCTGGAAATTCATATGGCTCCCACATATTTCTACGATTACTTTGCGATCGAATGAACCACTTACATACGATACCAATTTCCCTTTGTCTCACGATATGTTACTTATCCGAGGTTATGATCGTCGGTATCTCTGCATACCTAGTTCAACCTCGTTACTGATAAGTACTCTTTTCTCGTTCCCGTGATATGTGATCCCTTGTGACCAAGTCACATGCTTGCAAGCTAATTGGATGACATTTCACCGAGAGGGCCCAGAGAATATCTATCCGTCATGTGGATGGACAAATCCCATTCTTGATCCATGTGTTTCAACCAATACTTTCTGAACACCCAATGCCACTTTTATAGCCACCCTGTTACGGTGTGGTGTTTGATGACATCAAAGCATCCATCCAGTAAAGGCAATATGCATGATCTCATGGTCGAAGGAATTAGGTTACTATGTATCAGAAAGCATATAGCAATTGAACTATTGAAATGACTTGATCTTTATGCTACGCTTATCTATAGGAGTATGTCCATCACATCATTCTCCTAATGATATGATCCTGTTGTTAATAACATCTCTATGTTCATGATCAGGAAACCATGATCATATATTAACCAACAAGCTAGTTTAACAAGAGGCTTTACTAGGGACTCTTATTTTAGTTTACAAATCACACAAGTATTAATGTTTCCGTTTAATACAATTATAGCATGGTATGTAAACATTTATCATAAGTGTGAAGACATGATAATAACCACTTTATTATTGCCTCTTGGGCATATCTCCAACAGTCTCCCACTTGCACTAGAGTCAATAATCTAGTTTCGAACCTTTGTGTATTCAACACCTATGGCTTTACGGTGTTGTATGTACACGATTGCTAGTGGTCAACTGATCTCCGGATCTGACACTTCCAGGTCCGTGTGTAATTGCATGTCTTTGCGTCTCTACGCATCACTCATTCTCTAATGAGATGGCTTTGTATAAATTTGGTCTTTCGGTGTGACCTTTAGTTCTTTAGGGTTAAAACATGTTGACAATATTGTCGTACAATATATCTTCATAGTATTATCCCGCTGTGAACTACACCTAGTTTGATAACAAACTACTTGACACAAATGCCCTCTTTTGCTGCTATAATAGCAGTCATATACTTAGCCTTTTGTTGTAGTATCTGTCACAATGTCTTAACTTTGGAAATCATCCAAATCCATTATGGAACTCACTTTCCATTATATTGTGCCACCCTTAGTTTAGATTGAGATAAACTTAATCTGTACTTTGTGACAAAGCTAGTATCAATGTAGTACTTTTACAATGAACTAACCATCTATTTGTCACTTCTACAAATAATATACTCTTAGTTCTTCCAAAAGATCATAAGAATATCCTTACTATTGTCCAATGATCATCTTACAAATCATTCTGGTATATGCTCACAACATTTAGAGCATAGGACATATCTGGATTTGTACATATCACAGTATGATTGATATAAATACTCTTTGTGATTTCATACATCAAGTATCAATCTATACTTGCTCATTCAATATCTTGTCTATGTACTTCTGGCACAACCATATTAGCGTCTATTGATGCCAAAATACTTGGGTTTTGCCTAAGTCTTTCATCGGGATGAAATTCTTAATATGTGTTAATAAAAGATACATTATTTCCAATCAACAATATGTCTTCCACATAATGTATTAGAAACATGTCTTAGCGCTCCCACTTAATTTCTTGCAAACGCAAGCATCTTCATTGTCTCTGATGAAATTAAACTCTCTTAACAGTTTCATCATAGTGAAGATTCCAACTCCGCTATGCTCACTCTAACCATTGAAGTTTGCATATGCTTTTAGCATCCTTTGAATTAACAAAACCCTATGGACCGTGTTATGCACATGTCCTAGGTAACGATTCTATTAGAAGAACTTGTTTTGTTTATTCAACTACCATATAACAAATTATATGTAGTGGTTGCTATATAAATCCGTCTAGACTAAATATCACTATGAAAGATCAAATCTTGTCATAGTCAACCTTTGAACATTGTTGTGAACTCTTTCCCAACATGTCGACTAGATGTGAAACATCCATGTCTATTTCTTTATAGATCCAGACACAACTATAAGGTCTTACACCTTTCTCGAGGGTCCTTCAAGTTCAAAACTTGATTTCTCGTGTATGGAACTATCATGGATTTTATGGCTTCAAGCCATTTTACGGAGTCAGGGCCCATCATCGCTTCTCTGCATGTAGTCGGTTCATTATTCTCAAATAATGATTCAACCCTCAAATCTTGGTATTTGATTGTTCATCCGACCTACTTGTTTCAATAGGAACTTGGATCTCCGTGACCACAACCTTTTTGAGGTACGTGAACCATGAGCATTGTTGCTGCCTCCGAAACACTTTTCGGCGCTGCGCAACTTTGCACATACAGCTAAGGTTCTTAACCTTATCAAAGTTCTATTGTCCTCCCACTTAACTTTTCACGAAAAATTCCTTCCAAAAGAAACTTGACGTTCTAAGCAACAAACACTTTTGTCTCCGGTGTTTATGGAGGAATACTTAATAGTCATACAAAGACAGGTTCATCCGACTTTGGTTGCAAACATCTTTCTTATGCATAGCATACCAATGTTTAAGAAAGGACAACTTGGGTTTTATCCCAAACCATAACCTTATATGGTGTCATTTCAACGGATTATGATGAAGCTCTTTTCAGTGGAAAAACGGTAATCTCTAAAGCTTTTAATCTTTAAAATACAATGGCAGTTTTATGAATTACACCTTTCGATCTTACCATGTCAAACAAGGTTTAATTACATATCTCGAACGCTCCATACTCTTATGGTGTTTCGGGAAAATGCAAATCCACGGAACGATTCCTTAAATCTTAGGTATTATGCTAAACTTGTAACTCAAATATCTTCCTTTATGATCTTATCATAAACTATTTATATTCTTGTTACAATGATTTTGCACTTCATCTTGAAAGTCTTTTGAACTTTTCAAATATTTCATACTTCATCCTTATTAAGTAAATATTCATATATTCACTCAAATTTTCGGAGAAAGCATATGAAGTTGAAATCCATCGCTCTTGACTACACATAATGGACTTCGTACAACAATATGTACAAGTTCCAATAAGCTAGTCATTCGTTCCCTTTTGGCCTATGGACGAAGTTTTAATTATCTCTAGGAAAGTTTCACAAGCGTCATATGATCAAAATCAGAAGACTCCAAAATTCCATCAACATGGAGTTTCTTCATGTTTTCTTTCCAATATAATTCAAACGGCGATGTCACTTCCTAAGTGATCTTTCAATCAATTTGTCTTTCGACATTTTTAGCACTAGTTTTATGGATGTGATGTCTCCAACGAGATTTGCGAATCATCCATCTTTTATGGATTACGGCAATTATTTGAACAATCCTTTTGTTCTCATAATACCTGATAAAACAAATCTTGAAGGCAAGCTTTGATGTTTAACAAGCAACACAATGACCCTTTATTTTGTTCTTGATGAACATCATCACATATTCTTTTGCTAGTTACTTAGGCCATTGTAGTTCATGAATTCTGTTGTTTCGTATGACGATTCATACCAACAAATTCAGTATCAAATACTTAAGAACCACATTGTTTAACAAGCAAAGAATATAGCCATAACATGTATATCATCTACATACTTAAACTGAACGATTCTAGTCTTTTCTTTTCTGCCATATATTTATGAGATTCTCTTTCAGTATTTCCTTTTCAGTTTGAAAGAATCTATCAACATCAATAGTGGAGTCATACATATGACATCTAGTCCAAAGCGTGTATAATTAAATACCAATGTCTTTGGACTTGCACTTTGAAGTAGATCACCATCATCAAATATTTGGTGTTCTTTCAAATTCCTTTCTTTAGTAATCTCTTGGTGTAGTAAACATTTTACCTACATCAAATATTCACCCTTATCATGGAATCGTCCATGATCAAGCTACTTTTAGCTTATAACGATGAATTATGAGTATAATGTTGCTAACCAAAACCTTTTGGAGGATTAGGACAACAAGTGTCTCCAACCCTTTTGCAAATTCTCATCAAATATGAGAACATGACTTTTGCCATATTATACTCTATCATGTTGCAACCAAAACTTCGTTTCAGATATCACAATATCTTTCACACATCATGGTTTCTGAAACAACTCTTTCAGATCCTAGATAATCTTGATATTAAGGGAATCCTTTGAATATCAAGAATCATGGATACAAACATGATACTTATATACTAACACTTGGAATTGTTACTCTTGTTTTAATACCAATTATTAAACTTCATGGAGTAACCGGAACTTACTGAAAGTTTGCAATAGGACTTTTAAACTTTAGATTAACACTTCAAAACAATACGATACCAGTTCGTAAAGTAACTAACCAGAATTCTATAGTTCTATCATCTCAATTATAACTAATCGCAAGGTGGTAAACGGATGCCAATGACTACAACAACTATGCAAATTCACTTTGATTTAGTTTATGATAAATTGAGTTCTAATTAATAATTGAATTAATCTAGGTGAACTCCCACTCAAAACAATATCCCTCACATTGTTTTAGTGATCACACGAACCAAATCCACCACATCAAAACCGATCATCACGAGAGTTGATATAGTTTCAATGGCGAACAATCGACATGTTCATCATATCTACTATATGATTCATGCTTTACCTTTCGGCGATCCGTGTTCCTGAGGCCATGTCTGTACATGCTAGGCTCGTCAAGACAAACCTTAGCTTCCGCATAAGCAAATCTGGCTTGCTTACGTTGTAGTCACCCGCGGAATCAAAGACACCCGATCATCACGTGGTGTTTCGAAGCAGCAAGCTTTGGCAACGGTGCATACTAAGGGTGAACACTTTAGAACTTGAAATTTATGTGTATGAGGGATCATCTTATAATGCTACCGTTGTCTACTAAGCAATACAAGATGCATAAAGGATTAACATCACATGCAATTCATAATATGTGATATGATATGGCCTTTCTTCTTTGTGCTTCCGATCTCCATCTTCAAGCACGAACATGATCTCCATCATCACCGGCATAGCATCAAGGTCAATGACGCTTCTTCATGGTTGTCGTCCACCAGCTTCAACTATTACAACTATTTTGAATAGACACGCAGGTCTTAACAGAAATTAAAGACAACCATATGGCTCCTGCCGGTTGCCAACTTACAATAAGGAACATTGCATACATCAAATATAATCACAATCATGGCCATATCACATCACTGCACACCCCTGCAAAACAAAGTTAGACGCCTCTACTTTCTTTGCATATTTTACGTGGTTTGGGGCTTTCAATAAGTGTCGTTCTAACTTACGAACAAGAACCACAACATTGATACTAGCATTGTTGATCACCCGTTGTAAATTGGATCTTTACTGTGCTAGGAGAAACAGGCACCCGCAAAGCCACTTATGCAATACAAGTTGCATGTTAAGCGTGGAGCAAGTCTCATGAACGATGTCATGTAAGGTTAGCCCGGGCCGCTTCATCCCAACATACCGCAAGATGCAAAGTACACAAAAAGCAATCGACAATAAAAGCATCAACGCCCACAATGACCATTGTGTTCTACTCGTGCAACAGATCTACATATAGACACGGCTCTGATACCACTGTAGGGGTTCGTAGCATGGAAAACAAAAATTTTCTATCGCATACAAACAAACAAGCCAAGATCTATCTACTAGATTGTAGCAACGAGTCGATGGTGGAACTCACCCTCGAAGATTCCAAAGCGGTTAACGAGAGCAGATTCTCGTGGGTGATGTAGTCGTACTCTTTCCGATCTCAAGATCGCGTAGACGATCCTTCCGGCGCCGCGTTCCCGCAGCGCTCCCGCAGTCGGTCACACGTTCGGTACTCGACGAAGACCTTCCTCTCCCTTGTTCCAGCAGGCAGCGGAGGTTGTAGCACTCTCCTCGCGATTCCGGCAGCACAACGGCGTGGTACCGGAAGTAGAGGGGAGATCCCGCAGGGCTTCGCCTTAAGCCGGTGCGAGTATGGTGGAGCTTATGAGAGAGGCTATTAGTGGTCTAGTAATTAGACACACCAATTAGAAGGCTCTAAACCAATTAGAAGGCTCTAAACCGAAACAGCTCTAAACCGGGGTCTAGGTCTAGTTTCTAGTTTAGAGGATAGGAACTTGTGTGTCTTGTGTTGTATTGGGAGGGGAGCCCTGCCCCTCCCTTTATAGGTGGGAGGGCTGGCGCGCTAGGGGAGGGAGGGAGTCCCTCCCCAACTCGGCCTAGGGCTGGCCGCCGGCTTGGGGAGGAGGACTCCTCCCCCAATTCGGTTTCCTCCTCTCCTCCCACTTCCCAAAAACTGCCGTTTGACTTTCAAACTAGCCGTTTGACTTTTTCAATTTAGGATTCAATTTAATCCTTTATTTGGGACAGCAAGAACACTTAGTACATGATGCAATCATTCCAACATGCAATGACACATTCATGTACCCCTTCCCCTCCGGAGTGCCGGACATTCCGGGACCTTCTAGAATGTTCCTGATGAAAACACCGAAATCATTCCCGAACTCCGAAACGGGACTTTCCTTATATGAATCTTATTCTCCGGACCATTCCGGATCACCTCGTGATATCCCGGACCCCATCCGAGACTCCGAACAACATTCGGTCTCTTTCTCATAATACCATAACTACTCAAACAACGTCGAATCCTTAAGTGTGTCTCCCTACGGTTCGTGAATTATGCGGACATGATCGAGACACTTCTCCGAACAATAACCAATAGAGGAATCTGGAAATTCATATGGCTCCCACATATTTCTACGATTACTTTGCGATCGAATGAACCACTTACATACGATACCAATTTCCCTTTGTCTCACGATATGTTACTTATCCGAGGTTATGATCGTCGGTATCTCTGCATACCTAGTTCAACCTCGTTACTGATAAGTACTCTTTTCTCGTTCCCGTGATATGTGATCCCTTGTGACCAAGTCACATGCTTGCAAGCTAATTGGATGACATTTCACCGAGAGGGCCCAGAGAATATCTATCCGTCATGTGGATGGACAAATCCCATTCTTGATCCATGTGTTTCAACCAATACTTTCTGAACACCCAATGCCACTTTTATAGCCACCCTGTTACGGTGTGGTGTTTGATGACATCAAAGCATCCATCCAGTAAAGGCAATATGCATGATCTCATGGTCGAAGGAATTAGGTTACTATGTATCAGAAAGCATATAGCAATTGAACTATTGAAATGACTTGATCTTTATGCTACGCTTATCTATAGGAGTATGTCCATCACATCATTCTCCTAATGATATGATCCTGTTGTTAATAACATCTCTATGTTCATGATCAGGAAACCATGATCATATATTAACCAACAAGCTAGTTTAACAAGAGGCTTTACTAGGGACTCTTATTTTAGTTTACAAATCACACAAGTATTAATGTTTCCGTTTAATACAATTATAGCATGGTATGTAAACATTTATCATAAGTGTGAAGACATGATAATAACCACTTTATTATTGCCTCTTGGGCATATCTCCAACAGAATCGTACACAGGCTCTACAGAGCGAAGACGGAGGGAGGCACGCAACAGAACTAATGTTATCCCCATATCCTTCGACCACGGAGAAAAGGCTCGTCCCCACCGCTCTCCACCTCCACCACCATCTCGACATCACGAGGAACTAGTGCCACGCCACCGCACAAGCATGCCACCTCCAAGGCGGTCCCAGCCTGGCATCGTTATACGTGATCAGGACGAATAGCCTCAGCATGCTAGAGAGCACAGCGGCCATGACGGACATAGGAGCAGGTCCCACAAGGAACCGCCACATCTGACAAGCAACCATGACAGGCGTGAGGAGTCGTAGGAGGGGCACAACAAGAGAGCTAACCCACCACCTCCACCGCCTCCATTGCCACCTAGCAGCCATCATGGCGGAGGGCATGGCGGGTCTCACGAACCGCACCACAACTCCCATCCCTATGATAGAAAAGGGAAGCAGCCAGAGCCATATGACACACGATTGCGGCTGGACAAGATCCAAGAAGCTCGGGAGCGTCCATACCTTACGCACGATCGCAGCTGGGCAAGTACTATGATCCCAGCTTTGAATGTTCTACAAATATTTTGATCAGGTTTATGATGGTGCATGTCACCTCAAAAATTATTCTTTCTTTTTATCACTTACCTACTCGAGGACGAGCAGGAGTTAAGCTTGGGGATAATGATACATTGCAAATGTATCTATAATTTTTGATGTTCCATGCTTGGTTTTATCTACTTTCTTATGTTTTGTCCACACTTTGGAGTACTTTTCATATGATTTCTTAGACTAACCTATTAACGAGAGCCACAGTGCCAGCTGCCTGTTTTCTGCTGTTTTTGGTTCGAAGAAAGTCAGAAAATGAATATTCTCGGAATTGGATGGGACAAAAGCCAAAGTCATTATTTTACCGGGGGACACTTGGAGCCAGAATACGAGACGGAGAGGGGCTAGGGCCCGGCCACACCACCTGGCCCGCGCCAGGGGGTGGTCTGGCTGCCCCAGGCACCCCCTCGACCTCTCCTTTCGCCTATATATTGCCTCTAATACGGAAACCCTAAGGACCCGATCAAAAATCCACGAAAGAGTCTGTAGCCGCCGTCATCTCCATCCCTATATCGGGAGGGATCTGAAGCTCTTCCCGGCACCCTGCCGGAGAGGGGAATTCACCCTGGAGGCCTTCTTCATCATCATGCAAGCCTCCGGTGTGATGCGTGAGTAGTTCATCTCTAGACTACGGGTCCATGTAGTAGCTAGATGGCTGGTTCTCCTCCTTTGTGCTTTCATGTCTAGATTCTGTGAGCTCCGTTCATGATCAAGATCATCTATTTGTAATTTTGCATGTTGTGTTTGTGGGGATCCGATGGATATTGAGATGCTATTTCAGATTGATTATTGATTCTATCATGTCTTTGTTATTTGTGATCTTGCATGCTTTCCGTTGTTAGTAGCTATCTTGGCCAAGTAGATGCTAGCAACTCCAAGAGTTAGTATTTATGCTCGATAGTGGGTTCATGCCTCTGGTAATATGGGGAAGTGATAGAAATCTCTAAGGTACTAGATGTGCTGTTGCTACTAGGGAGAAAACAACAATCCTTTGTTCATAGAACAATCGTATTGTTTACATTACACGCAATTCGTAATGCAATTATCCGTTGCTTGCAACTTAATACTGGAGGGGGTTCAGATGATAACTTGAAGGTGGATTATTAGTCATAGATGCAGTTGGATGGCGGTCTATGTATAATGTTGTAATGCCTAATCGAATCTCAAAGGAGTCAAGATGATTAGTATATGCTTGTATGCTTTCTCGATGTTTGTCAATTGCCCGCTGTAATTTGTTCACCTAGCATGTTATATATCTTAAGGAGAGCCAACTCTAGTGAACTATGGACCCCGGTCCTTTCTTTTACTATCAATCTACAACTGTTTACTGTTTTGTGTTTACTTTCTGCAAACTATTACTTCCTTCCATTCGATACATTTAATCCTTTGTTTTCAGCAAAACCGGTGAGATTGACAACCTCATCGTACGTTGGGGACAGAGTTCTGTGGTTGTGTTGTGCAGGTCTCCACGTTGCTGCTGGCACCGGTAGTGCGCCCTGCCAACGTTCAGCTAGATACACCTTTGGGTTGTTTCCTTGCTCCCACTGGATTGATAACCTTGGTTTCATAACTGAGGGAAACTTACTGCTATGCTCATCATACCTTCCTCTTGGGGTTCCCCAACGATCTCGTTAATACACGAGTCAGTAAGTATTTTTCTGGCGCCGTTGCCGGGGAGTCAAGGACATCTTCACAAGGGGAGTCCCTCATAACCAATCTCTTTACTTTGTTATTTTTGTTTTTCTTAGTTTCTTTTTGCTTTGTTTGCTTGTTTCTTTATCAAAAACACACAAAAAAATTAGTTTTATAAGTTTGCTTTCTTTATTGAAAAACACAAAAAAATTAGTTCCTATCTTAAGTTGCCATTATGTCTAGCATTACTCCAATCACTATGTCACCTAAGGAAATGATTTTCACTTTTAAACAAGGAATTGAAGAGAGTTTGAAAGAAGCTTGGTCTAGAATCTCTGATCTACATGAAAAAACTGAGCCTAAAATGACTCAAAGCTTGTCCCTGAGCAGTTTTTACCTTGGAATTGCTCTTTACTATAGATATGCTTTAGATGCTGTTGTGGGAGGAGATTTCCTCCAATGCAATGAAGATGATGCTATTAATGCCATAAAGAAGTTGGTCTTCACTTACAACTTACCTAGCAAAACTGATACTTCTCTCATAAACATATTTGCTAGATTGAATACTCTTGAGACTAGCACTGCTAGATTGAAAGATTGCTATAATACTCTTAGGGAGCATCACAACTATGTTCCATAAACTCTGAACCCTCCGAATGGCTTCCCACAGTAAAGATTGCTATAAACAATGAAACTTTTCATGCTCGCTGTGATATCATGTCTGAATTTTGTCTTATGCCCAAAGATATTTATGAATCCTTAAATCTTTGGGGGCTTTCTGAAGGAGGATAAGAAATTTTTCTTGCTAATAATACCACAATATTACCCATTGGAATAGCTAAAGGAGTGTTTACAAAGATCCTAGGGAAAATGGTCTCTACTGATTATCTTGTTATTGAATGTGTAGGAAATGGACAAATTACACTTGGAAGATCCCTATTAAAACTCCTTGGAGCAATAATAGATGTGGAAAAGGGCACCATGCGCTTTGTTTCTCCACCAAGCATTCATAAGTTCCCCAAGGGTAAGAATAAAAGTAAGAGAGGTAAGGGCAAGAAATTTGGTTTTAATGCTTCTTCATTTGAGAACACTTGATTCTTTCTTGCTTCTTATGCCTAACTTAAAGGCGTTAAAGAAAAGTACTTATTGAGAGATAACCCAAAAGTTTTAGATGAGTCTTGGAAGTTATTACTTCAGTAATAACCACTCCTTATCCTTTTTATTTGCTTTTTGTGCCAAGAGTAACCTCTAATAAGAGAGAAGTAATGATTGGGAAAGTTGCTGTCCCGAAACAGATTTCTGTGCTTCACCGTAAAAATTCGTGTAAAATCTCTGTACGTCCATTTGAGGTGTGAATTTTTGTGCTTTGGCCCTAGGTTGTTATCTAACTTTCGTTAGTTAACACTTTTTGATTTGAGCAACAGAAGGTCTTCGAAAAAATTGTCTTTACCTGTTGGTCTGTTTTGACAGATTTCTGCCATTTTCTGCATTTGCTTCTTGTTGGTTCCTTTTTGAGTTCTTTTGGGGAATTGAGATTTTTGAGGGAAGTGCTACAGTATCTTGTGTTTTAATGGAAGTTTTATTTGTGTTAGAACTGAACCTAAAATACCTATTATCTTGAGTGCACTAATATTGCTAATAAAGATTGTGTGAAGTTTTGTATGAAGGAAACATTTCAGGTGTATGGAAGGAATGAGTAATGAGATGAAGGATGGACTAAAGCTCAAGCTTGGGGATGCCACGCGTGTCACCCTAGGAAATATCCAAGAAGTACAAGAGTCAAAGCTTGGGGATGCCCAAGGCATCCCCTTCTTCATCAATAAAAATCCCAGGTTTCTTCCAAATGCTTCATTTTTATTGTTTCATGCACAGTTGTGTTGTTCTTGGAGCGTCTTCTTTTTCGTTTTCGTTTTGGTTTTTCGTTTGCTTTGTTTGCTTAGTTTGCTGAATAAATTGGTTGGACCCCATCTTTCATACATTGGTTTTCAAATAGTTTGGTTTGGTTTGGGAAAGAGTAGGAAAGTTCATGCTTAAGTGTTAAAGAGAGCTTGTTTTTGACATTGGCTATGCTTTGTCATGCCGTGCTCGATATTGTTTTGGCTTTATGCTTAGTATTCTTTGATGTAGCATGACTTGTTATAAACAATTGAGATTGCTTAATGTGCCTTGGATGAATCATGCGTTGTTTTAGCATATTAAAGCATAGTATTGTGGTATTCTCCTTTGATGCTTTATTTGGGTTGACTTGGCGCATGCTCACACCATGTTATGACTATACCAAGTCACCATAAGCCTTTATGATCCTTTAGTTTTCAACTTGTAGTATCACTTTATGCTTTGATCAATGATGTTTTGTCGCTCTGCATGATTATGGCCATTATTGCTCTCTTAGTTTGTCGCTCCTAGTCTTTTGCTAGCCTCCGCAACCAAGTATGAGTTACACTCATGCATCCAAATCCCTAAACCAAGTTATTCCAAAGAGTCCACCATACCTACCTATTAGCATATGCTATTCCAAGTATATTCATGTTTTTGTTTACCTTCCAAATTAAACTTGTTATGAGAAAACTAGTGATTAAAGCTCTCACGAACTTGATGGCACACTTTACTTTTCTTGCCCTTAATAAACTTGAACCATTGTGTCGTCTATGTTGTATATGCTTGCACTTATTTGTTGGGGATTAGCAGAACCATGCTGTCATGGGGAACGATTTCAACATTGCACGGGTACTTTGTACCTAGTTGATATCATGCCCTTTTGTCTATGGATGTCGTCGGTGTGAAATGAAAGGGGAGCTTGTAAGTCCATGGAGTTATGTATATGTGTTAGATAAACGTCTGGGCCGTTGGTCTAATCCATGCTGACATGGTGGAAACTTGCAGCGTAACCATAATGAGCTGTCTATGAAGCATTCTTCTTATAAAAAAAGAGTCCGATATTGAGAAAAAAGAGAAAAAAAAAGATTATGAAAAGAGGAAAGAGAGAAAAAAGCACCATATTCCCATGGTAAATAAGAAGATTGCTGAGATGCTCGTTGTCTGCGTACCTTGTCATTTTGATATGGGGATTCTTTCGTATCATCGGGAAAGGGGTACCCCGTTGGTGGTTCTCTATGATACACATGTACTTACGATGACAAGAACTTACCGGTGACTAAACTTGAGTAGCGGCCCTCGTATTCAAGGGACATGAGGTTTCTAACTTATACTTCGTCAAGCATATACACCATAGTTTGTTCACTTTAACCTTAATCACTTCAAGATGCTTATGATAGGGGCAATGAGAGCTGAAAGCTATTAAGTACCATAATTTTTGGAAGCTCTTTATGAGACTTGAATCCCTACTTCCTTCTATGAAGGCCTTTCTTCCACTTATATATTGAGTCTCCACCTTCTATCTTTATGCACCTACTTTGAGAGCATAGTGGCCATTCTTAGTTCTATGTGCATTGTCCCAAGACTTGTTGATTGATGCATACCTTGATATTGCTTGTTTTAAACTATTTGTATCTAGTCACTCTTATGAACTTTGAAGGTGTCCTATGCATTTATGTTTGCTACTCTATGAGGGACAAGCCGAATACTACTATGCTATGTTTTCTTTATGTGAAACAAACAAACGTCTTGCAAAGCATTGTTATTCATGAATCTTTTGTTTGTGCTTTTTCATGTTGCAACATAGTTTCTTTGTCTTATTGCTAGAACTTTGTCTTTCATGTTATGATTAAAGTACTACGATCCCAGCTTTGAATGTTTTACAAATATTTTGATCAAGTTTGTGATGGTGCATGTCACCTAAAAAATATTCTTTCTTTTATTACTTACCTACTCGAGGACGAGCAGGAGTTAAGCTTGGGGATGTTGATACATTGCAAATGTATCTATAATTTTTGATGTTCCATGCTTGGTTTTATCTACTTTCTTATGTTTTGTCCACACTTTGGAGTACTTTTCATATGATTTCTTGGACTAACCTATTAACAAGAGCCACAGTGCCAGCTGCCTGTTTTCTGCTGTTTTTGGTTCCAAGAAAGTCAGAAAATGAATATTCTCGGAATTGGACGGGACAAAAGCCAAAGTCATTATTTTACCGGGGGACACCTGGAGCCAGAATACGAGACAGAGAGGGGCTGGGGTCCGGCCACACCACCTGGCCGTGCGGCCAGGCCTGGCCCGCGCCAGGGGGTGGTCTGGCCGCCCCAGGCACCCCCCGGCCTCTCCTTCCGCCTATATATTGCCTCTGATACAGAAACACTAAGGACCCGATAAAAAAATCCACGAAAGAGTCTGTAGCTGCCATCATCTCCATCCCTAGATCGGGACGGATCTGAAGCTCTTCCCGGCACCCTGTCGGAGAGGGGAATTCACCCTGGAGGCCTTCTTCATCATCATGCAAGCCTCCGGTGTGATGCGTGAGTAGTTCATCTCTGGACTACGGGTCCATGTAGTAGCTAGATGGCTGGTTCTCCTCCTTTGTGCTTTCATGTCTAGATCTTGTGAGCTCCGTTCATGATCAAGATCATCTATTTGTAATTTTGCATGTTGTGTTTGCGGGGATCCGATGGATATTGAGATGCTATTTCAGATTGATTATTGATTCTATCATGTCTTTGTTATTTGTGATCTTGCATGCTTTCCGTTGTTAGTAGCTATCTTGGCCAAGTAGATGCTAGCAACTCCAAGAGTTAGTATTTATGCTCGATAGTGGGTTCATGCCTCTGGTAATCTGGGGAAGTGACAGAAATCTCTAAGGTACTAGATGTGTTGTTGCTACTAGGGAGAAAACAACAATCCTTTGTTCATAGAACAATCGTATTGTTTACATTACACGTAATTCGTAATGCAATTATCCGTTGCTTGCAACTTAATACTGGAGGGGGTTCGGATGATAACCTGAAGGTGGATTATTAGTCATAGATGCAGTTGGATGGCAGTCTATGTATAATGTTGTAATGCCCAATCAAATCTCAAAGGAGTCAATATGATTAGTATATGCTTGTATGCTTTACCGATGTTTGTCAATTGCCACGCTGTAATTTGTTCACCCAACATGTTATCCATCTTAAGGAGAGCCACCTCTAGTGAAATATGGACCCCGGTCCTTTCTTTTACTATCAATCTACAACTGTTTACTATTTTGTGTTTACTTTCTGCAAACTATTACTTCCTTCCATTCGATACGTTTAATCTTTTGTTTTCAGCAAAACCGGTGAGATTGACAACCTCATCGCAAGTTGGGGACAGAGTTCTGTGGTTGTGTTGTGTAGGTCTCCATGTTGCTGCTGGCACCGGTAGTGCGCCCTGCCAACGTTCAGCTAGCTACACCTTTGGGGTGTTTCCTTGCTCCTACTAGATTGATAACCTTGGTTTCATAACTGAGGGAAACTTACTGCTGTGCTCATCATACCTTCCTCTTGGGTTTCCCCAACGAGCTCGTTAATACATGGGTCAGCAGGGTGCATGAACAGACCGCTATGGCCGCCTTCGTTGATGGACTGGAGATGGGAACTTTGCTTCGGCATATGTTGAAGCGCAGGCAAGACAACAATGACCTCAACCTCAACGCAATGATCGCCATGGCTAGCGAGTTCGCCAGTGCTGATGACGATGCGTGTGGATCGTTGGCGGCGATAGCAATCCCTACCCAGACCAAGAAGAACAACAATAACAAGCGGAAGAATCCGCCCGAAGAGAAGCAAGTAGCCGACATGGTCGCCGCAATGTTCACTAGTAGAGGCAATGGCGGGTAGCGTGGACGTGGTCGGGGGGCTAGCAATGGCCAGCAGAGGAGTGACACAACACCCTCAGAGCCCCGCGTTCCCCAAACGTATGAAGAGTACCGCGATATGCCGTGTTTCGTTCATCTTGACGCCAATGGCAAATCCACCTACACCAATCGCTAGTGCAAGTTTGTCAATGATCTCAAGGAGGACCCTGAGTCCGGTTACAAGCGAAGTCAGAAGAATAGACCCCGCAGAAAGGGCAAAGGGAAGAAGAAGGAGGAAGAACCCAAGGAATCAAGTGATATGGACGAGGACGTGGACCCAAAATCTTCCGACAAGGGAGAGGATAAAGGGAAAAATCCCTTCGAAAAGAAGGCTCCATGTTACCACACCTTCGTTGGTACCCCAACTGTCCGGGCCCAGAAAACCTCTATGAGGATACTGATGGCTACCCTCCCTCCAGTTCCCCAGTACGTCAGGTGGTCGGAAGTTCCAATTACTTGGGATAGGAAGGATCATCCAGAACTCATCCCAACAGAGAACCAGTATGCCATGGTCATCAACCCTTTGATTGACGACACGGAGTTCACCAAGTGCCTCGTGGACAGTGGAAGCAGCATCAACATCATGTACCTGGATACACTGCACAAGATGAACTTGATGATGACCTAGCTAAGGAAGAGCAACACCGTGTTCCATGGGGTTGTCCTTGGCCGACAAGCAAATTCCCTGGGCTGCATCATGATACGTCCATTTTGCATCACTATTCTATATCATAATTTACTGTTATTCATTGATATATTTCATATTAAGAGATGATACTTATGTTATTTCATCTATTTTTGCATGGTTGATGACTTTTGGAGGATGGACCGCTGCAGTTAGGATTCTAATGGACAAAGCACTATTTGGAGGCAAAATTCGTGAAGATCAGAAAATTCTAGAAAATACATGGAAAATCCTATGTTTCCAGAAGACGAAGGATGCCAGAAGGGGGAGCGGAGTTGGGCCATAGGGGGGCCACACCACCCCCTGGCGCGGGCCACCCCTGGTCGCGCCACCAGGTGGTGTGGCCACCCTGGCCTACCTCCAGCTCTCCTCTTTGGCGTATATTATCCCCACGAAACCCTAAGACTCGGGGAGCAACCATAGAAAGATTCTGCCGCCTCTGCGGGGTGGAAAACTATAGAGAGAGAAAGAGCTCTTCGGCAGGCAGAAATCTGCCGGGGAAATTCCTTCCCGGAGAGGGGAGATCGTCGCCATCAACACCACCATCAAGCTGGACTTTATCGGGATCATCATCATCATCTCCATCATCATCTTCATCATCATCTCCACCAGCACAATCATCACCACTTCATACCGCTGTAAAAATTGGGTTGAATCTTGCATAGTTCTTAGGGGAAACTTTCCCGGTGTTGATTACTTGTTGTAGTTGATGCTATTGAGTGGAACCATTGAATTATTGTTATGTTCAGATTGTTACTTATCATTATTTCATCTCTGATCCTGATCCATATGATGTCTTGTGAGTAGTTCGTTTAGTTCTTGAGGACATGGGAGAAGTCATGTTGTTAGTAGTGGAATTGTGTTGAGAAAGATTCAATAGTTTGTTATTTAAGTTGTGGTGTTATTCTTCTAGTGGTGTCATGTGAACGTCGACTACATGACACTTCACCTTTAAGGGCCTAGGGGAATGCATTGTGTATTTGGCTACTAACCGTAGGGGTTGCCGGAGTGACAGAAACCTAAACCCCCGTTAGGAAACCTTTGCACAAGGGAGTGTAGGATCTTAGAGTTTAAAGCTGTGGTTACGTTTTTATCTTAATTACTTTCTTGTACTTGCGGATGCTTGCAAGGGGTTTAATCACAAGTATGTATTAGTCCTAGGAAGGTCGGTACATTAGCACAAGTTCACCCACACAACACTTATCAAACTAAAGAAGATTAATCAACTATATGAAACGAAAGCACTTGACTATATTCCCATGTGTCCTCGAGAACGTTTGGTCATCTTAAGTAATACAACTGGCTTGTCCTTTGCTAAAAAAAGGATTGGGCCACTTGCTGCATTTATTATTATTGTGTTTTATTTACTCGCACTTTATTTATCAGCATTACCAAAAAACTCTAAAAATCCATTTGCTAAGTATTTACAGAGAATTCCTGCTCCAAGCCACTCGTCAACACCTTCTGCTCCTCGTTGGGTTCAACACTCTTACTTATCGAAAATACTGCGATACACCCCCTATACTTGTGGGTCATCAAGACTATTTTCTGGCGCCGTTGCCGGGGAGTGAAGCGCTATTGGAGAGTGGAACTGGTAAAGGAAACTTCTACTGTGAGTATTGTTTATTTCTATTAGTTACTTTATTTTCAATATGAATAATTCACTTAGTTTCTTATTTCGTAATGCTACTACCACTGCTAAGGTAGTAGATGAACCAACACATGCTGAAAATGATACTTTTAAAATACCTACAAGAATTATTGATCGTGTTATGGATAACTACTATTTTGGAGATGGAACTGTCCATCCCGATGATCATTTGCTCTTTATACACGAATTATGCGGGTTGTTCAAGTGTGCAGGTATTACAACAAATCAAGTCAAGAAGAAGTTATTCTCATTATCACTGAAAGGAAGAGCTGAAGAATGGTACAAGCTGCTGAAGAATGGCCAAGCTCTTGAATGGGAGGAAATTGTACCTCTCTTTTATTCAAAATTTTATCCTTTGAGTGAGATTCATAAAGATCGGAATCAAATATACAACTTTTGGCCTCTTGATGGAGAGAGTACAACTCAAGCTTGGGGGAGATTGAAGTTATTAATGCTCAAATGTCCTATTGATGAGCTCCCCAACAATATTATTATCAATAACTTTTATGCAAGGCTTTCTCTTCATGATAAGGATCTATTGGATGCTTCTTGTGCTGGATCATTTACACGCATGGAAGAAGGAGCTAAATGGGATCTTCTAGACCGTATTCAAGACAATGTTGAAGCATGTGAAGAATGATAAAGGAAGAAAGTCAAGTATAAATTATGTTTATGAATGCATTAAATCTTTTATGGGAACTTATGACTTTCGTAAAATTAGTAATGCTTATGGTCTAGACTCTCAAGCTATTGCAACTTATTTTAAGGCTTTTGCTTCCTATATTGAAATTCCTAAAAAGAAATGGAATAAGTATCATGAGCCATATAAAGATATTGTTAATAGTGTTCCAGCAAGAAATACTGAAGTTTATACTGCTAATCATGTTTTACCTGAACCTTATATTGAGAAAATGCCTTTCCCCGTTAAGATAAAGGAACATTCTATGATAGCTGGTATGGTTAATGAAAGTACAAATAAAGCTATTGAACCTGATGAATAAGTGGATGATAAACCTGTAATAGCAAATGTGAAAGACTTTGTCACTAAATACGTAGAAGATGGACACAGTATCCTCTGTAAGGATACTTCTAATATTGTTTCACAAAGTAGTGTTATGAGAGCTAGTGTCCCTGTGTTTTCTGTTAGGATAAGTGATCATTGCTACAATGGTTCATGTGATAGTTATATCATTAAATTTATGCATGATACTGAAAGTTATTATGAGAGAGGGAAGTCTGTTCTAATGCATCTGAATAATATTAAGTTTCCTCTCTTTATGCTGAAAGTTTTTATGTTGCACTTGTTTTGCCTTCCTATGCTAGTAGCCTCTGGTTTCAACAATTTATTTTCTTAAAAAATTCCCTTGCATAGGAAGTGGGTTAGACTTAAACATGTATATTTTTGCTTCTTGATGCTCTCTTTTACTTCAATTCATATTATTATGTGAGCATCATTAAAATTATCATGCCCATCTTAATGACTATAAAGAAAGAGCTTTTTGGGAGACAACACAGTTTTTTTTTGCTTTTAGTTTGTTTTTGGTTATTTGAGTCTTGGAAGTTATTGTTTCGGAAATAACCTCTCCTTATCCTTTTTGTTTGGTTTTTGTGTCAAGATCAACCTCTAATGAGAGAGAAGTAAGATTTTGGGAAGTTACTGTCCCGAAACAGATTTTTGTGCTTCACTATAAAAAATCGTTAAAAATCCCAGAACGTTGTATTGATCCGTAAATTTTTCTGTGCATGCCCCAGGTTATTATTTAACTTTTGTTAGTTTTGCACTTTTTGATTTGAGCAACACAAGATTTTCTAAAAAATTGATCTTTACCTGCTGGTCTGTTTTGATAGATTTTTGCTACTCTTGCATTTGCTTCTTATATCGATTTCCTTTTTGAATTCCTTTTTGGGATTTCGCAAGGAGTTGCTACAGTAGCTTATGTTTTTA
Organism: Avena sativa; assembly: GCA_916181665.1. Taxonomy (NCBI): domain Eukaryota; kingdom Viridiplantae; phylum Streptophyta; class Magnoliopsida; order Poales; family Poaceae; genus Avena; species Avena sativa. Next base: position 697,379,280 of record OV702289.1, read on the forward strand.
TGGATTTTAGTTGAAATTGAACTTAAAAGGTTTATCACCTTGTTGGGGATATACTTTCCGGGTATCCTCACAGTTCCTCACTGACCAGGGTGGCCCACTTCGGATTAGAGCTTTGCTTCACGGGCGACCCAGTCAGGGAGAAAAGACGGAGTCCATTCCGGCTACGGGATGGCCCAGAAGACTTACCGACTTAGGCCCATAGTGTTACTTGTAGTTCAAGATGTACTCTGTAACTGACTCTTAGTCGTAGCCGGATAGATCTCTTCTGTAAACCCTAGGCCAGATATATATAAGCCGTCCTAGGGAGAGCCTTTATGGCAGACCTTAATAGTCTACAATCTCAACTCGCACAGGCGAAACCCTTGTAACCCATATTCCGGCTCTGCCGTATTACTGGATTGCTGGCAGGAGTAGGATCCGTCCAAAGCCAGCGGATTTGAACCTGGGTAAACTTGTGTGCTCACTGTCCCGGAACACCTACGTCTCACACCCCTCTCTTACGCACGCCCCGAGGACCCCCTCATGGCGTACTTGTCATCAATACGACGACAGTTGGCGCCCACCGTGGGGCAAGTGAGCTTCGGATCTGTGTTCCGAGCGGAATCTGCAAGAATCGGAATCGGCGAGACCATCGCCGTCGGTCGCATCCTCTACGCCAGCGACGTCCCTCTCATCGTTCTCGACGAGACGTGGATTCTGGCTAGGGAGGCCGTGACTGCCTACACAATCATGTCTTTTGGCGAGATCGATGTTTACATCAGTTTCGCTGAACCTGCCCCACCCACCCCAGCGGTGATGATAGAGGTAGAAGAATCTTTTGGGTCCCCTTTGTCGGCAAAGGCGACAAAGTTCCAGATCTCAGAAAAACCTAATCCCACCCAGCCTGCATCAGCTGCAGAGATAGTGGAGAAATCCGAGCCTGAGGAATACCTAGCGGTTAAAGCAGAATCTGGAGTGGATCTCCTCGGAGAGACCGTATCCTAGATCGACCCACCCGCGGAAGTCGAAATCCAGGAGGAGCATATCAACGACACTGATTCCGGCTATGATGACGCCGGGACAGACAGGCCTTTCCTAAGGTACACACTGCAACGTATGATAATGCAAGATGCAAGCGCAAATGTAATTCTCGAGACCATCAAAAGTTTCGACATGGCTGATCGCGAGAGCCGCAGATACCTCAGGAAGCACGCGTCGCACTTCGTCGGGTATGTAGGATCCGGATCCGACTCTACCGATGCTGGAGAAAACACCGACTCTGTGCTGGAGGCAATTGGAACAAATGCCGACGTACCCGCATCCTCGGATGAATCGATGACGTTAGCAGATTTCTGAAAGTTCTCCGCGGAATACGAAGAGGAGTACAACTCCAAAGCTGCAGAAGAAGGAGAAGCCATGGATGAAGGATCCGGGGAACACTCTCCCAAAGCGCAGGACGACATGGAAGTCGGAGACAATCTCGAAGTCCAGATGTCCGAAAGTACCAATCAGAGCTTGACTCCAGGAAACAGGCCCAAAGCCGTCTTTGCTACCGGCGCTGCCAAGAAGGCAAAGAAGAGGAACAAGAAGAACAAGACCCCGACAAAAGACCCTCTAACAGAGGAGGTGATTGCCGAGGAATATGAGGAAGACTCAGATGGAGCACTTATCCCAGAAGAGCCGAAAAAAGAAGAATTGGTGGATGGACACGTGATCACTGAAGGTGCGCATAAACTCATCGATGCTGCATTAACCACACCTATTCCTACAGCTGCGGAGCTTACCGCTGAAGAACTGGACGAGAGGGCACAAGCCCTAGAAGCGCGTCGTCAAGTACTCCTCGATGAAGCCAAAAACATTGAGGAGGAAAAGAAACGCCTAGCATCTGCGGAGAAGTACAACTCCAGGCAATACCAGAAGACTAGGAAGCGTCATACCAATGACAACCAATTCCCGCAGATCCACGCTGTCCTTTTCGAAGATGTGATGGGAAAGCCTCAGAAAGATAGTAAAGGAGATTGGGTATATCCAACCCCAGTACAGAATACCGTGGCAGCCCGAGAAATTCTATTGGCTAATCCAGGACCGGAGGAAATCCAGTTGGGAATCAAACTACTCAACAAGGGACTGGAGGAGCAAAAGGTCGCCATATCCGGAAGCCAAAAACTGGTCTCGGATTCCGACCAATGTCGCACAGATCCGGCATGGGCTGACGTGAGACCCCAGCATGTTCCGGAGCAACATCATCGCCTCGAGAGCCGGGAAGACAATTATTCGAGAACCGGATCGTCACGACAGCACCGCAGAACGGCGCGTGACTGGAGCAACGTCTCCCCAGCAGCCAAAAAAGAGGCCATTGCTGCACTGTATCCGAAGAATACTCCCCGACGAGAGTCAAACGATTGAAGGAGAGAAGATAAAGAGAAACATCGCGAGGAGGATCGCCAAAAAATGCCACCTCCTAGACATGCAAGCTGTCCGGCTGAGCCTCACCGTAGTGGGAACAACGGACGAAGGAATGACGGAAACCATGATGGTACAAGCCGGCAGGGGGCTCGTCATAGTGAAGAGCCTCCCCAGAACCGGAATAATGATGCTCCGGACGAAGGCCGGCGATCAGCTGGAAACAATCCAGCTGCCCCACCCTCTCCACCAAGTAGTCATCACAACGGCTCTCAAGGGGGACAAGGAGGACGACGTGGTGGAGGAGGTGGTGGCAGAAGCCGAAGTCCGGCTCCAAGGCACCGCAGCCACAGCTGACATTCGGGACGATCTCTATCCCCGAACGACGAAGGCACAGAATCAACTCCAGCATAGAGGCGCGACGCTACAAAAACGATGATATCTATGTGGGCCGAAAGTGCTTCGGACCACGCATCAGAGCTACAAGATTTCCGGAAGGATTTGCTATCTCAAGACATATCCAAGCCTACGACGGCATTGCTCGGCGAGATACCTGGCTACAGGATTTTTTCCAAGCTTGCTGCATCGCCAAAGGCAGAAATAGCCTGGTCGCAACCCGATATCTCCCACTTATGTTGCGGAAGACGGCACAATCATGGCTTAATGAACTTCTGGAGAACACCATCCACAACTGGTATGACATGCAAAGTGCGTTCTTTCGGAATTTTGAAGGCACATATCGGAGGCCCTGTATGGTTGGAGACCTACAGCGTTGCACCCAGAAAGCCGGAGAAACTTGCCGGGATTACCTCGGATGATGGATTGACACCAAGAACTCCTGTGAAGGAGTAAACGATCAAACTGCGATTGAAGCTTTAATCGCAGGTCTCCCAATTGGCCTAGTGCGCCATCGCTTGAAGTGTGACAAGGTCACTGATCTAGGAGAGATGATAGAAACAGGGAGCAAGTATGCAGATGCCAACAATGATGCAGAGGGATTACTCAATGCCCTACTTGTGCCATAGTTGGCAAAACAAGCAAAGCAACAAGCTCAGAAGCGTAAAAATACCTCGGAAGAAAAACCCAACGCGGAAACGGCAGTGGTCACTGCTACTTTCGGGTCTGGAGGACGAGGAGGACGCGGTGGAGGCCGTGGGCGTGGGCGTGGAACTTCAAGAGTCCAAGGTAGAGGAGACCAACAACCAGGCAAAACCTACTCTTGGGCCGACATTGCCAATAACCCATGTGTGCATCACCTAGACGCCAATGGGGGCTCGTCCCACACCAATGCCGAATGTCGTTTCAATGACGACATCAAAAGAGATGACACCACAGGCTACAAAGCTAAGCGGAAGAAGGGAAAGAAGAATCCCGAGAAAGAAAAAGAGACCAAGGAAGACTCTGACATGGAGGAAGCTGGTGCTTCAAATCCCAGCCGGAAGGGAAGAAAAAATTTCCGACCAAGAAAGACACTTACGTCACCTTCCTCGGATCTCAACCAACAAAGGTCAAGAAAGCAATTCTATATGAACTCAATGCAACAGTTCCGGCTGTCCCCCAATACCTGGACTGGTCGGAAGTGGCAATCACATTTGACCGCGCTGATCATCCGCCTAAGTTGCACAGGCAAGGAAAATACACCTTAATCGTCAATCCACTTATTGACGGTTATGGTTTCTCCAAGACCCTCATGGACGGTGGTAGCAGTATCAATATTCTGTATGTCGAAACGCTACGTCGGATGAAGATCTCGGAAACCCAGCTGAACCATAGCTCTGTGATCTTTCACGGAGTTGTCCCAGGAAGACAAGCCAATTCCCTGGGAGAGATCACTTTGGATGTTACCATTGGAACTCCAAAAAACTATCGGACGGAGGCACTTTCCTTCGAAGTGGTCCTATTCAAGAGCGCATACCACACTATATTCGTACGTTCGACTTACTGGGCTTTTATGGATCATCCGTGTTACATTTACAATATGATGAAAATTCTAGGTCCCAACGGCGTGATCACCATCAGGGGAGACCCGAAGAAAGCGCGAGAGTGAGAGGATGGAAATGCCTCCTTTGCCGAAGCCGTGCTGCACGCCCAGGAGTACCAGGAGATCAAGAAGAGCATAGATCCGCCCGAGATGCCCGCAACAAAGAAGGAGGTGACAAAGCCAAATCCGGAGTTCAAGGCATTAGAAGAGACGAAGAAGACACCGTTGAAGGATGATGACCCCTCCAAGGTGACCCAGATAGGCGTAGGCCTAGGTAGCGCATAGGAAAGCGCGCTCGTCAAGTTCCTCCAAGCAAATCAAGATATCTTCGTATGGCATCCATCTGACATGACCGGAGTACCTAGGGAACTTGCCGAGCACTCTTTAAATGTAAACCCGAATGCTAAACCTGTCAAACAGTCCTTACGATGTTTCGGTGATGAAAAGCGTAAGGCAATAGCTAAGGAACTAGCACGGCTCGAGTTAGCCGGATTCATAGAAGAGGTCATCCACACTGAGTGGTCGGCCAATCCTGTAATGGTCCCTAAAAAGGACATCACTGATTTAAGGATGTGTGTTGATTATACTGCCTTGAACAAGGCTTGCCCAAAAGATCCGTTCGCTTTGCCTAGAATTGATCAAGTTATCGATTCTACGGCAGGCTCGGAACTCCTCTGTTTTCTCGACACATATTCCGGTTATCACCAAATCCGGATGAAGGAATCTGACAAAGTCAAAACTTCATTCATAACCCCCTTCAGAACCTTTTGTTTTGTTACGATGCCCTTCGGGCTGAAGAACGCAGGAGCTACGTACTAGCGCACGATGTAGCATTGCCTCCATGACCAACTCGGACGCAATGTACATGCATACGTGGATGATATTGCGGTGATGTCCAAAAAGAAGGAAACATTGATTTCCGACTTGGAGGAAACATTTGCCAATCTACGAAAATACAACATCATGCTTAACCCGAAGAAATGTTTCTTTGAAATACCAGCCAGAAAATTGTTAGGTTTCATTGTGTCTCAAAGAGGGATAGAGGTGAACCGAGACAAAATCAAGGCTATACTCAATATTTCTAGGCCAACTCGCCTGAAGGACGTACAAAGACTAACTAGTTGCATTGCTGCAGTCAGTCGGTTTGTAAGCCGGCTTGGTGAACGAACCGCACCATTATACAAACTCCTGAAAAAGACCAAGGATTTTGTTTGGACTGATGAAGCTGAAGCTGCACTACATGACCTGAAGAAAGTACTCTCATCTGCTCCCATCCTTGCTGCGCCGGAACCACAAGAACCGATGTTGCTTTATCTTGCTGCGACAAACAAGGTCGTTAGTATCGTCATGGTAGTGGAGAGACCAGAGGAAAATCAGGAACACCTGGTGCAACGCCCGACTTACTTTGTCAGCGAAGTCTTGACAGAATCGAAACAGCGATATCCGCACTATCAAAAGTTGGCTTACGGTGTTTTTATGGCATCATGTAAGCTACGACACTATTTTCAGGAGCATCCAATTACCGTGGTGAGCACAACTCCCATGAGAGATATAATCAATAACAGTGACGCCACAGGATGCGCCGCCAAATGGGGCATAGAGCTTTCAGCTTTTGATATTGAGTATAAACCTCGGACAACAATAAAATCCCAGATCCTTGCTGACTTTGTCGCTAATTGGACAGAGACGAAGGAGAACATGATCCTCCCTGAGTCAGAATATTGGACCCTCTATTTTGATGGGTCTAAGGCTCGAGGGGGCTCAGGGGCTGGTGTGGTGCTCAAATCACCCCAAGGAGATAAACTTCTATACGTGTTGCAGATCCACTTCACAGCGACAAATAATATTGCCGAGTATGAAGCACTGCTACATGGAATCCAGATTGCTAAAGATATTGGCATCCAACGTTTGATGTGTTATGGAGATTCAGATCTTGTTGCTCAACAAGTGTCGGATATTTGTAATGCAAATAAACACATGGTAGCGTACAAAGCTGTCGTGGATGATCTATCTAAATTGTTCGAAGGGTTTGAAGTTCAACACATCCCTCGAGCAAAAAATGAGGAAGCAGACGCACTATCTCGGATAGGTTCTACGCGGAAAGAGGTCCCGGATGGCGCCTTTTTAGAGCTCCTCAAAGTTCCCTCGATAAAGGGAGTAGATGAGGAATATCCGACCAAATCCGACTCACCTTTGATAGCAGTTCTGGCTGTAATTCCCAGCTGGACTCAACCCTACCTCGATTATTTGGTAGATGGCAAATTACCCGAAGATGAGGTTCTGAGCTGGCAGATTATCCGACGAGTGAAAGCCTACACTATAGTTAAAGGTGAGCTCTATAAGCGGAGTATTTCTGGGGGGTTTCAGCGCTGTGTGTCTCCGGAAGAAGGAGTGTAAATCCTAAGAGAAATCCACGAAGGCGAGTGTGGACACCACGCTGCAGCCAAATATTTAGTGGCAAAAACTTTTCGACACAGATTTTTCTAGCTTACAGCTCAGGCAGATGCCGAACGATTAGTCAAGACGTGCAAAGGCTGCCAAAAGTATGCTAAACAAGCTCATATTCTGGCTGATCAGCTGCGAACAATACCTATAACATGGCCTTTTGCGGTCCGGGGGCTTGATATGGTAGGGCCATTTAAACGGGCTCCAAGTGGATTTACTCACCTCTTAGTGATGGTGGATAAATTCACCAAATGGATTGAGGCTAAACCTATCACTAGTTGTGATGGAGCAATAGGCAAAAGATTTGTCGAGGATGTTATAATCCGGTATGGTTATCCGCATAGCATTATCACGGACAACGGGAGTAACTTCTCTATGGGAGAATTGGCCGAATTCTGCAATGAGCAAAATATCCGGCTTGACATTGCGTCAGTCGCACATCCACAGGCTAACGGACAAGTTGAAAGAGCAAATGGTTTAATCCTACAAGGCCTAAAACCGAGACTCGAAGCACCACTACGACGTGCTGCGGGGGCTTGGGCAGAGGAATTACCCTCTGTAATATGGAGTTTACGAACGACTTCGAACAGGTCAACCGGATACACACCTTTCTTCTTGGACTATGGTGCAGAAGGAGTTCTTCCTAGTGATTTAATTCACACTTCTCCTAGAGTGGCCGCGTATATTGAAGAAGATGCCGAGATTTCTCGACAAAATGATCTCGACTTAGTCGAAGAAGTTTGCCTCATTGTTGAAATGAGATCAAAAGCCTATCAGCAGAAGTTACGCAAGTATCATAGCCAGAGAGTCAGAAACAGATCTTTCAATAAAGGTGATTTGGTTCTCTGGCTTGTGCAACAAAGAAAGCACAAACTTTCCCCAGTATGGGAAGGGCCCTTTTTAGTTAGTTGAGTATTGCACAATGGTTTGTATTACTTAACTGACATGAGGCCAGTCAAAGAAATACCTGCTACTAAGAAGAGAAAGAGAGCTGGAGGCAGTAGAAATCTGGATGAGTTAGACAAACCGTGGAATATTGCTCAGCTACGTGTCTTTTATTCTTAGTTTATCCTTCTTTGTAATCATATATATGTACATGTTCTGTGAGAAATAGAAGTTTTGGTTGCCTCAAGTTTTTTCTGAGAAGTTTTTACCATCTTATTTCCGAATGATCATGTCATAGTCGAAAATCCCAGAATGCTTGAAAGTACTTTATGCTCATGTTCGTTCTGGTTTAGATTTTCGATTCTAAAAATTGCTACCCTCGGGTATAACTCTAAAGTTTCTAGTCTTTACTTTGGTTATTTGTCTGATTGCTGGATGCGGGCATTTTCTGAGTAGTGAATTGTTGGTACTGGAATCCGGTTTTGTTTCCGAGTTTAAACTGGTTTAGCAATTGAGCTCCGTTGTTCAGCAAAGTTTCCGGCAGAAGGTTTAGCCGGCTCACGAAAGGGACGAGGCGGAAAGCCAGATAAACGATGAGTATAGACAAAAAATACAAGTGCTTATGTAAACATTTCAGGCACACAAAAGTTCAAAAGCAAATAGTGCTGAATAGATCAAAAGCTTAGCACTAGCAAAATTATAGTACTGCATATTTACAGACCCATCATGTTTTTCAGAATAATACAAATTTTTCTGGCAATCTATGATGCAGGAGGAGAAGAAGGAGCTGCCGGCTCGCTGGATATGTCGCCTTGATATCGTTCCGAGATGTCCACATTCGATACGGTGTGGTCATCGTCGGAAACTTCTGATGATTCTTCGGGAGGTGGAGGCGGTGTGTCCACGCGGGAGAAGAAGGGAGTTTCGTAGCTGGTCGAATCAGCCACGTGACACCCATATCCGGCACAGGAGTCCATGATGGCCAGGATGTCCTGCTCCTGGCCGTCTTCATCTACTTTGCAGTACCCTATGGTCACTTGCCATATTTCCATGTTTCCATGGTGGCTCATGACCATGGTAAGAGCATTTTGCGCCGCAGTCCGTGCGTAGGACATGTTCCAATCCTGGACAAGTTGCGGCATCTCCTTTGCCTTGTCCCGCACCTGAAAATCCGACATGCTATGCATGTTCGGAATCTTGAGAGCTTCGCCAATATCCTCAAGGGATTGGCGGAAGTCATGAAGCAGGTCACCGACTTGGGTAAGCCGGTGGGTGCGGGGCTCGGTGGAGGAAGAGTCCGTCAAGTTCAGAGGACCTATACACAAAACAAGTTAAGAAAATCCGACATTCAAAAGAAGTCGAAGAAAGTGGAAAAGTCAGACAGAAGGAACTGATGACCCACAAGTATAGGGGGTGTATCGCGGTATTTTCGAGGGAAGTGAAACCCAATTTATTGATTAGACACAAGGGGAGCCAAAGGATATTTATAAGCCTTAACAACTGAGTTGTCAATTCAGCTACACCTGGAAACAATCTTGCTCACAGCAGTTTATCAGTAGCAACAGTTTTGTAGTAGGAATAGTAAAGTAACAGTAGTAGCAAAGCAAAGACAGTAGTAACAAAAGCAGTAAACAGTGGGATTCGAGTGCGGTAGGCATAGGGGTGGATGGACGGGCGTTGCATGGATAAGACAATTCACATAGCAATCAGAACATAGGGCAATTGCAGATAAATAAGATAAAGCATCCAAGTACTAGACAATCCTAGGCATGTGTTGCATATATAGTCATATGTGCTCGCAATGAGAACTTGCACAACATCTTTTGTCCTGCCAGCCCATTTGCAGCGGGGCCTCTAGGGAACTACTGGCAATTAAGGTGCTCCTTTTAATAGAGCACCGGAAGAAAGCATTAACACTCCGTGAACACATGTGATCCTCACATCAAAGCCATTCCCTTCCGGTTATCCTGATTTCTGTCACTTCGGGGCCATAGATTCCGGACAACGACGTGTGTATACAACTTGCAGATAAGACCAAGAACAATACTATCATAATGAATCAATAATAAGTTCAGATCTGAAATCATGGCACTCGGGCCCTAATGACAAGCATTATGCACAACAAGTCGCAACAAAGTCATAAAGCACTAATAAAAGATACTAGGCACCATGCCCTAACAATCTGATGCCATTACATGAACGATCTCATCCCATCCCTACCATCCCCATAGCCTACAACGCGGGATTACTCACTCATAGATGGGGAAACATGGATGGTCGATGGAGAAGCGATGGTGATGATGATGGCGATGATCTCCTCCAATTCCCCGTCCCGGCAGGGTGCTAGAACGGAGTTTCTGGTGCTGTTTCGTGGAATCTGATGGTGGCGGCGGAGCAGAACTCCTTCTGGAAAAACATCGAACCCCCCGAAGTTTTTAGGTCAGAAGGCTCCTTATAGGCGAAGAGAGAGGCCGAGGGGGGTGCCTGGGGGACCCACACCACCCCCTGGCGCGGCTTGGCCTGACCCGTGCCAGCAGGTGGTGTGGCCACCCCAGGGCTCTTCTTCGTCTCGTCTTCTGGCTCTTGGAGTCTTCGGGTGAAATAGGATTTTTGGCATATTTTTCGGGATTTTTCCTGATAGTTGATTTTCTTCACAAAAAGTAGACACCAAGGCAATTCTGCTGAAAATAGCGTCAGTTTGCATTAGTTGCATCCAAATCACACAAGTATAGAGGAGAAACAATAGCAAAAGTGTTCGGGAAAGTAGATACGTTTTGGACGTATCAACTCCCCCAAGCTTAGCTTATTGCTTGTCCTCAAGCAATTCAGTTGAAAACTGAGTGCGATAAAAGAACTTTCACGAACACATTTGCTTCATATGATGTAAATATTCTCAACAATGTGATCAACTACTTGGACAATTCATAATAAAGAGTATGCAACTGAGTCTACCTAATAGTCATTGCAAGCTATGAAGAGATTCCAACTCAAGAATAATAAGTAGCATAAAGCACGAACATAAGCAACATTACAATGCTCATAGAAAGGTATGATAGAGTGGTATCTCGCTTGCCTTTGATTATGAATGCCAAGGCACCTCTGAAGTTCAAGTGATGACTAGAAGTAAAGATATCAAGGATACAAGCATCAAAGTCATAACACAAATAATCAAGTATTGGAACAAACACAAAGAATGACAACTATGCTCTCAAGAAGGTGCTCAGAGAATAAGTGGAGACTCAACAAGTAGAAGAAAAGGTTTTGAATAGTTTTGAAAGGCTTCCAAATGCTGAAAGTATGGTACTCGTTAGCTTTGAGCTCTCATTGCCCCTATCATAAGCACCTTTAATGTGGTTAAGGTGAAAGTGAGGTCCAATCTGAGTTATATGCTTCATAGACTATAAACTGAAAATCCCAAGTCCCTTGAGTACGAGGGCCGCTCCTCATGCTACTCAACTTTAGTTACCGGTAAGTTCTTGTCATCGTAAGTATGTGCGTATCATTGAGAACCGCCAATGGGGTACCCCTTGCCCGATGATACGGAAGAATCCCCATATCAAAATGACAAGGCAAGCAGACAATGAGTATCTCAGCAATCTTCTTATTTACCATGGGAAAATGGTGCTTTTTTTTCTCTCTTTCCTCTTTTCATAGAACTCTTTTTTTTCTTTTTCTCAATAGCTATCTCTCTCTTTCTTTTTTTTATAAGAAGAATGCTTCATAGATATCATTATGGTTACGCTGCAGGTTTCCACCATGTCAGCATGGATTAGACCAGCGGCCCAGGCGTTTCTCTAACAGACATACATAACTCCATGGACTTACAAGCTCCCCTTTTATTTCACACCGACGACATCCGCAAACAAAAGAGCAAGGTATCAACTGGGTATATATTTACAAGTGTTGAAAGCGTTCCCCATGACAGCACGGTTCTGCTAATCCCCAGCCTATAATTAGCAAGCATATAACTTTCATGGAGAGTTCACAATGGTTCAGGTTTATTAAGTGCAGGAAATAAAGTGTGCCATCAAGTTCGTGAGAGCTTTACTAACTAATTTTCCCATAACAAGCAAACATTTTATTCGGAAGAAAACAAGGCATAATGAATACGCACGGGAGTAGCAAGTGATGCTAATAGGTAGGTATGGTGGACACTTTGGAAATATTTGGTTTAGGGAGTTGGAAACATGAGTAAAACACTCAGTGGAAGTGAAGGCTAGCAATAGTAAGGGAGCGACAAACGAGAGAGCAATAGTTGTCATTATCATGCTTGCAACAAAACATGACTACTCATGGCATGAAAGTGATTCAAGATCTTCAAGGCAAAATAATTCATCGAGGCTTAACGGATTATTATAGTCATGTGCATGTGTGAGCATGTGCCAAGTCAATCAAATGAAACATTCAGAGGAGGATACCATGGTGTCATACCAATTTATGAATATAGTAATGCAAGCAAACATTCATGAAACATGCTACAAACTATTAGCGAGCTGGAGCTAATCACAAGAAAGCAAGAACTACTAAGCATCCAAAGAAAACATACACTACATGAATAGACTAAGCACACCCACAGTGACGAGTATATGCACAAAAATGAAAACAAATAGAGTTCGTTACCAGCCTCTTACCACGCCTCAAGTTGTCATTGATCCTCATTATTGCTCTTCACTTGTGTGGCTTGAATAATAATATGAAACCAATAATCCACTGAGAACTGCCGAACCCTATAGCAAACTTGCAAAAACCAAAGAAGAACGACAAATATTTTTGGTGTTTTCGATTTTTAAATAAGAACCAAAAAAATAGAAAAACAAGCAAAGCAAAATCTTTTTGGGTTTTTCGAATAGTTCAAACAAAGCGAAAAGGGAAAAGCGAACCAAGGCAAAAAGAAGAAGCAAACCAAAGAGAAACAACAAAAATATTTTTGGTCTTTTTGTGTTTTTAGAATGCAAAAGCAAAGAAGAGCGAAAACTAAAAAGAGAACGAAAACATGAATATACAAAGTACCAACGCAACATGATATGGAGATGAGTGCGGTGTCGGCGTACCTCCCCCCAAGCTTAGGCTTTTGGCCTAAGTGGGAATCAATCCATGTACGAATAGGGGTTCCAAGCGGTCGGATCTTGGTAAGAATGGTCGTAACTGGGCCCATGAGAGGAAGAAGAAGCTCCCCAATCATAAGCGGGCTGCTGATATGAAGACTCTCCCTCATTTGAGGGCTTGACCGAATCATCCGTGACCTCCCTTCTAGTGTCCTGCTCCTATTGGGAGAGCTCTCCCAAGTACGTGTCAAGCTCCTCCTCAGTGAGGGACCATCCTTCCCTGTTATCAAGGTTAAACAAAACAGGTGCAGGCAAAAGAACAACACGCTCAGACTTGCTCTTTCTCCAACCAGCTTTGAGAAAGGTTATTTCATAAGACAACTCACTCAAACTAGCCCACGAGGAAATAAATTTATGTTGTATCATGGAATTAAAATCAAGCCTCTCTATGGGAAACTGTAGGTCTAGATGATGAGGCACTAAACCATGTAATGCTAGTAAACGAGAAGCAATGAGGCCTCCACAAATTCCACCTTTCTCACGGTTAGCAGCAAGACGGAAAGCTATCAAAGCACCCAAGTTGTAAGACCTATCTCGTCTAAGAGCAGCAGAGATAAATGCTAGATCAAACGAAGATAACTTATTAGTAGTTTTCCTAGCAAGAACACACTTGGCAATAAAGTAGGCAAAGTAGCGAATGGAGGGAAGATGAATGTTATAGATTTTTTCATTCTCCTTTGAGAAGCTACTCCCTTGACAAATTTCTGCGTATAAATCCATGAGTGGTTCCGGTCTCTCTTTAATCTTCTTACATGATCCCCATTGAGGTACCTTAATAGCTGCACAAAAATCATCAAGAGGAAGATTGACAGCAATATTGTAAATTTTGTAATGCACCATGGGGTTAGGCAAAGAGTGACTAAATTGGAAATCCTGCACCACAGACATGGTTAGCTTCACAAATTGACAAGGTTCATCTTCCAAAAAGTGCTCTAACCCTGCATTAGAAACCAAAGTGTGGAAATCTTGTAGAATTCCTGCTGCTCTCATGAACTCAGAGCATGGATAAATGGAGGGAAAAACTTCCTCCTCCCGGTGGACCTTCATGACCTCAGGCACCCAAAGCTCATGTTGGTTTAGGGGGTGTTCACTCATCTTCTATTCTGAAATTTAAACACCTATTACACAAGTGATTGCAAAGTAAATATAATGAAGGATTCTACTCATAGGGACTTGCAAGAGGCCTAAACATGCATCAAAACTATATCTCTAAGCATCAAACAAGCATAAAAGCTCTCATAACCAGTCACCTACAGCAGCAAAATACTCAACATATAATCCACTAAACACAAATCTACTTGGATAAGGGGAGGAGTCACATACCAAGGAACAAATGCTCCAACTTTCAGCAAGAAAGATGGGCTGAGCAAGGAGATCGAAGAAATCGAGAGCAAGCATAGAAAGAACGCGATTTTGAGCTATGAACTGGAGCTTACTCGGGAGAGAGAAGAAAGTGGCAGGTGAGAGAGTAAGTGGGAGGCCAGGGGTGGCCCACACCAGGGCATGGCGCCACCCAGGGCTAGCCGCGCCACCACATGGTGTGCCTGCCTGGTGGCCCCCCTAGTACCTACCAGGTACTCCTCTGCCCCTTTTTTCACGTAAAAATTTAATATGAATTTTCTGGAATTTTTCGAGACACTTTATTTTTGGTCTTTTTTCAGAAATAGAAGAATGATTTTTCTGACAGACAGATTTTTTTCTTTTTTGGAAACATGATGCAAGGACAAAACAAGGTTAGAACTACAGAAGTTCTAACGTGCAAGAAACTAACAACAAAAAGAAAACTAAATGAAAGCAAAAATAAAAATGCAAAGGATAGAAATAAATGGAGATAATCATAATGAAAACATTGTTTTGTTCAATGGAATCCTTTTATTAACAAGGTTGATCAAGTCTTGCTACCAAAACAATTGCATATGAGACAAAACTTTGTACTCCACTAATGATTATGTTACCTCAAACTTGATAGCAATGGTCCCAATCATAATAGTTTCAAATTTTTCTCTTGGTATGGGACAATATATTTCTCCAACTTGAATGCCTTCAACATGTTCAATTGAATTCAAACCATAAGTCCTTTCAATCTTCTTGGGGAAATAGATAGTATGTTCCTTGTCATTAACATTGAAGGTCACCTTTCCTTGATTACAATTAATAATAGCTCCTGCAGTATTAAGAAAAGGTCTCCCAAGAATAATAGACATATTATCGTCTTCAGGCATTTCAAGAACAACAAAATCAGTTAATATCAAGCAATTGTGGGCCACCTGAATAGGTACATCCTCACATATACCCACAGGAATAGTGGTAGATTTATCAGCCATTTGCAAAGATATATCAGTTGGTATCAATTTTTCAAGCTGAAGCCTCTTGTAGAGAGAGAAAGGCATAACACTAACTCCAGCTCCCAAATCACACAAAGCAGTTGTTAATAGAGCAAGGGATAGTTGGAATCCCTGGGTCTCCAAGTTTCTTAGGAACCTTACCATTGAAAGAATAATTAGCAAGCAAAGTAGAGATTTCTTCATTAGGGATCTTCCTTTTATTCGAGACAATGTCCTTCATATACTTTGAGTAAGGAGGCAACTTAATAGCATCAGTCAAAGGAATTTGCAAGAATAAAGGCTTCATCCACTCACAAAACTTATTATAGTGTTCATCTTCCTTTGACTTGTGTTTCTTATCAGGGAAAGGCATAGGTTTTTGGACCCAAGGTTCTCTTTCAATACGATGTTTCTTAGCAATAAAATCTTCTTTGGTGTATTTAGTAGTCTTAGTGTGGTTTTCAGGTTCTTCTTCAACCTTTTCTTCATTAGGAACTTCATTTTCTTCATTACCACTTTCAGTTTCAGCATCAGAGATAGATATACTATTAGGATCTATAGCAGGTTCAGAGGGTTCTTCAACAGTTTTATGTTTCTTATTCCTTTTCTTACGAGTAGAACCACTACTTTCAGCTTGTTGAGAATACTGCTCAATTCTTTTGGGATGCCCCTCAGGATATAGAGGATCCTGGGTAGCAGCACCACTTCTAGTTCTAATTTCATAAGCATGTTTTTCTTTAGCAGCATTAACTAGCAAGTCTTTTTGTACTTTAACGAGTTGATCTATTTGAGTTTGAACCATTTGAAAGTGTTTAACAATCATTTTAACATCATTAGAGGTTCTTTCCACACTATCTTTCAACTCAACAATAGCTCTAGTGTTTTCCATTAGATGATTTTGCACCCTCTTATTAAAGTTATCTTGCTTAACAATAAAGATATCAAATTCTTCTAAGCATTGATCAGGAGGTTTCAAGTAAGGGATATCTCCTTCATCAAAGTGTTGGAGGGAGTGTACCTCAATAGTGGATGAGTAGGGAATAGGCTTACATAATTCTTCTATAGGAGGTAAATTCTTGACATCTGCAGCTTTAATTCCCATCTCCTTAAGACATTTGTTAGCTTCCTTCATCACTTCATCATTTAATTCAATAACTCCCCTCTTCTTTGATGTTGGAATAGGCACAGGAATAGATGGTTCAGGTACAATTACTTCAGGTATAGCTTGTTTAGGAGGAGTCCAATCTTCATAATTCTTGCTTATTTTAGCCATTAATTCCTCAGCTTCCTTTGGAGTCCTATTCCTGAAAACACAATCAGCACAACTATCTAGGTATGTCCTAGATTCCTCGGTTAGTCCATTATAAAATATATCAAGAAGCTCATTCTTAGGTAATGGACTTCCAGCCTGTGCATGAATCAAAGCACAAAACCTTGCCCAAGATTCGGGCAATACCTGTTTTTCTCCCTGTTTGAAATCAAAAAGTTCCTGCAAAATCGCATGTCTAGCACTGGGAGGAAAATGTTTTTGCAGGAAAGTAATAATCAAGCACTCAGGGCTATCAATAGATCCAGGAGGTAAATTACTAAACCAAGTTTTAGCTTCTCCTTGCAGTGAAAAAGGAAAAATCTTAACAACAAAGTAAGTACGCATCTTAATATCATCAGAAAATAAGCCACTCATGGTAGAAAGTTCATTCATATGTGCTACCGCACTTTCATTCTTAGTCCCACAAAAAGGTTCTTTCTCGACAATAGCTATGTAAGATAGATCGAGAGAGAAATCATAATCTTTATCTATCATGTTTATGGGAGAAGCAGCAAACTTAGCAGCAGGAGATAATTTGGGTCTAATAGTACGCCTCTCAAGGAGACTCTTAGCAGCGCTCCTATCATGGGTGTTCTTACATTCTTTAATAAACTCATCGGTCATCTCAACATAATCTTCTTCAATATCATAACTCTCATTAGACTCAGGTGAGCTAACAGGTGTGGTAGTGTCTTCATTAGGAGTTTCGGTATTTCCAGCTATAGTTCTAGCAATCGTAGCATCTAGGAAAGGACCTAATGAACCACTCTTATCAAGCACAGTAGAAGCAGCATCATAAGCATTAGAAGTTTCAGATTCAGCAGTAGTAGCAGTGTGTGTAGCATGTGTATGTGGTGGTGTAACGAGCTTACTTATAACAGATGGTGAATCAAGAGCAACAGAGGTGTTCAGAACCGTACCTCTTCTTGTAGTGGATGGTAAAATAGGAACCTTGCCACCACGAGACTTACCCATGACGGATGGATAGCAGCGAACAATAGAGAATCCAAGTGAACTTGATAAATAAAGCTATGCTCCCCGGCAACGACGCCAGAAAATAGTCTTGATGACCCACAAGTATAGGGGGTGTATCGCAGTATTTTCGAGGAAAGTGAAACCCAATTTATTGATTCGACACAAGGGGAGCCAAAGGATATTTATAAGCCTTAACAACTGAGTTGTCAATTCATCTGCACCTGGAAACAATCTTGCTCACAGCAGTTTATCTGTAGCAACAGTTTTGTAGGAGGAATAGTAAAGTAACAGCAGTAGCAAAGCAAAGACAGTAGTAACAAAAGCAGTAAACAGTGGGATTCGAGTGCGGTAGGCATAGGGATGGATGGACGGGCGTTGCATGGACAAGACAATTCACATAGCAATCAGAACATAGGGCAATTGCAGATAAATAAGATAAAGCATCCAAGTACTAGACAATCCTAGGCATGTGTTCCGTATATAGTCATACGTGCTCACAATGAGAACTTGCACAACATCTTTTGTCCTGCCAGCCCGTTTGCAGCGAGGCCTCTAGGGAACTACTGGCAATTAAGGCGCTCCTTTTAATAGAGCACCGGAGCAAAGCATTAACACTCCCTGAACACATGTGATCCTCACATCAAAGCCATTCCCTTCCGGTTATCCTGATTTCTGTCACTTCGGGGCCATAGGTTCCGGACAACAACGTGTGTATACAACTTGCAGATAAGACAAAGAACAATACTATCATAATGAATCAATAATAAGTTCAGATCTGAAATCATGGCACTCGGGCCCTAGTGACAAGCATTAAGCACAACAAGTCGCAACAAAGTCATAAAGCACTAATAAAAGATACTAGGCACCATGCCCTAACAATCTAATGCCATTACATGAACAATCTCATCCAATCCCTACCATCCCCATAGCCTACAGCGGGGGATTACTCACTCATAGATGGGGGAAACATGGATGGTCGATGGAGAAGCGATGGTGATGATGATGGCGATGATCTCCTCCAATTCCCCGTCCCGGCAGGGTGCCAGAACGGAGTTTCTGGTGTTGTTTTGTGGAATCTGATGGTGGCGGCGGAACGGAACTCCTTCTAGAAAACCGTCGACCCCCCCAAAGTTTTTAGGTCAGAAGGCTCCTTATAGGCGAAGAGAGAGGCCGAGGGGGTGCCTGGAGGGCCCACACCACCCCCTGGCGCGGCCTGGCCTGGCCCACGCTAGCAGGTGGTGTGGCCACCCCAGGGCTATTCTCCGTCTCGTCTTCTGGCTCCTGGAGTCTTCGGGTGAAATAGGATTTTTGGCATATTTTCCAGGATTTTTCTTGATAGTTGATTTTCTACACAAAAAGTAGACACCAAGGCAATTCTGCTGAAAACAGCGTCAGTTTGCATTAGTTGCATCCAAATCACACAAGTATAGAGGAGAAACAATAGCAAAAGTGTTCGGGAAAGTAGTTACGTTTTGGATGTATCAGGAACGTACCGAAAATGACATCGTAAATTTTGGTCTTCTCTTTTCGAAGACTCTGGAGTTCAGCCCGGAGCGCCTCGGAAAGATCCCTCTCTCTGCACAGCTCATTGTTAAGGTCCGAGATTTTCTTCTCTTGAGCAGCAATCTTGCGATCATGCTCATCAGTAGCCATGGAGGAGGACTCGAGAACTTGAGCTATGCTCTTCTCATGATCCGCCTTGAGCTTATCCAGCTCTTGGTGAAGTTCCTTGTTCTCCACCACCAAAGTTTTAGGTTCTCGGCCTCTTCAATCATGGCACAGGATTGTTTCACCAGTGCTGTAAGTCAAAAAGAACAACAGTTCAATGAAAAAATTCGACTATGAAAACACAAAGACAAGGTTTGAGTCTCAGAATGTTTACCTTTGGCTTCATCCTTGGCAACTTTAAGTTCAGCATTTTTAAGTCGGAGAGCTTTGATCTCTCTCTGCTTATCACAGACATTCTTCAACAAATCCTGGTTATAGGAATATACTTTCTGTAAGTCAGAATACCCAAAGTCAGAAAGCTACTAAAGACTCGAGCTAATATTTTTGCTAATATCAGCACGAGCCTTGGGGCTACACTAGTTCGTTCTTTGGCATCCTAAGGAAGCATAAACCCGGATTATTTATCCTACTTCATGCTTGGGGGATAGAGGATATGGTATGAAATAAAGGAAAAACAGGAGTTAGAATTCCGACTTACATATTGTTCGCGAGTCAGTTTATCCAAACTCGCATTCACTTCAGCAGAAACGTTCTCAGCGAAAGTCAGGGGGATCACTGGAGCTGTTGGAAGCTCACCGGTCCGTATCCTCTCGTTGCAAAGACGCACTTGTTCAAGAAGGTCAGAGTGCTTGATGTCCTCTGCCTCTTGTGCTTCTTCTTCGGCAGATAAGTTTCTTTTCTCCAGGCATTGCCTGGCCAGCCGCTAGATCTCTTCAGCTGATTTCCGGGACAAGCCAAACTTGGCAAGTCCCGGATTGCTGATAAGGTTTTTGGCAAAGGTTTCTACCGAGGGATCATTAGCCAAGGAGGGTTCACCCTTATCTAAACCTGGCTCACCCATGGTGACGTCAGTTTGTGATTCAAGAATCACAGGCTCCGAAGAAGGAGCCGGATCTTCTGCGGCATCCGGGGAAGGAATGATCACCGGTGTTGTGGAAGGTTGGGGGATAGGAGTCTGAGGAGCCACGGTAGGAGAAATTATGGTAAGCTTCGTCTGTCGCAGGGGCTTCAAAGAATTTCCCTCCCCCTTGCCCTTGATGAGCTGTTTAGCTCTGAGAATGTGATAAAGTCGGAAATGTTACATCTCGGAAAAGAATTTGAGTAAAGTGCAAAGGCGGAAGTTGTGATTGAAAGTTACCTCTTCACGACGGGCACCTCCTTTGTGCCAACAGCCACTGTCGGAGCTTTGTGCTTCTTGAGCGCAATGTCCAGCAATGGGACCACCTCTGTCTCCTGAGAAAACTCTGGAGGATATCCTTCGAGTGGAGCAAATTCCGACCCGGGAAGGTCAGCAAGCTGAAAAGAAGAAAACATATCAGTATTGCAATGTAAGTCAAAGATTGAAACACATAAAAAGGTTTACTGATAGAAGCTTACCGGCACTACGTGGTTTTCTGCCGTATGCATATCCAGAGAAACCTCCGGAATCCTCATCTCGATCCGCTCCCTTATCAGCCACTTAATCTGGCTTATATAGCCTTGCGTGGTGTAGGCTCTGGGGCTGATGCGGAGGGAGTCTTTCTTAGATGATGTGATGGAGTGCATCAGTCGGTTTCTGTGGTACTGAAGGGGCTGGATCCGGCGTGACACCCAGCATTGGACCAAGTCGGATCCCTTCAGTCCTTTGTGTTTGATCAGATATTCGACCCGCCTCTTAGCAAGGATCAGGTCGTCACTGAGAGCCAGAGCAGACTCGTCCCAAGACGGTTGGGCCGTGGCAGCTCCGTCGATAAAAGTCGGCAAAGCAGTAGCTTTGTTGGGAGCCGGAATATCCTTATGATAAAAGAATGTGGCTGGCCACTGTTTGACCGAGTCACTAGCTAAGATTTTGGGATATGCATGCTCGCGTCTAAGTGAGAAACTAATGGTACCGGCGATATAAGGAACACCGGCAGTGATAGACTTTCTCCGAACATGAAAGTAATACCGGAATAAGGTCAAACTCGGCCTAATGCCGAGAAATCCCTCACACAAAGAAGCATAAGCGCTCATCTCTAAAAGAGAGTTGGGAGGAAGATGGTGGAGATGAACACCATAATGGTCAATCACCTCGGAGAAGAACTCCGAGGGAGGAAACGACAAACCTCTGTCGAGGTGGGTGCCGAAGTAGACCCGCTCGCCGGCGCGCGGGTTGGGGACGGTTTCCCCGAAGCCGCTCTGCCAGTCGCCGACGCGGAGGAGCCATTCTGTCTCCATGTTCTAGAGCTTCTCGTCGTCAAGTACGCAGGCGATCCAGACCCCGCGGAAGCTTTCCTTCTCCGCCGCCACATCCGTCACCACCATCGTTGCCGCAGCCGCCAAACCGGAAGAAGATGACGAAGCCATTCCTCTGGTGCTCCGGTGACCTAAGATGGGCGGCACTGGGAGTTTTTTGGGGGAAAGCAGAGGAGCTCTGTGTGCGCGGGGGAGATTTGGAGGAGAGGAAAAGGCAAAGGGAACAGGTGGAGAAAGAAGGAGGAAATCCTAACCTCTTATATCCACCTAACTGCGCCAAGATTCGTGCAAATGCTATAGTGTAACCGCCACGCATCGTGGAAGGAACTGGGAAGGACCCACGCGATGATTACGTCGCCTCGATCTTTGCGCACGCATTGAAACGACGCCTCGGTTCCACGAACCACGGACCCACCAACGGTCGTGCTGACAGGATGTTTGTCAGATGACGTGACTTGACCATAACTTGTGTCAGGTGGCGTTAGAGATCAAATTACGGCTTAGGTTGAAATCAAGCTAGAAAATCCGAGTAACCTGCTGATAGGTCCGACTTATTTTTAAGACCCGGATCGTATTTTTTGTTGTGAAGTTTCAGGAACCCTTCAAGATTCTACAAGCCGAAGATCAAGCTGGACGATGATAAAATACGAGTTTGGATCTTGGAGACTTCCGGGGGCTGCTGTTGGGCATATACTTTCCGGGTATCCTCACAGTTCCTCACTGACCAGGGTGGCCTACTTCGGGTTAGAGATTTGCTTCACGGGCGGCCCAGTCAGGGAGAAAAGACGGAGTCCATTCTGGCTACGGGAAGGCCCAGAAGACTTACCGACTTAGGCCCATAGTGTTACTTGTAGTTCAAGATGTACTCTGTAACCGACTCTTAGTCGTAGCCGGATAGATCTCTCCTGTAAACCCTAGGCCGGATATCTATATAAGCCGTCCTAGGGAGAGCCTTTAGGGTAGACCTCAATAGTCTACAATCTCAACTCGCACAGGCGAAACCCTTGTAACCCATATTCCGGCTCTGCCATATTACTGGATTGCTAGCAGGAGTAGGATCCGTCCAAAGCCGGCAGATTCGAACCTGGGTAAACTTGTGTGCTCACCGTCCTGGAACACCGTACGTCTCACACCCCTCTCTTCCGCACGCCCCGAGGACCCCCTCATGACGTACTTGTCATCAATCCGACGACACACCTCGCTTGCACTAATGTTGCTAATGAGAATTGTGTGAAGTTTTTTGTGAAAGAAAATTCCAAGTTGTAGGAGAAAATGGTGTAATAAGATAGTGAATGGTTAAACGACTCAAGCAATATGTGTATGAAGATGAAGATATGTATGCCATTCAAATGGTAACTCCGAAAGAATTTATTAAATGCCAAGTTCAGAGACCTGCAGAGTCCGTTTTCGAATAGGTAACAGTTCTGGTAAGAAAAGGTCCGCGAAAGATCTGTCAAGTTATATTTTTGCAGTTTTTATCTAACATGGAAAGCAATGAGTCGAAAAAGGGACGGAAACGGAGCCCGGGTGGCTCACACCACCCCATGGCGCGGGCCCACCTAGATGCGCCACTAGGGGGTGTGACCACCCTGGAGCCCATCTCTGACCCGTGTTCTCCCAGTACTTTCCCTTTGTCGTAAAAAAATTGTAATATATAATCCCTGGATCCCTCGAGGTTCGTATATCATGTTCTCATCGTGTTTTCGTTTCAATCTATTTCTGACAGGTAGAGTCTTAGTTTCGGAGCTACAATGTCTTCCTCTGGATCAGCCAAGGAAGATTCCTCTGCAGACGTCATCAACCCTTACATGCCTGAGTTGAAGGGTCATCCCAAGGAGTTGTTGCTCAAAGATGGGAAGGTACAGATAAAAGAGGTTCAGAGCCCTAAAGGTGAAGGTAGTCTGGAGGACAGGATGGAAGCACTGTAGCTGGAAGTCTTTAAGTACAAGAAGATGGTGGAACGTGAAGTGGATATTATCCATAAGATTAGTTCCGAACTCATTGCCAAGCACCAGAAGGAGACCGTTGAGGTTACGGATGAAATTCTCTCACTCCACAGAACAACCAACCAACTACAAGTGCAGCTCTACGATGTGCAAAATCAAAACTGTGAGTATGAGGTTAGGTTTAAACACATAAGTGCTGCTGCTAGTTTCAGGATGTTGGAGACCAGGATGTCTTTTGTTGATGGGGAACCCTTACCTTGGAAGTCAGACGATGACGAGAGAACACCACCACCACCGAAGGAGTAATTCGTCATCAGGTTTTGGCATCTCCTTGGTTTGTTCCAAGCTTGGGGGAGTGCCGCGGTATCATATCACTATCTTTTATCTTTTTACCTTTTTAGTAGAGTCATATCATGAATAGAGCAGTTATCATGTAGGATGGTTTGCATTATGGAAGTGTCCCCTCTCGTTAGATACCTATGTATCCCTTGGTGTGAGTCACCGTTATGGAATATTAATGAGAAGTTCTATCATTTACTCTTTTGCATATCTTATTTTAGTTTTCAATTACTATTATATGATTGATCTTGTTGTTAGTATGGGTATCACTTTGGGATCATTAAGTGAATTTAGTTGGTTTTGGCAAACCTGGCTCGGTCAGTAGCAACACTATTATGAGAATTGAATGAAAAAGATAAAAGTACTCTTAAAGAATATAATTTCATTATCTTTCTTCCTTGATTGGCTCATAAGCTTAGTATTCTCTAGTTAAGATATTTTGTGCTTCCAAGGAAGATTGCATGTTTGTTTTTATCACTTGTATGTTTGTTTGTTTCCTTCAACTCTTATGCTTGCTACCCAGCCTTGCTAGCCAAAAACCTGTACTGAGAGGGAATGCTTCTCATGCATCCAATCCTTAAACCAAAACCTATGCCATTTGTGTCCACCATACCTACCTATTACCACTATTTCTATTCCAAGTAAATTCATGTTTTTATCTACCTTCCGAATTAAACTTGTTATGCGAAAATTAGTGATTAAATCTCTCACGAACTTGATGGCACACTTTACTTTTCTCGCCCTTAATAAACTTGAACCATTGTGTCATCTATGTTGGATATGCTTGCACTTATACATTGGGATTAGCAGACCATGCTGTCATGGGGAACGCTTTCAACATTGCACTTGTACATTGTACCTAGTTGATATCATGCTCATTTGTTTATGGATGTCGTCGGTGTGAAATGAAAGGGGAGCTTGTAAGTCCATGGAGTTATGTATGTGTGTTAGAGAAACGCCTTGGCCGCTAGCCTAAGCCATGCCTAATCCTGGTGGAAACTTGCAGCATCACCATAGTGAGCAATCTATGAAGCATTCTTCTTATAAAAAAGAGAGATAGAGATTGAGAAAAACAAAAAAAGATGAGAAAAGAGGAAAGAGAGAAAAAGGCACCATTTTCCCATGGTAAATAAGAAGATTGCTGAGATGCTCATTGTCTGCTTGCCTTGTCATTTGATTATGGGATACCTCCTGTATCATGTGCAAGGGGTACCCCGTTGGCGGTTCTCTATGATACACATGTACTTACTATGACAAGAACTTACCGGTAACTAAACTTGAGTAGCATGAGGAGCGGCCCTCGTATTCAAGGGACATGAGATTGCCAACTTATACTTTGTCAAGCATATACTCCATAGTTTGTTCACTTTAACCTTAATCACCTAAAGATGCTTATGATAGGGGCAATGAGAGCTGAAAACCAATAAGTACCATAATTTTTGGAAGCTCTTTATGAAACTTGAAATCCCTGCTTCCCTCTGCGAAGGGCCTATCTTTTACTTTTTAGTTGAGTCAGTAAACCTATTTCTTTCTATCTCAACAAGTATTTTGAGTTGTTGTGTTTCATTCATATGATGATTTATTCAATCATGTTTTCTTATGTTCCTTGTTTTGCACATTGCTCTTATCTTAGTGAATATTACTTTGAAAGCTATCATTGAAAACTCCATTATGTTTGAACTCCTGCAGATTGTTAACTATTCTTTGACCAAGAGCAAAGTTTGCCATTACCAATTATGATTTACTTTATGTATCTTTATTGTGTTTCCTTTACTTATTTTAAGTTAAGTTATATAATAGTGAGTTGTCTTCTATTATGATTTATGTATTGATAAATGTGATGCTTCTTGTCCATATTATTTATCAACTCTTCACTCCATAAACCTGAGGTCATGTTTATTGAGCTTAGTTTTCGCTTGGGGACAAGCAAAGTCTAAGCTTGGGGGGAGTTGATACATCCATTTTGCATCACTATTATATATCATAATTTATTATTATTCATTAATATATTTCATATTAGGAGATGATACTTATGTTATTTCATCTGTTTTTGCATGGTTGATGACTTTTGGAGGATGGACCGCTGCAGTCAGGATTCTGATGGAAAAGGCACTGTTTGGAGGCGGAATTCGCAAAGATCAGAAAATTCCAAAAAATACATGGAAATCCTATTTTTCCAGAAGACGAAGGATGCCAGAAGGGGGAGCGGAGTTGGGCCACAGGGCACCCACACCACCCCCTGGCGCGGGCCACTCCTAGCCGCGCCACCAGGCGGTGTGGCCACCCTAGCCCACCTCTAGCTCTCCTCTTTGGCATATATTATCCTCATGAAACCCTAAGACTCGGGGAGCGACCACAGAAAGATTCCTCCGCCTCTGCGGGGCAGAAGACTGTAGAGAGAGAAAGACCTCTACGGCAGGCAGAAATCTATCGGGGAAATTCCTTCCTAGAGAGGGGAGATTGTCGCCATCAACACCACCATCGAGTTGTACTTCATCGGGATCATCATCATCATCATCTCCACCAGCACCATCATCACCACTTCATACCGCTGTAACAATTGTTGTAGTTGATGCTATTGAGTGGAACCATTGAATTATTGTTATGTACAGATTGTTACTTATCATTATATCATCTCTGATCTTGATCCATATGATGTCTTGTGAGTAGTTCGTTTAGTTCTTGAGGACATGGGAGAAGTCACGTTGTTAGTAGTGGAATTGTGTTGAGAAAGATTCAATAGTTTGTTATTTAAGTTGTTGTGTTATTCTTCTAGTGGTGTCATGTGAACGTCGACTACATGACACTTCACATTTAAGGGCCTAGGGGAATGCATTGTGTATTTGGCTACTAATCGTAGGGGTTGTTGGAGTGATAGAAACCTAAACCCCCGTTAGGAAACCTTTGCATAAGGGAGTGTAGGATCTCAGAGTTTAAAGTTGTGGTTAGGTTTTTATCTTAATTACTTTCTTGTACTTGCGGATACTTGCAAGGGGTTTAATCACAAGTATGTATTAGTCCTAGGAAGGTCGGTACATTAGCACAGGTTCACCCACACAACACTTATCAAACTAAAGAAGATTAATCAACTATATGAAACGAAAGCACTTGACAATATTCCCATGTGTTGTTGAGAATGTTTGGTCATCTTAAGTAATACAACCGGCTTGTCCTTTGCTAAAGAAAGGATTGGGACACTTGCTGCATTTCTTATTATTGTATTTTATTTACTCGCACTTTATTATCTGCATTATCAAAACCCCCTAAAAATCTGTTTGCTAAGTATTTATAGAGAATTCCTGCTCCAAGCCACTCGTCAACATCTTCTGCTCCTTGTTGGGTTTGACACTCTTACTTATCAAAAATACTGCGATACACCCCCTATACTTGTGGGTCATCACATCACCCTTCCGGTCACTTTTGGCGATGTAAACCATTACCACCAAGAACGCATGACCTTTCATGTGGCGCCTTTCAAGATCGTGTACCACGTCATCTTCGGACGCGACATATTGCACTCCTTCCTTGCAAGGCTATGATTTTTCTACAACAAACTCAAGATTCCCGGACCAAATGGTATCATCACCGTTGACGGAAGCTTCACCAAGGCACGGGAGTGCAAGCTCAGCGAATCCGCCTTCACTAAAGCAGTCCTTTACGGTGAGGAGTTCAAGGAGATCTAGAACCAGGTCGATGCCTCGGAGATGCTGGATTCAAAGAAGCAGATTACTGCTGCCAAACCCGCCTTCAAGGCCACCATCAAGACCAAGCAGGTGGAGCTTGTCGAAGGTGATTCCTCCAAGACCACCGCCATTGGCATGAACCTGGATCCCAAATAGGAAAGCGCGCTCGTCGAGTTCC
The DNA here is from genome assembly GCA_916181665.1 of Avena sativa. Lineage (NCBI taxonomy): Eukaryota > Viridiplantae > Streptophyta > Magnoliopsida > Poales > Poaceae > Avena > Avena sativa. Next base: position 697,406,774 of record OV702289.1, read on the forward strand.
TTCGTGAGAATAGGGACATCTTTGCCTGGCAACCTGCCGACATGAAAGGTGTACCTAGGGAACTTGCCGAGCACAACTTGAATATTGATCCTAATGCCAAACGGGTGAAACAACCTCTACGATGCTTTCGTGATGAAAGACGAAGGGCTATAGGCAAACAAATAGCTAGGTTACTTAAGGCTGGCTTTATCCGAGAAGTTATTCACACCCGATGGGTGGCAAATCATGTACTTGTCCCCAAAAAGGGAACCAATGAACTAAGAATGTGCGTTGATTACACCGGCTTGAACAAAGCGTGTCCAAAGGATCCGTTTGCTTTGCCTCCCATTGACCAAGTCATTGACTCGATGGCTGGGTCAGAACTTCTGTGTTTTCTCGATGCCTATTCAGGATACCACCAGATCCCGATGCGAAAGTTAGACCAATTGGCCACTTCGTTCACCACACCCTACGGCACGTATTGCTACGTCACGATGCCCTTTGGGTTGAAAAACACTGGTGCTACATACCAGCGGACGATGCAACGTTGCCTGCACGACCAAATAGGTTGAAACGTAAACGCCTAGATGGACGACATCGCGGTAATGTCAAAGAAATCAAATGATCTTATCGCTGACTTGCAGGAAACCTTCGACAATCTCTGGAAATACAACATGTTGCTGAACCCAAAGAAGTGTGTCTTCGGGGTACCATCCGACAAATTGTTGGGCTTCATCATTTCACATCGCGGAATCGAGGTGAACCCGGGGAAAATCAAGGCCATCCTCGACATCAAACGCTCGACATGCCTGAAGGACATACAAAGGCTCACAGGCTGCGTTGCAGCAGTAAGCCGGTTCATCAGCCGACTTGGTGAGAAGGCTATGCTGCTCTACAAGTTACTCAAGAAGGCGGACAAATTCACATGGACGGACGAAGCTGACACAGCACTTCAGGAGTTGAAGAGAATACTCTCCTCCCCACCTATACTTGTAGCACCGGTGCCAAGGGAGCCTATGTTAATATACATGGCAACGACCAACCGAGTAATCAACATCATCGTCGTGGTGGAGTGCAAGGAACCAACGCACGAGTACGAAGTTCAACAACCCGTTTACTATGTGAGTGAGGTCTTGACGGAATCGAAGCAGCGTTACCCGCACTACCAGAAGATAGCTTATGGAGTTTTCCTTGCTTCACGTAAGTTAAGGCATTATTTCCAGGAGCACCCCATCACAGTAGTGAGCAAAGCTCAACTATCTGACATCATCAACAACAGCGACGCTACAGGGAGAGTGGCAAAGTGGGGGCATTGAACTTGCCGCCTTCGACATCACCTACAAGCGACGCAACACTATCAAATCACAAGCATTGGCGGATTTCCTTGCGGATTGGACAGAACTGCCAGAAGACACTCCTGTACCAGAGCCAGAGTATTGGGTTATGCACTTTGATGGATCAAAGTTACTAAATGGCTCAGGGGCTGGCGTATTATTACAATCGTCAACAAGAGAGAAGTTGCAATACGTCCTGAAGATCCACTTCAATGCTACAAATAACATGGCGGAGTATGAGGCCCTCATTCACGGACTTCGCGTAGCCAAGGATATTGGCATCAAGCACATAGTTTGCTGTGGAGATTCCGACTTGGTTGCCCAAGAAGTAATTGGCACCTAGAACATGCGGAACCCTATGGTGGCGGCATATTGAGACAAAGTAGACGAAATAGCCAAGTGCTTCGACGGCTACGAAGTCAAGTACGTCAAAAGGGAGGATAATGAGGCGACAAATCTGCTGTCAAAGCTTGGATCATCTTGTCGACCAATTCCACCAGGCGTTTTCCTAGAGCATTTATGGACTCCATCCGTGAAGGGAGCGGACCCCGACAACCCAGATAGAGTGGACTCATTTGTTAACGCAGTAACAGTGACCTCTCCGGCTTGGACGAAGCCGTTCATGGATTATCTACAAGACGGAACTTTACCCGCCGACGAAGTCGAAAGCCGGCAAATAGTACGTAGAGCAAAATACTACGTCATCATTGATGGCCAGCTATACAAAAGAAGTACCACAGGAGTTTCACTACGGTGCGTCTCCCAGCAGTAAGGTATTGAAATCCTTAGAGAAATACATCTCGGAGATTGCGGGCATCACGCCGCTCCCCGATCGTTGGTGGCCAAGGCCTTCCGACAAGGATTCTACTGGATAACTGCCAAGGCGGACGCTGACAAGTTGGTACAAACATGCCTCGGGTGTCAGTTTTATGCAAGACAACCAAGTGTTCCAGCTGAAGAATTGCGAACAATACCAATAACTTGGCTGTTTGCAGTCTGGGGGCTGGACATGGTGGGACCTTTGGAGACAGCACCCTGTGGATTCACACACTTGCTAGTAGCAGTGGACAAATTCACAAAATAGATTGAAGCTAGAAAGCTCGATGGGGCAACAGCCCTCAAGTTTGTCCAGGATCTAGTGGTGAGATTTGGTCTCCCCCATAACATCATCACTGACAATGGCAGAAATCTATCTCTCGGAGAAGTTTAGGAGTACTGTCATAAGAAAGGCATCCACCTTGACCTAGCATCTGTGGCACATCCGCAGTCAAATGGGCAAGTTGAAAGGGCCAATGGACTAATTCTGCATGGAATCAAGCCACGCTTGGAGGCACCGCTACGTAGAGCAACTGGAGCCTGGGCAGAGGAACTACCATCTATCTTGTGGAGTTTACGAACAACACCCAACAGATCCACCGGCTTGACTCCTTTATTCATGGTTTATGGAGCAGAAGCAGTTCTCCCATCCGACATCCTCCACGATGCACCAAGAGTTTCCGCCTACAAGGAGGATGACGCTGAAGAATCCAGACGACTATCTGTGGACCTACTTGAAGAAGAGCACGTGCTGGCATGCCAGAGATCTGCTGTCTACCAACAGAAGCTGCGTGGCTACCATAGTCACCGTGTAAAGCATCACTTGTTTAAAGAAGGGGATCTGGTGCTTAGACTCAAGCAGGAGAAATCACACAAATTATCCCCGCCTTGGGATGGACCGTTCATCATAAGCAAAGCATTGCTCAATGGTTCCTATTACCTCGTTGATATTCGCGAGTTGAAAGATAGGCCAAAAAATCGCAAGCGCAAGCAACGTGACTCCGATGATGATTACCCGGAGACAAATCGGCCATGGAACATAGCACATCTACGTCCCTTTACACTTAGCACATTTATATTATGTAATACGTTTCTTATATGATCAATGAAACAAAGCATTTGATTCACTCATATTCTCTGAGTCTTTTACCTCCTTTAGTTGTTCATTTTTGGATCATATAAACCCTTTATGCACAAGGTTGCATTTGCCCTTGTGAAAATTCCGCCTATGGGCGTTAGCTTAAGTTTTCTGGTCTACACGTTTTCTGAAGTTTTTATGTGGATTCTGGAGTAGTGACTTTTCGGCACTCAAAGCCAGCGATTTTGTTCTTAGGTTCTGGATGGTGCTATTAAGCATCATCACCTGAGAGCATAGTTCTGTGCTGCGAGTCTTCCATCTCACGAAAGGTCAAGCATACGAACCAGAATAATGGATAAGCCAGCACTTGCTTAAAAAATATATACACATGCTAGAAACAGATAAGTTGCAGGAAGCTTGAATACAAGTTTTTCCGTCTTAGACAAACATAAATTTTTTCTACATACATTTTGCAGAGACACATTTAATACATTAATTGTTTTTCATGGCTCTACTACAGGGGGCTTCGTGGTGGCATCATCAGGAGAGCCAGACCGGGAGAGCTCGTCAAACTCGGAAGGAGAGGGGCTAGACTCAGAAGAGGCCATGTCGTCATCTAAGATCTCGGCAGAAACAAAGACATCAGCCTTGACCATCTTGGCAACCCTGGTATCAAAGCCGGCAAGGGAATCCCAAATAGCATTGCTATCGATCTCTTTTCCATCCTCGTCCAGCTTGGGCATGCCAGAGGTCACCAAGTCGATGTCGGCATTGTCACAGTGAGCCTTGACAAGGGACAGGGTCATCCTAGCGCCAGCCCGGATGCAAGATGATTTCCAGTCTTTGATTTTTTTGGGGCATCAACGCAGGATTTCCGCATACTTGGCTGCTAAGTCTGCCGCCTTGATGTTGATGCCCAGAGGTTGAGCTATATCCTTGGCTTAGGCGATGGCGGTGCTGACGAAGTTGCCGAAAAGAATCATGCGTTCCTTGGGACTTGGAGCATCCTCGCCCAAGTTGGCTAAACCAATGGGAGTTGTGGTTTACACAAGCATACAAGGACCATGAGTATAAACAAGTCAAATGGTTATCCAACTTACAGAAAAAGACCAAGACGGAGAAAGGTTACCAAAGATGCTCGTTTTCGCTTGCATGCATGTATCCGCCAAGACATCGTGCTCCTTCTAGACTGACTTGAACATCTCAAGACTCCTAGCATTTTGCTCTTTGGCAGCTTGGTTTTGGTCTTTGAGCTATGCAATCTCATCCTTCAAGCGCTGCATCTCGACATCCATAGACTCTTGCATAGCCTTCATCTTTGCCTCATGGCCCTTGACGGTCTCGGCCAGGTCCTTCTTCAGAATCTTGTTTTCATCATCGAGCTCCTGGATATGCTTGGATTGCTCGACGATGCTCTTGGCCTTAGCAATGGCTTCTGTAAGACGGAAATCAGAAAGTGCTATCAGAAGATGGAAGAAATGACTCAATGGGAAAGCAAGGAGCTGTCGTAGGAAACAGACTCTGGCTATTTTTTATCTGTTCCTTCAGGAATTTGTTTTTACCCTTTCAAGGTCCATCTCCTTCCGAAGAGCAGCAAACCTCTCATTGGCGGCTATCCTCAATTTATTCTCATTCTACACATGATATAAGCATGCTTAGTTTCTCTAGAGCATCTAGTTGGAACTATTCAGTTTCAACTAAATGCTCGGGGGCTACAGTACATGATTTTAAAGTAAACTAGTTTCTCTAGAGCATCTAGTCAGAACTTTGCAGTTTCAACTAAATGCTCGGAGGCTACACGGACAAGTTCTACACTTCGTTATTTGGATCACTTAGGCCAATAACTATTGAATTATCCGCCTAAGAGCTCGGGGGATACAGTAGGATATACTACACAAAGTAAAGCAAGTAAAGTTCAAAAAACTTACGATGGCAATGATCCTGAGATTGTTGGCCAGATGAGCGTAGGAATCATGAAAGGTCTGAGGATTCTTATAGATTGCGTCGGCCTGCTTGATGAGATCATCTAGGCTGAGTGTCGGAGGAGTCACAACCAATGGAGAGGTCGAAGCCGGAGGCATGGATGAAGCCCTAGCTGCCTCCTGCACCTTCAAGGCAGTCGATGGCGTGAAGGCTCCCACCTCAATCATTGCTTCCATGTCCACCTCTTCCACTTCCTTCCCCTTATCGGTGGCATCCTTAGCCGGAGCTTTAGCCACTTTAGAGGAGGTCCTCTCCTGCGTTGCCTGGCTGCTGGGAGCAACGTCTGCCTCGACACAGCTTGAGACATCAAGGTTTGGATTGATATCTATCTCCATGGCGGAGGTCTCAAGGATGACGGCCCAGCGAGACCAGCAGAGGATATGGCGGCAGGAGTAGGGGGAGCGGTGGCGGGAGAGGGCTTGGCAGACGAACCCTTGGTCAACATGTCACAAATGTTTTTTGACCCTCCAACATCTTTGGAGGATCGCTTCAAACTAACACCGGCTTTCCTCCTGAAATGTACAAGGTATAAGTACAAGAGTTGAAAAAATGTGCGAGCTGAAAAATACAAGCCGGAGAATGAAAGTACTTACTCCACGGCAGGAGCCTTGACGAGGGGAATGCCGGTGGACTTCTTCTTCCTCTAAGGCGGCAGTGGAACGTTTGGATACTCCACTCTCTGATTTCTTCTTCTTGGCCTTGACAACATTGTTAGAGGTGGAGCTCTTTCGCTTTCGCGCTGCCAGAGCTGGTTGATCCTTGGAGGCGTTGTCGTCGGAGACCACTTGGATATCCTTCAGCTTTGTATTGTAGACCTAGGAGGCCATTTGATCTGCCACCAAGATCGCCAGCTAGGATACAGAAGAGTGTTAGACGGACAACTTCAAAGTCAGAAAAGTATGCAAAGTAGATACGGAACTGAATGTGGCAGATCGTTTGACAAAATCTCTCCATCTAGAAAAGCACGAACAACACCGAGATTCCATTGGTGTTAGGTTCCTTCCTATTGTAAACTAGTTTTGTTTATACTCTAGTGCAAGTGGGAGATTGAAGGAGTTATGCCCTAGAGGCAAATAATAAAGTGTATTATTTGATATATCTCCTATATGTTCATAATACGTTTCATACTGTGTTATAACTATGTTAATACGAAACGTTAATACACGTGTGGTATGTAAACAAACCGTGTCTCTAGTTACCTCTAGTGAACTAGTTCATTGGTCATGAGGATGGTCTATGTTTCAAGATCATGGGCATTTATGCCAGCTGACAATGAGGTCATGTTATTGGTTGAATAACATGATAGACAAACATCCGACCGTTATATCTTAATGAGATCTAGTTACAAAGTTCACCATTGATGATAAAACACAGAGAACCTCGCAACCTGATCCTTTGACTGTGAGGTAATACAAATCACCATTCCGGAAGAAGCTTAGATGGTTATCAAGAGTCATCTCGTAACATGGTGATCAAAAAGGTGCCACTCAGGTTTTCCGAAGGGATGCGTAGAGGAGTACATATCAAGACCAGGATTTGTCTAGTCCATGTAACAGACAGATAGATGTGGCCATCTCGGTGACGTTGCATTAATGAAGCTTGAAAGCATGTGACTAGGTCACGGAATACAACAACATGAGAACGAGAAAACAAGTTCATCGGTAATGAGATTGAACTAAGGTATGGAGATACCAAAGATCAAGTCTCGGATGAATTAGGTATCGAATGACAAAGGGAATGGGGAACGACTATCTCACGGTTCAAGCGATTATATTCGTGAAACACACGGGGGTCACATGGCCATCCAGGTCCCTCTGTTGATCATTGATATGAGAGTGGTCTCTATCATGTCCGGAGTGTTTCTGAACCGAAGGATATCACGCTTAAGGGTAGGGACGCTTAGGGTAGATGAGGTATCGTATGAGAAATAGAGAGAGAGAAACCGGAATAAGTTTCGGTAACATCCGATGGAGATCGGAAGGGGTCCGGAAGTTGTTCTAGAGTGAAGAGATAATATAATATGTGTATTTGAATGTTAATTGGAGAATTAATATTAAATATATATTTTATTTTATTTTTAAAGGCTCCATATTGCTAATGGGCCTCACCCGAAGGGAGGCCCAAGAGGGCAAGGCGCCTAGGGAGTGGGGTCCGGCCGGCCTAGGGCTGGTGGGCCGCCCTAGTGGGGCCCACCTAGGGCCGGCGGCTACCCCAAGGTGGTCGGAGGGTGTGGGGATTAGTCCCACACCGCCTGGCCCCTGGGTGGTGCCCCCCTCCCACTATATAAAGGGGCCCCTCCCCCTTTGGAATCACCCATTCCTCTCATTCTCTCTCTCTCTCATCTGCTGAGGACTTCCCCGTAATATTGGGGGGACCTCATAGTTGAGTTCTCCACCTTCACACTACCGTCGTGTGATCAGGCTATCCGACATCTACTTCTTCTGCTGCTCGGTTGGATTGGAGTCCGGTTGACGTCTCCTACACCGGACGTGTGACGAACGTCGGAGGCACCACACTTGGGGTGTTGCTCGTCTTCATCAATATACGCCTTCCTGCGTAAGGCGTGCCTCTTTTTGCAAAGGTATGAATACTGTATTCCTTCTTCGTTACTCATGTCTACATATTATAGATCCTAGTATTAGTGTTCGAGTGGATAGAATTTTTTGTTTTCTGCTACGGAACCCAACAGTGGTATCAGAGCAGGTCTATGGGTAGACATGTCTTACAGATTGAACACATAGCAATATGTGGGCATTGATTCTCTAGTTGCTACCCTCTTTAGTGTTATTGTTCATATCGCAGCACTTTTTGATGAAGCGGCCCCCAACCAACCTTACGTGGCGATTCACGAGACTGGTCCACAAATCAAAGTGGCTTAGGGGTGTGTCTGTCTCTCTACAGTAGTTGATATGGCATTGACACTGGAGGGCCCTGAAATGGGAAGAAAAACGGCAATCATTGAATCCATGTTGTGGCTCGACGTTCGTAGGTGGGAAGGGGTTCTACTGCGAAAGCTCTAAAGTCGCATAAAACATGCAATAGTTAATATAGAGGCGTCTATCTTTATTATTACATATGGTCAAGTCTTATAACATGGCATTGCAAAGTGTGTGAAACTTTAAGGCTGTTGATGATGATCATAAAGCTATAACCATGTCATAACACTTTACTTTTGAAGTATTACTTATTGTGCTAGTATACTTACTAGACGGTAGCATAATAAGATAATCCCTCTTAGTATTCCATGTATCGTATTCCCCTTGTGTGTGCACCACCAAGAAAGTTCTTCGGTATGAGGCGATCCAGGGTTATAGGCCTGGGTGTCAGACATATCTACGTTCGCATACAGTGGGTGTAAGCCATGTTGCACTGCGAATACACACGAGTTAGAACTTGCGAGCCTAGCACGTTACAGAGATGTGGCCTCGGAATACAAGAGACCGAAAGGTCGAGCATGAATCACATAGTTGATTAGATCGACATTAGGGAATGTCCACCCTTGGTTCTGCATTGATGGCTGTGTTTAACTGAGGGAGGTGCAGGGGATTGGGATCATGTGATCACTAAACGAGTAGAGGGGTGTTCGTTTAAGTGGGAGTTATTTTAGTTAAAACTTGAACTCATTATTATGAACATAGTCTAAGTACTTTGCAAATCCTTTGTAGATGTCTCGCCCACCCACCTTCAACCTTAGCACTTTCCTCGAGAAGGACAAGCTGAAAACTAATGGAACCAACTTCACCGCATGGTTCCGCAATCTTAGGATCCTCCTAGTCCCCTACAAGTTGACTTATGTCATCGAGGCTGAGCTTCTGGCTAAGCCTGCAGATTCCGCCTCACAGGACGAAAAGAATGTCTAGCAGTCCAAGGCGGACGATTTCTCCCTCATCCAGAGTGGAATGCTCTATGCCATGGAGCCGGAGCTTCAAAAGCGTTTTGAGAAGATGAATGCTTTTGAGATCATTGAGGATCTCAAGGCTGTCTTTGCTCCACAGGCTTGTGCAAATAGGTATGATGCTTCCGAGCCCTTCTTCTCTGCTAAAATGGAAGAGCACAACAGTATTAGTGAGCACGTGGTCAAAATGTCTGGCTACGTTAAGCGCTTAAATGCCCTGGATTGCAAAATTCTGGAGGAGCTCGCTATAGATAGGGTGCTGCACTTGCTGCCCCCTAGCTACAAGAGTTTTGTGATGAACTACAACATGCAAGGGATGACTAAGACCCTTGATGAGGTGTTCTCCATGCTCAAAATTGCTGAGGTTGAAATCAAGAAGGAGCACACAGTGCTGATGGTCAACAAGACCACCAACTTTAAGAAACCGGGGAAAAAGGGAAAGGCAAGGGTAAGAAGTCTAAGAGGGATGGCAGGTTTGTTCCTAGCACCTCAAAGACTGCCAAGCCTGGCCCTAAGCCCGGCACTTCGTGCTTCTACTGCAAAGGGGATGGGCACTGGAAACGCAACTGCCCTAAGTACCTTGAAGACAAGCGAGCTGGCAAGATAGCCATCCCGGACAAAGGTATATATGATATACATGTTATTGATGTATTCCTTACGAGCGCCAGGAGTAACACCTGGGTATTTGATACCGGATCTGTTGCTCACATTTGTAACTCTCAGCAGGATCTGCAGAGTAGGAGGCGCCTGAGGAAGGACGAGGTGACGATGCGCGTCGGCAATGGTTCGAGAGTCGAAGTGATGGCCGTCGGCACCCTGCATCTCCGTCTACCGTCAGGATTATTGTTGGTTTTGAATCAATGCTATTATGTACCCGCACTGAGTATGAATATTGTGAGTGGGTCTTGCTTGTTGCAAGACCGTTATTCGTTTAAATCAGGAAAAAATGGTTGTTCAATTTATATGAATGATATTTTCTATGTTCATGCTCCTGTATGTGATGGTTTATTCTTACTTGATATTGACTTTGATACACACATCCATAGTGTTGATGCTAAACGCTGTAAGCACAGTGACGATAATTCCATGTTCATGTGGCATTACCGTCTTGGTCATATTGGCGTAAAGCGCATGAAGAAGCTTCATTCAGAAGGGCTTCTTGGATCATTGGATTTCGAATCCCTTGATACATGTGAGCCTTGCCTCATGGGCAAGATGACTAGGACACCATTCTCCGGTATAGTGGAGAGAGCTGTAGACCTACTTGGGATCATACATACGGATGTATATGGACCAATGAGTGTCTCAACATGCAATGGTTATCGTTACTTTGTTACCTTTACTGATGAATTAAGCAGATATGGATATATCTACTTGATGAAGCACAAGTCTGAAACCTTTGAAAAGTTCAAGGAATTTCAGAAAGAGGTAGAGAATCAACTTAACAAGAAAATCAAGCACCTTCGATCGGATCGAGGAGGCGAGTATTTGAGTTATGAGTCTAACATGCACTTGAAGGACTGTGGGATTATCCCACAGCTTACGCCAGCCGGAACACCACAGCGTAATGGTGTGTCAGAACACCGTAATCGAACCCTATTGGATAGTGTACGGTCCATGATGTCTTTAACTGATTTGTCTGTGTCTTTTTGGGGATACGTGTTAGAAACCGCCGCTCTTATTTTAAACCGAGCACCATCCAAATCCATGGAGACAACCCCATATGAGATATGGTATGGGAAGAAGCCCAAGTTGTCATTTCTGAAACTTTGGGGTTGTGAGGCTTACGTTAAGAAACTGCAGCCTGACAAACTCGAATCCAAATCGGAAAAATGTATCTTTGTGGGATATCCAAGGGAAACCGCTGGGTATCCTTTCTACAACCAAGCCGAAGGCAAAACATTTGTCGCAAGAAACGGCACCTTTCTCGAGAAAGAGTTTCTTGCAAAAGGAGTGAGTGGAAGGAAAATTGAGTTAGATGAAATTGTTGACGCTTCTCTCCAAATTCCGAGTAGCGCAACGGAAGCTGTTCCGAAATCTCTCTCCAACATGGAGGAAGAGCCAATTGATGATGATCAAAACAATCACATCGAGACTCCTGAGGTTCGCAGGTCTACAAGGGTTCGTGCCACTCCTGATTGGTACAGTAGCCTTGTGATGTCTGTCATACTAGATGAATAGGAAGAACCTGCAAACTACAGAGATGCTATGGATAGTGCTGACTCCGAGAAATGGCTAGAAGCCATGAAATCCGAAATAGGATCCATGCATGAAAACCAAGTTTGGACCTTGGTGGATCTTCCAGAAGGCCGCAAGGCCGTGGAAAATAAATGGATCTTTAAGAAGAAGACATATGTGAATGGTAACATGACCATTCACAAAGCTTGACTTGTCACAAAGGGGTTTCAACAAATTCAAGGAGTTGACTACGACGAGACTTACTCTCCTGTAGTGATGCTTAAGGCTATCAGGATTTTAATAGCAATTGCTGCACATTTCGACTATGAAATTTGGCAGATGGATGTCAAGACTGCATTCCTCAATGGTCACATTGATGAAGAGTTGTATATGATGCAACCAGAAGGTTTTGTTGATCCTAAGGATGCTGGAAAGGTATGCAAGCTTCAATGCTCCATTTATGGATTGAAGCAAGCATCTCGGAGCTAGAACCAATGTTTTGATCAAGTGATCAAAAGTTTTGGATTTGTCCAAAACCAACAAGAGTTCTATGTTTACAAGAAAGCGAGTGGGAGCTCGGTTGTTTTCTTAGTAGTATATGTGGATGACATATTACTCATGGGAAACAATGTGGATCTTATGAAAAGCGTGAAAGCATATTTGAGCAACCAATTTTCCATGAAGGATCTAGGTGAAGCTGCATATATATTAGGAATCAAGATCTATAGAGATAGATCAAGGCACCTAATAGCATTGAATCAGAGTACTTACATAGATAAGATTTTGAAGAGGTTCAAAATGGAAAACACCAAGAGGGGTTTTACACCTATGATGAAGAATTGCAAAATGAGTATGACTCAATGTCCTGTAACGGACAATGATAGAGAGAAGATGTCTTACATCCCCTATGCTTCAGCCATAGGATCTATCATGTATGCAATGCTTAGTACACGACCTGATGTGGCATTGGCTCTTAGTTTGACGAGCCGATATCAGAGTAATCCAGGACCAGATCACTAGACAGTTGTGAAAAATATCCTAAAGAATCTGAGAAGAACAAATGTTATGTTCCTAATCTATGGAGGAAATGATGAAGCTCTAAACATAATAGGTTACGTAGATGCGAGCTGGAATTCAGATCATGATGACTTGAAGTCTCAAACAGGATTTGTTTTCTTGGTGAATGGTGGGGCGGTAAGCTGGAAGAGCAAGAAGCAGCCGGTGGTGGCACAATCTTCAATGGAGTCTGAATACATTGTTGCAGCTGATGCAACAAATGAAGCTGTTTGGCTAAGGAATTTTGTCATCAAACTGGGAGTTTTCCCAATGCGCAAGACCCCGTGACGATCTATTGTGATAACACGGGTGCTATTGCAAATGCAAGGGAACCAAGAACTCACTCCACAACCAAACACATCAAGCTTCGATTTCACGTCATCCGGCAGAATGTTGACGAAGGTGAAGTCAAAATTTGCAAAGTAGATACGGAACTAAATGTGGCGGATCCTTTGACGAACGCTCTCCATCTAGAAAAGCACGAACAACACTGAGATTCCGTTGGTGTTAGGTTCCTGCCGATTGTAAACTAGTTTTGTTTATAATCTAGTGCAAGTGGGAGACCGAAGGAGTTATGCCCTAGAGGCAAATAATAAAGTGTATTATTTGATATATCTCCTATATGTTCATAATACGTTTCATATTGTGATATAACTGTGTTAATACAAAACATTAATACACCTGTGGTATGTAAACAAACCGTGTCTCTAGTTACCTCTAGTGAACTAGTTCATTGGTCATGAGGATGGTCTATGTTTCAAGATCATGGGCATTTATGCCAACTAACAATGAGGTCATGTTATTGGTTGAATAACATGATAGACAAACATCCGACCGTTATATCTTAATGAGATCTAGTTACAAAGTTCACCATTGATGATAAAACACAGAGAACCTCGCAACCCGATCCTTTGACTATGAGGTAATACAAATCACCATTCCGGAATAAGCTTAGATGGTTATCAAGAGTCATCTAGTAATAGGGTGATCAAAAAGGTGCCACTCAGGTTTTCCAAAGAGATGCGTAGAGGAGTAGATATCAAGACCAGGATTTGTCTAGTCCATGTAACGGACAGATATATGTGGCCATCTCTATGACGTTGCATTGATGAAGCTTGCAAGCATGTGACTAGGTCACGAAATGCAACAACATGATAACGAGAAAACAAGTTCATCGGTAACGATATCGAACTAAGGTATGGAGATACCGAAGATCAAGTCTCGGATGAATTAGGTATCGAATGACAGAGGGAATGGGGAACGACTATCCCACGGTTCGAGCGATTGTATTCGTTAAACACACGGGGGTCACATGGCCATCTAGGTCCCTCTGTTGATCATTGATATGAGAGTGGTCTCTATCATGTCCGGAGTGTTTCCGAACCGAAGGATGTGACGCTTAAGGGTAGGGACGCTTAGGGTAGATGAGGTATCGTATGAGAAATAGAGAGAGAGAAACCAAAATAAGTTTCAGTAACATCCGATGGAGATCGGAAGGGGTCCGGAAGTTGTTCCGGAGTGAAGAGATAATATAATATGTGTATTTGAATGTTAATTGGAGAATTAATATTAAATATATATTTTTATTTTATTTTTAAAGGCTCCATATTGTTAATGGGCCTCACCCGAAGGGAGGCCCAAGAGGGCAAGGCGCCTAGGGAGTGGGGGCCGGCCGGCCTAGGGCTGGTGGGCCGCCCCAGTGGGGCCCACCTAGGGCCGGAGGCTGCCCCAAGGTGGCTGGCGGGTGTGGGGATTAGTCCCACACTGCATGGCTCCTGGGTGGTGCCCCCTCCCACTATATAAAAGAGGTCCCCTCCCCCTTTGGAATCACCCATTCCTCTCATTCTCTCTCTCTCTCAGCTGCTGAGGACTTCCTCGTAATGTTGGGGGGACCTCGTAGTTGAGTTCTCCACCATCAGACTACCGTCGTGTCATCAGGCGATCCGGCATCTACTTCTTCCGCTGCTCGGCTGGATCGGAGTCCGGTTAACGTCTCCTACACCAGACATGTGACGAACTTCGGAGGCACCACACTTGGGGTGCCGCTCGTCTTCATCAATATACGCCTTCCTGCATAAGGCGTGCCTCTTTCTGCAAAGGTATGAATACTGTATTCTTTCTCCGTTACTCATGTCTACATAGTATAGATCCTGGTATTAGTGTTCGAGTAGATAGAATTTTTTTTGTTTTTTGCTATGGCACCCAACAATGATTGGCTTCATCATCGGAGGGAAGAGAGGCTGGGGTCCACCATGCGGGCACTTTGGTGGCAGCTCCATCGACAAAGTTGGGGTAGGTCTCAAGACGGTCTGGCAGAGGGACATATGGCCCATAGAAATACGTGCGCTGCCAGTTCTTCCAAGACTCATGCCCTACGGTGTCGGGGAAGCGCCGACTAGGACGGATCTTAAAGCTAATGGTTCCGTAGGTCCGCAATTCATCCTTGGACTCTACGGACTCTCTCTTGACGGCGAAGAAATATACAAACAAATCTAATCTAGGTTTGATTCCTAGATATCCTTTGCACAGAGCTACAAAGTTGCTAAGGACTAGGATGCTGTTGGGAGAGAGATTGTGGGGAAGTACCCAGAAGTGTCGAAGGACATGCAGGAAGAAGTCGGAGACTGGTAGGCTTACGCCGCGTACCGGCTAAGATTTGAGGTACACCTTTTCTCCGGGTTGGGGAGAAGGGACCACCTCGCCGACCGACGCCGCCCGCCAGACAAACTTCTTCGCCACGGGGAGATACCCCTCGTCGACTAGCTCTTGGAGGTCTTCGACGAAGAGATCGGAGCCTCTCCACACCCCCTTATGGGAGTCACTTTCTTCTTCAGTGTCTTCAGGCGCCACTCGTTCTTGGTCATCACCGGCGGACTCCATCACGACGGAGACAGGAACGACCACCCCCTCCGGCGGAACGATCACTCCCTGGGATGGCTCCGTCGTAGCCTCAGGAATCACCTTCGTGGAAGGAGCAGAGCTACTAGAGGCCATTACGACAAGGAGTGTGTGGAGGAAGAAAGGGCCCTGGTTAGGGTTTTCGCATGAGAGCTCGAACGGTCGCGTGGCTGGAGGAAGACGAAGACTGGGAAGCGAATGTGGGTAAAAAGAAATAAATTGACCGCGGTGGAAATATATAAGCCTCATGTCAAGATTCGTGCAAAAAGATCTAATGGATGGAATGTTGCCAACGTGGAAGTGAACGTGTGCGGTAATTTTGCCACATCCTCCGTCTTTTACTGCTCCACCATTTCAGATTTCGTGCGCATGAAAACAGCTATTTATTAATTCTTTGCTTCTGTGAGTTTCGAGGTAGCGTAGGCTGTACCCTACGTCATCCTCCTGGCAGTTGAAGTGAAGGGTCACGTCCGAAGATTCCATCGAAGACGGAAATCATCCGACTCTGGAAATGAAGACTTAAGGAATCTTCGGCTACATTGCGGAGCCGGAGAGGATTGCAGGGATCTTTGGGAGACCTTTGAGATATTGCTTGACGGATTGCTGGCATCACTTAGACGGGATATTCAGAGATCAACGAGCAAGACGACGCAAGATTTCAAAGTCCTCCGGGGGCTACTGTTGGGGATATGCTATATGGGTATCCTCATAGCATGTCACCAATCCGCCTAACCCGGGTGGCCCATAGTTGGTAGCAAGGCCTATGGCCTGCTGGGCGGCCTAGTTAGACGTATCCTGAAGGGAGGCCCATGCCAGATAAAGGAAGGCTACGCAGGAGTCACCGACATACTCGGAACCTTGGAGTACAAAACACAGAAGACTAGTTCATGTAGGTGTAGGACTCTTTACCTTGTCTGGCAAGGACCTTTCCCTATAAAACCTAGGTCTTGGCGCCTTTATAAGCCGGCCTGTGGGAGCCTTTAGGACACAACTTCTCTGATTGCTGCGTACAATGCGCAATACCTCGCACAGCGAACCTATCTCTATAACTCGGCGTATTGCCATTATAGTGATTTATAGCAGGAGTAGAGTTCCCCCACCGTTGTGGGACTTGAACCTGGGTAAACCGTGTTACCTCGTACCCTCCAACTCTCCGCCTTACCCCACGTCTCTAAACACGCACTATGAGGACCCCTCCATGGCGTACTCATCGGCAATACCACGATAACCTGGGTATTTGATACTGGATCGGCTGCTAATATATGTAACTCGAATCAGGGGCTACGGAACAAGCGACCACTAGCAAGGGGTGAGGTCAAGATGCGTGTCGGCAATGGATAAAGGGTTGATGTGATTGCCGTCGGAATGCTGCCTCTCCACCTACCGTCGGGATTAGTTATAAACTTAAATAATTGTTATTTGGTGCCTGCACTGAGCATGAACATTATATCCGAATCTTGTTTAATGCAATGTGGTTATTCATTTAAATCTGAAAACAATGGTTGTTCGATTTATATGAATGATATCTTTTATGGTCATGTACCTATGATGAATAGTTTATTTCTGTTTGGATCTCAATAATAGTGTTGCACATATTCATAATGTTGATGCTAAAAGGATTAAACTTGATGACAATATATCTGCATATATGTGGCACTGTCATCTAGGTCATATTGGTGTTAAACACATGAAGAAACTCCATTCTGATGGACTTTTGGAATCACTTGACTTTGAATCATTTGATACATGTGAGCCATGCCTTACGAGCAAGATGACTAGAACGCCGTTTTCCGGTTCAATGGAACGGGCGACAGATTTATTGGAAATCATACATACTGATGTATGCGGTCCAATGAGTGTGTCGGCGCGTGGTGGTTATCGTTATTTTGTTACTTTCACGGATGATTTGAGTAGATACGGGTATATCTATTTGATGAAACACAAATCTGAAACCAATTTTAGAATGAAGTGGAAAACCATCATAATAGAAAGATCAAATTTCTACGGTCTGACCATGGAGGTGAATATATAAGTTAGGAGTTTGGCACACATATGAAACAGTGTGGAATAGTTTCACAACTCACGCCTGCCAGAACACCACAGCGTAATGGTGTGTCGGAACGTCATAATCGTACTTTATTAGATATGGTTCGATCTATGATGCCTCTGGCTAACTTGCCACTGTCATTTTGGGGTTATGCACTGGAAACTGCTACATTCACTTTAAATCGGGCACCATATAAATCCGTTGAAAAGACACCATATGAATTATGGTTTGGAAACAAACCTAAGCTGTCATTTCTAAAAGTTTGGGGTTGTGATGTTTATGTGAAGAAACTTCAACCGGATAAACTCGAACCAAAGCGGAAAAATGCGTCTTCATAGGATACCCTAAGGAAAGTATTGGGTATTCCTTCTATCACAGATCCGAGGGCAAGGTTTTCGTTGCCAAGAATGGATCCTTTCTAGAGAAAGAGTTTCTCGCGAAAGGCGTGTGTAGTCGGAAGGTAGAACTCGAAGAGGTTATTGAACCTTCTCTTCATACAACTGCGAGTAGCATAGTGCCGGAAATTGTTCTGGAGTTGACTTCACCGAATGAAGAGGGAACTAATGATAATGATCATGAAACTCCGAAAGAGGACACTACTGAACCGCGCAGGTCAAGCATGACAGTGCAGCTCCTGAACTATATGGAAATCCTGTTATGAATTTCATGGTTGATGAAATAGATGACCCGGCGACGTATGAAGAAGCGATGATGAGCCCGGATTCCAACAAATGGCTAGAAGCCATGAAATCCGAGATGGAATCCATGTACGAAAACTAGGTTTGGACCTTGGTGGACTTAACTCACGGTCGAAAGGCTGTTGAGAATAAATGGATTTCCAAAAGAAAAATTGATGTTGATGGTAATGTAACCATCTATAAAGCTCGACTTGTCGCAAAGGGGTTTCGACAAATTCAAGGGGTTGAATACGACGATACATTGTCTTCCGTAGCGATGCTAAAGTCGGTTAGGATTATGTTAGAAATTGCTGCTTATTTCGATTATAAGATATGGCAGATGGATGTCAAAACTGCATTCCTCAATGGTAACATTGAAGAAGACTTGTATATGATACAACCAAAGGGTTTGTCAATCCTAAGGGTGCTGACAAGGTGTGCAAGCTTCAACGATCCATCTATGGACTGAAGCAAGCATCCCGGAGTTGTAATCTTCGCTTTGATGAGGTGATCAAAGAGTTTGGATTTATCCAAACTTATGGAGAGGCTTGTATTTACAAGAAAGTGTGTGGGAGCAATGTGGCATTTCTAATATTATATGTGGACGACATATTATTGATTGGAAATGGTATAGATCCTTTAAATATTGTTAAAATTTATCTGAACATCAAATTTTCAATGAAGGACCTAGGTGAAGCGTCATACATATTAGGCATAAAGATCTATAGAGATAGATTAAGGCGCCTGATAGGGCTATCACAAAGTACATACCTTGATAAGATTTTAAAGAAGTTTAAAATGGATGGAAGTAAGAAGGGGTTCTTACCAATGTTGCAAGGAAAGACATTGAGTAAGACTCAAAGTCTAGCTACGGCAGAAGAAAGAGAGATAATGGATAAAATCCCCTATGCTTCAACTATAGGCTCTATAATGTACGCCATGTTATGTACAAGACCGTATGTGGCACATGCTATTAGTTTAACTTGTAGGTACCAATCTGATCCAGGTACGAAACACTGGATAGTAGTCAAGAATATCCTTAAGTACTTAAGAAGAACTAAGGATATGTTTCTAGTATACGAAGGTGAAGATGAGCTGGTCGCTAAGTGTTATGTCGATGCTAGCTTTGATACCAATCCGGATGACTCTAAGTCTCAATCCGGATATGTATTTCTCTTGAACAGAGAAGCGGTTAGTTGGAGGAGTTCCAAACAACCTATGGTGGCTGGATCAACGATGGAGGCGGAATATGTTGCTGCTTCAGAAGCGGCAGAGGAAGCGGTTTGGATGAAGGAGTTCATAACCGAACTAGGTGTGGTTCCTAGTGTGTTGGACCCAATGGTTATCTATTGTGACAACAATGGAGCCATAGCCAACGCCAAGGAACCAAGGTCTCACAAGAATTCCAAGCATATTAAGCATCAGTTTCACTCCATCCAAGAGCATGTCAAGGATGGAGATATAAAGATGTTGGGGGATACCCCCGGGTAGGGTCATGCCGGGGTATAGAGGCCGAGCTAGCCGAGGTATAGCAAGGCCAAAGCGAAAGCTGGCCGGGTCACCTCAAGGCAGGCCGACTTACTGTAAGATCTCACCATAATAAGGTAAGATCCCTGTGATTGTAGTGCTAGTCCCTAGATCGAAATGCTAGCACCCACAGTTTAAGATGAAGTACACAGATACAGAGGTCATTATTACATCGCATATCCAGGAATATAATGGTTCTTACAACTCACTTAGCCCAAGGCTAAGATACTCAAGGTTCACATTACAGAGCATAATAATAATAGAGTCTTTTGTCTTCATGCGCCACAGGCAAACATGTCGAGTGTAGACCCGCAACCCTACTCATCATCAGAGTATCCTGCAACATAATAAGTTACAGCCACAAGGGTCAATACATTTGGAATTGTATTGGCAAGTGATACCATAGTTACTTAGTATAATCCAACAACTACATGAATATATGGCTAAGTGGGGTTATGGCTGACTTTGCTAAAAGCTAGTTTAACTTATAGTTTTTGAAGAGTAAGTTTTCTCATTCAAACACTAAGGTACCAATGATAGACATCACTGAACCTCTACCCATGTTCACCCACAAGTTCTAATTTAGAGAAATTTGGATGAGGAGATTATTAAACTGCTTCACTGTCTTGAGGCTCAGGAATTGTCCATAATCGGGGACACGGCTAAGTACTTAGTTTTACCCTCTCGAGAGGTGGTGCACTTTCCCCACAAGACTCGACATGCATCGAGACAAGACCTTTCAGAAGCAATCCCTCAGACCACCACGGACGCATTCCATCCTATCACAACTACCACCTTCTATCCGTCTGGCTGAGTTCTTGCAACCTAGTTGGTCAAGGCAGAGCCCATATGCCATGTGGCTGCACTGGAAGCTTCGTGACAAGAATATCTCCAATCTCTTTGTTCCTGGGTGGCCATCCACAAGTGTGATACACCAGCTGACCATAGACATGGCCCCTGAGTAACCACTCAACATAATCCAAGCAAGTCCCATTCCACCCAGGTGTTTCATTAATATTAGTTGTTTTCTTAGTCAGACAAAATAATAACTTTCCATACTATCTTATATGTATTTTCCACCCACGAATTCTAATAGCATGGCTAAGCACTCTAGCATACGAAGTCTTTCAACTAGGAAATACTACCAAGATATAGTCTATAGGGTAGCATAGCATAGTATAGTAACATGTAAATAATCCTATCATGCTAAGATCTACCAAAATAACACTAGTGCAATAGTGAAAATAATAGGACATGAGATGAAATATCACTTGCCTTGGTAGCTAGGGGAATAGGTACAATCCTCACAACAACAAACTTCACAATCCACATAATCTACACAAAGAACAATACAACAACAATAATTCAATCAATAAAACATTACAAAAAAATATGAATGCATGCGAAATGCAATGACATGATCAGAACTCAATAACTTACAGAGTCTACAGTACAGAGGTTAAAATACCTCATCTAAAGGCATAAGAAATACCCCAAAACAATTTATGGAATAATTTTTATGAGCAAAATACTTCTAAAAAGGTTTTGCCTACAATTCCAATTTCTCAGAGGCAAAAGTGTGAAACAAGGCCTCTATAATAAAGGTCTTATTTTTCTGAATCCATAGACACCAAATTTGCATTTTTCTGAATTGTGGATCAAAAGTTATGGATTTTCTAAGTTTAATACAAAATGTGTCTAATTTTCTATTTAAACACATAACCTGGGCGACGTGGCGCAATCTCATTGGCCCGTACTGGTTCGGTCGGATCGACTGTTGCGGGCCATTGGATTTTAAGTGATAAGCAGACGGATCTGATTAGCCCGTACCGGTTCGTGCTCTATCTAATCTTAGCCGCAGACACAAGAACTAACGGTCCCTAGCGGCCTGGCTGGAGACGGGCGGCGCTGACCAACTGCGCGCGGCGGCGGAGCGCAGGACGATGGGGTTCCGGCGGTTCTACAGGGGCTGGGAGACCATGGACACATACCAGAGGTCGAGGAGGTCGTGGCGGTCTCGATGGAGGTCACTGCGGCGCGGGGGGTGCTCTGGCTTGGCCTTGATCCCTCGACGGAGTAGCGTAGACGGCGGAGCTCGCGGCTCGGTGTCGGAGACGACGACCTAGGGCTCGTACAAGCCAACAAGAGGATCAGTGAGATGTGCCCTGAATAGCACGATCTAGTAGAGGCCAAAAGGGGGCGGCGGAAACCCTACCTTCACCAGAAAAGGCGATGGACGGCGGCAGCAGAGGGGGTTCGCCGGAGTTGCTCGTGTCATCGACTTGGGGCAAAAGAAGGCACGTGGCCGGGGCTAAAACACGCGCTAGGTCACCACAAGTAATATGGGGCAGAGAGGAGGGCACGACATGGCCGGAGCTCACAGAATTATCGCCGGAGGTGCTTCGGTCGGCGGCGGGTTGAGGTGGCAATTGGGGAGCCTAGGGGCTCTCCAGGGGAAGTGGCTGGGGGAATCGGTCGAGGAGGGGGTGGGGATTAAGAAGGGGCCGTAGCGGTGGCGATTAACTCGCGGTAACGCTCGCAATCAACCAGAGTCGGTAACGGTAGAGGAGGGGAGAGGGCACCGACCGTTCGCGTGGAAGACGCTGAGGTGGCGTCAAGGTGGCGTGGGGCCCGGTGGTAAGTGGGTGGGGGTGAGCTGAGGACGTGTGGGAAAAGACTGAGAAGGGAGAGGGGTCCGGGTGGGCTAGCTGGGCCGGTTTGGGCCAAAAGGCCAGAAACTGCTGCTGTTGTTTAAAAACCTTTTCCCTCCTTTTCTTTTTCTTTTTGAATTTCTTCTCTATTTTTCTTTGAATTTAGCACAAGTGCTCCAAAAAGCCTCTAAATTTCACCAAATTTTTGGAGGACAAACCTAATGCAAAGTAGTACATGCCATGATGATATGAATGCAATAATGATGATTTTCAGATGAAAATTTTGGGATGTTACAAATCTAACCCCCTTAAGATGAATCTCGCCCTCGAGATTTGGGTTGGCTAGCAAATAGGTGAGGGTGATCTCTCCGAAGTTCATCCTCTCGCTCCCATGTTGCTTCTGATTCAGTGTGATGGTTCCACTATACTTTGCAGAATTTGATGGTCTTGGTACGGGTAATTCTTTCTGCTGTCTCCAGAATCTTAATAGGTTTCTCTTCATAAGTGAGATCATTCTCTAGCTGAACTTCCTCTAATGGTATAGTGTCTTTCAACGAAGTTTCTTCCATATCTGGGTGACACTTTTTCAGCTGACTGACATGAAATACATTATGAACTGCTGACAGAGATTCTGGTAGTTCTATCTCATATGCCACTTCTCCTTTGCGGCTCAAAATCTTGAAAGGTCCTACATAGCGTGGTGCTAATTTTCCTTTGATTCCAAATCTCTTCACACCACGAAGTGGTGATACCCTGAGATAAGCTCTATCACTAACCTCATAGGTAACCTCTCTACGTTTTGGATCGGCATAGCTCTTCTGCAGAGATTGGGCTACCTTTAGCCTATCCCTTACCATCTTGACTTTCTCTTCAGCCTCCTTGATTAGGTCTGGCCCGAACAAATTTCTTTCTCGTACTCCATTCCATAGTAACGGTGTAGTGCACTTCCTTCCATAAAGGAATTCAAATGGAGCCATTTCTATGCTTGATTGATAGCTGTTATTGTAGGAAAACTCTGCGTATGGTAGACTCTCATCCCAATTAGATCCATAATCTAACGCACAAGCTCTTAGCATATCTTCTAATATTTGATTGGTCCTTTCTGTCTGTCCATCAGTTTGTGGATGAAATGCAGTACTAAATTCTAATCGAGTTCCCAATGACTCATGAAGTTATCGCCAAAAGTGCGAAGTGAATTGAGTTCCTCTATCAGACACGATACTCTTAGGCACCCCATGCAAACATACAATTCTATTCATGTATATCTTGGCTAACTTTGCACTTGTATAAGTGGTCTTCACTGGTATGAAATGGGCCACTTTTGCCAAGCGGTCAACGATGACCCATATAGAATCGTATCCAGATTTAGTCCTTGGCAGTCCGGTGATAAATCCATACCAATTTTATCCCATTTCCAATCAGGTATTGGCAGTGGTTGTAATAATCCTGCCGATTTCTGATGTTCTGCCTTTACACGACTACACACATCGCATAAGGCAATGTGCTCTGCTATATCCTTCTTTAAATTATTCCACCAAAACCTCTCCTTAACATCCATATACATCTTGGTGTTGCCAGGATGAATTGAATATGGTGAGTTGTGCGCTTCTTGTAAGATTAGCTTCTTAAGCTCAAGATCCTGCAAAACACAGATACGTTTTTCGTACCATAAGATTCCTTGTTCATCTACATGAAATCCTTTTGCCTTGCCTTCACTAACCTTACTTTTGATTTCTTCTATTTCTTTGTCCATCTTTTGGGCTTCTTGAATTATGTTCATTAGTGTGGGTTGCACTTCCAAGGATGCAAGGTACCCTTCAGGCACTATCTCAAGTCTCAGCTCTCTAAATTGGGCACATAACTCCTCCGGCAATTCTCCTTTATTGAGGCCATTTACATAAACCTTGCGGCTTAATGCATCGGCTACGACGTTTGCCTTTCCAGGGTGGTATTGCAAACTTAAATCGTAATCTTTGATAAGTTCTAGCCATCTTCTTTGTCTCATATTGAGTTCTTTCTATGTAAAAATGTACCCTTGTGATCAGTGAACATTTCACAACGTTTTCCCATAAGATAATGCCTCCATGTTTTTAAGGCATGTACAACAGATGCCAACTCTAGATCATGAGTAGGATAGTTCACTTCATGATTTTTGAGTTGCCTTGATGCATAAGCTACAACTCTACCTTCCTACATCAGTACACCTCCTAATCCTTGGTGAGATGCATCACAATATACTTGAAAGTCTTTCTCAAGGTCTGGCAGACATAACACTGGTGCTGACACTAGTCTCTTCTTCAACTCCTGAAAGTTGGTTTCACAAGCTTCTGTCCAATTAAACTTCTTCTCTTTCTTTAGCAGATCAGTCATAGGTTTTGCTATCTTAGAGAAATTTTCAATGAACCTCCGATAGTACCCTGCTAGGCCAAGGAAACTACGGATTTCTTTAACCGATTTAGGAGGCTCCTATTCTGTCATAGCTGCCATTTTTGCTGGATCAACAGCTATACCATTTCCAGATACTATGTGCCCAAGGAAACCCACTTCATTCAGCCAAAATTCACATTTGCTGAACTTGGCATAAAGTTTGTGTTCCCTGAGTTTCTCTAGAATCAGGCGTAGATGTTCTTCATGTTCTTTGCTACTCTTGGAATATACCAATATGTCATCGATGAATACCACTACGAACTTGTCAAGGAATTCCATGAATACCTTATTCATCATGTTCATGAAATAGGCTGGTGCATTAGTCAATGCAAACGGCATCACTGTGTATTCATACAACCCATATCTAGTGGTGAATGCAGTCTTGGGTATGTCATGTTCTCTAATCTTTAGTTGGAAGTATCCTGATCGAAGATCAATTTTTGAGAACACACATGCTCCCTCTAGCTGATCGAAGAGATCATTTATTCTAGGCAGGGGATATTTATTCTTTATGGTCACTTCATTAAGTGAACGATAATCTATGCACAGCCTTTGACTTCGGTCTTTCTTCTCAACAAACAAGACCGGTGCTCCCCAAGACGACGAACTTGGTTGGATAAAACCCTTTTTCAACTGTTCTCCCAACTGTTTCTTGAGTTCTTTTAACTCGTCCACCGACATTTTATAAGATCTCTTTGCTATAGGCCCAGTTCCTGGTAGTAGGTCTATCAGAAACTCCACATCCCTATATGGTGGCATGCCAGGTAATTCTTCAGGGAACACATCTGGGTACTCCCTCACTATTGGCACACTGTCTAGGCTAACCCCCTTAAGAGAATTAACCTTGCTCCCCTTGGGTTCAAAGTTAGACTTGAACCTAATCCTTTTCTTTTCTGGGGTGGTGAGCATAACAGTTCGCTTGGCACAATCAATCACCCCTTCATAACGGGTCAACCAGTCCATCCCTAATATTACATCTAATCCTTGGGACTCTAGGATTATTAAACTAACTGGAAACTTGTTCTTTCCCATTTCTAGGAGTATCTATCGGCACCCAGAATTTACTATCATTTCTCCACCCGGGGAGCTTACTTTAATGGGACATCCAATGGTTTCAGTGGAGAGTTCGTTTTTGATTACAAATGATCTTGAAATGTATGAATGTGATGCGCCAGTATCGAAAAGGATAAGTGCAGGAAAGGAATTAATCTTGAACTTACCGATCACGGCATCAGATCCTTCTTGAATTTCCTCCACATTGATGTGATTCACATGACCCTTTTGGAATGGGTTTGGCTTAGCCCCATCAGTCTTCTTCTCTGGGCATTCATTAGCATAGTGCCCTGTCTTCTTGCACTTGAAACATTCCACCTAACTGATGTCTTTCTTTGCTGGCTGACTATGACGGTTCTGACCATTTTGGTTCCCATGGCCATGACCATTGTGGTTGTTCCTGAATCCACTTTTTTTATGTCCATGATGATTGTTTCCATCATGGTTGTGGTTATTGTTATGGTGGTTATTATGATTCCCATTCTTGTGGAATCCAGAACTCCCACTTCCTTCACCATTACCTAGAGGCACGAAAACATATGACGGCAGCACAAGCCAGAGGATTGGTTAATCAACTACGCAACAACAGTGAAAATAGTGATAGGCAATTTGAGATGGGCAGTGAGATACGTACCTCAGATGCTGGAGGGTCCAGCGAGGGTATGGTTAAACAATTTACCACCCGGTAGTATCAACTGCAAGATCGATTTTGAGGAAATCTTCATCAGTAACTTCTCGAGCACGTATCAGAGGCCGAATAGGCCACAAACCTTAGCAATGTGCAAGCAGAGACCAAATGAAATAGACCAGGAGTTCCTAACCCGCTGGTGCAACGTGAGAAACTCATGTGAAGGCGTGATTGAGTCTCAGGCCATAGCTTGGTTTGCACAAGGGTGTAGATATGCAAGCATGCTGTGGCAAAGGTTATAAAGGGATATGCCAACTACACTGGCAGAGACAATCTGGATTGCTGATTCGTATGCCTTAGGCGATCCGACTCAATCCCGGCTTGTATCAAACGAGTCAAATGAGGAATACTATCAGCAAGATGGAGCCGGATCATCCCGACGAAATGATTACCGGAGTAAGAGAAGAGATGATAGACCGGATTACAGGTACAGTTTGCAACAAGTTGCTGCTGTAAACCAAGATCAACTCGGAGCAGGGAGTAATCAGCATCAGAAAACTGGAGGGCAACAGTGGACTCCAAGAAATGATGGCAAGAAAACTTAGACGCCCGAGCAAAAGAGACAGTGGCAAGAAAAGAAAGACCGGTCGAGGTATACATATGAGGCAATGCTGGATTAGCCGTGCAAATTTCACACGCCAAATCCGAATAACCCAGCGGGTCATACAACCTGGCAATGTGAGTGGATGAGGAAGATAGAGCAAAGTAGCTCGGGGAATGCTCAGGTACCTCGGAACGATCAACCTCGACAGGAGTTACCTCGGCAGCAGTTGCTCTCCAGAGCAAATACACAACAGTTAAGGTTACCACCACCTCCGTCGAGGTATGAGAATCATGAAAGAAGGGATGCAGTGCACCAGGTGGAAAACCAGCATCAGCCAGATCAAAGGTATCCCGGCAATGAGGGGAGAAATGAATACAGAGATCATCACCAGAGTTACTGTGTTTACCATGGAGGAAACGGATAGAAAGAGCTTGCAACACCGACATATGGAAGTGAATGCGGTTATGCCGGCAGTGACGAGGTATATGCCTTGGTCAGATCAAGAAATTACCTGGAGTATCAAGGACCACCCCAAGCTCATGCCTAGTCCTGGTTCGTATGCATTAGTGCTGGACCCAACGTTCATCGGGCCAAATATCAATGTGAGGTTCTCTAAGGTGCTGATTAATAATGGCAGCAACATCAATATTATGTACGTGGACACAATGCGCAAGTTGGGTATCTCGGAGAACATGCTCCAAGCCACAAGGACAACTTTCCATGGCATTGTGCCAGGTATTTCATGTGAACCCATTGGCAAAGTCCGGGTTGATGTGTTGTTCGGCACAAGAGATAACTGCCGAACTGAGAATTTGGAGTTTGAGCTTGTGAACTTAGAAAGCGCATATCACGTGTTACTCGGCAGGCCAGCCCTGAACAAATTCATGGCAAGTACTCACATCAGTTAGCTGAAGATGAAGTTGCCTGGGCCAAATGGAGTAATTACCATAGTTGGGGATTTCTGACGTTCCATTGAGTGTGCATCAGCCGGGTCTAACCTGGCTGAATCACTCGTGATTGCACAAGAAAAGAGAAAGATCTAGGAAGTAGTAGCATTGGCTTAGTCCGCACAGCAGTATATGCCGGCGCTGAGTAACCCGCATGGAAGTGTCTCATTTCAAGCAACAAAGGATACAAAGAAAGTGCCCGTTGATGATCTGTTCTCAGAGCGCACCGTAACAATTGGTGCCAGGTTAAATGAGAAATAGGAAAGCGAGCTCGTCAACTTCCTCCGTGAGAATCGGGATATCTTTGCTTGGTCCACACGGGACTTGCAAGGTGTTCCGAGGGAGTTGGTCGAGCACTCTTTGAATGTGAGACCCGGAGCAAAGCCGGTGAAGCAACCTCTCCGCCGCTTCGCTGAAGACAGGAGAAAAGTCATTGGAGATGAGATAGCTCGGCTCCTCGCAGCCGGATTCATCATGGAAGTGCTTTATCCGGATTGATTATCTAATCCGGTGCTTGTGGAGAAGAAGAAAGATGATCCGAATGTGGCAGTGGTTTGGCGTATGTGCATCGATTACACGAACCTGAATAAGGCGTGCCCAAAAGATCCATTCCCACTGCCAAGGATAGACCAGGTCATAGATTCTACTGCTGGGTGTGAGTTATTGTCGTTCATAGACGCATATTCTGGTTTCCACCAAATACCTCTTAACCCGAATGATCAAATAAAGACCATGTTTATTACCCCGTACGGGGCTTATTGCTATCGCACCATGCCTTTCGGTTTACGTAATGCAAGGGCAACGTACCAAAGATGTATGCAAAAATGTTTACACGACCAAATTGGCCGAAATGTGCAAGTATATGTGGATGATGTGGTTATAAAAACCAAGGAAAGCAAAACGCTCCTTGATGATATCCAGCAAAAATTCGCGAACCTAAGGAGGTTTCGAATGAAGCTTAACCCGGAAAAGTGTACCTTCGGTGTCTCGGCTGGAAAACTACTCGGATTTCTTGTCTCCAGCCGAGGTATTGAAGCTGACCCAACTAAGATCCGAGCCATAGAGCGAATGGAATTATCGAAGTGCCTTAACAATGTCCAGAAGTTCACTGGTTGCCTGGCATCCTTAAGTCGGTTTGTATGTCGGTTGGGAGAAAAGGCATTGCCTCTCTATCAACTAATGAAAAAGTCGGACAAGTTCATATGGACGCCGCAGGCCAATGAAGCCTTCATCGAGTTAAAGAAAATGCTAGCTACTCCACCGGTGTTAGCTTCTCCACTATCAAAAGAGCCAATGTTGCTCTATATAGCCGCAACCAACCGGGTTGTAAGTGCAGTGATTGTGGTAGAACGTGACGAGGAGGGTAAGTCAGTGCAAAGGCCAGTCTATTACCTGAGCGAGGTATTATCAGCATCAAAGAAAAACTATCCTCACTATCAGAAGATGGCATATGGTGTGTATATGGCAACTAAGAAGCTAAAGCATTATTTTGAAGAACACCCCATAAAAGTGATATGTGAAGCCCCCATATCTGAAATAATGAGCAACAAGGATGCAAGCGACCGGATCGCAAAATGGGCAATCGAGATAGCCCCTTATGCTCCACAATACGATAGGAGAGATGCGATCAAGTCTCAGGCAATGTCCGACTTTTTCGTGGATTAGGCCGAGATGCAATACGAGCCACCGTTGCCAGATCTGAATTACTGGAGAATGCATTTTGACGAATCAAAGACGAAAACCGGGTTAGGCGCCGGAGTGGTGCTTACCTCTCCTAAGAAAGACCAGCTAAAGTATGTGCTGTAGATCCACTTCACAGCATCAAACAATGTTGCAGAGTATGAAGCACTTGTGCATGGGCACAAAGTGGCAAAAGAAATTGGAATACGTCGGATCTAGTGCTTTGGTGACTCGGATCTGGTAGTTCAACAAGTCTCAGGGCAATGGGATGCTTTGGATGCAAACATGTCACTATACAGATTTCATGTGCAGAAAATATCGGGATACTTCGAGGGATGTGAGTTCCATCATGTACCCCGACTAGAAAATGAGGCTGCCGATGTACTGTCGAAACTCGGATCAACCCGACAAGCGATTCCACCAGGTGTAGCACTAGAGCACCTCAGAAAGCCATCTATCAGGCCATCCCCAGAATCCGAGTCAATCTATATCCTGGCAAATCTGGAGTCGGAAGCTGTGCCCATGGACATTGATGTGGGAAGTGGTTCAGGAAACCCGGGGACTGCTTCACAGAACCCGGGGACTGCACGGCTTGACCCGGCAGAGGTTATGTCGGTGGATCAAATGGAAATCGACGAGGATGTGTTTCTAGTGCGAGCTATACCAGCTTGGGCACTGCCCATATTCCATTTCTTGAAGGATGGAACTTTGCCCAATGAAGAGGTGCCTTCGAGGCAAATTCAGAGGAGGGCAAAGGCATACAGGTTATCAATGTCGAGCTATACAAGAGGAGTGTCACGAACGTCCTACAACGGTGTGTTGACCCGGAAGAAGGGCTTGACATCCTCCGAGATATACATCAAGGGGAATGTGGGCATCATGCCTCATCCAGAGCCTTAGTGGCAAAAGCTTTCTGGCATGGATTCTACTGGCCAAGTGCCTTGGAACAAGCAGAAGATCTAGTAAGAAAATGTAATGGTTGTCAGAGATATGCTACCAAGACACACATGCCAATGTCAGAGCTCAAGACCATACCAATTACCTGGCCATTTTATGTATGGTGTTTGGATATGGTTGGTCCATTTAAGCCGGCGAGAGGAAATATGACCCATATCTTGGTTATGGTTGACAAGTTTACCAAATGGATAGAAGTAAAGCCGATAAGAAAATGTGATGGGGCTATGGCTGTGTCATTCCTCAAAGATATCATTCTAAGATATGGCTATCCTCATAGTATCATAACAGATAACGGCACCAATTTCGCTGAAGGAGCATTTGCGCGATTCTGCCTGGATAAAAAGATCCAGCTGGACGTTGCCTCGGTAGCCCACCCTGCATTGAACGGACAAGTGGAATGATCCAACGGATTAGTATTATCCGGGATAAAACCCCGGCTCATTGAGCCGCTGCAAAGATCAGCGAGGTGCTGGATAGAAGAACTACCAGCCGTATTGTGGAGTTTAAGAACAACTCCGAATCGATCAACAGGCTATACGCCATTCTTTCTGGTATATGGGGCAGAAGCTGTATTACCAGCCAACATAGAGAATGATTCGCCTAGAGTCACCCAATACACAGAAGCCGAAGTACGAGAATCCCGGCAAAATGATGTTGATCTGCTGGAAGAAGCGAGAGAATTGGCATTGTCTAGATCCGCCATATATTAACAAAATCTCCGATGCTATCATAGCCGGAAAGTGAATCCTCGAGTCTTCCGGGAAGGTGATCTAGTACTCCGGTTGGTGCAGCGTACTACTGGAATGCATAAGTTATCCCCCCATGGGAAGGGCCCTTCATTGTGAGCAAAGCATTGCACAATGACTCTTATTATCTCATTGATGCACAACCACAGGAGAAGAACAAGGCGGATAGGTCTGGCGAGGAATCTAAGCTTCCATGGAATGTAGAGCTACTTCGTCCATTCTACACTTAACAAAGAAGTGTGTGTATCCGAGTTTCTCATATGTCGGTATGTATGCCGACAATGAGTTTATCAATGAAATCTTGTCACTTCGAGCAGTAACTCGGGGACTGCCTTAGCAATATTTGTTGTCTTCGGTGTTTGTCATTAATTTTTATGTCGGCTGGCTTAAGTTGCTTCTGCCTAAGCCAGATTAGTAGTGTGTGAGCACCAAAAACTCAACTCTTCGACTTGCTGCTGTCCAACAAGAATTGGCTTCATGGCAAGCAAGAGAACAAGTTTGGAATTGCGAAGCACATGAAAAACGACTAAGGAAAAGAACGTAATCGAGCCGACATTCTTTGTTTGGACTAAATCTATGTTTACTTAATCTTTATTCTGCTGGATTATTTTGAGCTAATCCTAAGGTTTCCAAGTATTGTTAAGTCAATTTTTGAAACTCAGACTCATAAGTCACAAAACCGAATCAGGGTAGACGCGAGCCGAGCCATGAAATTGAAGAAACAAGAAAATGAAACTCGGGGACTACGCCCAAGTTAATCCGGCGTGAATATCTTAGTAGCAAAATATAATCAGTATGATCGATACATCTACACTCGGCATACCGGGGATCTGATAAATTTCAAACTGTTTTTTGTGCTCAAGGAGCAGCAACAGGAGGAGGTAACTCGGCGCCAGCGGGTGGAACTCCGGCTTCAGTCTCGTCATCATCTTCGTTATCTTTGAGATCCGAGGCTTCGTCCTTTTCCTCATCACCCGAATCATCTTCAACATATTCATCGTCAACGGCGCCGAGGAAGCTTAGTCCTTTGTTCCATTGATGGACAGGGGCAAACTAGATGAGGTTGTGGGCACAAGCCTTGCACTGGGCTACCCAATCCGGATCATTAGACTACCTTGACCCGGTGCGCAAGCGCTCAAGAAGCTTCAGATCTAGTTTTTCATACCACATGAGCACGAAGTGGAGGACAGTATCAGCTCCAGCACGAGCGGCGGATTCCCTCTAGAGGTCGAGCTGGGTCTCGCAATCCATCAGCTTGTTGATCAGAGCAATGGATCCCTCCAGAACATCCTCACCAGGCCAAAGAGCACGGAAGATCTGGACGGCTGAATCCAGGATACCTGAACCATAGTTCTTCACAATTTCAATACGAGAGGATAGGCTGACCAGCAAGTCCTCCATGTCATAGGGAATGGTTTCAGACCCAGGACCAGTGGGGGTACCCCTCTGTTGGCGGAACTTGGCAACGGCAGTAGCCGCAATGGCATCGCCCTGTGGGAATTTGCCTGAAAACAAAACAAGTGAAGTAAGTAAAAGAGTTTAACCCGGAGAAATACATGTCGGTTGAAGGAAAAAAGTTTACGAGAGATATGACTATGGATCTGAGTCAGCTCGTTGGTACAATCAACACGCCTCTTTTGGAGCTTCTCCAGTTCAACATTAGCCGAGTCAAGCTTGACGTCGGCCTCCTTCAGCAACTCTCGATCTTTTGCAAGTTGAAGGCTAAGATGTTCTCACTCTTCGGTGAAGTCTTGGCCAGCCTTGTCCATCTCAGTCTTGTGGAGCTCTTTGAGTTTTTTCATCTCAGCCTTGAGTTTGGCAAGTTCATCATCCTTGGCTTGGAGTTTGGCAAGTTCATCATCCTTCTTATTGAGCTCGGCCTGATGTTGCCCTGCTTGTTCGAGAAAATGCAGCATCATATCAGGCACAGGCACACTATCTTCAAGGGATGCTGCAACCGTTTGTCGACCCGGCAGAGCCGAGGTATAAATATCTGCCGAGCTCAGGAGAAAGGAGAGAGGGCACGGAAATTGAGTAACCAGAGCGAATTACCTTTTATCTCGGCCAAGTTTTTTCTCATAATTGTATTTTCGGCCTCCACTCCGGCTGTGCAATCCGAATGACAAATTAGTTCGGCAGTAAAAGACAAAGAAAGATGGGGGAGAGGTCGAAGGGAAAACTTACCCTTTTCTCGCATTCAGCAAGAAGAGCAGCATGTTTCGAGCGCAGCACCTTGTGTGAGTCCAAGAGGCGCTGAAACTCAGCAGTCCGACGATTGGTAGTGACCTGAAAAGAGCAAGGTTGGCTCAGCATTATGCATATTCGAAGTGTACAAAATCCGGGTCAAGAGGAACTTAACCCGGCTCTAGGTGTGTGCATATCCGAAGTGTACAAAATCCGGGCCAAGTGGAACTTAACCCGACTCTAGGTGTGTGCATATTCGAAGTGTACAAAATCCGGGCCAAGTGGAACTTAACCCGGCTCTAGGTGTGTGCATATTCGAAGTGTACAAAATCCGGGCCAAGTGGAACTTAACCCGGCTCTAGGTGTGTGCATATTTGAAGTGTAAAATCCGGGCCAAGTGGAACTTAACCCGGCTCTAGGTGTGTGCATATTCGAAGTGTACAAAATCCGGGCCAAGTGGAACTTAACCCGGCTCTAGGTGTGTGCATATTCGAAGTGTACAAAATACGGGCTAAGTGGAACTTAACTCGGCTCTAGGTGTGTGCATATTCAAAGGATAAAAAATCCGGGCCAAGTGGAACTTAACCCGGCTCTAGGTGTATGCATATTCAAAGTGTACAAAATCCGGGCCAAGTGGAACTTAACCCGGCTCTAGGTGTGTGTATATTCGAAGGATACAAAATCCGGGCCAAGTGGAACTTAACCCGGCTCTACGTGTGTGCATATTCGAAGATACTAAGGAGCTATGCTAGTTCTCTAAGGAGCATCCGGCTGAGTACCAAGTTACTCCCCCGGAGGCTCGGGGACTAATGGATATGTCTCTAAGCATTTGTGTGTATTAAGAAAAGACAAAGCAGCATACCTCCATCATTCGGCCAGCAATGTTGATAACCTTGGTTGCTGTGTTCATTTGTGCATTGAATTTGGCAGGCCTAAACTTCTCCGGGAGATTGTCGTTTGGATCGACGAACTACGCTTTGTTCGAATTGTTGACATACTCAATCAAAGCTGGAGGATAGCTCTCTCTACTAAGCATGTGAGGCGCAACCAAGCCTTTGGCGTGGGCCTCCCTCCTCACAACTTGGGCGGCAACATGACTGGTATGCAGTGCAAGTTGCTTGCTGCTAGCTGACCCGGAGGAGGCATCTCTCTTCGGCAGCATGGACGCGGCGTGCATTGTCCAGCCTTGATGGATGTTGCCTTGGTGGCACCAGAACCTTTCTTACCCTTGGGTTGCTGTTGGGAGGCTAAGGCTTGAGCTAAAGATTTGGACTTGGGTGCAGCCTTGGTGCTACCGGGGTCTTCTCGCCGGGTCTTGGAAGACTCGGATGAGGCAGAAGGAGTTGGTGCTGGTACTGGTGCTTGTGTTGCTGCTGGTGCTGCTGGTGCTGCTGGTGGTGTTGGTGTTGATGCTTGTACTGCTGCTGCTGGTACCTCGGAAGTGACGGGTCGTGGCTAAGCCGATGAAGAGCTGGGAGCATCCGCTACCTCGGTCGTGCCACTTCCCCCTACACCGAAGTTGCCCTCCTCTGGGCGAGTTGGACTAAGATCCGGTGTAACCACCGAGCCTTCCTGAATTGGGCTCAGTGGACACATGTCATCGTCGTGAGGGGGAGATGGGGTACGCTGGAAAGATGAAGCGATGCTGGAGCCGCTCTGGGGAACCTCCACGGCAGCCCTATCAAATTAAACAACGAATAACAAATTATATAACAAAGAGAGAGGCATGAAGACAAAGAAACGTGAAGCAGAAAATGGTACAAGGAAAAAGAAACTCACTCGTCGGAGGTCGGAGGCTCCTTGGGCTCCCGAGCTCTCCGAACTATGGCCTTAGTCGGAGGTTTGCTGGCGACCTTGTCAGCGGACTTCTTACGCCTTTTGGTTGTCTTGGGAGGCCTGGAAGAACCAGTTGAAGTGGCAGCCTGCTTCTTAGACACGGCCGGGGCCGGCTCACTCGAAGCAAGAGGGGGATCTTCATGGATCTGCCCAGCCGGGTTAGCTGAAGCTAGAAACGCGTAAGAAATGGGCATCGGGTCAAATACCTCCACCACCTCAATGTCAGAATCATCCTCATCGTCAGGCCAATTCCTTAAGGAAAAGAAGTTACCAGAGGGTCGTTTGGTTGCGTCCGGCGTAGGCAAGAACATTTCCTGATCCGGATCCTCCTTGTCTGAGACAAGTCAATCCTTCCCCCATTTGAGGGAAGGCTCGGTGCCATCTTCAAGGGTCTGCTGAAGAAACAACTAAAAGGAAAATGCAAAGGGATCAAATAAACAACATGCTCCGACATAGGATATAACTCGGAGAAGGATTGGGTAATGAGATTTACTGCAGGAGGAGGCTTGTCCCGGTAGTAATGCTCCAACCCCCACTCCCAATCAGCTGAGAAGTCCTTATCGGTCGTGAAGATGGCCTTGACCCAGCGGAAGATCTCAGTGTTGTTCAACTCGAAGGAGGAGGTCCGGTTGGGGTCAAGTCGCCACTCATATGACAAAGTTTGTGTGTGCGCTTCTATAGGGGGGAAATCCGGCTGCGGACGAATGTGATCATCACATCCTCATTGCACAGCCCCAGATCCTTCAGTTCCTGGAACCGCTTGTTAACCTGATTCGCCAAGGCAGTTGGTTTCTTGGGAACCCGGTCCCACAAAGCCGGATTAGGAGGACCCATCGCAAAGGGGCGCAGCCGGATCAGATTCTCATCCGAGCCATTCCTAACATAAAAAAGGTCCGGGCCCAGCCCTTGCAAGAATCAAGCCCCATGACTCGGGGGAAGATAGATTGTTTCCGGGGAGAGATGGAGGCGGCACCACATTGGGTCAGGTGCTTGTCCTCCAAGGCACGCTCCTTATCCGGTACCACATTCCTC
The DNA here is from genome assembly GCA_916181665.1 of Avena sativa. Classification (NCBI taxonomy): domain Eukaryota; kingdom Viridiplantae; phylum Streptophyta; class Magnoliopsida; order Poales; family Poaceae; genus Avena; species Avena sativa. Next base: position 697,442,987 of record OV702289.1, read on the forward strand.
CGCAGACCAAAGAACCGGATCCAGAGCTCCTTGCTAGGCCACAAGCCGAGGTATCCTTCTACGGCAGATGTGAAGGAGGAGAGGGATGTAATGGCATTCGCCGGAAGATGATGAGGTTGGAGTTCGTATATGTTGATAAAATCATGGAATAAGTCACTCACTAGCAGGCCGAAGCTGCGCTGGAAGTGAGAGAGGAAGACGATGAACTCACCCGGATTGGGTGAGGGAGCGAGCTCCTCAGAGGCAAGGCGGGAGATTACGCCTTTGGGGATGCGAAGGGTGCGGTAGAGCCAATCGAGGTCGTCCTAGCACACCCAGGAACCGGCCTAGGCACCACGCTCCAGAGTTTCACCTTCCTCCTCCATCTCTTTTTCCTCGACGACGGCGAGCTCCTCCTTAGTCATCTCAAGGTCACTATCCTCACCGGCCCGATCATAGGTGGGGGACAAAGGCTTGGATTGGCGCGGCCCCGTGATGTTGAAGCAGCGTAGGAGTGGCAGCGATGCCAGCACAAGGAAATAAGAGGAAGTGAGATGCGGCGGCGGCGCTGCGGAGCAGAGGCGACGGCGGCGCTGTCGCGAGGAGGAAGAAGAAGCAGAAAGGCTGAGGGACGCGAGAAGGGGGAAACACCCAAGGGACGCGCCCCCTCCCCTATTTAACCACGACCTTGCAAAGGGTAGTGGGATCGGGCAGTGCCCTGAGGCCACACGGTGTGGCCATGTATCTGTCGGATCAGCCAATTAGAGGCAAGCCACAGGAAGGGCCACAGAAAACAGGGAATCCCATGATGCGACGTGGTGATGCAGTTAACGAGGAGGCAGCTGCGACACGATGTTTGCAGCAGTAACCCCTAACAATAAGTGCAGTAACAGGCGCATACCCTTAAAATGAGTCAAGGTAATGATTACCCTCCACGTAGGACGTGGGGAAGCGTATAAGAGAAGGAAGGATAACATGGAAAACAGAAGGGTAACCCGGCCAGCGAGTGATAACTCGGAATGTGCCAGGACAAATCTAGGCCACAAAATTCGAGCTATAAGGTAACTCGGAAAGGGGGCAAAACGCTCGGAAGATTGAACCTGTCGTGGCCTTAGCAGCTAAAGTTGCTAAGACCGCACCAACTTTGGGGACTAATGTTGGGGGATACCTCCGGGTAGGGTCACGCCGGGGTATAGAGGCCGAGTTAGCCGAGGTATAGCAAGGACAAAGCGAAAGCTGGCCAAGTCACCTCAAGGCAGGCCGACTTATGGAGTAACCCAGACCGGAGGATGTCCACCTAGCTGTGTCCTGGCCGACATATGTCGTATGCCGACAGGCTTTTTGTAACTTGTATGCAGGTACCCACGGAGCCAGATGATACCAGGCTTGCAAGAGAAGGAAGGTATCTCGCTGGTCAAAAGGTGATCTCTGTGCACTGGAGCATGAGCGAAGCAAACAGAGGGAGGGACCAGCGAGGCGTGGCCGAAAAAGGTGACGCAACCAATGTCGGCTGCGCTGGCGCCGCAGAGGCTTACGTAGCCTCTGCATGGCTTATGATGGCAAAAGGAGACCTGGTCGGTTTGCTATTTTGGGAGAGGCATATTCTTTCCCCGGAATATGCCTCCACGTATGCCCTAACTGGAGACCTAGCCTCCCCTTTATAAGGGGTGCTAGGTCCTCTGTAGTTGGGGTTGGCGGGCGCATGAGTAGTTTGTTCATTGAAAGATAGGTGGTGGTGAGAGTAAGAGAGCTTCTTCTTCCTCCTTTCCCCAATATATCTCAAGGAGCATCTGTAAACCTTGTGCACTTGGAGAATACAAAGCATCTGTGTGTGGAATCACCACACTATCCCTCCCTGGATTCCTCTAGTGCATATTGGCCCTACCTTTTGCCTATCCATGGCATCTGCCGTGACACCACCACGACAAAAGATGTATAAAGTACACACGGATCTCAATGTTGCAAATCCATTGACTAAAGTTCTCCCTAGGGCAAAACATGATCAACACCAGAACTCCATGGGTGTTAGATTTATCACTATGTAACTAGATTATTGTCTCTAGTGCAGGTGGGAGACTGAAGGGAATATGCCTTGAGAGGATATAAAAAAATTGTTATTATGTATATTCCAAGTATATGATAGATGTTTATTTTGCATGCTATAATTGTATTAATAATAAAATGTTAATACATGTGTGTTTAATAAACAAATGGAAAGTTCCTAGTTATGCCTCTCTTTAAACTAGCTCGTTGATTAACAAGATGATCAAAGTTTCCCGATCATGGACATTGGATGTCATTAATAACGAGGTCACAACATTTGTGAAATGGTGTGATGAACATTCATCTGAAGTATAGCAATACGATCAAATTCATTGAGTTTATATTGCTATAACATCATACGAAGTAATCCTAGTCCTTAGACCATGAGATCATGTTAATCACTAACACCAGAAGAGTATCTTGATAACATCAAACGTCACACCGTAAAAGGGTGACTATAAAAGTGGGTTCAGTACTACGAAGGTGTTATGTAGAGGCTCATGGATCAAGAGTGGGATTTTTCCATCCCGATGACGGATAGATATACTCTAGGCCCTCTCGGTGATATCACATTGAGAATAGCTTGCAAGCAAGTGATGTGATCACTAGAATGTTATATCACGGGAACAAGAAAAGAGTGCATGTCGGTAACGAGATCAAACTGGGTATTTGGATACCGATGATCGAATCTCGGACATGTAATATATCGTGACACAAAGGGATTAAGTTACTAGCATTAAAGGTTCTCATGATCACAGAAGTCATCATTGAATGTGTAGGAGTCAGCATGGATATCCAGGTCCCGCTTCTAATTATTGATCTGAGAGGTGTCTCGATCTGTCTGCATTATTCGCGAACCGTAGGGTGACACACTTAAGGGTTGCCAAACACCATTTTGGAGCATATATGTTTCAGACGAAAGAATTGCAAAGCGCTGGAATCATTTCGATGGAAACCGGAATTGTTTCGGGTGAAATTGCAGAAACGAGTTCTGCATGTGATATTGAAATGTTGCAGGGGTTTTATGTGAATGTTTGTTAATTAAAGTAATTAACAAAATTTTGAATAAAAGAAATAAAAGAGTTTTATTAAATGAGAGTTGCATTAAATTTGGTGGAAATTTAATGCATGTGAGTGGATGTGTGAGTGGAGGCATGTTTATGTGAGTAGAGCTTCCACCACCTGAATGAGGAAGAGGTGGGGACACCCCCCTTGGGCACTGGCCATGGGGAGGGGAGTAGCCCCCCTCTCCTATAAAAGGCCCCCCTCTTCCCTCACAAAGGACACCTCCTTGTGAAGGATGTCTCTCCCCCTCTAGATATATTCCCCCATGGTCTCGGATTAGCGAGATACATGTTCCCGGTGGCATTTCGTCTGGAAGGAGTTGCTGCTTCTGCTGATTCGCTAAAGCGAGAGGTGGAGGTTGTTTAGTGGCCTGAATGTGTGTGCAAGGACGGATGCGTTGCTGATTTGCGGCGCTAGGACTTCCACACGATCTTGAGATCGGTAAGCGTACGACTACATCATCCATGAGTTCCAACTCGTTAACAAAGCTTTGTTGTGTCATGGAAATGGCCACGGCAGTCGCTGCCATAGGCGGCGATTGAGTGTTTCGTGAGGAAGAGTTGGCGGCCATATGCGGTGCGAGATGGGGGCGGATGCACATGGGTTTACCCAGGTTTGGCCCCTCGGAGGGTAAAGACCTACTCCTGCTAGATTAGATTATGAGAGAGCGAGTTACAAGGGTGGCGAGCTCGGCGGCTAGGCACGAGTCGCTTGAGGGGGTGTATGATGGAACGTAAGTCTCTAAGATACCCTAGGGAGGTTTATATATGAAGCACCTCGCTAGGGTTTACAAGCTGCCTCCGAACAGGATAAGGATCCGGAGACCTTTGACCTAACTCGACTGAGCTTCTGCTGCACTTCTGGGCTTCCAGTCACCAGTCGCTGGGCCTCTCCTTTCTTCATGATCCAGTCGTTGTCCTTCAGACGCACTCGCTGGCCCTTTGGCCCAATCGGAACGTTCTGCTGAGCATACCCCCTTTGGCATATCCCAATCAGTAGTCCCCGAGGCCGTCGTTGACGTAGGTGCGGGTGTCCTTTTGGTGTTCGAAGTAGGCGAGCCCAATTTGGGCCTCCAGTCGAGTCGGCGACGGACTTTATTAAAAACCGAGGAGAATTTCTCCATAGCCCCATTCGTCACTTCAACGAACGTCATTACTGCCCAGTCGTCATTTCGGCGAGAAGAGAGACTGGCGGGTGGCGAGTATACCACAAAAGTTGGACCGTCAACTTTAGTCAAACTATTTGTTGGAATTTCCAACGGTAACTACGGCGCAATTACCGTGGGTAACGGACATCCCAATTTTGGCGGGTGACGTTTCCCATATAAGGGGAGTGATGGATCAGCTTCGCGATCCTGCTTCCCATTCTTCATCCTTCCTCGTTTGCTCTTCCTTCCTACTTTCTCTCGACTTGCTCTCCCCGCATCACGCGATTCCACTTCTCACTCGATGGTGCCTCCCGAAGGCTCATGGGGAAAATCCAAGTGCACCACGGCCCAACTGAAGTCCTTTGAGGATGCCGGGGTGCTCCTCAAGGGGAATTGGCGGGTTCCCCCCTCCTCCGAGACCGGGCCGAAACCACGACCCGACGAGTTCATCTGCTTCACCAACCATCTCGAGAGGGGCTTAGGGTTCCCTACTTCGCTCTTCTTCCGCCGCTTCTGCGCGTAGTACGCGATCAAGCCCTCAGACCTTGGTCCACACAGCATCGAGCAGCTAGCGATCTTCGTCGCCTTCTGCGAGTGCTACCTCGGCTGCAGGCCATATTTCCCGCTATGGCTGGAGCTCTTCCACGGCCGCATCGGGCGCGAGGCGTCCAGCGGTTTGATGCTGGCCGCAGGCAGGGTCACCTTCCAGCTGAAGCCAAAGGCCAACTTCGTCAAGCTCCTCCTGCCGAAGAAGGCCGCCACCGAATGGAAGAAAAGCTGGTTCTAAGTCAAGGAGGCTACTCCCTCTGACGAGGTCTCCCTTCCTGAATTCATCTCCGAGAGGAGGGAGCCCTGCCGACTAGCACCGAAGAAGCTCCCTGAAGATCAGTGGATGGGCGTCGCGGAAATGATGGATCAGATCCAGAAGCTGAAGGACCAGGGGTTGATTCCGATCAACCTCTACAATTACTGGCTCGGGCGGCGCCTGGTCCCGCTGGCAGCTCGTCCACACTGTATGTACGAGTACAGCGGGAAGCATGATCCATCTCGAACCAGCAAGGAGTCGTGGGAGGCCGAAGATTACAAGACCACCCTGAAGAAGATCACCGACGCGGAGTTCACAGGCGCGGCGGTCGGGGTCACCCCGTATACTCCCATGAAGAACGAAGCCCCCACAGTAAGTTTTCTTTCCAATCGCTGCATCCGTATCTCAATTTCAGTCTTTTCGCTTGGCGTGTTTTGACTCGCAGTGGTTCTCAGCTTTTTCAGGTATTGGAGGGTTGGCTCCCTCCGCTTGAGGAAGAAGTTCCCCAGGAACTGGAGGAAGATTCCGAGGGGGGTCCTTCTGATAGCGACGGGGAAGAAGAAGAGGTCCCTCCCCCAGCGCCTGTGGCCCGCAAGACCCCAATGTAGAAACAGCGAGAGGTCGAAGCGAGCCGCAGCTTAGACGAGTTCAAAGAAGGCGACGAGATCGCCCAGGAGCAAACGTCCCGGCGCACCGCTATGCCTTCGAAGCCCCCACACCGGCCCAAGTCGCCAGCAAAAAGGCCTACATCACCGGTCAGGTTGTCAGTGGTGTTCGAGTCGGACGACGACTCCGACGACGAAGGATCTCCCGAAGTCTCGCACAAGGCCCCAAGGGCCGCAATCCTGACGAAGGGGTTGGAGGGAGAAGACACGGAGGCGGTGGCAGAAGTGCCTCTGGCGACGATCGTGTCGTCGTCCTCGGGGGTCCCAAACCAAGAAGCGACCGAAGCGGCACCACCCAAGTCACCACAGACGTCGAAGGCAGCGGCGTCGGAGCCGGAGATCCTGGCGACTGTGGCTTTGTCGTCAAGGAAGCCCTCGGTTTCGTGGGCTTCGGATGTCTTCGAGCGGGGGCTCAGCTGCAAGCTAGGTCCCGAGTTGGATAAGCCTGCCCATATCAGCACCGGGCTTCGTGTTCTTCTAGTCGCCAAGTAAGTTGTGCTTCCTTGTCCCAATTTGTTTTGCTTCTTTCGTGTCGTGGTTGTGCTGATTGGAAGGGCTCGTGCAGGTCTGGGGCTAAGAAGATTGGTCGCCCTTGGTTGCCAAGATTCCACCGGCCACTGGCGCGGGAGAGAGTGGTCTGCCCAAGAAGAGGAAGGCCTCTGAGGATGTCGCGTATGCTGAAGTCGCGAAGAAGCAGAAAGGGGGTGCTGAAGACGCCACGACCGGGGGAAGCGCTGGGGAGCCAGCTGCTGCGCCGCTTGTCGAAGAGGGGGCGGCGACGCAATCAGAGCCAGCACCAGCTGTGTCCGTGCCAGAGGTGCCGGTTCTGGCGGCCAGCGCCCCTGCCAGGGCATCAGCGACATTCCCTCGCTTTATGGCGAGGGGGTTCCTAGGTGTTGCAGATGCGCAGTCTCCACAGTTCCCGGAAATCGTGGACGCGGAGATTGGGGCCCGCCGCGGGCACACCTCCTTCATAGTCCCGTCGACTAGCGCTGCTGAACTTCACAAGATGCTCGGCGCCGCTATCCAGGTATGTCCAGTCCCCGAATTCCTAGTCGCTGAATTTCAGCGGCTGGGAATTGTTTTTTGTTTTTCTTCCTTCTCCAGTCCCCGAGTTCCTAGTCGCTGAATTTCAGCGGCTGGGAACTGGTTTTTTGTTTTTCTTGCTTCTCCAGTCCCCGAGTTCCTAGTCGCTGAATTTCAGCGGCTAGGAACTGGTTTTTTGTTTTTCTTCCTTCTCCAGTCCCCGAGTTCCTAGTCGCTGAATTTCAGCGGCTGGGAACTGGTTTTTCTTTCTCTCCCTATGCTTAGCTGGGCTCTTTGTTTTTCAGGGGTTACAGCGGGAGTCGACTAATCGGCAGGCTGCGCAAGAGCGCCTGGAGCGTGACTTGCGCAAGGCGCAAGAGGTGAACCAGCGGCTTCAGGAGAGGATCGGTGAGTGTTTGGCATTGTTCTTCTATGCTTGTTATGAGCTGGTTTTGTGCAATACTCTAACATCTCCTCTTGAAGATGGTTTCCCGGCTGAGGTCTCCAAGGCCCATGAGAGGTATGTCCCACTCGCCGAACTGGACGCGGCGAATGGGCGAGTGGCCTCCCTAGTCAAGGAGTTGGAAGATGCTAAGGTGGCTTCAATTTCTTCGAAGGAGCGGGCGAAGGCTGTCGTCGCTGCTGCTGAGGAGGAACGCAAGGCCACAGACTCCATCATCGTGGGGCTACATAACAAGCAGGCCACTTTGGAGAAGCACGTCAAGGAGAATTGCCGCAAGCTTCTTGGTGAGTTTTGTCATTTTCCTTATCCTTTTGTCGGGTCTCCGCTTTGGGATTTTCATTGTTTCACTGACATCTGACTTTCCAGCTGTGGTAGGCCAAAGCGACCCGGTGGTGCAGACTTATACCGCCTCGCAGTGCGTGACTGTCGTGGTGAATGCAGCCACGGCTTCAGCGTTGTGTGTCCAGGTGGCCCTTTAGGGCATGTCTCCCACCGAAGTCATCCCTGGGGGGCTCACGGAGGTGTGGCGCTATTTGGATGAGGTGCCCGCGGTTGTGGAGTGGATGACACGCTCTGTGTTCAGACGCGGGGCCACCACAACGTTGAGCTTGGGTCTCGCGCATTTCCCGGAAGACTTCGATCTGGACGATGTCACGAGTGGCTATCCTTCGGCGACCGGCACGGTGGAGATGTCGGAGGTGCTGAAGCTGACTGCGAAGGCCACTCCTTATGCCGATCGTGTCTTGGCAATGGGGGATCTTCTGCCGTACCAGGAGACGGTGTTGGCGCCTGGCGACCTCGAGCCGGAGCACCACGACATGAAGTCGGGGCAGCCCTTCCGGTCGTCGTTGGCCAAGTCGCTGACCACGTACCCGGCGAACCCATGGCGGACCTTTGTGCGCGTCAAGGGTGGTGGCACTTCTTCTTCATCAGGGCCTGTGGAGTAAACAAATGTAATGGTTGTAATAGATGCCAAGTGGCGAACGTTGTATGATGTTTTCGTAATTTATATCGCAGGGACTTGGCCGACTCGTGTTATGATGAAGGAAATATTTTGTTCAACAATTTGAGCGAGTCCCCGAGCGCGTCCGCCCTTTAATGGGGTATAACTCGATTGTGTATTTCTATGTATTTGATTCGTTTATGCATTTGTTTTTATCCCTCGCGTCTCCTGAGTGGCGAGTCCCCGAGCGCGAGTAGGGTTCGCTTATGAGCGAGTCCCCGAGCATCGTGCTCGGCCGTATTGGTCGTGATCCTGTTGCAGGTTGTGAATGCGTTGTTTGTAACGCGTCTCCTCCCCTGGCCCGGAGAGCCAGTCGCTTGGCGAGCCCTAGGCAGCTCTCTTACTAGGTGTGTTCCCGAGCCGCATGGGGTTCCCGTTTTGCGGAGTCCTCGTGCGTGGTACTTAACCGTTCGAGTCGCTTTGCTCGAGGGTGGGAGGGACAGGTCGCGGTGGGAAGCGTGTATCGGATGTCTTGGCCCGGTGGACCAGTCGGGCTAGGTGACTCCAATGGCGGCTCCGGGTTGGCGTTTTTCGTGGACGACACAAGGCCCGAACACTTCTGGTGCCCTTGTGCCACACTACTTTGCCGTGTCGGTCGCTTGACCAGAGGTTGACTTCCGTGAGTGGCGTATTGCTTGCATCTACGAGTGCGAGTGGCACAAGAATATGGCGAGTGGGCACAATTTGTGCAATCCGAATGAGTTTCATTTATATGTTCCAACAGAGTACATTGTGTGGTTCTAAGTGTAGAACTTTCTAAGGAGGTTTACATTCCATGGCCTCCCGACCTCCAACTGGCCATCACCCCGTATGTCGATGAGGTAGTAGGCGTCGTTGCCAAGGACTCGGCCTATGGCGAACGGCCCCTCCCATGGGGGGGAGAGCTTGTGCATGCCCTTCTTGTCCTGGGCCAATCGTAGGACCAGGTCTCCTTCCTGGAAGGTGCGAGTTTGCACTCGGCGGCTGTGATAATGGCGAAGTCCTTGCTGGTATATGGCGGTGCGGGAGCGAGCCGGGTCGCGTGCTTTGTCAAGTTGATCGACGCTGTCTTGGCGGGCGGTCTCGTTGGCCGCCTCGACGTAGTTGGCGACTCGAGGGGAGTCATGCTCCAGGTCTGTTGGCACTACGGCCTCGGCGCCATACACCATGAAGAAGGGTGTGAACTCGGTTGATCGGTTGACGGAGGTGCGGATCCCCCATATTACAGAGGGGAGCTCGTCGACCAAACATCCTGGGGTGCGCTCGAGGGGCACCTGCAGTCGCGGCTTGAGACCGTGGAGGACGCTCTGGTTGGCGCGCTCTACTTGGCCATTTGACTCCGGGTGAGCGACTGATGCGAGGTCGAGTCGTATGTCGTGCTCCTCACAAAATTCCGTGATGTCCCCCTTGGCAAAGTTGGTGCCGTTGTCCGTGATGATGCTGTGTGGGTAGCCGTACCGATAGATGAGTTCACGGAGGAACTTGGTAGCCGTATTGCCGTCGCACTTCTTGATCGGCTTGGCCTCCACCCATTTGGTGAACTTGTCGACTGCGACCAGGAGGTGAGTGAAGCCAGATAGGGCCTTCTTGAACGGGCCGACCATGTCCATGCCCCATACGGCGAATGGCCACGTGATGGGGATTGTCTTGAGTGCTGAACTAGGAAGGTGCGTCTGGTTGGCGTACTTCTGACATCCGACGCATCTTTGGACGACGTCGGTGGCATCGGCATGTGCTGTGAGCCAGTAGAAACCGTGCCGCATGGCCTTGGTGACTAGCGACTTGGCACCGGCGTGATGGCCGCAGTCGCCGGCGTGAATGTCCTGGAGGATCTTGCGGCCTTGTTCTGGCTGTACGCAGCGCTGGAACACGCCGGTCACGTTGCGCTTGTGGAGCTCACCATTGATGATGATGAAGGATTTGCAGCGGCGCACGATCATTCGCGCCTCTGTCTCGTTGCTCGGTAGGAGTTTGTGTTCTAGGAAGGCGACGTATGGCGTTGTCCAGTCGCTAGGTTCCACAACCATGGCAACTAAGGCCGGTTTTGGTTGTAGTGGGATCCCGACGTCGATCTCCTTCGGTGGGCTGACGGAGGGTTTGTGGATGATGTCAAGGAAGACGCCTACTGGTGGTGCCTGTCGAGCTGATGCGATGCGGGAAAGGGCGTCTGCCTACTCGTTTTTTGCCTGTCGATCCACTCGACGGAATAGCCGTCAAAGTGTCCTCCCAGCTGGTCGACGGCTTGGCGGTACGCTATCATTGTTGGGGAAACAACGTCGCATGTCCCGGCCACTTGGCCGGCGACTAGGTCGGAGTCGCCGTAGCATCGTAGGCGATTGATGTTCATCTCCTTGGCGGCTCTCATGCCGTGGAGGAGGGCCTCGTATTCCGCCATGTTATTGGTGCAGGGTTTGAAGGTGAGGTGGAGCACGTAGCGGAGCTTGTATCCTTTGGGGGAGGTCAGTATGACCCTAGCCCCCGCGCCGTCGATGTTCTTGGAGCCGTCGAAGTGGAGCGACCAGTAGTGGAGGTATGGGAGCTTCTCTGGCTGCTGTGCTTCTTCCCAGTCGGCGAGGAAATCAGCCAGGGCTTGCGACTTTATCGCTTTTCGGGGCTCGTACTTGATGTTGTGGACACTGATCTCGACAGCCCACTTGGCGACTCGCCCAGTCGCATCGCGATTGTGTATGATGTCTTGCAGGGGGAGGATACCACCGTGATTGGGTGCTCCTAGAAGTAGTGCGGAAGTCATCGTTGTGCTCGGAATACCGCGTACACCAGTTTTTGGTATTGCGGGTAGCGCTATCGTGAGTCTGTTAAGACTTTGCTGATGTAGTATACTGGGCGCTGTATGGGGCGCTCCTTGCCCTCTTCTGGTCGTTCGACGACCATCACGGCGCTGACGACCCGATTGGAGGCCGCGACGTAGACGAGCATTGGCTCTTTGTCGAGTGGCGCGGCGAGTAGTGGTGCCACGAGTAGCACTTCTTTGAGTGCTTTCAATGCATTGTCGGCCTCTGTGTCCCATTGGAACGTTGGGTTCTTGCGCATCAGGCGGTATAGGGGCATTGCCTTCTCACCTAGTCGGGGGATGAAGCGACTAAGAGCCGCGACTCGCCCTGCCAACTTTTGGACGTCGCGCATGCACTCGGGTTTCCCGAGTCGTGCGATGGTGTCGATCTTGGTGGGGTTGGCCTCAATGCCTCGCTTGGAGACTATGTACCCCAGAAGTTGTCCGGTGGGTATGCCGAAGGTGCATTTTCTGGGGTTCAGCTTGATGTTGTACCTCCGCAGATTTGCGAAGGTTTCTGCTAGGTCGGCGAGCAGATCGTCCTGGCGGGAGGATTTTACCACCACATCATCGATGTAGACGTGGATGTTGCGGCCAATTTGACTCGCTAGACACTCCTGCATGCACCTCTGGTATGTGGCGCCCGCGTTCTTGAGGCCAAACGTCATGGCCGTGTAGCAGAATGCGCCGAATGGTGTGATGAATGCCGTCTTCTCCTCGTCTTCGACCGCCATCTTGATTTGGTTGTAACCAGAGTAGGCATCGAGAAAACACAGCGACTCCGATCCCGCGATCGAGTTGATGATCTGATCGATGCGCGGTAGGACGAACTCCTCCTTCGGACAGGCGCCGTTGAGATTGGTGTAGTCGATACACATTCTCCAGGTGTTGTTCTTTTTGAGAACCAGGACTAGGTTTGCCAGCCACTTGGAGTACTTGATTGGCCGTATGAAGCCTGCAGCTAGCAGGCGCTGGACTTCCTCGGCGATTGCTCGATGGCGCTCTTCATTGAAGGGCCGTAGCGACTGCTTTACTGGTCGCACTTTGGGGTCTGCATTGAGTTTGTGCTCAGCAAGTTCCCTCGGGACACCTGGCATGTCAGATGGCTTCCATGCGAAGATGTCGCGGTTCTCATGGAGGAACTCGATGAGCGCGCTTTCCTATGCGGGGCTCATGTGCGCCCCGATGGTGACCGTCTGGCTGGAGTCGCCTGGGACGAGCTCGACGGTGCGGGTGTGCGTGGTCGCCTGGAACATGGAGTTCGCAGCGATTGGTTTCTTCAGGATGATGGGATCATCCTTGTTGTTGTTGCCCGCGTATTTCACAAGCTCCTCCACGTGGTCAGTCTCCGCGGAGATGACGACGTCGGCGAGCTCAGCGCCTTTTTCTTCGCATTCCACGGCCATATCGGGGTCGCCGTGGATGGTAATGATGCCGCTCGGCCCGGGGAGCTTCATCATGTTGTAGGCGTAGTGTGGGGTCACCATGAACTTTGCGAATGCCTGGCGGCCTAGGACGCAGTGGTAGGGGCTGTGGAAGTTCACCAGCTCGAAGACGATTCTCTCCGTGCGGTAGTTTGCCGGGGTGCCGAAGGTGACTGGCAGCGTCACCTTTCCGATCGGGTACGCCTTCCGACCAGGGACGATGCCGTGGAAGGTCGTCAGTGCTGGCTCGATGGCTGCTTCTGGGAGCTGGAGCCTTTTAAAGGTGTCGAGGTACAGGATGTTGATGGAGCTCCTGCCGTCCATCAACGTCTTGGGCAGCCAGTAGTCGGCCACCTTTGGCCTGACCACCAGGGCGACTCGCCCTGGATATTCGATTCTTGGCGCGTGGTCCTGGCGACTCCAAGTGATGCTCTGCTCAGACCAATTTAGGAAGCAGGGGATGTCGACTTGCGTCACCGCATTGACGGCGACCGTGCGGGCGAGTACCTTCTTATCACGCTTGGTGCCGAGCCTAGTGAAGGTATGTAGCGACCCGACGGCGGTTCCGAAGCCGCCACCGTTCCCGTTGTCCCGCGGTTGGTTATTGTTGGGATCCTCCCTTGCGCGTCTCGCCTTCTCGATCTCTTTGAGAGAGTGGCAGACGGCGGTGGTGTTGGTGGCGGGTTTTCCCTCCCTGCTGTGATAGATGCAGGGCTGATTGAGCAGGGCGGCGGGGTCGAATTTTGGCCTCGTCGCGTTGTTGGCGCGGTAGTTCCCGCTGTCGCGGTAATTTCCTCCATCGCGATGGTAGTTCTTGGAGTCGCGTTGGCCGCAGCCGGTGTTGGCGACGAAGTCGACTCGCCCATCGGTCCGGCGCTTGCCGGTGATGCGGGTGTTGCCGTAGCACATGTCGTGTAGGCGCCCACTATCGTGGATGCTAGTGCGTAGTCTTCCTCCCAACTCGTTGTCGGAGTCTTGGTTGGGGTCCTCCTCCACGTAGCGCTTGGCGATCTCGAGGAGGTCGGGGATGTTATCAAGCATCTGGTAGACCCTCTTGATCTTGGCGACCAGAGGTTCGTACCGACACGCGTTCTTGAAGCAATGTATCGCCATGTCTGGGTGGATGCCGGAGGCGTTTATCCATAGTTCTTGCCACCTTTGGATCCACCGGTGGGTCGACTCGCGTTGTCCCTGGATGCATCGCTCTAGGTCCTCGATGGTGGTGGCGCGGGTGTAGGAGCCCTCGAAGTACCTGAAGAAGGCGTCCCGCATTTCTTCCCAGGAATCGATGATGTCGGCAGGTAGCGTGTTGATCCATTGTCGGGTCGCACCCTCCATCATCAGTGGGAGGTAGCGAGCGGCGAGCAGGTCGGTGTGGCCTGCGATCCCTATTGCCATGAGATATGTGTCCAGCCAAACGGCGGGGTCGTACGTCAGGTCGTACTTCTCGATCTCCTTGGGGGGCTTGAAGTTGGCAGGGTATTTTCCCCGCGGATCATGAGTCCAAAGCATTGTGGTCCGACTCGGCTGAGCGAGTCTCTTGGCTCCGGGTCGCCACGGTTGGCGAGGGTGTGTCGTAGGTCGTAGGGCTGGCGTGACCGCCACGCCTGATTATTGATGATGTGCGTTCGGGCGTCGAGGGGTTGCCCGTTTGCGGCGACTGTGTTGTTCGCAGGTCGCGGCTCGTTGGTCGACAACACAGGATTGGCGGCCCGTGGTTGGTTCGCCAGGGGTTGGGGTGGTGGGCAAACTATTGCGTTAGCCACTGTGGGGTGGCCGATGGATGCCGCCCTGCTTGCTGATGAGCGGGAATACATCCGCCCCCGTGGGTCGACTCCCACGGCCTGTTGCTCGACGGCCCTGACGAGTAGTGCCTTGGCGTACTGGATCTGTAGCGCGCCGTCGCCTTGGACATCAAGGTTGTCGATCGCGGCGTCGGCCGCAACGACGTTGTCCATCGGGGTGGAGTATAGTGGTAACCCGTTGGCGTCTCGGGCTTGAGGTGAGATGATGATCCGAGGTTGGTCTGGTGGGGGCGCATGGCCCATGGGTGGTGGAGGGGCCCCAGTTGCTGGTGGTGGTCTCGCGGGGTTGCCTCCTCTTGGTGGCGCGTTCTCGCCGTGTTCGCGCTCGGCGGCGCGTGTGGGGTTGCCCTCGTCGTTGAAGTTCAGGACGCGGCCCTGAACATCAGGGTTCAGGCGGGTCCTGATGCGGCGTTGGTGATAGAGTGGCAGCTCCTTTGCTGTCTCTCGTTCGAGGCGGTATTTCTCGCGCTCGGGGAGTTTGTTGCGTTGCGCCTCCTGGAGCCGCAGGCGGGCTTGTTCCACCTCCGTGGACATTGCGGTCAGCGGGATCGGTGTGGAGAACGGATCTGGCAGGGCGGCTGTGCTACCCGCCATATAAATCGCGTTGAAGCGATTGGATCTGGCGCGAAAATCCTCGGGGGATTCCGAGCCAGAGTCGGAGTTGAAGATCCCCAGGATAGAGGGATCCTCGAAATCCTCGGGGTTGGAGACCCGCGTGATGGAGTCCTCCCGTGAAGCGGCGGTGATGGATCCGTTGACCGATGCAGGGGTCACGGAATCGGCGTCGTCGTTGGTGGCGGCGTTAGTCTCGGCCGCATCGCTAGCGGTCGAGTCGTACTCGGTGACGAGGCCCCTGATGGAGCGGACGTGCTCCTCCGAGAGCAGATCACGGTATGGAGGCGACCCGCCGATGATCATCGTCGCGGCTGGATCGACGGCGTCGGTGAAGCCGACGAACAGGTTGATGGAGCCGATCGGCATCACCGTGACCGAGCGCGACGCCGGGATGTAGCTGTTGGGCAGGATCTACAAGATCCCACAGATGGCGATCATGCGGCCTGTGGCGAGTGGCCGCTCGATCGGCGAATAGGGTCTCGCCGCAGAACTCAGGCCAGTCCCGCTATGCCCCATGGTGGGCGCCACTGTCGTGGAAATGGCCACGGCAGTCGCTGCCATAGGCGGCGATTGAGTGTTTCGTGAGGAAGAGTTGGCGGCCATCTGCGGTGCGAGATGGGGGCGGATGCA
This sequence comes from Avena sativa, assembly GCA_916181665.1. Classification (NCBI taxonomy): domain Eukaryota; kingdom Viridiplantae; phylum Streptophyta; class Magnoliopsida; order Poales; family Poaceae; genus Avena; species Avena sativa. The sequence continues at coordinate 697,458,427 of OV702289.1, forward strand.
CATGGGTTTACCCAGGTTCGCCCCCCGGAGGGTAAAGACCTACTCCTGCTAGATTAGATTATGAGAGAGCGAGTTACAAGGGTGGCGAGCTCGGCGGCTAGGCAGCGAGTCGCTTGAGGGGGTGTATAATGGAACGTAAGTCTCTAAGATACCCTAGGGAGGTTTATATATGAAGCACCTCGCTAGGGTTTACAAGCTGCCTCCGAACAGGATAAGGATCCGGAGACCTTTGACCTAACTCGACTGGGCTTCTGCTGCACTTCTGGGCTTCCAGTCGCCAGTCACTGGGCCTCTCCTTTCTTCATGGTCCAGTCGCTGTCCTTCAGACGCACTCGCAGGCCCTTTGGCCCAATCGGAACGTTCTGCTGAGCATACCCCCTTTGGCATATCCCCATCATGTTGTCTTCGAGGGTAAGTTCTCTATGGATGTATATCCACTCGTTGCTTGTATCTAATAGATAGATCTTGGCGTATAGTTCCCATCGTAGGATTTTTTTGTTTTCTATGCTGCGAACCCCAATAAAAAGTATCAACAAAGTAAGGCTAAGTGCATGGTCTACTCCACAAAACTTATGGCTAGTGGGGTTAATTTGCATAACTCTAATTTTGTTTATAAAACAGGAAAGTGTAGAAGCTCGACTAATCAAATCATTTAAAATGGATAAGAGAGCGATATCTCTAGCTTTGATCATATTTTAGTATCCACTGAATCTTTATCAGCTAGACCTACCAACTAGGATCACCCCCTCGATCCCTGAGGAAGGATCCTTAAACACAATTTACTTGCCAAGTGTTACGATTAGTTTCAAGTTCTCTATGATCATCACGTCTATTTCGTCCATAACTGTGGACACGGATTTTCGAAAATATTAAAACTCTGTAGAGGTGTACAACTTTACCCACACATACCAACCGACTCTTAATGCTAGTTAACATTGCCCCTCTTCCTTGGAAGGCCGACGGAGAGTGGTTGACCACTACCTTTACCTTGCTGTCAGTGAGACCATGAGTCACGCCCTAAGTAGATGTCGCTATAATAGGTCAAGTCCCAAAGTTGGTTCCTAGGGATGTCAACATGATTCAAGATTACGAAGGTCGTCCCTTTCTTGTTCCCCGCAATGCCCTACCTATTATGAATGCACCTCCTTCACCGCCTTCACCGGAACATCCAAAGTGCATATGCCAAATGAAACACTAGAACTATGTGCCTCATGGAATCTACTAGGTAAGTTACTTGGTCGAGAGGATTTCTAGGATCCCGTGTGGATGTATGCTCGTTTTGGTTCAAGAGGAAAGAACTCAGGTCCTAGTGGTGGGAAGTATGAGACTACAAAAACCACAACCCATGGTGACCTCCCATACAAGCTTTAACATGCTCAACTTACAACTCTAATCATACCACGCCAGCCTGTCAAACTAGGCTCATTTGTAGCTCTGATTCATCAACTAGATGGACCAGCAGTAACAACTAAGCATGGATAAGCACAACACATATAACAACTCTAGCAACGCTCACAAGGCAAAACCTAGTTATGCTAGGAGCTATGGATCAGGAGATATAGGCTACAAAGGGAACATGTTGTAGGGGTTCGCAGCAGAAAATAATATTTTTTCTAACTAGCATACGCCAGCTACCAAGATCTATCTAGGAGTAATGTTGTAACGAGAAGGTTTCGGCGACATACCCTTATAGATCGAAAGCGTTTAATGTTCACGATGATATAGTCGGCCGACCTGGCCGACCCTCAAGGTTGCGTTCATCCTCACACGATAACTCAGTACATAACTGGCACCACCTTCATGGTTTCGCACACGTTTGGTGCTCAACAATGACTCCTAGTTTCTCTGATCCAACCGAGATTACAGAAGTAGATCTTTTGGATCGGGGTACCAGCAACGCGACGACGTTTAGTGCTGAAGTCATCTCCAACGTGTGCAGTTCTTCTTGGAATCATGAACACAAAAGCCAACAAGGGAGAGAGAGAGGAGAGCTTGTGGGAGGGGAGAATTAATGCCTCAAGGGAATTGTGTCCTCCTCCTCCCCATGTGCCCCCTCCTTATATAGGGGGGTGGAACCCTACGAGGACGCGGTGGCAAAGGTAGGTGGAGGCGGCAGTGGCCAGGGGTGGCCCCATCCCGCGCGCCCCAAAACCCTAGGGCCAACCGACCCCCTTTTCCTCTTTGGGAGGCTAGCCCCTTCATGGGCCTCCCCTCCGGGAAGGGCCCATTTAGGTGGGCTCCCCTAAAATCAAATATTAAATATATTTTAAATATTAATTCTATTAATTAATATTAAATACATATTGTTTAATTCACTTTTGCTCTAAAACACCTTTCGGATCACTCCGAACATCCTTCGGATCCACATGGAAACTTTTAGTTCCTCTCTTCTCTTTCTTCCGGTGATCCTGATTCCAAAAACTATCTCTAAGAATCATCGAACCCTTAAGTGTGTAACCCTCCGGTTCGGGAACGTAACAGACATGATCGCGACTCTTCTCTGACCAATGATCACCAGTGGGACCTAGATGCCCATAATGACCCCTGCGCATTCCAAGAATATATGTTGTTTGAACTTTAAATGTCGAGTCACATTCCCTTTGTCTATATGATACTTGACTGGTTCGAGATCTGTTCATCCGTATCATGATACCTAGTTCAATCTCGTTCTGGTTATGCTAATTACCATGTGCTCTTCAACCACTGGCACACACTTGCTCGAAACCACATTGAAAGAGGAATAGGTGTTTTTAAGAAGCGGTTCCCTATTTTAGAAGTGGGAAACTATTATCCTATAGGATCCCAAATTAAGATTCATGCTGCATGTGTTACATTCCACAACATAATTAGAAAACCAAAATGGCGATGAGGCATAGTTGGATCACCAACCTGCACTTATTCCATCATCATCCTATGTTGATGTCCTAGATGAAGATGATGCCCACCACCAACATCAAGTTGAGTCAAACAATGTAAATGCTCTTAGAGATCAAATTGTGGTTTAGATGTGGAATGATTATATCAACTAGTTAGGCAAGATTATTTTTGTGATTTCTTTTTCTTGTTGAACCTTTTGATGTATCGGTACTATTGAGTAATTTATTATTTATGTATCCGAGACCATATTGTTCTTAGTTTTACGTTATTTGATTATGTTGTACCATTTGTTCGTTGAATATTGTAGCTATGGTGAAAGAAACATCACGTGCGTCTTGGGCCCACTCCTATGAGAGAGCTCTTGTAGATATACTAGTCGAACATAATATTCCTACATATAGAGGTCAAAATGGGTGGTTGGCTCAAGGCTGGAGAAGCATCACAGCTAAATTCAATCAAAAGTTCACATGTGCTCAGTATACAAAACAACAACTCCAAGAGAAAAAAAATGATATCAAAGCGAACCGCAAGGTAGTTCAACAAGCAAGAAAGCTAAGTGGAACTGGTTGGAATGATTCACTTAGTATGATCATTGCTGAAATAGAAATATGGAAGAAAATTAAAAAGGTAAAAGTCGTGCTTTCCTATGCATGTGTTTTTTTTGCAACATACTGATGCTAACCATACTTGTATTCAATAGGAGTATCCTAGGGTGAGTAAATTTGAGACAAAGACATTTATGTTATTCCTAGGTTGGCCTCACTTTATGAAGGTATGTCTCTTCTCTTCTTATGCGTTTTCCAAATTTAGTTTTGCTAGTTAGTCCATTAGCTTGTACTACTGAATCCTAAGTAATATGTTGCTCCATCTCTCATATTTTGCAGGAAGTATTGCTACGGGATATCTCAATTTTCTATCAATGCCTCAAGCGGACCTTACAAGTTGGCCCATTTGTCCCACAGACTCCCCCACAAATCAATATGGTAACCCCTGTTCTAGCACTCATGATGATGGTCGGTCCTCTACAAATCTGCATGGCCAAGGGCGTCAAGATGTTGAGCCTACAACAAGTGCTACCTCTGACCAGGAAGGAGAAGAACCCGTGAAAAAACAAAGTCAAATTTCTCTATTACTTGAAGACTACATCGACTTCCGGAAGAAGCAAACTCAACAATTTGTCGAGGAGATGAAGGAACCAAAGCAACTGGACCAGTTCTCTATTGCCAACTGCATGGTTGCACTAGAACCCATGGAAGATCTCATAGTTGTGGAGAAGTCAAAGGAACTGCGGCTTTTCAAATGCCAGCTAATTTGAGAGATTTTCCTCAACACCAAGGAAGCAATTCTTTGAATCTTTTGGTTGAAAGAAGAAATTGCCACCGTGGAGAGAACATAAGGTACGTAATCCTACACTTGTAGTCTGAATTTCCAACTGATGCTAGAGCTGAATAATATGCAGCATCGTGTGTATTACTTTTTAAAAATAGTATGCATCATATATAATTAGCTAGATGGATTATGAGTGTAAGGCAATTGTCAACGAAGCTTATGCCATGTTGGTTAGTTAATGAACTAGATCACGTTATTCAATCGATAGGTATGCATGGATGTATAAATAAATATAGATGGGATGAAACTTACCTGTATAGATAGCAGGGAACCTAAGAATGTTTGCTTTAGTTCGCTAACTACACATTTGCTAATGCATACTAGTGAGTTTTGTCCACTATTTCTTTCCTCAAAAATATTCTTTGTTTTAGTGCACATTGGAGATGCACAATCCTAGGACTTCCCTTCTCATATTGGTTTATTTGATACTAAATCTTGGATATGTTGTTTAGCTAGGAAGTAATATACGAGTCATAATTTTATATCTCGGCATCTACTAGCTTGTTGAACCAGAGTAGTAATATTTTGTCGTATGTTTGCAGAAGTATTATCCTCTCTTTGGTAAGCCGTTTCTCTATTAGGTAAATATTATAGAAGATTGCGACTTGCAAACATTCCATTTCTCTATTTGATAAATCAGATTAAAACTTCATCTTGATTCTACAAACTTGTATGATACATACATGTCAAGAAGTGCAGATTGCATCTTCATTTTCAACCATAGATGCTCCGGTAGCACTGTTCAGGTGCTAGGTAGTACAACAAATTCTAAAAATGAACTTCAATTGTGCAAAAGGACCAATTGAAGGTACCAATGCCTTGACCAACTTTGTAGGCCATGTGAATTAATCACTTATGGCTTAATTTGATTGTTCCTCTGTAAGTAGCAAAACTGTTTTTTTTCATGTTCTTATGTGCAGTTTGTACTGTTGCTTTGTATTCAAGAGGGGATTTTCTAGAACTTGCACCTACATACAATTGTTTCCGAAAAGTGCCGCTGGACTAGTTGTCCCGAAAGTCAGCTCGATGATTTTGAAGGAAGAATTTTTTTATTATACACTGAACAAATCATTTATTGTTTATGCATGACATAGTTGTTTTTGAAGTTTTAGTCAGAATATTATCATGTTGTTCTTGTACACTGCTAGCTGTATATAGGTGGCATGGTGCATACCGGAAGTATCTTAGTAGTAGTACTGTAGTATCATGCTATGATCAATCATCTGAGTACCTGCAGATATGTACAAGCACCCGCCTTTTTCTGTTGGAAATCGGACAATATGATTCACACTTGAGATCCGCCTATGTCTCTTTTGTAGTTTCTATCGCGATTATTGCAGTTGTTGAAGAATTGGTAATAATCCTGCTTCTCTTGCTTATATCAATTTCTTTTGCTCTGCAGGTTCTGTACAACAAAGTCGATGGAATGTTCTTCATGGATCATTCAAATAATTCCGATGATTCTTCATGGAGCAAAATACTTTATCTTGCTGGATAGTTGACCATAAGATTTCGATTTCTAAAAATATTATTAGCACAATAAATTTATCGTTGCCATGTTATTTGTAGAACTTGACATGTAAGATTAGTTGTGTGTATGTGTTGGTGTGCGTCAATATGTTGTTGTTATCTTAATCATATGTTTCTGTAAAATTTATTGATGTATATCCTTGAAATTTCTGTTATTCCTGATTTCCTAATTTTTTGAAATATATTCCTGATTTTTTGAAATAAATATGATAAACTTTAGATTCTGGAATTGATGACATTTTGATTTGCAAAAAAAGAGTTGATGACATTTCTATGGAAAAGTATAGCTTTTGTGATGACTTTTCCAGTATGGTGGTGTATTTTGATTTTTCTCCTTCCTTTCCTTCCGTACGTCCAAATGGCAGCTGGGGAATTTTCCAAACACTTGAAACGGAGATTCCATGTGTCAAGGGAAACTCTCTCCTAGAGGCTTAGTTCCTGGAATTTTAACCCCGAGCAGCCAAACAAGTCCTAATAAGTAGATTAACCACCCGGGGAAGGGAATGGATATTGGATAACTGTTGCTAGATTGAGTCCAACCCAGCTATGGTACATTCTCACGATCAAGGGAGCTGGGCCTGAACATCTTTGACTTTCAATTGCCAACAAATTTAGCTGGGTTGAATACAGTTTCTGGCCCAGATATGGATATGTAGATAACCATCGGCCTGTGTGCACAACGTTACAACAGCCCATGAATATGCTGGCCGAGTCTCATCGTGGGCTGAAAAATGCAAACTATGAATTTTCCAGTTCCCGCTTCCTTAGAAAAAAGACAGTTCCCGACTCTGTTTCCGTGGGGAATCGACGAGTTCTACCTCCGGCAACAGTTTCTATGGAAAAAATCGACAAAATCCATTTCGCCGCAAGCAATCTTACACCATGAATCTGACGCATAGACTGAGAAAGTTTTCGTTCATGTCTAATCCCAATCTGGAGACCTGGAGTCTGGAGACGCAGATTCTCAAGATAACACCAGACCCCGTCAGCGACATGGCGAGAGAAAGATCTACTGTAGTTACAAAATGTTGGGAACTTGGCGCTGCCCATGTTCGACAGTGTCACTCTTTTCTCCCATGTCCCAACGGGTTTAATAATAAGATAATCCCCCACGTCGTCGGAAAGGGCAGCTTATCCACTGCACCGGTTGTGGTACGGACCATTCACTGGCCACCGGACAAAACACAAGATGCTAAGATTGATTAGTCCCTAACCAAAGATTCGTTCGGGCTCACGATTTTTCTTTTCGCCGCCCTCGTACGTCCTGGTGAACATGCACGGCACATGCCCCCTGTCTTCTAGTAAATAGTCTAAGTAGGAACCGTACGTCCGGATAGAGAGCATCATTAGTTCATGCAAGTTGGTGATTAATGCATGGTTTACCAAAATAATAATGGTACGTACCTTGCATGTTCACTAAAGCAGATACTGTACGACAATTTCTCAATTGTACTTTGTTGCTAAATAATTGTTACTCCAGATGTGCAATTAATTTACCTTTTGCAACCTGAGAACCCTGTACTTGACAGAAATCAGATAGTGTACGATAATTTTGAAATGTACTTTATTTGCTAAATAATTGTTAGATTGTCCTGAAGGTGTCTTTGGCACATGAACACAGGTCTCCAAAAGTTCAGGAAAAAATTTATATCTAGACACTTACATCCAGAATATACGCCAGAAATTTCGAATATTGTATTTTGGGCTACACAAAAAAGAAAGTTTTGGAAAAAAAGATACCTATTTATAATCTTATTCACTGTCAGAAATTTGTCTTTTTCCTGCAGCTTAAAATAAAATGATATTTTACTAAAATTTAGCTAAAATATATGGACCATCTACATGTATTTCTGAGATTTTGTTAAATATTTTTTGAAACTAAAAAAAAATACTATTTTTTTATTTTCTCAAACTGAAGGAAGCATTGGTGCTCATGTGCCCTAAATCTCCACCCTTAGTATTAGACTATATTGGCCTAATTTGTAATTATCTCTACTATTCTTTCTCCGCAAGTTTTGTACTCTATATAAACAGCCCATTGAGACTAATCAATTCAAGTTGTTATTCTTCCAAACTATCACTTAGATTGACTTCTCAATTTGCTAATGCAAACATTTCAGACCACTTGTACACTAATTGTCCTCATTGTCGATATACCGCATGAATCTGAATCTCAACCAACTAGCGTGTCGTGTGGCAGACCTAAGGAACGGTCAAATCACCCGTCCATGATAGACTTTGTAGTTAGCGTTGGCCTGGAGGGAAAGAATCTGGAGAGCTTTTGAAGTTCAACACTCCACTATCTCTTAAAACAAACCTATCATCTCCGAATTTCTCGTCGTGCATGATGAATTGATGATGATTCCGTTTGTCTGATTGCCTCGCTCCCTAGATTTTACCACCTCCAAGGCTAGAAGTTTGACGTAGATACGCCACCTCGGTGTGTGCCTAGTGTGAGCCGTGGCCCGGCCAGCCACGAAACGACGCAGCGCTCGCTAGTCACTGCCTGTGAGCCCGTGACCATAATGGACGTCTACCTCATCCATCGTAATCTTCATCGGCTAACACGACTAACTTAATTAAAACACAACAAGCCAAGGCACGACTGTATGTTGCGCCTCCTATTAGGTGTTTGATCAATGATCACTTTTATCCTTTTGCATCGGAAACTACTGTAAATACATACTCAAAGTTCAAAAAAAGGTACAGGCTCCGTATCAGATTTACGATAAGATGGTGTATTAAAGTACTTGGAGTAGTTCAATTGCTTCTACGGGAAAAGTATCAACACATGGATTGCACTAGCAAGTAGTACTAGCAACCGCCTAAAGGGCTAAAGTAGAATGAAAAATATATAGTTCCTAAAAGTATATCACCGAAGATAATATCTATTGATGAGTAGATGTTTGATAGAACCCACCAACTTTAATTTTGAAGAGAAAAACAATTGTCCACTTTTGGATTTCTTTTGCACCTAACCAATTTTTAGCTGTTGCATCAACTAAATGTGCACACAATTTACAACAGACAACAATCTAGTTGCAAAAACAAAGAAACAAGAAACAACAGTGTGTTTAATTTATACGAACAACATGTTCTATGTCCAACTAAAAACCAACGAGGTTTTCTATATAATAATTACTTCATCTTGTTCATTACCAAAATTTACTGTTATTGGTGTACGAGTTTGAAAGAACCTATGTGCTCATTTTGTCTCATGAAAAAGAAGAGCATGTTTTATTGAATACTAGTAAATTGCACGGGCTTTGCACATTGAGCATCAATAGAAGAAAAGAACTTTAAAAGAGTTAAAATAGACCCATATGAATAATAGTATTGGTGATTCGCTAATTAACTTTGACATCCAACCACGGTAAGCGACAACTTCACGTGTAGTTGAACCAATATATGGCATTTGTAACTAAAATGCATTATAAGTAAATGTCTTAGAGACATTCCATCTTGTTCCATAAGAGCGACACTGAAGATGATGCATACTCTAACCCCTGCCTCGTCTCTTTATTTATCATCTCCCTAAAAAGAGTGAGATGATATTTCTAGAATTTTATTAAATTAAAGTAAGTAACTATATAATAGCATTATGAGTGTCACGTAAAGAGGGCTTTTTGATGTTGAATTGGGTAAAATGTGAAGTAAACTGTCGAGATGGGTTAACCTAGAAGACCTTTTTTGTTTCTGGCATAAATATGAGGTGAGAAACAGATTCTAGTTCAAAAATTTGTCAAAATCATTCATATGTACACGGTATAGTATCTTTCACCAATAAGACACTTCCAAAAAAATGAAGTTTTGCAGCACAAAAATACAACATAAAATAGTGGTTCTAGTGGCCTAAAGAAACCTTCATCTAAACATGATAACATGATGATCAGTGGAAGCTGAAACATACTACTATCTACTACCAAGTTTCAACGTTCTCACTTACAATCTGTTAAAAAACCGTTCTCACTTACGGTACGACCTACTGCCTACGGAATCTTTTGTGTCCATGTGTTGATATTCTAATGAAATTGCCCACAAAAGATCCTAGAAAGTAGAGAGCTAGAGAGAGCATGGACAACGTACGTTCACGTGCATTCTAGAAACGCCAAGCTCTCGGAAGAGTGAATCCAGCAAATGTACATAGGGAGAGCGAATCCAGCGAATCTTAACAGTTGGATTTTCCCCGTGGCACTAGATGAACGGTTGTTGTCTGCCGATTGAGCTAAATCAACGGTTGTAGTCTCTCCATAGGCGTTTTGGCGGGAAAAGGAGAAAAAAGTGGTAAATCCAAATTTAAACTCGTACACTATAGTAGCAGAGAAAAGAGTAACAATCGCGACCGTAATGAATTGTGTCATTGTCGATAAGCCTCTCCACATGATTAAATGTTGCAATGGATTTTACAACCATTAGCCCTTATGTACTTTGAGGAGGGATTCAATCTTCAATATTTTGTAGAAAAACTACAAGGTAACTAACATATCAAATACAACATGGTAATGGTTAAAACATAAAGCACCAACATTTTTCCAAGGATATTTTTAGCATATTCCTAAACAAAAAGAGAACTTTTCACAATAAATTTCTAACACTTCTTTCCGGTGTAAAGAGCGTGTGTTTCTACTTTGTATTTCACCACATATATAGTTTTTATCCATGCGACGCTGGCTCTCGTAGTTATCCCTCGTTAATACATGTCTTTGAGCTACAACCATAAAAAACCATGGGTTCTTTGAGGAATGTGATTGTTTATTTCCCATAAAAGGCATACAGGAACTAATGATCACCACTACCATCCCAATCTTTGAATAGAAAGAAAGAGATGCATAAACTAGAATGGTGTATTGTTTAGACTAGTTCAACAAAGATATTGGAACTCATTGTCACATTCCATAATGTTACTCTTTTGCCCATGTTAACTTTATGGAAGATGTGTTTTTAGTCCCTCCATCATTTTTGAATTCTAAGTTTTGTCCAAACTCCTTCCACATGTCATACTCTGGATTTTGTCCTTTCCCCATCGAAAGAGGTTTAAATATTACATGAAGATGGGTGCACACATCAGGGCTATGTCGGTCCGGTCAACACAAAAATGTACAATTTTCAGAAAAATGTCGAGACTCATGAAAAATACCTAGTTTTGCTTTGCAAAAGGTCTCGACTAATATCAATAAAAAAGTGTGAATAATGAGTTGTAAATTTCAAGAAAATAGATGAATCTTTTACAAAGATTTACAAGAAATTTTAGTGGTAAAAAATAAATAATTAGAAATTGTGAAGTAATGATTTTTTTCATAATACATATTCTTGCAAACATGGGAATGACAAAGAGGAAAATGTGAGAAAACGTTAGTAAATTTGTTCCATGATTTCTAAAACTTTGCAAGACTTCGAACAATCCATAATATTTATGGATTTTACGGAATCACAAATATTTATGATTGTCTAGTTTTTAGCTATTTTTCCTGTTTTTGTCAAAAAAATATTATTAGGTTAATACTTGTGTGAAATCACTGACATGTCATAATCAGGCATAATTTTAGGAGGCAATAGGCCATTCTAAATGGTTTGATTTTTTAATGGGCTGGTTCTAAGTTTTAACAATTTAAGGGCAAGTATTTCGTCCGTTAAAAGAAATCAAACTATATCAAGTCATTAACAAGAAAAAACCTATATCAAACTTGTAGGACTAGACCATTTTTTGTAATTTAAACTCCAGGCCTGGTAATTACTACCAACGAATCCTTCAGAAACTAATTGCCAAATACAATTTGGGTATCTTTTCCTGGCGTGTTCGGCCGAACTAATGACAAATACAATTTGGTTATTTTGGGGTTTAGATTAGCAGTCTCGCACGGTCGGATCATATATAATTTCTCAGATAAGGTTAAGATCAGATTCCAACAAAAGTGGAGTAGATTATCTAAAAAAGGTGTAGATTGTGAGCGGACATAATTATGACATGGGAATATTTGGTCAGATTGAACTATCCCAGTCAAACTAAGCTGCCGTGCTACGCCAAGTAAACACTAGTGGAAAAGGGGCCTCCAGTTTCGGTCCGTAAGGGGCTTTAGTTTCGGTCCTGGTAACCGGGACTGGAGGAGCGGGACTAAAGACCCATCCATTAGTCCCGACCCTCTTATCAGCCGGGACCAATGGGCATCCACGTGGCTGTCTTTGTGGGCGTTGGGTGCCCCCATTAGTCCCGGTTCGTATTACGAACCGGGACAAATGGTTCTCTGCCGCGGCAATATTTTAGGCACTTTCTCTACCGCGGCAGAGAATTTAATTTGTATTCTTTTTTTTCATTTCAAAATAGTTTTCTACGCTACCACATACCGTACATGTTCGTGCATACATAAGATAACTTCTCTTAAGATCGAGCATACAAATATATACATGATAGTTATACATGGAGATCACAATTATCGGGACTAGAGCCTGTCTATTCAATTACACGGTCGGGAATCATTGGCGCCTATTCACACTAAATTCTCCGGCGTCATCTATCATCTCGTTCATCAAGAATCCTGCCAGTTCTTCAGCAATTGCTACTACGCGTTGTTGTGGTAGGAGCTGATCCCGCATTTTCTCGAACTATATAAGAAAAGGAGATCAATATGAATATCAATCATGATAACAAAAAGTGACGGTAATAAAAATAATGTTATGAATGTATTGCTTACATCGACTCTATAATCATTTAGCTCACTGGTAAACATACGAATGAACTCGCAAACGTAGAATCCACATAGATTCGTCCCCTGTGGCTGCCTCGCGCACTTTACGAGAATAGAATTCAATCAAAATAATAACCATGCATCATAATTGTATTAAAACTAGAAGTAAAGAGATGCGCCTACTACTTACCGAGACCGGCTTAAACGTCAGCTTCTCAGTAAAGTCACCCGTAATCGCACTCTTGAACTGGATCCAAACCCTAAAGAAAATGAATGAGTTATTTATTACGTGATATCTCAGGAAATCAACGAAAGAGACCGCTATAGCGCAAAAATTACCTCTGGAGCATGTCCTGCATGTTACTAAACTGTTCCAGGGGTCTCTTTAATGGGTCCATGACTTCAATTCTTCCCTTATCAAGTTGAATGTCCATGAGAATCCAATGGAAACTGTACACGTTTATATATACATCAGTAACTCATCAATTACACTTAACATCGAGTAAGCAAAAGAGAATATGTACAATAGAGTAAGACACTCACGCGAAATTGTAAAGAAACAGTATGTGGCCACAGAAATTTTGCTCCGTTAGAAACCTTAGAAGGTTTTCCTGTGTTTCCTCGGGTTTTTCCTTTAGCGTCCGACAATGTATTTTATCTGGGTCAATGAACCCAACACTGAAGATTGACCTTCTTTTACATTCCATGATATTCATTCTGCATAATAATAGAGTACAAAAGGATATAATTAGGATAATTACATGCAATGAACTGAACAACTGAAAAAATGAATAACTTATATATAGACAATGAATTCAACAACTTACAGACAATAGCAATCATGAGACTTTTATCGATGGCGTCAAAAGTGTATAACTGGAAGAGTTCTGGAAACTCAACATGGACCTCTTCTTCTCGGAAGTACTAGTCATGTGGGACGTTCGCCACGATCATTATTCTCTCCTCCTTTACGGCATTCAAGTACCATTTATGTAAACTCCGCATTTGTGTTGGCAGTTGTTGGAACTGCTCAAAGCTGACCAGAGGCTTCCCTAGGACATATGTAGGGACTACCTGAGCCTTGGGTAACTTGTCGTCCTGGGAACCTAGCAATTCCTCAACAGTCACATTCATAGCGGTCGCAAGCTTCTTAGCTTCTTCCATATCCTGCTGGGGAGTGTCATAGGATACCACCTTGAGGGGTGGGGTCGATTTTTTGGCCTGTTCCTCGAGCTGGGGGACGTCCTTTCTTTTTCCGGTTGCACTTTGACTTGATGATTTGCTCCCGTTTGCACTTCTACTTGATTTGCTCTTCTTCACTTCCTTCTAAAGCGTGCGTCGATAGTCATCTGGCTTATGGTGCAAGTCATATTGCGATTTTGTGTTCAGAAAAAAAAGTGCATACGCTTTTTGCTTCTCGGTGTATACCGGGGCGGGCTCAGGTTTCTCCTTTTGAAGCTGCGCAACACATTCGGCCTTTACGATCATGTCGGTTTCCTCGTCAGTACGATCGTCAGGTCTGATAGAAAGATTCTTATGAGGTACTCTTGGGAGGGGCGACATTTGTCATTTTGGGCTCCTGCGTCGTTTAGTACTAATCGGAGGCTGCGGCGGAGATCGAGATGGACTCGGGCTGTGGTGGTCGTAGTCATGGGGTGCGCTTCTTGGAGGTGATGGAGGTGAAGGTGACATGCGACCACTCGGAGGCGGTGTTGGCTTTGGCGTCCAGCCTGGAAGCTTGATGTTGTTCTTGTCCCATAGAATGATACCACCCAGTACTTCTCCGAGTGTCCTCTCACCTTCAGGTCCAGGGATGTCAAGCTCCATTGAGTCCCACCCCATTGCGATTTCATCCACACCAACTTTAGCATAGCCAGCTGGAATCTCACGGCCATGCCAGCGTGCGCCAGGTGGACAAGGTAAAGCACATCCGACCGCCACCTTGATGGATAGGTTCTTCACCTTTTGATGGAGCTCACAAGATGCCTGCTCCTTGATTCCATCCACGGGGTAGCCAGGACCGCCATCTACCATACGTGCATCGTTAGAAGGGACCTCCGATTCAGCCATGCTGCTTTTCCGCTGAGATGGGACGGCGGTAATATTGAGTACAGGATCTTGCAGGCGCGCTGCTCCTCGAAGTTCGTCAATCTGTTGCTGATGCATTCGAAGTGTTCCTATCAACTCGGTGAACTTGTATCCCTCCTCCTCCTGCCATCGCCTCTTTGCTCTCTCTCGGCTCCTATAAGTATCTCTGTTTTTGGGAAACCCCATCTCCCACGTATAACTAGGGCCAAGGCCTCGTACACGTCCTCCGTGTTCGTCATTCCCAAGGACCTTTGTCAGCAAGTCTTTCTCTCTATCGGGATGGAACTTTGTTGTCCCCGCTTTAATCTCCTTCACCACTTTCTGCCATGTATCCCGGGGTATCCTAATCCCGTCACTGCAAATAAGGTCCCCTGTACTTTCGTCATACTCACTCCCATGCCCAAGGAACCAATTCCTTGCCCTCAGATCCCATTCTTCGCGTATTGGTTCTGGAGTGATCCATTTAGCAAGCAGCTCATTCTCTTTAGCATCCCACTTTGGCATGGCAGCCACGTAGCCCCCTGGCCCCAGGTGATGGTGATATTTCTTCATCGCGGCATTTTTCTTGTTTTTTTCGACATTTCCATAGCAGGCTGTGACTCCTTGTACTTCACAAATGCATCCCAGTTAGCCTGCTGCTTCGTTAGATAGCATTCAAATTTAGGAGCCTTCTTCATCTTCTGATACTTTTTCCATAATGCTTTCTTCCAGTTCTTGAATAGTTCGGCCATCTTCGTAAGAGTCCACTGCTTGACTTTCTTCCTCAATGCAGCTGTGTCGGCATCATCCTCACATTCTGGCAGGGTGAAATGTGTCATGAGGTCATTCCAAAGACCCTCTTTGCACCTGTCGAAGACATACTCACCCTCTTTCGCCCCTTTGGTCTTATTCCACTCTCGAACGGTGATCGGGATGCGATCCCTAACCATAACTCCGCATTGTTGTTTAAATACAGTTTTAGCCTTTTCGGGTTCCACCGGTTCACCCCGTGGTGATACCCGTGTAATTGTATAACACGTAGATGCGTCCAACTTTTTGGCCGGGCCTCGTTTGGAATATTTTTTGCTCGATGTGGAGGCCTAAGAGAAGAAACATTCATCAATTTATATATATACAACTCAGTTAATGCATCTAATGATCACCAGACTTCATATATATACCTCGCCGTCGGCTTTTCCACCACCGGAGCCGTCGGCTTCTCCTTGATCATTTCGGTCGACCTCCTCTCCCTCACCGGAGGGGTTCAGATAAAGCGATGGAGATTCGGCTGGATCAACATGGGGGGTGTCGTTGATCATATCCTCGAGAATTTCTTCATGTGCTAGGTGTTGGAGATATGCCCAAGAGGCAATAATAAAGTGGTTATTATTATATCTTTATATTTATGATAAATGTTTACATCCCATGCTATAATTGTATTAACCGGAAACATTGGATGTCATTAATAACTAGATTATATCATTAGGAGAATGATGTGATGGATACACACCCATAGTAAGCGTAGCATAAGAGCAAGTCATTAAGTTCGTATTGCTATAAGCTTTCAAATGCATAGTAACCTAATCCTTCGACCATGAGGTTATGTTAATCACCATCACCGGATGGGTACTTTGATGACATCAAACACCGCTTCGTAACTGGGTGGTTATAAAGGTGTCATTGGGTATTCTGAAAGTATGTGTTGAAGCGCATGGACCAAGATTGGGATTTGTCCATCCATATGACGGATAGATATGCTCTGGGCCCTCTCGATGGGATGTCATCTAGTTAGCTTGCAAGCATGTGACTAGGTCACAAGGGATGACATATCATGGAACGAGTAAAGAGTACTTATCAGTAACGAGGTAGAACTAGGTATGGAGATACCGAGGATCAAACCTCGGATAAGTATAGTATCGCGTGACAAAGGGAATTGGTTTTCGTATGTTAATGGTTCTATCGATCATGAAGTCATCGTTGAGTATATGGGAGCCGTTATGGATCTCCAGATCCCGCAGATGGTTATTGATAGGAGAGGTGTCTCCATCATGTCTGCATATTCACGAACCGTAGGGTGACACACTTAAGGTTCGAAGTTGTTTTAAGTAGATATGGAATGTGCGTTGGAGATCGAATGTTGTTCGGAGTCTCGGATTGGATCCGGGACATCACAAGGAGATCCGGAATTGTCCGGGGAATAAGATTCATATATTGGGGATCATTTTCTAAGTTAGGAAATGTTCCGGAGTATTTGTATGGGGATTCTAGAAGGTTTCGGAATGTTCCGGAAGGTTCTAGAAGATTTCTTGGAGTTTACTTGAAAACCAAGAAAGGATCAAGGAATCCTTGTGGGGTAAGACAAGGATTCGTGGGGGAGTAGGACTCTCCCCCACCTCCTTGATCCGCCGGCCAAGGGAGAGGGGAGTCCTACAAGGACTCCACCTCCCCATGGCGCCTCCCTCCTTTAAATAGAGGGGTGGAGGCATAAAACCCCAAGCCCCTTCTATTCTCTAGATCTCAAGTGGCCTCTCTCCTCCTCCTTCCCTCTGCTCTGGCTTAGGCGAAGCCCTGCAGAATTCTCTACTCCACCACCACCACCACGCCGTCGTGCTGCTGGGATTCCGTGGAGAGATCTACTACCTCCGCTGCTCGCTGGAACAGGGAGAGGAAGGTCTGCTTCGACTCCGCACGTGTGACCGACTGCGGAAGCGCTGCCGGAACGCGGCGCCGGAAGGATCGTCCACACGATCTTGAGATCGGCAAGTGATCGACTACATCAACCACGAGATCCAATCTCGTAACGCTTTCGGATCTACGAGGGTTAGTACAGATCTATCTCGTTGCACATGTCTAATAGATTAGATCTTGGCTTTTATCTAGATTAGATCTGGGCTTTGTTCGTTCTTGCGGTAGAATTTTTTTGTTTTACATGCTATGAACCCATCACTAGGTCTCTCTGGATTGGATCCATAGTTTTCTACAAAATGCACAGAATAACATTTTTCATTCAATATTGCTGCATAAAATAACACTAAACAATAATATGAACATGCAATTTGTTACAATAATACTAAACAATAGCAAAATTCTAGTGATGCCCTAACCCTAACCCTAACCCTAAGTCCGGGCGGCCCGCAAGCACCACCACCCTAACCCTATCTCCGGGGGCCCACGGGCACCACCACTCTAACCCTAAGTCCGGGGGCCCCTGAGCACCACCATCCTAACCCTAAGTCCGGGCGGCCCGCGAGCACCACCACCCTAACCCTAAGTCCGGGGGCCCGCGAGCACTACCACATTAACCCTAAGTCTGGGGGCCCGCGAGCACTACCACCCTAACCCTAAGTCCGGGGGCCCGCGAGCACTACCACATTAACCCTAAGTCCGGGGGCCCGCGAGCACTACCACCCTAACCCTAAGTCCGGGGGCCCACGAGCACTACCGGACTTAGGGTAGTTATTTCTTTAGCACTACTATATATATTATTACTAGTAATAAATATATATACACAAACATATATATATACTATATTTATATACTAGTAATAAATATTACAATATAAAAAAGATACAAGAAATAAAAAAACATATATATACTATATCTATATGATCTATTACTATTATACATAAACATATTTATATATACTATATCTATATATACTAGTAATAATTATTAACATATAAAAAATACACTAGAAATTAATATATACTATACTAGTAATACTAGTAATAATTCTATCTATTACTAGTAATAGTTCTTAATTAATATATAAAAAATACAAAAAATTAAAAAAAGTGGCCGGGCTCGGGCTCGCCGGTCGGGCCGGCGGGGATGGAGGCAGTGCGTTCGGTCGCGGGGCGCCGCCCGGGCTCGAGCGGCACGCAGTGGGATGGCCGGGGACGGGGACGGAGAGAGGCAGTACCTCCCAGCAACGGGCCGGCGGACGTGCGCGTATCTCGAGAGGCGGCGGCGTGGAGCCAACACGGCGGGGTGGCTACGAGGACGGGCGTCTGGACAGGCGGCAACACGGCGGGGTGGCTACACGGATGGGCGAAGAGGCGGCGAGGTAGCGAGGCGGCGGCGTAGCTCCAAATTTTGGCAGCCTGGCGGCATACTGCTAGCTCCTCGTGAGATGTGCTCCGGTCGATGGATTCGACCGGGAAAGAAGCGGCACAATAAATACCCCCACACCCTTTAGTCCCGGTGCGTGGCACAAACCGGGACTAAAGACCCCCCTTTAGTCCCGGTTTGTGCCACGCTCTTTAGTCCCGGTTTGTGCCACGCACCGGGACTAAAGGCTTTGGATGCCTTTTCGCCTGCAGAGCCTTTAGTCTCGGATGGTGTTCTGGGCCGGGACTAAAGGCCCAAATTTGCGCGCGCTGGGCCTAAGTTGGCGGCTGTTTTTTCAAATATTATAATTTGTAACTATTAGATTTTTTAAACATTTGAATTATAGAGTTTTTGCATACTTATGAATTTGAGAAAATTTTCAACAAGAAAAGTTTTTGAATTTGAATAAGTAATCCAAATCTATTTTCTGTTTTATAAAATAATTATTCTAACTAGTGAAACAAATAACCATTTTGCCATTTCCAATTTAAAAATGCATTAACTATTATATTTTGCATATTTTTAACATAAAAGGTGCTTGAATTTGAATCAGAGATTCAAATGCATTTTCTGTTTTATAAAATAATTATTCTAACTAGTCAAACTATTAACCATTTTACCATTTTCATGTGATTCTGACGCTCTGGTGGTCTTCCTCTGGCGAAACCCTAGACCGGGGGCCTCGGATTGTCTACCCCTGTAGCTTTCTCCGTACGAGGGTAGCCCCTTTAGGGTTTAGGGTTTAGGGTTTAGGGTTTAGGCTTGGTCGTTGCCATAGCACATCTAGAATCATATCTGCCGCCTCTCTCCACTCTATCCCATGGCTTTCACCATACCTCTAACCCCAGGGAGGCGGAGATGGAGTCTTTCTCGGGCTAGTAGGAAAATATTTTCTGAGGCGGAACTTCCGAAGATGCCATAGGGCGTGTGCACCAAGGGCATCTTCGAGAAATTTCGCCACGGGAGATTTCCCAACCCTTTCCTCCATCCATGGGGATGAAACTCTCCATCCATGTTGGCTTGGTCGTTACCATAGCACATCTACACTCATATCTGTTGCCTCTCTCCACTCTATCCCATGGCTTCCACCATACCTCTAACCCCAGGGAGGCAGAGATGGAGTCTTTCACGGGCTAGCAGAAAAATATTTTCCGAGGCGAAACTTCCGAAGATGCCATAGGTCGTGTGCACCAAGGGCATCTTCGAGAAGTTCCGCCACGGGAGATTTCCCAACCCTTTCCTTCATTCATGGGGATGAAACTCTCCATCCATGTTGGCTTGTTGAGTTGCTTGCCATGGCGTATCGATGCTCCTTTTATAGGCACGACGCCGCTTCTACTTTGTCTTCTTCCTCCGACAGGGCGTCGTGCGCTACATGCTTTATCTCATCGAGCAGTGCATCCACCCACGCGTCCTTATCCTACCGACAGCTTTTGTCCCGGTTTGAGCCCCCACACGGTACTAAAGGTTACCCACGCGTCCTTATCCCACCGACAGTTTTGTTAGATGACACAAAAACCACCTTTAGTCCCGGTTGCACCCACCAGCCGGTACTAAAGGTTAGCCACCCCCCCAGATAAGGCCCTCCCAGATAAGCCTCCCCCAGATAAGCCCCCCCATCTTTTGTCCCGGTTTGAGCCCCCACCCGGGATGAAAGTTTCCCGCGCCACTGCGTTCCCGCGCTTTCCACCGGTTCCCACCTCTGTCTCAAATAAAAGGTTTAATACATTACATAGATTTATGTCTCAAATAAAAGGTTTAATTACATAGATTTATGTCTCAAATAAAAGGTTTAATACATTATTACACATCACCAACATCTAGTGTTGTGGTTTTCTTCTGCACCATAGCCATGGAGAATCTTCATCATTTAACAGGATGCTTGGGTCAGTTTTCACTTTGAAGGGCGGAATTTCATGAAACTTATTGTAATCTTCTGACATGTCTGTCTTGTCATCCACTCCCACGATGTTTCTTTTCCCTGAAAGAACTATGTGCCGCTTTGGCTCATCGTATTCTGTACTCTTTTGCTTATCTTTCCTTTTTCTCGATTTGGTAGACATGTCCTTCACATAGAAAACCTGAGCCACATCGTTGGCTAGGACGAATGGTTCATCCATGTACGCAAGATTGTTGAGATCCACTGTTGTCATGCCGTACTTTTCGTCTACATGTACCCCGCCTCCTGTCAGCTTGACCCATTTGCACCGAAACAAAGGGACCTTAAAAGTAGGTCCATAGTCAAGTTCCCATATCTCCTCTATGTACCCATAATATGTGTCAATCTGCCCATTGTCATCTGTTGCATCAAAGCGGACACCACTGTTTTGGTTGGTGCTCTTTTTATCTTGGGCGATCGTGTAAAATGTATTCCCATTTATCTCGTACCCTTGGAAAGTACATATAGTCGAAGATGGTAACCTGGCCAACGAGTACAACTCATCTCCAACAGTGGTGTTATTCATGAGATGTGTCTGCAACCAATTGCCAAAATTCTTCTCGTGTTCCCCTTTAATCAAGGTTTCAGGCTTCCCCGGGTTTTTGGAGCGTAGAAT